>JAQPPZ010002587.1:0-10000000 GCA_028583015.1 Wollemia nobilis
CACCAATTCAATTTCAATCCCAGAATTTGACGATTCTAACTACGAATATTGGAGCATATGGATGAGGATGATTCTGAAGACAAAAGGATTTTGGGCCATCGTTGAAGTTGGGTTCATCGAACCAAAAGACTAGAGTGCATTGATTGCAGATCAAAAGAAGGAGATGCAGGAGAAATAGAGAAAATAATTTAGCTTTGGCTTTCATCTAGTTGGCTCTATACAAGAGTCTCTTTCCCTAGATTTATGCCTATGTTTCGACTCAAGAAGCATGGAAGGTATTGTTGGAGAATTACCAGGGGAGTGCCCAAGTTAAGGAGGTGAAGTTGCAGACTTTGTGGAGAGATTTTGAAAATATCAAATAGGAGGAGAATGAAACTGCAGGAGAGATCATAGAGCAAAATGTAGTAATTAAAAAGGTTTTAAGAACCTTGACAGAGAAGTTTGATAGTGCAACCCTTATCATATAAGAAATGAAATACCTCTCGAAAATGGATATAGATTCATTAATTGTCTCTCTCACATCTCATAAAGAGAGAATTAAGGAGGTTATACAAAGGAACATGCTTTTTTGGCAAAATAGAATGATTGAGGAAGAGGTCATGATAAGGGTTCGAAAGAAAGAGGAAGAAATGGAAGAGGAGATAGAAGGGGCTCCTATGGTGGTAGAGGTCGAGGAAGATCTCAATATTCATACAATTACCAGGCTTATGAGAAATATGAGAGGCTGAGATATGAGAAATATGCAGTGTTACAATTGTAACAAATATGACAATTACGAGAGGGATTGTAGGCTAAAAAATTCAACACATTATGGAGAAGGGGATTCCTATGAGGATGATACTTTATTTTGTATGATTGAAGAAAAAATGGAGCAAGAAGATTTACTATCTACACAAAATAGTACAAAGGAGACATGGATCCTGGACAGTGGGTGCAAAAACCATATGACCGTAAAGAGGGATGTATTTTCATATCTAGATTCTTCTTATCAATCTTGGGGATAAGAAGATCCTAGAGGTGGTTGTGAAAGGAGAAATGGAGGTTCCTACCAAGAAAGGAAAAATAATGAAGGTAAAATATATTTACTATGCACCCCATTTGAAGCCTTCATTAATGAGTATTGGTCAAATGTTGAAAAAGGATTATAAGTTAGTGTTTGAGGATAGAATGTGCAAAAATTTTTATCAGAGGAGAAAATTGATTACCACTGTAAATATGAACAAGAACAGACCATTCCCATTACAATTTTTAGATCAAGGGGAGCTCTAGCATTTGTTGGTGTAGAAGGTAACGAGAGGTTATGTCATTTATAGTTTGGGCATTTAAATTCTAAGAGTTTGAAGATGCTTTCACCACTTGTCTATGGGTTGCCAAAATTTGAAGACTCCAAGGAGGTTTGTGAAGGTTGTGCACTTGGAAAACATGCAAGGGAGAATTTTCTACATGGTGAAGCATGGAGGGATGAACATCCACTACAATTGGTTCATAGTGATATTTTTGGACCAATGCAGACACAGAGTATGGGTAAAGCTTCTTACTTTTTGACTTTTATTGATGATTTCTCCAGATATTATTGGGTTTATTTTATTAAGAATAAGGACGATGTATTCAATTGCTTCAATAATTTTAAGGCTGTAGTTGAAAATGAAATTGGTCATTATATAAAACGTTTGAGGATAGATAGAGGAGGTGAGTTATTTTCTCATGAATTTTATGATTTCTATAGTGAGTTTGGGATTAAAATGAAAAAAAAAAGTCTTTACACACCTCAATAGAATGGGGTGGCTAAAAGAAAGAATAGTACTTTGATGGAGATGGCACGATGCATGATGCAAAAAAGGTATGAGTAAGTTTTATTGGGCTGAAGAAATTAGGATTGCTAATTACATTTTAAATAGAAGTCCTACTAAGAGCCTTGAGAATATTACCCCTTATGAATGTTGGTACAACAAGAAGCCAAATGTAAATCATTATAGAGTTTTTAGATGTGTGGATTTTGTGCATGTTAATTGTGAGAATATAAATAATTTGGATGCAAAGAGTGAAAAATGTATTTTTATTGGGTACAATGATAAATCTAAGGCTTATAGGTTATTTAATCCTATTTCACATAAAATAATTGTATCTAGAGATGCAATTTTTTATGAAGGGGAAAGTTGGGTATCACAAAAATTGTTTGTTGAGGATGTTTTTTGGTGAAGAGAAGGTGGAACCAAGCCATGTTCTAGTTCAGCCCAGCCATGAAAAAGTTTCCAATTCATATTTTGCAAGTACACCTTCAAGTCCAAGAGAAGGTTATTCCAATAGTTCTCCACCTCCATCACCACCGACCAAAGGAAAATGTAAAATATTATTGAAGGATCACCCAAAATCTCAAATTATTTATAAGAATTTCCATAAGAGGGTGACAAGGAGTCAACATACAAATATGAATTCAGTAATAGAAAGGTTAGAGAACCTACATATTTATGGAGATGATGGCAGGGGAGATACCAAAGGTGATGTTGTAAACTATGCAATTGTTTCACAAGTTTCAAAATTTTCAATTTGTTGATGATTTTGAGCCTTCATGTTTTGAGCATAATAGTACTAAAATAGTGTGGATGAAGGCTATGCAAGAAGAAATGCATTCTATTGAAAATAATGATACTGTAGACACCAAAACAGCACCAATCTGATTATGTGACTGCAAACACTGATCGCTTTGACACACACAGCCCCTAGGGCAGCCCTCAGAGGTTAAACAATGGTCCTAACCACTTTCATAGCAATTTTGTAAGGTCAAGAAGCAATTTGGCACATTTAGGAACTTTGCCCAGTATTCGTATCACCTAGGGATGAATACTAACTGGGATTCGTCTCACCTAGGGGTGAATTTTGAAATCGTCTCTGGTCAGGACGAATTCTAGGTTTAACGGGCAAAAAGAAAAATGCCGCCAAGTGGTAGCAAAGGACAGTCAATTATTGCCCCCTACCATGCATGCACATGTAGGTGGGTAGGTTGGCAGTTAGTGGACTATCACAAGGGCAGTCATGGAAGCCCAAGTCAGGGAGGAGTCTCCTCCCTCTTGGGAAGGCATGGCCGCCACATGGCATCCCTGCATGCCCCTCCAAAGAGACCCCATGGGTCTATAAAATGGTGGACTTTCCCACCCAAATGAGGACAGATTGGAGGCATTTTCAAGCAACGAAGTGCTTCCCAATTGAACACCCATTTGCATCCTTTTTTATTCACCTTCTCACATCCATTAATCTCTTTCGCAAGGGAGGTTATTGGGTGGCTTTTGGAAGCGTGGATCCAAAACCAAACCCAACATTTGACCACCTTAAACCACCAATTTTCCGACAACACACTTCCAAGATATTTTGAGCCCATCCCTAGTGGATTGGCGTCGAAATCAAGTTCTAATAGTGGGCGGCCCATTTGGGCACCCCACACTTTTATTTTAAGTTTCATTTTAGTTATCATTTGTTTATCTCTATTCTATGCTATGCTGTTTAAGTAGTCTCTAATTTCGATTTCATAAGATTTTGATCAAACATTATCATGCTTTGTCGATTGTGTAGCTCTCACTAACTTGCAGGTAGCGACATCGAATTCTCGAGGATAGAGGCCAAATTGGGAGAATCCGACCATCTGGGTCATCCCAAAATGGCCCCAATTACTTAACCCCTTTGTCTACAGGTGTTTTGGAGACCCCGAGGTTCGACATTTAGACGGATCATTTCAGATTTCCTAACATAGTGGAATTCGTCCCACCCGGGGACGAATAACAGTAGAATTCGTCCCACCCAGGGATGAATTATAGTAGAAAGTAGATTGGCCGACTGTTTCAATGGTAGTGGCCATCTGGTAAGGTCTTTTGGTTTCTGTTAAATTTGCAGGTGACTTAGATTCATTTTATCCACTGTATTTGACAATCTTTTGCATGCATCTTTTGTTAATTTCAAAGAACGAACTTTCCCTATTCATAGCAGGTGCTACTAATGCCTTGGTTGTTTCTTTGCATGTAGGAGGAGCAACAAGAAGTGAGGATTCATAAAAACCAATGGTGAAAACACTTTGGCCCACCCATTTTGCATGTGGGCACGCAGAAAGGAGATCACTATTCACTTTTGTAATGGAAACATGCTAACTCTCCTAGCCCCTGAAAAGGGAGGAGATGTATTGTAACCGAGTTGGAATCACATTAATAAAAAGGGTTGTGCTCATACTTTCTCCTTTTATGTTTGTTTTTTATTCGATTACATCCGCTTTACTTCGTGCATCAAGCTAGTTAGTTTACATTGCAGCAATTAGTGTTTCTTTTTATTTTTGGAATCTCGTGCTTTCAGTGGCGATCACGGTGGGACTCTGTCCCCTAGTTTTTAAGATCAAGTAACTGATCCATTTTGTGTTTTGTGCTTGACAGGTACAATTTTTTTAAGCAGACTGTTATTCGTCTCTGGCTGTTATGAATACTATACTGGAATTCGTCTAACCCTGAGATGAATTTAAATTCATCTCTGGCAGGGACGAATTATGTTCTGTAATTCGTCTCACAGAGGGACGAATTTCTGTCTGTAAATTTTCAGAGCCAAGGATCATAAATAGTAGGTCTGGGTAGAAAGAGGTAAGGTTCCAAAACTGTCCTTTGTCATTTTTTGATTTTCTACTTTTAGTTTTTGTCAATTCTTGCGTGCTTAGAGAAAATAGTGGTTGCTTGCATGTTTCAATTTTAAGTAAAATAAACCACACACACATCACGTGGCACATTTTTAACCAAGGAGCTGGTCGTAAGACCCCAGCCCTTGAGCAAGACCAATGGTGGGTTCATCACCACCTTGGCTTAACTTTGCATCCATTTCCCCGATTGTCATTGTTGTTAGGCGTAAATCCTGACGAAAGCTGACCGAGTGTCGCTGGGGTGATTCCCATGCATGCGAGGATAAGTCTTCTATGGTAGGTGTCATTAACAGGACAATCCCCCTTTCGTACCGCCTATGTTCCACGTACCATCTGCTCTCACGTACCTATAGTTTCCCTCTCGTAAGGGCGGGTATATAGAGAGGTTGGTATATCGGTCCGACAATGGTATATTGAAGGGGCAACCATTTATGGGAGTCATATGAGCCAACATTATGCATTTAAACGTTCTTCAAAACTTGCAAAAACAAAACAAAACATCAAAATGCACTAAACCAGTTTAGGACACACTATTAATCCTTAAAAGAGATAATCACTTGTTTGTGTATGTGTGTGTTCATTTCTGCTTAGTGTAACAAAAAAAAAATCATCATAAACGAGATAAAAATCTGCTTAGCTAGTAGAGAAGCACCACAATGGTGTACACCCGTAGCCAAGCCCAATCAAGGGTGGATGTTGCGGAAGGTGCACAAAGAGAGGGCGCTGGTCACCTTCGCTTTAGCCCTGAGGACTTGGCCATATCGCCTTGGTGGTCTGGCCTACAAGAGAGTCCACATCAGGCCACATCAAGAAGGAATTATTGGGACCCTCCTCTGTGGAGTATGCCCATTCAACACAGCCCATTTTAGGAAGAAGCTTTACATGTGGCACTTGATGTAAATAGAAAACCGCCTTTTGAGGCTAGATCTAAGTGGCCATAGCACAATGAAGCACTAGAGAGGCACAGTGTCCATGAGGAGAGACATCATGAATACGGTACCTCTCCTTTGCCTCCCATTAGAATAGAAAGACAAAACCCAAAGCGCAGGGCTCTCCACACAGGGCGAGCTAACTCTACCTGCCCCTTTCACACCCATGAAAGGGAGTACGAGGAAGACCATCGCATTCCTTGAGAACAACATACAACGTGGGAACCTTGCATTTTTGCACCTGCTAGATATCATGGTCACCCATCGAGGCCAGAGCCTCAAGTAAATGCCACCAACCTCGATAGAGGGAAGCGACCCATTGAAATCTTAGATCATCAAGACCAAGGCAAATACATAGGAGAAACATTCAAGCCTCCTGAGCAAAATATGGCAGACCAAATTGACCCAGCAGTCGCCAGACATGCCGCTCGCCAAGCTCGAATCATGCAGCTTGAGCAAGGTCATCAGGAGTTAGAGTACTTATACCGCCTTAATAAAGAGCGCATGCAGCACGAAGTGGATGAGTTGCGTTATAAACTACCTGAGAGGGTGCCAACCCCTCGCACCCAAAAAGTAGAACAATATGAGAGGCATAACCCTTTGGTGCAGGACAGGTCTCCGTGACCTCATCAAGCTTTGCCTCCAAGACCTTATAGACCCGAGAGGGAGGCCACTCCCAGAAACAATGATGGATACCCTTAGCGGAGATTCACTCAAGGTCATAGGTCTCGCCCAGAGACTCCTCAGGAAGTTCATGAGGAATATGAACCAAAAATAGAATGGGCCAAAACACCCTATCAAGGCGGGAGGGCTACCATTCGGCCACCCCCCCATAGGCCTCCAGTCTCCCATAACTCACAGCGAGAGCAAACAAAAGAGGAAGAGATCAAATCTTTCGATGCATACAAAGAACTATTAGAGCATTTGGAGTCTGTGGAGACAAAAGCTTCTGGGCATCAAAAACCCACGTTACGTCAACTCTGCAGTCATCCAGTGCATCCCTCAGTGCCCACACCTCTTTACCCCGAACATTTCAAGTTGCCTCAATTGGCAGTCTTTAAAGGTGAAGAGGATGCACAAGAACATGTCACAAGATTCCTGAGCCAATGCTTTGGCATTCAAGATAATGATGCATTGTTGCTTAGGACATTCATAACCACATTCGTAGGCCCTACCTCGGATTGGTTCACACAGTTACCAAAACACAGCATAAACAACCTAGATCAATTAGTAGATGTGTTTCTTGAACGCTTTGCCTTCAACACAAAGAAGAAGGCATCACTGAGTGATCTAGCTAGCCTCAAGCAATATGAGGAAGAGACAATGGCAGCGTACGGGAATCGATGGAGGGCTTTGCTTTCTAAGCTACCCTACCTTCCCCCTATGTCTGACCTCACACAGATGTTTGCACGGAGTTGTCTGAAATTGATCTCTGGGCTATTGCTTCTGCAGCAATACGCCGACCTAGAAGAAGCTTTGGCGCAAGCCAGAGTTATAGAAGAGATCAAAATAGGTGAAGGCGCAATCACCAAGCCTAAAAAGAAAGAGTGGAATAAAACCACTAAGACCGGGACTACGCAATCACAACCCGTTGCGGTTAATCAAGTTGCGATAAATGTCCCCAAGCCTGTGCAAGAAATATAGCCCCAAAAGGCTAATTATCAGGCAGTGCCTCCTAGTTATGAAAGAGATAATAAAAAATAGGAGCAGAATCAATAGCGTCACCCTAGGCGACAATTCACCCCTTATGCGGAGTCCAGGGACTCCCTATTTGACTGCTTGTCAGCGGCAAATTTAGTCACCCTTCCAAAAATCCAAACTATAGATCCTAACGCTCCCAAGCCTAAGGGATACAGAGAGGAATTATATTGTAGGTTCCATAGGCGAAGGGGACATGACCTGAATGGATGTTGGAAATTCAAAGGATTAATCCAAGATTTGATCGATAACAAAACATTGGCCGTGGACAACCCCATAGCACCAAATAATCAACAAATGGGGGTATTCAAGGACCCTTTGCCTGCCCACGAGGCACAGGAAAAACCTCTCCAGGTCAATGAGGTGCGACAGAATCTTCCCATGCAAGGATTTGTGGGAATGATCAGCATAGTGACCAGGAACAAAAAGTACCCAGGAGTTGCCCCCGAGGTAGCTACAAGGGAAGTTCCAACAACGTCGCAGCCTCAACAATGCCCTGTGTAGTTGCCTCCGCCTAGACCCGAGGTCACGATACGGACCAAACTCATGCAGAGTTTGTGGACCACATCGGCTAGGCTTTCCATTTATGAGCTTATTCAATAGTCAACACCCCATAGAGAAGCTCTCATGGAAATTATGAAAGCCATCGAATTATAGCCTCACAAAGTGGATTCTTTCAACAACTTCAAGGACATATGAAACGATGTATGAAGTCGATCATTACCTTCAGATAGGATGAAGTTAAAACAATATCGAATGACATGGCAGATCCACCCCTACACGTTATCGCATGGGTCAACGGGATCCCGTACAAGAGAGTGTTGGTAGATACTGGCTCATCCAGTAACATCATTACCACCGTAGCATTAAAACATCTGAAGCTGCCAGCCTCTCATATCACGGCTTCCACATACACACTGCGAGCATTCAACGATGCAATATGCTCAATAGTCGGCACAATTGTTCTGCCTGTCCAGGTAGGACAAAAGACGATACCAACATTATGCCATGTTTTGGAAGGCGAGATGGCTTACAACATACTGCTAGGGCGGCCATGGATCAGGGACATGAAGTGTGTCCCTTCGATCGCTCACCAGTGTCTAAAGTATGCATTTGAAGGAGAAGTTCATGTAGTCCCGATGGACTTAGAACCCTTCAAATATTGCAATGTGGTGTAATTAATGCCTCAATCGACCCTCCCTTCAACGCATTTGGATTTCCAGTTAAATCCATCTAAACAGGGTCCAATACCGTAGGCACCACTGGTGACCAAATCATCAAAATCCTAGCTAGGTGAGTCTTCATCATCTGCTCCTTCACTACCAATGCCACCTGTCATGGCTAAATAGAAGGACAAGGGAAAACAGATCCTGGAAGAGGCTCAACCCCTAGAAGAGGGGTTGCCAACAATATCAATAGTATCAATAGAAGAAACACCTAGCACAACGGAAGCTGAGACTCCTAACCCACCAAACATGGAATGGACTCAGGAAGGCCTCCCGTTCCCTCCCTCCCAAGCATCAACAATCACTGTTGAAATGGCCAGTACGGGCCTAGGGGAGTATCTAGTGTAGAATGTTGTGGCAACGCCTGCATTAGAGTTAGTACAGGACATGGGGAGACCTCGCCTTCCCATAGGGACAGTTGTTCCTCTAGGTTACCCACCAAACAAGACCAATTTTGTGTATGGGGGCCTTGATCATGGTGTTGAACCATGCAAGCAAAAGGATGAAGATGAAGAGCCTTTTGCTGAAAATGTCAATTATCTGTCAAACCCGGACTTCGCTCTGAGATATCTCGGCCAATGCAATTGGCATGGATATGGGTTAGGAAGATATGAGCAAGGGATGCGTGTCCTTTGCCAACCAAGATACCAAATGCCATATGATAAGTCGGGAGTAGGGTTCAACCACCCCCTGCCCTTAGACATCTTGGTGGAAAACATGCAAGGCCTAGGAATAGGCAACAAGGGGGGATTGGCATCAGATCCTTATGCCAACCCAAATACAGAATATACATTGGGATATTACCTCCCATGGTCAACAAACACCCTTGGCAACATCAGTAATCCCTCTCCTTTGCTAGAGAGAGGCAAAATTTCAGACACTAACTCCCAAGGAGAACATAAACGGTGTCCAGAGATCTTTCTGAAACTATTCCCTTTAGAGGTTCCAGTCAAGCCAGAGATGTGTCAAGAGAGTCAGGTCCCTCCACCAAGTGTGGAACAACTGCAATGGGACCATATTAATTTGCTGGAACAAGGTGAATCCTTAATGTCGCAAGCAATGGTTGAAGAAAATGAACATTTTTTGATCTCTGATGGTGATTCGGAAGATGAGACTGAGATGGACTATCTCAATCACGTGTGATGGCACAATCGCCCTTTAACTCATGAATATCTGATGGGACAATTAGGCATAAGGTTAGGGCATGAATGGTATGTAGACCCAGCGAGGTGGGACCAAGTGTTGGATCCATGGCTCCAAATTCATGATGAGCACCGTCCACCCCAAGACCCTATAAGGGCATCAGTGTCGAGGGAAGACCCTGTCCTCCTATTAGCACATAGGGCTGATCCGTTCATGCCCATTCCCCTAGAGCCAGATCCAGAGTATAGGGAGCATCCAGAAGATTCAAGTTATCATACCCATGGTAATGGAGACCAAATTCATTCCATCCACATGATCTCCATTGATTTGATCGCACCCATCCGCAATCCGGCCGATCCAGCATGGTCATTGCATCTAGACATAGATGCCATCGATTGGGATCGCGTCAATTCACCTCTCTCACCATTAGAGTACTGGCCTTTCGATAAGATGCCTCATTTTACCCCAGGGACAACTCAGGATATTTTTTAGGCTAAAGAGGAACCCGAGGTTCCCAATGCAGATTTAAATTCAGCTAATGATATCCATTTGATCCCGACTCCACATCAGTTGGAGGACGGATCCCACATGTCAGTCGAGGAGACGACTGACGTAGATATCGGCATAGATCCAATGAATCCATAGATTCTCAAGCTGGGGGTAAGTCTTTCCCCCGAAGAGCAAGCCGACTACATTGCCCTTCTCAAAGAGAAGAAGGAGGTTTTTGCATGGTCATACAAGGATATGCCAGGACTAGACCCATAGCTAGTCACGCATAATTTAACGCTTGACCCGAAAATCAAGCCTGTAAATCAAAAACTACGTAAGATGCACCCAACTGTGGCCTTGATGGTCAAAGATGAATTACAAAAGCTGTTGGATGCACAATTTGTCATCTACATGGATTATCCGCCATGGCTATCCAACATGGTTCCCATCAAGAAGCCCGACGGGAGGATTCGCATATGCACCGATTTTCAAGATCTAAACAAAGTGAGTCCTAAGGATGATTTCCCCTTACCGAGCATCGACATGTTGGTAGATGCTACAACAGGTCACGAAATGCTCTCCCTCATGGATGGTTTCTCAGGATACAATCAGATTCGTATCAATCCTAAAGACCAACTAAAAACGGCATTCACAATGCCTTGGGGGACATTTTGTTATAAGGTCATGCCTTTTGGCCTTAAAAATGTTGGCGCCACCTACCAACGTGCCATGACGTACATCTTCCATGACTACATGCATAAAACTTTGGAAGATTACATGGATGATTTGTTAGCCAAGTCTCTTTTGCGCTCAAATCATATCGATGACTTAAGCAAGATCCTCGATCACCTCATGGAGCATAAAGTTAGACTAAATCCCAAGAAGTGTGTATTTGGCGTCACATCTGGAAAACTCTTGGGTTTCATAGTCTCAAAGTGAGGAATCGAGGTGGACCCAAAGAAAGTCAAGGCAATCCTTGAAATGGTTCCCCCAACTACAATCAAGCAGCTCAAAAGTCTGTAGGGAAAGGTCACGTCGATTAAATGCTTTCATAGCACAATTATCTGACAAGTGTTGACCCATGAACAAATTATTGCACAAAGGGGTTACATTTCACTGGGATGACGAGTGCTAGTCAGCCTTTGACGAAATCAAACAATACTTGGCTTCGTCGCCAGTATTGGCACCACCTAGACCAGGAGTGTCATTCTACTTATACATCTCAGCTACTGAGGTGGCACTGGGCGCCATGCTAGCCCAGAAGAATGAACTTCACAAGGAACAGGCTACTTACTATCTTAGCTGCACCCTAGTCAGTTATGAACTTAACTATGCATACGTTGAGAAACTCTGCTTCACAGTGGTGTTTGCTACCAAAAAGCTATGCCACTACATGTTGAGCAACACTACGTATGTTGTGTCTAAGGAGAATCCATTGCGATACATGATGAGTCGTACTTATCATAGTAGTCACACGACGAAATGGATCATGTTGTTGATAGAATTTGACATAGAGTTTATTGGACAAAAATCTATCAAAGGACAAGTCATAGCCGATCAACTAGCGGAGGCTCCTCTTGAAGACGATCAGCCTCTAGTCATAGAACTACCCGATGATGGGGTCTTCCATGTCTCAGAATCGCCAGATTTTGATGAGCCTGAGTCACAGGCCGACATAACCCTATTCTTTGATGGTTCTAAATGTGAGCAAGGTGGTGGTGTGGGAATTGTATTCTTCACACCGCAAGGTGCTCCAATGCCCCTATCATTTAAATTAAACTTCCCATGCACCAACAATAATGTAGAGTATGAAGCCTTGCTCCTAGGTCTTCAGACAGCAATCACCATGAACATCAAACGATTGAACATCTTTGGTGATTCGCTGTTAATAGTCAATCAAGTCAAAGGGGTATATCAATGCAAATGCCCAGTTTTGCGGGCTTATAAAGCCCTTGTGGACAAATTCTTGGCAAAACTTGAGTGGTATGACATCGAGGCACTCCCTCGATCATCAAATCATTTTGTGGACATAATGGCCTCCTTGGGGTCACTAATTCTGAAAGACCTTTCTGGTGATATGAAAACCATTCAAGTCAAAACCTTATCGCAATCCATGATGGAGCGTGCAAGCTCAGACTTGACGCCAGGAATCCACATGATCCAGATTGAACCATCCTCGGATAAGTTCTCTCGAATCCAAGATCGTCTGAAACACGCCAATTTGGGGTCCTTGTTCTCCCCTACTCCCATTAATAGCAACACAATGCTATTCTTACAGGTTCTATCCCATTCAGCATTCGCTAGGGATGAACTTCAAGAGGGATTGGTTGTTCATACTATCGAGGTTTTTGATCAACAGGATTGGTATTTACCCATTAGAGACTACCTCAAGTTAGGTAATCTCCTGCTTGGATTGACGCATGCCACAAAACGAGCACTCAAGCAGAAAGCGGCTAAGTATGTCTTGATAGGAGACATTTTGTATCGTCGCAACTATGAAGGAATCCTCCTTCGTTGCTTGGACCAACAAGAGTCCACTTGGGCGATCGCCCAAGCGCACGATGGTACATGTGGTGGCCACTTTAGTGGTATGGCCATCGCAAAGCGCATTCTTCACATGGGCTATTATTGGCCATCTTTAGAGTGAGATTGTTGCGCATATGTCAAGAAGTGCGTGAAGTGTCAACATCATGCCAATTTGATGCACGTACCTTCCCAGGCCTTGCAGACAGTCCAATCTGCTTGGCCATTTTCGTAGTGGGGCTTTGATCTAATTGGAAAGATCTCCCCTACATCGTCAGGCCGTCACACGTTTATCATAATGGCCACAAAGTATTTTACCAAGTGGGTGGAAGCAGTTCCGCTTACCTCTACGACAGGACCCCGCATTGTGGAGTTCCTTTTGCATAACATCATATGTCATTTTGGTATTCCATCCAAAATAGTCTTGGATAATGGGACGCATTTCAAGAACAAAGACGTGCGTGCTTTGACCACAAAGTACAAAATTCAGCATAGCTTTTTGACACCCTATTATCCATAGGTGAATGGGCAAGCAGAGGCGTCAAACAAAATGCTAGTTGCCATCCTTAAAAATATGGTCACAGACAGTCATAAGGATTGGCACATTCAAATCCCACTTGCCCTATGGGCCTATCGCACTAGCATTCGGACACCCACTGGGGCCACTCCGTTTTCGCTCGTGTATGGCTCCGAGGCAGTCATGCCTCTAGAGTTGGAGATTCCTTCCCTACGCATATCAATGCAAGAGTTCATCGATGATGACTCTACGTGGCAGGCCCGGTTAGACCAACTTACGTTTCTTGATGAACGACACGTTAATGCTCTCGAGCATTTACGTATTTATCAAGAGCGACTTAAGAAAGCTTACAACATGAAAGTTCACCTGAGGGACTTTCGGGTTGGTGATTTGGTTTTGAAGGAAAACCAATAGAATTCTAGTTTGCCATCCCACCTAAGGGACAAGTTCACGGCAAATTGGTTAGGTCCATATGTCATTGATAGCAAAATAGGACCCGGGACATACCGGCTAGCTTCTCTTGACGGAATCAAGGAAACAGAACCCTTGAACATCAGTCATCTGCGCCCATTTCATATCTAAGAGAGCCAAATCCCAAAATGCTCCAAGGATCCCTAAAATCGCTTGGTCAATCCCAAAATGCTCCAAGGATCCCTAAAATCGCTTGGTCAATCCCAAAATGCTCCAAGGATCCCTAAAATCGCTTGGTCAATCCCAAAAATGCTCCAAGGATCTCTAAAATCGCTTGGTCAATCCCAAAAACGCTCCAAGGATCTCTAAAAATCGCTTGGTCAATCCCAAAAATGCTCCAAGGATCCCTAAAATCGCTTGGTCAACCCCAAAAGCTCCAAGGATTACCACAATCACTTGGTCACCCCAAAAAGGCCCCAAAGGATTCTCGAAATCCCTTGGTCGCCATAAAGAAAATTCAAAAACAACAAAAATCATCAAAAACAACAAAAATTTGCATCTCATTTCTAGGCATGCTCAAATTCATCAATAGAGAGCTTTTCTCGCATCTCATCTTCATATTCATAAAAAAATCAATCCATCAAAAATACAAAAATACATAGCTGCATTAAGCATTGCATCCATACATCGCATATTTGTGGTCGTATAGGTCAAAGGCACCATAGGCTGTAATTGCTCTGCTAGTCCATCTTGTTCCACACTTTTCCATTTTACAAAATAGCAAACAAATGCCATTTACTGTTGTTTACCACAATAGAGTCAGTGGTCTTGTAATGTATCAAGAGTTTTCATAATTCAGTCATCATTTTGCTCTTTAGCCACGTAATGTACCGAGTCAGACAGATTTTACAAAGGTAGAGTCATACTTGAAATACGCCTTGTTACGTAACATCCCATCACAAGCTAAAACACATAAAACAATTCCCGAGTTGTGTGAAAGAAAGATGAAACCTGCACAGTAATCCAGGTCACCATAAGCAAAATGGTTATCTTGCTCATCCCCCTATGCGAATGACCCCAAGAATGTTGAGAGTTGGCAAAAGGACAAGCATCCTCCCTACCCAATTCCCTAAGAATCCCAAAGTTCTCAATAGTTGCAAAACATCAAAAATTTGCAAAAAGTCAAAACACCAAAATTTGACATCCCATAGTGCATACATCAAAAAAGCACATACAATAGTGATTCTCGTCACTCCATATCCAAATCCCTTGCTCAAAAGAAAAACAAATAAAAATAAATAGTGATTTTCATCACTACAAACGAGCAAGTATCCCAATACAATTGAAGAAAAGAAGGGAGTTGAACTTGAATCCCTAGAACTCTCAGCATTCTAATAGGCCATGAGGCAAGCCTCAGTACCAGTTTGGTTGATAGCCTATCGATCACTGGTGGTAAACTTCTCGCATGATGATATATCTGTCACATTAACTTGTGTACAGATCAATGTTTGCATGTGGATGAGCTAGCTTATGGTATCCTGGATAACACCGTAGATTAATCTAACTAAATACAACAAAGGAGTTAGTGGAGCTAATTAGGTGATCCTCAGTACATGTTCGGTTGAAAGCCCATCTGGCACTAGCGGTATCCTGACAAATACCACATAAATGAACTCAATTGCACACACAGGGATGTGAAATAACTTGGTCAAAAATAAGTCCGATTCATACCTTGGTCAAAAGTCTTGTAAGATAAAGTACAGTCATGGCTAGTGAGTTAAAACCATCTGAGTCTCAGAAAACCTTAGCTACATTTCTAAACCAATTGCGCTACTTTCCATCTTTGCAATACCATCAAAAAATACAAAAAAAAAAAAAAAAAAAAGGGAAGAACCACATGTATACATACAAAGTGATGTATCACAGCAATCGCCCAAAAACAACATAACAAAGTTCTAAATAGTCTATGGTGCCATAGCCAAACATCACAAATACCATTCATCCATTTCATTTTTGCATATCACATATAAAATAAAAAACATTTGCATTCATCATAACATATGCATTCATCAAAATAAATAAACATGCATACATCCATAGTCATAACCATCATGCATAAGATCAAATCATCACATGTGCATAACCACAATAAAATTGATATATATATATATATATATATATATATATATATATATATATATATATATATATATATATATCATCAAAAAAATTCCCGTAGGCTACAAAACTGGTCCTCAGACCCTGCAATCATATAACAAAATCACCCACCCTAAGGCGTCGACCACCATGATCACGCAGGATCGATGCAACGGGAACTACCCCCCGTGGTGTGGGTCCTATGGGACCCTGTAGGGCGACTACTACTAGCCCCCGCATCACGCCTGCTACCGCCTCCCTCATCCAATCGCCTACGATGAGATGATGCTGACTTCTCAGTAGCACTATCCCTCGTCCGACGTGAAGATCCACCTCCCGATGGCTTAGGTAGCCGCCCACCAAGGCGGATGACCTCCCTCTCCAAATCTAGCCGATGTCGACACCACTCTACCTCCCATTGATGGTAGTAAGCTACTGCATTGTTGCGCTGTGCCAAAACCCTATCTCACTCTGCTAGCTAAGCCCGTAGGAGATCCCTCTCCCGTAGTGCATCCCCCAGCTCTCGCACCGCATCCCCCAGCTCCTGGTCTCGTATCTACAGTAGCTCTGCAAACCGTGCATTCTCAGTGCGTACCCCAAACTCCATCTCCTCCGCATCCACCTGAGGCATAGGACTCTCCGAAATAGCAGCCTACTCTAGCTCCCACTACTCCTCCATGTCTTGTGTCTTTGACTGATCCGGAGCCCCAAAATCTACATCCTCATCCCCCACCTCAACCATGTTCGCATCCTCCAACGGAACTCCCCAATCATCCCCTGGTGCCTCAGCACCCTCCGCTGCCACCTACATGCCTCCCAGTGGCCCCTCTCCTCTCCATCGCCGTAGTACCCACCACGAGTCATACTCAATGGTAGTCTCGATGTCATCCACGTCCGGGACGTCGATCACCGCGTCTGAATCCTCACCCAGTGGCGCGATGACCGATCGGTCTAGAGTCCTCTCATCTCCCCGGTGTCGATAGACCACGGGCTCACCAGGAAACCCTTGGCATACCCCAAACTGTCATGTGACCCGACTATATGAGAAGAACTCATGCTCGGTCCCGTGCTGCCCAATCAACCACCACTCCCTACGTACCCATCGGAGCCACTCTCTAGCCTCCGACCAGGCTGGACAGTCCCGATAAGGGTGCCAAATCACCTCCCCTAGAGTGAGCCAAGAGAAGGCATCGAAATAGTGCCCTACGACACCTACCCATCATCGACTCTGCCCCTACTCTACGGACCGCCACCACAGAACTGCATAACCTATCTCCTTATCCTCCATTGCCGCTCGAGTCATCCATGGTAACCCGATTGGCCTCTCAACTGCTATGTGATGCCAACCCCAACCCTACAATAGATAGCTGCAACTGACCCCCTTTCGCTACCGATAGCGGACCCCATACAGCTCCCCATAGAGCTATGCTAATAGTGTCTGTCCCCATCTCAGGACCAGCGGTGCCTCTATCGGGCACTCTACCAATTGCCACACCAAATCCAGTAGGTTCCATGGGAACCTCGCGCATGACGAGTCAGGTAATAATAGGTTAGAAATGAGGCCCATCAGGAATGCGTGCCTCACTCCTAAAACACCCCTCTCCTGCCACCATCCAACCAAAATCCTGCCAACCTGGCAGTCCACCTCGGTCGTCTCCATTGGGCTCTCTACGCCCAACCGCTCCCCATGCCCAAAGCATCTCGTCAGTACAACAGTTTGCTGATCACACGGTGATGTCTTGATGGGCAGTCCATCTATCAAAATCTGAAGAAGTCGATAGACATCCTCCAGAGTCACAGTCATCTCCCCTATCGGGAGATGGAAGGTGTTGGTCCGCGGATCCCAAAGTTTGATCAGGGCCGTCAGATAGGCCTGATTCGGGACCACAAGCTCCAGTCGAGCCACTTGCTTGAGCCCAAGGGCATCAAGCCACTCCCAGTCAGCCTCATTCAGCCCCCCCCATGCCTCAGTGAAAGCAGTGGGTACACGGTACCGGCTCCTAACAACCTGCAAAAGAAAACAATTCAACAAAAAAATTAATTAAAATCATGAAAAAATAACTATATAGAAAAACAACACACTTATAGTTTTAAAAACAAAAATAAACTCTAGGGAGCACTTACAGGTCTCGCTTCGGCTCTGCCGCTCGAACTAGTTTGTGCACTCATGATGGCAGGGAAAATCTCGGCAGCGCTTCGCTTCGTAGAATTAACCTCCTCCTCCCCAGAGCTCCAAATCGCAAGAAAAATTTGACACAAATGAGCCCAAACTCAAGTTTTGGCCCTTAAATAGGCCTTTGAGCTGGAATTCATCCTTTACTAGGATGAGCACTCTAGTTAGTGCTCATCCCACCTAGGGACGAATTCTAAAGCTGGAATTCGTCCCACCCTGGGACGAATTCAGGCCAGAAACTTCAAAAACATCAAAAAATGAACAAAAATGCACTAAAAATAGACAATAAACTTGCCCGATGTGAGTGTTGTTGCACTTGACATCCCAGGCATACAAAATAGACGTTGGGGTCACAAATTGTCATTATCCTACTCCCTAAGAAGGCTATATTAGCCGGACCGCTCCATGGGAAGACAAATTTTCACCAATTTCAGCTCCAAAAAGCATCGCAAAAAGGGTTAACACCCACCAAAAATAGGTCCAAATGTTGGAAAAATTGCACATGCTTAACGATAAACCATCTAAAGGCACCCTTGCACAAGTCATCTTGGGTCAAGCGACTCGTCGCTTTTCTCATGAAGGTCATTCCCTCATCGATTCATCGCTTGAGGGGGTAGTCACACTTAGTCACCAATCAACAAGCACACACCCAATTAAGGAAAACGACATGCATTCAAAGAATCATTGACAAAGACAATTACGCTCCTGCTTGGGGTAGTAAACAAGCAACAATCAAATTGATCAAACACTTGGCATTTCGTGAATCATGAACACAAGGTTCCCCTATGGACAAAAGGTTGCGCCCTTTGCCTAATCATGACTGATCAATGTCCAAGCTCAAGTCACACCTCACCAAAATAGGTTAATACTTGAAATCAAATTCCTTAGCTCGTCAGAAGCAAGGATTCAAGAATGCATGCCCTTTCCATGCTTGGGGCATCAAAAGTTGGTTAGGTTACCAAGAAACCCTAATCATTAGTGCTTTGGTTATCTATTTTTGCTCGGGGCTGCGCCATGCACAACGCATCCCAAAAAGGGGCATCTATAGACACCAAAATAGCACCAATCCGATTATGTGACTGCAAACACTGATCGCTTTGACACACACAACCCCTAGGGCAGCCCTCAAATGTTAAACAGTGGTCCTAACCACTTTCATAGCAATTTTGTAAGGTCAAGAAGCAATTTGGCACATTCAGGCACTTTGCCCAGTATTCGTCTCACCCAGGGACAAATTCTGAAATCGTCTCTGGTCAGGACGAATTCCAGGTTTAATGGGCAAAAAGAAAAATGCCGCCAAGTGGCAGCCAAGGACAGATCAATTATTGCCTCCTGCCATGCATGCGCGTGTAGGTGGGTAGGTTGGCGGTTAGTGGACTGTCACAAGGGCGATCATGGAAGCCCAAGTCAGGGAGGAGTCTCCTCCCTCTTGGGAAGGCATGGCCGCCACATGGCATCCCTGCATGCCCCTCCAAAGAGACCCCATGGGTCTATAAAATGGTGGACTTTCCCACCCAAATGAGGACAGATTAGAGGCATTTTCAAGCAACAAAGTGCTGCCCAATTGAACACCCATTTGCATCCTTTTTGATTCACCTTCTCACATCCATTAATCTCTTTCGCAAGGGAGGTTATTGGGTGGCTTTTGGAAGTGTGGATCCAAACCCAAACCCAACATTTGACCACCTTAAACCACCAATTTGCCGACAACACACTCCCAAGAGATTTTGAGCCCATCCCTAGTGGATTGGCGTCGAAATCAAGTTCTAACGGTGGGCGGCCCATTTGGGCACCCCACACTTTTCTTTTAAGTTTCATTTTAGTTATCATTTGTTTATCTCTATTCTATGCTATGCTATTTAAGTAGTCTCTAATTTCGATTTCATAAGATTTTGATCAAACATTATCATGCTTTGTCGATTGTGTAGCTCTCACTAACTTGCAGGTAGCGACATCGAATTCCCGAGGATAGAGGCCAAATTGGGAGAATCCGACCATCTGGGTCGTCCCAAAATGGCCCCAATTACTTAACCCCTTTGTCTGTAGGTGTTTTGGAGACCCCAGGGTTCGACATTTAGACGGATCATTTTGGCTTTCCTAACACAGTGGAATTCGTCCCACCCGGGGACGAATAACAGCAAAATTCGTCCCACCCAGGGATGAATTACAGTCAAAAGTAGATTGGTTGACTGTTTCAATGGCAGTGGCCATCTGGTAAGGTCTTTTGGTTTCTGTTAAATTTGCAGGTGACTTAGATTCATTTTATCCACTGTATTTGACAATATTTTGCATGCATCTTTTGTTAATTTCAAAGAACAAACTTTCCCTATTCATAGCAGGTGCTACTAACGCCTTGGTTGTTTCTTTGCATGCAGGAGGAGCAGCAAGAAGCGAGGATTCATCAACACCAGCAGCGGCAACGCTTCGGCCCGCCCATTTTGCATGTGGGCACGCGGAAAGGAGATCACTATTCACTTTTGTAATGGAAACATGCTAACTCTCCTAGCCCCTGAAAAGGGAGGAGATGTATTGTAACCGAGTTGGAATCACATTAATAAAAAGGGTTGTGCTCCTGCTTTCTCCTTTTATGTTTGTTTTTTATTCGATTACATCTGCTTTACTTTGTGCATCAAGCTAGTTAGTTTACATTGCAGCAATTAGTGTTTCTTTTTATTTTTGAAATCTCGTGCTTTTAGATACTTGGGAGTTGTGTGATTTGCCCAAGGATAGGAAATGTGTAGGATAAAAGTGGGTCTAAAAGATCAAGAAGAACAGTGATGGATCCATTGATAGGTACAAGGAATGGTTGGTAGGAAATGGTTTCACTCAAAAATATGGTTTGGACTATGAGGAAACATTTGCTCCAGTGGCAAGGCAAGAAATAGTAAGGATGTTGCTATCATTGACAGCTCATAAAATTTGGAAGGTGCATCATATGGATGTCAAAAGTGCATTTCTCAATGGGTATTTAGATGAAGAAGTATATGTGGAACATCCACAAGGATTTCTTGTACAAGGAAAAGAATATCAAGTATATAGGTCAAAGAAGAATCTATATAGGCTAAAGCAAGCTTGAAGAGCTTGGTATGCTAGAATCCATGACTACTTCCTATAGTACAATTTTGAAAGGAGTAAGAGTGAGGCCACTTTGTACTACAAAAGGGAAGGTAACAGGGTTATGCATAGTGGCTATTTTCACAAAATTGGCTAAAATTAGGATTTTTAAAACTTGCAATTGGCTAATATTTGGGACCCTTGACCAGGGTCCATTAGCCAAAAAATAATAGATGCAATTTTTTTTTGGGTCAATTCGCCCCATTTTTATAATAATGTGACCATTTTAAGTTTAAATTTTCAACATTGCCCCTAATAATAGTGAACCTTCTATATGTGTTTCGAAACTATTCACTTGGATTTTCAAACTGATTCGCCAGATTTTTATAAATATATTTTGGGGCCAAACCCTTATGCATAACCCTGGAAGGTAATGATATTATTATTGTATGCCTTTATGTTGATGATATGTTATTTATGGGTAGTAGTTCCTATTTGAATGATTATTTTAAACAAGATATGAAGAAGGAGTTTTAAATGTCTGATTTGGGTTTGATGAGTTACTTTCTTGGGATGGAAGTACATCAAACTAGCAATGATATGTTTTTTATCAATCCAAATATGTAAGGGATATGATGAAGAGATTTTGTTTGAGTGAATGTAAACCTATAGCAACACCCATTGCACATGGGGAGATATTGAGTTTGGAGGATGGAGCTGAAAGGGCAAAAAAAATAGAGTAAATGAGTATTTTTGGTAGCCTTATATTCCTTTGTAACACTAGGTCGAATATATACTTTGTTGATTCATAGTGTTCTAGGTATATGGCTAATACATCACAATTACATTTGAAGGTAGCAAAGAAGATTTTGAGGTACGTTCATGGAACAATTGATTATGGGATCCACTACTCATAGGCAAAGAATTTGAAGTTAGTGGGATTTAGTGACAGTGATTAGGACAGTAATATTGATGACAAGAAATCCATGAGTGGGCACTGTTTTTCTCTTGGTTTAGGTTTGGTGGCATGGAGTTCCAATAAACAAGCTACAATGGTGTTGTCTTCTACTGAAGTAGAGTATATTACACTTACATTAGAAAGTGCACAAGCATTGTGGCTTTGAAAGGTTCTAGGAGAGATTGGGGAAAAGCAAGAGACTCCAACTACTTTATTCTATGATAATCAGAGTAACATTAAATTGGCACATAATCCTATCCACCATACCAAGTCGAAGCATTTTGACATCAAGTACCACTTCATTTAGGACATGGTAGAGAAGGAACAAGTTAAATTGAGGTATTTCTCCACACATGATCAAGTAGCAGATATTTTTACTAAGGGAGTAGTAAAATATCATTTTTTGTTGCTAAGGGACTTGATAGTCAATCCCCTTACCAAAAAGGGGGAGAATATTGGAAATCTGGCCAACCATACAATAAAACAAAAATTTAGGATGTTAGATGATGTTTTCAGCTTTGGAAAGCATATCATCTTAGAGGAAATAAAAAAAAATTGTAGAGCATTGACATCTATGCAATCTAGAAAAAAATGGGCTCAAAAAGACACCCGAGTCAAAAGTTATGGCCAAAATACTAAGACATATAATAAACACCGTCGATGTAGATCCGATGGATGTGATTTTCTAGGATTAGGATTTGCTTTGTTTTTTCTTACTTAAGGTAGTTTTAGGGTTTTCTTTTATGAAGAAGAATATTGCATTGTAGCATGTGTGTGAGCTCTTCTAGAGCCTTTGAGGAGATTGTAACAGAGTACTGAAACTCTACCATAATTATTCCAGATAATTAGAAGATCATATTTGATCCATTTTTGTTTTATTATATTATTTTAAATTCTTCATCTAAAGTTGGTTAAGTTATTGAATAAACTTAATCATTTGATAGTTTGGTCATCTATGTTTGCGCTACACTCTATTTCACACAATGCATACCAAAAAGGGACATATGTAGAAACTAAAATTATGTAAATCTGATTAGAGTGCGATGATGCAATCTTATCGACACCATATGGAGCCATTGGGAAATTCTTAGGGGTTAAATGGTGGTTCTAGCCACTTTGGGGAAGGTTTACCCCAATTTTGGAAATCTTTGGGCCATGTAGCCATGGTTGTCCCACCCTAGGATGACCATAATTCATGGTCGTTCCACCCAAGGATGACCACTAGCAACCATCCTTGGGTAGGATGACCATGGTCTAAGCCCCTAAAAAGTCAAGGGCGGGATAAATGGTAATAAAATTATACCATTTATCTCATCCAATGATTTATGATATATTGAGGGCCTGCTAAAGTCATCACAACCTGCAAATTGGAGGTCCAAATTGAAGGCCTCTTCCACACAACGCATGGCAATGGTTTTGACAAGTGGCGGTACCTACCTTGCATGTCCATATTGCATGTTTGACCATGTGGTATTCTTGGGCTATAAATTGGAGTCATTCCACCAAATTTTAGGGAGAGATCTTTGCAATAATTTGCCATGAAATGCTACTGATATTCAATCTCCCTTTTACCCATGTATTTGCCCTTGGAATATAATCAATCAAAGGAGTTTTTAAAACATCCCCAAATATGCAAACCTATTCTAAACCCCACCCATTTCTATTAATTAGATTATTAAATTTTATGACAACACCCCTAGGAGTAGTTTGAACCATATCCCAAAGGAATTGGTGGCAAAAACCACTAGGTTTGGTGGTCATCCCACATGGGATGATTAACAGTACCAATTGGAATGCCTAGGTATGGCCATGAATTTGCACACAAATTTATGTCAATTTTAGTGTAGATCATTTCTAAAGTCATTTATATATATCATACTAGAATTTGGTGCATTTTGGACCTTTAATTAGGTTTTTTATTATGACAATCCCAATTGGAACACCCAAGGATGGCCATAGATTCTACATATAATTTCATTTCAATTTTTACATATATCATTCCTAAAGTAGATAATATGCATTATGCTAACTTTTTTTGCACCATCTATTTCATCTTTTATATTCAATATTGCATGCATTTATTTGATTTCATCTTAATATGAATATGCTATTAATAAATTTTAGTTTCTTGTATGTATATCTAGGTATTCCAATGTGCATGGAAGGAGCTACAAGTTCAAATATGGATAGAACATCGCAGTGGTAGAAAAATCCTGCTCTTCAATTCATGAGTGAAAGGAAGACACTGAAAGTGCACCTTGAGTTTTCTGAAAGGATTATATCCTTTGGATATTGTAATGAATTGTATCATTTGAGATCCCTCAAGGGGACACTTTGTAACCATGTATTTACCAAATGAATTAATATAAATATTACCACCCATTTATTTCACTTATTTGTCATTTATGCTTACATTAATGTCACTTTCGAATGCTTAAATAGAACAATTGATGCATTTCATTTTCCTTTGCTAGGTGCACCATTTTTTCTGCTCTACAACAATAACTTGTTATCTATTAAAACATGATGGTTGATTTTAGAGTTGTTTATAGACTAAAAATATGCTTTAACCAAATAACATCTACAAATCATCCTTGGATATAACAAAACCTAAGTATACTGATTCCTTCTTTATAAAACTAAGTTTATTAAAATTAATTAATATTTATTCCTTTAAATTTTGCAAAAATAATCTCATATTCATTAGGTGTTCTTCCTTTGTGTTTTTAAACACCAAAAATTTCATCCAAGTAAACCACCACAAAATTACCAATAAAATGATTGAAAACCTTATTCGTCAACCTCATAAAATTACTAGATGCATTTATCAACCCAAATGGCACAACTACTCATTCTTATAATTCCTCTTTGGTCTTAATTGTAGTCTTCCATTCATATCCTCTAATTCAAATTTCATGGTAACCACTCTCTAAATCAATCTTTGTCAAGTACTCTGCTCCTCTTAACAACCCATTAAGTCATCCATATTGATTTCTCAAAAGGTCATGCATATACATAATTCTCTAGCTCTCTTGAGTGCTAGTACAATTGGTACTACACATGGGTTCAAGCTCTTATTAATCAACACCTTATCCAATAGCTCTTGTACTTGTCTCATAATATCTATATTTCCATGGGTGTCATTGTATAAACTACCTTATTTGGAAAACTTAATCCTGGTATGAAGTCTATATGATGACTAATGCTTCTTATAGGTGGCAACTGATTAGGTAATTTTGATAAAAGAATATTTTCATATTCTTCCAAAAAGTACTTCTTTTCATATGGGATGTCAATAATATTATTTGTTATCCCATATTTCATGCATTTGATAATAATAAAAACATGATTTCCCCTTTCATCTCCTTCAAGAATTTTTTTGAAAGATTAGAAAAACTTTAGAATTGTTGTCCACCTCTTTTCCTTTGTATTTCAATATAATCATTGTGTACCTCTTGCCATATTTCTCAATAGTGTAGGTGTTCACCCTATCATCATGCACTACATTTCTATCAAATAACCATGGTCTTCCCAAGAAGAAATAACATCACATAGTATCTCATATTTGTAAAAAATAAATTGGAAGTCTACCATACATTTTTCATTCACCAAAATTTGATGCCCCTTTTTCAACCATGAGACTTTGTATGAATTTGGATGTTCAATCCTCTTTAACCAAATCTTTTCTACAATATTTATTGATACTAAATCATCTAAAATCACCTTACAATATTTGCCTTTGATTCACAAATTATCCTAAATAAGATTCTTATTTTCTTAGGTTCATGTACCTCCTTTGCTAGTTTCAATAATAGCATTTTCATCCTAAAGGAATATCCTTGTTCTGGTTCATCTATATGCTCTAGTGAAGCAATAATTTATTCATTTTTTGTGTAATTTGATTATGAGCTTCTTTTTAGTTCTCGCTAGCTTACTATACTTGAGGACACTCAAATTATTTATGATCAACTTCTCCACATCTATAAGCGTTTTTGGATAATCCTCTACCATAATCACCTCTTCCTCTTAAAAAATCTCTATATACTCTATTGTTCTAAGAAATACTAGCTTCTCTTCATTTTTTGTTTTATCCTCTTCCTCGAGAGGATCATGCTCTTCCTCTAGCATTTTTTTATTGCCTTCACAATATTTTTTTTTCTTTGAATGCATACTGATATATCTCTTAAATAGTTATAACTTGAATCATAGCAACCTCAACTTGGATAGATATATTTAATTCATTTATGTATCATGTCATTGTTTCCTCAACATATTCAATATAACTTGCTCTTGTAGTCAATTTATAGAACTTATCTATGTATTATTTTACTCCTAATTCTATTTTCTTAAGGTTTTGGATATTTTTAAACAACTTGATTTGGTAATCAATAGATAGAAATTTTTATTTTAAATTGGTTACAAATATTTCCCATGTTCAAATTATATTTTTACCTTTTTATTGTCCTTATGTTTGGACATGATCCTACCAAATTGAATCATGTCCCTTCAATCATATATAGGTAAATTTTACCTACTTTGGATCCTATTTAGATTCAGAATCAAATAATCTCTCCATGTTTGTTATACAATGTATCATTCATGATTCAAAATTTTATTGAAATTAGAAGTATCTATATTTGGGTTACATCCCATGTTTGAGATTGCTCAAATAAACCATTACTATGGTTCTTCTCCTTGCTCTTCACCTGCTTCTACTTGACTAGTTCATTCCTCTCATTATCACTAATATACTCAAGATGAATGCCTCTCCTTGGGGTTGTCTTGATCATATCTAAATTGGTGATGATTACTCTCAAGGTTTTTTTTTATATCTATTGGTTAGGGTCCCAAGCCATGCAATATTTCTCTTCCCCATTATGTCATCTCTCTTCCAATGTGTATTATAGACCTCTATAAACAATTTTTTTGATACCAAATTATGTAGCAAGAATGACACTTTTACGTAGGTAGCAATCATTCTTTCATATACAATAGTTATATGATAACCACACATACAACTATTTCTCCCTTAATATGGCAGAACCAATGAAATATGACTCTTTTACATAGGTAGCAATCAATATTTCATATATAATAGTTATACAATAACCACACATACAACCATTTATTCCTTAAGATGTCACAACCACAAAATTATGTAACTTCCACTTGAATGACACTTCCACATGTAAGACACTTCCACTTGTATGATATGCTATGGTTTCCATGGAACAATACAATTTCCACTTATACAATAGGTCACTTAAATTATATCCTCTTAAACAATGTAGTTTCCACCTAAGTGATTAGCTGCTAATCAGACAACTAACTCATATGGCCAATCCTTGATGAAAATTCCTACTTGAACAATATCTTCACATAAAGTAAAATTTATTTGTAATCCTAAATAAAACCTATCCTATACAACCTACAACATTTCAATTCAATTGCTATTTAAACACAAAAAATAAATTTGAGGCAGGAAGTTAATGATGTAGCAATGAAAACAATACATAAACAACAAAATGACAAGACAAACAATTGTAGTGAAACAAGTTTGTATCTTGTATTAGAATATAATGGAGCCTTGATCTCATTTTAATAATGATGTACCCCAATTGTATAGGGGTATGATTTCAAAAGAAATGCTAATTATCTTCAAATAAAATGGAGAGGGGGAGAAATCCTTTCATAAATTAAACAAATGTGTATGCCATGAGTCTTACCTACTACAATCGAAATGATGGGTGGACTTGTGTATCCTCGTGGGCCACCCTTGCTTTATCAGTTGCCTAAAAACCCATCACTTGCACATATTTCCTATAAACACAAAAGGGGTCAATAGCATATGAATGGCCTTCCTTGTGTAAGACTCATTTTAATGCAAGGAAAAGCTATAAAACCTTAAAGAAAAATGCTTACAAAATCTAAAAACATATGCAAAAGATAAAATAGATAAAATGATGCCTTATTGAGTCATTGATGCTGATCTAGATCTAAAATTGGTCAAATATAAGCCTATGCACCCATAGGCTGCATTTGGTACCCACAATCTATAATTGAGACCTGTGCGCTATGTTTAGAACCTATAGTCTCCGTTTGGAAAATGTAGGTTGCATTTGGGGACTAGTCAAATACGGAATGCATTTGAACTGTGTGGTAGAAGAACTCAGGTTGATGGTCCTCAACTCTTATGACTTGGTCTTTGAGAAATTTGTGATCCTCGTAGCATAATTTTGGTAGCATGACAGTTCTCTTTTCATCATACCTTGGTGAATGAAGTGTTGGGCTATTTTTAGAGTTATGGGAGGTGAGGTGTGTGAGGATAGGTGGTAGGCCAAGGCAACCAAGTGGTAGGGATAGGGAAGCAAAGTAGTCTGGGTAGTTAGAGTGAGTCACTTAAAGTGTCCCACTTAGGGGGAGATAGGGCAAATGGGGGATTAATGAGGGCGAGAGATGTGGTAAGGGGAGGGGTAGTGGTAGTTAGGATACATAAAAAATGAGGAGGAGAAGGGAACCTAGGGGGTATTTTTTAGATTATATTAAATCTAGAAAATAAGATAATGTGCAGGAAAATATGCTTAGCTTAGACTTTTGGCATATTTTATTGCACAATACCTAGGATATGTAGCATGAGGAGGGTTTTGCAAGTGGTTAGGATTTGATGTCTATAAATGTTATTACCAATATGCTAGCTAGTCATATATTGCAATATCTTCTCTCAATTTTCCCCTAGACTCTTATACTTACACATGCATAAATAACTATAAGTCCCTTTGCAATATTTTACTTTTACCCCTACCTTTCTCTCTTCCACTTCTTTGTTGCATGATCCTTCCTCTTATTCTCCTTTGTTGGATATCCTTGCCTCTTCTTCTTCTCTCCTCATCCTTTTATACACATGGATGATAGTTACCTAAATGACCTCCTAAAATACCTATCCACAACTATAACATTGACACCTTAATATAATAAAAATTAATTAGCATAGACGCTCCCACATTATTATTTTTTATTAGAAATAATAGATGCTCCTATATATATATATATATATATATATATATATATATATATATATATATAGTCTTTCTTTAAGTTTAATTGTTTAACTAGAAAAACGGTTGCTATTGATAATGTCACGTTCACAAAAATTATTAATAAAATGAATAAAACACTTAGGTTTTCACAATTAGATGAAAATTATTGACATCTAGTTTGATAAAATATATTTAACATTATAAAAACTATTAAACACAAATATAAAGATTTATAAAGATTATTCTAAAACCATCCAAAATTAATGTAAAAACATTTGAACTTAAAAATACTAAAATATTTCTAAATAAATTAATAAATATAAATATTATAGTTATGTGGCTTTTATAGGAGGTTATATATATATATATAAACTATGAAAATAACAAATCATTAATTTTTTTATAGATATGTTTTAATCTTTTTCAAACTATTATGTTTTTATAAATAATTTTTTATTTCTCATTTTATTAAGAGATAAAATTTTAGTTACTTTTTAAATTTTAAATTTTATTAAGATGCGGATGAATAATTAAAATTATTAATATTCCATTTTTATTTCTATAAATATTATAGCTATAAAAACTTGGCAATTTCATAATATTATTTATGCTCTAATATTTAAGATAACATTTTCATCAACGTGTTTGCTTTTTTTTTTCCATATCTATATTCCCTGTTTCTTTCTATCTTCAACACTCTCATCTTAAAATTAAACCCTAAATTCCATATATAATCTGAGATGAAACCTTCCACCTAAGATTCCATTCTTTGCCGCGTGTTACTTACGAGATATCATCGAGGTGTTCAGACTCAAAAGAAAACTTGTTTCTGTACTCGTGGAGTTTAGTATTTCTTTAGTATTTTTTTTTCTTTTAAATATTCGTATCACGAATGATAAGGAATCTCAAGGACTTGGTATGATTACCGAGGGCTGTGCTGTAACCTTCCACGAAGCCGCTGCAATCCACCAGAAGGCTATATACCAAACAATCTTCCCATATATTAAATATCTTGGCATCGATCTTTGATTTCAAGGTTAATGCGTTTGTTTACTCTCATATTATTCTATTTTTAAAAGAAATTGTAATTATATGTAGATACAGACACTTGCTGATATCATGTCTATTCAAGGCATGACTTTGTACATTTTATTCAGTAGATGGTACTTTGTAAAAAGGAGTATTAAATTTGTAGATGGAAGCGACAAAGGGATTTGGTATATATGTTCATTAACTGACACAATAAAATAGTTTCAATATTCCAAGAAGAATAAGACGGTGTTGACCAGAATAACCAGCCGACATAACAATTAGGATCTCGAACCATTCACGCGGTATAACACTTTTTAATTGTAATTAAATTAGACATCGCCTTTTGACATTTTCCACGACTTCTACTTACTTCTTTCCACTCTTTGAGAAAGATGAGAGCTTAAACCTATGACGGCAAGCAACTAGCTAGACCTTAGCGTTGAATAATGTTTGCAAAGTCGGCTGCAGGAAGAATATATGCGAAAATAAAATAAAATAAAATAAAAAATCCAATATCATTTGTCGTTCCATTTGAAAACGTCATTGCTTTCGATCTGCGTGAAACGACTTCAATGAAGATGAAATATGGATATTTTTTTCTTTAATTTATCATTAACCTATATAATATGTATATTGATTTTTTTTAAAGTAATATTTTTGTTATATTTTTCAAATATTAAAAATTTAATATAAAAAATCTTACAAGATCATAAGAGGAGTTGAAGTAATTGAATTCATAAAGTAAAATAATTTGAATAATATGCTACACATATTAATTTTCTTATTGCCATTTCATATTGTCATTAAACCTCATATGTTAGATGTAATTTTTCTTTTTCTATGAAGATTTAGTTTTTTAACATGGTAATAAAATAATAGTGTGGTGATTCTTAAAGCTTAGAAACTGGTTTATCTATATATTTGTTGAAAGATCTTATTGTAATATATATAGTATGAATATTATCTCACACCACTTTTTATAGATTTATATGAAAAGAACTTATATTTTTAATGTTTAAGAATTAATATTAGAATGTAAATTACTCAATATAAGATTTATATATTTTTGGATTACATATAATTTAAATTCACTATATATTCTTTTATGTGTTTGGTTACACATAATTAAAAAAAGCCCATTCATATTATAGAAGCACATTATGGTTATATTGAAATAAATCAGATAATAACATTTAACAATTATTTATATATTATTTGTCAAGACTTGAACTTAGAATTGTACTTTAAAATTCTATATTTTTTATCCATTAAACTTATGTTATTCAATATCAATTTTTTAAATATTATTATTGTTATTATATTTCAAAACTATTAACCCATGTAAAAATAAAACAATAGTTACATATCATAATAAAAACCTATAATATGTTTATCACATATTAACAATTCCAAACATTTGTTATAAAGAACTATTTTTATTTTTTATTAATATTTTACTTCTTATATTTTTATTAAAACTTGAAACATTTGTTATAAAATAATACTTTACATTTTAAAAAATTGTGATTCAATTCTAAAAGAAAACAAAAACATAAGAAGAGAAACCATTTATTTTGTTTGTATGATGTTCTCTAACTTTATTTAATAAGTTTATTCTTTCTTTCTTTGTTTATTTAGTTTAATTGTTTTAATAACCTGGGACATGCTGCAAAAGGTAACCCAAATTGCATATGTTGAGGATCTAAGAATTACCACAAATCACCAAATTGAAGCAACGGTAATGTTTACAAGCCTCCAAATTACAGTGAATTTGGGTTTTAGGTGTTAGAGTAAATCACTATATAAAATATATAAAAGCAATTATAGTGTTTCAAACTTTAACAACAGAATTGACAAAATAAAACAAACACACAGTAAAAGAAACAATTATTTTAACGTGGTTCACCCAATGTGGGTTACATCCACCGAGAATTTTCAGTCCTTTCTTTCTCAATCCAAGCAATAGAGGGTTACAACCTACAACAAACATCTGCTGTAATTTCCTCTCTATATTTACAAGGAATCAACATAGTAATTTTCTCATTGTCATAGTATTCTTTGTTTTTCCTCACAACTATATATAAGAAAAAAATAGAAAAACAAACTGCTTTTCTTAATACATTCCAGGATTAACACTGAGTTCCCAGCATCTAATTTTGGGATAAAAACAAAAAAACTTTCCCGGTCATCTGTTGTAAATCCGAAAACTTTCTCTGGTAGACTAACAGACTGTAAATCTGGAAACTTTCCCTGCCTGTCCTACAAAAAATCTAGAAACTTTCTCCGTTTAGCCTCCTCATAATTAGGCTCCATTCCTAACAATCTCCCACTTGGAGACTAATTTTATTGCACCATACTACAACCAAGGACTAAAAAATTCTCATCATGGCCTCTTATTCGTTAAGGCCAACTGAAGTTGAGCAAAAGCTCAACTTTTCTCTTGACACCACTTTTGTAAGCATGTCAGCAAAATTTTGTGATGTGTGAACTTTCCCTAATTTCAAAGATCCATCTTCCACTACTGATATAATGAAATGATACCTGAGTTTGATGTGTTTAGTTTTTGAATGGAATGCCGAATTCTTCACAAGGTGTATAGCACTCTGGCTATCACTTCACAACCTATTATCCTCTTGCTTCTTCCCTAGTTTTTCCATTAGTCTTTGCAACTAAACCGTCTCTTTGCTTGCTTCTGTAGTAGCAACATATTCAGCTTCAGTGGTTGAAATGGAAACTACGTTTTGGAGTTTAGAAATCCAACTAATCCCTCCTCCTCCTATAGTAAATATGTAGCCAGTAGTGCTCCTTCCACCATAAATAACACCTGCCATATCAAAATCTACAAAACCTTTCAAGCATATATTAGAGCCTCCAAAATTCAAAGAATAATTTGAAGTTCCTCTCAAGTACCTGAGTATCCATTTTACTGCTTGCTAATGTCCTTTTCTCAGATTACTCATAAATCTACTCACTACTCCCACTGCATGGGCAATGTCTAGTCTTGTACAAACCATTGCATACATCAAGCTTCCAACCGTTGATGCATAGGTAACCTTAGCCATATGTTCTTGTTTCTTTTGTGTTTTGGGACACAAATATTTGGTGAGTTTGAAATGCTTTGCCAATGGAGTAGCAACAGACTTTGCATTGTTCATGTTGAATCTCTTTAGCACTTTTTCAATGTATTTTGCTTGTGATAATTTTAGAGTGTGACTCTCCTTGTCTCTTGTTATCCTCATACCAAGGATTTGTTTGGATTCTCCCAAATCCTTCATGGAAAATGATTTAGCCAAATTCTTCTTGAGCATGTTTATATCTTGCATATTTGTACCTGCAACTAACATGTCATCCACATACAATAGCAAAATAACATAGTTACCATTTCCAATTTTCTTAAAATATACACAGTGATCACTTTGACATATTTCAAACCTTTGGTTAGCCATGAACTTATCAAATTTTAAATACCACTGTCTAGGATCTTGTTTTAACCCATACAAGCTCTTTTTTAGTTTACATACCCAATCCTCTTTACCTTTCACCTAAAAGCCTTCTGGTTGGTGCATATAAATTTCCTCCTCCAAATCACCATGAATAAATGTTGTCTTCACATCCAATTGCTCTAGATACAAATTTTCTATAGCTATAAGACTCAAAATAGCTCTAATAGAGGTCATTTTTACAACTGGAGAAAAAATCTCATCAAAATCAATACATTTTTTCTAAGCGAATCCTTGACCACTAGTCTTGATTTGTATCTCTTATGCCCTTCATTCTCCTCTTTAATCATGTACACCCATGTATTGGTCAAAGCTCTTTTACCTTTGGGTAGCTCAACCAAATCCCAAGTTTGGTTGTGGAATAAAGAGTCAATTTCTTCATTCATTGCAAGCTCCCACTTATTCCTGGTATCCATCTATAATGCTTCCTAAAAATATTCTAGCTCACTAGCATCAGTATACAAGACATAATCAGAGAAACGTTGAGGAATTTTACTTATCCTGGTAGATTGTCTAACAGCACTTTCTGGAGATTGAGGTGCTTGTTGTTGTTGCTGTACATTTTGATATTCTACCACTTTTGGAGTAATCTTTTCTACGTGTCCATCAAGTTCTATGTATTCAGCAATTTCCTCTTTCTGTTTCTTTCCCTGCAACCGATATTTATACAATTTTTTTCATTAAATATGACATCCCTACTTCTAATGACTTTTAGGTTATCACAATCCCATAATATGTAACCCAAGCCATCAATACCATAACCAATAAAATAGCACTTTTAGGCCTTAGCATCTAACTTATTTATGTTCTCTTTGTCTATATGCATAAAAGCCTCACATCCAAATACCTTAAGGAAAGAATAATTTAACTTTACCCTCCAAAGCTCTTCCAAAATTCCTCCATCCAAGGCACTAGACATCCTCTATTAATCAGATATACTACAAATCAACAACATGAGCCCATAAAAATAATGGTAAGCCTACATGTATTCTCATGCTCCTAGCATGCTCCATGATGGTTCTATTCATTCTTTCTACAACCCCATTTTCTTGAGGTGTTCTTGGAACTACCTTGATTCTTCTAATTCCATTTTTAGAACAAAACACATCAAATTCTCTACTGCAATATTCTCCACCATTATCTGACTTTAGACACTTTAACATTTTTCCAGTTTATTTTCAACTAATGCTTTCCAATTCTTGAAGGTATTAAAAACATCGCTTTTATTCTTAATGCAATATATCCATGTTTTCCTTGTTGCATCATCAATAAAAAGTACATAGTAAGAGGAACCTCCAAGAGAAGTTACCTGAGCTAGGCCCCAAACATCTGAGTGCACAAGCTCCAATTTATCTTTCTTCCTTTCCTTGCCATCCTTGAAAAATCTAACTCTCTTTGCTTTACCATAAACACAATTCTCATAGAATTCCAAATCAATCTCTTTTAACTTAGGCAATAACTTTCTTGAATGTAACATTTCCATACCTTTTCCACTCATATGGCCAAGTCTTTGGTGCCACAAAGATGCACTCTCACCTAGAAACTAAATTCATGGAGTAGTGAGAAAAATCAATAAGTAAATAAAGAGTACCCACCAATTTACCTCTAGCTACTATCAATGAACCTTTAGTAACTTTCCAAGCATTTTCTTCGAATGCAACCGTGTATCCTTCACCATCAAGCTTACTTGCCGATATAAGATTTCTCTTTAAATCTGGTATGTGTCTCACCTCTTTAAGAGCCCATTGACGTCCATTTGGGGATTTAATCAAAATATTTCCAATACCCATGATTTTACATGGTTGGTCATTTCCCAACAGAACCTATCCATAATCTCCAAAAACATAATATATGAAGTATTCCTTATGTGAGGTAGCATTGAATGAAGCACCACTATCAATTACCCAATAATCACTATTTCTATCAAGAGATAATATTAAAGCATCTTATAGAAATTGTCTAGTAATATTGGCTTCTGAAGTGTTACCATTATTATCATTACCTTCATTTCCATCACCCTTTCTTTGCCAACAGTCCTTCTTGAGATGACCCTTTTTGCCATAGTGCCAACACTGTAGCTTTCCTTTTCCACATGATTTGGATCTGCCTTTGGATTTTACATGATGTGAACTCTTACCTCTTTCTCTTCCTATTTCTCTATTCTCAACAATTAAGACGGTGCTAGATGATTCTCCTATGGTTTTTCTTCTCATGTCCTCACTGAGTATCACACCAACCACATCATCAAATTCTAATTTATTTGAATTCGAAGCAGAGTTACTTACCGCCATTACCAAACTGTTCCAACTTTCTGGAAGAGAGCATAAGATTAGTAAGGCCCTAAGCTCATCATCAAAATCCAATCCTACTGAATGCAATTGATTAATGATAGTATTAAATTCATTTAAATCATCATGCGCATATCCTCCTTCACTCATTTTCATGTTAAATAACCTTTTCATTAAGAATACCTTATTTGATGCTAATGGTTTCTCATACATCTTGGCCAACTTATCCATGACTCCCTTGGTAGTCTTTTCATTAGAGATGTTGAAGGCTACGATGGCTCCCAAGCATAGCCTCATAGTACCCAATGTATTTCTATCAAGGAGACTCCACTCCTTATTAGACATAGATGAAGGTCTCTTTGTTTCCCCCTTAAGAGGTAAGTAAAAATCCTTCTGGTACAAGTAATCCTCCATCTGCATCTTCCAAAATTGAAAGTTTTGGCCATTGAATTTTTGAACTCTAAACTTCCCTTCTTCTGCCATTGCTCCCACTTGATCAAAAAATTCTCCTTTTGTCAAGTGCACCCAACAAAACAATCACTCTGATACCATTTTTTAGAGTAAATCACTATATAAAATATAGAAAAGCAATTATAGTGTTTCAAACTTTAAAAACAAAATTGACAAAATAAGACAAACACACATTAGAAGAGACAATTATTTTAACGTGGTTCACCCAATGTGGGTTACATCCATCGATAATTTTTAGTCCTTTCTTTCTCAATCCAAGCAATAGAGGGTTACAACCTACAACAAACATCTGCTGTAATTTCCTCTCTATATTTACAAGGAATCAACACAATAATTTTCTCATAGTCATAGTATTCTCTGGTTTTCCTCACAACTATATATAAGAAAAAAATAGAAAAACAAACTACTTTTCTTAATACATTCCAAGATTAACAGTGAGTTCCCAGCATCTAATTTTGGGATAAAGAAAAAAAAAACTTTCCTTGGCTGTTCTGTTGTAAATCCAAAAACTTTCTCTGGTAGACTAACAGACTATAAATCTGGAAACTTTCCCTGTCTGTCCTATAGTAAATCCAAAAAATTTCTTTGTTTAGCCTCCTCATAATTAGGCTCCATTCCTAACATTAGGAAAAAAAAATTTGAGAGGAATTCCATGAATATTATAAAATAATTACAGATGCGAAGACTATCTTGGGAGACCTAGAAGAAAGTCAAGTTAAACATATATAGAGAGAGGGAACAAAGAATCTGATAAAAAATATGTTAGCCAAATCTAAGAATTTCAAGGTCTGGTCATATGCCCCCATGGAGTTGGAAGAGATTATAAAAATTGATAATAAAACCAGCAGATAAAGAGCAAAGCAAAATACTTATTAAGATAATGGGATGAAGGATTTGAGCACACTAAATTACATTATTGTCAACAATTTTTTTATCAGTTATGTAAAACATTGAGCATTGGTCCAGGTTTGTTTGTTTTACTAAGATATGACTATATTGCATTTGTATGATTTCTCTTACTTTTTTTTTAATCTTTCGAGTTCTATGTCAAAAATCGAAACTCTTCAACCCTTTTTTTATCAATACCAAATAAATATTGTTTTAATAAAAAATATATACAACATAGTAAATTTTAGTTTGTTTCACAATATACTTTCATTTATTCCATTTACATTTTTTAATTTAAAATTTATGTTAAATAAATTTATGAATAAATTTTAATATAAATTATAAATTATTAATAATTTTATCTCTAATAAATTGAATATTTTACCATAAAATGCAATACGTAGGGTGGTTTTGCCGACACACTTATGAATGGACTATATCCCCTTCAATGACTTTCCATCCTTAGGGTGAAATTTTGTTATATATGTATTAAAAATGTACGTAATAGATTCTAGTCTAATTGTTGACATATTTAAAATTTACACTTTACATTTAATTTATTAAAAATTATAGCAATTCTCTTAACAAAATAATAAATTAAAAAATATATATATATACATCCCATCGTTTATATCGTCTAACTTGCGAATTAAATTAATAGTCAATCCAAATGCAAGTTTCCTTTCTTCGAGGTGTTCAAATTTCGGAAAGTAACGTGTTTCTCTACTCGTGAACGACGCGATCAAAGTTTAATATTTCAGTTGTCTTTTTCTGTCTAAAATATTAGGATGATGTATAATAAGAATTTCGAAGACTTGGTATGATGACGGAGGGCCATAATCTACCACTAAGTCATATAGCAAACAAACTTTCTTTGAATTAAATATCTATGTATCAGTCTCTCGTTCGAAGGAAAATGTTTTGTTTTTCTATTTTATTTTTTTCAAAGGAAATCGAGTTCGTCTACCATCCCGGCTCTTCAAGACGTATCTTCCTGCATTATGTAAGCTGAAAGGAATAGGAAATATATAGATACAACAGACAAAGGGATTTAGTTGATATGTTCGTTGACTTAACAAAATAAAATATTTTCAATTTTCGAAGCAAAAGAAGATTGGTATTAACTCGCCCATGAAAACAATTAAGATGTCAAAATATTATATGAAATACCATTGCATTTGACATTTTCCACGAGGAACATTCTTTCCACTTTTATAGAACACGACACCTAAAAGCCTAGATGTTTGACATCTTCTTTATCTAACCTTCTTCCTCATAGCTATTAGTATGGACCGTGGACTTGGACAATCTTATAAATAAATAGAACAGAGCCGTGTTTGTTGAAGCCGCGTGCCCCACGCGCTCTTTTATTTATTTTATTTTAGAAGCGGTTATGCTGTACAACGCGGTAACTTGGAAAGAAAGCATTTCTTGTGTCCGCGGATAGTTTTATTGAAACTTTCTTCCCATTCTGAATCTGAATCCCTATAAATACAAGCACATCAGCTATTCAGCTCATTCAAGCTTAGTTCAAAGAAATCTATTCGGTGCTTCGAACACATAGAAATGGCGTCACCCAAGTTGTCGATCATAGGCCTTGCATTTGTTGCTGTAATGTCTTTCTCTTCGGCTCGTGTGCAAGGGCAACTTAGTCCAACATTTTATGCCAAGTCGTGTCCTCATGCATTGTACATAGTGAGGGCCGCAGTGAAGCAAGCTGTCGCACAGGAGAGACGAATGGGTGCATCGTTGCTTCGCCTTCACTTTCATGACTGTTTCGTTAATGTAAGAACTTATTGCTTAAGCTTTCAGTTTGAAAGATGCTGATAATGTATTCAAATTTTTAGATGAAGTTAAGCATTGATAAATTCGACTCATTTCTGTTGTTGCTGGAAACGCAGGGTTGCGATGGGTCCGTGTTGTTGGACGATTCGCCGACGTTAACTGGTGAGAAAACTGCAGTCCCTAATAATCAATCAGCCAGAGGATTCGAGGTGATTGATGATATCAAGGCCCAAGTTGAGAGAGTGTGCAGTGGAGTGGTATCGTGTGCTGACATTGTGGCAATAGCTGCTCGTGATTCTGTTGCCGAAGTATGCAAAAATTATGTTTTTTATATTTAGATGCTTTTGTATTTCGATTACGAAGGATTAGAAGTTAATCCCTGGTTCGCTATCTCATATTTTGTTTGAAAATTATTGTATATATAGTTGGGAGGGCCTTTGTGGACAGTTATGCTGGGAAGAAGAGACTCGAGAACAGCAAGCAAAAGTGGAGCAAACAATAACATTCCACCACCAACCTCGAGTCTAAGCAACCTTATCTCCAAATTCCAAGCACAGGGACTTTCAGCAAAGGACATGGTCGTACTTTCAGGTAAACACCCTTCCACATTTGTAATATTTATTCCGCTTGTTTTGCAGAGAGTTAATGGTGTTGTCATTTCGTTTTATAGGCTCTCATACGATAGGTCAAGCGCGGTGCACCAGTTTCAGGCCTCGTATTTACAACGAATCCAACATAGTTATGAAGTACGCCAGTTCTCTAAAAACAAAATGTCCTAGAAATGGAGGCGACAACATCATCTCGCCTTTAGATCTCCAAACTCCGACGGCCTTCGAAAATCATTACTACAAGAATTTGATAAGTAAGAAAGGACTACTTCACTCCGACCAGCAATTGTTTAATGGAGGCTCTACTGATTCCCAGGTCAGCACCTACAGCGGGAATCAGGAGGCATTCTTTATAGACTTTGCAGCTGCAATGGTGAAGATGGGAAATATCAAGCCTCTCACAGGTTCCAGTGGAGAGATTAGAAAGAACTGCAGGAAGCCCAACTAAATTATGATCGAGATCATATTATCGCGTCTTGCAAGAAATTAGATGTTTTGAATAGTTTATGTAGAGGTGGATTATGGAAAGATATGTTCCTGTGAGGCCATCCATGGAATAAATAAATATCTTTCGTATGCAGTAATTTTTTATAATGCAAATCGAACATGATGGTGTTTAATTTATTTTAAGTGGTATGACAAATGAGTGCTTTTGGAATCAGAGTACACCCTATTAAGCGAAACTATGAATTCTTTTTTAAGACCCTTATCATTCCGCTATGCCATTTACACACCAAAGGTTTCAGAAGTGCTAAATGTTCAAGGTTTCAATTTATGAAAAAGTAGGATATCATGTTAATTTTTTTTTTTTGTTGCGTAGTGCCATTAATTTATGGAAGACTTTATTTACTTATCTAGTTTGTTAATTCTGTATTCGCACTGAGTTTGTTCCTGATTTCTTCGAGGAGGAACGAATGGATCTGGGCGTTTATAGGGAGTCTGTAGCTTAGATTCTTCCAAGCTTCCGGGATTCGTCCACAATGACGTTCTGACTTTCTGATGAGAAAGTCTTGTAATTTCGAGTTGGAAAGCTTGCTCTCTAACACAAGTGACGATCTGGTGTTCTTCAATGCGCAACTTTTCCTTATTCGAGAAACACGTTGGCATTTTTCTTTTTTTTTTTCCTTGTCGTTTGAGTTTGTGAGGCAACTTTTGTTCAAAATAATAGAAAACTTTATGTTAAAAATAAACTTTTCTTAAAGAACAAGAAATGTTCTTTGACCTTTTTTAAAGAAGGAAAAAGATTGTTTACACTTACAAATATTTTTGTTAAAAGAAGAAGAAAAAATATAAGAAATTAATGAAATAAAATAAAATAATAACAAATAAAAAAATAAAGAGATTATGTGGAACTTATTTTGGTTATATTTCATTCACTTATATTCGGATTAGTTCTACCAATTTTCAGATCATTTGGAGCAACACAGGTCCTAGCGCATCCTTATATGTGAATGAAATATTTGGCAAGCGACTGTGCGAAGGTTTCATCTGGGTTAAGTTCAAGCAGCTCCATAGGTTGGTTTTTAGGGCTTTCGAGTCCTGATGACCAATATTTTTGCGGTTTCTACTCAATATTTTAGTAGGAAAGTTTTTAGGGGATCCAAGATGGGTTATAAATTTATTTTTTAATGGATTTTAATGTTGTGAACTTGAGTGACAACAACTTCTAATTTACTGTACAAAAGAAAAGAGAAAAGCATACCTTTCTATGGTGTCTAGGGCATGGATTAAAGAGATCACAAAACAAGTTTCAAGTAGATGATCAAAAAAAGGCTCAGATATGAAGTGAATCTGGTGCTAAGGTACACCCAAAAAATAAATCTATTATGAAAACCCTTATGAAGGATAAGAATTTTGAAGAATCAATCGCAAAAATAAATTTTAGGGATGCCCTCCTTGGTGGACAACCTCAACTTAATGCTAATATTAATCTTAGGGTTTTTCATAAATCTCTAAGAATACCTAACATTGATCCTAGGAAAACAGAGTTAGGATGTCTTAAAGCAGCCGATAGAACTCCTATTGTTAAGCTTGATATAGGTAACATTCAGACAGGCATTGAAGATCTAGAAAAAGAGGACAAAATTTTTGTTTCATGGATTTTCGTTCGAGCCTATCTGTATTCATAGTTTGGGTTGCAAAAAGTTGGAAAACTAAAGGTGAGTTTCAAATCTCTATTTATCCAAGTGGTTATTTTCTTTTTTTATTTGCTAATAATGAAGATAGAGAGAAAACTTTTCAAGGGGATCCCTGGTTCTTTCGAAGGCCAGGGCTTTTCATGAAGCCCTAACATACTAAATTTAAAGCCAAAAAAATATGCCTTCTATAGATCTCGTGTGGGTTAGGCTCTTTGGCCTCCCAATTAAATTCTGGAATCTAATTATTTTTTCTTCAAACGAAAAATCTTTAGAAATATTTATGATGACTACTTATTGTACTAAAAAAATTTAAACATAGTGTTTATGCTCAGATTTGTATTTTAATGGATTTTGATAAACCACTACCTAAAAATATTACATTATAATCTGGGAAGGACACTTGGGATCAAGTAGTGGACTATGAGAATATTCCTTTTCGTTGTAGAATTTACCATGAATATGGTCATTTGGCTAGTGTTTGCCCAAATAATATTTCATATTAAAAGAAAGAAGATATAAACTCAATAAGTTTCCTAATGCCTAAGAAGAACACTAAAAAAATAGTTATGAAGGATCAATCAAAGTTATCTATTAATATGTTTGAAATTCTTTCCACAAATGAGGTCCCAAGTGAGGAAGAGGAAATAATGGAAACAAAAATCTTAGCAACATAATTTAAAGATAAAGGTAAGAACTTAGAGACAAACAAAAAAATCAAAGGTTTTCAATAGAAAATTGGATAAAATATACACAAGAAAAACAATATTTTAATTGTTAGAACTTCAAATAATATAGGTCCCAATATAGACTCCATTGAACCCTTTGGTAACATTTTGGATGTGTACAAGTATTCTTCAAGGTTAGAAACCATCTCAGATTCAATTGGAGTAAGTCAAGAAATAGGAAAAAGAAAAATTGAATATGGATTCTAATCAAATGGCAAGTCGTAATACTAATAAATATCATATGGTAAAATAAGGTAAAAATACCATAGAGGAAGGTAATATTAATACCCTTCCTAATTTTTTTAGGCTTGGTATTAATGAAGATCATCACTTGGAATATTAGAGGACTCAAAGGGAGTCTCTAAAAAAAAAATGAAATTAGAAGAACGATTCAGATAAATCATCCACATCTTGTTTTCCTTCAAGAAATGAAGATGTGAATAAAAGATATGGAATCAATTTATAGTAAAATTTGACCAACTAGAAAAGTGGTTTCCCTTAGTTCCTAGGGGACTTCTGGTGGCATTGCTTGCCTTTGGGACCCAAAAGAGTTAGTTATTCACAATATGGTTTGCAGTTGGGGTCTTTTAGCTATAGCTATTCAAAGTAAACATTCCAACCAAATTATGCTCTACATTATCGTTTATGCTCTAACTAATTTGCAGGAAAAAAGAATATAGTGGAAGAATATTACTTATATTATCTCTCATTTTCCTAAAGATTGGATCTTGATTGAAGGAGATTTCAATATCATCCTCTCTCTAGATGGAAAAATTGTGGAAAATAGAAATTTGGATACGAGCACTAGCCTCATGAGTGAATATATTGCAAACCTCCATCTTATGGACATCCAACCAGATAATGGCCTTATGACTTGGTCTAACAAAAGGTAAGACTTAGCTTGTATACTGGATAGATTGGATAGGTTCTTGCTCTATGATAATTTCTTAATCCATGGTCACATTCCTAAAGTGAAGACTCTTAACAATGCTGGTTCATATCACTGGCCAATTGTGATGGAAATGTGGAAAACCATTGTGATTTTCTCTCCTTTTTTATTTTTAGTTAATGTGGCTTAGAGATAGTTCCTCTAGACTGTTAGAATAAGTGAAAATTCTCTTAAGTTCCACTAGGATAGACACTTGAGTTTCTACTCCTCCATGTGTTAAGAGAACTCTTAGTGGTGTCTTGATCATGTCTGATGAGTTGTTGTAATCCAATGGCTCTCAATGATCAACTATGCTATTTATATTGAGTTGATCCTTGGAATAAATCAATCAGTTCTATATTATCTTCATCTCTTGTGTAATTCTTTGCATATCTACTATTGTGAAATTTTAACATGGTACCAGAGCAGGATGGATTTTGCTAGCATTCTCTCTTGAAGGTTCTAAGATCTGGTTCATTTACTTGGGATAATTTTTTGGCTATCTTCTTGAAATTATTTCAGTACTTATTTTATTTTATCCATAGTTTAATTTTGTTTTAGAAAAATATTTATTGTTGAAATATATTTGATGTAATATTTTTTAAAAATATTTGTGTTGATTTGTCCTTGAGGGTATTCAAAATATTAAAAAAAAATTCCTTTGCTTCAAAATAGGTTTACCCTATGCTCTGGGGCTATTTTAGCCCATTTTAAAGGAAGGTTTTTTTATATTTTATTTTAGTTTTTCCCTCTCTTCGAATTCATCTTTCACCTTTTTTTTTTTAATTGAAAAATCTCCTTTTATTTATCAAAAAAGTAATTGGTTATTTTACTATGTATGATATTTTTCATCTTCTTCGGGTAGAGTGAATACTAAACACCCATTTGATCTTTAAAAAGTGGTGTTTTTTAATATCGTGGGAGTATTTAGATATTTAACTAGATTTGGGAATCCTCTTAGCTTGGCGCTCGCATAATGAGGATCATATTTTCATTCCCGTTGTATTATCGCTAGTGTCTATCTGGTATATCTATCTAGCTGACCCCTGGAACTCGTAAATTTGTAGATGTTCCTCTCTATGGGAGTCCTTTAATATTTAGGGGGATTCAGAAATCCTTTTAGCTTGGTGCTCACTAACGTGGATCATTTTTTTATTTCCATTATAGTTGCCTCTAGTGTGATTCTAGCATCTTCATCTAGCTGGCCCTTAGCGCTCAGGATGATCCTCTCATGGTTATCGAGATTAAGTCTCCCTGTCTCAAAATCAAATCTCTCCAATATTATTTTTCTCTCTCAAGATGGTCCTTATAATCTCCTTTACCTCTTATTTTTTTAAGTGATATCCTGCTATTCATGTTCCTTTTTCAATACAAAGCTTGCTTCTGTTAAAGATATTTTTATAAAGTGTTTGTAGGATCAACATTCTCTTATTAATTGTGTTTACAGGTTAATATTTTTTGTAGGATCACCCTTCACCTTTTACCACTTTTGTAGGTTCTTCCTTTCTTATATAGGGATTACTAACTCTTTTATAGGTTACCTCGATTTCCTCAGCTTGTATAATGTTTTCTCTACCTGCAACACTAAGAAAATTTTTAAAAAGAGCATAGAAAGAATTGAGAGCATCACAGGTCATAATCGCATCCGATCATCGAAAAGCGCCTCTCCTTCTAGTCATCGAAAGCACAACACCTTCATCCTTTTCAATACTAATATTTTAAAATTATAATAATTTTTTTGTTGGCTTACTTAAGAGGCATCTCTATGTTTCTGACAGTCATTTTTTTTAGCCGCATTCTATATAATTTCTTTAGTATCCCCTAGAAAATTCTTTTCTTTAGGTTATATTTTATTTTATTCGTTATGAATAACTCCTTTGTCTCCGTGCCTTTAATCTATTCTCAAAAGGCTCTCACTTTTGTCAGACAAAAATGTAACCTTTACTAGTAAATTTTTTTTTTCGGGGGGAGGGGGTGCATGCAATTTTTGCACATTTATGGTCCATCACTTTAAGGGGTGTTTTCATTATTTTGTCTATATTCATCTTTACTTTTACTTTATTTCAAGTAAATTTATAAGGTTAAAATTATTTAAATATAACTTTAATATTTCATAAAGGAGTAACTCAAATTCTTCAAAACTTTATAATTGCATTTATTTTTTTAGAGCCCTATCTTTAGAAGTTTGCTTTACTTTTTGTCTATCTTACTATGTGCTATAAAGTTATATTTATTTAAATATCACTTTAATATTTCTTAGATAGATATTCAAAATATTTAATATTAAATTCTAATTTTTAAAGGCTCATATTTATAATATATTGCATTTTCTCATTTTTTTTTGTCTATCTTCATCTATGCTATTTAAAATAAAGTTCTAATTGTTCAAAATAACCTTGCTTATTTCATAGATATAATATTCACATTTCATAAAAACCTTTTTATTTTAATTTTTTTTTAAAAAGGTGTTTAAATCCTATATGTAATTTGTTTTTTACATAATTTAGAAGCATTTCCTTCTTAAATTTTCTAAATAAAATATCTACCTAAAAAAAAAAAAATTCCTCAAAATATCTTTTGCCTACGTTCCACGTATCATTACCACTAAAAACATATAGTCTCCCTCACGTAAGGGCAAGTTTTTTGAGGCACTTGGTATAGAGGCCTGGCAGGTATTTTTTATTCTTCCATTTATTTGGGTATCACTCTACTAATATTTTCCCTCTTGTAAGGGCGAGTATTGAGAAACCCCATTTAAACTAGTTGATTCCTTGCATTTCAAACCAGAGCCTTAAAAATTCTTCTCTCTACTTACAGTTTCCCTCAAGTGAGGGTGGGTATTGTGAAGAATAAGGAGGATTTGACAAACTAAAGAAAACAATATCAAGACCTCATTATACTTATAATTTCCCTCTCATTAGGGTGGGTATATTGAGTTTTCTCATATGGAAAAGCTTCATATCTTTTCCCTATAACAATTACATTAATAAAATAATTGAAGTTCTAATGAGGGGGGATATTGGTAAATTAAAACTTCAAATTTTCTTTTGTGTTAAAATTATGAATTCAATTGAACCTCTCACCCCTCATAACTTTCATATTTGGAAACCTAAAATTTTAAATCTTATCTCCCAAAAGGGTCTTACTCAATATTTTTGAAGAAAAGCAACCAGAATTTGATAAAGAATATGAAATATTTGTTCATAAAGGAATATGAAAAAAACTATGGTTATTATTAGCTCTAATATTCATGAAATTATGTTGTTTCATATTACAGATTGTAAAAATCCTCATGAAAGTTGGGAGAAACTAAAGACCTTGTTTGGGAAAGTAGATCATATGAGATCAATGCAACTAGAATATGAATAAACTTCTTTGTCCCTTGAATATTTTAGTAGTATTTTTGACTTACTCACTAAGTTCAAAGAAGTCCTCACTCAATACAAAGGCAGTGGGAAGACTAAGACTAAAGAAGAATGCATTTATCTAATCCTTTATAAGATAAATGGTGTTTTTCAAAATTTTGCTACCATCTTCATATCTACCAAAGATGCTCTTGGTGCAACCTTTAAAATGCCCTCTTTAGAAGAATTTTGTGATAGATTAACTAGGGAAGAAACCAAACTTGCTAGATATGAAATCTCTTCTTCTTCCTCTTCTTCAAAAGCCTTAGTAGCCTCCACCTCTTCTAAAGAAAAAATAAAAAATAAGGAAAAGACTCCTATAACCTGTACTCACTCTAAAAAGAATGGTCAAACTACTAACAAATACTGGATAAGATTACAACAACTAGAGGCAGCTATGAAGGATCAAAAGATAGAAAATAAAAAATAAATAGGAAAAATCCTTAATGTTCAAGGAAAAACCTCCAATTCTTTCTCCAATTACTAGGTCCTAGATTTTGGAGCTACTCATCACACGACTGCTTCAGATAAGTCTTTCTCTTCTATCTCCTCTAGCTCTACATGTAGCATAGAAGTGGGTGACTCTTCCTTCATCCCTGTCAAAGGAAAATGGGATATAACCTTTGATTGTGGCTCCATAAATAATGTTCTCTATGTTACAGACATTGCCACCAATCTCCTATTCATCTATCATATTCGTCTGTCATATTTCATTCACTTATATTCGGATTAGTTCCACCAATTTTTAGATCATTTGGAGCAACACAGGTCCTAGCGCATCCTTATATGTGAATGAAATATTTGGCAAGCGACTGTGCAAAGGTTTCATCTAGGTTAAGTTCAAGCAGCTCCATAGGTTGGTTTTTGGGGCTTTCGAGTCCTGATGACCAATATTTTTGTGGTTTCTACTCAATATTTTAGTAGGAAAGTTTTTAGGGGATCCAAGATGGGTTATAAATTTATATTTTAATGGATTTTAATGTTGTGAACTTGAGTGACAACAACTTCTAATTTACTGTACAAAATAAAAGAGAAAAGCATGCCTTTCTATGGTGTCTAGGGCGTGGATTAAAGAGATCACAAAACAAGTTTCAAGTAGATGATCAAAAAAAGGCTTAGATCTGAAGTGAATCTGGTGCTAAGGTACACCCAAAAAATAAATCTATTATGAAAACCCTTATCAAGGATAAGAATTTTGAAGAATCAATCGCAAAAATAAATTTTAGGGATGCCCTCCTTGGTGGACAACCTCAACTTAATGCTAATATTAATCTTAGGGATTTTCATAAACCTCTAAGAATACCTAAAATTGATCCTAGGAAAACAGAGTTAGGATGTCTTAAAGCAGCTGATAGAACTCCTATTGTTAAGCTTGATATAGGTAACATTCAGACAGGCATTGAAGATCTAGAAAAAGAGGACAAAATTTTTGTTTCATGGATTTTCGTTCTAGCCTATCTGTATTCATAGTTTGGGTTGCAAAAAGTTGGAAAACTAAAGGTGAGTTTCAAATCTCTATTTATCCAAGTGGTTATTTTCTTGTTTTATTTGCTAATAATGAAGATAGAGAGAAAACTTTTCAAGGGGATCCCTGGTTCTTTCGAAGGCCAGGGCTTTTCATGAAGCCCTAGCATACTAAATTTAAAGACAAAAAAATATGCCTTCTATAGATCTCGTGTGGGTTAGACTCTTTGGCCTCCCAATTAAATTCAGGAATCTAATTATTTTTTCTTCAAACGAAAAATCTTTAGAAATATTTATGATGACTACTTATTGTACTAAAAAAATTTAAACATAGTGTTTATGCTCAGATTTGTATTTTAATGGATTTTTATAAACCACTACCTAAAAATATTACATTATAATCTGGGAAGGACACTTGGGATCAAGTAGTGGACTATGAGAATATTCCTTTTCGTTGTAGAATTTACCATGAATATGGTCATTTTGCTAGTGTTTGCCCAAATAATATTTCATATTAAAAGAAAGAAGATATAAACTCAATAAGTTTCCTAATGCCTAAGAAGAACACTAAAAAAATAGTTATGAAGGATCAATCAAAGTTATCTATTAATATGTTTGAAATTCTTTCCACAAATGAGGTCCCAAGTGAGGAAGAGGAAATAATGGAAACAAAAATCTTAGCAACATAATTTAAAGATAAAGGTAAGAACTTAGAGACAAACCAACAAATCAAAGGTTTTCAATAGAAAAATGGATAAAATATACACAAGAAAAACAATATTTTAATTGTTAAAACTTCAAATAATATAGGTCCCAATATAGACTCCATTGAACCCTTTGGTAACATTTTGGATGTGTACAAGTATTCTTCAAGGTTAGAAACCATCTCAGATTCAATTGGAGTAAGTCAAGAAACAGGGAAAAGAAAAATAGAATATGGATTCTAATCAAATGGCAAGTCATAATACTAATCAATATCATATGGTAAAATAAGGTAAAAAGACCATAGAGGAAGGTAATATTAATACCCTTCCTAATTTTTTTAGGCTTGGTATTAATGAAGATCATCACTTGGAATATTAGAGGACTCAAAGGGAGTCTCTAAAAACAAAATGAAATTAGAAGAATGATTCAGATAAATCATCCACATCTTGTTTTCCTTCAAGAAATGAAGATGTGAATAAAAGATATGGAATCAATTTATAGTAAAATTTGACCAACTGGAAAAGTGGTTTCGCTTAGTTCCTAGGGGACTTATGGTGGCATTGCTTGCCTTTGGGACCCAAAAGAGTTAGTTATTCACCATATGGTTTGCAGTTGGGGTCTTTTAGCTATAGCTATTCAAAGTAAACATTCCAACCAAATTATGCTCTACATTATCGTTTATGCTCTAACTAATTTGCAAGAAAAAAGAATATAGTGGAAGAATATTACTTATATTATCTCTCATTTTCCTAAATCTTGGATCTTTATTGAAGGAGATTTCAATATCATCCTCTCTCTAGATGGAAAAATGGGGGAAAATAGAAATTTGGATACGAGCACTAGCATCATGAGTGAATATATTGCAAACCTCCATCTTATGGACATCCAACCAGATAATGGCCTTATGACTTGGTCTAACAAAAGGTAAGACTTAGCTTGTATAATGGAGAGATTGGATAGGTTCTTGCTCTATGAAAATTTCTTAATCCATGGTCACATTCCTAAAGTTAAGACTCTTAACAATGCTGGTTCAGATCACTGGCCAATCATGATGGAAATGTGGAAAACCAATGTGAGTTTCTCTCTTTTTTTATTTTTAGTTAATGTGGCTTAGAGATAGTTCCTCTAGACTATTAGAATAAGTGAAAATTTTCTTAAGTTCCACTAGGATAGACACTTGAGTTTCTACTCCTCCATGTTTTAGGAGAACTCTTAGTGGTGTCTTGATCAGGTTTGATGAGTTGTTGTAATCCAATGTCTCTCAATGATCAACTTTGCTATTTATATAGAGTTGATCCTTAGAATAAATCAATCAGTTCTATATTATCTTCATCTCTTGTGTAATGTTTTGCATATCTATTATTGTGAAATTTTAACATGGTACCAAAGCAGGATGGATTTTGCTAGCATTCTCTCTTGAAGGTTCTAAGATTTGGTTCATTTACTTGGGATAATTTTTTGGCTATCTTCTTGAAATTATTTCAGTACTCATTTTATTTTATCCATAGTTTAATTTTTTTTTTAGAAAAATATTTATTGTTGAAATATATTTGATGTAATATTTTTTAAAAATATTTGTGTTGATTTGTCCTTGAGGGTATTCAAAATATTAAAAACTTATTCCTTTGCTTCAAAATAGGTTTACCCTATGCTATGGGGCTATTTTAGCCCATTTTAAAGGAAGGATTTTTTATATTTTATTTTAGTTTTTCCCTCTCTTCGAATTCATCTTTCACCTTTTTTTTTAAATTGAAAAATCTCCTTTTATTTATCATAAAAGTAATTGGTTATTTTACTATGTATGATATTTTTCATCTTCTTTGGGTTGCGTGAATACTAAACACCCATTTGATCTTTAAAAAGTGGTGTTTTTAATATTGTGGGAGTCTTTAGATATTTAACTAGATTTGGGAATCTTCTTAGCTTGGCGCTCGCATAATGAGGATCATATTTTCATTCCCGTTGTATTCTCGTTAGTGTCTATCTAGTATATCTATCTAGTTGACCCCTGGCACTCACAAATTTGTAGATGTTCCTCTCTGTGGAAGTCCTTCAATATTTAGGGGGATTTAGAAATCCTTTTAGATTGGTGCTCACTAACATGGATCATTTTTTTATTTCTATTATAGTTTCCTCTAGTGTGATTCTAGCATCTTCATCTAGCTAGCCCTTGGCGCTCAGGATGATCCTCTCACGGTTATCGAGATTAAGTCTCCCTGTCTCCAAATCAAATCTCTCCAAGATTATTTTGCTCTCTCAAGATGGTCCTTATAATCTCCTTTACCTCCTATTTTTTTAAGTGATATCCTACTATTCAAGTTCCTTTTTCAATACAAAGCTTGCTTCTGTTATAGATATTTTTATAAAGTGTTTGTAGGATCAACATTCTCTTATTAATCGTGTTTGCAGGTTAATATTTTTTGTAGGATCACCCTTCACCTTTTACCATGTTTGTAGGTTATTCCTTTCTTCTATAGGGATTACTAACTCTTTTATAGGTTACCTTGATTTCCTCAGCTTGTATAATGTTTTCTCTACCTGCAACACTAAGAAAATTTTTAAAAAGAGCACAGAAAGAATTGAGAGCATCACAGCTCATAATCGCATCCGATCATCGAAAAGCGCCTCTCCTTCTGGTCATCGAAAGCACAACACCTTCATCCTTTTCAATACTAATATTTTAAAATTATAATAATTGTTTTGTTGGCTTACTTAAGAGGCATCTCTATGTTTTTGACAGTCATTTTTTTTAGCCGCATTCTATATAATTTCTTTAGTATCCCCTAGAAAATTCTTTTCTTTAGGTTATATTTTATTTTATTTGTTATGAATAACTCCTTTGTCTCTGTGCCTTTAATCTATTCTCAAAAGGCTCTCACTTTTGTCAGACAAAATTGTAACCTTTACTAGTAAAAAAAATTTTTCGGGGGGAGGGGGTGCATGCAATTTTTGCACATTTATGGTCCATCACTTTAAGGGGTGTTTTCATTCTTTTGTCTATATTCATCTTTACTTTTACTTTATTTCAAGTAAATTTATAAGGTTAAAATTATTTAAATATAACTTTAATATTTCATAAAGGAGTAACTCAAATTCTTCAAAACTTTATAATTGCATTTACTTTTTTAGAGCCCTATCTTTAGAAGTTTGCTTTAATTTTTGTCTATCTTACTATGTGCTATAAAGTTATATTTATTTAAATATCACTTTAATATTTCTTAGATAGATATTCAAAATATTTAATATTAAATTCTAATTTTTAAAGGCTCATATTTATAATATATTGCATTTTCTCATTTTTTTTTGTCTATCTTCATCTATGCTATTTAAAATAAAGTTCTAATTGTTCAAAATAACCTTGCTTATTTCATAGATATAATATTCACATTTCATAAAAACCTTTTTATTTTAATTTTTTTTTAAAAGGTGTTTAAATCCTATATGTAATTTGTTTTTTACATAATTTAGAAATATTTCCTTCTTAAATTTTCTAAATAAACTATCTACCTAAAAAAAAAAAAAATTCCTCAAAATATCTTTTGCCTACGTTCCACGTATCATTACCACTAAAAACTTATAGTCTCCCTCACGTAAGGGCAAGTTTTTTGAGGCACTTGGTATAGAGGCCTGGCAGGTATTTTTCATTCTTCCATTTCTTTGGGTATCACTCTACTAATAGTTTCCCTCTTGTAAGGGAGAGTATTGAGAAACTCCACTTAAACTAGTTGATTCCCTGCATTTCAAACCAAAGCCTTAAAAATTCTTCTCTCTACTTACAATTTCCCTCAAGTGAGGGTGGGTATTGTGAAGAATAAGGAGGATTTGACAAACTAAAGAAAATAATATCAAGACCTCATTATACTTATAATTTCCCTCTCATTAGGGTGGGTATATTGAGTTTTCTCATATGGAAAAGCTTCATATCTTTTCCCTATAACAATTACATTAATAAAATAATTGAAGTTCTAAGGAGGGGGGATATTGGTATATTAAAACTTCAAATTTTCTTGTGTTAAAATGATGAATTCAATTGAACCTCTCACCCCTCATAACTTTCATACTTGGAAACCTAAAATTTTAAATCTTATCTCCCAAAAGGGTCTTACTCAATATTTTTGAAGAAAAGCAACCAGAATTTGATAAAGAATATGAAATATTTGTTCATAAAGGAATATGAACAAAACTATGGTTATTATTAGCTCTAATATTCATGAAATTATGTTGTTTCATATTACAGATTGTAAAAATCCTCATGAAAGTTGGGAGAAACTAAAGACCTTGTTTGGGAAAGTAGATCATATGAGATCAATGCAACTAGAATCTGAATAAACTTCTTTGTCCCTTGAATATTTTAGTAGTATTTTTGACTTACTCACTAAGTTCAAAGAAGTCCTCACTCAATACAAAGGCAGTGGGAAGACTAAGACTGAAGAAGAATGCATTTATCTAATCCTTTATAAGCTAAATGGTGTTTTTCAAAATTTTGCTACCATCTTCATATCTACCAAATATGCTCTTGGTGCAACCTTTAAAATGCCCTCTTTAGAAGAATTTTGTGATAGATTAACTAGGGAAGAAACCAAAATTGCTAGATATGAAATCTCTTCTTCTTCCTCTTCTTCAAAAGCCTTAGTAGCCTCCACCTCTTCTAAAGAAAAAAATTAAAAATAAGGAAAAGACTCCTATAACCTGTACTCACTGTAAAAAGAATGGTCACTCTACTAACAAATACTGGAAAAGATTACAACAACTAGAGGTGAAAGCACGAGATTTCGAAAGTTGAAAAGAAACACTAAAGCTATGCAATGCAAAACGAAATGTAACGCTTTAATCCTAGAAATTTGAAATGCATGAAATAGGGAAAAGAGACGAATTGAGACGAAATGAAAGAAGTATAGAAAGCACAACCCTTTTTATTTATACTCTCTCAATATCGGTTACAAAGACGTCTCCCCACATTTTCAGGGGCTAGGAGCGTTAACATGTTTCGGTTACAATAGTGACTAGTGATCCTCCTTCCGCGTGCCCACATGCAAAATGGGCGGGCCAAAGTGTTGCCACCGCTGGTGTGAATGAATCTTTGATCCTTGCTGCTCCTCCTGCATTCAAAGAAACAACAAAATCGTTAGTAGCACCTGCAAATAAGACAAAGCGTTTGTTCTCTAAAAAACAATGAAGGATGCATGCATGAAACTGAATAAAAGGATAAGTGAACTGAATCAAAATAGTCTGCAAATTTCACAGAAACAAGGGAACATCACCAGAAGGTCACTGCAAATGAAACAGTCAAGAAATTCTTCACCGATTTGAATTCGCTCCTGGGCGGGACGAATTCGACTGTAATTCGTCCCGGGGTAGGACGAATTCACCTGCGACAAAGCGCCGAAGTGATACTGCCCCAAATGTCGCGTCTAGGGAGCTCCAAAAGACCTGCAAACTTGGGGTTAGCTAATTGGAGGCATTTTGGGAAGACCCAGGATGGTCAGATTTCCCCAATTTGGCCTCCATCAATGGGAATTTGATGCTGCTACTGCAAGTTAGTGAGGACAACAAAAGCGATAAAACATGATAAGATTTGATCAAAGCATTATGAAATCGGAATTACAAGCTATTTAAGCAGCATAAGATGGAATGCAAAATAAACAAATGACAAAAAGAACAATCTGCCATGAATTCCCAATCGTTCTTAAAAAAGAAGATTAGGCTCGCAGGAGTGCGGGGCGCCGGGCAGGGCCGCCCACCGTTGGAACTTGATTTCGGCACCAATCCACTTGGGATGGGCCCAAAATCTCTTGTAATGTGTTGTCGGTGAATTGGTAGATCAATGTGGTCAAGTGTCGGGTTTTGGATCCGGATTCACACTTCCAATAACCACCCAATGACCTCCCTTGTGAAAGAGATCAAGGATGTGGAAGAGGTGAATCAAAGGTAAAGCGTGGTATCAATTTGGCAGCACTTCGTTGCTTAAAAATGCTTCCAACCTATCCTCTTTTGGGTGAGAAAGTTCACCATTTTATAGACCCAAGGGGTCTCTTTGGATGGGCATGCATGGGCGCCATGTGGCAGTCATGCCTTCCCAAGAGGGAGGAGACTCCTCCCTGACTTGGGCTTCCATGACTGCCCTTGTGACAGTCCTCTAACGTTCACTCTGCTCACCTACACGCGCATGCAAGGCAGGAGGCATTAATTGACTGTCCTCGGTTGCCATTTGGCACAATTTCTCTTTTTGCCCGTTGAACCTGGAATTCGCCCTACCCAGGAGCGAATTCAGAATTCATCCCTGGGTGGGGCGAATCCTATTTTGAATTCGTCCCAGGGTGGGACGGATATGGAGCAGAGTGTCTGAAGGTGCCAAATTGATTTTTGACCTTCCAAAATTGTTGTAAAAGTGGTTAGGACCACTGTTTAACCTCTGAGGGCTGCCCTGGGGGCTATGTGTGTCAAAGCGATCAGTGTTTGCAGTCACATAATCGGATTGGTGCTATTTTGGTGTCTACAGATGCCCCTTTTTGGGAAGCGCTGTGCATGACGCAATGTCGAGCAAAAATAGATAACCAAAGCACTAATGATTAGGGTTTCTTGGTAACCTAACCAAATTTTGATGCCCCAAGCATGGAAAGGGCATGCATTCTTGAATCCTTGCTTCCGACGAGCGAAGGCACTCAATTCAAGTGTTAACCTTTTTCGGTGAGGTGTTACTTGACCTTGGACATTGATCAGTCATGAATAGGCAAAGGGCGCAACCTTTTGTCTCGTGAGAACCTTGAGTTCATGATTCACGAAATGCCAAGTGATTTGATCAGATTGTGATTATTGCTTGTTTACTGCCCCAAGCAGGAGCGTAATTGTCTTTGTCAATGATTCTTTGAATGCATGCCATTTTCCTTAATTGGGTGTGTGTTTGCTGATTGGTGACTAAGTGTGACTACCCCCTCAAGCGACGAATCGATGAGGGAATGACCTTCATGAGAAAAGCGACGAGTCGCTTGACCCAAGATGACTTGTGCAAGGGTGCCTTTAGATGGTTTAGCATTAAGTGTGTGCAGTTTTCCGACATTTAGACCTATTTTTGGTGGGTGGTAACCCTTTTTGCGACGCTTTTTGGAGCTAAAATTGGCGAAAATCCATCCTCCCGTGGAGCGGTCCGGCTATGGTAGCCTTCTTAGGGAGGAGGATAGTGACAATTTGTGACCCCAACGTCTGTTTTGCATGCCCGGGATGTCAAGTGCAACAACACTCTCATCGGGCAAGTTTATTAGTTGTTTTAGTGCATTTTTGTTCAATTTTTGTTGTTTTTTGAAATTTTTGCCCTGAATTCGTCCCAGGGTGGGACGAATACCAGCTTAGAATTCGTCCCAGGGTGGGACGAGTGCTAACCAGAGCGCTCATCCTAGGGGGGAACGAATATAAGCTCAAAAGGCCTATTTAAAGGCCAAAACTAGGGTTTGGGCTCATTTGCATCTGAATTTTCTTGCGATTTGGAGCTCTGGGGAGGAGGAGGTTAATTCTACGAAGCGAAGCGCTGCCGAATTTCTCCTGACATCATGAGTGCACAGACCGGATCGAGTGGCGGAGCCGAAGCGAGACCAGTAAGTGCTCCCTAGTGTTATTACTTTTGTTTAAAACTGCAAGTGTTTTGTTTAATTTTCTTTGTGATGATGTTTTTCAAAATTTTAAAACTGAAACCCTAAAACTAAGCTGAACACAACCAAGACTTAGTGTACAACTAAATGACAAACGTAGTGAAAACCTAGGTAAAGAATTGTTATTTTGCTTATAACTAAAACCCTAGGATAAACGGAACGTAAAACCCTAGTTCTTAGGTTGAGCTGGTCAGTTTTAAAACGTAGGTTAAAACCCTAGGTTTAAAACTATTATTTTAATTTTATGTTGTTCGTGCAGACGTTTTAAACTTAAAATACAGAGATCCTAAGACTGACAAATAGGACTGACAAATTATTGTGTTTTTGTTAATTAATCAGTTTAGAGTTTAAAAACCCTAGGGCTGACAAATTAATTTTTTTTTTTTTGTTTTTGTTTTTAAATTTATCAGTTAGGATTAGAAACCCTAGGACTGACAAATATAATTTTTAGAATTTTTTTTTTTTTTTTCAGTAGAGATTAGAAACCCCTAAGCAAAATTAATTTTTTTTTTTTTGTTTTTTTTTAAATTTATCCAATTAGGATTAGAAACCCTAGAATTGACAAATTAATTTTTTTGAATTTTTGTGTTTGTTTTTGTTGTACATTGGTAGGCAATGTTGTATATTCATGTTATTGTTGTACAATTTTTTTTCCATGATTTTAATGTTTTTGAATTGTTTTCTTTTGTAGGTTGTTAAGAGCCGGTACCGTGTACCCACTACTTTTACTGAAGCATGAGGGGCGCTAACTGTGGCTGACTGGGAGTGGCTTGATGCCCTTGGGCTCAAGCAGGTGGCTCGACTGGAGCCTGTGGTCGTGGATCGAGCTTATTTGATGGCCCTGATCAATCTGTGGGATCCGCGGACCAACACCTTCCATCTCCCAACAGGGGAGATGACCGTGACCTTGGAGGATATCTATCGACTTCTACGGATTTCGATAGATGGACTGTCGATCAGGACGTCATCGCGTGATCAGTGGACAACTGTACTGATGCGATGCTTCGGGCATGGGGAGGAGCTGGGTGTGGAGGATCCAGTGGAGAGGGCAGAGGGTGACTGCCAGATTGGCGGGATTTTGGTCCGATGGTGGTTGGAGAGGGGGGTGTTGGGAGTGAGGCACGCATTCCTTATGGGCCTCATTTCCAACATGTTGTTACCTGACTCGTCAGGCATGAGGTTCCCATGGAACCTGCTAGATTTGGTTTGGCGGTTGGTAGAGTGCCCGACAGAGGCACCGCTAATCATGAGATGGGGACAGACATTGTTGGCATAGCTCTATGGGGAGTTGTACGAGGTCCGCTACCGAAAGCGAAAGGGGATTAGCTGTAGCTATCTATTGTAGAGTTGGGCTTGGCAGCACATAGCAGTGGAGAGGCCATCGGGTTACCATGGATGACTCGAGCGGAGATGGAGGATAAGGAGATAGGCTATGCAGTTCTATGGTGGTGGTCTGGGGAGCAGGGACAGAGTCGATGGTGGGCAGGTGTCGTAGGGCACTATGTCGATACCTTCTCTCGGCTTACTCTAGGGGAGGTGCTCTGGCGCCCCTATCGGGACTGTCCAGCCTGGCCGGAGGCTGGAGAGTGGCTTCGATAGGTGCACAGAGAGTGATGGCTGATTGGGTGACATGGGACCGAGCATGAGTTCTTCTCCTACAGCTAGGTGACATGATAGTTTGGGGTGCGCCAGGGGTTTCCTGGTGAGCCCGTGGTCTATCGACGTCGGGGGGATGAGAGGACTCTGGACCGACCGGTCATCGCGCCACTGGGCGAGGATTCAGATGCGGTGATCGACGTCCCGGACGTGGATGACGTCGGGACTACCACAGAGTACGACCAGTGGTGGGTACTACGGCGATGGCGGGGAGAGGGGCCACTGGGAGGCGTGGAGGCGGCAACGGTGGGCGGGGAGGGTGTCGAGGCACCAGGGGATGATTGGGGAGCTCCTTGGGAGGATGCAGACATGGTGGAGGTGGAGGATGAGGATGCGGATTTGGGGGTTCTGGATCAGCCAGAGATGCAGGACATCCCGGAGTAGTGGGAGCCAGAGCAGGCTGCTGTCCCGGATTCGCCTATGCCTCAGGCAGGTTCGGAGGAGGTGGAGGCGAGGCTCAACGCTGAGATAGCATGATTGGAGGACCTGCTATGGGTGCGAGATGGGGAGCTGGGAGAGGCTTTGCAGGAGAGAGATCTCTTGCGGACTCAGTTGGCAGAGCAGGAGAGCGCATGGGTGGCGTCTCACCGATAGGAGGGGGATACTGATGCTGCACGGGAGAGGGATCTCCTACGGACGTAGCTGGCAGAGAGGGATAGGGTTTTGGTGTAGCGTGATGATGTAGTAGCTTACTACCATCGATGGGAGGCAGAGTGGGATCGACGGAATCAGATTGGTGGTGGCATCGGCTGGAGATGGAGGGAGAGATTATCCGCCTCGGTGGGTGGCTACCTGAGCCGTCGGGAGGTGGATCGTCGTGCCGAACGAGGGGCAGTGATACTGAGCAGTCAGCATCATCTCATCGTAGGCGACTGGATGAGGGAGGGGGTAGCAGGCATGATGCGGGGGCTAGCAGTAGCCGCCCTGAGGGGTCCCATAGGACCCACACCACGGGGGGTAGTTCCCGTCGCACCGATCCTGCGTGATCATGGTGGCCGATGCCCTAGGCTTGGGGGTTTTTGAGCTTTTGGATTGTGCGGGGTCAGATGACCGGTTATTGTAGCCTACGGGCATTTTTGTTATGATATATATATACAGATGACTCTTTTTTGTTTATGCGAGTGATGATTTGATTTTATGCATGATGAGTGATGAGTATGGATGTATGCATGTTAATTTATTTCGATGGATGCATATGTTATGATGAATGCAAATGTTTTTGATGTATATGTGATATGCAAAATGTAATGGATGAAATGAATTTGTGTTGTTTGGTTAGGGCACCATAGACTGTTTAGGACTTTGTGATTTTGTTTTTAGGCGATTGCTGTGGTAAATGACTTTGCATGTATACATGTGGTTTTTTTTTGTATTTTTTGATGGTAATGTGAGGATGAAAAGTAGCGCAGTTGGTTTAGAAATGTAGCTAAGGTTTTCTGAGACTCAGACGGTTTTAACTCACTAGCCATGATTGTACTTTATCTTACAAGACTTTTGAACAAGGTATGAATCGGACTTGTCTTTGACCAAGCTATTTCACATCCCTGTGTGTGCAATTGAGTTCATTTATGTGGTATTTGTCGGGATACCGCCAGTGCAGGATAGGCTGTCAACCAAACCTATACCGAGGATCACCTAATTAGCTCCACTAACTCCTTTGTTGTATTTAGTCGGATTAATCTACGGTGCTATCTAGGATACCATAAGCTAGCTCATCCACATGCAAACATTGATCTGTACACGAGTTAATGTGACGAGATATATCGTCATGCGGGAGGTTTACCGCCAGTGACCGATAGGCTATCCACCAAACCGGTACCGAGGTTTGCCTCATGACCTATCGGAATGTTGAGAGTTCCAGGGATTCAAGTTCGACTCCCTTCTTTTCTTCAATTGTATTGGGATACTTGCTCGTTTGTAGTGATAAAAATCATTATTTATTTTTATATATTTTTCTTTTGAGCAAGGGATTTGGATTTCGAGTGATAAGAATCACTATTGTATGTGCCTTTTGATGTATGCACTCTGGTGGTGATGTCAAATTTTTGGAGTTTTGACTTTTTGCAAAATTTTGATGTTTGCAACTTTTTGAGAACTTGGGATTCTTGGGGAATTGGGTAGGGAAGATGCTTGTCCTTTTGCCAACTCTCAGCATTCTTGGGGTCATTCGCATAGGGGGATGAGCAAGATAACCATTTCGCTTATGGTGACCTGGATTACTGTGCAGGTTTCATCTTTCGTTCACACAACTTGGGAATTTTTATGTGTTTTAATTTGTGTTGGGATGCTACGTAACAAGGTGTGATCCAAGTAGAACTCTACCTTCATAAAATCTATTTGACTTGGTACAGTACGTGGCTAGAAAGCAAAATGACGACTGAAAGATGAAAACTCTTGATACATTAGAAGACCACTGACTCTAGTGTGGTAAAAAGTAGTGAATGGCACTTTTTTTTTTTGGACTGCTTATAAAATGGAAAAATGTGGAACAAGATGGACTAGCAGAGTAATTACAGTCTATGGTGCCTTTGACCTGTACGACCACAAATATGCAATGTATGGGTGTGATGCTTAATGCAGCTACATATTTTTGTATTTTTGATGGATTGATTTTTGTGAATATGAAGATGAGATGCGAGAAGAGCTTTTTATTGATGAATTTGAGCATGCCTGGAAATGAGATGCAAATTTTTGTTGTTTTTGATGATCTTTTTGAATTTTCTTATTTTTGACCAAGCGATTGTGGGAATCCTTGGAGCATTTTGGGATTGACCAAGCGATTATAGGAATCCTTGGAGCATTTTGGGATTGACCAAGCGATTATAGGAATCCTTGGAGCATTTTGGGATTGACCAAGCGATTATAGGAATCCTTGGAGCATTTTGGGATTGACCAAGCGATTATAGAATCCTTGGAGCATTTTGGGATTGACCAAGCGATTATAGGAATCCTTGGAGCATTTTGGGATTGACCAAGCGATTATAGGAATCCTTGGAGCATTTTGGGATATGGCTCTCTTAGATATGGAATGGTCGCAAATGACTGATGTTCAAGGGTTCTGTTTCCTTGATTCCGTCAAGAGAGGCTAGCCGGTATGTCTCGGGTCCTATTTTGCTATCAATTACATATGGACCTAACCAATTTTCCGTGAACTTGTCCCTTAGGTGGGACGACAAACTAGAGTTCTGTTGGTTTTCCTTCAAGACCAAATCACCAACCCGAAAGTCCCTCAGGTGAACTTTCATGTTGTAAGCTTTCTTAAGTCGCTCTTGATAGATACGTAAATGCTCGAGAGCATTAACGCGTCGTTCGTCAAGCAACGTAAGCTGGTCTAACCGGGCCTGCCGTGCAGCATCATCATCGATGAACTCTTGCATTGATATGCGTAGGGAAGGAATTTCCAACTCGAGAGGCATGAATGCCTCGGAGCCATACACGAGCAAAAATGGAGTTGCCCCAGTGGGCGTCCGAATGCTAGTGCGATAAGCCCACAGGGCAAGTGGGATTTGGATGTGCCAATCCTTATGACTATTTGTGACCATCTTTTTAAGGATGGCAACTAGCATTTTGTTTGACGCCTCTGCTTGCCCATTTGCCTACGGATAATAGGGTGTCAAAAAACTATGCTGAATTTTGTACTTTGTGGTCAAAGCACGCACGTCTTTGTTCTTGAATGGCGTCCCATTATCCGAGACTATTTTGGATGGAATACCAAAATGACATATGATGTTATGCAAAATGAACTCCACAATGCGGGGTCCTGTCGTAGAGGTAAGCGAAACTGCTTCCACCCACTTGGTGAAATACTCTGTGGCCGTTATGATAAACGTGTGATGGCTTGACGACGTAGGGGAGATCTTTCCAATTAGATCGAAGCCCCACTACAAAAATGGCCAAGCAGACTGGACTGTCTGCAAGGCCTGGGAAGGTACGTGCATCAAATTGGCATGATGTTGACACTTCACGCACTTCCTGACATATGCGCAACAATCTCGCTCTAAAGATGGCCAATAATAGCCCATGCAAAGAATGCACTTTGCGATGGCCATACCACTGAAGTGGCCACCACATGTACCATCGTGCGCTTGGGCGACTGCCCAAGTGGACTCTTGTTGGTCCAAGCAACGAAGGAGGATTCCTTCATAGCTGCGATGGTACAAAATGTCTCCTATCAAGACATACTTAGCCGCTTTCTGCTTGAATGCTCATTTTGTGGCATGCGTCAATCCAAGCGGGAGATTACCTAACTTGAGGTAGTCTCTAATGGGTAAATACCAGTCCTGTTGATCGAAAGCCTCGACGGTATGAACAGCCAATCCCTCTTGAAGTTCATCCCTAGCAAACGTTGAGCGGGAGAGAACTTGTAAGAATAGCATTGTGTTGCTATTAATGGGAGTAGGGGAGAACAAGGACCCCCAGTTGGCATGTTTCAGATGATCGTGGATTCGAGAGAACTTATCCGAGGATGGTTCAATCTGGATCATGTGGATTCCTGGCATCAAGTCAGAGCTTGCACGCTCCATCACGGATTGCGATAGGGTTTTGACTTGAATGGTTGTCATATCACCGGAAAGGTCTTGCGGGATTAGTGACCCCAAGGAGGCCATTGTGTCCGCAAAATGATTCGATGATCGAGGGAGTGCCTCGATGTCGTACCACTCAAGTTTTGCCAGGAATTTGTCCACAAGGGCTTTATAAGCCTGTAGAACTGGGCATTTGCATTGGAATACCCCTTTGACTTGATTGACAATTAACAGCGAATCACCAAAGATGTTCAGTCATTTGATGTTCATGGTGATTGTTGTCTGAAGACCTATGAGCAAGGCTTCATACTCTGCATTATTGTTGGTGCATGGGAAATTTAATTTAAATGATAGGGGCATTGGAGCGCCCTGCGGTGTGAAGAATACTATTCCCGTGCCACCACCTTGCTCACATTTAGAACCATCAAAAAATAGGGTTATGTCAGCCTGTGACTCAGGCTCATCAGAATCTGGCGATTCTGAGACATGGAAGACCCCATCATCGGGTAGTTCTATGACTAGAGGCTGATCGTCTTCGAGAGGAGCCTCTGCTAGTTGATCGGCTATGACCTATCCTTTGATGGATTTCTGTCCAATAAACTCTATGTCAAATTTCGTCAACAACATGATCCATTTCGCCGTGCGACTACTATGATAAGTACGACTCATCATGTATCGCAATGGATTCTCCTTAGACACAACATACGTAGTGTTGCTCAGCATGTAGTGGCATAGCTTTTTGGTAGCAAACACCACTGCCAAGCAGAGTTTCTCGACGTATGCATAGTTAAGTTCATAACTGACCAGGGTGCGGCTAAGATAGTAAGTAGCCTATTCTTTGTGAAGTTCATTCTTCTGGGCTAGCATGGCACCCAGTGCCACCTCAGTAGCTGAGATGTATAAGTAGAATGACACTCCTGGTCTAGGTGGTGCCAATACTGGTGGCGAAGCCAAGTATCGTTTGATGTCATCAAAGGCTGACTGGCACTCGTCATCCCAGTGAAATGTAACCCCCTTGTGCAATAATTTGTTCATGGGTCGGCACTTGTCAGATAGCTGCGCTATGAAGCGCTTAATTGATGTGACCTTTCCCTGTAGACTTCTGAGCTGCTTAATGGTAGTTGGGGGAACCATTTCAAGGATTGCCTTGACTTTGTTTGGGTCCACCTCGATGCCTCGCTTTGAGACTATGAAACCCAAGAGTTTTCTAGATGTGACGCCAAATACGCACTTCTTGGGATTCGAGTCTGACTTTATGCTCCATGAGGCGATCGAGGATCTTGCTTAAGTCATCGAGATGATCTGGGCGCAAAAGAGACTTGGCCAACAAATCATCCATGTAATCTTCCAAAGTTTTATGCATGTAATCATGGAAGATGTACGTCATGGCACGTTGGTAGGTGGCGCCAGCATTTTTAAGGCCAAAGGGCATGACCTTATAACAAAATGTCCCCCAAGGCATTGTGAACGCCATTTTTAGTTGGTCCTCGGGATTGATACGAATCTGATTGTATCCCGAGAAACCATCCATGAGGGATAGCATTTCGTGACCTATTGTAGCGTCTACCAACGCGTCGATGCTTGGCAAGGGGAAATCATCCTTAGGACTCGCTTTGTTTAGATCTCGAAAATTAGTGCATATGTGAATCCTCCCATCGGGCTTTTTGATGGGCACCATGTTGGACAGCCATGGCGGATAATCCATGCAGATGACAAACTGTGCATCCAACAGCTTTTGCAATTCATCTTTGACCATCAAGGCCACTTTTGGGTGCATCTTACGTAGTTTTTGCTTAACTGGCTTGATTGTCGGATCAAGCGTTAGATTATGCATGACTAGCTACGGATCTAGCCCCGACATGTCTCTGTATGACCATGCAAAAACCTCCTTCTTCTCTTTGAGAAGGGCAATGTAGTCGGCTTGCTCTTCGGGGGATAAGCTTACCCCTAACTTGATAATCTATGGATTCATTGGATCTAAGCCGATGTCTACGTCAGTCATCTCCTCGACCGACATGTGGGATCCGTCCTCCAACTGATGTGGAGTTGGGATCAAATGGATATCATTAGCTGAGTTTAAATCTATGTTGGGAACCTCGGGTTCCTCTTCAGCATGAAAGATATCCTGAGTTGTCCCTGGGGTAAAATGAGGCATTTTATCGAAAGGCCAGTACTCTGATGGGGATGGAGGTGAATTGATGTGATCCCAGTCAATGGCATCTATGTCTAGATGCAAGGACCATGTTGGATCGGCCGGATTGTGGATGGGTGTGGTCAAGTCAATGGAGATCATGTGGATGAAATGATTTTGGTCTCCATTACCGTGGGTGTGATGACTCAAACATTCTGGATGTTCTCTATGTTCGGATCTGGTTCTAGTAGGTACTGGCATGAATGGATCGGCCCTATGTGCTAATAGGAGGACAGGGTCTACCCTCGACACTGATATCACCCTAGGGTCTCGGAGTGGAAGGTGCTCTTCGTGTACCTGGAGCAGTGGATCCAACACTTGATCCCACCCTACTGGGTCTACGTACCACTCATGCCCTGGCACTATGCCCATCTATGCAAATATGTCATTAATCTCCAAGGGGTATCATTGTTGCATTTGTCGCATGTGGTTGAGATAGGCCATCTCAGTTTCATCTTTCGAATCATTGTCGGAGATCCAAAAACCTTCATTGGCTTCAACAATTGCTTGCGACATATGAGGCTCATCTTGTTCAAGCAAATTAATCTGGTCCCATTGTGGTTGTTCCACGCTCCGTGGGGGGACCTGATTCTCTTGACATAGCACTGGCTCGATTGGAGCCTCTAGAGGGAACAGATTCAAAAATATCTCTTGATAGTTATTCATGGGAATCTCTCATGAGTGATCACTATCAGATTCGAAGGGATCATATGACACTGGTTCATATTCTGATTCATCCTTCGAAGATCCTTCTAGACACTATTTATACTTTCCTTGAAAGTGAGTTCCCAAACTTTCACCTCTCTCTAGCAAAGGAGAAGGGTTATTGATGTTAACAAGGGTGGTTGTTGACCATGGGAGGTAATCTCCCAATGTATATGTTGTGTTTGGGTTGGCATAAGGATCTGATGCCAATCCACCCTTGTTGCCTATTCCTAGGCCTTGCATGTTTTCCACCAAGATGTCTAAGGGCAGGGGGTGGTTGAACCCTACTCCCGACTTGTCATAAGGCATTTGGTATCTTGGTTGGCAAAGGACACGCACTCCTTGCTCATACCTGCCTAGCCCGTATCCATGCCAATTGCATTGGCCAAGATATCTCAGAGCAAAGTTCGGGTTAGACAGATAGTTGACATCTTCTGCAAAAGGCTCTTCGTCCTCGTCCTTTTGCATGCATGGCTCAACACCATGGTCAAGGCCCCCATACACAAAATTGGTCTAGTTCGATGGGTAGCCTAAAGGAACAATTGTCCCAATGGGGAGGCGAGGTCTCCCCATGTCTTGCACTGACTCTAGCATGGGCGTTGCTACGACATTCTGCACTAGATACTCCCCCAGGCCCGTACTGGCCATTTCAACAGTAATTGTTGGTGATTGAGAGGGAGGGAATGGAAGCCCTTCCGGAGTCCATTCCATGTTGGGTGGACTAGGAGCCTCAACTTCCATTGTGCTAGGTATCTCTTCGATTGAGATGGTTGATATTGTTGGCAGCGCCTCTTCCAGGGGTTGAGCCTCTTCCAGGATTTGCTTCCCTTTGTCCTTCTATTTAGCCATGATAGGTGGCATTGGTAGTGAAGGAGCGGACGATGAAGATGCACCTGGCTGGGGTTTTGATGGATTAGTCACCAGTGGTGCTCGCGGCATCGGACCCTGTCTAGATGGATTTAACTAAAAATCCAAGTGCGTCGATGGGAGGGTCGATTGCGGCATCAACTGCACCGCATTGCAATATTTGAAGGGTTCTAAGTCCATCGGGACTACATGTACTTCTCCTTCAAATGCATACTTCAAACATTGGTGAGCTATCGAAGGGACACACTTCATGTCCCTGATCCATGGCCGCCCTAGCAATATGTTGTATGCCATCTCGCCTTCCAAAATATGGCACAATGTAGGTATCATCTTTTGTCCTACCTGAACGGGTAGAACAATTGTGCCAACTGTCGAGCATATCGCATCATTGAATGCTCGTAGTGTGTAAGTGGAAGCGATGATGTGAGAGGCTGGCAACTTCAGATGTTTCAATGCTATTGTAGTAATGATGTTACTAGATGAGCCAGTGTCTACCAACACCCTCTTATACGGGATCCCGTTGACCCGTGCGATAACGTGCAGGGGTGGATCTGCCATGTCATCAGATACTGATTTAACTTCATCTTCTCGAAAGGTAATGACTGGCTCCATGCATCATTTTACATGTCCCACGAAGTTATTGAAGGAATTCACTTCATGGGGCTGCAACTCGATGGCTTTCAAAATCTCCATGAGAGCCTCCCGATGGGGCGTTGATTGTTGTATAAGCTCATATATGGAGAGCCTAGCCGACGTGGTCCACAAACTCTACGTGAGTTTGGTCCGTATCATGACCTCGGGTCTAGGCGGAGGTAACTGCACAGGGTGTTGTTGAGGTTGTGACGTTGATGGAACCTCTCTTGTGGCTGCCTCGGGGGCAACTCCTGGGTATTTCTTGTTCCTAGTCACTATGCTTATCATTCCCACATACCCTTGCATGGGGAAATTCTGTCGCACCTCATTGACCTGAAGGGGTTTTGCTTGTGCCTCATGGGCAGGCAAGGGGTCCTTGAAAACCCCCATCTACTGGTTGTTTGGCGCTATGGGGTTGTCCACTGCCAATGTTTTATTATCAATCAAGTCTTGTATCAATCCTTTGAACTTCCAACATGCGTTCAGGTCATGTCCCCTTCGCCTGTGGAACCTACAATACAAATCCTCTCTGTATCCCTTAGGCTTGGGAGCGTTAGGATCTATGGTTTGAATCTCTGGAAGGGTGATCAAATTTGCCGCTGACAAGCGGTCAAATAGGGAGTCCCTAGACTCCGTATAAGGGGTGTACTTGTCGCTTAGGGCGACGCTGCTGATTTTGCTCCTATTTTTTATTTTCTCTTTCATAATTATTAGGAGGCATTGCCTGATAATTAGCCTTTTGAGGTTGTATTTCTTGTGCAGGCTTAGGGACATTTATCGCAACTTGATTAACCGCAGCGGGTTTTGGTTGCGTAGTCCCTATCTTTGTATTTTTGTTCCACTCTTTCTTTTTAGGTTTGGCAATTTTGCCATCCTATATTTTGATCTCTTCGATAACTCTGGCTTGCGCCAGAGCTTCTTCTAAGGTGGCATATTGCTGCAGCTGCAATAGCCCAGAGATCGATCTCAAACAACTTCGTGAGAACATTTGTGTGAGGTCGGACATAGGGGGAAGGTAGGGTAGCTTAGAAAGTAGAGCCCTCCATCGATTCCCGTAGGCCGCCATTGTCTCCTCCTCATATTGCCTGAGGCTGGCCAGGTCACTCAGTGACGCCTTCTTCTTGGTGTTGAAGGTGAAGCGTTCAAGGAACGCATCCACTAATTGATCCAAGTTATTGATGTTGTGCTTCGACAACTGGGTGAACCAATCCGAGGTAGGGCCTACGAATGTGGTTATGAATGTCCTTAGCAACAATGCATCATTATCCTGAATGCCAAAGCATTGGCTCAGGAATCTTGTCACATGCTCTTGGGCATCCTCTTCACCCTTAAAGATTGCCAATTGAGGCAACTTGAAATGTTCGGGGTAAGGAGGTGTGGGCACTGATGGATGCACAGGATGACTATGGAGTTGGCGTAACGTGGGCTTTTGGGGCCCAGAAGCTTTGGTTTCCATAGACTCCAAATGCTCTAACAGCGCTTTGTATGCATCGAAAGATTTAATCTCTTCCTCTTTAGTTTGCTCCCATTGTGAGTTATGGGAGACTGGAGGCCTATGGAGGGGTGGCCGGATAGCAACCCCTCCGCCTTGATAGGGCATTTCGGCCCGCTCTACTTCTTGTTCATACTCCTCATAAACTTCTCGAGGAGTCTCTGGGCGAGACCTATGACCCTGAGTGGGTCTCCATGGAGGGTACCCATCATTGTTTCGGGGAGTGGCCTCCCTCTCAGGTCTATGGGGTCTCGGAGGCAAAGCTTGACGAGGTCGCGGAGACCTATCCTGCACCAAGGGATTATGCCTCTCATATGGTTCCACTTTTTGGGTGTGAGGGGTTGGAACCCTCTCAGGTAAGTTATAAAGTAGCTCGTCTGCTTCGCGTTGAATGCGCTCTTTGTTAAGGTGGTATAAGTGCTCTAACTGCTGATGATCTTGCTCAAGCCGCATGATCTGGGCTTGGCGGGTGGCATGTCTGGCGACTGCCAGGTCAATTTGGTCTGCCATCTTGGGCTTAGGAGGCTTGAATGTTTCTCCTATGTATTTGCCTCGGTCTTGATGATCCGAGATTTCAATGGGTCGCTTCCCTCTATCGAGGTTGGTGGCATTTACCTGAGGCTCTGGCCTCGATGTGTGACCATGGTATCTAGCAGGTGCAGAAGTGCAAGGCTCCCACGCTGTATATTGCTCTCGAGGAATGTGATGGTCTTCCTCGTACTCCCTTTCATGGGTGTGAAAGGGGCGGGCGGAGTTAGCTCACCCTGTGTGGAGAGCCCTGCGCTCTGGGTTTTGTCTATCGGTTCTAACAATGATGGGAGGCAAAGGAGAGATGCCATAGTCACGTTGTCTCTCCTCATGGGCACTATGCCTCTCTAGCGCTTCATTGCATGGTGGCCACTCATATCTAGCCTCTAAAGGAGGTCTTCTATCTACGTTGAGTGCCACATGTAAAGCTTCTTCCCGAAAGGGGCTGTGCTGAATGGGCGTGTCCCCCAGAGGGGTGTCCCTATAATTCCACCTTGACATGGAATGATGTGGACTCTCTTGTGGTCCAGACCGCCAAGGCGGTATGGCCAAGTCCTCAGGGCTAAAGCGAAGGTGACTTGTGCCCGCTCCTTGTACACTTTTCATAGCTTCTGCCCTTGATTGGGCTTGGCTACGGGTGTACACCATGGTGGTGCTCTTCTACAAGCTAAGCAGATTTTTATCTTTTTGTTTATGATTTTTCTAATTTTTTTTGTTACACTAAGCAGAAATGAACACACACATACACAAAGCGGTGATTATCTCTTTTAAAGATTAATGGTGTGTCCTAAACTGGTTTTAGTGTGTTTTGATGATTTTGTTTTGTTTTTGAAAGTTTTGAAGAACGTTTAAATGCATAATGAAGGCTCATATGACTCCCATAAATGGTCGCCCCTTCAATATACCATTGCCCGGCCGATATACCAACCTCTCTATATACCCGCCCTTACGAGAGGGAAACTATAGGTACGTGAGAGCAGATGGTACATGGTACATAGGCGGTACGGAAGGGGGATTGTCCTATTAATGACACCTACCATAGAAGACTTATCCTCATGCATTGGGAATCACCCCAACGACACTCGGTCAGCTTTCGTCAGGATTTACGCCTAACAACAGTGACAATCGGGGTAAATGGATGCAAAAATCAAGCCAAGGTGGTGATGAACCCACCGTTGGTCTTGATCAAGGGCTGGGGTCTTACGACCAGCTCCTTGGTTTAAAAATGCCACGTGATGTGTGTGTGGTTCTTTTTATTAAAAATTAAAACAGGCAGAAGCAACTACTTTCCTTAAGAAGGCAAAATTGACAGAAAACAAAAACAAAAAAAGCAAAAAATGACAGGAACAGTTTAGGACCCTTACCTTTTCTCTGCCTAAACTTGCTGTTTCTGATCCTCGGCCCTAAAAATGTACAGACAAAAATTCGTCCCTGGGTGAGATGAATTACAGAATAGAATTCGTCCCTAGTCTGAGATGAATTAGAATTCGTCTCAGGGTCAGACGAATTACAGTAAGGTATTCGCCACGAGGCAAAGACGAATAACAGTCAGAGCTCGAAAAATGGTACCTGTAAGCACAAAACACAAATTTTTGATCAGTTTCTTGATCTCAAAAACCAGGGGACAGAGTCCCACCATGATCGCCACTGAAAGCACGAGATTCCGAAAGAAAGAAATACTAATGTGATGCATTCAAAATCAAACAAACGCTTAAGTCCTAAAATGTGAAATGCATGAAATGAAAGAGACGAATTGAACGGAGATAAAAGAAAGTATAGAAAGCACAACCCTTTTTATTTATACTCTCTTAATATCGGTTACAAAGATGCCTCCTCCCTTTTCAGGGGCTAGGAGCGTTAAAAGAGTTTTGGTTACAATCATGACTTAGTGTTCCTCCTTCTGCGTGCCCACATTTGAAATGGGCGGGCCAAAGTGTTGTCCGCTGCTGGTGTTGATGAATCCTTGATCCTTGCTGCTCCTCCTGCGTTCAAAGAAACAACAAGTCGTTAGTAGCACCTGTGACAAAAGATGAAACGTTTGATCTTAAAAACCAATGGAGGATGCATGCATAAGGTTAGCTAAACCGATGAATAAAATGACTCCAAATAACCTGCAATTTTGACAGAGACCAGAGAACATTACCAGAGGGCCACTGCCATCAAAACAGTCAGGAAACGCCACCGATTTGAATTCGATTGTAATTCGTCCCTGGGCAGGATGAATTCGACTGTAATTCGTCCCTGGGTAGGACGAATTCGCCTACGACAAAGCGCCGAAGTGATGCTGCCCAAATGTCGCGTCTCGGGATCTCCAAAAGACCTGCAAACATAGGGGTTAGCTAATTGGGGGCATTTTGGGATGACCCAGATGGTCGGATTTCCCCAATTTGACCTCCATCAATGGGAATTTGACGTCGCTACCTGCAAGTTAGTGAGGACAACAAAAGCGACAAAACATGATAAGATTTGATCAAAACATTATGAAATCGAAATTATAAACTATCTAAACAGCATAAAATGGAATGGAATATAAACAAGTGACAAAAGAACAAATTAAAATGAAACTAAGAAGTGCGGGGCGCCCGGGCGGGCCGCCCACCGTTAGAACCTGATTTCGGCACCAATCCACTTGGGATGGGCCCAAAATATCTTGTAATGGGTTGTCGGCGAATTGGTAGATCAATGTGGTCAAATGTCGGGTTTTGGGTCCGGATTCACACTTCCAATAGCCACCCAATGACCTCTCTTGCGAAAGAGATCAAGGATGTGGAAGAGGTGAATCAAAAGGGTAAAATGTGGTATTCAATTTGGCAGCACTTCGTTGCTTGAAAATGCCTCCAACTTGTCTCTTTTGGGTGGGAAAGTTCACCATTTTATAGACCCAAGGGGTCTCTTTGGAGGGGCATGCATGGGTGCCATGTGGCGGCCATGCCTTCCCAAGAGGGAGGAGACTCCTCCCTGACTTGGGCTTCCATGACTGCCCTTGTGACAGTCCTCTAACGCCCAATCTGCCCACCTACACGCGCATGCAAGGCAGGAGGCATTAATTGACTATCCTCGGCTGCCACTTGGCACCATTTTTCTTTTTGCCCGTTGAACCTGGAATTCGTCCTGACCTAGAGCGAATTTAGAATTCGTCCCTGGGTGAGACGGATCCCAATTTGAATTCGTCCCTGGGTGGGACGGATACTGAGCAAAGTGCCTGAATGTGCCAAATTGCCTTCTGACCTTCCAAAATTGCTACAAAAGTGGTTAGGACCACTGTTTAACCTCTGAGGGCTGCCCTGGGGGCTGTGTGTGTCAAAGCGATCAGTGTTTGCAGTCACATAATCGGATTGGTGTTGTTTTGGTGTCTACAGGGTGATTCCCAGCACATGAGGATAAGTCTTCTATGATAGGTGTCATAAAAAAGGCAATTCCTCTTCAGTACCGCCTATGTTTCATGTACCATCTGATCTCACGTACCTATAGTTTCCCTCATGTAAGGGCGGTTATATAGAGAGGTTGGTATATCGTCCTGGAAATGGTATATCGAAGGGGCGACCATTTTTGGGAGTCATAAGAGCCATCATATTGCATTTAAATGTTCTTTACAAAAACCTTCAAAAAAAACAAAAAACAAAAACCAAAACACACTAAACCAGGTTTAGGACACACTTTTAATCTTTAAACTAGATAATCATTGCTTTGTGTGTGTGTGACCTTTTCTGTTTAGTGTAGCAAAAAAAAAATCATAAAAAGAGATAAAAACCTACATAGCTTGTAGAAAAACACCACCATGGTGTACACACATAGCCAAGCCCAATCAAGGGCGAAAGCTGCGAAGAGTGTACAAGGGGGCACAAGTCACCTCCGCTATAGCCCCAAGGACTTGGTCATATCGCCTTGGTGGCCTGACCCACAAGAGAGTCCACATCATTCCATTTTAGAATGGGACTATAGAGGCACCCCTTTGAGGGACACACCCGTTCATCATAGCCCCTTTCAGGAGGAGTCCTTACATGTGGCACTCAACATCGACAAGAAGGCTCCCTTAGAAGCTTGATATGAGCGGCCATCGCACGACAAAGAACTAGAGTAGCATAGGGTCCATAAGGAGAGGCCACATGATTATGACATCCCTCCCTTACCCCTTCTCACTATTAGAACCAATAGTCAAAACCCAGAGTGCAAGGCTCTCCAAATAGGGTGAGCCAAATCTTCCCGTCCCTTTCACATATATGAAAGGGAGCATGAGGAAGACCATTACATTCCTCAAGAGCAATATACATCATGGGAGCCATGCGCTTCCACACCTTCTATATACCATGATCACATACTAAGGCCAGAGCCTCGGGTAAATGTCGCCAACCTCAATAGAGGGAAGTGACCTATTGAGATCTCGGATCATCACGACCGAGGTAAGTGCATAGGAGAGGCATCCAGGCCTCCTAGGCTCAATATGGTGGAACAAATTAACCTAGCAGTCGCTAGAAATGCCACCCTCCAAGCATAGATCATGCAAATTGAGCAAGACCAACAACATCTAGAGCATCTATATCGCCTTAGCAAAGAGTGCATTCAGCACCAAACAGATGAGCTGCTCCATAACCCGGTGCTTGAGAGGGTTCCAACCCCTCACACCCAAAGAGTGGAACCATATGAGAGGCACAACCCCTTGGTGTGAGATAGGTCTCCATGACCTTACCAAGTGCTACCTCCGAGACCTAGACCTGAATGGGAGGCCACTCCTCGAAACAACAATGGGTACCCTCCGTGGGGACCCACCCAGGGTCATAGGTCTCAGCCAAAGACTCCTCAAGAAGCTTATGAGGAGTATGAGTGAGAATAAGAGTGGGCTGAAATTCCCTATCAAGGTTGAGGGGTTGTTATCTAACCACCTCTCTATAGGCCTCAAGTCTCCCACAACCCACAATGGGAGAAAACTAAAGAGAGAGATTAAATCTTTAGATGCATATAAAGCACTGCTAGAGCATCTGGAGTCTATGGAAACAAAAAAAATTGGGCCCCAAAATACCACTTTATGCCAGCTCTATAGTCATTCTGTGCATCCATCAGTGTCAGCACCCCCTTACCCTGAACACTTTAAGCTACCTCAGTTGGCAACCTTTAGAGGTGAGGAAGATGCTTAGGAGCATGTGACGAGATTCTTGAGCCAATGCTTTGGAATTTAGGACAATGATGCTTTGTTATTAAGAACATTTATAACCACATTCATAGGCCCTACCTTGGATTGGTTTACTCAATTACCAAAGCACAACATTAACAACTTAGATCAGTTAGTGAATTCCTCAAATGCTTCACCTTCAACACCAAGAAGAAGGCGTCACTAAGTGACTTAGCTAGCCTCAGGCAGTATGAGGAAGAAACCATGGTAGCCTATGGGAATCAATGGAGGACTTTGCTTTCAAAGTTGCCCTACATCCCTCCTATGCCTGACCTCACTCAAATGTTCTCAAAGAGTTGTTTGAGATCGATCTTTGTGCTATTGCAACTACAGCAATATGCCACCTTAGAAGAAGCTTTGGCACAAGCCAGGATCATTGAAGAGATCAAGATACAATATGGTGAGATAGCCAAACCTAAGAAAAAAGAGTGGATTAAGAACACTAAAATAGAGACCACACAACAAAAACCCGTTGCGATCAATCAAGTTGCTATCAATGTCCCTAAGCCTGCACAAGCAACTGTAGACACCAAAACAGCACCAATCCGATTATGTGACTGCAAACACTGATCGCATTGACACACACAACCCCAAGGGCAGCCCCCAGAGGTCAAACAATGGTCCTAACCACTCTCACAATAGTTTTGGAAGGTCAAAAATCAATTTGGCACCTTCAGGCACTTTGCTCAATATCCGTTCCACCCAGGGATGAATTCAAATTGGGATTCGCTCCTCCCAGGGACGAATTCATAATTCGCTCTAGGGTGGGGCGAATTGCAGGTTTGACGGGCAAAAAGTCAAATCTTGACAAATGGCAGCTCGGATCCACCACTTAACGCCTCCTTCATTTCATGGGAGCATGGGTGAGCATTTTTGAGCGTTAGAGGCTGTTACAGGGGCAGTCATGAAGCCCCTAATCAGGGAGGAATCTTCCCTCCCCTGGAAGGGCATGGCTGCCAAGTGGCGCCCCTGCATGCTCATCCCCAAGAGACCTCCAGGTCTATAAATTGGTGGGTTTTCCCACCCCAAAAGAGAGGAAGACAGAGCAATTGTGAGCAACGAAGTGCTGCCATTTTATTTCCCCATACACCCTAGTGCGATTTGTACCCTTCACATCCTTGATCTCTTTTAGAGAGGAGGTCATTGGGTGACTAGTGGAAGGGCGAATCTTGAGCCCAAAACCTGAAATTTGACCACAGTATACCACCCAATTTTTCGACAACACCTTGTAAGGGATTTTGGACCCATCCCAAGTGGATTGGTACCGAAATCAGGCCCCAAACGGTGGGCGGCCCGTCCGGGCGCCCTGCTCTGCTGTAGGCCTAATCGTCCCTTTTAGGAGCGATTGGGGATCTATAGAAGATTTTTCTTTCTATCATTTTCATCTTTTGCATTCAAATCTATGATGCTTAGATAGGTTGTCATTTAAATTTCGTCTCGTTTTGAACAATTTTGATCATGTTTCTATATTTGCTCGCTTCTACTAACTTACAGGTAGCATCATCAAATTCCCATTGATGGAGGTCAAATTGGGAAAATCCGACCATCCGGGTCTTCCCAAAATGCCCCCAATTAGCTAACCCCAAGTTTGCAGGTCTTTTGGAGCTCTCTAGGCCAGACATTTGGGACAGCACCTTTTCGGCATTTTGTTGCAGGTGAATTCGTCCCGCCCCGGAGCGAATTCAAATCGGCAAGGAATTTCTTGACTGTTCTTTTTGTAGTGCCCTCCTGGTGATGTCTTGATGCCCCTATAAAATTTTTAGAGCATTTGGATTCATTTTAGTCTTAGTTTAATTCATTTTTCTCATCTATTTATCGTAGGCTTGGGGATTGCATGTTTTGTTTTATCCGCAGGTGCTATTGATTATCTTTTGTTTCTTTGAACGCAGGACCAGAACATCGGAGGAGCATTCAGGAATCAACATTCGTAGACACAAGTGGCGGCGACATTTTGGTCCGCCCATCTTACATGTGGGCACGCGGAAGAAGGAAGGCTATCCATGGATGTAACCAAGAGATGGATTTAACGCTCCTCGCCCCTGAAAAGGGAGGATGCGAATTGTAACCGAGTTGTGGAATACATCAATAAAAGAGAAGGGCTGTTATTTCATTTGGGTTTCAATTCATGCTTTTTCCATTTCATGCATTTTTAATTCGTAGGATTTAGCGTTAAGTTTAGCTTCATTTTTTGCATCGTGATTGGAGTCTTTCCTTTCTTGTTTCCGTATCCTCGTGCTTTCAGTGGCGATCACGGTGGGACTCTATCCTCTACCTTTTTGGATCAGAAATTTGATCAAAATTTACCTTGCTTGCAGGTATCTTTTTTTTTGGAACGCGGGACTGTTGTTCGTTCCAGTCTGTGGCGAACACAGAACTGTAATTCGTCTCACCCAGGGACGAATTGGAATGCGCCCCACCATGGGATGAATACAGTCCTATAATTCATTCCACCCCAGGATGAATTCTAGTCTATGAAGTTTCTAGGTAGAAACTCAGGACCGACAGATGCGGGCAGAGAAGAGGTAAGGATTCTGCATTTTTTTTGTCATCTTATGTTCAGTGTTTCTGTTTTGGATTATTTGTTTGCTTAGGGAAAGTTTTCCTTTTGTTGTTTGCTTGTTTCCTTTTGCAAAATAAAAAGAACCCCACACACCACGTGGCAAATTAAAAACCAAGGCACTGGTCGTAAAACCCCAGCCCTTGATCAAGACCAACGATGGATTTCATCACCACCTTGGCTTGATTTTTGCATCCATTACCCCGATCGCAACTGTTGCTAGACGTAAATCCTGACGAAAGCTGACCGAGTGTAGCTGGGGTGATTCCCAGTGCACGAGGATAAGTCTTCTATGGTAGGTGTCATAAACAGGGTGATTCCCCTTTCGTACCGCCTATGTTCCACGTACCATCTGCTCTCACGTACCTATAGTTTCCCTCACGTAAGGGCGGGTATATAGAGAGGTTGGTATATCGGCCTGGCAATGGTATATCGAAGGGGCGACCAATTTTGGGAGTCATAAGAGCCCTCATTTTGCATTTAAACGTTCTTTAAAAAAACCTTCAAAACCAAAAACAAAAACAAAAACAAAAAAAATCAAAACACACTAAACCAGGTTTAGGACACACTCTCAATCTTTAAACGAGATAATCACTGTTTGTGTATGTGTGTGCTCCTTTTTTGTTTAGTGTAGCATATAAAAATCATAAAAGAGATAAAAATCTACATAGCTTGTAGGAAAGCACCACCATGGTGTACACACGTAGCCAAGCCCAATCAAGGGTGGAAGCTATGGAAAGTGTACAAGGGGGCACAAGTCGCCTCCGCTACAGCACCAAGGACTTGGTCATACCGCCTTGGTGGCCCGACCCGCAAGAGAGTCCGCATCAGTCCATGTCAAGATGGAACTATAGGGACACCCCTTTGAGGGACACGCCCATTCATCATAGCCCCTTTCAGGAGGAGTCCTTACACGTGGCACTCAACATAGATAAGAAGGCTCCCTTAGAAGCTCGATATGAGTGGCCACCATGCAATGAAGTGCTAGAGCGGCATAGTGTCCATGAGGAGAGGCCACATGATTATGGCATCCCTCCTTTGCCCCCCATCACTGTTAGAACCAATAGACAAAATCCAGAGCGCAAGGCTCTTCAGACCGGGTGAGCTAACTTTGCCCGCCCCTTTCACACATATGAAAGGGAGCATGAGGAAGATGATTACATTCCTCAAGAGCAAGATACAGCATGGGGGCCATGCGCCTCCGCACCAGCTAGATACCATGATCACCCACTGAGGCCAGAGCCTCGGGTAAATGCCACCAACCTCGACAGAGGGAAGTGACCTATTGAGATCTCGGATCATCACGATCGAGGTAAGTGCATAGGAGAGGCATCTAGGCCTCCTAGGCTCAAGATGGCAGAGCAAATCGACCTGGAAGTCGCCAGACATGCCGCCCGCCAAGCGTAGATCACGCGGCTTGAGCAAGATCAACAATAGCTAGAACATTTATATCGCCTTAGCAAAGAGTGCATTAGGTGCCAAACAGATGAGCTGCTACATAACCCGGTGCCTGAGAGGGTTCCAACCCCGTGCACCCAAAGAGCGGAACCATATGAGAGGCACAATCCCTTGGTGCGAGATAGGTCCCCGTGACCTTACCAAGTGCTACCTTCGAGACCTCCTAGACCTGAACGGGAGGCCACTCCCTGGAACAACGATGGGTACCCTCCGTGGGGACCCACCTTGGGTCATAGGTCTCGCCCAGAGACTCCTCAGGCAGCTTACGAGGAGTATGAGCAAGAAGATGAGTGGGCCGAAATGCCCTACCTAGGCGGAGGAGTTGCCATCCGGCCACCCCTTCAGAGGCCTCAAGTCTCCCACAACCCACAATGGGAGCAAACCAAAGAGGAAGAGATTAAATCCTCAGATGCATATAAAGCATTGCTAGAGCGTCTGGAGTCTGTGGAAACCAAAACTTTTGGGCCCCAAAAGCCCACTTTACGCCAGCTCCGTAGTCATCCTGTGCATCCGTCAGTGCCAGCACCTCCTTACCCTGAACACTTTAAGCTGCCTCAGTTGGCAACCTTTAGAGGTGAGGAAGATGCTCAAGAGCATGTGACAAGGTTCCTGAGCCAATGCTTCGGCATTCAGGACAATGATGCTTTGTTATTGAGAACATTTATAACCACATTCGTAGGCCCTGCCTCGGATTGGTTTACTCAGCTACCAAAGCACAGCATTAACAATTTAGATCAGTTAGTGGATGCGTTCCTCGAATGCTTCACCTTCAATACCAAGAAGAAGGCATCACTAAGTGACTTAGCCAGCCTCAGGCAGTATGAGGAGGAGACCATGGCGGCCTATGGGAATCGGTGGAGGACTTTGCTTTCAAAGCTGCCCTACCTCCCTCCTATGTCCGACCTCACTCAGATGTTCTCCAAAAGTTGTTTGAGATCGATCTCTATGCTATTGCAGCTGCAGCAATATGCCACCCTAGAAGAAGCTCTGGCACAAGCCAGAATTATTGAAGAGATCAAAATACAGGATGGCGAGATAGCCAAACCTAAGAAAAAAGAATGGACTAAAAACACTAAAGCTGGGACCACGCAACAAAAACCCACTGCGGTTAACCAAGTTGCAATCAACGTCCCTAAGCCTATGCAAGCAACTCAGCCTCAAAAGGCTAATTATCAGGCAGTGCCTCCTAACAACTATGACAGAGAAAATCAGAGGCAAGAACAAGGTCAGCAGCGTCGCCCTAGGCGACAATTCACACCCTACATAGAGTCCAGGGACTCCTTGTTTGACCGCTTGTTGGCGGCAAACCTGATCAACCTGCCAGAGATTCAGACTATAGATCCCAATGCACCCAAGCCTAAGGGATATAGAGAGGACTTGTACTATAGGTTCCATAGGCGGCAGGGACATGACCTAAATGCCTGTTGGAAATTTAAGGGCTTGGTGCAAGACCTGATTGATAACAAGACCCTGGCGGTGGATAATCCCGTCGCACCAAGTAATCAACAAATGGAGGTCTTCAAAGACCCCTTGCCTACTCATGCTCCATAGGAAAAGACCCTACAAGTTAACGAGGTCACACAGAACTGCCCCATGCAGGGGTATGTAGGGATGATAAGTATAGTGACTCGAAACAGGAGGTATCCGAGCACGAATACTCCTACGGCAGTTGCAGGAGAGGTGCCAACAACGTCCCAACCACAACAGCACCTTGCACAACCTCCTCCGCCTAGACCAATGGCCACACTTCGGACCAAACTCACTCAGAGTTTGAGGACCACATCGGCTAGGCTCTCCATATACGAGCTTATACAACAATCTATACCCCATCGGGAAGCTCTAATGGAGATTTTGAAAGCCATCGAGTTGCAGCCCCATGAGACAAATTCTTTCAACAACTTCGTGGGGCATGTCAAGCGATGCACTGAGCCGGTCATCACATTTCGAGAAGACGAATTGAGATCAGTGACTGATGACATGGCGGATCCACCCCTGCACGTTATCGCATGGGTCAACGGGATCCCATACAAGAGGGTGTTGATAGACACTGGCTCGTCCAGTAATATCATCACAACTATGGCCTTAAAGCATCTGAAGTTGCCCGCATCTCACATCATAGCTTCCACCTACACTCTACGAGCATTCAATGATGCAATCTGCTCGACAGTTGGCACAATAGTCCTACCAATCCAAGTGGGACAAAAGACCATACCTACATTGTGCCACATATTGGAGGGTGAGATGGCCTACAACATCTTGCTGGGCCAGTCGTGGATCGAGGGACATGAAGTGTGTCCCTTCGATAGCTCACCAATGTTTAAAGTATACATTTGAAGGGGAGGTGCATGTAGTCCCGACGGACTTAGAACCCTTCAAGTATTGTAATGCGGTGCAACTGATGCCGCAATCGACCCTGCCATCAACGCATTTGGATTTCTAGTTAAATCCATCTAAACAGGGTCCGATTCCGTAGGCATCCCCATTAGCAAGTTCTTCAAAACCCTAGCTGGGTTCATCTTCATCGTCTGGTCCTCCACCAACGACACCATCTATGGAGACCAAACAAAAGGACAAAGGGAAGAAACCCCTGGAAGAGGCAAAACCTTTGGAAGAGACACTGCCATCAGTATCAACTATCTCTACGGAGGAAATGCCTAGCCGAATGGAAGTCGAGGCTCCTAGTCCACCCGACATGGAGTGGACTCAAGGAGAACTTCCATTCCCTCCCCCTCAACCACCAACGATCAACGTTGAAATGGCCAATACGGGCCTGGGGGAGTATCTGGTGTGGAATATCGTAGCAACACCCGCACTAGAGTCCATGCAGGACATGGGGAGACCTCGCCTTCCCATTGGCACTATTGTCCCCCTAGGCTACCCGTCGAACCAGACAAATTTTGTGTATGGGGGCCTTGATCATGGCATTGCACCATGCACGCAAGAGGACGAGGATGAAGAGCCTTTTGCTGAAAATGTAAATTATTTGTCTAACCCAGACTTTGCTCTGAGATACCTTGGCCAATGCAATTGGCACGGATATGGGTTAGGCAGATATGAGCAGGGGGTACGTGTTCTTTGCCAACCAAGATACCAAATGTCGTATGACAAGTCAGGAGTAGGGTTCAACCACCCCCTACCCCTGGACATCTTGGTAGAGAACATGCAAGGCCTAGGGATAGGCAACAAGGGGGGATTGGCATCAGATCCATATGCCAACCCTAATACCATATATACATTGAGGGATTATCTCCCATTAACGACAATCAACCTTGTTGGCCATAGCAATCCCTTCCCTTCGCTCGAGAGAGGAGAGAGCTCGAGAGCTCATTTTTAGGGAGAGTCTAGACAATGGCAAGAAGGGTCCTCAGAGGATGAATTGGAATATGAGGTAGCACCATGGGACCCCTTCGAATCAGATAACAATCACTCACGGGTGATCCCCATGGATGATTATCAAGAAAACCTCTTGACAATGTTCCCCTTGGATGCTCTTATCGAGCAAGCGCCACTCCAAGGAAATCAAGTCCCCCCACAGAGAGTGGAACAACCTCAATGGGGCCAGATCAATTTGCTTGAGCAAGGCGAGCCTTCAATGCCGCAAGTAGTAGTCGGAGCCAACGAAGGCCTTTGGATCTCCGATAGTGATTATGAAGATGAAACAGAAATGACATATCTTAATCACATGCGGCAAATGCGGCAACCATACCCCTTGGAGATTAACGACTTGTTCGAACAATTAAACATAAGGCTTGGGCATGAGTGGTACGTAGACCCAGCATGGTGGGACCAAGTGTTGGATCCGCTACTCTGGGCATACAAAGAGCACCTTCCGCCTAGAGACCCTATAGTGCCATCAGTGTCGAGGGTAGACCCTATCTTCTTATCCGCACATAGGGCCGATCCATTCGTGCCCGTCCCTCTAGAGCCAGATCCAGAGCATAGAGAGCATCCAGGATGTCCAAGTACCCACACCCATGGTAATGGAGACCAAAATCATTCCATCAACATGATCTCCATTGATTTAACCACCCCCATCCACAATTCGGCTGATCCAACATAGTCATTGTCTCTAGACATAGATGCCATAGACTGGGATCACGTCAATTCCCCTCCATCCCCATCCGAGTACTGGCCTTTCGATGAAATGCTTCATTTTACCCCTGGGCCAACTCAGGATATCTTCCATGCTGAAGAGGGACCCGAGGTTCCTAACGATGATCTAAACTCAGCAAATGATATCCACTTGATCCCAACTCCACATCGGTTGGAAGACGGATCCCACATGTCGATCGAGGAGACGACTGACGTAGACATCGGCTCGGATCCAATGAATCCATAGATCATCAAGTTGGGGGTAAGTTTATCCCCCGAAGAGCAAGCCGACTACATTGCCCTTCTCAAAGAGAAGAAGGAGGTTTTTGCATGGTCATACAAAGACATGTCGGGACTAGACCCATAGCTAGTCACGCATAATCTAACGCTTGATCCGACAGTCAAGCCAGTTAAGCAAAAACTACGCAAGATGCACCCAACAGTGGCCTTGATGGTCAAAGATGAATTGCAAAAGTTTTTGGATGCACAGTTTGTCATCTACGTGGATTATCCACCATGGCTGTCCAACATGGTGCCCGTCAAGAAGCCTGATGGGAGGATTCGCATATGCACTGATTTTTGAGATCTAAACAAAGCGAGTCCTAAGGATGATTTTCCCTTGCCGAGCATCGACGCATTGGTAGATGCTACAGCGGGTCACGAAATGCTTTCCCTCATGGATGGTTTCTCGGGATACAATCAGATTTGTATCAATCCCGAGGACCAGCTAAAAATGGCGTTCACAACGCCTTGGGGAACATTTTGTTATAAGGTCATGCCTTTTGGCCTTAAAAACATTGGCGCCACCTACCAACGTGCCATGACATACATCTTCCATGACTACATGCACAAGACTTTGGAAGATTACATGGATGATTTGTTGGCCAAATCTCTTTTGCGCCCAGATCATCTCGGTGACTTAAGCAAGATCCTCGATCGCCTCATGGAGCATAGAGTCGATACTGAATCCCAAGAAGTGCATTTTTGGCATCACATCTAGAAAACTCTTGGGTTTCATAGTCTCAAAATGAGGTATCGAGGTGGACCCAAACAAAGTCAAGGCAATCCTTGAAATGCTTCCCCCAACTACCATCAAGCAGCTCAGAAGCCTACAGGGAAAGGTCGCGTCGATCAAGCGCTTCATAGCGCAGCTATCTGACAAGTGTCGACCAATGAACAAGTTGTTGCACAAGGGGGTAGCATTTCACTGGGATGACGAGTGCCAATAAACCTTTGATGACATTAAACAATACTTGGCTTCACCGCTAGTATTGGCACCACCTAGACCAGGAGTGTCATTCTACTTATACATCTCAACTACTGAGGTGGCACTGGGAGCCATGTTAGCCCAGAAGAATGAACTTCACAGAGAACAGGCTACTTACTATCTTAGCCGCACCCTGGTCAGCTATGAACTTAACTATGCATACGTTGAAAAACTCTACTTGGCAGTGGTGTTTGCTACTAAAAAGCTATGCCATTACATGTTGAGCAACAAGACGTATGTTGTGTCTAAGGAGAATCCATTGCGGTACATGATGAGTCATACTTATCATAGTAGTCGCACGGAGAAATGGATCATGTTGTTGATGGAATTTGACATAGAGTTTATCGGACAAAAATCCATCAAAGGTCAGGTCATAGCCGATCAACTAGCAGAGGCTCCTCTCGAAGACGATCAGCCTCTGGTCATAGAACTACCCGATGATGGGGTCTTCCATGTCTCAGAATCACAAGATTCTGATGAGCCTGAGTCATAGGCTGACATAACCCTATTTTTTGATGGTTCTAAATGTGAGCAAGGTGGTGGCATGGGAATAGTATTCTTCACACCGCAAGGCGCTCCAATGCCCCTGTCATTTAAATTAAATTTCCCATGCACCAACAACAATGCAGAGTATGAAGCCTTGCTCATAGGTCTTCAGACAACAATCACCATGAACATTAAATGATTGAACATCTTTGGTGATTCATTGTTAATTGTCAACCAAGTCAAAGGGGTATTCCAATGCAAATGCCCAGTTCTATAGGCCTACAAAGCCCTTGTGGACAAATTCCTGGCAAAGCTTGAATGGTACGACATCGAGGCACTCCCTCGATCATCGAATCATTTTGTGGACACTATGGCCTCCTTGGGGTCACTAATCCCGCAAGACCCTTTCGGTGATATGACAACCATTCAAGTCAAAACACTATCACAATCCACGATGGAGCGTGCAAGCTCTGACTTAACGCTAGGAATCCACATGATCCAGATTGAGCCATCCATGGATAGGTTCTCTCGAATCCATGATCATCTGAAACATGCCAACTAGGGGTCCTTGTTCTCCCCTACTCCCATTAATAGCAACACAACGCTATTCTTACAAGTTCTTTCCCGCTCAGCGTTTGCTAGGGATGAACTTCAAGAGGGATTGGCCGTTCATACCATCGAGGCTTTCGATCAGCAGGATTGGTATACACCCATCAAGGACTACCTCAAGTTAGGTAACCTCCCGCTTGGATTGACGCATGCCGCACAACGAGCATTCAAACAGAAAGTGGCAAAGCATGTCTTGTTAGGAGACATTTTGTACCGTCGTAGCTACGAAGGGATCCTCCTTCATTGCTTGGACCAACAAGAGTCCACTTGGGCGATCACCCAAGCACACGATGGTACATGTGGTGGCCACTTCAGTGGTATGGCCATCGCAAAGCGCATTCTTCGCATGGGCTATTATTGGCCATCTTTAGAGCGAGATTGTTGCACATATGTCAGGAAGTGCGTGAAGTGTCAACATCATGCCAATTTGACACATGTACCTTCCCAGGCCTTGCAGCCGATCCAGTCAGCTTGGCCATTTTTGTAGTGGGGCTTAGATCTCATCGAAAAGATCTCCCCTGCATCGTTCGGCCGTCACACGTTTATCATAACGGCCATAGAGTACTTCACCAAGTGGGTGGAAGCAGTTTCTCTTACCTCTACGACTGGACCCCGCATTGTGGAGTTCATTTTGCATAACATCATATGTCATTTTGGTATTCCATCCAAGATAATCTCGGATAATGGGACGTCATTCAAGAACAAATATGTGCGTGCTTTGACCACAAAGTACAAAATTTAGCATAGTTTTTTGACACCCTATTATCCATAGGCAAATGGGCAAGCAGAGGCGTCAAACAAAATGCTAGTTGCCATCCTTAAAAAGATAGTCGTAGATAATCATAAGGATTGGCACATTCAGATCCCACTTGCCCTATGGGCCTATCGCACTAGCATTCGGACACCCACTGGGGCAACTCCATTTTCATTGGTGTATGGCTCCGAGGCAGTCATGCCTCTCGAGTTGGAAATTCCTTCCCTACGCATATCAATGCAAGAGTTCATCGATGATGACACTACGCGGCAGACCCGGTTCGACCAGCTTACGTTGCTTGATGAGCGACGCGTTAATGCTCTCGAGCATTTGCGTATCTATCAAGAGTGACTTAAGAGAGCATACAACATGAAAGTTCACCTACGGGACTTTTAGGTTGGTGACTTGGTCTTGAAAGAGAACCAACAGAACTCTAATTTGTCGCCCCATTTAAGGGACAAGTTCATGGCAAACTGGTTAGGTCCTTATGTCATTGACAGCAAAATAGGCCCTGGAACATACCGGCTAGCCTCTCTTGATGGAATCAAGGAACTAGAACCCTTGAACATCAGTCATTTGTGGCCATTCCACATTTAAACGAGCCATAGCCCAACCCCAAAGGCTCCAAGGATTCCCACAATCGCTTGGTCAATCCCAAAAGGCTCCAAGGATTCCTACAATCACTTGGTCAATCCCAAAAGGCTCCAAGGATTCCTACAATCACTTGGTCAATCCCAAAAGCTCCAAAGATTCCTACAATCACTTGGTCAATCCCAAAAGGCTCCAAGGATTCCTACAATCGCTTGGTCAACCCAAAGCAAAAAAAAAAAAAAAAAAAAAAAAAAAGATTCACAATTTAATCCCAAAATGCTCCAAGGATTTCCACAATCACTTGGTCAATCCCAAAATGCTCCAAGGATTCCTACAATCGCTTGGTCAATCCCCAAATGCTCCAAGGATTTCCACAATCGCTTGGTCAACAAAAAAGAAAGAAAAAAAAAAGAACCCAAAAGCTCCAAGGATTCCTACAATCGCTTGGTCAATCCCCAAAAGGCTCCAAGGATTCCTACAATCGCTTGGTCAATCCCAAAATGCTCCAAGGATTTCCACAATCGCTTGGTCAATCCCAAAATGCTCCAAGGATTTCCACAATCGCTTGGTCAATCCCCAAAGGCTCCAAGGATTTCCACAATCGCTTGGTCAATCCCAAAAGCTCCAAGGATTCCACAATCGCTTGGTCAATCCAAAAGGCTCCAAGGATTCCACAATCGCTTGGTCAATCCCAAAATGCTCCAAGGATTTCCACAATCACTTGGTCAACCCCAAATGCTCCAAGGATTTCCACAATCGCTTGGTCAATCCCAAAAGGCTCCAAGGATTCCTACAATCGCTTGGTCAATCCCAAAAGGCTCCAAGGATTTCCACAATCGCTTGGTCAATCCCAAAACGCTCCAAGGATTCCTACAATCGCTTGGTCAAAAATAAGAAAATTCAAAAACAACAAAATCATCAAAAATAACAAAAAAATTGCATCTCATTTCCATGCATACTCAAAATCATCACAACAATACAAAACTCCGTTGCATCTCATCCTCATACTCACAAAAATAAGCAAATCCAAAAAAAAAAAAAAACAAAACAACAAAATCATCAAAAAAATAACAAAATTTGCATCTCATTCCCATGCATACGCAAAATCATCATAACAACATAGAGCTCCTTTCTGCATCTCACCTTCATATTCACAAAAATCAATCCCTCAAAAATACAAAAATATATAGCTGCATTCAACATCAAACCCATACATTGCATATTTGTGGTCATAAAGGTCGAAGCACCATAGACTATCATTACTTGGCAAAACCATCATTTTCACATTTTGTTTTCCCACTTTGTCAATAGCTCATCGCCTATAACCGCCATTCACGATATTCTCCCACATCATAGTCAGTTATTTTGTATCGAGAGTTTTCGTCATTCAGTCGTCATTAGCTTTCTAGCCACATACTGTACCAAGTCAGACAAATTTTACGAAGGTAGAGTTCTACTTGGATCACACCTTGTTACGTAGCATCCCAGCACAAATTAAAACACATAAAAAATTCCCAAGTTGTGTGAATGAAAGATGAACCCTGCAAAGCAATCCAGGTCACCATAAGCGAAACGGTTATCTTGCTCATCCCCCTGTGCGAATGACCCCAAGAATGCTGAGAGTTGGCAAAAGGACAAGCATCTTCCCTACCCAATTCCCCAAGAATCCCAAGTTCTCAAAAGTTGCAAAACATCAACAATTTGCAAAAGTCAAAACTCCAAAAAATTTGACATCACCACCAAAGTGCATACATCAAAAGGCACAGAAAATAGTGATTCTCATCACTCCATATCCAAATCCCTTGCTCAAAAAAAAATATAAAAACAAAAATAAACAGTGATTTTTATCACTACAAAAGAGCAAGTATCCCAATACAATTGAAGAAAAGAAGGGAGTCGAACTTGAATCCCTGGAACTCTCAACATTCCGACAGGTCATGAGATGAACCTCGCACCGGTTTGGTTGATAGCCTATCGGTCACTCGTGGCAAACCTCCCGCATGACGATATATCTATCACATTAACTTGTGTGCGAATCAATGTTTGCATGTGGATGAGCTAGCTTATGGTATCCTACGATCGCACCGTAGATTAATCCGACTAAATACAACAAAGGAGTCAGTGGAGCTAATTAGGTGATCCTCGGTACAGGTTTGGTTTACGACCTATCTGGCACTGGTGGTATCCTGACAAATACCACATAAATGAACTCAATTGCACACAAAGGGATGTGAAATAACTTGGTCCAAGACAAGTCCGATTCATACCTCGTCCAAAAATCTCATAATATAAAGTACAGTCGTGGCTAGTGAGTTAAAACCATCTCAGTCTCAGAAAACCTTAGCTACATTTCTAAAACCAACCTTACTATCTTTCATCCTCGCATTGCCATCACCAAAAAAAAAAAAATGTATACATACAAAGCACCACCGAGCAATCACCTAGGACAAAAAGCCACAAAGGTCTAAAAAGTCTATGGTGCTGCTCGCCAAACAACACAAATTCAATTCATCCATTCCATTTGCATATCATATAAGTTAGAAACATTCACATTTTAGCATAACATATGCATTCATCACTATAACTTAACATGCATACATCCATACTCATCACTCATCATGCATAAAATCAAATCATCACATGCGCATAAACAAAATAAAGTCATCTGTATATATCATCAAAAATGCCCGTAGGCTACAATGAGCTGGTCCTGTGACCCCGCAACAAAATCCAAAATCTCAAAACCCCCAAGCCTAAGGCGTCGGCCACCATGATCACGCAGGATCGGTGCGACGGGAACTACCCCCCATGGTGTGGGTCCTATGGGACCCCTCAGGGTGGCTACTGCTAGCCCCCGCATCATGCCTGCTACCACCTCCCTCATCCAATCACCTGCGATGAGATGATGCTGACTTCTCAGTACCACTGTCCCTTGTCTGGCATGAAGAGCCACCTCTAGGGGGCTTGGGTAACCACCCACCGAGGTGGATAATCTCTCCCTCCATATCCATCCGATGTCGAGACCAATCTGTCTCCCGCCAAGACCAATCTACCTCCCCCGCAACCACTATGCCTCCCACCGACGGTAGTAAGCTACTGCATCATCACGCTATGCCAGCTACATCCGTAGGAGATCCCTCTCCTATGCAGTGCTAGTTTCCCCATCACCCCAGTGATGTGCATCGAATGTGCTCTCCCACTCCACCAGTTGAGCTCGTAGGAGATCCCTCTCCTGCAAAGCTTCCCCCAGCTCCTCATCTCGCCTCTGCAGCAGCTCCACCAACCGTGCATTCTCAGCATGTAACCCTTACTCCATGTCCTCTAAATCTCCCTGATGCATAGGCACCTCTAGAATAGCAACCTGCTCTGGCTCCCACTGCTCCAGGATATCCTGCATCTTCGACTGATCCGGAGCCCCAAAATCCTCATCCTCAGTCATCCACCTCCACCATGTCCACATCCTCTAGCGGAGCTCCCCAACCATCTCCTGGTGCCTCTGCACCATCATCCCCGACTGCTACTACCTCCGCACCTCCCAGTGGTCCCTCTCCCCACCATCGCCGTAGTATCCACCACTGATCATACTCTGGCGTAGTCTCGACGTCATCCACATCCAGGACGTTGATCACCGCATCCAAATCCTCGCCTAGTGGCACGATGACCGGTCGATCCAGAGTCCTCTCGTCCCCCGACACCGATAGACCACGGGCTCACCAGGAAACCCTTGGCACACCCTAAACTATCATGTCACCCAACTGTAAAAGAAGAACTCATGCTCGGTCCCATGCCACCCGATCAGCCACCGCTCCTTGCATACCCATTGGAGCCACTCTCCAGCCTCCGACTAGAGTCGGATCAGGTCCCGATAAGGGCGCAGAACACCTCCCCCGAGCAAGCCGAGCGAAGGCATCGGCATAGTGCCCTACGACACCTACCCACCGTCAACTCTATCCCCGCTCCTAAGACCACCACCAAAACAATACACAATATCCTTATCCACCATCTCCACCCACGTCATCCATGGTAACCTTGCAGGTCTCTCCACCGCTATGTGCTGCCAACCCCAACTCTACAACAGATAGCTGCAGCTGATCCCCTTTCACCTCCGATAGTGGACCTCATATAGCTCCCCATAGAGCTATGCTAGCAACATCTATCCCCATCTCATGATCAAAGGCTCCTACGTCAAACACTCCACCAACCGATAGACCACATCCAGTAGGTTCCACGAGAACCTCGCACCTGACGAGTCAGGTAGCAACATGTTGGAAATGAGGCCCATAAGAAATGCATGCCTCACTCCCAACACCCCCCTCTCAAACCACCATCGAACCAAAATCCTACCCATATGGTAGTCAACCTCTGCCATCTCCACTAGACCATCCACCCCTAACTCCTCCCCATGCCAGAAGCAGTGGGTCAGCACCGCTATCCGTCTATTGGAATCCTAAGAATCCGATAGACATCCTCCAAAGTCACTATCATCTCCCCTATTGGGAGATGGAAAGTATTAGTCTAAGGATCCCACAAGTTGATCAAGGCCATCAGGTAGGCCCGATCCCCAATCACTGGCTCCAGTCGAGCCACCTGCTTGAGCCCGAGGGCGTCAAGCCACTCCCAGTTAGCCACAACTAGCGCCTCCCGCGCTTCAGCAAACACAGTCGACATGCGATATCAGCTCTTCAAAACCTACAAAAAACAACAAAATAAGCAAGCTAGAATCATGAAAAATAGTGTACAACAATAACAGTTAATTTTTCAACTTAGGGTTTACACTCTTAATTTGATAAATTACAACAAAAAAAAAATAACAAAAAAAAAACAAAAATTTAAACATAGCAAAATTTAGTACAAGAAAAGTAATAAAGTAGGGAGTTCACTTATCTGGTCTCGCTTTAGCTTTCATCGCTCGATCCGGTTCGTGCACTCATGGTGGCAGAAAAATTTGGCAGTGCTTCGCTTCGCAGAATTGACCTCCTCCTCCTCAGAGCTCCAAATCGCCAGAAAAACAAGTGCAAATGAGCCCAAACCCTAGTTTTGGCCTTTAAATAGGATTTTTGAGCCTGTAATCATTCCTCCCTAGGATGAGCGCTCTAGTTAGCGCTCATCCCACCCTAGAACGAATGCTCAATAGGAATTCGTCCCACCCCGAAATGAATCCAGAGCAAAAATTTCAAAAACAACAAAAATTGAACAAAAATGCACCAAAACAGCTAATAAACTTGCCCGATGAGAGTGCTTTGGCACTTGACATTCTGGGCATGCAAAATAGATGTCGAGGTCACAAATCCTCACTATCCTACTCCCTAAGAAGGCTACCATAGCTGGACCGCTCCACGGGAAGATGGATTTTCGAGAATTTCATCCCCAAATGACGTCGCCAAAAGGGCCAAAACCCAACCAAAAATAGCAATAACATTGCCAAACGAAGGCGCCTTCACGCCTGACATTCTTGGCATCCAAAATAGATGTTGGGGTTATAAATTGTCACCATCCTACTCCCTAAGAAGGCCACCATGGCCGGACCGCTCCACGGGAAGAATTTTTGACAATTTCAGCTCCAAACAACGTCGCCAAAAGGGTTAACACCCACCAAAAATAGGTCTAAATGTCAGAAAATTGCACACACATTCAAAGTTAAAACATCTGAAGGCACCCTTACCTAAGTCATCTTGGGTCAAGCGACTCGTCGCTTTTCTCATGTTGGTCATTCCCTCATCGATTCGTCGCTTGAGGGGGTAGTCACACTTAGTCACCAATCAACAAATACACACCCAATCATGGAAATGGCATGCATTCGAAGAATCATTGGCAAAGACAAATCACGCTCCTTCTTGGGGAAGTAAACAAGCAATAATCACAAGCTGATCAATCACTTGGCATTCGTGAATCATGAACTCAAGGTTCTCACAGACAAAAGGTTGCGCCCTTTGCCTATTCATGATTGATCAATGTCCAAGTTCAAGTCACACCTCACCGAAAAAGGTTAACACTTGAATTGAGTTCCTTCGCTTGTCAGAAGCAAGGATTCAAGAATGCATGCCCTCTTCATACTTGGGGCATCAAAATTTGGTTAGGTTACCAAGAAACCCTAATCATTAGTGCTTTGGTTATCTATTTTTTTGCTCGATGTTGTGCCTTGCACAGCGCATCCCAAAAAGGGGCATCTATAGACACCAAAACAACACCAATCCGATTATGTGACTGCAAAAACTGATCGCATTGACACACACAGCCCCAAGGGCAGCCCCTAGAGGTTAAAAAGTGGTCCTAACCACTCTCACAACAGTTTTGGAAGGTCAGAAATCAATTTGGCACCTTCAGGAACTTTGCTCAATATTCATTCCACCCAGGGATGAATTCAAATTGGGATTCGCTCCTCCTAGGGACGAATTCATAATTCGCTCCGGGGTGGGGCGAATTGCAGGTTTGATGGGAAAAAATTCAAATCTTGACAAATGGCAGCTCGGATCCGCCACTTAACGCCTCCTTCATTTCATGGGAGCATGGGTGAGCATTTTCGAGCGTTAGAGGCTGTTACAGGGGCAGTCATGAAGCCCCTAATCAGGGAGGAATCTTCCCTCCCCTAGGAGGGCATGGCTGCCAAGTGGCACCCTTGCATGCTCATCCCAAGAGACCTCCGGGTCTATAAATTGGTGGGTTTTCCTCACCCCAAAATAAGAGGAAGAAAGGAGCAATTTTGAGCAACGAAGTGCTGCCATTTTACTTTCACCCATACACCCTTTTCGATTTGTACCTTTCACATCCTTGATCTCCTTTAGAGGGGAGGTCATTGGGTGACTATTGGGAGGATGAATCTTGAGCCCAAAACCTGAAATTTGGTCACAATATCCCACCCAATTTGTCGACAACACCTTGCAAGAGATTTTGGACCCATCCCAAGTGGATTGGTGCCGAAATCAGGCCCCAAACGGTGGGCGGCCCATCCGGGCACCCCTGCATTGCTGTAGGCCTAATCGTCCCTTTTAGGAGCGATTGGGAATCTATAGCAGATTTTTCTTTCTTTCAATTTCATCTTTTGCATTCAATTCTATGATGCTTAGATAGGTTGTCATTTAAATTTCGTCTCGTTTTGAACAATTTTGATCATGTTTCTATCTTTGCTCGCTTCTACTAACCTGCAGGTAGCATCATCAAATTCCCATTGACGGAGGCCAAATTGGGAAAATATGACCATCTGGGTCTTCCCAAAATGCCCCCAATTAGCTAACCCCAAATTTGTAGGTCTTTTGGAGCTTCCTAGGCTGGACATTTGGGACAGTACCTTTTCGGCATTTTGTTGCAGGTGAATTCGTCCCGCCCTGGAGAGAATTCAAATCGATGAGGGAATTTCCTGACTGTTATTTTTGCAGTGCCCTTCTGGTGATGTCTTGATGCCCATGTCAAATTTTTAGAGCATTTGGATATATTTTAGTCATAGTTTAATTTGTTTTTCTCATTCGTTTATCGTAGGCTTGGGGATTGCATGTTTTGTTTCATCCGTAGGTGCTATTGACTATCTTTTGTTTCTTTGAATGTAGGATAAGGACATCGGAGGAGCAGCGAAGAATCAAGATTCATAGACACAAGCGACGGTGATGTTTTGGTCCGCCCATTTTACATGTGGGCACGTGGAAGAAGGAATGCTATCCATGGATGTAACCAAGAGACGGATTTAACGCTCCTCGCCCCTGAAAAGGGAGGGTGCGAATTGTAACCGAGTTGTGAAACATATCAATAAAAGAGAAGGGCTATTTTCCCATTGGCTTTTCATTTGGGGTTTCAATTCATTTCTTTTTCCATTTCATGCATTTTAATTCGTAGGATTTAGCGTTAAGTTTAGTTTCATTTTTTGCATCGTGCTTGGAGTCTTTCCTTTTTTGTTTTCGTATCCTCGTGCTTTTAGCAACACACCAAAGGCTAACTATCGCGGCCTCCTAACAACTATGACAGAGAAAATTAGAGGCAAGAACAGAGTCAGCAGCGTCACCCTAGGCGACAATACACACCCTACACAGAGTCCAGGGACTCCCTGTTTGACCGCTTGTTAGCGGAAAATTTGATCAACCTGCTAGAGATTCAAACCATAGACCCCAATGCTCCCAAGCCTAAGGGGTACAGGGAGGACTTGTACTATAGGTTCCACAGATGGTAGGGACATGACCTAAATGCCTGCTGGAAGTTTAAGGGCTTGGTGCAAGACCTAATTGATAACAAGACACTAGCGGTGGATAATCCCATGGCACCAAGAAATCAACAAATGGAGGTCTTTAAAGACCCCTTGCCTGCTCATGCTCCGCAAGAAAAGACCCTACAAGTTAATGAGGTCACACAGAACTGCCCCATGTAGGGGTATGTAGGGATGATCAGTATAGTGACTCGAAACAGGAGGTACCCAAGCACAAATGCTCCTGCGGCAGCTGCAGGAGAGGTGCCAACAACGTCACAACCACAACAACACCTTGCACAACCTCCTCCGCCTAGACCAGTGGCCACACTTTGGACCAAACTCACTCAGAGTTTGAGGACCACCTCGGCTAGGCTCTCCATATACGAGCTCATACAACAATCAACGCCCCATCGAGAGGCTCTAATGGAGATATTGAAAGCCATCGAGTTGCAGCCCCACGAAACAAATTCTTTCAACAACTTCGTGGGACATGTCAAACGATGCACTGAGCCAGTCATCACATTTTGGGAAGATGAATTGAGATCAGTACCTGATGACATGGCGGATCCACCCCTGCACGTTATCGCATGGGTCAACGGGATCCCATATAAGAGGGTGTTGATAGACACTGGCTCATCCAATAATATCATCACAACCGTGGCCCTAAAACATCTGAAGTTGCCCGCATCTCACATCACAGCTTCCACCTACACTCTGCGAGCATTCAATGATGCAATATGCTCGACAGTTGGCACAATAGTCCTACCCATCCAAGTGGGACAAAAGACTATACCTACATTGTGCCACATCTTGGAAGGTGAGATGGCCTACAACATCTTGTTGGGTCGGCCATGGATCAGGGACATGAAGTGTGTCCCTTCGATAGCTCACCAATGCTTAAAGTATACATTTGAAGGGGAGGTGCATGTAGTCTCGATGGACTTAGAACCCTTCAAGTATTGTAATGCGGTGCAGCTGATGCCGCAATCGACCCTTCCATCAACGCATTTGGATTTCCAATTGAATCCATCTAAACAGGGTCCGATTCCATAGGCATCCCCATTAGCAAGTTCTTCAAAACCCCAACCGGGTCCATCTTCATCGTCTGGTCCTCCACCAACGATGCCACCTATGGGGGCCAAATAGAAGGACAAAGGGAAGAAACCTCTGGAAGAGGTGCAACCTTTGGAAGAGACACTGCCATCAGTATCAACTATCTCTACTGAGGAGATGCCTAGCCGAATGGAAGTTGAGACTCCTAGTTCACCCGACATGGAGTGGACTCAGGGAGAACTTCCATTCCCTCCCCCTCAACCACCAACAATCACCGTTGAAATGGCCAATACGGGCTCTGGGGAGTATCTGGTGTGGAATATTGTAGCAACACCCACACTGGAGTCCATGCAGGACATGGGGAGACCTCGCCTCCCCATCGGCACTATTGTTCCCCTAGGCTACCCGCCGAACCAGACAAACTTTGTGTATGGGGGCCTTGATCATGGCGTTGCACCATGCACGCAAGAGGATGAAGATGAAGAGCCTTTTGCTAAAAATGTCAACTATTTGTCTAACCTAGACTTTGCTTTGAGATACCTTGGCCAATGCAATTGGCATGGATATGGGTTAGGCAGATATGAGCAAGGGGTACGTGTTCTTTGCCAACCAAGATACCAAATGCCATATGACAAGTCAGGAGTAGGGTTCAACCACCCCCTGCCCTTGGACATCTTGGTGGAGAACATGCAAGGCCTAGGGATAGGCAACAAGGGGGGATTGGCATCAGATCCATATGCCAACCCTAACACGACATATACATTGAGGGATTATCTCCCATTAATGGCAATCAACCTTGTTGACCCTCGCAATCCCTTCCCTTCGCTCGAGAGAGGAGAAAGCTCGAGAGCTCATTTTCAAGGAGGGTCTGGACAATGTCAAGAAGGGTCCTCGAGAGGATGAGTCAGAGTATGACCCCTTCGAATCAAATAGCGATCACTCACGAGTGATCCCCATGGATGATTATCAAGAAAACCTCTTGACAATGTTCCCTTTAGATGCTCCAATCGAGCAAGCGCCACTCCAAGGAAATCAGGCCCCACCGCAGAGAGCGGAACAACCCCAATGGGGCCACATCAATTTGCTCGAGCAAGACGAGCCTCTAATGTCGCAAATAGTTGTTGGAGCCAATGAAGGCCTTTGGATCTCCGACAGTGATTATGAAGATGAAACTGAGATGGCCTATCTCAATCATATGCGACAACAACAATACCCCTTAGAGATTAACGACATATTTGAACAACTAAACATAGTGCCAGGGCATGAGTGGTACGTAGACCCAGCACGGTGGGAACAAGTGTTGAATCCACCACTTTGGGCATACGAAGAATACCTTCCACCCAGAGACCCTATAGTGATATCAGTGCCGAGGGCAGACCCTGTCCTCCTATCCGCACATAGGGCCGATCCATTCATGCCAATACCTCTAGAGCCAGACCCGGAGCATAGAGAACATCTAGAATGTCCGAGTCACCACACCCATGGTAATGGAGACCAAAATCATTTCATCAACATGATCTCCATTGACTTAACCACCCCCATCCACAACCCGACCGATCCAACATAGTCATTGTATCTAGACATAGATGCCATAGACTGGGATCACGTCAATTCACCTCCATCCCCATCCGAGTACTGGCCTTTCGGTGAAATGCTTCATTTTACCCCTAGGCCAACTCAGGATATCTTCCATGCTGAAGAGGGACCCGAGGTTCCCAACGCAGATTTAAACTCAGAAAATGATATCCATTTGATCCCAACTCCACACCAGTTGGAGGATGGATCCCACATGTCGATCGAGGAGATGACCGACGTAGACATCGGCTCGGATCCAATGAATCCATAGATTATCAAGTTGGGGGTAAGTTTATCCCTCGAAGAGCAAGCCGACTACATTACCCTTCTCAAAGAGAAGAAGGAGGTTTTTGCATGGTCATACAAAGACATGTCGGGACTAGATCCATAGCTAGTCACGCATAATCTAACGCTTGATCCGATAGTCAAGCCAGTTAAGCAAAAACTACGCAAGATGCACCCAACAATGGCCTTAATGGTCAAAGATGAATTGCAAAAGTTTTTGGATGCACAGTTTGTCATCTACGTGGATTACCCACCATGGCTGTCCAACATGGTGCCCATCAAGAAGCCTGATGGGAGGATTCGCATATGCACCGATTTTTGAGATCTAAACAAAGCGAGTCCTAAGGATGATTTCCCCTTGTCGAGCATCGACGCATTGGTAGACGCTACAGCGGGCCACGAAATGCTTTCCCTCATGGATGGTTTCTTGGGATACAATCAGATTTGTATCAATCCCGAGGACCAACTAAAAATGGCGTTCACAACGCCTTGGGGGACATTTTGTTATAAGGTCATGCCCTTTGGCCTTAAAAATGCTGGCGCCACCTACCAACGTGCCATGACATACATCTTCCATGATTACATGCATAAAACTTTGGAAGATTACATGGATGATTTGTTGGCCAAATCTCTTTTGTGCCCAGATCATCTCGATGACTTAAGCAAGATCCTCGATCGCCTCATGGAACATAAAGTCGATTGAATCCCAAGAAGTGCGTATTTGGCGTCACATCTGGAAAACTCTTGGGTTTCATAGTCTCAAAGTGAGGCATCGAGGTGGACCCAAACAAAGTCAAGGCAATCCTTGAAATGCTTCCCCCAACTACCATCAAGCAGCTCCGAAGCCTACAAGGAAAGGTCACGTCGATCAAGCGCTTCATAGCGCAGCTGTCTGACAAGTGCCGACCCATGAACAAATTATTGCACAAGGGGGTAGCATTTCACTGGGATGACGAGTGCCAGTCAGCCTTCGATGACATTAAACAATACTTGGCTTCGCCACCAGTATTGGCACCACCCAGACCAGGAGTGTCATTCTACTTATACATCTCAGCCTAAGGTGGCACTGGGCGCCATGTTAGCCCAGAAAAATGAACTTCATAAAGAACAGGCTACTTACTACCTTAGCCGCACCCTAGTCAGCTATGAACTTAACTATGCATACGTTGAGAAACTCTGCTTGGCAGTGGTGTTTGCTACCAAAAAGCTATGCCATTACATGCTGAGCAACAAGACGTATGTTGTGTCTAAGGAGAATCCATTGCGGTACATGATGAGTCATACTTATCATAGTAGCCGCACGGAGAAATGGATCATGTTGTTGACGGAATTTGACATAGAGTTTATTGGACAAAAATCCATAAAAGGTCAAGTCATAGCCGATCAACTAGCAGAGGCTCCTCTCGAAGACGATCAGCCTCTGACCATAGAACTACCCGATGATGGGGTCTTCCATGTCTCAGAATCGCCAGATTATGATGAGCCTGAGTCACAGGCCGACATAACCCTATTTTTTGATGGTTCTAAATGTGAGCAAGGTGGTGGCATGGGAATAGTATTCTTCACACCGCAAGGCGCTCCAATGCCTCTGTCATTTAAATTAGACTTCCCATGCACCAACAATAATGTCGAGTATGAAGCCTTGCTCATAGGTCTTCAGACAACGATCACCATGAACATCAAATGATTGAACATCTTTGGTGATTCGTTGTTAATTGTCAACCAAGTCAAAGGGGTATTCCAATGTAAATGCCTAGTTCTGTAGGCCTACAAAGCCCTTGTGGACAAATTCCTAGCACAACTTGAATGGTATGACATCGAGGCGCTCCCTCGGTCATCGAATCATTTTGCGGACACTATGGCCTCCTTGGGGTCACTAATCCTGCAAGACATTTCCGGTGATATGACAACCATTCAAGTCAAAACACTATCGCAATCCATGATGGAGCGTGCAAGCTCTGACTTAATGCCAAGAATCCACATGATCCAGATTGAACCACCTTAGGATAAGTTCTCTCGAATCCATGATCATCTGAATCATGCCAACTAGGGGTCCTTATTCTCCCCTACTCCCCTTAATAGCAACACAACGCTATTCTTACAAGTTCTTTCCCGCTCAGCTTTTGCTAGGGATGAACTTCAAGAGGGATTGGTTGTTCATGCCATCGAGGCTTCTGATCAGCAGGATTGGTATTTGCCCATAAGGGACTACCTCAAGTTAGGTAACCTCCCACTTGGATTGACGCATGCCGCAAAATGAGCATTCAAGCAGAAAGTGGCAAAGTATGTCTTGTTAGGAGACATTTTGTACCGTCGGAGCCACGAAGGGATTCTCCTTCATTGCTTGGACCAGCAAGAGTCCACTTGGGCGATCGCCCAAGCGCACGATGGTACGTGCGGTGGCCACTTTAGTGGTATGGCCATCGCAAAGTGCATTCTCTGCATGGGCTATTATTGGCCATCTTTAGAGTGAGATTGTTGTGCATATGTGAGGAAGTGCATGAAATGTCAACACCATGCTAATCTGACACATGTACCTTCCCAAGCCTTGCAGCCGATCCAATCGGCTTGGCCATTTTCATAGTGGGGCCTAGATCTAATCGGTAAGATCTCCCCTATGTCGTCAGGTCATCACACGTTTATCATAACGGCCACAGAGTACTTCACCAAGTGGGTGGAAGCAGTTTCGCTTACCTCTACGACAGGAACCCGCATTGTGGAGTTCATTTTACATAACATCATATGTCATTTTGGTATTCCATCCAAGATAATCTCGGATAATGGGACGTCATTCAAGAACAAATATGTGCATGCTTTGACCACAAAGTACAAAATTCAGCATAGTTTTTCAACACCCTATTATCCACAGGCAAATGGGCAAGCAGAGGCGTCAAACAAAATGCTAGTTGCCATCCTCAAAAAGATAGTCATAGACAGTCATAAGGATTGGCACATTCAGATCCCACTTGCCCTGTGGGCTTATCGCACTAGCATTCGGACACCCACTAGGGCAACTCCATTTTTGCTCGTGTATGGCTCCGAGGCTGTCATGCCTCTCGAGTTGGAAATTCCTTCCCTGCGCATATCAATGCAAGAGTTCATCGATGATGACACTGCATGGTAGGCCCGGTTAGACCAACTTACATTGCTTGATGAACGACATGTTAATGCTCTCGAGCATTTACGTATCTATCAAGAGCGACTTAAGAAAGCATACAACATGAAAGTTCACCTGAGGGACTTTCAGGTTGGTGACTTGGTCTTGAAAGAGAACCAACAGAACTCTAGCTTGCCGCCCCATCTAAGGGACAAGTTCATGGCAAACTGGTTAGGTCCCTATGTAATTGATAGTAAAATAGGACCTAGAACATATCGGCTAGCCTCTCTTGATGGAATCAAGGAACTAGAACCCTTGAACATCAGTCATTTGTGGCCATTCCATATCTAGAGGAGCCGCAACCCAACCAAAAAGCTCCAAGGATTCCCACAATCGCTTGGTCAACCCAAAAGCTCCAAGGATTCCCAATCACTTGGTCAACCCAAAAGCTCCAAGGATTCCCATAATCGCTTGGTCAATCCCAAAAAGCTCCAAGGATCCCTACAATCGCTTGGTCAATCCCAAAATGCTCCAAGGATTCCCATAATCGCTTGGTCAATCCCAAAAAGCTCCAAGGATTCCCTATAATCGCTTGGTCAACCCAAAAAGCCCCAAGGATTCCCGCAATCGCTTGGTCAAACCCAAAAATTCCCCAAAGGTGCCCATTACCCCTTTGGTCAAACCAAAAGCTCCAAGGGTTCCCACAATCGCTTGGTCAAAAATAAGAAAATTCAAAAACAATAAAATCATCAAAAATAACAAAAATTTGCATCTCATTTCCATGCATACTCACAATCATCACAACAATAAAGAGATCTTTTTGCATCTCATCTTCATATTCACAAAAATCAATCCATCAAAAACACAAAAATATATAGTTGCCTTAAGCATCACATCCATACATTACATATTTGTGGTCATAAAGGTCAATGCACCATAGACTGCCATTACTTGGCAAAACCATCATTTTTCACATTTTTTCCATTTTTATCAATAATTCATCGCAAATAACCGCCACTCACGTTATTTTCCCACATCATAGTCGGTTGTCTTCTAATGTATCAAGAGTTTTCATCCTTCAGTCATCATTAGCTTTCTAGCCACGTACTGTACCAAGTCAGACAGATTTTACAAAGGTAGAGTTCTACTTGGATCACACCTTGGTACGTAGCATCCCAACACAAATTAAAACACATAAGAATTCCCAAGTTGTGTGAACGAAAGATGAAACCTGCAAAGCAATCCAGGTCACCATAAGCGAAATGGTTATCTTGCTCATCCCCCTGTGCGAATGACCCCAAGAATGCTGAGAGTTGGCAAAAGGACAAGCATCTTCCCTACCCAATTCCCCAAGAATCCCAAGTTCTCAAAAGGTTGCAAAACATCACAAATTTGCAAAAGTCAAAACTCCAAAAAATTTGACATCACAACCAAAGTGCATACATCAAGAAAAGCACATAAAATAGTGATTCTCATCACTCCATATTCAAATCCCTTGCTCAAAAGAAAAACAAAAATAAACAGTGATTTTTATCACTACACAAGAGCAAGTATCCCAATACAATTGAAGAAAAGAAGGGAGTCGAACTTGAATCCCTGGAACTCTCAGCATTCCGATAGGTCATGAGGCAAACCTCAGTACTGGTTTGGTGGATAGCCTATCGGTCACTGGTGGTAAACCTCCCGCATGACGATATATCTATCACATTAACTTGTGTGCAGATCAATGTTTGCATGTGGATGAGCTAGCTTATGGTATCCTACGACAGCACCATAGATTAATCTGACTAAATACAACAAAGGAGTTAGTGGAGCTAATCAGGTGATCCTCAGTACAAGTTTGGTTGACAGCCTATCTGGCACTGGCGGTATCCTGACAAACACCACATAAATGAACTCAATTGCACACACAGGGATGTGAAATAACTTGGTCAAAAACAAGTCCGATTCATACCTTGTTAAAAAGTCTCGTAAGATAAAAGTATAGTCTTGGCTAGATAGTTAAAACATCTGAGTCTCGAAAAACCCTACCTACATTCTAAACCAACTTACTATCTTTCATTCTCACATTGCCATCAAAAAATACAAAAAATAGCCCGTATACATAAAGAAAGTCAGGTCACACAGCAATCACCCAGCACAAAAAGCCATAAATTCTAAACAGTCTATGGTGCGACCGCCAAAAATCACAAATTCAATTCATCCATTCCATTTGCATATCATATAAATTAAAAACATTTGCATTTCATCAAAACATATGCATCCATCAATATAAATTAACATGCATACATCCATATTCATCAATCATCATGCATAACATCAAATCATGACATGTGCATAAATAAAATAAAGTCATCTATATATATCATCAAAAATGCCCGCAGGCTACAATGAACCGGTCCTATGACCCCACAACAAAATCCAAAAGCTCAAAAATCCCCAAAGCCTAAGGCGTCGGCCACCATGATCACGTAGGATCGGTGCGACGAGAACTACCCCCCATGGTGTGGGTCCTATGGGACCCCTCAGGGTGGCTTCTGCTAGCCCCCGCATCATGCCTACTACCCCCTCCCTCATCCAATCGCCTACGATGAGATGATGTTGACTGCTCAGTATCACTGCCCCTCGTCCGACGTGAAGAGCCACCTCCAGAGGGCTCAGGTACCCGCCCCGAGGCGGATGATCTCTCCCTCCAAATCCATCCGGTGTCGACACCACTCCACCTCCCATCGATGGTACATCGCTACTACATCATCGCGCTATGCCAGCTACGTCCGTAGGAGATCCCTCTCCCATGTAGCATCGGTATCCCCCTCCTACCGATGGTGCGCAGCCCATGCATTCTCCCGCTCTGCTAGCTGAGCCCGCAAGAGATCCCTCTCTTGTAGAGCCTCCCCTAGCTCCTCATCTCACCTCCATAGTAGCCCCACCAATCATGCATTCTCAGCGCACCCCTACCTCCGTGTCCTCCACCACTACCAGGTGCATAGGCAGATCCGAGACTATAGCCTGCTCTGGCTCCCACTACTTCGGGCATCCTGCATCTCCGGCTGATCTAGAACACCATAATCCACACCCACATCATCTACCTCCACCATGTCCGCATCCTCTAGCGGAGCTCCCCAATCATCTCCTAGTGCCTCGGCACCCTCCCCCCCTCTTTGCCTCTGCGCCTCCCAGTGGCCCCTCTCCCCGCCATCACCATAGTATCCACCACTGGTCATACTCTACGGTAGTCCCGACGTCGTCCACATCCGAGACATCAATCACCACATCTGAATCCTCACCAAGTGGCATGATGACTAGCCGGTCCAGAGTCCTCTCATCCCCGATGTCGATAGACCATGGGCTCACCAGGCAACCCCTGGCGCACCCCAAACTGTCATGTCACCCGGCTGTAAGGGAAGAACTCCTGCTCGGTCCCATGCCGCCCAATCAGCCACCGCTCCCTGCGTACCCACCGGAGCCACTCTCCAGCCTCAGGCCAGGCTGGACAGTCCCGATAGGGGTGCCAGAACACCTCCCCTAGAGCAAGCCGAGCGAAGGCATCGACATAGTGCCCTACGACACCTGCCCACCATCGACTCTATCCCTGCTCCTCAGACCACCGCCACAGAGCCGCGTAACCTATATCCTTATCCACCATCTCCGCCCGAGTCATCCACGGTAACCCCATCGGCCTCTCCACCGCTATGTGCTGCCAAGCCCAGCTCTGCAACAGATAGCTACAGCTAATCCCCTTCCACCTTCGGTAGTGGACCTCGTACAGCTCACCATAGAGCTGTGCCAGCATCGTTTGTCCCCACCTCATGATCAAAGGCTCATGCATCGAACACTCCACCAACCGACAGACCACATCCAATAGGTTCCACGGGAACCTCACGCCTGACGAGTCAGGTAGCAGCATGTTGGAGATAAGGCCCATGAGTACTGCGTGCCTCACTCCCAACACCCCCTTCTCCAGCCACCATCGAACTAGAATCCGCCAATCTGGCAGTCACCCTCTGCCCTCTCCACTGGGCTATCCACACCCACCTCCTCCCCATGCCCGAAGCAGCGTGTCGAACTGTTGTCCACTGATCATGCGATGTCATCCTGATAGGTAATCCATCTATCAAAATCCATAGAATCCGATAGACATCTTCCAAGGTCACTATCATCTCCCCTATTGGGAGATGGAAGGTGTTGGTCCGGGGATCCCACAAGTTGATCAGGGCCATCAGATAAGCCCGATCCCCGACCACAGGCTCCAGCCGAGTCACCTGCTTGAGCCCAAGGGCATCAAGCCACTCCCAGTCAGCCATAGCTAGCGCCTCCCATGCTTCAACAAAAATAGTAGGCACACGATACCGACTCTTCACAACCTGCAAAAGAAAACAACACAAAAACATTAAAATCATGAAAAACTGCATAAACAGTAACATGAATATACAACACTACATCAAACAATGTACAACTCAAAAACAACAAAATTCACAAAAATTATCAAAATAAAAATAGTTTGTCAGTCTTAGGGTTTCTGCATTCTAAGTTTAAAACTGATAGACAACATAAAAAACAAAAAAACAAATTGTCAAAAATATTTGTCAGTCTTAGGATTTCCGTATTCTAAGTTTAAAACTGACAGACAACATAAAAAAAAAAACAAATTGTCAAAAAATTGTCGTCTTAGGTTTTTCTAAGTTTAAACACAACTATAAAAAAAAAAACAAATTGTCAAATACAGTGTGTCAGTCTTAGGGTTTCTGTATTCTAAGTTTAAAATTTTTCTTTTACTTAAGGTTTACCTTACTATAAAAAGGAAACAAATTTCATACTGTTATCACGTCTTTTCAGCATACATGTAAACTCGGGTTTCATTTTTACGAAGCCAACTAAAAAGAAAAACAAATTTTTAAACTAAGTTTTGAACTCAGTTTTTTCTTACCTAGGGTTTTTTACCTAAGTCATAAGACAACAAGTCATGCATAACGACATACAGTTAATCAGGGTTTTTCAAATCAACAACAAACTACAAAAGAAGCAACAAATTGCGGTATTAAAAACTATAAACAACAAAATGCAAGCAATAACGAGAAGGATCACTTACTGGTCTCGCTTCGGCTCTGCCACTCGATCCAGTTCATGCACTCATGATGTCGAGAGAAATTTGCAGCGCTTCGCTTCGCAGAATTAACCTCCTCCTCCTCAGAGCTCCAATTCGCCAGGAAAAACGAAGGCAAATGAGCCCAAAACTCAGTTTTGGCCTTTAAATAGGCAGTTTAAGCTTGTAATCGTTCTTCCCTGGGATGAGCACTCTGGTTAGCACTCGTCCCACCCTGGGACGAATACTAAACTGGTATTCGTCCCACCCAGGAATGAATTCAGGGCAAAAATTTCAAAAACATCAAAAAAAATTGCACAAAAATGACCCAACAACGAACAATAAACTTGCCCGATGAAAGTGCTTTTGCACTTGACATTTCGGGCATGCAAAACAGATGTCGGGGTCACAAATCCTCACTATCCTACTCCCTAAGAAGGCTACCATAGCCGGACCGCTCCACGGGAGGATGGATTTTCGAGAATTTCATCCCCAAGCGGCGTCGCAAAACGGGTCCACACCCAACCAAAAATAGCAATAACATTGCCGAACGAAGGTGCCTTTGCGCCTGACATTCTTGGCATCCAAAATAGACATTGGGGTTACAAATTGTCACTATCCTACTCCCTAAGAAGGCCACCATGGCCGGACCGCTCCACGGGAAGACGGATTTTTGCCAATTTTAGCCCCAAAAGCGTCACCAAAAGGGTTAACACCCACCAAAAATAGGTCTAAATGTCGGAAAACTGCACACACATTTAACGCTAAACATCTGAAGGCACCCTTACACAAGTCATCTTGGGTCAAGTGACTCGTCGCTTTTCTCATGTTGGTCATTCCCTCATCGATTCGTCGCTTGAGGGGGTAGTCACACTTAGTCACCAATCAACAAATACACACCCAATCATGGAAATGGCATGCATTGAAAGAATCATTGGCAAAGACAATCACGCTCCTGCTTGGGGCAGTAAACAAGCAATAATCACAAGCTGATCAATCACTTGGCATTCATGAATCATGAACTCAAGGTTCCCATAGACAAAAGGTTGCGCCCTTTGCCTATTCATGACTCGATCAATGTCCAAGATCAAGTAACACCTCACCAAAAAAGGTTAACACTTGAATTAAGTTCCTTCAGCTCGTCAGAAGCAAGGATTCAAGAATGCATGCCCTTTCCATACTTGGGGCATCAAAAGTTGGTTAGGTTACTGAGAAACCCTAATCATTAGTGCTTTGGTTATCTATTTTTGCTCGACGCTGCGCCTTGCACAGCGCATCCCAAAAAGGGGCATCTGTAGACACCAAAACAACACCAATCCGATTATGTGACTGCAAACACTGATCGCATTGACACACACAGCCCCAAGGGCAGCCCCTAGAGGTTAAACAATGGTCCTAACCACTCTCACAATAGTTTTGGAAGGTCAGAGATCAATTTGGCACCTTCAGGCACTTTGCTCAATACTCGTTTCACCCAGGGACGATTTCAAACTGGGATTCACCCCACCCAGGGACGAATAGCAGTATTCACTCCAGGGTGGGGCGAATAGCAGGTTTGATGGGAAAAAAGTCAAATCTTGACAAATGGCAGCTCAGATCCGCCACTTAACGCTTCCTTCATCGCATGGGAGTGTGGGTGAGCATTTTCGAGCATTAGAGGCAGTTGCAAGGGCAGTCATGAAGTCCCTAATCAGGGAGGAATCTCCTTCCCCATGGGAAGGCATGATTGCCAAGTGGCGCCTCTGCATGCCCAATTCAAGAGACCTCCAGGTCTATAAATTGGTGAGTTTCCTCACCCCAAAATATAGAGAGAAGGAGCATTTTTGAGCAATGAAGTGCTATCATTTTACTTCCACACCCACACCCTTTTCGAGTTGTGCCTTTCACATCCTTGATCTCTTTTGGAAAAGAGGTCATAGGGTGGTTATTGGAAGCGCAAATATGGAACCAAAACCTGACATTTGGCCACAATATCCCACCAAATTTGTCGACAATACTCCACAAGAGATTTTGGACCCATCCCAAGTGGATTGGTGCCGAAATCGGGCCCCAAACGGCGGGCGGCCTGCCCCCAGGTGCCCCCCACACTGCTATAGTCCTAATCGCCCCGCCTCGGAGCGATTGGAAATCTATGGCAGATATCTTTCCTGTTATTCTTGTATTTAATTCTATGCTGCTTAGATAGGTTGCCATTTAAATTTGACATTGTTTTGAACAATTTTGATCATGTTTCCATCTTCGTTCGCCTTTACTAACTTGCAGGTAACCCCCATAAAATTCCCATTAACGGAGGCCTGATTGGGGAAATATGACCATCTGGGTCTTCCCAAAACACCCCCAATTAGCTAATCCCAACTTTGTAGGTGATTGGGAGCTCCCCAGATGTGACATTTGGGACAGTGCCTTTCGGCATTTTTGTTGCAGGTCTATTCGTCCCGCCCCGGAGCGAATTCAAATCTGTGAGGAATTTCTCGACTATTCCATTTGTAGTGTTTCCTTTGTGAGGTCTTGATGCCCCTGTCAAATTTTTAGATCATTTGGATATATGTTAGTTATCATTTTATTTATTCTTTGCATGCACTAATCGTAGGCTTGGGGATTGCATGTTTCATCTCATCCGCAGGTGCTACTGATTGTTTCTTGTTTCTTTGAACGCAGGATCTGGACGTTAGAGGAGCAGCGAAGAGTCAAGACTCATCAACGCAAGCGGCGGTGATGTTTGGTCCGCCCACTTTACATGTGGGCACGCGGAAGAAGGAATGGCATCCATGGATGTAACAAAGAAACAAATTTAACGCTCCTCGCCCCTAAAAAGGGAGGAGGCGAATTGTAACCGAATTTTGAAACATATCAATAAAAGAAAGGGCTGTTTTCCGCATTGGCTTTTCATTTGGGTTTCAATTCGTTTATGCTTTTCCTATTTCATGCATTTTCAATTCGTAGGACTTAGCGTTAAGTTTAGTTCCGTTTTGCATCGTACTTGGAGCTTTTCCTTTTTTTTTTTCGTATCCTCGTGCTTTCAGGTGCTAGTTTCCAAATTTTCTTGGAAGGTAGATTTCATTTTTATCATCTCTGGTGTCAAATTATTAAAGCAAAATATAATTTTCAATAGTTTCTCTTGAATCATCTCTCTTCTAGAGGTTCTACTTTTTGGAATAGCTTGATTAAATCCAAGGACTTTATCAGAGATAATTGTTGTTGGGTGATTGGCAATGGTAGGTCTATTTATTTTTGGGATGATGCATAGCTCAGAGACCATCCCATTATTTAGGATCCTTAATTTTGGGATGTGTGTTTACTCTCCAAAGAGGCGAGATTTGTCAAGGTGGATAATTTTATTCTTCTTCAGAATGATTGTAAAATCTGGTCTCCCTCCACCCTTCCTAAGAAATGTCCAAGATTGAATTAAATGGGATTCTCTTCTGGTTGAGATGCGATGGTATGTTGTGCGATAGGAGGGGTGGCATACTGGTTGATATGGAATGGTGATAGTGAAGGTTACTTCTTGATTAAGCCCTTCATTGACCTCATGGAGATGGTGATTTCCCTTGGTCAAATATTTGGATTAATAATTTGACCCCAAAGATAAATATTTTCTTCTAGTTGGTGGTGTAGAATATGGTTCTCACCATAGAAAAAATGCATAAAAGGGGTTTCAATTTATTAAACTGTTATTTTTGCACAATCAAGATTAGTAATATACTTCTCATCTATTTCTTAAGTACACATTTTTCCAAGACATTTTTATTTTTCTCTTCAGCATGTTGGGGTTGCTTGGACTTTGCCAGATTCTATCTATGACTTTGTTCAAAAATGGGCATCAGCCTTATCTTACCAAATCTAAAATACTTCTCAAAATTTTTGCTTCTCCATATCCTTTGGTGCATGTGGAAGGAGGGGAATGCGAGGGTGTTTAAAAAATCTAAGGATGACTTTTTTCATTGAAGTCAAAAAATAGTTTGGAATATGGGAAAGAACATGCTAGCAACATTAAAGGAATCTCTCTCCTTTGTGCCTAAGGACCACCCTAATGATGTTGTTGAACTTATTCTTGGTTTCCACCCAGAGTTAAGACCCCCATAGAATTTGAATTTATGAGCTTCTATTCGTTGGTCCCCATACCCTTCAGGCTAGTTTAAGCTTAATTATGATGGTGCATCAAAGGGCAATTCGAGCCAAGCTAGTGTTGGGGGTGTAATTTGTGATCACATTTGTAATGTGATTTTGGCTTTTGTGAAGGATATTAGCATTCAATATTCACACTTTGCTAAAGCACATGCTTCCTTTTTTGGAATTTAAATGCTCAAATATCTTGGCATCCATAGGGAAGTTATTGAGGGGGATTCATTGAAAGTTATAAATATGCTCAAAGGAGATTGTCGTCACAACCAACAAATCTCTAATTTTATTGAGGGGGATTACTTGTGTCTTTGGAGGATATGTTAATCAAGTATGAGTATAGAGAAGGAAATATGGTGGCCGACTTCCTTACAAATCTAGGTATATTTCATCAGAGCTTGATGATTTGGCATAAATATTTTTCACCCGAGATCATTCGCCTTATTAATGATAGCTAAAATAAGCTATAAAAATATTATTTAATAGTATGCAAACTATATATAATATGCTATGGCTAAGATTAGCCATAGATAGGGATTAAATAATATCCCCCCAAATAATGCTAACAACTAACAAATATCGTTAACAATAATAAAGATACCGACATAACAAATGTTGGTAAAGCAAATGCTAGGGAAATTAAAATAACTAATGTAATAAATAATCTACCCTATGATAAGTACAATATACCTAATGTACGAATAAGGTAAATATTCCAAAGAATGAAATTTTACTCTAACATCCCTCCTTATTACATTATTTGGGTAATAATATAAATATAAATATCCCAATACAATGAAAAATAAATGAAATGAAAGATGATGTCTCGGGCTCTGGCTCTAGCTCTAAGGTTACCGTTGGATGAGTACCTTTGGGTCTATCTCTAGATTTTCCTGTGAATCTACCTTTGGATCATTACTTATAGATCTGCCCATAGATCTACCTTTGGATCTTTGTCTTTGGGTGTATCTTTAGGTCTGTCTTTGGATTATTATCTCTAGGACTACCACTTGATTTATCACTGGATCTACCTTTGGTTCTACTATAGGTTTTACCTTTTCTATATAAGACATACAAAATTGCTTTTATCATGGTCCATTATGTGTGATATTTCCATGCACAATCTATATGAACCTTGTTGGACATTTTTATTTTGTACCAACAACTTGAAGATGAGTGATTTGTATATCCACATGAATCATAAGGATTTAATTTCCAAAATTTAGCTACTAGATGTCCTATCTTTCTATAATGACTACAACAATGTTTTTTAAGAGTTGGAGGATATTTATGATTTAAAAAAATGGTTTTACTAGTACTTGCATGTCTAGAATAGCCAAGGCCTTCATTATTTGCCCTAACATTTAGCATTATTAGAGTTTTAATGCCTTGTTCCTATTTACCTAATCTCTCACCATTGAATCCCATTTTATTCATCAATTTGGATACAAATCCTTTGGTGTGTTTTTCAAAAAACCTAATTTCATCATCTTCATCAATGCTTTTAACAATATGGAATTTATCACTATTGATGAGATTATGGTGCTCTTTTTGAGGAGGTTCAATTTTTAAGTCACTAGTGTCACAAGAAAAATCTACTACTATGATGAGATCACCTTTGCTAAAATTGATATCTACCATTGAAGATATGAGGTTACCTGTATCACAACAAGCATTTGCCACAATGGACTAAAGGTCACTCGTGTCACAACAAGCATTCACCACAATGAGCTGAAGGTCACTTGTGTCACAACAAGTGTCAACCATTAGGACCTCTTTTTCTTAATTTATTTAAATTTTTACTTTACGTTGGACACGGTCAAGTGCAACCAATGATATGTATATGCCCCTTATAATGCAAATAGGGAATAAATCACCATTTATTTTAAGGTCTATACAAGACTCAAAATCTTTGAGTAGGGCTACTAAACCATTGTTTAGTGTGAGAAATATGCTCTTCTCAAAAATCTAGCCCATCCATCTCAGGTGGAAAATAAGGACCTTTAACTAATGTAACAACATCATCATTTGGTTTTGGGGTATTTTTATTCTTTGATCTACCCATATTTTAAGGTGTTGATCACTACCTAAAATGCACCTTTTACAATGAAAATTTACAAAATAATTTGACTAAGGTGTCGGTCACTACCAAAAATGCACCCTTATAAGTCTTCCTCCATTTTGTGTGTAAAATTATAATGTATCCCTCCTTAATGTAAAATAGGAGATGGTGGAGAAAAAAAATTAATCCCTCCTTGCTGCAACAATATAAAACCTCTAAGTCTTTTTGTTTTTAAAAATATTACCTCTGAGGCAAGTGCTGAAGGTTTCCCCATTTTAATGCAAAAAATGGCAACTAGGGAAGCTTTGATAATTTACCTCCTTCACCCAAAAATTCAGTGGTTTCACTTTGGATATTTCAAAAAAAGAAGTTTCAACTTTGGGCAAAAATGTTGTCAAAAAAAAAAGTTGTCAAACAACTTTTGAACAAAAAAATTTGCAACAATATTTGAGCAAAAATGTTGACAAAAAATCATCAAAGCAATTTTGACAAAAAAATGAAACAACTTGTGATTGTTGTAGTTTAGCAAAATATACTTTACCAGACTCATTGTGGGTATTGAACCATGGATGTCGAGGGAGAAAATGCCTTAGCGCTCTATCAACTATCAAGTTGGCTATCGGTTGGGTGAAACTTAAAGGAGAAATCCCTTATTTAACTCCTTTCAACCACACGAGGATGGGTGGTGGATCTCCACCTGTCTTCACCTCTTATCAGATAAAGCTCATCACTACCACCAACTCTCCACTCATCGACTTTGATATCGTTAGCTTTAAGTGCATTGCCATGCACCATTGGACATCCCTTAAATCAAGCATCCCTTGTGGACATGATATCTAACATGGTATCTTAGATTATATCACGTGACAAAAAATAAATCTACCTAGCAAAAAATATATACAAACTGGAGTGTCAAATAATTGCATTAAAATGATATCCTACAAGCATGGAGGGTCGTTTATATCCATATATGATCTCCTCACTAGAAAATACCTACAATACAGAATCATTTGTCGAACTGTTTGCTAGGTTGGGATTTCTATCTTCTATGGATCTACAAAACTAATGAATTTACCATAGAGGATCTGTAATCCAATCAAATTACTTCTAATGGACATCAATATCATTGGAAAGTTGCTTTTGTGGCTACAATATTGTAGCTAAAAATTAGCAAATCACCTTTGCTATTTCCTGTACATCAATACCAGTAGCTATAATGTAGGCGTATCTCACTAGTTAATGTTGATCATCCTGTAAGTAATAGGATCTACAAATTGTATGGTCACTATAATCATCGAGCATCATTTTCTTGAGAAGCATCCACAAGTATCTCCATCCTCCATTTATTCCTTGTATGTTGTGCACAATATGGTTTGCAAACTAGCTTTAAAAACACTTGCATCAAATGTCTACCTTGCAATCTTATTGGTGCTACAAAAAAATATTAAAAATCATTGAGGATTGGCTAGCTCTATCAACTAGACTGCATCTGTGTGCATCTCCTTGATGTTTTTCTCCTCCAAATATGAGCAACACTATTATCTGTTGTTACCTCTTTAAAGGTTGAGTTTGGTTGTAAATGATCCTATGACACATGTCATTTATGATGGGTGAAATTGAACACCTCTTACATAGATCAAAGTTTGCAATCTAAGTAAATATCAGATCTACCTACAAAATGCAAGAATGAAGTGCACATGTAGGTCCTATCCATGAGGTCGATCCAGTTTACCATCCTCCATGCCTCGATAAATTAAATTGTTGCCTATGCACTATGCCTATGGTTACTATTTCAATGCACATAGATTATCTCAGATCTGAGATGTAAACATGTGATAAAATGCTTGGCCATACACACTTATGCAGATCTTAGGCTGAATATATCAATATTTTGTTATGATTGCATTTGCTTTTTGATGCATGAAATCAATGATGTAAATTTCAAATCACCATCCAATCACTTGATCTCAAAGCATGATTTTACACTGAATAATTCCATTGACAATACACATAATGTCGTTCCTCTACATCAAATCTAGATCTTTAATAGTAGTGAGAATTTTCTCCATATACATGAGAGAGCTACTATAAAGCTATTGTGACTATCGATATTTAGGTGATAATCCAATACTCCTTGCGACTTATCATCACTTTGTTACAGACAAGAGCACTCACCATGGATTTGTGATATTTGGGCTGAGATAGTGTGTTTGCAAATGGGACATTAGTCCTACATGGAGCATGCAAGGATAAGAGAATATTTTTAAAAAGAGGAACCCTCAATAGTTACTATGTTAGTAACTATAGCTATTACCTCATTGTTTAGTTAATTATGCCTAGGTTAGATATTCTATCCATATTTCTTATAGTCGACATATATTATTGTTAGTGATTTGTTAGTTGTTAACGATATTCTAGGCTAGATAATATTTAGTTATTATCTTAGGCTATTCATAGCCTAACCATGTACTATTTAATTACACATGATTAATATTTTTGTATAAAAAACCTTCAATATTATGAGTGACCACCTATGAGTGGTCTGCCCTGCTTACTATTTTGCTAGTCTATCAAGTTGTTGTCCTGACCTCTCCATGCAGTCTTAGTCAGTCAGTCATAGTCAACGACGTGTCACTTGTAGGTCTTTGATAGCTATGTAGGATCTTGTCCTCCATCTTAGCTCCATGTTGCTCCCACCATGTCAGATCCTTATCACCATAGTAGTCCACATCATCCTAGTTGTGATACTTATCATCCATTCAACTTGTCTAGCTATTATAGTTTAGTCTGGTGGTATCTTATAGATACACCATGTTGTCATGGATCGAGTCAGTGAATAACCCAAGTTTACAGTCTATATTGTAGCTACGTAAGGTCCTAGCTAGCGAGTAGCATCAAATGCCCTTATAGCAATTTTGCATTAGATCGATATATTTGAGTTCATCAGATCCTCTACTCGTGTCTTGAGATTCAATTTTAGTGTCTAGGTCCACTGTTCCAAGACCCCAAACTAGGTCCACTTTTCTAAGATCCTAGATCCACTAAGTCAACCTACCTTGAGAAGTGGACCTAGTCAATCCTTAGGTCACCTCTTAGGCTACAATTGAGCATGGTCTCTTAGGCCAAAATCTACAATCGAGCCCAAGTAATATGGCTTTGATACCATGATAGCAAAAATAAGCAATAAAAATATTATTAAATAGTATGCAAACTATATACAATATGCTATGACTAAGATTATACATAGATAAGGATTAAATAATATCCCCCCAAATCATGCTAACGACTAGAAAATATTTCTAATAATAATAAATATGTTGACATAACAAATGTCGATAAAGCAAATGCTAGGTAAATTAAAATAACTAATGTAAGAAATAATCTACCCTACGGTAAGTACAATCTACCTAATGTAGGAATATGGTAAATATCCCAAAGAATGGAATATTACTCTAATAGTTGATGAAGACAAACCTTAATGTCTATCAGATGGTACCTTGCCAATGGTTGTATTTCCTAGTTCTTGGTTGGTGTTGGACTTTTATTATCGCTGACATGATGGTGGAGAGACTTTACTTCTGGTTTTTGTGATGTCCTCTTGGGCCTTCTTGGTTCATTTTTTGTTTAAGGTGGTGTCAAGGAGTCCTTTTCCACTTCAGATTTTTGAATTTCAATTTTTAAAATTCTCCTTCCCAATGTTCCCTCGTGTATTTATGTGGTGGGCCTTTCTAGCTAGTCATCCGTTTCTCAAACCTTCTCTGAGTTTACTAGTATCAAAAAGCCTCTTCCTTAGTGCCTTTTTATTTATCCTTGGGAAGTTGGTTGCACTTATGTTCTATGGTTTGTCGAGTTCTAACAGTTTTTTCCCTGAGGGATTTGGGGTCCTCTTTCATGTATTCCTTTCTTCTAAGAGAAGGTACCTTCGTGGCAGTTCTTTGGCTAGTGTGTTTCGGTTGATCTTTACACCTGTTGGAGGCTCGCTTGAGTTGGTGACATTTGGTCTGAATGGGGTAGCCCTTTTGTGTTTGCTTATGTAGTTTTTGGGTTCTTTCCCCTGTTTATTAGGATTTTTCTCGATTTTTTCATTATATGTTCATGTTTTCTATGTCGTATTTCCCCGTGATGGGGATTTTTTTCTACCCATCATGTTGATTTTTTCTTTTTATCCCGAGGATGGCCTATATTTATTTGTGTCGATTCTTGGGATTCATATATTTCCATCATCAGTGAGTCCCAACTCCCTCTCTAGTTTTTATCTTTTGACTTTGGTGGTGAGGAACATGTATTTTTACCTTGGTTTGCCATGGGGTATTCTTTGATGGAGTTATTTTGCTGGTTCAATTATGGTTAGTTGGGTTTTCCCTCTCCTACCTATGTTTGGGAAAATCTATTTTTTTTTCTTATGGGTAAATAAAGATCTTATCTCCTAAGTAAAAGTTGAGTAAGCTCTGGCTGGAACCCATGTCCATCTCCTTTGATGATGAAGTTAAATCTAGTCTAGAAAAAGGGTATCTTCTGGAGTACATTCAAAAGTTTTATGGATACAGTTTGGTGCTTACTAGTTGGATGGTTGCTATGTAGAATGATGGCTCGATCAGAATTGGCTCATGGTCATTTTAGGTCATGATGAAGCTTATTAGTAGGACCAATGGATTGATTTTAGATGGTGCTTATCATAATCATGATAGACAATTTATATTGTAGGAGATTAATATTTTTTTGGATAAAGAGGAATTTTTACCTAGAGTCCAAAATGGCTTTAGTGATTCGAATTTGTCCCCTCCTTGGGACTGTGTTGCTAGGGCTATTATGGATTATTTCACTTTAGATTATTTCTATGAATATAATTAGGAGTTTTCATGCTATGTTTTTAAACCACTTGCATCATCATGCTCACATGAATATTCCTTTGTTTCTTTTCTAGTCTATGAAGAAGTCTTTTGTGAACATGCAAGGTGGTCATGGTCAGGCCCCCATCCATCAAGGTATTGCCTTCCTTGTATTTGAACAAGCAGATATAGAACATGGTTTAGTTGTTGATGATATCCTTAAGCCTTTTTTAGATTTACCAGGTCCCATGGTGGCTGGCTCTAAGGTGGTTGTGTTACCTGGTCCTAATCGTGATGGCTCTAAGGTGGTTTCAAATGCTAAATCTGATTATAGTGAATATATTTTTTTGTTTACCTTTGGTTCAGGATTTGAGAATGTTTCTAGAAAAATATAGGCTTCTACTAAAGAGGTTCAGGGTAAGGCTTTTGCTGGAGGTAATTGTGCTCCCTTGGCTAGCCTCTTTGTTAAATTTGGTGTGTCTCCTAAGGGGGTTGTGGAGGAGCTTGTGAAGGTGGACATAAAACCCACCCCTGCTGTTGTGGGTAGTGGACATAAATATAAACACCTACATAGGAAATGTGGTGAGGATGACGACTCATCCCCTCTCTTTTCATATTTATTTTGACGTTCTTCCATGTGACTTCAATCGAGAGAAATTATTTGAGGAGATCTATTTCTCAAAGTTCTTCGATAAGATAAAATTCTCAGTCTTTTACAATTTGAATCTCATTGATATTAACCAAAGGAAAATTTAGAGTTTATTAAGGTTGGTGATGGATCATTTTGAGGATATTTTTCATTTACGTACTTCTATTTCTCAACGGATGGGTAGGTTGGGGTATAACTATATTAGTTCTCCTCTTCTTATGAATCTTAGGGTCTTGGTTTTTTGTAGTCTTTTTATGGTCTATCTCATAGTGTCTAGTGAGGTTTAGTTTTGGTATTTCTTCCTCGGGTGGCATTTTTATTGTAGTGGTTGTGGGATCCCTTTAAAAACATCTCTATTTTTAATAATACAAAGAAAAAACAACCTAAAATACCATTAATTGTAGGAAAAACATCATAAAATAAATTGATTAATATTTTATTTTACAAGAAATGCAATACTTAGGATGCATTTTCCACCACAGTCACTAAATGAGCTATTCCCTTCTTTAATAACTTTCTAATCCATGCCCTCATCAATGATTTTCCATATTTAAAAATTATGTAATATATGTACAAAAATTATAGTTGATAGATTCTAATAAAATTGTTGATACATTTTAAATTTAATTTTTATATGTAATTTATCAAACATGATTGTCATTTATGTTGGAGGTAGTTAATGCTATAAAAAACACTATTAGATAGTTACAAAGTGGTAAATAACTAGTGTGCAACATGTAAAATTAATACCATACTTAGAATATCTTGAAGTACAAACTTATTCCATTTTATATTTATCTTAGAATTATATATAATGCATGAATAAACATTTGGTCCACAATGTGTATTCTTGTTGAGCAAGGTGCAACAACAGTATTGTCATTGTTGTCAACACAGTCAGATAGATCTGTTGATGTAGTGGACAGGAAGTTCAAAATATTTTCAGATGCAAAATATAGGAGTTCAAAGGTTATTCAGAGTATGTACAGTGATTTTCCAAGAAGACCGAAGTGGCCCATATGCAAAAGATCAAAGAAAAAGACAAGTAAGAAAAGTGTCATGATATTGTGACATATACAGCAGGCAAGAAAAATTGTCATGATTTCACGACATGTTGGAAGAGAGAAAAAATAGGAAAAACTGTCATGATTTTGCAACATGTTATATTTTTACGGGTTCAAACCAAGTAAAGTAGCAAGGAGGCGAAAGTGTCACGATATCGCGACATGTTATGTTTTCGTGGGTACAAGCCAACAAAAGAAGCAAGGAGGCAAAAGTTTCACGATTTCACGACATGTTATATTTTCGCGGGCCAAAGCTAAGAGAAAGAGCAAGGAGAAAAAGTGTTGCGATATCACATGTATTTTTGGGATCCAAAGCTAAGAGAAAGAGTAACAAGAAAAAGTGTCGCGATATCGTGACATGTATTTTCATGGGTCGAAGCTAAGAGAAAAAGCAAGGAGAAAAAGTGTCACGATATCGCGACATGTTGTATTTTCGGGGGCCAAAGCAAAGAAAAAGCATAAGGAGAAAAAGTGTCAAGATATCGCGACATGTAGCATTTTCATGGTCCGATGCAAAGAGAGAGAGAGAAAGAAAAAGTATCACGATATCACGACATGTTGTGTTTGTGCGGGCCAAATCAAGGAGAAAGACAGAGAAAGAAAAAGTGTCACGATATCGCGACATGTATTTTTGCGGCAACAACAACAAAAGCAGCCAGAGGCAAAAATGTCATGATCTCGCGTTAGGTCGTAAATGCACAAGTCAAGAAGGAGAACCCAACTGAAATGAGAAGTATGATAGTGGACCGATATCACTATGGTGGTTACAGGGTCTTTCCAGAATGAAATCTTCAAGCGATGGATAAACCGAGTTGAAGCCGACGAAGACCAATGATAGTCAACTAAAATTAGGGTTTATAGTTGTTATGAAAGACGACTAAGATTAGGGTTTATAACTGACTAATATTAGGGTTTTTATCATGAAAATATTGTTATAAAATGAGGGTTTTTTAGAGAATTGTGGAATAGCAGAACAAGTCATCGAATGCGTGTCGAGGTATGAAATGTGGTCGTAAGAGCGCAGAAAGCTTAGAAGCAATGAGATGATGGCGAAGTGCGCAAAGTGAGTGAAGAGTCATGTCGAATTATCCTAAGTGCATCTATGAGTGCGTAGAGAGAGCAAAGTGTGCAGAGAGAAAAAAGGTTGAAGTTTGACGAAGTGCGGCTGTGATTGTGTAGAGAAAGCAGAAGGCACAGAGAGTGCAAAGGGCAAAGACAAATGCAAAGTGCAGCTATAAGGGTGCAGTGTATGAACACAGTGCACAGAGGGTGTGTAGAGAAGTGAATCAAATATGGTGAAGTGCAACTGTAGATCGTAGAAGATGTGTTTGTTTCGTAAATAGTGAGAGAGATTCAAAATTGAAGTCTAGGTTGCAGCTTGGCATCAGGGGTTGGTGCTCCTTCCAGTAGGTGCTGGTAAATCAGGGGTTGGTGCTCCTTCTATTGGTGTAGATAAATTAGGGGTTGGTGCTCCTTCCAATAGGTGCTAGTAAATCAGGGGTTGGTGTTCCTTTCTATTGGTGTAGATAAATAAGGGTTGGTGCTCCTTCCAGTGGGTGCTGGTAAATTAATTGTAAAGTTGGAGCTTTGCAAAGAATGGATTTGGATGGTAGTCCAAGAAGTCATTCTTGAGGAGTAGTCAAATTGGTGAACCTCGTTAAATCTTGTGTTATGTGATGTTCTCTTGTGATACTTGCTTTATCTAGTTTTAAGGTTTCATTATTTTAGTTTTAAGAGCTGTGAATTTAAGTTTAAAGAACTACACTGATTCACCCCCCCTCTTAGTGCCATTGTAAGGCTAAAAATTCCAAAAATAGATATAATAAGATGTTCCATATCATACATGCTAAAATAAGGAATAAAGTACTTGTATTAAAAAATAATATTATTCATAAATAAATGGCACGTAATGATATCTATAGTTAGATTGATTTCATAATCATATAGAATTGGTGTTAAATTTATAAATTATTAGAAGTTATTACATCATATATAATGTAAATTTAAGTTGAGTAACCAACTCAACACATGGTTTATAAGGTTCACTAGGGGACAAGAGTAGTTGTAGGTTATTATGTCATACTTATATAAATTTTTTACTTAAATACCCTTTCATTTTTATAATTCAATTAAACATTTTTAGGATGAGAAGCACCTACAAAGGGAATATTTAAGCAAGAAAAGGAATTTATTGAAAGCTCCATAAAATATTACAAAATTGAAGCCATAAGAATCTCCATAAGTAGGAGATAAATGAAGCCATTGTAGCTTCTTTGCAAGAAAAACATTTAGAACCAAGGAATACATTTGAGGCCCCTCAAAATATGTAAGTAAGACAACCATTTGAATACATTATTAAAATTAAAAATAAGTCTTCTTAAAAAAGAATTGAATGAGAAGTTCGAAGAAAAATTAACACAACCCATTGAAGCATTTTTTAAAAGGTATTGAGAAAATAAAATTTGAAATATCCCATTTAATATATTTATAAAATTACAAACATTCTACAAGAATGTATTAAAATAAAATTGTAAAGTAAAATCCTTTCAAAGATGCTTCAACATTTATAACTAAAAGCAAGGAGAATGAAAAATAAATTCTTTCAAAAAAATGCTTCAACACTTTGGAACAAATATAAAAATGAATGTTTGACATAAGAGTGAACATTCCAACTAGCACAATAATTTTAATTTATAGTGCAACAACCAGGTTGGAAGCTTGTGAAAGCATAATAGGAAAATCTAGAAATAAATAGTTTAGTAGAATATCCATTAATTAAAGTCTTATGAGCTACAACAAAGTAAAGTGATATTTAGAAAAGAAAAAAATGATTACATGGTGGCCTCTAATTGTTGAATCTCATTAGCAACCATTTGAAGATAGAGATACCCACAAACAAGAAGAAGCACCTTCCAAGAAAACAAATTTGCTAAACAAGCAAGTCTCATTTTATTTAACACTTTATTGAATGATATTTAAACCAATCCTCTACCATTTAGTAAAGCATTATAAGATAATGAATACTAAGAGAACAATATCAACACTTTCCTATTTAAGTGCTCTAAGAGGATAAGTATTGAGATAAAATAAAATAGTGAAAAATAAGAGAGAAGAAGAGAAGAAATAAAAGAGAAGAGAGAAGAAGAGAACTAGAATATAGAAGAAGAGAAGCCAAAAAAGAGAGAAGCTATGAAAACTATAAGAGAAGCATAATAAAAGAATTTTAAGTGTTAATAGACAAAGTATCATTGCAAGAAAAATAATGTTTCATGCTACTCCCATGAATTTTGTTGCATCATATAAGCCAAATAGGGCTACCACAACCCTGAGCAATTATAAAAAGCTTGTATTCAATCCATCAACATCTTATTTTGGAAAAGCATTGTAAACATATACATTGTGGAAGGAGATGAGAAATTTTAGTACTCAAAGGTCATAATTATCACTCGAGGTAACTAAAAAATGAGAAGCAAGGGTAAAATTTTAGAAAAATGATGATTAGATATTGCAAAATTTAATTTAAGGTGCAATAAAAGGTTTTAAAGGAACTAAGAAATCTAGACATTGTTTTCTTAAAGGAAAGAGTCCACAAGTAAATGAAAAGGCCTTTGTATAGGTTGAGGAGAAAAATGTATCAAATTCTTAAAGACCTCACTCAATTAAGAGGAGAATATTACAAATTATAGAAAAAAGGGAGATAGATTATTATGTTTAAAATATTTAGAAAATATTCTATTTTAAAAAGTGAAAATAAAAAAGAAATATTCCAAAAATATTTCAAAGTGAAAGAAACATTCCCTCTATTCAATGAGACAAAAACAAAATGTCACTTTTGAAGCATCAATTGAAATATGAGTATATATACTTATTAGAATTAGAATTTTGAGGTAAAATTTGTACAAGAATAAATTTTGGATTTTATAAATATTTGCTATGGCTAGTGGAGCACAAAATTTCTTGTTATTGGATTTCAAATTGTTGAGGAGAAATAATTATATTTCTTGGAATACCAAATTTATGACACAATTTGAGTTTGAGAAAGTTTAGAAAGTAGTATATGGAAGCATTATCCATATTACTATTAAGAAACATTTGAGAAGATATGCAAAAAACCAAGACTAATCATTATGTTTAGAGTAGTTGATGAGGTCCAAACATACATTAAATATATGATGATAACCATAGATGTATGGGAGAATTTTAAGTTGATATTTGAAACCAATAATCAAAAGAAGATTTTATTCCTTCAAAGCTAGCTCTATTGTATAAATATGAAGAGTGAACAAAGGCTAGAACTATTTATGAGGATAATTATAGAGTTGTGAGTATAATTGCATGCTCAAGGAGAAAAGGTATCTTATGAATCTATAATTACTATTATTTTAAGATAACTCTCATGCAAGTATAACATTTTTGTGACTACGCTAAATATTACTCAACAAATACCAACCTTTGAGAATTTGGTGAACCTACTTCAAAAATAAGAACTATCGCATTCAAGATAAAAAGAGGAACAATAAACTCTTAAAAATAAGAATTCCTTCATATAAATATGAATAAAAACTTATCCATAAAAACATGTTTTAGCTACACATGCCTAAATGATAGTTGGTACATTTATTTTAAAGCAAACAAGTATATGACAAGAAGAAAAATTTGGTTTCAAAATATAAGGTAGTTAAGACATGTAGGAGAAGTTTCTCTTGGGGATGACATCTACTATGAAATAAATGATATATATGATATAAAATTATGACTTGGATCTCAAAAATATAGAATAATAAAAATTCTATATGATGGATATCTCAATTCTAGTGTTGGAGAGAACTAACTAGTGATGGACATCATCACATCATAAAATTAATGATAGTTATAGTAATACCATCAAGTGTGGATCATTTAGTGTAATCACCCAAACATGAAAAAGTGATTAGTGTTATTAGAGGATTGATAGTGTAAGAGCATTAAGAAATTTATTAAAAACATAAATTGCGTAAATACATTTACATAGGCTAGAAATAGCCTTAGGATATTATAAAAATAATATCCCTAATTGAAGCTAACAACATGCTAACTAATCATGAATGACGACAAAGATGTCGACATTAACAACTAACCACTAACCTAGTTACGTAGTCAAGTTGACTACAATCACTAACTTACTAACCTAGGTAAATAGTAAATAGAAATAACCTAGTGGTAAAAAGTAACAACCTACTTTTTACCATGCAATAAATAAAATCTACCTAGCTGAATATTACAAATTACCTAAATGAGGTAATAATCATAGTTACTAACATAGTAACTCTAACATACCCCCTTATTACATTATTTGGATATTGTATATAATTGTCCCAATATAGTGAGAAAGATGTCGATCTGTTGGTTCTTGCTCTATCATAGTGCGCTGGCTATTCTTGATAAAAAAGTGGATCATTCCTCATTTTGTCTTCACATAAATAAATTTCCTTATTTTAATATTGTCATCCAACTGAATTGCATGGGTAACCAGCCGCTGCAATCACTAGGTGTAGTAGATTAGATCACTTCATATGAGATTCATTTAGTTACAATATAAGTTTGCAATTTTTTTTGATAAGGTAGCTAAGGTGTCGCTCACTGTTGAAAATGCACCCTTATAAGTTCCCCCCTTGTTTCAAAAATTGTTGTAATTAAATTTTTGAAAGAAGTGTGACTAAGGTGTCGGTTGCTGCCAAAAATGCACCCTTATAAGTCTACTTCCCTTTTTACAAAAAATTGTATGAAGTAAGAAAAGAAATGTTTATCCCCCCTTAATTGCAAAAGATGTGCAACTTAAGAAGCTTTGTGAATGTTTTTACAAAGATTTCCTCCTAGGCAATTTTTACACCAAAAAATTCCCTCCTTTTGTTACAAGTACTTCAAACAATGAGAGTTTTCTATTTATGAAGCCTAAAAGAGGTACAATCACCCCTTTATTACTAGTACTTAAAAAAAAAAACTTATGCTATTTATGATGCCTAAAAAAAAAATGAGATAGGAAATGGTGCTTGCTTAAGATGACAAATTTGATTCCCCTTTACAATACTATCTTAGAAATGAGCACTTTGTGTGCTTTTTTTGAACTAGAATTAGAATAAGAATCAGAACTAGACACTTCACTAGAAATATTGCCTTTGTTTTACTTCTGTGATGTGCCTTTGCCTTTCTTGTTTTGATTTTTTTTAAACCAACACCGATAGGTTTCATGGTTATCCTTTTTACAATGCAAGCAAAACCTCTTTTGAGTTTTCTTTCCATTACCTTTGTAAGATGATCCTCCCTTTTGAAAGTTTTCTTTCTTCTTGTCACCTTGATTGTTTGAGTAAAGTGCATTGTTCAACACTTCATCAATTTGGAGTTGATTTGCTTCCTCTGTTTGAAGCAAATTGACAAAATCCACAAAGGTTACTGATATTTATGATAAATTAAGGGATGTAATTAGCATTTTATAGGATTCAGGAAGAGCCCTCAATATTACTGAAGTCAAAATGGTGTCTTCTACTTTAGCTCCTAAAGCATTGAGCTTAGACTTCAGTTCTAACACTCTGTAGAGGAATAGTTCTAATGATTCACCTGACTTCATATGGAGTGTATGAAGGTTTAGAATAGTTGATTGATTCTTACCTTAAAAAATGGCACAAAGTGTATCCCATTGTAGCACCCTAAAATTGGCGCAGTGAAATCTTAATAATTACATTTACTCTAGTAAATAATTTAAATTCAAATTTTAACCTCCCAAACCGCCCGTTAACCGTCGGTTAATCCGTTTCCCCCTTTCCCATGCCATTTTTAGAGGTTGTTTTGACCGTTTGACGATATCGTCGTCGATCAGACGATATCGCCCCAGATCTGACGATTTCGTCTGGGCTAGGACGTCCAGACGATCTTGTCCCAAAACTGATTTTGCACAATTAGCTTCTGTTCCAACGGGTCTCTAATCCGGGCAGAAGCGTGTCTACGCCGTTAGAGACCCTCCCCCATTGGAGATCTCCCAAATAGGGATGATCTCCAACCTCCTAACCTCCCTCCTAAGCCTATTTAATCCTAAGCCCTCCCCTTAGCACCCCCCTGGCTGATAATTCCTATAACTTGACTTCATACACATTAAAACATCTCAAATTCATATTTGCATTAGTTCTATACCAATTTTGTTGTAGGTACCTTAGTGTTTTTCAGCTGGAGCAAGCTTACATCATCGTCGACGATCCTGTTCAGATCGGAGGCGATCCATCGAATCGAGAGATGATTTCATACCAATGCGAGATGATTTCGATTGCAGTCAACATTGAGGCAATCAATGCCTAAAGTTTGCATTTCTCCATCTTTTCTCTATTGTTTTGTGTTGTAATTAGCTAGTTTATTCGATATTTTATGCTATTCTACATTTTGGAGTTCACCCATCTAGATTAAATGCATAATTAAGTCATAATTATTATGAAATTAGTATAATTCATGCATGTTTCTATTTTTAAGTTTCAGTTTGATATTATTACTGTCATTTTACACTATTTCCCTATGTTAGAATAGTTGTATTTTCTATATTTTGCACCTATTTCTCTATTTGTGGGTCTCTACGAATTCGATGAATTCGTCGGATCTCGAATGATCTTGTCGATCTCAGATGATCTATCAAATTCGAGGTGATCCTGACTGCTTCAAGAATCAGAATCTTCATCAGACATCCGGATCAGGTATTCTTCTTTTAATATTCTTTAATTTCTCTATTTTCTATCTTAATTCTATTTTTTGTATTCATTTAATCTGCATCTTCATATAGAATAGCTTAGACGCATTTTGGCCAAACCTAGGATTTGAATGCTTAAGGCTAAAATGAACACATAAAACACATTCCCAACCTAGGCGTGGAAACTGCCATTAAATGTTTCCTGGTGAACCCACCATCCATCAAAAAATCACCAATATACACCTCCCTTGAGAGGCGGGACCTTCGCAAGGCCTCTCAGTCCGAGGTACCGTGCCATCCTTTTCACATCCCCCTTTCGGGCACGGATCCTATAGCCTGAAGGTAAGGGTGTGAAAAATTTGGAGCGATACATTTTGGTGAACCCGACGTGAATGCATTGTAAACCTTTTGAAAACAAAAACAAAAAAAATAAAACAACTAAAACATAGATGCATTTCAGATCATTTAAATTTAATATCATGTTTAGATGGTAGCTCCTAAGAAAATATTAGCGATTACTATAAATGTAGAAAACCAATTGGCAGCCATAGAAATCAATTATGTACTTAGTGTGCCTGAAACAGATAGAAATCAACTCTTGTGGGATGAACTTGATAGAAGACTTAGTGTCATTTCATCTAGGTCAACAAAACTTAAACAAATCAAGAGGCTTATCCTAGATAGAATCCTGGATCCTCATCAACTTGTCTTTTATCATGAACTTCAGAGAGCCTGCCATAGATGGTTAGCTTATAGGAGAGCTCTTGTATCTTCAAAATTGTTCACCTTCGAGGAATACCTCGAGAACGCAGCCATTGTACACCAGTTCCTAGGTCTTGTAGAAGACCAAGAGGTTGTTCTTACAGATAGGGAAATATGGAATAGAGTTCCTCGAGCTATGTTATATCGAGAGTATTGCCATGAGCTTTACTTCTATCAACCAGCATCTGAGACAGATAATATCACTATAGCTCTTTTCATTAAATTTTTAAAAGAAAACTTTCAATTTGAAGAAGAACACTTCATGACTCCTGAAGAACTAGAGCCCATTAATGATATTTATAAATTGTTTATAGAAAACTAGATCATTACTTTCAGTCTTATTATTTCTTGCATTTATTGTGTTATTTGTTATCTTTACAATATTATTTCAAAAACAAAGAAAAACTAAAAAACATAGCAAAAACTTAAACATTTCATTTTAAATATTGTAGTAGGTATATAATTAATATATACCTCTTAAGCTTATTGCATATATATATATATATATATATATATATATATATATATATATATATAAAATGAAATCTAAAATTAAGGCACAATGCCTAAACTTAGGAATGGTAAACAAACTTAAGGAGAAGAAGAAGATTGGTTACAAGATAAAACTAGAGACCCAAATGTCCTTCCTGAAGATCCAATTCCGAAAGGAGAAACTCTAGATCAACCAGAAGATGACCTAGGTGAAGATAATGAACAAGAAGAAAGTGTTAAAGAGGATGGATCCTCATCCCCTAGAGTAGCTCTAGATGGAACTATTGCTTTTGACAACGTAGATCATTTTCAGAAATTTCTCAATGATAACATTGATGCCCTTAATGTGGCAGTTCGTATTGATAAAGGGCAAATTAGTGACACTCAAGCAGCCATGGAACATATGTTTGATGTGCGCACTAATCCCTTGTCTTTCATTGATCAAGAAAGTGATAAGGCTGGGCCATCCAATACAGATATGGTCACTATGATTCAAAACATGTCAAAACAATAGGTTACCCAACCTCCTAAGGAACCTGTTATTCAACCTAAAATCATTCCCACACAAAAGAAAACTTCCTTCACTACTTTACTTCGCCAAACTATTGAGCAATATGCTTCAAGTAAACAAAAACCTAAAACGAAGCCAAACACCAATTTTCAACAATCTGGAATACAACATAATACCACTTCAAAATTCCTTCATAACACCTTTCCTACCAACAATTTACACAATAGCAACATAGCATCTAATCTTCATGTCCCTCCATCATATGCTCACAAAACCCATATCAATGCCCTACCGAACCAATATGGTGGGCAAACTAGTAATCTGGAAGCCATGGTGAAACAGTTAGCTTCGCGTATGGACCAGATAGATCCTTATCGTCCCTCGTACAATTATCGAGAGATATGTAGTCAACCTTTGGATCCCATAGTTGTAGCTCAACCATACCCTAAGCATTTTCCCATGCCCATCTTGCCTATATATAAAGGAACAGAAGATCCCATAGAGCATCTTCGCATGTTTAGGATAGCATGTCATGATATATCACATGATGACTTGCTATTACTAAAAATGTTCCCGAAAAGTTTAGGTGGAATGGCATTAGAGTGGTACTATCAATTGCCCACTCATTCTTTGAGAAACTTTGAAGAAACAGCTGAATCTTTTGTCCATCAATTTAGTGCCTACATCGAGAGGCATGTAACCATTAAAGATTTATACAACTTAAAACAAGACAAGGATGAATGTTTTGCTGATTTCTTAGCTAGATGGAGGCGATTGATAGGAAAACTGCACTTTGTGCTACCTTATAGGGAAATGTTGGACATTTTTATCAATAATTTACAAGAACAAATATCTTATGAGCTATCAGCTGCTACTTTAACTACCTTCGATCAAGCTATAGATTTAGCTCGAAGAGTAGAAGATGCCCTCATTAGGAGAGGCCAACTTAGGAAGAAGGATGATGAGAAAACATCCAGAAATCAATATAAAAACAAACAAGTTGTTGGTGACGGAGTCACTGACAACAGAAATGTTGCTAATATCAATGCAACGAAGACAACAGAAAAATTTATATTGAAACCTCTGATAAACCTCCTCGAGAATTTACTAGATTGAATCAACCCTTATCAACTATTTTACCTCAATTACTCGAAAGAGGTTTGATCCAATTACCAGCTATCCAGGAACCTGATCCAACTATACCCGGATATAGAGCTGACTTACATTGTGATTTCCATAGAGGACCTGGACACTCTACCAACGCTTGTAAAAGGTTGAAACATAAAATACAGGATTTGATTGATAATAATGAAATGGAGGTGCAAGCCTTCCAACCTAAACAAAATGCTCCTAATAATACTCAAAAGACCATTCCCCAAAATCAAAATCAAAATGCTAATCAAACATTAGACATATTTCAACACCCTTTACCAAGACATGGTAAAGAGGTGGCCAATCAAATCGAACATCATAATGTTCCTCCTCCTACCCGATATGTAGGAACCATTAGCGGACAATTACCTATTCAGGATCCTCAAATATTTGACACAACCTTATCCCTGGTTACGACCAGGCCCTTACATAATATTCCAACTTCAGATTCTAGTGATATAGAATCAGATACTGAAAGTGAACTAGACATCACTTCAAACCAATCGAATAGTTCTGAAAATGAATCAGATCCTATTCAACCCATCACGAGATGCTATGGTTCCGGAAGAACCATTTCCTAGAAGAGTTACTACTCGACCTTCTTCTAATCAATTCCTCTCTAATGAACAAGCCATAAATGCTCGATCGAGACCAGTTCAGCGTCCTCAATATAACATTGTAGGTACCATTGGAGTCGTTACCCGACAACAGGCTCAAAATTCTCAACAAGAACCAAATCAGAATGATGGATCAGCTCCATTCGTTTTGAAAAATCCCAATAAAGGGAATCATGCTCCTAATGTTCAACCTAAACCCCCTTACAATATTAATGAGCAATTATCCAATACTACAGCCAGAATTTCCCTTTTGGATTTATTAAGATCTTCTCCTACCCATAGGGATGAGTTGATGCTTACATTAAGCCAAATGATGGTACCTCAAAACATTCAACCTGAAGCCATGGCCAATACTATCATCACTCGAGAGGTTGATTGTATTGACTTTCGGGATAAAGATATCCCACAACACAGTTTACATAAGGATAATCCCTTATATATTACTGCTCTAATTGGAGATGTAGTTGTCAAACGAGTCCTGATTGATAATGGCTCATCTCTAAACATTTGCACTTTTGACTTCTACCAAAGATTTGGCTTTAGAAGTGATGAAATGAAGAAAACTGATATGATTATCAAAGCTTTCAATGATGAAACACAAGAAACGTGTGGAGTTATTACCATCCCATTGCAAGTTGGTCCTAGAACCCTAGATACAACCGTGTTTATTGTACATTGCCCGGCATCGTACAATATACTTTTGGGTCGCCCTTGGATCAATGCGATGCGAGCGGTCCCATCAACTTTACACCAATGTGTTAAATTTGAATTTAAAAATCAGTTGGTCACTATCCATGGTGACCCTAGACCCTTTGATATGTGTGCTTTGGCAGAACCTGTTGGAGTGCAATTTTGCCCTGCTCTGTCATCCACACATCCTAGTTCTTATTTTTCATCTAAAACTGTGAAACACACACCCATAACTTCACCTATTTCCCCTCCATTAATTTCATCCTCATATATAGATCAACAATCTTCTAAACAAATCACTCTAGAACCTCAAAAAGATCTTCAATCTACAACCAATCCTTCATGTTCTATCCCTATAATTTCAAAACCTATAGACTTTAATTACATCTATCATATCTTCAACATCTAAAGATATAGGGAATAATCCTTCTACATCTTATGCTCTTTACGATGAACTTTTACCAGATTTATCCACAATCTTAATATCAAAAAAAACAAATGCTTTCATGCAAGATTCAATTCTTTTAAATAACTTACCGCCATCTCCTCGTACTTTGGGCCTCCCACAACCTATGGGAAGTACTTACCAAGTCGGGAGTTGTGCCTTCATTTATAAAGGATATGACTAGGGAAGAATCCCTCGGAATATCAAAACTCATCATGAGGGATACGCTCGGTGTTATTTTACCAATGAATATATTAAAGCTAAACCCATAATGCTTAAAATGGGATATAAAGGGAAAGGCTTGGGACCTTTCCAAAATGGCATGAAAGAACCTTTCGAGGTAGAACCGTGGCCTGCCCATTGTGGTGTGGGCCTATTTCCTAGTAAGGGTCAACCCTTTCCTTTTGAAGATGATGATCACCTCATATGTTATCAAGATTATTTGGATAGGCATGATGATTTGCCTCTAAAAAATTAGTCATTTACATGTAACATGCTATCCATAGCTTACCCTGAAATGATTGCTGACCTCGATGAAGAGTTGGAAGGAGATATCTTCCATGATGTCTCCGTTGAAGAGATGTTACACAATGGATTTTATTTTGATGGTTCTATACCAACTATAGCCCAACTTGAGACCACTAATCCTCAAGATGAATTATCCAAATTAACCTTACAAGAATTACAAGAATTGGGCGTTTCACCCGCCCCACCTAATTTTGAAAGAGATCTACACATGGAGGTAGAAAACGTCATTAAAATTAATATTGGAGCTGAGGATAATCCTCACATAATCAATATTGGATCAGAATTAAGTCAAGAAAAACAAGAACAATACATTGCATTCCTTAAAGAGTATGAAGATGTCTTCGCTTGGACATATGAAGATATGCCAAGTCTAGACCCTTCTGTAGTCATGCATCATCTAGTGGTCCATCCGGATGCTAAACTTATTAAACAAAAACTTAGAAAAATGCATCCCAAAGTGGCCTTGCTAGTCAAAGGGGAGTTAGAAAAACTCCTAAATGTTGTCTTTATACAATCTATCGATTATGCTTGAATGGATCTCAAATGTAGTTCCAGTCACCAAGAAAGAAGCTACCAAAGTTAGGGTTTGCCTGATTTTAGAGATATTAACGTTGCATGCCCTAAAGATGATTTTCCTCTTCCAAACATGGATCAAATCATTGAATTTACTGTCGGGAGTGGGATGATGTCCTTAATGGATGGATTCTTCGGTTATAATCAGATCAGGATAGCTCCTGAAGATCAGGCTAAAACAGCCTTTATTACCCCCTAGGGTACTTTTTGTTGGAAAGTGATGCCATTTGGCTTAAAGAACGCAGGTGCAACCTATCAACGAGCTATGACTTATATTTTTCATGATATGATGCATGATATCCTACATGATTATGTAGATGATATTATAGCTCACTCTATTATTGAAGATAATCATTTAGATGATTTGAGAAAAGTTTTTAATCGATTACGAGAATATCTTATTCGATTAAATCTAGCAAAATGCATATTCGGAGTTAAGTCCGGTAAACTATTAGGGGTTTTAGTTTCTTTACGTGGTATCGAAATCGACCCTCTCAAGATTGTGGCTATCACTGATATGCCCGCACCTACTAATATATCTGAGTTACGAAGTTTACAAGGTAAGCTTCAAGCCATCCATCGCTTCATCGATAAGCTGGCGGACAAAACTGGTCCCTTTCTTAAACTCCTTAAGAAGGATGTCCCTTTTAATTGGGATGACGAATGTAGAGAAGCTTTTGAACTTCTCAAACAATACCTCCTTAATCCACCTGTGCTTTCACCACCTAAACATGATCGCCCATTTCTCCTATATATTTTAGCTTCAGATTCTGCCTTAGGAGCTATGTTAGCTCAGCTTGATGATGAAAAGAGAGAACGTGCTAATTATTATATTAGCCGAACCTTCATCAATTATGAAACCCGCTACACAGCATTAGAAAAACTATGTCTAGCAGTCATGTTTGCTATGCAAAAATTATGACATTATATGCTTAGTCAGAAAACTTATGTCATTGCTAAATATGATCCCTTAAGGTATCTCATGAGTCGACCTTATTTATCGGGTCGCACAACCAAGTGGGTTCTTGCTCTAAGCGAGTTTGATCTCACATTCATAGGACAGAAGTCTGTTAAGGGTCAAATCATAGCGAGATCAATTAGTTGCTGCACCCTTAGAGTCTACCCATCCCCTCATCATTGAGTTTCCTGATGAATGCATTCAATTAGAGGGAGACCATACTTGAACAATGGTCCTTATACTTTGATGGAGCCCGATGCATGAGTGGGGCTAGTGCGGGTATTATTTTAATATCCCCACAAAAACATCTTATTCCTCTGTCCTTCAAATTGACATTTGCTTGCACCAACAATACTGCTGAATATGAAGCTCTAATCCTTGGATTACGAGCTGCCTTAGCGCTAAAAATTAAACATCTGTTAGTTTTTGGTGATTCTCAACTGGTTATAAACCAAATTAATGAAGTTTATCAGACCAGAGATGATAAAATGCGCCCATATAAGGCCTATGTTTTACAACTAATGTCTCTATTTGATCAAGTTACCTTGGAAGCTATTCCTCGAACTTGCAACCGTGCAGCTAATGCTATGGCCGCAGTTGCATCTCTCCTGCCCTTGGAGTTAGATGACGAATATGCCACTATCATTATTCATCGACTCCAGGAACCCGCTTCAAATAAGTCATGCTTAGAACCTTTGGATGTGTTTCTAATCAATGAAACTACTCCTGAACCTTGGTATACGGATATATTTGATTTTCTCCAAAATGGGACTTTCCTTCCAATTCTAATAGAAACCGGCGTCGGTTATTACGTAGACGAGCAAGTCGATTTGTAATAATTGGCAATACTTTATATAGGAGATCTTTTGAAGGTATCCTATTAAGATGTTTGAATTTAGAAGAATCCAAATCAGCCTTGAGTGAAGCCCACGATGGATCTTGTGGAGGACACTTCAGTGGTAGTGTCATTGCTAAAAAGCTCCTTAGGATAGGATACTTTTGGCCTACCATGGAGAATGATGCACATGATTATGTGCGCCATTGCGACAAGTGCCAGAAACATGCTGACCTTGTCCATGCGCCTGCACAAGAGCTATAGGCTATTTCATCTCCTTGGCCCTTTTCAAAATGGGGTTTAGATATTATTGGCAAAATCAATCCTGTGTCATCTGATGGACACAAATTCATCATAACCGCCATTGAGTATTTCACGAAGTGGGTTGAAGCTATGCCTTTAGCTTCCTGCACTGGCACACAAGTCTCTAAATTTATTTTTAATCAAATCATTTGTAGGTTCGAAATTCCTGCAAATCTCATCTCCGACAATGGAACTTGTTTCAAAAATAAAGATGTTAAAAAATTATGCCAAAAATATAAGATTCAACATCGTTGGTCCACTCCCTATTATCCTCAGGGTAATGGTCAAGCGAGAAGCATCTAACAAAACCTTAATCAAAATTCTCAAAAGATTGGTCAATAAAACTGGCTGTGACTGGCACATTCAGTTATATCCAGCCTTGTGGGCCTATCGAACTAGTGTTCGAACCCCCACTGGAACTTCACCTTTTGTTTTGGTTTATGGTGCTGAAGCAGTTTTTCCCTTTGAATTAGAAGTTCCTTCTTTGGCTCTACTACTTCAAGATACCGAAGTAGGAGATGAATATCGTGCTGGTAGACTCAGTCAGTTGGAACTCCTAGATGAAAAATGCATCAATGCTTTGGAGCATCTCCGTGCCTACCAAAACAAGCTTAAAAGATCATATGCTAAAAAAGTTCGTCATCGATCCTTTGAGATCGGTGACCTTGTTTTAAAAGAAAATCAAAAAAATACTAATGCAACTAAGGACCTTAAAGGTAAATTTGAGCCCAAATGGCTTGGACCATACATTATCACTGCTAAATTTGAATCGGGAGCATACAAATTATCTACCTTAGATGGTAAAGAACTTAAAGAACCCATGAATATTTTGCATCTTAAACGTTACTATGTATAAATTTGGTCATTTCATCCATGTATATATTTGTTTAAAATATTTCAAAATCACTATCTTGTATTTCTTTCAATTTATAAATTCAAAAACACCAAAAACATTCATAATCATCAAAATCTTCAAAACTATTTGTTGTATTTATTTATGGCACTTGTTAATTCTTTCAAAAAATGATAAAAATCAAAACAACAATATTCTTGACTCTTTCGAAACCAAAACAAAATAAAGAAGAAAGAGAGAGTCAACATTCTCAAAACTTCTCAAAAATCATTTATATATATTTTCTTACAATTATTGCAGTTATATGTTTCAAATTATTTTGGATAAATTAGCATTTATTTGGAATCTCTCACTTTCACAAACACAAAAATAAATATCTTGATTTTATACGGCATGATTACTAATCTCTCTTATATCAAAGTCCACAAAATTCAATTAAATAAAGTTTGAGCATAGAGAATTGATCTTGTTATTTACTTAAACCAAGCACATCTTTTCACAATAAAATGATTATATTTGTAATTTCCATGCTTTGCTACATAGTAGAAGTGGTTTCTTGAGCGAAAAGTTTCCCCTGCTATCCTATCATGCACATGGTCTAGAATCTTTGAGAATTGGCAAAAGGACAAGCTCACCCCTACCCAGAATAAAAATCCCTTGCTCTACAGCTAATCCGAGCAAGTATCCCTAGTATAGAACAAAAAGCAAAGTTCAAGAAAAAGAGAAAAAGAAAAAAAAAAAGTTATTTTATATCATTACAGTTTCAATTTCTCAATTATCAAGCAAGAAAAAGCAAAAAGAAAAAAGCAAAAGAAAGCAAAAGCAAAAGCAATAAAATCCCTTTCCCTACCCTTTGAAAAGAAAAGAAGGGTTGATGAGCTTGAATCACTGGAATTCTCAATTATTCAAAAACTGTGAGGTAAGCCCCATAACAGGTGGTTTGTGCCCAACCTGCTTGGCCTTGGGTAACTCCTAGCGTGGCGATATATCTGTCACATTAGCGACCTTCTTTTGTACGAACCTATGTCTGCTTATGGATTAGCTAGCTCTTGATAATCCGACTTACATAGTAGTCTAGTATGGTTATATGCATCTACATCATGGTTAATGAACACTTATTTGGTTTCTTCAAATCACTTGTATCATATTATCTTGCTCAAAACTGGTAAATGAACATAGCAATTGCACACACATTTTATATTTGAGAGATTTTGTGTATCATTATGATAAATCAAGATTGGAAATGAATTCACATATGCACATGGGATTCCTTATAAATCTAAATTTTGTCTTTAAAATACTTTGAAATATTTTTTGCAAATTGTTTGGAATAATTCATTTTCTTCTTTCAAGTACAGTTGTTTAGTATAAAGACAACTATATGCATAATAGAAAAATCAAAATTTCTTTCAAAACCATACAATCAAAAAATATATATATATATATATATATATATTATCGACTTTCGCGATGATGGTATAGTTCCAAAACCAAAATTGGAATTTTATGCCTAGCGCAAGTCCTCATCTTCATATTTTCTATTTATTAAAAATCAACCATGCAATAAAACAATCTATTTCTTCTTTGATTTTCGCGATGATGGTATAAGTCTATACCTACATATTCTATGCCTAGCGCAAACCATTGTAACAATTTTTATTCCCCATTTATTTAAAAATCATGAAAACCATATGACTTAAATCATTATGTTATACAATTATGCTTTACAAACAAGCAAACACATTTTCATTATTTCATGTCATTATGTCAACCTTCAATTTTGCAATGATGGTATAATTCCTAAGGAATTATCCAAAAAATTTATCACACTTAGGAATTTATGCCTAGCAAAAATCATTTTAACATTATTTCATGCATACTATTTTCATGAAAATCTGAAAAACAAACCATCATCATCATCATTTGCACCATTGCACCAAAGTCTTAAGGCAGTCTCTTAAGCACTCTTTTACTTTTAACAATATTTCTATACTGGGATTAGCTTGACGACCGAGTGAGCGGCGACTCCATGAAATGGTCTATAATAGCGACAATGTCCTTTGAAATTATTGTTAGAAGTCTCTTTTTATCTTTTATCACATTACATCACAAACAACCAATTTGTTACATCAGATTATTTCATTTAAAATCTTACAGCATGACATCAAAATTATAATATTTCCAACGACATAATTACATGAATCATCAAATCAATCAATCAAACATAAAAGCATCATAAAAATACACAAACACAAGTCATATGATCAAAAATATCTCATCTCATATATATATCAACAATATATACATCATCTCAAAACTGGATTGGTATGCCACAATCTATACCTCGGCATACTCAATCCTCTATCAAAAAAATAATATATCCCTACATGTAGTAGTCTAGCCTCGAGAACCCCTCGAGCTCTCGGCCTCATCTCCTCCCCCCTGAGGTGGACGAGGTGGCCCCATCGTAGTATGTGTGGTACTACGAGTCCTAGTCGTCGATCGAGAGAAGTCCTCGACGACCCAATCTGATCGGGTCTGCGATGTTAGGTGGAGGTAGTCTATCCTCCTATGGCACTATCTGATAGTACAAAGTTTGATAGAAAGTGATTTGAGCAATAGCCCATGTCAGCTCCCTAGTGCTCGCCCCTTCGCCCCATGCCCTGAGGCATGCAATCTCATCTTTGAGCTATGTAACCTCAGCTCGATGTCATGCAGCCTCCTCCTATAAGGTCTGCACCTATGCTTGGAGATGGATCATCTTCGCTCGGAGAGTCACTATCTCGCTACTCTCCCTAGTGTCGACACCCTTGCCCTTATCGGGCGATGGTGGCCTCTCTCTCTATGGAGAAGGGGGTCTCTCCTCCCTCCTCTCCCTCTGTCATGGCCTCTCCTATGCCTGTGGCCTCCTCAGCTCTCTCTCGCTATGACCCTGGGCCGCCTCCATAGCCGCCTAGCATCGCCTCCCTATTCGATGCACAACTACGTGTATCGAACCCTGAGCCCTCATCATTCGAGGAGGGCGGATGCCTACGTACCAGGCATCATAGCCATCGGCTACCCCTGCATCATCCCCATCCACTGGCTGAATGGGGGCATCATCCGAGTCCTGACTCCAGAAGCGCTGCATGTCTAGAGCCCCGCTCACTATGGTGTTATCTCGGACAGTCCAAGAAAACTCATAATCCCTGAGAGATGGGATCCCCTGCTATAGACCGAACTATCACAAAACTCGGTCATAGCGGTGGAGCTCCACCTCTCCCCTCTCCATCCACAGCCAGCAAACTCGCCTAACATGAGCTAGCTCCTGTCCATCCTCGGCCCACCCTGGGTGCTCTCGCCATGGCCTCCAGGTGATCTGATCCAGGACAAGGTCATCCAGTAGTCTTCGGGACATCGGTAGGTCAATCCATCATTGTGACCCTCTTCGGAGCCACCAGTAGAAAACTCGGGGCCTCTCCCCATCAATCCCTATCAAAGGAAGCCCTATCGGCCTTCGCACTGCAATGTGCTCCCAGCACCAAACCTGTAGGAGCGATGTCATAACTAGACATCGGCCGCCCTTGTACACGACCCCATGTAGGATCCTGTACAATCGGCATAGCACAAAGCTGCCCCAAGAAAATCTGTAACCATGGTCTCGCATATCATAGATCACATCTGCTAGCATCCATGGTACCCTGCACCCGCTCTGGTGGCACAGCAGAAGTCCACCAACCACTCCGGCTAAAACCTGTGTGAGTCTAGATGCCCCAGGCATCTGACGTAGTGCCTCGATGTTAACTCTGCCCTTCTCCAGGGTGAAGCTCGGGTCACCACACAACCGCCCCATAGCATGGCCCTGATTGGCCATAGGAGTGATCAACCGTCCTTGTATGGGGATCCTTAGAATCCTCCATACATCCTCTAGTGTGGGAGTCATCTCCCCTATCGGTAGCCAAAAATAGGAAGAACCCGGATACCACCTCTCTGCTAGGGCTGTCAGTAGCCCCATGTCTGTAGACACTTGTGGCATTTTTGCCACATGCTATAAGCCGGCCTGTGCCAGCTGATCCCACTCTGCCTATGTTAGAGCGGCCAAGTCATCTCTCAAACCTCCATATTTCCATTCCCTACTCTTTAGAAATCCTCTCTGCAACATAAACAACAAAACAATAACAATCATTAATAACAATTCAAGTAATTAATAATGCAAGTTAAAATAAGTTCAATTTCATCAATGATGATATCGTCCACTATTGGACGATATCGTCCCAAATTTGAGCACAATCGTCTTCGATTTTGCAAGCCGAAATCATCCCTAATTTGATGAAATCGTCCCCCTTTCGTCGATTTCGCCCTTAGACGAAATCGGCGAACTTGAGACGATTTCGTCGAAATCGGGACGATTTCATCCCGACGACGTCGACGGCCCAAAAATGGCCGTGATGCTCAAAATTCATTTAAAATTCACCTAAAAAGCATGTAAATTCAAATTAAAACATTCTAAACTAAGTTTAGACTCTTACCCGTAGCCCGCGTCGGACCTCTGTCGATCTGTGCGTCGTCTCCACCATTTTTGCTTTAGAGCTCTAAAACCAGAAAAAATGAACAGTAAAAATGAATTAGGGTTTTACCCTATTTTTCTTAATTTTATTCAAAACATAATTAAAAACATTTTAAAATTTTGCTTTTCCATGTTTTTACCTCAAACGTTCGATTTGGGTAAAAACACGGAGGGGGCACCATAGTAAGCTGTCGTACGATTCGACCAAGAATCATCGCCTAAAAATGGGAATAATTTTTGCTTTCTCGTAGATCGAGAAGAACTCATCTTTAACGCATTTTCTTCGAAAAATTCGCTAAAGAGGGGGCAAAATGTAGCACCCTAAAATTGGTGCAGTGAAATCTTAATAATTACATTTACTCTAGTAAATAATTTAAATTCAAATTTTAACCTCCCAAACCGCCTGTTAACCGTCGGTTAATCCGTTTCCCCCTTTCTCGCACCATTTTTAGAGGTTGTTTTGACCGTTTGACGATATCGTCGCCGATCAGACGATATCGCCCCAGATCTGACGATTTCGTCTGGGCTAGGACGTCCAGACGATCTTGTCCCAAAACTGATTTTGCACAATTAGCTTCTGTTCCAACGGGTCTCTAATCCGGGCAGAAGCGTGTCTGTGCCGTTAGAGACCCTCCCCCGTTGGAGATCTCCCAAATAGGGATGATCTCCAACCTCCTAACCTCCCTCCTAAGCCTATTTAATCCTAAGCCCTCCCCTTAGCACCCCCCTGGCTGATAATTCCTGTAACCCGACTTCATACATGTTAAAACATCCCAAATTCATATTTGCAGTAGTTCTATACCAATTTTGTTGCAGGTACCTTAGTGTTTTTCAGCCGGAGCAAGCTTACATCGTCGTCGACGATCCTGTTCAGATCGGAGGCGATCTGTCGAATCAGAGATGATTTCGTACCAATGCGAGATGATTTCGACTGCAGTCAACATTGAGGCAATCAGTGCCTAAAGTTTGCATTTCTCCATCTTTTCTCTGTTGTTTTATGTTGTAATTAGCTAGTTTATTCAGTATTTTATGCTATTCTGCATTTTGGAGTTCACCCATCTAGATTAAATGCATAATTAAGTCATAATTATTATCAAATTAGCATAATTCATTCATGTTTCTATTTTTAAGTTTCAGTTTGATATTGCTATTGTCATTTTACATTGTTTCCCTCTGTTAGAATAGTTGCATTTTCTATGTTTTGCACCTATTTCTCTGTTTGCAGGTCTCTGACGAATTCGTCTGATGAATTCGTCAGATCTCAGATGATCTTGTACGATCTCGGACGATCCTGTCAAATCAAGAGCGATCTGACTGCTTCAAGAATCAGAATCTTCATCGGACATCCGGATCAGGTATTTTTCTTTTAATATTCTTTAATTTCTCTATTTTTTGTCTTAATTCTATTTTTTGTATTCATTTAATCTGCATCTTCATATAGAATAGCTTAGACGCATTTTGGCCAAACCTAGGATTTGAATGCTTAAGGCTAAAACGAACACATAAAACACATTCCCAACCTAGGCGTGGAAACTGCCATTGAATGTTTCCTGGTGAACCCACCATCCGTCGAAAAATCACCAATATACACCTCCCTTGAGAGGCGGGACCTTCGCAAGGCCTCTCAGTCCGAGGTACCGCGCCATCCTTTTCACATCCCCCTTCTGGGCACGGATCCTATAGCCTGAAGGTAAGGGTGTGAAAAATTTGGAGCGATACACCCATGCATCTTCACCAGTTTTAGCTTCACTTATGCGAGGTTGGATCTCATCAGTAGTTTCTAGGAGTATCAACATGAGAAGATGATTCTTCTTTTTATCCCATGCTTTTTGATCTACTCCTACTTTTGCAGGTCTTGATTCAGTACCATCAACTAAATCCCACATTTCCTCTACAGTTAGGATGGCTTTCATCTTAGTTTTCCATGCTGAATAGTTAGGACCTTTAAGAAATTGTGTATCATTTAAGTATTTGTTGATAGTTGCCATGATGAAGGTCCTACAATTTGCACTAAGATGGATCTTTATTTTACTCTTAAGTGATATTTAATGGCACCTTCCTGAAAACTATCTTGAAGAGAAATAATCGGTTTGATAAAATTAAGCCAAATAAATAAGAGATAAAAGATAATTCATTCCAAAATATATTTAGTGGCACCTGCCTAAAAATCCTATTGAAGAGGAATAATCAGTTTGAGAAAATTAAGCCAAACAAATAAGAGTGAATTAGGGGTCTTTGTTTTAGGATAGAATATCAAGTGTAATTGGCTTTAAACCTGTACAATGGTCACACAAATTTATTGTGAAATTTTGGGGTTTGAGTGTTCTTGATTTTATGACTTATAATTGTAAAAACTAATGCAATAATCAAACAAGAATGCCCACAAAATTCTTATCACATAGGTGTCGGATGCAACCAAAAATGCACCTAATTTGCCAATGAAGGTGTCGAGTAAAATAAAAAATGCACCTTTAATTTTTGCAACAAAATTTGGATTTTGTGTTGTGCAAAAATTTGATATATTATGTCTCCTCTTGTTTTCCAAATTTGCAAAGAATGTGGCATAAAACAATTGCCTTTTCTTTTTGTTTTACAAATTTAAAAAGTTTTATTTAGTTTTAAAGTCCTCCTCACTTTTGTGTTACAAATTTGCAAAAGAAATACAATTTCTTGTCTTCCCCCCTTTGTTTTGAAAATTTAACAAATAGCACTTCTTCCAAGATAAGTCGACACATGACACACTTTTGAAAGGCTTCCAGAACCAGTCGACACACGACTTGGTTTTTATGGACCCAATGTCTTCAATATCTTCTCAATGTTACAAAAATAATGTGCAATTTTACGTCTTATATCCCTCCTTGGAGAAAACAAATGCACACTTTGCCTTCGAATTTTGCAAAAATTTTAAGTCTTCTTGTGTTAAAATTTGCAAGAAAGAAATCAATGTTGAAACTTTATTGTATGCTAAATTAACAAGGCTTGAGAAGAAATTAAGATCTCCTAATTTACAAATAAAATAGTGCTCTTATATGTATTATATCTCCTTTGTAGAAGAAAACAAAAGCTCCTTTTTGTTGTGTAATTTACAAAAAAAGTAGGAGTCCCCTTTTAATTTTAATTTTGAAATTGCACACTTTGCCTTTGAATTTTGCAAAAATTTTAAGTCTTCTTGTGTTAAAATTTGCAAGAAATAATTCAATGTTGAACCTTTATTGTATGCTAAATTAACAAGGCTTGAGAAGAAATTAGGTCTCCTAATTTGCAAATAAAATGGTGCTCTTATATGTCTTATATCTCCTTTGTAGAAGAAAACAAAAGCTCCTTTTTGTTGTGTAATTTACAAAAAAAATATGAGTCTCCTTTTAATTTTAATTTTGAAATTTGCAAAATTTGAAAAAATTAAAATTTAATCATATAAATGTAATTTTAATAATAAAAAATAAATGAAAGTTTTATTAAAAAAATCAATTTATAAAAACAATGATTTTTTAAAAACTAACATTATATTTTAAAATTATTAAAAACAATATATAAATAAAATTTATAATTAAAAAATAAAATAAATTAAAAAAAACTTTACCTTTATTTTTCTTAGCCCTCCGTATGAGCATACGGGAACAATTTTAGCCCATTAGTGCTCATGTTTTGTGTTTTTTTTTAGGAAAAAATAATAGGGGCTTATGGCCCCGACGGGAGTCAAACTCCCGACCTCCCGTAGGGAGCCTTAGCTCCTGGTCCTTTGCTAATTGGGCTATACTACCCGACATTAAAGCAAATGAAAGGCCTTCAACATGAAAGCTTTCCCACAATGAAGCAGGAAAGTAAATAAATAAATAATGTGGGATATATATTCCACATCCACTATGCAGATGGTTTTAAGTGCTTTAAAAACAAAAGCACGCTACCTTTTTTTTATTGCCTTTGGGCAATCAAAATACCTCAACAAACATTTTGTCGCCCACCTTTACAAATCGATGAATGCCAAGTCAGATGCCAGCATTGCATGCCTACCGCCACTTGGACCTCTCATCAAACACCATGTCATCCCTAGATTTCCATGCCACATCAATGCAATCTAGTGGCTTGTCCACCACATGTTTGGTCTTGATCTAGTCAACACCTCGGGATGCATGCCAATGTTTATCTGCATGTCTACTTCGGTCTGTATGCCTAGTCCAATTACCACATCAACACTTAAGTCCTCAAAATTTGTGTCCATCAGATCCTAGTCAGCTACTACGTCAATGCATCAGGCCATGCAGTTAGTCTAGGTTAGTACCTCAGGATCCAAACCCGATGTGAATATTGATAGTTGTCTATGAGTCCACATATTCACTCAGTACATCAGGTTAGGTCACCCATCAGCTCCATTTCACCCACCCTTGAGAAACATACCTAGTCGATGCTAGGTCAAAAACTACGTCATCTACCCTCGCGAAACATGCCCAATCAGTGCCAGGTCAGTGGGTCTATGTGTCCATTAATCTGCTATTATGTGGTCTTCATTGTTTGTTTCCAAATATTAGAGGGCCACCTACCCTCTCATATCTTGGTGGCCAATCCTACAAGATGACACTCCTACCCTCCCATGGTGGTTGGCTATCAATCACCTAAGGCAAGTCTCGAGCAGCAAATCTGGCTAGTCGACTAGTGGAGTTGGGGGGGCACAGCTCAATTTTGACTACAATCCTTGCCCTCACATGGGTCACTCGATGACGTGGGTTGTCCCATGTTGGCCTATCAGTCCTGACATGTCTGAGAGCCTCCTACTGTCATATTTGTGGGTCTACGGGCCCTTTCTAAGGAAAATCATGCCTTCGGGTCTGATTCAACTATAAATCATGCCCACCTTCGAGCCTGACTCAACTCGGGCCTATGGGTCGTTTCAACACCACGATGAGAAAAATTTCGCAAAGGTCTAGTTTCTAGATGCCTTGGGATGTGTGCCTATCTAGGGGTCCCGCATGTCAATATTTGAGGCTTGGTCCAGCTATAACGGGTTGATTCCCACCTTGTCCAAGGATGATTGCCTCTCATATTGCCTAGGTACGTAATTTATGCTCTGATACCAATGATAGTGTAAGAGCATCAAGAAATTTATTAAAAATATAAAGTTCTTAAATACACATTACATAGGCTAGAAATAGCCTTAGGATATTATAAAAATAATATCCCTAACAACATGCTAACTAATCATGAATGACGGCAAATATGCCAACATTAACAACTAACCACTAACCTAGTTATGTAGTCAAGTTGACTATAATCACTAACTTACTAACCTAGGTAAATAGTAAAATAGAAATAACCTAGTGGTAAAAGGTAACAACCTACTTTTTACGATGCGGTAAATAAAATCTACCTAGCTGAATATTACAAATTACCAAAATGAGGTAATAATCATAGTTACTAACATAGTAACTCTAATAAGGATAGAGTGGTATTTGAGTCATAACAAATCAAGCATAATATATTAATAGTCGTCAAGTAGTTAGGTTGTCTTTGTAAAACTTGATGTAAATATGCTCATTAAATTGGTGAACAAGATATGGAGGAGCCACCATTTAGAGAAACTATAATATAATGTAGATTATATGGAGGAGAGCTTATTCATCTTATGTATATGAGGACAAGACAACACAATAGTGTCTAATAATTGGTAATGGCCTGGTGGTATGATCTATTAGATACCTTGGTGTTAGTTAGATGACACAGTTGTGGAGGTAAAATAATACTATTGGGAGTGTCTATTTGAGGGTGAAATATTTTATCAATAGTGATATCTCAATTTGGAGAAATTATTTTGGTAAAGATTCATTTAGAAGTGGAGCATTTGACTGTGCCTCCATGGTTGAAGTAGTCGATCAAATCTTAGAGGTGTCGTAGGATCTAAGAAACACATAGTAAAATAGGAACTATAAAGATTCAAAGTAGCCTAAATTATGCCATAATGGAAAGCTAAAATATATCAATAAAAAAACATTCCTGACCAGTGGTTGAACAACCCTACAAATCAAGATAGGACAAATGGCACAAAAGTGGTTGCTCAAAGTGGTAAGACAACATAGTTATACAAACATTTTTATGTGGTGATTTATCCCACACTCATCATGTGGGAGGAGAGAAACACCTTCATAAATGACCCTTCTTTGGGAGTGAAGTGGTAGCTTAAGAAAATCTAGCATGGACTTCCAACCTAGCCATAGAGAGAGTGGTTAACTAGAGACACATGGGATGAGATGTGTAGTAGTGTAGGCAAGGGTAGATTTTCGTGGTTAACCAATCAAATGAGTGAAGTTTGGAATGAAATATAGTCATACCAAATAAAAATTGTTTTAATTTAATTTTTAATTAGTTAATTAATTTTTTTAATTAAATTTAATTTGTTAATTACTATTTTTTAATTAATTAATTAAGTAATTAGCTTATTTAATTAATTATTTAGTTAAGTGTTTAATTAAATTATTTTTCTACTTATGGTCCATTTGGAAAAATAAAATCTTTTTCCACTTTATTTTACAAACATTCACAAAATTCAATTAAAAATTTGATATTGTAAAAAGGTGCATTTTCTATGGAAATCGACACCTTCAAAAAAAAATTGTTGTCTTGATTGCATGCTTTTAATTTCTTGTATAAATCATTAATTCGTGAAAACAAACAAAAGAATCCAAATTTATTACTCTAATTTTATGTAAATTGCATAAGCAACATTTGGTATATATGATGCCTCTAATCCATACTTACATGTAATAGTGTCATGATTGGGCTATTGGATTTAATGCCTAAAATAGCTACAACAAAAATATCTAGGGTCTATCTTTATAAATCACTAAGGAGAAATAAGGAAAGCCCATTTTATTATTTTTTCACTCCATCATTATCGTGATTGCTATTGTTGCTAGGCTTAAATCCTAACAAGAGACTTATCCAAGTATTTAGGGCAAGTTACGCCCCATGTATTTAGCTATCCTTCTAATTAGGTACCAAAAACAAAGTGTTTCCCTTTAAATACTACCTATGTACCTTGTATCATACTACTTCTAGTATCTTAAGGTCTCTCTCATGTATGACTATGTATTTAAAGAGGACTCACTTCTTCCATGCACCAACGAGTCTTTAGGAAGGGCGAGTATATCAAAAGGTTTGATATAAAGGCCTAGTGATATAAAGAAAGGGGAGGCATTTAGAGATATGTGGAACCCTCACAATATCCATACCAAAGGCCTATCTCACAAAATATCAGACCTTAAAAGATCCAAATTTTACACCATGGAAGACAAAGGAGATCTCATGATCATCACACTTGCCACCATTGATGAGATTCAATCTCATATTTGTGAAGTAGAGAATGCCAAAGATGCATGTGATAAACTTACCAGAATTTATGAAGGGAATAATAAATAAACTACTCTTAACCTTCAATCTTAACTTTAGATATTGAGCATAAGGAATGGAGAAAGTATACAATATTTTTTTAGAGTTGCTAATTTGAAATTAAAGTTGAATGTAATCGGTGATAAAGTGGAAGATAAGATCTTAGTACCCATTATACTTAGAGCTTTACTAGATTATTTTAGAGTTCTAATCACTTCCTTCCAAGTATCCAATAAAAAATTATCTTTTGAGGAGTTTGCTAATTTGTTGCAACTAGAAGAAGCCACCAACTTGAGAGACCAATTATCTAATAATGAAATCATTTATAAGAAATTTTTCCAAAAGAAACTACAACTAGGTTGTTTTCATAAGGGTTTTTCATCTAATTATTCTATCACCTCAACCTCCTCACAAAAGAAAGCTCAAAAGTAAAAAATGTACTGCCACATTGGTGAGAAAGAAGGTCATGATTTCAAATAATGTTGGTACAATTCATGAAGTAAAGGTGAAAAAAACTATCAACCGTAAAATAGGAAGACACAATATAAATTATGCCCCAAATATGCATAATAAAAAAGAGATCTTACTATTGAAGTTTTAGATTCATAATTCAAAGCAAACACACAAGGAGTTAATGACTCGGGATAAATCTAAACAAAAGGACAATGTTTGATATGTTGATTTGGGTTCTAGCAAGCACATGATAAGGGATAAGGAGTGGTTTGATTATTTTGAAGCCAAAGAAGAGAAAAATGTGACAATTGATAATGATAAGACCTATCAAGTCAAAGGTGTAGGTGATATCTTGGTTACTCTTCTAGATAGGTAGTGCCAAATTGAAAAGGTACTCTATGTACTAGGACATACCAATAATTTATTGTCTATTCCTCAAATTTTGGATAAAAATATGGTGGTTTATTTTAGATTTGTTGATGGACTAAAGAGATGCTTTAACCAAATAACATCTACAGATCATCCTTGGATATGACAAAACCTAAGTATACCAATTCCTTGTTTGTAAAAATAAATTTATTAAATTAATCAATAATTGTTCCTTAAAATTTTGTAAAACTAACCTTGAATGCATTAGGTTTTTTATTTTGTTTTATAAACACCAAAATGTCATCCAAGTAAACCACCAAAAACTTACCAAGAAAAGGATTCAAAACCTTATTCATCAACATCATAAAATTACTAGATGTATTTATCAACCCAAATGACATAACTAGTTATTCCTCCAATCCCTCTTTGGTCTTAATTGTAGCCTTCCACTCATCTCCTTCTCTAACTCAAATTTCATGGTAACCACTCTCCAAATCAATCTTTGTGAAGTATTGTACTCCACTTAACAATCCATAAAATCATCCATATTGATTGCTCAAAATTTTATGCACATACATAACTCTCTCTCTTGAGTGCTAGTACAATTGGTATCACACATGAGATCAAGTTCTTCTTAATGAACACCTTGTCCAATATCTCTTGTACTTATTTCTTAATCTCTTTATTTCCATGGGTGTCATTCTATAAGTTGCCTTGTTTGAAAAACTTGATTCTAGTATGAAGTCTATATGATGACTAATGCTTCTTATAAGTGGCAATTGATTATGTAATTTTTCTAGAAAAATATTATAATATTCTTCAAATAAGTCCTTCACTTCATGTGCGATGTTGATAATATTATTTGTTATCCCATCTATCATGCATTTGGCAATGAAAAATAATGTGGTTACCCCTTTTCATATCCTTCAAGAATTGTTTTTCAAAGATTATAAAACCTTTAGAATTGTTGTCCATATCTTTTCCTTTGTCCTTCAATGGAATCAATATGTACCTCTTGTCATCTTTGTAGGTGTTCACCCTACAATCATGCACTACCTTTCTATAAAACTGCCATGGTATTCCTAATAAGAAATAACATCTCATAGTATCTCATATTTTTGAGAAAAATGTGGATGTCTACTATAAATTGTTTATTCACCAAAATTTGATGCCCCTTTTGCAACCATGAGACTTTCTATGAATTTGGATGTTCAATCCTCTTTAACCTAATTCTTTCTACCATCTTTATTGATAGTAAATTATTTGCAATCACCTTGCAACATTTACCTTTGTTTTACAAATTATCTTAAATTGGTTCCTTATTTGATTAGGTTCATATACTTCCTTTGCTCATTTCAATAATAACCATTTCATCATAAATGATTCTCTTGTTCTGGTTCCTCTATAATAAATTTAAAAATATTTATAAATTATAACAGCAAGACCACTCAAATTAATAGACACGTACCAACTGTTTGGTCTATAAAATTTAGAGTATAATTTACATAAAACTTTAAATTGCTTGTAAATACTGAAGTTTCTTTTCTATAACCTCAATGAAAAAAAGACCCTATTATAAAACCCCGTAAAATGTAGCCGAAAAAGTGTGCCCTAGTTGTGCATTTCACAAGTGTTGAACTCTTCCGTCTCTATATGGCAATGTCAAGCTTTGATTAAAGTCGTTTCACGTAGATCCAAGGTCACGACATTTTGAAATTGAAGAACAAATATTATTTGAAGTTTTGTTTTTATTTTATTTTATTTTCCGATATATTCTTCCTTCCTGCAGCCGACATGGCAAACTTTATTTAACGCTAACGTGTAACTAGTTGCTTGCCGTCATAGCTCAAGAATTTGCAGACGTGAAATAATCCGTTCTACCTAGGGTTTAATCTCTCTGATTTCTCAAAGAGTGGAAAGTAGTCGTGGAAAATGTCAAAAGGTGATGCTTTATTTGACATCCTAATCGTTATGTCGGCTGGTTAATCTGGTCAACACCGTCTTATTTTCCTTGGAATATTGAAACTATTTTATTGTGTCAGTGAATGAACATACCTACCAAAACCCTTTGTCGCTTGCATCGACAACTTTTATACTCCTTTTACGAAGTAGCATCTACCAAATAAAATGTAGAAAGTCATGCCTTGAATAGACATGATGTCAGCAAGTGCCTGTATCTATATATAATGACAATTTCTTTTAAAAATAGAATAACATTAAAGTAAAACTACGCATTACCTTCAAATCAAAGATCGATGCCGAGATATTTAATATATGAGAAGATTGTTTAGTATATAGCCTAGTGGTGGATTGCAGCGGCTTCCTGGAAGGTTACAGCACAACCCTCGGTAATCATACCAAGTCTTTGCGATTCCTTATCATTCATGATATGAATATTTAAAAGAAAATAATACTAATGAAATACTAAACTCCACGAGTACAGAAACAAAGTTTTTAAAGATCTTCAAACATGTGGGTTTTGTAAGATCTTCGAACATGAGGGTTTTGAAAGGGACTTACAGTCCGAGATGAGGGTTTTGAAAGGATCCCATAACAATTACAATAAGCTTTAAAAAGGTTATCCAACAACAAGCTTTAAAAGAAGAAATACAGTTTACACCCAAAAGGATAACCCACCAACAAGGAGCAAAGGCCAGAAAAAACCAGCCACCAACCTCCTATATAAAGTACAATAATAAAATCCTAAAGAATATTAACTAAATGCCTTATATGGGAAACAACACCAAGTTCGTCTAGTGGGAGCAAACGAAAACATCTGGCTCAAAATTAAATTTTAAAATTAAGAACTCGGGCGAGTGAGAGGAACATTCCAATGAACGGTAAACCAACACTGGAAACTAGGCAACAAACCCCATGAGTCACCAAAACCGAAGCAATTGCCACAAAACACTGGCCCCCACAACTCCATAGAAAACAAAAACCCTTTTTTCACCAACCACAACCGAACTAAACCATAGTAGAGTTGAAGCCTGAATATGCACATGATTTCCCAAAACTTGCTCAACGACTAGAGAATTAAAAGATAAAACTTCTGCTCAAGTGCCAGAAACCCAAAATATCCCATTCAACAAAAATAGTAGAAATAGCATCAGGATCAAGAAAGAGAGATCAAGGTCTTGAAGCCATAGGGACACATATCTCGCAAATCGTCAAAAACCCAATGGTAGCTCAATGCGCATAAAAGAGAGAAATAATCATTAATCACCAAAAGCATCGAAGAGAATCAAAGGACAAGTCAACATGCTATCGATTGAGAAGAAATTAAAGAATAAACCAGCCCAATATTTAGCATGCCACAAAACCAAGAGCAGATCACTCTGCCCAATGAAGGATCTGAGGCTTACACTTGCAATAGTTTGAAAGAGAAAGTAAAAAACTATGAGTTGCCTAAATCGAAGCAAGAGCCGCAAAACAAGAATAACTGCTCTCAGGTACAAGAAAAAGGAGATAGCAACATTTCACACCATACCTAAGAGGGAGAAGGGTAATATCCCAAAAAAAATCCTTAGAACCCTAGGATCAAACACACCACCACTGTTGGAACTGGAGAAAGAAATTTTTGTAGACTATTGAAGCTAGGAAACCCACTAGAGAGATGGGTCCAAAAGTCAAAACCCATCACAACACCACAACCCACTTTCACCCCAACTGGTTTGGGTTAGTATTTGGCCCTGTCTCTCGAGAATATCTAGATATAGAAAGAAGTTACCAAACTAGAATAAAGTGACACAAACCAGCCACAAACCCACTAATGGTAGGGAACCCTACTAATAGAGCCATCCAAGCACCTTCCAACCAAAGCAACCAAGCCACTGGAACCGAAGCCAGCCAAGGAAACATCATCAAATTTCTATAGCCAAACACCATACCAAGCTCACCCTAATAGGTTTGAGTTAGTAGATAGCCCTTTCCCCTCCCTAGAAATCCAAAAAAAATATGAAACTACTGAACCCATAAGAAACATTGTACAATCCATACAAGTCCTCGAAACTAACAAAAAACCCAAGAAATGTAGCCACCCAACACACCCACTAAGAGCGAGAGACAGCCAAGGGGTCAGCAACCAAAATTTTCCACTATAATGGCCTAGGACCATCCCTTCAGCTTTGGGTCAACATTCAATCCTCTGCCCCAGATAAGAGTGATAATACCAAACCCATAAGAGATTAGAATAAACCAACCAGATCCCCAACAAGCAAAACACCCTGGTCATGAACCACAATAGAGAAACTAAGTATGACTAGCAATCAGATCTAGAATGATAAACTAGGAGGTATCCCACTCAAAGGGTGTTAGAGCGTTAGAGCCGAAGAAAGAGGTCTTACCATTTGATTATACCATGGTGAGGCTTAGGCCCTCTTTGCCATGGTGAGGCTTAGGCCCTCCGTGCCATGGTGAGGCTCAGGCCCTTATGCAAAAACCTTATGTTAAGTAAAACCATTCCTTATATCCCCTAGGGGATAGGAATTTTCATTCCATGGGACCTGTTCCATCTGGGTATACCCATCAGGCTAGTTAGGTTTTTTTTTGTATTTGATGTAGGTTATCAGGATTGAACCTTGGACCTCCTTTCGAGGATTGGGGGAACTTTCCAGTAAGGTACCTAGTGCAAATTTAAATTTTTAGGTTAGTGTGCGAAACCCCCATGGCCACCATACATGGCTGAGCAGTCTCCTACCAACCATGACCCCTCATAATTTCAAGAGCAATGCTTATCAATAGAGAATTTCACACACAACCTTTGTGTCTCCCTTTGCATTGTAGAGGTTCAAATCGAGGACCTCCTATTTAACAAGGCCAGGCTTGCCTTCTCCACTTGCGCTACAAAGACGAGCAAAACCTTAAGTTAAGAAAACCCATTCCCCATATCCTTTAGGCGTCAGGACATTATGTTCCATGAGACATGTCCCATTCGAGAATACCCCTTAGGCTAACCAGTGAGGTTTTTTTGTATCTAATGTAGGCCACAAGGCTTTAATCCCAAAATTCCTTTTGAGGATTGAGGGAACTTGCCAGTATGGTACATAGTGTGGATAAAACCTTCTATTAAGAAAAACCATTCTCTGTATCCCCTAAGGGCTAGACATTTTTGTTCAATGGGGCCTATCCCATTTGGGTATACCCGTCAGGCTAGTCGAGGGTTTTTTTGCATCCAACACAAGCCGCCAAGCTTGAAACCCAGACCTCCTTCTGAGGATTATGGGAAATTGCTAGTAAGGTACCTAGTGCGGATAAAAAAAAAATAGGTTAGAAATATTTCTTGAGAGCCGCTCTTAGGTGGTCGACAATGACATCCCATGTGGGTATACCATTGTCTAGAGGGAAGCAAAAAGAGATTTTTTGTTTCCCCCTTTGCATAACATAGGTTTGAACCATGGACCTCCTATTAAATGGGGCCAAAATTGCCTTCTCCACTTGTGCTACAAAGGTGGAATAAATTTTAGGTTAGTGTGAGAAACCCCTAAGAACAACGTATAGGGCTCAGAAATCTCCTCCTAACCATGACCCCTCATAAATTTGAGATCTATCCTTATCAATAAGGAATTTAAAACACATCCTTTGTGTCCCCCTTTGCATCCCAACCATGGACCTCATGTTCAATAGGACTAGGCTTTGCCTTCTCCCCTTGTGCTACAAAGATAGACTAAAAAAATGTTTTGGATCAAAAATCTATAAGTTTCGAATTTGAGTTTAAATTTTTTAACGATCAAATTGCCATTGTTAGGAAGGATTTAAAATCCACATAATATTCACTAGAAATATAAATCAATGGTTAAGAGCTCAATTTAAATTTCCAACGATCAGTTATTATCTATCAAAAATCAATTTTGTCATTGAGGGAAAGAGAACGGTGGAGTGAGTCAACGAACAACATAGGGTGAGGTCAGTAGGAACTACGAGGATGGGAATGCAAATGGTGGAGTGAGTCAATGAACATCACAAGGTGAGGTTGATAAGAACTATGAAGCGGACATGGGCACATGAGATAGAGCAAGTTTGGCTTAACCACCATTGGTGGTTAAAACCTTAATTAAGGAAAAACATTCCTTATATCCCCTAGAGGCTAGGACTTTCCATTCCACGGGGCCTATTCCATCCGAGTATACCCCTCGGGCTAGTTGAGGGTTTTTTTTTGTGTATATGGTGCAGGCCGCCAGGCTTGAACACCAAACCTCCTTTTGAATATTAAGGAAAATTACGAGTAAGGTACCTAGTGCAGATAAAAGATAAAGGATATAATAATAGATGGAAGGTTTAATCAAAGATTAAATATGGAATATTAGGTTTAATCGTAAGATGAAAGATATTTTTAAATATGAAAATGAAAAAAAGTTTAGAAAAAATAAGAATAAAAATAAATTTACAAGGGATATAGATATGAAAAAATATAGTAAATGTTAAAAGTAGTAATAAGCAAACCCATAAATTAAAAAAATGAAAAAGCGATGATAAAAATGATATCTTAAATATTAGGGGCATATTAGGGGTATGAATAACACTAATAAAAAATAAGTATGACGGTATTTATAAGTATTTATAGCTACCATATTTATATAAATGAAAATGGAATAACAAAGATTTTAACTATTGATTTTTATCTTGATAAAATTCAAATTTTAAAATGTAACTAGTTTATAAAATTTTATTTTTTAATAAAAATTATAAATAAGAAATTGATTATAAAAACATAATAATTTGAAAAATATTAAAAATTATCTATACTAAAAATAAAAGGCAACGTTTTGTTATTTTCATATATATATATATATATATATATATATATATATATAATAACCTCCTATAGAAGTCAGACATAACTCTGATATTTATATATCAATTTATTTTAAAATATTTTAGTTCTTCTCAAGTTAAATAAAATAAAAAATTTCACATTAATTTTGGATGGTGTATATTTGTGTTTAATAGTATATATGATGTTAAATATCTTTTGTCAAAGTAGATGTCAATATTTTTCATGTAATGTTAATAATGAAAAGTTAATATTTGTGGATAAAAGTAAGCATTCTATTCATTCCATTAATAATTATTGTGAATGTGATATTGACAATTGCAACCACTTTTCTAATTAAACCTTTAAACTTAAGTAAATACAAGAGAAGTAAATGGTGTATTATTGTTTTTTGATTAAGATAATTATATATAATAGTTCTATTACTTGTAAGAAAAAATAATTATATGAGAGCATCTAAGATAATGAATTTTTCTTATATTAAGGTGTTAATATTATAGTTGTGTAGGTATTTTTAGAGGCCATTTGGGTAACTATCATCCATGTGTATAAAAGGACAAGAGGAGAGAAGAAGAAGAGGTAAGGACATGCAACAAAGGAGAAGAAGAGGAAGGGACGTGCAACAAGAAAGATAAAGATAGCAAGGTAGAGGCAAAATTAAAATATTGCAAAGGGACTTCTAGTTATTTATGCATGTGCAAGTGTAAGAGTCAAGGGGAAATTGACAGAAGATATTGCAATATATGGCTAGCTAGTATGTTGGTAATAAAATTTGTAGACATAAAACCCTATCCATTTGCAAAAACCCTATCATATCACATACCAAAAACCCTATCATATCACATACCCTAGGTCATGTGCAATAAAATATGTCCAAAGTCTAACTTGAGCATATTTTCTAGCACATTATCTTATTTTCTAGATTTAACAAAATCTGGAAAATACCTACTAAGGGAAGATAAAAAATGCATGGTTTGGGATACTAACTAGTAGATATAGCAAAAAATATGATATGAATCATCACCAAGTTAGATGTGATAAATACAACCCTAAGGAGAGGCATTCATCTTGAAGAGATAGTGATAATGAAGAGGAAGAGACTAGTCAAGTAGAAGCTTGAGGTGAAGAGCAAGGAGAATAACTAGAGTAATGGCTGATTTGAGCAATCTCAAACATGGGATATACACCAAAGATGGATACTCCTAATTTCAATGAAAATTTAAATCGTGAAGAATTGATATATTGGATAACAAACATGGATAGATCATGCTTCAATTTGGTAGGTCAAATTTTCTTGTATAAGGTTGAAAGGACATGCTTCAATTTGGCATGATCATGTCCAAACATAAGGAAAATTAAAAGGTAAAGATATGATTCAAACATGGGAAGCATTTGTAGCCAAATTAAAATCAAAATTTCTATCTAATTATTATCAAATCATGTTGTTTAGAAATCTCCAAAACCTTAAGAAAAAATAATTGGGAGTAAAATAACACATATAGAAGTTATATAAATTGACCATAAGAGCAAAAATATTGGCATGATACATAAATGGATTAAGGATATCTATTCAATATGATGTTGTTATAATTCATGTTAGAACTATTCAAGAGATATATTAGTATGCATTCAAAACAAAAAAGAATGTTATAAAGGTAACAAAATAATTCTAGAGAAAGAGGATGATCCTCTTGAGGAAGAGGATAAAACAACAACAAATGGAGAGAACTAGTACTTATTATAATAATAGAGTAAATAGATATTTCTTAAGAGGAAGAGGAGGTTATGGTAAAGGATTCTCCAAAAAATATTATATATGTGGAGAAGGTGATCATAAAGCATTTGAGTGTCCTCAAGTATAGTAGAATAGTGGGAATTGAAAATAAGCCCATAATCAAATTGCAAAAAAAATGAAGAAATTAATGTTTCTCCAAAGCACATGGAGGAGCTAGAACAAGGAGAATCCTTTATGATGAAAAGGCTATTATTGAAACTAGCAATAGAGGTACATGAACCTAAGCAAATAAGGAACCTATTTAGTATAATTTAAAAATCAAAGGTAAATTTTGTAAGGTGATTGCAAATAATTAGTATAAACAAATATGGTAGAAAAAAATGGGTTAAAGAAGATTCAACATCTAAAGTCATAGAAAGTATCATGGTTGCAAAAGAGACATCAAAGTTTGGTGAATGAACAATGTATGGTAGACTTCCATTTTTTTTTCTTACAAAGATGAGATATTATGTGATGTTATTTTTTATTAGGAAGACCATGGCAGTTTTATATAAAGGTAGTGCATGACAGTAAGGTGAACACCTACACTATCGATAAATATGGCAAAAGGTACACATGCATTCCATTGAAGGACAAAGGAAAAGAGGTGGGCAATAATTCTAAAGTTTTTCTTTTTTTTTGAAAAACAATTCTTGAAGGACATGAAAAGGGAGAATCATGTTTTTTTCATTGCCAAATTCATGAAAGATGAGATAAAAATAATATTATCGACATCCCACATGAAATGAATGACTTTTTGGAAGAATATGCTAATATTATTTTAGAAAAATTACCTAATCAGTTGTCACCTATAAGAAGCATTAGTCATCATATAGACTTTATACCGAAATCAAATTTTCTAAATAAGGCAGCCTGTAAAATGGCACCCATGGAAATAAATTTATTAAGAGACAAGCACAAGATCTATTGGACAAGTTTTTGATTAAGAAGATATTGAGACCATGTATGATACCAGTTGTACTAGCACTCAAGAGAGCTAGAGAATTATGTATATGCATGAAATATTGAGCAATCAATATGGATGACTTGATTGGTTGTTAAGTGGAGCAAAGTACTTCACAAATATTTATTTGGAGGGTGGGCACCATGAAAATTGAATTAGATAAGGAGATGAGTGTAATACTATAATTAAGACCAAAGAGGGATTGTAGGAATCACTAGTTATGACATTTGGATTGACAAATGCATCTAGTAATTTTATGAGGATGATGAATAAGGTTTTGAATCATTTTTCTTGGTAAGTTTGTGGTGGTTTACTTGGATGACAATTTTGTATTTAGAAATATAAAGAAAGAACATCTAATGCATCTAAGGTTAGTTTTGTAAAATTTTGGTGATTAATTTTGTTATAAATAGCTTATATTACATTATTTGGGTCATGTAAATGTACCTTCCTTGGTACATACTGAGAAAATTATATTACTTTGGGGGAAATTTATCTAGTTACTTCATGCAATGTAATAAATGCATAAATTTCAATGTGCAAGTTGTAATGTGCAATGTGTCCACTTGTACAATGAGGTAGAGTGTTTGCCAAGGAACTTATCTCCCTATATAAAGAGCCATAGATATAGAAGAGATAACACAGTGCAGGACTATAGTAGTGTAGGATAGACAATAGTGTAGTGTGTGTGATCTATAAGCTTAGAGCTCAGTCATTGAGCAATAGCTTGTATCATGGAGTGTTCATTTCATCCATTGCCAATATTTTACTCATTTCCATCATTTCTATTTATAGCATATTTAAGTCATCTCATACATTTATTTTTTTCTTATTATTTTGCATCTTGTGAATTCTATCTCCCATTGCATGTTGTATCAAAAGCTAATAGTGGTATCAGAGCTATGGTAGATTAATAGGAAAATCACCATTTTCATTGACCTTGAGTTTCTTGTCAACCTGATGCGCTATTGAACCAGTCACTATAAAAATTTCTCAAAAGAGTCTAGGTGATAGAATTAGGGAGAGTTGTAAGTGAGGACTAAATTAAATCTTAGTTTTAAAAATACTGAGATTGCATATGGCTAGAGTCTTTTCACAAACTTTTAGAAAAAATTTTGAAGACTAGGACTCATCATTTGATCCTCTAGTTTGATGAAACAACTAGTGAAGCTCATCTAAGAGATCTAGAAATATTTACCTAAAGTTTATTTTATTTCAGGAAATTAATTCTCATATTATTGGGACACCTCCTACAAAATAAATCTTGGAGACCTCGAATTCATTTCCTAAAGGTTGAAGTACCTTCATAGTTCTGATATTAGTTGTTACAAAAATGGGAATAATTAAGAAGAAACTTATGGAAAAAAATCATGGTGAAGTCAGGACATAGGATATCTCCATTGCTATAGTGAAGAACTTCACAAAAATAAAAATTCCATAGAAACCCCGATTCACAAAAAAAATTCATATAAACTTTGATCTAGAAGAGAAGGCCATAGAAGCCTTGATATATAATAAAATGCCACGTAAGCATAGGAAAAGCCACAAAAGCCTTGATATTAAATAAAATGCTATAAAAGCCTTGTTACTGAAATAGGCTTCAAATAAATTTATCCTTAAGAAGACTCTAGAAGAGAGTACATAATTCAAAAGCAAATTTTAGTACTAATATTTTTGTTTCAGGTAAATAATATCCAGTAATTCGAAAAATATTCCTACAAGAAAGTTAGGAAGAGCAATCTCTTCAGAATCAATACAACACTTGAAAAAAAAATATTAGGAGGAGATATCATTGAAAAAATTCTATACAAGGGAGAAGAATAAAGACTAGGAGAGTCTTGCTCAAATCCATAAGCAACAGAATCAGAAATCCAATAGAATATCTCACCACCAACACTTCCAAAAGTAGAAGGTTGAAGATAAGGTCTCAAGAAATACCAAAAGAAGTTGTAATATCAAAGACCTTGGTGAGGTCTTGATGAGCATCCATTAAAATGCTAGAAGAGCCTTGCTAAAAAAATCATCAAATAAGAACTCACTAGAGAAATTCACTACCAAGGAGAAGCCCCTGATAGTGAAGGACTTGGGACAATAATCACCATCCTAAAATAAGCCCAAGAGGAGGATAATTTGGAAATGAGTGCCAAATTCAAGTGGAAGAAGAATTTAGTGAAGACCTCAAGACATTGAAAATATTGATAAGAAGATCTTGCTTGAAATGAGAATTCAACAAGAAGACTTGAAGACATAAAAAGTTTGCCAAAACCAAAAGATTAAATATTATCTCCCATAGCAATAGGACAGTGCTTCAAAGAAACAAAATTATCGAAATCTATATCATAAGGAGAAGACCACAAGAGGATAACAGAGTCACCAAATATTAGGGTTGTGAAAGGAAGTTTGAGACTATAGTTTGGTGAAGGAGTTGTTCGAAATAGTTTACAAAGAGTTGTAAGATATTACTCAAGGTAAAAACTTGGTGATCTAATACACCAAGATCTACATCCTCTATAGAAGTGACAAAGAAGCTATAAAAGCTTTCAAAAAAAGGTAAGCAATTATTAGTACAAGTAGATTTATTAATTGGATTACTTTTCAGATTTGTTAAAGCACCTTAATCTAGATTATAGTTGTAATCTAAATTATAGGCTTCAAAAGTGTAAAATAAAAAGGTTCCTCTTAGAGGTTCATTTGCATACTAGTAGTTGATTAGAATCCAAACATTAATTATCGATCAACTACCTATTATCTACTTTGGAAAGCAAAAAGAATAATGGATCCTATAATACTAATTGTAGTGAATTTGTAGAATATTTGAAGGTTCATTTCAAATTATTATTTATTAGTTGTAGTGAATTGATTAAGTGCATTTTCTTAAAAGTATATTGGAGTGATAAAGTGTAATTTTTTAGTGCATTAAAAATTAGATTTTGTTAAATTAATTTGCACTATTATTACTCTTAAAATAAATTAGTTTTGTGCATTCAAAAAAAGGTACAAAATCTAGTTTGCATCAAGTGTCTAAAGACACTCTTAAAGCACAAAAACCTACAAATATTATAGGCCAATAGAAGCCACAAAAATTTGTTAGTACAAGCAAATAAAGCTAACAAAAAAGAATCTTAAATGATTGAGACTTGGTGAATCTCATATCCAAAGCACTAAAAGGGTTAGTGCAACTAAAATAAAGCTTCTATTTTACACCATTTACAAGGCTTGGATTCACCATCAAATATCCAAGCAAAGAGGGTAAGGAGTCAAGCCAAAGATATATCCTCAAAACTATCATAATGCACTCATAAAATATGCTACAAAATTAGAATCTAAGGCCTACAAAAGAGTCCAAGAAAAGGTGCAATAAATTTTTCTATATACATGTGAAGATTACATGATATTGCACTTCTACAATACATAATATGTAGGGAAAGAAGAAAATTGGAATGTGCCTCAAAAGGCACAACATGTAAAGGAAAATCCAACCAAATAAGGGCCAAAATATTAGCACTCTTCAACCATTGAAAGGGCATACTCTCTGCAAATGAACCTGCAAGATAAATGAAGCTCATAAAAGTGATTTACATAAACTAAAGAAATATTATCAAGGAAATATGTGAAGACAAAAATAAGAAGCTTATTTACGTAAATATAAGGGAGATCATCCATGAAGAAATAGCATCAAGCTTCCACTCCTACCAAGGTGAATAGGTAGCATAATAGGAAGCACATTGAAGGCAAGAATAAAAAGAGAAGGATACATGCTACATTGAGAGTAACATACACAAAATGAATCATTATCATCCATGATCAAAGCTCCAAGATGCCTCAAAAAGTTACTTGCAAAAGAATAGGTTACTTTATGCCCAAAAAAACAAAGTAAGCTAAGGAGGAAGATAATCGAAGGAGTTAAAATATCCTTCTTGAAGATGTTACGTCAAAAATCTCATGCAAGAATACTGAATTCTACTTGGCATAATATTATCTAGTGCTTCTCATTTCCTAATGCCCCAAAGACCATAGAAGGGGAGTCACAAGAACTAGATTAAATTCTCATATATTACAAAGGTGTAACATGCATCACAAAATCATTATAAGAAGATATTAACATTACACAAGTGATAGATATTTCAAGAAATGGAAAAGACACTTGACCACTCTTGACCTCCAATAAATGCAGTCCAATTTTGAAGCAATAACATGGTAAATAGGAGAGCAAATTGTAGTCAAAACAAAGGATGAAATATCATAGTCAAACCATTTCTAGCATAGCATGGAATAAATGGATCAAGGAGCATTTAAATCTCCATAGAATAAGAATAGATTACCAACATCATACTCTTCAGCATCAAAGAACAAGCCCAATAAAGTCTCACTCATCCATACCACATTTTGCCCATATGGATTTGTCAACTCAAGCACCACAAGAAGGGTACTTAAGAGGATTGCTATACTCAGTAAAAACTAGTGCTATTCAAGTTTAATTATCTCTTTTAATTTTTATTTCTAACATTGGAGAAATAAGGTTTTAAATAAAGGATAAATATTAAGATTATAAAAATTAGATTATATAGGAGATAACTTACCTAGATCAAAATAATATTTGTAAAACAATATTAGAGATATAAGGAATTCTACTCAGGTTTAACTATTTAATATTTTAAAAATTTTGTTATATTTTCTAATTTTCCAAATTTGGGAGTCATAAGGTCTACTACATCAAATTGATTTATTGGAAATTAGAAAAATTAATATCAAATTTCAAAAGCCATTATAAGAGGTTTATTAAAGTTTTTTCAAAGGTTGGAAATTATCAATTTACTTGTCTCAAATATTTCTACAAAAGAGACAAAAGAAGTCCAACATTAAACCTCCTTGAAATTTGTGAAAAGTGCTTAGTTCAATTAAGAGCAATACAAGAAAATAGAAATTGATTTTGTGACTTACAAAACTTTACAAAATCAATCAAAAAATTGAAATACAATTTAAAAAAAGCACTATATTGCTCTTATTTCCTATCCAAAATTGATTAGGGAGTCATAAGGCTTTCTACAAAACTTTGTAATATTAACATTCATCAAAATTTATCAAGTTATAAATTCATTGGATAGACAAAAACTTGTTACAAAACCTAAAATTTATTAGGTTTTCTGAACTCTCATCACCAGGGAGACATAAGGAATTCTACTATGTATTGACAAAGGTCTTATCAAGTCAGGCTTATATATAATAAAAATGATAACATATACCTTAATATTGAAAGCTATAAGGTATACTACAAAATTATACAAAGCCACTTCCACAATTACTAATTCTCATGGATTAAATTTTGAGAAAAAACTATCAATAATAAATATTTATTCCATGAAGTAGAATTCTACTCTCAAAAATCAATAGATACCATGGAAGGGTACAAGTATCTATCAACTAGCAATAAAGAATGATTCTCCTTATTTTTCAAAGAAGCCAAAGAAGGAAACTTTGCAACATTGATTGGCTATCTCCATGAAATCCTCTTCATAGCATTGTGGAACTCACAAAAAATGGTTATATTATCACAAGAGGAATGTCTAATGATTTATTTATCATTAGTTGTGTTTGAGCTTACTCAACACAAGAAGAAATCCAAAATTAAGGAACACTATTATTGTGATGATCAAGTAACTTGTCATGAAGTAGAAATTCCATCACTCTTAATACAAGTCCATAAGAAGAGAAGAAAGAAGAAGAAAAACATACCAAAATGAAATCCAACACTACAAAGACTGATCCAATTGAAAACACACAAAAGCAATAAGATATAATAATACCAGTTTACTTTACATCAACTGAAGAAACCAACTACTGGTTGAATCTAATCATAGTAAGCAATGAAGAAGAATACAAGTACCACTATCTAGTGGAAGAAGAAGTACCTACAGATTCAGCCTATCTTGCATTTTTCTAAAGATTAATGCAAATTACAGATGAACCATATCATCACAAAGGAGCAATGCAATTGTAGATAGAAGAAGAACTAGATCAAGCCAAAGAATACAAATATCAAGATAATGAAGAAGAAGAAGATCCACATTGAATACTAAAGTCTTCAATACCCAAATATTTTAATACAAAGGGATGTTAGAAATAACTTATATTACATTATTTGGTTCATGTAAATGTACCTTCCTTGGTACATACTTAGGATATTATATTACTTTAGGGGGAAGTTATGTAGTTACTTCATGCAATGTAATAAATGCACAAGTGTCAATGTGTAAGCAGTGAGTGTTGTCCAAGAAAATTATCTTCCTATATAAAGGACCATAGACATAGAAGAGATAACATAGTAGTGTAGGGCTATAGTAGTGTAGGATAGATAGTAGTGTAGTGTGTATGAGCTATAAGCTTAGAGCTCATTCATTGAGAAATAGCTTGTATCATAGAGTGTTTATTTCCTCCATAGCTACTATTATACTCATTTCCATCATTTTTATTTATAGCATATTTCAATCATATCATAGATTTTTCTCTCTTATTATTTTTCATCTTGTGAATGCTATCCTCCATTGCATGTTGTATCAAAAGCTAATTTTTTTTTATAAATTTAGTTTATAAACAAGTAATTGGTATACTTAGGTTTTGTCATATCCAAGGATTATTTGTAGATGTTTTTTGGTTAAAACATATCTTTAGTCCATCAACAACTCTAAAATCAACCACCAAGTTTTTATCCAAAATTTGAGGAATATACGATAAATTATTGATATATCCTAGTACATAGAGTATCTTTTCAATTTGGCACTACCCATATAGAAGAGTAAGCAATACATAACCTACATCTTTTACTTGATAGGTCTTATCATCATCAATTGTAATAGGTTTCCCTTCTTTGGCTTCAAAAGAATCAAAACACTCCCTATCCCCTTTCATGTGCTTACTAGCACCTGAATCAATATACCATATACTATCCTTTTGTTTGGATTTAGCCTAAGTCATTAGCACCTAATATGCTTCATTTGAATTGTGAATCTGAATCTTCAATAGCAATATTTCCTTTTTGTTATGCATATATTTATTTTAAGCGAAAAACCCCTTGCAAGGCTGCCTTGGTCTAAGAGACCATGAACAGGGGGTTCTACACCGTCAAAGTCACCCAAGGGTCACACCCGACCCTGCCCGTACCAACATTATCAATTAGATTTTGGGTACCCAATTTAGCTTTTTGGTAGGGTGGAGATTCGAACCTGGGATCTCCCTTGGAGGATTGCCCTCTCCTCTCCAACTCACCTACAACACCTGGGTGAAAAACTAATTTATAGTGGAAAACACCCCTTTCGAGGTGCCACTTTCAATAGGTTGGGCATAGGAGGAATGGAGCCTTGTCGGCCTCTACCAGCACATAGGACATTCCTAACTATACCATATATCTGCAATATGGAGACAAGGGGAATGGAACCTGGGTCGGCCTCTACCAGCACTAAGGGAATTTACCACTGCACCACAAAAAGCAGATAAAAACTAATTTATAGTGGAAAACACCCCTTTCGAGGTGCCACTTTCAACAGGTTGGGCATAAGAGGAACGGATCCTTGTCAGCCTCTACCAGCACATAGGACATTCCTAACTATACCATATATCTGCAAGATGGAGACAAGGGGAATGGAACCTGGGTCAGCCTCTACCAGCACCTAGGGCATTTACCACTACACCATAACAAGAAGATCTTGTTATGCATATTTGGGGTATAATTTATATTGTTCCTTATTATTTTGTGGTTGATAGTCTTTGTCACCTTTACTTGATGAATTTTACTAACATTGTTTGGTATCATGACCTTTTTTCTCACAAATATGGTATTACCTCTTTTAATTTTGAGGTTTCTTTTGTGAGGAGGTTGAGGTGATAAAACCCTTGGATGAATAATCCTTATGAAAAGAACCTAGTTGTGGTTTCTTGTGGCTAAAATTCTTATAAATGATTGCACTATTAGATAGTTGGTCTCTCAAGTTGGTGGTTTCTTCTAGTTGCAAAAAAATAGCCAACTCCTCAAAAGAGACTTGTCTATTGGAAACTTGGAAAGAAGTTATTAGAACTCTAAAATAATCTAATAAAACTCTAAGTATAAAGGGTACTAGGAGCTTATATTCCTCTTTCTCAACCATTACATTCAACTTTTGTTTCAAGTTAGCAACTCTGAAAACAAATCTATACTTTCTTCATTCCTTATACTCAAAGTGTGAAGCTAGGATTGAAGGTTACAAATATTTGTTTTATTATTCCTTTCATAAATTATGGCAAGTTTATCACATACATCTTTGGCATTATCTACTTAACAAATATGAGATTGAATGTCATCACTGGTGGAAAGTGTGATGATCATGATATTTGTTGAGTTTGCATTAGCATATATTCTTTTAGAACCATCATCATATTTAGGTCATGCACCTCTACCAGTCACTATGCTCCATAGCTTTTCAACTAGTAATATGGTTTGCATCTTTGTCTTCCATGGTGTAAAATTTGGACCTCTTAACAACTGATATTTTATGAAATAGACCTTTGGTATGAATATTATGATGGTTCCATATATCTCTGAATGGTCCCCCTCTATTTATATCACCATACATTTATATCAAACCTTTTGATATACTCGCCCTTCCTAAAGACTCGTTGGTACATGGAAGAAGCTATTCCTCTCTAAATACATAGTTATATATGAGAGAGACCTTAAGATACTAGAAGTAGAATTATACAAGGTAAATAGGTAGTATTTAAAGGGAATCACTTTTTTTTTGGTATCTACTTAGAAGGATATCCACATACTTGGGACGTAACTTGCCCTAAATACTTGGATAAAGCTCTTGTTAGGATTTAAGCCTAGCAACAATAGCAATCATGAAAATGATGGAGTGGCAAAATAGTAAAATGAGTTTTCCTTTTTTCTCCTTAGTGATTTGTAAGGATACACCCTAGACATTGTTGTTGTATCTATTTTAGGCATTAAATGCAATAGCGCAATCATGACACCATTACACAAAATACCAAATGTTGTTTATGCAATTTACACAAAATGTGGGTAAAAAATTGGAGTCTTTTGTTTGTTTCCATGAATTAATGCTTTATACAAATTAAAAGCATGCAATTAAGACCACAAATTTGTTTTTGAAGGTGTCAATTTTGATGGAAAGTGCACATTTTTACAATGTTAATTTTATAATTATTTTAAGTGATTATTTATAAAATAAAGTGGTGAAGGAATTAATTTTACAAAATAGACCATAAGTATTAAAATTATTTTATTAAACACTTAAATAAGTAATTAATTAAATAAGCTACTTAATTAATTAATTAAAAAATTATAATTAACAAATTAAATAATTAATTCAAAAAAATAACTAGATAATTAAATATTGAGTTAAAAAATGGTTTTTATTTTGTTTGACTATATTTCACTCCAAAGTTCATCCATTTGACTAGTTGAACACCAAAATATACCCTTCCATGCACTTCTACATATCTCATCCCATGTATATCTAGTCAACCACCCTATCTATGGCTAGGTTGGAAGTCTATGTTTGCATTTGTTAAGCTAGCACTTCTCTCCTAGAGAAGGGCCACTTATGAAGGGGTTTATCTCCTCCCACATGATGAGTGTGGGATAAATCACCATATAAAAAAGTTCATATGACTATGATGTCTTACAAACTTGAGCCACCATTTTTATGCCACTTGTCCTATATTGATTCGTAGGGTTGTTCAATCACTGGTTAGAAATCATTTTTTTATTTATATATTTTTTCTTGCCAATGTGGCATCATTTAGGCCAATTTAAATCTTTGTAGTTCCAATTTTGCTATGTTCTTCTTAGCTCCCACGATAGCTCTAATATTTTGTTGAGTGCTTCAACCATGGAGGTAAAGTCAAATTCTCTACTTCTAAATGGATCTTTACCAACACAACTTCTCCAAATTGAGATGCCACTACTCATTAAGCATTTTACCCTCAAAATCATCACTCCCAAAAGTATTATTTTTCCTTAACAACTATATTGTTTGACTAACACCAAGGTTTTTAGTAGATCATGCCACCATACCATTACCAATTATTAGGAACTATTGTGTTATATCTTGAACTCATCTACACAAGATGAGCAAGCTCTCTTACATAGAATCTCTATTATATTATAGTTTCTCTACATGTTGGTTCCTCCATATATTGTTCACCATATCTGCATGATTTTCTATAAAGACGACATTATTACTTGATGATATTAATATACTATGCTTTATTTATTATGATTTATTTACAACTTTTTTTTTTAAATAAAGGGGTAAAATTTTATTGATAAAAAGTCTAGATTACAGAGTACAACTAAGCTTCCAACCAGGACTCAAATAAATAGCCAAACAAGATAAAACCACTAGAATAGAATGACACCTAGAAAAGAAAACAAGAACAAACCACATTAATTTTGTACATCCTTGTGTATCAACTCCCACAGGTGTTGAGAGTCCCCAGAAGGGAGACTCCCAATTATTGATACTCCAAGGATCCAGCAACTCAGAAGCCCTTTTGACCAGGTAATCAGAAACCACATTCCATTCCCTTGGAATGTGCACAAAGGATATAAATTTGAACTCTTCACTCATTCTGAGAATCTGAATGGCTATAGAGGCCAACTGCCAATTAAATTCCTCCATCCTTTTACTATTTAAAATATTAACCACAATTTTAGAGTCAGACTCATAGATAATCCTATTCCAACCAAGAGAAAACCCCCTCTACAAGGCCTCAATAATTGCAAGAGCTTCCATAAAATTTTTGGAGTGAACACCTTTATAAATGGAAAATAAAAAATTGACACCACCAGTAGAATATCTTCCAACACCACCAATGCCAGCATGTCCAGGATTACCCCTGGACGATCCATCAGTATTAATTTTTAAAACTCTTCTAGGGGGTGGCCTCCACCTAGCATCTCTCCTAACCTTATTGTTGAGCTGAGGAACCCTACTAGGGCTAGAAGAGTTCACACCATCCCCAAAGAGACCAAGGACTTGCTTTACCTTCTCCTCCCTAGAATCCAAAAGAGGGTCCACATCACATTTGCTATGGATGGTTTCCTAAACCATATACAGGATCCTTTACCAGATCTATTGAACATCCAAATAACTGCCCTAAAATATGCATCAGTTCCATTCAAGCCAAATTTTCCAAATGATGCAAGAAGGGCCCAAATTCCAAGCCACCCAAATGAAGGGGGCCTTGGTCAGAGGTTTGCCTAGACTACTCCAAAACTCTACCAGGGAAAACACATGAAAACATGGATGATTCCAAGCACTCAACCAATGGTGCCAAATGTCTCTAGAAAAGAAGCATTAGAAAAATAAATGAGAAGAGTCATCCTCATTCTTACTTCAAAGGACACAAAAAAATGGACCCTAGAATCCCCTCTTCCTCACATTATCCCAAGTGAGGAATTTATTATGAGCCACCAACCAGAGAAAGATGTTACATTTTGGCTAGGGAATTTTGTTCCACATCTTTTTCCATCGAGTGATAAGAAGACTCCCATACTTTTGCTTATCAAGAACCTGATAACCATAGGCTATCGAGTAGGTTCCCTTAGGATCAGGGTTCCAAGCTAGAATATATTTACCCCTCAATGAATAACAAGGCCTCCCTATAATAATAAGAGCAAGCACCTCTCTATCCTTGGCCAGTCCCCCCTAGGGCTATTCTTGCATATATTTCCACTTGTACATCTCCATATTTCCAAAAGACTAGATTTTTTTAAAGTCCTCCACACGAGACCAACCTGCTTCCAAGAAAAAAATGCTTATGGAATGTAACCTAGGATATTGATTCAATATAGGAGGGCGACCATCCCAAGAATCCTCCCAAAAAAGAACATTTTATCCCTAATTGTAAATCCAGAACAAACCCTACTTGATTAAATTAGCTCCTCTTTTTAGAGTGTCCCAGATAACTAAACCTTTCCCAACCAAGCTGACTCTAGGGATCTCAGCCTCAAAAATACCTCTCAAGTATTTACAAGATAATATTTTAGTCCAAATATTATCTTGAGAGGTACACCATCTCCAATAAAGTTTTGCAGCCAAAGCCTACCCAAAAAGAGTTGTTTATCACAACTCAAGGCCTCCCTATTACACTGGCCTACATATAGAATCCCACCTAACAAAACTTCATTTAGATTGATCAAGTTTCCTAGACCATAAAAACTATCTTGACAAAGCATCCATGTCCTTGATGAAGTGAGAGGGAGCTATTTGTATAAAACATCTATAAATAGGTAAATCTTGAACAACAGGTTTTAAAAGCAACACTCTACCTGCAGTGGATAGCCATCTGAAAGTCCAATGATTCACCTTTCTTCTAAACTTATCAAGCATAGACCGCCAAGAAGATCTAGGTATAGGATGAGATGAAATTGGAATACCAAGATAAATGAAGGGGGAGTCCCAACCTGGAATATTAGAATGTGAGCAATCCTAGCTTGAAAAAGAGGAGTGGTATTGAAGAAGAAAATAGAAGACATTTCCTCATTAATCAACTATCCAAAAGCACCAAGATATATGTCAAGAGACTGTCTAATATTGCTAGCTTCCATAATAGTGGCAACTCCCAACAAAGCAATATCATCAACAAATTTAAGTGGGAAAGAAGTGGCAAACTACTATCCCACTTCCACCCCTAAATGAGACCCTACATGACTTGAGACTTGAGCAATCTTCCCAACCCTTCCACCATAATGATAAACAAATAAGGAGATAAAGGATCTCCTTGCCTCAATCCCATTGAGGCCTCAAATAGCTTTGATGGCTCATTATTAACAAGAACAGAGAATGAGGAAGAAAAAACACAACTCATCACCCATCTAATCCATTCCTCCTCAAATCCAAAAGCAGTAAGAAATTTCTGAAGAAAGGACCATCTGACCCGATCATAGGCTTTGGCCATGTCCAACTTAATGAACATAGTTTTCTCATTAGAAGTTTCCATCGACTGAATAGCTTCTGTAGCAATAACAACCCCATCCAAGATTTTTCAGCCAACAACAAACCCTCCTTGCTCCTTAGAGATGATTTTACTCAACCATATCTTCAACCTCTCAGCAATAATTTTTGTGATGATATTATACACAACATTATAGAGAGCAATAGGCCTGAACATATCCAAGAAATTTTCTCCCTCTTTTTTGGGTATAAACACCACAAAGGTAGCATTTAGGTCCCTTAGCATCTATTTTTTCTTTTGGGACTCATGGACCATCTCCAAAAGATCAAATTTGATTAAATCCCAAAAATCCTAATAAAAATCAATCTGGAATCCATCTGGACCTGGGTCTTTTCCTTTTTTCATCTTGAATACAACTTTTTCCAACTCTTCAAGGGAAATTGGACCCATCAAGTGCACATTCATCTCTCTATAAACAATCACTGGAATACAATTTAGAATGAGCTTTTCATTCTCATCATCTGATAGGGAGTCTTCCTTGAATATAGAGGAAAAATACCTCTTAGTCTCTTTTGAAATATCCCTGAAAGAAGAGAGCAGGGCACCCTGAGAATTCACAAGAGAGGTAATCATGTTACCATTACGGTGAGCCTTAACTAAGTTATAAATGAAGGTTGTGTTCCTATCCCCTTCCTGAAGCCAATCTACTCGAGCTTTTTGTTTCCAAAAAAAATCTTCTCTTAGTTCTCATTCAGCAAGGTCTTTCATAGCCTCATATTCCTCAACAAGAAGCTCCTTCATGAATCCATAATCTCTAATCTTCCTTGAAGCTTCTTCCATCCTCCTAAGAGTTGCCAGCTTAGCCAAGGAAAGGTTACCAAAATTCAGTATATTCCATCTCTTCAATTTATATTTTACAAATTATAGTCTCTTCATAAAGGAATACATAGCGATGCCATGAGGAGGTTTGTGAGTGGTCCACCAGCCTTGCATGAAATAATGAAGCTTAGGATCATGAAGCCACATAAGTTGAAACTTAAAGGAGGATTTTGTTTAGCCCTAAATCCAAAGTAGAGAGTTTGATAGGTCAATGATCAGATCCCCTACCCTCTAGAATCATAGAACTAGGACTTTTGTTATTACCCATCCAATAATTGGACATCAAAAACCTATCTAGTCTCTCTAAGATGGAAGCTTCCCCACACCTTCTATTGTGCCAAGTAAAGATCCCATTTTATGGATTGATATCAACCAAGTTTAGGGCCTGGATATGAGCACTGAAGACATAAGAAAAAGACTCGAGATGGTCCACCTATCCATGTTTCTCCTCTAGACATGTGATAGAGTTGAAGTCTCCAGCCAAAATCCATGGGTACAAGGGAACCAAACTTCTCACAAAGCAAATGTGCTCCCACAAATTTACTTTACCATTGTAATCAATAGGAGCATACACATTTTTAAGTAGGATGGTTTCACCAGATTCATTATCATGTCCAACCATCGAAATAGACCATCTGCTATAAATCCAAGTAAGAGGGGATATCTTAACAGGATCCCATAAACAAGCGATGTCACCAGCATATCCACATGCACCAATACACTGGAATTACCCCCTTTTCCATAACTTGGGAGCAATATTGAACATAATATCAATAGCCAATTTAGTCTCCTGAATAAACACCACATCTGAAGAATACACATGAACCAAATCATGAACAACTTTTTTTCTAGGGATGCTGTTAAACCCCTTACATTCCATGAGAGGATAATAATTTTTGGGGGTTATAAAAATGGGATTCCAATGTTCTCACCAAGCCTGACTCTACCAAAGTCTCCCCCATTAACTTAATTGTATACTGGTCCTTCTTCCGACCCACCTTCATATTCTTATCCAGATTTTATTTTTTATTATTTTCTACTGCAATCCCAACACTGGAGGAGTTTTGTAGTACAAGGATGACTACATCAATGCCTGAGTAGGAGAGGGCATAACTAAATTTGTACCACTTTCCAAAATATTTTCTCTTATAGGGCTAGATCCAACAATGTCCCCTATACTCAGATCCAAAGCCCTTTGTTCTTCATTTAAACCCCCTAGATCTGATTCCTTAAGTTTCCCCTCAAGAAGAGACATTTGATTTGGCCTTGTTATATTTACATAAGGTAGCGATATTTCAAGTATCTCCATGCACTGATCAAGATCATCTAATATTTCAAAACAGTTGAGTAGAGCATCTGGCTGGCTATCCTTAAGGTATTTTTTTGCCCTTCATCCTCTGTTTTGGACTTTTACCAGAATAAAACCTTCCTTATCCCATTCCCCTTCCTTTATCGGGGATTTTCCTTTATCCAAAATTTTTCCAGACTAAGAGGGCCCAGGATTTGAAGCCACAAGCGGGAAAAACTTAGGCCATTTTCTTTGCAGGTGGCCATATTCATGGCAAATTCGACAACAAAATGGAAGAGCTTCATAGTCAAGTTTTTGAACCCATGTAGTTGATCCAAATTATATTTCAATAGAATATAGAATATAATTATTTAATTCAATTTCAACATAAATACGAGCAACAAATATTACCTTTTTATCCATTATCTATTGTGACGGTCCAACCGGCTTCCCAAGAAGAAGGGCAATCTTATGCAAGATATCAGTTCTCCAGAATTCCAACGGGAGCCATGGAAGACGCACTACTACTGGAACCCGTGATGGTCGCTCCTCTGATGGGTTGAAACCCACATGCTAGGGTTTAAGAAAGAGTCCCACTGGTTATAGAAATAAATACCCCCTTCAAATGCTTTGTTACGATCTACAGTACAAGATAAAACCACCATAAAATAGTTGTTCGCACTAAACATCACCTCCACATCATCTTCGGGATTCTTCTTCCTAACCCAAGCCTCCAAAAAGGGGAGAGAAATTTGGATGCCCAAAATTTTGCCAATAAGGGCATGTTTGGTTAGATACTCCACATCTTCTGCCACCGATTCTAGTTGAACCACTAGAACTGGCCTGGCTTCACATCATTCCAAACATCCATTACTCTTTAACAAGTGGTTCCCGACATGCAATAGAAAATATTGTTCCTTCTAGTCATTTTCAGATGAAAAAACATCACGAGCATGCACTCTCTGTGCTGGACTCGATACCATCACGACATTCCTCCAATTTTTTAGACCTCCTTCGGAAGCTGTTGCCATCCCTGTAGAGCAGTTTTTCTTCATCAAACCCTAGCAGAGTATTTTTTCATGATTTTTTTACAACTTTATCCTCTAATCACATTCACCATTTCTTCATGTGTGGCTGAGTACACTAAATTATCCACACTGGATGGCATTCCTATCACTATCGTCAACTTTATGATGTAATGGTGTCCATCGCTAGTCAGTTCTATCCAACACTATAATCAAGATATCCATCATATAGAATTTGTGATTCTACATTTTTAAGATCCAAGTCATAATTTTATATCATCTATGTCATTTATTTCATAGTGTGTCATCCCCAAGAGAAAAGTTTCCTACATGTCTTAACTACCTTATATTTTGAAACTAAATTTTTCTTCTTGTGATACATTTTTTTGCTCTAAAATCAATGTACCAAATATCATTATGTTATGCATGTGTAGCTAATACATGTTCATAGTGATAAGTGTTTCTTATTATTTATCTTAAATACTTCTTATTTTTAAGAGTTTATTGTTCCTCTTTTTTTCTTGAATGTGATCGTTATTGTTTTTTAAGTAGTTTCACCAACTTCTCAAAGCTTGGTATTTGATTAGTATTGTTTAGAGTAGTCACAAAAATCTATACTTGGATGGGAGTGATCTTAAAATAATAAGAACTATAGATTTATTAGATACCTTTTGTCCTTGTGTTTGCAATGATGCTCACAACTCTATAATTATTCTCATAAATAATTTTAGCTTTTCAAGAAATAGAATCTTATTGTGATTATTGGCTTTAAATATAATATTCAAATTCTCGCATGCATCCATGTTTGTGGTCATATCTTTGGTTTATGTTTGAACCTCATCAACTAGTCTGAAAATGATTATTAGTCTTGCTTTTCTGCATACCTTCTCAAAAATTTCTTGATAGTAATGCTTCTATCTAATACTTTCCAAACTTCCTCAAACTCAAGTTGTATCATGAGTTTGGTATTCCAAGAAACATAATTGTTTCCCCTCAACAATTTGAAATCCAATAACAAGAACTTTGGTGGTCCACTAGCCATAATAAATATTTATAAAATCCAAACTTTCTTCTTTTAATTAGGCTGCCTCAAAATGCTCATTCTAATAAGTATATATACTCATATTTCAATTTATGCTTCAAAAGCGACACTTTTTTTTTGTCTCATTGAATAGAGAGAATGTTTCTTCCACTTTCAAATATTTTTATAATATTTCCTTTTATATTTTCACTTTTCAAAATAGAATATTTTCCAAACATTTTAAAAAGAATAATCTATCTCCCTTTTTATGTAATTTGTAATATGATCCTCTTAATTGAGTGACATCTTTGAGAATTTTATACCTTTGTCTCCTCGACAAATATAAAGCCCTTTTCATTTACTTGTGAACTCTCTCCTTTAATATAAAAATATATTATTTTTTAGTTCCTTTAAAACGATTGCACATTAAATTTTATTTTTCAACATCTAATAATCAATTTTTAAAGATTTTTTTCCCTCGCCTCTCCTTTTTTAGTTGCCTCAAGTGAGAATTCTGACCTTTGAGCACTCGAATTTCTCATCTCCTTCCACAATATCTATGTTTAAAATATTTTTGCAAAACAAGATGATGATGGCTTGAATACAAGATTTTTATTTTATTTAGGATTGTGGCAGACTGATTTGACTTAAACGATGCAAAAAAAATCATGGAAGTAGAATGACACCTTTTTCTTGCAATAATACTCTCTCTATTAACAATTTTTTACAATGATTCTATAATTCTTCTCTTATATTTTTTCAGTACTTTTCTCTTTTGTGGCTTCTCTTCTTCTATATTCTAGTTCTCTTCTTCTCTCTTCTCTTTTAATACTTCTCTGTTACATTGCTTCTCTTATTCTCTTAGTATTCATTATCTTAGAATTCTTTACTAAATGGTAGAGGATTGGCTTAAATATCATTCATTGAAATCTTAAATAACATGAGACTTGCTTATTTAGCAAATTTGTTTTCTCGTAAGGTACTTCTTCCTGCATGTGGGCATATCTATATTCAAATGGTTTCTAATGAGTTACAATAATTAGAGGGCACCATGTAATCATTTGTTGCTTTTATAAATATCACTTTACTCTATTGTAGCTCATGATATTTTAATTAATTGATATTCTATTAAATTATATTTTTTAGATATTCCTATTATGCTTTCACAAGATTTCAACATGGGTGTTGCACTATAAATACAAACGATTATGCTAGTTGGAATGTTCACTTTGATGTCGAACATTCCTTTTTATCTTCATTCCAAAGTGGTGAAGCATTTTTTGAAAGAATTTGTTTTTCCTTCTCCTTGCTTTTAGTTCTAAATGGTTAAGCGCCTTTGAAAGGATTATGCAATACTTTAAATGTTTATTTTAATACATTCTCTTAGAATATTTGCAATGCTATTAATAGCTTCAATTAGATATTTCAAATTTCCTTTGAATTTTCTTTTCTTAGTGCTTTTTATAAAATGCCTCAAAGGGTTATGTTAATTTTTCTTCAAACTTCTTAAAGAAGACTTCATTGTAATTTTTAAACATATCTTCAATAGGTTGTCTTCCTATTGAAGAAACTATAATGGATTCTTTTATCTGCTACTTAAGAAGATTCTTATGGTTTCATTTTTGTAATATTTTATGGATCTTTCAATAAATTTATTTTCTTGCTTAAATATTTCTTTGGTAGGTTCTTACCATCCTAAAAATGTTTAATTACATTATGAAAATGAAAGGGTATTTAAGTACAATAGTTATCTAAGTATGGCATAATAACCTACAAATACTCTTGTCCCCTAGTGAACCTTACAAATTGTATGTTGATTTGGTTATTCAACTTAAATTTACATTATATATGGTGTAATAATTCCTAATAATTTATAGATTTAATAACCATTCTAGAATCCTTGTCGAATCAATCTAATGCTAGATATCCTTACATGTTATTTATTTATGAATATTATTATTTTTTAATAAAATAAAGACTTTGTTCCTTATTTTGATATGTATGAGATGGAACATCTTATTATATCTATTTTTAGAATACAAATTATGGACCAGAGGTTTATTCATCCATTATAGATACTTCTAAGATAAATATAGAATGGAATAGGTCGGGGTTGAGGTATTCTAAGAATGGTACTAATTTTATATGCTGTGCACTGCTTATTTATCACTTTGTAACTACCCCCAATAGTGTGTTGAATAGCATTAACTACCTCAAACAAAAAATGACAATCATGTTTAATAAATTACATATAAATATTAAATTTAAAATGTATCAAGAACGATGGCAAGAAGTTAGATGAGGACTACAAGGAAGACTGGTTGGCCTCTTGGCTGTCCATTCTATGGGATGTTTTTTTTTTTGACCATATTCTATTATTTTTATATGGGCACAAGCTACTCTGCATAGTGCTTGCATGATTAGTTTTTGTCTTTGTTAGTTCTTTTTTGCGTCTTTCTTTTCGGATGGCCATAATATTAGGCTTCCATAGTTTAGTTTGGTTGTATTCTAATGGAAGAGTAGGTCTTGGCCATTTTTGTTGTCAGTTTAAACTTTTAGGGCTTGGCCTTTGTCCAGTTGGTCAGTGGACCCTATTTTGTAAAATGGTTTTGGGTCAACCAGTTAAAACCCGGTGTTAATTATAATATTCTCTTACTTACCAAAAAAAAAAAATGTATCAACAATTTCATTATAATCTATCAACTATAGTTTTCATACATATATCATATAATTTTGTTGTAAATATGGAAAGTCATTGAGGAAGGCATAGTTTAGGAAGTTATTGAAGAATGGAATAACCCATTCAGTGAATGTGATGGAAAATGTATCCTAAGTTTTGCATTTTTTGTAAAATAAAATAAAAATAATTTTATTTTATGATGCTTTTTCCTACAATTAATGGTATTTTAGGTTGAATTTATTGTAGATAAAATTATTAGATAGTTTATAATTTATTGGGGATTTTTTTTTTTGTAAAATGAAATAACATTTTAGAGAAAGAATCAATGTTAAAAGTTATTCATAAGATTATTTAAAAAAAATCTAAATTTAAGGAATTAAATATAATGAATGACAACCCAATATGTAAACTAGAATAAAATTCACCATGTCAAATATATTTTTTATAAAAAATAAAAATAAATATTAGATGAAACATTATGATATACAAGAAAGTAGAAGAGGAATAATATTACTAAACAATGTTATAGAACAAATACAAGATATTCTAATACAATATAACTATTTTAATATTGGAAATTAAATAAATAATGTAAATGTGGAAGATGCACTTTCAATTCGTTTACTAATTGTTATAAATGAAGTTAAAAAAATATATAAGTTAAGAAAAGTTAGAAAATCTCACACAATTTAGATTTAACAAAAAACCAAAGGCATACAGATCAAGACAATGGATTTTTATGATCTTACATGCCATGTAGCTATGTAAATAAGCAAATAAAATTTTGTAAAATATATACTATCCAAAAATCGTGTGGTAAATTCTGTTAGAATTTCACAATAATAGATATGCAAAGTATTACGTAAAAGATGAAGAGAAGAGTGGAACTGATTTATTTATCTCTAGGATCAAATTTGTATAATTAGTAGAATTGATCATTGAGAGTCGTTAGATTACAACAACTCATCAAACCTGATGAAGACACCACTAAGAGTTCTCCTGACACATGGAGGAGTGGAAACTCAAGTGTGTATCCTAGTGAAACTTAAGATAATATTCACTTATTCTAACACCCCCCTTAAGTGATACTAGGGGATATTTTACAAATGAGTCTCAATAACGAGGCCTGATTAGGTACTCATGTACAATATAGATAGTTGGTGGAAAAAACCTCTATGGGAAAAAACCAACTATCACCCATTTATTTTGAAATGATGGTAAAAACCCAGTGGCAAAAGCCATCAATCAAAAGCAAAGAAGTATGAAAGAGGCTTGTATTCGTATGGTGAATATTTTCCTCCTAAAAAAAGAAAAGACGAGTCCCAACAAGAAGGCCTGATGAGGTACTAATGTACAATATAGTGAGAGGTGGAAGACCTATTTTTCAATGCAGTTGTAACACTCCAAGTTTTTCTCGCAACTAAAGGTAACACAGAGAAGGAAATGACTTGGTGAAGATTTTTGCAAGTTGATTCTCTATCGGTATATATTCCAAGTGTATACCCTCATTTTGAATATGTTGCCTGATGAAGTGCATGTGGATCTCAATGTGTTTGGTGTAATAATGCTCAACTGGATTGTGTGCAATATGAATTGTGTTTTGATTATCACACCAAAGAGTTATAGGCTCTTTATGGAAGAAACAAAATTCTTTGAGAATTTGATGAAGCCAAAGGGCTTCTTGATTGGCTGAAACTGCTACTTTATATTTTTCCTCTATAGAATATAATGCTATTGTTTATTTTTTCTTGCATAACTAGGCTATTGGTGAAGAACCAATGTAGAAAACATAGCCAGAGGTAGAACATCTGTCATCTATTGATCCTACCCAATCTGAATATGTATATCCAATGATATCCATGGAGTCTCCCTTATAGATGAGCCTAAAGTGTGTAGTACATTGCAAATAATGAAGAATTATTTTAGCTACTTGCCAATGACTTAAATGAGGGTTATGATAGAACTTGGATATGAGCCCAATAGCATAGGATATATTAGGATGAGTATGAGTAAGGTATAATAGACTACCTACAAGTTGATGGTATAGAGTAGCAGCACATGGATGGGATAAGCAGGAAGTATTGAGATGAATGCCAAATTGAAATGGGTAGGATAAGGTTTGCAATATATCATTTTAAACTTTTAAAGGAGATCTTGGGTGTACTTTTATTGACATAAGGTAATTTTTGCTTTATTTTATTTTATTTGAATTCCAAGTAATGAACTAGACCTAGATCAACCATTTCAATTTTTTTAGAGGAGTCTTTTATATTCTGAATGTGAGTGAGGTTACCACCAGTGAGAAGAAGATCATCAAAATAAAGAAAAAGAATGGTGATATTTTATTTATTTCTCCAAATGTAAACTGTATTGTCAGACTCACAATGAGAAAAACCTTTGGCTACAATATGAGCCTTGTGTTTATCTATTTCTCCATTAGGCCTAAAATTGGCTTTGAATATCCATTTACAACGAACTAATTTCTTTACCTTAGGTAAGGGAACTTAATCCCAAGTATATTTTTTTATCAAGGAAGAAAATTTGTTATCCATGGTATCTTACCATTATTTTATACCTGAGGCTTCTTTGAAGGATTGAGAATCAGAGGAAATGGATTGACATACAAGACTAGTATCTATGGGGTTGGATGATCTGGTTGAAGGAAAATTTTGAATGTAGGAAGTAGCTTCCTTAACAATGGTGTAGGCCCATTTTGGCATAGAAAAATGATTTTAAGGAGTTGAAAGACATTGAGAAGGAGTTACAGGTTCTTCATATTGATTATCAATAACCAAATTAACTTCAAGGGTTGACTCTTCATAATATTAATGTTCTACTATAGGAGAAGGCTCAATGGAGGAAGAGGCCTTTGGAGGATATTTTTGAGGGAATGTTTCATCAAATTGGACATTCCTATGAAAGAATACCTCATGAGCTGAGGGATAAAGAAGCTTGTATGCTTTCAATTCTTCACAATAACCAATAAAGATGAGTTGTTTTGGTTTTCTAATCAAGAGCCTTCATTTTCTTCTTTAGGATGTGAGCCCAAGCAGTACACCTAAAAATATTGAAGTTGGAAACATCTAGTTTTAAGCCAAATCATGCTTCTTCAGGGGTTAATTGGTCAAGAGCCTTATGAGGTGTGTGATTTTAAATATAATTTGCACACTTAATAGCCTCTACCCAAAACAATTTTTGAAGATCTCTTGAATAGAGCATACAATTAACCATCTCTTTTAATGTCTAGTTTTTCCTTTCTGTAATACCATTTTTCAATATTATGGGAGATAGAATGTTGATGTATTATACCATGATTAAAAAATAAATATGGAGAAATAATTACTGCAATATTCCCCCCATTATCAGTTCAAATCTTCTTGATTTTGCAAGAAGCCCAATTTTCAACTAAGGATTTAAAGACTTTAAAGTGGGATAACACATCACTTTTATATTTGAGGAAGTAGAACAAGGACCTTCTAGAAAAATCATCAATAAATGTAAGAGCATACTTTGCTCCTTTGAAATATGTTTTAGGAAAGATCATTAAGTCACTATGGATTAAATATAGAGGAGATGAGGTTTCTAGAGAACTACTTGGGTGGAAAGGATCTTGATTTTTCTTTCCAAGAGCAAATCCAGGACAAACTCCATCACTAGAAGAGACTTGGGGTAATACTGTAACCATATTATGGCTGTACAAATCCTTTAGGTAGTTATAATTAAGATGACCAAATCTTTCATGCCAAATTTTAATTTCAAGATTACCATGAGCCACAAAATAGGAGGGTCCTTCTAGATTTTGAAAGCCTTTGAAGTGGAAAATATGAGAGTTATGATGAATATTCCCTTTATCTACAAGAGAATGAGGGAGTTTAAAATCTCTTATCTAAACTCCTATTGGGGAGAAGAGAAAAGTTTCTCCATTTCCAAAAGTACAAATTTGATAGATGGATAGGAGATTGATGGCAATGTCTGGAACATAGATAACATTTTTTATAGAGCCACCATCAATGGTTATATCCCTTTACCTTTTACAAGTATGAAGGAAGAGTCACCTAATTCTATGCGATGAGTAGAGCTAGAGGAGATAGAAGAGAAAGACTTTTCTGAAGAATTCATGTCATGAGTTGCTCCAGAATCTAGGACCCAACAATTAGAGGAAGAATTGGAGGTTTTTCTTTGAACATTAAGGGCTTTTCCTATTTTATTTTTATTTTATATATTTTGATCCTTCAAAGTTGCCTCTACCTACTATTATATTTTCCAACATTTGTTAGCAAAGTGACCATTCTTTTTATAGTGAGTACAGGTAATGGGAGTATTTTATTTCTTTTTGAATTTATCTTTAGAGGAGGTGGAGGCTACTAAGGCTTTTGAAGAAGAAGAAGAGATTTCATATCTAGCAAGTTTGGTTTCTTCCCTAGTTAATCTATCACAAAATTCTTTTAAAGAAGGCATTTTAAAGGTTCCACAAAGAACAACTTTAGTAGATATGAAGGTGGTTGTAAAAATTTGAAAAACACCATTTAGCTTAGAAATAATTAGATAAATGCATTTTTCTTTAGTCTTAGTCTTCCCACTGCCTTTGTATTGAGTGAGGGCTTCTTTGAACTTAGTGAGGAAATCAATAATACTACTAAAATCTTCAGGAGACAAAGAAGTTAGTTTATCTTATATTTGCATTGATCTTATCTAATTTACTTTCCCAAACAAGGTCTTTAGTTTCTCCCAACTTTCATGAGGATTTTTGCAATATGTAATATGAAACCACAAGATTTCATGAACATTAGTGCTAATAATACCCATATTTTCATGCATTTTTCCTTTATGAACAAAGATTTCATATTCTTTATCAAATTTTGGTTGCTTTTCTTCTAATAAATGAGTAAGACCTTTTTGAGAGATGATATTTAAAATTTTAGGTTTCCAAGTGTGAAAGTTATGATGGGTGAGAGGCTCAATTGAATTAATTTTAGCACAAGAGAGAGATTTAAGATTTAAATTACCAATACTCCCCCTTTAAAACTTCAAAAAATGAAATAATGCTTTTGTTAAGTAAAATGAAGTTGTTCAATATTTAGAAAACTCAAATATACCCGCCCTTACGAGAGGGAAACTATAAGTATAATGAGGCCTAATATTGTTTGCTTTAGATTGCCAAATCCTTTATTGATCACAGTACCTGCCCTTACTTGAGGGAAACTATAAGTAATGTGAGAATAAGAAGGGTTTTGGTTTGAAATGCAGGGGATCAACTAGTTTAGTTGGTCTTCTCAAAACTTGCCCTTACATGAGGGAGACTATAAGTTGAGAGATTTCAAAAAACATTGAAGATAAAAATATATATGTCAGGCCTTTATACCAAGTTTCCAAAACCCGCCCTTACATGAGGGAGACTATAAGTTTTTAGTTGCTTGATACATGGAACATAGACAAAAGATATTTGAGGAAAATTTCTATTTTAATCCTAAAAATTGATTATACCAAACTAAATATTATGAAGAAGATAAAAACACAGATATGTTAATTTGTTTTTAAATGAAATAAAGCTAAATGCATAAAACTTACACTTAATTTAAAATATTTTAAATGAATATTAGTATGAATGATAGATTTCCTTTAATTTATGAAAATGCTTTATAAAATAAAAATAAAAAAATTAATCAAAAAATGATATCGTCTAATTCCCAATGTATTAAAGGAAATACAAAGAAGGTAAACTTAATGTTTAAAAACTCTTCTTAATTTTTTATATAAATATTAATATGAATGATTTATTATTATTTTTTAGATTATGAAATAGCTTTTAAAATATCTAATCCAAAAGTGATATCATTAATTCCTTTATGCAATAAAAGGGAATATAAAGAAGATAAACAATTATTAGATTTACTAGAAGCTAATAAACTATAGAAGGAGATATGCAAAGAAATTTAACCCCCCCTTTGACACATAAGTGTGCAAAATATTGCACTCAAAGAGCCCCCCCAAAGAAATATTTTATTATAAATTTACAATAGGGTGTCACGTTTGTTAGAGAGCCAACAAAAATATTTAAGGATTCCTAAAAAATGAAGACATAGGAGTTTCTCTGAAAGACAAGTATTCAAAAGAAACGTATGCCAAAAAAGAAATGTGGAAAACAAAATTTAATATAAAATTTCGGCTTTGAAAAAGTAGAGGTGAAAAGCGAAACCAGGAAAAAATTAGAGAGAGGAAACCACCAAGAGGACAGAGAGGTCACTCTGAGCAAATTTATGTCATTTTATGAAGATACGTCAGTGAAAGGGCATTTCACTTGACCAACTGTTACCAAAAGAGCATAAGATAAATTTGTAAAAAAAAATTCATATTTCTATAAAATGTTATGCTTGGCAGAAGCAATATCGACAAATAAATAAAATATAATAAAAAAATATTTAGATTGGGAAACCAATGTGCCCAATGGACGTTGTCTCTGGACGTACAGTGAAACCTGCACACAAGATTTTTTTTTTTAAATTGTTTTTTTGTCGAATAACGAGGTGGAAGAGCATTGCCTTAGATGGACTAGTGAAACCTACACCAAAAATTTTGGGTGTTGCCTGTGTTTGAACCATGAAACCTGAACAAAACAATTATCTCTAAAGTGTCATATGGGCAGAGGAAGAGCACTACCAACGAAACCTATACAAAGTGATTAGGCGTTGTCTCTGAAATAGTAAAGATAGTCAAACACAAATTTTTAAAAGTAAAATTATCGACCCCTAAAGTGCCATATGGACAAATGGAAGAGTGATGCTTAGACGAACCAGCGAACCTACACAATACAACTAAAAGGAGAGGGAGTTGCACACAACTTGAAACTTGCTTTGAACAAATAGAAAAATAGGAAAGCAATTTTTGTGTCTAAAATAACTACAGGGAGTTGATATAAAAATACCGATGAAGAGAGAGCACCAATGGAAAAACAACTCCAAGAGGAACAGTGAGAAAGACGACAAACAGGATATGTTGGAAGACAATGTTGAGTGTGCTAAAGATAACATTGTGTAGCGACCTCATAGATGTGGCACACTGTACACTTACTCTATTTACAATTTATTTGATATTTTAATGTTTAATATGCATTAAATGAAAGGTGTAAATAAAACATAACCAATGCAAAGAAATAAATGAATGAATGCTTTTGTATTGATATTTCCAAGATTCGATTACATATAAATCCCTCTAAGGGATACCCTTCGTTTGATACATGATTTTACACAAAGAGGGTAGTGGATGTATAAAAATCCCTATGCAAGGGGTGATGATGCACACGGAACTATATGAGGGCTTACAGATGCCTCCTTCTCCAGGTCTGTTTCCTAGAGGGATCCTCTTGCTCTCGTATGTTGTAGATTTTATCTGATGAACCTGTGGCCCTGTAAGTTAATGAAATAACAACACATGCTTAGATGTTTGAGATTGCCTCCCCAGATAAGGTTGTTAGCAATAAATATACTCAAATGAAAGCAAGTGCAAATGAAACTAATGCTATGAATCTGAATGAAGTGACTCTATGCTAATGATATGAAAATGTGAAGAAAACAGAATAATGAAACTAATGTCTAAAACCCTAAGCTAGGCCTGTGGGCCACTATCCAAGACAGCGGCCACTAAAGCGAATCTTATACTCTTTTCCCAAAGATATGGGTCAAAGCCTACGTTTGATGTTAAAATGGTGGTCGCTTTGCTCGATGTGTTGAGTAAAGCATTTATTTGCTCTTCCAAAGGTGTTCCAAGATGCTCTTCAATTTGGAAGGGCTTTGCTACTTGGAAAGGCTCTCTAGGTCTCAAAAATCTCTCCTCAGTCGTTCCTGCATAAAATCTTGTCAAGTGCATAAAAGGTCTCAAGAAGGTCCCCTAGTGCTTTTAGGTTTGCTCCTTATATTGGGTGTGAAGCCCTAGGTCTATGTCCAAACCCTAGGATTGAATCTCTCATGTGTACTAGATGTTAGCATGAGAAGCTTTTGCCTTTTCTATGTTTAGGGGCTAGTTAACTGAGGTCTAAATGTAGACTCAAGTCTCCCATGTGAACTGGCCATGAAGGGGAATGCAATGTCATCCCCACTCACCTTTATTGCATGTAGACTACCACTTCTACCCGTGATTGGGCCAATTTTTTGGTAAAACTACATTTATGGCTTAGTTGTTGTCATCTACAGTGGCTAAGATTTGGCCGCTGTCATCTATAGAAACTACTATCTGGTCACTCTGAGCTTCAGTGACTAGGATCTAGCCACCCTGGTCTAGAGAGGCCAGGCTTGGATGGGTTGAAAATGCCCCATATGGGTGGCAAGAGCCACTTTTGATGCTTGGAAGCCCAAGGTATGGTCATATGGCCTATGAATGTGCTCATGTGAGTAGTTATCCTAAGCATAGCATGTTTTAGGTGTCTACAAATACCCCTTTTTGTGATGCACTGAGTGAAAGACACAGTGCAGAGCAAAAATGTAGACTGGTATGTTTTGCAGGGTGTATGATGATCATTGATTTGATCAACACTGGATGGCCCAATCATGCAAGATGGCACACATCCTTGAATCATTGCTTCAAAATTTGAAATAATTTACTTAGCACGGGGCTTGCACATATTCAATCACACTCATTCCTCAAACTCAATCGGGTAGCTTTTGTTGCTACAATCAAATCCGATCGGTAGAAGCGATACAAATTGAAGATGCCATGTTTGCTTATGTTCCCTACAAATAATGGAAGTTATGTAATTTGTTAGATGCAATGATTCATAGGACAAACACAATTTTGATATGATCGAGTGATATTTTATTGATTTTTATTATGATTATTTTGAAGACTTGAACTACCTCCTCACACAACGAATTGATGAGGAAAGGACAATGAATGAAGCGACGAGTCATTTGATCATATTGATTAATTTGGTCTCTTTCTAGCATTTGTTCTTTTAATGGGTAGAACCCCATCCAAGTGTGATTCCAATTGTTTGTGATAATCATTCATCCCTCTCCCAAGGAGCGGTCTGGCTATCAATAGCCTTCTTAGGGAGTTAGGATGAGTGATTATATTTGTGCTTGTATTGCATCACTTGGCTTAATATTTTTGGTGTCATAGGGGAATTAGGATGATTCCTTCGTGTCTGTGGAGCAGTCCGACCATCTTGGTCTCCTTCGAGATTGAAGGGTGGCACATCGTAATTCCAAAATGAAATGTTTTTGCCCCAAGTGGCCTTATGGTAACCTACTCATCTCATTGAAGTGCATGGAGTGTAAATCACTGCAATCATCGAGTTGATAAAGTAACTGGATATAAGGTCTGCTTGAGATTATGTTGTTATGTAATTTTTTTGTTATTTTGAACATTATGATGGTCATGAACCACCAGAGTGTGTTTACTTTATGTTTTTTGTTATCTCCCATGGAGGAAATCTATTTATTTTTATCTGTGGAGTAGGCCGTTGTCAGGTCCAACAGCCTCTGAGTCCCTGCCTGTGGCTGTTGTCGCCTTGAGCGATCACGAAGTTTGGGCTGCTGACATCAGCAGTGGCCAAGGCATAATTTAAAAATATAAAAATGCACTTTTTAGGGTTTTGACCTCTCATTTTCCTATTAATGATTCGCTTTGCAGAGCTCTGGTGAGACAACGACAATTGCAATTTTGGGGTGTACTTGCATCGAGGACATGGTTGCACAGGGTGAGGCATCAACTTCTTGGGTATTCTTTCAAACCCTAACCCCTTTTTCCTTTTTGAGTAAAATTGAACCTCACTAAGTAATCGGTAAATGAACCTCACTAAACCTGTTGGTAATGAACGAAATCCGTAGATAGGTTTAGTTTAATTTTTGCTTCGGTAGGCTAGTCCCCATTTTTTATTTTGTCAATTTTTTTAGTATTTTTGGCTTGGGCTTCACGGGGTTTTTATGTCATTTTTCGGCCTCTTCTGTTTAAAACGTAGATAGGCTCAGTTATATTTTTTTTTTCGAGTGAGTTTTTGCCCCCAATTTTGTGTTTTTATTTTTATTTTTGCTTTTTACGACATTTTTGTAGCGATATCCATTTTTTTATTTTTCTGGCCTAGGGACCACAAGTTTGCCATGTCGCCCTTCAACCGCTGTCTCTTACAGCAGTCGAAATTTGGCCGATGTCACTCAGAGCGGCTAGGTTTGAATCCCAACGGTAAAAAATTTGACCGTTGGGTTCTGGATACTACTGTCCTTAGTGGCCAGATTCTGGCCACTGTGGGCGATAGTGGCTAAAACCCTTAGCCAAATTTTGCAATTTTTTGGGTTTTGTGAGATGGTTTTTCAACATTTTTTTTTGAAATTTTGAACTACTTTTTAGCACTATGCCGCATGACTAGGTGTATATATCCCTCTTCACTTGGACTTATGAGAGTGCCAAATTTTTTATTTTTTATTACGATTTATGCCTTAGATGCACTGTAGTTATATTTTTATTTTATTTTGTTTTTAGATTCTCACCGCTCGGGCTCGAGATCTGAATCTCATGAATGGCCTTCTACCTATTTTTGATGACATGGACTGGGCCTGGCTCAAGTCCTATGGGATGTAGTATGTTACTAGGCTACCTAATATCATGTCAGATCAGGCCTACCTTACGGCTTTGGTCCATCGATGGGACCCTTGGACCAATATCTTCCACCTCCCAACCAACGAGATGATCATCACGTCGGAGGATGTGTATAGGATCTTTCGAATTCCTTTTAATGGAGTGGCCATCATCTCCTTTGCCACTAATGATCATGATGTAATTTTCACTTAGGTGTTCGGGAGGTATGCTGTAGAGGCCTTCAATAACACCAAGTCTAGAGGAGTGTCTATTATCTGTTGGTATAGGGATCATGTCTTCATAGAGAGGCATGCGATATTGCTGATGGTCATCAACAACATTCTTATCCTAGACTGCTTAGGCTTGAGGTTCCCTTGGAACCTCCCTGCAATGGTTCAGGACCCGATGGATAGCGAGGAGCCCATCATATATGCATGGGGTAGGTCTTTGTTGGCTCAATGTTATGACGAGTTATACCACATCTATCGGAGGGATCGTGTCAACATTTCCTATAGTTTACTCCTGTAGATCTAGGGATGGGAGCATATTCGTTTAGATCACCTCAAAGGGCTCCCTACTAAGATCATGATAATTTATGCTTGGATGCAGTGCTATATCGCTAGATGGGCTCAAGAGCACGAGGAGTGCAAGAGCCACCCTTTCATAGGGTAGTTGTCTCATTACACTGCTACTTTCACTAGACTCTAGGCTAGAGATGTTATATGGTTCCCGTATCATGAGTGCCCTGCTTGGGATGATCCAGCCTGTTTCACTGCTAGGATGCGGCATGAGCGGTGGCTTATTGACCACAAGGTTGGTATCTAGGAGCATTTATTCTACTCTCAGGTTCTTCATCAGTTTGGGTTGCATCAGTATGTGCCACTAGTACCATTTTTGTATATTTGCATTAGAGCAGAAAGAGACCTTCCTCCTTGATGGATCACAGAGTTAGCTGATGAGGAGGATGCCCCAATTGTTGACCCTGGAGTGTTCGAGGGAGTTACATATGCATTTACACGATGGTGGGGTGACCGGATGTGGCATGGTGATGGTAGTATAGGTCGTGAGGATGATGGCAGATATGGGTCAGACCCAGCGTGGCATAGGGTTCATGCTAGGACTGAGGCATGGGACCAGCTAGTAGAGCAGGTGGTAGTGGAGGATCAAGAGGTTCTTGAGGAGGTAGAGGAGGAGATGGAGCTTGAGGAGAGAGATTTTCCTCTTAGGGTATAGTTGCATGATGTAGAGACCAAGCTCCAGTCGACCAAGATACAGGTACAATAGCGTGATGCTATCATTGCTCAATGAGATGCTACTATAGCATAGCTTTCATCCTAGATATAGGAATTATAGGATGCTATGGGAGGAGCTACCTGAATCTAGGTTGTTGTTGCTCCTCCTACTCTTGATGATCCTCCAAGGGCAGCTTTAGAGGATGAGATCAAGCATCTATAGGGTTTTCTAGATGAGAGTGATGCATAGATTACTGATGATGCAGCCCATATTTTTGCTCTCTCAAGGTAGATCAGGAGGCTATAAGCCATCCCTAGGGATAGAGGAGCTACAAGTGGGTCACAGGTCAGCATGAGCTCTACAGTAGGTCAGTATTCCTTTCAGTATGGTCATGGGAACTGGACTAATACTGAGAGACCAGCAGGGTCCAGCTCGTATCATTCTCCTAGAGATCCGGCCATAGGGGACGGTGTTGTAGGGGGTGCAAGCCTAGTCTTTGACTGATGATGCACTTGGTTTCATTTTTTAGGTCGATCGACCTATATGACTGTGACCCATGGGGCATATTTTGAGACACATGTTTATATGAGATTTTTCATTATACTTCATCATGTGTGTTATTTATTGCTTATGTTTAGTTGTTATATTTTGTTTTATGATGCGATGGATGATGGTATTACGATATTTTGATATATGTGTTAGACGATAGATGATATTTATGATGATGTGGATATTGAGATGGATGTTTATGTATATGTTTATGCGATATGATGTGATGTATTATGAGTTGGCTTGATGATGGATTTATGATTGTATTATCATGAATTAATGTAGAGGTTAGATGATAGATGATATTTATGATGATGTGGATATTGCGATGAATGTTTATGTGCTATGTTGTGACTATATGATGTAATGTATATGGATGCAATATGATGTGATCTTGGGTGAAGATGGATGAATTATGAGCTTATGCTTTTATGGATATAATGTTTATCATTAGATCCATGTTTAATTTTTGTTTTATATGTATGCCTCTAACTTATGTTATGATATGGTAAATGCAATGTGTGCTAATGGATGATTAACATGGTATTGACCTAACGTAAATGAACCTGTATGCTTTAATCACTTAAAACATATAGAATGCATATGATATGAGTTTACAATCTAATGGGCGACAACATAGAAAATAAATTTAAAAACAACCATGAATTTAAATAATCACTCTTGTCATAGGAATTGATTAAGTATTCATATGTGAGATGTAATGGCATGAAATGTATGTATTTTCTTGATAAGTTTCTATAAATTAAAAGATACAAAATAGTTAGTGGTCGCCTATATATCATTTCTGACATATATGCGGTATCTGGCCTATTCTATTGATACCCCCTAATTTATAAAATCTTATAAAAAAAATTGATGATGTATGGATGACATGTTTTGTTGTTATGTAGGAATATTTGATGCTTTTTATTGAGATTCAAACACTCTAGTTACCTTATCAATAGCTATGTACTGGCCATGCAAGGTTTTTGAAGAGTAAGGCTTCCATATTGGCCCTAAAGATCCATTATCCTTGTGTGTGCAAATGAAGTATATTTAGATAGAACTCAAGAATTTCCTCCGATGTCAGGCGAGATTATTTCAACCCATTGCTAAGATCGGGGATCCTCACGTGTTCATCTTATCCTATATTGGACTTAGTTGGACTATACCACTAGGCAGTATTGGGTTACTTAAGCTATCTCATCCACATTCAAATATTGGTCTACACAAATGCCATAAGCTGATGTAATAGACATATCATCATACGTAATAATTTTTCCTTCCAATTTTGTGCAATGCTGAGAATTCCAGGGATTCAAGTTCTATTCCCTTTTTGTCTTCATTTGATATGGGTTACTTGCTCATATTAAGTGATGAAAATCACTATTTATTTTAATTGAATTTTTCTTTGATCAAGGGATTCATGTAGGGATGATAATCACTTAATTTTTTTTTATTTGACCATTACTTGATTTTTGGATTTTAAAATATGCCTTTGGAAACTAGGATTTTGAATTTGTGCTTTGTTTCAGGATTTTTGCTTGTTTTTATGAAAGTAGGAGATTTATGTAGTGATTATAATCACTCATTTATTGGTAGAGTAGAACTTGTCCTTTTGCCAATTCTCAACACCTTTGAACTGGTTGCACAGGGGGATAAGCAAGGAATATCATTTTCGCTTAAGGTGATCTAGACTGCTTCTACAACTTTTATATTTCCCTTCTACCAACCAGGTTTTTATTGTTTTAATTAGTGAAGGGATTTTGAATACTTGAGGCACTTATGACCTAGACCTTACCTTCTACTAATCAAGATGGCTTTACATTACGGTTGATAAGACCACTAGGTATGGTTGAATAACAGGAAATCCTTAGCCTATTCTTTATAGCAACAAGAAGTGGGTGTGTTGAGAAACACAGTTGCACACGTGGATGAAATGGGTGAAGATGTACTTGCATATTTGTGGTTGGGGTACAAAATGTGGCATCGTTTGCAAGATTGTGAACATGATGTATGCATAATGCAATGGATATGAGAGTTTAATGCTATGTAGCTATGTGGATGCATATGAAAATATTTTTGTATTTTTGTGTTGTGTTATTTTTGTGCTTTTGATAATTTTGTATTGTTTTTGTACTTTTTATTATTTTGTGACCAAAGGGCTTATTGTGCCTTTGGGGATTTTAAGGGTTTGACCAAGTGGTAAGAGGATACCCTTGGAGAATTTTGATTGTATTTGACCAAGCGGTGTGAATACCCTTGGAGCGTTTTGATTAATTTGACCAAGCGGTGTGAATACCCTTGGAGCATTTTGATTGATTTTGACCAAGTGACGTGAATACCATTGGAGCATTTTGATTTTATTTGACCAAGCGATGTGAATACCCTTGGAGCATTTTGATTAATTTGACCAAGCGGTGTGAACACATTTGGAGCATTTTTATTGATTTTGACCAAGCGGTGTGAAGACACCCTTGAAGCATTTTGATTGATTTTGACCAAGTGGTGTGAAGACACCCTTTGAGCATTTTGATTGATTTTTGTTTTTATGAATTTCATGTATTTCAAATGTTTTTGTATTTTATGTATATTTGAATGTTTTTTGTATTTTATGTATATTTGAATGTTTTTGTATTTTATGTATAGAATGCCTTCAAATGGATGATGTTAAGCGGTTTAGGCTCTTCAATACCTTCCAATTATGTAAGGTGATATGCTCCAGGTCCAACCCTCTTTGAAATCATGTAGGGGCCTATCCAATTTTCCATAAATTTATCTCGTAGATGCAGCAACAGATTTGAATTTTATTGGTTTTCTTTGAGCACTAAATCTCCAACCTTGAATTCTCTCAAGTGGACTTTGTTATTGTAATCAAGACGATCTTGATAAATGTGGAGATGCTCCAAAGCATTGACTCAATATTCGTTAAGAATCATCAATTGATTAAGGCAGTCTTGTCGCGCTATATCATCATCTATAAAGTCCTTCAATGTTATGCATAGAGTTGGAATTTCCAACTCTAAGGGCATGATGGCCTCAACACCATATACAAGTGAAAACGGTGTTGTCCCCATGGGCATCCGTACACTAGTCCTATATGCCCATAATGCCAAAGGTAATTGAATGTGCCAATCCTTATAATTATCTCTCACCATCTTCCTCAAGATGGAGACTATTAGTTTGTTCAAGGCTTATACTTGACCATTTGCTTGTGGATAATAGGGTGTTGAAAAACTATGCTAAATATGGTATTTTTTCGTTAGAGCATGCACATTTTTGTTCTTGAAAGATGGCCCATTATCCGATATTATCTTCAATGGGATCCCAAAACAACTTATGATATTATGAAGTATAAACTTTGCAATCCTTGGTCCCATTGTCGATGTTAAGGGGATCGCTTCAACCCATTTAGTGAAGTACTCAATGGCCATTATGATGAATGTGTGTCGGCCTGAGGATGGGGGTGAGATCTTCCCAATTAAGTCCAATCCCCATTGCAAAAGGGCCCATGCTTCCTGGATGGGTTGCAAGGCTTGTTATGGCAAGTGCATGAGGTTTGCATGATGTTGGCACTTGACACATATTTTGACATACCCGCAATAGTCCTTTTCCATAGTGGGCCAATAATAACCCATTCTCAAGATGCGCTTAATGATGGCCATGCCACTAAAGTGACCACCACATGTGCTATCATGAGCTTGTGAAATTTCCTAGGATGCTTCCTGGGGCTTAAGACAACGTAGTAGTACTCCATCATATCCTCGTCTGTAAAGGATTTCTTCTAGAAAAATGTGTCTTGTTTCATTTTGCTTGAATTTCTGTCTTTCAGTATGTGACATACCTAGTGGAACCATTTCAAGTTTCAGGAAATCCCGTAGTTGGGAAAGTCAATCCTGGTAAGCCACAACCTCTATAGAAAATATAGTCTGCTCCTTCTGTGTTCCAGAACTAGTGAAAATAGATTGAGGAACAACCTTGTGGTGTATGGTTATGCCACACTTCATAGGACCTTGGGAGATCAATGACCCCCAAGGTGTCGTTATTAAAAAATATCTAGCTATGAAGGACCAATCCTGATTTAGTTCTATGTTGATTATGTTGATTGATTCTTGGTTGTCAAAAGTTTCATGACGTATTGCTGAGTACGAAAGCACTTTCACATGAATAGTTGTAAAATTGACAGACAAATTTTAAGGGATTAGGGATCCCAAAGAGGCCATGGTGTCTACAAACCTATTTGACATACAAGAGATTGCCTCGATGGCATACCATTCTAGTCAAGCTAGGTAAGTGTAAAAAAGCTCTTTGTAAGCCTTCAGGAGTGGGCACCTACATTGGAATAATCCTTTGACTTGGTTTACTATGAGCAAGGAGTCACCAAAGATATTCAATATTTTAATGCCCATTTCTATGGTTGTTTGAAGTCCCAAGATCAAAGCCTCATACTCTGTGTTTTTATTTGTGCAAGGGAAGTCTAGCTTGAATGACAAGGGCAATGGCATGCCATGTGGTGTTATAAATACAATCCCTGCTCTGCCTCCTTGCTCACACTTCGAACCATCAAAAAATAGTGTCATGTCTCTTTCTTTCTTAGGTTCTTCATGCTCCGACGGATCTGATAATGCAAAAACCGCATTGTCAGGCAATTCTATGGTGAGAGGCTTGCCATCTTGAAGAGGTGCCTCTACTAATTGATCAACTATGACTTGTCCTTTGTGTAGACACAAAATCAGCACCAATATAATAATGTGACAACAAACGCTGATCGCATTGACACACACAACCCCTAGGGCAGCCCCCAAAGGTTAAATAGTGGTCCTAACCACTCCCACAATAGTTTAGAAGGTCAAAGGTCAATTTGGCACTTTTTGGCACTTTGCTCCCTACTCGTCCCACCCTGGGATGATTACAAACTGGTATTCATCCCACCCAGGGATGATTATTAGCATTCGCCCTAGGGTGAGGCGAATAGAAGGTTTGACTGGCAAAAAGTCAAACCTCGAAAGGTCCGCCAGTTAACTGTAGCTTCAGGCCATTCATTTGTGAGGAATGGCTTCAAATCAAGAAGAAAGAATTTAGTCATGCATGTCTTTGATTTTTGAGGCCTCATGCAAGGAGACTCTAAATCAGGGAATAATATTTTTCCCAAAATAGGACATGCAACTCCAGTGGCACCCTCGCATGCGCATTCAAACAGAGAGACCCTAGGTCTATAAATTGGTGAGTCTTATCACCCAAAGGAGATACAAAGAAGGAGAATTTTGAGCAATGAATTTGCTACCATTTTACATCCACACACACACCTTTTGATTTGTGCCTTTCACATCCTTGATCTCTTTTGGAAGGGAGGTCATAGCGTGGTTATTGGAAGCGCAAATACGGAACCCAAACCCAAAAATTTGGCCACAATATACCACAAAATTTTCTGAAAACACACCACAAGATATTTTTGACCCATCCCAAGTGGATTGGTGTCGAAAAAAAGTCCCAAACGGTGGGCGTCCTGCCCCCGGGTGCCCCCCAAACTGTCGTAGTCCTAATTGCCCTGCCCCGGAGCGATTAGAAATATGTGGTAGATATCCTTTATATTATTTTTGCATTTTATTATATACTGCTTAGATAGGTTGTCATTTAAATTTCACATCGTTTTGAGCATTTTTTATCATGCTTTTATCATTTCCCGCATTTACTAACATGTAGGTAGCATCATCATATTCTTGGTGATAGATGCCAAATTGGGAAAATCTGACATTTTGAGTCTTCCCAAAATACCCCCAATTAGCTAACCCTAACTTTTTAGGTGATTTGGAACTTCTCGAATGTGACATTTGGGACTGTGCCTTTTAATACTTTGTTGCAGGTCTATTTGTCCCGCCCCTGAGAAAATACGAATATGTGGTGAATTTTGTGACTGTTCCATTTGCAGTGTCTTCCTTGTGATGTTTTTATGCCCCTATCAAGTTTTCAATTCATTTGGATCTATTTTAGTTATCATTTTAATTATATTTTGCATGTGCTAGTTGAAGGAGTGGGGATTGCATGTTTTATTTCATCTATAGGTGCTACTGACTGTTCTCTATTTATTTGAATGTAGTATATGGACATTAGAGGAGAAAAAATGAGTCAATAATCATCAACACAAGTGGTGATGATGTTTTGTCTTCCCATTTTACATGTGGGCACGCAAAAGAAGGAATAGCATCCATGGGTGTAACAAGAACACATTTAACGCTCCTAGCCCCTGAAAAGTGAGGAGACAGATTGTAACTGAGTTCTAAAACATATTAATAAAAAGTGATGTATTCTTTATTGTATTTTTATTTGGTTTTGATTTGTTTATGCTCCTTTCTTTTCATGCACTTTCAATTCATAGGGTTTAGCGTTATCTTTTGTTCATTTACTCCTGGAGTAGTGAGGGTCTCCCCCTTTTGTCTTTGGCAAACTTCACATTCTTTTACAAATTTTTTGATGTAATTTTTCATCCCTACCCAATAGAAGGAGGTAGTGGCTCTTTTATAGGTTTTTAAGAACCCTGAGTGGCCTGTCGTGGGTGAGGTATGTAACTTGTGAAGAAGTTATTTTCGATAAGTTGAATTGGGGATGAGGACCATCCTCCCTTTGTATCTTAATATATTGTCCTTCCAAGTGTATGGAGGTTTGCTACTAGGATTATGTTGAAGTTGTTGAATTAAGGCATGGGTAGTAGGATCATTTATCCATTCTTCATGCACCTCATCTACCCATTTAGGAATAAGGGAGGAAAGAGCATGGACTTGAGGCATATCTTCAAATTTTCTAGAAAGTGCATCGGTTGCCATGTTGTCCTTGCCCTTTTTATATGTAATTTCATAATCATAGCCAAGAAGTTTAGTAACACATTTTTGTTGTTCCGAGGTATTAGTCCTTTGTTCCAAAAAATACTTCAAGCTATGATGGTCGGTGCATATAATGAAATGTTGGCCAATAAGTTAAGGCCTCCAATGTTGAATAGCATGGACGATTGCCAACATCTCTTTTTTGTACGTAGAGCGAACTAAATTCTTAGGATAAAATTCTTTTCTTATAAAAGCTATAGGTCTTTCATCCTGCATGATTACGGCTCCCATTCCTATTCCTAAAGCATCACTTTCAATGACGAACGATTTAGAAAAGTTGGGCATGGCTAGAACAGGGGTGGTACACATTGCAGTTTTCAAGGTGATAAAGGCCTCGTCTACTTTAGGTGACCATTTGAAAGTGTTTTTCTTAAGTAATGTTGTTAGAGGAGCAGCGATTTTACCATAATTTTGGACAAATTTTCTATAATATCCCGTTAGTCCAAGAAACCCACATAGAGCTTTTAAGGTTTTTGGAATAGGCCAATTTTTCACCTCCTCGATTTTGGAAGGATCTACCATCACGCCGTTCTTTGAGACAACATGCCCTAAGTATTCAATTTCTTGTTTTCCAAAGGAACACTTTGATATTTTTGCATAAAGTTGATTTTCCTTCAAGATTTGTAACGCTTGTCTAACATGGTCCAAATGTTCTTCCCATGTTTTGCTATAAATCAAAATATCATCAAAGAAAACTAATATAAATTTACAAAGTAAAGGGTGAAATACCTTATTCATTAGACTTTGAAAGGTAGAAGGAGTGTTGGTAAGGCCAAATGGCATCACCAAGAATTCGTAGTGCCCTTCGTGAGTGCGAAAGGTCGTCTTAGGAATATCCTTTTCATTGACTCGTATTTGGTGGTAGCCTGACCATAAGTCCAACTTGGAAAAATAAGCTGCCCCATGGAGTTCATATAATAGCTCGTCTATGACCGGAATAGGAAATTTATCTTTGATAATCATTTTATTAAGTGCTCAAAAATTGACACATAAATGCCACGAACCATCCTTTTTTCTAACTAAAATAATTGGAGAGGAGTAAGGGCTTCTGCTAGGTCTAATGGCTCCTGCCGTAAGAATCTCTTGTACTAATTTCTCTATCTCAGTATTTTGGAGGTATGGATAATGATAAGGCTTAATATTAGGAGGTTGATGCCCTAGAAATAGTGGAATAGTGTGATTGTGACTTCATTGTGGAGGTAGTCCTTTTGGTTCATTGAATACCGCCTTATGGTGGTCTAGAATATTTTGTAACTCTGGTGTCTCGTCTTCTTTGTGACTAGGTTGAATTGAAAATAATTAGGCAACCATTCCTTTGTTTCCTTTTTGGATAATTTTCTCCATTCTATGCGAGCTGACGATTTGGGAAGGTCCTGATTTTAGGCCTTGGATAATATAGGTTTGGTTCTTTGCTATGAATTTCATCCATAGTTCATCAAATTCCCATTGGACTATGCCCAAGGTTCTTAACCATTGTACGCCTAGTACAATGTCGCACCCCCCTAGGGGTAGAACGTACATGTCGCTTTGCATGGTATAAACCCCCATAGTTAGTTTTATATTTCTGCATTTTCCTTTGCATGCAATTTTTTTGCCTTTTCCAATCATCACTTCGAAGTTATTGCAAGGGTATATAAAACAATTTGCTTGTCTAGCCACCTTTGGATCGATAAAATTGTGCATGTTACCATAATCTAGGAGCACGGTAAGGTTTTGTTTCTTAAAATACCCTTTTACTCGCATTTTTTGAGGGGCAAAAAATCTGGCAAGGGTGTTGAAGGAAACCTTTGGTGCATTTTATTCGTCACTTTCAAGTGTATTGGATAATACCTCTACTTCGATTTCAGGTTCCTCTTTAGTAGAATTTCCTTCCTCTATGGCATCTAGAATATATAATTTTCGTGAGGCACATTTATGATTTTTGTCAAATTTCTCATCGCAATGGTAGCAAAGACCCTTAGCTTGTCTTTCCTTCATTTCCTCGAAACTCAGACGTTTAATTGGTAGAGCGGGGTTAATTTTGGGGGTTGTGTAGGAGTTTTTGGTTCGTCCATTTTGCATTGGTTTGGGGTTGGTATAAGTGTTTGATTGTTTCCCCCAAGTTGTTTTCGTGAACCGATTTTGTGCCTTGATTTTGTCTTCCACTAATTTCGCTAGGCCGATGGTCTCTAAAATGTTTGTAGGGTTGTACATTTGTACCTCAATTCAAATTTCTTCTTTTAATCCGCTAACGAAACATTCTTGAAAGAAGGAAGCATCTAATCTGGATGTTCAATTAGCTAACCTTTCAAATTCTGCTTGGTACTCTCTTACTGATGTGGTTTGGCATAATTTAGTGAGGGCACTTGTGAAGCTTTGAAACTTGCTAGGGCCAAATCGTACTAATAGGTTTTGTGTAAAGGTTGACCATGACAGAGTGCCATTAGTTTTCTCAAACCATTAGTACCATTGGATGGCATCATTTTCCAAATGGAAGGAGGTGATATGCACTTTTTGTATTTTTGGAATTTTATTTAGTGAGAAATATTGCTCTGCTCGGTAGATCCAGTTTGTAGGGTCTCCACCTTCAAATTTTGGGAAGTCCAATTTGGTCATCCATGGTAGAATGGAAGTTTGTGGACCTCCTAACATTGCTCGGTTTGATGACCCATTGTTGGTTGATTTTGCTTGTGTTGTTGCCTATTTTTTACTGATGGCATCAAGTTTAACATCCATTGCAAATATTTTCTCAAAGAGTTCTCTTGTGTTACGGGAATTATCCTCTCTTTCCTGTTTAACTTCTTCAGTGAGCCTTTCGTTTTTCTCGTGGATGGAATCTAGTGATCGTCGTCCGTCGGACATTGCAGTTGGTAGATGAGAAAAATAGTGCAATTTTGGTATATAAAAGTTGTCAAAAAAGTTGTTTTAGCAACTTTGCAAAAGTTAGAAACTTTTTGCCAAAAAAAAAAAAATGTTGCTATTGTTTTAATTCGGTGCTCACTGTTTATTAACAGTAGCCTTTAGATTTTATTATGAACCGACATGAATTACGGAGTGAGTCAGCACAACAGGGCCCGATACGAAGCACAAGGCGGGGCAGAGAGCGCACGGTATGACCAAGTCAGAAGGGCATGACACGAAGCACGAGGTGTGGTGGAGCAAATGCAAGGCGACTGGCGGCAAGGGCAGCGTTGGATAGCAGGAAATCGATAGATGACAGAAACTCAAAGGCAGTGGCTTCGATGCTATCTTTCTATAGAGAACCCAATGTTAAATTCACATGCGTGTGGCTTCGATGGGCTATTTCACACTATATATATATATATATATATATATATATTTTTTAACTTCTTGTGTTTGTCGTCGTCGATGCGCGGGTCGATTGATTGTCCTTTATCAACAAACATAAAAAGACTTGTAAATTTATATTAAAATTATTTTTTATAATTTATACATTGTCTTTTTCCTATAAACCATCGATAAAAATGTTCGATCGAGATTTTTAATCGATTTCTTCGATCTGATTGTGTCGTTCGATCAGAATTTTAAGAGCTCAACCAGGATTGGAAAAAAATATTGAAGCTTGGTTCTGTGATGTTGTAATGACCAATGGCATTTGCTTTCTCACCGCTTGTAGAGATCTCACAGTTGGTCGCCAGTTTAAATGCTTGTAACCTGCTTAATGCTCTCTGTTCGCAGTGTGTCCAGGATCTTTAATTAAGGGAATTTTTTTTTTTCTATAAACTAGCTCTGATCCAAATGTTAAGATACCAAGTATTTAAATGTGAATTGAATGCAAACTATGAAGCAGAATTGCAGTTTAGAATCGCTTTGAATATTGTTGGAATCCAAACAATATGAATAAATTGAAATGTATTTGATTTGATTGCTGTCCTAAAATGAATATGGTGATGTGCATAAATATGAAGTATGGGGTGCGATTGGAAAGATGCACCCCTGATAATTATAATTACAATATGTTAGGAGGGTCCTAACACATCGCATCCGGGATTTTCATTTTTGTTTCCGTATCCTCGTGCTTTCAGTGGCGATCATGGTGGGACCTCTGTCCCTTGATTTTAAGATTAAATTTCTGATCAAAATTTGCTTGTTTTTGCTTGCAGGTACCAAGTTTTCAAACGCTGGACTGTTGTTCGTTCTAGTCTGTGATGAGTACAGAGCTGGAATTCATCTTACCCAGGGACGAATGGGCATTTGCCCCACCCTGTGATGAATACAGTTCTGTTATTCATTTCACCCAGGGATGAATAGCTCTCTGTGCAATTTCAGGACAGAAATTCAGAGGCATCCGATTTGGGCAGAGAAGAGGTAGGGGTCCTAAACACCTTCTATCATTTTTTGCTTTCTGTTTTCTATTTTCTGGTTATTTGCTTGCATAGGAGAGTTTGAATGCTTGTTTTCTTCATTTATGCAAATTAAAAAGAACCCCACACACCACGTGGTAATTTAAACAACAAGGAGTTGGTCGTAAAACCCCAACCCTTGAGCAAGACCAACGGTGGATTTCATCACCACCTTGGCTTGAAATATTGCATACATAACCCCGATCGCGACTGTTGCTAGATGTAAATCCTGATGAAAGCTGACCAAGTGTAGCTGGGGTGATTCCCAATGCATGAGGATAAGTCTTCTATGGTAGGTGTCATAAATAGAGTGATTCCCCTTTCGTACCGCCTATGTTCCACGTACCATCTGCTCTCACGTACCAATAGTTTCCCTCACGTAAGGGCGGGTATATAGAGAGGTTGGTATATCGGCCCGGCAATGGTATATCGAAGGGGCGACCATTTTTGGGAGTCATAAGAGCCATCATATTGCATTTAAACGTTCTTTACAAAATCTTTCAAAACAAAAATCAAAACACACTAAACCAGATTTAGGGCACACTTTTAATCTTTAAACGAGATAATCATTGCTTCGATTGTGTGTTTCCCTTCTATTTAGTGTAGCATAAAAATCATAAAAAGAGATAAAAATCTATGCATCTTGTAGGAAAACATCACCATGGTGTACACCCGTAGCCGAGCCCAATCACGGGTAGGAGCTGTAGAGAGTGCACAAAGGGGGACAAGTCACCTCCGATATAGTCCTGAGGACTTGGTCATCCCGCCTTGGTGGCCTGACACACAAGATAGTCCACATCATGCCATTACAGAATAGGACTATAGAGGCACCTCTTTGAGGGGCACCCCCACTCAGCATAGATCTTTTCAAGAGGAGGACCTACACGTGGCACTCAACATAGAAAGGAGGCCTCCCTTAGATGCTCGTTATGAGTGGCCTAGTGATGAAGCGCTAGAGAAACATAGGGTCCATAAGGAGGGGCCACATGATTTCGTCATCCCTCCTTTACCCCTTATTACTATTAGAAACACTAGACAAAATCCAGAGCACAAGGCTCTCCAGATAGGGCAAGCCAATTCTGCCCGCACCTTTCACACATACGAAAGGGAGTACGAGGAAGACCACTACGTTCCTCAAGAGCAATACACAGCATGAGAGCAATGCACCTCCACACCTGCTATGTATCAGGATCACCCAATGAGGCCAGAGCCTCGGGTGAATGCCGCTAACCTCGACAGAGGAAAGCAACCCATAGGGATCTCGGATCACCATGACCGAGATAGACATGTAGGAGAGGCATCTAGGCTTCCTAAACACAAGACGGTGGAACAAATTGACTTGGCATTTTCCAGACATGCCGCCCGCCAAGCGCAAATCATGCAGCTCAAGCAAGATCAACAATAGTTAGAGCATCTGTACCACCTTAGCAAAGAGCGCATTCAACATCAGACAGCCGAATTGCTTCATAACACTATGCCTGAGAAGGTCCCAACCCCTCGTGCACATAAAGTAGAAGTGTATGAGAGGCACAACCCCTTGGTGCGAGATAGGTCCCCACGACCTTACCAAGTATTACCTCCAAGACCTCCTAGACCTGAGCGGGAGGCCACTCCCAGGAACAACGATGGGCACCCTCCACGGGGACCCACCCATGGTTATAGGTCTCACCCAGAAACTCCTCAAGAAGCCTATGAGGAGTATGAGCAAGAAGAAGAGCGGGCCAAAATGCCCTACCAAGGCAGAGGGGCTGTTATCCGGCCACCCCTCCATAGGCCTCAAGTTTCCCACAACCCACAATGGGAGCAAACCAAGGAGGAAGAGATCAAATCTTTCGATGCATATAAAGCGCTGCTAGAGCGCTTAGAGTCTATGGAGACCAAGACTTTTGGGCCCCAAAATCCCACTTTACGCCAACTCCACAGTCACCCTGTGCATCCATCAGTGTCAGCACCCCCATACCCTGAACACTTTAAACTACCCCAGTTGGCACTCTTTAGAGGGGAGGAGGATGCCCAAGAGCACGTGACTAGATTCCTGAGCCAATGCTTTGGCATTCAGGACAATGATGCTTTGTTGCTAAGAACATTTATAACCACATTCGTAGGCCCTGCCTCGGATTGGTTCACTCAGTTGCCAAAACATAGCATCAGTAACTTGGATCAGCTAGTGGACGCGTTCCTCGAACGCTTCGCCTTCAACACCAAGAAAAGGGCGTCACTAAGTGACCTAGCTAGCCTCAAGTAGTATGAGGAAGAAACCATGGTGGCATATGGGAACCGGTGGAGGACGTTGCTTTCAAAGCTGCCCTACCTCCCTCCCATGTCCGACTTGACCCAAATGTTCTCAAAGAGCTATTTGAGATCGATCTCCATGCTATTGCAGCTGCAGACAATATGCCACTTTAGAGGAAGCTCTGGCGCAAGCCAGAATCATTGAGGAGATCAAGATACAGGATGGCGAGATTGCCAAGCCAAAGAAGAAAGAATGGTCTAAGAACACCAAAATAGGGACCACGCAACAGAAACCCGTTGCGGTCAATCAGGTTGCTATAAACGTCCCTAAGCCTGCACAAGCAACACAACCCCAAAAGGCTAACTATCAGGCGGTGCCTCTTAACAATTATGACAGAGAAAATCAGAGGCAAGAACAAAATCAGTAGCATCGCCCTAGGCGATAATTCACACCTTACACAGAGTCCAGGGACTCCTTGTTTGACCGCTTGTCAATGGCAAACTTGATCAACCTGCCCGAGATTCAAACCATAGACCCCAATGTGCCAAAGCCTAAGGGGTACAGGGAGGACTTATACTATAGGTTCCACAGATGGAAGGGACATGACCTTAATGCATGTTGGAAGTTTAAAGGCTTGGTGCAAGACCTAATCGACAACAAGATGTTGGCAGTGGACAACCCCGTAGTGCCAAACAACCAACAGATGGGAGTCTTCAGAGACCCCCTACCTGCCCATGATGCACAGGCAAAACCCCTTCAAGTCAATGAGGTGACACAGAATTGCCCCATGCAGGGGTATGTAGGGATGATAAGCATAGTGACTAGGAACAAGAGGTACCCAGGAGCTGCCCCCATGATAGCCACAAGAGAGGTTCCATCGACGTCACAACCTCAACAACACCCTACGCAACTTCCCCCACCTAGACCAGTGGCCACGATTCGGACTAGACTTACCCAAAGTCTAAGGACCACGTCGGCTAGGCTCTCCATATACGAGCTCATTCAACAATCAATGCCCCATCGAGAGGCTCTAATGGAGATATTAAAAGCCATCGAGCTGCAACCCCATGAAGCAAACTCTTTCAACAACTTTGTGGGACATGTAAAACAATGTACAGAACCAGTCATCACCTTTAGAGAAGATGAATTGAAATCAGTGACTGGTGATGTGGCGGATCCACCCCTGCACGTCATTGCATGGGTCAACGAGATTCCGTATAAGAGGGTGTTGGTGGACACTGGCTCGTCCAGTAATATAATTACAATAGCAACATTGAAACATCTGAAGTTGTCGGCATCTCACATCGTGGCCTCCACCTATACTCTTCGAGCATTCAATGATGCGATATGCTCGATGGTTGGCACAATTGTCCTACCCATCCAAGTGGGACAAAAGACTATTCATACATTGTGCCACATCTTGGAAGGTGAGATGGCCTATAATATCTTGTTGGGGCGGCCTTGGATCAGGGACATGAAGTGTGTCCCTTCAATAGCTCATTAGTGCCTAAAGTATACATTTGAAGGACAAGTGCATGTAGTCTCGACAGACTTAGAGCCCTTCAAGTACTGCAATACGATGCAATTCATGCCGCAATCGACCCTTCCATCAACACATTTGGATTTTTAGTTGAATCCATCTAACCAGGGTCCGATTTCGCATGCATCCCCATTGACAAGTCCATCAAATCCCCAACCGGGTCCATCTTCCTCATCTGGTCCTTCACCAACGATGCCACCTACGATGGCCACACCGAAGGACAAGGGAAAGAAACCCCTAGAAGAGGAACCACCCCTAGTCTCAACCATCTCTACCGAAGAGATGCCTAGCAGAATGGAAGTCGAGATGCCTAGTTCACCCTACATGGAGTGGACTCAGGAAGAACTCCCATTCGCTCCCCCTCAACCACCAACGATCACCATTGAGATGGCCAACATGGGCCTGGGGGAGTATATAGTGTGAAACATTGTAGCAACACCCGCACTTGAGTCCATGCAAGACATGGGGAGACCTCGCCTCCCCATCGGCACTGTGGTTCCTCTAGGCTACCCACCCAATCAGACAAACTTTGTTTATGGGGGCCTGGATAATGGCATTGAACCTTACATGCAAGAAGATGAAGATGAAGAACCCTTTGCTGAGGACGTCAACTATTTGTCCAACCCAGACTTCGCATTGAGATATCTTGGCCAATGCAATTGGCATGGATATGGGTTGGGCAGGTATGAGCAAGGAGTGCGTGTTCTTTGCCAACCAAGATATCAAATGTCGTATGACAAGTCAGGAGTAGGGTTCAACCACCCCTTGCCCCTGGACATCTTGGTAGAGAACATGCAAGGCCTAGGGATAGGCAACAAGGATGGGTTGGCATTAGATCCATATGCCAATCCTAACACAACATATACATTGGGGGATTATCACCCATTGCTAACAACCAACCTTGTTGACCTTAACAACCCTTTCCCTTCGATCGAAAAGGGAGAAAGTTCAAGCTTAGACTCACCTACATAAACACTACCCCCCCCCCCCAACCCCCCCCCCCCCCCCCCCCCCCCAACCAATTGAGCATATGCCACCTCAAGAGAATCAGGTCCCCCCGCAAAGAGCGGAACAACCTCGATGGGACCACATTAATTTGCTCGAGCAAGATGAGCCTCATATGTCGCAAATAGCTATTGGAGCCAACGAAGGCCTTTGGATCTCTGACAATGATTATGAAGATGAAACTGAGATGGCCTATCTCAATCATATGCGATAGCAACAATATCCCTTGGACATAGATGACATGTTTGAACAATTACATATAGGGCCAAGGCATAGGTGGCACCTCAACCAGGCATAGTTATACCAATTACTACACCCGCCACTCCAGGTATACAGAGAACATCTTCCACTTGGAGACCCTATAGAGCCATCAGTGCCTAGGGTGGACCCTATCCTCTTATCCGCACATAGGGCCGATCCATTTGTGCCAGTACCCACAGAGCCAGATCCAGAGCACAAAGATCATCTAGGATGTCCGAGCAGCCACACCCACGGTAATGGAGACCAAAATCATTTCATCAACATGATCTCCATTGATTTAACCACCCCCATCCATAATCCAACCGACCCAACATGGTCATTGCATCTAGACCTAGATGCTATAGACTAGGATCATGCTGACACACCGCCATCCCCATAAGAGTACTAGCCTTGTGGTGGGATGTTCCATTTCACCCGAATACAGACTCAAGATGTCTTCCATGCTAAAGAGGAACCCGACATTCCGAACGATGATCTAAATTCAGCAAATGATATCCACTTGATCCCAACTCCACACTAGTTGGAGGACGAGTCCCACATGTCAATCGAGGAGATGACTGACGTAGACATCGACTCAGATCCAATAAATTTGCAAATCATCAAGTTGGGGGTAAGTCTATCCCCCAAAGAGCAAGCCGACTACATTGCCCTTCTCAAAGAGAAGAAGGAGGTTTTTGCATGGTCCTACAAAGACATGCCCAAAAGCTCCAAGGATTCCCACAATCGCTTGGTCAAACCCAAAATGCCCCAAAGGTATCCATAAACCCTTTGGTCAAACCAAAAGCTCCAAGGATTCCCACAATCGCTTGGTCAAACCCAAAATGCCCCAAAGGTGTCCATAAACCCTTTGGTCAAACCAAAAGCTCCAAGGATTCCCACAATCGCTTGGTCAACCCCAAAAATGCCCCAAAGGTATCCATAAACCCTTTGGTCAAACCAAAAGCTCCAAGGGTAACCATAACCGCTTGGTCAAAATAAATATTCAAAAACAAACAAAAACAATAAAATCATCAAAAATAACAAAAAAAATTGCATCTCAATTCCATGCATACTCGTAAAAATCAAAATACAAAAATATAAGTTGCATTAGGCATCGCATCCATACATTGCATATTTGTTGGTCATACATGTCCCAAACACCATAGACTGTAATTGCTCGGCAATTCCTTCATTTTCCACATTCCATCCATTTTATAAATACATACATCCAGAATAACACCATCCCCATTTTTAGCATAGTCAATTGTCTCCTAATGTATGTAGGGTTTTCGTCATTCAGATGTCTTTAAATTTCTAGCCAAAAATTGTACAAAGTTAAACGGATTTTACAAGGGAAAGTTTTACTTGGATCACGCCTCGTTATGTAACATCCCTACACAAGTTAAAACACATAAAATAATTCCCAAGTTGTGTGAACGCAAGAGAAACCTACAAAGCAGTCTAGGATACCATAGGTGAAAGATTAGCCTGTTCATCCCCCTGTGTGAATGGTTCAAGAGTGCTGAGAATTGACAAAAGGACAAGCTCTTCCCCATCAATTCCCCCTAATAAATAGTGGTTTTCACCACTACCAAAAATCCCAATCCCCGTTGGTCCCCAAAGTTGTAAGGATTCATACTACACGCCCCTGACAAGGATGGGTAGTCATCCCCAAGGCCTAAAAGGATCAATGCCATTCAAAAGCAAACTCCCAACAAGCCATCATCACGACCATATCCAATCACCTTTGGTCTCCAAAGTCGTAAGGATTCATACTACACACCCCTGACAAGGATGGGTAGTCATCCCCAAGGCCTAAAAGATCAATGCCCTTACTTCATAATATCCCTAATCCCCTTTGGTTCCCAAAGTCGTAAGGATTCGTACTACACGTCCCTGAACAGGATGGGTAGTCATCCCCAAGGCCAAAAGGATCAAGGTCATTCATAAGCCAAAAACCTACAAGCTCAACCTTACGAAGCTCAAAATGCAAAATCAAATAACAGTGGTTATCACCACTATTCAACATCCTTGCTCAAAAAGAAAAACAAAAAGAGAAAAATAAATAGTGATTTTCATCATTATGTATACGAGCAAGTATCCTAACACGTTGAGCAAATAATAGATGCCTGAGCTTGAATCCCTGGAATTCTCAGCATTCAAAAACCATCTAGGTGATCCTCATTACGGGTTTGGTGGACAACCTACATGGCAATGGCGGTATCCTAAACGCATGACGATATGTCTATCACATTAGCTTTGCATGTGAGCAGACCAATGTTTGCATGTGGATGAGCTAGCTTATGGTACCTTAGATTGTCCCATGGATTAATCTTACTAAATACAACAATGGAGTTAGTGGAGCTAATTAGGTGATCCTCAGTACAGGTTTGGTTGACAACCTATCTGGCACTGGCGGTATCCTGAAAAATACCACATAAACGAACTCAATTGCACACACAGGGATGTGAAATAACTTGGTCAAACTCAAGTCTGATTTATACCTTGTTCAAAAGTCTTGCGAGATAAATGTACAGTCTTGGCTAGTTAGTTAAAATATCTGAATCTCAGAAAAGCTTAACTACATTTTAAAACAACTAGTACATTTCATTACATACATCACCATCAGATAATATGAAAAATGCAAAAACAAAGTTCTCACATGCAAAGTCATTCCACAAAGCCATCACATAAGTACAGAAAGCCAGTAAATCTTGTACAGTCTATGGTGCCATCGACAAGTTATCAACAACTCATTTCATTCATTCCATATGCATACATCATATAATTAGAAACATCGCATTCATAATACCACATGCATACATCATCATAAATAACTATGCATAAACATAAAAACAAACCATGACAAGTGTATAAACACAAATAAATTCATGTATATATATCATCAGTGCAAAAATTTCAAAAACATCAAAAACTGCACAAAATGCACCAAAAACAAGCAATAAAATTGTCCAAAGAGAGTGCTTTTGCACTTGACATTATAGGCATGCAAAATAGACGTCAGAGTCACAAATCCTCACTATCCTACTCCCTAAGAAGGCTACCATAGCCGGACCGCTCCACAGGAGGATGGATTTTCGAGAATTTCATCCCCAAATGGCATCACAAAAAAGGTCAAAACCCAACCAAAAATAGCAATAACATTGCCAAACGAAGGCGCCTTTGCACCTAACATTCTTGGCATCCAAAATAGACGTCGAGGTCACAAATCCTCACTATCCTACTCCCTAAGAAGGCTACCATAGCCGGACCACTCCACGAGAGGATGGATTTTCAAGAATTTCATCCCCAAACGACATCACAAAAAGGGTCAAAACCCAACCAAAAATAGCAATAACATTGCCGAACGAAGGCGCCTTTGCGCCTAACATTCTTGGCATCCAAAATAGATATTGGGGTCACAAATTATCACTATCCTACTCCCTAAGAAGGCTACCATAGCCGGACCGCTCCACGGGAGGACGGATTTTTGACAATTTCAGCTCCAAAATGCGTCACAAAATGGGTTCAAACCCACCAAAAATAGGTCAGAATGTTCGAAATTGCTTAAGCATTCAATGGTAAACAACTGAAGGCACCCTTACATAAGTCATCTTGGGTCAAGTGACTCATCACTTTTCTCATGTTGGTCATTCCCTCATCGATTCGTCGCTTGAGGGGGTAGTCACACTTAGTCACCAATCAACAAAAACACACCCAATCAAGGAAATAACATGCATTCAAAGGATCATTGACAAAGACAATCACGCTCCTGCTTGGGGCAGCAAACAAGCAATAATCACAAGCTGATCAAACACTTGGCATTCATGAATCATGAACTCAAGGTTCCCATAGACAAAAGGTTGCGCCCTTTGCCTATTCATGACTGATCAATGTCCAAGATCAAGTAACACCTCACCGAAAAAGGTTAACACTTGAATTAAGCTCCTTAGCTCGTCAGAAGCAAGGATTCAAGAATGCGTGCCCTTTCCATACTTGGGGCATCAAGAGTTGGTTAGGTTACTGAGAAACCCTAATCATTAGTGCTTTGGTTATCTATTTTTGCTCGGCGCTGTGCCTTGCACAATGCTTCCCAAAAAGGGGCATCTGTAGACACCAAAACAGCACCAATCCGATTATGTGACAACAAACGCTGATCGCATTGACACACACAGCCCCTAGGGCAGCCCCCAGAGGTTAAACAGTGGTCCTAACCACTCCCAAAAGTAGTTTGGAAGGTCAAAGGTCAATTTGGCACCTTTTTGGCACTTTGCTCCCTACTCGTCCCACCCTGGGATGATTACAAACTGGTATTCGTCCCACCCAGGGACGATTATCAGCATTCGCCCTAGGGTGAGGCGAATAGAAGGTTTGACTGGCAAAAAGTCAAACCTCGATAGGTCCGCTAGTTAACTGCAGCTTCAGGCCATGCAATTGCGAGGAATGACTTCAAATCAAGGAGAGAGACTTCAGTCATGCATGTCTTTGATTTTGGAGGCCTCATGCAAGGAGACTCTAAATCAAGGAATAATATTTTCTCCCAAAATAGGACAAGCAACTCAAGTGGCGCCCTCGCATGCGCATTCAAAGAGAGAGACCCTAGGTCTATAAATTGGTGAGTCTTCTCACCCAAAAAGAGATACAGAGAAGGAGCATTTTGAGCAATGAAGTGCTACCATTTTACATCCACACACACACCTTTTGATTTGTGCCTTTCACATCCTTGATCTCTTTTGGAAGGGAGGTCATAGGGTGGTTATTGGAAGCACAAATCCGGAGCCCAAACCCGAACATTTGGCCACAATATCCCACCAAATTTTCTGAAAACACCCCATAAGAGGTTTTGGACCCATCCCAAGTGGATTGGTGCCGAAACAGAGTCCCAAACGGTGGGCGTCCTGCCTCCGGCGCCCCCAAACTGTCGTAGTCCTAATCGCCCCACCCCGGAGTGATTAGAAATCTGTGGTAGATTTCCTTTATATTATTTTTGCATCTGATTCTATACTGCTTAGATAGGTTGTCATTTAAATTTCACATCATTTTGAGCATTTTTTATCATGTTTTTATCATTTCCCGCCTTTACTAACATGCAGGTAGCATCATCAAATTCCTGGTGATAGAGGCCAAATTGGGAAAATATGACCTTCTGGGTCTTCCCAAAATACCCCCAATTAGCTAACCCCAACTTTGCAGGTGATTTGGAGCTTCCCGGATGTGACATTTGGGACTGTGCTTTTTGACACTTTGTTGTAGGTCTATTCGTCCCGCCCTGGAGCGAATACGAATATGTGGTGAATTTTCTGATTGTTCCATTTGTAGTGTCTTCCTTGTGATGTTTTGATGCCCCTATCAAGTTTTTAGTTCATTTGGATCTATTTCAGTTATCGTTTTATTTATATTTTGCATGTGCTAGTTGAAGGCGTGGGGATTGCATGTTTTATTTTATCTACGAGTGCTATTGACTATTTTCTGTTTCTTTGAACGTAGGATCTGGACATTAGAGGAGCAGCAAGGAGTCAAGACTCATCAACGCAAGTGGCGGTGATGTTTGGTCCGCCCATTTTACATGTGGGCACGCGGAAGAAGGAATAGCATCCATGGGTGTGACAAGAACACATTTAACGCTCCTAGCCCCTGAAAAGGGAGGAGACGGATTGTAACCGAGTTCTGAAACATATTAATAAAAAGGGTTGTCTTCCATATTGGCTTTTTATTTGGTTTCGATTCGTTCATGCCTCTTTCTTTTCATGCACTTTCAATTCATAGGATTTAGCGTTATCTTTTGTTTCATTTGCATCGCATCCGGGATTTTCCTTTTTGTTTCCGTATCCTCGTGCTTTCACCTTGATAGAAATTTGACTTATGAACACTAGATAAAATTCTATCAATAGCATGATCCACTTTACAGTATGTGTGTTGTGGTAAGTCTTGTTCATCATGTACTGCAAAGGGTTTTGTTTTGATATAATGTAGGTCGTATAGCCCAACATGTAGTGTTGCAACTTTCAAGTCGTAAAGACTACGACTAAAGACAACTTTTCAATATATGCATACCCTAGCTCATAACTCACCAAGGTGCAACTAATGTAATATACGACTTGCTCTCTATCTTCTGCATTCTTTTGGGCTAACATGGTCCCCAATGCAAAATCAGTAGCCATTATGTATAACAAAAATGTTATGTCTGGACTTGGTGGAGACAGGATTAGTGGTGTTGCCATGTATGTTTTGATCTCTGTAAAGTCTTGATGGCACTCTTCATCCCAATTAAAAGTAACCTCTTTATATATAAATTGATTCATGGATCAACATTTATCTAATAATTGTGCAATGAATATTTTTATGGATTCTATTTTACCTTGTAGGCTTCTTAACTCCCTAATGTTGGTAGGGGAGGTCATTTCCAATATAGCCTTTAGCTTTTGAAAGCACGAGATTCCGGAAGTTTTGAAAGGAAAACTATTGCGATGCATCCAAAATCAAATAAACGCTTAAGTCCTAAAATGTGAAAAACATGAAATGAAAAAGACGAATTTGAAATGAGATAACAGAAAGTGTAGAAAGCACAACCCTTTTTATTTAACTCTCTTAATCTCGGTTACAAAGACGCCTCCTCCCTTTTCAGGGGCTAGGAGCGTTAAATGAATTTTGGTTACAATCATGATTTAGTACTCCTCCTTCCGCATGCCCACATTTGAAATGGGCGGGCCAGAGTGTTGCCGCCGCTGGTGTTGATGAATCCTTGATCCTTGTTGCTTCTCCTGCATTCAAAGAAACAACAAAAATGGTTAGTAGCACCTGTGACAAAAGATGAAGCGTTTGATCTTAAAAACCAATGGAGGATGCATGCATAAGATTAACTAAATCAGTGAATAAAATGACTCTAAGTAACCTGCAATTTTGACAGAGACCAGAAAACATTACCAGAGGGCCACTGCCATCAAAACAGTCGGTGAAACTCCGCCGATTTGAGTTCAACTATAATTCGTCCCTGGTCAGGACGAATTCTACTGTAATTCGTCCCTGGGTAGGACGAATTCGCCTACGACAAAGCGCCGCGGTGATGCTGCTCAAATGTCAAGTCTCGGGATCTCCAAAATACCTACAAACATAGGGGTTAGCTAATTGGGGGCATTTTGGGACGACCCAGATGGTCGGATTCTCCCAATTTACACCCACAAAAAAAAAAATTTATTATTTACCAACAAGTTAGTGGGACAACAAAAGCAACAAAAACATGATGAGATCTAATCAAAACATTATGAAATCGAAGTTATAAACTATCTAGACAGCATAAAATGGAATGGAAGATAAACAAATGATAAAAGAACAAATTAAAATAAAACTTAGAAAGTGCGGGCGCCCAAGCGGGCCGCCCACCGTTAGAACTTGATTTCGGCACCAATCCACTTGGGATGGGCCCAAAATCTCTTGTGATGGGTTGTCGAAAAATTGGTAGATCAATGTGGTCAAATGTCGGGTTTGGGTCCGGATCCACACTTCCAAAAGCCACCCAATAACCTCTCTTGCGAAAGAGATCAAGGATGTGGAAGAGGTGAATCAAAAAGGGTGCAATGTGGTGTTCAATTTGGCAGCACTTCGTTGCTTGAAAATGCCTCCAACTTGTTCTCTTTTGGGTGGGAAAGTCCACCATTTTATAGACCCAGGGGGTCTCTTTGGAGGGGCATGCAGGGGTGCCATGTGGCGGCCATGCCTTCCCAAGAGGGAGGAGACTCCTCCCTGACTTGGGCTTCCATGACTGCCCTTGTGACAGTCCTCTAACGCCCACTCTGCCCACCTACACGCGCATGCAAGGCAAGAGGCAATAATTGACTGTCTTCGGCTGCCACTTGGCGCCATTCTTCTTTTTGCCCGTTGAACCTGGAATTCGTCCTGACCCAAGACGAATTCAGAATTCATCCCTGGGTGAGACGGATCCCAATTTGAATTCGTCCTTGGGTGGGACGGATTCTGAGCAAAGTGCCTGGATGTGCCAAATTGCCTTTTGACCTTACAAAATTGCTACAAAAGTGGTTAGGACCATTGTTTAACCTCTGAGGGCTGCCCTGGGGGCTGTGTGTGTCAAAGCGATCAGTGTTTGCAGTCACATAATCGGATTGGTGCTGTTTTGGTGTCTACAGATGCCCCTTTTTGGGATGCGTTGTGCATGGCGCAGCGTCGAGCAAAAATAGATAACCAAAGCACTAATGATTAGGGTTTCTTGGTAACCTAACCAACTTTTGATGCCCCAAGTATGGAAAGGGCATGCATTCTTGAATCCTTGCTTCCGACGAGCTAAGGAATTTGATTTCAAGTATTAACCTATTTTGGTGAGGTGTGACTTGAGCTTGGACATTGATCAATCATGAATAGGCAAAGGGCGCAACCTTTTGTCCACAGGGGAACCTTGTGTTCATGCTTCGGGAATGCCAAGTGTTTGATCAATTTGTGATTATTGCTTGTTTACTGCCCCAAGCAGGAGCGTGATTGTCTTTGTCAATGATTCTTTGAATGCATGTCATTTTCCTTAATTGGGTGTGTGCTTGTTGATTGGTGACTAAGTGTGACTACCCCCTCAAGCGACGAATCGATGAGGGAATGACCTTCGTGAGAAAAGCGACGAGTCGCTTGACCCAAGATGACTTGTGCAAGGGTGCCTTCGGAGATTTAGCATTAAGCATGTGCAATTTTTTTGACATTTAGACCTATTTTTGGTGGGTGGTAACCCTTTTTGTGACGCTTTTTGGAGCTGAAATTGGCAAAAATTCGTCTTCCCGTGGAGCGGTCCGGCTAAGATAGCCTTCTTAGGGAGTAGGATAGTGACAATTTGTGACCCCAACGTCTGTTTTGTATGCCCGGGATGTCAAGTGCAACAACACTCTCATCGGGCAAGTTTATTATCTATTTTAGTGCATTTTTGTTCAATTTTTGATGTTTTTGAAATTTTTGGCCTGAATTCGTCCTAGGGTAGGACGAATTCCAGCTTAGAATTCGTCCCTGGGAGGGACGAGCGCTAACCAGAGCGCTCGTCCTAGGGAAAGATGAATTTAAGCTCAAAAGGCCTATTTAAAGGCCAAAACTAGGGTTTGGCCTCATTTGCGTCTGATTTTTCTTGCGATTTGGAGCTCTGGGGAGGAGGAGGTTAATTCTGTGAAGCGAAGCGCTGCCGGATTTTCCCTGCCATCATGAGTACACAAACCGGTTCGAGTGGCGGAGCCGAAGCGAGACCAGTAAGTGCTCCCTAGAGTTTATTTTTGTTTTAAAACTGCAAGTGTTTTGTTTAATTATTTTTGTGATGATGTTTTTCAAAATTTTAAAACTTAAACCCTGAAACTGAACTGAAGACAACTAAAACTTAGTGTACAACTAAACGTAGCGAAAACCTAAGTAAAGAATTTTTATTGTTTTAACTAAACCCTAGGATAAACGGAACGTAAAACCCTAAGACTTAATGTTTGTTGTTTTTTGAATTTTTGTACTGTTTTTAAATTAATCAGTTAGGATTAGAAACCCTAAGACTGAAAAATTAATTTTTTAAATTTTGTTTCGTTTTATTTTTTTGGAATTTATCAGTTAGGATTAGGAACCCTAGAACTGAAACATTTTTTGAATTTTTGAATTTTTGTTTTTAAATTAATCAGTTAGGATTAGAAACCCTAGAACTAAAAAATTTAATTTTTGTTGGAATTTTTGTGTTTGTTTTTGTTTTAAATTAATCAGTTAGGATTAGAAACCCTAGAGCTGAAAAATTAATTTTTTATTTGAATTTTTGTGTTTTTTTTTTGCTGTACCATTCTTTTTTCATGATTTTAATGTTTTTGAGTTATTTTCTTTTGCAGGTTGTTAGGAGCCGGTACCGTGTACCCACTACTTTTACTGAGGCAGGGGGGCACTGACTGAGGCTGACTGGGAATGGCTTGATGCCCTTGGGCTCAAGTAGGTGGCTCGACTGGAGCCTGTGGTCATGGATCAGGCCTATTTGATGGCCCTGATCAATCTCTGGGATCCGTAGACCAACACTTTCCATCTCCCAACAGGGGAGATGACTATGACTTTGGAGGATATCTATCGGCTTCTACGGATTTCGATAGATGGACTGCCCATCAGGACATCGCCGCGTGATCAGCGGACAGCTGTACTGACGAGATGCTTCGGGCATGGGGAGGAGCTGGGTGTGGAGGATCCACTGGAGAGGGCAGAGGGCGACTGCCAGATTGGCGGGATTTTGGTTCGATGGTGGTTGGAGAGGGGGGTGTTGGGCGTGAGGCACGCATTCCTTATGGGCCTCATGTCCAACATGCTATTACCTGATTCGTCAGGCGCGAGGTTCCCATGGAACCTGCTGGATTTGGTGTGGCAGTTGGTAGAGTGCCCGATAGAGGCACCGCTTATCCTGAGATGGGGACAGACACTGTTGGCACAGCTCTATGGGGAGCTGTATGAGGTCCGCTACCGACAGAAAGGGGATCAGCTATAGCTATCTATTGTAGTGCTAGGGTTGGCAACACATAGCAGTTGAGAGGCCAACCGGGTTACCATGGATGACTCGAGCGATGATGGAGGATAAGGAGATAGGGTATGCAGTTCTATGGTGGCGGTCCGGAGAGCAGGGACAGAGTCGATGATGGGTAGGTGTCATAGGGCACTATGTCGATACCTTCTCTCGGCTCACTCCAAGGGAGGTGGTTTGGTGCCCTTATCGGGACTGTCCAGCCTGGTCGGAGGCTGGAGAGTGGCTCCGATGGGTACGTAGAGAGCGGTGGCTGATTGGGCGGCATGGGACCGAGCATGAGTTCTTCTCGTTTAGTCGGGTTACACGATAGTTTGGGGTGCGCCAGGGGTTGCTTGGTGAGCCCGTGGTCTATCGACGTCGGGGGATGAGAGGACTCTAGACCGATCGGTCATCGTGCCACTGGGCGAGGATTCGGACGTGGTGATCGACGTCCCGGACGTGGATGACGTCGAGACTACCACTGAGTATGACTCATGGTGGGTACTACGGTGGTGGCGGGGAGAGGGGCCACTGGGAGGCACGGAGGCGGCAACGATGGGTGGGGAGGGTGCTGAGGCACCAGGGGATGATTGGGGAGCTCCTTTGGAGGATGCAAAGATGGTAGAGGTGGAGGGTGAGGATGTGGATTTGGGAGCTCTGGATCAGCCGGAGATGCAGGACATGGCGGAGCAGTGGGAGCCAGGGCAGGCTGCTATTCCGGAGAGTCCCATGCCTCAGGCGGATGCGGAGGAGATGGAGTCTAGGGTATGCACTGAGAATGCACATTTGGTGGAGCTACTATAGAGGTGAGACCAGGAGCTGGGGGATGCGCTATGGGAGAGGGATCTCCTACGGGCTCAGCTAGTAGAGCGGGATAGGGTTTTGGCATAGCGTGATGATGCATTAGCTTACTACCATCGATGGGATGCAGAGTGGTTTCGGCATCGGATGGAGATGGAGGGGGAGATTATCCGCCTCGATGGGTGGCTACCTGAGCCGTCGAGAGGTGGATCTTCATGTCGGATGAGGGACAGTGGTACTGAGCAGTCAGCATCATCTCATCGTAGGTGATTGGATGAGGGAGGGGGCAGCAGGCATGATGTGGGGGCTAGTAGTAGCCACCATGAGGGGTCCCATAGGACCCACACCATAGGGGGTAGTTCCCGTCGCACCGATCCTACGTGATCATGGTGGACGACGCCTTAGGTAGGTGGTTTTGTTAGATGATTGTGGGGTCAGATGACCAGTTTTGTAGCCTACGAGCATTTTTTTTGACGAATATATATATATATATATATATATATATATATATAAAAAAAAAACGACTTTATTTTGTTTATGCACATGTGATGATTTGATCTTATGCATGATGGTTGATGAATATGGATGTATGCATGTTAATTTATTTTGATGGATGCATATGTTATGATGAATGCAAATGTTTTTGATTTATATGTGATATGCAAAAATGAAGTGGATGAATGGAATTTGTGATGTTTGGTTAGGGCACCATAGACTGTTTAGGACTCTGTTTATTTTGTTTTTAGGCGATTGCTGTGGTAACTGACTTTATATGTATATATGTGATTTTTGATGATATTGTAAGGATGAAAAGTAGCGCAGTTTGGTTTAGAAATGTAGCTAAGGTTTTCTGAGACTCAGACGGTTTTAACTCACTAGCCATGATTGTACTTTATCTTACAAGACTTTTGAACAAGGTATGAATCGGACTTGTTTTTGACCAAGTTATTTCACATCCCTGTGTGTGCAATTGAGTTCATTTATGTGGTATTTGTCAGGATACCGCTAGTGCCAGATGGGCTTTCAACCGAACTCGTACTGAGGATCACCTAATTAGCTCCACTAACTCCTTTATTGTATTTAGTCAGATTAATCTACGGTGCTATCTAGGATACCATAAGCTAGCTCATCCACATGCAAACATTGATCTGTACACAAGTTAATGTGACAGATATATCGTCATGCGGGAAGTTTACCGCCAGTGACCGATAGGCTATCAACCAAACCGGTACTGAGGCTTGCCTCATGACCTGTCGAAATGCTGAGAGTTCCAAGGATTCAAGTTCGACTCCCTTATTTTCTTCAATTGTATTGGGATACTTGCTCCTTTGTAGTGATAAAATCACTGTTTATTTTTGTTTTATTTGTTTTTCTTTTGAGCAAGGGATTTGGATATGGAGTGACGAGAATCACTATTGTATGTGCTTTTTGATGTATGCACTTTGGGGGATGTCAAATTTTGGTGTTTTGACTTTTGCAAATTTTTGATGTTTTGCAACTATTGAGAACTTTGGGATTCTTAGGGAATTGGGTAGGGAAGATGCTTGTCCTTTTGCCAACTCTCAACATTCTTTGGGTCATTCGCATAGGGGGATGAGCAAGATAACCATTTCGCTTATGGTGACCTGGATTGCTTTGCAGGTGTCATCTTTCATTCACACAACTTGGGAATTTTTATGTGTTTTAATTTGTGTTGGGATGCTACGTAACAAGGTGTGATTCAAGTAGAACTCTACCTTCGTAAAATCTGCCTGACTTGGTACAGTACATGGCTAGAAAGAAAAATTATGATTGAAAGATGAAAACTCTTGATACATTATAAGACCACTGACTCTAGTGTGGTAAAAAGCAGTAAATGGTGTATTTTTGTTGTTTTTTGGACTGCTTATAAAATGGAAAAATGTGGAACAAGATGGACTAGCAGAGCAATTACAGCCTATGGTGCCTTTGACCTGTACGACCACAAATATGCAATGTATGGATGCGATGCTTAATGCAGCTATATATTTTTGTATTTTTGATGGAATGATTTTTGTGAATATGAAGATGAGATGCGAGAAGAGCTCTCTATTGATGAATTTGAGCATGCCTAGAAATGAGATGCAAATCTTTGTTGTTTTTGATGATTTTTTGGATTTTGAATTTCTTTATTTTTGACCAAGCGATTGTGGGAATCCTTGGAGCATTTTGGGGTTGACCAAGCGATTATATGAATCCTTGAGCATTTTCATTATGAATCCTTGAGCATTTTTGGGATTGACCAAGCGATTATAGAATCCTTGGAGCATTTTTGGATTGACCAAGCGATTATATGAATCCTTGGAGCATTTTTGGGATTGACCAAGCGATTATATGAATCCTTGGAGCATTTTTGGGATTGACCAAGCGATTATATGAATCCTTGGAGCATTTTTGGGATTGACCAAGCGATTATATGAATCCTTGGAGCATTTTTGGGATTGACCAAGCGATTATATGAATCCTTGGAGCATTTTTGGGATTGACCAAGCGATTATATGAATCCTTGGAGCATTTTTGGGATATGGCTCTCTTAGATATGGAATGGGCGCAAATGACTGATGTTCAAGGGTTCTGTTTCCTTGATTCCATCAAGAGAGGCTAGCCGGTATGTCCCGGGTCCTATTTTGCTATCAATGACATATGGACCTAACCAATTTGCCATGAACTTGTCCCTTAGGTGGGACGGCAAACTAGAATTCTATTGGTTTTCCTTCAAAACCAAATCACCAACCCGAAAGTCCCTCAGGTGAACTTTCATGTTGTAAGCTTTCTTAAGTCGCTCTTGATAGATACGTAAATGCTCGAGAGCATTAACGCGTCGTTCATCAAGCAACGTAAGCTGGTCTAACCGGGCCTACCGCGCAGCGTCATCATCGATGAACTCTTGCATTGATATGCGTAGGGAAGGAATTTCCAACTCTAGAGGCATGACTGCCTCGGAGCCATACACGAGCAAAAATGGAGTGGCCCCAGTGGGCGTCCGAATGCTAGTGCGATAGGCCCATAGGGCAAGTGGGATTTGGATGTGCCAATCCTTATGACTGTCTATGACTATATTTTTAAGGATGGCAACTAGCATTTTGTTTGACGCTTCTGCTTGCCCATTCGCCTGTGGATAATAGGGTGTCAAAAAACTATGCTGAATTTTGTACTTTGTGGTCAAAGCACGCACGTCTTTGTTCTTGAATGGTGTCCCATTATCCGAGACTATTTTGGATGGAATACCAAAATGACATATGATGTTATGCAAAATGAACTCCACAATGCGGGGTCCTGTCGTAGAGGTAAGCGGAACTGCTTCCACCCACTTGGTAAAATACTCTATGGCCATTATGATAAACGTGTGATGGCCTGACGACGCAGGGGAGATCTTTCCGATTAGATCGAAGCCCCACTATGAAAATGGCCAAGCGGACTGGACTATCTGCAAGGCCTAGGAAGGTACATGCATCAAATTGGCATGATGTTGACACTTCACGCACTTCCTGACATATGCGCAACAATCTCGCTCTAAAGATGGCCAATAATAGCCCATGCGAAGAATGCGCTTTGCGATGGCCATACCACTGAAGTGGCCACCACATGTACCATCATGCGCTTGGGCGACTGCCCAAGTGGACTCTTGCTGGTCCAAGCAATGAAGGAGGATTCCTTCATAGCTATGATGATACAAAATGTCTCCTATCAAGACATACTTAGCCGCTTTCTGCTTGAATGCTCATTTTGTGGCATGCGTCAATCCAAGCGGGAGATTACCTAACTTGAGGTAGTCTCTAATGGGTAAATACTAGTCCTGTTGATCGAAAACCTCGACGGTATGAACAGCCAATCCCTCTTGAAGTTCATCCCTAGCAAACGTTGAGTGAGATAGAACTTGTAAGAATAGCGTTGTATTGCTATTAATGGGAGTAGGGGAGAACAAGGACCCCCAGTTGGCATGTTTCAGATGATCATGGATTCGAGAGAACTTATCCGAGGATGGTTCAATCTGGATCATGTGGATTCCTGGCATCAAGTCGAGCTTGCACGCTCCATCACGGATTGCGATAGGGTTTTGACTTGAATGGTTGTCATATCACCGGAAAGGTCTTGTGGGATTAGTGACCCCAAGGAGGCCATTGTGTCCGCAAAATGATTCGATGATCGAGGGAGTGCCTCGATGTCATACCACTCAAGTTTTGCCAAGAATTTGTCCACAAGGGCTTTATAAGCCTGCAGAACTGGGCATTTGCATTGGAATACCCCTTTGACTTGATTGACTATTAACAATGAATCACCAAAGATGTTCAGTCATTTGATGTTCATGGTGATTGTTGTCTGAAGACCTATGAGCAAGGCTTCATACTCTGCATTATTGTTGGTGCATGGGAAATTTAATTTAAATGACAGGGGCATTGGAGCACCCTGTGGTGTGAAGAATACTATTCCCATGCCACCACCTTGCTCACATTTAGAACCATCAAAAAATAGGGTTATGTCAGCCTGTGACTCAGGCTCATCAGAATCTGGCGATTCTGAGACATGGAAGACCCCATCATCGGGTAGTTCTATGACTAGAGGCTGATCGTCTTCGAGAGGAGCCTCTGCTAGTTGATCGGCTATGACCTGTCCTTTGATAGATTTCTGTCCAATAAACTCTATGTCAAATTCTGTCAACAACATGATCCATTTCGTCGTGCGACTACTATGATAAGTATGACTCATCATGTATCGCAATGGATTCTCCTTAGACACAACATACGTAGTGTTGCTCAACATGTAGTGGCATAGCTTTTTGGTAGCAAACACCACTGCCAAGCAGAGTTTCTCGACGTATGCATAGTTAAGTTCATAACTGACCAGGGTGCGGCTAAGATAATAAGTAGCCTGTTCTTTGTGAAGTTCATTCTTCTGGGCTAGCATGGCGCCCAATGCCACCTCAGTAGCTGAGATGTATAAGTAGAATGACACTCCTGGTCTAGGTGGTGCCAATACTGGTGGCGAAGCCAAGTATTGTTTGATGTCATCAAAGGCTGACTGGCACTCGTCATCCCAATGAAATGTAACCCCCTTGTGCAATAATTTGTTCATGGGTCGGCACTTGTCAGATAACTGTGCTATGAAGCGCTTGATTGACGTGACCTTTCCTTGTAGACTTCTGAGCTGCTTAATGGTAGTTGGGGGAACCATTTCAAGGATTGCCTTGACTTTCTTTGGGTCCACCTCGATACCTCGCTTTGAGACTATGAAACCCAAGAGTTTTCCAGATGTGATGCCAAATACGCACTTCTTGGGATTCAGTTCGACTTTATGCTCCATGAGGCGATCGAGGATCTTGCTTAAGTCATCGAGATGATTTGGGCGCAAAAGAGACTTGGCCAACAAATCATCCATGTAATCTTCCAAAGTTTTATGCATGTAGTCATGGAAGATGTACGTCATGGCACGTTGGTAGGTGGCGCCAGCATTTTTAAGGCCAAAAGGCATGACCTTATAACAAAATGTCCCCCAAGGCATTGTGAATCACCATTTTTAGTTGGTCCTCAGGATTGATACGAATTCGATTGTATCCTGAGAAACCATCCATGAGGGAGAGCATTTCGTGACCTGCTGTAGCGTCTACCAATGCGTCGATGCTTGGCAAGGGGAAATCATCCTTAGGACTCGCTTTGTTTAGATCTCAAAAATTAGTGCATATGCGAATCCTCCCATCGAGATTTTTGATGGGCACCATGTTGGACAGCCATGGCGGATAATCCATGCAGATGACAAACTGTGCATCCAACAGCTTTTGCAATTCATCTTTGACCATCAAGGCCATTATTGGGTGCATCTTACGTAGTTTTTGCTTAACTGGCTTGATTGTCAGATCAAGCGTTAGATTATGCATGACTAGCTATGGATCTAGCCCCGGCATGTCTCTATATGACCATGCAAAAACCTCCTTCTTCTCTTTGAGAAGGGCAATGTAGTCGGCTTGCTCTTCGGGGGAAAGACTTACCCCCAGCTTGAGAATCCATGGATTCATTGGATCTATGTCGATGTCTACGTCAGTCGTCTCCTCGATCGACATGTGGGATCCGTCCTCCAACTGATGTGGAGTCGAGATCAAATGGATATCATTAGCTGAGTTTAAATCTACGTTGGGAACCTTGGGTTCCTCTTCAGCCTGAAAGATATCCTGAGTTGTCCCTGGGGTAAAATGAGGCATTTTACCGAAAGGCCAGTACTATGATGGGGATGGAGGTGAATTGGCATGATCCCAGTCGATGGCATCTATGTCTAGATGCAATGACCATGCTGGATCGATCGGATTGTGGATGGGTGCGGTCAAATCAATGGAGATCATGTGGATGAAATGAATTTGGTCTCCATTACCATGGGTGTGATGACTCAAACATTCTGGATGTTCCCTATGTTCTGGATCTGGCTCTAGAGGGACAGGCACGAACGGATCGGCCCTATGTGCTGATAGGAGGACAGGGTCTTCCCTCGGCACTGATGTCATTATAGGGTCTCGGGGTGGACGGTGCTCATCGTAAACTTGGAGCCATGGATCCAACACTTGGTCCCACCCTACTGGGTCTACGTACCACTCATGCCCTGGCACTATGCCCATCTGTGCAAATAATTCATTAATCCCCAAGGGACGCCGTTGTTGCACTTGTTGCCTTTGTTGCATTTGTCGCATGTGGTTGAGATAGGCCATCTCAGTCTCATCTTTCGAATCACTATCGGAGATCCAAAAATGTTCATTTTCTTCAACAACTGCTTGCGACATTAAGGGTTCACCTTGTTCTAGCAAATTAATCTGGTCCCATTGCGGTTGTTCCACACTTGGTGGGGGGACCTGATTCTCTTGACACAACACTGGCTCAACTGGAACCTCTAAAGGGAATAATTTCAAAAAGATCTCTTGCTAGTTATTCATGGGAATCTCTCATGAGTGATCACTATTGGATTCAAAGGGATCATATGATTCTGATTCATCTTTCAAAGATCCTTCTGGACACTGTTTATGCTCTCCTTGAAAGTTAGTGTCCGAACTTTCACCTCTCTCTAGCAAAGGAGAGGGATTTTTGATGTTACCAAGGGTGGTTGTTGACCATGGGAGGTAATCTCCCAATGTATATGTTGTGTTTGGGTTGGCATAAGGATCTGATGCCAATCCACCCTGGTTGCCTATTCCTAGGCCTTGCATGTTTTCCACCAAGATGTCTAAGGGTAGGGGGTGGTTGAACCCTACTCTCGACTTGTCATAAGGCATTTGGTATCTTGGCTGGCAAAGGACATGCACTCCTTGCTCATACCTGCCTAGCCCGTATCCATGCCAATTGCATTGGCCAAGGTATCTCAGAGCAAAGTCTGGGTTAGACAGATAATTGACATTTTCTACAAAAGGCTCTTCATCCTCGTCCTTTTGCATGCATGGTTCAGTACCATGGTCAAGGCCCCCATACACAAAATTGGTCTGGTTTGGTGGGTAGCCTAAAGGAACAACTATCCCGATGGGAAGGCGAGGTCTCCCCATGTCTTGCACTGACTCTAGCACGGGCGTTGCTACAACATTCTGCACTAGATACTCCCCAAGGCCCGTACTGGCCATTTCAACAGTAATTGTTGATGATTGAGAGGGAGGGAATGGAAGCCCTTCTGGAGTCCATTCCATGTTGGGTAGACTAGGAGCCTCAGCTTCCATTGTGCTAGGTATCTCTTCTATTGAGATGGTTGATATTGTTGGCAGCACCTCCTCTAGGGGTTGAGCCTCTTCCAAGATTTGTTTCCCTTTGTCCTTCTATTTAGCCATGACAGGTGGCATTGGTAGTGAAGGAGCGGATGATGAAGATGCACCTAGCTGGGGTTTTGATGGATTAGTCACCAATGGTGCCCGTGGCATCGAACCCTATCTAGATGGATTTAACTGGAAATCCAAGTGCGTCGATGGGAGGGTCGATTGAGGCATCAATTGCACCGCATTGCAATATTTGAAGGGTTCTAAGTCCATCGAGACTACATGTACTTCTCCTTCAAATGCATACTTCAAACACTCGGTGAGCTATCGAAGGGACACACTTCATGTCCCTGATCCATGGTCGCCCTAGCAATATGTTGTATGCCATCTCGCCTTCCAAAATATGGCACAATGTAGGTATCATCTTTTGTCCTACCTAAACGGGTAGAACAATTGTGCCAACTGTCGAGCATATCGCATCGTTGAATGCTCGCAGTGTGTAAGTGGAAGCGGTGATATGAGAGGCTGGTAGCTTCAGATGTTTCAATGTTGCTGTAGTAATGATGTTACTAGACGAGCCGTGTCTACCAACACCCTCTTATACGGGATCCCGTTGACCCACGCGATTACGTGCAGGGGTGGATCTGCCATGTCATCAAATATTGATTTAACTTCATCTTCTCGAAAGGTGATGACCGGCTTTGTACATCGTTTTACATGTCCCACGAAGTTATTGAAGGAATTCGCTTCGTGAGGCTGCAACTCGATGGCTTTCAAAATCTCCATAAGAGCCTCCCGATGGGGCGCTGATTGTTGTATAAGCTCATATATGGAGAGCCTAGCCGATGTGGTCCGCAAACTCTACATGAGTTTGGTCCGTATCGTGACCTCGGGTCTAGGCGGAGGCAACTGCACAGGTTGTTGTTGAGGTTGCGACATTGTTGGAACTTCTCTTGTAGCTGCCGCGGGGGCAACTCCTGGGTATTTCTTGTTCCTGGTCACTATGCTGATCATTCCCACATACCCTTGCATGGGGAGATTCTATCGCACCTCATTGACCTGAAGGGGTTTTGCTTGTACCTCATGGGCAGGCAAGGGATCCTTGAAGACTCCCATCTACTGGTTATTTGGAGCTATGGGGTTGTCCACTGCCAATGTTTTATTATCAATCAAGTCTTGTATTAATCCCTTGAATTTCCAGCATGCGTTCAGGTCATGTCCCCTTCGCCTGTGGAACCTACAATATAAATCCTCTCTGTATCCCTTAGGCTTGGGAGCGTTAGGATCTATGGTTTGGATCTCTGGAAGGGTGATTAAATTTTCCACTGACAAGCGGTCAAATAAGGAGTCCCTAGACTCCGTATAAGGGGTAAATTGTCGCCTAGGGCGACGCTGCTGATTTTGCTCCTATTTTTTATTTTCTCTTTCATAATTATTAGGAGGCACTGCCTGATAATTAGCCTTTTGAGGCTGTGTTTCTTATGCAGGCTTAGGAACATTTATCGCAACTTGATTAACCACAGCGGGTTTTGGTTGCGTAGTCCCTATCTTAGTGTTTTTGTTCCACTCTTTCTTTTTAGGTTTGGCAATTTTGCCATCCTATATTTTGATCTCTTCAATAACTCTAGCTTGCGCCAGAGCTTCTTCTAAGGTGGCATATTGCTGCAGCTGCAATAGCCCAGAGATTGATCTCAGACAACTTCATGAAAACATTTGTGTGAGGTCGGACATAGGGGGAAGGTAGGGTAGCTTAGAAAGCAGAGCCCTCCATCGATTCCCGTAAGCCGCCATTGTCTCTTCCTCATATTGCCTGAGGCTGGCCAGGTCACTCAGTGATGCCTTCTTCTTGGTGTTGAAGGCAAAGCGTTCAAGGAACGCATCCACTAATTGATCCAAATTATTTATGTTGTGCTTCGGCAACTGTGTGAACCAATCCGAGGCAGGGCCTACGAATGTGGTTATGAATGTCCTTAGCAACAACGCATCATTATCCTGAATGCCAAAGCATTGGCTCAGGAATCTTGTCACATGCTCTTGAGCATCCTCTTCACCCTTAAAGATTGCCAATTGAGGCAACTTGAAATGTTCAGGGTAAAGAGGTGTGGGCACTGACGGATGCACTGGATGACTGACTACGGAGTTGACGTAACGTGGGCTTTTGGTGCCCAGAAGCTTTAGTCTCCATAGACTCCAAATGCTCTAATAGCGCTTTGTATGCATCGAAAGACTTAATTTCTTCCTCTTTTGTTTGCTCCCATTGTGAGTTATGGGAGACTGGAGGCCTATGGAGGGGTGGCCGGATAGCACCCCCTCCGCCGTGATAGGGCATTTCGGCCCGTTCTACTTCTAGTTCATACTCCTCATAAACTTCTTGAGGAGTCTCTAGGTGAGACCTATGACCCTGAGTGGGTCTCCGCGGAGGGTACCCATCATTGTTTTGGGGAGTGGCCTCCCTCTCAGGTCTATGGGGTCTCGGAGGCAAAGCTTGACGAGGTCGCGGAGACCTATCATGCACCAAAGGATTATGCCTCTCATATTGTTCTACTTTTTGAGTGCGAGGGGTTGGAACCCTCTCAGGTAGTTTATAAAGTAGCTCGTCCGCTTCGCGCTGCATGCGCTCTTTGTTAAGGTGGTATAAGTGCTCTAACTATTGATGATCTTGCTCAAGCCGCATGATTTGGGCTTGGCGGGTGGCATGTCTGGTGACTGCCAGGTCAATTTGGTCTGCCATATTGGGCTTAGGAGGCTTGAATGTTTCTCCTATGTATTTGCCTCGGTCTTGATGATCCGAGATTTCAATGGGTCGCTTCCCTCTGTCGAGGTTGGCGGCATTTACCTGAGGCTCTGGCCTCGATGTGTGACCATGGTATCTAGCAGGTGTGGAAGCGCAAGGCTCCCATGTTGTATATTGCTCTCGAGGAATTTGATGGTGTTCCTCGTACTCCCTTTCATAGGTGTGAAGGGGGCGGGCGGAGTTAGCTCGCCCTGTGTGGAGAGCCCTACGCTCTGGGTTTTGTCTTTCAGTTCTAACAATGATGGGAGGCAAAGGAGAGATGCCATAGTCACGTTGTCTCTCCTCATGGGCATTGTGCCTCTCTAGCGCTTCGTTGCATGGTGGCCACTCATATCTAGCCTCTAAAGGCGGTCTTCTATTTACGTTGAGTGCCACATGTAAAGCTTCTTCCCGAAAGGGGCTGTGTTGAATGGGCGTGTCCCCCAAGGGGGTATCCCTATAATTCCACCTTGACGTGGAATGATGCGGACTCTCTTGTGGTCCAGACCGCCAAGGCGGTATGGCCAAGTCCTCAGGGCTAAAGCGAAGGCGACTTGTGCCCGCTCCTTGTACACTTTTCGTAGCTTCTGCCCTTGATTGGGCTTGGCTCCGGGTGTACACCATTGTGGTGCTCTTCTACCAGCTAAGCAGATTTTATCTCTTTTATGATTTTTTTGTTACACTAAGCAGAAATGAACACACACATACACAAACGGTGATTATCTCTTTTAAAGATTAATGGTGTGTCCTAAACTGGTTTTAGTGCATTTTGATGATTTTGTTTTGTTTTTGAAAGTTTTGAAGAACGTTTAAATGCGTAATGAAGGCTCATATAACTCCCATAAATGGTCGCCCCTTCAATATACCATTGCCCGACCGATATACCAACCTCTCTATATACCCGCCCTTACGAGAGGGAAACTATAGGTACGTGAGAGCAGATGGTACGTGGTACGTAGGCGGTACGGAAGGGGGATTGTCCTGTTAATGACACCTACCATAGAAGACTTATCCTCACATGCTGGGAATCACCCCAACGACACTCGGTCAGCTTTCATCAGGATTTACGCCTAACAACAGTGACAATCGGGGTAAATGGATGCAAAAATCAAGCCAAGGTGGTGATGAACCCACCGTTGGTCTTGATCAAGGGCTGGGGTCTTACGACCAGCTCCTTGGTTTAAAAAATGCCACGTGAAGTGTGTGTGGTTCTTTTTATTAAAAATTGAAACAGGCAGAAGCAACTACTTTCCTTAAGAAGGCAAAATTGACAAAAACAGAAACAAAAAAAGCAGAAAATGAGAGGAACAGTTTAGAACCTTTACCTTTCTCTGCCTAGACCTGTTGTTTCTGATCCTCGGCCCTGAAAATGTACAGACAAAAATTCGTCCCTCTATGAGATGAATTACAGAACAGAATTCGTCCCTGTCTGAGACGAATTAGAATTCGTCTCAGGGTCAGACGAATTACAGTAAAGTATTCGCCATAGGCAAAGATGAATAACAGTCAGAGTTCGACAAAAGGTACCTGTAAGCACAAATCACAAATTTTCGATCAGTTTCTCGATCTTAAAAAACCAGGGGACAGAGTCCCACCGTGATCGCCACTGAAAGCATGAGATTCCAGAAGTTTTGAAAGGAAAACTATTGCGATGCATTCAAAATCAAATAAACGCTTAAGTCCTAAAATGTGAAATGCATGAAATGAAAGAGACGAATTGAAATGAGATAACAGAAAGTGTAGAAAGCACAACCCTTTTTATTTAACTCTCTTAATCTCGGTTACAAAGATGCCTCCTCCCTTTTAGGGGCTAGGAGCGTTAACATGAATTTTTAGTTACAATCATGACTTAGTATTCCTCCTTCCGCATGCCCACATTTGAAATGGGCGGGCCAAAGTGTTGCCACCGCTGGTGTTGATGAATCCTTGATCCTTGCTGCTCCTCCTGCATTCAAAGAAACAACAAAGTGTTAGTAGCACCTGTGACAAAATATGAAGCATTTGATCTCTAAAACCAATGAAGGATGCATGCATAAGATTAACTAAATTGATGAATAAAATGACTCTAAGTAACCTGCAATTTTGATAGAGACCAGAAAACATTACCAGAGGGCCACTGCCATCAAAATAGTCGTGAAACTCCGCCGATTTGCATTCAACTATAATTCGTCCCTGGTCAGGATGAATTCTACTGTAATTCATCCCCGGGTAGGACGAATTCGCCTACGACAAAATGTCGAGGTGATGCTGCTCAAATGTCACGTCTCGGGATCTCCAAAATACCTGCAAACATAGGGGTTAGCTAATTGGGGGCATTTTGGGATGACCCAGATGGTCGGATTCTCCCAATTTGACCTCCATCAATGGGAATTTGACGTCGCTACCTGCAAGTTAGTGGGGACAACAAAAGCGACAAAAACATGATGAGATCTGATCAAAACATTATGAAATCGAAGTTATAAACTATCTAGACAGCATAAAATGGAATGGAAGATAAACAAATGATAAAAGAACAAATTAAAATGAAACTTAGAAAGTGCGGGGCGCCCAAGCGGGCCGCCCACCGTTAGAACTTGATTTCGGCACCAATCCACTTGGGATGGGCCCAAAATCTCTTGTGATGGGTTGTCGACAAATTGGTAGATCAATGTGGTCAAATGTCGGGTTTTGGGTCCGGATCCACACTTCCAAAAGCCACCCAATAACCTCTCTTGCGAAAGAGATCAAGGATGTGGAAGAGGTGAATCAAAAAAGGGTGCAATGTGGTGTTCAATTTGGCAGCACTTCGTTGCTTGAAAATGCCTCCAACTTGTCCTCTTTTGGGTGGGAAAGTCCACCATTTTATAGACCCAAGGGGTCTCTTTGGAGGGGCATGCAGGGGTGCCATGTGGCGGCCATGCCTTCCCAAGAGGGAGGAGACTCCTCCCTGACTTGGGCTTCCATGACTGCCCTTGTGACAGTCCTCTAACGCCCAATCTGCCCACCTACACGCGCATGCAAGGCAGGAGGCATTAATTGATTGTCCTCGGCTGCCACTTGGCGCCATTCTTCTTTTTGCCCGTTGAACCTGGAATTCGTCCCGACCCAAGACGAATTCAGAATTCGTCCCTGGGTGAGACGGATCCCAATTTGAATTCGTCCCTGGGTGGGACGGATTCTGAGCAAAGTGCCTGGATGTGCCAAATTGCCTTTTGACCTTACAAAATTGCTACAAAAGTGGTTAGGACCACTGTTTAACCTCTGAGGGCTGCACTAGGGGCTGTGTGTGTCAAAGCGATCAATGTTTGCAGTCACATAATCGGATTGGTGTTGTTTTGGTGTCTACACCTTAACAGGATCGAATTCAATGCCTCTATTAGAAATTATGAAACCCAAAATTTTGCTAGAAGTTACGCCAAAAACACACTTCTTAGAATTCAATATGATGTTGTGCTCAGTGAGGAAATTAAAGATTTTTCTAAGGACTTCAGCATGCTCTTGCTGCAACTAAGAGTTGGCAAGTAAATTTTCCATGTAATATTCCAATATCTTATGCATATATTCATGGAATATATATGTCATGGCCCATTGATATGTGGCACCAGCATTCTTGATGTCAAAAAACATCGCTTTGGAATAGAATGTTCCCCATGGAGTAATTAAAGTGGTCTTATGTAGATCTTTGGGTTTAATCTAGATTTGATTGTATCCAAAAAAACCATCCATTAGTGAGAGCATCTCATGACTTGTGGTGGCATCTACAAGAGCATATATATTTAGCAACAAAAATTAATTCTTTAGAGTTTCCCTATTTAAGTCTCTGAAATCTATGCAAATATGAACTCTTCTGTCGGGCTTCCCTATGGGTACCATGTTCGATAACCACTCAAGGTAGTTGATAGGAACTATGAAAATTACATCTAACAATTTTTTTAATTCGTTCTTTACCATCAAAGCGACGATTAGATGCAGTTTCCTTAGATTTTGCTTGATTGATTTCTTCATGGGATCTAATGAAAGGTTGTGAACGACTAACTTTGGATCTATCCTAGGCATGTCTTTGTAAGTCCAAGAAAAAATATTTGGCCTTTCCTTAAGAAGAGGGATTATGATGGCTTGTTCCTCTGGAGATAAACTTTCTCTGAACTTAAATTTCTTTGGTTTAGTAGGATAAGCGCTAATATCACCCTTGAAAGTCACTTCTATAGCCATATGTGACCCATCCTCCAGCTGATGAGGTGTGGGTATCAAATGAAAGACATCAATGGGATTAACAGATCTTGTTGACTCATGATCCAAACTGGCATGAAACACATCATGGGTACAACCTGGTGCAAAATGAAACAGTTGTAACATATCTTTGTTAGAGAAAATATCCTCAAGCTCTATGGGTGAATCAGAATGATCCCAATCAATAACCTCTACATCAAGATGCAATGATTTGGCAGGATCTACTAGATTGTAAAGTGGAATGGCTAAATCGATGGAGATTGTATTGATGGATTATTATTGCCCCATAAAATGAGTGAATGCATTCACATCTTGTGGTTGGAGCTCAATTGATCTCAATATTTCCATTAGAGTCTCCATGTGCTTTGGGGACTATTGTATGAGCTCATAAATGGATAACTTAGCTGGAGTTGTTTTCAAGTTTTGATCTAGTCTATTCTGAATAGTCACCACAGGTTGAGTTGGTGGGCCTGGAAGTTTATTTTACCCCTACTTTTGCCTAGGTGTTATAGGGACATTAATAGGAGTTGTAGGAGGTTGTGATTGTTCATATCGTCTACTCCTGGTGGTAATGTTAACAATTTATATCATTTCTATGCACCCATGGATAGGAGTATTGATTCAGACTTGATTGAATTGGATAACCTACTCTCTAGGAACCTCATGGTTTGGCAATGGGTTTTTGTACATGCCCATATCTTGGTTATCGAGAGTCAATGGGTTGTCGACTTTAAGTTCTATTGCCTTAATCATATTTTGCATTTGGTGCTTGAACCCAATGCAAACATTGATTTCATACCCCGGTATCCTATGATAAGGGTAAAATTGATCTTCCCTATATCCTTTTGGATTAGTATGTTTGGGATCTATAAGGGCTATATCAAGAAATCATATTTTCCCTGCCTCGTTCAACTGATTGAAAATTGACGGTATTGATTTTGAAAGAGGTGTGAAATAGTGAGGTGGCTTGCGTTCTCTATTTCACCCTTGATTATTCTTTTGATCATAATTAGCTGGTAGGGGGTGCACTTGATAGTCCTGAGGTTGTTTCATAGCCCCATCCTTAGGTACAACCAATGCGACTTGGTTAATTGGAGCAGGGTTGCCCTATTTTTGTTTGTATCTATCATTTTTACCATTATCATTCTACTCCTTCTTGGTTTAGATTTTAATGGTTCTCTCATCTACTTTGATTTCCTCAATGAGATTGGCTTACACAAATGCTTACTCAAATCAAGGATATTGTTGAAGTTGCATCAAGAGGGAGATGTGTTTAGAACAACTCTTGGTGAACATGTGGATAATTTCTTCTATAGGAAAGAAGAATGATAACTTTTCCATAAGTTTTCTCCATCTATTCCCATAATCCATTATTGGATCATCATCATACTATTTTAAGTTGGCTAGGTCTGAGAGGTTCACCTTCTTCTTAGCACCGAAGGAGAAATGCTTTAGGAAAGTGTTTACTAGTTGTTCAAAACCAGATATGTTGTGCTTAGGCAGTTGGTTGAACCATTGAGTGGCAACACCCGATAATGTCATAATGAAGGTTCTTAGCATAAGAGCATTGTTGTCTTCAAGATGAAAATATGCATTGATAAAATTGGTGACGTGTTCTTGTGCATGCTCTTCACCCTTAAATTTTTCTAACCTAGTCAAAGTGCTTAGGATATGGAGGGCTAGGGATTGATGGGAACAATGGTTGATTGTGTATTTTGTTCAATTTTTGTGAGTTCTCAATCATCTCTTGTCTCTCAAAGGATTTCATATTTTCAGCAAGTTTTTGAAATAGCTTTGAAGCACAAAGTTCATCCTCTTGTAGGCCCAATCATGGTGGTAATGGAGGTAACTATTTTTCCATTTGATTGGTTTCATTTTATTCCCTTCTACGAGGGGATTTAATATGTGTTGGATCCTAACTTATCATGTTCATACTTTCCACACCGATTTGATTTCATTCATGATTTGGTTGGTGGTTTCATGGTGGATCATATTCTTATTCAATGCGTCCATCTTGTTGTGAGTCATTGTGTTCATTTCTTGGATGATCACTACAATTTGTTTGTAGGTTTATTGAAGTCATTTGTTCATCTTGTTCTCTTAAACATTGCTCATTTTTGTGCAAAAGCCTTTCTCTTTGCTTTTCATGCTCGAGAGCTTCCACTAGATTTTTCTCTTTACGTAATGCATTTTCCAATCGGTGCACGGGATCAAATTGTATGATTATAGAAGACTAATGTTTATCTGATTTTATTCTTGTGGTTTAGATTCACAAATCCCTTGAACAGGTTTATGCTATCTTTTTACTCTTACTAGATAATGTAACTTGTTAAGTGTATTGTTGAGTGTCTCTATGATCAGACTCTATATGTTTACTGCAGGGTTGCCCTGAGGTGCCCCCAGTGTGAGAAGTGGGCTTAGAAGTCACATTTTGTGAACTTCTAGATGTAGAATTTGTTGTGGCTATGGTTCTAGGAGATGGTCTTGAATGAAACCTATATAACCCCTCCAACTATCTTGTTCTCCATGGTCAGTCCCATGGGGTGCCATTTACTCCAATGAGGTCATAGTCTATTGGAATCCTTCCTTTTGTGTGAAGGATATTTTCTTTTTGATGTCTATGACTGGATGTATCTTTAGTTTCATGCCCCTCATTTGGTTTATTTATTCTAGGTGTTTCATGTGAATGTTGGGATTTTGTGACTCTTGTGTATATTTTTTGTAATGAGGGCTTTGTGACCCTCTCTATCCTCCATGAGTATGGATATGGGAAAACCTCATCATCCCTATGTGAATAACAGGGTCTAAAGCCCTCTTTATGTCCATGTGAGGAGGAATATCTTGAATCTTCCTCATATTTTTGAGATGTTTTCATGTGTCTAGAGGAAGCCCTTGAGGTTTCGACATACCTCCTTGATGATGATGGTCATGAGGCCTCTTTGTGTTTATTATGTGGTTCCCTATTTGGGGTATCTTGAGGAGATCCCCCAAGGGTTGAGTTATCACCCCTCAGACTTGTAGAACTATGTCTCACAGTCTTTCAAGTAGGTCTTTCAATGTTGCTACGACTTCACCTAAGGGTATGTGTTGCTTTAGATTATCCCTCGATATCAAACCAAGTATGTTTAATTCTTGTTTTGAACATTGTGTTTATGAATTATTATTTTAGATTCCAATTTGGAGATAGCCAAAAAATATCAAGCAAATGTTTATCTTGATTAACAATTTATGTGTGTCCTATACTATTTGCTATGTTTTTATGTGTTGTTGCTTTGCTTTTTTTATCTTGTTTTGGATTTAGAATGAGGATACTCATCCATAGTGGGAATCAAGAACACCCATGCCAAACATGATTTTCTCAAAAAGATACTAGGGTACACCGTTGAAGTCCTCGTGGGGGGTTCACCTAGCTGTTCCACCCTGAACTAGATTATTCCAATGGAAGGAGATAGTTTGAACATGAGTATCTTAGTACCACTATAAATAGGTTCCTCAATCCATTTCTATGAGAATCTAGGGGGCAAGCCGGTGGAAGGAGATGAATGCCAACGTAACCGGACTGAATTGAGGGTTGGTGATGAAATCCAACTCCCCAATGTTTAAATTATACGTATGTGTGTGATGTTTATTTTAAGCTTGCATAAAATAAAATGCATCATATAACATGAATGACTCTTTACTATATGCCTAAATGCAAAAAGACATTTTGATTTCAAAAATATGCATGAACTACTATGATTTGTATGAACGCACTTTTATTTTGTGCAATTGTGGCCTCTAGTGGGGCCTCAAAGTGAAAGCATGAGATTCCAGAAATAAAAGAAACACTATGCACGAAACAAAGAAAAGAGATAAATTGGAAATAAAAGAAAGACGTATTAAAACACAACCCTCTTTATTCAAATTTCGTATCCTCGGTTACAAAGACGTCTCCTCCTTTTTAGGGGCTAGGAGCTTTAAATGGATCTCTGTTACAGTTATGCACATTGATCTTCTTTCCGCATGCCCACATGCAAAGTAGGTAGGCCAAAATGTTGCCGCCGTTTATATCTGATGAATCCTTACTTGCTGCTGCTTATCCTGCATTCAGAGAAAAAACAAAAATCATTTAGTAACACCTGTGTTAATAAGTGAAATAAGTGAATCTTGAAATAAGTGAAAGATGTATGCATAAGGTCATTAAAAACAATGCATAGAACGAATGTGAATGACGTGCACGTTTAATCAGAATAAGCACTAAAACAACAGAACGTAGAACGTAGTACGTAAAGCGTCTAACAAAATAACATGTTGTCTTATGATATATGTATATTCGGACACTATTGCTTACAAAATATATTCGAACATAGAAATATAAACTATTTAAATACTGCGTATGACGTAATAAGAAAACTACATGATAGCATAATAGTTTAAAATGAAATTAAAGCTTGTGGGGCACCCGAGCGGGCTGCCCACTGTGAGAATATGATTTCAGCGCCAATCCACTAGGAATGGGCCCGAAATCTCAAAAAAAAAAAGAGTTGTCATCGAATTAGTGGGATATAGTGATCCACTGTCGGGTATGAAGGTTCGGCTTCACCTTCTGGAAAGCCACCAATAACCTCCCTCGTGAAAGAGATTACAAGTGCAGAAGACTGAATCCGAAAGGAATATGATCGGGTCTCTAGATGAGCAGCACTTCGTTGCGTTTCGAAAATGCTTCACTCTTTTTTTTTTACATTGCATTGAGCTAGTTTTTATAGAGGATTTCGCCTCTGAAACATTAATGTCAAACCCTAAATCCGTAGGGGCCGCTGAGATTTGACCCCTAACAGGTGATTATGAGACATGGCTCGCACTGAGACTATCGTGAGGAACTCACATCAGTAGTTATGAGGCATGGCCTCGGACTGGATTTGTTGTTGAAACTGCTTGTCTCATTAATGCAGTTGGTGAAGTCCGCCATTCTTACAAACACATGGGGACTTTTTTTAAAAAAAAGTGGCACATAGTGACGCCACGTTGCGGCTATGCCTTCCACATGGCAGCCATGCCGAAGTCTGCATTTGATTGGTGAAGTGTGCGATCGGACCTTAGGTGTCACGATATCGCGACACCCTCGGCCGAAGCTCCCTTTCGGGCCTTAGGTGTCGCGATATCGCGACGTCGCGATATCACGACACCCTCGGTCGAAGCTCCCTTCCGGGCCTTAGGTGTCGCGATATCATGACGTTGCAATATCGCGACGTCGCGATATCGTGACGTTGCAATATCGCGACGTCGCGATATCGTGACAACTCGGCCGAAGCTCCATTTGGGGCCTTAGGTATCGTGATATCGCGACGTCGCGATATCATGACACCCTCGGCCGAAGCTCCCTTCCGGGCCTTAGGTGTCATGATATCGCGACGTCGCGATATCGTGACACCCTCGGTCGAAGCTCCCCTTCGGGCCTTAGGTGTCACGATATTGCGACGCCCTCGGCCGAAGCTCCCTTCGGGCCTTAGGTGTCACGATATCGCGATGTCACGATATTGCGATGCCCTCGGCCGAAGCTCCCTTCAGGCCTTAGGTGTCACAATTTTGCGATGTCATGAAATCATGACACCCTCGACCGAAGCTGCCCTTCGGGCCTCAGACATCGTGATTTCGCGATGCCTAAGGCCAAAGCTCCTTTGCTTTTAAAGTTTCCTTAAGATTTGAAGTTTGCTTAAGATTTTTTCTCGCTTAAGGCTTGAAGTTTAACGTTTTGGTTTTGATTAAAGGCTTTCTTTTGACTTTGTTTTAATGAAGGCTTGTTAAAGCGACCAACTTTACTCTGCTCATTTTTTGACCTTCTAAACTGCTGTGTGAGTGGCTAGGACCACTGTTTGACCTCTGAGGGCTGCCCTGAAAGCTGTGTATGTCAATGCGATCAGTGTTTGTAGTCACTTAATCGGATTGGTGTTGTTTTGGTGTCTACATATGCCCCTTTTTGGGAAGCGTTGTGGGTGACACAGTGCTAAGCAAAAATAGACGACCAAAGCACCAATGATTAGGGTTTCTTGGTAACCTATCCAACTTTTGATGCCGCAAGTATGGAAAGGGCATGCATTCTTGAATCCTTGCTTCTGACAAGCTAAGGAATTTTATTTCAAGTGTTAACCTATTTTGGTGAGGTGTGACTTGAGCTTGGACATTGATCAGTCATGATTAAGCAAAGGGTGCAACCTTTTATCCATAGGGGAAACCTTGTGTTCATGCTTCGGGAATGCCAAGTGTTTGATCAATTTAATGATTTCTTGTTTACTGCCCCAAGCAGGAGCGTGATTGTCTTTGTCAATGATTCTTTGAATGCATGGCATTACCCTGATTGGGTGTGTGCTTGTTGATTGGTGACTAAGTGTGACTACCCCCTCAAGCGATGAATCGATGAGGGAATGACATTCGTGAGAAAAGCGACGAGTCACTTGACCCAAGATGACTTAGGTTAGGGTGCCTTTAGATGTTTTACCATTTAAGCACGTGCAATTTCTCGACATTTGGACCTATTTTTGGTGGGTGCTAACCCTTTTGGTGATGCCTTAATGGGGTGAAATCATCAAAACCCGTCTTCCCGTGGAGCGGTCAAGCTATGGTAGCTTTCTTGGGGAAGTGGGAAAGTGACAATTTGAGCCCCGACATCGATTTTCTTTATGCCAAGAGGTTAAGTGCAAGAGCACTTGTGTCCGGCAATGCTTATTGCTATGGTTTTTGTGTTGCATTTTTGTGATGTTTTTGTTGTTTTGATTTTCTTGCTTTGTGTATATGTCATGATATTATGGTATGCATAATGATTGATGTTGATGGATGCATGCTACTTTATATGGATGCATATGGTATGATAATTACGAATGTTGTATGTTGATTTATTTTTATGGATGCATGATGAATGCAAATGTTTTTGATTGATATGTGATATGCAGGAATGGAATGGATGATGGACTTTGTGGTGTTTGGCTATGGCACCATAGACTGTTTAGAACTCTATTATTTTGTCTTTTAGGCGATTGCTGTGGTGCATGATTTTGTATGTATACATGTGGTTTTTCTTTTCTTTTGTATTTTTTGATGGTATTGTAAGGATGAAAATAGCGCAGTTGGTTTAGAAATGTAGCTAAGGTTTTTTGAGACTCAGACAGTTTTAACTTACTAGCCATGACTGTACTTTATCTTACAAGACTTTTGAACAAGGTATGAATCGTACTTGTTTTTGATCAAGTTATTTCACATCCCTGTGTGTGCAATTGAGTTCATTTATGTGGTATTTGTTAGGATACCACCAGTGCCAGATGGGATTTCAATCGAACCTGTACTGAGGATCACCTAATTAGGTCCACTAACTCCTTTGTTGTATTTAGTTAGATTAATCTGCAGTGTTATCCAGGATACCATAAGCTAGCTCATCCTTATCCAAATATTGGTCTGTACATACGCAAAGTGAATGTGATAGACATATCATCATGTGGGTAGGATACCACCATTGTCAAATAGGCTATCAACCAAACCTGTAATGAGGATCACCTAGATGGTTTTTCGAATGCTGAGAATTCTAGGGATTCAACTTTAGGATGTTTGTGGGCTGAACGATTTAGAGAGTTGCTCGTCTATATAGTGATGAAAATCACTGTTTATTTTCTATTAATTCTTTTTGAGCAAGGATTTTGAATAGTGGCGATGACCACTGTTATTTGATTTTGTGTTTTGTGTATTTTTGATTTGAGCTTGTGAATGGCTTTGATCCTTGTGGCCTTGGGGATGACTACCCATCCTGGTTAGGGGTGGATAGTACGAATCCTTACGACGTTGGGGACCAAGGGGATGATGGAGGTTATGGAGTAAGGGCATTGATCTGTTAGGCCTTGGGGATGACTACCCATCCTAGTTAGGGGTGGATAGTACGAATCCTTACAACTTGGAGACCAAAGGTGAATGGAAAGTGTTAGGATGATGATTTTTTGGAATTTTGTTTGTAAATGGTATTGGTCCCTTTAGGTCTTGGGGATGACTACCCATCCTGGTTAGGGGCGGATAGTACGAATCCTTACAACTTTGGGAACCAACTATGATTGGGATTTGGTAGTGGTGAAAACCATTGTATTTGGAGGTGAATGGATAGGAAAGAGCTCGTCCTTTTGTCAATTCTCAGCATTCTAGAACCATTCGCACGAGGGGATGAGCAAGATAACCGTTTCGCTTATGGTGACCTAGATTACTGTGCAGGTTTCATATTTCGTTCACACAACTTGGGATTTGTTTTATGTGTTTTAATTTGTGTTGGGATGTTACATAACAAGGTGTATTTCAAGTGTAACTCTACCTTCATAAAAATTGTTTGACTTGATACATTACATGGCTAAAGAGCAAAATGATGACTAAATCATGAAAACCCTTGATACATTAGAAGACCACTGACTCTAGTGTGGTAAAAACAATGCATGGTGTTTTTTTTGTTTTTGCAAAATGGAACAGTGTGGAACAAGGTGGACTAGCAGAGCAATTACGACCTATGGTGCCTTTGACCTGTACGACCACAAATATGCAATGTATGGATGCAATGCTTTGATGCAGCTATATATTTTTTTTTGTGTTTTTGATGGATGGATTTTTGTGAATATGAAGATGAGGTGCGAGAAGAGCTCTCTTATTGATGAATTTGAGTATGCCTAGAAATGAGATGCAAATTTTTGTTGTTTTTGATGATTTTTGTTGTTTTTGAATTTTCTTGATTTTTGACCAAGTGATTGTGGAAATCCTTGGAGAATTTTGGGATTGACCAAGCGATTGCAAGAATCCTTGGAGCCTTTTGGGATTGACCAAGCAATTGCAAGAATCCTTGGAGCATTTTGGGATTGACCAAGTGATTTTGACAATCCTTGGAGCATTTTGGGATTGACCAAGCGATTTTGACAATCCTTGGAGAATTTTGGGATTGACCAAGTGATTTTGACAATCCTTGGAGCCTTTTTGGGATTGACCAAGCGATTGCAAGAATCCTTGGAGCATTTTTGGGATTTGGCTCTCTTAGATATGAAATGGTCACAAATGACTGATATTCAAGGGTTCTGTTTCCTTGATACCATCAAGAGAAGCTAGCTGATATGTCTCGGGTCCTATTTTGCTATCAATGATATATGGACCTAAAAAATTTGTTGCAAAATTGTCCCTTAGGTGGGACGGCAAACTGGAATTTTTTTGGTTTTCCTTCAAAACCAAATCACCAACCCAAAATTCCCTCAGGTGAACTTTCACGTTGTAAGCTTTCTTAAGTTGTTCTTGATAAATACGTAAATTCTCGAGAGCATTAACGCGTCGTTCATCAAGCAACGTAAGCTGGTCTAACCGGGCCTATTGTGTAGAGTCATCATCGATGAACTCCTGCATTGATATGCGTAGGGAAGGAATCTCCAACTCTAGAGGCATGACTGCCTCGGAGCCATACATGAGCAAAAATGGAGTGGCCCCAGTGGGTGTCCAGATGCTAGTGCGATAGGCCCATAGGGCAAGTGGGATTTGAATGTGCCAATCCTTATGACTATCTATGACGGTCTTTTTAAGGATGGCAACTAGCATTTTGTTTGACACCTCTGCTTGCCCATTCGCATGCGGATAATAGGGTGTTGAAAAGCTGTGCTGAATTTTGTACTTTGTGGTCAAAGCATGCATATCTTTGTTCTTGAAAGGGGTCCCATTATACGAGACTATTTTGGATGGAATACCAAAACGACATATGATGTTATGCAAAATGAACTCCACAATGCGGGGTCCTGTCGTAGAGGTAAGCGAAATTTCTTCCACCGCCGTTATGATAAACGTGTGATGGCCTGACGACACAGGGGAGACCTTTCCAATTAGATCGAAGCCCCACTACGAGAATGGCCAAGGAGACTGGACTGTCTGCAAGGCCTGAGAAGGTACGTGCATCAAATTGGCATGATGTTGACACTTCACGCACTTCTTGACATAGGTGCAACAATCTCGCTCTAAAGATGGCCAATAATAGCCCACGTGAAGAATGCGCTTTGTGATAGCCATACCACTAAAGTGGCCACCACATGTATCATCGTGCACTTGGGCGACTGCCCAAGTGGACTCTTGCTGGTCCAAGAAATGAAGGAGGATTCCTTCATAGCTGTGATGATACAAAATGTCTCCTATTAAGACATACTTAGCCGCTTTCTGCTTGAGTGCTCATTTTGTGACATGAGTCAATCCAAGTGGGAGATTACCTAGCTTGAGGTAGTCTCTGATGGGTAAATACCAGTCCTATTGATCAGAAACCTTGACAGTATGAATAGCCAATCCCTCTTAAAGTTCATCCCTAGCAAACGCTGAATGGGATAGAACTTTTAAGAATAGTGTTGTGTTGCTATTAATGGGAGTAGGGGAGAACAAGGACCCCTAGTTGGCATGTTGCAGACGATCTCGGATTCGAGAGAACTTATCCGAGGCTGGTTCAATCTGGATCATGTGGATTCCTGGCGTCAAGTCTGAGCTTGCACGCTCCATCGTGGATTGCGATAAGGTTTTGACTTGAATGGTTGTCATATCATCGAAAAGGTCTTGCGGAATTAGTGACCCCAAAGAGGCCATTGTGTTCGCAAAATGATTTGATGATCGAGGGAGTGCCTCGATGTCATACCACTCAAGTTTTGCTAGGAATTTGTCCACGATGGCTTTATAGGCCTGTAGGACTGGGCATTTGCATTGATATACCCCTTTGAATTGATTGACTATTAACAACGAATCACCAAAGATATTCAGTAATTTGATGTTCATGGAGATTGTTGTCCGAAGACCTAGGAGCAAGGCTTCATACTCTGCATTATTGTTGGTGCATGGGAAGTTTAATTTAAATGACAGAGGCATTGGAGCACCCTACGGTGTGAAGAATACAATTCCCATGCCACCACCTTGCTCACATTTAGAACCATCAAAGAATAGGGTTATGTCAGCCTATGACTCAGGCTCATCAGAATCGGGTGATGCTGAGACATGGAAGACCCCATCATCAGGTAGTTCTATGACTAGAGGCTAATCGTATTCAAGAGGAGCCTTTGCTAGTTGATCAGCTATGGCCTGTCCTTTAATATATTTTTGTCCAATAAAATCTATGTCAAATTTCGTCAACAACATGATCCATTTCGTCGTTCGACTACTATGATAAGTACGACTCATCATGTATCGCAATGGATTTTCCTTAGACATAACATACATAGTGTTGCTCAACATGTAGTGGTGTAGCTTTTTGGTAGCAAACACCACTGCCAAGCAGAGTTTCTCAACGTATGCATAGTTAAGTTCATAACTGACCAGGGTGCGGCTAAGATAGTAAGTAGCCTATTCCTTGTAAAGTTCATTCTTCTGGGCTAGCATGGTGCCTAGTGCCACCTCAGTAGCTGAGATGTATAAGTAGAACGACACTCCTGGTCTAGGTGGTGCCAATACTGGTGGCAAAACTAGGTATTGTTTGATCTCGTCAAAGGCTAACTGGCACTCATCATCCCAATGAAATGTAACCCCCTTGTGCAATAGTTTGTTCATGGGTCAACACTTGTCAGATAATTGCGCTATGAAGCATTTAATTGATGCGACCTTGCCCTGCAGACTTTTGAGCTGCTTGATTGTAGTTTGGGGAACCATTTCGAGTATTGCCTTGACTTTCTTTGGGTCCACCTCGATGCCTCGCTTTGAGACTATGAAACCCAAGAGTTTTCTAGATGTGACGCAAAAGACACACTTCTTGGGATTTAGTCTGACTTTATGCTCCATGAGGCGATCGAGGATCTTGCTTAAGTCATCAATATGATTTGAGCGCAAGAGAGACTTGGCTAACAAATCATCCATGTAATCTTCTAAAGTTTTGTGCATGTAATCATGGAAGATATATGTCATGGCACGTTGGTAGGTAGCGCCAACATTTTTAAGGCCAAAAGGCATGACCTTATAACAAAATGTCCCCCAAGGTGTTGTGAATGCCATTTTTAGTTGGTCTTCAGGATTGATACGAATTTGATTGTATCTCGAGAAACCATCCATTAGGGAGAGCATTTCATGACCTGTTGTAGCGTTTACCAATGCGTCGATGCTTGGCAAAGGGAAATCATCCTTAGGAATCGCTTTGTTTAGATCTCAAAAATCAGTGCATATGCGAATCCCCCTGTCGAGCTTCTTGACAGGAACCATGTTGGACAACCATGGTGAATAATCCACGCAGGTGAAAAACTATGCATCCAATAGCTTTTGCAATTCGTATTTGACCATTAAGGCCACTGTTGGATGCATCTTACGTAGTTTTTGCTTTACAGGTTTGATTGTCAGATCAAGTGTTAAATTATGCGTGACTAGCTGTGGGTCTAGTCATGACATATCTTTGTACGACCATGCAAAAACCTCCTTCTTCTCTTTGAGAAGGGCAATGTAGTTGGCTTGCTCTTCGGGGGAAAGACTTATCCCTAGCTTAAGAATCTATGGATTCATTCGATCTATGCCGATATCTACATCAGTCGTTTCCTTAACTGACATGTGGGATCTATCCTCCAACTGATGTGGAGTCAGGATCAAATGGATATCATTAGCTAAATTTAGATCTACGTTGGGAACCTCGGGTTCCTCTTCAGCCTGAAAAATATCTTGAGTTGTCCCTGGGGCAAAATGATGCACTTCACCGAAAGGCCAGTACTCTGATGGTGATAAAGGTGAATTGACGTGATCCCAGTCGATGGCATCTATGTCTAGATGTAGTGACCATGCTGGATCGGCCGGATTGCGGATGGGTGCAATCAAATCAATGGAGATCATGTGGATGGAATGAATTTGGTCTCCATTACCGTGGGTGTGATAACTTGAATCGTCTAGATGGTCTCTATACTCTGGATCTGGCTCTAGGGGAATGGGCACAAACGAATCGACCCTATTTGCAAAAAGGAGGACAGGGTCTTCCCTCGGCACTGTTGTCATGATAGGGTCTCGAGGTGGACGATGTTCATTGTGAATTTGGAGCCATGGATCCAACACTTGGTCCCACCTCGCTGGGTCTACCCACCATTCAAGTCCTAACCATATGCCCATTTGTCCCATTAGGTATTCATGAGTTAAAGGGAAATAATTCCGTCGTGCATGTTTGAGATAGATCATCTCAGTCTCATCTTTTGAATCACTTTCGGAGGTCCAAAAATGTTCATTTTCTTCAGCAATTGTTACTTGCGACATTGAGGGTTCTTCTTGTTCCAGTAAGTTAATCTAGTCCCATTGCGGTTGTTCCACTCTTGGTGGAGGGACCTGATTCTCTTGACATGGTATTGACTCAACTGGAACCTCTAATGGGAATAGCTTTAAAAAGATGTCTAAACATCATTGATGTTCTCTTTGAGGATTAATGTCCGAACTTTCACCTCTTGCTAGCAAAGGAAAGGGATTACTGCTGTTGGCAAGGGTGTTTGTTGACCATGGGAGGTAGTCTCCCAATGTATATTCTGTATTTGGGTTGGCATAAATATCTAGTGCCAATCCCCTCTTGTTGCCTATTTCTAGGCCTTGCATATTTTCTACCAAGATGTCTAAGGGAAGGGGGTGGTTGAACCCTACTCCTGACTTATCATATGGCATCTGATATCTTGGTTGGAAAAGGACCTGCATCCCTTGTTCATATCTTCCTAGCCCGTATCCATGCCAATTGCATTGGTCAAGATATTTTAGGGCAAATTCTGGGTTTGACAGATAGTTGATGTTTTCAACAAAAGGCTCTTCGTTTGCTTCCTTTTGCTGGCATGGTTCAAGACCATGATCAAGGCCCCCATACACAAAATTTGTCTGGTTGGGTGGGTGACCTAGAGGAACAACTATTCCTATGGGAAGGCAAGGTCTCCCCATATCCTGTACTGATTCTACTGTAGGCCTTAATGGTCAAAGACGAATTGCAAAAGCTGTTGGATGCACAGTTTGTCATATGTGTGGATTATCTGCCATGGCTGTCCAACATGGTTCCCATCAAGAATCCTGATGGGAGGATTCACATATGCACTGATTTTTGAGATCTAAACAAAGTGAGTCCTAAGGATGATTTCCATTTGCCAAGCATCGATGCATTGGTAGATGCTACAACAGGTCACGAAATGCTCTCCCTAATGGATGGTTTCTCGGGATACAATCAAATTCGTATCAATCCTGAAGACCAACTAAAAATGGCATTCACAACACCTTGGGGGACATTTTGTTATAAGGTCATGCATTTTGGCCTTAAAAATGTTGGCGCTACCTACCAACGTGCCATGACATATATCTTCCATGATTACATGCACAAAACTTTGGAAGATTACATTGATGATTTGTTAGCCAAGTATCTCTTGCGCTCAAATCATATCGATGAATTAAGCAAGATCCTCGATCACCTCATGGAGCATAAAGTTAGACTAAACCCCAAGAAGTGCATCTTTGACGTCACATCTGGAAAACTCTTGGGTTTCATAGTCTCAAAGCGAGGCATCGAGCTGGACCCAAAGAAAGTCAAGGCAATCCTCGAAATGGTTCCCCCAACTACAATCAAGTAGCTCAGAAGTATACAGGGCAATGTCACGTCGATTAAACGCTTCATAGTGCAATTATATGACAAGTGCCGACCCATGAACAAACTATTGCACAAGGGGGTTACATTTCATTGGGATGACGAGTGCCAGTTAGCCTTTGATGAGATCAAACAATACCTGGTTTCACCACCAGTATTGGCACCACCTAGACCAGGAGTGTCGTTCTACTTATACATCTCAGCTACTGAGGTGGCATTGGGCACCATGCTATCCCAGAAGAATGAACTTTACAAGGAACAGGCTACTTACTATCTTAGCCGCACCCTGGTCAGTTATGAACTTAACTATGCATACATTGAGAAAATCTGCTTGGCAGTGTTTTTTGCTACCAAAAAGCTATGCCACTACATGTTGAGCAACACTACGTATGTTGTGTCTAAGGAAAATCCATTGCGATACATGATGAGTCGTACTTATCATAGTAGTCGCACGGCAAAATGGATCATGTTGTTGACGGAATTTGACATAGAGTTTATTGGACAAAAATCTATCAAAGGATAGGTCATAGCCGATCAACTAGCAGAGGCTCCTCTTGAAGACGATCAGCCTCTAGTCATAGAACTACCCGATGATGGGGTCTTCCATGTCTCAGCATCACCCGATTTTGATGAGCCTGAGTCACAGGCTGACATAACCCTATTCTTTGATGGTTCTAAATTTGATCAAGGTGGTGGCATGGGAATTGTATTCTTCACACCATAGGGTGCTCCAATGCCCCTATCATTTAAATTAAACTTCCCATGCACCAACAATAATGCAGAGTATGAAGCCTTGCTCCTAGGTCTTCGGACAACAATCGCCATGAACATCAAACGACTGAATATCTTTGGTGATTCGTTGTTAATAGTCAATCAAGTCAAAGGGGTATATCAATGCAAATGCCCAGTCCTACAGGCCTATAAAGCCCTCGTGGACAAATTCCTAGCAAAACTTGAGTGGTATGACATCGAGGCACTCCCTCGATCATCGAATCATTTTGCGGACACAATGGCCTCTTTGGGGTCACTAATTCTACAAGACCTTTTTGGTGATATGACAACCATTCAATTCAAAACCTTATCGCAATCCATGATGGAGCGTGCAAGCTTAGACTTGACACTAGGAATCCACATGATCCAGATTGAACCATCCTCGGATAAGTTCTCTCGAATCCGAGATCGTCTGAAATGTGCCAACTGGGGGTCCTTGTTCTCCCCTACTCCCATTAATAGCAACACAACGCTATTCTTACAAGTTCTATCTCATTCAACGTTTGCTAGGGATGAACTTCAAGAGGGATTGGCTGTTCATACTATCAAGGTTTCTGATCAACAGGACTGGTATTTACCCATCAGAGACTACCTCAAGTTAGGTAATCTCCCACTTGGATTAACTCATGCTACAAAATGAGCACTCAAGCAGAAAAAGGCTAAGTATGTCTTAATAGGAGACATTTTGTATCGTCGCAGCTATGAAGGAATCCTCCTTCGTTGCTTGGACCAGCAAGAGTCCACTTGGGCAGTCGCCCAAGCACACGATGGTACATATGGTGGCCACTTTAGTGGTATGACTATCGTAAAGTGCATTCTTCGCATGGGCTATTATTGGCCATCTTTAAAACGAGATTGTTGCACCTATGTCAAGAAGTGCGTGAAGTGTCAACATCATGCCAATTTGATGCATGTACCTTCTCAAGCCTTGTAGATAGTCCAGTCTGCTTGGCCGTTCTCACAGTGATCTAATTGGAAAGATCTCCCCTGCGTCGTCAGGCTGTCACACGTTTATCATAACGGCCACAGAGTATTTTACCAAGTGGGTGGAAGCAATTTCGCTTACCTCTACGATAGGACCCCGCATTGTAGAGTTCATTTTGGTATTCCATCCAAAATAGTCTCGGATAATGGGACGCATTTCAAGAACAAAGACGTGCATGCTTTGACCACAAAGTACAAAATTTAGCACAACTTTTCAACACCCTATTATCCGTAAGTGAATGGGCAAGCAGAGGCGTCAAACAAAATGCTAGTTGCCATCCTTAAAAAGACCATCATAGACAGTCATAAGGATTGGCACATTCAAATCCCACTTGCCCTATGGGCCTATCACACTAGCATTCGAAAACCCACTAGGGCCACTCTGTTTTCGCTCGTGTATGGCTTCGAGGCAGTCATGCCTCTAGAGTTGGAGATTCCTTCCATGCGCATATCAATGCAGGAGTTCATCGATGATGACTCTGTGTGGTAGGCTCGGTTAGACCAGCTTACGTGGCTTGACGAATGATGCGTTAATGCTCTCGATCATTTACATATTTATCAAGAATGACTTAAGAAATCTTACAACGTGAAAGTTCACTTGAGGGACTTTCGGGTTGGTGATTTGGTTTTGAAGGAAAACCAACAAAATTCTAGTTTTTCGTCCCACCTAAGGGAAAATTTTGTGGCAAATTGGTTAGGTCCATATATCATTGATAGGAAAATAGGACCCGGGACATACCGGCTAGCTTCTCTTGATGGTATCAAGGAAATGAAACCCTTGAATATCAGTCATTTGCGACCATTTCATATCTAAGAGAGCAAAATCCCAAAAAGGCTCCAAGGATTCTTGCAATCGCTTGGTCAATCCCAAAAAGGCTCCAAGGATTGTTAAAATCGCTTGGTCAATCCCAAAAGGCTCCAAGGATTGTTAAAATCGCTTGGTCAATCCCAAAATGCTCCAAGGATTGTCAAAATCGCTTGGTCAATCCCAAAAGGCTCCAAGGATTCTTGCAATCGCTTGGTCAATCCCAAAAGGCTCCAAGGATTCTTGCAATCACTTGGTCAATCCCAAAATGCTCCAAGGATTTCCACAATCGCTTGGTCAAAAATCAAGAAAATTCAAAAACAACAAAAATCATCAAAAACAACAAAAATTTGCATCTCATTTCTAGGCATACTCAAATTCATCAATAAGAGAGCTCTTCTCGCACCTCATCTTCATATTCACAAAAATCCATCCATCAAAAACACAAAAAAAATATGTAGCTGCATCAAAGCATTGCATCCATACATTGCATATTTGTGGTCGTACAGGTCAAAGGCACCATAGACTGTAATTGCTCTGCTAGTCCACCTTGTTCCACACTGTTCCATTTTGCAAAAACAACAAAAACACCATGCATTGTTTTTACCACACTAGAGTCAGTGGTCTTCTAATGTATCAAGGGTTTTCGTGATTCAGTCATCATTTTTCTCTTTAGCCATGTAATGTATCAAGTCAAACAGATTTTATGAAGGTAGAGTTACACTTGAAATACACCTTGTTACGTAACATCCCAACACAAATTAAAACACATAAAAAAATTCCCAAGTTGTGTGAATGAAAGATGAAACCTGCATAGTAATCCAGGTCACCATAAGCAAAACGGTTATCTTGCTCATTCCCCCGTGCGAATGGTTCTAGAATGCTAAGAATTGACAAAATGACGAGCTATTTTCTATCCATTCACCTCCAAATACAATGTTTTTCACCACTACCAAATCCCAATCATAGTTGGTTCCCAAAGTTGTAAGGATTCGTACTATCCACCCCTAACCAGGATGGGTAGTCATCCCCAAGACCTAAAGGGACCAATACCATTTACAAACAAAATTCTAACAAATCATCATCCTAACACTTTCCATTCACCTTTGGTCTCCAAGTTGTAAGGATTCGTACTATCCGCCCCTAACCAGGATGGGTAGTCATCCCCAAGGCCTAACAGATCAATGCCCTTACTCCATAACCTCCATCATCCCCTTGGTCCCCAACATCGTAAGGATTCGTACTATCCGTGCCTAACCAGGATGGGTAGTCATCCCCAAGGCCACAAGGATCAAAACCATTCACAAGCTCAAATTCACAATACTCAAAACACAAAATCAAATAACAGTGGTTATCACCACTATTCAAAATCCTTGCTCAAAAAGAATTAATAGAAAATAAACAGTGATTTTCATCACTATATAGATGAGCAACCCTCTAAATAATTCAGCCAACAAACATCCTAAACTTGAATCCCTGGAATTCTCAGCATTCGACAAACCATCTAGGTGATCCTCATTACAGGTTTGGTTGATAGCCTATCTGGCAATAGTGGTATCCTACCCGCATGACGATATGTCTGTCACATTCACTTTGCGTGTGTGCAGACCAATGTTTGTATAAGGATGAGCTAGCTTATGGTATCCTGGATAACATCATAGATTAATCTAACTAAATACAACAAAGGAGTTAGTGGAGCTAATTATGTGATCCTCAGTACAGGTTCGGTTGAAATCCCATATGGCACTGGCGGTATCCTAACAAATACCACATAAATGAACTCAATTGCACACACAGGGATGTGAAATAACTTGATAAAAAATAAGTACGATTCATACCTTGTTCAAAAGTCTTATAAGATAAAGTACAGTCATGGCTAGTAAGTTAAAACTATCTGAGTCTCAGAAAACCTTAGCTACATTTCTAAACCAACTGCGCTATTTTCATCCTTACAATACCATCAGAAAATACAAAAGAAAAGAAAAACCACATGTATACATACAAAATCATGCACCACAACAATCGCCTAAAAGACAAAATAATAGAGTTCTAAACAGTCTATGGTGCCATAGCCAAACACCACAAAGTCCATCATCCATTCCATTTCTGCATATCACATATCAATCAAAAACATTTGCATTCATCATGCATCCATCAAAATAAATCAACATACAACATTCGTAATTATCATACCATATGCATCCATATAAAGTAGCATGCATCCATCAACATCAATCATTATGCATACCATAATATCATGGCATATACCCAAAGAAAGAAAATCAAAACAACAAAACATCACAAAAATGCAACACCAAAACCATAGCAATAAGTTTCCGGACACAAGTGCTCTTGCACTTAACCTCTTGGCATAAAGAAAATCGATGTCGGGGCTTAAATTATCACTCTCCTACTTCCCCAAGAAGGCTATCATAGCCGGACCGCTCCACGGGAAGACAGGTTTTTGATGATTTCATCCCATTATGGCATCACCAAAAGGGTTAACACCCACCAAAAATAGGTCCAAAATGTCAAGAAATTGCACGTGCTTAAACGGTAAAAACATCTAAAGGCACCCTAACCTAAGTCGTCTTGGGTCAAGTGACTCGTCGCTTTTCTCATGAAGGTCATTCCCTCATCGATTCATCGCTTGAGGGGTTAGTCACACTTAGTCACCAATCAACAAGCACACACCCAATCAGGGCAATGACATGCATTCAAAGAATCATTAACAAAGATAATCATGCTCCTGCTTGGGGCAGTAAACAAGAAATCATTAAATTGATCAAACACTTGGCATTCCCAAAGCATGAACACAAGGTTCCCCTGTGGATAAAAGGTTGCGCCCTTTGCCTAATCATGACTGATCAATGTCCAAGCTCAAGTCACACCTCACCAAAATAGGTTAACACTTGAAATCAAATCCCTTAGCTCGTCACAAGCAAGGATTCAAGAATGCATGCCCTTTCCATACTTGGGGCATCAAAAGTTGGTTAGGTTACCAAGAAACCCTAATCATTGGTGCTTTGGTCATTTATTTTTGCTCAGCACTGCGTCACCTATAGCGCTTCCCAAAAATGGGCATTTGTAGACACCAAAATAGCACCAATCCAATTAAGTGACTACAAACACTGATCGCATTGACATACACAGCTTTCAGGGCAGCCCTCAGAGGTCAAACAGTGGTCCTAGCCACTCACATAGCAGTTTAGAAGGTCGGAAAATGAGCAGAGCAAAGTTGGTCACTTTAACAAGCCTTCATTAAAACAAAGTCAAAAGCAAGCCAAAGTCAAAGCAAGCCTTTAATCAAAAGCAAAACTTTAAACTTCAAGCCTTAAGCGAGAACAAATCTTAAGCAAACTTCAAATCTTAAGCAAACTTCAAATCTTAAGCAAACTTTAAAAGCAAAGGAGCTTTGGCCTTAGGCGTCGCGAAATCACGACATCGCAAAATTGCGACACCTAAGGCCTGAAGGGTAGCTTTGGCTGAGGGCATCGCAATTTCGTGACGTCGTGAAATCACGACACCTAAGGCCCGAAGGGAGCTTCGGCCGAGGGCATCGCGATATCGCGACGTCGCGATATCGCGACACCTAAGGCCCGAAGGGAGCTTTGGCCGAGGGTGTCGCGATATCATGACGTCGCGATATCGCGACACCTAAGGCCCGAAGGGGAGCTTCGGCCGAGGGTGTCGCGATATCACGACGTCACGATATCGCGACACCTAAGGCCCCGAAGGGAGCTTCGGCCGAGGGTGTCGCGATATCGCGACGTCGTGATATCGCGACACCTAAGGCCCCGAAGGGAGCTTCGGTCGAAGGTGTCGCGATATCACGACGTCGCGATATCATGACACCTAAGGCCCGGAAGGGAGCTTCGGTCGAGGGTGTCACAATATTGTGACGTCGCGATATCGCGACACCTAAGGCCCGAAAGGGAGCTTCGGCTGAGGGTGTCGCGATATAGCGACGTCGCGATATCACGACACCTAAGGTCCGATCGCACAATTCACCAATCAAATGCAGACTTCGGCATGGCCGCCATGTGGAAGGCATAGCTGCCACGTGGTGTCACTATGTGCCACTTTTTTTTAAAAAGACCCCATTTGTCTGTAAGAACGTCAGACTTCACCAACTGCATTAATGAGACGAGCAGTTTCAACAAAAAATCTAGTCCGAGGCCATGCCTCATAACTACTGATGTGAGTTCCTGGTGATAGTCTCAGTGCGAGCCATGTCTCATAATCACTTGTCAGCGGTCAAATCTCAGCGGCCCCTACGGATTTAGGGTTTGACATTAATGTTTCAGAGGCGAAATCCTCTATAAAAACTAGCTCAATGCAATGTAAAAAAAAAAAGAGAGGACGAAGCATTTTCGAAACGCAACGAAGTGTTGCTCATCTAGAGACCCGATCATATTCCTTTCGGATTCAGTCTTCTGCACTTGTAATCTCTTTCACGAGGGAGGTTATTGGTGGCTTTCCAGAAGGTGAAGCCGAACCTTCATACCTGACAGTGGATCACTATATCCCACTAATTCGACGACAACTCTTTTTTTTGAGATTTCGGGCCCATTCCCAGTGGATTGGTGCCGAAATCAGATTCTCACAGTGGGCAGCCCGCTCGGGTGCCCCGCAAGCTTTAAATTCATCTTAAACTATTTTGCTATCACGTAGTTTTCTTATTACGTCGTACGCAGTATTTAAATAGTTTATATTTTTGTGTTCGAATATATTTTGTAAGCAACAGTGTCTGAATATACATATATCATAAGACAACACGTTATTTTGTTAGACGCTTTACGTACTACGTTCTACGTTCTGTTGTTTTAGTGCTTATTCTGATTAAACGTGCACGTCATTCACATTCGTTCTATGCATTGTTTTTAATGACCTTATGCATACATCTTTCACTTATTTCAAGATTCACTTATTTCACTTATTAACACAGGTGCTACTAAATGATTTTTGTTGTTTCTCTGAACGTAGGATAAGCAACAGCAAGTAAGGATTCATCAAACATAAACGGCGGAAACATTTTGGCCCACCTACTTTGCATGTGGGCATGCGAAAATAAGATCAATGTGCATAACTGTAACAGAGATCCATTTAACGCTCCTAGCCCCTAAAAATGAGGAGACGTCTTTGTAATCGAGGATAAAAAAATTGAATGAAGAGGGTTGTGCTTTCATACATCTTTCTGTTATTTCCAATTTATTTCTTTTCTCTGTCTTGTGCATAGTGTTTCTTTTATTCCGGAATCTCATGCTTTCAGTGGCGATCACGACGTGATCGCCACTGAAAGCATGAGATTTAGAAAATAAAAGAAACACTATGCACGAAACAAAGAAAAGAGATAAATTGGAAATAAAAGAAAGACGTATTAAAACACAGCCCTCTTTATTCAAATTTCTTATCCTCGGTTACAAAGACGTCTCCTCATTTTTAGGGGCTAGGAGCGTTAAATGGATCTCTGTTATAGTTATGCACATTGATCTTATTTTCGCATGCCCACATGCAAAGTAGGCGGGCCAAAATGTTGCCATCGTTTATGTCTGATGAATCCTTACTTGCTACTGCTTATCCTGCATTCAGAGAAACAGCAAAAATCATTTAGTAGCACCTGTGTTAATAAGTGAAATAAGTGAATCTTGAAATAAGTGAAAGATGCATGCATAAGGTCATTAAAAACAATGCATAGAACGAATGTGAATGACATGCACATTTAATCAGAATAAGCACTAAAACAATAGAACGTAGAATGTAGTACGTAAGGCATCTAACAAAATAACGTGCTGTCTTATGATATATGTATATTCAGACATTGTTGCTTACAAAATATATTTGAACACAGAAATATAAACTATTTAAATACTGCGTACGATGTAATAAGAATACTACGTGATAGCAGAATAGTTTAAGATGAAATTAAAGCTTGTGGGGCACCCGAGCGGGCTGCCCATCGTGAGAATCTGATTTCAGCACCAATCCACTGGGAATGGGCCCGAAATCTTAAAAAAAAAAAGATTTGTCGTCGAATTAGTGGGATATAGTGATCCACTGTCAGGTATGAAGGTTCGGCTTCACCTTCTGGAAAGCCACCAATAACTTCCCTTGTGAAAGAGATTACAAGTGCAGAAGACTGAATCCGAAAGGAATATGATCGGGTCTCTAGATGAGTAGCACTTCGTTGCGTTTCAAAAATGCTTCACTCTTTTTTTTTTACATTGCATTGAGCTAGTTTTTATAGAGGATTTCGCCTCTGAAACATTAATGTCAAACCCTAAATCCATAGGGGCTGCTGAGATTTGACCCCTAACAGGTGATTATGAGACATGGCTCGCACTGAGACTATCGCCAGGAACTCACATCAGTAGTTATGAGGCATGGCCTCGGACTGGATTTGTTGTTGAAACTGCTCGTCTCATTAATGCAGTTGGTGAAGTCCATCGTTCTTACAGACACACGGGGTCTTTTTAAAAAAAAAGTGGCACGTAGTGACGCCACGTGGTGGCTATGCCTTCCATGTGGCGGCCATGCCAAATTCCGCCTTTGATTGGTGAAGTGTGCGATCGGACCTTAGGTGTCGCGATATCGCGACGTCGCAATATCACGACACCCTCAGCCGAAGCTCCTTTTTGGGCCTTAGGTGTCGCGATATCACGACACCCTCGGTCGAAGCTCCCTTTCGGGCCTTAGGTGTCGTGATATCACGACGTCACGCTATCGCAACGTCTTCGGGTGAAGCTCCCTTTGGGGCCTTAGGTGTCATGATATCGCGACGTCGTGATATCGCGACACCCTCGGCCGAAGCTCCCTTCGGGCCTTAGGTGTCATGATATTGTGACGTCGCAATATCGTGACACCCTCGGCCGAATATCCCCTTCGGGCCTTAGGTGTCGCAATATCGTGACGTCGCAATATCACGACGTCGCGATATCGTGACGCCCTCGGCCGAAGCTCCCTTCGGGCCTTAGGTGTCGTGATATCGCGATGTCGTGATATCACGACGCCCTCGGCCGAAGCTCCCTTCGGGCCTTAGGTGTCATGATTTCGCGACGTCATGAAATCGTGACACCCTCGGCCGAAGCTGCCCTTCGGGCCTTAGGTGTCGCAATTTCGCAACGTCACGAAATTGCGACTTCACGATTTCGCGACGTCACGAAATCGCGACGTCACGATTTCACGACGCCTAAGGCCAAAGCTCCTTTGCTTTTAAAGTTTGCTTAAGATTTGAAGTTTGAAGTTTTGCTTTTGATTAAAGGCTTGCTTTTGACTTTGTTTTAATGAAGGCTTGTTAAAGCGACCAACTTTGCTCTGCTCATTTTTTGACCTTCTAAACTGCTGTGTGAGTGGCTAGGACCACTGTTTGACCTCTGAGGGCTGCCCTAAAAGCTGTGTATGTCAATGCGATCAGTTTTTGTAGTCACTTAATCGGATTGGTGCTATTTTGGTGTCTACACAAAGCAAGAAAACAACATACAATTTCTAGCACGTTGGATTCTAGGGTAAACTTTTCAAGCATAAGTTGTTGTTCCTAGAAATGCCTAGTGGAAATCTAAATTAAGACCTAAGATGTGTAATATACTACTTCTTTATTCTTTATTCTTTCAATTTCCAAATAGAAATATGTCTTAAGTTCACTATTTTTAAGAAAACTAGAAGTAGACAGAGAATTGTAAATCATCAGAAAAGTTGTACCAATATTTAATCCATCTCATAGAACAAATATTTTATCCTCTATTATACTTTAGTTCTAGTCGTTGTTGACTAGAGCGGTTGATTTTTGACTGTTGTAGCTCAGAGTGGCTAATTCCTAACCGTTGTAGACTAGAGCGGCTGATATTCGGCCACTGTAGCTCAGGGCGACTAGACCTGAACACAAATTTATATCATCAATCAGGCATAAAAATAAAAAATCAGTGGGGATCCCATCGTGATCACCATCTATAGTGACCTCGTAGTGGGTGGAGCACCATCCACTTACTCTATTTACAATTTATTTGATCTTTTAATTTTTAATATGCATTAAATGAAAGGCATAAAGAAAACATAACCAATACAAAGAAATAAATGAATGAATAGTTTTGTATTAATATTTCCAAGATCTGGTTACATATAAATCCCTCTAAGGGATACCCTTCGTTTGGTACATTATTTTACACAAAGAGGGTAGCAGATATATAAAAATCCCCATACAAGGGATAATGCACTTTCGTAGGCTTCCCGATGATGCACATGGAACTGTATGAGGGCTTACATATGCTTCCTTCTCTAGGAAACTAATAAAGATAATGGAAACTAATGCTAAGAACCCTAGACTAGGCCTGCAGGCCACTATCTGAGATAGTGGCCGCTATGATCAAAGATGGCCTCTATTGTTCTAAGGCTATGAATCTAGTAGTATTACTGATATTGGAATGATTTTCGTCTTTGTATGATGTGTTGAATAGAGCACTTATTTGATCTTCAAAATGTGCTCTAAAGTGCTCTTCGATCTAGCAGGGCTTCGCTACAAGAAAAGCTCTCTAGGTCTCAAAATATCTCCTTAGTCGTTCCTACATAAGATATTTTCAAGTGCATAAAAGGTCTCCAAAAGTTCCTAAGAATGTCCTTCAGTGCTCCTAGGTTTATTTTTTATATTGGGTGTGAAGCCCTAGATTTATGTCCAAACCCGAGGATTGAATCCCTCATGCGTACTAGATATTAGCATGAGAAGATTTTATCTTTTCTATATTTAAGGGCTAGTTAACTAAGGTCTCAATGCAAACTCAAGTTTCCCATGTGAACTGACCATGAATGGGAATGCAAAGTCACCCTTGCTCACCTTTATTGCATGCAGACTACCACTTTCACCCATGATTGGACCAATTTGTCGACAAATTGTATTTATGACTTAATCGTTGTTGTCTGCAGTGGCTAATATTTGGTCATTGTCATCTGTAGTAGCTACTGTCTGGTTGCTCTGAGCTTCAGTAACCAGGATCTAGTCGCTCTAGTCTAGAGCGGCCAGACTTGGATGGGCTAAAAATATCCCATATGGGTGGCAAGAACCACTTTTGATGTTTGGAAAGCCCAAGGTATGGTCATATGGCATATGAATGTGCTCATGTGAGTATTTCTCCTAAGCATAGCATGTTTTAGGTGTCTACACGTTGAGTGGGCCAAGAACCAAGAACGTCAGGTAATGGAACCAAGAACATCGAGTGTGCCAAAGAGAACATTGAGTGCTTTAATAATAATTTTTAATGAGGGTATTTGTAGTCCTTCATGAGTGAATAAACTCAAAAAACACTTTAAGTAAGCAAAACAGTTAGAAATATATGATATTTACGCTATAAGAATAAGAGAAAATTAAATGATATATCTAGAATTGTGGGCCGTACAGTGGTAGTTAAAAATGAATATCGAATAGAGGAAAATAATAAAAAAAATAAAGAGGTTTTTTTCCTTTGAAAATGGGCGAGAATAGCGCCTTCACACAGGGTAAACCATGTGTTTAAAGAAAAGGAAATAGCTATATTTTTCTAAAAAAAAATTCCTCAAGCATGAATTCAATATAGATTTGAAAGAATATGCAACATATATAAAAATAAATATGTTGAAAGAGAAAAAAATGGGTACAAGGAGATTATTGCAAACTTTGAAGTTAGATAGCCAAAAAAAAATATTATTCAAAGTAAATGAATCAGATTCTAGAATCTTCAAGAGAGAATACTAGCAAAATCTATCCTACTCTAGTACCATGTTAGAATTTCACAGTAATAGATATGCAAAGTATTACACAAAAGATGAAAAGAAAAGTGGAAATAATTTATTTATCTCTATGATCAACTCTGTATAAATAGCAATGTTGATTATTGAGAGCCATTGGATTACAACAACTCATCAAACCTTATGAAGACACCATTGAGAGTTTTCCTTGACACATGGAGGAGTGGAAACTCAAGTATGTATCCTAGTGAAACTTAAGAGAATATTCACTTATTCTAACAAATTCTTATTATAAAACTAAAATAAATTATTTAAAAACCACATGCTAAATTTAAATTATAGAAAGTGTATTACAATACACTTTTCCACCATTCTCCACTTTAACAATTTATTCTTAAAAGAAACTATGCTAGTTTTATTCCTACACTAATTAAACCTTTTCTCATTTACAATTGTTAATGCACCAAAAATATTTCCTTGTCTAACACATTTTCAACTTCACTATTCCATGATCCATATTATCTTTACTAAATTTTATTTGATTTTGATATGATTGGATCTAGAATGAAAATTTGAATTTCTTCCTAATTAAATAGATATAGAATCCATTAACTATGCATATAAATAAATATGAGATTATTGCATAGTCTCTTCTATCTACCCTAATAATTGACTACATTTAGATTCTATATATTTATATCTCCAATTTTATATCTTCCTTTTACCTACTAAAAATTCAACAACCTATTTACTTCTCACAATTGTACATACTATATGTGATTCTCGTATGTATATCTATTGTGATACATAATTCACATCCCATAGTTAAAATTTGTGTATGTCCTTGTCTCACCAAATTTTTAAAACTCCCTTCTATTCCCTACTTATTGTTTTCATTTACTGTATTAAAATGATTTTTGGACTACAAAAATTTACTAATTGATCAATACATCTTTTTTCCATTGACTTTGAAGGTCTTCTTATCATTTTTTCATTTCTATAAGTGTTTTTATCCCTAATAATAACTTTTAAATTATATTTAGTTATTAAAAATATATCGTGTATATATATATATAAAGCATAAGTGGAAGGCATAAATTTGATTTTTTTCAGCCTTATAAACTATAAAGTACAATTGTCAATCTATATATTACCTACTTTCCCATGCTTCCCTTAAAAAAAATTAAGTGCAATGCCTATTTTCCATATAAATTTATAAAAAATGCTTCCCTAAAATCCCTAAAGTGTAAGGAATAACCTTTATTGTGCTTTCATTTTTATTGTAATGAGATAATTTTCTACTAGAAAAAGTTGAAGACAATTTATTTAGATCAAACTTAACCTCCTCTATTTTCTTTTCATTTAATATTGAATCTCCATATAAATTCATAAGTAAAAGTTTCATTTATAACAAATATTTCAAATTTTTAATAAACAATCAAGATGTAAAAATAAAATGTTAATAGAAAATAAAAATTACTCCTTTATAACAAATATTTCAATGTGTTAATATTTGATAAATATATTGTGGGTTTTATTATCATATATAATTTTTTCACCTCTTATGTATGTTAATAGTTTTGAAATATAATAGGAATAATAATATTTTTAAAACTTATATTAAATTACATATGTTCAAGGAATAAAATATAGAATTCTAAAGTATAGTTTTAGGTTAAGTCTTGAAAAATAATTGATAAATAATTTTGAAATGTTACTATTCCATTCATTTAAATATCATGGTAATTTAGCCATTTTAATATGAATGGTTTTGTTTTAATTTAATATAACCAATACATAGAATATTATCTAGTGACTTTAAACTATGTCTAATGAAAAATTGTTAGGGTAAAATAGGTAGTGTATTGCATTACACTACATAGATTATTACATTTACTTTTCTACCATAGGAGATATTTACCATTGTAATTACCTCCTAGATTAACTTAGGTTAATAGCTGAGATATTTTTATTGGTTATTTGGCATATTCTATTTTCTAGGTGGTTAGCACATCCTATGCTAACCTTGTTAGGTTTACTATTTTGTAACCTATATATTAGGTTTGATTATTCATTTTTGAACCTAATGTTTGCATAGCAATATTTTTTTTTTTTTTTTTCATATTGGAGTAAACTATTGCTTACATTGGTATTAGAGCAAATTAAAGGGGTTTGGTTAACATACTACTGATCTCTAGGATATTTAATGGCACCTGCATTAACACCCTTCAAGAAGGATGAGAATATGGAGGAAATTAAGCCAAACAAAGAGAGGTAATCAAGGTGTTTAAGATTTTGACCTTTTGAGGGAGTAAAAATAGTGTGAATGTGACCAACTCTAAAAAAAATCACATACATAGATAGGTTTAGTTTCTAGTTTCTAGGCCTTAAGAATCACCACACTATTATTTCATTACCATGTTAAAAAGCTAAATCTTTATAGGAAATAAAAATTACATCAATATGAATTGATATAAAATATTGATTAAGAAAATAAAACAATTAAGTACCTTTATATATGTTAAGGATTACAAGATTCAATCTTAACCAAAAAGCTATAAAATAATAAAATATTTTATAGAAGGTTATCAAATAGTTAAAATAGTTTAGACAAATTGACTTTCAACATTCTAATAGCATAGTTAAAATATATTGAATGATAATTAAGAGAAATTTTTAAAACATTGTCTTAGTGATAAAATGGTAAATAAACATTATAACTAAATTGTTATTTTTTCTAGTTAAAATTATTTTATAACTTAATAACAAACATAGTAATTTTTTTTTGTTAAAAAAAATGTTTTGTGTGGGTCTCATGAAAAATATATTTATAATCTCAGATCCTATTTACATTATTGATGGTAATATATCCTTTACAACTACATTTCAACAATATACCTTCAAGCCTTAAAAAAATATGAAGAGAATAATATATGGTGAAAGACCCTCACTTATTGGATTAAGAAAAAAACACTACTATAAAGAAGAAAATTTGATCTTTGTAAGTATTTTATTATTAAAATTATTTTACATTATTTCAAGGTCTTTTTTGATATTGTAACATTTTTTCTTTTTATTAACATTTTTAATATTTGAGAAATATAATAAAATATTATACATATTATATAAATTAATAATAAAAGAAAATATATATATCCATATATCATCTTCAATGATATAAATAAATATTAAATTTGTATTTTAATTAATTAAATTAAAAATAATTTAAATGTAATTTGTTATATTAAATTAATTTTAAATAAATACATCATATCATAAATTTATATTAAACCAAAAACCTTACATTAAATCTAATAAATTTAAAAATAATTATAAATAATTTATAACAGCAAAACCCTTCAAATTAATAGACACTTACGGTATTTAAAAACTAAACACGTACCACTACTGGATTGGTGGATTCGGATGGTAACTGTTTGGCCTATATAAGATTAAGATAGTAACTGTTTGACCTATAAAATTTAAAGTATGACTGAGATAAAACCCTAAATTGTTTGTAAGTATAACCTCAATTTAAATTACACGAAAAAAACCACATTATGCATCCCCGTAAAATGTAGCCCAAAAGAGTGCCCCAGTTGTGCATTTCACAAGTGTTGAACTCTTCAATGTCAAGCTTTAATCAAAGTCGTTTCATGTAGATCAAAAGCAATGACGTTTTTAAATGGAAGGCCAAATGATATTGGATTTTTTTATTTTATTTTTTATTTTTTAGGAGAACATTATAAATTATATTAATAACCATTTTCAAACAGTTTGAATACAAGAAACAACCACCATTAATTACATGGGGCTTTTTTATTTTATTTTACTTTCCCATATATATTCTTCCTGCAGCCGACATTGCAAACATTATTTAACGCTAACGTGTAACTAGTTGCTGGCCGTCATAGCTCAAGATTTTGCAGACGTGAAATAATGTGTTCTCTCTAGGGTTTAAGCTCTTTGGCTTATCAAAGAGTGGAAAGTAGTATAAGTCGTGAATGGTTTGACATCCTAATTGTTATGTCGGCTGGTTAATCGGGTCAACACCGTCTTAGTTTGCTTGAATATTGAAACTATTTTATTGTGTCGGTCAATGGACATATCTACCAAATCCCTTTGTCGCTTTCATCTACAGATTTTAGACTCCTTGTACAAAGTAGCATCTACTAGACGCAAAGTCATCCATTCCATAAATACATTGAATGGACAAAGTCTTCATGATATATTCTCCTTTTACAAAGTAGTATCTACTAGACGCAAAGTCATCCATTCCATAAATGAATTTGCGTTTAAATTGAAGTCCGCCGAGTGTGCTCAAAAGTCCTCCGAAGTCAGGTTGCGCAGGAAGAAAGTTGTGAAGTTGGGCGGATGCTACCGGTCAACGCTTGGCTGTGCTAGTCAAACGGTGTGCAGTCCGACTACGCTGTGCAGTCAGGCAATTCCCATGACACTTAGCCAAAAAATTGGTTGCTTCCCTTGACTGACTGCGCTGGTCAACGTTCGACTACGCAAGTCAACTGCTGCGCAATCGGGTTGCGCAGCGAAGTCGGGCGGAGTAGCTTGATTTAGCAAAGAAAATGGAAAGTCCCGTCAGACTATGCTGCCCTGGTTGGGTTGTCCTGTAGGTTGCACAATTGCGGCGACGCCTTCCTTATCAGTCGCAGCCTCGGCAGGAGAATGACCTCAGATCTGGAGGCGTCGAACACCGAGACTGATCAAGATTCCAAATTGCTATGTTGGGGAGGCGATTGAAGAAGTTTCTCAAAAGAAACAACAAACCCTAACAATGAGCGTTTGTAAAAAAATTTGTAAGAAATGTCGTAAATAAAAATAATAATGCAGAGGAGCAAGACGCAGTCAAATGTAAAAAATAACCCTTTTGAATACCTGAACTATGGCAATATTTATATATTTATCAAAGCAACAGGGTTACAAAGATCCTTAACTGAGGATGTACAGGCTTCTGCAGATAAAACTGTAGGATACACAAACAAATCAAAATTGCTGAGACTGTTGCTTGGAATTGAGCCAAATGAGCTTCTCTGCTCACAAAACTATTCTTAGACTGCTATTGTCTTCTCTTGCCTGCTACAACTTCCTTGCCTATCCCTCCAAAAAAAATTACACCCCCTATCTTCTTGTTTGAAGACCCGAACTGCCTTATATATCCGTGTAGGAGAAAAGATAGGGCTTATCCACTGACAGGTTCTGACAGACCCTAAACTAGGGTTTCTGACAAATCGCTGAAATAACATTAACTTTGCATGCTTGGCAAAGTGTGGTGATCATATTTGCGACAATCGAATTTGTCAGATGTCACATCTGTCAGGAGGCATGTGTGACATCAAGTCAAAAAAAATTTCAGGACAGCCAACTTCGCGAGCATAATCCGACATCACCCAAGTTCAAAGCGTAGTTGAGCAAAGGCGTGAAATCAGGATTAATATTTCGAACACCCTCCTTTAAGACTGATTTCATGAGGGCTTTGACTCCAAGCTACTGTCGCAATCTGTTGAAGTCCTCCTCCTTTAAAGGCTTTGTGAAAATATCTTCCAACTGCTCCTTGGACCTGCAAAACTGTAGCTGAATTTCATCAAACTTCACCAGCTCTCTATTGAAATGATAATAAATGTCGATGTGCTTGGTACAACCATGGAACACTAGATCCTTCAACAGTGTAATGGTGGAATTGTTATCACAAAAAACTATTGTCGCGCCTTTCGAAGGATAGTTCAATTTTCACTAAGAACTCTTCACAGCCAAACTGCCTAGCATGCGACTGATGTGGCAGCGACACACTCAGCTTTGAATGTGGACAACGCAATGATGGGTTGCTTATTGGACGCCCATGAGATTGCCCATGATACAATATGGAAAGCATACCCAAAGGTGCTCTTCTGATCATCGATGCAACCACCCCAGTCACTATCTATGTAGCCAACTAATTCCAAATGGTCCTTTTTGGCATAAAATAGGTCATGGTTCCACATCCCATTGACATAGCGCAGGATCCTCTTGCTTGCTTCCTAGTGCGTGTCCTTCAAAGTCTCCATAAAATGGCTGATTAGACTGAATTTGAACATCAAATCTGGTCGAGTTGCATTCAAATACATTAGACTACCAACTAGCCTCTTGAACAGGGTTGGATTGACATATCTACTAGAGTCCAACCTACTCAGATTCAAACTTGTGGCAATGGGTGTGATGGCAGGTTTGTTGTCCTCCATCTTGAATTGCTTTAGGATATCCTTCTCATACTTACCATGAGAAATGAAGATGCCATCAGACGATTGGTCAACATCAATGTTGAGGAAATAATTCATCAACCCTAAGTCTGTCATTTCGAATTCCTTCTACATCGTTGTTATGAACTGGGCAAATAGTGTTGTGTTGTTGCCAGTGTAAATCAAATCGTCCACATACAAACATACAAATATGAGCTCACCTACATTATTTATCTTCATGTATAGGGTGTGCTCATATGGGTATTTTACAAACTATTGTCCTAAAAATAATAGTCAATCCAGTTGTACCAAGCTCGGGGCACCTGCTTCAAACCATATAGGGCCTTCTTTAGCTTCAGGACTTTTCCCTCCTGGCCTTCAAATTCGTAACCTGGAGGCTAGTCTATGTAGACCTCTTCCTCCAACACATCGTTGAAGAAGTCTGACTTGACGTCCATCTGACTTCTACTTATAGTCCTTCGCTACCAGTCTAGCCTTATGCCTGTCAACTTCTCCTTGGGCGTTGAAATTTGTCTTATACACCCATTTGACCCCAATGGTCTTCTTTCCTGCTGGAATATCTGTCAGTTTCCATGTATCATTATTTTCAATGGCTTAAATCTCCTCGTCCATCGCCTGCACCCACTTTTGATTTTGACTTGCATCTTCGAACTCCACTGGATCAAATTTAATAAAGAATGCAAAGTCAAAGTACTCTTCATATTCATAGGTTTGGGTTGCCTCATAAATTTCTTGCAAGCTCCTTGTCTTCGCTGGAGTCACCAGGTTCTGGATTCTACTTACAAGTGGAGGTGACCGAGATGGTGTGGTTGTGCCGCTACTAGCACCACTGCTACTACTAGAGGCTATAGGTGACTACACAATACCTTCCTCCAGGTCAACAGACTCTAATACTACTAGCTCTAATTGGCCAACCTCTGATTTCCAGTTCTAGGAATCATCTTCTAAGAACTTTACATCACGATTGATGATGAGATTTTTTGTCATAGGGTTGTATAGCATGTACACCTTTGTTTGTTAACTGTACCCTATGAAGATGCACTTCTTTGCTCAATCATCCAGTTTTTGCTGCTTATTTTCTAGAACATGTGCTTATGCGATGCACCCAAACACATGCAGATGAGCCACACTTAGCTTCACACCACTCCAGGCTTCTTGAGGGATTTTGTTCATCATGCTTTTGGTGGGACATATTTTCAACAGGTATACTACACATGTTACAGCCTCTGCCCAGAACTCGTGCGGTAATCCCTTTGTCTTCATCATGTTGCATGTCATATACATGATGGTCTGGTTCTTCCTCTTAGCTACGTCATTCTACTACGGTGTGTATCTGGTAGTGAGCTACCTTAGAATTTTGTGCTACTTGCAAAAATTGTGGAATTCATTAGAGATGTATTCACCTCCACCATCTATCCCGAGAGTCTTAATCTGGTAGATGCTTGTTTCTCCACCAAAGCCTTGAACTCCTTGAATCTAGAAAATTCTTCTAACTTCAGCTTGATGGCATAGACCCAAGTATTCTAGCTAAAGTCATCAATGAAATTCAAGAAGTATTTGTTGTCAATAAATGTGTTGGTTTGCATCAGACTATAGATGTCTAAGTGCACCAACTCCAATGGCTATGATGCTCTCCAAGACTGTCCAAAAGGGAACAAATCCTTATGTTGTTTGTCGACTAAGCAACCTTCACAAACTTGATTCGACTGCTCAATAAGGGGTAAACCCTTCACCATCTGCTTCTTGTGTAGCAAATTCAATCCATTGAAACTCAAGTGACCAAACATATGATGCCACAGCCTGGTAGCATCCTTCACAACTACACTCAAAGACATCAACAATTAATTCTCAATCTGCAATAAAACATCTTATTCTTTGTCATGGACACCATTGCAATCTACCCATTTGCTTTGTATCTGATGGTGTAGGTTTCATATTTGAACTAGACAGTGTGTCCCTTCTACACGAGCTGTCCCACACTCATCATGTTATGCTTTAGACCAGGTACATAGTAGACATCATAGATATGCTTCCTTTCACCATGCCTGGTGTGAATGAGGATATTTTCTTTCCCCATCATGGGAACCTTGTTGTTGTTTCCCATCTTGACATCGAACTGGACTGTTTCATCCAGTTGTGAGAACATTTCTTTGTTCCCCATCATATGGTTGTTGCACCCACTGTCTAGGTACTAGATTTTCTTCTAGTACTTCTCAATATTGTAAGTCAGCAGCACATTTCCTCCTACCACATATTCAGCTTCGTATGTGTAATGGGCCTGCTACTGATTGTCCTTGACCATGCGCTTTATACACTGTGAGATGTAATGACCGAACTTCTTGTAATAATAACACTGGATCATTGACATGTCCTTCTTCTGACCAGATCCATCTTGCTAGTTTTTTGCACTACCTTTTCCACCTTTCTAATGAAAATTACAGTTGGTCTCTCCCTCGCTAGGGTTTGACCATCCTCATGACTTGTTGCCTTTCCCATGCATGCCTCTACCTATTCCTCCTTGAGAACTAGATATGCCATGATGGGATTCTTGTCTATCACTGTCTCAGAATGAGACATAAGCCTTGAATGCCTACTCCAGAGAGGACTGAGATGAACGACTCAGCCTCTGCTCATGCGTTTGTAATGAATCCATGAGCAAATCTATTGAGAGGGTTGTCAGATCCCTCAATTTTTCTATTGTAATCATGATAGAGTCGAATTTGGTAGGCAAAATTTTAAGAATCTTCTCCATGATTCTCTGGCTCTACACAATTTCTCCATTCAATCATATCTGGTTGATGATGTTCGTCATCTAGGTGAAAAAGTCACTCATGGACTTGGACTCACTCATCTGCAAGTTCTCGAACTCTCTTATGAGCATCTATAGCTTCACCAACTTCACTTTGTTGGTGCCCTGGTACGAGCTAGCCAAAATATCCCAGACCTACTTCTCTTTTGTGGCTGATGCGATTCATGGAAAGATGGTCTCTTCGACCGCTTGCATGTGTAGAAGAGGGCCTTCTGGTCTTTCTTTGTGTTCTCCTTCAATAGGTCCTTATCTTATTTGGAGATGGCCGATAATGCTCCTACATCCATAGATTTAGGATATCCATTCTCAACCAAGTGTAATAGCTCCTAATATTTGAACAGGATTTTCATCTGAATGCTCCAGTGATCATAATTCTTCTTGTTGAAGCATAGGATCTACAACTGCAACAAATTATTGCTATCAAAATCCATTCTTCTTCGATCTTTGTGTCAAGGGACTGATGCTCTGATACCAATTTGAAGTTGCATTTAAATTGAAGTCTGCCTAAGTGCGCTCAAAAGTCCTACGAAGTCGAGTTGCATAGGAAGAAAGCTGCAAAGCTGGTTGATGCTACTGGTCAATGCCCGATTGTGCTAGTCAAACGATGTGCAGTTCTACTGCACTACACAGTCAAGTGATTCCTAAGACACTTAGCCAAAAAATTAGCTGCTTCCCCTGACTGACTATGTTGGTCAACGTTCGACTGTGTAAGTCAACTGTTGCGTAGTTGGGCTACACAGTGAAAATGGGCAGAGTAGCTTGACTTAGCAAAAAAATGCAAAGTCCCGTTAGACTATGTTGCCCTAGTTGGGCTATCCTGCGGGTTGCACAATTGCGGTGATTCCTTCCTTATCATTCGTAGCGTCAACAGGAGAATGGCCTCAGATCTGGAGGCATTGAACACCAAGACTGATCAAGATTCAAAATTGCTTTGTTGGGGAGGCAATTGAATAAGTTTCTCAAAGGAAACAACAAACCTTGATGATGAGCATTTGTAAACAAATTTGTAAGAAATATCGTAAATAAAAATAATAATGTAGAGGAGCAAGACAGTCAAATCTAAACAAGAACCATTTTGAATTTCTGAACTATGGCAATATTTATATATTTATTGAAACAATAGGGTTACAAAGATCCTCAACTGAGGATGTATAGGCTTCTACAGATAAAACTATAGGATACAAAAATAAATCTAAACTACCGATACTGCTACTCAAAATTGAGCCAAATGAGCTTCTCTACTCATGAAACTATTCTTAAACTACTGTTATCTGCTCTTGCCCACTACGACTTCCTTGCTCGTCCCTCAAAAAAAAACTTTACACCCCTATCTTCTTGTTTGAAGACCCAAACGGCCTTATATAGCTACATAGGAGAAAATATAGGGCTTATCCACTGACAAGTTCTGACAGACCCTAAACTAGGGTTTCTGACCAATCGCCAAATTGGCATTAACTTCGCATGCTTGGAAAAGTGTGATGATCATATTTGTGGTGATCGGATCTGTCATGCGTCACATCTATCAGGAGGAACATGTGACATCAAGTAAAAAAATTTACTGGGACACCAAACTTCGCGAGTGCAGTTCGACATTGCCCAAGTTCAGAGCGTAGTTGGGCGAAGGTGTGAAATCAAGATTAATATTTCTAACAATAAATACATTGCAAAGTCTTCATGATATTAAAGGTAATTAATGTGCATGGAGATGTGGAGAGTGGGGGTAGAGTAGGTTAGGTTGAGATGAGGTTAGACTAGTCAAAGGGTAGATTAGAAAATTTTGGCTTTAGACTAGATTAAAGGGGTGGTCACATGGTGATTAAAGGTTAAGTGTAAGAGGGGGCTTAAAAGAAAAATAAATAATAAAGGGTATGAATAGTGACTTTTGTCAAGGTAAGCAAATTTTGAGGGTTTTTGTAAATTAATTAACCATTAGCACTAAACAAGGGATAATGTAATATTTTTAGGTGTCTACATCTATAAACAATATTTTTTTCTTCTTTAAGAAAGCTCTTTGTATATAAAAGAAGTTTGTGTTCTTTAAGAAAAGTTTATTTTTAGCTTAATGCTTTTTCTATTTTTTATCAAGCATTATTTTTGTCACTCTCTCTTAATTCTTAATGTAGTTCCAACATCTCTCTCATCTGAAATTTTATTTTGATAATGCTTTAGTGAACACATCAGCAAGTTGATCACTAGTTTTGTAAAAATTTAGTTCAATCTCTCCTACTAACATAAGACTAGATTCTTTGCTATAGTAATTGTAGATTTATTGATATTTCATCCTTTTTCTATTCACATTATCACTTTTTTCTTATACTTGTTTTCTTTTGAGAAAAAAATTCTCTTGTAGAAATAACTCAACATTATTTTCACTTTATCCCATTTCATCACATCCAACCAACCACGATCAACATTTATTTTTTTGGCCATTTTATCTTTCTGCCAATGGTATTTCTTAGGGTGATTATTTCCACAACCAAATCTCACATGGACACAAATACCAACACTTAGCTATCACGTGTCCTAATTATTGATAATTATTACAAGAAAATGTTTCATCCTCTACATAGACTTATTTCAAAAACTTAGTGTTGTCACTTTTTATTTAACCAATAAAGAAGATGCCTTCATTATTTGATGTTATTTTTGGATTAATGGGATTTTTTATGCCTTACCCATTCCTTCCCAATCCTTTTTTTACTATATCCTATTCTTATCATTAACTTGGAACCAATAAGTCTAGTGTGCCTTTCAAACCATCCAATATCTTTATCACTACTATATTCTTGACCAATAAGGCCTTTGTCACAACCATTACAATAATTACTAACATCATGATTCTCATCTTCATTTCTTATTCTTTTCATTTTCTTGTTCTCTTTATCTCTAGTGTCTTTTAAGATGAAAGTAGGAATTATTGCATCATCTTTATCATCACTATTACTGGTGACTCTAGACAACTACCTCTTCCCTATTTTTATTCTCTTGCTTTTTTTTACCTTTCTCTCTACTTGTTTTACAACTTCTCTCAATATTTTTATCTCTTCCTTAAAAATTTTTATAATCTTGGAGCTCTTTTTCTTTCTTCAAAAGGGCACTATTTTTTTCCTTTAGGTTCTTAATTTCTTTAACCAAAATTTGATTGAGCCTTTACAAATTAGTTATCTTATTCTTATTTGTAATATTTTCATTGTTTATGGCATCTCCACCCAACTGTACCATCAATTTCTCCTTAGTCATTATTGGAGCATTCCTTCCATAGCCCAACAAAAAATTTGACTTATTGAAGGTTTCTACATATTTGTCTTTGTCATTATTTTAATTTCCTTTGTTCTCTCATTATCGTCCTTTTATGTTCCTTGATATTTATTCTTTAGTAGATCCCATGTCTCTTTTGATTTTATTATGATAGTAATTTTTTAAAAAAATGACTCATGTATTGCTTACTAAATAAAGAAAAGAATTTTTGAGTCCCTCTTTATGTTCTATTTTAAGTTCTATTTTAACTGATCTCATCATATTTGAGACCAGTAGCAAGAGCTTGTGCATCTGTAATTTTTATGTAAAAATTCTCAACCAATCCTACAAATATTGAAAAATAAACAATATCTTCATCTTAATGCTCCTAAAATCATAATATAGAAAAATTTGAAACTAACTAATATTTAAACTATTGTTGGTAATAGCCATATTATACTACTATTACCGTTTCTTTTGTTTATGCTTAGACTCCTTTTATTGCAACCTTCTCTACCTTCTTTCTCACATAGAAACTTAACTCTAATACTAAATATTGATTTACTATTATGCAAAAACAAAAATAAAATTAAATTAAAAAAATAAACCGAAAATTACTGCTCCAATGTTCAAACTTTTATTTCTACAATCATTTGATTACATCCAACTGAATACTGCTTGATTATATCTTTCCATAATCCACCTCTACATAGACTACTCAAAACACTAAATTCTTGCAAGACGCGATAATATGAACTCGATCATAATTTAGTTGGGCTTCCAGCAGTTCTTTCTAATCTCTCCATTGGAACCTGTGAGAGGCTTGATATTTCCCATCTTCACCATTGCAGCTCCAAAGTCTTTAAAGAACGCCTCCTGATTCCTGCTGTAGGTGCTGACCTTGGAATCAGTAGAGCCTCCACTAAACAATTGCTGGTCGGAGTGAAATAGTCCTTTCTTACTTATCAAATTCTTATAGTAATGATTGTCGAAGGCAGACGGAGTTTGAAGATCTAAAGGCGAGACGATGTTGTAACCTCTAGGACATTTTGCTTTTAGAGAACTGGCGTACTTCATAACTACGTTGGATTTGTTGTAAATACGAGGCCTGAAACTGGTGCACCGCGCTTCACCTATCGTATGAGAGCCTATAAACGAAATGACAACACCATTAACTCTCTGCGAAAAAAGCGGAATAAATATTACAAATGTGGAAGGGAGGTTTCCTGAAAGTACGGACATGTCCTTTGCTGAAAGTCCCTGTGCTTGAAATTTGGAGATAAGGTTGCTTAGACTGGAAATTGGTGGTGGAATGTTATTGTTTGCTCCACTTTTGCTTGCTGTTCTCGAGTCTCTTCTTCCCAGAATAACTGTCCACCAAGGCCCTCGTAACTATATATACAATAATTTTCAAACAAAATATGAGATAGCGAACCAGGGATTCACTTCTAATGCTTCGTAATCGAAGTACAAAAGCAAGTAAATATAAAAACATAATTTTTACGTAGTTCGGAAACAGAATCACGAGCAGCTATTGCCACAATGTCAGCAACCCTGCGTTTCCAGCAACAGAAATGAGTCAAATTTATGCATACATAATTTCATCTAAAAAATTGAATACATGATATGATCAGAATCTTTCAAAGTAAAATGCTTAAGGAATATTTTGTTACATCGACAAAACAGTCATGAAAGTGAAGACGGAGCAAAGATGCACCCATTAGTCTCTCCTTGGTCACTGCTTGTTTCACTGCGGCCCTGAGTATGAACAATGCATGAGGACACGACTTGCGATAAAATGCTGGACTAAGTTGCCACGCACAGGAGCCGAAGACAAGGATATTAAAGCAACGAATGCAAGGCCTATGATCGACAACTTGGGTGACGCCATTTCTATGTGTTCAAAGCACCGAATAGATAACTGATGTACTTGTATTTATGGGGATTCAGATTCAGACTGGGAAGAGAGTTTCAATAAAACTATCCAGCCCAAAAAAACTATTAAAGAGGACACAAGAAATGCTTTCTTTCGAAGTCATCGCGTTGTACAGCTTAACTGCTTCCAAAATAAAATAAAAAATAGAGCCAGTGGGGCACGCGGCTTCAACAAACATGGCTTTGTTCTATTTATGTATAAGTGTGTTGCAGGTGCTATGGAGGGGGCTGCGGATCTGCGGTTACCCCTTCATTGGGATCAATTGTGGATTGGCCACTGCAGTTTTTAACGGAATGATGCATGAACATTAGAATCTCCAATTTGGAGAGCTACCATCTTGGACATTTGCAAGCGCCTGCTCCAAATGGTACATTAGAATCTCCAATTTGGAGAGTTACCATCATGGACATTTGCAAGCGCCTGCTTGCAAATGTCCATGATGGTAGCTCTCCAAATTAAAGATTCTAATGTACATGCATCATTTCGTTAAAAACTTCACTGGCCACTCCACAATTGATCCCAATGAATGGGTAGCCGCAGATCGCAGGTCCATCTATAGTACCTGAAGCAAACTCTATCCAAGCAGCTACGACGAAGAAGGTTGGATAAAGAAGATGTCAGATATCTATTCTATTAGGCTTTTAGGTGTCTATAAAAGAGGAAATAAGTTTTGAGTCAACCATGGGAATATGCCACTGGAAATAAACAGCTTGTATAAGAACAACATCACATGAACTAGTTAGAAAGCAAGAGGGCCAACTACCCCCACACACATGTCGTGACTCGATGTTAATAGGGGTGAGGAATCCCACATAAGTGGGACCAAGGACTTGCACCTTTAAGCCTGCTACCCCATTGGTAAAGAGTATGGCAAGTGTTGGGGTTCATAAACCACTCAAGTCCCATAACTAGATCAATATGGGATTACTAACGCGCACACACACACACTAGAGTAGAGGAGGTATTAATATGGAATGAAATTCCTCATGGGAATATGCCATTGGAAATAAATAGCTTGTATAATAACAACATCACATGAACCGGTTAGAAAGCAAGAGGGCCAACTACCCCCCACACACATGTCGTGACTCGATGTTAATAGGGGTGAGGAATCCCACATAAGTGGGACCAAGGACTTGCACCTTTAAGCCTGCTACCCCATTGGCAAAGAGTATGGCAAGTGTTGGGGCTCATAAACCACTCAAGTCCCACAACTAGATCAATGTGGGATTATTAACGCACACACACACTACAGTAGAGGAGGTATTAATGTGGAACGAAATTCCTCATGGGAATATGCCACTGGAAATAAACAGCTTGTATAAGAACATCACATGAACCGGTTAGAAAGCAAGAGGGCCAACTACCCCCCACATACATGTCATGACTCAATGTTAATAGGGGTGAGGAATCCCACATAAGTGGGACCAAGGACTTCCACCTTTAAGCCTGCTACCCCATTGGCAAAGAGTATGGCAAGTGTTGGGGCTCATAAACCACTCAAGTCCCACAACTAGATCAATGTGGGATTATTAACACTCACACACACACTACAGTAGAGGAGGTATTAATGTGGAACGAAATTCCTCATGGAAATATGCCACTGGAAATAAACAGCTTGTATAAGAACAACATCACATAAACCGGTTAGAAAGCAAGAGGGGTAACTACCCCCCACACACATGTCGTGACTCGATGTTAATAGGGATGAGGAATCCCACTTAAGTGGGACCAAGGAATTGAACCTTTAAGCCTTCTACCCCATTGGCAGAGTATGGCAAGTGTTGGGGCTCATAAACCACTCAAGTCCTACAACTGGATCAATGTGGGATTATTAACGCACACACACACTACAGTAGAGGAGGTATTAATGTGGAACAAAATTCCTCATGGGAATATGCCACTGGAAATAAACAGCTTGTATAAGAACAACATCACATGAACCGGTTAGAAAGCAAGAGGGCCAACTACCCCCACACACATGTCATGACTCAATGTTAATAGGGGTGAGGAATCCCACATAATTGGGACCAAGGACTTGCACCTTTAAGCTTCCTACCCCATTGGAAAAGAGTATGGCAAGTGTTGGGGCTCATAAACCACTCAAGTCCTACAACTGGATCAATGTGGGATTATTAACGCACACACACACTACAATAGAGGAGGTATTAATGTGGAATGAAATTCCTCATGGGAATATGCCACTAGAAATAAATAGCTTGTATAGGAACAACATCACATGAACCAGTTAGAAAGCAATAAGGCCAACTACCCCACACACACATGTCGTGACTCAATGTTAATAGGGGTGAGGAATCCCACATAAGTGGGACCAAGGACTTGCACATTTTAGCCTGCTACCCCATTGGCAAAGAGTATGGCAAGTGTTGGGGCTTATAAACCACTCAAGTCCCACAACTGGATCAATGTGGGATTATTAACGCACACACACACTACAGTAGAGGAGGTATTAATGTGGAACGAAATTCCTCATGGGAATATGCCACTGGAAATAAATAGCTTGTATAAGAACAACATCACATGAACCGGTTAGAAAGCAAGAGGGCCAACTACCCCCCACACACATACCGTGACTCAATGAACTTTGGATAAGGATAAAGATGTAGTTGGGAGTTAATATCAAATAAGGATAAGAAAAATATTGATAAGAATGTTTAGTTGTTATTGATAGTTTAACTAGTATGTATGGTTAGGAAATCATTTTTTATAATTAAGAAAATATATAAAGCATGGAAGAGGTGAGGAAAGGACTCCAAAGAGATTGGTACTATGTGAAGTGTTTGCAAGAGGTTTCTTTTATGAAACCTTGGAGAAAATAAATTAGCATTCGGTGGAGTGCTTGTAGGAGGTTTCTTGTATGAAACCTCAGATGAAGAAAATTAACATTCGGTGTAGTGTTTGTAAGAGGTTTTTTGAACGAAGGAAATTGGTACTTTGTGCAATACTTGTAGGAGGTTTGAAATGTAAAACCTTGAAAGAAAGATATTGGTTCTCTTAGAAGTGTTTACAAATATGAAGCTCTATGGAAAGCAATTATGTAATGTCTGATGTAATTAAAATATAATAAAAAAATATGTGGTGGCAAGTTTTGAAGTTGTTTTTTTTCTTTTTTTTGTGGTGGCAAGAAGATGTCTAGGAAAGGTTGTTATTTAATCAACCTTATCTGTGGCTGCATCATTTTGGCATCAGAGACTAATATATAGATATTTAATTCAAAGAATGTTAGATTGCAGCTGCTTCCTGTAATGTTATAGCATGGCCCTCCGTCATCATACCAAGACTTCAAAATTCTTACTATACATCATACTAATATTTAAGAGAGAAAAAGAAAACTGAAATACTAAAAATTGATCGGGTAGTTCACAAGTAGAGAAACATATTTCTTTCTGGATTATTTAACACCTCGAGAAATGAAACTTGCATTTGGATTAACGATTAATTTAATATGCAAGTTACAGGATAGAAACGGTGGGAGTTTTTTTTCTAAATTATATTTTATTTTGGAAAGAAAATTCTTATCCTTTTTAATAAATTAGATATAAAGTGTAAATTTAAAATATGTAAACAACTAGACTAGAATTTATTAACTAAATTTTAAATACATATACCACAAAATTTTACCGATTATACCATGAGTATGGAAAGTCATTAAAGAAAGGTATACTCCATTCAATGTGGTGGCAAAACTAGCAACTTTCAAAAGAGAAAAAACCAAGTACAATTAGATAAACTATATTCAAAAGGAGATTAAAAACCAACCACCCCAAAGGGGATAATCAACCAACAACACAGTACAAGAAAATTATATCAATCACATCCAAGCCATCGACGAATACAATAAAACCAAAAAGAGGAGGAAAATTGGAAAATGCAAAATTTAAAAATCTGCACAGACCTCTCCTCAATGAAAAGACAAAAAATAAAATTCAAATTTTAAAAAGCCTACCCGTCCCACCAAGAAATTGTTAGAATATATTTCAATATTTCATTTGTTAATTAATTCAATCGTAACAATCTTATATTGTTAGATTGATTAATATTAGACTAGTTGTTATTTGTTACAACTTCACCTATATATGTCTCGGGTGGTTCCACAACCTCCGGGCTAATCCTGGCCCTATTGTTTGTATTTATACTTCGTAAAATTAATCAAATGTGTTTCGCTTCTCACATGGTATCAGAGCAAATGCCACGCTCTCCACCACTCTCATTTTTTAAAATTATCTCGTGGTAGTGTTGAGAATCGCTGCTCTCGAGGCACAGCTTGGGAGTTTGAGAAAAAAAAATTCTTCTCATAATTTGATAGGCTAGGGAGGTTGAGAATTTTTTTTAATTTATGGTTTTTTCATTGAAATTTTTTTTTTAGCATTCGGTCGAAGAGGTGAAGTGTTTGACCGAAGTCGAAAGAGGATCGGAGGTTAAAATAGGAGATCAAAAAGGCAAATATTGACCACACGGTCGACAATAGAAAGGGCCTACATGTCGTGGGAGCCAACACTGTGGCTACCCCATGACCCTTTCGGGTGAGAGCCTCTCCCCGAGAAGAGATACTCCATTGTGGAGTAAAGGGTCTAATAAACCCTTCTAATATTGCCCTTCCCATCCATGTGGGATAAAAGACATCGAAGCCTCCAGAAAAATGAAATCAAACCAACATAGCACGTCATTTTCTTCTCTGTCACCTACGAACGGTGTCAAACCGGTATTGCACCTCCTATTTTTCATTAACTGTGGTCACAGTGCCTTTGAAGGAGTGTTTTTTGGAAGGTAGAGGCCAATCAAAGAACATTGGCTGGATCAGAATTTAATCCAAGTCCTCCAAAACCCTCCAATACCAATTTTATTCACACAACGAGCATAAAAGGTAGACATCGAGCTGGTTTTTTCTCCCCTGTTATACATTTTTTAAAGATTTTTATTGGTCTAAATGCTATTGCACAGGAGAAACGACCTCAGAGAGCTTTGAGTTGAGTGATTTAGCTGGATTTTTTGGCTCACTATGAGCCCACCACCTCTCATCCACCCGCACGCCACCACAGCGCCTCCTCTGTGCCACCCTCGAGGTGTAGGCGGATTCGCCCGAGCAGCGCCACCTACGCTCCGCCCAACCGATGGTGGAGGAGGGAGCACCACCGCGGAAGGATTTATGGCTTCGAACACATTTTAAGGTAGAGGGCACTGAGGATTACTCCTGGATCAACCCACTAGCTCACTGGTTGTGAATCGAGTGTAAGGGCTTCGGGAGCCCTCAGGTCGCGGGTTCGAGTCCCATCGATCCCCCCTGCACAAAGGTATAAAAAAAAATTATTTTTTAAAAGTTTTTTTTCTTAATTATTTAATTTTTAGTTAATTTAAATACAACTTTAATTTTCTCTAAATAGTTTTTTAAAGGTTATTTTTATGAGTAATCTTTTTTTTAACTATGAAAATTAAAAGTTTTTTTTTTTTAACTATTCATTATAAAAGAATATTTGAAAAAAAAATTATAAAAGAAAATTTTAAAGGGGGGAGTGTTTTTTTTTTTGACAAATCAAGGGGGGATTGGGAGTGATTTTTTCTCAAAATATTGAACGGAAAATAGTGAGCAATTTGTTTTCAAGCATTTCTACAAGAAACTTGGCAAAACTTGTAATAGGTGCATTCTCGGTGGTAACCGACACGTAGGGTCATTTTTTATGCTTTAATGTTGTATGGATGCTTTCATTTTTCAGCATTTAATTCTAAAGCATAAAGCATAAAAATTAAAAAAAAATAAACCCATTTTTTTTTGCAAATTCACATTCAGCAGAGAGGTACAGATTGTACCAGTTTTTTTTGCTATTGTTTCACTCCACCCACTACCCCAATCACTCTCGTGTTTAGACTTAAATCTAGATGAAATTTTGGATATCCAAAGTGTTTAGGGGAAGTTACGCCCCATGCATGTGGATTGAAGGCTTTCTAAGTTCGATGCCATAAATGAGGTGATTCTCTTTCAGTACCGCCTAAGTACCACATATCGTATAATCATTAAAATTACCTATAGTCTCCCTCACATAAGGGCGGGTAATTTTTCTGGTTTTTCAAAATACCTATAGTCTCCCTCACATAAGGGCGGGTATTTTGTATGATATAACGGTATTGCATTAAGGTATATCAAAGGGGTGACCATTTGGTGTTATAAAGAACCTTCACAATTTCTGCAAAACTAATGACTGATGTTCATCAATTATTGAAAGGAAAAATAAAATGAAGGCAATCCTAGAAATGGATGATCTTTAGAAAATTGTTTCTGAAACAACAATAAGACCTTTATCTATAGTTGGAGCAACAACTCTAACTGCTGATTAGAGATACTTTGACAAGAAATATAGCAAAGCAAATGTGCTCATTTTGTTTGCTATTTCTAATGAAGTTCAACCTCATATTGCAGACTGTCCAAATAGTAAAACGACATGGGATACCCTTAGAATTATATATGAAGGGAATAATTACTCCACCATTCTATTCCTTTAGTCTCAATTACACTATATAAGCATGAAAAAAGGAGAGATGGTTGAAAAATTTCTTTGCAAAGTGTCCGAGTTGAAAGGAAAATTGAATTCCTTAGCAGCACCAGTTTATGATAAGCTCCTTACCTTAGTGGTAATGAGAGCTCTTCCAGATTATTTTAGAGTGTTGATTACCTCCATTCATGTATCACAGAGACAATTTACCTATGTTGAGTTGGTAAATATGCTTCAATAAGAGGAGGCACACCAACTACAGTGAGATGATTCTTCTAACACTGCCATATACACCAATAGGAAGGAACAAAATAAGAAGAAGGGTAATTTTTAGAAGGGAGGTATTTCTCAAAAGGATTCAAAAGGGAAACAAACTCAACCTCAATATAAAAAGAGATGTTGCAATATCTATGACAAATAAGGTCATGATACAAGTAGATGTTGGCATAAGAATAAACAATCAAAATATAAATGCCAGAACAAACCACAAAAAAACAAACAATAGCAAGTGAATGTTGCTATTGAAGAATATGACATGGATTTTGAGAGAGCACACAAAGTGCTCATGACTACCACAGTATCCAAGCAGACATATCCTATTTGGTATATCTATTCTAGATCCAGTAAGCACATGACTAGTGAGAAATTATGGTTTGAGTCTTTTGAGGCCAAAGAGGGTAAACCTATCACTATTGCTGATGATAAAACGTACAAGGTTCAGGGAGAAGGAATAGTCTCTTTTACACTTCTTGATGGTAAGTGTAGACACCAAAATAGCACCAATCCGATTATGTGGCTACAAACGCTGATCGCATTGACACACACAGCCCCCAGGGCAGCCCCTAGAGGTTAAACAGTGGTCCTAACCACTCTCACAATAGTTTTTGAAGGTCAGAGATCGATTTGGCACCTTTCAGGCACTCTGCTCCTTATTCGTTCCACCCAGGGATGATTACAAACTGGTATTCGTTCCACCCAGGGACGATTAGCAGTATTCGCTCCAGGGTGGGGCGAATAGCAGGTTTGACGGGAAAAAGGTCAAATCTCGACAAATGGCAGCCCAGATCTGCCACTTAACTCCTCCTTCATTGCATGGGAGTGTGAGTGAGCATTTTTGAGCGCTAGAGGTAGTTACAGAGGCAGTCATGGAGCCCTTAATCAGGGAGGAATCTTCTCCCCCCCTTGGAAAGGCATGATTGCCAAGTGGCGCCTCTGCATGCTCATACACAAAGACCGTCAGGTCTATAAAATGGTGAGTCTTCTCACCCCAAAGAGATACAGAGAAGGAGCATTTTGAGCAATGAAGTGCTGCCATTTTGCATACTCACTTTTGATTGTGCCTTTCACATCCTTGATCTCTCTTTTGGAAGGGAGGTCATTGGGTGGTTATTGGAAGCGCAATCCGGACCCCAAACCTGACATTTGGCCATAGTATCCCACCCAAATTTGCCAAAAACACCCCACAAGAGGTTTTGGACCCATCCCAAGTGGATTGGTGCCAAAATCGGGCCCCAAACGGTGGGCGTCCTGCCCCCGGGTGCCCCCCACACTGTTGCAGTCCTAATCGCCCCACCCTGGAGCGATTAGAAATCTGTAGCAGATTTTAGTTCTATTCTTTTTGCATTTTATTCTAGGTTGCTTAGATAGGCTTGCATTCAAATTTCATGTAATTCTGAGTAGTTTTGATCATGTTTTTGTTATTTCTCGCTTTCGCTAACATGTAGGTAGCATCATCAAATTCCCGGTGATAGAGGCCGAATTGGAAAAATCTGACCTTCTAGGTCTTTCCAAAATACCCCATTTTACCTAACCCCCAACTTTGCAGGTGATTTGGAGCCTCCCGGATGGGACATTTGGGACAGTGCTTTCTGACGTTTTGTTGCAGGTCTAATCGTCCCACCCCAGAGCGATTAGAAATCCATGGCGAATTTTTTGACTGTTCTTTTTGCAGTGCCTTCCCGGTGATGTTCTCATGCCTTTGTCAAGTTTTTAGCTTATTTTGATCTATTTTAGTTGTCATTTTATTTATTTTTTGCATGCACTAATCTTAGGCTTGGGGATTGCATGTTTCATTTCATCTACAGGTGCTACTGATTGTTTTCTGTTTCCTTGAACGCAGGATCTCGACACCGGAGGAGCAACAAAGAATCAAAGACCCTTTCATGCAAGCGGCGACAATGTTTGGTCCGCCCATTTTACATGTGGGCACGCGGAAGAAGGCATACCACCCATGGTGTAACGAAACCTTATTTAACGCTCCTAGCCCCTGAAAAGGGAGGAGACGTGTTGTAACCGAGATTTAAAGCAAATTAATAAAAAGGGTTGTATTCCATATTTGCTTTCTATCTAGTTTCGATTCATTTATGTTTCTCTCCTTTCATGCATTTTCAATTCATAGGATTTAGCGTTATCTTTGGCTTCGCTTGCATCGCACTTGGTGTTTCCTTTTTGCTTCTGTATCCTCGTGCTTTCAGTGGCGATCACGGTGGGACCCTATCCTCTATTTTTGAGATCAAACTTCTGATCAAAAATTGCTTGTTTTTGCTTGCAGGTACCAAGTTTTCAAACGTTGGACTACTGTTCGTTCCAGTCTATGACGAGTACAGAGCTGGAATTCATCTTACCCAGGGACGAATGGGCATTCGCCCCACCCTGTGATGAATACAGTTTTGTTATTCATCCCACCCAGGGACGAATAGCTCTCTGTGCACTTTCAGGGTAGAAACTCAGAGCCATCCAATTTGGGCAGAGAAGAGGTAGGGGTCCTAAACACCTTCTATCATTTTATGCTTTCTATTTTCTATTTTCTAGTTATTTGCTTGCATAGGAGAGTTTTTAATGCTTGTTTTCTTCATTTATGCAAATTAAAAAGAACCCCACACACCACGTGGTAATTTAAACAAACAAGGAGTTGGTCGTAAAACCCCAACCCTTGATCAAGACCAACGGTGGATTTCATCACCACCTTGGCTTGAATTTTTGCATCCATAACCCCGATCGCTATTGTTGCTAGACGTAAATCCTGATGAAAGTTGACCGAGTGTAGTTGGGGTGATTCCCAGTGCATGAGGATAAGTCTTCTATGGTAGGTGTCAAAAATAGGGCGATCCCCCTTCCGTACCGCCTATGTTCCACGTACCATTCTGCTCTCGCGTACCAATAGTTTCCCTCACGTAAGGGCGGGTATATTGAGAGGTTTGGTATAATGGCCTGGCAATGGTATATTGAAGGGGCGACCATTTTGGGAGACATAAGAGCCATCATATTGCATGTACAACAACACGTTCTTTACAAAGCTTTCAAAACAAAAATCAAAACACACTAAACCATATTTAGGGCGCACTTTTAATCTATAAACGAGATAATCACTTCTTTGATTGTGTGGCTCCTGTTTGTTTAGTGTAGCATAAAAAAAAATCATAAAAAAAAAGATAAAACCCTACGTAGATTGTAGAGAGACACCACCATGGTGTACACCCGTAGCCAAGCCCAATCACGGGAAGGATCTATGGAGAGTGTACAAGGGGGCACAAGTCACCTCCGCTATAGCCCCAAGGACTTGGTCATACCACCTTGGCGGCCCGACCCACAAGATAGTCCACATCGTGCCATTTCAGAATGGGACTATAGAGGCACCCCTTCGAGGGGCACTCCCGTCCAACATAGACCCTTTCAGGAGGAGTCCCTACACGTGGCACTCAATATAAATGGGAAGGCTCCCTTAGACGCTCGGTATGAGTGGCCACCATGCAATGAAGTGCTAGAACAGCATAGGGTCCATAAGGAGAGGCCACATGATTATGTCATCCCTCCTCTACCCCTCATCACTGTTAGGAATAACAAGCCAAATCCAGAGCACAAGGCTCTTCAGATAGGGCGAGCCAACTCTGCTCGCCCCTTTCACATATACGAAAGGGAGCACGAGGAAGACTATCACATTCCTCAAGAGCAATACACAACATGGGAGCAATGCGCCTCCACACCTACTATCTACCAGAATCACCTACTGAGGCCAGAACCTCGGGTAAATGCCGCCAACCTCGATAGAGGAAAGTGACCCATAGAGATCTCGGATCATCATGACCGAGATAAACACGTAGGAGAGGCATCTAGGCCCCCTAGACCTAAGACGATGGAACAAATTGACTTGGCATTTTCCAAACATGCCACCCACCAAGTGCAAATCACGCAGCTTGAGCAAGACCAACAACAGTTGGAGCACCTGTATCACCTTAGCAAAGAGTGCATTCGATGTCAAATAGATGAGCTGCTCCATAACACTGTGCCTGAGAGGGTTCCAACCCCTCGCACCCAAAGAGTAGAACTATATGAGAGGCACAACCCCTTGGTGCGAGACAGGTCCCCATGACCTTACCAAGTGTTGCCTCCGAGACCTCCTAGACCTGAGCGGGAGGCCACTCCCAAGAACAATGATGGGCACCCTCCACGGGGACCCACCCATGTTTATAGGTCTCACCTAGAAACTCCTCAAGAAGCCTATGAGGAGTATGAGCAAGAAGAAGAGCGGGTCGAAATGCCCTACCAAGGTAGAGGGGGTGCTATCCAGCCACCCCTCCATAGGCCTCAAGTTCCCCACAACCCACAGTGGGAACAAACCAAGGAGGAAGAGATCAAATCTTTCGATGCATATAAAGCGTTGCTAGAGCACTTAGAGTCTGTGGAGACCAAGACTTCTAGGCCCCAAAAGCCCACTTTACGCCAACTCCGTAGTCACCCGATGCATCCGTCAGTGCCAGCACCCCCATACCCTGAACACTTTAAGCTGCCCCAGTTGGCAATCTTTAGAGGGGAGGAGGATGCCCAAGAGCACGTGACTAGATTCCTGAGCCAATGCTTTGGCATTCAGGACAATGATGCTTTGCTGCTAAGAACATTTATAACCACGTTCGCAGGCCCTACCTCGGATTGGTTCACTCAATTTCCAAAGCATAGCATCAGTAACTTAGATCAGCTAGTGGACGCATTCCTCGAGCGCTTCACCTTCAACACCAAGAAGAAGGCATCGCTAAGCGACCTAGCCAGCCTCAGGCAGTATGAGGAAGAAACCATGGCGGCCTATGGAAATCGGTGGAGGACGTTGCTTTCAAAGCTGCCCTACCTCCCTCCTATGGCCGACCTTACCCAAATGTTCTCAAAGAGCTATTTGAGATCGATCTCCATGCTATTGTAGCTGTAGCAATATGCCACTTTAGAGGAAGCTCTGGCGCAAGCCAGAATCATTGAGGAGATCAAGATTTAGGATGGCGAGATTGCCAAGCCAAAGAAGAAAGAATGGTCTAAGAATGCCAAGACAGGGACCACGCAACCAAAACCCACTGTGGTCAATCAGGTTGCTATAAACATACCTAAGCCTACACAAGCAACACAGCCCCAAAAGGCTAACTATCAGGCGGTCCCTCTTGACAGTTATGAAAGGGAAAATCATCGGCAAGATCAAAATCAGCAGCATCGCCCTAGGCGACAATTCACACCCTTCATAGAGTCTAAAGACTCCTTGTTTGACCGTTTGACCATGGTAAACTTGATGAACCTTCCCGAGAGTCGACCTGTAGACCCCAACGTGCCGAAACCCAAAGGTTATAGGGAAGACTTGTACTGTAAGTTTCATCGATAGAAGGGACATGACCTCTATGCATGTTGGAAGTTTAAAAGCTTCATGCAAGACCTAATCGACAACAAGACGCTAGTGGTAGATAATCTAGTAGCACCAAACAACCAATAGATGGAGGTCTTCAAAGACCCCCTGCCTGCCCATGATGCATAGGAAAAGACCCTACAAGTCAATGAGGTGACACAGAACTACCCCATGCAGGGGTATGTAGGGATGATCAGTATAGTGACTCGGAACAAAAGGTACCCGAGCACATCTGCCCCCATGACGGCTACAGGAGAGGTGCCAACAATGTCACAACCACAACAACACCCTACGCAACCTCCTCCGCCTAGACCAGTGGCCACAATTTGGACCAAACTCACCCAGAGTTTGAGGACCACGTCGGCTAGGCTCTCCATCTACGAGCTCATACAACAATCATCACCCCATCGGGAGGCTCTAATGGAGATATTAAAAGCCATCGAGTTGTAGCCCCATGAAGCAAACTCTTTCAACAACTTTGTGGGACATGTCAAAAGATGCATCGAGCTAGTCATCACCTTTAGAGAGGACGAATTGAAATCAGTGACTGGTGACATGGCGGATCCACCCCTGCACGTCATTGCATGGGTCAATGGGATTTCGTATAAGAGGGTGTTGGTGGACACTAGCTCATCCAGTAATATCATTACAATAGTGGCATTGAAACATCTGAAGTTGCCAGCATCTCACATCGTGGCCTCCACCTACACTCTACGAGCATTCAATGATGCGATATGCTCGATAGTTGGCACAATTGTCCTACCCATCCAAGTGGGACAAAAGACTATTCCTACATTGTGCCACATCTTGGAGGGTGAGATGGCTTATAACATTTTGTTGGGCCGACCATGGATCAGGGACATGAAGTGTGTCCCTTCAATAGCCCACCAATGCTTAAAGTATACATTTGAAGGGCAAGTGCATGTAGTCCCGGCGGACTTAGAACCCTTCAAATATTGCAATACGGTGCAATTGATGCCGCAATCGACCCTTCCATCAACACATTTGGATTTTTAGTTGAATCCATCTAAACAGGGTCCGATTCCGCATACATCCCCATTGTTAAGTCCATCAAATCCCCAGTCGGGTCCATCTTCATCATCTGGTCCTTCACCAACGATGCCACCTACGGTGGCCACACCGAAGGACAATGGGAAGAAACCCCTGGAAGAGGCACCGCCATCAGTCTCAACCATCTCTATCGAAGAGATGCCTAGCCGAGTGGAAGTCGAGATGCCTAGTTCACCTAACATGGAGTGGACTCAGGAAGAACTCCCATTCCCTCCCCCTCAACCACCAACAATCACTATTGAGATGGCCAACACGGGCCTGGGGGAGTATCTGGTGTGCAACATTGTAGCAACACCTGCACTGGAGTCCATGCAGGACATGGGGAGACCTTGCCTCCCCATAGGCACTATTGTTCCTCTAGGCTACCCACCAAACCAGACAAACTTTGTATATGGGGGCCTTGATAATGGCATTGAACCTTACATGCAAGAAGAAGAAGATGAAGAGCCTTTTGCTGAAGACGTCAACTATTTGTCCAACCCAGACTTCACTTTAAGATATCTTGGCCAATGCAATTGGCATGGATATGGGTTGGGTAGATATGAGCAAGGAGTGCACGTTCTTTGCCAACCAAGATATCAGATGCCATATGACAAATCAGGAGTAGGGTTCAACCACCCCCTGCCCTTGGACATCTTGGTAGAGAACATGCAAGGCCTAGGGATGGGCAACAAGGATGGGCTGGCATTAGATCCATATGCCAATCCTAACACAACATATACATTGGGGGATTACCTCCCATTGTTGACGACCAACCTTGTTGACCCCAACAACCCCTTCCCTTTAACCGAGAAAGGAGAAAGTTCGAGAACTCACCTACAAAGGGGAAATAGACAAGGTCAGGAAGGATCTTCGGAAGATGAGTCAGAGTATGAGGTAGCACCATGGGACCCTTTCAAATCGGATAGCAATCACTCACAAGTGACCCCCATGGATGACTATCAAGAAAGCCTCTTGGCAATGTTCCCTTTGGATGCTCCGATCGAGCAAGTGCCACCTCAAGAAAATTAGGTCCCCCCGCAGAGAGTGAAACAACCCCGATGGGACCATATCAATTTGCTCGAGCAGGACGAGCCTCAAATATCGCAAATAGTTGTTGGAACCAACGAAGGCCTTTGGATCTCCGATAGTGATTATGAAGATGAAACTGAGATGGCCTATCTCAATCATATGCGACAACAACAATACCCCATGGACATTGACGACATGTTCGAACAACTAAACATAGGGCCAAGGCATAGGTGGCACCTAAACCCAGCACAATTGGACCAAGTGCTGCATCCACCACTTTGGGCATACAGAGAGCACCTTCCGCCTAGAGACCCTATAGCGATATCAGTGTCGAGGGTAGACCCTATCCTCCTCCCTACACATAGGGCCGATCCATTCGTGCCAATACCTCCAGAGCCCGATTCGGAGCACAAAAATCATCCAAGATGTCCGAGTCACCACACCCGCGGTAATGGAGACCAAAATCATTTCATCAACATGATCTCCATTGACTTAACCACCCCCATCCACAATCCAATCGATCCAACAAAGTCATTATATCTAGACATAGATGCCATAGACTAGGATCGTGTCAATTCACCACCATCCCCATCAGAGTACTGGCCTTGCGGTGAGATGCTTCATTTCACCCTAGGACCAACTCAGGATATCTTCCATGCTGAAGAGGAACCCGAAGTTCCTAACGTAGATCTAAATTCAGTGAATGATATCCACTTGATCCCAACTCCACACCATTTGGAGGACGGGTCCCACATGTCGATCGAGGAGACGACTGACGTAGACATCGGCTCTGATCCAATGAATCCATAGATAATCAAGTTGGGGGTAAGCCTATCCCTCGAAGAGCAAGCCGACTACATTGCCCTTCTCAAAGAAAAGAAGGAGGTTTTTGCATGGTCCTACAAAGACATGCCGGGGCTAGATCCGTAGCTAGTCACGCATAATCTAACGCTTGATCCGACAGTCAAGCCAATTAAGCAAAAACTATGTAAGATGCACCCAATAGTGGCCTTAATGGTCAAAGATGAATTACAAAAGCTGTTGGATGCACAATTTGTCATCTACGTGGATTACCCACCATGGTTGTCCAACATGGTGCCCATCAAAAATCTTGATGGGAGGATTCGCATATGCACTGATTTTTGAGATCTAAACAAAGCGAGTCCTAAGGATGATTTCCCCTTGCCTAGCATCGATGCATTGGTAGACGCTACAGTGGGCCATGAAATGCTTTCCCTCATGGATGGTTTCTTGGGATACAATCAGATTCGTATCAATCCCGAGGACCAACTAAAAATGGCATTCACAATGCCTTGGGGGACATTTTGTTATAAGGTCATGCCCTTTGGCCTTAAAAATGTTGGCGCCACCTACCAACGTGCCATGACATACATCTTCCATGATCATATGCATAAAACTTTGGAATATTACATGGATGATTTGTTGGCCAAATCTCTTTTGCGCCCAGATCATCTCAATGACTTAAGCAAGATCCTTGATCGCCTCATTGAACATAAAGTCAGACTAAACCCCAAGAAGTGCGTATTTGGCATCACATCTAGAAAACTCTTGGGTTTCATAGTCTCAAAGTGAGGCATCGAGGTGGACCCAAACAAAGTCAAGGCAATCCTTGAAATGCTTCCCCCAACTACCATCAAGCAGCTCAGAAGCCTGCAGGGAAAGGTCGCGTCAATCAAGCGCTTCATAGCGTAGCTATCTGACAAGTGCCGACCCATGAATAAATTATTGCACAAAGGGGTAGCATTTCATTGGGATGACGAGTGCCAGTCAGCCTTTGATGATATTAAACAATACTTGGCTTCATCACTAGTATTGGCACCACCTAGACCAGGAGTGTCGTTCTACTTATACATCTCAGCTACTGAGGTGGCACTGGGTGCCATGCTAGCCCAAAAAAATGAACTACACAAAGAACAGGCTACTTACTATCTTAGCCGCACCCTGGTTAGTTATGAACTTAACTATGCATACGTTGAGAAGCTCTGCTTGGCAGTGGTGTTTGCTACCAAAAAGCTATGCCATTACATGTTGAGCAACACGACGTATGTTGTGTCTAAGGAGAATCCATTATGGTACATGATGAGTCATACTTATCATAGTAGCCGCACGGTGAAATGGATCATGTTGTTGATGGAGTTTGACATCGAGTTCATTGGACAAAAATCCATCAAAGGTCAAGTCATCGCCGATCAACTAGCAGAGGCTCCTCTCGAAGACGATCAGCCTCTGACCATAGAGCTACCCGATGATGGGGTCTTCCATGTCTCAGAATCTCTAGATTCTGATGAGCCTGAGTCACAGGCCGACATAACCCTATTTTTTGATGGTTCTAAATGTGAGCAAGGGGGTGGCGCGGGAATCGTATTCTTCACACCACAAGGGGCTCCAATGCCTCTATCATTTAAATTAGATTTCCCGTGCACCAACAACAATGCAGAATATGAAGCCTTGCTCATAGGTCTTCAGACAACCATCACCATGAACATCAAACGCTTGAACATCTTTGGTGATTCGCTGTTAATTGTCAACCAAGTCAAAGGGGTATTCCAATGTAAATACCCAGTTCTGCAGGCCTACAAAGCCCTTGTGGACAAATTCCTGGAAAATCTTGAATGGTACGACATCGAGGCACTCCCTTGATCATCGAATCATTTTGTAGACACTATGGCCTCCTTGGGGTCACTAATACTGCAAGACATTTTTGGTGATATGACAACCATTCAAGTCAAAACACTATCGCAATCCACGATGGAGCGTGCAAGCTTTGACTTAACGCCAGGAATCCACCTGATCCAGATTGAACCGTCCCTGGACAAGTTCTCTCGAATCCATGATTGTCTGAATCACGCCAACTAGGGGTCCTTGTTCTCCCCTACTCCCCTTAATAGCAACACAATGCTATTCTTACAAGTTCTTTCCCGCTCAACTTTTTCTAGGGATGAACTTCAAGAGGGATTGGTTGTTCATGCTATCGAGTTTTTTGATCTACAGGATTGGTATACACCCATACGAGATTACCTCAAGTTAGGTAACCTCCCACTTGGATTGACGCACGCCACGAAAATATCATTCAAATAGAAAGCGGCTAAACATGTCTTGCTAGGAGACATTTTGTACCATCGAAGCTACGAAGGAATCCTCCTTCATTGCTTGGACTAGTAGGAGTCCACTTGGGCGATCACCCAAGCACACGATGGTACATGCGGTGGCCACTTCATCGGTATGGCCATCGCAAAGCGCATTCTCCGCATGGGCTATTATTGGCCATCTTTAGAGCGATATTGTTGCGCCTATGTAAAGAAGTGCATGAAGTGTCAACACCATGCTAATTTGACACATGTACCTTCTCAGGCCTTACAGCCAATCCAATCGGCTTGGCCATTCTCGTAGTGGGGCTTAGATCTAATCGAAAAGATCTCCTCGATGTCGTCAGGTCATCACACGTTCATCATAATGGCCACAGAGTACTTCACCAAGTGGGTGGAAGCAATTCCACTTACCTCTACGACTGGACCCCGCATTGCGGAGTTTATTTTACATAACATCATATGTCATTTTGGTATTCCATCCAAGATAATCTCGGATAATGGGACGTCATTCAAGAACAAATACGTGCATGCTTTGACCACAAAGTACAAAATTCAGCATAGTTTTTCAACACCCTATTATCCGCAGGCAAATGGGCAAGTAGAGGCGTCAAACAAAACGCTAGTCGCTATCCTCAAAAATACGGTCGCAGATAGTCATAAGGATTGGCACATTCAAATCCCGCTTGCCCTGTGGGCTTATCGCACTAGCATTCGGACGCCCATCGGGGCAACTCCATTTTCATTGGTGTATGGCTCTGAGGCAGTCATGCCTCTAGAGTTGGAAATACCTTCCTTGCGCATATCAATGCAAGAGTTCATCGATGATGACACTATGCGGCAGGCCCGGTTAGACCAACTTACGTTGCTCGACGAATGATGCATCAATGCTCTCGAGCATTTGCGTATCTATCAAGAGTGACTTAAGAAAGCATACAACATGAAGGTTCACCTGAGGGACTTTCAGGTTGGTGACTTGGTCTTAAAAGAGAACCAACAAAACTCTAACTTGCCGCCCCATCTAAGGGACAAGTTCACGGAAAATTGGTTAGGTCCCTATGTAATTGATAGTAAAATAGGACCTGGAACATACCGGCTCGCTTCTCTTGATGGAATCAAGGAACTAGAACCCTTGAACATCAGTCATTTGTGGCCATTCCATATTTAAAAGAGCCATAGCCCAAACCAAAAGCTCCAAGGATTCCCACAATCGCTTGGTCAAACCCCCCAAAATGCCCCAAAGGTACCCATAATCCCTTTGGTCAAACCAAAAGCCCCAAGGATTCTCACAATCGCTTGGTCAACCCCTAAACGCCCCAAAGGCACCCATAATCCCTTTGGTCAAACCAAAAGCTCCAAGGATTCTCACAATCACTTGGTCACCCAAAAATGCCCCAAAGGTGCCCACAAACCCTTTGGTCAAACCAAACGCCCCAAAGGTACCCATCATCCCTTTGGTCAAACCAAAATCTCCAAGGGTTCCCACAATCGCTTGGTCAAAAATAAGAAAATTCAAAAACAATAAAATCATCAAAAATAACAAAAATTGCATCTCATTTCCATGCATACTCAAAATCATCACAACAATAAAGAACTCTTTTGCATCTCATTTTCATACTCACAAAAATCAATCAATCAAAAACACAAAAATATAAGTTGCATAGGCATCGCAACCATACATTGCATATTTGTTGATCATACAAGTCAAATGCACCATAGACTGTAATTACTCGGCAAATCCATCATTTTCCACATTTCTCCACTCTATAAACAGTCCATCAAAAATAAACGCCATTCACATATTTTTGCCATATCATAGTCAGTTGTCTTCTAATGTATCAAGAGTTTTTGTCATTCAAATGTCATTAGCTTTCTAGCCAAATACTGTACAAAGTCAGATAAATTTTACAAAGGTAGAGTTCTACTTGGATCACACCTTGTTACGTAGCATCCCACCACAAGTTAAAACACATAAAAATTCCCAAGTTGTGTAAACGAAAGATGAAATCTGCAAAGCAATCCAAGATACCATCTAGTGAAAAGGTTATCTTGCTCATCCCCCTGTGTGAATGACCCCAAAAATTTTGAGAGTTGGCAAAAGGACAAGCATCTTCCCTACCCAATTCCCCAAGAATCCCAAGTTCTCAAAAAGTTGCAAACACCAAAAAAAATTGCAAAAGTCAAAACTCCAAAAATTTGACATCAAAACCAAAGTGCATACATCAAAAGGCATAGACAATAGTGATTCTCAATCACTCAATATTCAAATCCCTTGCTCAAAAGAAAAAAAACAAAAATAAATAGTGATTTTTATCACTATAGAAGAGCAAGTATCCCAATACAATTGAAGAAAAGAAGGGAGTCAAACTTGAATCCTTGGAACTCTCAGCATTCAGAAGGTCATGAGGTGCACCTCAGTACTAGTTTGGTGGATAGCCTATCGGTCATTGGTGGTAAACCTCCCGCATGATGATATATCTGTCACATTAACTTGTGTGCAGATCAATGTTTGCATGTGGATGAGCTAGCTCATGGTATCCTAGATAGCACTGCAGATTAATCTGACTAAATACAACAAAGGAGTTAGTGGAGCTAATTAGGTGATCCTCAGTACAAGTTTGGTTGATAGCCTATCTGGCACTAGCGGTATCCTAACAAATACCACATAAACGAACTCAAGTGCACACATAGGGATGCGAAATAACTTGGTCGAACTCAAGTCTAATTCATATCTTATTCAAAAATATTGTGAGATAAATGTACAGTCTTGGCTAGTTAGTTAACACATCTGAATCTCAGAAAACCTTAACTACATTTTAAAACAACTGGTACATTTCATTACTTACATCAACATCAAAAAATATGAAAAATACCAAAACAAAATCCATACATGCAAAGTCATTCCATAAAGCCATCACATAAGTACAAAAAGCTAGTAAATCTTGTACAGTCTATGGTGCCATCAAACAAGTTATCAACAACTCATTTCATTCATTCCATATGCATACATCATATAATTAGAAACATCGCATTCATAATACCACATGCATACATCATCATAAATAAATGTGCATAAGTAGATAAAATAAATCATGACAAGTGTATAACCAAAAAGAAAAGTCATGTATATATATCGTCAAAATGCCCACAGGCTACAATGAGTCGGTCCTATGACCCCACAAAACAACAACAAAAACTCAAAAACCCCCGAGCCTAGGGCATCAACCACCATGATCATGTAGGATCGGTGTGATGGGAACTACCCCTCGTGGTGTGGGTCCTATGGGACCTCTCAGGGCGGTTGTTGCTAGCCCCTACATCATGCCCACTAGCGCCCCCTCATCCAACCGCCTACGATGATAAGATGTTGACTACTCAGTATCGTTGTCTCTCATCCGGCGTGAAGACCCACCTCCAGGGAGCTCAGGTAACCACCCACCGAGGCGGATAATATCTCCCTCCAAATCCATCCGATGCTAAAACCACTCCACCTCCCATCGATTATACATAGCCACTACATCATCGCACTACGCCAACTAAGTTCACAAGTGATCCCTCTCCTATGTAGCATCTCTATCCCCATCCCATTGGTGGTATATAGCAAATGTGTTCTCCCACTGAGCCAACTGATTCTAGAGAGATATCTCTCCTACAAAGCCTCCCCAAGGTTCACATCCCGTCTCCATAGCAGATCCTTCAATCGTGCTATCTCAATGCGATCCCTCACCTCCACACCCTCTAGGACAGCCTACTACATAGGAATATTCGAGACTGTGGGCTGCTTTAGCTCCCACTACTCTGGGATGTCCTACATATCTGACTGCTCTAAAATCCCAAAATCATCCCCCCCAAAGCTATCAACCTCTACCATGTCCACATCCTCGAGCGGAGACACCCAACCCTCTCCCGATGCCTCTACACCCTCGTCGCATGCTACTACCACCTCTAGACCCCTGAGAGACCCTCACCTTGCCACCGTCGCAATGTCCACCACTGCTCATACTTAGTAGTAACCCCAACATCGTACATGTCCAGGATGTTAATCGTTGTATTTGAATCCCCACCCAATGGCTCAATGATCGGCCAATCCAGTGTCCTCTCATCGCCCTGACGTCGATAGATCAAGGGCTCTCCAGGTAATCCCTGGTACACCCAAAACTATCACGTCACCCTACCATACAAGAATAACTCTTGCTCAGTCTTGTGCCTCCCGATCAGCCACCTCCCCCTACGAATAAGTCAGAGCCACTCCCCAGCCTCAGGCCAAGCTAGACAATCTAGGTATGGCCACCAGACTACCTCCCTATGAGCAAGCCATGAGAAGGAATCAGCATAGTTCCCCATGACACCTTCCCATCATTGACTATGCCTCTACTCCTTCGACCTATGCCACAGTGCCATATACCCTATTTCTCTATCAACCATCTCTGCTCGAGTCATCCACAGCAACCCCACCGGCCTCTCCATAGCTATGTGCTACCAAGCCCAACACTACAATAGGTAACTGTATCCAATACCCTTTTTCCTCTGGTAGTGGACCTTGTACAGCTCATCATATATTTGTGCCAGTAGTGTCTTCTCCCACCTCATAATCAAGGGTGCCTCCATCGAATACTCCACCAACCTAAAGACCACCTCCAGCAGGTTCCATGAGAACCTTGCACCTGAAGAGTCAGGTAACAGTATGTTGGAGATGAGGCTCATCAGTAATGCATGCCTCACTCCCAACACGCCCCTCTCTAGCCACCATGGTACCAAAATGCCACCAATATGGAAATCACCCTCTGCCATCCCCATCGGGCTATCCACACCCAACTCCTCCCCATGACTAAAGAATTGTGTTAGCATTGTCATCCATTGATCACGTGGCGTCGTCCTGATAGGAAACCCATCTATCGAAATCCATAGAATCTGATAGATGTCCTCAAGAGTCACTACCATCTCCCCTATTGTGATATGGAAGTTATTGATGCGAGGTTCCCATAGGTTGATCAACGCAGTCAGGTATGCCCGATACCCCACCACAGGCTCTAGTCATGTCACATGCTTGAGCCCAAGGGTGTCAAGCCACTCCCAGTCTACCAAATTCAATGCCTCCCGGGCATCAGATAACAGTGTTGGTTGAAGGTACCGACTCTTCACCACCTGCAAAACAAAAACAACAAAACATTAAAAAAACATGATAACAAAAAACAACCAAACTGTATAGCAATGCATAAACATATAGCAAAACAGTTCAATAAACTGTACAATCACACCTAACAAATGTACAGCTAAAAATAGTTCAAAACAAACAAAAAATTCAAAAACAACAGTTTGTTAGTACCTAGGGTTTTTAACTCTACGTTTAAACTGATAAATAAAAAAATCAAAATCAAAATAATAGTTTTTCGTTAACCTCAGGTTTATAACTGAAGTTAACAAAAATACAAAAATCAAAATAAAAACATTTTTTTAAATCTAGGGTTTTGCTATCAGTTTAACCTAGGATTTTAGTTTTAAAATAATAAAAACATCGCATTTAAACCTAGGGTTTCTTATAAAAAAAATACAAACAAAAAAAAAAAAAACATTTCTTTTTAGCCTCGGGTTTTACCTTAGTTTAAACGAAAAAACAAATTCAAAATAAATTGCGATTTTAAAACTGTAAAATAAAACACAAGCTAACTAAATGAGAAGGAGCACTTACCGGTCTTTCTTTGGCTCCGTCGATCGATCCTATTCGTGAAATCATGGTGTTGTGGTTGATCCACAACACACCCCAAGATTGGGGACCCACCTTTTTGCAGGCTCACAGGGAAGGATCTCAGTGACCCAGATGCCAGAATTGAAAAAAAAAGAGAAAATGCACAAGTGTAGAAAGGGGTCGCGAAATCGCGACAGGTAGCGAAATCGCGACATGTCGCGAAATCGCGACAGGTCGCGAAATCGCGATCGAAACCGGAGAATTGTCGCGAAATCGCGACATGTCGAAAAAGCGCGGTCAGCGGCAACAAAACAGAAAAGCTGTCACGAAATCGCGACGTGTCGGTGACAAGGAAGAAAAAGGTGTCGCGAAATCGCGACGTGTCGGTGACCAGGAAGAAAAAGGTGTCGCGAAATCGCGACGTGTCGGTGACCAGGAGGAAAAAGGTGTCGCGAAATCGCGACGTGTCGGTGACAAGGAAGAAAAAGGTGTCGCGAAATCGCGACGTGTCGGTGACAAGGAAGAAAAAGGTGTCGCGAAATCGCGACGTGTTTTGCCGAAGCGTACGGATGATGAAAAGTGTCACGATTTCGCGACGTGTTTTGGAAAGGTGTACGGAAGCGGAAAAACGTCGCGATATCGCGACAGGAAAGACGTCGCGATTTCGCGACCGATTGCAGCAAAGGTGTACGGACGGAAAAATGGTCGCGATTTCGCGATGGGTTTTGACAGTGTACGGAACAGAAAAATGGTCGCGATTTCGCGACATGTTTTGCCGAAGCGTACGGAACAGAAAAATGGTCACGATTTCGCGACAGGAAGCTGCATGAAGGTCCGAAAGGGAAAAGCGTCGCGATTTCGCGACGAGTTTTGCGGAAGCGTACGGATGATGAAAGGTGTCGCGATTTCGTGACGCATTTTGGCAAACAGTACGGACGGAGAAAATGGTCACGATTTCGCGACAGAAAGCTGCATGAAGGTCCGAGAGGGAAAGGTGTCGCGATATCGCGACAAGTTTTGCCAAGGCGTACGGAAGATAAGAACGGTAGCGATATCGCGACGGTTTGTCGAAGGAAGGCGAGAGGATGATAATGGTCGCGATATCGCGACATAAAGTTGCCAAGGAGGCTCGAGGCCAGAATGGTCGCGATATCGCGACGTAAAGCCGTTGGACGCGTACGGCAGAGAAAGACGTCGCGATTTCGCGACCGGGAAGATGAACGGGCAGACTTGCGGTTTTGTCGGGTTCTCGTAATGTAACAGAAAAGCGGTACGACAGGCATAGAAAGTGCGTGACACATGGCGTGCAGGTGTCAGACTTGCAGGGGCGTTACATGCAGAGTGAATTTCGGGAATTTCCAAATTTGAGCGTGAATCAAAGCGAGAAAAAGCAAGAATTTGAAGGGTCGCCCACAGGAAGAGGAAATGAAGCGACAGAGGAAATCGAAGAGCCATAACATTGCTATAAAGCCAGAATTGCAAATCGAAGAAAGGGTTGGAAATTGCCGAATACGGAGTTGTAGAGACGAAGGCTTTGTGCTATTCTGGGCCCGTACTTGGGCAATTTCCTTCTTTTTATTCTGGGATTTTCTTTCACACCCGAAACATTTTTGAATGTAATTGAGATATCATTTAAATACAAATACAGAGAGTTGGCATCTTATTGGATGAGAAAGAAGGAGTAACTTTTGCATGCATGATTTAATGTTTATATTTCCCTTCCATATTTCTTAGGTTTTTAGGTGAAGTTAATGCAAGATCTCTTGGTTGCTTCATGCGAATGCCTATTTTCTGGAATTACCACAGAAACCCTCGAGACTCGCACCTGGCCTATTTGGATTGTGTGGATGTGCAGGTTCATTAGGTTAGGTTGCATGTAGAAAGCCTCATTATCTTCGGTTTCATCTGATTAATTACAGCTTTCTGACTGTAATCTATTTTTATTGTTACTTTTGTTTATTTTTGTCTTTGCTTTTCAAACCCATATTTTATTTTTCAGCAGTTTAATTACTGTGTTTGAATAAATCACTGAAAATCCATCAGAATTAAAGGTTAGAGCAGATTTTATTCATTTTGAGTCCATTGAAAATTCAAAATTAATAAACCACAGTGCCCCTTGTTAACATCCACTTGCAAACCCTAAGGTGTTCTTAGCATTTCATTTTAAGCAGCATTCTTGATAATTAATAATCAGCATAATAAGAACCTTGGAGAAATCGTATTTCTTTGCAAGCAGAGGATTTAGGACTCGGATCCTACAGGAGAGTGTGTTTTCACAATCGGGTTAAAACACCACTCAACAGATTGGCGCTAGAAGGAGGGCGATCGGTTTATTTATTTTAATTTTTATATATCTGAATATTTTGTTTTAATTTAATTCTGAAATAATTTACGGCTAAACTGCAACACTGTTTTTTTTGTTTGTTGCAGGTTTTCTTCGAACTAGCCGAGGGTTTCCTCAGGCAGGCTGGACCCACCACGCCGTATTGCGACCAGGTCTCAAACAACCGGAGAAACCATTTTTCACGACCTTACTGGTACTCCCAAGGGTAAAATCAAGCAAGTCGTAAGCACTCCGGTAGCAAAAGGACTATTTTCTCCAGGAACGTCGAGTGGACCTACGCCAGTAGTATCTGTTGCCCCTAGTGCGCCTATAGTTTCTAACATTTCTTCTGCTATTGTAGGTCTGTCTACATCAATTCTGAGTCAAATGGCTCAAGCTCCAGTAGCTCCTTGGTATGGAGCTAACAATACTCCTTTGAATATTGTTGGGGATATCCATGAAATCCCCAAGAACATTGAAAGATTTTTGCCTAAATACAAGGCAGATGGCTTAAGAACAGTAGAAGAACATATCCAAGCCTATAGGGATGTTTTAATTAGACTCCAAGTTCAGCATGAAGATGTAGCCTGCAGAATTTTCCCCATGAGCTTGGATCCAATAGCATATGAATGGTACATATGCTTGCCAACTGGTTCAATCACCTCTTGGACACAAATGGAAAATGCATTTGTCAATCAATTTAGGTCTCCTTTAGATCCCGCAACTATTTACAATTAGTTTATTACATGCAAACGGGGCCAAGGGGAACCAATCCGAATGTTTAATCAGAGATTCCAAAAGAACTATAACAGAGCAATTAGACATTTTGCCATCGATCCTGCAGTAGCTTTGCAGATATATTTTGGGGCATTGGACCCCATGACAGCCATGTTTGCAAGGCGTAATCCTCGGGTCACCACGCTGGCTTTGGCCTATAATGAAGCCATGACTATTGAGCAGCGATTGACACCGCAAGGCTACGGGTTTACCCGAGATGCCCATGTTGGGACAGGGTGCTCCATATGGTCAAATTCCCCAGGCAAATCAGCTCATGGCACCACAAATGCCAAATATGAACGCATTCCCATATCCGCAGCCGTATCCTTCAGTACCCGCATATGCACCCATTCCAATCCAACCAATCGCATCCATTCCACCTGTTCCTGCATTTTTGCAGAACAGTCAATCAACTACGCAGGAAACTAGTCAAGTCAATCCTCAAGCCATAGTTCCCTGTTCCGAATCCAATCCCAATTCAAGGTATCAATCCATTTGGGAATCCAATGCCTCAGAACCCCACCCAAATGTGGAATCAAGACCCCATCAATTATGCAAATCCAATGGGGGTTAATAACAATGTGGTTCCACCGAAAGATGTCTTTTCGGAAGTCGAAGAGCTCAAGAAGCTAGTGCATAAACTAAGTAATGACAGAGTTCAACAGCAGAAGCATGAGTCCCGTGCCCCTCACCCGAGTCGGAATTTTAACAATAGAGGGAGGCACTGGAACACTAAGCCAAACAATGGGGGAGTTCCTGCTCCCATTGCTAATCAATTAGATGCTTCTGTAGGCCCCAGCCAATCCAATTCTCTTTTGAATCTTTCAGATTTGGCATGGGAAAGAGGGTGCAGGTTACATAACACAAAAGAGCACAATGAAAAGAATTGTCCTGAGATAGCTAGATACACTCATTGTCTTCGAGCACAAGTTGACGATTTGGAACTGGTATCAAATGAGGATCCATCGTATCAGCAAGATGAAAATATTATGGTGATGGAAACAGTATATCACCAAGAGGGTGAGAGCGAGGAGGAAGAAGATGAAGTATTGGAGCAGGAGGTGCAAGCTTTTCGAGATTTCAGAAAGGGGACTCATGGGTACCATTTGAGGAGTAAGTCTAAAACCCCTAAAACCTCATCAACACCTCCAAACAGTTCTATTCTTCCTCCAGATACAAAGGCAAGTAACAACCCTCCCCCTCCACTCAGAAGAGAAATGTCTAATGACGTCCAAAAGACAGTCAAATTCGAAAAACCAAATTATGACGTAGTGGAGGATATGAAGAAGTCCAAATCTAGTCTTTCATTCCTGGACGCAGCTAAATTGCCTGGTCAAAAGGAGGCGTTGATAAGAGCTTTGAACTCACCTGATCCGATGTGGAAGGAAAAGAAAGCTGAATCCCACCTAATTTTGCGAAAGGAAAGAAGGGATGTCCCGCCATTCTTATTAACTCTGAGAATTGCGGGTAAGAACTTGCATAATTGTTTGGTAGACACAGGAGCCACTAGCAACCTCATGCCTACGGAGATATGTCAAATGCTGGGTCTACAACCGGTTTCATCCAAATGCACGAGTCTTGCAATTGGACCGTTCGGAGGTAAATGTAGTAGGGACCTTATATGATGTCAAGATTCAATTAAATTCCGAACCCAGGGTCCAAGAAGGTTGTAGATATTTTGGTGGTTAACATCCCGAGTAGGTATGGAATGTTACTTGCGAGAGATTGGATGAAAACGCTGAATGGCTATTTTGCAACAGACTGCTCGCATATGTGGCTGCCATGGAAGGGCATTGCTAACCAAATTAGAGTGGAAAACGAACCGAGGCTTAAGGAGATTATAACAGATTTTAACAAGCCGAATGAGGTTCAGTTTTCTGAGCCAGACCTAGGGGTCTATGCTCTTGATGTTGAGAAAGTTGTTGATGAACTTAAAGAAGAAGTGTGTCATGGTGGTTCTTCTGAGGAAAAAGATCACACGTGGTTGCTCAAGTTTGATGGATCAAAATCTAGACAAGGAGCAGGAGCTGGAGTCGAGCTCACTGGTCCAGGAGGTAAACCATTATTGGCTGCCTATAGACTGCAATTTCCTTGCACAAACAATGTGGCAGAATACGAAGCATTGATTTACGGTTTACGTCTAGCATTGAGCAAACATGTTAAATGCTTGAAGGTTTTGGGTGATTCGGAGTTGGTTGTCAAGCAAATCAAAGGACAGTATACATGCCACGACAAAAGACTGAGCCTTTATAGGACTAGGGTTATGGATCTCATGGAGGAGTTTGATGCATTCAACATAGCCCTTATTTCTAGGAGAGGGAATCGAATAGCAGACTCTCTTGCAGTCGCCGCGGGCATGTTAAACCCGGTGGATATAAAAAGATGTAAAAAGTTTTCCATTGAGCTGGTTCCTTGTCCATCAATACCTGATAATGTGAAGAATTTCTAGGTTTTTGAGTGTGACAGGCACATCTTCAAGTTTGTCACAAACTCGGGTATTTTTGAAAATCAAGTGATCGATGAGGAACAAAGGTGGCAGGATGAAACAGAAGAAAGTGAAACTGCGTATCAATCCAACAAAATCCCTAAAGACGTGGTTTCATTAGAAAAAATGTTCGACATGGAATGCAAGAACAAGAAAAGAAAAAGAGTCCCGCTCCCCAAAGATGCATGCGATTCAATTAATTTGGGGAGTGCAGACAATCCAAAGGAGGTGTACATAGCAAAGGCATGTACGAGAGGAAGAAAGGAGCAATATAATGCAGACTTTGAAGCATTACATAGATTGTATTGCTTGGAACTACAATGAGCTAAAGACTTACAATCAGAACATTATCACGCATACCATACCTTTGAAGCCATACTCCAAGCCTTTTAGGCAAAGACAACGAGTTGTTAACCCGCTATTGGAGCCTTTGATCGAAAAGGAGGTTAAAAGACTGTTGGAGGCAAAAATCATTTTTCCCGTTAGGCACTCAACCTGGGTGGCTAACCTCGTTCCAGTGAGAAAAAAGAGTGGAGAGATTAGGCTGTGCATTGATTTTTGAAATCTTAATAAGGCCTCCCAGAAAGATAATTATCCATTGCCATCAATCGATGAAATCTTACAAATGGTAAATGGATCAGAAATGATGTCCTTTCTTGATGGATATTCTGGGTACAACCAAGTTCTTATACATCCAGATGACAGGATGAAAACAACCTTCACTACCAAGTGGGGGACATTTGCATATAAGAGAATGCCATTCGGACTATTAAATGTCTGGTGCAACTTTTCAACGCGCCATGGATTACGCATTCAAAGGACTAATAGGCAAATGCATCATCGTGTATGTGGATGATATCCCAGTTTTCTCGAAGAAGAGAGAGGATCATGTTAAAGACTTAAAGAAGGTGCTTCAAAGGTGCAGGGAACATGGAATTTCATTAAATCCCAAGAAATGCATTTTTGGAGTGACAGAAGGGAAACTGCTAGGTCACATTATTTCAAAGGAGGGAATATCCATCGACCCAGAAAGGATACAAGCTATCCAAGACCTACCTCTCCCGAGCAGTAAAAAAGAATTGAGGTCTTTCTTTGGGCAAGTCAATTTTGTGAGGAAGTTCATTTCTAGCTTTGCTGAGATAGCTAAACCTCTAAACCAGATGCTCAAGAAAGATGTGGACGTAAGATGGAACGAGGAAAGTAGAGTAGCTTTCCAGAATATAAAAGACGCCATTTCCAAAGCCCCGGTCTTGATAAGCCCAGACTATTCCAAGCCTTTTTACATTTATGCTTTTGCATCGGAGCACTCCTTGGCGAGTGTATTAACCCAAAAAGGCGAAGATAATGCCGAAAAGCCCATTGCATTTTTAAGTTCCCCCTTAAAAGATGCCCAATTAAGGTATTCAATCCTTGATAAGCAAATGTACGCACTTTTCAAAACTATGAAGAAATTTAGGCATTACATCGTACACAACAGAATTATTGCCATTGTACCCGATTCTGCTGTCAAGACCATGTTTTTACAGAATGAACTAGGTGAAAAGAGAGGAAAGTGGATTGCAACCATCCAAGAATTTGATCTCGAAATCCAACCAATGAAACTAGTTCGAGGACAAGGACTGGCAAAGGCGATCGTAGAAAATGATCCGCAAATAACAAGTCAATGCTCAAATACATAATACATGGCTAAGGAGGACTGGTATGTTGATATTGTGCAATTTTTATTGACTGGTAAGTGCCCGTCTAATTTGAATTCAACACAAAGGAGAGCTCTAAGGCTTAAATCTATTAACTATCTAATAAAGTCTGGTGTACTTTACAGGAAAAATCACGAAGGTATCTACCTGAGATGCTTGAGCAAAGACGAAGCCGCCAGGGTGTTGCAAGAATTTCATGGCAAGCATGGAACTGGTCATGGTGCAGCCAATGCTACAGCACACCAAATCCTGCGAGCAGGATATTACTGGCCTCATATATTCAAAGATGCGCATGCTCATGTGCGATCTTGTCACATCTGTCAAGTGGCTGCAAATAGAGAAAGAAATGCAGCCATGCCGTTGCAGCCTGTAGTTGAAATGAGACCGTTTGCACAGTGGGGACTGGATTTTATCGGGGTTATTAACCCAAATTCTTCTGACTCTCACAAATTTATTTTGACAGCTACAGATTACTGTACAAGGTGGACAGAAGCGATTCCCACTAAACACGCCACCACAGACGTTGTGATTAAATTCCTTGAGGATCAAATTATCACAAGATATGGAATGCCCGATTCTATTGTCAGTGACAATGGTAAAGCTTTCATTTCCACACAATTTGCAGAATGGGCATATGATAATAAAGTGAGTTTAAAGTTTGCATCCAATTACTATCCTCAAGGAAATGGGTTGGCCGAATCTTCAAATAAGAATTTGTTGAATACTATTAAGAAGTTGCTGGAAAAGAATCCTCGGGACCTGGCATAGTCAATTAAAGTTTGCCCTTTGGGCGAGATAGGACCAGAGTGAAAGAAGCTATAGGAAATACTCCTTATCATTTGGTCTATGGGCAAGACCCGATATTTCCAGCAAATTTGGAGCTGCAGACCTTACATTTCATACAAGAGTACATGGGGATAGATGATCAAGTTGAAGCTAGATTGAGCCGGTTATTGCACCTGGATGAAAAGAGAGAAGAAGCCATGAATCACATGAACAAACACCAGGAAGTCATCAAGAGATGGTTTGATAGAAGGGCCAAAGTTAAATCATTCAGAATTTCAGATTTGGTGTTACTATGGGACAAAAGACATGAGGAAAAAGGAAACCATCAAAAGTTTGATTGTCTCTGGTTAGGCCCATATCAGATTTCAGAAATACTTGGGAAGAACACCTTCAGGCTAAAAACCTTAGAAGGGAAAGATTTCATGCTGCCGGTTAATGGGCAGATTCTAAAGCATTATTTTAGCCCTTAGGTTGTGAGACTTTGATATTATTCTGTTGGTGTTGGTGAAGGATTTTCAGATTTTGTTTTTATTTTTATTTTTATTTTTTAGGATTGTTAGTTTAGTTAGGATTTTGATTATGGATTTGATTTCAATTGACATGTGTGTTAATTTAAAAAAATATATATATATATATATATATATATATATATATATATATATATATATATATAATAATAGAAAATTGAGATGTCTACTTATGCTTAAGGATTAGGAGAATATGAAATATTGGAATGGTCTTGTAAAAGCTCCACAAGTTGCACAAAACTTTTTAAGTTATATTGTTTGACTTTGTGATATATGAAAGAATCAGTTTTGCATGATAAATCATTTCATTCACAATTCAAGAAGTAATGCATTCATATTCCATCTCACCTCACATACATTTCATTTTAGTTGCATATGCATCTTATGTACAAGCCATGAAAGTATGTCAAATCCTCTTAGGGTTGTGTTATAACATATATGTAAGTAGCTCCTAAGGTTGGAAACTGAGTCTTGAGATATCTAGAACTAAGCACGTATCATAAATTAAAAAAGATCTTGAGTAAAATGATCAAAACCTAGCTTGGAAGAAAAGGTTGAGCGAAAGTGGTTTTCATGTCTATCCTATTATGCAACATGATCCTTAAAACAATGGTTTTAACCACTTCCATAAAGCTTAAAGCTTAAAATCGGAGTAGTAAGGATAGGGTTAAATCCTCATCAAACTTAGGTTGAGGATCCAATTCCCCAAAGCTTTGATTTGACCCACATGGAGTAGTAAGGATAGGGCATAAATTCTCATCTTGGTTGGTTGAGAATCCGATTCCCCAAAGCTCTTATGTCTCATTTCATAGTAAGTCTTGGATTGTAAGGATCGTACTATTTGTCCTCTGCAAAGGATGGGTAGTCATCCCCAAGGTTTAAGCAATAGAATTAATGATTTATATCTAAGGTTTGGATTGTAAGGATCGTACTACTTGTCCCTAACCAGGATGGGTAGTCATCCCCAAGGTCCAAGAAATAAAAAATAATAATAATAATAATAATAAATAAATTTTTCCCATCTCATCTTTATTTTGGATTGTAAGGATCGTACTACTTGTCCTCTGCAAGGGATGGGTAGTCATCCCCAAGGTCCAAGGAAATGAAGATATGTTCTGGATTGTGGGGTTAGATATGCCCATGCATGGCATCATGTCTTGCCTAAAAACAAGACCACTGATTGTCTAGAGGGTTAGACTAGCATGACCATTTCTTCCATAATTGGTTTAATTATTTTGCTTAAAGTGAGGTAATAAACTCCAAATCAGAATAGTAAGGATAGGGTTAAACTCTCATCTCGGTTGGTTGGGAGTCTGATTCCCCAAAGTTCTGATTTCACATTCACTTACACATGGGTTCTAAATAGTAGGGACTCATAACCAACTTTGGGATACAATAAGGAAATGAACTTGTGGGTCCTAAGAGGGTTTGGCAATCTTGAATGCTTGTACATAATAGTAGAAGAATGATCATGCTTACTAGGAAAAGCAAAATCTTCTAGCTCATTCATTTAGGACCACAAATCATTCACCATCCCATATATGCATTCATGCAAAACTGATAATGGAATGTTGATCAATTTCAAACGATAGGGAATGAAAACACATTGCACACACTGAGCTAATACTTGATGATTCTGATGATTCATGTGCTTTTGATCTTTGGGCATTTGTTATTTTTCTCATGTGCTAACAGGTATTTACGAGTTTGTGATATGTTTCAGGTTGGGTTCTTACTAAAATTCTCAAGAGCATTTGACAGCAGAGTCGCCATTTGTTGTGGTTGATCCACAACACACCCCAAGATTGGGGACCCACCTTTTTGCAGGCTCACAGGGAAGGATCTCAGTGACCCAGATGCCAGAATTGAAAAAAAAAAGAGAAAATGCACAAGTGTAGAAAGGGGTCGCGAAATCGTGACAGGTAGCAAAATCGCGACATGTCGCGAAATCGCGACAGGTCGCGAAATCGCGACCGAAACCGGAGAATTGTCGCGAAATCGCGACATGTCGAGAAAAGCTGTCATGAAATCGCGACGTGTCGGTGACAAGGAAGAAAAAGGTGTCGCGAAATCGCGACGTGTCGGTGACCAGGAAGAAAAAGGTGTCACGAAATCGCGACGTGTCGGTGACCAGGAGGAAAAAGGTGTCGCGAAATCGCGACGTGTCGGTGACAAGGAAGAAAAAGGTGTCGCGAAATCGCGACGTGTCGGTGACAAGGAAGAAAAAGGTGTCGCGAAATCGCGACGTGTTTTGCCGAAGCGTACGGATGATGAAAAGTGTCGCGATTTCGCGACGTGTTTTGGAAAGGTGTACGGAAGCGGAAAAACGTCGCGATATCGCGATAGGAAAGACGTCGCGATTTCGCGACCGATTGCAGCAAAGGTGTACGGACGGAAAAATGGTCGCGATTTCGTGACGGGTTTTGACAGACTGTACGAAACAGAAAAATGGTCGCGATTTCGCGACGTGTTTTGCCGAAGCGTACGGAAAGAGAAAATGGTCGCGATTTCACGACAGGAAGCTGCATGAAGGTCCGAAAGGGAAAAGCGTCGCGATTTCGCGACGAGTTTTGCGGAAGCGTACGGATGATGAAAGGTGTCGCGATTTCGCGACGCATTTTGGCAAACAGTACGGACGGAGAAAATGGTCACGATTTCACGACAGAAAGCTGCATGAAGGTCCGAGAGGGAAAGGTGTCGCGATATCGCGACAAGTTTTGCCAAGGCGTACGGAAGATAAGAACGGTAGCGATATCGCGACGGTTTGTCGAAGGAAGGCGAGAGGATGATAATGGTCGCGATATCGCGACATAAAGTTGCCAAGGAGGCTCGAGGCCAGAATGGTCGCGATATCGCGACGTAAAGCCGTTGGACGCGTACGGCAGAGAAAAACGTCGCGATTTCGCGACATGTCGCGAAATCGCGACATGTCGCGATTTCGCGGCCGGGAAGATGAACGGGCAGACTTGCGGTTTTGTCGGGTTCTGTAACAGAAAAGCGGTACGACAGGCGCAGAAAGTGCGTGACACATGGCGTGCAGGTGTCAGACTTGCAGGGGCGTTACATGCAGAGCGAATTTCGGGAACTTTCCAAATTTGAGCGTGAATCAAAGCGGGAAAAAGCAGGAATTTGAAGGGTCGCCCACAGGAAGAGGAAATGAAGCGACAGAGGAAATCGAAGAGCCATAACATTGCTATAAAGCCAGAATTGCAAATCGAAGAAAGGGTTGGAAATTTCCGAATACGGAGTTGCAGAGACGAAGGCTTTGTGCTATTCCCGGGCCCGTACTTGGGCAATTTCCTTCTTTTTATTCCGGGATTTTCTTTCACACCCGAAACATTTTTGAATGTAATTGAGATATCATTTAAATACAAATACGGAGAGTTGGCATCTTATTGGATGAGAAAGAAGGAGTAACTTTTGCATGCATGATTTAATGTTTATATTTCCCTTCCAGATTTCTTAGGTTTTTAGGTGAAGTTAATGCAAGATCTCTTGGTTGCTTCATGCGAATGCCTGTTTTCTGGAATTACCACAGAAACCCTCGAGACTCGCACCTGGCCTATTTGGATTGTGTGGATGTGCAGGTTCATTAGGTTAGGTTGCATGTAGAAAGCCTCATTATCTTCGGTTTCATCTGATTAATTACGACTTTACTCACTGTAATCTATTTTTATTGTTACTTTTGTTTATTTTTGTCTTTGCTTTTCAAACCCATATTTTATTTTTCAGCAGTTTAATTACTGTGTTTGAATAAATCATTGAAAATCCATCAGAATTAAAGGTTAGAACAGATTTTATTCATTTTGAGTCCATTGAAAATTCAAAATTAATAAACCACAGTGCCCCTTGTTAACATCCACTTGCAAACCCTAAGGTGTTCTTAGCATTTCATTTTAAGCAGCATTCTTGATAATTAATAATCAGCATAATAAGAACCTTGGAGAAATCGTATTTCTTTGCAAGCAGAGGATTTAGGACTCGGATCCTACAGGAGAGTGTGTTTTCACAATCGGGTTAAAACACCACTCAACACATGGCATCAAGAAAAATTTGACAGTTCTTCGCTTCACAGACTCGACCTTCTCCTCCTTAGAGCTCCAAATCGCTAGAAAAATCAAATGCAAATGAGCCCAAACCCTATTTTTGGTCCTTAAATAGGATTTTAGCCCTATAATCGTTCCACCCGAGGATGAGCACTATATTTAGTGCTCGTACCACCTGGGACGATTACAAAATTGGTATTCGTCCCACCCAGGGATGATTATAGAGCAAAAATTTCAAAAATAGCAAAAACTGCACAAAATACACAAAAACAAGCAATAAAATTGTCCAATAAGAGTGCTTTTGCACTTGATATTCCAGGAATGCAAAATAGACGTCAGAGTCACAAATCCTCACTATCCTACTCCCTAAGAAGGCTACCATAGTCGAAATTCTCCATGGGAGTATGGATTTCTAATAATTTCATCCCCAAATGGTGTCCCAAAAAGGGTCCAAACCCACCCAAAAATAGCAATAACATTGCCGAACAAGGCACCTTTGCGCCTCTGCTTCTTGGCATGCAAAAAAAATGTCGAGGTCACAAATCCTCACTATCCTACTCCCTAATAATGCTACCATAGCTGGCCTGCTCCACAGGAGGGCTTATTGCCAAGAATTTCATCCCCAAATGACATCCCAAAAAGGGTTAACACCCACCCAAAAATAGGTCAAAATGTTGGGAAACTGTAAACACATTCAAAGATAAACAACTAAAATGCACCCTTACACAAGTCACCTTGGGTCAAGTGACTTGTCACTTTTCTCATGTAGGTCATTCCCTCAATGATTCGTCGCTTGAGGGGGTAGTCACACTTAGTCACCAATCAACAAATACACACCCAATTAAGGAAATGGCATGCATTCGAAGAATCATTGACAAAGACAATCATGCCCTTGCTTAGGGTAGAAAACAAGCAATAATCACAAGCTGATAAAACACTTCACATTCATGAATCATGAACTCAAGGTTCCCACAGATAAAAGGTTGTGCCATTTTCCCATTCATGACTGATCAATGTCCAAGATCAAGTAACACCTCACCAAAGAAGGTTAACACTTGAATTGAGTTCCTTAGCTCGTCAGAAGCAAGGATTCAAGAATGCATGCCCTTTCCATACTTAGGGCATCAAAATTTGGTTAGGTTACTGAGAAACCCTAATAATTAGTGCTTTTGTTATCTATTTTTGCTCAGCACTACGCCACACATAGCGTATCCCAAAAAGGGGTATCTGTAGACACCAAAACAACACCAATCCAATTATGTGGCTACAAACACTGATCGCATTGACACACATAGCCCCCAGGGTAGCCCCTAGAGGTTAAACAGTGGTCCTAACAACTCTCACAGTAGTTTTTGAATGTCAGAGATCGATTTTGCACCTTTCAAGCACTTTGCTCCTTATTCGTTTCACCCAGGGATGATTACAAATTGGTATTCATTCCACCTAGGGATGATTAGCAGTATTCACTCCAAGGTGGGGTGAATAGCAGGTTTGATAGGAAAAAAGTCAAATCTCAAAAAATGGCAGCCCATATCCACCACTTAAATCCTCCTTCATTGCATGGGAGTGCGAGTGAGCATTTTGGAGTGCTAGAGGCAGTTATAGAGGCATTCATGGAGCCCTTAATCAGGGAGGAATCTTCTCCCCCTAGAAAGGCATGATTGCCAAGTGGTGCCTCTGCATGCTCATACACAGAGACCGTCAGGTCTATAAAATGGTGAGTCTTCTCACCCCAAAAAGATATAGAGAAGGAGCATTTTGAGCAACGAAGTGCTACCTTTTTGCATACTCACATTTTGATTGTGCCTTTCACATCCTTGATCTCTCTTTTGGAAGGGAGGTCATTGGGTGGTTATTGGAAGCGCAATCTAGACCCCAAAACCGACATTTGGCCATAGTATCCCACCTAAATTTTCCAAAAACACCCCACAAGAGGTTTTTGACCCATCCCAAGTGGATTGGTGCTGAAATCGGGCCCCAAACAGTGGGCATCCTACCCCCGGGTGCCCCCCACACTATTGCAGTCCTAATCGCCCCACCCCGGAGTGATTATAAATTTGTAGCAGATTTTAGTTTTTTTCTTTTTGTATTTTATTCTAGGTTGCTTATATAGTCTCGCATTCAAATTTCATGTAATTTTGAGAATTTTTGATCATGTTTTTGTTATTTCTCACTTTCGCTAACATGCAAGTAGCATCATCAAATTCCCGATGATAGAGATCGAATTGGAAAAATCTGACCTTTTGGGTCTTTCCAAAATACCCCATTTTATCTAACCCCAAACTTTGTAGGTGATTTGGAGCCTCCAAGATGGGACATTTGGGAAAATGCTTTCTGACGTTTTGTTACTGGTCTAATCATCCCACCCCGGAGCGATTAGAAATCCATGGCAAATTTTCTGACTGTTCTTTTTGCAGTGCCTTCCCGGTGATGTTCTCATGCCTCTATCAAGTTTTTATCTTATTTTGATCTACTTTAGCTATCATTTTATTTATTTTATGCATGCACTAATCTTAGGCTTGGGGATCACATGTTTCATTTCATCCGTAGGTGCTACTGATTGTTTTATGTTCACTTGAATGTAGGATCTCGACATCGGAGGAGAAACAAAGAATCAAAGACCCTTTCATGCAATCGGCAGCAACGTTTGGTTCACCCATTTTACATGTGGGCACATGGAAGAAGGCATACCACCCATGGTGTAATGAAACCTTATTTAACGCTCCTAGACCCTAAAAAGGGATGAGACATGTTGTAACCAAGATTTAAAGAAAATTAATAAAAAGGGTTGTATTCCATATTTGCTTTCTATCTAGTTTTGATTCATTTATTTTTCTCTCCTTTCATGGATTTTCAATTCATAGGATTTAGTGTTATCTTTGGCTCGCTTGCATCGCACTTGGTGTTTCCTTTTTGCTTCCATATCCTCATGGTTTCAGTGGCGATCATGGTGGGACGCTATCCTCTCTTTTTGAGATTAAACTTTTGATCAAAAATTGCTTGTTTTCTCTTGCAGATACCAAGTTTTCAAATGTTAGACTATTGTTCGTTCCAGTCTGTGACGAGTACAGAGCTGGAATTCATCTTACCCAGGGACAAATTGGCATTAACCCCACCCTGTGATGAATATAGTTATGTTATTCATCCCACCTAGGGAAGAATAGCTCTCTGTGCAGTTTCAAGGCAGAAACTCAAAGTCATCCAATTTGGGCAAATAAGAGGTAGGGGTCCTAAACACCTTCTATCATTTTTTGCTTTCTGTTTTCTATTTTCTGGTTATTTGCTTGCATAGGAGAGTTTTTAATGCTTGTTTTATTCATTTATGCAAATTAAAAAGAACCCCACACACCACGTGGTAATTTAAACAACAAGGAGTTGGTCGTAAAACCCCAACCCTTGATCAAGACCAATGGTGGATTTCATCACCACCTTGGCTTGGATTTTTGCATCCATAACCCCGATCGCTACTATTGCTAGACGTAAATCCTAACGAAAGCTGATCGAGTGTAGCTGGGGTTATTCGTAGCATATGAGGATAAGTCTACTATGGTAGGTGTCAAAAATAGGGCGATCCCCATTTTGTACCGCCTATGTTCCACATACCATTCTACTCTCATGTACCAATAGTTTCCCTCACGTAAGGGGAGGTATATTGAGAGGTTTGGTATAATGGCCTGGCAGTGGTATATTAAAGGGCAACCATTTTGGGAGACATAAGAGCCATCATATTGCATGTACAACAACACATTCTTTACAAAGATTTCAAAAAAAAAATCAAAACACACTAAACCAGATTTAGGGTGCACTTTTAATCTATAAATGAGATAATCACTTCTTTGATTGTGTGGCTCCTATTTGTTTAGTGTAGCATAAAAAAAATCATAAAAAAAAAGATAAAACCCTACGTATATTGTAGAGATACACCACCATGGTGTACACCCATAGCCAAGTCCAATCATGGGCAGGAGCTACGAAGAGTGTACAAGGGGGCACAAGTCGCATCTGCTATAGCCCCAAGGACTTGGTTATACCACCTTGGTGGCCCGACCCACAAGATAGTCCACATCGTGCCATTTTAGAATGGGACTATAGAGGCACCCCTTCGAGGGGCACTCCCGTCCAACATAGACCCTTTCAGGAGGAGTCCCTACACATGGAACTCAATATAAATGGGAAGGCTCCCTTAGACGCTTGGTATGAGTGGCTACCATGCAATGAAGTGCTAGAACAACATAGGGTCCATAAGGAGAGGCCACATGATTATGTCATCCCTCCTCTACCCCTCATCACTGTTAGGAATAACAAGCCAAATCCATAGCACAAGGCTCTTCAGATAGGGTGAGCCAACTCTGCTCGCCCCTTTCACATATACAAAAGGGAGCATGAGGAAGACTATCACATTCCTCAAGAGCAATACACAACATGGGAGTAATGCGCCTCCACACATGCTATCTACTAGAATCACCCACTGAGGAAAGTGACCCATACAGATCTCGGATCATCATAGTTGAGATAAACACGTAGGAGAGGCATCTAGGCCCCCTAGACCTAATATGGTGGAACAAATTGACTTGGCATTTTCCAAACATGTAGCCCACCAAGCGCAAATCATGTAGCTTTAGCAACACCAACAATAGTTGGAGCATCTTTATCACCTTAGCAAAGAGCACATTCGACGTCAAATAGATGAGCTACTCCATAAAACTGTGCCTAAGGGGGTTCCAACCCATTGTACCCAAATAGTAGAACTATATGAGAGGCGCAACCCCTTGGTGCTAGATAGGTCCCCATGACCTTACCAAGTGTTGCCTTTGAGACCTCCTAGACCTGAGTGGGAGACCACTCCTAGGAACAATGATGGGCACCCTCCATGGGGACCCACCCATGTTTATAGGTCTCGCCCAAAAACTCCTTAAGAAGCCTATGAGGAGTATGAGCAAGAATAAGAGTGGGCCGAAATGCCCTACCAAGGTAGAGGGGGTGCTATCCAGCCACCCCTCCATAGGCCTCAAGTTCCCCACAACCCACAATGGGAACAAACCAAGGAGGAAGAGATCAAATCTTTCAATGCATATAAAGCGCTACTAGAGTGCTTAGAGTCTGTGGAGACCAAAACTTCTAGGCCCCAAAAGTCCACTTTACACCAAATTTTTAGTCACCCGATGCATCCATCAGTGCCAGTACCCCCATACCCTGAACACTTTAAGCTGCCCTAGTTGGAAATATTTAGAGGGGAGGAGGATGTCCAAGAGAACGTGACCAGATTCCTGAGCCAATGCTTTGGCATTCAAGACAATGATGCTTTGCTGCTAAGAACATTTATAACCACATTTGTAGGCCTTGCCTTGGATTAGTTCACTCAATTGCCAAAGCATAACATCGATAACTTAGATCAGCTAGTGGATGCATTCCTCGAGTGCTTCGCCTTCAACACCAAGAAGAAGGCATCTCTAAGCGACCTAGCTAGCCTCAGGCAGTATGAGGAAGAAACCATGGTGGCCTATGAAAATTGGTGGAGGACATTGCTTTCAAAGCTGCCCTACCTCCCTCCTATGGCTAATCTTACCCAAATTTTCTCAGAGAGCTATTTGAGATCGATCTCTGTGCTATTGTAGCTGTAGTAATATGTCACTTTAGAGGAAGCTCTGGCACAAGCCAAAATCATTGAGGAGATCAAGATTCAGGATGGAGATATTGCCAAGCCAAAGAAGAAAGAATGGTCTAAGAATGCCAAGACAGGGACCACGCAACCAAAACCCGTTGCGGTCAATTAGGTTGCTATAAACATACCTAAGCCTATACAAGCAATGCAGCCCCAAAAGGCTAACTATCAGGTGGTCCCTCTTGATAGTTATGAAAGGGAAAATCATTGGCAAGATCAAAATTAGCAACGTCACCCTAGGCGATAATTCACACCCTTCATAGAGTCTAAAGACTCCTTGTTTGACCGTTTTACTGTGGTAAACTTGATGAACCTGCTCAAGAGTCGACCTGTAGATCCCAATGCATCAAAACCCAAATATTATAGGGAATACTTATACTGTAATTTTCACTGACAAAAGGGACATGACCTCTATGCATGTTGGAATTTTAAAAGCTTTGTACAAGACCTAATCGACAACAAGACGCTAGTGGTAGATAATCTAGTAGTGCCAAAAAACCAACAGATGGAGGTCTTCAAAGACCCCCTGCATTCCCATGATGCGCAAGAAAAGACCTTACAAGTCAATGAGGTGACACGGAACTACCCCATGTAAGGGTATGTAGGGATGATCAGTATAGTGACTCGGAACAAAAGGTACCCGAGCATAGTTGTCCCCGTAGTAGCTACAAGATAGGTTCCAACAACGTCACAACCACAAAAACACCCTATGCAACCTCCTCCACCTAGACCAATGGCCATAATTCAGACCAAACTCACCCAAATTTTGAGGACCATGTCGGCTAGGCTCTCCATATACGAGCTCATACAACAATCATCACCCCATTGGGAGGCTCTAATGGAGATATTAAAAGCCATCGAGCTACAAATCCATGAAGCAAACTCTTTCAAAAAAATCATGGGACATGTCTAAAGATGCATCAATCCAGTCATCACCTTTAGAGATGATGAATTGAATTTAGTGACTGGTGACATGGCGGATCCACCCCTGCACATCATTGCATGGGTCAACGGGATTCCGTATAAGAGGGTTTTGGTGGACACTAGATCATCCAATAATATCATTACAATAGTGGCATTGAAACATCTAAAGTTTCTAGCATCTCACATCATGGCCTCCACCTACACTTTGCGAGCATTCAATGATGCGATATGCTTGACAGTTGGCACAATTGTCCTACCCATCCAAGTGGGACAAAATACTATTCCTACATTATGCCACATCTTGGAGGGTGAGATGGATTTTAACATTTGGCTAGGGCGGCCATGGATCAGGGACATGAAGTGTGTCCCTTCAATAGCCCACCAATGCTTAAAATATACATTTTAAGGGCAGGTGCATGTAGTCCTGGTGGAATTAGAACCCTTAAAATTTTACAATACGATGTAGCTGATGTCGTAATCAACCCTTCCATCAACACATTTGGATTTTTAGTTGAATCCATATAAATAGGGTTCAATCCTGCATACATCCCCATTGTTAAGTCCATCAAATCCCCAGTCAATTACATCTTCATCATCTGGTCCTTCACCAACGATGCCACCTACGGTGGCCACACCAAAGGACAATGGGAAGAAACCCTTGGAATAGGCACCGCCATCAGTATCAACCATCTCTACTGAATATATGCCTAGCCGAGTGGAAGTTGACATGCCTAGTTCACCTAACATGGAGTGGACTCAGGAAAAACTCCCATTCCCTCCCCCTCAACCACCAACAATCACTGTTGAGATGGCCAACACGGGCCTGGGGGAGTATCTGGTGTGCAACATTGTAGCATCACCCACACTAGAGTCCATGCAAGACATGGGGAGACCTCGCCTCCCCATAGGCACTATTTTTCCTCTAGGCTACCCACCAAACCAGATAAAATTTGTATATGGGGGCCTTGATAATGGTATTGAACCTTACATGCAAGAAGAGGAAGATGAAGAGCCTTTTTATGAAGATGTCAACTATCTGTCCAACCCAAAATTTGATTTAAGATATATTTTCCAATGCAATTGGCATGGATATGGGTTGGGAAGATATGAGCAAGGAGTGCGCATTCTTTTCCAACCAAGATATCAGATGCCATATGAAAAATTAGGAGTAGGGTTCAACCACCCCCTGCCCTTGGACATCTTGGTGGAGAACATGCAAGACCTAGGGATGTGAAACAAGGATGGGCTGGCATTAGATCCATATTCCAATACTAACACAATATATATATTGGGGGATTACCTCCCATTGTTTATGACCAACCTTGTTGACCCCAATAACCCCTTCCCTTTAATCAAGAAAGGAGAAAGTTCGAGAGCTCACCTACAAAGGGAAAATAGACAAGGTGAGGAAGGCTCTTCGAAAGACGAGTCAGAGTATGAGGTAGCACCATGGGACCCTTTCAAATTAGATAGCAATCACTCACAAGTAACCCCCATGGATGACTATAAAGAAAGCCTCTTGGCAATGTTCCCTTTGGATGCTCCGATCGAGCAAGTGCCACCTCAAGAAAATCAGGTCCTCCCATAAAGAGCAGAACAACCCTAATGGGACCATATCAATTTGCTTGAGTAGGATGAGCCTCAAATATTACAAATAGTTGTTGGAACCAACGAAGGCCTTTGGATCTCCGATAGTGATTATGAAGATGAAACTAAGATGGCCTATATCAATCATATGTGACAACAACAATACCCCATGGACATTGACAACATGTTCGAACAGCTAAACATAGGGCCGAGGCATAGGTGGCACCTAAAACCAGCACAATTGGATCAAGTGCTACATCCGTCACTTTGGGCATATAGAGAGCACCTTCCACCTAGATACCCTATAGCAATATTCAGTGCCAGAGGCAAACCTTGTCCTCCTCTTCGCACATAGGTTCAATCCATTCGTGCCAATACCTCCAAAGCCCGATCCAGAGCACAAAAATCATCCAAGATTTCTGAGTCACCACACCCGTGGTAATGGAGACCAAAATAATTTTATCAACATGATCTCCATTGACTTAACCACACCCATCCACAATCCAACTGATCCAGCAAAGTCATTATATCTAGACATAGATGCCATAGACTAGGATCGCGTCAATTCACCACCATCCCCATTAAAGTACTGGCCTTGCAATGAGATGCTTCATTTCACCCTAGGACCAAATTAGGATATCTTCCATGCTAAAGAGGAACCCGAAGTTCCTAACGCTGATTTGAATTCAATGAATGATATCCACTTGATCCCAACTCCACACCAGTTGGAGGATGGGTCCCACATGTCAGTCGAGGAGACGACTGATGTAGACATCGGTTCTGATGTAATGAATCCATAGATAATCAAGTTGGGGGTAAGCCTATCCCCCAAAGAGCAAGTCGACTATATTTCCCTTCTCAAATAAAAGAAGGAGGTTTTTGCGTGGTCCTACAAAGACATTCCAGGGCTAGATCCATAGCTAGTCACGCATAATCTAACGCTTGATTCAAAATTCAATAAATTTAAACAAAAACTACATAATATGCACCCAAAAATGGCCTTAATGGTCAAATATGAATTACAAAAGCTTTTGGATGCACAGTTTGTCATCTATGTGGATTACCCACCATGGTTGTCCAACATGGTACCCATAAAAAATCCTGATGGGAGGATTCGCATATGCACTAATTTTCAAGATCTAAACAAAACGAGTCCTAAGGATGATTTCCCCTTGCCTAGCATCGATGCATTGGTAGACACTACAGTGGGCCACGAAATGCTTTCCCTCATGGATGGTTTCTCGGGATACAATCAGATTTGTATCAATCCTAAGGACCAACTAAAAATGGCATTCACAATGCCTTGGGGGACATTTTGTTATAAGGTCATTCCATTTGGCCTTAAAAATGCTAGTGCCACCTACCAACACGCTATGACATAAATCTTCCATGATCATATGCATAAAACTTTAGAAGATTACATGGATGATTTTTTGGCCAAATCTCTTTTGCACCTAGATCATATCAATGACTTAAGCAAGATCCTTGATCGCCTCATTGAACATAAAGTCAGACTAAACCCTAAGAAGTGCGTATTTGGCATTACATCTGGAAAACTCTTAGGTTTCATAGTCTCAAAGCGAGGCATCGAGGTGGACCCAAAAAAATTCAAGGCAATCCTTGAAATGTTTCCCCCAACTACCATCAAGCAACTCAAAATCTTGTAGGCAAAGGTCACGTCAATCAAGCACTTCATAGCACAGCTATCTGAAAAGTGTCGACCCATGAATAAATTATTGCACAAAGGGGTAGCATTTCATTGGGATGACAAGTGCCAGTCAGACTTCGACGAAATTAAACAATACTTGGATTCACCACCAATATTGGCACCACCTAGACAAGGATTGTCATTCTACTTATACATCTCAGCTACTAAGGTGGCACTAGGCACCATGCTAGCCCAAAAAAATGAACTACACAAATAACAGGCTACTTACTATCTTAGCCGCACCCTAGTCAGTTATGAACTTAACTATGCATACGTTGAGAAGCTCTACTTGGTAGTGGTTTTTGCTACCAAAAAGCTACGCCATTACATGTTGAGCAACAAGACATATGTTGCATATAAGGAGAATCCATTACGGTACATGATGAGTCATACTTATCATAGTAGTCGTATGAAAAAATTGATAATTTTGTCGACGGAGTTTGACATCGAGTTCATTGGACAAAAATCCATCAAAGGTCAAGTCATCACCGATCAACTAGCAGAGGTTCCTCTCGAAGATGATCAGCCTTTGACCATAGAGCTACCCGATGATGGGATCTTCCATGTCTTAGAATCACCAGATTCTGATGAGCCTGAGTCACAGACCGACATAACCCTATTTTTTGATGGTTCTAAATGTGAGCAAGGGGGTGGCATGGGAATCATATTCTTCACACCACAAGGGGCTCCAATGCATCTATCATTTAAATTAGATTTCTCGTGCACCAACAACAATGTAGACTATGAAGCCTTGCTCATAGGTCTTCAAATAGCCATCACCATGAACATCAAATGCTTGAACATCTTTGGTGATTTGCTATTAATTTTCAACCAAGTCAAAGGGGTATTCCAATGTAAATGCCAAGTTCTATAGGCCTACAAAGCCCTTATGGATAAATTCTTAGCAAATCTTGAATGGTACGACATCAAGGCACTCCCTCGGTCATCGAATTGTTTTGTGGAAACTATGGCCTCCTTGGGGTCACAAATCTCACAAGACATTTCTGGTGATATGACAACCATTCAAGTCAAAAAAATATCACAATCCACGATGGAGCATGCAATCTCTAACTTAATGTCAGGAATCCACCTAATCTAGATTGAACTATCCTCGAACAAGTTCTCTCGAATCCACGATTGTCTGAATCATGCCAACTGGGGGTCCTTGTTCTCCCCTAATCCCCTTAATAGCAACACAACACTATTCTTACAAGTTCTTTCCCACTCATCTTTTTCTAGGGATGAAATTCAAGAGGGATTGGTTGTTCATGCTGTTGAGTTTTACGATCAGCAAGATTGGTATACACCCATACGAGATTACCTCAAGTTAGGTAACCTCCCACTTGGATTGACGCTTGCTGTGAAAAGACTATTTAAATAGAAAGTGGCTAAACATGTCTTTCTAGGAGACATTTTTTACCGTCGTAGCTACGAAGGAATCCTCCTTCATTTCTTGACCATCAAGAGTCCGCTTGGGCGATCACCCAAGCGCACGATGGTACATGTGGTGGCCACTTTAGCGGTATGGCCATCATAAAGCGCATTCTCTACATGTGCTATTATTGGCCATATTTAGAGCGAGATTGTTGTGCCTATGTAAATAAGTGCATGAAGTGTAAACACCATGCTAATTTGACACACATACCTTCTCAGGCCTTACAGCTGATCCAATCGACTTGGCCGTTCTCATAGTGGGGATTAGATCTAATCAGAAAGATCTCCTCGACATCGTCAGGTCATCACACCTTCATCATAATGGCCATAGAGTACTTCACCAAGTGGGTGGACGCAATTCTGCTTACCTTTATGACTGGACTCCGCATTGCAGAGTTTATTTTACATAACATCATATGTCATTTTGGCATTCCATTCAAGATAATCTCGGATAATGGGATGTCATTCAAGAACAAATACATGCGTGCTTTGACCACCAAGTACAAAATTTAGCACAATTTTTCAACACCCTATTATCCGTAGGCAAATGGGTAAGCAGAGGCATCAAATAAAATGCTAGTCACTATCCTAAAAAAGACAATCATAGATAGTCATAAGGATTGGCACATTCAAATCCTGCTTGCATTGGGCTTATCGCACTAGCATTCAGATGCCCATCGGGGCAACTCCATTTTTGTTGATGTATGGCTCTGAGGTAGTCATGCCTCTAGAGTTGGAAATACCTTCCTTGCGCATATCAATGCAAGAGTTAATCGATGATGACACTGTGTGGTAGACCCAGTTAGACCAACTTACGTTGCTCGACGAATGATGCATCAATGCTCTCGAGCATTTGCATATCTATCAAGAGCAAATTAAGAAAGCATACAACATGAAGGTTCACCTGAGGGACTTTCAGGTTGGTGACTTGGTCTTAAAAGAGAACCAACAGAACTCTAACTTGCTGCCCCATCTAAGGGACAAGTTCGTAGCAAATTGGTTAGGTCCCTATGTAATTGATAGTAAAATAGGACCTGGAACATACCGGCTTGCTTCTATTGATGGAATCAAGGAACTATAACCCTTGAACATCAATCATTTGTGGCCATTCCATATTTAAAAGAGCCATAGCCCAAACCAAAAGCTCCAAGGATTCCCACAATCGCTTGGTCAAACCCCCCAAAATGCCCCAAAGGTGTCCATAAACCCTTTGGTCAAACCAAAATGCCCCAAAGGTACCCATAATCCCTTTGGTCAAACCAAAAGCCCCAAGGATTCTCACAATCACTTGGTCAACCCCTAAATGCCCCAAAGGCACCCATAATCCCTTTGGTCAAACAAAAAGATCCAAGGACTCTCACAATCGCTTGGTCACCCAAAAATGCCCCAAAGGTTCCCACAAACCCTTTGGTCAAACCAAACACCCCAAAGGTACCCATAATCCCTTTGGTCAAACCAAAAGCTCCAAGGGTTCCCATAATTGCTTGGTCAAAAATAAGAAAATTCAAAAACAATAAAATCATCAAAAATAACAAAAATTTGCATCTCATTTCCATGCATGCTCAAAATCATCACAACAATAAAGAACTCTTTTGCATCTCATTTTCATACTCACAAAAATCAATCAATCAAAAACACAAAAATATAAGCTGCATAGGCATCGCAACCATACATTGCATATTTGTTGATCATACAAGTCAAATGCACCATAGACTGCATTTACTTGGCAAATCCATCATTTTCCACATTTCTCCACTCTATAAATAGTCCATAAAAAATAAATGCCATTCACATCTTTTCGCCATATCATAGTTAGTTTTCTTCTAATGTATCAAGAGTTTTTTGTCATTCATATGTCATTAGCTTTCTAGCCAAATACTATACAAAGTCAGACAAATTTTACAAAGGTAGAGTTCTACTTGGATCACACCTTGTTACGTAGCATCCCACCACAAGTTAAAACACATAAAAATTCCCAAGTTGTGTAAATGAAATATGAAATCTGCAAAGCAATCCAGGATACCATCTAGTAAAAAGGTTATTGTGCTCATCCCCTATGCGAATGATCCCAAAAATGCTGAGAGTTGGCAAAAGGACAAGCATCTTCCCTACCCAATTCCAAAAGAATCCCAAGTTCTCAAAAATTTGCAAACACCAAATTTTTTTGCAAAAGTCAAAAATCCAAAAATTCGACATCAAAACCAAAGTGCATACATCAAAAGGCATAGACAATAGTGATTCTCAATCACTCAATATTCAAATCCCTTGCTCAAAAGAAAAAAACCAACGAAAATAAACAATGATTTTTATCACTATAGAAGAGCTAGTATCCCAATACAATTGAAGAAAAGAAGGGAGTCGAACTTGAATCCCTAGAACTCTCAGCATTCAGAAGGTCATGATGTGCACCTCAGTACTGGTTTGGTGGATAGCCTATCGGTCACTGGTGGCAAACCTCCCGTATGATGATATATTTGTCACATTAACTTATGTGCAGATCAATGTTTGCATGTGGATGAGCTAGCTCATGGTATCCTAGATAGCACTGCAGATTAATCTAACTAAATACAAAAAAGGAGTTAGTGGAGATAATTAGGTGATCCTAAGTACAGGTTTGGTTGATAGCCTATCTGGAACTGGCGGTATCCTAAAAAATACCATATAAATGAACTCAAGTGCACACACAAGGATGCAAAATAACTTGGTCAAACTCAAGTCTAATTCATATCTTATTCAAAAATCTTATGAGATAAATGTACAGTCTTGGTTAGTTAGTTAACACATATAAATCTTAGAAAACCTTAACTACATTTTAAAACAACTCGTACATTTCATTACCTACATCAACATCAAAAAATATGAAAAATACCAAAAGAAAATCCATACATGCAATGTCATTCCATAAAGCCATCACATAAGTACAAAAAGCCAGTAAATCTTGTATAGTCTATAGTGCCATCAAACAAGTTATCAACAACCCATTTCATTCATTCCATATGCATACATCATATAATTAGAAACATCACATTTATAATACCACATGCATACATCATCATAAATAAATGTGCATAAGTAGATAAAATAAATCATGACAAGTGTATAACCAAAAATAAAAGTCATGTATATATATATCGTCAAAATTCTCGTAGGCTACAATGAGTCGGTCCTCTGACCCCACAAAAAACACAAAAACTTAAAAACCCCCAAGCCTATGGCATCAGCCACCATGATCATGCAGTATCAGTGTGACAAGAAATACCCCCCATGGTGTGGGTCCTATGGGACCTCTCAGGGTGGCTACTACTAGCCCCAGCATCACATCCACTAGTGCCCCCCCCTCATTCAGCTACCTACGATGAGAACATGCTAACTATTTAGTATCATTGTCTCTCGTTCGGTGTGAAGACCCACCTCTAGGGAGCTCAGGTAACCACCCACCGAGGTGGATAATATCTCCCTCCAAATCCATTTGGTGCCAAAACCACTCTGCCTCCCACTCGATGGTACGCAGCCACTACATCATTGTGCTGCACCCAATAAGTTCACAGGAGATCCCTCTACCATGCAGCATCTGTGTCCCCCCCCCACCAGTGATATGTAGCAAATGCATTCCCTCGCTTAGCCAACTAATTTCGTAGGAGATCTCTCTCCTACAAAGCCTCCCCAAGATCCGCATCCCATATCCATAACAGATCCTCCAATTGCACTATCTTAGCATGATCCCTCACCTCCACACCCTTTGGGATAACCTGGTATATAGGCATATCCAGGACTATGGGTTGCTCTGGTTCCCACTGCTCTAGGATGTCTTACATATCTGGATACTCTGGAATCCCAAAATCATCCCTCAAAAGTTGTCAACCTCCACCATGTCCACATCCTTGAGCGGAGCCCCCCAACCCTATCTCGATGCCTTTGCACCCTCATTGCCTGCTGCTGCCACCTTTGGACCCCCAAGAGGCCCCTCACCTCGCCACCGCTACAACGTCCACCACTTCCCATACTCAGTAGTAACCCCAATGTCGTCCACATTTGGGACATCAATTTTTGTATCCAAATCCTCACCCAGCGGATCAATGACTATCCAGTCCAGTGTCCTCTCATCGCCCTGACGTCGATATATCAAGGGCTCCCCAAGAAATCCCTAGCACACCCTAAACTGTTGCATCACTCGACCGTACAATAAGAACTCCTACTCAGTCCTGTACCACCCGATCAACCACCTCCCCGTATGAACACATCAGAGCCACTCCCCAGCCTCAGGCCAAGCTGGACAATCCAGGTATGGTTTCCAGACTACCTCCCCAGGAGCAAGCCACGAGAAGGCATCAGCATAGTACCCCATGGCACCTACAAATCATTGAATACGCCCCTACTCCTTTGACCTATGTCATAGTGCCGCATACCCTATTTATCTATCAACCATCTCTGCTCAAGTCATCCATGACAACCCTATTGGCCTCTCCACAAATATGTGCTGCCAAACCCAACACTGCAATAGGTAACTGCATCCAATACCATTCCACCTTTGATAGCGGACCTCGTACAACTCATCATAGAGATTTTTGAGTAGTTTCTACCCCCAACTCATAATTAGGGGTGCCTCCATAGGACACTCCACCAACCTGAAGCCCACCTCTAGCAGGTTCCATGGGAACCTCGCACCTGAAGAGTCATACAACAACATGTTGGAGATGAAGCTCATCAGTAATGTGTGCCTCACTCCCAAAATGCCCCTCTTTAGCCACCACTATACCAAAATGCCACCAATATGGCAGTCATCCTCAGCCCTCTCCATCGGGATGTCCACACCCAACTCCTCCCCATGACCGAAGCATCGTGTCAGCACTGTTGTCCTCTTATCATGTGGCATCGTCCTGATAGGAAGCCCATCTATCAAAATCTATAGAATCTAATAGACGTCCTTGAGATTCATTATCATATCCCCTATTGGGATATGGAAGATATTGGTATGGGGTTCCCATAGGTTGATCAACACAGTCAGGTATGCCCGATCCCCCACCACAGGCTCTAGTCGCATCACATGCTTGAGACCAAGGGTGTCAAGCCACTTCCAGTACCCAAATTCAGTGCCTCCTGGGTGTCATAGAACATGGTCAGCTGATGATACCGGATCTTCACCACCTGCAAAAAAAAATAGCAAAACATTAAAAAAACATGATAACAAAAAATAACCAAACTGTACAACAATGCAAAAACGTACAACAAAAATTTTCAATAAACTATACAATCACACCTAACAAATGCACAGCTAAAAATAGTTCAAAATAAAAAAAAAATTCAAAAACAACATTTTGTCAGTACCTAGGGTTTTTAACTCTACGTTTAAACTGATAAATAAAAAAATCAAAATCAAAATAACAGTTTTTTGTTAACCTCAGGTTTATAACTGAAGTTAACGAAAATACAAAAATCAAAATAAAAACAATTTTTCTAAAGCTAGGGTTTTGCTCTCAGTTTAACCTAGGGTTTTAGTTTTAAAACAATAAAAACATCACATTTAAACCTAGGGTTTCTTATAACAAAAATAAAAAAACATTTCTTTTTAGCCTCGGGTTTTACCTTAGTTTAAACGAAAAAACAAATTCAAAATAAATTATGATTTTAAAACTATAAAATAAAACACAAGCTAACTAAATGAGAAGGAGCACTTACCGGTCTTGCTTCAGCTCTGTCACTCTATCCGGTTCATGAAATCATGGCGTCGGGAAAAATTTTACAGTGCTTCGCTTCATAGACTTGACCTCCTCCTCCTCATAGCTCCAAATCACCAAAAAAATCGATTGCAAATGAGCCCAAACCCTAGTTTTTGCCCTTAAATAGGCTTTTAGGCCTGTAATCGTTCCACCCTAGGATGAGCACTCTAGTTAGTGCTTGTACCACCCTAGTAAGATTACAAAATAGGTATTCGTCCCACCCAAGGACGATTACAGAGCAAAAATTTCAAAAACAGCAAAAACTGCACAAAAACAAGCAATAAAAATGCCCAATAAGAGTGCTTTCGCACTTGATATTCTAGGCATGCAAAATAGACGTGGAGTCACAAATCCTCACTATCCTACTCCCTAATAAGGCTACCATAGCCATACCACTCCACAGGAGGACGATTTGTCGAGAATTTCATCCCCAAATGGCATCCCGAAAAGGGTCCAAACCCACCCAAAAATAGCAATAACATTGCTGAACAAGGTGCCTTTGTGCCTCTGCTTCTTGGCATGCAAAACAGATGTCGGGGTTACAAATCATCACTATCCTACTCCCTAAGAAGGCTACCATAGCCGGACCACTCCACAGGAGGACGGATTTCCAAGAATTTCATCCCCAAACAACGTCCCAAAAAGGGTTAATACCCACCCAAAAATAGGTCAAAATGTTGGGAAACTACACACACATTCAAAGATAAACAATTGAAAGGCACCCTTACACAAGTCACCTTGGGTCAACCGAATCATTGCTTTTATCATGTAGGTCATTCCCTCATCGATTCGTTGTTTGAGGGGGTAGTCACACTTAGTCACCAATCAAAAAATACACACCCAATTAAGGAAATGGCATGCATTCGAAGAATCATTAACAAAGACAATCATGCCCCTACTTGGGGCAGCAAACAAGCAATAATCACAAGCTGATCAAAAACTTGGCATTCATGAATCATGAACTCAAGGTTTCCATAGACAAAAGGTTGTACCCTTTGCCTATTCATGACTGATCAATGTCCAAGATCAAGTAACACCTCACCAAAAAAGGTTAACACTTGAATTGAGCTCCTTAGCTCGTCAGAAGCAAGGATTCAAGAATGCATGCCCTTTCCATACTTAGGGCATCAAAAGTTGGTTAGGTTACTGAGAAATCATAATAAATAGTGCTTTGGTTATCTATTTTTTCTTAGCACTGCGCCACGCACAACGCATCCCAAAAAGGGGCATTTATAGACACCAAAATAGCACCAATCTGATTATGTGGCTACAAACGCTGATCGCATTGACACACATAGCCCCCAGAGGTTAAACAGTGGTCCTAACCACACTCACAGTAGTTTTTGAAGGTCATAGATTGATTTGTCACATTTTAGGCACTTTTCTCCTTATTCTTTCCACCAAGGGATGATTACAAACTAGTATTCGTTCCACCCAGGGAGGATTAGCAGTATTCCCTCTAGGGTGGGGCAAATAGCAGATTTGACGGGAAAAAAGTCAAATATTGACAAATGGCAACCTAGATCCACCACTTATCTCCTCCATTGCATGGGAGTGTGAGTGAACATTTTGGAGCACTAGAGGCAGTTAAAGAGGTAGTCATGGAGCCCTTAATCAGGGAGGAATCTTCTCCCCCCTGGAAAGGCATGATTGGCAAGTGGTGCCTCTACATGCTCATACACAGAGACCATCAGGTCTATAAAATGGTGAGTCTTCTCACCCCAAAAATATACAGAGAAGGAAAATTTTGAGCAATGAAGTGCTGCCATTTTGCATACTCACCTTTTGATTGTAGCAATCAGTAGCACCTGCGGATGAAATGAAACATGCAATCCCCAAGCCTAAGATTAGTGCATGCATAAAATAAATAAAATGATAACTAAAGTAGATAAAAATAAGCTAAAAACTTGATAGAGGCATGAGAACATCATCGGGAAGGCACTGCAAAAAGAACAGTCAAAAAATTTGCCATGGATTTCTAATCGCTCCGGGGTGGGATGATTAGACCTGCAACAAAATGTTAGAAAGCACTATCCCAAATGTCCCATCTGGATGCTCCAAATCACCTATAAAGTTAGGGGCTAGGTAAAATGGGGTATTTTGGAAAGACCCAGAAGGTCAGATTTTGCTAATTCGGCCTCTATCGCCAGGAATTTGATGATGCTACCTAAATGTTAGCGAAAGCAAGAAATAACAAAAACATGATCAAAACTACTCATAATTAGATGAAATTTGAATGCAAGCCTATCTAAGCAACCTAGAATAAAATGCAAAAATAATAGAACTGAAATTTGCTACAAATTTATAATCACTCTGGGGTGGGGCGATTAGGACTGTAGTAGTGTGGGGGTGCGCGGGGGCATGACGCCCACCATTTGGGACCCAATTTCGACACCAATCCACTTGGGATGGGTCCAAAACCTCTTGTGGGGTGTTGTCAGCAAATTTGTGTGGGATACTGTGGCCAAATATTGGGTTTGGGGTCCGTATTGCACTTCCAATAACCACCCAATGACCTCCCTTCCAAAAGAGATATCAAGGATGTGAAAGGCACAATCAAAAGGTGAGTATGCAAAATGGTAGCACTTCGTTGCTCAAAATGCTCCTTCTCTATATCTTTTTGGGGTGAGAAGACTCACCATTTTATAGACCTGACGGTCTCTATGTATGAGCATGTAGAGGCACCACTTGGCAATCATGCCTTTCGAGGGGGGAGAAGATTCCTCCTTGATTAAGGGCTCCATGACTGCCTTTGTAACTGCCTCTAGCACTCCAAAACGCTCACTCGCACTCCCATGCAATGAAGGAGGAGTTAAGTGATGGATCTTGGCTGCCATTTGTCAAGATTTGACTTTTTTCCTGTCAAACTTGCTATTCGCCCCACCCTAGAGCGAATACTACTAATCGTCCCTGGGTGGAATGAATACCAGTTTGTAATCGTCCCTGGGTGGAACGAATAAGGAGTAGAGTGCCTGAAAGGTGCCAAATCGATCTCTAACCTTCAAAAACTACTATGAGAGTTGTTAGAACCACTTTTTAACCTTTGGGGGCTGCCCTGAGGGCTGTGTGTGTCAATGTGATTAGTGTTTGTAGCCACATAATCGAATTGATGTTGTTTTGATGTCTATAGATGCCCATTTTTGGGATGCGTTGTGTGTGGCATACTACTGAGAAAAAATAGATAACCAAAGCACTAATGATTAGGGTTTCTCAGTAACCTAACCAAATTTTGATGCCCCAAGTATGGAAAGGGGCATGCATTCTTGAATCCTTGCTTCTAATGAGCTAAGGAACTCAATTCAAGTGTTAACCTTTTTCGGTGAGGTGTTACTTGATCTTGGACATTGATCAGTCATGAATAGGCAAATGGCATAACCTTTTGTCTATGGTAACCTTGAGTTCATGATTCATGAATGCCAAGTGTTTGATCATCTTATGATTATTGCTTGTTTGCTACCCCAAGTAGGGGCGTGATTCTCTTTGTCAATGATTCTTCGAATGCATGTCATTTCCTTGATTGGGTGTGTATTTTTTGATTGGTGACTATGTGTGACCACCCCTTCAAGTGACGAATCGATGAGGGAATTACCGAAATGAGAAAAATGACGAGTCGCTTTACACAAGATGACTTGTGTAAGGGTGCCTTTCAATTGTTTATCTTTGAATGTGTGTGCAGTTTCCCAACATTTTTACCTATTTTGGGATGGGTGTTAACCCTTTTTGGGACGTCGTTTGGGGATGAAATTCTCGGTAATTTGTCCTCCCATGGAGTGGTCCGGCTATGGTAGCATTCTTAGGGAGTAGGATAGTGAGGATTTGTGACCCCGACGTCTATTTTTCATGCCAAGAAGCAGAGGCACAAATGCACCTTGTTTGGCAATGTTATTGCTATTTTTGGGTGGGTTTGGACCCTTTTTGGGATGTCGTTTGGGGATGAAATTCTTGGAAATCCGTCCTCCCGTGGAGTGGTTCGGCTATGGTAGCATTATTAGGGAGTAGGATAGTGAGTATTTGTGACCCCGACGTCTGTTTTGCATGCCCGGAATGTCAAGTACAAAAGCACTCTTATTGGACAATTTTATTGCGTGTTTTTATACATTTTGTGCAGTTTTTGCTATTTTTGAAATTTTTGCTCTATAATCATCCCTGGGTGGGATGAATACTAGTTTTGTAATCATCCTAGTGTGGGATGAATGCTAACTAGAGTACTCGTCCCAGGGTAGAATGATTACAGGACTAAAAGCCTATTTAAGGGCCAAAACTAGGGTTTGGGCTCATTTGCATTCAATTTTTCTGGCGATTTGGAGCTCTACGGAGGAGGAGGAGGTCGAGTCTGCGAAGCGAAGCGTTGTCAAATTTTTCTTGATGCCATGATTTCATGAACTGGATCGAGCGACGGAGCTGAAGCGAGACCGATAAGTGCTCCTTCTCATTTAGTTAGCTTGTGTTTTATTTTATAGTTTTAAAATCACAATTTATTTTGAATTTGTTTTTTGTTTAAACTAAGGTAAAACCCAAGGCTAAAAAGAAATGTTTTTTTATTTTTTGTTTGTATTTTTGTATAAATAAACTCTAGGTTTAAATGCGATTTTTTTATTGTTTTAAAACTAAAACCCTAGGTTAAACTGAGAGCAAAACCCTAGCTTTAGAAAAATTGTTTTTATTTTGATTTTTGTATTTTCGTTAACTTCAGTTATAAACCCGAGGTTAACAAAAAAATGTTATTTTGATTTTGATTTTTTTATTTATCAATTTAAAAATAGAGTTAAAAACCCTAGGTACTGACAAACTATTTTTGAATTTGTTTTGTGTTTTTTATTTATTTGTCAGTTTTAAACTTAAAGTTAAAACCCTAAGTGCTGACAAACTATGGTTTTTGAATTCTTTTCTTTTATTTATCAGTTTAAACGTAGAGTTAAAAACCCTAGGTACTGACAAACTATTTTTGAATTTTTTTTTGTGTTTATTTATTATTTTAAACATAGAGTTAAAAACCCTAGGTACTGAAAAACTGTTTTTGATTTTTTTTATTTATTTATCAGTTTAAATGTAGAGTTAAAAACCCTAGGTACTGACAAACTGTTGTTTTTGAATTTTTTGTTTGTTTTGAACTGTTTTTAGCTGTACATTTGTTAGGTGTGATTGTACAGTTTATTGAACTATTTTGTTGTACATTTATGCATTGTTGTACAGTTTGGTTGTTTTTTGTTATCATGTTTTTTTAATGTTTTGCTGTTTTTGTTTTGCAGGTGGTGAAGAGCCGGTACCGTCAGCCAACGATGTTCTATGAATCCTGGGAGGCATTGAATTTGGTGGACTGGGAGTGGCTTGACACCATTGGGATCAAGCATGTGACGCGACTAGAGCCTGTGGTGGGGGATTGGGTATACCTGATCGCGTTGATCAACTTATTGGAACCCCGCACCAATACCTTCCATCTCCCAATAGGGGAGATGATAGTGAATCTCGGGTACGTCTATCATATTCTATAGATTTCGATAGATGGGCTTCCTATCAGGACTATGCCATGTGATTAGTGGACGACAGTGTTGACACGATGCTTTGGTCATGGGGAGGAGTTGGGTGTGGACATCTCAATGGACAGGGTAGAGGGTGACTGCCATATTGGTGGCATTTTGGTATGGTGGTGGCTATAGAGGGGCATGTTGGGAGTGAGGCACGTATTACTAATGAGCCTCATCTCCAACATGCTGCTACTCGACTCTTCAGGTGTGAGGTTCCCATGGAACCTACTGGATGTGGTCTTCAGGTTGGTGGAGTGTCCAATAGAAGCACCCCTGATTATGAGGTGGGGGTAGACACTACTGGAACAACTCTATGATGTGTTGTACGAGGTCCGATTTCGAAGGTGGAAGGGTATTGGATGCAATTACTTGTTGCAGTGTTGGGCTTGATAGCACATAGTTGTGGAGAGGCCGGTGGGGTTGCCATGGACAACTCGAAAAGAGATGGTTGATAGAGAAATAGGGTATGCAACATTGTGGCATAGGTTAGAGGAGCGGGGGCACAGTCGATGATGGGCAGGTGCCATGGGGCACTACGCTAATGCATTATCATGGCTTGCTCCTAGGGAGGTAGTCTGGCAACCATACCTATATCGTCTAGCTTGGCCTGAGGCTGGGGAGTGGCTTTGGCATGTTCATAGGGGGTGGTGGTTGATCGAGCGACATGGGACCAAGCAAGAGATATTCCTGTATGATCGAGTGACATGACAATTTGGGGTGCACCAAGGATTGCCTAGGGAGCCCTTGATCTATCAGTGTCAGGGTAATGAGAGGACACTGGATTGGCCAGTCATTGAGCCATTGGGTGAGGATTCAAATACAATGATTGATATCCCAGACATGGACGACGCTAGGGTTATTGCTGAGTATGATAAGTGGTGGACGTTACAATGATGGTGAGGCAAGGGGCCTCTCAGGGGTCCAGATGTGGCAGTAGCAGGCGATGAGGGTGCAGAGGCATCAGAAGAGGGTTGGGGGTCTCCGCTCGAGGATGCGGACATGGTAGAGGTTGACAGCTGTTAGGATATCATCCTAACCATTAATGTAATAACTTACTTGATGTAATAATTCCTAGTGAATGTGGGTAGTACCCATGATTAATATTTTGTAATGTTCTAGGTTTTAGCTTAGGTAGTGCCTATGACAAATGGCACCTGTTTCTATGTAACACATGGTAGATAGGTTAGGTAAGGTGGCATTGTGCATGTAATTCGTATGGCATTATGCATGTAATTTGAGTGGCACTATGCATGTAATTCGGGTGGCATTATGCATGTAATCCAGGTGGCATTTTGCATGTAAGCCAAACTTGGAAGGAAACTCTTTAAATACCTGAAAAGGCACCAATGTAATCATATTTTTGCAAATTAATGAAGCATTGAAGGAGGTTGCCCCCTCGAAGAGGCTTGTGATTCTATCTATTATGAGATTGTTCCTTTTAAGTAGTTTTTGTTATCATATGTAATTAATTCTGAATACTGTTATAATGTTTCTGTGAGTTTATTTCCAAGCAAATGTGTGAGAGTGTTTATTTGAGTTGAGAGTGTGTTGTTTAGTATATTTTATAGCAAGATCTTAACAAGTGGTATCAGAGCGCTTTCTAGGGCCAAGTTCTACTATAACTGCAATGATTCTTGCCATCCAATATGCCTGTTAGGTATAAATTCTATGTGTTTTTTTCGTTCCTATTTTTCCTTATTGAAAAAAAAAATCCAAAAAATACAGTGCATTTTTTCCAGACCAAAAAAAAAAAAAAAATCTTTTTAGTTGAGTAGGTAGAAACCATATGCTAGGGGTTTTAAAATATCATGAAGGATTTGTCGTTATTGGCTAAGTTAGATAGCCCATAAAGCGTCTAGTGAAGTGAGGGCTGATCAGGCTCCAATACCCAGGCCTTAGATAGAACTCGCGCATGGACTTGAGCTCCCACGTATCTTCGGGTATATCAGGAGACCATCTAGGTTTAAACAAAATTTTAGCCATTAGGAAGCTTTTCGACCTTGTATTACTCATATTCTATGGGACACAGCATCCTAGATGATTACCCTCTCGTATTGTCAGAGAGGCAGGTAGTGTTCTCAAGGGTATGTGTGGAATCCTCCTTGAGTAGTGGCCTGAAATATTGGTCTAAGCACTATTGTTCATCACTATCGGTATATTAGAGGGCCTATGGGTGGTACATACTCCTCTACCTAGAATTCCCTAGTTCTGTTAAAACTTCAACCTATAAAAAATGAAAAAATAAAAAAATCAAACCTCCCTATTCATAAACCTGCATTTCAAATCCCCAAAAAGTGAGCATATGAGAAAGGAGTCCTCTACTAGAAAAATAACAAAAAGAACATGCATTCGGGATAGACCATGAGGGTGAAATTTAAGCTGATAGTCTGGAGAATAACAGTCAAATTTATAGTGGCAGTCACAGTCAGGTTAGTCAGGTCAGAGAGGTTAGCACAGTCAGGTCAGAATTTACAGTTTTTAGAGTTAGAACAGAACTGTCGTAACAGTAACCTACAAAATACAAAGAATATTGGAGCTAGTGAAGTCAAGACTGAGCCAATCAGTGAGAGCATGACACAAGGCCAGTTATAGATAGTTCTCCAGTACCCATCTTTTGCTCTATAGCTCAGAATAAAAAATTGTAAACACCGTTAGACTCAGCAAAACAATAGATAAAAAAAAGAGTCTGGGGTGCCAAAAAGTAGTGTGAGAGATATAGCTCATTATGACCACCTCTTCGAGCTGATTTTTTTGATATATAGCACCAAAGAACTTTTTTGGGAACATACTAAAAATAGTAAGTCCTAAAAACTCAATTCTATTTTTAGTAACTAGTCACAAAAGGTTTTCAAAATGGCCCAGGGTACCCGTGGACATAAAAAGGAACTAGAACACTTGGAATCCTTAATAAAAGCCATTGAGAACTTGCACTCAGATTTTCACTCCATAAGGGAATAAGTTCAAGGTCTTCGCCTAGAGCATGAGGCCACCAGTAATCACTTAGAAGAAGCACTGATAGAAGTAGACAGAAAACTAAAAAGAGGACCCCCCAAAATAGAACACCAAGCTGAGGGTTCTACAAGGAATCATGACCATGAACCATCCTTCGGAATGCCCAAATTGGACTTTCCCAAATTTAGTGGGAAGGATGTTGATGGGTGGCTATGTAGGGTTGATCAATTCTTTAGACTTCATAATGTCCCCATATTTCATCGAGTCCAGATGGCTTCCTTTAACTTGGAATCTGAGGCTCTACACTGGTTTCAATGGTTATGTATTGCCAACACAAATCTCTCTTGGGAGAATTTTGAATCCCAACTACTCACTCGATTTGGTCCTAGTGAGTATGAGGACTTTACAGGGGCTTTGACCAAACTACAACAAATAGGGTCAGTTCATGAATACCAAGCTCAATTTGAAAAATTGGCCAATAATACAAGAGGATTGACTGAAGGGTTCTTCCAGAGTTGTTATATCATTGGTTTGAATGTGGAACTCTAAGCGGAAGTAAGAATTTTGAAACCACAAACTATGATGGAAGATATTAGTTTGGCCCATTTGGCCAAATCTAAACTCTCTGCCCAAAGGCACCCATCAAATTTTCCTCAAAATAGACCTTCATTTACTCCTTGATCTCAACACCCAGTTGATAATAAACTTGCTGCACCCAAGAGCCTAACCATAGAAGAGATGGATGCACGTCGTGCCCAAGGATTATGCTACAATTGTGATGAAAAGTTTTTTAAATGGCATAAGTGTGCACAAATTTTTTTTGTTCTTGATAGATGTTGAAGAACCTGATAACTCTGACCAGAGTGATGAGGATGAGGACCCTCCAAAAATACCTTCTCCACAAGAAAAAGTGAAACAGGAACTTGAGACAGCAATTACAGTCCATGCTCTTGTAGGCATTACTACTCCACTAACAATGAAGGTTGTGGGATTTTTCAAGGGCCAATGTCTTTCCATCCTTATGGATTCGAGAAGCACGCACAACTTCATAGACCCTAGAGTGGCTCAATAGGAAAATTGCTATATCCACACTTGTAATTCCTTTGAGGTCATGGTAGTCAATGGGGGAACCTTACCTTGTAAAGGAAAATGTCGCAATGTTAAAATCAAGATAGGGGACTATGAACTCAAGCAGGACATGTTTACCCTCCAGTTGGGCAAATGTGATATTGTTTTGGGATCTCAATGGTTGAGTACGTTGGGCACTATCAGTTGGAACTTTGCTAAACTTTGGATGCATTTCTTCCAAAATGGACAAACGCACATCATCAAGGGCTCCCCAGTAGGAACACCTCAAATTATTAGTTCAAATGGCATGGAGAAATTGCTAAAGAAATCATCACGTGGGGTCATTGCACAACTATTCTCCATCCAACCATCCACCTCTCAAATGGGTGAAACTCCATCAGACCTACAATAGATTCTCCACAAACATGAGGCCATATTTTCAAAACCAACTACACTACCACCGCATCGCTCTCACGACCATGCCATTCCATTATTGCCGGATAGTGCACCTCCCAATATCAGACCATACAGGTACCCTCATGCCATGAAGTCAGAGATTGAGAAAATGATACATGAATTACTCAAGGCAGGTATCATTTAGCCTAGTACTAGTCCCTACTCTGCACCAGTATTATTGGTCATCAAGAAGGATGGCTCCTGGCGACTGTGTATTGAATACCGAGAACTCAACAAGATAACTGTCAAGCATAAATTTCCTATCCCTGTGGTTTATGAATTACTAGATGAATTACATGGGACCATGTACTTCACCAAGCTAGACCTTCGCTTTGGGTACCATCAGATCCGACTAAGGGTTGAAGATATTCCTAAAACTTCTTTTCACACTCATGAAGGTCATTATGAATTCTTGGTAATGCCATTTGGTCTCACAAATGCTCCTTCCACATTTCAAAGCCTGATGAACAACATATTTCACCCTTTTTTGTGGAAGTTCATCCTTGTGTTCTTCGATGACATCTTGATTTACAGTAAAACATGGGAAGAGCATCTCAAGCATGTAGATCAAACCCTACAACTATTGACTGACCATCAAATGTTCACAAAAAGATCCAAGTGTTCCTTTGGTTTGATCGAAGTGGAGTATTTGGGACACATTGTCTTAAAGGATGGTGTCAAGGTTGACCCTAAGAAGATCCAAGCAGTCCAAGAATGGCCGAAACCTCGCACTCTCAAGGGACTTCAAGGATTTTTAGGGCTTATAGGCTATTACCATAAATTTGTTTGTAATTATGGAAAGATAGCCACCCCCCTCACCTCCATGTTGAAGAAGGATTATTTTACTTGGACAAGGTCGGCTGAGCAAGCATTCCTAGAACTCAAGCATGGCATGACCACCACTCTAGTTTTAGCCATGCCAGACTTCTAAAAAAAAAATTTCATTGAAAGTGACGCTTCTGGTCATGGTATTGGGGTGGTATTGATGCAAGAAGGATGCCCTTTGGATTTTACTAGCAAAGCCCTATCTGATCGCAATTTAGGGAAATCCACATATTCCAAGGAAATGTTGGCAATATTGCATGCAGTCCTACATTGGTGACCTTACCTTGTTGGGTGCCATTTCTCCGTCAAAACTGACCACCAGAGTCTGAAATACTTTCTAGAACAACGGGTTGCCACCCCGAGCAACAAAAGTGGGTATCGAAACTCATGGGCTATGATTATGACATCACGTACAAAAAAGGAAAGGAAAATCTTGTGGCGGATGCTCTCTCTCGCCAATTTGAGACCCTTAGTATGTTGTGTGTCATTTCTGCACCATTGTCCCAATGGATTGAGCCCTTACGTCAGGAAATACTTCAGGATGTAGATTTGAAAGACTTGGTTGCTTCACTTATGGATGATCCAGAGTCTACACCAGGATATAGTTGGGATGGCCAGGATCGTTGTTACCATCAACACCTAGTTCTTCCTCCTAAGTCCCCACTTTGAGAGCTCCTCATGAAGGAATCACATGCTACTCCATCTGATGGCCATTCAGGGTTCCTCAAAACTTATGAGTGACTCAAGTACACCTTCTTTTGGAAAGGTATGAAATAGGACATTCAATATTTTGTAGCTGACTGCGACACATGTCAAAGGATGAAATGGGAAATAGTGCGCTCTCCGGGAACTCTTCAATCATTGTTGATTCTAGAGTAGGTGTGGACTGACATCTCCATGGACTTCATAGAAGGGCTACCTAAATTGGGAGGCAAGTCAATTATTTTCATAGTAGTGGACCACCTTTCAAAGTATGCTCACTTTTGTGCCCTAGCCCATCCTTACACAGCATCCACTATTGCCCAAATTTTTCTTGACTCCATATTTCGTCTTCATGGCATGCCAATCTCCATTGTATCCGATCGTGATCCCACCTTTACTAGCAATTTTTGGCAAGAGTTGTTTAAGTTGCAGGGGAATCAGCTCAAAATGAGTTCAGCCTACCATCCGCAAATGGATGGTCAAACAGAGGTTGTTAATAAATTCTTGGAAACCTACCTTCGCTGCTTTACCTCCGATCATCCTACTCATTGGGAAAAATGGCTTTCCTTGGCCAAATGGTGGTACAACACTTCCTATCATACCACAACCAAACTCACACCATTTGAGGTAGTTTACGGGTGCCCTCCACTCACACCTTCCTCCTACATTCTGGGTAGCTCCAAGGTCCAGGCCGTTGACAATGCTCTGAGTCAACACACCGAGGTCCTTCGCCAACTCAAGCAAAATTTGAACATGGTCCAGAATCGGATGTGCCAACAAGCTGATCAGCATCATTTTGAGTGCAATTTTGATGTGGGTGATATGGTCTTCCTCCACTTACAGCCATACAAATAATCATCCCTACAACTTTGCAGGTGTCAGAAGCTCGCTCCAAAATTCTATGGTCCTTATCAGGTTCTACAATGGATTGGCCCTACAGCTTACAAATTGGCTCTTCCCCACACTTCCAAGCTCCACCCTATTTTTCATGTTTCCCTTCTCAAGAAATTTGTGGGCACAAAGGTACAGGTTCAATAAACACTTCCCAAATTGGATGAAGAATGCTCCATCTTACTCGCACCTGAGCAGCTGCTAGATCATCAAACTCGCACTCTATGCAACTGTACCATTACACAGGTCCTTATTTAGTGGCATGGGCTTCAACCTGAGGATGCTACATGGGATTCTCTCCATCAACTCCAGTAACAGTTTCCTCATTTTCAGTTTTGATGACAAAGATTCTTCAAGGAGAAGGGCATGTTAGGATCTCATCCTAACCCTTAATGTAATAACTTCCTTGATGTAATAATTCCTAGTGAACGTGGGTAGTACCCATAATTAATATTTTGTAATGTTCTAAGTTTTAGCTTAGGTAGTGCCTATGACAAATGGTACCCATTTCTATGTAACACATCGTAGATAGGTTAGGTAAGGTGGCATTGTGCATGTAATTCATGTGGCATTATGCATGTAATTCGAGTGGAATTGTGCATGTAATTCAAAGTGGCACTATGTATGTAATTCGGGTGGCATTATGCATGTAATCCAGGTGGCATTTTGCATGTAAGCCAACCTTGGAAGGAAACTCTTTAAATACCCAAAAAGGCACCAATGTAATCATCTTTTTACAAATTAATGAAGTATTGAAGGAGGTTGCCCCCTCGAAGAGGCCTGCGATTCTATCTATTGTGAGATTTTTCCTTTTAAGTAGTTTTTGTTATCATATGCAATTAATTCTGAATATTTTTATAATGTTTCTGTGAGTTTATTTCCAAGAAAATGTGTGAGAGTGTGTTTATTTGAGTTGAGAGTATGTTGTTTAGTATATTTTATAGCAAGATCTTAACAACAGCTTTGGGGTGGATGATTTTGGGATTTCAGAGCAACCGTATACGTAGGACATCTCGAAGTAGTGGGAGCCGGAGCAGCCCACAGTCCTGGATACGCCTATGCACCAGGCTGTCCCGAAGTGTGTGGAGGTGAGGGATCACGCTGAGATAGCGTGATTGGAGGATCTGCTACAGAGATAGGATGTAGATCTTGGAGAGGCTTTACAAGAGAGAGATCTCCTACAGACTTAGTTTGCTAAGCAGGAGAATGCATTTGATGCGTACTATTAGCGAGATGGGGACATAGATGCTATGTGGGGGAGGGATCTCTTGCAAACTTAGTTGGCACAATGCGATGATGTAGTGGCTACGTACCATCGATGGGATGCAGAGTGGTTTCGACACTGAATGGATTTGGAGGGAGAGATTATCCACCTTAGTGTGCAGTTACTTGAGCTCCCTAGAGGTGGGTCTTCGTGTCGAATGAGAGACAATGATACTGAGCAGTTAGTATCTTCTCGTCGTAGGTGGTTGGATGAGGGTGGCACTAGTGGGCATGATGCAAGGGCTAGCAAAAACCATCGTGAGAGGTCCCATAGGACCCAAACCATGGGGGGTGATTATCGTCACACCGATCCTATGTTATCATGGTGGATTATGCCCTAGGCTTGGGGGTTTTTTATTTTTTGTTGTTTTTTTGTGGGGTCAAAGGACCGAATCATTGTAGCCTGCAAGAATTTTGACAATATATATATATACATGACTTTTCTTTTTGATTATACACTTGTCATGATTTATTTTATCTGCTTATGCATATTTATTTATGATGATGTATGCATGTGGTACTATGAATGTGATGTTTCTAATTATATGATGTATGCATATGGAATGAATGAAATGAGTTGTTCATAACTTGTTTGATGGCACCATAGACTATATAATATTTACTGGATTTTTGTACTTATGTGATGTATTTATGGAATGACGTTGCATGTATGGATTTTGTTTTGGTATTTTTCATATTTTTTGATGTTGATGTAAGTAATGAAATGTACCAGTTGTTTTAAAATGTAGTTAAGGTTTTTTGAGATTTAGATGTGTTAAATAACTAAGACTGTACATTTATCTCACAATATTTTTGAATAAGATATGAATTAGACTTGAGTTCGACCAAGTTATTTCGTACCCTTGTGTGTGCACTTGAGTTCATTTATGTGGTATTTGTTAGGATACCTCCAGTTCCAGATAGGCTATCAACCAAACCTGTACTGAGGATCACCTAATTAGCTCCACTAACTCCTTTGTTGTATTTAGTCAGATTAATCTATAGTGCTATCTAGGATACCATGAGCTAGCTCATCCACATGCAAATATTGATCTGCACATAAGTTAATGTGACAGATATATAGTCATGAGAGAGGTTTACCACCAGTGACCGATAGGCTATCCACCAAACCGGTACTAAGGTGCACCTCATGACCTTCTAAATGCTTAGAGTTCCAGGGATTCAAGTTCAACTCCCTTATTTTCTTCAATTGTATTGGGATACTTGCTCTTCTATAGTGATAAAAATCATTATTTATTTTTGTTGTTTTTTTTTTCTTTTGAGCAAGGGATTTAAATATTGAGTGATTGAGAATCACTATTGTTTGTGCATTTTGATGTATGAACTTTGGTTTTGATGTCGAATTTTTGGATTTTTGACTTTTGCAAAATTTTTTGGTGTTTGCAACTTTTTGAGAACTTGGGATTCTAGGGGAATTGGGTAGGGAAGATGCTTGTCCTTTTGCCAACTCTCAACATTTTTGGGGTCATTGGCACAGGGGGATGAGCACAATAACCTTTTCACTAGATGGTATCTTGGATTGCTTTGTAGATTTTATCTTTCGTTTACACAACTTGGGAATTTTTATGTGTTTTAACTTGTGGTGGGATGCTACGTAACAAGGTGTGATCCAAGTAGAACTCTACCTTTGTAAAATCTGTCTGACTTTGTACAGTATTTGGCTAGAAAGCTAATGACAATTGAATGACGAAAACTCTTGATACATTAGAAGATAACTGACTTTGATATGGCAAAAAGATGTGAATGGCATTTATTTTTTATGGACTATTTATAGAGTGGAGAAATATAGAAAATGATGGATTTGTCGAGTAATTACAGTCTATAGTGCATTTGACTTGTATAATCAACAAATATGCAATGTATGGTTGCGATTCCTATGTAGCTTATATTTTTGTGTTTTCGATTGATTGATTTTTGTGAGTATGAAAATGAGATGCAAAAGAGTTCTTTATTGTTGTGATGATTTTGAGAATGCATGGAAATGAGATGCAAATTTTTGTTATTTTTGATGATTTTATTGTTTTTGAATTTTCTTATTTTTGACCAAGCGATTATAGGAACCCTTGGAGCTTTTGGTTTGACCAAAGGGATGATAGGTACCTTTGGGGTGTTTGGTTTGACCAAAGGGTTTGTGGGCACCTTTGGGGCATTTTTGAGTGACCAAGAGATTGTTAGAATCCTTGGAGCTTTTGGTTTGACCAAAGAGATTATGGGTGCCTTTGGGGCGTTTAGGGGTTGACCAAGCGATTGAGAGAATCCTTGGGAATTTTTGTTTAACCAAAGGGATTATGGATACCTTTGGGGCATTTTGGTTTGACCAAAGGGTTTATGGACACCTTTGGGGCATTTTGGGGGGTTTGACCAAGTGATTGTGGGAATCCTTGGAGCTTTTGGTTTGGGCTATGGCTCTTTTAAATATGGAATGGCCACAAATGACTGATGTTCAAGGGTTCTAGTTCCTTGATTCCATCAAGAGAAGTGATCCGGTATGTTCCAGGTCCTATTTTACTGTCAATTACATAGGGACCTAACCAATTTTCTATGAACTTGTCCCTTAGATGGGGCGGTAAGTTAGAGTTCTGTTGGTTCTCTTTTAAGACCAAGTCACCAACCTGAAAGTCCCTCAGGTTACCCTTCATGTTGTATGCTTTCTTAAGTCACTCTTAATAGATACACAAATGCTCGAGAGCATTGACATGTAATTCATCGAGCAACGTAAGTTGGTCTAACCGATCCTGCCATGTAGTGTCATCATCAATGAAATCTTGCATTGATATGCACAGGGAAGATATTTCCAACTCTAGAGGCATGACTGCCTTAGAGCCATACATCAACAAAAATGGAGTTGCCCTAGTGGGCATCCAAATTCCAGTGTGATAAGCCCACAGGGCAAGCAGGATTTGAATGTGGCAATCCTTATGACTATTTGTGACCATTGTTTTGAGGATAGCGACTAGCATTTTATTTGACGTCTCTGCTTGCCCATTTGCCTACAGATAATAGGGTGTTGAAAAACTATGCTAAATTTTGTACTTTGTGTTGAGCAAAGTGCAGCAAACAGTATTGTCATTGTTGTCAACACAGTCAAACAAATTTATTGATGCAATGGACAAGAGTTTATTGAATAGCAAGGTGTAGCCAAAGTACAATGGATAGGAGTTCAGTGTTGAGCAAGGTGTTGTAGGAGGATTGTCATTGGTCAATATAGTCAGTTAGATCTAATGATGCAATGGACGAGCAGTTCAGAAGTCACTCAGATGCGAGAGGATAAATTTCAAAAGTTAGTCAGATCATGAGTCCTTAAATGATAGATGCACAGAAACAGAAAACATAATTCAGAATGAGAAGAAGTCTTCAGAACCTGAGATTTCAAGAAGCGAAAAGGTTTTTTTTTTGAAAACCAAGGCAGTCAAAATAAAAAAAATTATTTAAAATCATGGATAACATATTTGAAATGGGTTTTTCTTAAAACCCAAGTTGGCTCTTCGTTTCATTGAAAAAGATGCCCCGGTGATGAAGATATTTAATTTTAAATATTGAGTTTAAATTTTAAAGGTTTTTTGTGAAAACCAAGGTAGTCAAAATAAAAGGTTTATTTAAAACCATGGATAACATACTTGAAATGGGTTTTTCTTAAAACCCAAGTTAGCTCTTCGTTTCGTTGAAAAAGATGCCTTAGTGATGAAGATATTTAATTTTAAATATTTAGTTTAAATTTTATTTTATTTAAAATTTAAATTAGAATATTAAATTAAATTAAAAGGGCCGACGTGTTACTATTTCGTGGCAATAAGTAAAATCTGGGTGACGAAGGTGGAGAAGAGTTTGAGGCTGACAAAGTTAAATCTGGGCTGATGGATTTTAGGATTTGGCAGTCGACAATTTCCAGGGTTTTGTAGCCGACATTCTTAGGGTTACAGTCGATGAATTTTAGGGTTTGGCAGCTGACAAATTCTAGGGTTTCTCAATCAACGTTCTTCTAGGGTTTGCCTTCTAAAATTTTTTCTATAAAAGCAAGGGTTCTTCGAGTTTGAAGGATGGGGTGTTAAGATAAAGTGGGAATGCGAGCATAGTGTTTGTGAAAGTGAAGTTCGTGTTGAGTAGAGAGCAGAATGTGAAACGACATAGAGTGTGCGAAGCGTGTGCAGAGAAAGCAGAGTGTGTAGAGAAGCACGAAGGGCAAAGTTGATTGCAAAGTCTGGCTGTAGTAGTGTAGCAGACTGTGTGAAGTGATTACGCAAGAGAGAGTAGAGTGCACAGAGATTTCAAAGGTGATGTAGACCAGTTAGAGTCTTGCAATAACAAAGGTATATGTCAAACATTTTTTATTCAATATTGAAGTCCAGTTGGTGCTGGCAAATTAAGGGGTTGGTGCCTATTTCTAGTTGGTGCTGGTAAACAAATTGTCCAGTTGGTGCTGGAAAATTAAGGAGGTGGTTCCTCTTTCCAGTAGGTGCTGGTAAAATAGGATTTGGTGCTCCATTCTGTTGAAACAGATAAAGTTAAGGGGTTGGTGCTCCTTTCAGTTAGTGCTGGTAAACAAATTGTAAAGTTGGTGCTTTGCAAGAGGTTGGATTTATATGGGAGTCCAAGTAGCCATTCTTTTTGAGGAGTAGCCATTTTGGTGAACCTCGTTAAAAATCTGTGTTGTGTGATGTTCTCTTGCGGTACTTATTATATTTGTTTATAAGTTTTATCTGCTGCAAATTTTTTTGAGCTATCTATTCATGTTTTGGAATGCTACACTGATTCACCCCCCCTCTTAGTGTCATTGTGATTACAACAATTGGTATCAGAGCCAAGTTCCCAGTTCAGGCTTAATCAGTCTGGGTTGATCTTGGATTATTACACAAATGGCAAAGAAAGGCAAAAGTGGAACCATGAGACACAAGAAGAAAAGAACACACGGGGTCATGAAAGAAAATGAAGATGAATCAAACAGTGGAGAAAAGGCCAAGAGACAACTCGATCATGATGCAAGTTCTCTAGGTACAAAATTTTTTATTTGCGGTCAACTCGGTCATAATGAATGTCAGTGCCATGGTTCTAATAGCAGTGAAGTTGAAGATGATCCATTCAAAATTGATAAAGAAACAGATTTAGAACAAGAATATGATGAAGAATAAAGTGATGCAGAAGCAAATTGGGAATAGAAACTAATTTTAGCTCTGGTTAAAAAGGTTGAGGATGTAGAAGATATAATCACCAGTTTGAAAGTACAGACAGAAGATTACAAGAAAATTTCTAAAAATATTGAAATGCAGTTAACCATGAAATCAAAGTATTGCAGTAAGCTAGAAGAAGAGATAGACGGTCTAAGAATACAGACAAAAGAGATGAATAAGAAAGTTAATGTATGTAGCAAACATGAAGAAGATTCCAAAAAAATAGTTAGCAATCTGAAGCTGCAAATAGAAGAGTTCAAAAGGATTGAAGAAACTCTCAGGTCTCAGATCAATGAGAAAGAGACTATTTGCTGCAAACAAGAAGAAAAGATTATCTCTTTGAAGAAACAACTGGAATAGGCCAATACAAATCTTAAATTCGAGAAGAGCACATAATTGCTAGATAAAATGATAAATTATCAGAGAAGCTCCACGGATAAGCATGGTCTTGGGTATGAAGCTGAAAAACCCCATCATCCAAATATGTAGAGAAAAAGGAGCTCACCGTTGAAGGATCAAAGCATAAAAAGTCTGAAGCTGAACAACCTTCATCATCCAACTCTACAGAGAAGAAAAATTTCACTATTGAAGGGTTGGAGCAAGAAAATATTAAAGTTGTATCTTCAAAAGAAAGAAAATATCAAAGGAGATTTACAGCAAAGCGACCACAACAAAAGAGGTTCTACCACTCTCACTTTTTTCATGCTAACACTTTTAATGGCTATTGTTTCGAGATGTAACCGAGTATGGTCACAAGGCAACTTATTGTGGATTAAATAATAAATCAAAGAGTTATGCTAGTCAAAATACATCCGCATATCACGAGTGAACACTTTGTACAATGTTTTCAATGCAATGGTCATGGGCACATAGCAAGGTTTTTTCCAAGCACTTCTGTATCAAATCTAAGGCAAAACGGTAGATTTCATAAGACGCAAAGAACACAACACGGACAGGGGAATAAATCAGGTTCATAGAAGAAAGGAAAATAATCATTCATCATGGATGCATAAGAGACAACCACACCAGAGAGATATTCGAGTTCACACAATGATGCAAAATAGGGACACAAGTGAAAAATCCAAGCCCAAGGTCAAGAAAGTCTGGAGAAAGAAAGAAGAGAGGAAATCGTGTCTCCTTGAACTAAAGGAGACCGCTCTTCTGCTGCACTAAGCAACTCCAGGTAACACATCCTCAAGGGGAGCATTTTGAAAAAGGTTTTATTTTATTGCTCTTATATGTTTGTTGGATTAACCTGAGGATGAAAGGCAAGTAGTAAGGAGGAGTTGCACTATAGTTGTTTAAATTTATTTCAGTTCATATGGTTGTTTGTGGAAGTGCCATGAAGGCTGGAGATTAAATGGAGAGTCACCACCATTTCTAGTATTGCTGTATGTCATTGTTGTACTGTTGATGGTTCTTACTATAACTGTTCAAAGCCATGAAATGTAACGATTCAGATAATTTGATTAGTGAAAGAATGATTGCCCCAATTGTGTATTTGTGTTTCGATAATAGCAGCATGTTTTTGTTTGACGCTTGATGTGAACATTGTCAGATCTTTCATGACACCTTGGTGAATATATTTAATTCACAGATAGTTTTGTTTTAACTATTTATTTAATGCCAATCCAAGGATAAGAAGCTTGAGGCTGAGTAAGGTGCACTACGGTTGGCCATAAATTGTTTGACAAAATGTCTTCTTCCGACATGCATAGTTGAAAGTAAGAGTTGGCAGTAAAATTGTAGTGCTGGACAAAAATTGGTACAGAAGTGAGTCACTTGTCAATTCTGATGACAAAAGTGAAATCAACATGTTTAATGGGAAGATTGAAGAAAAAAGTTTTTAATGAGCAGCCAGAGGATTTCCAGCCTGGTGATGAATAGTTGAGTTGCTTTCATAGTGGTTGTTTTGATCAAGTTAATGCTTTTCTTGATACATGATTTGGGCTTACTCCATTGAGTTTGATTTGAGCAAGTTATTCTTTGCCTTGGTGATTTATGTTGGTGGATGTCTTGTTCAAATACCTTTGGAAGGAAAATGATGTCTAATAGTTTCCTTTTCATGTAGTGATTGGTTGAATGCTTCAAGGTTAATCTTGAGTTGAATGATGTTGGTTAAACCTTGTCTATAAGTATTGTTGCTAAAGCCCTAATTGGTTGAGAAAAGATGTTGGTTGTGCTGTGGTACGAGTGTTTGATACTTGCACGAGTTGAAAGTGGATTGAGGTAACCTCTTTGGATTCTCACTATAGAGAGAGACAAATAGTTGTCATTGGGTTCAAGCTTGTTGAGAATATATCCAAGATGCATGGTGAAGTTGTATGCAGATGTTGCTGGCATTGCAGAACAAAAAGTTGGCTATATAAGATTATTGTATGCCTTCACTAACAGTGGACAAGTTTGAGTTTGCAAGATAACAGAGGGTAGTTGCACAGAAGACAGTGGTTCAATCATGTTCTTACACATGTTATATTGGTGAAGTTGATGGTGATGGTGTCATTCATCGGTTATTGCTTGCTATTCACATTGTTGATTTTATTGATGCCTATTATGCTTATCATGATGTTGTCAATCAGTGAAATGAAGTGGTCTTGGACTCAGGGGAGCATTTGTGTATTTGTTTTTCTTCTTGTTCATGCTTGGAATATTTTCTAATTGTAATAATTTGTGTCTAAAAATGTTGTGCATAGACTCAGGGGGAGTCTGCAGTGACCCTTTGGTATTATTGTCAAAGGGGGAGAAGATTTACTGAGAAAATTGCACATGTATTGCCAACAATGCCAAAGGGGGAGATTGTTGAGCAAAGTGCGACAAACGATATTGTCATTGTTGTCAACACGATCAGACAAATTTATTGATGCAATGGACAAGAGTTTATTGAACAGCAAGGTGCAGCCAAAGTACAATGGATAGGAGTTCAGTGTTGAGCAAGGTGTTGTAGGAGGATTGTCATTAGTCAATATAGTCAGTTAGATATAATGATGCAATGGACAAGCAGTTCAGAAGTCACTTAGATGCAGAGGATAAAGTTCAAAAGTTAGTCAGATCATGAGTCCTTAAATGATAGATGCACAGAAACAGAAAACATAATTCAGAATGAGAAGTCTTCAGAACCTGAGATGTCAAGAAGCGAAAAGGTTTTTTTTTTGAAAACCAAGGCAGTCAAAATAAATTTTTTTATTTAAAATCATGGATAACAGATTTGAAATGGGTTTTTCTTAAAACCCAAGTTGGCTCTTCGTTTCGTTGAAAAATATGCCCCGGTGATGAAGATATTTAATTTTAAATATTTAGTTTAAATTTTAAAGGTTTTTTGTGAAAACCAAGGTAGTCAAAATAAAAGGTTTATTTAAAACCATGGATAATAGACTTGAAATGGGTTTTTCTTAAAACCCAAGTTGGCTCTTCGTTTCATTGAAAAAGATGCCCCGGTGATGAAGATATTTAATTTTAAATATTTAGTTTAAATTTTATTTTATTTAAAATTTAAATTAGAATATTAAATTAAATTAAAAGGGCTGACGTGTTACTATTTCGTGGCAATAAGCTACAGGAAGGTGACGAAGGTGGAGAAGAGTTTGAGGCCGACAAAGTTAAATCTGGGCCGACGGATTTTAGGGTTTGGCAGCCGACAATTTCTAAGGTTTTGTAGCCGACATTCTTAGGGTTATAGCCGATGGATTTTAGGGTTTGGCAGCTGACAAATTCTAGGGTTTCTCAGTCAATGTTCTTCTAGGGTTTGCCTCTAAAATTTCTTCTATAAAAGCAAGGGTTATTCGAGTTTGAAGGATGGGGTGTTAAGATAAAGTGGGAATGCGAGCATTGTGTTTGTGAAAGTGAAGTTCGTGTTGAGCAGAGAGCAGAATGTGAAACGACACAGAGTGTGCAAAGCGTGTGCATAGAGAAAGCAGAGTGTGCAAAGAAGTGCGAAGGGCAAAGTTGATTACAAAGTCTAGCTATAGCAGTGCAGCAGACTGTGTGAAGTGATTACGCAAGAGAGAGCAGAGTGCACAGAGATTGCAAAGGTGATGTAGACTAGTTAGAATCTTGCAATAACAAAGGTATATGTCAAACATTTTTTATTCAATATTGAAGTCCAGTTGGTGCTGGCAAATTAAGGGGTTGGTGCCTCTTTCTAGTTGGTGCTGGTAAAAAAATTGTCCAGTTGGTGCTGGCAAATTAAGGAGGTGGTGCCTCTTTCTAGTAGGTCTTTGGTAAAATAGGAGTTGGTGCTCCATTCTGTTGAAGCAGATAAAGTTAAGGGGTTGGTGCTCCTTCCAATTGGTGCTGGTAAACAAATTGTAAAGTTGGTGCTTTGCAAGAGGTTGGATTTGGATGGGAGTCCAATCAACCATTCTTTTTGAGGAGTAGCCATTTTGGTGAACCTCGTTAAAAATCTGTGTTGTGTGATGTTCTCTTGCGGTACTTATTATATTTGTTTATAAGTTTTATCTACTACAAATTTTTTTGAGCTGTCTATTCATATTTTGGAATGCTACACTGATTCACCCCCCCTCTCAGTGTCATTGTGATTACAACACTTTGTGGTCAAAGCACGCATGTCTTTGTTCTTGAATGACATCCCATTATCCGAGATTATCTTGGATGGAATACCAAAATGACATGTGATGTTATGTAAAATAAACTTTGTAATGTGGAGTCTAATCATAGAGGTAAGCAGAATTGCTTCCACCCACTTGGTGAAGTACTCTATGGACATTATAATGAACGTGTGATGACCTGACAATATTGGGGAGATCTTTCTGATTAGATCTAAGCCCCACTATGATAACGGCCAAGCTGATTGGATCGAATGTAAGGCCTAAGAAGGTACGTGTGTCAAATTAGCATGGTGTTGACACTTCATGCACTTTACATAGGCACAACAATCTCGCTCTAAATATGGCCAATAATAGCCCATGTGGAGAATACACTTTACGATGTCTATACCACTAAAGTGGCCACCACATGTACCATTGTGTGCTTGGGTGATCACTCGAGTGGACTCCTGCTGGGCCAAGCAATGAAGGAGGATTCCTTCATAGCTACGATGATACAAAATGTCTCCTAGCAAGACATGTTTAGCCGCTTTCTATTTAATAAAATTTTTGTGGCAAGAATAAATCCAAGTGGGAGGTTACCTAACTTGAGGTAATCTCGTATGGGTGTATACCAATCCTACTGATCGAAAAAATCGATAGCATGAACAACCAATCCCTCTTGAAGTTCATCCATAGCAAAATCTGAGCGGGAAATAACTTGTAATAATAGCGTTGTGTTGCTATTAAGGGGAGTAGGGGATAACAAGGACCCCTAGTTGGTGTGATTCAGACAATCATGGATTTGAGAGAACTTGTTCGAGGATGGTTCAATCTGGATCAGGTGGATTCCTAGCATTAATTTAGAGCTTGCACACTCCATCATGGATTGCGATAGTGTTTTGACTTGAATGGTTGTCATATCATCAAAAATGTCTTGCGAGATTAGTGACCCCAACGAGGCCATAGTGTCCGCATAATGATTCTATGATCGAGGGAGTGCCTCGATGTCGTACCATTCAAGATTTTCTTTGAATTTATCCACAAGGGCTTTGTAGGCCTATAGAACTGGGCATTTACATTGGAATACCCCTTTGAATTGGTTGATAATTAACAATGAATCACCAAAGATGTTCAAGAGTTTGATGTTAATGGTGATGGAAGACCTATGAGCAAGGCTTCGTATTTTGCATTGTTGTTGGTGTACAAGAAATCTAATTTAAATGATAGAGGCATTGGAGCCCCTTGTGGTGTGAAGAATACGATTCCTACGCCACCCCCTTGCTCACATTTAGAACCATCAAAAAATAAGGTTATGTCGGCCTATGACTCAGGCTCATAAAAATTTGGTGATTATGATACATGGAAGACCCCATCATCAGGTAGATCTATGGTCATAGGCTGATCGTATTAGAGAGGAGCCTCGAATAGTTGATCGACGATGACTTGAAATTTGATGGATTTTTGTCCAATGAACTCGATGTCAAACTCTGTCAATAACATGATCTATTTCACCGTGCAACTACTATGATAAGTACGACTCATCATGTACCATAATGGATTCTCCTTAGAAACAACATACGTCATGTTGCTTAACATGTAATGGCGTAGCTTTTTGGTAGCAAACACCACTCCCAAGCAAAGCTTCTCAAAATATGCATAGTTAAGGTCATAACTGACCAAGGTGCGGCTAAGATAGTAAGTAGCCTGTTCTTTGTGTAGTTCATTTTTTTGGGCTGGCATGGCACCCAATGCCACCTCAGTAGGTTAGATGTATAAGTAGAATGACACTCCTAGTCTAGGTGGTGCCAATACTAGCGGTGAAGCCAAGTATTGTTTAATGTCATCGAAGGCTGACTAGCACTAGTCATCCCAATGAAATGCTACCCCTTTGTGCAATAATTTATTCATGGGTCGGCACTTGTCAGATAGCTATGCTATGAAGTGCTTGATTAATGTGACCTTTCCCTACAGGCTTCTGAGTTGCTTGATGGTAGTTGGGGGAAGCATTTCAAGGATTGTTGTATCGCTCCAAATTTTTTGCACCCTTACCTTCAGGCTATAGGATCCACGCCCAAAAATGGGATGTGAAAAGGATGGGACAATACCTCAAACTAAGAGGCCCTTTGAAGGTCCCACCTCTCGAGGGAGGTGTATAAGGGTGAATTTTTGATGGATGGTGGGTTCACCAGGAAACTTTTGAATGGCAGTTTCCATGCCTAGGTTGAGAGTGTGTTTGATGTGTTCATTTTTATGCTTGATAATTCAACTCCTAGGTTTGGCCGATATGAATCTAAACTATTATATATGCCAATGCTGATTTAAATGAATACAAAAAATTGAAATGGATGCAAATAATAGAGAATATGCTAACCAGAAGGTATCATACCTGATCTTGGATGTATGATGGAGATTCTGAGTCTTGTAGCAGTTTAGATCATCTCAGTTTGTACGTTATCATCTTATATTTCTCAGGATCATCCCAAATCACAAAAGGTCATATGAAATCAGACAGAATCATATGAAATCTGATGAATTCGTTAGAAACCTGCAATCATAAAAATAGATGCAAAATACCAAATATGAAGATGCAGAAGTAAGGGGTAATGGTAGAAATAATATCAAACATGCCTAAATAATATATTCTAATGATAAATAATGAAATACAGTAGATTTAATGATTGATTTTAACTTTATCATGCAATTATGTTAAATGAGGTGAACTCCAAGATGCATAAAACATAATAACTTAAAACAATGCAGAGATATGATATGAAAAATGCAGAAAAGCTAAGAAAATGCAAACTCTAAACTCGGGCTGCCCTCAATCTGGACTACAGTCAGGATCACCTCCAATCGTACGAGATCGTCCAAAATCATCCAAGATCATCCGCGACGATCCAAGCTAGCTTCGACTGAAAAACAGTAGAGTTCCTATAATAAAAAAATGCAAAAATACCAAATGCAAGCAATAATGCGAGGGAATAAGGAGCTAACTCTACGATGAAATCCTATCAACAAAGGGATTAGGGGTTCAAAGAGAATCATCCAGGGGGAATTAGGGGGATAAACTAGAAAAATCCTAGTTTATATAGGATTAGGAAGAGGTTTTGGAGGTTGGGGATCATCCCAATCTAGGATATATCCAACAAGGAAATCTCCAACTGCGCAGACACGCTTCTGCCCGAGTTGGAGAGGCTGTTGAAACAAAAGCTAATTATGAAAATTTAGTTTTGGGACGAAATCGTCTGGACATTCTGTTCTAGACGAATTAGTCAGATCGAGGATGATTTTTTCTAATCTGTGACGATATCATCCAACGGTAAAAAAAAATCCTAAAAATGGCACGAAAAATGGGGAAAGCGGGTAAAAGGTGGTTTAACGGGTAGTTTGGGGTTGAAATTCAAATTTTAATATTTTATATTTTTACTAATGTTTTAACCGTGCCAATTTTAGGGTGCTACATTTTGCCCCCTCTTTAGCGAATTTTCTAAAGAAAATGTGTTAAAGACGAGTTTTTCCCATTTTACGAGAAAGCAAAAATATACTCAATTTTTTAGACGGCGATTCTTGGTCAAATCGTATGAATGCTGACTATGGTGCCCCCTCTGTGTCTCTACCCAAATCAAAAGTTTGAGGTAAAAACATGGAAAAACAAAAATTTAAAATGTGGATTTTTTAAAAATAAAATAAAGAAAATAGGGAAAACCCTAATTCATTTGTACTATTCACTTTTACTGTTCCAGAGTTCTGTAGAGAATAAAAATGGTGGAGACAGCGCACAGAGCGACAGAGGTCCGGCGCGGGCTACGGGTAAGGATATAATCCTAATAGATGAGGTTTAATGTAACTTTGTGCAAGTGTTTTGATTTAAATTTGATTGTTTGGGGCATTGTGGCTATTTTTAGTCCATCGTCGTCGTCGAGACAAAATTGTCTCGATTTCATCGAAATCATCCCTAGAGCGTCGATTTTGTTTGACGACAAAATCGGTGAATTAGGGGCGATTTCATCCAACAAGGGGTGATTCCCAAGTTGCAAAATTAGAGATGATTTTGTCCTCACAAAGGAAAATTTTTCCCAATTGGGGACGATATCATCCAATGGTGAACGATATCATTTTAAACTTGATTTTAAGTTTTTTAATTTGATGTTAATGATTGGTTGATTAATTATTTTTTTGTTTTATTGTTTATTTTGCAGTAGGGATTACTAAAGATCTGGGAATGGAAATACGGTGGGCTAAGAGATGACATAGCCATGCTTGACCAGGCAGAGCGTGACCGACTTGGACAGGTCGGTCTACAACATGTGGCAGAGATGCCACAAGTACCAACTAACATAGGGCTACTAACAGCCCTAGCAAAGAAGTGGTATCCGGGGTCATCCTACTTCCGGTTATCGATAGGGGAGATGGCTACCACTTTAGAGGACGTATGGAGGATCATGAGGATCCCCATATAGGGACGTCTGATGATGCCTATGGCCAATCAGGGCCAGGCGATGATGAGGCTCACTGGAGACTCGAGCTTTACCCTGGAGAAGGGCAGAGTGAACATCGAGTCTCTAAGGCAGATGCCTGGGGCATCTAGGATGACTACCATGGGTGCTCTCAGACATAGTCTATGACATGAGAGACCATGGGTACAGATTTGCATGGGGCAGCTTTGTTCTTTGCTGCTTGTATAGGATCTTGCATGGGGTCGTATACAAGGGACGACGATGTCTGGTCTTGACATCACTGCTACAGGTTTGGTGCTGGAAGCACATTGCGATGTGGAGGTCGATAGGGCTCCCATTGATAGGGGTTGATCGAGAGAGGCCCAAGTTTTCTATTGGTGGCTACAAAGGGGGTCACAGTGGTGGATAGATATGCTGATGTCATGAAGATTGGTAGACGACCTCATTCCAGACTAGATCACCTAGAGGCTGTGGTGAGAGCACCTCGGGTGGGCAGAGGATGGGCAGGAGCTGGCTTGCATCAGGCGAGTCTACTAGCTAAGGATGGAGTGGGGAGAGGTAGAGCTCCACCGCTATGATCGAGTACTATGACAGTTCGGTCTACAGTAGGGGATCCCTTATCTCAAGGATTACGAGTACTCTTAGACTGTTCGGGATAATACTACACTGAGTAGGGCTCCAGATATGCAACGATTTTGGATTTAGGATGTGGACGATGACCCCATCCATCCAGTGGATGGTGACGATGTCGGGGTTGCAGATGGCTACGATGCCTAGTACATAGGCATTTGCCCTCCTCGAATGACGACGACGTAGGGTCCAGTACACGTTGTGGTGTGCCAGATGGGGAGACAGTGGCAAGCTGCTATTGAGGCAGTGTAGGGGCATAGAGGGAGAGAGCAATGATGGATCCCATAGGAGAGACACCAAAGGATGGCACGAGCTCCATAAATGCCATAGGAGATAGAGCGGAGGGAGGAGAGGCTCCCTTCATAGCAAGGAGAGAGACCACCATCGCTTGATAAGGGCAAGGGTGTTGACACAGGGGAGAGCAACGAGATGGTGACTCTCCAGGCTAAGGTTGCTCACCTCTGGGCTTAGGTGCAAAAATTGCAAGATGAGGCTACACGGCTCAAAGCTCAAGGTGAAGGGGTGATCAGGGATGATCTATCATGGTCTATTGCTCAGACCACATTCTACCAGGGGCTATACTATCACATGGTTCTAGAGAACCAGAGGGTACCACTGCCAGCCCCTATTGTAGAGCCGATCATGATGGGATCATCAAGGACATCCTCACGATCGATGACGAGGACCCGAGATACAACCCAGACCTCTATGGGACCACCTCCTCTATGTCAGGGTGGGGGAGGAGATGAGGTTGAGAGCTCGAGGGCTTCTCGAGGCTAGGTGTCTATGGAATATAGATTTTTAAGAGATTGTTGAGAGGATTGAGTATGTCGGAGTATATATTGTAGCATACCAATCCAGTTTGATATGATGTATATAATTTTTGGATATATATATGATATTGTTTCTAATGATATGACTTGTTCATATGTTGTTATGATTCTTTAATGTTTGAATTGTTTGCTTATTGGATTGAGGATTCATGTGATTATGTCGTGTTTGAAATATTATAATTTGATGTCATGCTATAAGATTTTAAATGAAAGAGTCTGATGTAAACAATTGGTGGTTGTGGTGTGATTTAATGAAAAATAAAAGGGAATTCTAACAATAATTTCAAAGGACATTGTCGTTGTTATAGACCATTTCCTAGAATCACCGCTCACTCGGTCGTCAAGCTAATCCCAGTATAGAAATATTATTAAAAGTAAAAGAGTGCTTAAGAGACTGTCTTAAGACTTTGTGTTGTAATGATGGTTTGATGATTTTTTTTCAGATTTTCATAAAAATATTATGCATGAGATATGAAAATATGATTTTTCTAGGCATAAATTCCTAAGTGTGATAAAATTTTGAACAATTCCTTAGAATTTATACCATGGTTGCAAAATTGAATTTGAACATAATGACATGAAATAGAATAGGTGTTTGTTTGTTTGTAAAGCATAATTGTGTAACATAATGATGCAAATCATATGTTTTGATGAATTTGTTTTAAAATAAATGGAAAAGAAAATTAGAACAATGGTTTGCGCTAGGCATAGAATTATAGGTATAGACTTATACCATCATCGCGAAATCCAAAGAAGAAAATAGATTGTTGGTTTTATTGCAAAATGAATTTTTTTTTTTTTGACCTTTGATAAATAGAAAAATAATAATATGAAAATTTTGTTTGAAATTATTTTTAAGATTTTGTGAGAATATGTATGTAATTGTTCTTATAGAAAACAAGAATTCTAAAATAAAAGGATAAAATTATTCTGAAAAGAGTTACAAAAATATTTTAAATTATCTCAAAGAGAAATGTAGATTTATAAGGAATCCTCATGTGCAAATGTGAATTCATTACCGATCTTGATTTATCATAATGATACAAAATCTCTCAAATACAAATGTGTGTGTGATTGTATTGTTCATTCACCAATTTTGAGCAAGATAATTTGATACAAGTAATTTGCCTTGACCAAATGAATGTTCATTGACCATGATTTATATGCATGTAACCGTACTAGACTACTATGTAAGTTAGGTTATCAAGAGCTAGCTAATTCATAAGATGATAAAGTTCTGTACAAAAGAAGGTCGCTAATGTGACAGACATATCGCCATGCTAGGGATTACCCAAGGCCAAGCGGGTTGGGCACAAACCACCTGTTATGGGGCTTACCTCACAGTTTTCGAATAATTGAGAATTCTAGGGATTCAAGCTCATTCACCCTTCTTTTATTTTCAAGGGGTAGGGAAAGGATTTTATTGCATTTTGCTTTTGCGTTTCTCTTTCTCTTTTTTTTTTTTTGTGTACTTTTGTATTTTTGCTTGATTTTGGAGAAAATACTGAAATATGGTGGTGATGATATAAACTAACCTTTTTCTTTTTCTCTTTTTCTTGAACTTTTATTTGCTTTCTATGCTAGGGATACTTGCTCGGATTAGCTGTAGAGCAAGGGACTTTTATTCTGGGTAGGGGTGAGCTTGTCCTTTTGTCAATTCTCAAAGATTCTAGATCATGTGCATGATAGGATAGCAGGGGAAACTTTTCGCTCAGGAAACCGTTTCTACTATGTAGCATCATATCGAATTTACAATGAAATCATTTTAATGTGAAAAGATATACTTAGTTCAAGTAAATAACAAGATCAATTCTCTATGCTCAAAAATTTATTTAATTCAACTATGGACTTTGACTTAAGAGAGATGAATAATCATACCAAATAAAATCAAGATATTTATACATGTGAATGTGAAAGTGCGGGATTCCAAATAAATGCTAATTTATCCAAAATAACTAAAAATATAACTGCAATACTTCACAATTTGAGAGGTACAAAATAAAAAATGTTTTTGAATATTTTGATGATTTTGAATGTTTTTGATGTTTTAAGTTATGAATTGAAAGAAATACAAGATAATTGTTTTTGAAATGTTTTAAGAAGTGACTAAAAGGAAATAATATGCAAAAAATATATATATAATGATGAAATGACCAATTTTTATGCATAGTAACGTTTAAGATGCATAATGTTCATAGGTTATTTAAGTTATTTACCACCCAATGTAGATAATTTGTATGCTCCTGATCTAAATTTAGCAGTGATGACATATGGTCCAAGCCAGTTGGGCTCAAATTTACCTTTAAGGTTTTTAGTTGCATTAGTATTTTTTTATTTTCTTTTAAGACAAGGTCACCGATCTCAAAGGATCGAGGATGAACTTTCTTAAGATATGCTCTCTTAAGCTTGTTTTGGTAGGCGCGAAGATGCTCCAAAGCATTGATGCACTTTTCATCTAGAAGTTCTAGCTAACTAAATCTTCCAGCACGATATTCATCCCCTACTTCAGTATCTTGAAGTAGTAGAGCTAAAGAAGGAACTTCTAATTCAAAGGGAAAAATGACTTCAGCACCATAAACCAAGACAAAAGGTGAAGTTCCAGTGGGGGTTCGAACACTAGTTCGATAGGCCCATAAAGCAGGATATAACTGAATGAGCCAATATCGACTGGATTTACTAACCAATTTTTGGAGAATTTTGATTAAGGTTTTATTAGATGCTTCTGCTTGACCATTACCCTGAGGATAATAGGGAGTGGACCAGCGATGTTGAAGTTTATATTTTTGACATAATTTTTTAACATATTTATTTTTGAAACAAGTTCTATTATCAGAAATGAGATTGGCAGGAATTCCAAACCTACAAATAATTTGATTAAAAATAAACTTGGAAATTTGTGTTTCAGTGCAAGAAGCTAATGGCATAGCTTCAATCCACTTCATGAAATACTCAGTGGTAGTTATGATGAATTTGTGTCCATCAGATGACACAGGGTTGATTTTTCCAATGATGTCTAGGCCCCATTTGGAAAAGGGCCAAGGAGATGAAATAGCCTGTAGTTCTTGTGTAGGTGCATGGACAAGGTCAACGTGTTTCTAGCACTTTTCACAATGTCGCACATAATTATGTGCATAATTTTCCATGGTAGGCCAAAAATATCCTATCCGAAGGAGTTTCTTAGCAATGGTGCTACCACTAAAATGTCCCCCACAAGATCCATTGTGGGCTTCATTCAAAGATGATCTAGATTCTTCTAGATTCAAACATCTCAATAAGATGCCTTCAAAAGATCTTCTGTACAAGGTATTACCAATAATCACAAAGTGACTTGCTTGTCTACGTAATAACCTACATTGGTTGCTAGTACAATTATCAAGGAAGGTTCCTTTCTGCAAAAAATTAAATATATCAGTATACCATGGTTTAGGAGTTATTTCGTTGATAAGAAATACATCCAAAGGTTCTAAGAATGATGTGCTTGAAGTGGGTTCCTGGAGTCGACAAATAATTATGGTAGCATATTCATCATCTAACTCCAAGGGTAAAAGAGATGCAACTGCAGCCATAGCGTCAGCCGCACGATTGCTAGTTCAAGGAATAGCTTCCAAAGTAACTTGATAAAACAAGGATAACAACTGCAAAAAATATGCTTTATATGGGCATAATTTATCATCTCTGGTCTGATAAACATCATTGATTTGGTTTATGACAAGTTGGGAGTCACCGAAAACCAATAAACTTTTAATTTTCAATGCTAAGGCAGCTCGTAATCCAAGGAGAAGAGCTTCATATTTAGCAGTGTTATTGGTGCAAGAAAATGTTAATTTGAAGGACAGAGGTATAAGATGTTTTTGCAGAGATATTAAAATAATACCCGCTCCAGCCCCACTCATGCATCGAGCTCCATCAAAGTATAGGGACCATTGCTCTGAATGGTCTACCTCTAGTTTAAGGCATTCATTAGGAAACTCAATGATGAGGGGATGAGTAGATTCTAAGGGTGTAGAAGCTAACTGATTTGCTATGATTTGATTAACAAACTTTTGTACTATGAATATGAGTTCAAATTTGCTTAATGCAAGAACCCACTTGGCTGTGCATCCAGATAAATATGGTCGACTCATGAGATATTGCAAAGGGTCAAATTTGGCAATAACATATGTTTTCTGACTGAGCATATAATGTCATAGTTTCTATGTAGAAAATATGACTACTAGGCATAATTTCTCCAATATGGTATAATGAGTTTCATAACTGATTAAGGTTCTGCTAATGTAATAATTAGCACATTCTTTCTTCTCATCATCAAGCTAAGCTAACATGGCTCCTAAGGCAGAATTAGAAGTAGAAATGTACAAGATAAAATGACGATCAGATCTAGGTGGGGAAAGCACTGGTGGTTTGAGGAGATATTGCTTAAGGAGTTCAAATGCTTCTTGGCATTCGTCATCCCAATGAAAAGAGATATATTTCGTAAGAAGCTTAAGAAAGGGTCTAGTTTTGTCTACCAACTTGTCGATGGAGTGGTGAATAGCTTGAAGCTTACCTTGTAAACTTTGTAATTCTAATATATTGGTGGGTGCGGGCATATCTATGATAGTCACGATCTTGAAAGGGTCAATTTCAATGCCACGTAAAGAAAATATAACCCCTAATAATTTATCGGACTTAACTCTGAATATGCATTTAGCTGGATTTAGTCGGATAAGATATTCCCTTAACTGATCAAATACTTTCCTTAAGTCATTTAAATGATCATCTTCTTTGATGGAACAAACTATGATATCATCTACATAATCATGTAGGATATCATGCATCATATCATGAAAAATATAAGTCATAGCTCGTTGATAGGTTGCACATGCATTCTTTAAGCCAAATGGCATCACTTTCCAAAAAAAGGTTCCCCAAGGGGTAATAAAGGTTGTTTTGGCCTGATCTTCAAGAGCTATCCTGATCTGATTATAACCGGAAAATCCATCCATTAAGGATATCATTCCACTTCCAGTAGTAAATTCAATGATCTGATCCATGTTGGGAAGAGGAAAATCGTCTTTAGGGCATGCAGCATTAATATATCTGAAATTGGTACAAACCCTAAATTTAGTGGCTTCTTTCTTAGTTACTGGAACTACATTTGAGATCCATTCGGCATAATCAATGGCTTGTATAAAAATGACTTTCAACAGTTTTTCTAGTTCTCCTTTGACTAGTAAGGCCACTTTAGGATGCATTTTTCAGAGTTTCTATTTAATAGGTTTAGCATCTGGATGGACTACTAGATGATGCATAACTACAGAAGGGTCCAAACTTGGCATGTCTTCATATGTCCAAGAAAAGACATCTTCATAGTCTTTAAGAAATGAAATGTATTTATCTTGTTTTTATTGACTTAATTCTGATCCAATATTGATTATGTGAGGGTTATGTTTGGTTCCAATGTTAATTTTTATAACATTTTCAACTTCCATATGTAAATCTCTCTCAAAATTAGGTGGGGCAAATGAAAAACCTAATTCTTGTAATTCTTCCAATGTTAACTTGGATAATTCGTCTTGAGAAGTCATAGCGTCAAGCTGGGCTATATTCGGGATAGAGCCATCAAAATAAAATTCATTATATAACAATTCCTCAATGGAAACATCATGAAAGATATCTCCCTCCAACTCATCGTCGGATTCGAAAATCATTTCGGGGTAGGCTATGGATAGCATATTGCAGGTAAAAGAATTATTATTTAGACATAGAGAATCTTGTTTATCGAGATAATCTTGATAACATACGAGACGGTCATCATCGTCAAATGGAAAGGGGTGACCTTTACTAGAAAATAGGCCCACACCACAGCGGGCAGGCCACGGTTCTACCTCAAATGGTTCTTTCATACCATTTTGGAAAGGTCCCAAACCTTTCCCTTTATATACCAATTTAAGCATTATGGGCTTAGCTTTAAGATAATCATTAGCAAAATAGCACCTAGCATATCCAACACAATGTGTCTTAATGTTTCTGGGTATTCTTCCCCAATCATATTCTTTATAAATAAAAGCACAACTCCTAACTTGGTAGACACTTCCCATAGGCTGTGGGAGACCTAAGATACGAGGAGAGGGTGGGAGATTATTTAAAAGAAGGGAAGTTTGCATGGCAGTGTTGGCTTCCTCAGATATAAGAATTGTAGATAAATCGGGTAAGAACTCATCAGTAAGAGCATAAGAGGTAGAAGGAGCATTTCCTACATCATTGAGTTTAGAAAGGATGCTAGTAGTGGATGTAGATGTCATAGGGATATTGACGGGTGAATCTAGAGGTGTGGAAGATATAGGAGTAAAACAAGAAGCATTAGTTGTAGTTTTAGGATCTTATCGAGGTCCTAATGTGGTTTGTTCAAAATATGGTTGAGCTATATGTATAGGTGTAGTTGAAAGAGTAGATGATGTTATGGGTGTGTGTTTCACACGTTTGGATGGATGATAAGAATTAGGATGTGTGGATGATAGGGCAGGGTAAAATTGAACTCCAACAGCTTCTGCAAAAGCACACATATCAAAGGGTCTAGGATCACCATGAATGGTAACCAACTGGTTTTTAAATTTGAATTTAACACACTAATGTAAAGTGGAGGGAACCGCTCGCATTGCATTGATCCAAGGGCGACCCAAAAGTATATTGTACAATGCAGGGCAATGTACAATAAACACGATCATATCTAGGGTTCTAGGACCAACTTGCAAGGGTATAGTAATGACTCCACATGTTTCTTGTGTCTCATCATTGAAGGCTTTGATAATCATATCAATTATTTTCATTTTGTCACTTCTAAACCCAAATCGTTGGTAGAAGTTAAAAGTGCATATGTTTAAAGATGAACCATTATCAATCAAGACTCGTTTAACGGCTACATCTCCAATTAAGGCAATAATATATAAGGGTTTATCCTTATGTAGACTATGTTGTGGGATATCTTTATCTTGAAAGTCAATACAATCGACTTCTCGAGTGATGATAGTATTGGACATGGCTTCAGGTTGAATATTTTATGGTACCATCATTTGGCTTAATGTAAGCATTAATTTATCCCTATGGGTAGGAGAAGATCTTAATAGGTCCAAAAGGGAAATTTTAGCTGTAGTATTGGATAATTATTCATTAATATTGTAAGGAGGTTTTGGTTGAACATTAGATGCATAATTCCCTTTATTGGGATTTTTCAAAACAAATGGGGCTGATCCATTGTTCTGAGTTTCATCCTGTTGAGAGGTTTGAGCCTGTTTTCTGGTAATAGCTCTGATGGTTCCTACAATATTATTTTGTGGATGATGAATAGGTCTTGATCTAGCATTTATGGCTTGTTCATTAGAAACTATTTGGTGAGAATATGGTCTAGTAGTGACTCTTCTAGAAAATGGTTCTTCTGGAACCATAGAACTTGTGATAGGTTGAATAGGATCTTATTCATATTCAAAACTATTCGATTGATTTGAGGTGATTTCCATGTCACAACCAGTTTCATATTCGGTGTCACTAAGATCAAGTATCCGAATATTACGTAGAGGTCTGGTCGTAACTATAGATAAAGTTGTGCCAAATATTTGAGGATCATGAACAGGTAATTGTCCACTAATAGTCCCTACATATCAGGTAGGAGGAAGAACATTGTGATGCTTAATTTGATTGGCCACCCTCTACTGTGTTTTGGTAAAGGATGTTGAAATATGTCCAATGATTAATTGGCATTCTGATTCTAATTTTGGAGAATGTTCTTTTGAACGTTATTAGAAGCATTTTGTTTAGGTTGGAAGGCTTGCACCTCCATCTCATTGTTATCAATAAAATCTTGTATTTTATGTTTTAATATTTTACAAGAGTTGGTAGCGTGTCCAGGTCCTCTATGAAAATCACAATGTAAATCAGCTCTGTATCCGGGTATGGTTGGATTAGGTTCCCGGATAGTTGGTAATTGGATCAAGCCTCGTGCTAGTAATTGCGGGAGAATGGTTGATAAAGGTTGATTTAACCTAGTAAATTCTTGAGGTGGTTTATCAAGAGGTTTAAATATAAACTTCTTTGTTGTTTTTGTAGTATTAACATTAGAAATGTTTCTGCTATCGGTGACTCCGTCACCCACAACTTGTTTATTTTTATATTGATTTCTGGATGTTTTCTCATCATATTTCTTTTTGATCTGACCTCTTCTAATGAGAGCATCTTCCACCCTTCGAGCTAAGTCTATAGCTTGATCGAAGGTGGTCAAGGTAGCAGTTGATAATTCATAGGATAGTTGTTCTTGTAAATTATTGATAAAAATATCCAACATCTCCCGATAAGGTAACACAAAGTGTAATTTTCCTATCAACTGTCTCCATCGAGCTAAGAAGTCAGCAAAACACTCATATTTGTCTTGTTTTAGGTTGTACAAATCTTTAATGGTTACATGCCTTTCGATATATGCACTAAATTGATGCACAAAAGACTCAGCGGTCTCTTCAAAATTTCTCAAGGAATGAGTGGGTAGTTGATAATACCATTCCAATGCCATCCCACCTAAGCTTTTTGGGAACATTTTTAGTAATAGCAAATCATCATGTGATATGTCATGACATGCTATCCTAAACATATGAAGATACTCTATGGGATCTTTAGTTCCTTTATATATAGGTAGGATAGGCATAGGAAAATGTTTGGGATATGGTTATGCTACAACTATAGGATCGAGAGGTTGACTACACATCTCTCGATAATTGTACGAGGGACTGTAGGGATCTATCTGGTCCATGCAAGAGACTAATTGTTTCACCATGGCTTCAAAATTAAATATATCAGTATACCATGGTTTAGGAGTTATTTCGTTGATAAGAAATACATCCAAAGGTTCTAAGCATGATGTGCTTGAAGTGGGTTCCTGGAGTATTACGACAAATAATGATGGTAGCATATTCATCATCTAACTCCAAGGGTAAAAGAGATGCAACTGCAGCCATAGCGTCGACCGCACGATTGCTAGTTGCAAGGATATAGCTTCCAAAGGGTAACTTGATAAAACAAGGATAACAACGGACAAAGAAATATGCTTTATATGGGCATAATTTATCATCTCTGGTCTGATAAACATCATTGATTTGGTTTATGACAAGTTGGGAGTCACCGAAAACCAATAAACTTTTAATTTTCAATGCTAAGGCAGCTCGTAATCCAAGGAGAAGAGCTTCATATTCAGCAGTGTTATTGGTGCAAGAAAATGTTAATTTGAAGGACAGAGGTATAAGATGTTTTTGCGGAGATATTAAAATAATACCCGCTCCAGCCCCACTCATGCATCGGGCTCCATCAAAGTATAGGGACCATTGCTCTGAATGGTCTACCTCTAGTTTAAGGCATTCATTAGGAAACTCAATGATGAGGGGATGAGTAGATTCTAAGGGTGTAGTAGCTAATTGATCTGCTATGATTTGACCTTTAACAGACTTTTGTCCTATGAATATGAGTTCAAATTTGCTTAACGCAAGAACCCACTTGGTTGTGCAACCAGATAAATATGGTCGACTCATGAGATATCGCAAAGGGTCGAATTTGGCAATAACATACGTTTTCTGACTGAGCATATAATGTCGTAGTTTCTATGTAGAAAATACGACTACTAGGCATAATTTCTCTAATATGGTATAACGAGTTTCATAACTGATTAAGGTTCTGCTAATGTAATAATTAGCACGTTCTTTCTTCTCATCATCAAGCTGAGCTAACATAGCTCCTAAGGCAGAATCAGAAGCAGAAATGTACAAGATAAAAGGACGATCAGATCTAGGTGGGGAAAGCATTGGTGGTTTGAGGAGATATTGCTTAAGGAGTTCAAATGCTTCTTGGCATTCTTCGTCCCAATGAAAAGAGACATATTTCTTAAGAAGCTTAAGAAAGGGTCCAGTTTTGTCTACCAACTTGTCGATGAAGCGGCGAATAGCTTGAAGCTTACCTTGTAAACTTCGTAATTCTGATATATTTGTGGGTGCGGGCATATCTGTGATAGTCACGATCTTGAGAGGGTCAATTTCAATGCCACGTAAAGAAACTATAACCCCTAATAATTTATCGGACTTAACTCCGAATATGCATTTAGCTGGATTTAGTCGGATAAGATATTCCCTTAACCGATCAAATACTTTCCTTAAGTCATTTAAATGATCATCTTCTTTGATGGAACGAGCTATGATATCATCTACATAATCATGTAGGATATCATGCATCATATCATGAAAAATATAAGTCATAGCTCGTTGATAGGTTGCACCTGCATTCTTTAAGCCAAATGGCATCACTTTCCAACAAAAGGTTCCCCAAGGGGTAATAAAGGTTGTTTTGGCCTGATCTTCAGGAGCTATCCTGATCTGATTATAACCGGAAAATCCATCCATTAAGGATATCATTCCACTTCCAGTAGTAAAGTCAATGATCTGATCCATGTTGGGAAGAGGAAAATCGTCTTTAGGGCATGCAACATTAATGTCTCTGAAATCGGTGCAAACCCTAACTTTAGTGGCTTCTTTCTTAGTTATCTGGAACTACATTTGAGATCCATTCGGCATAATCAATGGCTTGTATAAAAATGACTTTCAACAGTTTTTCTAGTTCTCCTTTGACTAGTAAGGCCACTTTAGGATGCATTTTTCAGAGTTTCTATTTAATAGGTTTAGCATCTGGATGGACTACTAGATGATGCATAACTACAGAAGGGTCCAAACCTGGCATGTCTTCATATGTCCAAGAAAAGACATCTTCATAGTCTTTAAGAAATGAAATGTATTTATCTTGTTTTTCTTGACTTAATTCTGATCCAATATTGATTATGTGAGGGTTATGTTTGGTTCCAATGTTAATTTTTATAACATTTTCAACTTCCATATGTAAATCTCTCTCAAAATTAGGTGGGGCGGATGAAACACCTAATTCTTGTAATTCTTCCAAGGTTAGCTTGGATAATTCGTCTTGAGAAGTCGTAGCTTCAAGCTGGGCTATATTCGGGATAGAGCCATCAAAATAAAATTCATTATATAACAATTCCTCAATGGAAACATCATGAAAGATATCTCCCTCCAACTCATCGTCGGATTCGACAATCATTTCGGGGTAGGCTATGGATAGCATATTGCAGGTAAAAGAATTATTCTTTAGACACAAAGAATCTTGTTTATCTAGATAATCTTGATAACATACGAGATGGTCATCATCCTCAAATGGAAAGGGCTGACCTTTACTAGAAAATAGGCCCACACCACAGCGGGCAGGCCACGGTTCTACCTCAAAAGGTTCTTTCATACCATTTTGGAAAGGTCCCAAACCTTTCCCTTTATATCCCAATTTAAGCATTATGGGCTTAGCTTTAAGATAATCATTAGCAAAATAGCATCTAGCATATCCATCACAATGTGTCTTAATGTTTATGGGTATTCTTCCCCAATCATATCCTTTATAAATAAAAGCACAACTCCCGACTTGGTAGATACTTCCCATAGGTTGTGGGAGACCCAAGGTACGAGGAGAGGGTAGGAGTTTATTTAAAAGGGAGGAAGTTTGCATGGCAGTGTTGGCTTCCTCGGATATAAGAATTGTAGATAAATCGGGTAAGAGCTCATCAGTAAGAGCATAAGAGGTAGAAGGAACATTTCCTACATCGTCGGGTGTAGAAAGGATGCCAGTAGTGGATGTAGATGTCATAGGGATATTGACGGGTGAATCTATAGGTATGGAAGATATAGGAGTAAAACAAGAAGCATTGGTTGTAGTTTTAGGATCTTTTCGAGGTCCTAATGTGGTTTGTTCAGAATATGGTTGAGCTATATGTATAGGTGTAGTTGAAAGAGTAGATGATGTTATGGGTGTGTGTTTCACACGTTTGGATGGATGATAAGAATTAGGATGTGTGGATGATAGGGCAGGGCAAAATTGAACTCCAACAAGTTCTGCCAAAGCACACATATCAAAGGGTCTAGGATCACCATGAATGGTAACCAACTGGTTTTTAAATTTGAATTTAACACACTGATGTAAAGTGGAGGGAACCGCTCGCATCGCATTGATCCAAGGGCGACCCAAAAGTATATTGTACGATGCAGGGCAATGTACAATAAACACGGTCATATCTAGGGTTCTAGGACCAACTTGCAAGGGTATAGTAATGACTCCACACGTTTCTTGTGTCTCGTCATTGAAGGCTTTTATAATCATATCAGTTCTTTTCATTTCGTCACTTCTAAACCCAAATCGTTGGTAGAAGTCAAAAGTGCAGATGTTTAAAGATGAACCATTATCAATCAAGACTCGTTTAACGGCTACATCTCCAATTAGGGCAGTAATATATAAGGGGTTATCCTTATGTAAACTATGTTGTGGGATATCTTTATCTCGAAAGTCAATACAATCGACTTCTCGAGTGATGATAGTATTGGACATGGCTTCGGGTTGAATATTTTGTGGTACCATCATTTGGCTTAATGTAAGCATTAATTCATCCCTATGGGTAGGAGAAGATCTTAACAGGTCCAAAAGGGAAATTCTAGCTGTAGTATTGGATAATTGTTCATTAATATTGTAAGGAGGTTTAGGTTGAACATTAGACGCATAATTCCCTTTATTGGGATTTTTCAAAACAAATGGGGCTGATCCATCGTTCTGAGTTTGATCCTGTTGAGAGGTTTGAGCACATTTGTGCAGTAATGGCTCCGATGGTTCCTACAATATTATTTTGCGGATGATGAATAGGTCTTGGTCTAGCATTTATGGCTTGTTCATTAGAAACTATTTGGTGAGAAGATGGTCTAGTAGTGACTCTTCTAGGAAATGGTTCTTCTGGAACCATAGAACTTGTGATAGGTTGAATAGGATCTGATTCATCTTCAGAACTATTCGATTGATTTGAGGTGATTTCCATGTCACTTTCAGTCTCATATTCGGTGTCACTAAGATCAAGTATCCGAATATTATGTAGAGGTCTGGTCGTAACTATGGATAAAGTTGTGTCAAATATTTGAGGATCATGAACAGGTAATTGTCCACTAATAGTCCCTACATATCGGGTAGGAGGAGGAACATTGTGATGCTCAATTTGATTGGCCACCTCTTTACCATGTTTTGGTAAAGGATGTTGAAATATGTCCAATGATTGATTGGCATTCTGATTCTGATTTTGGGGAATGTTCTTTTGAGCGTTATTAGAAGGATTTTGTTTAGGTTGGAAGGCTTGCACCTCCATCTCATTATTATCAATCAAATCTTGTATTTTATGTTTTAATATTTTACAAGAGTTGGTAGCGTGTCCAGGTCCTCTATGAAAATCACAATATAAATCAGCTCTGTATCCGGGTATGGTTGGATCAGGTTCCCGGATAGCTGGTAATTGGATCAAGCCTCGTGCTAGTAATTGCGGGAGAATGGTTGATAAAGGTTGATTTAACCTAGTAAATTCTTGGGGTGGTTTATCAGGAGGTTTCAATATAAACTTCTTTGTTGTTTTTGCAGTATTAACATTAGCAATGTTTCTACTATCAGTGACTCCGTCACCCACAACTTGTTTATTTTTATATTGATTTCTGGATGTTTTCTCATCATCTTTCTTTTTGAGCTGACCTCTTCTAATGAGAGCATCTTCCACCCTTCGAGCTAAGTCTATAGCTTGATCGAAGGTGGTCAAGGTAGCGATTGATAATTCATAGGATAGTTGTTCTTGTAAATTATTGATAAAAATATCCAACATCTCCCGATAAGGTAACACAAAGTGTAATTTTCCTATCAACTGTCTCCATCGAGCTAAGAAGTCAGCAAAACACTCATCTTTGTCTTGTTTTAGGTTGTACAAATATTTAATGGTTACATGCCTTTCGATATAGGCACTAAATTGATGCACAAAAGACTCAGCGGTCTCTTCAAAATTTCTCAAGGAATGAGTGGGTAGTTGATAATACCATTCCAATGCCATCCCCCCTAAGCTTTTCGGGAACATTTTTAGTAATAGCAAATCATCATGTGATATGTCATGACATGCTATCCTAAACATACGAAGATGCTCTATGGGATCTTCGGTTCCTTTATATATAGGTAGGACAGGCATAGGAAAGTGTTTGGGATATGGTTGTGCTACAACTATAGGATCTAGAGGTTGACTACACATCTCTCGATAATTGTACGAGGGATGGTAGGGATCTATCTGGTCCATGCGAGAGACTAATTGTTTCACCATGGCTTCCAAATTACCAGTTTGTCCACCATATTGGTTTGGTGGTACATGAGTATGGGTTTTGTGACCGTAGGAAGGTGGGACATAAGGATTAGATGCTATATTGTTGTTATGCAAATGGTTGGTAGGAAGAGTATTATGAAGAAGATTTGTTGTAGCATTATGTTGTATCCCAGATTGTTGGAAATTGGTATTTGGTTTTGTTTTAGGCTTTTGTTGATTTGAGGTATATTGATCAATAGCTTGGCGAAATAGAGTAGTGAATGAAGGTTTCTTTTGTGTGGGGATAACCCTTGGCTTGGTAACAGGCACTCTAGGTGGTTGGGTAGCTTGTTGTTGTTGCATGTTTTGGATTATAGCAGCCATGTCCAAATTGGACGGTCCAGCTTGATCACTCTCTTGATCAACAAAGGACAAAGGATTAGTGCGTGTGTGATATATATCTTCTAGGGTTGCTTGAGTGTCACTAATTTGATCTTTATCCATATGAATTGCTCTATTAAGGGTGCCAATATTATTATTGAGAAATTTCCAAAAATGGTCCATGTTCTCAAAAGTAATAGCTCCTTACTGGAGTTATTTTAGGAGATGAGGATCCTTCCTCTCTATCATTTTCTTTTTGTTCATTTGCGTCCACAAATTCTTCTTCTTGTTGGTTTAAGGTTACTTCTTCTTGAATTGGGTCTTCAAGAAGGGCATCCGGTTTATTGTTTTTTCCTAACCAATCCTCTTCTACTTCAATTTGTTTTCCATTCCTGAGTCTAGTCATTGTGTCTAAATTTAGGTTTTAGCAAATATATATTAATATATTTGCAACAGATCTTGGGAGGTATATATTTTAATTATATACCTACTATAATACTTAAAAGAAAATGTTTTGATTTTTTTGTTATGATTTTATTTTGTTTTTGTTTTTGTGTTTTTGTTTTTATGCTTATAAAGACAATAAACAACACACTAAATACAAGAAATAACAATAATAAAATAATAACTTAGTTTTCTATAAATAGTTTATAGATATCATTGATAGGATCAAGTTCATCAGGAGTCATAAAGTGCTCCTCTTCAAATTGGAAATTGTTTTTCAAGAAGTCAACAAAGTGTGCTATGGTGATATTATCTATTTTAGATTCTGTTTTGTAAAAATAAATCTCATGGCAATACTCTCGATATAACACGACTCTAGGAACTCTATTCCATATTTTTCTATCTGTAAGAATGACCTCTTGGTCCTCTACACGAGACAAAAATTTATGCACTATGGCTGCATTCTCAAGGTATTCCTCAAAGGTATACAACTCAGAAGACACAAGGGCTCTTTTATCTGCTAACCACCTATGGCAAGCTCTCTGAAGTTCATGATACAAAATCACTTGATCGGGATCCAGGATTCTATCTAGGACAAACCTCTTGATTTGCCTAAGTTCGGTTGCTCTAGATGAAATGAGATCTAATCTCCTATCAAGTTCGTCCCACAAAGGTTGAACCCTATTTGTTTGAGGTACTCTAAGCACAGAAGTAATCTCTATAGCTGCTAATTGATTTTCAACATTAATGGTGACAACTCGTCTTTTATTATAGTCTACCATCTAAATATGACATGCAAATTTTCTTAAGTCTAAATGCATTTATGTTTTGATTTTTATTATTTTTTTATTTTTAGAAAATTTTTGTTTTCAAAAGGTTTTTGTTTCACGTCGGGTTCACCAAAATGTATCGCTCCAAATTTTTCGCACCCTTACCTTCAGGCTATAGGATCCGCGCCCGGAAGGGGGATGTGAAAAGGATGGGACAATACCTCGGACTGAGAGGCCCTTTGAAGGTCCCGCCTCTCGGGGGAGGTGTATAAGGGTGAATTTTCGATGGATGGTGGGTTCACCAGGAAACTTTTGAATGGCAGTTTCCATGCCTAGGTTGATAGTGTGTTTGATGTGTTCATTTTTATGCTTGATCATTCAACTCCTAGGTTTGGCCGATATGAATCTAAACTATTCTATATGCCAATGCTAATTTAAATGAATACAAAAAATAGAAATGGATGCAAATAATAGAGAATATGCTAACTAGAAGGTATCATACCTGATCCCGGATGTCTGATGGAGATTTTGAGTCTTGTAGCAGTTCAGATCGTCTCAGTTTGTACGTAATCGTCTGATATTTCTTGGGATCATCCCAAATCACAGAAGGTCATCTGAAATCAGACAGAATCATCTAAAATCTGACGAATTCGTCAGACGAATTCATCAAAAACCTGCAATCACAAAAACAGACGCAAAATACCAAATATGCAAATGCAGAAGCAAGGGGTAATGGTAGAAATAACAACAAACATGCCTAAATAATAGATTATAATAATAAATAAGGAAATGCAGTAGATTTAATGATTGATTTTAACTTTATCATGCAATTATGCTAAATGAGGTGAACTCCAAGATGCATAAAACATAATAACTTAAAACGATGCAGAGATATGATATGAAAAATGCAGAAAAGCTAAGAAAATGCAAACTCTAAACTCGGGCTGCCCTCAATCTAGACTACAGTCAGGATCGCCTCCAATCGTACGAGATCGTTTGAAATCGTCCGAGATCGTCCGCGACGATCCAAGCTAGCTTCGACTGAAAAATAGTAGAGTTCCTGCAATAAAAAATGCAAAAATACCAAATGCAAGCAAAATAGTGCGAGGGAATAAGGAGCTAACTCTGCAATGAAATCCTATCAACTAAGGGGTTGGGGGTTCAGGGAGAATCAGCCAGATCAGGGGAGATCAAGGGGATAAACTAGAAAAATCCTAGTTTATATAGGATTAGGAAGAGGTTTGGGAGGTTGGGGATCATCCCAATCCGGGAGATCTCCAACGGGGAAATCTCCAAGCTACGTAGACACGCTTCTGCCCGAGTTGGAGAGGCTGTTGAAACAGAAGCTAATTATGAAAATTTGGTTTTGGGACGAAATCGTCTGGACGTTCTGTTCTAGACAAATTCGTCAGATCGGGGACGATTTCGTCTAATCTGCGATGATATCGTCCAACGGTCAAAACAAATCCTAAAAATGGCACGAAAAATGGGGAAAGCGGGTAAAAGGCGGTTTAACGGGCAGTTTGGGGTTGAAATTCAAATTTTAATATTTTATCTTTTTACTAATGTTTTAACCGTGCCAATTTTAGGGTGCTACAATTGCCTTGATTTTTTTTGGGTCCACCTTGATACCTTGCTTTGAGACTATGAAACCCAAGAGTTTTCTAGATGTGACACCAAATACGCACTTCTTGGGGTTTAGTCTGACTTTGTGTTCGATGAGGTGATCGAGGATCCTGCTTAAGTCATCGAGATGATCTAGGTGCAAAAGAGATTTGGCCAACAAATCATCCATATAATCTTCCAAAGTTTTATGTATATGATTGTGGAAGATGTATGTCATAGCATTTTGGTAGGTGGCACTAGCATTTTTAAGGCCAAAGGGCATGACATTATAACAAAATGTCCCCAAGGCATTGTGAATGCCATTTTTAGTTGGTCCTTAGGATTGATACGAATCTGATTGTATCCCAAGAAACCATCCATGAGGGAAAGCATTTCATGGCTTGCTATAGCATCTACCAATGCATCGATGCTAGGCAAGGGGAAATCATCCTTAGGACTCGCTTTGTTTAGATCTCAAAAATTAGTGCATATGCAAATCCTCCCATTAGGCTTTTTTATGGGCACCATGTTGGACAACCATGGTGGGTAATCCACGCAGATGAAAAACTATGCATCCAACAGCTTTTGTAATTCATAATTGACCATTAAGGCCACGATTGGGTGCATCTTACATAGTTTTTGCTTAACTGGCTTGGCTGTCGGATCAAGCATTAGATTATGCATGACTAGCTGTGGATCTAGCCCTGGCATGTCTTTGTAGGACCATGCAAAAACCTCATTATTTTCTTTGAGAAGGGCAATGTAGTCAGCTTGCTCTTCAAGGGATAGGCTTACCCCCAGCTTGATTATCTATGGATTCATTGGATCAAAGCTGATGTCTACGTTAGTCATCTCCTCGACTGACATGTGGGACCCGTCCTCCAACTGGTGTGGAGTTGGAATAAAGTGGATATCATTTGCTGAATTCAGATTTGTGTTAGGAACTTCAGGTTCCTCTTCAGAATGGAAGATATCCTGAGTTGGTCCTGGGGTGAAATGAAGCATATCACTGCAAGGCCAGTACTTTGATGGGGATGGTGGTGAATTGATGTGATCTCAGTCTATGAAATCTATGTCTAGATATAATGACTTTGTTGGATCGAATGGATTGTGGATGGGGGAGGTTAAGTCAATGGAGATCATGTTGATGAAATGATTTTGGTCTCCATTACCGTGGGTGTGGTGACTCGAACATCTTGGATGATTTTTATGCTCTAGATCAGGCTCTGGAGGTATTGGCATGAATGGATCGGCCCTATGTGCAAAGAGGAGGACAAGGTCTACCCTCAGCACTGATATCGCTATAGGGTCTCTAGATAGAAGGTGCTCTCTATATTCCCAAAGTGGCATATGCAGCACTTGGTCCAATTATGTTGGGTTTAGGTGCCACCTATGCCTCGACCCTATGTTTAGCTGTTAGAACATGTCACCAATATCCATGGGGTATTGTTGTTGTCACATATGATTGAGATAGGCCATCTCAATTTCATCTTCACAATCACTATCAGAGATCCAAAGGCCTTCATTGGTTACAACAACTGTTTATCATATTTGAGGCTCGTCTTGCTCAAGAAAATTGATATGGTCCCATCAGGAACATTGCCAAGAGGCTTTCTTGATAGTCATCCATGGGGATCACTTGGTGCTACCTCATACTCTGACTCATATTTCAAAGAGCCTTCCTAACCTTGTCTATTTCCCCTTTTTAGGTGAGCTCTCAAACTTTCTCCTTTCTCGGTTAAATGGAAGGGGTTGTTGGTCAACAAGGTTGGTCGTCAACAATGTGAGGTAATCCCCCAATGTATATGTTGTGTTAGGATTGGCATATGGATCTAATGCCAGCCCATCCGTGTTGCCCATACCTAGGTCTTACATGTTCTCCACCAAGATGTCCAAGGGTAGGGGGTGGTTGAACCCTACTCTTGATTTGTCGTATGGCATCTGATATCTTGGTTGGTAAAGAACGTGCACTCCTTGCTCATATCTGCACAGCCCATATCCATGCCAATTACATTGGCCAAGATATCTTAAAGCAAATTTTGGGTTGGATAGACAGTTAATGTCTTAAGAAAAAGGCTCTTCATCTTCCTTTTCTTGCATGTGAGGTTCAATGCCATTATCAAGGCCCCCATATACAAAGTTTGTCTAGTTTGGTGGGTAGCCTAGAGGAACAACAGTGCCTATAGGGAGGTGAGGTCTCCCAATGTCCTGCATGGACTCCAATGTGGGTGTTGCTACAATGTTGTGCACCAGATACTCCTCCAGGCCCGTGTTGGCCATCTCAACAATGATTGTTGGCAGTTGAGGGGGAGGGAATGGGAGTTCTTCTTGAGTCCACTCCATGTTAGGTGAACTAGGCATGTCGACTTCCACTCAGCTAGGCATCTCTTTGGTAGAGATGGTTGAGACTGATGGTGGTGCCTCTTTTAGGGGTTTATTCCCATTGTCCTTTGGTGTGGCCATCGTAGGTGGCATCGTTGGTGAAGGACCAGATGATGAAGATGGACCCAACTAGGGATTTGATGGACTTAACAACAGGGATGTATGCAGGATCGAACCCTGTTTAGATGGATTCAACTACAAATCCAAATGTGTTGATGGAAGGGTCGATTACAGCATCAGATGCACCGTATTACAATATTTGAAGGGTTCTAAGTCCATCGATACTACATGCACCTGCCCTTCAAATGTATACTTTAAGCATTGGTGGGATATTGAAGGGACACACTTCATGTCCCTGATCCTTGGCTGGCCCAAAAAAATTTTATAAGCCATATCACCCTCCAAGATGTGGCACAATGTAGGAATAGTCTTTTATCCCACTTGGATGGGTAGGACAATTGTGCCAACTGTCAAGCATATCGCATCATTGAATGCTCGTAGAGTGTAGGTGGAGGCCACAATGTGAGATGTTGGCAACTTCAGATGTTTCAATGTCGCTATTGTAATGATATTACTGGATGAGCCAGTGTCCACCAAAACCCTCTTATACGAAATCCTGTTGACTTGCACAATGACATGTAGGGGTGGATCCACCATGTCACCAGTCACTAACTTCAATTCATCCTCTCTAAAGGTGATGACTAGCTTGGTGCATATTTTGACATGTCCCACAAAGTTGTTGAAAGAGTTTACTTCGTGGGGCTACAGCTCGATGGCTTTTAATATCTCCATTAGAGCCTCTCGATGGGGTGATGATTGTCATATGAGCTCATATATGGATAGCCTAGCCGACATGGTTCTCAAACTCTCTCGATGCTTCTACACCCTCGTCGCCTACTACTGCCACCTCTGGACCCCTAAGAGGCCCCTCACATTGCCACCGCCACAACGTCCACCATTGCTCGTACTCAGCAGTAACCCCAATGTCATCCACATCTAGGATGTCAATCATTGTATCTAAATCCTCACCCAATGGCTCAATGATCGACCAGTACAATGACCTCTCATCACCCCAATGTCGATATATCAAGGGCTCCCCAAGAAATCCTTGGCACACCCCAAACTGTCGCATCACCTGACCATATAGGAAGAACTCCTACTTGGTCCTATGTTGCATGATCAGCTACCTCCCCCTATGAACATGCCAGAGCCACTCCCTAACATTATTCCAAAATGGAAAATCCAGGTATGTCTACCAGACTACCTCCCTAGGAGCAAGCCACAAGAAGGCATCAACGTAGTGCCCCACATCACCTACCCATTGCCAACTGTGCCCTCATTCCTTCGACCTATGCCACAGTGTCACATACCCTATTTCTCTATCAACTATATCTGCCTAAATCATCCATGGCAACCCCAATGGCCTCCCCATAGCTATGTGCTGCCAAGCCCAACACTGCAATAGGTGACTGCATCTAATACCCTTCTACCTTCGGTAGCGGACCTCGTACAACTCATCTAGAGCTATGCCAGTAGTTTTTTCCCCCACCTCATAATTAGGGGTGCCTCCATCGGACACTCCACCAACCTGAAGACCACCTCCAGCAAGTTCCATGAGAACCTCACACCTGAAGAGTCAGGTAGCAGCATTTTGGATATGAGGCTCATCAGTAATGCATTCCTCACTCCTAACACGCCCCTCTATAGCCACCACTATACCAAAATGCTGCCAATCTGGCAGTCGCCCTCTACCATCTCCATTGGGCTATCCACACCCAACTTCTCCCCATGACCGAAGCATCGTGTTAGCACTGCTATCCGTTGAATTCGATAGACGTCCTTGAGATTCACTGGCATCTCCCCTATTGGGAGATGGAAGGTATTGGTGTGGGGTTCCCATAGTTTGATCAACATGGTCAGGTATGCCCGATCCCCCATAATAGGCTCTAGTCGCGTCACATTCTTAAGCCCAAGGGCGTCAAGCTACTCCCAGTCCACCAAATTTAGTGCCTCCCAGGAGTCAGAGAACACCGTCGACTGACGATACCAGCTCTTCACCACCTGCAAAACAAAAACAACAAAACATTAAAAAAAACATGATAACAAAAAAAACCAAACTGTACAACAATGCATAAACATACAACAAAATAGTTCAATAAACTATACAATCACACCTAACAAATGTACAACTAAAAACAATTCAAAACAAACAAAAAATTCAAAAACAACAGTTTGTCAGTACCTAGGGTTTTTAACTCTACGTTTAAACTGATAAATAAAAAAAAAAATTCAAAAACCACAGTTTGTCAGTACCTAGGGTTTTTAACTCTACGTTTAAACTAATAAATAAAAACAAAAAAATTCAAAAATAGTTTTTCAGTATCTAGGGTTTTTAACTCTATGTTTAAACTGATAAATAAAAACAAAAAATTCAAAAACCACAGTTTGTCAGCACTTAGGGTTTTAACTTTAAGTTTAAAACTGACAGATAAATAAAAAACACAAAAATTCAAAAACAGTTTGTCAGTACCTAGGGTTTTTAACTCTACGTTTAAACTGATAAATAATAAAATCAAAATCAAAATAATAGTTTTTTGTTAACCTTGGGTTTATAACTGAAGTTAACGAAAATACAAAAATCAAAATAAAAACAATTTTTCTAAAGCTAGGGTTTTGCTCTCAGTTTAACCTAGGGTTTTAGTTTTAAAACAATAAAAACATCATATTTAAACCTAGGGTTTATTATAACAAAAATACAAAAAATAAATAAAAAAACATTTCTTTTTAGCCTCGGGTTTTACCTTAGTTTAAACGGAAAAACAAATTCAAAATAAATTGTGATTTTACATCTATATAATAAAACACAAGATGACTAAACGAGAAGTATCACTTACCGGTATTGCTTCAGATCCGTTGCTCAATCCAATTTGTGAACTCATGGCAACGGGAAAAATTTGATAGCACTTCGCTTCATAGACTCGACCTCCTCCTCCTCAGAGCTCTAAATCGCCAAAAAAATCGAATGCAAATGAGCCCAAACCCTAGTTTTGGCCCTTAAATAGGCTTTTAGGCCTGTAATCGTTCCACCCTAGGATGAGCACTCTATTTAGATCTCGTCCCACCCTAGGACGATTACAAAACTGGTATTCATCCCACCCAGGGACGATTACAGAGCAAAATTTTCAAAAATAGCAAAAACTGCACAAAATGCACAAAAACAAGCAATAAAATTGTCCAATAAGAGTGCTTTTGCACTTGACATTATGGGCATGCAAAACAGACGTCAGAGTCACAAATCCTCACTATCCTACTCCCTAAGAAGGCTACCATAACTGGACCACTCCACGGGATGACAGATTACCAAGAATTTCATCCCTAAATGGCATCCCAAAAAGGGTCCAAACCCACGCAAAAATAGCAATAACATTACTGAACAAGGTGAATTTTTGCCTCTATTTCTTGGCATGCAAAATAGATGTCGAGGTCACAAATCCTCACTATCCTACTCCCTAAGAAGGCTACCATAGCCGGACCACTCCATGGGAGGATTGATTGCCGAGAATTTCATCCCCAAATGGCGTACCAAAAAGGGTTACACCCACCCCAAAATAGGTCAAAATGTTGGGAAACTGCACACACATTCAAAGATAAAAAACTAAAAGGCACCCTTACACAAGTCACCTTAGGTCAAGCAACTCATTGCTTTTCTCATGTAGGTCATTACATCATCGATTCGTCGCTTGAGGGAGTAGTCACGCTTAGTCACCAATCAACAAATACACACCCAATTAAGGAAATGGCATGCATTTGAAGAATCATTGACAAAGACAATCACGCCCCTGCTTGGGGCAGAAAATAAGAAATAATCACAAGATGATCAAACACTTGGAATTCATGAATCATGAACTCAAGGTTCCCACATAAAAAAGGTTGTGCCCTTTGCCTATTCATGACTGATCAATGTCCAAGGTCAAGTAACACCTCATCGAAAAAGGTTAACACTTGAATTGAGTTCCTTAGCTTGTCAAAAGCAAGGATTCAAGAATGCATGCCCTTTCCATACTTAGGGCATCAAAATTTGGTTAGGTTACTGAGAAACCCTAATCATTAGTGCTTTGGTTATCTATTTTTTCTCAGACTGCACCACTCTCAAAATAATTTTTGAAGGTCAGAGATCGATTTGGCACATTTCAGGCACTTTGCTCCTTATTCGTTCCACCCAGGGATGATTACAAATTGGTATTCTTTCCATCCAGGGACAATTAGCAGTATTTGCTCTAGGGTGGGGTGAATAGCAGGTTTGATGGGAAAAAAGTCAAATCTCGACAAATGGCAGCACAAATCCACCACTTAACTCCTACTTCATTGCATGAGAGTGCGAGTGAGAATTTTGGAGTGCTAGAGGTAGTTACAAAGGCAGTCATGAAGCCCTTAATCAGGGAGGAATATTATCCCCCCTGGAAAGGCATGATTACCAAGTGGCGCCTCTGCATGCTCATACACAGAGACCATCAGGTCTATAAAATGGTGAGTATTCTCACCCCAAAAAGATACAGAGAAGGAGCATTTTGAGAAATGAAGTTCTACCATTTTGCATACTCACCTTTTGATTGTTCCTTTCACATCCATGATCTCTCTTTTGGAAGGGATGTCATTGGGTGGTTATTGGAAGCATAATCTAGAACCCAAACCCAACATTTGGCGTATCCCACCCAAATTTTCCAAAAACACCCCACAATAGGTTTTGGACCCATCCCAAGTGGATTGGTGCTGAAATTGGGCCCTAGATTGTGGGCATCATTCCCCTGGGTGCCCCCCACACTACTGCAGTCCTAATCGCCCCACCTCGGAGCTATTAGAAATATGTAGTAGATTTTAGTTCTATTTTTTTTGCATTTTATTCTAGGTTTCATAGATAGGCTTGCATTCAAATTTCATGTAATTTTGAGCAGTTTTGATCATGTTTTTGTTATTTCTTGCATTCGCTAACATGCAGGTAGCATCATCAAATTCCCAGTGATAGAGGCTGAATTGGAAAAATCTGACCTTCTGGGTCTTTCCAAAATCCCCCATTTTACCTAACCCCCAAATTTATAGGTGATTTAGAGCCTCAAAGATGGGACATTTGGGATAGTGCTTTCTGACGTTTTATTACAGGTCTAATTGTCCCACCTCAGAGTGATTAGAAATCTGTGGCGAATTTTCTGACTGTTATTTTTGCAGTGCCTTCCCAATGATGTTCTCATGCCTCTATCAAGTTTTTAGCTTATTTTGATCTACTTTAGCTATCGTTTTATTTATTTTATGCATGCACTAATCTTAGGCTTGGGGATTGCATGTTTCATTTCATATGCAGGTGCTACTGATTGTTTTATGTTCCTTTGAACGTAGGATATCGACATCGAAGGAGCAAAAAAGAATCAAAGACCCTTTCATGCAAGCGGTGGCAATGTTTGGTCCACCCATTTTACATGTGGGCACGTGAAAGAAGGCATACCACCCATGGTGTAACGAAACCTTATTTAACGCTCCTAGCCCCTGAAAAGGGAGGAGATGTGTTGTAACCGAGATTTAAAGCAAATTACTAAAAAGGGTTGTATTCCATATTTTATTTCTATCTGGTTTTGATTTGTTTATGTTTCTATCCTTTCATGCATTTTCAATTCATAGGATTTAGCATTATCTTTGGCTTCGCTTGCATCGCACTTGGTGTTTCCTTTTTGATTTTGTATCCTCGTGCTTTCAGTAAGTGCCAGATTGAGAAGGTTCTCTATGTTCTAGGATTGGTGAACAAATTTTTGTCAGTCACACAAGGTCTGGACAAAAATATGGTTGTAAAATTTAGTGTTGAGGGGGGCAACAAGTGTTGTTCTATCACCAAGAGGGGTAAGAACATTGCAACCACTTCATATAAGCATGGATTATTTGCCCTAGATACTATCTCTTCTCTAGATGTAGCCATGATTGTCTCTACAAAGGAGGAAACTTACCTATGGCACAAGAGATATGGACATATGAGTTCTGGTTACTTACTTGAGTTAAGTATGAAATGTTAAAAGGTCTTCCTTCCCTTTCTACCACATTGCTAGTTTGATCTGACTTCTTGGTAGGAAAGCAGCATAGAGTACCTTTTAAAAGGATCTCTACATGAAAAAAGAAACCTCTAAAGTTGGTTCACACCGATATGTGTGGTCCTTTAAGTCCCAATAGTTGTGGGGGTAAGAGGTATTTTTAGTTATTCATGGATGATTACTCACGAAATATGTGGGTATTCTTTCTTCAACTAAAATCTGAAGCATTTGGTTTTTTTTAGAAATTCAAGAAATCTGTTGAAAAGGAGTTAGGGACTTCTATCAAGACCCTTCAATCAGATCAAGGGGGGGAGTTCACCTCTAAATATTTTTTTGAGTTCTTGAATAAAAATGGGATCACAAGATAGTTGACTACTGCTTATACTCCTCATCAAAATGGTGTTGCTAAAAGGAGGAACTATTCCATCATGGAAATGGTTCATTGTATGCTCACAGGAGCTATAATTAGGCACAATATTTGGCAGAAGTAGTCACCACAGTAGTATATCTATTGAATAGGGCACCCACTAAGGACCTACAAGGAATGACTCCACAGGAAGCATGGAGTGGCAGAAAACCCTCCATCTCTCATCTACGCATTTTTGGTTGTAAAGCATTCATGCACATACCGAAAGAAAAGAGGAAGAAGTTAGATGAGAAGAAATTGAAGTGCATTCTTCTTGGGTATGATGAGCACTCCAAGGGTTATCAATTTATTGATCCCTTAACCAAGAATATATACATCAATAGATATGTAGTTTTTGATGAGGCTTTCACATCAAAAAACACATCAGATGTATACCTAGACCTTGTGGAAACTAAGGTTGAGAAGTCTCCTTCATCCAAGGTTGGAGGTCCTTCTTCATATTATTCATCTCCATAGAAGAAGAATCCAAAGTGGTATACAAGTATGATTAGAGACTCTAAGCTATCCACTCCACTAGATTTGACATTGGATAGGCCTTGTACTCGCAGCATGGCTCGATAGGAGAAATATGTAACAAATATTACTGGGGTTGATGATCTGTGTCAGTATTTTGGGGAAATTTCTATAGATATAGAAGATATGGATATTGATGATTACAAGGTGTTTATGTCCTCAATAGATAAACTTGAATCTGTATCAGTACGAGATGCTCTTGGTGAGCCTTAGTGGAAGGATGCTATGGATGCCGAGTATAAGTCTTTGATGAAAAACAAAAATTGGAAGCTTGTCGATCTACCATATGGAAAGAAGCCCATAGGCTACAAATGGGTGTATAAATTCAAGTATAAGGTAGATGGGATAATAGAGAAGCATAATGTTTGACTTGTTGTAAAGGTCTATGCTTAAAGAGAAGGCATTGACTACAAGGAAACTTTTGTACCTACTACTCGGATGACAACCATTCAAGGTCTTTGTGCTATGGCAGCACAATATGGGTAGAAAGTGTACCAAATAGATGTCAAGAGTACCTTTCTAAATGGTAATATCCAAGAGGAAGTCTACATGACTCAACTGGAAAGATTTGAAGTGGAAGGCCAACAGCAGAAAGTTTGCAAATTGGTCAAATCCTTATATGGTTTGAAATAGGCCCCTCAAAATTGATACATAAAAATGGATAATCACCTATTGTAGCATGGATTTAAGAGATGTCCATCGAATGCAAACCTCTATTTCAAGAAGAAAGGCTCTGAAATAGTGTTGCTTGTACTCTATGTTGATGATATGCTCATAACAGGGAGTTCAAAAATAATGATCTCTTATGTCAAACAAGATTTGAGTGGATATTTTGAAATGATAGATCTCAAACTTCTCCATTACTGTCTTGACCTAGAAGTGAACCAAAGGGAGCACTACATCAAAGTGTCCCATAAAAAATATGCCAAGACACTACTATAAAAATATCTCATGACTGACTGCAAGCCGATGGCAACACCAATAGAAATAGTTCTTTAGTTATCACAATATGACAAATCACATAAGGTAGATGCTACTCTCTATCATCAGCTAAATGGGAGTCTCATATATCTAACCAAAACTAGGCCAGATATCATATTTGCTATCAATTATCTTTCAAATTTCATGCAAGAACCTACTACTACACACTGGAAAGCAACAAAGCGAGATATTCACTATGTCCGTGGCACAATGGAATATGGCCTAGAATATAAGAAGAATAACAAACTCTTCTTACATGGATACATGGACTCTGACTATACTAGATCATTTGATGATCATAAATCAACTTCAGGATATTTGTTTCATCTTGGATCTGGTCCTATCTCTTGGAACAACAAGAAGCAACAGGTGGTTTTTATCTCATCGACAGAGGCAAAATACTGTGCTGCACGTGAAGCTATGTACGAAGTGATATGTTTGCGTTGCATCTTGACAAGTATGGGTCTTCCATAAAAATCTCCAATACACTTGTTATGCGAAAACATGGGTGTTTTAAACCTAGTTAAGAATCCAGTGCATCATGAACAAACCAAGCACATTGATACACAATGTCACTTTATTCAAGATGAAGTCCCAAGGCACCAAATTCAGCTTCAACACATCTCCACCAATTCTCAAGTTGTAGAAATATTCACTAAGGCACTTGCATGTGTCAAATTTAAATTGTTTCAAAATTATCTATGTATTTCAAAATAATGGGGGGATGCTAGTATAGCTAGTAGTTACATGTTTCCTAAAATATTGTAATAAGGAGGGATGTTAGAATATATTTCAATATTTAATTTGTTAATTAATTCAATTGTAACAATCTTATATTGTTAGATTGATTAATATTAGGCTAGTTTTTATTTGTTACAACTTCGTTTATATTTGTCTCGGGTGGTTCCACAATCTTTGGGCTAATCCTGGTCCTATTATTTGTAATTATACTTCATCAAATTAATCAAATGTGTTCTGCTTATCACAAAAATAGATAGTAATCAAAGCATCGCCCAATCAACTCAAACAATGAGCCTCACTGTTAGGAATATACTATTAAAATAAAGGTAACACACAAAATACTAAAAGATAACTAAAATACATGCAATAACAGAATAATACTAAGCAAAAAGTAATTACGAAATTGAAACAATCTCACAAATAACTCAGAATTATAGGTCTGTTCAAGAGGGCAACCTTCGTAAATATTTCATTAACTTGCATAAATATGCTTTGTTCATGGCTTCATAGCTTTTTAAAGAAAGACTTTATGCAAACCCTAATCCTAGGCTCAAAAGTTGGCTTACATGCAAAATACCACTCGAGCTAGAATATTCTACCAAATATCGATTACAATCTTGATAATGGTTATATCAAATGGTCCCACTTGGCTAGGAGCATAACATCCCATGTACATTACAAAATAACATTATATACGGGATCCTCCACATTGAAAGTGGATCTTTACATAATAATGGGAATTAAAAAATAATGTTAGGATGGGATCCTAAAATTTCCTTCCCCTTCAAAAAGCTTTGTCCTCAAAGCTAAAGGTGAGGAAATTGGTGCTGGAGCTGATGGAGAGATTCCCATTTAGCATCTTTCGGCTAGATTCCATACCACTAAACAAGAACTTCAATAATGATGTGATTACGAAGAGTGCGAGTTTGATGATCCAATAGTTGTTCGGGTTCAAGAAATATATAATCTTATTCATCTAAATATGGGAGTGTAGATTGAACCTGTACTTTATTTCCCACCACATTTTTTAAAGCAAAAACATGAAAAAGAGGATGGAGTTTGGATGTAGGTGGAAAAACCAACTTGTAGACTATAGCACCAATTCTCTGTAACACCTGATATGGCCCATAGTACTTTGTAGCAATATTCTGGCATCTATGAATCTGGAGGTACAACATTTTATACAGTTACAAGCAAATGAAAACCATATCACCCACATCAAAAATATGCTCAAAATGATGTTGATTACCCTATTGGTGCATCCGATTTTGGGCTGCCTCCAAATTCATCTTTAGTTGATGGAGGACATCAGCATGCTGACTGAGAGTAGTTTCAATTGCATGGACCTTAGAGCTCCCTAGAATGTAGGAGGAAGACGTTGATGGAGGGTGCCCATAAGTTGCCTCAAAAGGGGTAACCTTGGTGGTTGTGTGATAGGATGTGTTGTACCACCAATCGACCAAAGGAAGCCATCACCCAGTATGTAGGATGATTTGAGGAGAAGCAACAAAGGTAGGTTTCCAAACATTTATTGACAATATTTTTTTGACCATCCATTTGTGAATGATAAGTTAATCTCATATTGAGCTGAGTCCCCTAAACCTTAAACAATTCTTGCCAAAAGTGACTAGTAAAGGTTGGATCACGATTGGACACGATGGATGAGGGTATACCATGAAGGCAAAATATAGAATCAAGGAAAATTTGGGTAACGATGGAGGTTGTGTAAGGATGGGAGAGGGAACAAAAGTGAGCATACTTTGAAAAAAATCCACTACCATGAAGATAGCATATTTTATACCAGAATTAGGTAAACCTTCAATAAAATCCATAGAAATATCTATCCAGACCTAATCAAGAATGGGTATGGGTTGAAGAGTGCCTAGAGAATGCATTTTTTCACATTTCATCCACTCACATGCATCACAAGTTGCCAAAAAATCATGAATATCCTTTTTCATACCCTTCAAAAAAAAGTGTTCTTAAGTCATTCATATGTTTTGAGAAATCCTGAATGACCAATAGATGGAGTAGCATGTAGTTCGGTCATGAGAAGTTTCTATAGTAGGGACTTGTGAGAAACAACAAGGCATTGGTGGTAACACAAATACGGGCCATCCCAAGTGTATCCTGAACATGAAGTAGGCTTAGTGGATAGGGAAGAAACCAAAGTCTACAATTCAAAATCCTATAAAGAATCGATCCATTGGGGAATCAACAATGAAATGAAACGCAACATACTAAGAGCTTAAAATTGGTGAGAGAAAGCATCAACCACAACATTCTCCATACCATTATTATAGGTGATATCATAATAATAGCCCATGATTTTAGAGACCCATAATAGCTCCAAAAAGTATTGAAGACTTTGATGATCTATTTTAATGGAGAAATGATGCCTAATGGGATACGGTCGCCAGTGGGTTACGATATGCAGAATTGTCATCACATCCTTAGCATAAGTGGACTTTCCAAAATTATGATTGGAGAGAGAATTACTGGTGAAGGCCAAGGGTCTCCCTTATTGCATCAACACTTCCTCAATAACAAATGGTTTGGAGAAATTTGGCATGAGCAAGGCAGGTGTAGTGGTCATGGTATGCTTCAATTCTTGGAAAGCCTATTCAGCGGGTCCTGTCCAAGTAAATGAGTCCTTTACAATGGAAGTGAGGGGAGTTGTGATTTTATTGTAGTTACAAATAAATTTATGATAATAATTTGTAAGCCCTAGAAATCCTTGAAGACCTTTGAGAGTGTGAGGTTTTGGCCATTCTTGAATAGCTTGGATCTTCTTTGGATCAACTTTAATGTACTCCTTAGTGATAATGCATCCCAAATATTCTACTTTTGTCAACCCAAAAGAATACTTGGAATGCTTAGCATAGAGTTGATGTTGTACCAACAGCTAGAGATTCTGATTCACATAAATAATATACTCTTCCCATGAGCGACTATACACCAGATTGTCATCAAAGAAGACTAGAATTAACTTTTGAAGGAATGGATGAAAAATGTTGTTCATGAGGCTATAAAAGGTGGAAGGGGCATTAGTCAAGCTGAATTGTATTACAAAAAACTCATAGTGACCTTCTTGAGTATGAAAGACATTCTTAGGAATATCCTCCTCTTTGAGTCAGATTAGATGGTACCCCAAGCAAAGGTCAAGTTTGGAAAAATACATAGTCCCATGAAGTTCATCGAGTAATTCATCCACCATGAAAATTATTATTTATGGTGAGTTTATTGAGCTCACGATAATTGATACACAATCGCCAGAACCCATATTTCTTGCATACCAGTAAAACTAGAGAAGAGTAAGGATTGTTGCTTGGTCTAATGACACCGTATTTTAACAATTCCTATACTAAATTCTCAATTTTTGACTTAATAGGATAAGAATACCTATATGTTCTAATTTTGGGTGGTGCATTACCAGGTAACAAGGGAATAGCATGGTCATGAGAGAAACGAGGTGATAATTCTATTGGCTTGATGAAAATAGAGTTGTACTGGGTAAAAATAAGTTACAAATCTTCAAGAACATAATCCCCCTCTAAATAATATGGTTGGATCACAAAAGTCTAAGCTATGACACCTCGAGATGATTTTTTTAACATCTTCTCTATTTTTTTGGAACTGATAATTTGTGATGACCCTGCTTTTAAGCCATGGAGAGTGTAGGACTGTCCATTCTATGAGAATTGAATCCAAACCTCACCAAAGTGCCAAGAGATGACTCCCAATGTACCCAACCATTGACATCCCAACACAATATCACATCCCCCTAATTTAAGTGTAAACATATCTTGTTTGAGCTCATAATCCCCAATTTTGACCTTAACATTATGACATTCTCCATTGCAAGGTAAAGTACCACCATTTGCTACCATAAACTGAAAGGAATTACATGTGTGTACATAACAATTTGCCTGCTTGGTGATGTGGGTATAAATAAAATTGTGTGTATTTCTAGAATCAATCAAGATGGTAAGTCATAGATCCTTGAAATAACCCACAAATTTCATGATTTGGGACGTAGTAATACCAGCAAGAGCATGAATGGAAATTTTAACCTATGATTCATTTGGATTTTCATCCTCTGGTTTAGGTGGTTCCTCTACTGATTTAGTGTCATTATCACTATGGTCATTGGTTTCAAGCTCATCAACATCGATGAGAAAAAATTTCTTTTGGGTGCACCTATGCCCATGAGAAAACATTTCATCATAATTGTAGCACAACCCTTGGGTGCATCACACATCCATTTCAGCATTGGTTAAACGTTTGGGTGTAGTAGTAGCCACAAAAGGTTTTTGTTCATGTTGATTGTGGAATATAAGAGGAAAAGAGGGTTTAGCATGTGCAAATTTAGATAACCACCTTTGAGTTGAAAATTTGGACTCGACCAAACGAGCCAATTGGATAGCCTGCATCATGGATTATGGTCTAAACATTATGACCTTGGATTGGAGATCTTCCCGTAACCCACTAACAAAACAACTCATAAATAAACCTTCGTTTATTCCTATTTTTTTGTTGGCCAATCTCTCAAATTGTATTTGGTAATCTCGAACTATCGAAGTTTTTTTCAGCTTTGTCAATTGTCATGTAAAATCATCATACTCACTAGAGCCAAAGTGAGTGAGTAACTAGGACTCAAATTCTACCCAAGAAGGATCAGGAATAATTTTCTGCAACCATTGGTACCATTGTTAGGCTTTAGATTCCAAATTGAAAGAAGCCATTTGAACTTGATGATAAATGAGGACATCATGGAGTCTAAAGAATTGAGCAACACTATATAACCGTCCATCAACATCCTTCCCATTAAACTTAGGAAATTCTAGTTTTGGCATCTTGAAGAGGATATCACAATAAAAGCAAAGGTGAGAGTTATATGTTCCCATTCCATGATGACACTCAGACTTGCTTAGACCACCTTGCATTTTAGACTCAACATCTGCTAGGTGTTTTTCTATGCAAAACTAGAGGTATCTTGGGAAACTCTAAAAGTTTGAAATTCTATCATCAAGTGTTCAATTGTTGTTTACAATATAGTAACAACACTTAATAGGGTATACAATGCTAAAGTAGTGTTTTGTTCTACCTCTTTTTTATGTCCACGAGTGCCACTTGCCATTTGAGATAACCTTGAACGTTTTTACTTAGTTACTAAAAATAGATGTGGTATTTCAAGAGTTACTATTTTTAGTAATTAAATTTGGGAAATGGATTGCAACACTGATTTTAGGATAGGTTCCACTTCAGTGGCTATGTGATATGAGCGCTCCATGAAGAGATATACTAAATTTATTGAATTTTTGTCAGATCTTATTCGTTGCAAGGCGATGTCAAGGTAATTTCCTCCACTTGGACTTAAATTTTCACTAGTGAGTCCTTGAGGGTCTTTGGTGTAGAATAATAAGTAGCTTCTATTCCCAAAAATTTGAATCAATTTGATGGACCGTTGAAAAGTTATGGCCTTAGCAAGAAAAATAAAAAAATTGTTATTTTTAGAAAATTGGTGCAGACTTTGACCAAGGACTGCCAAGAACAATTTTATCTAGAATAGAGTGTAGAATTATCTGCTAAATTTTTGAGTCAATCTGAGATCTGTGTGAATATATATACCTATTTTAATAAAATTTCAAACAATTATTTTTTGGGGCTCTAGGTCACAAGTGGGAAAACTGAATCAAATGTCTCAGATCTATCAACTAATCACCCTATCATTCTCCTATCACATGTACTATAGTTACAAACATTGATGGCTTTATTTTTTATCCTAACCACCTATATTTTATGACTATTATAGTTGACTGTTACTATCACTAAATGAATTATTACTGCCATTGACTTGATTGTTACTGTTACTAACCTGAATGGTGTTAGAATAAGTAAATATTCTCTTAAGTCCTACTAGGATAGACACACTTGAGTTTTAGTGGTGTCACACGCTTGAGTTTTAGTGGTGTCACACACTTGAGTTTTCGCTCTTCCATGTGTTAGGAGAACACTCAGTGATGTCTTCATCAGGTTTTATGAGTTATTGAAATCCAACAGCTTTCAATGATCAACTTTGTTATTTATACAAATTTGATCCTTGGAATAATCATTAAGCTCTATTTATACATGTAGATGTAAAGTCATTCAGGCCATAAAATGTATTGGATGGATAAATTCTTCATGGCATTAAAGGCATTTAATGTGCATGTGGATGTGAAGAGTAGGTGGTAGATTAGGCTAGGGTAAAGTGGAGGCTAGGCTAGTCAAAGGGTAGACTAGGATGAGGTGGCCCTAGGCTAGGCTAAAAGGATGATCACATGGTGACTAGGGGCTAAGTATAGGATGAGGCTTAGAAGAAAAATGGGGCTAAACAAGATGAATAATGACTCTTGCCAATTTAAGTAAATTTTAAGGGCTTTTGTAAATTAATTAACCATTACCACTACACAAGGGATAATATGATATTTTTAGGTGTCTACATATATAAGCAATGTTTTTCCTTCTATAATAAAGTTCTTCATATATAAAAAATTTACTGTTCTTTAAAAAGGTTTATTTTTAGCATAATATATTTTTTCACTAAGAATTATTTTTAACACTCGCTCTCAATTCTTAATGTAGTTCCAACATCTCTCTCATACTTATAAAATTTTATTTTGATAATAATTTAGTAAACACATCAGCAAGTTGGTCACTAGTTTTGCAAAACTTTAGTTCAATCTCTCCTACTACCATAATAATGGAGTCTTTGCTATAGCAATTGTAGGTTTATTATTATTTCATCCTTTCTATCTCCACATTGTCATGTTTTTATTATACTTGCTTTCTTTTGATAAAAAGTATTCTCTTGTAGAAATAACTGAACATTTTTTTACTTTATCCCATTCCATCACATTCATCCAACCACAATCAACATATATTTTGTTGGCCATTTTATCTTTGTACCAATAAAATTTTATAGGGTGATTCTTTTTGCCACAAATCTCACATGGATGCAAATCCCAACACTTAGTTGTCACATGTCCTAATTTTCGATAATGACTGCAACAAAATGTTTCATCCTCTACATAGACTTCTTTCACAAACTTGGTGTTGCAACTTTTTGTTTGACCAACATAGAAAAGTCCTTCATTATTTGATCTTACTTTTGGATTTATGGGTTCTCTTATGCATTGCCCATTCCTTCCAAATCCTTTGTTATTATATATCATTCTTGTCATTAACTTAGCACCAATACCTCTAGTGTACCTTTCAAACCATCAAATCTCTTAATCACTACTATGTTCTTGAACAATACAGTCTTTGTCACAACCATTACAATAATAAATCACATCATGATTCTCATCTTCACCTCTTGTTCTCTTTATCTCTAGTGCTTTTTAAGAAGAGAGTAGGAATTATTACATCATCTTTATCGCCACTACTAATGGTAACTTTGGCCAACTACCTCTTCTCTATTCTTATTCTCTTGCTTGTTTTTACCTTTCTCTCTACTTGTTTTATAACTTCTCTCAATTTTTTTATTTCCTCTAACTTTATTTCATAATCTCTAGGCTTTTTTTCTTTCTTCAAAAGAGCACTCTTTTCTTATTTTAGGTACTTAATTTCTTTGACCAAAATTTGATTGAGCCTTTACTAATCAGTTATCTTATTATCATTTATTTATGGCTTCTCCACCCAATCGTACCATCAATTTTTCCATAGTCATTACTGAAACATTCTTTCCATAGCCCAATAGAAAAAATGGCTTATTGAAGACTTCTATATCTTTGACTTTGTCAATATTTTACTCTCCCTTGTTCTATCATTATCCTCCTTTTATGTTCCTTGATATTTATTCTTTAAAATATCCCATGCATCTTTTGATTTTATTATCATAGTAATTTTTTAAAAAATTGACTCATGGATTGCTTACTAAATAAAGAAAAAAGTTTTTGAGTACCCCTTTATGTTCTCTTTTAACTGATCTTGTCTTATTTGAAATCAAGTAGCAAGAGCTTGTGCATATGCAAGTTTTATGTAATCATTCTCAACCAATCCCACAAATATTAAGAAATAAACAATGTCTTCATGTTAATGCTCCCAAAATCATAATTTTCCTCCTTAAATAAAAGAATTTGAGACTAACTAATATTTAAATTATTGTTGATAGTAGCCATATTATACTACTATTGCTATTTCTTTTGTTTATGCTTAGACTCTTTTTATTGCAACCTTATCTACCTTCTCACAAACAAACTTAACTCTAATACTAGATATTGATTTACAGAGAAAATAAAGTATTATGCAAAAACAACCACATAGTTGACAAAGTTATAAACCAAAAAAATAAAAAAAAAACCCGAAAATTACACCTGCAATATTGAAACTTTTATTTCTACAATTATTTGATTACATCCAACTAAATACTCCTCGATTATATCTTTCCATAATCCACCTCAACATAGACTATTCAAAACATCTAAATTCTTGCAATATGCGATAATATGAAAACCATAATTTAGTTGGGTTTCCTGCAGTTCTTTCTAATCTCTCTAGTGGAACCTATGAGAGGTTTGATATTTCCCATATTCACCATTGTAGCTACAAATTCTTTAAAGAATGCCTCCTGATTCCCGCTGTAGGTGCTGATATGGAAATCAGTAGAGCCTCTATTAAACAATTTCTGGTCGGAGTGAAATAGTCCTTTCTTACTTATCAAATTCTTGTAGTAATGATTGTTGAACGCATTCCGAGTTTGAAGATCTAAAGGCGAGATGATATTGTCACCTCTAGGACATTTTGCTCTTAGAGAACTAGCGTACTTCATAACTATGTTGGATTTTTTTGTAAATACAAGGCCTAAAACTGGTGCACCGTGCTTCACCTATCGTATGAGAGCCTATAAAACAAAATGACAACACCATTAACTCTCTCTCTCTGCGAAACAATCGGAATAAATATTACAAATGTGGAAGGAAGTTTATCTGAAAGTATGACCATGTCCTTTGCTGAAAGTCCCTGTGCTTGAAATTTGGAGATAAGGTTGCTTAGACTCGAAGTTGGTGGTGGAATTTTATTGTTTGTTCCACTTTTACTTACTGTTCTCGAGTCTCTTCTTCCCAGTATAACTGTCCACACCAAAGGCCCTCTTAACTATATATACAATAATTTTCAAAGAAAATACGAGACAGCAAAACCCGGGATTCACTTCTAATACTTTGTAATCAAAGTACAAAAGCAAGTAAATATAAAAACATAATTTTTACGTACTTCAGAAACAAAATCATTAGCAGCTATTGCGACAATGCCAGCACACGATACCACTTCATTATTGAAAATAGGATCTACATAAAGCAATCTAAAATGAACAACACAATAACAACGGATGAACAATAACCATTTTTGTATACACAAGATGTCCAGACTCAATGTTAAGGAGGAAGAATCATATTGATTATGATCACAATAATATTGATGATATTGATCATTTGATGATTATACATTCAAGAATATTGATACACTTTATAGGAGTACAAAATAGTTAGATGTGGTTTCCATAACAAAACCAAACTGATTGCATGTCGTTGAGCACCTAACTATTGCTTATCAAATCCTTAAGCATTACAAATAATTAATTTCTCCAACAAACTCCCCCTTAATGCTTAAGGGTACAACAAAATTTCTCCATGCTTTCAAACTGTAACATCCATTCTATTTTTCTGGTCATGATGTGTCCTCGAAATTTCCAAGTGTATCACACAAGGAAATGGTGTGTCTGACTGACACCCAAAAATGAATTTTAACAAATTTATTTTCAACAAATTCATTCTGCAACAAAAAGTGAGGAAATGGTGTCTTTGTTGGTTGACACCCCAAAATGAATTTCAACAAATTCATTCACCAAATTAGAAACAACATCAATATGTAGTTTCTAACAAATTCACTCACTTAGAATGAATATGAGACTTTGAACATAGTCTCACTACAAAAAGAGAACATTAACAAATCCACAACCAATTTTAACCACACGAACATGAAAGCATTCTTTCAATTGTTTTCATCACTCCCCCTTTTTCCTTGGGGTATACTCCTGCTGCTCTTTTCCTTCCATATTTTTCCTCTTCATCAAAATTGTCTTCAATGGAAACAACTTTTGATCACACTTGGTTTCCTTCTGAAGAAACCATACAACATGCATTTTAGCTTATCCCAAGCATTCATATCAATCCATCCACAATTCATTTTTAATCTACATTATTTTCTTTTCTTTTTGTAAACAAAACATATGTGAATGGTTATGTCCTCCACAAAATTGACAAGAATAGAGATTCCAACATTTCTCTATTCTATGACCATATTTACCACAATGGTCACATCTATTTTCTTGCACCAACTTGCCATCACTCTTACCTGTTACAAATTTTGTGCTTGTGCTTGAATCATGTGGACTCACTTGTCCTGTGTACCCAAGACCTTCATATTTGGGTCGTACTATGGGTACAAATGGTTCTTTCATACCTTGGTCATGTTTTCCCAAGCCTTTTTGTTTGTAGCCCATTTTATGTAACAATTTTGAGCCAATTCCCTTAGTGTGCTTCTCAAAATGGCCAAAACCATCATCACATTGCTCAACATAAATTTAAGCATCACTAAGTCTATCATCATTGGAGTCTATGTCCTCATCAATTTCAACAGCATAGGCTCTCTCTGAACAATCACGAACTATGGTCAAGTCACTTTCATCTCAACCTACAACTTTTTCTGGCTCACAAAGATCATTAATATCACAACATTCATCCATCATCATAGGTTTCAAATCATTACTGTTACAACATTTGTCCACCATTATGGGCTTCAAATCACCAGTATCACAAACAACATCTTTCATCAATGACCTTTTTTCTTGTGCTTTGATTGTGGAAACATTAAGAGTAATTATCCCCTTATATATGACTTGCCATAAATCAGTAGGTATAGTGATAAAATTTTCTTTAACATCATTAGCATCATGAAGGATTCCTTGAATGCATTGTTGTAGGACCAAATATTCTCCTTTTTGGGCTTCTTTAACAATGGAACGAAAACAATTTCATACACATCTTTTTCCTTTTTTTTAGATTTTTGAATAAATACTTTTAAAAAATTATGTTTCTTGCTTTTTGCCATATTTTTTTCTTGTTCTTTCTTTTATCCGTTTGGTTTAATTTTTCCTTTCAGTTAGAAAACCTTTACATTCCAAAAATTAAAACAATTAAAAAAAAAACTTATTTGTTTTTTAAAAAATGAAAAACCCGTTGAAAAAAACCTTTTATATCCAAACTTAAAAAAAAAAAAAATTCAAAAAAAACTTTACAAAACTCCTATAAAGGACATTATTCTTATTCTTTCACACCTTTGAACAAATTCAAAGAAAATTTATACCTCTTATATCTTCCCAAACTAACTGTTTTTTTTTTTTCTTAACTTATAAAAGTTCAACAAAAAAATGAAAAACCTTATATCTCCTTATTATAAGCGTAATTCAAATTTGTGTAAAAAACAAACTTTATACCTCCATATTAATAAAAAAAAATCAAACATTAATGGTTTACCTCGGGCGTTGTTTTGCTCCGTCTTTTTGAGGGTTTTGGGAGTTTGTGGTGCAGGATTTCCGGCTTCCAGGTATCTGTATTCGTGGTGGCAATCTCTCGAGGCTATATCTTGAGGAATCATAAGCCTCTTCTGCCATGGCCGCTGTTGAAAATTCATTTTCTGCAGGTTCTATGGCACAGATTCACTTCTTGTCAGGCCAGGTGTAACGGAGACAAACCGCTCTGGTACACAGGCACCTCCAAGGCACGGGCCATCACTGTTAACGCACACGCTCTTGTACACAGGTGCCTTCAGGGCACGTATCTCCTCCAGGGTAAGATTTGTGGCTGTCGCAGTTTGGGAGTGCGCTCAAGCAGATAGTCTCTTTCATTTTCCAAAAAATGTCAAGGTCATAGCATCTTCTTTCGCTGTACCTCTTCATGCTCAGCGAACTCCAAAGAATGCTAGTTCTTATACCATTGGTTGAAAATAGGATCTACATAAAGCAAATCTAAAATGAATAACACAATAATAACGAATAAATAATACTCATTCTTGTACACACAAGAAGTGGATAAAGACGAAGAATCATATTAATTATGATTACAATAATTATGATTACAATAATATTAATGATATTGATCAGTTTGATAATTATATATTCAAGAATACTAATATATTTTATAGAATACAAAACCAAACTGATTGCATATTGTTTGAACACTAACTATTACTTATCAAATACTTAAGCATTACAAATAATTAATTTCTCCAACAATCACTACACACCCCTTATATTATCAATCACCTCACCTCGAATCCTCTCGCTGATTGATTAATAGGGACTGCAGTTTTCTCACCATTTAACGTGGGTGAATCGTCCAACAACACTAACGTGGGTGAATCGTTCAACAACACGGACCCATCGCAACCGTGCGTTTCCAGCAACAACAGAAATGAGTCAAATCTATGCATGCATAATTTCATCTAAAAATTTGAATACATGATATGATCAGCATTTTTCAAAGTGAAATGCTTAAGGAATATTTTCTTACATTGACAAAACAGTCATGAAAGCGAAGGCGGAACAAAGATGCACCCATTCGTCTCTTCTTGGTCACTGCTTGTTTCACTCCGGCCATGACTATGAACAATGCATGAGGACACGACTTGTCATAAAATGTTGGAGTAAGTTTCCCACGCACAGGATTCGAAGACAAAGACACTAAAGTGTTGGAAACCCCTTCGGAAAATGCTTCGGCGCGAAGCACTTCGGAAAATGCTTAGGCGCGAAGCACTTCTGAAAATTCTTCGAAAAATGCTTCGCCGCGCAGCAAAAATAAATTGCCCCTCGAAGCAGAAATCAGTCGAAGCAAAAATTAAGCACGGGAATCGACACATTAATTGTCCAAGCGTGCGAGTAGCTGGAGTGTTCGGCGATTTGTCAGGAACCACACTTCGGCATTTAACTCTTGTCAGTCGATCGATGAAACTCTCCCGCCTTTTGTCCTCATCCCCCGCCTATAAATACCGGGGTCATTTTGTCATTTTGTAAGGAATTGGAAATGCGAGGAGGATAGAGGTTGGAGCAGAGCAGCAGAGAGCAATAGCGAGCAAAGGGGCAGCCGCAGAGCTAGGGTTTCAACCAGCAGAATAGCAGAAGGGTGAAACCAGCAGCTGCCAACAGCCGGAGAGTGGAGCAGCAGCCTCCAGATAAAACCTGTGTTTTTATCCTGCAAATGTTTATCTTGCAGAAGTTTGTATTCGCTTCAGAAGGAAGCCTTTTGTAATCCGACATTATTTTTAATATATAATATACTTATTCTGCAAATTCGGGTCTCCGCATATTCGCTCTCGATCTCGAAGTATTGTTTTGTCCACAGACATTTCTCAACTAGGGTTTGCCCCGAAGTGGCAAAATACCCGTTCGATCCAGAAAGGAGTCGGGTTTATTTGTTTGTGCCGAAGCACATTACGACACTCCATTTCGCCGAAGTTTTCGCGGGCTGCCGATCCGCAACTTTCCTATCCGAAGTAGTCACTTCGGCACGAAGATTCCCGAAGTAATTTTACTTCGGCACTTTGCCCCCCGAAGTAGTTACTTCGGGTGTATTTTTCCCGAAGTAAATTTACTTCGGCAAAATTTCCCCGAAGTGTTTACTTTGGGAGCTTGTTCCCCGAAGTTTTTACTTCAGAAATAATTTCCCCGAAGTACATACTTCGGGAGAACTTTCCCCGAAGCTCCCTTCCTCGCGTGAAAACCATCCAAAGTGTTTCGCGACATGATTTTAAATCACGATTTAAATTCTAATTTCCTTCAAATTGGTATCAGAGCCAGTGGTGTCATGATGCGGAGATAGAAGCATGGCTTCCGAAAGAAATTCCCTGCAGTTGCAGATCCCATGATTTAACGACAAGAACTACGATTACTGGAGCATCCAGATGAAGATCCTCTTCGGGTCTCAGGATTTGTGGGACTTGGTCGAGAATGGGTACCCGAAACCGGTAGATGCAGAAGCACTGGCCGCCCTCTCCCAAGCTGACAAAGATCTTCTGAAGGAGAACCGGAAGAAAGACCAAAAAGCCCTGTTCTATATCATGCAAGCGGTTGAGGAGACCATCTTCCCATGGATTGCATCAGCCACCAAGGCCAAGCAGGCCTGGGAAATCCTGGCAAGTTCGTACCAGGGCACCAACAAAGTGAAGTTGGTAAAACTATAGATGCTCAGGAGGGAGTTCGAGAACCTGCAGATGAGTGAGTCCGAGTCGATGAGCGACTTCTTCACCCGGACAACAGATGTCATCAACCAGATGCGGTTGAATGGCGAGATTGTGCAGAATCAAAGGATCATGGAGAAAATTCTGCGGAGTCTACCAACGAAGTTTGATTCTATGGTAATTGCAATAGAGGAGTCAAGGGATCTGACAATCCTCTCTATGGATGAACTGATGGGTTCTCTGTAGACACATGAGCAGAGGCTGAGCCGCTCAACTCAGTCCTCTCTGGAGCAAGCATTTAAGGCGCAAGTCTCAGTCCGAGACAGCAGCAGACAAGACTCCCACCAAGGCGCCTCTAGTTCTCAAGGTGGAAGAGGCAGGAGCAGGCGTGGGAGAAGTAACAAGCAAGGAGGGAGATCAAACCCTCATGTCAGTGAGACCAGCTGCAACTTTCATCAGCAAGGAGGAAGAGGCACTGGCAAAAACCAGCAAGGTAGCTCTCAGCAGAAGAAGGACATGTCAAAGGTCCAATGCTACTACTGCAAGAAGTTTGGCCATTACATCTCTCAGTGTAGAACGAGGATGGCGAACGAGAATCAGCAGCAAGCCCATTATACAGAGGAAGCTGGAAATGCGGCAGGAGGAAATGTGCTGCTGACTTGCAGTGTTGAGGAAGAGAGCAAGAAAAACATTTGGTATCTTGACAGTGGTTGCAGCAACCACATGACTGGGAACAAAGAGATGTTCTCACAATTGGACGAGTCAGTCCAGTCCGAAGTCAAGATGGGGAACAACAACAAAGTTCCTGTGATGGGGAAAGGAAAAATCCTCATCCGAACCAGGCACGACGAACGGAAGCAGATCTATGACGTCTACTATGTGCCTGGCCTAAAGCACAATCTGCTAAGTGTTGGACAGCTTGTCCAGAAGGGACACACTATGCAGTTCAAAGACGGTGTCTGTTCCATCAGAGACAAAGTGCATGGACAAATCGCAACAGTGTCCATGACGAAAAACAAAATGTTTTCACTGCAGATTCAGAATGAATCTTTAATGTCTCTGAGTGTAGTTGTGAAGGATGCTACCGAAGGATGCTACCTGGTTGTGGCATCTTAGATTCGGTCACTTGAGCTTCAGTGGCCTGAATTTGCTGCACAAGAAGCAGATGGTGAAGGGTTTACCCCTTATTGAGCAACCGAACCAAGTTTGTGAAGGTTGCCTGGTCGGCAAGCAGCACAGGGATGCATTCCTTGTTGGACAGTCTTGGAGAGCATCACGGCCATTGGAGCTGGTGCACTCAGACATTTGCGGTCCGATGCAGACCACCACGTTTGCCGACAACAAATACTTCCTGACCTTCATTGACGACTTCAACCGGAAGACCTGGATTTATCCCATCAAGTTGAAGTCAGAAGCATTTGCGAAGTTTAAGGAGTTCAAGGCTCTGGTTGAGAAACAGAGCGGATATTACGTGAAGACTCTCAGGACAGACGGAGGTGGAGAATACATCTCCAACGAATTCCACAACTTTTGCAAGTAGCATGGAATTCGAAGGCAGTTCACTGCCAGATACACACCATAGTAGAATGGTGTAGCTGAGAGGAAGAACAGAACGATCATGGAGATGGCACGGAGCATGCTGAAGGCAAAAAATTTGCCACATGAGTTCTGGGCAGAAGTGCTGTAAGTTGTGCAGTTTATCTGCTGAACCGATGTCCCACCAAGAGTGTGAAGGACAAAATTCTAGAGGAATCCTGGAGAAATCTGAAGCCAAGTGTGGCTCATTTGCGAGTTTTCAGGTGCATAGCATATGCACATGTTCTAGATGAGAAAAGATGAAAGCTGGATGACAAATCTGAAAAATGCATCTTCACGGGGTACAACGAACAAGCAAAGGCATACAGGTTGTACAATCCGATGACGAAGAAACTTGTCATCAGCCGAGATGTGAAGTTCTTGGAGAACGAAGCCTAGAACTGGAAGTCAAAGACTGGTGAGCCTGAACCAGCAACTGTTGAACCTGTAAACTTGGAGGAAGACAGTGTACAGCCACCTGTACCTTCAAGCAGCAACAGTGGTGCCAGCAGCAGCACACCCTCATCATCCCGATCACCTCCACTTGCAAGCAAAATTCAAAACCTGAGGACACCTACGAAGACTCGCAGCTTGCAAGACATTTATGAGGTAACCCGTAATCAGATAGATGAAGAATATTCTGACTTTGCCTTATTTACTGAATGTGATCCAATGGAGTTTGAAGAAGCAAGTCAGAATCAAAAATGGGTGAATGCGATGGATGAGGAGATAGCAGCCATTGAGAAGAATGAGACATGGCAGTTGGCTAATCTTCCAGCAGGGAAAGAAGACCATTGGGGTCAAGTGGGTGTATAAAACAAAGTTCAACGCCCAAGGAGAAGTTGACAGGCATAAGGCCAGATTAGTGGCGAAAGGCTACAAGCAGAAGTCAGGAGTTGACTATCATGAGGTGTATGCACCTGTAGCCCGACTTGACACAGTCATAATGATTCTGGCACTAGCAGCTCAAAAAGGTTGGAGTGTGTACCAGATGGATGTCAAGTCTGCCTTCCTGAACGGAGTGTTGGAAGAAGAGGTCTACATAGACCAGCCACCAGGTTATGAAATACAAGGGCAAGAAGACAAGGTCCTGAAGTTGAAGAAGGCCCTGTATGGGTTGAAGCAAGCACCCCGGGCATGGTACAGTCGGATTGATGGCTATTTTCAGGAGAATGGGTTTCAGAAATGCCCATATGAGCACTCCTTGTACATGAAGACAAATGAAGCAGGTGAGCTCATTATCGTCTGCCTGTATGTGGATGATCTGATATATACTGGCAATAGCAGTAGCCTATTTGCACAGTTCAGAACAACCATGAAGACCGAGTTTGAAATGACAGACATGGGTCTGATGAAATTCTTTCTTGGCATTGAAGTTGACCAATCAGCAGATGGCATCTTCATTTCTCAGGGCAAGTATGCAAAGGATGTCCTGAAGCATTTTAAGATGGAGGACAACAAGCCTGCCATCACCCCGGTAGCCACTGGTTTGAAGTTGAGCAAGACAGACAACAGCAGAAGTGTTGACCCAACTCTCTATAAAAGGTTAGTTGGAAGCCTGATGTACTTGACTGCAACTCGGCCAGATCTGATGTTCGGAGTCAGTCTGATCAACCATTTTATGGAGACTCCAAAAGACACTCACTGGCAAGCAGGCAAGAGAATCCTATGATATGTCAATGGCACGAGGAACCACGAAATTCACTATGCCAGACAAGACCAGCTTGAGTTGATTGGCTACACCGACAATGATTGGGCTGGTAGCGTAGATGACTAGAAGAGCACTTCGGGATATGCCTTCCATTTTGGATCCGGAGTTGTCTCTTGGTCCTCGAAGAAGCAACCAATTGTTGCTTTATCTATAGCAAAAGTAGAGTACGTTGCTGCCACCTCAGCCGCCTGCCAGGCAGTCTGGCTGAGAAGAGTTCTGTGTGAACTACATCATCCGCCCGAAGCAGCAACAACAATATTTTGCGACAATAACTCTGCCATCGCGCTCTCGAAGGACCTAGTCTTCCATGGTCGGACGAAGCACATAGACATCCGGTATCATTTCATCAGAGAGCTGGTGAAATTTGGTGAAGTGCAGTTGTAGTTTTGCAGGTCGAAGGAGCAGCTAGCTGACATCTTCACAAAACCCCTGAAGGAGGAGGACTTCGCCAGATTGCGAGATATGCTGGGCGTTAGAGAACTCGTGAAGTTCGATTTAAAGGAGGGTGTTGGAAATGTTAAATCCAACTTTGCACTCGTAAGAGCTTCGACGCGAAGCATTTCCGAAACGCCTTTGAAAAATGCTTCGACGCGAAGCACTTCGAAAAATGCTTCGATGTGAAGCACTTCCGAAAATGCTTCGGCACGAAGCACTTCCGAAAGAGCTTCAGAAAATGCTTCGCCGCGAAGCAAAAACAAATTGCCCCCTGAAGCAGAAATCGGCCGAAGTTTGTATTCGCTTCAGAAGGAAGCCTTTTGTAATCCGGCATTATTTTTAATATATAATATACTTATTCTGCAAATTCAGGTCTCCACATATTCGCTCTCAATCTTGAAGTATTGTTTTGTCCGCAAACATTTCTCAGCTAGGGTTTGCCCCGAAGTAGCAAAATACCCGTTCGATCCAGAAAAGAGTCGGGTTTATTTGTTTGTGCCGAAGCACATTACGACACTTCATTTCGCCGAAGTTGCCGCGGGCTGCCGAACTCCACAGCTTTTCTGTCCGAAGTAGTCACTTCGGCACGAAGATTCCCAAAGTAATTTTACTTCGGCACTTTGCCCCCGAAGTAGTTACTTCGGGTGTATTTTTCCCGAAGTAAATTTACTTCGTCAAAATTTCCCCCGAAGTGTTTACTTCGGGAGCTGTCTCCCCGAAGTGTTTACTTCGAAAGCTTGTTCCCCGAAGTAAATTTACTTCAAAAATAATTTCCCCGAAGTACATACTTCGGGAGAACTTTCCCCGAAGCTCCCTTCCTCGCGTGAAAACCGTCCGAAGTGTTTCGCGACGCGATTTTAAATCGCGATTTAAATTCTAATTGCCTTCATAAAGCAACAAATGCAAGACCTATCATCGACAATTCGGGTGACGCCATTTCTCTATGTTCGAAGCACCGAACAGATTGCTTTGAACTATGCTTGAATGAGCTGAATAGCTGATGTACTTGTATTTATAGGGATTCAAGTTCAGAATGGGAAGAAAGTTTCAGTAAAACTATCCAGCCCAAAAAAACTATTAAAGAGGACACATGAAATGCTTTCTTTCGAAGTCATCGCGTTGTACAGCTTCACAGCTTCCAAAATAAAATAAACAATAGAGACAGTGGGGCACGTAGCTTCAGCAAACATGGCTCTGTTATATTTATTTATAAGTGTGTTGCAGATGCTATAGAAGGGTCTGTGGATACGCGGCTACCCCTTCATTGAGATCAATTGTGGAGTGGCCAGTGCAGTTTTTAAGGAAATGATGCAAGAATATTAGAATCTCCAATTTGGAGAGCTCCCATCGTGGACATTTGCCAGTGCGCGTCTGCTTCAAACGGTATGTAAATGTAAAGACCGAAATCCGCCTCTCCTTCCCAAACCCGTTCATGCCAGAGAGGAAGAAGAGGCGGATTTCTGTCCTTACATTTACACACCGTTTGGAGCAGGCGCTCGCAAATGTCCAGGATGGGAGCTCTCCAAATTGGAGATACTAATATTCATGCATCATTTCGTTAAAAACTTCAGCGGCTACTCCACAATTGATCCCAATGAAGGGATAGCCGCAGATCCGCATGTCCATCCATAGCACCTGCAACAAACTCCATCCAAGCAGCTACGACGAAGGTGGTTGGATAAAGAAGATGTCAATTATCTATGCTATTAAGACAGGATAAGGATAAGAAAAAGTATGATAAGAATGTTTAGTTTCCATTGATAGTTTAATTAATATGCATAGCTAGGAAATTATTGTTTATCATTAAGAAGTTGTTGTAGATTGTGAAAGAGGTGAGAAGGGGTTTCAAAGAGATTGTCACTCTCTTTAGTATTTGGAGGATATTTTTTTGTATGAAGCTTTAAAAAGAAATTGACACTTACGGGTTTTTTTTACAAAGTTTTAGTGGAAGGAAATTGATATTTGGTGTAGTGTTTGCAAGAGGTTTTTTTGTATGAAGTTTTATACAAAGGAAATTGGTATTTTACGCATTGCTTGTAGGAGGTTTGAGATGTAATACCTCGAAAGAAAAAGATTGGTACTATGAAAAGTGTTTGTAAAAACGAAGCTCTATGGAAAGCAATTATGTAATATCTAATGCAGTTGTTAAAATATAATAAAAACAATATTCTTTGTTTTTTTTGTCTTTTAAAGATGATTCTTTATTACTGTTTTTTTTTCTTTCTTTTTTAAATTTTCTTCTGTGTGATGGTAAGAAGATTTTTAGGAGAGGTTGTTGTGTAGTCAACCCCTTCTCTGTGGCTGCATCATTTTGGTATTAGAGCTAGAAGATCGATGGGCTCGTGTATGAAGATGAACTTTATGAGCAGAAGCTAACATTATTATGTGAGTATTATAAGGAAGCATCCAATTGGCACAAGCCAACCAATAAAAATAAAAATAGTTGAAGTATTTTTTTTGGAAGATTGGATAAGATAAATAAGCAGTTGGCAGACAAGACCAGATAAAGATAAGAAAGATGATGAATAAAAATGCTTAGTTGTCATTGACAATTTAAATAACATGTACAACTAAGAAATCATTGTTTATAAATAAGAAGATGATGTAGAAGATGGATGAGGTGAAGAAAGAAATCCAAAAAAAATTGATACTATGTGTAATACTTACAAAAAAATTCAGATGTAAAATCTAAAAAAAAAAAATTCATGTTATGAAGAGTGCTTGCAAATATGAAATTCTATAAAAAATAGAGAGCAATTATGTAATATCTCATGCAATTATTAAAATATAATAAAAATAATATTCTTTGTTTTTTTTTTCCTTTTAAAGAGGATTCTCTATTATTTTTATTTTCTGTGTGGTGACAGATGTCTAAGAGAGGTTGTTGTTTAACGTTGCATGAAGGTTCCTCGTGCAAAATGTCAAAGGTGACGATTTGATGAGCCGGGATGGTAGACGAATTCGATTTCCTTTATAAAAAATAAAATAAAGAAATAAAACATTTTCCTTCGAAGATATATAGAGATTTAAATCAAAGGAATTTTGTTTGCCATATGACTTGGTGGTAGATTGCAGCTGCTTTTTGTAATGTTAAAGCATGGCCCTCCGTCATCATACCAGGTCTTCGAAATTCTTATTATACATCATACTAATATTTAAGAGAGAAAAGGACAATTGAAACACTAAACATTGATTGGGTAGTTCGAGTAAAGAAACTATTTCCTTTTCGGAATTTGAACACCTCGCGAAAGGAAACATGCACTTGGATTGATGATTAATTTAATTCGCAAGTTACAGATAAAAACGATGGGATTTTTTTTTTCTAATTTTTTTTAATTTTGGGAAGAGAATTCCTATCTTTTTAATAAATTAGATATAAAATGTAAATTTAAAATATGTCAACAACTAGACTAGAATCTATTAACTACATTTTAATTATATATATCACAAAATTTTACTGATTTTACTGTGAGTATGGAAAGTCATTGAAGAAGGGTATATACTCCATTCAGTAAGTGTGGCGGCAAAACCATCCTACGTATTGTATTTTATGGTAAAATAGTATAACAATAATCTTAATTTACCATTTTTTTTATAGTTAATAGCAATTTGTTTTCAATTTTTATTTACTATTAAGAAGAAAGAAGGTTTTGAAAGGCATCCCACAACCTTTTACAGATCAATCTGTTACAAAGGCAGTTAAAAGTGAACATAACAAAGAAAAAGACCTCCAAAACCACAAGGAAAACAAGACAAATCAACTAATGAGAGAATCGAGATGGTTCTACATCATTGAGTGAACTTTATGGATAATATCATCATATATTTGAGCAACCTCCTCGCAACATCCAACGCCATCTTGATAGAACTCCAAACTGCACGTTGCTTAATTTAAATCAGACGAACATACCAAGAAAAAGGTCTAAAAGGGATAAACATACCAAGGCACAAATACCAGCAATGAATGTCCCAAAACCAATCCCAAAAATGGGAATAATCACCAACCCAAGTACCCTCCTGACAATGAATCCAAAGGAGAAGCCACCAACAACCAAAAAAAAGAGAGAAGACATGCTATAGAAGGTCCAGAGTTGATTCATAGTACAAAGCCTTTATCCAAAATCAAGAAAAATCAAAATGAGGGCAGATTTTTGGGTAGATGGCACACTCCAAAAGAAGCTAGAGAAGCTTTGGGATATTTTTAGACATCGATTACGAAGAGGGAGACGAGCTTTGAAATTTAAAATTTGAAAGACAAACGTCTCCATGAAGCCTAGAGAATAAATACCAGTCACTCACCTATACTTTGTCCACCAACGATTGCTACTCCAAAAATCCACCCACCCAAGCAAGTGAAGGCAAAATTCCTACCAACAATTAATGAATACCATTAATTATACAATGGATGAGCTCGAGAGGGAAATCCCTCTGCCAAACAGAATATCCTTGATGATATACCCCCATATTCACCATTAAGTATGCTATAAAATTGCCTTCTCTAAAAATGTGCACCATCAAAACTTCATCCAGGGATCGAGAAATTCCTATAGCTTCATCAATCAAATTTGCCACCCTCCAAATTACATGGCAAGAACCATTTAACATATTAATAATGTTTAACGAATCGTCCTCAACAATAAATTTACAGATACCTAAATATTTAATCAAATGCAAGACTAAAAATATGGTCCTCGCTTTAGCAAAATGGAATGAATTAACACCAATATTTTTTGCATAGGCAAGGACCAAATTTCCACTATTATCACGAATGACCCCCTAACACCAGCTATCCCTGGGTTACCTTTTGAGACCCCATAAAAATTCAATTTAAACCAACCAATAGGTGGAGGGGTCTAACAAACAAAACTCCTTGGATCGGGACCTGGTGGGAGGTGATCGACATATCTAAAACCAAGGCTCTGCTCAATTAAAACTTTGAAGGGAATGAGGGGCTTTGAAAACTTGGACTCATTGCAAGCACACAAAATATTCTCCACCATAAAATACGAAAGCTCAAACAAAAATTCAAATATTCCTTATATTTAAAAACACGAGCATTTCTCTCCTTCCACACCCCCCACATAACATGGGGTAAAAGAAATCTCCATAAACACTTAAGTTTGGGTGAAGAAAAGGGAGAAGCCCACTATAAAATACAATCTATCACTGGATTAGGACGAACCCAAATAACACCCAACCTGTAGAGGATGGACATAAAAATTTACTTAAAGGCCCCACAATTAAGACGTAAGTGTGAAGTTGATTCCCAAGCTTCTATACACATATAGCATCTATTAACCAGACTCATGCCTCATTTATGGAGATTTTCAACAATGAGAATTTTGTTTTGCATCACCAACTAGAAAAACATATTAATCCTGGGAGTTAAGTACTTTAACTTGATAAGACCATGAGGTAACAAATCATTCCCATCCTCATAAAGGAGATCGTAAGCAGAGTTAATAGAATATAAACCTGCACTGTTAGCTTAACAAATCAGATGATCTTCCACATTAACTTGCTGCACCATATAAATATGAAGCTCCTCCAAAAGCAAGTTTTAAAATTGAAGATCCTTAGAATTCCTTACTGTAGGCAAAGTATTTGTCCAGACTATTCTATTTCCATGAACCTCGATAAATTCCACTACTTTCACCAGCCCATCAATCCTAGACCCTTCAATTAGATCTTTAAAACAAGTATCCACATTCCAAGGATGATATCTCAACCATGCATCATCCCAAAAATTCACGTTCCTACCATTACCAACAATCCATATGCAATTAATATTAATAAACTCTGAACCTACCAAAAGAGAAAAAATAAAAAATGAAAGAATCAAAATTATACTTAGCCTTCAAAATTTGACACCACAACCAATCAACATTAGAGGTGACCTTCCAACCTAGTTTTTCCACCAAAGCTTTATTCATCCTAGAAGTACTCTTTAGATTTAAACCACCAACTTTCTTTCTTCTACAAAGCTACTCCCAAGAGACCAAATGAAATTTACCTTTAAGCTCTAGGTCTACCCATAAAAATGCCTTACAAATGCTATCCAAATTTGCTACCACTTTACTTGAAAGGTGAAACAAGGACATAAAATAGATAGGGATACTCTACAAAGTGCTCTAGATGAGCACCACCTTCCCCGCTTGGCTCAGAATATCCCCCTTCCATGATGCTAATTTACGATGAATTATTTCAATCACTGGGGTCCACAGAGCATCTTTGGCCCTCCCAAAAAAAAGAGGAAGACCAAGATAGGAAGAAGGAAGAGAGGTAATCTAAAAATTCAAAATGTCAGCAATCCTCCTTTGCCTTAGTTCTGAAGTATTGATAAAATATAAATTACTCTTCAAAAAACTAATTTACTAGTCAACCGCCCTCTCATAATAGTCTAAAATAGATTTGAATTCCATGGTTGTTACTACCGAAGCCACACAAAATATTATATTATCATCAGCAAATTATTTATGAAAATTTGGGTTACAAGGAATCACAAGGCACATCCCTAAATCATTACGATACCTAGAAATAGAACTTCCTAGTGCCTCATCCATAATAATGAAAAGAAAAGGAGACAATAGATCCCCTTGTTTGATACCATGAAAAGAATGACAAAATCCTATCGAAGAAAACCATGCCAATGAGATACACACCTTAAAAATCTTAATCCATCCTTCACAAAAACCAAATTTTTGCAAAACTCTAAAAATAAAAGTCCAAGGAACCCGATCATATGCTTTATTAATATCTAATTTGAGGAAAAACCATGCTTTGCCACTTTTGAAAATTGAATGCATCAGTTCATGAATAACTATAACTGCATCTAGAATATGTCTTCCCAAAATGAAACCACTGTGTGTTGAATCAATCAACTAGCAGAAGCGGTTTTAGCCTATTCGCAATAGTCTTAGGTAAAATCTTAGAAATAGTATTTACATAGAATAATGGGTCTAAAATCATTGAAAGATGAATCCAAGTCTTTTTTGGAAATGAGGGCAAGATAAGTCGAATTCACAACTTTCAAAATAAATAAAGAACACTCCACATTCCTTAAAGCCAAGCAAAAATATGTAGGTAGGCAAATCCACATAAGAAGCAAGCATAAAATTGGGATTTGCACAATATTGAATAAGAATGTACTATCTAGTGAGATAGTACAATTGGCAAGAAGAATGTACTATCTAGTGAGATAGTACAATTGACAAGTTAAAATATACATTGTACAATTTGGTATAAATTGTACAATTAGAAAATAAATTATTAAAATGCATGCAAAATGAGATGTAATTTTATGAAAATCAAAGTAAACCTTAGTAAAGATTAATTAAATTTATTAATATATTTGTCATTGTAAATAATGAACTGTCAGAGGAACCACTTTGGAACGACCTGAATAGCCATTATAAGCCACCTCATTCAAATTTTTAGGTTGTTGGTTGTGATTTGGTTGTGGGATGGTTGTTGGATCAGTTGATAGGGGATTGTATGTCATCCATTGTGGCTGGTTTTGGATTCCATAGTCATGGTTATCCATGGAATGAGTCAGATTTATTGCTACAGTTTATATTTTAACGTACACTCCCTGTGTACAACTTTAGAATAATATAAATAATTGTTTCAGTCAAATTTGGTTATGCATGTGTGTGTATTTTAGAGCAATCTCAATAAATGTATTTTTGGGTGATTTTTATCAATATTGCAAGTATTTTGGAGTCCAGATATGTGGTGGAGTTGCATACCCAAAAATCGTACAACCATCTAAGGATTTTATGTGAAATAGACGAATAATTAGAAATTTAGATTAATTGTTGTTACCTATTATGGAAAATGATGGTTTTGGCAATAATAGGAAAATGGGTGTTTTTATAAGTCAAGATATCTAGCAGAATGAAGGTTTTTATCAAACCGTACAATGACATGGCAAAACTGTACAAGGGTTTGCAATTTCATACAACTATTATATTTTTGGCCTAAAACTGTAATTTCAAGCATTTTGATGGTAAGTCAAGTGATTTCCAAGTGAATCTGGCAAAATGAGTAACATTTGAGCAATTCCAATATTCTTGGAGAAATAGTACAATCATCAGTTATGACTGTACAACTATACATTTTGGGGTTATTTTGAAGATAGTACAATGGTAAATAGTACAACTATATGGAATTGGCTAGATTGTGTGCAATTTATTGAAAGTTATATTAAATATCTCTCATCACATCCCTCCCAAGAATACTGCACTCCACTCGTGCTACATTTGGCACTGTTGTTGTGTGGATATGAATCAGTTTTATCATTTTTGAGAATGATGAAGGATCTAGAAGAGTAAGTAGTATGGAATAACATTGGGGTGGATGATAGATACAAGGTGTAAAGACAATATTGTAGAGAAGTATATGATAGTTAATTTATCAAAAATATGGGAAAGTATGATGCATTCCATATCTACATCTTGGAAATTTGGTCTCTATGAATTGGGGTATGCTTGACGACATGGAGTTGTGAGAAGCAAGTTGCTTGGGAAGATGTACAACAAATACTATGGCATCCAGTTGAAGCAATAGATGTAGAAGATGAATTTTTTGATGTGGATGATAAGCCTCACAATGATATATGTATGACTAATGAGAAAAATGGAGTTGATGGTTATATTATAGAGGGTGTGTAAAATTTTAAAGTTGAATAGTATACAAAGGATTGCAATTTACAAGCATTGCAAGGTTGTTCAATTGATGTGCATCATCCAAAGAGAGCCATGCGAATGGAGGAAATAATTTCACAATCACAAATGAAAAAGCAAAAAGTATGTAGTTACTGGTAGGAATCAGATGATGATTGGGGGAAATTGTACAACCAAAGGAAGAAGTATAAGATTGCTATATAAATCCATATAGCAAGAAGGAAAGTTGTATAGGTGTTGGATAAACCGTACAGTGAGAAATTTAATTTTGTAGTTGCCAATAAAGTAGTACAATGGTAATGTAAATCGTATAGTGAAGAAACTATTTGTCCATTTACCAATGGAATAGTATAGTAGCAGTGTAAAATATACAATGAAAAATAAAATTGTCCAATTACCAATAAAATAGCACAATTGCAAGGTAAACCGTACAATTTCCAATCAAATAGTACAAGTACATGTAACCATACAAATGGGCTAATAGAGTGTACAAGTAAAGTTTGGCCAAAGTTAATAAAAAATTTTGGTAAGAAATTGAAGGTTGGGAAAGCGTGTTTGATACCACAGTAATTTCTGGTAGTGATGCACAATGCTAAGCAGGATGAGAGTCTGAGATCGATGCCAATAGAATATAACAATTTTAATAGTGTGCAAAAGGTGAGTTTGATACTATAAAAGCTATAGATGGGTGTGTTCAATGGTGAGCGAGATGGGAGTCTGACATCGAAGAAAATATAGGGTGGAATGTTATCTAATGAGAAGAAATAGAGTATAGCAAAAGAGTAATTACAAGATGATGCACGTAAGGCTACGAAAATCCAAACTATCAAACCAAAGAATAATTTGGGCATATCATGTAAATGTCCATTGTTTCATGGAGAATCAATCAAAGATCCAGTTCAACATTAGCGAGTTTGTTTCCTAATGTGGAAATGGATTGGATAAACCAATGAGGTAGAATGGAGGTTGTTGCTTCCTACAACATTTTGGGGATATACAATAGACTGGTACATGAAATTACTAGAAGATAAGTATTAGACATGGGAAGAATTACGAGATGCATTTGTAAAATAATTTTGGTTATATGATAATGAGGATGATATTCTTATTGAAATTTATAGAACAAAACAAGGTGAGCATGAGTCTATTTGTTCTTATAATTGAAAGAAAAGTGGGTTGTTTGATCATTTTGAGCAAGATAAATCCGAGGCATTGAAGAGGATGTGGTTTATAAATGGACTTCTTCCTATGTATTAAAAAAATATGAATATTTTCCCTCTAGGAACATACCAAGAAGCTATGGATTATGCTCTGATTTGGGAAAGTGAGGCAAAAGTAGCACCAAAGAAGTGGCATTTTGGTAATTATTATAAGATTAGTTCAGAGGTAGAAAATTATATTAACATTGAAGATGTGTCAGACAATGAGAATGTTGATTTTGGGGAGGAGATTAGTTCCTTGTCCAATTTTGTGAGTCAAGTTGTCAAGGAAGAAAACAACTCCAAAGAAAAGAATGATGAATTTGATGTTAATTGTAACAAAGAGAGTGCAATATCATCACCACAAGTAGATGCAACCCAAATAAATCTTGTATAAAGGAATGATGTCAGTGGTGATGCAGGGTGTGACAATCATGCACGAGATAGAAGTAGCAAAATACAATATGAAAGAGAGGGATACTTTGCACATGATTGTGATAGTATTGTAAATCAAGATGAATAAATTGAAGCATTAGAGACAAGGTATAACCCTTGTAAGGAAATAAGGTAGGTGGAGGTGAACTTGAGAAACATGCTTAGAAGTGAGGAAGTGAACTTTATTTCAATAGAGGAAGTGATTGTTGCAGACAAGGAAGAAAAACATACTACCATAAGAGAGAAAAAAGTAGAGAAGATTGATATCCAAGATGAGTATGTACAACAAATTGTTACTCAAATAGAGAAGTTTGATGTACCAATGGATGACACTAAGAAGTATTATTACTTAAGTGTAGGTAATGAAAGTATAAAAAATGTACAATTAGAATTTATTGTTCAAGTGGAACAACCAATTATGCAATTAGATGCAGTTGTTCAAATTGAACAACCAATTATACAATTGGAGGATGTTGTTCAAGAGGAAAATTAAATTTTAAACATGGAGGATATTATTCACAAAGAACAATCAATTGTAAACATAGAGGATATTGTGAGCTAGGTTTGGGGCAGTACCCTGAAACCTTAATAACAAAACTAATACAACCATCACTTTCAAAACTAAATTTTTCTCTTTTTTGGCACTTTGGGATTATTTTCTCAACCTACTAAAACAACCCACTATCAAGTCCATTTTTCTTCTCTCAGGTTCTATATGATTCAATCTTGGCCTCAAACTACCCTATCTTAACCACTGCTAGATATTATTCTCCTTGTATGATTTTTTTCTATACACTTTCACATGGTACGGTTCCATTTTTTATGATTTCTTCATGTACAAATTGTACCTATATGAATGCATCTTGTACATACTACACTTGTACGATTTCATCCTATACGTACTGCACTTGTACGATTTTGTCATGTATGAACTGCACTTCTACAATTTCATCCTGTAAAAACTGTATTTGTATCATTTTATCTTGTACAAACTATACCTATACAATTTCATATTATCCATATTGAACATGTATGATTTCCTCTTGTACAAATTGAACATGTACGATTTTATTGTATACGGTTTGAACATGTACGACTTCCAAATCATACCTTTGTTCAATCCAAATCATACAACACCCTAAAATGTACATTTTACCACTTGTAATTGTGCACTATCTATCACTTGTATGATTTCATTCACTAACTATATGATTTGGTTCATTTGTATGATTTCAACCAACCTTTGTTCAGTTTCTTCTTGCAAACTCTTACAATCTCATTCTTCCTTGGTTAAGTTTTCTTGTATGACACTTTGCTCCATTTAAACATATTTCAATTTTACAAGTGATTGTTCTATGTGAAAAATATCCTCCATTTTTACAATTGACTGTTCCTCTTGAACAACATCCTCCAATTGTATAATTGGTTGTTCAATTTAAACAACTACCTACAATTATACAATTTGTTGTTCTACTTGAATAATATCTTCCAATTGCACATTGACTATACTTTCATTACTTGCACTTAAATAACAATACTTCTTAGTGCCCTCTGTTGGTACATCAAACTTCTCCATTTAAGTAACAATTTGTTGTACATACTCATCTTGGATATCAGTCTTCTCTACTTTGTTCTCTCTTATGGCAGCATGTTGTTCTTCCTTGTCTACAATAATCACTTCCTCCTCCATTGAAATCAAGTTCACTTCCTCACTTATAAGCATGTTTCTCAAGTTCACCTCCACCTCCCTTATTTCCTCATAAGGGTTATAACTTTTCTCTGATGTTTCAATTTCTACATGCATCACTAGTTCATTCTATTTTATAGTACTATCATAGTCATGTGCAAAGTGTCCCCACAATTTGCATTGCCAACATTGTACAATAGGTCTACCCTCACTATCATATTGTATTTTGCTACTTTTATCTCTGGTATGATTGTCACACCCTACATCACCACTAACATTCTTCCTTTGTACAAGCTTGCTTTGGGCTGCATCTACTTGTGGTGATGATATTGCACTCTCTCTGTTATAATTAACATCAAATTCATCATTCTTTTCTTTGGAGTCAATTTCTTTATTGACATCTTGACTCCCATAATTGGACAAGGAACTACTCTCCTCCCCAAAATTAGCATTCTCAATGTCTGACTCATCTTCAATGTTAATATTATTTTCTGCCTCTGAGCTACTCTCATAATCATTACCAAAATGCCACTTCATTGGTGCTACTTTTGCCTCACTTTCCCAAATCAGAGCATAATCCATAGCTTCTTGGTATGTTCTTGGAGGGAAAATATTCATATTTGTTTGATACATAGAAAGAAGTCCATTTGTAAACCACATCCTCTTCAATACCTCAGATTGATATTGCTCAAAATGATCAAACAATCCACTTATATTTCGATTATAAGAACATACGGACTCATGCTCACCCTGTTTCATTCTATAAATTTTAATAAGAATCTCATCCTCATTATCATATAACCAAAATTATTTTACAAATGCATCTCGTAATTCTTCCCATGTCTAGTACTTATCTTCTGGTAATTTTATATACCATTCTATTACATATCCTCAAAATTTTGTAGGAAAAAGTCACCTTCATTCTACCTCATTGGTTTGTCCAATCCCTTTCCACATTAGGCAACAAAATTTCCAATGTCAAACTAGATATTCAGTTGATTCTTTGTGAAACAATGGACATTTATATGATATGCCCAAAGTATCCTTTGGTTTGATAGGTTAGCTTTCCATAGCCTTATGTGCATCACCCTATAATTGCTCTTCTGCTATACTCTCTTTCTTCTCGTTAGATAATATTCCACCTTGTAGTTGCTTCGATGTCGAACTCACATCCCGCTCACTATCGAACACATCTATCTACAATTTTTCTAGTGTCAAACTCATCTTTCGTACACTGTTAGACTTATCATATTCCACTGGTATCGATGTCCGATTCTTGTCCTGCTCACCATCATGCATCACTACCAGCAATTTCTATGGTATTAAACACTCTTTCCCAACCTTCAATTTATTACCAAAATTTTTGATTAACTTTGGTTGAACTTGACTTGTACACTCTATCAACCCATTTGTACGGTTACATGTACTTGTATTATTTGATTGGAAATTATATGGTTTCTATTACAACTATACTATTTTATTGACAATTGGAGAATTTACTTTCTCATTATACAATTTACACTACAACTGTACTTTATTGGCAAGTGGACAATTAATTTCCTCACTATACGGTTTACATTGCCACTGTACTACTTTATTGACAATTGGAGAATTAAATTTCTCACTATATGGTTTATCCAACACTTGTACAACTTTCATTCTATCTATATGGCTTTCTCTAGTAATCGTATACTTATTCCTTTGGTTGTATAGTTTCTCCCAATCATCATACGATTCCTGCAAATAACCACATTCGTTTTGCTTTTTCATTTATGTCTATGCAATTATTTCATCCATTCGCATGGCTATATTTGGATGATGCACATCAATTGGAAAACCTCACAATGCTTGTAAATTGCAATACTTTATATAGTATTCAACTTTAAAAATGTACACACGCTCTACAATATAACCATCAACTCTATTTTTCTCACCAATAATACACATATCATTATGCAGCTTATTATCCACATCAAAAAATTTATCTTCTACATCTATGGCTTCAACTGGATGCCATGGTATTTGTTGTACATCTTCCCAAGCAACTTGCTTCTCACAACTCCATGTCATCAAATGTACCCCCATTTCATTGAGACCAAGTTTCCAAGATGTAGAGATGGAATGCATCATACTTTCCCATATTTTTGACAAATTAACTATCATCTACTTCTCTGCAATATAATTTTTGTAACTTGTATCTATCATCCACCCCAATGTTATTCCATACTGCTTACTCTTCTAGACCCTTCATCATTATCAACAATGATAAAATTGATTCAAATCCACACGACAACAGTGCTAAATGTAGCATGAGTGGAGTGCAGTATTCCCAAAAGGGATGGGATGAGAGATCTTTAATAGAAATTTCAATAAATTGCACACAATCTGGTAAATTTGATACATTTTTATTATTTACCACTATACTATCTTCAAAATAATCCCAAAATGTATAGTTGTACAGTCATAACTGACGATTGTACTATTTATCCAAGAATCTTGGAATTGCTCAAATCTTACTCATTTGGCCAATATTCACTTGGAAATCACTTGATTTACCCTTAAAATGCTTCAAAGTATAGTTTTAGGCCAAAAATTCAATAGTTGTATGAAATTACAAACCCTTGTACAATTTGGTCATGTCATTGTACGATTTGGTAAAAACCCTCATTCTGCGATCTCTTGACTTAGAAAAATACCCATTTGCCTCTTATTGCCAAAAACATCATTTTCCATAATGGGTAACAACCATTAATCTGAATTTCTCTTTATTCATCTATTTCACATAAAACCCTTGGATGGTTGTACGGTTTTTGGGTATGCAACTCCACCACAGATCTAGACTCCATAATACTTGCAATATCAATAAAAATAACCCAACAATATATTTATTGATATTGCTCTCAGATCCACACACATGCATAACCAAATTTGACTGAAATAAAGATTTATATTATTCTAAAGTTGTACACAAGGAGTGTACGTTACAACATAAACTATAGCAATAAATCTGACTCATTCCATGGATAACCATGATAATGGAATCCAACACTAGCCACAATGACTGAACTAAAATCCACCATCAACCAATCCAACAACCAACCCACAACCAAATCACAACCAACAACCCAAATATTCAAATGGGGGGGCTTATAATCGATGTCCATGTTGTTCCAAAGAGGTTTCTATGATAGTTCATTATTTAAAACATCCCATACATTAATAAATTTAATTAATATATACTAAGTTTTATTTTGATTTTCATCAAATTACATTTCATTTCATTTCATTTTACATGTATTTTAATAATTTATTTCCTAATTGTATAATTTATACCAAATTGTACAATGTACATTTTAACTTGTCAATTGTACTATCTCACTAGATAGTACATTCTTATTCAATATTGTGCAAATCCCAATTTTATGCTTGCTTCTTATGTGGATTTTTTTGCCTACAAAATATTCCCCACAAATAAGCCAATACCTCTGAAAGAATACAAGATGAAAACCTGAAAGCACGAGGATACGAAAACAAAAAGGAATATGCCACAAGAAAAGAACAAGAAAGAACATATACAAATTGACACAAGATAAAAGCAATATGAAATATGGTAATCTCTTTATTGATACGCTTTGTAAATTGTGTTACAATACGTCTCCTTCCTTTTTAGGGGATAGGAGCGTCAAATGTGTTTCTCGTCACAACATCCATGGCTAACAATCCTTCTTCCGCGTGCCCACATGTAAGATGGGCGGACCAAAACGTCGCCGCCACGTTGTATGTGATTATTTGCTCTTTCCTGCTCCTCTGCTGTCAGAAACCTGCGTTCAAAGAAACAAAAAATATTAGTAGCACCTGCAGATGAAATAAAGCATGTATTTCCCAAGGCCTACTGTCAGTGTATGCATGAAAATAATAAAATGACTATCAAATGACCTCTGATTGACCTAAAATTTTGATAGAAGCATAAAAATACTATCAGAAGACCACTGCAAAAAGAACAGTCTGAAAATTCCTCACAGATCTGTATTCGCTCCAGGGTGGGACGAATAGGACTATGACAATTTGTCAGAAAGCACCCTGTTCAATGTCCTGCTTAGGAAGCTCCAAAAGACCTGCAAAGTTGGGGTTAGCTAATTGGGGGTGTTTTGGGAAGACCCAGATGGTCAGATTTCTCCAATTTTGCCTCTAGGATCCAGATTTTTCTGGTGCCATCTGCAAGTTAGTGAAGGCGGGAAATAACAATAACCTGGTCAAAATTACTCAGAATGAAATGAAATTTGAACTGTAACCTATTTAACCTATCTAGAATCAAATGCAAAAAAAAACCAAGAGAAATCTATCACAGATTTCTAATCATCCCGGGGGGGCGAATAGGACTGTGATAGTTTGGGGAGCGCCCGGGGGCAGGACGCCCACCGTTTGAGGCATTGTTTCGGCACCAATCCACTTGGGATGGGTCCAAAACTGGTTATGGGGTGTTGTCGACAAATTTTGTGAATAGTTGTGGTCAAAAATTGGGTTTTGGGTCCGGATTCGCGCTTCCAATAGTCACCCAATAACCTCCCTTTCGAATGAGAGATTAAGGATGTAAAAGCACAAATCGCAAGTAGGTGTGTAAATTGGCAGCACTTCGTTGCTCAAATGCTCCTTCTCTGTATATCTTTTGGGTGGGAAAACTCACCAATTTATAGACCTTAGGGTCTCCTTGTTTGAATTGCGCATGCGAGGGCGCCACTTGAGTTAACTCTCCTATTTTCAGAGAAAAGCTAACTCCCTGAGTAAAAATATCCTTGCATGAGGTTTCTAAAATAAAGACACTCATCACCGAAGTCTCTCTTCTTGAATAAAAGCTATTCCTCGCAATTGCATGGCCTCGAAGCCTCGCTTAATCGGCAGAGTTACCGAGGTTTGATCTTTTTCCAGTCAAACTTGCTATTCGCCTCACCCTGGGGCGAATTCTGTATTCGTCCCGGGGTGGGACGAATGCCAGTTTGTATTCGTCCCTGGGTGGGACGAGCAGAGAGCAAGGTGCCAAAAAGGTGCCAAATTGACCTTTGACCTCTAAAACTACTTTTGGAAGTGGTTAGGACCACTGTTTAACCTCTGGGGGCTGCCCTAGGGGCTGTGTGTGTCAATGCGATCAGCGCTTGTTGTCACATAATCGGATTGGTGCTGTTTTGGTGTCTACAGATGCCCCTTTTTGGGAAGCGTTGTGCAAGGCACAGCGTCGAGCAAAAATAGATAACCAAAGCACTAATGATTAGGGTTTCTCAGTAACCTAACCAACTCTTGATGCCCCAAGTATGGAAAGGGCACGCATTCTTGAATCCTTGCTTTTGACGAGCTAAGGAACTTAAATCAAGTGTTAACCTTGTTCGGTGAGGTGTTACTTGAGCTTGGACATTGATCAGTCATGAATAGGCAAAGGGCGCAACCTTTTGTCTGTGGGAACCTTGAGTTCATGATTCATGAATGCCAAGTGTTTGATCAGCTTGTGATAATTGCTTGTTTGCTGCCCCAAGCAAGGGCACGATTGTCTTTGTCAATGATCCTTTGAATGCGTGTCATTTCCATGATTGGGTATATTGTTGTTGATTGGCGACTAAGTGTGACTACCCCCTCAAGCGACGAATCGATGAGGGAATGACCGACATGAGAAAAGTGATGAGTCGCTTGACCCAAGATGACTTAGGTAAGGGTGCCTTCAGTTGTTTACCATTGAATGCGAAAGCAGTTTTCGAACATTCTGACCTATTTTTGGTGGGTTTTAACCCTTTTTGTGACGCATTTTGGAGCTGAAATTGACAAAAATCCATCCTCCTATGGAGCGGTCCGGCTATGGTAGCCTTCTTAGGGAGTAGGATAATGACAATTTGTAACCCCAACATCTATTTTGGATGCCAAGAATGTCAGGCGCAAAAGCGCCTTCGTTCGGCAATGTTATTGCTATTTTTGGATGGGTTTTGACCCGTTTTGGTGACGCCGTTTGGGGATGAAATTCTCAAAAATCCATCTTCCCGTGGAGTGGTCCAGCTATGATAGCCTTCTTAGGGAATAGGATAGTGAGGATTTGTGACCCCGACATCTGTTTTGCATGCCCGGAATGTCAAGTGCAAAAGCACTCTTATCGGACACTTTTAGGGCTTGTTTTTGGTGCATTTTTGTGCATTTTTGTGCTATTTTTGAAATTTTTGCTCTGTATTCGTCCCTGGGTGGGACGAATTCCTATTTAGTATTCATCTCAGGGTGGGACGAGCGCTAACCAGAGTGCTCATCCCAGGGGGGAACGAGTACAGGCTCAAAAATCCTTTTTAAAGGCCAAAACTGAGTTTTGGGCTCATTTGCAATTGTTGTTCTTGGCAATTTGGAGCTCTGAGGAGGAGGAGGTCAATTCGGTGAAGCGAAGCACTACAGAATTTTTCTTGTGACCATGAGTGCACACACCGGATCGAGCGGCGGAGCCGAAGCGATACCAGTGAGTGCCCTTCCTCTTTATTACTTTGTGTTGCAATTGGAAAACTGCAATTTGTTTATTACTTATGTTTTTGTTTATTTTGTTGTTTTATGGTTAAAAATGAAACCCTAGTCTATCAAAATTAATCACTTGGTTTGAAACTTAGTATAAACCTAGTCAAACAAAGATCAAAATTTAATTGAAAACTAAGCTAAAAACTTAGTTTAAAACCTAACTTAAAACCTCGCTTAACCCGAATTGTCCAAAGTACAAAAACGTAGGGTAAAACTGAACGTAAAACGTAGCTCAACCCTAGTTAGTTGTTGTTTTTGTGTTTGTTAATTTTCTAGGTTAAAGTTAGAAAAACCCTAAGTCTAAAAAATTATTTTGTGACTATTTTTGTATGTTTTTTTTTTGAATTGATCAGTTAGAGTTAAAAACCCTAAAACTGACCAATGATTTTTTGTTTTGTAATTGTTTTTGTTGTTAATTAATCAGTTAGAGTTAAAAACCCTAGATCTGACAAATTAATTTTGAATTTTGTAATTTTTTTGTTATTAATTTATCAGTTAGAGTTAAAAACCCTAGATCTGACAAATTAGGTTTTTGAATTTTTGTTATGATTTTGGTTTTACATGTTGATGCATTGTTGTATATTCATTGTTAGTGTTGTACAGTTTATTTTATTATTTTTAATGTTTTTATGGTGTTTTCTTTTGCAGGTTGTGAAGAGCCAGTATCGGGTGCCCACTATGTTCACTGAAGCACGTGCGGCGCTGACTTTGGATGACTAGGACTGGCTTGACGCCCTTGGGCTCAAGCAGGTGACTCGACTGGAGCCGATGGTCGAGGATCGGGCCTATCTGATGGCCCTGATCAATCTGTGGGATCCCCAGACCAATACCTTCCATCTCCCAATAGGGGAGATAACGATGACCTTGGAGGATGTCTATCGGATTCTTTGGATTCCAATAGATGGACTGCCGATCCGGACGATCCGCAAGATCGGAGGACAGCAGTATTGATACGTTGTTTCGGACATGGGGAGGAGTTGGGTGTGGAGAGCCCCATGGAGAGGGTAGAGAGCGACTGCCAGATTGGTGGCATACTGGTTCGATGGTGGTTAGAGAAGGGTGTGTTGGGAGTGAGGCACGCATTACTCATGGGCCTCATTTCCAACATGCTGCTTCCCGACTCGTCGAGTGCGAGGTTCCCGTGGAACCTGCTAGAGGTGGTGTTTCGGTTGGTGGAGTGTCCGACAGATGCTTCGATGATTATGAGATGGGGACAGACTCTGCTAGCATAGCTCTATGATGAGTTGTACGAGGTCCACTACCAAAAGTGGAAGGGGATTAGCTGCAGCTATCTATTGCAGTGTTGGGCTTGGCAGCACATAGCAGTAGAGAGGCCGATGGGGCTGCCCTGGATGACGCGGGCAGAGATGGCAGACTAGGAGATTGGATACGGGGTACTATGGTGGAGGTCGGAGGAGCAGGGTAGAGTCGATGATGGGTAGGTGTCGTAGGGCACTATGTCGATGCCTTCGCTCGACTTACTCCTGGGGAGGTGTTCTGGCGCCCCTACCGAGATTGTCCAACCTGGCTAGAGGCTGGAGAGTGGCTCCGATGGGTACGGAGGGGGCGGTGGCTGATTGGGAGGCATGGGATGGAGCAGGAGTTCTTCCCATATGGTCGGGTGACCCGACAGTTCGGGGTGCACCAGGGGATGCCTGGTGAGCCCGTGGTCTATCGACGTCGAGGGGATGAGAGGACGCTGGACCGACTAGTCGTTGCACCACTTGGCGAGGATTCAGATATGGTTATTGATGTCCCAGATGTGGATGACATCGAGGTTACTACTGAGTATGAGCAGTGGTGGACTCTATGATGATGGCGAGGCGAGGGGCCTCTAGGTGATGCAGAGGCAGCGACAGTAGGGGATGAGGGTACAGAGGTACCAGATGAGGGTTGGGGTGCTCTGCGTGATGATGCAGACATGGTGGAGGTTGAGGATGTTGGAGGTGAGTTTGGGGTACCAGATCAGCTGGAGATGTAGGATGTCCTAGAGCAGTGGGAGCTAGAGTAGGCTGCTGTCCCGGATTCGCCTATGCCTCAGGCAGGTTCGAAGGATGTGGAGGCAAGACATAGCGCTGAGATAGCATGATTGGAGGACCTATTATGGAGATGATATGGGGAGCTAGGAGAGGCTTTGCAGGAGAGAGATCTCTTATGGACTCAGCTGGCAGAGTGGGAGAATGCATGGGCTGCATCCCATCGATAGGAGGGGGATACCGATGCTGCACGGGAGAGGGATCTCCTGCGGCGTAGCTAGCACAGCGCGATGATGTAGTAGCTTACTACCATCGGAGAGAGGTAGATTGGGTTCGATGAGAGGCAGAGTGGGGCTAGCATCAGCTGGGTATGGAGGGAGAGATTATCCGCCTTGGTGGGTGGATACCTGAGCCCCCTGGAGGTGGCTCTTCGCATCGGATGAGAGACAACGATACTGAGCAGTCAGCATCATCCCATCGTAGGTGGCTAGATGAGGGAGGCGCTAGTGGGCGTGATGTAGGGGTGAGCAGTAGTCACCCTGAGAGGTCCCATAGGACCCACACCATGGGGGGTAGTTCCCGTCGCACCGATCCTACGTGATCATGGTGGCCGACGCCCTAGGCTTGGGGGTTTTTGAGTTTTTGGATTTTTGTTGCGGGGTCAGAGGACCGGTTCATTGTAGCCTATGGGCATTTTTGTTATGATATATATACAGATGACTCTTTTTTGGTGTTTATGCACTTTTCATGGTTTGTTTTTATGTACATGTTTTTACATTGATGTATGCAAATGCGATTATGAATGTGATGTTTCTAATTTGTATGATGTATGCATATGGAATGAATGACATGAGTTGGTTGATAACTTGTCGATGCACCATAGACTGTGCAAGATTTGACTGACTTGCTATACTAATGGGATGACTTTGTGGAATGACTTTGCATGTGAAAACTTTATTTTTGTATTTTGTATATATTTTTTGATGGTGATGTACGGAATGAAATGTACCAGTTGTTTTAAAATGTAGTTAAGCTTTTCTGAGATTCAGATATTTTAACTAACTAGCCAAGACTATACATTTATCTCGCAAGACTTTTGAACAAGGTATAAATCCGACTTGAATTTAACCAAGTTATTTCACATCCTTGTGTGTGCAATTGAGTTCGTTTATGTGGTATTTGTCAGGATACCGCCAGTGCTAGATAGGCTATCAACCAAACTTGTACTGAGGATCACCTAATTAGCTCCACTAACTCCGTTGTTGTATTTAGTAAGATTAATCCACGGGACAATCTAAGGTACCATAAGCTAGCTCATCCACATGCAAACATTGGTCTACGCACATGCAAAGCTAATGTGACAGACATATCATCATGCGGGTAGGATACCACCATTGCCAGGTAGGTTATCCACCAAACCTGTAATGAGGATCACCTAGATGGTTTGTCGAATGCTGAGAATTCCAGAGATTCAAGTTCAGGCTGTGTGTTTGCTCAATGATTTGGGATACTTGCTCGTCTTTATAGTGATGAAAATCACTGTTTATTTTTCTCTTTGTTTTTCTTTTTGAGCAAGGATTTTGAATAGTGGTGATAACCACTGTTATTTGATTTTGTATTTTGAGCTTTGTAAGGTTGAGCTTGTGAATGGCCTTGATCCTGTTGGCCTTGGGGATGACTACCCATCCTATTCAGGGACGTGTAGTACGAATCCTTACGACTTTGGGAACCAAGGGGATGATGGAGATTATGAAGTAAGGGCATTGATCTTTTAGGCCTTGGGGATGACTACCCATCCTGGTCAGGGACGTGTAGTACGAATCCTTACAACTTTGAGACCAAAGGTGAGTGGAGATGGTTGTGATGATGGTTTGTTGGAATTTTGTTTTTGAATGGCATTGATCCTTTTAGGTCTTGGGGATGACTACCCATCCTTGGCAGGGACGTGTAGTATGAATCCTTACAACTTTGGGGACCAACTATGATTGGGATTTGTGGGAGTGGTGAAAACCACTATTTATTATGGGGAATGGATAGGGAAGAGCTCGTCCTTTTGTCAATTCTCAACATTCTAGAACCATTCGCACAGGGGGATGAACAGGCTAATCTTTCACCTATGGTACCCTAGACTGCTTTGTAGGTTGCTCTTACGTTCACACAACTTAGGAATTATTTTATGTGTTTTAATTTGTGTTGGGATGCTACGTAACAAGGCGTGATCCAAGTAAAACTTTCCCATGTAAAATCCGTTTAACTATGTACAGTTTTGGCTAGAAATTTAAAGACAGCTGAATGACGAAAACCCTATATACATTAGGAGACAACTGACTATGCTAAAAATGGCGATGGTGTTATTCTGGATGTATGCATTTATGAAAATGGATTTGATGTGGAAAATGATGGAATTGCCAAGTAATGACAGTCTATGGTGCTTTTGACTTGTATGACCTAGCAAATATGCAATGTATGGATGCGATGCCTAATGCAACCTATATTTTTGTATTTTGATTTTTACGAGTATGCATGGAATTGAAATGCAATTTTTTTGTTATTTTTGATTTTTATGAGTATGCATGGAATTGAAATGCAATTTTTTTTGTTATTTTTGATGATTTTATTGTTTTTGTTTGTTTTTGAATATTTATGTTGACCAAGCAGTTATTGTAACGCTTGGAGCTTTTGGTTTGACCAAGAGATTACAGAAATCCTTGGAGCTTTTGGGTTGACCAAAGGGTTTATAGATACCTTTGGGGCATTTTGGGTTGACCAAGCGATTATGAGAATCCTTGGAGCTTTTGGGTTGACCAAAGGGTTTATAGATACCTTTGGGGCATTTTGGGTTGACCAAGCGATTATGAGAATCCTTGGAGCTTTTGGGTTGACCAAAGGGTTTATAGATACCTTTGGGGCATTTTTGGGTTGACCAAGCGATTGTGAGAATCCTTGGAGCTTTTGGTTGGACTATGGCTCTCTAGATGTGGAATGGCCTCAAATGACTGATGTTCAAGGGTTCTGTTTCCTTGATTCCTTCAAGAGAGGCAAGCCGGTATGTCCCAGGTCCTATTCTACTATCAATGACATAAGGACCTAACCAGTTTGCCATGAACTTGTCCCGTAGATGGGATGACAAATTAGAATTCTGTTGGTTCTCTTTTAAGACCAAGTCACCAACCTAAAATTCCCTTAAGTGGACCTTCATGTTGTATGCTTTCTTAAGTCGCTCTTGATAGATACGCAAATGCTCAAGAGCATTAACGCATCGTTCATCGAGCAACGTCAGTTGGTCTAACCGAGCCTGCCATGCAGTGTCATCATCGATGAACTCTTGCATTGAAATGCGTAGGGAAGGGATTTCCAACTCAAGAGGCATGACTGCCTCGGAGCCATACACCAACGAAAATGGAGTTGCCCTAGTGGGCGTCCGGATGCTAGTGCGATAAGCCCATAGGGCAAGCGGGATCTGAATGTGCCAATCCTTATGATTGTCTATGACTATCTTTTTGAGAATGGTGACTAGCATTTTGTTTGACGCCTCTGCTTGCCCATTTGCCTGTGGATAATAGGGTGTTGAAAAACTATGCTGAATTTTGTACTTTGTGGTCAAAGCACGCACATCTTTATTCTTGAATGGTGTCCCATTATCTGACAGGATCTTGGATGGAATACCAAAATGACATATGATGTTATGCAAAATAAACTCCGCAATGTGGGATCCAGTCGTAGAGGTTAGCGGAATTGCTTCCACCCACTTGGTGAAGTACTCTGTGGCCGTTATGATGAATGTGTGATGACCCGACGATGCAGGGGAGATATTTTCGATTAGATCGAAGCCCCACTATGAAAAAGGCCAAGCCGATTGAATTGGTTGCAAGGCCTGAGAAGGTACATGTGTCAAATTAGCATGGTGTTGACACTTCACGCACTTCTTCACATATGCGCAACAATCTCGCTCTAAAGATGGCCAATAATAGCCCATGCGAAGAATGCACTTTGCGATGGCCATACCGCTGAAGTGGCCACCACATGTACCATCATGTGCTTGGGTGATCGCCCAAGCGGACTCTTGCTGGTCCAAGCAATGGAGGAGGATTCCTTCATAGCTTCGACGATACAAAATGTCTCCTAACAAGACATGCTTTGCCGCTTTCTATTTGAATGATCTTTTCGTGGCTTGTGTCAATCCAAGTGGGAGGTTACCTAGCTTGAGGTAATCCCTAATGGGTGTGTACCAATCCTGCTGATCAGAAACCTCGATAGTATGAATGACCAATCCCTCTTGAAGTCCATCCCTAGCAAAAGATGAGCGGGAAAGAACTTGTAAAAATAGCGTTGTGTTGCTATTAAGAGGGGTTGGGGAGAACAAAGACCCCCAGTTGGCTCGAGTCAGACAATCATGGATTCGAGAGAACCTATCCTGAGATGGTTCAATCTGGATCAGGTGGATTCCTGGCATTAGGTTAGAGCTTGCATGCTCCATCATGGATTGCGATAATGTTTTAACCTGAATGGTTGTCATTTCACCAGAAGGGTCTTGCGGGATTAATGACCCCAAGGAGGCCATAGTATCCACAAAATGATTCGATGATCGAGGGAGTGCCTCGATGTCATACCATTCAAGTTGTGCCAGGAATTTGTCCACAAGGGCTTTATAGGCCTACAGAACTGGACATCTACATTGGAATATCCCCTTGACTTGATTGACAATTAACAATGAATCACCAAAGATGTTTAAACATTTAATGTTCATGGTGATTGTTGTCTGAAGACCTATGAGCAAGGCTTCATATTCTGCATTGTTGTTGGTGCACGAGAAGTCTAATTTAAATGACAGAGGCATTGGAGCCCCTTGTGGAGTGAAGAATACAATTCCCGTGCCACCTCCTTGCTCACATTTAGAACCATCGAAGAATAGGGTCATGTCAGCCTGTGACTCAGGCTCATCAGAATCTAGCGATTCTAAAACATGAAAAACCCCATCATCCGGTAATTCTACGGTCAGAGGCTGATCGTCTTCAAGAGGAGCCTCTGCCAGTTGATCGACGATGACTTGACCTTTTATGGATTTTTGTCCAATGAATTCTATGTCAAACTCCGTCAACAACATGATCCATTTCACCGTGTGGCTACTATGATAAGTATGACTCATCATGTATCGCAATGGATTCTCCTTAGACACAACATACATCGTATTGCTGAGCATGTAGTGGCATAGCTTTTTGGTAGCAAACACCACTGCCAAGCAGAGCTTCTCAACGTATGCATAGTTAAGTTCATAACTGACTAGGGTGCGGCTAAGATAGTATGTAGCCTGTTCTTTGTGAAGTTCATTTTTCTGGGACAGCATGGCACCCAGTGCCACCTCAGTAGCTGAGATGTATAAATAGAATGACACTCCTGGTCTAGGTGGTGCCAATACTGGCGATGAAGCCAAGTACTATTTAATGTCATCAAAGGCTGACTGGCACTCGTCATCCCAATGAAATGTGACCCCCTTATGCAATAATTTATTCATGGGTCGGCACTTGTCAGATAACTGTGCTATGAAGCGCTTGATCGACGCAACCTTTCCCTGCAGACTCTTGAGCTGCTTGATGGTAGTTGGGGGAAGCATTTCAAGGATTGCCTTGACTTTGTGTGGGTCTACCTCGATTCCTCATTTAGAGACTATGTAACCCAAGAGCTTTCCAGATGTGACGCCAAAGACGCACTTCTTGGGGTTTAGTCTGACCTTATGCTCCATGAGGCGATCGAGGATCTTGCTTAAGTCATCGAGATGATCTGGGCGCAAAAGAGATTTGGCCAACAAATCATCCATGTAATCCTCCAAAGTTTTGTGCATGTAATCATGGAAGATGTACGTCATGGCACGTTGGTAGGTGGCACCGGCATTTTTAAGGCCAAAAGGCATGACCTTATAGCAAAATGTCCCCCAAGGCATTGTGAATGCCATTTTGAGTTGGTCCTCAGGATTGATACGAATTTGATTGTATCCTGAGAAACCATCCATGAGGGAAAGCATTTCGTGGCCTGCTGTAGCGTCTACCAATGCGTCGATGCTCGACAAGGGAAAATCATCCTTAGGACTCGCTTTGTTTAGATCTCGAAAATCGATGCATATGCGAATCCTCCCATCGGGCTTCTTGATGGGAACCATGTTAGACAACCATGGCGGATAATCCATGCAGATGACAAACTGTGCATCCAACAGCTTTTGTAACTCATCTTTGACCATTAAGGCCACTGTTGGGTGCATCTTACGTAGTTTTTGCTTTACTGGCTTGACTGTCGGATCAAGCGTTAGATTATGCGTGACTAGCTATGGGTCTAGTCCCGGCATGTCTTTGTATGACCATGCAAAAACCTCCTTCTTCTCTTTGAGAAGGGCAATGTAGTCGGCTTGCTCTTCGGGGGATAGACTTACCCCTAGCTTGATGATTTGCAAATTCACTGGATCTGAGCCGATGTCTACGTCAGTCATCTCCTCGACCGACATGTGGGACCCGTCCTCCAACTGGTGTGGAGTTGGGATCAAATGGATATCGTTTGCTGAATTTAGATCATCGTTTGGAACATCAGGTTCCTCTTCAGCATGGAAGACATCCTGAGTCTGTCCTGGGGTGAAATGGAACATTCCTTCGCAAGGCCAGTACTCTGATGGGGATGGTGGTGTGTCAGCGTGATCCTAGTCGATAGCATCTAGATCTAGATACAATGACCGTGTCGGGTCGGCTGGATCATGGATGGGTGCGGTTAGGTCAATGGAGATCATGTTGATGAAATGATTGTGGTCTCCATTACCATGGGTGTTATAACTCGGACATCCTAGACAATCTGTGTGCTCCGGATCTGGATCTATGGGCACTGGCACAAATGGATCAGCCCTATGCATGGAGACGAAGATAGGGTCCACCCTAGGCACTGATGGTTTGATAGGGTCTCCAGGTGGAAGATGCTCTCTGTGTACCTGGAGTGGCGGGTGCAGTAATTGCTATAACTACATCGGGTTGAGGTGCCACCTATGTCTTGGACCTATGTGTAAGTGTTCAAACATGTCATCTATGTCCAAAGGGTATCGTTGTTGCATTTGTCGCATGTGGTTGAGATAGGCCATCTCAGTTTCATCTTTCGAATCACTGTCAGAGATCCAAAAGCCTTCGTTAACTCCAACGGCTGCTTGCGACATATGAGGCTCATCTTGTTCGAGCAAATTGATGTGGTCCCATCGAGGTTGTTTCGCTCTCTATGGGGGGACCTGATTCTCTTGAGGTGGCATGTGCTCAAATGGAGCAGCCAATGGGAACATTGTCAGGAAGCTTTCCTGATCATCATTCATGGGATATACTTGCGAATGATTGCTATCAGACTCGAAAGGATCCCAAGGGGCTACCTCATACTCTGACTCATCCTCTGAAGACCCTTCTTGGTCTTGTCCATATCCCTCTTGTGGGTGAGTCCTTGAATTTTCTCCTTGTTCGACCGAAGGGAAAGGGTTGTTATGGTCAACAAGGTTGGTTGTTAGCAATGGGAGATAATCTCCCAATGTATAGTTTGTGTTAGGATTGGCATATGGACCTGATGCCAACCCATCCTTGTTGCCTATCCCTAGGCCTTGCATGTTTTCCACCAAGATGTCTAGGGGCAAGGGGTGGTTGAACCCTACTCCTGACTTGTCATACGACATTTGATATCTCGGTTGGCAAAGAACACGCACTCCTTGCTCATACCTACCCAACCCATATCCATGCCAATTGCATTGGCCTAGATACCTTAAAGCAAAATTAGGGTTGGATAGATAGTTGACATCCTCAACAAAGGGCTCTTCATCTTCATCTTCTTGCATACAAATCTCAACGCCATGATCCAGGCCCCCATAAACAAAGTTTGTCTGATTGGGTGGGTAGCCTAAAGGAACCACTGAGCCGATGGGGAGTCGAGGCCTCCCCATGTCTTGCATGGACTCAAGTGTGGGCATGGCTATAATGTTCCTCACTAGATACTCCCCCAGGCCCATGCTGGCCATTTCAATGGTGACCGTTGGTGGTTGAGGGGAAGCGAATGGGAGTCCTTCCTGAGTCCACTCCATGTGGGGCGAACTAGGCATCTCGACTTCCATTCTGCTAGGCATCTCTTCTATCGAGATGGTTGAGACTAGAGGTGGTTCTTCTTCTAAGGGTTTCTTTCCCTTGTCCTTGGATGTGGCCACCGTAGGTGGCATCATTGTGGAAGGACTGGCGGAAGAAGATGGACCCGACTGAGGACTCGATGGATTAATCACTGGAGATGCCTACGAAATCGGACCCTGTTGAGATGGATTCAACTGAAAATCCAAATGTGTTGATGGAAGGGTCGATTGCGGCATGAATTGCACTGTATTGCAGTATTTGAAAGGCTCCAAGTCCACTGGGACTACATGCACCTATCCTTCAAATGTGTACTTTAGGCACTGATGCGCTATTGAAGGGACACACTTCATGTCCCGAATCCAAGGCCGGCCCAACAAGATATTATAAGCCATCTCGCCTTCCAAGATATGGCACAATGTATGAATGGTCTTTTGTCCCACTTGGATAGGTAGGACAATTGTGCCAACTGTCGAGCAGATTGCATCATTGAATGCTCATAGTGTGTAAGTGGAAGCCACGATATGAGATGCTGGCAACTTCAAATGCTTCAGAGCTACGATAGTGATGATATTACTGGATGAGCCAGTGTCCACCAACACTCTCTTATACGGAATCCCGTTGACCCACATGATAACGTGCAGGGGTGGATCCGCCACATCACCAGTCACTATTTTCAATTCATCTTCCCTAAAGGTGATGACTGGTTCTATACATTGTTTTACATGCCCCACAAAATTGTTGAACGAGTTCGCTTCATGGGGCTGCAGCTCGATTGCTTTTAAAATCTCCATGAGAGCCTCCCGATGGGGCGCTGATTGTTGAATTAGCTCGTATATGGAGAGCCTAGCCGACGTGGTCCTTAGACTTTGGGTAAGTCTAGTTCGAATCGTGGCCACTGGTCTAGGTGGGGGAAGTTGCGTAGGGTGTTGTTGAGCTTGTGACGTTGATGGAACCTCTCTTGTGGCTACCGTGGGAGCAGCTCCTGGGTACTTCTTGTTCCTAGTCACTATGCTTATCATCCCCACATATCCCTGCATAGGGCAATTCTGTTGCACCTCATTAACTTGAAGGGGTTTTGCCGGTGCCTCATGGGTAGGCAAGGGGTCTCTGAATACTCCCATATGTTGGTTGTTTGGCGCTACAGGGTTGTCCACCGCCAATGTCTTGTTGTCAATGAGGTCTTGTACCAAACCTTTGAACTTCCAGCATGCATTAAGATCATGTCCTTTACGCCTGTGGAACCTACAGTACAAGTCTTCTCTATACCCTTTAGGCTTCGATGCATTGGGATCTATAGTTTGAACCTCTGGAAGGTTGATCAAATTCGCCACTGACAAGCGGTCAAACAAAGAATCCCTGGACTCTGTGTAAGGAGTAAATTGTCGCCTAGGGCGACGCTGCTGATTTTGCTCCTGCCTTTGGTTTTCTCTCTCATAGTTGTTGGGAGGCACCGCCTGATAGTTAGCCTTTTGAGGCTGTGTTGCTTGTGCAGGCTTAGGGACATTGATGGCAACCTGATTAACCGTAACAGGTTTTGGTTGTGTGGTCCCTGGTTTAGTGTTCTTTGTCCATTCTTTCTTCTTAGGTTTGGCAATCTCGCCATCCTGTATCTTAATCTCCTCAATGACTCTAGCTTGCGCCAGAGCTTCCTCTAAACTGGCATATTGCTGCAGCTGCAATAGCATGGAGATTGATCTCAAACAACTTTTCGAGAACATTTGGGTCAGATCTGACATGGGAGGGAGGTAAGGCAGCTTTGAAAGCAACGTCCTCCACCGGTTCCCGTATGCCACCATGGTCTCTTCCTCATACTGCTTGAGGCTAGCTAGGTCACTCAATGATGCCTTTTTCCTAGTGTTGAAGGTGAAGCATTCGAGGAACGCGTCCACCAGCTGATCCAAGTTACTGATGCTATGTTTCGGTAATTGGGTGAACCAATCCGAGGTAGGGCCTACGAATGTGGTTATAAATGTTCTCAACAACAAAGCATCATTGTCCTGAATACCAAAGCACTAGCTCAAGAATCTAGTCACATGCTCCTGGGCATCCTCCTCCCCTCTAAAGAGTGCCAACTGGGGCAGCTTAAAGTGTTTCGGGTATGGAGGTGCCGACACTGATGGATGCACAGGATGACTACGGAGTTGGCATAAAGTGGGCTTTTGGGGCCCAGAAGTCTTGATCTCCATAGACTCTAAGTGCTCTAGCAATGCTTTATATGCATCAGAGGATTTAATTTCTTCCTCCTTAGTTTGCTCCCATTGTGGGTTGCGGGGAGCTTGAGGCCTATTGAGAGGTAGCTGGGTAGCACCCCCTCTGCCTTGATAGAGCATTTCAGCCCTCTCTTCTTCTTGTTCATATTCCTCATAAGCTTCCCGAGGAGTGGCTGGCCGAGACCTATGCACATGGGTAGGTGCCCGCGGAGGGTGCCCATCATTGTTTCGGGGAGTGGCCTCCCGCTCAGGTCTAGGAGGTCTCGGAGGCAATACTTGATAAGGTCACGTGGACCTCTCTCGTACCAAAGGGTTATGCCTCTCATACACTTCTACTTTGTGCGTGCGAGGGTTTGGAACCTTCGCAGGCACATTGTTATGCAATAGTTCGGTTGTCTGACGCTGAATGCGCTCTTTGTTAAGCCGACAAAGATGCTCTAACTATTCTTGATCTTGCCTAAGCTGCATGATTTGCGCTTGGCGGGCGGCCTATTTGGCAAATGCCAAGTCACTTTGTTCCATCGTCTCTTGTTTAGGAAGCCTAGATGCTTCTCCTATATGTCTACCTCGGTCATGGTGATCCGAGACCTCTATGGGCTGCTTTCCTCTATCGAGGTTAGCTGCATTAACCTGAGGCTGTAGCCTCGATGGGTGATCTTGATACATGGTAGGCGTGGAGGTACATCACTCCCACACTGTGTACTACTCTTGAGGAACGTGGTAATCTTCCTCATCCTCTCTTTCATATGCATAAAAGGTGCGGGCAGAATTGTCTTGCCCTGCCTGGAAAGCTTGATACTCTGGACATTGTCTAGTGTTTCTAACAGTAATGCGAGGTAGAGGAGGGATGACGAAATCCTGTGGCCCCTCCATTTGGACCCTCTGTTGCTCTAGCACTTCATCACTAGGCCACCCATAACGGGCTTCTAAGGGAGGTCTCCTATCTACATTAAGTGCTACGTGTAGGTTGTCCTCTTGAAAGGGCCTCTGCTGAGTGGGGGTACCTCTCCAAGAGGTGCCTCTATAGTCTTGTTCTGTTATGGCATGATGTGGACTCTCTTGTGTGTCAGGCCGCCAAGGCGGGATGACCAGGTCCTCAAGACTATATCGGAGGTGACTTGTCCCCCTTGGTGCACTTTCTGCAATGCTTGCCCATGATTGGGCTCGGCTACGAGTGAACACCATGGTGATGTGCTCCTAAAGATGAGTAGATTTTTATCTCTTTTAGGATTCTTTACGCTACACTTAACAGAAAGGAAACACACAATCAATGCAGTGGTTATCTCGTTTAAAGATTTAAAAGTGTGCCCTAAAATCTGGTTTTAGTGTGTTATGATGTTGTTTTGAAAGATTTTTGAAAGAATGTTTAAATGCAAAAATGAGGGCTCTTATGACTCCCAAAAAATGGTCGCCCCTTCGATATACCATTGCCAGACCGATATACCAACCTCTCTATATACCCGCCCTTACGTGAGGGAAACTATTGGTACGTGAGAGCAGATGGTACATGGAACATAGGCGGTACTGAAGGGGGATCACTCTGTTTATGACACCTACCATAGAAGACTTATCCTCATGCACTGGGAATCACCCCCGCTACACTTGGTCAGCTTTCGTCAGGATTTACGTCTAGCAACAATCGCGATCGGGGTAATGTATGCAATATCTCAAGCCAAAGTGATGATGGAATCCACCTTTGGTCTTGCTCAAGGGTTGGGGTTTTACGACCAACTCCTTGTTGTTTCAGTTACCACGTGGTGTGTGGGGTTCCTTTTAAGTTGCATAAATGAAGCACGCAAGCATTCAAACTCTCCTATGCAAGCAAATAACTAGAGAACATAAAGCAAAGAATTGACAAAAGGTGTTTAAGACCTCTACCTCTTCTCTGCCCAAGTCAGATGTCTCTGAATGTCTGCTCTGAAATAGTCCAGTGTTGGAAAACTTGGTACCTATAATCAAAATAACAAGCAACTTTAATCAGAAATTTAATCTTAAAAATCAAGGGACAGAGGTCCCACCGTGATCGCCACTGAAAGCACGAGGATACGGAAACAAAAAGGAATATGCCACAAGAGAGAACAAGAAAGAACATATACAAATTGACACAAGATAAAAGCAATATGAAATATGGTAATCTCTTTATTGATACACTTTGTAAATTGTGTTACAATACGTCTCCTTCCTTTTTAGGGGATAGGAGCGTCAAATGTGTTTCTCGTCACAACATCCATGGCTAACAATCCTTCTTCCGCGTGCCCACATGTAAGATGGGCGGACCAAAACGTCACCGCCACTGTTGTATGTGATTCTTTGCTCTTTCTTGCTCCTCTACTATCAGAAACCTGCATTCAAAGAAACAGAAAATATTAGTAGCACCTGCAGACAAAATGAAACATGTATTTCCCAAGGCCTACTGTCAATGTATGCATGAAAATAATAAAACGACTATCAAATGACCTCTGATTGACCTGAAATTTTGATAGAAGCATAAAAATATTATCAGAAGACCACTACAAAAAGAATAGTCTAGAAATTCCTCACAGATTTGTATTCGCTCCAGGGTGGGACAAATAGGCCTATAAGAATTTGTCAGAAAGCACCCTATTCAATGTCCTACTTAGGAAGCTCCAAAAGACCTGCAAAGTTGGGGTTAGCTAATTGGGGGTGTTTTGGGAAGACCCAGATGGTCATATTTCTCCAATTTTTCCTCTAGGATCCAGATTTTTCTGGTGCCATCTGCAAGTTAGTGAAGGCGGGAAATAACAATAACCTGGTCAAAATTGCTCAGAATGAAATGAAATTTGAACTGTAACCTATTTAACCTATCTAGAATCAAATGCAAAAGAAAAACTAGAGAAATCTATCACATATTTCTAATCATCCCTGGGGGGGCGAATAGGACTGTGACAGTTTGGGGAGCACCCGGGGGCAGGACGCCCACCGTTTGAGGCACTGTTTTAGCACCAATCCACTTGGGATGGGTCCAAAACTGGTTATGGGGTGTTTTCGACAAATTTTGTGAATAGTTGTGGTCAAAAATTAGGTTTTGGGTCCGGATTCGCGCTTCCAATAGTCACCCAATAACCTCCCTTTCGAATGAGAGATTAAGGATGTAAAAGCACAAATCGCAAGTAGGTATGTAAATTGGCAGCACTTCGTTGCTCAAATTCTCCTTCTCTGTATATATTTTGGGTGAGAAAACTCACCAATTTATAGACCTTAGGGTCTCCTTGTTTGAATTGCGCATGCGAGGGCGCCACTTGAGTTAACTGTCCTATTTTCAGAGAAAAGCTAACTCCCTGATTAAAAATCTTCTTGCATGAGGTTTCTAAAATAAAGACACTCATCACTGAAGTCTCTCTTCTTGAATAAAAGCTATTCCTCGCAATTGCATGGCCTGAAGCCTCAGTTAACTGGCGGAGTTACCGAGGTTTGACTTTTTGCCAGTCAAACTTGCTATTCGCCTCACCCTGGGGCGAATTCTGTATTCGTCCTGGGGTGGGACGAATGCCAGTTTGTATTCGTCCCTGGGTGGGACGAGCAGAGAGCAAGGTGCCAAAAAGGTGCCAAATTGACCTCTGACCTCTAAAACTACTTTTGGAAGTGGTTAGGACCACTGTTTAACCTCTGGGGGCTGCCCTAGGGGTTGTGTGTCAATGCGATCAGCGCTTGTTGTCACATAATCGGATTGGTGCTGTTTTGGTGTCTACAAAACCATCTGACCCTGATGCCTTAAGAGGACCCATCACTTTAATAGCATCAAAAATTTTCTCATCCAAAAAAGGAGCCATAACTCTCTTATTCCAATCAACAAAAGTTTTTGCAAGAATGGCTTCTAACATCTCATATCCAGCACGAAGGTCATGATCAGGCATCGAGAAAATAAGAGAGCTAAAAAAATCAATAGATTCCTCATGAATTTCCATGACATTAGAAGGCACTCCTCCACTACCCTTCTCAATTTTAATAATTTTGTTGCAACATCTCCTCTAGAAAATGAAGGCAAGAAATAACTAGGAGTTACGATCACCTTATTTTAACCATAACTCTCTATATTTTTGTTTCTATAACATCTCTTCTTTAGCTTGCCTATTATGAAAATCTACCAAAAGGGATATTTCTTCCTGAAGCATAGCATAAAAACAACCTTGAGCTTCGATAACTGCTTCTATCTCCTTCAACTGGGATTTCAATCTTTCTTTTTCTTTGAATAAATTACCAAAATAAAATTCCAAATAAATCTTAATATAATTTCTGAGCCTTCTAAGCTTGTTAGTTAACCTTATGATCTCTTCACCTAATACATCTTCCTGACACCATTCCTTAACATGGGATTCAAATTTAGGATGGGAAAATCTCATGACTTCAAACCTAAATGGACAAGAAAGAAAAAGGCTACCATCAGGGACTTCCAACCATTTGGGATTATGTTTAGAACCAATCCTTGAAAATGAATACAAAGAAGCATCCCCAAACAAATTTATCCTAGAAGAAGAAACAAAAATCCTATCGAATATGCTCATAATCAGACTCTCACTAGTTCTCCTATTGCTCCAAGTGAACATTACCCCCCTTAGATCCAAATATCAAAGTTTGACCCTATTGATAAACTTAGAGAAATTCTACAAACTTCTATCATCCACTGGATTACCTCCCCACTTATCTGACAAATATAAAGGATAATTAATGTCTACAACTACAACCTAGTCCTAATTTCAAAAGGTATCCCTCATTTCAAGCAGTAGGAGCGAAAAATTACATCTATCAATATACAAATTAGGAGCATATATATTAGACAAAACCCATATCCTATTAGTAATTTTTCACCAAAATAAAATATTAATTACATGGCTAGAAGAAGAAATAACATGGTCATATAGTGTCATAGGATTCTATAAGGAGAGAGGGCTACCTGATGAGCCAACCACTTCACTAGCCATGAAACTCGAATCCTTCTAAATAAATTTATGCACAAACTCCCAAGAGGAGGCATCTAATTTAGACTCATGAATAGACAATTTATCCAAAGATCTTTTCCTCATGAACATAGCTAAAAACCATTGCTTAGAGAAACTATTAAGCCCCATAACATTCCATGAATAAATTTTTATTGGAATTTAAAAGGATCCGCATCCAAGGCAACCTCCAAATTACAAGGACCAAGTTTTGAAGAACTCTTTCTAGTTTGATCTAACTCCGTATGATCAAAACCAAGAACCCTTCTAGCATTTTTCAATTGAGAAGGAGAAAAAGCAATCTCCTTGCCTTTCAAAGACCCCTGGGGCTTCTTATGCCAAACCTTCTACTTATTAAAAGAGGTCCTCTTAGGAAAAGAAACCACATTAGCACCTCTTTTTAGGTATTTATGAACGGGTTGTCTAACTAACATTTTGTGAGGATAAAATTTGTGGTGGTGGCCCCAAACCCACAATACTGACAAGCCTATGGATTATTATCATAAACCATCACCTGCACCCAAGTACCCAAGTGAGAAACTAGTTCCATCGAGATTGGAAGATTCTTCTCAAAGTCCACCATGATACATATTCTAACAAATTGATGTCGAGCAGCAGACAATGAAGCCTTGTCAAAAGAAATAAAATCCACAATAGAGCTTGCCACCACCCTAAAAACACTTTCATGCCATAAATATGAGGAAAAATTTTGTAGGTGAACCCAAATCGGGACTAAATTAACCACCTAAAGCACCAATTTAAAATAGAAACCCCACTTCTTGAGAAAGAGACCACGATTACAATAAAACCATGGACCACCCTCTAATATTTTGCAAGAATCCCTCTTGCAAGAGAGTCTGATCAAAAAATAAAAATTGGGGAAGAGTAGCAAGATCCAACGAACTGCAAGGGTTCCACTGAGCTAAATCCTAGCACTTAAGAACATCCAAGAGCAATCTACCACTGACAAACTTACCCACCATATCCCAGATACCATTCATCAGTGAGCTATCAATTGTGTTGTATGGGATACAAATTTGGTTATTTTTCATATTAACTTCACAAGGAGAAAAAACTTTGTCAAAGGACACACCTGCCACTATACTAGAAAAATAAGGTGATGGAGGAAAGACTTACTTATCCACCACCCCAGTACAAACCTTACCATGGTCCCATGATGAAGAAGGACCCATATCTCCATACTTACTAGACTGAGAAAGGTTGATTTTTGAAGCCTCCAACTCCACATACTCACACGCACATGCTCCAAAATATCATATCCTCGCGTTTCAAAGCTTTTTAAAATTAATTCAAGAACTTGTAATTAATTTTCAATTTATTATAAGATAAAATTACTAATATTTTATGATTTATTAAAATTTTAACAAAGAATAACTCATAGAAGTTATTCACATGATTATTTAACATAAAATATAAATTTAAGTAAATGTAGCAAGCAATAATACAATATGTGAATCAAAATAAAATTCGCTAGGTTGTATTAAAAAAAAAATCAAAAAATAAATAACAATTATAATATATAAAAAAGAAAGGAAAAAAATATTAAACAAAGTTATAAAGCACCATAAAAAGAAAATATATGGGCTTTCCGTTCTTATTTTTTCTCTTTTTGAGATTTGACTCATCTTAAGAAAATATTCATTTATAACAAATGTTTTAAAATATTTCTTAAAAATGTAAGAAGTAAAATATTAATAAAAAATAAAAATTAAAAAATATTTTTTTATAATAAATATTTTTAATTGTTAATATTTGATAAATATATTAAGGTTTTTATTAAGATAGGAGTTAATAGTTTTGAAATATAATAATTATTATATTTTTTAAAAAATTGATATTTAATAATATAAGTTTAATGAATAAAAAATATAAAATTTTAAAGTATAATTTTAAGTTAACTATTAATAAAATAATATATAAATAATTGTTAAATATTATCATGTGATTTATTTAAATATATTAGTAATGTAGTCATCTATAATATAATATGTCTGAGTTTGTTTTAATTATATAAAACCAAACATATAGAAGAATATATAGTGAGTTTAAATTATATCTAATACAAAAAAATATAAATCATACATTAAGTGAGTTAGATTTATATATTGATTCTTAAACATTACAAATTTAAGTTCTCTTCATATGAATATATAAAAGGTGGTGTGAGAGAGTATTCTCACTATATATATATATTACAATAAATTTTTTTATTATATTTATAGATAGGTCATAAAGGGTTAGGTGTATTGGTAAGTGTTTGTTTGGCCAAACATTTATCAAGAAGATATTTAGGTTCAAATCTCGGGGTAGCGTTTTTGGGAAGGTAGTAGTTTGAGTTGAATCCTTTGAGTGCATGCTAAATCGACAATACAAATCTCAAGTGACCAATGGTCTCTTTCATGTCAAGTCAACAATAATCAAACGGAATAAATTGGTGATAGCAGCCCTTGTGGTTCGAACCCTACACTTGTCAATTACTAAAAAAATAATGTGGTTGTGACCAGCTCTCCTATGTAACTAAAACAAATGCATACATAAATAAGTTTAGTTTCTAGGCCTTAAAAATCACCACACTATTATTTCGCTACCATGTTAAAAAACTAAATCTTATAGGAAAGAAATTGATAAAAATATTAATTTAGAAAATAAAACAATTAAGTACGCTTATATAAGAAAAGTGTTGAGGATTACAAGATTCAATATTAACCAAAAAGTTATAAAATAATAAAATATTATTCATAGAAGGTTATCAATAGTTAAAATAGTCTAGACAATTTGGCTTTCAACATTCTAATAGCATAGTTAAAATATATTGAACGATTATCAAGATAAAATTTTAAAATATTATCTTATGATAAAATGGTAAATAAATATTATAATTAAATTGTAATTTTTTAGTTAATTTTTTTTTATATAACTTAATGAAAACGTAATAATTTTTGTAAAAAAAATATTTTGTATGGATCTCATGAAAAGTTTATTTTTAATCTCAAAACTTAAATTAAGATCCTGTTTATATTATTAACGGTAATATATCTTTACAACTACATCTTAACAACATACCTTCAAGCCCTAAAAAATAAATATGAAGAGGATAACAAATGGTGAAAGACCCTCACTTATGGCATTTAAAATTTTGATCTTTGTAAGTATCATATTATTAAATTTATTTTACATTATGAATCAAATTGCTTCCAGGTCCTCTTATGATATTGTTATATTTTTCTATATTTTTCTTTTTATTAATATTTTTAATATTTAAAAAATATAATAAAATATTATACATATTATATAAATTAATAATAAAAGGGAAAAAATATATTCATATATCATCTTCATTGATATAAATAAATATCACAATTTTTATTTTAAACAATTAAATGAAAAACAATTTAAATATAATATGTTATATTAAATTGTTTTTAAATAATACATCATAGCGAAAATTTATATTAAATCAAAAACCTTACATTAATTCTAATAAATTTAAAAATAATTATAAATAATTTATAACAGCAAAACCCTTAGACACGTACGGTATTAAAAAAATAAACACGTACTACTGGATTCGTGGATTCAGATAGTAACTGTTTGGCCTATAAAATTTAGAGTATAACTGAGATAAAACCTTAAATTGTTAGTAAGTATAACCTCAATTTAAATTACAGGAAAAAAAACACATTATGAAATAGCCCAAAAGAGTGCCCCAGTTGTGCATTTCACAAGTGTTGAATTCTTCCGTCTCTATAAGGCAATGTCAAGCTTTAATCAAAGTCGTTTCATGTAGAACAAAAGCAATGACGTTTTTAGATGGAAGGTCAAATGATACTGGATTTTTTTATTTTATTTAATTTTACTTTCCCATATACTTTCTTCCTGCAGCCTACTTTGCAAACATTATTTAACGCTAACGTGTAACTAGTTGCTTGCCGTCGTAGCTCAAGATTTTGCCACCTAGACTTTAAGCTCTCTGGCTTATCAAAGAGTGGAAAGAAGTAGTATAAGTCGTGGAAAATGTCAAAAGGCGATGGTTTATTTTATTACAATTTAAAAGTGTTATACCGCGTGAATGGTTTGACGTCCTAATTGTTATGTCGGTTGGTTAATCCGGTCAACACCGTCTTATTTTGCCTGAATATTGAAACTATTTTATTGTGTCGGTCAATGGACATATCTACCAAATCCCTTTGTCGCATATCTACCAAATCCCTTTGTCGCTTTCATCTACAGATTTTAGACTCCTTTTATGGACAAAGTCTTCATGATATATACTCCTTTTACAAAGTAGTATCTACTAGACGCAAAGTCATCCATTCCATAAATACATTGAATGGACAAAGTCTTCATGATATATACTCCTTTTACAAAGTAGTATCTACTAGACGCAAAGTCATCCATTCCATAAATACATTGAATGGACAAAGTCTTCATGATCTATACTCCTTTTACAAAGTAGTATCTACTAGACGCAAGGTCATCCATTCCATAAATACATTGCAAAGTCTTCATGATATTAAAGGTAATTAATGTGCATGGAGATGTGGAGAGTAGGGTAGAGTAGGTTAGGTTAGATTGGGATGGAGGTTAGACTAGTCAAAGGGTAGATTAAAAAAAATATGGTTTTAGACTAGATTAAAGGGATGATCACATGGTGATTAAAGGTTAAGTGTGAGAGGGGCTTAAAAGAAATAAAAAATTCTAAAGGTATGAATAGTGACTTTTGTCAAGTTAAGCAAATTTTGAGGGGTTTTGTAATTTAATTAACCATTAGCATTGAACAAGGGATAATGTAATATTTTTAGGTGTCTACAACTATAAGCAATATTTTTTCTTATTTAAGAAAGCTCTTTGTATATAAAAGAAGTTCGTGTTATTTAAGAAAAGTTTATTTTTAGCATAATGCTTTTTCTATTTTTCACCAAGCATTATTTTTGTTACTCTCTCTTAATTCTTAATGTAGTTCCAACATCTCTCTCATCCTTATGAAATTTTATTTTGATAATGCTTTAGTTAACACATCAGCAAGTTGATCACTATTTTTGTAAAACTTTGGTTCAATCTCTCCTACTACCATAAGATTGGATTCTTTGCTATAGTGATTGTAGATTTATTGTCATTTGATCCTTTATCTATTCACATTATCACTTTTTTTCTTATACTTGTTTTATTTTGAGAAAAACATTCTTTTGTAGAAATAGCTCAACATTATTTTCACTTTATCCCATTTCATCACATCCAACCAACCACAATCAACATGTATTTTTTCGACCATTTTATCTTTATACCAATAGTATTTCTAAGGGTGATTGTTTCCACAACAAATCTCACATGGACACAAATCCCAATACTTAGCTATCATGTGTCCTAATTATTGATAATGATTACAAGGAAATGTTTCATCCTCTACATAGATTTATTTCAAAAACTTAGTGTTGTCACTTTTTTTTAATCAATATAGAAGAGGCGTTCATTCTTTGATGTTATTTTTGGATTTATGGGCTTTCTTATGCCTTACCCATTTCTTCCCAATCCTTTTTTATTATATCCCATTCTTGTCTTTAACTTAGAACTAATAACTCTAGTGTGCCTTTCAAACCATCCAATCTCTTTATCACTACTATGTTCTTGACCAATAAGACCTTTTTCACAACCATTACAATAATTACTAACATCATGATTCTCATCTTTATTTCTTATTCGTTTCTCTTTCTTGTTCTATTTATATATAGTGTATTTTAAAATGAGAGTAGGAATTATTGCATCATTTTTATCATCACTACTACTAGGGACTTCCGCCAATTGCCTCTTCCCTATTCTTATTGTATTGCACTTTTATGCCTTTCTCTCTAGTTGTTTTACAACTTCTCTCAATATTTTCATCTCTTCCTTCAAATTTATTTCATAATCTTGGAGATCTTTTTCTTTCTTCAAAAGAGCACTATTTTCTTCTCTTAGGCTCTTAATTTCTTTAACTAATATTTGATTGAGGCTTTGAAAATTAATTATCTTTTTCTAATTACCAGTGTTATCATTGTTTATGGCTTCTCCATTCAATTGTCACCATGGATTTCTTCTTAGTCATTATTGGAGCATTCATCTCATAGCCAAACAAAAAAATTGATTCATCGAAGGCTTCTACATATTTGCCTTTGTCATTATTTTAATTTCCTTTGTTCTCTCAGTATCCTCCTTTTATGTTCCTTGATATGCATTCTTTAGTAGATACCCTACCTTTTTTGTTTTTATTATCATAGTAATTCTTTAAAAATTAACTCATATATTGATTTTTGGAGTTTTGAGTCTCTTTATGTTCTCCTTTAACTGGTCTCATCATGTTTGAGACCAAATAGCAAGAGCTTGTGCATCTACAAGTTTTGTATAATCATTCTCAAACAAATATCACAAATATTGAGAAAAAAACAACATATTTATCTTAATGCTCCCAAAATCATAATTCTTCCCCTTGAATAAAGAAATTTGAGATTGACTAATATTAACTATTGCTGGTAGAGGTCATATTATACTACTATTGCTATTTCTTTTGCTTATGCTTCGACTCTTCTTACTGCAACCTTCTCTGCCTTCTTCTCATAGATAAAACTAGCTCTAATACCAAATATTAGTTTGCAAAGGAGGTAAAATATTATGCAAAAACAACCACTTAATTGAAAATATTATAAACATAAAACAAAGACGATAAATCACAAATTACTTTGAAAACTGTTGTTACAATATTCAAACTTTTATTTCTACAATTATTTGATTAAATTATGCCTAGTTCAACTTCAAATAAATTACTATTAGTGCCTTACACTTCAAAAATAAACATCATTTATATTAGTAATAAAAAAACATTTATATATCTAATCTTCTGTTTTATTTATTTATTATTATTTTGTTTTTTTTATAATTTGTATTCATGTTTAAAAAATATTTCTATCTATAAAAAACATTTTTCCTTCTTTAAAAAAGGTCAAAGAACATTTCTTGTTCTTTAGAAAAAAATTATTTTTAACATAAAATTTTCAATAATTTTGAACAAAAATTACGTCACAAACTCAAACGACAAGGAAAAACGAGCTCAGAAAATAATAAGCTCTCTATATCAAATATGAGAAGGGGGTATCACTTATATAGTAATTTATTCCTAAAAATGTAAAAATACTAATCAATATGGGACTAACAAGCTTCCCATTAATAGCAAGCTCAAGAGGCATCTCTAGGCCAAGAAGGATCTAGAGATGTTGGATCGGATCCCAAAAGAACTTAAAATAACTAGAGTAAGCTATGAAAACTAATGTAAATGTGTAAATACTAAGCACAAGTGTCGAAAAGTATAAGATATGCACCAACAAAGGCTAGAGTGATTTTGATAGAGTTTTGGTATGTAAATGTGTGATTCCTTTTAAGGAAATGACCTATTTATAGAATTTTCCAAAGGTTAAGGGGGTTTAGGTATCTTATTAGGTGGACTATGAGGTGAAAGGGTGCACCATACCTCTTGAATACCCTTAGGTAGAGTAAATTCCTCATCCACCTATATGCATTAAATGGAAATGGGTGTACCATACCTCATAAATGCATAGGGTGAAGAAAGTCCCCATCCTCGTTATGACATGTAGATGCAAAGTCATCCATACCATAAAATATATTGAGTGGATAAATTCTTCATGGCATTAAAGGAATTTAATGTGTATGTGGATGTGAAGTATAGGGGGTAGAGTAGGCTAGGGTAAAGTGGATGCTAGGCTAGTCAAAGGGTAGAGTAGGATGAGGAGGCCCTACGCTAGGCTAAAGGGGTGATCACATGGTGATTCGGGCCTAAGTGTAGGATGAGGCTTAAAAGGAAAAAGAGGCTAAACATGATGAATAGTGACTCTTGTCAATTTAAGAAAATTTTGAGGCTTTTGTAAATTAATTAATCATTACCATTGTACAAGGGATAACATGAAATTTTTAGGTGTCTACATATATAAGCAATATTTTTCCTTCTTTAAGAAAGCTCTTCATATATAAAAGAGTTCTTGTTCTTTAAAAAAGTTTATTTTTAGCATAATATTTATTTTCATTAAGCATTATTTTTAACACTCCTTCTTAATTCTTAATGTAGTTAAAATATCTCTCTCATCGTTATAATTTTTTTTTTTGATAATACTTTAGTAAACACATCAGCAAGTTGATCACTAGTTTGGCAAAATATTAGCTCAATCTCTCCTACTACCATAAGACTGGATTTTTTGCTTTAGCAATTGTAGATTTATTGTCATTTCATCCTTTCTATCTTCAAATTGTCACATTTTTCTTTATTTTGGGAAATAATATTCTATTGTAGAAATAAATCAACATTTTTTTCACTTTATACCATTCCATCACATCCATCCAACCACAATCAAAATATAATTTGTTGGCCATTTTATCTTTGTGCCAATAATATTTTATAGGGTGATTATTTCCACCACAAATCTCACGTGGATGCAAATCCCAACACTTAGTTGTCACATGTCCTAATTTTTGATAATAACTGCAACAAAATATTTCATTCTCTACATAGACTTCTTTCACAAACTTGGTGTTGCCACTTTTTGTTTGACCAACATAGAAAAGGCCTTCATTCTTTGATCTTACTTTTAGATTTATAGGTTATCTTATGCCTTACCCATTCCTTCCCAATCCTTAGTTATTATATCATCATTCTTGTCATAAACTTAGATCCAATACATCTAGTGTACCTTTCAAACCACCAAATTTCTTCATCACTACTATGTTCTTGAACAATATGGTCTTTGTCACAACGATTATAATAATCACTCACGTCATGATTCTCATATTCATCTCTTGTCTCTTTCTCTTTCTTGTTCTCTTTATCTCTAGTGCCTTTTAAGATGAAAGTAGGAATTATTGCATCATCTTTATCATCACTACTACTGGTGACTCTGGCCAACTGCCTCTTCCCTATTCTTATTATCTTGCTTGTTTTTATCTTTCTCTCTACTTGTTTTACAACTTCTCTCAATATTTTTATCTCTTCCTTCAAATTTATTTTATAATCCTAGAGCTCTTTTTCTTTCTTCAAAAGAGCACCATTTTTGCCCTTTAGGTTCTTGATTTCTTTAACCAAAATTTGATTGAGCCTTTACAAATTAGTTATCTTATTCTCATTTGCAATATTATCATTGTTTATGGCTTCTCCACCCAATTGTACCATCAATTTCTCCCTAGTCATTAGGGGAGCATTCCTTCCAAAGCCCAACAAAAAATTTGGCTTATTGAAGGTTTTTACATCTTTGCCTTTTTCATTATTTTACTTTCCTTTGTTCTCTCATTATCCTCTTTTTATGTTACTTGATATTTATTCTTTAGTAGATCCCATGTCTATTTTGATTTTATTATCATACTAATTCTTTAAAAAATTGACTCATGTATTGCTTACTAAATAAAGAAAAGAGTTTTTGAGTCCCTTTTTATGTTCTCTTTTAAACTGATCTCATCGTATTTGAGACCAAGTAGCAAGAGCTTGTGCATCTGCAATTTTTATGTAATCATTCTCAACCAATACCACAAATATTGAAAAATAAATAATATCTTCATCTTAATGCTCCAAAAATCATAATTTTCCCCCTTAAATAGAAGAATTTGAAACTAACTAATATTTAAACTATTATTGATAATAGTCCTATTATACTACTATTGCTATTACTTTTGTTTATACTTTGAATTTTTTTATTGCAACCTTCTCTACCTTCTTCTCACATGCAAACTTAACTCTAATACTAAATATTGATTTACATAGAAAATAAACTATTATGTAAAAACAACCAGAAAGTTTAAATATATATATATATATATATAATAAAATAAACCAAAAATTACTGCTGCAATGTTCAAACTTTTATTTCTACAATCATTTGATTACATCGAACTGAATACTGCTTGATTATATCTTTCCATAATCCACCTCTACATAGACTATTCAAAACATCTAAATTCTTGCAAGACGCGATAATATGAACTCGATCATAATTTAGTTGGGCTTCCTGCAGTTCTTTCTAATCTCTCCACTGGAACCTGTGAGAGGCTTGATATTCCCATCTTCACCATTGCAGCTCCAAAGTCTTTAAAGAATGCCTCCTGATTCCCGCTGTAGGTGCTGACCTGGGAATCAGTAGAGCCTCCATTAAACAATTGCTGGTCGGAGTGAAATAGTGCTTTTTTACTTATCAAATTCTTATAGTAATGATTGTCGAAGGCAGACGGAGTTTGAAGATCTAAAGGCGAGACGATGTTGTAACCTCTAGGACATTTCGCTTTTAGAGAACTGGCGTACTTCATAACTATGTTGGATTTGTTGTAAATACGAGGCCTGAAACTGGTGCAGCGCGCTTGACCTATCGTATGAGAGTCTATAAAACGAAATGACAACACCATTAACTCTCTGCGAAACAAACGGAATAAATATTACAAATGTGGAAGGGAGGTTACCTGAAAGTCCCTGTGCTTGAAATTTGGAGATAAGGTTGCATAGACTGGAAATTGGTGGTGGAATGTTATTGTTTGCTCCACATTTGCTTGCTGTTCTCGAGTCTCTTCTTCCCAGTATAACTGTCCACCAAGGCCCTCTTAACCAGTGTTTCGAAACTCGCAGGTTACTCGCGAGTACTCGCGAAACTCGCGAGTCAAGGAGGCCTGCGAGTTTTTCATTAGGAAAACTCGGGACGAGTTACTCGCCCATTATTCGCCGAGTACTCGGCGATTACTTGCCGAGACTCGTACACCGAGGCAGGAGAAAGAAGAGAAGCAGAGAAGCAGGGGCCGGGGCAGGGGAAAGACAGAGGAGGCAGGGACCGGGGCCGAGGCAGGGGAAAGACAGAGGAGGCAGGGGCCGGGGCCGGGGCCGAGGCAGGGGAAAGACAGAGGAGGCAGGGGTCGGAGCCGGGTGCTTGGGCTTGTTACACGATTCCGCTTTCTAGTCACACGATTCCGCTTTCACACGATTCGAAGGGCGGGGGCGAGGTATGAGGGGCTGTGCGAAATTAGCGTAAATGCTATTTCTACGGAGGGGCTCAGATTAGAAAGGTGCGCGCGTAAATGCTAATTTTGGCCCCTGCTGTCGGGCATGTCAATGGGCGGAGGCCGGGTATGAGGGCCTCAGATTAGAAACGTGCGAAATTAGCGTAAATGATATTCTTCAGGAGGGGCTCAGATTAGAAAGGTGAGAGCGTAAATGCTAATTTCGGCCCCTGCTGTCGAGCATGACGTTCCCCGCAGTTTATTTCCTTTTATCCATTTTCAAATGTTTCGACATTTTTGCGTCTCCTTCCAATGCCAACCACACGCGATTCAGAGCGTAATGTTGTGATCTTACGTTAAAAATTATTTATTTCTTTATTTTTAATTTCTTCAATGTTTTTATTCCCGAGTTTTTTCCGAATTATTGTCGATTTTATCGCGAGTTGCCGAGAACTCGCTAAAATTAGCCTCCCGACGAGTTTCGAAACACTGCTCTTAACTATATATTAAATATTTTTCAAACAAAATATGAGAGAGCGAACCAGGGATTCACTTCTAATGCTTCGTAATCGAAGTACAAAAGCAAGTAAATATAAAAACATAATTTTTACGTAGTTCGGAAACAGAATCACGAGCAGCTATTGCCACAATGTCAGCAACCCTGCGTTTCCAGCAACAGAAATGAGTCAAATTTATGCATGCATAATTTCATCTAAAAAATTGAATACGTGATATGATCAGGATCTTTCAAAGTAAAATGCTTAAGGAATATTTTGTTACATTGACAAAACAGTCATGAAAGTGAAGACGGAGCAAAGATGCACCCATTCGTCTCTCCTTGGTCACTGCTTGTTTCACTGCGGCCCTGTCTACGAACAATGCATGCGGACACGACTTGCGATAAAATGCTGGATTATGTTGCCTACGCACAGGAGCCGGAGACAAGGATATTAAAGCAACGAATGCGAGGCCTATGAATGGGTGACGCCATTTCTATGTGTTCAAAGCACCGAATAGATAACTGATGTACTTGTATTTATGGGGATTCAGGTTCAGAATGGGAAGAGAGTTTCAAGAAAACTATCCAGCCCAATAAAAACTATTAAAGAGGACACAAGAAATGCTCTGTTCTTTCGAAGTCATCGCGTTGTACTGCTTAACTGCTTCCAAAATAAAATAAAAAATAGAGCGAGTGGGGCACGTGGCTTCAACAAACCTGGCTCTGTTTTATTTATGTATAAGTGTGTTGCAGGTGCTAGGGAGGGGGCTGCGGATCTGCGACTACCTCTTCATTGGGATAAATTGTGGAGTGGCCAGTGCAGTTTTTAACGAAATGATGCATGAACATTAGAATCTTCAATTTGGAGAGCTACCGAGTAGCTCTCCAAATTGAAGATTCTAATGTTCATGCATCATTTCGTTAAAAACTGCACTGGCCACTCCACAATTTATCCCAATGAATGGGTAGCCGCAGATCGCAGATCCGTCCATAGTACCTGCAGCAAACTCCATCCAAACAGCTACGACGAAGAAGTTAGATAAAGAAGATGTCAAATATCTATTCTATTAGGCTTTTAGGTGTCGTGTTCTATAAGAGGAAATAATATTTAAGTCAACCAATATTTAAGAACGTTGGATAAGCATAAACATGTAGTTGGTAGTTAATATCGGATAAGGATAAGAAAAAGATGGATAAGTATGTTTAGTTGTTATTATAGTTTAATTAATATGTATGGTTAGGAAATCATTGTTTATAATCAAGAAGATGATATAAAGAGTGGAAGAGATGAGCAAAAGATTCCAAAGAGATTGGTACTATGTGTAGTGCTTGCAAGAGGTTTCTTCTATAAAATCTTGGAGGAAAAAAATTGTAAGCGCTTGCAGGAGGTTTATTGTATGAAGCCTCAAAGGAATAAAATTAGCATTCGGTGTAGTGCTTGCAGGAGGTTTATTGTATGAAGCCTCAAAGGAATAAAATTAGCATTCGGTGTAGTGCTTGCAGGAGGTTTCTTGTACGAAGGAAATTGTTACTTTGCGCAATACTTGTAGAATGTTTGAGATGTAAAACCTTGAAATAAAGAGATTGGCTCTCTGATAAGTGTTTGCAAATATGAAGCTCTATGGAAAGCAATTATGTAATGTATGATGCAGTTAAAATATAATAAAAAAAATAGGAAAGGTTGTTTTATATTCAATATTCTCTCTGGCTACATCATTTTGGTATCAGAGACTGATATATAGATATTTAATTCAAAGGAAGTTAGATTGTAGCTACTTCCTATAATGTTACAACATGGCCCTCCGTCATCATACCAAGTCTTCGAAATTCTCATTATAAATCATACTAATATTTAAGAGAGAAAAGGACAACTAAATTACTAAACATTGATAGGGTAGTTCACGAGTAGAGAAACATGTTTCTTTCTAGATTATTTAACACCTCGAGAAAGGAAACTTGCATTTGGATTGACGATTAATTTAATTCGCAAGTTACAGGATAAAAATGATGAGAGTTTTTTTCTAAATTATATTTTATTTTGGGAAGAAAATTCATATTCTTTTTAATAAATTAGATATAAAGTGTAAATTTAAAATATGTCAACAACTAGACTAGAATCTATTAACTACATTTTAAATACATATATCACAAAATTTTACCGATTAAGTATGGAAAGTCATTGAAGAAGGGTATACTCCATTCAGTGTGGCGGCAAAACCAACAACTTTCAAAAGAGAAAAAACCAAGTACAATTCAATAAACTATCTTCAAAAGGATATTAACAACCGACCACCCCAAAGGGGATAATCAACCAATAACACAACCCAAGAAAATTATATCAATCACATCCAAGGCATCGATGAATACAATAAAACCAAAAAGAGGAGGAAATTTTGAAAATGTAAAATTTAAAAACCTACACAGACCTCTCCTCCACGAAAAGATGAATAAAATAAAATTAAAATTTTAAAAATCCTGCCCACCCCACCAAGAAACAGGTAGCAACCAAAGCACTGCCCAATCAACTCAAACAATGGGCCTCACTGTTAGAAATCTACTATTAAAATAAAGCTCACACACATAAAATACTAAAATATAATTGAAATACATGTAATAACAGAATAATACTATGTAGAAAGTAATTATAGAATTGAAACAATCTCACAAATAACTCAAAATTATAGGACTCTTCAAGAGGGCAACCTCCTTCAATATTTCATTAAATTTGCAAAAATATGCTTTGTTCATGGCTTCATAGTTTTTTAAAGAAATACTTCATGCAAACCCTAATCCTAGGCTCAAGAGTTGGCTTACATGCAAAATGCCACTCGAGCTAAAATCTTATACCAAATGTCGGCTACAATCTTGGTAATTGTTACATCAAATGGTCCAACTTGGCTAGGAGCATAACATACCATGTACATTACAAAATAACATTATATATGTGATACTCCATGTTGGAAGTGGATCATTACATAACAATGGAAATTACAAAATAACGTTTGGATGGGATCCTAAAATGTCCTTCCCCTTCAAAAATCTTTTTCCTTAAAGTTGAAGGTGAGGAAATTGGTGCTGGAGTTGATGGACAGATTCCCATGTAGCATATTCTGGCTAGAGTCCACACCACTAAACAAGGACTTTAGTAATGATGTGATTACGAAGAGTCTGAGTTCGACTATCCAATAGTTGTTTGAGTTCAAGCAAGATAGAACATTCTTCATCTAACTCTAGGAGTGCAGATTGAACCTGTACTTGATTTACCACCACTCTTTTTAGAGCAAAAACATGAAAAAAAGGATGAATATTGGATGTAGGTGGAAAAGCCAACTTGTAGACTATAGCACCAATTTGTTGTAACACCTGATAGGGCCTATAGTACTTTGCAACAAGTTTCTAGCATCTATGAAGTTGGAGGGATAACTTTTTATATAGTTGCAAGTGAAGGAAAACCATATCACCCACATCAAAATTGTGCTCAAAACGATGTTGATCAGTTTGTTGGCGCATCCGATTCTAGGCTACCTCTAAATTTACCTTTAGTTGATGGAGAACATCAACATGTTGAATGAGAGTAGTATTGACTACATGGATCTTGGAGCTACGTAGAATGTAGGAGAAAGACATTAGTGGAGGGTGCCCATAAACTGCCTCAAAAGGGGTAACCTTAGTGGTTGTGTGATAGGATGTGGTGTACCACCACTCGACCAAAGGAAGCCATGTCATCTTGTATGTAGGATGATCTAAGGAGAAGCAAAAAAGGTAGGTTTCCAAACATTTATTGGCAATCTCTGTCTGACCATCTGTTTGTCAATGATACACTAAACTCATCTTGAACTGAGTCCCCTACACCTTAAATAATTCTTGTCAAGAGTGACTAGTAAAGGTTGGATCACGATAGAATACAATGGAGGAGGGTAGACCATGAAGGCAAAATATAGAATCAAGGAAATTTTGGGTAACTATGGAGATTGTGTAAGTATGGGAGAGTGAGCAAAAGTGAGCATACTTCGAAAGACGATCCACTACCATGACGATAACATATTTTTTAAAGAGTTCCTGGAGAATGCATTATTTCACCTTTCATCCACTCATAGGTATCACAAATTTCCAAAAAATCATGAATATCCATTTTCATACCCATCCAAAAAAAGGTGCACTTAAGTCGTTCATATATTTTGAGAAATCCTGAATGAACAGCATATGGAGTAGCATCTAGTTTGGTCATGATAAATTCCTATAGTAAGTACTTGTGGGGAATAACAAAGCATTGGTGGTAACGCAAATCCTGGCCATCCCAAATGTATCCCAGACATGAAGTAGGCTTAGTGGATAGGGAAGCAACCAAAGTCTGCAATTCAAAATCCTAGAGTACATCTTGGCATAAAGAATCGATCCATTGGGGAATCAATAATAAAATGGCACACAACATACTAAGAGATTCAAATTGGAGAGATAGAGCATCAGCCACAACATTCTCCTTATCCTTCTTATAGGTGATATCATAATCATAGCCCATGAGTTTAGAGATCCATTTTTATTGTTCAAGGGTGGCAACCCGTTGCTCCAAAAAGTATTTAAGACTTTGATGATCTATTTTAATGGATAAATTATGCACAATGAGGTACGATCGCCAATCGGTTACACTATGCAGAATTGTCATCATCTCCTTTGCATAAGTTGACTTTTCCAAATTATGATTGGAGAGATCCTTACAAGTGAAGGTCAAGGGTCTCCCTTATTGCATCAACATTGTCCCAATACCATGACCTGAAGCATCACTTTCAATAACAAATGGTTTATAGAAATTTGGCATGACTAAGGCAGGTGTAGTGGTCATGGCATGCTTCAATTATTGGAAATCTTGTTCAGTGGGTCATGTCCAAGTAAATGAATCCTTTAGCATGGAAGTGATGGGAGCTACGATTTTACCATAATTACAAAACAATTTACGATAATAACCTGTAAGCCCTAGAAATCCTTGAAGATCTTTGACAGTGTGAGGTTTTGGCCATTCCTGAACAAATTGGATATTTTTTGGATCACATTTAATGCCTTCCTTAGTGATAATGTCTCCCAAATATTCTACTTTTGTCAACCCAAAAGAACACTTGGAATGCTTGGCATAGATTTGATATTGTACCAACAGCTGGATATTCTGATTCACATGAATAAGATACTCTTCCCATGAACGACTATACACCAAAATATCATCAAAGAAGACTAGAATGAACTTTTGAAGAAACAAACAAAAAATATTGTTCATGAGGCTATAGAAGGTGGAAGGGGTATTAGTCAAGCCAAATTGCATTACCAAAAACTCATAGTGACCTTCATGAGTATGAAAGGCATTCATGGGAATATCCTCCTCTTTGAGTCGGATTTGATGGTACCCCAAGCAAAGGTCAAGTTTTGAAAAATACATAGTCCCATGAAGTTCATCCAGTAATTCATCCACCACCGGAATAGGAAACATATCCTTGATGGTGAGTTTATTGAGTTCAATATAATTGATACACAACCACCAGGACCCATCTTTCTTGCATACTAGTAAAATCAAAGAAGAGTAAGAACTGTTGCTTGGCTAAATGACATCGGATTTTAACAATTCTTGTACTAAATTCTCAATTTTTTACTGAAGAGCATAAGAATACCTATATGGTCTAATTTTGGGTGGTGCATTTCCAGGTAATAAGGGAATAGCATGGTCATGAGAGCAACAAGGTGATAATTTTATTGGCTCAATGAAAACAAAGTTGTGCTCGGTAAAAATAAGTTACAAATCTTCAAGAACAAAATCCTCCTCTGAAGAATATGGTTGGATCACAAAAATCTGAGCTATGACACCTCGAGATGATTTGTTTAACAACTTCTCCATTCAGTTGGAATTGACAATCTGTGAAGACCCTACTTTTAAGCCATGGAGAGTGTAGGACTACCCATTCTATGATAATTGCATCCAAACCCTACCAAAGTGCTAAGAGATGACTCCCAATATGCCCAACCATTGAAATCCCAACATAATATCACATCCCCCTAATTTAAGTGTAAACATATCTTGTTTGAGATCATAGTCTCCAATTTTGACCTTAACATTATGACATTTTCCCTTGCAAGGTAAAGTACCACCATTTGCTATCATAACCTCAAAGGAATTACATGTGTGTACATAACAATTTACCTGCTTGGTGATATGGGGATAAATAAAATTGTGTGTATTGCTAGAATCAATCAAGATGGTAAGTCGTAGATCCTTGAAATAACCCATAAATTTCATGGTTTGTGATGTAGTAATGCCAACAAGAGCATAAATAGAAATTTTAGCCTATGATTCATATGGGTTTCATCCTTTGGTTTAGGTGGTTTCTTTGCTGATTTAGTGTCATCATCACTATGGTCATTGGTTTCAAGCTCATCAACATCAATGAGGAACAAATTATTTTGGGTGCACCTATGCCCACAAAAAAACTTTTCATCACAATTGTAGCACAACCCTTAGGTGCATCACACATCCATTTTAGCAGTGGTTAAACATTTGGGTGTAGCAGTGGGTGAAACAAGTTTTTATTCATGTTGATTGTGGAATCTAGGAGGAAAAGAGGGTTTAGCCTGTGCAAATTTAGATAACCACCTTTCAGCTAAATATTTTGACTTGACAAAATGAGCCAACTGGATAGCCTACATCATGGATTGTGGTCTAAACATTTTGACCTTGGCTTGGAGATCTTCCCATAACCCACTAAAAAAACAAATCATAAAGAATGCTTCATTTATTCTTGTTGTTTTGTTGGCCAGTCTCTAAAATTGTATTTGGTAATCTTGAATTATCAAATTTTGTTTCAACTTTATCAATTATCTTGTAAATTCATCATACTCACTATAGCCAAAGCGGGTGAGTAACTGGGACTCAAATTCCACCCAAGAAGGATCAAGGATAGTTTTCTACAACCATAGGTACCATTGTAAGACTTTAGATTCCAAATTGAAAGAAGCCATTTGAACTTGATGATAAATGGGGACATTATGGAGTCTAAAGAATTGAGCAACACAACATAACCATCCATCAACATCCTTCCCATTGAACTTAGGAAAGTATAATTTTGGCATCTTTAAGGGAGTATCACGTCTAAAGCGAAGGTGAGAATCATCTATTCCCATTCCATGATGATACTCAAACTTGCTTATACCACCTTGTATTTTAGACTCAACATCTGCTAGGTGTTCTTCTATGCGAATTATGGAGGTATCTTGGGTAACTTTGAATGTTTAAAATTCCATCATCAAGTGTTCAATTGTTGTTTTCAAGACTGTAACAACACTTACTAGGGTATCCAATGCTAAAGTAGTGTTTTTCTACCTCTTTTTGATGTCCACGAGTGCCACTTTCCATTTGAGATAACCTTGAACTTTTTTACTCAGTTACTAAAAATAGATGTGGGATTTCAAGAGTTACTATTTTTAGTAAGGGTACAAAATTAAATTTAGGAAATGGATTGCAAAACTGATTTTAGGATAGGGTCCACTTCAATGGCTATTTGATTTGAGCACTCAATGAGGAGATATACTGAATTTATTGACTTTTTGTGAGCTCCTATTGGTTGCAAGGTGATGTCAAGGTAATTTCCTCCACTTGGACTTAAAATTTCACCAGTGAGTCCTTGAGGGTCTTTGACGTAGAATAATAAGTAGCTTCTATTTCCAAAAATTTGAATCAATTTAATAGACCATTGAAAAGTTATGGCCTTAGCAAGAAAAATAAAAAATTGCTATTTTTGGAAAATTGGTGCAGAATTTAACCAAGGGCTGCCAAGGATAATTTTGTCTGGAATAGACTTTAGAATTATCTATTAAATTTTTGAATCAATCTTATATCTGTGTGAAGATATATCCCTATTTTAATAAAATTTCAAATAAATTTTTTTTTGGGGCTGTAGGTCACAAGTAGGAAAACTGAATCAACTATCTCAGACCTATCAATTGAACACCCTATCATTGTACTATCACCTGTATTGTAGTTACAAAAACTGATAGTTTTATTTTTGACACTAACCACCTATATTTTTTTACTATTACAGTTGACTGTTACTATCGATAACCGAACTGTTATTCCCATTGACCTGATTGTTACTGTTACTGACCTTAATGGTGTTAGAATTAGTAAATATTCTCTTAAGTCCTACTAGGATAGACACAATTGAGTTTTAGTGGTGTCACACACTTGAGTTTCCACTCCTCCATATGTGAGTAGAACACTCAGTGGTGTCTTCATCAGGTTTGATGAGTTTTTGAAATCCAACAACTCTCAATGATCAACTTTATTATTGATACAAAGTTGATCCTTGGAATAATAAATCAGTTCTATTTTACTTCTTCAAAATCTTGTAATGCTTTGCATATCTATTTGGTAAATTCTAACATGTTACCAGAGCAATATAGATTCTGCTAGCATTCTCTCTTGAAGCAAGTTCTTCGAAATGGTTCTTATTCTCTTTTTTCTTTATTTTTTAAAGATTTTTTTTTTCATAGATGCATTTCTTTGAGAAATTTGCTTATGGTAATTTGTTTTAAATTTTTTACTAAAAAAAGTTTTACCATTTATGCAATTTTTCATCTCAAATATTGCTTCTTAAATATAATTTGTTTGAATGTCCTCCTCTATTGCACTTAGTTATATTTTATTCTCCTTCTTCAATCGTAGCAACTCTACATAATTTTAAAGGAGAAAAATATATTAGAAATCATTTAAGAGACCATTAATTTTTTCAATTATATTAGACTACGTTTGTTTTCCAAAGAGTTGCAGGTGATTCGGCTTCCATAGACTTCACTGCAACTATCATGGAATATGTAGCCTTATTTAAGTTAGAAAATATTAAAATATTTTATTTTGTTCTAGTTAAAGTCTTCGTCAAACATTAATTTTGATTTCCCTCATCGCGTTATATATTGGTTTAATAAATAAACCAAAGCATCATTTCCTCTAAGAGGAAATGTGGTATTGTATACCACGTTATACTTCGGCACGCTCGAGTTTTTTTTACCCAACGACAACTCCAAAATTAAAATTTTCAAATATTTGGTGATTTATATCGATCTTATTCCCATTTTTCCATTTTTGCGCTCCGTGAATCCTTAAAAAAAAATATCTTTATAAGAAACTTCATCAGCATATCAAATAAGATACTTCTATTGTGACTAGTTGTTAAAAATTTCAAGCACATCACTACATGCTTTGCAAGCTCTATGTCCTGCCAATTTTTCTAAGGTGCCTTATTTCAGTTGGAAGGGGGGACTCGTCATCCCCAACGTCATGTAAAAAATGTTGCCTTGGTCGACTTCCCTTATGACACCTTCCTTAAAGTGGCATTCGCCTTCATATTCGGATTTGATCGCTGCTCTCTCAAAGATGTCGTCTACAATTTTAACAGGGAGGGTCCATTTGCCTTCAACATTACATGGTTGTCATCGCTTCTGATGTCTTCCTCTTCAGTTTTGATCGTTGCTCTCTCAAAAACATCCTCTATTATTTTCTCAAGTATTGATAGATTTTTTTTTTTTTTATATTCTAACCTTTTGAGTGCATATAAGGTGCTAGTGTGTGGGCAAAACAAAGGTTGGGCTTCCAATTATTTTTGCTTATCATTGCTAAGGGTGATCCCATTCTCTCCATTTTTATTTTAAAAAGAGCTATTAAAAATTGTATTTCTTTTAAATTCCTGCATGTCTGTAGCCTGTGGAGGAAAAACAAAAAGGTTTTTTCTTATTTTCAACCTTCTCTTGGTTCAGATATCATTGTATTTTTTTTAATAAAATCAAGGGGGTTGATAAGGTGGCTTTCTTGCAGCTATTGTATATCAGGGCGGGGGGGTGTCTCTTTGCGTCATTTTCTTAAGCCTCCTTTTTAGCTCTTACATATTGGTTATTGTCATTAACTATAAATATCTCTAAATCAAAAGTTTTTTTAACTTTACTAAGTAATATATCTATTATATTAAAATTAATTTATTAATCATTTTATAAGTTTCACAAAAGTATTTCCTTTATTGTGATCTCAATTTGTTTTAATGCCTTTTAATTCATATTTGTTTTAATAAATATAATTGCATTCTATTTTTTTTTAAGCGAAAAACTCCTTGTGAGGCCGCCTTGGTCTGAGAGACCATGAACAGGGGGTTCTACATCGTCAAAGTCACCCGGGAGTCACACCCGACCCTGCCTGCACCAACATTATCAATTGGATTTTGGATACCCAATTTAGCTTTTTTGGTAGGATGGAGATTTGAACCTGGGACCTCCCTTGGAGGATTTCCCTCTCCTCTCCAACTCACCTACAACACCTGGGTGCATTCTATTTTATACATATTCTATAGTGATCAAATATTTTATTGTCTTAAAATTTTGTTTTAATATCTTTACATTAAAACTAAGTTATAAGTTCATTAAATTTTGTCATCACTTATTTACAAATTTGCCTTCTTTTTTGCAATTAATTTATTCATAAAATTTCACTCTCATTATTATTTTTTTTTCATAATTAACAATTTAAACTAAATGGTGTTTCTAAAAAACTTATTATAAAACAAACTTCTTCCACTTATAATTTATTAAATTATTTCATATAAATTTCTTTCATTTATATCATAAAAGTTTTGGCTTAATTTATTTAGAATTTTTTTTTCTAAATATATATATCTTCTCTAAAAAGAAAAATTTATAAATTTTTCCAAATCTAATTAGTTTTCCCTCAAAATATATTTGCCTAAGTTCCATGTATCATTGTCTCTAAACACTTATAGTTTCCCTCAAGTAAGAGCGGGTTTTTGGAGACTATTGGTATAAAGGCATGGCATATATTGTTCTTCATCAACATTATATACATATTGGATATCTCTCTTACTTATAGTTTCTCTTTACTAAGGGTGAATATTGAGTAATACATAATTAAATATGGTTGCTATCTCTACATTTCAAGTCTTAATTCCTTAAATTCTTCTCCTTAATTATAGTTTCCCTAAAGTTAGAGTAGGTTTTGAGAAGAACATAAAGGGACTTGGCAGTTCTAAAGCACCATTATAACAAACTCAAATACTTATAGTTTCCCTCTTGTTAGGTGGGTATTTTCAAATTTGTTAGAATTTCACAATAATAGATATGCAAAGTATTACACAAAAGATAAAGAGAAGAGTGGAATTGATTGATTTATCTCTAGGATCAACTCTATATAAATAGAAGAGTTGATCATTAAGAGTCGTTGGATTACAAAAACTCATCAAACCTGATGAAGACACCACCAAGAGTTTTCCTAACACAAGGAGGAGTGGAAACTCAAGTGTGTATCCTAGTAAAACTTAAGAGAATATTCACTTATTCTAACACTCCCCCTTAAGTGATACTAGGGAAGATTTTACAAATGAGCCCCAACAACAAGGCCTTATTAGGTACTCATGTACAATAGAGATAGTTGGTGGAAAAACCCTTGTGGGGAAAAATCAACTATCACCATTTTTTTAAAATGATGGTAAAAACCTAGTGGTAAAAGCCACCAATCGAAAGCAAAGAAGTATGAAAGAGGCTTGTCTTCAGATGACGAATATTGTCCTCTTAAAAAATAAAATATGAGTCCTAGAAAGGTTTGATTAGGTACTCATGTACAATATTGTGAGAAGTGGAAGACCTCTTTGTCAATGTAGTTTTAACATTCCAAGTTTCTCTCGCAACTGAAGGTATCGTGGAGAAGGAAATGACTTAGTGAAGATATATCCAAGTTGATTCTCTATAGAAATATATTCCAATTGTATATCCCCATTTTGAATATTTTTCTTGATGAAGTGCATGTGGATCTCAATGTTTTTGGTGCACTGATGCTCAACTGTATTGCATTCAATATGAATTGTGCTTTGATTATCACACCAAAGATTTATATATCCCTTAAGGAAGAAACTAAATTCTTTGAGAATTTGACAAAGCCAAAGGGTTTCCTGAATGACTAAAACTACTACTCTGTATTCTTCCTCTGTAGAAGATAATGCTACCATTTGTTGTTTCTTGCATAACCAAGCTATTGGTGAAGAACCAAGGCAAAAAAAATATCCAGAGGTAGAACATTTGTCATCTATTGATCCTACCCAATCTGAATCTGTATAGCCAATGATATCCATGGAGTCTCCTTTATAGATGAGCCCAATGTTTGTAGTACCCTACAAATAACGAAGAATTATTTTAGTTGCTTTCCAATGACTAAAATGAGGGTTATGAGAGAACCTAGATATGAGCCCAACAACATAGGAGATATCAGGGTGAGTATGAGTAAGGTATAACAGACTACCTACAAGCTGATGGTATAGAGTAGCATCACAAGGAGAGGATGAGCAGGAAGTACTGAGATGAATTCCAGATTTAAAGGGGGTAGGAGAAGGTTTGCAATCTATCATTTTAAACTTTTGAAGGAGATGTTGGGTGTACTTTTGTTGACATAAGGTGATTTCTACTTTATTTTGTTTTATTTGAATTCCAAGGAAGAAATGATCTAGACCTAGATCAACCATTTCAATTTTTTTAGAGAGGGATTCTTTTATATTCTGAATGTGAGTGAGGTTACTACTAATGAGAAGAAGATCATCAACATAAAGAACAAGAATGGTGATATTTCATTTACTTCTCCAAATGTAAACTGTATTGTCAGACTCAGAATGAGAAAAACCTACTAAAAGAAGGAAGGAGTCCATATTTTCATACCAAGCTCTAGGGGATTTTTTGAGGCCATATAGAGATTTCTTAAGCTAGCAAAAAAGAGAGAAGTCTTGAGTAAAACCAATAGGTTGTTCTATGAATATTTCTTCTTTTAAATTTCCATGTAAAAAGACACTTTTTACATCCATTTGATAATCTGGCCATTTATGGGAAGCGGCCAAAGCAAGAACCAATCTAACAAAATCCATTTTAGCAATAGAAGCAATGGTTTCTATATAATAAATACCCTCTATTTGAGAAAAACCTTTGGCTACAAGACGATCCTTGTGTTTATTTATTTCTCCATTAGGCCCATACTTGGTTTTGAAGATCCATTTACAACGAACTATTTTTCTTTCCTTAGTTAAAGGAACTAAATCCCAAGTATCATTTTTGATTAAGGAAGAAAATTCGTTATCCATGGCATCTTCCCATTCTTTTATACCTAAGGCTTCTTTGAAGGATTGAGGATTAGAGGAAATGGATTGACATACAAGACTAGTACCTATGGGGTTGGATGATCTTTTTGGAGGATTTTGAATGTAGGGAGTAACTTCTTTAACAATGGTGCGGGCCCATTTCAGCATAGAAGGAGTTGAAGGAGTTGAAATACATTGAGAAGGAGTTACAGGTTCTTCATCTTGATTATCAATAACCAAATTAAATTCAAGGGTTGGCTATTCATAATATTGAGGTTATTCTATAGGAGAAGGCTCAATGGAGGAAGAGGCTTTTGGAGGATCTTTTTGAGGGAATGTTTCATAAAATTGGGCATTCCTATGAAATAATACCTCATGAGTTGAGGTATCAAGAAGATTGTATGCTTTCAATTCTTCACAATAACTGATAAAGTGTAGACACCAAAACAGCACCAATCCGATTATGTGACTGCAAACACTGATCGCTTTGACAAACACAGACTCCCTGTGGCAGCCCTCGGAGGTTAAACAAGTGGCCTTAACCACTTTCATAGCAATTTTGTGAGGTCAAGGAGCAATTTGGCACACTTGGACACTTTGCCCAGGATTCGTCTCACCCAGGGACGAATTCAAAATAGAATCCGTCCCACCCCAGGATGAATTCCGAATCCGTCCCTGGGTGGGACGAATTCTAAGCTTAACGGGCAAAAAGGCAAATGGTGCCAAGTGGCAGCCCGTAACAGTCAGTTAAGGGCTCCTACCTTGCACGCATGTGTAAGTGGACAGAGGGGCCGTTAGAGGACTGTTACAAGAAGCATTTATCAAATTTCAAGTCAATGAAGGACTCCCCTCCCTCATGGGAAGACAAGACTGCCACATGGCGCCCATGGCCAACACTTGGCTTTTGTGCTTCCCTCCCAAAAGAGACCCCTTGGGTCTATAAAAGGTGGGACTTTTCTCACCCAAAACATGCAGGTGGAAGGAGTGTTCAAGCAACGAAGTGCTCGCCGAATCGAAGACTCACTTGCATCCCCCTTTGTTCACCTTCCTACATCCATCAATCTCTTTTGCAAGGGAGGTTGTTGGGTGGCCTTTGGAAGCTCGAACCTTACTCAAATCCGATGCATGGACATCTGAACCTACCAATTTGCCGACCCCCCAATCCTAAAAGGTTTTGGGCCCATCCTTGGTGGATTGGCTCCAAAATCGAGGGCCAACGGTGGGAGGCCCACTTGGGCACCCCCGCACCCCCAAGTTCTAATTTCAGTTTTTGAGCACTTTAGATTAATTTTTAGATTGCATTCTGTGTTACTAGGTCTCGATTAGTCTATAATTGCAATTTTGTAGCTTTTGGTCAGAGTTTAGGGTGTTTTGTATTGCTTTATCGTTTCGCTAACTTGAAGGTGTCAAGGTTAAATTCCCGAGGGAGGAGGCCAAATTGGGAAAATCCGACCATCTGGGTCGTCCCAAAATGGCCCCAATTACCTAACCCCCTATTTGCAGGAGTTTTGCAGGTCCCGGGATCCGACATTGGAGCAGCAGCAGGTCGATTTCTCCTATTCGTAAGAATTCGTCCCACCCAGGGACGAATCATACGTCGAACTCGTCCCGCCTGTGGACGAATTCTAGTTTAAGGTGGATTGGCTAGCTGCCTCAGTGGTAGTGGCCTTCTGGTGACTGTTCTTACCTTCTGTTAGATTTTGAAGCAATTTGGATTCACTGTTTTCATGGTTTCAGGCAAATATTCGTATGCATATTTTGTTAGTTTTAGAGAGAGAATGCTTTTCATTTGCAACAGGTGCTACTAACGTCTTGATCATTTCTTTGTTTGCAGGAGAAGTAGCAGAGGCGAAGAACCCATCAACATCAGCGGCGGCATCATCTTAGCCCGCCCAGTGCAATCGTGGGCACGCGGAAGGAGGAACCATTCAGCGATTGTAATCAAACCTTATTTGCGCTCCTAGCCCCTGAAAAGGGAGGAGGCATTATTGTAACAGAGATCGAAAGAAATTAATGAAAGGGCTGTTTTTCTTTATCTGATTGCGTCTCTTACAACATGTCTCTTTTCCGTTTCATGTAATTCATATTTCTAGGACTTAGGCGTGCTTAACTTTGAATGCAATTGCACTTGGTGTTTCCTTTGACCGGAATCTCGTGCTTTCAGTGGCGATCACGGTGGGACCCTGTTCCCTGGTTTTTGAAATCACAGAAAACTGATTAAAATTTTGTGTTTGTGCTTGACAAGTACACTTTTTTTTTGTTGTAGACTGCTATTCGTCTCTGATAGGGACGAATCCTTTCTCGCAATTCGTCCGACCCCCGAGACAAATTCAAATTCATCTCTCGGGTGGGACGACTTCGTTCCGCAATCTGCCTCCCGTAGGGACGAATTCCTCGTCTCACGGATTTTCGTAGCAGAAATTCAGAGACAACAGGAGCAGGCAGAGAAGAGGTAGGGATTTTCATGATCTCTGTTATAATTTTCTGTTTCTGTTTCTGTTTTTGCTTCGTTAATTGTTTTCATTTAATCTTGCATTGCATTAGGAAAAGTCATGTATGCTAGTTTCATTTTGTTGGATAAAACGAATCCCACACACATCACGAGACAACTTTAAACCAAGGAGCTGGTCTTAAGACCCCAGCCCTTGATCAAGACCATTGGTGGATTTAATCACCGCCTTGGCTTGATTTGCATCCATTTCCCGATTGTCAACTGTTGTTAGGCGTAAATCCTGACGAAGATAGACCGAGCGTAGCTGGGGTGATTCCCATGCGCGCGAGGATAAGTTTTCTATGGTAGGTGTCATTAACAGGACAATCCCCCTTTCGTACCGCCTATGTACCACGTACCTTCTGCTCTCACGTACCTATAGTCTCCCTCTCGTAAGGGCGGGTATATAGAGAGGTTGGTATATCGGCCTGGTTGGTATATTGAAGGGGCGACCTTTTTGGAGTTATAAGAGCCTACATGATGCATTTAAACGTTCTACAAAATCTACAAAAACAAAACAAAACATCAAAATGCACTAAACCAGTCTAGGGCACACCAAGAATCCTTAAAAGAGATAATCACGGTCTTGTGAATGTGTGTGTTTAATTCTGCTTAGTGTAGACAAAAAAAAAAAAAAGAGAGAAAATCATAAAACGAGATAAAAACTTATTTAGATAGCATAGAAGCACCGCAATGGTGTACACCCGTAGTCAAGCCCAATCAAGGGCGAAAGCTCCGAGAGGTACACAAAAAGCAGGCACAAGTTGCCTTCACTTCAGTCTCGAGGATTTGGTTATACCGCCTTATCGGTCTAACCTACAAAAGAATCCAATTCGGGTATTCCTATTCAAAGCAGCCCCTTTCGGGAAGATGCCTTACATGTAGACCTTGACATAAATAGAGAATCACCTCTTGAAGGTAGGCATGAGTGGCCACCACGCAATGAAGCGCTAAACAGGCACACTCGTCCATTTAGAGGGGCAACATGGATATGGCGTCCCTTCTTTACCTATCATCATAACAGAGAGACCACATCCGGAGCGCAGGGCTCCTTACATAGGGCGACCTAACTCCGCCCATCCCATTTACACTCATGAAAGGGAGTATGAGGAAAACCATCACATTCCTCGAGAGCAACAAACAATGCGGGAACCTTGCATTTCCGCACCAGCAGGATATCATGATCACCCCTTGAGGCCAGAACCTCGAGCACATACCACTTACCTCGATAGAGGGAAGCGACCCATTGAAACCTTAGAGCATCAAAATCAAGGTAGACCCATAGGAGGAACATTTGAACCTCCCGAACAAAATAGGGTAGAACAAATTGATCCGGATGTCGCTAGATATACCACCCGTCAAGCCCAAATCATGCGGCTTAAACAAAGTCAACAAGAGATAGAGTATCAATACCGCTTGGATAAAGAACGCATGCAACGCGAAGCGGATGAGTTACGCTATGAAATACCTGAGAGGGGGCCAACCCCTCGCATCCAAAGAGCTGAACAAGTATGAGAGGCGTAATCCGTTGGCGCAAGACAGTCTCCACGACCTCGTCAAGCCTCGCCTCCAAGACCCCATAGATTCGAGAGGGAGGCAACTCCCCGAAACAATGATGGGTACCTTCAGCAAGAACTTGATCAGGGTCATAGGTTTCGCCCTGAGACTCCTCAAGAATTTTACGAGGAGTATGAACCAGAAGAGGAGTATATCGAAACTCCCCATCAAGGCATGAAGGATGCCATTCGGCCACCCCTCCATAGGCCTCCAGTTTACCATAACTTGCAACAAGAGCGAACAAGAGAGGAAGAAATAAAATCTTCCGATGCATACCAAGCGCTATTGGAGCGTTTAGAGTCGGTGGAGACAAAAGCTGCTGGGCATCAAAAACCCACATTACGTCTACTCCGCAATAATCCGGTGCATCCCTCAGTGCCTACACCTCTTTACCCCGAACACTTTAAGTTGCCTCAATTGGCAGTTTTTAAAGGTGAAGAGGACGCACAGGAACATGTTACACGGTTTCTAAGCCAATGCTTCGGCATTCAAGATAATGACGTGTTATTGCTTAGAACATTCATAACCACATTCGCAGGCCCCGCCTCGGATTGGTTCACACAGCTGCCCAAACACAGCATAAGCAACTTAGATCAGCTAGTAGATGCGTTTCTTGAACGCTTCGCCTTCAACACAAGGAAGAAGGCATCACTTAGTGATCTTGCTAGCCTTAAACAATTTGAGGAGGAAACAATGGCAGCGTATGGGAACCGATGGAGAGCTTTGCTTTCTAAGTTACCCTACCGTCCTCCCATGTCGGACCTCACGCAAATGTTCGTGAAAAGTTGTTTAAAATCAATCTCCGGTCTATTGTTGCTGCGACAATACGACAGCTTAGAAGAAGCTTTGGCGCAAGCCGGAGTCATAGAAGAGATTAAGATAGGCGAAGGCGCAATTGCCAAGCCTAAGAAGAAAGAGTGGAATAAAACCACTAAAATCGGGACAACGCAACCACAACACGCCGCAGTCAACCAAGTTGCGATAAATGTCCCAAGCACTGGCAAGAAACGCAGCCTCAAAAGGCTAACTACTGTGCAAGTGCCTCCCGCTACGAAAGAGATAACAGGAGACAAGAACAAGATGTCAGAAGATCGCCCTAGGCGACAATTCACCTCGTATGCGGAGTCTAGGGACTCCTTATTTGACCGCTTGTCAGCGGCGAATCTAGTTACTCTGCCGTAAATCCAAATTTTTGACCCTAACGTTCCTAAGCCTAGGGGGTATAGGGAGGAATTGTATTGCAGATTTCATAGACGCAGAGGACATGACCTAAATGGGTGCTAGAAATTCAAAGAACTAGTCCAGGATTTGATCGACAATCGAACATTGGTCGTGGACAACCCCATCGCACCTAACAACCAACAAATGGGGGTATTCAAGGACCCCTTGCCTGCCCACGAGGCACAGACAAAACCGCTCCAAATAAACGAGGTGCGACAAGATCTTCCCGCACAAGGATTTGTGGGAATGATTAGCATTGTAACAAGGAACAGAAAATACCCAACAGTTGCCCCCGAGGTACCTGCGAGGGAAGTTCCGTCGACATCGCAGCCTCAACAACGCCCAATGCAGTTACCTCCGCCTAGACCTGAGGTCACGATACGAACCAAACTCACGCAGAGTTTGCGGACCACGTTAGCTAGGCTGTCCATCTACGAGCTTATTCAACAATCAGCTCCACATAGAGAAGCTCTTATGGACATCTTAAAAGCCATTGAAGTACAACCCCACGAAGCTAATTCTTTCAACGCTTTCGTGGGACATGTGAAACAATGTACGGAGCCCGTCATCACATTCAAAGAAAATGAGGTCAAAACAATATCGAATGACATGCCGGATCCACCCCCGCACGTTATCGCGCGGGTCAACGGGATCCCGTACAAGAGAGTGCTCGATAGATACCGGCTCGTCCAAGGAACATTATAACCACCGCTGCGTTAAAGCATTTAAAATCGCCGACCTCTCACATCACAGACTTCCACGTACACACTGCGAGCTTTTAACGATGCAATTTGCTCGACAATCGGCATGGTTGTTCTCGCCTATACAGTAGGACAAAAGTCAATACCCACACCGTGCCATGTGTTGGAAGGTGAAATGGCTTATAACATACTCGCTAGGGTGGCCTTGGATCGTGGACATGAAGTGTGTCCCCTCGATCGCACACCAGTTGCTTGAAGTATGCCTATGAAGGGCAAATACATGTAGTCCCAATGGACTTAGAGCCCTTCAAGTATTGCAATGCGGTACAATTCATACCTCAATCGACCCTACCATCAACGCATTTGGATTTTCAATTAAATCCATCTAAACAGGGTCCGATACCGCAGGCACCACTGGTGGCCAATAAGGCAAAATCCCAGCCAGGTGAGACGTCATCATTGGCTCCTTCATCATCAACGCCACCTATCGTGGCCCAACAGAAGGACAAGGGAAAGCAAATCATGGAGGAGGTTAAGCCTCTAGAAGAGGGGTTGCCCACGATCTCAGCAATATCAACAGAGGAAGCGCCCAACGCAACGGAAACCAAGATTCCTGAACAACCAAACATGGAATGGACTCAGGAAGGACTACCGTTTCCTCCTACCCAATCATCAACAATCACTGTTGAGATGGCCAGTACAGGCCTGGGAGAGTACATAGTGCAAAATGTTGTGGCAACCCCCACACTGGAGTCAAGACAAGACATGGGAAGACCTCGCCTTCCCATTGGAACAATCGTCCCTTTAGGCTACCCACCGAACCAAACAAATTTTGTGTATGGGGGCCTTGATCATGGTTCTGAACCATGCGAACAAAAGGAAACAGATGAAGAACCTTTTGTCAAAAACATCAATTATCTGTCGAACCCAGAATTTGCCCTAAAATATCTCGAACAATGCAATTGGCATGGGTATGGGCTAGGCAGATATGAGCAAGGGATGCGGATCCTTTGTCAACCAAGATATCAGATGCCATACGACAAGTCGGGGGTAGGGTTCAACCATCCCCTCGCCATTAGACATCTTGGTTGAAAACATGCAAGGCCTAGAAATAGGCAACAGGGGGGGATTGGCACAAGACCCGTACGCCAATCCAAACACAGAATACACATTGGGGGATTATCTCCCATGGTCTACAAACACCCCTGGTAACAACAATAATCCCTCTCCTTTGCTAGAGAGAGGTGAAAGTTCAGAGAGCAGTCCTCAAAAAGAACAACAACGGCTTCCAGATATTTTTCTGAAACTGTTCCCCTTAGAGGTTCCAGATGAAATAACGCAGTCTCAAAAGAATCAGGTCCCTCCACTAAGAGTGGAACAACCGCAATGGGATCAGATTAATTCACCTGGAACAAGAAGAATCCTCAATGTCGAAAGCAACAGATCGTCGAAGAGGATGAGCAATTTTGGATCTATGAAAGCGATTCAGAAGACGAGACTGAGATGGACTATCTCAGACATGCGCGACGACATCACCGCGCTCTAACCCATGAAGATCTAATGGGAAAAATGGGTATACGGTTGGGACATGAATGGCACTTAGACCCAACGAGGTGGGACCAAGTGCTAGGCCTATGGCTCCAAATTCAAGTTGAGCATCGTCCACCTCAAGATCCCATCAGGACAACAGTACCAAGGGAAGACCCCGCCTTCCTTTCCGCACATAGAGACGAATTTGCACCTAGAGAGGATCCATTCGTGCCTGTTCCCGTAGAGCCGCATCCAGAGTATAGGGAACATCTGAAAGAATCAAGTCGTCACACCCGTGGTTCTGGAGACCAAATTCATTCCATCCACATGATCTCCATTGATTTGACCACACCCATCCGCAATCCGACCGATCCATCACGGTCATTACATCTAAACACGGATGCCATTGATCGGGATCGCGTCAACTCACCATTGTCACCATCAGAGTACTGGCCTTTCGATGAAATGCTTCATTTTACCCCAAGGACAACTCAAGATATTTTTCAAGCTGAAGAGGGACCCGAGGTCCCCAACGCAGATCTTAACTCAGCTGATGATATCCATTTAATCCCAACTCCACATTAGTTGGAGGACGGATCTCACATGTCAGTCGAAGAGACGACTGACATAGACATCGGCACAGATCCAATGAATCCACGGATTCTCAAGCTAGGGGTAAGCCTTTCCCCCGAAGAGCAAGCCGATTACATTGCCCTTCTTAAAGAAAAGAAGGAGGTTTTTGCATGGTCATACAAAGATATGCCAGGACTAGACCCGTAGCTAGTCATGCACAATTTAACGCTTGATCCGAAAATCAAGCCAGTAAAGCAAAAACTAAGAAAGATGCACCCAACAGTGGCCTTGATGGTCAAAGATGAATTACAAAAGCTGTTGGATGCACAATTTGTCATCTGCGTGGATTATCCGCCATGGTTGTCCAACATGGTTCCCGTCAAGAAGCCCGATGGGAGGATTCGCATATGCACCGACTTTCGAGACCTAAACAAAGCGAGTCCTAAGGATGATTTCCCCTTTCCAAGCATCGACGCATTGGTAGACGCTACAGCAGGTCACGAAATGCTCTCCCTAATGGACGGTTTCTCAGGATACAATCAAATTCGTATCAATCCTGAAGACCAACTCAAAACGGCATTCACAACGCCTTGGGGGACATTTTGTTATAAGGTCATGCCTTTTGGCCTTAAAAACGCCGGCGCTACATACCAACGTGCTATGACGTATATCTTCCACGATTACATGCACAAAACTTTGGAAGATTACATGGATGATTTGTTAGCCAAGTCTAAATTGCGCTCGGATCATCTCGTGACTTAAGCAAGATCCTCGATCGCCTCATAGAGCATAAGGTCGACCGAATCCCAAGAAGTGCGTGTTCGGCGTCACATCCTGGAAAACTCTTGGGTTTTATAGTCTCCAAAAGAGGCATCGAAGTGGACCCAAACAAAGTCAAGGCAATCCTTGAAATGGCTCCCCCAACCACTATCAAGCAGCTCGAAGTCCGCAAGGAAAGGTCGCGTCGATTAAACGCTTCATAGCGCAATTATCCGACAAATGTCGACCAATGAACAAATTATTGCACAAAGGGGTCACATTTCATTGGGATGACAAGTGCCAGTCAGCCTTTGACGAAATCAAACAATACTTGGCTTCGCCGCAGTATTGGCACCGCCTAGACCAGGTGTGCCGTTCTACTTATACATCTCAACTATCGAGGTGGCACTCGGCGCAATGCTAGCCCAGAAGAATGAACTTCACAAAGAACAAAGCTACTTACTATCTTAGCCGCACCCTGGTCGGGCTACTGAACTTAACTATGCATACGTTGAGAAACTCGCTGGCAGGTGGTGTTTGCCACCAAAAGGCTACGCCACTACATGCCGAGCAACACGAGTATGTTGTGTCTAAGGAGAATCCATTGCGATACATGATGAGTCGTACTTATCATAGTAGCCGCACGGCGAAATGGATCATGTTGTTGACGGAATTTGACATTGAGTTTATTGGACAAAAATCTATAAAAGGACAAGTCATAGCCGATCAACTAGCAGAGGCTCCTCTTGAAGACGATCAGCCTCTAGGTCATAGAACTACCCGATGATGAGGTCTTCCATGTCTCGTAATCGCCAGATTCTCGAAGAGCCCGAGTCTCGAGCCGACATAACCTTATTTTTTGATGGTTCTAAATGCGAGCAAGGTGGTGGCGCATGAATTGTATTCTTCACACCGCAGGGCGCTCCAATGCCCCCTGTCATTTAAATTAAACTTCCAGTGCACCAACAACAATGCATAATATGAAGCCTTGCTCCTAGGTCTTCGAGACAAGAATCGCCATGAACATCAAAAGATCGAACATCTTTGGCGATTCGCCGTTAATCGTCAATCAAGTCAAAGGGGTATATCAATGCAAATGCCTCAGCTCGAAGGCCTATAAAGCCCTCGTGGATAAATTCCCTGGAAAAATTTGAGTGGTATGACATCGAGGCACTCCCTCGATCATCGAATCATTTTGCGGACACAATGGCCTCCTTGGGGTCACTAATCCCGCAAGACCTTTCCGGTGATATAACAACCATTCAGGTCAAAACCTTATCGCAACCCGTGATGGAGCACGCAAGCTCAGACTTGACGCCAGGAATCCACATGATCCAGATCGAACCATCTTCGGATAAGTTCTTTCGAATCCGAGACTATTTGAAACACGCCAACTGGGGGTCTTTGTTCTCCCCCATTCCCATTAATAGCAACACAACGCTATTTTTACAAGTTCTATCCCAATCAGCATTTGTTAGGGAAGAACTCCAAAAGGGATTGGCTGTTCAAACCGTCGAGGTATCTGATCAACAGGACTGGTATTTACCCATAAGAGATTACCTCAAGTTAGGTAATCTACCCTTTGGATTGACGCAAGCCGCAAAACGAACATTCAAACAGAAAGCGGCAAAATATGTCTTGATAGGAGACATTTTGTATCGTCGCAGCTACGACGGAATTCTTCTTCGTTGCTTGGACCAGCAAGAGTCCACTTGGGCAGTCACCCAAGCGCATGACGGTACATGTGGCGGCCACTTTAGTGGTATGGCCATTGCAAAGCGCATTCTTCGCATGGGCTATTATTGGCCATCTTTAGAGCGAGATTGCTGCGCATATGTCAAGAGGTGTGTGAAATGTCAACATCATGCCAATCCGATGCACGCACCTTCCTGTGCCCTATAGATGCACCTACCTGCTTGGCCATTTTCGTGGTGGGGCCTCGATCTAATTGGAAAGATCTCCCCGCATCGTCAAAGCCGTCACACGTTTATCATAACGGCCACGTAATATTTTACCAAATGGGTGGAAGCAATTCCGTTAACCTCTACGACAGACTCCCGCATTGCGGAGTTCATTTTGCATTACATCATATGTCGTTTTGGTATTCCATCCAAAATAATCTCGGATAATGGGCCATCATTCAAGAACAAAGACGTGCGTGCTTTAACCACAAAGTACAAAATTCAGCACAGCTTTTCAACACCCTATTATCCGCAAGCAAATGGGCAAGCAGAGGCGTCAAACAAAACGCTAGTCGCCATCCTTAAAAAGACCGTCGCAGACAGTCATAAGGATTGGCACATACAAATCCCACTTGCCCTTTGGGCCTATCGCACTAGCATTCGGACGCCCACTGGGGCAACTCCGTTTTCACTAGTGTATGGCTCAGAGGCAGTAATGCCTCTCGAGTTGGAAATTCCTTCCCTCCGCATATCAATGCAGGAATTCATCGATGATGACACTGCGCGGCAGGCCCGGTTAGACCAGCTTACGTTGCTTGATGAAAGACGCGTTAATGCTCTCGAGCACTTACGTATCTATCAAGAGCGGCTTAAGAGAGCTTACAACATGAAAGTTCACCTAAGAGACTTTCGGGTTGGTGATCTGGTTCGAAGGAAAACCAACAAAACTCTAATTTGCCGTCCCATATGAGGGACAAATTTGCGGCAAATTGGTTAGGTCCGTATGTCATTGATAGCAAAATAGGACCAGGAACGTACAGGCTAGCTTCTCTTGACGGTATCAAGGAAACAGAACCCTTGAATATCAGTCATTTACGACCATTTCATATCTAAGACAGCCATGTACCAAAAAAAAAAAAAAAAAAAAAAAAATTCAACAAAAACAAACAAACAAAAAGCTCCAAGGATTATCGCAATCTCTTGGTCACCCAAAAAGCTCCAAGGATTATCGCAATCTCTTGGTCAACCCAAAAAGCTCCAAGGATTATCGCAATCTCTTGGTCAACCCAAAAAGCTCCAAGGATTATCGCAATCTCTTGGTCACCCAAAAAGCTCCAAGGATTATCGCAATCTCTTGGTCAACCCAAAAAGCTCCAAGGATTATCGCAATCTCTTGGTCAACCCAAAAAGCTCCAAGGATTATCGCAATCTCTTGGTCAACCAAAAAGCTCCAAGGATTATCGCAATCTCTTGGTCACCCAAAAAGCTCCAAGGATTATCGCAATCTCTTGGTCAACCCAAAAGCTCCAAGGATTATCGCAATCTCTTGGTCAACCCAAAAAGCTCCAAGGATTATCGCAATCTCTTGGTCAAACAAATCAATAAATTCAACAAAAACAAAACAACAAAAATCAACAAAATCAACAAAGATTTGCATCTCAATTCTAGGCATACTCGAATTCATCAAAATCAACAAAAACACCATGCATAAATCTTACCACACTACAACCAAGTGGTCCTGGGAACGTACTAGGAGTTTCAATGAATTCGACCATCATTTTCCTCTTTAGCCATGTAGTGTACCAAGTCGAACGGATTTTATAAAGGTAGAGTCATACTTGAAATACACCTTGTTACGTAACATCCCAACACAAATCAAAACACTAAAATTCCCAAAATTGTGTGAACGAAAGATGAAACCTCGCAAAATAACTAGGTCACCACAAGCGAAACGGTTATCTTGCTCATCCCCTGTGCGAATGACCCCTAGAATGCTGAGAGTTGGCAAAAGGACAAGCTTCCTCCCTACCCAATTCCCTAAGAATCCCTAAAGTTCTCAATAGTTGCAAAACACAAAAATTTGCAAAAATGTCAAAACTCAAAAATTTGACAAAATACAATGCAAACATCAAAATGCACAAACAACAGTGATTTTCATCACTCCATATCCCAAATCCCTTGCTCAAAAGAAAAATCAATCAAAATAAACAGTGATCTTATCACTACAAAAGAGCAAGTATCCCAATACAATTGAAAAAAAGAAGGGAGTTGACCTTGAATCCCTGGAACTCTCAGCATTCTCGTAGGTCATAAGGCAAGCTTCAATACCAACTCGGTAATGTAGTAAACCTCCCGCATGACGATATATCTGTCACATTAACTTGTGTACAGATCAATGTTTGCATGTGGATGAGCTAGCTTATGGCAGCCTGGATTACAACGCAGATTAATCTTAGTACATATAACAAAGGAATTCGTGGAGCTAATTAGGTGATCCTCAGTACAGGTTCGGTTGAAAGCCCATTCGGCACTGGCGGTATCCTAACAAATACCACTAAATGAACTCAATTGCACACACAGGGATGTGAAATAGCTCGGTCAAAAACAAGTTTGATTCATACCTTGTTCAAAAGTCTTGTAAGATAAAGTACAATCGTGGATAGTGAGTTAAAACTGTCTGAATCTCAGAAAATCTTACACTCATCCCAAAAACCATCTACGCTACTTATCATTCTTATGATACCATCAAAAAATACAAAAACAGCAAAGAAAAACCAGATAAATAAAAATAGCATTCATCCATTTTGCATATCACATAGGCATCTAAAAAAAATTCAATTCATCTGCATCCATCAAATAAATAAACATGCATAACAAAAATCAATCACATCATCACATGTACAAATCCAAAAATAAAACCGGTATATATATATATCGTCAAAAAAATATGCCCGCGCAGCTACAAAAACAGGTCCTCGGACCCCGCAATCATATCCAAAACCCAACCTAAGGCGTCGGCCACCATGATCACGCAGATCGGTGCGACGGGAACTACCCCCGTGGTGTGGGTCCTACGGGACCCCGCAGGCGGCTACCGCTAGCCCCCGCATCATGCCTACTACCACCCCCTCATCCAACCGCCCGCGGCGAGATGATGCCGACCGCTCGCCGGACTATCCCTCGTCCGTCGAGAAGATCTCGCCGATAGAAGGCTCGGGGAGCCGCCCGCCAAGGCGGATGACCTCCCTCTCCAAGTCTATCCGGTATAGACACCACTCTGCCTCCCGCCGATGATAGATAGACAATGCATCATCGCGCTGCGCCAAAACGCTATCCCGCTCTGCCAACTGAGCCCGCAGAAGATCCCTCTCTAGATCCCGCATCCGTAGCAGCTCTGTAAGCCGCGCAACCTCATCGCCTACATCCGACCCCACCCCCTCCGTATCGGTCGGACGCATAGGACTCCCGGGGACAGTAGCCTGCCCAGGCTCCAACTGCTCCTCCACATCCTGCATGTCCGGCTGCTCCGGAACACCCAAGTCCACATCCTCATCTCCCACATCCGCCATGTCTGCATCATCCAACGGCCCTCCCCAATCACCCCCTGTCGCCTCAGCATCCTCCACTGCCGCCTCCGCACCTCCCAGAGGACCCTCACCTCTCCAAGGCCGCAAAACCCACCACGAGTCATACTCAGTGGTAGTACCTACGTCATCCACATCCAACACCTCAATAACAAGGATCCGACTCCTCGCCCAATGGCACGAGGACAGGTGGCTCCGCATCCCTCTCATCTCCCCGACGCCGATAGCCTACGGGTTCACCAAGCAACCCCTGGCGCACCCCAAACTATCGTGTAACCCGACGGTACGGAAAGAACTCATGCTCCGTCCCGTGCCGCCCAGCCAACCATCGCTCCCTCCGTACCCGTCGGAGCCACTCTCCGACCTCAAAGCCAGCCGGGACGAGTCCCGATAGGGACGCCAAAACACCTCCCCGGAGTGAGCCGCGAAAAGGCATCAATGTAGTGCTCAACCGCACCCGCCCATCGCCGACTTCGCCCTCGCTCCGTAGACCGTCGCCACAAAGCCGCATAACCAATCTCATCATCCTCCATCGCCACCCGAGTCGTCCACGGTAACCCGGTAGGCCTCTCAACAGCTATGTGTCGCCAACCCCAAAGACCGCAACAAAAAGCCGCAATCGACACCCTTCCGTTGCCGACAGCGGACCCCGTACAGCCTCTCCGTAAAGCTGCGCCAACAAAGTCTCGTCCCCATCTCAGATCAACGGTGCCTCTACCGGGCACTCGCCAACCGCCACACCAAATCCAGCAGGTTCCACGGGAACCTCGCGCCTGACGAATCAGGGAGAAGAATGTTAGAAATGAGGCCCATCGAGAATGCGTGCCTCACTCCTAACACCCCCCTCTCCTTCCACCAGCCAACCAAAATCCCGCCAGCCTGGCAATCCGCCTCGGCTGTCTCCACTGGGTCTGCTACACCCGCCTCCCCCCATGCCCAAAACATCTCGTGAGTATAGCAGTCCGCTGATCGAACGGAGATGTCCTAATAGGCGGACCATCTATCGGAATCCGAAGCAACCGATAGACGTCCTCAAGAGTCACAGTCATCTCCCTGTCGGGAGATGGAAAGTATTGGTCCTCGGATCCCAAAGCTTGATCAGGGCCGTCAGATAGGCCTGATCCGAAACCACAGCTCCGGCCGAGCCACCTGCTTAAGCCCAAGGGAATCAAGCCATTCCCAGTCGTCATCAGTCAAGGCCAACCGCGCCTCAGTAAAGGCAGCGGGTACACGGTACCGGCTCCTAACAACCTGCAAGCAAAAAAAAATAATAATAATAATAATAAAATAATAATAAATAAAATAAAAATAAAATTTTCAATTCTAGGGTTTCTAACCTTAGTTGTTAAACAAAAAAACATCACAAAAAAAAATCTTAAAATTTTGAAAAGCGTAACACAAAAACAATGCATTCAGTTAAAGCAAAATAAGCCCTAGGGTCACTTACAGGACTCGCCTCGGCTCCGCCGCTCGAACCCGCTTTGTGCACTCATGATGGCGAGAGAGAATTCCAAGAGCGCTTCGCTTCGCATAACTACCTCCTCCTCCCGCAGCTCCAAAATCGCAAGAAAAAAATGACACAAATGAGCCCAAAATCAAGTTTTGGCCCTTAAATAGGCCTTTTGCACTGGAATTCGTCCTTGACTGGGACGAGCGCTCTGATTAGCGCTCGTCCCACCCAGGGACGAATTCTCCAGCTGGAATTCGTCCCACCCAGGGACGAATTCAGGCCAGCACAAAAAAAAATCAAGAAAAATGACTAAAAATGCACTAAAAACAGACAATAAAACTGCCTGACAGAACTGCAAATGCAACTGACAACATGGGCATACAAAATCGACATCGGGGTCACAAATTATCAATATCCTACTCCCTAAGAAGGCTACCATAGCCGGACCACACTAGGGGAAGACAGATTTTGAAAATTTAATCCCAAAATGATGTCACAAAAACAACAAAACAACAAAAAAAAGGCAACACAAAACAAGCGATAAACATTGCCAGACACAAGTGCTCTTGCACTTAACCTCTTGGCATAGCAAAATTGATGTCGGGGTTTGCATTGTCACTATCCTACTCCCGAAGAAGGCTACCATAGCCGGACCGCTCCACGGGAGGACGGATTGCCGACAATTCAATCACCAAATGGTGTCACAAAAAACAACAAAAACAATACAAAATTCAACAAAAACACAACAAAAACATTGCCAGACACAAGTGCTCATGCACTTAACCTCTTGGCATAGCAAAATTGACGTCGGGGTCACACATTGTCACTATCCTACTCCCGAAGAAGGCTACCATAGCCGGACCGCTCCACGGGAGGACGGATTGCCGACAATTCAATCACCAAATGGTGTCACAAAAAAACAACAAAACAACAAAAAATGCAACACAAAACAAACAATAAACATTGCCAGACACAAGTGCTCTTGCACTTAACCTCTTGGCATAGCAAAATTGATGTCGGGGTTTGCATTGTCACTATCCTACTCCCGAAGAAGGCTACCATAGCCGGACCGCTCCACGGGAGGACGGATTGCCGACAATTCAATCACCAAATGGTGTCACAAAAACAACAAAAACAATACAAAATTCAACAAAAACACAACAAAAACATTGCCGGGCATAAGTGCTCATGCACTTAACCTCTAGGCAAAGAAAATCGATGTCGAGGTCCAAATTATCGCTCTCCTAGTTCCCCAAGAAGGCTATCATAGCCGGACCGCTCCACGGGAAATAGGTTTTCGACGATTTCACCTCATTATGACATCACCAAAAGGGTTAACACCCACCAAAAATAGGTCCATATGTTGGAAAAATTGCACACGCTTAACGGTAAACCCTCTAAAGGCAAACCTTGCACAAGTCATCTTGGGTCAAGCGACTCGTCGCTTCTCTCACGAAGGTCATTCCCTCATCGATTCGTCGCTTGAGGGGGTAGTCACACTTAGTCACCAATCAACAATCACACACCCAATTAAGGAAAACGACATGCATTCAAAGAATCATTGACAAAGACAATCACGCTCCCCGCTTGGGGCAATAAACAAGCAACAATCAAATCAATCAAACACTTGGCATTTCGTGAATCATGAACACAAGGTTCCCCCGAGGATAAAAATGCCCTTCACTTGTTCATGATCGATCAATGTCCAAGTTCAAGTCACACCTCACCAAAACAAGGTTAATACTTGAAATCAAATTCCTTAGCTCGTCAGAAGCAAGGATTCAAGAATGCATGCCCTTTCCATACTTGGGGCATCAAAAGTTGGTTAGGTTACTAAGAAACCCTAATCATTAGTGCTTTGGGTATCTATTTTTGCTCAGCACCGCGTCACCCGTAGCGCTTCCCAAAAAGGGGCATCTCGTAGACACCAAAACAGCACCAATCCGATTATGTGACTGCAAACACCGATCGCTTTGACAAACACAGCCCCCAGGGGCAGCCCTCGGAGGTTAAACAGGTGGTCTTAACCACTTTCATAGCAATTTTGTGAGGTCAAGGAGCAATTTGGCACACTTGGACACTTTGCCCAATATTCGTCTCACCCAGGGACGAATTCAAAATAGAATCCGTCCCACCCCAGGACGAATTCTGAATCCGTCCCTGGGTGGGACGAATTCTAAGCTTAACGGGCAAAAAGGCAAATGGTGCCAAGTGGCAGCCCAGAACAATCAGTTAAGGGCTCCTACCTTGCACGCATGTGTAAGTGGACAGAGGGGCCGTTAGAGGACTCGTTACAAGAAGCATTTATCAAAGTTCAAGTCAATGAAGGACTCCCCTCCCTCATGGGAAGACAAGACTGCCACATGGCGCCCATGGCCAACACTTGGCTTTTGTGCTTCCCTCCCAAAAGAGACCCCTTGGGTCTATAAAAGGTGGGACTTTTCTCACCCAAAACATGCAGGTGGAAGGAGTGTTCAAGCAACGAAGTGCTCGCCGAATCGAAGACTCACTTGCATCCCCCTTTGTTCACCTTCCTACATCCATCAATCTCTTTTGCAAGGGAGGTTGTTGGGTGGCCTTTGGAAGCTCGAACCTTACTCAAATCCGACGCATGGACATCTGAACCTACCAATTCGCCGACCCCCCAATCCTAAAAGGTTTTGGGCCCATCCTTGGTGGATTGGCTCCAAAATCGAGGGCCAATGGTGGGAGGCCCACTTGGGCACCCCCGCACCCCCAAGTTCTAATTTCAGTTTTTGAGCACTTTAGATTAATTTTTAGATTGCATTCTGTGTTACTAGGTCTGATTAATCTATAATTGCAATTTTGTAGCTTTTGGTCATAGTTTAGGGTGTTTTGTATTGCTTTGTCGTTTCGCTAACTTGCAGGTGTCAAGGCCAAATTCCCGAGGGAGGAGGCCAAATTGGGAAAATCCGACCATCTGGGTCGTCCCAAAATGGCCCCAATTACCTAACCCCCTATTTGCAGGAGTTTTGCAGGTCCCGGGATCCGACATTGGAGCAGCAGCAGGTCGATTTCTCCTATTCAGAAGAATTCGTCCCACCCAGGGACGAATTACAGTCAGAATTCGTCCTGCCCAGGGACGAATTCCAGTTTAAGGTGGATTGGCCAGCTGCCTCAGTGGCGATGGCCTTCTGGTGACTGTTCTTACCTTCTGTCAGATTTTGAAGCAATTTGGATTCACTGTTTTCATGGTTTCAAGCAAATATTCGTATGCATATTTTGTTAGTTTTAGAGAGAGAATGCTTTTCATTTGCAGCAGGTGCTACTAACGTCTTGATCATTTCTTTGTTTGTAGGAGAAGCAGCAGAGGCGAAGAACCCATCAACATCAGCGGCGGCATCATCTTAGCCCGCCCAGTGCAATCGTGGGCACGCGGAAGGAGGAACCATTCAGCGATTGTAATCAAACCCTATTTGCGCTCCTAGCCCCTGAAAAGGGAGGAGGCATTATTGTAATAGAGATCGAAAGAAATTAATGAAAGGGCTGTTTTTCTTTATCTGATTGCGTCTCTTACAACATGTCTCTTTTTCGTTTCATGTAATTCATATTTCTAGGACTTAGGCGTGCTTAACTTTGAATGCAATTGCACTTGGTGTTTCCTTTGACCGGAATCTCGTGCTTTCATAAAGATGAGCTTTCTGCTTTTCTTATCAAGAGCCTTCCTTTTCTTCTTTGGGATGTGAGCCCAAGCAGTACATCCAAAAATCTTGAAATTGGAAACATATGGTTTTAATCTAGACCATACTTCTTCAGGGGTTATTTGGTCAAGGGCTTTATGAGGTGTGCAATTTTGAATATAATTTGCACATTTAGTAGCCTCTGCCCAAAAAACTTTTGTAAGATCTCTTGAATGGAGCATACAATTAGCCATCTCTTTTAATGTCCAGTTTTTCCTTTCTGCAATACCATTTTGTTGAGGATTATGGGAGACAAAATGTTGATGTATTATACTATGATTAGAAGTAAATATGGAGAACTCATTACTATAGTATTCCCCCCCCCCCATTAACAATATGAATCTTATTCATTTTGCAAGAAGCCTGACTTTTAAATAAGTCTTTAAATACTTTAAAGTGGGATAACACATCACTTTTATATTTGAGGAAGTAGAACCAGGAACTTGTGTAAAAATCATCAATAAATGTAAAAGCATACTTTGATCCTTTGAAATATGTTTCAGGAAAGGTCATTAAGTCACTATGGATTAAATCTAGAGGAGATGAGGTTTTTAGAGAACTACTTGGGTGGAAAGGATCTTGATGCTGCTTTCCAAGAGCACATCCGGGAAAAACCCCATCATTGGAAGTGACTTCGAGTAAAACTTAAACCATATTATGGGTGCACAAATCTTTTAGGTAGTTATAATTAAGATGACCAAACATTTCATGCCAAATTTGACTTTCAATATTACTATGAGCCACAAAATAGGAGGCTCCTCTTGGATTTTGAAAGTATTTGAAGTGGAAATGATGAGATTTATGATCAATATTCCCTTTATCTACAAGAGAATGAGGGATTTTAAAATATCTTATCTCAACTCCTGTTGGGGAGAAGGGAACATTTTTCTCGTTTCTAGAAGTACAAATTTGATAAATGGATAGGAGATTGGTGGCAATGTCTAGAACATAGAGAACATTATTTATAGAGCCACCATAAATGGTTATATCCCCTTTCCATCTGAAAGGGATTAAGAGTCACCTAATTCTATGCTATGAGTAGAGCTAGAGGCGATAGAAGAGAAAAACTTGTCCAAAGCAGGCATATGATGAGTTGCTCTAGAATCTAAGACCTAGTAATTAGAGGAAGAATTGGAGGTTTTTCCTTGAACATTAAGGGATTTTCCTATTTTATTATTATTTTCTATCTTTTGATTCTTTATAGCTGCCTCTACTTGCTATAATATTTTCCAGAATTTGTTAGTAGAGTGACCATTCTTTTTACAGTGAGTACAGGTAATGGGAATATTTTCCTTATTTTTGAATTTTTCTTTAGAGGAGGTGGAGGCTACTAAGGCTTTTGAAGAAGAAGAAGAGATTTCATATCTAGTAATTTTGGATTTTTCCCTAGTTAATCTATCATAAAATTCTTCTAAAGAGGGCATTTTAAATGTTGCACAAAGAGCATCTTTAGTAGATATGAATATGGTTGCAAAAATTTGAAAAACACCATTTAGCTTAGAAAGGGTTAGATAAATACATTCCTCTTCTGTCTTAGTATTCCCACTGCATTTTTATTGAGTGAGGACTTCTTTGAACTTAGTTAGGAAATCAATAATACTACAAAAATCTTCAGGAGATAAAGAAGTTAGTTTGGCTTCTAATTGCATTGATCTCATTTGATCTACTTTTACAAACAAGGTTTTTAGTTTCTCCAAAATTTCATGAATATTTTGTAATCAGTAATATGAGACCACAAAATTTCATGAACATTGGTGCTAATAATACACATAGTTTCATGCTTTTTCCTTTATGAACAAAGATTTCATATTCTTTATCAAATTCTGGTTGCTTTTCTTCTAATAAATGAGTAAGACATTTTTGAGAGATGAGATTTAAAATTCGAGGTTTCCAAGTGTGGAAATTATGAGGGGTGAGAGGCTCAATTGAATTCATTTTTGAAGATTTAAATTACCAATACTCCCCCCTTTAAAACTTCAAAAAAGGAAATAATTTTTGTGTTTAAGAAAAATGAAGTTGTTCAATATATAGAAAACTCAAATATACCCACCCTTATGAGAGGGAAACTATAAGTATAATGAGGCCTAATATTGTTTGCTTTAGATAGCCAAATCCTTTATTGATCGTAGTACCTGCCCTTAATTGAGGGAAACTATAAGTAATGTGAGCATAAGAAGGGTTTTGGTTTGAAATGTAGGGGGTAAACTAGCTTAATTGGTCTTCTAAAAACCTACCCTTAAGTGAGGGGGACTATAAGTTGAGAGATTTCCAAAAAAAACTATTCATAAAAATTATCTGTTAGGCCTTTATACCAAGTGTCCAAAAAACCTGCCCTTACGTGAGGGAGACTATAATTTTTTAGGTGATTGATACATGGAACTTAGAAAAAATATATTTGAGGGAAATGGGTTAACCAATGTAAGAATTTAATAGGAAATATTATAATAAAAATTGTATATGCATAAAATGACTTAAAATTAAATGTAGATTTTCTGATAAACTACTAAAAAGTTTAAACAAACATAAAATTATATTTTCTTATTCCAATGTTAAAAATAAACTATTAAAATGATATTTACTATGAAATATTTGTTTTTTTAAATGAAATAGCCTCTATTTTGTTAATATTGATCCAAATATTGTTAATTCCTTTATGTAATAAAAGGTAATATAAATATGAATAACAAGTATTAGATTAACTATATTTAAAATATTGAAGGAGAATATGCAAAGAAAATTAAACCCCCTTTGACACACAAGAGTGCAAAAACTTGCACTCTAAGAGCCCCCCAAAAGAAATATTTTCTTATAAATTTACAATAGGTGTCATCTGATTTTTTTTTTAGAGAGCCACAATAATTAATTTGAGGCCTGCCAAATAAATGCAAACAAAGGAACACCATGATTCGAAGGAATTGAATGCTAACAAAAGTAAATTCAAAAATAAAATTTACAAACTTTCATCCTGAAAAGGAAGTGGCAGAAAGTGAAACCAGGGAACTTTGGAGACAGGAAACTGTCAAGAGAGAGGTCACTCTGGTGTTACACTGGTGAAATAGATGGAGCAATCCTTTGTTTAAAGAGCATAAATTATTTAAAAATTCCTATTATCTCTCTAAACACATAACACTGTAGAAATCGAACTCTCTAAATACATAACATTACAAAAATCATTACAATTTCAAACAAATCATGTAACACAACAAAAATTGTTAGATAAAATAACTAAAAAAAAGGATGAAATTAAAACAATTTCAATAAGCATTTAAAAAAAAAAAAAACATTTTGGCACTGTGAAAGCACGAGGATACGGAAACAAAAAGGAAGATGCCAAGTACGATGCTTTTAAAAACAAACTTAACGCTAATAGCCTATATATTGAAAAATGCATAAAAAGAAAGGACATAGACGAATCGACACAAGATAAAAGCAATATGGAATACAGCCCTCTTTATTGATATGCTTTTAAATTCATGTTACAATATGTCTCCTTCCCTTTTAGGGGATAGGAGCGTCAAATATGTTTCTTGTCACATCCATGGATAGCAATCCTTCTTCCGTGTGCCCACATGTAAGATGGGCGGACAAAAACATCGCCGCAACTTGTGTATATGATTTTTGACTCCTTCCTACTCCTCTGATGTCGAAGACCTGCATTCAAGGAAACATAAAAGATCAGCAGCACCTGCAGATAGAATAGAACATGTATTTCCCAAGGCCTACTGTTAGTGTATCCATGAAAATATTAAACCGATAACCAAATAACATTAGAACGACATGAAAATTTTATAGAAGAAATAAAACCTTACCAAGAAGCCACTGCAAAAGGAACATTCAGGAAATTTGTCATAGATTTGTATTCGCTCTGGGGCAGGACGAATAAACCTACAACAAATTGTTAAAAAACATCCCCTTCAATGTCCTATCCAGAAAGCTCCAAATGACCTGCAAAGTTGGGGTTATCTAATTGGGGGTATTTTGGGAAGACCCAGATGGTTAGATTTCTAAAACTTGGCCTATATCACCCAGAATATGATGGCGCTATCTGCATGTTAGTGAAGGCGGGAAATGACAAAAACATGGTAAAAAATGCTCAGAATGAAGTAAAATTTAAACTACAGCCTATTTAAATAACCTAGAATAATATGCAAAAGAAAAATTAGAGAAATATACCACATATTTCTATTCGCTCCGGGGTGGGGCATTTAGAACTACGTGAAAGCATGAGATTCCAGAAGTTTTTGAAAGGAAAACTATTTCGATGCATTCAAAATCAAACTAACACTTAAGTCCTAAAATGTGAAGTGCATTAAACGAAAGAAGCAAATTGGTTGTACTGAGATACAAGAATTTAGAGAAGTCACAGCCCTTTTATTAAACTCTTTAACCTCAGTTACAAAATCGCCTCCTCCCTTTTTAGGGGTTAGGAGCGTTAAATAGATTCGGTTACAATCATGATCAACAATTCTTCTTCCGCATGCCCACATTTGAAATGGGCGGGCCAAAGTGTTGCCGCCACTTATGTTGATGAATCCTCACTCCTTGCTGCTCCTCCTGCGTTCAAAGAAACAACCAAGGCGTTAGTAGCACCTAATACAAATAGGAAAAGTTTGTTCCTTGAAATTAACAAAAGATGCATGCAAAATATTATCGAAAACAGTGAGTAAAATGGATCTAAGTCGCCTGCAAATCTGATAGAAACCAAAAGACCTTACCAGAGGGCCACCGCCATTGAAACAGTCGGCCAATTTGCATTCAACTGGAATTCCTCCCTGGGCGGGACGAATTCTGCTGTTATTCGTCCCCGGGTGGGACGAATTCTCCTGTGATGAAAAGTCGAGTTGATGTCGCTCCAATGTCGAACCTCGGGACCTCCAAAACACCTACAAACAGAGGGTTTAAGTGATTAGGGCCATTTTGGGATGACCCAGATGGTCAAATTCTCCCAATTTGACCTCTATCCAAGGGAATTCGACATCGCTACCTGCAAGTTAGTGAGGGCCACAAAATCGACAAAGCATGATAATATTTGATAAATGTCTTCTGAAATCCAGATTGTGAGCTATCTAAACAGCATAGAACATAATGTAGGATAAACAAGCAATAATAGAATAGACTAAAATGAAACTAACAAAAAGTGTGGGGTGCCCAAGTGGGCCGCCCCCGTTAGAACTTGATTTTGATGCCAATCCACTAGGGATGGGCCCAAAATCTCTTGGGATTGTGTTGTCGGAAAATTGGTGGATTAAGGTGGTCAAATGTTGGGTTTGGGTTCGGATCCACGCTTCCAAAAGCCACCCAATAACCTCTCTTGCAAAAAATATTAATGGATGTGAAAAGGTGAATCGAAAAAGGATGCAATAGGGTGTTCAATTTGGCAGCACTTCGTTGCTTGAAAATGCCTCCAACCTGTCTTCTTTTGGGTAGGAAAGTCCACCATTTTATAGACCCAGGGGGTCTCTTTGGATGGGCATGTAGGGATGCCATGTGGCGGCCATGCCTTCCCAAGAGGGAGGAGACTCCTCCCTGACTTGGGGTTCCATGACTGCCTTTGTGATAGTCCTCTAACTGCCAACCTACCCACCTACATGCGCATGCACAACAGGAGGCAATAATTGACTGTCCTCGGCTGCCACTTGGCAGCATTCTTATTTTTTCCCATTAAACCTGGAATTCGTCCTGACCAAAGATGAATTTATAATTCATCCCTGGGTGAGACGAATCCTAGTTAGTATTCGTCCCTGGGTGAGATGAATATTGGGCAAAGTGCTTGAATGTACCAAATTGCTTCTTCACCTTACAAAATTGCTATGAAAGTGGTTAGGACCATTGTTTAACCTCTGAGGGCTGCCCTAGGGGCTGTGTGTCAAAGTGATCAGTGTTTGCAGTCAGATAATTGGATTGGTGTTGTTATGGTGTCTACATATGCCCCTTTTTGGGATGCGCTGTGCATGGTGCAGTGCCGAGCAAAAATAGATAACCAAAGTACTAATGATTAGGGTTTCTTGGTAACCTAACCAACTTTTGATGCCCAAGCATGGAAAGGGCATGCATTCTTGAATCCTTGCTTTTGACGAGCTAAGAAATTTGATTTCAAGTGTTAACCTATTTTGGCGAGGTGTGACTTGATCTTGGACATTGATCAGTCATGATTAGGCAAAGGGTGCAACCTTTTGTCCATAGGGGAACCTTGTGTTCATGCTTCGTGAATGCCAAGTGTTTGATCAATAGGGGAACCTTGTGTCCATAGGGGAACCTTGTGTTCATGCTTCGTGAATGCTTGTTTACTGCCCCAAGAAGGAGCGTAATTTGTCTTTGTTAATGATTCTCTGAATGCATGTCATTGCCTTGATTAGGTGTGTGTTTGTTGATTGGTGACTAAGTGTGACTACCCCCTCAAGCGACGAATTGATGAGGGAATGACCTTCGTGAGAAAAGCGACGAGTCGCTTGACCCAAGATGACTTGTGCAAGGGTGCATTTGTTAAGCATGTGCAATTTTTCCAACATTTAGACCTATTTTTGGTGGGTGTTAACCCTTTTGGCGACACTGTTTGGAGCTGAAATTGGCAAAAATTCGTCTTCCCAGGGAGCGGTCCGGCTAAGATAGCCTTCTTAGGGAGTAGGATAATGACAATTTGTGACCCCAATGTCTATTTTGTATGCCCGGGATGTCAAGTGTAATAGCACTCACATCGGGAAAATTTATTGTCTATTTTTAGTGCATTTTTGTTTATTTTTTGATGTTTTTGAAGTTTCTGGCCTGAATTCGTCCCAGGGTTAAAATTTATCAAATTTATCCGACAAGCGCTAACCAGAGCATTCATCCCAGTGAAGGATGAATTCTAGCTCAAAGGCCTATTTAAGGGCCAAAACTTGAGTTTGGGCTCATTTGCATCTGATTTTTCTTGCGATTTGGAGCTCTAGGGAGGAGGAGGTTAATTCTGCGAAGCGAAGCGCTGTCGGATTTTCCTTGCCATCATGAGTACACAAACTGGTTCAAGCGGTGGAGCCGAAGTGAGACCCATAAGTGCTTCCTAGAGCTTATTTTTGTTTTAAAACTATAAGTGTGTTGTTTTTCTATACAGTTCTTTTCCAAATTTTTTTTTTTGTTGAATTGTTTTCTTTTGCAGGTTGTTAGGAGTCAGTACCGTGTACCTACTGCTTTCACTAAGGTGTGAGGGGTGCTAACTGAGGTGGAATGGGAGTGGCTTGATGCCCTTGGGCTCAAGCAGGTGGTTTGACTAGATCCTGTGGTCCTGGATCAGGCCTATTTGACGGCCCTGATCAAACTTTAGGATCCGTGAACCAACACCTTCCATCTCCTTACAGGGGAGATGACTGTGACTCTAGAGGATGTCTATCCGCTTCTTCGGATTTTGATAGATGGACTGCCCATCAGGACTTCACCGCGTAATCAGAAAACTATTGTACTGATGAGATGCTTCGGGCATGGGAAGCGGTTGGGCATAGAGAGCCCAGTGGAGACGGTCGAGGTGGACTTCCAAGTTGGCAGGATTTTGGTTGGATGGTGGCAGGAGAGGGGTGTGTTAGGAGTGAGGCATGCATTCCTGATGGGCCTCATTTCTAACATGTTATTACCTAACTCATCAGGCGCGATGTTCCCCTGGAACCTACTGGATTTGGTGTGGCAGTTGGTAGAGTGCCCGATAGAGGCATCGCTGATCCTGATATGGGGACAAACACTGTTGGCATAGCTCTACGGGGAGCTGTATGGGGTCCGCTACCGACAGCAAAAGGGGGTCAGCTACAGTTATCTATTGCAGTGCTGGGGTTGGCAGCACATAGCAGTTGAGAGGCCAACCGGGTTACCATGGACGACTCGGGCAGCTATGGAGGATAAGGATATAGGGTATGCAGTTTTGTGGTGGTAGTTCGGAGAATAGGGGCAGAGTCGATGATGAGCAGGTGTTGTAGGGCACTATGTCGATGCCTTCTCTCGGCTCACTCCAGGGGAGGTGGTTTGGTGCCCTTATCAAGACTGTCCAACTTGGCCGAAGGCTGGAGAGTGGCTCCGACGGGTACATAGGGAGCAGTGGTTGATTGGGTGACACGGGACCAAGCATGAGTTCTTCTCATATAGCCGGGTGACATGACAGTTTGGGGTGCACCAGGGGTTGCCTGGTGAGCCCGTGGTCTATCAACGTCAAGGATATGAGATGACTCTAGATTGACTGGTCATCACGCCACTAGGCAAGGATTTAGATGCGATGATCGATGTCCCAGACATGGATGACATCGGGACTACCATTGAGTATGACTTGTGGTGGGTACTGCGACGATGGTAGGGAGAGGGGCCACTGGGAGGCATGGAGGTGGCATCGGAGGGTGCTGAGGCATCAGGGGATGACTGGGGAACTCCGTTGGAGGATGCAGACATGGTGGAGGTGGGGGATGAGGATGTAGATTTTGGGGCTTCAGATTAGCCGGAGACACAAGACATGGCAGACCAGTGGGAGCCAAAGCAGGTTGCTGTTCTGGAGAGTCCCATGAATCAGGCGGATGCAGAGGAGATGGAGTCTAGGATACGCGCTAATAATGCACGATTGAGAGAGTTGTTACGAATGTGAGATCAGGAGCTGGGGGATGCACTATGGGAGAGGGATCTCCTACGGGCTCAGCTAGCATAGCGAGATAGGATTTTGGTGCAGCATGATGATGCAGTAGCATACTACCATCGACAGGAGGCAAAGTGGTGCCGACACCGGCTAAATTTGGAGAGGGAGGTCATCCACCTCGGTGGGCGGCTACTTGAGCCGTCGGGAGGTGGATCTTCACACCGGATGAGGGACAGTGCTACTGAGCAGTCAGCATCATCTCGTCGCAGGCGATTGGATGAGGGAGGCGGCAGTAGGCGTGATGTGGGGGCTAGCAGTAGCCATCCTAAGGGGTCCCAAAAGACCCACACCACGGGTGGTAGTTCCCATCGCATCGATCCTACGTGATCATGGTGGTCGACGCCTTAGGCTGGGTGATTTTTGTTATATGATTGCGGGGTCAGAGGACCAGTTTTGTAGCCTGTGGGCATTTTTTTAACAATATATATATATATATACCTGTTTTATTGTGGTTATGCATATGTGATGATTTGAGATTATGCATGATGGCTAATGACTATGGATGTATGCATGTTTATTTATTTTGATGAATGCATATGTTATGATGAATGCAAATGTTTTTTATTTATATGTGATGTGCAAAATGAAATGGATGGATGGAATTTGTGATGGTTGGTTATGGCACCATAGACTGTTTAGAACTTTGTTTATTTCGTTTTTAGGTGATTGCTGTGGTAACTGACTTTGTATGTATATATGTGATTTTTGATGATATTGTAAGGATGAAAAAGTAGCGCATTTGGTTTAGAAATGTAGCTAAGGTTTTCTGAGATGCAGGCGGTTTTAACTCGCTAGCCATGACTGTACTTTATCTTACAAGACTTTTGAACAAGGTAAGAATCGAACTTGTTTTTGACCAAGTTATTTCACATCCCTGTGTGTGCAATTGAGTTCATTTATGTGGTATTTGTCGAGATACCACCGATGCCGGATGGGCTTTCAACCAAACCTCGTACTCGATGATCACCTAATTAGCTCCACTAACTCCTTTATTGTATTAGATTAATTATCCATGGTGCTATCTAGGATACCATAAGCTAGCTCATCCACATGCAAACATTGATCCGTACACAAGTTAATGTGACAGATATATCGTCATGCAAGAAGTTTACCGCCAGTGACTAATAGGCTATCAACCAAACCGGTATGCGAGGCTTGCCTCATGACCTGTGAGAATGCTAAGAGTTCCAAGGATTCAAGTTCAACTCCCTTATTTTCTTTAATTGTATTGGGATACTTGCTCCTTTGTAGTGATAAAATCACTGTTTATTTTTTTTTATTTGTTTTTTTTTTTGAGCAAGGGATTGGGATATGGAGTGACGATAATCACTATTGTTTGTGCCTTTTGTTGTGTGCACTGTCGGATGTCAAATTTTGGTGTTTTGACTTTTTGCAAATTTTTGATGTTTTGCAACTATTGAGAACTTGGGATCTACCCATCCTTGCAAAAAAACCCTAAAAAAAATTCTTAGGGAATTGGGTAGGGAGGATGCTTGTCCTTTTGCCAACTCTTAGCATTCTTGGGGTCATTCGCACAGGGGGATGAGCAAGAAAACCATTTCACTTATGGTGACTTGGATTACTGTGCAGGTTTCATCTTTCGTTCACACAAGTTAGGAATTTTTATGTGTTTTAATTTGTGTTGGGATGCTACGTAACAAGGCGTATTTCAAGTATAACTCTACCTTCGTAAAATCTGTCTGACTCGGTACATTATGTGGCTAAAGAGCAAAATGATGACTGAATTATGAAAACTTTTGATACATTATAAGACCACTGACTCTATTGTGGTAAACAACAGTAAATGGCATTTGTTTGTTTGTTTTATAAGATGGAACAATGTGGAACCAGATGGACTAGCAGAGCAATTACAGCCTATGGTGCCTTTGACCTGTACGACCACAAATATGTGATGTATGGATGCAATGCTTAATGCAGCTATGTATTTTTGTATTTTTTATGGATTGATTTTTTTGGATATGAAGATGAGATCAGAAAGTCTCTATTGATGAATTTGAGCATGCCTAGAAATGAGATGCAAATTTTTGTTATTTTTGATGATTTTTTTTTTTGGATTGTTTTGAGTTTCTGACCAAGCGATTGTGGAAATCCTTGGAGCATTTTGGGGATTGACCAAGCAATTTTAGGGATCCTTGGAGCATTTTTGGGATTGACCAAGTGATTTTAGGGATCCTTGGAGCATTTTTGAGATTGACCAAGCAATTTTATGGATCCTTGGAGTGTTTTTGGGATTAACCAAGCAATTTTAGGGATCCTTGGAGCATTTTTGGGATTGACCAAGCGATTTTAGGGATCCTTGGAGCATTTTGGGATTGACCAAGTGATTTTAGGGATCCTTGGAGCATTTTTGGGATTGACCAAGTGATTTTAGGGATCCTTGGAGCATTTTTTGGATTGACCAAGCAATTTTAGGGATCCTTGGAGCATTTTTGGGATTGACCAAGCGATTTTAGGGATCTTTGGAGCATTTTGGGATTGACCAAGTGATTTTAGGGATCCTTGGAGCATTTTTGGATTTGACCAAGCGATTTTAGGGATTCTTGGAGCGTTTTTGGGATTGACCAAGCGATTTTAGAGATCCTTGGAGCATTTTTGGGATATGGCTCTCTTAGATATGGAATGGGCACAAATGACTGATGTTCAAGGGTTCTATTTCCTTGATTCCATCAAGAGAAGCTAGCCGGTATGTCCCGGGTCCTATTTTGCTATCAATAACATATGGACCTAACCAATTTGCCACAAATTTGTCCCTTAGGTGGGATGGCAAACTAGAATTCTGCTGGTTTTCCTTCAAAACCAAATCACCAACCCGAAAGTCCCTTAGGTGAACTTTCATGTTGTAAGCTTTCTTAAGTCACTCTTGATAAATACATAAATGCTCAAGAGCATTAACGTGTCGTTCATCAAGCAACGTAAGCTGGTCTAATCGGGCCTGCCACGTAGTGTCATCATCGATGAAATCTTGCATTGATATGCGTAGGGAAGGAATCTCCAACTCTAGAGGCATGACTGCCTCAGAGCCATACACGAGCAAAAACAAAGTGGCCCCAGTGGGCGTCTGAATACTTGTGTGATAGGCCCACAGGGCAAGTGGGATTTGGATGTTCCAATCCTTATGACTGTGTATGATCATCTTTTCAAGGATGGCAACTAGCATTTTGTTTGATGCTTCTGCTTGCCCATTTGCCTACGGATAATAGGGTGTCGAAAAACTATGCTAAATTTTGTACTTTGTGGTTAAAGCACGCACGTCTTTGTTCTTGAATGGCGTCCCATTATCTAAGACTATTTTAGATGGAATACCAAAACGAAATATGATGTTATGTAAAATGAACTCCATAATGCAGGGTCCTGTCATAGAGGTAAGCGGAATTGCTTCCACCCACTTGGTAAAATACTCTATGGTCGTTATGATAAACATGTGATGGCCTGACGACGTAGGTGAGATCTTTTCAATTAGATCGAAGCCCCACTAAAAAAATGGCCAAGCAGACTGGGCTATTTGCAAGGCCTAGGAAGGTACATGCATCAAATTAGCATAATGTTGACACTTCATGCACTTCTTGACATAGGCGCAACAATCTCGCTCTAAATATGGCCAATAATAGCCCATGTGAAGAATGCGCTTTGCGATGGCCATACCACTGAAGTGGCCACCACATGTACCATCGTGCGCTTGGGCGATCGCCCAAGTGGACTCTTGCTAGTCCAAGCAACGAAGGAGGATTCCTTCATAGCTCCGATGATACAAAATGTCTCCTATCAAGACATACTTAGCCACTTTTTGCTTGAGTGCTCGTTTTGTGGCATGCGTCAATCCAAGCGGGAGATTACCTAACTTGAGGTAGTCTCTAACGGGTAAATACCAGTCCTGTTGATCAGAAACCTTGATAGTATGAACAACCAATCCCTCTTGAAGTTCATCCCTAGTGAACGTTGAATGGGATAGAAGCTGTAAGAATAGCATTGTGTTGCTATTAATGGGAGTAGGGGAGAACAAGGACCCCCAGTTGGCACATTTCAGACAATATTGGATTTGAGAGAACTTATCCGAGGATGGTTCAATCTAGATCATGTGGATTCCTGGCATCAAGTCTGAGCTTGCATGCTCCATCGCGGATTGCGATAAGGTTTTGACTTGAATGGTTGTCATATCACCGGAAAGGTCTTGCGGGATTAGTGACCCCAAGGAGGCCATTGTGTCTACAAAATTATTTGATGATCGAGGGAGTGCCTCGATGTCATACCACTCAAGTTTTTCTAGGAATTTGTCCACAAGGGCTTTATAAGCCTGCAGAACTAGGCATTTGCATTGATATACCCCTTTGACTTGATTGACAATTAATAGCGAATCACCAAAGATGTTCAGTCGTTTTATGTTCATGGCGATTGTTGTCTAAAGACCTATGAGCAAGGCTTCATACTCTGCATTATTGTTGGTGCATGGGAAGTTTAATTTAAATGACAGGGGCATTGGAGTCCCCTACGGTGTAAATAATACAATTCATGTGCCACCACCTTGCTCACATTTAGAACCATCAAAAAATAGGGTTATGTCAGCCTGTGACTCAAGCTCATCAGAATCTGGCGATTCTGAGACATGGAAGACCCCATCATCGGGTAGTTCTATGACCAAAGGCTGATCGTATTCGAGAGGAGCCTCTGCTAGTTGATTGACTATGACTTGTCCTTTGATAGATTTTTGTCCAATGAATTATATGTCAAATTCTATCAATAACATGATCCATTTTGTCGTGCGACTACTATGATAAGTACGACTCATCATGTATCGCAATGGATTCTCCTTAGACACAACATATGTAGTGTTTCTCAGCATGTAGTGGCATAGCTTTTTTGTAGCAAACACTACTACCAAGAAGAGTTTCTCAACGTATGCATAGTTAAGTTCATAACTGACCAAGATGCAGCTAAGATAGTAAGTAGCATGTTCTTTGTGAAGTTCATTCTTCTAGGATAGCATGGTGCCTAGTGCCACCTCAGTAGCTGAGATGTATAAGTAGAATGGCACTCCTGGTCTAGGTGGTGTCAATACTGGCGGTGAAGCCAGGTATTATTTGATTTCATCAAAGGCTGACTGGCACTCGTCATCCCAGTGAAATGTAACCCCCTTGTGCAATAATTTGTTCATGGGTCGGCACTTGTCAGATAGCTGCGCTATAAAGCGTTTAATCGATGCGACCATTCCTTGTAGACTTCTGAGCTGTTTAATAGTAGTTAGGGGAACCATTTCAAGGATTGCCTTGACTTTCTTTGGGTCCACCTTGATACCTCGCTTTGAGACTATGAAACCCAAGAGTTTTCGAAATGTGACACCAAATACGCACTTCTTGGGATTTAGTCTAACTTTATGCTCCATGAGGCGATCGAGGATCTTGCTTAAGTCATCGATATGATTTGAGCGCAAAAGAGACTTGGCTAAAAAATCATCCATGTAATCTTCCAAAGTTTTATGCATGTAATCATGGAAGATGTACGTCATGGCATGTTGGTAGGTGGCGCTAGCATTTTTAAGACCAAAATGCATGACCTTATAACAAAATGTCCCCCAAGGCGTTGTGAACGCTATTTTTAGTTGGTCTTTAGGATTGATACGAATCTGATTGTATCATGAGAAACCATCCATGAGGGAGAGCATTTCATGACCTGTTGTAGTGTCTACCAATGTGTCAATGCTCGGAAAGGGGAAATCATCCTTAGGACTCACTTTTTTTAGATCTCAAAAATCAGTGCATATGTGAATCCTCCCGTTGAGATTTTTGACGGGCACCATGTTGGATAGCCATGGCGGATAATCCACGTAGATGACAAACTGTGCATCCAACAACTTTTGCAATTTGTCTTTGACCATCAAGGCCACTATTGGGTGCATCTTACGTAGTTTTTTCTTTATGGGCTTGATTTTCGGATCAAGCGTTAGATTATGCATTACTAGCTATAGATCTAGCCCTGGCATGTCTCTGTATGACCATGTAAAAACCTCCTTCTTCTCTTTGAGAAGGGCAATGTAGTTGGCTTACTCTTTGAGGGAAAGACTTACCCCCAGCTTGAGAATCTGTGGATTCATTGGATCTATGCCGATATCTACGTTAGTCATCTCCTCGACTGACATGTGGGATCCATCCTCCAATTGATGTGGAGTCGGGATCAAATGGATATCATTAGCTAAATTTAAATCTACTTTGGGAACCTCGGGTTCCTCTTCAGCTTGAAAAATATCTTGAGTTATCCCTGGAGTAAAATGAAGCATCTTATCGAAAGGCCAGTACTCTGATGGTGAGAGAGGTGAATTGACGTGATCCTAGTCGATGGCATCTGTGTCTAGATGCAATGACCATGAGGGATCAGCTAGATTATGGATGGGTGCGGTAAAATCAATGGAGATCATGTGGATGGAATGAATTTGGTCTCCATTACTATGGGTATGATAACTCGAACATCTTGGATGCTCCCTATACTCTGGATATGGCTCTAGGGGAATGGGCATGAATGGATCAGCCCTATGTGCTAATAGGAGGACAGGGTCTTCCCTCGGCACTGATGTCATTATAGGGTCTCGGACATTATTAGAGCCATGATCCAACACTTGGTCCCACCCATAGGCACAACCACCTAGCTTGTAGACACCAAAATAGCACCAATCCGATTATGTGACTGCAAACACTGATCGCTTTGACAAACATAGCCCCCAGGGCAGCCCTCAGAGGTTAAACAGTGGTCTTAACCACTTTCATAGCAATTTTGTGAGGTCAAGAAGCAATTTGGCACACTTGGACACTTTGCCTAGTATTCGTCTCACCCAGGGACAAATTCAAAATAGAATTCGTCCCACCCCAGGAATAATTCTGAATCCGTCCCTGGGTGGGATGAATTCCAAGCTTAACGGGCAAAAAGGCAAATGGTGCCAAGTGGCAGCCCAGAACAGTCAGTTAATGACTCCTGCCTTACACGCGTGTGTAGGTGGACATAGGGGCCATTAGAAGACTATCACAAAAGGCATTTATCAAAGCCCAAGTCAATGGAGGACTCCCCTCCCTCATGGGAAGACAAGACTGCCACATGGCGCCTATGACCAACACATGGCATTTGTGCTTCCCTCCCAAAAGAGACCCCATGGGTCTATAAAAGGTGGGACTTTTCTCACCCAAAATATACAGGTTGAAGGAGTTTTCAAGCAACGAAGTGCTGCCGAGTTGAAGACCCACTTGCATCCCTTTTGGTTCACCTTCCCACATCCACCAATCTCTTTTGCAAGGGAGGTTGTTGGGTGGCCTTTGGAAGCTCGAACCTGACCCAAATCCAACACATGGACACCTGAACCAACCAATTCGCCGACCCCCCAATCCTAAGAGGTTTTGGGCCCATCCCTAGTGGATTGGCGCCGAAATCAAGTGCCAACGGTGGGAGGCCCACTTGGGCACCCCCGCACTTCCCAAGTCCTATTTTTAGTTTTTGAGCATTTTAGATTACTTTTCAGATTGCATTTTGTGTTATTAGGTTTGATTAATCCATAGCTGCAATTTTGTAACTTTTGGTCAGATTCTAGTATGTTTTGTGTTGCTTTGTCGTTTCACTGACTTGCAGGTGTCGAGGTCAAATTCCCGAGGGTAGAGGCCAAATTGGGAGAATCCGACCATCTGGGTCGTCCCAAAATGGCCCCAATTACATAACCCCCTATTTGCAGGTGTTTTGCAGGTCTCGGGATCCAAAATTGGAGCGAGCAACGGGTCGGTTTCCTCAACACGGAAGAAATCGTCCCACCCGGGGACGAATTGCGGTCGAAATCGTCCTGCCCGGGGACGAATTCCGATTGAAGGCAGATTGGCCGGTTGTCTCGGTGGCAGTGGCCTTCGGTAACTTTTCTTATCTTCTGGCAAGTTTTGAAGCCATTTGGAATCATTTTGTATTCTTATTTTAGATAAATGTTTGCATGCATATTTCGTTAGTTTTAGAAGAGCAAACGCTTTTCATTTGCAGCAGGTGCTACGACATCTTGGTTGTTTCTTTGTTCACAGGAGAAGCAACGGAGGTGAAGAACTCATTGACATCAGCGGCGGCATCATCTTGGCCTACCCATTGCAATCGTGGGCACGCGGAAAGAGGAATCATTCAGTGATTGTAATCAAACTCTATTTGTGCTCCTAGCCCCCGAAAAGGGAGGAGACGTCATTGTAACAGAGATCAAGGGATATTAATGAAAGGGCTGTGTTTTCTCCATTTGCTTGTGTCTCTTCCAATGTGTTTCTTTTCCATTTCATGCACTTTACATTTCTAGGACTTAAGCGTACTTGATTTTGAATGCAATCGCAATTAGTGTTTCCTTTGCCCGGAATCTCGTGCTTTCAGTGGCGATCACGGTGGGACCTGTTCCCTGTTTTTAAGATCACGAGAAAACTGATTGGGATTTTGTGTTTTGTGCTTGACAGGTACATTTTTTTTGTTGCAGACTGTTATTCGTCTCTGACAGGGACGAATTCTTTTCTGCAATTCATCGACCACTGAGACGAATTCAAATTCGTCTCTTGGAGGGACGAATTCTGTTCTGCAATTCGTCTCCCAGAGGGACGAATTCCTTTCTGTGGATTTTTAGAGCAGAAATTCAGAAGCAACTGGAGCAGGAAGAGAAGAGGTAGGGATTTTTATCATCTCTATTAAATTTTTTGTTTCTATTTCTGTTTCTTTAATTGTTTTCATTTTATCTTGCATTGCTTAGGAAAATTCATTCATGCTTGTTTCATTTTCGTTAAATAAAATGAATCCCACACACTTCACGAAACAATTTTAAACCAAGGAGCTGGTCGTAAGACCCCAGCCCTTGATCAAGACCATTGGTGGATTTCATCACCACCTTGGCTTGATTTGCATCCATTTCTCGATTGTCAACTATTGTTAGGCGTAAATCCTGACGAAGACAGACCGAGTGTAGCTGGGGTGATTCCCATGCGTGCGAGGATAAGTTTTCTATGGTAGGTGCCATTAACAGGACAATCCCCCTTCCGTACCGCCTACGTACCACGTACCTTCTGCTCTCACGTACCTATAGTCTCCCTCTCGTAAGGGCGGGTATATAGAGAGGTTGGTATATCGGCCTGGTTGGTATATTGAAGGGGCGACCGTTTTGGGAGTTATATGAGCCATCATAATGCATTTAAACGATCTTCAAAACCTACAAAAACAAAACAAAACATCAAAATGCACTAAACCAGTTTAGGACACACTATTTAAACCCTTAAAAGAGATAATCACGGTTTGCGCATGCGTGTGTTCATTTCTGCTTAGTGTAGACAAAAAAAAAATCATCATAAACAAAAGATAAAAATCTACGCATTTTGTCATTTTCTCCAAAAAGCTCCAAGGATTCCCGTAATCGCTTGGTCACTCCAAAATGCCCCAAAGGTGTCCATGAACCCTTTGGTCAACCCAAAATCACCCCAAATGTGCCCATAAGTGATGCAGGACCATCCAACAAAATATGGGAAATCTTGTATTTTTCTCTAAATTTTAGTGCATCTTGTCGGGGCCATAACTTCTCAACCGTAGCTCCGTTTGACACGAAATTTTACAGGGAGTTAGGTTGGGATAATTTTAAACAAATAAATTCCCTAGAATTCTATTTGCCCAGAAAAGTCAGATTTCGGGGCCAAATTCCATCATCTAGTGCCCCGAAATTAGGTTTTAAAATTGGGCACGCAATTTTATGCACTTTTTGAGTCTGTTCGGATGTCAATATCTCCTAATGTATTTAGAGCTAGGACTTGAAACTTCATTTTTGTCTTATCTACTATAAGAGGGATGCGCACACCGATTTTGGGCCCCATCTGACTCATTTCAATTTTTAGGGTTTTTAGAGAGACATCGTCATGGTGCTCACCCATAGCCAAGCCCAATCACGGGCGGATGCTATGGGGAATATCCAAGGAAGAACAAGTCATCTCCATTACAATCCCAAGGATTTGGTCATACCACCTTGGCGACCTAACACACAAGGCAGTCCCCTCCACACCTTAAAGGAAAAGGGACTATAGGGGCACCTCTTCTAAGGGCACTCCTGTTCAACATAGCATTCAACACAAACCCTTCCATGAGGGGTACAGTCATAGGAGAGCTCCCTTAGATGCTCGCTATGAGCGGTCATCGCGCGATGAAGCGCTAGGTCAACATAGGGTTCGACGGGAGGAACCACATGATTACACTATCCCTCCTTCACCCCCTCTAGTTGTCAGGACTACAAAGAAAAATTCAGAGCACAAGGCTCTTCAGGTAGGGCGAGCTAGCTCCATCCATCCCTTTCTCACTTATGAAAGAGAGCATGAGGAAAATCCTTACCTTCCTCAAAAACAATACACATCGCGGGAGCAACACGCCTCCGCACATGCTGTCTATCGGGACCACTCACCGAGGCCAAAGCCCCGAGGGAATGCCGCTACCCCCAACAAAGGGAGGTCACCTATAGAGATCTTGGATCACTACGATCGAAAATATCTAGGAGAGGCATCTAGGCCTTCTAGACATGAGGCGACAAGACCAACCATCTTAGAATATGTCAAGCACGTCGCACGCCAAATGCAATTCACGCAACTTGAGCTAGAGACTAGAGGACTACATTTAGAGGAATTGTACTATATTAACAAAGAGCACCTTCAGCGCAAGAAGGATGAGTTGTTCCAACACACTATGCAGGAGAGCCAACATGAAATGGAGTACGAGGAAAATCATCGCATTCCTCGAGGACAACAAACAGTGCGGCCTCAAGTACATGCCGCCTACATCGACAGAGGGAAGCGACCCATTGAAATTTTAGATCATCAAGATCAAGGCCAACACATAAGAGAAACATTCGAGCCTCTTGAGCAAAATAGGGTAGACCGAAGCCGACCCGATAGTCGCCAGACATACCACCCATCAAGCCCAAATCATGCGGCTTGAACAAAGTCATCAGGAGATAGAGTATCGACACCGCTTGGATAGAGAGCGCATGCAACGCGAAGCGGATGAGTTACGCATAGAGCAAGGTCGTCAGGAGTTAGAAGACTTATACATGCAGCACAAAGCAGATAAGTTGCGCTATAAACTACCTGAGGAGACTCCAACCCCTCACACACATAAGACAAAACATTATGAGAGGCATAACCCATGGGGGCAAGACAGGTCATCGTGACCTCATCAAACGCTACCCCCAACACCTCCTAGACAGGAGCGGGAGGCTACTCTCTTGATTCCTGAAGCACCACCCCCGATGCCTCCTAGACATGAGCGGGAGGCCGCTCCTATAACCAATGACGGGTGCCTTCCTCAGACATCCACCCAGGCTTATGAGCCACCCTTAGAAATTCATCAAGAAGCCTCTAAGGAATTAGAGCGAGAAGAAGAGTGGGATGAAAATCCCCACCAAGGCATGGGGGGTGCTATCTGGCCACCCCTCCATAAGCCCCAAGTTCCTCAACAAGAACCAACCAAAGAGGAGGAACTCAAATCTCCCGATACATGCAAAGCACTAGAGCACTTAGAGTTGGTAGAGACCAAGATTTTGGAGCTCCCAAGGCCCAACTTACATGAGGCTCCTTTCGAAGAGGATCAACCTTTAACCGTAGGGCTACCTGATGATGCAGTCCTCCATGTCTCAGAATCTCCAGATTCTGATGAGCTATACACATTGTCCGAAGGTGAGGATGAAACAGACATAGCACACAGCAATCACATAAGACAACATCGGCATCCCATAAAAATCGAAGAAGCATGTCAACAGATAAACATAATACTAGGGCATGAGTGGCGCGTTAACCCACCACAGTGGGACCAAGCATTACATCCGCCACGTTGGGCACACAAAGAGCAACTTCCACCAAGAGACATCATAGCAACATCAGTGCCGCGGGCGGACCCTGTCCTCATCTCCGTGCATAGGGATGATCCATTCATGCCCATACCTCTAGAGCCGGATCCGAAGTGCAAAGACCATCAAGCTGGGGGTACCTCTATCCCCTGAAGAACCATAATCCAAACCAAAAAGCTCCAAGGATTATCGCAATCACTTGGTCAAAACCAAAAAGCTCCAAGGATTATCGCAATCTCTTGGTCACCCAAAAAGCTCCAAGGATTATCGCAATCTCTTGGTCAACCCAAAAAGCTCCAAGGATTATCGCAATCTCTTGGTCACCCAAAAAGCTCCAAGGATTATCGCAATCTCTTGGTCACCCAAAAAGCTCCAAGGATTATCGCAATCTCTTGGTCACCCAAAAAGCTCCAAGGATTATCGCAATCTCTTGGTCACCCAAAAAGCTCCAAGGATTATCGCAATCTCTTGGTCACCCAAAAAGCTCCAAGGATTATCGCAATCTCTTGGTCACCCAAAAAGCTCCAAGGATTATCGCAATCTCTTGGTCAACACCAAAAGCTCCAAGGATTATCGCAATCTCTTGGTCAAACCCAAAAAGCTCCAAGGATTATCGCAATCGCTTGGTCAAAAAATCAAGAAATTCAAAAAAAACAAAACAACAAAAATCATCAAAAACAACAAATATTTGCATCTCAATTCTAGGCATACTCAAATTCATCAAAAAATTCATATTCTCGCACCTCATCTTCACCTTCACCAAAAACAATCCATCAAAATTACAAAAATATGTAGTTGCATTAAGCATTGCATCCATACATTGCATATTTGTGGTCATATAGGTCAAAGGCACCATAGGCTGCAATAGCTCTGATAGTCCATCTTGTTCCGCATTGTCTCATGTTACAAAAACAACAAAAACACCATGCATAACTTTTACCACACTACGAGTCGGTGGTCTAGGAATGTACCAAGAGTTTCGGTGATTCGGTCATCATTTTCCTCTTTAGCCATGTAGTGTATCAAGTCGAACAGATTTTACGAAGGTAGAGTCATACTTGAAATACACCTTGTTACGTAACATCCCAACACAAATCAAAACACTAAAATTCCCAAATTGTGTGAACGAAAGACGAAACCTGCAAAATAATCTAGGTCACCACAAGCGAAACGGTTATCTTGCTCATCCCCCTGTGCGAATGACCCCTAGAATGCTGAGAGTTGGCAAAAGGACAAGCATCCTCCCTACCCAATTCCCTAAGAATCCCTAAAGTTCTCAATAGTTGCAAAACATCAAAAAAGTTGCAAAATGTCAAAACTCCAAATTTGACAAACTACAGTGCACACATCAAAAGGCACAAACAACAGTGATTTTCGTCACTCCATAACCCCAATCCCTTGCTCGAAAGAAAAACAAATCAAAATAAACGGTGATCTCATCACTACATTGAGCAAGTATCCCAATACAATTGAAGAAAAGAAGGGAGTTGACTTTGAATCCCTGGAGCTCTCAACATTCTATAGGTCATAAGGCAAGCTTCAGTACCAATTTGGTTGATAGCCAATGGGTAACATAAGTAAACCTCCCGCATGACGATATATCTGTCACATTAACTTGCGTACGGATCAATGTTTGCATGTGGATGAGCTAGCTTATGGCATCCTGGATTACACCACAGATTAATCTTAGTACATACAACAAAGGAATTCGTGGAGCTAATTAGGTGATCCTCAGTACAGGTTCGGTTGAAAGCCCATCTGGCACTGGCGGTATCCTAACAAATACCACTAAATGAACTCAATTGCACACACAGGGATGTGAAATAGCTTGGTCAAAAACAAGTCCGATTCATACCTTGTTCAAAAGTCTTGTAAGATAAAGTACAGTCATGGCTAGTGAGCTAAAACCGTCTGAGTCTTAGAAAACCTTAGCTACATTTTTAAACCAACTGCGCTACTTTTCATCCTTACAATACCATCAAAAAATACAAAAAGAGAAAAACACATGTATACATACAAAGTCATACATCACAGCAATCGCCTAAAAACAAAATAATAGAGTTCTAAACAGTCCTTGGTGCCATAGCCAAACATCACAAACCCCATTCATCCATTTCATCTCTGCATATCACATATAAATCAAAACCATTTGCATTCATCATAGCATATGCATCCATCAAAATAAATCAACATGCATACATCCATATTCATCAACCATCATGCACAAGATCAAAGAAAATCAAAACAACAAAAACAACAAATAAATGCAACACAAAAACAAAAAGCAATAAACATTGCCAGACACAAGTGCTCTTGCACTTAACCTCTTGGCATAGAAAAACTGATGTCGGGGTCTACATTGTCGCTATCCTACTCCCTAAGAAGGCTACCATAGCCGGACCGCTCCACGGGAAGACGGATTTTTGACAATTTCATCCCCAAACGACGTCACAAAAGGGTCAAAGCCCACTCAAAAACAACAAGAAAATCAAAACAACACAAAAAGCAATAAACATTGCCAGACACAAGTGCTCTTGCACTTAACCTCTTGGCATAGAAAATCGACGTCGGGGTCACAAATTATCACTATCCTACTCCCTAAGAAGGCTACCATAGCCGGACCGCTCCACGGGAAGACGAATTTTTGACAATTTAATCCCCAAATGGTGTCACAAAAAAAAAACAACAAAACAACAAAAAATGCAACACAAAACAAACAATAAACATTGCCAGACACAAGTGCTCTTGCACTTAACCTCTTGGCATAGAAAAATTGATGTCGGGGTCTACATTGTCACTATCCTACTCCCTAAGAAGGCTACCATAGCCGGACCGCTCCACGGGAGGGGATTGCCGACAATTCAATCACCAAATGGTGTCACAAAAACAACAAAAACAGTACAAAATTCAACAAAACACAACAAAAACATTGCCGGACATAAGTGCTCTTGCACTTAACCTCTAGCAAAGAAAATCGATGTCGAGGTCCAAATTATCGCTCTCCTACTTCCCCAAGAAGGCTACAATAGCCGGACCGCTCCACGGGAAGTTAGGTTTTCGATGATTTCACCTCATTACGGCATCACCAAAAGGGTTAACACCCACCAAAAATAGGTCCAAATGTTGGAAAAATTGCACACGCTTAACGGTAAACCCTTTAAAGGCACCCCTGCACAAGTCATCTTGGGTCAAGCGACTCGTCGCTTCTCTCACGAAGGTCATTCCCTCATCGATTCGTCGCTTGAGGGGGTAGTCACACTTAGTCACCAACCAACAATCACACACCCAATTAAGGAAAATGACATGCATTCAAAGAATCATTGACAAAGACAATCACGCTCCTGCTTGGGGCAATAAACAAGCAACAATCAAATCAATCAAACACTTGGCATTTCGTGAATCATGAACACAAGGTTCCCCCTGAGGATAAAAATGCCCTTCACTTGTTCATGGCTGATCAATGTCTAAGTTCAAGTCACACCTCACCAAAATAGGTTAATACTTGAAATCAAATTCCTTAGCTCGTCAGAAGCAAGGATTCAAGAATGCATGCCCTTTCCATACTTGGGGCATCAAAAGTTGGTTAGGTTACCAAGAAACCCTAATCATTAGTGCTTTGGTTATCTATTTTTGCTCAGCATACTGCGTCACCCGCAGCGCTTCCCAAAAAGGGGCATCTGTAGACACCAAAATAGCACCAATCCGATTATGTGATTGCAAACACTGATCGCTTTGACAAACATAGCCCCCAGGGCAGCCCTCAGAGGTTAAACAGTGGTCTTAACCACTTTCATAGCAATTTTGTGAGGTCAAGAAGCAATTTGGCACACTTGGACACTTTGCCTAGTATTCGTCTCACCCAGGGACGAATTCAAAATAGAATCCGTCCCACCCCAGGACGAATTCTGAATCCGTCCCTGGGTGGGACGAATTCTAAGCTTAACGGGCAAAAAGACAAATGGTGCCAAGTGGCAGCCCAGAACAGTCAGTTGATGACTCCTGCCTTGCACGCGTGTGTAGGTGGACAGAGGGGCCGTTAGAAGATTGTCACAAAAGGCATTTATCAAAGCCCAAGTCAATGGAGGACTCCCCTCCCTCATGGGAAGACAAGACCGCCACATGGCGCCTATGACCAACACATGGCATTTGTGCTTCCCTCCCAAAAGAGACCCCATGGGTCTATAAAAGGTGGGACTTTTCTCACCCAAAATATACGGGTTGAAGGAGTTTTCAAGCAACGAAGTGCTTGCCGAGTTGAAGACCCACTTGCATCCCTTTTGGTTCACCTTCCCACATCCACCAATCTCTTTTGCAAGGGAGGTTGTTGGGTGGCCTTTGGAAGCTCGAACCTGACCCAAATCCAACACATGGACACCTGAACCAACCAATTCGCCGACCCCCCAATCCTAAGAGGTTTTGGGCCCATCCCTAGTGGATTGGCACCGGAATCAAGTGCCAACGGTGGGAGGCCCACTTGGGCACCCCCGCACCTCCCAAGTCCTATTTTTAGTTTTTGAGCATTTTAGATTACTTTTCAGATTGCATTTTGTGTTATTAGGTTTGATTAATCCATAGCTGCAATTTTGTAACTTTTGGTCAGATTCTAGTATGTTTTGTGTTGCTTTGTCGTTTCACTGACTTGCAGGTGTCGAGGTCAAATTCCCGAGGGTGGAGGCCAAATTGGGAGAATCCGACCATCTGGGTCGTCCCAAAATGGCCCCAATTACATAACCCCCTGTTTGTAGGCGTTTTGCAGGTCTCGGGATCTGACATTGGAGCAGCAGCAGGTCGATTTCCCCAACACAGAAGAATTCGTCCCACCCAGGGACGAATTACAGTCAAAATTCATCCTACCCAGGGACGAATTCCAGTTGAAGGTAGATTGGCCGTTGTCTCGGTGGCGGTGGCCTTTGGTAACTTTTCTTACCTTATGTCAAGTTTTGAAGCCATTTGGAATCATTTGTAATTCACTGTTTTAGGTAAATATTTGCATGCATATTTCGTTAGTTTTAGAGAACAAACACTTTTCATTTGCAGCAGGTGCTAATGACATCTTGGTTGTTTCTTTGTTCATAGGAGAATTAGCAGAGGTGAAGAACTCATCGACATCAGCGGCGGCATCATCTTGGCCCGCCCATTGCAATCGTGGGCACGCGGAAAGAGGAATCATTCAGGTGATTGTAATCAAAATCTATTTGCGCTCCTAGCCCCCGAAAAGGGAGGAGACGTCATTGTAACAGAGATCAAGGGATATTAATGAAAGGGCTGTGTTTTCTCTATTTGATTGTGTCTCTTCCAATGTGTTTCTTTTCCATTTCATGCAATTTAGATTTCTAGGACTTAAGCGTACTTGATTTTGAATGTAATCGCACTTAGTGTTTCCTTTGCCCGGAATCTCGTGCTTTTAGCAGTATGCCCATCTGTGCAAATAAGTCATCAATCCCTAAGGGACGCCGTTGTTGCACTTGTTGCATTTGTTGCATCTGTCACATGTGGTTGAGATAGGCCATCTCAGTCTCATCTTCTGAATCACTGTCGAAGATCCAAAAATGTTCATTTTCTTCCACAACTGCTTACGACATTAAGGGTTCACCTTGTTTCAGCAATTTAATCTGATCCCATTACGGTTGTTCCACTCTTGGTGGAGGGACCTGATTCTCTTGACACTGCATTGGCTCAACTAGAATCTCTAAAGGGAACAGTTTCAAAACAATCTCTGGACACCGTTTATGCTCTATTTGGGAATTAGTGTCCGAAATTTCGCCTCTCTCTAGCAAAGGAGAGGGATTAATGATGTTGCCAAGGGTGTTTGTTGACCATGGGAGGTAATCTCCCAATGTATATTCTGTATTTGGGTTGGCATATGGATCTGATGCCAATCCACCCTTGTTGCCTATTCCTAGGCCTTACATGTTTTCCACCAAGATGTCTAAGGGCAGGGGGTGGTTGAACCCTACTCCTAACTTATCATATGGCATTTGGTATCTTGGTTGGCAAAGGACACACACACCTTGCTCATACCTGCCTAGCCCGTATCCATGCCAATTGCATTGGCCAAGATATCTCAGAGCGAAGTCCGGGTTTGACAGATAATTGAAATTTTTAGCAAAAGGTTCTTCGTCTTTGTCCTTTTGCTTGCATGGTTCAACACCATGATCAAGGCCCCCATACACAAAATTAGTTTGGTTTGGTGGGTAACCTAGAGGAACAATTGTCCCTATGGGAAGGCAAGGTCTCCCCATGTCCTGTATTGATTCTAATGTGGGCATTGCCACAACATTATGCACTAGATACTCCCCTAGGCCCGTACTGGCCATTTCAACAGTGATTGTTGATGATTGGGAGGGAGGGAACGAGAGGCATTCCTGAGTCCATTCCATGTTTGGTGGGTTAGGAGTCTCAACTTCCGTTGTGCTAGGTATTTCTTCTGTTGAGACAATTGATATTGTTGGCAACGCCTCTTCTAGGGGTTGAGCCTCTTCCAAGATCTATTTTTCTTTGTCCTTTTGTTTAGCCATGATAGGTGGCATTGGTAGTGAAGGAGAAGATGATGAAGACTCACCTAGCTAGGATTTTGATGATTTGGTCACCCGTGGTGCCTGCGGTATTGGACCTTGTTTAGATGGATTTAACTAGAAATCCAAATGTGTTGAAGGGAGGGTCGATTGAGGCATTAATTGCACCGCATTGCAATATTTGAAGGGTTCTGAGTCCATTGGGACTACATGTACTTCTCCTTCAAATGCATACTTTAGACACTGGTGAGCGATCGAAGGGACACACTTCATGTCCATGATCCATGGCTGCCCTAGCAGTATGTTATATGCCATCTCGCCTTCCAAAACATGGCACAATGTAGGTATTGTCTTTTGTCCTACCTGGACAGGCAGAACAATTGTGCCGACTATTGAGCATATTGTATCGTTGAATGTTCGCAGTGTGTATGTGGAAGCCATGATATGAGAGGCTGGCAGCTTTAGATGCTTTAATGCTGTAGTGGTAGTGATGTTACTGGACGAGCTAGTATCTACCAACACTCTCTTGTATGGGATCCCGTTGACCCACGCGATAACGTGCAGGGGTGGATCTGCCATGTCATTCGATATTGTTTTAACTTCATCTTCTATGAAGGTAATGACCGGCTCTATACATTGTTTCACATGTCCCACAAAGTTATTGAAAGAATTCACTTCATGAGGCTGTAACTCGATGGCTTTCAAAATTTCCATGAGAGCTTCCCTATGGGGTGTTGACTATTGAATAAGCTCGTAAATGGAAAGCCTAGCCGATGTGGTCCACAAAATCTGCGTGAGTTTGGTCCATATCGTGACCTCGGATCTAGGTGAAGGCAACTGCATAGGGTGTTGTTGAGGTTGTGACGTTGTTGAAACTTCTTTTGTAGCTGCCTCAGGGGAAACTCCTGGGTACTTTTTGTTCCTGGTCACTATGCTGATCATTCCCACAAATCCTTGCATGGGAAGATTCTATCGCACATCATTGACCTAAAGAGGTTTTGCCTGTGCCTCGTGGGTAGGCAAAGAGTCCTTGAAAACCCCCATCTGTTGATTATTTGGCGCTATGGGGTTGTCCACCGCCAATATTTTGTTATCGATCAAATCTTGGATTAATCCCTTGAATTTCCAACATCCATTCAGGTCATGTCCCCTTCACCTATGGAACCTACAATATAATTCCTCTCTGTATCCCTTAGGCTTGGGAGCATTAGGATCTATGATTTGGATTTTTGGAAGGGTGACTAAATTTTCCACTGACAAGCGGTCAAATAGGGAGTCCCTGGACTCCGCATAAGGGGTGAATTATCGCCTAGGGTGACGCTGCTGATTTTGCTCCTATTTTTTATTGTCTCTTTCATAATAGGAGGCACTTCCTGATAATTAGCCTTTTGGGACTGTATTTCTTGCACAGGCTATGGGACATTTATCGCAACTTGATTAACCATGATGGGTTGTGATTGCGTAGTCCCTGTCTTAGTGTTTTTGTTCCACTCTTTATTTTTAGGCTTGGCAATTGCGCCCTCACCTATTTTGATCTCTTCTATAACTCTGGCTTGCACCAAAGCTTCTTCTAGGCTAGCGTATTGCTGCAGCTGCAATAGCCTAGAGATCAATTTCAGACAACTCCATGCAAACATCTATGTGAGGTTAGACATAGGGGGAAGGTAGGGTAGCTTAGAAAGCAAAGCCCTCCATCGATTCCTGTATGCTGCCATTGTCTCTTTCTCATATTGCCTGAGGCTGGCTAGATCACTCAGTGATGCCTTCTTCTTGGTGTTGAAGGTAAAGCGTTCAAGAAACGCATCTACTAATTGACCCAGGTTATTTATGCTATGCTTCGATAACTGTGTGAACCAATCCAAGGTAGGGCCCATGAATGTGGTTATGAATGTCCTAAGCAACAATGCATCATTATCCTGAATGTCGAAGCATTCACTCAGGAATCTTGTGATATGTTCTTGAGCATCCTCTTCACCTTTAAAGAATGCCAATTGAGGCAACTTGAAATATTCAGGGTAAAGAGGTGTGGGCACTGAGGGATGCACTGGATGACTACGGAGTTGATGTAATGTGGGTTTTTGATGCCCATAAGCTTTTGTCTCCACAGACTCCAAACGCTCTAATAGTGCTTTTTATGCATCGAAAGATTTAATTTCTTCCTCTTTTGTTTGCTCTCGCTGTGAGTGGTGGGAGACTGGAGGCCTATTAGGGGGTGGCTGAATGGCAGCCCTCCTTCCTTGACAGGGCATTTTTTCCAGTTCTATTTCTGGTTCATACTCCTCATAAACTTCTTGAGGAGTCTCTAGGTGAGACCTATGACCCTGAGTAAGTCCCCACTGAGGGTACCCATCGTTGTTTCGGGGAGTGGCCTCCCTCTCGGGTCTATGAGGTCTCGGAGGTAAAGCTTGACGAGGTCACGAAGAACGCATCCTGCACCAAAGGGTTATGCCCCTCATATTGTTTTGATTTTTGGGTGCGAGGGTTTGGCCCCCTCTCAGGTAGTTTATAACACAGCTCATCCGCTTCGCACTACATACGCTCTTTATTAAGGTGGTATAAGTACTCTAACTCCCGCGTGATTCAAGCTTGGCAGGCGGCATGTCTGGCGACTGTCGGGTCAATTTGGTCTACCCTATTTTTCTCAGGAGGCTTAAATGTTTCTCTTATGTATCTGCCTTGGTCTTGATGATCTAAAATTTCAATGGGTCGCTTCCCTTTGTCAAGGTAGGCGACATTTACTTGAGGCTCTGGCCTCGATGGATGACCATGATATCTAGCAGGTGCAAAAATGCAAGGCTCCTGCACTATGTGTTGTTCTTGAGGAATGCAATGGTCTTCCTTGTACTCCATTTCATGGGTGTGAAAGGGGCGGGCGGAGTTAGCTCGCCCTGTGTGAAGAGCCCTGCGCTCTGGGTTTTATATTTCAGTTGTAATGGGAGGCAAAGGAGATATGTCGTATTCACGCTGTCTCTCCTCATGGAAATTGTGCATCTCTAGCGCTTCATCACGCTATGGCCATTCATATCTAGCCTCAGAAGGTGGTTTTCTATTTACATCGAGTGCTACATGTAAAGCTTCTTCCCGAAAGGGGCTATGTTGAATGGGCATACCCCACAGAGGGGGATCCCAATAATTCCTTCTTAATGTGGCCTAATATGGACTCTCTTATAGGCAAGACCGCCAAGGTGGTATGGCCAAGTCCTTAGGGCTAAAGCGAAGGTGACCAGTGCCCTCTCTTTGTGCACCTTCCACAGCATCTGCCCTTGATTGGGCTTGGCTACGGGTGTACACCATTGTGGTGCTTTTCTACTAGCTAAGCAAATTTTTTATCTTATTTATGATGATTTTTTTTTTGTTACACTAAGCAGAAATGAACACACACATACACAAAGTGTGATTGTCTCTTTTAAAGATTTAATGGTGTGTCCTAAACTGGTTTAGTGCATTTTGATGTTTTTTTTTGTTTTTGCAAGTTTTTAAGAATGTTTAAATGCATAATGTTGGCTCATATTACTCCCATAAATGGTCGTCCCTTCAATATACCATTGTCGAACCGATATACCAACATCTCTATATACCCGCCCTTATGAGAGGGAAACTATAGGTACATGAGAGCAGATGGTACGTGGAACATAGGCGGTACAGAAGGGGGATTGTCCTGTTAATGACACCTACCATAGAATACTTATCCTCGCATGCATGGGAATCACCCTAGCGACACTCGATCAAATTTCATCAGGATTTATGCCTAACAACAGTGACAATCAGGGAAATGGATGCAAAGTCAAGCCAAGGTGGTGATGAACCCACCATTGGTCTTGCTCAAGGGCTGGGGTCTTACGACCAACTCCTTGGTTAAAAACGTGCCACGTGATGTGTGTGTGGTTTATTTTACTTAAAATTGAAACATGCAAACAACCACTACTTTCCCTAAGCACGCAAGAATTGACAAAAAGTGAAAGCAAAAAATCAGAAAATGACAAAAATAGTTTTGGAACCTTACCTTTTTTTTTTCCAGACTTGTTGTTTCTGATCTTTGGCTCTGAAAATTTACAGACAAAAATTCATCCCTATCAGAGACAAATTACAGAATAGAATTCGTCCTGGTCTGAGACGAATTTGAATTCATCCTAGGGTTAGACGAATTGCAGTAAAGTAATCACCATAGTCAAAGACGAATTACAATCAAAAACTGAAAAATGTACCTGTCAAGCACAAAACACAAAAATCTGATTAGTTTTTGTGATATTAAAAATTAGGGGACTGGGTCCCACCGTGATCGCCATTGAAAGCATGAGATTCTGGAAGTTTTTGAAAGGAAAACTATTTCGATGCATTCAAAATCAAACTAACACTTAAGTCCTAAAATGTGAAGTGCATTAAACGAAAGAGGCAAATTGATTGAAATGAGATACAAGAATTTAGAGAAGTCACGGCCCTTTTATTAAACTCTTTAACCTCGGTTACAAAATTGCCTCCTCCCTTTTTAGGGGTTAGGAGCGTTAAATAGATTCGGTTACAATCGTGATCAATAATCCTTCTTTCGCATGCCCACATTTGAAATGGGCGGGCCAAAGTGTTGCCGCAACTTATGCTGATGAATCCTTGCTCCTTGCTGCTCCTCCTGCATTCAAAGAAACAACCAAGGTGTTAGTAGCACCTACTACAAATAGGAAAAGTTTGTTCCTTGAAATTAACAAAATATGCATGCAAAAGATTATCGAAAATAGTGAGTAAAATGGATCTAAGTCGCCTGCAAATCTGACAAAAACCAAAAAACCTTACCAGAGGGCCATCGCCATTGAAACAGTCAGCCAATTTGCATTCAACTAGAATTCGTCCCTAGGCAAGATGAATTCTGCTGTTATTCATCCCCGGGTGGGACAAATTCTCCTGTGATGAAAAGTCGAGTTGATGCCGCTCCAATGTCGAACCTTGAGACCTCTAAAACACCTATAAACAGAGGGGTTAAGTGATTGGGGCCATTTTGGGACAACCGAGATGGTCGGATTCTCCCATTTTGGCCACTGGAGTTGCATGTTCTATTTTGGGAAAAAAATTATTCCCTGGTTTAGAGTCTCGTTGCATGAGGCCTCCAAAAATAAAATACATGCATGACTAAAGTCTCTCTCCTTGATTTGAATCCGTTCCTCACAATTGCATGGCCTAAAGCTGTAGTTAACTAGTGGACCTCACCCTGGGGCGAATGCTGATAATCATCCCTAGGTGGGATGAATGCCAATTTGTAATCGTCCCAGGGTGGGGTGAGTAGAAAGCAAAGTGCCAAAAATGTGCCAAATTGACCCTTAACCTTTCAAACTACTTTTGGGAGTGGTTAGGACCACTATTTAACCTCTGGGGGTTGTCATAGGGGATGTGTGTGTCAATGCGATCATCGCTTGTTGCCACATAATCGGATTGGTGTTGTTTTGGTGTCTATAAAATTAAATAAAGACATCATATATAATCAACTATTTATGGATGATGGGAGGTGAGAATTACAACCATCTCATGGAAACTTTTAACTTAACCAACAGATTTAAGAGGTTTGAGTATTATTAATTCTCTTACCTAGAGCAAATATTTGGCTACAAAATAGGTTTCTAGAGCCATTACTAGTGAAGAAAATTATAAATACTTGTTTTAATACATAATATCTCAAGCTACTCATAAAGGTAAATGGAAAGAAACCCCATGGGAGGATAAGGTTCTTAATACACCATATTTTATAGTTAAATTGAAAGTTGGGCTATTAGTTATGATTTATTGGCTTGAAAGTTTGACTCCTTAAGACATGGTCTAAGCATCTGTCTAAATATCTTTTGTAGAATAAGCTTATCCTCTGTAATTATAAACCTTGAGCATTATGTAATTCTATTAAAGTATTAGCATTTCTAAAAAATGTTAAATAAAATAAGAGATATTTGACATCCAAGTAGTTTCTCAATTCTTGTCTAGAACTAGATCCATGATTATTGCTCTCTTCTTTCTTCAAAAAGTCTTAAGGTTTGGTTGTGGCTTCCATTCCTTATGAATCCCTTATAAAGTTGCAAACAACTACCTACAATATATGGAATGACTAGATATGGCTTGGTGGCCCTAAAATATCTTCCATTAATTCTAGTTAGGTATGCAAAAAAACATTTATGCTTTCATTATTGGAGTCTAAGCTCAATGTAAAATGGTAAGTCAATTTTACCAATGCCCAATGGTCTACAAAAAAATATTTATGCTTTCATTTTTTGAAAGATGACTCCATATTCCTTCAAAAGGAAAATATTATTTTATAAAAAAATGTATAACAAATGTTTCAAGTGTTAATATTTGATAAATATGTTGTACATTTTTATCATCATATATAATTACATTTTTCCTTTTAAAAACGTTAATTATTTTGAAATATAATAGGAATAATAATATTATAAAAACTTATATCAAATAATATAATTTTAAGGCATGCCAAAGGGTCCTTGGTTCAATAGTTGGGACAAATTTGGTGTAGCCTACACTAAGGTTCAAATCTTGGTGGCACCAAATAGCTCAAAAAAACTAAATTGATATAAAAGGAAAAAGAAAACCTTTCAAAAACCTACTTTAAAATATACATAGAATTTGAAAGTATAGTTTTAGGTTCAAGTATCGACAAATATAGATAATTATTAAATTTGATTATGTGTTTCATTTAAATATCTTGGTAATGTATTCATCTATAATAGGAATTGATTTGTTTTAATTCTATATATCCAAACAAGTAAAAATTTATCTAGTGAATTATCTATAAAATAAACTCTAACATTTGATTATCAAACAATAAAAATATATATTTTCTTTTTATGACTCTATACAAAATGGTGTAAGATAGTATTCCTACTATATACTACAATAAGATCTTTCAAACATAAATTCAATTTAAGACTCACCACTCTATTATTTGATATTCATGCTTTAAAAAACTAAATATTTAAAAGAAAGAAAACATAAGATATCACAAGATAATATAAATTGATTCAAAATAGTGATTAGAAAAATAAAATATGAAGTAAATTTATATAAGAAAAGTGTTGAGGATTTCAAGATTTAATCTAAATTTATTAAATAATTAAACATTACTCATAAAAGGTTATCAAAAAGTTATAATAGCAAGTGTGAGAGCTTGTTACAAAATAAATTAAATAATAATTTCAAAAAATTGAATTATAACATTTGAATAATAAAAATAATAATTTGAACGAATTAAATTATAACATTTAAATAAAATAGTTAAAATATATTAAATATTTAATAATTTAAAATTTAAAAGTGTTATTCTATATTAATGATAAAATGAAATTGTAATTCTTTTAGTCAAAAAAAATTTGTAACACTCAAATAAATCCACTATATATACTATAAAACCACATCTTGCCAATATACCTTCAAGTCCTATGAAGTACAAAGAAGATAATAAATGACGTGACCTATTGAATTTAAAAAAAAGCGTTTGATTATAAAGAAAAAATATATATATTGCAAGTTAGGTACCATATTATCAAAATTATTTTACTGTATGGATCAAATTGATAAGCTCCTCTTATGCTCATATATATATATATATTTTTATTAGTATTTTCAATATTTGAAAATATAATAAAATGTTGCATTTAAAAGCAAGTAAGATAGTATACATATTATATATATTAATGGTAAAGGAAAGATTTTATATTTATATTTATATATATTATTGATATAAATAAATATTATATTTTTTTAATTGTAAAATTAAATAAATACATCATATATAATATTTATTGATGATGGGAGGTGAGAATTACAACCATCTCATGGAAACTTTTAACTTAACCAAAGGCTTTAGGAGGTTTGGGTATTATTAATCCTCTTATCTAGAGTAAATATTTGGTTACAAAATAGGTTTCTAGAGTCATTACTAGTGAAGAAAAATTAGATATACTTGTTTTAATACATAATCTCTCAAGTTACTCACAAAGGAAATTGGAAAAAAAACCCCATGGGAGGATAAGGTTCTTAATACACTATATTTTATAGTTAAATTGAAAGTTGGGAAATTAGTTTATGATTTATTGGCTTACAAATTTGACTCCTTAAGACATGGTCTAAGCATGTGTCTAAATATCTTTGGTAGAATAAGCTTATCCTGTGTAATGATAAACCTTGAGCATTATGCAATGTTATTTGAGTATTAGCATTTCTAAAAAATGTATAAATAAAATAAGAGATATTTAGCATCCAAGTAGTTGCTCAATTCTTATCTAGAACTAGATCCATGATTATTGCTCTTTTCTTTCTTGAAAGAGTCTTAAGGCTTGGTTGTGGCTTCCATTCCTTATGAATCCCTTATAAAGTTACGAACAACTACCTATAATATATGGAATGACTAGAGATGGCTTGATGACCCTAAAATATCTTCCATTAATTCTAGTTAGGTCTACAAACAAATATTTATGCTTTCATTATTGGATTCTAAGCTCAATGTCAAATGGCAAGTCAATTTTACCAATGCCCAATGGTAGTCTCTTGTTGGTAAAATTTAGAAAGTTCATATTGAATCTAAAAATCAACTTACAAAAAACATGTATGCTTTCATTATTGGAGTCTAAGCTCAATGTCAAATGGCAAGTCAATTTTACCAATGCCCAATGGGAGTCTCTTGTTGCTAAAATTTAGAAAGTTCATATTGAATCTAAAAATCAACTTCTTGAATGGCAGGTTCTACATTAAAAATTTTCAACTTCTGAAAGCTTGGCTATGATTATATATATTTTCTCTCAATGCAAATTTTGTAATGCTTTAGAAACTCTTATCCATTTGTTTTGGTTTTGTGACATGGATAAACAATTTTGGGATATCTTCTACACTTTTATTCCCCTCTTTCACTAGATATTTGAAGTTCTATTTGTTTGGATTTTTATAGTAGGATAACTACTCCAAACTCTAGGATGTTTGTAGACTCATCATTCTCAAGAATATTTAGAAGTTCATATGCATAAAGGTGTTTATTAATTCTACTTTTCCATAGAATATAGTTTTAATAGACTTGACCTTTTATCTTCTATTACACTTAGGATACATTCATTCCCATGATTATGAAGCTTCCATCATACTAGAAGATGTTATTGATGTATTTCTTCGTCTTTCTCACATGATACAAAATTTTTATAATGTTCAACAAAAAAACTAAAAAGAAAACAATAAACAATAATGAACAAATTTGAAAATTAATCACTTTTATTTCTTCGTTGAATTCTTTAGTAGAATTATAAAATTAGAAAAATTATGAAAGGCATGCCACAACTTCACTATATAATAGGCTCCCTCACCAATAATAGCATATTGCAGCATTATATAACTATAGTCTTTTGTTGAGATTCTTATGTATATTTAATTTGCTTTTCATTTTATTTAATTATGATTCTTTACTCTTATCCACCTCATTTAAATTATTTTACTGATAAATCACACTAAAACATATAGATATATATCACAACAAACCCACTACGAGTAATATATATACCATAGTCACCGCTTGACCGATAGAATGTAGAGCGTTATTGACTTGCAACCCTAAATATTCCACGAGTGTTGAAATCTTCCGTCTCTATTTGGCAATGTCAAATATCTATTATACCTAGGCTTTTAGGTGTCCGTTTTCTCAAAGAGTGGAAATAATTCGTGGAAAATGTCAAAAGGCGACGCTTTATTTAATCAGAATTAAAAAGTGTTATACCGCGTGAATGGTTTGACATCCTAATGGGCGGGTTAATCTGGCCACCCCTGCCTTCTTTTGCTTGGAATATTGAAATTATTTTATCGTGATAGTCAATGAACATATCTACCAAATCCCTTTGTCTGTTGTATCTACAAATTTTAAACTGCAGTTTTTTTTTTCCAACTCTTATCATTGGAGAAAGTCTTCGAGGGAGTCGTTCTCTGGCTTAGAATAAAATAAAATGTAGAAAGTGACACCTTGAATACACATAATGGTAGCAAGTATCTGCATCAATATAAAAGTGCATTTTATTTTAAAAATAGAATAATATAAGAGTAAAACAAAACACTGACCATAATCAAAGATCGATGCCAAAACGTTTAATATATGAAAAGATTGTTTGGTATATAATCTACTGGTAGACTGCGGCTGCTTCCTGAAAGATCCAGACATAGCCCTGGGTAATCATACCAAGTCTTTGAGATTCCTTATAACTTATGATACGAATATTTAAAATATAAAAACATTAATGAAATACTAAACATGAATGGAGTTTTCCACGAGTAGAGAAACACGTTTCCTTTTTGAGTCTGAACACCTCCAGGATGGGATCTCGTAGGTTACACGCGCTAAAGGATGGAAGCTTAGGTGTAGGGTTTAATCTGAGACTATATAATTTAGAATCATACGAATATTTTACCCCATAGACTTTTTAATTTCAATCATAATAAAATAATTTTTTTATACTATTAAATAGAGAGGGTTTTGAAAGGGTCTTCACAATTTTTTATAAAACTTTCACATAAGAAGGAGAAAACTAGAAGCAAACTAGAACCATTAAGAAACCACCCGCCATAAGCACCAAAGAACAAAGAAAAGCACAACGACAAGAAAGATCGAGGGGAGAACCGAGAAAGTTCTAAACCAACGAATAGACTTCTTAATAAAATAATTTGAGTTATACAATTTTAAAGGATATATGGAAGCATGTTTGTGAATTTTTCATAGGAAAATTTTGAGAGGTGTGGGAGTTGAGACAAGGGTTTTGAAGGGTTGTAGACAAAATTACAAGAAAAGTATAGAGAAAGGGGTTTGTTGGCCCTAGTGGTCATTAGGAATATTTTAATTTGGATGATTATGGTAAGGAAAAGATGTAGAGGAAATACAATGGATTTAAAATGAAGTGCACAATAATTTTTTGCAAGCTACTTAGACCTAGAGAAAAAATAAGTACTTTCAATTTAACATACAAAAAGATATAGAATATCATAGTCTACCATAAACACAAGGCTAATTATTGAGAACCAATAATAGAGTAGACAAAATATGAGAAGCTAAAGCAAGTGAGAATGGAAACATATTCTAATTAATATGCTTGTAAGGATTACATTATATAGGTTTAATAATAAACCAATTTGGGTTCAACATTGTTGGAGCATCATTATAGACATAAATCAAATCTACTAATTTGAGGTAGTCCCTAACATAGCTTTGACTAACTAAATTGCTCTCAACCACTTCTAGAATAATACTACTTTAGCTACATAGGAATATTACAGTAAATATTAAAATTAATGCTCTAAAGTCCACATTCTCCCCTTTGATGTTGATGGGACTTCTTCTAGAATTTCATCAACATCACAACATTGGAATATTTCCTCCATATTTTTTATTGCTCCTTCCTGCAAGTAACTGAGTGCCTCTTTTTGATGAGCTACTCCCCCTTCATCAAAAACTCCTTCAAATGATGGCATTCCCATAATACCACAAGTATTGGTTGTCACTAACCAATCTGGCACATTTCTTTCATCACATATTTTCAAACAAAATATAACTATGCAATAGCTAGTTACAAATGCAACAACTAATTGTTGCTCCTCACACAATGTTTCACTCTTTACTATGGCTTTACATGATTCCTTCAAAGGAATTTTAAACACAAAATATAGCCAACACATATCTATGGTTCTCATCACCATGCTATCCATGTCATTTGAAAATAAAATAGCTTCATCCAAAGATGTTTCTACAAGACAATCATCTCTCAATAATACCTTTTTAAGATATTCTCCTCCTTTATTCAAATACTTGTTCACAAAAAACAAATCATTAATCACAAAAACATTACCTCCAGTGTGATTAGATTTGGTGCTCCCCATAAAGCTATTGTGTGACATTTTTTCTTCATTGTATATTGCTTCAAGAGAAACCATCAAGTCTTAACTATGATTTCTCCTCCTTTGTTCAATCCATGTTGGTGTGTTGAAACACCATGCACTCAAACAATTATATATAGTTGCATTTTCAAGACAAATTTTTTCCTTCAATGTAGACACTCTAAGTGAGTGATCTTCAAACAAGAATCCTATAACTTCTAGCTCCTCTTCATCAAAATTTTCTTGTTGATCAACATCCCACATCATTTCATTTAATATTTTAAGAGAGCATACATCCATTCCAAGTGAATGGTTTTCAAGCCAATGATCTTCCATGAACATTGCTTCTCCATCATCATATTCTTTATTCTCCTCCATGAAAATTGTAAGTGCATTCTTCATAATACACTTTTCATCTAGGTGGTCTTCAAATTATTCTTCCACTTTTGAGTGGTCTTCACAACAAGGTCTTTGAGCAATTGTCTCTCCATTGAGACATCCATTATCTTTGCTATCAATGTGATCATGTCATTCCTACAAAAAATTCATTAGTACAATGTTTCTTTTTATCTTTTTATCCACTTAAAAGAAATAATTGACTATTAGAATTTCCTATACCTTTACAAGACATGTCTTCAATAATGGGTGTCTCATAATGACTCTCTCAAATGAGAGCTATACAAGACTCGTTCTCCTTATTATCCTCTTCTCCATGAAGGGATTCCTTATTTTATTATCTCTTCTCTTCAAGAAGAAGTTCATCATCACTCTCTTCTTCAAACATATCTTCCTCTTCAAAGAAGAATTCACCATCATAAGAATGTATGTATTTTTCAAAAAAATATATCTTCATATGAGTCTTCACAAGACTCTTCAAAAACTCCTTCAAAGAAGCAAGGCTCCTTCTTGCCAGTCATATGACTTGAGAAATTAGTATTCAAAATCCAAGTTCCATTGAAATTTAGATCTGATTCTCTATAGGTAAAGAATAAAGTTGAAGTTTCTTCTTCCCCTCCATAGTTTCCATAGTTACATCTCTCTTCATGAGAAGTATTGGACCAATAATATTTAGCAAAGTGACCAACCTTACCATAATTTTAACAAGCTTTGTTGGATTTTTCACCTCCTCTTCCTCATCCTTGGTTGCCACGTCTTGAATTACTTCTTCCTTTACCTCTCCTTTGTACTCTTCCATGTCCTCTTCCTTGGTCTCATCCTTGGCCTCTTCCTTGTCCTCTTCCTTGTCCTCTTTCTTGAGTCTCACTCTCCTTGGATGAAAATTCGTTTTCATCACATCCATTGGTTTTTATGTAGAAGCCTATAGGCTCTCTTCATGAGACATCAAAGAACCAATTAAAGCATAAAAATTTAGAGTAGACAAATATTTAGACTCCTCAATCATGATTGCAATATGATTCCATTTATGAATAAGTGTTCTCAACACTTTTTTCATAACTAATTCAGTTTTGATGTCTTCTCCAAAGGTTTGCATTTTTTTTATTTGTGGAAAACATCCCAAAAGGGATGCCACTTTCGGTAAGACCCAAGGAGGTAGGGGTATCCATTCTGCCAAAAACACCCAGGACTCGGACCTGGCCTACCATCTTTGACATACTCAAGGAGCAAACAAACACACAAAACCAATTTAAAAATAAGTAAATAACAACAAAAATAATAAAATAAAATAAAATAAAAAACATGCTCCTTGAGTGTGTCAAAAACAAAAGCACAACCAAACACGCACAATAAGATAAAAGAAACCACAACACAAACCACATAGAAAAACACAAGAACCACATAATAAAACACAAACAATACAAAAAAAACAGAACACTACAAAGACATAACAAAAAAAAAACATGAAAAATAAACACAACCAAAACCAAAAAAATAAAAAAATAAAATAAAAATAAAAATAAAAAACAACCAACAATAGACAATAAAAAAAAACAAAAAACATAGAAAACACTCACATATAAAAACACGAAATAACACAAACAAAGAGAAACCCAAAAACAAGAACGAAAAAAAACACAAGGACAATAACAAAAAACAAAAAAAAAAATAAAGCAACAAAAACACAAGAACAACAAAAAACAACACAAAGAACACAAAAACAAAACAAAATAAAAAACCCAGCCACCTTAAAAAACTAAACAAAAACAAAACAATGACCTATCTAGACCAGAAGACTATTAAGATAAGAATCAACAGAGGAAAAAAAATAAAGAATAGAATGAGCTAGGGAACTTAAAAAGATTGAATGAACCAAAGAGAAGCAAAAACAAAAACAAGAAGAAACTAGGTACCTTCAAAACTAGAGCCATCCAAAGAAATGATAGAAAGAAGAGCTTCCCTAATTTGAAAGGCCCACCATATAGGAGGGTGGCCATAACAAGTAAGATCACCTTTGTCCAAAGCCCAGAAGGTAGAGTAATTCTATATATTTTTTAAAACAGAATAAAATAAAGTAGGACAAAACATTCATCTTCAAATCAAAGACTGATAGATAGATATTTAATTCAGAGGAAGTATGCTTGCTATTAGCTTAGTGGTAGATTGTAGTTGCTTACTGTAACGTTACAGCATGGGCCTCCTTAATCATACCTTCACGAGTAGAGAAACACGATTCATTCCGGAATCTGAACACCTCGAGAATGGAATCTTGCTTTTGCATTGACTATCAATTTAAAGTAAACTCATGTTCTTAAATTACAAGATCTAAACGATGGAATTTAGTTTTTTTTTTAACTTTTTTTTTTTAATCTTAATTTATATATTTATGAAAAGAATTGCTATCATATTTAATAAATTGCATGTAAAGTGTAAATTCAAAATATGTCAACACCGAAATTATATGAGAAATTTTTTCCTTAACTATGGAAAGTTGTTGAAGAAGGGCATAGTCCATTCTCCAAAAAGCCATCCTTGGTATTTCATTATTTGGAGAAAATAAAATAATAATTTATTTATTTTATGATTTTTTATAACGAAGTTTATTATATTTTTTATATATATATATATATATATATATATATATATATATATATATATTTTTTTTTTTTTTTGAATCAATAAGTTTTATAAGAACCAAAGAATCCTATAATAATAACCCTTACAACGACCACAAGAAAGAAACCCGAATAACAACGAGCACTTGCCGAAAAGATATCCAATAAACAACAACCTCAATCAGGCATATCCACAGCAAGCAAATTAGCAAGATGTTGAGAACAGCCCAATCAAAGCTAATCCCATTCCCTAACATTCTAGTCTTCAATTAAACCATTTTGCAAAGCAATCAATTAAACCATTTTGCCAAGCAATCAATTAAACCATTCCATTCCCTGGGAATATGAACAAAAGAAATAAACTCCACATTCTGACAGATTTGAAAGATCTGCTAAGATACTATCGCCAGCTGCCACTGAACATTAAAAATATTATGAGTATTCAATAAATTAATAATAATTTGAGAGTCTTACTCATATATTATCTTTCACCATCAACTAGGCATATCCACAACAAGTAAATTAGCAAGATGTTGAGAACATTCCAATGGAAACATATCCACAACAAGCAAATTAGCAAGATGTTGAGAACAGTCCAATGGAAGAAGATGATCACATTCCCTAACATTCCAATCTTTGTGAAACTCAGAAGCCCATTTTACCAAGCAATCAGCCACACCATTCCATTCCCTCCAGATGTCGATCTACCAAACTACTACCGCCAGTGGCCAATGAACATTAGAAAATCAAAATTATAAATAAAATTATTAATTTTTTTAATTAAAAAAAAAAACATATATATATTTCTTTAAGAATGAATGATAAAATTTATTTATAAAATTATTTAATACAACGTTTAAAATTTAAGATGTAAATGGAGTGAGTGACAACACAATATGTGAACTAAAGTAAAATTCATAATGTCACATATGTATTTTTAAAAATTAACTAACTAAATTTAAGATGTTTTTTTGTTTTTTAATATTAAGAAAAAAAGAGGGTTTTAAAAGGGACCCCTAAACATTGTACAAAACAACTACCATAAATACAAACAAAACTAACACAAACAAAATTAACACACAAAAACAGAGGGACCAAACAAATCCAAAAAACCCGAGATGAATAGTGAATGAATCTAGTTCTGCATCACAGAAATATTTTTGCATCACAAAAATACAAACAAAACTAACACAAACAAAATCAACACACAAAAACAAAGGACCAAACAAAATGAAATAAATTTGAAACGAAAAATTATTAAATAAATTTTTAGAACATTATTAAAAAAATAAGAAGAAAAAAAACCTTAAACATTATAACTATTTTAATATTAAAAATTAAAAAAATAATGTAAATGTGAATTATGTGCTTTTAATTCATTTACTATTTATTAAAATAAGAGCTTAACAAAAAATATGTAAGTTAAGAACAATTAGAAAAATCCCACACAATTTAGATTTAACAAAACTAAAGACATAGATTACTATAATGGATTTTTATGATCTTTTATACCATTAACTATGTACAATATGATAAATTAACTATCACAAATACATATGTAAATAGATATTTATAAAATACGTATTATCAAAACAAAATATAAAAATATTATTATGGATTTTTATGGTATTTTATACCATTAACTATGTAAATATGCAAATATATACTTATAAAATATATACTATTTGGTGTGATAAATTTTTAGTCTAAAACTGTAACAAAATCATTTTTAAAACCATTTAACAAAACTACATGCTAAAGTCACAATATGGAAAGTGTATTGCAATACTTTTTTCAAACATTATCAATTTTAACAATTTAGTCTTAAAAGGATTTATCTCAATTTTCATTCTAAGTTGATTGAAACATTTTTTCATTTACAATTATTAATGCATCAACAATATTTCCTTTTTAAATACATTTTCAACTTCACTACTCTATGATCCACAATATAGTAAATTTAACTTAATTTTGTTATACTTGGATCTAGCATGAAAACTTGGAATTTTTCCCAATTAAATAGCATATTATAGATTTTGTTATCAATGCATCTAAATTAATATTAATATCATTCCATAGTTTCCTCTATCTATCCTAAAAATCAATTACATTTATATCATATATATTTATGGTTTCAATTGTACATTTAGATCCTAAAAATCTTTCTTTTTCCTACTAAAAATTTAACAACCTGGCTACTTCTCATAATTGTACATTCCATATGTCATTATTCCATAATTTTGTAATACATCCTTCACATACCATAGTTGAATTTTCTAAATATATCTATTACTCAAACTTTTAAATACTCCTCTTTATTCCCTACTTGTTGTTTTTGTTTATTGTGTTAAATAAATTTTAAACTACAAAAATTGCTAATTCATTAATAAGTCGCTTTTTTTACGTATTCATATCCTAAATATTGACATAATATTCATAATTATTTTTTATTGCCCACATGGGTATCCCTTTCATTCCTTTTCCCTTTATTTTTACTTTGAAAATATTCTTATCCTTTCTCCATTCCTATAAATACTTTTATCATCTATATATTATAATACTTTGGAAAACATGAAGTGCAAGATATTACCTTTATCTATATATATATATATATATAAAGAGAGAAAGATATTGTTGCCCTATATATCCTAAAATACAAGTATTAACCTATATATTACTAACATTTTCATGCCTCCCTTAATAAAAAGGAATTTCAATAGTTTTTTCTTATATTAATTTATCTACTATGCTTTCCTAAAACCCCTGAATTGTAAGGGATGACCTTTATTATACATTCATTTATATTGTAATGAGATGATTTTTTACTATTTGAATAAATTGAAAACCATTTCTCTAGATCAAACTTAACCTCTTATATTTTTATTTTTTGAAATATGACTTTATATTCCTTCACAAGGAAAATAGTACTTTATAACAAATGTTTCAAATTGTTAATAGAAAATAAAAATTATCATTTATAACAAATGTTTCCAAGTGTTCATATTTGATAAATATGTTGTACATTTTTATCATCATATATAATTACATTTTTCCTTTTACAAATGTTAATTATTTTGAAATATAATAGATAAAAACTTATATCAAATAATATAATTTTAAGGCATGCCAAGGAATCCTTTGTTCAATAGTTGGGATAAATAGTTGATGTAGCCTACACTAAGGTTCAAGGTGGCATCAAATAGCTCAAAAAAACTAAATTGATATAAAAGGAAAAGGAAAACCTTTCAAAACCCTACTTTAAAATATACATAGAATTTGAAAGTATAGTTTTAGGTTCTAGACAAAAATAGATAATTATTAAATGTGATTATTTGTTTCATTTAAATATCATGGTAATGTATTCATCTATAATAGGAATTGATTTTTTTTAATTCTATATATCCAAACACTTACAAATTTATCTAATGAATTATCTATAAAATAGACTCTAACATTTGATTATTAAACAATAAAAATATATATTGTCTTTTTATGACTCTATAAAAGGTGGTGTAAGATAGCATTCCTACTATATACTACAATAAGATCTTTCAAACATAAATTCAATTTCTTAGTATTAAGACTCACCACTCTATTATTTGATATTCATGCTAAAAAAAACTAAATCTTTAAAAGAAATAAAACATAAGATATCCCAATATAATATAAATTGATTCAAAATATTGATTAGAAAAATAAAAGGTGAAGTAACTCTATATAAGAAAAGTGTTGAAGATTTCAAGATTTAATCTAAATTTATTAAATAATTAAACGTTACTCATAAAGGATTATCTAAAAGTTATAATAGCAAGTGTGTGAGAGCTTGTTACAAAATAATAATAATAGTTTGAATAAATTGGAATACAACATTTGAGTAGCATAGTTAAAATATATTAAATGTTTAATAATTTAAAATTTAAAAATTTTATTCTATATTAATGATAAAAATAAAATTGTAATTCCTTTAATCGAAGAAAAAATTTATAACTTAATAATAAACATAATTATTATTTATTAATTATTTTTTGTAAATCTTATGAAAATTTTATTTATAATACTAACCTCAAATAAATCTACTATATATCCTTTAAAACCACATCTTACCAATATAATTTCAAGTCTTATTGTAGACACCAAAACAACACCAATACGATTATGTGACAACAAGTGCTGATCGCATTGACACACACAACCCCCAGGGCAGCCCCTAGAGGTTAAACAGTGGTCCTAACCACTCCCAAAAGCAGTTTGGAGGTTAGAGGTCAATTTGACACCTTTTTGGCACCTTGCTCTCCGCTCGTCCCACCCAGGGATGAATACAAACTGACATTTGTCCCACCTAGGGACAAATATCAGCATTCGCCCTAGGGTGAGGCAAATAGAAACTTTGACTGGCAAAAAGTCAAACCTCAACAAGTCCACTAGTTAACTGAAGCTTCAGGCCATGCAATTGTGAGGAATGGATCCAAAGCAAGGATAAAGACTTCAGTAATGCATGTCTTAGATTTTTGGAGGCCTCATGCAAGGAGACTCTAAATCAGGGAGTAATCTTTTTCTCAAAATAGGACATGCAACTCAAGTGACGCCCTCGCATTCGCAATTCAAACAGAGAGACCCTAGGTCTATAAATTGGTGAGTTTTCTCACCCAAAGGAGGACATAGAAGGATCATTTGAGCAATGAAGTGCTGCCAATTTACATACCTAATTGTGATTTGTGCCTTTCACATCCTTAATCTCTCATTCAAAAGGGAGGTTATTGGGTGACTATTGGAAGCATGAATCAAGACCCAAAACCCAATTTTTGGCCACAATATCCCACAAAATTTATGGACAACACCCCATAACAGGTTTTGGACCCATCCCAAGTGGATTGGTGCTGAAACAAAGTCCCAAACGGTGGGCGTCTTGCCCCCGGGTGCTCCCCAAGCTGTCGTAGTCCTAAACGCCCCACCCAAAGATGAATAGAAATTTGTGATATATTTTTATGATTTTTCTTTTGCATATTATTCTAGGTTATTTAAATAGGTTGTAGTCTAAATTTCACTTCATTCTGAGAATTTTTGACCAGGTTTTTATCATTTCCTGCCTTTACTAATCTGTAGATGCCATCATCAAAATATGGGTGCTAGAGGAAAAAATGGAGAAATCAGACCATCTGAGTCTTCCCAAAACACCCCTAATTAGCTAACCCCAACTTTACAGGTCATTCGGAGCTTCCTTGGTAGGACATTGAAGAGGGTGCTTTCTGACAAATTGTTGCAGGTTAATTCGTCCCACCCTAGAGCGAATACAAATCTATGAGGAATTTCCCAACTATTCTTTTTACAGTGGTCTCTTGGTAACATATTCATGCTTCTATCAAATTTTTAGGTCGTTCTAATGTTATTCGGTCATCGTTTTAATATTTTCATGCATACACTAATAGTAGGCCTTGGGAAACACATGTTTTATTCTATTTGCAGGTGCTACTAATCTTTTCTATTTCCTTGAATGTAGGTCTTCAACATCAAAGGAGAAGGAAGGAATAAAAAATCATACACACAAGTGGTGGTGACGTTTTGGTCCGCCCATATTACATGTGGGCACGCGGAAGAAGGATTTGCTATCTATGGATGTGATAAAGAAACATATTTGATGCTCCTATCCCCTAAAAAGGAAGGAGACGTATTGTAACACAACTTTGAAAGCATATCAATAAAAATGGCAGCATATTTCATATTGCTTTTATCTTGTGTCAATTCGTCTATGTTCTTTCTTTTCATGCATGTTGCAATATATAGGCTTTTAGCATTAAGTTTGGTTTTAAACGCATCTTGCTTGGCATATTCCTTTTTTGTTTCCGTATCCTCGTGCTTTCAGTGGTGATCATGGTGGGACCTCTATCCCTTGATTTTTAAGATTAAATTTCTGATTAAAGTTGCTTTTTTTTGCTTGTAGGTACCAAGTTCTCAAACGCTAGACTGTTGTTCGTCCTACCCTGGAACGAATACATATCTGTTATTCATTTCACCTCGGGATGAATAGCTCTCTGTGCACTTTTCAGGCAGAAATTTAGAGACATCCAATTTGGGCAGAGAAGAGGTAGGGGTCTTAAACACCCTCTGTTAATTTTTTTCTTTCTGTTTTCTGTTCTCTGGTTTTTTTTTGCTTGCATAGGAGAGTTTAAATGCTTGCTTGTTTCATTTTTGCAACTTAAAAAGAACCCCACACACCACGTGGTAATTTAAACCAAGGAGTTGGTCATAAAACCCCAACCCTTGAGCAAGACCAACGGTGGATTTCATCATCACCTTGGCTTGAGATATTGCATCCATAACCTCGATCGCGACTGTTGCTAGACGTAAATCCTGATGAAAGCTAACCAAGTGTATCTTGGGGTGATTCCCAGTGCATGAGGATAAATCTTCTATGGTAGTTGTCATAAAAAGAGCGATTCCCCTTCCATACCACCTATGTTCCACATATCATCTACTCTCACATACCTATAGTCTCCCTCACGTAAGGGCGGGTATATAGAGAGGTTGGTATATTGGTCCGGCAATGGTATATTGAAGGGGCGACCATTTTGGGAGTCATAAGAGCCATCATAATTGCATTTAAATGGTCTTCACAAAAATCTTTCAAAAAAAAAAACACACTAAACTAGATTTAGGGCACACTTTTAATATTTAAAAGAGATAATCATTGCTTGTGTGTGTGATATTTTCTATTTAGTGTAGCATAAAAAATCATAAAAAGAAAAAAAAAAAAAATCTACGCATTTTTAGGTAAACATCACCATGGTGTACACCCGTAGCCGAGCCCGATCATGGGTAGAAGCTACAGAGAGTGCACCAAGGGGGACAAGTCACCTCCGATATAGTCCTGAGGACTTGGTCATCCTGCCTTGGTGGCCTGAAACACAAGTTAGTCCACATCATGCCGTTACAGAATATGATTATAGAGGAACCTCTTTGAGGGGCACCCTCACTCAGCATAGACCTTTTCAAGACAAAAACCTACATGTGGCACTCAACATATAAAGTAGGCCTTCCTTAGACGCTCGTTATGAGTGGCCTAGTGATGAAGTGTTAGAGCAACAGAGGGTCCAAAAGGAGGGGCCACATGACTTCGTCATCCCTCATTTACTGCGTATTACTGTTAGAAACACTAGGCAATATCCAGAGTATCAGGATTTCAAGATAGGGCAAGATAATTCTACCCGTACCTTTTACGCATACAACAGAGAGAACAAGGAAGACCACTATGTTCCTCAAGAGAAATACACAGCATGGGAACGATGCACTTTTGCACCCACTGTGTACCAAGATCACTCATTAAGGCCAGAGCCTCAAGTGAATGTCGCTAACCTCAATAGAGGGAAGCAACCCATAGGGGTATCAGGTCACCATGACCAAGACAGACATGTAGGAGAGGCATATAGGCTTCCTAAACAAGAGACAGTGGAACAAATTGACTTGGAATTTGCCAAACTAGCCACCCACCAAGCGCAATTCACGCGGCTCAGGCAAGACCAACAATAATTAGAACATTTATGTCGCCTTAACAAAGAGCGCATTCGACATCAGACAGCTGAATTGCTTCACAATAATGTTCTTGAGAAGGTCCCAACCCCTCGTGCACATAAATTAGAAGTGTATGAGAGGCACAACCCCTTTGTACGAGACAGGTCTCTGCGACATCATCAAGCACTGCCTCCAAGACCTCCTAGACTTGAGTAGGAGGCCACTCCTAGACACCACGATGGGCACCCTCTATGGGCACCCATCCATGTTTACAGGACTCGGCCAGACACTCCTCAAGAAGCCTATGAGGAGAATGAACAAGAAGAAGAGCGGGCTAAAATGCCCTATCAAGGCAAAAGGGGTGCTACCCAACTACCTCTCCAAAGGCCTCAAATTCTTCGCAACTCAGAGTAGGAGCAAACCAAGGAGGAGGAGATCAAATCCTCTGATGCATATAAAGCATTGCTAGACCGCTTAGAGTCTATGGAGCTCAAGACTTCTGGGCCCCAAAAGCCTACTTTATGCCAACTCCATAATCATCTTGTGCATCCATTAGTGCCGACACCTTCATACCTTGAACACTTTAAGCTACCCCAATTGGCACTCTTTAGAGGGGAGGAAGATGCCCAAGAGCATGTGACTCGATTCCTGAGCCAATGCTTTGGCATTCAAGACAATGATACTTTGCTATTAAGAACATTTATAACCACATTCATAGGCTCTGCCTTGGATTGGTTTACTCAATTACCAAAGCACAACATTTGTAACTTGGATCAGCTAGTGGATGTGTTCCTAGAATGCTTCACCTTCAACACCAAGAAAAAGGCATCACTAAGTGATCTAGCTAGCCTTAGGCAGTATGAGGAAGAATCTATGGCGACATATGGGAATCAATGGAGGACGTTGCTTTCAAAGCTACCCTACCTCCCTCCTATGTCTAACTTGACTCAAATGTTCTCCAAGAGTTGTTTGAGATCGATCTCTATGTTATTGCAGCTACAGCAATATGTCACTTTAGAGGAAGCTCTGGCGCAAGCCAGAATCATCGTAGAGATCAAGATACAGGATGGCAAAATTGCTAATCCTAAGAAAAAAGAATGGAATAAGAACACCAAAATAGGGACTACGCAACAGAAACCCACCACGGTAAATCAGGTTGCTATAAATGTCCCTAAGCTTGCACAAGAAACATAGCCTCCAAAGGCTAACTATCAGGCAGTGCCTCCCAACAACTATGATAGAGAAAACCAAAGGCAGGAACAAAATTAGCAGCATTGCCCTAGGCGATAATTTATGCCTTACACAGAGTCCAGGGACTCCCTGTTTGACCGCTTGTCAGTGGCAAACTTGATCAATCTGCTAGAAATTCAAACCATATACCCTAATGCACCAAAGCCTAAGGGGTACAGGGATGACTTGTACTATAGGTTCCACAAACAAAAGGGACATGACCTTAATGCCTGTTGGAAGTTCAAAGGTTTGGTGCAAGACCTCATTGACAACAATATATTGGCAATGGACAATCCCATAATGCCCAAAAACCAACAAATGGGAGTTTTCAGAGACCCCTTGCCCACACATGATGCACAAGAAAAACCCCTTCACGTCAATGAGGTGCAACAGAATTGTCCCATGGAGGGGTATGTAGGGATGATAAGCATAGTGACTAGGAACAAGAGATATCTCGGAGCTGCCCCCATGACAGTCACAAGAGAAGTTCCATCGACATCACAACCTCAACAGAAACCTACGTAGCTTCCCCTACCTAGACCAGTGGCCACGATTTGGACAAGACTTACCCAAAGTCTAAGGACCACATCGGCTAGGCTCTCCATATACGAGCTTATTCAACAATCAGTGCCCCATCGGGAGGCTCTCATGGAGATATTAAAGGCCATTGAGATGCATCTCCATGAAGCAAATTCTTTCAACAACTTTGTGGGCCATGTGAAATAATGTACAGAACTAGTCATCACCTTTAGAGAAGATGAATTGAAATCGATGGCTGGTGACGTGGCAGATCCACCCCTGCACGTTATTGCGCAGGTCAACAAGATTTCGTATAAGCGGGTGTTGGTGGACATTGGTTCATCTAGTAACATTATTGCAACTGCAGCATTAAAACATTTGAAGTTGTCAGCCTCTCACATCGTACCTTCCACCTATACTCTTCGAGCATTCAATGATGCGATATGCTTGACAGTTGGCACAATTGTCCTACCCATCCAAGTGGAACAAAATACCATTCATACATTGTGCCACATTTTATAAGGTGAGATGGCTTATAATATCTTGCTAGGGCGACCTTGGATCCGAGACATGAAGTGTGTCCCTTCAATTTCTCATAAATGCTTAAAGTATACATTTAAAGGATAGGCGCATGTAGTCCCTGCATACTTAGAGCCCTTCAAATATTGTAATTCGATGTAAATAATGCCGCAGTCAACCCTTCCATAAACACATTTGGATTTTTAAGTAAATCCATCTAAACAGGGTCCTATTACGCAGGAATCCCCATTTCCAAGTCCTTCAAATTCCCAGTCGGGTCCATCTTCCTCATCTGGTCCTACAACAGCGATGCCACATTCGGTGGCCACACCAAAGGACAAGGGAAAGAAACCCCTGGAAGAGGAACCACCCTTAGTCTCAACCATATCGATAGAAGAGATGCCTAGTAGAATGGAATTCAAGACGCCTAGTTCACCCCATAAGGAGTGGACTCAGGGAGAACTCCCATTCGCTCCCCCTCAAATGCCAATAATCATAGTTGAGATGGCCAACACAGGATTGGGGGAGTATCTAGTGCAAAAAATTATAGCAACGCCCACACTTTAGTCCATGTAGGAAATGGGGAGACCTCGACTCCCCATCGGCTCTGTGGTTCCTCTAGGCTACCCACCCAATAAGACAAACTTTGTTTATGGGGGCCTGGATAATGGCGTTAAACCTCACCTGCAAGAAGAGGAATATGAAGAGCCCTTTGTAGAGGATGTCAATTATTTGTCTAACCCAGACTTTGCATTGAGATATCTTGGCCAATGCAATTGGCATGGATATGGGTTGGGCAAGTATGAGCAAGGAGTGCATGTTCTTTGCCAACCAAGATATCAAATGTCGTATGACAAGTCAGGAGTAGGGTTCAACCACCCCCTGCCCCTTGACATCTTGGTAGGGAACATGCAAGGCCTAGGGATAGGCAACAAGGATGGGTTGGCATTAGATACATATGCCAATCCTATCACAACCTATACATTGTGGGATTATCTCCCATTGCTAACAACCAACCTTGTTGACCTTAACAACCCTTTCCATTTGGTCGAAAAGGGGGGCAATTCGAGGACTCACTTACAAGAGGGATATGGAAAAGACCAAGAAGGGTCTTCAGAAGATGATTCGAAATGCGAGGTAACACCTTGGGATCCTTTTGAGTCTAATAACAATCATCCACAAGTGTATCCCATGGATGATGATCAGGAGAGCTTCCTGACAATATTCCCTTTAGATGTTCTAATTGAGCATATGCTACTGAAAGCACGAGGATACAGAAACAAAAAGGAATATGCCACAAGAAAGAACAAGAAAGGACATATGCAAATTGACACAAGATAAAAGCAATATGAAATATCATAATAGCTTTATTGAGAAACTTGGTCAAAATTGCTCAGAATGAAATGAAATTTTAACTGTAACCTATTTAACCTATCTAGAATCAAATGCAAAATAAAAACCAAAGAAATCTATCACATATTTCTATTCATCCTGGGGTGGGGCAAATTTTACTATAACAAATTGGGGAGCACCCAGGGGCAGGATGCCCACCGTTTAAAGCACTGTTTTAGAACCAATCCACTTGGGATGGGTCCAAAACTAGTTATGAGGTGTTGTCGACAAATTTTGGGTATTTTTGTGGCCAAAAATTGGGTTTTGGGTTCGGATTCGCGCTTCTAATAGTCGCCCAATAACCTCCCTTTCGAATGAGAGATTAAGGATGTAAAAGCACAAATCGCAAATAGGTATGTAAATTGGCAGCACTTCATTGCTCAAATGCTCCTTCTATGTATGTCTTTTGGGTGGGAAAACTCCCCAATTTATAGACCTTAGGGTCTCTCTATTTGAATTGCGCATGTGAGGTCGCTACTTGAGTTATTTTCCTATTTTCAGAGAAAAGCTAATTCCCTGATTTAAAATCTCCTTGCATGAGGTTTCTAAAATAAAAACACTCATAATTGAAGTCTCTCTTCTCGAATAAAATCTATTCCTCGCAATTGCATGACCTAAAGCCTCAGTTAACTGGCAGAGTTACCGAGGTTTGACTTTTTGCTAGTCAAACTTGCTATTCACCTCACCCTGGGGAAAATGCTGCTATTCATCCCTGGGTGGGATGAATGACAGTTTTTATTCGTCTCGGGGTCGGATGAGCAGAGAGCAAAGTGCCAAAAAGGTGCCAAATTGACCTTTGACCTCTAAAACTACTTTTGGAAGTGGTTAGGACCACTTTTTAACCTCTGGGGGCTGCCCTAGGAGCTGTGTGTGTCAATGCGATCAACACTTGTTGTCAGATAATCATATTGGTGTTGTTTGGGTGTCTACAGATGCCCCTTTTTGGGAAGCATTGTGCAAGGTGCAGCGCCAAGCAAAAATAGATAACCAAAGCACTGATGATTAGGGTTTATTAGTAACATAACCAAATCTTGATGCCCCAAGTATGGAAATGGCACGCATTCTTGAATCCTTGCTTCTGACGAGCTAAGGAACTTCATTCAAGTGTTAACCTTGTTCAGTGAGGTGTTACTTGAACTTGGACATTGATCAGTCATGAATAGGCAAAGGGTGCAACATTTTGTTTGTGGGATCCTTGAGTTCATGATTCATGAATGACAAGTGTTTGATCATCTTGTGATTATTGCTTGTTTGCTGCCCCAAGCAGGGGTGTGATTGTCTTTGTCAATGATCCTTTGAATGCGTGTCATTTCCTTGATTGGGTATGTTGTTGATTGGCGACTAAGTGTGACTACCCCCTCAAGAGATGAATCGATGATGGAATGACCGATATGAGAAAAGCGATGAGTCGCTTGACCCAAGATGAATTAGGTAATGGTGCCTACAGTTGTTTACTATTGATTACGAAAGCAATTTCTGAACATTCTGACCTGTTTTTGGTGGGGTTTAACCCTTTTTGTGACGCATTTTGAAGCTAAAATTGTCAAAAATCCGTCCTCCTATTGAGAGGTCCAGATATGGTAGCCTTCTTAGGGAGTAGGATAATGACAATTTGTAACCCCAATGTCTATTTTGGATGACAAGAATTTCAGGCGCAAAAGCGTCTTCGTTCGACAATGTTATTGCTATTTTTGGTTGGGTTTTGACCCATTTTGTGATGTCATTTGGGGATGAAATTCTTGAAAATATGTCGTCCCGTGGAGCAGTCTAGCTATGGTAGCCTTCTTAGGGAGTAGGATAGTGAGGATTTGTGACCCCGACATTTGTTTTGCATGCCCGGAATGTCAAGTGCAAAAGCACTCTCATTGGACAGTTTTATTGCTTGTTTTTGGTGCATTGTGTGCATTTTTGTGCATTTTTTGCTGTTTTTGAAATTTTTGCTCTATATTCGTCCTTGGGTGGGATGAATTTCTATTTAGTATTCATCCTAGGGAGGTACGAGCACTAACCAGAGCACTCATCCCAGGGGGAACGAATACAAGCTCAAAAAACCTTTTTTAAAGGCCAAAACTGAGTTTTGGGCTCATTTGCATTTGTTTTTCTTGGCGATTTGGAGCTCTGAGGAGGAGGAGGTCAATTATGCGAAGCGAAGCACTGCAAAATTTTTCTTGCGACCATGAGTGCACACATCGAATCGAGCGACGGAGTCGAAGCGCTACCAGTGGGTGCCCTTCCTCTTTATTGTTTTGTATTGCAATTGAAAAACCGCAAGTTGGTTATTTTTTTGTGTTTTTGTTTATTTTGTTGTTTATGATTAAAAATGAAACCCGAGTTTATCAAAATTATCACTTAGTTTAAAACTTAGGATAAATCTAGTCAACAAAGATCAGAAGTTAGTTTAAAACTTAGCTAAAAAACTTAGTTTATAACTTAAAATCTCACTTAACCGGAATTGAACCAAATTCAAAACATAGGTGAGAAACGTAGGGTAAAACTGAATGTAAAACATAGCTCAACCCTATTTAGTTGTTTTTGTGTTTTTAATTTTCTAGTTTAAAGTTAAAAACCCTAGGTCTGAAAATTATTTTGTGACTATTTTTATTTGTTTTTTAAATGAGCAGTTAGAATTAAAAACCCTAAAATTGACCAATGATTGTTTTTTTTTTGGTGTTTTTGTTTTGTAATTGTTTTTGTTGTTAATTAATCAAGTAGAGTTAAAAACCCTATATCTGACAAATTAATTTTGAATTACTAGTTTGTTTTTTAATTTATCATTTAAATTGAAAAACCCTAAAATTGACAAATGATTTTTTGTTTTGTCATTGTTTTTGTTGTTAATTAATCAGGTAGAGTTAAAAACCCTAGATCTGACAAACTAATTTTGAATTACTAGTTTGTTTTTTAATTTATCAGTTAAATTGAAAAACCCTAAAACTGACAAATGATTTTTTGTTTTGTAATTGTTTTTGTTGTTAATTAATCAAGTAGAGTTAAAAACCCTAGATCTGACAAATTAATTTTGAATTACTAGTTTGTTTTTTAATTTATCAGTTAAATTGAAAAACCCTAAAACTGACAAATGATTTTTTGTTTTGTAATTGTTTTTGTTGTTAATTAATCAGGTAGAGTTAAAAACCCTAGATCTGACAAATTAATTTTGAATTACTAGTTTGTTTTTTAATTTATCAGTTAAATTGAAAAACCCTAAAACTGACAAATGATTTTTTGTTTTGCAATTGTTTTTGTTGTTAATTAATCAGGTAGAGTTAAAAACCCTAGATCTGACAAATTAATTTTGAATTACTAGTTTGTTTTTTAATTTATTAGTTAAATTGAAAAACCATAAAACTGATAAATGATTTTTTGTTTTGTCATTGTTTTTGTTGTTAATTAATCAGGTAGAGTTAAAAACCCTAGATCTGACAAATTAATTTTGAATTACTAGTTTGTTTTTTATTTTATCAGTTAAATTGAAAAACCCTAAAATTAACAAATGATTTTTTTTTTTGTAATTGTTTTTGTTGTTAATTAATCAGGTAGAGTTAAAAACCCTAGATCTGACAAATTAATTTTGAATTACTAGTTTGTTTTTTAATTTATCAGTTAAATTGAAAAACCCTAAAACTGACAAATGATTTTTTGTTTTGTAATTGTTTTTGTTGTTAATTAATCAGGTAGAGTTAAAAACCCTAGATCTGACAAATTAATTTTGAATTACTAGTTTGTTTTTTTTTTTTGTACATTTTGCTGCATTGTTGTATATTCAGTGTTAGTGTTGTACAGTTTTTTATGGTTTTAATGTTTTTATGTTGTTTTCTTTTGCAGGTGGTGAAGAGCCGGTATCGGGTACCCACTATTTTTACTAACACGCATGCAACACTGACTTTGGCTGACTGGGACTGGCTTGACGCCCTTGGGCTCAAGCAGGTGACTCGACTGGAGCTGGTGGTCGGGGATCGGGCCTATCTGATGGCCCTGATCAATCTGTGGGATCCCTAGACCAACACCTTCCATCTCCCAATAGGGGAGATGATGGTTACCTTGGAGGATGTCTATCGGATTCTTTGGATTCCAATAGACGGACTGCCGATCCGGACGACGTCATGGGATCGGAGGACAGTAGTACTGATACGCTATTTTGGGCATGGGGAGGAGTTGGGTGTGGAGAGCCCAGTGGAGAGGGTTGAGAGCTACTACCAGATGGGTGGCATACTGGTTTGATGGTGGTTAGAGAAGGGTGTGTTGGGAGTGAGGCACACATTACTCATGGGCCTCATTTCCAACATGCTGCTTCCCGACTCGTCGGGTGCAAGGTTCCCGTGGAACCTGCTAGAGGTGGTGTTCAGGCTGGTGGAGTGTTCGATAGACACATCGATGATTATGAGATGGGGATAGACTCTGCTAGCACAACTCTATGATGAGTTGTACGAGGTCCGCTATTGGAAGTGAAAGGGGATCAGTTGTAGCTACTTGTTGTAGTGTTGGGCTTGGCAGCACATAGCAGTGGAGAGGCCTATGGGGCTGCCCTGGACGACTCGGGCAGAGATGGCAGACCGGGAGATCGGATACGGGGTACTATGGCGGAGGTCGAAGGAGCAGGGTCAGAGTCGACGATGGGCAGGTGTCGTAGGGCACTATGTCGATGCCTTCGCTCGGCTTACTCCAGGGGAGGTGTTCTGGCGCCCCTACCGGGACTGTCCAGCCTAGCCTGAGGTGGGAGAGTGGCTCCGATGGGTACAGAGGGGGCGATGGCTGATTGGGCATCATGGGACTAAGTAGGAGTTCTTCCCATATGGTCGGGTGACCCGACAGTTCGAGGTGCACCAGGGGATGCCTGGTGAGCCCGTGGTCTATCGACACTCGGGGGATGAGAGGACTCTAGACCGGCCAGTCATTGTGCCACTTGGTGAGGATTCAGATATGGCTATTGACGTTCCAGATGTGGATGACGTCGGGGTTACTATCGAGTATGAGCAGTGGTGGACTCTACGGCAATGGCGAGGTGAGGGGCCTCTAGGGGGTGCAAAGGCAGCAACAGCAGGGGATGAGGGTATAGAGGCACCAGATGAGGGTTGGGGAGTTTTGCATGATGATGTAGACATGGTGGAGGTTGAGGATGTTGGAGGGGAGTTTGGGGTACCAGATCATCCGGAGATGCAGGACGTCCCGGAGTAGTGGGAGCTAGAGCAGGCTGCTGTCCCGGATTTGCCTATGCCTCAGGCAGGTTCGGAGGATGCGGAGGCAAGACAGGGCGCAGAGATAGCACGATTGGAGGAGCTACTATGGAGACGATATGGGGAGCTAGGAGAGGCTTTGCAGGAGAGAGATCTTCTACGGACTCAGCTGGCAGAGCAGGAGAACGCATGGGCTGCGTCCCATCGACAGGAGGGGGATACTGATGCGGCTCGAGAGAGGGATCTCCTACGGATGTAGCTAGCACAGCGTGATGATGTAGTAGCTTACTACCATCGGCGAGAGGTAGAGTGGGTTCGGCGGGAGGTAGATTGGCATCGACGGGAGGCAGATTGGCATCGACATCGGATGGATATGGAGGGAGAGATTATCCGCCTTGGTGGGCGGATACCTGAGCCCCATGGAGGTGGCTCTTCACGGCGGACGAGAGACAGTGATACTGAGCAGTCAGCATCATCCCATCATCGATGGCTAGATGAGGGGGGCACTAGTGGGCGGGATGCAGGGGCGAGCAATAGTCGCCCTGAGAGGTCCCAGAGGACCCACACTATGGGGGGTAGTTCCCGTCGCACCGATCCTGCATGATCATGGTGGCCGACGCCCTAGGCTTGGGGGTTTTTGAGTTTTTGGCTTTTTGTTGCGGGGTCAGAGGACCGGTTCATTGTAGCTTGTGGGCATTTTTGATGATATATATACAGATGACTCTTTTTTTGGTGTTTATGCACTTTTCATGGTTTGTTTTTATGTACATGTATTTACATTGATGTATGCAAATGCTTTGATGAATGCGATGTTTCTAATTTGTATGATGTATGCATATGGAATGAATGAAATGATTTGTTGATAACTTGTCGATGCACCATAGACTGTACAAGACTTGACTGACTGGCTGTACTAATGGGATGACTGTGTGAAATAACTTTGCATGTGAAAACTTTGTTTTTTGTATTTTGCATATTTTTTGATGGTGATGTATGGAATAAAATGTACCAGTTGTTTTAAAATGTAGTTAAGCTTTTCTGAGATTCAGATATTTTAACTAACTAGCCAAGACTGTATATTTATCTCGCAAGACTTTTGAACAAGGTATAAATCCGACTTGAATTTAACCAAGTTATTTCACATCCCTATGTGTGCAATTGAGTTCGTTTATGTGGTATTTGTCAGGATACCGCCAGTGCCAGATAGGCTATCAACCAAACCTGTACTGAGGATCACCTAATTAGCTCCACTAACTCCGTTGTTGTATTTAGCAAGATTAATCCATGGGACAATCTAAGGTACCATAAGCTAGCTCATCCACATGCAAACATTGGTCTGCTCACATGCAAAGTTAATGTGACAGACATATCATCATGCGGGTAGGATACCGCCATTGCCAGGTAGGCTGTCCACCAAACCTGTAATGAGGATCACCTAGATGGTTTTCGAATGCTGAGAATTCCAGGGATTCAAGTTCAGGCTGTTTGTTGGCTCAATGGTTCAGGATACTTGCTCGGATATATAGTGATGAAAATCACTGTTTATTTGTCTCTTTGTTTTTTTTTTTTTTTTTGAGCAAGGATTTTGACTAGTGGTGAGAACCACTGTTACTTGATTTTGTATTTTGAGCTTTGTAAGGTTGTGATGGACATTGATTCTTTTAGGCCTTGGGGATGACTACCCATCCTTAGCAGGGATGTGTAGTACGAATCCTTACGACTTTGGGAACCAAAGGGGATGATGGAGATTATGAAGTAAGGGCATTGATCTTTTGGGCCTTGGGGATGACTACCCATCCTTAGCAGGGACGTGTAGTATGAATCCTTACAACTTTGAGACCAAAGGGGATGATGGAGATTATGAAGTAAGGGCATTGATATTTTGGGCCTTGGGGATGACTACCCATCCTTAGCAGGGACGTGTAGTACGAATCCTTACAACTTTGAGACCAAAGGTGAGTGTAATGATGGCTTGTGGGAATTGTGTTATTGAATGGCATCGATCCTTTTAGGTCTTGGGGATGACTACCCATCCTTGGAAGGGACGTGTAGTATGAATCCTTACAACCTTAGGGACCAATAGTGATTGGGATTTGGGTAGTGGTGAAAACCACTGTTTATTAGGTGGAATTGATGGGTAAGAACTTGTCCTATTGTCAATTCTCAGCACTCTTGAACCATTCGCACAGGGGGATGAACAGGCTAATCTTTCACCTATGGTACCCGAGACTGCTTTGTAGGTTTCTCTCACGTTCACACAACTTAGGAATTATTTTATGTGTTTTAATTGTGTTGGGATGCTACGTAACAAGGTATGATCCAAGTAAAACTTTCCCATGTAAAAGTTGTTTAACTTTGTACAGTATTTGGCTAGCAATTTAAAGACAGCTGAATGACGAAAACCCTATATACATTAGGAGACAACTGACTAATGCTAAAAAATGGTGATGGTGTTATGCTGGATGTATGCGTTTGTGAAATGGATTTGATGGGGAAAATAATGGAATTGCCAAGTAATGACATTCTATGGTGCTTGTGACTTGGATGACTTAGCAAATATGCAATGTATGGATGCGATGCCTAATGCACTTATATTTTTGTATTTTTGATGTGTTATGAGTATGCATGGAATTGAAATGCAATTTTTTTGTAATTTTTGATGATTTCATTGTTTTTGTTTGTTTTTGATGATATTTATTGTTTTTGTTTGTTTTTTGATGATTTTATTTTGACCAAGCGGTTATGGTAACCCTTGGAGCTTTTGGTTTGACCAAAGGGTTTATGAATACCTTTGGGGCATTTTTGGGGTTGACCAAGTGATTATGGGAATCCTTGGAGCTTTTGGCTTGACCAAAGGGTTTATAGATACCTTTGGGGCATTTTGGGGTTGACCAAGCGATTGTGGGAATCCTTGGAGCTTTTGGTTGGACTATGGCTCTCTAAATGTGGAATGGCCTCAAATGAATGATGTTCAAGGGTTCGAGCTCCTTGATTCCTTCAAGAGAGGCAAGCCGGTAAGTTCCAGGTCCTATTCGACTATCAATCACATAAGGACCTAACCAGTTTGCCACAAACTTGTCCCTCAGATGGGACGGTAAATTAGAATTCTGTTGGTTCTCTTTTAAGACCAAGTCACCAACCTAAAATTCCCTCAAGTGGACCTTCATGTTGTATGCTTTCTTAAGTCGCTCTTGATAGATACGCAAATGCTCGAGAGCATTAACGCGTCATTCATCGAGCAACGTAAGTTGGTCTAACCGGGCCTACCGTGCAGTGTCATCATCGATGAACTCTTGCATTGAAATGCGTAGGGAAGGGATTTCCAACTCAAGAGGCATGACCGCCTCGGAGCCATACACCAGAAAAAATGGAGTTGCCCCAGTGGGCGTCCGAATGCTAGTGCGATAAGCCCATAGGGCAAGCGGGATCTGAATGTGCCAATCCTTATGATTATCTACGATAGTCTTTTTGAGGATGGCGACTAGCATTTTGTTTGACGCCTCTGCTTGCCCATTTGCCTACGGATAATAGGGTGTTGAAAAACTGTGCTGAATTTTGTACTTTGTGGTCAAAGCACGCACATATTTATTCTTGAAGGGCGTCCCATTATCCGAAAGGATCTTGGATGGAATACCAAAATGACATATGATGTTATGCAAAATAAACTCCGCAATGCGGGATCCAGTCGTAGAGGTTAGCGGAATTGCTTCCACCCACTTGGTGAAGTACTCTGTGGCCGTGATGATGAATGTGTGATGACCCGACGATGTAGGGGAGATCTTTTCGATTAGATCGAAGCCCCACTACGAAAAAGGCCAAGCCGATTGGATCGGTTGCAAGGCCTGAGAAGGTACATGTGTCAAATTAGCATGGTGTTGACACTTCATGCACTTCTTCACATATGCGCAACAATCTCGCTCTAAAGATGGCCAATAATAGCCCATGCGAAGAATGCGCTTTGCGATGGCCATACCGCTGAAGTGGCCACCACATGTACCATCGTGTGCTTGGGTGATCGCCCAAGCGGACTCTTGCTGGTCCAAGCAACGGAGGAGGATTCCTTCATAGCTTCGACGATACAAAATGTCTCCTAGCAAGACATGTTTTGCCGCTTTCTATTTAAATGATCTTTTCGTGGCTTGTGTCAATCCAAGTGGGAGAGTACCTAGCTTGAGGTAATCCCTAATGGGTGTGTACCAATCCTGCTGATCAGAAACCTCGATGGTATGAACGACCAATCCCTCTTGAAGTTCATCCCTAGCAAAAGCTGAGCGGGAAAGAACTTGTAAAAATAGCGTTGTGTTGCTATTAAGAGGGGTCGGGGAGAACAAGGACCCCCAGTTGGCTCGAGTTAGACAATCATGGATTCGAGAGAACCTATCCTGAGATGGTTCAATCTGGATCAGGTGGATTCCTGGCGTTAGATCAGAGCTTGCACGCTCCATCATGGATTGCGATAATGTTTTAACCTGAATGGTTGTCATTTCACCAGAAGGGTCTTGCGGGATTAGTGACCCCAAGGAGGCCATAGTATCCACAAAATGATTCGATGATCGAGGGAGTGCCTCGATGTCATACCATTCAAGTTGTGCCAGGAATTTGTCCACAAGGGCTTTGTAGGCCTATAGAACTGGACATCTACATTGGAATATCCCCTTTACTTGATTGACAATTAACAACGAATCACCAAAGATGTTTAAACATTTAATGTTCATGGTGATTGTTGTCTGAAGACCTATGAGCAAGGCTTCGTATTCTGCATTGTTGTTGGTGCACGGGAAGTTTAATTTAAATGACAGAGGCATTGGAGCCCCTTGTGGAGTGAAGAATACAATTCTCGTGCCACCTCCTTGCTCACACTTAGAACCATCGAAGAATAGGGTCATGTCAGCCTGTGACTCGAGCTCATCAGAATCTGGCGATTCGAAACATGGAAAACCCCATCATCCGGTAATTCTACGGTCAGAGGCTGATCGTCTTCAAGAGGAGCCTCTGCCATTTGATCGGCGATGACTTGACCTTTTATGGATTTTTGTCCAATGAATACTATGTCAAACTCCATCAACAACATGATCCATTTCGTCGTGCGGCTACTATGATAAGTACGACTCATCATGTATCGCAATGGATTCTCCTTAGACACAACATACGTCATATTGCTGAGCATGTAGTGGCATAGCTTTTTGGTAGCAAACACCACGGCCAAGCAGAGCTTCTCAACGTATGCATAGTTAAGTTCATAACTGACCAAGGTGCGGCTAAGATAGTATGTAGCCTGTTCTTTGTGTAGTTCATTTTTCTGGGACAGCATGGTGCCCAATGCCACCTCGATAGGCTGAGATGTATAAGTAGAATGACACTCCTGGTCTAGGTGGTGCCAATACTGGTGACGAAGCCAAGTATTGTTTAATGTCATCAAAGGCGGACTGGCACTCGTCATCCCAGTGAAATGTTACCCCCTTGTGCAATAATTTATTCATGGGTCGGCACTTGTCAGATAACTACGCTATGAAGCGCTTGATCGACGTGACCTTTCCCTGCAGACTTCTGAGCTGCTTGATGGTAGTTGGAGGAAGCATTTCAAGGATTGCCTTGACTTTGTGTGGGTCTACCTCAATTCCTCATTTGGAGACTATGTAACCCAAGAGCTTTCCAGATGTGATGCCAAAGACGCACTTCTTGGGGTTTAGTCTAACTTTATGTTCCATGAGGCGATCGAGGATCTTGCTTAAGTCATCGAGATGATCTGGGCGCAAAAGAGATTTGGCCAACAAATCATCCATGTAATCTTCCAAAGTTTTGTGCATGTAATCATGAAAGATGTACGTCATGGCACGTTGGTAGGTGGCACCAGCATTTTTAAGGCCAAAAGGCATGACCTTATAACAAAATGTCCCCCAAGGCGTTGTGAACGCCATTTTTAGTTGGTCCTCAGGATTGATACGAATTTGATTGTATCCTGAGAAACCATCCATGAGGGAAAGCATTTCATGGCCCGTTGTAGCGTCTACCAATGCGTCGATGCTCGGCAAGGGGAAATCATCCTTAGGACTCGCTTTGTTTAGATCTCAAAAATTGGTGCATATGCGAATCCTCCCGTCGGGATTTTTGACGGGAACCATGTTAGACAACCATGGTGGGTAATCCACGCAGATGACAAACTATGCATCCAACAACTTTTGTAGCTCGTCTTTGACCATTAAGGCCACTGTTGGGTGCATCTTACGTAGTTTTTGCTTCACTGGCTTGACTGTCGGATCAAGCGTCAGATTATGCGTGACTAGCTACGGGTCTAGTCCCGGCATGTCTTTGTATGACCATGCAAAAACCTCCTTCTTCTCTTTGAGAAGGGCAATGTAGTCGGCTTGCTCTTCGGGGGAGAGACTTACCCCTAGCTTGATGATTTGCAAATTCATTGGATCCGAGCCGATGTCTACGTCAGTCATCTCCTCGACCGACATGTGGGATCCGTCCTCCAACTGGTGTGGAGTTGGGATCAGATGGATATCGTTTGCTGAATTTAGATCATCGTTTGGAACGTCAGGTTCCTCTTCAGCATGGAAGACATCCTGAGTCTGTCCTGGAGTGAAATGGAACATCCCACCGCAGGGCCAGTACTCTGATGGGGATGGTGGTGTGTCAGCGCGATCCCAGTCGATAGCATCTAGATCTAGATACAATGACCGTGTCGGGTCGGCTGGATCATGAATGGGGGTGGTTAAATCAATGGAGATCATGTTAATGAAATGATTGTGGTCTCCATTACCATGGGTATGACTGCTTGGACATCCTAGATAACCTTTGTGCTTTGGATCTGGCTCTGTGGGCACTGGCACAAATGGGTCAGCCCTATGCATGGAGATGAAGATAGGGTCCACCCTAGGCACTGATGGTTTGATAGGGTCTCCAGGTGGAAGATGCTCTCTGTGTACCTGGAGTGGCGGGTGCATAATTGCTATAACTATGTCGGGTTGAGGTGCCACCTATGTCTTGGCCCTATGTGCAGGTGTTCAAACATGTCATCTATGCCTAAGGGATACTATTGTTGCATTTGTCGCATGTGGTTGAGATAGGCCATCTCAGTTTCATCTTCGTAGTCACTGTCAGAGATCCAAAGGCCTTCATCGGCTCCAACAGCTGCTTGCGACATAGGAGGCTCATCTTGTTCGAGCAAATTAATGTGGTCCCATCGAGGTTGTTCCGCTCTCTACGGGGGGACCTGATTCTCTTGAAAGGGCATATGCTCAATTGGAGCACCTAAAGGGAACATTGTCATGAAGCTTTCCTGATAATCATCCATGGGATGTACTTGTGAATGATTGATGTCAGACTCGAAAGGATCCCAAGGTGCTACCTCGTATTCCGACTCATCTTTCGAAGACCCTTCTTGGTCTTGTCCATATCCCTCTTGTAGGGGAGTCCATGAATTTTCTCCTTGTTCGGCCGAAGGGAAAGGGTTGTTATGGTCAACAAGGTTGGTTGTTAACAATGGGTGATAATCCCCCAATGTATATGTTGTGTGAGGATTGGCATATGGATCTAATGCCAACCCATCCTTGTTGCCTATCCTTAGGCCTTGCATGTTCTCCACCAAGATGTCTAGGGGCAAGGGGTGGTTGAACCCTACTCCTGACTTGTCATATGGCATTTGGTATCTTGGTTGGCAAAGAACATGCACTCCTTGCTCATACCGGCCCAACCCATATCCGTGCCAATTGCATTGGCCAAGATACCTCAAAGCAAAGTTCGGGTTGGACAGATAGTTGACATCCTCAGCAAAGGGTTCTTCATCTTCGTCTTCTTGCATACAAATCTCAACGCCATTATCCAGGCCCCCATAAACAAAGTTTGTCTGATTGGGTGGGTAGCCTAGAGGAACCACAGAGCCGATGGGGAGTCGAGGTCGCCCCATATCCTGCATGGACTCAAGCATGGGCGTTGCTACAATGTTCCTCACTAGATACTCCCCCAGGCCCATGCTGGCCATTTCAACGGTGACCGTTGGCGGTTGAGGGGGAGCGAATGGGAGTCCTTCCTGAGTCCACTCCATGTGGGGCGAACTAGGCGTCTCGACTTCCATTCTGCTAGGCATCTCTTCTATCGAGATGGTTGAGACTAGAGGTGGCTCCTCTTCTATGGGTTTCTTTCCCTTGTCCTTGGATGTGGCCACCGTAGGTGGCATCATTGTTGAAGGACTAGCGGAAGAAGATGGACCTGGCTGAGGGCTCGATGGATTAATCACTGGAGATGCCTACGGAATCGGACCTTGTTGAGATGGATTCAACTAAAAATCCACATGTGTTGAGGGAAGGTTCGATTGCGGCATGAATTGCACTGTATTGCAGTATTTGAAAGGCTCCAAGTCCGTCGGGACTACATGCACCTGTCCTTCAAATGTATACTTCAAGCACTGATGAGCTATGGAAGGGACACACTTCATGTCCCTGATCCAAGGTCGGCCTAGTAAGATATTATAAGCCATCTCACCTTCTAAAATGTGGCACAATGTATGAATGGTCTTTTGTCCCACTTGGATGGGTAGGACAATTGTGCCAACTGTCGAGCAGATTGCATCGTTGAATGCTCGTAGTGTGTAAGTAGAGGCCACAATGTGAGATGTTGGCAACTTCAAATGTTTCAGTGCTGCTGTAGTGATGATATTACTGGATGAGCCAGTGTCCACCAACACTCTCTTATACGGAATCCCGTTGACCCATGCAATAACGTGCAAGGGTGGATCCGCCACATCACCAGTCACTACTTTCAATTCATCTTCTCTAAAGGTGATGACTGGTTCTCGTACATTGTTTGACATGCCCCACAAAATTGTTGAAAGAGTTCGCTTCATGGGGCTGCAGCTCGATAGCTTTTAAAATCTCCATTAGAGCTTCTCGATGGGGCGCTGATTGTTGAATTAGCTCATATATGGAGAGCCTAGCCGACGTGGTCCTTAGACTTTGGGTAAGTCTAGTCCGAATCGTGGCCACCGGTCTAGGCGGGGGAAGTTGCGTAGGGGGTTGTTGAGGTTGTGACGTCGATGGAACCTCTCTTGTGGCTATCGCGGGGGCAGCTCCTGGGTATCTCTTGTTCCTAGTCACTATGCTTATCATCCCTACATATCCCTGCATAGGACAATTTTGTTGCACCTCATTAACTTGAAGAGGTTTTTTCGGTGCCTCATGGGTAGGCAAGGGGTCTCTGAATACTCCCATATGTTGGTTGTTTGGCGCTACGGGGTTGTCCACCGCCAATGTCTTGTTGTCAATGAGATCTTGTACCAAACCTTTGAACTTCCAACATGCGTTAAGATCATGTCCCTTACGCCTGTGGAACCTACAGTACAAATCCTCTCGGTACCCCTTAGGCTTCGGTGCATTGGGGTCTATAGTTTGAATCTCTGGAAGGTTGATCAAGTTCGTCACTGACAAGCGGTCAAACAGAGAATCCCTAGACTCTGTGTAAGGAGTAAATTGTCGCCTAGGGTGACGCTGCTGATTTTGCTCCTGCCTTTGGTTTTCTCTCTCATAGTTGTTAGGAGGCACCGCCTGATAGTTAGCCTTTTGAGGTTGTGTTGCTTGTGTCGGCTTAGGGACGTTGATGGCAACCTGATTAACCGCAATAGGTTTCGGTTGCATGGTCCCTGGTTTAGTGTTCTTTGTCCATTATTTCTTCTTAGGTTTGGCGATCTCGCCATCCTGTATCTTAATCTCCTCGATGATTCTGGCTTGCGCCAGTGCTTCTTCTAAACTGGCATATTGTTGCAGCTGCAATAGCATGGAGATTGATCTCAAACAGCTTTTGGAGAACATTTGGGTCAAGTCAGACATAGGAGGGAGGTAGGGTAGCTTTGAAAGCAACGTCCTCCATCGGTTCCCATATGCCGCCATAGATTCCTCCTCATACTGCTTGAGGCTAGCTAGATCGCTTAGTGACGCCTTTTTCTTTGTGTTGAAAGTGAAACGTTCTAGGAACGCGTCCACTAGCTGATCTAAGTTACAGATGCTGTGCTTTGGTAATTGAGTAAACCAATCCGAGGTAGGGCCTACGAATGTGGTTATAAATGTTCTTAATAGCAAAGCATCATTGTCCTGAATGCCAAAGCATTGGCTCAGGAATCGAGTCACATGCTCTTGGGCATCTTCCTCCCCTCTAAAGAGTGCCAACTGGGGCAGCTTAAAGTGTTCGGGGTATGGAGGTGCTAGCACTGACGGATGCACAGGATGACTACGGAGTTGGCGTAAAGTGGGCTTTTGGGGCCCAGAAGTCTTGATCTCCATAGATTCTAAGCGCTCTAACAACACTTTATATGCATCAGAGGATTTAATTTCTTCCTCCTTAGTTTGCTCCCATTGTGGATTACGGGGAACTTGAGGCCTATTGAGAGGTAGCTGGCTAGCACCCCCTCTGCCTTGATAGAGCATTTCAGCCCGCTCTTCTTCTTGTTCATACTCCTCATAGGCTTCTTGAGGAGTGGCTGGCCGAGTTCTATAAGCATAGGTGGGTGCCCGCGGAGGGTGCCCATCATTGTTTCTAGGAGTGGCCTCCCGCTCAGGTCTAGGAGGTCTCGAAGGTAGTACTTGATAAGGTCACGTGGACCTCTCTCGTACCAAGGGGTCCTGCCTCTCATACACTTCTTCTTTATGCACGCGAGGGATTGGACCCTTCGTAGGCACCTTGTTATGAAGCAATTCGGTCGTCTGACGCTGAATGCGCTCTTTGTTAAGCCGACAAAGATGCTCTAACTATTCTTGATCTTGCCTAAGCTGTGCGATTTGCGCTTGGCGGGCGGCATGTTTGGCAATCGCCAAGTCAATTTGTTCCATCGTCTCTTGTTTAGGAAGCCTAGATGCCTCCCCTACATGTCTTTCTCGGTCATGGTGATCCGAGATCCCTATGGGTTGCTTCCCTCTGTCGAGGTTAGCGGCATTCACTTGAGGCTCTGGCCTCAATGAGTGATCCTGATACATTGCGGGTGCGGACGTGCATCGTTCCCATGCTGTGTACTACTCTTGAGGAACGTAGTGATCTTCCTCGTACTCTCTTTCATATGGGTAAAAGGTGCGGGCAGAATTGTCTTGCCCTGTTTGGAGAGCCTGATACTCTGGATATTGCCTAGTGTCTCTAACAGTAATACGGGGCAAAGGAGGGATGAAGAAATCATGTGGCCCCTCCTTGTGGACCCTCCGTTGCTCTAACACTTCATCACTAGGCCACTCATAACGAGTGTCTAAGGGAGGTCTCCTGTCTACGTTAAGATCTACGTGTAGGTTCTCCTCTTGAAAGGACCTATGCTGAGTGGGGGTGCCCCTCAAAGAGGTGCCTCTATAGTCCTGTTCTGTTATGGCATGATGGGGACTCTCTTGGGTGCCTTGCCGCCAAGGCAGGATGGCTAAGTCCTCAGGACTATATCGGAGGTGACTTGTCCCCCTTGGTGCACTTTCTATAGCGCTTGCCCGTGATTGGGCTCGGCTACGAGTGAACACCATGGTGATGTGCTCCTAAAGATGAATAGATTTTTATCTTTTTTAGGATTTTTTATGCTACACTTAAACAGAAAGAAAACACACAATCAATGCAATGATTATCTCGTTTAAAGATTTAAAAGTGTGCCCTAAAATCTGGTTTAGTGTATTTTGATGTTGTTTTGAAAGATTTTTGTGAAAACCGTTTAAATGCAATTATGAAGGCTCTTATGACTCCCAAAATGGTCGCCCCTTCAATATACCATTGTCGGACCGATATACCAACCTCTCTATATACCCGCCCTTACGTGAGGGAGACTATAGGTACGTGAGAGCAGATGATACATGGAACATAGGCGGTACGAAAGGGGAATCACTCTGTTTATGACACCTACCATAGAAGACTTATCCTCATGCACTGGGAATCACCCCAAGCTACACTTGGTCAGCTTTCGTCAGGATTTACGTCTAGCAATAGTCGCGATCGGGGTTATGGATGCAATATCTCAAGCCAAGGTGATGATGAAATCCACCGTTGGTCTTGCTCAAGGGTTGGGGTTTTACGACCAACTCCTTGTGTTTAAAATACCACGTGGTGTGTGGGGTTCTTTTTAAGTTGCAAAATTGAAACAAGCAAGCCTCTAAACTCTCCTATGCAAGCAAAAATCAGAGAACAAAAAAATAGAAAACAGAAAATTGATAGAGGGTGTTTAAAACCCCTACCTCTTCTCTGCCTAAATCGGATGTCTCTGAATTTCTTCCTGAAATAGTCTAGCATTTGAAAACTTGGTACCTGTAAGCAACAAAACAAGCAACTTTAATCAGAATTTTAATCTTAAAAATCAAGGGACAGAGGTCCCACCGTGATCGCCACTGAAAGCACGAGGATACGAAAACAAAAAGGAATATGCCACAAGAAAGAACAAGAAAGGACATATGCAAATTGACACAAGATAAAAGCAATATGAAATATCGTAATCTCTTTATTGATACGCTTTTCAAAATGTGTTACAATACGTCTCCTTCCTTTTTAGGGGATAGGAGCGTCAAATGTGTTTCTTGTCACAACATCCATGGATCACAATCCTTCTTCCGCGTGCCCACATGTAAGATGGGCGGACCAAAACGTCGCCACCGCTTGCGTATATGATTCTTTGCTCTTTCCTGCTCCTCTGCTGTTGGAAACCTACGTTCAAAGAAACAGAAAATATTAGTAGCACCTGCGGACAGAATGAAGCATGTATTTCCCAAGGCCTACTGTCAATAAATGCATGAAAATATTAAAACGATAATGAAATGACCTCGGATCGACCTAAAAATTTCACAGTAGCATAAATATGATGTTAAGAGAGCACTGCAAAAAGAACAGTCTGGAAATTCCTCACAGATTTGTATTCGCTCCAGGGTGGGACGAATTCACCTGCAATAACCTGTCAGAAAGCACCCTCTTCAATGTCCTGCTTAGGAAGCTCCAAATGACCTGCAAAGTTGGGGTTAGCTAATTGGGGGTGTTTTGGGAAGACCCAGATGGTCATATTTCTCCAATTTGGCCTCTAGAACCCAGATTTTGCTGGTGCCATCTGCAAGTTAGTGAAAGCGGGAAATGACAGAAACCTGGTCAAAATTGCTCAGAATGAAATGAAATTTGAACTGTAACCTATTTAACCTATCTAGAATCAAATGCAAAAGAAAAACTAGAGAAATATATCACATATTTCTATTCATCCCGGGGTGGGGCAAATTTTACTGTGACAGATTGGGGAGCGCCCGGGGGCAGGACGCCCACCGTTTGAGGCACTGTTTTGGCACCAATCCACTTGGGATGGGTCCAAAACTGGTTATGGGGTGTTGTCGACAAATTTTGGGAATTTTTGTGGCCAAAAATCAGGTTTTGGGTCCGGATTCGCGCTTCTAATAGTCGCCCAATAACCTCCCTTTCGAATGAGAGATTAAGGATGTAAAAGCACAAATCGCAAGTAGGTATGTAAATTGGCAGCACTTCATTGCTCAAATGCTCCTTCTCTGTATATATTTTGGGTGGGAAAACTCCCCAATTTATAGACCTTAGGGTCTCTCTTGTTTGAATTGCGCATGCGAGGGCGCTACTTGAGTTAAGTTTTCCTACTTTTAGAGAAAAGCTAATTCCCTGATTTAGAATCTCCTTGCATGAGGTTTCTAAAATAAAAACACTCATAACTGAAGTCTCTCTTCTTGAATAAAAGCTATTCCTCGCAATTGCATGACCTGAAGCCTCAGTTAACTGGCGGAGTTACCGAGGTTTGACTTTTTTCCAATCAAACTTGCTATTCGCCTCACCCTGGGGCGAATGCTGCTATTCGTCCCTGGGTGGGACGAATGATAGTTTGTATTCATCCCGGGGTGGGACGAGCAGAGAGCAAAGTGCCAAAAAGGTGCCAAATTGACCTTTGACCTCTAAAACTACTTTTGGAAGTGGTTAGGACCACTGTTTAACCTCTCGGGGGCTGCCCTAGGGGCTGTGTGTGTCAATGCGATCAGCGCTTGTTGTCACATAATCGGATTGGTGTTGTTTTGGTGTCTACAACTACCTCAAGAGAATTAGGTCCCCCCACAAAGAGTGGAACAACCTCGATGGGACCATATTAATCTACTTGAGCAAGATGAGCTTCATATGTCACAAACAACTGTTGGTGCCAATGAAGGCCTTTGGATTTCTGACAGTGATTACGAAGATGAAACTAAGATGGATTATCTCAATCATATGCGACAACAACAATATCCATTGGACATAGATGACATGTTTGAACAACTACACCTAGGGCCAAGGCATCGGTGGAACCTAAACCAGGCATAGTTATAGCAATTACTGCACCTACCACTCTAGGTATACAAAGAACATCTTCCGCCTAGAGACCCTATAGCACCATCAGTGCCTAGGGTAGATCCTATCCTCTTATATGCACATAGGGCTGATCCATTTGTACCAGTGCCCACAAAGCCAGATCTAGAGCACCAAGAACATTTGGAATGTTAGAGTCATCACACCTGCGATAATGGAGACCATAATCATTTCATCAACATGATCTCCATTGAATTAACCACCCACATTCATGATCCAGTCGACCCAACATGGTCATTGCATCTAGACATAGAGGCTATCGATTGGGATCGTGCTGACACACCACCCTCACCATCAGAGTACTGACCTTGCGATGGGATATTTCATTTCACTCCAGGATAGACTCAGGATGTCTTCCATGTTGAAGAAGAACCTGACATTCCTAATGATGATCTTAATTCAGAAAATGATATCCACCTGATCCCAACTCCACACCATTTGGAGGACGAATCCCACATGTCAGTCAAGGAGACGACTGACGTAGACATTGGCTCAGATCCAATGAATCCATAGATTCTCAAGCTGGGGGTAAGTCTCTCCCCCAAAAAGTAAGCTGACTACATTGCTATTCTCAAAGAGAAGAAGGAGGTTTTTGCATGGTCATACAAAGACATGCCGGGACTAGACCCATAGCTAGTCATGCATAATTTAATGCTTGATCCGAAAATCAAGCCAGTAAAGCAAAAACTACACAAGATGCACCCAATAGTGGCCTTAATGGTCAAATATGAATTGCAAAAGTTGTTGGATGCACAGTTTATCATTTGCATGGATTATCCACCATGGTTGTCTAACATGGTGCCCATCAAGAAGCCCGATGGGAGGATTTGCATATGCACCAATTTTTGAGACCTAAACAAAGCGAGTCCTAAGGATTATTTCCCCTTGCCTAGCATCGATGCCTTGGTAGATGCTACAATGGGCCATGAAATGCTTTCCCTCATGGATGGTTTCTCAGGATACAATTAGATTCGTATCAATCCCGAGGACCAACTAAAAATGACATTCACAATGCCTTGGGGGACATTTTGTTATAAGGTCATGCCTTTTGGCCTTAAAAATGCTGGCGCCACCTACCAACATGCCATGACATACATATTCCATGATTACATGCACAAAACTTTGGAAGATTACATGGATGATTTGTTGGCCAAATATCTTTTGTGCCCAAATCATCTCGATGACTTACGCAAGATCCTCGATCACCTCATTGAGCATAAGGTCAGACTAAACCCCAAGAAGTGTGTATTTGGTGTCACATCTAGAAATATTTTGGGTTTCATCGTCTCCAAGTGAGGAATTGAGGTGGATCTAAACAAAGTCAAGGAAATCCTTGAAATGCTTCCCCCAACTACCATCAAGCAACTTAGAAGTTTGCAGGGAAAGGTTGCATCGATCAAACACTTCATAGTGTAGTTATCTGACAAGTGTTGACCCATGAATAAATTATTGCACAAAGGGGTAGAATTCCACTGGGATGACGAGTGCCAGTCAGCCTTTAATGATATTAAACAATACTTGGCTTTGCCTCTAGTATTGGCACCACCTAGACCAGGAGTGTCATTCTACTTATACATCTTAGCTACTAAGGTGGCACTGGGTGCCATGCTATCCTAGCATAATGAATTGCACAAAGAATAGGCTACTTACTATCTTAGCCGCACCCTAGTCAGTTATGAACTTACTATCTTAGCCGCACCAAGAAGCTATGCCATTACATGTTGAGCAACAAGACGTATGTTGTGTCTAAGGAGAATCCATTGTGATACATGATGAGTCATACTTATCATAGTAGCCGCATGATGAAATGGATCATGTTGTTGATGGAGTTTGACATAAATTTCATTAGACAAAAATCCATAAAAGGTCAAGTCATCACCGATCAACTGGTAGAGGCTCCTCTTGAAGATGATCAACCTCTAACCATAGAACTACTAGATGATGGGGTCTTCCATGTTTTAGAATCACCAGATTCTGATGAGCCTGAGTCACCGGCTGACATAACCCTATTCTTTGATGATTCTAAATGTGAGCAAGGAGGTGGTGCGGGAATTGTATTCTTCACACCGCAATGGGCTCCAATGCCTCTATAATTTAAATTAGACTTCCCGTGCACCAAAAACAATGCATAATACAAAGCCTTGCTCATAGGTCTTCAAACAATAGTCACCATGAACATTAAACATTTAAACATATTTGGTGATTCATTGTTAATTGTCAATCAAGTAAAGGGGATATTCCAATGTAAATGTCTAGTTCTACAGGCCTACAAAGCCCTTGTGGACAAATTCCTGGCACAACTTGAATGGTATGACATCGAGGCACTCCCTCGATCATCGAATCATTTTATGGATATTATGGCCTCCTTGGGGTCACTAATCTCGCAAGACCCTTCTGGAGAAATGACAACCATTCAGATCAAAACATTATTGTGATCTACGATGGAGCGTGCAAGCTCTGACCTAACTCCAGGAATCCACCTGATCCAAATTGAACCATCTCAGGATAGGTTCTCTCGAATTCATGATTTTTTGACTCGCACAAACTAGGGGTCCTTGTTCTCCTCGACCCCTCTTAATAGCAACACAATGCTATTTTTACAAGTTCTTTCCCGCTTAGCTTTTTCTAGGGATGAACTTCAAGAGGGATTGGTCATTCATACCATCGAGGTTTCTGATCAGCAGGATTGGTACACACCCATAAGGGATTACCTCAAGCTACGTGCTCTCCCACTTGGATTGACACAAGCCATGAAAAGATCATTCAAATAGAAAGCAGAAAAACATGTCTTGCTAGGAGACATTTTGTATCATCGGAGCTATGAAGGAATCCTCCTCCATTGCTTGGACCAGCAAGAGTCCGCTTGGGCGATCACCCAAGCCCACGATGGTACGTGCGATGGCCACTTCAACGGTATAGCCATCGCAAAGCGCATTCTCTGCATGGGTTATTATTGGCCATATTTAGAGCGATATTATTGTGCATATGTGAAGAAGTGTGTGAAGTGTCAACATCATGCCAATTTGACACATGTACCTTCTCAGGCCTTGCAACCGATCCAATTGGCTTGGCCTTTTTTGTAGTGGGGCTTTGATCTAATCGAAAATATCTCCCTTGTGTCGTCGGGTCATCACACATTTATCATAATGGCCATAGAGTATTTTACCAAGTGGGTGGAAGTAATTTTGTTAACCTCTACGACTAGACCTCGCATTGCGGAGTTTATTTTGCATAACATCATATGTCATTTTGGTATTCCATCCAAGATCCTCTCGGATAATGGGATGCCCTTCAAGAATAAATATGTGCGTGCTTTGACCACAAAGTACAAAATTTAGCATAGTTTTTCAACACCCTATTATTTGTAGGCAAATGGGCAAGCAAAGGCATCCAACAAAATGATAATCGCCATCCTCAAAAAGACTATCACATATAATCATAAGGATTGGCACATTCAGATCCCGCTTGCCCTATGGGCTTATCGCACTAGAATTCGGATGCCCACTAGGGCAACTCCATTTTCGTTGGTGTATGGTTCCGAGGCTGTCATACCTCTTGAGTTGAAAATCCCTTCCTTGTGCATTTCAATGCAAGATTTCATCGATGATGACACTACGCGGTAGGCCTAGTTAGACCAACTTACATTGCTCAATGAACGACGTGTCAATGCTCTCCAGCATTTGTGTATCTATCAAGAGCGACTTAAGAGAGCATATAACATGAAGGTTCACCTAAGAGATTTTTAGGTTGGAGATTTGGTCTTAAAAGAGAATCAATAGAATTCTAATTTGTCGTCCCATCTAAGGGACAATTTCATAGAAAAATGGTTAGGTCCTTATGTGATTGATAGTAAAATAGGACCTGGAACATACTAGATCGCCTCTCTTGAAGGAATCAAGGAGCTAGAACCCTTGAACATCAGTCATTTGAGGCCATTCCACATTTAGAGAGCCATAGTCTAACCAAAAGCTCCAAGGATTCCCAAAATCGCTTGGTCAACCCCAAAATGTCCCAAAGGTATCCATAAACCCTTTGGTCAACCCAAAAGCTCCAAGGATTCCCACAATCGCTTGGTCAACCAAAATGCCCCAAAGGTATCCATAAACCCTTTGGTCAAACCAAAAGCTCCAAGGGTACCCATAACCGCTTGCTCAAAATAAATATTCAAAAAACAAACAAAAACAATAAAATCATCAAAAATCACAAAAAAAAATTGCATCTCCATTCCATGCATACTCGAAAAAATCAAAATACAAAAATATAAGTTGCATTAGGCATCGCATCCATACATTGCATATTTTCTAGGTCATACAAGTCAAAAGCACCATAGACTGTACTTGCTTGGCAATTTCCTCATTTTCCACAAAAAAAATCCATTTTATCAACGCATACATCCCGAATCACACCATCGCCATTTTTAGCAAAGTCAGTTGTCTCCTAATGTATATAGGGTTTTCACCATTCAGCTGTCTTTAAATTGCTAGCCAAAAACTATACAAAGTTAAATGGATTTTCCAAGGGAAAATTTTTACTTGGGTCAAGCCTCATTACGTAACATCCCTACACAAGTTAAAACACATAAAATAATTCCTAAGTTGTGTGAACGCAAGAGAAACCTACAAAGCAGTCTAGGGTACCATAGGTGAAATATTAGCCTGTTCATCCCCCTGTGTGAATGGTTCAAGAGTGTTGAGAATTGACAAAAGGACAAACTCTTTCCCATCCATTCCCCCTAATCAACAATAGTTTTCACCACTACCATAACTCCCAATCATCGTTGGTCCTAAAAGTTGTAAGGATTCATACTACACGTCCCTACCAAGGATGGGTAGTCATCCCTAAGGCCTAAAAGGATCAATGACCATTCAAAAACAACATTTCCACAAGCCATCATCACAATCACCTTTGGTCTCCCAAGTCGTAAGGATTCATACTACACATCCCTGCTAAGGATGGGTAGTCATCCCCAAGGCCTAAAATATCAATACCCTTACTTCATAATCTCCATACTACCCTTTGGTTCCCAAAGTTGTAAGGATTCGTACTACATGTCCCTACCAAGGATGGGTAGTCATCCCCAAGGCCTAAAAGGATCAATGTTATTCACCAATCACAAACATACCAACTTCACCTTACAAAGATCAAAAGCTAAATCAAATAACAGTGGTTATCACCACTATTCAAAATCCTTGCTCCAAAAGAAAAACAAAGAAAGAACAAAATAAACAGTGATTTTCATCACTTTGTATACGAGAAAATATCCTAAACCATTGAGCCAATAAAAAACCTGAACTTGAATCCCTGGAATTCTCAGCATTCGAAAACCATCTAGGTGATCCTCATTACGGGTTTGGTGGATAGCCTACCTGGAAATGGCGGTATCCTACACGCATGACGATATGTCTATCACATTAGCTTTGCGTGTGAGCAGACCAATGTTTGCATGTGGATGAGCTAGCTTATGGTCCTTTAGGTTGTCTCATGGATTAATCTTACTAAATACAATAACAAAGTTAGTGGAGTTAATTAGGTGATCCTTAGTACAGGTTTGGTTGATAGCCTATCTGGAACTGGTGGTACCCTGAAAAATACCACATAAACGAACTCAATTGCACACACAGGGATGTGAAATAATTGGACAAAAATCAAGTTTGATTTATACCTTATTCAAAAATCTTGCGAGATAAATGTACAATTTTGGCTAGTTAGGTAAAATATCTGAGTCTTAGAAAAGCTTATTTACATTTTAAAAACAACTAATACATTTCATTACATCCATCATCATCCGAAAACATGTACAATACAAAAACAAAGTTATCACATGCCAAGTCCTCCCACAAAGCCATTCCATAAGTACAATAAGCCAGTCAATCTTGAATAGTCTATGGTGCCATCGACAAGTTATCACCAACTCATTTCATTCATTCCATATGCATACATCATCATCAATAACTATGCAAATATATATATATATATATATATAAATCATGACAAGTGTTTACACACAAAGAATGCACCAAAACAAGCTTTAAAACTGTCCAATGAGAGTGCTTTTGCACTTGACATTTCGGGCATGCAAAACAGATTTCGGGGTTACAAATCCTCACTATCCTACTCCCTAAGAAGGCTACCATAGCCGGACCACTCCACGGGACGACGGATTTTTGAGAATTTCATCCCCAAACGACGTCACAAAATGGGTCAAAACCCAACCAAAAATAGCAATAACATTGCCAAACGAAGGCGCTTTTGTGCCTAATATTCTTGGCATCCAAAATAGACATTGGGGTCATGAATTGTCACTATCCTACTCCCTAAGAAGGCTACTATAGCTGGACCGCTCCACGGGAGAACGAATTTTTGTCAATTTTAGCTCCAAATGGCATCGCAAAAAGGGTTTAAACCCACCAAAAATAGGTCAGAATGTTCAAAAACTGCTTGAGCATTCAAAGGTAAACAACTGAAGGCACCCTTACCTAAGTCATCTTGGGTCAAGCGACTTGTCACTTTTCTCATGTCGATCATTCCCTCATCGATTCATTGCTTGAGGGGGTAGTCACACTTAGTCACCAATCAACAAAAACACACCCAATCAAGGAAATGACATGCATTCAAAGGATCATTGACAAAGATAATCGTGCCCCTGCTTGGGGCAGCAAACAAGCAATAATCACAAGTTGATCAAACACTTGGCATTCGTGAATCATGAACTCAAGGTTCCCACAAACAAAAGGTTGCACCCTTTGCCTATTCATGACTGATCAATGTCCAAGTTCAAGTAACACCTCACTGAACAAGTTTAACACTTGAATTAATTTCCTTAGCTCATCAAAAGCAAGGATTCAAGAATGCGTGCCCTTTCCATACTTGGGGCATCAAAAGTTGGTTAGGTTACTGAGAAACCCTAATCATTAGTGCTTTGGTTATCTATTTTTGCTCGACATTGTGCCCTGCACAACGCTTCTCAAAAAGGGGCATCTATAGACACCATAATAGCACCAATCCGATTATGTGACAACAAGCACTGATCGCATTGACACACACAACCCCTGGGGCAGCCCCCAGAGGTTAAACAATGGTCCTAACCACTCCCAAAAGTAGTTTGGAGGTCAGAGGTCAATTTGGCACCTTTTTGGCATCTTGCTCTATGCTCGTCCCACCCAGGGACGAATACAAACTGGCATTTATCCCACCCAGGGATGAATATCAGCATTTGCACCAAGGTGAGGCGAATAGAAACTTTGACTGGCAAAAAGTCAAACCTCGACAAGTCCGCTAGTTAACTAAAGCTTCAGGCCATGCAATTGTGAGGAATGGCTCCAAAGCAAGGAGAAATACTTCAGTCATGCATGTCTTAGATTTTTGGAGTCCTCATGCAAGGATACCCTAAATCAGAGAATAATATTTTTCTCAAAATGGGACATGCAACTCAAGTGACTCCCTCGCATGCGCAATTCAAACAAAGAGACCCTAGGTCTATAAATTGGTGAGTTTTCTCACCCAAAGGAGAGACAGAGAAGGAGCATTTGAGCAATGAAGTGCTGCCAATTTACATACCTACTTGCGATTTGTGCCTTTCACATCCTTAATCTCTCATTCAAAAGGGAGGTTATTGGGTGACTATTGGAAGCACGAATCAAGACCCAAAACCTAATTTTTGGCCACAATATCCCACAAAATTTGTCAAAAACACCCCATAACAAGTTTTGGACCCATCCCAAGTGGAATGGTGCGGAAACAAAGTCCCAAACGATGGGTGTCCTGCCCCCGGGCGCTCCCCAAGTTGTCGCAGTCCTAAACGCCCTACCCTGGGACAAATAGAAATTTATCATAGATTTCTATGATTTTTATTTTGCATCTTATTCTAGGTTATTTAAATAGGCTGTAGTTTAAATTTCACTTCATTCTGAGCATTTTTTACTAGGTTTTTATCATTTCTCGCCTTTACTAATTTGCAGATGCCATCATCAAAATCTGGGTGCTAGAGGTAAAATTGGAGAAATATGACCATCTAGGTCTTCCCAAAACACCCCCAATTAGCTAACCCCAACTTTGTAGGTCATTTGGAGCTTCCTAGGTAGGAAATTGAAGAGGGTGCTTTCTGACAAATTATTGCAGGTTAATTCGTCCCACCCCGGAGCGAATACAAATATGTGAGGAATTTCCTAACTATTATTTTTGCAGTGGTCTCCTGGTAACATATTCATGCTTCTATCAAATATTCAGGTCGTTCTGATGTTATTCGGTCATCGTTTTAATATTTTCATGCATACACTAACAATAGGCCTTGGGAAACGCATGTTTTATTCTATCTGTAGGTGCTACTAATATTTTTTGTTTCCTTGAATGCAGGTATTCGACATCAGAGGAGAAGGAAGGAATCAACAATCATACACATAAGCGGCGGTGATGTTTTGGTCTGCCCATCTTACATGTGGGTGCACAGAAGAAGGATTTGCTATCTATGGATGTGATAAAGAAACATATTTGACACTCCTATCCCCTAAAAATGAAGGAGACGTATTGTAACACGACTTTGAAAGCATATCAATAAAAAGAGCAGCATCTTTCATATTGCTTTTATCTTGTGTCGATTCGTCTATGTTCTTTCTTTTCATGCATGTTGAAATATATAGGATTTTAGCGTTAAGTTTGGTTTTAAACGCATCTTGCTTGGCATATTCCTTTTTGTTTTCGTATCCTCGTGCTTTCACCTATGAAGTACGAAGAATACAATAAATGACATGACTTATTGAATTTAAAAAAAAGAGCTTGATTATAAAGAAAAAATATATATTTTGCAAGGTAGGTACCATATTATCAAAATTATTTTACTCTATGGATCAAATTGATAAGCTCCTCTTATGCTCATATAATATTTTCCTTTATTATTAGTATTTTCAATATAATAAAATATAATAAAATGTTGCATTTAAAAGCAAGTAAGATAGGTATACATATTATATAGATTAATGGTAAAGGAAAGCTTTTATATATATATTTATATATATATTATTGATATAAATAAATATTATATTTTTTTAATTGTAAAATTAAATAAAGACATCATATATAATCAAATATTTATGGATGATGGGAGGTGAGAATTACAACCATCTCGTGGAAACTTTTAACTTAACCAAAGGATTTAAGAGGTTTGAGTATTATTAATCCTCTTACTCAGAGGAAATATTTGGTTACAAAATAGGTTTCTAGAGCCATTACTAGTGAAGAAAATTATAAATACTTGTTTTAATACATAATCTCTGAAGCTACTCATAAAGGTAAATGGAAAGAAACCCCATGGGAGGATAAGGTTCTTTATACACCATATTTTATAGTTAAATTGAAATCTGGGCAATTAGTTATGATTTGTTGGCTTGAAAGTTTGACTCCTTAAGACATGGTCTAAGCATTTGTCTAAATATATTTTGTAGAATAAGCTTATCCTATGTAATTATAAACCTAAGCATTATGTAATTCTAGTAAAGTATTAGCATTTCTAAAAAATGTTAAATAAAATAAGAGATATTTGACATCCAAGTAGTTGCTCAATTTATAAACCTTGAGCATTATGATTATTGGTCTCTTATTTCTTCAAAGAGTCTTAAGGCTTGGTTGTGGCTGCCATTCCTTATGAATCCATTATAAAGTTGCAAACAACTACCTAAAATATATGGAATGAATAGATATGGCTTGGTGACCCTAAAATATCTTCCATTAATTCTAGTTAGGTCTACAAAAAAACATTTATGCTTTCATTATTGGAGTCTAAGCTCAATGTAAAATGGCAAGTCAATTTTACCAATGCCCAATGGTCTACAAAAAAATATTTATGCTTTCATTTTTTGAAATATGACTCCATATTCCTTCAAAAGGAAAATATTATTTTATAAAAAAATGTATAACAAATGTTTCCAAGTGTTAATATTTGATAAATATGTTGTACATTTTTATCATCATATATAATTACATTTTTCCTTTTAAAAATGTTAATTATTTTGAAATATAATAGGAATAATAATATTATAAAAACTTATACCAAATAATATAATTTTAAGGCATGCCAAAGGGTCCTTGGTTCAATAGTTGCGACAAATTTGGTGTAGCCTACACTAAGGTTCAAATCTTGGTGGCACCAAATAGTGGCACCAAATAGCTCAAAAAAACTAAACTGATATAAAAGGAAAAAGAAAACCTTTCAAAAACCTACTTTAAAATATACATAAATTTTGAAAGTATAGTTTTAGGTTCAAGTATCCAGATAATTATTAAATTTGATTATGTGTTTCATTTAAATATCGTGGTAATGTATTCATCTATAATAGGAATTGATTTGTTTTAATTCTATATATCCAAATAAGTAAAAATTTATCTAGTGAATTATCTATAAAATAAACTCTAACATTTATTATCAAACAATAAAAATATATATTTTCTTTTTATGACTCTATAAAAAATGGTGCAAGATAGTATTCCTACTATATACTACAATAAGATCTTTCAAAAATAAATTCAATTTAAGACTCACCACTCTATTATTTGATATTCATGCTTTAAAAAACTAAATCTTTAAAATAAAGAAAACATAAGATATCCCAAGATAATATAAATTGATTCAAAATAGTGATTAGAAAAATAAAATATGAAGCAACTTTATATAAGAAAAGTGTTGAGGATTTCAAGATTTAATCTAAATTTATTAAAGAATTAAACATTACTCATAAAAGGTTATCAAAAAGTTATAATAGCAAGTGTGAGAGCTTGTTACAAAATAAAAATAATAATAATTTGAACAAATTGAATTATAACATTTGAATAATAAAAATAATAATTTGAACAAATTAAATTATAACATTTGAATAAAATAGTTAAAATATATTAAATATTTAAAATTTAAAAATGTTATTATATATTATTCTATATTAATGATAAAATGAAACTGTAATTCTTTTAGTCAAAAAAAAATTTGTAACACTCAAATAAATCTACTATATATCCTATAAAACCACATCTTACCAATATACCTTCAAGTCCTAGATGTACAAAGAAGACAATAAATAACGTGACGTATTGAATTTTTAAAAAAGCGCTTGATTATAAAGAAAATATATATATATTGCAAGTTAGGTACCATATTATCAAAATTATTTTACTGTATGGATCAAATTGATAAGCTCCTCTTATGCTCATATAATATTTTTCTTTTTTATTAGTATTTTCAATATTTGAAAATATAATAAAATGTTGCATTTAAAAGGAATTAAGATAGTATACATATTATATATATTAATGGTAAAGGAAAGCTTTTATATTTATATTTATATATATTATTGATATAAATAAATATTATATTTTTTTAATTGTAAAATTAAATAAAGACATCATAGATGATGGGAGGTGAGAATTACAACCATTTGGAAACTTTTAACTTAACCAAAGGATTTAGGAGGTTTGGGTATTATTAATCCTCTTATCTACAGGAAATATTTGGTTACAAAATAGGTTTCTAGAGCCATTACTAGTGAAGAAAAATTAGATATACTTGTTTAAATACATAATCTCTCAAGTTACTCACAAAGGAAATTGGAAAAAAACTCCATGGGAGGATAAGGTTCTTAATGCACTATATCTTATAGTTAAATTGAAAGTTGGGAAATTAGTTTATGATTTATTGGCTTGAAAGTTTGACTCCTTAAAACATGGTCTAAGCATGTGTCTAAATATCTTTGGTAAAATAAGCTTATTCTGTGTTTTGATAAACCTTCATTATGCAATGTTATTTGAGTATTAGCATTTCTAAAAAATGTATAAATAAAATAAGAGATATGCAAGGCCTATGATCGACAACTTGGGTGACGCCATTTCTCTGTGATCGAAGCACCGAATAGATTGCATTGAAGTATGCTTGAATGAGCTGAATATTGGATGTACTTGTATTTATAGGGATTCAGGTTCAGAATGGGAAGAAAGTTTCAATAAAACTATCCAGCGGACACAACCATAACCGCTTCCAAAATAAAATAAAAAATAGAGCGAGTGGAGCACGCGGCTTCAACAACCATGGCTCTGTTCTATTTATTTATAAGATTGTCCGAGTCCACGGTCCATCCATAGCACCTGCAACACACTCCATCCAAGCAGCTTCGAGGAAGAAGGGTAGATAATGAAGATGTCAAATATCTATTGTATTAGGCTTTTAGGTTTTCGTGTTCTATAAAAGTGGAAAGAAAGTTCCTCGTGGAAAATGTTAAAGGCGACGGTTTGATGGGCCGGGATGGTAGGTATGGTAGACGAACTCGATTTCCTTTATAGAAAATAAAATAGAGAAACAAAACATTTTCCTTCGAATCAGAGACTGATATATATAGATATTTAATTAAAAGGAAGTTTGTTTGCCATATGACTTAGTGGTAGATTGCAGCTGCTTCGATTTCCTTTATAGAAATAAAATAGAGAAACAAAACATTTTCCTTCGAATCAGAGACTGATATATAGATATTTAATTAAAAGGAAGTTTGTTTGCCATATGAATTAGTGGTAGATTGCAGCTGCTTCCTGTAATGTTACAGCATGGCCCTCCGTCATCATCCCAAGTCTTCGAAATTCATATTATACATCATACTAATATTTTAGAGAGAAAAACGTCTTCATCCCAAGTCTTCGAAATTCATATTATACATCATACTAATATTTTAGAGAGAAAAAGACAACTGAAATATTAAACATTGATCGCGTCGTTCACGAGTAGAGAAACACGTTTCTTTCCCGAATTTGAACACCTCGAGAAAGGAATCTTGCATTTTTGATTGAATATTAATTTAATTCACAACTTAGACAATATAAACGATGGGATTTTCTTTATTTTTTTTAAATTTACTATTTTGGTAAGAGAATTGCTATTCCGGTGGAACCAAATTCTAACATAGTAATATATTACTGGAAATAAACAATTTGTATGAAAACAATATCATTTAAATGGATTAACTCTGGGTTGTATTTGAGGAAATGGGATTCTGGGTTTAACCCTGCTACTTACAAAGTGGACATGGTTCTAGTTTGGATTCGTCTTCCTGAAGTCCCTCTCTATTTATGGCATGACTTCATATTCAAACAGATCGGCAATGCAATTGGAAAATTTATCTTTTTTGATGCCTCTTCCATGTCGGAAGACAAAAGGTAATTTGTTCGCTGAGTGTTCTCGCGGACTTGCCCAAAGAGTTGCCAAAATCTATTTTGATCAACTCTCCGAAGGGAAGGTGGGAGCAGGTAATCATCTACGAACATGATAGCTTTTCATGTTCAACTTGTGGGGGCAAAGGTCATTCATCTTTGCATTGCAAAAAAAAGTTGGGGGATGCCCCTACTAGGGTGCAACGCTCGCAATGATTTGTGTCTGCGGTGGAGAAAGGGAAGAGATCGGCCTCTATTTCTGGTGTTAGCAAGTTTTTTTGGTCTTTCCCCTCAAAGAAGCGAAGAATATGGAAGAAGAAATCATTCGCTACCCCATCGATCAAGGAAATGATGTGTTCGGATATTGCAATGGAGAAATCTAATAGGCTAGAGGTGGACTTGTTTTTGAAAGTCAATCTGGTAGAGGCTTCTATCCCCTTAGACAACTATTTTGAGAGTTTAAATGCTCTTACAGAAGACTTGGGTCCATCGTGCTCTAAATCCCAAATGGTGACCCCGGTGGGGTCCTTAACGGAATGCCCACAATCCTCGGTGGCTTGTTGTCTATCCTTATCTCCTGGAACGACCAATTTTGTGTATGGTTTTTCTCCATCTGTGGTAAGAAACATAGCTTTAGTGATGGATGTGGCTCATGCTTCCCCGTCTCCTCAGTTGGTGGTAATGGAGAAGGGCTTTGCTGACCCTAAAACCTGTAACCACAGAAGAAGTTTGATGGATTTGGGCAAGGCCTGTAAACTTGGAAGGCCTGTGTTTAAAGTAAGAAGGAAAAGAAAGGCCAATGAGTCTATGGCCAAGGAAGGTCAATCTAGACTAGTTTTGAAAATTGGTGAAGGTGAAAAACGTTTGAGCTTGGATGGTTTCTTGAGCTCGTCAGTAGGTGGTGGAGATAAAGTGATTTCCCCCTTCCCATGAAAATATGCTCATGCAACATAAGAGGGGTTAATAGCTCCTATAAGAAGTGGTTATTGGTGTCCTCGAGAAGAGAATTGGCCCCTGATATATTATGCATTCAAGAATCAAATATTGAGGCAAATTCATGAAGATCGATCCAAAGGGCAGTATGGAAGGACTTGGGTTTCATGGCCAATGAAGCTGTGGGAACAGTGGGTGGACTCCTTTTTTTTAATTCACATAAATTTGATGGGCATGTAATATCTGCTTCATGTAGAGTGATAAATATTATTTTCTGGTGCAATGAAACCTAAAGGCATTGGGTGGTCTCTAATATCTACACTCTAAATACCACTTATGAAAGGAGAGATTTTTGGCAGTTGTTGCTAGAAATGCATCAAACCTTCATTCATGAACATTTGTTAGTAATTGGAGATTTTAACTCCCCTATATATCCTTCGAAGAGAAGGGGTGGAAGTGGCCCTGAAGAGCATAGTCTTGTTGACCTGGCAGATTTCATATCTTACGCAGAATTACGAGATGTGGATTTGAAAGGGGGGCATTTTACATGGAGTAACAGGAGGTAGGGTAATGGTTTGATCCTAAGTTGACTGGAGAAAGTGCTAGTTTCATATAGAATTCTTGATTTATTTGGGGATGCGGTGCTTTCTACCTTGCTCAGAGTGGGATTGGATCATAATCCTCTCCTTTTGGAGATTGTTGAAAACTCTTCTTTTGTTTTGAACCCTTCCACTTTGAAGTAATGTAGTGCAACTTCCTAACTTTGAAGATTGCATGGAAAAATGATTGGATGAGGAAGCACCGGGATCGGGCCTTTTTAAAGTTGCCTTAAAAATTTGAAGGCTTCATCATCAATTAAAATGGTGGAACAAGAACGTGTATGGTAATATCTTTAGGGAGCTGGAAGCTTTAAAAAAGGTCACTGAAATAGAGAAAAATATTGAGTCACAGGGACTCGATGAGGTGTTATTAAGGGAGGAAAGGGAGTGCTTAGCCAGTTATCATAACAAACAAGCGAATATTCAGTTGCATTAGAAGCATAAATCGAGAGAATTATTGCTAAGAGAAGGTGATAAGAATACATGGTTTTTTCATACGTCCACCATGTGCAGGACGAGTAGGAATAGAATAGTGGATATTATTAAGGAGGATAGTAGCTCTATCAGGAAGAGCGAGGAAATTTGATTGGAGGCTATCAATTTCTTCAGTTCTCTTCTTGGTCCCCCCAGATCTGGATTTTGCAGTGAAACATGTTATGTTAGATGTCATTCCTACGTTGGTGACAGAGGAAATGAATGTAGGTTTGGAGGCCCTGCTCATAGATGATGAAATATTTAATGTTGTTAAGGATCTGGGGTCTTTAAAGGCTTCGGGACCTGATGGATTTCCTCCATTATTCTTTCAAAAATATTGGAATATTTATGGGTTTGAGGTGGCAAAGGCTCTAAGAGAAGCCCAAAGATCAGTGAAGATTCCTAAATCCTTGAATGCCACGTTGATTGCCTTAATTATGAAAAAGGATTTGACCTCATCATTTAAGGATTTTAGACCAATCAGTTTGTGCAATTATTTATATAAATTCCTCTCTAAGGCTCTATCTAATAGACTCAAGGGGCTACTTTTGAATCTCATTGATATGGCTCAGAGCGCCTTTGTGTCGGGTAGACAAATATTATATGGCGCTATTGTCATGCATGAGCTTCTTCATTTGGTCAAGTACAGTGGTAGAGAGGCTTTCCTTTTAAATATTGACATCAGTAAGGCTTATGACAAAGTGACGTGGCCATTCTTACAAGAGGTGATGAGGAAGTTTGGCTTCAGTGATTGATGGGTTGCCCTTATTTTGACTTGCATTTCTTTAGTTTGGTGCTCCATTTTAGTGAATGGATTAGTGTCTGGATTTTTAAGTCTCACTAAATTTTGAGGTAAGGCGATCTGCTTTCCCCCTTCCTCTTCCTCTCTATGGTAGAGGCTTTGGGGAGATCGGTCAGAAGGTTGAGTGGGGAGGTGGGTCTTCGTCCAACTCTCCCATGTTCACCTGTATCTCATCACCAATTTGATGACAACATTTTGATTGCTAGTGGTGCATTGGTATTTTTCACCTGGGATATTAAAAATATCTTATTGTGTTTTGAGAGTGCTACTGGTCAAGAGATCAACTTTACGAAGAGCTTTCTCTACTTTTTTAACACTCTAGAATCTAGGCAATCAAATATTGTGAACATACTCAATTTTAGGATTGCCACGTTGTCAACAAACTATCTTGGAATGCCTCTCTTCATGGGGAGAATGAAAGACTCACTATGGGACCCTTTAATTGAAATAATAACCTCTTGTAAAGGGGTTTTGCTGAGCCAAGCAAGGAATGCGGTACTTGTTAAAACCATGCTCCAAAGCATACCCATTTATATCATGTCCTTATTCATGCTCCCTTCTATAGTAACGAATAAAATTGATCATATTTGTAAAACATTCCTTTGGGTTGATCAGATTTAAAATGCAAGTACCACTTGGTCACTTGGGATCAGATTTGCAAGAGGAGAAAGAATGGGGGTCTTAATTTGAAACGAGAATCACTTATGAATAGAGCACTGGTTGGTAAATCAAGGTGGTTGGTTGCTTCGAATGCCGAGAGACCTTGGTGTTCTATCCTTAAAGTAAAATATGGATTTAATTCTTTCTTGTCAGATGATCTCTCCCCGAGAGGCTCCATTTTTTGGAGAAGCTTAATGAAGATCAGGGACTTTGTGAAGGCTAAAAGCAGGTGGATCATTGGTGATAGGAGCAAAATCATGTTTTGAGAAGACCATTGGTTGAGGGAAGAGTCATTATTGGATGACCCAAATCTCAGGGCTCTTGCTTTTAAAGTGATGGAGGAAGGTGAAATTTAGGCTTCTCAATATATGCCTATCGTCCATGGTAGGCATTCATGGAGTTCTCATCCCTATTGGATGTCCAACAAAATGATTTGGTCAGTTGGTAGAGACGTTTAGTGGAACTTAACAGGTATGCGATTAGACATGACGATTCTAGAGACCGCTTGATTTGGAGCGGGGAAGCTGAAGGTGACTTTACTGTGAAATCAGCTTATTCCTTCCTTCTCCCAGAAGATGAGGCTCCTTTTCAAGTGAATCTTATTTGGATTAAAAGACTAATCTCAAAGATCAATATTTATTTCTAGTTGGCAGCTTAAAATAAAATACTTTGTTTGGAGAATATTTGAAAGAGGGGTCACATTATGGTGAACAGATGCTATCTGTGCAAATCAAACTGGGAATCCACGCAAAATCTACTCCTCAACTACCCATTCACATGGCAGGTATTTATGTTTATTTTTAATTGGTTTAACATTTATTGGGTGTTTCCAGGTATGTTGATAGACAACATCCTTCAATGGTGTTCATCCTTCTTGTCCCAATGACTATCTTGGTTATGGAAAATTATGCTTCCACATGTGTGGTGGGGGGTATGGAAAGAACAAAATGTCCATGCTTTTAATGATATTGAGATCGATGTTGTCAGGGTGGGTACTAAGATCATTAACATAGCATCAGAGAATGTCTTGGTTGCCTTTGTAGGTAAACGGACCAAGATGCCCTCCTCCTTCAACGAAGTTGATTTAGAATTTAAATTGGGTTGGAGCCCTCTTCCTCACCCCTCGAACCTGATCCTAGAGCAGGAATTAAGTGGGCCCATCCAGCTCCCAATTGGCTGAAACTCAACTTCGATGGGGCCTCAAAGGGTAACCTCGACAAGGCTGGAGTAGGTGATGTTGTGCGAAATGAGAATAGCAACATCCTCATGGCATTTGATGAACCCCTTGATTCCCAAAATTCACACATCGCGGAGACTCACACAACTTATATAGGGTGAAATTATTAGCGGATGTTGGCTGTTAGAATATGGAAATCGAAGGTAACTCATTGGACATAATCAAGATACTCAAAGGGGAGTGTACACCTAGCTGGAACATTCTCAATATTATTGCCAAATCTAGGATATGTTGGTCAACCGTGGTGTCCACTATGCTACTTTTTTGATGTGGAAAGTCTAGAATGACGTTGTCTCCCTTACTAGGAAAGAGGCTCATGATGCTTTTTTTGTAAGGAGTCGGACATCCCTTTGGCTCTCATTGGAATGGGTGTTCGGTCTCGCTTTGCCCTTTGACCAGAGTTTGTTAGAGTTTGTTTACCTTCAAAGCATTGTGCTTTTCTAAGTTCTCTCGATAATAATTATGGTTATTAGGAATTAAACTCTCTTGGTTATTCCTAATGGGTATAATATTTTGGAGATTGTTATTATGGTTGAGAGTTTGGTCGTATGTATAAGGTTGGTGGAAATAAAAAAACTTGTATAGAACAATATCATATAAACTGGTTAGACAATTTGTGAGAGAAATATTAACTCAATAATATAAGAAACATCTAAATAAATTGGCTTTCAACATTTTAATAGCATAGTTAAAATAAGAAAGATTAAAATGATATAATATAAGACAAGAAAGGTTTAGACAACAATTTGTCAAATAAGAAAGATTTACTCAACATTTTTTTTAATGAAATGTAAACTTTGTATTAAAGTATAAACATATCATACAAAAAGAGGGTTAGGTGGACAAATCACACCTCAAGCGTTCAACAAGTGCCACTTGTCCAAAAGAGGCTGCCAACATCATACCGCCAAAGGCAAGAGCACCAAGATCAACAGTTTCATAATTATGCATTAAATCCCAAAACCATCAAGCATTAACATCTCAAGATGTTACGAAGTGGGAGGAGTTACATCCCCCAAATTATCAAGGAAGGATTATTGAGAGAAATTTTTAAAATATTATCTTCATGATAAAATAGTAAATATATATTATTATTAAATTGTAATTTTTATAGTTCCATATTTTTTATAACTTAATGATAAAGATAATAATTTATTAAAAAAAAAAAAAACTGTGTGAATCTCATGAAAAATCTATTTATAATCTCAAACCTCCAATTAAAATCCTATTTATAATATTAATGGTAATATATGCTTTACAACTATATCTCACCAATACACCTTCAAACCTTAAAAAAATATGAAAAGGTTAACAAATGGTGAAAATCCCTCCCTTATTTTGATTAAAAGAAAAAAACAAAAAAACCTCCCTTATTTGATTAAAACAAAAAAACAAAAAAAATTATGTTTTCAATTACCATTATTCTACTTTATAAATTAAATTCCATTTATAATCTTGTAACATTTTTCTTTACATCAATATACATATACATATTATATAGATTAATGATAAAAGAAAGGGAAAATATCCATATATCATCTTCATTGATATAAATAATTATTACAATTTTTATTGTAATTAAATAAATGAAAAATAATTTAAATATAATTTATTATATTAAATTGTTTTTAAATAAATACATCATATTTATATTAAAACAAAAACATTACTCACATTAATTCTAATAAATTTAAAAATATTTAAAAATAATTTATAACAGCAAAACCACTCAAATTAATACACACGTACAGTATTAAAAAATAGACACGTACCACTGGGTTCCGATATTATCTGTTTGGCCTATAAAGTTCAGAGTATAATTGACATAAAACCCCGTGAGTGCTGATGTTTCTTGGAAAACCCCATAAAATGTAGCCCAAAAAGTGTGCCCCAGTTTTGCATTTCACAAGTGTTGAACTCTTCCGTCTCTATATGGCAATGTCAAGCTTTAATCAAAGTCGTTTCACGTAGATCCAAAGCAATGACGTTTTTAAATGGAAGGGCAAATGATATTGGATTTTTTTAATTTTATTTTCTGATATATTCTTCCTGCAGCCGACTTTGCAATTATTTAACGCTAACGTGTAACTAGTTGCTTGCCGTCATAGCTCAAGATTTTGCAGACGTGAAATAATGTGTTCTCTCTAGGGTTTAAGCTCTCTGGCTTCTCAAAGAGTGGAAAGAAGCAGTAGAAGTCATGGAAAATGTCAAAAGGCGATGCTTTATTTAATTACAACTAAAAAGTGTTATACCGAGTGAATGGTTTGACATCCTAATCGCTATGTCGGCTGGTTAATCTGGTCAATACCGTCTTATTTTGCTTGGAATATTGAAACTATTTTATTGTGTTAGTCAATGAACATATCTACCAAATCCCGTTGTCGCTTGTATCTACAAATTTTATACTCCTTTCACAACGTAGCATCTACTAAATAAAATGTAGAAAGTCATGGCTGAATAGACAAGATATCAACAAGTGTCTGTATCTAAATATAATTACAGTTTATTTTTAAAATAGAATAATAAAAGAGTAAACAAACGCATTAACCTTCAAATCAAAGATCGATGCCAAGATATTTAATATATGGGAAGATTGTTTGGTATATAGCCTGCCGGTGGATTGCGGCGGCACAGCCCTCGGTAATCAAACCAAGTCTTTGAGATTCCTTATCATTCATGATACGAATATTTAAAAGAAAAAGTACTAATGAAATACTAAATTCCACGAGTATAGAAACAAGTTTTTTTTCGAGTCTGAACACCTCGAGGATGGGATCTCGTAAGTAACACGCGGCAAAGGATGGAATCTTAGGTGGGAGGTTTAATCTCAGATTATATATATGGAATCTAAGGATGAAAGAGATTGTTGAAGATGAAAATGATAGTGAAAACTTTGGGAAAATTTTGAAAAAAGACAAGGGAAATATTAAAAGTATTAATAAGTGAAGTTAAATTTATAAATAAATTTAAAAAAATGAAAAAGTTGAGCGTGGATGTGGTATTTTGGTTATGTGGAGGTGGGGAAGGGTTCTTCTTCTCCGCCATCCTTTGCTCAGATGGTGGTTGGTTTATCCTTTGGCAAATAGATTGCTCCCTGTGAAGTTAATGTGGATTTTGGTCAAATTCGTATCTTGGATAGCAAGGTTGATTGCCTATTGAGGAAAGGATCCTGGCATTTGGTGGGTAAATTTGTTGGAGGAAGACCGCCTTTGGATGTGCTTAAGCATTGGACTATTTTTTGGTGGAAGCCTTCTGGCCCACTGGACTTTGCTACACTTCCTTGGAATTTTTTTCTGATTAGGCTCTCTTGCGAGGAGGACTCTTGCAAAATTTTGGAATGTGGTCTTTGGTTTTATGGGAACCGTGGTCTCTTTCTCAGGAAATGGGGCCCTAATTTTAACCCAACACTGCAAAGGGTCAATTTGGTCCTGTTTTAGATTCGTTTGCCTGAGTTCCCTATGTTCTTATGGCACGAGAGTCTCTTTAGGGCTGTGGCAATTTCAATCGATGACTTTGTGTCCTTTGATAAATTTTCTTTGTTTGCAGCTCAGAGGTAATATGTCAGAATGTGTATCATGGTGGACATTGAGAAGAACCTTCCAAGTTGTATGGAGCTTTTTTATCATTTAGGGACGTGGGTTCATATTGTGGTCTATGATAATAATCCACAGGCTTGTATGTCTTGTGGCCTAGGGGGCCATCATCAAAATTTTTGTCCCTAGAGGAAGTTGGTTAGCCAACCTGTTCCTAAGGACCCAAAAAAGGGGGCCAATGTGGATCCCAAGAATATGCCATTCAAGAAGCAGAAGGTGTGGCACAAGAAATCTCAAGGGCCTTTGAACGGTAAAGAAATTGTCTTTTCTCCTTCTCAGTTGAAGAGTGATATCGAGGTTTTTGATTTCACTCGTAAGGAGTCGATCCTATCTAAGAAGGGTTCTCCGAACCATATGCCTCGTAATTTTGAGGTGGTCCTTCAAGCTGATCCTTTGGGTCAGAATGTTGATTTACCTCTTTCTAATTCCTTTGAATGTTTGGATTTGGTGAGGGAAGAGGATGTTCAAGTGGCTCAGCTTGTGGAGTCTTTGTCTTCTCTGATGGTGATGAAAGAGTTTGTTATTCAAAAAATAGTGGAGTTTCTTCCATTATCCCCTGTTGTTTCAAGGAATATCCTAGTGTCTTCTCCCAAGTTGGGGTCTTTTCCTTTGGATTTCTTAGAAAAGAGCTTTTAGGTGGGTAAGGATTTGTTGCATTCTCCTTCCCCAAATGCTTGCAGTGTTGGTTTGGTGGATGTTCATTCCTCCCCAAAGTGTAGGGTTGGGTTGGTGGTTGATCGTTCCTTTTCTTCTCTGAGGTTGAAGAAGGGATCCCCAGGCCCTATTTCAGAAAGCTTTCAGAATTCTTGTATTTTCACAGGAATCAAAAGAAAAGTGGGTAGGCCAAATAAGAGTGAGTGCATTTATGTAGCTACCTATGGTGGTCTTCCCGGTTTGAGTTTGTCAAAAAGAATGAGTTTGAGGTGCCGTAGTAGACAACTCAGTATGGACATGTTTAAAATATCTCTTTCTTCCAAGGGAGTATGAGTTGCGGTGGGCAGTGATCCTAGTTCCTGGTGTGTTGCTCTTTGTTGTTATCACTGGTGTTGTAGGGACTAGTTTCATTTTCAAGTTGGTTTTCTATGGGTGGTTTTGGAGATTGAGTGGTTTTTAGTTTAAAATATTTTGTGCAATATTTATTTTTTTATTTGTCTGCGGACTTTAATTTCATTAATTATCATTGGTACTTCGTGTGTGCGAGGCTCATTACTCGATTTGATAGTGTTCTCGAAGATACCGTTAACGGGGTCCGCCTGTTCCTTGGTGGGCAGGCGGGCTTTCAATTTCTTATTTTATTTCACCTTTTTGAGTAAGAGAGGTCCGTGCAGGTTTTCAATTTCTTATTTTTGATTTCTCTGCCTACTCTTAGTTTTTTCGGTACCTTGGATTTGATTGTTGTATTTTCTTGGTCGATGTTGTTGGTTGTTTATCCCCTTTGGGGTGGATGGTTGTTAGTCTCCTTTTGGAGATAGTTTTTTGGGTTGTGTACCATTTTATCTCCCTTTGGGAGTTGTTGTATAAGGTTGTGGGATTCCTTTCAAAACCCTCTTTCTTAATATTATCAAAACAAAAAAGAAAAAGTGATGATGAAAATAATATTTTAAATATTAGGTATATTAATACTAATAAAAAAATAAGTATTAGGGAATTGATAAGTTTTTATAGCTATCATATTTATAGATATTATGTATTTAATATTAACAAAAAATAAGTATTATGGAATTGATAAGTTTTTATAGCTATCATATTTATAAAAATGTAAATGGTATAATAGAAATTTTAGCTATTGATCTTTGTTTTGATAAAATTTAAATTTGAAAAGGTAACTAGTTTAGCAAGATTTTATCTCTTAATAAAAAATGATAAAATAAGAAATTGATTATAAAAACATAATAATTTGAAAAATATTAAAAATTATCTATAATAAAAAGAAAATGTTATGTTTTGTTATTTTAATAGTTTATATTTATATATAAATGATAATAACCTCCTATAGAAGCCTCACATAACTCTATATTTATATATATTAATTTATTTTAAAATATTTTAGTTTTTTTTCAAGTTCAATAAAATAAAGTTTTTCACATTAATTTTGGATGGTGTCGAGAGTAATATTTATATTTATGTTTAATATTTTTTATGATGTTAAATATCTTTTATAAAAGTAGATGTCAATATTTGTTTGTTAATAATAAAAAGTTAATCTTTGTGGATAAGTCTAATTGTTCTATTCATTTTATTAATAATTCTTGTGAACGTGCCTGATATTGTCAATTGAAACCAAGACAAAATTCAATTGAAACCACTTTTCTAGTTAAATATTTAAACTTAAGGAAAGACTAAAGTAGTAAATGATGGATTACTATTGTTTGATTAAATTAATTCTATATATATATAGATATAGTTCTATTACTTCTAAAAAAAGCATTTAAGTTAATTAATTTTTATTATATTAAGGTGTTAATGTTATAGTTGTGGTAGGTATTTTTGGAGGCCATTCAGGGAAACATCATCCATGTATATAAAAGGACAAGAGAAGAGAACAAGAAAAGGTAAGTACATGCAACAAAGGAGAAGAAGGGGAAGGGGCATGCAAAAAGGAAGTGGAAGAGAGCAAGGGAGGGTAAAAGTAAAATATTACAAAGGGACTTCTAGTTATTTATGCATGTGTAAGTGTAAGAGGAGAAAACTAAGATAAGTTATTGCAATATATGGTTAGCTAGCATATTGGTAATAACATTTGTAGACACCAAACTCTAACCACTTGAAAAACCTCCTTCATGCCACATAACCTAGGTCCTATGCAATAAAATATACCAAAAGTCTAACTTAAGCATATTTTTCTACAAATTATCTTATTTTATAAATTTAAAAAAATCTAGAAAATACCCCCTAGGATCCATTGTCCCTCTTATTTTCCATGCATCCTAACTATCACTACCCCTCCCCTTGCCACATATCTCATCCTCATTAATACCCCATTTGCATATCTCCCCCTAAGTGGAACACTCCAAGTGACTCACTCTAACTACCTAGGCCACTTGGTTGCCCTATCCTTACCACTTGACTACCTTGCCCTGCCACCTATCCTCACACCCCTCACATTCCATAACCCTAAAAATAACCCATCACTTCATTCACCAAGGAAGTACAAAAAGAGCATTTTCATGCTACCAAAATCATGCTAGGAGGATCACAAATTTCTTGAAGATAAGCCATAGGATCCAATGATCATCAACCTGAGCCTTTCTACCACATAATCTCAAATGCATCCAATATTTGACTAGTCCCCAAACGTATCCTACATTTGCCAAACATATATTAAAGGTCCCAAATATAGATTGTAGGTCTCAAACACAGCTTATGGGTGCATAGGCCCATATTTGATCAAGTTTAGACCCAGATCAACATCAATGATATGACAAGGTATTATTTTATTTATTCTATCTTTTGCATATATTTTTAGATTCTGTAAGCATTTATATTAAGGGTTTTATAGCTTTTCTTTGCATTAAAATAGACCTTACATAGTGAATACCATTCATGTGCTATTGCTCCCTTTTGTGTTTACAGGATCTATGTGTAGATAATATATTTTTGGATAGCTACTAAAGCAAGGGTGATCTATAAGGATACACAAGCCCACCCACCATTTTTATTGCAATAGAGAAGACTCATGGCATCCTCATCTATTTAATCTATGAAAGTGGTTCGTCCCCTCTCCATTGTATTTAAAGACAACAAGCATTTCTTTTGTAATCATACCCCTACATAATTGGGACACATCATTGTAAAAAAGAGACCAAGGATCTAATATATTATAATACAGGTTATAAATTTATTTCACTATAATTGCTTGTATTATCATTTTAATGTTTGGGTATCATCTTTATTGCTACAATATTAACTTCACACTTCAAATTTAATTTGAGTGTTTAAATATCAATTCGATTGTAATATTGTAGGTTGCATAGACTAGATTTTATTTAGGATTACAAATAAATTGTAGCTTGTGTGAAGACATCATTCAAGTAGGAATTATCATCTAGGATTGGCCATATGAGTTAGTTATATGATTAGCAACTAACCAACTAGGTGGAAACTACATTGTTTAAGATAATGTCATTTAAGTGACCTATTGTATAATTGGATATTGTACTCTTCCATACAAGTGAAAACCGTAACATATCATACAAGTGGATATGTCATACATGTGGAAGTATCATTCAAGTGGAAGTTAAATCATCTTGTGGTTGTACCATATTAAGGGAGAATTGGTTGTATTTTTGGTTATTATATAACTTTTATAACCATTGCCTGAGTTTGAATTTGACAAATTGGAGGCTTTTGAAAAAAGTAAACATAGCAGTGCCAAATTTGGGTTTCCCTTCGAGCCACCACCTCTCCACACATTCATAAAAATCCTGATCCTTGATCCACATAAGTTGAAATTTGAATGATGGATTTCTTGGTAGTGAGAATATCAAGGACTAAAAGAGAATGGACCAATGATCGGATCCCCTCCAACTTAGAATATCTGAGAATGAAGTCCAGCTACCATCAAACCAACTATCTGAAGTAAAGAACTAATCCAATATTTTAGAAATAAAATCTGTTCCACATCTTCTATTAGTCCAAGTAAAGATCCCATTTCAAGGTTTCACATCAACAAGATTAAGGAAAGAAATATTGTCCCTCATCAAAGTAGAAGAAGGTCCCAAACACTCCACACCACCATTATTCTCCTCCAAGGATATGATAGAATTAAACTTCCCTACCACAATCCAAGGATAATTGGGAATAAGAGATCTAATAAATCTAAGATGATTCCATAAGATGATTTTACCTAATAAATCACTGGGGTATTTACACATTATATAGAAGAATAGAATATCTAGATGAAAATTAGGTAGCAACCACAGAGAGACAGTTCCTACTACCAACCCACCAAGAGGGAGTTAAGATTTGTGGATATCACAAACATGCAATACCACCCACCAAACCCTAGGCTCCAGTAGCAATACAATGACCACCTTTCCATATATTAGAAGCAATTCTAACCATATATTTACAAGATAATTTTATTTCCTGGATGAAAAAAATATCAGGTCTATGATATCTAATCAATTTATGAGTAGATTTTGTCTAGGGTTGCTACCCAAACCCCTAAAATTCCAATATATCACTTTCATTTTTTGGGAATAGAAGTAGAATCTAATGTCGTAACAACACCATACTCAACTAAGGATTCCCCTATCAATTTTAATTTTTCTTGATCCTTCTTTCTTTTTGCTTTTACCACGTTCTCCACCCCACCTTTTTTGATAGTTTTTGGGTGAATACATATCACATAAGAAACTTTATTTTTTCTTCCTCTCTAACAATCCAGTCCTACAAAGGTTCAAACCTAGTCTCATTCTCATTTACCTCATTCAAGTTTCCAACCAAAGGGTAATGATCAATAACATTATCAAGACAAATCAATACCTCTTTGGACTTATCTTCATTTCTACAAGAGGGTTATTAGGCACCACACCTTCCTTATCAAAATTTTGCATTCCAAAAGAAGGATTTAGGAAATAACAAGTACTTCGCTCTTGAATACAAGCATCCATATCATCTTCATTCTAGACTTGCTCCTCAACATGCAACTCCTCAAAATTCTCAAGCACATCAAATTTATTACCAGAACCTCCCTTCTCAATACCTTTATTCTAATGAAAAAAAGTCCTAGATCTTGAATGAGACTTAATAGGAATAAATCCACAAGAACCGAGTATCTCATTAATCATAGGAGCTTTTCCTTTCACCTTTGTAGATGAATCTTGAAAGTCAAATGAAGAGGATGAATGTTGAGAATTCACTTTCTTACAATTTCTCTGAAGATGCCCATATTCATGGCATATGTGGCATCAAAATGGGAGAGCTTCATAATCTAACAGTTGGACCCAAGACATGTTTCCTAGTTTAATATCTAATGATTTAGGCAATATATTATTAAGATCTACTTCAACACATAGTCATACAAAAGAAGCAAATTTCCTATCCAAATTTTGGTGAGATGGACCAACCGGTTTCCAAATAATATCTACAATAGAATGAAGAATATTCAGCCTCTAATATTCCATAGGGAGTTGTGGAAAATGAACCCACATAGGAATCCTAGAAGGCCTCTCCTCCATTGGATCAAATCCTAAATGCCAGGGTTTGATAAATAATCCATACTTATTGTGAAAGTAAGAACCCCCCTCGAACACTTTACTATGATCTATCATACGAGATAACACCACAATAAAATACCCATTAGCTACAAGAATAATATCTAGATCACCTTCAGGGCTCTAATTACTCCTAACCCAATTTTATAAAAAAGGCATAGAAATTTTGAGACCCATGAATTTGTAGATGAACACATGCTCAGACAAATATAAAAAGTCATCCACAATAGAATCAAGATTGATAGCCAAGATAGGATGATTTTTGCTTTTCTCCAAACATCCATTATTCTTCAGCTTTAAAGTCGAAGAGGAATTAGAAATAGGATCAAGGGTTACATACAAAAAAACTTTCATGGTATTTGCATGATCATAAGAAGAGGCATCCTTATTCAGAACAACATCCTTAAAATGCAAAGATCGGGGGTCACCAAGACCCCCCAAAGCTACTATATCTAAAGCCAAACTACAACACACCTTTCACCAGCCAACACACTGGTTTTCACAGAATTGTTTTAGCATCGACCTGAAACCCTAGATGTCGCTCCTCTAAAAATATCAATATCTTGTATAATTGTAAACAAATATTCTTTCTTAACTCACTTTGGGTCTTACCCAAAAGTGACATCCCTTTTGGGATGTTTTCCACAAATAAAAAAAAAAACTCACTTTTCACTTGGCTCTCTAATTTTACTATAAATAAAATGAGGATTCATAAAATTAAATAAATTAATAAGAAAATTGAATATTATTTATTTTATATTTAATATAAAATATATCGTATATATAACTATTAAAGAAAAAGGGCTTGAACTTAAGAGTTTGAAAGGTTACAAATTTTCATCTAAATTAAGTTAGTAGAGTTAGATACTTGATTTTTGTTTATAAAAAGTTTGAATTCTTGGTTTTTTAATTTTGGATCTTATTTGTCTATTTCTCAACTATGGCTTTGAAGCTTTAAAATTTCACAAAGACTTCACTCTTCTTGCAAATAAAGTAAATCCAAGTGTACCAAAAGAAGTCATCAACAAAGACTGACATATATAGACTTATTCAATGACAAGGAAAAAAATTGTCCTTGAAGATCATTATGAATCAACTATAGGATATTAGTAGCACTCCATGCATTGCCCTTTTCAAATCTCTCCTTCACAAAATCCATATATAAAGTGTACAAGGGGTAATCCAATGACCATATCCTTTGAGCTAAGCTGCTAAATGTAGTGGTATTTCAAGTGTCCATACCACTCGTGCCACAATATGCTCACTTGGTATGAGTAACCCAAAAATTCCAAAGAAGGTGAATTGGAAACAAAGTGAGTGAACTTATACAACCTTTTATTCCTATCATAAATCTCATGATCCACTATAGTATTACTATTCAGCTCTCAGACTATCACTATATCAAGTCTAAACTTAATTCTCTTTCCTATACCACTATGTGCAATCTAAAATATGGATAGTAGATTTTTATAAGGAGGGAACATGTAGAACATCTTCAAATGTGCCTTCACCAATTTCAATATCCCCTTTCCCAACTACATCAACACTAGTGTTGTTACCCAAAATAATATGTGAAACATCACAAGGCTCCAAGGAAGAAATATTCTCTAAATATGAGGCTATATGATGTGATGCACCCAAGTCAAATAATTAATTTCTAGAATATGGAACTATCACTGCCATTAGGGATTTGCCTTTACCTTTTTATTTCTTCTTTGTTGAGTCCTTTGTGCTTGAAGTATATTAATTGATGATGTTATTACCAAGAAGTTCCTTCAATTGATGTATCTCCTTTTAAATCACTTAGACTCATTATGGTTAACTTTGCAAAACCCACAAGTTAAATTCTCCTTCTTAGGTTTTTTATTTTTAGAAGTAGAAGTTTGTGAACTAGATTTTGGAGTAGTATATTTTGGAGTAGTAGTAGTAGAAGAAGTTTGTGAACTTAGACTCATTATGCGGTGAAGAAATTCCTCATCCTCATTAGTCATCCATACCATAAATTCTTTGAATGGATAAAGTCTTCATGGCATTAAAGGTATTTAATGTGCAAGGAGATGTGAAGAGTAGGGGGTAGAGTAGGCTAGGGTGAGGTGGAGGCTAGGGTAGTTAAAGGGTATACTAGGATGAGGTGGCCCTAGGCTAGGCTAAATAGGTGGCCACATGGTCACTAGGGTCTAAGTGCAAGGGGGGCTTAGAAGGAAAAAGGGGCTAAAGGGGATGAACAATGATTTTTGTCAACTTAAGCAAATTTTGAGGGCTTTTGTAAATTAATTAACCATTAGAACTACACAAGGGATGATGTGATATTTTTAGGTGTCTACATCTATAAGCAATGTTTTTCCTTGTTTAAGAAAGCTTTGTATATATAAAAAGTTCTTGTTCTTTAAGAAAAATATATTTTTAGCATAATGGTTTTTATTTTTTCATTAAGCATTATTTTTAACACTCCCTCTTAATTCTTAATGTAGTTCCAACATATATTTCATCATTATGAAATTTTCTTTTGATAATGCTATAGTAAACACATCAGCAAGTTGGTCACTAGTTTTACAAAACTTTAGTTCAATCTCTCCTACTACCATAGGACTGGATTCTTTGCTATAGCAATTGCATATTTATTATCATTTCATCATTTCTCTCTTCACATTATCACTTTTTTTTTATACTTAATTTCTTATGAGAAAAAACATTCTCTTGTAGAAATAACTCAATATTTTTTTCACTTTATCCCATTCCATCACATCCATCCAACCATAATCAACATGTATTTTTTTCTATTTTATCTTTGTGTAAACAATATTTCTTAGGGTGATTATTTCCACCAAAAATATCACATGGATGCAAATCCCAACACTTAGTTGTCACATGTCCTAATTGTCAACAATGACTGCAACAAAATATTTCATCCTCTACATAGACTTCTTTCACAAACTTGGTGTTGCCACTTTTTGGTTGACCAACATAGAAAAGGCCTTCATTCTTTGATCTTACTTTTGGATTTATGGGCTCTCTTATGTCTTACCCATTCCTTCCCAATCCTTTGTTATTATATCTCATTCTTGTCATTAACTTAGAACCAATACCTCTAGTGTGTCTTTCAAACCACCCAATCTCCTCATCACTACTATGTTCTTGAACAATATAGCATTTGTTACAACCATTGCAATAATCATTGACATCATGATTCTCATCTTCATCTCTTATCTCTTTCTCTTTTTTGTTCTCTTTATCTATAGTGCCTTTTAAAATTAAAGTAAGAATTATTGCATCGTCTTTATCATCACTACTAATGGTGACTTGGGCCAACAACCTCTTCCCTATTCTTATTCTCTTACTTGTTTTTACCTTTTTCTTTACTTGTTTTACAACTTCTCTCAAAAAATTTATCTTTTCCTTGAACTTTATTTCATAATCTTCGAGCTCTTTTTCTTTTTTTCAAAAGAGCACTTGATTTCTTCTCTTAAATTCTTATTTTTTAACCAAAATTTGATTAAACCTTTACAAATTAAGTATCTTATTCTCATTACCAATGTTGTCGTTATTTATGACTTCTCCATTCTATTATGCCATTAGGAACATTCCTCCCATAACCCAACAAAAAATCTTGATTTATTGAAGGCTTCTACATCTTTGCCTTTGTCATTATTTTACTTTCCTTTGTTCTATCTATAAATAGTTTTCTATTATTTTGAACAAAAATTACGTCACAAACTCGAACGACAAGCAAAAATAAAAAATAAAAATAAAAATAAAAATAAATAAAAAATAAATAATAATAATAATAATAATAATAATAATAATAATAATAATAATAATAATAATAATAATGCCCAACGTGTTTCTCGAATAATGAAAAGTTGCACATTGAAGAACACCAGATGGTCGCTTGTGTTCAAGAGCAAGCTTTCCAACTCGAAATTACAAGACTTTCTCATAAGACAGTCAGAAAGTCATTGTCGACGAATCCGGAAAGCTTGGAAGAATCTAAAGCTAGAGGCTTCCAATGCACGCCCTGAACCATTCGTACCTCCGCGGCGAAACCAAGAACTAATTCAGTGCGAATACGGAATTAACAAACTAAATAAATAAATAAAGTCTTCTATAAATTAACGGTACTACGCAACCAAAAAAACAAAATTAACATGTTATCCTACTTTCCCATAAATCGAAACCTTGAACATTTAGCACTTCTGAAACGTTTGGTGTGTAGATGGCATAGGGTGAATGATAAGGGTCTTAAAAAAGAGTTCTCATTCTCGTTTAAGCGTGTGCTCTGATTCAAAAAGCACTCAGTAGTCATATCACTCAAAATAAATTAAACACTATGGTGTTCAATGTGCATTATAAAATATTACTGCATAGCAAAGATATTTATTTATTCCATGGATGGCCTCACAGGAATATATCCTTCCGTAATCCACCTCTACATAAACTATTCAAAACAACTAAATTCTTATAAAACGGGATAATATGAACTCGAACATGATTTAGTTGGGCTTCCTGCAGTTCTTTCTAATCTCTCCACTGGAACCTGTGAGAGGCTTGATATTTCCCATCTTCACCATTGCAGCTGCAAAGTCTATAAAGAATGCCTCCTGATTCCCGCTGTAGGTGCTGACCTGGGAGTCAGTAGAGCCTCCATTAAACAATTGTTGGTCGGAGTGAAGTAGCCCTTTCTTACTTATCAAATTCTTGTAGTAATGATTGTCGAAGCAAGTTGGAGTTTGCAGATCTAAAGGTGAGATGATGTTGTCGCCTCCATTTCTAGGACATGTTGATTTGAGAGAACTGGCGTACTCCATAACTATGTTGGATTCGTTGTAAATACGAGACCTGGAACTGGTGCACCGCGCTTGACCTATATAGTATGAGAGCCTATAAAACGAAATGACAACACCATTAACTCTCTGCGAAAAAGGCGGAATGAATATTACAAATGTGGAAGGGAATTTACCTGAAAGTACGACCATATCCTTTGCTGACAGTCCCTGTGCTTGAAATTTGGAGATAAGGTTGCTAAGACTCGAAGTTGGTGGTGGAATGTTATTGTTTGCTCCGCTTTTGCTTGCTGTTCTCGAGTCTCTTCTTCCAAGCATAACTGTCCACCAAGGCCCTCCCAACTACATATACAATAATTTTCAAACAAGATATGAGATAGCAAACCAGGGATTCACTTCTAATACTTGGTAATCGAACTACAAAAGCAGGGAAATATAAAACCCATAATTTTTACATACTTCGGCAACAGAATCACGAGCAGCTATTGCCACAATGTCAGCACACGATACCACTCCACTGCACACTCTCTCAACTTGGGCCTTGATATCATCAATCACCTCGAATCCTCTGGCTGATTGATTATTAGGGACTGCAGTTTTCTCACCAGTTAACGTCGGCGAATCGTCCAACAACACGGACCCATCGCAACCCTGCGTTTCCAGCAACAGAAATGAGTCAAAGTTATCAATGCAAATCTTCATCTAATAAAAGTGAATACATAACCGGCATCTTTCAAATTGAAGAGCCGCAGGAATAATTTCTTACGTTAACAAAACAGTCATGAAAGTGAAGGCGGAGCAACGATGCACCCATTCTTCTCTCCTTGGCCACTGCTTCTTTCACCGCGGCCCTGACTATGAACAATGCATGAGGACACGACTCAGCATAAAATGTTGGACTAAGTTGCCCGCGCACAGGAGCCGAAGACAAAGACATTAAAACAACAAATGAAAGACCTATGATCGACAACTTGGGTGACGCCATTTCTATGTGTTCGAAGCACCGAATAGATTGCTTTGAACTAAGTTTGGATGAGCTCACCAGCTTATTTACTTGTATTTATAGGTTTTCAGGTTCAGAATGGGAGGAAACTTTCAATAAAACTACGCAGCCCAAGAAACATATTAAAAGAGGACACGAGAAACGTTTTCTTTCGAAGTAATCGCGTTGTACAACATAACTGCTTTCATAAAAGAAAAACAATTCGAAGAGTGGGGGAGGTGGCTCCAACAAACGCGTATCTATTGTATTTATTGATATCAATTTATGTATAAGATTGTACAAGTCCACTGTCCGTACATAGCACCTCCCACACACTTCATCTTAACAACTCCGTGAAAAAAGAAGGTTCGATAAAGAAGATGTCAAATATCTATTCTATCTAGGCTTTTAGGTGTCTGTGTTCTGTAAAGAAGGTTCCTCGTGGAAAATGTCAAAAGGCTACAGTCTTTCATTTCATATAATAATTGTTAGTATTAAAAAGCGCTATACGGTCACCTGCTGCACACTCATCTCAACAACGTGGAAGAAGGTTATATAAAGAAGATGTCAAATATTTATTCTATCTAGGCTTTTAGGTATCTGTATTCTGTAAAGAAAAGAAGGTTCCTCGTGGAAAATGTCAAAAGGCTACAGTTCTTTCATTTCTTATAACAATTGTTAAAAAGCGATATACCGCGTGAATCGTGTGACATCCAAATTGTTTTGTTTGTGCCGGCAGGTGAATCACAGTTTTCTTTTGCTTGAAAATTTGAAATTATTTTATTTTGCAAGTCAATGAACATATCCACTAAATCCCTTTGTCCGTTGGATCTATATATTTTCTATTCCTGTTAGAAAGTTTTTTATTTTTTCAACTCTTATAAGTGGAGAGAAAGTCTTTGAGGGATTCGTTTTCGGGCTTAGATTTGAAAGACGGTACAGAAATATACGCCTTGAAGAGCCAGGATGGTACACCAACTCGATTTCCTTTATAAAAACGAATAAAATAGAGAAACAAAACATTTTCCTTCGAATCAAAGACTATATAGACTGGTATATAGATGTTTAATTCAAAGAAGTTTGTTTGCTATATGGATTAGTGGTAGATTGCAGCTGCCTTCTTATTACTAAATCCAAATCTTCGAAATTCTTATTACACATCATACTAATATTTAAGAGAGAAAAAGACAACTGAAATACTAAACATTGGTGGGGTAGTTCACGAGTAGAGAAACACGTTAATTTGAACATTGGTGGGGTAGTTCTCGAGTTGAGAAACACATTTCTTTCCGGAATTTGAACACCTCCAGAAAGAAATCTTGCATTTGCGCTGAGTAAACTCAATGTTCGTAAGTTACACGATTTAAACGATGGGAATTAGATTTTTTAAATATTATTTTATCTTTTTTTAAATAAAAAAAGCTATTATATTAATAAAATAATGTTTAAGAGTATACAAGAGTGCCAGAAACAAGGTGGGTGGGATTAGCACACCCCCTAAACCAATACATTAATCATTGTGGTTAAGAGTATACAAGAGTGTCAGAAACAGTCTACAAACTGCCAATAACAACTATCAAAATAATATTAAATATCATTTGAAAAAAAAATCCGAAAAATTAGTGCCACCTAAAAAGAAGGAAAATGCGCATGACTCATATAAAACAAGTCAACAATTAGATTAGAATCTATTTTAATGCATATATCAAAACATTTTACCGTAAAGATGGAAAGGCAATGAAACGTCCATTCAGTGAGTGTGGCGGCAAAACCATCCTAGGGATTGCATTTTTTTTTGGTAAAATAAAATAACAATCATTTTATTTTATGATTTTTTTTTTTATAAAGCAAATTTATTATAATTAAATTTATTAGATAATTTATAATTTATTGATTTGTTTTTTAAAATGTGGAATTAAATGTAGTGAGTGAGCCAAAATAATATATATATATATATATATATATTAATAAGAATGGATTTTTTCGGGGTAATCCGGGTAATATTGATATTGGTGATGTGAGGCTGGACAGTAGTGGTACTGTCCATTTTTTTCTCTTGCTTTAAGGAATATCATTCTAATAACTTCATGGAAGCCCTTGCAAGGTATGCTTTGGGTTGGCATCAGATTGTTTGTGAACTTGACTCTCACATTGTTATAAATTTGTTTAATTCTGGGGATAGTCTTCATGGGAGTTGGCGGTTGAGTTGGATTGCTCGAAAAATTCTCAATATCTCTCACTTGGAGTTTATTTCTTTTGTGCATATTCCCCAAGAGTGGAATTGGGTAGCAAATTTTTTAAATAAATGGGCTTTTGAGTTGCAAGATGGTTGGGATGTTCAGAATTGATCTCAACTTTCTTTTGATTGCTCGCAATCTCTATTCTTTACTGAATAGCTTCTATCTTTTTCTTTAAAATTAATCTCTTATAATAAATATTTCCATTTTATCAATATGTTATGGTTCATATTATCATATATAATTACATTTTTCTTTTACATAGGTTAATAGTTTTGAAGCATAATAATAATAATAATATTTTAGAAACTTATATTAAATAATGTAATTTTATTGGATAAAATATAGAATTTTAAGTATAGCTATAGGTTCAAGTCTTGAAAAATGATATTAAATAATTACTAAATGTTATTGTGTGATTAATTTAAATATAATAGTAATGGGGAACTATAGGGTTAAAAAGCTAGAGGATGGGGAGGGTCATGCTCCCTCTCCCTGCTCCCCCTCCCCTAGTTTTTACCAAGTTTCCAACTCATCTCGGGTCATCCCATTTTGGGATTGCTTTTGTAGCAGATGATCTCCTTGGGGGAAGATCCTTACCTAGTTTCTGCTTCTTTCCTAGTAGTTTTGGGGTTTCCCTGATTGAGTCCTTGGTTTGGTGCATCCCAGGGATCTTCTAGGGTTTCCTGCATGTTTTTGGGATCCTTTCCCCAATCTCCCTCAAGAGTTCCCCACGGGTTTTTTCACAGGTTTCTACTTGGAGTCAGTTACCAAGGCTTTCTCGATCTGTGGTGGTTGTAGGTAGGGTTTTTAACTACTTGCTTATGCGTCCTTTGAGGTCCTCACTTCATCGAGGTTGGTTTGTGGGGGCATTTTCCTCTTTGATAGTGACTCCTCTCTGGGATGCCTTTGGTTGTTGGCGGTCCCATTCTATTTGGTGGGGCTCTTTTTGGTTTCTTGTTCGAAGGCTTCTTCTTGTTGGATCTACTATTTGATGGATGCTTAGAGCATTTTCATGGCCTTGGGGATGGGTCTCTTCATGTGCTTGAGTTGTTTCTAGTCCTAGTCCTGGTTTCCTAAAGTTGTTCATGAGCTAGGAAGGGGGTTCCTAGTCCTTTATGTTAGGGTTCTTAGGATAATATGTTTCATATCTCGATATTAGGGAGGGGACCTGTGATCAATGCATGTAGATGTGTCCACCCTTGGATCCCTCAGATTAGGATTTTAAGGATCCCATCTTTGTGCTTGTTGTTGTTTTTTGCCTAGGATTCGCTAGTTTTCATTTTAGTTTCCTATTTGAGGTCTTTTTCTTGCTATTCAGGCTTCTTGGTGGACACTCAGAGCATATTCTTGGCCTTGGCGGTAGGCCTCATCTTGTTCCTGAGTTGTTCACAGTCCTAGTTCTAGATCCTTGGATCTGTCTGAGAGCAAGAATGGTGGGTTCTTGGTCCTATCTGTTGGGGTTCTTGGGGTTATCTACAATATTATTTGGTCTTGGGGTGGGGACCAGTACTCTTTTCTTATAGTTTTGGTCACTCCTACCTCCTTCAAATTTGGCCTTTGGGGATCCTTTCCTTGCGCCTATTACTATTGTCCTTGGCTCCTTCTAGATTCCTTGTAGTTCAAATTGAAATGCATGGGGATATCTTTTCCCGTAGAGATCCCTAGTGGTGTTGATCCTCTTCATAGGCTCAAGTGGAGGCTTCCCATTGTTGTTTCTTTGAGGGTCCTAATACTATTTTCTAGGTTGTACCACTATTGTGATTTGGACTGTATCTTGTTGCTGCTCTTCTACACCCTGGGATGCATCCCGGATCGTCCCTAGGTGGGATCTGCATTCAAATTTCAAAAGTCAAAATTTCTTGTTTTTGGTTTCGTGGCAGGATATTTGGTTTCAGGCTATTTTTGGACTTCCTGCTTTCCCTACTTGGTTCTGGGTGGGAATTTTTTTTCATCTTTTCCTATTGTGTGTTGAGTGGAACTCAACCTTTCATAAGGTTTGCTCACATGTAGCTATGGTCTGACCCAGATTGACAATAATAGGAGGGTGGTGTTTTTTAGCTAAAGTGGGTTTCACTAGTTGATACTAGAATCTGGTCTCTTTGCTGGTCCAAGGATTTTTTTTTTATTTTTCTCTTATGTTTATGTTTATTTCCATATACTAAAGCAATGCCTAAGAACTCGACGCTATAACCCTTCTTGTTATAAGATTTTGGGATCTTAAAAAAACCAATTTGTATATAAACTTAACTTACCAAAAAAAAAAACTATAATAGTAATGTAGTCAGGAACCAAATTAATGCGAATACGGAAATAACAAAATTAATAAAAAAATTAAAGGTCTTTCATAATTAACGGCACTAAGGCAAAATTGGAAACAAAATTATCTTACTTTTCCTTAAATTGAAACCTTGCACATTTCGCACTTCTGAAACCTTTGGTGTGTTTAGATGGCATAGGCGGAATGATAAGCGTCTTAAAAAAAGAAGTTATTAGTCTCTTTTCGTAGGGTGTACTCTGATTCAAAAAGCACTCAGTAGTCATACCACTTAAAATAAATTAAACATTATCATGTTCAATGTGCATTACAAAAATTTACTGCATACCAAATTTATTTATTTATTCCATGGATGGCCTCACAGGAATATATCCTTCAATAATCCACCTTTACATAAACTATTATCATGATCAATGTGCATTACAAAAACTTACTGCAAAAGATATTTATTTATTACATAGATGACCTCACAGGAATATATTCTTCCATAATCCACCTCTACATAAACTATTTAAAACAACTAAATTATTATAAGACGCGACAATATGAACTCTAGCATGATTTAGTTGGGCATCCTGCAGTTCTTTCTAATCTCTCCACTGGAACCTGTGAGAGACTCGATATTTCCCATCTTCACCATAGCAGCTGCAAAGTCTTAAAGAATGCCTCCTGATTCCCACTGTAGGTGTTGACCTGGGAATCAGTAGAGCCTCCATTAAACAATTGTTGGTCTGAGTGAAGTAGTCCTTTCTTGCTTATCAAATTCTTGTAGTAATGATTGTCGAAGCAAGTTGGAGTTTGCAGATCTAAAGGTGAGATGATGTTGTCGCCTCCATTTCTAGGACATTTTGGTTTCAAAGAACTGGCTTACTTCATAACTATGTTGGATTCGTTGTAAATACGAGACCTGAAACTGGTGCACCGCGCTTGACCTATCGTATGAGAGCCTATAAAACGAAATGAAAACACCATTAACTCTCTGCGAAACAAGCGGAATAAATATTACAAATGTGGAAGGGAGTTTACCTGAAAGTACGACCATGTCCTTTGCTGAAAGTCCCTGTGCTTGAAATTTGGAAATAAGGTTGCTTAGACTCGAAGTGGGTGGTGAAATGTTATTGTTTGCTCCACTTTTGCTTGTTGTTCTCGAGTCTCTTCTTCCCAACATAACTGTCCACCAAGGCCCTCCCAACTATATATACAATAATTTTCAAACAAGATATTAGATAGCGAACCATGGATTCACCTCTAATACTTCGTAGTCTAAGTACAAAAGCAGGTAAATATAAGTACACAATTTTTACATACTTCGGCAACAGAATCACAAGCAGCTATTGCCACAATGTCAGCACACGATACCACTCCACTGCACACTCTCTCAACTTGGGCCTTGATATTATGAATCACCTCGAATCCTCTGGCTGATTGATTATTAGGGACTGCAGTTTTCTCACCAGTTAACGTCGGTGAATCGTCCAACAACAAGGACCCATCGCAACCCTGCGTTTCCAGCAACAGAAATGAGTCAAATTTATCGATGCATAACTTCATCTTCAATACATAATCAGCATTTTTCAAAGTGGAAAACCACAGGAATAAATTCTTACGTTAACGAAACAGTCATGAAAGTGAAGGCGGAGCAACGATGCACCCATTCGTCTCTCCTTGGCCACTGCTTGTTTCACCGCGGCCCTCACTATGTACAACGCATAAGGACACGACTTGGCATAAAATGTTGGACTAAGTTGCCCAAGCACAGGAGCCCAAGACAAAGACATCCAAGCAACAAGTGGGCCACGCGGCTCCAACAAACACGGCTCTGAGATTGTACAAGTCCACGGTAACAGAAAGGTTAGATAAAGAAGATGTCAAATATCTATTCTATCTAGGCTTTTAGGTATCCGTGCTCTCTAAAAGTGGAAATAAGGTTGTGGAAAATGTCAAAGGGGACGGTCTTTCATATAATATTGGTATAATAATGGTTAGTGTTAAAAAAAGTTGTTATAATAATGGTTAGTGTTAAAATAACGTTGTACGGTGTGAATCGTTTGACATCCCAATTGCTTATCGGCGAGTTAATCCAAGTCTTCTTTTGCATGGAAAATAAAAAACTATTTTATTTTGTGGAGTCAATGAACATATCGACCAAATCCATTTGTCCGTTGCATCTAATAAATTTTCTATTCGTTATAGGGAGTTTCTTTCAACTCTTATCATTGGAGAGAGAGTCTTCGAGTACGTTGTCCTCCAGCTTAGATTGGAAACAAAATACAGAATGAAACGCCTTTAAGAGCCCAGAAGGTAGAGTAGTTCTATATATTTTTTAAAACAGAATAAAATAAAGTAAGAAAAAACATTCATCTTCAAATCAAAGACTGAGATAGATATTTAATTCAGAGGAAGTATGCTTGCTATATAGCTTGGTAGATTGCAGTTGCTTACTGTAACGTTACAGCATGGGCCTCCTTAATCATACCTTCACGAGTAGAGAAACACGATTCATTCCGGAATCTGAACACCTCGAGAATGGAATCTTGCATTTGCATTGACTATCAATTTAAAGTAAACTCATGTTCTTAAATTACAAGATCTAAACGATGGAATTTAGTTTTTTATTGAACTTTTTTTTAATCTTAATTTATATATTTATGAAAAGAATTGCTATCATATTTAATAAATTGCATGTAAAGTGTAAATTCAAAATATGTCAACAGCGAAATTATATGAGAATTTTTTTCCTTAACGACGGAAAGTTGTTGAAGAAGGGCATAGTCCATTCTCCGAAAAGCCATCCTTGGTATTTCATTATTTGGAGAAAACAAAATAATAATTTATTTATTTTATGTTTTTTTTATAACGAAGTTTTATATATATATATATATATGAATCAACAAAATAATAACCCTTACAACTGTCAGAAGAAAGAAATCCCAATAACAACGATCCAATAAACAACAACCTCAACTAGGCATATCCACAACAAGCAAATTAGCAAGATGCTAAGAACAGTCCAATGGAAGCTGATCCCATTCCTTAACATTCTAGTCTTCCTGAAACTCAGAAGCTCATTTTGCCAAGCAATCAATTACACCATTTCATTCCTTGGGAATATGAACAAAAGAAATAAACGCCACATGTTATAGATTGAAAGATCTGCTGAGCTACTACCGCGAGCTGCCAATGAACATTAAAAATATTATGAGTCTTCAATAAATTAATAATAATTTGAGAGTCTAACTCACTGATTATATTTTGCCATCAACTAGGCATATCCACAACAAGCAAATTAGCAATATGTTGAGAACAGTCCAATGGAAGAAGCTGATCCCATTCCCTAACATTCCAATCTTCGTGAAACTCTGAAGTCCATTTTGCCAAGCAATCAGCCACACCATTCCATTCCCTCCAGATGCCATCTACCAAACTACTACCGCCAGCTGCCAATGAACATTAGAAAATCAAATTTATTATAAATAAAATTATTAAATATTTTAATTGAAAAATAAATAAATAAAATATTTCTTTAAGAATGAATGATAAAATTTATTTATAAAATTATTTAATACAATGTCTAAAATTTAAGATGTAAATGGAGTGAGTGGCAACACAATATGTGAATTAAATTAAAATTCATAATGTCACATATGTATTTTTAAAAATTAACTAATTAAATTTAAAATGTTTTTTTTTTTTTGATATTAAGAAAAAAGAGGGTTTTGAAATGGACCCATAAACATTGTACAACAGAACAACTACCAGAAATACAAACAAAACTAACACAAATAGAATTAAAACACAAAAACTGAGGACCAAAAAAATTCAAAAAACTCGAGATGACTAGTGAATGAATCTAGTTCTGCATCATAGAAATATTTTTGCATCACAAAAATACAAAAAAAACTAACACAAACAAAATCAACACACAAAAACAAAGGACAAAACAAAATTAAATAAATTTGAGACGAAAAATTATTAAATAAAGTTTTAGAACATTATTAAAAAAATAAGAAGGGAAAAAACCTTAAACATTATAACTATTTTAATATTATAAATTAAAAAAATAATTTAAATGTGAATTATGTGCTTTTAATTCATTTACTATTTATTAAAATGAGAGCTTAAAAAATAAGTAAGTTAAGAACAATTGGAAAAATCCCACACAATTTAGATTTAACAAAACTAAAGACATATATTGCTATAATGAATTTTTATGGTCTTTTATACCATTAACTATGCACAATATGGTAAATTAACTATCACAAATACATATGTAAATAGATATTGATAAAATATGTATTATCAAAACAAAAGATAAAAATATTATTATGGATTTTTATGGTCTTTTATACCATTAACTAATACCATTAACTATGTAAATATGCAAATATATACTTATAAAATATATACTATTTGGGGTGATAAATTTTTAGTCTAAAACTGTAACAAAATCATTTTTAAAATAATTTAACAAAACTACATGCTAAAGTCACAATATGGAAAGTGTATTGCAACACTTTTTTTCAAACATTATCAATTTTAACAATTTATTCTTAAAAGGATTTATCTCAATTTTCTTTCTAAGTTGATCGAAACAATTTTTTATTTACAATTATTAATGCATCAACAATATTTCCTTTTTTAACACATTTTCAACTTCACTACTTTATGATTCACAATATAGTAAATTTAATTTAATTTTGTTATACATGGATCTAGTATGAAAACTTGGATTTTTTCCCAATTAAATAGCATATTACAGATTTTGTTATCAATGCATCTAAATTAATATTAATATCATTCCATAGTTTCCTCTATCTATCATAAAAATCAATTACATTTAGATCATATATATTTATGGTTTCAATTATACATTTAGATCCTAAAAATATTTCTTTTTCCTACTAAAAATTTAACAATCTGGCTACTTCTCACAATTGTACATACCATATGTCATTCTTCCACAATTTTGTAATACATCCTTCATATACCATAGTTGAATTTTCTAAATATATCTATTACTCAAAATTTTAAATACTCCTCTTTATTCCCTACTTGTTGTTTTTGTTTATTGTATTAAATAAATTGTAAACTACAAAAATTGCTAATTCATTAATAAGTCCCTTTTTTTAATGTATTCATATCTTAAATATTGACATAATCTTCATAATTATTTTTTATTGCCCACATGAGTATCGCTTTCATTCCTTTTCCCTTTATTTTTACTTCGAAAATATTCTTATCCTTTCTCCATTCGTATAAATGCTTTTATTATCTATATATTATAATACGATATATATATATATATATATATATATATATATATATATATATATATATATATATATATAAAGAGAGAGAGAAAGATAGTGTTGCCCTATCTATCCTAAAATACGAGTATTAACCTATATATTACTAACATTCTCATGCCTCCCTTAATAAAAAGGAAGTTCAATACTTTTTTCTTATATTAATTTATCTATTATGCTTTCCTAAAACCCCTAAATTGTAAGGGATGACCTTTATTCTACATTCATTTATATTGTAATGAGATGATTTTTTACTATTTGAATAAATTGAAAACCATTTCTCTAGATCAAACTTAACCTCTTATATTTTTATTTTTTGAATTACGACTCCATATTCCTTCACAAGGAAAATAGTACTTTATAACAAATGTTTCAAATTGTTAATAGAAAATAAAAATGTTAATAAAATAGTACTTTATATTTGATAAATATGTTTTACATTTTTATCATCATATATAATTACATTTTTCCTTTTACAAATGTTAATTATTTTGAAATATAATAGAAATAATAATATATAAAAACTTATATCAAATAATATAATTTTAAGGCATGCCAAGGAATCACTGGTTCAATAGTTGGGATAAATAGTTGGTGTAACCTACACTAAGGTTCAAATCATGGTAACATCAAATAGCTCAAAAAAATTAAATTGACATAAAAGGAAAAGGAAAACCTTTCAAAACCCTACTTTAAAATATACATAGAATTTGAAAGTATAGGTTTAGGTTCTAGACAAATATAGATAATTATTAAATGTGATTATTTGTTTCATTTAAATATCATGGTAATGTATTAATCTATAATAGGAATTGATTTTTTTTAATTCTATATATCCAAACACTTAAAAATTTATCTAATGAATTATCTATAAAATAGACTCTAACATTTGATTATTAAACAATAAAAATATATATTCTCTTTTTATGACTCTATAAAAGGTGGTGTAAGATAGTATTCCTACTATATACTACAATAAGATCTTTCAAACATAAATTCAATTTCTCAGTCTTAAGACTCACCACTCTATTATTTGATATTCATGTTAAAAAAAACTAAATCTTTAAAAGAAAGAAAACATAAGATATCCCAAGATAATATAAATTGATTCAAAATATTGATTAGAAAAATAAAAGGTGAAGTAACTCTATATAAGAAAAGGTTGAAGATTTTAATATTTAATCTAAATTTATTAAATAATTAAACATTATGTAGACACCAAAACAGCACCAATCCGATTATGTGACCGCAAACACTGATCGCTTTGACAAACACAGCCCCCAGGGCAGCCTTCAGAGGTTAAACAGTGGTCTTAACCACTTTCATAGCAATTTTGTAAGGTCAAGAAGCAATTTGGCACACTTGGACACTTTGCCCAATATTCGTCTCACCCAGGGATGAATTCAAAATAGAATCCGTCCCTGGGTGGGACGAATTCTAAGCTTAACGGACAAAAAGGCAAAGGGTGCCAAGTGGCAGCCCAGAACAGTCAGTTAAGGGCTCCTACCTTGCACGCATGTGTAAGTGGACAGAGGGGCCGTTAGAGGACTATTACAAAAAGCATTTATCAAAGTTCAAGTCAATGGAGGACTCCCCCCCTCATGGGAAGACAAGACTGCCACATGGCGCCTATGGCCAACACTTGGCATTTGTGCTTCCCTCCCAAAAGAGACCCCTTGGGTCTATAAAAGGTGGGACTTTTCTCACCCAAAATAGACAGGTTGAAGGAGTGTTCAAGCAACGAAGTGTCGCCGAATTGAAGACTCACTTGCATCCCCCTTTGTTCACCTTCCTACATCCATCAATCTCTTTTGCAAGGGAGGTTGTTGGGTGGCCTTTGGAAGCTCGAACCTTACTCAAATCCGACGCATGGACATCCGAACCTACCAATTCGCCGACCCCCCAATCCTAAAAGGTTTTGGGCCCATCCTTGGTGGATTGGCTCCAAAATCGAGGGCCAACGGTGGGAGGCCCACTTGGGCACCCCCGCACCTCCCAAGTCCTAATTTTAGTTTTTGAGCACTTTAGATTATTTTTTAGATTGCATTCTAGTGTTACTAGGTCCGATTAGTCTATAATTGCAATTTTGTAGCTTTTGGTCGTAGTTTAGGGTGTTTTGTATTGCTTTGTCGTTTCGCTAACTTGCAGGTGTCAAGGTCAAATTCCCGAGGGTGGAGGCCAAATTGGGAAAATCCGACCATCTGGGTCGTCCCAAAATGGCCCCAATTACCTAACCCCCTATTTGGCAGGAGTTTTGCAGGTCCCGAGATCCGACATTGGAGCAGAAGCAGGTCGGTTTCTCCTACTCAGAAGAATTCGTCCCACCCAGGGACGAATTACAGTTCGAATTCGTCCCGCCTGGGGACGAATTCCAGCTTAAGGTGGATTGGCCAGCTGCCTCAGTGGCAGTGGCCTTCTGGTAACTTTTCTTACCTTCTGTCAGGTTTTGAAGCAATTTGGATTCACTGTTTTCACTGTTTCAGGCAAATATTCGTATGCATATTTTGTTAGTTTTAGAGAGAGAATGCTTTTCATTTGCAACAGGTGCTACTAACGTCTTGATCATTTCTTTGTTCGCAGGAGAAGCAGCAGAGGCGAAGAACTCATCGACATCGGCGACGGCATCATCTTGGCCCGCCCATTGCAATCGTGGGCACGCGGAAGGAGGAATCATTCAACGATTGTAATCAAACCCTATTTGCGCTCCTAGCCCCTAAAAAGGGAGGAGGCATTATTGTAACAGAGATCGAAGGAAATTAATGAAAGGGCTGTGTTTTCTTTATCTGATTGCGTCTCTTCCAACATGTCTCTTTTTCGTTTCATGTAATTTATATTTCTAGGACTTAAGCGTGCTTAACTTTGAATGCAATCGCACTTGGTGTTTCCTTTGACCGGAATCTCGTGCTTTCAGTGGCGATCACGGTGGGACCCTGTTCCCAGGTTTTTGAAATCACAGAAACTGATCAAAGTTTTGTGTTTGTGCTTGACAGGTACATCTTTTTTTGTTGCAGACTGCTATTCGTCTCTGACAGGGACGAATCCTTTTCTGCAATTCGTCTGACCCTGAGACGAATTCAAATTCGTCTCTGGGTGGGACGAATCTCGTTCCGCAATCTGCCTCCCGTAGGGACGAATTCCCCGTCTCACGGATTTTCAGAGCAGAAATTCAGAGACAACAGGAGCAGCAGAGAAGAGGTAGGGATTTTCATGATCTCTCGTTAAATTTTTCTGTTTCTCGTTTCTCGTTTCGTTAATTGTTTTCATTTAATCTCGCATTGCATTAGGGAAAGTCATGTATGCTAGTTTCATTTTTGTTGGATAAAACGAATCCCACACACATCACGAAACAATTTTAAACCAAGGAGCAGGTCGTAAGACCCCAGCCCTTGATCAAGACCATTGGTGGATTTAATCACCACCTTGGCTTGATTTGCATCCATTTCCCGATTGTCAATCGTTGTTAGGCGTAAATCCCGACGAAGACAGACCGAGCGTAGTCGGGGTGATTCCCATGCGCGCGAGGATAAGTTTTCTATGGTAGGTGCCATTAACAGGACAATCCCCCTTCCGTACCGCCTACGTACCACGTACCTTCTCCTCTCACGTACCTATAGTCTCCCTCTCGTAAGGGCGGGTATATAGAGAGGTTGGTATATCGGCTCGGTTGGTATATTGAAGGGGCGACCTTTTTGGAGTTATAAGAGCCTACATGATGCATTTAAACGTTCTACAAAACCTACAAAAACAAAAACAAAACACCAAAATGCACTAAACCAGTCTAGGGCACACCAAGAATCCTTAAAAGAGATAATCACGGTTTTGTGAATGTGTGTGTTTAATTCTGTTTAGTGTAGACAAAAAAAAAAATCATTAAAAACAAAGATAAAAAAATCTACGCATTTTGTCATTTTCTCCAAAAAGCTCCAAGGATTCCCGTAATCGCTTGGTCACTCCAAAATGCCCCAAAGGTGTCCATGAACCCTTTGGTCAACCCAAAAGCACCCCAAATGTGCCCATAAGTGATGCAGGACCATCCAACAAAAAATGGGAAATCTTGTATTTTTCTCTAAATTTTAGTGCATCTTGCCGGGGCCATAACTTCTCAACCGTAGCTCCGATTGACATGAAATTTCACTAGAGTTGTATTTCCCCAGAAATCCAGTTTTTGAGGCCAAATTCCATCATCTAGTGCCCCGAAATTAGGTTCTAAAATTGCATGCCCAATTCTATGCACTTTTTGAGCTGTTCGGATGTCAATATCTCCTAATGTATTTAGAGCTAGGACTTGAAACTTCATTTTTGTCTTATCTATTATAAGAGGGATGCGCACACCAATTTTGGGCCCCATCCGACTCATTTTCAATTTTAGGGCTTTTTAGAGAGACATCGTCATGGTGCTCACCCGTAGCCAAGCCCAATCACGGGCGGAGGCTATGGGGAATGTCCAAGGAGGCACGAGTCACCTCCATTACAATCCCAAGGATTTGGTCATACCACCTTGGCGACCTAACACACAATGCAGTCCCCTCCACACCTTAAAGGAAAGAGACTACAGGGACACCTCTTCGAGGAGCACTCCTGTTCAACATAGCACTCATCACACACCCTTCCATGAGGGGTACAATCATAGGAGAGCTCCCTTAGATGATCGCTATGAGCGGTCACCGCGCGATGAAGCGCTAGGTCAACATAGGGTTCGACGGGAGGAACCACATCATTACACTACCCGTCCTTCACCCCCTCTAGTTGTCGGGACTACAAAGACAAATCCAGAGCACAAGGCTCCTCAGGCGAGGCGGGCCAACTCCACCCGTTCCTTTTTCATTTATGAAAGAGAGCACGAGGAAGACCTCTACCTTCCTCGAGAGCAATATACAATGCGAGAGCAATATGCCTCCGCACCTGCTATCTATCAGGAACACTCACTGAGGCCAAAGCCTCGAGGGAATGCTGTTACCCCCAATAGAGGGAGGTCGCCTATAGAGATCTTGGATCACTACGACCGAGATAGATATCTAGAAGAGGCATCTAGGCCTTCTAGACATGAAGCAATGAGAGCTCCCTTAGATGCTCGCTATGAGCGGTCATCGCGCGATGAAGTGCTAAGTCAACATAGGGTTCGATGGGAGGAACCACATGATTACATTATCCCTCCTTCACCCCCTCTAGTTGCCATAACTACAAAGACAAATCCAGAGCACAAGGCTCTTTGGGCAGGGCGAGATAGCTCCGTCCATCCCTTTTTCACTTATGAAAGAGAGCACGAGGAAGACCTCTACCTTCCTCGAGAGCAATATACAGTGCGAGAGCAATATGCCTTCGCACCTGCTATCTATCAGGACCAATCACTGAGGCCAAAGCCCCGAGAGAATGCTGCTACCCCTAACAGAGGGATGTGTCCTATAGAGATCTTGGATCACTACGACCAAGATTTTTATCTAAGAGAGGCGTCTAGGCCTTCTAGACATGAGGCGGTGGGACCAACTATCGTAGAATCTGTCGAATATATCACACATCTCAAGCAACTCACGCAACTTGAGCTCGAACGACTACCGTTAGAGGAACCGTACCATATTAACGAAGAGCACCTTCAACGCCAGAAGGATGAGCTGTTCCAACACACTATGCAAGAGAAGACTCCAACCCCTCACATGCATAAGACAAAATATTTTGAGTGGCACAACCCATGGGGGGAAGATAGGTCATCGCGACCTCATCAAAAGCTACCCCCAACACCTCCTAGACAGGAGCGGGAAGCTACTCTCCCGATTCCCGAAGAACCACCCCCGACGCCTCCTAGACATGAATGGGAGGCCGCTCCTATAACCAATGATGGGTGCCTTCCTCAGACATCCACCCAGTCTTATGAGCCACCCTTAGAAATTCATCAAGAAGCCTCTAAGGAATCGGAGCGCGAAGAAGAGCGGGATGAATCGCCCTACCAAGGCATGGGGGTGCCATCTGGCCACCCCTCCATAAGCCCCAAGTTCCTCAACAAGAACCAACCAAAGAGGAGGAGTTCAAATCTCCCAATACATGCAAAGCACTAGAGCACTTAGAGTTGGTAGAGGCCAAGATTTTGGAGCTCCCAAGGCCCAACTTACATAAGGCTCCTTTCGAAGAGGATCAACCTTTAACCATAGGGCTACCTGATGATGCAGTCCTCCATGTCTCATAATCTCCAGATTCTGATGAGCTATACACATTGTCCGAAGGTGAGGATGAAACAGACATAGCCCACAACAATCACATGCGACAACATCGACATCCCATAAAATTTGAAGAAGCATGTCAACAGATAAACATAATACTAGGGCATGAGTGGCGTGTTAACCCACCACAGTGGGACCAAGCATTACATCCACAACTTTGGGCACACAAAGAGCAACTTCCACCAAGAGACATCATAGAAACATCAGTGCCGCGGGTGGACCCTGTCCTCATCTCTATGCATAGGGCTGATCCATTCATGCCCATACCTCTAGAGCCAGATCCAGAGTGCAAAGACCATCAAGCTGGGGGTACCTCTATCCCTCAAGAACCATAATCCAAACCCAAAAGCTCCAAGGATTATCGCAATCACTTGGTCACCCAAAAGCTCCAAGGATTATCGCAATCTCTTGGTCAACCCAAAAGCTCCAAGGATTATCGCAATCTCTTGGTCAACCAAAAGCTCCAAGGATTATCGCAATCTCTTGGTCAACCCAAAAAGCTCCAAGGATTATCGCAATCTCTTGGTCAATCCAAAAGCTCCAAGGATTATCGCAATCTCTTGGTCACTCCAAAAAGCTCCAAGGATTATCGCAATCTCTTGGTCAACCCAAAAAGCTCCAAGGATTATCGCAATCTCTTGGTCACCCAAAAAGCTCCAAGGATTATCGCAATCTCTTGGTCATCCAAAAAGCTCCAAGGATTATCGCAATCTCTTGGTCAACCAAAAGCTCCAAGGATTATCGCAATCTCTTGGTCAATCCAAAAAGCTCCAAGGATTATCGCAATCTCTTGGTCAACCCAAAAGCTCCAACGATTATCGCAATCGCTTGGTCAAAAAAAAAATCAAGAAATTCAAAAAAACAAAACAACAAAAATCATCAAAAACAACAAAGATTTGCATCTCAATTCTAGGCATACTCAAATTCATCAAAAAATTCATATTCTCGCACCTCATCTTCACCTTCACCAAAAACAATCCATCAAAATTACAAAAATACATAGCCGCATTAAGCATTGCATCCATACATTGCATATTTGTAGTCATACAGGTCAAAGGCACCATAAGCTGCAATAGCTCTAATAGTCCATCTTGTTCCGCATTGTCTCATGTTACAAAAACAACAAAAACACCAAGCATAACTTTTACCACACTACAGCCAGTGGTCTGGGAATGTACCAAGAGTTTCAGTGATTCATCATCATTTTCCTCTTTAGCCATGTAGTGTATCAAGTCGAACAGATTTTACGAAGGTAGAGTCATACTTGAAATACACCTTGTTACGTAACATCCCAACACAAATCAAAACACTAAAATTCCCAAAATTGTGTGAACGAAAGACGAAACCTGCAAAATAATCTAGGTCACCACAAGCGAAACGGTTATCTTGCTCATCCCCCTGTGCGAATGACCCCTAGAATGCTGAGAGTTGGCAAAAGGACAAGCATCCTCCCTACCCAATTCCCTAAGAATCCCTAAAGTTCTCAATAGTTGCAAAACACAAAAATTTGCAAAATGTCAAAACTCCAAATTTGACAAACTATAGTGCACACATCAAAAGGCACAAACAACAATGATTTTCATCACTCCATATCCCCAATCCCTTGCTCAAAAAAAAAAACAAAATCAAAATAAACAGTGATCTCATCACTACAAAGAGCAAGTATCCCAATACAATTGAAGAAAAGAAGGGAGTTGACCTTGAATCCCTGGAACTCTCAAAGATTCCGTAGGTCATAAGGCAAGCTTCAGTACCAATTTGGTTGATAGCCTATCGGTAATAGAAGTAAACCTCCCGCATGACGATATATCTGTCACATTAACTTGCGTACGGATCAATGTTTGCATGTGGATGAGCTAGCTTATGGCATCCTGGATTACAACGCAGATTAATCTTAGTACATACAACAAAGGAATTCGTGGAGCTAATTAGGTGATCCTCAGAGACAGGTTCGGTTGAAAGCCCATCCGGCACTCGGCGGGTATCCTAACAAATACCACTAAATGAACTCAATTGCACACACAGGGATGTGAAATAACTCGGTCAAAAACAAGTCCGATTCATACCTTGTTCAAAAGTCTTGTAAGATAAAGTACAATCGTGGCTAGTGAGCTAAAACCGTCTGAGTCTCGTAAAACCTTAGCTACATTTCTAAACCAACTGCGCTACTTTTCATCTTTGCAAATACCATCAAAAAATACAAAAAAGAAAAACCATGTATACATGTAGAGCCATACATCACAACAATCGCCTAAAAACAAAATAACAGAGCTCTAAACAGTCTATGGTGCCATAGCCAAACATCACAAACCCCATTCATCCATTTCATATCTCGCATATCACATATAAATCAAAACCATTTGCATTCATCATAGCATATGCATCCATCAAAATAAATCAACATGCATACATCCATATTCATCAACCATCATGCACAAGATCAAAGAAAATCAAAACAACAAAAACAACAAATAAATGCAACACAAAAACAAAAGCAATAAACATTGCCAGACACAAGTGCTCTTGCACTTAACCTCTTGGCATAACAAAATTGATGTCAAGGTTTACATTGTCACTATCCTACTCCCTAAGAAGGCTACCATAGCCGGACCGCTCCACGGAAGACAGATTTTGACAATTTAATCCCAAAATGCGTCACAAAAAACAACAAAACAACAAAAAATCAAACAAAACCAATAAACATTGCCAGACACAAGTGCTCTTGCACTTAACCTCTTGGCATAGCAAAATTGATGTCGGGTTTGCATTGTCACTATCCTACTCCCGAAGAAGGCTACCATAGCCGGACCGCTCCACGGGAGGACGGATTGCCGACAATTCAATCACCAAATGGTGTCACAAAAACAACAAAAATAGTACAAAATTCAACAAAAACACAACAAAAACATTGCCGGGCATAAGTGCTCATGCACTTAACCTCTAGGCAAAGAAAATCGATGTCGAGGTCCAAATTATCGCTCTCCTAATTCCCCAAGAAGGCTATCATAGCCGGACCGCTCCACGGGAAATAGGTTTTCGACGATTTCACCTCATTATGACATCACCAAAAGGGTTAACACCCACCAAAAATAGGTCCATATGTTGGAAAAATTGCACACGCTTAACGGTAAACCCTCTAAAGGCAACCTTGCACAAGTCATCTTGGGTCAAGCGACTCGTCGCTTCTCTCACGAAGGTCATTCCCTCATCGATTCGTCGCTTGAGGGGGTAGTCACACTTAGTCACCAATCAACAATCACACACCCAATTAAGGAAAACGACATGCATTCAAAGAATCATTGACAAAGACAATCACGCTCCCGCTTGGGGCAGTAAACAAGCAACAATCAAATCAATCAAACACTTGGCATTTCGTGAATCATGAACACAAGGTTCCCCCCGAGGATAAAAACGCCCTTCACTTGTTCATGATCGATCAATGTCTAAGTTCAAGTCACACCTCACCAAAACAGGTTAATACTTGAAATCAAATTCCTTAGCTCGTCGAAGCAAGGATTCAAGAATGCATGCCCTTTCCATACTTGGGGCATCAAAAGTTGGTTAGGTTACCAAGAAACCCTAATCATTAGTGCTTTGGTTATCTATTTTTGCTCAAGATCGCGTCACCCGCAGTCGCTTCCCAAAAAGGGGCATCTCAGAGACACCAAAACAAGCACCAATCCGATTATGTGACCGCAAACACCGATCGCTTTGACAAACACAGCCCCCTGTGGCAGCCCTCGGAGGTTAAACAAGTGGTCTTAACCACTTTCATAGCAATTTTGTAAGGTCAAGAAGCAATTTGGCACACTTGGACACTTTGCCCAATGCATTCGCCTCACCCGGGGACGAATTCAAAATAGAATCCGTCCCACCCCAGGATCGACTTCTGAATCCGTCCCCGGGTGGGACGAATTCTAAGCTTAACGGGCAAAAAGGCAAATGGTGCCAAGTGGCAGCCCGAACAGTCGGCTAAGGGCTCCTACCTTGCACGCATGTGTAAGTGGACGGAGGGGCCGTTAGAGGACTGTTACAAAAAGCATTTATCAAAGTTCAAGTCAATGGAGGACTCCCCTCCCTCATGGGAAGACAAGACTGCCACATGGCGCCTATGGCCAACACTTGGCTTTTGTGCTTCCCTCCCAAAAGAGACCCCTTGGGTCTATAAAAGGTGGGACTTTTCTCACCCAAAATATACAAAGTTGAAGGAGTGTTCAAGCAACGAAGTGCTGCCGAACTGAAGACTCACTTGCATCCCCCTTTGTTCACCTTCCTACATCCATCAATCTCTTTTGCAAGGGAGGTTGTTGGGTGGCCTTTGGAAGCTCGAACCTTACTCAAATCCGACGCATGGACATCTCAACCTACCAATTCGCCGACCCCCCAATCCTAAAAGGTTTTGGGCCCATCCTTGGTGGATTGGCTCCAAAATCGAGGGCCAACGGTGGGAGGCCCACTTGGGCACCCCCGCACCTCCCAAGTCCTAATTTTAGTTTTTGAGCACTTTAGATTATTTTTTAGATTGCATTCTGTGTTACTAGGTCTGATTAGTCTATAATTGCAATTTTGTAGCTTTTGGTCATAGTTTAGGGTGTTTTGTATTGCTTTGTCGTTTCGCTAACTTGCAGGTGTCAAGGTCAAATTCCCGAGGGTGGAGGCCAAATTGGGAAAATCCGACCATCTGGGTCGTCCCAAAATGGCCCCAATTACCTAACCCCCCTGTTTGCAGGAGTTTTGCAGGTCCCGAGATCCGACATTGGAGCAGCAGCAGGTCGGTTTCTCCTACTCGAAGAATTCGTCCCACCCAGGGACGAATTACAGTCAGAATTCGTCCCGCCCGGGGACGAATTCCAGCTTATAGGTGGATTGGCCAGCCGCCTCGATGGCAAGTGGCCTTCCGGTAACTTTTCTTACCTTCTCGTCAAGTTTTGAAGCAATTTGGATTCACTGTTTTCACGCTTTAGGCAAATATTCGTATGCATATTTTGTTAGTTTTAGAGAGAGAATGCTTTTCATTTGCAACGAAGTGCTACTAACGTCTTGATCATTTCTTTGTTCGCAGGAGAAGCAGCAGAGGCGAAGAACTCATCGACATCAGCGGCGGCATCATCTTGGCCCGCCCATTGCAATCGTGGGCATGCGGAAGGAGGAATCATTTAGCGATTGTAATCAAACCCTATTTGCGCTCCTAGCCCCCTGAAAAGGGAGGAGGCATTATTGTAACAGAGAACGAAGGAAATTAATGAAAGGGCTGTGTTTTCTTTATCTGATTGCGTCTCTTCCAACATGTCTCTTTTCCGTTTCATGCAATTTACATTTCTAGGACTTAAGCGTGCTTAACTTTGAATGCAATCGCACTTGGTGTTTCCTTTGACCGGAATCTCGTGCTTTCACATTACTCATAAAGGATTATCGAAAAGTTATAATAGCAAGTGTGTGAGCTTGTTACAAAATAATAATAATAGTTTGAATAAATTGGATTACAACATTTGAGTAGCATAGTTAAAATATATTAAATGTTTAATAAAATGTTATAAATATATTAAATTTAAAAATGTTATTCTATATTAATGATAAAAATAAAATTGTAATTCCTTTAATCGAAGAAAATTTTTATAACTTAATAATAAACATAATTATTATTTATTAAAAATATTTTATAAATCTTATGAAAATTTTATTTATAATACTAACCTCAAATAAATCTACTACATATCCTTTAAAACCACATCTTACCAATATAACTTCAAGTCCTATGAAGTACGAAGAAGACAATAAATGACGTGACTTATTGAATTTAAAAAAAAAATCTTGATTATAAAGAAAATATATATATTTTGCAAGGTAGGTACCATATTATCAAAATTATTTTACTATGTGGATCAAATTGATAAGCTCCTCTTATGTATTTTTAATATTTGAAAATATAATAAAATGTTGCATTTAAAAGCAAGTAGCATAGATATACATATTATATAGATTAATGGTAAAGGAAAGATTTTATATTTATATTTATATATATTATTGATATAAATAAATATTATATTTTTTAATTGTAAAATTAAATAAAGACATTATATATAATCAAATATTTATGGATGATGGGAGGTGAGAATTCAATAATCATTGGTAATAAAATCAAAAGAGCATGGAGGAATGTTCCTAATGGCATAATAGAATGGAGAAGTCATAAATAACGACAACATTGGTAATGAGAATAAGATACTTAATTTGTAAAGGTTTAATCAAATTTTGGTTAAAAAATAAGAATTTAAGAGAAGAAATCAAGTGCTCTTTTGAAAAAAAGAAAAAGAGCTCGAAGATTATGAAATAAAGTTCAAGGAAAAGATAAATTTTTTGAGAGAAGTTGTAAAACAAGTAAAGAAAAAGGTAAAAACAAGTAAGAGAATAAGAATAGGGAAGAGGTTGTTGGCCCAAGTCACCATTAGTAGTGATGATAAAGACGATGCAATAATTCTTACTTTAATTTTAAAAGGCACTATAGATAAAGAGAACAAAAAAGAGAAAGAGATAAGAGATGAAGATGAGAATCATGATGTCAATGATTATTGCAATGGTTGTAACAAATGCTATATTGTTCAAGAACATAGTAGTGATGAGGAGATTGGGTGGTTTGAAAGACACACTAGAGGTATTGGTTCTAAGTTAATGACAAGAATGAGATATAATAACAAAGGATTGGGAAGGAATGGGTAAGACATAAGAGAGCCCATAAATCCAAAAGTAAGGTCAAAGAATGAAGGCCTTGGTTATGTTGGTCAAACAAAAAGTGGCAACACCAAGTTTGTGAAAGAAGTCTATGTAGAGGATGAAATATTTTGTTGCAATCATTGTGGACAATTAGGACATGTGACAACTAAGTGTTGGGATTTGCATCCATGTGATATTTTTGGTGGAAATAATCACCCTAAGAAATATTGTTGACACAAAGATAAAATAGAAAAAAATACATGTTGATTATGGTTGGATGGATGTGATGGAATGGGATAAAGTGAAAAAAATATTGAGTTATTTCTACAAGAGAATGTTTTTTCTCATAAGAAATTAAGTATAAAAAAAAAGTGATAATGTGAAGAGAGAAATGATGAAATGATAATAAATATGCAATTGCTATAGCAAAGAATCCAGTCCTATGGTAGTAGGAGAGATTGAACTAAAGTTTTGTAAAACTAGTGACCAACTTGCTGATGTGTTTACTATAGCATTATCAAAAGAAAATTTCATAACGATGAAAGATATGTTGGAACTACATTAAGAATTAAGAGGGAGTGTTAAAAATAATGCTTAATGAAAAAATAAAAACCATTATGCTAAAAATATATTTTTCTTAAAGAACAAGAACTTTTTATATATACAAAGCTTTCCAAATATTTCCATTAGGAAATATTTGGTTACAAAATTGGTTTCTAGAGCCATTACTAGTGAAGAAAATTAGAAATACTTGTTTTAATACACAATCTCTCAAGCTAATCACAAAGGTATATGGAAAGAAACCCCATAGGAGGAAAAAGTTTTTAATACACCATATTTTATAGTTAAATTGAAAGCTGGGAAATTAGTTATGATTTATTGGCTTGAAAGTTTGACTCCTTAAGACATGGTCTAAGCATCCGTCTAAATATATTTTGTAGAATAAGCATATCCTCTATAATTATAAACCTTGAGCATTATGTAATTCTATTAAAGTATTAGCATTTCTAAAAAAATGTATAAATAAAATAAGAGATATTTGGTATCCAAATAGTTGCTCAATTCTTATCTAGAACTAGATCCATGATTATTGCTCTCTTCTTTCTTCAAAGAGTCTTAAGGCTTGGTTGTGGCTTCCATTCCTTATGAATCCTTTATAAAGTTGCAAACAACTACCTACAATATATGGAATGACTAGATATGGCTTGGTGACCCTAAAATATCTTCCATTAATTCTAGTTAGATCTACAAAAAAATATTTATGCTTTCATTATTGGAGTCTAAGCTCAATGTCAAATGGCAAGTCAATTTTACCAATGCCCAATGGCTACAAAAATATATTTATGCTTTCAATTTTTGAAAGATGACTCCATATTCCTTCACAAGAAAAATATTATTTTATAAAAAATGTATAACAAATTTTTCCAAGTGTTAATATTTGATAAATATGTTGTATATTTTTATCATCATATATAATTACATTTTTCCATTTAAAAATGTTAATTATTTTGAAATATAATAGGAATAATAATATTATAAAAACTTATATCAAATAATATAATTTTAAGGCATGCCAAAGGGTCCTTGGTTCAATAGTTGGGACAAATTTGGTGTAGCCTACACTAAGGTTCAAATCTTGGTGGCACCAAATAGTGGCACCAAATAGCTCAAAAAAACTAAATTGGTATAAAAGGAAAAAGAAAACATTTCAAAAACCTACTTTAAAATATACATAGAATTTGAAAGTATAGTTTTAGGTTCAAGTATCGACAAATATAGATAATTATTAAATGTGATTATGTGTTTCATTTAAATATTGTGGTAATGTATTCATCTATAATACAAATTGACTTGTTTTAATTCTATATATCCAAACAAGTAAAAATTTATGTAGTGAATTATCTATAAAATAAACTCTAACATTTGATTATCAAACAATAAAAACATATATTTTCTTTTTATGAATCTATAAAAAATGGTGTAAGATAGTAATACTACTATATGCTACAATAAGATCTTTCAAACATAAATTCAATTTATCTGTCTTAAGACTCACCACTCTATTATTTTTTTTAATTATTTTTTTTGATGAGGAACCTTTTATATACAACATATCCATCACCACTCTATTATTTGATATTCATGCTTAAAAAACTAAATATTTAAAAGAAAGAAAACATAAGATATCCCAAGATAATATAAATTGATTCAAAATAATGATTAAAAAAATAAAATATGAAGTAACTTTATATAAGAAAAGTGTTGAGGATTTCAAGATTTAATCTAAATTTATTAAATAATTAAACATTACTCATAAAAGGTTATCAAAAAGTTATAATAGCAAGTGTGAGATCTTGTTACAAAATAAAAATAATAATAATTTGAACAAATTGAATTATAACATTTGAATAATAAAAATAATAATTTTAACAAATTAAATTATAAAATTTGAATAATATAATTAAAATATATTAAATATTTAATAATTTAAAATTTAAAAGTGTTATTCTATATTATTTTATATTAATGATAAAATGAAACTGTAATTCTTTTAATCAAAAAAATTATAACACTCAAATAAATCTACTATATATATATCCTATAAAACCACATCTTACCAATATACCTTCAAGTCCTATGAAGTACAAAGAAGACAATAAATGACGTGACTTATTGAATTTTAAAAAAAGCGCTTGATTATAATATATATATATATATATATATATATATATATATATATATATATATATATATTTTGCAAGTTAGGTACTATATTATCAAAATTATTTTAATGTATGGATCAAATTGATAAGCTCCTCTTATGCTCATATAATATTTTTCTTTTTTATTAATATTTTCAATATTTGAAAATATAATAAAATGTTGCATTTAAAAGCAAGTAAGATAGTATACATATTATATATATTAATGGTAAAGGAAAGCTTTTATATTTATATTTATATATATTATTGATATAAATAAATATTATTATTTTTTAATTGTAAAATTAAATAAAGACATCATATATAATAAAATATTTATGGATGATGGAAGGTGAGAATTACAACCATCTCGTGGAAAATTTTAACTTAACCAAAGGATTTGGGAGGTTTGGGTATTATTAATCCTCTTATTTAGATGAAATATTTGGTTACAAAATAGGTTTTAGAGCCATTACTAGTGAAGAAAATTAGAAATACTTGTTTTAATACATAATCTCTCAAGATACTTACAAAGGAAAATGAAAAGAAACCCCATGGGAGGATAAGGTTCTTATTACACTATATTTTATAGTTAAATTGAAAGTTGGGCAATTAGCTTATGATATATTGGCTTGAAAGTTTGACTCTTAAGGGATGGTCTAAGCATCTGCCTAAATATCTTTGGTAGAATAAGCTTATCCTGTGTAATGATAAACCTTGAGCATTATGCAATGCTATTCGGGTATTAGCATTTCTAAAAAATGTATAAATAAAATAAGAGATATTTGGCATCCAAGTAGTTGCTCAATTCTTGTCTAGAACTAGATTCATGATTATTGCTCTCTTCTTTCTTCAAAGAGTCTTAAGGCTTGGTTGTGGCTTCCATTCCTTATGAATCCCTTATAAAATTACGAACAACTACCTACAATATATGGAATGACTAGAGATGGCTTGGTGACCCTAAAATATCTTCCATTAATTCTAGCTAGGTCTAAAAAGAAACATTCTTGCTTTCATTATTGGAGTCTAAGCTCAATGTCAAATGGCAAGTCAATTTTACCAATGCCCAATGGTAGTCTCTTGTTGGTAAAATTTAGAAAGTTCATATTGAATCTAAAAATCAACTTACAAAAAACATGTATGCTTTCATTATTGGATTCTAAGCTCAATGTCAAATGGCAAGTCAATTTTACCAATGCCCAATGGGAGTCTCTTGTTGCTAAAATTTAGAAAGTTCATATTGAATCTAAAAATCAACTTCTTGAATGGCAGATTCTACATTAAAAAATTTCAAGTTCTAAAGCTTGGCTATGATTTTATATATTTTCTCTCAATGCAATTTTTTTAAAGCTTTAGAAACTCTTATCCATTTGTTTTGGTTTTGTGACGTGGATAAACAATTTTGGGATATCTTCTACACTTTTTTGGGATATCTTCTACACTTTTATTTCCATCTTTCACTAGATCTTTGAAGTTCTATTTCTTTGGATTTTTATAGTAGGATAACTACTCCAAACTCTAGGATGTTTGTAGACTCATCATTCTCAAGAACATTTAGAAGTTCATATGCATAAAGGTGTTTATCAGTTCTACTCTTCCATAGAATATAGTTTTAATAGACTTGACCTTTAATCTTCTATTTGACTTAGGATACATTCATTCCCATGTTTATGGAGCTTCCATCATACTAGAAGATGTTATTGATATATTTCTTCGTCTTTCTCACATGATACAAAAAATTTTAGAATGTTCAACCAAAAAAAACTAAAAAGAAAGAAATAAACAATAATGAACAAATTTGAAAATTAATCACTTTTATTTCTTCCTTGAATTCTTTAGTAGAATTATGAAATTAGAAGAATTATGAAAGGCATGCCACAACTTCACTATATAATATGCTCCCTCACCAATGATAGCATATTGCAAGTGTCATTTGTTGAGATTCCTATGTACATTTAATTTGCTTTTCATTTTATTTAGTTATGATTCTTTACTCTTATCCACCTCATTTAAATTATTTTATGGATAAATCACACTAAAACATATAGATATATATCACAATAAACCCACTAAATGTAATATATATATATATATATATACCTGGATTCCCATAGTCACCGCTTGACCGATAGAATGTAGAGCATTATTGACTTGCAACCCTAAATATTCCGCCAGTGTTGAACTCTTCCGTCTCTATTTGGCAATGTCAAATATCTATTATACCTAGGCTTTTAGGTGTCCGTTTTCTCAAAGAATGGAAATAATTCGTGGAAAATGTCAAAAGGCGACGCTTTATTTAATCAGAATTAAAAAGTGTTATACCGCGTGAATGGTTTGACATCCTAATGGGCGGGTTAATCTGGCCACCCCTGCCTTCTTTTGCTTGGAATATTGAAATTATTTTATCGTGATAGTCAATGAACATATCTACCAAATCCCTTTGTCTGTTGTATCTACAAATTTTAAACTGCAGTTTTTTTTTTTTTTGTTCCACTCTTATCATTGGAGAAAGTCTTCGAGGGAGTCGTTCTCTGGCTTAGAATAAAATAAAATGTAGAAAGTGACACCTTGAATACACATAATGGTAGCAAGTATCTGCATCAGTATAAAAGTGCATTTTATTTTAAAAATAGAATAATATAAGAGTAAAACAAAACACTGACCATAATCAAAGATCGATGCCAAGACGTTTAATATATGAAAAGATTGTTTGGTATATAATCTACTGGTAGACTGCGGCTGCTTCCTGAAAGATCCAGACATAGCCCTGGGTAATCATACCAAGTCTTTGAGATTCCTTATGATACGAATATTTAAAATATAAAAACATTGATGAAATATTCCACGAGTAGAGAAACACGTTTCCTTTTTGAGTCTGAACACCTCCAGGATGGGATCTCGTAGGTTACACGCGCTAAAGGATGGAAGCTTAGGTGTAGGGTTTAATCTGAGACTATATAATTTAGAATCATACGAATACTTTACCCCATAGACTTTTTAATTTCAATCATAGATAAATGAAAATGAATTTCTTAATAAAATAATTTTTTTTATATACTAGGGTTTTGAAAGAGTCTTTACAATTTTTTATAAAACTTTCACATAGGAAGGAGAAAACTAGAAGCAAACCAGAACCATTAAGAAACCACCCTCCATCCACTCACGAGGCGCCATAAGCACCAAAGAACAAAGAAAAGCACAACAGACAAGAAAGATCGAGGGGAGAACCGAGAGAGTTCTAAACCAATGAATAGACTTCTTAATAAAATAATTTGAGTTATACAATTTTAAAGGATATATGGAAGCATGTTTGTGAATTTTTCATACGAAAATTTTGAGAGGTGTGGGAGTTGAGACAAGGGTTTTGAAGGGTTGTAGACAAAATTACAAGAAAAGTATAGAGAAAGGGGTTTGTTGGCCCTAGTGGTCATTAGGAATATTTTAATTTGGATGATTATGGTAAGGAAAATATGTAGAGGAAATACAATGGATTTAAAATGAAATGCACAATAATTTTTTGCAAGCTACTTATACCTAGAGAAAAAATAAGTACTTTCAATTTAACATACAAAAAGATATGGAATATCATAGTCTACCATAAACACAAGGCTAATTATTGAGAACCAATAATAGAGTAGACAAAATATGAGAAGCTAAAGCAAGTGAGAATGGAAACACATTCTAATTAATATGCTTGTAAGGATTACATTATATAGGTTTAATAATAAACCAATTTGGGCTCAACATTGTTGGAGCATCATTATAGACATAAATCAAATCTACTAATTTGAGCTAGTCCCTAACATAGCTTTGACTAACTAAATTGCTCTCAACCACTTCTAGAATAATACTACTTTAGCTAAATAGGAATATTACAGTAAATATTAAAATTAATGCTCTAAAATCCACATTCTCCCCTTTGATGTTGATGGGAATTCTTCTAAAATTTCATCAGCATCACAACATTGGAATATTTCTTCCATATATATTATTGCTCCTTCCTATAAGTAATTGAGTGCCTCTTTTTGATGAGCTACTCCCCCTTCATAAAAAACTCCTTCAAATGATGGCATTCCCATAATACCACAAGTATTGGTTGTCACTAACCAATCTGGCACATTTCTTTCATCACAGATCTTCAAACAAAATATAACTATGCAATAGCTAGTTACAAATGCAACAACTAATTGTTGCTCCTCACACAATGTTTCACTCTTTACTATGGCTTTACATGATTCCTTCCAAGGAATTTTAAACACAAAATACAGCCAACACATATCCATGGTTCTCATCACCATGCTATCCATGTCCTTTGAAAATAAAATAGCTTCATCCAAAGATGTCTCTATAAGACAATCATCTCTCAATAATACCTTTTTAAGATATTCTCCTCTTTTATTCAAATACTTGTTCACAAAAAACAAATCATTAATCACAAAAACATTACCTCCAGTGTGATTAGATTTGGTGCTCGCCATAAAGCTATTGTGTGACATTTTTTCTTCATTGTATATTGCTTCAAGAGAAACCATCAAGCCTTAACTATGAGTTCTCCTCCTTTGTTCAATCCATGTTGGTGTGTTGAAACACCATGCACTCAAACAATTATATATAGTTGCCTTTTCAAGACAACTTTTTTCCTTCAATGTAGACACTCTAAGTGAGTGATCTTCAAACAAGAATCCTATAGCTTCCATCTCCTCTTCATCAAAATTTTCTTGTGGATCAACATCCCACATAATTTTATTTAATCTTTTAAGAGAGCATACATCCATTCCAAGTGAATGGTTTTCAAGCCAATGATCTTCCATGAACATTGCTTCTCCATCATCATCTTCTTTATTCTCCTCCATGAAAATTGTAAGTGCATTCTTCATAATACACTTTTCATATAGGTGGTCTTCAAATTATTCTTCCACTTTTGAGTGGTCTTCACAACAAGGTCTTTGAGCAATTGTCTCTCCATTGAGACATCCATTATCTTTGCTATCAATGTGACCATGTCATTCCTACAAAAAATTCATTAGTACAATGTTTCTTTTTATCTTTTTATCCACTTAAAAGAAATAATTGACTATTAGAATTTCCTATACCTTTACAAGACATGTCTTCAATAATGGGTGTCTCATAATGACTCTCTCAAATGAGAGCTATACAAGACTCCTTCTCCTTATTATCCTCTTCTCCATGAAGGGATTCCTTATTTTATTCTCTCTTCTCTTCAAGAAGAAGTTCATCATCACTCTCTTCTTTAAACATATCTTCCTCTTCAAAGAAGAATTCACCATCATAAGAATGTATGTCTTTTTCAAAAAAATATATCTTCATATGAGTCTTCACAAGACTCTTCAAAAACTCCTTCAAAGAAGCAAGGCTCCTTCTTGCCAGTCATATGACTTGAGAAATTAGTATTCAAAATCCAAGTTCCATTGAAATTTAGATCTGATTCTCCATAGGCAAAGAATAAAGTTGAAGTTTATTCTTCCCCTCCATAGTTTCCATAGTTACATCTCTCTTCATGAGAAGTCTTGGACCAATAATATTTAGCAAAGTGACCAACCTTACCATAATTTTAACAAGCTTTGTTGGATTTTTCACCTCCTCTTCCTCATCCTTGGTTGCCACCTCTTGAATTACTTCTTCCTTTACCTCTCCTTTGTCCTCTTCCATGTCCTTTTCCTTGGCCTCTTCCTTGGCCTCATCCTTGGCCTCTTCCTTGTCCTCTTCCTTGAGTCTCACTCTCCTTGGATGAAAATTCTTTTTCATCACATCCATTATTTTTTATGTAGAAGCCTATACGCTCTCTTCATGAGACATCAAAGAACCAATTAAAGCATAAAAATTTAGAGTAGAAAAATATTTAGACTCCTCAATAATGATTGCAATATGATTCCATTTATGAATAAGTGTTCTCAACACTTTCTTCATAACTAATTCAGTTTTTTATGTCTTCTCCAAGGGTTTGCATTTTTTTTTATTTGTGGAAAACATCCCAAAAGGGATGCCACTTTCGGGTAAGACCCAAGGAGGCAGGGGTATCCATTCCGCCAAAAACGCCCAGGACTCGGACCTAGCCTACCATCTTTGACATACTCAAGGAGCCAAGAAACACACAAAACCAATTTAAAAATAAGTAAATAACAACAAAAATAATAAAATAAAATAAAATAAAAAACATGCTCCTTGAGTGTGTCAAAAACAAAAGCACAACCAAACATGCACAATAAGATAAAAGAAACCACAACACAAACCACATAGAAAAACACAAAAACCACATAACAAAACACAAACAATACAAAAACAACAGAACACTACAAAGACATAACCCATAAAAAACATGAAAAATAAACACAACCAAAACCTAAAAAATAAAAAAATAAAATAAAAATAAAAATAAAAAACAACCAACAATAGACAATAAACAAAAACAAAAATCATAGAAAACACTCACACATAAAAACACGAAATAACACAAACAAAGAGAAACCCAAGAACAAGAACGAAAAAAAACACAAGGACAATAACAAAAACACACAAAAAAAAACAAAACAACAAAAACACAAGAACAACAAAAAACAACACAAAGAACACAAAAACAAAACAAAATAAAAAACCCAGCCACCTTAAAAAACTAAACCAGAAGACCATTAAGACAAGAATCAATAGAGGAAAAAAAATAATGAATAGAATGAGCTAGGGAGCTTAAAAAAATTGAATGAACCAAAGAGAAGAAAAAACAAAAACAAGAAGAAACTAGGTACCTTCAGAACTAGAGCCATCCAAAGAAATGATAGAAAGAAGAGCTTCTCTAATTTGAAAGGCCCACCATATAGGAGGGTGGCCATAACAAGTAAGATCACCTTTATCCAAAGCCCAGAAGGTAGAGTAATTCTATATTTTTTTAAAAACAGAATAAAATAAAGTAAGACAAAACATTCATCTTCAAATCAAAGACTGATAGATAGATATTTAATTCAGAGGAAGTATGCTTGCTATATAGCTTAGTGGTAGATTGCAGTTGCTTACTGTAACGTTACAGAATGGGCCTCCTTAATCATACCTTCACGAGTAGAGAAACACGATTCATTCCGGAATCTGAACACCTCGAGAATGGAATCTTGCATTTGCATTGACTATCAATTTAAAGTAAACTCATGTTCTTAAATTACAAGATCTATACGATGGAATTTAGTTTTTCTTTGAACTTTTTTTTTTAATCTTAATTTATATATTTATGAAAAGAATTGCTATCATATTTAATAAATTGCATGTAAAGTGTAAATTCAAAATATGTCAACACCGAAATTATATGAGAAATTTTTTCCTTAACTATGGAAAGTTGTTGAAGAAGGGCATAGTCCATTCTCCAAAAAGCCATCCTTGGTATTTCATTATGTGGAGAAAATAAAATAATAATTTATTTATTTTATGATTTTTTATAATGAAGTTTATTATATATATATATATATATATTTGAATCAATAAGTTTTACAAGAACCAAATAATCCCATAATAATAACCCTTACAACGACCAAAATAAAGAAACCCTAATAACAACGAGCATCTGTTGAAAAGATATCCAATAAACAACAACCTCAAACAGGCATATCCACAACAAGCAAATTAGCAAGATGTTGAGAACAGCCCAATCAAAGCTAATCCCATTCCCTAACATTCTAGTCTTCAATTAAACCATTTTGCAAAGCAATCAATTAAACCATTTTGCCAAGCAATAAATTAAACCATTCCATTCCCTCGGAATATGAACAAAAGAAATAAACTCCACATTCTGACAGATTTGAAAGATCTGCTGAGATACTACCACCAGCTGCCACTGAACATTAAAAATATTATGAGTATTCAATAAATTAATAATAATTTGAGAGTCTTACTCACCATCAACTAGGCATATCCACAACAAACAAATTAGCAAGATGTTGAGAAAAGTCCAATGGAAACATATCCACAACAAGCAAATTAACAAGATGTTGAGAACAGTCCAATGGAAGAAGATGATCCCATTCCCTAACATTCCAATCTTTGTGAAACTCAGAAGCCCATTTTGCCAAGCAATCAGCCACACCATTCCATTCCCTCGAGATGTCGATCTACCAAAATACTATTGCCAGTGGCCAATGAACATTAGAAAATCAAAATTATAAATAAAATTATTAAATTTTTTAATTAAAAAAAAAAACATATATATATTTCTTTAAGAATGAATGATAAAATTTATTTATAAAATTATTTAATACAACGTTTAAAATTTAAGATGTAAATGGAGTGAGTGACAACACAATATGTGAACTAAAGTAAAATTCATAATGTCACATATGTATTTTTAAAAATTAACTAATTAAATTTAAGATGATTTTTTGTTTTTTAATATTAAGAAAAAAGAGGGTTTTAAAAGAGACCCCTAAACATTGTACAAAACAACTACCATAAATACAAACAAAACTAACACAAACAAAATTAACACACAAAAACAGAGGGACCAAACAAATCCAGAAAACCCGAGATGAATAGTGAATGAATCTAGTTCTGCAACACAAAAATATTTTTGCATCACAAAAATACAAACAAAACTAACACAAACAAAATCAACACACAAAAACAAAGGACCAAACAAAATGAAATAAATTTGAAATGAAAAATTATTAAATAAAGTTTTAGAACATTATTAAAAAAATAAGAAGAAAAAAACCTTAAACATTATAACTATTTTAATATTAAAAATTAAAAAAATAATGTAAATGTGAATTATGTGCTTTTAATTCATTTACTATTTATTAAAATAAGAGCTTACAAAAAATATGTAAGTTAAGAACAATTAGAAAAATCCCACACAATTTAGATTTAACAAAACTAAAGACATAGATTACTATAATGGATTTTTATGATCTTTTATACCATTAACTATGTACAATATGATAAATTAACTATCACGAATACATATGTAAATAGATATTTATAAAATATGTATTATCAAAACAAAATATAAAAATATTATTATGGATTTTTATGGTCTTTTATACCATTAACTATGTAAATATGAAAATATATACTTATAAAATATATACTATTTGGTGTGATAAATTTTTAGTCTAAAACTGTAACAAAATCATTTTTAAAACCATTTAGCAAAACTACATGCTAAAGTCACAATATGGAAAGTGTATTGCAATACTTTTTTCAAACATTATCAATTTTAACAATTTAGTCTTAAAAGGATTTATCTCAATTTTCATTCTAAGTTGATCGAAACATTTTTTCATTTACAATTATTAATGCATCAACAATATTTCCTTTTTAAACACATTTTCAACTTCACTACTCTATGATCCACAATATAGTAAATTTAATTTAATTTTGTTATACTTGGATCTAGCATGAAAACTTGGAATTTTTCCCAATTAAATAGCATATTATAGATTTTGTTATCAATGCATCTAAATTAATATTAAGATCATTCCATAGTTTCCTCTATTTATCCTAAAAATCAATTACATTTATATCATATATATTTATGGTTTCAATTGTACATTTAGATCCTAAAAATCTTTCTTTTTCCTACTAAAAATTTAACAACCTGGCTACTTCTCATAATTGTACATACCATATGTCATTATTCCATAATTTTGTAATACATCCTTCACATACCATAGTTGAATTTTCTAAATATATCTATTACTCAAAATTTTAAATACTCCTCTTTATTTGCTACTTGTTGTTTTTGTTTATTGTGTTAAATAAATTTTAAACTACAAAAATTGCTAATTCATTAATAAGTCGCTTTTTTTACGTATTCATATCCTAAATATTGACATAATATTCATAATTATTTTTTATTGCCCACATGGGTATCCCTTTCATTCCTTTTCCCTTTATTTTTACTTTGAAAATATTCTTATCCTTTCTCCATTCCTATAAATACTTTTATCATCTATATATTATAATACTTTGGAAAACATGAAGTGCAAGATATTACCTTTATCTATATATATATATATATATAAAGAGAGAAAGATATTGTTGCCCTATATATCCTAAAATACAAGTATTAACCTATATATTACTAACATTTTCATGCCTCCCTTAATAAAAAGGAAGTTCAATACTTTTTTCTTATATTAATTTATCTACTATGCTTTCCTAAAACCCCTAAATTGTAAGGGATGACCTTTATTCTACATTCATTTATATTGTAATGAGATGATTTTTTACTATTTGAATAAATTGAAAACCATTTCTCTAGATCAAACTTAACCTCTTATATTTTTATTTTTTGAAATATGACTCTATATTCCTTCACAAGGAAAATAGTACTTTATAACAAATGTTTCAAATTGTTAATAGAAAATAAAAATTATCATTTATAACAAATGTTTCCAAGTGTTCATATTTGATAAATATGTTGTACATTTTTATCATCATATATAATTACATTTTTCCTTTTACAAATGTTAATTATTTTGAAATATAATAGGAATAATAATAGATAAAAACTTATATCAAATAATATAATTTTAAGGCATGCCAAGGAATCCTTTGTTCAATAGTTGGGATAAATAGTTGATGTAGCCTACACTAAGGTTCAAATTATGGTGGCATCAAATAGCTCAAAAAAACTAAATTGATATAAAAGGAAAAGGAAAACCTTTCAAAACCCTACTTTAAAATATACATAGAATTTGAAAGTATAGTTTTAGGTTCTAGACAAAAATAGATAATTATTAAATGTGATTATTTGTTTCATTTAAATATCATGGTAATGTATTCATCTATAATAGGAATTGATTTGTTTTAATTCTATATATCCAAACACTTAGAAATTTATCTAATGAATTATCTATAAAATAGACTCTAACATTTTATTATTAAACAATAAAAATATATATTGTCTTTTTATGACTCTATAAAAGGTGGTGTAAGATAGCATTCCTACTATATACTACAATAAGATCTTTCAAACATAAATTCAATTTCTCAGTCTTAAGACTCACCACTCTATTATTTGATATTCATGCTAAAAAAAACTAAATCTTTAAAAGAAATAAAACATAAGATATCCCAATATAATATAAATTGATTCAAAATATTGATTGGAAAAATAAAAGGTGAAGTAACTCTATATAAGAAAAGTGTTGAAGATTTCAAGATTTAATCTAAATTTATTAAATAATTAAACGTTACTCATAAAGGATTATCTAAAAGTTATAATAGCAAGTGTGTGAGAGCTTGTTACAAAATAATAATAATAGTTTGAATAAATTGGATTACAACATTTGAGTAGCATAGTTAAAATATATTAAATGTTTAATAATTTAAAATTTAAAAATGTTATTCTATATTAATGATAAAAATAAAATTGTAATTCCTTTAATCGAAGAAAAAAATTATAACTTAATAATAAACATAATTATTATTTATTAATTTTTTTTTGTAAATTTATGAAAATTTTATTTATAATACTAACCTCAAATAAATCTACTATATATCCTTTAAAACCACATCTTACCAATATAATTTCAAGTCCTATTGTAGACACCAAAACAACACCAATACGATTATGTGACAACAAGTGTTGATCGCATTGACACACACAGCCCCCAAGGCAGTCCCTAGAGGTTAAACAGTGGTCCTAACCACTCCCAAAAGCAGTTTGGAGGTCAGAGGTCAATTTGGTACCTTTTTGGCACCTTGATCTCTGCTCGTCCCACCCAGGGACGAATACAAACTGGTATTTGTCCCACCTAGGGATGAATATCAACATTCGCCCCAGGGTGAGGCGAATAGAAACTTTGACTGGCAAAAATTCAAACCTCAACAAGTCCGCTAGTTAACTGAAGCTTCAGGCCATGCAATTGTGAGGAATGGCTCCAAAGCAAGGAGAAAGACTTCAGTAATGCATGTATTAGATTTTTGGAGGCCTCATGCAAGGAGACTCTAAATCAAGGAATAATATTTTTCTCAAAATAGGACATGCAACTCAAGTGACGCCGTCGCATGCACAATTCAAACAGAGAGACCCTAGGTCTATAAATTGGTGAGTTTTCTCACCCAAAGGAGGACATAGAAGGATCATTTGAGCAATGAAGTGCTGCCAATTTACATACTTAATTGCGATTTGTGCCTTTCACATCCTTAATCTCTCATTCAAAAGGGAGGTTATTGGGTGACTATTGGAAGCATGAATCAAGATCCAAAGCCCAATTTTTGGCCACAATATCCCACAAAATTTATCAACAACACCCCATAACAAGTTTTGGACCCATCCCAAGTGGATTGGTGCCAAAACAAAGTCCCAAACGGTGGGTGTCCTGCCCTAGGGCTCTCCCCAAGCTGTCGTAGTCCTAAATGCCCCACCCCGAGATGAATAGAAATTTGTGATATATTTCTATGATTTTTCTTTTGCATCTTATTCTAGGTTATTTAAATAGGCTGTAGTTTAAATTTCACTTCATTTTGAGCATTTTTGACCAAGTTTTTATCATTTCCTGCCTTTACTAATCTGCAGATGCCATCATCAAAATATGGGTGCTAGAGGAAAAATTGGAGAAATCTGACCATCTAAGTCTTCCCAAAACACCCCTAATTAGCTAACCCCAACTTTACAGGTCATTTGGAGCTTCCTAGGTAGGACATTGAAGAGGGTGCTTTCTAAGAAATTGTTGTAGGTTAATTCGTTCCACCCCGGAGCGAATACAAATATGTGAGGAATTTACCAACTATTATTTTTACAGTGGTCTCCTGGTAACATATTCATGCTTATTTCAAATTTTTAGTTCGTTCTAATGTTATTCGGTCATCGTTTTAATATTTTCATGAATACACTAATAGTAGGCCTTGGTAAACGCATGTTTTATTCTATTTGTAGGTGCTACTAATCTTTTATATTTCCTTGAACGTAGGTCTTCAACATCAGAGGAGAAGGAAGGAATCAAAAATCATACACACAAGTGGTGGTGACGTTTTGTTCCACCCATATTACATGTGGGCATGCGAAAGAAGGATTTGCTATCTATGGATGTGATAAAGAAACATATTTGACGCTCCTATCCCCTAAAAAGGAAGGATACGTATTGTAACACGACTTTGAAAGCATATCAATAAAAATGGCAGCATCTTTCATATTGCTTTTATCTTGTGTCAATTCGTCTATGTTCTTTCTTTTCATGCATGTTGCAATATATAGGCTTTTAGCGTTAAGTTTGGTTTTAAACGCATCTTGCTTGGCATATTCCTTTTTTATTTCGTATCCTCGTGCTTTCAGTGGCGATCATGGTGGGACCTCTGTCCCTTGATTTTTAAGATTAACTTTCTGATTAAAGTTGCTTTTTTTTGCTTGTAGGTACCAAGTTCTCAAATGCTAGACTATTGTTCGTCCTACCCTGGAACGAATACATATCTATTATTCGTCTCACCCCTGGACGAATAGCTCTCTATGAACTTTTCAGGCAGAAATTCAGAGACATCCAATTTGGGCAGAGAAGAGGTAAGGGTCTTAAACACCCTCTATTAATTTTTTTCTTTCTATTTTCTGTTCTCTAGTTTTTTTTTGCTTGCATAGGAGAGTTTAAATGCTTGCTTGTTTCATTTTTGCAACTTAAAAAGAACCCCACACACCACGTGGTAATTTAAACCAAGGATTTGGTCATAAAACCCCAACCCTTGAGCAAGACCAATGGTGGATTTCATCATCACCTTGGCTTGAGATATTGCATCCATAACCTCGATCGCGACTGTTGCTAGACGTAAATCATGATGAAAGCTGACCAAGTGTATCTTGGAGTGATTCCTAGTGCATGAGGATAAGTCCTCTATGGTAGGTGTCATAAACAAAGCGATTCCCCTTCCGTATCGCCTATGTTCCACATATCATCTACTCTCACGTACCTATAGTCTCCCTCACGTAAGGGCGGGTATATAGAGAGGTTGGTATATCGGTCCGGTAATGGTATATTGAAGGGGCGACCATTTTGGGAGTCATAAGAGCCATCATAATTGCATTTAAACGGTCTTCACAAAAAGCTTTCAAAAAAAAAAAACACACTAAACCAAATTTAGGGCACACTTTTAATCTTTAAAAGAGATAATAATTGCTTGTGTGTGTGATATTTTCTATTTAGTGTAGCATAAAAAATCATAAAAATAAAAATCAAAAAAAAAATCTACGCATTTTTAGGTCAACATCACCATGGTGTACACCCGTAGCCGAGACCGATCATGGGCAAAAGCTATAGAGAGTGCACCAAGGGGGACAAGTCGCCTCCGATATAGTCTTGAGGACTTGGTCATCCCGCCTTGGCAGCTTGAAACACAAGTTAGTCCACATCATGCCATTACAAAATAGGATTATAGAGGCACCTCTTTGAGGGGCACCCCCACTCAACATAGACCTTTTCAAGAGGAAAACCTACATGTGGCACTCAACATAGAAAGTAGGCCTTCCTTAGACGCTCGTTATGAGTGGCCTAGTGATGAAGTGTTAGAGCAACAGAGGGTCCAAAATAATGGGCCACATGACTTCGTCATCCCTCCTTTACCGCGTATTACTGTTAGAAACACTAGGCAATATCCAGAGTATCAGGCTTTCCAGATAGGGCAAGATAATTCTACCTGTACCTTTTACGCATACAACAGAGAGAATGAGGAAGACCACTATGTTCCTCAATAGCAATACATAGCATGGGAACAATGCACTTTCGCACCCGCTGTGTACCAGGATCACTCATTGAGGCCAGAGCCTCAAGTGAATGCTGCTAACCTCAATAGAGGGAAGCATCCCATAAGGGTACTAGTGTAGACACCAAAACAACACCAATCCGATTAAGTGACTACAAACACTGATCGCATTGACATACATAGCTTTTAGGGCAGCCCTTAGAGGTCAAACAGTGGTCCTAGCCACTCACACAGCAGTTTAGAAGGTCGAAAAGTAAACGGAACAAAGTTGGTCGTTTTAACAAGCCTTCATCAAAAAGCAAAGCCTTAGTCAAAAACAAGCCTTCATCAAGCGAGCCTTCATAAAACAAGTCTTAATCAAAAGTGGGCCTCGACCGAAGTGTCACGATATCACGACGTCGCGATATCGCGACACTTCGGTGCCCCAAAGAAAAGCTCTGCCTGAAGCGTCGTGATATCGCGACTTCATGATATCGCGACACTTCGACGCCCAAGGCTTTGCCTTGGCTGAAGTGTCATGATTTTGTGACACTTCGGTGCCAAGGAAATCGTGACACTTTGGCGCCAAGGCTTTGCCTTGGGTGAAGTGTCACGATTTCACGACACTTCGGCACCCAAGGCTTTGCCTTGGCCAAAGTGTCATGATTTCGTGACACTTCGACATCCAAGGCTTTGCCTTGGCAAGTTCATGATTTCATCTTGCCGCTTGCCTGGCAGTCATTCCTCGTCCAAGCGGCAAATCACAATTCGTGACACTTCGACATCCAAGGCTTTGCCTTGGCCGAAGCGTCATGATTTTGCGACACTTCGATGCCCAAGGCTTTGCCTTGGCCGAAGTGTCACGATTTCGTGACACTTCGGCGTCCAAGGCTTTGCCTTGGTCGAAGTGTCACGATTTCGTGACACTTTGACGTCCAAGGCTTTGCCTTGGCCGAAGTGTCACGAAATCGCGACACTTCGGTGCCCACCGTAATGGAGCATCTAGAAGAATCAAGTTATCACACCCATGGTAATGGAGACCAAATTCATTCCATCCACATGATCTCCATTGATTTGACCACACCCATTCGCAATCAAAGTATTGGCCTTTCGGTGAAATGCATCATTTTACCCCAGGGACAACTCAGGATATTTTTTAGGCTGAAGAGGAACCCAAGGTTCCCAATGCAGATCTAAATTCAGCTAATGATATCCATTTGATCCCGACTCCACATCAGTTGGAGGATGGATCCCACATGTCAGTCGAGGAGATGACTGATGTAGATATCGACACAGATCCAATGAATCCATAGATTCTCAAGTTGGGGGTAAGTCTTTCCCCTAAAGAGCAAGCCGACTACATTGCCCTTCTCAAAGAGAAGAAGGAGGTTTTTGCATGGTCGTACAAAGATATGCCAGGACTAGACCCGTAGCTAGTCACGCATAATTTAATGCTTGATCCGACAATCAAGCTTGTAAAGCAAAAACTACGTAAGATGCACCCAACAGTAGCCTTAATGGTCAAAGATGAATTGCAAAAGCTGTTGGATGCACATTTTGTCATCTGCATGGATTATCTGCCATGGTTGTCCAACATGGTTCCCATCAAGAAGCCCGACGGGAGGATTCACATATGCACTAATTTTTGAGATCTAAACAAAGCGAGTCCTAAGGATGATTTCCCCTTGTCGAGCATCGACGCATTGGTAGACACTACAACAGGTCACGAAATTCTCTCCCTAATGGATGGTTTCTCAGGATACAATCAAATTCGTATCAATCCCGAGGACCAACTAAAAATGACGTTCACAACGCCTTGGGGGACATTTTGTTATAAGGTCATGCCTTTTGGCCTTAAAAATGCTGGCACCACCTACCAACGTGCCATGACATACATATTCCATGATTACATGCACAAAACTTTGGAAGATTACATGGATGATTTGTTGGCCAAATCTCTTTTGCGCCCAAATCATCTCGATGACTTATGCAAGATCCTCGATCGCCTCATTGAGCATAATTATTATTTATTAATTTTTTTTTGTAAATTTATGAAAAATTTATTTATAATACTAACCTCAAATAAATCTACTATATATCCTTTAAAACCACATCTTACCAATATAATTTCAAGTCCTATTGTAGACACCAAAACAACACCAATACGATTATGTGACAACAAGTGCTGATCGCATTGACACACACAGCCCCCAGGGCAGTCCCTAGAGGTTAAACAATGGTCCTAACCACTCCCAAAAGCAGTTTGGAGGTCAAAGGTCAATTTGGTACCTTTTTGGCACCTTGATCTCTGCTCGTCCCACCCAGGGACGAATACAAACTGGTATTTGTCCCACCTAGGGATGAATATCAGCATTCGCCCCAGGGTGAGGCGAATAGAAACTTTGACTGGCAAAAATTCAAACCTCAACAAGTCCGCTAGTTAACTGAAGCTTTAGGCCATGCAATTGCGAGGAATGGCTCCAAAGCAAGGAGAAAGACTTCAGTCATGCATGTCTTAGATTTTTGGAGGCCTCATGCAAGGAGACTCTAAATCAGGGAATAATATTTTTCTCAAAATAGGACATGCAACTCAAGTGACGTCGTCGCATGTGCAATTCAAACAGAGAGACCCTAGGTCTATAAATTGGTGAGTTTTCTCACCCAAAGGAGGACATAGAAGGATCATTTGAGCAATGAAGTGCTACCAATTTACATACTTAATTACGATTTGTGCCTTTCACATCCTTAATCTCTCATTCGAAATGGAGGTTATTGGGTGACTATTGGAAGCATGAATCAAGATCCAAAGCCCAATTTTTGGCCACAATATCCCACAAAATTTATCGACAACACCCCATAACAAGTTTTGGACCCATCCCAAGTGGATTGGTGTCGAAACAAAGTCCCAAACGGTGGGCGTCCTGCCCTAGGGTGCTCCCCAAGTTGTCGTAGTCCTAAACGCCCCACCCCGAGATGAATAGAAATTTGTGATATATTTCTATGATTTTTCTTTTGCATCTTATTCTAGGTTATTTAAATAGGCTGTAGTTTAAATTTCACTTCATTTTGAGCATTTTTGACCAGGTTTTTATCATTTCCTACCTTTACTAATCTACAGATGCCATCATCAAAATATGGGTGCTAGAGGAAAAATTGGAGAAATCAGACCATCTGAGTCTTCCCAAAACACCCCTAATTAGCTAACCCCAACTTTATAGGTCATTTGGAGCTTCCTAGGTAGGACATTGAAGAGGGTGCTTTCTGACAAATTGTTGTAGGTTAATTCGTCCCACCCCGGAGCGAATACAAATCTGTGAGGAATTTACCAACTATAATTTTTACAATGGTCTCCTGGTAACATATTCATGCTTCTTTCAAATTTTTAGTTCGTTCTAATGTTATTTGGTCATCATTTTAATATTTTCATGCATACACTAATAGTAGGCCTTGGTAAACGCATGTTTTATTCTATTTGCAGGTGCTACTAATCTTTTCTATTTCCTTGAACGTAGGTCTTCAACATCAGAGGAGAAGGAAGGAATCAAAAATCATACACACAAGTGGTGGTGACGTTTTGTTCCACCCATATTACATGTGGGCATGCGAAAGAAGGATTTGCTATCTATGGATGTGATAAAGAAACATATTTGATGCTCCTATCCCCTAAAAAGGAAGGAGACGTATTGTAACATGACTTTGAAAGCATATCAATAAAAATGGCAGCATCTTTCATATTGCTTTTATCTTGTGTCAATTCGTCCATGTTCTTTCTTTTCATGCATGTTGCAATATATAGGCTTTTAGCGTTAAGTTTGGTTTTAAACGCATCTTGCTTGGCATATTCCTTTTTTGTTTCCGTATCCTCGTGCTTTCAGTGGCGATCATGGTGGGACCTCTGTCCCTTGATTTTTAAGATTAAATTTCTGATTAAAGTTGCTTGTTTTTGCTTGCAGGTACCAAGTTCTCAAATGCTGGACTGTTGTTCGTCCTACCCTGGAACGAATACATATCTGTTATTCGTCTCACCCCGGGACGAATAGCTCTCTGTGCACTTTTCAGGCAGAAATTCAGAGACATCCAATTTGGGCAGAGAAGAGGTAAGGGTCTTAAACACCCTCTGTTAATTTTTTTCTTTTTGTTTTCTGTTCTCTGGTTTTTTTTTGCTTGCATAGGAGAGTTTAAATGCTTGCTTGTTTCATTTTTGCAACTTAAAAAGAACCCCACACACCACGTGGTAATTTAAACCAAGGAGTTGGTCGTAAAACCCCAACCCTTGAGCAAGACCAATGGTGGATTTCATCATCACCTTGGCTTGAGATATTGCATCCATAACCTCGATCACGACTGTTGCTAGACATAAATCCTGATGAAAGCTGACCAAGTGTATCTTGGAGTGATTCCCAGTGCATGAGGATAAGTCTTCTATGGTAGGTGTCATAAACAAAGCGATTCCCATTTCGTACTGCCTATGTTCCACATATCATCTACTCTCACATACCTATAGTCTCCCTCACATAAGGGCGGGTATATAGAGAGGTTGGTATATCGGTCCGGTAATGGTATATTGAAGGGGCGACCATTTTGGGAGTCATAAGAGCCATCATAATTGCATTTAAACGGTCTTCACAAAAAGCTTTCAAAAAAAAAAACACACACTAAACCAAATTTAGGGCACACTTTTAATCTTTAAAAGAGATAATAATTGCTTGTGTGTGTGATATTTTCTATTTAGTGTAGCATAAAAAATCATAAAAAGAAAAATCAAAAAAAAAAATCTACGCATTTTTAGGTCAACATCACCATGGTGTACACCCGTAGCCGAGCCCGATCATGGGCAAAAGCTGCAGAGAGTGCACCAAGGGGGACAAGTCACCTCCGATATAGTCCTGAGGACTTGGTCATCCCGCCTTGGCGGCTTGAAACACAAGTTAGTCCACATCATGCCGTTACAAAATAGGATTATAGAGGCACCTCTTTGAGGGGCACCCCCACTCAGCATAGACCTTTTCAAGAGGAAAACCTACATGTGGCACTCAACATAGAAATTAGGCCTCCCTTAGATGCTCGTTATGAGTGGCCTAGTGATGAAGTGTTAGAGCAATAGAGGGTCCAAAAGGAGGGGCCACATGACTTCGTCATCCCTCCTTTACCACGTATTACTGTTAGAAACACTAGGCAATATCCAGAGTATCATGCTTTCCAGATAGGGCAAGATAATTTTGCTCGTACCTTTTATGCATACAACAGAGAGAATGAGGAAGACCACTATGTTCCTCAAGAGCAATACACAGCATGGGAACAATGCACTTTCACACCCGTTGTGTACCAGGATCACTCATTGAGGCCAGAGCCTCAAGTGAATGCCGCTAACCTCAATAGAGGGAGGCATCCCATAAGGGTACTAGTGTAGACACCAAAACAACACCAATCTGATTAAGTGACTACAAACACTAATCGCATTGACATACACAGCTTTCAAGGCAGCCCTTAGAGGTCAAGTAGTGGTCCTAGCCACTCACACAGTAGTTTAGAAGGTCAAAAAGTAAACGGAACAAAGTTGGTCGTTTTAACAAGCCTTCATCAAAAGCAAAGCCTTCATCAAAAAGCAAAGCCTTAGTCAAAAACAAGCCTTCATCAAGCGAGCCTTCATAAAACAAGTCTTAATCAAAAGTGGGCCTCGACCAAAGTGTCACGATATCGCGACGTCGCGATATCGCGACACTTCGGTGCCCTAAAGAAAAGCTCTGCCCAAAGTGTCGCGATATCGCGACGTCATGATATCGCGACACTTCGACGCCTAAGGCTTTGCCTTGGCCGAAGTGTCACGATTTTGTGACACTTCGACGCCAAGGAAATCATGACACTTCGGCGCCAAGGCTTTGCCTTGGCCGAAGTGTCACAATTTTGCGACACTTCGGAGCCCAAGGCTTTGCCTTGGCCGAAGTGTCACGATTTCGTGACACTTCGGCATCCAAGGCTTTGCCTTGGCTAAAGTGTCATGATTTCATGACACTTCGACGTCCAAGGCTTTGTGTCACAATTTCGTGACACTTCAGCATCCAAGGCTTTGCCTTGGCTGAAGTGTCACGATTTCATGACACTTCAACGTCCAAGGCTTTGCCTTGGTCGAAGTGTCATGATTTCGGGACACTTCGACGCCCAAGGCTTTGCCTTGGCCGAAGTGTCACGATTTTGTGACACTTCTGCGTCCAAGGCTTTGCCTTGGCCGAAGTGTCATGATTTCATGACACTTCGGCATCCAAGGCTTTGCCTTGGCCGAAGTGTCACAAAATCGTGACACTTCGGCACCCACCGTAATGGAGCATCTAGAAGAATCAATTTATCACACCCACGGTAATGGAGACAAAATTCATTCCATCCACATGATCTCCATTGATTTGACTGCAACCATCCGCAATCCGATCGATCCAGCACGGTCATTGCATCTAGACATAGATGCCATCGACTGGGATCGCGTCAATTCACCTTTATCACCATTAGAGTACTGGCCTTTCGATGAAATGCATCATTTTACCCCAGGGACAACTCAGGATATTTTTCAAGCTAAAGAGGAACCCGAGGTTCCTAATGCAGATCTAAATTCAGCTAATGATATCCATTTGATCCCGACTCCACATCAGTTGGAGGACGGATCCCACATGTCAGTCGAGGAGATGACTGATGTAGATATCGACATAGATCCAATGAATCCATAGATTCTCAAGCTGGGGTTAAGTCTTTCCCCCGAAGAGCAAGCCGACTACATTGCCCTTCTCAAAGAGAAGAAGGAGGTTTTTGCATGGTCGTACAAAGATATGCCAGGACTAGACCCATAGCTAGTCACGCATAATTTAACGCTTGATCCAACAATCAAGCCTATAAAGCAAAAACTATGTAAGATGCACCCAACAGTAGCCTTAATGGTCAAAGATGAATTGCAAAAGTTGTTGGATGCACAGTTTGTCATTTGCGTGGATTATCTGCCATGGCTGTCTGTTGCAGTCCAAACATAGCCGATAGCCGACACTTCCAAGAGTTTTACATTTGATATATATATTGATTCAATAGTTTTGAATCTATCATCTTTTGTTTTTTATATTCATTAGCGTTAAGCGCAACTGCCTATTGGCGAGGGTGTGCCCACCTTGAGTGGCATTGATTCTATTTTATTCATCCGCTGCATTTTTATTCAATATTTGCATTAGTCATTTCTGTTTCGGTATTATATTCATCTCTGTGATTTCATGGAGCAAAAAGGATAAGAATTATCTTATCAAGTGGTATCAGTTTCCAGGTGAGCAGGCTACGCAGTCTTCACTTTCCTTCACACTGTACACATCCTGCAGAAACTCGTGCACTGTTCTTTCGACGCCATCCAAACAATCGCGTAAATAAGCAGTATTTGGTTTCCAAAGTGACAGGATTAAATTTTTGCAAAATTTTAAGGCTCGTGGGACGGTTTCGTTTCTTCCAAAGAGCGGTCCACTTCAGGCGTAATCACGGTTATCCGGTGTCTGCACGGCGTGAAATTGTTCAATACGTTGCAATTAGCAATTCGCAATCACTTCGAATTTTGATTATCAGGTGCCTAATACTTCTAGCACGTGGATTGGCGACATTGATTATTCTGGTCCTACGGGCAGCATCATTCCGCAATTGACAATTGTGTTTCCCTCACGCATGCAATCAACACATCTCACTCCGTAACGACGACCAATCAAAAATCAGTTTATAACGCTTAACATAAGGTATTTTCGTCCATATAAATTTTTTTATTTTTTGTCATTCAAGAGTTTATCCCACACTCGTCGCAGAAAAATAGTAGTAAGGTTTATCAGGCGGGAGGCTCCACTTCTCAGCTATGACTTCGGTCACACAGCGGTTGGTTCTCACGTGCGTGGCATCGTGTCCTGTGTGTCCTTGTCTTGGTTGCTTCGCTGTCAGTTCAAGGTTGGTTTTCAGTCGTTGGTCGTGTCGTTCGTGGTGTTCATTCGTGTCCTTTGTTTTCGTCATTTCCTGTCCAGGTCACTCGTTGTTAGTCATGTCATTTGCGTCTTGTTTCGTCCATCGTGTCTAGTGTCCGTTGTGTCTCGTGTATTGTTCCATTCGTCGCGTCTCATGTTCGCACGTCTCACGTGCTCTGTCCGTGGCATCTCGTGTTTCATCCGTCGTGTCTAGTGTCTGTCGTGTCTCGTGTATTGTTCCATCCGTCACATATCGTGTCCGTGCGTCTCACGTGTTCTGTCCATGGCGTCTCGTGTCTTGTGATTCGTGTCTTGTCAAGCACTTATCCGAAGTTGTCCTCAAGGAGCCGCAACATTCAAATCCGTCGCAGTTGGAGTGGCATTTAAGGCGGAAAAACAACAATTTTTTTGCCATAACTCAATTTTGTAGAAATTGACGTTCAAGGACACTACTAAGCAAGCAATTTTGAAGTTCAAGAACTACTAAGAAAACAATTTTGAGCAGTGCATGAGTAAAAGTTGGATCAAAGGGCCTGACAGTCGATTATCAAGCTCGAAAACGACCAATACCAACACAAGAAGATCCAATCGCAGCCCAGGTACTAAAAATTCTCTTTCTCCTTTTAAAATTGGTAGTTATAATCCACATCATCCACTAGTTGATCCTATGGCTACTAATCCTTCCCCAACTCACGAAAACATTACACAAGGAAACTCAAGTAACTCAGTCGTTTTCGATAGGGATTCTCTTCGACTCTTACTAGATGGTATGAACGAAATTGGTATCCTCCTAAAAGACCTTGTGAAAGCACAAAAACAGCCTAATCCCAATCCTAATCCCCAAAATCACTCCCATGCCCAAAGAAATGAAGAAAATGTCGACCCTAATGATGATTGGGAACAACAACAAGGTGATTCGGTTAATTACAGGGATCGCTCTCAAAGACAGAGGTATAACCAAAATCAAGAAAGGGACATAGGTTATCATCAACCGAGAGGTCCTAATAATACTAATTTTCCACGAATTGATATGCCCACTTTCGAAGGTCATGATCCTCGTGGTTGGATAGCCAAAATGGAGGGCATTCTTGACTTATATCAAATTAAGGAAATTGACAAAGTCCCTTTCGCTGCATCAAAACTAGGCACTGAGGCCTACCAATGGTTTGTATGGCTTAAACAAGAGAAAGGAGCTACTATTAATTGGAGAAAATTCACTACCTATTTTTTAGAAAGATTTGATGAAGGAGCTACATCATCATACATAGTAAGACTGTTATCTCTTAAACAAGAAGGGTCAGTTAGTGAATTCATTTTGGAGTTTACCAGTTTACTACCATACACTTTAGACCTCAGTCCCGACACAGTGGTAGGAGCCTTTCGCAATGGGTTGAAAGAAAATATTCGAGTGGAGGTAGACATGCATGATCCAACCTTGCTAAACAGTTGTATAAGAATAGCCAAGTTTGTCGAGAAGAGACATCAGTTGTCTGCACGGCGTGAAACTTATAGTCGTCCCTCATATCGCAACAATTCCTTTCGTAGAAATGATCAACCATCAAGATATTTTTGCTATAAATGTCGCACTCATCACCCCAGGGAACAAGCATGTGCCCAAAAACAAAACTTTCATATTGAAGGTGATCAATGTGAAGGTGAAGAGGATGAACCTTACCAATCAGAAGAACCTATGCCAGAAGACCTACCATGTACTATAGAAGAAAAAGAAGAGGATACAATGGCGATTTCCGTGCATGCTCTCATGGGTTTAACCGCCCACCATACCATCAAGGTACCAGGATTTCTCCGCTAGAAAAAGGTGAATGTGCTAATTGATTCTGGTAGTACCCACAATTTTATCGACATCAAAACCGCAAAAGCTTTGAATTTATTCATTAACTCTTCCAACAAAGACAAATTCCAGGTTCTAGTGGCCAATGGGGTGAACGCACAATGTGTTGGTCGCACATCTCAAGTTTCCATAAAAATGGGAACTTATACTTGGTTGGGATCCCTTTTCGTCATGAATTTGGGGAACTCGGATGTCATTTTGGGAGTTGAATGGTTGGAAACATTAGACACAGTTAGCTTCAACTTCAAAAAATTATTTGTGGAATGGAAGGAAAATGGATGAGTCATTCGCTTACAAGGCATTACTACTCCTCCAACACAAATGGTGAGCTCTCATAGTATGGAAAAGATGTTAAAAAAGGGTGGATATGGGTTTATAGCTCAAATTAATTGTTTGGAAAAACAATCTTCAACAACTTCGGATATTATTGCACCCGAGTTACAAGATATCATAACACATTATGAAGAGGTTTTCCAAGAACCTCAAGGATTACCACCTAAACGGTCTCATGATCATGCCATCCATTTGATTCCAGGAAGTGTCCCACCTAACAGTCGTCCTTATCGCTATCCTCAGCCACAAAAGACAGAAATCGAACAGATCATTCAGGATTTGTTGGATCATGGAGTCATTCGTCACAGCACTAGTCCTTATTCCTCACCTGTAGTCCTGGCTAGACGAAAAGATAACTCTTGGCGTATGTGTCCTGACTTTCGTTCTCTCAATAAACTAACTATCAAGGACAAATTTCCTATCCCTGTCATAGATGACCTATTAGATGAGTTGCATGGTGCAAAATTTTTTACAAAATTAGACCTTCATTCTAGCTTTCACCAAATCCGTGTTAGAGAAGAAGATATTCCCAAAACGGCCTTCCGTACTCATGAAGGTCATTACGAATTTTTGGTCATGCCTTTTGGTCTCACTAATGCACCATCCACATTCCAAAGCCTCATGAACCAAGTGTTTCGTCCACTCCTCCGTAAGTTTGTGTTAGTTTTTTTTGATGATATTCTCATATAAAGAAAAACATGGACGGACCATTTACATCATGTGGATAAAGCCCTTCACATTTTACACAAAGAAAAATTATTTGTTAAACGTTCCAAATGTTCATTTGGTGTTCAAGAAGTCGAGTATCTTGGTCATATAGTTTCACATGAGGGCGTCAAAGTGGATCCCAATAAGATTAAGGCAATTCAAGAGTGGCCTTTACCTAAAACCATCAAGAAACTTCGTGGTTTTTTGGGTCTCACGGGCTACTATCGCAAGTTTGTACAAAATTATGGTAAGATTGCAACACCTCTCACAACACTCACAAAAAAGGATGCCTTTCGTTGGTCGGAAGAGGCTACTCTAGCTTTCGAAGCTCTTAAGGAGGCCATGTGTACAACTCCAGTATTAGCAACCCCCAATTTTCACAAACCATTTATTATCGAATGTGATGCATCAGGAACAGGAATTGGGGCTATATTAATGCAAGAAGGTCATCCGTTGGCATTTGAAAGTAAACATCTCTCCGAGAAAATTTTGGGAAGATCAACATATGAAAAAGAAATGTTGGCTATTCTTCATGCAATAGAAAAATGGAGACACTACCTAATCAGTAGCCGCTTCATTATCAAAACAGATCATAGTAGCCTCAAACATTTTCTTGAGCAGAGGTTTTCCTATCCAGAACAAAATAAGTGGTTAACCAAACTATTGGGTTATGATTTTGTTATAGAATACAAAAAAGGGAAGGAAAATATAGTCGTCGATGTGCTGTCCAGGAAATATGAAGATGAAGTAGTCATTAACGCTATTTCAGGTCCTTGCTCCCAATGGGTGAATCAATTACAAGATGAATGGTTGACCAATAGCGAAACTGCTCAGATAATTCAAGAATTATCTATAGGGTCCTCTAAACACCCTTTGTTCTCTTATGAAGATAAAATCCTCCGGAAGAAGAACCACATTTACATTCCACACAATTCAGAACTCAAATCAAAGATCCTCGATGAATCACACGCTTCTCCATCAGCAGGACATTCAGGATTTTTAAAGACATATTTAAGGGTCAAACAATCATTTTGTTGGAAAGGATTAAAAGCGAAAGTCAAACAATGGGTAGCAGAATGTGAAGTTTGCCAGCGCAATAAAGGAGAAACAGTCAAATCACCAGGATTGTTACAACCATTACCCATCCCTGAACGACAGTGGGAACATATATCCATGGATTTTATTGAGGGTCTTCCAAAGTCAGAAGGCAGGACAATAATCTTCGTTGTCGTAGACCGGTTATCCAAATACGCTCACTTTCAGGCTTTACAACATCCATTTTCCGCAAGCAAGGTGGCAAAGGTATTTATGGATTCAATTTTCAAATTACATGGTATGCCAAAAAATATTGTAAGTGATAGAGATCCCATCTTCACTAGTAACTTTTGGCAGGAATTATTTCGACTTAGTGGTACCAAATTGAACATGTCTTCAGCCTACCATCCACAGACAGATGGTCAAACAGAAGTAGTTAACAAATGTTTGGGTACGTACTTAAGATGTTTTTCTCAAGATAAACAATACCAATGGAGCCATTGGTTAGCATTTGCAGAATGGTGGTACAACACTTCTTACCATTACTCAATTAAGATGTCTCCATTTGAAGCATTGTATGGCACCAAACCTCCAAAAGTCGCAGATTACGTACAAGGATCATCCAAAGTAGCCAAAGTGGATGATTGGTTCCAACAAAGGCAGTCTACACTCACCATCCTCAAAGAGAATTTAGTCCAAGAACAGAATCGTATGAAACAACAACAAGACTTGCACCGATCAGAGAGAACTTTTATTATAGGAGATTGGGTGTTCCTAAAGTTGCAACCTTACAAACAATCCTCGTTAAAGATAAAGTCCAGCCAGAAGTTGGCCCCACGATTCTATGGTCCCTACAAAATTGTGCACCGCATTGGAGAAGTAGCCTATCAATTAGAGCTACCTACATCTTCACGAATACACCCGGTATTTCATGTTTCATGTCTCAAAAAAGTAATTGGTCAGAAAGTACAAAGTCAATCAAAATTACCGAGTGCTTGATGAGGAAGGACGCATACATCTCCAACCAGAAGATATACTACAACATAGAATCCGAAAACTGAGATCACGTCAGATTCACGAATTTCTCATTAAATGGCAAGATTTATCAGAGGAGGATGCCACATGGGAACCTGAAAGTATCTTCCAGACATTTCCAGCTTTGAGGACAAAGCTTTCCGAGGAGGGGAGTCATGTTGCAGTCCAAACATAGCCGACATCCGACGCTTCCAAGAGTTTTACATTTGATATATATATTGATTCAATAGTTTTGAATCTATCATCTTTTGTTTTTTATATTCATTGGCGTTAAGCGCAACTGCCTATTGGCGAGGGTGTGCCCACCTTGAGTGGCGTTGATTCTATTTTATTCATCCGCTGCATTTTTATTCAATATTTGCATTAGTCATTTCCGTTTCGGTATTATATTCATCTCTGTGATTTCGTGGAGCAAAAAGGATAAGAATTATCTTATCACTGTCCAACATGGTTCCCGTCAAGAAGCCCGATGGGAGGATTCACATATGCACTAATTTTTGAGATCTAAACAAAGCGAGTCCTAAGGATGATTTCCCCTTGCCGAGCATTGACGCATTGGTAGACGCTACAGCAGGTCACGAAATGCTCTCCCTAATGGATGGTTTCTCAGGATACAATCAAATTCGTATCAATCCTAAAGACCAACTAAAAACGGCGTTCACAATGCCTTGGGGGACATTTTGTTATAAGGTCATGCCTTTTGGCCTTAAAAATGCTGGCACTACCTACCAACGTGCCATGACATATATCTTCCACGATTACATGCACAAAACTTTGGAAGATTACATGGATGATTTGTTAGCCAAGTCTCTCTTGCACTCAAATCATATCAATGACTTAAGCAAGATCCTCGATCGCCTCATGGAGAATAAAGTTAGACTAAACCCCAAGAAGTGTGTCTTTGGCGTCACATCTGGAAAACTCTTGGGTTTCATAGTCTCAAAGCGAGGCATCGAGGTGGACCCAAAGAAAGTCAAGGCAATCCTTGAAATGGTTCCCCCAACTACAATCAAGCAGACTCGAAGTCTACAAGGAAAGGTCGCGTCGATTAAACGCTTCATAGCGCAATTATCTGACAAGTGCCGACCCATGAACAAATTATTGCACAAAGGGGTTACATTTCATTGGGATGACAAGTGCCAGTCAGCCTTTGACGAGATCAAACAATACCTGGTTTCACCGCCAGTATTGGCACCACCTAGACCAAGAGTGTCATTCTACTTATACATCTCAGCTACTAAGGTGGCACTGGGCACCATGCTAGCCCATAAGAATGAACTTCACAAGGAACAGGCTACTTACTATCTTAGCCGCACCCTGGTCAGTTATGAACTTAACTATGCATATGTTGAGAAACTCTGCTTAGCAGTGGTGTTTGCTACCAAAAAGCTATGCCACTACATGCTGAGCAACACTACGTATGTTGTGTCTAAGGAGAATCCATTGTGATACATGATGAGTCGTACTTATCATAGTAGTCACACGGCAAAATGGATCATGTTGTTGACGAAATTTGACATAGAGTTTATCGGACAAAAATCTATCAAAGGACAAGTCATAGCCGATCAACTAGCAGAGGCTCCTCTTGAAGACGATCAGCCTCTGGTCATAGAACTACCCGATGATGGGGTCTTCCATGTCTCGAAATCGCTAGATTTTGATGAGCCTGAGTCACAGGCCGACATAACCCTATTCTTGGATGGTTCTAAATGTGAGCAAGGTGGTGGCACGGGAATTGTATTCTTCACACCGTAGGGTGCTCCAATGCCCCCGTCATTTAAATTAAACTTCCCATGCACCAACAAAAATGCAGAGTATGAATCCTTGCTCCTAGGTCTTCGAGACGAGAATCGCCATGAACATAAAATGACTGAATATCTTTGGTGATTCGTTGTTAATAGTCAATCAAGTCAAAGGGGTATATCAATGCAAATGCCCGATCCTGCAGCTTATAAAGCCCTCGTGGACAAATTCTTGGAAAAACTTGAGTGGTATGACATCGAGGCACTCCCTCGATCATCGAATCATTTTGCGGACACAATGGCCTCCTTGGGGTCACTAATTTTGCAAGACCTTTTCGGTGATATGACAACCATTCAAGTCAAAACCTTATCGCAATCCGCGATGGAGCGTGCAAGCTCAGACTTGACGCCAGGAATCCACATGATCCGGATTGAACCATCCTCGGATAAGTTCTCTTAAATCCGAGATCATCTGAAACGTGCCAATTGGGGGTCCTTGTTCTCCCCTACCCCCATTAATAGCAACACAACGCTATTCTTATAGGTTCTATCCCATTTAGCGTTCGCTAGGGATGAACTTCAAGAGGGATTGGTTGTTCATACTATCGAGGTTTCGATCAAAAAGATCGGTATTTACCCATTCGAGACTACCTCAAGTTAGGTAATCTCCCACTTGGATTGACTCATGCCGCAAAACGAGCACTCAAGCGGAAAGCGGCTAAGTATGTCTTGATAGGAGACATTTTGTATCGTCGCAGATATGAAGGAATCCTCCTTCGTTGCTTGGACCAACAAGAGTCCACTTGGGCGATCGCCCAAGCGCACGATGGTACATGTGGTGGCCACTTTAGTGGTATGGCTATCGCAAAGCGCATTCTTCGCATGGGCTATTATTGGCCATCTTTAGAGCAAGATTGTTGCATCTATGTCAAGAAGTGCGTGAAGTGTCAACATCATGCCAATTTGATGCATGTACCTTCTCAGGCCTTGCAGACAGTCCGATCCGCTTGGCCGTTCTCACAATGGGGCTTTGATCTAATTGGAAAGATCTCCCCGTGTCGTCGAGCCATCACACGTTTATCATAACGGCCACAAAGTATTTTACCAAGTGGGTGGAAGCGATTCCGCTTACCTCTACGACAGGACCCCGCATTGTGGAGTTCATTTTGCATAACATCATATGTCGTTTTGGTATTCCATCCAAAATAGTCTCGGATAATGGGATGCCTTTCAAGAACAAAGACGTGCGTGCTTTGACCACAAAGTAAAAGATTCAGCACAACTTTTCGACACCCTATTATCCGCAGGCGAATGGGCAAGCAGAAGCATCAAACAAAACGCTAGTTGCCATCCTTAAAAAGACCGTCATAGACAGTCATAAGGATTGGCACATTCAAATCCCACTTGCCCTATGGGCCTATCGCACTAGCATTCGGACACCCATTGGGGCCACTCCATTTTTGCTTGTGTATGGCTCCGAGGCAGTCATGCCTCTAGAGTTGGAGATTCCTTCCCTGCGCATATCAATGCAGGAGTTCATCGATGATGACTCTGCGTAGCAAGCCCGATTAGACCAGCTTACGTTGCTTGATGAACGACGCGTTAATGCTCTCGAGCATTTACGTATTTATCAAGAGCGACTTAAGAAATCTTACAACATGAAAGTTCACCTCAGAGACTTTCGGGTTGGTGATTTGGTTTTGAAGGAAAACCAACAGAATTCCAGTTTGCCACCCCACCTAAGGGACAAGTTTGCGGCAAATTGGTTAGGTCCATATGTCATTGATAGCAAAATAGGACCCGGGACATACCGGCTAGCTTCTCTTGACGGTATCAAGGAAAAAGAACCCTTGAATATCAGTCATTTGCGACCATTTCATATCTAAGAGAGCCAAATCCCAAAAAGGTTCCAAGGATTCTTGCAATCGCTTGGTCAATCCCAAAAGGCTCCAAGGATTCTCGAAATCACTTGGTCAATCCCAAAAGGCTCCAAGGATTGTCAAAATCGCTTGGTCAATCCCAAAAGGCTCCAAGGATTGTCAAAATCGCTTGGTCAATCCCAAAAGGCTCCAAGGATTGTCAAAATCGCTTGGTCAATCCCAAAAGGCTCCAAGGATTGTCAAAATCGCTTGGTCAATCCCAAAAGGCTCCAAGGATTCTTGCAATCGCTTGGTCAATCCCAAAAGGCTCCAAGGATTCTTGCAATCACTTGGTCAATCCCAAAATGCTCCAAGGATTTCCACAATCGCTTGGTCAAAAATCAAGAAAATTCAAAAACAACAAAAATCATCAAAAAAAAAACAACAAAATTTGCATCTCATTTCTAGGCATGCTCAAATTCATCAATAGAGAGTTTTTCTCACATCTCATCTTCATATTCACAAAAATCAATCCATCAAAAATACAAAAATACATAGATGCATTAAAGCATTGCATCCATACATCGCATATTTGTGGTCGTATAGGTCAAAGGCACCATAGGTTGTAATTGCTCTGCTAGTCCATCTTGTTTCACACTGTTCCATTTTACAAAAACAACAAAAACACCATGCATTGTTTTTACCACACTAGAGTCAGTGGTCTTTTAATGTATCAAGAGTTTTCGTGATTCAGTCATCATTTTTCTCTTTAGCCATGTAATGTATCAAGTCAGACAAATTTTACGAAGGTAGAGTTACACTTGAAATACACCTTGTTACGTAACATCCCAACACAAATTAAAACACATAAAAAAAATTCCCAAGTTGTGTGAATGAAAGATGAAACCTGCACAGTAATCCAGGTCACCATAAGCGAAACGGTTATCTTGCTCATCCCCCCGTGCGAATGGTTCCAGAATGCTGAGAATTCACAAAAGGACAAGCTCTTTCCTATCCATTCACCTCCATATATAGTGGTTTTCACCACTACCAAATCCCAATCATAGTTGGTTCCCAAAGCTATAAGGATTTGTACTACACGTCCTCGCCAAGGATGGGTAGTCATCCCCAAAACCTAAAGGGATCAACACCATTCACAAACAAAATTCCAACAAATCATCATCCTAACACTTTCCATTCACCTTTGGTCTCCAAGTTGTAAGGATTCGTACTATCCGCCCCTAACCAAGATGGGTAGTCATCCCCAAGGCCTAACAGATCAATGCCCTTACTCCATAACCTCCATCATCCCCTTGGTCCCCAAAGTTGTAAGGATTCATACTATCCGCCCCTAACCAGGATGGGTAGTCATCCCCAAGGCCACAAGGATCAAAAGCCATTCACAAGCTCAAATTCACAATACTCAAAACACCAAATCAAATAACAGTGGTTATCACCACTATTCAAAATCCTTGCTCAAAAAGAATTAATAGAAAATAAACAGTGATTTTCATCACTATATAGACGAGCAACTCCCTAAATCATTCAGCCAACAAACATCCTGAACTTGAATCCCTGGAATTCTTAGCATTCGAAAACCATCTAGGTGATCTTCATTACAGGTTTGGTTGATAGCCTATCTGGCAATGGTGGTATCCTACCCGCATGATGATATGTCTATCACATTCGCTTTGCATGTATGCAGACAAATGTTTGCATAAGGATGAGCTAGCTTATGGTATCCTGGATAACATCGTAGATTAATCTAACTAAATACAACAAAGGAGTTAGTGGAGCTAATTAGGTGATCCTCAGTATAGGTTCGGTTGAAAGCCCATCTGGCACTGGTGGTATCTTGACAAATACCACATAAATGAACTCAATTGCACACAAAGGGATGTGAAATAACTTGGTCAAAAACAAGTCTGATTCATACCTTGTTCAAAAGTCTAGTAAGATAAAGTACAGTCATGGCTAGTGAGTTAAAACCGTCTGAGTCTCAGAAAACCTTGGCTACATTTCTAAACCAACTGCGCTACTTTTCATCCTTACAATACCATCAGAAAATACAAAAAAAGAAAAACCACATGTATACATACAAAGTCATGCATCACAACAATCGCCTAAAAAGCAAAATAATAGAGTTCTAAATAGCCTATGGTGCCAGAGCCAAACACCACAAAGTCCATCCATCCATTTCCATTCACATACATTTGCTTCATCACAACATATGCATCCATCAAAATAAATCAACATACAACAATCGCATTTATCATACCATATGCATCCATCAATATAAAATAGCATGCATCCATCAAACATCAATCATTATGCATACCATAAACAGACATATCACAAAAAAAAGAAAATCAAAGCAACAAAAACATCACAAAAATGCAACACAAAAACATAGCAATAAGTTGTCGCACACGAGTGCTCTTGCACTTAACCTCTTGGCATAGAAAATCGATGTCGGGGCTCAAATTGTCACTCTCCCACTTCCCCAAGAAGGCTACCATAGCTAGACCGCTCCACGGGAAGACGGGTTTTTGATGATTTCACCCCATTATGGCATCACCAAAAGGGTTAACACCCACCAAAAATAGGTCCAAATGTCGAGAAATTGCACGTGCTTAAACGGTAAAACATCTAAAGGCACCCTAACCTAAGTCATCTTGGGTCAAGCGACTCGTCGCTTTTCTCACGAAGGTCATTCCCTCATCGATTCGTCGCTTGAGGGGGTAGTCACACTTAGTCACCAATCAACAAGCACACACCCAATCAGGGTAATGGCATGCATTCAAAGAATCATTGACAAAGACAATCACACTCCTGCTTGGGGCAGTAAACAAGCAATCATTAAATTGATCAAACACTTGGCATTCTCGAAGCATGAACACAAGGTTCCCCCTGTGGACAAAAGGTTACGCCCTTTGCCTAATCATGACTGATCAATGTCCAAGCTCAAGTCACACCTCATCAAAACAGGTTAATACTTGAAATCAGATTCCTTAGCTCGTCAAAAGAAAGGATTCAAGAATGCATCCCCTTTCCATACTTGGGGCATCAAAAAGTTGGTTAGGTTACCAAGAAACCCTAATCATTAGTGCTTTGGTCATCTATTTTTGCTCAGCACTGCGTCACCCGTAGTGCTTCCCAAAAAGGGGCATCTGTAGACACCAAAACAGCACCAATCCGATTAAGTGACTACAAACACTGATCGCATTGACATACACAGCTTTCAGGGCAGCCCTTAGAGGTCAAGCAGTGGTCCTAGCCACTCACACAACAGTTTAGAAGGTCGAAAAGTAAACGGAACAAAGTTGGTCGTTTTAACAAGCCTTCATCAAAAGCAAAGCCTTCATCAAAAAGCAAAGCCTTAGTCAAAAACAAGCCTTCATCAAAAGCGAGCCTTCATCAAACAAGTCTTAATCAAAGTGGGCCTCGGTCGAAGTGTCGTGATATCGCAATGTCGCGATATCACGACACTTCGATGCCCCAAAGAAAAGCTCTGCCCGAAGTGTCGCGATATCGCGACGTCGCGATATCGCGACGTCGCGATATCGCGACACTTCGGTGCCCAAGGCTTTGCCTTGGCCAAAGTGTCACGATTTCGCGACACTTCGGCGCCCAAGGATTTGCCTTGGCCGAAGTGTCGCGATTTCGTGACACTATGGTGCCCAAGGCTTTGCCTTGGCCGAAGTGTCACGATTTCATGACACTTCGGAGCCCAAGGCTTTGCCTTGCCTTGGCTGAAGTGTCACGATTTCGTGACACTTCGGCGGCCAAGGTCTTGCCTTGGCCGAAGTGTCGCGATTTCGCGACACTTCGGCGCCCAAGGCCTTGCCTTGGCCGAAGTGTCGCGATTTCGCGACACTTCGGCGCCCAAGGCCTTGCCTTGGCCGAAGTGTCGCGATTTCGCGACACTTCGGCGCCCAAGGCAGGGCCTTGGCGAAGTGTCGCGATATCGCGATGTCGCGATATCGTGACACTTCGGCAGTTGCGACTAGGCGATTCTTCAGCAGGCAGTGATCATTCAGAAGTGACATTTCGCCATTCAAGGGCAGGTATTCAACCAATCAGAGGCAAGCATCAACCAATCAGAGGCAAGCATCAACCAATCAGAGGTAGGCATTAAAGCGACTTAATGACAAATGGCAGCCAAAGACAATCATTTATGGCTCTTGCTGTGCATGCACGCGTAGGTGGGCAGATTGGCAGTTAGCAGACTGCAGTCATGTAGGCTCGAGTCAAGGCGGAGTCTCCTCCCTGATGAGGAGGCATGACCGCCATGTGGCATCCCTGCGTGCTATTTTTAAAATAGACCCCATGGGTCTATAAAAGAGCAGACTTTCCCACTCAGAAAAGAGGTGAACAAGAATTTGAAGAATACAACGAAGTGCTATTCATTTGAAGACCTATTTGCATTCCTTTGAGATTCACTCTTCTGCACCTTTAATCTCTTTCTGAAGGGAGGTTATTGGTGGCTGTTTGAAGGTGAACCCAGACCTTAATACCCGACAGTGGATCACAATATCCCACTAATTCGATGACAACTCAACACCTGAAATATTTTGGGCCCTTCCTTAGTGGATTGGCGCCGAAACCAAGCTTTAACGGGGGCGGCCCGCTTGGGCATCCCATGCACGTTCTTAGTTAATTTGATATATGCTGCTTTTGAACATATCCTACAAATTAACAGTATTTAAGCAGTTTTACGTTTCTATGTTTTCGAATATATGCTATTTTCAAATGCTTTAAAACAGTTTACGTTTTATAATACATGCTGTTTTAGAATACATTAAAACAATAGTATATGTTTTATATGTTCGAACATATGTTGTTTCCGAATGTTCCAAAACAACAGTCTACATTTTATATGTTTGAATATATGCTATTTTCAAATGCTTTAAAATAGTAGCTTACATTTTCACGTTCGGATATATATCTTTCCATCAACATCTGGCATTGCGCTTTAGTTATTCTGAATACATCTGGCATTGCACTTTAGTTTGTTAGTGAATCTATATTGCATTGTGCTTTAACATCTTACAACTGCATTACATTTTCGATTGCATATTATCTTGCATTACGTTCTATCTTTGTGTTGCAGGTGTTACTAAATGGTTTGTTGTTTCTTTGAACGTAGGAAGAACAACAAGAAGCGAGGATTTATCAGCAACAAGCGGCGGCAACATCTGGGCCCGCCCATTTCAAATGTGGGCATGTGGATAGAAGAAATATTAATCTTGATTGTAACCGAGACAGACTAACACTCCTAGCCCCTAAAAATGCAGGAGATGTATTGTAACCCAAGGGAATTAATATAAAAGAGTTGTGCTCCTGCTTTTCTCCTTTATGTTTGGTTGATTCAAAGTTCTGTTTTCATTTACATTTTAATACTGTTTTTCTTCTGGAATCTCATGCTTTCAACTAGGTCACCATGACCAATATAGAAATGCAGGAGAGGCATTTAGGCTTCCTAAACAAGAGACATCAGAAAAAATTGACTTGGAATTTGCCAAACTAGCCACCCGCCAAGCGTAATTCATGCGGCTCAAGCAAGACCAACAGTAATTAGAATTTTTATGTTGCCTTAACAAAGAGCGCATTCAGCATCAAACAGCCGAATTGCTTCACAATAATGTTCTTGAGAAGGTCCCAACCCCTCATGCAAATAAATTAGAAGTGTATGAGAGGCACAACCCCTTGGTACGATACAGGTCTCTGCGACATCATCAAGCACTGCCTCTACGACCTCCTAGACCTAAGTAGGAGGCCACTCCCAGACACCACGATGGGCACCCTCTATGGGCACCCATCCATGTTTACAAGACTCAGCCAGACACTCCTCAAGAAGCTTATGAGGAGTATGAACAAGAAGAAGAGCGAGCTAAAACGCCCTATCAAGGCAGAAGGGGTGCTACATAGCTACCTCTCCAAAGGCCTCAAATTCTTCGCAACTCACAGTGGGAGCAAACCAAGGAGGAGGAGATCAAATCCTCTGATGCATATAAAGTGTTGCTAGAGCGCTTAGAGTCTATGGAGCTCAAGACTTTTGGGCCCCAAAAGCCTACTTTATGCCAACTCCATAGTCATCTTGTGCATCCGTTAGTGTTGACACCTTCATACCTTGAACACTTTAAGCTGCCCCAATTGGCACTCTTTAGAGGGGAGGAAGATGCCCAAGAGCATGTGACTCGATTCTTGAGCCAATGCTTTGGCATTTAGGACAATGATGCTTTGCTATTAAGAACATTTATAACCACATTCGTAGGCTCTGCTTTGGATTGGTTTACTCAATTACCAAAGCATAGCATCTGTAACTTGGATCAGCTAGTGGATGTGTTCCTAGAATGCTTCACCTTCAACACCAAGAAAAAGGCATCAGTAAGTGATCTAGCTAGTCTCAGGCAGTATGAGGAAGAATTTATGGCAGAATATGGGAACCGGTGGAGGACGTTGCTTTCAAAGCTGCCCTACCTCCCTCCTATGTCTGACTTGACTCAAATGTTCTCCAAGAGTTTTTTGAGATCGATCTTTGTGTTATTGCAGCTACAGCAATATGTCACTTTAGAGGAAGCTCTGGCACAAACCAGAATCATCACGAAGATCAAGATACAAGATGGCAAAATTGCTAATCCTAAGAAAAAATAATGGAATAAGAACACCAAAATAGGGACTACGCAACAAAAACCCTCCACAGTCAATCAGGTTGCTATAAATGTCCCTAAGCTTGCACAAGAAACACAGCCTCCAAAGGCTAACTATCAGGCGGTGCCTCCCAACAACTATGATAGAGAAAACCAAAGGCAAGAACAAAATCAGCAGCATCGCCCTAGGCAACAATTTATGCCTTACATAGAGTCCAAGGACTCCCTGTTTGACCACTTGTCAATGGAAAACTTGATCAATCTGCTAGAAATTCAAACCATATACCCTAATGCACCAAAGCCTAAGGGGTACAGAGAGGACTTGTACTATAGGTTCCACAAATGAAAGGGACATGACCTTAATGCGTGTTGGAAGTTCAAAGGTTTGGTGAAACACCTCATTGACAACAATACATTGGCAATGGATAATCCCATAGCGCCCAACAACCAACAAATGGGAGTTTTCAGAGACCCCTTGCCCGCACATGATGCACAAGAAAAACCCCTTCACGTCAATGAGGTGCAACAGAATTGTCCCATGGAGGGGTATGTAGGGATGATAAGCATAGTGACTAGGAACAAGAGCTATCTCGGAGTTACCCCCATGACAATCACAAGAGAAGTTCCATCGACGTCACAACCTCAACAGAAACCTACGTAGCTTCCCTCGCCTAGACCAGTGGCCATGATTCGGACTAGACTTACTCAAAGTCTAAGGACCACATCGGCTAGGCTCTCCATATACGAGCTTATTCAACAATCAGCGCCCCATCGGGAGGCTCTCATGGATATATTAAAGGCCATTGAGCTCCATCTCCATGAAGCAAATTATTTCAACAACTTCGTGGGCCATGTGAAATAATGTACAGAACCAGTCATCACCTTTAGAGAAGATGAATTAAAATCGGTGGCTAGTGACATGGCAGATCCACCCCTGCACGTTATTGAGCAGGTCAACTGGATTTCGTATAAGCGGGTGTTGGTGGACACTGGTTCGTACAGTAACATTATTACAACCGCAGCATTAAAACATTTGAAGTTGTCGGCCTCTCACATCGTACCTTCCACCTATACTCTTCGAGCATTCAATGATGTGATATGCTTGATAGTTGGCACAATTGTCCTACCCATCCAAGTGGGACAAAATACCATTCATACATTGTGCCACATTTTAGAAGGTGATATGGCTTATAATATCTTGCTAGGGCAACCTTGGATCCGAGACATGAAGTGTGTCCCTTCAATTGCTCATCAATGCTTAAAGTATACATTTAAAGGATAGGCGCATGTAGTCCCTGCATACTTAGAGCCCTTCAAATACTGCAATTCGATGCAACTAATGTCGTAGTCAACCCTTCCATCAACACATTTGGATTTTCAGTTAAATCCATCTAAACAGGGTCCTATTATGCAGGAATACCCATTTCCAAGTCCTTTAAATTCCCAGTCGGGTCCATCTTCCTCATCTGGTCCTACAACAGCGATGCCACCTTCGGTGGCCACACCAAAGGATAAGGGAAAGAAACCCTTGGAAGAGGAACCACCCTTAGTCTCAACCATATCGACAGAAGAGGTGCCTAGCAAAATGGAAGTCAAGACGCCTAGTTCACCCCACAAGGAGTGGACTCAGGGAGAACTCCCATTCGCTCCCCCTCAAATGCCAACAATCACAGTTGAGATGGCCAACACAGGATTGGGGGAGTTTCTAGTGCAAAACATTATATCAACGCCCACACTTGAGTCCATGTAGTACATGGGGAGACCTCGACTCCCCATCGGCTCTGTGGTTCCTCTAGGCTACCCACCCAATAAGACAAACTTTGTTTATGGGGGCCTGGATAATGGCGTTAAAACTCACCTGCAAGAAGAGGAAGATGAAGAGCCCTTTTTAGAGGACGTAAATTATTTGTCTAACCCAAACTTTGCATTGAGATATCTTGGCCAATGCAATTTGCATGGATATGGGTTGGGCAGGAATGAGCAAGGAGTGCATGTTCTTTGCCAACCAAGATATCAAATGTCGTATGACAAGTCAGGAGTAGGGCTCAACCACCCCCTACCCCTTGACATCTTGGTAGGGAACATGCAAGGCCTAGGGATAGGCAACAAGGATGGGTTGGCATTAGATCCATATGCCAATCCTAACACAACCTATACATTGTGGGATTATCTCCCATTGCTAACAACCAACCTTGTTGACCTTAACAACCCTTTCCCTTTGGCCGAAAAGGGGGGCAATTCGAGAACTCACTTACAAGAGGGATATGGACAAGACCAAGAAGGGTCTTCAGAAGATGATTCGGAATACGAGGTAACACCTTGGGATCCTTTTGAGTCTAATAACAATCATCCACAAGTGCATCCCATGGATGATGATCAGGAGAGCTTCCTAACAATGTTCCCTTTAGATGTTTCGATTGAGCATATGCTACCGAAAGCACGAGGATACGGAAACAAAAAGGAATATGCCACAAGAAAGAACAAGAAAGGACATATGCAAATTGACACAAGATAAAAGCAATATGAAATATCGTAATCTCTTTATTGATACGCTTTTCAAAATGTGTTACAATACGTCTCCTTCCTTTTTAGGGGATAGGAGCGTCAAATGTGTTTCTTGTCACAACATCCATGGATCACAATCCTTCTTCCGCGTGCCCACATGTAAGATGGGCGGACCAAAACGTCACCGCCACTTGCGTATATGATTCTTTGCTCTTTCCTGCTCCTCTGCTGTCGAAAACCTGCGTTCAAAGAAACAGAAAATATTAGTAGCACCTGCGGACAGAATGAAGCATGTATTTCCCAAGGCCTACTGTCAGTAAATGCATGAAAATATTAAAACGATAATGAAATGACCTCGGATCGACCTAAAAATTTCAGAGTAGCATAAATATGTCAAGAGACCACTGCAAAAAGAACAGTCTAGAAATTCCTCACAGATTTGTATTCGCTCCAGGGTGGGACGAATTCACCTGCAATAACCTATCAGAAAGCACCCTCTTCAATGTCCTGCTTAGGAAGCTCCAAATGACCTACAAAGTTGGGGTTAGCTAATTGGGGGTGTTTTGGGAAGACCCAGATGGTCATATTTCTCCAATTTGGCCTCTAGAACCCAGATTTTGCTAGTGCCATCTGCAAGTTAGTGAAAGCGAGAAATGACAAAAACTTGGTCAAAATTGCTCAGAATGAAATGAAATTTGAACTGTAACCTATTTAACCTATCTAGAATCAAATGCAAAAGAAAAACCAGAGAAATCTATCACATATTTCTATTCATCCCGGGGTGGGGCGAATTTTACTATGACAGATTGGGGAGCGCCCGGGGCAGGACGCCCACCGTTTGAGGCACTATTTCGGCACCAATCCACTTGGGATGGGTCCAAAACTGGTTATGGGGTGTTGTCGACAAATTTTGGGAATTTTTGTGGCCAAAAATCGGGTTTTGGGTCCGGATTCGCGCTTCTAATAGTCGCCCAATAACCTCCCTTTCGAATGAGAGATTAAGGATGTAAAAGCACAAATCGCAAGTAGGTATGTAAATTGGCAGCACTTCGTTGCTCAAATGCTCCTTCTCTATATATCTTTTGGGTGGGAAAACTCCCCAATTTATAGACCTTAGGGTCTCTCTGTTTGAATTGCGCATGCGAGGGCGCTACTTGAGTTAACTGTCCTATTTTTAGAGAAAAGCTAATTCCCTGATTTGGAATCTCCTTGCATGAGGTTTCTAAAATAAAAACACTCATAACTGAAGTCTCTCTTCTTGAATAAAAGCTATTCCTCGCAATTGCATGACCTGAAGCCTCAGTTAACTGGCGGAGTTACCGAGGTTTGACTTTTTGCCAGTCAAACTTGCTATTCGCCTCACCCTGGGGCGAATGCTGCTATTCGTCCCTGGGTGGGACGAATGACAGTTTGTATTCGTCCCGGGGTGGGACGAGCAGAGAGCAAAGTGCCAAAAAGGTGCCAAATTGACCTTTGACCTCTAAAACTACTTTTGGAAGTGGTTAGGACCACTTTTTAACCTCTGGGGGCTGCCCTAGGGGCTGTGTGTGTCAATGCGATCAGCGCTTGTTGTCACATAATCGGATTGGTGTTGTTTTGGTGTCTACAGATGCCCCTTTTTGGGAAGCGTTGTGCAAGGCGCAGCACCGAGAAAAAATAGATAACCAAAGCACTAATGATTAGGGTTTCTCAGTAACCTAACCAACTCTTGATGCCCCAAGTATGGAAAGGGCACGCATTCTTGAATCCTTGCTTCTGACGAGCTAAGGAACTTCATTCAAGTGTTAACCTTGTTCAGTGAGGTGTTACTTGAACTTGGACATTGATCAGTCATGAATAGGCAAAGGGCGCAACCTTTTGTCTATGGGAACCTTGAGTTCATGATTCATGAATGCCAAGTGTTTGATCAGCTTGTGATTATTGCTTGTTTGCTGCCCCAAGCAGGGGCGTGATTGTCTTTGTCAATGATCCTTTGAATGCGTGTCATTTCCATGATTGGGTATGTTGTTGTTGATTGGCGACTAAGTGTGACTACCCCCTCAAGCGACGAATCGATGAGGGAATGACCGACATGAGAAAAGTGATGAGTCGCTTGACCCAAGATGACTTAGGTAAGGGTGCCTTCAGTTGTTTACCATTGAATGCGAAAGCAATTTTCGAACATTCTGACCTATTTTTGGTGGGGTTTAACCCTTTTTGTGACGCATTTTGAAGCTAAAATTGTCAAAAATCCGTCCTCCCGTGGAGCGGTCCGGCTATGATAGCCTTCTTAGGGAGTAGGATAGGGACAATTTGTAACCCCAATGTCTATTTTGGATGCCAAGAATGTCAGGCGCAAAAGCGCCTTCGTTCGGCAATGTTATTGCTATTTTTGGTTGGGTTTTGACCCATTTTGCGACGTCGTTTGGGGATGAAATTCTCAAAAATCCATCCTCCCGTGGAGCGGTCCGGCTATGGTAGCCTTCTTAGGGAGTAGGATAGCGAGGATTTGTGACCCCGACATCTATTTTGCATGCCCGGAATGTCAAGTGCAAAAGCACTCTCATTGGACAGTTTTATTGCTTTTTTTTTGTGCATTTTTGTGCATTTTTTGTTGTTTTTGAAATTTTTGCTCTGTATTCGTCCCTGGGTGGGACGAATTCCTATTTAGTATTCGTCCCAGGGAGGGACGAGCGCTAACCAGAGCGCTCATCCTAGGGGGAACGAATACAAGCTCAAAAAGCCTTTTTAAAGGCCAAAACTGAGTTTTGGGCTCATTTGCATTTGTTTTTCTTGGCGATTTGGAGCTCTGAGGAGGAGGAGGTCAATTCTGCGAAGCGAAGCGCTACAGAATTTTTCTTGCGACCATGAGTGCACACACCGGATCGAGCGGCGGAGCCGAAGCGCTACCAGTGAGTGCCCTTCCTCTTTATTGTTTTGTATTGCAATTGAAAAACTGCAAGTTGGTTATTTTTTTGTGTTTTTGTTTATTTTGTTGTTTACGGTTAAAAATGAAACCCTAGTCTATCAAAATTATCACTTAGTTTAAAACTTAGGATAACTCTAGTCAACAAAGATCAGAAGTTAGTTTAAAACTTAGCTAAAAAACTTAGTTTATAACTTAAAATCTCGCTGAACCGGAATTGAACCAAATTCAAAACGTAGGTGAGAAACGTAGGGTAAAACTGAACGTAAAACGTAGCTCAACCCTAGTTAGTTGTTGTTTTTGTGTTTTTAATTTTCCAGTTTAAAGTTAAAAACCCTAGGTCTGAAAATTATTTTGTGACTATTTTTGTTTGTTTTTTAAATGAGCCGTTAGAGTTAAAAACCCTAAAACCGACCAATGATTGTTTTTTTTTTTTTTTTAATTTATCAGTTAGAATTAAAAACCCTAATCAATAATTTTAATTTTTTTTTGTACATTTTGTTGCATTGTTGTATATTCAATGTTAGTGTTGTACAATTTTTTTTTGTTTTAATGTTTTTATATTGTTTTCTTTTGCAGGTGGTGAAGAGCCGGTACGGGTACCCACTATTTTTACTGAAGCATGTGCAGTGCTGACTTTGGCTGACTGGGACTGGCTTGACGCCCTTGGGCTCAAGCAGGTGACTCGACTGGAGCCTGTGGTCGGGGATCGGGCCTATCTGATGGCCCTGATCAATCTATGGGATCCCCGGACCAACACCTTCCATCTCCCAATAGGGGAGATGATGGTTACCTTGGAGGATGTCTATCGGATTCTTCGGATTCCAATAGATGGACTATCGATCCGGACGACGTCGCGGGATCGGAGGACAATAGTATTGATACGCTATTTTGGGCATGGGGAGGAGTTGGGTGTGGAGAGCCCAGTGGAGAGGGCGGAGATCGACTGCCAGATGGGTGGCATACTGGTTCGATGGTGGTTAGAGAAGGGTGTGTTGGGAGTGAGGCACGCATTACTCATGGGCCTCATTTCCAACATGCTGCTTCCCGACTCGTCGGGTGCGAGGTTCCCGTGGAACCTGCTAGAGGTGGTGTTCAGGCTGGTGGAGTGTCCGATAGACACACCGATGATTATGAGATGGGGATAGACTCTGCTAGCATAGCTCTATGATGAGTTGTACGAGGTCCGCTATCGAAAGCGGAAGGGGATCGATTGTAGCTACTTGTTGTAGTGTTGGGCTTGGCAGCACATAGCAGTGGAGAGGCCTACGGGGCTGCCCTGGATGACTCGAGCGGAGATGGCAGACCGAGAGATCGGATACGGGGTACTATGGTGGAGGTCGGAGGAGCAGGGTCAGAGTCGATGATGGGCAGGTGTCGTAGGGCACTATGTCGATGCCTTCGCTCGGCTTACTCTAGGGGAGGTGTTCTGGCACCCCTACCGGGACTGTCCAGCCTGGCCTGAGGTGGGAGAGTGGCTCCAATGGGTACGAAGGGGGCGATGGCTGATTGGGCATCATGGGACTGAGCAGGAGTTCTTCCCATATGGCCGGGTGACCCGACAGTTTAAGGTGCACCAGGGGATGCCTGGTGAGCCCATGGTCTATCGACATCGGGGAGATGAGAGGACTCTAGACCGGCTAGTCATTGCGCCACTTGGCGAGGATTCAGATACGGCTATTGATGTTCCAGATGTGGATGACATTAGGGTTACTACTGAGTATGAGCAGTGGTGGACTCTACGGCAATGGCGAGGCGAGGGGCCTCTAGGGGGTGCAAAGGCAACAGTAGCAGGGGATGAGGGTACAGAGGCACCAGATGAGGGTTGGGGAGTTTCGCATGATGATGCAGACATGGTGGAGGTTGAGGATGTTGGAGGGGAGTTTGGGGTACCAGATCAGCCGGAGATGCAGGACGTCCCGGAGCAGTGGGAGCCAGAGCAGGCTACTGTCCTAGATTCGCCTATGCCTCAAGCAGGTTTGGAGGATGTGGAGGCAAGACAGGGCACTGAGATAGCATGATTGGAGGAGCTACTATGGAGACGAGATGGGGAGCTGGGAGAGGCTTTGTAGGAGAGAGATCTTCTATGGACTCAGCTGGCAGAGCGGGAGAATGCATGGGCTGCGTCCCATCGACAGGAGGGGGATACTGATGCGGCTCGGGAGAGGGATCTCCTATGGATGCAGCTAGCACAGCGTGATGATGTAGTAGCTTACTACCATCGATGGGAGGTAGAGTGGGTTCGGTGGGAGGCAGATTGGCATCGACGGGAGGTAGATTGGCATCGACATCGGATGGATATGGAGGGAGAGATTATCCACCTTGGTGGGTGGATACCTGAGCCCCATGGAGGTGGCTCTTCACGGTGGATGAGAGACAACGATACTGAGCAGTCAGCATCATCCCATCATCGATGGCTAGATGAGGGGGGCACTAGTGGGCGGGATGCAGGGGCGAGCAGCAGTCGCCCTGAGAGGTCCCAGAGGACCCACACTAGGGGGGTAGTTCCCGTCGCACCGATCCTGCGTGATCATGGTGGCCGACGCCCTAGGCTTGGGGGTTTTTGAGTTTTTGGCTTTTTGTTGCGGGGTCAGAGGACCGGTTCATTGTAGCCTATGGGCATTTTTGATGATATATATACAGATGACTCTTTTTTTGGTGTTTATGCACTTTTCATGGTTTGTTTTTATGTACATGTATTTACATTGATGTATGCAAATGCTTTTATGAATGCGATGTTTCTAATTTGTATGATGTATGCATATGGAATGAATGAAATGATTTGTTGATAACTTGTCGATGCACCATAGACTGTACAAGACTTGACTGACTGGTTGTACTAATGGGATGACTGTGTGGAATAACTTTGCATGTGAAAACTTTGTTTTTGTATTTTGCATATTTTTTGATGGTGATGTATGGAATAAAATGTACCAGTTGTTTTAAAATGTAGTTAAGCTTTTCTGAGATTCAGATATTTTAACTAACTAGCCAAGACTGTACATTTATCTCGCAAGACTTTTGAACAAGGTATAAATCCGACTTGAATTTAACCAAGTTATTTCACATCCCTGTGTGTGCAATTGAGTTCGTTTATGTGGTATTTGTTAGGATACCGCCAGTGCCAGATAGGCTATCAACCAAACCTGTACTGAGGATCACCTAATTAGCTCCACTAACTCCGTTGTTGTATTTAACAAGATTAATCCATGGGACAATCTAAGGTACCATAAGCTAGCTCATCCACATGCAAACATTGGTCTGCTCACACGCAAAGTTAATGTGACAGACATATCGTCATGCGGGTAGGATACCGCCATTGCCAGGTAGGCTGTCCACCAAACCTGTAATGAGGATCACCTAGATGGTTTTCGAATGTTGAGAATTCCAAGGATTCAAGTTCAGGCTATTTGTTGGCTCAATGGTTCAGGATACTTGCTCGGATATATAGTGATGAAAATCACTATTTATTTGTCTCTTTGTTTTTTTTTTTTTTGAGCAAGGATTTTGACTAGTGGTGAGAACCACTATTACTTGATTTTGTATTTTGAGCTTTGTAAGGTTGTTATCATTGATTCTTTTACCTTATACTACCCATCCTTAGACTTATAAATCCTTAATTTAACCAAAGATGGAGATTATGTAAGGGCATTGATTCTTTTAGGCCTTGGGGATGACTACCCATCCTTAGCAGGGACGTGTAGTACGAATCCTTACAACTTTGGGAACCAAAGTGGATGATGGAGATTATGAAGTAAGGGCATTGATCTTTTGGGCCTTGGGGATGACTACCCATCCTTAGTCAGGGACGTGTAGTACGAATCCTTACAACTTTGAGACCAAAGGTGAGTGTAATGATGGCTTGTGGGAATTGTGTTATTGAATGGCATCGATCCTTTTAGGTCTTGGGGATGACTACCCATCCTTGGCAGGGACGTGTAGTACGAATCCTTACAACCTTAGGGACCAATAGTGATTGGGATTTTGGTAGTGGTGAAAACCACTATTTATTAGGTGGAATTGATGGGGAAGAGCTTGTCCTGTTGTCAATTCTCAGCACTCTTGAACCATTCGCACAGGGGGATGAACAGGCTAATCGTTCACCTATGGTACCCGAGACTGCTTTGTAGGTTTCTCTCGCGTTCACACAACTTAGGAATTATTTTATGTGTTTTAATTGTGTTGGGATGCTACGTAACAAGGTATGATCCAAGTAAAACTTTCCCGTGTAAAAGTTGTTTAACTTTGTACAGTGTTTGGCTAGCAATTTAAAGACAGCTGAATGACGAAAACCCTATATACATTAGGAGACAACTGACTAATGCTAAAAAATGGCGATGGTGTTATGCTGGATGTATGCATTTGTGAAATGGATTTGATGGGGAAAATAATGGAATTGCCAAGTAATGACATTCTATGGTGCTTGTGACTTGGATGACTTAGCAAATATGCAATGTATGGATGCGATGCCTAATGCACTTATATTTTTGTATTTTTGATGTGTTATGAGTATGCATGGAATTGAAATGCAATTTTTTTTTTAATTTTTGATGATTTCATTATTTTTGTTTGTTTTTTAATATTTTATTGTTTTTGTTTGTTTTTGATGATTTTATTTTGACCAAGCGGTTATGGTAACCCTTGGAGCTTTTGGTTTGACCAAAGGGTTTATGAATACCTTTGGGGCATTTTTGGGGTTGACCAAGCGATTGTGGAAATCCTTGGAGCTTTTGGTTTGACCAAAGGGTTTATAGATACCTTTGGGGCATTTTGGGGTTGACCAAGCGATTGTGGGAATCCTTGGAGCTTTTGGTTGGACTATGGCTCTCTAAATGTGGAATGGCCTCAAATGAATGATGTTCAAGGGTTCGAGCTCCTTGATTCCTTCAAGAGAGGCAAGCCGGTAAGTTCCAGGTCCTATTCGACTATCAATCACATAAGGACCTAACCAGTTTGCTACAAACTTGTCCCTCAGATGGGACGATAAATTAGAATTCTGTTGGTTCTCTTTTAAGACCAAGTCACCAACCTAAAATTCCCTCAAGTGGACCTTCATGTTGTATGCTTTCTTAAGTCGCTCTTGATAGATACGCAAATGCTCGAGAGCATTAACGCGTCATTCATCGAGCAACGTAAGTTGGTCTAATCGGGCCTACCACGCAGTGTCATCATCGATGAACTCTTGCATTGAAATGCGTAGGGAAGGGATTTCCAACTCAAGAGGCATGACTGCCTCGGAGCCATACACCAATGAAAATGGAGTTGCCCCAGTGGGCGTCCGAATGCTAGTGCGATAAGCCCATAGGGCAAGCGGGATCTGAATGTGCCAATCCTTATGATTATCTATGATAGTATTTTTGAGGATGGCGACTAGCATTTTGTTTGATGCCTCTGCTTGCCCATTTGCCTATGGATAATAGGGTGTTGAAAAACTATGCTGAATTTTGTACTTTGTGGTCAAAGCATGCACATATTTATTCTTGAATGGTGTCCCATTATCTGAAAGGATCTTGGATGGAATACCAAAATGACATATGATGTTATGCAAAATAAACTCCGCAATGCGGGATCCAGTCGTAGAGGTTAGCGGAATTGCTTCCACCCACTTGGTGAAGTACTCTGTGGCCGTGATGATGAATGTGTGATGACCCGACGATGCAGGGGAGATCTTTTCGATTAGATCGAAGCCCCACTATGAAAAAGGCCAAGCCGATTGGATCGGTTGCAAGGCCTGAGAAGGTACGTGTGTCAAATTAGCATGGTGTTGACACTTCACGCACTTCTTCACATATATGCAACAATCTCGCTCTAAAGATGGCCAATAATAGCCCATGCGAAGAATGCACTTTGCGATGGCCATACCGCTGAAGTGGCCACCACATGTACCATCGTGTGCTTGGGTGATCGCCCAAGCGGACTCTTGCTGGTCCAAGCAACGGAGGAGGATTCCTTCATAGCTTCGACGATACAAAATGTCTCCTAGCAAGACATGTTTTGCCGCTTTCTATTTGAATGATCTTTTCGTGGCTTGTGTCAATCCAAGTGGGAGGTTACCTAGCTTGAGGTAATCCCTAATGGGTGTGTACCAATCCTACTGATCAGAAACCTCGATGGTATGAACGACCAATCCCTCTTGAAGTTCATCCCTAGCAAAAGCTGAGCGGGAAAGAACTTGTAAAAATAGCGTTGTGTTGCTATTAAGAGGGGTCGGGGAGAACAAGGACCCCCAGTTGGCTCGAGTCAGACAATCATGGATTCGAGAGAACCTATCCTGAGATGGTTCAATCTGGATCAAGTGGATTCCTAGCGTTAGATCAGAGCTTGCACGCTCCATCATGGATTGCGATAATGTTTTAACCTAAATGGTTGTCATTTCACCGGAAGGGTCTTGCGGGATTAGTGACCCCAAGGAGGCCATAGTATCCACAAAATGATTCGATGATCGAGGGAGTGCCTCGATGTCATACCATTCAAGTTGTGCCAGGAATTTGTCCACAAGGGCTTTGTAGGCCTATAGAACTGGACATCTACATTGGAATATCCCCTTTACTTGATTGACAATTAACAACGAATCACCAAAGATGTTTAAACATTTAATGTTCATGGTGATTGTTGTCTGAAGACCTATGAGCAAGGCTTCGTATTCTGCATTGTTGTTGGTGCACGGGAAGTTTAATTTAAATGACAGAGGCATTGGAGCCCCTTGTGGAGTGAAGAATACAATTCCCGTGCCACCTCCTTGCTCACACTTAGAACCATCGAAGAATAGGGTCATGTCAGCCTGTGACTCAGGCTCATCAGAATCTAGCGATTCTGAAACATGAAAAACCCCATCATCAGGTAATTCTACGGTCAGAGGCTGATCGTCTTCAAGAGGAGCCTCTGCCAGTTGATCGGCGATGACTTGACCTTTTATGGATTTTTGTCCAATGAATACTATGTCAAACTCCATCAACAACATGATCCATTTCGTCGTGCGGCTACTATGATAAGTACGACTCATCATGTATCGCAATGGATTCTCCTTAGACACAACATACGTCGTATTGCTGAGCATGTAGTGGCATAGCTTTTTGGTAGCAAACACCACGGCCAAGTAGAGCTTCTCAACGTATGCATAGTTAAGTTCATAACTGACCAAGGTGCGGCTAAGATAGTATGTAGCCTGTTCTTTGTGTAGTTCATTTTTCTGGGACAGCATGGCGCCCAGTGCCACCTCAATAGCTGAGATGTATAAGTAGAATGACACTCCTGGTCTAGGTGGTGCCAATACTGGCGGTGAAGCCAAGTATTGTTTAATGTCATCAAAGGCGGACTGGCACTCGTCATCCCAGTGAAATGTTACCCCCTTGTGCAATAATTTATTCATGGGTCGGCACTTGTCAGATAACTGTGCTATGAAGCGCTTGATCGACGTGACCTTTCCCTGTAGACTTTTGAGCTGCTTGATGGTAGTTGGAGGAAGCATTTCAAGGATTGCCTTGACTTTGTGTGGGTCTACCTCAATTCCTCATTTGGAGACTATGTAACCCAAGAGCTTTCCAGATGTGATGCCAAAGATGCACTTCTTGGGGTTTAGTCTGACTTTATGTTCCATGAGGCGATCGAGGATCTTGCTTAAGTCATCGAGATGATCTGGGCGCAAAAGAGATTTGGCCAACAAATCATCCATGTAATCTTCCAAAGTTTTGTGCATGTAATCATGAAAGATGTACGTCATGGCACGTTGGTAGGTGGCGCCAGCATTTTTAAGGCCAAAAGGCATGACCTTATAACAAAATGTCCCCCAAGGCGTTGTGAACGCCATTTTTAGTTGGTCCTCGGGATTGATACGAATTTGATTGTATCCTGAGAAACCATCCATGAGGGAAAGCATTTCATGGCCCGTTGTAGCGTCTACCAATGCGTCGATGCTCGGCAAGGGGAAATCATCCTTAGGACTCGCTTTGTTTAGATCTCAAAAATTGGTGCATATGCGAATCCTCCCGTCAGGCTTTTTGATGGGAACCATGTTAGACAACCATGGCGGGTAATCCATGCAGATGACAAACTATGCATCCAACAACTTTTGTAGCTCATCTTTGACCATTAAGGCCACTGTTGGGTGCATCTTACGTAGTTTTTGCTTCACTGGCTTGACTGTCGGATCAAGCGTCAGATTATGCATGACTAGCTATGGGTCTAGTCCCGGCATGTCTTTGTATGACCATGCAAAAACCTCCTTCTTCTCTTTGAGAAGGGCAATGTAGTCGGCTTGCTCTTTAGGGGATAGACTTACCCCTAGCTTGATGATTTGCAAATTCATTGGATCTGAGCCGATGTCTACGTCAGTCATCTCCTCGACCGACATGTGGGATCCGTCCTCCAACTGGTGTGGAGTTGGGATCAGATGGATATCGTTTGCTGAATTTAGATCATCGTTTGGAACATCAAGTTCCTCTTCAACATGGAAGACATCCTGAGTCTATCCTGGAGTGAAATGGAACATCCCACCGTAGGGCCAGTACTCTGATGGGGATGGTGGTGTGTCAGCGTGATCCCAATCGATAGCATCTAGATCTAGATACAATGACCATGTCGGGTCGGTTGGATCATGGATGGGGGCGGTTAAGTCAATGGAGATCATGTTAATGAAATGATTGTGATCTCCATTACCATGGGTATGACTGCTTGGACATCCTAGATAACCTTTGTGCTTTGGATCTGGCTCTGTGGGCACTGGCACAAATGGGTCAGCCCTATGCGTGGAGATGAAGACAGGGTCCACCCTAGGCACTGATGGTTTGATAGGGTCTCCAGGTGGAAGATGCTCTCTGTGTACCTAGAGTGGCGGGTGCAGTAATTGCTATAACTATGTCGGGTTGAGGTGCCACCTATGTCTTGGCCCTATGTGTAAATGTTCAAACATGTCATCTATGCCTAAGGGATACTATTGTTGCATTTGTCGCATGTGGTTGAGATAGGCCATCTCAGTTTCATCTTCGTAGTCACTATCAGAGATCCAAAGGCCTTCATTGGCTCCAATAGCTGCTTGTGACATAGGAGTCTCATCTTGTTCGAGCAAATTAATGTGGTCCCATCGAGGTTGTTTCGCTCTCTACGGGGGGACCTGATTCTCTTGAAAGGGCATATGCTCAATTGGAGCACCTAAAGGGAACATTGTCATGAAGCTTTCCTGATAATCATCCATGGGATGTACTTGTGAATGATTGATGTCAGACTCGAAAGGATCCCAAGGTGCTACCTCGTATTTCGACTCATCTTCCAAAGACCCTTCTTGGTCTTGTCCATATCCCTCTTGTAGGGGAGTCCATGAATTTTCTCCTTGTTCGGCCGAAGGGAAAGGGTTGTTATGGTCAACAAGGTTGGTTGTTAACAATGGGTGATAATCCCCCAATGTATATGTTGTGTGAGGATTGGCATATGGATCTAATGCCAACCCATCCTTGTTGCCTATCCCTAGGCCTTGCATGTTCTCCACCAAGATGTCTAGGGGCAGGGGGTGGTTGAACCCTACTCCTGACTTGTCATATGGCATTTGGTATCTTGGTTGGCAAAGAACACGCACTCCTTGCTCATACCGGCCCAACCCATATCCGTGCCAATTGCATTGGCCAAGATACCTCAAAGCAAAGTTTGGGTTGGACAGATAGTTGACATCCTCAGCAAAGGGTTCTTCGTCTTCGTCTTCTTGCATACAAATCTCAACGCCATTATCCAGGCCCCCATAAACAAAGTTTGTCTGATTGGGTGGGTAGCCTAGAGGAACCACAGAGCCGATGGGGAGTCGAGGTCGCCCCATATCCTGCATGGACTCAAGCGTGGGCGTTGCTACAATGTTCCTCACTAGATACTCCCCCAGGCCCATGTTGGCCATTTCAACGGTGACCATTGGCGGTTGAGGGGGAGCGAATGGGAGTCCTTCCTGAGTCCACTCCATGTGGGGTGAACTAGGCATCTCGACTTCCATTCTGCTAGGCATCTCTTCTGTCGAGATGGTTGAGACTAGAGGTGGCTCCTCTTCTATGGGTTTCTTTCCCTTGTCCTTGGATGTGGCCACCGTAGGTGGCATCATTGTTGAAGGACTAGCGGAAGAAGATGGACCCGGCTGAGGGCTCGACGGATTAATCACTGGAGATGCCTACAAAATCGGACCCTGTTGAGATGGATTCAACTAAAAATCCACATGTGTTGAGGGAAGGTTCGATTGCGGCATGAATTGCACTGTATTGCAGTATTTGAAAGGCTCCAAGTCCGTCGGGACTACATGCACCTATCCTTCAAATGTATACTTCAGGCACTGATGAGCTATTGAAGGGACACACTTCATGTCCCTGATCCAAGGTCGCCCCAGTAAGATATTATAAGCCATCTCACCTTCCAAAATGTGGCACAATGTATGAATGGTCTTTTGTCCCACTTGGATGGGTAGGACAATTGTGCCAACTATCGAGCAGATTGCATCGTTGAATGCTCGCAGTGTGTAAGTAGAGGCCACAATGTGAGATGCTGGCAACTTCAAATGTTTCAGTGTTGCTATAGTGATGATATTACTGGACGAGCCAGTGTCCACCAACACTCTCTTATACGGAATCTCGTTGACCCATGCAATAACGTGCAGGGGTGGATCCGCCACATCACCAGTCACTGCTTTCAATTCATCTTCTCTAAAGGTGATGACTGGTTCTGTACATTGTTTGACATGCCCCACAAAATTGTTGAAAGAGTTCGCTTCATGGGGCTGCAGCTCGATAGCTTTTAAAATCTCCATTAGAGCTTCCCGATGGGGCGCTGATTGTTGAATTAGCTCATATATGGAGAGCCTAGCCGACGTGGTCCTTAGACTTTGGGTAAGTCTAGTCTGAATCGTGGCCATCGGTCTAGGCAGGGGAAGTTGCGTAGGGGGTTGTTGCGGTTGTGACGTCGATGGAACCTCTCTTGTGGCTATCGTGGGGCAGCTCCTGGGTATCTCTTGTTCCTAGTCACTATGCTTATCATCCCTACATATCCCTGCATAGGACAATTCTGTTGCACCTCATTAACTTGAAGAGGTTTTGTCGGTGCCTCATGGGCAGGCAAGGGGTCTCTGAATACTCCCATATGTTGGTTGTTTGGCGCTACGGGGTTGTCCACCGCCAATGTCTTATCGTCAATGAGATCTTGTACCAAACCTTTGAACTTCCAACATGCGTTAAGATCATGTCCCTTACGCCTGTGGAACCTACAGTACAAATCCTCTTGGTACCCCTTAGGCTTCGGTGCATTGGGGTCTATAGTTTGAATCTCTGGAAGGTTGATCAAGTTCACCGTTGACAAGCGGTCAAACAGAGAATCCCTGGACTCTATGTAAGGAGTAAATTGTCGCCTAGGGTGACGCTGCTGATTTTGCTCCTGCCTTTGGTTTTCTCTCTCATAGTTGTTAGGAGGCACCGCCTGATAGTTAGCCTTTTGAGGTTGTGTTGCTTGTGTCGGCTTAGGGACGTTGATGGCAACCTGATTAACCGTAGCAGGTTTTGGTTGCGTGGTCCCTAGTTTAGTGTTCTTTGTCCATTCTTTCTTCTTAGGTTTGGTGATCTCGCCATCCTGTATCTTAATCTCCTCGATGATTCTGGCTTGCACCAGTGCTTCTTCTAAACTGGCATATTGCTGCAGCTGCAATAGCATGGAGATTGATCTCAAACAGCTTTTGGAGAACATTTGGGTCAAGTCAGACATAGGAGGGAGGTAGGGTAGCTTTGAAAGCAACGTCCTCCACCGGTTCCCATATGCCACCATAGATTCCTCCTCATACTGCTTGAGGCTAGCTAGATCGCTTAGTGACGCCTTTTTCTTTGTGTTGAAAGTGAAACGTTCTAGGAACGCGTCCACTAGCTGATCTAAGTTACAGATGTTGTGCTTTGGTAATTGAGTAAACCAATCCGAGGCAGGGCCTACGAATGTGGTTATAAATGTTCTTAATAGCAAAGCATCGTTGTCCTGAATGCCAAAGCATTGGCTCAAGAATCGAGTCACATGCTCTTGGGCATCTTCCTCCCCTCTAAAGAGTGCCAACTGGGGCAGCTTAAAGTGTTCGGGGTATGGAGGTGCCGGCACTGACGGATGCACAGGATGACTACGGAGTTGGCGTAAAGTAGGCTTTTGGGGCCCAGAAGTCTTGATCTCCATAGATTCTAAGTGCTCTAACAACACTTTATATGCATCAGAGGATTTAATTTCTTCCTCCTTAGTTTGCTCCCATTGTGGATTACGGGGAACTTGAGGCCTATTGAGAGGTAGCTGGCTAGCACCCCCTCTGCCTTGATAGAGCATTTCAGCCCGCTCTTCTTCTTGTTCATACTCCTCATAGGCTTCCTGAGGAGTGGCTGGCCGAGTTCTATAAGCATAGGTGGGTGCCCGCGGAGGGTGCCCATCATTGTTTCTGGGAGTGGCCTCCCGCTCAGGTCTAGGAGGTCTCGGAGGCAGTACTTGATAAGGTCACGTGGACCTCTCTCATACCAAGGGGTCCTGCCTCTCATACACTTCTTCTTTATGCATGCGAGGGATTGGACCCTTCGCAGGCACCTTGTTATGAAGCAATTCGGTCGTCTGACGTTGAATGTGCTCTTTGTTAAGCCGACAAAGATGCTCTAACTATTCTTGATCTTGCCTAAGCTGTGCGATTTGCGCTTGGTGGGTGGCATGTTTGGCAATCGCCAAGTCAATTTGTTCTGTCGTCTCTTGTTTAGGAAGCCTAGATGCCTCCCCTACATGTCTTTCTCGATCATGGTGATCCGAGATCCCTATGGGTTGCTTCCCTCTATCGAGGTTAGTGGCATTCACTTGAGGCTCTGGCCTTAATGAGTGATCCTGATACATTGCGGGTGTGGACGTGCATCGTTCCCATGTTGTGTACTGCTCTTGAGGAACGTAGTGATCTTCCTCGTACTCTCTTTCGTATGGGTAAAAGGTGCGGGCAGAATTGTCTTGCCCTGTTTGGAGAGCCTGATACTCTGGATATTGCCTAGTGTCTCTAATAGTAATACGGGGCAAAGGAGGGATGAAGAAATCATGTGGCCCCTCCTTGTGGACCCTCTGTTGCTCTAACACTTCATCACTAGGCCACTCATAACGAGTGTCTAAGGGAGGTCTCCTGTCTACGTTAAGATCTACGTGTAGGTTATCCTCATGAAAGGACCTATGCTGAGTGGGGGTGCCCCTCAAAGAGGTGCCTCTATAGTCCTGTTCTGTTATGGCATGATGGGGACTCTCTTGGGTGCCTTGCCGCCAAGGCAGGATGGCTAAGTCCTCAGGACTATATCGGAGGTGACTTGTCCCCCTTGGTGCACTTTCTGCAGCGCTTGCCCGTGATTGGGCTCGGCTACGAGTGAACACCATGGTGATGTGCTCCTAAAGATGAATAGATTTTTATCTTTTTTAGGATTTTTTATGCTACACTTAAACAGAAAGAAAACACACAATCAATGCAATGATTATCTCGTTTAAAGATTTAAAAGTGTGCCCTAAAATCTGGTTTAGTGTGTTTTGTTGTTTGTTTTTGAAAGCTTTTTGTGAAAACCATTTAAATGCAATTATGAAGGCTCTTATGACTCCCAAAATGGTCGCCCCTTCAATATACCATTGTCGGACCGATATACCAACCTCTCTATATACCCGCCCTTACGTGAGGGAGACTATAGGTACGTGAGAGCAGATGATACGTGGAACATAGGCGGTACGGAAGGGGAATCACTCTGTTTATGACACCTACCATAGAAGACTTATCCTCATGCATTGGGAATCACCCCAAGCTACACTTGGTCAGCTTTCGTCAGGATTTACGTCTAGCAACAATCGCGATCGGGGTTATGGATGCAATATCTCAAGCCAAGGTGATGATGAAATCCACCGTTGGTCTTGCTCAAGGGTTGGGGTTTTACGACCAACTCCTTGTGTTTAAAATACCACGTGGTGTGTGGGGTTCTTTTTAAGTTGCAAAATTGAAACAAGCAAGCCTCTAAACTCTCCTATGCAAGCAAAAATCAGAGAACAAAAAAATAGAAAACAAAAAATTGACAGAGGGTGTTTAAAACCCCTACCTCTTCTCTGCCTAAATCGGATGTCTCTGAATTTCTGCCTGAAATAGTCTAGCATTTGAAAACTTGGTACCTGTAAGCAACAAAACAAGCAACTTTAATCAGAATTTTAATCTTAAAAATCAAGGGACAGAGGTCCCACCGTGATCGCCACTGAAAGCACGAGGATACGAAAACAAAAAGGAATATGCCACAAGAAAGAACAAGAAAGGACATATGCAAATTGACACAAGATAAAAGCAATATGAAATATCGTAATCTCTTTATTGATACGCTTTTCAAAATGTGTTACAATACGTCTCCTTCCTTTTTAGGGGATAGGAGCGTCAAATGTGTTTCTTGTCACAACATCCATGGATGACAATCCTTCTTCCGCGTGCCCACATGTAAGATGGGCGGACCAAAATGTCACCACCACTTGCGTATATGATTCTTTGCTCTTTCCTGCTCCTCTGCTATCAGAAACCTATGTTCAAAGAAACAGAAAATATTAGTAGCACCTACGGACAGAATGAAGCATGTATTTCCCAAGGCCTACTATCAATAAATGCATGAAAATATTAAAACGATAATGAAATGACCTCGGATCGACCTAAAAATTTCATAGTAGCATAAATATGTTAAAAGACCACTACAAAAAGAACAGTCTAGAAATTCCTCACAGATTTGTATTCGCTCCAGGGTGGGACGAATTCACCTACAATAACCTGTCAGAAAGCACCCTCTTCAATGTCCTACTTAGGAAGCTCCAAATGACCTGCAAAGTTGGGGTTAGCTAATTGGGGGTGTTTTGGGAAGACCCAGATGGTCATATTTCTCCAATTTTGCCTCTAGAACCCAGATTTTTCTAGTGCCATCTACAAGTTAGTGAAAGCAGGAAATGACAAAACCTGGTCAAAATTGCTCAGAATGAAATGAAATTTGAACTGTAACCTATTTAACCTATCTAGAATCAAATGCAAAAGAAAAACTAGAGAAATATATCACATATTTCTATTCATCCCGGGGTGGGGCGAATTTCACTGTGACAGATTGGGGAGCGCCCGGGGGCAGGACGCCCACCGTTTGAGGCACTGTTTCGGCACCAATCCACTTGGGATGGGTCCAAAACTGGTTATGGGGTGTTTTCGACAAATTTTGGGAATTTTTGTGGCCAAAAATCGGGTTTTGGGTCCGGATTCGCGCTTCTAATAGTCGCCCAATAACCTCCCTTTCGAATGAGAGATTAAGGATGTAAAAGCACAAATCGCAAGTAGGTATGTAAATTGGCAGCACTTCGTTGCTCAAATGCTCCTTCTCTGTATATATTTTGGGTGGGAAAACTCCCCAATTTATAGACCTTAGGGTCTCTCTGTTTGAATTGCGCATGCGAGGGCGCTACTTGAGTTGTTTTCCTATTTTCAGAGAAAAGCTAATTCCCTGATTTAGAATCTCCTTGCATGAGGTTTCTAAAATAAAAACACTCATAACTGAAGTCTCTCTTCTTGAATAAAAGCTATTCCTCGCAATTGCATGACCTGAAGCCTCAGTTAACTGGCGGAGTTACCGAGGTTTGACTTTTTTCCAGTCAAACTTGCTATTCGCCTCACCCTGGGGCGAATGCTGCTATTCGTCCCTGGGTGGGACGAATGACAGTTTGTATTCATCCCGGGGTGGGACGAGTAGAGAGCAAAGTGCCAAAAAGGTGCCAAATTGACCTTTGACCTCTAAAACTGCTTTTGGAAGTGGTTAGGACCACTGTTTAACCTCTGGGGGCTGCCCTAGGGGTTGTGTGTGTCAATGCGATCAGCGCTTGTTGTCACATAATCGGATTGGTGCTGTTTTGGTGTCTACAGACTACCTTAAGAGAATCAGGTCCCCCCACAAAGAGCGGAACAACCCCGATGGGACCATATTAATCTGCTTGAGCAAGATGAGCTTCATATGTCACAAACAGTTGTTGGTGCCAACGAAGGCCTTTGGATTTCTGACAGTGATTACGAAGATGAAACTGAGATGGCTTATCTCAATCATATGCGACAACAAAAATATCCCTTGGACATAGATGACATATTTGAACAACTACACCTAGGGCCAAGGCATCGGTGGCACCTAAACCAAGCATAGTTATAGCAATTTCTGCACCTGCCACTCCAGGTATACAGATAACATCTTCCACCTGGATACCCTATAGCACCATCAGTGCCTAGGGCAGATCCTATCCTCTTATATGCACATAGGGCTGATCCATTTGTACCAGTGCCCACAGAGCCAGATCCAGAGCACCAAGAATATCCAGAATGTCAAATCCATCACACCTACGATAATGGAGACCACAATCATTTCATCAACATGATCTCCATTGACTTAACCACCCCCATTCATGATCCAACCGACCCAACATGGTCATTGCATCTAGACATAGAGGCTATCGATTGGGATCATGTTGACACACCACCCTCCCCATCAGAGTACTGGCCTTGCGGTGGGATGTTTCATTTCACTCCAGGATAGACTCAGGATGTCTTCCATGCTGAAGAAGAACCTAATGTTCCTAAAAATGATCTTAATTCAACAAATGATATCCACCTGATCCCAAATCCACACCAGTTGGAGGATGGATCCCACATGTCAATCAAGGAGACGACTGATGTAGACATTGGCTCAGATCCAATGAATCCATAGATTCTCAAGCTGGGGGTAAGTCTCTCCCCCGAAGAGCAAGCCGACTACATTGCCCTTCTCAAAGAGAAGAAGGAGGTTTTTGCATGGTCATACAAAGACATGCCAGGACTAGACTCATAGCTAGTCATGCATAATTTAACGCTTGATCCGACAATCAAGCTAGTAAAGCAAAAACTATGCAATATGCACCCAACAGTGGCCTTAATGGTCAAATACAAATTGCAAAAGTTGTTGGATGCACAATTTGTCATCTATGTGGATTACCCACCATGGTTGTCTAACATGGTGCCCATCAAGAAGCCCGATGGGAGGATTCGCATATGCACCGATTTTTGAGATCTAAACAAAGTGAGTCCTAAGGATGATTTCCCCTTTCCTAGCATCGATGCCTTGGTAGACGCTACAATGGGCCATGAAATGCTTTCCCTCATGGATGGTTTCTTGGGATACAATAAGATTTGTATCAATCCCGAGGACCAACTAAAAATGGTATTCACAACACCTTGGGGGACATTTTGTTATAAGGTCATGCCTTTTGGCCTTAAAAATGCTAGCACCACCTACCAACGTGCCATGACATACATATTCCATGATTACATGCACAAAACTTTGGAAGATTACATGGATGATTTGTTGGCCAAATCTCTTTTGCGCCCAAATCATCTTGATGACTTACGCAAGATCCTCGATCGCCTCATTGAGCATAAGGTTAGACTAAACCCCAAGAAGTGTGTATTTTGTGTCACATCTAGAAATATTTTGGGTTTCATAGTCTCCAAGCAAGGAATCGAGGTGGATCCAAACAAAGTCAAGGCAATCCTTGAAATGCTTCCCCCAACTACCATCAAGCAACTCAGAAGTTTGCAGGGAAAGGTTGTGTCGATCAAATTCTTCATAGCATAGTTATCTGAAAAGTATCGACCCATGAATAAATTATTGCACAAGGGGGTAGCATTCCACTGGGATGACGAGTGCCAATCAACATTTGATGATATTAAACAATACTTGGCTTCATTGCCAGTATTGGCACCACCTAGACCAAGAGTGTCGTTCTACTTATACATCTCAGCTACTGAGGTGGCACTGGGCGCCATGCTATCCTAGCATAATGAATTGCACAAAGAATAGGCTACTTACTATCTTAGCCGCACCCTGGTTAGTTATGAACTTAACTATGCATACATCGAGAAGCTCTGCTTGGCAATGGTGTTTGCTACCAAGAAGTTATGCCATTACATGTTGAGCAACAAGATGTATGTTGTGTCTAAGGAGAATCCATTGCGATACATGATGAGTCGTACTTATCATAGTAGCCACATGGCAAAATGGATCATGTTGTTGATGGAGTTTGACATAGATTTCATTGGACAAAAATCCATAAAAGGTCAAGTCATCACCGATCAACTGGTAGAGGCTCCTCTTGAAGATGATCAACCTCTAACCATAGAACTACTAGATGATGGGGTCTTCCATGTTTTAGAATCACTAGATTCTGATGAGCCTGAGTCACCGGCTGACATAACCCTATTCTTTGATGGTTCTAAATGTGAGCAAGGAGGTGGTGCAGGAATCATATTCTTCACACCGTAAGGGGCTCCAATGCCTCTATAATTTAAATTAGACTTCCCATGCACCAAAAACAATGTAGAATACGAAGCCTTGCTCATAGGTCTTTAGACAGTAGTCACCATGAGCATTAAATGTTTAAACATCTTTTGTGATTCATTGTTAATTGTCAATAAAGTAAAGGGGATATTCCAATGTAAATGTCTAGTTCTGCAGGCCTACAAAGCCCTTGTGGATAAATTCCTAGCACAACTTGAATGGTACGACATCGAGGCACTCCCTCGATCATCGAATCATTTTGTGGATACTATGGCCTCCTTGGGGTCACTAATCCCGCAAGACCCTTCTAGTGAAATGACAACCATTCAGGTCAAAAAATTATCGTAATCTATGATGGAGCGTGCAAGCTTTGACCTAACGCCAAGAATCCACCTGATCCAAATTGAACCATCTCAGGATAGGTTCTCTCAAATTCACGATTGTCTGATTCGAGCCAACTGGGGATACTTGTTCTCCCCGACCCCTCTTAATAGCAACACAACGCTATTTTTACAAGTTCTTTCCCACTCAACTTTTGCTAGGGATGAACTTCAGGAGGGATTGGCCATTCATACCATTGAGGTTTTTGATCAGCAGGATTGGTACACACCCATAAGGGATTACCTCAAGCTAGGTACTCTCCCACTTGGATTGACATAAGCCACGAAAATATCATTCAAACAAAAAGAGGCAAAACATGTCTTGCTAGGAGACATTTTGTATCTTTAGAGCTATGAAGGAATCCTCCTCCATTGCTTGGACCAGTAGTAGTCCTCTTGGGTGATCACCCAAGCCCATGATGGTACGTGCGGTGGCCACTTCAGCGGTATGGCCATCGCAAAGTGCATTCTCCGCATGGGTTATTATTGGCCATATTTAGAGTGATATTGTTGTGCATATGTAAAGAAGTGCGTGAAGTGTCAACACCATGCTAATTTGACACACGTACCTTCTCAGGCCTTGCAACCGATCCAATTGGCTTGGCCTTTTTTGTAGTGGGGCTTTGATCTAATCGAAAAGATCTCCCCTACGTCATCGGGTCATCACACATTTATCATAACGGCCACAAAGTATTTTACCAAGTGGGTGGAAGCAATTTCGTTAACCTCTACGACTGGACCTCGCATTGCGGAGTTTATTTTGTATAACATCATATGTCATTTTGGTATTCCATCCAAGATCCTCTCGGATAATGGGACGCCCTTCAAGAATAAATATGTGCATGCTTTGACCACAAAGTACAAAATTTAGCACAGTTTTTCAACACCCTATTATCCGTAGGCAAATGGGCAAGCAGAGGCATCCAAAAAAATGCTAGTCGCCAACCTCAAAAATATTGTCACAGATAATCATAAGGATTGGCACATCCATATCCCACTTGCCCTATGGGCTTATCGCACTAGCATTTCGGATGCCCACTAGGGCAACTCCATTTTCGTTGGTGTATGGCTTCGAGGCTGTCATGCCTCTTGAGTTGGAAATCCCTTCCCTGTGCATTTCAATGCAAGAGTTCATCGATGATGACACTATGCGTAGGCCCGGTTAGACCAACTTACGTTGCTCAACGAACAATGCGTCAATGCTCTTGAGCATTTGCATATCTATCAAGAGCGACTTAAGAGAGCATATAACATGAAGGTTCACCTAAGGGAATTTTAGGTTGGAGATTTGGTCTTAAAAGAGAACCAATAGAATTCTAATTTGCCATCCCATCTAAGGGACAATTTCATAGAAAACTGGTTAGGTCCTTATGTGATTGATAGTAAAATAGGACCTGGAACATACCGGCTCGCCTCTCTTGAAGGAATCAAGGATCTAGAACCCTTGAACATCAGTCATTTGAGGCCATTCCACATTTAGAGAGCCATAGTCCAACCAAAAGCTCCGAGGATTCTCACAATCGCTTGGTCAACCCAAAAATGCCCCAAAGGTGTCCATAAACCCTTTGGTCAACCCAAAAGCTCCAAGGATTCCCACAATAGCTTGGTCAACCCAAAAATGCCCCAAAGGTATCCATAAACCCTTTGGTCAAACCAAAAGCTCCAAGGATTCCCAGAATCGCTTGGTCAAACATAAATATTCAAAAACAAACAAAACAATAAAATCATAAAAAATAACAAAAAAATTGCATCTCCATTCCATGCATACTCGTAAAAATCAAAATACAAAAATATAGGTTGCATTAGGCATCACATCCATACATTGCATATTTGTTAGGTCATACATGTCAAAAGCACCATAGACTATAATTGCTTGGCAATTCCTTCATTTTCCATAGTCCATACATTTTTATCCCCACATACATCCCGAATAACACCATCACCATTTTTAGCATAGTCAGTTGTCTCCTAATGTATAGGGTTTTCGTCATTCAGCTGTCTTTAAATTGCTAGCCAAAAACTGTACAAAGTTAAATGAATTTTCCAAGGGAAAAGTTTTACTTGGGTCAAGCCTCGTTACGTAACATCCCTACACAAGTTAAAACACATAAAATAATTCCTAAGTTGTGTGAATGCAAGAGAAACCTACAAAGTAGTCTAGGGTACCATAGGTGAAATATTAGCCTATTCATCCCCCTATGCGAATGGTTCAAGAGTGCTGAGAATTGAAAAAAGGACAAGCTCTTCCCCATCCATTCCCCCTAATCAATAGTGGTTTTCACCACTACCACAACTCCCAATCACCGTTGGTCCTCAAATTTGTAAGGATTCGTACTACATGTCCCTACCAAGGATGGGTAGTCATCCCCAAGGCCTAAAAGGATCAATGATCATTCAAAAACAACATTTCCACAAGCCATCATCACAATCACCTTTGGTCTCCCAAGTCGTAAGGATTCGTACTACACGTCCCTGCTAAGGATGGGTAGTCATCCCCAAGGCCTAAAATATCAATACCCTTACTTCATAATCTCCATACTACCCTTTGGTTCCCAAAGTCGTAAGGATTCGTACTACACGTCCTTGCAAAGAATGGGTAGTCATCCCCAAGGCCTAAAAGGATCAATGTTATTTACCAGTCACAAACATACCAGCTTAACCTCACAAATCTCAAAAGCTAAATCAGATAATAGTGGTTATCACCACTATTCAAAATCCTTTCTCCAAAAGAAAAACAAAGAAAGAACAAAATAAATAGTGATTTTCATCACTTTGTATACGAGCAAATATCCTAAACCATTGAGCCAATAAAAATCCTGAACTTGAATCCCTAGAATTCTCAGCATTCGAAAAACCATCTAGGTGATCCTCATTACGGGTTTGGTGGATAGCCTACCTGGCAATGGCGGTATCCTACACGCATGATGATATGTCTATCACATTAGCTTTGTGTGTGAGCAGACCAATGTTTGCATGTGGATGAGCTAGCTTATGGTACCTTAGATTGTCCCATGGATTAATCTTACTAAATACAAAAATGGAGTTAGTGGAGCTAATTAGGTGATCCTCAGTATAGGTTTGGTTGATAACCTATCTAGCACTGGTGGTATCCTGACAAATACAACGTAAACGAACTCAATTGCACACATAGGGATGTGAAATAACTTGGTTAACCTCCAAGTCAGATTTATACCTTGTTTAAAAGTCTTGCGAGATAAATGTACAGTTTTGGCTAGTTAGTTAAAATATCTGAATCTCATAAAAGCTTAACTACATTTTAAAAACAACTGGTACATTTCATTTCGTACATCACCATCAGAAAAAAAAATGCAAAATACAAAAACAAAGTTTTCACATGCAAATTCATTCCACAAAGTCATCCCATAAGTCCAGCGAGCCAATCAATCTTGCACAGTCTATGGTGCCATTGACAAGTTATCCACAAATCATTTCATTCATTCCATATGCATACATCATATAATTAGAAACATTGCATTCTATAATACCACATGCATACATCATCATGATAAGTGTTTACACACAAACAAAGCATCAAAACAAGCAAAAATACACAAAAAGAGTCATATGTATCTATATCATCAAAATTGCACCAAAAAACAAGCAATAAAACTGTCCAATGAGAGTGCTTTTGCACTTGATATTTTGGGCATGCAAAATAGATGTTGAGGTCACAAATTCTCACTATCCTACTCCCTAAGAAGGATATCATAGCTGGACCACTCCACGGGACGACGGATTTTTGAGAATTTCATCCCCAAACGGCGTCACAAAATGGGTCAAAACCCAACCAAAAATAGCAATAACATTGCCGAACGAAGGCACTTTTGTGCCTGATATTCTTGGCATCCAAAATAGACATTGGGGTCATGAATTGTCACTATCCTACTCCCTAAGAAGGCTACTATATTTGGACCGCTCCATGGGAGAACGAATTTTTGTCAATTTCAGCTCCAAATGGCATCACAAAAAGGGTTTAAACCCACCAAAAATAGGTCAAAATGTTCGGAAACTGCTTGAGCATTCAAAGGTAAACAAATGAAGGCACCCTTACCTAAGTCATCTTGGGTCAAGTGACTTGTCACTTTTCTCATGTCGGTCATTCCCTCATCGATTCGTCGCTTGAGGGGGTAGTCACACTTAGTCACCAATCAACAAAAACACACCCAATCAAGGAAATGACACGCATTCAAAGGATCATTGAAAAAGACAATCGTGCCCCTGCTTGGGGCAGCAAACAAGCAATAATCACAAGCTGATCAAACACTTGGTATTTGTGAATCATGAACTCAAGTTTCCCATAGAAAAAAGGTTGCACCCTTTGCCTATTCATGGCTGATCAATGTCCAAGTTCAAGTAACACCTCACTAAACAAGGTTAACACTTGAATTAAGTTCCTTAGCTCATCAGAAGAAAGGATTCAAGAATGCATGCCCTTTCTATACTTGGGGAATCAAGAGTTGGTTAGGTTATTGAGAAACCCTAATCATTAGTGCTTTGGTTATCTATTTTTGCTCAACGTTGTGCCCTTCACAATGCTTCCCAAAAAGGGGCATCTATAGACACCAAAACAACACCAATTCAATTATGTGACAACAAGCGCTGATTGCATTGACACACACAACCACCAGGGTAGCCCCTAGAGGTTAAACAATGGTCCTAACCACTCCCAAAAGTAGTTTGGAGGTCAGAGGTCAATTTGGCACCTTTTTGGCACCTTGCTCTCTGCTCGTCCCACCCAGGGATGAATACAAACTGGCATTCGTCCCTCCCAGGGACGAATATTAGAATTCACCCTAGGGTGAGGCAAATAGAAAGTTTGACTGGAAAAAAGTCAAACCTTGACAAGTATGCCAGTTAACTAAAGATGCAAGCCATGCAATTACGAGGAATGGCTCCAAATCAAGAAGAGAGACTTCAGTCATGCATGTATTTATTTTAGAGACCTCATGCAAGGAGATTCTAAATCAGGGAATAACATTTTCTCTCAAAATAGGAAAAACAACTCAAGTGGCACCCTTGCATGTGCAATTCAAACATAGAGACCCTAGGTCTATAAATTGGATAGTTTTCTCACCCAAAAGAGATACAGAGAAGGAGAATTTGACCAACGAAGTGCTACCAATTTACATACCTACTTGCGATTTGTGCCTTTCACATCCTTAATCTCTCATTCGAAAGGGAGGTTATTGGGTGACTATTGGAAGCACGAATCAAGACCCAAAACCTGATTTTTGGCCACAATATCCCACAAAATTTGTCGACAACACCCCATAACAGGTTTTGGACCCATCCCAAGTGGATTGGTGCTGAAACAAAGTCCCAAACGGTGGGTGTCCTACCCCCGGGTGCTCCCCAAGTTGTCATAGTCCTAAACGCCCCACCCCGGGATGAATAGAAATATGTGATAGATTTCTCTAATTTTTCTTTTTCATCTTATTCTAGGTTATTTAAATAGGCTGTAGTTTAAATTTCACTTCATTCTGAGCATTTTTTACCAGGTTTTTATCATTTCTCGCCTTTACTAATCTGTAGATGCCATCATCAAAATTTGGGTGCTAGAGGAAAAATTGGAGAAATCTGACCATCTGGGTCTTCCCAAAACACCCCCAATTAGCTAACCCCAACTTTGTAGGTCATTTGGAGCTTCCTAGGTTGGACATTGAAGAGGGTGCTTTCTGACAAATTATTGCAGGTTAATTCATCCCACCCCGGAGCGAATACAAATATGTGAGGAATTTCTTGACTATTCCTTTTGCAGTGGTCTCCTGGTAACATATTTATGCTTCTATCAAATTTTTAGGTCATTCTGATATTATTTGGTCATCATTTTAAAATTTTAATGCATACACTAACAGTAGGCCTTGGGAAACGCATGTTTTATTCTATCTACAGGTGCTACTAATATTTTTTGTTTCCTTGAATGCAGGTCTTTGACATCATAGGAGTAGGAAGGAATCAAAAATCATACACACAAGTGGTGGTGATGTTTTGGTCCACCCATCTTACATGTGGGCACGCGGAAGAAGGATTTGCTATCCATGGATGTGATAAAGAAATATATTTGATGCTCCTATCCCCTAAAAAGGAAGGAGACATATTGTAACATGACTTTGAAAGCATATCAATAAAAAGGGCAGCATCTTTCATATTGCTTTTATCTTGTGTCGATTCGTCTATGTTCTTTCTTTTCATGCATGTTGCAATATATAGGCTTTTAGTGTTAAGTTTGGTTTTAAACGCATCTTGATTGGCATATTCCTTTTTTGTTTTCGTATCCTCGTGCTTTCACCTATGAAGTACGAAGAATACAATAAATGATGTGACTTATTGAATTTTAAAAAAAGAGCTTGATTATAAAGAAAATATATATATTTTGCAAGGTAGGTACCATATTATAAAAATTATTTTACTCTATGGATCAAATTGATAAGATCCTCTTATGCTCATATAATATTTTACTTTATTATTAGTATTTTTAATATAATAAAATATAATAAAATGTTGCATTTAAAAGCAAGTAAGATAGGTATACATATTATACAAATTAATGGTAAAGGAAAGCTTTTATATATATATTTATATATATATTATTGATATAAATAAATATTATATTTTTTTAATTATAAAATTAAATAAAGACATCATATATAATCAAATATTTATGGATGACGGGAGGTGATAATTACAACCATCTCGTGGAAACTTTTAACTTAACCAAAGGATTTAAGAGGTTTGATTATTATTAATCCTCTTACCCAGAGGAAATATTTGGTTACAAAATAGGTTTCTAGAGCCATTACTAGTGAAGAAAATTAGAAATACTTGTTTTAATACATAATCTCTGAAGCTACTCATAAAGGTAAATGGAAAGAAACCCCATGGGAGGATAACGTTATTTATACACCATATTTTATAGTTAAATTGAAATCTGGGCAATTAGTTATGATTTGTTGGCTTGAAAGTTTGACTCCTTAAGACATGGTCTAAGCATCTGTCTAAATATATTTTTTAGAATAAGCTTATCTTCTGTAATTATAAACCTAAGCATTATGTAATTCTAGTAAAGTATTAGCATTTCTAAAAAATGTTAAATAAAATAAGAGATATTTGACATCCAAGTAGTTGCTCAATTTATAAACCTTGAGCATTATGATTATTGCTCTCTTCTTTCTTCAAAGAGTCTTAAGGCTTGGTTGTGGCTTCCATTCCTTATGAATCCCTTATAAAGTTGCAGACAACTACCTAAAATATATGGAATGAATAGATATGGCTTGGTGACCCTAAAATATCTTCCATTAATTCTAGTTAGGTCTACAAAAAAACATTTATGCTTTCATTATTGGAGTCTAAGCTCAATGTAAAATGGCAAGTCAATTTTACCAATGCCCAATGGTCTACAAAAAAATATTTATGCTTTCATAAGATGACTCCATATTCCTTTAAAAGGAAAATATTATTTTATAAAAAAATGTATAACAAATGTTTCCAAGTGTTAATATTTGATAAATATGTTGTACATTTTTATCATCATATATAATTACATTTTTCATTTTAAAAATGTTAATTATTTTGAAATATAATAGGAATAATAATATTATAAAAACTTATATCAAATAATATAATTTTAAGGCATGCCAAAGGGTCCTTGGTTCAATAGTTGGGAAAAATTTGGTGTAGCCTACACTAAGGTTCAAATCTTGGTGGCACCAAATAGTGGCACCAAATAGCTCAAAAAAACTAAATTGATATAAAAGGAAAAATAAAACCTTTCAAAAACCTACTTTAAAATATACATAAAATTTGAAAGTATAGTTTTAGGTTCAAGTATCGAGATAATTATTAAATTTGATTATGTGTTTCATTTAAATATCATGGTAATGTATTCATCTATAATAGGAATTGATTTGTTTTAATTCTATATATCCAAATAAGTAAAAAATTATCTAGTGAATTATCTATAAAATAAACTCTAACATTTATTATCAAACAATAAAATATATATATATTTTCTTTTTATGACTCTATAAAAAATGGTGCAAGATAGTATTCCTACTATATACTACAATAAGATCTTTCAAACATAAATTCAATTTAAGACTCACCACTCTATTATTTGATATTCATGCTTTAAAAAACTAAATATTTAAAAGAAAGAAAACATAAGATATCCCAGGATAATATAAATTGATTCAAAATAGTGATTAGAAAAATAAAATATGAAGTAAATTTATATAAGAAAAGTGTTGAGGATTTCAAGATTTAATCTAAATTTATTAAATAATTAAACATTACTCATAAAAGGTTATCAAAAAGTTATAATAGCAAGTGTGAGAGCTTGTTACAAAATAAAAATAATAATAATTTGAACAAATTAAATTATAACATTTGAATAAAATAGTATATTAAATATTTAATAATTTAAAATTTAAAAGTGTTATTCTATATTATTCTATATTAATGATAAAATGAAACTGTAATTCTTTTAGTCAAAAAATTTTGTAACACTCAAATAAATCTACTATATATCCTATAAAACCACATCTTACCAATATACCTTCAAGTCCTATGATGTACAAAGAAACAATAAATAACGTGACGTATTGAATTTTAAAAAAAGCGCATGATTATAAAGAATATATATATATATTGCAAGTTAGGTACCATATTATCAAAATTATTTTACTGTATGGATCAAATTGATAAGCTCCTCTTATGCTCATATAATATTTTTCTTTTTTATTAGTATTTTCAATATTTGAAAATATAATAAAATGTTGCATGTAAAAGGAAGTAAGATAGTATACATATTATATATATTAATGGTAAAGGAAAGCTTTTATATTTATATTTATATATATTATTGATATAAATAAATATTATATTTTTTTAATTGTAAAATTAAATAAAGACATCATAGATGATGGGAGGTGAGAATTACAACCATCTTATGAAAATTTTTAACTTAACCAAAGGATTTAGGAGGTTTGGGTATTATTAATCTTCTTATCTAGAGGAAATATTTGGTTACAAAATAGGTTTTTAGAGCCATTACTAGTGAAGAAAAAATAGATATACTTGTTTTAATACATAATCTCTCAAGTTACTCACAAAGGAAATTGGAAAAAAATCCCATGGGAGGATAAGGTTCTTAATGCACTATATTTTATAGTTAAATTGAAAGTTGGAAAATTAGTTTATGATTTCTTGATTTGAAAGTTTGACTCCTTAAAACACGGTCTAAACATGGGTCTAAATATCTTTGGTAGAATAAACTTATTCTGTGTAATGATAAACTATGCAATGTTATTTAAGTATTAGCATTTCTAAAAAATGGATAAATAAGATAAGAGATATGCAAGGCCTATGATCGACAACTTGGGTGACGCCATTTCTCTGTGATCGAAGCACCGAATAGATTGCATTGAAGTATGCTTGAATGAGCTGAATAGCGGATGTACTTGTATTTATAGGGATTCAGGTTCAGAATGGGAAGAAAGTTTCAATAAAACTATCCAGCGGACACAACCATAACCGCTTCCAAAATAAAATAAAAAATAGAGCGAGTGGAGCACGCGGCTTCAACAACCATGGCTCTGTTCTATTTATTTATAAGATTGTCCGAGTCCACGGTCCATCCATAGCACCTGCAACACACTCCATCCAAGCAGCTTCGAGGAAGAAGGGTAGATAATGAAGATGTCAAATATCTATTCTATTAGGCTTCTAGGTTTTCGTGTTCTATAAAAGTGGAAAGAAAGTTCCTCGTGGAAAATGTTAAAGGCGACGGTTTGATGAGCCGGGATGGTAGGTATGGTAGACGAACTCGATTTCCTTTATAGAAAATAAAATAGAGAAACAAAACATTTTCCTTCGAATCAGAGACTGATATATAGATATTTAATTAAAAGGAAGTTTGTTTGCCATATGACTTAGTTGTAGATTGCAGCTGCTTCCTGTAATGTTACAGCATGGCCCTCCATCATCATCCCAAGTCTTCGAAATTCATATTATACATCATACTAATATTTTAGAGAGAAAAAGATAACTGAAATATTAAACATTGATCGCGTCGTTCACGAGTAGAGAAACACGTTTCTTTCCCGAATTTGAACACCTCGAGAAAGGAATCTTGCATTTTTGATTGAATATTAATTTAATTCACAACTTAGACGATATAAACGATGGGATTTTCTTATTTTTTTTTAAATTTACTATTTTGGTAAGAGAATTGCTATTCCGGTGGAACCAAATTCTAACATAGTAATATATTACTAGAAATAAACAATTTGTATGAAAACAATATCATATAAATGGATTAACTCTGGGGTTGTATTTGAGGAAATGAGATTCTGGGTTTAACCTTGCTACTTACAAAGTGGACATGGTTCTAGTTTGGATTCGTCTTCCTGAAGTCTCTCTCTATTTATGGCATGACTTCATCTTCAAACAGATTGGCAATGCAATTTGAAAATTTATCTTTTTTGATGCCTCTTCCATGTCGAAAGACAAAAGGTAATTTGTTCGCTGAGTGTTCTCGCGGACTTGTCCAAAGATTTGCCAAAATCTATTTTGATCAACTCTCTGGCGGGAAGGTGGGAGCAGGTAATCATCTATGAACATGATAGCTTTTCATGTTCAACTTGTGGGGGCAAAGGTCATTCATCTTTGCATTGCAAAAAAAAGTTGGGGGATGCCCCTACTAGGGTGCAATGCTCGCAATGATTTGTGTCTGCAGTGGAGAAAGGGAAGAGATCGGCCTCTATTTCTGGTGTTAGCAAGTTTTTTTGGTCTTTCCCCTCAAAGAAGAGAAGAATATGGAAGAAGAAATCGTTCGCTGCCCCATCGATCAAGGAAATGATGTGTTCGGATATTGCAATGGAGAAATCTAATAGGCTAGAGGTGGACTTGTTTTCTAAATTCAATCTATCAGAGGCTTCTATCCCCTTAGACAACTATTTTGAGTGTTTAAATGCTCTTACAGAAGACTTGGGTCCATCATGCTCTAAATCCCAGATGGTGACCCCGGTGGGGTCCTTAACGGAATGCCCACAATCCTCGGTGGCTTGTTGTCTATCCTTATCTCCTGGCACGACCAATCGTGTGGATGGTTTTTCTCCATCTATGGTAAGAAACATAGCTTTAGTGATGGATGTGGCTCATGCTTCCCCGTCTCCTCAGTCAGTGGTAATGGAGAAGGGCTTTGCTGACCCTAAAACCTGTAGCCACAGAAGAAGTTTGATGGATTTGGGCAAGGCCTGTAAACTTGGAAGGCCTGTGTTTAAAGTAAGAAGGAAAAGAAAGGCCAATGAGTCTATGGCCAAGGAAGGTCAATCTAGACTAGTTTTGAAAATTGGTGAAGGTGAAAAACGATTGAGCTTGGATGGTTTCTTGAGCTCGTCGGTAGGTGGTGGAGATAAAGTGAGTTCCCCCTTCCCATGAAAATATGCTCATGCAACATAAGAAGGGTTAATAGCTCCTATAAGAAGTGGTTATTGGTGTCCTCGAGAAGAGAATTGGCCCTTGATATATTATGCATTCAAGAATCAAATATTGAGGCCGATTCATGAAGATCGATCCAAAGGGCAGTATGGAAGGACTTGGGTTTCATGGCCAATGAAGCTGTGGGAACAGTGGGTGGACTCCTTTTTTTTAATTCACATAAATTTGATGGGCATGTAATATCTGCTTCATGTAGAGTGATAAATATTCTTTTCTAGTGCAATGAAACCTAAAGACGTTGGGTGGTCTCTAATATCTACACTCTAAATACCACTTATGAAAGGAGAGATTTTTGGCAGTTGTTGCTAGAAATGCATCAAACCTTCATTCATGAAATTTTTTTAGTAATTAAAGATTTTAACTCCCCTATATATCCTTTGAAGAGAAGGGGTGGAAGTGGCCCTAAAGAGCGTAGTCTTGTTGACCTGGAATATTTCATATCTTACACAAAATTACGAGATGTGGATTTGAAAGGGGGGCATTTTACATGGAGTAATAGGAGGTCGGGTAATGGTTTGATCCTAAGCTGACTGGAGAAAGCGCTAGTTTCATCTGGAAGTCTCGATTTGTTTGGGGATGCGATGCTTTCCACCTTGCTCAGAGTGGGATTGGATCATAATCCTCTCCTTTTGGAGATTGTTGAAAACTCTTCTTTTGTTTTGAAACCCTTCCACTTTGAAGTAATGTAGTGCAACTTCCTAACTTTGAAGATTGCATGAAAAAATTATGGGACGAGGAAGCACTGGGATCGGGCCTTTTTAAAGTTGCCTTAAAAATTTGAAGGCTTCATCGTCAATTAAAATGGTGGAACAAGAACGTGTATGGTAATATCTTTAGGGAGCTGGAAGCTTTAAAAAATATCGTTGAAATAGAGAAAAAGTTTGAGTCACAAGGACTCGATGAGGTGTTATTAAGGGAGGAAAGGGAGTGCTTAGCTAGTTATTGTAGACACCAAAACAACACCAATCCGATTATGTGACTGCAAACACTGATCACTTTGACAAACACAGCCCCCAGGGCAGCCCTCAGAGGTTAAACAGTGGTCTTAACCACTTTCATAGCAATTTTGTAAGGTCAAGAAGCAATTTGGCACACTTGGACACTTTGCCCAGTACTCATCTCACCCCAAGACGAATTCAAAATAGAATCCATCCCACCCCAGGATGAATTTTGAATCCGTCCCTGGGTGGGACGAATTCTAAGCTTAACGGGCAAAAAGGCAAAGGGTGCCAAGTGGCAGCCCGAAACAGTCAGTTAAGGACTCTTGCCTTGCACGCGTGTGTAGGTGGATAGAGGGGTCGTTAGAAGACTGTTACAAAAGGCATTTATCAAAGCTCAAGTCAACGGAGGACTCCCCTCCCTCATGGGAAGACAAGACTGCCACATGGCGCCTATGGCCAACACATGGCATTTGTGCTTCCCTCCCAAAAGAGACCCCTTGGGTCTATAAAAGGTGGGACTTTTCTCACCCAAAATAGACAGGTTGAAGGAGTTTTCAAGCAACGAAGTGCTACCGAATTGAAGACCCACTTGCATCCCTTTTGGTTCACCTTCCCACATCCACCAATCTCTTTTGCAAGGGAGGTTGTTGGGTGGCCTTTGGAAGCTCGAACCTTACCCAAATCCGATGCATGGACACCTGAACCAACCAATTCGCCGACCCCCCAATCCTAAGAGGTTTTGGGCCCATCCTTGGTGGATTGGCTCCAAAATCAAGTGCCAACGGTGGGAGGCCCACTTGGGCATCCCCGCACCTCCCAAGTCCTATTTTTAGTTTTTGAGCATTTTAGATTACTTTTCAGATTGCATTTTGTGTTATTAGGTTTGATTAATCCATAGCTGCAATTTTGTAACTTTTGGTCAGATTCTAGTATGTTTTGTGTTGCTTTGTCATTTCGCTGACTTGCAGGTGTCGAGGTCAAATTCCCAAGGGTGGAGGCCAAATTGGGAGAATCCAACCATCTGGGTCATCCCAAAATGGCCCCAATTACATAACCCCCCTATTTGCAGGCATTTTGCAAGTCTCGAGATCTGACATTGGAGCAGTAGTAGGTCGGTTTCCCCAACACAGAAGAATTCGTCCCACCTAGGGATGAATTGCAGTCAGAATTCGTCCTGCCTAGGGATGAATTCTAGTTTAAGGTAGATTGGCCAGCTGTCTCAGTGGCAGTGGCCTTCTGGTAACTTTTCTTATCTTCTGTCAAGTTTTGAAGCCATTTGGACTCACTGTAATTACTTGTTTCGGGCAAATATTTACATGCATATTTCGTTAGTTTTAGAGAGCAAACGCTTTTCATTTGCAGCAGATGCTACTGACATCTTGGTTGTTTCTTTGTTCACAGGAGAAGCAGCAGAGGTTAGGAACTCATCGACATCAGCGGTGGCATCATCTTGGCCCGCCCATTGCAATCATGGGCACGTAGAAAGAGGAATCATTCAATGATTGTAATCAAACTCTATTTGCGCTCCTAGCCCCTGAAAAGGGAGGAGACGTCATTGTAACAGAGATCAAGGGATATTAATGAAAGGGCTGTGTTTTCTCTATTTGATTGTGTCTCTTCCAATGTGTTTCTTTTCCATTTCATGCAATTTACATTTCTAGGATTTAAGCGTACTTGATTTTGAATGCAATCGCACTTAGTGTTTCCTTTGCCCGAAATCTCGTGCTTTTAGTTATCATAACAAACAAGCTAATATCCAGTTGCATTAGAAGCATAAATCGAGAGAATTATTGCTAAGAGAAGGTGATAAGAATACATGGTTTTTTCATGCGTCCACCATGTGGAGGATGATTAGGAATAGAATAGTGGATATTATTAAGGAGGATAGTAGCTCTATCAAGAAGAGCGAGGATATTCGATTGGAGGCTATCAATTTCTTCAGTTCTCTTCTTAGTCCCCCTAGATCCAGGTTTGGCAGCGAAACATGTTATGTTACATGTCATTCCTATGTTGGTGATGGAGGAAATGAATGCAGGTTTGGAGGCTCTGCTCATTGATGATGAAATATTTAATGTTGTTAAGGAGCTGGGGTTTCTAAAGGCTTCAGGACCTGATGCATTTTCTTCATTATTCTTTCAAAAATATTGGAATATTTATGGGTTTGAGGTGGCGGAGGCTCTAAGAGAAGCCCAAATATCGGTGAAGATTCCTAAATCCTTGAATGCCACGTTGATTGCCTTAATTCTAAAAAAGGATTCCACCTCATCATTTAAGGATTTTAGACCAATCAGTTTGTGCAATTATTTATAATTCCTCTCTAAGGCTCTATCTAATAGACTCAAGGGGCTACTTTTGAATCTCATTGATATGGCTAAGAGCGCCTTTGTGCTGGGTAGAAAAATCTTATATGGCGCTATTGTCATGCATGAGCTTCTTCATTAGGTCAAGTACAATGGTAGAGAGGCTTTCCTTTTAAAGATTGACATCAGTAAGGCTTATGACAAAGTGACGTGGCCATTCTTACAAGAGGTGATGAGGAAGTTTGGCTTCAGCGATTGATGGGTCGCCCTTATTTTGACTTGCATTTCTTTAGTTTGGTGCTCCATTTTAGTGAATGGATTAGTGTCTGGATTTTTAAGTCTCACTATAGTTTGAGGTAAGGCGATCTGCTTTCCCCCTTCCTCTTCCTATTTATGGCAGAGGCTTTGGGGAGATCGATCAGAAGGTTGAGTGGGGAGGTGGGTCTTCGTCCAACTCTCCCATGTTCACCTGTATCTCATCACCAATTTGATGACAACATTTTGATTGCTAGTGGTGCATTGGTATTTTTCACCTAGGATATTAAAAATATCTTATTGTGTTTTGAGAGTGCTACTGGTCAAGATATCAACTTTACGAAGAGCTTTCTCTACTTTGTTAACACTCTAGAATCTAGGCAATCAAAGATTGAGAATATACTCAATTTTAGGATTGCCACGTTGTCAACAAACTATCTTGGAATGCCTCTCTTCATGGGGAGAATGAAAGACTCACTATGGGACCCTTTAATTGAAAGAATAACCTCTTGTAAAGGGGTGTTGTTGAGCCAAGCAGGGAATGCGGTACTTGTTAAAACCATGCTCCAAATCATACCCATTTATTTCATGTCCTTATTCATGCTCCCTCCTACAGTAACGAATAAAATTGATCATATTTGTAAAACGTTCCTTTGGGTTGATTAGATTTAAAAGGCAAGTACCACTTGGTCGCTTGGGATCAAATTTGCAAGAGGAGAAAGGATGGGTGTCTTAATTTGAAAAGAGCATCACTTATGAATAGAGCACTGGTTGGTAAATCAAGGTGGTTGGTTGCTTCGAATGTCGAGAGACCTTGGTGTTCTATCCTTAAAGTAAAATATGGATTTAATTCTTTCTTTTTGGATGATCTCTCCCCGAGAGGCTCCATTTTTTGGAGAAGCTTAACGAAGATCAGGGACTTTGTGAAGGCTAAAAGCAGGTGGATCATTGGTGATGGGAGAAAAATCAAGTTTCGGGAAGACCATTGGTTGAGGGAAGAGTCATTATTGGATGACCCAAATCTCAGGGCTCTTGCTTTTAAAGTGATGGAGGAAGGTGAAATTTAGGTTTCTCAATATATGCCTATCGTCCATGGTAGGTATTCATGGAGTTCTCATCCCTATTGGATGTCCAACCAGAATGATCTGGTTAGCTGGTAGAGACGTTTAGTGGAACTTAACAGGTATGCTATTAGACATGACGATTCTAGAGACTGCTTGATTTGGAGCGAGAGACCGCTTGATTTGGAGTGGGGAATCTAAAGGTGACTTTACTGTGAAATCAGCTTATTCCTTCCTTCTCCCAGAAGATGAGGCTCCTTTTCAAGTGAATCTTATTTGGATTAAAAGACTAATCTCAAAGATCAATATTTATTTCTAGTTGGCAGCTTAAAATAAAATACTTTCTTTGGAGAATATTTGAAAGAGGGGTCACATTATGGTGAACAGATGTTATCTGTGCAAATTGAACTGGGAATCCACGCAAAATCTACTCCTCAACTACCCATTCACATGGCAGGTATTTAGGTTTATTTTTAATTGGTTTAACATTTATTGGGTGTTTCCAGGTATGTTGATAGACAACATCCTTCAATGGTGTTCATCCTTCTTGTCCCAATGACTATCTTGGTTATGGAAAATTATGCTTCCACATGTGTGGTGGGGGTATGGAAAGAACAAAATGTCCATGCTTTTAATGATATTGAGATCGATGTTGTCAGGGTGGGTACTAAGATCATTAACATAGCATCGGAGAATGTCTTGGCTGCCTTTGTAGGTAAACGGACCAAGATGCCCTCCTTCTTCGACGAAGTTGATTTAGAAGTTAAATTGGGTTGGAGCCCTCTTCCTCAACCCCCCAAACCTGATCCTAGAGCAGGAATTAAGTGGGCCCATCCAGCTCCCAATTGGCTAAAACTCAACTTCGATGGGGCCTCAAAGGGTAACCTCAACAAGGCTGAAGTAGGTGATGTTGTGCGAAATGAGAATGGCGACATCCTCATGGCATTTGATGAACCCCTTGATTCTCAATATTCACACATCGCGGAGACTCACACAACTTATATAGGGTGAAATTGTTAGCATATGCTGGCTGTTAGAATATGGAAATCGAAGGTAACTCATTGGACATAATCAAGATGCTCAAAGGGGAGTTTACACCTAGCTGGAACATTCTCAATATTATTGTTGAAGCTAGGATATGCTGGTCAACCGTGGTGTCCACTATGCTACTTTTTTGATGTGGAAAGTCCAGAATGATGTTGTCTCCCTTGCTAGGAAAGAGGCTCATGATGTTGTTTTTTGTAAGGATTCGGACATCCCTTTGGCTCTCATTAGAAGGGGTGTTCCGTCTCGCTTTGCCCTTTGACCAGAGTTTGTTAGAGTTTGTTTACCTTCAAAGCATTGTGCTTTTCTAAGTTCTCTCGATAATCATTATGGTTATTAGGAATTAAACTCTCTTGGTTATTCCTAATAGGTATAATATTTTGGAGATTGTTATTATGGTTGAGAGTTTGGCTGTATGTATAAGGTTGGTGGAAATAAAAAAACTTGTATAGAACAATATCGTATAAACTGGTTAGACAATTTGTGAGAGAAATATTAACTCAATAATATAAGAAACATCTAAATAAATTGGCTTTCAACATTTTAATAGCATAGTTAAAATAAGAAATATTAAAATGATATAATATAAGACAAGAAAGGTTTAGACAACAATTTTTCAAATAAGAAAGATTTACTCAACATTTTTTTTAATGAAATGTAAACTTTGTATTAAAGTATAAACATATCATACAAAAAGAGGGTTAGGTGGACGAATCACATCTCAAGCGTTTAACAAGTGCCACTTGTCCACAAAAGAGGCTGCCAACATCATACCACCAAAGGCAAGAGCACCAAGATCAACAGTTTCATAATTATGCATTAAATCCCAAAACCATCAAGCATTAACATCTCAAGATGTTACGAAGTGGGAGGAGTTACATCCCTCAAATTATAGGGAAGGATTATTGAGAGAAATTTTTAAAATATTATCTTCATGATAAAATAGTAAATATATATTATTATTAAATTGTAATTTTTATAGTTCCATATTTTTTATAACTTAATGATAAAGATAATAATTTATTATAGAAAAAAATAAAAAATTGTGAATCTCATGAAAAATCTATTTATAATCTGAAACCTCAAATTAAAATCCTATTTATAATATTAATCGTAATATATACTTTACAACTATATCTTACCAATACACCTTCAAACCTTAAATTTTTTTTGAAAAGGTTAACAAATGGTGAAAAACCCTCCCTTATTTTGATTAAAAGAAAAAAACAAAAAAAACCTCCCTTATTTGATTAAAACAAAAAAAACAAAAAATTATATTTTCAATTACCATTATTTTACTTTATAAATTAAATTCCATTTATAATCTTGTAACATTTTTCTTTACATCAATATACATATACATATTATATAGATTAATGATAAAAGAAAGGAAAAATATCCATATATCATCTTCATTGATATAAATAATTATTAAATTTTTATTTTAATTAAATAAATGAAAAATAATTTAAATATAATTTATTATATTAAATTGTTTTTAAATAAATACATCATATTTATATTAAAACAAAAACATTACTCACATTAATTCTAATAAATTTAAAAATATTTAAAAATAATTTATAACAGCAAAACCACTCAAATTAATACACACGTACAGTATTAAAAAATAGACACGTGCCACTGGGTTCCGATAGCATCTGTTTGGCCTATAAATTTCAGAGTATAATTGACATAAAACCCCGTGAGTGCTGATGTTTCTTGGAAAACCCCATAAAATGTAGCCCAAAAAGTGTGCCCCAGTTTTGCATTTCACAAGTGTTGAACTCTTCCGTCTCTATATGGCAATGTCAAGCTTTAATCAAAGTCGTTTCACGTAGATCCAAAGCAATGACGTTTTTAAATGGAAGGGCAAATGATATTGGATTTTTTTAATTTTATTTTCTGATATATTCTTCCTGCAGCCGACTTTGCAATTATTTAACGCTAACGTGTAACTAGTTGCTTGCCGTCATAGCTCAAGATTTTGCAGACGTGAAATAATGTGTTCTCTCTAGGGTTTAAGCTCTCTGGCTTCTCAAAGAGTGGAAAGAAGCAGTAGAAGTCATGGAAAATGTCAAAAGGCGATGCTTTATTTAATTACAACTAAAAAGTGTTATACCGAGTGAATGGTTTGACATCCTAATCGCTATGTCGGCTGGTTAATCTGGTAATACCGTCTTAATTTGCTTGGAATATTGAAACTATTTTATTGTGTTAGTCAATGAACATATCTACCAAATCCCGTTGTCGCTTGTATCTACAAATTTTATACTCCTTTCACAACGTAGCATCTACTAAATAAAATGTAGAAAGTCATGGCTGAATAGACAAGATATCAACAAGTGTCTGTATCTAAATATAATTACAGTTTCTTTTTAAAATAGAATAATAAAAGAGTAAACAAACGCATTAACCTTCAAATCAAAGATCGATGCCAAGATATTTAATATATGGGAAGATTGTTTGGTATATAGCCTGCCGGTGGATTGCGGCGGCACAGCCCTCGGTAATCAAACCAAGTCTTTGAGATTCCTTATCATTCATGATACGAATATTTAAAAGAAAAAGTACTAATGAAATACTAAATTCCACGAGTATAGAAACAAGTTTTTTTTCGAGTCTGAACACCTCGAGGATGGGATCTCGTAAGTAACACGCGGCAAAGGATGGAATCTTAGGTGGGAGGTTCAATCTCAGATTATATATATGGAATATAAGGATTAATCTAAGGATGAAAGAGATTGTTGAAGATGAAAATGATAGTGAAAACTTTGGGAAAAATTTGAAAAAAGACAAGGGAAATATTAAAAGTATTAATAAGTGAAGTTAAATTTATAAATAAATTAAAAAAAATGAAAAAGTTGAGCGTGGATGTGGTATTTTGGTTATGTGGAGGTGGGGAAGGGTTCTTCTTCTCCGTCATCCTTTGCTCAGATGGTGGTTGGTTTATCCTTTGGCAAATAGATTGCTCCCTGTGAAGTTAATGTGGATTTTGGTCAAATTCGTATCTTGGATAGCAAGGTTGATTGCCTATTGAGGAAAGGATCCTGGGATTTGGTGGGTAAATTTGTTGGAGGAAGACCGCCTTTGGATGTGCTTAAGCGTTGGATTATTTTTCGGTGGAAGCCTTGTGGCCCGCTGGACCTTGCTACACTTCCTTGGAATTTTTTTCTGATTAGGCTCTCTTGTGAGGAGGACTCTTGCAAAATTTTGGAATGTGGTCTTTGGTTTTATGGGAACCGTGGTCTCTTTCTCAGGAAATGGGGCCCTAATTTTAACCCAACACTGCAAAGGGTCAATTTGGTCCTGTTTTAGATTCGTTTGCCTGAATTCCCTATGTTCTTATGGCACGAGAGTCTCTTTAGGGCTGTGGCGAGTTCAATCGATGACTTTGTGTCCTTTGATAAATTTTCTTTGTCTGCAGCTCAGAGGTAATATGTCAGAATGTGTATCATGGTGGACATTGAGAAGAACCTTCCAAGCTGTATGGAGATTTTTTATCATTTAGGGACGTGGGTTCATATTGTGGTCTATGATAATAATCCACAGGCTTGTATGTCTTGTGGCCTGGGGGGCCATCATCAAAATTTTTGTCCCTAGAGGAAGTTGGTTAGCCAACCTGTTCCTAAGGACCCAAAAAATGGGGCCAATGTGGATCCCAAGAATATGCCATTCAAGAAGCAGAAGGTGTGGCACAAGAAATCTCAAGGGCCTTTGAACGGTAAAGAAATTGTCTTTTCTCCTTCTTAGTTGAAGAGTGATATCGAGGTTTTTGATTTCGCTCGTAAGGAGTCGATCCTATCTAAGAAGGGTTCTCCGAACCATATGCCTCGTAATTTTGAGGTGGTCCTTCAAGTTGATCCTTTGGGTCAGAATGTTGATTTACCTCTTTTAATTCCTTTGAATGTTTGGATTTGGTGAGGGAAGAGAATGTTCAAGTGGCTCAGCTTGTGGAGTCTTTGTCTTCTCTAATGGTGATGAAATAGTTTGTTATTCAACAAATAGTGGAGTTTCTTCCATTATCCCCTGTTGTTTCAAGGAAGATCTCAGTGTCTTCTCCCAAGTTGGGGTCTTTTCCTTTGGATTTCTTAGAAAAGAGCTTTTAGGTGGGTAAGGATTTGTTGCATTCTCCTTCCCCAAATGCTTGCAGTGTTGGTTTGGTGGATGTTCATTCCTCCCAAAAGTGTAGGGTTGGGTTGCTGGTTGATCGTTCCTTTTCTTCTTTGAGGTTGAAGAAGGGATCCCCAGGCCCTATTTCAGAAAGCTTTCAGAATTCTTGTATTTTCACAGGAATCAAAAGAAAAGTGGGTAGGCCAAATAAGAGTGAGTGCATTTATGTAGCTACCTATGGTGGTCTTCCCGGTTTGAGTTTGTCAAGAAGAATGAGTTTGAGGTGTCGTAGTAGACAACTCAGTATGGACACGTTTAAAATATCTCTTTCTCCCAAGGGAGTATGAGTTGTGGTGGGCAGTGATCCGAGTTCCTGGTGTGTTGCTCTTTGTTGTTCTCACTGGTGTTGTAGGGACTAGTTTCATTTTCAAGTTGGTTTTCTATGGGTGGTTTTGGATATTGAGTGGTTTTTAGTTTAAAATATTTTGTGCAAGATTTATTTTTTTATTTGTCTGCGGACTTTAATTTCATTAATTATCATTGGTACTTCGTGTGTGTGAGGCTCATTACTCGATTTGATAGTGTTCTCGAAGATACCGTTAACAGGGTCCGCCTGTTCCTTGGTGGGCAGGCGGGCTTTCAATTTCTTATTTTATTTCACCTTTTTGAGGAAGAGAGGTCCGTGCAGGTTTTCAATTTCTTATTTTTGATTTCTCTGCCTACTCTCAGTTTTTTCGATACCTTGGATTTGATTGTTGTATTTTCTTGGTCGGTGTTGTTGGTTGTTTATCCCCTTTGGGGTGGATGGTTGTTAGTCTCCTTTTGGAGATAGTTTTTTGGGTTGTGTTCATTTTTCTCTCCCTTTGGGAGTTGTTGTATAAGGTTGTGGGATTCCTCTCAAAACCCTCTTTCTTAATATTACCAAAACAAAAAAGAAAAAGTGATGATGAAAATAATATTTTAAATATTAGGTATATTAATACCAATAAAAAAATAAGTATTAGGGAATTGATAAGTTTTTATAGCTATCATATTTATAGATATTAGGTTTTTAATATTAACAAAAAATAAGTATTATGGAATTAATAAGTTTTTATAGCTATCATATTTATAAAAATGTAAATGGTATAATAGAAATTTTAGCTATTGATCTTTGTTTTGATAAAATTTAAATTTGAAAAGGTAACTAGTTTAGCAAGATTTTATCTCTTAATAAAAAATGATAAAATAAGAAATTGATTATAAAAACATAATAATTTGAAAAATATTAAAAATTATCTATAATAAAAAGAAAATGTTATGTTTTGTTATTTTAATAGTTTATATTTATATATAAATGATAATAACCTCCTATAGAAGCCTCACATAACTCTATATTTATATATATTAATTTATTTTAAAATATTTTAGTTTTTTTTCAAGTTCAGTAAAATAAAGTTTTTCACATTAATTTTGGATGGTGTCGAGAGTAATATTTATATTTATGTTTAATATTTTTTATGATGTTAAATATCTTTTATAAAAGTAGATGTCAATATTTTTTTTGTTAATAATAAAAAGTTAATCTTTGTGGATAAGTCTAATTGTTCTATTCATTTTATTAATAATTCTTGTGAACGTGCCTGATATTGTCAATTGAAACCACTTTTCTAGTTAAATATTTAAACTTAAGGAAAGACAAAATTCAATTGAAACCACTTTTCTAGTTAAATATTTAAACTTAAAGAAAGACAAAAGTCAATTGAAACCACTTTTCTAGTTAAATATTTAAACTTAAAGAAAGACTAAAGTAGTAAATGATGGATTACTATTGTTTGATTAAATTAATTCTATATATATATAGATATAGTTCTATTACTTCTAAAAAAAGCATTTAAGTTAATTAATTTTTATTATATCAAGGTTTTAATGTTATAGTTGTGGTAGTATTTTTGGAGGCCATCCAGGGAAACATCATCCATGTATATAAAAGGACAAGAGAAGAGAACAAGAAAAGGTAAGTACATGCAACAAAGGAGAAGAAGGGGAAGGGGCATGCAAAAAGGAAGTGGAAGAGAGCAAGGGAGGGTAAAAGTAAAATTTTACAAAGGGACTTCTAGTTATTTATGTATGTGTAAGTGTAAGAGTCTAGGAGAAAACTAAGATAAGTTATTGCAATATATGGTCAGCTAGCATATTGGTAATAACATTTGTAGACACCAAAATCTAACCACTTGAAAAAACTCCCTCATGCCACATACCCTAGGTCCTATGCAATAAAATATACCAAAAGTCTAACTTAAGCATATTTTTCTACAAATTATCTTATTTTATAAATTTAAAAAAATCTAGAAAATACCCCCTAGGATCCATTGTCCCTCTTATTTTCCATGCATCCTAACTATCACTACGCCTCCCCTTGCCACATATCTCATCCTTATTAATACCCCATTTGCATATCTCCCCCTAGGTGGAACACTCCAAGTGACTCACTCTAACTACCTAGGCCACTTGGTTGCCCTATCCTTACCACTTAAATACCTTGCCCTGCTACCTATCTTCACACCCCTCACCTTCCATAACCCTAAAAATAACCCATCACTTCATTCACCACGAAAGGACAAAAAGAACATTGTCATGCTACCAAAATCATGCTAGGAGGATCACAAATTTCTTGAAGATAAGCCATAGGATCCAATGATCATCAACCCGAGCCCTTCTACCACGTAATCTCAAATGCATCCATTATTTGACTAGTCCCCAAATGTATCCTACATTTGCCAAACATATATTAAAGGTCCCAAACATAGATTGTAGGTCTCAAACATAGCTTATGGGTGCATAGGCCCATATTTGATCAAGTTTAGACCCAGATCAACATCAATGATATGACAAGGTATTATTTTATTTATTGTATCTTTTGCATATATTTTTAGATTCTATAAGCATTTATATTAAGGGTTTTATAGCTTTTCTTTGCATCAAAATAGACCTTACATAGTGAATACCATTCATGTGCTATTGCTCCCTTTTGTGTTTACAGGATCTATGTGTAGATAATATATTTTTGGATAGCTACTAAAGCAAGGGTGATCTATGAGGATACACAAGCCCACCCACCATTTTTATTGCAATAGATAAGACTCATGGCATCCTCATCTATTTAATCTATGAAAGAGGTTCGTCCCCTCTCCATTGTATTAGAAGACAACAAGCATTTCTTTTGTAATCGTACCCCTACATAATTGGGACACATCATTGTAAAAAAGAGACCAAGGATCTAATATATTATAATACAAGATATAAATTTATTTCACTATAATTTCTTGTATTATCATTTTATTGTTCGGGTATCATCTTTATTGCTACAATATTAACTTCCCACTTCAAATTTAATTTGAGTGTTTAAATATCAATTCGATTGTAATATTGTAGGTTGCATAGACTAGATTTTATTTAGGATTACAAATAAATTGTAGCTTGTGTGAAGACATCATTCAAGTAGGAATTATCATCTAGGATTGGCCATATGAGTTAGTTATATGATTAGCAACTAACCAACTAGGTGGAAACTACATTGTTTAAGATAATGTCATTTAAGTGACCTATTGTATAAGTGGATATTGTACTCTTCCATACAAGTGAAAACCATAACATATCATACAAGTGGATATGTCATACATGTGGAAGTATCATTCAAGTGGAAGTTAAATCATCTTGTGGTTGTACCATATTAAGGGAGAATTGGTTGTATTTTTGGTTATTATATAACTTTTATAACCATTGCCTGAGTTTGAATTTGACAAATTGGAGGCTTTTGAAAAAAGTAAACATAGCAGTGCCAAATTTGGGTTTCCCTTCGAGCCACCACCTCTCCACACATTCATACAAATCCTTATCCCTGATCCACATAAGTTGAAATTTGAAATATGGATTTCTTGGTAGTGAGAATATCAAGGACTAAAAGAGAATGGACCAGTGATCAGATCCCCTCCAACTTAGAATATCTAAGAATGAAGTCCAGCTACCATCAAACCAACTATCTGAAGTAAGAAACTGATCCAATATTTTAGAAATAAAATTTGTTCCACATCTTCTATTAGTCCAAGTAAAGATCCCATTTCAAGGTTTCACATCAACAAGATTAAGGAAAGAAATATTGTCCCTCATCAAAGTAGAAGAAGGTCCCAAACACTCCACACCACCATTATTCTCCTCCAAGGATATGATAGAATTAAAATTGCCTACCACAATCCAAGGATAATTGGGAATAAGAGATCTAATAAATCTAAGATGATTCCATAAGATGATTTTACCTAATAAATCACTGGGGTATTTACACATTATATAGAAGAATAGAATATCTAGATGAAAATTAGGTAGCAACCATAGAGAGACAGTTCCTACTACCAACCCACCAAGAGGGAGTTAAGATTTGTGGATATCACAAACATGCAATACCACCCACAAAACCCTAGGCTCCAATAGCAAGACAATGACCACATTTCCATATATTAGAAGCAATTCTAACCATATATTTACAAGATAATTTTATTTCCTGGATGAAAACAATATCAGGTCTATGATATCTAATCAATTTATGAGTAGATTTTGTCTAGGGTTGCTACCCAAACCCCTAAAATTCCAATATATCACTTTCATTTTGGGGGAATAGAAGTGAGAATCTAATGTCTTAACAACACCATACTCAACTAAGGATTCCCCTATCAATTTTACTTTTTCTTGATCCTTCTTTCTTTTTTCTTTTACCACGTTCTCCACCCCACCTTTTTTGATAGTTTTTGGGTGAATACATATCACATAAGAAACTTTATTTTTTCTTCCTCTCTAACAATCCACTCCTACGAAGGTTCAAACCTAGTCTCATTCTCATTTACCTCAATCAAGTTTCCAACCAAAGGGTAATGATCAATAACTTTATCAAGACAATTCAATACCTCTTTGGACTTATCTTCATTTCTACAAGAGGGTTATTAGGCACCACACCTTCCTTATAAAAATTTTGCATTTCAAAAGAAGGATTTAGGAAAGAACAAGTACCTGGCTCTTGAATACAAGCATCCATATCATCTTCATTCCAGACTTTCTCCTCAACATGCAACTCCTCAAAATTCTCAAGCACATCAAATTTATTACCAGAACCTCCCTTCTCAATACCTTTATTCTGATGAAAAAAGTCCTAGATCTTGAATGAGACTTAACAGGAATAAATCCACAAGAACCGAGTATCTCATTAATCATAGGAGATTTTCCTTTCACCTTTGTAGATGAATCTTGAAAGTCAAATGAAGAGGATGAAGGCTGAGAATTCACTTTCTTACAATTTCTCTGAAGATGCCCATATTCATGGCATATGTGGCATCAAAATGGGAGAGCTTCATAATCTAACGGTTGGACCCAAGACATGTTTCCTAGTTTAATATCCAATGATTTAGGCAATATATTATTAAGATCTACTTCAACACATAGTCATACAAAAGAAGCAAATTTCCTATCCAAATTTTGGTGAGATGGACCAACCGATTTCCAAATAATATCTACAATAGAATGAAGAATATTCGGCCTCCAATATTCCATAGGGAGTTGTGGAAAATGAACCCACACAGGAATCCTAGAAGGCCTCTCCTCCATTGGATCAAATCCTAAATGCCAGGGTTTGATAAATAATCCATACTTATTGTGAAAGTAAGAACCCCCCTCGAACACTTTACTACAATCTACCATACGAGATAACACCACAATAAAATACCCATTAGCTACAAGAATAATATCTAGATCACCTTCAAGGCTCTAATTACTCCTAACCCAATTTTCTAAAAAAGGCATAGAAATTTTGAGACCCATGAATTTGTAGATGAACACATGCTCAGAAAAATATAAAAAATCATCCACAATAGAATGAGGATTGATAGCCAAGATAGGATGATTTTTGCTTTTCTCCAAACATCCATTATTTTTCAGCTTTAAATTCGAAGAGGAATTAGAAATAGGATCAAGGGTTACATACAAAAAAACTTACATGGTATTTGCATGATGATAAGAAGAGGCATCCTTATTCAAAACAACATCCTTAAAATGCAAAGATCAGGGGTCACCAAGACCACCCGAAGCTACTATATCTAAAGCCAAACTACAACATGAAAGCACGAGATTCCGGTCAAAGGAAACACCAAGTGCGATTGCATTCAAAATTAAGCACGCTTAAGTCCTAGAAATGTAAATTGCATGAAACGGAAAAGAGACACATTGGAAGAGACGCAATCAGATAAAGAAAACACAGCCCTTTCATTAATTTCCCTTGATCTCTGTTACAATAATGCCTCCTCCCTTTTTAGGGGCTAGGAGCACAAATAGGGTTTGATTACAATCACTGAATGATTCCTCTTTCCGCGTGCCCACGATTGCAATGGGCGGGCCAAGATGATGCCGCCGCTGATGTCGATGAGTTCTTCGCCTCTGCTTGCTTCTCCTACGAACAAAGAAATGATCAAGACGTTAGTAGCACCTGTTGCAAATGAAAAGCATTCTCTCTCTAAAACTAACAAAATATGCATACGAATATTTGCCCGAAACAGATGAAAACAAGTGAATCCAAATTGCTTCAAAACTCGACGAAGGTAAGAAAAGTTACCGGAAGGCCACTGCCACTGAGGCAGCTGGCCAATCCACCTTAAACTGGAATTCGTCCTCGGGCAGGACGAATTCTGACTGTAATTCGTCCCTGGGTGGGACGAATTCTTCTGAGTAGGAGAAACCGACCTGTTGCTGCTCCAATGTCGGATCCCGGGACCTGCAAAACTCCTGCAAATAGGGGGGTTAGGTAATTGGGGCCATTTTGGGACGACCCAGATGGTCGGATTTTCCCAATTTGGCCTCCACCCTCGGGAATTTGACCTTGACACCTGCAAGTTAGCGAAACGACAAAGCAATACAAAACATCCTAAAATCTGACCAAAAGTTACAAAATTGCAATTATGGACTAATCAGACCTAGTAACACAAAATGCAATCTAAAAAATAATCTAAAGTGCTCAAAAACTAAAATTAGGACTTGGGAGGTGCGGGGGTGCCCAAGTGGGCCTCCCACCGTTGGCCCTCGATTTTGGAGCCAATCCACCAGGGATGGGCCCAAAACCTTTTAGGATTGGGGGGTCGGCGAATTGGTAGGTTCAGATGTCCATGCATCGGATTTGAGTAAGGTTCGAGCTTCCAAAGGCCACCCAACAACCTCCCTTGCAAAAGAGATTGGTGGATGTAGGAAGGTGAACAAAGGGGGATGCAAGTGAGTCTTCAATTCGGCAGCACTTCGTTGCTTGAAAACTCCTTCAACCTGTATGTTTTGGGTGAGAAAAGTCCCACATTTTATAGACCCAAGGGGTCTCTTTTGGGAGGGAAGCACCAATGCCAAGTGTTGGCCATAGGCGCCATGTGGCAGTCTTGTCTTCCCATGAGGGAGGGGAGTCCTCCATTGACTTGAACTTTGATAAATGCTTCTTGTAATAGTCCTCTAACGGCCCCTCTGTCCACTTACACATGCGTGCAAGGTAGGAGCCCTTAACTGATCTGTTCGGGCTGCCACTTGGCACCATTTGCCTTTTTGCCCGTTAAGCTTAGAATTCGTCCCACCCAGGGACGGATTCGGAATTCGTCCCGGGTGGGACGGATTCTATTTTGAATTCGTCCCCGGGTGAGACGAATACTGGGCAAAGTGTCCAAGTGTGCCAAATTGCTTCTTGACCTCACAAAATTGCTATGAAAGTGGTTAAGACCACTGTTTAACCTCTGAGGGCTGCCCTGGGGGTTGTGTTTGTCAAAGCGATCAGTGTTTGCAGTCACATAATCGGATTGGTGCTGTTTTGGTGTCTACAGATGCCCCTTTTTGGGAAGCGCTGCGGGTGACGCAGGGCTGAGCAAAAATAGATAACCAAAGCACTAATGATTAGGGTTTCTTGGTAACCTAACCAACTTTTGATGCCCCAAGTATGGAAAGGGCATGCATTCTTGAATCCTTGCTTCTGACGAGCTAAGGAATTTGATTTCAAGTATTAACTGGTTTTGGTGAGGTGTGACTTGAACTTAGACATTGATCACTCATGAACAAGTGAAGGGCATTTTTATCCTCGGGGGAACCTTGTGTTCATGATTCATGAAATGCCAAGTGTTTGATTGATTTGATTGTTGCTTGTTTCATCGCCCCAAGCAGGAGCGTGATTGTCTTTGTCAATGATTCTTTGAATGCATGTCGTTTTCCTTAATTGGGTGTGTGATTGTTGGTTGGTGACTAAGTGTGACTACCCCCTCAAGCGACGAATCGATGAGGGAATGACCTTCGTGAGAGAAGCGACGAGTCGCTTGACCCAAGATGACTTGTGCAAGGTTGCCTTTAGAGGGTTTACCGTTAAGCGTGTGCAATTTTTCCAACATATGGACCTATTTTTGGTGGGTGTTAACCCTTTTGGTGATGTCATAATGAGGTGAAATCATCGAAAACCTATTTCCCGTGGAGCGGTCCGGCTATGATAGCCTTCTTGGGGAATTAGGAGAGCGATAATTTGGACCTCGACATCGATTTTCTTTGCCTAGAGGCTAAGTGCAAGAGCACTTATGTCCGGCAATGTTTTTGCTGTGTTTTTGTTGAATTTTGTACTGTTTTTGTTGTTTTTGTGACACCATTTGGCGATTTCTTCGGGAGTAGGATAGTGACAATGCAAACCTCGACATCAATTTTGCTATGCCAAGAGGTTAAGTGCAAGAGCACTTGTGTCTGGCAATGTTTATCGTTTGTTTTGTGTTGCATTTTTTTTGTTGTTTTGTTGTTTTTTTTTTGTGACACCATTTGGGATTAAATTGTCCAAAATCTGTCTTCCCCTGGAGCGGTCCGGCTATGGTAGCCTTCTTAGGGAGTAGGATAGTGATAATTTGTGACCCCGATGTCGATTTTGCCATGCCAAGAGGTTAAGTGCAAGAGCACTTGTGTCTGGCAATGTTTATTGCTTTTTGTTTTTGTGTTGCATTTTTGTTTGTTTTTGAGTGGGTTTTGACCCTTTTGTGATGCCGTTTGGGGGTGAAATTGTTGAAAATCCGTCTTCCCGTGGAGCGGTCCGGCTTTGGCAGCCTTCTTAGGGAGTAGGACATCAACAATGTAGACCCCGACATCAGCTTTTCTATGCCAAGAGGTTAAGTGCAAGAGCACTTGTGTCTGGCAATGTTTATTGCTTTTTTTTTGTGTTGTTTTGATTTTCTTGTTGTTTTTGAGTGGGCTTTGACCCTTTTGTGATGTCATTTGGGGGTGAAATTATCGAAAATCCGTCTTCCCGTGGAGCGGTCCGGCTATGGTAGCCTTCTTAGGGAGTGGGATAATAACAATGTAAACTCCGACATTAGTTTTGCTATGCCAAAAGGTTAAGTGCGAGAGCACTTGTGTCTGGCAATGTTTATTGCTTTTGTTGTTGTGTTGATTTTTATGTTTTTGTGATGTCGTTTGGGGATTAAATTGTCGAAAATCCGTCTTCCCGTGGAGCGGTCCGGCTATGGTAGCCTTCTTAGGGAGTAGGATAGTAACAATGTAGACCCCGACATCAGCTTTTCTATGCCAAGAGGTTAAGTGCAAGAGCACTTGTGTCTGGCAATGTTTATTGCTTTTTGTTTTTGTGTTGCATTTATTTGTTGTTTTTGTTGTTTTGATTTTCTTTGATCTTGTGCATGATGGTTGATGAATATGGATGTATGCATGTTGATTTATTTTGATGGATGCATATGCTATGATGAATGCAAATGGTTTTGATTTATATGTGATATGCAGATATGAAATGGATGAATGGGGTTTGTGATGTTTGGCTATGGCACCATAGACTGTTTAGAACTCTTTTATTTTGTTTTTAGGTGATTGCTGTGATGCATGACTTTGTATGTATACATGTGGTTTTTCTTTTTTTTATTTTTTGATGGTATTGTAAGGATGAAAAGTAGCGCAGATGGTTTTGGAATGAATGTAAGGTTTTCTGAGACTCAGACGGTTTTAACTCACTAGCCATGACTATACTTTATCTTACAAGACTTTTGAACAAGGTATGAATCGGACTTGTTTTTGACCCAGTTATTTTTCACATCCCTGTGTGTGCAATTGAGTTCATTTAGTGGTATTTGTTAGGATACCGCCAGTGCTAGATGGGCTTTCAACCGAACCTGTATCGAGGATCACCTAATTAGCTCCACGAATTCCTTTGTTGTATGTACTAAGATTAATCTGCGGTGTAATCCAGGATGCCATAAGCTAGCTCATCCACATGCAAACATTGATCTGCACGCAAGTTAATGTGATAGATATATCGTCATGCGGGAGGTTTACTTCTGTTATCGATAGGCTATCAACCAAATTGGTATTGAAGCTTGCCTTATGACCTATAGAATGCTGAGAGTTCCAGGGATTCAAGGTCAACTCCCTTTTTTTTTTCAATTGTATTGGGATACTTGCTCATTGTAGTGATGAGATCACTGTTTATTTTGATTTATTTTTCTTTTGAGCAAGGGATTGGGGATATGGAGTGATGAAAATCACTGTTGTTTGTGCCTTTTGATGTGTGCACTGTAGGATGTCAAATTTTGAGTTTTGACGTTTTGCAAATTTTTGATGTTTTGCAACTATTGAGAACTTTAGGGATTCTTAGGGAATTGGGTAGGGAGGATGCTTGTCCTTTTGCCAACTCTCAACATTCTAGGGGTCATTCGCACAGGGGGATGAGCAAGATAACCGTTTCGCTTGTGGTGACCTAGATTATTTTGCAGTGTTTCATCTTTCGTTCACACAATTTGGGAATTTTTAGTGTTTTGATTTGTGTTGGGATGTTACGTAACAAGGTGTATTTCAAGTATGACTCTACCTTCGTAAAATCTGTTCGACTTGATACACTACATGGCTAAAGAGGAAAATGATGACTGAATCACTGAAACTCTTGGTACATTCCCAGACCACTGACTGTAGTGTGGTAAAAGTTATGCATGGTGTTTTTGTTGTTTTTGTTATTTTTGTAAAATGGAACAGTGTGGAACAAGATGGTCTATCAGAGCAATTACAGCCTATGGTGCCTTTGACCTATACGACCACAAATATGCAATGTGTGGATGCAATGCTAATGCAACTACATATTTTGTAATTTTGATGGATAGTTTTTGGTGAAGTTGAAGATGAGGTGCGAGAATATGAATTTTATGGTGAATTTGAGTATGCCTAGAATTGAGATGCAAATCTTTGTTGTTTTTTATGATTTTTGTTGTTTTGTTTTTTTTGAATTTCTTGATTTTTTTTTGACCAAGCGATTGCGATAATCGTTGGAGCTTTTTGGGTTGACCAAGAGATTGCGATAATCCTTGGAGCTTTTTGTATTGACCAAGAGATTGCGATAATCCTTGGAGCTTTTTGGTGACCAAGAGATTGCGATAATCCTTGGAGCTTTTTGGGTTGACCAAGAGATTGCGTTAATCCTTGGAGCTTTTTGGGTTGACCAAGAGATTGCGATAATCCTTGGAGCTTTTTGTATTGACCAAGAGATTGCGATAATCCTTGGAGCTTTTTGGGTGACCAAGAGATTGCGATCATCCTTGGAGCTTTTTGGGTGACCAAGAGATTGCGATAATCCTTGGAGCTTTTTGGGTGACCAAGAGATTGCGATAATCCTTGGAGCTTTTTGGGTTGACCAAGAGATTGCGATAATCCTTGGAGCTTTTTGGGTGACCAAGGGATTGCGATAATCCTTGGAGCTTTTGGAGTGACCAAGAGATTGCGATAATCCTTGGAGCTTTTTGGTTTTGACCAAGTGATTGCGATAATCCTTGGAGCTTTTGGAGTGACCAAGAGATTGCGATAATCCTTGGAGATTTTTGGTTTTGACCAAGTGATTGCGATAATCCTTGGAGCTTTTTGGGTGACCAAGGGATTGTGATAATCCTTGGAGCTTTTTGGTTTGGATTATGGTTCTTCAGGGGATAGAGGTACCCCCATATTGATGGTCTTTGCACTCCGGATCTGGCTCTAGAGGTATGGGCATGAATGGATCGGCCCTATGCACGGAGATGAGGACAGGGTCCGCCCGCGGCACTGATGTTGCTATGATGTCTCTTGTTGGAAGTTGCTCTCTATGTGCCCAAAGTGGCGGATGTAATGCTTGGTCCCACTGTGGTGGGTTAACACGCCACTCATGCCCTAGTATTATGTTTATCTGTTGACATGCTTCCTCAAATTTTATGGGATGTCGATGTTGTCGCATGTGATTGCTGTGGGCTATGTCTATTTCATCCTCACCTTTGGACAATGTGTATAGCTCATCAGAATCTGTAGATTCTGAGACATGGAGGACCGCATCATCAGGTAGCCCTATGGTTAAAGGTTGATCCTCTTCGAAAGGAGCCTTATGTAAGTTGGGCCTTGGGAGCTCCAAAATCTTGGCCTCTACCAACTCTAAGTGCTCTAGTGCTTTGCATGTATTGGGAGATTTGAACTCCTCCTCTTTGGTTGGTTCTTGTTGAGGAACTTGGGGCTTATGGAGGGGTGGCCGGATGGCACCCCCCATGCCTTGGTAGGGCAGTTCATCCCGCTCTTCTTCGCGCTCTGATTCCTTAGAGGCTTCTTGATGAATTTCTAAGGGTGGCTCATAAGCCTGGGTGGATGTCTGAGGAAGGCACCCATCATTGGTTATAGGAGCAGCCTCCCATTCATGTCTAGGAGGCGTCGGGGGTGGTGCTTCAAGAATCGGGAGAGTAGCTTCCCGCTCCTGTCTAGGAGGTGTTGGGGGTAGCTTTTGATGAGGTCGCGATGACCTATCTTCCCCCCATGGGTTGTGCCACTCAAAATATTTTTTCTTATGCATGTGAGGGGTTGGAGTCCTTTCTTGCATAGTGTGTTGGAACAGCTCATCCTTCTGGCATTGAAGGTGCTCTTCGTTAATATGGTATGGTTCCTCTAACGGTAGTCATTCGAGCTCAAGTTGCGTGAGTTGCTTGAGATGTGTGATATATTCGATAGATTCTACGATAGTTGGTCCCACCGCCTCATGTCTAGAAGGCCTAGATGCCTCTCTTAGATAAAAATCTTGGTCGTAGTGATCCAAGATCTCTATAGGACACATCCCTCTGTTAGGGGTAGCAACATTCTCTCGGGGCTTTGGCCTCAGTGAGTGGTCCTGATAGATAGCAGGTGCGAAGGCATATTGCTCTCGCACTGTATATTGCTCTCGAGGAAGGTAGAGGTCTTCCTCGTGCTCTCTTTCATAAGTGAAAAAGGGATGGACGGAGCTATCTCGCCTTGCCCAAAGAGCCTTGTGCTCTGGATTTGTCTTTGTAGTTCTGGCAACTAGAGGGGGTGAAGGAGGGATAATGTAATCATGTGGTTCCTCCCATCGAACCCTATGTTGACTTAGCACTTCATCGCGCGATGACCGCTCATAGCGAGCATCTAAGGGAGCTCTCATTGCTTCATGTCTAGAAGGCCTAGATGCCTCTTCTAGATATCTATCTCGGTCGTAGTGATCCAAGATCTCTATAGGCGACCTCCCTCTATTGGGGGTAACAACATTCCCTCGAGGCTTTGGCCTCAGTGAGTGTTCTTGATAGATAGCAAGTGCGGAGGCATATTGCTCTCGCACTGTATATTGCTCTCGAGGAAGGTAGAGGTCTTCCTCATGCTCTCTTTCATAAATGAAAAAGGAACGGGTGGAGTTGGCCCGCCCCGCCTGAGGAGCCTTGTGCTCTGGATTTGTCTTTGTAGTCCTGACAACTAGAGGGGGTGAAGGACGGGTAGTGTAATGATGTGGTTCCTCCCGTCGAACCCTATGTTGACCTAGCGCTTCATCGCACGGTGACCGCTCATAGCGATCATCTAAGGGAGCTCTCCTATGACTAGACCCCTCATGGAAGGGTGTGTGATGAGTGCTATGTTGAACAGGAGTGCTCCTCGAAGAGGTGTCCCTGTAGTCTCTTTCCTTTAAGATGTGGAGGGGACTGCCTTGTGTGTTAGGTCGCCAAGGTGGTATGACCAAATCCTTGGGATTGTAATGGAGGTGACTCGTGCCTCCTTGGATATTCCCCATAGCATCCACCCGTGATTGGGCCTGGCTACGGGTGAGCACCATGACGATGTCTCTCTAAAAAGCCCTAAAATTGAAAATGAGTCGGATGGGGCCCAAAATTGGTGTGCGCATCCCTCTTATAATAGATAAGACAAAAATGAAGTTTCAAGTCCTAACTCTAAATACATTAGGAGATATTGACATCCGAACAGCTCAAAAAGTGCAAAAAATTGGGCACGCAATTTTAGAACCTAATTTCGGGGCACTAGATGATGGAATTTGGCCCCGAAAACTGGATTTCTGGGGAAATACAACTCTAAGGAGTTATAATTGTTTAAAATTCTCCCAAACAACTCCCTGTAAAATTTCGTGTCAAACGGAGCTACGGTTGAGAAGTTATGGCCCCGGCAAGATGCACTAAAATTTAGAGAAAAATACAAGATTTCCCATTTTTTGTTGGATGGTCCTGCATCACTTATGGGCACATTTGGGGTGATTTTGGGTTGACCAAAGGGTTCATGGACACCTTTGGGGCATTTTGGAGTGACCAAGCGATTACGGGAATCCTTGGAGCTTTTTGGAACAAGTGACAAAATGCGTAAGTTTTTATCTTTTTGTTTATGATTTTTTTTTTGTCTACACTAAACAGAATTAAACACACACATTCACAAAACCGTGATTATCTCTTTTAAGGATTCTTGGTGTGCCCTAGACTGGTTTAGTGCATTTTGATGTTTTGTTTTGTTTTTTTAGGTTTTGTAGAACGTTTAAATGCATCATGTAGGCTCTTATAACTCCAAAAAGGTCGCCCCTTCAATATACCAGCCAGGCCGATATACCAACCTCTCTATATACCCGCCCTTACGAGAGGGAGACTATAGGTACGTGAGAGCAGAAGGTACGTGGTACGTAGGCGGTATGAAAGGGGGATTGTCCTGTTAATGGCACCTACCATAGAAAACTTATCCTCGCGTGCATGGGAATCACCCCAGCTACGCTCGGTCTGTCTTCATCAGGATTTACGCCTAACAACAGTTGACAATCGGGAAATGGATGCAAATCAAGCCAAGGTGGTGATTAAATCCACCAATGGTCTTGATCAAGGGCTGGGGTCTTACGACTAGCTCCTTGGTTTAAAATTATTTCGTGATGTGTGTGGGATTCATTTTATCCAACAAAATGAAACTAGCATACATGACTTTCCCTAATGCAATGCAGGATTAAATGAAAACAATTAACGAAACAGAAACAGAAACAAAAAAATTTAACAGAGATAATAAAAATCCCTACCTCTTCTCTGCCTGCTCCTGTTGTCTCTGAATTTTTGCTCTAAAAATCTGCAGACAGGAATTCGTCCCTCTGGGAGACGAATTGCAGAACAAAATTCGTCCCTCCCAGAGATGAATTTGAATTCGTCCTAGGGTCAGACGAATTTCAGGAAAGAATTCGTCCCTGTCAGAGACGAATAGCAGTCTGCAACAAAAAAAGTGTACCTGTCAAGCACAAACACAAAAATTTGATTAGTTTCTATGATTTTAAAAACCAGGGAACAGGTCCCACCGTGATCGCCACTGAAAGCATGAGATTCCGGTCAAAGGAAACACCAAGTGCGATTGCATTCAAAATTAAGCACGCTTAAGTCCTAGAAATGTAAATTGCATGAAACGGAAAAGAGACACATTGGAAGAGACACAATCAGATAAAGAAAACACAGCCCTTTCATTAATTTCCTTTGATCTCCGTTACAATGATGCCTCCTCCCTTTTCAGGGGCTAGGAGCGCAAATAGAGTTTGATTACAATCGCTGAATGATTCCTCCTTCCGCGTGCCCACGATTGCAATGGGCGGGCCAAGATGATGCCGCCGTTGATGTCGATGAGTTCTTCGCCTCTGCTTCTTCTCCTACGAACAAAGAAATGATCAAGACGTTAGTAGCATATGTTGCAAATGAAAAGCATTCTCTCTCTAAAACTAACAAAATATGCATACAAATATTTGCCTGAAACAGTGAAAACAGTGAATCCAAATTGCTTCAAAACTCGACGGAAGGTAAGAAAAGTTACCGAAGGCCACTGCCACTGAGGCAGCTGGCCAATCCACCTTAAACTGGAATTCGTCCCTGGGCAGGACGAATTCTGACTGTAACTCGTCCCTGGGTGGGACGAATTCTTCGAGTAGGAGAAACCGACCTGCTGCTGCTCCAATGTCGGATCCCGGGACCTGCAAAACTCCTGCAAATAGGGGGGTTAGGTAATTGGGGCCATTTTGGGACGACCCAGATGGTCGGATTTTCCCAATTTGGCCTCCACCCTCGGGAATTTGACCTTGACACCTGCAAGTTAGCGAAACGACAAAGCAATACAAAACATCCTAAAATCTGACCAAAAGTTACAAAATAGCAATTATGGACTAATCAGACCTAGTAACACAAAATGCAATCTAAAAAATAATCTAAAGTGCTCAAAAACTAAAATTAGGACTTGGGAGGTGCGGGGGTGCCCAAGTGGGCCTCCCACCGTTGGCCCTCGATTTTGGAGCCAATCCACCAGGGATGGGCCCAAAACCTTTTAGGATTGGGGGTCGGAGAATTGGTAGGTTCAGATGTCCATGCATCGGATTTGAGTAAGGTTCGAGCTTCCAAAGGCCACCCAACAACCTCCCTTGCAAAAGAGATTGGTGGATGTGGGAAGGTGAACAAAGGGGGATGCAAGTGAGTCTTCAATTCGACAGCACTTCGTTGCTTGAACACTCCTTCAACCTATATGTTTTGGGTGAGAAAAGTCCCACATTTTATAGACCCAAGGGGTCTCTTTTGGGAGGGAAGCACCAATGCCAAGTGTTGGCCATAGGCGCCATGTGGCAGTCTTGTCTTCCCATGAGGGAGGGGAGTCCTCCATTGACTTGAACTTTGATAAATGCTTCTTGTAATAGTCCTCTAACGGCCCCTCTGCCCACTTACACATGCGTGCAAGGCAGGAGCCCTTAACTGAATGTTATGGGCTGCCACTTGGCACCATTTGCCTTTTTGCCCGTTAAGCTTAGAATTCGTCCCACCCAGGGACGGATTTAGAATTCGCTCTGGGGTGGGACGGATTCTATTTTGAATTCGTCCCTGGGTGAGACGAATACCGGGCAAAGTGTCCAAGTGTGCCAAATTGCTTCTTGACCTCACAAAATTGCTATGAAAGTGGTTAAGACCACTGTTTAACCTCTGAGGGCTGCCCTGGGGGCTGTGTTTGTCAAAGCGATCAGTGTTTGCAGTCACATAATCGGATTGGTGCTGTTTTGGTGTCTACACAACACACCTTTCACCAGCCAAAACACTGGTTTTCACAGAATTGTTTTAGCACCGACCTGAAACCCTAGATGTCGCTCCTCCAAAAATATCAATATCTTGTATAATTGTAAACAAATATTCTTTCTTAACTCACTTTGGGTCTTACCCAAAAGTGGCATCCCTTTTGGGATGTTTTCCACAAATAAAAAAAAAAACTCACTTTTCACTTGGCTCTCTAATTTTACTATAAATAAAATGAGGATTCATAAAATTAAATAAATTAATAAGAAATTTGAATATTATTTATTGTATATTTAATATAAAATATATCATATATATAACTATTAAAGAAAAAGGGCTTGAACTTTAGAGTTTGAAAGGTTACAAATTTTCATCTAAATTAAGTTGGTAGAGTTAGATACTTGATTTTTGTTTATAAAAAGTTTGAATTCTTGGTTTTTTAATTTTGGATCTTATTTGTCTATTTCTCAACTATGGCTTTGAAGATTTAAAATTTCACAAAGACTTCACTCTTCTTGCAAAGAAAGTAAATCCAAGTGTACCAAAAGAAGTCATCAAAAAAGACTGACATATATAGACTTATTCAATGACAAGGAAAAAAATGGTCCTTGAAGATCATTATGAATCAACTATAGGATATTAGTAGCACTCCATGCATTGCCCTTTTCAAATCTCTCCTTCACAAAATCCATATATAAGGTGTACAAGGGGTAATCCAATGACCATATCCTTTGAGCTAAGCTGCTAAAGGTAGTGGTATTTCAAGTGTCCATACCACTCGTGCCACAATATGCTCACTTGGTATGAGTAACCCAAAAATGCCAAAGAAGGTGAATTGGAAACAAAGTGAGTGAACTTATACAACCTTTCCTTCCTATCATAAATCTCGTGAGCCACTATAGTATTACTATTCAACTCTCAGACTATCACTATCTCAAGTCTAAATTTAATTCTCTTTCCTATACCACTATGTGCAATCTAAAATATGGATAGTAGATTTTTATAAGGAGGGAACATGTAGAACATCTTAAAATGTGTCTTCACCAATTTCAATACCCTCTTTCCCAGCTACATCAATAGTAGTTTTGTTACCCAAAATAATATGTGAAACATCACAAGGCTCCAAGGAAGAAATATTCTCTAAATATGAGGCTATATGATGTGATGCAACCAAATCAAATAATTAATTTCTAGAATATGGAACTGTCACTGCCATTAGGGCTTTGCATTTACCTTTTTATTTCTTCTTTGTTGAGTCCTTTGTGCTTGAAGTATATTAATTGATGATGTTATTACCAAGAAGTTCCTTCAATTGATGTATCTCCTTTTAAATCACTTAGACTCATTATGGTTGACTTTGCAAAACCCACAAGTTAAATTCTCCTTCTTAGGTTTTTTATTTTTAGAAGTAGAAGTTTGTGAACTAGATTTTGGAGTAGTAGAAGGAGGAGGTAATTAAGAGTTCTCATTTTTAGGGCCTTTAAGTTTATTCAACTCCTTGCTTCCATTTATTTTCTTTTTTGTGCCATGCTAGAAAACTAAGGTATGACACTTATGACTCCCATTTGTACAAGTTTATCTTGTTCCTTGCACAACTCATTAGAAAATTCATTGAAGGAATGCATCTGATATGTTATCCCTAATGCTCTTCTAGTAGAATGGAAAGATAATACAAACACTAAAAAATCTACACTAATTTTGGATAGAACACATAAAAACATATGTTGATCTTTCTTCTCTACTCTACATTATTTTAGTTCACTTTTTAAATAGTTGAATTTGATCAAGTATTCATTGATATCCCCATAGTCATTAGGATCCAAACTCATAAGGACATTTTCAAGCAAGTGCTCTCGAATTTCATACATTTGACCAAATAGAGTGCCTAGCGTGTCTCATGCTTCTTTTGATTTTTTTGGAGAAACACAACTACAAAGAACACCAAGGGTCATGTCACATTTGTTCAACCATTTTGTTTTGTGTGGTTCATATGTTGGTTTAGTTTCATCCCCTTTCATGATTCTTGAATATCCCTTTTCTCATAGTTTTCTCATTACTTCAATTTTCCAAGTAAAGTAATTATGTGCAGTTAACATGAAAAGATAATAAGAATATATATTGATAAAAGAAACACAAGAGCATAACAAGAACACTATTGCACCCCCTTGATTACAAATTTCAAGGATCCCATCCCAAATTTGCAGTTTGGCACTTTATAACTTAGTGTATTTATAGATTTTGACCTTCAAAAGGTGTATTAAACTAGGAATTATAGTCTAGGTGTAGAATTTCTACAAATTAAATGCATAAATTTGAATCTATTGAAGAACTAAAAACAAATATGACTTGACAACTACTATCTGAATAAAAAGAAAATGGAAAATGTCAGCTCAAAATTATAGTCTAGGTGCAAAATTATTGCAAATAGAATGCATAAATTTTTGCAAATAGAACACATAAATTGATACTCCCAAAAAACTACAAAAAACTGCAACTAAACAACTACTATTTGGAAAACTAAGAAATATCCCAAGATAATGATAAATCTAGACAAGTTTATAGGTTGTCTATAGGTTTTGGCACTTTTTGGACACAATAGTGATATCCTTTTGGGCTAAAGAGAGAAAAATATTTTAATGGTCTCCAAACGTTTACCAAGAGCTCGATGTGAGTGCAACCTGAGATAAATACTTAAAGAACAAGTCACCAAGAAATTTATATCATTAATTTTGAACTTTTGATCATCAAGATCTAAGTGGGTGAGGTGAGAGCATACGTTTTAAAAAAACATGTTATGCAAAACAATATATCTTTAATTTGTTTACTTTTTGATCACCAAGATCCAAGTGGATGAGGTGAGAGCATATGGTTCAATAATTTGGATTTACAATAGCATAATTCATAAAAAAGTAAAAATAGTCTAAAATGAACACTATTAGATATGAAGATGCGTTAACAACCATATTACTTTGATATCATGTAGGATTGTTGAAGCAACAATCTCTCCAAGATATGGTGCTAAATAAAAATTACACTATCAAAATAAGAGAACAATTGCAAAAGCAAATGATCAATTCTCACATGTAAGTGATCAAGAATGCATAAGCTCTCTATATCAAATATGAGAAGGGAGGGATCACTTATATAGTAAGTGATTCCTCAATATGTACAAATACTAATCAATGTGGTACTAACAAGCTTCCCACTAGAAGATAAAATAGCAAGCTCAAGAGGCATCTCTAAGCCTAGAAGGAGCTAGAAGTATTGGATCAAAATCCAGAAGGACTTGAAAGAATCGGATCAAGCTAAGAAAATTAATGTAAAGGTACAAATACTAAGCACAAGTGTAGAAAAGTATAAAATATGCACCAATAGAGGCTAGAGTAATTTTGGTAGAGTTTTGGTATGCAGATATGTGATTTATTTGAAGGAAATGACATTCTATTTATAGAAATTTCCAAGGTTAGGTGGGTTGATGTGTCCTATGAGGTGGCCTTTGAGGTGACAGGGTGCTGAAAGCACGAGATTCCAGGCGAAGGAAACACTAATTGCGATTGCATTCAAAATCAAGTATGCTTAAGTCCTAGAAACGTAAAGTGCATGAAATGGAAAAGAAACGCATTGGAAGAGACACAAGCAAATGGAGAAAACACAGCCCTTTCATTAATATCCCTTGATCTCTGTTACAATGACGTCTCCTCCCTTTTCGGGGGCTAGGAGCGTTAAAAGAATTTGATTACAATCACTCAATGTCCCTCTTTCTGTGTGCCCACGATTGCAATGGGCAGGCCAAGATGATGCTGTCGCTGATGTCGATGAGTTCTTCACCTCCGCTGCTTCTCCTACGAAAAAAGAAACAACCAAGATGTCAGTAGCACCTGCTGCAAGTGAAAAGTGTTCGTTCTTCTAAAATCATCAAAAGATGCATGCAAACATTTATCTAAAACAGTAAACAAAATGATTCTAAACAGCCTAAAAACTTGCCAGAAGACAAAAAATGTTACCAACAGACCATTGCCACTGAGACAGTCGGCCAATCTGCTTTCAATGGAAATCGTCCCTAGGTAGGATGATTTCTGACTGTAAATCGTCCCTGGGTGGGACGATATCTTCTGTGTTGGGGAAGCCGAACTGACACGCTCCAATGTCGACTCCGAGGTCTCCAAAACACCTGTAGACAAGAGGGTTATGTAATTGGGGCCATTTTGGGACGACCCAGATGGTCGGATTCTCCCAATTTGGCCTCTACCCTCGGGAATTTGATATCGCCTCCTGCAAGTTAGTGAAACTACAAAACGACACAAAACATACTAGAATCTGATCAAAGGTTACGAAATTGCAGCTATGAATTCACCAAACAGAAAACACAATATGCAGCATGAGAAAATAGACTAGAATGCTTCTGAAATAAAACTTAAGAAAAGTGCGGGGATGCCCAAGTGGGCCTCCCACCGTTGGCACTTGATTCCAGCGCCAATCCACTAGGGATGGGCCCAAAACCTCTTAGGATTGGGGGGGTCGGTGAATTGGTTGATTCAGGTGTCCATGTGTTGGATTTAGGTCCGATTCAAGCTTCCAAAAGCCACCCAACAACCTCCCTTGCAAAAGAGATTGGTGGATGTGGGAAGGTGAACCAAAAGGGATGCAAGTGGGTCTTCAACTCGGCAGCACTTCGTTGCTTGAAATCTCCTTCAACCTGTATATCTTGGGTGAGAAAAGTCTCACCCTTTATAGACCCAAGTGGTCTCTTTTGGGAGGGAAGCACAAATGCCATGTGTTGGTCATAGGCACCATGTGGCAGTCTTGTCTTCCCATGAGGGAGGGGAGTCCTCCATTGACTTGGGCTTTCATAATCGCCCTTGTGACAGTCCTCAAATGGCCTATTTGTCCACTCACACATGCGTGCGAGGCAGGAGTCATCAACTGACTGTTCTGGGCTGCCACTTGGCCTCATTTTTTTTTTTGCCCGTTAAACTTGGAAATCGTCCTTACTGGAGACGATTTCAGAAATCATCCCTGGGTGAGACGATTACTAGGCAAAGTGTTTAAGTGTTGCAAATTGCTTCTTGACCTCACAAAATTGCTATGAAAGTGGTTAAGACCACTATTTGACCTCTGAGGGCTGCCCTAGGGGCTGTGTTTGTCAAAGCGATCAATGTTTGCAGTCACATAATCGGATTGGTGCTGTTTTGGTGTCTATAGATGCCCCTTTTTGGGAAGCACTGCGGGTGACGCAGTGCTAAGCAAAAATAGATAACCAAAGCACTAATGATTAGGGTTTCTTGGTAACCTAACCAACTTTTGATGCCCCAAGTATGGAAAGGGCATGCATTCTTGAATCCTTGCTTCTGACGAGCTAAGGAATTTGATTTCAAGTATTAACCTGTTTTGGTGAGGTGTGACTTGAACTTAGACATTGATCAGTCATGAACGGGCAAAGGGCGTTTTTATCCTCAGGGGGAACCTTGTGTTCATGATTCATGAAATGCCAAGTGTTTGATTGATTTTATTGTTTCTTGTTTACTGCCCCAAGCAGGAGCGTGATTGTCTTTGTCAATGATTCTTTGAATGCATGTCGTTTTCCTTAATTGGGTGTGTGATTGTTGGTTGGTGACTAAGTGTGACTACCCCCTCAAGCGACGAATCGATGAGGGAATGACCTTCGTGAGAGAAGCGACGAGTCGCTTGACCCAAGATGACTTGTGCAAGGGTGCCTTTAGAGGGTTTACCATTAAGCGTGTGCAATTTTTCCAACATTTGGACCTATTTTTGGTGGGTGTTAACCCTTTTGGTGATGCCGTAATGAGGTGAAATCATTGAAAATATAACTTCCCGTGGAGCGGTCCGGTTATTGTAGCCTTCTTGGGGAAGTAGGAGAGCGATAATTTGGACCTCGACATCGATTTTCTTTACCTAGAGGTTAAGTGCAAGGGCACTTGTGTCTGGTAATTTTTATTGTTGTCTGTTTTTGTTGAATTTTTTATTGTTTTTATTGTTTTGTGTGATGCATGTGGGGATTAAATTGTCGTAATATTCTTCCCTTGGAGCGGTCCGGCTATGGTAGCCTTCTTGGGGAGTAGGATATTGACAATATATGACCCCAAAATCAGTTTTGAATTCCCGGGATGTCGAGTGTAACAACATTCTATAGGCAACTTTATTTTTTGTTTTTAGTGCATTTTTGTTGATTTTTTTTTATGTTTTGACTTTTCTGGCTAGAAATCATCCCTGGGTGGGACGATTTCCAATTGCAAAAATCGTCCCTGGGTGGGATGAGCGTTGAACAGAGCGCTCATCCTAGCCAAGGATGATTTCCAGTTGGTAGGCTTATTTAAGGCCCAAAACTTGGATTTGGGCTCATTTGTGTCATTTTTTTCTTGCAATTTGGGAGCTCTGGGAGGAGGAGGTAATTCTGTGAAGCGAAGCACTGCCGGAATTCTCTCTGTCATCATGAGTGCACAAATTGGTTCGAGTGGCGGAGCGGAGGCGGAACCCGTAAGTGCTCCCTAGAGTTTATTCTTGCAATTGATGATGTGATTTGAATTGATTTTGTTTATTTCTTTGTTTGAAATAAAATTTAGACCCTGACACTTAGTTTATAAAAACTAAGATTTATTGTACATTAAACGTAATATAAAACCTATGTAAAAATGTTTATTGTTTGAAGTAAACCTTAGGATAAACTGCATGTAAACCCTAAGTTTTTATTTTTATTTTTGAATTGTTATGCTGTTTTTGTATTCAATCAGTTAAGGTTAGAAACCCTAGATCTGAAAGTTTTATTTTTGAATTTTTGTGTTGTTTTTTGTAATTACTCAGTTTAGGTTAGGAACCTTAAATCTGAAAATTTGCTTTCTGTAAATTTTTTTCGTTTGTTTTTGTAATTAATCAGTTTAGGTTAGGAACCCTAAATCTAAAAAATTGGTTTTGAATTTTTGTGTGTGTTTTTGTTTCGCAGGTTAGGAGCCGGTACCGTGTACCTGCCGCATTCACTGAGGCGCAATCAACGTTGACTGACGTTGACTGGAAGTGGCTTGATACCCTTGGGCTCAAGCAGGTTGCTCGACTGGAGCCTATGGTCCCGGATCAGGCCTATCTGATGGCCCTGATCAAACTATGGGATCCGTGGACCAATACTTTTCATCTTTCGATAGGGGAGATGACTGTGACACTGGAGGACGTCTATCGACTGCTTCGGATTCCGATAGATGGACTGCCCATTAATACATCGCCGCGTGATTAGCGGACTACTGTATTGACGAGATGTTTTGGGCATGCGAAGCAACTGGGTGTAACGAACCCAGTGGAGACAGCCGAGGTGGACTGTCAGGCTAGCGGGATTTTTGTTAGCTGGTGGCAGGAGAGGGGGGTGTTAGGAGTGAGGCACGCATTCTTGATGGGCCTCATTTCTAACATGCTTCTACCTGATTCGTCAGGCGTGAGGTTCCCGTGGAACCTGCTGGAGTTGGTATGGCAGTTGGTAGAGTGCCCGATAGAGGCACCGCTGATTTATGGATGGGGACAGACGTTGTTGGCACAGCTCTATGGGGAGCTGTACGACGTCCGCAGTCGGCAGCGAAAGGGGGTCAGTTGTAGTTATCTTCTTCAGTGCTGGGGTTGGTAGCACATAGCAGTGGAGAGGCCGACCGGGTTACCGTGGACGACTCGGGCGATGATGGATGACGAGGAGATTGGCTATGCAGCTTTGTGGCGGCAGTCTACGGAGCAGGGGCAGAGTCAATGATGGGTAGGTGTTGTACAACACTATACTGATGCCTTCTCTCGGCTCACTCTAGGGGAGGTGGTTTGGCGTCCTTATCGAGACTGTCCAGTCTAGATGAAGGCTGGAGAGTGGCTTCGACGAGTACGTAGGGAGCGGCGACTGACTGGGCAGCACGGGACGGAGCATGAGTTACAGCCAAGTTTTACGACAGTTTGGGGTGCGCCAGGGGTTTCCTGGTGAGCCTGTGGTCTATCGGTGGTAGGGAGATGAGAGGGATTTGGACGCATCGGTCATCGTGCCATTGGGCGATGAGTCAGATACTATGATTAACGTCCCAGACATAGACGACATCGGGACTACCATCGAGTATGACTCGTGGTGGGTGTTACGATGATGGAGAGGGGAGGGGCCACTGGGAGGCACGAAGGCGACGATGGAGGGTGCTGAGGCAACATGGGATGATTGGGGAGGTCCGCTGGATGATGCAAACATGGTGGATGTGGGGGATGAGGATGTTGGTTTGGGTGCTCCGGATCAGCCGGTCATGCAGGGTGTGGAGGAGCAGTGGGAGCCAGAGTATGCTGTTGTTCCAGAGGTTCCTGTTCATCAGGTGGATATAGTGGATATGGGGTCTGAGGTAGGCGCTAAGATTGCATGACTGATAAAGCTGCTGCAGATACAGGATCTGGAGTTGGGGGATGCGAGGCGAGAGCTGGGGCACACGAGGCGGGAGATGGGGGATGCACTGCAGGAGAGGGATCTCCTGCATGCCTAGCTAGCAGAACATGATAGAGTTTTGGTGCAGTGCGATGATGCATTGTCTATTTATCATCGGTGAGAGGCAGAGTGGTGTCTGTATCGGATAGACTTGGAGAGGGAGGTCATCCGCCTTGGTGGGCGGCTACCTAAGCCTTCGATCGGTGGATATTCACGACGGACAAGGGATAGTCTGACTGAGCAGTCAGCATCATCTCGTCGCAGGCGTTTAGATGAGGGGGGTGGTAGCAGGCATGATGTGGGGGCTAGTAGTAGTCGACTTGCAGGGTCCCGTAGGACCCACACCATGGGGGGTAGTTCTCGTCGCACCGATCCTACGTGATCATGGTGGTGGACGCCTTAGGTTGGGTTTTTGGATATGATTGCGGGGTCTGAGGACCGGTTTTGTAGCCTGCGGGCATCTTTTTGATGATATATATATATATATACCGATTTTATTGTGGTTTTGTACATGTGATGATGTGATTTTTGTTATGCATGTTTATTCATTTTGATGAATGCAGATGTTATGATGAATGCAAATGTTTTAGATGTCTATGTGATATGCAAAGTGACATGGATGAATGATATTTGTGGTGATTGCACTGTAGGCTGTTTAAGAAGCTCTTTATTTACATGGTTTTTCTATTTTTGTATTTTCTGATGGTATCATAAGGATGATAAGTAGCGCAGATGGTTTTGGAATGAATGTAAGGTTTTCCGAGATTCGATCGGTTTTAACTCACCATCCATGACTCTACTTTATCTTACAAGACTTTTTGACCAAGGTATGAATCGGACTTGTTTTTGACCCAGATATTTTTCACATCCCTGTGTGTGCAATTGAATTTATTTAGTGGTATTTGTTAGGATACCGCCAAGTGCAGATGGGCTTTCAATCGAACCTGCATTGAGGATCACCTAATTAGCTCCACAAATTCCTTTATCGTATGTACTAAGATTAATCTGCGGTGTAATCCAGGATGCCATAAGCTAGCTCATCCACATGCAAACATTGATCCGTACACAAGTTAATGTGACAGATATATCGTCATGCGGGAGGTTTACTTCATTACCGATAGGCTATCAACCAAATTGGTACTAAAGCTTACATTATGACCTATAGAATGCTGAGAGTTCCAGGGATTCAAGGTCAACTCCCTTCTTTTCTTCAATTGTATTGGGATACTTGCTCATTGTAGTGATGAGATCACTATTTATTTTCATTTGTTTTTCTTTCGAGCAAGGGATTGGGGTCATGGAGTGACGAAAATCACTGTTGTTTGTGCCTTTTGATGTGTGCACTGTAGTTTGTCAAATTTGGAGTTTTGACATTTTGCAACCTTTTTGTGTTTTGCAACTATTGAGAACTTTAGGGATTCTTAGGGAATTGGGTAGGGAGGATGCTTGTCATTTTGCCAACTCTCAACATTCTAGGGGTCATTCGCACATGGGGATGAGCAAGATAACCGTTTCACTTGTGGTGACCGAGATTATTTTGCAGGTTTCGTCTCGTTCACACAATTTGGGAATTTTAAGTGTTTTGATTTGTGTTGGGATGTTACGTAACATGGTGTATTTCAAGTATGACTCTACCTTCATAAAATCTGTTCGACTTGATATGCTACATGGCTAAAGAGGAAAATGATGACTGAATCATCGAAACTCTTGGTACATTCCTAGACCACTGACTATAGTGTGGTAAAAGTTATGCATGGTGTTTTTGTTGTTTTTGTAACATGAGACAATGTGGAACAAGATGGACTATCAGAGCTATTGTAGCCTATGGTATTTGACCCGTATGACTACAAATATGCAATGTATGGATGCAATGCTTAATGCAACTACATATTTTTGTATTTTTGATGGATTGATTTTGTGAATGTGAATATGCGGTGCTAGAGGAACTCTCTATTGATGAATTGACCAAGCGATTGCGATAATCGTTGGAGTTTTTTAGGTTTGACCAAGTGATTGCGATAATCCTTGGATCTTTTTGGTGTGACCAAGTGATTGTGATAATCCTTGGAGCTTTTTGTGGTGACCAAGTGATTGCGATAATCCTTGGAGCTTTTTGTTTTGACTAAGTGATTGCGATAATCTTTGGAGCTTTTGGATTGACCAAGTGATTGCGATAATCCTTGGAGCTTTTTTCTTTGACCAAGTGATTGCGATAATCCTTGGAGCTTTTTGTTTTGACCAAGTGATTGCGATAATCCTTGGAGCTTTTTGTTTTGACCAAGTGATTACGATAATCCTTGGAGCTTTTTGTGGTGACCAAGTGATTGCGATAATCCTTGGAGCTTTTTGGTGTGACCAAGTGATTGTGATAATCCTTGGAGCTTTTTGTGGTGTCCAAGTGATTGCGATAATCCTTGGAGATTTTTTTTTGACCAAGTGATTGCGATAATCCTTGGAGCTTTTGTATTGACCAAGTGATTGCGATAATCCTTGGAGTTTTTTGCTTTGACCAAGTGATTGCGATAATCCTTGGAGCTTTTTGTTTTGACCAAGTGATTCCGATAATCCTTGGAGCTTTTTTTTTGACCAAGTGATTGCGATAATCCTTGGAGCTTTTTGTGGTGACCAAGTGATTACGATAATCCTTGGAGCTTTTTGAGGATATGGCTTTCTTAGATGTGGAATGGTCACAAATGACTGATATTCAAGGGTTTTGTTTCCTTGATACCATCAAGAGAAGCTAGCCGGTATGTCCCGGGTCCTATTATGCTATCAATGACATATGGACCTAACCAATTTGCCTCGAATTTGTCCCTCATGTGGGACAGCAAATTTGAGTTCTGTTGGTTTTTCTTCAAAACCAAATCATCAACCCGAAAGTCCCTTAGGTGAACTTTCATGTTTTAAGCCCTTTTAAATTGCTCTTGATAGATACGTAAATGCTTGAGAGCATTAACACGTCGTTCGTCAAGCAACGTAAGTTGGTCTAACCGGGCCTGCCGCGCAGTGTTATCATCGATGAACTCCTGCATTGATATGTAGAGGGAAGGAATTTCCAACTCAAGAGGCATTACTGCCTCTGAGCCATACACGAGCGAAAATGGAGTTGCCCCAGTGGGCGTCCGAATGCTAGTGCGATAAGCCCAAAGTGCAAGTGGGATTTGTATGTGCCAATCCTTATGACTGTCTGCGACGGTCTTTTTAAGGATGGCGACTAGCATTTTTTTTTACGCCTCTGCTTGCGCATTTGCTTGCGGATAATAGGGTGTTGAAAAGCTGTGCTGAATTTTGTACTTTGTGGTTAAAGCACGCACATCTTTGTTCTTGAATTATGGCCCATTATCCGAGATTATTTTGGATGGAATACCAAAATGACATATGATGTGATGCAAGATGAACTCCGCAATACGGGGTCCTTTCGTTGAGGTTAACGGAATTGCTTCCACCCATTTGGTAAAATATTTTGTGGTCGTTATGATAAACGTGTGACGGCCTGACGATGCAGGGGAGATATTTCCGATTAGATCGAGGCCCCACTACGAAAATGGCCAAGCAGACTGGACTGTCTGTAGGGCCTGGGAAGGTGTGTGCATTAAATTGGCATGATGTTGACATTTCACGCACCTCTTGACATACGCGCAACAATCTCGCTCTAAATATGGCCAATAATAGCCCATGCAAAGAATGCGCTTTGCAATGGCCATACCACTGAAGTTTCCGCCACATGTACCGTCATGTGCTTGGGCGACTGCCCAAGTGGACTCTTTCTGGTCCAAGCAACGAAGAAGAATTCCGTCGTAGCTGCGATGATACAAAATGTCTCCTATCAAGACATATTTTGCCGCTTTCTATTTGAATGTTCGTTTTGCGGCGTGCATCAATCCAAAGGGTAGATTACCTAACTTGAGGTAGTCTCTTATGGGTAAATACCAGTCCGTTGATCGGATACCTCAACAGTTTGAACAGCCAATCCATTTTGGAGTTCTTCCCTAACAAATGCTGATTGGGATAGAACTTGTAATAATAGCGTTGTGTTGCTATTAATGGGAGTGGGGGAAAACAAAGACCCCCAGTTGGCCCGTTTCAAATAGTCTCGGATTCGAAAGAACTTATCCGAAGATGGTTCGATCTGGATCATGTGGACTCCTGGCATGAAGTCTGAGCTTACGCACTCCATCGCGGGTTGCGATAAGGTTTTGACCTCAATGGTTGTTATATCACCGGAAAGGTCTTGCGGGATTAGTGACCCCAAGGAGGCCATTGTATCCACAAAACGGTTTGATGATCGAGGGAGTGCCTCGATGTCATACCACTCAAGTTTTGCCAGGAATTTTTCCACAAGGGCTTTATAGGCCTTCAGGACTGGGCATTTGCATTGATATACCCCTTTGACTTGATTGATGATTAACAGCAAATCGCCAAAGATGTTCAATATTTTGATGTTCATGGCGATTGTTGTCTGAAGACCTAGGAGCAAGGCTTCATATTCTGCATTGTTGTTGGTGCATTGGAAGTTTAATTTAAATTACAGGGGCATTGGAGTGCCCTGTAGTGTGAAGAATACAATTCCTGTGCCACCCCCTTGCTCACACTTAGAACCATCAAAGAATAGGGTTATGTCGGCCTGTGACTCAGGCTCATCAAAATCTGGCGATTCTGAGACCTGGAAAACTCCATTATCGGGTAGTTCTATGACTAGAGGCTGATCATCTTCAAGAGGAGCCTCTGCTAGTTGATCGGCTATGACTTGTCCTTTGATAGATTTTTGCCCAATAAAATCAATGTCAAATTTTGTCAACAACATGATCCATTTCGCCGTGCGACTACTATGATAAGTACGACTCATCATGTATCGCAATGGATTCTCCTTAGACACAACATACGTAGTGTTGCTCAGCATGTATTGGCGTAGCCTCTTGGTAGCAAACACCACTGCCAAGTAGAGTTTCTCAACGTATGCATAGTTAAGTTCGTAACTGACCAGGGTGTGGCTAAGATAGTAAGTAGCCTGTTCTTTGTGAAGTTCATTCTTCTGGGCTAGCATGGCTCCCGTGCCACCTCGTAGTCGAGATGTATAAGTAGAACGGCACTCCTGGTCTAGGTGGTGCCAATACAGGTGGTGAAGCCAAGTACTGTTTGATTTCATCAAAGGTTGACTGGCACTCGTCATCCCAATGAAATGTGACCCCCTTGTGCAATAATTTGTTCATGGGTCGGCATTTGTCAGATAATTGTGTTATGAAGCGTTTAATCGACGTGACCTTTCCTTGCAGACTTCTGAGTTGCTTGATAGTGGTTGGGGTAGCCATTTCAAGGATTGCCTTGACTTTGTTTGGGTCCACTTCGATGCCTCTCTTTGAGACTATAAAACCCAAGAGTTTTCCAGATGTGACGCCGAATATGCACTTCTTGGGATTCAGTCTAACTTTATGCTCTATGAGGCGATCGAGAATTTTGTTTAAGTCACCGAGATGATCTGAGCACAAGAGAGACTTGTCTAAAAAATAATCCATGTAATCTTCCAAAGTTTTGTGCATGTAATCATGGAAGATATATGTCATGGCACGTTGGTAAGTAGCACCAGCATTTTTAAGGCCAAAAGGCATGACCTTATAGCAAAATGTCCCCCAAGGTGTTGTGAATGTTGTTTTGAGTTGGTCTTCAGGATTGATACGAATTTGATTGTATCCTGAGAAACCATCCATTATGGAGAGCATTTTGTGACCTGCTGTAGCGTCTACCAATGCGTCGATGCTTGGAAAGGGAAAATCATCCTTAGGACTCGCTTTGTTTAGGTCTTGAAAGTCGGTGCATATGCGAATCCTCCCATCGAGCTTCTTGACGGGAACCATGTTGGACAACCATGGCGGATAATCCACGCAGATGACAAACTGTGCATCCAACAGCTTTTGTAATTCATCTTTGACCATCAAGGCCACTATTGGGTGCATCTTGCATAGTTTTTGCTTTATAGGCTTGATTGTCGGATCAAGCATTAAATTGTGCATGACTAGCTACGGGTCTAGTCCTGGCATATCCTTGTATGACCATGCAAAAACCTCCTTCTTTTCTTTAAGAAGGGCAATGTAATCGGCTTGCTCTTCGAGGGAAAGGCTTACCCCCAGCTTGAGAATCCATGGATTCATTGGATGTGTGCCGATGTCTATGTCAGTCGTCTCCTCGACTGACATGTGGGATCCGTCCTCCAACTGATGTGGAGTTGGGATTAAATGGATATCATCAGCTGAGTTAAGATCTGTGTTTGGAACCTCGGGTCCCTTTTCAGCTTGAAAAATATCCTGAGTTGTCCTTGGGGTAAAATGAAGCATTTCACCGAAAGGCCGATACTCTGATGGTGACAATGGTGAATTGACACGATCCCAGTCGATGGCATCCATGTCTAGATGCAATGACCATGATGGATCGGTCGGATTGCGGATGGGTGTGGTCAAATCAATGGAGATCATGTGGATGGAATGAATTTGGTCTCTAGAACCGCGGGTGTGATAACTTTTTTCTTCTTGATGCTCCCTATACTCTGGATCTAGCTCTACGGGAATAGGCACGAATGGATCCTCCCTAGGTGCAAATTTTGCAAAAATGAGGGCGGGGTCTTCCCTCGAAACTGCTGTCATGATGGGATCTCGAGGTGGACGATGCTCATCTTGAATTTGGAGCCATGGATCCAACACTTGGTCCCACCTCGCTGGGTCTACATGCCATTCATGCCCTAGTAGTATGCCCATCTGTCCCATTAGATCTTCATGAGTTAGAGCACGGTGATGTTGTTGCACATGTCTGAGATAGTCCATTTCAGTTTCATCTTCTGAACCGCTTTCATAGATCCAAAATTTTTCATCCTCTTTAGTATATGCTGCTTGCGACATTGAGGACTCTTCTTGTTCTAGTGAATTAATCTGGTCCCATTGCGATTGTTCCACTCTTGGTGGAGGGACCTGATTCTCTTGGTACTGTATTGTTTCATCTGGAACCTCTAAGGGGAACAGCTTCAGAAAGATGTCCGACAGCCATTGATGTTCTCTTTGAGGATTACTATCCGAACTTTCACCTCTCTATAGCAAATGAGAGGGATTATTGTTGTTTCTAGGGGTGTTTTTTGACCATGGGAGGTATTCTCCCAGTGTGTATTTTGTATTTGGATTGGCATAAGGATCTAATGCCAATCCCCCCTTGTTGCCTATTTCTAGGCCTTGCATATTTTCAACCAAGATGTCTAATGGCAGGGGATGGTTGAACCCTACCCCCGACTTGTCATATGGCATCTCGATATCTTGGTTGGCAAAGGATCCGCATCCCTTGCTCATATCTGCCTAGCCCGTATCCATGCCAATTGCATTGGCCTAGATATTTTAGGGCAAATTCTAGGTTTGATAGATAATTGATGTTTTCAACAAAAGGTTCTTCGTCTGTTTCCTTTTGTTGGCATGGTTCAAGACCGTGATCAAGGCCCCCATACACAAAATTTGTCTGGTTCGGTGGGTAGCCTAGAGGAACAATTGTCCCTATGGGAAGGCGAGGTCTTCCCATGTCCTGTACTGACTCCAATGTGGGGGTTGCCACAATGTTTTGCACTAAGTACTCCCCCAGGCCCGTACTGGCCATTTCAACAATGATTGTTGATGATTGGGTGGGAGGAAACGGTAGTCCTTCCTAAGTCCATTCCATGTTTGGTTGTTCAGGAGTCTTGGTTTCTATTGTGTTGGGTGTTTCCTCTATTGATATCGTTGAGATTGTGGGCAACCTTTCTTCTAGAGGCTTAACCTCTTCCATGATTTGTTTTCCCTTGTCCTTCTGTTGGGCCATGATAGGTGGCGTTGATGATGAAGGAGCAGGTGATGAAGTCTCACCTGGATGGGATTTTGTCTTGTTGGCCACTAGCGGTGCCTGCGGTATTAGACCCTGTTTAGATGGATTTAATTGGAAATCCAAATGTTTTGAAGGGAGGGTCGATTGAGGTATGAATTGTACCGCATTGCAATACTTGAAGGGCTCTAATTCCATTGGGACTACATGTATTTCCCCTTCATAAGCATACTTTAAGCACTGGTGGGTGATCGAAGGGACACACTTCATGTCCCTGATCCAAGGCAGCCCTAGCAGTATATTATAAGGCATTTCACCTTCCAGAGACATGGCACAGTGTAGGTATTGACTTTTGTCCTACCTGGACTTGCAGAATGACTATGCCGACTATCGAGCATATTGCATCATTAAAAGCTCGCAGTGTGTACATGGAGGCTGTGATGTGAGAGGCTGGAAGCTTCAAATGCTTTAAGGCTACAGTGGTTATGATGTTACTAGACGAGCCAATATCTATCAGCACTCTCTTGTACGGAATCCCGTTGACCCATGCGATAACGTGCAGGGGTGGATTTGCCATGTCATTTGATATCGTTTTGACCTCATCTTCTCTGAATGTGATGACCGACTCCGTACATTGTTTCACATGTCCCACGAAGGCGTTGAAAGAATTTGCCTCGTGGGGTTGTAATTCAATGGATTTTAAAATGTCCATAAGAGCTTCTCTATGGGGAGCTGATTGTTGAATAAGCTCGTAGATGGACGACCTAGCCGACGTGGTCTGTAAACTCTGCGTGAGTTTGGTTTGTATCATGACCTCAGGTCTAGGCGGAGGTAACTGCGTTGGGCGTTGTTGAGGATGCGATGTTGCCAGAACTTCCCTCGTAGCTACCTCAGGGGTAGCTGCCAAGTACCTTTTGTTACTTGTTACTATGCTAATCATTCCTACAAATCCCTGTGTGGGAAGATCTTGTCGCACCTCGTTAATCTAGAGTGGTTTTTTCTATGCCTCGTGGGCAGGGAAGGGGTCCTTGAATACCCCCATTTGTTGGTTGTTTGGTGCAATGGGGTTGTCCACAACCAATGTTCTGTTGTCGATCAAATCCTAGACTAGGTCTTTGAATTTCCAGCACCCATTCAAGTCATGTCCTCTGCGCCTATGGAATCTACAATACAATTCCTCTTTGTACCCCCTAGGCTTGGGAATGTTAGGGTCTATAATTTGGATTTTCGGAAGAGTGACTAAATTTGCCATTGACAAGCGGTCAAATAAGGAGTCCCTGGACTCCACATATGGGGTGAAATTTTGCCTAGGGTGACACGGGTAATTCTGCTCCTGTCTTCTATTATCTCTTTCATAAGCAGGAGGCACTGCCTGGTAGTTAGCCTTTTGAGGCTACGTTTCTTGCACAGGCGCGAGAACATTTATCTCAACTTGGTTGACTACAGCGTGTTGTGGTTGTGTTGTCCCAGTTTTAGTGGTTTTATTCCACTATTTCTTCTTAGGCTTGGCAATTGCGCCTTCGCCTATCTTAATCTCTTCTATGACTCTAGCTTGCGCCAAAGCTTCTTCTAAGATGTCGTATTGTCGCAGCAACAATAGACCAGAGATTGATTTTAAGAAACTTTTTGCGAACATCTGCGTGAGATCAGACATAGGAGGACGATAGGGTAACCTAGAAAGCAAAGCTCTCCATCGATTCTCGTACGCTACCATTGTTTCCTCTTAAAATTTCTTGAGGCTCGCTAAATCACTTAGTGATGCCTTCTTCCTTGTGTTGAAGGCAAAGCGTTCAAGAAACGCGTCTACTAATTGATCTAAATTGCTTATGTTGTGTTTGGGCAGTTGTGTGAACCAATCCGAGGCAGGGCCTGTGAATGTGGTTATGAATGTTCTAAGCAACAATGCGTCATTATCTTGGATGCCGAAGCATTGGCTTAGAAATCATGTAACGTGTTCCTGTGCGTCCTCTTCACCTTTAAAAACTGCCAATTGATGCAACTTGAAGTGTTCGGGGTAAAGATGTGTAGGCACTGAGGGATGCACCGGATTACTACGGAGTAGATGTAATGTGGGTTTTTGATGCCTAGCAGCTTTTGTCTCCATAGACTCCAAATGCTCCAATAGCACTTGGTATGCATCGAAATATTTTATTTCTTCCTCTCTTGTTCGCTCTTGTTGCAAGTTACGGTAAACTGGAGGCCTATGGAGGGGTGGCCGAATGGCATCCTTCCTGCCTTGATGGGGAGTTTCAACATATTCCTCTTTTGGTTCATACTCCTCATAAAATTCTTGAGGAGTCTCTGGGCGAAACCTATGACCCTGATCAAGCTCTTGCTAAAGGTACCCATCATTGTTTCGGGGAGTTGCCTCCCTCTCGAATCTATGAGGTCTTGGAGGCAGAGCTTGACGAGGTTGTGGAGACCTGTCCTGCACCAACGGGTTACGCCTCTCATACTATTCAACTCTTTGGATGTGAGGGGTTGGCCCCCTCTTAGGTATTTCATAGCGTAACTCATCCGCTTCGTGTTGCATGTGTTCTCTATCCAAGCGGTGTCGGTACTCTATTTCTTGATAACTTGGTTTAAGCCGCATGGTTTGGGCTTGACGGGTGGTATATCTGGCGACAACTAGGTCAATTTGGTCTACCCTATTTTTCTCAGGAGGTTCGAATGTTTCTCCTATGTGTTTACCTCAAGTTTGCTGATCTAAGGTTTCAATGGGTCGCTTCCCTCTGTCAAGGTAAGCGGTATGTGCTCGAGGTTCTGGCATCAAGGGGTGATCATGATATCCTACTGGTGCAGAAATGCAAGGTTCCCACATTGTTTGTTGCCCTCAAGGAATGCGATGGATTTCCTTGTACTCCCTTTCACGGGTGTGAAGGGGGTGGGCGGAGTTAGGTCGCCCTATGTAAGGAGCCCTGCGCTCCGGATTTGGTCTCTCTGTTCTGATGATAGGTAAAGAAGGGATGCCATATCCACATTGCCCCTCCAAATGGATGGTGTGCCTGTCTAGCGCTTCATCGCACGGTGGCCACTCATGCCTAACTTCAAGAGGTGATTCTCTATTTATGTTAAGGTCTACATTTAAGGCATCTTCTCGAAAGGGGCTACTTTGAATAGGCATACCCCACCGAGGATTCTGAATTGGATTCTTTTGTAGGTTAGACCTATAAGGCGATATGACCAAATCCTCAGGACTGAAGCGAAGACGACTTGTGCCTGCTTCTTGTGTACCTTCCGGAGCTTCTGCCCTTGATTGGGTTTGACTGCAGGTGTACACCATTGCGGTGCTTCTATGCTATCTAAATAAGTTTTTATCTCGTTTATGATTTTTTTTGTCTACACTAAGCAGAATTAAGCACACACATTCACAAAATCGTGATTATCTCTTTTAAGGATTATTGGTGTGCCCTAAACTAGTTTAGTGCATTTTGGTGTTTTGTTTTGTTTTTGTAGGTTTTGAAGATCGTTTAAATGCATTATGACGGCTCATATAACTCCCAAAATGGTAGCCCATTCAATATACCAACCAGGCCGATATACCAACCTCTCTATATACCCGCCCTTACGAGAGGGAGACTATAGGTACGTGAGAGCAGAAGGTACGTGGTATGTAGGCGGTACGGAAGGGGGATTGTCCTATTAATGGCACCTACCATAGAAAACTTATCCTCGTGCACATGGGAATCACCCCAGAAGCACTCGGTCGGCTTTCGTCAGGATTTACTCCTAACAACAGTTGACAATCAGGAAATGGACGCAAATCAAGCCAAGATGGTGATGAAATCCACCAATGGTCTTGATAAAGGGCTGGGGTCTTACGACCAGCTCCTTGGTTTAAAATTGTTGCGTGGAGTGTGTGAGGTTCATTTTATTTAATGAAAATGAAACAAGCATGAATGATTTTCCCTAAGTATGCAGGATAAAATGAAAACAGTCAAAGAAATAGAAAACATAAACAAAAAATTTAACAGAGATGATAAAATCCCTACCTCTTCTCTACCTGCTCCAGTTGCCTCTGAATTTCTACCGTGAAAATCTGTAGACAGAAAATCATCCCCTGGTGAGACGATTTACAAAACAGAAATCGTCCCTGGCAGAGATGATTTTAAAATCATCTCAGGGTGAGACGATTTCTAGTAAAGTAATTGTAACAGTCAGAGACGATTAACAGTCTGCAAAAAAAATGTACCTGTAAAACACAAAACACAAAAACCCGATTAGTTTTCTGTGATCTTAAAAACAGGGAACAGGTCCCACCATGATCGCCACTGAAAGCACGAGATTTCGGGCAAAGGAAACACTAATTACAATATAACCAAAACCAAATGCGCTTAAGTCCTAGAAACGTAAAGTGCATGAAATGGAAAAGAAACGCATTGGAAGAGAAACAAGCAAATGGAGAAAACACAGCCCTTTCATTAATATCCCTTGATCTCTGTTACAATGACGTCTCCTCCCTTTTCGAGGGCTAGGAGCGTTAAAAGAATTCAATTACAATCACTCAATGTCCCTCTTTTCGCGTGCCCACGATTGCAATGGGCGGGCCAAGATGATGCCGCCGCTGATGTCGATGAGTTCTTCACCTCTACTACTTCTCCTGCGAACAAAGAAACAACCAAGATGTCAGTAGCACCTACTGCAAGTGAAAAGTGTTCGTTCTTCTAAAATCATCAAAAGATGCATGCAAACATTTATCTAAAACAGTAAACAAAATGATTCTAAACAGCCTGAAAACTTGCCAGAAGACGAAAAATGTTACCAACAGGCCATTGCCACTGAGAAAGTCAGCCAATCTACTTTCAACTGGAAATCGTCCCTGGGTAGGACAATTTTTGACTGTAAATCGTCCCTAGGTGGGACGATTTCTTCTGTGTTGGGGAAGCCAAATTGACACGCTCCAATGTCGACTCTCGAGGTCTCCAAAACACCTGCAGACAAAGGCGTTATGTAATTGGGGCCATTTTGGGACGACCCAGATGGTCGGATTCTCCCAATTTGGCCTCTACCATCGGGAATTTGATATCGCCTCCTGCAAGTTAGTGAAACTACAAAACAACACAAAACATACTAGAATCTGATCAAAGGTTACGAAATTGTAGCTATGAATTCACCAAATAGAAAACACAATATGCAGCATGAGAAAATAAACTAGAATGCTTCTAAAATAAAACTTAAGAAAAGTGTGGGGATGCCCAAGTGGGCCTCCCACCGTTGGCACTTGATTCCAGTGCCAATCCACTAGGGATGGGCCCAAAACCTCTTAGGATTGGGGGGGTCGGCGAATTGGTTGATTCAGGTGTCCATGTGTTGGATTTAGGTCCGATTCAAGCTTCCAAAAGCCACCCAACAACCTCCCTTACAAAAGAGATTGGTGGATGTGGGAAGGTGAACCAAAAGGGATGCAAGTGGGTCTTCAACTCGGTAGCACTTCGTTGCTTGAAATCTCCTTCAACCTGTATATCTTGGGTGAGAAAAGTCTCACCCTTTATAGACCCAAGGGGTCTCTTTTGGGAGGGAAGCACAAATGCCATGTGTTGGTCATAGGCGCCATGTGGCAGTCTTGTCTTCCCATGAGGGAGGGGAGTCCTCCATTGACTTGGGCTTTCATAACTACCCTTGTGACAGTCCTCAAATGGACTATTTGTCCACTCACACACGCGTGCGAGGCAGGAGTCATCAACTGACTGTTCTGGGCTGCCACTTGGCCTCATTTGTCTTTTTGCCCGTTAAACTTGGAAATCGTCCTTACTGGAGACGATTTCAGAAATTGTCCCTGGGTGAGATGATTTCAAGTTAGCAATCGTCCCTGGGTGAGACGATTACTAGGCAAAGTGTTTAAGTGTGCCAAATTGCTTCTTGACCTCACAAAATTGCTATGAAAGTGGTTAAGATCACTGTTTGACCTCTGAGGGCTGCCCTGGGGGCTGTGTTTGTCAAAGCGATCAGTGTTTGCAGTCACATAATCGGATTGGTGTTGTTTTGGTGTCTACAGGTGCACCATGCCTCATGAATGTCCTTCAATGGAGAAAAGTCCTCATCTACCCATATGCATTAAATGGGTATGGTTGAACCATAAATCATAAATACATGGGGTGAAGAAAGTCCTCATCCTCATTAGTCATCCATACCATAAATTCTTTGAATGGATAAAGTCTTCATGGCATTAAAGGTATTTAATGTGCATGGGGATGTGGAGAGTAGGGGGTAGAGTAGGCTAGGGTGAGGTGGAGGCTAGGGTAGTTAAAGGGTATACTAGGATGAGGTGGCCCTAGGCTAGGCTAAATAGGTGGCCACATGGTCACTAGGGTCTAAGTGCAGGGGGAGCTTAGAAGGAAAAGGGGGCTAAAGGGGATGAACAATGATTTTTCTCAATTTAAGCAAATTTTGATGGCTTTTGTAAATTAATTAACCATTAGAACTACACAAGGGATAATGTGATATTTTTAGGTGTATACATCTATAAGCAATGTTTTTCCTTGTTTAAGAAAACTCTGTATATATAAAAAGATCTTGTTCTTTAAGAAAAATATATTTTTAGCATAATGGTTTTTATTTTTTCACTAAGCATTATTTTTAACACTCCCTCTTAATTCTTAATGTAGTTCCAACATCTCTTTCATCGTTATGAAATTTTATTTTGATAATGCTATAGTAAACACATCAGCAAGTTGGTCACTAGTTTTACAAAACTTTAGTTCAATCTCTCCTACTACCATAGGACTGGATTATTTGCTATAACAATTGCATATTTATTATCATTTCATCATTTCTCTCTTCACATTATCACTTTTTTTATATACTTAATTTCTTATGAGAAAAAACATTCTCTTGTAGAAATAACTCAATATTTTTTTCACTTTATCCCATTCCATCACATCCATCCAACCATAATCAACATGTATTTTTTTCCTATTTTATCTTTGTGTAAACAATATTTCTTAGGGTGATTCTTTCCACCAAAAATATCACATGGATGCAAATCCCAACACTTAGTTGTCACATGTCCTAATTGTCAACAATGACTGCAACAAAATATTTCATCCTCTACATAGACTTCTTTCACAAACTTGGTGTTGCCACTTTTTGGTTGACCAACATAGAAAAGGCCTTCATTCTTTGATCTTACTTTTGGATTTATGGGCTCTCTTATGTATTACCCATTCCTTCCCAATCCTTTGTTATTATATCTCATTCTTGTCATTAACTTAGAACCAATACCTCTAGTGTATCTTTCAAACCACCCAATCTCTTCATCACTACTATGTTCTTGAACAATATAGCATTTGTTACAACCATTACAATAATCATTGACATCATGATTCTCATCTTCATATCTTGTCTCTTTCTCTTTTTTGTTCTCTTTATTTATAGTGCCTTTTAAAATTAAAGTAAGAATTATTGCATCGTCTTTATCATCACTACTAATGGTGACTTGGGCCAACAACCTCTTCCCTATTCTTATTCTCTTACTTGTTTTTACGTTTTTCTTTACTTGTTTTACAACTTCTCTCAAAAAATTTATCTTTTCCTTGAACTTTATTTCATAATCTTCGAGCTCTTTTTCTTTTTTTCAAAAGAGCACTGATTTCTTCTCTTAAATTCTTATTTTTTAACCAAAATTTGATTAAACCTTTACAAATTAAGTATCTTATTCTCATTACCAATGTTGTCATTATTTATGACTTTTCCATTCTATTATACCATTAGGAGCATTCCTCCCATAACCCAACAAAAAAATTGGTTTATTGAAGGCTTCTACACCTTTACCTTTGTCATTATTTTACTTTCCTTTGTTCTATCTATAAATAGTTTTCTATTATTTTGAACAAAAATTACGTCACAAACTCGAACGACAAGCAAAAAAATAAATAAATAAATAAATAAAAATAAAAATAAAAATAAATAAATAAATAAAATAATAATAATAATAATAATAATAATAATAATAATAATAATAATAATGCCCAACGAGAAACTAATAATAATGATGCCCAACGTGTTTCTCGAATAATGAAAAGTTGCACATTGAAGAACACCAGATGGTCGCTTGTGTTCAAGAGCAAGCTTTCCAACTCGAAATTACAAGACTTTCTCATAAGACAGTCAGAACGTCATTGTCGACGAATCCGGAAAGCTTGGAAGAATCTAAAGCTAGAGGCTTCCAATGCACGCCCTGAACCATTCGTGCCTCCGCGGCGAAACCAGGAACTAATTCAGTGCGAATACGGAATTAACAAACTAAATAAATAAATGAAGTCTTCTATAAATTAACGGTACTACGCAACCAAAAAAACAAAATTAACATGTTATCCTACTTTCCCATAAATCGAAACCTTGAACATTTAGCACTTCTGAAACCTTTGGTGTGTAGATGGCATAGGGTGAATGATAAGGGTCTTAAAAAAGAGTTCTCATTCTCGTTTCAAAGCGTGTGCTCTGATTCAAAAAGCACTCAGTAGTCATATCACTCAAAATAAATTAAACACTATGGTGTTCAATGTGCATTATAAAATATTACTGCATAGCAAAGATATTTATTTATTCCATGGATGGCCTCACAGGAATATATCCTTCCGTAATCTACCTCTACATAAACTATTCAAAACAACTAAATTCTTATAAAACGGGATAATATGAACTCGAACATGATTTAGTTGGGCTTCCTGCAGTTCTTTCTAATCTCTCCACTGGAACCTGTGAGAGGCTTGATATTTCCCATCTTCACCATTGCAGCTGCAAAGTCTATAAAGAATGCCTCCTGATTCCCGCTGTAGGTGCTGACCTGGGAGTCAGTAGAGCCTCCATTAAACAATTGTTGGTCGGAGTGAAGTAGCTCTTTCTTACTTATCAAATTCTTGTAGTAATGATTGTCGAAGCAAGTTGGAGTTTGCAGATCTAAAGGTGAGATGATGTTGTCGCCTCCATTTCTAGGACATGTTGATTTGAGAGAACTGGCGTACTCCATAACTATGTTGGATTCGTTGTAAATACGAGACCTGAAACTGGTGCACCGCGCTTGACCTATCGTATGAGAGCCTATAAAACGAAATGACAACACCATTAACTCTCTGCGAAAAAGGCGGAATGAATATTACAAATGTGGAAGGGAATTTACCTGAAAGTACGACCATATCCTTTGCTGACAGTCCCTGTGCTTGAAATTTGGAGATAAGGTTGCTAAGACTCGAAGTTGGTGGTGGAATGTTATTGTTTGCTCCGCTTTTGCTTGCTGTTCTCGAGTCTCTTCTTCCAAGCATAACTGTCCACCAAGGCCCTCCCAACTACATATACAATAATTTTCAAACAAGATATGAGATAGCAAACCAGGGATTCACTTCTAATACTTGGTAATCGAACTACAAAAGCAGGGAAATATAAAACCCATAATTTTTACATACTTCGGCAACAGAATCACGAGCAGCTATTGCCACAATGTCAGCACACGATACCACTCCACTGCACACTCTCTCAACTTGGGCCTTGATATCATCAATCACCTCGAATCCTCTGGCTGATTGATTATTAGGGACTGCAGTTTTCTCACCAGTTAACGTCGGCGAATCGTCCAACAACACGGACCCATCGCAACCCTGCGTTTCCAGCAACAGAAATGAGTCAAAGTTATCAATGCAAATCTTCATCTAATAAAAGTGAATACATAACCGGCATCTTTCAAATTGAAGAGCCGCAGGAATAATTTCTTACGTTAACAAAACAGTCATGAAAGTGAAGGCGGAGCAACGATGCACCCATTCTTCTCTCCTTGGCCACTGCTTCTTTCACCGCGGCCCTGACTATGAACAATGCATGAGGACACGACTCAGCATAAAATGTTGGACTAAGTTGCCCGCGCACAGGAGCCGAAGACAAAGACATTAAAACAACAAATGAAAGACCTATGATCGACAACTTGGGTGACGCCATTTCTATGTGTTCGAAGCACCGAATAGATTGCTTTGAACTAAGTTTGGATGAGCTCACCAGCTTATTTACTTGTATTTATAGGTTTTCAGGTTCAGAATGGGAGGAAACTTTCAATAAAACTACGCAGCCCAAGAAACATATTAAAAGAGGACACGAGAAACGTTTTCTTTCGAAGTAATCGCGTTGTACAACATAACTGCTTTCATAAAAGAAAAACAATTCGAAGAGTGGGGGAGGTGGCTCCAACAAACGCGTATCTATTGTATTTATTGATATCAATTTATGTATAAGATTGTACAAGTCCACTGTCCGTACATAGCACCTCCCACACACTTCATCTTAACAACTCCGTGAAAAAAGAAGGTTCGATAAAGAAGATGTCAAATATCTATTCTATCTAGGCTTTTAGGTGTCTGTGTTCTGTAAAGAAGGTTCCTCGTGGAAAATGTCAAAAGGCTACAGTCTTTCATTTCATATAATAATTGTTAGTATTAAAAAGCGCTATACAGTCACCTGCTTCACACTCATCTCAACAACGTGGAAGAAGGTTATATAAAGAAGATGTCAAATATTTATTCTATCTAGGCTTTTAGGTGTCTGTGTTCTGTAAAGAAGGTTCCTCGTGGAAAATGTCAAAAGGCTACAGTTCTTTCATTTCTTATAACAATTTTTAGTATTAAAAAGCGATATACCGCGTGAATCGTGTGACATCCCAATTGTTTTGTTTGTGCCGGCAGGTGAATCACAGTTTTCTTTTGCTTGAAATTTTGAAATTATTTTATTTTGCAAGTCAATGAACATATCCACTAAATCCCTTTGTCCGTTGCATCTATATATTTTCTATTCCTGTTAGAAAGTTTTTTATTTTTTCAACTCTTATAAGTGGAGAGAAAGTCTTTGAAGGATTCGTTTTCGGGCTTAGATTTGAAAGACGGTACAGAAATATACGCCTTGAAGAGCCAGGATGGTACACCAACTCGATTTCCTTTATAAAAACGAATAAAATAGAGAAACAAAACATTTTCCTTCGAATCAAAGACTGGTATATAGATGTTTAATTCAAAGGAAGTTTGTTTGCTATATGGATTAGTGGTAGATTGCAGCTGCCTTCTTATTACTAAATCCAAATCTTCGAATTTTTTATTACACATCATACTAATATTTTAGAGAGAAAAAGACAACTGAAATACTAAACATTGGTGGGGTAGTTCACGAGTAGAGAAACACGTTCTTTCCGGAATTTGAACATTGGTGGGGTAGTTCACGAGTAGAGAAACACATTCTTTCCAGAATTTGAACACCTCCAGAGTAAACTCAATGTTCGTAAGTTACACGATGAAAACGATGGGAATTAGATTTTTTAAATATTATTTTATCTTTTATTAATGGAATTGACATTTTTTTTAACAAATTACTGTATAAAATACGTCAACAATTAGATTAGAATCTATCAACTACAATTTTAATGCATATATCAAAACATTGTACCGTAAAGATGGAAAGGCAATGAAACAGGACAGAGTCCATTCAGTGAATGTGGCGGCAAAACCATCCTAGGGATTGCATTTTTTTTTTGGTAAAATAAAATAACAATCATTTTATTTTATGATTTTTTTTTTATAAATAACGGTATTTTAGATGCAAATTTATTATAATTAAATTTATTAGATAATTTATAATTTATTGATTTGTTTTTTAAAATGTGAAAGTAAATGTAGCGAGTGAGCCAAAATAATATATATATATATATATATATATATATATATATATATATATATATATATATATATATATATATATATATATATATATATAGTATATATACCCCGGGTAATGTTGATATTGGTGGTGTGGGGCTGGACAATAGTGGTACTATCCATTTTTTTCTCTTGCTTTAAGGAATATCATTCTAATAACTTCATGGAAGCCCTTGCAAGGGTATGCTTTGGGTTGGCATCGAATTGTTTGTGAACCTGACTCTCAAATTGTTATAAATTTGTTTAATTCTGGGGATAGTCTTCATTGGAGTTGGCGGTTGAGTTGGATTGCTCTGAAAATTCTCAATATCTTTGCACACTTGGAGTTTATTTCTTTTGTGCATATTTCGCGAGAGTGGAATGGGGTAGCAAATTTGTTAGATAAATGGGCTTCTAAGTTGCAAGATGGTTGAGATGTTCAGAATTGATCTCAACTTTCTTTTGATTGCTCTCAATCTCTCTTCTTTACTGAATAGCATCTATATTTTTCTTTAAAATTAATCCCTTATAATAAATATTTCCATTTTATCAATATGTTATGGTTCATATTATCATATATATAATTTTTTTTGAAAAAATTGAAAAACTTGTATTAAAACATTGATCAGTTACAATTGGGATAAGATACATCCCAGCCGAAAACCATGAAAGCACATGATTACAAGAGAAGAGGAAGATTTGCACTGGATCCAAATCTCTTGAACCAATACCAAGCTAGCTGAGAGAGTTGATAGGTCAGTTACAACAACTTATCGTGAAAACACGCAGCAAACACCAACTTCACCTTTGTCCACGAAAAAGCTACAAGTCACGAAATCGCGACACAAGACACCTCTGACCACAAAAAAGTCAACCTGGCACAAAATCGCGACAAAAATCTAGCAGCAGCCACAACGACGCAACACGTCGCGAAATCGTGACAACTTACCACCAGCAGCCGCGATGGCATAACATGTCACAAAATCGTGACAACTTTCCTCCCTTGGCCACGACGGCACAACATGTCACGAAATCACAACAATTTTCCTCCCTTGGCCGCGTCGGTGCAACATGTCACGAAATCACGACAACTTTCCCTCGATGGCAGCGACGGCGCAACATGTCATGAAATCGTGACATATTTCCATCCTTGGCCGTGACGGTGCAACATGTCATGAAATCGTGACAACTTCCCCTCGATGGCAGCGACGGCGCAACATGTCACGATATCACGATAGTTTTCCTCCAATGGTCGCGATGGCGCAACAGGTCACGAAATCGTGACAAAAATCATACTTAGCTTTTTTATTGATCATTTGTCTGAAGGATCTTTCAACAACAACTTCCCCTCGACGGCAGCGACGGTGCAACATGTCGTAATATCGCGACAACTTTTCCACATTGGCCGCAACAGCGCAACATGTCACGATATCTTGACAACTTTCACTCGACGGTAGCGACGGTGCAACATGTCACAATATCACGACCACTTTCCTCCCTTGGTAGCGATGGTGCAACATGTCGCGATATCACGACAATTTTCCTCCAATGGCCACAATGGCGCAACAGTCACGAAATCACGACAAAAATTATACTTAGCTTTTTCATTGATCATTTGTCTTGAGGATCTTTCAACAACAACTTCCCCTCGACGGCAGCGACGGTGCAACATGTCACGATATCACGACAACTTTCCCACATCGATCGCAACAGCACAACATGTCACGATATCGCGACAACTTTCCCTCGACGGTAGCGACGGTGCAACATGTCGCGATATCATGACCACTTTCCTCCCTTGGTAGCAACGGCGCAACATGTCACGATATCGCGACAGTTTTCCTCCAATGATCGCGATGGCACAACAGGTCATGAAATCGTGACAAAAATATTATCATATATATAATTACCTTTATTCTTTTAATAGTTTTGAAGCATAATAATAATAGTAATATTTTAGAAACATATATTAAATAATATAATTTTATTGGATAAAATATAGAATTTTAAGTATAGCTATAGGTTCAAGTCTTGACAAATGATATTAAATACTTTTATTGTGTGATTAATTTAAATATAATAGTAATGGGGAACTATAGGGTTAAAAAGTTGGAGGATGGGGAGGGTCATGCTCCCTCTCCCTGCTCCCCCTCCCCTAGTTTTTGCCAAGTTCCCAACTCATCTCGGGTCATCCCATTCTGGGAATGCTTTTGCAGCAGATGATCTCCTTGGGGGAAGATCCTTACCTACTTTCTGCTTCTTTTAGAGTAGTTTTGGGGTTTCCCTGATTGAGTCCTTGGTTTGGTGCATCCCAAGGCTCTTCTAGGGTTTCCTGCATATTTTTGGGATCCTTTCCATGATCTCCCTTAGGATTTACCAAGGGTTTTTTCATGGGTTTTCTACTTGAAGTCAGTTCCCAGGGCTTTCTTGGTCTGTGGTGGTTGTAGGTAGGGTTTTCGACTACTTGCTTATGCATCCTGTGAGGTCCTCACTTCATTGGGGTTGGTCTGAGGGGGTCAGTTTCCTCTTTGATAGTGACTCCTCTCTAGGATGCCTTTGGTTGTTGGTGATCCCATTCCTTTGGGTGGGGCCCTTTTTGGTTTCTTGTTCGGAGGCTTCTTCTTGTTGGATCTACTATTTTGTGGATGCTTAGAGCATTTTCATGGCCTTGGGGATGGGTCTCTTCATGTGCTTGAGTTGTTTCCAATCCTAGTCCATGTTTCCTAAAGTTGTTCGTGAGCTAGGATGGGGGTTCCTAGTCCTTTATGTTAGGGTTCTTAAGGTAATCTATTTCATATCTCGATATTAGGGAGGGGACCTGTGATCAATGCATGTAGATATGTCCACCCCTGGATCCCTCAGATTAGGCTTTTGAGGATCCCATATTTGTGCTTGTTGCTGCTTTTTGCCTAGGCTTTGTTGGTTTTCATTTTAGTTTCCTATTCGAGGGCTTCTACTTGCTATTCATGCTTCTTGGTGGACACTCAGAGCATATTATTGGCCTTGGGGGTAGGCCTCATCTTGTTCCTGAGTTTTTCACAGTCCTAGTTGTAGATCCTTGGATCTGTTCGAGAGCAAGAATGGTGGGTTCTTGGTCCTATCTGTTGGGGTGCTTGGGGTTATCTACTATATTATTTGGTCTTGGGGTGGGGACCAGTACTATTTTCTTGTAGTTGTGGTCACTCCTACCTCCTTCAGATTTGGCCTTTGGGGATCCTTTCCTTGCGCCTATTACTATTGTCCTTGGGTCCTTCTGGCTTCCTCGTAGTTCAAATTGGCATGCATGGGGATATCAAGGCCCGTAGAGATCCCTAGTGGTGTTGATCCTCTTTGCAGACTCAAGTGGAGGCTTCCCATTGTTGTTTCTTTCAGGGCCCTAATACTATTTTCCAGGTTGTCCCACTATTGTGCTATGGATTGTATCTTGTTGTTACTCTGCTACACCCTGGGGTGCATCTCAGATTGTCCCTGGGCAGGATCCGTCTTCAAATTTCAAAAGTCAAAATTTCTTGTTTTTGGTTTCCTGGCAGGATATTTGGTTTCAGGCTATTTTTGGACTTCCTGCTTTTCCTACTTGGTTCTGGGTGGGAATGTTTTTTCAGCTTTTCCTATTGTGTATTGAGTGGAAATCAACCTTTCATAAGGCTTTCTCACGTGTAGCTATGGTTTGATCCAGATTGACAATAATGGAAGGGTGGTGTTTTTTAGCTAAAGTGGGTTTCACTAGTTGGTACTAGAATATGGTCTCTCTGCTGGTCTAAGGGTTTTTTTCTAGTTTTTCTCTTATGTTTATGTTTATTTCCATGTACTAAAGCAATGCCTAAGAACTCGACGCTATAATCCTTCTTGTTATAAGGTTTTGGGATCCTCTTAAAAAACCCAATTTATATATAAACTTAACTTAAAAAAAAAACTATAATAGTAGTGTAGTCAGGAACCAAATTAATGCGAATATAGAAATAACAAAAAAAAAAAAAAAAAATTAACTGTCTTTCATAATTAACGGCACTAAGGCAAAATTGGAAACAAAATTATCTTACCTTTCCTTAAATTGAAACCTTGCACATTTCGCACTTCTGAAACCTTTGGTGTGTTTAGATGGCATAGGCGGAATGATAAGGGTCTTAAAAAAAAAAAGTTCTTAGTCTCTTTTCGTAGGGTGTACTCTGATTCAAAAAGCACTCAGTAGTCATACCACTTAAAATAAATTAAACATTATCATGTTAAATGTGCATTACAAAATTTACTGCATACCAAATTTATTTATTTATTCCATGGATGGCCTCACAGGAATATAACCTTCCATAATCCACCTTTAGATAAACTATTATCATGATCAATGTGCATTACAAAAACTTACTGCAAAAGATATTTATTTATTACATAGATGGCCTCACAGGAATATATGCTTCCATAATCCACCTTTACATAAACTATTTAAAACAACTAAATTATTATAAGACGAGACAATATGAACTCTAGCATGATTTAGTTGGGCTTCCTGCAGTTCTTTCTAATCTCTCCACTGGAACCTGTGAGAGGCTTGATATTTCCCATCTTCACCATGGCAGCTGCAAAGTCCTTAAAGAATGCCTCCTGATTCCCACTGTAGGTGCTGACCTGGGAATCAGTAGAGCCTCCATTAAACAATTGTTGGTCTGAGTGAAGTAGTCCTTTCTTACTTATCAAATTCTTGTAGTAATGATTGTCGTAGCAAGTTGGAGTTTTCAGATCTAAAGGTGAGATGATGTTGTCGCCTCCATTTCTAGGACATTTTGGTTTCAAAGAACTGGCGTACTTCATAACTATGTTGGATTCGTTGTAAATACGAGACCTGAAACTGGTGCACCGCGCTTGACCTATCGTATGAGAGCCTATAAAACGAAATGAAAACACCATTAACTCTCTGCGAAACAAGCGGAATAAATATTACAAATGTGGAAGGGAGTTTACCTGAAAGTACGACCATGTCCTTTGTTGAAAGTCCCTGTGCTTGAAATTTGGAAATAAGGTTGCTTAGACTCGAAGTGGGTGGTGGAATGTTATTGTTTGCTCCACTTTTGCTTGCTGTTCTCGAGTCTCTTCTTCCCAACATAACTGTCCACCAAGGCCTCCCAACTATATATACAATAATTTTCAAACAAGATATTAGATAGCGAACCATGGATTCACCTCTACTTCGTAGTCTAAGGACAAAAGCAGGTAAATATAAGAACACAATTTTTACATACTTCGGCAACAGAATCACGAGCAGCTATTGCCACAATGTCAGCACACGATACCACTCCACTGCACACTCTCTCAACTTGGGCCTTGATATTATCAATCACCTCGAATCCTCTGGCTGATTGTTTATTAGGGACTGCAGTTTTCTCACCAGTTAACGTCGGCGAATCGTCCAACAACAAGGACCCATCGCAACCCTGCGTTTCCAGCAACAGAAATGAGTCAAATTTATCGATGCATAACTTCATCTTCAATACATAATCAGCATTTTTCAAAGTGGAAAACCGCAGGAATAAATTCTTACGTGAACGAAACAGTCGTGAAAGTGAAGGCGGAGCAACGATGCACCCATTCGTCTCTTCTTGGCCACTGCTTGTTTCACCGCGGCCCTCACTATGTACAACGCATGAGGACACGACTTGGCATAAAATGTTGAACTAAGTTGCCCAAGCACAGGAGCCGAAGACAAAGACATCCAAGCAAAAAGTGCATGGCCTATGATCGACAACTTGAGTGACGCCATTTCTATGTGTCCGAAGCACCGAATAGATTGCTTTGAACTGAATTTGGATGAGCTCGCCAGCTTATGTACTTGTTGTTAGAAAAATTAACCCAGATTTCACGCCTGTGCCCAACTGCGCTCCGAACCTTGGGCGAAACCGGATTGCGCTCCAGACATGGGCGAAGTCGGACTGCGCTGCCGCAGTCCGGGATCCCGGCAAAGGGCTGACATGACGTCGCACCTACCCTCTGACAGATGTGACGCTTGTGCGGCGATTGGTCAGAAACCCTAGTTGAGGGCCTGTCAGAACCTGTCAGAGGACAAACCCCAATCCTCCTCTTCCCGCGGCTATATAAGGCGTCTCGGGTATTTCAGATAAAAGAAGCGTAAGAGGAAGAAAAAGAGAAGGAGCAAGAAGGAGCAGAGGCAAAGAAAAGTATCTCAGCGAGCAGTTTGACTCAGCTGATTAATGTCTGAGCAGCCGACTCGACATTTTGTCTGTTTAGCTTATCCTGCAGCACAGCCTGCAGATGATTGTAATTTCCTCAGTTGAGGAACTCTGTAACCCCCGTTTAATATAAATAAAGTTTGCTGTTTGTTTCCGGCATCTTTTAGGGTTTGCAGTTTGTTGTTCTCTGTTCCGGCGTTTCTCTCCTATCTCTCGGGTCTTGCCAAGCCAAGCAAACCCAACGGCAGCCGCGAAAGACGAAGAAGTTGAAGGCCAGAGTTGGCCAAGTCTGAAGCTTACCGGTTGTCGGCGTGTGAAGTTGGTCACCGAGAAAAGTTCGTCGACTCGTCTGCAAAAGCCGCGCTCGGCGGTGAAGGTGCGAAGTCCGCACCTCGCTGCGATTGTCGCACTTCGGCACTTCGCCTTGCGCGATCCGCAGTCGCGCGCGAAGTGCGTACTTCGGCACTTCGGCCTTGCGCAGTCCGCACTGCGCGCGAAGTGCGTACTTCGGGCTTGCGCAGTCCGCATCGCGCGCGAGTGACGGACTTTGCCCAAGGGGTGGGCGTCGTCCGCACTTCGCTCCCGAGCGGGAGGCGGCGGTGCACCTTGCGCGGCTGGAGCGATCGGACTTCGGCGACTGGCCGCCCTTTCCCTGCGCAGCTCGAACCGTCTGCCTACGGCGGCGATTTAAAAAAAAAAAAAATAAAATTCTTCCTTCAAATTGGTATCAGAGCTGATAGTGCCGTGACACGGAGATAGAAGCATGGCTTCCGAGAGAAACTCGCTGCAGTTGCAGATCCCGCGATTTAACGGCAAGAACTACGATTACTGGAGCATCCGGATGAAGATCCTGTTCGGATCTCAGGAGCTATGGGAGTTAGTCGAGAACGGCTACCCGAACCGGCGGATGCGACGACAGACGGCCGCCCTCTCTCGAGCGAGACAAGGATCCGTTGAAAGAGCACAAGAAGAAGGACCAGAAGGCCCTCTTCTACATCATGCAAGCGGTTGAGGAGACCATCTTCCCACGGATTGCATCAGCCACCAAGGCCAAGCAGGCCTGGGAAACCCTAGCAAGTTCGTATCAGGGCACCGACAAAGTGAAGTTGGTGAAACTGCAGATGCTAAGGAGACAGTTTGAGAACCTGCAGATGAGCGAGTCCGAGTCGATGAGCGACTTCTTCACCCGGACGACTGACATTATCAACCAGATGCGGTTGAATGGAGAAAATGTCCGAGCCGAGAGAATCGTGGAGAAGATTCTCAGAAGTCCGCCTGCGAAGTTCGACTCGGTTGTGATAGCAATCGAAGAGTCGAGGGATTTGACAACCCTCTCGACAGACGAACTCATGGGTTCATTGCAGACCCATGAACAGAGGCTGAGCCGTTCATCTCAGACCTCTCTGGAGCAAGCGTTTCGGGCTCAAGCCTCAGTCCGAGACAACGGCAGACAAGACTCCCACCACAGCGCTTCTAGTTCTCAAGGAGGGAGAGGCAGAAGCAGGCGTGGGAGAAGTAACAAGAAAGGAGGGAGATCAAACCCTCATGACGCTGAGCCAAGTTGCAACTTTCATCAGCAAGGAGGAAGAGGCACTGGCAAAAATCAGCAAGGAAGCTCTCGGCAGAAGAAGGACATGTCAAAGGTCCAATGCTACTATCTGCGGCAAGTTCGGCCATTATGCCTCACGAGTGCAAGAAGAAGATGGCGAACGAGAATCGAGCAGCAAGCCCATTATACGGAGGAACCCGAAAATGCGGCGGGGAGGAAATGTATTGCTGACTTGCGGTATTGAAGAGGAGAGCAAGAAAAACATCCGGTATCTTGACGGTGGTTGCGGTAACCACATGACTGGGAACAGAGAGATGTTCTCACAACTGGATGAAACAGTCCAGTCCGAAGTCAAGATGGGGAACAACAACAAAGTTCTCGTGATGGGGAAAGGAAAGATCCTCATCCGCACCCGGCACGGTGAAAGAAAAATAATTCAAGATGTTTTTTATGTGCCTGGGTTGAAGCACAATCTACTAAGTGTTGGACAGCTTGTGCAAAAGGGGCACACTTGTTTAAAGACGGTGTCTGTTCCATCAGAGACAAAGTCCATGGACAAATTGCAACTGTGTCCATGACGAAAAACAAAATGTTTCCGCTGCAGATTCAGAATGAATCATTGATGTCTCTGAGTGCAGTTGAGAAGGATGCTACCTGGCTGTGGCATCTCAGATTCGGTCACCTGAGCTTCAGTGGCCTGAATCAACTGCACAGGATGCGAATGGTGAAGGGTCTACCCCTGATAGAGCAACCGAACCAAGTGTGTGAAGGTTGCCTAGTCGGCAAGCAGCACAGGGATGCATTCCCTGTAGGACAGTCTTGGAGAGCATCACGACCATTGGAGCTGGTGCACTCAGACATTTGCGGTCCGATGCAGACCACCACATTTGCCGGCAACAAATACTTCTTGACGTTCATTGATGACTTTAGCCGGAAGACTTGGATTTATGCCATCAAGCTGAAGTCAGAGGCATTTGCCAGATTCAAGGAGTTCAAGGCTCTGGTTGAGAAACAGAGCGGTTATTATGTGAAGACTCTCAGAACTGATGGAGGTGGAGAGTACATCTCCAACGAATTCCACAACTATTGCAAGCAGCACGGAATTCGAAGGCAGTTCACTGCCAGATACATGCCACGACAGAATGGCGTAGCTGAGAGGAAGAACCGAACCATCATGGAAATGGCAAGAAGCATGATGAAGGCGAAGGGATTATCGCATGAATTCTGGGCAGAGGTTGTAACATGTGCAATCTACTTGCTGAACGAGATGTCCCACCAAAAGCGTGAAGGACAAAATCCCTCAGGAGGCCTGGAGCGGAGTGAAGCCAAGTGTGGCTCACTTGCGTGTGTTCGGGTGCATTGCATATGCACATGTTCCAGAAGAGAAGCGGTAGAAGTTGGATGATCGAGCGAAGAAGTGCATTTTCACAGGGTACAGTGAGCAGGCGAAGGCATATAGGCTGTACAACCCTGTGACGAAGAAGCTCATCATCAGTCGTGATGTAAAGTTTCTTGAAGATCAAGCCTGGAACGGGAAGTCCGAGACTGGCCAGTTAAAGCCAGCAGAAGTTCAGTCTGTTGACTTGGAAGAAGGAAGTGTGCAGCCAACAGCAACTTCTAGCAGCAACAGCGGTGCCAGCAGTAGCACAGCCACTCCATCCCGGTCACCTCCACTTGCAAGCGGAATTCAAAACCTGAGGACTCCTGCGAAGACTCGGAGCTTGCAAGACATTTATGAGGCAACCCAAACCCACATAGATGAAGAGCACCCTGACTTTGCATTCTTTACTGAAGTTGATCCAGTAGAGTTCGAAGATGCAAGTCAGAATCGGAAAGTGGGTGCGGGCGATGGATGAAGAGATAGCGACCATTGAAAATAATGAAACATGGCAGCTGACTGATCTTCCAGCAGGGAAGAAGACCATTGGGGTCAAGTGGGTGTATAAGACAAAGTTCAACGCCCAAGGAGACATTGACAAGCTTAAAGCCAGATTGGTGGCGAAGGGGTACAAGCAGAAGTCGGGCATCGATTACCATGAGGTATATGCGCTCGTAGCCCGACTTGACACGGTCGGGATGATCCTGGCATTGGCAGCCCAACAAGGTTGGAAGATGTACCGAGATGGATGTCAAGTCGGCCTTCCTCAACGGAGTGTTAGAGGAAGAGGTCTACATAGACCAGCCACCGGGTTACGAAATTGAAGGCCGGGGAGGGCAAAGTCCTGAAGCTGAAGAAGGCCCTGTACGGTTTGAAGCGGGCGCCCGAGCTTGGTACAGCCGGATTGACAACTATTTTCAGGAGAATGGGTTTCAGAAATGCCCATATGAGCACACCCTATACATGAAGACAAATGCAGCAGGTGAGCTCATTATCGTCTGCTCGTATGTGGACGATCTGATTTATACTGGCAACAACAATGTCTGTTCGACCGATTTAGAACAGACCATGAAGTCCGAGTTTGAGATGACGGACTTAGGGTCGATGAAGTATTTTCTCGGCATTGAAGTTGACCAATCGGCGGATGGCATCTTCATTTCTCGGGGCAAGTATGCGAAGGATGTCCTGAAGCGCTTCAAGATGGAGGACAGTAACTCTGCCATCACACCTGCAGCCACGAGGTTTGAAGTCGAGCAAGTTGGATACAGGGAGGAATGTCGACCCAACCTTGTTCAAGAGGCTAGTTGGTAGTCCGATGTATTTGACTGCAACTCGGCCAGATCTGATGTTCGAAGTCAGTCTGATCAGCCGTTTCATGGAGACTCCGAAAGACACGCACTGGCAAGCAGGCAAGAGGATCTTGCGCTATGTCAACGGGACACGAAACCATGGCCTATTTTACGCCAGACAAGACCAGTTGGAGCTAGTGGGCTTCACGGACAGTGACTGGGCTGGCAGTACCGATGATCGGAAGAGCACCTCCGGGTATGCTTTCCATCTCGGATCAGGGGCAGTATCATGGGCATCCAAGAAACAACCCATCGTTGCGTTGTCCACAGCCGAAGCAGAATATGTCGCCGCCACGTCAGCCGCATGCCGAGCGGTTTGGGCTGCGAAGAGTTCTGAGTGAACTGAACTTTCCTCCGGATGGTGCGACAACAATTTTATGTGATAACAATTCGGCCATTGCACTCTCAAAGGATCCTGTGTTCCATGGCCGGACGAAGCACATAGACATCCGGTATCATTTCATTAGAGAGCTGGTGAAATTTGGCGAAGTACAACTGCAGTTTTGCAGGTCCAAGGAGCAGTGGTCGACATCTTCACGAAGCCTTTGAAGGAGGAAGACTTCAACAAATTGCGAGAGCGACTTGGAGTCAAAGCGCTCGTGAAATCGGGTTTAAAGGAGGGTGTTAGAAAAATTAACCCGATTTCACGCTTGTGCCCAAGCTGCGGTCCGAACCTTGGGCGAAACCGGACTGGGCCCCAGACATGGGCGAAGTCGGACTGCGTTGCCGCGATCCGGGATCCCGGCAAAGGGCCGACATGACGTCTCACCTACCCTCGACGGATGTGACGCTTGTGCGGCGATTGGTCAGAAACCCTAGTTGAGGGCTTGTCAGGACCTGTCAGAGGACAAACCCCAATCCTCCTCTTCCCGCGGCTATATAAGGCGTCTCGGGTATTTCAAACAGTGTAAGAGGAAGAAAAAGAGAAGGAGCAAGAAGGAGCAGAGGCAAAGAAAAGTATCTCAGCGAGCAGTTTGACTCAGTTGATTAATGTCTGAGCAGCCGACTCGACATTTTGTGCATTTAGCTTATCCTGCAGCACAGCCTGCAGATGATTGTAATTTCCTCGGTTGAGGAACTCTGTAAACCCCCGCTTAATATAAATAAAGTTTGTTGTTTGTTTCCGGCATCTTTTAGGGTTTGCAGTTTGTTGTTCTCTGTTCCGGCGTTTCTCTCCTCTCTTTCGGGTCTTGCCAAGCCAGGCAAACCCAGCAGCAGCCGCGAAAGACGAAGAAGTTCATGGCCAGAGTTGGTCAAGTCTGAAGCTTACCGGTTGTCGGCGTGTGAAGTTGGTCACCGAGCAAAGTTCGTCAGCTCGCTGCAAAAGCCGCGCTTCGGCAGCTGAAGGTGTGAAGTCCGCACCTCGCTGCGACTGTCGCACTTCGGCACTTCTGCCTTGCGCAGTCCGCACTGCGCGCGAAGTGCGTACTTCGGCACTTCTGCCTTGCGGAGTCCGCACTGCGCGCGAAGTGCGTACTTCGGGCTTGCGCAGTCCGCACTGCGCGCGAGTGACGGACTTTGCCCAAGGGGTGGGCGTCGTCCGCACTTCGCTCCCGAAGCAGGGAGCTGGCGGTGCACCTTGCGCAGCCTGGAGCAGTCGGACTTCGGCGACTGGCCGCCCTTTCCCTGCGCAGCTCGAACCGTCTGCCTACGGCGGCGATTAAAAAAAAAATAAATAAAATTCTTCCTTCACTTGTATTTATAGGTATTCAGGTTCAGAATGGGAAGACATTTTCAATAAAACCACGGAGCCCAAAAAAACTATTATAGAGGACACGAGAACCGTTTTCTTTCGAACTTGTCGCGCTGTACAACATACCTGCTTCCATAAAAGAAAACAATAGGGCGAGTGGGCGACGCGGCTCCAACAAACACGGCTCTGAGATTGTACAAGTCCACGGAAACAGAAAGGTTAGATAAAGAAGATGTCAAATATCTATTGTATCTAGGCTTTTAGGTGTCCGTGCTCTCTAAAAGTGGAAATAAGGTTGTGGAAAATGTCAAAGGGGACGGTCTTTAATATAATAATGGTATAATATTGGTTAGTGTTAAAAAACGTTAGTATAATAATGGTTAGTGTTAAAATAACGTTGTACGGTGTGAATCGTTTGACATCCCAATTGTTTATCGGCGAGTTAAACCGAGTCTTCTTTTGCATGGAAAATAAAAAACTATTTTATTTTGTGGAGTCAATGAACATATCCACCCAATCCATTTGTCCGTTGCATCTAATAAATTTTCTATTCGTTTTAGGGAGTTTCTTTCAACTCTTATCATTGGAGAGAGAGTCTTCGAGTACGTTGTCCTCCAGCTTAGATTTGAAACAAAATACAGAATGATACGCCTTTAAGAGCCCAGAAGGTAGAGTAATTCTATATATTTTTTAAAACAGAATAAAATAAAGTAAGACAAAACATTCATCTTCAAATCAAAGACTGATAGATAGATATTTAATTCAGAGGAAGTATGCTTGCTATATAGCTTAGTGGTAGATTGCAGTTGCTTACTGTAACGTTACAGAATGGGCCTCCTTAATCATACCTTCACGAGTAGAGAAACACGATTCATTCCGGAATCTGAACACCTCGAGAATGGAATCTTGCATTTGCATTGACTATCAATTTAAAGTAAACTCTTGTTCTTAAATTACAAGATCTAAACGATGGAATTTAGTTTTTTTTTAACTTTTTTTTTAATCTTAATTTATATATTTATGAAAAGAATTGCTATCATATTTAATAAATTGCATGTAAAGTGAAAATTCAAAATATGTCAACAGCGAAATTATATGAGAAATTTTTTCCTTAACGATGGAAAGTTGTTGAAGAAGGGCATAGTCCATTCTCCGAAAAGCCATCCTTGGTATTTCATTATTTGGAGAAAATAAAATAATAATTTATTTATTTTATGATTTTTTATAACGAAGTTTATTATATATATATCAACAAGTTTTACATAAACCAAAGAATCCCATAATAATAACTCTTACAACGATCAGAAGAAAGAAACCCCAATAACAACGAGCACCTATCCAACAACCTCAACCAGGCTTATCCACAACAAGCAAATTAGCAAGATGTTGAGAACAGTCCAATCAAAGCTGATCCCATTCCCAACTCAGAAGCCCATTTTTCCAAGCAATCAATTAAACCATTCCATTCCCTAGAATATGAACAAAAGAAATAAACTCCACATGCTGACAGATTTGAAAGATCTGTTGAGCTACTACCGCCAGTTGCCAATGAACATTAAAAATATTATGAGTCTTCATTAAATTAATAATAATTTGAGAGTTTGACTCACAGATTATCTTTCACCATCAACTATGCATATCCACAACAAGCAAATTAGCAAGATGTTGAGAACAGTCCAATGGAAGCATATCCACAACAAGCAAATTAGCAAGATGTTGAGAACAGTCAAATGGAAGAAGATCCCATTCCCTAACATTTCAATCTTTGTGAAACTCAGAAGCCCATTTTGCCAAGCAATCATCCACACCATTCCATTCCCTCCAGATGCCAATCTACCAAACTACTACCGCCCAACTACCAATGAACATTAGGAAATCAAATTTATTATAAATAAAATTATTAAATTTTTTAATTAAAAAATAAATAAATAAAATATTTCTTTAAGAATGAATGATAAAATTTATTAATAAAATTATTTAATACATCGTTTAAAATTTAATATGTAAATGGAGTGAGTGACAACACAATATGTGAACTAAATTAAAATTCGTAATGTCACATATGTATTTTTAAAAATTAACTAATTAAATTTAAGATGATTTTTTGTTTTTTAATATTAAGAAAAAAGAGGGTTTTAAAAGGGACCCCTAAACATTGTACAAAACAACTACCATTAATACAAACAAAACTAACACAAACAAAATTAACACACAAAAACAGAGGGACCAAACAAATCCAGAAAACTCGAGATGAATAGTGAATGAATCTAGTTCTACATCACAGAAATATTTTTGCATCACAAAAATACAAACAAAACTAACACAAACAAAATCAACACACAAAAACAAAGGACCAAACAAAATGAAATAAATTTGAAACGAAAAATAATTAAATAAAGTTTTAGAACATTATTAAAAAAATAAGAAGAGAAAAAACCTTAAACATTATAACTATTTTAATATTAAAAATTTAAAAAATAATGTAAATGTGAATTATGTACTTTTAATTCATTTACTATTTATTAAAATAAGAGCTTAAAAAAATATGTAAGTTAAGAACAATTAGAAAAATCCCACACAATTTAGATTTAACAAGACTAAAGACATAGATTACTATAATGGATTTTTATGATCTTTTATACCATTAACTATGTACAATATGGTAAATTAACTATCACGAATACATATGTAAATAGATATTTATAAAATATGTATTATCAAAACAAAAGATAAAAATATTATTATGGATTTTTATGGTCTTTTATACCATTAACTATGTAAATATGTAAATATATACTTATAAAATATATACTATTTTGTGTGATAAATTTTTAGTCCAAAACTGTAACAAAATCATTTTTAAAACCATTTAACAAAACTACATGCTAAAGTCACAATATGGAAAGTGTATTGCAATACTTTTTTCAAACATTATCAATTTTAACAATTTAGTCTTAAAAGGATTTATCTCAATTTTCTTTCTAAGTTGATCGACACATTTTTTCATTTACAATTATTAATGCATCAACAATATTTCTTTTTTTAACACATTTTCAACTTCACTACTCTATGATCCACAATATAGTAAATTTAATTTGATTTTGTTATACTTGGATCTAGCATGAAAACTTGGAATTTTTCCCAATTAAATAGCATATTATAGATTTTGTTATCAATGCATCCAAATTAATATTAAGATCATTCCATAGTTTCCTCCATTTATCTTAAAAATCAATTACATTTAGATCATATATAATTATGGTTTCAATTGTACATTTAAATCCTAAAAATATTTCTTTTTCCTACTAAAAATTTAACAACCTAGCTACTTCTCACAATTGTACATACCACATGTCATTCTTCTATAATTTTGTAATACATCCTTCACATGCCATAGTTGAATTTTCTAAATATATCTATTACTCAAACTTTTAAATGCTCCTCCTTATTCCCTAATTGTTGTTTTTATTTATTGTATTAAATAAATTTTAAACTACAAAAATTGCTAATTCATTAATAAGTCCCTTTTTTTTATGTATTCATATCCTAAATATTGACATAATATTCATAATTATTTTTTATTGCCCACATGAGTATCCCTTTCATTCCTTTTCCCTTTATTTTTACTTTGAAAATATTCTTATCCTTTCTCCATTCCTATAAATGCTTTTATCATCTATATATTATAATACTTTGGAAAACTTGAAGTGCAAGGTATATCCTATATATATATATATATATATATATATATATATATATATATATATATAAAGAGAGAAAGATATTGTTGCCCTATATATCCTAAAATACAAGTATTAACCTATATATTACTAACATTCTCATGCCTCCCTTAATAAAAAGGAAGTTCAATACTTTTTTCTTATATTAATTTATCTATTATGCTTTCCTAAAACCCCTAAATTGTAAGGGATGACCTTTATTCTACATTCATTTATATTGTAATGAGATGATTTTTTACTATTTGAATAAATTGAAAACCATTTCTCTAGATCAAACTTAACCTCTTATATTTTTATTTTTTGAAATATGACTCTATATTCCTTCACAAGGAAAATAGTACTTTATAACAAATGTTTCAAATTGTTAATAGAAAATAAAAATTATCATTTATAACAAATGTTTCCAAGTGTTCATATTTGATAAATATGTTGTACATTTTTATCATCATATATAATTACATTTTTCCTTTTACAAATGTTAATTATTTTGAAATATAATAGGAATAATAATAGATAAAAACTTATATCAAATAATATAATTTTAAGGCATGCCAAGGAATCCTTTGTTCAATAGTTGGGATAAATAGTTGATGTACCCTACACTAAGGTTCAAATCATGGTGGCATAAAATAGCTCAAAAAAACTAAATTGATATAAAAGAAAAAGGAAAACCTTTCAAAACCCTACTTTAAAATATACATAGAATTAGAAAGTATAGTTTTAGGTTCTAGACAAATATGGATAATTATTAAATGTGATTATTTGTTTCATTTAAATATCATGGTAATGTATTAATCTATAATAGGAATTGATTTGTTTTAATTCTATATATCCAAACACTTAAAAATATATCTAATGAATTATCTATAAAATAGACTCTAACATTTGATTATTAAACAATAAAAATATATATTCTCTTTTTATGACTCTATAAAATGTGGTGTAAGATAGTATTCCTACTATATACTATAATAATATCTTTCAAACATAAATTCAATTTCTTAGTCTTAAGACTCACCACTCTATTATTTGATATTCATGCTAACAAAAACTAAATATTTAAAATAAAGAAAACATAATATATCTCAAGATAATATAAATTGATTCAAAATATTGATTAGAAAAATAAAAGGTGAAGTAACTCTATATAAGAAAAGTGTTGAAGATTTCAAGATTTAATATAAATTTATTAAATAATTAAACATTACTCATAGAGGATTATCGAAAAGTAATAATAGCAAGTGTGTGAGAGCTTGTTACAAAATAATAATAATAGTTTGAATAAATTGGATTACAATATTTGAGTAGCATAGTTAAAATATATTAAATGTTTAATAATTTAAAATTTAAAAATGTTATTCTATATTAATGATAAAAATAAAATTGTAATTCCTTTAATCGAAGAAATTTTTTATAACTTAATAATAAACATAATTATTATTTATTAAAAATATATTGTAAATCTTATGAAAAAATTATTTATAATACTAACCTCAAATAAATTTACTATATATCCTTTAAAACCACATCTTACCAATATAACTTCAAGTCCTATGAAGTACAAAGAAGACAATAAATGGCGTGACTTGTTGAATTTAAAAAAAAGAGCTTGATTATAAAGAAAATATATATTTTTTGCAAGGTAGGTACCATATTATCAAAATTATTCTACTCTATGGATCAAATTGATAAACTCCTCTTATGCTCATATAACATTTTTCTTTGTTATTAGTATTTTTAATATTTGAAAATATAATAAAATGTTGCATTAAAAGCAAGTAAGATAGGTATACATATTATATAGATTAATGGTAAAGGAAAGCTTATATATATATATATATATATATATATATATATATATATATATATATATATATATATATATATATATATATATCTTATTGATATAAATAAATATTATATTTTTTTAATTGTAAAATTAAATAAAGACATCATATATAATCAAATATTTATGGATGATGGGAGGTGAGAATTACAACCATCTAGTGGAAAATTTTAACTTAACCAACGGATTTAAGAGGTTTGAGTATTATTAATCCTCTTACCCAGAGGAAATATTTGGTTACAAAATAGGTTTCTAGAGCCATTACTAGTGAAGAATATTAGAAATACTTGTTTTAATACATAAAATCTCAAGCTACTCACAAAGGTAAATGGAAAGAAACCCCATGAGAGTATAAGGTTCTTAATACACCATATTTTATAGTTAAATTGAAATCTGGGCAATTAGTTATGATTTATTGGCTTGAAAGTTTGACTCCTTAAGACATGGTCTAAGCATCTGTCTAAATATCTTTTGTAGAATAAGCTTATCCTTTGTAATTATAAACCTTGAGAATTATGTAATTCTATTAGAGTATTAACATTTCTAAAAAATGTATAAATAAAATAAGATATATTTGGCATCCAAGTAGTTGCTCAATTCTTGTCTAGAACTAGATCCATGATTATTGCTCTCTTCTTTCTTCAAAGAGTCTTAAGGCTTGGTTGTGGCTTCCATTCCTTATGAATCCCTTATAAAGTTGCAAACAACTACCTACAATATATGGAATGACTAGATATGGCTTGGTGACCCTAAAATATCTTCCATTAATTCTAGTTAAGTCTACAAAAAAACATTTATGCTTTCATTATTGGAGTCTAAGCTCAATGTCAAATGGCAAGTCAATTTTACCAATGCTCAATGGTCTACAAAAAAATATATATTTATGTTTTCATTTTTTGAAAGATGACTCCATATTCCTTCATAAGGAAAATATTATTTTATAAAAAATGTATAACAAATGTTTTCAAGTGTTAATATTTGATAAATATGTTGTACATTTTTATCATCATATATAATTACATTTTTCATTTTAAAAATGTTAATTATTTTGAAATATAATAGGAATAATAATATTATAAAAACTTATATCAAATAATATAATTTTAAGGCATGGGGACTGTAGCAGCCAACATTGTAGAAGCCTGCAAACTGTAGCAGCCCGTGCACTGTAGCGACCACAAAAATTTTGGCCCTAAAAAAAAAAAATGGTAGATTTTGGAGGCAGCAAGTTGTGACGGATGGAGTAGCAAGGAGGAGGAGCAGGAGGTCTAGGGGCAACAAACCCTAGGTGTGGGGCTTTAGAGGGTAGATCAATAGACACGATAGGTGGGGGCTCTGGTGAGATAGCAGGCCCCCAGGCGGAGGATGTGGACAAGGAAGTTCTATTGGAATCGTTCCAAGGGCATTGGGCAGATGCGGTTGAATATTTCTCTGAGGGGGACCAAGACTCTATGCATCAGGATCAAAGGAAGACCCAAGAAGGAGACAAAGGGAAACCTGGTAACTAGAGACCTTCATATCTTAATGCTCTTCGCGATAAGCAAAAATTATCCGACTCTTATTTTAATCTAAAATTTGTCGATGGTAGGTTGCACATCCTGGATACCTTAGCTCAGCATGTGGCTATGGAGGGTAGAACATCTCTACTGGAAAAATTTATGGGGGTGAGGCCGAACTTGGAAGTCATAAGGAGATGGGCCGTCCAAAAATGGTAGCCAAGGGCCGGTATGATGATTAAGGCTTTACCCAAGAGTTTTCTTTTGGTGACATTTCAATGTGAACAGGACATGGAAAGGACTCTCCAAGGAGGTCCTTGGTTTTTTGGGAAAAGGGGCTTGTATCTGAAGCATTGGTCCCCCGATTTCAACTCCCAGACTCAGGTGTTGGATTTGGCTCCTATTTGGGTTAAGATGTTAGGATTACCTTTGCTTTTTTGGAATGAACAAATCTTGGCTAGGATAGCTACAGATATTGGAGAACTAATAGCTATTGATCCTACAACCTTGAGCAAAAAAAGACTCCTTTTTGCTCGCATGTGTGTGTTGGCGGACCTGAGTAAAGAGCTCCCTAAATCCATTATATTGTCGTCTATGTTTGGCCTTCATACTCAGGTCTTTGAATATGAAAATATGTCTTTTAAGTGTAGTGTTTGCAGGAAGGTAGGGCACCAGGGTATCCATTGCATTTCCAAGAACTAGCCCCCACTCCAAAATACTGCTCCTCAAACCCAAAATAATATCCCTCCCCCGCAGATCTCCATTCCTACCCAACATGGGCCTCAAGGACGTGGAGCTCAAAATCTGAATATCAGAGACCCTGTTCACCCTTTTGTAAGCAAGAGGCAACGTTATAACCCTCCTCCCAAAAATACCTATGCCCCAAAACCCTCTCACAGGGGAGCTGGTCCCTTTGATGGGAACCCTCAAGCTCAACCTACTCCTAAGATGATACAACAAGCCTCAGAGCCAAATCACAAAGGAAAGAACCCCATAGATCAATGCCCTGGGGCAAGTAAGTTTGATTGGGTAATACAGGAGGCCTATGGAGGCTCGGTGGAAGTGGTCCCATGTGCTACAGAGGAATTTATTGGAAGAAATTCCAAGGATATCAACATCCAAGTGGAGAACAATTTTGATGCATTAAATCATCTAAGGGGAGATCAGATGGATAGCCAAGAAGTGGAATCTGAGGTAGAGGAGACTCAAGAGAAGGATTTAGAGGAGAAAAATTAGAAGAAGGAGCAGGAAACTAATTATACAGGCAAGGATACTCAAGAGGAATAGGTGAACCACCAAGATCAGTGTAACCCTAAAGTAGGGAAAAAATAATCTACTAATCAAGAAGCTAAGAGCATGAAATCTTCTCCACTGTCAGAAAGACCAGTTAACCTAGAAAGCCAGATTATTATCCCAAAGACCAAGACTGACCTATCCAAGATGGTTACTAGAAGCCAAGTGAATCCCAAGGAACCCCAGCCTAGAGCGGATGTATGGGGATATGGTTCGGTAGGAAGAGGGAAACCTAGCAATGCTGCCTTAAGGCAGAAAGAAGTAGAGCAAGGAGTGGCTGATGGCACTCAAGTAGTATTGCTCTTTTGGGTGAAGGCTCAAGGATTCAAAGCCCATAAATGAAGATTATTTCATGGAATATTCATGGGAGTAATCCTACAAAAATAAGAGCTTTGTATGCTCTTAGACAAGAACACAAACCAGATATGATTTTACTGCAAGAAACTAAAATGGAGGAGAGTAGAGTTATTCCTTTTAAGAATAGGACTTGGTGAGAAGCTGAAGTAGTAGGCCAAGAGGCCACTGGAATAGCATGAGGGTTGCTGGTTATGTGGAACAATAATGTGATTGATAGTAGAGTGATTATGATGTCTAGTTGGTTTATTTGTCTCTTATGTGTGGAGAAAACCATGTAGGAAGAGTGGATCTTAATGAATGTATACGCTCTAGTTAGAGAGGGATTGAGAAGGGTTCTTTGGAGTCAGCTAACTGAATTGAGGGAGACAGTACCCAAATACCCTTGGATTATGGCGAGGGATTTCAATTGCTACCTTAATCCTATAGATAAATTAGGGGGCTCTCAAAGAGTAACTGCTGATATCTGAGTTTAGATATTTTGTTGAGCAACATGAGCTGATGGATGTGGACCTACGTAGATTCTCCTATACATGGTCTAACAAAAGATTGAAGGAAAACCAAATTTAGATCAGATTAGATAGGTTTCTTCTTTCTCAAGAATGCCTGGAGAGGTTTGGGGACTCTTCATTAATGACACTCCCAAGAATCAGGTCTGATCACAACCCAATTCTATGGGAAACAGGGGAGGACTCTAAGAAAAGATACATCAAACCCTTTCGATTCGAACTTATGTGGTTCCAACATCAGGATCTCAAGGATCTGGTTGCCCAATGGTGGGACAAAAAGTATAATGGTTCGAAATTGGCCCAAGTGGCATGTAAACTAAGGAATGTGAAGGCTAACATTAGAGAGTGTAACAAAACTTCCTTTGGCAATATTTTTGTTAAAAATGCAGAACTAAAAGACAAGATCAATGAACTATAGGAGAAGCTGAAGTCAGAGCAGCTTACAGAGGATCTGAGAAACTAAGAGAGGGAGTTGTTAGCCGAATACCACATGATGCTAGAATTTGAAGAAACCTTTTGGAGGCAGAAATCCAGACTATGTTGGTTAAAGGAGGGTGACAAAAATACAAAGTTCTTCCATGTCTCTACTCTTCGCCACAGGAGTACTAACAAAATTAAGGAGATCAAGATGGTCTATGGGTCTAACACCAAAGATATGGAAGACATAATGAGGGAAGCAGTTGAGTACTTTAAATCATTGCTAGAAGATGTAAATTCGACTATTGAAGAAGAGGACTCTCTGTTGGTAGCCATTCTACCCCTCGTAACTGAGAATCTTAATGGATTCTTACTTAGTATTTTCACAAAGGAGGAAATCAAGAAGGTGGTTTTTGACATGGATTGTAATAGCTCCCCAGGACCGGATGGCTTCCCCGCAGCTTTCTTCCAGAATTTTTGGGATATCCTAGGCAATGATGTAGTGGAAGCTATAACTGAGGCTCTAAAGGACATGGAAATCCTAGAAGGAGTTAATGCTACATTTTTAGTCCTCATCCCTAAACTAGTGGGAGCAATAGAATTTTCTAGTTTTTTCCCTATCAATTTATGTAACACTCTGATGAAGATTCTCACAAAAACAATCGCCAATAGGCTGAAGGTTATCCTTCCTTTCATCATTGATATGAACCAAGGAGGATTTGTGAAAGGGCAACAAATACTGGATGGTATCATCATAATTCATGAGGTTATTCATTCAATGGTGGCTAGTAAGGAAGCAGGTATGTTACTAAAGCTTGATATGAATAAAGCCTACGATCGGGTCTCATGGCGGTTCCTCACCAAGATTTTGGGTAAGTTTGGTTTCTGTCCCTAGTGGATTAAGTTGATTTTTAGTTGTATCTCTACTACAAGATTTTTTGTCATGGTGAATGGGTCACCCTTCGGTTACTTTAAGAGTGAAAGGGGGTTGCGACAAGGAGATCCTTTGTCTCCATACTTGTTTATTATTTTAGCGGAAGCATTGGGTAGGAACATTTCAGTAGCGGTGGTAGATGGTCATTTGGAAGGTTTCAAACCAACCTCAATAGCAGAGCTAGTGTCTCACCAACAGTTTGTGGATGATACAATCATTGTATCCAAAGCCTCGGTGCCTCAGGCTAGGAAGCTGAAGAGAATTCTAACCAAGTATGAGACAGAAGCAGGACAATACATAAACTATAAGAAGAGTAGCATCTATTTCTTTAACACGCCTGGTGGGAGGGAGGAAAGAATAGCTAACCTCTTCGATTGTGGAAAGGAGCTTCTACCAGCAACTTATCTAGGCATGCCTATGTTCGAAGGAAGAATGAAGGCTACATTGTGGAACTCAGTCATTGATAGGATCTCCAAAAATTTAGCAGGGTGGAAGGGCAGCCTTCTCAGCTCCGTAGGAAAAGCCTTATTAGTTCAAACTACTTTACAAAGCATTCCAATTTACTACATGTCTCTATTTAGAATGCCTGCAAAGGTCCAAGCTACATTGGAGAAAATTCAATGCAACTTCTTGTGGTCAGGTTCAGAGGAAAGAAATAGAATTTCGTTGGTAGCATGGAATCAGGTGTGTGCAAGCAAGGATCAAGGGGGATTGGGGCTAAAGAGAATGAAAGAAATGAATCAAGCTCTGATTGGCAAACAGGTATGGAGATTTATCAATAATGATCAATTGGGATGGGTAAAACTTCTTAAGGCAAAATATATTAGAAATAATCAGGACTTCCTGAAAGCTGATAATCTCCCTAGAGGATCCTATTTCTAGAATTGTTTGCTCGAATGTCGGGAGGTAGTCAGGAAAGGCATCAGATGGAGAATTGGTAATGGAAGACAAGTGGACTTTTGGCAAGACCCGTGGTTGGAAGAGGCCCCTCTGAAAGATAACTTAGGCCTTTAGGTCCTCCAACATAACATTTCAGAGGAAATGGGAAGAAAAGTAGGGGATTTTATTATTGTAGCATAGGAAACTTCCTCTTGGAAGAAAATCACAGTTCATAATTTGTCAGAGCAAGAGAAGGTAGCCCTAACCAAACTCAATGATGCTTTAAGGGTTTTCTCGATCATTCCTGGGGAAGGAAGAGACGAGGTGATTTGGGGCAAAACTACAAGTGGGATCTATTTAGTAAAAACTACCTATAAGTTAATCCACTCAGGACACAATGGCTAGAATCTGACTTCTATTATTTGGTTAAATAATTTAACCCCAAAAATAGCTTTCTTCTTTTGGTTGGCAATTCAAAATAGGATTCTGACAACAGATAATCTGCAAAGGAGAGGTTTCCAATTCATCAATCGATGTATCTTGTGTGAGAAAGCGTTAGAATCTGTAAGTCATATATTTCTAACTTGTGAATTTTCTTGTATAGTCTTCCAAATGATCCTGTCCAAATTTCATATAGATTGGGTCTGTCCAAATAGCATGTCTAACTTTTGCATACAGTGGGCTTCCCCATTTCGAGCAAAACTTTTGACTTGGCTCTAGAAGCTCCGCTTACCCCATTTTTTATGGCGGATATGGAATGAGAGAAATAAGAGAGTATTTAAAGGATGTAAGAAATATCCCAGGTTATGTGGTAATAAAATATTCAGAGCTTTGAAAGAAAACTGGAAAAATTTCTTCTTCAAAAATGAGACTATGTCTCTAAGGGAAAGGAGGATTTTGTGAAATTGGGGAGAGGAACTTCCAGACCTAGACATTACAACCAACCCACGGGATGGTGTCAAGTGAGTACCCCCCACACAAAAGTGGGTTAAGTTTAATTTTGACGGGGCAGCTAAAGGAAATTCGAGGGCTGCAGGAGCAGGAGGAGTTCTGAGAAATGAGGAAGGAAAAGTGGTCCTTGCCTTTGCAAAGCCTTTGGGAACTCAAAAAAATCATTTTGTAGAAGCCCGAGCCTGCATGCAGGAAATGAGAATTTCTAGACTTGAGGGTTATAAGGAAGTTATCTTTGAAGGGGATTCACTTAATATAATCAAGGCAATTAAGGAGGATAAAGATACCAGCTAGACCAACTTGGAGCTTATCCTAGAAGCAAATATTCATAAATCTCATTTGGTTAATGCCCGAATCCAACACACCTTCAGAGAAGGGAACCAGGCGACGGATCTAATGGCAAATATTGCAGTTTCTGTTCAGGAGATGCAAATTTGGAAGGATAACTTCCCTCAAGAACTATTGGTGTTGGCTTCTAGAGAAGAGCTAAGATCAAACCTGTTACAGCATCAGAAGATCAGAGGGGTTGATGATGAGTAATCCGATAGATGGAATTAGGCAGAAAAGGCATCCCATTTGCTGGGGCCTGGGAGGTGACAAGTGTATAGTACAACAACCTAGTGGTATTAGTAAGTGCTAGGTGTTGTTTGGTTTTTGTTTTATCCTAAATAGTCAAGCAACAAGTATAGGACTATGGAATCTAAGTATGGCTTAATGTGGGTCTTAGAAAGATCCATTTTGTATTTTGATTATACGGGCTTGAAGCTAGAACCAACCCATTTTGACTATGTAAAAGGTTTGTGGACCTTATAACCACCTCTACCGTATACCAAAAAAATATATAATTTTAAGGCATGCCAAAGGGTCCTTGGTTCAATAGTTGGGATAAATTTGGTGTAGCCTACACTAAGGTTCAAATCTTGGTGGCACCAAATAGCTCAAAAAAACTAAATTGATATAAAAGGAAAAAGAAAACCTTTCAAAAACCTACTTTAAAATATACATAGAATTTGAAAGTATAGTTTTAGGTTCAAGTATCAACAAATATAGATAATTATTAAATGTGATTATGTGTTTCATTTAAATATTGTGGTAATGTATTCATCTATAATAGGAATTGATTTGTTTTAATTCTATATATCCAAACAAGTAAAAATTTATCTAGTAAATTATCTATAAAATAAACTCTAACATTTGATTATCAAACAATAAAAATATATATTTTCTTTTTATGACTCTATAAAAAATGGTGTAAGATAGTATTCCTACTATATACTACAATAAGATCTTTCAAACATAAATTCAATTTATCCGTCTTAAGACTCACCACTCTATTATTTGATATTCATGCTTTAAAAAACTAAGTCAAAGAAAACATAAGATATCCCAAGATAATATAAATTTATTCAAAATAGTGATTAGAAAAATAAAATATGAAGTAAATTTATATAAGAAAAGTGTTGAGGATTTCAAGGTTTAATCTAAATTTATTAAATAATTAAACATTACTCATAAAGGTTATCAAAAAGTTATAATAGCAAGTGTGAGAGCTTGTTACAAAATAAAAATAATAGTAATTTGAACAAATTGAATTATAACATTTGAATAATAAAAATAATAATTTGAACAAATTAAATTATACCATTGAATAAAATAGTTAAAATATATTAAATATTTAATAATTTAAAATTTAAAAGTGTTATTCTATATTAATGATAAAATGAAACTGTAATTCTTTTAGTCAAAAAAATTTGTAACACTCAAATAAATCTACTATATATCCTATAAAACCACATCTTACCAATACACCTTCAAGTCCTATGAAGTACAAAGAAGACAATAAATGACGTGACTTATTGGATTTAAAAAAAAGCATTTGATTATAAATATATAAATATATAAATATATATATATATATATATATATATATATATATATATATATATATATATATATATTGCAAGTTAGGTACCATATTATCAAAATTATTTTACTATATGGATCAAATTGACAAGCTCCTCTTATGCTCATATAATATTTTTTTTTTTATTAGTATTTTAAATATTTGAAAATATAATAAAATGTTGCATTTAAAAGCAAGTAAGATAGTATACATATTATATATATTAATGGTAAAGGAAAGTTTTTATATTTATATATATAAAATATATATATATATATATATATATATATATATATATATTATTGATATAAATAAATATTATATTTTTTTAATTGTAAAATTAAATAAAGATATCATTTATAATCAAATATTTATGGATGATGGGAGGTGAGAATTACAACCATCTTATGGAAACTTTTAACTTAACCAAAGGATTTAGGAGGTTTGGGTATTATTAATCCTCTTATCCAGAGGAAATATTTGGTTACAAAATAGGTTTTTAGAGCCATTACTAGTGAAGAAAATTAGAAATACTTGTTTCAATACATAATATCTCAAGCTACTTACAAAGGAAAATGAAAAGAAACCCCATGTGAGGATAAGGTTCTTAATACACTATATTTTATAGTTAAATTTAAAGTTGGGCAATTACTTTATGATTTATTGGCTTGAAAGTTTGACTCTTAAGACATGGTCTAAGCATCTGTCTAAATATCTTTGGTAGACTAAGCTTATCCTATGTAATGATAAACCTTGAGCATTATGCAATGCTATTTGAGTATTAGCATTTCTAAAAAATGAATAAATAAAATAAGAGATATTTGGCATCCAAGTAGTTGCTCAATTCTTGTCTAGAACTAGATCCATGATTATTGCTCTCTTCTTTCTTCAAAGAGTCTTAAGGCTTGGTTGTGGCTTCCATTCCTTATGAATCCCTTATAAAGTTACGAACAACTACCTACAATATATGGAATGACTAGAGATGGCTTGGTGACCCTAAAATATCTTCCATTAATTCTAGTTAGGTCTAAAAAAAAACATTTATGCTTTCATTATTGGAGTCTAATCTCAATGCCAAATGGCAAGTCAATTTTACCAATGCCCAATGGTAGTCTCTTGTTGGTAAAATTTAGAAAGTTCATATTGAATCTAAAAATCAACTTACAAAAAACATGTATGCTTTCATTATTGGAGTCTAAGCTCAATGTCAAATGACAAGTCAATTTTACCAATGCCCAATGAGAGTCTCTTGTTGCTAAAATTTAGAAAGTTCATATTGAATCTAAAAATCAACTTCTTGAATGGCAGGTTCTACATTAAAAATTTTCAACTTCTGAAAGCTTGGCTATGATTTTATATATTTTCTCTCAATGCAAATTTTGTAATGCTTTAGAAACTCTTATCCATTTGTTTTGGTTTTGTGACATGGATAAACAATTTTGGGATATCTTCTACACTTTTATTCCCCTCTTTCACTATATCTTTGAAGTTCTATTTGTTTGGATTTTTATAGTAGGATAACTACTCCAAACTCTAGGATGTTTGTAGACTCATCATTCTCAAGAATATTTAGAAGTTCATATGCATAAAGGTGTTTATCAGTTCTACTCTTCCATATAATATAGTTTTAATAGACTTGACCTTTGATCTTTTATTACACTTAGGATACATTCATTCCCATGTTTATGGAGCTTCCATCATTCTAGATATTTCTTCGTCTTTCTACATGATACAAAATTTTTAGAATGTTCAACAAAAAACTAAAAAGAAAGCAATAAACAATAATGAACAAATTTGAAAATTAATCACTTTTATTTCTTCCTTAAATTCTTTAGTAGAATTATGAAAGGCATGCCACAACTTCACTATATAATAGGCTCCCTCACCAATGATAGCATATTGCAATAGTATATAACTTAAATTCTTTAGTAGAATTATGAAAGGCATGCCACAACTTCACTATATAATAGGCTCCCTCACCAATGATAGCATATTGCAATAGTATATAACTTAAATTCTTTAGTAGAATTATGAAAGGCATGCCACAACTTCACTATATAATAGGCTCCCTCACCAATGATAGCATATTGCAACAGTGTATAACTATAATCTTTTGTTGAGATTCCTATGTATATTTAATTTGCTTTTCATTTTAATTATGATTCTTTACTCTTATCCACCTCATTTAAACTATTTTACCGATAAATCACACTAAAACAGATATATATCACAACAAACCCACTAAAAGTAATATATATATACACCTGGATTCCCATAGTCACCGGTTGACCGATAGAATGTAGAGCATTATTGACTTGCAACCCTAAATATTCCACGAGTGTTGAACTCTTCCATCTCTATTTGGCAATGTCAAATATCTATTATACCTAGTCTTTTAGGTGTCCGTTTTCTCAAAGAGTGGAAATAATTCGAGGAAAATGTCAAAAGGTGACGCTTTATTTAATTAGAATTAAAAAGTGTTATACCGCGTGAATGGTTTGACATCCTAATGGGCGGGTTAATCTGGCCACCCCTGCCTTCTTTTGCTTGGAATATTGAAATTATTTTATCGTGATAGTCAATGAACATATCTACCAAATCCCTTTGTCTGTTGTATCCACAAATTTTAAACTGCAGGTTTTTTTTTTCCACTCTTATCATTGGAGAAAGTCTTCGAGGGAGTCGTTCTCTGGCTTAGAATAAAATAAAATGTAGAAAGTGATACCTTGAATACACATAATGGTAGCAAGTATCTTCATCAATATAAAAGTGCATTTTATTTTAAAAATAGAATAATATAAGAGTAAAACAAAACATTGACCGTAATCGAAGATCGATGCCAAGACGTTTAACATATGAAAAAATTGTTTGGTATATAATCTACTGGTAGACTGCGGCTGCTTTCTGAAAGATCCAGACATAGCCCTGGGTAATCATACCAAGTCTTTGAGATTCCTTATCACTTATGATACGAATATTTTAAATATAAAAACATTAATGAAATACTAAACATGAATGGAGTTTTCCACGAGTAAAGAAACACGTTTCCTTTTTTAGTCTGAACACCTCCAGGATGGGATCTCGTAGGTTACACGCGCTAAAGGATGGAAGCTTAGGTATAGGGTTTAATCTGAGACTATATAATTCTTTAGAATCATACGAATACTTTACCCCATTGACTTTTTAATTTCAATCATAGATAAATGAAAATGAATTTTTTAATAAAATAATTTTTTCGATACTATTAAATAAAGATGGTTTTGAAAGGGTCTTCACAATTTTTTATAAAACTTTCACATAAGAAGGAGAAAACTAGAAGCAAATCAGAACCATTAAGAAACCACTCTCCATCTACTCAGGAGGCGCCATAAGCACCAAAGAACAAAGAAAAGCACAACGGACAAGAAAGATCGAGGGGAGGCGCCATAAGCACCAAAGAACAAGGAAAAGCACAACGGACAAGAAAGATCGATGGGAGAACTGAGAAAGTTCTAAACCAACGAATATACTTCTTAATAAAATAATTTGAGTTATACAAATTTAAATGATATATGGAAGCATGTTTGTGAATTTTTCATAGGCAAAGTTTGAGAGGTGTGGGAGTTGAGACAAGGGTTTTGAAGGGTTGTAGACAAAATTACAAGAAAAGTATAGAGAAAGGGGTTTGTTGGCCCTAGTGGTCATTAGGAATATTTTAATTTGGATGATTATGGTAAGGAAAAGATGTAGAGGAAATACAATGGATTTAAAATTAAGTGCACAATAATTTTTTGCAAGCTACTTAGACCCAGAGAAAAAATAAATACTTTCAATTTAACATACAAAAAGAGATGGAATATCATAGTCTACCATAAACACAAGGCTAATTATTGAGAACCAATAATAGAGTAGACCAAATACGAGAAGCTAAAGCAAGTGAGAATGAAAACACGTTCTAATTAATATGCTTGTAAGGATTACATTATATAGGTTTAAGAATAAGCCAAATTGGGCTCAACATTGCTGGAGCATCATTATAGACGTAAATCAAATCTACTAATTTGAGCTAGTCCCTAACATAGCTTTGACTAACTAACTTATCCCCTAATTGCTCTCAACCACTTCTATAATAATACTACTTTAGCTACGTAGGAATATTACAAAAAATATTAAACTTAATGCTCTAAAGTCCACATTCTCCCCCTTGATGTTGATGGGACTTCTTCTAGAATTTCATCAGCATCACAACATTGGAATATTTCTTCCATATATATTATTGCTCCTTCCTGTAAGTAACTGAGTGTCTCTTTTTGATGAGCTACTCCCCCTTCATCAAAAACTCCTTCAAATGATCGCATTCCCATAATACCACAAGTATTGGTTCTCACTAACCAATCTGGCACATTTCTTTCATCACAGATCTTCAAACAAAATACAACTATGCAATAGCTAGTTACAAATGCAACAACCAATTTTTTCTCCTCTCACAATGTTTCACTCTTTACTATGGCTTTACATGTTTCCTTCCAAGGAATTTTAAACATAAAATACAGCCAACACATATCCATGGTTCTCATCACCATGCTATCCATGTCCTTTGCAAATAAAATAACTTCATCCAAAGATGTCTCTACAAGACAATCATCTCTCAATAATACCTTTTTAAAATATTCTCCTCCTTTATTCAAATACATGTTCACAAAAAATAAATCATTAATCACAAAAATATTACCTCCAGTGTGATTAGATTTGGTGCTCCCCATAAATCTATTGTGTGACATTTTTCCTTAATTGTATATTGCTTCAAGATTAACCATCAACTCTTCACTAAGAGTTCTCATCCTTTGTTCAATCCATGTTGGTGTGTTGAAACACCATTCACTCAAACAATCATACATTGTTGCCTTTTCAAGACAACTATTTTCCTTCAATGTAGACACTCCAAGTGAGTGATCTTCAAACAAGAATCCTATAGCTTCCATCTCCTCTTCATCAAATTTTTCTTGTGGATCAACATCCCACATCACTTCATTTACTATTTTAAGAGAGCATACATCCATTCCAAGTGAATGGTCTTCAAGCCAATGATCTTCCATGAACATTGCTTCTCTATCATCATCTTCTTTATTCTCCTCCATGAAAATTGTAAGTGCATTCTTCATAATAAACTTTTCATCTAGGTGGTCTTCAAATTATTCTTCCACTTTTGAGTGGTATTCACAACAAGATATTTGAGTAATTCTTTCTCCATTGAGACATCCATCCTCTTTGCTATCAATGTGATCATGCCATTCCTGCAAAAAAATCATTAGTACAATGTTTCTTTTTATCTTTTTCTCCACTTAAAAGAAATAATTGACTATTATAATTTTCTATACCTTTACAATACATGTCTTCAATAATGGGTGTCTCATAATGACTCTCTCAAATGAGAGCTATACAAGACTCCTTCTCCTTATTATCCTCTTCTCCATGAAGGGATTCCTTATCTTATTCTCTCTTCTCTTCAAGAAGAAGTTCATCATCACTCTCTTCTTCAAACATGTCCTCCTCTTCAAGGAAGAATTCACCATCATAAGAATGTATGTATTTTTAAAAAAAATATATCTTCATATGAGTCTTCACAAGACTCTTCAAAAAATCCTTCAAAGAAGCAAGGCTCCTCCTTGCCAGTTATATGACTTGAGAAATCAGTATCCAAAATCCAAGTTTCATTGAAATTTGGATCTGATTCTCCATAGGCAAAGAATAAAGTTGAAGTTTCTTCTTCCTCTCCATAGTTTCCATAGTTACCTCTCTCTTCTTGAGAAGTCTTGGACAAATAATATTTAGCAAAGTGACCAACCTTACCATAATTTTAACAAACTTTGTTGGATTTGTCACCTCCTCTTCCTCATCCTTGGTTGCCACCTCTTGAGATACTTCTTCCTTTACCTCTCCTTTGTCCTCTTTCTTGGCATCTTCCTTGGCCTCTTCCTTGGCCTCATCCTTGGCCTCTTCCTTGTCCTCTTCCTTGTCCTCTTTCTTGAGTCTCACTCTCCTTGGATGAAAATTCTTTTTCATCACATCCATTTTTTTTTATGTAGAAGTATGTAGTCTCTCTTCATGAGACATCAAAGAACCAATTAAAGCATAAAAATTTAGAGTAGACAAATATTTAGACTCCTCAATAATGATTGCAATATGATTCCATTTATGAATAAGTGTTCTCAACACTTTCTTCACAACTACTTCAGTTTTGATGTCTTCTCCAAGGGTTTGCATTTTGTTTACAATGAATTTCACTCTAATATAATAATCACCAACATTTTTATCATTTTGCATTTTGAAATTTTCAAAATATCTCTTCAAGGTTTGAAGCCTTGTTTCACTTGATCACTTCCTTGATAGCTATCATTCAAGGCTTTTCATGATTCTTGGGTTAATGTACACGAATCAATAATTGGAAAGATATTTTTCTCTAAAGATGCTTTGAGATGATAAAGGGTAGAAGAATTCTTCTTTTGGGTATTCTCCTTGCTGGTTTTATCTACTGCACTCAAAATAGTCCAATCTACAGGTTCTGCATTGCCATCTTTGACTATACCGCACAAACCTTTATCGATGAGTAAGATCTTCATCTTGATAGACCAATACTCATAATATAGGCTATTAAACTTAGGTATAGGAATTTTATTATTTGTTGCTATTTCTTAATCAACAAGACTAAGACAAATTTTATGTAAAACAAAACACTTTGTTTCTATTTTCAATAGAAACAATACTACAGTAGAAAATAAAGAAATTACAATATTTTGTTTGTAAAAAAAATACCTACCTTTGTTTTATTGACACATCACACTAGCATATTTATTCTTTATTACTGCTCCTCTCACTGAAGCACACAATCCCATAGACAACATACAATAGTCTCTCTACGACAATACAAAAAATTCAAATACTTGCATAGACTTTTTTAAACACACAATCCTTCAATCGCTATTTTTGATTCCACATCGAAAAAAAAATGATGTTCACTTACATCATCTACTGCTCCAAAATGTAGAGCCTATATGTAGATAAAATATCAACACAACATTATACACAGGAGCATAACAGGTTTTAAAGCAAAATCAATTTTTATTTTCTTTATCTCATGATTGCCAACATCTCCAACATCTGCCTATCACGAGCTCTCCTTCCTCTCATAGCACATCCAAATGTAGTGTTTTCTATAGTAAATGGACACTCCTTTTTAGCATATCCCCTCGAACCTTTGTTCTAAGTCAACATTCTCACGTTGGTCATCATTTTCTCCAGTCAACCATATAGTAATTTTATGCACAATCTTCACGTGGATTTTTGGCTCTCCTTTCTCAGCCAAAACAAACCAACTATGCATAGCTTCTTTCGTAGGTGGTAAGACTTTCCAAATGTGCACACACAGCACAAAATAATTTCCACTACTCAACAAACTTTGTTGAGATCTGACATCCACGATGTCCTTTGCTCCTCAAATCATAGAAATTTTTTTGACAACATTCCAAACACTGCAAATTGTAGCACATTTTTTTTAAATGCATGTTACGATGCATGGATTTCTTCAATTGATTGATGGCATCTTATATTGACAGCACTTTCATAGTGTCTTAAACAATGTGTCTACTACACAAGGTTCTTCGCATGACTTTCTCTCCTCCGTAACACCTCCACTTGGATGACAACAGCAAAACGATCTCCTTATTCTTCAAACTGGTACCAAGCACAATACGTATATTTCTCCATGCATAGTAAGACGTATACCTCTCTTCTCATTCACCTTGCAACAATACGCGGTCTCCACAACATCATAGTAAACATAAAACATCACAGACTCATTTCAGTTATGAAGTCCTTGCAATCACTTCAACTAACGTTGCATTCTTCAACACAAATTCTTATCACTTTTGACCCAAATACTATGCTCATTTGTAGTGGATGTGCTACATGCAATGGAAAAATAGTCCATAATTCATGAAGTCTCCAAATCAATTCATGATGTCTCAATTTAGTGTAGGCTTTCCTTTGTGTATTTTCATATGTAGACACCAAAACAACACCAATCCGATTATGTGGCTACAAAAACTGATCAAAGTGACATACATAGCCCCTAGGGCAGCCCCCAGAGGTTAAACAGTGGTCCTAACCACTCCCACAGCAATTTTGGAAGGTTAGAGGTCAATTTGGCACCTTTTTAGCACTTTGCTCCCTACTCGTCCCACCCTTGGATGATTACAAACTGGTATTCATCCCACCCCGGGATGATTACCAGCATTCGCTCTAGGGTGGGACGATTAGCAGGTTTGACTGGCAAAAAGTCAAACCTCGATAGGTCCGCAACTTAACTGCACCTTCAGGGCATGCAATTGCGAGGAACGACTTCAAATCAGAGAGAGGGACTTCAGTCAAGCATGCCTTGATCATGGAGGCCTCATGCAAAGAGACTCTAAATTAGGGAAGAATATTTTCTCCCAAAATAGGGCAAGCAAGTCAAGTGGTGCCCTTGCATGCGCATTCAAAGAGAGAGACCCTAGGTCTATAAATTGGTGAGTCTTCTCACCCCAAAAAAGGACAGAGCAGGAGCATTTAGAGCAATGGAGTGCTACCGAATCAAACCCTCACCCTCATTGTGCTTCTTACATCCTTGATCTCTCTTTTGGAAGGGAGGTTATTGGGTGATTATTGGAAGTGCAATTTGGACCCAAAACCCAAACATTTGGCCACAATACCCCACCTAATTTTTTGACACAACCCCATAAGATGTTTTGGACCCATCCCAAGTGGATTGGTGCCAAAACCGAGCCCCAAATGGTGGGCATCCTACCCTCGGGTGCCTCCAGTACTACTATAGTCCTAATCGCCCCACCCCAGAGTGATTAGAAATCTATGGAATATTTCCCTACTATTTATTTTGCATTTTATTCTAGGTCATCCATATATGCTATCATTTAAATTTCATGTCATTTGGATGAGTTTTGACTGTGCTTTCAATGTTTCTCGCTTTCACTAACATACAAGGAGCATCATCGAATACAGGGCGATCGAGGCCAAATATGCAAAATCCAACCTTCTAGGTCGTTACAAAATGCCCCATTTTACCTAACCGCAACTTTTTAGGTGTTTTGGAGGCCCCTAGATGGGACATTTAGGAGGTCACCTTCTGACGTTTTATAAAAGTCCTAATCATCCCACCCCGGAGCGATTAGAAATTTGTGGCAGATTTCTCAACTGTTCCTTTTGCAGTGTGTTCCTGGTAATTTTTTCTTGCTTTTGTAAAATTTTTAGCTTATTCTGATATGTTTTAGTTATCGTTTTAATTATTTTTTGCATGCATCAACCGTAGGCCTTGGGGATTGCATGTTTCCCTCTATCTGTAGGTGCTACTAATAGTTTATTGTTTCTCTGAACACAGGATCCCAACATCGAAGGGTAGATTGAGCAAGTTCTTGAAAGGATTTGAGGGCAGATTTGAGGTAAGTCTTAGTGAATACTTGAGAGGATATTGAGAAATTTCTTGAAAGGACTTGAGGGAATATTTGAGGTACGTATTTGTGAATACTTGAGAGCAAATTTGATTGATTTATTTATTCAATATTTGTGTTAAGTCTTGGAGAAAATATAAGCTAAGTTTATTTGTAATTGAATCAAGATTTGTGTGAAGGCTTGAAGATAAATTTGAGGATAGAGTTTGGTGTACATTTGAGAGCAGATTTATGCTAGACCTAAGATATATTTAGAGCATATTTGTACTACACTTGGGAAAAAATTTGGTATGGATACAAGACAAAGTTGAGAGAAAGGTTTGGAGGTGATAAATCAGAGGATAGTAATCTCCAGTGGATGGAGATCCATTAGCTAGAGCAATGAGGATAGATGTATTTTGAGTGAGGATAGAGGTCTTCTATATAGATAGATCCACAAGACAACGTAGTGGGGGCAGTAGTCTTCTAGAAGATCATCAACCAGAGTAGAGAGGAAATAGTTCTCCTATGGATAGTTCTCCTATGGAGTGTAATCTGTGGACCAATTGTGAAGATATATTTCTTCTATAGAGAGATATCCACAAACCAGTTGATGAGAAAGAGTTATCCTGGGTCAAGTTCCACAAACTAGTGAAAAGGGGAAAGGTTTCTCCTATGGAGAGAGATCCACAAATAAGAGCATTAGTGGATTGGTGTCTCTTTTGGATAGAGGTCCATACAAATTGTAATAGAGAGGTAATTCCCAAGATATTTTTTAAGAAAATTTAGTAGAAATATTTTCTCCGTAGAGTGGCCCACATTGGGTGAACCACATTAAATTGGTGTCTCTATTGTGTATGATGATTTGTTCATTACTTTGACTATTGTTGTTGATATTACCATTGATTATATTGGATAATATTGTTTGGGAAAAAAAAGTAAATTTTGGTCTTAAACTAGTTCACCCCCCTCTCAGTATAAGCTTGTGTTCTTCACCCTAGAATTGTTATTGTTCTTCAATTGAATCATTCCTTTCATTTCCTTCTCGGCCAGTATTTTTTACTCTACACTTGCAACTTCCTTAATGAAAAAATTGATTATTTGTTAATCATTTTAAAACACTTGCCAATAAAGGTTTTTATCAGGGACTGAAGATCTATAAATTAATATCACTATCTTTGGTTTTTTGACTACTTGATCCATGGGAGAAAAATAAGTACCAAGAGAAGCTAAAATGTCCATATGTTTATTCTGCTTCAATGAATTTACCTAAATGTTCAATGCTATAAAGGACTCAAACAAATCCTATACCTTGTTGCGGTAGGACTTCAAATAGTGTTGCTTCAATACACATTTGTTTTTTGTCCTATTAACGATGATTTTGGAGTCTCCAAATATTTACCACTATTTTATGCCCAACATTTTTTATTTCTTCAAACAAAGGCACAAAACTTCATATTCGATGGAATTATTCGTGCAACCAATATGAATATGTTTTCTATAACCTTATAGGAGAAACAAGAATAATACTAGCCCCTATGCCAGTCTTACATCTTGCACCATCAAAATATAGCTTCCATAGTTGATCTGAAATAGGCTCTACGAAATGAGAGACCTTTTCTTCAGTCTACTCAATTTTAGTTATGGTATAACAACCGATGCCAATTTCAAACATTGCCTTGAAATCCATTAATGAGAGTTCATCCTCCAAGTGGACCTCACCAAGAGCCTCCTCTATCAAGTCCACTTCTTGCACATCCTCTATCATCATGTTGACTACTCTAGTGGGCTTTTATTCTTACTCCAATTTTTATATATGAAAAGTTGATGGATTTTAATTATAGATGCAAATTCATCTTCCCTTAAATGGGATATCTAAATGTGAATAATCCAAATAAATATATCCTCCTGGTTTTTATGTAAATTCCCTCGTAAGACACATGCTAAAGTATGGTTCCAGGTCAACCACCACTGCTTCTTGAATGACAATAATTTGAGGTATGCTATGTAGAATAATAGGAATATCCTTGATTACTCGCACCATTTTTATTGGGATCCCATCCAACTACAATACACCTGGATTACTTATTATGTATTCCATTCCCACTACTTTGCATACTTTCTTCGGCATGACAGTAGTCGCAGCACCAGATTCAATCATACAATTATGCATGATCCATCCTTCCATTCTAAGAGATAAATAGAATGGAGGTGGCCTATCCTTTCTAGTGATAGAAGTCAATGTCTGTGCTAGCATTGTTTGGGAGAGATATTTATTTAGATTTTTTAGTGAATTGAGAGATTCTTGCAACAGGTCAACCTGCCCAGGCAACTATAGTGCATCTAGTAGACTTACTTTCACAATAATCTTCTTCATTTCCTCCACAATATTATAATCAGAAGTATTTGGGATCTTTTCTTCACTAGCCAACTCATATTTGTTTCTGTATTGTTGAGTGGCTTCCACCCTTTTCCACTTAGTCAATGATGGATATTTGAGGTGCTCTTTGGCTTGTTATTTTGCCTTCATTCATAATTGAATGACTACGATCTATGAAGTTGATGCCTTCATCTACAACTTATCTTGAGTTTTCTTGACCAATAGATCCTTCAATAAGATAAAATATTACTGCTTTTTTGTTATGCCAAGAGCTTTCGCTTGTGATGGAACCTTTTCATTTTGTACCTTTTGTTTAGCAAGAACCTTCTGAGGCTCCAATTTTGCTGGATTAACAATAACCAACTTTTTTCCAGCCCTCGTAAGGAGTGAAACTTACTCCAAATATGGGACCATAAAGTTATGATCAGCTTTCATTATCATATTCATTTGTCCATCAGTAGAACTTTCTACTAATTTCTATACATATTTCAAATGAACCATGCACATGTCTTCTCCATGAGGATCATTGCAAGTGGAGCACCAGTATGCTCTCTCCATTGTACTATTTTCTTCATTTGCCTACATCGGTGTGTTTCTTTTAGGACCTTTTCTAGTATTTGATTGTTATTTAGTAATCGATGGTGTTTGAAGTCTTCTTGATTGAAAATTAGCTTCAACTTACTTCTTATTAACTATCATGATTTAATTCGACATCGTCCTTATGACCAAATTAATAGATTGCATTTATTATAATAATTTCATGTAAGTATTAAGATTTGAGGATGCAAGAGGTGCTGGTAAATATAGAGGCACTTATGGAGCAGGTAATGATAGTGGAATAGGTGGCGTTGATAGTGTTGGGAAAGGAATCGGGATTGGTAGCTAAGGAGCAGTTGGTACAAGTAATTATGGAATACTTGGAGTGGTGAGTTGAGGAACTAGGATTGGAGCAATTTGACGTGAACTTAAGTTCCATAAGGGAATAGGATACATAGAAGGCATAGTTTTCAAAAATGCACTCAAATACAAATGTTGTGGAATATCGAGAAGGATGGGCATGATTACCTTTGGGGGAATCTTTCCTATGGTGATCAAATTTACTTTGGCCTTTTGTGTCTATGTGTACAAGTCTAGAAAAGTATTTATACTGGCTTATCAGATAGCCATACCAATGTCTGAGTTGAAGGATTTGAGGTAGTAAAACATAGCTTGCTCATGCATGGACTGAAGGTCTTCAAGAACTCTCTACCAAATTCAGGTGAATCTGATGTTAAAGTATACTATCTCCTCTTGTGGATGTCGTTGGATATTCATAAATTGATGCTAGTAGTATTACTATCTAGAATTCAAGGAATGGAGAACACGTCGGCTAACTGTGAAGAAGTTGTAATTGACATATGAGGCAGAGTGATTAATTTGGGGTGTTCTCCTAATTTTTGGTTGTTGAGTTCAAAAAAATCAATGGGGTCTTCAAAATTTTTGGCCTTCTATCTTGTGATCATGAAGCACAACTTTCACTACCTTCACATTCGAAGGCTTTTGGGTATAGTTGAGTCACCATATGTTCTAACCGTACAACACGAAGGTGAACATCAAACCTCAATACTATTGAAAGTGGAACTTTTAGAGTCCCACCAGGCATGCCAAAAATTGTTGGTCAAATATATGCCTAAAATATAAACATACGTTTGTGCTCCCTAGACATGGAAAACATTGAAATGCTGGAGGAAAGAAATATCCCCCATGCTAGTATCTAGATAGGGTTGACTCCCTTACTAATCCTACATCAATTTAAGTCTAGAGTTATAGGAAATAAATTTGAAATAACATAAAGAAATGGGAAATATAGCCATAGGCCAAAGATGCAGGATTGGGGATAAACTAGCAGCAATAATTCCAACCAAGTGTTATAGTAGCATAGAGTAGAAAGGAAGGCAAGAGAATCCACTTACAGTTTCCCAAAGAAAACTTCTAAAATCACATTCCAATACTCACACTATCACCAATAATGTTCAAATACAGATGCATAATTTGAGCTTAACAATAGATAAAAAACATGAACATAAAATAGAAATGCTTGAACAAAAAGAAATCACACATAGAGACTATTTGCAAAATCAGAAGCCACAACTTCTTCTGTTTATGCAGAGAACTTGAATAGTTTTTTTGTAGAATGTCTATCCCTATTTTACAATGGAAAATGAGTAGTATTTATAGAGGATTTCACCTGTCACATTTAATACACATAAGAAAAAATATTTACAGATCAGGAATCTTAATGAAGAAATTCCTCCTTGGAAATATTGAAAATCTTCCTCCTAAGACAACGATCCAGTTTCTAAGGTAGAATATCTAAGAAATCAACACATTTGAGTGTCGATGCATGAAAAATTGTAAAGCTAGTCATTGACTTGATGCCCACATCACTACATGGAAATTTTCCCCTGTATAGGATGTCTTGGATGAAAATCACCTTATGATTTTAATATTGCAGCTTATTTTGCTTGAAATCAATAACTTTAGTTACTCCTTGTCCCAATCATTAAATTTGCTTCAATCACATGAACTGGGTACTTTTAAAAACCTCTATTGTTACCAAAAATAGAAATCATCCAAAACTAAGCAATGAGAAAATGTGCCTTCTTCAACCTGCATTATTTCCTCCTCATTTGTACTTCTTGGTGGAGAGGGCACCCAAAAAGTGGTAATATCCATGATTTTGTTCCACTTCTTGTAGTTCTCACATTATTGCATTCACCAGATGGCCTCCGAATTTACTTAATTTTAAACTTCTACTATTGCACTCACCTCTTTGTTGTGGTAGTAGTCAAGTCGGAGAAAATTTGAGTAAAACAACTTATCAAACACATGTGGTTTCACACTTGATGTTTTGAATTATCTTTATACCCTTTCACCCCTGAGAGAGGCGATAGAGAGCCTCACTTTTCTCCCAAGGTGAAAGTATTTCACATAAGACGTATTCCTTTTTGAAAGTATACGTTCATCCCCAAAAGAGGTGAAAGGTGTTGTCGCCCTTCACCTTGGGCGAATGTAACTTTGACCTTTCAGTGCCCACCCCTTTAGTATTTGCATGAACTAAAAATAAAATCATTGACGCGTTTAAGGGGTCATCTTCACGTAGCTTCACCCTTTACGTGCATTCATCCAAAAAGAGGATGAAAGGTGTCTTCGTCCCTCTTTTGGAGTGAATGAATATTTGACTTTTCATAGCTCTCCTGGCGCCTAAACTCACCATTTTTCTATGCTTTCACCCTAGGTAGGGGTCAATGGGACTTTAAAACCTCAATTGATGCAAAATCCCATTTGACTAGTCAACGCATTGGCTTGGTGCATCATTTAAAATTTTGAGGATGTTCACCCCAAAGTGGGATGAACGATGCTTTCACCCGAACTTTGGGGTGAATGCACTTCTTTATATCATCAATGTATTCTAGGGTGGGATGACCAACAAAATGGTCAACCATACCATATTGGGATGACCATAAACCATGCAACCATACCACCCTTGGATAGCCACCAAAAACACCATAAAAATCAAAAGCAAAAAAATGGTCTAAAAACCACCAAAAATAGGTCAAAACTAATAAAATTCACAAAGGATCAATATTGAACCCAAATTGTTCATGGATGAATTGAAAATTCTATAATTAAATCTCTAATGGAACACCTTTAGGGTTCATCTAGCAAGGACTAGAACTTCTAAAATTTGTATAGTCAAAGGAATAAAGTTGTGTCGCATTTTGAGCCTTGCCAAGAAATGCAAGTTATCAATAGTAAATGTATAATTTGAATTTTTCAATAAAAGTCTTACCTTTTTTATAAAAAAAAAAAATCTCTAATATTGATTCTTAAACATTAAAAATATAAGTTATCTTCATATAACTCTATAAAGGTGGTGTAAGATATTATTCCTACTATATACTACAATAATATCTTTAAACACATAGATAAGTTCAATTTCTAGGTCTTAAGAATCACCACCCTAATATTTGACTAACATGATAAAAAACAAAAAATTTAAAAACAATGAAATAAATTATATCTAACATAGGAGATCTCTACACAAGACAACGTGATTCAATATATTGATTAGGAAAATAAAAACTGAAGTACCTCTATATAAGAAGAGTGTTTAGGATTAAAAGATTCAATCTTAACCAAGAATTTATAAAATAATAAAATATTATTCCTAGTGGGTTATCAAAAAGTTATAATAGTTTGGACAAATTGGCTTATAACATTCTAATAGCATATTTTGAATATATTGAAATATTTTTGAAAGAAAAATTGAAACTATTACACTACATTAATGATAAAATGGTAAATAAATATTCTCACAAAATTGAAATTCTTTTAATTAAAAAACTATTATAGCTTAATGATAAATATAGTTATTCTTTATTAAAAACTAATTTGTGTGGGTCTTGTGGAGAGTCTATTTATAACCCAAAATATATTAAGCATAATATATCTTTTACAAATATATCCTACCAATAGAATATAGTATAGAGCACAATAAATGGTGAAAATCCATGACTTATTAGGTTTAAAAAAATAAAAGAACTCTACTATGATGAAAAAAAAACTTATAGTTAGAAAATTACTTTATTTTATAGATTAACTCATCTTATGTTCTTGCAACATTTTTCTTTTTATTAGCATTTTTTATTTTTAAAAAATATAATAAAGTGTTACCTTTCAACACAATCAATATAAGTATACATTTTATATAGATTAATGGTAAAGGAAAGGGGAAAAATCCATATGTAATCCTCAATAGTATATATAAATATTAAAATTTTATTATAAAATTAAATAAATTAATAAACAATTTAAAATATAAAATATTGTATTAAATTATTTTAAAATAAAATACATCTATATATATATATATATATATATATATATATATATATATATATATATATATATATATATATATATATATATATATTCAAGAGAAAGGGCTTGAACTCAAGAGTTTGAGAGGTTACAAATTTTCATCTTAATTGAGTTGGTTAGTTACATACTTGATTTTTGTTTATAAAAAATTTGAATTCTTGCTTTCATATTTTTTGGATATTCTTTATTTGTTTTTTGACTAAGGATTTGAAGCTTTGAAATTTCACAAATACTTCACTCTTCTTGCGAATAAAGTAAATCCAAGTGTACTGGGAGAAGTCATCAACAAAGACTAAGGCATATCTAGACTTATTAAATGATAAGGAAGGAAATGGTCCTTGAAGATCATTGTGAATCAACTACAAGATATGAGTAGCCCTCCATGCATTGCCCTTCTTAAATATCTCCTAGAGATGTTTTCCAAGGTGTAGACACCAAAATAGCACCAATACAATTATGTGACAACAAGCGCTGATCGCATTGACACACACAGCCCCTAGGGCAGACCCCAAAGGTTAAACAGTGGTCCTAACCACTCCCAAAAGCAGTTTGGAAGGTAAAAGGTCAATTTGGCACCTTTTGGAACTTTGCTCCCTACTCGTCCTACCCTAGGATGATTACAAACTCATATTCGTCCCACCCAGGGACGATTATCAGCATTCACCTCGGGGTGACGTGAATAGAAGGTTTGACTAGAAAAAAAAGTCAAACATCGACAGGTCCACCAGTTAACTGCATCTTCAAGCCATGCAATTGTGAGGAACGACTTCAAATCAAGAAGAAATACTTCAGTCGTGCATGTCTTTGATTTTTGGAGGCTTCATACAAGGAGACTCTAAATCAGGGAATAATCTTTTTCCCAAAATAGGACATGCAACTCCAGTGGCGCCCTTGCATGCACATTCAAACAAAGAGACCCTAGGTCTATAAATTGGTGAGTCTTCTCACCCAAAATATAGAGAGAGAGGTAGCATTTTGAGCAACGAAGTGCTACCATTTTACATCCACACACATACCTGAAAGCACGAGATTCCGGTCAAAAGAAACACCAAGTGCAATTGCATTCAAAATTAATCACGCTTAAGTCCTAGGAATGTACATTGCATGAAACGAAAAGAGACATGTTGTAAGAGACGCAATCAGATAAAGAAAAACAGCCCTTTCATTAATTTCTTTCGATCTCTGTTACAATAATGCCTCCTCCCTTTTCAGGGGCTAGGAGCGCAAATAAGGTTTGATTACAATCGTTGAATGGTTCCTCCTTCCGCGTGCCCACGATTGCACTCGGTGGGCTAAGATGATGCCGTCGCTGATGTTGATAGGTTCTTTGCCTCTGCTGCTTCTCCTGCAAACAAAGAAATGATCAAGACGTTAGTAGCACTCGTTGCAAATGAAAATCATTCTCTCTCTAAAACTAACAAAATATGCATACGAATATTTGCTCGAAACCATGAAAACAGTGAATCCAAATTGCTTCAAAATATGACAGAAGGTAAGAACAGTCACCAGAAGGCCACTGCCACTGAGGCAGCTGGCCAATTCACCTTAAACTAGAATTCGTCCCTGGGCAGGACGAATTCTGACTGTAATTCGTCCCTGGGTGGGACGAATTCTTCTGAATAGGAGAAATCGACCTGCTGCTGCTCCAATGTCGGATCTCGGGACCTGCAAAACTCCTGCAAACAGGGGGGTTAGGTAATTGGGGCCATTTTGGGACGACCCAGATGGTCGGATTTTCCCAATTTGACCTCCTCCCTCGGGAATTTAACCTTGACACCTGCAAGTTAGCGAAACGATAAAGCAATACAAAACACCCTAAACTCTGACCAAAAGCTACAAAATTGCAATTATAGACTAATCGAGACCTAGTAACACACGAATGCAATCTAAAAATTAATCTAAAGTGCTCAAAAACTGAAATTAGAATTTGGGGGTGCGGGGGTGCCCAAGTGGGCCTCCCACCGTTGGCCCTCGATTTTGGAGCCAATCCACCAAGGATGGGCCCAAAACCTTTTAGGATTGGGGGTCGGCGAATTGGTAGGTTCAGATGTCCATGCGTCGGATTTGAGTAAGGTTCGAGCTTCCAAAGGCCACCCAACAACCTCCCTTGCAAAAGAGATTGATGGATGTAGGAAGGTGAACAAAGGGGGATGCAAATGAGTCTTCGATTCGGCAACACTTCGTTGCTTGAACACTCCTTCCACCTGCATGTTTTGGGTGAGAAAAGTCCCACCTTTTATAGACCCAAGGGGTCTCTTTTGGGAGGGAAGCACAAAAGCCAAGTGTTGACCATGGGCGCCATGTGGCGGTCTTGTCTTCCCATGAGGGAGGGGAGTCCTTCACTGACTTGAACTTTGATAAATGCTTCTTGTAACAGTCCTCTAACGGCCCCTCTGTCCACTTACACATGCGTGCAAGGTAGGAGCCCTTAACTGACTGTTCTGGGCTGCCACTTGGCACCATTTGCCCTTTTGCCCGTTAAGCTTAGAATTCGTCCCACCCAGGGACGGATTCAGAATTCGTCCTGGGGTGGGACGGATTCTATTTTGAATTTGTCCCTGGGTGAGACGAATATCGGGCAAAGTGCCCAAGTGTGCCAAATTGCTCCTTGACCTTACAAAATTGCTATGAAAGTGGTTAAGACCACTTGTTTGACCTCTGAGGGCTGCCCTGGGGGCTGTGTTTGTCAAAGCGATCGGTGTTTGCAGTCACATAATCGGATTGGTGTTGTTTTGGTGTCTACGGATGCCCCTTTTTGGGAAGCGCTGTGGGTGACGCAGTGCTTGAGCAAAAATAGATAACCAAAGCACTAATGATTAGGGTTTCTTGGTAACCTAACCAACTTTTGATGCCCCAAGTATGGAAAGGGCATGCATTCTTGAATCCTTGCTTCTGACGAGCTAAGGAATTTGATTTCAAGTATTAACCTGTTTTGGTGAGGTGTGACTTGAACTTGGACATTGATCAATCATGAACAAGTGAAGGGCGTTTTTATCCTCAGGGGGAACCTTGTGTTCATGATTCACGAAATGCCAAGTGTTTGATTGATTTGATTGTTGCTTGTTTATCGCCCCAAGCGGGAGCGTGATTGTCTTTGTCAATGATTCTTTGAATGCATGTCGTTTTCCTTAATTGGGTGTGTGATTGTTGGTTGGTGACTAAGTGTGACTACCCCCTCAAGCGACGAATCGATGAGGGAATGACCTTCGTGAGAGAAGCGACGAGTCGCTTGACCCAAGATGACTTGTGCAAGGTTGCCTTTAGAGGGTTTACCGTTAAGCGTGTGCAATTTTTCCAACATATGGACCTATTTTTGGTGGGTGTTAACCCTTTTGGTGATGTCATAATGAGGTAAAAATCGTCGAAAACCTATTTCCCGTGGAGCGGTCCGGCTATGATAGCCTTCTTGGGGAACTAGGAGAGCGATAATTTGGACCTCGACATCGATTTTCTTTGCCTAGAGGTTAAGTGCATGAGCACTTATGCCTGACAATGCTTTTGTTGTGTTTTTGTTGAATTTTGTACTGTTTTTGTTGTTTTTTGTGACACCATTTGGTGATTGAATTGTCGGCAATCCGTCCTCCCGTGGAGCGGTCCGGCTATGGTAGCCTCCGGAGTAGGATAGTGACAAGAAACCGACATCAATTTTGCTATGCCAAGAGGTTAAGTGCAAGAGCACTTGTGTCTGGCAATGTTTATGTTGTTTTTTTGTTGAATTTTTGTACTGTTTTTGTTGTTTTTGTGACACCATTTGGTGATTGAATTGTCGGCAATCCGTCCTCCCGTGGAGCGGTCCGGCTATGGTAGCCTTCTTCGGGAGTAGGATAGTGACCATGCAAACCCCGACATCAATTTTGCTATTCCAAGAGGTTAAGTGCAAGAGCACTTGTGTCTGGCAATGTTTATGTTGTTTTTTTGTTGAATTTTTGTACTGTTTTTGTTGTTTTTGTGACATTATTTTGGGGATTAAATTTTCAAAATCTGTCTTCCCTTGGAGCGGTCCGGCTATGGTAGCCTTCTTAGGGAGTAGGATATTGATAATTTGTGACCCCGATGTCGATTTTGTATGCCCATGCTGTCAGTTGCATTTGCAATCCTGTCAGGCAGTTTTATTGTCTGTTTTTAGTGCATTTTTAGTCATTTTTCTTAATTTTTTTTGTGCTGGCCTGAATTCGTCCCTGGGTGGGACGAATTCCAGCTGGAGAATTCGTCCCTGGGTGGGACGAGCGCTAATCAGAGCGCTCGTCCCAGTCAAGGACGAATTCCAGTGCAAAAGGCCTATTTAAGGGCCAAAACTTGATTTTGGGCTCATTTGTGTCATTTTTTTCTTGCGATTTTGGAGCTCTGGGAGGAGGAAGTAATTCTGCGAAGCGAAGCGCTACTGGAATTCTCTCTGCCATCATGAGTGCACAAACTGGTTCGAGCGGCGGAGCCGAGGCGAGTCCTGTAAGTGACCCTAGGGCTTATTTTGCTTTAACTGAATGCATTGTTTTTGTGTTGCGCTTTTCAAAACTTTAAGAATTTTTTTGTAATGTTTTTTGTTTAACAACTAAGGTTAGAAACCTTAGAATTGAAAATTTTATTTTTATTTTATTTATTATTATTATTATTTTTTTTTTTGCTTGCAGGTTGTTAGGAGCCGGTACCGTGTACCCGCTGCCTTTACTGAGGCGCGGTTGGCCTTGACTGATGACGACTGGGAATGGCTTGATGCCCTTGGGCTCAAGCAGGTGGCTCGACTGGAGCCTGTGGTTTCGGATCAGGCCTATCTGATGGCCCTGATCAAGCTTTGGGATCCGAGGACCAATACTTTCCATCTCCCGACAGGGGAGATGACTGTGACTCTTGAGGACGTCTATCGGTTGCTTCGGATTCCGATAGATGGTCTGCCTATTAGGACATCTCCGTTCGATCAGCGGACTGCTATACTCACGAGATGTTTTGGGCATGGGGGGGAGCTGGGTGTAGCAGACCCAGTGGAGACAGCCGAGGTGGATTTCCAGGCTGGCGGGATTTTGGTTGGCTGGTGGAAGGAGAGGGGGGTGTTAGGAGTGAGGCACGCATTCCTGATGGGCCTCATTTCTAACATTCTTCTCCCTGATTCGTCAGGCGCGAGGTTCCCGTGGAACCTGCTTGGATTTGGTGTGGCAGTTGGCAGAGTGCCCGGTAGAGGCACCGTTGATCCTGAGATGGGGACAGACTTTGTTGGCGCAGCTTTACGGAGAGCTGTACGGGGTCCGCTGTCGACAGCGGAAGGGTGTCAGTTGTAGCTTTTTGTTGCAGTGCTGGGGTTGGCAGCACATAGCTGTTGAGAGGCCTACCGGGTTACCGTGGACGACTCGGGTGGCGATGGAGGATGATGAGATTGGTTATGCAGCGTTGTGGCGACGGTCTGCGGAGCAAGGCGGAAGTCGGCGATGGGCGAGTGCAGTTGAGCACTACATTGATGCCTTTTCACGGCTCACTCCAGGGGAGGTGTTTTGGCGTCCCTATCGGGACCTGTCCGACTCGGCCCGAGGTCGGAGAGTGGCTCCGACGGGTACGGAGGGAGCGATGGTTGATCGGGCGGCACGGGACGGAGCATGAGTTCTTTTCGTACCGTCGGGTTACATGACAGTTTGGGGTGCGCCAGGGGTTGCCTGGTGAACCCGTAGGCTATCGGCGTCGGGGGAGATGAGAGGGATCTGGAGCCACCTGTCCTCGTGCCACTGGGCGAGGAGTCGGATGCTCGTTATTGAGGTGTTGGATGTGGATGACGTAGGTACTACCACTGAGTATGACTCGTGGTGGGTTTTGCGGTCTCTGGAGAGGTGAGGGTCCTCTGGGAGGTGCGGAGGCGGCAGTGGAGGATGCTGAGGCGATAGGGGGTGATTGGGGAGGGCCGTTGGATGATGCAAACATGGCGGATGTGGACTTGGGTGTTCCGGAGCAGCCGGACATGCAGGATGTGGAGGAGCAGTTGGAGCCTGGGCAGGCTATTGTCCCCGGGAGTCCTATGCGTCCGACAGATACGGAGGGGGTGGGGTCGGATGTAGGCGATGAGGTTGCACGGCTTACAGAGCTACTACGGATGCGGGATCTAGAGAGGGATCTTCTGCGGGTTCAGTTGGCAGAGCGGGATAGCGTTTTGGTGCAGCGCGATGATGCCTTGTCTATCTATCATCGACGGGAGGCAGAGTGGTGTCTATACCGGATAGACTTGGAGAGGGAGGTCATCCGCCTTGGCGGGCGGCTCCCTGAGCCTTCTATCAACGAGATCTTCTCGACGGACGAGGGATAGTCCGACTGAGCAGTCAGCATCATCTCGCCGTAGGCGGTTGGATGAGGGGGGTGGTAGTAGGCATGATGCGGGGGCTAGCAGTAGCCGCCCTGCAGGGTCCCGTAGGACCCACACCACGGGGGGTAGTTCCCGTCGCACCGATCCTGCGTGATCATGGTGGCCGACGTCTTAGGTTGGGTTTTGGATATGATTGCGGGGTCTGAGGACCTGTTTTTGTAGCCTACGGGCATCTTTTTTTGACGATATATATATATATACCGGTTTTATTTTTGGATTTGTACATGTGATGATGTGATTGATTTTTGTTATGCATGTTTATTTGTTTGATGGATGCAGATGAATTGAATTGTTTTAGATGCCTATGTGATATGCAAAATGGATGAATGCTATTTTTATTTATCTGGTTTTTCTTTGCTGTTTTTGTATTTTCTGATGGTATCATAAGAATGATAAGTAGGGCAGATGGTTTTCGGGATGAGTGTAAGATTTTCTGAGATTCAGACAGTTTTAACTCACTATCCACGACTGTACTTTATCTTACAAGACTTTTGAACAAGGTATGAATCAAACTTGTTTTTGACCGAGCTATTTCACATCCCTGTGTGTGCAATTGAGTTCATTTAGTGGTATTTGTTAGGATACCGCCAATGCCAGATGGGCTTTCAACCGAACCTGTATCGAGGATCACCTAATTAGCTCCACGAATTCCTTTGTTGTATGTACTAAGATTAATCTGCGTTGTAATCCAGGCTGCCATAAGCTAGCTCATCCACATGCAAACATTGATCTGTACACAAGTTAATGTGACAGATATATCGTCATGCGGGAGGTTTACTTCTGTTACCGAGTTGGTATTGAAGCTTGCCTTATGACCTACAGAATGCTGAGAGTTCCAGGGATTCAAGGTCAACTCCCTTCTTTTTTTCAATTGTATTGGGATACTTGCTCTTTTGTAGTGATAAGATCACTGTTTATTTTTATTGATTTTTCTTTTGAGCAAGGGATTGGGGATATGGAGTGACGAAAATCACTCTTGTTTGTGCCTTTTGATGTGTGCACTATATTTTGTCAAATTTTTGAGTTTTGACATTTTGCAAATTTTTGTGTTTTGCAGCTATTGAGAACTTTTGGGATTCTTAGGGAATTGGGTAGGGAGGAAGCTTGTCCTTTTGCCAACTCTCAGCATTCTAGGGGTCATTCGCACAGGGGGATGAGCAAGATAACCGTTTCGCTTGTGGTGACCTAGTTATTTTGCAGGTTTCATCTTTCGTTCACACAATTTTGGGAATTTTAGTGTTTTAATTTGTGTTGGGATGTTACGTAACAAGGTGTATTTCGAGTATGACTCTACCTTTATAAAATCCGTTCGACTTGGTACACTACATGGCTAAAGAGGAAAATGATGACTGAATTACTGAAACTCCTAGTACATTCCCAGACCACTGACTGTAGTGTGGTAAGATTTATGCATGGTGTTTTTGTTGATTTTGATGAATTCGAGTATGCCTAGAATTGAGATGCAAATCTTTTTTATTTTTGATGATTTTTGTTGTTTTGTTTTTGTTGAATTTCTTGATTGTTTGACCAAGAGATTGCGATAATCCTTGGAGCTTTTGGGTTGACCAAGAGATTGCGATAATCCTTGGAGCTTTTTGTATTGACCAAGAGATTGCGATAATCCTTGGAGCTTTTTAGGTGACCAAGAGATTGCGATAATCCTTGGAGCTTTTTGTGTTGACCAAGAGATTACGATAATCCTTGGAGCTTTTTGGGTTGACCAAGAGATTACGATAATCCTTGGAGCTTTTTGGGTTGACCAAGAGATTGCGATAATCCTTGGAGCTTTTTGGGTTGACCAAGAGATTGCGATAATCCTTGGAGCTTTTTGGGTTGACCAAGAGATTGCGATAATCCTTGGAGCTTTTTGGGTTGACCAAGAGATTGCGATAATCCTTGGAGCTTTTTGGGTTGACCAAGAGATTGCGATAATCCTTGGAGCTTTTTGGGTGACCAAGAGATTGCGATAATCCTTGGAGCTTTTTGGGTGACCAAGAGATTGCGATAATCCTTGGAGCTTTTTGGGTGACCAAGAGATTGCGATAATCCTTGGAGCTTTTTGGGTTGACCAAGAGATTGCGATAATCCTTGGAGCTTTTTGTTTGTTTGTTTTTGTTGAATTTTTTTTTATTTTTATTTTTATTTTTATTTTTTATTTTTTTTGGTACATGGCTGTCTTAGATATGAAATGGTCGTAAATGACTGATATTCAAGGGTTCTGTTTCCTTGATACCGTCAAGAGAAGCTAGCCTGTACGTTCTTGGTCCTATTTTGCTATCAATGACATACGGACCTAACCAATTTGCCGCAAATTTGTCCCTCATATGGGACGGCAAATTAGAGTTTTGTTGGTTTTCCTTCAGAACCAGATCACCAACCCGAAAGTCTCTTAGGTGAACTTTCATGTTGTAAGCTCTCTTAAGCCGCTCTTGATAGATACGTAAGTGCTCGAGAGCATTAACGCGTCTTTCATCAAGCAACGTAAGCTGGTCTAACCGGGCCTGCCGCGCAGTGTCATCATCGATGAATTCCCGCATTGATATGCGGAGGGAAGGAATTTCCAACTCGAGAGGCATTACTGCCTCTGAGCCATACACTAGTGAAAATGGAGTTGCCCCAGTGGGCGTCCGAATGCTAGTGCGATAGGCCCAAAGGGCAAGTGGGATTTGTATGTGCCAATCCTTATGATCTGTCTACGACGGTCTTTTTAAGGATGGCGACTAGCGTTTTGTTTGACGCCTCCGCTTGCCCATTTGCTTGCGGATAATATGGTGTTGAAAAGTCGTGCTGAATTTTGTACTTTGTGGTTAAAGCACGCACGTCTTTGTTCTTGAATGATGGCCCATTATCCGAGATTATTTTGGATGGAATACCAAAACGACATATGATGTAATGCAAAATGAACTCCGCAATGCGGGGTCCTATCGTAGAGGTTAACGGAATTGCTTCCACCCATTTGGTAAAATATTCTGTGGTCGTTATGATAAACGTGTGACGGCCTGACGATGCAGGGGAGATCTTTCCAATTAGATCGAGGCCCCACTGCAAAAATGGCCAAGCAGACTGGACTGTCTGTAGGGCCTGGGAAGGTGCGTGCATCAGATTGGCATGATGTTGACATTTCACACACCTCTTGACATATGCGCAGCAATCTCGCTCTAAAGATGGCCAATAATAGCCCATGCGAAGAATGCGCTTTGCAATGGCCATACCACTAAAGTGGCCGCCACATGTACCGTCATGCACTTGGGTGACTGCCCAAGTGGACTCTTGTTGGTCCAAGCAACGAAGAAGAATTCCGTCGTAGCTGCGACGATACAAAATGTCTCCTATCAAGACATATTTTGCCGCTTTCTGTTTGAATGTTCGTTTTGCGGCTTGCGTCAATCCAAAGGGTAGATTACCTAACTTGAGGTAATCTCTTATGGGTAAATACCGACCTGTTGATCAGATACCTCGACAGTTTGAACAGCCAATCCCTTTTGGAGTTCTTCCCTAACAAATGCTGATTGGGATAAAACTTGTAAAAATAGCGTTGTGTTGCTATTAATGGGAATGGGGGAGAACAAAGACCCCCAGTTGGCGTGTTTCAAATAGTCTCGGATTCGAAAGAACTTATCCGAAGATGGTTCGATCTGGATCATGTGGATTCCTGGCGTCAAGTCTGAGCTTGCACGCTCCATCGCGGGTTGCGATAAGGTTTTGACCCGAATGGTTGTTATATCACCGGAAAGGTCTTGCGGGATTAGTGACCCCAAGGAGGCCATTGTGTCTGCAAAATGATTCGATGATCGAGGGAGTGCCTCGATGTCATACCACTCAAATTTTGCCGAGAATTTATCCACGAGGGCTTTATAGGCCTTCGAACCGGGCATTTGCATTGATATACCCCTTTGACTTGATTGACGATTAACAGCGAATCACCAAAGATGTTCGGTCTTTTGATGTTCATGGCGATTGCTTGTTCGAAGACCTAGGAGCAAGGCTTCATATTCGGCATTGTTGTTGGTGCATTGGAAGTTTAATTTAAATGACAGGGGCATTGGAGCGCCCTGCGGTGTGAAGAATACAATTCCTGCGCCACCACCTTGCTCGCATTTAGAACCATCAAAAAATAAGGTTATGTCGGCTTGAGACTCGGGCTCTTCAGAATCTAGCGATTCTGAGACATGGAAGACCTCATCATCGGGTAGTTCTATGACCGGAGGCTGATCGTCTTCAAGAGGAGCCTCTGCTAGTTGATCGGCTATGACTTGTCCTTTTATAGATTTTTGTCCAATAAACTCAATGTCAAATTCCGTCAACAACATGATCCATTTCGCCGTGCGGCTACTATGATAAGTACGACTCATCATGTATCGCAATGGATTCTCCTTAGACACAACATACGTCGTGTTGCTCAACATATAGTGGCGTAGCCTTTTGGTGGCAAACACCACTGCCAAGCAGAGTTTCTCAACGTATGCATAGTTAAGTTCGTAACTGACCAGGGTGCGGCTAAGATAGTAAGTAGCCTCGTTCTTTGTGAAGTTCATTCTTCCGGGCTAGCATTGCGCCCGGTGCCACCTCGATAGCTGAGATGTATAAGTAGAACGGCACACCTGGTCTAGGCGGTGCCAATACCGCGGCGAAGCCAAGTATTGTTTGATTTCGTCAAAGGCTGACCGGCACTCGTCATCCCAATGAAATGTGACCCCTTTGTGCAATAATTTGTTCATTGGTCGGCATTTGTCAGATAATTGCGCTATGAAGCGTTTAATCGACGCGACCTTTCCTTGCAGACTTCTGAGCTGCTTGATAGTGGTTGGGGGAGCCATTTCAAGGATTGCCTTGACTTTGTTTGGGTCCACTTCGATGCCTCTTTTGGAGACTATAAAACCCAAGAGTTTTCCAGATGTGACGCCGAACACGCACTTCTTGGGATTCAATCTGACCTTATGCTCTATGAGGCGATCGAGGATCTTGCTTAAGTCACCGAGATGATCTGAGCGCAATTTAGACTTGGCTAACAAATCATCCATGTAATCTTCCAAAGTTTTGTGCATGTAATCGTGGAAGATATACGTCATAGCACGTTGGTATGTAGCGCCAGCGTTTTTAAGGCCAAAAGGCATGACCTTATAACAAAATGTCCCCCAAGGCGTTGTGAATGCCGTTTTGAGTTGGTCTTCAGGATTGATACGAATTTGATTGTATCCTGAGAAACCGTCCATTAGGGAGAGCATTTCGTGACCTTTTGTAGCGTCTACCAATGCGTCGATGCTTGGCAAGGGGAAATCATCCTTAGGACTCGCTTTGTTTAAGTCTCGAAAGTCGGTGCATATGCGAATCCTCCCATCGGGCTTCTTGATGGGAACCATGTTGGACAACCATGGCGGATAATCCACGCAGATGACAAATTGTGCATCCAACAGCTTTTGTAATTCGTCTTTGACCATCAAGGCCACTGTTGGGTGCATCTTTCTTAGTTTTTGCTTTACTGGCTTGATTTTCGGATCAAGCGTTAAATTGTGCATGACTAGTCGCGGGTCTAGTCCTGGCATATCTTTGTATGACCATGCAAAAACCTCCTTCTTTTCTTTAAGAAGGGCAATGTAATCGGCTTGCTCTTCGGGGGAAAGGCTTACCCCTGGCTTGAGAATCCGTGGATTCATTGGATCTGTGCCGATGTCTACGTCAGTCGTCTCTTCGACTGACATGTGAGATCCGTCCTCCAACTGATGTGGAGTTGGGATTAAATGGATATCATCAGCTGAGTTAAGATCTGCGTTGGGGACTTTGGGTCCCTCTTCAACTTGAAAAATATCTTGAGTTGTCCTTGGGGTAAAATGAAGCATTTCACCGAAAGGCCAGTACTTCGATGGTGACAATGGTGAGTTGACGTGATCCCAGTCAATGGCATCCGTGTTTAGATGTAATGACCGTGATGGATCGGTCGGATTACGGATGGGTGTGGTCAAATCAATGGAGATCATGTGGATGGAATGAATTTGGTCTCCAGAACCACGGGTGTGACGACTTGATTCTTTCAGATGTTCCCTATATTCTGGATCTGGCTCTACGGGAACAGGCACGAATGGATCCTCTCTAGGTGCAAATTCGTCTCTAAGTGCGGAAAGGAAGGCGGGGTCTTCCCTTGGTACTATTGTCCTGATGGGATCTTGAGGTGGACGATGCTCAACTTGAATTTGGAGCCATAGGCCTAGCACTTGGTCCCACCTCGTTGGGTCTAAGTGCCATTCATGTCCCAACCGTATACCCATTTGTCCCATTAGATCTTCATGGGTTAGAGCGCGGTGATGTCATCGCGCATGTCTGAGATAGTCCATCTCAGTCTCGTCTTCTGAATCGCTTTCATAGATCCAAAATTGCTCATCCTCTTCAGCATCTGTTGCTTTCGACATTGAGGACTCTTCTTGTTCCAGTGAATTAATCTGATCCCATTGCGGTTGTTCCACTCTTAGTGGAGGGACCTGATTCTTTTGAGACTGCGTTATTTCGTCTGGAACCTCTAAGGGGAACAGTTTCAGAAAAATATCTGGAAGCCGTTGTTGTTCTTTTCGAGGACTGCTCTCTGAACTTTCACCTCTCTCTAGCAAAGGAGAGGGATTATTGTTGTTACCAGGGGTGTTTGTAGACCATGGGAGATAATCCCCCAATGTGTATTCTGTGTTTGGATTGGCGTATGGGTCTTGTGCCAATCCCCCCCGGTTGCCTATTTCTAGGCCTTGCATGTTTTCAACCAAGATGTCTAATGGCGGGGGATGGTTGAACCCTACCCCCGACTTGTCGTATGGCATCTGATATCTTGGTTGACAAAGGATCCGCATCCCTTGCTCGTATCTGCCTAGCCCATACCCATGCCAATTGCATTGTTCGAGATATTTTAGGGCAAATTCTGGGTTCGACAGATAATTGATGTTTTCGACAAAAGGTTCTTCATCTGTTTCCTTTTGTTCGCATGGTTCAGAACCATGATCAAGGCCCCCATACACAAAATTCGTTTGGTTCGGTGGGTAGCCTAAAGGGACGATTGTTCCAATGGGAAGGCGAGGTCTTCCCATGTCTTGTACTCACTCCAGTATGGGGGTTGCCACAACATTTTGCACTATGTACTCTCCCGGGCTCATGTCGGCCATCTCAACAATGATTGTTGATGATTGGGTAGGAGGAAACGGTAGTCCTTCCCGAGTCCATTCCATGTTTGGTTGTTCGGGAATCTTGGTTTCCGTTGCGTTGGGCGCTTCCTCTGTTGATATTGCTGAGATCGTGGGCAACCCCTCTTCTAGAGGCTTAACCTCCTCCATGATTTGCTTTCCCTTGTCCTTCTGTTGGGCCACGATAGGTGGCGCTGATGATGAAGGAGCCAATGATGACATCTCACCGGTCTGGGATTTTACCTTATTGGCCACCAGTTGTGCTTGCGGTATCGGACCCTATTTAGATGGATTTAATTGAAAATCCAAATGCGTTGATGGTAGGGTCGATTGAGGTATGAATTGTACCGCATTGCAATACTTGAAGGGCTCTAAGTCCATTGGGACTACATGTATTTGCCCTTCATAGGCATACTTCAAGCACTGGTGTGCGATCGAGGGGACACACTTCATGTCCCTGATCCAAGGCCGCCCCAGCAGTATGTTATAAGCCATTTCACCTTCCAACACATGGCATAGTGTGGGTATTGAATTTTGTCCTACCTGTATAGGCAGAACAACCGTGCTGACTGTCGAGCAAATTGCATCGTTAAAAGCTCGCAGTGTGTACGTGGAAGCTGTGATGTGAGAGGCTGGCAGTTTTAAATGCTTTAACGCAGCGGTGGTTATAATGTTACTGGACGAGCCAGTATCTATTAGCACTCTCTTGTACGGGATCCCGTTGACCCGCACGATAACGTGCAGGGGTGGATCCGGCATGTCATTCGATATTGTTTTGACCTCATTTTCTTTGAATGTGATGACAGGCTCCGTACATTGTTTCACATGTCCCACGAAAGCGTTGAAAGAATTAGCTTCGTGGGGTTGTACTTCAATGGCTTTTAAGATGTCCATAAGAGCTTCTCTATGTGGAGCTGATTGTTGAATAAGCTCGTAGATGGACAACCTAGCTGACGTGGTCCGCAAACTCTGCGTGAGTTTGGTTCGTATCGTGACCTCAGGTCTAGGCGGAGGTAACTGCATCGGGCGTTGTTGAGGCTGCGATGTCGACGGAACTTCCCTCGCAGGTACCTCGGGGGCAACTGCTGGGTATTTTCTCGTTCCTTGTTACAATGCTAATCATTCCCACAAATCCTTGTGCGGGAAGATCTTGTCGCACCTCGTTTATTTGGAGCGGTTTTGTCCAGTGCCTCGTGGGCGAGCAAGGGGTCCTTGAATACCCCCATTTGTTGGTTGATAGGTGCGATGGGGTTGTCCACGACCAATGTTCGATTGTCGATCAAATCCTGGACTAGTTCTTTGAATTTCCAGCACCCATTTAGGTCATGTCCTCTGCGTCTATGAAATCTGCAATACAATTCCTCCCTATACCCCCTAGGCTTAGGAACGCTAGGGTCAAAAATTTGGATTTCTGGCAGAGTAACTAGATTCGCCGCTGACAAGCGGTCAAATAAGGAGTCCCTAGACTCCGCATACGGGGTGAATTGTCGCCTAGGGCGACGCTGCTGATACTGTTCTTGTCTCCTGTTATCTCTTTCGTAAGCAGGAGGCACTTCCCTGGTAGTTAGCCTTTTGAGGCTACGTTTCTTGCACAGGCGCTGGGACATTTATCGCAACTTGGTTGATTGCAGCGTGTTGTGGTTGCGTTGTCCCAATTTTAGTAGTTTTATTCCACTCTTTCTTCTTAGGCTTGGCAATTGCGCCTTCGCCTATCTTAATCTCTTCTATGACTCTGGCTTGCGCCAAAGCTTCTTCTAAGCTATCGTATTGTCGCAGCAACAATAGACCAGAGATTGATTTTAAACAACTTTTCACGAACATTTGCGTGAGGTCCGACATGGGAGGACGGTAGGGTAACTTAGAAAGCAAAGCTCTCCATCGGTTCCCGTACGCCGCCATTGTTTCCTCCTCAAATTGTTTAAGGCTAGCAAGATCACTAAGTGATGCCTTCTTCCTTGTGTTGAAGGCGAAGCGTTCAAGAAACGCATCTACTAGCTGATCTAAGCTGCTTATGCTATGTTTGGGCAGCTGTGTGAACCAATCCGAGGTGGGGCCTGCGAATGTGGTTATGAATGTTCTAAGCAATAACGCGTCATTATCTTGAATGCCGAAGCATTGGCTTAGAAACCGTGTAACATGTTCCTGTGCGTCCTCTTCACCTTTAAAAACTGCCAATTGAGGCAACTTAAAGTGTTCGGGGTAGAGAGGTGTAGGCACTGAGGGATGCACCGGATTATTGCGGAGTAGACGTAATGTGGGTTTTTGATGCCCAACGACTTTTGTCTCCACCGACTCTAAACGCTCCAATAGCGCTTGGTATGCATCGGAAGATTTTATTTCTTCCTCTCTTGTTCGCTCTTGTTGCAAGTTACGATAAACTGGAGGCCTATGGAGGGGTGGCCGAATGGCATCCTTCCTGCCTTGATGGGGAGTTTCGATATACTCCTCTTCTGGTTCATACTCCTCATAAAATTCTTGAGGAGTCTCAGGGTGAAACCTATGACCCTGATCAAGTTCTTGCTGAAGGTACCCATCATTGTTTCGGGGAGTTGCCTCCCTTTCAAATCTATGGGGTCTTGGAGGCAGAGTTTGACGAGGTCGTGGAGACCTGTCTTGCGCCAACGGATTACGCCTCTCATATTGTTCAGCTCTTTGGATGCGAGGGGTTGGCCCCCTCTCAGGTATTTCATAGCGTAACTCATCCGCTTTGCGTTGCATGCGTTCTTTATCCAAGCGGTATTGATACTCTATCTCTTGTTGACTTTGTTTAAGCCGCATGATTTGGGCTTGACGGGTGGTATATCTGGCGACAGCCGGATCAATTTGTTCTACCCTATTTTGTTCGGGAGGTTCAAATGTTCCTCCTATGGGTCTACCTTGATTTTGATGCTCTAAGGTTTCAATGGGTCGCTTCCCTCTGTCGAGGTAGGTGGTATGTGCTCGAGGTTCTGGCCTCAAGGGGTGATCATGATATCCTGTTGGTGCGGAAATGCAAGGTTCCCGCATTGTTTGTTGCTCTCGAGGAATGTGATGGTTTTCCTCATACTCCCTTTCATGAGTGTAAATGGGATGGGCGGAGTTAGGTCGCCCTATGTAAGGAGCCCTGCGCTCCGGATGTGGTCTCTCTGTTCTGATGATAGGTAAAGAAGGGACGCCATATCCATGTTGCCCCTCTAAATGGACAGTGTGCCTGTTTAGCGCTTCATTGCACGGTGGCCACTCATGCCTACCTTCAAGAGGTGATTCTCTATTTATGTCAAGGTCTACATGTAAGGCATCTTCCCGAAAGGGGCTGCTTTGAATAGGCATACCCCACCGAGGATTCTGAATTGGATTCTTTTGTAGGTTAGACCGATAAGGCGGTATAACCAAATCCTCGAGACTGAAGTGAAGGCAACTTGTGCCCTGCTTTTTGTGTACCTCTCGGAGCTTCTGCCCTTGATTGGGCTTGACTACGGGTGTACACCATTGCGGTGCTTCTATGCTATCTAAATAAGTTTTTATCTCGTTTTATGATTTTCTCTTTTTTTTTTTGTCTACACTAAGCAGAATTAAACACACACATTCACAAGACCGTGATTATCTCTTTTAAGGATTCTTGGTGTGCCCTAGACTGGTTTAGTGCATTTTGATGTTTTGTTTTGTTTTTGTAGATTTTGTAGAACGTTTAAATGCATCATGTAGGCTCTTATAACTCCAAAAAGGTCGCCCCTTCAATATACCAACAAGGCCGATATACCAACCTCTCTATATACCCGCCCTTACGAGAGGGAGACTATAGGTACGTGAGAGCAGAAGGTACGTGGTACATAGGCGGTACGGAAGGGGGATTGTCCTGTTAATGACACCTACCATAGAAAACTTATCCTCGCGCGCATGGGAATCACCCCAGCTACGCTCGGTCTGTCTTCGTCAGGATTTACGCCTAACAACGATTGACAATCGGGAAATGGATGCAAATCAAGCCAAGGCGGTGATTAAATCCACCAATGGTCTTGATCAAGGGCTGGGGTCTTAAGACCAGCTCCTTGGTTTAAAGTTGTCTCGTGATGTGTGTGGGATTCGTTTTATCCAATAAAATGAAACTAGCATACATGACTTTTCCTAATGCAATGCAAGATTAAATGAAAACAATTAACGAAGCAGAAACAGAAACAGAAACAGAAAATTATAACAGAGATCATGAAAATCCCTACCTCTTCTCTGCCTGCTCCTGTTATCTCTGAATTTCTGCTCTGAAAATCCGCAGACAGGAATTCGTCCCTCTGGGAGACGAATTGCAGAACAGAATTCGTCCCACCCAGAGATGAATTTGAATTCGTCTCAGGGTCAGACGAATTGCAGAAAAGGATTCGTCCCTGTTAGAGACGAATAGCGATCTGCAACAAAAAAAAGTGTACCTGTCAAGCACAAACACAAAACTTTGATCGGTTTCGTGATTTCAAAACCGGGGAACAGGGTCCCACCGTGATCGCCACTGAAAGCACGAGATTCCGGTCAAAAGAAACACCAAGTGCAATTGCATTCAAAATTAATCACGCTTAAGTCCTAGGAATGTACATTGCATGAAACGAAAAGAGACATGTTGTAAGAGACGCAATCAGATAAAGAAAAATAGCCCTTTCATTAATTTCTTTCGATCTCTGTTACAATAATGCCTCCTCCCTTTTTAGGGGCTAGGAGCGCAAATAAGGTTTGATTACAATCGTTGAATGGTTCCTCCTTCCGCGTGCCCACGATTGCACTGGGCGGGCTAAGATGATGCCGCCGCTGATGTTGATGGGTTCTTCACCTCTGTTGCTTCTCCTACAAACAAAGAAATGATCAAGACGTTAGTAGCACCTGTTGCAAATGAAAATCATTCTCTCTCTAAAACTAACAAAATATGCATACGAATATTTGCCTGAAACCATGAAAACAGTGAATCCAAATTGCTTCAAAATCTAACAGAAGGTAAGAACAGTTCACTGAAGGCCATCGCCACCGAGGCAGCTGGCCAATTCACCTTAAACCGGAATTCGTCCCCGGGCGGGACGATTCGATCGTAATTCGTCCCCGGGTGGGACGAATTCTTCTGAATAGGAGAAATCAACCTGCTGCTGCTCCAATGTCAGATCTCGGGGCCTGCAAAACTCCTGCAAACAGGGGGGTTAGGTAATTGGGGCCATTTTGGGACGACCCAGATGGTCGGATTTTCCCAATTTGACCTCCTCCCTCGGGAATTTAACCTTGACACCTGCAAGTTAGCGAAACGATAAAGCAATACAAAACACCCTAAACTCTGACCAAAAGCTACAAAATTGCAATTATAGACTAATCAGACCTAGTAACACAGAATGCAATCTAAAAATTAATCTAAAGTGCTCAAAAACTGAAATTAGAATTTGGGGGTGCGGGGGTGCCCAAGTGGGCCTCCCACCGTTGGCCCTCGATTTTGGAGCCAATCCACCAAGGATGGGCCCAAAACCTTTTAGGATTGGGGGGTCGGTGAATTGGTAGGTTCAGATGTCCATGCGTCGGATTTGAGTAAGGTTCGAGCTTCCAAAGGCCACCCAACAACCTCCCTTGCAAAAGAGATTGATGGATGTAGGAAGGTGAACAAAGGGGGATGCAAATGAGTCTTCGATTCGGCAGCACTTCGTTGCTTGAACACTCCTTCTACCTACTTTTTTTGGGTGAGAAAAGTCCCACCTTTTATAGACCCAAGGGGTCTCTTTTGGGAGGGAAGCACAAAAGCCAAGTGTTGACCATGGGCGCCATGTGGCGGTCTTGTCTTCCCATGAGGGAGGGGAGTCCTTCACTGACTTGAACTTTGATAAATGCTTCTTGTAACAGTCCTCTAACGGCCCCTCTGTCCACTTACACATGCGTGCAAGGTAGGAGCCCTTAACTGACTATTCTGGGCTGCCACTTGGCACCATTTGCCCTTTTGCCCGTTAAGCTTAGAATTCGTCCCACCCAGGGACGGATTCAGAATTCGTCCTGGGGTGGGACGGATTCTATTTTGAATTCATCCCTGGGTGAGACGAATACTGGGCAAAGTGCCCAAGTGTGCCAAATTGCTCCTTGACCTTACAAAATTGCTATGAAAGTGGTTAAGACCACTGTTTGACCTCTGAGGGCTGCCCTAGGGGCTGTGTTTGTCAAAGCGATCAGTGTTTGCAGTCACATAATCGGATTGGTGTTGTTTTGGTGTCTACAATACCTTTTGATTTGTGCCTTTGACATCCTTGATCTCTTTTGGAAGGGAGGTCATAGGGTGGTTATTGGAAGCGCAAATCCGAGCCCAAACCCAAACATTTGGCCACAATATCCCACAAATTTTTTTTACAACACCCCATAAGAGGTTTTGGACCCATCCCAAGTGGATTGGTGCTGAAACAGAGTCCCAAAATGCAAGCGTCCTGCCCCTGGGCACCCCCCAAACTATCACAATTCTAAACACCCCAACTCGGAGTGATTAGAAATATATGGAATATTTATTTGATTTTTATTTTGCATCTTATTCTAGGTTGTTTAGATATGTTTTCATTTAAATTTTAGGTTATTCTGACAAGTTTTGATCATGCTTTTATCATTTCCCGCCTTCACTAACATGCAGATAGTGCCATCATATTCTGGGTGATAGAAGCCAAATTGGGAAAATATGACCTTCTGGGTCTTCCCAAAATACCCCCAATTAGCTAACCCCAACTTTGTAAGTGATTTGGAGCTTCCTAGATTGGACATTTGGGACTGTGCCTTTTAACACTTTGTTATAGGTTTATTCGTCCCGCCCCGGAGCGAATACAAATATGTGAGGAATTTCCTGACTGTTCCACTTGTAATGCCCTCCTGGTAACATATTCATGCTTATGTTAATTTTTTAGGTCGTTCTGATGTTATTTGGTTATCATTTTAATATTTTCATGCATACACTAACAGTAGCCTTGGGAAACACATGTTCTATTCTATCTACAAGTGCTACTGATCTTTTCTGTTTCCTTGAACGCAGGTCTTTGACATCATAGGAGCATTAAGGATTCAACACTCATATACACAAGCGATGGTGACGTTTTGGTCTGCCCATATTACATGTGGGCACGTGGAAGAAGGATTGCTATCCATGGATGTGACAAGAAACATATTTAACGCTCCTATCCCCTAAAAGGGAAGGAGATGTATTGTAACATGAATTTAAAATCATATCAATAAATAGGGCCATATTCCATATTGCTTTTATCTTGTGTTGATTCGTTTATGTCCTTTCCTTTCATGCATTTTTCAATATATAGGCTTTTAGCGTTAAGTTTGGTTTTACACGCATCGTACTTGGCATTTTCCTTTTTGTTTTCGTATCCTCGTGCTTTCACAAGGATACATATTTTGTAAAATACATCCTTAAAGTGTACAAGGGGTAATATAATGACCATATCCTTTGAGTTGAGCTATTAAAGGTAGCGATAATTCAAGTGTCCATATCGCTCATGCCACAATTTTCTCACTTGGTTTGAGTGAGCCAACAATTCCAAAGAAGGTGAATTGGGAGCAAAGTGAGTGAACTTATACAACCTTTCCTTCCTATCAAAAATATTATGAGCCACTATAGTATTATTGTTCAACTCTCTAACTATCAATGTGTCATATTTTAATTCAATTCTTTTCTTTATACCAATATGTGAAATCTAAAATATGGATAGTATATTTTTAATAAGGGGGGAACATGTAGAACATCTTCAAAGGTGCCTTCACCAATTTCAATATCCCCTTTCCTAGCTACATCAACACTAGTGTTGTTACCCAAAAGAATATGTGAAACATCACAAGGCTCCAAGGAAGAAAAGTTCTTTAAAGATGAGGCCATATGATGTGATGCACCCAAGTCAAATACCCAAGTGCTAGGAAATGGAACTATCACTACCATTAGGGCTTTACCTTTACCTTTTTCTTTCTTCTTTGTTAAGTCATTTATGCTTGAAGTAGATTCATTTATGTTGTTATTACCAAGAAGTTCCTTCAATTGATGTATCTCCTTTTAAGGAACTTAGACTCATTATGGTTACCTTTGTAAAATCCACAAGTTAACTTCTCCTTATTAGATTTTCTAATTTTAGAAGTAGAAGTTTTGTGAACTAGGTTTTGGAGTAGTAGAGGAAGGAGGTGATTGAGAGTTCTCCTTTTTAGGTACTTTAAGTTTGTTCAACTCTTTGCTTCCATTTGTTTTCTCTTTTGTGCCATGCTAGGCAACTAAGGCATGAGACTTGATATTTTATGACTTTTGGTTATACAAATTTATCTTGTTCCTTGCACAACTCATTGGAAATTCATTGAATGAAGGTATCAAATATATTGTCCCTAATGCTCTTCTAGTAGAATGGAAAGTTAGTACAAACACTAAAATATTTACACCAATTTTTGATAAAACACATTAAACCACCTACTAATATTTCTTATTTACTCCATATTCTTTTAGTTCTCTTCTTAAATGGTTGAATTTGGTCAAGTGTTCATTGATATCCTCATAGTCATTATGATACAAACCCATAAGGTCACTTTCTAGAAAGTGCTCTCAGATATCATTCGTTTGACCAAATAGAGTGCCTAGTTTATCCCATGCTTATTTTGGAGTTTCTAAAGTCATAAAATGAAACCTAATATCTAGATAAAAACAACTACAAAGAACACCAAGGGCCATGTCACATTTGTTCAACCATTTTATTTTATGTGATTCATATGTTGGTTTAGTTTCATCCCCTTTCATGATTTTTGAATATTCATTTTCTCATAGTTTTCTCATTACTTTAATTTTTGAAGTAAAGTAATCATGTGAAGTTAACATGGAAAGAGAAGAAGAATCCATACTGATAAAATAAGCACAAGAGCACAAAAATCACACTATTACACCCCACTGTTTACAAATCTAAAGGACCACCCATCAAATTTGTAGTTTGGTACTTTATAACTCAGTGCAATTATAGATTTTGACCTTTAAAAAGGTGCTAGAAATTACAACCTAGGTTTATAATTTCTACAAATAGAATGCATAATTTTGAATCTACTGAAGAACTACAAAAAGCTATGCCTAAATAACTACTATATGAATGCAAATAAACTAGAAAATGCTAGCTATAAATTATAATCTATGTGTAAAATTATTATAAGAAGAATGTATAAATATGGAGCTCTTAAAAAACTACAAAATAATTATGTTGAACAACTATCATTTGGAAAAACTAATAAATACCTCGAGATGTCGATGACAAATCTAGATAATTTTATAGGCTATCTATAGATTTTGGAACTTTTGGATGCAATAGTGTGGTTATCTTGGGATGAAAATAGATATATTTTTTAGTGGTCTCCAAAAGCTTACCAAGAGCTCAATATGAGTGCAACCTAAGACAAATACCTAAAAGAACAAGTCACCAAGAAATGTATATCATTGATTTTTGAGCATGGAGAGAGAGCATATGATTTAAACAAAAAAAGTGATGTAAAATAATATATCTTTTATTTTTGAATTTTTTGATCATCGAGATCCGAGTGGGTGGGTGAGAGCATATGGTTCAAGAAATCAGATTTACAAGAGCATAATTTAGAAAAAAAAATTGAAAATAATCTAAAATGAACATTGTTAGATATGAAGATGTGCTAGCAACCAACTTGCTTTGATACCATGTATAATTATTGAAGCATAAATATCTTCATGTTTTGGTGCTAAAAATAAATTATGCTATGAAAATCAGAGAACATAATTGCAAAAGCAAATGATCAATTCTCACATGTAAGTGCTCAAGAATGCATAATATCTCTATATCAAATATGATAAGGGAGGGATCACTTATATAGTAAGTTATTCCTCAATATGTACAAATACTAATCAATGTAGACTAACAAGATTCCCACTAGAACATAAAATCATAAGCTCAAGAGGTATCTCTAGGCCTAAAAGGAGCTAGAGATGTCGGATCGGAGCCCAGAAGGACTCAAAAGAACCAAAGTGAGCTAAGAAAGCTAATGTAAAGGTGAAAATACTAAGCACAAGTGCATAAAAGTATAAAATATGTACCAACATAGGATAGAGTGATTTTGTTAGAGTTTTGGTATGTAAATGTTTGATTTTATTTAAAAAAATGACCTATTTATAGAACTTTTCTAAGGTTTAGGGGATTGAGGTGTCCTATGAGGTGATAGGGTGCACCATGCCTCATGAATTCTCTTATCTAGAGGAAAGTCCTCATCAACCCATATGCATTAAATGGATATGAGTGCACCATACCTCATAAATACATGGGATGAAGAAAATCCTCATCCTTCTTATGGCATGTAGATACAAATTCATTCAAACCATAAATGAATTGAATATATGAATTCTTCATGGTATTTAAGGCATTTAATGTGCATGGGGATGTGGAGATGACACATGAGCTATAGAAAAGCAAGGAAATTTGGATAAACACTATTATCTTGGCTTTATTATCCACCTGCATAGATTTTGTTACCAAGCTAAAGTGGCATGTCTACATGCAGTTTATAAAAATGGAAGTTGCCAATAGACCGGAAGCATTAGAGGGAAATAATTGATCTACTAGATTATATAAGTCATTGCTATGTAAAAAACAAATCCACTATAGACAGAAGAAATAAAAAAAATATAGATATAGATAAATGTTTCTAGATTTTTCAGAGTTGGTTTTTTGAATGTCAATATTTTTAGATTAAAATAAAATATCTATACTAGTATCTGATGTGTACTACTTTTTTTTGGAAATTATTTTATTTGCATTTCATTGCATCATATAGTATCATATCAAGAAGATCGTAGGCGTCAAGTTTTGAGAGTAGGAACTCACATTTTTCTTGCTACCTGGTGAGTATGACATGGGAGCATCTAGCTAGCATGAACCAACCAAGAAAATCAAAAATAGCTGGCATATTTTTTTGGGAAGGTTGGATAATTATAAGCATATAGTTGGTAGCCAAGCTAAGACTAGATAAGCATACTTTTTATGTTTATAAATACGAAGATAATATGAAACGTGAGAGAGGAGCGAGGGGATCCAAATAAATTGGCACTGAGTGTAGTGCTTGAAAAATATTTGTAAAACCTTAGAGGAGAGCAAGGGGCTCCAAATAATTTGGCACTCTATGCAGTGCTTATAGGAGGTTTCTCATATGAAGCCTAAGAGGAAATAAATTGGCATTCGATATAGTGCTTTTAGGGGGTTTCTTAAATGAAGCCTCAAAGGAAGTAAATTGGCACTCTATGCAATGCTTGTAGGAGGTTTGTTGTGAAAAAACTCAAATGAAATAAATTGGCACTCCATGTAGTGCTAGAAGGATGTTTCTAATGTGAAGCCTTTGAGGAAGAAAATTGGCACTTTACCCAGTGCTTGTAGGGGGTTTATTACATGAAGCCTCAAAGGAAGGAAATTGGAACTCTATGTAGTGCTTGTAGGAGGTTTGTTGTGAAAAAAATTAGACGAAGGAAATTGGCACTCCGTGTAGTGCTTATAGGAGGTTTCTAGTGTGAAGCCTCAGAATTAAGACTTTACACAATGCTTGCAGGATATTTTCTATTTAAACCTTGGAATAAGAACATAGAAGGAGTCTGGTACTCAATGGAGTGCTTGCACATGTGTGGCAACTATGGCCACCATTGTAATGTGGGTTTGTGAATATTTGAATAAACAAAAAAATAAGAAAAATGAATTTTATGTGTTCATTATTTTATTTACTGTGTATGTTATGTTCTTAATTGTATTCATGTTGAAGGAAGAATATGTTTGAGCAGTTATGAGAGGTTGTTGTTCAACTGACCCCCTCTCTGTCGCTACATCAGGAGAGTACAGGGTAGAGTAGGCTAGGGTGAGGTGGAGGCTAGGCTAATCAAAGGGTAGACTAGGGTGAGGTGGTCCTGGGCTATGCTAAAGGGGTGGTCACATGGTGACTGGGGGTTAAGTGTAGGAGGTGGATTAGAAGGAAAAAAGGGGCTAAAGGGGATGAATAGTGACATTTCTCAATTTAAGCAAAATTTTGAGGGATTTGTAAATTAATTAACCATTAACACACTACAAGGGATAATGTGATATTTTTAGGTGTCTACATCTATAAATAATATTTTTCCTTCTTTAAGAAAGTTCTTTATATAAAAAAAAAGTTCGTGTTCTTAAAGAAAATATTATTTTTAGTCTAATGTATTTTCTATTTTTCATTAAGCATTATTTTTAACACTTCCTCTTAATTATTAATGTAGTTTCAACATCTCTCTCATTCTTATAAAATTTTATTTTTATAATGCTTTAGTAAACACATCAAAAAGTTGGTCACTAGTTTTGTAAAAAATTAGTTCAATCTCTCCTACTACAATAAGATTGAAAAGTATTTGCTATAGCAATTGTAGATTTATTATCATTTCATTCTTTATCTCTTCACATTCTTAGTTTTTTATTATACTTACTTTATTTTGAGAAATAAATATTCTCTTGTAGAAATAACTCAACATTTTTCACTTTATCCCATTCTATCACATCTATTCAACCAAAATCAACATGTATTTTGTTGGCCATTTAATATTTGTGCCAACAAAATCTCTTAGGGTGATTATTTCCACCACAAATATCATATGGATGTAAATCCCAACACTTAGTTGTCACATGTCCTAATTGTTGATAATGACTGCAACAAAATGTTTCATCCTCTACATAGACTTCTTTCACAAACTTGGTATTACCATATTTTATTTGACCAACATAGAAAAAACCTTCATTCTTTGATCTTAATTTTGGATTTATGGCTTATGCATTGCCCATTTCTTCCCAATTATTTGTTATTATATCTCATTCTTGTCATAAATTTAGAACTAATACCTCTAGTGTACCTTTCAAACCATCCAATCTCTTCATCAATACTATGTTCTTGAATAATATGACTTTTATCACAACCATTACAATAATCACTGAAATCATGATTCTCATACTCATCTCTTGTCTCTTATCTCTTTCTTGTTCTCTTTATCTATAATGTCTAAAATTAGGAATTATTACATCATCTTTATCATCACTAATACTAGTAAATTAAGCCAATTGCCTCTTTCTTATTCTTATTGTGTTGCTTATTTCTATCTACTTTTTTTACAACTTCTCTTAATATTGTTATCTCTTCCTTAAAATTTATTTTATAATCTTGGAGTTCTTTTTATTTCTTCAAAAGAGCACTATTTTATTCTATTAGGCTCTTAATTTCTTTAACCAAAATTTAATTGAGCCTTTGCAAATTAGTTATATTATTCTTATTTTCAATTTATTTATTATTTATGGCTTCTCCATTCAATTGTACCATAAGTTTCTCCCTAGTCACTATCAAATCTTTCTTGCCAGAGTTCAACAAAGAATTTGGTTTATTGAAGGCTTCTACATATTTACCCTTGTCATTATTTTACTCCCCTTTGTTCTCTTAGTATCCTCCTTTTATGTTTCTTGATATGCATTCTTTAGTAGATCCCATAACTTATTTGATTTGATTATCATAGTAATTATTTAAAAAATTGACTCACATATTTCTTGCTAAATAAAAAAAAGGGTTTTTGAGCCCCTCTTCATGTTCTCCTTTAACTCATCTTGTCACGTTTGAGACCAAGTAGCAAGAGCTTGTACATCTGCAAGTTCTATGTAACTATTCTCAACCAGATCCTAAAAATATTGAGAAATAAACAATGTCTTCATCTTAGTGCGCCCAAAATCATAATTATTCACATTGAATAAAGGAATATGAGGTTTGACTAATATTTAAACTCTTCTTGATGGTAACCATATTATACTGCTATTGCTATTTTTTTTGCTCATGCTTTGAATCTTAGTACAATCTTCTTTACCTTTCTTTCATAGATAAACCTAGCTCTAATACCAAATATTAGTTTACAAAGAAAATAAAATATTATGCAAAAAGTTATAAACATAGAACAAATAAAATAAACCACAAATTACTTTGAAATTACTATTGCAATATTCAGACTTTTAGTTTTACAAGTATTTGATTACTTCTAACTAAATTCTGCTTAATTCAACCAAAACAAAATTACTATGAATACCTTACATCTAAGATATAAACATCTTTTATATTAACAATAAACAAACTTTTGTATATCTATATATAGTGTTTCTTCTTAATCTATAAACAACATTTCTTCTTATTTTAAAAAACAAGGTCAAAGAACATTTCTTGTTCTTTAAAAAAAAGTGTATTTTTGACAAAGTTTTTTATTATTTTAAACAAAAATTACGTCACAAACTCGATCTACAAGAATAAAAAAAATGCCAACGTGTTTTCGAATAAGGAAAAGTTGCATATTGAAGAACACCAGATAGTCGCTTGTGTTCAAGAGCAAGCTTTCCAACCCGGAATTGCAAGACTCTCTCATAAGAGCGGAAGAACGTCATTGTGGACGAATCCCGAAAGCTTTGGAAGAATCTAAAGCTAGAGGCTCGCTATGCACGCCCAGTACCATTCCTGCCTCCGTGACGAAATCAGGAACCAACTCCGTGCGAATACAGAATTAACAATCTAAATAAATAAATAACGTCTCCCATAAATTAATGGCACTACGCAACCAAAAAAAGAAAAAAACAAATTTAACATGTTATCCTACATTTTCATAAATTGAAACCTTGGACATTTAGCACTTCTGAAACTTTTTGGTGTGTAGATGGTATAGGCTGAATGACACGAGTCTTAAAAAAGAATTCATAGTCTCGCTTCATAGGGTGTACTCTGATTCTAAAAGCACTCAGTTGTCATACCACTTAAAATAAATTAAACACCATCATGTTCAATGTGCATTATAAAAAATTACTGCATACCAAAGATAATTATTTATTCCATGGATGGCCTCACAGGAATATATCTTTCCATAATCCACCTCTACATAAACTATTCAAAACATCTAAATTCTTGCAAGACGCGATAATATGAACTCGATCTTAATTTAGTTGGGCTTCCTGCAGTTCTTTCTAATTTCTCCGCTGGAACCTGTGAGAGGCTTGATATTTCCCATCTTCACCATTGCAGCTGCAAAGTCTTTAAAGAATGCCTCCTGATTCCCGCTGTAGGTGCTGACCTGGGAATCAGTAGAGCCTCCATTAAACAATTGCTGGTCGGAGTGAAGTAGTCCTTTCTTACTTATCAAATTCTTGTAGTAATGATTGTCGAAGGCAGTCGGAGTTTGGAGATCTAAAGGCGAGATGATGTTGTCGCCTCCATTTCTAGGACATTTTGTTTTTAGAGAACTGGCGTACTTCATAACTATGTTGGATTCGTTGTAAATACGAGGCCTGAAACTGGTGCACCGCGCTTGACCTATCGTATGAGAGCCTATAAAACAAAATGACAACACCATTAACTCTCTGCGATACAAGCGGAATAAATATTACAAATGTGGAAGGGAGTTTACCTGAAAGTACGACCATGTCCTTTGCTGAAAGTCCCTGCGCTTGAAATTTGGAGATAAGGTTGCTTAGACTCGAAGTTGGTGGTGGAATATTATTGTTTGCTCCACTTTTGCTTGCTGTTCTCGAGTCTCTTCTTCCCAGCATAACTGTCCACCAAGGCCCTCCCAACTACATATACAATAATTTTCAAACAAGAAATGAGATAGCGAACCAGGGATTCACTTCTAATACTTGGTAATCGAACTGCAAAAGCAAGTAAATATAAAAACATAATTTTTACATACTTCGGCAACAGAATCACGAGCAGCTATTGCCACAATGTCAGCACAGGATACCACTCCACTGCACACTCTCTCAACTTGGGCCTTGATATTATCAATCACCTCGAATCCTCTGGTTGATTGATTATTAGGGACTGCAGTTTTCTCACCAGTTAACGTCGGCGAATCGTCCAACAACACGGACCCATCGCAACCCTGCGTTTCCAGCAACAGAAATGAGTCAAATTTATCAATGCATAACATCATCTAAAAAATTGAATACATGATATGATCAGCATCTTTCAAAGTGAAATGCTTAAAGAACATTTTCTTACGTTGACAAAACAGTCATGAAAGTGAAGGCGGAGCAACGATGCACCCATTCGTCTCTCCTTTGCAACTGCTTGTTTCACTGCGGCCCTCACTATGTACAATGCATGAGGACACGACTTGGCATAAAATGTTGGACTAAGTTGTCCTTGCACAGCAGCCGAAGAGAAAGACATTAAAGCAACAAATGCAAGGCCTATGATCGACAACTTGGGTGACGCCATTTCTCTGTGTTCGAAGCACCGAATAGATTGCATTGAAGTATGCTTGAATGAGCTGAATAGCGGATGTACTTGTATTTATAGGGATTCAGGTTCAGAATGGGAAGACAGTTTCAATAAAACTATCCAGCGGACACAAAGAATTGCTTTCTTTCGAAGTTATCGCGATGTACAGCATAACCGCTTCCAAAATAAAATAAAAAATAGAGCGAGTGGAGTGAAGAATTTTGAATTTTTATTCGCCGCAGTTCGATGCAGGGGGCGAAGTGCGGACTGCGCTCAGCCGACAGCGCAGTGCGAACGTTGGGGGCGCCAGACGGACTTCGCTCAGCGGAAGGCGCAGTGCGAACTTCGGGGGCTCCAAACGGACTGCGTAGGGCGCACGGCGCAACAGGGAGATTTTCCGAAGTCCGAACAGCGCACTGTGGAGGCAAGCGGACTTCGCACGACGCAAGGCGAAGTGCGAAAGGCACCCAGAAATTTGCCGAAGTCCGACTTCGGGGGCGAAGTCCGAATTTCGGACGGCGCACGACGAAGTGCGGTCTGCACCCGACTTCAGGCTTCGCTTGCACATTCTGGCTGCGCTCGGAGCTCGGGCGCATTCGGGTTGCGGCAGCAAACTTGGAAAACTTCTTTCGACTTAGCCAACTTTGGCTCTACAATATTTTTTGCTCGGAAGGCTTGCGCGGCTGTGGCAATTGCTTGCTTGGCTGGGAGGAGAGAAACACTGAAACTGAGAGCAAAGTTTCGGATCTGAGCTCTAACTTATAGAACCCGAATGAAATCGCTCTGAGGCGATTTGTACAAAGAGCAACTAACTTTTAGCACATAAAATAACTGCAAAGCCTAAAGATGCCTAAAACAACAACAAACTTTATTCATATGAAATAGGGGTTACAGAAGTCCTCAACTCAGGAAATAACATCTACAGACTAAGCTACAGGATAAACTGAAAGGCAAAATGTCGAGTCAGCTGCTCGGACATTAATCAGATGAGCCACACTACTCACTGAAACACTCTCCTTTCTCTGCTCTATTCTTCGCACTTTCTCTCCTCTTCTTCCACCTTCTTTCTCCTCTTCTGTCTGAAGACCCGATTTGCCTTATATAGCCGCAAGGAGAGGAAGATAGGGTTTGTCCTCTAACATGTTCTGATAGACCCTCAACTAAGGTTTCTGACCAATTGCCGAATTGGCATTAAATCGCCGAACTGGCATTAAATTCTACGGTTAGGTGCGATGTCATGTCAGACCTTTTTGTCGGGATCCCCAACTACACGAGCGTAGTCCAGCTTCGCCCATGTTTGGAGCGCAGTTTGGCGGAGGCATGAAATCTGGGTTAATATTTCTAACATGGAGCACGCGACTTCAACAACCATGGCTCTATTCTATTTATTTATAAGATTGTCTGAGTCCACGATTCATCCATAGCACCTGCAACACACTCCATCCAAGTAGCTTCGAGGAAGAAGGGTAGATAATGAAGATGTCAAATATCTATTCTATTAGGCTTTTAGGTTTTTGTGTTATATAAAAGTGGAAAGAAAGTTCCTCATGGAAAATGTTAAAGGCGACGGTTTGATGAGCCAGGATGGTAGGTAGTAGACAAACTCGATTTCCTTTATAAAAAATAAAATAGAGAAACAAAACATTTTCCTTCGAATTAGAGATTGATATATAGATATTTAATTAAAAAGAATTTTGTTTGCCATAAGACTTAGTGGTAGATTGCAGCTGCCTCCTGTAATGTTGCAGCATGGCCCTCCATCATCATCCCAAGTCTTCAAAATTCATATTATACATCATACTAATATTTTAGAGAGAAAAAGACAACTGAAATATTAAACATTGATCGCGTCGTTCACGAGTAGAGAAACACGTTTCTTTCTCGAATTTGAACACCTCGAGAAAGGAATCTTGCATTTTTTTATTGAATATTAATTTAATTCACAACTTAGACGATATAAATGATGGGATTTTTTTTTTTTTTTCATTTACTATTTTGGTAAGAGAATTGCTATTTCGGTGGAACCAAATTCTAACATAGTAATATATTACTGAAAATAAACAATTTGTATGAAAACAATATCATATAAATGGATTAACTCTGGGGTTGTATTTGAGGAAATGGGATTCTAGGTTTAACCCTGCTACTTACAAAGTGGACATGGTTCTAGTTTGGATTCGTCTTCCTGAAGTCCCTCTCTATTTATGGCATGACTCCATCTTCAAAAAGATTGCCAATGCAATTGGAAAATTTATCTTTTTCGATGCCTCTTCCATGTCGAAAGACAAAAGGTAATTTGTTCGTTGAGTGTTCTCACCGACTTGTCCAAAGTGTTGCCAAAATCTATTTTGATCAACTCTCTAGCAGGAAGGTGGGAGCAGGTAATCATCTACGAACATGATAGCTTTTCATGTTCAACTTGTGGGGGCAAAGGTCATTCATCTTTGCATTGCAAAAAAAAGTCAGGGGATGCCCCTACTAGGGTGTAGCACTCGCAAGGATTTGTGTCCGCGGTGGAGAAAGGGAAGAGATCGGCCTCTATTTTTGGTGTTAGCAAGTGTGTTTGGTCTTTCCCCTCAAAGAAGCGAAGAATATGGAAGAAGAAATCATTCGCTGCTCCATCGATCAAGGAACTGATGTGTTCGAATATTGCAATGGAGAACTCTAATAGGCTAGAGGTGGACTTGTTTTCGAAACTCAATCTGGCAGAGGCTTCTATCCCCTTAGACAACTATTTTTAGTGTTTAAATGCTCTTGCAGAAGAATTGGGTCCATCATGATCTAAATTCTAGATGGTGACCCCGATGGGGTCCTTAAGGGAATGCCCACAATCCTCAATGGCTTGTTGTCTATCCTTATCTCCTGGCACGACCAATCATGTGGATGGATTTTGTCCATCTATGGTAAGAAACATAGCTTTAGTGATGGATGTGGCTTCTGCTTCCCCGTATCCTCAATCGATGGTAATGGAGAAGGGCTTTGCTAACCCTAAAACCCATAGCCACATAAGACATTTGATGGATTTGGGCAAGGCCTGTAAACCTGGAAGGCCTATGTTTAAAGTAAGTACAAAAAGTGAAAGCATGAGATTCTAGAAGTTTTGAAAGGAGAACTATTTCGATGCATTCAAAATCAAAACTAATGCTTAAGTCCTAAAATGTGAAGTGCATTAAACGAAAGAGGCAAATTGAAATGAGATACAAGAATTTAGAGAAATCACAGCCCTTTTATTTAACTCTTTAACCTTGGTTACAAAGACGCCTCCTCCCTTTTTAGGGGTTAGGAGCGTTAAATGGATTTTGATTACAATGGTGACTTAGTCTTCCTCCTTCCGCATGCCCACATCAAAATGGGCGGGCCAAAGTGTTGCTACCGCTTATGCTAATGAATCCTTGCTTCTCACTGCTTATCCTGTGTTCAAAGACACAACAACATTTTTAGTAGCACCTGTTGCAAAGAAGAAACACTTGTTCTCTAAAAATGATAAAAGATGCATGTAAAATATTAGCTAGATCGATGAGTAAAATGATTTTAAATGACCTGCACATTTGATAGAAACCAAAAAAACTTTACCAGAGGGCCACTGCCATTGAAACAGTCGGCCAATCTGCATTCAACTGAAATTTGTCCCTGGCCAGGACGAATTCTGCTGTAATTCGTCCTCGGGTAGGACGAATTCACCTGTGATGAAAAGCCGAAGTGATGTCATCTAAATGTCAAACCTCGGGACCTCCAAAAGATTGCAAACATAGGGGTTAACTAATTAGGGGCATTTTGGAACAACCCAGATGGTTGGATTCTCCCAATTTGACCTCCATCAACGGGAATTTGGCGTCGCTACCTGCAAGTTAGTGAGGGCCACAAAATCGACAAAGCATGATAATATTTGATAAATGTCTTCTGAAATCAAGATTGTAAACTATCTAAACAACATATAGTGTAATGTAGGATAAACAAGTGATAACATAATAGATTAAAATGAAACTAACAAAAAGTGTGGGGTGCCCAAGTGGGCTGCCCACCATTGGAACTTGATTTTGGCACCAATCCACTTGGGATGGGCCCAAAATATCTTAGGATGGGGTGTCGACAAATTGGTAGATTGATGTGGTGAAATGTCGGGTTTGGTTCCGAATCCACACTTCCAAAAGCCACCCAATAACCTCTCTTGCAAAAGAGATTAAGGATGTGGAAGAAATGAATTGAAAAAGGGGTGCAATGGGGTGTTCAATTTGGTAGCACTTTGTTGCTTGAAAATGCCTCCAACTTGTCCCTTTTTGGGTGGGAAAGTCCACCAATTTATAGACCCAAGGGGTCTCTTTTGGATGGGCATGCAGGGATGCCATGTGGCAGCCATGCCTTCCCAAGAGGGAGGAGACTCCTCCCTGACTTGGGCTTCCATGACTGCCTTTGTGATAGTCCTCTAACTACCAATCTACCCACCTACACGTGCATGCACGACAGGAGGCAATAATTGACTATCCTCAGCTACCACTTGGTGGTATTCTTCTTTTTGCTGGTTAAACCTGGAATTCATCTTGACTAAAGACGAATTTAGAATTCGTCCCTAGGTGAGATGGATCCCAGATAGAAATTGTCCTTGGGTGAGACGAATACTGAGCAAAGTGCCTAAATGTGCCAAATTTCCTGGTGACCTTCCAAAATTGATACACAAGTGGTTAGGACCATTGTTTAACCTCTAAGGGCTGCCCTGGGGGTTGTGTGTGTCAAAGAGATCAGTGTTTGCAGTCACATAATCGGATTGGTGCTATTTTGGTGTCTACAAAAAGAAAGGCCAATGATTCTATGGCCAAGGAAGGTCAATCTAGACTAGTTATAAAAATTGGTGAAGGTGAAAAACGTTTGAGCTTGGATGGTTTCTTGAGCTCATCAGTAGGTTGTGGAGATAAAGTGAGTTCCCCCTTCCCATGAAAATATGCTCATGGAACATAAGAGGGGTTAATAGATCCTATAAGAAGTGCTTATTGGTGTCCTCAAGAAGAGAATTGGCCCCTGATATGTTATGCATTCAAGAATCAAAGCTTGAGGCCGAGTCATGAAGATCGATCCAAAGGGCAGTATGGAAGGACTTGGGTTTCATGGCCAATGAAGCTGTGGGAACAGTGGGTGGACTCCTTTTTTTTAATTCACATAAATTTGATGGGCATGTAATCTCTGCTTCATGTAGAGTGATAAATATTCTTTTCTGGTGCAACAAAACCTAAAGGCGTTGGGTGGTCTCTAATATCTACACTCTGAATACCACTTATGAAAGGAGAGATTTTTGGCAGTTGTTGCTAGGAATGCATCAAACCTTCATTCATGAACATTTGTTAGTAATCGGAGATTTTAACTACCCTGTATATCCTTCGAAGAGAAGGGGTGGAAGTGGCCCTGAAGAGTGCAGTCTTGTTCACCTAGCAGATTTCATATCTTTCATAGAATTACGAGATGTGGATTTGAAAGGGGGGGATTTTACATGGAGTAATAGGAGGTTGGGTAATGGTTTGATCCTAAGTCGACTGGACAAAGCGCTAGTTTCATCTGGAATTCTCAACTTATTTTGGGATGCGGTGCTTTCCACCTTGCTCAAAGTGGGATTGGATCATAATCATCTCCTTTTGGAGACTGTTGAAAACTCTTCTATTTTTCTGATACCCTTCCGCTTTGAAGTAATGTAGTGCAACTTCCTAACTTTGAAGATTGCATGAAAAAATGATGGGATGAGGAAACACAGGGATCAGGCCTTTTTAAAGTTGCCTTAAAAATTTGAAGGCTTCATCATCAATTAAAATGGTGGAACAAGAACGTGTATGGTAATATCTTTAGGGAGCTGGAAGCTTTAAAAAAAGTCGTTGAAATAGAGAAAATTTGAGTCACAGGGACTCGATGAGGTGTTATTAAGGGAGGAAAGGGAGTGCTTAGCCAGTTATCATAACAAACAAGAGAATATCCAGTTGCACTGGAAGCATAAATCAAGAGAATTATTGCTAAGATAAGGTGACAAGAATATGAGTTTTTTTCATGCGTCCACCATGCGAAGGAGGAGTAGGAATAGAATAGTGGAAATTATTAAAGAGGATAGTAGCTCTATCAGGAAGAGCAAGGAAATTCGATTGGAGGCTATCAATTTCTGCAGTTCTCTTCTTGGTTCCCCTAGATCGAGATTTGGCAGTGGAACATGTTATGTTAGATATCATTCCTACATTGGTGATGGAGGAAATGAATGCAGGTTTGGAGGCCCTGCTCACACATGATGAAATATTTAATGTTGTTAAGGAGCTGGGGCCTTTAAAGGCTTCTGGACCTAATGGATTTTCTCCATTATTCTTTCAAAAATATTAGAATATTTATAGGTTTGAGGTAGCGGAGGCTCTGAGAGAAGCCCAAAGATTGGTGAAGATTCCTAAATTCCTTAATGCCACGTTGATTTCCTTAATTATGAAAAAGGATTCCACCTCGTCATTTAAGGATTTTAGACCAATCAATTTGTGCAATTATTTATATAAATTCCTCTCTAAGGCTCTGTCTAATAGAATCAAGGGGCTACTTCTGAATCTCATTGATATGGCTAAGAGTGCCTTTGTGCTAGGTAGACAAATTTATATGGCGCTATTGTCATGCATGAGCTTCTTCATTCGGTCAAGTACAATGGTAGAGAGGCTTTCCTTTTAAAGATCAACATCAGTAAGGCTTATGACAAAGTGACGTGGCCATTATTACAAGAGGTGATGAGGAAGTTTGGCTTCAACGATCGATGGGTCACCCTTATTTTGACTTGCATTTCTTTAGTTTGGTGCTCCATTCTAGTGAACAGATTGGTGTCTGGATTTTTTAAGTCTCACTGCGGTTTGAGGTAAGGCGATCTGCTTTCCCCCTTCCTCTTCCTCTTTATGGCAGAGGCTTTGGGGAGAGCGATTGGAAGGTTGAGTGGGGAGGTTGGTCTTCATCCAGATCTCCCATGTCCGCTTGTATCTCATCACCTATTTGATGACAAAACTCTAATTGCTAGTGGTGCATTGGTCTTTTTCGCCTGGGATATTAAAAATATCTTATTGTGTTTTGAGAGTGCTACTAGTCAAGAGATCAACTTTACGAAGAGCTTTCTCTACTTTGTTAACACTCTAGAATCTAGGCAATCAAATATTGCGAATATACTCAATTTTAGGATTTCCACGTTGTCAACAAACTATCTTGGAATGCCTCTCTCCGTGGCGAGAATGAAAGACTCACTATGGGACCCTTTAATTGAAAGAATAAACTCTTGTAAAGGGGTGTTCCTAAGCCAAGTAGGGAAGGTGGTACTTGTTAAAACCATGTTCCAAAGCATACCCATTTATTTCATTTCCTTATTCATGCTCCCTCCTATAGTAACAAATAAAATTGATCATATTTGTAAAACGTTCCTTTGGGTTGATCATATTTAAAATGCAAGTACCACTTGGTCGCTTGGGATCAGATTTGCAAGCGGAGAAAGGATGGGGATCTTAATTTGAAAAGAGCAGCACTTATGAATATAGCACCGGTTAGTAAATCAATGTGGTTGGTTGCTTCAAACACCAAGAGACCTTGGTGTTCTATCCTTAAAGTAAAATGTGGATTTAATTATTTCTTGTCAGATGATCTCTCCCTAAGAGGCTCCATTTTTTGGAGAAGCTTAACGAAGATCAGGGACTTTGTGAAGGCTAAAAGCAGGTGGATCATTGGTGATGGGAGAAATGTCATGTTTTGGGAAGACCATTGGTTGAGGGAAGAGTCATTATTGAATGACCCAAATCTTAGGTCTATTGCTTTTAAAGCGATGGAGGAAGGTGAAATTTAGGTTTCTCAATATATGCCTATTGTCCATGGTAGGTGTTCATGGAGTTCTCATCCCTATTGGATGTCCAACCAGAATGATTTGGTCAGTTGGCAGAGACGTTTAGTGGAACTTAACAGGTATGCGATTAGACAAGACGATTATAGAGACCGCTTGATTTGGAGCGAGATACAGCTTTATTTGGAGCAATAGACCACTTGATTTGGAGTGGGGAAGCTAAAGGTGACTTTATTATGAAATCAACTTATTCCTTCCTTCTCCCAAAAGATGAGGCTCCTTTTCCAATGAATCTTATTTGGATTAAAAGACTAATCCCAAAGATCAATATTTATTTCTAGTTGGCGGCTTAAAATAAAATACTTTCTTTGGAGAATATTTGAAAGAGGGGTCACATTATGGTGAACAGATGCTATCTGTGCAAATCAAACTAGGAATCCACACAACATCTACTCCTCAACTACCCATTCACATGGCAGGTATTTATGTTTATTTTTAATTGGTTTAACATTTATTGGGTGTTTCCAGGTATGTTGATGGACAACATCCTTCAATGGTGTTCATCGTTCTTGTCCCAATGACTATCTTGGTTATGGAAAATTATGCTTCCATATGTGTGGTGGGGGGTATGGAAAGAATAGAATGTCTACGCTTTTAATGATATTGAGACCGATGTTGTCAGGGTGGGTACTAAGATCATTAACATAGCATCAAAGAATGTCTTGACTGCCTTTGTAGGTAAACGGACCAAGACACCCTCCTCCTTCGACGAAGTTGATTTAGAAGTTAAATTGGGTTGGAGCCCTCTTCCTCAACCTCCCAAACTTGATCCTAGAGCAAGAATTAAGTGGGCCCATCCAGCTCCCAATTGGCTGAAACTCAACTTCGATGAGGCCTCAAAGGGTAACCTCGACAAGGCTGGAGTAGGTGATGTTGTGCGAAACGAGAATGATGACATCCTCATGGCATTTGTTGAACCCCTTGATTCCCAATATTCACACTTCGTGGAGACTCGCACAACTTATATAGGGTGAAATTGTTAGTGGATATTGGCTGTTAGAATATGGAAATCAAAGGCAACTCATTGGACATTATCAAGATGCTCAAAGGGGAGTGTACACCTAGCTGGAACATTCTCAATATTATTGCCGAAGCTAGGAGATTGTTGTATGCTTTTGAACAGGTGAACATTCACCATGTGTTCCGTGAGGGGAATGCACTGGCTGATATACTGGTCAACCATGGTGTCCACTATGCTACTTTTTTGATGTTTTAAAATGATGTCCTGAATGACGTTGTCTCCCTTGCTAGGAAAGAGGCTCATGATGCTTTGTTTTTGTAAGAAGGAGTTGAAAATCCCTTTGGATCTCATTGGAAGGGGTGTTCGGTCTCACTTTGCCCTTTGACCAGAGTTTGTTAGAGTTTGTTTTACCTTCAAAGCATTGTGCTTTTCTAAGTTCTCTCCAGAATCATTATGGTTATTAGGAATTAAACTCTCTTGGTTATTCCTAATAGGTATAATATTTTGGAGATTGTTATTATGGTTGAGAGTTTGGTTGTATGTATAAGGTTGGTGGAAATAAAAAACTTGTATAGAATAATATCATATAAACTGGTTAGACAATTTGTGAGAAATATTAACTCAATAATATAAGAAACATCTAAATAAATTGGATTTCAACATTTTAATAGCATAGTTAAAATAAGAAAGATTAAAATGATATAATATAAAACAAGAAAGGTTTAGACAACAATTTGTCAAATAAGAAAGATTTACTCAACATTTTTTTTAATGAAATGTAAACTTTGTATTAAAGTATAAACATATCATACAAAAATAGGGTTAGGTGGACGAATCACACCTCAAGCATTTAACAAGTGCCACTTGTCCACAAAAGAGGCTACCAACATCATACCGCCAAAGGCAAGAGCACCAAGATCAGTTTCATAATTATGCATTAAATCCCAAAACCATCAAGCATTAACATCTCATGATGTTACAAAGTGGGAGGAGTTGCTTCCCCCGAATTATCAGTAAAGGATTATTGAGAGAAATTTTTAAAATATTATCTTCATGATAAAATAATAAATATATATTATTATTAAATTGTAATTTTTATAGTTCCATATTTTTTATAACTTAATGATAAAGATAATAATTTATTATAAAAAAAAAAAAAAATTGTGGATCTCATCAAAAATCTATTTATAATTTGAAACCTCAAATTAAAATCCTATTTATAATATTAATCGTAATATATACTTTACAACTATATCTTACCAATACACCTTCAAACCTTAAAAAAGTTTGAAAATGTTAACAAAGGGTGAAAAACCCTCCCTTATTTTGATTAAAAGAAAAAAACAAAAAAACCTCCCTTATTTGATTAAAACAAAAAAAAACAAAAAAAATTATGTTTTCAATTACCATTATTTTACTTTATAAATTAAATTCCATTTATAATCTTGTAACATTTTTCTTTACATCAATATACATATACATATTATATAGATTAATGATAAAAGAAAGGAAAAATATCCATATATCATTTTCATTGATATAAATAATTATTACAATTTTTATTTTAATTAAATAAATGAAAAATAATTTAAATATAATTTATTATATTAAATTGTTTTTAAATAAATACATCATATTTATATTAAAACAAAAACATTACTCACATTAATTCTAATAAATTTAAAAATATTTAAAAATAATTTATAACAGCAAAACCACTCAAATTAATACACACGTACAGTATTAAAAAATAGACACGTACCACTGGGTTCCGATAGTATCTGTTTGGCCTATAAATTTCAGAGTATAATTGACATAAAACCCCGTGAGTACTGATGTTTCTTGGAAAACCCCATAAAATGTAGCCCAAAAAGTGTGCCCCAGTTTTGCATTTCACAAGTGTTGAACTCTTCCGTCTCTATATGGCAATGTCAAGCTTTAATCAAAGTCGTTTCACGTAGATCCAAAGCAATGACGTTTTTAAATGGAAGGGCAAATGATATTGGATTTTTTTAATTTTATTTTCTGATATATTCTTCCTGCAGCCGACTTTGCAATTATTTAACGCTAACGTGTAACTAGTTGCTTGCCGTCATAGCTCAAGATTTTGCAGACGTGAAATAATGTGTTCTCTCTAGGGTTTAAGCTCTCTGGCTTCTCAAAGAGTGGAAAGAAGCAGTAGAAGTCATGGAAAATGTCAAAAGGCGATGCTTTATTTAATTACAACTAAAAAGTGTTATAACGCGTGAATGGTTTGACATCCTAATCGCTATGTCGGCTGGTTAATCTGGTCAATACCGTCTTATTTTGTTTGGAATATTGAAACTATTTTATTGTGTTAGTCAATGAACATATCTACCAAATCCCGTTGTCGCTTGTATCTACAAATTTTATACTCCTTTCACAACGTAGCATCTACTAAATAAAATGTAGAAAGTCATGGCTGAATAGACAAGATATCAACAAGTGTCTGTATCTAAATATAATTACAGTTTCTTTTTAAAATAGAATAATAAAAGAGTAAACAAACGCATTAACCTTCAAATCAAAGATCGATGCCAAGATATTTAATATATGAGAAGATTGTTTGGTATATAGCCTGCCGGTGGATTGCGGCGGCACAGCCCTCGGTAATCAAACCAAGTCTTTAAGATTCCTTATCATTCATGATAGGAATATTTAAAAGAAAAAGTACTAATGAAATACTAAATTCCACGAGTATAGAAACAAGTTTTTTTTTTAGTCTGAACACCTCGAGGATGGGATCTCGTATGTAACACGCGGCAAAGGATGGAATCTTAGGTGGGAGGTTTAATCTCAGATTATATATATGGAATGTAAGGATTAATCTAAGGATGAAAGAGATTGTTGAAGATGAAAATGATAGTGAAAGCTTTGGGAAAATTTTGAAAAAGACAAGGGAAATATTAAAAGTATTAATAAGTGAAGTTAAATTTATAAATAAAAAAGTAAAAAATAAAAAGTTGAGCGTGGATGTGGTATTTTGGTTATGTGGAGGTGGGGAAGGGTTCTTCTTCTCCGCCATCCTTTGTTCAGATGGTGGTTGGTTTATCCTTTGGCGAATTGTTTGCTCCCTGTGAAGTTAATGTGGATTTTGGTCAAATCCGTATCTCGGATAGCATGGTTGATTGCCTATCGAGGAAAGGATCCTGGGATTTGGTGGGTAAATTTGTTGGAGGAAGAATGCCTTTGGATGTGCTTAAGCGTTGGGCTATTTTTCGGTGGAAGCCTTGTGGCTCACTGGACCTTGCCACACTTCCTTGGATTTTTTTCTGATTAGGCTCTCTTGCGAGGAGGACCCTTGCAAAATTTTGGAAGGTGGTCTTTGGTTTTATGGGAACCGTGGTCTCTTTCTCAGGAAGTGGGGCCCTAATTTTAACCCAACACTGCAAAGGATCAATTTGGTCATGTTTTGGATTCGTCTGCATGAGTTCCCTATGTTCTTATGGCACGAGAGTCTCTTTAGGGCTGTGGTGAGTTCAATCGATGACTTTGTGTCCTTCGATAAATTTTCTTTGTCTGCATATCGGAGGTAATATGTCAGAATGTGTATCATTGTGGACATTGAGAAGAACCTTCCAAGCTCTGTGGAGCTTTTTACTCATCTAGGGACGTGGGTTCATATTGTGGTCTATGAGAATAAGCCACAGGCTTGTATGTCTTATGGCCTGGGGGGCCATCATCAGAATTTTTGTCCCTAGAGGAAGTTGGTTAGCCAACCTATTCCTAAGGACCCAAAAAAGGGGGCCAATGTGGATCCCAAGAAGACGCCATTCAAGAAGTAGAAGGTGTGGCACAAGAAATATCAAGGGCCTTTGAAACGTAAAGAAATTGTCTTTTCTCCTTCTCAGTTGAAGAGTGATATCGAGGTTTTTGATTTCGCTCGTATGGAGTCGATCCTATCTAAGAAGGGTTCTCCGAACCCTATGCCTTATAATTTGGAGGTGGTCCTCCAAGCTGATCCTTTGGGTCAGAATGTTGATTTACCTCTTTCTAATTCCTTTGAATGTTTGGATTTGGTGAGGGAAGAGAATGTTCAAGTGGCTCAGCTTATGGAGTCTCTGTATTCTCCGATGGTGATGAAAAAGTTTGTTATTCAACAAATAGTGGAGTTTCTTCCATTATCCCCTGTCGTTTCAAGGAAGAGCCCAGTGTCTTCTCCCAAGTTGGGGTCTTTTCCTTTGGATTTCTCAGAGAAGAGCTTTTAGGTGGGTAAGGATTTGTTGCATTCTCCTTCCCCAAATGCTTGCAGTGTTGGTTTGGTGGATGTTCATTCCTCCCCAAAGTGCAAGGTTGGGTTGGTGGTTGATCGTTCCTTTTCTTCTCTAAGGTTGAAGAAGGGATCCCTAGGCCCTATTTCAGAAAGCTTTCAGAATTCTTGTATTTTCATAGGAATCAAAAGAAAAGTGGGTAGGCCAAATGAGAGTGAGTGCATTTATGTAGCTACCTATGGTGGTCTTCCCGGTTTGAGTTTGTCAAGAAGAATGAGTTTGAGGTGTCGTAGTAGACAACTTAGTATGGATTAAAATCTCTCTTTCTTCCAAGGGAGTATGAGTTGTGATGGGCAGTGATCCTAGTTCCTGGTGTGTTGCTCTTTGTTGTTATCACTGGTGTTGTAGGGACTAGTTTCATTTTCGAGTTGGTTTTCTATGGGTGGTTTTGGAGATTGCATGGTTTTTAGTTTAAAATATTTTGTGCAAGATTTATTTTTTTATTTGTCTGCGGACTTTAATTTTATTAATTATCATTGGTACTTCGTGTGTGTGAGGCTCATTACTTGATTTGATAGTGTTCTCGAAGATACCGTTAATGGGGTCCACCTATTCCTTGGTGGGCAGGTGGGCTTTCAATTTCTTATTTTATTTCACCTTTTTGAGGAAGAGAGGTCCGTGCAGGTTTTCAATTTCATATTTTTGATTTCTCTGCCTACTCTTAGTTTTTTCGGTACCTTGGATTTGATTGTTGTATTTTCTTGGTTGGTGTTGTTGGTTGTTTATCCCCTTTGGGGTGGATGGTTGTTAGTCTCCTTTTGGAGATAGTTTTTTGGGTTGTGTACCATTTTCTCTCCCTTTGGGAGTTGTTGTATAAGGTTGTGGGATTCCTTTCAAAACCCTCTTTCTTAATATTATCAAAACAAAAAAGAAAAAGTGATGATGAAAATAATATTTTTAATATTAGGTATATTAATACTAATAAAAAATAAGTATTAGGGAATTGATAAGTTTTTATAGCTATCATATTTATAGATATTAGGTATTTAATATTAACAAAAAATAAGTATTATGGAATTGATAAGTTTTTATAGCCATCATATTTATAAAAATGTAAATGGTATAATAGAAAGTTTAGCTATTGATCTTTGTTTTGATAAAATTTAAATTTGAAAAGGTAACTAGTTTAGCAAGATTTTATCTTAATAAAAAATGATAAAATAAGAAATTGATTATAAAAACATAATAATTTAAAAAATATTAAAAAATATCTATAATAAAAAGAAAATTTTATGTTTTGTTATTTTAATAGTTTATATTTATATATAAATGATAATAACCTCCTATAGAAGCCTCACATAACTCTATATTTATATATATTAATTTATTTTAATTTTTTTTTTTTCAAGTTCAATAAAATAAAGTTTTTCACATTAATTTTGGATGGATGGTGTCGAGAGTAATATTTATATTTGTGTTTAATATTTTTTATGATGTTAAATATCTTTTATAAAAGTAGATGTCAATATTTGTTTGTTAATAATAAAAAGTTAATCTTTGTGGATAAGTCTAATTGTTCTATTCATTTTATTAATAATTCTTGTGAACGTGCTTGATATTTTCAATTGAAACCACTTTTCTAGTTAAATATTTAAACTTAAAGAAATACTAAAGTAGTAAATGATGGATTACTATTGTTTGATTAAATTAATTCTTAATATATATATATATATAGTTCTATTACTTCTAAAAAAAGCATTTAAGTTAATTAATTTTTATTATATTAAGGTGTTAATGTTATAGTTGTGGTAGGTATTTTTGGAGGCCATTCAGGGAAACATCATCCATGTATATAAAAGGACAAGAGAAGAGAACAAGAAAAGGTAAGTACATGCAACAAAGGAGACGAAGGGGAAGAGGCATGCAAAAAGGAAGTGGAAGAGAGCAAGGGAGGGTAAAAGTAAAATATTACAAAGGGACTTCTAGTTATTTATGCATGTGTAAGTGTAAGAGTCTAGGAGAAAACTAAGATAAGTTATTGCAATATATGGTCAGCTAGCATATTGGTAATAACATTTGTAGACACCAAACTCTAACCACTTGAAAAACCTCCCTCATGCCACATACCCTAGGTCCTATGCAATAAAATATACCAAAAGTCTAACTTAAGCATATTTTTCTACAAATTATCTTATTTTTATAAATTTAAAAAAATCTAGAAAATACCCCCTAGGATCCATTGTCCCTCTTATTTTCCATGCATCCTAACTATCACTACCCCTCCCCTTGCCACATATCTCATCCTCATTAATACCCCATTTGCATATCTCCCCCTAAGTGGAACACTCCAAGTGACTCACTCTAACTACCTAGGCCACTTGGTTGCCCTATCCTTACCACTTGACTACCTTGCCCTGCCACCTATCCTCACACCCCTCACCTTCCATAACCCTAAAAATAACCCATCACTTCATTCACCAAGGAAGGACAAAAAGAGCATTGTCATGCTACCAAAATCATGCTAAGAGGATCACAAATTTCTTGAAGATAAGCCATAGGATCCAATGATCATCAACCCGAGCCCTTCTACCACATAATCTCAAATGCATCCAATACACCTTCAAACCTTAAAAAAGTTTGAAAATTTTTACAAATGATGAAAAACCCTCCCTTATTTTGATTAAAAGAAAAAAACAAAAAAACCCCTTATTTGATTTAAAAAAAAAAAAAAAAATTATGTTTTCAATTACCATTATTTTACTTTATAAATTAAATTCCATTTATAATCTTGTAACATTTTTCTTTACATCAATATACATATAGATATTATATAGATTAATGATAAAAGAAAGGAAAAATATCCATATATCTTCTTCATTGATATAAATAATTATTACAATTTTTATTTTAATTAAATAAATGAAAAATAATTTAAATATAATTTATTATATTAAATTGTTTTTAAATAAATACATCATATTTATATTAAAACAAAAACATTACTCACATTAATTCTAATAAATTTAAAAATATTTAAAAATAATTTATAACAGCAAAACCACTCAAATTAATACACACGTACAGTATTAAAAAATAGACACGTACCACTGGGTTCCGATAGTATCTGTTTGGCCTATAAAGTTCAGAGTATAATTGACATAAAACCCCGTGAGTACTGATGTTTCTTGGAAAACCCCATAAAATGTAGCCCAAAAAGTGTGCCCCAGTTTTGCATTTCACAAGTGTTGAACTCTTCCGTCTCTATATGGCAATGTCAAGCTTTAATCAAAGTCGTTTCACGTAGATCCAAAGCAATGACGTTTTTAAATGGAAGGGCAAATGATATTGGATTTTTTTAATTTTATTTTCTGATATATTCTTCCTGCAGCCGACTTTGCAATTATTTAACGCTAACGTGTAACTAGTTGCTTGCCGTCATAGCCCAAGATTTTGCAGACGTGAAATAATGTGTTCTCTCTAGGGTTTAAGCTCTCTGGCTTCTCAAAGAGTGGAAAGAAGCAGTTGAAGTCATGGAAAATGTCAAAAGGCGATGCTTTATATAATTACAACTAAAAAGTGTTATAACGCGTGAATGGTTTGACATCCTAATCGCTATGTCGGCTGGTTAATCTGGTCAATATCGTCTTATTTTGCTTGGAATATTGAAAGTATTTTATTGTGTTAGTCAATGAACATATCTACCGAATCCCGTTGTCGCTTGTATCTACAAATTTTATACTCCTTTCAAAACGTAGCATCTACTAAATAAAATGTAGAAAGTCATGGCTGAATAGACAAGATATCAACAAGTGTCTGTATCTAAATATAATTACAGTTTCTTTTTAAAATAGAATAATAAAAGAGTAAACAAACGGATTAACCTTCAAATCAAAGATCGATGCCAAGATATTTAATATATGAGAAGATTGTTTGGTATATAGCCTGCCGGTGGATTGCGGCGGCACAGCCCTCGGTAATCAAACCAAGTCTTTGAGATTCCTTATCATTCATGATACGAATATTTAAAAGAAAAAGTACTAATGAAATACTAAATTCCACGAGTACAGAAACAAGTTTTCTTTTGAGTCTGAACACCTCGAGGATGGGATCTCGTAAGTAACACGCGGCAAAGGATGGAATCTTAGGTGGGAGGTTTAATCTCAGATTATATATATGGAATGTAAGGATTAATCTAACGATGAAAGAGATTGTTGAAGATGAAAATGATAGTGAAAACTTTTGAGAAAATTTTGAGAAAAGACAAGGGAAATATTAAAAGTATTAATAAGTGAAGTTAAATTTATAAATTAAAAAAAAAATGAAATGTTGAGCGAGGATGTACTTTGGAGCGTCTGCGTGCGAGGAGGTGGAGTTGGAGGCTTGGGAAATTAATCTGAATGACTCGTTTTGGTTTGGTAAGCATGGCGTGGTGGGCCCTCTTCCATTTTGCGACCTAGAAAGGAAAGGTGTGTTTAGGGGTGGTGGGTAGGGATTTTGGTTATGTGGAGGTGGGGAAGGGTTCTTCTTCTCCGCCATCCTTTGCTCAGATGGTGGTTGGTTTATCCTTTGGCGAATCGTTTGCTCCCTGTGAAGTTAATGTGGATTTTGGTCAAATTCGTATCTCGGATAGCATGGTTGATTGCCTATCGAGGAAAGGATCCTAGGATTTGGTGGGTAAATTTGTTGGAGGAAGAACGCCTTTGGATGTGCTTAAGCGTTGGGCTATTTTTCGGTGGAAGCCTTGTGGCTCACTGGACCTTGCCACACTTCCTTCGATTTTTTTCTGATTAGGCTCTCTTGTGAGGAGGACCCTTGCAAAATTTTGGAAGGTGGTCTTTGGTTTTATGGGAACCGTGGTCTCTTTCTCAGGAAGTGGGGCCCTAATTTTAACCCAACACTGCAAAGGGTCAATTTGGTCATGTTTTGGATTCGTCTGCATGAGTTCCCTATGTTCTTATGGCACGAGAGTCTCTTTAGGGCTGTGGTGAGTTCAATCGATGACTTTGTGTCCTTCGATAAATTTTCTTTGTCTGCAGATCGGAGGTAATATGTCAGAATGTGTATCATGGTGGACATTGAGAAGAACCTTCCAAGCTCTGTGGAGCTTGTTTCTCATCTAGGGACGTGGGTTCATATTGTGGTCTATGAGAATAAGCCACAGGCTTGTATGTCTTATGGCCTGGGGGGCCATCATCAGAATTTTTGTCCCTAGAGGAAGTTGGTTAGCCAACCTGTTCCTAAGGACCCAAAAATGGGGCCAATGTGGATCCCAAGAAGATGTCATTCAAGAAGTAGAAGGTGTGGCACAAGAAATCTCAAGAGCCTTCGAAAGGTAAAGAAATTATCTTTTCTCCTTCTCAGTTGAAGAGTGATATTGGGGTTTTTGATTTCGCTCGTAAGGAGTCAATCCTATCTAAGAAGGGTTCTCTGAACCCTATGCCTCGTAATTTGGAGGTGGTCCTTCAAGCAGATCCTTTGGGTCAGAATGTTGATTTAACTTTTTTTAATTCCTTTGAATGTTTGGATTTGGTGAGGGAAGAGAATGTTCAAGTGTCTTAGCTTATGGAGTCTCTGTCTTCTCCGATGGTGATGAAAGAGTTTGCTATTCAACAAATAGTGGAGTTTCTTCCATTATCCCCTATTGTGTCAAGGAAGAGCCCAGTGTCTTCTCCCAAGTTGGGGTCTTTTCCTTTGGATTTCTAGAGAAGAGCTTTTAGGTGGGTAAGGATTTATTGCATATGCTTGCAGTGTTGGTTTGGTGGATGTTCATTCCTCCCCAAAGTGCAGGGTTGGGTTGGTGGTTGATCGTTCCTTTTCTTCTCTGAGGTTGAAGAAGGGATCCCCATGCCCTATTTCAGAAAGCTTTCATAATTCTTGTATTTTCACAAGAATCAAAAGAAAAGTGGGTAGGTCAAATAAGAGTGAGTGCATTTATGCAGCTACCTATGGTGGTTTTCCCGGTTTGAGTTTGTCAAGAAGAATGAGTTTGAGGTGTCGCAGTAGACAACTCAGTATGGACACGTTTAAAATCTCTCTTTATTCCAAGGGAGTATGAGTTGTGGTGGGCAGTGATCCTAGTTCCTAGTGTGTTGCTCTTTGTAGTTATCACTAGTGCTGTAGGGACTAGTTTCATTTTCAAGTTGGTTTTCTATGGGTGGTTTTGGAGATGGAGTGGTTTTTAGTTTAAAATATTTTGTGCAAGATTTATTTTGTTATTTTTCTTTGGAATTTAATTTCATTAATTATCATTGGTACTTCATGTGTGTGAGGCTCATTACTCGATTTGATAGTGTTCTCGAAGCTACCGTTAATGGGGTCCGCCTGTTCCTTGGTGGGTAGGTGGGATTTCAATTTCTTATTTTATTTCACCTTTTTGAGGAAGAGAGGTCCGTGCAGGTTTTCAATTTCTTATTTTTGATTTCTTTGCCTACTCTCAGTTTTTTTGGTACCTTGGATTTGATTTTTGTATTTTCTTGGTCAGTGTTGTTGGTCGTTTATCCCCTTTGGGGTGGATGGTTGTTAGTCTCCTTTTGGAGATATTTTTTTGGGTTGTGTACCATTTTCTCTCCCTTTGGGAGTTGTTGTATAAGGTTGTGGGATTCCTTTCAAAACCCTCTTTCTTAATACAATATCAAAACAAAAATGAAAAAAGTGATGATGAAAATAATATTTTTAATGTTAGGTATATTAATACTAATAAAAAATAAGTATTAGGGAATTGATAAGTTTTTATAGCTATCATATTTATGGATATTAGATATTTAATATTAACAAAAAATAAGTATTATGGAATTCATAAGTTTTTATAGCTATCATATTTATAGAAATGTAAATGGTATAATAGAAATTTTAGCTATGGATCTTTGTTTTGATAAAATTTAAATTTGAAAAGGTAATTAGTTTAGCAAGATTTTATCTCTTAATAAAAAATGATAAAATAAGAAATTGATTATAAAAACATAATAATTTGAAAAATATTAAAAATTATCTATAATAAAAAGAAAATGTTATGTTTTGTTATTTTAATAGTTTATATTTATATATAAATGATAATAACCTCCTATAGAAGCCTCACACAACTCTATAATTATATATATTAATTTATTTTAAAATATTTTAGTTTTTTTTCAAGTTCAATAAAATAAAGTTTTTCACATTAAGAGTAATCTTTATATTTGTGTTTAATATTTTTTTATGATGTTAAATATATTTTATAAAAGTAGATGTCAATATTTGTTTGTTAATAATAAAAAGTTAATCTTTGTGGATAATTCTAATTGTTCTATTCATTTTAGTAATAATTCTTGTGAACGTGCCTGATATTGTCAATTGAAACCACTTTTCTAGTTAAATATTTAAACTTAAAGAAAGACAAAAGTAGTAAATGATGGATTACTATTGTTTGATTAAATTAATTCTTAATATATATATATATAGTTTTATTACTTCTAAAAAAATAATGATGTGGGAGCATTTAAATCAATTAATTTTTATTATATTAAGGTGTTAATGTTATAGTTGTGGTAGGTATTTTTGGAGGCCATTCAGGGAAATATCATCCATGTATATAAAAAGGACAAGATAAGAGAACAAGAAAAGGTAAGTACATGCAACAAAGGAGAGGAAGGGGAAGGGGCATGCAAAAAGGAAGTAGAAGAGAGCAAGGTAGGGGTAAAAGTAAAATATTACAAAGGGACTTCTAGTTATTTATGCATGTGTAAGTGTAAGAGTCTAGGAGAAAACTAAGATAAGTTATTGCAATATATGGTCAACTAGCATATTGGTAATAACATTTGTAGACACAAAACTCTAACCACTTGCAAAACCTCCCTTATGCCACATACCCTAGGTCCTATGCAATAAAATATACCAAAAGTCTAACTTAAGCATATTTTTCTACAAATTATCTTATTTTATAAATTTAAAAAAATCTAGAAAATACCCCCTAGAATCCATTGTCCCTCTTATTTTCCATGCATCCTAACTATCACTACCCCTCCCCTTGCCACATATCTCATCCTCATTAATACCTCATTTTCATATCTCCCCCTAAGTGGAACACTCCAAGTGACTCACTCTAACTACCTAGGCCACTTGGTTGCCCTATCCTTACCACTTGACTACCTTGCCCTGCCACTTATCCTCACACCCCTCACCTTCCATAACCCTAAAAATAACCCATCACTTCATTCACCAAGGAAGGACAAAAATATCATTGTCATGCTACCAAAAGCATGCTAGGAGGATCACAAATTTCTTGAAGATAAGCCATAGGATCCAATGATCGTCAACCCGAGCCCTTCTACCACGTAATCTCAAATGCATCCAGTATTTGACTAGTCCTTGTAGACACAAAAAAAACACCAATCCAATTATGTGACTGCAAACACTGATCGCATTGACACACACAGCCCCAAGGGCAGCCCCCAGAGGTTAAACAATGGTCCTAACCACTCTCACAACAGTTTTGCGAGGTCAGAGATCAATTTGGTACATTCTAGGCACTTTTTCTCATAATCCATACCTCCCTGGGATGAATTCAAAATGGGATCCATCCTCCCCTAGGACGAATACAGAATCCGCTCCAGGGTGGGATGAATTCCAGGTTTGATGGGCAAAAAGTCAAATCTTGACAAATGGCAGCTCAGATCCGCCACTTAACACTTCCTTCATAGCATGGGAGTGTGGGTGAGCATTTTCGAGCATTAGATGTTGTTACAAGGGCAGTCATGAAGTCCCTATTCAGGGAAGAATCTCCCTCCCCTTAGGAAGGCATGATTACCAAGTGGCTCCTCTGCATGCCCAATTCAAGAGATCTCCAGGTCTATAAATTGGTGAGTTTCCTCACCCTAAGAGATACACAGAAGGAGCATTTTGGAGTAACGAAGTGTTGTCATTTTGCTTTCACACCTATTCCCCTTTTGAATTGTGCCTTTCACATCCTTGATCTCTTTTGGAGAAGAGGTCATTGGGTGGTCATTGGAAGCACAAATCTAGAACCAAACCCAACATTTGGCCACAGTATCCCACCCAATTTGTCGACAACCCATTACAAGAGATTTTGGGCCCATCCCAAGTGGATTGGCACCAAAATCAGGTTCCAACAGTGGGCGGCCCGCCCGGGCACCCCGCACTACTGCGAGCCTAATCTTCCTTTTTAGGAATGATTGGGGATTCATGGCAGATTGTCCTTTTTGTCATTTGTTTATTTTGCATTCCATCTTATGCTGTTTAGATAGCTTTTAATTCTGATTTCGTAATGCTTTGATCAAATCTTATCTTGTTTTATCACTTTTGTTGTCCTCACTAACTTGCAGGTAGAAGCGTCAAATTCCCATTGATGGATGCCAAATTGGGGAAATCTGACCATCTAGGTCTTCCCAAAATGCCTCCAATTAGCTAACCCCAAGTTTGTAGGTCTTTTGGAGCTCCCTAGATGCGACATTTATGGCAGTATCACTTCGGCGCTTTGTTGTAGGTGAATTCGTCCTACCGCGGAGCGAATTACAGTCGAATTCGTACCTATCCGAAGCGAATTCAAATCGGTGAGGAATTTATTAACTGTTCCTTTTGTAATGCCTTCTTGGTGATGTTTCTATGTCCTTACCAAGTTTTCATGTCATTTGGATAAGTTTTAGTTATAGTTTAATTCATTTTCTCATCTGCTTATTGTAGGTTTGAGGATCACATGCTTTGTCTTATTTGCAGGTGCTACTAACGATTTCTTGTTCCTTTGAACAAAGGGTCTAAACATTGAAGGAGCAGCAAAGAATCAAAACTCGTATACACAAGCGACGGTGACGTTTGGTCTACCCATATTACATGTGGGCACGCGAAAGAGGGATGGATTTCCATTGATGTGACCAAGAGACAAGTTTGATGCTCCTTGCCCCTAAAAAGGGAGGAAGCGAATTGTAACCGAATTTGAAATACATCAATAAAAGAAGAGGGTTGTTTCATTCCATTTGGGTTCCAATTTGCCTATGCTTTCTCCATTTTACACATTTTTAATTTGTAGCATCGAGTTTAGTTTCGTTCTTGCATCGTGTTTGGAGTTTTTCCCTTTTTGTTTTTGTATCCTCGTGCTTCCAGTGGCGATCATGGTGGGACCTAGTCCTCTATTTTTAAGATCTGAGATCTAATCAAAATTTTGTGGTTTTGCTTGCAGGTACCAAGTTTTTGGACACGGGACTGTTGTTCGTTCCAGCCTGAGGTAGATATAGGTCTGTAATTCGTCCTTCCCAGGGATGAATTGGAATTTGCTTGACCCTGTGATGAATTTAGTACTGTAATTCGTTCCTCCCTAGGATGAATTTCTATCTGTGATATTTCAGGAAAAAAACTCAGAACCAGTAGATTTGGGCAGGGGCGAGGTAAGAACTCTGAACTTTTCCTATATTTTTTTGTTTCTAGTTTTCTATTTTTTGTAGATTACTTGTTTTCTTAGGGAAAGTAGTTCTCTTTTGTTGTTTGCTTGTTTCATTTTGCAAAAATAAAAAGAACCCCACACATCACGTGGCATCATAAAAAACAAGGAGCTGGTCGTAAAACCCCAGCCCTTGATCAAGACCAACGGTGGATTTCATCACCACCTTGGCTTGATTTTTGAATCCATTTGCCTCGATTGTCACTTTTGCTAGACGTAAATCCTGACGAAAGCTGATCGAGTGTAGCTAGGGTGATTCCCAGTGCGTGAGGATAAGTCTTCTATGGTAGGTGTCATAAACAGAACAATCCCCCTTCCATACTGCCTACGTTCCATGTACCATCTGCTCTCACGTACCTATAGTTTCCTTCACATAAGGGTGGGTATATAGAGAGGTTGGTATATCGGCCTGGCAATGGTATATCGAAGGGGCGACCATTTATGGGAGTCATAAGAGCCATCATTTGCATTTAAACATTCTTTACAAAAAACCTTCAAAAACAAAAACAAAAATAAAAAACACACTATACCAGGTATAGGACACACTCTTAATATTTAAACGAGATAATCATCGTTTGTGTATGTGTGTGCTCATTTCTGTTTAGTGTAGCATAAAAAATCATAAAAGAGATAAAAATATACATAGCTTGTAGGAAAGCACCACCATGGTGTACACATGTAGCCAAGCCCAATCAAGGGTGAAATCTATAGAAAGTGTACAAGGGGGCACAAGTCACCTTCGCTATAGCCCTAAGGACTTAGTCATACCACCTTGGAGGCCTAACCCGTAAGAGAGTCCATGTCAGTCCATGTTAAGATGGAATTATAGGGACACCCCTTTGGGGGACACGCCCATTCGTCATAGCCCCTTTTGGGAAGAGTCCTTACACGTGGCACTCAACATAGATAAAAGGGCTCCCTTAGAAGCTCGATATGAGTGGCCACCATGTGATGAAGCACTAGAATGGTAGAGGGTCCATGAGGAGAGGCCTCAAGATTATATCATTCCTTCATTGCCTCCTCTCACTGTCAGAAACAACGGGACTTTTTTGGAGCACAAGGCTCCTCTGGCAGGGTGAGCCAACTCAGCCCGCCCCTTTCACACTTATGAAAGGGAGAAAGAGGAAGACCCCTATCTTCCTCAAGAGCAATATACAACATGGGAGCAATGCACCTCCGCACTTGCTATTTACCAAAACCATCCTTCGAGGCCAGAGCCTCGAGTAAATGTTGCTAACATCGATAGGAGGAAGTGACCTATAGAGATCTCGGATCACCGTGACTGAGATAAGTGCATAGGAGAGGCATCTAGGCCTCTAAGACTCAATATGGTGGAATATATTGACCTGGAAGTCGCCAGACATGCTGCCCACCAAGCATAGATTATGTACCTTGACCAAGATCAACAACAACTAGAGCATTTATATTGCCTCAGTAAAGAACGCATTAGGCACCAAACAGATGAGCTATTGCATAACATCGTGTCAAAGAGGGTTTTGATCCCTCACACCCAAAGGACAAAACCATATGAGAGGCGTAACCCCTTGGTATGAGACAGGTCCCCACGACCTTACCAAGCGCTACCTCCAAGACCTCCTAGACCCAAACGGGAGGCCACTCCCAGGAACAATGACGGGATCCCTCTACAGGGACCCACTCATGGTCATAGGTCTCACCCAGAGACTCCTCAAGAAGCCTATGATGAGTATGAACAAGAAGAAGAGTGGGTTGAAATGCCCTATCAAGGCAGAGGGGTTGCTATCCTGCCACCTCTCCATAGGCCTCAAGTCGCCCACAGCCCACAATGGGAGCAAGTTAGGGAGGAAGAAATTAAGTCTTCTGATGCATATAAAGCGCTGCTAGAGCGTTTGGAGTCTATGGAAACCAAAGCTTTTGGGCCCCAAAAGCCCACGTTATGTCAACTCTGTAGTCATCCGGTGCATTCGTCTGTGGCTGCACCCCCTTATCCTGAGCACTTTAAGTTGCATCAGCTGGCAATCTTTAAGGGTGAGGAGGATGCCCAAGAGCATGTGACAAAGTTCCTGAGACAATGCTTTGGCATTCAAGACAATGATGCTTTGTTCCTGAGAACCTTTATAACCACATTCGCAAGCCCTACCTTAGATTGGTTCACCCAGTTACCAAAACATAGCATTAGCAAATTGGATCAGTTAGTGGATGTGTTCCTTGAACACTTTGTCTTCAACACCAAGAAGAAGGCGTCACTAAGTGATTTGGCCAGCCTCAGGCAGTATGAGGAAGAGACTATGGTGGCCTACGGGAATCGGTGGAGGACTCTGCTTTCCAAGCTACCCTACCTTCCCCCTATGTCTGACCTTACACAGATGTTTTCAAGAAGTTGTTTGAGATCGATCTCTGTGCTATTGTAGCTGCAGCAATATGCCACCTTAGAAGAGGCTTTAGCGCAAGCCAGAATCATCGAAGAGATCAAGATACAAGATGGCGAGATCTCCAAACCTAAGAAAAAATAATGGAACAAAAACACCAAAATAGGGACTACGCAATAGAAACCCTCCATGGTCAACCAAGTTGCTATAAATGTTCCTAAGCCTACACAAGAAATACAGCCTCAAAAGGCTAACTATCAGGCAGTGCCCCCTAACTATTATGAAAGAGAAAACTAGAAACAAGGGCAAAATCAGCAGCGTCGGCCTAGGCGATAGTTTACACCCTACACGGAATCTAGGGACTCCCTATTTGATCGCTTTTCAGTGGTGAATTTGATCAACCTCCCAGAGATTCAAACCATAGATCCCAATGCACCAAAGCCTAAGGGGTACTAGGAGGACTTGTATTGTAAATTCCATCGACGAAAGGGACATGACCTTAATGCATGTTGGAAATTCAAAGGCTTGATACAAGACCTAATTGAAAACAAGACATTGGTTGTAGACAACCTTGTAGTGCCAAACAACCAGCAAATGGGAGTTTTTAGAGACCCCTTGCCTGCCCATGAGGCGCAAGCAAAACCCCTTCAACTCAATGAGGTGCAACAGAATTGCCCCATGCAGGGGTATGTATGGATGATAAGCATAGTGACTAGGAACAAGAAATACCCAAGAGCTGCTCCCGCGATAGCCACAAGAGAAGTTCCATCAACGTCACAGCCTCAATAGAACCCTACACAGCTGCCCCTGCCTAGACCTGCGGCCATAATTCGGACTAGACTTACCCAAAGTCTACGGACCACGTCGGCTAGGCTCTCCATATATGATCTTATTCAACAATCAATGCCCCATCGGGAGGCTCTTATGGAGATATTGAAGGCTATCGAGCTATAGCCCTAGGAATCGAATTCCTTCAACAACTTTGTGGGGCATTGAAAGCACGAGATTCCGAAAAAAAAATAGTATTGAGATGCACTATAAACAAAAACTAACTCGATGCATGAAATAGGAAGAACGTAATCAAATCGAGACAAAATATAAAGAGAAAGCAGGAGCACAACCCTTTTATATTAATTCCAAACTCGGTTACAATCCATCTCCTCCCCTTTTAGGGGCTAGGAATGTTAGCATGTCTTGGTTACAATCGTGATCAATACTCCTTCTTTCGCATGCCCACATTTAAAATGGGCGGGCCAGAGTGTTGCCACCGCTTGTGATAATGAATCCTTAATGTTTGCTACTTCTCCTACGATCAAAGAAACACAAATGCGTTAGTAGCACCTATAACAAAAGGATATAACATTTAACTTTAGAAATCAATGAGAAATGCATGCAAAAGATTGATTAAACTAGTGAATAAAATAACTCTAATCAACCTGCAACCCTGACAGAGACCCAAAAACATCACCAAAAGGCTGCTGCTAGCAAAATAGTCGATGAATCTCATCATTGTTACCTGCAAGTTAGTGAAGAACCAAAAATTGATAAAAACATGATAATATTTGATAAGCGGCTTCTGAAATCCAAATTGTAAACTATCTAAATAACATAGAGTGTAATGTAAGATAAACACGTGATAACGGAATAAATTAAAATGAAGCTAAGAACGTGCAGGGTGCCCAAGCGGGCCGCCCCCGTTAGAACTTGATTTCGGCGCCAATCCACTAAGGGTCCAAAATCTCTTAGGTTGAGTTGTTGGAAAATTGATGGATTACTGTGGTCAAATGTCGGGTTCTAAGGTCCGGATTCACCCTTTTAATAGCCACCCAATAACCTCTCTTGCGAAAGAGATTACGGATGTAGAAGAGATGAATCGAAAAGGAATGCAATCGGGTGTTCAATTTGGCAGCACTTCGTTGCTTTAAATGTCTACCAACTTGTCTCCTTTTGGGTGGGAAAGTCCACCATTTTATAGACCCAGGGGGTCTATTTGGAGGGGCATGCAAGGATGCCATGTGGCGGCCATGCCTTCCCAAGAGGGAGGAGACTCCTCCTTGACATGTGCTTCCATGACTACCTTTGTGACAGTCCTCTAACTGCCAATCTGCCCACCTACGTGCGCAAGCGAGCAGAGGCATTAATTGACTGTCTTCGGCTACCACTTGTTCAATGTCCATTGTCGTATTTTTTTAATGTCTACTTTTATTGGTTTAAAGTCTACCTTTGATTGGTTAAAGTCCGCCTTTGATTGGTTAAAGTCTGCCTAGGCGTAAAGACGGGAGTTTGTCATGATATCGCGATGTCACGATATCGCGACACCTAAGCCTTAGGTTTCCTTTTGGCCTTTAGTGTCGCGATTTCGCGACACTTCTGGCAAAGGCTCTCCTTTGTCCAGAAGTGTCACGATTTTGCAACGTCGCAAAATCGTGACGTCGTGATTTCGTGACACTTCTGGCAAAGGCTCTCTTTTGGCCAAAAGTGTCGCAATTTCGCGACACTTCTGGCAAAGGCTCTCTTTTGGCCAGAAGTGTCGTGATTTCGTGACACTTCTGGCAAAGGCTCTCTTTTGGCCAGAAGTGTCACGATTTCGTGACACTGTCACAAAATCGTGACATCGCAATTTCGTGACACTTCTGGCAAAGGCTCTCTTTTGGCCAGAAGTGTCATGATTTCGTGACGTCGCAAAATCGTGACATCACAATTTCGTGACGTCGCGAAATCGTGACATCACGATTTCGTGACACTTCTGGCAAAGGCTCTCTTTTGGCCAGAAGTGTCATGATTTCACGACGTCGCAAAATCGTGACGTCATGATTTCGCGACACTTCTGGCAAAGGCTCTCTTTTGATTTTTTTGCCTTGTTTAAAAATGACCAACCTCTGTTAGGAAATAAAATAATATTGTGACACCAAGAAGAAGCCAGGGTGCAAAGGTGGATTTGAAGCAGAATGTCTGGAGGTGCCAAATTACTTTTTGACCTTCTAAAACTGCTGTGAAAGTGGCTAGGACCAATGTTTGACCTCTGAGGGCTACCCTGAAGGCTATGTGCATCAATGCGATCAGTGTTTGTAGTCACATAATTGGATTGGTGTTTTTTTGGTGTCTACAGATGCCCCTTTTTGGGAAGCGCTATGGGTGATGCAGTGCTGAGCAAAAATAGATAACCAAAGCACTAATGATTAGGGTTTCTCAGTAACCCAACCAACTTGTGATGCCCCAAGTATGGAAATGGCATGCATTCTTGAATCCTTTCTTTTGACGAGCTAAGGAATTTGATTTCAAGTATTAACCTATTTTGGTGAGGTGTGACTTGAGCTTGAACATTGATCAGTCATGAATAGGCAAAGGGTGCAGCCTTTTGTCCCTAGGGGAACCTTGTGTTCATACTTCGAGAATGCCAAGTGTTTGATCAATTTGTGATTATTGCTTGTTTACTGCCCCAAGCAGGAGCGTAATTGTCTTTGTCAATGATTCTTCGAATGCATGTCATTTCCTTGATTGGGTATGTGTTTGTTGATTGGTGACTAAGTGTGACTACCCCCTCAAGCGATGAATCGATGAGGGAATGACCTTCGTGAGAAAAGCGATGAGTCGCTTGACCCGAGGTGACTTAGGTTAGGGTGCCTTCAGATGTTTAGCATTGAATGTGTGTGCAGTTTTTCAACATTTGGACCTATTTTTGGTGGGTGTTAACCCTTTTGGTGATGCCATAATGGGGTGAAATTGTCCAAAACCCGTCTTCCCGTGGAGCGATCCGGCTATGGTAGCCTTCTTGGGGAAGTAGGAGAGTGACAATTTGAGCCCCGACATCGATTTTCTATGCCAAGAGGTTAAGTGCAAGAGCACTTGTGTCCGGCAATGCTTATTGCATTGTTTTTGTGTTGCATTTTTGTGATGTTTTTGTTGTTTTGATTTTCTTTCTTTGTGTATATGTCATGATTTTATGTTATACACAATGATTGATGTTTATGGATGCATGCTACTTTATATTGATGTATGCACATGGTATGATAAATACGAATGTTTTTGATATATATGTGATATGCAAAATGTAATGGATGAAATGAATTTGTGTTGTTTGGTTAGGGCACCATAGACTGTTTAGGACTTTGTGATTTTGTTTTTATGTGATTGCTATAGTGGATGACTTTGCTTTTGTGCATGCGGTATTTTGTGTATTTCCTGATGATAATGTGATGATGAAAAGTAGCACAGTGGGTTAAAAAAATGTAGCTAAGGTTTTCTGAGACTCAGACGGTTTTAACTCACTAGCCACGATTGTACTTTATCTTACAAGACTTTTGAACAAGGTATGAATCGGACTTGTTTTTGACCAAGCTATTTCACATCCCTGTGTGTGAAATTGAGTTCATTTATGTGGTATTTGTCGGGATACCGCCAGTGCCGAGTGGGCTTTCAACCGAACCTCGTACTGGGGATCACCTAATTAGCTCCACTAACTCCTTTGTTGTATTTAGTTAGATTAATCTACGGTGTTATCCAGGATACCATAAGCTAGCTCATCCGTATGCAAACATTGGTCTACACACATGCAAAGCGAATGTGACAGACATATCATCATGCGGGTAGGATACCACCATTGCCAGATAGGTTGTCAACCAAACTTGTAATGAGGATCACCTAGATGGTTTTCGAATGCTGAGAATTCCAGGGATTCAAGTTCGGGATATTTGTTGGCTGAATGATTTAGAAAGTTGCTCGTCTATATAGTGATGAAAATCACTATTTATTTTCTATTAATTCTTTTTGAGCAAGGATTTTGAATAGTAGTGATAACCACTATTATTTGATTTTGTATTTTGAGTATTGTGAGTTTGGGCTGGTGAGTGGCCTTGATCCTTGTGGCCTTGGGGACGACTACGCATCCTTTGCAGGGACGTGTAGTACGAATCCTTACGACGTTGGGAACCAAGGGGGTGATGGAGATTATGGAGTAAGGGCATTGATCTTTTTAGGCCTTGGGGATGACTACCCATCCTGTTTAGGGGCGGATAGTATGAATCCTTACAACTTGGAGACCAAAGGTGAATGGAAAGTGTTAGGATGATGATTTGTTGGAATTTTTTTTGTGAATGGCGTTGATCTCTTTTGGGTCTTGGGGATGACTACCCATCCTTGGCAGGGACGTGTAGTACGAATCCTTACAACTTTGGGAACCAACTATGATTAGGATTTGGTAGTGGTGAAAACCACTATTTAACAAGGTGAATGGAGAGGAAAGAGCTTGTCCTTTTGTCAATTCTCAGCATTCTGGAACCATTCGCACAGGGGGATGAGCAAGATAACCGTTTCACTTATGGTGACCTGGATTACTGCACAGGTTTCATCTTTCGTTCACACAACTTGGGAATTTTTTATGTGTTTTAATTTGTGTTGGGATGTTACGTAACAAGGCGTATTTCAAGTGTAACTCTACCTTCGTAAAATCTTTCTGACTCGGTACATTACGTAGCTAAAGAGCAAAATGATGACTGAATTACGAAAACTCTTGATACATTAAAAGACCACTAACTCTAGTGTGGTAAAAAGCAATGCATGGTGTTTTTGTTGTTTTTGTAAAATGGAATAGTGTGGAACAAGATGGACTAGCAGAGCAATTACAACCTATGGTGCCTTTGACCTATATGACCACAAATATGCAATGTATGGATGCAATGCTTTAATGCAGCTATGTATTTTTGTATTTTTGATGGATTGATTTTTGTGAATATGAAGATGAGGTGCGAGAAGAGCTCTCTATTGATGAATTTGAGTATGCCTAGAAATGAGATGCAAATTTTTTTTTTGTTGTTTTTGATGATTTTTGAATTTTAACTTTTCTTATTTTTGACCAAGCGATTGTGGAAATCCTTGGAGCATTTTGGGATTGACCAAGCGATTTTAGGGATCCTTGGAGCATTTTTGGGATTGCCCAAGCAATTATAGAATCCTTGGAGCATTTTTGGGATTTGACCAAGCAATTGCGATAGGGATCCTTGGAGCATTTTTGGGATTTGACCAAGCGATTGCGATAATCCTTGGAGCATTTTTGGGATTTGACCAAGCGATTGCGATAGAATCCTTGGAGCATTTTTGGGATTGACCAAGCGATTTTAGAGATCCTTGGAGCATTTTGGGATTGACCAAGCGATTGCAATAATCCTTGGAGCATTTTTGGGATTTGACCAAGCGATTGCGATAATCCTTGGAGCATTTTTGGGATATGGCTCTCTTAGATATGAAATGGTCACAAATGACTAATATTCAAGGGTTCTATTTCCTTGATACCATCAAGAGAAGCTAGCCGGTATGTCTCGGGTCCTATTTTGCTATCAATGACATATGGACCTAACCAATTTGCCACAAATTTGTCCCTTAAGTGGGATGGCAAACTGGAGTTCTGTTGGTTTTCCTTCAAAACCAAATCACCAACCCGAAAGTCCCTCAGGTGAACTTTCATGTTGTAAGCTTTCTTAAGTCGCTCTTGATAAATACGTAAATGCTCAAGAGAATTAACGCGTCATTCATCAAGCAACATAAGCTGGTCTAACCGGGCCTACCACGTAGAGTCATCATCAATGAACTCCTACATTGATATGCATAGGGAAGGAATCTCCAACTCTAGAGGCATGACTACCTCGAAGCCATACACGAGTGAAAATGGAGTGGCCCTAGTGGGCGTCCGAATGCTAGTGCGATAGGCCCATAGGGCAAGTGGGATTTGAATGTGCCAATCCTTATGACTGTCTATGACGGTCTTTTTAAGGATGGCAACTAGCATTTTGTTTGATGCCTCTGCTTGCCCATTCACCTACGGATAATAGGGTGTCAAAAAACTGTGCTGAATTTTGTACTTTGTGGTCAAAGCACGCACGTCTTTGTTCTTGAAAGGCATCCCATTATCCGAGACTATTTTGGATGGAATACCAAAATGACATATGATGTTATGCAAAATGAACTCCACAATGCGGGGTCCTATCGTAGAGGTAAGCGGAATTGCTTCCACCCACTTGGTAAAATACTCTGTGGCCATTATGATAAACGTGTGATGGCCTGATGACGCAGGGGAGATCTTTCCAATTAGATCGAAGCCCCACTACGAGAATGGCCAAGCAAACTGGACTGTATGCAAGGCCTGGGAAGGTACGTGCATCAGATTGGCATGATGTTGACATTTCACGCACTTCTTGACATATGCGCAACAATCTCGCTCTAAAGATGGCCAATAATAGCCCATGCAAAGAATGCACTTTGCGATGGCCATACCACTAAAGTGGCCACCACATGTACCATCATGCGCTTGGGAAACTGCCCAAGTGGACTCTTGCTGGTCCAAGCAACGAAGGAGGATTCCTTCATAGCTGCGATGATACAAAATGTCTCCTATCAAGACATACTTAGTCACTTTCTGCTTGAGTGCTCATTTTGCGGCATGAGTCAATCCAAGTGGGAGATTACCTAACTTGAGGTAGTCTCTAATGGGTAAATACCAGTCTTGTTGATCAGAAACCTCGATGGTATGAACAACCAATCCCTCTTGAAGTTCATCCCTAGCAAACGTTGAACGGGATAGAACTTGTAAGAATAGTGTTGTGTTGCTATTAGTGGGAGTAGGGGAGAACAAGGATCCCTAGTTGGCATGTTTCAAACGGTCTTGGATTCGAGAGAACTTATCCGAGGATGGTTCAATCTGGATCATGTGGATTCCTGGTGTCAAGTCTGAGCTTGCACGCTCCATCACGGATTGCGATAAGGTTTTGACTTGAATGGTTGTCATATCATCGGAAAGGTCTTATGGGATTAGTGACCCCAAGGAGGCCATTGTGTCCGCAAAGTGATTCGATGATCGAGGGAGTGCCTCGATGTCATACCACTCAAGTTTTGCCAGGAATTTGTCCACAAGGGCTTTATAAGCCTACAGGACTGGGCATTTGCATTGATATACCCCTTTGACTTGATTGACTATTAACAACGAATCACCAAAGATGTTCAGTTGTTTGATGTTCATGGTGATTGTTGTCTGAAGACCTAGGAGCAAGGATTCATACTTTGCATTATTGTTGGTGCATAGGAAGTTTAATTTAAATGAAAGAGGCATTGGAGCACCCTGTGGTGTGAAGAATACAATTCTTGCACCACCACCTTGCTCAAATTTAGAACCATCAAAGAATAGGGTTATGTCAACCTGTGACTCAGGCTCATTAGAATCTGGCGATTCTGAGACATGGAAGACCCCATCATTGGGTAGTTCTATGACTAGAGGTTGATCGTCTTCAAGAGGAGCCTCTGCTAGTTGATTGGCTATGACTTGTCCTTTGATAGATTTTTGTCCAATAAACTCTATGTCAAATTTCGTCAACAACATGATCCATTTTTCCGTGTGACTACTATGATAAGTATGACTCATCATGTATCGCAATGGATTCTCCTTAGACACAACATACGTAGTGTTGCTCAACATGTAGTGGCATAGATTTTTGGTAGCAAACACCACTGCCAAGCGGAGTTTCTCAACGTATGCATAGTTAAGTTCATAACTGACCAAGGTGCGGCTAAGATAGTAAGTAGCCTATTCTTTATGAAGTTCATTCTTTTGGGCTAGCATGGCGCCCAGTGCCACCTCAGTAGCTGAGATGTATAAGTAGAATGGCACTCCTAGTCTAGGTGGTGCCAATACTGGCGGTGAAGCTAGGTATTGTTTGATTTTGTCAAAGGCTGACTGGCACTCGTCATCCCAATGAAATGTAACCCCCTTGTGCAATAATTTTTTCATGGGTTGGCACTTGTCAGATAATTGCGCTATGAAGCATTTAATCGATGCGACCTTTCCCTGCAGACTTCTGAGCTGCTTGATGGTAGTTGGGGGAACCATTTCAAGGATTGCCTTGACTTTCTTTGGGTCCACCTCGATTCCTCGCTTTGAGACTATGAAACCCAAGAGTTTTCCAGATGTGATGCCAAATACGCACTTCTTGGGGTTTAGTCTAACTTTATGCTCCATGAGGCGATCGAGGATTTTGCTTAAGTCATCGATATGATTTGAGCGCAAAAGAGACTTGGCTAACAAATCATCCATGTAATCTTCCAAAGTTTTATGCATGTAGTCGTGGAAGATGTACGTCATGGCACGTTGGTAGGTGGTGCCAACATTTTTAAGGCCAAAAGGCATGACCTTATAACAAAATGTCCCCCAAGGTGTTGTGAATGCCATTTTTAGTTGGTCTTCAGGATTGATACAAATATGATTGTATCCTAAGAAACCATCCATGAGGGAGAGCATTTCGTGACCTGTTGTAGTGTCTACCAACGCGTCGATGCTCGACAAGGGGAAATCATCCTTAGGACTCGCTTTGTTTAGATCTCAAAAATTGATGCATATGCGAATCCTCCCATCGGGCTTCTTGACGGGAACCATGTTGGACAGCCATGGCGAATAATCCACACGTAGATGACAAACTATGCATCCAACAACTTTTGCAATTCATCTTTGACCATCAAGGCCACTGTTGGGTGCATCTTATGTAGTTTTTGATTTACAGGCTTGATTGTCGGGTCAAGCGTTAGATTATGCATAACTAGCTGCGGATCTAGCCTCGGCATGTCTCTGTACAACCATGCAAAAACCTCCTTCTTCTCTTTGAGAAGGGCAATGTAGTCGACTTGCTCTTCGGGGGAAAGACTTACCCCCAGCTTGAGAATCTATGGATTCATTGGATCTATGCCGATATCTACATCAGTCGTCTCCTCGACTGACATGTGGGATCCATCCTCCAACTGATGTGGAGTCGGGATCAAATGGATATCATTAGCTAAATTTAGATCTACGTTGGGAACCTCGGGTTCCTCTTCAGCCTAAAAAATATCCTGAGTTGTCCCTGGGGTAAAATGAGGCATCTTACCAAAAGTCCAGTACTCTGATGGTGATAAAGGTGAATTGATGCGATCCCAGTCGATGGCATCTGTGTCTAGATGCAATGACCATGCTGGATCGGTCGGATTACGGATGGGTGCGGTCAAATCAATGGAGATCATGTGGATGGAATGAATTTGGTCTCCATTACTACGGGTATGATACCTTGAACATTTTGGATGCTCCCTATACTCTGGATCTGGATCTAGGGGAATGGGCACGAACGGATCAGCCCTATGTGCTGATAGGAAGATAGGGTCTTCTCTCGGCACTAATGTCATGATGGGGTCTCGAGGTGGATGATGCTCATCATAGATTTGGAGCCATGGATCCAACACTTGGTCCCACCCTATTGGGTCTACATACCACTCATGCCCTAACCTTATGCCTAATTGGCCCATCAGATCTTCATGAGTTAAAGGGCGATTGTGCCATCGTGCATGATTGAGATAGTCCATCTCAGTCTCATCTTCTGAATCACTATCAAAGATCAAAAAATGTTCATTTTCTTCAACAACTGCTTGCGACATTAAGGGTTCACATTTTTCCAGCAAATTAATCTGGTCCCATTGCGGTTGTTCCACTTTTGGTGGAGGGACCTGATTCTCTTGACATAGTTCTAGCTCGACTGGAACCTCTAAGGGGAACATCTTCAAAAAGATTTTTGGACACCATTTATATTCTCTTTGGGATTTAGTGTCCAAACATTCACCTCTCTCTAGCAAAGGAGAGGGATTACTGATGTTGCCAAGGGTGTTTTTTGACCATGGGAGGTAATCTCCCAATGTATATTTTGTATTTGGGTTGGCATAAGGATCTGATGCCAATCCACCCTTGTTGCCTATTTCTAGGCCTTGCATATTTTCCACCAAGATGTCTAAGGGCAGGGGGTGGTTGAACCCTACTCCCGACTTATCATATGGCATTTGGTATCTTGGTTGGCAAAGGACACGCATCCCTTGCTCATATCTGCCTAGCTTGTATCCATGCCAATTGCATTGGTCGAGATATCTTAGAGCAAAGTCCGGGTTTGACAGATAATTGATATTTTTAGCAAAAGGCTCTTCGTCTTCGTCCTTTTGCTTGCATGGTTCAACACCATGATCAATGCCCCCATACACAAAATTTGTCTAGTTTGGTGGGTAACCTAGAGGAACAACTGTCCCTATGGGAAGGTGAGGTCTCCCCATGTCCTGTACTAATTCTAATGCGGGCATTGCCACAACATTCTGCACTAGATACTCCCCCAAGCCCGTACTGGCCATTTCAACAATGATTGTTGATGCTTGGGAGGGAGGGAATGGGAGTCCTTCCTGAGTCCATTCCATGTTTGGTGGGTTAGGAGTCTCAACTTCCGTTGTGCTAGGTGTTTCTTCTATTGATACTGTTGATATTGTTGGCAACCCCTCTTCTAGGGGTTGAGCCTCTTCTAGGATCTGTTTTCCCTTGTCCTTCTATTTAGCCATGATAGGTGGCATTGGTAGTGAAGGAGCAGATGATGAAGACTCACCTGGCTAGGATTTTGATGATTTGGTCACTAGTGGTGCCTACGGTATTGGACCTTGTTTAGATGGATTTAACTAGAAATCCAAATGCGTTGAAGGGAGGGTCTATTGAGGCATTAATTGCATCACATTGCAATATTTGAAGGGTTCTAAGTCCATCGGGACTACATGAACTTCTCCTTAAAATGCATACTTTAGGCACTGGTGAGTGATCGAAGGGACACACTTCATGTCCCTGATCCATGGCCGCCCTAGCAGTATGTTGTAAGCCATCTCACCTTCCAAAATATGGCACAATGTTGGTATTGTCTTTTGTCCTACTTGGACAGGGAAAATAATTGTGCCTACTATCGAGCATATTGCATCGTTGAAAGCTTGCAGTGTGTATGTGGAAGCCATGAGATGAGAGGCTGGCAGCTTTAGATGTTTTAGTGCTGTAGTGGTAATGATGTTACTGGATGAGCTAGTATCTACCAACACTCTCTTGTATGGGATCCCGTTGACCCGCACGATAACGTGTAGGGGTGGATCTTCCATGTCATTCGATATTGTTTTAACTTCATCTCCTCTAAAGGTAATGACTAGACTCGTACATCATTTCACATGTCCCATGAAGTTATTGAAAGAATTTGCTTTGTGAGGCTATAACTCGATGGCTTTCAGAATTTCCATGAGAGCTTCTCTATGGGGTGTTGACTATTGAATAAGCTCGTAAATGGAAAGCCTAGCCGATGTGGTCCACAAAATCTACGTGAGTTTGGTCCATATCGTGACCTCGGGTCTAGGTGGAGGCAACTACACAGGGCGTTGTTGAGGCTACGACGTTGTTGGAACTTCCCTTGTAGCTGCCTCGGGGGCAACTCCTGGGTACTTTTTGTTCCTGGTCACTATGTTGATCATTCCCACAAATCCTTGCATGGGAAGATTCTGTCGCACCTCATTAACCTGGAGAGGTTTTGCCTATGCCTTGTGGGTAGGCAAAGGGTCCTTGAATACCCCCATCTATTGATTATTTGGCGCTATGGGGTTGTCCACGAAAAATGTTTTATTATCGATCAAATTTTGGATTAATCCCTTGAATTTCCAGCATCCATTTAGGTCATGTCCCCTTCGCCTATGGAATCTACAATATATATTCCTCTCTGTATCCCTTAGGCTTGGGAGCATTAGGATCTACAGTTTGGATTTCTAGAAGGGTGACTAAATTTGTCACTGACAAGCGGTCAAATAGGGAGTCCCTAGACTCCGCATAAGGAGTGAATTGTCGCCTAGGGCGACATTGCTGATTTTGCTCCTATTTTTTATTATCTTTTTCATAACTAGGAGGCACTGCCTGATAATTAGCATTTTGGGGTTGTATTTCTTGTACAGGCTTGGGGACATTTATTGCAACTTGATTAACCGCAGTGGGTTGTGATTGCGTAGTCTCGGTCTTAGTGGTTTTATTCCACTCTTTCTTTTTAGGCTTGGTGATTGCGCCCTCACCTATTTTGATCTCTTCTATAACTCTGGCTTGCGCCAAAGCTTCTTCTAGGCTGGCGTATTGCTACAGCAGCAATAGCCTAGAGATTGATTTTAGACAACTTCATGCAAACATCTGTGTGAGATCAGACATAGGGGAGGGTAGGGTAGCTTAGAAAGCAAAGCCTTCCATCGATTCCTGTATGCTGCCATTGTCTCTTCCTTATATTGCCTGAGGCTAGCTAGATCACTTAGTGATGCCTTCTTATTTGTGTTGAAGGCAAAGCGTTCAAGAAACACATCTACTAATTGATCTAGGTTGTTTATGCTATGTTTTGGTAACTATGTGAACCAATCCGAGGCAGGGCCCACGAATGTGGTTATGAATGTCCTAAGCAACAATGCATCATTATCTTGAATGCTGAAGCATTGGCTCAAGAATCTTGTGACATGTTCTTGTGCATCCTATTCACCTTTAAAGACTGCCAATTGAGGCAACTTGAAATGTTCATGGTAAAGAGGTGTGGGCACTGAGGGATGCACTAGAGGACTATGGAGTTGATGTAACATGGGCTTTTGATGCCCAGAAGATTTTGTCTCCATAGACTCCAAAAACTCTAATAGCGCTTTGTATGCATTGGAAGATTTTATTTCTTCCTCTTTTGTTTGCTCCCATTGTGAGTTATGGGAGACTAGAGGCCTATGGGGGGGTGGCCGAATGGCAGCCCTCCCACCTTGATAGGGAATTTCGGCCCATTCTATTTTTGGTTCATATTCCTCATGAACTTCCTGAGGAGTCTCTGGGTGAGACCTATGACCCTAAGTGAATCCCTGCTGAGGGTATCCATCATTGTTTCGGGGAGTGGCCTCCCTCTCGGGTCTATAAGGTCTCGGAGGCAAAGCTTGATGAGGTCACAGAGACCTGTCCTGCACCAAAGGGTTATGCCTCTCATATTGTTCTACTTTTTGGGTGCGAGGGGTTGGCACCCTCTCAGGGAGTTTGTAGCGCAACTCATCTACTTTGCGCTGCATGTGTTCTTTATTAAGGTGGTATAAGTACTCTAACTCCTGATGACCTTACTCAAGCTGCGTGATTCGGGCTTGGCGGGTGGCATGTTTGGTGACTGTCGGGTCAATTTTGTCTGCCCTATTTTGCTCAAGAGGTTTGAATGTTTCTCCTATGTGTTTGCCTTGATCTTGATGATCTAAAATTTCAATGGGTCTCTTCCCTCTGTCGAGGTAGGCGGCATTTACTTGAGGCTTTGGCCTCGATGGGTGACCATGATATCTAGCAGGTGTGGAAACGCAAGGTTCCCATGCTGTATGTTGTTCTCGAGGAATGCGATGGTCTTCCTCGTACTCCCTTTCATGGGTGTGAAAGGGGCGGGCGGAGTGAGCTCGCCCTATGTGGAGAGCCCTACGCTCTGGGTTTTGTCTTTCTGTTCTAATGGGAGGCAAAGGAGAGGTACCGTATTCACGCTATCTCTCCTCATGGACACTGTGCCTCTCTAGCACTTCATCACGCTATGGCCACTCATGTCTAGCCTCAAAAGGCGATTTTCTATTTACATCGAGTGCCACATGTAAAGCTTCTTCCCGAAAGGGGCTGTGTTGAATGGGCAAACTCCATAGAGGAGGGTCCCAATAATTCCTTCTTGATGTGGCCTGATGTGGACTCTCTTGTAGGCCAGACCGCCAAGGCGGTATGGCCAAGTCCTCAAGGCTAAAGAGAAGGTGACCAGCTCCCTCTCTTTGTGCACCTTCCATAGCATCCGCCCTTGATTGGGCTTTGCTATGGGTGTACACCATTGTGGTGCTTCTCTACTAGCTAAGCAGATTTTTATCTCGTTTATGATGATTTTTATTTTTGTTACACTAAGTAGAAATGAACACACACATACACAAACAAGTGATTATCTCTTTTAAGGATTAATAGTGTGTCCTAAACTGGTTTAGTGCATTTTGATGTTTTGTTTTGTTTTTGCAAGTTTTGAAGAACGTTTAAATGCATAATGTTGGCTCATATGACTCCCATAAATGGTCGCCACTTCAATATACCATTGTCGGACCGATATACCAACCTCTCTATATGCCCGCCATTACGAGAGGGAAACTATAGGTACGTGAGAGCAGATGGTACATGGAACATAGGCGATACGGAAGGGGGGATTGTCCTGTTAATGACACCTACCATAGAAGACTTAGTCTCGTGCGCATGGGAATCACCCTAGCGAAACTTGGTCAGCTTTCATCAGGATTTATGCCTAATCAACAGTGACAATCGAGGAAATGGATGCAAAGCTAAGCCAAGGTGGTGATGAACCCACCATTGGTCTTGCTCAAGGGTTGGGGTCTTACGACCAGCTCCTTGGTTAAAAACATGCCACGTGATGTGTGTGGTTTATTTTACTTAAAAAAATGAAACATGCAAGCAACCACTATTTTCTTTAAGCACGCAAGAATTAACAAAAAATGAAAGCAGAAAATCAAAAAATGACAAAGACAGTTTCAAAAATTTACCTCTTTCTACCCAGACCTACTGTTTTTTTATCTTTGGCTCTGAAAATTTACAGAAAAAAATTACAGTACAGTAATCGTCACAGGAAAAGACGAATTACAGTCTGCTTTTTTAAAAATATGGTACCTGTCAAGCATAGAACAAAAAAAATTCTGATCAGTTTCTTGATCTTAAAACCAGGGAATGGTCCCACCGTGATCGCCACTGAAAGCATGAGATTCCGGAAGAAAACACTACTGAGATGCAATATAAAAAAAAACTAACTCGATGCATGAAATAGGACGAACGTAATCAAATCAAGACAAAACATAAAGAGAAAGCAGGAGCACAACCCTTTTATATTAATTCCAAACTTGGTTACAATCCATCTCCTCCCCTTTTAGGGGCTAGGAGTGTTAGCATGTTTTGGTTACAATCGTGATCAATACTCCTTCTTTAGCATGCCCACATTTAAAATGGGTGGGCCAGAGTGTTGCCGTCGTTTGTGATAATGAACCCTTAATGTTTACTGCTTCTCCTGCAATCAAAGAAACACAAATGCATTAGTAGCACCTGTAACAAAAGGATATAGCATTTAAATTTAGAAATCAATGAGAAATGCATGCAAAATATTGATCAAACCAGTGAATAAAATAACTCTAATCAACCTGCAACCCTGACAGAGACCCAAAAACATCACCAAAAGGCTGCTGCCAGCAAAACAGTTGGTGAATCTGATCGTTGTTATCTACAAGTTAGTGAAGAACCAAAAATCAACAAAAACATGATAATATTTGATAAGCGGCTTCTAAAATCCAAATTGTAAACTATCTAAACAACATAGAGTGTAATGTAAGATAAACACGTGATAACGAAATAAATTAAAATGAAGCTAAGAACATGCGGGGTGCCCAAGCGGGCTGCCCCCATTAGAACTTGATTTCGACGCCAATCCACTAAGGAAGGGCCCAAAATATCTTAGGTTGAGTTGTCGACAAATTGATGGATTACTGTGGTCAAATGTCGGGTTCTAAGGTCCAGATTCACCCTTTCAATAGCCACCCAATAACCTCTCTTGCGAAAGAGATTACGGGTGTAGAAGAGATGAATCAAAAAGGAGTGCAATCGGGTGTTCAATTTGGTAGCACTTCATTGCTTGAAATGTCTACCAACTTATCCTCCTTTTGGGTGGGAAAGTCCACCATTTTATAGACCCAAGGGGTCTCTTTGGAGGGGCATGCAAGGATGCCACGTGGTGGCCATGCCTTCCCAAGATGGAGGAGACTCCTCCTTGACTTGTGCTTCCATGACTGCCTTTGTGATAGTCCTCTAACTGCCAATCTACCCACCTACACGCGCAAGCGAGGTAGGAGTTATTAATTGACTGTCTTTGGCTGCCACTTGTTCAATGTCCATTGTCATATTTTTTTAATGTCTATTCTTATTGGTTTAAAGTCCACCTTTATTGGTTAAAGTCTGCCTTTGATTGGTTAAAGTCTGCCCAGGCGTAAATACGGGATCTTGTCGTAATATCGTGATGTCGCGATATCGTGACACCCAAGACTTAGATTTCCTTTTGGCCTTTAGTGTCACGATTTTGCGATGTCACAAAATTGCAACGTCGCAATTTCACGATGTCGCAAAATCGCAACATCACGATTTCGTGACACTTCTGGCAAAGGCTCTCGTTTGGCCAGAAGTGTCGCAATTTCGTGATGTCACAAAATCATGACGTCGTAATTTTGTGACATCGTAAAATCACGACATCGTAATTTCATGACACTTCTGGCAAAGGCTCTTGTTTGGCCAGAAGTGTCACGATTTCGTGACACTTCTAGCAAAGGCTCTCTTTTGGCCAGAAGTGTCACGATTTCATGACACTTCTGGCAAAGGCTCTCTTTTGGCTAGAAGTGTCGCAATTTCATGACACTTCTGGCAAAGGCTCTCTTTTGGCCAGAAGTGTCACAATTTTGTGATGTCGTAAAATCACGATGTCGCGATTTCATGACACTTTTGGCAAAGGCTCTCTTTTGGCTAGAAGTGTCATGATTTTGCGACGTCGTGAAATCATGACGTCATGATTTCACGACACTTTTAGCAAAGGCTTTATTTTGAATTTTTCCTTGTTAAAACAACTAACTTCTGTCTGGAAATAAAACAATACTGCGACACCAAGAAGAAGCCAGGCCACAAAGGCAGATTTGAAGCAAAATGTCTGGAGGTGCTGTTTTGGTGTCTATAGGCATGTCAAAAGATGCACCGAGCCAATCATCACTTTTTAGGAAGATGAAGTGAAGTTAGTGGCTGATGACATAGCGGATCCACCCCTGCATGTTATTGTGCGGGTCAACGAGATCCCGTATAAGAGGGTGTTGGTAGACACTGGCTCATCTAGTAACATCATTACTACAACGACATTGAAACATCTAAAGCTGTCGGCATCTCACATCACAACCTCCACATATACATTGCAAGCATTTAATGATGCAATATGCTCAACAGTCAGCACAATCATCCTACCCATTCAAGTAGGACAAAAGACAATACCTACATTATGCCATATTTTGGAAGGTGAGATGGCTTACAACATATTTTTGGGCCGGCCATGGATCAGGGACATGAAGTGTGTCCCGTCAATAGCTCATCAATGTCTAAAGTATACGTTTGAAGGGGAGGTACATGTGGTCCCAGTAGACTTAGAACCCTTCAAGTACTGCAATGCAGTGTAGCTAATGCTACAATTGACCCTTTCATCAATACATTTAGATTTATAGTTGAATCCATCTCGACAGGGTCCAATTTTGCAAGCACCCCCAAATGTAGATCCACCAAAACCCTAGCCAGGCCCATCTTCATCAGTTGGTCCTTCATCAACGATGCCACCTATCATGGCCAAACAGAAGGACAAAGGGAAGAAACCCTTGGAGGAGGCACGACCTCTGGAAGAGGCACCACAATCAGTCTCAAAAATCTCTACCGAAGAGATGCCTAGTAAAATGGAAGTGGAGGCTCCTAGCCCACCCGACATGGAGTGGAGTTCGAAAGAGCTTTCGTTCCCTCCCCCTCAGTCACCAACAATCACTATTGAAATGGCCAATACGGGCCTAGGGGAGTATCTGGTGTGGAATGTTGTAGCAACGCCCACACTAGAGTCCATGCAAGACATGGGGAGACCTCGCCTCCCCATTGGTACAATTGTTCCTCTAGGCTACCCACCAAACCAGAAAAATTTTGTGTATGGGGGCCTTGATCATGGCACTGAGCCATGCATGCAAGAGGACGAAGATGAAGAGCCTTTCGCAGAGGATGTAAACTATCTGTCCAACCCAAACTTCACTTTGAGATATCTTGGCCAATGCAATTGGCATGGATATGGGTTAGGCCAGTATGAGCAAGGAGTGCATGTCCTTTGCCAACCAAGATACCAAATGCCTTATGACAAGTCAGGCGTAGGGTTCAACCACCCCCTGCCCTTAGACATCTTGGTCGAAGACATGCAAGGCCTAAGGATAGGCCACAAGGGTGGATTGGCATCAGATCCATATGCCAACCCTAACACAACATACACATTGGGGGATTATCTCCCATGGTCAACAACCACCCTTGGTAACCTCAATCGCCCTTCCCCTTTGCTAGAGAGAGGCAAAAGTTTGGGGACCCACTTTTAGGGTGGATATAAACAGTGTCAAGAAGGATCTTTGGAGGATGAGTCAGACTATGAGCCAGCATCATATGACCCCTTCGAATCAGATAGCAATCACTCGCAAGTGATTCCTATGGATGACTATCATGAGAATATTTTGACAATGTTTCCTCTAGAGGCTCCAGCCGAGCCAGCGATACGTCAAGAGAATCAGGTCCCCCCATAGAGAGTGGAACAACCACAGTGGGGCCAGATAAATTTTCTTGAGCAAGGCGAGCCTTTAATGTCGCAAGCAGTCGGAGCCAACGAAGGCCTTTGGATCTTCGATAGTGATTATGAAGATGAAATAGAAATGGCATATCTTAATCACATGCGACAGATGCAGCATCGGTGCCCCTTGGAGATTAACGACATATTTGAATAGATGAACATAGTGCCAGGGCATGAGTGGTACGTAGACCCAGCGCGGTGGGACCAAGTGTTGGATCCGCTACTCTGGGCATACGAAGAACACCTTCCACCCAGAGACCCTATAGTGACATCGGTGCCGAGGGTAGACCCTGTCTTCCTATCCACACATAGGGCCGATCCATTCGTGCCCGTCCCTCTAGAGCCAGATCCAGAGCATAAAGAGCATCCAAGATGTCCGAGTAACCACACCTATGGTAATGGAGACCAAAATCATTCCATCAACATGATCTCCATTGATTTAACCACCCCCATCCACAATCCGGCCGATCCGACACAGTCATTGTATCTAGACATAGATGCCATAGACTGGGATCATGTCGATTCCCCTCCATCCCCATCTGAGTACTGGTCATTTGGTGAAATGCTTCATTTTACCCCTGGGCCAACTCAGGATATCTTCCATGCTAAAGAGGGACCCGAGGTTCCTAACGATGATCTAAACTCAACAAATGATATCCATTTGATCCCGACTCCACACCAGTTGGAGGACGGATCCCACATGTTGGTCGAGGAGACGACTGACGTAGACATCGGCTCAGATCCAATGAATCCATAGATTCTCAAGCTGGGGGTAAGCTTATCCCCCGAAGAGCAAGCCGACTACATTGCCCTTCTCAAAGAGAAGAAGGAGGTTTTTGCATGGTCATACAGAGATATGTCGGGGCTAGATCCATAGCTAGTCACGCATAATTTAACGCTTGATCCGACAGTCAAGCCTGTTAAGAAAAAACTATGCAAGATGCACCCAACAGTGGCCTTGATGGTCAAAGATGAATTGCAAAAACTGTTGGATGCACAGTTTGTCATCTGCGTGGATTATCCGCCATGGCTGTCCAACATGGTGCCCGTCAAGAAGCCTGACGGGAGGATTCGCATATGCACTAATTTTCATGATCTAAACAAAGCGAGTCCTAAGGATGATTTTCCCTTGCCTAGCATCGACGCATTGGTAGACGCTACAGCGGGCCACGAAATGCTATCCCTCATGGATGGTTTCTCGGGATACAATCAGATTCGTATCAATCCCGAGGACCAACTAAAAATGGCGTTCACAACGCCCTGGGGGACATTTTGTTACAAGGTCATGCCTTTTGGCCTTAAAAATGCTGGCGCCACCTACCAACGTGCCATGACGTACATCTTCCATGATTACATGCATAAAACTTTGGAAGATTACATGGATGATTTGTTGGCCAAGTCTCTCTTATGCCCAAATCATCTCGGTGACTTAAGCAAGATCCTCGATCGCCTCATGGAGCATAAAGTCGACTGAATCCCAAGAAGTGCATTTTTGGCGTCACATCTGGAAAACTCTTGGGTTTCATAGTCTCAAAGTGAGGCATCGAGGTGGACCCAAACAAAGTCAAGGCAATCCTTGAAATGCTTCCCCCAACTACCATCAAGCAGCTCAGAAGTCTACAGGGTAAGGTCACGTCGATCAAGTGCTTCATAGCGTAGTTATCTGACAAGTGCCGACCCATGAACAAATTATTGCATAAAGGGGTAGCATTTCACTGGGATGACGAGTGCCAGTCAGCCTTTGACGACATTAAACAATACTTGGCTTCGCCACCAGTATTGGCACCACCTAGACCAGGAGTGTCGTTCTACTTATACATCTCAGCTACTGAGGTGGCACTGGGCGCCATGCTCGCCCAGAAGAATGAACTTCACAAAGAGCAGGCTACTTACTATCTTAGCCGCACCTTGGTCAGCTATGAACTTAACTATGCATACGTCGAGAAACTCTGCTTGGCAGTGGTGTTTGCTACCAAAAAGCTATGCCACTACATGCTGAGCAACACTACGTATGTTGTGTCTAAGGAGAATCCATTGCGATACATGATGAGTCGTACTTATCATAGTAGTCGCACGGCGAAATGGATCATGTTGTTGACGAAATTTGACATAGAGTTTATTGGACAGAAATCCATCAAAGGACAGGTCATAGCCGATCAACTAGTAGAGGCTCCTATCGAAGATGATCAGCCTCTGGTCATAGAACTACCCGATGATGGGGTCTTCCATGTCTCGGAATCGCCTGATTCTGATGAGCCTGAGTCACAGGCCGACATAACCCTATTTTTTGATGGTTCTAAATGTGAGCAAGGGGGTGGCATAGGAATTGTATTCTTCACACCGCAAGGGGCTCCAATACCCTTGTCATTTAAATTAGACTTCCCATGCACCAACAATAATGCAGAATATGAAGCCTTGCTCATAGGTCTTCAGACAACAATCACCATGAACATTAAACGATTGAACATCTTTGGTGATTCGTTGTTAATCGTCAATCAAGTCAAAGGGGTATTCCAATGTAAATGCCCAGCTCTACGTAGGCCTACAAAGCCCTTGTGGACAAATTCTTGGCAAATCTTGAATGGTACGACATCGAGGCACTCCCTCGGTCATCGAATCATTTTGCGGACACTATGGCCTCTTTGGGGTCACTAATCCCGCAAGACCTTTCTGGTGATATGACAACCATTCAAGTCAAAACATTATCACAATCCACGATGGAGCGTGCAAGCTCTGATTTAACGCCAGGAATCCACATGATCCAGATTGAACCACCTCAGGATCGGTTCTCTCGAATCCATGACTATTTGAAGCATGCCAACTAGGGGGCCTTGTTCTCCCCTACTCCCCTTAATAGCAACACCACGCTATTCTTACAAGTTCTTTCCCGCTCAGCTTTTGCTAGGGATGAACTTCAAGAGGGATTGGTTGTTCATACCGTCGAGGCTTTTGATCAGCAGGATTGGTATTCACCCCTAAGGGACTACCTCAAGCTAGGTAACCTCCCACTTGGATTGACGCATGCCGCCAAATGAGCATTCAAGCAGAAAGCGGCAAAGCATGTCTTGTTAGGAGACATTTTGTACCATCGTAGCTATGAAGGAATCCTCCTTCGATGCTTGGACCAGCAAGAGTCCACTTGGGCGATCGCCCAAGCGCACGATGGTACGTGTGGTGGCCACTTTAGTGGTATGGCCATCGCCAAGCGCATTCTTCGCATGGGCTACTATTGGCCATCTTTAGAGCGAGATTGTTGCGCATATGTGAGGAAGTGCGTGAAGTGTCAACATCACGCCAATTTGACACACGTACCTTCCCAGGCCTTGCAGCCGATCCAGTCGGCTTGGCCATTTTTGTAGTGGGGCTTAGATCTAATCGAAAAGATCTCCCCTATGTCGTCAGGTCATCATACATTTATCATAACGGCCACAGAGTACTTCACCAAGTGGGTGGAAGCGGTTTCGCTAACCTCTACGACTGGACCCCGCATTGTGGAGTTCATTTTGCATAACATCATATGTCATTTTGGTATTCCATCCAAGATAATCTCGGATAATGGGACGTCATTCAAGAACAAAGATGTGCGTGCTTTGACCACAAAGTACAAAATTCAGCATAGTTTTTTGACACCCTATTATCCGTAGGCAAATGGGCAAGCAGAGGCGTCAAACAAAATGCTAGTTGCCATCCTCAAAAATCGGATAGTCATAAGGATTGGCACATTCAGATCCCACTTGCCCTGTGGGCTTACCGCACTAGCATTCGGACACCCACTGGGGCAACTCCATTTTCGCTTGTGTATGGCTCCGAGGCTGTCATGCCTCTTGAGTTGGAAATTCCTTCCCTGCGCATATCAATGCAAGAGTTCATCGATGATGACACTGCACGGCAGGCCCGGTTAGACCAGCTTACGTTGCTCGATGAACGACGCGTTAATGCTCTTGAGCATTTACGTATCTATCAAGAGTGGCTGAAGAAAGCATACAACATGAGAGTTCACCTAAGGGACTTTCAGGTTGGTGACTTGGTCTTGAAGGAAAACCAACAGAACTCTAGTTTGTCGTCCCATCTCGGGGACAAGTTCATGGCAAATTGGTTAGGTCCATATGTAATTGATAGCAAGATAGGACCCGGGACGTACCGGCTAGCTTCCCTTGATGGAGTCAAAGAACTCGAACCCTTGAACATCAGTCATTTGTGACCATTCCATATCTAAAGCAGCCAATCCCAAAATGCTCCAAGGATTCCCACAATCGCTTGGTCAATCCCAAAATGCTCCAAGGATTCCCACAATCGCTTGGTCAATCCCAAAATGCTCCAAGGATTCCCGCAATCGCTTGGTCAATCCCAAAATGCTCCAAGGATTCCCGCAATCGCTTGGTCAATCCCAAAATGCTCCAAGGATTCCACAATCGCTTGGTCAATCCCAAAATGCTCCAAGGATTCCCAATCGCTTGGTCAATCCCAAAATGCTCCAAGGATTCCCAATCGCTTGGTCAATCCCAAAATCTCCAAGGATTCCCATAATCGCTTGGTCAATCCCAAAAGCTCCAAGGGTTCCCACAATCGCTTGGTCAAAAGAAAAATAAGAAATATCAAAAACAATAAAATCATCAAAAATAACAAAAACTTGCATCTCATCTCCATGCATGCTCAAAATCATCACAAAATTAAAAATCTCTTTTTACATCCCATTTTCATACTCACCAAGATCAATCCATCAAAAACACAAAAATAATAGCTGCATTAAGCATCGCATCCATACATTTGCATATTTGTGGTCATACAGGTCAAGGCACCATAGACTGTAATTACTTGGCAAAGTCCATCTTCATTCCATATCTCTCCGTTGTATAAACAATCCATCAAAAATAAAATGCTATCCATATTTCCGCCATACTATAGTCAGTTGTCTTCTAATGTATCAAGAGTTTTTGTCATTCAGCTGCCAATAGCTTTCTAACCGAAACTATACAAAGTCAGATAGCTTTTACGAAGGTAGAATTTTACTTGGATCACACCTTGTTACGTAGCATCCCAGCACAAATTAAAACACATAAACATTCCCAAGTTGTGTGAACGAAAGATGATACCTGCAAAGCAATCCAGGTCGCCATAAGCGAAATGGTTATCTTGCTCATCCCCCCGTGCGAATGACCCCAAAGAATGCTGAGAGTTGGCAAAAGGACAAGCATCCTCCCTACCCAATTCCCCATGAATCCCAAGTTCTCAAAAGTTGCAAAACATCAAAATTTGCACATGTCAAAACTCCAAAAATTTGACATCACCCTCAAAGTGCATACATCAAAAGGCACATACAATAGTGATTCTCATCACTCGAAATCCAAATCCCTTGCTCAAAAGAAAAACAAAAAAATATAACAAAAATAAACAGTGATTATTATCACTATAAAGAGCAAGTATCCCAATACAATTGAAGAAAAGAAGGGAGTTGAACTTGAATCCCTGGAACTCTCAGCATTCAGAAGGTCATGAGATAAACCTCAGTACCGGTTTGGTTGATAGCCTATCGGTCACTCGTGGCAAACCTCCCGCATGACGATATATCTGCCGCATTAACTTGTGTGCAGATCAATGTTTGCATGTGGATGAGCTAGCTTATGGTATCCTAGATTGCACCGCAGATTAATCTGACTAAATACAACAAAGGAGTTAGTGGAGCTAATTAGGTGATCCTCAGTATAGGTTTGGTTGACAGCCTATCTGGCACTGGCGGTATCCTGACAAATGCCACATTAACGAACTCAATTGCACACACAGGGATGTGAAATAACTTGGTCAAAGACAAGTCCGATTCATACCTTGTTCAAAGTCTTGTCAGATAAAAGTACAGCCTTGGCTAGTTAGTTAAAACATCTGAATCTCAGGAAAACCTAACTACATTCTAAACCAACTGTAATATCTTTTCAGCTTTACTTCACCATCAGAAAATACAAAAATAACATACAAGAAAAGACATGTATGCATACAAAGCTATTCACCACAGCAATCGCCTACGACAAACAGTTATAAGTTATAGACAGTCTATGGTGCCACCGCCAACAAAAAAAAAAAAGATCACAAAGTCAAATCACAATCATCATTTCCACCCGCATCTCATATAAGTTAGAAACATTTGCATTCATCAGAACACATGCATCCATTCATGTAAATTAACATACATACATACACATTCATCAATCATTATGCATAACATCAAATCACGACACATGTATAACACAAATAAAATCATCTGTATATATATCATCAAAATGGCCCGCAGGCTACAATAACCGGTCATCTGACCCCACAAAAATAAAGCAAAAACTCAAAAACCCCCAAAGCCTAGGGCGTCGGCCACCATGATCACGCAGGATCGGTGCGACGGGAACTACCCCCCATGGTGTGGGTCCTGTGGGACCTCTCAGGGTGACTGCTGCTCGCCCCCGCACCATGCCCACTAGCCCCCCTCATCCAATCGCCTGCGACGAGATGATGCTGACTGCTCAGTATCACTGCCCCTCGTCCGGCGTGATGAGCCACCTCCAGAGGGCTCAGGTACCCACCCCCCAAGGTGGATGATCTCCCCCTCCAAATCCATCCGATGTCGGCACCACTCCGCCTCCCACCGATGGTACATCATGACTACATCATCGCGCTATGCCAGCTACGTCCGTAGGAGATCTCTCTCCCGGGCAATGTCGGTCTCCCCTCTCCTGTCGATGGTGCGCAACCCGTGTGCTCTCCCGCTCCGCTAGCTGAGCCCGTAGGAGATCTCTCTCCCATAGTGCATCCCCTAGCTCCTCATCATGCCTCCGTAGTAACTCCTCCAACCGTGCATTCTCAGTACGTAACCCTGCATCCATGTCCTCCGCATCTGCCCGAGGCATGGGCATCTCTGGAATAGTAGCCTGCTTTGGCTCCCACTGCTCCGTGATGTCCTGCATCTCCGGCTGATCCGGAGCCCCAAGATCCGCATCCATACCATCCACCTCCACCATCTCCGCATCCTCCAACGGAGCTCCCCAGTCATCACCTGGTGCCTCGTTGCCCTGCACCTCCCAGTGGCCCCTCGCCTCGCCATCGCCGTAGGGTCCACCACTGGTCATACTCTGTAGTAGTCCCGACGTCGTCCACGTCCAAGATGTCAATCACCACATCTGAATCCTCGCCAAGTGGCACGATGACTAGCCGATCTAGAGTCCTCTCATCCCCCCGACGTCGATAGACCATGGGTTCACCAGGCAACCCCTGGCGCACCCCAAACTATCATGTCACCCGACTGTATGGGAAGAACTCATGCTCGGTCCCATGCCGCCCAATCAGCCACCACCCCTGCATACCCACCGGAGCCACTCTCCAGCCTCAAGCCAGGCTGGACAGTCTCGGTAGGGGCGCCAGAACACCTCCCCCGAAGCGAGCCAAGCGAAGGCATCGACATAGTGCCCTACAACACCTGCCCACCATCGACTCTATCCCTGCTCCTCAGATCGCCGCCATAGAGCCACGTAGCCTATATCCTTATCCTCCATCTCCCCTCGAGTCATCCATGGTAGCCCCATTGGCCTCTCAACTACTATGTGCTGCCAGGCCCAGCTCTGCAATAGATAACTACAGCTGATCCCCTTCTACCTCCGATAGTGGACCTCGTACAGCTCCCCATAGAGCTGTGCCAATAGCGTCTGTCCCCACCTCATGATCAATGGTGCCTCCGTCGGGCACTCAACCAACCGGTGAACCACATCCAAGCAGGTTCCATGGGAACCTCGCACGTCGAGGCAAAGCATGTTGGAAATGAGGCCCATAAGTACTGCGTGCCTCACTCCCAACACCCCCCTCTCCAGCCACCATCGAACTAGAATGCCGCCAATCTGGCAGTCAAGCTCTGCCCTCTCCACTAGGCTCTCTACGCCCAACTCCTCCCCATGCCCAAAGCACCATATCAGTACAGCTATCCGCTGGTCACGCGACGACGTCCTGATCGGCAGTCCATCTATCAAAATCCGTAGAATTCGATAGACGTCATCCAGTGTCACTGTCATCTCCCCTATTGGGAGATGGAAGGTGTTGGTCCGGGGATCCCACAGGTTGATCAAGGCCATCAGATAGGCCCGATCCCCGACCATAGGCTCCAGTCGAGTCACCTGCTTGAGCCCAAGAGCATCAAGCCATTCCTAGTCAGCCACAGTTAGCGCCCCATGCGCTTCGGCAAAAGCAGTAGGCACACGATACCGGCTCTTCACAACCTGCACAAGAAACAATGCAAAACATTAAAAATCATAAAAAAATTGTACAACAAAAACATGAATATACAACACTACATGAAAGTGTACAGCTCAAAAGCAACATAAATTCACAACAAAAAAAATTAAAAAAATAAATAAAAAAAAAACAATTTTCAAAATACAATTTTTCAGTCCTAGGGTTTATGTACTCTAAGTTTAAAACTGACAAAGTCTACACAAGCAAAACAAAATTTTAATAATAGTTTTTTAGCCTAGGGTTTTCACTATTTTAAAACTAAATTTTAAAAAAAAAAAAAAAATTTTAATAACAGTTTTTAGCCTAGGGTTTTCACCTACGTTTTAAAACTAACAAATCTAAACCTAAAAAACTAGGGTTTTGCGTTCCTAGGGTTTTCGTGTAACAAAAGCATCACATAATACAAAATTTTTCTCTTACCTAGGGTTTACCTTAGTGTAAAATGGAATGCAAATTTTAGACGTTAATTACATCTTGTCAAAATAAAGTTCCACTCGGATTTCATTTTCAAGCATAACAAAGAAAAATAAACAAATAACTTGAAAATATAAAGCAAATAAATGAGGAGGACCACTTACTGGTCTCGCTTCGGCTCCGCCGCTCGATCCGGTTTGTGCACTCATGGTGTCGGGAGAAATTCGGTAGCGCTTCGCTTTGCAGAATTCACCTCCTCCTCCTCAGAGCTCCAAATCGCCAAAAAAAAGCAAGTGCAAATGAGCCCAAAACCTAGTTTTGGCCTTTAAATAGGCTTTTTGAGCCTGTAATCGTTCCTCCCTGGAACGAGCGCTCTGGTTAGCGCTCGTTCCACCCTGGAACGAATACTACACAGGAATTCGTCCCACCCTAGAACGAATTCAGCACACAAATTTCAAAAATAACAAAAAATGAACAAAATGACCCAAAACAAGCAATAAAGCTTGCCCGATGAAAGTGCTTTTGCATTTGACATCCCGGGTATGCAAAACCGACGTCGGGGTTACAAATCCTCACTATCCTACTCCCTAAGAAGGCTACCATAGCCGGACCGCTCCACGGGAAGACGGATCTTCGAGAATTTCATCCCCAAACGACGTCGCCAAAAGGGTTAACACCCACCAAAAATAGGTCTAAATGTCGGAAAACTGCACACACATTCAATGCTAAACATCTGATGGCACCCTTACCTAAGTCATCTTGGGTCAAGCGACTCGTCGCTTTTCTCATGAAGGTCATTCCCTCATCGATTCGTCGCTTGAGGGGGTAGTCACACTTAGTCACTAATCAACACACACACACCCAATCATGGAAAATGGCATGCATTCAAAGGATCATTGACAAAGACAATCACGCCCCCGCTTGGGGCAGTAAAAAAGCAATAGTCACAAGCTGATCAAATCACTTGGCATTCATGAATCATGAACTCTAGGTTACCACAGACAAAAGGTTGCGCCCTTTGCCTATTCATGACTTGATCAATGTCCAAGCTCAAGTAACACCTCACCGAAAAAGGTTAACACTTGAATTGAGTTCCTTCGCTCGTTAGAAGCAAGGATTCAAGAATGCATGCCCCTTTCCATGCTTGGGGCATCAAGAGTTGGTTAGGTTACTAAGAAACCCTAATCATTAGTGCTTTGGTTATCTATTTTTGCTCGACGCTGCGCCATGCACAACGCATCCCAAAAAGGGGCATCTGTAGACACCAAAACAGCACCAATCCGATTATGTGACTGCAAACACTGATCGCATTGACACACACAGCCCCAAGGGCAGCCCCCAGAGGTTAAACAGTGGTCCTAACCACTCTCACAACAGTTTTGGGAGGTCAGAGATCAATTTGGCACCTTCTAGGCACTTTGCTCAGAATTCGTCCCTCCCTGGGACGAATTCAAAATGGGATCCGTCCTCCCCTGGGACGAATACAGAATCCGCTCCAGGGTGGGACGAATTCTAGGTTTGATGGGCAAAAAGTCAAATCTTGACAAATGGCAGCTCAGATCCACCACTTAACGCTTCCTTCATAGCATGGGAGTGTGGGTGAGCATTTTCGAGCGTTAGAGGCTGTTACAAGGGCAGTCATGAAGTCCCTATTCAGGGAGGAATCTCCCTCCCCTGGGAAGGCATGATTGCCAAGTGGCGCCTCTGCATGCCCAATTCAAGAGACCTCCAGGTCTATAAATTGGTGAGTTTCCTCACCCTAAAATATACAGAGAAGGAGCATTTTGGAGCAACGAAGTGCTGTCATTTTGCTTTCACACCTATTCCCCTTTTGAATTGTGCCTTTCACATCCTTGATCTCTTTTGGAGAAGAGGTCATTGGGTGGTCATTGGAAGCACAAATCCGGAACCAAACCCGACATTTGGCCACAATATCCCACCCAATTTTTCGACAACACATTACAAGAGATTTTGGGCCCATCCCAAGTGGATTGGTGCCGAAATCAAGTTCCAACGGTGGGCGGCCCGCCCGGGCGCCCCGCACTGCTGCGAGCCTAATATTCCTTTTTAGGAATGATTGGGGATTCATGGCAGATTGTTCTTTTTGTCATTTGTTTATTTTGCATTCCATCTTATGCTGCTTAGATAGCTTGTAATTCCGATTTCGTAATGCTTTGATCAAATCTTATCATGTTTTATCGCTTTTGTTGTCCTCACTAACTTGCAGGTAGCAGCATCAAATTCCCATTGATGGAGGCCAAATTGGGGAAATCTGACCATCTCGGGTCTTCCCAAAATGCCTCCAATTAGCTAACCCCAAGTTTGCAGGTCTTTTGGAGCTCCCTAGATGTGACATTTGGGGCAGTATCACTTCGGCGCTTTGTTGCAGGTGAATTCGTTCTACCCCGGAGCGAATTACAGTCGAATCCGTCCCTCCCCAGAGCGAATTCAAATCGGTGAGGAATTTCCTGACTGTTCCTTTTGCAATGCCTTCTTGGTGATGTTTCTATGTCCTTGCCAAGTTTTCATGTCATTTGGATAAGTTTTAGTTATAGTTTAATTCATTTTCTCATCCGCTTATTGTAGGTTTGAGGATCGCATGCTTTGTCTTATTCGCAGGTGCTACTAACGGTTTCTTGTTCCTTTGAACGCAGGGTCTAGACATCGGAGGAGCAGCAAGGAATCAACACTCGTATACACAAGCGGCGGCGATGTTTGGTCCGCCCATCTTACATGTGGGCACGCGGAAGAGGGATGGCTTTCCATTGATGTGACCAAGAGACAAGTTTGATGCTCCTCGCCCCTAAAAAGGGAGGAAGCGAATTGTAACCGAATTTGAAATACATCAATAAAAGAAGAGGGTTGTTTCATTCCATTTGGGTTCCAATTTGTCTATGCTTTCTCCATTTTACGCATTTTTAATTTGTAGCATCAAGTTTAGTTTCGTTCTTGCATCGTACTTGGAGTTTTTCCCTTTTTGTTTCCGTATCCTCGTGCTTCCAGGTCCCCAAACATATCCTACATTTTCCAAACATATATTAAAGATCCCAAACATAGATTGTAGGTCCCAAACACAGCTTATGGGTGCATAGGCCCATATTTGATCAAGTTTAGACCCAGATCAGCATCAACGATATGACAAGGTATTATTTTCTTTATTGTGTCTTCTGCATATATTTTTAGATTCTGTAAGCATTTATATTAAGGGTTTTATAGCTTTTATTTGCATCAAAATAGACCTTACATAGTGAATACCATTCATGTGCTACTGCTCCCTTTTGAGTTTATAGGATCTATGTGTAGGTAATATATTTTTGGATAGCTACTAAAGCAAGGGTGATCTGTGAGGATACACAAGCCCACCCACCATTTTTATTGCAATAGAGAAGACTCATGCAATCCACATCTATTTAATCTATGAAAGAGGTTCGTACCCTCTCCATTGTATTTGAAGACAACAAGCATTTATTTTGTAATCATACCCCTACACGATTGGGACACATCATTGTAAAAAAGAGACCAAGGATCTAATATATTATAATACAAGATATAAATTTATTTCACTATAATTGCTTGTATTATCATTTTATTGTTTGGGTATCATCTTTATTGCTACAATATTAACTTCCCACTTCAAATTTAATTTGAGTGTTTAAATATCAATTCGATTGAAATATTGTAGGTTGCATAGACTAGATTTTATTTAGGATTACAAATAAATTGTAGCTTGTGTGAAGACATCATTCAAGTAGGAATTATCATCTAGGATTGGCCATATGAGTTAGTTATATGATTAGCAACTAACCACTTAGGTGGAAACTACATTGTTTAATATAATATCATTTAAGTGACCTATTGTATAAGTGTATATTGTACTCTTCCATACAAGTGGAAACCGTAATATATCATACAAGTGGATATGTCATACATGTGGAAGTTTCATTCAAGTGGAAGTTAAATCATCTCGTGGCTGTACCATATTAAGGGAGAATTGGTTGTATTTGTGGTTATTGTATAACTTTTATAACCATTGCCTGAGCTTGAATTTGACAAATTGGAGGCTTTTGAAAAAATTAAACATAGCAGTGCCAAATTTGGGTTTCCCTTCGACCCACCACCTCTCCACACATTCATACAAATCCTTATCCCTGAGCCACATAAGTTAAAATTTGAAAGATGTATTTCTTAGTAGTGAGAATATTGAGGACTAAAAGAGAATGGACCAATGATCAGAGGCCTTCCAACTTAGAATATCTGAGAATGAAGTCTAGCTACCATCAAACCAACTATCTAAAGTAAGGAACTGATCCAATATTTTAGAAATAAAATTTGTTCCACATCTTCTATTAGTCCAAGTAAAGAGCCCATTTCAAGGCTTCACATCAACAAGATTAAGGAAAGAAATATTGTCCCTCATCAAAGTAGAAGAATTCCCAAACACTCCACACCACCATTCTTCTCCTCCAAGGACATGATAGAATTAAAATTCCCTACCACGATCCAAGGATAATTGGGAATAAGAGATCTAATAAATCTAAGATGATTTCATAAGATGATTTTACCTAATAAATCACTGGGGTATTTACACATTATATAGAAGAATAGAATATCTAGATGAAAATTAGGTAGCAACCACAGAGAGACAGTTCCTACTACCAACCCACCAAGAGGGAGTTAAGATTTGTGGATATCACAAACATGCAATACCACCCACCAAACCTTGGGCTCCACTAGCAAGACAATGACCACCTTTCCATATATTAGAAGCAATTCTAACCATATATTTACAAGATAATTTTATTTCCTGGATGAAAACAATATCAGGTCTATGATATCTAATCAATTTATGAGGATATTTTTGTCTAGGGTTGCTACCCAAACCCCTAAAATTCCAAGATATCACTTTCATTTTGGGGAATAGAAGTGAGAATCTAATGTCTTAACAAAACCATACTCAACTAAGGATTCCCCTATCAATTTTACTTTTTCTTGATCCTTCTTTCTTTTTTCTTTTACCATGTTCTCCACCCCACCTTTTTTGATAGTTTTTGGGTGAATACATATCACATAAGAAACTTTCTTTTTTCTTCCTCTCTAACAATCTAGTCCTATGAAGGTTCAAACCTAGTCTCATTCTCATTTCCCTCAATCAAGTTTCCAACCAAAGGGTAATGATAAATAACTTTATCAAGACAATTCAATACCTCTTTGGACTTATCTTCATTTCCTACAAGAGGGTTATTAGGCACCACCCATTCCTTATCAAAATTTTGCATTTCAAAAGAAGGATTTAGGAAAGAACAAGTACCTGGCTCTTGAATATAAGCATCCATATCATCTTCATTCTAGACTTGCTCCTCAACATGCAACTCCTCAAAATTTTCAAGCACATCAAATTTATTACCAGAACCTCCCTTCTCAATACCTTTATTCTGATGAACAAAAGTCCTAGATCTTGAATGAGACTTAACATGAATAAATCCACAAGAACTGAGCATCTCATTAATCATAGGAGCTTTTCCTTTCACCTTTGTAGATGCATATTGAAATTCACATGAAGAGGATGAAGGCTGAGAATTCACTTTCTTACAATTTCTTTGAAGATGCCTGTTGGCCCGGCTTTCATGCACACCCCGGGAAAAAGGATGAAGGCAAGGAAAGCTCCGGAGACACCCACGGGACTGATCCCACTCATCTTTAGGATCTAGCTGGTTATCCAAGGTGCGAGTTACAGAGTTGGGTCGAATGGCAATTCACTCTTTTCCACTTCTGGAATAGATTTCAATATGGATCGCTTCTGTTACCTTACAGGGGGTTCCCGAACTTGTTCGAAGAGGTTGCAAAAGTTGTTGACAATCAGATTTAACTTGAATTCTTTGATCTAGCTCTCATGGGTCAGCAGATTTAAATAAAAGGCAAATAAAGAAAATAAAAATGGATCATTCACGGTAAGCAAAGAGAGGGTAGGGTAGGGCGTAAAAGAGAAGTTTATCAAACATCAATTGTAAAACCCAAACTGTCAATCTTATCTATGCTATCGGCTTCACAACAGAACAAATCAAAGAAGAAAGTGTCCAACCAGTCTAAGATCACTTTCAACTAAGAGCACAAGGCAGAGTGAAACGGATCTAGCAGAAAATTATAAATCCAAGGGCAGCTGATTAAAATCGGTATCTTTCACCGGCAGACTCTAGCTCGCACAGAGGAAGACAGAGCAATTAGAACAAACTTACACCTCAAATCAGTAATTTCCCCTAGCAGCACAATAGAACAACCGAAGCCTAACAAAGATATTTAATCTTGACAATGGCAGATTTACAAGGATATATCTAACAAACTTTAAATGGAACGGATAACAAAAGAAAATACACTTATCACACTCGCAAAAGATTAGGCTCCCCGGCCATGCTATCACGTAAAAGCTAAAGCACATCAACTCCAAGTCCATAAACAAAGGATTTCACAAAATTTGCAAGAAATTGCTTATAAGCCTTTATTTCTAAGTCTCCGCCTCCTGCGATTACATTTAGAATTTGTATTTATAGACTCAGGACAGACCTTGATCTTTTCCAAAATATCTTGCTCAAACCCTAAATCTTATCGCACTTAAACCCTAGGACCCGGGTTTTACAATAAAAATCCATTTAAAAATCAAAGTCCGAATAGAACTTAACCCTTCGGCAAATCTGTGCAGTCAGCTGCCATAAATGGAGAAGATAAAATAAAATGCAACTTGCATTCATTCGCAGCTGCAAATAAATGCTTCCATTAATTCTGCTGGTGAGCCGGATGAGTCACCACTTCTCCATCAATTCGATCTCCGCAAATCCATCCCGAAGTTGAAATGGTCTTCATGCTATCAAGTCTGCAATAAATTTGTTGTTGAATGCTCTCACCGGCAGCTTCTCTCCTAGCATGGCGGTCCTTGACTAAATCCGCACTTTATCTTCGCCTTTATGGTCTTTCCCGGTTGTCCCGTAAGTGCCAGGTGGAATCCTGCATGAAAGACAAAAAGATGCATTAGATTAGCATTTTAATTAAATCGAAGCTTAAAACATTAAAAACAGATTAAATCCGCAAAATAAGCTTGCATGTCGGCTTCGGTTTGTCCCATTCACGCTTTGACACGTGTCGCTACCCCGTGAAGCCTTCTCGCTTCCCGCCGAAATGCACTTTCGTGTCAACTATGACTTTCTCTCTCCTGCCGCGATTCTCGCGACATGTCGCGATTTCGCGACATGTCGCGAAATCGCGGCCCCGCAACGAGCATCGGCAACTTCCTCCCTCGTCGGCCGCGAAAACACGACATGTCGCGATTTCGCGACATGTCGCGAAATCGCGACCCTTCCTGGCCTCCGTACGCCCATCCCGATTTTCAGCCGCGATTCTAGAACACGTCGCGATATCGCGACAGCTTCCGTACCTGCATGCGTTGACCGCGTTGACCGCGATTTTGGAACATGTTTGCGACTTAGCCGATTTTTCATCCTGCAGCCCACTTTCTCTCTCCTACCGCGAAAATGCGACATGTCGCGATTTCGCGACATGTCGCAAAATCGCGCCCTCCGTACTGCTTGCTTCTCTCTCAAAAATCGTCGCGATTTCGCGACATGTCGCGAAATCGCGACCTTTCTGGCACTTAGCCGCATTTTGACTTACCCGTCGCGATATCGCGACATTTCCGAAATGGAAGTGTCGCGATATCGCGACACTACCAAAAATGGAAAGTTTGATTTTTCAGTGAATTTATGCAACTGTTTTCTGGATTTTCTCGGTACCGGTGCAAGATTTTGCTTGTGCATGAATGATTCTAGCATGTAAAAAGTGAATTCTTGGATAACACAAACTAGAATGCAAGAAAAAGCACAACTTTAAAAAGGAGGCAAGCAAATTTGGATTTAAAACCCGAAAAGATCAAGAGGGTCCCTGCTGCAAAAAATGAAAGTTCAGAATTTTCTAAGGATGGAATCTCATTTTTCAAGGTGGGGGTGTGTTGCTTATCAACAAATGGCGATATCTCAGGGTAAAATAGTAGCACTATTTTAGAACCCAAGACTCGGGTTTCAAAACAAAAAGACCATGCATCATGCCTTGCCACGTGCATTCTTCACAATAAATTGACCGCCAACCGCCAACTGTTAAAATTTCCCAAGGACATACTCGAGTCGGATTACTTCAAGGAAGATTTTTGATGTGCAATTACAAAGGTATAGAACTTTCTTCAAGGATGACTGAATTGAATGATAAACTTGGATTAATCAACTTTTCTAGATTGTAAATGGGGAAACCGAGTAGAGCTCTGTTTACTAGTTTAGCTTTTTACAGCCTAGACAGAGTTACCCTTTAGATTTACACGACCCAATTTACAACTGTAGGGCAGAATCTAATATTGGCTGCCTCTTTTGATCATATAACTCTTTTTTTTTTTTTTTTCTTTTCTTATCTCTTTTTTTTTATCTCTCTTCTTTTTGAAATATATCACTATCTGGAAGACCTTAGAGAAATTACAATTTTCTTTTAATATTTGATCAATCTGGAACTGCTTTCAGTCTAGGCATTGATAGCCTCTGGTGACACCCAAATAATTGCATGAACCATAGTCCCCTCTTATAACCAACTTTTCTTGGATTCCCCAGGAGTTCCTCCAACAAAACAAAGATAGCAGCTTTTTCTATCATTAAAACAACTGTGGCAAGTAAGACACAAGATCCAATCATCTCTCTACCTTCATCCTGGATAACAAAATAGTTCCACAGTTTAGTGCAAGCAGACTATCTCAATTAGAATAATGAGCAGAATGGGGAGGCACTGGATTGAGGATTTATCAGCTAGGAATAAAACAATTTTCAGCAGGCTGACTTTTCATTGATTGCTCAGGCAGAGGTTAAAAAATAGAATTTTAGAAGCCAAAGGACTTTGTACAGGCTTCCAAGGACAGGCACAGGCTTCTAAAGCAAGACAGAATAAAAACTGCACAGACTGCAAATAAAACTGCACAAGCAACTAAGACTAAAACTAAAACTGAAGACTGTACAGATAGCAAAGAAAAAGAAATGCAAGGAAGAAAATAAAAACTGTACAGGCAATAAAAGAAACAAACTAAAAGAACTAAGCAAAGTAACTAAAATCGCTAAACTCAAAGAAAGCTAAACTGCAACAGCACCGAAATAAACTAAAGCAACTGAAAACTGCACAACTGTACAAACAAAGGAATAGAACAAACCGCAAGGCTATTTACAAAGGATGCAAAGCACAACTGTACAGGCAACAAAAATAAGCTAAAACAAAAGCAAAGCAATTAAAACCGCCTAGACCTGAAAATAACTTAAAGCAACCGAAATAAATTAAACCGCAAATCGTACAGACAAAGAAAGAAAAAGAACCGCAAGGAAGAAAAGACCGTACGTACTTAAATAAAAGCAAGGATTAACTAAAAACACAAAGAACTAAAAATCGACAAAGGGAAACCGCAACAAAGACCGAAATAAACTTAAAGCAAATCGAAATAAACTAAAATGCAACTGCACGTACATATTAAAAAAATAAAAAAATAAAATAAAAATAAAAAATAAAAAATAAAACTGCACTGAGAACAAGGATTAATCTAACAAACAAACCTGTACAGACAGCACCCAATTAAAACTAAAAAGAAGCAACTAAAGCAACTGTACAGAGCTATTAAAAGAACTAAACTAGAACAAAATAAAACTTACGGAGCTATTTACAATATGTACACATGTTACAACCTTTTTTTATAGCTTACTCAAATGATACATTGGATGGAACAGCAGAGAAATAATGCTTCAAGTATTGGCCATTAACAGGGAGGTCCAGAAAATTACCATCCAGGTCTTGCAAGCGGAAAGCATTGTTACCCAATATTTCAGCAATTTGGTAGGGGCCTATCCACAAGTGGTCGCAACTTTGTGTGCTTACCCTTCTTCTCATGGGCCTTGTCCCACGTAAGCACTAAGTCTGCCAGCCGAAAGCCTTCACCTTGGCTCTCTTGTCAAACCACCGCTTGACAGTTTCTTGGTGTCTGCTGAAGTGCTCCAGGGCTTGGAGTCTTTCATCCTGCAAGTTAGTGAGGTCTAAAACACGGGCTTCAGAGATCATCATGACCTTCAAAATAATCTAAGGCAAACTGATAGGTAGGCAATTTCAAGGAGATGGGGACAATTGGCCGAGTACCATACAAAAAAACAAAGGGAGAGGTCTTAAGAGCCACTTTGTGTGTTATCCGGTCAGCCCACGGTGCATATTTCAACAATGTATGCCATCGCTCGGGTTTGTCTCGTCTGCAGACTTTTTGATGGCATTCATTAAGTTCTTGTTTGTTGACTCACCACCCATTGCCTTGGGGATAATAGTTGGATGAGAATCTGATAACTATCCCCATCTGGTATGCCCAATCTGCAAACTCCAATGATTGGAAGGCGGGCCCATTATCACAGACCAAATTCAGGGGAACCCCAAATCTAGTTATGACATTTGATTCAAGAAAATCAATAACTTCCTGGTCTGTACTTCTTGTAGTGGCTGCTGCTTCAACCCACCTTGTGCAATAGTCAGTAGCTGTCAGCGCATATTTATGCCCTGCCGAGGAATTCGGGTTAATGACTCCCACAAAATCAAGTCCCCACTGCATGAAAGGTTTGTTTATCACAACTGGTTGCAATGGCAGAGCTCGATTTGCCTCTTTGGCTGCAAATGTCTGGCACTGATGGCAGGTTCTGACATGTTGATGTGCATCCTTAAAAAGTGTAGGCCAGTAATAGCCTGCTCTTAATATTTTATGTGCTGTAGCAGATCCTGATGAATGCCCTCGCCCCTAGTTTTTCATGAAAACTAGCCATGACTTCACCGACTTCACTCGGGAGAAATGCACCTTAGGAAGATGCCAAAGATAATTCTCCCCGTACGGAGTACCCGCCTTGAGGAGATAGTGAGAAGCTTTTAACTTTAATGCTCTCCTTTGAGTTCTGTTCAAATGGGATGGGCAAACCCCAAACTCGTAGCGAGATGAATGATATCCCCATACCAATCATCGATTCGTAGTTTAATTGATTAACTTCCCGCTCGTGGAGGCACTTCAAGGAATGTGTCTAGACAAGCCAAGTCCTCTCGATCGCTTTAGCAGTGCCTAATCTCCAAGTCATATTCTTGCAGACTCGGTGACCCAATTGCCCCTCGGCTCACCCAACTCATTCTCGACTTAGAAGGTACTTCACACTGGGTCCGGCACTATGGCATGAGTTTTGCTTCCGAGTATATAATGTCCGAACCGCCTCACCGCTCTTACCAAAGCATAAGCCTCGTTTGTCTAATCTGGAATATTTCAGTTCAGCTCCCTTCAAATTAGTGCTCTTAAAAGCAATTGGATGTTCTCTGGTTTCCTTTCTTTGGGTCAAGACTGTAGCAAGTGTATGTTCAGAAGAGAAAGTGTACAGATAGAAATTTGCACTGAAATCTGGGCTTACTAAGACTCGGTGCTTGTTTAATGGTCGTCTTGATTTCTTGAAAAGCAGCCTTAGCTTCAGTGGTCCAGCAATCTGGGCAGTTTGCTTTAACATATCATTCATTGGTTTAACTATCTCTCGCAAAGCCCGAGATAAACTTTCTCGACAAAGTTAATCTTTCCAAAGAATGATCTCAACTCTTTCTTGGAGTTGGGAAATGGTATGCCGATATGGCCTCAACTCGCTCTGGATCCATGGAAATGCCATCCTTTGTGACCAAATGCCCAAGCAATTTGCCTTCGTTACACCAAATATGCATTTCTTTGGATTCAAAGAGATGCCAAACTCTCTCGCACTTGTTAAATACAGACTCTAAATGCTTGACATGGTCAAATCTGGATTTGGAAAAGACTGTTAGATCATCCATGTAAACTACAATACATTTGCCCATAAGCCCCTTGAAGGCATGGTCCATTGCTCTCTCGAAATGTTGCTCCCGCATTTATTAAACCAAATGGCATCCTCTTGTAAGCAAAAGTACCCCACTTAGTTGTAAAAGCAGCCTTCATTCTATCCTCCTTCTCAACTAGAATCCGATTATAGCCCTGAGAAACCATCCAGAAAAGACATCATCTCTGAGCCATTAACAATCTGTAGTACTTCATCCATAGAAGGCAGGGGATAGTTGTCCTTTTCAGATGCTTTGTTCAGATTCCTAAAATCCACACAAAGGCGGATCTCCCCATTTTTCTTCCTTACTGGCACCAGATTTGCCACCCAAGTAGAATGCCTGATAGGAAAAATAATTGCTGCACTCAAGAGCTTCTCCACTTCTTTCTGAATAAGGGGTTCTAACAGAGCATTAACATGCCTCTCGTTTTTGTCTGAAAGGCTTGCAAGATTCTTTCAAAGGTATGATGTGGGTGTAAACTTTTGGATCAAATACCTTTAAATCCTTGTATGACCAGGCCATTACATCCTTAGACCTCGTGCAGAAATCAATCATATTTCTCTTTATCTCTCGGATCACGATCCTTTGCCAACTTGATGTTCCTTGGATCCTCTTCAGTTCCTACATTCAAATTTTCAATATCATTGTCTGTGGTGCCCACATAATCCTCAGAATTCACCCTTTGCCTGATCTTGTCAACATCGAATAGCCTCTCCAGCTCTACCATTCCCTTTGGGATTCTGTTGTCCTTCAATCTCATGATTCCCCTGTCATCATCTAGCTGTTCCATCAGGGTGTCCCTTTGGCCCTCATCAATTATAGCATTCTCAAAGGTATTGGTACTCTGCAGAAAGTTCACAATCTGTTGATCATCTGAGAAAACTTGAAAGCTGTCAATATTGTTTGGAACTGAAGGACAGGGGACTAGCTCAATTGAAAACTTATCCCACTTAAAATCTTCCAATGGCCTTAAACTTGCAGCTGAAGATGCCAAGACATCTGCATGTGAATTTTGTTCCCTGGGTATATGTGTTAAGTTAAATGCATCAAAGCCTTCCACAAGATCCCAAGCTCGTGCTTGTATCCCTTCGTATAAGAGGCTTTACACCGAAACTTACCCCCGACCCGGCTTGCCACTAATTCCGAATCGCTGAAAACTTGAATGTTCTTCACATTTTTATCCAATGCAAATTTTAAACCTAAAATCGTAGCTTCATACTCGCTAAATTATTAGTACATGGGAACTCGCAGCGGTAAGACATAAAAAATGTCCGACTTTGAGGCCCTTTGAGGACTCGCCCCTGCTCTGAACCCCGCTACATCTGGCTCCATCCACATGAAGTGTCCAAACTTCATTAGTATGTACAGGATGAGCTTTGTTAAATTTATCATTGTGCCCAGTTGTTAAATTGTAGACACCAATGTCTACCTCTGCAATATTGACAGTCTCATTTGCAGCATTGTACTCTGTAATGGTGTGTTTGTACCTGGGTTCTCTGTCAACCCGCAATTGATTAGCCACACCCTTCCATGGCAACCACATGTGTGAAAAGTCTGTTGCCAGATATCCATTCAGAGACTTAGACCAATCCCTACTCAACAAGGATTCCATACCCCACCGGGATATCCACAACTTGGATTTCGATCTTATGTTGAGCCCTTGGCTCAGATGCCAATTGAATGTGAATGTTTTGCAGCTCTCCCACAACCTTAACTTCTGACTTGTCCAATTGGACAACTCTCCTCTCAGACTTCATTGGGGTCAGCCCCAACTGCTGACAAATTGCCAATGGCATGACATTAGCAGATGCACCTGAATCCACCAAACAATTATGTAAGTTCTTCCCAAAAATTCTGACAACCAAGAAAATGGGGGAACTTCAGCCTTTTCCTTGTACATGGCCGATTGGCATTGGCTATTTTCTTCCCTTTATCCACAAAGTTTAGCAAGCAGGCCGTAGTATGTCTTTATCGGATTGTCTCTCTCGCTCCAAATCTGTGCCAGCTCATGCAGAGTAATGTTAGCCTTAATCTTTTTCATATCCTCCACTATGTTATATCCTTTGTTAAGTGGAGGAATAGCAACATCTGGTACTCTTTGAGCTCCTCCCTTTGGTGGGGGTGGATTATTGCTTGGAGAGGGGTCAGGAGGAATATTGTGAGAATTATCGGGAGGAGTTGATGTGGTATTTGGCTCAGGATTCCCTGCTCCTCAGAGTTGTAGCTATCTCTTCTCGTACTGCTGGAAAGCCTGTACTTCATCCATGGGCATTTCAACTACATTCTCAGATTCATCCGGGAAAGAAAAAGAATCCAAGACCATAGCTGCACTGTGTCCAGATGAACTTGGGCCCTCAGCAGTTCTTTGATTTTCAGGGGAGATCAAATCTCCTGACAAAGCTTCAAATGCATTGCAAAATTCCACACAATCTAATTCCCCATGTTGAGAAGTGGCATGAATTCTGCACCAGTTGGGCAGAGCCAAATCACAGATGTTCACATCATGAGCTTTACCCTTGTAATCTTTATTAGGCTCATATGGGGGCCTATTAAATCTGTTTGGTTGGTATGAATATCTGTTGGGATTGTCTCCAGTAGAAGTTTGCCTTTTAAAACTCAAAAAATCATTGGCCAGCTTCTGAACAATCTTTGAAACTTCTTCAATCCTAGCATTGTCAGCCTCTTTTACGGGGTTCTGTACATTCTCAACAGGTGCTGCAGCTAATGGTGCTGCTGATGGTAAAGTCTGACAAACTGGCAGCATCATCTGATGTGGGATAGGATTGAGTATAGGAGCAGGCTGAGTGATCAGAGGAGTTTGTTGAATATTTAAAGGCTGGGGTCCCAACTGTCTTTCCAGGATTAAAGCTTCTTTATAAGCTTCTGTCAAGTTGGTAACAGTGGCATCCCTCTTCAAGAAGACAGAGGTCATTGGGTCCAGAGAGTTCCTAAAAATCTCTAATGCCAGGTCAGCATTCGGTACATAATAGCCAGTGAGTCTACCATAAGCTTTCTGGAATCTGACATTATAGGATCTAATAGACTCATTCAGCTTCTCTTTTGATGCTAGAAAACTCGCCGATATAAAATACCGGGGTCTATCACTTCCCCGAACCGTGACACAAAGACTTTTTCTAAGTCACTCCAACTGGTGATGGAATCATTGGTAAGATTTAGAAACCAATCATAGGCTCCCTCCTGGAGAGTGAACGGGAAGAGTCTCGCAGGCAACATCCTCATGTCAGTACATTTAATAACTTCAAGGGCATTCTTGAATGCAATTAAGTGTTCCTCTGCAGCTTCTTGTCCCATCATGTTTATACCTAGGGAGGTATCTTTCCGGATTCTCGGGCAAGTCATGGGCTATACCCGAGATGTTCAAAGCAGTGGAGCCCAACCAATTTGCCATAGCTAATGGATTAACAGGGATATTCTCGAGCTCGGTTGGAGTGACTATCAATGGTGATAAACCGTCTCGTGATAGAGATGTGGCTCTTCCGTGGCTACTTCTTCTCGGAGTTTCTAATTCAGGGACAAGGAGCTCTCCAGCTCGGGGTGGGACCTTGTTACCCCCGTATGTAGAATCCGAGCTTTCACAGTGTATCGACAAACCTCGCAGCTTCCGAATGTGTTCCGTATTTTAGCAAGTTGAAATACTGTACTGACAACTGCACTGACAACACTGCACTGACAATTTAAAAACTGCACTGACAATTTAAAAACTGCATTAACAATTTACAAAATTGTACTGACAATTTAAAAACTGTCCGGAGTTCACTGTGGGTCCTTCAAATGTTGCTGTTATGCCCTTACAACACTTGAACTGAGTTCAGCCCTCCTTCTAGCGCCAATTAGGTGTTGGCTGAGGAGGAGGGGAAAATTGGCTACCAGACTTTGGATAAAATACAGTTTTACAGTTCCACATACAGTCGGATTTCTCAACTCAAGTGCACTAAGAACAGATGTTCTGTGGCCCTCCTTCTAGCGCCAATTAGGTGTTGGTCCGGCTTTCATGCACACCCCGGAAAAAGGGATGAAGGCAAGGAAAGCTCCGGAGACACCCACGGGACTGGATCCCACTCATCTTTAGGATCTAGTCCGGTTATCCAAGGTGCGAGTTACGGAGTTGGGTCGAATGGCAATTCACTCTTTTCCACTTCGGAATAGATTTCAATATGGATCGCTCTCGTTACCTTACGAGGGGTTCCCGAACTTGTTCGAGAGTTGCAAAAGTTGTTGACAATCAGATTTGACTTGAATTCTTTGATCTAGCTCTCATGGGTCAACAGATTTAAATAAAAGGCAAATAAAGAAAATAAAAATGGATCATTCACGGAAAGCAAAGAGAGGGTAGGGTAGGGCAGAAAAGAGAAGTTTATCAAACATCAATTGTAAACTCCAAACTATCAATCTTATCTATGCTATCGCCTTCACAATACAACAAATCCTGGAAGAAAGTGTCCAATCAGCCTAAGATCACTTTCAACTAAGAGCACAAGGCAGAGTGAAACGGATCTAGCAGAAAATCATAAATCCAAGGGCAGACTGGTTAAAATCGGTATCTTTCACCTGGCAGCCTAGCTCGCACAAAGGAAGACAGAGCAATTAGAACAAACTTACACCTCAAATCAGTAATTTCCCCTAGCAGATAATAGAACAACCGAAGCCTAACAAAGATATTTAATCTTGACAATGGCAGATTTACAAAGATATATCTAACAAACTTTAAATGGAACGGATAACAAAAGAAAATACACTTATCACACTCGCAAAAGATTAGGCTCCCGGCCATGCTATCACGTAAAAGCTAAAGCACATCAACTCCAAGTCCGAAAACAAAGGATTTCACAAAATTTGCAAGAAATTGCTTATAAGCCTTTATTTCTAAGTCTCCGCCTCCCGCGATTACATTTAGAATTTGTATTTATAGACTCAGGACAGACTCTGATCTTTTCCAAAATATCTTGCTCAAACCCTAAATCTTATCGCACTTAAACCCTAGGACCCGGGTTTTACAATAAAAATCCATTTAAAAATCAAAGTCCGAATAGAACTTAACCCTTCGGCAAATCTGTGCAGTCAGCTGCCATAAATGGAGAAGATAAAATAAAATGCAACTTGCATTCATTCGCAGCTGCAAATAAATGCTTTCATTAATTCTCGCTGGTGAGCCGGATGAGTCACCACTTCTCCATCAATTCGATCTCCGCAAATCCATCCCGAAGTTGAAATGGTCTTCATGCTATCAAGTTCCGCAATAAATTTGTTGTTGAATGCTCTCACCGGCAGCCTTCTCTCCTAGCATGGCGGTCCTTGACTAAATCCGCACTTTATCTTCGCCTTTATGGTCTTTCCCTGTTGTCCCGTAAGTGCCGGTGGAATCCCGCATGAAAGACAAAAAGATGCATTAGATTAGCATTTTAATTAAATCGAAGCTTAAAACATTAAAAACAGATTAAATCCGCAAAATAAGCTTGCATGTCGGCTTCGGTTTGTCCCATTCACGCTTTGACACGTGTCGCTACCCCGAGAAGCCTTCTCGTTTCCCGCCGGAATGCACTTTCGTGTCAACTATGACTTTCTCTCTCCTGCCGCGATTCTCGCGACATGTCGCGATTTCGCGACATGTCGCGAAATCGCGGCCCCGCCGACGCATCGGCAACTTCCTCCCTCGTCGGCCGCGAAAACACGACATGTCGCGATTTCGCGACATGTCGCGAAATCGCGACCCTCCTGGCCTCCGTACAGCCATCCTGATTTTCAGCCGCGATTCTAGAACACGTCGCGATATCGCGACAGTTCCTCTACCTGCATGCGTTGACCGCGTTGACCGCGATTTTGGAACATGTTTGCGACTTAGGCGATTTTTCATTCTGCAGCCCACTTTCTCTCTCCCGCCGCGAAAATGCGACATGTCGCGATTTCGCGACATGTCGCAAAATCGCGCCCTCCGTACAGCTTGCTTCTCTCTCCAAAAATCTGTCGCGATTTCGCGACATGTCGCGAAATCGCGACCTTTCTGGCACTTAGCCGCATTTTGACTTACCTGTCGCGATATCGCGACATTTCCGAAAATGGAAGTGTCGCGATATCGCGACACTACCAAAAATGGAAAGTTTGATTTTTCAGTGAATTATGCAACTGTTTTCTGGATTTTCTCGGTACGGTGCAAGATTTTGCTTGTGCATGAATGATTTCTAGCATGTAAAAAGTGAATTCTTGGATAACACAACTAGAATGCAAGAAAAAGCACAACTTTAAAAAGGAGGCAAGCAAATTTGGATTTAAAACCTGAAAAGATCAAGAGGGTCCCTGCTGCAAAAAATGGAAGTTCAGAATTTTCTAAGGATGGAATCTCATTTTTCAGTGGGGGTGTGTTGCTTATCAACAATGCCCATATTCATGGTATATGTGGCATCAAAATGGGAGAGCTTCATAATCTAACTGTTGGACCCAAGACATGTTTCCTAGTTTAATATCCAATGATTTAGGCAACATATTATTAAGATCTACTTCAACATAGAGTCATACAAAAGAAGCAAATTTCCTATCCAAATTTTGGTGAGATGGACCAACCGGTTTCCAAATAATATCTACAATAGAATGAAGAATATTCAGCCTCTAATATTCCATAGGGAGTTGTGGAAAATGAACCCACACAGGAATCCTAGAAGGGCTCTCCTCCATTGGATCAAATACTAAATGCCATGGTTTGATAAATAATCCATACTGATTGTGAAAGTAAGAACCCCCCTCGAACACTTGACTATGATACACCATACAGGAGAACACCATAATAAAATACCCATTAGCTGCAAGAATAATATCTAGATCACCTTCAGGGCTCCAATTACTCCTAACCCAATTTTCTAAAAAAGGCATAGAAGTTTTGAGACCCATGAATTTGTATATGAATGCATGCTTAGAAAAATATAAAAAATCATCCACAATAGAATCATGATTGATAACCAAGATAGGATGATTTTTGCTTTTCTCCAAACATCCATTATTCTTCAGCTTTAAAATCGAAGAGGAATTAGAAATAGGATCAAGGGTTACATACAACAAAAATTTCATGGTATTTGCATGATCATAAGAAGAGGCATCCTTATTCAGAACAACATCCTTAAAATACAAATATCAGGGGTCACCAAGACCCACCGAAGTTGCTATAGCTAAAGCCAAACTACAACACACCTTTCACCAGCCAACACACTGGTTTTCACAAAATTGTTTTAGCACCGACCTGAAACCCTAGATGTCGCTCCTCCAAAAATATCAATATCTTGTATAATTGTAAACAAATATTATTTCTTAACTCACTTTTGGTCTTACCCAAAAGTGGCATCCCTTTGGGATTTTTTCCACAAATAAAAAAAAAACTCACTTTTCACTTGGCTCTCTAATTTTACTATAAATAAAATGAGGATTCATAAAATTAAATAAATTAATAAGCAATTTGAATATTATTTATTGCATATTTAATATAAAATACATCATTATATATATATATATATATATATATATATATATATATATATATATATATATATATATATATAACTATTAAAGAAAAAGGTCTTGAACTTAAGAATTTGAAAGGTTACAAATTTTCATATTAATTAAGTTGGTAGAGTTAGATACTTGAATTTTGTTTATAAAAAGTTTGAATTCTTGGTTTTTTAATTTTGGATCTTATTTGTCTATTTCTCAACTAAGGCTTTGAAGCTTTGAAATTTCACAAATACTTCACTCTTCTTGCGAAGAAAGTAAATCCAAGTGTACCAAAAGAAGTCATCAACAAAGACTAAGGCATATATAGACTTATTAAATGACAAGGAAAAAAATGGTCCTTGAAAATCATTATGAATCAACTACAGGATATTAGTAGCACTCCATGCATTGCCCTTTTCAAATATCTCCTTCACAAAATCCATATATAAAGTGTACAAGGGGTAATCCAATGACCATATCCTTTGAGCTAAGCTGCTAAAGGTAGTGGTAGTTCAAGTGTCCATACCACTCATGCCACAATTTGCTCACTTGGTCTGAGTGAGCCAACAATGCCAAAGAAGGTGAATTGGGAGCAAAGTGAGTGAACTTATACAACCTTTCCTTCCTATCATAAATCTCGTGAGCCACTATAGTATTACTATTTAGCTCTCAGACTATCACTATATCAAGTCTAAATTTAATTCTCTTTCCTATACCACTATGTGCAATCTAAAATATGGATAGTAGATTTTTTATAAGGAAGGAACATCTAGAACATCTTAAAATGTGTCTTCATCAATTTCAATACCCTCTTTCCCAGCTACACCAACACTAGTTTTGTTACCCAAAATAATATGTGAAACATCGCAAGGCTCCAAGGAAGAAATATTCTCTAAATATGAGGCTATATGATGTGATGCAACCAATTCAAATACCTAATTGCTAGAATATGGAACTGTCACTTCCATTAGGGCTTTGCCTTTACCTTTTTATTTCTTCTTTGTTGAGTCCTTTGTGATTGAAGTACATTAATTGATGATGTTATTACCAAGAAGTTCCTTCAATTGATGTATTTCCTTTTAAAGCACTTAGACTCATTATGGTTAACTTTGCAAAAGCCACAAGTTAACTTCTCCTTCTTAGGATTTTCATTTTTAGAAGTAGAAGTTTGTGTAGACACAAAAATAGCACCAATCTGATTATGTGATTGCAAACACTGATCACATTGGCACACACAACCCCAAGGGCAGCCCCTAGAGGTTAAACAGTGGTCCTAACCACTCTCACAATAGTTTTGGAAGGTCAAAAATCATTTTGGCACCTTCAGGAACTTTGCTCAATATTCATTCCACCCAGGGATGAATTCAAACTGGGATTTGCCCCACCCTAGGATGAATTCCAAATCCGCCCCAAGGTGGGGTGAATTGCTGGTTTGACAGGCAAAAATTCAAATCTTGGAAAATGGCAGCTCGGATCCACCACCTTCCTTCATTTCATGGGAGTATAGGTGAGCATTTTTTAGCATTAGAGGCTGTTACAGGGGTAGACATGAAGCCCCTAATCAGGGAGGAATCTTCCCTCCCCTGGAATGCCATGGCTGCCATGTGGCACCTCTGCATGCTCATCCTAAGAGACCTCTAGGTCTATAAATTGATGAGTTTTCCTCATCCCAAGACACATAGAGTAATATCAATTTGGAGAAACGAAGTGCTGCCATTTTATTTCCCCATACATCCTTGTGCGATTTGTGCCTTCTACATCCTTGATCTCTTTTACAGAGGAGGTCATTGGGTGACTATTGGAAGGTCGAATATTGAGCCCAAAACCTGACATTTGGCCACAAAATACCACCCAATTTGTCAACAACACCTTGTAAGATATTTTGAACCCATCCCAAGTGGATTGGTTTCGAAATTAGGACCCAAACGGTGGGCGGCCTGCCCGGGCGCCCCACATTGCCGCAGGCCTAATCATCCCTTTTAGGAATGATTGGGAATCTATGGTATATTTTTATTTCCATAATTTTCATTTTCTACATTCAATTCTATGATGCTTAGATAGGTTTTCATTTAAATTTCATCTCATTTTGAACAATTTTGATTGAGTTTCTATATTCGTTCACTTTCACTAACTTGCAGGTAGCATCACCAAATTCCTGCTAATGGAGGACAAATTAGGAAAATCCAACCATCTAGGTCTTCCCAAAATGCCTCCAATTAGCTAACCCCAAGTTTGTAGGTCTTTTGGAGCTCTCTAGGATGGACATTTGGGATAGTACCTTTTCGACGTTTTGTTGTAGGTGAATTCGTCCCACCCTGGAGTGAATTCAAATTGCTGAGGAATTTCCTGACTGTTCTTTTTACAGTGCCCTCCTGGTGATGCCTTGATGCCCCTATCAAATTTTTAGATCATTTGGATTCATTTTAATCATAGTTTAATTCATTTTTCTCATTCTCTTATTGTAGGCTTAGGGATTGCATGTTTTGTTTCGTCCGCAGGTGCTACTAACTATTACTTGTTCCCTTGAATGTAGGATTGGAACATCGGAGGAGCAGCAAGGAATCAAAATTTGCAGATACAAGTGGCGATGACATTTTGGTCTGCCCATATTACATGTGGGCACATGGAAGAAGGAAGGCTATCCATGGATGTAACCAAGAGACAGATTTAACGCTTCTCATCCCTGAAAAGGGAGGATGCGAATTGTAACCGAGTTGTGAAATACATCAATAAAATAGAAGGGCTATTATTTCATTTGGGTTTCAATTCATGCTTTCTCCATTTCATTCATTTTTAATTCGTAGGATTCAGTGTTAATATTAGTTTCATTTTTTGCATCGTGCTTGGAGTCTTTCCTTTCTTGTTTCTGTATCCTTGTGCTTTCAGTGGCGATCACGGTGGGACATTGTCCTCTACTTGGAAGCACGAGGATATGAAAACAAAAAGGGAAAACTCCAAGTAGGATGCGAGAACGAAACTAAACTTGATGCTATGAATTAAAAATGCATAAAATGGAGAAAGCATAGACAAATTGGAACCCAAATGGAATGAAACAACCCTCTTCTTTTATTGATGTATTTTGAATTCGGTTACAATTCACTTCCTCCCTTTTTAGGGGCAAGGAGCATCAAACTTGTCTCTTGGTCACATCAATGGAAAGCCATCCCTCTTTCGTGTGCCCACATGTAATATGGGTGGGCCAAACGTCGTCGTCGCTTGTGTATACGAGTGTTGATTCCTTGCTTCTCCTACGATGTCTAGACCTTGCATTCAAAGGAATAAGAAACCGTTAGTAGCACCTATGAATAAAACAAAGCATGCGATCCTCAAACCTACAATAAGTGGATGAGAAAATGAATTAAACTGTAACCAAAAATTATCCAAATGACATGAAAACTTGGCAAGGACATAGAAACATCACCAAGAAGGCATTACAAAAGGAATAGTCAAGAAATTCCTCACCGATTTGAATTCGCTCTGGGGTGGGACGGATTCGACTGTAATTCACTCCGGGGTAGAACAAATTCACCTACAACAAAGCGCCGAAGTGATACTGCCCCAAATGTCGCATCTAGGGAGCTCCAAAAGACCTACAAACTTGGGGTTAGCTAATTGGAGGCATTTTGGGAAGACCCAGATGGTCAGATTTCCCCAATTTGGCCTCCATCAAAGGCAATTTGATGCTGCTACTTGCAAGTTAGTGAGGACAACAAAAGCGATAAAACATGATAAGATTTGATCAAAGCATTATGAAATCGAAATTACAAGCTATTTAAGCAGCATAAGATGGAATGCAAAATAAACAAATGACAAAAAGAACAATCTGCCACGAATCCCCAATCATTCCTAAAAATGAAGATTAGGCTCGTAGCAGTGCGGGGCGCCCGAGCGAGTCGCCCATCGTTGGAACCTGATTTTGGCACCAATCCACTTGGGATGGGCCCAAAATCTCTTGTAATGTGTTTTCGACAAATTGGGTGGGATACTATGGCCAAATGTCGGGTTTGGTTCCGGATTTGTGCTTCCAATGACCACCCAATGACCTCTTCTCCAAAAGAGATCAAGGATGTGAAAGGCACAATTCAAAATGGGAATAGGTGTGAAAGCAAAATGATAGCACTTCGTTGCTCCAAAATGCTCCTTCTCTGTATATTTTTAGGGTGAGTAAACTCACCAATTTATAGATCTGGAGGTCTCTTGAATTGGGCATGCAAAGGCACCACTTGGCAATCATGCATTCCCAGTGGGAGGGAGATTCCTCCTTGAATATGACTGCCCTTGTAACAACCTCTAACACTCGAAAATGCTCACCCACACTCCCATGCTATGAAGGAAGCCTTAAGTGGCAGATCTAATCTGCCATTTGTCAAGATTTGACTTTTTGCCTGTCAAACCTAGAATTTGTCCCACCCTAGAGCAAATTCTGTATTCGTCCCAGGGGAGGACGGATCCCATTTTGAATTCATCCCAAGGAGGGATGGATTCTGAGCAAAGTTCCTAGAAGGTGCCAAATTGATCTTTGACCTCCCAAAACTGCTGTGAGAGTGGTTAGGACCACTGTTTAACCTTTGGGGGCTGCCCTTGGGGCTGTGTGTGTCAATGCAATTAGTGTTTACAATCACATAATTGGATTGGTGTTGTTTTGGTGTCTACAGATGCCCCTTTTTGGGATGCACTATGCATGGCGCAGCACCAAGCAAAAATAGATAACCAAAGCACTAATGATTAGGGTTTCTTAGTAACCTAATAAACTCTTGATGCCCCAAGCATGAAAAGGTGCATGCATTCTTGAATCCTTGCTTCTGATGAGCGAATGAACTCAATTCAAGTATTAACCTTTTTTGGTGAGGTGTTACTTGAGCTTGCACATTGATCAGTCATGAATAGGCAAAGGGTGCAACCTTTTGTCTGTGGTAACCTAGAGTTCATGATTCACGAATGCCAAGTGATTTGATCAGCTTGTGACTATTTCTTGTTTATTTCCCCAAGCAGGGGCGTGATTGTCTTTGTCAATGATCCTTTGAATGCATGCCATTTTCCATGATTGGGTGTGTGTGTGTTGATTAGTGACTAAGTGTGACTGCCACCTAAAGTGAAGAATCAATGAGGGAATGACCTTCATGAGAAAAGCGATGAGTCGCTTGACCCAAGATGACATGTTTAGCATTGAATGTGTGTGTAGTTTTCTGACATTTAGACCTATTTTTGGTGGGTGTTAACCCTTTTGGCAACGTTGTTTGGGGATGAAATTCTCGAAGATCCATCTTCCCATGGAGTGGTCCGGATATGGTAGCCTTCTTAGGGAGTAGGATAGTGAGGATTTGTAACCCCGACGTCTATTTTGCATACCCGAGATGTCAAATGCAAAAGCACTTTCATTGGGCAAGTTTTATTGCTTGTTTTGGGTCATTTTGTTCATTTTTTGTTATTTTTGAAATTTGTGTGCTGAATTCGTTCCAGGGTGGGAAGAGCACTAACCAGAGCGCTCGTTCCAGGGAGGAATGATTATAGGCTGAAAAAGCCTATTTAAAGGCCAAAACTAGGTTTTGGGCTCATTTGCCCTTGCTTTTTCTAGCAATTTGGAGCTCTAAGGAGGAGGAGGTGAATTCTGTGAGGGGAAGCGCAGTCGAATTTCTCCCGACACCATGAGTGCACAAAATGGATTGAGCGACAGAGCCGAAGCAAGACCAGTAAGGAGTCCCCCTCGTTATTTGCTTCATATTTTCAAGTTATTTGTTTATTTTTCTTTGTTATGTTTGAAAATGAAATCCGATTGGACCTTTATTTTGACAAGATGTAATTAACATCTAAAATTTGCATTTCGTTTCACACTAAGGTAAAGCCTAGGTAAAAAATTTTGTATTATGTAATGCTTTTGTTACACGAAAACCCTAGGAACGCAAAACCCTAGTTTTTTAGGTTTACATTTGTTAGTTTTAAAATGTAGGTGAAAACCCTAGGCTAAAAAACTGTTATTAAAATTTTGTTTTGCTTTTTTTGTAGACTTTGTCAGTTTTAAACTTAGAGTACATAAACCCTAGGACTGAAAAACTGTATTTTGAACATTGTTTGTTGTTGTTTTTATTTTGTTAGTTTTAACTTAGAGTACAGAAACCCTAAGACTGACAACTATTTTTTTGTTTTTTTTTTTGGTTTTTAAAATTTTTTTGTTGTGAATTTCTGTTGCTTTTGAGCTATACACTTTCATGTAGTGTTGTATATTCATGTTTTTGTTGTACATTTTTTTATGATTTTTAATGTTTTGCGTTGTTTTCTTGTGAAGGTTGTGAAGAGTTGGTATCGTGTGCCTACTGCTTTTGTCGAAGCATGTGGGGCGCTAACTATGGCTAACTGGGAATGGCTTGATGCTCTTGGCCTCAAGCAAGTGACTCGACTAGAGCCTGTGGTTAGGGATCGGGCCTATCTGATAGCCTTGATCAACCTATGGGATCCTCGAACCAACACCTTCCATCTCCCAATAGGGGAGATGACAATGACACTAGACGATGTCTATCAGATTCTACGGATTTTGATAGATGGACTACCGATCAGGACATCACCGCATGACCAGTGGATAGTTGTATTGATATGGTGCTTTGGGAATAAGGAGGATTTGGGCATAGAGATCCCAGAGGAGAGGGCAGAGCTTGACTGCCATATTGGCGGCATTCTAGTTTGATGGTGGCTAGAGAGGGGGTGTTGGGAGTGAGGCACATAGTACTTATGAGCCTCATTTTCAACATGCTGCTACCTGACTCGTTAGGAATGAGGTTCCCGTGTAACCTGCTGGAGGTGGTTCATCAGTTGGTTGAGTGCCCAACGGAGGCACCATTGATCCTAAGGTGGGGATAGACACTATTGGCATAGCTCTATGGGGAGCTGTACGAGGTCCACTACCGAAGGTGGAAGGGGATCAACTGTAGTTATCTATTGTAGAGCTGGGTCTGGCAACACATAGTAGTTGAGAGGTTGGCAGGGCTACCATGGATGACTCAAGGGGAGATAGAGGATAAGGATATAGGCTACACGATGCTGTGGCAACGATTTGAGGAGTAGGGATAGAGTCGACGATGGGCAGGTGTTGTAGAGCACTATGCTAATGCCTTTGCTCGGTTCACTTCGAGGGAGGTGTTCTGGTGCCCCTATCGAGACTGTCCAGCCTGGCCTGAGGCTGGAGAGTGGCTTTGGTGGGTATGCAGGGGGTGGTGGCTGATTGGGCGACACGGGACCGAGCATGAGTTCTTCCCATACAATTGGGTGACACAATAGTTTGGGGTCTGCCAGGGGTTTCCTGGTGAACCCATGGTCTATCGACACTTGGGGGATGAGAGGACTCTGGATCAGCAAGTCATCGGGCCACTTGCTAAGGATTTAGACATGGTGATTGACATCCCGAATGTGGATGATGTTAGGACTATTGTAGAGTATGACCGGTGGTGGATCCTATGGCAATGGCAAGGCGAGGGGCCACTGGGAGGTGCGGGGGCAACAGCCAAGGCACCAAGTGATGATTGGGGAGCTCCATTGGAGGATGTAGATATGGTGGAGGTGGATGGTATGGATGCAGATCTTAAGGCTCCAGATCAACCGACAATGCAGGACATCACGGAGCAATGGGAGCCAAAGTAGGCTACTATTTTAGAGATGCCCATGCCTCAAGCAGATGTGAAGGACATGGATGCAAGTTTACGCGTTGAGAATGCATGATTGGCAGAGTTATTACGGAGGCACGATGAGGAGCTGGGGGATGCACTGTAGGAGAGGGATCTCCTATGGGCACAACTAGCAGAGTGAGAGAGCACATGGGTTGCGCACCATCGGTAGGAGGGGGAGACCGAAACTTCTTGGGAGAGAGATCTCCTACAGACGTAGCTGGCGCAGCACAACGATGTAGTCATGATGTACCATCAGTGGGAGGTGAAGTGGTGCTGGCACCGAATGGATTTGGAGGGGGAGATCATCTACCTTGGGGTGCGGGTACCTTAGCCCTCTGGAGGTGGCTCATCACGTCGAACGAGGGGCAATGATACTGAGCAGTCAACATTATCTCATCGCAGGTGATTGGTCGAGGGGGGGCTAGTGGGCATGGTGTAGGGGCAAGCAACAGTCACCCTGAGAGGTCCCACAGGACCCACACCACGGGGGGTAGTTCCCGTCGCACCGATCCTATGTGATCATGGTGGTCGACGCCCTAGGCTTTGGGGGTTTTTGAGTTTTTGCTTTATTTTTGTGGGGTCAGATGACCGGTTATTGTAGCCTGTGGGCCATTTTTATGATATATATACAGATGATTTTATTTGTGTTTATATATGTGTCATGATTTGATGTTATGCATAATGATTGATGAATGTGTATGTATGTATGTTAATTTACCTGAATGGATGCATGTGTTATGATGAATGTGAATGTTTCTAACTTATATGAGATGCAGATGGAAATGATGATTGTCATCTGACTTTGTGATTTTTTGCGTTTTATTTTTGATGGATTGTTTATACAACGGAAATATATGGAATGAAGATGGACTTTGCCAAGTAATTACAGTCTATGGTGCCTTGACCTGTATGACCATAAATATGCAAATGTATGGATGCGATGCTTAATGTAGCTATTATTTTTGTGTTTTTGATGGATTGATCTTGGTGAGTATGAAAATGGGATGTAAAAAGAGATTTTTAATTTTGTGATGATTTTGAGCATGCATGGAGATGAGATGCAAGTTTTTGTTATTTTTGATGATTTTATTGTTTTTGATATTTTCTTGTTTTTCTTTTGACCAAGAAATTACAGGAATCCTTGGAGTTTTTTGGGATTGATCAAGCGATTGTGGGAATCCTTGGAGCATTTTGGGATTGACCAAGCGATTGCAGGAATCCTTGGAGCATTTTGGGATTGACCAAGCGATTGTGAGAATCCTTGGATCATTTTGGGATTAACCAAGCGATTGCGGGAATCCTTGGAGCATTTTGGGATTGACCAAGTGATTGTGGGAATCCTTGGAGCATTTTGAGATTGACCAAGTGATTGTGGGAATCCTTGGAGCATTTTGGGATTGACTTCTTTAGATATGGAATGGTCACAAATGACTGATGTTCAAGGGTTCGAGTTCTTTGACTCCATCAAAGTAAACTAGCCGGTACGTCCCGAGTCCTATCTTGCTATCAATTACATATAGACCTAACCAATTTGCATGAACTTGTCCCTGAGATGGGATGGAAAAATAGAGTTTTGCTGGTTTTCCTTCAAGATCAAGTCACCAACCTGAAAGTCCCTCAGATGAACTCTCATGTTGTATGCTTTCTTTAGCCGCTCTTGATAGATACATAAATGCTCAAGAGCATTAACGTGTCATTCATCAAGCAATGTAAGCTGGTCTAACCGGGCTTGCCATGTAGTGTCATCATCGATGAACTCTTGCATTGATATGCGCAAGGAAGGAATTTCCAACTCAAGAGGCATGACAGCCTCGGAGCCGTACACAAGTGAAAACGAAGTTGCCCCAATGAGTGTTCAAATGCTAGTGCAATAAGCCCACAGGGCAAGTGGGATCTGAATGTGCCAATCCTTATGACTATCGGCTACTGTTTTTTTGAGGATGGCAACTAGCATTTTGTTTGACACCTCTACTTGCCCATTTTCCTGTGGATAATAGGGTGTCAAAAAACTATGTTGAATTTTGTACTTTGTGGTCAAAGCATGCAAATTTTTGTTCTTGAATGACGTCCCATTATCCGAGATTATCTTGGATGGAATACCAAAATGACATATGATGTTATGCAAAATGAACTCCACAATGCGGGGTCTAGTCGTAGAGGTTAGCGAAACCGCTTCCACCCACTTGGTGAAGTACTCTGTGGACGTTATGATAAACATATGATGACCAGATGACGTAGGGGAGATTTTTTTGATTAGATCTAAGCCCCACTGCAAAAATGGCCAAGCCGACTGGATTGACTGCAAGGCCTGGGAAGGTACGTGTGTCAAATTGGCATGATGTTGACACTTCATGCACTTCCTCACATATGCGCAACAATCTCGCTATAAATATGGCCAATAGTAGCCCATGCAAAGAATGTGCTTGGTGATGGCCATACCACTGAAGTGGCCACCACACATACCATTGTGCGCTTGGGCAATCGCCCAAGTGGAATCTTGCTATTCCAAGCATCGATGGAGGATTCCTTCATAGCTATGATGGTACAAAATGTCTCCTAACAAGACATGCTTTGCCACTTTTTTCTTGAATGCTCGTTTGGCAGCATGTGTCAATCCAAGTGGGAAGTTACCTATCTTGAGGTAGTACCTTAGGGGTGAATACCAATCCTGCTGATCAGAAGCCTCGACGGTATGAATAGCTAATCCCTCTTGAAGTTCATCCCTAGAAAAAGCTGAGCAGTAAAGAACTTGTAAGAATAACGTGGTGTTGCTATTAAGGGGAGTAGGGTAGAACAAGGCCCCCCAGTTGGCGTGCTTCAAACAGTCATGGATTTGAGAGAATCGATCCTAAGGTGGTTCAATCTGGATCATGTGGATTCCTGGTGTTAACTCAGAGCTTACACTCTCCATCATAGATTGCGATAATGTTTTGACTTGAATGGTTTTCATATCACCAGAAAGGTCTTGCGGTATTAGTGACCCCAAAGAGGTCATAGTGTTCGCAAAATGATTTGATGACCGAGGGAGTGCCTCAATGCCGTACCATTCAAGCTTTGCCAGGAATTTGTCCACAAGTGCTTTGTAGGCCTGCAGAACTGGGCATTTACATTGGAATATCCCTTTGACTTGATTGATGATTAATAGCAAATCACCAAAGATGTTCAATCTGAAGACCTATGAGCAAGGCTTCATACTCTGCATTATTATTGGTGCACAAGAAGTCTAATTTAAATGACAAGGGTATTGGATCCCCTTGCGATGTGAAGAATACAATTCTTGTGCCACCCCCTTGCTCACATTTAGAACCATAAAAAAATAGGGTTATGTCGGCTTGTGACTCAGGCTCATCAGAATCAGGTGATTTCGAGACATGGAAGACCCTGTCATCGGGTAGTTCTATGACCAGAGGTTGATCGTCTTCGATAGGAGCCTCTACTAGTTGATCGGCTATGACCTATCATTTAATGGATTTCTGTCCAATAAACTCTATGTCAAATTCCATCAACAATATGATCTATTTTGCCGTGCGACTACTATGATAAGTACGACTCATCATGTATCGCAATGGATTCTCCTTAGACACAACATACGTAGTGTTCCTCAACATATAGTGGCATAGATTTTTGGTAGCAAATTCCATTGCCAAGAAGAGTTTCTCGACGTATGCATAGTTAAGTTCATAGCTGACCAAGGTGCGGCTAAGATAGTAAGTAGCCTGCTCTTTATGAAGTTCGTTCTTCTGGGCAAGCATGGCTCCCAGTGCCACCTTAGTAGCTGAGATGTATAAGTAGAATGACACTCCTGGTCTAGGTGGTGCCAATACTGGTGGCAAAGCCAAGTATTGTTTAATGTCATCAAAGGATGACTGGAACTTGTCATCCCAGTGAAATGCTACCCCTTTATGCAATAATTTGTTCATGGGTCAGCACTTGTTAGATAGCTGTGCTATGAAGCACTTGATCGATGCGACCTTACCCTACAGACTTCTGAGCTGCTTGATTGTAGTTGGGGGAAGCATTTCAAGGATTTCCTTGAATTTGTTTGGGTCCACCTCGGTGCCTCGCTTTGAGACTATGAAACCCAAGAGTTTGCCAGATGTGACACCAAAAATGCACTTCTTGGGATTCAGTCTGACTTTATGCTCCATGAGGCGATCAAGGATCTTGCTTAAGTCACAGAGATGATTTGGGCGTAAGAGATATTTTGCCAACAAATCATCCATGTAATCTTCCAAATTTTTATGCATGTAATCATGGAATATGTATGTCATGGCATTTTGGTAGATGGCACCAGCATTTTTAAGGCTAAAAGGCATGACCTTGTAACAAAATATCCCCCAGGGCATTGTGAATGTCATTTTTAGTTGGTCCTCGGGATTGATACGAATCTGATTGTATCCCAAGAAACCATCCATGAGGGATAGCATTTTGTGGCCCGTTGTAGCGTCTACCAATGCGTCGATGCTAGGCAAGGTAAAATCATCCTTAGGACTCGCTTTGTTTAGATCACAAAAATTAGTGCATATGTGAATCCTCCCGTCAGGATTCTTGATAGGCACCATGTTGGATAGCCATGGCGGATAATCCACACAGATGACAAACTGTGCATCCAATAGTTTTTACAATTCGTATTTGACCATCAAGGCCACTGTTGGGTGCATCTTGCATAGTTTTTTCTTAACAGTCATGACTGTCGGATCAAGTGTTAAATTATGCGTGACTAGCTGTGGATCTAGCCCCGACATATCTCTGTATGACCATGCAAAAACCTCCTCTTTGAGAACAACAATGTAGTCAGCTTGCTCTTCGAGGGATAAGCTTACCCCTAGCTTGAGAATATGTGGATTCATTGGATCTGAGACGATGTCTACATCAGTCATCTCCTCGATCGACATGTGGGATCCGTTATCCAACTGGTGTGGAGTCAGGATCAAATGGATATCATTTGCTTATTTTAGATCATTTTTAGGAAACTCGGGTCCCTCTTCAACATGGAAGTTATCCTGAGTTGGTGCAGGGGTAAAATGAAGCATTTCACCAAATGGCCAGTACTCAAATGGGGATGGAGGGGAATCGATGTTATCCTAGTCTATGACATCTATGTATAGATACAATGACTGTGCCAGATCAGCTAGACTGTGGATGGGGGCAGTTAAATCAATGGAGATCATGTTTATGGAATGATTTTGGTCTCGATTACTGCATGTGTGGTTACTCAGACATCTTGTATGCTCTTTATACTCTAGATTTGGCTCTAGAGGGATGGGCATGAATGGATTGACCCTATGTGTAGATAGGAAGATAGGGTCTACCCTCGACACTAATGTCACTATAGGGTCTTTGGGCGAAAGGTGTTCTTTGTATGCCCAGAGTAGCGGATCCAACACTTGGTCCCACCATGTTGGTTCTACGTACCACTCATGCCTTGGCACTATGTTCAATTGTTCAAATATGTCATTAATCTCCAAGGGGCACCGATGCTGCATCTATCGCATGTGATTAAGATATGCCATTTCTGTTTCATCTTCATAATCACTATCAAAGATCCAAAGTCCTTCGTTGGCTCTGACTGCTTGCAGCATTAAAGGCTTGCCTTGCTCAAGCAAATTTATTTGGCCCCACTGTGGTTGTTCCACTCTCTATGGGGGGACCTGATTCTTTTGACGTATCATTGGCTCGGCTGGAGCCTCTAGGGGAAACATTGTCAAAATATTCTCGTGATAGTCATCCATAGGAATCACTTGCGAGTGATTGCTATTTGATTCGAAGGGGTCATATTATGTTGTCTCATAGTCCGACTCATCCTTCGAAGATCCTTCTTGACACTGTTTATATCCGCCCTGAAAGTGGGTCCCCAAAATTTCACCTCTCTCTAGCAAAGGGGAAGGGCGATTGAGGTTACCAAGGGTGGTTGTTGACCATGGGAGATAATCCCCCAATGTGTATGTTGTGTTAGGGTTGGCATATGGATATGATGCCAATCCACCCTTGTGGCCTATCCTCAGGCCTTGCATGTCTTTGACCAATATGTCTAAGGGCAGGGGGTGGTTGAACCCTATGCCTGACTTGTCATAAGGCATTTGGTATCTTGGTTGGCAAAGGACACACACTTCTTGCTCATATCGACCTAACCCGTATCCATGCCAATTACATTGGCCAAGATATCTTAGAGTGAAGTCCGGGTTGGAAAGATAGTTTACATCCTCTGTGAAAGGCTCTTCATCTTTGTCCTCTTGCATGCATGGCTCAGTGCCATGATCAAGGCCCCCATACACAAAATTTGTCTGGTTTTGTGGGTAGCCTAGAGGAACAATTGTACCAATGGGGAGGCGAGGTCTCCCCATGTCTTGCATAGACTCTAGTGCGAGCGTTGCTACAAAATTACACACCAGATACTCCCCCAGGCCCGTATTGGCCATTTCAACAGTGATTTTTGATGACTAAGGGGGAGGGAACGAAAGCTCTTTCGGACTCCACTCCATGTCGGGTGGGCTAGGAGCCTCCACTTCCGTTTTTCTAGGCATCTCTTCGATAGAGATGTTTGAGACTGATTGTGGTGCCTCTTCCAGAGGTCATGCCTCCTCCAGGGGTTTCTTCCATTTGTCCTTTTGTTTGGCCATGATATGTGGCATCGTTGATGAAGGACCAACAGATGAAGATGGGCCTAGCTGGGGTTTTGGTGGATTTGCCTTCGGGGATGCTTGTGAAATCAGACCCTATCGATATGGATTCAACTAGAAATCCAAATGCATTGATGGAAAGGTCGATTACATCATCAACTGCATTGCATTGCAGTATTTGAAGGGTTCTAAGTTTGCCGGGACCACATGTACCTCCCCTTCAAATGTATAATTTAGAAATTGATGAGCTATTCATGGGACACACTTCATGTCCCTAATCCATGGCCGGCCCAAAAAGATGTTGTAAGCCATCTCACCTTCCAAAATATGGCACAATGTAGGTATCGTCTTTTGTCCCACTTGAAAGGGTAGGACGATTGTGTCGACTATCGAGCATATTGCATCATTAAATGCTCGCAGTGTATATGTGGAGGCTGTGATGTGAGATGCTAGCAGCTTCAAATGTTTCAATGCCGTTGTAGTAATGATGTTACTAGACGAGCCAATGTCTACCAACACCCTCTTATAGGGGATCCCATTGACCCATGCGATAACGTGTAGGGGTGGATCCGTTATGTCATTAGCCACTAACTTCACTTCATCTTCCCGAAAAGTGATGACTAGTTCGGTGCATCTTTTGACATGCCCCACAATGTTGTTTAAGGAATTTGGTTCTTGGGGTTGCAACTCGATAGCCTTCAATATCTCCATAAGAGCCTCCCGATGGGGCGTTGATTGTTGAATAAGCTCATATATGGAGAGCCTAGCCGACATGGTCCATAGACTTTGTTTAAGTCTAGTCTGAATCATGGTTGCGGGTCTAGGCAAGGGCAGCTACGTAGGGTTCTATTGAGGCTATGACATTGATGAAACTTCTCTTGTGGCTACCGCGGGAGCAGCTCTTGGGTATTTCTTATTCCTAGTCACTATGCTTATCATCCCTACATACCCCTGCATGAGGAAATTCTGTTGCACCTCATTGATTTGAAGGGGTTTTGCCTACGCCTCATGGGTAGGCAAGGGGTCTCTGAAAACTCCCATTTGCTAGTTGTTTGGTGCTACGAGGTTGTCTACAACCAATGTCTTGTTGTCAATCAGGTCTTGTATCAAGCCTTTGAATTTCCAAAATGCATTAAGGTCATGTCCCTTTTGTCGGTGGAATTTACAATACAAGTCCTCTCGGTACCCCTTAGGCTTCAATGCATTGGGATCTATGGTTTGAATCTCTGGGAGGTTGATCAAATTTGCCACTGACAAGCAGTCAAATAGGGAGTCCTTAGACTTCGTGTAGGGTGTAAACTATTTCCTAGGGCGACACTGCTGATTTTGCCCCTGTTTCTGTTTTTCTCTTTCATAATTGTTAGGGGGCACTGCCTGATAGTTAGCCTTTTGAGGCTATATTTCTTGTGCAGGCTTAGGAAAATTTATAGCAACTTGGTTGACCGTGACAGGTTTCTGTTGTGTAGTCCCTATTTTGGTGTTTTTGTTCCATTCTTTTTTCTTAGGTTTGGCAATCTTGCCATCCTGTATCTTGATCTCTTCGATGATTCTGGATTGCACCAGAGCCTCTTCTAAGGTGGCATATTGCTATAGCTATAATAGCATAGAGATCGATCTCAAACAACTTCTTGAAAACATCTTTGTAAGTTCAGACATAGGGGGAATGTAGGGTAGCTCTCTTGCGGGTTAGACCGCCAAGGCGGTATGACTAAGTCCTTAAGGCTATAGCGGAGGCGACTTGTGCCCCCTTGTACACTTTCTATAGCTTTCACCCTTGATTGGGCTTGGCTATGTGTGTACACCATGGTGGTGCTTTCCTACAAGCTATGTAGATTTTATCTCTTTTATGATTTTTTATGCTACACTAAACAAAAATGAGCACACACATACACAAACGGTGATTATCTCATTTAAATATTGAGAGTGTGTCCTAAACCTAGGTTAGTGTGTTTGTTTTTTGTTTTTTTTTTTGAAGGTTTTTGTAAAGAACATTTAAATGCAAATTATGGCTCTTATGACTCCCATAAATGGTTGCCCCTTCGATAAACCATTGCCAGACCTATATACCAACCTCTCTATATACCTGCCCTTACATGAGGGAAACTGTAGGTATGTGAGAGCAGATGGTATGTGGAACATAGGTGGTATAGAAGGGGGATTGTCCTGTTTATGAAACATACCATAGAAGACTTATCCTCGCACATTGGGAATCACCCTAGCTACACTCAGTCAGCTTTCATCAGAATTTATGTCTAGCAACTTTGAAAATCGGGGTAAATGGATGCAAAAATCAAGCCAAGGTGGTGATGAAATCCACCGTTGGTCTTGATCAAGGGTTGGGGTTTTACGACTAGCTTCTTGGTTTTATGATGCCACGTGATGTGTGGGGTTCTTTTTATTTTTGCAAAATAAAACAAGCAAACAACAAAAGAGAACTACTTTCCCTAAGCAAACAAGTAATCTACAAAAAATAGAAAACTGGAAACAGAAAAATACAGGAAAAGTTTAGAGTTCTTACCTCGCCCCTGCCCAAATATGCTTATTTTGAGTTTCTGTCCTAGAATCGCACAGACAAAAATTCATCCCGGGGAGGAACGAATTACAGTATTGAATTCATCACAGGGTCAGGTGGATTCCAATTCGTCCTTGGGAAGTACAAATTACAGACCTGTATCCGCTTTAAGCTGGAACGAACAGCAGTCCCACATCCAAAAACTTGGTACCTGTAAGAAAAACCACCAAATTTCGATCAAATCTTAGATCTTAAAAATAGAGCACTAGGTCCCACCGTGATCACCACTAGAAGCATGAGGATACAGAAACAAAAAGGGAAAACTCCAAGTAGGATGCGAGAATGAAACTAAACTTGATGCTATGAATTAAAAATGTGTAAAATGGATAAAGCATAGACAAATTGGAACCCAAAAGGAACGAAACAACCTTCTTATTTTATTGATGTATTTCAAATTCGGTTACAATTCACTTCCTCCCTTTTTAGGGGTGAGGAGCATCAAACTTGTCTCTTGGTCACATCAATGGAAAGCCATCCCTCTTCTGTGTGCCCACATGTAAGATGGGCGGGCCGAACATTGTCGTCGCTTGTGTATACGAGTGTTGATTCCTTGCTGCTCCTCCAATGTCTAGACCCTGCGTTCAAAGGAATAAGAAACCGTTAGTAGCACCTGTGAATAAGACAAAGCATGCGATCCTCAAACCTACAATAAGCGGATGAGAAAATGAATTAAACTGTAACCAAAACTTATCCAAATGACATGAAAACTTGGCAAGGACATAGAAACATCACCAAAAAGGCATTGCAAAAGGAATAGTCAAGAAATTCCTCATCAATTTGAATTCACTTTGGGGCGGGACGGATTCGACTATAATTCGCTCCGGGGTAGAACGAATTCACCTACAACAAAGCGCCAAAGTGATACTACCCCAAATGTCATGTCTAGGGAGCTCCAAAAGACTTGCAAACTTGGCGTTAGATAATTGGAGGCATTTTGGGAAGACCCAGATGGTTATATTTCCCCAATTTGGCCTCCATAAATGGGAATTTGACACTGATGCCTGTAAGTTAGTGAGGACAACAAAAGCAATAAAACATGATAAGATTTGATCAAAGCATTATGAAATCATAATTACAAGCTATTTAAGCAGCATAAGATGGAATGCAAAATAAACAAATGACAAAAATAATAATCTACCATGAATCCCCAATCGTTCCTAAAAAGGAAGATTAGGCTCACAGTAGTGCGGGGCGCCCGGGCAGGCCGCCCACCGTTGGAACCTGATTTTGGCACCAATCCACTTGGGATGGGCCCAAAATCTCTTGTAATGTGTTTTTGGCAAATTGGGTTGGATATTGTGGCCAAATGTCGGGTTTGGTTCTGAATTTGTGCTTTCAATGACCACCCAATGACCTCTTCTCCAAAAGAGATCAAGGATGTGAAAGGCACAATTGAAAAGGGGAATAGGTGTGAAAGCAAAATGATAGCACTTCGTTGCTCCAAAATGCTCCTTCTCTATATCTTTTTAGGGTGAGGAAACTCACCAATTTATAGACCTGGAGGTCTCTTGAATTGGGCATGCAAAGGCGCCACTTGGCAAACATGCATTCCTAGGGGGAGGGAGATTCCTACCTGAATAGGGACTTTATGACTGCCATTGTAATAGCCTCTAACACTCAAAAATGCTCACCCACACTCCCATGCTATGAAGGAAGCGTTAAGTGGCAGATCTGAGCTACCATTTTTCAAGATTTGACTTTTTGCCCGTCAAACCTAGAATTTGTCCCACCCTAGAGTGGATTCTGTATTCGTCCTAGGGGAGGATAGATCCAATTTTGAATTTGTCCCAGGGAGGGATGGATTCTGAGCAAAGTGCCTAGAAGGTGCCAAATTGATCTATGACCGCCCAAAACTACTGTGAGAGTGGTTAGGACCACTGTTTAACCTCTAGAGGCTGCCCTTGGGGCTATGTGTGTCAATGCGATCAGTTTTTGTAGTCACATAATCAGATTGGTGCTGTTTTGGTGTCTACACTACTTTTAAGATCAAACATCTGATCTGAACTTTGTTTTTTTGCTTGTAGGTGTCGAGTTTCACACATTGACTGTTGTTCATTCCATCAGGAGGTAAATACAAAGTTGTAATTCGTCTTATCCAAGGACGAATGGGAATTCGCCCCACCCTATGACGAATACAGTTCTATAATTCGTTCCTCCCTGGGATGAATTTTTGTTTGTGTAGTCTTCGAGCAGAAACTCAAAACCGACAGGTTTGGGCAGAGACAAGGTAAGGATTCTAATTTTTTCTTGTCTATTTTTGTCTTTAGTTTTTCTATTTTAAGGTACTTGCTTGCTTAGGAAAATTTTTACTTTACTGCTTGCTTGTTTCTATTTTGCAAAATAAAAAGAACCCCACACACCATGTGGCAAATTAAAACCAAGGCACTGGTCGTAAAATCCCAGCCCTTGATCAAGACCAATGGTGGATTTCATCACCACCTTGGCTTGATTTTTGCATCCATTACCCTGATCGCAACTGTTGCTAGACATAAATCCTAACAAAAGCTAATTGAGTGTAGTTGGGGTGATTCCTAGTGCACGAGGATAAGTCTTCTATGGTAGGTGTCATAAACAGGGCGATTCCCCTTCCGTATTGCCTACATTCCATGTACCATCTGCTCTCACATACCTATAGTTTCCCTCACATAAGGGCGGGTATATAGAGAGGTTGGTATATTGGCCTGGCAATGGTATATCGAAGGGGCGACCATCTATGGGAGTCATAAGAGCCATCATTTGCATTTAAACATTCTTTTCAAAAACATTCAAAAAAAAAAAAAAACACACTAAACTAGGTCTAGGACACACTTTCAATATTTAAATGAGATAATCACTGCTTGTGTGTGTGTATGATCATTTCTGTTTAGTGTAGCATAAAAAATCATAAAAAGAGATAAAAATCTGCATAGCTTGTAGGAAAGAACTGCCATGGTGTACACACATAGCCAAGCCCAATCAAGGGTGAAAGCTACGAAAACTATACAAGGGGGCACAAGTTGCCTCTGCTATAGCCCTAAGGACTTAGTCATACCACCTTGGCGGCCTGACCCACAGGAGAGTCCGCATCATTCCATGTCAACATGGAATTATAGGGACACGCTTTTGAGGGACATGCCCGTCCATCGTAGCCCATTTTAGGAAGAGTCCTTACACGTGGCACTCAACATAGATAAAAAGGCTCCCCTAGAAGCTCGATATGAGTGGCCACCACGCGATGAAGTGCTAGAGTGGCATAGTTTCCATGAAGAGAGGCCACATGATGATGGCATCTCCCCTTTGCCCCCCATCACGGTTAGAACCAATAGACAAAATCTAGGGCATGAGACCCTTCAAGCAGGGTGAGCTAACTCTGCCTGCCCCTTTCACACATATTAAAGGGAGCATGAGGAAGATTATTACATTCCTCAAGAGAAATATACAACATAGGGGCCATGCACTTTCACACCAGCTAGATACCATGATCACCCACTAAGGCCAAAGCCTCAGGTAAATGCCACCAACCTTGATAGAGGGAAGTAGCCTATTGATATCTCGGATCATCGAGACCGGGGTAAGTGCATAGGAGAGGCATCCAGGCCTCCTAGGCTTAGGATGACAAAAAAAATTGACTTGGCAATCGCCAGACATACCGTCTGCCAAGCACATATCACGTGGCTTGAGCAAGACCAGAAGCAGCTAGAGCATCTATATCACCTTAGCAAAGAGCGCATTAGGCACCAAACAAATGAGCTGCTACATAACTCGATACCTGAGAGGGTCCCAACCCCTCACACCCAAAAAGCATAACCATATGCAAGGCACAACCCTTTGGTGTGAGATAGGTCTCTGTGACCTTACCAAGTGCCACCTCTGAGACCTCCTATACCCGAGCGGGAGGCCACTTCCCAAAAAAATGATGGGTACCCTCCACAGGGACCCACCTAGGGTCATAGGTCTCACCTAGAGACTCCTCAGGAATCTTATGAGGAGTACGAGCAAGAAGAAGAGCAGGTTGAAATGCCCTACCTAGGAGGATGAGTTGCCATCTGGGCACCCCTCTAGAGGCCTCAAGTCTCCCATAACCCACAATATGAGCAAACTAAAGAGGAAGAAATAAAAACCTCAGATGCATATAAAGTGCTGCTAGAGCATTTGGAGTCTGTGGAGACCAAAACTTCTGGGCCCCAAAAGCCCACTTTACGCCAACTCCGTAGTCATCCTGTGCATTCGTCAGTGCCAACACCTCCTTACCCTGAACACTTTAAGATGCATGTGATGAGGTTCCTGAGCCAATGCTTTGGAATTCAGGAAAATGATGCTTTGTTATTGAGAACATTTATAACCACATTCATAGGCCCTACCTCGGATTGGTTTACTCAGTTACCAAAGCACAACATTAACAATTTAGATCAGTTAGTGGATGCATTCCTCGAATGCTTCACCTTCAATACCAAGAAGAAGGCGTCATTGCGTGACTTAGCCAGCCTCAGGCAGTATGAGGAGGAGACCATGGCAGCATATGGGAATCGATGGAGGACATTGCTTTCGAAGCTACCCTACCTACCTCCTATGTCTGACCTCACTTAGATGTTCTCCAAGAGTTGTCTGAGATCAATCTCTATGCTATTGCAGCTACAGTAATATGCCACCCTAGAAGAAGCTTTGGCACAAGCCAGGATCATTGAAGAGATCAAAATATAGGATGGCGAGATAGCCAAACCTAATAAAAAAGAGTGGACTAAAAACACTAAAGCCGAGACCATGCAACAAAAACCTGCTATGGTTAACCAAGTTGCTATCAATGTCCCTAAGCCTACACCAGCAACACAGCCTCAAAAGACTAACTATCAGGCAGTGCCTCCTAACAACTATGACAGAGAAAATCAAAGGCAAGAACAAGGTCAGCAGCATCACCCTAGGCGACAATTCACACCCTACACAGAGTCTAGGGACTCCTTGTTTGACCACTTGTTAGTGGCAAACCTGATCAACCTACTAGAGGTTCAGACAATAGATCCCAATGCACCCAAGCCTAAGGGATATAGAGAGGACTTGTACTGCAGGTTCCATAGGAGGTAGGGACATGACCTAAATGCCTATTGGAAATTTAAGGGCTTGGTGCAAGACTTTATTGATAACAAGACACTAGCGATGGATAATCCTGTCACACAAAGCAATAAACAAATGGAGGTCTTCAAAGACCCCTTGCCTACTCATGCTTTGCAGGAAAAAACCCTACAGGTTAACAAGGTCACACAAAACTATCCTATGCAGGGATATGTAGGGATTATCAGTATAATGACTCAAAATAGGAGGTATCTGAGCACGAATGCTCCTATGGTAGTGGCAAGAGAGGTGCCAAAAACTTCACAACCACAACAGCACCTTGCACAACCTCCTACGCCTAAGCCGATGGCCACACTTTGGACCAAACTAACTTAGAGTTTGAGGACCACCTTGGATAGGCTCTCCATATACGAGCTTATACAACAATCTACGCCCCATCAAGAAGCTCTAATGGAGATTTTGAAAGCCATCGAGTTGCAGCCCCATGAGACAAATTCTTTCAACAACTTTGTGGGGCATGTAAAACAATGCACTGAGCCGATCATCACATTTCAAGAAAATGAATTGAGATCAGTGACTGATGACATGGTGGATCCACCCCTACATGTTATCGTGCGGGTCAACAAGATCCCATACAATAGGGTGTTGATAGACATTGGCTCATCCAGCAACATCATCACAACTGTGGCTCTCAAACATTTGAAGTTGTCCACATCCCATATCATAGCTTCCACCTACACTCTATGAGCATTCAATGATGTAATCTGCTCGATAGTCAGCATAATAGTCCTACTCATCCAAGTGGGACAAAATACCATACCCACATTGTGCCATGTATTGGAAGGTGAGATGGCCTAAAACATCTTGTTGGGTTGGTCGTGGATCAGGGACATGAAGTGTGTCCCTTCGATAGCTCACCAATGTTTGAAGTATACATTTGAAGGGGAGGTGCATGTAGTCCTAGCGGATCTGGAACCCTTCAAGTATTGTAATGCAGTGCAGCTGATGTCGCAATCAACCCTACCATCAACGCATTTGGATTTCCATTTAAATCCATATAAACAGGGTCTGATTCTACAGGCATCCCCGTTAACAAGTTGTTCAAAATCCCAGTCGGGTTCATCTTCATCATCTGGTCCTCCACCAACGACACCATCTTTGGGGGCCAAATAGAAAGACAAAGGGAAGGAACCCCTGGAAGAGGCAAAACCTTTGGAAGAGACACTATCATCAGTATCAACTATCTCTACTAAGGAGATGCCTAGCCGGATGGAAGATGAGACTCCTAGTCCACCTGACATGGAGTGGACTCAAGGAGACTCCTAGGCATCGACATAGTGCCCGACAACACCTACCCACCGTTGAATCTGTCCCTACTCCTCATACTGCCACCATAGAACTGTGTACCCTATATCCCTATCTTCCATCTCCACCTGCATCGTCCATAGTAATCCCCGTGGCTTCTCCACCGATATGTGTTGCCAACCCCAGCTTTGCAATAGATAGCTACAGTTGATCCCTTTTCACCTCTAGTAGTGGACCTCATATAGCTCCCCATAGAGCTATGCCAGCAGCGTCTGTCCCCATATCAAGACCAAAGGCTCCTACATCGAGCACTCCACCAACTGATAGACCACATCTAGTAGGTTCCATGGGAACCTTGCACCTGACGAGTCAGGTAGCAGCATGTTGGAAATGAGGTCCATAAGCAATGCGTGCCTCACTCCCAACACCCCCTCTCAAACCACCATCAAACCATAATCCCACCCATTTGGTAGTCAATCTATGCCATCTCCACTGGACCATCCACCCCCAACTCCTCCCTGTGCCCGAAGCAGCGTGTCAGCATCGCTGTCCACTGATCTTGTGGCGTCGTCCTGATTGGCAGTCCGTCTATTGTAATCCTAAGAATCTGATAGACATCCTCCAAGGTGACTTTCATCTCCCCTATTGGGATATGGAAAGTATTAGTCTAGGGATCCCACAATTTGATTAGGGCCATCAGGTAGGCCCGATCCCCAATCACCGGCTCTAGCCAAGTCACCTGCTTGAGCCTAAGGGCGTCAAGCCACTCCCAGTCAGCCATAGTTAACGCCTCCCGTGCTTTAGCAAAAATAGTTGGCACGTAATATCGACTCTTCACAACCTACAACAGACAACAAAATAAGCACATTAGAATCATGAAAAATAGTGTACAAAAAAAAATAGCAAAAAATCAAAAATAACAAAATTTAATTTGTCAACCTAGGGTTTTATACTCTCAAATTGATAAATTCAAACAAAAAAAAACTATAATACAAGAAAATAATAAAGAGGGAGTTCACTTACTGGTCTCACTTCGGCTTCGTCGCTCGATCCGGTTCATGCACTCATGGTGGAAAAAAATTTTGGTAGTGCTTCGCTTCGCAGAATTGACCTCCTCCTCCTCAGAGCTCCAAATCGCCAAAAAAAACAAGTGTAAATGAGCCCAAAACCTAGTTTTGGCCTTTAAATAGGCTTTTTGAGCCTGCAATCGTTCCTCCCTAGAACGAGCACTTTGGTTAGTGCTCGTTACACCCTAGAATGAATACTACGCAGGAATTCATCCTACCATGGAATGAAATCAGCACACAAATTTCAAAAATAGCAAAAAAATGCACAAAAATTCACCAAAAGCAACAATAAACTTGTCCAATGAGAGTGCTTTTGCACTTGACATTTCGGGAATGCAAAATAGATGTCGGGGTCACAAATCATCACCATCCTACTCCCTAAGAAGGTTACCATACCTAGACCACTCCATGGGAAGATAGATCTTCGAGAATTTCATCCCCAAACGACATCGCCAAAAGGGTCAAAACCACCCAAAAACAACAATAGAGTTGCCAAACGAAGGCGCTTTCATGCATAACATTCTTGGCATCCAAAATAGATGTTGAAGTTATAAATCGTCACCATCCTACTCCCTAAGAAGGCTACCATGGACGGACTGCTCCACAGGAAGACAAATTTTTGACAATTTCAGCTCAAGAAAGGCATCACCAAAAGGGTTAACACCCACCAAAAATAGGTCCAAATGTCAAAAAACTACACACAATTCAAAGATAAATCTCTGAAGGTACCCTTACCTAAGTCATCTTGGGTCAAGAGACTCATCGCTTTTCTCATGTAGGTCATTCCCTCATCGATTCGTCGCTTGAGGGGGTAGTCACACATAGTCACCAATCAAAAAATACACACCCAATCATGGAAATGACATGCATTTGAAGAATTATTGACAAAGATAATCATGCTACTGCTTGGGGCAGTGAACAAGCAATAATCACAAGCTGATCAATCACTTGGAATTCGTGAATCATGAACTCAAGGTTCCCACAGACAAAAGGTTGTGCCCTTTGCCTATTCATGATTGATCAATATCCAAGCTCAAGTAACACCTCATCAAAAAAGGTTAACACTTGAACTGAGTTCCTTCGTTCGTCAGAATTTCATGCTTGGGGCATCAAGAGTTGGTTAGGTTACTAAGAAACCCTAATCATTAGTGCTTTGGTTATCTATTTTTGCTCGACGCTGTGCCTTGCACAATGCATCCAAAAAAGGGGCATCTATAGACACCAAAACAATACCAATCCGATTATGTGACTGCAAACATTGATCACATTGGCACACACATCCCCAAGGGCAGCCCCAAAAGGTTAAATAGTGGTCCTAACCACTCTCACAATGGTTTTGGAAGGTCAAAAATCATTTTGGCACCTTCAGGCACTTTGCTCAATATCCATTCCACCCAGGGACAAATTCAAACTGGGATTCGCCCCACCCCGAGATGAATTCCAAATCTACCCCAGGGTGGGGCGAATTGTAGGTTTAATGGGCAAAAAGTCAAATCTTGGCAAATGGCAGCTCGGATCTGCCACTTAATGCTTCCTTCATTGCATGGGAGTATAGGTGAGCATTTTTGAGCATTAGAGGCTATTACAGGGGTAGTCATGAAGCCCCTAATCAGGGGGGAATCTTCCATCCCCTAGAAGGGCATGGATGCCATGTGGCACCTCTACATGCTCATACCAAGAGACCTCCAGGTCTATAAATTGATGAGTTTTCCTCATCCCAAGACACATAGAGTAAGAGAAATTTATAGCAACGAAGTGCTACCATTTTATTTCCCCATACATCCTTGTGCGATTTGTGCCTTCTACATCCTTGATCTCTTTTAGAGAGGAGGTCATTGGGTGACTATTGTAAGGTCAAATATTGAGCCCAAAACCTAACATTTGGCCACAGAATACCACCCAATTTGTCGACAACACCTTGTAAGATATTTTGGACCCATCCCAAGTGGATTGGTGTTGAAATCAGGCCCCAAATGGTGGGCAGCCCGCTCGGGTGCCCCACACTGTCGTAGGCCTAATCGTCCCTTTTAGGAATGATTGGGAATCTGTGGTAGATTTTGTTTTCTATAATTCTCATTTTTTTGCATTCAATTCTATGATGCTTAGATAGGTTGTCATTTAAATTTCATCTCGTTTTGAACAATTTTGATTGTGTTTCTATATTCGTTTGCTTTCACTAACTTGCAGGTAGCATCACAAAATTCTCGCTAATGGAGGCCAAATTGAGAAAATCCGACCATTGGGGTCTTCCAAAAATGCCTCCAATTAGCTAACCCTAAGTTTTCAGGTCCTTTGGAGCTCTCTAGGCCGGACATTTGGGATAGTACCTTTTCGTTGTTGCAGGTGAATTCGTCCCGTCCCGAAGCAAATTCAAATTGATGAGGAATTTCCTGACTTTTCTTTTTGTAGTGCCCTCCTGGTGATGCCCTGATGCCCCTGTCAAATTTTTAGTGCATTTGGATTCATTTTATTCATAGTTTAATTCATTTTTCTCATTCGCTTATTGTAGGCTTGGGGATTGCATGTTTTGTTTCGTCCGTAGGTGCTACTAACTATTTCTTGTTCCCTTGAATGTAGGATCGAAACATCGAAGGAGCAGCAAGGAATCAACATTCGTAGACACAAGCGGCGGCGACGTTTTGGTCCGCCCATATTACATGTGGGCACGTGAAAGAAGGAAGGCTATCCATGGATGTAACCAAGATACGGATTTAACGCTCCTTGCCCCTAAAAATGGAGGATGCAAATTGTAACCGAGTTGTGAAATACATCAATAAAAGAGAAGGGTTGTTATTTCATTTGGGTTTCAATTCATGCTTTCTCCATTTCATGCATTTTTAATTCGTAGGATTCAGTGTTAAGCTTAGTTTCATTTTTTGTATCATGCTTGGAGTCTTTCCTTTCTTGTTTTCGTATCCTCGTGCTTTTAGTTTGTGAACTAGATTTTGGAGTAGTAGAAGGAGGAGGTAATTAAGATTTCTCCTTTTTAGGGCCTTTAAGTTTATTCAACTCCTTGCTTCCATTTATTTTCTTTTGTGTGCCATGCTAGACAACTAAGGTATGACACTTATGACTCCCATTTGTATAATTTTATCTTGTTCCTTGCATAACTCATTAGAAAATTCATTGAAGGAAGGCATCTGATATGTTATCCCTAATGCTCTTCTAGTAGAATGGAAAGTTGATACAAACACTAAAAAATCTACACTAAGTTTGGATAGAACACATAAAATCATATGTTGATCTTTCTTCTCTACTCCACATTATTTTAGTTCACTTCTTAAATGGTTGAATTTGATCAAGTATTCATTGATATCCCCATAGTCATTAGGATCCAAACTCATAAGGACATTTTCAAGCAAGTGCTCTCGAATTTCATACATTTGACCAAATAGAGTGCCTAGCATGTCTCATGCTTCTTTTGATTTTTTTGGATAAACACAACTACAAAGAACACCAAGGGTCGTGTCACATTTGTTCAACCATTTTGTTTTATGTGGTTCATATGTTGGTTTAGTTTCATCCCATTTCATGATTCTTGAATATTCCTTTTCTCATAGTTTTTTCATTACTTCAAATTTTCAAGTAAAGTAATTATGTGCAGTTAACATGAAAAGAGAATAAGAATATATATTGATAAAAGAAACACAAGAGCATAACAAGAACACTATTGCACCCCCTTGATTATAAATTTGAAGGACCCCGTCCCAAATTTGTAGTTTGGCACTTTATAACTTAGTGTATTTATAGATTTTGACCTTCAAAAGGTGTATTAAACTAGAAATTATAGTCTAGGTGTAGAATTTCTACAAATTAAATGCATAAATTTGAATCTATTGAAGAACTAAAATAAATATGACTCAAAAACTACTATTTGAATAAAAAGAAAAAGGAAAATGTCAGCTCAAAATTATAGTCTAGGTGCAAAATTATTGCTAATAGAATGCATAAATTGTTGCAAATAGAATGCATAAATTGATGCTCCCAAAAAACTACAAAAAACTGCAACTAAACAACTACTATTTGGAAAACTAAGAAATATCCCAAGATGTCAATGATAAATCTAGACAAGTTTATAGGTTGTCTATAGGTTTTGGCACTTTTTGGACACAATAGTGATATTATTTTGGGCTAAAAATAGACAAATATTTTAATGGTCTCCAAACATTTACCAAGAGCTCGATGTGAGTGCAACCTGAGATAAATACTTAAATAACAAGTCACAAAGAAATTTATATCATTAATTTTGAACTTTTGATCATCAAGATCTAAGTGGGTGAGGTGAGAGCATACGGTTTCAAAAAACAAGTTATGCAAAATAATATATCTTTGATTTTTGAACTTTTTGATCACCAAGATCCAAGTGGATGAGGTGAGAGCATATGGTTCAAGAAATTGGATTTACAAGAGCATAATTCAGAAAAAAGAAAAAATAATCTAAAATGAACACTATTAGATATGAAGATGTGTTAGCAACCATATTACTTTGATATCATGTAGGATTGTTGAAATAACAATCTCTCCAAGATATGGTGCTAAATAAAAATTATACTATCAAAATAAGAGAACAATTGCAAAAGCAAATGATGAATTATCACATGTAAGTGATCAAGAATTCATAAGCTCTCTATATCAAATATGAGAATGGAGGGATAACTTATATAGTAAGTGTACCCCTGCCTCCTTAGGTCTTACCCGAAAGTGGCATCCCTTTTGGGATGTTTTCCACAAATTAAAAAAAAAAAAAAAAAAAAACTTATATAGTAAGTGATTCCTCAATATGTACAAATACTAATCAATGTGGGACTAACAAGCTTCCCACTAGAAGATAAAATAACAAGCTCAAGAGACATCTCTAAGCCTAGAAGGAGCTAGAGATATTGGATTAAAATCCAAAAGGACTTGAAAGAATCAGAGCAAGCTAAGAAAATTAATGTAAAGGTAAAAATACTAAGCAAAAGTGTAGAAAAGTATAAAATATGCACCAATAGAGGCTAGAGTAATTTTGGTAGAGTTTTGGTATGCAGATATGTGATTTATTTGAAGGAAATGACCTTCTATTTATAGAAGTTTCCAAGTTTAGGTGGGTTGATGTGTCCTATGAGGTGGCCTTTGAGGTGACAGGGTGCACCATGCCTCATGAATGTCCTTCAATGGAGAAAAGTCCTCATCTACCCATATGCATTAAATGGGTATGGTTGAATCATAAATCATAAATACATGGGCTGAAGAAAGTCATCATCCTCATTAGTCATCCATACCATAAATTCTTTGAATGGATAAAGTCTTCATGGCATTAAAGGTATTTAATGTGCATGGAGATGTGGAGAGTAGGGGGTAGAGTAGGCTAGGATGAGGTGGACGCTAGGGTAGTTAAAGGGTATACTAGGATGAGGTGGCCCTAGGCTAGGCTAAATAGGTGGCCACATGGTCACAAGGGTCTAAGTGTAGGGGGGGCTTAGAAGGAAAAGGGGCTAAAGGGGATGAACAATGATTTTTGTCAATTTAAGCAAATTTTGAGGGCTTTTGTAAATTAATTAACCATTAGAACTACACAAGGGATAATGTGATATTTTTAGGTGTCTACATCTATAAGCAATGTTTTTCCTTGTTTAAGAAAGCTCTTTATATATAAAAAGTTCTTGATCTTTAAGAAAAATATATTTTTAGCATAATGGTTTTTATTTTTTCATTAAGCATTATTTTTAACACTCCCTCTTAATTATTAATGTAGTTCCAACATATCTTTCATCGTTATGAAATTTTCTTTTGATAAGCAAGTTGGTCACTAGTTTTACAAAAATTTAGTTCAATCTCTTGTACTACCATAGAACTGGATTCTTTGCTATAGCAATTGCATATTTATTATCATTTCATCTTTTCTCTCTTCACATTATCACCTTTTTCTTATACTTAATTTCTTATGAGAAAAAACATTCTCTTGTAGAAATAACTCAATATTTTTTTCACTTTATCCAATTCCATCACATCCATCCAACCATAATCAACATGTATTTTTTTTCTATTTTATCTTTGTGTAAACAATATTTCTTAGGGTGATTCTTTCCACTAAAAATATCACATGGATGCAAATCCCAACACTTAGTTGTCAAATGTCCTAATTGTCAACAATGACTGCAACAAAATATTTCATCCTGTACATAGACTTCTTTCACAAACTTGGTGTTGCCACTTTTTGGTTGACCGACATAGAAAAGGCCTTCATTATTTGATCTTACTTTTGGATTTATGGGCTCTCTTATGTCTTACCCATTCCTTCCCAATCCTTTGTTATTATATCTCATTCTTATCATTAACTTAGAACCAGTACCTCTAGTGTGTCTTTCAAACCACCCAATCTCTTCATCACTACTATGTTCTTGAACAATATAGCATTTGTTACAACCATTACAATAATCATTGACATCATGATTCTCATCTTCATCTCTTGTCTCTTTCTCTTTTTTGTTCTCTTTATTTATAGTGTCTTTAAAAATTAAAGTAAGAATTATTGCATCGTCTTTATCATCACTACTAATGGTGACTTGGGCCAACAACCTCTTCCCTATTCTTATTCTCTTACTTGTTTTTACCTTTTTCTTTACTTGTTTTACAACTTCTCTCAATATTTTTATCTTTTCCTTGAACTTTATTTCATAATCTTCGAGCTCTTTTTCTTTTTTTCAAAAGAGCACTGGTTTCTTCTCTTAAATTCTTATTTTTTAAAAAAAATTTGATTAAACCTTTACAAATTAAGTATCTTATTCTCATTACCAATGTTGTCATTATTTATGACTTCTCCATTCTATTATACCATTAGGAGCATTCCTCCCATAACCCAACAAACAATTTGGTTTATTGAAGGCTTCTACACCTTTGCCTTTCTCACTATTTTGCTTTCCTTTGTTCTATGTATAAATAGTTTTCTATTATTTTGAACAAAAATTACGTCACAAACTCGAACGACAAGCAAAAAAAAATAAAAAAATAAAAAAAATAATGCCCAACGTGTTTCTCGAATAATGAAAAGTTGCACATTGAAGAACACCAGATGGTCGCTTGTGTTCAAGAGCAAGCTTTCCAACTCGAAATTACAAGACTTTCTCATAAGACAGTCAGAACGTCATTGTCGACGAATCCGGAAAGCTTGGAAGAATCTAAAGCTAGAGGCTCCCAATGCACGCCCTGAACCATTCGTGCGTCCGCGGCGAAATCAGGAACTAATTCAGTGCGAATATGGAATTAACAAACTAAATAAATAAATAAAGTCTTCTATAAATTAACGGCACTACGCAACCAAAAAAACAAAATTAACATGTTATCCTACTTTCCCATAAATCGAAACCTTGAACATTTAGCACTTCTGAAACCTTTGGTTTGTAGATGGCATAGGGGGAATGATAAGGGTCTTAAAAAAGAGTTCTCAGTCTCGTTTCAAAGCGTGTGCTCTGATTCAAAAAGCACTCAGTAGTCATATCACTCAAAATAAATTAAACACTATGGTGTTCAATGTGCATTATAAAATATTACTGCATAGCAAAGATATTTATTTATTCCATGGATGGCCTCACAGGAATATATTCTTCCGTAATCCACCTCTACATAAACTATTCAAAACAACTAAATTCTTATAAAACGGGATAATATGAACTCGAACATGATTTAGTTGGGCTTCCTGCAGTTATTTCTAATCTCTCCACTGGAACCTGTGAGAGGCTTGATATTTCCCATCTTCACCATTGCAGCTGCAAAGTCTATAAAGAATGCCTCCTGATTCCCGCTGTAGGTGCTGACCTGGGAGTCAGTAGAGCCTCCATTAAACAATTGTTGGTCGGAGTGAAGTAGACCTTTCTTACTTATCAAATTCTTGTAGTAATGATTGTCGAAGCAAGTTGGAGTTTGCAGATCTAAAGGTGAGATGATGTTGTCGCCTCCATTTCTAGGACATGTTGATTTGAGAGAACTGGCGTACTCCATAACTATGTTGGATTCGTTGTAAATACGAGACCTGGAACTGGTGCACCGCGCTTGACCTATATAGTATGAGAGCCTATAAAACGAAATGACAACACCATTAACTCTCTGCGAAAAAGGCGGAATGAATATTACAAATGTGGAAGGGAATTTACCTGAAAGTACGACCATATCCTTTGCTGACAGTCCCTGTGCTTGAAATTTGGAGATAAGGTTGCTAAGACTCGAAGTTGGTGGTGGAATGTTATTGTTTGCTCCGCTTTTGCTTGCTGTTCTCGAGTCTCTTCTTCCAAGCATAACTGTCCACCAAGGCCCTCCCAACTACATATACAATAATTTTCAAAGAAGATATGAGATTTTAAACCAGGGATTCACTTCTAATACTTGGTAATCGAACTACAAAAGCAGGGAAATATAAAACCCATAATTTTTACATACTTCGGCAACAGAATCACGAACAGCTATTGCCACAATGTCAGCACACGATACCACTCCACTGCACACTCTCTCAACTTGGGCCTTGATATCATCAATCACCTCGAATCCTCTGGCTGATTGATTATTAGGGACTGCAGTTTTCTCACCAGTTAACGTCGGCGAATCGTCCAACAACACGGACCCATCGCAACCCTGCGTTTCCAGCAACAGAAATGAGTCAAAGTTATCAATGCAAATCTTCATCTAATAAAATTGAATACATAACCAGCATCTTTCAAATTGAAGAGCCGCAGGAATAATTTCTTACGTTAACAAAACAGTCATGAAAGTGAAGGCGGAGCAACGATGCACCCATTCTTCTCTCCTTGGCCACTGCTTCTTTCACCGCGGCCCTGACTATGAACAATGCATGAGGACACGACTCAGCATAAAATGTTGGACTAAGTTGCCCGCGCACAGGAGCCGAAGACAAAGACATTAAAACAACAAATGAAAGACCTATGATCGACAACTTAGGTGACGCCATTTCTATGTGTTCGAAGCACCGAATAGATTGCTTTGAACTATGTTTGGATGAGCTCACCAGCTTATTTACTTGTATTTATAGGTTTTCAGGTTCAGAATGGGAGGAAACTTTCAATAACACTACGCAGCCCAAGAAACATATTAAAAGAGGACACGAGAAACGTTTTCTTTCGAAGTAATCGCGTTGTACAACATAACTGCTTTCATAAAAGAAAAACAATTCGAAGAGTGAGGTGGCTCCAACAAACGCGTATCAATTCTATTTATTGATATCTATTAATTTATAAGATTGTACAAGTCCACTGTCCGTACATAGCACCTGCCACACCTTTATCTTAACAACTCCGTGAAAAAAGAAGGTTCGATAAAGAAGATGTCAAATATCTATTCTATCTAGGCTTTTAGGTGTCTGTGTTCTGTAAAGAAGGTTCCTCGTGGAAAATGTCAAAGGCTACAGTTCTTTCATTTCATATAATAATTGTTAGTATTAAAAACCGCTATACGGTCCCCTGCTCCACACTCATCTCAACAACGTGGAAGAAGGTTATATAAAGAAAATGTCAAATATTTATTCTATCTAGGATTTTAGGTGTCTGTGTTTTGTAAAGAAGGTTCCTCGTGGAAAATGTCAAAAGGCTACAGTTCTTTCATTTCTTATAACAATTGTTAGTATTAAAAAGCGATATACCGCGTGAATCGTGTGACATCCCAATTGTTTTGTTTGTGCCGGCAGGTGAATCACAGTTTTCTTTTGCTTGAAAATTTGAAATTATTTTATTTTGCAAGTCAATGAACATATCCACTAAATCCCTTTGTCCGTTGCATCTATATATTTTCTATTCCTGTTAGAAAGTTTTTTATTTTTTCAACTCTTATAAGTGGAGAGAAAGTCTTTGAGGGATTCGTTTTCGGGCTTAGATTTGAAAGACGGTACAGAAATATACGCCTTGAAGAGCCAGGATGGTACACCAACTCGATTTCCTTTATAAAAACGAATAAAATAGAGAAACAAAACATTTTCCTTCGAATCAAAGACTGTTATATAGATGTTTAATTCAAAGGAAGTTTGTTTGCTATATGGATTAGTGGTAGATTGCAGCTGCCTTCTTATTACTAAATCCAAATCTTCGAAATTCTTATTACACATCATATTAATATTTTAGAGAGAAAAGGATAACTGAAATACTAAACATTGGTGGGGTAGTTCACGAGTAGATAAACACGTTCTTTCCGAAATTTGAACATTGGTGGGGTAGTTCTCGAGTAGAGAAACACGTTTCTTTCCGGAATTTGAACACCTCCAGAAAGAAATCTTGCATTTGCACTGAGTAAACTCAATGTTCGTAAGTTGCACGATTTAAACGATGGGAATTAGATTTTTTAAATATTATTATTATTTTTTTAATGAAAAAGCTATTATATTAATAAAATAATGTTTAATCATTTAAAAAAAGTGGGGATTAACACACCCCCTAAACCAATACATTAATACTGTGGTTAAGAGTATACAAGAGTGTCAGAAACAACCCACAAACTGCCAATAACAATTACTCAAACAGTATTAAATATACATTCGAAAAAAAAATCCAAAAATTTACTGCCACCTGAAAGTAGAAAAAAGATACACATTACTCATATAAAACAAGTCAACAATTAAATTAGAATCTATCAGCTACAATTTTAATACATATATCAAAACATTTTACCGTAAAGATGGAAAGGCAATGAAACGTCCATTCAGTGAGTGTGGCGGCAAAACCATCCTAGGGATTGCATTTTTTTTTTGGTAAAATAAAATAACAATCATTTTATTTTATGATTTTTTTTATAAATAACGGTATTTTAGATGCAAATTTATTATAATTAAATTTATTAGATAATTTATAATTTATTGATTTGTTTTTTAAAATGTGGAAGTAAAAGTAGTGAGTGAGCCAAAATAATATATATATATTAATACGAATGGATCTTCTCGGGATAATCCGGGTAATATTGATATTGGTGGTGTGGGGCTGGACAGTAATGGTACTTCTCGGGGTAATCCGGGTAATATTGATATTGGTGTTGTGGGGCTGAACAATAGTGGTACTGTCCATTTTTTTCTCTTGTTTTAAGGAATATCATTCTAATAACTTCATGGAAGCCCTTGCAAGGGTATGCTTTGGGTTGGCATCAGATTGTTTGTGAACTTGACTCTCACATTGTTATAAATTTGTTTAATTTTGGGGATAGTCTTCATGGGAGTTGGCGGTTAAGTTGGATTGCTCGAAAAATTCTCGATATCTCTGTTCATTTGGAGTTTATTTCTTTTGTGCATATTCCCCGAGAGTGGAATTGGGTAGCAAATTTTTTAAATAAATGGGCTTCTGAGTTGCAAGATGGTTGGGATGTTCAGAATTGATCTCAACTTTCTTTTGATTGCTTGTAATCTCTCTTCTTTAATGAATAGCTTCTATATTTTTCTTTAAAATTAATCCCTTATAATAAATATTTCCATTTTATCAATATGTTATGGTTCATATTATCATATATAATTACTTTTTTCTTTTACATAGGTTAATAGTTTTGAAGCATAATAATAATAGTAATATTTTAGAAACTTATATTAAATAATGTAATTTTATTGGATAAAATATAGAATTTTAAGTATAGTTATAGGTTCAAGTCTTGAAAAATGATATTAAATAATTACTAAATGTTATTGTGTGATTTTTTTAAATATAATAGTTGAAAGCACGAGATTCCGGTCAAAGGAAACACCAAGTGCAATTGCATTCAAAATTAAGCACGCTTAAGTCCTAGAAATGTAAATTGCATGAAACGGAAAAGAGACACATTGGAAGAGACGCAATCAGATAAAGAAAACACAGCCCTTTCATTAATTTCCCTTGATCTCTGTTACAATAATGCCTCCTCCCTTTTCAGGGGCTAGGAGCGCAAATAGGGTTTGATTACAATCGCTGAATGATTCCTCTTTCCGCGTGCCCACGATTGCAATGGGCGGGCCAAGATGATGCCGCCGCTGATGTCGATGAGTTCTTCGCCTCTGCTGCTTCTCCTGCGAACAAAGAAATGATCAAGACGTTAGTAGCACCCGCCGCAAATGAAAAGCATTCTCTCTCTAAAACTAACAAAATATGCATACGAATATTTGCCTGAAACAAGGAAAACAATGAATCCAAATTGCTTCAAAACCCGACAGAAGGTAAGAAAAGTTACTGAAGGCCACCGCCACCGAGGCAACTGGCCAATCCACCTTAAACCGGAATTCGTCCCCGGGCGGGACGAATTCCGATCGTAATTCGTCCCCGGGTGGGACGAATTCTTCCGAGTAGGAGAAACCGACCCGCCGCTGCTCCAATGTCGGATCCCGGGACTCGCAAAACTCCCGCAAACAGGGGGTTAGGTAATTGGGGCCATTTTGGGACGACCCGTATGGTCGGATTTTCCCAATTTGGCCTCCACCCTCGGGAATTTGACCTTGACACCGCAAGTTAGCGAAACGACAAAGCAATACAAAACACCCTAAACTCGACCAAAAGCTACAAAATTGCAATTATAGACTAATCGGACCTAGTAACATACATAATGCAATCTAAAAAATAATCTAAAGTGCTCAAAAACTAAAATTAGGACTTGGGAGGTGCGGGGGTGCCCAAGTGGGCCTCCCACCGTTGGCCCTCGATTTTGGAGCCAATCCACCAAGGATGGGCCCAAAACCTTTTAGGATTGGGGGTCGGCGAATTGGTAGGTTCAGATGTCCATGCGTCGGATTTGAGTAAGGTTCGAGCTTCCAAAGGCCACCCAACAACCTCCCTTGCAAAAGAGATTGATGGATGTAGGAAGGTGAACAAAGGGGGATGCAAGTGAGTCTTCAATTCGGCAAAGACTTCGTTGCTTGAACACTCCTTCAACCTCGTATGTTTTGGGTGAGAAAAGTCCCACCTTTTATAGACCCAAGGGGTCTCTTTGGGAGGGAAGCACAAAAGCCAAGTGTTGGCCATAGGCGCCATGTGGCGCCTTGTCTTCCCATGAGGGAGGGGAGTCCTCCATTGACTTGAACTTTGATAAATGCTTTTTGTAACAGTCCTCTAACGGCCCCTCTCTCCACTTACACATGCGTGCAAGGTAGGAGCCCTTAACCGATCGTTCGGGCTGCCACTTGGCACCATTTGCCTTTTTGCCCGTTGAGCTTAGAATTCGTCCCACCCAGGGACGGATTCAGAATTCGTCCCGGGGTGGGACGGATTCTATTTTGAATTCGTCCCCGGGTGAGACGAGTACCGGGAAAAGTGTCCAAGTGTGCCAAATTGCTTCTTGACCTTACAAAATTGCTATGAAAGTGGTTAAGACCACCGTTTAACCTCTGAGGGCTGCCCTAGGGGCTGGGTTTGTCAAAGCGATCAGTGTTTGCAGTCACATAATCGGATTGGTGCTGTTTTGGTGTCTACAGATGCCCTTTTTGGGAAGCGCTGCGGGTGACGCAGTGCTGAGCAAAAATAGATAACCAAAGCACTAATGATTAGGGTTTCTTGGTAACCTAACCAACTTTTGATGCCCCAAGTATGGAAAGGGCATGCATTCTTGAATCCTTGCTTCTGACGAGCTAAGGAATTTGATTTCAAGTATTAACCTGTTTTGGTGAGGTGTGACTTGAACTTAGACATTGATCACCATGAACAAGTGAAGGGCGTTTTTATCCTCAGGGGGGAACCTTGTGTTCATGATTCACGAAATGCCAAGTGTTTTATTGATTTGATTGTTGCTTGTTTATCGCCCCTGCAGGAGCGTGATTGTCTTTGTCAATGATTCTTTGAATGCATGTCGTTTTCCTTAATTGGGTGTGTGATTGTTGGTTGGTGACTAAGGTGACTACCCCCTCAAGCGACGAATCGATGAGGGAATGACCTTCCGTGAGAGAAGCGACGAGTCGCTTGACCCAAGATGACTTGTGCAAGGTTGCCTTTAGAGGGTTTACCGTTAAGCGTGTGCAATTTTTCCAACATATGGACCTATTTTTGGTGGGTGTTAACCCTTTTGGTGATGTCATAATGAGGTGAAATCGTCGAAAACCTATTTCCCCGTGGAGCGGTCCGGCTATGATAGCCTTCTTGGGGAACTAGGAGAGCGATAATTTGGACCTCGACATCGATTTTCTTTGCCTAGAGGTTAAGTGCAAGAGCACTTATGTCCGGCAATGTTTTTGTTGTGTTTTTGTTGAATTTTGTACTGTTTTTGTTGTTTTTGTGACACCATTTGGTGATTGAATTGTCTGCAATCCGTCCTCCCGTGGAGCGGTCCGGCTATGGTAGCCTTCTTCGGGAGTAGGATAGTGACAATGCAAACCCCGACATCAATTTTGCTATGCCAAGAGGTTAAGTGCAAGAGCACTTGTGTCTGGCAATGTTTATTGCTTGTTTTGTGTTGCATTTTTTTGTTGTTTTGTTGTTTTTTGTGACACCATTTTGGGATTAAATTGTCAAAATCTGTCTTCCCCTGGAGCGGTCCGGCTATGGTAGCCTTCTTAGGGAGTAGGATAGTAATAATTTGTGACCCCGATGTCGATTTTGTATGCCCATGTTGTCAGTTGCATTTGCAATCCCGTCAGCTTTTATTGTCTGTTTTTAGTGCATTTTTAGTCATTTTTCTTGATTTTTTTTGTGTCGCCTCGAATTCGTCCCCGGGTGGGACGAATTCCACTGGAGAATTCGTCCCTGGGTGGGACGAGCGCTGATCAGAGCGCTCGTCCCAGTCAAGGACGAATTCCAATGCAAAAGGCCTATTTAAGGGCCAAAACTTGATTTTGGGCTCATTTGTGTCATTTTTTTCTTGCGATTTTGGAGCTCGGGAGGAGGAGGTAATTCGCGAGCGAAGCGCCGCTGGAATTCTCTCTCGCCATCATGAGTGCACAAACTGGTTCGAGCGGCGGAGCCGAGGCGAGACCTGTAAGTGACCCTAGGGTTTATTTTGCTTTAACTTAATGCATTGTTTTTGTGTTGCGCTTTTCAAAACTTTAAGATTTTTTTGTGATGTTTTTTGTTTAACAACTAAGGTTAGAAACCCTAGAATTGAAAATTTTATCTTTTTCATTTATTTATTTATTATTTTTTTTTTTGTTTGCTTGCAAAGGTTGTTAGGAGCCGCTACCGTGTACCCGCCGCTCTTTACCGAGGCGCGGTTGGCCTTGGACCGATGGTGACCGGGAATGGCTTGATGCCCTTGGGCTCAAGCAGGTGGCTCGACCGGAGCCTCGTGGTTTCGGATCAGGCCTATCTGACGGCCCTGATCAAGCTTTGGGATCCGTGGACCAATACTTTCCATCTCCCGACAGGGGAGATGACTGTGACTCTTGAGGACGTCTATCGGTTGCTTCGGATTCCGATAGATGGTCTGCCTATTAGGACATCTCCGTTTGATCCGGACCGCTATACTCACGAGATGTTTTGGGCATGGGGGAGCCGGGTGTAGCAGACCCATGGAGACAACGAGGCGGATTGCCAGCGGCGGGATTTTGGTTGGTCGGTGGAAGGAGAGGGGGTGTTAGGAGTGAGGCACGCATTCCCGATGGGCCTCATTTCTAACATTCTTCTCCCCGATTCGTCGTGGAGGTTCCCGTGGAACCCGCCGGATTTGGTGTGGAGATGGCGAGTGCCCGATAGAGGCACCGTTGATCCCGAGATGGGGACAGACTTTGTTGGCGCAGCTTTACGGGGAGTCAGACGGGGTCCGCCGTCGACGACGGAAGGGTGTCGCTGCGCTTTTGTTGCGGTGGTTGGCAGACATAGTCGTTGAGAGGCCTACCGGTTACCGTGGACGACTCGGCGGCGATGGAGGATGAGGAGATTGGTTATGCAGCTTTGTGGCGACGGTCCGCGGAGCAGGGGGAGTCGGCGATGGGCGGTGCGCTGAGCACTACATTGATGCCTTTTCATGGCTCACTCTAGGGGAGGTGTTTTGGCGTCCCTATCGGGACTGTCCAGCCTGGCCTGAGGCTGGAGAGTGGCTCCGACGGGTACGGAGGGAGCGATGGTTGACTGGGCGGCACGGGACGGAGCATGAGTTCTTTCCGTACCGTCGGGTTACACGATAGTTTGGGGTGCGCCAGGGGTTGCCTGGTGAGCCCGTAGGCTATCGGCGTCGGGGAGATGAGAGGGATCTGGAGCCACCGGTCCTCGTGCCATTGGGCGAGGAGTCGGATGCGGTTATTGAGGTGTTGGATGTGGATGACGTAGGTACTACCACTGAGTATGACTCGTGGTGGGTTTTGCGGCGCTGGAGAGGTGAGGGTCCACCGGGAGGCGCGGAGGCGGAGTGGAGGATGCCGAGGCGGCAGGGGGTGATTGGGGAGGGCCGTTGGATGATGCAGACATGGTGGATGCGGGAGATGAGGATGTGGACTTGGGTGTTCCGGAGCAGCCGGACATGCAGGATGTGGAGGAGCAGTTGGAGCCTGAGCAGGCTATTGTCCCCGTGAGTCCTATGCGTCCGACAGATACGGAGGGGGTGGGGTCGGATGTAGGCGATGAGGTTGCACGGCTTACGGAGCTGCTACGGATGCGGGATCTGGAGAGGGATCTTCATGGGCTCGGCTGGCGGAGCGGGATAGAGTTTTGGCGCAGCGCGATGATGCATTGTCTATCTATCATCGACGGGAGGCGAGTGGTGTCTGTACCGGATAGACTTGGAGAGGGAGGTCATCCGCCTTGGCGGGCGGCTCCCCGAGCCTTCGATCGCAGATCTTCTCGACGGACGAGGGATAGTCCGACCGAGCAGCAAGCATCATCTCGCCGCAGGGGTTAGGATGAGGGGGTGGTAGTAGGCATGATGCGGGGCTAGCGAGAGCCGCCTGCAGGGTCCCGTAGGACCCACACCACGGGGTAGTTCCCGTCGCACCGATCCTGCGTGATCATGGTGGCCGACGCCTTAGGTTGGGTTTTGGATATGATTGCGGGGTCTGAGGACCTGTTTTGTAGCCTGCGGGCATCTTTTTGACGATATATATATATATATATACCGGTTTTATTTTTGGATTTGTACATGTGATGATGTGATTTTTGTTATGCATGTTTATTTATTTGATGAATGCAGATGTTATGATGAATTGAATTGTTTTAGATGTCTATGTGATATGCAAATGGATGAATGATATTTTTATTTATCTGGTTTTTCTTTGTTGTTTTTGTATTTTTTGATGGTATCATAAGGATGATAAGTAGCGCAGATGGTTTTGGGATGAATGTAAGATTTTCTGAGATTCAGACAGCTTTTAACTCACTATCCATAACTGTACTTTATCTTACAGGACTTTTGAACAAGGTACGAATCGGACCTGTTTTTGACCGAGTTATTTAACATCCCTGTGTGTGCAATTGAGTTCATTTAGTGGTATTTGTTAGGATACCGCCAGTGCCAGATGGGCTTTCAACCGAACCTGTACTGAGGATCACCTAATTAGCTCCACGAATTCCTTTGTTGTATGTACTAAGATTAATCCGCGATGTAATCCAGGATGCCATAAGCTAGCTCATCCACATGCAAACATTGATCTCGTACGCAAGTTAATGTGACAGATATATCGTCATGGGAGGTTTACTTATGTTACCGAATTAGTATTGAAGCTTGCCTTATGACCTACGTAATGCCGAGAATTCCAGGGATTCAAGGTCAACTCCCTTCTTTTTTCAATTGTATTGGGATACTTGCTCATTGTAGTGATAAGATCACCGTTTATTTTGATTGATTTTTCTTTTGAGCAAGGGATTGGGGATATGGAGTGACGAAAATCACTGTTGTTTGTGCCTTTTGATGTGTGCACTATAGTTTGTCAAATTTTTGAGTTTTGACATTTTGCAAATTTTTGTGTTTTGCAACTATTGAGAACTTTAGGGATTCTTAGGGAATTGGGTAGGGAGGAAGCTTGTCCTTTTGCCAACTCTCAGCATTCTAGGGGTCATTCGCATAGGGGGATGAGCAAGATAACCGTTTCGCTTGTGGTGACCTAGATTATTTTGTAGGTTTCGTCTTTCGTTCACACAATTTTGGGAATTTTAATGTTTGATTTGTGTTGGGATGTTATGTAACAAGGTGTATTTCAAGTATGACTCTACCTTTGTAAAATCCGTTCGACTTGGTACACTACATGGCTAAAGAGGAAAATGATGACCGAATCATCGAAACTCTTAGTACATTCCTGCACCACCGACCGTAGTGTGGTAAAATTTATGCATGGTGTTTTTGTTGATTTTGATGAATTCGAGTATGCCTAGAATTGAGATGCAAATCTTTGTTGATTTTGATGATTTTTGTTGTTTTGTTTTTGTTGAATTTATTGATTTGTTTGACCAAGAGATTGCGATAATCCTTGGAGCTTTTTGGGTTGACCAAGAGATTGCGATAATCCTTGGAGCTTTTTTGACCAAGAGATAATCCATGAAGCTTTTGAGATTACTGGAAGAGATTGACCAAGATATATCCTTGGAGTTTTAGGTTTGATTGGGTTTTGACCAAGAGATTGCGATAATCCTTGGAGCTTTTTAGGGGTTGACCAAGAGATTGCGATAATCCTTGGAGCTTTTTGGGTTGACCAAGAGATTGCGATAATCCTTGGAGCTTTTTGGGTTGACCAAGAGATTGCGATAATCCTTGGAGCTTTTTGTTTGTTTGTTTTTGTTTTTTTTTTGGTACATGGCTTTCTTAGATATGAAATGGTCGCAAATGACTGATATTCAAGGGTTCTGTTTCCTTGATACCGTCAAGAGAAGCTAGCTCGTACGTTCCTCGGTCCTATTTTGCTATCAATGACATAAGGACCTAGCTAATTTGCCGCGAATTTGTCCCTCATATGGGACGGCAAATTAGAGTTTTGTTGGTTTTCCTTCGTAACTGCATCACCAACCCGAAAGTCTCTTAGGTGAACTTTCATGTTGTAAGCTCTCTTAAGCCGCTCTTGATAGATACGTAAGTGCTCGAGAGCATTAACGCGTCTTTCGTCAAGCAACGTAAGTTGGTCTAACCGGGCTGCCGTGCAGTGTCATCATCGATGAATTCCCGCATTGATATGCGGAGGGAAGGAATTTCCAACTCGAGAGGCATTACCGCTCTCGAGCCATACACTAGTGAAAACGGAGTTGCCCCTGGGCGTCCGAATGCTAGTGCGATAGGGCCCAAAGGGCAAGTGGGATTTGTATGTGCCAATCCTTATGACTGTCTGCGACGGTCTTTTTAAGGATGGCGACTAGCGTTTTGTTTGACGCCTCGCTTGCCCATTTGCTTGCGGATAATAGGGTGTTGAAAAGTCGTGCTGAATTTTGTACTTTGTGGTTAAAGCACGCACGTCTTTGTTCTTGAATGATGGACCATTATCCGAGATTATTTTGGATGGAATACCAAAACGACATATGAACTCCGCAATGCGGGGTCCTGTCGTAGAGGTTAACGGAATTGCTTCCACCCATTTGGTAAAGTATTCTGTGGCCGTTATGATAAACGTGTGACGGCTTGACGATGCAGGGGAGATCTTTCCGATTAGATCGAGGCCCCACTCGAAAATGGCCAAGCAGACTGGACTGTCTCGTAGGGCCTCGGGAAGGTGCGTGCATCGATTGGCATGATGTTGACATTTTACACACCTCTTGACATACGCGCAGCAATCTCGCTCTAAAGATGGCCAATAATAGCCCATGCGAAGAATGCGCTTTGCAATGGCCATACCACCGAAGTGGCCGCCACATGTACCGTCATGCGCTTGGGTGATCGCCCAAGTGGACTCTTGCTGGTCCAAGCAACGAAGAAGAATTCCGTCGTAGTCGCGACGATACAAAATGTCTCCTATCAAGACATATTTTGCCGCTTCGTTTGAATGTTCGTTTTGCGGCTTGCGTCAATCCAAAGGGTAGATTACCTAACTTGAGGTAATCTCTTATGGGTAAATACCACCTCGTTGATCGGATACCTCGACGCTTGAACAGCCAATCCCTTTTGGAGTTCTTCCCTAACAAATGTTGATTGGGATAGAACTTGTAAAAATAGCGTTGTGTTGCTATTAATGGGAGTGGGGGAGAACAAAGACCCCCAATTGGCATGTTTCAAATAGTCTCGGATTCGAAAGAACTTATCCGAAGATGGTTCGATCCGGATCATGTGGATTCCTCGGCGTCAAGTCCGAGCTTGCGCGCTCCATCGCGGGTTGCGATAAGGTTTTGACCCGAATGGTTGTTACATCACCGGAAAGGTCTTGCGGGATTAGTGACCCTAAGGAGGCCATTGTGTCCGCAAAATGATTCGATGATCGAGGGAGTGCCTCGATGTCATACCACTCAAGTTTTGCCAGGAATTTATCCACGAGGGCTTTATAGGCCTTCGAACTGGGCATTTGCATTGATATACCCCTTGACTTGATTGACGATTAACAGCGAATCGCCAAAGATGTTCAATCTTTTGATGTTCATGGCGATTGTCGTCCGAAGACCTAGGAGCAAGGCTTCATATTCGGCATTGTTGTTGGTGCAATGGGAAGTTTAATTTAAATGACAGGGGCATTGGAGCGCCTCGCGGTGTGAAGAATACAATTCCGCGCCACCACCTTGCTCGCATTTAGAACCATCGAAAAATAAGGTTATGTCGGCTTGAGACTCAGGATCTTCAGAATCTGGTGATTCTGAGACATGGAAGACCTCATCATCGGGTAGTTCTATGACCAGAGGCTGATCGTCTTCAAGAGGAGCCTCCGCTAGTTGATCGGCTATGACTTGTCCTTTTATAGATTTTTGCCCAATAAACTCAATGTCAAATTCCGTCAACAACATGATCCATTTCGCCGTGCGGCTACTATGATAAGTACGACTCATCATGTATCGCAATGGATTCTCCTTAGACACAACATACGTCGTGTTGCTCCATGTAGTGGCGTAGCCTTTGGTAGCAAACACCACCGCTGCGGAGTTTCTCAACGTATGCATAGTTAAGTTCGTAATCGACTGTGGTGCGGCTAAGATAGTAAGTAGCCTCGTTCTTTGTGAAGTTCATTCTTCCGGGCTAGCATTGCGCCTGCCACCTCGCAGTCGAGATGTATAAGTAGAACGGCACACCTGGTCTAGGCGGTGCCAACACCGGCGAAGCCAAGTATTGTTTGATTTCGTCAAAGGTCGACCGGCACTCGTCATCCCAATGAAATGTGACCCCTTGTGCAATAGTTTGTTCATTGGTCGGCATTTGTCGATAATTGCGCTATGAAGCGTTTAATCGACGCGACCTTTCCTTGCGTACTTCGAGCCGCTTGATAGTGGTTGGGGGAGCCATTTCAAGGATTGCCTTGACTTTGTTTGGGTCCACTTCGATGCCTCTTTTGGAGACTATAAAACCCAAGAGTTTTCCAGATGTGACGCCGAACACGCACTTCTTGGGATTCAGGCTGACCTTATGCTCTATGAGGCGATCGAGAATCTTGCTTAAGTCACCGAGATGATCTGAGCGCAATTTAGACTTGGCTAACAAATCATCCATGTAATCTTCCAAAGTTTTGTGCATGTAATCGTGGAAGATATACGTCATAGCACGTTGGTATGTAGCGCCAACATTTTTAAGGCCAAAAGGCATGACCTTATAACAAAATGTCCCCCAAGGCGTTGTGAATGCCGTTTTGAGTTGGTCTTCGAGATTGATACGAATTTGATTGTATCCCGAGAAACCGTCCATTAGGGAGAGCATCTCGTGACCCTCGTAGCGTCTACCAATGCGTCGATGCTTGGCAAGGGGAAATCATCCTTAGGACTCGCTTTGTTTAGGTCTCGAAAGTCGGTGCATATGCGAATCCTCCCGTCGGGCTTCTTGACGGGAACCATGTTGGACAACCATGGCGGATAATCCACGCAGATGACAAATTGTGCATCCAACAGCTTTTGCAATTCGTCTTTGACCATCAAGGCCACCGTTGGGTGCATCTTTCTTAGTTTTTGCTTTACCGGCTTGATTTTCGGATCAAGCGTTAAATTGTGCATGACTAGTCATGGGTCTAGTCCCGGCATATCTTTGTATGACCATGCAAAAACCTCCTTCTTTTCTTTAAGAAGGGCAATGTAATCGGCTTGCTCTTCGGGGGAAAGGCTTACCCCTACCTTGAGAATCCTTGGATTCATTGGATCCGTGCCGATGTCTCACGCGCCGTCTCTTCGACTAACATGTGAGATCCGTCCTCCAACTGATGTGGAGTTGGGATTAAATGGATATCATCAACCGAGTTAAGATCTACGTTTGGGACCTCGGGTCCCTCTTCAGCTTGAAAAATATCTTGAGTTGTCCTTGGGGTAAAATGAAGCATTTCACCGAAAGGCCAGACTCGATGGTGACAATGGTGAATTGACGCGATCCCGCCAATGGCATCCATGTTTAGATGCAATGACCGAGATGGATCGGTCGGATTGCGGATGGGTGTGGTCAAATCAATGGAGATCATGTGGATGGAATGAATTTGGTCTCCGTAACCACGGGTGTGACGACTTGATTCTTTCAGATGTTCCCTATACTCTGGATCCGGCTCTACGGGAACAGGCACGAATGGATCCTCTCTAGGTGCAAATTCGTCTCTATGTGCGAAAAGGAAGGCGGGTCTTCCCTTGGTACTGTTGTCCTGATGGGATCTTGAGGTGGACGATGCTCATCTTGAATTTGGAGCCATAGGCCTAACACTTGGTCCCACCTCGTTGGGTCTAAGTGCCATTCATGTCCTAACCGTATACCCATTTGTCCCATTAGATCTTCATGGGTTAGAGCGCGGTGATGTCGTCGCGCATGTCTGAGATAGTCCATCTCACTCGTCTTCCGAATCGCTTTCATAGATCCAAAATTGTTCATCCTCTTCAAGATCCGTTGCTTGCGACATTGAGGACTCTTCCCTGCTCCAGTGAATTAATCTGTCCCATTGCGGTTGTTCCACTCTTAGTGGAGGGACCCGATTCTTTTGAGACTCGTGTTATTTCGTCCGGAACCTCTAAGGGGAACAGCTTCAAAAATGTCTGGAAGCCGTTGTTGTTCTCTTTGATGATCGCTCTCTGAACTTTCACCTCTCTAGCAAAGGAGAGGGATTATTGCTATTTCCAGGGGTGTTTGTAGACCATGGGAGATAATCCCCCAATGTGTATTCTGTGTTTGGATTGGCGTACGGGTCTTGTGCCAATCCCCCGTTGCCTATTTCTAGGCCTTGCATGTTTTCAACCAAGATGTCTAATGGCAGGGGATGGTTGAACCCTACCCCCGACTTGTCATATGGCATCTGATACCTTGGTTGGCAAAGGATCCGCATCCCTTGCTCATATCTGCCTAGCCCATACCCATGCCAATTGCATTGTTCGAGATATTTTAGGGCAAATTCTGGGTTCGACAGATAATTGATGTTTTCGACAAAAGGTTCTTCATCTGTTTCCTTTTGTTCGCATGGTTCATAACCATGATCAAGGCCCCCATACACAAAATTCGTTTGGTTCGGTGGGTAGCCTAGAGGGACGATTGTTCCAATGGGAAGGCGAGGTCTTCCCATGTCTTGTACTGACTCCAGTGTGGGGGTTGCCACAACATTTTGCACTATGTACTCTCCTAGGCCTATACTGGCCATCTCAACAGTGATTGTTGATGATTGGGTAGGAGGAAACGGTAGTCCTTCCTGAGTCCATTCCATGTTTGGTTGTTCAGGAATCTTGGTTTCCGTTGCGTTGGGCGCTTCCTCGTTGATATTGCCGAGATCGTGGGCAACCCCTCTTCTAGAGGCTTAACCTCCTCCATGATTTGCTTTCCCTTGTCCTTCGTTGGGCCACGATAGGTGGCGTTGATGATGAAGGAGCCGATGATGAAGTCTCACCCGGCCGGGATTTTGCCTTATTGGCCACCTGGTGCCTCGGTATCGGACCGTTTAGATGGATTTAATTGAAAATCCAAATGCGTTGATGGGAGGGTCGATTGAGGTATGAATTGTACCGCATTGCAATACTTGAAGGGCTCTAAGTCCATTGGGACTACATGTATTTGCCCTTCATAGGCATACTTCAAGCACCGGTGTGCGATCGAGGGGACACACTTCATGTCCCTGATCCAAGGCCGCCCTAGCAAGATGTTATAAGCCATTTCGCCTTCCAACACATGGCACAAGTGTGGGTATTGACTTTTGTCCTACCCGTATAGGCAGTAACAACCGTGCCGACTGTCGAGCAAATTGCATCGTTAAAAGCTCGCAGGTGTACGTGGAAGCCGTGGATGTGAGAGGTCGGCATCTTTAAATGCTTTAACGCTGCAGTGGTTATGATGTTACCGGACGAGCCAAGTATCTATCAAAGACTCTCTTGTACGGGATCCCGTTGACCCGCGCGATAACGTGGGGGTGGATCCGGCATGTCATTCGATATTGCTTTGACCTCATTTTCTTTGAATGTGATGACAGTCTACGTACATTGTTTCACATGTCCCACGAAGGCGTTGAAAGAATTAGCTTCGTGGGGTTGTACTTCAATGGCTTTTAAGATGTCCATAAGAGCTTCTCTATGTGGAGCTGATTGTTGAATAAGCTCGTAGATGGACAGCCTAGCTGACGTGGTCCGCAAACTCGGCGTGAGTTTGGTTCGTATCGTGACCTCGTGTCTAGGCGGAGGTAACTGCATTGGGCGTTGTTGAGGCTGCGATGTCGACGGAACTTCCCTCGCAGGTACCTCGGGGCAACTGCTGGGTATTTTCTGTTCCTTGTTACAATGCTAATCATTCCCACAAATCCTTGTGCGGGAAGATCTTGTCGCACCTCGTTTATTTGGAGCGGTTTTGTCTGCGCCTCGTAGGGTGCAAGGGGTCCTTGAATACCCCCATTTGTTGGTTGTTAGGTGCGATGGGGTTGTCCACGACCAATGTTCGATTGTCGATCAAATCCTGGACTAGTTCTTTGAATTTCTAGCACCCATTTAGGTCATGTCCTCTGCGTCTATGAAATCTGCAATACAATTCCTCCCTATACCCCCTAGGCTTGGGAACGTTAGGGTCAAAATTTTGGATTTCTGGCAGAGTAACTAGATTTGCCGCTGACAAGCGGTCAAATAAGGAGTCCCTAGACTCCGCATACGGGGTGAATTGTCGCCTAGGGCGACGCTGCTGATATCGTTCTCGTCTCCGTTATCTCTTTCGTGGGAGGCACCGCTCGGTAGTTAGCCTTTGAGGCTACGTTTCTTGCACGCGCGGGGACATTTATCGCAACTTGGTTGATTGCAGCGTGTTGTGGTTGCGTTGTCCCGCTTTAGTGGTTTTATTCCACTCTTTCTTCTTAGGCTTGGCAATTGCGCCTTCGCCTATCTTAATCTCTTCTATGACTCTGGCTTGCGCCAAAGCTTCTTCTAAGCTGTCGTATTGTCGCAGCAACAATAGACCGGAGATTGATTTTAAACAACTTTTCGTGAACATTTGCGTGAGGTCCGACATGGGAGGACGGTAGGGTAACTTAGAAAGCAAAGCTCTCCATCGGTTCCCGTACGCTGCCATTGTTTCCTCCTCAAATTGTTTAAGGCTAGCAAGATCACTAAGTGATGCCTTCTTCCTTGTGTTGAAGGCGAAACGTTCAAGAAACGCATCTACTAGCTGATCTAAGCTGCTTATGCTGTGTTTGGGCAGCTGTGTGAACCAATCCGAGGTAGGGCCTACGAATGTGGTTATGAATGTTCTAAGCAATAATGCGTCATTATCTTGAATGCCGAAGCATTGGCTTAGAAACCGTGTAACATGTTCCTGTGCGTCCTCTTCACCTTTAAAACTGCCAATTGAGGCAACTTAAAGTGTTCGGGGTAAAGAGGTGTAGGCACTGAGGGATGCACCGGATTATTGCGGAGTAGACGTAATGTGGGTTTTTGATGCCCAGCAGCTTTTGTCTCCACCGACTCTAAACGCTCCAATAGCGCTTGGTATGCATCGGAAGATTTTATTTCTTCCTCTCTTGTTCGCTCTTGTTGCAAGTTACGGTAAACTGGAGGCCTATGGAGGGGAGGCCGAATGGCATCCTTCCTGCCTTGATGGGGAGTTTCGATATACTCCTCTTCTGGTTCATACTCCTCGTAAAATTCTTGAGGAGTCTCAGGGGGAAACCTATGACCCTGATCAAGTTCTTGCTGAAGGTACCCATCATTGTTTCGGGGAGTTGCCTCCCTCTCGAATCTATGGGGTCTTGGAGGCAGAGCTTGACGAGGTCGTGGAGACCTGTCTTGCGCCAACGGATTACGCCTCTCATACCTGTTCAGTTCTTTGGATGCGAGGGGTTGGCCCCCTCTCATGTATTTCATAGCGTAGCTCATCCGCTTCGCGTTGCATGCGTTCTTTATCCAAGCGGTATTGATACTCTATCTCTTGTCGACTTTGTTTAAGCCGCATGATTTGGGCTTGATCGGGTGGTATATCTCGGCGACAACGGATCAATTTGTTCTACCCTATTTTGTTCGAAGGTTCAAATGTTCCTCCTATGGGTTTACCTCGATTTTGATGCTCTAAAATCTCAAGGGGTCGCTCCTCCGTCGAGGTAGGCGTATGTGCTCGAGGTTTGGCCTCAAGGGGTGATCATGATATCCTCCTGGTGCGGAAATGCAAGGTTCCCACATTGTTTGTTGCTCTCGAGGAATGCGATGGTTTTCCTCATACTCCCTTTCACGAGTGTAAATGGGATGGGCGGAGTTAGGTCGCCCTATGTAAGGAGCCCTGCGCTCCGGATTTGGTCTCTCTGTTCTGATGATAGGTAAAGAAGGGACGCCATATCCACGTTGCCCCTCCAAATGGACAATGTGCCTGTTTAGCGCTTCATCGCGCGGTGGCCACTCATGCCTACCTTCAAGAGGTGATTCTCTATTTATGTCAAGGTCTACATGTAAGGCATCTTCCCGAAAGGGGCCGCTTTGAATAGGCATACCCCACCGAGGATTCCGAATTGGATTCTTTTGTAGGTTTGACCTATAAGGCGGTATGACCAAATCCTCAGGACTCGAAGTGAAGGCGACTTGCGCCGCTTTTTGTGTACCTTCCGGAGCTTCCGCCCTTGATTGGGCTTGATCGCGGTGTACACCATTGCGGTGCTTCTATGCTATCTAAATAAGTTTTTATCTCGTTTTATGATTTTTTTTTTTTTTGTCTACACTAAGCAGAATTAAACACACACATTCACAAAACCGTGATTATCTCTTTTAAGGATTCTTGGTGTGCCCTAGACTGGTTTAGTGCATTTTGATGTTTTGTTTTGTTTTTGTAGATTTTGTAGAACGTTTAAATGCATCATGTAGGCTCTTATAACTCCAAAAAGGTCGCCCCTTCAATATACCAACCAGTGCTGATATACCAACCTCTCTATATACTCCCCTTACGAGAGGGAGACTATAGGTACGTGAGAGCAGAAGGTACATGGTACGTAGGCGGTACGAAAGGGGGATTGTCCCGTTAATGGCACCTACCATAGAAAACTTATCCTCGCGCGCATGGGAATCACCCCAGCTACGCTCGGTCTGTCTTCGTCAGGATTTACGCCTAACAACAGTTGACAATCGGGAATGGATGCAAATCAAGCCAAGGTGGTGATTAAATCCACCAATGGTCTTGATCAAGGGTGGGTCTTACGACCAGCTCCTTGGTTTAAAGTTGTTTCGTGATGTGTGTGGGATTCGTTTTATCCAACAAAATGAAACTAGCATACATGACTTTTCCTAATGCAATGCAAGATTAAATGAAAACAATTAACGAAACAAAAATAGAAAAATATAACAGAGATCATGAAAATCCCTACCTCTTCTCTGCCTGCTCCCGTTGTCTCTGAATTTCTGCTCAAAATCCAGACAGAATTCGTCCTCCGGGAGACGAATCGAACTAATTCGTCCCTCCCGAGACGAATTTGAATTCGTCTCTGTCGACGAATTGTAAAAGGATTCGTCCTCGTCGAGACGAATAGCCGCAACAAAAAAAATGTACCTGTCAAGCACAAACACAAAACTTTGATCGTTTTGTGATTTCAAAACCAGGGAACAGAGTCCCACCGTGATCGCCACTGAAAGCACGAGATTCCGGTCAAAGGAAACACCAAGTGCAATTGCATTCAAAATTAAGCACGCTTAAGTCCTAGAAATATAAATTGCATGAAACGGAAAAGAGACACATTGGAAGAGACGCAATCAGATAAAGAAAACACAACCCTTTCATTAATTTCCTTTGATCTCTATTACAATAATGCCTCCTCCCTTTTCAGGGGCTAGGAGCGTAAATAGGGTTTGATTACAATCGCCGAATGATTCCTCCTTCCGCGTGCCCACGATTGCAATGGGCGGGCCAAGATGATGCCGCCGCCGATGTCGATGAGTTCTTCGCCTCGCGCTTCTCCGCGAACAAAGAAATGATCAAGACGTTAGTAGCACCCGCTGCAAATGAAAATCATTCTCTCTAAAACTAACAAAATATGCATACGAATATTTGCCTAAACATGAAAACAAGTGAATCCAAATTGCTTCAAAACTCGAGAAGGTAAGAAAAGTTACCGAAGGCCACCGCCACCGAGGCACTGGCCAATCCACCTTAAACTGGAATTCGTCCCGGCGGACGAATCTCGACCGTAATTCGTCCCGGGTGGGACGAATTCTTCCGAGTAGGAGAAACCGACCCGTCGTCGCTCCAATGTCGGATCCCCGGACCTGCAAAACTCCTACAAAAAGGGGGGTTAGGTAATTGGGGCCATTTTGGGACGACCCAGATGGTCGGATTTTCCCAATTTGGCCTCCACCCTCGGGAATTTGACCTTGACACCTGCAAGTTAGCGAAACGACAAAGCAATACAAAACACCCTAAACTCGACCAAAAGCTACAAAATTGCAATTATAGACTAATCGGACCTAGTAACACATAATGCAATCTAAAAAATAATCTAAAGTGCTCAAAAACTAAAATTAGGACTTGGGAGGTGCGGGGGTGCCCAAGTGGGCCTCCCACCGTTGGCCCTCGATTTTGGAGCCAATCCACCAAGGATGGGCCCAAAACCTTTTAGGATTGGGGGTCGGCGAATTGGTAGGTTCAGATGTCCATGCGTCGGATTTGAGTAAGGTTCGAGCTTCCAAAGGCCACCCAACAACCTCCCTTGCAAAAGAGATTGATGGATGTAGGAAGGTGAACAAAGGGGGATGCAAGTGAGTCTTCAATTCGGCAAGGACTTCGTTGCTTGAACACTCCTTCAACCTCGTATGTTTTGGGTGAGAAAAGTCCCACCTTTTATAGACCCAAGGGGTCTCTTTGGGAGGGAAGCACAAAAGCCAAGTGTTGGCCATAGGCGCCATGTGGCGCCTTGTCTTCCCATGAGGGAGGGGAGTCCTCCATTGACTTGAACTTTGATAAATGCTTTTTGTAACAGTCCTCTAACGGCCCCTCCGTCCACTTACACATGCGTGCAAGGTAGGAGCCCTTAACCGATCGTTCGGGCTGCCACTTGGCACCATTTGCCTTTTTGCCCGTTAGCTTAGAATTTGTCCCACCCGGGGACGGATTCAGAATTCGTCCCGGGGTGGGACGGATTCTATTTTGAATTCGTCCCGGGGTGAGACGAGTACCGGGAAAAGTGTCCAAGTGTGCCAAATTGCTTCTTGACCTCACAAAATTGCTATGAAAGTGGTTAAGACCACTGTTTAACCTCTGAGGGCTGCCCTGGGGGCTGTGTTTGTCAAAGTGATTAGTGTTTGCAGTCACATAATCGGATTGGTGCTGTTTTGGTGTCTACAATAGTAATGGGGAACTACAGGGTTAAAAAGCTAGAGGATGGGGAGGGTCATGCTTCCTCTCCCTGCTCCCCCTCCCCTATTTTTTACCAAGTTCCCAACTCATCTTGGGTCATCCGATTCTGGGATTTCTTTTGTAGCAGATGATCTCCTTGGGGGAACATCCTTACCTATTTTTTGCTTCTTTCCTAGTAGTTTTGGGGTTTCCCTAATTGAGTCCTTGGTTTGGTGCATCCCAGGGATCTTTTAGGGTTTCCTACATGTTTTTGGGATCCTTTCCCTGATCTCCCTCAATATTTCCCCAGGGGTTTTTTCACGGGTTTCTACTTGGAGTTGGTTCCCAGGGCTTTCTCGATCTTTGGTGGTTGTAGGTAGGGTTTTTGACTACTTGCTTATGCATCCTCTGAGGTCCTCACTTCATCGAGGTTGGTTTGGGGGGGTAGTTTCATCTTTGATAATGACTCCTCTCTGGGATGCCTTTGGTTGTTGGCGGTCCCATTCTATTTGGTGGGGCTCTTTTTGGTTTCTTTTTCGAAGGCTTCTTCTTGTTGGATCTACTATTTGATGGATGCTTAGAGCATTTTCATGGCCTTGGGGATGGGTCTCTTCATGTGCTTGAGTTGTTTCCAGTCTTAGTCCTAGTTTTCTAAAGTTGTTCGTGAGCTAGGATGGGGGTTCCTAGTCCTTTATGTTAGGGTTCTTAGGGTAATATGTTTCATATCTCGATATTAGGGAGGGGACCTGTGATCAATGCATGTAGATGTGTCCACCCCTGGATCCCTCATATTAGGATTTTAAGGATCCCATCTTTGTGCTTGTTGTTGTTTTTCGCCTAGGATTCGCTAGTTTTCATTTTAGTTTCCTATTCGAGGTCTTCTGCTTGCTATTCATGCTTCTTGGTGGACACTCAGAGCATATTCTTGGCCTTGGGGGTAGGCCTCATCTTGCTCCTGAGTTGTTCATAGTCCTAGTTCTAGATCCTTGGATCTGTTCGAGAGCAAGAATGGTGGGTTCTTGGTCCTATCTGTTGGGGTTCTTGGGGTTATCTACTATATTATTTGGTCTTGGGGTGGGGACCAGTACTCTTTTCTTGCATTTTTGGTCACTCCTACCTCCTTCAAATTTGGCCTTTGGGGATCCTTTCCTTGTGCCTATTACTATTGTTCTTGGCTCCTTCTAGATTCTTCGTAGTTTAAATTGACATGCATGGGGATATCTTGTCCTGTAGAGATCCCTAGTGGTGTTGATCCTCTTCACAGGCTCAAGTGGAGGCTTCCCGTTGTTTCTTTGAGGGTCCTAATACTATTTTCCAGGTTGTCCCACTATTGTTATTTGGAATGTATCTTGTTGCTGCTCTTCTACACCCTAGGATGCATCCTGGATCATCCCTGGAAGGGATCCGCCTTCAAATTTCAAAAGTCAAAATTTCTTGTTTTTGGTTTCCTGGCAGGATATTTGGTTTCAGGCTATTTTTGGACTTCCTACTTTCCTTACTTGGTTCTGGGTGGGAATTTTTTTTCATCTTTTCCTATTGTGTGTTGAGTGGAACTCAACCTTTCATAAGGCTTGCTCACGTGTAGCTATGGTCTGACCCAGATTGACAATAATGGGAGGATGGTGTTTTTTGGCTAAAGTGGGTTTCACTAGTTGGTACTAGAATCTGGTCTCTCTGCTGGTCCAAGGGTTTTTTTCTGGTTTTTCTCTTATGTTTATGTTTATTTCCATATACTAAAGCAATGCCTAAGAACTCGATGCTATAACCCTTCTTGTTATAAGGTTTTGGGATCTTAAAAAACCCAATTTGTATATAAACTTAACTTACCAAAAAAAACTATAATAGTAATGTAGTCACGAACCAAATTAATGCGAATACAGAAATAACAAAATAAAAAATAAAAAATAAAGGTCTTTCATAATTAACGGCACTAAGGCAAAATTGGAAACAAAATTATCTTACTTTTCCTTAAATTGAAACCTTGCACATTTCGCACTTCTGAAACCTTTGGTGTGTTTAGATGGCATAGGCGGAATGATAAGGGTCTTAAAAAAAGAAGTTATTAGTCTCTTTTCGTAGGGTGTACTCTGATTCAAAAAGCACTCAGTAGTCATACCACTTAAAATAAATTAAACATTATCATGTTCAATGTGCATTACAAAAATTTACTGCATACCAGATTTATTTATTTATTCCTTGGATGGCCTCACAGGAATATATCCTTCCATAATCCACCTTTACAAAAACTATTATCATGATCAATGTGCATTACAAAAACTTACTGAAAAAGATATTTATTTATTACATAGATGGCCTCACAGGAATATATTCTTCCATAATCCACCTCTACATAAACTATTTAAAACAACTAAATTATTATAAGACGCGACAATATGAACTCTAGCATGATTTAGTTGGGCTTCCTGCAGTTCTTTCTAATCTCTCCACTGGAACCTGTGAGAGGCTTGATATTTCCCATCTTCACCATTGCAGCTGCAAAGTCCTTAAAGAATGCCTCCTGATTCCCACTGTAGGTGCTGACCTGGGAATCAGTAGAGCCTCCATTAAACAATTGTTGGTCTGAGTGAAGTAGTCCTTTCTTACTTATCAAATTCTTGTAGTAATGATTGTCGAAGCAAGTTGGAGTTTTCAGATCTAAAGGTGAGATGATGTTGTCGCCTCCATTTCTAGGACATTTTGGTTTCAAAGAACTGGCGTACTTCATAACTATGTTGGATTCGTTGTAAATACGAGACCTGAAACTGGTGCACCGCGCTTGACCTATCGTATGAGAGCCTATAAAACGAAATGAAAACACCATTAACTCTTTGCGAAACAAGCGGAATAAATATTACAAATGTGGAAGGGAGTTTACCTGAAAGTACGACCATGTCCTTTGCTGAAAGTCCCTGTGCTTGAAATTTGGAAATAAGGTTGCTTAGACTCGAAGTGGGTGGTGGAATGTTATTGTTGGATCCACTTTTGCTTGCTGTTCTCGAGTCTCTTCTTCCCAACATAACTGTCCACCAAGGCCCTCCCAACTATATATACAATAATTTTCAAACAAGATATTAGATAGCGAACCATGGATTCACCTCTAATACTTCGTAGTCTAAGTACAAAAGCAGGTAAATATAAGAACACAATTTTTACATACTTCGGCAACAGAATCACGAGCAGCTATTGCCACAATGTCAGCACACGATACCACTCCACTGCACACTCTCTCAACTTGGGCCTTGATATTATCAATCACCTCGAATCCTCTGGCTGATTGATTATTAGGGACTGCAGTTTTCTCACTAGTTAATGTCGGCGAATCGTCCAACAACAAGGACCCATCGCAACGCTGCGTTTCCAGCAACAGAAATGAGTCAAATTTATCGATGCATAACTTCATCTTCAATACATAATCAGCATTTTTCAAAGTGGAAAACCGCAGGAATAAATTCTTACGTTAACGAAACAGTCATGAAAGTGAAGGCGGAGCAACGATGCACCCATTCGTCTTTCCTTGGCCACTGCTTGTTTCACCGCGGCCCTCACCATGTGCAACGCATGAGGACACGACTTGGCATAAAATGTTGGACTAAGTTGCCCAAGCACAGGAGCCGAAGACAAAGACATCCAAGCAACTCTTGTTCTTAAATTACAAGATCTAAACGATGGAATTTAGTTTTTTTTTAACTTTTTTTTTTTAATCTTAATTTATATATTTATGAAAAGAATTGCTATCATATTTAATAAATTGTATGTAAAGTGTAAATTCAAAATATGTCACCAGCGAAATTATATGAGAAATTTTTTCCTTAACGATGCAAAGTTGTTGAAGAAGGGCATAGTCCATTCTCCGAAAAGCCATCCTTGGTATTTCATTATTTGGAGAAAATAAAATAATAATTTATTTATTTTATGATTTTTTATAACCAAAGTTTTAAATTATATATATATATATATATATATATATATGAATCAACAAGTTTTACAAGAACGAAAGAATCCCATAATAATAACCCTTACAACTAAGGGTCAGAAGATATAAACCCCAATAACAACGAGCACCTCCCGAGAGGATATCCAATAAACAACAACCTCAACAAGGCATATCCACAACAAGCAAATTAGCAAGATGTTGAGAACAGTCCAATGGAAGCTGATCCCATTCCCAAACATTCTAGTCTTCTTGAAACTCAGAAGCTCATTTTGCCAAGAAATCAATTACACCATTCCATTCCCTGGGAATATGAATAAAAGAAATAAACTCCACATGCTTGACATATTTGAAAGATCTTCTGAGATACTATCGCCAGCTGCCAATGAACATTCAAAATATTATGAGTCTTCAATAAATTAATAATAATTTGAGAGTCTAACTCACTGATTATATTTCACCATCAACTAGGCATATCCACAACAAGCAAATTAGCAAGATGTTGAGAACAGTCCAATGAAAGAAGTTGATCTCATTCCCTAACATTCCAATCTTCGTGAAACTTAGAAGCCCATTTTTCCAAACAATCAGCCACACCATTCCATTCCCTCCAGATGCCAATGAACATTAGAAAATCAAATTTATTATAAATAAAATTATTAAGTTTTTTAATTAAAACATAAATAAATAAAGAAAATATTTCTTTAAGAATGAATGATAAAATTTATTTATAAAATTATTTAATACAACGTCTAAAATTTAAGATGTAAATGGAGTGAGTGACAACACAATATGTGAACTAAAATAAAATTCATAATGTCACATATATATTTTTAAAAATTAAATAATTAAATTTAAGATGTTTTTTTTTTTAATATTAAGAAAAAAAAGGGTTTTTAATATTTAGATTTAACAAAACTAAAGACATAGATTACTATAATGGATTTTTATGATCTTTTATACCATTAACTATGTACAATATGGTAAATTAACTATCACGAATACATATGCAAATAGATAATTATAAAATATGTATTATCAAAACAAAATATAAAAATATTATTATGGATTTTTATGGTCTTTTATACCATTAAATAATACCATTAACTATGTAAATATGTAAATATATACTTATAAATATATACTATTTGGTGTGATAAATTTTTAGTCTAAAACTGTAACAAAATCATTTTTAAAATCATTTAATAAAACTACATGCTAAAGTCACAATATGGAAAGTGTATTGCAATACTTTTTTTCAAACATTACCAATTTTAACAATTTAGTATTAAAAGGATTTATCTCAATTTTCTTTCTAAGTTGATCGAAATATTTTTTCATTTACAATTATTAATGCATCAACAATATTTCCTTTTTTAACACATTTTCAACTTCACTACTCTATGATCCACAATATAGTAAATTTAATTTAATTTTTTTATACTTGGATCTAGCATGAAAACTTGGAATTTTTCCCAATTAAATAGCATATTATAGATTTTGTTATCAATGCATCTAAATTAATATTAAGATCATTCCATAGTTTCCTCTATCTATCATAAAAATCAATTAAATTTAGATCATATATATTTATGGTTTCAATTGTACATTTAGATCCTAAAAATCTTTCTTTTTCCTACTAAAAATTTAACAACCTGGCTACTTCTCACAATTGTACATACCATATGTCATTCTTCCAAAATTTTGTAATACATCCTTCACATACCATAGTTGAATTTTCTAAATATATCTATTACTCAAACTTTTAAATACTCCTCTTTATTCCCTACTTGTTGTTTTTGTTTATTGTATTAAATAAATTTTAAACTACAAAAATTGCTAATTCATTAATAAGTCCCTTTTTTTATGTATTCATATCCTAAATATTGACATAATCTTAATAATTATTTTTTATTGCCCACATGAGTATCCCTTTCATTCCTTTTCCCTTTATTTTTAATTTTAAAATATTCTTATCCTTTCTCCATTCCTATAAATGCTTTTATCATCTATATATTATAATACTTTGGAAAACTTGAACCGCAAGGTATAACCTTTATTTATATATATATATATATATATATATATATATATATATATATATATATATATATATATATATATAAAGAGAGAGAAATATAGTGTTGCCCTATATATCCTAAAATACAAGTATTAACCTATATATTACTAACATTCTCATGCCTCCCTTAATAAAAAGGAAGTTCAATGTTTTTTTCTTATATTAATTTATCTATTATGTTTTCCTAAAACCCCTAAATTGTAAGGGATGACCTTTATTCTACATTCATTTATATTGTAATGAGATATGATTTTTTACTATTTGAATAAATTGAAAACCATTTCTCTAGATCAAACTTAACCTCTTATATTTATATTTTTTGAAATACGACTCCATATTCTTTCACAAGGAAAATAGTACTTTATAACAAATGTTTCAAATTGTTAATAGAAAATAAAAATTATCATTTATAACAAATGTTTCCAAGTGTTCATATTTGATAAATATGTTTTACATTTTTATCATCATATATAATTACATTTTTCTTTTTACAAATGTTAATTATTTTGAAATATAATAGAAATAATAATATATAAAAACTTATATCAAATAATATAATTTTAAGGCATGCCAAGGAATCATTGGTTCAATAGTTGGGATAAATAGTTGATGTAGCCTACACTAAGGTTCAAATCATGGTGACATCAAATAGCTCAAAAAAAATTAAATTGATATAAAAGGAAAAGGAAAACCTTTCAAAACCTTACTTTAAAATATACATAGAATGTGAAAGTATAGTTTTAGGTTCTAGAAAAGTATAGATAATTATTAAATGTGATTATTTGTTTCATTTAAATATCATGGTAATGTATTAATCTATAATAGGAATTGATTTGTTTTAATTCTATATATCCAAACACCTAAAAATTTATCTAATGAATTATTTATAAAATAGACTCTAACATTTTATTATTAAACAATAAAAATATATATTCTCTTTTTATGACTCTATAAAAGTTGGTGTAAGATAGTATTCCTACTATATACTACAATAAGATCTTTCAAACATAAATTCAATTTCTCAGTCTTAAGACTCACCATTCTATTATTTGATATTCATGCTAAAAAAAACTAAATCTTTAAAAGAAAGAAAACATAAGATATCTTAAGATAATATAAATTGATTCAAAATATTGATTAGAAAAATAAAAGGTGAAGTAACTCTATATAAGAAAAGTGTTGAAGATTTCAAGATTTAATCTAAATTTATTAAATAATTAAACATTACTCATAAAGGATTATCGAAAAGTTATAATAGCAAGTGTGTGAGAGCTTGTTACAAAATAATAATAATAGTTTGAATAAATTGAATTACAACATTTGAGTAATAAAATGTTATTCCATAAAATGTTATAAATATATTAAATTTTAAAATGTTATTCTATATTAATGATAAAAATAAAATTATAATTCCTTTAATCAGAATTTTTTTTTATAACTTAATAATAAACATAATGATTATTTATTAAAAATATTTTGTAAATCTTATGAAAAAATTATTTATAATACTAACCTCAAATAAATCTCCTACATATCCTTTAAAACCACATCTTACCAATATAACTTCAAGTCCTATGAAGTACCAAGAAGACAATAAATGACGTGACTTATTGAACTTAAAAAAAAAAAACTTGATTATAAAGAAAATATATATATTTTGCAAGGTAGGTACCATATTATCAAAATTATTTTACTATGTGGATCAAATTGATAAGCTCCTCTTATGTATTTTTAATATTTGAAAATATAATAAAATGTTGCATTTAAAAGCAAGTAAGATAGGTATACATATTATATAGATTATATATAATATTGATATTATATATAAATAAATATTATATTTTTTAATTGTAAAATTAAATAAATACATCATATATAATCAAATATTTATGGATGATGGGAGGTGAGAATTACAACCATCTCATGAAAACTTTTAACTTAACCAACAGATTTAAGAGGTTTGAGTATTATTAATCCTCTTACCAAGAGGAAATATTTGGTTACAAAATAGGTTTCTAGAGCCATTACTAGTGAAGAAAATTAGAAATACTTGTTTTAATACATAATCTCTCAAGCTACTCACAAAGGTAAATGGAAAGAAACCCCATGGGAGGAAAAGGTTCTTAATACACCATATTTTATAGTTAAATTGAAAGTTGAGCAATTAGTTATGATTTATTGGCTTGAAAGTTTGATTCCTTAAGACATGGTCTAAGCATCTGTCTAAATATATTTTGTAGAATAAGTTTATCCTCTGTAATTATAAACCTTGAGCATTATGTAATTCTATTAAAATATTAGTATTTCTAAAAAATGTATAAATAAAATAAGAGATATTTGGCATCCAAGTAGTTGCTCAATTCTTGTCTAGAACTAGATCCATGATTATTGCTCTCTTATTTATTCAAAGAGTCTTAAGGCTTGGTTGTGGCTTTCGTTCCTTATGAATCCCTTATAAAGTTGCAAACAACTACCTACAATATATGGAATGACTAGATATGGCTTGGTGACCCTAAAATATCTTCTATTAATTCTAGTTAGGTCTACAAAAAAATATTTATGCTTTCATTATTGGAGTCTAAGCTCAATTTCAAATGGCAAGTCAATTTTACCAATGCCCAATGGCTACAAAAAATGTTTATGATTTCATTTTTTGAAAGATGACTCCGCATTCCTTCACAAAGAAAATATTATTTTATAAAAAATGTATAACAAATGTTTCCAAGTGTTAATATTTGATAAATATGTTGTACATTTTTATCATCGTATATAATTACATTTTTCCTTTTAAAAATGTTAATTATTTTGAAATATAATAGGAATAATAATATTATAAAAACTTATATAAAATAATATAATTTTAAAGCATGCCAAAGGGTCCTTGGTTCAATAGTTTGGACAAATTTAGTGTAGCCTACACTAAGGTTCAAATCTTGGTGGCACCAAATAGCTCAAAATAACTAAATTGATATAAAAGGAAAAAAAAAACCTTTCAAAATCCTACTTTAAAATATACATAGAATTTGAAAGTATAGTTTTAGGTTCAAGTATCGACAAATATAGATAATTATTAAATGTGATTATGTGTTTCATTTAAATATCGTTGTAATGTATTCATCTATAATAGGAATTGATTTGTTTTAATCTATATATCCAAACAAGTAAAAATTTATCTAGTGAATTATCTATAAAATAAACTCTAACATTTGATTATCAAACAATAAAAAAATATATTTTTTTATGACTCTATAAAAAATGGTGTAAGATAGTATTCCTACAATATGCTATAATAATATTTTTCAAACATAAATTCAATTTATCCATCTTAAAACTCACCACTCTATTATTTGATATTCATGCTTTAAAAAACTAAATCTTTAAAAGAAAGAAAACATAAGATATCCCAAGATAATATAAATTGATTTAAAATAGTGATTAAAAAAATAAAATATGAAGTAACTTTATATAAGAAAAGTGTTGAGGATTTCAATATTTAATCTAAATTTATTAAATAATTAAACATTACTCATAAAAGGTTATCAAAAAGTTATAATAGCAAGTGTGAGAGCTTGTTACAAAATAAAAATAATAATAATTTGGACAAATTGAATTATAACATTTAAATAATAAAAATAATAATTTGAAAAAATTAAATTATAAAATTTGAATAAAATAGTTAAAAATATATTAAATATTTAATAATTTAAATTTAAAAATGTTATTCTATATTAATGATAAAATGAAACTGTAATTCTTTTAGTCAAAAAAATTTATAGCACTCAAATAAATCTCTATATTTCCAATAAATATCTATATATCCTATAAAACCACATCTTACCAATATACCTTCAAGTCCTATGAAGTACAAAGAAGACAATAAATGACGTGACTTATTGAATTTTAAAAAAAGCGCTTGATTATAAAGAAAATATATATATATATATATATATATTTTGCAAGTTAGGTACCATATTATCAAAATTATTTTACTGTATGGATCAAATTGATAAGCTCCTCTTATGCTCATATAATATTTTTCTTTTTTATTAGTATTTTCAATATTTGAAAATATAATAAAATGTCCCATTTAAAAGCAAGTAAGATAGTATACATATTATGTATATTAATGGTAAAGGAAAGCTTATATATATATATATATATATATATTATTGATATAAATAAATATTATTATTTTTTAATTGTAAAATTAAATAAAGACATTATATATAATCAAATATTTATGGATGATGGGAGGTGAGAATTACAACCATCTCGTGGAAAATTTTAACTTAACCAAAGGATTTAGGAGGTTTCGGTATTACTAATCCTCTTATCCAGAGGAAATATTTGGTTACAAAATAGGATTTTAGAGCCATTACTAGTGAAGAAAATTAGAAATACTTGTTTTAATACATAATCTCTCAAGCTACTTACAAAGGAAAATGAAAAGAAACCCCATGGGAGGATAAGGTTCTTAATACACTATATTTTATAGTTAAATTGAAAGTTGGGCAATTAGTTTATGATTTATTGGCTTGAAAGTTTGACTCTTAAGACATGGTCTAAGCATCTGTCTAAATATCTTTGGTAGAATAAGCTTATCCTGTGTAATGATAAACCTTGAGCATTATGCAATGCTATTCTAGTATTAGCATTTCTAAAAAATTATAAATAAAATAAGAGATATTTGGCATCCAAGTAGTTGCTCAATTCTTGTCTAGAACTAGATCCATGATTATTGCTCTCTTCTTTCTTCAAAGAGTCTTAAGGCTTGGTTGTGGCTTCCATTCCTTATGAATCCCTTATAAAGTTACGAACAACTACCTACAATATATGGAATTACTAGAGATGGCTTGGTGACCCTAAAATATCTTCCATTAATTCTAGTTAGGTATAAAAATAAACATTCTTGCTTTCATTATTGGATTCTAAGTTCAATGTCAAATGGCAAGTCAATTTTACCAATGCCCAATGGTAGTCTCTTGTTGGTAAAATTTAGAAATTTTATATTGAATCTAAAAATCAACTTACAAAAAACATGTATGCTTTCATTATTGGAGTCTAAGCTCAATGTCAAATGGCAAGTCAATTTTACCAATGCCCAATGGGAGTCTCTTGTAGCTAAAATTTAGAAAGTTCATATTGAATCTAAAAATCAACTTACAAAAAACATGTATGCTTTCATTATTGGAGTCTAAGATCAATTTCAAATGGCAAGTCAATTTTACCAATGCCCAATGGGAGTCTCTTGTTGCTAAAATTTAGAAAGTTCATATTGAATCTAAAAATTAACTTCTTGAATGGCAGGATCTACATTAAAAATTTTCAAGTTCTGAAAGCTTAGCTATGATTTTATATATTTTCTCTCAATGCAAATTTTGTAATTCTTTAGAAACTCTTATCCATTTATTTTGGTTTTGTGACATGGATAAACAATTTTGGGATATCTTCTACACTTTCCCCTCTTTCACTAGATCTTTGAAGTTATATTTGTTTGGATTTTTATAGTGGATAACTACTCCAAAATCTAGGATTTTTGTAGACTCATCATTCTCAAGAACATTTAGAAGTTCATATGCATAAAGGTGTTTATCAGTTCTACTCTTCCATAGAATATAGTTTTAATAGACTTGACCTTTGATCTTCTATTACACTTAGGATACATTCATTCCCATGTTTATGGAGCTTCCATCATACTAGAAGATGTTATTGATATATTTCTTCGTCTTTCTCACATGATACAAAATTTTTAAAATGTTCAACAAAAAAAACTAAAAAGAAAGCAATAAACAATAATGAACAAATTTGAAAATTAATCACTTTTATTTCTTCCTTGAATTCTTTAGTAGAATTATGAAATTAGAAGAATTATGAAAGGCATGCCACAACTTCACTATATAATATGCTCCCTCACCAATGATAACATATTGCAACAGTATATAACTATTGTCTTTTGTTGAGATTCCTATGTATATTTAATTTGCTTTTCATTTTATTTAGTTATGATTCTTTACTCTTATCCACCTCATTTAAATTATTTTATGAATAAATCACACTAAAACATATAGATATATATCACAACAAACCCACTAAAAGTAATATATATATATACACCTGGATTCCCATAGTATCCGCTTGACCGATAGAATGTAGAGCATTATTGACTTGCAACCCTAAATATTCCACTAGTGTTGAACTCTTCCGTCTCTATTTGGCAATGTCAAATATCTATTATACGTAGGCTTTTAGGTGTCCGTTTTCTCAAAGAGTGGAAAAAATTCATGGAAAATGTCAAAAGGCGACGCTTTATTTAATCAGAAATAAAAAGTGTTATACCGCGTGAATGGTTTGACATCCTAATGGGCGGGTTAATCTGGCCACCCCTGCCTTCTTTTGCTTGGAATATTGAAATTATTTTATCGTGATAGTCAATGAACATATCTACCAAATCCCTTTGTCTGTTGTATCTACAAATTTTAAACTGCAGTTTTTTTTTTTCCACTCTTATCCTTGGAGAAAGTCTTCGAGGGAGTCGTTCTCTGGCTTAGAATAAAATAAAATGTAGAAAGTCACACCTTGAATACACATAATGGTAGCAAGTATCTGCATCAATATAAAAGTGCATTTTATTTTAAAAATAGAATAATATAAGAGTAAAACAAAACACTGACCATAATCAAAGATCGATGCCAAGACGTTTAATATATGAAAAGATTGTTTGGTATATAATCTACTGGTAGAATGCGGCTGCTTCCTGAAATATCCAGACATAGCCCTGGGTAATCATATCAAGTCTTTGAGATTCCTTATAACTTATGATACGAATATTTAAAATATAAAAACATTAATGAAATATTCCACGAGTAGAGAAACACGTTTCCTTTTTGAGTCTGAACACCTCCAGGATGGGATCTCGTAGTTTACACGCGCTAAAGGATGGAAGCTTAGGTGTAGGGTTTAATCTGAGACTATATAATTTAGAATCATACGAATACTTTACCCCATAGACTTTTTAATTTCAATAATAGATAAATGAAAATGAATTTCTTAATAAAATAATTTTTTTTTGATACTATTAAATAAAGAGGGTTTTGAAAGGGTCTTCACAATTTTTTATAAAACTTTCACATAAAAAGAAGAAAACTAGAAGCAAACCAGAACCATTAAGAAACCACCCTCCATCCACTCAAGAGGCGCCATATGCACCAAAGAACAAAGAAAAGCACAACGGACAAGAAAGATCAAGGGGAGAACCGAGAAAGTTCTAAATCAACGAATAGACTTCTTAATAAAATAATTTGAGTTATACAAATTGAAAGGATATATGGAAGCATGTTTGTGAATTTTCCATAGGCAAAGTATGAGAGATGTGGGAGTTGAGACAAGGGTTTTGAAGGGTTGTAGACAAAATTACAAGAAAAGTATAGAGAAAGGGGTTTGTTGGCCCTAGTGGTCATTAGGAATATTTTAATTTGGATGATTATGGTAAGGAAAAGATGTAGAGGAAATACAATGGATTTAAAATGAAGTGCACAATAATTTTTTGCAAGCTACTTAGACCTAGAGAAAAAATAAGTACTTTCAATTTAACATACAAAAAGAGATGGAATATTATAGTCTACCATAAACACAAGGCTAATTATTGAGAACCAATAATAGAGTAGACCAAATACGAGAAGCTAAAGCAAGTGAGAATTTAAACACATTCTAATTAATATGCTTGTAAAGATTACATTATATAGGTTTAAGAATAAACCAATTCGGGCTCAACATTGTTGGAGCATCATTATAGACGTAAATCAAATCTACTAATTTGAGCTAGTCCTTAACATAGCTTTGATTAACTAACTTATCCCCTAATTGCTCTCAACTACTTCTAGAATAATACTACTTTAGCTACATAGGAATATTACAGCAAATATTAAACTTAATGCTCTAAAGTCCACATTCTCCTCCTTGATGTTGATGGGACTTCTAGAATTTCATCAGCATCACAACATTGGAAGATTTCTTTCATATATATTATTGCTCCTTCCTGTAAGTAACTGAGTGCCTCTTTTTGATGAGCTACTCCCCCTTCATCAAAAACTCCTTCAAATGATGGCATTCCCATAATACCACAAGTATTGGTTCTCACTAACCAATCTGGCACATTTATTTCATCACAGTTCTTCAAAAAAAATATAACTATGCAATTTGTAACAATCAATTGTTGCTCCTCACACAATGTTTCACTCTTTACTATGGCTTTACATGATTCCTTCCAAGGAATTTTAAACACAAAATATTGCTAACACATATCCATGGTTATCATCACCATGCTATCCATGTCCTTTGCAAATAATATAACTTCATCCAAAGATGTCTCTACAAGACAATCATCTCTCAATAATACCTTTTTAAGATATTCTCTTCCTTTATTCAAATACCTGTTCACAAAATACAAATCATTAATCACAAAAACATTACCTCCAGTGTGATTAGATTTGGTGCTCCCCATAAATCTATTGTGTGACATTTTTCCTTCATTGTATATTGCTTCAAGAGAAACCATCAACTCTTCACTAAGAGTTCTCCTCCTTTGTTGAATCCATGTTGGTGTGTTGAAACACCATTTACTCAAACAATTATACATAGTTGCCTTTTCAAGACAACTATTTTCCTTCAATGTAGACACTCTAAGTGAGTGATCTTCAAACAAGAATCCTATAGCTTTTGTCTCCTCTTCATCAAACTTTTCTTATGGATCAACATCCCACATCACTTCATTTACTCTTTTAAGAGAGCATACATCCATTCCAAGTGAATGGTCTTCAAGCCAATGATATTCCATGAACATTGCTTCTCCATCATCATCTTCTTTATTCTCCTCCATGAAAATTGTAAATGTTTTCTTCATAATACACTTTTCATCTAGGTGGTCTTCAAATTATTCTTCCACTTTTGAGTGGTCTTCACAACAAGGTCTTTGAGCAATTGTCTTTCCATTGAGACATCCATCTTCTTTGCTATCAATGTGATCATGCCATTCCTACAAAAAAATCATTAGTACAATGTTTATTTTTATCTTTTTCTCCACTTAAATGAAATAATTGACTATTACAATTTTCTTTACCTTTACAAGACATGTCTTCAATAATGGGTGTCTCATAATGACTCTCTCAAATGAGAGCTATACAAGACTCCTTCTCCTTCTTATCCTTTTCTCCATGAAGGGATTCCTTATCTTATTCTCTCTTCTCTTCAAGAAGAAGTTCATCATCACTCTCTTATTCAAACATGTCTTCCTCTTTAAGGAAGAATTCACCATCATAAGAATGTATGTCTTTTTCAAAAAAATATATCTTCATATGAGTCTTCACAATACTCTTCAAAAACTCCTTCAAAGAAGCAAGGATCCTTCTTTCCAGTCGTATGACTTGAGAAATTAGTATCCAAAATCCAAGTTTCATTGAAATTTGGATCTGATTCTCCATAGGCAAAGAATAAAGTTGAAGTTTCTTCTTCCTCTCCATAGTTTCCATAGTTACATCTCTCTTCATGAGAAGTCTTGGACCAATAATATTTAGAAAAGTGACCAACCTTACCATAATTTTAACAAGCTTTGTTGGATTTTTCACCTCCTCTTCCTCATCCTTGGTTGCCACCTCTTGAGCTATTTCTTCCTTTACCTCTCCTTTTTCCTCTTCCATGTCCTCTTCCTTGGCCTCTTCCTTGTCCTCTTCCTTGTCCTCTTTCTTGAGTCCTTGGATGAAAATGCTTTTTCATCACATCCATTGTTTTTTATGTAGAAACTTGTAGTCTCTCTTCATGAGACATCAAAGAACCAATTAAAGCATAAAAAGTTAGATTAGACAAATATTTAGACTCCTCAATAATGATTGCAATATGATTCCAATTATGAATAAGTTTTCTCAACACTTTCTTCACAACTACTTCAGTTTTGATGTCTTCTCCAAGGGTTTGCATTTTGTTTACAATGGATTTCACTCTAATATAATAATCACCTACATTTTTATCATTTTGCATTTTGAAATTTTCAAAATATCTCTTCAAGGTTTGAAGCCTCGCTTCACTTGATCACTTCCTTGATAGCTATTGTTCAAGGCTTTCCATGCTTCTTGGGTTAATGTACACGAATTAATAATTGGAAAGATGCTTTTCTCCAAAGCTACATGGAGATGATAGAGGGTAGAATTCTTATTTTGGGTATTCTTCTTGCTGGTTGTATCTACTGCACTCAAAAAAGTCCAATCTACAGGTTCTGCATAGCCTTATTTGACTATGCCCCACAAAACTTTACCGATGAGTAAGATCTTCATCTTGATAGACCAATACTCATAATATAGGCCATTAAACTTAGGTATAGGCAGATTAGTATTTTTTGCTATTTCTTAATCAGCAAGACTAAGACAAATTTTATGTCAAACAAAACACCTCTATTTTTGTTTTCAACAGAAACAATACTATAGTAGAAAATAAAGAAATTACAATACTTTATTTGTAAAAAAAATACCTGCCTTTGTTTTATTGAAACCTCACACCAACATATTTATTCTTTATTACTGCTCCTCTCACTGAAGCACACAATCCCATAGACAACATACAACAGTCTCTCCACGACAATACAAAAAATTCAAATACTTGCATAGACTTGTTTAAACACACAATCCTCCAATCGCTATTTTTGATTCCAAAATGACAAAAAAATGACGTTCACTTATAGCATCTATTGCTCCAAAATGTAGAGCCTATATGTAGATAAAATCTCAACACAACATTATACACAGGAGCGTAACAGGTTTTAAAGCAAAATCAATTTTTATTTTCTTTATCTCATGATTGCCAACATCTCCAACATCTGCCTATCAAGAGATCTCCTTCCTCTCATAGCATGTCCAAATGTAGCATTTTCTGCAAAAAATGGACACTCCTTTTGAGCATATCCCCTCCACGAACCTCCATTCTAAGTCAACGTTCTCATGCTGGCCATCATTTTATCCAGTCAACCATATATTAATTTGATACACAGTCTTCACGTGGATTGCTGGCTCTCGTTTCTTAGCCAAAACAAACCAACTATGCATAGCTTCTTTCATAGGTGGAAAGACTTTCCAAATGCACACACACAACACAAAAAAATTTCCTCTACTCAACAAACATTGTTGAGATCTGATGTCCACGATGTCCTTTGCTCCTCAAATCATAGAAATTTTTTTGACAACATTCCAAATGCTCCAAATTGCAGCACATATTTTCACACAAATTGAAGCACATTTTTTTAAATGCATGTTATGATGTGTGGATTTCTTCAATTGATCGGTGGCATATTATATTGGTAGCACTTTCATAGCATCTTAAACAACACGTCTACTACACAGGGTTCTTCATAGGACTTTATCTCCTCCATAACACCTCCACTTGGATGACAACAGCACAACGGTTTCCTTAGTCTTCAAACTGGTACCAAGCACAATACGTATATTTCTCCATTCATAGTAATACGTATACCTCTCTTATCACTCACCTTGCAACAATACGCAGTCTCCACAACATCATAGTAAAAATCAAATATCACAGACTCCTTTTAGTTACGAAGTCCATGCAATCACTTCAACTGAAGTTGCATTCTTCAACACAAATGTTTATCACTTTTGACCCAAATACTATGCTCAATGGATGTCCTACATGCAATGGAAAAATAGTCCATAATTCATGAAGTCTCCAAATCAATTCATGATGTCTCAATTTGGTGTAGGCTTTCCTTTGTGTATTTGCATAGTTTAATTGTAGTCTTCACGTGTAGATAACATCCTCCTCACATACTCTAGTGTAGGTCACGTCCAATCATTCGGTGCAGCTCTCCATGCTCACGTTGGTAATGCTATCAAACATGAACTCCACTGAGCAATGACGTGCAGCAAATCATGAACTCAAGTCAGTCTCCTCTCATGCCAATCTCACAGGATTTTTTTCTCCTTCACATCATAGATTTCCTCCTCCACAAGCAGTAGTTATTTTTTTTTGTGTTTTACTCACAAGCGAAGTAGTAGCCAAATCAACATTTTTTAACGTCCTTTGACCCACTCCGAAGAATTTTTTTTTCCTTCTTTCTACACAGCGTCAACATGCCTTCAAACAATGTGATACACTTTCGATCGCTACACCAATCACATTCCTCCACACCATATAAGTTTGGGAGAAATCAATCTCCACGCAACCTAACATAGACAAATTCTTAGAAACACAGCACTTGTAGCAAATGTTTCATCTATTAGAAAAATCAACTCCAAATCGCTTGACCAAAAAAAATAAGAATATCACATTAGGTAGAAGTCATAAACCAAGCGAATATCTCTCAAGCGATCACATTTTTTTTAACTCTGCCTGAGCATGCATGCCTTACACACGAGCAAATATTCAGCTTCAATGATGAATTTTCAACTCTCAAGCAGCGATACTCAGTCTGTAGGCTTTCTCAAAATTGGATAATATGCAATTCATGCTCATAATAGTAACATTCCTTGTAGTGATCGCTTGTCCTCCTCACAACAATCACATGTCCACAATAAGAGCATTGTCTTCATAGCAAGAGCAGCAAATTACAGTCCTTGCATAGTATTCCTCATGTGTTTCTTCATAGCCAATCAAAATCATGGTACGACACTCCTCCTCCTTCTACGTAGCTCTTTGAATGATGCAGCTAATTAAATCAAATGCACACAAAAACAATCTACAATGTGCACACATTTTTTTTAACACTTTTCAACGTTGGACTTCTCAACACTCTTGGCACAACATTTACAACATTTCCACCACACTCTTATCATGTATCCACGTGCATATCACCAATGCATAGGTATGAAATAGCTCTTTTTTGTATCCATGATCACAGTGAATCACAATATTTGTTTGTCTTTTATTTTATAAATGTAAAACTTGGAGATCAAAACCAATGATTGCGCACTTCTCCAAATTGTAAATCATAATTTACTGCACGAACAACAAACAATCGTAGCTTTTGACTTACAGATCTGAACTCACATCTATGATGGGCATATCTAAGGTTACTCCTACTAAAGCTCTGATACCACATGAGAATGAAAACACACTCTAATTAATATGCTTGCAAGGATTACATTATATAGGTTTAAGAATAAACCAATTTGGTCTCAACATTGCTAGAGCATCATTATAGATGTAAATCAAATCTATTAATTTGAGCTAGTCCTTAACATAGCTTTGACTAACTAACTTATCCCCTAATTGCTCTCAACCACTTATAGAATAATAATACTTTAGCTACATAGGAATATTACAACAAATATTAAACTTAATGCTCTAAATTCCAACAACAAGAAGAATTGATATGGTCTATAACTTTAGTAAATTTGATCCAAGGGCATACCACCAAAAGGGGTCCACTATACCAATACCCAATATGGGGAAGGGGTCGGGGATGCTACCCCAAAAAATAATTCTAGGGATCCCATTCATGGGGAATAACCCTAACCAGATGCAATAACTCAATGTCACCATGAAGACCTTTGAGGATTCCTAAGATAGATCCTACAAAAAATGAAATAGAGTGTTTAAAGGTAGTAGATGGTTTCTCGATAGTGAAGGTGGACATGGAGGAAATTTAAAATGGAATAGAATACATGGAGAGTAGATGGATGATATAATGATTTATGTGGTTCAAAATGATCCTATCAATGTTTAAACTATGGGTTGTTAGAAAATGGTGAACAAAAAGTGGGTTCCAAATCTTTACTTATCCCATTGGTTAATTCCTTTTCATTTTTCTATTGATGATAGAAATTAATCATAATATTTTATGTTTACATAGCTACTTTTACTTAATCATGAGGACATCAACCATATTATAATATTGTATTATTATGTGATCCTTTGTTGCTCATGTTGGTTTCTTGGTTGCATGTCGTTAACTTTTGGTAGCCTAAGTTAGCCATTAGTTAGGTTTTTGAGATAAGTTATTATCTCAACACGTTTTCTTGTTTGTATCTTCTAGTTAGTTTGTTATATTCTAAACTCTAGAAGTTTATTTGTTATGTATTTTGTGCTATTTAAGCACTCACGAATAAAGGAAATATGATCACTGGTATTAGAGTAGCACAATCTAGCTACCTATGAGGGAATATTTCCATCATGGAAATTCTCCCTCCCCATTCACTTTTGTACATTTTTTGAATGTCCTCATAGGTACTACATTAGATTGGTTCAGTTCAATTTAGAGTAAAATTTTATGAAGATCAAGATGTACTAGAGGGTTATAAATTACCCCTACACTAGGTACCCCTAAAAGAATCATAAAAGGGTAGCCTATGTCCCATGAAATTGTAGAGAACCAAACTTACCTTGAGGTAGAAAATGTTTTTGAATAATAGGATTTATCGTTCAAGAAAAGAGCTCCTACACAGTGAGCTCTCATAATTTGATTATATATTTAAGGAGGATTTTATCAATGTGTGTCCAATAGAAGGCCTCAACATCCCCTTGACAAGAGGGGACTAGAATATCACTATTTGAAAGTTTTATTTATTGTAAACACTCTTCCATGATAGACAAAGGCTTAGGAGGCTAAAGAGGATAATTTCCCACTTCACCTTACTTGTTAAGTGCTCCCAAAGAAAGTGCATGCATCAATTTCCTTGCTCAATGTTAGCATAGGCACCCCCAACTGAAGAAAATATCAAGCACCAAAGGTAAAAGTTGACACATTGAGACACCAAAAATGCGTCACCTCCATCAATAATTCCCATATAGTTTGATTGATAAGAGATTGATCCATTAACAATTATTCAAATTATAGGTGAATTTTTTGATCGTAGCTCGAGCCAATGGTAAACAAAAAAAAACTAAAATCCCAATGTTTAAGTAGCCAAGGATGATGTTCAAGCATACTTAGCCAAAAGTAGTTTGTAGGAAATTCCTACAATTGTTTTTCTTAATAATCGATAATGAGTGACAGTAAAAGCTAATATTGTGTTTTGCCTTTGTCCAATATTTGATCATTTGACTTCATGTACAATCAAAGTTTTGGTAGGTTGACAAGAGGAAAACACATGACTAGTAAATTGTAGAAGCAGGTAATGATGCTTAGTTGTGTTTCCATCCTCAAGGCTACTGTGAATAGGAAGGACTAGCATATTCCCTCCCTCCTCTCTCCTTCATAGGTAGATGTCATCCACATGTAGAAAACAACATACTGATGACCTTCATCTCTAAAGAAAAATTAAATCAATCCTAAGGTTTTTAAACCAACCAATCAATTGCAAGATTCCAAATCCTAACATTCTCATCCACTTAAAATGTTCCATGTGGTACTTCCATAGCCCCATAGTGAGAATTAGTGGTGTCCATCCAATATTGGACAAATGGTATGGTTGTATCATACAAACCCTCTAAATTGGATATATGCATGGTAGTGGGTGATTGGTTGGTAGAACTACATAGTTAGTGAAACTATGCTATGTGTGAGTAATGTGGATTTAATCCCACATTGTCTATGCAAAATATATTAAGCATTTTAAAGGAATAAGATACCCCTATTTTGATCAAACACTAATGGTTCTAAAGGGCACCTCCATGTGGGGTCACCTTCTAGTATTTATTTGAGGAGTGGTGTTGTTGCCATGTAGTAGTCTACATGAACCCTCAACTATGAGTAGTTGACTTCGTATGGCAATTTACTATGGTTTGTGGTTGTGGACAAGATTTGAATTGGTTGACATGATTGAACATTTGACTTTCAATATTTCAAATGGACCTCTATTTTCATTGGAGTCACCCTAGACTATTTTTGCCAAATTGGACCATTGAAATTTAAAATTAAAATAAAAAAATTTACTTCCAAGCAAGGTGAAATTCAAAATTTTCCCCTTTAAAATTTTAATTTTTTCCTCCAAAAACTTAATATTTCCTTTAAGGTGTATAGGCAAACCATTGAATCCACTCATACTTATGGATTTTCTAATGTGACCCACTAGATATTTGAGGAGTTACCTTATATTTTTACTCCTCTAGTTTAGATTTTTGAAATCTTTGTAATAAGGTGCATCAAATCCTATTTTGGATATTGTTTTGGATCAAAGTCATTTGTAAGCCTCGTAAAAAAAATTATTTATGGATTTGTAATATGGAGTGCACGATCGATGGTAATCGACACTCCCCAATATAAGTGAACCTCATAACTAATAATATTCTCTATAACACTTAGTGTTTGCAGCAACTAGTTATCCATGCAATATGGTAGGATGAGTAGATTACCATAAGGACACTTGGAGGATTTATGCCTTTACTATTTTTCCTCTTCCTATAATTTTTACATAATGAATCAACCACAATTATGAGGCACATGTTTGATAGGATTGTATAGGATGCTAGTTGAGGTGAATGCTTCTAGATATAGGGCGTTAGCAAGAAGGTGTGGCAAAAACTTGATTGACTTCATTTGGTACCCAATGCTTACTTTTGGGTTATTGTTGACTAAAGTATAAATTCCATGGCTAGATGATATTTTGGATCTATTTAAATCTAACTTGTATCACCATTTTTTAATCATGAATGATGTGAGGAGTAGTAAATATTTTGGGAAGAAGGTTGAAGAAAATTCCTACTATAGCCCTTGAAGCATAGTTTACTTTAGGTACTTCCTTTGTAGGAGTGGTAGTGATTCCTTGGTGGTGAGTAGAGCCTTCCAAAGGGTATCCATATTCTTCATTATTTTAAGGATTGTATTTTTGGCAATTGCACACTCCCTTGTTCCCTCCCACTTTCTTATAAAAGCATTAGAATATAATCCTTCTATGGTTGGAAATACTGATGAGGACATCAAGCATATTATTATTGTATTGTATTATTATGTTAATCTATATTGCTCATGTTGGCTTCTTGGATACATTTTGTTATCTTCTAGTAACCTTAGTTAGCCATTAGTCAGGCTACTGAGATTAGTTGTTATCTCAAAACCTTTTCTTGTTTGTATTTTCTAGTTAGTTTGTAATATTCTAAATTCTGGAAGTTTATTTGTTATGTATTTTGTGTTGCTTAAGCACAAAATATGATTAGTATTTTTAGATCCACATCATTGAATTAATATTTCTATTTGGATAACTTTGATTGTATATGTTATACGTGGTTATCTTTGATCATATATCTTATGCATGGTCTCTATTTAGATTCATGCTTAATAGTTGGGCCTCCAAGTGTAAGTTTGATTATCATTGTAATTTGATCATTGGCAATGTATCTAGCTATTTATAACCCATTTTGGAATGTAAATAATAAAATTTTCATTGTTTAATATGTCTCCCTTGTTGTCCATATCAATTTGGTATCAAAGCAATTCTCTCTTATGTGAAATCCTTTACGGGAATATTTTCCTCCTAAACATTCTTCCCTCTCAAATTTTATAAAGCTATAGCATTTTATATACCAATACATCCACTAAAATTACTCTTGAAATACTACCTACTCTAATAAATTTTCCTTATATCATCTAAAGTAATTTTTTCCTCCTATGTAGATATTTGGAATATCTTAGTTTATGGTCTATGTTTTTTCTATCATATCTTCTCTGTTACATCATGGGATTATTTATATTGACTACTACATAATTGTATATACCTATTTGGATGTATTTATTATTACATATGTGGCATTTCATAATCAAATAATAGCCCTTTAATTGCCTACTCCAATACATGATCATCTGATATTGTAGCCAACACTATTTCTTACCCACATTGAAAGCATTTGGAAGACACCCATAGATGTTTAAATAGAATAATTTTGTAGGAATATTTTTTGTAGACATACCTCCACTTGCACACATGCATCATGACTCCCTCTATCAACTACTGTATATACCACTTAGGAGTCAAAATTTCAAAATTTTCCTACTCATTCCACTGCCATTGCCAAATTTTATTATGGTTCACTTCTATGTTACATTATATCTATAATTTATTGAGACTTGGTTCCATGATGACTTGTACAAAATGGTACACACAAATTACTCAAAACCACATGCACTGGAGATGACAACAAATCTTGAAATTGTCAATAAATTCCACCAAGCACTCAAAATGCAATGATAGCATGATTCGATGGTGTAGGAATAGTGCTATTTCTTGTATCAATGTCAACATGTGTACCTATTCCCATCATCCTAATATGTTCTTATCCTTCCCATGGCAAATATTTTTGTATCTCAAGTGTACTATTCAGTCCGTTCATGGTCATTGAATTTGGGCCTCTATTTAGATTTGTGATTAATAGTTGGTCCTCCATGTTTAGGTATGACTATTATTTTAATATGATCCTTGATAGTGTATATGGATATTTATAACCCATTTTTAAATGTAAATAATTAGCTTGTCATTAATTAATATTTCTCCCTTTTTTTCAATATCAATTTAAGAAGATAAGGAATAAATATTCCAAGGATTACCATGGGTTTTTAGAAGTGCAAGACTCTTTATGAAACCCTAGCATACTAAATTTGAAGCAAATGATGAGATGCCATCTATAGGACTATTTTAGGTGAGACTTTTGGGCCCAGTAGAAAAATTTTAGAATTTGATAGTATTTATGACAATTGGGAATACCCTAGGAACATTCATGATGTTTTTAAGCAGTACATCAATTATTTATGCTCAAATATGTGCCCTAATAGAATTTAAAAAACCTCTTTATAAACATATCACACTACATTTTGGGGAGGAAACATGGGATAAAGATGTTGATTACAAGAACATACCTTTTCATTGTAGAATCTACCATGAATGTAACTATTTAGCAAGATACTGAACACATAAGATCCAAAATCAAGTAAGAGAGGATAGATCCTAAAGGGTTCAAAGTACCCCCAAAAAATTTCTAAAATAAATAAGCAATGAAGAAACAAAATATGGTGTCAAACAATAAGTTTGGTAATATCTCCATTGAAAATATTTTAGATGATCATGAGGATACTATGGAGATAGAATTCATGGAGACATAGTTCCATTGTGGGAGGAAGGAATTAATGTGAGAAGAGGTAAATAACACCCTTTCCACCATCGTAGCCTTACATAGTAACAAATAGGAAGGATTAGACCAATCAATAACAAAAAAAACTGAAAACAAGTAGAAAAATAAGAATAAGTGTAATAATCGATTAAATATAGAAACTATAAAAAACCTAGAGCAAAGGAAATACCTAATTAGATCCACCAACAATACCATGATATTGTACACACATATGTCATAGTTGGATGTTATTCTAGAATATAGAAGGGTGAGATAAGATACAAGCAAGAAGATGAAGATGGACACTAATCAAAAGGTAAGACATAAAACCAACCAACATCATATGTCAAAATAAGGAGAAAATCTAATAGAGGAAAGTAAGGTCAATTCCCTCACCCATATATTTAACCCTTAATACTAATGAATATTATCTCCTTAAATATTAGAGGACTCAAGGGTAGTCCCTAAAAATACAAATAAAGTTAGAAGAATCATACAAAAAAGTCAACCACAATCTATCTTCCTTTAGAATATGGATGTGTTGATGGAAATGGAGATATTTGCAAGGAAAGTATGGTTTATTGGAAGAGTGGAATCAATAAATTTCTAAGGGATATCAAAAGGTATTGCACATATTTAGGACCCTAAAGAGGTAACTATCCACCAAGTGGTGGGTAGCTAGGATATCTTGGATATATCAACAAAAAGTAGGCAATTAGACCAAGTCATGCTTTGTATGAATGTCTATGCACCTACTACCCTAGAGGATAAATCAAGATAGTGTAATAACATAATTTTTATTATTACCCAATTTCTTAAAGTGTGGACTTGGTAGGAGGATATTTCAATACCATCCTTTCCTTGGAAGAGAAGCTAGGGGGAATAGTAGCTTAGACAAAAACATAGACCTCATGAAATAATATAATAAAAACCTCTAAATTATAGTTGTCATATCAAACAATGACCTAACTGAAAGCACGAGGATACAGAAGAAAAACCGAAGGGGAAATGTAACGCTAAGTCCTACGAACAAGAATGCATGAAAAGAAGGAACACAAACAAACTAAAACGAGATTTAAAGCAAGGGTAAAAGTGTGGCCCTTTGATTTATTAATTTTCTCAAAATTGGGTTACAATATGTCTCCTCCCTTTTTAGGGGCTAGGAGCATTGGACATAGTTTGGTACACCATGAATGATACATTCCCCTTGGGGATCTTCTATGTGCCCACGTTCAAAATGGGTGGACCAAACATAGCCGCCGCTTGTGTGAATGTGTCTATGGTTATTTTTTGCCCCTCTGGTGTTGATATCCTACATTTAGAGAAACAATAAATGGTTATTAGCACCTACGGATGGAGAGAAACATGCGATCCCCAAGGCCTATGGTCAGTGCATACATAAAGTGATTAAAACGATAACTGAAACATATCAGAATGAGCTAAAAATTTGATAGAAGCAACAAAACATTACCAGGAACCTACTACAAAAGGAATAGTCGAGAAATCTACCAGAAGTTGTCAGAAGCTGTCAAAATGCGACCTCCTAAATGTCTAGTGTAGGGGACTCCAAAACACCTGCAAAGTTGGGGTTAGGCAAAATAGGACATTTTGGGATGACCTAGAAGGTCGAATTCTACAAATTCAACCTCGATTGCCCTGTATCCGATGATGCTCCCTGCATGTTAGCGAAAGCGAGAAATGACAAAATCATAGCCAAAACTTATCATAATCACATGAAACTTGAATGGCAACATATGTAAATGACCTAGAATCAAATGCAAAAGAAAAATCAACAAAATCTGCCATAAATTTCTAATCGCTCTGGGGTGGGGCGATTAGAACTGCAGTAGTGTGGGTGGTGCCCAATGGTAGGACGCCTGTCGTTTGGGATTGGGTTTCAGCACCAATCTACTTGGGATGGGTCCGAAACCTCTTATGGGGTTGTGTCAGCAAATTTGGTGGAGTATTGTGGCCAAATTCTTGGGTTTGGGTCCAGATTGTGCTTCCAATAATCACCCAATAACCTCCCTTCCAAAAGAAAGATCAAGGATGTAAGAAGCACAAACGATGGGTGAGGATGTAATTCGGAAGCACTCCATTGCTTCGAATGCTCCTGCTCTATTTTTTCTTTTGGGGTGAGAAGACTCACCAATTTATAGACCTAGGGTCTCTCTCTTTGAATGCACATGCAAGGGCGCCACTTGACTTGCTTGCCCTATTTTGGGAGAAAATATTCTTCCCTAATTTAGAGTTTCTTTGCATGAGGCCTCCATGATCAAGGTATGCATGACTGAAGTCTCTCTCTCTCTCTCTCTCTGATTTGAAGTCGTTCCTTGCAATTGCATGCCTTGAAGATGCAGATAAGTGTTAGACCTGTCGAGGTTTGGCTTTTGCCAGTCAAACCTACTATTCACCCCACCCTGGAGCGAATACTGCTAATCATCCCAAGGTGGGATGATTACCAGTTTGTAATCATCCCAGAGTGGGATGAGTAGGGAGCAAAGTGTTGAAAAGGTGCCAAATTGACCTCTGACCTTCCAAAACTATTGTAGGAGTGGTTAGGACCACTATTTAACCTCTAGGGGTTGCCCTAGGGGCTATGTATGTCAATTCGATCAGTGCTTGTCATCACATAATTATATTGGTGATGTTTTGGTGTCTACAGATGCCCCTTTTTGGGATGCGCTATGCATGGCACAGTGCTAAGAAAAAATAGATAACCAAAGCACTAATTATTAGGGTTTCTCAGTAACCTAACCAACTTTTGATGCCCCAAGTATGGAAAGGGCACACATTCTTGAATCCTTGCTTCTGATGAGCTAAGGAGCTTATTTCAAGTGTTAACCTTTTTCGATGAGGTGTTTCTTAATCTTGGACATTATTCAGTCATGAATAGGCAAAGGGCATAAACTTTTATCTGTGGGAACCTTGAGTTCATGATTCCATAATGCCAAGTGTTTGATCAGTTTGTGATTATTGCTTGTTTGCTGCCCCAAGCAGGGGTGTGATTTTATTTGTCAATGATTCTTTGAATGCGTGCCATTTTTGTGATTGTGTATGTATTTGTTGATTGGTGACTAAGTATGACTACCTCCTCAAGCAACGAATCGATGAGGGAATGATCAACATGAGAAAAGCAACGAGTCGCTTGACCCAAGATGACTTTTGTAGGGGTTCCTTCAGTTGTTTTCCATTGAATGCTTATGCAATTTTCGAACATTTTGACCTATTTTGGGTGGGTTTGAACCCTTTTTGTGACGTATTTTGGAGCTGAAATTGTCAAAAAATTTGTCCTCCCGTAGAGAGGTCCAACTATGGTAGCCTTATTAAGGAGTAGGATAGTGACAATTTGTGACCCCAACGTCTATTTTGGATTCCAATAATGTCAGGCGCAAATGTGCCTTCGTTCAACAATGTTATTGCTATTTTTGGGTGGGTTTTGACCCTTTTTGTGACGTCGTTTGGGGATGAAATTCTTGAAAATCCGTCCTCCCGTGGAGAGGTACGGCTATGGTAGCCTTCTTAGGGAGTAGGATAGTGAGGATTTGTGACCTCAATGTTGGTTTTGCATGCCAAGAATCATAGGCGTAAATACCCCTTTGTTCAGCAAGTTTATTGCTATTTTTTTGTGCATTTAGGTGCAGTTTTTGTTGTTTGTGAATTTCTTGCTCTGTAATCATCCCTAGGTGGGATAAATACTACTTTAGTAATCGTCCCAGGGTGGGACGAGTGCTAACTAGAGCAATAATCCCAAGGTGGAACGATTATAGCCCTAAAAGCCTATTTAAGGGCCAAAACTAGGTTTTGGCCTCATTTGCGTTTGTTTTTCTTGGTGTTTTGGAGCTATGAGGAGGAGGAGGTCGATTTCGCATAGCAGAGCGCTATTGAATTTCTTAGACACCATGAGTTCACGGACTGGATCATCAAGTGGCGAAGCTGAAGCGAGACCGGTGAGTGCTCCTCCTCTTCGTTTTGTGCTTGTTTCAGTTTACAGTTTAAAATCGAAACTTTTTTTCTTTTGTATTTTGTTTTTCGATTTAAAAATGAAAACCCTAGTTAAATGTTTGTTGTTTGTGTTTGTTTTTGTTGTAAACTAAAAATAAAACCCTAGTTTAAACTAAGATCCAAAACTTAGCTTAAAAAAATTGTTTTTATGTTGTTGTCTATTTTTTATTTGTCAGTTTAGACTAAGGTCGAACCCTAGGTTAGACTGTTATGTTGTTTTTGTTTTGTTTGTCAGTTTAGACTAAGGTTAAACCCTAGGTTAGACTGTTATGTTGTTTTTGTTTTTTTTGTCAGTTTAGACTAAGGTTAAACCCTAGGTTAGACTATTATGTTGTTTTTGTTTTTTTGTCAGTGTAGACTAAGGTTAAACCCTAGGTAACTGAAATAATTTTTTTTGTTTTTTATTTATCAGTTTGAACTAAAGTTAAAAACCCTAGGTAACTGATAAATTGTTTTTGAATTTTTTTTGTTTTGTTTTAGTTATCAGTTTGAACTAGAGTTAAAAAAAAAACCTAGGAACTGACAAATTTGTTTTGGAATTTTTTTGTTTTGTTTTAGTTATCAGTTTGAACTAGAGTTAAAAAAAAACCTAGGAACTGACAAATTTGTTTTGGAATTTTTTTGTTTTTTTAGTTATTAGTTTGAACTAGAGTTAAAAACCCTAGGTAACTGACAAATTTGTTTTGGAATTATTTTGTTTTTTTAGTTATCAGTTTGAACTAGAGTTAAAAACCCTAGGTAACTAAAAAATTTGTTTTTGAATTTTTTGTTTTTTATTTATCAGTTTGAACTAGAGTTAAAAACCCTAGGAACTGATAGATTGTTTTTTATTTTTTTTGTTTTGTTTTAGTTATCAGTTTGAACTAGAGTTAAAAAAATCCCTAGGACCTGACAAATTTGTTTTTGAATTTTTTATTTTTGTAGTTATTAGTTTGAACTAGAGTTAAAAACCCTAGGAACTGACAAGTTTGTTTTTGAATGTTTTGTTTTTTATTTATTAGTTTGAATTAGAGTTAAAAAACCCTAGGAACTGGCAAATTTGTTTTTGAATTTTTTGTTTTTGTAGTTATCAGTTTTAACTATCAGTTTTAACTAGATTTAAAAACCCTAGGAACTAACAAGTTTGTTTTTGAATGTTTTTTTTTTTATTTATCAGTTTGAAACTAGAGTTAAAAACCCTAGGAACTGACAAATTTGTTTTTGAATTTTTTTGTTTTTCAGTTATCAGTTTGAACTAGAGTTAAAAACCCTAGGAACTAACAAATTTGTGTTTTAATTTGTTTTTTTTTCTTAATATGTGTACTGTACATTGATTAAATGTTTTTATGTTTAAACATTGTGTATGTTTGCTTTAGTGTTGTATAGTTTTATTTGACTATGCTGTACTTTTGCTGTACAATTGTTTGTTTGTACTTTGTTGTACATTTTTTAAATGTTTATGTGCGTATGATTGGTAAATAGTGTGTATGGTTGTTTTAGTGCTGGACTATTTTTTTGTTTTATTTTGTCATGTTTTAATGTTTTTATTTTGTTTTCTTTTGCAGGTTGTGAAGAGCCGGTACCGTTTGACGATGGTATTCTCTGAAGCACGAGAAGCGCTGACTCTGGCTGACTGGGAGTACCTTGATGCCCTTGGGCTTAAGAAGGTTACTTGACTAGAACTTGTGGTGGGGTATCGGGCCTATCTAATGGCCCTGATCAACTTATGGGATCCCCAGACTAATACCTTTCATATCTCAATAGGGGAGATGATAGTGACTCTGGAGGATGTCTATCGGATTCTGTAGATTTTGATAGATGGGATTCCTATTCAGATGACTCTACGTGATCAACAAACAACAGTGTTGAAACGGTGCTTTGGGCATGGGGTGGAGATGGGGGTGGATAGTTTTGTGGAGAGGGCAGAGGGGGATTGCCTGATTGGCGATATCTTGGTGCGGTGGTGGCTAGAGAGGGGCATGTTGGGGGTGAGGCATGCATTACTAATGATCCTCATCTCCAACATGCTACTGCCCAACTCCTCAGGTGCGAGGTTCCCTTGGAACCTGCTGGAGGTAGTGTTCATATTGGTCGAGTGTTTGACGGAGGCACCCTTGATTATGAGGTGGGGACAAACACTTCTAGCATAGCTTTATGATGAGTTATACGAGGTTCGCTATCAGAGGCGAAAGGGGATTGGGTGCAGCTACCTATTACAGTGCTAGGGGTGGTAGCACATAGCTATGGAGCGGCCATAGGGTCTGTCGTGGACCACTCAAGAAAATATGGTTGATAGGGAGATAGGGTATGCGGATCTATGGTGAAGGTCATAGGAGTAGGGGCAGATTCGATGATGGGCAGGTGTCATAGGCCACTATGTCGATGCCTTCTCTCAGCTTGCCCCAGGGGAGGTGTTCTGATACCCATACCAGGATTGTCTAGCCTGGCTTGAGGCAGGAGAGTGGCTCCGATGAGTGCACAAGGGGAGATGGCTAATTGGGCAGCATAGGACTGAGTAGGATTATTTTGCATACATCTAAGTGACATGATAGTTTGGGGTGTGCCAGGGGTTTCCTAGGAAGCCCTTGATATATCGACATCAAGGCAATGAGAGGACTCTGGCCTGGTCGATCATCAAGTTGCTTGGTGAGGAGTCAGATACAATGATCGATGTCCCTAACATGGACAATGTCGGGGGGACTTCTAAGCATGACCAGTGGTGGATGTTACGACAGTGACGAGGGGAGGGGCCTCTAGAAGGTCTTGATGTAGCACCAATAGGTGGGGAGGATGTGGAGGCATCAGGGGATGGGGAGGATGAGGACATGGTGGAGGTTGAGGATTTTATGGGGGATAATTTTGGATTTTTGGAGCAGCCAGACACGTAGGATGTCCCAGAGTAGTGGGTGCTGGAGCAGCCCGTTATCTCAGAGATGCCTATGCCTCAGGCAGTATTGGGGGATATGGGTGCTAGATATCGTGCTGAGATAGTGAAATTGGAGGATTTACTTCAGAGATGGGATGAGGAGCTCGGGGATGCTTTGTAGGAGAGGGATCTCCTACGGACTCAGTTTGCAGAGTAGGAGAATGCATTAACTATGTATTGCTAGCAGGATGGGGACACCGATGCATCATGGGAGAGTGATCTCCTATAGACGTAGCTAGCATAGCATGATGATGCATTGGCTACGTATCGTCGATGAGAGATGGATTTGGTCCAGCATCAAATGGAGCTAGAGGTAGATATTATCCGCCTTGGTGGGCGGTTACCTGAGCTCCCTAGAGGTGGGTATTCATGCCAGATGAGAGATAGTGGGACTGAGCAGTCGGCTTCCTCTCATCACAGGCAGCTGGATGAGGGGGGTGCTAGTGGGCATGATGCGAGGGCTAGTAGCAGCCACCCTGAGAGGTCCCATAGGACCCACACCACTAGGGGTAGTTCTTGTCACACCGATATTGCGTGATCAATGTGGCCTATGCCCTAGGCTTGGGGGTTTTTGAGTTTTTGCTTTATTTTGCAAGGTCAAAGGATAGACTTATTGTAGCCTGTGGGCATTTTGATGATATATATACATGAGGTTTTTTTTGGGTATACACTTGTCATGATTTTTTGTTTATTTTTATGCACATTTATTTACGTTGATGTATGCATGTGGTATTATGAATGTGATGTTTCTAATTATATGATGTATGCCTATGGAATGGATGAAATGATTTGTGTATAACTTGTTGATGGCACCATAGACTGTATAGGATTTACTGGCTTTTTGTACTTATGTGATGGCTTTGTGGAATGACTTTGCATGTGGTAATTTTGTTTTGTTATTTTTCGTATTTTTTGATGGTGACGTAAGTAATAAAATGTACCAGTTGTTTTAAAATGTAGCTAAGGTTTTTTGAGATTCATATGTTTTAACTAAATAGCCATGACTGTACATTTATCTCACAAGATTTTTTGAACAAGGTACGGATCAGACTTGAATTTGACCAAGTTATTTCACATCTTTGTGTGTGCAATTGAGGTCATTTTTGTGGTATTTGTTAGGATACCGCCAGTTCCAAATAGGCTGTCAACCAAACCTGTATTGAGGATCACCTAATTAGCTCCACTAACTTCGTTATTGTATTTAGTAAGATTAATCCACATGCAAACATTGGTCTGCTCACATGCAAAGCTAATGTGATAGACATATTGTCATGCATTTAGGATACCGCCATTGTCAGGTAGGCTATCCACAAAACTCGTAATGAGGATCACCTAGATGGGTTTTCGAATGCTGAGAATTCTAGGGATTCAAGCTCAGGCATCTTTCGGTTGCTCAACTTGTTAAGATACTTGCTCGTATACATAGCGATGAAAATCACTTTTTATTTTTTTGTTTTGTTTTTCTTTTTGAGCAATGACTTTGAATAGTGGTAATAACCACTATTATTTGATTTTGCATTTTTAGGTTTCAAATTTGAGCTCGTAGGTTTGTGGCTTGTGAATGGCATTGATCCTTTTGGCCTTGGGGATGACTACCCATCCTATTCAAGGATGTGTAGTATGAATCCTTACGACTTTGGAAACCAAAGGTGGTTGGGGATGTTATTATGTTAGGGCATTGATCTTTTAGGCCTTGGGGATGACTACCCATACTTGTTAGGGGCATGTAGTACAAATACTTACAACTGTGGGGGCCAAAGGTGTTTAGGAATATTATTATGAAATGGCATTGATCTCGTAGGCCTTGGAGATGACTACCCATCCTTGTTAGGGGCGTGTAGTACGAATCCTTATGACTTTGGGGACCAACGATGTTTTGGGATTTTTGTTAGTGGTGAAGACCACTATTTTGTATGGGAAATTGGATGGGGAAGAGCTTGTCCTTTTGCCAATTCTTAGCATTCTTGATCCATTGCACAGGGGGATAAACAGGCTAACCTTTCGCCTATGGTAACTTAGACTACTTTGTAGGTTTCTCTTGCAGTCACACAACTTGGGAATTATTTTATGTGTTTTAACTTGTGTAGGGATGTTACGTAACTAGGTGTGATCCAAGTAAAACTCTACCCTTATAAAATATGTTTGAATTTGTACAGTTTTTGGCTAGAAATATAAAGACATCTGAATGACGAAAACCTAAAATATGTTAGGAGACAACTGACTATGATAAAAATGTGGACAATGTTATTCTGGATGGATGTGTTTATAAAATGGAAAAATATGGAAAATGATGGAATTGCCTAGAAATTACTGTCTATGGTTCTTATGACGTGTATGACTACCAAATATGCCATGTATGGATGCAATGCCTAATGCAGTTTATTATATTTTTATGTTTTGATTTTTATGAGTATGCATGGAATTGAGATGCAATTTTTTTGCTATTGTTGATTATTTTATTGTTTTTGTTTATTTTTGAATATTTGTTTTTGACAAAGTGATTGTGGGAACCCTTGGAGCTTTTGGTTTGACCAAAGGTTTTATGGATACCTTTGGGGCATTTTAGGGTTGACCAAGTGATTGGGGAAATCCTTGGAGCTTTTGGATTTGACCAAAGGGTTTATTGATACCTTTGGGGTGTTTTAGGTTGACCAAGCGATTGTGGGAATCCTTGGAGCTTTTGGTTTGACCAAAGGGTTTATGGATACCTTTGGGGCGTTTTAGGTTGACCAAGTGATTTTTAGAATCCTTGGAGCTTTTGGGGTGGGCTATGGCTCTCTAAATGTGGAATGGCCTCAAATGACTGATGTTCAAGGGTTCTAGTTCCTTGAATCCTTCAAGAGAGGTAAGTCGGTATGTTCTAGGTCCTATTTTACTGTTAATTACATAGGGACCTAAAAAATTTTCCATGAACTTGTCCCTTAGATGGGGTGGCAAGTTAGAATTTTGTTGGTTCTCTTTTAAGACCAAGTCACCAACCTGAAAGTCCCTTAGGTGAACTTTCATGTTGTATGCTTTCCTAAGTTGCTCTTGATAGATACACAAATGTTTGAGAGCATTGACACGTCGTTCATTGAGCAACGTAAGTTGGTCTAACCGGGCCTACCGCGTAGTGTCATCATCGATGAACTCTTGTATTGATATGCGTAGGGAAGGTGTTTCCAACTCGAGAGGCATGACTGCCTCGGAGCCATACACCAAAAAAATGGAGTTGCCCCAGTGGGATCCGAATGCTAGTGCGATAAGCCCATAGGGCAAGCGAGATTTGAATGTGCCAATCCTTTGACTATCTACGACTATATTTTTAAGGATGGCAAATAGCATTTTGTTTGACGCCTCTGCTTTCCCATTTGCCTACGGATAATAGGGTGTTGAAAAATTGTGCTAAATTTTGTACTTTGTTGTCAACGCACACACATCTTTGTTCTTGAATGATGTCCCATTATCCGATATGATCTTGGATGGAATACCAAAATGACATATGATGTTATGCAAAATAAATTCTGCAATGCGGGGTCCAATCGTAGAGGTTAGCAAAATTGTTTCCACCCACTTGGTGAAGTAATCTGTGGCCGTTATGATAAACGTGTGATGACCTAACGACGTAGGGGAGATCTTTTCGATTAGATCTAAGCCCCACTATGAAAATAACCAAGCTGATTGGATTTGTTGCAAGGCCTGAGAAGGTACGTGTGTCAAATTGACATGGTGTTGACACTTCACACACTTCTTTACATATGCGCAACAATCTCACTCTAAATATGGCCAATAATAGTCCATGCGAAGAATGCACTTTGTGATGGCCATACCTTTAAAGTGGCCACCGCATGTACCATCATGCGCTTGGGTGATTGCCCAAGCGGACTCTTGATGGTCCAAGCAATGAAGGAGGATTCCTTCATAGCTCCGACGATACAAAATTTCTCCTAACAAGACATGTTTTGTCGGTTTTTGTTTAAATGATATTTTTACGGTATGCATCAATCCAAGTGGGAGGTTACCTAACTTGAGGTAGTCTCTGATGGGTGTGTACCAATCTTTCTGATCAAAAACCTCGATGGTATGAACTGTCAATCCATATTGAAGTTCATCCCTAGCAAAAGTTGAGCAGGAAAGAACTTGTAAGAATAGTGTTGTGTTGCTATTAAGAGGGGTTGGGGAGAACAAGGACCCCCAGTTGGCGTTATTTAGACAATCAAGGATTCGAGAGAACTTATCCTGAGATGGTTCAATCTGGATCAGGTGGATCCCTAGTGTTAGGTCAGAGCTTGCATGCTCCATCATGGATTGCAACAATGTTTTAACTTGAATGGTTGTCATTTCACCAAAATGGTCTTGCGGGATTAGTAACCCCAAGGAGGCCATAGTATCTGCAAAATGAATCGATGATCGAGGGAGTTCCTCGATGTCATACCATTCAAGATTTTCCAAGAATTTGTCCACAAGGGCTTTGTAGGCCTGTAGAACTAGGCATTTACATTGGAATACCCATTTTACTTGGTTAATAATTAACAGTGAATCACCAAAGATGTTCAAGCATTTGATGTTCATGGTGATTATTGTTTGAAGACCTATGAGCAAGGTTTAGTATTTGGCATTGTTGTTGGTGCACAAAAAATTAAGTTTAAATGATAGAGGCATTAGAACCCCTTGTGTGAAGAATACAATCTCCATGCCACCCCCTTGCTCACATTTAGAACCATCGAAGAATAAGATCATGTCGACCTGTGACTCAGGATCATTAGAATCTGGCAATTTTGAAACATGGAAGACCCCATCATTAGGTAGCTCTATGGTCAGAGGTTGATCATCTTCAAGAGGAGCCTCTACTAGTTGATCAATGATGATTTGACCTTTGATGGACTTTTGTCCAATGAATTCGATGTCAAACTCTGTCAACAACATGATCCATTTCATCGTGCGGATACTATGATAAGTACGACTCATCATGTACCTCAATGGATTATCCTTAGACACAACATACGTCATATTGCTTAGCATGTAGTGGCTGAGCTTTTTGGTAGCAAATACCACTGCCAAGGATAGCTTCTCGACGTATGCATAGTTAAGTTCATAACTGACCAGGGTGCGGCTAAGATAGTAAGTAGTCTGTTCTTTGTGTAGTTCATTTTTCTGGGCTAGCATGGCACACAGTGCTACCTCAGTAGCTGAGATGTATAAGTAGAACATCACTCCTAGTCTATGTGGTGCCAATACTGGCGGTGAAGCCAAGTATTGTTTGATGTCGTCGAAGGCTAACTGGCACTCGTCATCCTAGTGAAATGCTACCCCCTTGTGCAATAATTTATTCATGGGTCGGCACTTGTCTGATAGTTACACTATGAAGCGCTTGATTGACGCGACCTTTCCCTATAGGCTTTTGAGCTGCTTGATGGTGGTTGGGGGAAGCATTTCAAGGATTGCCCTGACTTTGTGTGGATCTACCTCGATTCCTCATTTTGATACTATGAAACCCAAGATTTTTCTAGATGTGATGCCAAATACACACTTCTTGGGGTTTAGTCTGACTTTATGTTCAATTAGGCGATCGAGGATCTTGCTTAAGTTATCGAGATGATCTGGGTGCAAAAGATATTTGGCCAAAAAATCATCCATGTAATCTTCCAAAGTTTTATGCATGTGATTGTGGAAGATGTATGTCATAGTGCATTGGTAAGTGGCGCTAGTGTTTTTAAGGCCAAAGGGCATGACCTTATAAAAAAATATCCCCCAAGGCATTGTGAACATTATTTTGAGTTGATCATTGAGATTGATACGAATCTGATTGTATCCCAAGAAACCATCCATGAGGAAAAGCATTTTATGACCTACTGTAGCATCTACCAATGTGTCAATGCTAGGCAAGGGGAAATATTCCTTGGGAATCGCTTTGTTTAGATCTCAAAAATTGATGTAGATGCAAATCCTCCCATATGGATTTTTGACAGGCACCATGTTGGAAAACCATGGTGATGGGGAGCCAATTTTAACCAATTAAAATCATAAAGAAAAAGATGCAATTTTATTTCGAAGCATGGAAAGCTTACAATTCGAAACTATGAAATGTTACACAGTGCAAAAAAATAATGACAGTAGAAGCCGTAGCCTTCATCTTCCCAGCCTCCCGAATCCTTCAAAAAAATCCCCTTTTATAATCTAGGCTTCTTCCTGCAACCATCGTTCGTAACAGTCTTAACGGCTTCTGGAACTGCCATATGGAATGGCCTTAATGGCATCTGGAACTGCCACTTGGAATGGCCTTAATGGCCTCTGGAACTGCCACTTGGAACTGTCTTAACGGCTTCTGGAATCACCACCTGTCGTCTGCAACAGTCCATAAAAAACCCATCTTCTCCTTCTTAGCCATGTCACAAAAACATGACATGTCACGATATCGCGACACTTTTCTGCCCTTGGCTCTCCTTCTCCAATGTGTCGCGATATCACGACATTTTTCTACTTTTGGTCCTCTTTCTCCAATGTGTCATGATATCGCGACACTTCTTCGAATTTTGGCTTTGCTTGCCAAAGTGTCGCAATATCGTGACACTTCTTTGTCTTTTGGCTTTGTTTGCCAATGTGTCGCAATATCACGACACTTCTTTGTATTTTGGATTTCTCTGCCAAAGTGTCACGATATCACGACACTTCTGTGACTTTTGGCTTTGGCTACCAAAGTGTCACGATATCACGACACTTTTGTGGCTTTTGACTTCGACTGCCAAAGTGTCGTGATATCGCAACACTTTTGTGGCTTTTGACTTCGGCTGTCGAAGTGTCACGATATCATGACACTTCTGTGGCTATTGGATTCGACTGCTAAAGTGTCACGATATCACGACACTTTTGTGGTGTTTGACTTTGGCTGCCAAAGTGTCACGATATCGTGACACTTCTGTGGCTATTGGCTTCGGCTGCCAAAGTTTCACGATATCGCGACACTTCTATGGCTATTGGCTTCGACTGCCAAAGTGTCACGATATCGCGTGACAAATTTTATGTCACGATATCACGACCATTATTTGCGCTTGCCACGGTTCTAAAATATGTCGTGATATCGCAACGACATATTTGTGTCGCGATATCGCGACCGTTTTTATACTTAGAAAATTTTGCAAACTTTAAAATTTTTTGTTTTTCTTTTTGGTGATGCAAGATTGCTATGCTACCCTGGATGCTCCTGCATCAGACACCCGGGGTAGATTTTTTTTTAGAAGTGATCCTCACTTCTAGGCTATCAGAGGAAAACCCAAATGATCAACCTCTGATTTGGACAACCATGTGGCATCTTCGATAGGTCGGTTCTTCCATTTGACCAAATACTTCGAATATTGCCTATTTCGGGTACTTCTACCTTCATGAGTGTCGAGTATGTCTTCAATTTATTCTTTGTCTGGAGTGGATGCAGGAATGTTCCATAGATCTAGACTGGGTGGTTCACTACAACTTCCTGCATGATATTCAACCAAGTCTGAAATATTGAAGATAGGTGAAATATTCAGTTCACTTGGTAGATCAACTTCATAGGCATTGCCTGAATCTCATTTACCTATGATCCGACATGGTCCAAACTTCTTCATCTTCAACTTATTGTATGTTTTGCAAGGAAAACGTTCCTTACGCAAATGAACCATGACTTCATCCCCCACCTAGAATTCTTTGAAACGTCGCTTTTGATCTGCTTGGGCTTTGTAAGTAGCATTCATTTGACTAATATGCTATTGTACCTCTTCATGTAAAGTCTTCATGTGTGCTGCAAAGTCTTCAGCTTCAACACTGCACTTGTCTGCTTTATCCATCGATCTTAACTCAGAAGTGTTTCTCGGGCTATACCCATGCACAATCTGGAATGGTGATTTACCAGTACTACGATTGACAGAATTGTTGTAAGCAAACTCTGCCTATGGTAAAATCAGATCCCATCCCTTGGGTTTATCTCCTACCAGACATTGTAGAAGATTACCCAAACTTCTGTTGACTACTTCGGTCTATCCATCAGTCTACGGGTGGTACGCAGAACTGAATTTCAAGTCTATTTTTAGCTTCTTCCATAAGGTTCTCTAGAAATACCCCACAAATTTGGTATCTCTGTCCGAGACAATGCTTTGGGGTAGACCATGAAGTCGGACTACCTCCTTGAAGAACAAGCCGACAATGTGAACCGCATCACTTGTCTTCTGACATGGAATAAAATGGGCCATTTTTGAAAACCTGTCAACAACAACAAAAATGGCATCATTTCCACATTGTGTTCTTGGCAGACCAAGAACAAAATCCATACTGATGTTCTCCCATGGTCTCTCTGGTACAAGAAATGGCTGGTACATTCCTGTATTTTGGTTGACACCTTTTGCCATCTGGCACACTCTGCAACCCTGCACAAATTTGGTCACATATTGCTGCAACTGTAGCCAATGGTAATTCTCACTAATAAGAGCAATGGTCTTATCATGGCCAAAATGCCCTGCTAGTCCTCCGCTATGTTTCTCTTTGATCAAATTTTCCCTCATGGAACTTCATGGAATGCACAACTGATTCTACCGAAACAGCATCCCATCTTGGATCATGAAATCCAACCACTTAGTGCGATCCACAGTAGTAGGAGACACACATGTTGTCCATGCCTCTACAAAATCTAGATCTACTGGGTATAAACTCTTGAGTTCATCAAACCCAACAACTTGCACTCTCATTTCTATCAACAAATTATGCCTTCTACTCAAGGCATCTGCAACTCTATTAGATTTTCCACTTCTATGCTTTAGTACAAAGGTATAACTTTGTAGGAATTCAACCCACTTCAAATGTCGTTGGTTAAGTTTACCTTGACTAATTATATACTGCAAAGCTTCATGGTCAGTATATAAAACAAACTCTTTGGTTAGCAAATAATATCTCCATTTCTTAAGAGCCTAAATTATAGCATAGAATTCTTGATCAAAAACAGAGTATTTCTTTCTAGCATCATTCAATTTTTCACTAAATTATGCAATAGGTTTACCTTCTTGACTCAACATAGCTCCAATGGCACTGCCACTGGCATCACAGTCAACCTGAAACACTTTATTAAAATCTAGAAGTTCCAGAATGGGCTGTTCTGTCACTTTCTTCTTCAATATGTTCATGCTAGTATCTGCCTTGGTAGTCCACTTAAAGTCTCTCTTATCCCCTCTCATAGTTTATGTTAGGGGTGCACAAATACTGCTAAAGTCTCTAATAAACTTTCTATAGAAACTTGCAAGACCATGAAATGATCTTACCTATGTTACATTCCTTGGGGTAGGCCATTCAAGGATAGCCTTCACTTTCTCAGGATCCATTTTTAGACCCTCCTCTAAGATAACAAATCCCAGGTATATCAACTCTTTCTGTACAAAACTGCACTTCTGTATATTTATCAATAACTGCTCCTTACGCAGTTTTTCAAAAACTATCCGAACATGCAACAAATGTTCATCCAATGTTTTACTAAAAATCAGAATATCATCCAGATACACTATCACGAATTTTTCCAGGAAGTCACGCAATACTTCATTCATCAGCCTCATAAATGTACTGGGTGCATTAGTCAATCCAAATGGCATAACTAACCACTCATACAAACCCTCTCTGGTTTTAAAGGTTGTCTTCCATTCATCACCTTCTCTAACACGTATCTGATGATATCCGCTCTTCAAATCAATATTAGTGAAGTATTTAACTCCACTCAAGCAATCCATTATATCGTCCATTCTAGGTAATGGAAAGCGATATTTAATGGTAATTTTATTAATGGCTCAGGAATTAGTGCACATTTGCCATTCGCCATTTTTCTTTGGTGCAAGTACTGTTGGCACTGCACAAGGGCTCAAACTTGCTCGAATCAAACCCTTCCTCAACAATTCTTGAACTTTTCGGTTCAACTCTTCATTCTCAATAGGAGACATTCTATGGGCTGCCTTATTGGGTAAGCTAGATCCTGGCATTAATTCAATATGATGACTAATCTTCCTCATTGGGGGCAAACCCTCAGGCACATTGTCTGATATAATATCAGGAAATTCTGCTAACAGATGTTCAACTTCTGCTGGAATGTCAGTAGTATCTTCTCTTTTTACCATAGGAATTAATGCATAACACATTGAATCCCTCTTTATACCATCCAAAATTTTTTTGCCATCTACTAAACAAATTCTAGCATTATTGCATACATTTTCCTCAACCTCCTTCAATGGCTTCAGTTTGTGGCGTACTCCATATTTTGTCAGGGAATAGGTATTTGCATGTCCATCATGCGCTGCACGTCTATCAAATTGCCATGGTCTTCCAAGCAACAAATGGCAAGCATCCATCAATAAAATATCACACAGGACCTCATCCTGGTATCTTCCAATTTTGAATTTGACCAAGCATTGTTCACTGACCAATGCTCTATGATCCTTCTGCAACCATGCAATATGGTATGGATGTGGGTGCTATCTTCTTTCTAACTTTAATTTACCTACCATTTCCTCAGAAACCAAATTATCTGTACTACCATTATCAATAATAATATTACAGATTTTACCTGAACATTTGCACCTCATGCGGAATAGGCTTTTCTGCTGATCTGGTTCCTTCTCTTCATTCAACAAAGTTATCCTTGTGATCATCACTTCTTCAGGCTCTGCTTCTTCAGAGTGCTCGGATTCAACACCATCCTCAGCAACTGCAGCTCTGGCATTACCTTCAGGCCTTCTATTCGGTGCTTCTTGGTGTTTGGGACACTCATATGATTGATGCCCTTCTTCTCCGCAATTAAAATAGGTTCCATGGAATCTGCCTCTGCCATATTTGCGTCCACCTCTTCTTCGCCCCCTTTGATAATCATTGTTCTGATTACGAGGTCGGTAAGCATTCTCCTCCTTCTGTTCCTGGCGATTGCTAGTTTCACCAGTCTATTTTTGATCATCATATTTAATTCCACTGGTTCTTCCACCAGTTCTTCCACCATGACCTCTTCCTCTTTGCTTGCTATCAAATTTGCGGTTCAGTTTCTCTTCCACTTTCAAAGCAAAATGGTAAGCATCTTCAATTTTGTTCATTCGAACCAGACTCAATTCTTCTTGCACGCTGGTTCTCAACCCATTAATATAATGGGCTACTCTTTCTTTATTGGCTTCTGTATGTCCAGTTTTGTTAGAAATTTTAAAGAATTCTTCTGTGTATTCTTTAACAGATTTGCTGGACTGGCACAAACTCTGTATTTTTCTCAGCAGATCTAATTTGTAATCTGCTGGAATAAACTACCATTTCAATTTTTCCACCATTCAATCCCACCTGGTGATATTTTCTTTTCCTCTCTGGTTTCTTTCCAGTTGCACTCCTTTCCACCATATGCCAGCATGGCCTTTCAATTTTGTTTTGGAAAATTTAATTCGATTTGGATCTTCAAATTTCTCATATTCAAAATATTCCTCCATGTCATTAATCCAGTCGATTAATTCTTCTGGATTTAAATTTTTAGAATATGTGGATACATCTAGATTCGGCCTTTTCCCAATCTGAGAAATAGCTTTAATCATTCTCGATTCTACGACACTCATTGCTTCCTCTTCTTCTTCAGACGAATCTTCAACTCCATCATCATCGCTGCGGTCTTCTCCTCTTGGCTCTACTAATCTGTACAATTCTTCTTGCAAGGTCAACACTTGTCTTTGTAATGCTCGAAAGTCTCCTTCAGGAACCATGTTCCTTCCAGCACCACAATTTCTTTGTGGCAACATTCTGTCTCATAGTTTCTCAGAAACCTGTAACCCCAGATCCTGGTGGGAGCTGCCTCACGTTTGGCGGTCTGCTCAACACACTCAGAATCTTACTGCTCTGATACCACTTGATGGGGAACCAATTTTAACCAATTAAAATCATAAATAAAAAGACGCAATTTTATTTCGAAGCATGGAAAGCTTACAATTTGGAACTATGAAATGTTACATAGTGCAGAAAAATAATGACAGTAGAAGCCGCAACCTTCATCTTCCCAAACTCCCGAATCTTTCAAAAAAATCCCCTTTTATAATCCAGGCTTCTTCCTGCAACCGCCGTTCATAACCGTCTTAACGGCTTCTGGAACTGCCATATGGAACGACCTTAATGGTCTCTGGAACTACCACTTGGAATAGCCTTAATAACCTCTGGAACTGCCACTTGGAACTATCTTAACGACTTCTGGAATTGCCACCTATCATTTGCAACAGTCCGCGAAAACCCGTCTTCTCCTTCTTAGCCAGGTCGCGAAAATGCAACATGTCACGATATCGTGACACTTTTCTACCCTTGGCTCTCCTTCTCCAATGTGTCACGATATCGCGACGTTTTTCTGCTTTTGGTCCTCTTTCTCCAATGTGTCGCGATATTGCGACACTTCTTTGAATTTTGGCTTTGCTTGCCAAAGTGTCATGATATTGCGACACTTCTTTGTCTTTTGGCTTTGTTTGCCAAAGTGTCACGATATCGTGACACTTCTTTGTCTTTTGGCTTTGTCTACCAAAGTGTCACGATATCGTGACACTTCTGTGGCTTTTGGCTTTGGCTGCCAAAGTGTCGCGATATCACAACACTTTTGTGGCTTTTGACTTCGGCTGCCAAAGTGTCATGATATCGTGACACTTTTGTGGATTTTGACTTAGACGACACTTCTGTGGCTATTGGCTTCGGCTGCCAAAGTGTCACGATATCGCGACACTTCTATGGCTATTGGCTTCGGCTGCCAAAGTGTCATGATATCGCAACAACTTTGATGTAGCGATATGGTGACCATTATTTTCGCTTGCCATGGTTCTAAAATATGTCGCGATATCTCAACGACATTTGTGTCGTGATATCACGACCATTTTTATACTTAGAAAAATTTGCAAACTTTGAAACTTTTTTGTTTTTCTTTTTGGTGATGCAAGATTTCTATGCTACTCTAGATGCTCCTACATCACATGGTGGGTAATCCATGTAGATGACAAAGTACGCATCCAATAGCTTTTGAAGCTCGTCTTTGACCATTAAGGCTGCTATTAGATGCATCTTACATATTTTTTGCTTAATTGCCTTGACTGTCAGATCAAGCGTTAGATTATGCGTGACTAGCTACGGGTCTAACCCCGAAATGTCTTTGTAGGACCATGCAAAAACATCCTTCTTATCTTTGATAATGGCAATGTAATTGGCTTGCTCTTCGAGGGATAGAATTACCCCCAGCTTGATGATTTGCGAACTCATTGGATCAGAGCCGATGTCTACATCAGTCGTCTCTTCAACTAACATGTGGGACCTATCCTCCAACTGGTGTAGGGTTGGGATCAAGTGGATATCATTTTCTGAATTTAGGTCTATGTTGGGAACGTTGGGTTCCTCTTCAGCATGGAAGACATCCTGAGTCTATTTTGGGGTGAAACGAAATATCCCACCGTAAGGCCAGTACTCTGACGGGGATGGTGGTGTGTCAGCGTGATCCCAGTCTATAGCATCTAAATATAGATACAATGACCATGTTGGGTTTGCTGGGTTATGGATTGGGGCAATTAAGTCAATGGAGATCATGTTGATGAAATGATTTTGGTCTCCATTATCATGGGTGTGGTGACTCGGACATCCTAGGTGATATTTGTGCTCCAAATTTTTCTCTGTGGGCACTAGCATAAATGGATCAACCCTATGTGTGGATAAAAGGATAGGGTCTATCCTTGGCACTAATGGCTCTATAAGGTCTCTGGGTGGAAGGCACTCTTTGTATGCCTAAAGTGGTGAGTGCGATAATTGGTCCAATTGCACCTAGTTTAGGTGCCACCTATGCCTTGGCCTTATGTATAATTGTTCAAACATGTCGTCAATGTCCATGGGGTATTGCTGCTATCACATATGATTGAGATATGCCATCTTAGTCTCGTATTCATAATCGTTATCAGAGATCCATAGGCCTTCTTTGGCTTCGATAGTTTTTTGTGACATGTGAGGCTTGTCTTGCTCGAGCAAATTGATCTAGTCCCATTGGGGTTGTTATGTTCTCTGTGAGAGGACCTAAATTTCTTGAAGTGGCATTTGCTCGACTGGAGCATCAAAGGGGAACATTGTCATGAAGCTCTCCTAATAATCATCTATGGGTGTCACTTGTGAGTGATTGCTATCAGAATCGAAAGGATCCCAAGGCACTACCTCATACTCTGACTCGTCTTCTGAAGACCCCTCTTGGCCTTGTCTATATTCCTCTTGTAGGTGAGTCTTCAAACTTTCTCCTTTCTTGATCAAAGGGAAAGGGTTGTTAAGGTCAACAAGGTTGGTTGTTAGCAATGGGAGATAATCCCCCAATGTATATATTGTGTTAGGATTGGCATATAGATCTAATGCCAACCCATCCTTGTTGCCTATCCCTAGGTCTTGCATGTTATCTACCAAGATTTCAAGGGGTAGGGGGTGGTTGAACCCTACTCTTGACTTGTCGTATGACATCTGATATCTTGGTTGGAAAAGAATGCACACTCCTTGCTCATACCTGCCCAACCCATATCCATGCCAATTGCATTGGCCAAGATATCTCAAAGCAAAGTCTGGGTTGGACAAATAGTTGACGTCCTCAACAAAGGGCTCTTCATATTCTTCTTCTTGCATGTAAGGTTCAATGTCATTATCGAGGCCCCCATATACAAAGTTTGTCTGATTTGGTGGGTAGCCTAGAGGAACCATAGTGCCGATGGGGAGGCAAGGTCTCTCCATGTCCTGCATGGACTCAAGTGTGGGTGTTACTACATTTTTCTGCACTAAATACTCCCACATGCCCGTATTTGCCATCTCAACGATGATCCTTGGAGGTGGAGGGGGAGGGAATGGGAGTTATTCCTAGGTCCTCTCCATGTAGGGTGAACTAGGCATCTTGACTTCCATTTGGCTAGGCATCTCTTTGGTACAGATGGTTGAGACTAGTGGTGGTGCCTCTTCTAGGGGTTTCTTCCCCTTATCCTTTGGTATGGCCACCGTAGGTGGTGTTGTTGGTGAAGGACAAGATGATGAAGATGGACCCAACTGGTGATTTGATGGACTTAACAGCGGGGATGAATGCAAAATCAAACCCTGTTTGGACGGATTCAACTGAAAGTCCAAATGTGTCGATGGAAGGGTCGATTGCGGCATCAGTTGCACCGTATTGCAATACTTAAAGGGATTGAAGTCTACTGGGACTACATGCACATGCCCCTTGAATGTGTAATTTAGGCACTGATGAGCTATTGAAGGGACACACTTCATGTCCCTGATCCAAGGCCAGCCCAGCAAGATATTATAGGCCATCTCACCTTCCAATATGTGGCACAACATAGGAATAGTCTTTTGTCCCACTTGGATGGGTAGGACAATTGTGCCAAATGTCGAGCATATCACATCATTGAATGCTCGAAGGGTATAGGTGGATGCCACGATGTGAGATACTGGCAACTTGAGGTGTTTCAAAGTTTTTGTTGTGATTATATTGTTGAACAAGCCAGTGTCCACCAACACCCTTTTAAACAGAATCTCGTTGACCCATGCAATGACATGCAGGGGTGGATCTGCCATATCACCAGTCACCGATTTCAGTTCATCTTCTCTAAAGGTGATGACTGGTTATTGAAATAGTTTGCTTCATGGGGCTACAACTAGATGGCTTTTAATATCTCCATTAGAGCCTCCTGATGGGGCGATGATTTCTGAATGAGCTCGTATATGGAGAGCCTAACCGACATGGTCCTTAAAATTTGGGTAAGTCTAGTTTGAATCGTGGCCACTGTTCTATGCAAGGGAGGTTACGTAGGGTGATATTGAGGTTGTGACGTTGATGGAACCTTTGTTGTGGCCACCACGGGGGTAGCTCCTGGGTACCTCTTGTTTCGAGTCACTATGCTTATCATCCCTATATACCCCTACATGGGGCACTTCTGTGTCACCTCATTAACTTGAAGGGTTTTTTCCTATGCATCATGGGTAGGCAGGGGGTCTTTGAATACTCCCATCTATTTGTTGTTTGGCTCCATGGGGTTATCCACCACCAGCGTCTTGTTGTCAATTAGGTCTTGCACAAAGCTCTTGAACTTCCAACATGCGTAAAGTTCATGTCCTTTCTACCTATGAAATCTACAGTACAAGTCTTCTCTATAGCCCTTAGGTTTTGGTGCGTTGGGTTCTATGGGTCAACTTTCTGGTAGGTGTATCAAGTTTACCATAGATAAATGGTCAAACAAGGAGTCTTTGGACTCTGTGAAGGGTGTGAACTATCACCGAGGGTGACGCTACTGATTTTTCTCTTGTCGATGATTTTCCTTCTCATGGATATCAATAGGAACTGCCTGATAGTTAGCCTATGAGGGTTGTGTTTCTTGTGCAGGTTTAGGCATGTTTATAGCAACCTGATTGACTACAACAGGTTTCGATTGCATGGTCCTTGTTTTGGAATTTTTAGGCCACTCTTTCTTCTATGGTTTGGCTATATTGTCATCTTGTATCTTAATCTCCTCAATGATTCTGGCTTGCGCCAGGGATTCCTCAAGAGTGGCATATTGTTATAGTTGCAATAGCACAAAGATCGATCTCAAATAACTTTTTGAGAACATTTGGGTCAGGTCGGCCATAAGAGGGAGGTAAGGAAGCTTTGAAAGCAACGTCCTACACCTATTTCCATAGGCCTCCATGGTTTCTTCCTCATACTGCCTGAGGCTAGCTAGGTCGCTTAGTGATGCCTTCCTCTTGGTGTTGAAGGTTGAGGAACGCGTCCACTAGCTGATCCAAGTTACTGAGCTATGCTTTGGTAACTGGGTGAACCAATCCGAGGCAGGGCCAGTGAACGTGGTTATAAATGTTCTTAGCAGCAAAGAATCACTGTCCTAAATGCCAAAGCATTGGCTCAGGAATCTAGTCACGTGCTCTTGGGCATCCTCCTCCCCTCTAAATATTGCCAACTGAGGCAGTTTAAAGTGTTCATGGTATGGGGGTGTTGGAACTGACAGATGCACATGGTGACTATGGAGCTAGCGTAAAGTGGGCTTTTGGGGCCAGAATTCTTGGTCTCCATAGACTCTAAGCACTCTAGCAGTGCTTTGTATGCATTGAAAGATTTTATTTCTTCCTCCTTGGTTTGTTCGTATTGTGGGTTGTGGGGAACTTGAGGCCTATGGAGGGGTATTCAGATAGCATCCCCTCTGCCTTGGTAGGGCATTTCAACTTGCTCTTCTTCTTTCTCATACTCCTCATAGGATTCTTGAGGAGTTCTTGGGCGATACCTATAAACATGGGTGGGTGCCCACGGAGGGTGCCCATCGTTGTTTCTGGAAGTGGCCTCCTACTCAGGTCTAGGAGGTCTTGGAGGTAATATTTGATAAGGTCACGGAGACCTATCTCACACAAAGGGGTTATGCCTCTCATATAACTCTATCTTATGTGTGCGAGGGGTTGGGACCCTCTCAGGAACATTATTCTAGAGAAATTCATCTGTCTGACACCGAATGCACTCTTTGCTAAGGTGATACAGGTGCTATAATTATTATTGGTCTTGTCAGAGCTACATGATTTATGCTTGGTGGGTGATATGTTTGGCAAATTATAAGTCAATTTGTTCCACTATCTTGTGTTTAGGAAGCCTAGATGCCTCTCCTACATGTCTATCTTGGTTGTGGTGATCCGAGATCTCTATGGGTCACTTTTCTCTATCGAGGTTAGCGGCATTCACCCGAGGCTCTCGTCTCAGTGGGTGATCATAGCACATAACAAGTTTGGAAGCACATTGCTCCCACACTGTGTATTGCTCTTGAGGAATGTAGCGGTCTTCCTCATGCTCCCTTTCATACAGGTGAAAGGAGCGAGCATAATTGGCTTGCTCTATCTGAAGAGCCTTGTGCTCTGGATTTGGCCTATTGTTTTTTATAGTAATGAGGGGTAGAGGAGGGATGACGTAATCATGTGGCCCCTCCTTATGGACCCTAGGTTGTTCTAGCACTTCATCGTGTTGTGGCCACTCATAACAAGTGTCTAAGGGAGCCCTCCCATCGATGTTGAGTGCCACGCATATGGCCTCCTAAAAGGGTCTATGTTGAGTGGGAGTGCCCCTCAAATGGGTGCGTCTATAGTCCCATTATGTAATGGCATGATGTGGAATATCTTGTGGGTCAGGCCGCCAAGGCAGTATTACCAAGTCCTCAGGACTATATCAGAGGTGACTTGTGCCCCTTTGTACACTTTTCATAGCTTTCACCCATGATTGGGCTCGACTACAGGTGTACACCATGGTAGTGTTTATCTAAATATGTGTACATTTTTATATTATTTACGATTTTTTATGCTACACTTAATAAAAGGGAAACACACAATCAAAGCAATGATTATCTTGTTTATGGATTAGAAGTGTGCCCTAAATCTGGTTCAGTGTGTTTTGATATTTTTTGTTCTAAAAACCTTTTAAAGATTTTTTTTTTGTATATGCAATATGAGGTCTCTTATATCTCCTAAATGAAGAACATAGACTTATACTGAGAGGGGGGGTGAACAGTATAAGACTTAACCATTTATCAATTTTTACTTTAGATAGCAGTGGCATCATCATAGCATTAATCATCATAGAAAACATCACACAATGAAGACCCATTTTAACGTGGTTCACCCAAGGTGGGCTACGTCCACTCAAATATTTTCTCTAAAAGATTTCTCAAAGTTCTTTGGGAATCCTTCCCAATTACAATGTTTATGAGCCTCAGCCCAAAGGAGAAACCTTCCCCTCAACTCTGGAAATGATACTTTAGAAGATCACCTACCTCTTCTTCCGCTAGCATGTGGAACTCCTTTCCACAGAAGACCTCCTGTCCTCAATGCTCAGCCTCAAGAGACCTCTGTCCTCACTGATCACCTCCACAGCAACTCATCAACCTGTACTAAACACAGTCAGTTGGTCCAACACAAGTCTTCCTCACTCTGTCAGATCTGTCCCAAGCTCAACTCATAAAGCTTGAACAAATCAATCTCTGTTGCACACAAGCCTTCTCAAAGACTTGTCAAATCTGTCCTCAGGTTCTTCTCAAAGAACCACTTCAACTCTGTCCTCACGTCCTCTGCTAGGACCTGTCCAAATCAGCTCACAAGTCCTCACTAGAACTTGTCCAAATCAGCTCACAAGTCCTCACTAGAACCTGTCCAAATCAGCAAGCTCACCAAGAAAAACTTGCTTAGCATGAACCCACAAAGAGAATTGTTAGAGACCCAATGTGATTCATCAACCTCATAGAAGCATAAAGAGAATTGTTAGAGACTCAATATGTTCTATACTTAACTCCCAATCTCAATCTCAACTCAATCTCAATCTCAAATCTCAACTCAATCTCAATTCAATCTCAAAAGAATAAGATAGATGTAGTATGCTTTTCTCAAGAACATGAAACACAACCCAACAATTGCCAACCATGCAATAACTCATATAACAATGATACTCATGTTCTTTCCACAACCAATATCTTTTCACTACCAATTAGGGCTTTAACAACAATGCTTATAGACAAGGTTTAACCAACATCATTCAACTCAACATTAACCTTGAAGCATTCAACCAATCACTACATGAAAAGGAAACTAGTAGACATCCTTTTCCCTCCAAAGATATTTGAACAAAATAGCCACCAACATAAATCACCAATGCAAAGAATAACTTGCTCAAATCAATCTCAATGGAGTAAGCCCAAATCATGTATCAAGTAAAGCATTAACTTGATCAAAACAACCTCTATGGAAGCAACTCAACCATCAATCTCAAAACAGCCAACTAAGGGTTTCACCAACTCAATGCAAGTAGCAAGACTTACTAACATAAACCCTAGTGCAAAAATGCTTCCTCTTCCTCAACCAGAATTATGCATTCACCCAAAAAACTCATCAATGATTTTAATGCATAAACAATCTTCAATATCCAGAAAATGGGATTTACACCAACAAGAATACCTAGTAGACAACCTTTTCACTCCAAACTCAATTTCAGAAAATACACCATCAACAATATACATGGAAGAAGTTGCCCATACCTTTGTTTGAGGAAGAAGAGAATAGTTCTTCAACCTCTTACCAACACCACCCTCAACTTTGCCACCAAGTTAGGGTTAGATCATAAAAGTAACCACAAAAATATTTATTCCATAAAACACCTTATGACTCCAATCCTTAGAAGTCAACTACCAAAAAATATAAAGCATACAAACAATATATCCTTTTACACCTTATTTCTCCAAATTAATTAAACCATGCTCAAGGAATAATAGCTTCTAAGCAAATCTCACTCAACAATCAAGCCAAAAATCTCAACCACACACTATCAACCTTATATCTCCAAAGAAGCATTTAACCTTAAAAATAATTTTAAATAAATCTGCCCAACCACTTCTTCTTTAACAAAATGCAGATTTTATTTTAAAAACCTTACCAAAAAAATGCTTCCGAAAATCACGGGTCAACAGTGCCTCCGAAAAAAATCGGAGCGCAAAAACTCTTCTCACACTCCACGGCGGGAGTCGAACGCTTGACCTCCCTTCAAGCGCCTTCATAGAACAGTCGTTGCCACTAGGCCAACGGTGCTAGCTTGAAGGCTAGCAAGAGTCTCCTTCTCCTTAACCCTTTGGCGGCGGATAAACGTGGCAAAAAAAATGATAGCCGTAGCTTTTACTTCCCAACCTTTGTGCAATTCCAATTTCTTTAACACCATTGCTTTGGACTATAGGTTATGGCTTATATAGCCAAACTTCCATGCTATGCACGACGTCGATGGGAGGATAATTCAAACTTTTCGAATTAATATTATTTTGGTGCCTTCGAAACAACTTTAGGGTTTATGAAACCCTTTTGATTATTTAAAAAATAATCAAAGGTCTTTTAGACCTTAGACCTTAGGTGGAGAACCCATTAAATTATTAAAATAATTTAATCACTAAATCAAATAAATAATTAATTAAAAAACCTTAAAAAGGTTTTATTAATTAAGTTATTTAATTAATAAGTGTCTCCAGCCTTTGCATTAAGTTGAGAGTGGTTTTGAGAAAAACCCTTAATGCATCCACCTGGTTTTAATAAAAACCCTTAAACCTGCCATGGTTTTGATAAAAACCTTTTCATCCGCCACATGGAATCTCTCCGAAATCTTCTAGAAAATATTCTTTGGAATCTTCAACCTTTGAAGCCAATAAATCCTCTTGACATTAATGCCAGTTCCTTTTGACATCAATGACAACTCATAGACAAGAAGCTAGGATCTCAAACCCAAAATTGCCAACAATCTCCCCCTTTGTCATTGATGGCAAACCATGCTTCTCAACAACACTCGAAACTCAAAACTGTTGTATAGAAATCAGCTCCCCCTGACTTGAGGCTCTCCCCCTTTGTCATCAATGGCAAAGGGTCACCTTTGGGGCTTGGGACTAAGAATGAGCCTCTTAGCTTAGTCCCTCCCCCACCTCCTGTTGAGGTGATTAATTCCGGGGTGGGAGTAAAACTCCCAATTTCTCCCTTAAATACTCAAACGTATCTCTTGGAAGAGGTTTGGTGAAGATATCAGCAATCTGTTCTTTAGTAGGCACATACTCTAACTTAACTTGCTTGTCTTGAACTTGTTCTCTTAGAAAATGATACTTGATAGGAATATGCTTTGTTCTTGAGTGCATTACCGGATTCTTGGAGATACTTATGGCACTTGTATTATCACATAATATGGAGATGGGTTGATCATGCTTTATTTTGAAGTCTTCCAAGGTGGTTTTCATCCATAAAACCTATGTGCAACAAGCTACTACTGCTATGTACTCTGCCTCTACTATAGATAAAGAAACTGAAGGTTGTTTCTTACTTAACCAAGCAACCAAACTCCTTCCCAAAAAGAAAGCTCCACCACTAGTGCTTTTCCTGTCATCAATACTTCCTGCCCAATCTGCATCTGTATAAGCTGTGAGAGTAAACTTATCACCCTTGGGGTACCAAAGTCCAAGGTCCATAGTGCCCTTCAAATATCTGAATATCCTCTTGATTGCCATAACATGAGTTTCTTTTGGAGCTGCCTGAAATCTTGCTACTAACCCAACTGCTCGCATGATATCCGGTCCGGTAGTCTGTAACATACGATAAACTGCCAATCATTGACCCGTACAACCTCTGATCTGCCACTTGGAGATTCATCATCTTTGCTCAACTTGCACCCTGTAATCATTGGAGTACAAACTGGTTTGCTATCCATCATACCAAATTTTTTTAACATCTCTTTTATATACTTTCCTTGAGAGAGAAATATACCGTCTTTTGATTGGGCAATCTGAAGACCTAAAAAGAAAGATAACTCTCCAATCATAGACATCTCAAATTCCTTCTGCATGTTGTTAGCAAAATCTTTACACATTTGAGTATTGTTTCCTCCAAAAATAATATCATCAACATAAACAACCACAATCAACATATCATTGCCTTCATTTTTAATATACAGATTGCTATCCTGCCATACCTTTTCTGAATCCCTGTTCATGAAGATACCTGTCAAGTCTTGAGTACCAAGCCCTAGGAGCTTGCTTTAACCCATACAAAGCCTTTTTCAACTTGCACACATAGTCTGAATGTTCTGAAAGTAAAAATCCTTTTGGTTGTTCTATGTAAACTTCTTCTTCTAACACACCATTTAAGAAAGCTGACTTAACATCCATTTGATACACTTTGAAAGACTTGAAACTTGAGAGAGCTAAAAACATTCTGATTGCTTCAAGACGAGCAACTGGAGCAAAGGTCTCTTCAAAATCAATACCTTCAACTTGAGCATATCCTTTACAAACTAACCTTGCTTTGTTTAATCTTACCATCCTCATTGAGTTTGTTCCTAAAAATCCATTTGGTACCAATGACATTCTTATCCTTAGGTCTTGGAACCAATTCCCAAGTTTCACTTTTCTCTATCTGATTTAATTCTTCATCCATTGCTTTTGTCCAAAACTTATCTAGCACAAGCTTCACCGAGATCCTTTGGCTCAATCCGAGATAGTAAGGAGATATCTGTGGAAACATGTGAGGAAATAACTCTTCTTCTTGTTTGTATGCTATCTGGATTACCAATGATCAAATATTTTGGATGATGTTTCTGAACATACCTGGAAGGAGTTTTGGGGAGAAGTTGTTGTCTTTCTTCTTCTTCATCTGAAACCTCTCTGAATTCCTCTTGACAATTCTCATCATCAAATTCCTGTACTGACTCTCGTATTCCTATCTTCTCATCAACTGTCACATTTATGCTTTCTACGATAGTGTGAGTTCTTTTGTTGTAGCATCTCGTAGGCCTTGCTTTTGTTGGAGTACCCAAGAAAAATCCCCTCATCACATCTAGGATCAAACTTCCCCAAGTTCTGATCTTCCCTTCGATGAAACATTTACTACCAAACACTTTGAAATATTCCACTGTAGCTGGTCTCCCTTTCCATAGTTCATAAGGAGTTTTATGATGATTTACTCTTAACTGAGCCCCGGTGATAATATAAACTATTGTACTAACTGCCTCTTTCCAAAAACTGTCTGAAAGCTTTGATTCATTCAGCATAGCCCTAGCCATATTTTCAATAGTTCTATTCTTTCTCTCAACTACTCCATTTTGTTGAGGAGTTCTAGCTGATGAAAACTCTCTTTTAATTCCTTGTTGTTCACAATACTCCACAAATTCATTTGAAGTAAATTCTCCTCCTCTATCTGATCTCAAACATTTGATTTTCTTATCGAGTCTCATTTTCTATCATTTCTTTGAAAGCTTTAAATTTCTCAAGAGCTTCAGATTTTTCTTTTAGAAAAGTGACCCAAGTCATTCTAGAAAAGTCATCTATAAAAAGCATGAAGTAGCTTTCTCCCTGAATGCTTTGAGTCCTGGTGGGGCCACATAAATCAGTATGAATAAGATCCAAGGGTTTGGAAGATGAGTACCCCTTAGATTTAAAACTAGTTCTGGTCTGCTTTCCCATGTTGACAAGGACCACAGATGGTGTTTTGTGGTCTCTTTATTTTGGGTAAGTCTCTAACAACCTTCTTGTGACTAATATTGACAAGGTTATCAAAACTCAAATGTCCCATTCTTTTGTGCCATAACCAACTCTCATCTTCTTGAGATAGACAACACTTTTCCCTTTTTATCTCACTTAACATGTAAAGATTGTTAGGAGTCCTTTTAGCACTAGCAATGATTTTTCCATTCTTTTCTTTACTTATCTCACATCTATCCTGAAAAGAAGGATACTATGTGCCCTTGATCACAAAGTTGGCTCACACTCAGAAGATTATGTCTAAGACCTTCTACATAAAGCACATTTTTTGTTTTGGTTTTTCCATCCAAACTAAGAGTTCCTTTCCCACAAATTTTTGTTGACCTGTTATCTCCAAAACTAACTTGCCCTCTATTTGTTTCTTTCAAAACCAAAAACTTTTCTTTTTCACCAGTCATATGTTTGGAGCAACCACTATCAAGATACCATTTTTCCTCTTTATCTTGAGCATGAAAAGCAGTTTGAACTATCATAGATCTAGATTTGATTTCATTTCCTTTCCTAGTAAACTCTTTGCTAGATCTATCCAAATTACACATTCTTGCTACATGCCCAAAATTATTGCACTTGTAACACATGATATCTTTATTCACAAGAGGTGCAAAAGAATTAACATTTCCCTTATCATGGTTATTCACAAACTTATTGCAATGCATAGCTTTGTGACCAAATTTTTTGCAAGAAAGACAATAGCCATGGAAAGTATTATGTAACTTGTTTTGATGCCTTGGATGATTGTTCTTCTTGTGATCAACTTGAATCCATCGCTCTTCTCGTTTGAAAGTTGATCTTGCTTGAAGTTCCTATTTCTTGAATGGTGAGACTATCCTCCTTTTGCTTTCCAAAAGGAATATTCTGTTTGAGAACCAAGTTGTTCCAACTTAACTCTAAGAGACACCACTTCTTCTTCAAGTTTCTCGCAATCGACTTCCTTCCCTTTGAGAACCTCTCGTTAGAACCTCGTTCAACCTTCTTCCCTTCTTCAGCTAGAATCTTAAAGTCTGTGAGACTTTGAGATAGTTCTGATCTTACTATCTCTTCTTCCTGACTTTGTTGCCTTAGAATAGAATTCTCTTCCCTGATTTTTTCAAGATTTCTTAAGGCCAAAAAGAATTCACCTTTTAGATCGAATTCAATCTCTTCATCACTTTTTGTATCTGTATGTTCCTCTGTTGGATCCTTCTCCAAGATGTTAGGCTCTTCCTGGAGAGACCTCTCTGATACCAATTGAAGAACATAGACTTATACTGAGAGGGGGGGTGAACAATATAAGACTTAACCATTTATCAATTTTTACTTTAGATAGCAGTGGCATCATCATAGCATTAATCATCACAGAAAACATCACACAATGAAGACCCATTTTAACGTGGTTCACCCAAGGTGGGCTACGTCCACTCAAATATTTTCTCTAAAAGCTTTCTCAAAGTTCTTTGGGAATCCTTCCCAATTACAATGTTTATGAGCCTCAGCCCAAAAGAGAAACCTTCCCCTCAACTCTGGAAATGATACTTCAGAAGATCACCTGCCTCTTCTTTCGCTAGCACGTGGAACTCCTTTCCATAGAAGACCTCTTGTCCTCAATGCTCAACCTCAAGAGACCTCTGTCCTCACTGATCACCTCCACAACAACTCATCAACCTGTACTAAACACAGTCAGTTGGTCCAGCACAAGTCTTCCTCACTCTGTCAGATCTGTCCCAAGCTCAACTCATAAAGCTTGAACAAATCAATCTCTGCTGCACACAAGCCTTCTCAAAGACTTGTCAAATCTGTCCTCAGGTTCTTCTCAAAGAACCACTTCAACTCTGTCCTCACGTCCTCTGCTAGGACCTGTCCAAATCAGCTCACAAGTCCTCACTAGAACCTGTCCAAATCAGCTCACAAGTCCTCACTAGAACCTGTCCAAATCAGCAAGCTCACCAAGAAAAACTTGCTTAGCATGAACCCACAAAGAGAATTGTTAGAGACCCAATGTGATTCATCAACCTCATAGAAGCATAAAGAGAATTGTTAGAGACTCAATATGTTCTATACTTAACTCCCAATCTCAATCTCAACTCAATCTCAATCTCAAATCTCAACTCAATCTCAATTCAATCTCAAAAGAATAAGATAGATGTAGTATGCTTTTCTCAAGAACATGAAACACAACCCAACAATTGCCAACCATGCAATAACTCATATAACAATGATACTCATGTTCTTTCCACAACCAATATCTTTTCACTACCAATTAGGGCTTTAACAACAATGCTTATAGACAAGGTTTAACCAACATCATTCAACTCAACATTAACCTTGAAGCATTCAACCAATCACTACATGAAAAGGAAACTAGTAGACATCCTTTTCCCTCCAAAGATATTTGAAAAAAATAGCCACCAACATAAATCACCAATGCAAAGAATAACTTGCTCAAATCAATCTCAATGGAGTAAGCCCAAATCATGTATCAAGTAAAGCATTAACTTGATCAAAACAACCTCTATGGAAGCAACTCAACCATCAATCTCAAAACATCCAACTAAGGGTTTCACCAACTCAATGCAAGTAGCAAGACTTACTAACATAAACCCTAGTGCAAAAATGCTTCCTCTTCCTCAACCAGAATTATGCATTCACCCAAAAAACTCATCAATGATTTTAATGCATAAACAATCTTCAATATCCAGAAAATGGGATTTACACCAACAAGAATACCTAGTAGACAACCTTTTCACTCCAAACTCAATTTCAGAAAATACACCATCAACAATATACATGGAAGAAGTTGCCCATACCTTTGTTTGAGGAAGAAGAGAATAGTTCTTCAACCTCTTACCAACACCACCCTCAACTTTGCCACCAAGTTAGGGTTAGATCATAAAAGTAACCACAAAAATATTTATTCCATAAAACACCTTATGACTCCAATCCTTAGAAGTCAACTACCAAAAAATATAAAGCATACAAACAATATATCCTTTTACACCTTATTTCTCCAAATTAATTAAACCATGCTCAAGGAATAATAGCTTCTAAGCAAATCTCACTCAACAATCAAGCCAAAAATCTCAACCACACACTATCAACCTTATATCTCCAAAGAAGCATTTAACCTTAAAAATAATTTTAAATAAATCTGCCCAACCACTTCTTCTTTAACAAAATGCAGATTTTATTTAAAAAACCTTACCAAAAAAAATGCTTCCGAAAATCGTGGGTCAACAGTGCCTCTAAAAAAATCGGAGCGCAAAAACTCTTCTCACACTCCACGGCGGGAGTCGAACGCTTGACCTCCCTTCAAGCGCCTTCATAGAACAGTCGTTGCCACTAGGCCAACGGTGCTAGCTTGAAGGCTAGCAAGAGTCTCCTTCTCCTTAACCCTTTGGCGGCGGATAAACGTGGCAAAAAAATGATAGCCGTAGCTTTTACTTCCCAACCTTTGTGCAATTCGAATTTCTTTAACACCATTGCTTTGGACTATAGGTTATGGCTTATATAGCCAAACTTCCATGCTATGCACGACGTCGACGGGAGGATAATTCGAACTTTTTGAATTAATATTATTTTGGCGCCTTCGAAACAACTTTAGGGTTTATGAAACCCTTTTGATTATTTAAAAAATAATCAAAGGTCTTTTAGACCTTAGACCTTAGGTGGAGAACCCATTAAATTATTAAAATAATTTAATCACTAAATCAAATAAATAATTAATTAAAAAACCTTAAAAAGGTTTTATTAATTAAGTTATTTAATTAATAAGTGTCTCCAACCTTTGCATTAAGTCGAGAGTGGTTTTGAGAAAAACCCTTAATGCATCCACCGGTTTTAATAAAAACCCTTAAACCTGCCATGGTTTTGATAAAAACTTTTTCATCCGCCACATGGAATCTCTCTCGAAATCTTCTAGAAAATATTCTTTGGAATCTTCAACCTTTGAAGCCAATAAATCCTCTTGACATTAATGCCAGTTCCTTTTGACATCAATGACAACTCATAGACAAGAAGCTAGGATCTCAAACCCAAAATTGCCAACACTAAAATGGTCGCCCCTTCAATATACCACTGCCATGACGTTATACCGAACCTCTCTATATACCCGCCCTTACGTGAGGGAGACTATAGGTACGTGAGAGTAGAATAGTACGTGGAACATAGGCGATACGAAAGGGGAATCGCTCTGTTTTAACACCTAAAATAGAAGACTTATCCTCATGTATTGGGAATCATCCCAGCTACACTTGGTCAGCTTTCATCAGGATTTATATCTAGCAATAGTAGCGATCGGGGTTATGTATGCAAAATTCAAGCCAAGGTGGTGATGAAATCCATAGTTGGTCTTGATCAAGGGTTGGGGTTTTATGACCAATGCCTTGATGTTTAAATTATCTCATGGTGTGTGGGGTTATTTTTACTTGCGAAAAGAAAGAAATTATGCAGTAAAATTTCCTATGCAAGCAAAGAAACAGAAAAATGTCAGAGACAAAAAATAGAAAATGACAGAGGATGCTCAGAACCCCTACCTCTTCTCTGCCCAAACTGGATGCCTCTGAGTTTCTGCACTGAAATTGCACAGAGAGCTAATCATACTAGGGTGGGATGAATAATAGATCTGTATTTGTCACAGGGTGAGATGAATTCCCATTCGTCCCAGGGTGACACGAATTCCAACTCTGTATTCACCACATGGTGGAACGAGCAGCAGTCCGAGTGCTTGAAATATTGACACCTGCAAGAAAAAACACACAAATTTTGATCAAAAATTTGATCTCAAAATCAAGGTATAGGGGTCCCACCATGATCGCCACTGAAAGCATGAGGATACGGAAGCAAAACCGAAGGGGAAATGTAATGCTAAGTCCTACGAACGAGAATGCATGAAAAGAAGGAACATAAACGAACTGAAACAAGATTTAAAGCAAGTGTAAAAGTGTGGCCCTTTGATTTATTAATTTGATAAAAATTGGGTTACAATACGCCTACTTCATTTTTAGGTGCTAGGAGCATCGGACATAGTTTGGTTACACCATGAATGATACATTCCCCTTAGGGATCTTCTGCGTGCCCACGTTGAAAATGGGCGGACCAAAAGTCACCGTCGCTTGCGTGAATGTGTCTATGGTTCTTTTCTACCCCTCTGGTTTCGATATCCTACATTTAGAGAAATAGTAAATGGTTAGTAGCACCTACGAATGGAGAGAAACATGCGATCCCCAAGGCCTACGATCAATGCATACATAAAATGATTAAAACAATAACTGAAACATATCAAAATGAGTTGAAAATTTGACATAAGAAATAAAACATTACTAGGAACCTATTGCAAAAGGAACATTTGATAAATCTTCCACAAATTTATAATCGCTCCGAGGTGGGACGATTAGGACTATCATAAGCTGTCAGAAGGTGACCTCCTAAATTTCTAGTCTAGGGGCCTCTAAAACACCTTCACCATTGGTGTTAGGCAAAATGGGGCATTTTAGGATGGCCCAGAAGGTCGGATTCTACAAATTCAGCCTCGATTACCCTATATTCGATGATGCTCCCTGTATGTTAGCGAAAGCGAGAAATGACAAAATCATAGCCAAAACTTATCAAAATCACATGAAAATTGAATGGCAGCATATATAAATGACCTAGAATCAAATGCAAAAGAAAAATCATGGAAATATGCCATATATTTCTAATCGCTCCGGGGTGGGGTGATTAGAACTACAGTAGTGCAGGGGGCACCCGGGGGCAGGACGCCTGTCGTTTGGGACTAGGTTTCAGCACCAATACACTTGGGATGGTTCCCAAACCTCTTATGGGATTGTTTCAGAAATTTTGGTGGGGTATTGTGGCCAAATGTTTGGGTTTGGGTCCGGATTGCGCTTCCAATAATCACCCAATAACCTCCCTTCCAAAAGAGAGATCAAGGATGTAAGAAGCACAAAATATGGGTGAGGATGTAATTCAACAGCACTCCGTTGCTCCAAATGCTTCTACTCTATTTTTTCTTTTAGGTTGAGAAGACTCACCAATTTATAGACCTAGGGTCTCTCTCTTTGAATGTGCATGCGAGGACACCACTTGACTTGCTTGCCCTATTTTGGGAGAAAATATTCTTCCCTGATTTAGAGTTTCTTTGCATGAGGCGTACATGATCAAGGCATGCATGACTGAAGTCTCTCTCTCTCTTATTTGAAGTCATTCCTCACAATTGCATGCCCTGAAGGCATTGTTAAGTGGTGGACCTATCAAGGTTTTATTTTTTCTAGTCAAACCTGCTATTCGCCCCATCTTGGAGTGAATACTGCTAATATTCCTAGGGTGGGATGAATACCAGTTTGTAATCATCCTAGGGTGGGACGAGTAGGGATCAAAGTGTTGAAAAGGTGCCAAATTGACCTTTGACCTTCCAAAATTGTTGTAGGAGTGGTTAGGACAACTTTTTAACCTCTAGGGGCTGCCCTAGGGGCTATGTATGTCAATTCGATCAGTGCTAGTCACATAATCAGATTGGTGTTGTTTTGGTGTCTACACTAACAACTTGGTCTAATAGGAATATTAGATAGGTATCTAGTCTAAAAATATTCTATAAATATTATATAGGTTCCTACTATTATTTCTTGATTCATGGAAACATTCCTAGGATGAAGATCCTAAATAATACAGTCTCAAATAATTGATCAATCATGTCAAAACTATGGAAATCTAACTCTAGATACTCAACATTCAAATTCCAACTGATTTTGTTTAGAGACAACTCTTTTAGGACCAAAGTATAATAATGGTGGTAGGAAGGAGAACATCAATATCGAATAATGATGTATTACTTTGTGAGGAGGTTATAGTACATTAGATCCAAGGTAAGGACCTAGAATTGGGATGAGTTTGGAGATATCAAGAATAAAATATTGGTTGTGATAGCCCAAAATGAATAATTGAATGAATATATTTACATGAATAGCCTCCTAGAGGGTCTACATATGGCAAATATCAAACTTACATCCTAGCTAGAAAAAAAGAAAAAAAGGAAGAGCTATTATGCAAGTAGAAATCTAGGATCCAATGGATCTAATAGGGGGACTAAAACACAAGTTTCTTCCACAAATCCCTTCCATACCATAGATCACATAACTTCATTCCCTCATTAAGAACAAAAGCAAGATATTCCATACACACATGAGAAGATATGATAACCTTCTAGATGTGGTTGAGGAGGATAGGAAAGCTAAATATGTGCTGAAGAAAATTAACAAAATATGTATAGCATTGATCCCAAAGGCACAATATGTAGAAAATGTTTTTTTATTTAGAAAAATATGTTAAATCACTAATCATTAAGGTAATGACAAAGAGGTTCAAACCACTTTTACATAAGATTATATCATCAAAACAAGGTGGTTTATGGAAGATAAATAGATATCGTATGATATAGTATTGGTTCAAGAGGCTATCCACTCCACGGAAGCATATAAATCCCCATACATGCTCATCTTCTTAGAATTATCCAAAGCATATGATAGGGTTGACTAAAATTTTCTCCTCAAAGTAATGTGTCAGTTTGGTTTCTTACAAAAATGTATAGACTAGATCAAGGGATGTATTTCACTAGTTCTCTATTTAGTACTGATTAACAACTATTACTCACAATTTTCATAGCATCCAAAGGTATTAGGTAGAGATATCCCATCTCCACATACTTATTCATTGTATTGGTTGATTCCGAGGAAGGAAAATGATCAAAAATATATAAAAAAAAGCAAATGTTAACAAAAATCACTATTGAAAATGGATACGGACCAATCACTCATCTTCATTTTGTTAATGAATATACTTTGTTAGGGAAATAATGGTGAAGGAAGCCTCAAGAATTAAATATATCATAATTTTTTTCTCAAGAGCCATAGGGAAATAGATCAATAATGAAAAATACAAAGTAATTTTCTTTTACTACTCACATAGATAGGAGATCATGATTATTGAAAAATTATGATACCAAAATATCTTCCTCCAAATCACCTATTTGGGTGTTCCACTTAAAAAAAGGAGATAAAATAAGGAGTATTAGGTCTAGCTAGTGGATAGAATAAAAAAAAAACATAAAAATGGACTAATCAATGGCTATCATCAAGGGGAAGAGTAACCCTAGTTAAATTAGTCCTATAGTCTACACCTATTTATGTCTCCATGGTTTTGGATATTCTCAATGTAGTGCTAAGAGAGTTGAACAAAATAAATCATTGGTTCATTTGAAGGGGAACTGAGGAAAGAAAATGGATATTAGTGTAGTGGAATACATTATACCTACATAAACATGAAGGGGAACTATGATTTAGATTAGCGATAAAAAACTATAAGGAGCCAAAAAATAATCTATATTAAAGGATGTTGAACAACCCTAATGCATTATGGTCCCAAAATATGAGAGCTAAATATACAAAAATAAAAATTCAAATAAACATTATTTACCACCAACTCCCTAGTAGAGGAACCCCTATCTTGGTAGTTTTGAGGGCAAGAGAGGAGATGAAAAAGAAGAAGCTCTTTTGGATAATTCATAATGATAAACAAATGAAATTTTGGATTGACTCTTAGGATGGGCACTAACAATTGGTGGTTCAAATTGTAGTGGAGATATTTCATGGAGTAGTTACATCTAAAAAATTAGATAAAGGTAGCAAAATATTATAGGTACTAAATAAAAAATTTAGAATTTGGAATAAATTGGGTCCCCAAAACTAAATGGCTAATTCAAATCTCAAGGAGGCAAAAATGGATATCCAATGAACTCTACAAATGAGATAAAATTTATGGTCTCAAGAAGAGAATTCTCTTATATGAAGCAACATGAGTTAGGTGGGTAAACAATAGTACAAAGATATGTAGTCATATACCAAAGCACTTCAAACCTGTTTTAAAATATATTCAAACAAATATGGGCATAAAGCTTATGTCCTAAGGTGAGATTCTTCATTTTTCTACTATTGTAAAAAATGATACTAATAGAGGAACAACTTATGAAAAGAGGTTTTCATGGTCCTTTTTAGTGTGATATATATTGGAAAAACCCTAAAACACTCTACCACTTATTTATTGAGTGTCTTGTAACCTCAAAGCTATGGAAGATGATGGATTACTTTCTTGGTATTAGTTGGGTTAGCTTTACCACCTTAGTGCATATGTGGAGGTAATGGAGTACCCAGGATGGGGTAGACCAATATTTTAGGCCAATAGTATGGGTATGAAATAATTTTCTAGCTTTGAACATATGGAAAGAAAGGAACAACCACTATGTTTGGAAAATAACCATGGCCAACGTATTAGAGAAAGTTCAACATATTCTACTCTATCCCAAAGAACACCACCCATGATGGAAATAGATAATGACCAAACTAAACATTACTCCTATGATTGGTAAAAAATAAATGGTGACCATAACATACCTATAAATAGTCAAAAAAGGATAGTGGGAGGCTCCCCTAGAGGATTGGAGAAATATTAACATAGATGGAACCTCATGGGGGAATCTAGAAAGAGCTAGTGTAGGAGAGATAGAAAGACTATCAAATGGGACCTTGATCTTCATCTTTGTAGAAAATATTAAAAAAATTTCCAACAACCTAGCAAAGGGTTTGGCATTCTTAAAGTGATCCAAGAAGTAGTAAAAGTAGGTTGGAAGAAGGTCTAGATAAATACAACACATAAATCATGATGAACCATTTAAAGAATCCAATGGAGAATAGGAAGCTTGACTAAAGACTATGGCTATTTGTAAAGAATATTTAGATAATACAAGCAAGATTTCTATTTGTATAATACAATCACATCCCTAGAGAATAGAATAGAGTTGTCGATATGATGGCCAATTAGGCTCTAGGTAAGGCGACACCACTTGTTACAAATATCCCCCTAGATTATGTGCAAAAAAGGTCAGGGAAGCCCTTATTTATATCCTATATCTTCACGATAGCAACATTAGATTTATTTAGTTCTATAATTCATTTTATTAGTGTTTTTATATTGTACATGGGTTACTATAGCAAATCAACTGATAAATACTATAACTGGACATCATATTTTAAATTCTAGATCAAAAAACCTATTTATCTAGAAAGACGAGTAATGTACCTCTTTTCCTTGAATAGCTTAATATAAACTTATTTTTACTAAAAAATAAATAATAAAAGACTAAAAAAATAATATATTGAAATATCTTAATCAATTAAGTTAACTATATTTTCTTGAATCTATTATCTCTAAAAGAAAGTATTTGTGTTGTTTTGTGTTATTCACAATATATACATATCTTATCTTCATTAGTGTTTAACATTAAATCTTTTATAGTTTTACTATATAATATATTTTAAAAACACAAATCTTAAATAAAATTATTTTATTCTTCACCAAAAAATTATTATCATATTTATATTTTATTCATAAATATAAATTTTAAAATAATTAAATAAGTAGATTAAAACCTACTAACTAGATTTAGCATACACACTAGAAAAGAATACATATTAAGGTATTATGTCATTGTAGTAACTCAGTTTTTATGTTGGTATCAGTTTTTATGAGGTTGTTATATTATTACTTTTTCTATGAATAAGAATTTATCACCTAAGGTAACTCATAGGTGAATTCCTTCTATAAATAAGGGTCATGAGATCCATTATAAACAACTTTTAGTCTTGATAAAAAAGAGCTACACCATGTGAGCCCCACATTGTAAGTTCTCTCATTTTAGAAATAATAAGTGATTGTGTAAGACTTTTTTATTTGTAATTGGCATTTTCCTTTTAGATTATGGAATATGTGATAATTATGGAACTAAAATTTTATTCTCCTATTACTTTTTATTATTTATATTTCATATACAAGAATACATTATTTTTATTTGATTTTATCAAATGTTGAATGATCACACACTCTACTTGTTATGACTATGGTCATATTTAATTTCATGTAATTCATTTTATTTTATCATACACGAACCTTCAAACATTTAATTTTGTGTATTTACATTCTTTATTTACTTTCTATATATATATATATATATTGTGGAAAACATCCCAAAAGGGATGCCACTTTTGGGTAAGACCCAAGGAGGCAGGGGTATCCATTCCACCAAAAATGCCTAGGACTCGGACCTGGCCTACCACCTTTGACATACTCAAGGAGCAAACAAACACACAAAACCAATTTAAAAATAAGTAAATAACAACAAAAATAATAAAATAAAATAAAAAACATGCTCCTTGAGTGTGTCAAAAACAAAAGCACAACCAAACACGCACAATAAGATAAAAGAAACCACAACACGAACCACATAGAAAAACACAAGAACCACATAACAAAACACAAACAAGACAAAAACAATAGAACACTACAAAGACATAACCCAAAAAAAAACATGAAAAATAAACACAACCAAAACCTAAAAAAATTAAAAAAATAAAAATAAAAAACAACCAACATCAGACAATAAACAAAAACAAAAAACATATAAAACACTCACACATAAAAACACGAACTAACACAAACAAAGAGAAACCCAAGAACAAAAAAAAAAAAAACAAGAACAATAACAAAAAACATATATATATATATATATATATATATATATATATATATATATATAAGAAGAAACTAGGTACCTTCAGAACTGGAGCCATCCAAAGAAATGATAGAAAGAAGAGCTTCCCTAATTTGAGAAGCCCACCATCTAGGAGGGTGGCCATAACAAGTAAGATCACCTTTGTCCAAAGCCCAATTAGCTAAAGCATCAGCACTCTTGTTTTGATCTCTCACCACATGATTGTAATCAACTTTCAAAAATCCCATCCGGATTAACTCGAATCTTCTCAATAATTATTTTTATTCTCCAATCCACCTTATGATTCTTAGAAGGAGTCTTCAAGAGATTAATCATAAGTTGAGAGTCAGACTCAACTAACACCTTTTCCCATCCAACCTTAGTAGCCTCCTGAAGGCCTCTAAGGATACCATACCCCTCAGCAAGGTTATTAGAAAGAATACCCAAATTCTCAGCAAAAGTAAAAACCAGGGAGCCATCTGAAAGTCTACCAATTCCTCCCACACTGGCTTTTCCAGGGTTCCCTCTAGAGGCTCCATCAGTATTGAATTTTCCAAAATCCTTAGGAGGAGGTTGCCAATTTCTTGTCCTATCCATCTTACTAATACTCACATTCTCTTTAAGTTGGTTGCCCTTAGAAGATTTAATCTTCAATATTTGCATCACTTGATCCCATCTTTGGTGGGAATTTTGGGGGTGATTAAGGAGTTGATGGACTGATTCAACTAAGTTGGCTATGGTCTTTTGCCAAATATAGTGAATATCCTTCCTATCTTGATTAAAAATTTGGTTGTTCCTTTCATTCCAAATATTCCAAAGAAGAATGGTAGAACCCATCCAAACTAACTCGCCTAATAAAATGATCAACACCCTCTTGATTAGGCCAATATCCCTCCAAAGTTATTCAAAAGTAAAAAAATTGGACCATCGTAAGCCAAGTAAAGTGGCCATTCTCCTCCATAGCTCAGAGGCTAAAGTACACTCAATAAAAATATGGTTGAGAGTTTCTACATTCTCTTCACACATTTCACATCTAAAAGGGCCATGAAAACCACGCTTCATAAGTTGCTCACCAGTAAGCACCCTACGATGCAATAAAAGCCAATTAAAGAACCTCACCTTAGGCCAAAGCTTTTGAGCCCACAATCGAGAAAATATGTTAGAAGAATGGTTGGGATTATTATGGCATAAGGTCAAATAACCTTGAGCAACTGAATACTCACCCTTAGTAGTGTTGTTCCAACCAAAACAATCTTTTTCATGGGACCAAGAGAGGGATCTCATATGAAGGATGCCTTGGATATCTTGTCTTTGCCTTTCTGGGATTTGAATAGGCCAGTCCTCAATAGGGATCCAATATCTACCAACCTTTGAATTACCAATATGGTACCGATAGTAATTAGCCACCTTTATCCAATTAGCTCGGTGAAGCTCCTCCATCCAAGGCCTCCAATCAGGAAACTGAGTTATCAAAGGCTTGTGACCATCCCAAGAATCTATCCAAAAATTTGCCTGTTGACCATTATGAATGATCCAAAATAATTTTTTCTTTATCAAATCCTCACCAGTCTTAAGAACTGCTAAAATAGGAGAACCTTTGGTAGGAAGTTGATAGCGAACAAGGTCTTCAGGACTTTTGTTCTCAACATATTTAGCAAGGAGATTATTGGCCCAAAGAGCATTGGGGTTATGCAACATCCTCCAATATAATTTAGCAGCTAAAGCTTTGTTGTTATTAATAGAAGACCGGAATCCTAACCCCCCTTCACTCTTAGGAAGACATAAAGTATCCCATTTCACCAAGGCCCATTTTCTTTTCTCCTTAGTACCACTCCAAAGGAAACGATGACTGATTTGATCCAATTCTCGAAGAACAACCTTTGGGATATTCAAAACGGAAGAAACATAAATAGGAATAGCTTGAAGGACTGATTTTACCAAGGTGATTCTACCCCCAGAAGAAAGCCACCTGTTGGTCCACTTTCCAATTTTCTTCTTGACTTTGTCCAACAACCAATTCCAATCTTTATTTTTTTGCCTTTGAATATTTATGGGAATACCTAAATAAGTGATTGGAAGGGAGGTCTTCTTATATCTTAATTTATCCAAGACCATGGATTCCTGTCTAGTAGAGCAGTGAAAGAAAATAACTTTAGATTTTTCTTCATTGATCAACTGCCTAGTAGCCTTAGAAAAATAGCTAATGATTTGCTTAAAATTAGAAGCTTCCTTAACTGTAGCTTTACCTAAAAGAGTAGAGTCATCCACAAATTGAAGATGAGAGATAGGTCTAACTCCATGAGCAATGGTAACTCCCTCAAGGGTTTTGTTTTCCCTCTTTTTGGTTATAGTCCTACCCAAGCATTCAACAAGAATGATGAATAAATAAGGGGATAGCGGGTCACCTTGCCTAATACCTCTGGAAGCTGGGAATGACCGAGAAGGCCTGCCATTGATAAGAACTAAGTAGGAAACTGAAGAGATACATCCCATAATCCAATCCATCCAATCCTTAGAGAAACCAAATTGCCTCAAAACTTTGATAAGGAAGTGCCAATCCACTCTGTCATAAGCTTTGGATAAGTCTAACCGAATGAACATGGAAGGAGATTTTTGCATATCCATGGAATGGATGGCTTCCTGAGCAAGAACTATCTCATCTACTATTTGACGTCCTTCCACATAACCCCCTTGCTCTGGGGAAATAATCTTATGCAAAAGAGGCTTCAACCTTTCTGCCATGATTTTAGTAATGATTTTGAGAAGAACATTACATAAAGCAATAGGTCTAAAAGCTGAGATATGATCAACCTCTTGAGCTTTTGGAACAAGAGTAATATAAGTTTTATTGATAACCTTCAAAATTTCTTTGGCTTTCCTGGCTTCTTCCACCACCTCTAATAAATCAACATGAAGGATATCCCAAAACTCTTGGTAGAACTCAATGGGAAAACCATCAGGACTTGGGGTTTTCCCTTTTTGCATTTTAAAAACTACTTGTTGAAGCTCATTGATAGTAATAGGAGCAATAAAAATAGAGTTCTCCTCAGAAGTGATAAGAGAAGGGATTGCTTGAAGAACATTTTGTTGTGAAGCTGAGTCAAGAGGAGTAGCAGCAAAAATATTGGAAAAGTACTCAACAACAATAGAGTTCATGCCATCCCAAGTATAAACAACATCTCCAGAATCTGATTTTAAGGAAGAGATAAAGTTGTGAGATCTTCGAGCTAGAAGATATTTGTGGAAGAAATTTGTGTTTCGATCTCCTTCTTTGAGCCATTGAATTCTAGATTTTTGCTTCCATAAGATTTCTTCTCTTTTTTCCCATTCCTCTAACTGAGTTGTGAGTTTAATTTCATCTGCACTTCTCTTCTCTCGTGAGGCCATCTAAACGGATTTTCTTATTCAAATTTTCAAGATGAGCAATAACTTCATTTTTTTTTTATGAACATCCCCAAACTCTTTCCAGTTCCAAGTCTTGATTTTGGATTTAATGTATTGCAGTATTTTGGCAAAATAGAACATCTTAGTCCCATGCCTAGGTTTACCTTCCTTCCACCATTGTTGCACACGAGGTCCGAAGGAAATGTCTCTAAGCCACATTAATTGAAAACGAAAAGGAGAGAAACTCACATTGGTTTTCCACATTTCCACCATGACTGGCCAATGATCCGAACCAACATTATTAAGAGTCTTCACTTTAGGAATGTGACCATGGATTAAGAAATTTTCAGAGAGCAAAAACCTATCCAATCTCTCCATTATACAAGCTAAGCCTTGCCTTCTGTTAGACCAAGTCATAAGGCCATTATCTGGTTGGATATCCACAAGATGGAGGTTTGCAATATATTCGCTCATGAGGTCAGTGCTTTTGTCCAAATTTCTATTTCCCCCCTTTTCTCATCCAGAGAGAGGATGGTATTGAAATCTCCTCCGATCAAGATCCAAGCTTCAAGAAAATGAGAGATAATATGAGTAATATCCTTCCACTGTCTTCTTTTTTCCTCCAAAGAAGTCGAAGCATAAACAAGTGATGCAGAGCATAATTTGGTTGGAATGTCTACTTTGAATAGCTATAGCCAACAAACCCCAACTGCCAACCATATGGTGAATAACTACCTCTTTTGGGTCCCAAAGACAAGCAATGCCACCATAAGTCCCTTGGGAACCGAGGGAAACCACTTTTCCAACTGGCCAAATTTTACTGGCAATTGAGTCCATATCCTCCATGGACATCTTTGTTTCTTGAAGGAAAACAAGATGTGGATGATTTATCTGAATCATTCTTCTAATTTCATTTTGTTTTGAAAGACTCCCTTTGAGTCCTCTAATATTCCAAGTGATGATCTTCATTAATACCAGGGCTAAAAAATTTGGGAAGGGCATTAATCTTACCTTCCTCTACAAGCTTTTCACCTTCTTTTACCATATGATATTGATTGGTCTTGCGACCTGCTTTTTGATTAGAATCCATCTTCAATTTTTTTTTCCCTGTTTCTTGACTTATTCCAATTGAATCTGAGATGGCTTCTAACCTTGAAGAATGCTCGTACATAGCCAAAATTTTACTAGATGGTTCAACAGAGTCTATATTGGGACCTGCATTATTTGAAGTTTTGACATTTGAAATATTGTTTTTCTTGTGTAAATTTTCTCCTTTTTTTTTTGTTGAAAACCTTTGATCTGTTGGTTTGTCTCTGAGTTCTTCCCTTCATATTTAAATTGTGTTTCTAAGATTTTAGTTTCCATTATTTCCTCTTCCTCACTTGGGACATCATTTGTGGAAAGGATTTCAAACATATTAGCAGATGACTTTGATTGATCCTTCATAACTAGTTTTTTCTAAGTGTTCTTCTTCTTAGGTATTTGGAAACCTGTTGAGTTTATATCTTCTTTCTTTTGATCAGGAATTTTATTTGGGCAAGCACTGGCCAAATGACCATATTCATGGCAAATTCTACAACGAAAAGGAATGTTCTCATAGTCCACTACTTGCTCCCAAGTGTCTTCCCCAAATTGTAATGTGATATTTTTAGGTAGGGGTTTGTCAAAATCCATTAAAACACAAATTCGAGCATAAATAATATGTTCAAAATTTTGAGTACAATCGATAGTCATCATAAAAGTTCCTAAAGAGTTTCCAATTGAAGAAAAAATAGTAGGATTCCAAAATTCAATAGGGAGGCCAAAGAGTCTAACCCACACGGGAGCTATAGAAGGCATCTCTTCTTCGGATTTAAATTTAGTATGCCAGGGCTTCATGAAAAGCCCCGCCCTTCCAAAAACCAAGGACCCCCTTGAAAATTTTTCTCTCTATCTTCATTATTAGCAAATAAAACAAGAAAATAACCATTTGGATAAATAGAGATTTGTAACTCACCTTTAGTTTTCTAGCTTTTTGCAGCCCAGACTTTGAAAGCAGATAGACTCGGACGAAAACCCACGAACCGACAAATTAGTCCTCTTTTTTCCAAATCTTCAATGCCAGTCTGAATGTTACCCATATCAAGCTTAACAATAGGAGTTCCATCAATTGCTTTAAGACATCCTGACTCCATTTTCCTTGGATCAATCTTAGGCATTCTTAGAGGTTTATGGGAAGCCCTAAGATTGATATTAGCATTGGGCTGAGGCTGTCCACCATGAAGGGCATCCCTAAAATTCATTTTTGGGGCTGAGTCTTCGAAATTCTTACCCTTGACAGGGGTTTTCATAGTAGAATTATTTTGTGGGTGCACCTTAGCACCAGATTCACTTGAGATATGAGCCATTTTTTGATCAACTACTTGAAACTTGTTTCGTGATCTCTTTAATCCTTGCCCTAGACGTCGTGGAAAGGTATGGTTTTCACTTTTATTTTGTGCAGCAAATTGGAAGTCGTTGTCACTCAAGTTCATAGTATGATCTGTTGAAAGATAAATTTCTAACCCATCTTGGATCCCCTGCAACATTTCCTGCTAAAATATTGAGCATAAACCACAAAAATATTGGCCGCTAGGGCCCGAAGGCCCTAAAAACCAACCTCTGGAGCTGCTTGCACTCAACCCAGATGAAACCCTCGCATAGCCACTTGCCAAATATCTCGTTCACACATAGGGATGCGCTAGGATCTGTGTTGCTCCAAATGATATGAAAATTGGTGGAGATGTTCTAGGGTTTTTCAGGCATCTACCCTCAAAATTTTAGCTCAATCCGAGTCCGGATGAGTGAGATATGGCCGAAACGAGTTCGAAATTTTGGGCAGTCCTACGAAAAATGTCCCTCCACCCGATTAAGTAGATCAATTATATGTTGATCTTTGAACACCTAAAGTTTATTCGGTCATTATTAATTTCAATAAGGACTTTTTCTTCTACATTTATATTAGGTTACATTAATTTAGTAGGAATAATGGGGAATGGATATAAATCCAAAGGTCAAAATGGACATCAATTTTGGGCACACTAGAAATTAGATCTTTCATCAATTCAATACTTTTCAGCATGCTTGATAGGATCAAGGGCTTCATTTCTACATTGAAATCAAGCCCAGTTCTTTTTGAAAATCACATTTCTTAAAAAATTTGCATGTGATTTTATAGGTAATTTGTGAATGATAACTTCATTTTGAAATTTAGCAAAATCTTAAAAAAAATTCTAAACATTTCCCAAAATTTATCAAGCTTCTCAATTGTGCATAGAATATATTTTGTCACTAATAGAAAGTGATTTACAAAGTCTACATCTAATGATCAAGTCACTCGTTGGGAAATTTTCTCCATTATAATCAAATCATCTATAAATAGAAAAAGTTCTAAGTAAATTTAGAAAAGTGATTCCCTAAAAAATGTGGAAGCAATTAACCTAAAACATGGAGGTTATTTACTTGCAAAATGAAATTTTGATAAGTGTTTTCAATAAAGTGATTTATTCAAAATTTGAGTGTGATTCACTCTAATTTTTTATTAAATTTTTTTCTAAGCATTTTTTGAAATGATTGGTCTACATCATGGAGCCATTCAATTCCCTATAAAAAAATATATTTTTAACCTGAGAAATGTTTTTCATATAGGTAAATGCGAGATGATTTAATCTTATGAATGCATGGTCTAAGCATCAAAAATTAGAGAAATAGTTCCTTCTAATTTAACTAATCATATATCAAAGAAATTTACTAAATGGATACATGAAGAAGACCTTAAAGTTGCTATAAATAAATCTCCATCCAGAGGTCAAATGGATAAGTTACCTAACCAAGGTTAGAGTTCCACATCTTTGCCCCTTTTAGTAGAATTAAATTTTATTAATCATGCTCTAGTATTATTTTGCCTTTCTTAGTACCAATAAGACTTGAACATCCATGGTACCTATAGTTAGGATTTCATATTAAGGAACCCATAATTTTCTTTTATAATAATTATAGGATTGTTAATCATGATTTCCAATATGGTCATACATAAATAAACCAAGCATAATGAGCTTTAGATGCATAGGTTTCTAGAAACATACTATGAATTTAAAATTTTTAGTATATGTGCCTATATTATCCTATGTTTCAAACATATTCATGAAGGTTATACTCAAGGTTATCATTACTCAATTAAGGTAGTGTAGTAGAGTGGAAGAGATTTCATGAAGGAGAGTGTAAAATAGTGTTTTTTATGATCATCAATTTAAATTAAGGGGGAATGTTAGATTATATAATTTTTATTTACTATCCTTGGCATAAATTTATGCATTAATCTACCACATCACAACCTATTTATATTATCCATGTGTTGATACATTACTCAATAAAATGTCATCATAATACTTATTGGGATTTGTATCTTTGTAATAAAGGTGTGTTTATACACCACTCCAACAATGAATTATAGTTAATTAGATATCATTCATTAATTCTATAGTGAGACATTTAATGTTTGATATCACTCTATATTCTATGCTTATTATCATTTCCTTGATATATCTAGGTAATATGTCAATTTCACTCATTCCTATGTTAGTATTGTGTATTCTATAATAATTATTATAGATATCACTATAATATATTTTTCTTATACTATAAGCTAAATTGCACTTAGAAATTGATATCTTTAGCTTTAAGCCTAGACCAACTTTATTGAAAAGTGTCCTCAACATTTATAAGAATGAAGATGCATTATGTATATAAATTGAATAAATATAAAAGAAATTATATTATGCATAATATCCATATATCATCCAAAATAAAGTGCAATGTAAGGTGCTTCATGATGAACATAAAATACAATAATTACTTATTAAGTGTATTGATATTGTAGTTTGATTTTAGAAGGAATTTTGTAGATGTTATGCAAAGTGGATGGTAGATGCTTATTGACTAAAATATCTAACATTATAGTTAACTATTATATCTACCATTGTTATGGTCTAGTTTTTGAAGTTTTTTTAATGGTTTAGTTTTTGAAGTTATTATGTAATCATGAATTATTATGTTATGTTTACTCATTGTGATAAATTGTTAGAATGATGAAAGGACATGCGTGTTTTAAAATTAACATAGATGAATCTTGATATCATAAATTTTGTTTAAAACCCATTGATTTTATTCCATAACATATACACTGTATGATATGGAGAAAATTTGATTAGTTTACTCTATAATAAAAAAAATAGCATACTAACTGATTAGTTGGTTTTTAATAAAACAATTAAAAGGTTACAATAAAGAGATGTATATAGATTTGAGATGACTTTGGTTTTCTAATAAGAGATGCATTAATAATATTGTGAACATTTTAGTAAAATCTACTAAACTATTTGATGTCTTTGTAAGACAAATTTATTTATCCGTTTTTAGAAATTTATAGTGTTTCTCTCTCACATGGTATCGTATTCAAAGTGTATCTATACGCTTACATTTGGTTAAAGATTTTTGGACTTACTAAAACATTTAAAGGGTCTAAAAACCTCACCGTAAAAAATATAATCTTGAAGAAGATATTGTAAGATAGAGAAGATTTCTAAATAAGAGCATTTAAACTTTTAAAATATTTACCTATGCTTTCTAAGTCAATAGATTTTATGAACCAAATTAGAATTGTTCAAAAAAATTAAATGAATGGATTTTAAAAAAAAATAAAAATAATTGAAGTAACTCTCCTATATATGAATTTTATTTCGTGTAAATGATTTTGTGTTTTACATTTAAAAATTAACCTTATATTTTAAAAAATAAATTTTTATATTCCAATAACGATTTAATGTTTGATTAATCTATTGCAATATTTAAAAATTTATGTTAATCTTCACAAAATACAAAGATTTTAACTTATTGTTATATTTTATTTATTATTGTTATACACTACTTTAAAGTAAAAATTACTAAAAATTTTATAAATTTAATTTATAATTTTTTTTTAATAAACTATATGATTATAAATTTAAAATAAAATTATAATTTATATATAATATTTAATTAAAACATAAATAAATTTAAATTATTTTATTTAATTTTTTTGATAATTGTTTTTTTAATTTTTTTGATAGTTAAATTCCTTTTATAGCTAAGATCAATCAACTAGCCTATATCTTAGTATTTATAGAAATTCAAGTTCAAAACGGAATGAAAGTTTCTGTAAGACTATGCAGCATTCAAAAATAAATTCTTGCGACGTACAAACAAGTCGGTAACTGCTCCCAACAAAACAAAAAGGACAGTGCAAGAGATTTTCAAACAATTGGCCCACGCGGCTAGCGTGACATCCGTGATCTGATAAAAACACGGCTCTGTCCTATTTATTTATGAGATGGAATAATTCCACACCTAATATTTCTACCGTACCCACGGAAGAATATGTCAAATGTCCATCCTGCCCTAAGCTTTTGCTCGACACACTTGAAAGGACGTTATTTGTCGAAAATGTCAAAAAGCCAGGTTTCTTTATATTATTAGCGACTATATTAATCTGTTTATTTAGGGAATCCTTTGACATTACAATTGTTCATACGAACACACCCTTCGAGTCATCCAAATCATGTTTTGTACGGGAAATCAAATTTAATTTAACGTGTCATTTGGCAGACGCTATTGCATTTATAAGTTTTCTATTGTAATTGGAGGGAAAGTTTTTCGATGCGTCCACCTCCAGTTTTGATTCGAAACTAAGTATGAAATGCTGGTTTCGACTACATTTCTTTTAGGTTTGACGAATACGACAACCGGAACAATAGATTGAAAATGAAATGCACGACCGATATATAGATAAGTAAGAGAAGTTTATTTTCTATATAACTGGCAGATTGGGGTTGCAATCTTAAAATATTGCAATAATGACAATACCCCGTCGTCGCAATTCTTATCACGAATGCAATTAATATTTAAAATAGTATATAACATCAAGTCGACTAGAAAACATGCAAATTTTTTTTTTTAATATTGAATATCGTTTACAAATATTTATAAATATCAGCACTCTTTGGAGCAAATATAAAGAGGATTCGATTTCACAACCACATGGATGATAATAATTAGGCAACTGCTATTACACCAAATGTCATTTGGCAAATTGCCTTGGTTCATTATTTATTTATTTATATTTTAAGTACGGTTTGAAAGGATTGTCCTTTCCTTTTACAACTTAGTCACATCAAGCTATATAAACTAATTTGATACCATTGGGATTTGAACTTTGGTGTTAGCTACTTCACTCATATGTCTCAACCATTAAACCAAGTTTTAGATATCGAATCTCATGTTAAAGATTTAAACATTGGTTTTATAAGTTTACCATGACCGATATTTTTAGAAAATAAAATACAATTATTTACATGGTCTAAATATATTTTTTATTAAAAATATTAAAATGTTTTATAATTTAAAATTTTGATATATTGTTTATTATATTTTAAAATATAATATAATTATTTAATAACTTATAAATTTAATGGTAAATTAATATTCAAAATTTAAAAGTTGTTCAAAATATAATGCTCTTATTATTATTTCTTCATAATAATTAAAATTAAATTTAAATTATATATTATATAATGTGCTCTTATTATTTAAATTACTTTTTCATCATGTTTTTATTATCTTTTCTTATTATCTATTTTCATTAAATATAAATCATTCATTAATATGTAAAAATATTAAACGTGAAACCACAAATAAATTCTACAATAACAATTCATACAATAAAATAAAGATAGATAATACCGTTGAGGTAGGGCAACATCAAAAATACTTCTTAAGAAAAGAATCACTCCATAATATCTTCAAGTTCCATGAGGTAAGACTCTTACCAAGAATACTTCATATGAATTTCGTTACAATTAGGGGCATATCTTTCTTTATACAAGAATGTGATTGTTCAAACCTTCAATAAGTTACAAAGTTTATAATATTATTATATAGCTCTATATTATATATTATTATAATTTAATGTGTGATACATGTCATAATACACTATTACATTATATTCTCATATTCATATTTTTAGGTACATAACAATGATAGAATTACTTTTTAAATTTTTTGTTTTCTCTCTAATATTTATAACACTTCTTGAATAGATAAGAAATAAAATCCCAATCACAAATGTATACCCTTAACAATGTGATTAGAATTATAAAAAAAAGTTATGGAGATTTTTGAGCATAAAGCCATGCTAAAATATGCCAACCATAGATTTGGTATAATGGATACTTTATATTATAACATGCTTCATTTTGTCATATATCATTAAAAAAATGTCTATATGGTTCACTCAAGAGGTTTATATGGTTCTAAGTATTTTTACTCAATGTGATATTTAATCAAAGGTAAATTGATTATTTAATCTTCATAATCATGAGATAATTATCAACAAATATGTTTAGTATGATGATTTCTTCCATATCATACACATTATATTGCTTTGAAATAATTTATTTATCATTCCAAATCTCATCATGTTCTTATTCATCTTCTTCCTAATCCTACTCCTATTTCAACCTTGTCTATTTTGGTTTATAGATCTTCTAATTCCCTAGGTTCATAAAATGATGATTCTAATCCTTATTCATCCTTTTTAGGATGTCTCTTTAGATCTGCATGCTTTTATTATGGAACCTCTTATAATTTCGATGATGTACAATATCCTCTTACCCATTCATTATCTTCCTACAATAACTTTTCTCCTTTTGAGTAGCCTCCTTCAATAGACTAATCTAAGCCCAAGTAGACTAGAAATATTTTATGTGATACTAAATCACTTCTTTAGTAGGAATATAATCACCACAACCCTCCATCTCATGTCTTACATGGAAAGCTAGATATTGATAGAGATTTAACTACTTACAAGTATTCAAGTGATCATCCATAATGGGGAAGTAGCTATGGATGTAAAGTATATTTCTCTTATGGAAAGTCATATAGAGAGGTAGTACCCTTCTTTATGGATAAAAATATTATTTTTTAAGAATGTTTACACAATATGAGTATGGTGTAGATGGTTAGATTAAGCATAATAAGGTTAAAACTAGGGATTTCTCAAAAGGCCATGATTGAATACAATGAAATATTTTCTTCCATAGCTTCAATGGACTCCAAACCATGATTATCTCTTTATTGCTTTACATATTAGTAGGTATATCATATGTATATCAAGGGTTGCTTTATTAAATGGGATATTTAGAAGGATATAATACATGTAATAATTGTTATACTTTATTTGGGATGGTTCTATGCCTTGGTATACTAGCTATAAAATTATTTGTGGGATTAGTAAGAATATCATGCATGGTATGATAATATCCATATATATATTTTTACTAAAATTGGATTCTCTTATAGTGATATGGATCACGTTGTGTAAATAAAAAATCAATATGATGAAATTTTAATTGTTGTGTTGCATGTTTTTTTTTTGTTTGTGAAAAATACCCCAAATGGGATGCCACTTTTGGGTAAATCCCAAGGAGGCAAAGGTATCTATTCCACCAAAAATACCTAGGACTTGCACTGACCTGCCCCATTTGGCACACTCAATGAGCATACCTAAAACAACAAAAATAATAACAAACAAACACAAAAAATACAACAACAACTAAAAACAAAGACAAACAAAAAAACAAGCTATATTGCTTGTTGAAGACCAAATTATTATAAGGATTTTGTATTCAATAATTTAATATATAAATTTATGACTTTGCCAATCATTTGATATGACTTATTTATGTCTATTTAAATTATTTTTTGTCTTTTATGTTACTTTTTCTCCATCAAGTGTACATTTTTCTCAACCTAATATACCTCTTAGTTATTATAGCATTTTTTTATGGATTATTATAATATAATTTTAACCTTATTTATTTCTTAGATTAAAAATGATGTTTTATTTCCTTTTGTATTGGGTGATAATTATCTCTATTATTAGTGGAAAGTATTGTAAATCTCACTCATAATCTATTAAACATTTTTTTTAATATCAGTCTTTACTTTTGAGTATATGCAAGTACCTCATGAGAGTTACTAGAAGGTATCTATGTGGATTCATTATTATTTTAGAGGTACTACTCATTATGGTATTTAATATGTAGAAAGAGATTTTTATTTTTATTTTTAAGGGTATTTAGATTAAAATTAGAATGATGATTTTGATAAGAAAATATACATTATATCCATATACTATATATTATTTCTTGACTCAATTATTGGTGTCTTACAAAGCACAATATTATTCTTTTATGTTCTATGAAGTTAATGCATTACAATGGTACTCATGCTAGGAAGCATATGATGTCAATGAGGATGATTCTTGAGTGGTTGGTACTTCATATTAAGGGCCCCACAACTTTTATTTATGATAAGTATAACACTCATATGTTAATTTATTATGTATTTTCTCCAATAGACCAAGCATATTGAACTTCATATGCATAACATTCAAAAAATTCACTCTTAATACCATATTTATAGGGCATGTGTCTTTAGTAGACCATATTGTAAACCTATTTATAAATTAAAGGCATGTGTCTTTAATATTCACTTAAGTGAGATAGTATATTGGGATATGCAATATTGTATTTTATTTCTGACCATATACTGATCAATTATTATTGGAATGAATGAACTGACATCCTTATTTTTATTTTCATTTTAAAACTAATAATAATAAACAACATGATAGATTTTGATATTCTTGCATAACATATAAAAGTGAAGTAGTTGGTTGCGCATTGAAATAACTATATGTTAATGAAGACATGACCATGTGTGTGGAGAGAGAGCTTTTAGATGGAAGATCTTTTTTTTCTAGCAATAGTGTTTATATTGCAATGTATTCATAAAGATTATTTTTATATGAGGTTTTAAAACCTGTTTTATGAGTTAAAAGGAAACAATTTATTTATACAACAAAAACTATTGAATTAGAAGGATGTAGTGGATGACGGTCTAAGGAACCTTTTTATTCAAGAGGTGGATCCTAAATGTCCCATCAAAAATCTCAATCTAAAAGATCCAAATCCAAAATCAAAAGATTCAAATTAAAAATGACAATTAAGATTTATATTTAACTAAATTATAAATTAGTTTCTAAATGTTTTAGAATATTTAAGTTAATTTTAATTGCAAGAGGTGGATCCTAAATATCCCGTCAAAAATCTCTATCCAAAAAACCTAAATTCAAACTAAAAAAATCCAAATTCAAACTGACAATTATGATTTATATTTAATTAAATTAAAAATTAGTTTCTAAATGTTTTTAGTATATTTAAGTTAACTTAAACCCTCTACCTTTAGCAGCAACAGATAATAATTTTAAAATTATTTATAAAAGATACAAAGCAAATTAGCTTTATTGTTTTGTTAAAAAATTTAGAAAATATTAAGTGAATCCAGTGAATCAAACATTCGAATTAATAAGCATATATCACATGTATTCCTATAGCAACCCTTTGAGTGGCAATGTAAAAGTGCGTATACTTAACATGCAATCCTGAAAACATTGAACTTCTGCATAACTTCTTCGTATGGAAATTTCTTGAACGCAGATCGAAGGCAACGTTGTTTGACTTGGGAAGATGAAAGACTCTTGAACATTAATTTTGAAGAACAAACATTATCGAAACCTTCACGTGTCAACGAATTTAGCCTGGTGTAGCATGCCCATTTCTGACTGCTTCATTTAGCAGTTGACTATTTATAACGTTGTTGAAGAATCGATTCAGAGATACGTCTATTTTAAAAAACGCGGTCGTAAATAAATAGAATAAGAGAACCAAAAAAACGCAAGAAAATTATATTATGACGTGTTTAGGTGGGAGAGGCGGAATGATAGGTTCACAGGGTCTAAAGAAGAATTCTTAATCTCGATTCATAGGTTGCACGCTCATTAAAATAACATTCAGTACCCATTCCACTTGAAATGAATCAAACATTATAGAGTTCATTGTACATTACAAATTTTTACTTAATACGAAAGATATTTATTTACTTCATGGAAGGCCTTACAGGAATATATCCGTCCATAATCACCTCTACATAAATTATTCAGAACAACTAAATTCTAATAAGATACAAAGATATGAAATCGAGCATCAATCAGTTGGGCTTCCTGCAGTTCTTTCTAATCTTTTCAGTGGAACCTGTGAGAGGCTTGATGTTAGAAAAATTAAATCTGATTTTCCGTCTTCGCCTAACTGCGCTTAGAATGTGTGCGCTGCCGGACTTCGCTCGTCAAAAACAGTGAAGTTGGGCATCCCGCCTAAAAATCAGATGTGACGTCGCACATGTCAGATGTCCAATCAGCCTTTATTTCCCGCGTGCGAGTTAGGTGATTGGTTAATTCATTCGTGCTGTAGTTGGTGATTGGCATCTTCTGCTTTGCTATATAAAACCCTTACTCAGTCAGTTTTTGTGGTGGGGCATTCGGAGAAGATGAGAGCGAGTGCCAGTAAATATTGTAGCGGATGAGTGCAGAGCAGTTATTCTGTAGAGCAATTGATGAAGACAATTCATTGAGTAGAAAAGCTCATCTATTTCATACCCGAGCAACAACCTCGTGGTTTTAAATTTCTTTGCGTTAATCCTACAATCTCACTTGCAGATGAATGTAAATCCTCATCCGAGGACTTTTGTAATCCTTTTATTTGATAAATGAATACTACCTATTTTCGGGTATTTTTGAGGGTTTGTCTGATTTATTCCTGTCTCACTCTGCATTGCTCACCTGCATTAGTATTTCTGCATTAAGTTTTGAAAGGTTTTGCCTGCTAAGTCTTCATCAGATAGCAATCACCATTTTTGGACCAATCCATTTGTCGCACAAGTAAAGCGTGCAACCTCCAACATTAAGTTTGGATGGACAACATTGGGCCAAATCTGTCTTATGCCCGACAGCGCTGCGAAGGCCGAAAGCGCTGCACTTTGAGTGCGCCTTTGGACGACATTCATTTAGCCATATTTGGCTATCTACTAGTTGTCGTTCAACTGTGTAACGCAACCCGACTACGCATCTAGCAACTTGCGCAATCGGACAAGACAACAAATTTTTAACCAAAATTTTGGCTAAGTGTGGGTGCATCGCCCGACTGCGCTGTAGCCCTGGCCGCCCTATCCCAATTAGACAAGGACCTCCTAAAGGAGAATACAAAGAAGGACCAGAAGGCCCTCTTCTATATTATGCAAGCGATCAAGGAGACCATATTCCCGCGGATCGCATCGACCACCAAAGTAAAGCAAGCCTGGGAGATTCTGGCCAGCTCATACCAAGGCACCAACAAGGTGAAGTTGGTGAAGCTGCAGATGTTGACGAGAGAGTTTGAGAACCTGTAGATGAGTGATTTCGATTCCATGAGCGACTTCTTCACCCGAACCACAGACATCATCAACCAAATGCAGTTGAATGGATAAATCATGCAGATCTAGAGAATTGTGGAGAAGATTCTTAGAAGTCTGCCTGCCAAATTTGACTATATCATGATTGCGATAGAGTCGAGGGATTTGACAACCCTCTCGATAGACAAACTCATGGGTTCTCTACAAACGTATGAGCAGAGGTTGAGCCGTTCATCTCAGACCTCTCTGGAGCAAGCATTCAAGGCCCAGGTCTCATTTTGAGATAGTAGCAAACAAGACTCCCACCAAGGCACCTCTAGTTCTCAAGGAGAAAGAGGTAGAGGTAGACGTGGGAAAGGAAACAAGTTAGGAGGACGGTCAAACCCTAGTGAGGGAGAGACCAACTACAACTTCCATCAATAAGGAGGAATAGGCAGTGCGAAGAACCAGCAAGCCGGATCTGGTTAGAAGAAGGACATGTCAAAGGTCCAGTGCTAATATTGCAAGAAATTCAACCATTACATCTCACAGTACAGAAAGAGGATGGCCAAGGAGAACCAGCAGAAATCCCATGACACGGATGAAACCAAAAATGCGGTAGGAGGGAATGTGCTATTGACTTGCAATATTAAGGAGAGATAGAAGAATATCTGGTATTTGGAGAGCAGGTGCAACAATCACATGACAGTGAACAAGAAGATTTTCTCACAACTGGATGAAATAGTCTAGTCTGAGGTCAAGATGGGGAACAACAATAAGGTTCCTGTGAAGGGGAAAGGAAATGTCCTCATCCACACCATGCACAACGAATGAAATCAGATATGTGATGTCTACTATGTGCCTGGTCTAAAGCATAACCTACTGAGCGTTGGATAGCTCATGCATAAGGGACATACGGTCTAGTTCAAAGACGAAGTATGCATCATAAGAGACAAAGTGCATTGATAGATTACAACGGTTTCCATGACAAAGAACAAAATATTTCCACTATAGATTTAGAACAAATCATTGATGTCTGAGTGTAGTTGTGAATGATGCTACTTGGTTGTGGCATCTTAGGTTCAATCACTTGAGTTTTAGTGGCCTAAATCAGCTGCACAAGAAGTATATGGTGAAGGGTTTACCCTTATTGAGCAACAAAATCAAGTCTATGATGGCTGCTTAGTTGGAAAACAACACAGGAATTCATTCCCTTTCAGCCAGTCTTGGAGAGCATCACAACCATTCGAACTAGTGCACTCAGACATCTACGGTCCAATGCAGACCATCATGTTTTTCGACAACAAATACTTCTTGATGTTCATAGATGACTTCAGCTGGAATACTTGGATTTATCTTATCAAGCTGAAGTCAGAAGCATTTGCTAGATTCAAGGAGTTCAAGGCTCTTAGGACAAATGACGGAGGTGAATACATCTCCAATGAATTCCATAATTTCTACAAAAAGCATGGAATTCAAAGGTAACTCACTGCCAGATACACGTCGTAGCAGAACAACATAGCTAAGAGGTAGAACCAAACCATCATGGAGATGACATGCAACATTATGAAGGCAAAGGGATTACCGCGTGAGTTTTAGGAAGAGGTTGTAAGCCGTGCAATCTACCTGCTAAATAGATGTCCCACCAAAAGCATGAAGGACAAAATCCCTCAAGAGGCCTAGAGCGGGTTAAAGCCATGTGTGGCTCATTTGCATGTGTTTGAGTGCATTGCATATGCACATTTTCTAGAATATAAGTGGTAGAAATTGGATGATAGAGCAGAGAAGTGCATTTTCAGAGGGTACAGTGAGCATGTGAAGGCATACAGGCTACACAACCCTATGATGAAGAAGCTCATCATCAGCCATGATGTGAAGTTCCTAGAAGATGAAGTCTAGAACTGGAAATCGAAGACTAGCTAGCCTAAGCTAGCAGTAGTGGATTCTGTTGACTTGGAGGAGAGCAGTGTGCAGCCACCTACAACCACAAGCAGTAGCAATGGTGCCAGCAACAACACAGCCTCACCATCTCGGTCGCCTCCACTTGCAAGCAGAATCTAGAATTTGGTCACACCTATGAAGACAAGGAGCTTGCAAGATATTTACGAGGCAACCTGCAATCATGAAGATGATGAACATTCTAATTTTGCATTCTTTACTAAGGTTGATCCAGTGGAGTTTGAAGACGCAAGTCAGAATCAAAAGTGGGTGAAGGCGATGGACGAGGAGATTGAAGCCATTGAGAAGAATGATACATGGCAACTAGCAGATCTTCCAACAGGAAAGAAGACCGTTGGGGTCAAGTGGGTGTATAAGATGAAATTTAACGCCCAAGGAGAAGTTGACAAGCACAAGGACAAATTGGTGGGAAAGGGCTACAAGCAGAAGTCAGGCATTGATTACCATGAGGTATATGTGTTTGTAGCTCGACTTGACACAATGAGGATGATCCTAGCATTGGCAGCTCAGAAGGGCTAGAGTGTTTACCAGATGGATGTCAAGTCAGCATTCCTCAACGATGTTTTGGAGGAGGAGATCTAGATAGAACAACCATCCAATTATGAGATTGATTGCTAGGAGGGCAAAGTCCTGAAGCTAAAAAAGGCCCTGTATGGTTTGAAGTAGGTGCCCCGAGCTTGGTACAACCAGTTTGATAACTATTTTCACGAGAATGGGTTTGTTAAATGCCCATATGAGCACACCTTGTACATGAAGACAAATGAAGTAGGAGAGTTCATTATCATCTTCCTGTATGTGGATGATTTGATTTACACTGGCAACAACACAACATTGTTTGACCAGTTCAGAACAACCATAAAGAAGAAGTTTGAGATGACGGACTTAGGACTAATGAAGTATTTTCTTGGCATTGAAGTTGACCAATCAATAGATGACATATTCATTTCTCAGGGCAAGTATGTGAAGGATGTCCTGAAGCGGTTCAATATGGAGGATAGCAAACCTTTCATCATACCTATTGCCACAGGTTTGAAGTTGAGCAAGTTGGATTTAGGCAGGAACGTTGACCCAACTTTGTTCAAGCGGCTAGTTGGCAATCTGATGTATTTTATTGCAACTTGGCCAGATATAATGTTCGAAGTCAGTCTGATTAGTCGCTTTATGGAGACTTCGAATGACATGCACTGGTAAGCAGGCAAGTGAATCTTGCGCTATGTCAATGGAATGCATAACCATGGCATCTTTTATGCCAGATAGGACTAGTTGGAACTAGTGGGCTACACAGATAGCGATTGGGCTGGCAACATCGACGATCGAAAGAGCACCTCCGGGTATGCTTTCTATGTCAGATTAGGTGCAGTGTCATGGGTATCCAAGAAGTAATCGATCGTTGCTTTATCCACTACCAAAGTAGAGTATGTCACCGCCACATCAACCGCATGTCAGGCAGTTTGGTTGCGAAGAGTTCTGGGTGAACTGAACCATCCTTCGGAAGGCACAACAACTATATTTTGTGACAACTCTAGCATTGCACTATCGAAGAATCCAGTGTTCCATGGCCGAATGAAGAACATCGATATTCGCTATCACTTCATCAGAGAGTTGGTGAATTTCGGGAAAATTTAGCTGCAGTTTTGTAAATCCAAGGAGCAGTTATTGAACATTTTCACGAAGCCTTTGAAGGAGGAAAACTTCAATAGACTGCGAGAGTAGCTTGGAGTCAAAGCACTCCTGAAATCAGGTTTAAAGGAGGGTGTTAGAAAAAATAACCCTGATTTCTTGTCTCTGCCCAATTGCGCTCAGAATGTGTGTGCTACTGATCTTTGCTTGCCAAAAATAGCGAAGTTCGGCATCCTGCCTAAAAATCCAATGTGATGCCGCACATGTCAGATGTCCAATCAACCATTATTTCCCACGTGCAAGTTAGGTGATTGGTTAATTCATCCATGCGGTAGTTGGTGATTGGCCTCTTCTATTCTGCTATATAAAACCCTTTCTTAGTCAGTTTTTGTGGTGGATTCAGAGAAGATAAGAGCGGGTGCCAGTAAAGATTGTAGCGGACGAGTGCAAAGTAGTTATTCTGTAGAGCAATTGATGAAGACAGTTCATTGAGTAGAAAGATCATCTATTTCATACCCGGGCAACAGCCTCGTGGTTTTAAATTTCTTTGCGTTAATCCTGCAATCTCTCTTGCACATGAATGTAAATCCTCATCGGATGACTTTTGTAATCTTGTTATTTGATAAATGAAAACTACCTATTTTCGGGTATTTTCGAGGGTTTGTCTAATTTATTCCTGTCTCACTCTGCATTGCTCACCTGCATTCGTATTTCTGTATTAAGTTTTGAAAGGTTTTTCCTGCTAAGTCTTCATTAGATAGCAATAGCTGTTTTTGGATCAATCCATTTGCCACACAAGTAAAGCGTGCGACCTCCGGCATTAAGTTTGGACAGACAACATTGGGCCAAATTTGTCTTATGACCGACAACGCCGAGAAGCCCGGCAGTGCTGCACTTTGAGTATACCCTTGGACGATTTTAATTTAGCCGTATTTGGCTAAGTATACTGGATGTCGTTCTATTGTGCTGCGCAGCCAGCAACTTGCGCAGTCAGACAGGACGACAAATATTTAGCCATAAATTTGGCTAAGTGTGGGTGCACCGCCTGACTGCACAATCGTTGACTTGCGCAGTCCGACTTCGCACCTTTTGACCGGACTACCCCTATGGTGTTAAATGTCCCCTCCGTTACAAATTTTCGATTGTGCAGCCCGACGTCGCAGGGCTTCTCAGCACACTCGAGTGGACTCGAATTTAAAATAGACACTTCAGATGTATACCATCTTCACCATTGCAGCTGCGAAGTCCTTAAAGAATGTCTCCTGATTCCCACTGTAGGTGCTGACTTGGAAATCAGTAGGGCCTCCATTAAACAGTTGCTGGTCAGAGTGAAGTAGTCCTTTCTTACTCACCTACGAAGTCCTTAAAGAATGTCTCCTGATTCCCACTGTAGGTGCTGACTTGGAAATCAGTAGAGCCTCCATTAAACAGTTGCTGGTCAGAGTGAAGTAGTCCTTTCTTACTCACCAAATTCTTGTAGTAATTACTATCGAAGGCAGCCGGAGTTTGGAGATCTAAGGATGAGGTAATGTTATCGCCTCCATTTCTAGGGCACTTTGCTTTCAGAGAATTGGTGTACTTCGTAACTATGTTGGATTCGTTGTAAATACGAGGCCTGAAACTGGTGCACCGCGCTTGACCGATCGTATGAGAGCCTATAAAATAAAAGTAAACACCATTAACTCTCTACAAAAAGAGTGAACTAAATATCGAATGAGTGGAAGATAGTTTACCTGAAAGTACAACCATGTCCTTTGTTGAAAGTCCTTGTGCTTGGAACTTGGAGATAAGGTTGCTCAGACTTGAAGTCGGTGGTGGAATGTTATTATTTGCTCCACTTTTGCTTGCTGTCTTCGAATCTTTCCTTCCCAGCATAACTGTCCACCAAGGCCCTCCCAAATACATAGACGACAATATTTCATACAAAATATTAGGTACAGATCATGGAATTCACTTGTAATGTTTTATAATCTCGGTACAGAAGCCGCTAAATATAAGAATACAGTATTTGTCTACTTTGGCACACGATACCACTCCATTGCACACTCTCTCAACTTGGACGTTGATGTTGTAAATCACCTCGAATCCTCTGGCCGATTGATTATTAGGAATTGCATTTTTCTCACCAGTCAATGTCGGCGAATCGTCCAACAACATAGAGTCGTCATAACCCTGTGTTTCCATTCACAGAAATGAATAACATATATGTTATCGATATCTTTCAAAGTTTACTCGTAAATAGTTTCTTACATTAACGAAACAATCATGAAAGTTAAGGCGGAGTAACGATCCACCCATTCGTCTCTCCTTTGCAACTGCTTGCTTCTCTGCGGCCCTCACTATGTACAATGCATTAGGACACGACTTACCATAAAAAGTTGGGCTAAGCTGCCAATACACAGGGTTCGAATACAAGGTCAATAAACCAACAAATGCAAGGGCAATCATCGGCAACTTGACAAACTCCATTTTAATGTATTCAAAGCACATGAAGGTTTATATATGATTCTGAAAGCACGAGGATACGGAAACAAAAAGGAAAGTGCCAAGTACGATGCGTGTAAAACCAAACTTAACGCTAAAAGCCTATGTATTGAAAAATGCATGAAAGGAAAGAACATGAACGAATCGACACAAGATAAAAGCAATATGGAATACGGCCCTATTTATTTGATATGCTTTTAAAGTCATGTTACAATACGTCTCCTTCCCTTTTAGGGGATAGGAGCGTTAAATATGTTTCTTATCACATCCATGGATAGCAATCCTTCTTCCGCGTGCCCACATGTAAGATGGGCGGACCAAAACGTCGTCGCCGCTTGTGTATATGAGTGTTGACTCCTTACTGCTCCTCTGATGTCGAAGACCTGCGTTCAAGGAAACAGAAAAGATCAGTAGCACCTGCAGATAGAATAGAACATGTGTTTCCCAAGGCCTACTGTTAGTGTATGCATGAAAATATTAAACCGATAACCAAATAACATCAGAACGACCTGAAAATTTGATAGAAGCATGAATATGTTACCAGGAAGCCACTGCAAAAGGAACAGTCGAGAAATTCCTCACAGATTTGTATTCGCTCCGGGGCGGGACGAATAAACCTGCAACAAATTGTTAGAAAGCACCCTCTTCAATGTCCTGTCTAGGAAGCTCCAAATGACCTACAAAGTTGGGGTTAGCTAATTGGGGGTATTTTGGGATGACCCAGATGGTCAGATTTCTCCAATTTGGCCTCTATCACCCATATTTTGATGATGCCATCTGCAGGTTAGTAAAGGCGGGAAATGATAAAAGCATGACCAAAACTTGTCAGAATGAAGTGAAATTTAAACTACAACCTATTTAAATAACCTAGAATAAGATGCAAAAGAAAAATTAGGGAAATCTACCATAGATTTCTAATCGCTCCGGGGTGGGGCGTTTAGAACTACGACAGCTTGGGGGGCGCCCGAGGGCAGGACGCCCGTCGTTTGGGACTCTGTTTCGGCACCAATCCACTTGGGATGGGTCCAAAACCTCTTATGGGGTGTTGTCAACAAATTTTGTGGGATATTGTGGCCAAAATATTTGGGTTTGGGCTCCGAATTTGTGCTTCCAATAATCACCCAATAACCTCCCTCCAAAAAGAGAGATTAAGGATGTGAAAGGCACAAATCAAAGGGGTGTGTGTATGGATGTAAAATGGTAGCACTTCATTGCTCAGAATGCTCCCCCTCTTCCCTATTTTTTGGGTGAGAAGACTCACCAATTTATAGACCTAGGGTCTCTCTGTTTGAATGCGCATGCGAGGGCGCCACTGGAGTTGCATGTCCTATTTTGGGAAAAAGATTATTCCCTGATTTAGAGTCTCCTTGCATGAGGCCTCAAAAATCAAAGACATGCATGACTGAAGTCTCTCTCCTTGATTTGAAGTCGTTCCTCGCAATTGCATGGCCTGAAGTTGCAGTTAACTGGCGGACCTGTCGAGGTTTGACTTTTTTGTCAGTCAAACCTTCTATTCGCCTCACCCTGGGGCGAATGCTGATAATCGTCCCTGGGTGGGACGAATACTAGTTTGTATTCATCCCAGGGTGGGACGAGTAGAGAGCAAAGTGCCAAAAAGGTGCCAAATTGACCTTTGACCTTCCAAAATGCTTTTGGGAGTGGTTAGGACCACTGTTTAACCTCTGGGGGCTGCCCTAGGGGCTATGTGTGTCAATGCGATCAGTGCTTGTTGTCACATAATCGGATTGGTGTTGTTTTGGTGTCTACAGATGCCCCTTTTTGGGAAGCGCTATGCAAGGCGCAACGTCGAGCAAAAATAGATAACCAAAGCACTAATGATTAGGGTTTCTTAGTAACCTAACCAACTTTTGATGCCCCAAGTATGGAAAGGGCACGCATTCTTGAATCCTTGCTTCTGACGAGCTAAGGAACTTAATTCAAGTGTTAACCTTTTTCGGTGAGGTGTTACTTGAGCTTGGACATTGATCAGTCATGAATAGGCAAAGGGTGCAACCTTTTGTCTGTGGGAACCTTGAGTTCATGATTCACGAATGCCAAGTGTTTGATCAGCTTGTGATTATTGCTTGTTTGCTGCCCCAAGCAGGAGCGTGATTATCTTTGTCAATGATCCTTTGAATGCATGTCATTTCCTTGATTGGGTGTGTTTTTGTTGATTGGTGACTAAGTGTGACTACCCCCTCAAGCGACGAATCGATGAGGGAATGACCGACATGAGAAAAGTGACGAGTCGCTTGACCCAAGATGACTTAGGTAAGGGTGCCTTCAATTGTTTTACCGTTGAATACTGAAGCAGGTTCCGAACATTGTGACCTATTTTTGGTGGGTTTTAACCCTTTTTGTGACGCATTGTGGAGCTAAAATTGGCAAAAATCCATCCTCCCGTGGAGCGGTCCGGCTATGGTAGCCTTCTTAGGGAGTAGGATAGTGATAATTTGTGACCCCAATGTCTATTTTGGATGCCAAGAATGTTAGGCGCAAAGGCGCCTTCGTTCGGCAATGTTATTGCTATTTTTGGTTGGGTTTTGACCCGTTTTGTGACGCCATTTGGGGATGAAATTCTTGAAAATCCATCCTCTCGTGGAGCGGTCCAGCTATGGTAGCCTTCTTAGGGAGTAGGATAGTGAGGATTTGTGACCCCGACGTCTATTTTGCATGCCCATAATGTCAAGTGCAAAAGCACTCTCATTGGACAGTTTTATTGCTTGTTTTTGGTGCATTTTGTGCGTTTTTTGATGTTTTTGAAATTTTTGCTCTGCATTCATTCCTGGGTGGGACGAATACCAATTTAGTAATCGTCCCAGGGCAGGACGAGTGCTAACCAGAGTGCTCATCCCAAGGAGGAACGATTACAAGCTCAAAAGCCTATTTAAGGGCCAAAACTAGGTTTTGGGCTCATTTGCATTTGTTTTTCCTGGCGATTTGGAGCTCTGAGGAGGAGGAGGTCAATTCTACGAAGCGAAGCACTGCCAAATTTTTCCCGCTACCATGAGTTCACGGACCAGATCCTCAAGCGGTGGAGCCGAAGCGAGACCAGTGAGTGTTCTTCCTATTTATTGTTTGTTTGTTACAGTTTGGAAAACCGCAATTTGGTTTGTTTTATTGTCTTTTGTATTTTGTTTTTCAAATTAAAATGAAACCCTAGACTATCAAAAATTAACACTTAGCTGAAAACTTAGTTGAACCCTAGTCAAACAAAGATCAAAAGTTTAGTTGAAAAACTTAGTTTAGAACGTAACTAACTAAAAAACTTTGCTAAACCCGAATTTACCAAAGATCAAAACTTAGGTTAGAAATGTAGGGTAAAACTGAGCATAAAAACGTAGCTTAACCCTAGTTTATTTTTTGTGGCTGCATTTTTGTGTTTGTAATTTGATCATTTGACCTTTAGAGTTAAAAACCCTAGGTTGACAAATTATTATTTTTTTGAATTTTTTTATTTTTGTTTTGATTAATTTATCAGTTAGAGTTAAACCCTAGGTTGACAAATTATGTTGATTTTTTTTGTTATTGTTTTTTAATTTATCATTTAGAGTTAAAAACCCTAGGACTGACAAATTATTTTTTTTTAATTTTTTGTTTTTTTTTAATTTATCAGTTAGAGTTAAAAACCCTAGGTTGACAAATTGTTTTTGAATTTTTGTTGTTTTTGTTTAATTTATCAGTTTAGAGTTAAAAACCCTAGAACTGACAAATTATTTTTGAATGTGTTTTTTATTGAATTTATCAGTTTAGAGTTAAAAACCCTAGAACGGACAAATTATTTTTGAATTTTTGTTGTTTTTGTTTAATTTATCAGTTGAGAGTTAAAAACCCTAGAACTGACAAATTATTTTTTGAATTTTTTGTTTTTGTTTAATTGTTGTATATCCATGTTTTTGTTGTACAGTTTTTTTTTATGGTGTTTAATGTTTTTATGTTGTTTTCTTTTGCAGGTTGTGAAGAGCCGGTATCGTGTGCCCATGGTGTTTACTGAAGCACGGGAGGCGCTGACTTTGGCTAACTGGGAGTGGCTTGATGCCCTTAGGCTCAAGTAGGTGACTCGGATGGAGCTGGTGGTCGGGGATCGGGCTTATCTGACGGCCCTGATCAACTTGTGGGATCCTCGGATGAATACCTTCCATCTCCCAACAAGGGAGATGACAATTACCTTGGAGGATGTCTATCAGATTCTATGGATTCTGATAGATGGACTACCGATCAGGATGACGCCGCAGGATCAACGGACAACAGTATTGACACGCTGCTTTGGGCATGGGGAGGAGGTGGGTGTGGACAGCCCAGTGGAGAGGGTAGAGGGTGACTGCCAGATTGATGGGTGTGTTGGGAGTGAGGCATGCCGTATTGATGGGCCTCATTTCCAACATGTTGCTACCTAACTCTTCGAGCACAAGGTTCCCGTGGAACCTGCTGGAGGTGGTGTTCAGGTTGGTGGAGTGCCCTACAGATGGAGACAAACTCTACTGGCATAGCTCTATGATGAGTTGTACGAGGTCCGCTATCGAAGGCAAAAGGGGATTAGATGCATCTACTTGTTGCAGTGCTGGGCTTGGCAGCACATAGCAGTGGAGAGGCCGGTTGGGTTGCCATGGATGACTCAAGCGAAGATGGTAGACCGAGAGATTGGTTATGGGGCATTATGGCAGAGATCTGAGGAGTAGGGTTAGAGTCGACGATGGGCAGGTGTCGTAGGGCACTATGTCGATGCCTTCGCTCGGCTTACTCTAGGGGAGGTGTTCTGGCGCCCCTATCGGGACTGTCCAGCCTGGCCTGAGGCTGGAGAGTGGCTTCAGTGGGTACGTAGGGGGCGATGGCTGATTGGGCATCACGAGACTGAGCAGGAGTTCTTCCCATATGGTCGGGTTACATGATAGTTTGGGGTGCGCTAGGGGTTGCCTAGGGAGCCCGTGGTCTATCGACATCAGAGGGACGAGAGGACTCTAGCTTGGCCAGTCATTGCATCATTGGGTGAGGACTTAGATACAATGATTGATGCCCCAGACGTGGATGACATCGGGGTTACCACTGAGTATGAGCAGTGGTGGACTCTACGATGATGGCGAGGCGAGGGGCCTCTAGGCGGTGCAGAGGTGGCAGCAACAGGGGATGAGGGTGCAGAGGCACCAAGTGAGGGTTGGGGTGTTCCGCTGGATGATGCGGACATGGTGGAGGTTGAGGATGTGGGCATGGATTATGGGGTTCTAGATCATCCGGAGATGCAGGACGTTCTGGAGTAGTGGGAGCCAGAGCCGATTGCTATTCTAGAGATGTCAATGCCTTAGGCAATTGTAGAGGACATGGAGGTAGGGGTGCATGCTGAGAATGCATGATTGGTGGGGCTACTTCAGAGGCGAGATGAGGAGCTCGGGGAGGCTCTACAGGAGAGGGATATCTTATGAACTAGCTATCGGAGGTGAGAGAACGCATTTTCTATGTACCATCGATAGGAGGGGGATACCGATGCTGCATGGGAGAGGGATCTCCTACGAATGTAGCACGGTAGGCAACATGATGATTAGTAGCTATGTTACCAGTGGGAGAGGGATTTTGTGTCGACATCGATTGGATCTAGAGGGAGAGATTATCCACCTCAAGGGGGGATCCCGAGCCTCTAGGAGGTGGGTCTTCACGTCGGACGAGGGGAGTGATACTGAGTAGTCAACATCGTCTCATCGTAGGCGATTGGATGAGGGGGCTAGTAGGCATGATGCGGGGGCTAGTAGCAGCCACCTGAGGGGTCCCATAGGACCCACACCATCGGGGGTAGTTCTCGTCGCACCGATCCTTTGGGGTTTTTGAGCTTTTGGCTTGTGTTGCAAGGTCAGAAGACCGGTTCATTGTAGCCTGCAGGTATTTTTGATGATATATATACAGATGACTTTCTTTGTTTTGTTTATACACTTGTCATGGTTTGTTTTTCTATTTATGCACAGTTATTTATGATGATGTATGCATGTGGTATTATGAATGCGATGTTTCTAATTATATGATGTATGCATATGGAATGAATGAAATGAGTTGTTGATAACTTGTCGATGGCACCATAGACTGTACAAGATTTACTGGCTTTTTGTACTTATGTGATGGCTTTGTGGAATGAATTTGCATGTGAGAACTTTGTTTTTGTATTTTTTTGTATTATATCTGATGGGGATGGATGTAATGAAATGTACCAATTGTTTTAAAATGTAGTTAAGCTTTTCTGAGATTCAGATATTTTAACTAACTAGCCAAGACTATACATTTATCTTGCAAGACTTTTGAACAAGGTATAAATCAGACTTGAGTTTGACCAAGTTATTTCACATCCCTGTGTGTGCAATTGAGTTCATTTATGTGGTATTTGTCAAGATACCGCCAGTGCCAGATAGGCTGTCAACCAAACCTGTACTGAGGATCATCTAATTAGCTCCACTAACTCCATTGTTGTATTTAGTAAGATTAATCCATGGGACAATCTAAGGTACCATAAGCTAGCTCATCCACATGCAAACATTGGTCTGCTCACACGCAAAGCTAATGTGATAGACATATCGTCATGCATTTAGGATACCGCCATTGCTAGGTAGGTTGTCCACCAAACCCGTAATGAGGATCACCTAGATGGTTGTTCGAATGCTGAGAATTCTAAGGATTCAAGTTCAGGATTTTTATTTGCTCAATGTGTTAGGATACTTGCTCGTATACATAGTGATGAAAATCACTATTTATTTTTCTCTTTGTTTTTCTTTTTGAGCAAGGATTTTGAATAGTGGTGATAACCACTATTATTTGATTTTGCATTTTGAGCTTCGTAAGGTTGAGCTTGTAGGTTTGTGGCTTATGAATGACATTGATCCTTTTGGCCTTGGGGATGACTACCCATCCTATGTAGGGACGTGTAGTACGAATCCTTACGACTTTGGGAACCAAAAGGGATTATGGAGATTATGAAGTAAGGGCATTGATCTTTTAGGCCTTGGGGATGACTACCCATCCTTGTCAAGGGCGTGTAGTACGAATCCTTACGACTTTGGAGACCAAAGGTGATTGGAGATGGTCATGATGATGGATTGTGGGGATTTTTTTTTGAATGGTCATTGATCCTTTTAGGCCTTGGGGATGACTACCCATCCTTGGTAGGGACGTGTAGTACGAATCCTTACAACCTTAGGGACCAATGGTGATTGGGATTTTTGTTAGTGGTGAAAACCACTATTGATTAGGGGGAATGGATGGGGAAGAGCTTGTCCTTTTGTCAATTCTCAGCACTCTTGAACCATTCACACAGGGGGATGAACAGGCTAATCTTTCACCTATGGTACCCTAGACTGCTTTGTAGTTTTCATCTTACATTCACACAACTTGGGAATTATTTTATGTGTTTTAACTTGTGTAGGGATGTTACATAACGAGGCGTGACCCAAGTAAAACTTTCCCTTGTAAAATCTGTTTAACTTTGTACAGTTTTTGGCTAGAAATTTAAAGACAGCTGAATGACGAAAACCCTACATACATTAGGAGACAACTGACTATGCTAAAAATGGGGATGGTGTTATTCTGGATGTATGCGTTTATAAAATGGATTTGATGTGGAAAATGATGGAATTGCCGAGCAATTATAGTCTATGGTGCTTTTGACTTGTATGACCTAGCAAATATGCAATGTATGGATGCGATGCCTAATGCAACCTATATTTTTGTATTTTGATTTTTACGAGTATGCATGGAATGGAGATGCAATTTTTTTTGTTATTTTTGATGATTTTATTATTTTTGTTTGTTTTTGAATATTTATTTTGACCAAGCGGTTATGGTAACCCTTGGAGCTTTTGGTTTGACCAAAGGGTTTATGGATACCTTTGGGGCATTTTGGGTTTGACCAAGCGATTGTGGGAATCCTTGGAGCTTTTGGTTTGACCAAAGGGTTTATGGACACCTTTGGGGCATTTTGGGATTGACCAAGCGATTATGGGAATCCTTGGAGCTTTTGGTTTGACCAAAGGGTTTATGGACACCTTTGGGGCATTTTGGGATTGACCAAGCGATTGTGGGAATCCTTGGAGCTTTTGGTTTGACCAAAGGGTTTATGGACACCTTTGGGGCATTTTGGGATTGACCAAGCGATTGTGGGAATCCTTGGAGCTTTTGGTTGGACTATGGCTCTCTAAATGTGGAATGGCCTCAAATGACTGATGTTCAAGGGTTCTAGTTCCTTGATTCCTTCAAGAGAGGCGAGCCGATATGTTCCAGGTCCTATTTTACTATCAATCACATAAGGACCTAACCAGTTTGCTATGAACTTGTCCCTTAGATGGGACGAAAAATTAGAATTTTATTGGTTCTCTTTTAAGACCAAGTCACCAACCTGAAAGTCCCTTAGGTGAACCTTCATGTTGTATGCTTTCTTAAGTCGCTCTTGATAGATACGCAAATGCTCGAGAGCATTGACGCATCGTTCATCGAGCAACGTCAGTTGGTCTAACCAGGCCTACCACGTAGTGTCATCATCGATGAACTCTTGCATTGAAATGCGTAGGGAAGGGATTTCCAACTCGAGAGGCATGACAGCCTCGGAGCCATACACCAAAAAAAATGGAGTAGCCCTAATGGGCATCCGAATGCTAGTGCGATAAGCCCATAGGGCAAGCGGGATTTGAATGTGCCAATCCTTATGACTATCTACGATGGTCTTTTTGAGGATGGCGACTAGCATTTTGTTTGACGCCTCTGCTTGCCCATTTGCCTACGGATAATAGGGTGTTGAAAAACTATGCTGAATTTTGTACTTTGTTGTCAAAGCACGCACATATTTATTCTTGAATGACATCCCATTATCCGAGATGATCTTGGATGGAATACCAAAATGACATATGATGTTATGCAAAATAAACTCCGCAATGCGGGGTCCAGTCGTAGAGGTTAGCGGAATTGCTTCCACCCACTTGGTGAAGTACTCTGTGGCCGTTATGATGAACGTGTGATGACCCGACGATGCAGGGGAGATCTTTTTGATTAGATCAAAGCCCCACTACAAAAAAGGCCAAGTCGATTGGATCGGTTGCAAGGCCTGAGAAGGTACGTGTGTCAAATTGGCATGGTGTTGACACTTCACGCACTTCTTTACATATGTGCAACAATCTCGCTCTAAATATGGCCAATAATAACCCATGCAGAGAATGCACTTTGCGATGGCCATACCGCTGAAGTGGCCACCGCATGTACCATCATGGGCTTGGGTGATCGCCCAAGCGGACTCCTGCTGGTCCAAGCAACGGAGGAGGATTCCTTCATAGCTCCGACGATACAAAATGTCTCCTAACAAGACATGTTTTGCCACTTTCTATTTAAATGATCTTTTCGTGGCTTGTGTCAATCCAAGTGGGAGGTTACCTAGCTTGAGGTAATCCCTGATGGGTGTGTACCAATCCTGCTGATCAGAAACCTCGATGGTATGAACGGCCAATCCCTCTTGAAGTTCATCCCTAGCAAAAGCTGAACGGGAAAGAACTTGTAAAAATAGCGTTGTGTTGCTATTAAGAGGGGTCGGGGAGAACAAGGACCCCTAGTTGGCTTGAGTCAAACAATCTTGGATTCGAGAGAACCTATCCTGAGATGGTTCAATCTGGATCAAGTGGATTCCTGGCGTTAGGTCAGAGCTTGCACGCTCCATCATGGATTGCGATAATGTCTTGACCTGAATGGTTGTCATCTCACCGGAAGGGTCTTGCGGGATTAGTGACCCCAAGGAGGCCATAGTATCCGCAAAATGATTCGATGATCGAGGGAGTGCCTCGATGTCATACCATTCAAGTTGTGCCAAGAATTTGTCCACAAGGGCTTTGTAGGCCTGTAGAACTGGGCATTTACATTGGAATACCCCCTTTACTTGATTGACAATTAACAATGAATCACCAAAGATGTTTAAACATTTAATGTTCATGGTGACCGTTGTTTGAAGACCTATGAGCAAGGCTTCGTATTCTGCATTGTTGTTGGTGCATGAGAAGTCTAATTTAAATGATAGAGGCATTGGAGCCCCTTGCGGTGTGAAGAATACAATTCCCGTGCCACCTCCTTGCTCACATTTTGAACCATCGAAGAATAGGGTCATGTCGGCCTGTGACTCAGGCTCATTAGAATCTGGTGATTCTGAAACATGGAAGACCCCATCATCCGGTAGTTCTACGGTCAGAGGCTGATCATCTTCAAGAGGAGCCTCTACTAGTTGATCGGCGATGACTTGACCTTTTATGGATTTTTGTCCAATGAATTCTATGTCAAACTCCATCAACAACATGATCCATTTTATCATGTGGCTACTATGATAAGTATGACTCATCATGTATCACAATGGATTCTCCTTAGACACAACATACGTCTTGTTGCTCAGCATGTAATGGCGTAACTTTTTGGTAGCAAACACCACTGCCAGCGAGCTTCTCGACGTATGCATAGTTAAGTTCATAACCGACCAGGGTGCGGCTAAGATAGTAAGTAGCCTGTTCTTTGTGTAATTCATTTTTTTGGGATAGCATGGCACCCAATGCCACCTCAGTAGCTGAGATGTATAAGTAGAATGACACTCCTGGTCTAGGTGGTGCCAATACTAGAGGCGAAGCCAAGTATTGTTTAATATCGTCAAAGGCTGACTGGCACTCGTCATCCCAGTGAAATGCTACCCCCTTGTGCAATAATTTATTCATGGGTCGGCACTTGTCAGATAGTTGCGCTATGAAGCGCTTGATCGACGCGACCTTTCCCTGCAGACTTTTGAGCTGCTTGATGGTAGTTGGGGGAAGCATTTCAAGGATTGCCTTGACTTTGTGTGGGTCCACCTCGATTCCTCATTTGGAGACTATGAAACCCAAGAGCTTTCCAGATGTGATGCCAAATACGCACTTCTTGGGGTTTAGTCTGACTTTATGTTCAATGAGGTGATCGAGGATCTTGCTTAAGTCATCGAGATGATCTGGGCGCAAAAGAGATTTGGCCAACAAATCATCCATGTAATCTTCCAAAGTTTTGTGCATGTGATCATGGAAGATGTACGTCATGGCACGTTGGTAGGTGGCGCCAGCATTTTTAAGGCCAAAGGGCATGACCTTATAACAAAATGTCCCCCAAGGCATTGTGAACGCCATTTTTAGTTGGTCCTCGGGATTGATACGAATTTGATTGTATCCCGAGAAACCATCCATGAGGGAAAGCATTTCATGGCCCGCTGTAGCATCTACCAATGCGTCGATGCTCGGCAAGGGAAAATCATCCTTAGGACTCGCTTTGTTTAGATCTCAAAAATTGGTGCATATGCGAATCCTCCCGTCAAGATTTTTGATGGGCACCATGTTAGACAACCATGGTGGGTAATCCACGTAGATGACAAACTGTGCATCCAACAACTTTTGTAATTCATCTTTGACCATTAAGGCCACTGTTGGATGCATCTTACATAGTTTTTGCTTTACTGGCTTGACTGTCGGATCAAGCGTTAGATTATGCGTGACTAGCTACGGGTCTAGTCCCGACATGTCTTTGTATGACCATGCAAAAACCTCCTTCTTCTCTTTGAGAAGGGCAATGTAGTCGGCTTGCTCTTCGGGGGATAGACTTACCCCCAGCTTGATGATTTGCAAATTCATTGGATCCGAGCCGATGTCTACGTTAGTCGTCTCCTCGACCGACATGTGGGACCCGTCCTCCAACTGGTGTGGAGTTGGGATCAAGTGGATATCATTTGCTGAATTTAGATCATCATTCAGAACGTCGAGTTCCTCTTCAGCATGGAAGACATCCTGAGTCTATCCTAGGGTGAAATGGAACATCCCACCACAAGGCCAGTACTCTGATGGGGATGGTGGTTGTCATGATCCCAGTCTATAGCATCTAGGTCTAGATGCAATGACCATGTTGGGTCGGCTGGATTATGGATGGGGGTGGTTAAATCAATGGAGATCATGTTGATGAAATGATTGTGGTCTCCATTACCATGGGTGTGGCTGCTCGGACATCCTAGATGATCTTTGTGCTCCGGATCTGGCTCTGGAGGTATTGGCACGAATGGATCGGCCCTATGTGCGGATAAGAGGATAGGATCTACCCTAGGTACTGATGGCTCTATAGGGTCTCCAGGCGGAAGATGTTCTCTGTATACCTAGAGTGGCGGGTGCAGTAATTGCTATAACTATGCCTGGTTTAGGTGCCACCTATGCCTTGGCCCTATGTGTAGTTGTTCAAACATGTCATCTATGTCCAAGGGATATTGCTGCTATCGCATATGATTGAGATAGGCCATCTCAGTTTCATCTTCATAATCACTGTCGGAGATCCAAAGGCCTTCGTTGGCTCCAATAGCTGTTTGCGACATATGAGGCTCATCTTGCTCGAGCAAATTAATGTGGTCCCATCGGGGTTGTTCCGCTCTTTGCGGGGGGACCTGATTCTCTTGAGGTGGCATATGCTCAATTGGAGCATCCAAAGGGAACATTGTCAGGAAGCTCTCCTGATAATCATCCATGGGATGCACTTGTGAATGATTGCTATCAGATTCGAAAGGATCCCAAGGTGCTACCTCATACTCCGACTCATCTTTCGAAGACCCTTCTTGGTCTTGTCTATATCCCTCTTGTAGGTGAGTCCTCGAACTTTCTTCCTTTTTGACCGAAGGGAAAGGGTTGTTAAGGTCAACAAGGTTGTTTGTTCGCAATGGGAGATAATCCCCCAATGTATAAGTTGTGTTAGGATTGGCATATGGATCTAATGCCAACCCATCCTTGTTGCCTATCCCTAGGCCTTGCATGTTCTCTACCAAGATGTCCAGGGGCAAGGGGTGGTTAAACCCTACTCCTGACTTGTCATAAGGCATTTGATATCTCGGTTGGCAAAGAACACGCACTCCTTGCTCATACCTGCCCAACCCATATCCATGCCAATTGCATTGGCCAAGATATCTCAATGCGAAGTCTGGGTTGGACAAATAGTTGACATCCTCAACAAAGGGCTCTTCATCTTCGTCTTCTTGCATGTAAGGTTCAATGCCATTATCCAGGCCCCCATAAACAAAGTTTGTCTGATTGGGTGGGTAGCCTAGAGGAACCACAGAGCCGATGGGGAGACGAGGTCTCCCCATGTCCTGCATGGACTCAAGTGTGGGTGTTGCTACAATGTTTCGCACTAGATACTCCCCCAAGCCCGTGTTGGCCATCTCAATGGTGATTGTTGGCGGTTGAGGGGGAGCGAATGGGAGTTCTCCCTGAGTCCACTCCATGTAGGGTGAACTAGGCATCTCGACTTCCATTCTGCTAGGCATCTCTTCGATAGAGATGGTTGAGACTAGGGGTGGTTCCTCTTCTAGGGGTTTCTTTCCCTTGTCCTTTGGTGTGGCCACCATAGGTGGCATCGTTGTTGAAGGACCAGATGAGGAAGATGGACCCGACTGGGGATTTGATGGACTTGTCAACGGGGATGCCTACAGAATCGGACCCTGTTTAGATGGATTCAACTAAAAATCCAAATGTGTTGATGGAAGGGTCGATTGCGGCATGAATTGCACCGTATTGCAGTACTTGAAGGGCTCTAAGTCTGTCGAGACTACATGCACCTGTCCTTCAAATGTGTATTTTAGGCACTGATGAGCTATTGAAGGGACACACTTCATGTCCCTAATCCAAGGCCGGCCCAACAAGATATTATAGGCCATCTCACCTTCCAAGATGTGGCACAATGTATGAATAGTCTTTTGTCCCACTTGGATGGGTAGGACAATTGTGCCAACAGTCGAGCATATCGCATCATTGAATGCTCGAAGAGTATAGGTGGAGGCCACGATGTGAGATGTCGACAACTTCAGATGTTTCAATGTTGCGGTTGTAATGATATTACTGGATGAGCCAGTGTCCACCAACACCCTCTTATACGGAATCCCGTTGACCCGTGCAATGACGTGCAGGGGTGGATCCGCCACATCACCAACCATCGATTTCAATTCATCTTCTCTAAAGGTGATGACTGGTTTTGTACATTGTTTTACATGTCCCACAAAGTTGTTGAAAGAGTTTGCTTCATGGGGCTGTAGCTCGATGGCTTTTAATATCTCCATTAGAGCCTCCCGATGGGGCGCTGATTGTTGAATGAGCTCGTATATGGAGAGCCTAGCCGACGTGGTCCTTAGACTTTGGGTAAGTCTAGTCCGAATCGTGGCCACTGGTCTAGGTGGGGGAGGTTGCGTAGGGTGTTGTTGAGGTTGTGACATCGATGGAACTTCTCTTGTGGCCACCGCGGGGGCAGCTCTTGGGTACCTCTTGTTCCTAGTCACTATGCTTATCATCCCTACATACCCTTGCATGGGGCAATTCTGTTGCACCTCATTGACTTGAAGGGGTTTTTCCTATGCATCATGGGTAGGCAGGGGGTCTCTGAAGACTCCCATCTATTGGTTGTTTGGCGCTACGGGGTTGTCCACCGCCAATGTCTTGTTGTCGATTAGGTCTTGCACCAAGCCTTTAAACTTCCAACATGCATTAAGGTCATGTCCTTTCCATCTATGGAACCTACAGTACAAGTCCTCCCTGTACCCCTTAGGCTTTGGTGCATTGGGGTCTATGGTTTGAATCTCTGGTAGGTTGATCAAGTTCGCCGCTGACAAGCGGTCAAACAAGGAGTCCCTGGACTCTGTGTAAGGTGTGAATTGTCGCCTAGGGTGACGTTGCTGATTTTGTTCTTGCCTCTGATTTTCTCTATCATAATTGTTAGGAGGCACCACCTGATAGTTAGCCTTTTGGGGCTGTGTTGCTTGTGCAGGCTTAGGGACGTTTATAGCAACCTGATTGACCGTAGTGGGTTTCTGTTGCGTGGTCCCTATTTTGGTGTTCTTAGTCCATTCTTTCTTCTTAGGCTTGGCAATCTCGCCATCCTGTATCTTGATCTCCTCAATGATTCTGGCTTGCGCTAGAGCTTCCTCTAAAGTGGCATATTGCTGTAGCTGCAATAGCATGGAGATCGATCTCAAATAGCTCTTTGAGAACATTTGGGTCAGGTCGGACATGGGAGGGAGGTAGGGCAGCTTTGAAAGCAACGTCCTCCACCGGTTCCCATATGCCACCATGGTTTCTTCCTCATACTTCCTGAGGCTAGCTAGGTCACTTAATGATGCCTTTTTCTTGGTGTTGAAGGTGAAGCATTCGAGGAACGCGTCCACTAGCTGATCCAAGTTACTGATGCTATGTTTTGGTAATTGAGTGAACCAATCCGAGGCAGGGCCTACGAATGTGGTTATAAATGTTCTTAGCAACAAAGCATCATTGTCCTGAATGCCAAAGCATTGGCTCAGGAATCTAGTCACGTGCTCTTGGGCATCCTCCTCCCCTCTAAAGAGTGCCAACTAGGGTAGTTTAAAGTGTTCAGGGTATGGAGGTGCCGACACTGACGGATGCACAGGGTGACTATGGAGTTGGCATAAAGTGGGCTTTTGGGGCCCAGAAGTCTTGGTCTCCATAGACTCTAAGCGCTCTAGCAACGCTTTATATGCATCAGAGGATTTGATCTCTTCCTCCTTAGTTTGCTCCCGTTGTGGGTTGTGGGGAACTTGAGGCCTATGGAGGGGTGGCTGGATAGCACCCCTCTCGCCTTGGTAGGGCATTTCAGCCCGCTCTTCTTCTTGTTCATACTCCTCATAGGCTTCTTGAGGAGTGCCTGGGCGAGACCTATAAACATGGGTGGGTGCCCATGGAGGGTGCCCATCATTGTTCCTGGGAGTGGCCTCCCGCTCAGGTCTAGGAGGTCTCGGAGGCAGCACTTGGTAAGGTCATGGGGACCTGTCTCGCACCAAGGGGTTGTGCCTCTCATACACTTCTACTTTATGCGCGAGGGGTTGGGACCTTCTCAGGCACATTGTTATGAAGCAATTCGGCTATCTGACACTGAATGCGCTCTTTGTTAAGGTGATACAGATGCTCTAACTATTGTTGATCTTGCTTGAGCTACGTGATTTGTGCTTGGTGGGTGGCATGTCTGGCAAATGCCAAGTCAATTTGTTCCATCGTCTCATGTTTAGGAAGCCTAGATGCCTCTCCTACATGTCTATCTCGATCGTGGTGATCCGAGACCCCTATGGGTTGCTTTCCTCTATCGAGGTTAGCGGCATTCACCCGAGGCTCTGGCCTCAATGGGTGATCCTGATACATAGCAGGTGCGGAGGTGCATCGCTCCCATGCTGTGTACTGCTCTTGAGGAACGTAGTGGTCTTCCTCGTACTCCCTTTCGTATGTGTGAAGGGTGCAGGGAGAATTGTCTTGCCCTGTCTAGAGAGCCTTGTGCTCTGGATTTTGTCTAGTGTTTCTAACAGTAATAAGGGGTAAAGGAGGGATGATGAAATCATGTGGCCCCTCCTTATGGACCCTATGTTGCTCTAGCACTTCCTCAATAGGCCACTCATAACGAGCATCTAAGGGAGGCCTCCTGTCTATGTTGAGTGCCACGTGTAGGTTCTCCTCTTGAAAGGATCTATGCTGAGTGGGGGTGCCCCTCAAAGAGGTGCCTCTATAGTCCTATTCTGTAATGGCATGATGTGGACTATCTTGTGTGTCAGGCCACCAAGGCGGGATGACCAAGTCCTCAAGACTATATCGGAGGTGACTTGTCCCCCTTTGTGCACTCTCTGCAGCGCCTGCCTGTGATTGGGCTCGGCTACGAGTGTACACCATGGTGATGTTTACCTAAAGATGCGTAGATTTTTATTTATTTTTTATGATTTTTATGCTACACTAAACAGAAAGTATCACACACACAAAGCAATGATTATCTCGTTTAAAGATTAAAAGTGTGCCCTAAAATCTGGTTTAGTGTGTTTTGATTTTTGTTTTGAAAGCTTTTGTAAAGAACATTTAAATGCAATATGATGGCTCTTATGACTCCCAAAAATGGTCGCCCCTTCGATATACCATTGCCGGGCCGATATACCAACCTCTCTATATACCCGCCCTTACGTGAGGGAAACTATTGGTACGTGAGAGCAGATGGTACGTGGAACATAGGCGGTACGGAAGGGGAATCACTCTGTTTATGACACCTACCATAGAAGACTTATCCTCATGCACTGGGAATCACCCCAGCTACACTTGGTCAGCTTTCATCAGGATTTACGTCTAGCAATAGTCACGATCGGGGTTATGGATGCAATATCTCAAGCCAAGGTGGTGATGAAATCCACCGTTGGTCTTGCTCAAGGGTTGGGGTTTTACGACCAACTCCTTGTTGTTTTAAATTACCACGTGGTGTGTGGGGTTCTTTTTAAGTTGCATAAATGAAGGAAACAAGCATTCAAACTCTCCTATGCAAGCAAATAACCAGAGAACAGAAAACAGAAAGCAAAAAATGACAGAAGGTGTTTTAGGACCCCTACCTCTTCTCTGCCCAAATCGGATGTCTCTGAATTTCTGCCCTAAAATTGCACAGAGAGCTATTCATCCCGAGGTGAGATGAATAACAGATCTGTATTCATTCCAGGGTAGGACGAAGTCCTATTCATCCCTGGGTAAGATGAATTCCAGCTCTGTACTCGTCACAGACTGAAACGAACAACAGTCCAACGTTTGAAAACTTGGTACCTGCAAGCAAAAACAAGCAACTTTTGATCAGAAAGTTAATCTTAAAATCAAGGGACAGAGGTCCCACCATGATCGCCACTGAAAGCATGAGGATACGGAAACAAAAAGGAAAGTGCCAAGTACGATGCGTGTAAAACCAAACTTAACGCTAAAAGCCTATATATTGAAAAATGCATGAAAGGAAAGAACATAAACGAATCGACACAAGATAAAAGCAATATGGAATATGGCCCTCTTTATTGATATGCTTTTAAAGTCATGTTACAATACGTCTCCTTCCCTTTTAGGGGATAGGAGCGTTAAATATGTTTCTTATCACATCCATGGATAGCAATCCTTCTTCCGCGTGCCCACATGTAAGATGGGCGGACCAAAACATCGCCACCGCTTGTGTATATGAGTTTTGACTCCTTAATACTCCTCTGATGTCGAAGACCTACATTCAAGGAAACAGAAAATATCAGTAGCACCTGCAGATAGAATAGAACATGTGTTTCCCAAGGCCTACTGTTAGTGTATGCATGAAAATATTAAAACGATAACCAAATAACATCAGAACGACCTAAAAATTTGATAGAAGCATGAATATGTTACCAGGAGGCCACTGCAAAAGGAACAATCAGGAAATTCCTCACATATTTGTATTCGCTCCGAGGCGGGACGAATAAACCTACAACAAATTGTTAGAAAGCACCCTCTTCAATGTCCTATCCAGGAAGCTCCAAATGACCTACAAAGTTGGGGTTAGCTAATTGGGGGTATTTTGGGACGACCCAGATGGTCATATTTCTCCAATTTGGCCTCTATCACCCATATTTTGATGATGCCATCTACAAGTTAGTAAAGGCGAGAAATGATAAAAGCATGATCAAAACTTGTCAGAATGAAGTGAAATTTAAACTACAGCCTATTTAAATAACCTAGAATAAGATGCAAAAATAAAATAAAGGAAATATGCCACATATTTCTAATCACTCCGGGGTGGGGCGTTTAGAACTACGACAGCTTGGGGGGCGCCCGGGGGCAGGACGCCCACCGTTTGGGACTCTGTTTCAGCACCAATCCACTTGGGATGGGTCCAAAACCTCTTATGGGGTGTTGTCAGCAAATTTTGTGGGATATTGTGGCCAAATGTTTGGGTTTGGGCTCCGGATTTGCGCTTCCAATAATCACCCAATAACCTCCCTCCAAAAGAGAGATCAAGGATGTGAAAGGCACAAATCAAAAGGTGTGTGTATGGATGTAAAATGGCAGCACTTCATTGCTCAAAATGCTCCCTCTTCTCTCTTTTTTGGGTGAGAAGACTCACCAATTTATAGACCTAGGGTCTCTCTGTTTGAATGCGCATGCGAGGGCGCCACTTGAGTTGCATGTCCTATTTTGGGAAAAATATTATTCCCTGATTTAGAGTCTCCTTGCATGAGGCCTCCAAAAATCAAAGACATGCATGACTGAAGTCTCTCTCCTTGATTTGAAGTCGTTCCTCGCAATTGCATGGCCTGAAGCTGCAGTTAACTGGCGGACTTGTCGAGGTTTGACTTTTTGCCAGTCAAACCTTCTATTCGCCTCACCCTGGGGCGAATGCTGATAATCGTCCCTAGGTGGGACGAATACCAGTTTGTAATCATCCCAGGGTGGGACGAGTAGAGAGCAAAGTGCCAAAAAGGTGCCAAATTGACCTTTGACCTTCCAAACTGCTTTTGGGAGTGGTTAGGACCACTGTTTAACCTCTGGGGGCTGCCCTAGGGGCTGTGTGTGTCAATGCGATCAGCGCTTGTTGTCACATAATCGGATTGGTGCTGTTTTGGTGTCTATAGATTCAGAAGAAAAATGACCAGCGATTGCGAGAGTCATTATCTCGCAGCAGCGACTTCGGGCATCACTCGCAAAAGAAACGACAACAGGAGTCACTGGCTGCTTGCAATGACCCCGAGCATCATTTTCTTGGGCAGTGACAAGCCAGATGAAGCCTTGAATTCTAGCAACAATGAAAGTGAAGTAGCAACTTCGAGTGTCACTCGTAAAAGCAACAACAACGGGAGTCATTGGCTGTATGCAACGACTCTAGGCATCACTTTCTTAGGCACTGACAAGCTGGCTAAAGCCTTGAATTCTAGCGATAACGGTATTGAGAATCAATCTCGATGTGGATCGCTATCGCTAGCGTGTGACAGTGAGCGTCTCTCACTTCTTGAGCGACTATAGGAGATAATAGTTACTCCCACCACGTTTCACTAAAAACCAAGAGCGATTCACGTAATTGCTCACTAAAATGATCGACGAGTAAAGGAAACACTTCACTCGGTGTGTGTAAAATGAAAGAAGAATAAGACAAAAAATTATAAGACAAGTTCGAATGCCTTAGATGATGAAGTGTAAGGTTTACAAAAATCGCTCAAATTTGGCGAGCGATAGTGAGAAATGGTACTCCTATGAGCAACATAGGTCAAAGGGTTTTAGGAAGCAATCAATGAAGTAGACAACCTAAAATTGCTCTTTAAGGAAACACGAGTGTAGGAGTAGTCTAAGTGAGGGGCGACAACGAGGGATAACGATAGTGTAGACACCAAAACAACACCAATCCGATTATGTGACTGCAAACACTGATCGCTTTGACACACACAGCCCCCAGGGCAGCCCTCAGAGGTTAAACAGTGGTCCTAACCACTTTTATAGCAATTTTGTAAGGTCAAAAGGCAATTTGGCACATTCAGGCACTTTGCTCAATATTCGTCTCACCCAGGGATGAATTCTAACTGGGATCCGTCTCACCCAGGGACGAATTCTAAATTCATCTTTGGTCAGGACGAATTCCAGGTTTAACGGGCAAAAAGAAGAATGCCGCCAAGTGGCAGCCGAGGACAGTCAATTATTGCCTCCTGCCGTGCATGCGCGTGTAGGTGGGTAGATTGGCCGTTAGAGGACTGTCACAAGGGCAGTCATGGAAGCCCAAGTCAGGGAGGAGTCTCCTCCCTCTTGGGAAGGCATGGCCGCCACATGGCACCCCTGCATGCCCCTCCAAAGAGACCCCTTGGGTCTATAAAATGGTGGACTTTCCCACCCAAAAAAGGAGAAGTTGGAGGCATTTTCAAGCAACGAAGTGCTGCCAAATTGAACACCCTATTGCACCCTTTTTCGATTCACCTTTTCACATCCTTAATCTCTTTCGCAAGAGAGGTTATTGGGTGGCTTTTGGAAGTGTGGATCCGAACCCAAACCCGACATTTGACCACATTAATCCACCAATTTGCTGACAACCCCATCCTAAGAGATTTTGGGCCCATCCCAAGTGGATTGGTGCCAAAATCAAGTTCCAACGGTGGGCGGCCCACTTGGGCACCCCACACCTTTTTTAGTTTCATTTTAATCTATTCTGTTATCACTTGTTTATCTTTACATTACATTCTATGTTGTTTAGATAGTTTCATAAGTTCGATTCCATAAGATTTTGATCAAATATTCATCATGCTTTTGTCGATTTTGTTGTCCTCACTAACTTGCAGGTAGCGACGTCAAATTCCTATGGATGGAGGTCAAATTGGGAGAATCCGACCATCTGGGTCATCCCAAAATGGCCCCAATTACTTAACCCCTCTGTTTGTAGGTGTTTTGGAGATCCCGAGGTGTGACATTTGAGCGGCATCAACTCGACATTTTAACACAGTCGAATTCGTCCTACCCGAGGACGAATTACAGCAGAATTCATCCTGACCAGGGATGAATTTTAGTTGAATGCAAATTGGCCGACTATTTCAATGGCAGTGGCCCTCTGGTAATGTTTCCTGGTCTCTGTTCAAATTGCAAGTCATTTGGAATCATTTTATTCATCAATTTAGCTAATCTTTTGCATGCATCTTTCATTAATTTTAGAGAACAAATGTTTCATATTTGCAACAAGTGCTACTAACAATTTCGTTGTGTCTTTGAACGCAGGATAAGCAGCGAGAAGCGAGGATTCATCAACATAAGCGGCGGCAACACTTTGGCCCGCCCATTTCAAATGTGGGCATGCGAAAGAAGGATTATTGATCACGATTGTAACCAAATCTATTTAACGCTCCTAGCCCCTAAAAAGGGAGGAGGCGTCTTTGTAACCGAGGTTGAAGAGAGTTAAATAAAAGGGTTGTGCTTTCTCTAATTTCTTGTATCTCATTTCAATTTGCCTCTTTCATTTCATGCACTTCACATTTTAGGACTTAAGCGTTAGTTTTGATTTTGAATGCATCGAAATAGTTTTCCTTTCAAATTCTGGAATCTCATGCTTTCAGTGGCGATCACGGTGGGACCCTGTCCCCTAGTTTTTAAGATCAAGTAACTGATCCATTTTTGTGTTTGGTGCTTGACAGGTACCATTTTTCAAAAGCAGACTGTTATTCATCTTTGCCTATGGCGAATACTTTACTGTAATTCGTCTGACCCTGAGACGAATTCAAATTCATCTCAGACAGGGACGAATTCTATTCTGTAATTCGTCTCACAGAGGGACGAATTTTTGTCTATAAATTTTCAGAGCCGAAGATCAGAAACAACAAGTCTAGGCAGAAAAGAGGTAAGGTTCCAAAACTGTCCCTATCATTTTTTGATTTTTTGTTTCTATTTTTCTATCAACTTTTGCTTGCTTAGGGAAAGTTGGTTGCTTGCATGTTTCAATTTTAATTAAAATAAACCACACACACATCACGTGGTATCTTTAAACCAAGGAGCTGGTCGTAAGACCCCAGCCCTTGATCAAGACCAACGGTGGGTTCATCACCACCTTGGCTTGATTTTTGCATCCATTTCCCCGATTGTCACTGTTGTTAGGCGTAAATCCTGATGAAAGCTGACCGAGTGTCACTGGGGTGATTCCCATGCGTGCGAGGATAAGTCTTCTATGGTAGGTGTCATTAACAGGACAATCCCCCTTTCGTACCGCCTATGTTCCATGTACCATCTGCTCTCACGTACCTATAGTTTCCCTCTCGTAAGGGCGGGTATATAGAGAGGTTGGTATATCGGCCTGGCAATGGTATATTGAAGGGGCGACCATTTATGGGAGTCATATGAGCCAACATTCTGCATTTAAACGTTCTTCAAAACTTTCAAAAACAAAACAAAATCATCAAAACGCACTAAAACCAGTCTAGGACACACCATTAATCTTTAAAAGAGATAATCACCATTTGTGTATGTGTGTGTTCATTTCTGCTTAGTGTAACAAAAAAAAATCAGAAAAATCATAAACAAAAGATAAAAATCTACGCATTTTGTCACTCGCTCCAAAAAGCTCCAAGGATTCCCGCAATCGCTTGGTCACTCCAAAATGCCCCAAAGGTGTCCATGAACCCTTTGGTCAACCCAAAAGCACCCCAAAGGTGCCCATAAGTGATGCAGGAGCATCCAACAAAATATGGGAAATCTTATATTTTTCCCTAAATTTTAGTGCATCTTGTCGGGGCCATAACTTCTCAACCGTAGCTCCGATTGACGCGAAATTTTACAGGGAGTTAGTTGGGATAATTTTAAACAAATATAATTCCTTAGAGTTCTATTTGTCCAGAAAAACCAGTTTTCGGGGCCAAATTCCATCATCTAGTGCCCCAAAATTAGGTTTTAAAATTACTCACCTAATTTTTTATGCTTTTTGAGCTGTTCGGAGGTCAATATCTCCTAATGTATTTAGAGTTAGGACTTGAAACTTCATTTTTGTCTTATCTATTGTAAGAGGGATGCGCACCCCAATTTTGGGCCCCATATGACTCATTTTCAATTTTTAGGGTTTTTAGAGAGACATCGTCATGGTGCTCACCCGTAGCCAAGCCCAATCACGGGCGGATGCTGTGGGGAATATCCAAGGAGGCACAAGTCACCTCCGGTATAGCCCCAAGGATTTGGTCATACCACCTTGGTGGCCTGACACACAAGGCAGTCCCCTCCACACCTTAACGGAAAGGGACTATAGGGGCACCTCTTCTAGGGGCACTCCTGTTCAGCATAGCACCCAACACACACCCTTCCATGAGGGGTACATCCGTAGGAGAGCTCCCTTAGATGCTCGCTATGAGTGGTCACCGTGCGATGAAGTGCTAGGTCAACATAGGGTTCGACGAGAGGAACCACATGATTACACTATCCCTCCTTCACCCCCTCTAGTTGTCAGGACTACAAGGACAAATCCAGAGCACAAGGCTCCTCAGGCAGGGCGAGCCAACTCCGTCCATCCCTTTTTCACTTATGAAAGAGAGCATGAGGAAGACCCTTACCTTCCTCAAGAGCAATATACATCGTGGGAGCAATATGCCTCCGCAAATGCTAGCTATCAAGATCACCTACTGAGGCCAGAGCCTCGAATAAATGCCACTACCTCCAACAGAGGGAGGTGGCCTATAGAGATCTTGGATCACTACGACCGAGATAGATATCTAGGAGAGGCATCTAGGCCTTCTAGACATGAGGCGGCAAGACCAACTATCTTAGAATCTGTCAAGCATATCGCACATCGGATGCAACTCATGCAACTTGAGCTAGAATGACAATAGTTAGAGCAATGGTATCATATTAATAAAGAGCACCTTCAGCGCCAGAAGGATGAGTTGTTCCAACACACTATGCAGGAGAGGACTCCAACCCCTCACACGCATAAGACAAAACATTATGAGAGGCACAACCCCTGGGTGCGAGACAAGTCTCCATGACCTTATCGAGCACCACCCCCGATGCCTCCTAGACATGAGCGGGAGGCTACTCCTATAACCAATGATGGGCGCCTTCCTCAGGAACCCACTCAAGTTTATGGGCCACCCTTAGAAATTCATCAAGAAGCCTCTAAGGAATCAGAGCGAGAAGAAGAGCGGGATGAACATGCCCTACCAAGGCATGGGGGTGCTATCTGGCCACCCCTCCATAGGCCCCAAGTTCCTCAACAAGAACCAACCAAAGAGGAGGAGCTCAAATCCCCTGATACATGCAAAGCGCTAGAGCACTTAGAGTCGGTAGAGACCAAGATTTTAGAGCTCCCAAGGCCCAACTTACATGAGGCTCCTTTCGAAGAGGATCAACCTTTGACCGTAAGGCTACCTGATGATGCAGTCCTCCATGTCTCAGAATCTCTAGATTTTGATGAGCTATACTCACTGGCCGAAGGTGAGGATAAAACAGAGATAGCCCACAACAATCACATGCGACAACATCGACATCCCATAAATATCGATGAAGCACTTCAACAGATAAACATAATACTAGGGCATGAGTGGCGCGTTAACCCACCGTAGTGGGACCAAGCGTTACATCCACCACTTTGGGCACACAAAGATCAACTTTCGCCCAGAGATCCCATAGCAACATCAGTGCCGAGGGTAGACCCTGTCCTCCTATCCGTGCATAGGGCCGATCCATTCATGCCAATCCCTCCAGAGCTAGATCCGAGTGCAAAGACCATCAAGCTGGGGGTACCTCTATCCCTCGAAGAGCAACCCAAAAGCTCCAAGGATTATCGCAATCGCTTGGTCAACCCAAAAGCTCCAAGGATTATCGCAATCGCTTGGTCAACCCAAAAGCTCCAAGGATTATCGCAATCTCTTGGTCAACCCCAACAGCTCCAAGGATTATCGCAATCGCTTGGTCATCCCAAAAGCTCCAAGGATTATCGCAATCACTTGGTCACCCCAAAAGCTCCAAGGATTATCGCAATCACTTGGTCACCCCAAAAGCTCCAAGGATTATCGCAATCACTTGGTCACCCCAAAAGCTCCAAGGATTATCGCAATCACTTGGTCACCCCAAAAGCTCCAAGGATTATCGCAATCACTTGGTCACCCCAAAAGCTCCAAGGATTATCGCAATCACTTGGTCACCCCAAAAAGGCCCCAAAGGATTCTCGAAATCCCTTGGTCACCATCAAGAAAATTCAAAAACAACAAAAATCATCAAAAACAAAAAAAATTTGCATCTCATTTCTAGGCATGCTCAAATTCATCAATAAAAGCTCTTCTTACATCTCATCTTCATATTTCACAAAAATCATTCCATCAAAATACAAAAATATATAGCTGCATTAAGCATTGCATCCATACATTGCATATTTGTGGTCATACAAGTCAAAGGCACCATAGGCTGTAATTACTCTGCTAGTCCATCTGGTTCCACATTTTTCCATTTTATAAAACAAACAAACAAAAATACATCATTTACCACTTTTTACCACACTAGAGTCAGTGGTCTTATAATGTATCAAGAGTTTTCATCATTCAGTCATCATTTTGCTTTCTAGCCATGTACTGTACCAAGTCAGGAAGATTTTACGAAGGTAGAGTCATACTTGAAATACACCTTGTTACGTAGCATCCCAACACAAATTAAAACACATAAAAATTCCCAAGTTGTGTGAACGAAAGATGAAACCTGCAAAGCAATCCAGGTCACCATAAGCGAAACGGTTATCTTGCTCATCCCCCTATGCGAATGACCCAAAGAATGCTGAGAGTTGGCAAAAGGACAAGCATCCTCCCTACCCAATTCCCTAAGAATCCCAAGTTCTCAATAGTTGCAAAACATCAAAATTTGCAAAAAGTCAAAACACCAAAATTTGACATCCCACAGTGCACACATCAAAAGGCACAAACAATAGTGATTCTCGTCACTCCATATCCAAATCCCTTGCTCAAAAGAAAAACAAATAAAACAAAAATAAATAGTGATTTTATCACTACAAAGGAGCAAGTATCCCAATACAATTGAAGAAAAGAAGGGAGTTGACCTTGAATCCCTGGAACTCTCAGCATTCTGACAGGTCATGAGGCAAGCCTCAGTATCGGTTTGGTTGATAGCCTATCGGTCACTGGCGGTAAACTTCTCGCATGACGATATATCTGTCACATTAACTTGTGTACAGATCAATGTTTGCATGTGGATGAGCTAGCTTATGGTATCCTAGATAGCACCGCAGATTAATCTGACTAAATACAATAAAGGAGTTAGTGGAGCTAATTAGGTGATCCTCAGTATAGGTTCGGTTGAAAGCCCATCTGGCACTGGCGGTATCCTGACAAATACCACATAAATGAACTCAATTGCACACACAGGGATGTGAAATAACTTGGTCAAAAACAAGTCCGATTCATACCTTGTTCAAAAGTCTTGTAAGATAAAGTACAGTCATGGCTAGTGAGTTAAAACCGTCTGAGTCTCAGAAAACCTTAGCTACATTTCTAAACCAACTGCGCTACTTTTCATCCTTACAATACCATCAAAAAAAAAAAAAACCACATGTATACATACAAAGTCATTCACCACAACAATCGCATAAAAACAAAATCACAAAGTCCTAAACAGTCTATGGTGCCCTAACCAAACAACACAAATTCATTTCATCCATTACATTTTGCATATCACATATATATCAAAAACATTTGCATTTATCATACCATATACATCCATTACCATAAGCATGCATCCATCAACATCAATCATTGTGCATAACATAAAATAATGACATATACACAAAGCAAGAAAATCAAAACAACAAAAACAACAAATATCCACAAACAATAGCAATAAAAGTTCCGAACAAAGGCACCTTTGTGCCTGACATTCAATGGCATAGAAAACTGATGTCAGGGTTTACATTGTCACTATCCTACTCCCTAAGAAGGCTACCATAGCCGGACCGCTCCACGGGAAGATGGATTTTTGACAATTTCACCCCCAAACGACGTCACAAAAGGGTCAAAACCCACTCAAAAACAACAAAACAAAAAAACAAAAACAACAAAAAATGCAACACAAACAAACAACAATAAGCATTGCCGGACACAAGTGCTCTTGCACTTAACCTCTTGGCATAGAAAATCGATGTCGGGGCTCAAATTGTCACTCTCCTACTTCCCCAAGAAGGCTACCATAGCCGGACCGCTCCACGGGAAGACGGACTTTCGACACTTTCACCCCATTATGGCATCACCAAAAGGGTTAACACCCACCAAAAATAGGTCTAAATGTCGGAAAAATTGCACATGCTTAATGATAAATCTCTGAAGGCACCCTTGCACAAGTCATCTTGGGTCAAGCGACTCGTCGCTTTTCTCACGAAGGTCATTCCCTCATCGATTCGTCGCTTGAGGGGGTAGTCACACTTAGTCACCAATCAACAAGCACACACCCAATCAAGGCAATGACATGCATTCAAAGAATCATTGACAAAGACAATTACGCTCCTGCTTGGGGCAGCAAACAAGCAATAATCACAAATTGATCAAACACTTGGCATTCCCGAAGCATGAACACAAGGTTTCCCCCATGGACAAAAGGTTGCGCCCTTTGCCTATTCATGACTGATCAATGTCCAAGCTCAAGTCACACCTCACCAAAATAGGTTAATACTTGAAATCAAATTCCTTAGCTCGTCGAAGCAAGGATTCAAGAATGCATGCCCTTTCCATACTTGGGGCATCAAAAGTTGGTTAGGTTACCAAGAAACCCTAATCATTAGTGCTTTGGTTATCTATTTTTGCTCGACGCTGCGCCATGCACAGCGCATCCCAAAAAGGGGCATCTATAGACACCAAAATAACACCAATCCGATTATGTGACTGCAAACACTGATCGCTTTGACACACACAACCCCTAGGGCAGCCCTCAGAGGTTAAACAGTGGTCCTAACCACTTTTATAGCAATTTTGTAAGGTCAAAAGGCAATTTGGCACATTCAGGCACTTTGCTCAGTATTCATCTCACCCAGGGACGAATTCAAACTGGGATCCGTCTCACCCAGGGACGAATTCTAAATTCATCTTTGGTCAGGACGAATTCCAGGTTTAACGGGCAAAAAGAAGAATGCCACCAAGTGGCAGCCGAGGACAGTCAATTATTGCCTCCTGCCGTGCATGCGCGTGTAGGTGGGTAGATTGGCCGTTAGAGGACTGTCACAAAGGCGATCATGGAAGCCCAAGTCAGGGAGGAGTCTCCTCCCTCTTGGGAAGGCATGGCCGCCACATGGCACCCCTGCATGCCCCTCCAAAGAGACCCCCTGGGTCTATAAAATGGTGGACTTTCCCACCCAAAAAGGAGAAGTTGGAGGCATTTTCAAGCAACGAAGTGCTGCCAAATTGAACACCCTATTGCACCCTTTTTGATTCACCTCTTTCACATCCTTAATCTCTTTCGCAAGAGAGGTTATTGGGTGGCTTTTGGAAGTGTGGATCCGGACCCAAACCCAACATTTGACCACATTAATCCACCAATTTGCCGACACCCCATCCTAAGAGATTTTGGGCCCATCCCAAGTGGATTGGTGCCAAAATCAAGTTCCAACGGTGGGCGGCCCACTTGGGCGCCCCGCACTTTTTTTAGTTTCATTTTAATCTATTCTGTTATCATTTGTTCATCCTCTCATTCCATTTTATGTTGTCTAGATAGTTCATATATCTCGATTTCATAAGATTTTGATCAAATATCATCAATGTGCTTTGTCACTTTTGTTGTCCTCACTAACTTGCAGGTAGCGACGTCAAATTCTCGATGATGGAGGTCAAATTGGGAGAATCCGACCATCTGGGTCATCCCAAAATGGCCCCAATTAGTTAACCCCTATGTTTGCAGGTATTTTGGAGATCCCGAGGTGTGACATTTGAGCGGCATCACCTCGACATTTTAACACAGTCGAATTCGTCCTACCCGAGGACGAATTACAGTAGAATTCGTCCTGCCCAGGGACGAATTTTAGTTGAATGCAAATTGGCCGACTGTTTCGATGGCAGTGGCCCTCTGGTAATGTTTTCTGGTCTCTGTTCAAATTGCAAGTCATTTGGAGTCATTTTATTCATCATTTTAGTTAGGTTTTATGCATGCATCTTTCATTAATTTTAGAGAACAAATGTTTCCTATTTGCAACAGGTGCTACTAACACCTTTGTTGTTTCTTTGAACGCAGGAGAAGCAGCAAGAAGTAAGGATTCATCAGCATAAGCGGCGGCAACACTTTGGCCCGCCCATTTCAAATGTGGGCATGCGGAAGGAGGAATACTAAGTCACGATTGTAACCAAAATCCATTTAACGCTCCTAGCCCCTGAAAAGGGAGGAGGCATCTTTGTAACCGAGATTAAGAGAGTTAAATAAAAGGGCTGTGATTTCTCTAATTTCTTGTATCTCATTTCAATTCGCCTCTTTCATTTCATGCACTTCACATTTTAGGACTTAAGCGTTAGTTTTGATTTTGAATGCATCGCAATAGTTTTCCTTTCAAAACTTTCGGAATCTCGTGCTTTCAGATAGTTAAAGGGTTTAGAATTTTCTAAGTGCACACACTGTATTTAACACAAAAACTTGCAGATCTATATTTATGTAATAGCAATCACAATACAGTCAATCCTCCAAAGAGGGATTATAATAATCTACAAGACAATTTGCAGGATAAACTCAAAAATAAAGAGCATTTCAAATTTGTGGTTCGGTTCTACAATCTACTCTACTAGTTCACTACTCCCACTAATATGCTCTTCCCTACTTTGCATTAGTTATTCTGCATCTAGATCAAAATGCCAGCTTCTCCAGGGTTTATAAAGCTAGAATTGGAACACAAAAGGTGGGAAAAATTCAACTACTTACATGTGAAACTTAATGTTAGATGAGACAACAAACACGTGCGATATCAAGTCACCTGTCAGGGTAGAAAGCCCTTCATCGCTACCTTAGGCGAGCGATTCCTAGAATCGCTCACCTTCGGAGCGACTCGCGGCTGAGGGTGAAAATCAGGTTTAATATTTCTAACACCCTCCTTTAAACCTGATTTCACAAGCACTTTGACTCCCAACTGCTCACGCAATCTGCTGAAGTCTTCCTCCTTCAAAGGCTTCGTGAAAATGTCAGCTACCTGCTCCTTGGATCTGCAAAACTGTAGCTGAATTTCGCCCGACTTCACCAGCTCTCTGATGAAGTGATACCGGATGTCGATGTGCTTCGTCCGCCCATGGAACACTGGATCCTTCGACAGTGCTATGGCGGAATTGTTGTCACAAAATATTGTTGTCGCGCCTTTCGATGGATGGTTCAGTTCACCCAAAACCCTTCGTAGCCATACTGCCTAGCATGCGGCTGACGTGGCGGTGACATACTCTGCTTCAATAGTGGACAACGCAACGATCGGTTGCTTCTTGGATGCCCATGACACTGCTCCCGATCCGAGATGGAAAGCATACCCGAAAGTGCTCTTCCGATCATCAGTGTTGCCAGCCCAGTCGCTATCTGTGTAGCCCACCAGTTCCAGCTGGTCTTATCTGGCATAGAATATGCCATGGTTTCGCATCCCATTGACATAGCGCAAGATCCACTTGCCTGCTTGCCAATGCGTGTCCTTCGGAGTCTCCATAAATCGGCTGATCAAGCTGACTCCAAACATCAGATCTGGTCGAGTTGCAGTCAGATACATTAGACTGCCAACTAGCCGCTTGAACAGAGTTGGATCAACATTCCTACTAGAGTCCAACTTGCTCAGCTTCAAACCTATGGCAACAGGTGTGATGGCAGGTTTGTTGTCCTCCATCTTGAACCACTTCAGGACATCCTTCGCATACTTGCCCTGAGAAATGAAGATGCCATCTGTTGATTGGTCAACTTCGATGTCGAGAAAATACTTCATCAGCCCTAAGTCCGTCATCTCGAACTCCTTCTTCATGGCTGTTCTGAACTGGTCAAATAGGGCATTGCTATTGCCAGTGTAAATCAGATCATCCACATATAGACAGATGATTATCAGCTCCCCTACTTCATTTATCTTCAGGTACAGGGTGTGCTCATATGGGCATTTGACAAACCCATTCTCCTAAAAGTAGCCATCAATCCGATTATACCATGCCCTGGGTGCCTACTTCAACCCATACAGGGCCTTCTTCAACTTTAGGACCTTGCCCTCTTGTCCTTCAATCTCGTAACCTGGTGGCTGGTCTATGTAGACCTCCTCCTCCAAAACACCATTGAGGAAGGCTGACTTGACGTCCATCTGGTAAACACTCCAACCCTTTTGAGCTGCCAGTGCTAGGATCATCCTGACTATGTCAAGTCGGGCTACAGGTGCATACACCTCATGATAGTCAATGCCTGACTTCTGCTTGTAGCCCTTCACCACCAATCTGGCCTTATGCCGATCAACTTCTCCTTGGGCATTGAACTTCATTTTATAAACCCACTTGACCCCAATGGTCTTCTTCCCTACTGGAAGATCTACTAGTTGCCATGTCTCATTCTTCTCAATGGCGTCTATCTCCTCATCCATCGCCTTCACCCACTTTTGATTCTGACTTGCATCTTCAAACTCAACTGGATCACACTCAGTAAAGAATGCAAAGTCAGAATGTTCCTCATCTTCATGATTTCGGGTTGCCTCGTAGATGTCTTGCAAGCTCCTCATCTTCGTGGGTGTCACCAAATTTGGAATCCTGCTTGCAAGTGGAGGTGACCGAGATGGTGAGGCTGTGCTGCTACTGGCATCGCTACTATTGCTTGAGGCTACAGGTGGCAGTACACTGCTCTCCTCCAAGTCAATAGACTCAATAACTGCTGGCTCAGGTTGGCCAGTCTTCGATTTCTAGTTCCAGGCTTCATCCTCCAAGAACTTCACATCGCGGCTGATGACAAGCTTCTTCGTCACAGGATTATACAAATGATATGCCTTCGCTTGCTCACTGTATCCTGTGAAGATACACTTCTCCGCCTTGTCATCCAGCTTCTACCTCTTCTCTTCTGGAACATGTGCATATGCAATGCACCCAAAAACATGCAAATGAGCCACACTTGGCTTCTGACTGCTCCAGGCCTCCTCAGGAATTTTGTCCTTCACGCTCTTGGTGGGACATCTGTTCAATAGGTAGACTGCACATGTTACAACTTCTACCCAGAACTCATGTGGCAAACCCTTCACCTTCAACATACTACGTGCCATCTCCATAATGGTTCTGTTCTTCCTCTCAGCTACACCATTCTATTGCGGTGTGTATCTGGAAGTGAGCTGCCTTCGAATTCCATGTTGCCTTGCAAAAATTTTGGAATTCATTGGAGATGTATTCACCTCCACCATCTGTCCTGAGGGTTTTCACCTGGTAGCCGCTCTATTTCTCCACTAGAGCCTTGAACTCCTTGAATCTGGAAAATGCTTCTGACTTCAGCTTGATGGGATAAATCCATGTCTTTCGACTGAAGTCATCAATGAAGGTCAAGAAGTATTTGTTATCGATAAATGTGTTGGTCTGCATCGGACCACAAATGTCTGAGTGCACCAGCTCCAATGGTTGTGATGCTCTCCAAGACTACCCGGAAGGGAATGAATCCCTGTGTTGTTTGTCGACTAAGCAGCCCTCACAAACTTGATTTGGTTGCTCAATAAGGGGTAAACCCTTCACCATATGCTTCTTGTGCAGCAGATTCAGGCCACTGAAACTCAGGTGACCGAATCTGAGATGCCACAACTAGGTAGCATCCTTCACAACTGCACTCAGAGACATCAGAGACTCATTCTGAATCTGTAGTGGAAACATCTTATTTTTCATCATGGACACAGTTGCAATCTGCCCATGCACTTTGTCTCTGATGGTGCAGGTTCCATCTTTGAATTGGATAGTGTGCCCCTTCTGCACGAGTTGTCCAACACTCAACAGGTTGTGCTTCAGACCAGGCACATAGTAGACATCACAGATCTACTTCCTTTCATCGTGCCTGGTGCGGATGAGGATTTTTCCTTTCCCCATCATGGGAACCTTGTTGTTGTTCCCCATATTGACCTCGGACTGGACTATTTCATCCAGTTGTGAGAACATCTCCTTGTTCCCCGTCATATGGTTGTTGCACCCACTATCGAGATACCAGACATTCTTCTAGCTCTCCTCCTCAATATTGCAAGTCAACAACACGTTCCCACCTACATCTCTACACCCCATATTTTTGGCTTCATCTATGTAATGGGCTTGCTATTGGTTCTCCTTGGCCATCCTTTTTCTACACTCGAAGATGTAATGGCCGAATTTCTTGCAATAGTAACATTGGACCTTTGATTTGTCCTTCTTCTGACCAGATCCACCTTGTTGATTTTTTACACCGCCTCTTCCTCCTTGTTGATGGAAGTTGTAGTTGGTCTCTCCATCATTAGGGTTTGACCTTCCTCCTTGCTTGTTGCCTTTCCCACGCCTGCCTCTGCCTCTTCCTCCTTGAGAACTAGAGGTGCCATGGTGGGAATCTTGTCTGCCACTATCTCGAAATGAGACTTATGCCTTGAATGCCTACTCTAGAGAGGACTGAGATGAACGGCTCAACCTCTGCTCATGTGTCTACAAGGAACCCATGAGCTCGTCTACCGAGAGGGTTGTCAGATCCCTCGATTCCTCTATCGCTATCACAATAGAGTCAAACTTAGCAGGCAGGCTTCTGAGAATCTTCTCCATGATTCTCTGGCTCTGCATGATTTCTCCATTCAACCGCATCTGGTTGATGATGTCTATCGTCCGGGTGAAGAAGTCGCTCATGGACTCGGACTCATTCATCTGCAGGTTCTCGAACTCCCTCCTTAGCATCTGTAGCTTCACCAACTTCACCTTGTTGGTGCCCTGATATGAACTGGCCAAGATCTCCCAGGCCTGCTTTGCCTTGGTTGTAGATGCAATCCATGGGAAGATGGTCTCCTCGACCGCTTGCATGATGTAGAATAGGGCCTTCTGGTCCTTCTTCGTATTCTCCTTCAACAGGTCCTTGTCTGCTTGGGAGAGGGCGACCAGTGCTGCTGCATCTGCCGGTTCTGGGTAGCCGTTCTCGACCAAGTCCCATAGCTCCTGAGATCCAAACAAGATCTTCATCTGGATGCTCCAGTAGTCATAGTTCTTGCCATTGAAGCGTAGGATCTGCAACTGCAGAGAATGGTTGCTACTAGAAGCCATTCTTCAGTCTCCGCATCAAGGCACTAATGAGCTCTGATACCAATTTGAAGGCTTATATACGATTTAGAAGCGTCGGGGGTCACTAAAAATGACCAGAGACTGCGGGAGTTGCTGTCTCGCAACAACGACTCCGGGCATCGCTCGCAAAAGTAGCGACAACGGCAGTCGTTGGCTGCTTGCAGCGACTCTAAGCATCGCCTGGATGGGCAGCGACAAGCCAGCTGAATCCTTGAATTCTAGCGACCTCAGGAGTGAAGCAGCGACTCTGGGCGTCGCTCGCAAAAGCAGCGACTGCGAGAGTTGCTGGCTGCTTGCAGCGACTCCGGGCGTCACTTGCTTGGGCAGCGACAAGCCGGTTGAAGCCTTGAATTCTAGTGACCGCGGGAGTGAGAGTTACTCCCAATGCGGATCGCTGTTGCTAGTGTGTGACAGCGAGCGTCGCTCACTTCTTGAGCGATCGCGGGAGATAAAAGTTATTCCCGCCGCGTGTCACTAAAAACCAAGAGCGATTCGCATAATCGCTCACTAAAATGAGCGACAGCGAGCATAGGAAACACTTTACCCGGTGTGCGTAAAATGAGAGAGATTAATAGGACAAAAACAAGTAGGACAAGTTGGATGCCTTAGATGATGAAGTGTAAGGTTTACAGAAATCGCTAAAATTTGGTGAGCGATAGTGAGAAATGGTACTTCGGCGAGGGACAGAGGTCAAAGGGTCTTAGGCAGAAATCAATGAAGTAGACAACCCAAAATCGCTCTTTAAGGAAACACGAGAACAGGAGTAGTCTAAGCAAGGGGCGACAACGAGAGATAATGGCAGTTAAAGGGTTTTAGAATTTTCTAAGTGCACACACTATATTTAACACAAAAACTTGCAGATATATATTTATATAACAACAATCACAATATAGTCAATCCTCCAAAGAGGGATTACAATCATCTGCAAGAAAACTTGTAGGATAAACTCAAAAACAAAAAGCACTTCGAATTTACGGTTTGGTGCTGCAATCTACTCTGTTGGTGCACTACTCCGACTAATCTGCTCTTCCCTGCTCTGCATTAACTATTCTGTATCTAGATTAAAATGTCAGCTCCTCCAAGGTTTATATAGTTGGACTTGGAACACAAAAGGCGAGAAAAATTCAACTACTCGCACGCGGAACATAATGTCGGATGAGACAGCGAACATATGCGACTTCAAGTCACTTGTCAGGGCGGGAAGCCCTTCATCGCTGTCGTAGGCGAGCGGTTCATGGAATCGCTGGCCTTCGGAGCGACTCGAGGCTGAGGGTGAATATCTGGTTTAATATTTCTAACAGCACCTAGGGTGAATATCAGGTTTGATATTTCTAGCAGCACCGAACAGATTCCTTTTAACTATGTTTGGATCAATCAACCAGCATATGGCCTAGTATTTATAGGAAGTCAAGTTCAAAACGGAAAGAAAATTTCTTTAAAACTATGCACCATTTATTATTTTAAAAAATAAAATAAGAATATTTTCCTCTGAGTTAGTCACTCTGTACAATCATATGGGTACCGACTCCCAACGACACAAAAATGACAGGGCGAGAGACTTTCAAACACGGCTGTGTCCTATTCATTTATGAGATTGCATAAAGTCCACAACAGACACATCTTACCTGCAACGTGCTTCTACCTTTAACCAAAAAAAGTGAGCAAGTTTGCTGAAGAAGATTTCAAATGTTTATCCTATCCCAAGCATTTGCTCGACACACGTAAAGAAGGTTCCTTGCGTAAAATATCGAACGGCGACGTCCTATTATATTATTGGTAATCATATTAAAAAAATCTCTCTACTGAAGGAATCGTTTGACATTCCCACTGTTCACAATTAACACATTGATGTAATCATCCCAGTCTTCCTTTGACATTCCCACTGTTCACAATTAGCACATTGATGTAATCATCCCAGTCTTCCTCGCCGGAAAATGAGAAGTATTTTAACGAGTCGGTCGAGGGACGTTGCCACCAAATCCCTTTGTCTGTTGCGTTTATAATTTTTCTCTTCCTTTCACGTAGTTATTTTCAACGTCTTTTTGTCATTGAAGGAAAAATTTCGAATGGGTCTTGTCAAAACGCGTAATCATAGTCTTTTATTTTGTTTAAATAAAGTAGTGTGGAATGTGGATAGTAAAGAGTGTTTGTCATTTTGGCAAGTGAAACGAAATTTCATAATAACAGTATAATGTTTTATTTGGTAGATTTAAGCTTGTTATCCTACCTGGCCGCCTTTGGTAACCATACCGAATCTGAGATATACAAAATCCTAGAAAAGGATGTAGAAGGTCTAGAATAGGAAAAACGTGCTGTTGAGGTCAACTCACTCACGTAGAATAAAATCTTGTATTTGCATTGAATGGTTTCCTAGACGAAACTGATGCTATTATAATTATAAGTTTTAAAAAAATTTAGTTTTTAATATTATTTAAAGTAAGAACAGATTTGCGGTTAGGTATTGGATTACCTCTTTCGGGTTTTTTATTAGGCTTCTTGAGTGGTGGTGGTTGTTCCTTTGGAATCGCTCGGGTAATTATTCAGGATATTTTTAATTCTTTTTCTTGGGATGTGTATTTGGGTAATCATTGTTGACGTCGACCTTGTTGCTTGTGTTTGATGGTCTTTTTCTATGTCATTGCCTTTGTGTCATCATTTTTGACGTTTGCTTCTGATAATTTTACACCTGTCTTTCGGCTCGTTGTCTCTAGGCCTGATGGTGGTGTGTGGAGGGATTGCTTGATTTGGCACACAATGGATGGCCTTTTCCCTTTTGCTTCTTGGAAATGGCTTTATGTTGGTGAGAGAAGAAGGATGCTTGTGTTCTTTTTGTTCGAGCCTTGGTATTTTGTGCTCCATATCATTGTTGAAAGTTTATGTTATCCTTTGTGCGCTCTCTTCTCTTTGGATTTTGGGTGGAGAAGTTTTGTTTCTTCCTTGGATCTTCTTGGTTTTCATGGGATTCTTTCTACGTTGACTTTCGTGGTTGGCTTGGGGGGCACGACTATGCTTGTGATGTGGGTGGGCGCTTATTTTTGTTCGGGATTGTTATGGGGCATTTTGTGCTTTGCTGTTTGCTTAAGCGTTTCCTCCTTTGGTTCCCTGGTGTGGAAGAGTGTGGTGTTAAGAAGTGGGGAAGCTGTGTACAATTTGAAGATGGGAAAAGCTAATCTTCATGTGCCCAAGTCGAGACATGTTAAATCTCGGGTGGAGCCTGCTTCCTTGAATATTGATGAGGAGGTTAAATTTATTCTGAAGGATGGTAGTTTGTTGGAGTGTGTCAATAAATTTCATGGACATAACCCGATTCTCTTCAAATGGATAACAACGATGTGGAAGGATGGATGGGTGAGAGTCATGTCCTAGTCGTTTGGGGTTTCTATCGAGTTGATCAGTCGTACTACTGGTCTGGTGTTGTATGGTGCTTATCATAATCGGGATAGGCATTTTCTATTGAAAGAAATCAACTTCTTCTTGGATGGTGATGAATTTTTGCCCAAAATCTAGAATGGCTACAACGCAAGGCTTTGTCTCCACCGTGGTATAGGGTGGCTAACGTTATTATGGACTATTTTAATTTGGATTCTATGTATTATGTCATACGTAGTTTCCACACCATCTTTCTGAATCATCTTAGAAGACAAATGTGGATGAATATTCCCTTTTTTTTGTTTCATTCTATGAGGAATTCTATGATGAACATTCAAGGAGGGCGCGGTCAGCTTCCCCTTCACCAGGTATTAGCCATTTTAGTTTTTGAGCAAGCGTTGATGGATAAAGGGATCACGATGGAGAAAATTCTAAAGTCTTTGGCTGATCTCTCGGTCCCTAAGCCTGGACAGGCCTTGGTGGCTTCTAAAAGTTTGAGTGAAGGTTCTGAGGACATTTACTCATTTTTGTTGGGCTCTGGTCTGAAGAAGATCTCTTGCAAAATTTATGTTTATTCAAAAAGGAGTGATGGGAAAAGCGAAAATGAGCTCCACTGATGAGATAGTTAAGAATTCTCTATTTTTCCCAAGGCCTCGTCTACGTTTGGGGTCCTCCTATTAGCTTGGCATAAGGCAGTGGCACCCACAAGTCGATGCGGTTGATATGTAAAAAGCGGGATGAGGCAGAGTCTTCTCCCTTATCCCACCCAGATGATGTGGAAGTTATTACCAAGGATTTCATTAAAGATGGTGGCTGATGTTTATGTTTCGAGGGAGGCCTATGCGAGGAAGAGTGCATTTTTGCACAGCCTGAAGTTGATTGATATCAAACAACGTGCAGTGTGGAGTTCTATGAAAATAGCATTAGATTATGTTGAGGAGATCACTGAAATGTCTGATAACATTTTCCATGAGATCAATTTAATGTTATAGAACTTTCTCAAATTTCTCTTTGATCATTCTTGTCTCTGTATTTTCCTTGATGTGTTTTGATGTACCTCTTTATTTCTTTGGTTATTTTTTGTGGTTTGCTCTTTTGACTGCCTTTGTAGCAGGGTAATCTGTAAAAGATTGTAGGGTCCCTTTCAAAACCCTCCTTTTCCTAATTATACAAAAAAAAGAAAAAAGTAAAAACATTTTTATCGAGGTATTATACATTTTATGTCATAAATTAAAAAATAAAACTCCTTATAATATAATTCTTGTTGAAAAGGACCTTATTATACCATGACTAACTATCACAAGTCCATTAAAGTTACTGGATAAAATATAATTATTTAAAGTAAAGAAAGTTTTATCGGAGCTCCTCGATAGTTTAAAAGACAAAATAAAAAATAAACTTTTTATAATGTAATTCTTGTTGAAAAGAATAGTATTATACGATGATTAATTATTTCAAGACCATCACAACAAAAGTCGTTTGATTCCATATTGTTTTGTAAAATTGCATCTACTTTATTCTTGCTCATCAAAGTCTTCTCTTGAGAAAAATATTCAAATTAAATAGTATGAAATATTTAATATTAAATTTTAAAATATAAAAATAATATATTAATTTAATATTAAAAATAAATAAAAATTTCAATTGTTTGAAAAATGGAATATAATACTTAAAAATATGAGCGATGTGCATGTAGTCTTTAGAAGCTATCCACGAAAGGACTTTAAAGTGTAAAATAATGTCCAATTGAATTTTATTAAAAAAATCATGGTTGTTAAAAATATTAAAAATATTATAATAATCTAATATAAATTATTATAAGTAAATATTTTTCATGTTTTGTAAAATATTTATATAATTTTTATACAAAATGTAAAAATTTTATTGGAAAATTTGATGGATGAGTTAAAATATGTGATAAATAAACTTTTTAAAAATATATTAAAGATATTTAAATTTTATTTTTGTTTGATTTTATTTGAATTTTTTAAAAATATATGTTTAATAAAAGAATATATATCTTATCTAGTATATATATTCTTCTTGTATGTTCTATTAATAATAAATAACAAATTTATTATTAATTTTTTTATAGTTTTCTTTAGAGGGTTAAGGCATTTTTTAGGTCACTGACCTAACCTATCATTGTTGGTTTTGAATATGAGATCCTATGAAAGTCATACATCTTACTCCACAAGATTTCAACAAGTGACTATGTCCAATATTTAACTAGGCTTTGACCAACTTGTGCAAAATAATTTATTTTAATAATTTTAAGTGCACTTTTTTTATTCTTAATAACTGATATTTACTTGTTTAATAAATATTAACAATTAACAATAAATTGTTTAAAATTAAATACCAGAAATAAGATCCTTGTTGATATAGGGAAATCCATACCACTATAGAATGTGTAATTGTCCCTTCCACCCAATGGTTTATCGCTTGAAAATTAAACAACACACATAGGAAACATAAAAGACAAGAACAAAGGGAAGAGGAAGCAACTAAGAAAAATAGGAGATAAAATAAAAGAACAAAGGGAAGATATAACAACTAAGAAAAAGAGGAGATGAAACCTCTAAAAAAAGGGTATAGGAAGGAGGAAGGAGAAATTATGGGAAAGAGAAGAAAATAAGAGAAGTAGAATATGAAGTGAAACATATGTAGAGGCATTCAAGAAAATAAAAGGACCCTGTGAGAGAGACAAGAGGTTCTACAATGACTTAGAATAGGTGGACTTAGAGTGATATGCATGAATGAAGAAATATTTGGAGAGCTTCGTAGTAAAAAATCCTAAAAACACTTATGTGTTACTTTATTTATGCCAATATATTAGTAAATAAAATTTTATTGTTATTTTTGCTCTATCTATATGAGTGATACATGTTGCCATTGTTGAATTTATGCTTTGTAAAACCTTGCGTGTGCAAGAATTTTTTATCATAGTCTAAAGTCATAGGAGAAGTGATGATTTTGGAAATATAGTACGAAATCAAAATTAGGCCTTATTATATAATTTTCCTATTGTTTCAATGACCCTCGTTAATGGGTTATTATTTGAATTACAAAGAAGTCTTTAAGTTTCAAAGGTATATTATCAATTATTGTCCATAGAAGTCAAATAATTTTTGGCTTATGTAAACTATCCTAAGAAACTATCTTACATTAATATTCCATGCAACTAGAATATGTGACATACAACTTATTGACATATACATAAAGAAGATACTTGGCCACACAGTAAGACTAATTGGATAATTATACAATACCATACAAATGAGTTCATCATCTTGTAAAATTCCATACAATAACTATGATTGTACAAAGAGTGTGATCATACAATCAAAAGTGTTGTATAAATATGAGCATCATATAATTGAATGATATCATACAAGGAGTCATAGAAGACTTTAACTTTATCTTGAACTTTTTTATTGCATGTGTGATAACTTTGCATCAAGTGATCATTAGTTGAGTGGATACTTTGGTACATAAGAAGGTTGAAAATGGGGGATTACCTTCTCTCATCTACATTAATTTTATATTATATATGGTTGCAATACATATTAGAGGAATATGACACAACAAGGAAGCGGAATACCACATTGTTCAGGACCCTAAATTACAAATATAACTAAAATGCTAAGAGGAATTATTGCTAGGTTAAATACGATTGAGACTGCCCAAAGAAGAGGTATTCAAGTAGAGGATATAAGTGATAGTGAAGAGGATGAAGCAAAACAACCAAAAGCTTGCAATACCAAACAAGAAAGATATTGAGAAGAATTGCTAATCTAGGTAATTTCTAACATAGATAAGAATCCAAAGATAGAAATCTCATCAAATAATAGAAGTTTAAACCTTGAGGAACTCACTGATTAGATAAAAAATATGGAGACATATTTTTAATTTGAATTGATAGAAGCCCCTAAGAAGATGAAGTTTACCTATGCAAAACTAAAGGGGCGTGCATCCTTGTCGGGATAATATCCAAACATAAAGGTAATATAAAGGGAAGGATAATATTTGAAATTTAAATAAGTTTGTAATCAAATTAAATTTTAAATTTTTAACTTTTAATTATCAAATAGGGTATTTTAGAAGACTCCAAATTCTCAAACATAAGGAATTAGGAGTAAAATATTATACATAGGAGTTCTATAAATTGACCATAAGGGTAGGTCGCATTGAAGGTGATGAGGAGAAGGTGGAAATATACATGAATAGACTAGGATTATCTATGTAGTGAATTATGACTAAACCATTTTTTATGAAAATAAGCTAAAGTTAAATAAAAAAGTTAATTGTCAAAGAAAATTTAGATCATCAAGTCAAAAGGAGTAGAATGCCAAAGTCCTAGAGTGCAAGAAAGTTAAATATTGGAAATTCATAACTTATAAAACTTTTTAACATAGATGAAAGGCAAGAGTTTCAGTGCAAGAAGTCCCATTGTTAGATGGTAAATAAGTTTTGAGGTCATATATAATAAAAACCATGATGTGAGATGGTGAGAAAAGCTTTTAAAAGCTATAACCACCCATGCTTTGATAATTTATGAGATCAAATTTACTTTCAAGGGTTCTCAGCACTAAAATCCACATGGAGGGCCACTAGCCCACATATTCTAGTTGGGCTCACAACCCTAGATCCCACACATTGTATTGAGATGTATAGTCTATTGGAAAGTACAATCCTTTTCTACAAAAGAATATGGTATATTTCTCAAAAATAAAAATAGTAGCATAGGAGCCATAGTAGAAGCAACCTACAAGTATTAAGAATTCAATGAGAAAATATTTTACACCTCGATTACAAGAATACTCAAAAGGGTTAGGTGGTAGTAATGATGGTAGATTCTTATCCAAAAACATAGAACCATTTGACATTTATGATTCTAGATCTAGAGACCTCAGAAGGAACAACTTCTTAAATAAAAACATGACCTAGCATTAGGAACAACAATCATCTTAAAATATTTGTATGAGTTTTTGAGAGAAATCCTCCTCTTTGTAATCTATAAATAACAATAGTTTAGGCTTTGTAAGGAATTGACATATTTATAAATATTTTATTTTCTTTCTTTCTATATAGAAGTTAGTGGAATCCTGAGCAACTTATGGGTAATAGAACCCCTACTTTAGGCATAATATTTATAATATTGGTTGTATATATATACTATAAGCCTATACATCTATTTTGGGTAGTCATATGTGGTTCTCATGGTTTAACCCATATTTGCTATGTATGTGTGTGTTTGTAATAATTATATATTTTTAGTTTTACTTTCATATGTGTGTATATAGGAGCTCTATACATCCATTTTAAGTACTCATTTATGGTTATCTTATTTTGACCCATCTCTTTATGTGTATGTATACTTATAATTCTCATCTAAGCTCATATATGTTAAGGAGTGGAAGTGTTTACACTAGAACATAATATTGATGCTAATTGTGAAGGAGGATCTTATTTTATCTTTGGTTCATTGCTAATTTTTTAGTGTAGGACTATTTTTATTTTTCACTATTTTTGCTTTTCCTATTTTTCCTAACCATTTTTCCTCCATTCTATTATATTACAAAGGTATGCCCAAAAATCTCATCTTAACAAGTAGCCATCCTTGATAAAATATCTTGGAGGATATCGATTGATCCAAAATCTACACTCTCAAGAGTGATATATTGTGTCATTCCATGTGAGGCATGATTTTCCTAACTATCCTCCCTAGGACTAGAGAGCATAATAGTTTAATGGCATACCCAATGGGACCCCAATGATACATCTTTGATCCCACAATAATAATGTGTTAGGGTTAGACTTGGTGAGGCTCTCTACCTATACATAATTATTTAAGAACCTCTAACTCACCTAATGACTGTACTTAAGCTTAAACATTAGAAAGAAGCTACATAAAGGGTATTAGATTGAGGTTCTTGTCAAGGCCCTAGTCTATATACTTCCAAAGCAAATGAAGTATTCACTTGGTGACTCTGCTCAAACCAAAGGACCCAAAGGACTATGAAGAGTCCACTACCAAGGATACATACCCAAAATATAATCACTTCCTTCCTAGTAAACTTCTTAGCATGGATTAAAATAATCCCCTTATAGCCTTTAGTACTACTAGATGTTTGGGATGACTATCCAACATCCATGCTTCTAATCTTACCATATTATACTGTCAAAGGTCTATCAACCCTCCTAAACATCTACAAGATATGGTTTACTTTTACAAAGCAAAATATAGCTCTAAATTTGCTAGCAATATCATTTAGAGAAAAATATCTTAGTAGGTATAACTCTCTCTATATACACTCAATTATTTAATGAGACCAACTTGTTTCCTATGTAACTCTTCATTCTCTCTTGACACCTTACATTTTCTCTCATATTGACACATACATTACATAAAATATAAATCAACTACCAAACTAATATTTAAAATGGGATCAAATAATGTAATACTTCCAATAGGAGTATGGTTTCAGTTTCCCACAAGCTTCTCAAGATTTTGCTAACTATTGTACAAGAATAAATGAAATGGAATTTTTATAAGCTTATCAATCCTTTACAAATCCAAAACTATGGCTATGTATAGATTATAAAAGGAGGATTTCCCTCTAAAAATTATACATATTTCAAGATGATTATTTTTCCTTATGCTAGATCGTATTTTTATTCAAGAAGTTGGTCCTTCCGAGGCATGTAGATCTAAAATCATAAATACCAAATGTTTCTTAGTATTTCAATTTGTAACTACCATCATTATTGCCATCTACCCATTTTGGAGATTCTCATAATCTAGGTTTGGAACATTTCCTTATTGAATGATTTAGATTTATGGTTGCTTCTATTGTGGTTTCCATGTTACTACTGTCATTTCTAAGAGATATGACATCTTCTTTTGTAGGCAAGGATTGTATTTTCTAATAGATTGTATGTCTCAACATAATATGTAAGGTTTGGGATCATGAGTCCAACTGGGGTATGGGGAGCTAGCAGGCCTCCATATAAGGTTTGATGGTAGGAACCCCATGATGAATATTTTATTTCATAAATTATAAAAACATGGATGGTTCAAGCTTTCAAAACTTTTTCTCACCATCTAACATCAGGGTTTTTATTATCTCTAACCTTGAGACTTATTTTCAATATAAAAATAGGACTTCTTGCATTGAAAATATTACCTTTCATCTTTGGTCAAAAAATTTATAAGTTTTGGCTTTTAGATATTCAAATTTATTGCACTTTGAGACTTTGGTATTCTGGACCTTGGAACTTCTTGATGAAAAGTTTCTTCAACACTTTTACTATAACTTTTGCTTCCTATCACTAGAAATTGAGGTAGCAAAAATTCACTACAATTATGGACACTCATAGGGGATATTTATCCTGCTAGAGATGAGGAACCCAAAAAATAGGTGCCTAGTCCATTGGATATGGAATTAAGAAAAATATCATATCATCAGGAAATAAAATAAAGGTGGGAATTTAAGCAATCATCTTGTAATTTTTATCATCACAAAAGTCAAGACTTTTCAACTTTACATAATAGAGATTAATCTCATATGTTCCATATAACACATATATAAGGGTTAAGTGGGTGGCCTTATCCTTTGGATATGGATTCATATGAGACCCCCAACTAGTTTTTCAAGTCCTTTCATCTTTTGTTTTTTCTAGTTTCTAGGGTAAAAAAGAATTAATATTAAGAGACTAGGACTTTTAAGTAATCCCTTTCTACAAATATACTAGTACAAAGGATGATAAATTTTATTGGTTAAGTAGGACTAGTACTAGTGTTGGCTCACTTTCTATTCTTGACCCAATTGACATGCATATTCCACCTCTAGCTCATATTCTTCACCTTTTTCATGTCCTTGGAGGGGATGGACTTTCCTTTAGGATCAAATAAATGTCCAATTTTATTTTATCAAACACTTTAGAGGGAGTAGAATTTGCTAAATTTTTTATCCCTTGTCCCAAGTGATCATTAGTTTGATTTTTGGGGTTGGTTAGATGTTGTTTCTTCTTCTTCCATGTATTCTTCTTCCTCATCCCAAATGGTTGCAATCTGGTTAGAAATAGTAAGTTATTGAGTGAGAGAGGACTAGGGAGTAGTCGGCTGGAAATTTGGAGAAAAAACTAGATGAGAAATTTATCTCAATATGAAGAATATGAAAGAATGCATCTTCTAGCTGTGAGAGGAGACAAACTAGAATAGAGATCCCACCTAAGGGATACTCAATGAAAACTAATGTACAAAAGGATAGGAGAACAAAGGTAACTAGGATCCACATAGGAGGCACCAAGGTAAGAAATTAGAGTTATGCATAAGGGGTTGGACTCAAAATTTACTTGTAAAAAATGGTGAATCCAAAGCAAATCAAATCAATCATCTTCACACCAAAATTTAGGGTATTTGAAGCCTTAAAAAGTAAGGTCATATTTGGGATAAATTTTAACCTATTAACTTACATTATAACTTCATAAAAACACCACCATTAGATCAAGCTCAAAAATATATTTCCAACGAGTACAAATATGTCGATGTTTGGATATATATTTGGCAAATTAACCCTAAGAAAAAAATTGGTCCTAACAAATTTAGGCGAATGGGCTAACTTCGAGGGTCCTCATATTCGCCAAATTTCAATTTTGAAAATCCTAATATTTTCCCAAATGACGAATATTCGCTTCTATGCATAACCCTCTAAGGAAATCCTACATAAGAAAAAAATTAAAAAGATAATTCTTGCCTAAAAAAGTGAATATTTCTCAAACAATAAAATTTTTTTTTGAATTTACATGGTGGAATCGGTAGCCGCCATGAATCCGGGTAGGTTGTCCAAATTTTATGGCTGCCATAGTATTCTGCGTTGTCCACCCTAGAAGCCGCCACACAGATCTTCACGTAGTCCACCCCTATAACCACCATGCCACAATCATTTTAAACCTTTTATGTCGCTGAAAGCACTAGGAAAGGGACAAGCGTTCAGTCCGATGAGGCCCGAGATTTGAACCTTGGACCTCTGCCCCCCTTATGGGGTTTGGATGAACCAATTGGTCTACACCTCGGACCTTCTCAAACAATAATTTTAAAAGAGATAAACCCACATTAAAGAAGGTTACCATAAGTACACTTTTGATTTATTTATGATATCAACACACACTAAAGAAGAAAATAAAGTCATCAATATGATGTTCAAAAATATGTGAATGTGAATGCACAACAATGCAATTGTATATGCAATAACAAGTTGAAGAGAGTTTTCTTTAGGAAATTAAAAATTAGAACATTAAACATTAAAGAGGAGGACGTTAGAAAAAAATGCTTACTGTGGAAAAGCACATACAAAGAGTTTGAAAAAAACAATTGAAAAATATAAAAGTAGATGCAGAAGTAAAGATAAAAATTCTATAAAATGAAAAGAATAAATTATTATTAGCATTGTAATAATTCTATAGGTGTATTCCCACCAATTAAATCATCCATCCTTAATTGAGTGGTTCATCCATATATTTATACAAATCGTATGAATTGTATCATTATTTTTTTAGTGGTGCAACAAATTAATTAATGAATAATATTTTATGTATTGAAGTAAAAATTTGTGTCTTTTATATGAGCAATTTAATTTTTATACATGAAGGATCTTGGTACCATAAAATGTAATTTGGGTATGGAAATCATCAGGGATCATGCAAACAAAGAATTATGGGTCAATTAGAGGAAGCATATTGAATTGATATTATGAATGTTTAGGATGTATGATAGTAAACCTATGAGTAATCCATTTCCTATTGGTCAAAAACTATCTGCTAAACAATATCCCAAGATAAAATATGAAATTCAAGAGATGTATTAGGTTCCTTATGCTAGTGTTGTGGGAAGCTTGATGTATGCAATGGTTTGTACTAGACCTGACATTGCATATGTAGTGGAAGTAGTGAGAAGATATATTTGAATTATAGGAAAGGAACATTGGACTACTATGAAGAGAATTTTTATATACTTACGCGACACCTTAAATTATGCAATCTACTACCAAGGAAAAGTTAGAGAAAATAACTTTGAATCTACAAGGTTTTGTGGAATCTAATTAGGTTGGAGATAAAGAACTAAACAAATTTATTTCAAAATTAACTATAAATAGCCAAATACATTGCATGAGAGGGAGATCCTTTAGATAGAATCATATTAATTAATTATGTTATAATCCAAATCTAACTATTTATCTATTGATAAACATTAATAAGGTAGGTGGCCTACAAATAAAATATAATGTTATTTGCTAGCCAATACAAATTGTAATATTGTATGCCGATGTAAATGATATTCCCTATCATTATTACCCACTATAGAAGTATTGAACTCCAATGCATACAAAAAGGGGAAGGAGATCATGCTAAATGTGGAATTTGGTAAGAACCTAGGAGGTCCTGGTGAGTCTCCATAACAATGAGTGCCCATGTAGATGCAAGGGTGACCTCCAAGCTAAAGGTAATGCTCATTTCACATCTAGGAAGCTAGACTCAATTCATTGAATATGAGAACAAGCCCTAGGCCTACCATGGTTGTGGTAAGGATGGCCATCATAAAAATTTTCCCTTTGTAGTTGAAAGCAAAGTCTTTGATTCATCCAAAATCCAAAAACAGATGGATTCCTAGAAGATAGTCGATGACTTCAAAATGAAAAGCTATTATATCCTCCCCAAAAGATTTCTCTAGGCCTCATGGTGATAGAGAGGATGCTTCACAGGGTAAGGACATTCTACCTTCTAATTTTTTGGAGGTGGTTTTGGAATCCAATCATCCTAAGAAAGGGGAGGTAAACCCCTCTTCCATCCCTATGCAAAATTATTTTGACTATTTGGCTACGGAGGAGCTCATTTTGCAATAGCTAGTGGAGTTTTTATTGACTTCACCATCCTCTCCGAAGCTTGTGAGCCCTAAGATCTCTCTGAAGCTAGTTGCCTCCCCTAGCCTTATTCTAGAGAAGGGCTCTCTAGGCCCTAAATCTAGGAGCTTTTGGTCTTGTAGTGCTATAAAAGTTAAAAGGAAAGTGGGATGTCCTAATAAGAGGGAGTGCGAATCCGAAGTAGCTATTGGGTCCCATCACAGTTTCAATTTGAAGAGAAAAATGTGCATCAGATGCAACAGTAGATAGATTAGATTGGATACCTTTAAAATTTCCCCACTTAGGTTTTTGATCTTTGGATCTTTCCCTGTTTCTAGTTTGGCTTGCTGATGTTCTTCTTGGTGCGGCAGAGGTTTTTGTTTTCTTGAATTTTGACTTCTGTTAGGTGGTTTTTGGATCCAAGATTATTTTTTTGATTTGAATTTATTTTGGACGAGACTCAATTCAGTAGATAGATTGTTAATAGTGATGCAAAGTTTCTTTATTGCCTATCAGAAGCCCATTCGATGGAAGCATGTCTTTATGAGGGTGGTTGGGGCTTTCCAACCGATGCACATTTTTTAATTTAATTGGTTTCTTTCCCACTTTGTTAGGTGATAGTTTTTTGCCTTCGACTGATGTGGTTCTGTGGTGTTTTATCCCTTACTAGAGTTGATGTTCAAGGTTGAGAGGTCCTTTCAAAATGTTTCTTTTTTAATAATATGAAAAAACAAAATTACTAAATCTTATATATTTAATTTTTAATTTCTTTTTAATAAAACATATAACTCTAAATTTCAAATACAATCATAATTTATATATAATATTTGATTACAGCATAAATACATTAAAACTATTTTATTTAATTCCTTTGATTCATTCTAATTACATATCTTTTCACGTTTATGGTTAGTTTTAGTATATATAAATATATATATATATATATATATATATATATATATATATATATATGTTCAACTACTATGATTAATCGCGATATACCAGATGTGGCAATCTAGAAATGTACAGCATATCTGACATGCAATCCTATAAGCATTGAACTCCTAGACCTCCTCCTTCTTCATATGGAAATTTCATAAAGGCAGATCGAAGGTCACATTGTTTTACTATGAAGACGAGAGTGTATTGAACGAAGGATAAACGTTACCCAAAACCTAACGTGTCAACGAGTTGTTTTGAACGAAGGATAAACGTTACCCAAAACCTAACGTGTCAACGAGTTGTTTCTCCTCTTGTGTCGAGAATTTAGCTTAGCCCGGAGAAGCTTGTCTACTTCTCGTCTTATTGATTTTGGGGATAACTTATACTTGAAGAATCGATTCCGAGATACGGCTCTTTTGAAAAGCACGGACGTAAATAAAGAGGAAAGGAGAATAAAAGGTAAAACAAAACACGCAAGAAAATTTTATTACAAGAATATGCTGTGTTGAGCTGGTATAGGCGGAATGATAAGGGTGTTAAAACAAATTCTTAGTCTCCTTTCATAGGGTGTAGTCGTACTACTTGAAATAAATTAATCATTAGTATTATTTTTTAAATTTAATTTATAAATAATAAAATTGATAACATTAATCAATCGTACAAAAACCTTCAAGACATCAACACACAACTAACTCAACCACTGTATTACAAAATTTTCCTACACAGGAAGAGATAGATATTTATTTATTTTGCACAAGAAAAAAGATAGATATTTATTTCATGGATGGCCTCACAGGAATATCCTTCATAATCCACCACTACAAAATTTATTCAAAACAACTGGATTCTTATAAGACGCAATGTTATGAACTCAGTTGGGCTTCCTGCAGTTCTTTCTAATCTCTCCACTGGAACCTGTGAGAGGCTTGATATTTCCCATCTTCACCATTGCAGCTACGAAGTCCTTAAAGAATGCCTCTTGATTCCCGCTGTAAGTGCTGACCTGGGAATCAGTATGAAAGCACGAGATTTCGGGCGAAGGAAACACTAATTGCGATGCATTCAAAATCAAATACGCTTAAGTCCTAAAAATGTAGAATGCATGAAATGAAAGAGACGCATTGAAATGAGATACAAGCAAATGGAGAAAACACAGCCCTTTCATTAAACTCTCTTGATCTCTCGTTACAAAGACGCCTCCTCCCTTTTCAGGGGCTAGGAGCGTTAAAAGAATTTGATTACAATCAAGACTTAAGGTTCCTCTTTCCGCGTGCCCACACTTGAGATGGGCAGGCCAAGACGATGCCGCCGCTGATGTTGATGAGTCCTTAACCTCTGCTGCTCCTCCCGTGAACAAAGAAACAACAAAGATGTCAGTAGCACCTGCTACAAATAAGAAGTGTTTGTTCTTTGAAATTGCCAAAAGATGCATGCAAACGATTGTCAAATACAGTGAATAAAATGGATCTAAGTCACCTGCAAATTCGACAGAGGTCAGAAGACATTACCAGAGGGCCACTGCCATTGAAACAGTCGGCCAATCTGCCTTCACCTGGAATTCGTCCCTGGGCAGGACGAATTCTGACTGCTATTCGTCCCTGGGTGGGACGAATTCTACTGTGTTGGAAAAGCCGAAGTGATCCTGCTCCAATGTCGACTCTCGAGACCTCCAAAACACCTGCAAACAGAGGGGTTATGTAATTGGGGCCATTTTGGGATGACCTAGATGGTCGGATTCTCCCAATTTGGCCTCTATCCTCGGGAATTCGATATCGCCACCTGCAAGTTAGTAGGACAACAAAGCGACAAAAGGCATGATAAAATCTGATCAAAATGTTATGGAATTGAAGCTATGAGTTCACTAAACAGAATAACATAAAATGCAACATGAACCAATAATCTAGAATGCTTTAGAATAAAACTTAGAAAGTGCGGGGGTGCCCAAGTGGGCCTCCCACCGTTGGCACTTGATTTCGGCGCCAATCCACTAGGGATGGGCCCAAAACCTCTTAGGATTGGGGTGTCTGCAAATTGGTGGTGTAAGGTGGTCAAATGTTGGATTTGGGTTGGATCCACGCTTCCAAAAGCCACCCAATAACCTCCCTTGCGAAAGAGATTAGTGGATGTGAGAAGGTGAATCAAAAGATGCAAGTGGGTAATCAATCGGACAACACTTCGTTGCTTGAAATCGCCTCCAATCTCTCTTTTTGGGTGAGAAAAGTCCCACCTTTTATAGACCCATGGGGTCTCTTTTGAGAGGGAAGCATAAGCGCCATGTGTTGGTCATAGGTGCCATGTGGCGGTCATGTCTTCCCATGAGGGAGGGGAGTCCTCCATGACTTGGGCTTTCATAACTACCCTTGTGACAGTCCTCTAACGGCCTATCTGCCCACCCACACACGCGTGCGAGGCAGAAGTCATCAATCGACTGTCTTTGGCTGCCACTTGGCGCCATTCTTCTTTTTGCCCGTTAAACCTAGAATTCGTCCTACCCAGGGACGAATTCAGAATTCGTCCCTTGGTGAGACGGATTCCAATTTGAATTCGTCCCAGGGTGGGACGAATTTGGAGTAGGTTGTCCGAAGGTGCCAAATTGCCTTCTGACCTTCCAAAATTGCTGTAAAAGTGGTTAGGACCACTGTTTAACCTCTGAGGGCTGCCCTGGGGGCTATGTGTGTCAAAGCGATCAGTGTTTGTAGTCACATAATCGGATTGGTGCTGTTTTGGTGTCTACAGATGCCCCTTTTTGGGATGCGCTGTGCATGGCGCAGCGCCGAGCAAAAATAGATAACCAAAGCACTAATGATTAGGGTTTCTTGGTAACCTAACCAACTTTTGATGCCCCAAGCATGGAAAGGGCATGCATTCTTGAATCCTTGCTTCTGACGAGCTAAGGAATTTGATTTCAAGTATTAACCTATTTTGGTGAGGTGTGACTTGAGCTTAGACATTGATCAGTCATGACTAGGCAAAGGGCGCAACCTTTTATCCACGGGGGAACCTTGAGTTCATGATTCATGAATGCCAAGCGTTTGATCGATTTGATTGTTGCTTGTTTGCTGCCCCAAGCAGGAGCGTAATTGTCTTTGTCAATGATTCTTTGAATGCATGTCATTACCTTGATTAGGTGTGTGATTGTTGATTGGTGACTAAGTGTGACTACCCCCTCAAGCGACGAATCGATGAGGGAATGACCTTCGTGAGAAAAGCGACGAGTCGCTTGACCCAAGATGACTTGTGCAAGGGTGCCTTTAGATGGTTTATCGTTAAGCATGTGCAATTTTTCCAACATTTGGACCTATTTTTGGTGGGTGTTAACCCTTTTGGTGATGCCGTAATGGGGTGAAATTGTCGAAAATCCGTCTTCCCATGGAGCGGTCCGGCTAAGGTAGCCTTCTTAGGGAGTAGGAGAGTGACAATTTGTGACCCCGACATCGATTTTCTATGCCAAGAGGTTAAGTGCAAGAGCACTTGTGTCCGGCAATGCTTATTGCTTTGTTTTTGTGTTGCATTTATTTGTTGTTTTATTTTTTTTTTTTTATTTTTTATTTTTTTAGTGGGCTTTGACCCATTTGTGATGCCATTTGGGGTGAAATTGTCGACAATCCATCTTCCCATGGAGCGGTCCGGCTATGGTAGCCTTCTTAGAGAGTAGGATAGTGACAATGTAAACCCACATCAATTTTTCTATGCCAAGAGGTTAAGTGCAAGAGCACTTGTGTCTGGCAATGTTTATTGCTTTTTGTTGTGTTTTTTTTTTTTGTTGTTTTGATTTTCTTGTTGTTTTTTAGTGGGCTTTGACCCATTTGTGATGCCATTTGGGGTGAAATTGTCAAATCTCCCGAGTGTCATGGTAGCCTTCTTAGAGAGTAATAGAGACAATTAAACCCCAACAATTTTTCACAGGGTTAGTGGATTTTGGTGTTTTTTTTTTTTTTTTTTTTTTTAGTGGGCTTTGACCCATTTGTGATGCCATTAGGGTGAAATTGTCGACCAATCCGTCTTCCCATGGAGCGGTCCGGCTATGGTAGCCTTCTTAGAGAGTAGGATAGTGACAATGTAAACCCGACATCAATTTTTCTATGCCAAGAGGTTAAGTGCAAGAGCACTTGTGTCTGGCAATGTTTATTGCTTTTTGTTTGTGTTGCATTTTTTTGTTGTTTTGTTGTTTTGATTTTCTTTGATCTTATGCATGATGGTTGATGAATATGGATGTATGCATGTTGATTTATTTTGATGGATGCATATGCTATGATGAATGCAAATGTTTTTGATTTATATGTGATATGCAGAGATGAAATGGATGAATGGGATTTGTGATGTTTGGCTATGGCACCATAGACTGTTTAGAACTCTGTTATTTTGTTTTTAGGCGATTGCTATGATGCATGACTTTGTATGTATACATGTGGTTTTTCTTTTTTTTGTATTTTCTGATGGTATTGTAAGGATGAAAAGTAGCGCAGTTGGTTTAGAAATGTAGCTAAGGTTTTCTGAGACTCAGACGGTTTTAACTCACTAGCCACGATCGTATTTTATCTTACAAGACTTTTGAACAAGATATGAATCGGACTTGTTTTTGACCAAGCTATTTCACATCCCTGTGTGTGCAATTGAGTTCATTTATGTGGTATTTGTCAGGATACCGTCGATGCCAGATGGGCTTTCAATCGAACTCGTACCGAGGATCACCTAATTAGCTCCACTAACTCCTTTGTTGTATTTAGTTAGATTAATCTGCGGTGTTATCCAGGATACCATAAGCTAGCTCATCCTTATGCAAACATTGGTCTACACATACGCAAAGCGAATGTGACAGACATATCGTCATGCGGGTAGGATACCACCATTGCCAGATAGGCTATCAACCAAACCTGTAATGAGGATCACCTAGATGGTTTTCGAATGCTGAGAATTCCAGGGATTCAAGTTCAGGATATTTGTTGGCTGAATGATTTAGAAAGTTGCTCGTCTATATAGTGATGAAAATCACTGTTTATTTTCTATTAATTCTTTTTGAGCAAGGATTTTGAATAGTGGTGATAACCACTGTTATTTGATTTTGTATTTTGAGTATTGTGAGTTTGTTGTTGTGAGTGGCTTTGATCCTTGTGGCCTTGAACAGAACACATCCTCTTGTATACGAATCCTTACGACGTTGGGAACCAAGGGGGTGATGGAGATTATGAAGTAGGTGCTTATCTTAGGCCTTGGGGATGACTACCCATCCGTTAGGGGGTAAAAATCCTTACAACTTGGAGACCAAAGGTGAATGGAAAGTGTTAGGATGATGATTTGTTGGAATTTTGTTCATGAATGGCGTTGATCCTTTTAGGTCTTGGGGATGACTACCCATCCTTGGGGGGGGTGAGTACAAATCCTTACAACTTTGGGAACCAACTATGATTGGAATTTGGTAGTGGTGAAAACCACTGTATATGGAGGTGAATGGATAGGAAAGAGCTTGTCCTTTTGTGAATTCTCAGCATTCTGGAACCATTCGCACGGGGGGATGAGCAAGATAACCATTTCGCTTATGGTGACCTGGATTACCACGCAGGTTTCATCTTTCGTTCACACAACTTGGGAATTTTTATGTGTTTTAATTTGTGTTGGGATGTTACGTAACAAGGTGTATTTCAAGTGTAACTCTACCTTCGTAAAATCTGTCTGACTCGATACATTACATGGCTAAAGAGCAAAATGATGACTGAATCACGAAAACTCTTGATACATTAAAAGACCACTGACTCTAGTGTGGTAAAAGCAATGCATGGTGTTTTTGTTGTTTTTGTAAAATGGAACAGTGGTGGAACAAGATGGACTAGCAGAGCAATTACAGCCTATGGTGCCTTTGACCTATACGACCACAAATATGCAATGTATGGATGCAATGCTTTAATGCAGCTATATATTTTTGTATTTTTGATGGATTGATTTTTGTGAATATGAAGATGAGGTGCGAGAAGAGCTCTCTATTGATGAATTTGAGTATGCCTAGAAATGAGATGCAAATTTTTGTTGTTTTTGATGATTTTTGTTGTTTTTGAATTTTCTTGATTTTTGACCAAGCGATTTTAATCCTTGAGCTTTTGGGTTGACCAAGCGATTTTGATAATCCTTGGAGCTTTTGGGGTGACCAAGTGATTGCGATAATCCTTGGAGCTTTTGGGTGACCAAGTGATTGCGATAATCCTTGGAGCATTTTGGGTGACCAAGTGATTGCGATAATCCTTGGAGCTTTTGGGGTGACCAAGTGATTGCGATAATCCTTGGAGCTTTTGGGTGACCAAGTGATTGCGATAATCCTTGGAGCTTTTGGGTGACCAAGTGATTGCGATAATCCTTGGAGCTTTTGGGGTGACCAAGTGATTGCGATAATCCTTGGAGCTTTTGGGTGACCAAGTGATTGCGATAATCCTTGGAGCTTTTGGTGACCAAGTGATTGCGATAATCCTTGGAGCTTTTTGGTGACCAAGTGATTGCGATAATCCTTGGAGCTTTTGGGGTGACCAAGTGATTGCGATAATCCTTGGAGCTTTTTGGGTGACCAAGTGATTGCGATAATCCTTGGAGCTTTTTGGGGTGACCAAGTGATTGCGATAATCCTTGGAGCTTTTTGGGGTGACCAAGTGATTGCGATAATCCTTGGAGCTTTTTGGGTGACCAAGTGATTGCGATAATCCTTGGAGCTTTTTGGGGTGACCAAGTGATTGCGATAATCCTTGGAGCTTTTGGGTGACCAAGTGATTGCGATAATCCTTGGAGCTTTTGGGGTGACCAAGTGATTGCGATAATCCTTGGAGCTTTTTGGGGTGACCAAGTGATTGCGATAATCCTTGGAGCTTTTTGGGTGACCAAGTGATTGCGATAATCCTTGGAGCTTTTTGGGGTGACCAAGTGATTGCGATAATCCTTGGAGCTTTTTGGGGTGACCAAGTGATTGCGATAATCCTTGGAGCTTTTGGGTGACCAAGTGATTGCGATAATCCTTGGAGCTTTTTGGGGTGACCAAGTGATTGCGATAATCCTTGGAGCTTTTGGGTGACCAAGTGATTGCGATAATCCTTGGAGCTTTTTGGTTTGGATTATGGCTCTTCAAGGGATAGAGGTACCCCCAGCTTGATGGTCTTTGCACTCTGGATCTGGCTCTAGAGGTATGGGCATGAATGGATCGGCCCTATGCACGGATAGGAGGATAGGGTCTGCCCTCGGCACTGATGTTGCTATGAGGTCTCTGGGTAGAAGTTGATCTTTGTATGCCCAAAGTGGTGGATGTAACGCTTGGTCCCACTATGGTGGGTTAACGCGCCACTCATGCCCTAGTATTATGTTTATCTATTGACATGCTTCATCGATATTTATGGGATGTCGATGTTGTCGCATGTGATTGTTGTGGGCTATCTCTGTTTTATCTTCACCTTCGACCAGTGAGTACAGCTCATCAGAATCTAGAGATTTTGAGACATGGAGGACTGCATCATCAGGTAGCCCTATGGTTAAAGGTTGATCCTCTTCGAAAGGAGCCTCATGTAAGTTGGGCCTTGGGAGCTCCAAAATCTTGGTCTCTACCGACTCTAAGTGCTCTAGCGCTTTGCATGTATCGGGAGATTTGAGCTCCTCCTCTTTGGTTGGTTCTTGTTGAGGAACTTGGGGCTTATGGAGGGGTGGCCAGATAGCACCCCCATGCCTTGGTAGGGCAGTTCATCCCGCTCTTCTTCTCGCTCTGATTCCTTAGAGGCTTCTTGATGAATTTCTAAGGGTGGCTCATAAGCCTGGGTGGATGTCTGAGGAAGGCACCCATCATTGGTTATAGGAGCGGCCTCCCGCTCATGTCTAGGAGGCATCGGGGGTGGTGCTTCAGGAATCAAGAGAGTAGCCTCCCACTCCTATCTAGGAGGTGTTGGGGGTAGCGTTTGATGAGGTCGCGATGACCTGTCTTGCCCCCATGGGTTGTGCCCCTCAAAATGTTTTGTCTTATGCGTGTGAGGGGTTGGAGTCTTCTCTCGCATAGTGTGTTGGAACAACTCATCCTTCTGGTACTGAAGGTGCTCTTTGTTAATATAGTACAGTTCCTCTAAATGTAGTCGCTCTAGCTCAAGCTGCGTGAATTGCATCCGGTGTGTGATGTGCTTGATAGATTCTAAGATAGTTGGTCTTATCGCCTCATGTCTAGAAGGCCTAGATGCCTCTCCTACATATCTATCTCGGTCATAGTGATCCAAGATCTCTATAGGACGCATCCCTCTGTTGGGGGTAGTGGCATTCCCTCGGGGCTTTGGCCTCAGTGAGTGGTCCTGATAGATAGCAGGTGCGAAGGCGTATTGCTCTCGCACTGTATATTGCTCTCGAGGAAGGTAGAGGTCTTCCTCGTGCTCTCTTTCATAAGTGAAAAAGGGATGGACGGAGCTATCTCGCCCTACCCGAAGAGCCTTGTGCTCTGGATTTGTCTTTGTAGTCCTGACAACTAGCGGGGGTGAAGGAGGGATAATGTAATCATGTGGTTCCTCCCGTCGAACCCTATGTTGACCTAGCGCTTCATCGCGCGGTGACCACTCATAGCGAGCATCTAAGGGAGCTCTCCTATGGATGTACCCCTCATGGGAGGGTGTGTGCTGGGTGCTATGCTGAACAGGAGTGCCCCTAGAAGAGGTGCCCCTATAGTCCCTTTCTGTTAAGGTGTGGAGGGGATTGCCTTGTGTGTTAGGTCGCCAAGGTGGTATGACCAAATCCTTGGGACTGTAACGGAGATGACTCGTGCCTCCTTGGATATTCCCCATAGCATCCGCCCGTGATTGGGCTTGGCTACGGGTGAGCACCATGACGATGTCTCTCTAAAAACCCTAAAAATTGAAAATGAGTCAGATGGGGCCCAAAATTGGCATGCGCATCCCTCTTATAGTAGATAAGACAAAAATGAAGTCTCAAGTCCTAACTCTAAATACATTAGGAGATATTGACATCCGAACAGCTCAAAAAGTGTAAAAAATTGGGCACGCAATTTTAAAACCTAATTTCGGGGCACTAGATGATGGAATTTGGCCCCAAAAACTGACTTTTCTGGGCAAATAGGATTCCAAAGAATTATATTTGTTTAAAATTATCCCAACTAACTCCCTGTAAAATTTCAAGTCAATCGGAGCTACGGTTGAGAAGTTATGGCCTCGACAAGATGCACTAAAATTTAGGAAAAAAAATAAGATTTCCCATATTTTGTTGGATGCTCCCGCATCACTTATGGGCACATTTGGGGTGCTTTTGGGTTGACCAAAGGGTTCATGGACACCTTTGGGGCATTTTGGAGTGACCAAGCGATTACGGGAATCCTTGGAGCTTTTTGGAGAGAATGACAAAATGCGTAGATTTTTATCTTTTGTTTATGATGATTTTTTTTTTTGTTACACTAAGCAGAAATGAACACACACATACACAAACAGTGATTATCTCTTTTAAGGATTAATAGTGTGTCCTAAACTGGTTTAGTGCATTTTGATGTTTTGTTTTGTTTTTGAATGTTTTTGAAGAACGTTTAAATGCATAATGAAGGCTCATATAACTCCCAAAATGGTCGCCCCTTCAATATACCAACCAGGCCGATATACCAACCTCTCTATATACCCGCCCTTACGAGAGGGAGACTATAGGTACGTGAGAGCAGATGGTACATGGTACGTAGGCGGTACGGAAGGGGGATTGTCCTGTTAATGGCACCTACCATAGAAGACTTATCCTCGCGTGCATGGGAATCACCCCAATGACACTCGGTCAGCTTTCGTCAGGATTTACGCCTAACAACAGTGACAATCGGGGAAATGGATGCAAAGCTAAGCCAAGGTGGTGATGAACCCACCGTTGGTCTTGCTCAAGGGCTGGGGTCTTACGACCAGCTCCTTGGTTTAAATTTACCACGTGAAGTGTGTGGGATTCATTTTATTTGAAAAATGAAACATGCAGCAACACTACTTTCTTTAAACAAGAAAAATTTGAAAGAAAACAAACAAAAAAGAAAGTAACAGAAGATTATAGAACCCCTACCTCTTCTCTCGCCCGAATCGTTGTTTTCTGATCTTCGGCTCTGAAAATTTACAGCAAGAATTCGTCCCTCTGTGAGACGAATTACAGAACAGAATTCGTCCCTGAGAGACGAATTTGAATTCGTCTCAGGGTCAGACGAATTACAGTAAAGAATTCGTCACAGTCAGAGACGAATAACAGTCTATAAAAAAAATTGTACCTGTCAAGCACAAAACACAAAAGGATCAGTTATTTGATCTTAAAACTAGGGGACAGGGTCCCACCGTGATCGCCACTGAAAGCACGAGATTTCGGGCGAAGGAAACACTAATTGCGATGCATTCAAAATCAAATACGCTTAAGTCCTAAAAATGTAGAATGCATGAAATGAAAGAGACGCATTGAAATGAGATACAAGCAAATGGAGAAAACACAGCCCTTTCATTAAACTCTCTTGATCTCTGTTACAAAGATGCCTCCTCCCTTTTCAGGGGCTAGGAGCGTTAAAAGAATTTGATTACAATCAAGACTTAATGTTCCTCTTTCCGCGTGCCCACACTTGAGATGGGCGGGCCAAGACGATGCCGCCGCTGATGTTGATGAGTCCTTAACCTCTGCTGCTCCTCCTACGAACAAAGAAACAACAAAGATGTCAGTAGCACCTGTGACAAAAAGGAAAGTTTGTTCTTTGAAATCGCCAAAAGATGCATGCAAAAGATTGTCAAATACAGTGAATAAAATGGATCTAAGTCACCTGCAAATTTGACAGAGGTCAGAAGACATTACCAGAGGGCCACTGCCATTGAAACAGTTGGCCAATCTGCCTTCACCTGGAATTCGTCCCTGGGCAGGACGAATTCTGACTGCTATTCGTCCCTGGGTGGGACGAATTCTACTATGTTGGAAAAGCCGAAGTGATCCTGCTCCAATGTCGACTCTCGAGACCTCCAAAACACCTACAAACAGAGGGGTTATGTAATTGGGGCCATTTTGGGATGACCCAGATGGTCGGATTCTCCCAATTTGGCCTCTATCCTCGGGAATTCGATATCGCCACCTGCAAGTTAGTAGGACAACAAAGCGACAAAAGGCATGATAAAATCTGATCAAAATGTTATAGAATTGAAGCTATGAGTTCACTAAATAGAATAACATAATATGCAACATGAACAAATAATCTAGAATGCTTTAGAATAAAACTTAGAAAGTGCGGGGGTGCCCAAGTGGGCCTCCCACCGTTGGCACTTGATTTCGGCGCCAATCCACTAGGGATGGGCCCAAAACCTCTTAGGATTGGGGTGTCTGCAAATTGGTGGTGTAAGGTGGTCAAATGTTGGATTTGGGTTGGATCCACGCTTCCAAAAGCCACCCAATAACCTCCCTTGCGAAAGAGATTAGTGGATGTGAGAAGGTGAATCAAAAAGATGCAAGTGGGTAATCAATCGGACAACACTTCGTTGCTTGAAATCGCCTCCAATATCCTCTCCTTTGGGTGAGAAAAGTCCCACCTTTTATAGACCCATGGGGTCTCTTTTGAGAGGGAAGCATAAGCGCCATGTGTTGGTCATAGGTGCCATGTGGCGGTCATGTCTTCCCATGAGGGAGGGGAGTCCTCCATGACTTGGGCTTTCATAACTGCCCTTGTGACAGTCCTCTAACGGCCCATTTGCCCACCCACACACGCGTGCGAGGCAGGAGTCATCAACTGACTGTCTTTGGCTGCCACTTGGCGCCATTCTTCTTTTTGCCCGTTAAACCTAGAATTCGTCCTACCCAGGGACGAATTCAGAATTCGTCCCTTGGTGAGACGGATTCCAATTTGAATTCGTCCCAGGGTGGGACGAATTTGGAGTAGGTTGTCCGAAGGTGCCAAATTGCCTTTTGACCTTCCAAAATTGCTATAAAAGTGGTTAGGACCACTGTTTAACCTCTGAGGGCTGCCCTGGGGGCTATGTGTGTCAAAGCGATCAGTGTTTGTAGTCACATAATCGGATTGGTGTTGTTTTGGTGTCTACACGTGAGAGCCTCCATTAAACAGTTGCTGGTCAGAGTGAAGCAGTCCTTTCTTACTTATCAAATTCTTGTAGTAATGATTGTCGAAAGCAGTCGGAGTTTGGAGATCTAATGGCGAGATGATGTTGTGGCCTCCATTTCTAGGGCACTTTGCTTTCAGAGAACTCGCGTACTTCATAACTATGTTGGATTCGTTGTAAATACGAGGCCTGAAACTGGTGCACCGCGCTTGACCGATCGTATGAGCGCCTATAAAACGAAAAGCCAACACCATTAACTCTCTACAAAACCAGTGGACTAAATATCAAAGGAGTGGAATATAGTTTACCTGAAAGTACAACCATGTCCTTTGTTGAAAGTCCTTGTGCCTGGAATTTGGAGATAAGGTTGCTCAGACTTGAAGTCGGTGGTGGAATGTTATTATTTGCTCCACTTTTGCTTGCTGTCCTCGAATCTCTCCTTCCCAGCATAACTGTCCACCAAGGCCCTCCCAACTACATATACGATAATATTTCTTACAAAGTATTAGGTAGAGAACATGGAATTCACTTGTAATGCTCTGTAGTCTAAGTCCATAAGTAGCTAAATATTTAAATACAGTGTTTGCCTACTTCGGTAACAGAATCACGGGCAGCTATTGCCAGAATGTCGGCACACGATACCACTCCACTGCACACTCTCTCGACTTGGGCTTTGATGTTATCAATCACCTCGAATCCTCTGGCCGATTGATTATTAGGAACTGCAGTTTTCTCACCAGTCAAGGTCAGCGAATCGTCCAACAACACAGAGCCGTCGCAACCCTGCGTTTCCATTCACAGAAATGAGTTCAGATATAACAAAGCATAAGTTCATCTAAAAATTGAATAATATATGTTTTTTATCGATATCTTTCAAAGTGCAATCCTAAATAGTTTCTTACATTAACGAAACAGTCATGAAAGTGAAGGCGAAGCAACGATGCACCCATTCGTCTCTCCTTTGCAACTGCTTGCTTCACTGCGTCCTTCACTATGTACAATGCATGAGGACACGACTTAGCATAAAACGTTGGGCTAAGCTGCCCATACGCAGGGTTTGAATACAAGGACAATAAACCTGCAAATGCAAAGGCAATCATCGACAACTTGACTAACTCCATTTCTATGTATTCGAAACACCGAACAGATTCCTTTTAACTATGTTTGGATCAATCAACAAGCATATGGCCTAGTATTTATAGGAATTCAAGTTCAAAACGGAATGAAAGTTTCTCTAAGACTTTGCATTATTCAAGAATAAATTCTTGCGACGTACAAACAGGTCGGTAACTGCTCCCAACAAAAACATAAAGGACAGTGCAAGAGATTTTCATACAACTGGCCCACGCGGTTTAGCGTGACGTCCGTGATCTGATACAAACACGGCTCTGTCCTATTTATTTATGAGATGGAATAAAGTCCACACCAAATATTTCTACCCTACCCAGAAAAGTGAGAAGGTTAGCTGAAGAAGTTATCAAATGTCTATCCTATCCTAACCTTTTGCTCGACCCACTTGAAAGGACGTTATTTGTCGAAAATGCCAAAAGCCAGGTTTCTTTATATTATTAGCTACTATATTAATCTGTCTATTTAGGGAATCCTTTGACATTACAAGTGTTCATACGAACACACTCTTCGAGTCATCCAAATCGTTTTTTGGATGGGAAATCAAACTTATTTTAACGAGTCATTTGGCAGATGCTATTCCATTTATAATTTTTCTATTGTAATTGGTGGGAAAGTTTTTCTTTATAATTTTTCTATTGTAATTGGTGGGAAAGTTTTCAATGCGTCCACCTCCACTTTTGATTCGAAACTAAGTATGAAATGCTGGTTTTGACTACCTTTATTTTAGTTTTGACGAATATGACAGCCAGAACAATAGATTGAAAATGAAATGTAAGACCGATATATAGATTAGTAATATAAGAGAAGTTTATTTTCTATATATGGCAGATTGGGGTTGTAATCTTAAAATATTGCAAGAATGACGATACCCCGTCTTCCCAATTCTTATCACGAATGAAATTAATATTTAAAATAGTATATAACGTAGAAAACATAAGTTTTAGATATCGAATCTCATGTTAAAGATTTAAACATTGGTTTTATAAGTTTACCATGACCGATGTTTTTAGAAAATAAAATACAATTATTTACTAAGATATGGCTTAAATATATTTTTTATTAAAAATATTAAAATGTTTTATAATTTAAAATTTTGATATACTGTATATTATATTTTTAAAATATAATATAATTATTTAATAACTTATAAATTTAATGGTAAGTTAATATTTAAAATTTATAAGTTAGTCAAAATATAATGTTTTTATTATTATTTCTTCATACTAATTGAAATTAAATTTAAATTATATATTATATAATTTGCTCTTATTATTATTTAAATTATTTCTTCATAATATTTTTATTATTTTTTTATGTTAAATATAAATCACCAAAAATATCAAACATGCAACCACAATAAAATAAAGATAAAGATAGATAATACCTTTGGGGTAGGGCAACACCAAAAATACTTCTTAAGAAATGAATCACTCCACAATATCTTCAAGTTCCATGAGACTAGACTCTTACCAAGAATACTTGGAATGACTTCCTTTACAATTAGGGGCATATCGTTCTTTATATAAGAATGTGATGGTTCACACCTTCAATAAGTTACAAAGTGCATAATATTATTATATAGCAATATGTTATATATTATTATAATTTAATGTGTGACACATGTCACAATACAATATTACATTATATCCTCATATTCATATACTTAGGTACATAACAATGATAGAATTACTTTTTAATTTTTTTTTCTCTCTAATATTTCTAACACTTCTTGAATGGATAACAAATAAAGTCCCAAGCACAAATGTATACCCCTAAAAATGTGATTAATATTAGAAAATAGGTTATGGGGAATTTTGAGCATAAAGCCATGGTATGATGGATACTTCATGCTATAACATGGTTCATTTTTTCATATATCATTAACAAAACGTCTATGTGATTCACTCAAAAGGTTTATGGAGAAGGCTTATGCTTCACATTTTAAATAGTTGAGTATATTTTTGGGTATTTATTCCTATTCTATAGTGCAATAAATTCAATCTAATAGTTAGAAATGCATTTGCACTCAATGTGATATTTGATCAAAGGTAAAATGATTATTTAATCCTAATACTCATGAGATAATTATCAACAATTATGTTTATTTTGATGATTTCTTCCATATCATACACATTATATTGCATTGAAATAATTTATTTATCATTCCAACTCTCATCATGTTCTTATTCATCTTCTTCCTAATCCTACTCCTATTTCAACCTTCTCTATTTTGGTTTATAGATATTCTAATTCCTTAGGTTCATCAAATGATCATTCCAATGCTTCTTCATTCTTTTGAGGATGTCTCTTTAGATTCATGTGCTTTTATTATGGAACCTGTTATAGTTTTTATGATGTACAAGATCCTCTTATCCATTCGTTATATTCATACAATGACTTTTTCTCCTTTTGAGTAGCCTCCTTCTATAGACTACTCTAAGCCCATGTAGACTAGAAACACTTTGTGTGATACTAAACCACTTCTTTAGTAGGAATATTATCAGCACAATCCTCCATCCCATGTATTACATGGAAAGCTAGATGTTGATATATATTTAAATACTTACAAGTAGTCAAGTGATCATCCATAATGGGGAAGTAGATATGGAAGTGAAGTACATTTCTCTTATGAAAATTCATATAGGGAGGTAGTACCCTTCCTTATGGATACAAATATTATTATTTAAAAATATTAAAAAAATATCGAGTATGGTGTAGATGGTTATATTAAGAAGAATAAGGTTCAAGTTATTGTGATAGGGATTTCTCAAAATACCATGATTGAATACAATGAAAACTTTTCTTCTATAGCTTGTATGGACTCCAAACCATGATTATCTCTTTTATTGCTTCACAATATTAGTAGGTATATCATATGTATATCAAGGGTTGCTTTATTCAAGGGAATATTTAGAAGGATATAATACATGCAACAATTCTTAGAATTTATTTGGGATGGTTTTATGCCTTGGTTTGCTAGCTATAAAATTATTTGTGTGGGATTAGTAAGAATATCATGCATGGTATGATAATATCCATATATTTTTTTACTAAAATTGGATTCTCTTATAGTGATATGGATCATGTTGTGTAAATAATAAATTAACATGATGAGATTTTAATTGTTGTGTTGCATTTTTTTTTAATTATGTGGAAAATAACCCAAATGGGATGCCACTTTTGGGTAAGTTCCAAGGAGGTAGAGGTATACAATCTACCAAAAATGCCTAGGGTGCACCTAGAATACCCACTTCGGCACACTCAACGAGCATGCCTAAAACAACAAAAATAAGATCAAACAAACACAAAAAAATACAACAACAACAAAAAGCAAAGAAAAATAAACAAAAAAGTTGTGTTACATGTTGAAGATCAAATTATTATAAAGATTTTGTATCCAATGATTTAATATATAAAGTTATGACTTTACCAATCATTTGATATGACTTATTTATGTCTATTTAAATTATTTTTTGTGTTTTATGTTACTTTTTCTCCATCAAGTGTACTTCTTTCTCAACCTAATATACCTCTTAGTTACTATAGTATTTTTAATGGATGATTATAATTCAATTTTAACCTTATTTGTTTCTTAGATTAAAAATGAAGTTTTATTTCCTTTTGTCTTGGGCGATGATTCTCTCTATTATTAGTTGAAAGTATTCTCAATCTCACCCATAATATATTAAACATTTTTTTTAATATTAGTCTTTACTTTCGGGTACATGCAAGCACCTCATGAGAGTCACTAGAAGGCATCTAAGTGGATTCATTATTATGTTAGAGGTACTAATCATTATTGTATTTAATATGTAGCAAGGGATTTTATTTATTTGTAAGAGTATTCAGATTAAAATTAGAATGATGATTTTGATAATAAAATTTATATTTATATCCATATGCTATATATTATTTCTTGACTCAATTATTGGTGTCTTACAAAGCACAATAATATTCATTTATGTTCTATGAAGGTAATGCATTATAGTGGTACTTAGGCTAGGAAGCATATGATGTCGATGAGGATGAATTTTGAGTAGTTGGTACTTCATATTAAGAGCCCCACCACTTTTATTTATAATACGGATAACACTCATATGTTAATTTATGATATGTATTCACTCTTAATACCATATTTATAGTGCATGTGGCTTTAGTAGACCATATTGTAAATCTATTTATAAAGGTTATGCATGAAGTAATATTAACTTAATTGAGATAGTGTATTGGGATGATATTGTATTTTGTTTGTGATCATAAATTTATATTAAAGGCAAATGTTAGATTATGTTATTTTTATTTATTGACCTAAATTTATACATTATAGTTGCCCATGATCCAATATTGAATATTATTTATATTATCCATGTGTTAATGTATTAGCCAATAATATAGCATCTTGATATTTATTAGGATCTATATCTTTGTAATAAGTGTGTCCTTATTGACAACATCAATAACACATTATAATTAGTTAGATATTATTCATTAATTATATAGTGATATATTTGATATACAAGAGCACCCTACCTAACATTTACATTTCTTATCATTTACTTGATTTCTCCATGTGTTGATTCCATTTTTTCCTTGGTTAATATTATGTATTATATATGTAGACACCAAAACAACACCAATATGATTATGTGACTGCAAAAATTGATCGCTTTGACACACACAGCCCCAGGGTAGCCCTCAGAGGTTAAACAATGGTCCTAACCACTTTTGTAGCAATTTTGTAAGGTCAGAAGGCAATTTGGCACATTCAGGCACTTTGCTCAGTATCCATCCTACCCAGGGATGAATTCAAATTGGGATCCGTCTCACCCAGGGATGAATTATGAATTTGTCCTGGGTCAGGACGAATTCCAGGTTCAACGGGAAAAAAGGAAAATGGTGCCAAGTGGTAGTCGAGGACAGTCAATTAATGCCTCCTACCTTGCATGCATGTGTAGGTGGGTAGAGTGGGCGTTAGAGGATTTTTACAAGGGCAGTCATGGAAGCCCAATTCAGGGAGAAAAAATATAGGTTGGAGGAATTTTCAAGCAACGAAGTGCTACCAAATTGAACACCACATTGTACCCTTTTGATTCACCTCTTCCACATCCTTGATATCTTTCGCAATAGAGGTTATTGGGTGGCTATTGGAAGTGTAAATCTGGACCCAAAAAACCTGACATTTGACCACATTGATCTGCCAATTCATCGACAACCCATTACAAAATATTGTGGGCCCATCCCAAGTGGATTGGTGCTGAAATCAAGTTCTAACGGTGGGTGGCCCGCCCGGGCGCCCCACATTTCTTAGTTTCATTTTAATTTATTCTTTTGCCACTTGTTCATATTCCATTCTATTTTATACTGTAGACACCAAAATAGCACCAATCCGATTATGTGACTACAAACACTGATCGCATTGACACACACAGCCTTCAGGGCAGCCCTCAGAGGTCAAACAGTGGTCCTAGCCACTTACACAGTAGTTTTGGAAGGTACCAATCTGGTTACATGGCAGTGCTCTGGTTATTTCCTGTTTGCTTTCTTTGACCGTTTTGCCTTCCCTGGTGAGAAGGCCCAACTATCGAATGTATCCTCCAAGTCCAAATACTGCTTTTAACACTTAAACAAATGCTACACCTAAACAAATGCTACACCTAAACAAATGCTACACTTAAACAAATAACTTAGGCAAATGCTGCATTGGCACCCAAAGGAAAGCCTTGGCCAAAGTGTCACGATATCGTGACACTTCGGTGCCCAAAGGAAAGCCTTGGCCGAAGTGTCGTGATATCACGACACTTCGGTGCCCAAAGGAAAGCCTTGGCCGAAGTGTCACGATATCGCGACACTTCGACGCCCAAAGGAAAGCCTTCGTCGTGATAACGCGACACTTCGATGCCCAAAGGAAAGCCTTGGCCGAAGTGTCACGATATCGCGACGTCGCGATATCGTGACACTTCGATGCCCAAAGGAAAGCCTTGGTCGAAGTGTCGCGATATCGTGACGTCGCGATATCGCGATGTCGTGACAAACTTCGCATTTGTTCCTGGGCAGAAATTGACCAATCGAAGGCGGACGTTGACCAATCAAAGGCAGATTTTAAGCATTCAAAAGCAAACATTAAACCATTTAAAAGCAAACATTAAAACCATTAAAGCAGACATTAAACGAGTGGCAGCCGAAGATAGTCAATTATTGCCGCCTGTTGTGCATGCGCGCGTAGGTGGGTAGATTGGCAGTTAGAGGACTATCACAAGGGCAGTCATGTAAGCCCAAGTCAAGGAGGAGTCTCCTCCCTCTTGGGAAGGCATGGCCGCCATGTGGCATCCCTGCGTGCCCTTCCAAAGAGACCCCATGGGTCTATAAAATGGTGGACTTTCCCACCCAAAAAGAAACAAGTTGGCAGGCATTTGAAAGCAATGAAGTGCTATCAAACTGAACACCCGATTGCACTCCTTTTCGATTCATCTCTTCTACACCCGTAATCTCTTTCGCAAGAGAGGTTATTGGGTGGCTTTTAGAAGCGTGGATCCGGACCTAAACCCAACATTTTACCATAGTAATCCATCAATTCGACGACACCACATTCTCTGAGATTTTGAGCCCATCCCTAGTGGATTGGCATCAAAGTCAAGTTCTAACAGGGGCGGCCCGCTTGGGCACCCCACACTTTGTTAGTTTCATTTTAATCTATTCTGTTATTATATGTTTATCCTACATTACACTTTATAATTCACATGATTTCAAAAATATCTATCAATATTATCAATTCTGAATGACGTTTATCAAATATTATCATGCTCTCGCCGTTTTCGTTATCCCACTAACTTGTAGGTAACAACAGTCACGCACTCACCTTTTCAATGGCAGTGCCCTCTGGTGAAGTTTTCTTTTCTATCGAATTGCAGGTTGCTTAGAGTTGTTTTATTTATCGATTTAATTAATCTTTTGCATGCATTTTTATCATATTTCTAAAAAACAAGCTTTTCTTCCTTGTAACAGGTGCTACTAACAATGTCATTGTTTCTTTGATCGTAGGAGAAGCAACAAGAAGCAAGGATTCATCAGCATAAGCGGTGGCAACACTTTGGCCCGCCCATTTCAAATGTGGGCATGCGAAAGAGGGATTACTAATCATGATTGTAACTAAAAACATGCTAACACTCCTAGCCCCTAAAATGGGAGGAAGTGGATTGTAACCGAGTTTGGAATCACATTAATATAAAAAGGGTTGTGCTCTTGCTTTCTCCTTTATGTTTGGTTGATTCGATTACATTCGTCCTATTTCATGCATATTCGTTTAGCATCGAGTTAGTTTTGTTTTCATTGCATCTTAGTATTTCTTTCTTTCGAAATCTCATGCTTTCAGTGGCGATCACGGTGGGACCCTGTCCCCTATTTTTTTTTAGATTCAAAAACTGATTGAAATTTATGTTTTTGTGCTTAAAGGTACCGGGCCGAATCAGAAACAACCGATTTGGGCAGAAAAGACAGCCGATTTGAGCAGAAAAGAGGTAAGGTTCCAAAATTGTACCTGTCATTTTTTTTATTTTTATTTTTATTATTATTTTTTGTTTCTATTTTTCTGTCAACTTTTACTTGCTTAGGGAAAGTTGTTTATGCTTGTTTCATTTTCATTAAATAAAATGAACCCCACACACATCACGTGGTAAAATTAAACCAAGGAGCTGGTCGTAAAACCCCAGCCCTTGATCAAGACCATCGGTGGATTTCATCACCACCTTGGCTTGATTTTGCATCCATCTCCCCGATTGTCACTATTGTTAGGCGTAAATCCTGACGAAAGCTGACCGAGTGTTGCTGGGGTGATTCCCATGCACGTGAGGATAAGTCTTCTATGGTAGGTGTCATTAACAGGACAATCCCCCTTTCGTACCGCCTATGTTCCACGTACCATCTGCTCTCACGTACCTATAGTTTCCCTCTCGTAAGGGCGGGTATATAGAGAGGTTGGTATATCGGTCCGACAATGGTATATTGAAGGGGCGACCATTTATGGGAGTCATATGAGCCAACATTATGCATTTAAACGTTCTTCAAAACTTGCAAAAACAAAACAAAACATCAAAATGCACTAAACCAGTTTAGGACACACTATTAATCCTTAAAAGAGATAATCACCGTTTGTGTATGTGTGTGTTCATTTTTGCTTAGTGTAACAAAAAGAAAAATCATCATAAACGAGATAAAAATCTGCTTAGCTAGTAGAAGAGCACCACAATGGTGCTCACCCGTAGCCAAGCCCAATCACGGGTGGATGCTATGGGGAATATCCAAGGAGGCACAAGTCACCTCCGGTATAGCCCCAAGGATTTGGTCATACCACCTTGGCGGCCTGACACACAAGGCAGTCCCCTCCGTGCCTCGACGAAATGGGACTATAGGGGCACCTCTTCGAGGAGCACTCCTGTTCAGCATAGCACTCAGCACACACCCTTCCATGAGGGGTACAGTCATAGGAGAGCTCCCTTAGATGCTCGCTATGAGCGGTCACCGCGCGATGAAGCGCTAGGTCAACATAGGGTTCAACGGGAGGAACCACATCATTACACTATCCCTCCTTCACCCCCTCTAGTTGTCAGGACTACAAAGACAAATCCAGAGCACAAGGCTCCTCGGGCGGGGCGAGCCAACTCCACCCGTTCCTTTTTCACTTATGACAAAGAGCAAGAGGAAAACCCTTACCTTCCTCAAGAACAATATACATCGCGGGAGCAAGACGCCTCCGCAAATGCTAGCTATGAGGATCACCTACTGAGGCCAGAGCCTCGGATAAATGCCACTACCTCCAACAGAGGGAGGCGGCCTATAGAGATCTTGGATCACTACGACCGAGATAGATATCTAGGAGAGGCATCTAGGCCTTCTAGACATGAGGCGGTAAGACCAACTATCTTAGAATCTGTCAAGCATTTCGCACACCGGATGCAACTCACGCAACTTGAGCTAGAACGACAATAGTTAGAGCAATGGTATCTTCTAAATAAAGAGCACCTTCAGCACTAGAAGGATGAGTTGTTCCAACACACTATGCAGGAGAGGACTCCAACCCCTCACACACATAAGACAAAACATTATGAGAGGCACAACCCCCGGGTGCGAGACAAGTCTCCATGACCTCATCAAGCACCACCCCCGATGCCTCCTAGACATGAGCGGGAGGCTAATCCTATAACCAATGATGGGCGCCTTCCTCAGGAACCCACTCAGGTTTATGGGCCACCTTTAGAAATTCATCAAGAAGCCTCTAAGGAATCAGAGCGAGAAGAAGAGCGGGATGAACTGCCCTACCAAGGCATGGGGGGTGCTATCTGGCCACCCCTCCATAAGCCCCAAGTTCCTCAACAAGAACCAACCAAAGAGGAGGAGCTCAAATCTCCCGATACATGCAAAGCGCTAGAGCACTTAGAGTCGGTAGAGACCAAGATTTTGGAGCTCCCAAGGCCCAACTTACATGAGGCTCCTTTCGAAGAGGATCAACCTTTAACCGTAGGGCTACCTGATGATGCAGTCCTCCATGTCTCAGAATCTCTAGATTATGATGAGCTATACTCACTAGTCGAAGGTGAGGATAAAACAGAGATAGCCCACAACAATCACATGCGACAGCATCGACATCCCATAAATATCGAGGAAGCATGTCAACAGATAAACATAATACTAGGGCATGAGTGGCGCGTTAACCCACCGTAGTGGGACCAAGCGTTACATCCGCCACTTTGGGCATACAGATATCAATTTCTGCCTAGAGATCCCATAGCAATATCAGTACCGAGGGTAGACCCTGTCCTCCTATCCATGCATAGGGACGATCCATTCGTGCCCATCCCTCCAGAGCCAGATCCAGAGTGCAAAGACCATCAAGCTGGGGGTACCTCTATCCCCTGAAGAGCCATAATCCAAACCAAAAATCTCCAAGGATTATCACAATCACTTGGTCAAACCCAAAAGCTCCAAGGATTATCGCAATCGCTTGGTCAATCCCAAAATGCTCCAAGGATTATCGCAATCGCTTGGTCAATCCCAAAATGCTCCAAGGATTATCGCAATCGCTTGGTCAATCCCAAAATGCTCCAAGGATCCATAAAATCGCTTGGTCAATCCCAAAATGCTCCAAGGATTCTATAATCGCTTGGTCAATCCCAAAAATGCTCCAAGGATTCTATAATCGCTTGGTCAATCCCAAAAATGCTCCAAGGATTCTCATAATCGCTTGGTCAATCCCAAAAATGCTCCAAGGATTCTACAATCGCTTGGTCAATCCCAAAAATGCTCCAAGGATTCTATAATCGCTTGGTCAATCCCAAAATGCTCCAAGGATTCTATAATCGCTTGGTCAAATCCCAAAAATGCTCCAAGGATTCTATAATCGCTTGGTCAAATCCCAAAAATGCTCCAAGGATTCTATAATCGCTTGGTCAATCCCAAAATGCTCCAAGGATTTCCACAATCGCTTGGTCAAAAATAAGAAAAGTTAAAATTCAAAAATCATCAAAAAAAACAAAAAAATTTTTGCATCTCATTTCTAGGCATACTCAAATTCATCAATAGAGAGCTCTTCTCGCACCTCATCTTCATATTCACAAAAATCAATCCATCAAAAATACAAAAATACATAGCTGCATTAAAGCATTGCATCCATACATTGCATATTTGTGGTCGTACAGGTCAAAGGCACCATAGGTTGTAATTGCTCTGCTAGTCCATCTTGTTCCACATTGTTCCATTTTACAAAAACAACAAAAACACCATGCATTGCTTTTTACCACACTAGAGTCAGTGGTCTTTTAATGTATCAAGAGTTTTCGTGATTCAGTCATCATTTTGCTCTTTAGCTACGTAATGTACCGAGTCAGACAGATTTTACGAAGGTAGAGTTACACTTGAAATACGCCTTGTTACGTAACATCCCAACACAAATTAAAACACATAAAAATTCCCAAGTTGTGTGAACGAAAGATGAAACCTGCATAGTAATCCAGGTCACCATAAGTGAAATGGTTATCTTGCTCATCCCCCGTGCGAATGGTTCCAGAATGCTGAGAATTGACAAAAGGACGAGCTCTTTCCTATCCATTCACCTTCATAAATAGTGGTTTTTACCACTACCAAATCCCAATCATAGTTGGTTCCCAAAGTTGTAAGGATTTGTACTACACGTCCCTGCCAAGGATGGGTAGTCATCCCCAAGACCCAAAAGGGATCAACGCCATTCACAAACAAAATTCCAACAAATCATCATCCTAACACTTTCCATTCACCTTTGGTCTCCAAGTTGTAAGGATTCGTACTATCCGCCCCTAACCAGGATGGGTAGTCATCCCCAAGGCCTAAAAGATCAATGCCCTTACTCCATAATCTCCATCACCCCCTTGGTTCCCAACGTCGTAAGGATTCGTACTACACGTCCCTGCAAAGGATGCGTAGTCGTCCCCAAGGCCACAAGGATCAAGGCCACTCACCAGCCCAAACTCACAATACTCAAAATACAAAATCAAATAACAGTGGTTATCACCACTATTCAAAATCCTCGCTCAAAAAGAATTAATAGAAAATAAACAGTGATTTTCATCACTATATAGACGAGCAACTTTCTAAATCATTCAGCCAACAAATATCCCGAACTTGAATCCCTGGAATTCTCAAGCATTCGAAAACCATCTAGGTGATCCTCATTACAGGTTTGGTTGATAGCCTATCTGGCAATGGTGGTATCCTACCCGCATGACGATATGTCTGTCACATTCGCTTTGCGTGTGTGTAGACCAATGTTTGCATAAGGATGAGCTAGCTTATGGTATCCTGGATAACACCGCAGATTAATCTAACTAAATACAACAAAGGAGTTAGTGGAGCTAATTAGGTGATCCTCAGTACAGGTTCGATTGAAAGCCCATCTGGCACTGGCGGTATCCTGACAAATACCACATAAATGAACTCAATTGCACACACAGGGATGTGAAATAGCTTGGTCAAAAACAAGTCCGATTCATACCTTGTTCAAAAGTCTTGTAAGATAAAGTACAATCATGGCTAGTAAGTTAAAACCGTCTCGAGTCTCGGGAAAACCTTAGCTACATTTCTAAACCAAGCTGCGCTACTTTTCATCCTTACAATACCATCAAAAAAATACAAAAAAAAAAACCACATGTATACATACAAAGTCATCCACTACAGCAATCGCATAAAGACAAAATCACAAAGTCCTAAACAGTCTATGGTGCCATAGCCAAACATCACAAATTCCATTCATCCATTTCATTTCTGCATATCACATATAAATCAAAAACATTTGCATTCATCATAACATATGCATCCATCAAAATAAATCAACATACAACAATCGCATTTATCATACCATGTGCATACATCAATATAAAGTAGCATGCATCCATCAACATCAATCATTGTGCATAACATAAAATCATGACATATACACAAAGCAAGAAAATCAAAACAACAAAAACATCACAAAAATGCAACACAAAAACATAGCAATAAGCATTGCCGGACACAAGTGCTCTTGCACTTAACCTCTTGGCATAGAAAATCGATGTCGGGGCTCAAATTGTCACTCTCCTACTTCCCCAAGAAGGCTACCATAGCCGGACCGCTCCACGGGAAGACGGGTTTTCGACGATTTCACCCCATTATGGCATCACCAAAAGGGTTAACACCCACCAAAAATAGGTCCAAATGTCGGGAAATTGCACATGCTTAATGGTAAACCATCTAAAGGCACCCTTGCACAAGTCATCTTGGGTCAAGCGACTCGTCGCTTTTCTCATGAAGGTCATTCCCTCATCGATTCGTCGCTTGAGGGGGTAGTCACACTTAGTCACCAATCAACAAGCACACACCCAATCAAAGCAATGACATGCATTCAAAGAATCATTGACAAAGACAATCACGCTCCTGCTTGGGGCAGTAAACAAGCAAGCAATCAAATTGATCAAACACTTGGCATTCCCGAAGCATGAACACAAGGTTCCCCTATGGACAAAAGGTTGCGCCCTTTGCCTAATCATGACTGATCAATGTCCAAGCTCAAGTCACACCTCACCAAAATAGGTTAACACTTGAAATCAAATTCCTTAGCTCGTCAGAAGCAAGGATTCAAGAATGCATGCCCTTTCCATACTTGGGGCATCAAAAGTTGGTTAGGTTACCAAGAAACCCTAATCATTAGTGCTTTGGTTATCTATTTTTGCTCAGCACTGCGTCACCCAGAGCGCTTCCCAAAAAGGGGCATCTGTAGACACCAAAACAGCACCAATCCGATTATGTGACTACAAACACTGATCGCATTGACACACACAACCTTCAGGGCAGCCCTCAGAGGTCAAACAGTGGTCCTAGCCACTTACACAATAGTTTTGGAAGGTACCAATCCGGTTACATGGCAGTGCTTTGGTTATTTCCCATTTGCTTTCTTCGACCATTCTGCCTTCCTTGGTGAGAAGGCCCAACTATCGAAAGTAACCTCCAAGTCCAAGCTTTTAACACTTAAACAAATGCTACACCTAAACAAATGCTACACTTAAACAAATAACTTAGGCAAATTTGCATTCCCCAAAGAAACCTGGAAGTGTCGCATATCACGTCGATATCACGACACTCCAAAGAAAGCCTTGGCCAAATTCGATATCACAAGTGTCGCGATATCATGACGTCACGATATCGCGACACTTCACGCCCAAAGGAAAGCCTTGGCTGAAGCATTGCGATATCGCGACGTCACGATATCGTGACACTTCGACACCCAAAGGAAAGCCTTGGCTAAAGTGTCGCGATATCGCGACGTCATGATATCGTGACACTTCGATGCCCAAAGGAAAGCCTTGGCCGAAGTGTCGCGATATCGTGACACTTCGACGCCCAAAGGAAAGCCTTGGCCGAAGTGTCGCGATATCGCGACGTCGCGATATCGTGACAAACTTCGCATTTACGCCTGGGCAAATTTAACCAATCAGAGGCGGACTTAACCAATCAAAAGCAGACATTTAAGCATTCAAAAGCAAACATTAAAACATTTAAAAGCAAACATTAAAACCATTAAAGCAGACATTAAACGAGTGGCAGCCGAAGACAGTCAATTATTGCCTCCTGCTATGCATGCGCGCGTAGGTGGGCAGATTGGCAGTTAGAGGACTGTCACAAGGGCAGTCATGTAAGCCCAAGTCAAGGAGGAGTCTCCTCCCTCTTGGGAAGGCATGGCTGCCATGTGGCATCCTTGCGTGCCCTTCCAAAGAGACCCCATGGGTCTATAAAATGGTGGACTTTCCCACCCAAAAGACAAGTTGGTAGGCATTTTGAAAGCAACGAAGTGCTGCCAAATTAAACACCCGATTGCACTCCTTTTCGATTCATCTCTTCTACACCCGTAATCTCTTTCGCAAGAGAGGTTATTGGGTGGCTTTTAGAAGCATGGATCCGGACCTAAACCCGACATTTTACCACAGTAATCCATCAATTCGACGACACCACATTCTCTGAGATTTTGAGCCCATCCCTAGTGGATTGGCGTCAAAGTCAAGTTCTAACGGGGGCGGCCCGCTTGGGCACCCCGCACGTTCTCAACTATTTTTAATTTATCTCGTTATCATGTATTTATCATATGTTACAATATACGCTATTTTTTTAATTTATTTTGTTATACGTTATAGTTTATCGAATATATTATCATGCTATCATGGCTGTAGTTTATCGAATATATCCTGTGTAATACTCTATGTTGTTTAGATAGTTTACAGTTTGGATTTTAGAAGCCACTTATCAAATATTATCATGTTTTTGTTGATCTTTAGTTCTTCACTAACTTGCAGGTAACGACGATTAGATTTACCGACTATTTTATTGGCCACAGCCTGGGTTATTTTATTCATTGGTTTAATCAATCTTTTGCATGCATTTCTCATTGATTTCTAAAGTCAAACGTTCTATCCTTTTGTTACAGGTGCTACTAATGCCTCTGTGTTTCTTTGATCGCAGGAGAAGCAGCAAGCAAGGATTCATCATCGTAAGCGGCGGCAACACTTTGGCCCGCCCATTTCAAATGTGGGCATGCGAAAGAAGGATTACTAATCATGATTGTAACCAAGACATGCTAACACTCCTAGCCCCTAAAAAGGGAGGAGATGGATTGTAACCGAGTTTGGAATCACATTAATATAAAAAGGGTTGTGCTCCTGCTTTCTCTTTATATTTTGTCTCGATTTGATTACGTTCTTCCTATTTCATGCATCGAGTTAGTTTTGTTTTCATTGCATCTTAGTATTTCTTTCTTCCGGAATCTCATGCTTTCATATACTATTTAGATAGTTCATAATTTTGATTTAATAATGTTGTGATCAAATATTATCATGTTTTGTCACTTTTGTGGTCCTCACTAACTTGCAGGTAACGATGTCAAATTATCATTGATGGAGGTCAAATTGGGAGAATTCGACCATCTGGGTCATCCCAAAATGCCCCCAATTATCTAACCCCTATGTTTGCAGGTCTTTTGGAGATCTTGAGACATGACATTTGGGCAGGATTATTTTGGCATTTTGTCGCAGGAGAATTCATCCTACCCAGGGACGAATTACAATCGAATTCGTCCTGCCCAAAGACGAATTCGAATCGACAATCAATTTCCTGACTATTTTTATGGCAATGGCCCTTTAGTAATGTTCTCTGGTCTCTATCAAATTTGCAGGTTATTTGGAGTCATTTTATTCACCGATTTAGCTAATCTTATGCATGCATCCTTCATTGGTTTTTAAGATCAAACGCTTCATATTTTTGTCACAGGTGCTACTAATGACTTGTTGTGTCTTTGAACGCAGGAAGAGTAGCAAGAATCAAGGATTCATCAACGCAAGTGGTGGCAACACTTTGGCCTACCCATTTCAAATGTGGGCACGTAGAAGGAGAAATACTAAGTCATGATTGTAACCAAAATTCATTTAACGCTCCTAGCCCCTGAAAAGGGAGGAGGCGTCTTTGTAACCGAGATTAAGAGAGTTAAATAAAAAGGGTTGTGCTTTCTATACTTTATTTTATCTCATTTCAATTTGTCTCTTTCATTTCATGCTTTTCACATTTTAGGACTTAAGCATTTGTTTGATTTTGAATGCATCGCAATAGTTTTCCTTTCAAATATTTTGGAATCTCATGCTTTCAGTGGTGATCACGGTGGGAATCTATTCCCTAGTTTTTTAAGATTGAGAAACTGATCAAAAATTTGTGATTTGTGCTTACAGGTACCATTGTTCGAGCTCTGAATGTTATTCGTCTTTTCCTGTGGTGAATACCTTACTGTAATTCATCTGACCCTGAGACAAATTCTAATTCATCTTAGACAGGGAAAAATTCTATTCTGTAATTCGTCTCATACAGGGACAAATTTTTGTCTATGAATTTTTAGGGTCGAGGATCAAAAACAATAGGTCTAGGCAGAGAAAGGTAAGGGTTCTAAACTGTTCCTATCATTTTCTACTTTTTCTATTTCTATTTTCTATCAATTTTGCCTTCTTAAGGAAAGTAGTTGCTTTTGCCTATTTCATTTTTTAATAAAAAGAACCACACACACTTCACACGATATTTTTAAACCAAGGAGATGGTCGTAAGACCCCAGCCCTTTATCAAGACCAATGGTGGGTTCATCACCACCTTGGCTTGAATTTTGCATCCATTTACCCCGATTGTCATTGTTGCTAGGCGTAAATCCTAATTAAATCCAACTGAGTGTTGCTGGGGTGATTCCTAGCACGCGAGGATAAGTCTTCTATGGTAGGTGTCATTAACAGGACAATCCCCCTTTTGTACCGCCTACGTACCACGTACCATATGCTCTCACATACCTATAGTTTCCCTCTCATAAGGGTGGGTATATAGAGAGGTTGGTATATCGGCAGAGTAATGGTATATTGAAGGGGTGACCATTTATGGGAGTCATATGAGCCTTCATTACGCATTTAAACGTTCTTCAAAACTTTCAAAAACAAAACAAAATCATCAAAATGCACTAAAACTAGTTTAGGACACACCATTAATCTTTAAAAGAGATAATCACCGTTTGTGTATGTGTGTGTTCATTTCTACTTAGTGTAACAAAAAAAAATCATAAAATCATAAAAGAGATAAAATCTGCTTAGCTTGTAGAAGAGCACCATAATGGTGTGCACCCGTAGCCAAGCCCAATCAAGGGCAAAAGTTGTGAAAAGTGTACAAGGAGTGGGCACAAGTCACCTTCGCTTTAGCCTTGAGGACTTGGCCATACCGCCTTGGCAGTCTGGACCACAAGAGAGTCCACATCATTCCATGTCAAGGTGGAATTATAGGGACACCCCTCTAGGGGACATGCCCATTCAACACAACCCCTTTTGGGAAGAAGCTTTACATGTGGCACTCAACGTAAATAGAAGACTACCTTTAGAGGCTAGATATGAGTGTCCACCGTGCAACGAAGCACTAGAGATGCACAGTGCCCATGAGGAGAGACAAAATGACTATGGCATCTATCCTTTGCCTCCCATCATTGTTAGAATTGAAAGACAAAACCTAGAGTGCAGGGCTCTCTACACAGGGCGAGCTAACTCCGCCCATCGCCTTCACACCCATGAAATGGAGTATGAGGAAGACCATCAAATTCCTCAAGAGCAATATACAGTGTGCGAGCCTTGCGCTTCTGCACCTGCTAGATACCATGGTCACACATCGAGGCTAGAGCCTCGGGTAAATTTTGCCAACCTCAACAAAGGGAAGCAACCCATTGAAATATCGAGTCATCAAGATCGATGCAAATACATAGGAGAAACATTCAAGCCTCCTAAGCCCAATATGGCAGACCAAATTGACCTGGCAGTCGCCAGACATGCCGTCCACCAAGCCTAGATCACACGGCTTGAGCAAGATCATCAGCAGTTATAGCACTTATACCGCCTTAACAAAGAGCGCATGCAGTGCAAAGCGGACAAGCTGCTTTATAAACTACCTGAGAGGGTGCCAACCCCTCCCACCCAAAAAGTAGAACAATATAAGAGGCATAATCCCCTGGTGTAGGATAGGTCTCTGTGACCTCCTCAAGCTTTGCCTTTGAGACCCCATAGACCTGATAGGGAGGCCACTCATCGAAACAATGATGGGTACCCTCCACAGAGACCCACTCAGGGTCATAGGTCTCGCCCAGAGAATCCTCAAGAAGTTTATGAGGAGTATGAACCAGAAGTAGAGCAGGCCAAAATGCCCTATCAAGGCAGAGGGGGTGCCATCCAACCACCCCTCCATAGCCCTCTAGTCTCCCATAACTCAGAACGGGAGAAAACAAAAGAGGAAGAGATTAAGTCTTCTGATGCATACAAAGCGCTATTACAGTGTTTGGAGTCTATGGAAACCAAAGCTTCTGGGCCCCAAAAGCCCACGTTATGCCAAATCCACATTCATCTAGTGCATACGTCAGTGCCCACACCTTCTTACCTCTAACATTTCAAGTTGCCTCAGTTGGCAGTATTTAAGGGTGAAGAGGATGCCCAAGAGCATGTGACAAGATTCTTGAGCCAATGCTTTGGCATTCAGGATAATGATGCACTGTTGCTAAGGACATTCATAACCACATTCACGAGCCCTACCTCGGATTGGTTCACACAGTTGTCGAAGCACAACATAAATAACTTGGACCAATTAGTGGATGCGTTCCTTGAACGCTTTGCCTTAAACACCAAGAAGAAGGCATCACTGAGTGACCTGGCAAGCCGCAGGCAATATGAGGAAGAGACAATGGTGGCTTATGAGAATCAATGGAGGGCTATGCTTTCTAAGCTACCCTACCTTACCCCTATGTCCGACCTCACACAAATATTTTCACAAAGTTGTCTGAGATCAATATCTGGGCTATTACAGCTGTAGCAATATGCCACCTTAGAAGAAGCTCTGGCGCAAGCCAGAGTTATCAAGGAGATCAAAATATAGGATGGCAAAATTGCCAAACCTAAAAAGAAAGAGTGGAACAAAAACACCAAGATAGGTACTATGCAACCAAAAATCGCTGCGGTTAATCAAGTTGTGATAAATGTTCCTAAGCCTGCACAAGAAATATAGCCTCAAAAGGCTAATTATTAGGCAGTGCCTCCTAATAATTATGAAAGAGAAAATAAAAAATAGGAGCAAAATCAGCAGCATCGTCGTAAGTGACAATACACCCCTTATACGGAGTCTAGGGACTCCTTATTTGACCGCTTGTCAGCGAAAAATTTAATCACCCTTCCAAAAATCCAAACCATAGATCCTAACGTTCCCAAGCCTAAAGGATACAAAGAGGATTTATATTGTAGGTTCCATAGGCGAAGGGGACATGACTTGAATGCATGCTGGAAATTCAAGGGATTGATACAAGACTTGATTGAGAATAAAACATTAGTAGTGGACAACCCCATAGCGCCAAATAACCAGTAGATGGGGGTCTTCAAGGATTCCTTGCCTGCCCATGAGACATAAGCAAAACCCCTTCAGGTCAATGAGGTGCGACAGAATCTCCCCATGCAAGGGTATGTGGGAATGATTAGCATAGTGACCAGGAATAAGAAATACCCAGGAGTTGTCCTCACGACAGCTACAAGAGAAGTTCCAACAATGTCGCAACCTCAACAACACCCTGTGCAGTTGCCTCCGCCTAGACCCAAGGTCACGATACAGACCAAACTCACGTAGATTTTACGGACCACGTTGGCTAGGCTCTCCATATATGAGCTTATACAACAATCAGCGCCCCATTGGGAGGCTCTCATGGAGATTTTGAAAGCCATCGAGTTGTAGCCTCACGAAGCGAATTCCTTCAATAACTTCATGGGACATGTAAAACGATGTACAGAGCCAGTCATTACCTTTCAAGAAGATGAAGTTAAATCAGCATTTGATTACATGGCAGATCTTCCCCTGCACGTAATCGCGTGGGTCAACGAGATCCCGTATAAGAGGGTGTTGGTAGACACTGGCTCGTCTAGTAACATCATTACTACAGCAGCATTAAAACATCTGAAGTTGCTAGCCTCTCACATCACCACTTCCACTTACACACTGTGAGCATTCAATGATGTGATATGCTCAATAGTTGGCACAATTGGTCCACATTTTTGGGTAGGACAAAATATGATACCTACATTGTGCCATATTTTGGAAGGCGAGATGGCATACAACATATTGCTAGGGTGACCATGGATTAGGGACATGAAGTGTGTCCCTTCGATAGCTCACCAGTGTTTGAAGTATGCATTTGAAGGAGAAGTACATGTAGTCCCAACAAACTTAGAACCCTTCAAATATTGCAATGCAATGCAGTTGATGTCGTAATCGACCCTCCCATCGACGCACTTGGATTTCCAATTAAATCCATCTAGACAGGGTCCGATGTTGCAGACACCACTACTGACTAATCCATCAAAACCCTAGCTAGGTGCATCTTCATCATCCACTCCACTATCAATGCCACCTATCATGGCTAAATAGAAGGACAAAGGGAAATAAATCCTAGAAGAGGCTCAACCCCTAGAGGAGGTGCTGCCAACAATATCAACCATCTCAACAAAAGAGATACCTAGCACAATGGAAGTTGAGGCTTCTAGTCTACCCAACATGGAATGGACTCCAGCAGGGCTTCCGTTCCCTCCCTCTCAATTGCCAATAATTACTGTTGAAATGGCCAGTACGAGCCTGGGGGAGTATCTAGTGCAGAATGTTGTAGCAACACCCGCGCTAGAGTCAGTGCAAGACATGGGGAGACCTTTATTTCCCATCGGGATAATTGTTCCTTTAGGCTACCCACCGAACCAGACCAATTTTGTGTATGGGGGCCTTTACCATGGTGTTGAGCCATACAAGCAAAAGGATGAGGACAAAGAGCCTTTTGTCAAAAATGTCAATTATTTGTCTAACCCGAAATTTGCTCTAAGATACCTTGGCTAATGCAATTGACATGGATACGGGCTACGTAGGTATGAGCAAGGAGTGCGTGTCCTTTGCCAGCTAAGATACCAAATGCCTTATGACAAGTCGGGAGTAGGGTTCAACCACCCCCTACCCTTAGACATCTTGGTGGAAAACATGCAAGGCCTAGGAATAGGCAACAAGGAGGGATTAGCATCAGATCCTTATGCCAACCCAAACACAACATACACATTGGGAGATTACCTCCCATGGTCAACAACCACCCTTGGTAACATCAATAACCCTTCTCCTTTGATAGAGAAATGTGAGAGTTCGGACACTAACTTTCAAGGAGAGCATAAACAGTGTCTAGAAGGATCTTTGGAGGATGAATCAGAACATGAACCAGTGTCATATGTTCCCTTCGAATCCAATAGTGATCACTCACGAGAGATTCCCATGAATAACTATCAAGAGATATTTTTGAAATTATTCCCTTTAGAGGTTCCAATTGAACCAGTGCTATGTCAATAGAATCAGATCCCCCCACCAAGTGTGGAACAACCGCAATGGGACTAGATTAATTTACTAGAACAAGGTGAACCCTTAATTTCGCAAGCAGTTGTTGAAGAAAATGAACATTTTTGGATCTTCGACAGTTATTCGAAAGATGAGACTGAGATGGCCTATCTTAACCACATGCGACAAATGCAACAAAGGCAAAAAGTGCAACAACAACGTCCCTTGGGGATTAATGACTTATTTGCATAGATGTGCATATTTCTAGGGCATGAGTGGTACGTAGACCCAATAAGGTGGAACCAAGTGTTGGATTCATGGCTCCAAGTTTACGACGAACACCGTCTACCCCGAGACCCTATAATGACATCAGTGCCGAGGGAAGACCCTGTCTTCCTATCAGCACATAGGGTCAATCCATTCATGCCTATCCCTATATAGATAGATCCAGAACATAGGGAACATCCAGAATGTCTGAGTCATCGCACCCGCTATAATGGAGACCAAATTCATTTCATCCACATGATCTCCATTGATTTTACTGCACCCATCCACAATCCGGTCGATCCAGCATGGTCCTTGCATCTAGACATAGATGCCATTGACTGGGATCACGTCAATTCACCTCCATCCCCATTAGAGTACTGGCCTTTCGATAAAATGCCTCATTTTACCCTAGGGACAACTCAAGATATCTTTCAGGCTTAAGAGGAACCCGAGGTTCCCAATGTAGATTTAAACTCAGCTAATGATATCCATTTGATTCCGACTCCACATTAGTTGGAGGATGGATCCCACATGTCGATCGAGGAGACGACTGACATAGACATCGACTTAGATCCAATGAATCCATAGATTATCAAGCTGGGGGTAAGCTTATCCTTTGAAGAGCAAGCCGACTACATTGCCCTTCTCAAAGAGAAGAAGGAGATTTTTGCATGGTCATATAGAGACACGTCGAGGCTATATCCATAGCTAGTCACGCATAATCTAACACTTGATCCGAAAATCAAGCCAATTAAGCAAAAACTACATAAGATGCACCCAAAAATGGCCTTGATGGTCAAAGACGAATTGCAAAAGCTGTTGGATGCACAGTTTGTCATCTACGTGGATTATCCGCCATGGTTGTCCAACATGGTGCCCATAAAAAATCCCAACAAGAGGATTCGCATATGCACTAATTTTTGAGATCTAGACAAAGTGAGTCCTAAGGATGATTTCCCCTTGCCAAGCATTGACATGTTGGTAGACGCTACAGTAGGTCACGAAATGCTATCCCTCATGGATGGTTTCTCAAGATACAATAAAATTCATATCAATCCTAAGGATCAACTAAAAATGGCATTCACAATGCCTTGGGGGACATTTTGTTATAAGGTCATGCCTTTTGGCCTTAAAAATGTTGGCGCCACCTACCAACGTGCCATGACGTATATCTTCCATGATTACATGCACAAAACTTTGGAAGATTATATGGATGATTTTTTGGCCAAGTCTCTTACATGCCCAGATCATCTCGATGACTTAAGTAAGATCCTCGATCGCCTCATGGAGTATAAAGTTAGATTGAATCCCAAGAAGTGCATCTTTGGCGTCACATCTAGAAAACTCTTGGGTTTCATAGTCTCAAAGCGAGGTATCGAGGTGGACCCAAAGAAATTCAAGGCAATCCTTGAAAGGGTTCCCCCAACTACCATTAAGCAGCTCAAAAGTATACAGGGAAAGGTCGCATCAATCAAACACTTCATAGCATAGTTATCTGACAAGTTCTGACCCATGAACAAATTATTGCACAAGGGAGTTACATTTCACTGGGATGACGAGTGCCAGTCAGCCTTTGATGACATCAAACAATACTTGGCTTTGCCACCAGTATTGGCACCACCTAGACCAGGAGTGTCGTTCTACTTATACATCTTAGCTACTAATGTGGCACTAGATGTCATGCTAGCCCAGAAGAATGAACTTCACAAAGAACAGGCTACTTACTATCTTAGCCGCACCCTGGTCAGTTATGAACTTAACTATGCATACATCAAGAAACTCTACTTGGCAGTGGTGTTTGCTACCAAAAAGCTATGCCACTACATGCTGAGCAACACTATGTATGTTGTGTCTAAGGAGAATCCATTGTGATACATGATGAGTCATACTTATCATAGTAGTCGCACGACGAAATGGATAATGTTGTTGACGGAATTTGACATAGAGTTTATCGAACAAAAATCTATCAAAGGACAGGTCATAGCTAATCAACTAGCAGAGGCTCCTTTTGAAGATGATCAATATTTAGTCATAGAACTACCCGATGATGGGGTCTTCCATGTCTCAGAATCACCAAATTCTGATGAGCCTGAGTCACAGGTCGACATAACCCTATTTTTTGATGGTTCTAAATGTGAGCAAGGTGGTGGCACAAGAATAGTATTCTTCACACCGTAGGGTGCTCCAATTCCCCTATCATTTAAATTAAATTTCCCATGCACCAACAATAATGCAAAGTATGAAGCCTTGCTCATAGGTCTTTAGATAGCAATCGCCATGAACATCAAATGACAGAACATATTTGGTGATTCATTGTTAATTGTCAACCAATTCAAAGGAGTATTCTAATGCAAATGCCTATTTCTACAGGCTTATAAAGCCCTTGTGGACAAATTCTTGGAAAAAATTGAATGGTATGACATCGAGGCACTCCCTCGGTCATCGAATCATTTTGCGGACACAATGGCCTCCTTGGGGTCACTAATCCTACAAGAAATTTATGGTGATATGACAACCATTCAAGTCAAAACCCTATCACAATCTGTGATGGACAATGCAAGCTCTAACTTGATTCCAGGAATCCACATGATCCAAATTGAACCATCCTCGGATAATTTCTCTCGAATCCACGATCATCTGAAACATGCCAACTAGAGGTCCTTGTTTTCCCCTACTCCCATTAATAGCAACACAATGCTATTCTTACAAGTTCTATCTCACTTAGTGTTTGCTAGGGATGAACTTCAAGAGGGATTGGATATTCATACTATCGAGGTTTCCAATCAACAGGACTGGTATTTACCCATTAGAGACTACCTCAAGTTAGGTAATCTCTTGCTTGGATTGATGCATGTCGCAAAATAAGCATTCAAGTAGAAAGCAGCTAAGTATGTCTTGATAGGATACATTTTGTATCATCGTAGCTATGAAGGAATCCTCCTTCATTGCTTGGACCAGCAAGAGTCCACTTGGGCGATCACCCAAGCGCACGATGGTATGTGTGGTGGCCACTTCAGTGGTATGGCCATCGCAAAGCACATTCTTTGCATGGGCTATTATTGGCCATATTTAGAGCGAGATTGTTGTGCATATGTCAGGAAGTGTGTGAAGTGTCAGCACCATGCAAATTTGACACATGTACCTTCCCAGGCCTTGCATACAGTCCAGTTCACTTGGTCATTTTTGTAGTGGGGCTTCGATCTAATTGGAAAGATCTCCCCTACATCATCAGGCCATCACATGTTTATCATAATGGCCATAGAGTATTTTACCAAGTGGGTGGAAGCAGTTTCGCTTACCTCTACGATAGGACCCCGCATTGTGGAGTTCATTTTGCATAACATCATATGTTGTTTTGGTATTCCATCCAAAATAGTCTCGGATAATGGGATGTCATTCAAGAACAAAAACGTGCATGCTTTGATCACAGTACAAAATTCAGCACAATTTTTTGACACCCTATTATCCACAGGCGAATGGGCAAGCAGAAGCATCAAACAAAACGCTAGTTGCCATCCTTAAAAAGATAGTCATAGACAGTCATAAGGATTGGCACATCCAAATCCCACTTGCCCTGTGGGCCTATCACACTAGCATTCGGACGCCCACTGGGGCCACTCCATTTTCACTCGTGTATGGCTCCGAGGCAGTCATGCCTCTAGAGTTGGAAATTCCTTCCTTGCGCATATCAATGCAAGAGTTCACCAATGATGACGCTGCACATTAGGCCCGGTTAGACCATCTTACGTTGCTTGACAAACAATGCATTAATGCTCTCGAGCATTTACATATCTATCAAGAGCAACTTAAGAAAACTTACAACATGAAAGTTCACTTGAGGGAATTTCTGGTTGGTGATTTGGTTTTGAAGGAAAACCAACAGAATTCTTGTTTGCCATCCCACATAAGGGACAAGTTCATGGCAAATTGGTTAGGTCCATATGTCATTGATAGCAAAATAGGACCCGGGACATACCGGCTAGCCTCTCTTGATAGAATCAAGGAAACATAACCCTTGAACATCAATCATTTGCACCCATTCCATATCTAAGAGAGCCATATCCCAAAAATGCTCCAAGGATTCACATAAATCGCTTTTTCAATCCCAAAAATGCTCCAAGGATTCACATAAATTGCTTGGTCAATCCCAGAAATGCTCCAAGGATTCACATAAATTGCTTGGTCAATCCCAAAAATGCTCCAAGGATTCACATAAATAGCTTGGTCAATCCCAAAAATGCTCCAAGGATTACTATAATCGCTTGGTCAACCCCAAAATGCTCCAAGGATTCCCACAATTGCTTGGTCAAAAATAAGAAATTCAAAATCCAAAAATCAAAAAAAAAAAAAAAACAACAAAATTTTTTTCATCTCATTTCCAAGCATGCTCAAATTCATCAATAAAAGCTCTTCTCACATCTCATCTTCATATTCACAAAAATTATTCCATAAAAATACAAAAATACATAGCTGCACTAAGCATCGCATCCATACATTGCATATTTGTGGTCGTACAGGTCAAAGGCACCATAGGCTGGAATTACTCTGCTAGTCCATCTTGTTCCACATTTTTCCATTTTATAAGCAGTCCAAAAAAAACAACAACAATACACCATTTACTGCTTTTTACCACACTAGAGTCAGTGGTCTTATAATGTATCAAGAGTTTTCGTCTTTCAGTCATAAATTTTGCTTTCTAGCCATGTACTATACCAAGTCATGTAGATTTTACGAAGGTAGAGTTTTACTTGGATCACACCTTGTTACGTAGCATCCCAACACAAATTAAAACACATAAAAATTCCTAAGTTGTGTGAATGAAAGATGAAACCTGCATAGTAATCCAGGTCACCATAAGCGAAATGGTTATCTTGCTCATCCCCCGTGCGAATGACCCAAAGAATGCTGAGAGTTGGCAAAAGGACAAGCATCCTCCCTACCCAATTCCCCAAGAATCCCAAAGTTCTCAATAGTTGCAAAACATCAAAAATTTGCAAAAGTCAAAACACCAAAATTTGACATCCCATAGTGCATACATCAACAGGCACAAACAATAGTGATTCTCGTCACTCCATATCCAAATCCCTTGCTCAAAAAGAAAAACAAATAAAACAAAAATAAACAGTGATTTTATCACTACAAAGGAGAAAATATCCCAATACAATTGAAGAAAATAAGGGAGTCGAACTTGAATCCCTAGAATTCTCAGCATTTTGACAGGTCATGAGGCAAGCCTCAGTATCGGTTTGGTGGATAGCCTATTGGTCACTGGCAATAAACTTCCTGCATGACGATATATCTATCACATTAACTTGTGTACAGATCAATGTTTGCATGTGGATGAGCTAGCTTATGGTATCCTAGATAGCACCACAGATTAATCTGACTAAATACAATAAAGGAGTTAGTGGATCTAATTAGGTGATCCTTAGTACAGGTTCGATTGAGAGCCCATCTGGCACTGGCGGTATCCTGACAAATACCACATAAATGAACTCAAATACACACATAGGGATGTGAAATAGCTTGGTCAAAGACAATTCCAATTCATACCTTGTTCAAAAGTCTTGTAAGATAAAGTACAGTCATGGCTAGTGAGTTAAAATCGTATGAGTCTCAAAAAACCTTAGCTACATTTCTAAACCAAACTGCACTACTTTTCATCCTTACAATACCATCAAAAATCACATGTATACATACAAAGTCAGTTACCACAACAATCGCCTAAAAAAAAAATAATAGAGTCCTAAACAGTCTATGGTGCCCTAACCAAAAATCACAAATTCCATTCATCCACTTTATTTTTGCATACCACATATAAATCAAAAACATTTGCATTCATCATAACATATGCATCTATCAAAATAAATTAACATGCATACATCCATATTCATCAACCATCATGCATAAAATCAAATCATCACATGTGCATAAACAAAATAAATCCGATATATATATATATATATATATATCATCAAAAAAATGCTCGTAGGCTACAAAACTGGTCCTCTAACCCCGCAATCATACTCAAAAACCCCCAGCCTAAGGCATCGTCCACCATGATCATGCAATATTGGTGCAACGGGAACTACCCCCCATGGTGTGGGTCCTATGGTACCCCTCAGGGCGGCGACTGCTAGCCCCCGCATCATGCCTACTCATCCCCCCCTCATCTAGTCACCTGCGTCGAGAGGATGTTGACTGCTCAATCTCAATCCTTCTCGAGTGGCACAATGATCCACCTGTGCTGAATGTAGGGACCCACCCACCAAGGCGGTTGATCTCTGCCTCCAGCTCTAATCGCTATCACAACGACTCCATCTCTCGCTGGCGATATGTCACCAAGTTCTCCTCGCACCATGCCAAAGCCCTATCCCTCTTTGCCAGCTACGTCCGTAAGAGATCCCTCTCTTGTGTCGCATCAGTACCCCCATCTCGTCGATGAGAAGTAGCTAATGCATTCTCTCACTCCACCAGCTGCATCCACAGGAGATCCCTCTCCTGTAGAGGTTCCTGTAGACACCATAACAGCACCAATCCGATTATGTGACTACAAACACTGATCGCTTTGACACACATAGACCCTAGGGCAGCCCTCAGAGGTTAAACAGTGGTCCTAACCACTTTCATAGAAATTTTGTAAGGTCAATAAGCAATTTGGCACATTCAAGCACTTTTCCCAGTATTCGTCTCACCTAGGGACGAATACTAACTAGGATTCGTCTCACCCAAGGACGAATTCTGAAATCGTCTCTGGTCAAGACGAATTCCAGGTTTAATGGGCAAAAAGAAAAATGCCGCCAAGTGGCAGCCAAGGACAGTCAGTTATTGCCTCCTACCGTGCATGCACGTGTAGGTGGGTAGGTTGGGGTTAGTGGACTGTCACAAGGGCAGTCATGAAAGCCCAAGTCAGGGAGGAGTCTCCTCCCTCTTGGGAAGGCATGGCCGCCACATGGCATCCCTGCATGCCCCTCCAAAGAGACCCCATGGGTCTATAAAATGGTGGACATTCCCACCCAAAAGAGAAGAGGTTGGAGGCATTTTCAAGCAATGAAGTGTTGTCCATTTGAACACCCTATTGCATCCTTTTTTATTCACATTTTCACATCCATTAATCTCTTTCGCAAGAGAGGTTATTGGGTGGCTTTTGGAAGCGTGGATCTGACCCAAACCCAACATTTGGCCACCTTAATCCACCAATTTGCCGACAACACAATCCTAAGAGATTTTGGACCCATCCCTAGTGGATTGGTGCCGAAATCAAGTGCCAACGATGGGAGGCCCACTCGAGCACCCCGCATGTTTCTAAGTTTCATTCTAAAGTATTCTAGATCATTTGTTCATATTGCATTTCATGTTATGCTGTCTAGATAATTCATAGCTTCAATTCCATAACATGTTGATCAGATTTTATCATGCTTTGTCGATTATGTGGCAACATTGATTTTATCATGCTCACTAACTTGTAGGTGGCGACATTGAATTCCCATGGATAGAGGCTAAATTGGGAAAATCCGACCATCTAGGTCATCCCAAAATGGCCCCTATTACTTAAACCCTTTGTCTACAGGTGTTTTGGAGGTCCCTAGGTTCGACATTTGAGCGGCATCAACTCGAATTTTCATCATAGCAAAAATTGTCCCACCCGGGGATGAAATTTTATCATGCTTTGTTGATTTTGTGGCCCTCACTAACTTGCAAGAGGTGACGTTGAATTCCTATGGATAAAGGCCAAATTGGGAAAATCCGACCATCTGGGTCGTCCCAAAATGGCCCCAATTACTTAACCCCTTTGTCTATAGGTATTTTGGAGGTCCCTAGGTTCGACATTTGAGCGGCATCAACTCAACTTTTCATCATAGTAGAATTCGTCCCACCCGGGGACAAATAACAACAGAATTCGTCCCACCCAGGGATGAATTATAGTTGAAAGTAGATTGGCCAACTGTTTCAATGGCAGTGGCCCTCTGGTAAGGTCTTTTGGTCCCTGTCAGATTTGCAAGTGATTTAGATTCATTTTATTCACTGTTTTCGATAATCTTAGGCATACATCTTTCACTAATTTCAAGGAATAAATGTTTCACGTTTGTAGCAGGTGCTACTAACCCTTTTTTTTGTTTCTTTGATTGTAGGAGAAGTAGAAAGAACCAAGGACTCATCAACATCAGTGGTGGCAACACTTTGGCCCGCCCATTTTGCATGTGGGCATGCGGAAGGAGGAAGACTAAATCACAATTGTAACCAAGTTTAACGCTCCTAGCCCCTAAAAAGGGAGGAGACGTCTTTGTAACTGAGGATAAGAAAATTGAATAAAAAGGGCTGTGCTTTCCATACATATTTATTTCATTTTCCATTTATCTCCTTTCTTTGTTTCGTGCATTTCAAAGGCATAGGATTAAAGCGTTATATTTTGTCTTACATTGCATAGCTATAGTTTTCTTTTTATTTTTGAAATCTCATGCTTTCAGTGGCGATCACGGTGGGACTCTATCCCTGGGTTTTAAGATCAAATAATTGATCCATTTCTATGTTTTGTGCTTGACAGGTACAATTTTTTTTAGCAGACTATTATTCGTCTCTGACTGTGACGAATACTTTAGTGTAATTTGTCTGACCCTGAGACGAATTTAAATTCATCTCTGGCAGGGATGAATTTTGTTCTGTAATTCGTCTCATAGAGGGATGAATTTCTGTCTGTAAATTTTTAGAGCCGAAGATCAGAAACAGTAAGTCTGGGCAGAAAACAGGTAAGGTTCCAAAACTGTCTTTGTCATTTTTTTATTTTTTGCTTTCAATTTCTGTCAATTCTTGCGTGCTTAAAGAAAATAGTGGTTGTTTGCATGTTTAAATTTTAAGTAAAATAAACCACACACACATCACGTGGCACTTTTTTTAACCAAGGAGTTGGTCATAAGACCCCAACCCTTGAGCAAGACCAACGGTGGGTTCATCACCACCTTGGCTTAGCTTTGCATCCATTTCCTTGATTGTCACTGTTGTTAGGCGTAAATCCTAACGAAAGCTGATTGAGTGTCACTGGGGTGATTCCCATGCATGCAAGGATAAGTCTTCTATGGTAGGTGTCATTAACAGGAAAATTCCCCTTCTATACCTCCTATGTTCCACGTATCATCTGCTCTCACATATCTATAGTCTCCCTCTCGTAAGGGCGGGTATATAGAGAGGTTGGTATATCGGTCCGACAATGGTATATTGAAGGGGCGACCATTTATGGGAGTCATATGAGCCAACATTATGAATTTAAACGTTCTTCAAAACTTGCAAAAACAAAACAAAACATCAAAATGCACTAAACCAGTTTAGGACACACCATTAAATCTTTAAAAGAGATAATCATTGTTTGTGTATGTGTGTGTTTATTTCTACTTAGTGTAACAAAAAAAACATCATAAATGAGATAAAAATCTGCTTAGCTAGTAGAGAAGCACCACAATGGTGTACACCCGTAGCCAAGCCCAATCAAGGGCGGATGCTGCGGAAGGTGCACAAAGAGAGGGTGCCAGTCACCTTTGCTTTAGCCTTGAGGACTTGGCCATACCGCCTTGGCGGTCTGGCCTACAAGAGAGTCCACATCATGCCACACCAAGAAGGAATTATTAGGACCCTCCTCTATGGAGTATGCCCATTCAACATAGCCCCATTCGGGAAGAAGCTTTACATGTGGAACTCGATGTAAATAGAAAACTGCCTTTTGAGGCTAGATCTGAGTGGCCATAGCGCGATGAAGCGCTAGAGAGGCACAGTGTCCATGAGGAGAGACAGCATGAATATGATACCTCTCCTTTGCCTCCCATTAGAATAGAAATACAAAACCCAGAGCACAGGGCTCTCCACACAGGGCAAGCTAACTCTGCCCGCCCCTTTCACACCCATGAAAGGGAGTACGAAGAATACCATCACATTCTTTGAGAACAACATACAGCATGGGAACCTTACGTTTTCACACTTGCTAGATATCATGGTCACCCATCGAGGCCAGAGCCTCAAGTAAATGCCACCAACCTTGACAGAGGGAAGCGACCCATTGAAATATCAGATCATCAAGATCGAGGCAAATACATAGGAGAAACATTCAAGCCTCTTGAGCAAAATATGGCAGACCAAATTGACCCGCCAATCGCCAGACATGCCACCCGCCAAGCCCAATTCACACAGCTTTAGCAAGGTCATCAAGAGTTAGAGTACTTATACCGCCTTAATAAAGAGCACATGCAGCGTGAAGCGGATGAGATGCACTATAAACTACTTGAGAGGGTGCCAAACCCTCGCACCCAAAAAGTAGAACAATATGAGAGGCATAACCCTTTGGTGCAGGACAGGTCTCCGCGACCTCGTCAAGCTTTGCCTCCGAGACCTTATAGACCCGAGATGGAGGTCACTCCCTGAAACAATGATGGATACCCTCAGCGGAGATTCACTCAGGGTCATAGGTCTCGCCTAGAGACTCCTTAGGAAGTTCATGAGGAATATGAACCAAAAATAGAATAGGCTAAAATTCCCTATCAAGGTGGGATGGCTACCATTCAACCACCCCCCCATAGGCCTCCAGTCTCCCATAACTCACAACGAGAGCAAACAAAAGAGAAAGAGATCAAATCTTCTGATGCATACAAAGTGCTATTACAACGTTTGGATTTTGTGGAGACAAAATCTTCTGGGCATCAAAAACCCACATTACGTCAACTCCGCAGTCATCCAGTGCATCCCTTAGTGCCCACATTTCCTTACCCCAACCATTTCAAGTTGCCTCAATTGGCAGTCTTTAAAGGTGAAGAGGATGCACAAGAACATGTCACAAGATTCCTGAGCCAATGCTTCGGCATTCAAGATAATGATGCATTGTTGCTTAGGACATTCATAACCACATTTACAGGCCCTGCCTTGGATTGGTTCACACAGTTACCAAAACACAGCATAAACAACCTAGATCAATTAGTAGATGCGTTTCTTAAACGCTTTGCCTTGAACACAGAGAATAAGGCATCACTGAGTGATCTGGCCAGCCTTAGGCAATATGAGGAAGAGACAATGGCAGCATACAGGAATCAATGGAGATCTTTGCTTTCTAAGATACCCTACCTTCCCCTTATGTCTGACATCACACAGATGTTTGCATGGAGTTGTCTGAAATCAATCTCTAGGCTATTGCTGCTGCAGTAATACGCCAGCCTAGAAGAAGCTTTGGCACAAGCCAGATTTATAGAAGAAATCAAAATAGGCGAGGGTGCAATCACCAAGCCTAAAAAGAAAGAGTGGAATAAAAACACTAAGACTGAGACTACACAATCACAACCCGCTATGGTTAATCAAGTTGCGATAAATGTCCCCAAGCATGTGTAAGAAATACAGCCCCAAAAGGCTAATTATCAGGTAGTGCCTCCTAACTATGAAAGAGATAATAAAAAATAGGAGTAGAATCAGCAGCGTCGCCCTAGGCGACAATTGACCCCTTATGCGGAGTCCAGGGACTCCCTATTTGATCGCTTGTCAGTGGCAAATTTAGTCACCCTTCCAGAAATCCAAACTGCAGATCCTAATGCTCCCAAGCCTAATGGATACAAAGAGGAATTATATTATAGGTTCCATAGGTGAATGGGACATGACTTGAATGGATGTTGGAAATTCAAAGGATTAATCCAAGATTTTATCGATAATAAAACATTGGTCGTGGACAACCCCATAGCGCCAAATAATCAACAAATGGGGGTATTCAAGGACCCTTTGCCTACCCATGAGGCATAGGAAAAACCTCTTCAAGTCAATGAGGTGCGACAGAATCTTCCCATGCAAGGATTTGTGGGAATGATCAGCATAGTGACCAGGAACAAAAAGTACCTAGGAGTTGCCCCCGAGGCAGCTACAAAGGAAGTTCCAACAACGTTGCAACCTCAACAACGCCTTGTGTAGTTGCCTCCGCCTAGACCCGAGGTCACGATACGGACCAAACTCATGCAGAGTTTGCGGACCACATCGACTAGGCTTTCCATTTATGAGCTTATTCAACAGTCAACACCCCATAGCGAAGCTCTCATGGAAATTTTGAAAGCCATCAAATTATAGCCTCACGAAGTGGATTCTTTCAACAACTTCATGGGACATGTGAAATGATGTATGGAGTTAGTCATTACCTTTATAGAGGATGAAGTTAAAACAATATCGAATGACATGGCAGATCCACCCCTGCACGTTATCGCACAGGTCAACGAGATCCTATACAAGAGAGTGTTGGTAGATACTGGCTCGTCTAGTAACATCATTACCATTGTAGCATTAAAACATCTGAAGCTGCCAACCTCTCATATCATGGCTTCCACTTACACACTGCGAGCATTCAACGATGCAATATGCTCGACAGTCGGCATAATTGTTCTGCTCGTCCAGGTAGGATAAAAGATGATACCAACATTGTGCCATGTTTTGGAAGGCAAGATGGCTTACAACATACTGCTAGGGCGACCATGGATCAGGGACATGAAGTGTGTCCCTTCGATCGCTCACCAGTGTCTAAAGTATGCATTTGAAGGAGAAGTTCATGTAGTCTCGATGGACTTAGAACCCTTCAAATATTGCAATGCGATGCAATTAATGCCTCAATCGACCCTCCCTTCAATGCATTTGGATTTCCAGTTAAATCCATCTAAATAGGGTCCAATACCGTAGGCACCATTGGTGACCAAATCATCAAAATCCCAGCCAGGTGAGTCTTCATCATCTGCTCCTTCACTACCAATGCCACCTGTCATGGCTAAACATAAGGACAAGGGAAAACAGATCTTGGAAGAGGCTCAACCCCTAGAAGAGGGGTTGCCAACAATATCAACGGTATCAATAGAAGAAACACCTAGCACAACAGAAGCTAAGACTCCTAACCCACAAAACATGGAATGGATTTAGGAAGGCCTCCCGTTCCCTCCCTCCCAAGCATCAACAATTACTATTGAAATGGCCAGTATGGGCATGGGGGAGTATTTAGTACAGAATGTTGTGGCAACACCCGCATTAGAGTCAGTACAGGACATGGGGAGACCTCACCTTCCCATAGGGACAGTTGTTCCTCTAGGTTACCCACCAAACCAGACTAATTTTGTGTATGGGGGACTTGATCATGGTGTTAAACCATGCAAGAAAAAGGACGAAGATGAAGAGCCTTTTGTTGAAAATATCAATTATCGGTCAAACCTGGACTTCACTCTGAGATATCTCAGCCAATGCAATTGGCATGGATACAGGTTAGGCAGATATGAGCAAAGGATGCATGTCCTTTGCCAACCAAGATACCAAATGCCATATGATAAGTCGGGAGTAGGGTTCAACCACCCCCGCCCTTAGACATCTTGGTGGAAAACATGCAAGGCCTAGGAATAGGCAACAAGGGGGGATTGGCATCAGATCCTTATGCCAACCCAAATACAAAATATACATTGGGAGATTACCTCCCATGGTCAACAAACACCCTTGGAAACATCAGTAATCCCTCTCCTTTGCTAGAGAGAGGCAAAAGTTCAGACACTAACTCCCAAGGAGAACATAAACGATGTCCAGAGATCTTTCTAAAACTATTCCTTTTAGAGGTTCTAGTCGAGCCAGAGCTGTGTCAAGAGAATCAGGTCCCTCCACCAAGTGTGGAACAACCGCAATGGGACCAGATTAATTTTCTGGAACAAGGTGAACCCTTAATGTCGCAAGAAGTTGTGGAATAAAATGAACATTTTTTGATCTCCGACAGTGATTCAAAATATGAGACTGAGATGGCCTATCTCAACCACATGCGACAGATGCAACAAAGGCAACAAGTGCAACAACGACGTCCCTTAGGGATTCATGATTTATTTGCACAGATGGGCATACTACCAGGGCATGAGTGGTATGTAGAACCAGTGGGGTGGGACCAAGTGTTAGATCCATGGCTCCAAGTTCATGATGAGCACCGTCCACCTCAAGACCCTATAAGGGCATCAATTCCGAGGGAAGACCATGTCCTCCTATTAGAACATAGGGCCAATCCATTCATGCACATTCCCCTAGATCCAAATACAGAGTATAGGGAGCATCTAGAAGATTCAAGTTATCATACCCACGGTAATGGAGACCAAATTCATTCCATCCACATGGTCTCCATTGATTTGACCGCACCCATCCACAATCTGGCTGATCCAGCATGGTCATTGCATCTAGACACAGATGCCATCGACTGGGATCACGTCAATTCACCTCTCTCACCATCAAAGTACTGGCCTTTCGATAAGATGCATCATTTTACCCCAGGGACAACTCAAGATATTTTTTAGGCTGAAGAGGAACCCGAGGTTCCCAACGTAGATTTAAATTCAGCTAATGATATCCATTTGATCCCGACTCCACATCAGTTAGAGGACGGATCCCACATGTCAGTCGAGGAGACGACTAACGTAGATGTCGACACAGATCCAATGAATCCACAGATTTTCAAGCTGGGGGTAAGTATTTCCCTTGAAGAACAAGCCGACTACATTGCCCTTATTAAAGAGAAGAAGGAGGTTTTTGCATGGTCATACAAGGATATGCCAAGACTAGACCCGCAGCTAGTCACGCATAATTTAATGCTTGATTTGACAATCAAGCCCGTAAAGAAAAAACTATGTAAGATGCACCCAACAGTGGCCTTGATGGTCAAAGACGAATTGCAAAAGCTATTGGATGCACATTTTGTCATCTGCATGGATTATCCGCCATGGCTGTCCAACATGGTTCCCGTCAAGAAGCCCGACGGGAGGATTCGCATATGCACCAATTTTTGTGATCTAAAAAAAGTGAGTCCTAAGGATGATTTCCCCTTGCCAAGCATCGACGCATTGGTAGACACTATAGCAGGTCATGAAATGCTCTCCCTCATGGATGGTTTCTCAGGATACAATCAGATTCATATCAATCCTGAAGATCAGCTAAAAATGGCATTCACAACGCGTTGGGGGATATTTTGTTATAAGGTCATGCATTTTGGCCTTAAAAATGCTGGCACCACCTACCAACGTGCCATGACGTACATCTTCCATGACTACATGCATAAAACTTTGGAAGATTACATGGATGATTTGTTAGCCAAGTCTCTTTTGTGCTCAAATCATATCGATGACTTAAGCAAGATCCTTGATTGCCTCATGGAGCATAAAGTTAGACTAAATCCCAAGAAGTGCATATTTGGCATCACATCTAGAAAACTCTTGGGTTTCATAGTCTCAAAGCGAGGTATCAAGGTGGACCCAAAGAAAGTCAAGGAAATCCTTGAAATGGTTCCCCCAACTACTATCAAGCAAATCAAAAGTCTATAGGGAAAGGTCATGTCGATTAAATGCTTTATAGTGCAATTATCTGACAAGTGCCGACCCATGAACAAATTATTGCACAAGGGGGTTACATTTCACTGGGATGACGAGTGCCATAAGCCTTTGACAAAATCAAACAATACCTGGCTTCGCCGCCAGTATTGGCACCACCTAGACCAGGAGTGCCATTCTACTTATACATCTCATCTACTGAGGTGGCACTGGGTGCCATGCTAGCCCAGAAGAATGAACTTCATAAATAATAGGCTACTTACTATCTTAGCCGCACCCTGGTCAGTTATGACCTTAACTATGCATACGTCAAGAAACTTTGCTTGGCAGTGGTGTTTGCTACCAAAAAGCTACGCCACTACATGTTGAGCAACACTACGTATGTTGTGTCTAAGGAGAATCCATTGCGATACATGATGAGTCGTACTTATCATAGTAGTCGCACGGTGAAATGGATCATGTTGTTGATAGAATTTGACATAGAGTTCATTGGACAAAAATCTATCAAAGGACAGGTCATAGCCGATCAACTAGTAGAGGCTCCTCTTGAAGACAATCAGCCTCTAGTCATAGAACTACCCGATGATGGGGTCTTCCATGTCTCAGAATCACCAGATTCGATGAGCCCGAGTCACGAGCTGACATAACCCTATTCTTCGATGGTTCTAAATGTGAGCAAGGTGGTGGCACGGGAATTGTATTCTTCACACTCGCGAGGCACTCCAATGCCCCTGTCATTTAAATTAAACTTCCCGTGCACCAACAATAATGCAGAGTATGAAGCCTTGCTCATAGGTCTTCAGACAACAATCGCCATGAACATCAAATGACTGAACATATTTGGTGATTCGCTGTTAATAGTCAATCAATTCAAAGGGGTATATCAATGCAAATGCCTAGTTCTACAAGCTTATAAAGCCCTTGTGGACAAATTCCTAGAAAAACTTGAGTGGTATGACATCGAGGCACTCCCTTGATCATCGAATCATTTTGCGGACACAATGGCCTCCTTGGGGTCACTAATTCCACAAGACCTTTTCGGTGATATGACAACCATTCAAGTCAAAACCTTATTGCAATCCACGATGGAGCGTACAAGCTCAGACTTGACGTTAGGAATCCACATGATCCAGATTAAACCATCCTCGGATAAGTTCTCTCGAATCCAAGATCATCTGAAACATGCCAACTGGGGGTCCTTATTCTCCCCTACTCCCATTAATAGCAACATAATGCTATTCTTATAGGTTCTATCCCATTCAGCGTTCACTAGGGATGAACTTCAAGAGGGATTGGCTGTTCATACTATCGAGGTTTCTGATCAATAGGACTGGTATTTACCCATTAGAGACTACCTCAAGTTAGGTAATCTCCCGCTTGGATTGATGCATGCCGCAAAATGAGCACTCAAGTAGAAAGCGACTAAGTATGTCTTGATAGGAGACATTTTGTATCGTCGCAGCTATGAAGGAATCCTCCTTCATTGCCTGGACCAACAAGAGTCCACTTAGGCAGTCACCCAAGCGCATGATGGTACATGTGGTGGCCACTTCAGTGGTATGGCCATCGCAAAGCGCATTCTTTGCATGGGCTATTATTGGCCATCTTTAGAGCGAGATTGTTGCGCTTATGTCAAGAAGTGCATGAAGTGTCAACATCATGCCAATTTGATGCACGTACCTTCCCAGGCCTTGCAGACAGTCCAGTCTGCTTGGTCATTCTCGTAGTGGGTCTTCGATCTAATTGGAAAGATCTCCCCTACGTTGTCAGGCCATAACACATTTATCATAATGGCCACAGAGTATTTTACCAAGTGGGTGGAAGTAGTTTTGCTTACCTCTACAACAGGACCCCGCATTGTGGAGTTCATTTTGCATAACATCATATGTCATTTTGGTATTCCATCCAAAATAGTCTCGGATAATGGGACGCCATTCAAGAACAAAGACGTGCATGCTTTGACCACAAAGTACAAAATTTAGCACAATTTTTCAACACCCTATTATCTGCAGGCGAATGGGCAAGCAGAGGTGTCAAACAAAACGCTAGTTTCCATCCTTAAAAATACGGTCACAGATAATCATAAGGATTGGCACATTCAAATCCCACTTGCCCTATGGGCCTATTGCATTAGCATTCAAACACCCACTGGGGCCACTCTGTTTTCGCTCGTGTATGGCTTCGAGGTAGTCATGCCTCTAGAGTTGGAGATTCCTTCCCTGCGCATATCAATGCAGGAGTTCATCGATGATGACTCTGCATGACAGGCTCGGTTAGACCAGCTTACGTTGCTTGACGAACGACGCGTTAACGCTCTTGAGCATTTACGTATTTATCAAGAGTGACTTAAGAAAGCTTACAACATGAAAGTTCACCTGAGAGACTTTCAGGTTGGTGATTTGGTTTTGAAGGAAAACCAACATAATTCTAGTTTGTCATCCCACCTAAGGGACAAGTTTGCGGCAAATTGGTTAGGTCCATATGTCATTGATAGCAAAATAGGACCCAGGACATATCGGCTAGCTTCTCTTGACGGAATCAAGGAAATAGAACCCTTGAACATCAGTCATTTGCGCCCATTTCATATCTAAGAGATCCAAATCCCAAAAATGCTCCAAGGATCTCTGAAATCGCTTGGTCAAACCCAAAAATGCTCCAAGGATCTCTAAAATCACTTGGTCAACCCCAAAAATGCTCCAAGGATCCCTAAAATCGCTTGGTCAATTCCAAAATGCTCCAAGGATCCCTAAAATCGCTTGGTCAAACCCAAAAATGCTCCAAGGATCTCTAAAATCGCTTGGTCAATCCCAAAAATGCTCCAAGGATCTCTAAAATCGCTTGGTCAAACCCAAAAACGCTCCAAGGATCTCTAAAATCGCTTGGTCAATCCCAAAAATGCTCCAAGGATCTCTAAAATCGCTTGGTCAAACCCAAAAACGCTCCAAGGATCTCTAAAATCGCTTGGTCAATCCCAAAAATGCTCCAAGGAATCTCACAATCGCTTGGTCAGAAACTCAAAACAATCCAAAAATCATCAAAAATAACAAAAATTTGCATCTCATTTCTAGGCATGCTCAAATTCATCAATAGAGAGCTTTTCTCACATCTCATATTCATATTCACAAAAATCAATCCATCAAAAATACAAAAAAAAATGTAGTTGCATTAAGCATCGCACCCATACATTGCATATTTGTGGTCGTAAAGGTCAAAGGCACCATAGACTGTAATTATTATGATAGTCCATCTGGGTCCACACTTTTCCAGTTTACAAAATAGCAAACAAACGCCATTTACTGCTTTTTACCACACTAAGAGTCAGTGGTCTTCTAATGTATCAAGAGTTTTCGTAATTCAGTCATCATTTTTCTCTTTACCCACGTAATGTACAAAGTGAGATAGATTTTTGGAAGGTAGAGTTCTACTTGAAATACGCCTTGTTACGTAACATCCCATCACAATCTAAACCACATAAAACAATTCCTAAGTTGTGTGAACGAAATATGAAACCTGCACAGTAATCCAAGTCACCATAAGCGAAACGGTTATCTTGCTCATCCCCCTGTGCGAATGACCCAAAGAATGTTGAGAGTTGGAAAAAGGACAAGCATCTTCCCTACCCAATTCCCTAAGAATCCCAAAGTTCTCAATAGTTGCAAAACATCAAAAATTTGCAAAACGTCAAAACTCCAAAAAATTTTGACATCCCATAGTGCATACATCAAAAAAGCACATACAATAGTGATTCTCGTCACTCCATATCCAAATCCCTTGCTCAAAAGAAAAACAAATAAAACAAAAATAAACAGTGATTTTATCACTACAAAGGAGCAAGTATCCCAATACAATTGAAGAAAAGAAGGGAGTCGAACTTGAATCCCTGTAACTCTCAGCATTTTGATAGGTCATGAGGCAAGCCTCAGTACCGGTTTGGTTGATAGCCTATCGGTCACTGGTGGTAAAACTTCTTGTATGACGATATATCTGTCACATTAACTTGTGTACAGATCAATGTTTGCATGTGGATGAGATAGCTTATGGTATCCTAAATAACACCACAGATTAATATAACTAAATACAACAAAGGAGTTAGTGGAGCTAATTAGGTGATCCTCAGTATAGGTTCGATTGAAATCCCACCTGGCACTGGCGGTATCTTGACAAATACCACATAAATGAACTCAATTGCACACACAGGGATGTGAAATAGCTTGGTCAAAAATGAGTTCGATTCACACCTTGGTCAAAAGTCTTGTAAAACAAAGTACAGTCATGGCTAGTGAGTAAAAACTATCTGAGTCTCAGAAAACCTTAGCTACATTTCTAAACCAACTGCGATACTTTCCATATTTGCAATACCATCAGAAAATACAAAAAAAAAAAGAAAAAAACAACATGTATACATACAAAGTGATGCATCACAGAAATCACCTAAAAAAAAAATGAAATAAATAGAATCCTAAATAGTCTATGGTGCCATAACCAACCATCACAAATTCCATCTATCCATTTCATTTCTGCATATCACATATAAATAAAAAACATTTGCATTCATCATAGCAGATGCATCCATTAAAATAAATCAACATGCATACATACATATCCATCAACCATAATGCATAATATCCAATCATCACATATGCATAACCACAATAAAACTGGTATATATATATATATATATATCGTCAAAAAAATGCCTGTAGGCTACAAACTTGGTCCTCAGACCTCGCAATCATATAACAAAAACCACCCACCCTAAGGCGTCGACCACCATGATCATGCATGATCGATGCGACGGGAACTACCCCCCATGGTGTGGGTCCTGTGGGACCCCTCAGGATGGCTACTGCTAGCCCCCACATCATGCTTATTGCCACCTCCCTCATCCAATCGCCTGTGATGAGATGATGCTAACTGCTCAGTAGCACTATCCCTCGTTCGACGTGAAGATCCACTTCCTGATGGCTCAGGTAGCCGCCCGTCGAGGCAGATGACCTCCCTCTCCAAATCTAGCTGATGCCGAAACCACTCTACCTCCCACCGATGGTAGTAAGCTACTGCATCATCGCGCTATGCCAAAACCCTATCCCGCTCTACTAGATGAGCCCGTAGGAGATCCCTCTCCTGTAGCATGTCCCATAGCTCCTGATCTTGTATCCACAGTAGCTCTGCCAACCGCGCATTCTCAGCACGTACCCTAAACTCCATCTCCTCTATATCTGCTCAAAGCACATGACTCTCTAGAACAGCAACCTGCTCTGGCTCCCACTGCTCGTCCATGTCCTGCATGTCCGACTGATCTGGAGCTCCCAAATCTGCATCCTCATCCCCCACCTCAACCATGTCCGCATCCTCCAACGGAGCTCCCCAGTCATCCTCTGGTGCCTCGGCACCCTTCGCTGCTACCTCTGTGCCTCCCAGTGGCCCCTCTCCTCTCCATCGCCATAGTACCCACCACGAGTCATACTCAGTGGTAGTCCCGACATCATCCACGTCCGGGACATCGATCATCGCATCTGAATCCTCACCCAATGGCATGATGATCGATTGATCTAGAGTCCTCTCATCTCCCTGGCATCGATAGACCACAGGCTCACCAGGAAACCCCTAAACTGTCATGTCACCCGGCTATATGAGAAGAACTCATGCTCGGTCTCATGCTGCCTAATCAACCACCGCTCCCTGTGTACCCATCGAAGCCATTCTTTAGCCTTCGGCCAGGCTGGATAGTCTCGATAAGGGTGCCAAATCACCTTCCCTGTAGTGAGCAGAGAGAAGGCATCAAAATAGTGCCCTATGACACCTGCCCATCGTCGACTCTGCCCCTGCTCTCTAGACCATCATCACAGAACTGCATAACCTATCTCCTTATCCTCCATCGTCGCCCGAGTCGTCCATGGTAACCCGGTTGGCCTCTCAACTGCTATGTGCTGCCAAACCCAGCACTATAATAGATAACTGTAGCTGACCCCCTTCTACTTTTGGTAGTGGACCCCATACATCTCCCCATAGAGCTGTGCCAGCAGTGTCTGTCCCCATCTCAGGATCAGCGGTGCCTCTATCGGACACTCTTCCAACTACCACACCAAATCCAGCAGGTTCCATGGGAACCTCGTGCCTGATGAGTCAGGTAATAACATGTTAGAAATGAGGCCCATAAGGAATGCGTGCCTCACTCCTAACACCCCCATCTCCTGCCACCATCCAACCAAAATCCTGCCAACTTGGCAGTCCACCTCGACCATCTCCACTAGGCTCTCTACACCCAACCACTCCCCATGCCCGAAGCATCTCGTCAATACAGTAGTATGTTGATCACATGGTGATGTCCTGATGGGCAGTCCATCTATTGAAATATGAAGAAGCTGATAGATGTCCTCTAGAGTCACAGTCATCTCCCCTGTCAGGAGATGGAAGGTGTTGGTCCATGGATCCCAAAGTTTGATCAAGGCCGTCAAATAGGCCTGATTCGAAACCACAGGCTCCAGTCGAGCCACCTGCTTGAGCCCAAGGGCATCAAGCCATTCCTAGTCAGCCTTAGTCAGTGCCCCCCATGCCTCAGTGAAAGTAGTAGGTACATGGTATTGGCTCCTAACAACCTGCAAAAGAAAACAATTCAACAAAAAAAAATTAAAATCATAAAATAAAACTGTACAGAAAAACAACACACCTACAGTTTTAAAAACAAAAATAAACTCTAAGGAGCACTTACAAGTCTCGCTTCAGCTCCACCACTCGAACCAATTTGTGAACTCATGATGGCAGGGAAAATATCGGCAGTGCTTCGCTTCGTAGAATTCAGCTCCTCCTCCCCAGAGCTCCAAATCGCAAGAAAAATTTGACACAAATGAGCCCAAACTCAAGTTTTGGCCCTTAAATAGGCCATTGAGCTGGAATTCATCCTTTACTGGGATGAGCACTCTGGTTAACACTCGTCCCACCTAGGGACGAATTCTACAGTTGGAATTCATCCCACCCTGGGACGAATTCAGGCTAGAAACTTCAAAAACATCAAAAAAAAAAAAAAATACACTAAAAACAAACAATAAATTTACCCGATGTGAATGCTATTGCACTTGACATTACGGGCATACAAAACAGACGTTGGGGCCATAAATTGTCATTATCCTACTCCCTAAGAAGGCTATCTTAGCCATACTGCTCCATGGGAAGATGAATTTTTGCCAATTTTAGCTCCAAACAACATCGCAAAAAGGGTTAACACCCACCAAAAATAGGTCCAAATGTTGGAAAAATTGCACATGCTTAATGATAAACCATCTAAATGAACCCTTGCACAAGTCATCTTGGGTCAAGTGACTCGTCACTTTTCTCATGAAGGTCATTCCCTCATCGATTCGTCGCTTGAGGGGGTAGTCACACTTAGTCACCAATCAACAAGCACACACCCAATCAAAGCAATGACATGCATTCAAAGAATCATTGATAAAGACAATTATGCTCCTACTTGGGGAAGTAAACAAGCAACAATAAAATTGATCAAACACTTAGCATTTCATGAATCATGAGCACAAGGTTCCCCTATGGACAAAAGGTTACACCCTTTGCCTAATCATGACTGATCAATGTCCAAGCTCAAATCACACCTCACCAAAACAGGTTAATACTTGAAATCAAATTCCTTAGCTCGTCAGAAGAAAGTATTCAAGAATGCATGCCCTTTCCATGCTTGGGGCATCAAAAGTTGGTTAGGTTACCAAGAAACCCTAATCATTAGTGCTTTGGTTATCTATTTTTTCTCGGCGCTACGCCATGCACAACGCATCCCAAAAAGGGGCATCTGAGACACCAGAACAACACCAATCTGATTATGTGACTACAAACACTGATTGCTTTGACACACAAAGCCCCTAGGGCAGCCCTTAGAGGTTAAACAATGGTCCTAACAACTTTCATAGCAATTTTGTAAGGTAAAGAAGCAATTTGGCACATTCAGGCACTTTGCCCAGTATTCGTCTCACCTAGGGACGAATACTAACTGGGATTCGTCTCACCCAGGGACGAATTCTGAAATCATCTCTAGTCAAGACGAATTCCAGGTTTAATGGGCAAAAATAAAAATGCCGCCAAGTGGCAGCCAAGGATAGTCAATTATTGCCTCTTATCGTGCATGCACGTGTAGGTGGGTAGGTTGGCAGTTAGTGGACTGTCACAAGGGCAGTCATGGAAGCCCAAGTTAGGGAGGAGTCTCCTCCCTCTTAGGAAGGCATGGCTGCCACATGGCATCCTTGCATGCCCCTCCAAAGAGACCCCATGGGTCTATAAAATGGTGGACTTTCCCACCCAAAAGAGAGGAGGTTGGAGGCATTTTCAAGCAACGAAGTGCTGTCCATTTGAACACCCTATTGCATCTTTTTTTATTCACCTTTTCACATCCATTAATATATTTCACAAGAGAGGTTATTGGGTGGCTTTTGAAAGCGTGGAAATGACCCAAACCCAACATTTGGCCACCTTAATCCACCAATTTGCCAACAACACAATCCTAAGAGATTTTGGGCCCATCCCTAGTGGATTGGTGCCGAAATCAAGTGCCAACAATGGGAGGCCCACTCGGGCACCCCGCATGTTTCTAAGTTTCATTCTAAAGTATTCTAGATCATTTTTTCATCTTACATTTCATGTTATGCTGTGTAGATAATTCATAGCTTCAATTCCATAACATTTTGATCATATTTTATCATGCTTTGTCGATTTTATGGCCCTAACTAACTTGTAGGTGGTGACATTGAATTCCTATGGATAGAGGCCAAATTGGGAAAATCCGACCATCTGGGTCATCCCAAAATGGCCCCAATTACTTAACCCCTTTGTCTGCAGGTGTTTTGGAGGTCCCTAGGTTCGACATTTGAGCGGCATCAACTCGACTTTTCATCATAGTAGAATTCGTCCCACCCGAGGATGAATAACAGCAGAATTCGTCCCACCCAGGGACGAATTATAGTTGAAGGTAGATTGGCCAACTATTTCAATGGCAGTGGCCCTCTGGTAAGGTCTTTTGGTCCCTGTCAGATTTGTAGGTGATTTAGATTCATTTTATTCACTATTTTTGATAATCTTAGGCATACATCTTTCACTAATTTCAAGGAATAAATGTTTCACGTTTGCATCAGGTGCTACTAACCCTTTTTTTTGTTTCTTTGATTGCAAGAGAAGTAGCAAGAACCAAGGACTCATCAACATCAGTGGCGACAACACTTTGGCTCGCCCATTTTGCATGTGGGCATGCGGAAGGAGGAAGACTAAATCACAATTGTAACCAAGTTTAACGCTCCTAGCCCCTAAAAAGGGAGGAGACGTCTTTGTAACCGAGGATAAGAAAATTGAATAAAAAGGGCTATGCTTTACATACATCTTTCTTTCATTTTCCATTTATCTCCTTTCTTTGTTTCATGCATTTCAAAGGCATAGGATTAAAGCGTTATATTTTGTCTTACATTGCATAGCTATAGTTTTCCTTTTATTTCCATAATCTCATGCTTTTAGTTTCCCCAACTCCTCATCGCGCCTTCGTAGAAACCCCTCCAAATGTGTAATCTCAGCACGTAACCCTGCATCCGCGTCTGTCGAATCTGCCTGAGGCATGGGCATCTTTGGAACAACATCATGCTCTGGCTCCCACTGCTCCGCGATGTCCTGCATCTCCGGTTGGTCCGGAGCCCCCAAATTTGCATCCTCACCCTCCACCTCCACCATGTTTGCATCCTCCAAAGGAGCTCCCCAATCATCCCCTGGTGCCTCAGCACCCTCCCCGCCCATTGCTACTACCTCCATGCCTCCTAGTGGCCCCTCTCCCCACCATCGCCATGGTACCCACCATGAGTCATACTCAATGGTATTCCCGACATCATCCACATCCAAGACATCGATCACCGTGTCTGAATCCTCGCCCAGTGGCACAATGATCGGTCGGTCTAGAGTCCTCTCATCCCCCCGACATCGATAGACCACGGGCTCACCAGGCAACCCTTGGCGCACCCCAAACTGTCGTGTAACCCATCTATACAAGAAGAACTCATGCTCGATCCTGTGTCGCCCAATCAGCCACCATTCTTTGCATACCTATCAGAGCCACTCTTTAACCTCTTTCCAGGCTGGACAGTCCCGATAAGGGTGCCAAACCACCTCCCCTAGAGTGAGCCTATAGAAGGTATCAGCATAGTGCCCTACGGCACCTGCCCACCATCAACTCTATCCCTGCTCTTTGGACCACTGCCACAGAACTGCGTACCCTATATCCTTATCCTCCATCGCTGCCTGAGTCGTCCATGGTAACCCGACTGGACTCTCAACTGCTATGTGTTGCCAACCCTAGCACTACAAAAGGTAGTTGCAGCTGACCCCCTTTCGCTGTCGATAGCGGACCTCATACAACTCCCCATAGAGTTGTGCCAACAGTGTCTGTCCCCATATCAGGATAAGCAGTGCCTCCATCGGGCACTCTACCAACTGCCAAACCAAATCCAGCAGGTTCCACAAGAACCTCATGCCTGACGAATAAGGTAATAATATGTTAGACATGAGGCCCATAAGGAATGCGTGCCTCACGCCCAACACCCCCCTCTCCAACCACCATCGAACCAAAATCTTGCCAATTTGGTAGTCGCCCTCTACCCTCTCCAGTGGATCCTCCACACCCAACTCCTCCCCATGCCCAAAGCATCTCGTCAGTACAGTTTTTCGCTGATCACACGGCGATGTCCTGATGGGTAGTCCATCTATTGAAATCTGTAGAAGCTGATATATATCCTCCAAGGTAACAGTCATCTCCCCTGTTGGGATATGGAAAGTGTTGGTCTACGGATCCCAAATATTGATCACGACCGTCAAATAGGCCTGATCCGTGACCACTGGCTCCAATCGAGCCACCTGCTTAAGCCTAAGGGCATCAAGCCACTCCTAGTCAGCCTCAGTCACCGCCCCCTGCGCTTTAGTAAAAGTAGTGGCTACACGGTACCGACTCCTAACAACTTGCAAAAGAAAACAATTCAAAAACATTAAAATCATGGAAAAGAACTGTACAACAATAACATGAATATACAACATTGTATATCAAGGTACAGCAAAAAAAAAACAAACATAAAAACTGAAACAAAAATTATTTTTCAGTTCTAGGGTTTCTAATCCTAACTGATTAATTTAAAAACAAAAATTCAAAATTCAAACAAAAATTATTTTTCAGTTCTAGGGTTTCTAATCCTAACTGATAAATTCCAAAAATAAAACAAAACAAAAATTCAAAAATTAATTTTTTAGTTCTAGGGTTTCTAATCCTAACTGATTAATTTAAAAATAGAACAAAAATTCAAAAAACAACAAAAATTATGTCTTAGGGTTTTACGTTTCGTTTATCCTAGGGTTTAGTTAAAGCAATAAAAATTCTTTACCTAGGTTTTGCACTACGTTTAGTTGTACACTAAGTCTTAGTTGTCTTCAGCTCAGTTTCAGGGTTTAAGTTTTAAAATTTTGAAAAACATCACCACAAAAATAATTAAACAAAACACTTGCAATTTTAAAACAAAAATAAACTCTAGGGAGCACTTACTGGTCTCGCTTCGGCTCCACCGCTCGATCCGGTTTGTGCACTCATGATGGCAGGGAAAATTCGGTAGCACTTCGCTTTGCAGAATTAACCTCCTCCTCCCCAGAGCTCCAAATCATAAGAAAAAATAGATGCAAATGAGCCCAAACCCTATTTTTGGCCTTTAAATAGGCCTTTTTGAGGTTAAATTCATCTTCCCCTAGGATGAGCACTCTGGTTAGCACTCATCCCACCCTGGGACGAATTCTAAGTTGGAATTCGTCCTACCCTGGGACGAATTCAGGCCAAATTTTTTAAAAAACATCAAAAATTGAACAAAAATGCACTAAAATAGATAATAAGCTTTCCCGATGAGAGTGCTATTGCACTTGACATCTCGGGAATAGAAAGTAGATGTTGGGGTCACAAATTGTCACTATCGTACTCCCTAAGAAGGCTACCATAGCCGGACCACTCCACGGGAAGACGAATTTTCGCCAATTTTAGCTCCAAAAAGCATCGCAAAAAGGGTTACCACCCACCAAAAATAGGTCTAAATGTTGAAAAACTTGCACATGCTTGATGCTAAACCATCTAAGGGCACCTTTGCAAAAGTCATCTTGGGTCAAGCGACTCATCGCTTTTTTCATGAAGGTCATTCTCTCATCGATTCGTCGCTTGAGGGGGTAGTCACACTTAGTCACCAATCAACAAGCACACACCTAATTAAGGAAAATGACATGCATTCAAAGAATCATTGACAAAGACAATTACGCTCCTACTTGGGGCAGTAAACAAGCAATAATCACAAATTGATCAAATAACTTGGCATTTTGTGAATCATGAACACAAGGTTCCCCCCATGGACAAAAGGTTGCGCCCTTTGCCTATTCATGACTGATCAATGTCCAAGCTCAAGTCACACCTCACAAAAATAGGTTAATACTTGAAAACAAATTCCTTAGCTTGTCAGAAGCAAGGATTCAAGAATGCATGCCCTTTCCATACTTGGGGCATCAAAATTTGGTTAGGTTACCAAGAAACCCTAATCATTAGTGCTTTGGTTATCTATTTTTGCTCGGCACTGTGCCATGCATAGCGCATCCCAAAAAGGGGCATTTGTAGACTCTAAAACAACACCAATATGATTATGTGACTGCAAACACTAATCGCTTTGACACACACAGCCCCCAGGGCAGCCCTCAAAGGTTAAACAATGGTCCTAACCACTTTTGTAGCAATTTTGTAAGGTCAGAAGGCAATTTTGCACATTCATGCACTTTGCTCAGTATCTGTCCCGCTCAGGGACAAATTCAAATTGGGATCCGTCTCACCCAGGGATGAATTATGAATTCATATTAGGTTGGGATGAATTCCAGGTTCAATAGGAAAAAAGGAAAATGGCGCCAAGTGGTAGTCGAGGATAGTCAATTAATACCTCCTGCCTTGCATGCGCATGTAGGTGGGTAGAGTGGGCATTAGAGGACTATCACAAGGGCAGTCATGGAAGCCCAAGTCAGGGAGGAGTCTCCTCCCTCTTGAGAAGGCATGGATGCCACATGGCACCCCTGCATGCCCCCTCAAAGAGACCCCTTGGGTCTATAAATTGGTGGACTTTCCCACCCAAAAAAATATAGGTTGGAGGCATTTTCAAGCAATGAAGTGCTGCCAAATTGAACACCACATTGTACCCTTTTGATTCACCTCTTCCACATCCTTGATCTCTTTCACAAGAGAGGTTATTGGGTGGCTATTGGAAGTGTGAATCCGGACCCAAAAACCTGACATTTGACCACATTGATCTGCCAATTCACCGACAACCCATTACAAAATATTGTGGGCCCATCCCAAGTGGATTGGTGCCGAAATAAAGTTCTAACGGTGGGCAGCCCGCCCGAGTGCCCCGCATTTCTTAGTTTCATTTTAATTTATTCTTTTGCAACTTTTTCATATTCCATTCCATTTTATACTATTTAGATAGTTTATAATTTTGATTTTATAATGATGTGATAAAAAATTATCATGTTTTGTCGCTTTTGTGGTCCTCACTAACTTGCAGGTAACGACGTCGTGATGGAGGTAAAATTGGGAGAATTTGACCATCTGGGTCGTCCCAAAATGCCCCTAATTAGCTAACCCCTATGTTTGCAAGTCTTTTGGAGATCCCGAGACGCGACATTTGGGTAGGATTACTTTGGTGTTTTGTCGCAGGAAAATTCGTCCTACCCAGGGACGAATTACAGTTGAATCTGTCCCGCCCAGAGATGAATTTGAATCGATAGCCAATTTCTTGACTGTTTTGATGGCAATGGCCCTCTGGTAATGTTCTCTGGTCTCTATCAAATTTGTAGGTTATTTGGAGTCATTTTATTCACCGGTTTAGCTAATCTTATGCATGCATCCTTCATTGGTTTTTAAGATCAAACACTTCATCTTTTTGTCACGGGTGCTACTAACAACTTGTTGTGTCTTTGAATGCAAGAGGAGCAGCAAGAATCAAGGATTCATCAACGCAAGCGGCGGCAACACTTTGGCCCGCCCATTTCAAATGTGGGCACGCGGAAGGAGGAATACTAAGTCATGATTGTAACCAAAATTCATTTAACACTCCTAGCCCCTAAAAAGGGAGGAGGCGTCTTTGTAACCGAGATTAAGAAATTTAATTAAAAAGGGTTGTGCTTTCTATACTTTCTTTTATCTCATTTCAATTCGTCTCTTTCATTTCATGCTTTTCACATTTTAGGACTTAAGCGTTTGTTTGATTTTGAATGCATCGCAATAGTTTTCCTTTCAAATCTTTCGGAATCTCGTGCTTTCAATATACAATATATTATATATTTATTTTTATAATATTTTATCTTTTATTTTATGCTAAAAAACAATTAGAAATCAATTTCTTTAGCTATATTCTTAGAATAATTTTATTGTATCTTCAATATCTTTAAGAATATATATGTATTATGTCTTATAATAAATATAGATGAATGAAATTATAGTTTACATGTTAATCATGTCAAGTAAAATAAGAAACAACTAAAGTGATTTATAAAGAAAATAAAATATAGTGATTACATCTTATTGATGTTATAGATTTATTTTTAAAAGTATTTTATATTTGTCACAATAAATAGATGGTGGATGCTTATTAACTATAATAAAATATGGTTGTTAGTCTTAACATCTACTCTTTTTATTGTTTAGTTTTAGAATATATTGTATACTTGTCAACTATTATGTTTTCTCATCATGGTAACATATTGGAATGAATGAAGTGACATCGTTATTTTTATTCTCATTTTAGAACTAATAATAATAAAAAACATGATATATTTTGATATTCTTGCATAAATATAAAAGTGAAGTAGTTGGTTGCGCATTGAAATAACAATAAGTTAATGAAGACATGACCATGTGTGTGGAGGAAGAGAGCCTTTATATGGGAGAAGAACTATTTTTCTAGCAATAGTGTTTATATTACAATGTATTTATCAAGATTATTTTTATACAAATATTTTAAACTTATATTATGGGTTAGAAGGAGATGAGTTATTTATGCAACAAAAGCTATCGAACTAGAAGGATGTAGTGGATGATGGTCTAAGAAACCTCTTTATTCAATAGGTTGATCCTAAATAGGATATGGTGGATGACGGTCTAAGGAACCTCTTTGTTCAAGAGGTGGATCCTAAATGTTCCATTAAAAATCCCAACCCAAAATATTCAAATCCAAACTCAAAAAATTCAAAATTAAACTGACAATTATTATTTATATTTATAATTAAGTTATAATTTAGTTTCAAGTTAATTTTAATTGCAAACACTCTACCTTTAGCAACAACAAATAATAATTTGAAAATTATTTATAAAAGATATAAAGCATATTAGTTTTATTGTTTTGTTAAAATTTTTAGAAAATATTAAGTGAATCCAATGAATCAAACATTAGAATTAATAAGCATATATCATATGTATTCCTAGAAACCCTTTGAATGGTAATGTAGAAGTGCATATATTTAATATGTAGTCCTAAAAATATTGAACTTCTGCACCTCTTCTTCGTATGGAAATTTCTTGAATGTAGATCGAATGCCATGTTGTTTAACTTGGAAGATGAAAGACTCTTGAACTTTATTTGTGAAGAACCAATATTACAATAAGGACATTTGTTGATGTGAAAATAAGTGAGGAATGACCCGTTTTTACTTAGAGCAGCCATAGCACTATGACAAAGCTTGAGCCAAAGCAAGAGCCAACATATCAACATATTTTTCACTGTATTGGGGTAGTTTTATACATTACCTAAATAATGTAGTAAGAGAGGATGTTAAAGTTACTATGCTACAATAACTATGATTATTACCTCATTTTGTAATTAGTAGATTCTCCTAGGTAGATTTAATTTACCACATGGTAAAAAGTAGTTTGTTATTTTTACCATTAGATTATTACTTTTACTTTCTACCACGAAAATATTTACTGTGGAATATATTGTGGTAAGTAGTAGTCAATTCGACTATGTTGTTAGTTGTTAGTAGTTAGGTGTTTATTTTTCTAAGCATGTTAGTTAGCATGAATTAGGGATATTATTTCCTAAATATTCCTAAGGCTATTCATAGCCTATGTTTTTACTATATAAACCTACCTACTTAATAAATATTTCTAATGTTCACCTACTCCTACAATGTACATAACAATGATAGAATTGCCATTTAAAATTTTTGTTTTCTCTCTAATATTTTTAACACTTATTGAATGGATAAAAAATAAAATCCCAAGAATAAATGTATACCCCAAACAATGTGATTAGCTTATAAAATAGATTATGGGGAATTTTGAGCATAAAGTCATGCTAAAATAGACCAACCATAGATATGGTATGATGGATACTTCATGTTATAACATGGTTCATTTTGTTATATATATCATTAACAAAATATCTATATGATTCACTCAAGAGGTTTATGGAGAAGGCTTATGCTTCACATTTTAAATAGTTGGGTATATTTCTTGGGTATTTATTCCTATTCTATAGTGCAATAAGTTCAATCTAATTTCTTACTCAATGTAATACTCGATCAAAGGTAAATTGATTATTTAATCCTAACACTCATGATATAATTATCCATAATTATATTTATTTTGATGATTTCTCCCATATCATGCACATTATATTACTTTAAAATAATTTATATATCATTCTAAGTCTCATCATATTCTTGTTCATATTTTTCCTAATCATACTCCTATTTCAACCTTCTCTATTTTGGTTTATAGATCTTCTAATTCCTTAGTTTATAGATCTTCTAATTCCTTAGGTTCATAAAATGATGATTCCAATCCTTCTTCATTATTTTGAGGATGTCTTTTTATATCCATGTGATTTTATTATGGAACCTCTTATAATTTTGATGATGTACTAGATCCTCTTATCCATTTATTATCTTTATAAAATGACTTTTTTCCTTTTGAGTAGCCCCCTTCTATAGACTAATCTAAGCCCAAGTAGGCTAGAAACACTTTGTGTGATACTAAAACACTTATTTAGTAGGAATATAATCACCACACCTCTTAATCCCATGTCTTACATGGAAAGCTAGATGTTGATAGAGATTTAACTACTTACAAGTAGTCAAGTGATTATCCATGATGGGAAATCAGCTATGGAGGTAAAGTATATTTCTCTTATGAAGATTCCTATAGGGAGGTAGTGCCCTTATAAATAAAACTATTACTTTTTACAAATGATTACACAATACCGAGTATGGTGTAGATGGTTAGATTAAAAATAATAAGGTGTATGGTGTAGATGGTTAGATTAAAAAGAATAAGGTTTAAGTTATAATGATAGATATTTCTCAAAAGGCCATGATTGAATGAAATGAAATATTTTCCTCCATAGCTTGTATGGACTCCAAACGATCATTATATCTTTTATTGCTTCATAACATTAGTAGGTATATCACATGTATATCAAGGATTTCTTTACTCAAGGGGATATTTATAAGGATACAATACATGTAACAATTTCTAGATTTTATTTGGGATGGTTCTATGCCTTGGTTTGGTAGCTATCAAATTATTTGTGGGAGATTAATAAAAACATCATGCTTGGTATGAGAATATCCATATTTTTTCCCTAAATTTGGATTCTCTTATAGTGATATGGATCACCATGTGTAAATAACAAATCAATATGATGAGATTTTAATTGTTGTGGTGCATGTTGAAGATCAAGTTATTATAAGTATTTTGCATTCAATGATTTTATATATAAATTTATGAATTTGCCAATTATTTGATATGACTTATTTATGTTTATTTAACTTATTTTTTGTCTTTTATGTTATTTTTTCTTCATCAAGTGTACTTATTTCTCGACTTAGTATGCCTATTAGTTACTATAGTATTTTTAATGGATGATTATAATCCAATTTAAACCTCCTTTGTTTATCATATTAAAAATAAAGTTTTCTTTCCTTTTGTCTTGGTAGATGATTATCCCTATTATTAGTGCAATGTATTCTCAATCTCACTCATACTCTATTAAATATTTCCTTTAATATCAATATTTACTTTTGAGTACATGCAAGCACCTCATGAGAGTCACTAGAATACATCTAAGTGGATTCATCATTATGTTATAGGTACTAATCATTATTGAATTTAATATGTAGCAAGGGATTTTTTTTTGTTTTTAAGGGTATTTAGATTAAAATTAAAATGAGGATTTTGATTAGAAAATATACATTTCTATCCATATGATATATATTATTTCTTCACCCATTTATTAATGTCTTAGGAAGCACAATAACATTCCTTTATCTTTTATGAGGGTAATGCATTACAGTTCTACTCATGCTAGGAAACATATGATGTCGATGAGGATGATTCTTGAGTAGTTGGTACTTCCTCATAAGGGCACCGTTACTTTTATTTATGATAAGGATAACATTCATATGTTAATTTATAATATGTATTTACACCAATGGACCAAGCATACTGAACTTCATATGCATAAAATTCAAGAAACTCACTCTTAATACCATATTTATAGTTCATGTGTCTTTAGTAGACCATATCATAAACATATTTATAAGGGTTATGCATGAAGTAATATTCACTTAATTGAGATAGTGTATTGGGACATGCAATATTATATTTTATTTGTGACCATAAATTTATATTAAAGGCAAATGTTAAATTATGTTATTTTTATTTATTATTTTAATTTATACATTATACTAGCCCATAAGCCCATATTGAACATTATTTAGATTATCCATGTGTTAATGTATTAGCCAATAATATAACATCTTGATATTTATTAAGATTTGTATCTTTGTAATAAGTGTGTCCTTATACACAACCTCATTAGTTAGATACTATTCATTAATTCTATAGTAAAATATTTGATATACTAGAGCACCCTACCTGGACTTTTATATTTCTTGTCATTTACTTGATTTATCCATGTGTTTATTCTATCTATTCCTTGGTTAATATTGTGTATTCTATAGAATATATTATATATTTCTTTGTATTATATTTTATCTTTTATTTTATTCTAAATCATAATTAGAAATCAATCTCTTTAGATATATGCTTAGAATAATTTTATTGTATCTTCAACATCTTTTAGAATATAGATGTATTATGTCTTATAATAAATATGGATGAATGAAATTATAGTTTACATATTAATCATACCAAGTAAAATAAGAAACAACCCTCACACAATCACCCAGTCTTAATTTAAAGAATAAAAAATTCTACATATTTTTCTAAAATATTCAACTACTATGATTAATCTATAGTAACCCCTCCACTAGCAATCTATAAAAGTACAGCATATCTGACCTGCAATCCTATAAGCATTGAACTTCTAGACCTCCTGCTTTTGATATGGATTTTTTTTTTTTTAATAAATTTACTTACGTACATTTACATAAGAATCTCGAATGAAAGTTAAAACCCTAATTATATGGATGTTTCAAAGGACCATATGTAAATTTCATCATGGCAGATCGAAGGTCACGTTGTTTGACTCCGAAGATGAGAGTGTATTGAACGAAGGATAAACATTACTCAAAACCTAACGTGTCAACGAGTTGTTTCTCCTCTTGTGTCGAGAATTTAGGTTAGCCCGGAGAAGCTTGTCTACTTCTCTTCTTCTTGATTTTGAGGATGACAACTTATACAGTAGTTGAAGAATCGATTCAGAGATACGGCTCTTCTGAAAAGCACGGACGTAAATAAATAGAAAAAGAGAATTAAAAGAAAAAACAAAAGACGGAAGGATAAAATTCGGTTTGCGCTTGTGTTTGGATTTTGGTGTGAAACATTTTAGAAGAGCCTCATACTATCTTGTGCTCCGTTCTCGTTCTGCTCAACGATTGGGGTTCTTCGTTCTAGTGGATTTTGGGTTGTTTTTTATCGGTTTGTGTTTGTGTTTGGATTTTGGCGGTTGTCTGAGCGGTTCTTTCGTCCAGTCCTCTCTTTTGCATTGTTAGTGCGTGATTTTGATAAAATGTGGTATCCAGGCCTCTCGATGAACCGGTGGAATCTTTTTCTTTGGAAAAGCCTTGTGGCCAAGCTATTGGGGAGGCTGCGCCCAAAAGGAATGGAGGATCATAGACTTAGCCAATCGGGTTGTTGATGGAGATGTTCATCCCCAACTCGAAATTTTTGTTTCTGACTTAACTGTGTCCTCTCTACTGGTGAATCTCTCTGGTAATTTAGTAAGAAAATTCTTCGGGAACAGACCGGATGTTGATGCTTTAAATAGATGGGCCATCGCCCGTTGGAAGTCGACTAGCAACCTCTATTTATCTCTTCTCCCGAGAAACTTTTTTATCTTTTCTGTGTCGGACCTCTCTGATGTTGATCGAGTGTTGGAAGAGGGGCCGTGGTTTTTTGAAAAGTGTGGGTTGTATTTGAGGAAATGGGACTTTGGGTTTAATCCTGCTACTCAGAAAGTGGACATGGTTCCGGTTTGGATTCGTCTTCCTAAGGTCTCTCTATTTATGGCATGACTCCATCTTCAAACATATTGCCAATGCAATTGGGATATTTATTTTTTTTGATGTCTCTTCCATGTCGAAAGACAAAAGGCAATTTGTTTGCTTAAGTGTTCTTGTGGACTTGTCCAAAGAGTTGCCAAAATCCATTTTGATCAACTCTCTGGTGGGAATGTGGGAGCAGGTAATCATCTATGAACATGATAGCTTTTCATGTTCAGATTTTGAGGGCAAAGGCCATTCATCTTTGCATTACAAATAAAAGTCGAGGGATGCCCCTACTAGGATGCAGCGTTCACAAGGATTTGTGTCCGTAGTGGAGAAAGGGAAGAGACCGATCTCTATTTCTGGTGTTAGCAAGTCTATTTGGTCTTTCCCCTCAAAGAAGCGAAGAATATGGAAGAAGGAATCGTTCACTACCCCATCGGTCAAGGAATTTGTTGCTCCTTCGATGGCTTTTCAAAATTTGGCTTCCCTCTTTCCTCCCCTTTGTTGGTGCCTGTGGTTAGGGAGGAGGAGTTGGTCAAACCGATGTGTTCGGATATTGCAATGGAGAATTCTAATAGGCTAGAGGTGGACTTGTTTCTAGAAGTCAATCTGGCAGAGGCTTCTATCCCCTTAGACAACTCTTTCGAGTGTCTAAGTGATCTAGCAGAAGACGTGGATCCATCATGCTCTAAAGCCCAGATGGTGATCACGGTGAGGTCCTTAAGGGAATGCCCACAATCCTCGATGGCTCGTTGTCTGCCCTTCTCTCCTGGCGTGACCAATTGTGTGGATGGTTGTTCCCCCTCTATGGTAAGAAACAAAGCTTTAATGACGGATGTGGCTCCTGCTTCCCTATCTCCTCAACTGGTGGTAATAGAAAAGGGCTCTCTTAGTCCTAAAACCCATAGTCATAGAAGACGTTTGATGGATTTGGATAAGGCCTGTAAACCTGGAAGGCTTGTGTCTAAAGTAAGCAGGAAAAGAAAGGCCAATGAGTCTATGGCCAACGAAGGTCAATCTAGACTAGTTCTGAAAATTGGTGAAGGTGAAAACAATTGAGCTTGGATGGTTTCTTAAGCTTGTTGGTAGGTGGTGGAGATAAAGTGAGTTCCCCCTTCCCATGGAAATTTGCTCATGGAACATAAGAGGGCTTAATAGCTTCTCTAAGAAGCGCTTATTGGCATGCCTGATAAGAGAATTGGCCCCTGATCTATTATGCATTCAAGAATCAAAGCTTGAGGCTGAGTCATGGAGATTGATCCAAAGGGCAGTATGGAAGGACTCAGGTTTCATGGCCAATGAAGCTATGGTAACAACGGGCATACTCCTTTTTTTTTTTGAATTCACATAAATTTGATGGGCATGTAATCTCTGCTTCACATAGAGTGATAAATATTATTTTCTAGTGCAACGAAATTGAAAGGTGTTCGGTGGTCTCCAATATCTATGCTCCGAATACCACTTATGAAAGGAGAGATTTCTAGTAGTTGTTGCTAGAAATACTTCAAACCTTCATTCATGAACATTGGTTAGTGATTGGAGATTTTAACTCCCCTCTATATCCTTCGAAGAGAAGGGGTGGAAGTGGCCCTGAAAAGCGTAGTCTTGTTGACCTGGAAGATTTCATATCTTCCATAGAATTACGAGATGTGGATTTGAAAGGGGGGTATTTTACATGGAGTAATAGTAGGTCGGGTAATGGTTTGATCTTGAGTCGGTTTGACAGAGCGCTAGTTTTGTCTGGAAGTCTAGATTTATTTGGGGATGCAGTGCTTTCCACCTTGCCCAGAGTGGGCTCGGATCATAATCCTCTCCTTTTAGAGATTGTTGAAAACTCTTCTTTTAGTCTGAGACCCTTCTGTTTTGAAGCAATGTGGTGTAGCTTCCCTAACTTTGAAGATTGCATGGAAAAATGGTGGGATGAGGAAGCACCGAGATCAGGCCTTTTTAAAGTTACCTTCAAAATTTGAAGGTTTCGTCATCAATTAAAATGGTGGAACAAGAACGTGTATGGTAATAATATCTTTAGGGAGCTGGAAGCTTTAAAAAAGGTTGCTGAAATAAATAAAAAGATTGAGTCACAGGGACTCGATGAGGTGTTATTAAGGGAGGAAAGGGAGTGCTTAGCCAATTATCATAACAAACAAGAGGATATCGAGTTGCACTGGAAGCAAAAATTGAGAGAATTATCGCTAAGAGAAGGTAAAAAAAATACGCAATTCTTTCATGCGTCCACCATGCGGCGGAGGATTAGGAATAGAATAGTGGAGATTATTAAGGAGGATGGTAGCTCTATCAGGAAGACTGAGGAAATTTGATCGAAGGCTGTCAATTTTTTTAGTTCTCTTTTGGGTCCCCCTCGAAGACTTTGTGAAGAGCTTTCTCTACTTTGTTAACACTCTGAAAGCCAGGCAATCAAAGATTATGAATATACTCAATGGTAGTGTTGAGTGGATATTTTGCCCAATTGCAAAGATACCACACACAGTTAAGGAATTTATTGGAAATCCCTCTCTTGCAAAGAAATGAAATTTCTCCAAGGTTCCTTTTATTAAATGAGTGCTTGTATACTTATGAATATGTATCAAGTAAATGCTAGGAATACCTTAGTGAAAGCAAGTAACTATAAACAAGGGGCATGTTGGTTTATTTTACCATGAAACTTTAGTGATTGTTCATTATTCTTTTTTTTTATATTTTATAATTTTTACGTATTTATTTTAACAAAGTTGAACCTTCTGGAAAACTAAAATAAAATGAAAATAAATGCAAAAAAATAAAACATGTTCATTCTGATGCCATCCTATTCCGACAAGACTGAATATGTGAGAATTTTGTACATGCAACCTAGCCTATTTGATCTGCAAAACAAACACAATCAAAGTAAACTAAGTGCTGGCTTCTAGGGTTTAAAATAATTTCTAGATTACAGACATTCACATGAAATAATCCAAAGCAATGGCATAAATTTCATATATAAATCTGACATCTGAAAGGAGAAAAATAGAACAGTAAAATGAAGCATGCAGAATATTTCTCATCCTTTCTGATGTCAGATTTATATATGAAATTTATGCCATTGCTTTGGATTATTTCATGTGAATGTCTGTAATCTAGAAATTATATTAAACCCTAGAAGCCAACACTTAGTTTACTTTGATTGTGTTTGTTTTGCAGATCAAATAGGCTAGGTTGCATGTACGAAATTCTCACATATTCGGTCTTGTCGGAATAGGATGGCATCGGACTGAACGTGTTTTATTTTTTTGCATTTCTTTTCATTTTATTTTAGTTTTCCAGAAGGTTCAAATTTGTTAAAATAAATACGTAAAAATTATAAAATCTAAAAAAAATAGAATAATGAACTATAGACACCAAAAAAACACCAATCCAATTAAGTGACTACAAACACTAATCGCATTGACATACACAGCTTTCAGGGTAGCCCTCAGAGGTCAAACAGTGGTCCTAGCCACTCACACAGCAGTTTAGAAGGTCGAAAAGTGAGCAAAGCAGAGATGGTTGTTTTAACAAATCCTTAAAGCCTTAAGCAATAACAAAGACTTAAAGCCTTAAGCAAAACTTAAGCAAGAACAAAGCCTTAAAGCCTTAAGCAAGAACAAAGCCTAAAAGCCTTAAGCAAGAATAAGCCTTTACCAAAAACAAGCTCTAGCTGAAGTGTCGCAATAAAAGCCTTAAGAAATAATAAGCCTTTACCAAAAACAAGCTCCAACCGAAGTGTCACGATATCACGACACTTCGGCCCCAAAACAAGCCTCGGCCAAAGTGTCGCGATATCGCGACACTTCGGTCCCAAAAACATACCTCGGTCGAAGTGTCGCGATATCACTTCGGCCCCAAAGCCAAGACTTGGCCGAAGTGTCGCGATATCGTGACACTTCGGCCCAAAGCCAAGACCCGGCCGAAGTGTCGCGATATCGCGAAACTTCGGCCCCAGAGCCAAGCCCCGACCGAAGTGTCGTGATATCGTGAAACTTTGGCCCCAAAGCAAAGCCCCGACCGAAGTGTCGTGATATTGTGACACTTCGACCCCAAAGCAAAGCCCTAACCGAAGTGTCACGATATCACGACACTTCGGGCCCAAAACCAAAGGTCGGTCGAAGTGTCAAGATATCGCGACACTTTGGGCCCAAAACCAAGGGCCGGCAGAAGTGTCGCGATATCGCGACACTTCGGGACCAAAACCAAGGGCCGATCGAAGTGTCGTGATATCGCGATACTTTCGGCCCAAAACCAAGGGCCAAAAGAAGTGTCATGATATCGCAACACTTCGGGCCCAGGACAGAGCCCCAGCCGAAGTGTCACGATATTGCGACACTTCAGCATTTGCGCCAAGGCAGAACTTCAACCAGTCAGAGGCAAACATCAAGGCGTCGACCAATCAAAGGCAGACATTAAACCAACTAAAGCAAACATTAAAGCAGTTCAAAGTGACCGTTAGACAAGTGGCAGCCAGAGACAGTCATTTATGGCTTCTGCCTTGCATGCGCGCGTAGGTGGGTAGGTTGGCCGTTGCAAGACTGTCACAGGGGCAGTCATGGCAGCCCAAGTCACGGAGGACTTTCCTACCTCCCGGGAAGGCATGGCCGCCACGTGGCGTCACTGCATACCATTTTCAAAGAGACCCCGTGGGTCTATAAAATGGTGGATTTTCCCACCCAAACATAGGCAAGTAGACATTTCAAAGCAACGAAGTGCTGCCAAAACCCAAACATCCGATCAATACCCGACATTGGATCACAATATTCCATCCATTCGACGACATCACAACCTAAAAGATTTTGGGCCCTTCCTTAGTGGATTGGCGCTGAAATCAAGTTTTAACGGGGCGGCCCGCTTGGGCACCCCATACCTTTTTGCTGGTTTCGCTTTAATATATTTTGTTCTTGAGTTTTTATCCTGCATTAGGGTTCATTCTGCATTGTATGTTTAATATATATATCGAATATTATTATGCTCTCGTGGCTTTTCGATATCACGTTAACTTGCAGGTAGAGATGTCACATTCGAGTGCAGTTTGACTGATTGTTCTATGATAGTGGCCCTCTGTGCCACTTTTATAAAAGCACATTCAGATCTCATCATTGTTTGAATATAAGATCTGTGACTTTATTACATATTTATCATACGTCGCATTATACGCTGCTTTTTATTTTATTCTGCTATCATGTGCTTATCATACGTCACAGGTGCTACTAACATTTTTTATGTTTCTTTTATTGCATGAGAAACAACAAACATCAAGGATTCATCATCACGAGTGACGGCAACACTTTAGCCTGCCCATTTCAAATGTGGGCATGCGGAAGAAAAATTATTGATCACGATTGTAATCAAAAACATCCTAACACTCCTAGCCCCTAATAAGGGAGGAGATGGATTGTAACAGAGTTTAGAATTAATATAAAAGGGCTGTGCTCCGGCTTCCTCTTATGTTTTATCTTGGTTTGATTACGTTTGTCTTTGTTTATATTGCATCTCAATACTGTCTTTCTTTCGGAATCTCATGCTTTCAATGGCAATCATGGTGGGACCGTTCCCTGATTTTTAAATCACAGAAACTAATCTGATTTGCTGTGTTTTGTGCTTAGCAGGTACCCTTTTTTTTAGCCGAAGGTCAAAAACAGCAAGTCCGGGCAGAAAAGAGGTAACGGTTTCTAACTGTCCCTGGTATTTTTTGCTATGATATTTCTGTTTATTGTATTTGTTTATTTTTTTTTAACTCTCATTTTTTTTAATTATTAAAGAAAGGTAGAGAAAGTTTCTGTCAATTTTCTTGCTTTATTTATTTATTTAATTAAAAAAAAAAAATTCTTCAAATTTCTACTTGCTGTTTTCCGGTTTGTAGTGTTTGTATGGCATAGGGAAAGTTTCTTTTCTTTGCTGTCTGTTTCATTTTTTTTTTTTAAATGACCCCCACACACTTCACGTGGTAAATTTAAATCAAGGAGCTGGTCATAAAACCCCAGCCCTTGATCAAGACCATCGATGGATTTCATCACCACCTTGGCTTGATTTTGTATCCATTACCCCGATTGTCACTGTTGTTAGGCGTAAATCCTGACGAAAGCTGACCGAGTGTTGCTGGGGTGATTCCCAACATGCGAGGATAAGTCTTCTATGGTAGGTGCCATTAACAGGACAATACCCCTTTCGTACCACCTATGTACCACGTACCATCTGCTCTCACGTACCTATAGTCTCCCTCTCGTAAGGGCGAGTATATAGAGAGGTTGGTATATTGGCCTGGCTGGTATATTGAAGGGGCGACCATTTTGGGAGTCATATGAGCCAACATTATGCATTTAAACGTTCTTCAAAACTTGCAAAAATAAAACAAAACATCAAAATGCACTAAACCAGTTTAGGACACACTATTAATCCTTAAAAGAGATAATCACGGTTTTGTGTATGTGTGTGTTCATTTATGTTTAATGTAAACAAAAAGACAAATCATCATAAATGAGATAAAAATCTGCTTAGCTAGTAGAAGAGCACCACAATGGTGCTCACCCGTAGCCAAGCCCAATCATGGGTGGATGTTGTGGGGAGTATCCAAGGAGGCACAAGTCACCTTCGGTATAACCCCAAGGATTTGGTCATACCACCTTGGCGGCCTGACACACAAAGCAGTCCCCTCCATGCCCCGACAAAACGGGACTATAGGGGCACCTCTTCGAGGAGCACTCCTATTCAGCATAGCACTCAGCACACACCCTTCCATGAGGGGTACAGTCATAGGAGAGCTCCCTTAGATGCTCGCTATGAGATGTCACTGTGCGATGAAGCGCTAAGTCAACATAGGGTTCAACGGGAGGAACCACATGATTACACTATCCCCCCTTCACCCCCTCTAGTGGTCAGGACTACAAGGACAAATCTAGAGAGCAAGGTTCCTCCAGAGCACAAGGCTCTTCAGGCAGGGCAAGCCAATGCCACCCGTCCCTCTTTCATTTATGAAAGGGGGTATGAGGAAAACCCTTACCTTCCTCAAAAACAATATACATCACGGGAGCAAGACGCCTCCACGAATGCTAGATATCAGGATCACCTACTGAGGCCAGAGCCTCGGATAAATGCTGCTACCCCCAATAGAGGGATGCGGCCTATAGATATCTTGGATCACTACGACCGAGATAGATATCTAGGAGAGGCATCTAGGCCTTCTAAACATGAGGCGATGAGACCAACTATCTTAGAATATGTCAAACATTTTGCACACCGGATGCAACTCACGCAACTTGAGCTAGAACGACAACGGTTAGAGCAATGGTATCTTCTAAATAAAGAGCACCTTCTACACCAGAAGGATGAGTTGTTCCAACACACTATGCAGGAGAGGACTCCAACCCTTCACATGCATAAAACAAAACATTGTGAGGGGCACAACCCATGGGGGGAATATAGGTTATCGCAACCTCATCAAATGCTACCCCCAACACCTCCTAGACAGGAGCGGGAGGCTACTCTCCCGATTCCTGAAGCACCACCCCCAACACCTCCTAGACAAGAGTGGGAGGCTACTCTCCCGATTCCTGAAGCACCACCCTCGATGCCTCCTAGATAGGAGCGGGAGGTCGATCCTATAACCAATGACAGGTGCCTTCCTTAGACATCCACCCAGGTTCATGAACCACCCTTAGAAATTCATCAAGAAGCCTCTGAGGAATCAAAGCAAGAAGAAGAGCGGGATGAACTGCCCTATCAAGGCATGGGGGGTGCCATCTGGCCACCCCTCCATAAGCCCCAAGTTCCTCAACAATAACCAATCAAAGAGGAGGAGCTCAAATATCCCGATACATGCAAAGTGCTAGAGCACTTAGAGTCGATAGAGACCAAGATTTTGGAGCTCCCAAGGCCCAACTTACATGAGGCTCTTTTCGAAGAGGATCAACCTTTAATCGTAGGTCTACCTGATGATGCAGTCCTCCATGTCTCAGAATCTCTAGAGTATGATGAGCTGTACTCACTGGTCGAAAGTGAGGATAAAACAAAGATTGCCCACAACAATCACATGCGATAGCATTGACATCCCATAAATATCAATGAAGCAATTCAACAGATAAACATAATACTAAGGCATGAGTGGTGCGTTAACTCACCGCAGTGGGACCAAGCATTACATCCGACACTTTGGGCACACAAAGATCAATTTCAGCCTAGAGATCTCATAGCAACATCAATGCCGAGGGTAGACCCTGTCCTCATATCTGTGCATAGGGCCGATCCATTCGTGCCAATACCTCTAGAGCCAGATCCAGAGTGCAAAGACCATCAAGCTGGGGGTACCTCTATCCCTTGAAGGGTCATAATCCAAACCAAAAAGCTCCAAGGATTATCGCAATCACTTGGTCAAACCTAAATGCTCCAAGGATTATCGTAATCACTTGGTCACCTCAAAAGCTCCACGGATTATCGCAATCGCTTGGTCAAACCAAAAGGGTCCAAGGATTATCACAATCGCTTGGTCACCCCAAAATGCTCCAAGTATTATCGTAATCACTTGGTCACCCCAAAATGCTCCAAGTATTATCGTAATCACTTGGTCACCCCAAATGCTCCAAGGATTATCGCAATCACTTGGTCACCTCAAAAGCTCCAAGGATTATCGCAATCACTTGGTCACCCCAAATGCTCCAAGGATTATCATAATCACTTATTCACCTCAAAAGCTCCAAGGATTATCATAATCGCTTGGTCAAACCCAAATGCTCCAAGGATTTCACAATCGCTTGGTCACCTCAAAAGTTCCAAGGATTATCACAATCGCTTGGTCAAACCCAAATGCTCCAAGGATTATCACAATCACTTGGTCACCCCAAATGCTCCAAGGATTATCGTAATCACTTGGCCACCTCAAAAGCTCCAAGGATTATCGTAATCACTTGGTCACCCCAAATGCTCTAAGGATTATCGAAATCACTTGGTCACCTCAAAAGCTCCAAGGATTATCACAATCGCTTGGTCAAACCCAAATGCTCCAAGGATTTCACAATCGCTTGGTCACCTCAAAAGCTCCAAGGATTATCACAATCGCCTGGTCAAACCCAAATGCTCCAAGGATTTCACAATCACTTGGTCAAACCCCAAAATGCTCCAAGGATTATCGCAATCACTTGGTCACCCCAAATGCTCCAAGGATTATCGTAATCACTTGGTCACCTCAAAAGATCCAAGGATTATCACAATCGCTTAGTCAAACCCAAATGCTCCAAGGATTATCGTAATCACTTGGTCACCTCAAAAGCTCCAAGGATTATCGCAATCACTTGGTCACCCCAAATGCTCCAAGGATTATCGCAATCACTTGGTCACCTCAAAATATCCAAGGATTATCACAATCGCTTGGTCAAACCCAAATGCTCCAAGGATTTCACAATCGCTTGGTCACCTCAAAATCTCCAAGGATTATCACAATCGCTTGGTCAAACCCAAATGCTCCAAGGATTTCACAATCGCTTGGTCAAACCCCAAAATGCTCCAAGGATTATCGCAATCACTTGGTCACCCCAAATGCTCCAAGGATTATCGCAATCACTTGGTCACCCCAAAAGCTCCAAGGATTATCACAATCGCTTGGTCAAACCCAAATGCTCCAAGGATTATCGCAATCACTTGGTCACCTCAAAATCTCCAAGGATTATCACAATCGCTTGGTCAAACCCAAATGCTCCAAGGATTTCACAATCGCTTGGTCAAACCCAAAAATGCTCCAAGGATTCTATAATCGCTTGGTCAATCCCAAAATGCTCCAAGGATTCTCGCAATCGCTTGGTCAAACCACAAAAATGCTCCAAGGATTCTATAATCGCTTGGTCAATCCCAAAATGCTCCAAGGATTCTACAATCGCTTGGTCAAACCCCAAAAATGCTCCAAGGATCCATAAAATTGCTTGGTCAATCCCAAAATGCTCCAAGGATTTCCACAATCGCTTGGTCAAAAATCAAGAAAATTCAAAATCAACAAAAATCATCAAAAACAACAAAAATTTGCATCTCATTTCTAGGCATACTCAAATTCATCAATAGAGAGTTTTTCTTGCACTTCATCTTCATATTCACAAAAATCAATCCATCAAAAATATAAAAATACATAGCTGCATTTAAGCATTGCATCCATACATTGCATATTTGTGGTCGTATAGGTCAAAGGCACCATGGGCTGTAATTGCTCTGCTAGTCCATCTTGTTCCACACTGTTCCATTTTACAAAAACAACAAAAACACCATGCATTGCTTTTACCACACTAGAGTCAGTGGTCTTTTAATGTATCAAGAGTTTTCGTGATTCAGTCATCATTTTGTTCTTTAGCCATGTAATGTATCAAGTCAGACAGATTTTATGAAGGTAGAGTTACACTTGAAGTACACCTTGTTACGTAACATCCCAACACAAATTAAAACACATAAAAATTCCCAAGTTATGTAAACGAAAGATGAAACCTACATAGTAATCCAGGTCACCATAAGCGAAACGATTATCTTGCTCATCCCCCCGTGCGAATGACCCCAAGAATGTTGAGAGTTGGCAAAAGGACAAGCATCCTCCCTACCCAATTCCCTAAGAATCCCTAGTTCTCAATAGTTGCCAAACATAAAAAATTTGCAAAAAGTCAAAACATCAAAATTTGACATCCTATAGGGCACACATCAAAAGGCACAAACAATAGTGATTATCGTCACTCCATATCCCCAACCCCTTGCTCAAAAAAAAAAAAAAAAAAAAACAAATCAAAATAAACAGTGATCTTATCACTACAAACGAGCAAGTATCCCAATACAATTGAAGAAAAGAAGGGAGTTGAACTTGAATCCTTGGAACTCTCAGCATTCTAATAGGTCATGAGGCAAACCTCAGTACTGGTTTGGTTGATAGCCTATCGGTAACTGGCGGTAAACTTCTCGCATGACGATATATCTATCACATTAACTTACGTATAGATCAATGTTTGCATGTGGATGAGCTAGCTTATGGCATCCTGGATAACATCGCAAATTAATCTAACTAAATACAAAAAAGGAGTTAGTGGATCTAATTAGGTGATCCTCAGTATAGGTTCGGTTGAGAGCCCATCTGGAACTGGCGGTATCCTGAAAAATATCACGTAAATGAACTCAATTGCACACATAGGGATGTGAAATAGCTTGGTCAAAAACAATTCTGATTCATATCTTGTTCAAAAGTCTTGTAAGATAAAGTATAGTCATGGCTAGTAATTTAAAACCGTCTAAGTCTTAGAAAACCTTAGCTACATTTCTAAACCAATTGCGCTATTTTTCATCCTTACAATACCATAAGAAAATACAAAAAAAGAAAAACCACATGTATAAATACAAAGTCATGCATCACAAAAATTGCCTAAAAGACAAAATAATAGAGTTCTAAACAGTCTATGGTGCCATATCCAAACACTACAAAGTCCATCCATCCATTTCATTTCTGCATATCACATACATTTGTATTTATCACAACATATGCATCCATCAAAATAAATCAACATACAACAATCGCATTTATCATACCATATGCATCCATCAACATCAATCATTATGCATGCCATAATATCATGACATATACACAAAGAAAGAAAATCAAAGCAACAAAAACATCACAAAAATATAACACAAAAACATAAGCAATAAACATTGTCAGACAAGAGTGCTCTTGCACTTAACCTCTTGGCATAGCAAAACTGATGTCGGGGTTTACAGTGTCACTATCCTACTCCCTAAGAAGGCTACCATAGCCGGACCGCTCCACGGGAGGTCGGATTTTCACCAATTTTAAATCCCAAATTGCATCACAAAAACAACAAAGCAACAAAAACATCACAAAAATGTAACACAAAAACATAAGCAATAAACATTGTCAGACAAGAGTGCTCTTGCACTTAACCTCTTGGCATAGCAAAACTGACGTCGGGGTTTACAGTGTCACTATCCTACTCCCTAAGAAGGCTACCATATCCGGACCGCTCCACGGGAGGTCGGATTTTTGCCAATTTTAATCCCAAATGGCATCACAAAAACAACAAAACAACAAAAACATCACAAAAATGCAACACAAAAACATAAGCAATAAACATTGTCGGACAAGAGTGCTCTTGCACTTAACCTCTTGGCATAGCAAAACTGATGTCGGGGTTTATAGTGTCACTATCCTACTCCCTAAGAAGGCTACCATAGCCGGACCGCTCCACAGGAGGTCAGATTTTCGCCAATTTTAAATCCCAAATGGCATCACAAAAACAACAAAACAACAAAAACATAACAAAAATGCAACACAAAAACATAGCAATAAGCATTGCCAGAAATAAGTGCTCTTGCACTTAACCTCTTGGCATAAAAAAATCGATGTCGGGGCTTAAATTATCACTCTCCTACTTCCCCAAGAAGGCTACCATAGCCGGACCGCTCCACGGGAAGATGGGTTTTTGATAATTTCACCCCATTACGGCATCACCAAAAGGGTTAACACCCACCAAAAATAGGTCCAAATGTCGGGAAATTGCACGTGCTTAAATGGTAAAACATCTAAAGGCACCCTAACCTAAGTCATCTTGGGTCAAGCGACTCGTCGCTTTTCTCACGAAGGTCATTCCCTCATCGATTTGTCGCTTGAGGGGGTAGTCACACTTAGTCACCAATCAACAAGCACACACCCAATCAAGGCAATGGCATGCATTCAAAGAATCATTGACAAAGACAATCATGCCCTTGCTTGGGGCAGTAAACAAGCAATCATCAAATTTATCAAACACTTGGCATTCCCGAAGCATGAACACAAGGTTCCCCTATGGATAAAAGGTTGCGCCCTTTGCCTAATCATGACTGATCAATGTCCAAGCTCAAGTCACACCTCACCAAAATAGGTTAACACTTGAAATCAAATTCCTTAGCTCGTCAGAAGCAAGGATTCAAGAATGCATGCCCTTTCCATACTTGGGGCATCAAAAGTTGGTTAGGTTACCAAGAGACCCTAATAATTAGTGCTTTGGTCTTCTATTTTTGCTCAGCACTGCATCACCCGCAGCACTTCCCAAAAAGGGGGCATCTATAGACACCAAAATAGTACCAATCCGATTAAGTGACTACAAACACTGATCGCATTGACATACACAACTTTCAGGGCAGCCCTCAGAGGTCAAACAGTGGTCCTAGCCACTCACACAGCAGTTTAGAAGGTCAAAAAGTGAGCAAAGCAAAGATGGTCGTTTTAACAAAGCCTTAAAGCCTTAAGCAAGAACAAAGCCTTAAAGCCTTAAGCAAGAACAAAGCCTTAAAGCCTTAAGCAAGAACAAAGCCTTAAAGCCTTAAGAAAGAATAAGCCTTTACCAAAAACAAGCTCCGACCGAAGTGTCGCGATATCGTGACACTTCGGCCCCAAAACAAGCCTCGGCCGAAGTGTCACGATATCGCGACACTTCGGCCCCAAAACAAGCCTCGGCCGAAGTGTCGTGATATCGCGACACTTCAGCCCCAAAGCCAAGACCTGGCCGAAGTGTCGCGATATCGAGACACTTCAGCCCCAAAACCAAGACCCGACTGAAGTGTCGTGATATCGCGACACTTCGGCCCCAAAGCCAAGCCCCGGCCAAAGTGTCGTGATATCGCAACACTTCGGGCCCGAGCCAAGCCCCGATCGAAGTGTCGCGATATCACGACACTTCGGCCCAAAAACAAGCCTCGGCTAAAGTGTCACGATATCACGACACTTCGACCCCAAAGCCAAACCCCGGCCGAAGTGTTGCAATATCGTGACACTTCGGGCCTAAAACCAAAGGTCGACCGAAGTGTCGCGATATCACGACACTTCGGGCCCAAAACCAAGGGCCGGCCGAAGTGTCGCGATATCACGACACTTCGGGCCCAAAACCAAGGGCCGACCGAAGTGTCGCGACACTTCGGGCCCAAAACCAAGACCCGGCCAAAGTGTCGCGATATCGTGACACTTCGAGCCCAGAACAGATCCCCGATCGAAGTGTCGCGATATCGCGACGTCGCAATATCGCGACACTTCGGCATTTGCACCAAGGCAGAACTTCAACCAGTCAGAGGCAAACATCAAGGCATCGACCAATCAAAGGCAGACATTAAACCAACTAAAGCAAACATTAAAGCAGTTCAAAGTGACCGTTAGACAAGTGGTAGCCAGAGACAATCATTTATGGCTTATGCCTTGCATGCGCACGTAGGTGGGTAGGTTGGTCGTTGCAAGACTATCACAGGGGTAGTCATGGCAGCCCAAGTCGCGGAGGACTTTCCTACCTCCCGGGAAGGCATGGCCGCCACGTGGCGTCACTGCATACCATTTTCAAAGAGACCCCATGGGTCTATAAAACGGTGGATTTTCCCACCCAAACACAGGCAGGTAGACATTTCGAAGCAACGAAGTGCTACCAAAACCCAAACATCCGATCAATACCCGACATTGGATCACAATATTCCATCCATTCGACGACATCACAACCTGAAAGATTTTGGGCCCTTCCTTAGTGGATTGGCGCTGAAATCAAGTTTTAACGGGGCGGCCCGCTTGGGCACCCCATACATTTTTGCTAGTTCCGCTTTAATATATTCTGTTCTTGATTTTTTATCTGGCATTAGGGTTCATTTTGCATTGTATGTTTAACATATATATCAAATATTATTATGCTTTCATGGCTTTTCGATATCACGTTAACTTGCAGGTAGAGACGTCACATTCGAGTGTAGTTTGACCGATTATTTCAATGACAGTGGCCCTCTGCGCCACTTTTATAAAAGCACATTCAGATCTCATCATTGTTTGAATATAAGATCTGCGACATTATCACATATTTATCATACGTCGCATTATACGCTACTTTTTATTTTATTCTGCTATCATGTGCTTATCATACGTCATAGGTGCTACTAACGTTTTTTATGTTTCTTTGATTGCAGGAGAAACAACAAACATCAAGGATTCATCATCGCGAGCGGCGGCAACGCTTTAGCCCGCCCATTTCAAATGTGGGCATGCGGAAGAAAAAGTATTGATCATGATTGTAATCAAAAACATCCTAACACTCCTAGCCCCTAAGAAGGGAGGAGATGGATTGTAACAGAGTTTAGAATTAATATAAAAGGGCTGTGCTCCGGCTTCCTCTTATGTTTTATCTTGGTTTGATTACGTTTGTCTTTGTTTATATTGCATCTCAATACTGTCTTTCTTCCGGAATCTCATGCTTTCATGAACAATCACTAAAGTTTCTTGGTAAAATAAACCAACATGCCCCTTGTTTACAGTTACTTGCTTTCACTAAGGTATTCCTAGCATTTACTTGATACATATTCATATGTATACAAGCACTCATTTAATAAAAGGAACCTTGGAGAAATTTCATTTCTTTGCAAGAGAGGGATTTCCAATAAATTCCTTAACTGTGTGTGGTATCTTTGCAATTGGGCAAAATATCCACTCAACATTTTGGCGCTAGAAGGAGGGCCTGAACTGGTTTATTTCAGATTGATTTAAATGCTATAGGGATTTAAATTTTGAATGTTTCATGCCCTATTGGTTATTATCTTTAAACCTCTTTTAACAATACAACATTGTACTGTTAAAAGGAGGATATGAATTGCTATGCATTGTTCTAATGCTTTGATTTTTCATAGAGGAATAATGTGATCTAATTTAATTTAAAAAAAATACAAATAAATAAATTAATTAATTAATTAAAAAAATAATAATAATTTTTTTTTTTTTTTGGGTATTAAAGTTATATTATTGAAGATTCATTAATGGCTATGTTTTCACCATGGATGACAGGTAGCCCATTGAACATACCAGGAGCTCAACATTATTTTCCCGCTGGTTTTGAGAGATGTCTTCCTCGATTTTTGTCTAACGGGACAAATATTGTAGGAGAACACATTCAAGCATTCAAATTTGTTGTGAATCACTTAACAATTTGGCATGATGATGTTGTTTGTAAAATGTTCCCTTACACCTTGGACAAAGTGGCATTTGATTGGTTTACAAGTATGCCTTTAGGATCTATCACTTCTTGGGCTCAACTAGAGGCAACATTTCTTAATCAATTCAACAAAAAGCAAGTTGACCCAATCCACATGTATGAGCGGTTTTCACTATTAAAAAAGGACCAAGTGAAAATGCGAAGTCATTTTTTGAAAGATTCTTTGGATTATACACTCAATTAGTGACATTTTATGCTCTTCAAGAAGAAATGGCTCTCCAAATATATGTAAATGCTCTTGACCCACTCATTTCCACATATTTGCAAGGGATGCCTCTAATCACATCTTTTTCACAAGCCTATACTCAAGCAATAATAATTGAGCAACAATTGAGTTGTCAAAATTATGGTGGGGCTTTTGGATCGTATAATCTTCAATAATTTAATACATCCTTTACCCATCCAATGATTTATCCACCTCAACCAAATTCAAGTGTAAATCAATTTTAGAATCAAAAATCATTCCCAAGCTTCAATCAATTTCAAAATCCTCAACTTACCATGCAAGATCAACCATCTTTCTTAAGTATGAATCAACTTCAAAATACTCATATTGATTCAAAAGATATTTTTAAAATCAATTTTAATTATTTTCATAAGAATATGATTTTAGGCAAGGGAGGAGTACTAGATTCAACTAGTATTGAAACATGTGACAAATTGGAAGCCCTCGACTCACCAAAAGATGAATTCTATGAGGATGAATCGGTTTCGGATGACATTGTTGAAAATGATGACCAAGAAAATCCACACCTTCCAAATTGTGATAAAATTGAATCATGGGTTACAAATTTGGATTATGATAGCCTTATCAATTTGAATACAAGCAATAACCCAATTTTGGAAGTAATTGAACCATCTAAGGAAGGTGAAGGTAAATTTGATGAGAAACATGTTGATGAATTAAAAGATGATGAAGAAATAATTGAGCATCACAATTTGACTTTGAAATATGATCATTATGATTCTTGGGAAGAGTATGCTCACTCCAAAATTGCTAATGAAATTTGTGTGCCTATTGATATGCAGGATAATACAATTGCCTTTTCATATGAGGATATTACAAGTCCTGTGCAATCTAAGAATGTTTTGGAATAAGGGTTGGAATCTCATCAAAGGTTGGAGAAGGATAATGATTTTACTACCATGGATGAAGGAGAATCAATCATTTTTATTCATCTTGAGGGGCAAGAAATCAAAAATCTTGATCCACCTATTGATTCTACAATGTCTATGCCATCTCAAAATGATGAAATTACAAAGCCTAAGTGGTGTGGGTTTGATACTATTGATGATCCTAATGAAAATATGGATTTTGAGGCAACTCAAGCCATTGATTATGGAAAGGTGTCACGTGACACATATTTTGAAAAATTAGGCTCTTGTTTTGAAAAGGAAGGATGCATGTTTGTTTGGGTGCCTAACTTTGGTGTTTTTGAACAGGTGTTGGAGGATGAAGAAGACAATGAAGAAAAAGGAAAAGCTACTAACACTCATCAAGTTATGATAAATTCTAATCATGATGGGTTAAGTATGGGTGACAAAGTGAAATCTTTACCCTTGGTAGTAGCCACAAAAATTTTAAGTGATGGGTTACATGATGTCCCTTTGGGTGCTAATGTCATTGATGATGAAAGGTCAAATCTTGGTGATGTTTGTCAAGTTTTGATTAATTTTGATCGCTTTAAAATCTTGAAAAATGATTTGAATTCAAGAATTTTAGAAATAGGCTCTTGTTTGCAATATCTCACATTTGAAAAAGAAAGCCTACTTCTAAATCATGAGTGGAATGATGAAACTTGCATTTTAGAGAATAGACATGATAAAATTGAAAATCAATCGTTGTCTAATCAATTTGAAAATTTGAATCTCACCTATGAGAATACTAATGGAACTAAATTTTATTGGTGGGGTGAGAGAAGAAAGTTGAAGTGGGTTGCATTGTTTGGTCTAGTCTTGTTTTTGTTGGATGCCCACAACATTTGGCAGGCATATCATGTTATATTTTTGTGGAAATGTTCTAATCATGTTTGGGATCCAGGAAAGCAATAGTCCAAGCTGGGCATCATCTTGTACTATATTGTATATAAATTTTGATTTTGGTTTGAGTTTGTGTTTTAAAATTTTCATTTTTGGATTGTTGTTTGATTTCATTGGACATGTTTAGTTTTGTTTGATAAAAAAAAAAAAAAAATGTTGAGATGTAAACTTATGCCTAAAATCAGGAGAATATGAAACATTGGAATTATGTTGTAGAAAGCTCCACAAGTAACACAAACATTTAAATATTATTGTTTGGATCTTGTGATGCATGAAGTTGTCAGTTTTGCACATCATGGTAAAATAGATGACATATATTCCAAAGGAAGCAGTGCATTCATATCTTATGTCATATTCCACATTGCATATACATGTCATCTAAGTTACATTTTCATTCCATGGGAAATTATTGAGAAGGTGTTGAAGCCTCTTAGGATTATTACATAAAATATATTAAAAGGATCCTAAGGTTGGGAACTGCTGCCCAAGCTATCTTGAACCAAGCACATTCCATGCACATTAAAGAGAGTCTTGAGCAAAATGGTTAAAACCATACTTGGATGAAAAGGTGAGGTGAAAAGAATATTTCATGTTTGTCCTATCATGCAACATAATCCTTAAAACAATGGTTTTTACCATTTCCATTAAGCTTAAAGCCTAAAACCAGAGTAGTAAATATAGGGTTAAATCCTCATCGAACTTAGGTTGAGGATCCAACTCCCCAAAGCTCTGAGTTGACCTACATGGAGTAGTAAGGATAGGACTTAATTCTCATCTCGCTTAGGTTGAGAATTCGATTCCCCAAAGCTTCCATTTTTCCCATTTCATCATAAAGCTTGGATTGGAAGGATCGTACTACATGTCCTCTACAAAGGATGGGTAGTCATCCCAAAGGTCCAAGCAATAAAAGTAAAACTAATTTTTTCCATTTCATATCAATCTTGGAGTGAAAATATTGTACTACATGTCCTCTGCAAAGGATGGGTAGTCATCCCAAAGGTCCAAGAGATAAAAGATAATATTTTTCATTTCACCTTAATATTGGATTGGTGGGATTGTACTACATGTCCCTAGTAAGGATGGGTAGTCATCCCAAAGGTCCAAGAAATAAAAGAAAAAGAATGAATGAAGCCAAGTCAGGGATTATGGAGTTAAGTATGCTCATGCGTGGCAACATGTCTTGTCTAAAAGCAAGACCACTGATTGCTCATATGGATAGACTAGCCTGAACATTTCATCCATAACAGGTTAAATTATTTTGTTCAAGATGAGGTAATGAACTCCAAATCAAAATAGTAAGGATAGGGTTAAATTCCCATCTCGCTTAGGTTGGGAATCCTATTCCCCAAAGTTCTAATTTCACTCACACTTGCACATGGGTTCAAGATAGTAGTGACACATAACCAACTTTGGGATCTAGTAAATTTAATTCAGTATACATATTTTGGTCCTAGGAGGGTTTGACATCTTTAATATATTTGTCTATGATATAAGAAGGTTTGAGCATTTATAAAGCAAATTGTTACATCTCTAGTATCTTCATCATACATCAAATCCTGCACAAATCATGCATAGCCGTGCATACAAATCATAAGTGAAACTGACAATGGAATGTTGAACAAGTTCAAATGATAAGAAATAAAACACATTGCACACACCGAGCTGATACTTAATGACTCTGATGTTTCATGTATTTTTGATCTGTTGGTATTTGTTTATCTTCTATGTGTTGACGCCTGTATCTAAGCTTGTATGTTTCAGGTTGGGTTCTCACCAAAATGCTTAAGAGCATTTGATAGCAGAGTCGCCATTTGTTGTGGCTGATCGACAACACACCCCAAAATTGGGGACCCACCTTTTTTGCATGCTTTCAAGGAAAACTGCAGTAGCCCAGATGCTAAAAAAATCAATCAAGAAAAAAGCAAAAATTTCACTAAGGTAAAAAAGTGTCGCGATATCGCGACATGTCGCTTCGTCACTAGAAAAAATGAAAAAGTGTCGTGATATCGTGACATGTTGCTCTGTCGCTGGCAAAAAATGAAAGTTGTCACGATATCGCGACATGTCGCTCTGTCGCTGGCAAAAATGAAGAAGTGTTGCGATATCGCGACTTGTCACGTTTTCGCGGCCCAGGTAAGCAGGAAGATGCATTGATCGAAAATTGTCACGATTTCGCGACGTGTTGTGAAATCGCGGTCCATAGAAGAGAGAGAAAGATAGAATGAAAACTGGTAGCGAAATTGCGACATGTCACAAAATTGCGGGTCAAACCAGTCAAACAGGGTTGGTAGAAAAACATCGCAATTTCGCGACAAGAGGCAACAAAGCAGCCCAAGGATGAAAAATGTCACGATTTCACAACAGAAAGTAGCCGAGGTGTACGGAAGTAAAACGCGATGCGATATGATGACAGGAAATAGCAAAGGGGCCCGAAATAGAAAAGCGTAGCGATTTCGTGACAGAAAGCCAAAAAAGTGTACGAAATATAAAAGTGTCACGATTTCGTGACATGTCGCATTTTTGTGGCCAAATGCAGCAAGACAACCTAAAGCAGAAAAGCATCACGATTTCACAATAGAAAGCCACAATGCATGTCAAGGATGAAAAGCGTCGCGATTTCGCGACAGAAAGCAGCCAAGGTGTACGAAAGAGAAAAGTGTCACGATTTCGCGACATGTTGCATTTTCATGGCGCATGAAGGCAGGAAATGCTGTTGGTAGGAAAACATCGCGATATCGCAACATGTCACGATTTCGCAACATGTCGCATTTTCACGACGCTTGAAGGCAGACAAGGCTGCTAGCAAGAAAGTGTCGCGATATCGTGACATGTCGTGTTTTCATGGTAAAAGCAAGGAAACAAGGCTGCATGCTATTTTTGGTCGTGATTTACATGGGACCATTACTGAACATGTAGAAAAGTGTGGAATACGTGGAGTACAGGTGTCAGGGTTGCAAAAACGTTACATTTTAGCAGAGAATATCGAATTTTTTGGCATCGAGCATAAAATCAAAAGCAGTGAAAAGGCGGGGAATGCGAAATGATACAATCTGGGAGGTGAAACGAAGCATCGCAGAACGAAGCAGAGAACCGTACTAGCAAGTATAAAGCGCAGAGGCACAAACTAATATAGGGGGTCAAAAACTACTGCGAGCAGGTTGCAGAGTTGATGGAGACTAACTGTTCTGGGCCTGCTATGGAGTGCTTTTCTTCCACTTTTGTTGGTTTTGAGATAAACCAGAGATTCTACTATTGTAACAGGACATATTTTTAATGCAGAATTGTTCAAAAATTTGCATTTTATGGGCAAGAAAGGATGAGAAATCTTCTGCATGCTTCATTTTACTGTTCTATTTTTCTCCTTTCAGATGTCAGATTTATATATGAAATTTATGCCATTGCTTTGGATTATTTCATGTGAATGTCTGTAATCTAAAAATTATTTTAAACCCTAGAAGCCAGCACTTAGTTTACTTTGATTGTGTTTGTTTTGCAGATCAAATAGGCTAGGTTGCATGTATGAAATTCTCACATATTCGGTCTTGTCGAAATAGGATGGCATCAGACTAAACATGTTTTATTTTTTTGCATTTCTTTTCATTTTATTTTAGTTTTCCAGAAGGTTCAACTTTGTTAAAATAAATACGTAAAAATTATAAAATCTACAAAAAAAAAAATAGAATAATGAACAATCACTAAATTTTCATGGTAAAATAAACCAACATGCCCCTTGTTTACAGTTACTTGCTTTCACTAAGGTATTCCTAGCATTTACTTGATACATATTCATATGTATACAAGCACTCATTTAATAAAAGGAACCTTGGAGAAATTTCATTTCTTTGCAAGAGAGGGATTTCCAATTAATTCCTTAACTATGTGTGGTATCTTTGCAATTGGGCAAAATATCCACTCAATAGGTAGGATTGCCACATTGCCAACGACCTATCTTGGACTACCTCTCTTTGTGAGGAGAATGAAAGACTCACTATGGGACCCTTTGATTGAAAGAATCCAACATAAACTAGCCTCTTGGAAATGGGTGTTGCTGAGACAAGCTAGGAAGGTGGTACTTGTTCAAAGCATGCTCCATAGCATACCCATTTCTTTCATGTCCTTATTCTTGCTCCTTGCTAAAGTAACGGATAAAATTGATCGTATTTGTAAAACATTCCTTTGGGTTGGATTGGATTTAAAAGGCAAGTACCACTTGGTCACTTGGGATCAGATTTGCAAGAGGAGAAAGGACGGGGGTATTAATTTGAAAAGAGCAACACTTATGATAGAGCCCTTGTTGGTAAATCAGGGTGGTTGGTTGCTTCGAAAATCGAGAGACCTTGGATCCTTAAAGTGAAATACGGATTTAATTCTTTCTTGTTAGACGATCTCTCCCTGAGAGGCTCCATTTTCTAGAGAAGTTTAACGAATATCAGGGACTTTGTGAAGGCTAAATGCAGGTGGATCATTGGTGATGGGAGAAACATCAAGTTTTGGGAAGACCATTTGTTGAGGGAAGAGTCATTATTGGATGACCCAAATCTCAGTGTTCTTGCTTTGAAAGTGATGGAGGAAGGCAACATTTGGGTTTCCCAATATATGTCTATTTTCAATGGCAGGAATTCATGGAATTCTCATCTCTATTGGGTGTCCAACCAGAACGATTTGGTCAGTTTGCAAAGACTTTTAGTGGAACTTAACAGGTATACGATTAGACAAGACGATTCCAGAGACTGTTTGATTTAGAGTGGGGAAGTTGAAGGTGATTTTACTGTGAAATCAGCTTATTCCTTCTTTCTCCCGAAATATGAGGCTCCTTTTCTAGCGAATCTTATTTGGATTAAAATACTAATCCCAAATATCAATATTTATTTCTAGATGATGGCTCAAAATAAAATACTTTCTTTGGATAATCTTCGAAAGAGGGGCGCATTATCGTGAATAGATGCTATCTATGCAAATTGAACTGGGAATCCATGCAACATTTACTCCTCAGCTACACGTTCACATGGTAGGTATTTATGTTTATTTTTAATTGGTTTAACATTTATTGGGTGTTTCTAGGTACGTTGATGGACATCATCATTCAATGGTGTTCATCTTTCGTGTCCCAATGACTATCTTGGTTGTGGAAATTATGCTTCCCCATGCGTGCTGGGGGGTGTGGAAATAACGAAATGTCTGTGCTTTTAATGACGTTGAGACCGATGATGTCAGGGTGGGTACTAAGATGATTAACAGAGCATCGAAGAATGTCTTGACTACCTTTGTGGGTAAACGGCCTAAGGCACCCTCCTCCTCCAACGAAGTTGATTTGGAATTTATATTAGGTTGGAGCCCTCTTCCTCGCTCCCCCTTGAACCTAATCCTAGAGCAAGAATTAAGTGGGCCCATCCGGCTCCCAATTGGCTAAAACTCAACTTCGATGGGGCCTCAAAGGGTAACCTCAGACAAGGCTGGAATAGGTGGCATTGTGCGAAACGAGAATGGTGACATCCTCATGGCATTTGTTGAACCCCTTGATTCCCAATCTTCACACTTTGCGGAGGCTCGCGCAGCTTATATGGGGTGAAATTGTTAGTGGATGCTAGCTGTCAAAATGTAGAAATCAAAGGTGACTTATTGAACATAATCAAGATGCTCAAAAGGGAGTGTACACCTAGCTGGAACGTTCTCAATCTTATTGTCAAAGCTAGGATATTGGTGTATGCTTTTGATCAGGTGAACATTCGCCATGTGTTCTGTGAGGGTAATGCACTGGCCAATATGCTAGCCAACCATGGTGTCCACTGTGCTGCTTTTTCGATGTGGAAAAACGATGTCCCGAATGATGTAGTCTCCCTTGCTAGGAAAGAGGCTCATGATGCTTTGTTTTTGTAAGGAGGAGTCAAAAATCCCTTTGGTGACGTAGTCTCCCTTGCTAGGAAAGAGGCTCATGATGCTTTTTTTTGTAAGGAGTTGAACATCCCTTTGGCTCTCGTTGGAAGGGGTGTTCGGTCTCACTTTGCCTTTTGACCGAAGTTTGTTAGAGTTTGTTTTGCCTTCAAAGTGTTATGCTTTTCTAAGTTCTCTCCGAAATCATTATGGTTATTAGAAATTAAACTCTCGATTATTCCTAATAGATATAATATTTTGAAAATTATTATTATGGTTGAAAATTTGGCTATATGTATAAGGTTGTGAGGACCTTTCAAAACCATCTCTTTAAATTAATACCAAACAAAAAAACAAAAGACGCAAGAATATTTTAATACAAGAATATGCTGTGTTGAGCTGGTATAGGCGGAATGATAGGGGTGTTAAAACAAATTCTTAGTCTACTTTTATAGGGTGTAGTCGTACCACTTTAACATTATTTTTTAGATGTATATTAAAAAAATTGATAACACCAGAATATCGTAATCAATCGTACAAAAACCTTCTAGACATCAACTAACACAACGAACTCAACCACTGCATAACAAAATTTTCCTACATAGTTAAAGATAGATATTCATTTCATTAATGAACTCACAGGAATATCCTTCATAATCCACCTCTACAAAATTTATTCAAAACAACTGGAATCTTATAAGACGCAATGATATGAACTCAGTCGGGCTTCCTGCAGTTCTTTCTAATCTCTCCACTGGAACCTGTGAGAGGCTTGATATTTCCCATCTTCACCATTGCAGCTGCAAAGTCCTTAAAGAATGCCCCTTGATTCCCGCTGTAGGTGCTGACCTGAGAATCAGTAGAGCCTCCATTAAACAGTTGCTGGTGAGAGTGAAGCAGTCCTTTCTTACTTATCAAATTCTTGTAGTAATGATTGTCGAAGGCAGTCGGAGTTTGGAGATCTAATGGCGATATGATGTTGTCGCCTCCGTTTCTAGCGCACTTTGCTTTCAGAGAACTGGCGTACTTCATAACTATGTTGGATTCTTTCTAAATACGAGGCCTGAAACTGGTGCACCGCGCTTGACCGATCGTATGAGCACCTATAGAACGAAAAGCCAACACCATTAACTCTCTACAAAACCAGTGGACTAAATATTAAAGGTGTGGAATATAGTTTAACTGAAAGTACAACCATGTCCTTTGTTGAAAACTTGAAAGTCCTTGTGCCTGGAATTTGGAGATAAGGTTGCTCAGACTTGATGTCGGTGGTGGAATGCTATTATTTGCTCCAATTTTGCTTGCTGTCCTCGAATCTCTCCTTCCCAGCATAACTGTCCACCAAGGCCATCCCAACTACATAGACGATAATATTTCGTACAAAATATTACGTAGAGAACATGGAATTCACTTGTAATGCTCTATAATATAAGTGCAGAAGTCGCTAAAGACAAAAATACTGTATTTGCTTACTTCGGCAACAGAATCACGGGCAGCTATTGCCACGATGTCGGCACACGACACCATTCCACTGCAAACTCTCTCGACTTGGGCCTTTGATGTTATCAATCACCTCGAATCCTCTGGCCGATTGATTATTAGGAACTGCAGTTTTTTCACCAGTCAATGTCGGCGAATCGTCCAACAACACAGAGCCGTCGCAACCCTGCGTTTCCATTCACAGAAATGAGTTCAGATATAACAAAGCATAAGTTCATCTAAAAATTGAATAATAAATGTTTTTTATCGATATCTTTCAAAGTGCAATCCTAAATAGTTTCTTAAATTAACGAAACAGTCATGAAAGTGAAGGCGAAGCAACGATGCACCCATTCGTCTCTCGTTTGCAACTGCTTGCTTCACTGCGTCCCTCACTATGTACAATGCATGAGGACACGACTTAGCATAAAACGTTGGGCTAAGCTGCCCATACGCAGGGTTTGAATGAAGAATTTTAACTTCGATTTCTATTTCCCGAAGTCCGACGGCTCAGCTAAGAGCGAAGTGCGGACTGCGCACAGCGGACGGCGCACAGCGCACAGTGCACAGTGAGCGAAGTACGAAAGACGGGAGCGAAGTGCAAACTTAGGGGAGTTTTTTCGAAGCCCGATCGTGGGGGCGAAGAGCGGACTGCTGACGGCACAAGGCGAAGTGCGGACGGCGCACAGCGACTCAAGCTTCGCTTGCGCACTCGGAGTGCGCTCCCGTGGATTGCGCAACCGGGTTGCGCTTGCGCACTCGGGGTGCACTCCAACTTGTTGCACACTCGGGCTGCGCTTGCGCTATCGGGCTGTGCTCGGATCTCGGGCGCAGTCGGGTTGCGGCAGCGAAGTTGGAAGAGCGCTCCGAACAGACTTAGCCAAATTTGGCCTTGCAAGATCTTTCTGTTGTCCGGAGGCTTGTGCAGCAACGGTGATGGCTTGCTTGGCTGGGAGGAGAGAAACACCGAAACTGAGAGCAAAGTCTCGGATCTGAGCTCTAACTATAGAACTCGAACGAAATCGCTCTGAGGCGATTTGTATAGAGAACAACAGACTTTAGCACATAAAAAATAACTGCAAAACCTAAAGATGCCTAAAACAACAACAAATTTTATTCATATGAAACGAGGGTTATAGAGGTCCTCAACTGAGGAAATAACATCTACAGACTAAGCTACAAGATAAACTAAAAGGAAAAATGTCGAGTCAGCTGCTCGGACATTAATTAGATGAGCCACACTGCTCACTGAAACGCTCTCCTTGCTTTCTCTTCTCTATTCTCCGCATTTTCTTTCCTCTTCTTCCCCTTCTGTCTAAAATACCCGAACTGCCTTATATAGCCACGGGGAGAGGAAGATAGGGTTTGTCCTCTGACAGGTTCTGACAGGCCCTCAACTAGGGTTTATGACCAATCGTCAAACTGGCATTAAATTATGCGATGATCGGATCTATCAGATGTCACATCTGTCAGAGGGTAGGTGCGACGTCATGTCAAACATTTTTTTGGGATCCCCAACTACACGAGCGCAGTCCGAATTTGCCCAAGTTCGGAGCGTAGTCTGGTAGAGGTGTAAAATCTAGATTAATATTTCTAACACCCTCCTTTAAACCTGATTTCACGAGCGCTTTGACTCCAAGTTGCTCTTGCAATCTGTTGAAGTCTTCCTCCTTCAAAGGCTTCGTGAAGATATCTGCCAACTGCTCCTTGGAGTTGCAAAACTACAGTTGAATTTCTCCAAACTTCACCAACTCTCTGATGAAGTGATAACGAATATTGATGTGCTTCATCTGGCTATGGAACACAAGATCCTTTGACAGTGCAATGGCCAAATTGTTATCACAAAAAATTGTTTTCGCGCCTTCCGGAGGATAGTGCAGTTCACTCAGAACTCTTTGCAGCCAAACTGCCTGGCATGCGGCTGTCGTGGTGGTGACATATTCTGCTGATCCGAGATGGAAAGCATACCTGGAGGTGCTCTTCGGTACTGCCAACCCAATCACTATCTGTGAAGTCGACTAGTTCCAATTGGTCCTGTCTAGCATAAAATAGGCCATTGTTCTGCATCCCATTGACATAGCGCAAGATCCTCTTGCCTGCTTTCCAGTGCATGTCCTTTGGAGTCTCCATAAAATGGTTGATTAGACTAACTTTGAACATCATATCTGGCTGAGTTGCAGTCAAATACATTAGACTGCCAACTAGCCTCTTGAACATGGTTGGATCTACATTCCTCCCTGAATCCAGCTTGCCCAGCTTCAAACCTATGGCTATAGGTGTGATGGCAGGTTTGCTATCCTCCATCTTGAAATGCTTCAGGACATCCTTCGCATACTTGCCCTGAGAAATGAAGATGCCATTTGCCGATTGGTCAACTTCAATGCCGAGAAAATACTTCATCAGCCCTAAGTCCGTCATCTCGAACTCCTTCTTCATGGCTATTTTGAACTGGTCGAATAGGACATTGTTGTTGCCAGTATAAATCAAATCGTCCACATATAGGCAGACGATAATGAGCTCACCTGCTTCATTTATCTTTCTGTACAGGGTATGCTCATATGGGCATTTTACAAACCCATTTTCTTGAAAATAGCTATCAATTCGGCTGTACCAAGCCCGGGGCGCCTGCTTCAAACTGTATAGGGCCTTTTTCAGCTTTAGGACTTTGCCCTCCTAGCCTTCAATTTCATAACCTAGTGGTTGATCTATGTAGACCTCTTCCTCTAACACTTCGTTGAGGAATGCTGACTTGACATCCATCTGGTACATCTTCCAACCTTGTTGGGTTGCCAATGCCAAGATCATTCTGACTATGTCAAGTCAGGCTACAGGTGCATATACCTCATGGTAATTGATTCCTGACTTCTGCTTGTACCCCTTTGCCACCAGTCTGGCCTTATGCTTATCAACGTCTCCTTGGGCATTAAAATTTGTCTTATACACCCACTTGACACCAATGGTCTTCTTTCCTGCTGGAAGATCAGCCAGCTTCCAGGTCTCATTCTTTTCAATGGCTGCTATCTCCTCATCCATCACATGTACCCACTTCTGATTCTAACTTGCGTCTTCGAACTCTACTGGATCAACTTCAATAAAGAATGCAAAGTCAAAGTGCTCTTCATCTACATGGGTTTGGGTTGCCTCGTAGATTTATTGCAAGCTCCTTGTCTTCGCTGGCATCACCAGGTTTTGGATTCTACTTGCACATGGAGGTGATCGAGATGGAGTGGTTGTGCTACTACTAGCATCGCTATTGCTGCTGGAAGTTACAGGTGGCTACACACTTCCTTCTTCCAAGTCAACAGACTGTACTACTACTGGCTCTGACTGGCCAGTCTCTGACTTCCAGTTCCAAGCTTCATCTTCAAGAAATTTCACATCACGGCTGATGATGAGCTTCTTTGTCATAGGGTTGTACAACCTATATGCCTTCTCTTGCTCACTATACCCTGTGAAAATGCACTTCTCAGCTCTATCATCCAACTTCTATCGGTTTTCTTCTGGAACATGTCCATATGCAATGCACCCGAACACACGTAAGTGAGCCACACTTGTCTTCACACTGCTCCAGGCCTCCTGAGGGATTTTTTCCTTCACACTTTTGGTGGGACATCTGTTCAGAAGGTAGACTGCACATGTTATAGCCTCTACCCAAAATTTGTGCGACAATCCCTTCGCCTTCACCATGCTTCGTGCCATATCCATGATGGTTCAGTTCTTCCTCTTAGCTACGCCGTTCTGTTGTGGCATGTATCTGATAGTGAAATGCCTTTAAATTTTGTGTTGCTTGCAATAGTTATGGAATTCGTTGGAGATGTATTCACCTCCGCCATCTATCCTGAGAGTCTTGATCTGATATCCGCTCTGTTTCTCCACCAAAGCGTTGAACTCCTTAAATCTAGCAAATGCTTCTGACTTCAACTTGATGGCATAGATCCAAGTTTTTTAGCTGAAGTCATCTATGAATTTTAAGAAGTATTTATTGCCAGAAAACATGCTGGTCTGCATCAGACCGCAAATGTCTGAGTGCACCAGCTGCAATGGCTATGATGCTCTCCAAGACTGACCAAAAGGGAACAAATTCCTATGTTGTTTGCCGACTAAGCAGCCCTCACAAACTTGATTTTGCTACTCTATCAGGGGTAAACCCTTCACCATCTGCTTCTTGTGTAGTTGATTCAGGCCACTGAAATTTAGGTGACCAAATCTAAGATGCCACAACCAGGTAGCATCTTTCACAACTGCACTCAAAGACATCAATGATTCATTCTGAATCTGCAACGAAAAAATTTTGTTCTTCGTCATGGACACTTTAGCAATCTGCCCATGTGACTTGTCTCTAATGGTGCAAGCTTCATCTTTGAACTGGATCGTATGTCCCTTTTGCACGAGCTGTCCAACGCTTAACAGGTTATGCTTCAGGCCAGGAACATAGTAGACGTCATAGATCTATTTTCGTTCACCGTGCCTGGTGTGGATGATGATCTTTCCTTTCCCCATTACGAGAACCTTGTTGTTGTTCCCCATATTTACCTTAGACTGGACTATTTCATCCAGTTGGGAGAACATCTCCTTGTTCCTCGTCATGTGGTTGCTGCACCCACTGTTTAAATACTAGACATTCTTCTGGCACTCCTCAATGTTGCAAGTCAACAACACATTTCCTCCTACCGCATTTCCGGTTTCATCCGTGTAATGGGCTTGCTGCTGGTTCTATGTGGCCATCCATTTTTTGCATTGTGAGATGTAATGGCCAAACTTTTTGCAGAAATAGCACTAGACCTTTGACATGTCCTTCTGACCAGATCTAGCTTGCTAATTTTTTGAACTGTCTCTTCCACCTTGCTAATGGAAATTATAGTTGGTCTCCCCTTCGCTAGGGTTTGACCTTCCTCCTTGCTTGTTGTCTTTCCCATGCCTGCATTTGCCTCTTCCTCTGTGAGAACTAGAGGCGGCATGGTGGGAATCTTGTCTACCGCTATCTCGAAATGAGACTTGAGTCCTGAATGCTTACTCCAAAGAGGTCTGAGACGAATGGCTCATCCTCTGTTCATGTGTTTGCAATGAATCCATGAGTTTGTCTGTCGAGAGGGTTGTCAGATCCCTCGACTCTTTGATTGCTATCACAACCGAGTCAAACTTGGTAGGCAGACTTTTGAGAATCTTCTCCATGATTCTATGGCTCTGCACATTTTCTTCGTTCAACCGCATCTAGTTGATAATGTCCATTGTCTGGGTGAAAAAATCACTCATGGACTCAGACTCACTCATCTACAGATTTTAAAACTCCCTCTTGAGCATCTGCAGCTTCACCAACTTTACCTTATTGGTGCCTTGGTATGAGCTGGCTAGAATTTGCCAGGCCTACTTCGCCTTGATGGCTGATGCGATCCACGGGAAGATGGACTCCTCAACCGTTTGCATGATCTAGAAGAGGGCCTTCTGGTCCTTCATGTTCTCTTTCAACAGGTGCTTATCTACTTGAGAGAGGACGACCAGTGCTGATGCATCTTCCAGTTTTGGGTAGTCGTTCTCAACTAACTCCCACAGCTCCTGAGATCCGAACAAGATCTTCATCTAGATGCTCTAGTAATCGTAATTTTTCCTAATGAAGCATGGGATATACAACTACAAGTTGTTGCTAGTGAAAGCAATTCTGCTTCGGTCTCCGCATCAAGGGATCAGTAGCTCTGATACCAATTTGAAGAATTTTAATTTTGATTTCTATTTCTCGAAGTCTGACGGCTCAGCTAAGAGAGAAGTGTAGACTGCACATAGCAGACGGTGTACAACGCACAGTGAGCGAAGTGCGAACTTTGGATAGTGAAAGGGCATAGGAGGGGAGTTTTGTCAAAGTTCGATCACGAGGGTGAAGAGTGGACTGCAGATGATGCAAGGTGGAGTGCAGACGACACACAGTGACTCAAGATTTGCTTGCACACTCGGAGTGTGCTCCCACGGATTGTGCAACCGAGTTGCGCTTGCGCACTCGGGGTGCACTCCAACTTGTTGTGCACTCGGGCTGTGCTTGCGCTATCGGGCTGTGCTCGGATCTCGGGCGCAGTCGGGTTGCGGCAGCGAAGTTGGAAGAGCGCTCCGAACAGACTTAGCCAAATTTGGCCTTGCAAGATCTTTCTGTTGTCCGGAGGCTTGTGCGGCAACGGTGATGGCTTGCTTGGCTGGGAGGAGAGAAACACCGAAACTGAGAGCAAAGTCTCGGATCTAAGCTCTAACTATAGAACCCGAACGAAATCGCTCTGAGGCGATTTGTCTAGAGAACAACAGACTTTAGCACATAAAAAATAACTGCAAACCCTAAAGATGTCTAAAACAGTAGCAAACTTTATTCATATGAAACGAGGGTTACAGAGGTCCTCAACTGAGGAAATTACAACATCTATAGAGTAAGCTACAGGATAAACTAAAGGGAAAAATGTTGAGTCGACTGCTCGGACATTAATCAGATGAGCCACACTGCTCACTGAAACGCTCTCCTTGCTTTCTCTGCTCTATTCTCCGCACTTTCTTTCCTCTTCTTCCCCTTCTGTCTGAAATACCCGAACTGCCTTATATAGCCGCGGGGAGAGGAAGATAGGGTTTGTCCTCTGACAGGTTCTGACAAGCCCTCAACTAAGGTTTTTGACCAATCGCCGAACTGGCATTAAATCGCCGAACTGACATTAACTTCTGCGGCAATCGGATCTGTCAGATGTCACATCTGTCAGAGGGTAGGTGCGACGTCATGTCAAACTTTTTTCCGGGATCCCCAACTACGCGAGCACAGTTCGGCTTCGCCCAAGTTCAGAGCACAATCTGGCGGAGGCGTGAAATCTGGATTAATATTTCTAACAGCTAAAGACAAAAATACTATATTTCCTTACTTCGACAACAGAATCACGGGCAGCTATTGCCACGATGTCGGCACACGACACCACTCCACTGCACACTCTCTCGACTTGGGCCTTGATGTTATCAATCACCTCGAATCCTCTGGCCGATTGATTATTAGGAACTGCAGTTTTTTCATCAGTCAATGTCGGCGAATCGTCCAACAACACAGAACCGTCGCAACCCTGCGTTTCCATTCACAGAAATGAGTTCAGATATAACAAAGCATAAGTTCATCTAAAAATTGAATAATATATGTTTTTTTTATCGATATCTTTCAGAGTGCAATCCTAAATAGTTTCTTACATTAACGAAACAGTCATGAAAGTGAAGGCGAAGCAACGATGCACCCATTCGTCTCTCGTTTGCAACTGCTTGCTTCACTGCGTCCCTCACTATGTACAATGCATGAGGACACGACTTAGCATAAAACGTTGGGCTAAGCTGCACATACGCAGGGTTTGAATACAAGGACAATAAACCAGCAAATGCAAGGGCAATCATTGACAACTTGACTGACTCCATTTCTACGTATTCGAAGCACCGAGGAGATTCCGTTTAACTATGTTTGGATCAATCAACCAGCATATGGCCTAGTATTTTATAGGAATTCAAGTTCAAAACGGAATGAAAGTTTCTCTAGGACTATGCAACATTCAAAAATAAATTCTTGTGACGTACAAACATGTCGGTAACTGCTTCCAACAAAACAAAAAGGACAGTGAAAGAGATTTTCAAACAACTGGCCGACGCGGCTAGCGTGACGTCCTTTATCTGATACAAACACGGTTCTGTCCCATTTATTTATGAGATGGAATAAGTCCACAACTAATATTTCTACCCTACCCATGAGAAGGTTAGCTGAAGATGATGTCAAATGTCTATCCTATCCTAAGCTTTTGCTCGACCCACTTGAAAGGACGTTATTTGTCGAAAATGTCAAAAAGCCAGGTTTCTTTATATTATTAGCGACTATATTTATATTATTAGCGACTATATTAAGAATCTGTGTATTTAGGGAATCCTTTGACATAATAATTGTTCATACGAACACACACTTCGAGTCATCCAAATCGTTTTTTGGATGGAAATTCAAACTTATTTTAACGAGTCATTTGGTAGACGCTATTGCATTTATAATTTTTCTATTGTAATTGGGGGGAAAGTTTTTCGATGCGTCCACCTCCAGTTTTGATTCGAAACTAAGTATGAAATGCTGGTTTTCACTAATATTTTATTTGTGACGAATACGACAGCCAAAACAATAGATTGATACTGAAATGTACGACCGATATAGAGATAAGTAATATAAGAGAAGTTTATTTTCTATATAACTGGCAGATTGGGGCTGCAATCTTAAATTATTGCAATAATGACGAAACCCGTCTTCGCAATTCTTATCACGAATGAAATTAATATTTAAAAGAGTATATAAAATCCGGTCGACTAGAAAACATGCAAGCTTTACATATTAAATCTCATGTTAAAGATTTAAACATTGGTTTTATATTTTAAAGCTTTACATACTAAATCTCATGTTAAAGATTTAAACATTGGTTTTATATGTTAACAATGACCGATGTTTTTAGAAAATAAAATACAATTATTTACTAAGATATGGTTTAAATATATATATTTTAAAAAGTTTTATAATTTAAAATTTTGATATAGTGTTTATTATATTTTTAAAAGGAAATATAATTATTCAATAACTTATAAATTTAATGGTGAGTTAAAAATTAAAATTTATAAGTTGTTGAAAATATTATGCTCTTTATTATTATTTCTTCATAATAATTAAAATTAAAATTAAATTATATATTATACATTATACAATGTGTTCTTATTATTATTTAAATTATGTTTTTATAATGTTTTTATTATTATTTCTTATTATCTCTTCTTATTAAATATAAATCATTCAATAATATGCAAAAATATCAAACATACAACCACAAATAAACTACACAATAACAATTCACACAATAAAATAAAGATAGATAATATCCTTGAAGTAGAGCAACACCAAAAATACTCCTTAAGAAATGAATCACTCCACAATATCTTCCATGAGACAAAACTCTTACCAAGAATACTTCATATGACTTCCTTTACAACTGGGGGCATGTCTTTCTTTATACAAGAATGTGATGGTTCACACCTTTCATAAGTTACAAAGAGCATAATATTGTTATATAGCCCCTAACAATGTGATTAGCATTATAAAAAGGTTATGAGGAATTTTGAGCATAAAACCATGCTAAAATATGTCAACCATAGATGTGGTATTATGAATACTAAATGTTATAACATGGTTCATTTTGTCATATATATCATTAATAAAATGTCTATATGATTCACTCAAAAGGTTTATGGAGAAGGCTTATGCTTCACATTTTAAATAGTTGGGTATATTTCTTGGGTATTTATTTCTATTATATAGTGCAACAAGTTCAATCTAAGAGTTAGAAATGTATTTTCACTCAATGTGATATTTTATCAAAGGTAAACTTATTATTTAATCTTAATACTCATGAGATGATTATCAATAATTATGTTTATTTCTCCCATATCATGCACATTATATCACTTTGAAATAATTTATTTATCATTCCAACTCTCATCATGTTCTTATTCATATTCTACCTAATGCTACTCCTATTTCAACCTTCTCTATTTTGGTTTATAGATCTTCTAATTCTCTAGGTTCATCAAATGTTGATTCCAATATTTCTTCATTCTTTTGAGGATATGTCTTTAGATCCATGTGATTTTTTTATGGAACCTCTTATAATTTTGATGATGTACAAGATCCTCTTATCCATTTGTTATCTTCCTACAATGACTTTTCTCCTTTTGAGTAGCCTCCTTCTATAGACTGCTCTAAGCCCAAGTAGACTAGAAATACTTTATGTGATAAGAAGTGTAGGAATATAATCACCACATCCATCCATCTCATGTCTTACATGGAGATCTAGATGTTGATAGAGATTTAACTACTTACAAGTAGTCAAGTGATCATACATAACGGGAAAGTATCTATGAAAGTAAAGTATATTTCTCATATGAAGAGTCATATAGGGAGGTAGTACCCTTCCTTATGGACACAAATATTATTTTTTTAAAATGGTTACACAATACCAAGTATGGTGTAGATGGTTAGATTAAGAAGAATAAGGTTCAAATTATTGTGATAAGGATTTCTCAAAATGTCATGATTGAATGCAATGCCATATTTTCTTCCATAGTCCGTATGGACTCCAAACCATATTTATCTCTTTTTTTGCTTCAAAATATTAGTAGGGATATCATATGTATATCAAAGGTTACTTTATTCAAGAGGATATTTAGAAGGATATAATACATGCAACAATTTCGAAAATTTATTTGGGATGGTTCTATACCTTGGTTTGCTAGCTATAAAATTATTTGTGTGGGATTAGTAAGAATATCATGCTTTGTAGGAGAATATCCATATCTTTTTTTACTAAAATTATATTTTCTTATAGTGATATGGATCACCATGTGTAAATAAAAAATTAATATGATGATATTTTAATTGTTGTATTCCATGTTGAAGATCAAATTATTATAAGGATTTTGTATTCAATGATTCAATATATAATTTTATGACTTTGCCAATCATTTGATATGATTTATTTATGTTTATTTAACTTATTTTTTTGTCTTTTATGTTACTTTTTATCCATCAAGTGTACTTCTTTCTCAACCTAATATACCTCTTAGTTACTACAACATTTTTTAATGGATGATTATAATCCAATTTCAACCTCCTTTGTTTCTTAGATTAAAAATAAAGTTTTATTTCCTTTTGTTTTGGGTGATGATTCTCTCTATTATTAGTGAAAAGTATTCTCAAAGTCACCCATACTCTATTAAACATTTTTTTTAATACCAATATTTACTTTTGGGTACATGCAAGCACCTCATGAGAGTCACTAGAAGGCATCTAAGTGGATTCATTATTATGCTAGAGGTACTAATCATTATGATATTTAATATGTAGTAAAATATTTTCTTCATTTTTAAGGGCATTTAGATTAAAATTTGAATGAGGATTTCGATAAGAAAATATGTATTTATATTCATATCTTATTTCTTGACCCAATTATTGGTGTCTTACAAAGCACATTAATATTCCTTTATGTTCTATGAAGGCAATGCGTTACAGTTGTACTCATGCTAGAAAGCATATGATGACGATGAAGATGATTCTTGAATAGTTGGTACTTCTTCTTAAGGGCCTCACCACTTTTATTTATGATAAAGATAACACTCATATTTGGTACTTCTTCTTAAGGGCCTCACCACTTTTATTTATGATAAAGATAACACTCATATGTTAATTTATAATATATTTTAACAATGGACCAAACATATTAAACTTCATATGCATAGTATTTGAGAAACTCACTCTCAATGCCGTATTTACATAAATGTGCCTTTAATGGACCATATTATAAACATATTTATAAATATTATGTATGAAATAAATTCACTTAGGTAAGATAGTGTACTGGGATATAACATCTTAATATTTATTAGGATTTGTATCTGTGTAATAAATGTGCCCTTATACACAAACCCAATAATATATTATAATTAATTATATATTATATATTATTCATTAATTCTACAGTGAAATATTTAATATCCGAAGCACCCTAATTAACCTTTAGATTTCTTGTATTTATTTAATTTCTCCATGTTGATTCCATCTATTCCTTGGTTAATATTGTGCATTCTATAAAATATATTATATAATATGTATATTATATTTTATCTTTTATTGTAAACCATATATAGAAATCAATCTCTTCAGCTTTATGCTTAGAATAATTCTGTATTATATCTTATATTGAATATGGGTGAAAGAAATTATAGTTTACATATTAATCATGTCAACCAAAATAAGAAACAACTAACGATGTAGCCTAAAGAAAATAAAATTTAGTGATTACATTTTAGTGATGTTAAAGTTTTATTTTTAAAATAATTTTGTATTTATCACAATAAATAGATGGTGGATGCTTATTAACTATAAACAAATGTGGTTGTTAGTCTTAACATCTTTATGGTTTAGGTTTTAGAATATATTGTATATTTATCAATTATTATGTTTTCTCATCATAATAAACATATTAAAATGAATGAAGCGACATCCTTATTTTTAATTTCACTTTAAAATTAATAATAATAATTAAAAAAATATGATAGATGTTGATATTCTTGCATAGCAGTGGAGTAGTTGGTTGCGCATTGAAAAAACAATATGTTAATGAAGACATGACTATGTGTGGAGGAAAAGAGCCTTTATATGGGAGAAAATCTCTTAGTGTTTATATTACAGTGTATTCATCAAAATTGAAAAAACAATATGTTAATGAAGACATGACTATGTGTCGAGGAAAAGAGCCTTTACATAGGAGAAAATCTCTTAGTGTTTATATTACAGTGTATTCATCAAAATTATTTTTTATAATCTCTCATTGTTTATATTACAGTGTATTCATCAAACTTATTTTTTATATGAGTTTTTTAAAAATTGTTTTATGAGTTTGAAGGAGATGAATTACAAAAGCTATCTAGACAGAAGAATGTAGTGAATCATAGTCCAAGGAACTTCAATCCTGAATGTCTTGTGAAAGATCCCAATCCAAAAGATCCTAATCCAAATTAACAATTATGATTTATATTTAACTATATTATATTATAAATTAGTTTGGAAGTGTTTTAGTATATTTAAATTAGTTTTAATTGCAAAATCTTCTGCCTTTAGCAGCAACAGATAATAATTTTATAATTATTTATAAAAGACGTAAAGCAAATTAGTTTTATTGTTTTGTTAAAAAATTTAGAGAATATTAAGTGAATCCAGCGAATCAAACATTCGAATTAATAAGCATATATCCTATAGCGACCCTTTGACTGACAATGTAGAAGTGGGTATATTTATCGTGCAATCCTAAAAACATTGAACTTCTGTACCTCTTCTTCGTATGGAAATTTCTTGAACGCAGATCGAAGGCCACATTGTTTGACTTGGAAGAAGAAAAACTCTTAGAACTTTATTTGTGAAGAGCAAACAATATCCAAACCTTAACGAGTCAACGAGTTTAGCCCGGTGTAGCTTGCCCATTTCTGACTGCTTCACTTAGCATATGACAATTTATAGGGTACTTGAAGAATCGATTCAGAGATACATCTATTTTGAAAAACACGGTTGTAAATAAAAAAATAAGACAAAGAAAAAAATGCAAGAAAATTCTATTATGATGTGTTTAGGTGGGTGGCAGAGGCGGAATGATAGGTTCACAGGTTCTAAAGAAGAATTCTCAGTCTCGTCTCATAGGTTGCACGCTCATACAAAAAACATTCAGTAGTTATTCCACTTGTAATGAATCAAACATTATCGAGTTCATTGTGCATTACAAAATTTTACTTAATACGAAATAAATTTATTTACTTCATGGATGACCTTAAAGGAATATATCCTTCCATAATCACCTCTATATAAATTATTCAAAACAACTAAATTCCAATAAGATACAGTGATATGAAATCGAGCATCAATCAGTTGGGCTTCCTGCAGTTCTTTCTAATCTCTCCACTGGAACCTGTGAGAGGCTTGATGTTTCCCATCTTCACCATTGCTGCTGCGAAGTCCTTAAAGAATGCCTCCTGATTCCCACTGTAGGCGCTGACTTGGGAATCAGTAGAGCCTCCATTAAACAGTTGCTGATCGGAGTGAAGTAGTCCTTTCTTACTCACCAAATTCTTGTAGTAATTATTATCGAAGGAAGTCGGAGTTTGGAGATCTAAGGACGAGATGATGTTGTCGCCTCCATTTCTAGGGCACTTTGCTTTCAGAGAATTGGCGTACTTCATAACTATGTTGGATTCGTTGTAAATACGAGGCCTGAAACTGGTGCACCGTGCTTGACCGATCGTATGAGAGCCTACAAAAAGAAAAGTCAACACCATTAACTCTCTACAAAACCAGTGAACTAAATATCAAATGAGTGGAAGATAGTTTACCTGAAAGTACAACCATGTCCTTTGTTGAAATTCCTTGTGCCTGGAACTTGGAGATAAGGTTGCTCAGACTTGAAGTCGGGGGTGGAATGTTATTATTTGCTCCGCTTTTGCTTGCTGTCCTCGAATCTCTTCTCCCCAGCATAACTGTCCACGAAGGACCTCCCAACTACATATACGATAACATTTCATACAGAATATTAGGTACAGATCATGCAATTCACTTGTAATGTTTTATAACCCAAGTACAGAAGCCGCTAAATATAAGAATACAGTATTTGCCTACTTCGGCAACAGAATCACGGGCAGCTATTGCCACAATGTCGGCACACGATACCACTCCACTGCACACTCTATCGACTTGGGCCTTGATGTTGTCAATCACCTCGAATCCTCTGGCCGATTGATTATTAGGAACTGCAGTTTTCTCACCAGTCAATGTCGGCGAATCGTCCAACAACACAGAGCCGTCGCAACCCTGCGTTTCCCTTCACAGAAATGAATTAACATCTAACAAAGCATAATTTCATCTAAAAATGGAATAACATATATGCTATCGATATCTTTCAAAGTTTACTCGTAAATAGTTTCTTACATTAACGAAACAGTCATGAAAGTGAAGGCGGAGCAACGATGCACCCATTCGTCTCTCCTTTGCAACAGCTTGCTTCACTGCGGCCCTCACTATGTACAATGCATGAGGACATGACTTAGCATAAAAAGTTGGGCTAAGCTGCCCATACGCAGGGTTCGAATACAAGGTCAATAAACCAGCAAATGCAAGGGCAATCATCTGCAACTTGACAGACTCCATTTTTATGTATTCGAAGCAACGGACAGATTCCTTTTAACTAAGTTTGGACGAGTTCACGAGCGTATGGCCCTGGTATTTATAGGAATTCAAGTTCAAAACGGAAAGAAAGTTTCTCTAAAAACTATGCACCATTTATTATTTTAAAAAATAAAATAAGAATATTTTCCTCTGAAATAGTCACGCTGTACAATCATATGAGTACCGACTCCCAACGACACAAAAATGACAGGGTGAGAGACTTTCAAACCCCAGTGGCCCACGCGGCTACCGTGATTTCCGTGATGCAAACACGGCTGTGTCCTATTCATTTATGAGATTGCATAATTCCACAACAAATACATCGTACCAGTGACATGCTTCTACCCCTAACCAAGAAAGTGAGCAAGTTTGGTAAAGAAGATTTCAAATGTTTATCCTATCCCAAGCATTTGCTCGACACACGTAAAGAAGGTTCCTTGCGTAAAATATCAAACGGCGACGTCCTTTTATATTATTGGTAATCATATTAAAAAATATCTCTACTGAAGGAATCGTTTGACATTCCCACTGTTCACAATTAGCACATTGATGTAAGCATCCCAGTCTTCCTTTGACGGAAAATGCAAAGTATTTTAACGAGTCGGTCGATGGACGTTGCCACCAAATCCGTTTGTTTCTGTTGCGTTTATAATTTTTCTCTTCCTCTCACGTAGTTATTTTCAACGTCTTTGTTGAAAGAAAATTTTCGAATGGGTCTCGTCAAAACGCGTAATCATAGACTTTTAGTTTGTTTAAATAAAGCAGAGTAGTGTGGAATGTGGATAGCAAAGAGTGTTTGCCAAAATATTTTTTTTAAAGCTTAACAGTATATTATTTTATTTGGTAGATTTAAGCTTGTTATTCTACCTGGCCGCCCTTGGTAACCATACCGAATCTTTGAGATATACAATATCTTAGAAAAGGACGCAGAAGGTCTGGAATAGGAAAAACGTGCTGTTGAGGTCAACTCACTCACGAAGAATGAAATCTTGCATTTGCATTGACTGGCTTCCTAGACGAAACTGATATTGTTATAATTATAATCTTTACGGATTAAATCTCATGTTAAAAAAATCCAGTTTTTATAAATATTTAAAGTGAGAACAGTTTTATCGAAGCTATTGGACAGTTTATGAGAGAAAAGAAAAAATAAAACTCCTTATAATATAATACTTGTTGAAAAGTACCGCCTTATACCATGGCTAATTATCACAAGTCCATTAAAGCTTCTGGATAAAATATAATTATTTAAAGAAAAAGAAGTTTTATCGGAGCTCCTGGATAGTTTAAAACAGAAAATAAAAAATAAACTTTTTATAATGTAGATTAGATAAAAGGTTTACCAAAGGAGTAAGATTTAACATAAAAAATTGTAAAACATTACCAATTTTTTAATACCAAAAAACAAAAAAATAAATAAAATGTAATTCTTGTTGAAAAGAATTGTATTATACGATGACTAATAATTTTAAGACCATCACAACAAAAGCCGTTTGACTCCATATTGCTTTGTAAAATTGCATCTACTTTCGTCTTGCTTAACAACGCCTTTTCTTGAGAAAAAAAATATATATTAAAAAAATAAATATAAAAAATAAAATGTAATTCTTGTTGAAAAGAATTGTATTATACGATGACTAAAAATTTTAAGAGCCTCACAACAAAAGTCGTTTGATTCCATATTGCTTTGTAAAATTGCATCTACTTTCTTCTTGCTCTTCAACGTCTTTTCTTGAGGAAAAAAATTATATTAAGTAGTATGAAATGTTTAATATTAAATTTTTAAATATAAAAATAATATATTAATTTAATATTAAAAATAAATAAAAATTTCAATTGTTTGAAAAATGGAATAAAATACTTAAAAATATGGGCCATGTGCATGCATTTTTTAGAAGCTATCCACCAAAGGATTCTAGAGTTGAAAATAATGTCCAATATTATGGTTGTTAAAAATATTATTAAAATTTAATATAATTTTTTTATATACTATTAAAAAAGGAGGGTTTTGAAAGGAATCCTACAAATTTTTATAGAAACCCCAAAATTATTGGAGAAATACCAAAAAAAAGCCATTCAAACAGCTAGAAACCATCAACCATATGCAATAGTGGGAGAGCCCAATGACAACGAAAAAAATATAGAAGATGCGGAACAAAAATAGATGAAGAGAGACAAAAAATAAGAAAGATCATGAACAAAATCGAGATAGTTCTGAACCAGTAGATTTACCTCCTGAAAAAAATCTCCCACCAACCTAGAAACCTCCTCTCAATAATCAATCACGATATTCAGCAAACCCCAAATTGCTTGTTGTTTGATTTCCATCATTTTCAAATTATGAATTATCGCTTTATCCATTAGAAATCCACTCACCGAATCTTCACTCCAGCACATAGATCCCTTCCACCTTGCTCAGAGAACATCTAAGACAAATACTCATTAAAAAATCTAGAGAAACATGATCTAAAATAAATATGAACACTTCACTTCCATATAAACCAGGACTGTAGCACCAAATCTCAAGAAAAAGTAACAAAATACGCCCAAGCATTCCCATAATCACCAACGTATGGACTCCTAACAACCTCTGAATTACCATATTGACAAAGACAGTGCAATAATGAAAACAGAGCATACTTTGCTACTCTTCCACTTCCTAATCCACCACATGAAATAAGAAAACTAAAAAATATGCCAACTACCTTGAACTGGCCACACTCCTCGAAAAGAAGACACTTAGCATCACCTCTCCTTCAGGTTGCTAAAACAAAGAAGCTTCCAAGAAGGAAAGGATCACCCTCCACCATATAGCAAGGATTAAAGTCCAGGCAAAGAGCCAGCTCATTAGACCACCGAGGGACTACGAACCAAGAGATTTAGGCTTACGAGAAGTAACTAATCTCCCATCAAAGCCCCAAGAGGTAAAAATAAAATTTGAATTTGGTATATTAATGAAAGATAAAACCCCATTCATCTGACATGGTCTGCAAATCAAAGAATTTTGGGAACCAGAAAATCCCCACACTTCAACTATCCTCGTACATAAACTTAAGGTATTACCCAAAATTTTCAAAAACTGATAGGTCTTCTAACATTCATTAAAGTTTTTCTTCATTGATACATTGCAGAAGTTCCTATGGGAAATCCCTATGCCAAATCAAAAATCCTGGATGAGACACCCCAAGATTTACCATGAAATTTGTGCTAGAATTACCCTCCCTTAATACATGAGAAATTGAAACTTGGCCTATACAAAGGATATTTAATTTCACTTATTCCATAATATTTACCACCTTCTAGCTGGGTTGAATTGAACCATTGAGCATATTAATCATATTCAATGATTCACCTTCGATAACTGCATTTGGGAACCCAAGGTTTTTCTACAATAACAATCCTTGGAAAGCGGATATGGCTTCCACGACCTTAGAAGTCTGGGATAATAAATTTTTGGCATATGCCACTACCAACTCTTTCTTACTATCTCTAATAACACCACCCACTCTGGCCCGTACCAATATTACCTTTAAAGGCACTATAAAAATTTAATTTGAGTCATCCACTAGGAGCGGGGGACCACTTCACCAACCTTCTCGAATTTGGAACAATCGGGCCTAGAGAAATAAAAAAAACCCACCTCCTCCTCTAGTCGAGCCTCATTCAGTTGGCAAATATACTTATTATTTCTTAGATCCTTAAAAATTAGAGAAACATTCTCCACTGCATTCTAAATAATCCTACAACTTACTGTAGACATTTATTTTAAGTCTTTTAAACACCCTCGTATTTCGTTCTTTCCATACTCCTTAGAGAATGTGAGGAAGTAATAATTTCCACATGTAATTGAGATGAGAGGAAAAAAAGGGAGAGGACCACTGGTGAACGAAATCCACCAGAGAACTTGGCAACACCCATTGCACTCCAAGCTTACAAAAAATTGAAGAGCAGAACTCCTGGAAAACTAAACAACTAAGAAGCAAATGATTCATGGACTCCCAGTCCACTTCACACAAAAAACATCTATTTACAATATTGAAGCCTCTCTTATACATAATTTTGATTAAAAAAATTATTTTGCACTACCAAACAAAAGAAAAAATTAATCTTAGGTATCAAGTTCTTTAACCAAATATTTCCCGTTGGGAATGGGAAATCATCCTCCGAGCCCAACTGATCATATGTTATTTTAATAGAATAGGAGCCCAATAGATCATACATTTTAGCAGACTATCCCTGAGCCAAGCATCATTCCAAAAATCCACTGAATCACAATTTTCAATAATCCACCTATTGTTATCACATAGGAAATCCTTGGATTTGATTAAGCTTTGCCAAAAAGGTGAACCGCCATTGGGAAGGTGATCAGAAATAAAATTAGCAAAGTTGCATATGGCTTTCAGAATTTAAATCCACTAACCATCAAAATTGGATGTCACCTTCAAACCTAATTTGGCCACTAGGGCCTTATTCATCTGGGAAGCTCTCTTGAGATTCAAATTGCCCTTCTCTTATGATGAAATATCTTATCCTACAAAACTAAGTGAAATTTACCTTTCATATTTGACCTAGCCCGGAGAAAGGATTTACAGATACTATCAAACTTCACCGCAATCCTGCCAGGGAGATTGAAGAGAGACATAAAAGATTGGAATACTCTAGAGAGTACTTTGGACCAACACCACTTTTTTGACTTGGCTCAAAAGGACTCCTTTCCATGAGACTAATTTTCTTTGTATCCTCTCAAGAACTGAAGTCCAAAATGAGCCCTTGATTCTGATTGAGAAGAGCAAGAGGTAAAGATAAGTGGCCAGAAAAGAGGTAATTCTGCAATTAACAATTCTTGTAATCTTTCTCTGATGCTTCGTTGATGTATTAATAAAGAAAAGGATGCTCTTAATGAAACTAATTTGTTGACTGAATACTTTCTCATAATTAGCAAGAAGATATTTGATTTCTCTAGCATGAATGACCAAAGCAATACAAGACAACAAGGTGTCATTTGTAAATTGTTGATGAGATATTGGGCTACATGATAATGCAGTTTGAAGATCCACAATAGATTGTCTTAGCTTCAAGGACCACCTCAAGGCTTTCACCATTAGAATAAAAAGGAAAGTGGATAGAGGATCACCTTGATGAATTCCACAATAAGATTTGAAAAAGCCAACCGAAAGCCATTGATCAGAACTGAGAACCAAGATAATGAAAAATATGCTTCCACTAGATCGATCCACTTGGAATCAAAACTGAATTTTATTAAAACTCTGAACAAATTATTATAACTAAATATTTTTGATGTTTTGTAAAATATTTATATAATTTTTATACAAAGTGTAAAAAAAATATCAGAAAATTTGATGGATGAGTTAAAATATGTGATAAATAAACTCTTTAAAATGATATTAAATATATATATATTTTATTTTTTGTCTTATAAATAATGATTTTATTGATATTTTTTAAAAATATATGTTTAAAAAAAGAATATATATAATAACCAATAACAAAGAGAGAGAGAGAGAGAGAGAGATCTTGTGTTACTTTGTTTATGCTAATATATTAAAAAATAAACTTTCATTTTTATATTTTTTCTATCTATGTGAGTGATACATAAGAGAGAGAGAGAGAGAGATCTTGTGTTACTTTGTTTATGCTAATATATTAAAAAATAAACTTTCATTTTTATATTTTTTCTATCTATGTGAGTGATACATGTTACAATTATTGAATTTGGGCCTTGTAAAACCTTGTGTGTGTGTAAGAATTCTTTATCACAAGCTAAAGTCGTAGGAGAAGTGATGATTTTGGAGATAGTATAAAACCAAAATTAGGCCTTACTATATAATTTTCCTATTGTTCCAATGATCCTCGTTAATGGGTTGCTATTTGAATTACAAATAAACCTTTAAATTTCAAAGGTATATTATCAATTATTGTCCATAGGAAGTCAAATACTTTTTGGCTTATGTAAACTATCTTACATCAATATGTCATGCAACTAGAATAGGTGACATACAACTCATTTATATATACATAAAGAAAAGACTTGGCAACATAGTTAGACTAATTGGATAATTATACAATACCATACAAATGAGTTTATCATCTTGTAAAATTCCATACAATGACTACTTGGCAACATAGTTAGACTAATTGGATAATTATACAATACCATACAAATGAGTTTATCATCTTGTAAAATTCCATACAATGACTATGATTGTCCAATGAGTGTGATCATACAATCAAAATTGTTGTATGAATATGAACATCATATAATTCAATAATATCATACAAAGCATCATAGAAGACTTTAACTTTATCATGAACTTATTTGACTACATGTGTGATAACTACGCATTGAGTGGTCATTAGTTGAGTGGATATTTTGGTACGTAAGAAGGTTGTACATGGGGTATTACATTCTCTTATATACATTAATTTTGTATTAAATATGATTGCAATACATATTGGAAGAATATGACACAACAAGGAAGAGGAATACCATATTGTTTATGATCCTAAATTACAAATATAACTAAAAATATAAGAGGAATTATTTCTAGGTTAAATTTGATTAAGACTACCCAAATAAGAGGTATTCAAATAGAGGATATACGTGATAGTGAAGAGGATGAATCAAACCAACCATAAGCTTGTACCAAAAAAGGATATCTAGAAGAATTGCTAATCTAGGCAATTTCTAACATAGGTAAGAATCCAAATATAGAAACCTCATCAAATAATGGAAGTTTAAACCTTGAGGAACTAAAACCAAGTATTTTAGGTGAGTTCGATATGATAGGGAAATCCTCCAAGGGAGGACCCAGGTTCGAATCTCCACCCTACCAAAAAGTTGAATTGGGTACCCAAAATCCAATTGATAATGTTGGTGTGAGCAGGGTTGGGCATGACTCCTGGGTGACTTTGATGGTGTAGAACCCCCTGGTCATGGTATCTCAGACCAAGGTGGCCCCACAAGGGGTTTTTCACTTAAAAAAAATACCTTGAGGAACTCATTGATTGAATTAAAAATATGGAGAAATATTTTTAATTTGAATTGATAGAAGACCCTAAGAATATGAAGTTTACCTATACAAATTTAAAAGGGCATGCATCCTTGTGGTGGGATAATGTCCAAACATAAAGGAAACAAAAAAAGGAAGGATAAATTTTGAAATTTGGATAAGTTTATAACCAAATTAAAGTTAAATTTTTTACCTATTAATTACCAAATAGGGTTGTTTAGAAGATTTCAAAATCTCAAACAAAAGGAACTAGGAGTAAAATATTATACAGAGTTTTATAAATTGACCATAAGGGTAGGTCACATTTAAGGTGATGAGAAGAAGGTGGAAATATACATTAGTGGACTAAATATTATCTGTGTAGTGACTTATGACCACCATTTTTTGATGAGAAGAATCTAAAGTTAAATCAATAAATAAAGTGTCAAAGAAAATTTTGATCATCAAGTTAAAAGTAGTAGAAGACCAAACTCTTAAAGTGCAAGAAAGTTGAATATTGGAAATTCATAGCTTATAAAACTTTTGAACAAAGATGAAAGGCAAGAGTTTTGATGCAAGAAATCCCACCGTTAGATGGTAAATAAATTTTTAGGTCATAGATAATAAAAATCATGATCTGAGATGGTGAGAAAAAACTTCTAAAAGCTAGAACCACCCATAGTTTTATAATTTATGAGATTAAATTTTCTTTTAGGGGTTCTCGCCACTAAAATCCACTTAGAGGGCCACTAGATCCACATATCCTAGTTGGGCTCGCAACCCAAGACCCCACACATTGTATTGAGATGTACAGTCTATTGGAAAGTACAATCCTTTCCTACAAAAGAAGATGGTATATCTATCAAAAATGAAATTAGTAGCATAGGACCTGTAGTAGAAGCAACCTATAAGTCTAAATAAGATAATGAGGAAATATTTTACACCTAGATTACAAAAATCTCCAAAAGGGTAAGATGGCAGTTACAATGGTAGATTCTTATCCAAAAATATAGAACCATTTGACATTTATGATTCTAGATCTAGAGACCTCAAAAGGATCAACTTCTTAAATAAAAGTTTGTAAAGATTTTATTTCCTTTGTATTCTATAAATAATAATAGTTTAGGCTTTGTAAGGAATCAACATGTTTGTAAAGATTTTATTTCCTTTCTTTCCATATAGAAGTTAGTGGAAACTTGAGCAACTTGTGGGTAATAGAACCCTTCTTTAGACATAATTTTTATAATATTGGTTGCATATATACTAGAAGCTTATACATATATTTTGGGTACTCATATATGGTTCTCATGGTTTGACCCGTCTTTGCTATGTATGTGTGTGTTTGTAATATTTATCTATTTTTTAGTTTTACTTGCATATGTGTGTATATAGGAGGTCTATGCATCCATTTTAAATAGTCATTTGTGTTTCTTGTGCTTTGACACATCTATTTATGTGTATGTATACCTATAATTCTCATATAAGCTTATATATGTCAAGGAGTGGAAGTGTTTACACTACCACATAATGTTGATGCCTATTGTGTAGGAAGATCTTATTTTATCTTTGGTTCATTGCTAAAATGTTAGTGTAAGACTCTTTTTTCCTTTTCACTATATTTTATTTTCCTATTTTTCCTAACCATTTTACCTCCATTCTATTCTATTAGAAAGGTATACCCAAATATCACATCTTAACAAGCATTCATCCTTCTAAAAACCACTTGGAGGCCTTCGATTGATCCAAACTCTACACTCTCAGGAGTGACCCTATTATGTCATTCCATGTGAGGTATGATTATTCTAACTCTCCTCGCTAGGACTAGAGAGAACAATAATTTAATGGCATACCCTATGGGACCCCAATGATACATATTTGGTCCTAAAATAATATTTTAGGCTTAGACTAGGTGAGGATGTCTACCTATACCTATTTATTGAAGCACATCTAACTCACCTAATGACTCTACTATAGCTTAAACATTAGAAAGAAGTTGCATAAATGAAATTATATTGAGGTACTTGTGAAGACCCTAGTCTATCTATGTCCAAATAAAATGAAGTATTCACTTAGTGAGTCTACTCAAACCAAAGGATCTAAAGGACTATGAAGAGTCCACCACCAAAGCTACATGCCTAAAATATGAGAACTTCCTAGATGTTTGGGATGACTATCCAATATCCATACTCCTAAGCTTACCATATTATACTTGCAAAGGTCTATCAACCCTGCTAAACATCTACAAGATATAGTTTACTTGTAGAAATTAAAATATGGCTCTAATATTGCTAGCGATATCATTTAGAGGAAAATATCTCAGGGGGTATGACTCTCTCTATATATACTCAATTATTGAATGGGATCAAATTGCTTTCTACTCATGGATGGATTTAGAGAGAGAAATGGACTTCAAATTTCTAACCTACTACTCCTTAGTCCTCTCTCACTCAACAACTTACTATTTCTAACCAGATTGCAACCATTTGGGATGAAGAAGAAGAATATATGGAATCATAGGAAGCAACATATATCCAACTCCTAAAATCAAATTGATGATCACTTGGTCTAGGAGATAATAGAAGTAGAAAAATCCACTCCCCCTAAAGTGTTTTATGAAATAAAATTGGATGCTTATTTGATCCTAAAGGAATATCCACCCCTCCAAGTACATGAAAGAGGTAAAGGATATAATATAGAGGTGGAATATGCATTTCAATTAGGTCAAGAATAGAAATTAAGTCAATACTAGTACTAGTCCTACTTCACCAAGAAAATTTATTATCCTTGGTACTAGCATATTTGTAGAAATGGGCTACTTAAAAGTCCTAGTCTCGTAAGGATAAAAATATTTTACCCTAGAAGCTAGAAAAATTAAAAGATGAAAGGACTTGAAAAACTAGTGGGGGGTATCATATGAATCCATACCCAAAGGATAAGGCCACCAACTTAACCCTTATATATGTGTTATATGGAACATATGGGATTAATCACAATTGTGTAAAGTTGAAAATATTTTGATAGTTATGACAATAAAAATTAAAGGTTGATTGCTAAAATTCCCACCTCTATTTCCTTTCCCGATGATTATACTTCTCTTGATTCTATGCCCAATGGAATAGGCATCCATTTTTTGGGTTCCTCATCTCTAGAAGGATAAATATATCCTATGAGTTTTCATAATTGTAGTGAATTCTCACTACCTCAATTTTTAGTGATAGGAAGAAAATTTATAGTAAGAGAAAAAGTGTAGAAGAAACTTTTGATCAAGAAGTTCGAAGGTCCAGTAGACCAAAGTATCAAAGTGAAAGAAATTTGAATATCTAAAAGTCAAAACTTATAAAAGTTTTGATCAAATATGAAAGGTAATATTTTCAATGCAATAAGTCTTGTTGTTAGATTATAAATAAGTCTCAAGGTCAGAGATAGTAAAAACCATGATATTAGATGGTGAGTAAAACTTTTGAAATCTTGAATCATCCATATATTTATAATTTAGGAGATCAAATATTCATCATGGGGTTCCTACCATCGAACCTTGCATGGAGGCCTACTAACTCCCCCATATCCTAGTTAGGCGAACCTCACATATTGTGTTGAGGTATACAATCTATTAGAAAGTATAATCCTCTCCAAAAAAATAATATGGTATATCTCTTAGAAAGAACAATAGTAACATGGGAGCCAAAATAGAAGCAATCCATTAATCTAAATTATTCAATAAGAAAATCTTCCAAATCTTGATTATGAGAATCCCCAAAAGGGGTAGATGTCAATAATGATGGTAGTTACAAATCCAAAGACTAATAACCATTTAGTATTTATGATTTTAGATCTGGAGATCTCGGAAGGACCAACTTCCTGGATAAAAATATATCTATCATAAGGAAAAAAAATCATCTTGAAATATGTACATTAGTTTTAGAGGTAAATCCTCCTTTTATAATCTATAAATAGAAGTTGTTTTGAATTCGTAAAGGATCGATAATTTTGTAAAAAATTCTTTTCATTTACTCTTGTACAATAGTTAGCAAAATCTTGAGAATCTTGTGGGCAACCGAAGCCCTACTCCTATTGGAAGTATTACATTATTTAGCCCCATTTTAAATATTAGTTTGGTAGTTGGTTTATACCTTATATAATGTATGTTTCAATATGAGAGAAAATATAATGTGTCAAGAGAGAGAATGAAGAGTCACATTGATATGTGGTAAGATGATAATTTTCTTTCAATATGAGGAATATGAAAGGATGCATCTCCCAGCTATGAGAGGAGAGCAATAGTCATAGTGCTAAAAGTTCATGTAAAATAATATATTAGAGATAAATATCCAAGCAATGTAATACATCTAAATCAATTTTGTAATATTTTAATATTATACATATTTGACTTATATGTGAGAGATATTATTTTTATTTCAATATTGAGATTCATTGTATGGCAATTATGTTATTTATACTTAATCTTGGATAAAAAAAAATTATGACATAATCTTGCTAGAAAGCTAACAATGGTATCAAAGCACTGGTGGCAAGAGTCATTATGTAGAAAACTACTTAGATTTTATCAAAAAACTAGATGAGAATGTAGTTAATGTAAATGGATGTTTAGTGTAGAGAGCATGTATTTTTTAGAGATCAAGTAATTTTCTTCGTAATATCGATTATTAACCTTTTGTGTAGTGGATTAGGGTTCAATATTTCATAGAATAGGTGATATTTTGATTTTATTAAAATATGTTTTATCCCTCAAACATTGACCTCTCCATGATTAAATATACTTAGAAATCAATGCTTATCAGATATCCATTATCTAATTTAGTGTAACAACAATAGTAGGGTTTTAGAGTATTTAGTAATTGATATGAGGAGTTCTCATTTTCACAGCTATGTTGAAATTGTTGAGGTAATTATAGTGGATGGTATAGAGCTAAAATCAAAGTGCCTAATTTTGGAAAGGGTCGAACGAGGGCTTCATTTTCATGGATATGAGATATTAAGGTTTCTCTTAGGTTAATTTTTGAGGATTTTGGCTAGGCCTAAGGAAACACTTGTAACCATTTTTTAGTGTAATATTTAGGAGTACTAAAGACAAACAACATATATTTTTCTAAATAAATCAATTTTAGAGTGCCACACAATTTTAGGTTTTCATAGGATGTCCACCCTAATTTTATAAATTTGGTTAACATTGAGCGTACCACTCACTCATTCATAAAATAAATAAACAATCATTACTCATTGGAGTTGAATTACCTCTAGAATACCTAATTTCATATCCAAAGAAAAGGAATGTCTAACTTCTTGGCTAGTTATTTGGGTAGTTTAATAATCAATATCAACTTATCAATAAAATTTAATTACTAAAGGAATAAATGTTAAATACAATCAAAGGAGTAGTTCAAACACAAAAAGAAATGTTTGGAATTGTATTGAAGCACTCAATTAAAAATTTAAATGTATGCATATTTATTTACTTTCATAAGGAGGTAGAAAATATTTTTTAAGTTATTTGATCAATGTAAATATTAGGAGTTATAAAGAGGAAAGTAGATTAGTAAAGTTATTATTAAAAAAAGTCTTATTGGATTTATAATTTTAAAAATTATTTTTTATATTTTTGAGTTTGGAGTGATAAGGTTGTCAACTTTTGTTATTTGATAGTTAATAATAATAATAATATTAATTAGAAGACTTATTTTAAGAGAATTAGTTTTTTTTTTAGAAATATTTTGCAAATGTAAATATTTGGGAGTTAAAAGGTTTTCAACATCAAAGGTTAAAAAATTTATAATTTGAAATTTTTATATTATTTTAGGAGTGATAAGGAATTTATAAATGGAGTATTAAAAGTTTCGTGCAAAGATAGAGCTAGAATTACTCAAAATTTCAACTTTATTCATATCGAACCAACCACATTAATAGCAAGTCCTTCTTGGTCAGCTTCAATGCCCTATTCAATACTAATTTTAGTACTAATTTCAAGTGTTGGAGAGGGTTTAGTGACATTATATCTCTTAGAGAATGGGGGATGGATTCCAAGCTTATCTATGATTTTATTTCAATCTAAATATCAATAAGGTGCTTGGAAATGATGGTTGATAAGGAGTGGCTTGTCATATGCTATAGAAGGAACCATTAAATATGGAAGGTTAGGAGGCTCATTAACCCCTAGATCATCAATAGTGATCCAATCAGTTATCTTGTTGATCCTCTACAATTCAAATGATGAGGTGGAAGTGTAGTGTTACGAAATTATTAATCTTAAATGGAGGCCAAAAAACACTCACAATATATAGTTAGTAGGTCATGGGAATTATCACCTTCTAGCTCCTATCAATGCACTTATGGCCTAGATTTGATAAGTTCTCAGTTAACAATTTTTTGAAATGCATTGGTAATTTAAACAGGACAAATTTTATCTGAATGTTACCCAAATTGTGAGTTGATGCAAAGGTGGCACTGTAATTTTGATCCAGCATGACTTCTCAAGATCCTACCTTTTTCCCTGCATGATCATGTTGGAAACCTACCTCCTATTTTTTTGTGTGGAGATCCATGAGAACCCAAGAATGTTTGTTGATAGGGTGGCTTATTGCACTAAACTCTATTAGATCTCCTTTATATATTTGCTTATGCCATCAACTAGTGGAGGCTTGTTGAGTGATTATGAGAGGATTAATTGTAAATGGGTGCTAGTAAGAGTGTTTCAAAGCCTTGTCAAAATGGCTACCCTGGTGCTAGAGCCCAACTCCTTAATGGTAGAAGAGGATGTAAGGAAGATTTTTAAAAAGGGTAATATCCTTTAGTGTATGCTAAAATTCTCTAGCCATCACAAGGAAATGGTTAAGTACTTGGACTACTCATGGTAATATGGGTAGGTCAGTGTGGTGAACATAGAATTTGTAATTAATATCCTCCTCATAACTGAGGTTATGAGACTTTCTATGGATGATTTTGTTCATAACCAAGAAATCATTCCTTGGTGAAGGAGGATCAGGTTTTCCTAGAGGAGGATGAGGAGCTTGTAAAAATTTAGAATAGATTTAAGAGAAGCTCCCTAAAGGCACCCTAGGATTGTGTGGCCCCGGTAATTATGCAGTTCATCATCCTTTATGAGAATAAGGAGATATTATGGAGTTATCACTTCATGATCCTAAACCACCTTCGGTAAAAGAGAAATAAGAATATTTTTTCTTTCCTTTTCTAATTGTTGTATAAATCAATCAGTAGGGTCAAGAAAAGAGTGATGTCAGATCCAATCTATGTAGGGCCCAACAAAAATATTTTTTTATTTTGTGATCAACTCTAGGGTTTTGTATGGTGAGAGTATTGTAAAATCTCTAATTAGAGTTCCTCCCCCATAGTGGACTACCTATACTCATCCACTTTTGGTGATATTTAGTTCATTAGTCTAGAAGTTGATAATGCTATTCTTGTGGATGGGGTGGTGGTGAGTGGGGATGAATCCCACCAAAGAGGTTATAGATGTAGTGTAGAAGGTGATGCGTGTCATTAATAGCATCATTAAATCTCAATGATTTGTCAATCCAAGGTGGTGTCCAAGGCTATTTATGAGAGAAGACTTAAGAAGGATTGTAATTTAGTTTATTTGGGAGCAGCAGGTTTTATTTGCAGAATAAATTATGTGGGGGTTTTAGATCACATTTTAATCCTATATTGCATAAAATAAACTAATTTATTTGTAAAAATAGAAACCTAATTCTAAATTGCAAAAACTAAAATCTAAGTACAATTGCAGAATTTAAATCTAATTACTTTTGCAAAAGGGAAATTGCTTGAAATAAACATTTAAATTAAACACCTATCAGTGTTATATTTTATAAGGTTGTCAATATTATGTTATAGTAGCTGAAAGAAAAAGAAAAATGCAAAAAAACTTGAAAAGTTGTTGGAAATAAAGAAACAAATACAATGCTACAAATTGCTTTAACTGCTGAAACATAAATCAAGAATCATAGATTAACTAATATATCAATTATCACACATTTATGCAATCTAAAATTTCACTCTTAAACATAGAAAATAAATCCTAAATCTACAACAATGGTTAGTGTAAAACAAGTAAATAAATTGACAAATATCCACCTCAATTCTGCTGCAACAAAGTTCAGGGGAAAACCTGTCAGTCAGTCCTTCTCCTAGGCCTAGAAGTGGCCCTTGATTCCTTTTACAAAATAAGGTATGAAATCCTCTTACTTACTAAATTTCACACACTCATATATGACAAAGACAAATGAAATAACTACACTTTATTATTCTGAAAATAACATTACAATGTTGTTGCTGCACTTTGTTGCAAATCTGAACCTATTATGCTAACTTCTATTTCTTAATAGCTAATATATACTTAGCTCAACCAATATGGGAGATACGCATTTTATAAATATATAATATCTATTTTATACACAAAATATGCCATTTCTATCTTGCAACTTATTTACCTATTATGCTATAACTAATCTGGGTCTATTTCAAGACAAGGTCAGTTGCATTAGTTGATCTTTCTCATGATATGTGTCTTCTAATTGGCAAGGAATGATGGGGATAAATTTAGAATACTTTTCCTATATCCCCTCAACCTTAAGTTGCCTTTTCAACCACTTGTAAACCACAAAAATTCAAATGAAAATGTGTTCCTCTGTTATTCCAAAGATCTTCGGAATAACTAGTTGTAGGTGCACTTTAAGCTCAAAATGTATTCAGAATGCTTGTTTTTGTTGCTTATTTCAGTTATATTATTTAATCCAGCTCCCAAGAGGTGATCCCAACCATTTTTATCTTCTTCTATTGCTAAATTCTAGGCCCTGCCATTCATTGGCAGTTGGCTAGAATTTACATGGTAAATTACTGCATTTTCTAGCTCTACTGCATAGTTGTAAATTATTGGTATTTCTTGAAAATTCAAACAAATTAGAATGTGGTATAATCATTAAAATATCAATATGAAGTAGTACATTAAGTTGCTACTGAATTTATACACTTCATTCACCAAGTAACCATGCTAAAATAGTGCAGCAATGCTGCACAATTGTCCCTGCTTTGTTATACCCTATTGTTGCCTATTTATACCATGTGTGAATGCTTCTAAATAGTTCAGATGGCTTATTTATTCCTTATGAACTCATTCAATCCATTTCCTCATGATTTTCTTGACAACTTCAAGGTGTTCCTATAAAGCAACATCTTGCTGATTTTATATGGCTATTTTTTGCTAATTTTTATATTTGTGACAGTCCTGAAAATTTAGCTCCAATGTGGTTTTCAAATAATTTGAAGGGTAGGAAAACATTTAAAAACCATTGTTAAGCTAATGGATATTAGCATACCACATTTGGCTAATTGAAATGCATGTTTTTATTTGCTACTTAATCAAGCAAAATCAGTCATAAAATGCTGAAAATAGTCAAAACAGGGGTATAATATTCCTAACATGAAATCATGCAAATAATTAAAAAATAATATATTTTAATCAACTATTTAGAAGTTTACTTGTCATGTTTGGTAATATGGCAGTTTTTATTGATGATTACACAATGACACTGAGAGGGGGGGGTGAATCAGTGTAGCTATTAATTTTTATATCTACAGCATTTAATATGAAATAAAGAGAACTTGACAACTGAAAAACAACTTGAACAAGAGAGCACACCACAACACTCAATATACCGAGGTTCACCAATTTGGCTACTCCTCAAAAATGACCGCTTGGACTCCAATCCAAATCCAGTCTTTGCAAAATCAATTTTACAAATACTTTACCAGCATCAGCTGGAAGGAGCACCAACCCCTGTAATTTTCTGCTGCAACAGATGGAGCACCAACTCCTAGTACCAAGCACCAACTTGGACTGCAATTCTGATCAATTTAGAATGACATAAAAATGTCTTCACTTCATGCACGACCCTGACTGGTCTGCAATTAACCCAACTCTACACACTCTCACGGCTCTGCTTATTTTTCTCTTGATTCTTTTCTAACCCTCCTTTTACAGCAATTTCTCTCTAACAGCAGCAACATCTTCTCTGTACGACTATTCTTTTATAACCTTTCAATCCTACATGCAGTCGAATCATATACCCAACTGTTCGAATTCTTTTCTCCTGCAAATAAGTGGTTGTTCGAAAATGACTGTTCGAAACCCTGCAATACGGCGTTTCGATTTCTTGTAGTATGGTTGTTTTGAATGCTGCAAACATATCTTCTCGAAAAGCATATCTTGATCCTTCATATTCGGCTCTTTGAATACAAGCAAAATGTCTGTTCGATTCCATGAGTGCGACCGTTCGAAAGCTGTAAAAAAGACTTTTTGAAAACCTTTCGATACTTTATATTTGATTCTTCGAATACATGCAAACGAGTTGTTCGAATGCATGAGCGACACTTGTCAATCAGAATCGCAGATCCGACATCAGTTACATTTTACGTAATCGGTTGCATGATTTTCCTTGTCTGCTTTTTCCGACACGTGTCACCTTGCATGCTCCTGCGGGTTTTACCTGCCAGACTGTTACCTGTCGCGATATCGTGACACTTTTTGAAGCCGCACACTTCATGCCCTTGCTGTCGTGAAATCGTGACCATTTTGGCTTTGACAGCTTTCCTTCTGTTCATGTCGCGATATCGCGACACTTAGAACTTTTGTTGACGTCATCCTTAAGCATGTCACGAAATCGTGACCGTTTTGGCTCTTGGAAGCTTTCCCTGCATCTTGTCGCGATATCGCGACACTTTCAACATTTGCTGACGTCATCCTTAAGCATGTCGCGAAATCATGACCGTTTTGGCTCTTGGAAGCTTTCCCTGCATCTTGTCGCGATATCGCGACACTTTCAACATTTGCTGACGTCATCCTTAAGCATGTCGCGAAATCATGACCGTTTTGGCTCTTGGAAGCTTTCCCTGCATCTTGTCGCGATATCGCGACACTTTCAACATTTGCTGACGTCATCCTTAAGCATGTCGCGAAATCGCGACAATTTACCTTTCACTTTCTCTCTCCTCTACCATGTCGCGATATCGCGACAAATTGGCATGCACTTTCTCTCTCCTCGGCAATGTCGCGAAATCGCGACAATCTTCCTTGTAGTTTCTCTCTCTTCAGTTTTGTCGCGATATCGCGACACATTTTCTCTCTCCTCAGCGAAAACTTGACATGTCGCGAAATCGTGACATTTTGGCGTGCATTTTCTCTCTCCTACTTTTTGTCGCGAAATCGCGACACATTTTCTCTCTCCTCAACGAAAACTCGACATGTCACGAAATCGCGACATTTTTGGCTATGCCTTCTCTCTCCTCGACCATGTCGCGAAATCGCGACAGAAAACATGTCGCGATATCGCGACAGTTTTCTTCCTTGTCTCTTTCTGCCATTTTTTGAATCTGGGTTACCTCTGTTTGTCTTGAAATTTCACTGCACTTGATCCGACTGACCTCTGAACTGCATCAACTGCATCAAGTCTGTGTTGACAACAATGACAATACTTTTGCAATTCTTTTGCTGCACCTTGCTCAACAATCTCCCCCTTTGGAATTGTTGGCAACACACTGCAACCTTGCTTAATTTCTTCTCCCCCTTTGCCAATAATACCAAAGGGTCTGTCGTAGACTCCCCCTGAGTCTATGCACAACATTCTCAGACTTAAAAAGTTTGAATGCTCCCCCTGAGAATGTGTTTCCCATAGCTAGTCAGTGCTTGGGTGGTGTGACTACTCCCAACTTCTTCCGAAGGTATTCAAATACTTCCTTTGGCAAAGGTTTTGTGAATATATCAGCTACTTGCTCTTTAGTTGGAACAAAATCCAATTTAACCTCTCCTTCTGCAACTTTATCCTTCAAGAAATGATATCGGATTGCAATATGTTTGGTTCTTGAATGCATTATTGGATTCTTGGATATGTTGATAGCACTAGTGTTATCACATTTAATTGAAATTGGCTCTTTGAAATGAATACCAAGATCTTTCAACGTTTGTCTCATCCATAATATCTAAGTACAACATGTTGTTGCTGCAATGTATTCTGCCTCTGCGTAGTGGATAGAGATACTGATTCTTGTTTCTTGCTGTGCCATGCTACCAACCTGTCACCAAGATAAAATGCTCCTCCACTTGTGCTCTTTCTGTCATCAATACATCCTGCCCAATCTGCATCAGAATATGCAATCAAAGTGAAATCTTTACCTTTTGGGTACCACAACCCATAATCCATAGTGCCCTTGAGATATCTGAAGATCCTCTTTACATCTGTTACATGAGTTTCTTTGGGACTGGCCTGAAATCTTGCAACCATACATACTGCTTGTAATATATCTGGTCTAGTGGCTCTTAAATACAGCAGGCTTCCAATCATAGACCTGTACATTGTTTGATCTACATCTGGGGATTTATCATCCTTGCTCAACTTGCGACCTGTTGTCATAGGAGTGCTGACCGGTTTACTGTCTTCCATTGTGAACTTTTTCAGCATTTCTTTTACATATTTAACTTGAGAAATAAAAATGCCTTTTTCATTTTGATTGACCTGCAGTCCTAAGAAATAAGAAAGTTCACCAATCATTGACATCTCAAATTCTTTTTTCATTTTAATTGATATGTCTTTGCAGTATTCATCCATGCTGCTGCCAAATATTATGTCATCTACATAAACAACAAGAACAATAAGATGACCCTTCTCTGTTTTGACATATAAGTTGCTATCCACCAAACCTTTCTTAAACCCTTGTTTAATTAGATAATTATCCAGCCTTGCATACCATGCTCTGGGTGCCTGTTTTAATCCATATAAAGCTTTCTTTAACATGCAAACAAAATCTGGATTGTCACCAAGTTGGAAGCCATCCGGTTGTTCAATGTAAACCTCTTCTTCCAGCTTTTCCATTCAAAAATGCTGATTTTACATCCATTTGATATACTTTGAAGTTTTTATGAACTGCTAATGCCGGAAACATTCTGATTGCCTCTAGTCTGGCTACCGGTGCAAAAGTTTCTTCAAAATCAATGCCTTCAACTTGAGCATAGCCTTTACATACCAATCTTGCCTTATTTCTGACAACCTGCCCATCTTCATTCAATTTATTTCTAAAAACCCATTTAGTGCCAATTATGTTTTTATTTGTTGGTCTAGGTACTAATTCCTAGGTATTGTTTTTCTCTATCTGATCTAGTTCTTCATTGATTGCCTTCATCCAACTTTCATCAGTGCTTGCTTCAACAACATTTTTAGGTTCAATACTAGATAACAAGAGAATAGTTCCTCACTACTTGTTCTTCTTGTCTGAATACCATCTGTGGGATCCCCAATAATCTGTTCACTTGGATGATTTTTCTCGCGAGTTGCCTGTTTTAAATTTCCTGTTTTCTTCTTCTTCGATTCAGTTTTTACACCATCTGGATCAATTTTCTGATTCTTCTCTGTTTCTTTTTCATCATCACCTTCAATGACTTCTTCATACATAGGGTAGTTTTCTTGATAAGTAGTTTCTTGTTCTCTACCTTCATCAACTTTCACATCAGCACTTTCAACAATTTTCTTCAACCTCTTGTTGTAACATGTGTACGCCTTGCTTTTTGTTGAGTAACCAAGAAAGATACCTTCATCAGCTCTATCTTCAAATTTACCGAGGTTATCTTCAGTCCGTTTTATGTAGCACTTGCTGCCAAATACTTTGAAATGTCTTGTTGTTGCCTTTCTGCCAAACCACAACTCATAAGGTGTTTTGCTTTCATGTGGTCTCAGCATGCACCTGTTTTGAATGTAAACTGCAGTATGGACTGCCTCTTTCCAAAATCTGTCAGCTATTTTGTTTTCTGCCAGCATTGTCCTTGCCATTTCCTGCACTGTTCTATTCTTCCTTTCTACAACACCATTCTGTTGAGGTGTCCTAGCTGCTGAAAACTGTCTTCTTATCCCATGTTTTTGACGGTATTCTGCAAATTCTTCGGAGATAAACTCTCCTCCCCTGTCCGATCTTAGGCATTTAATTCTTTTTCTCCGATTGATTCTCAACAAGATTTTTGAAGGTTTTAAACATCTCAAAGGCTTCGACTTGAGTTTCAGAAATAGTACCCATGTCATTCTTGAGTAGTCATCTATACACAGAATAAAATATTTGTGTCCATTTATACTTTCAGTTCTCATGGGTCCACATAGATCAGTGTGAATTAGTTCTAATGGCTTGCTAGTGAAGTATTCTTTTGCTTTGAAAGTGGCTCTGGTTTGTTTTCCCTTTTGGCATGACTCACAGATGCTATTTACAGGTTTGCCAATGTTTGGTATATCTCTAACTGCTCTTTTTGAACTGATTTTTGCCAGATTGTCAAAACTAATATGCCCAAGCCTCTTGTGCCATAGCCAGTTTTCATCTTCCTGTCCAATCAAGCATGTTCCTTCTGAGTTTTCTGAAAGTGTATACAGATTTCCAGAAGTTCTCAGTCCAGTGGCTATTAACTTTCCATTTTTTGTCTTTCTTACCTCACAGCCCTCCTTCTTGAAGATTACATCATGACCTTTGTCACATATTTGACTTACACTTAGCAAGTTATGCTTTAGGCCAATTACAAACAAGACTTCTTTTGATTTTATATTGCCATTACTGATCTTGACTGATCCCTTTCCAACAATCTTTGCTCCATCATTATTTCCAAATTTCACAGAACCACCTTCATAATTCTGTAAATTCTCAAACTTTTGCTTGTCACCTGTCATGTGACTGGAACAACCACTGTCAAGTATCCAAGGTGCTGATTTGTTCTGAGCTTTAAAAGCAATCTGGACAATCAAAGATTCCTTTTCTTTCCATTCGGGTTTGATAGCAGATTTTGCTACTTGTTTTGCCTTTGTCCTTTCATTAGCATGTGCCTATTTTTCAAGAAATTTTTGGTTTTGTTTCAACCCACTTGGCTGAGATTTTCTACCCTGATAATTATTTGATGCAAAAGTGCTTATGCAGTTTCTAGCAATATGTCCAAAATTATGACAATTATAACATTCAACTGCATAATTCATTAAAGGAGAAAAAACATTTCTGCTGGTAAAATTCCTTTGAGATACATTATGCCTGCAATCTGAAATCTTATGGCCATAAGCATTGCATTTAAAACAATAACCAGAAAATGCATGATTAAACCTGGGTGCCGGTCTTTGCCAGTTTGAAGTAGGAGCCATGACTCTTCTCCTCCTCGGATGTGTGACTTTTGTGAATCCATCTTTGTCAGTATTCTTCTTGAATCTGGCATTATTGTTTTCTTTTGCATGATTTTGTTTTTCTGGTTCAACCCTGATCTTTTCTTCTTTCTTTATGGGTTCTATATTCAAGTTCTTTGAATCCTTTGAAGATTCTCCTTCATCAAAGCCTAAACCAAATTTGATGCCAGAAGGCCTTTGGTTATTTAACATTTTATCCAGACTTTACAGTACTTTCTTCAAACTTATGAAAACAGTTCAATTTTCTATTCATCTCCTCTAACTGCATCCTTAACTTAACAATGTCTTCCTCTAGCTTGTTGCATTCAACTGTCTTTACAGTTAATTGTTCATCAAGAACTTCAGACATTTTCTTGAATTCCTCTGTCTGTATTTTTAGATTGTTTATTATGTCTGTGGCATTCTCTAATTTCTTTGAAAAAATTTTATTCTTCTTCCTTTCTGCACTCAACTCTTCAAGTGCAGCAACCAATTCTCCTTCCAAATACACTTCAGCTTCATCCTTGGAATTTTCATCACCTTCCTGATTTTCCTCTGTTCTTTCTTCTTCAAGTGCCATGAACAGAGCTTCACCTCCTTCTTCTTCAGACTCCTCATCTGTGCTTTCTTCAGAACTGCTGACATTCTTGGTTATGAAGCTTTTCTTCTTGAAGTTGTTCTTTCGAAATTTTGTTTCTTCTTCCAGTCACCTTTTTCTTGGTGTGAACCTTCACCATTTTTGGTTCTCTCCTGCATTGGACATTTGGCTGCAAAATGACCGACTCCTCCACAGTTGAAGCATTTAAAAGGTAGCTTCCCTCTATATTTTCCTTTTCCTTTTGTGAGTTTTCGAACAAAATTGGCTTCTGTTTCATCCAGTGTTCCTTCATCCTCAGATTCATGTTCAGCTTTTACATTCTTGTGTGCTTTAAAAGCTGCTTCTCTGTCTGTAGACTTGGTTTGTCCTATTCTCATTTCATATGCTGTCAGGGAACCATGCAACTCATCCATGCTGAAGTTGTTTAGATCTTTTGCCTCTTCTATTGCAGAGACTTTGGAGTTAAATATTTTGTGAAGTGTTCTGAGAACCTTTTTCACAACAACTGCATCATCAATTTCTTCACCGAGTCCTCTGATTGCATTAATAATTCCGTTGACTCTCAGCATATAAGTCTCTATGTTTTCATCTTCATTCATTTGCAGTGCTTCGAACTGTGCTCGATGAGTTTGCAGTTTTGCTTCTTTAATCTTACTTTCTCCTTCATGGATGCTCTTCGATTTATCCCACATGTCTTTTGCTGATTTACAACTCATGACTCTTATCAGTTCACTGTCAACAAGCCCACACATTATGGCATTCTTAGCTTTGGAGTTGTTTTCAAATTTCTTTTTCTCAGCAGTATCTGTTGGAGGGGTAGTGGGTGCTGTGTATCCACTATCTACAGAATCCCAAATATCGTATCCCAATGCACTCAGATATGTTTGCATTCTGAGTTTCCGTAAGGTGTAATTTGTTCCATCAAATAAGGGAGCTTTGTTGGATGAAAATCCTTCACCACCTGCCATTGTTTCTTCCAAGATCTCCTTAGCTGATTAAGCTTGTACAAGGAACCTTGCTCGATACCAATTGATGATTACACAATGACACTGAGAGGGGGGGTGAATCAGTGTAGCTATTAATTTTTATATCTACAACATTTAATATGAAATAAAGAGAACTTGACAACTGAAAAACAACTTGAACAAGAGAGCACACCACAACACTCAATATACCGAGGTTCACCAATTTGGCTACTCCTCAAAAATGACTCGCTTGGACTCCAATCCAAATCCAGTCTTTGCAAAATCAATTTTACAAATACTTTACCAAAGATCAACTAGAAGGAGCACCAACCCCTGTAATTTTCTGCTGCAACAGATGGAGCACCAACTCCTAGTACCAAGCACCAACTTGGACTGCAATTCTGATCAATTTAGAATGACATAAAAATGTCTTCACTTCATGCACGACCCTGATCGGTCTGCAATTAACCCAACTCTACACACTCTCACGGCTCTGCTTATTTTTCTCTTGATTCTTTTCTAACCCTCCTTTTACAGCAATTTCTCTCTAACAGCAGCAACATCTTCTCTGTACGACTATTCTTTTATAACCTTTCAATCCTACATGCAATCGAATCATATACCCAACTGTTCGAATTCTTTTCTCCTGCAAATAAGTGGCTGTTCGAAAATGACTGTTCGAAACCCTGCAATACGGCGTTTCGATTTCTTGTAGTATGGCTATTTTGAATGCTGCAAACATATCTTCTCGAAAAGCATATCTTGATCCTTCATATTCGGCTCTTTGAAGACAAGCAAAATGTCTGTTCGATTCCATGAGTGCGACCGTTCGAAAGGCTGTAAAAAAGACTTTTCGAAAACCTTTCGATACTTTATATTTGATTCTTCGAATACATGCAAACGGCTGTTCGAATGCATGACTGACACTTGTCAATCTGTAACTGCAGATCTGACATCAGTTACATTTTACGTAACTGGCTGCATGATTTTCCTGTCTGCTTTTTCTGACACGTGTCACCTTGCATGCTCCTGCGGGTTTTACCTGCCAGACTGTTACCTGTCGCGATATCGCGACACTTTTTGAAGCCGCACACTTCATGCCCTTGCTGTCATGAAATCATGACCATTTTGGCTTTGACAACTTTCCTTCTATTCATGTCACGATATCGCGACACTTAGAACTTTTGCTGACGTCATCCTTAAGCATGTCGCGAAATCGTGACCGTTTTGGCTCTTGGAAGCTTTCCCTGCATCTTGTCGCGATATCGCGACACTTTCAACATTTGCTGACGTCATCCTTAAGCATGTCGCGAAATCGTGACCGTTTTGGCTCTTGGAAGCTTTCCCTGCATCTTGTCGCGATATCGCGACACTTTCAACATTTGTTGACGTCATCCTTAAGCATGTCACGAAATCGTGACCGTTTTGGCTCTTGGAAGCTTTCCCTGCATCTTGTCGCGATATCGCGACACTTTCAACATTTGCTGACGTCATCCTTAAGCATGTCGCGAAATCGTGACAGTTTACCTTTCACTTTCTCTCTCCTCTGCCATGTCGCGATATCGCGACAAATTGGCATGCACTTTCTCTCTCCTCGGCAATGTCGCGAAATCGCGACAATCTTCCTTGCAGTTTCTCTCTCTTTAGTTTTGTCGCGATATCGCGACACATTTTCTCTCTCCTCAGCGAAAACTTGACATGTCACGAAATCGTGACATTTTGGCGTGCATTTTCTCTCTCCTACTTTTTGTCGCGAAATCGCGACACATTTTCTCTCTCCTCAACGAAAACTCGACATGTCGCGAAATCGTGACATTTTCGATTGCGCCTTCTCTCTCCTCGACCATGTCGCGAAATCGTGACAGAAAACATGTCGCGATATCGCGACATTTTTCTTCCTTGTCTCTTTCTGCCATTTTCTGAATCTGGGTTACCTCTGTTTGTCTTGAAATTCACTGCACTTGATCTGACTGACCTCTGAACTGCATCAACTGCATCAATCTGTCTGTGTTGACAACAATGACAATACTTTTGCAATTCTTTTGCTGCACCTTGCTCAACATTTATATGTCAAACATAGTGCAATAATGAGGTATTTTTTGGGCCTCATCATCCCCCCAGCTTGAACTGATGCATGCCCTCATGCATCCTAGTAGGCCATAGTAATATGCAGGTTTTATCCTTGTGAAAATATATCCTTTGCCACCTGCTACCTAATAAATTTCTCCTTGTTGTACTATATCAAGCATTTCACAACTAAGCACATGTATGACTTGACAAAAAATTGAATTTGAATATTTTGGAGGGATGTACTACTTGTAGTGGTATTATTTTGAGCTTTAAGAACCTCAATATTTGATGTGCCCTACTTATTTTTCTATTTTGTAGCATTTTCAAGAATTTTGGTACAATTTTTCGTATTTCGAAGATGTTCCTGTTTATTCTGAAGATATGCCTATTTATTCCGAAGATGCATCAAAAAATGTAAAAATGACTTCCTATGCAAAATTTATATGTATATTCTATTGTGGGCCCATCTATAGAGTGTATAAGCCTTCTATAACATCAAAAATCCCTACTTTATCCTTTTATTTAGATGTTATTCTTCATTTTGTATGTTCTTGTTTTATTGCAACAATAGTAAAACAAAATATTCAGGTGCATTTTCCATATTATCCTATTCATATTTATGAAGCATTTGTGGGGTATAAACTTGTAGTTCTCCTTCTAAAATTTTCCCTACTAATTCAAATAGAATTGTTGCCATGTCTATCCCAAAATCATATTTTTGCACATTTTTGAAGTTTCCATGCAAATAAAGGCAGAAGGGGTTGTTTCTTGACATTTTGAACAACATGTTCCATTTTTTTTAACTTGCCAATATTATATGAATAGTTTATGCCAAATACTTATTATCATACACTAAATGCTAAATACTTACTATGACTAAATGTAATAAATACATACCTTAGTATCCTAAAACTTTATCATGCACCTTACAAGCTGCTTCTAATGATTGTTAGCAAACTATCTAAAAACATAAACATAACACATATGCAGTGTGAGATTTATACAATGGTGGAACAATGATAGGTGGATTAACAAGGCAATGCACACCGAAAAATAGGTTTTCATGTAATCCAACTCAGTAGCACCTCCAAGGAGGTTTTCACTACTAAATTATTCATTTTTGTTTCATTTTTTTTCTTTCCTTTTTTTTCTTTCATCTCTCTTTTTTTTCACTTTTTTTCATTTTTTCATCAGAAGAGGCTACCATTTCTGGTTTTCAACCAACTTCTATCCTTTTTTTTTTTTTTTTTAGGGGCTTCAATGAGATAGAATGTATCTCATGAGGTTGCAATGAGAGAGAATTTCTCTCATTCTTATTTGGATAAGAATAATCCTTATTCTAAAAAAATTACATCAATAATTTTGTATGAAAACATATTTTTTTGTTGAAAGCTGCAACAATGATGTAACTTTCCTTCCATATGATCAATAAGAAGATTCTTGTGTCATCATTCCCTCCATATTGCTGGAAATAAAGTATTTACCTCATTAATTCTTCTCTCTTATAGAATTTATGCATATCCTCATGTATATTCATTTTCTAGGGCATGCCTTATGTTGTAATTTCTTTTCTCTTCTTTCCTCTCTTTTTTTCTTCTCTTTTTCTTTCTTTTATTTTTTCAAGATTTAAAAATATGATCATTTGGAATATTTTTCAGAAGAGGAAACCTCTTCTATTATATGCAAATGTGACTGTGTGAAAGATTGAGCAAATTCCACCTTTGTTAGTGGTTTATGGTACAACTATAAAATATGTCCATTCACCACTAATGTCCTTCTTGAATCATCAACTGAAGAAAGTTCATTCTCAATCTCCTCTGGTTCATCCTTGCTGCTCTTAATGTGATCATCATGCCACATTTTCCATTTTTGTTGAATGAACTCTATTTGGTGAAGTGCTTCCAACCAAATTTCATCAAATACATTCAAATGCAAAATCTATTTTTTTTTGTATCTGCATCAACTCAATGCCAACTTCTAAATATACATAAAGTGTTAGTAAAACATTAGGATGTTGGATCAATACATCAAATACATTTGCTTCTTGATTTTTAGTCAACCAACTATTGTTGTTCAAAGGTTGTTTTGGCTGCATTTCAGTTTGTTTTGTACCAGGATGTTTTGAATTGGTTCTTGAAGAATGATGCATTAATTAATTAAGAGAGTAATGATATGGTGGAAAATAATGGAAAATTTGTGTATGTTTACAAAAAACAATTCTTGAAAGAATTAACTTTGATAAATGATAATAAAAATATGAGAAAAAAATAATGACATCTATGTGGTAAATGAAGAAAAATATTTTTTACTGGAATGGATGACAAATTTTCAAAATTCTACTTTTCATCATTCCATAATAATTGTTGAACAATAGTTGGTTCTTCTTTATAATCTAAAATATGAACATGTTCAGCAAAAAAAAACGTTTTGGATGAATCCAACTCTTCTACATTACCCTTGTAGACACCAAAACAGCACCAATCCGATTATGTGACTGCAAACACTGATCGCATTGACACACACAGCCCCAAGGGCAGCCCCGAGAGGTTAAACAGTGGTCCTAACCACTCTCACAATAGTTTTGGAAGGTCAAAGATCAATTTGGCACCTTCAGGCACTTTGCTCAATACTCGTTCCACCCAGGGACGATTTCAAACTGGGATTCACCCCACCCAGGGACGAATAGCAGTATTCGCTCCAGGGTGGGGCGAATAGCAGGTTTGATGGGAAAAAGTCAAATCTTGACAAATGGCAGCTCAGATCCACCACTTAACGCTTCCTTCATTGCATGGGAGTGTGGGTGAGCATTTTTGAGCATTAGAGGTAGTTACAAGGGCAGTCATGAAGTCCCTAATCAGGGAGGAATCTCCTTCCCCATGGGAAGGCATGATTGCCAAGTGGCGCCTCTGCATGCCCAATTCAAGAGACCTCCAGGTCTATAAATTGGTGAGTTTCCTCACCCCAAAATATATAGAGAAGGAGCATTTTGGAGCAACGAAGTGCTGTCATTTTACTTTCACACCCACACCCTTTTGAGTTGTGCCTTTCACATCCTTGATCTCTTTTGGAAAGGAGGTCATAGGGTGGTTATTGGAAGCGCAAATCCGGAACCAAAACCCGACATTTGGCCACAATATCCCACCAAATTTGTCGACAATACCCCACAAGAGGTTTTGGACCCATCCCAAGTGGATTGGTGCCGAAATCGGGCCCCAAACGATGGGCGGCCTGCCCCTGGGCGCCCCCCACACTACTACAGTCCTAATCGCCCCACCTCGGAGCGATTGGAAATCTATGGTAGATCTCTTTTCTATTATTCTTGCATTTAATTCTATGCTGCTTAGATAGGTTGCCATTTAAATTTCACCTTGTTTTGAACAATTTTGATCATGTTTCTATCTTCGTTCGCCTTTACTAACTTGCAGGTAACCCCCATCAAATTCCCATTAATGGAGGCCTGATTGGGGAAATATGACCATCTGGGTCTTCCCAAAACACCCCCAATTAGCTAATCCCAACTTTGTAGGTGATTGGGAGCTCCCCAGATGTGACATTTGGGACAGTGCCTTTCGACATTTTTGTTGCAGGTCTATTCGTCCCGCCCCAGAGCGAATTCAAATCTGTGAGGAATTTCTTGACTGTTCCATTTGTAGTGTTTCCTTTGTGAGGTCTTGATGCCCCTATCAAATTTTTAGATCATTTGGATATATGTTAGTTATCATTTTATTTATATCTTGCATGCACTAATCGAAGGCGTGGGGATTGCATGTTTTATTTCATCCGTAGGTGCTACTGACTATTTCTTATTTCTTTGAATATAGGATCTAGATATTAGAGGAGCAGAAAAGAGTCAAGACTCATCAACGCAAGTGGCGGTGATGTTTGGTCCACCCATTTTACATGTGGGCATGCGAAAGAAGGAATGGCATCCATGGATGTAACAAGAACGTATATTTAACGCTCCTAGCCCTTGGAAGGGGAGGAGGCGCATTGTAACCGAGTTCTGAAACATATCAATAAAAAGGGTTGTCTTCCTTATTGGCTTTTGTTTCATTTTGATTCGTTCATGCTTTCCCTCTTTTCATGCACTTTCAATTCATAGGATTTAGCGCTAAGTTTAGTTCGGTTTGCATCGCACTTGGAGTTTCCTTTTTGCTTTCGTATCCTCATGCTTTCAGTGGCGATCATGGTGGGACCCTTGTCCTCTATTTTTAATATCAGAGATCTGATCAAAACTTGGTTGTTTTTGCTTGCAGGTACCGAGTTTTCAAACGTTGGACTGCTGTTCGTTCCAGCCTGAGGTGGATATAGAGCTGGAATTCATCTTACCCAGGGACGAATGGGCATTTGCCCCACCCTATGATGAATACAGTCCTATAATTCATTCCTCCCCTAGGATGAATATCTGTCTATGTAGTTTCAGGATAGAAACTCAGAACCAGCAGATTTGGGCAGAGAAGAGGTAAGGGTCCTGAACTCTTTCTGTCATTTTCTATTGTTCTTTTTCTATTTTTTTGGTTTTTTTGCATGTTTAAGAAAGTTGTACTGTATGTTTATTTTCTTTCATGCAAAATAAAAAGAACCCCACACATCACGTGGCAACATAAACACCAAGGAGCTGGTCGTAAAACCCTAGCCCTTGATCAAGACCAACGGTGGATTTCATCACCACCTTGGCTTGAATTTTGCATTCATAAACCCCGATCGCTACTATTGCTAGACGTAAATCCTGATGAAAGCTGACCGAGTGTAGCTAGGGTGATTCCCAGTGCATGAGGATAAGTCTTCTATGGTAGGTGTCAAAAATAGGGTGATCCCCCTTTCGTACCGCCTATGTTCCACGTACCATCTGCTCTCACGTACCAATAGTTTCCCTCACGTAAGGGCGGGTATATAGAGAGGTTGGTATATCGGCCTGGCAATGGTATATCGAAGGGGCGACCATTTTTGGGAGTCATAAGAGCCATCATATTGCATTTAAACATCCTTTACAAAAGATTTCAAAACAAAATCAAAACACATTAAACCAGGTTTTAAGGCACACCTTTAATCTTTAAACGAGATAATCATTGCTTTGCGTGTGTGATATTTTCTATTTAGTGTAGCATAAAAATCATAAAAAGAAATAAAAATCTATGCATCTGGTAGCAAAAACACCACCATGGTGTACACCCGTAGCCAAGCCCAATCAAGGGCGAAAGCTACGGAGAGTGTACAAGGGGGCACAAGTCACCTCCGCTATAGCCCCAAGGACTTGGTCATACCGCCTTGGCGGCCTGACCCACAAGAGAGTCCACATCGTTCCATTTCAGAATGGGACTATAGAGGCACCCCTTTGAGGGACACGCCCATTCATCATAGCCCCTTTCAGGAGGAGTCCTTACACGTGGCGCTCAACATAGACAAGAAGGCTCCCTTAGAAGCTCGATATGAGTGGCCACCGTGTGATGAAGTGCTAGAGCAGCATAGGGTCCATGAGGAGAGGCCACATGATTATGGCATCCCTCCTTTACCCCCCATCACTGTTAGGAACAAAAAGCCAAATCCAGAGCACAAGGCTCTTCAAGCAGGGCGAGCCAACTCTGCCCGCCCCTTTCACATATATGAAAGGGAGCATGAGGAAGACCATTACATTCCTCAAGAGCAATACACAGCATGGGAGCAATGCACCTCCGCACCTGCTATCTACCAAAACCACCTTTCGAGGCCGGAGCCTCGAGTGAATGCCGCCAACCTCGATAGAGGGAAGTGACCTATAGAGATCTCGGATCACCATGATCGAGATAAATGCGTAGGAGAGGCATCTAGGCCTCCTAGACTCAATATGGTGGAACAGATCGACCTGGAAGTCACCAGACATGCCGCCCGCCAAGCGCAGATTACGTAGCTTGAGCAAGACCAACAACAGTTAGAGCATCTATACCGCCTTAGCAAAGAGTGCATTCGATGCCAAACAGATGAGCTGCTCCATAACACGGTGCCTGAGAGGGTTCCAACCCCTCGCACCCAAAGGGCAGAACCATATGAGAGGCGCAACCCCTTGGTACGAGACAGGTCCCCATGACCTTACCAAGTGCTACCTCCAAGACCTCCTAGACCTGAGCGGGAGACCACTCCCAGGAACAACGATGGGCTCCCTCCGTGGGGACCCACCCATGGTCATAGGTCTCACCCAAAAACTCCTCAAGAAGCCTATGAGGAGTATGAACAAGAAGAAGAGTGGGCCGAAATGCCCTATCAAGGCGGAGGGGCTGCTATCCGGCCACCCCTCCATAGGCCTCAAGCTTCCCACAACCCACAATGGGAGCAAACTAAAGAGGAAGAGATTAAATCTTTCGATGCATATAAAGTGCTGCTAGAGCATTTGGAGTCTATGGAAACCAAGACTTTTGGGCCCCAAAAGCCCATGTTATGCCAACTCCGTAGTCATCCTGTGCATCCGTCAATGCCAGCACCCCCTTACCCTGAACACTTTAAGCTGCCTCAGTTGGCAATCTTTAGAGGTGAGGAGGATGCCCAAGAGCATGTGACTAGATTCCTGAGCCAATGCTTTGGCATTCAGGATAATGATGCTTTGCTATTAAGAACATTCATCACCACATTCGCAGGCCCTACCTCGGATTGGTTTACTCAATTGCCCAAGCACAACATTAGCAACTTAGATCAGCTAGTGGATGCGTTCCTCGAATGCTTCACCTTCAACACCAAGAAGAAGGCATCACTAAGTGACTTAGCCAGCCTCAGGCAGTATGAGGAAGAAACCATGGTGGCCTATGGGAATCGATGGAGGACTCTGCTTTCTAAGCTACCCTACCTCCCTCCTATGTCCAACCTCACACAAATGTTCTCAAAAAGTTGTTTGAGATCGATCTCTGTGCTATTGCAGCTGCAGCAATATGCCACCTTAGAAGAAGCTCTGGCACAAGCCAGAATCATTGAAGAGATCAAGATTCAGGATGGCGAGATAGCCAAGCCAAAGAAGAAAGAATGGTCTAAGAACACCAAAATAGGGACCACGCAATAGAAACCCGCTGTGGTCAATCAGGTTGCTATCAACATCCCTAAGCCTGCACAAGCAACATAGCCCCAAAGGGCTAACTATCAGGCGGTGCCTCTTAACAGCTATGACCAAGAAAATCAGAGGCAAGAGCAAAATCAGCAGCGTCGCCCTAGGCGACAATTCACACCTTACACAGAGTCCAGAGACTCCCTGTTTGACCGCTTGTCAGTGGCAAACTTGATCAACCTACCCGAGATTCAACCCATAGATCCCAACGTGCCAAAACCTAAGGGCTATAGGGAAGATTTGTACTGTAGGTTCCATAGGCAGAAGGGACATGACCTTAATGCATGTTGGAAGTTTAAGGGCTTGGTGCAAGACCTAATTGATAACAAGACATTAGCGGTAGATAATCCCGTGGCACCAAGCAACCAACAAATGGATGTCTTTAAGGACCCCTTGCCTACCCATGATGCACAGGAAAAGACCCTACAAGTCAATGAGGTCACACAGAACTGCCCCATGCAGGGGTATGTAGGGATGATCAGTATAGTGACTCGGAACAGGAGGTATCCGAGTGTAGCTGCCCCCATGGTGACTACAGGTGAGGTGCCAACAATGTCACAACCGCAACAACACCTTACACAACCTCCTCCGCCTAGACCCATGGCCATAATTCGGACCAAACTCACTCAGAGCTTGAGGACCATGTCGGCTAGGCTCTCCATATACGAGCTCATACAACAATCAACGCCCCATCGGGAGGCTCTAATGGAGATATTGAAAGCCATCGAGTTGCAGCCCCATGAAGCAAATTCCTTCAACAACTTTGTAGGGCATGTCAAACGATGCATGGAGCCAGTCATCACCTTTCGAGAAGACGAAGTGAAATCGGTGGCTGATGACATGGCGGATCCACCCCTGCACGTTATCGCGCGGGTCAACGGGATTCCGTATAAGAGGGTGTTGGTAGACACTGGCTCGTCCAGCAATATCATCACAACAGTGGCATTGAAACATCTGAAGTTGCCAGCATCTCACATCACGGCTTCCACCTACACTCTACGAGCATTCAATGATGCGATATGCTCAACGGTTGGCACAATCGTCCTACCCATCCAGGTGGGACAAAAGACTATACCTACATTGTGCCATATTTTGGAAGGTGAGATGGCCTATAACATCTTGTTGGGTCGGCCATGGATCAGGGACATGAAGTGTGTCCCTTCGATAGCTCATCAGTGTTTGAAGTATACATTTGAAGGGGAGGTGCATGTAGTCCCGACGGACTTAGAACCCTTCAAGTATTGCAATGCGGTGCAACTGATGCCGCAATCGACCCTTCCATCAACGCATTTGGATTTTTAGTTGAATCCATCTAGACAGGGTCCGATTCCGTAGGCATCCCCACTGACAAGTCCATCAAAACCATAATCGGGTCCATCTTCATCGGCTAGTCCTTCACCAACAATGCCACCTACGATGGCCACACAGAAGGACAAAGGGAAGAAACCCATGGAAGAGGCACCACCATCAGTATCAACTATCTCTACTGAGGAGATGCCTAGCAGAATGGAAGTCGAGGCTCCTAGTCCACCCGACATGGAGTGGATTCCGGAAGAACTTCCGTTCCCTCCCCCTCAATCGCCAACAATCACTATTGAAATGGCCAATACGGGCCTGGGGGAGTATCTGGTGTGGAATATTGTAGCAACACCCGCACTAGAGTCCATGCAGGACATGGGGAGACCTCGCCTCCCCATCGGTACCATTGTTCCTCTAGGCTACCCGCCGAATCAGACAAACTTTGTGTATGGGGGCCTTGATCATGGTACTGAACCATGCATGCAAGAGGATGAAGATGAAGAGCCCTTTGCAGAAGATGTCAACTATTTGTCTAACCCAGACTTCGCGTTGAGATACCTTGGCCAATGCAATTGGCATGGATATGGGTTAGGCAGATATGAGCAAGGAGTGCGTGTTCTTTGCCAACCAAGATACCAAATGCCATACGACAAGTCAGGAGTAGGGTTCAACCACCCCCTCCCCTTGGACATCTTGGTAGAGAACATGCAGGGCCTAGGGATAGGCAACAAGGGGGGATTGGCATTAGATCCATATGCCAACCCTAACACAACATACACACTGGGGGATTACCTCCCATTATTAACAACCAACCTTGTTGACCTCAACAACCCTTTCCCTTCGCTCGAGAGAGGAGAAAGTTTGAGGACCCACATACAAGAGGGGTATAGACAAGAGCAGGAAGGATCTTCAGAGGATGAGTCAGAATATGAGGTAGCACCATGGGATCCCTTCGAATCAGATAGCAATCACTCACAAGTGGTCCCCATGGATGATTATCAAGAAAGCCTCTTGGCAATGTTCCCTTTGGTGGCTCCCATCGAGCAAGTGCCACCACAAGGCAATCAGGCCCCACCGCAAAGAGCGGACCAACTCCAATGGGGCCAGATCAATTTGCTCGAGCAAGACGAGCCTCTAATGTCGCAAATAGTTGTTGGAGCCAATGAAGGCCTTTGGATCTCCGACAGTGATTATGAAGATGAAACTGAGATGGCCTATCTCAATCATATGCGACAACAACAATACCCCTTAGAGATTAATGACATATTTGAACAACTAAACATAGTGCCAGGGCATGAGTGGTACGTAGACCCAACGTGGTGGGAACAAGTGTTGAATCCACCACTTTGGGCATACGAAGAATACCTTCCGCCCAGAGACCCTATAGCGATATCAGTGCCAAGGGCAGACCCTGTCTTCCTATCCACACATAGGGCCGATCCATTCATGCCAATACCTCCAGAGCCAGACCCGAGCACAGAGAACATCCAGAATGTTTGAGTCACCACACCCATGGTAATGGAGACCAAAATCATTTCATCAACATGATCTCCATTGACTTAACCGCCCCCATCCATAACCCGGCCGATCCAGCATAGTCGTTGTATCTAGACATAGATGCCATAGACTGGGATCACGTCAATTCACCTCCATCCCCATCAGAGTATTGGCCTTTCGGTGAGATGCTTCATTTCACCCTAGGGCCAACTCAGGATATCTTCCATGCTAAAGAGGAACCCGAGGTTCCCAACGCAGATTTAAACTCAGCAAATGATATCCATTTGATCCCAACTCCACACCAGTTGGAGGATGGATCCCACATGTCGATCGAGGAGACGACTGACGTAGACATCGGCTCAGATCCAATGAATCCATAGATTATCAAGCTGGGGGTAAGCTTATCCCCCGAAGAGCAAGCCGACTACATCACCCTTCTCAAAGAGAAGAAGGAGGTTTTTGCATGGTCCTAGAGAGACATGTCGGGGCTAGATCCATAGCTAGTCATGCATAATCTAACGCTTGATCCGACAGTCAAGCCAGTTAAGCAAAAACTATGCAAGATGCACCCAACAGTGGCCTTGATGGTCAAAGATGAATTGCAAAAGCTGTTGGATGCATAGTTTGTCATCTGCGTGGATTACCCACCATGGCTATCCAACATGGTACCCATCAAGAAGCCTGACGGGAGGATTCGCATATGCACTAATTTTTGAGATCTAAACAAAGTGAGTCCTAAGGATGATTTCCCCTTGTCGAGCATCGACGCATTGGTAGATGCTACAATAGGCCACGAAATGCTTTCCCTCATGGATGGTTTCTCGGGATACAATCAGATTCGTATCAATCTTGAGGACCAACTAAAAATGGTGTTCACTATGCCTTGGGGGACATTTTGTTATAAGGTCATGCCTTTTGGCCTTAAAAATGCTGGCGCCACCTACCAACGTGCCATGACGTACATCTTCCATGATTACATGCATAAAACTTTGGAAGATTACATGGATGATTTGTTGGCCAAATCTCTTTTATGCCCAGATCATCTCGATGACTTAAGCAAGATCCTCGATCGCCTCATGGAACATAAAGTCGATCGAATCCCAAGAAGTGCGTATTTGGCATCACATCTAGAAAACTCTTGGGTTTCATAGTCTCAAAGCGAGGCATCGAGGTGGACCCAAACAAAGTCAAGGCAATCCTTGAAATGCTTCCCCCAACTACCATCAAGCAGCTTAGAAGCCTATAGGGAAAGGTCACGTCAATCAAGCGCTTCATAGCGCAGCTATCTGACAAGTGCCGACCCATGAACAAATTATTGCATAAAGGGGTAGCATTTCACTGGGATGACGAGTGCCAGTCAGCCTTTGATGACATTAAGCAATACTTGGCTTCGCCACCAGTATTGGCACCACCTAGACCAGGAGTGTCATTCTACTTATACATCTCAGCTATTGAGGTGGCACTTGGGCGCCATGCTAGCCCAAAAAAATGAACTTCACAAAGAATAGGCTACTTACTATCTTAGCCGCACCCTAGTCAGTTATGAACTTAACTATGCATACGTTGAGAAACTCTGCTTGGCAGTGGTGTTTGCTACCAAAAAGCTATGCCACTACATGCTGAGCAACACTACGTATGTTGTGTCTAAGGAGAATCCATTGCGGTACATGATGAGTCGTACTTATCATAGTAGCCGCACGGCGAAATGGATCATGTTGTTGATGGAATTTGACATAGAGTTTATTGGACAAAAATCCATCAAAGGACAAGTCATAGCCGATCAACTAGCAGAGGCTCCTCTCGAAGACGATCAGCCTCTGGTCATAGAACTACCCGATGATGGGGTCTTCCATGTCTCAGAATCGCCAGATTCTGATGAGCCTGAGTCATAAGCCGACATAACCCTATTTTTTGATGGTTCTAAATGTGAGCAAGGGGGTGGCATGGGAATTGTATTCTTCACACCACAAGGGGCTCCAATGCCTCTATCATTTAAATTAGACTTCCCGTGCACCAACAATAATGTCGAATATGAAGCCTTGCTCATAGGTCTTCAGACAATAATCACCATGAACATCAAATGATTGAACATCTTTGGTGATTCGTTGTTAATTGTCAACCAAGTCAAAGGGGTATTCCAATGTAAATGCCCAGTTCTGCAGGCCTACAAAGCCCTTGTGGACAAATTCCTAGCACAACTTGAATGGTATGACATCGAGGCACTCCCTCGGTCATCGAATCATTTTGCGGACACTATGGCCTCCTTGGGGTCACTAATCCTGCAAGACATTTCTGGTGATATGACAACCATTCAAGTCAAAACACTATCACAATCCATGATGGAGCGTGCAAGCTCTGACTTAATGCCAGGAATCCACATGATCCAGATTGAACCACCTCAGGATAGGTTCTCTCGAATCCACGATCATCTGAATCATGCCAACTAGGGGTCCTTATTCTCCCCTACTCCCCTTAATAGCAACACAACGCTATTCTTACAAGTTCTTTCCCGCTCAACTTTTGCTAGGGATGAACTTCAAGAGGGATTGGTTGTTCATACCGTCGAGGCTTCTGATCAACAGGATTGGTATTCACCCATAAGGGACTACCTCAAGTTAGGTAACCTCCCACTTGGATTGATGCATGCCACAAAATGAGCATTCAAGTAGAAAGTGGCAAAGTATGTCTCGTTAGGAGACATTTTGTACCATCACAGCTACGAAGGAATCCTGCTTCATTGCTTGGACCAGCAAGAGTCCACTTGGGCGATCGCCCAAGCGCACGATGGTACGTGCGGTGGCCACTTCAGTGGTATGGCCATCGCAAAGTGCATTCTCTACATGGGCTATTATTGGCCATATTTAGAGTGAGATTGTTGTGCATATGTAAGGAAGTGCGTGAAATGTCAACACCATGCTAATTTGACACACGTACCTTCCTAGGCCTTGCAGTCGATCCAATCGGCTTGGCCATTTTTGTAGTGGGGCCTCGATCTAATCGGTAAGATCTCCCCTGCATCGTCAGGTCATCACACGTTTATCATAACGGCCACAGAGTACTTCACCAAATGGGTGGAAGCAGTTTCACTTACCTCTACGACTGGAACCCGCATTGTGGAGTTTATTTTACATAACATCATATGTCATTTTGGTATTCCATCCAAGATCATCTCGGATAATGGGACGTCATTCAAGAACAAATATGTGCGTGCTTTGACCACAAAGTACAAAATTTAGCATAGTTTTTCAACACCCTATTATCCGCAGGCAAATGGGCAAGCAGAGGCGTCAAACAAAATGCTAGTTGCCATCCTCAAAAAGATAGTCGTAGACAGTCATAAGGATTGGCACATTCAGATCCCACTTGCCCTATGGGCTTATCGCACTAGCATTCGGACACCCACTAGGGCAACTCCATTTTTGCTCGTGTATGGCTCCGAGGCTGTCATGCCTCTCGAGTTGGAAATTCCTTCCCTATGCATATCAATGCAAGAGTTCATCGATGATGACACTACATGGTAGGCCTGGTTAGACCAGCTTACGTTGCTCGATGAATGATGTGTTAATGCTCTCGAGCATTTACGTATCTATCAAGAGCGACTGAAGAAAGCATACAACATGAAAGTTCACCTGAGGGACTTTCAGGTTGGTGACTTGGTCTTAAAAGAGAACCAATAGAACTCTAGCTTGCCGCCCCATCTAAGGGACAAGTTCACGGAAAACTGGTTAGGTCCCTATGTAATTGATAGTAAAATAGGACCTGGAACATACCGGCTAGCCTCTCTTGATGGAATCAAGGAACTAGAACCCTTGAACATCAGTCATTTGTGGCCATTCCATATCTAGAAGAGCCACAACCCAACCAAAAAGCTCCAAGGATTCCCACAATCGCTTGGTCATCCCCAAAATGCCCCAAAGGTGCCCATTACCCCTTTGGTCAAACCAAAAAGCTCCAAGGATTCCCACAATCGCTTGGTCATCCCCAAAATGCCCCAAAGGTGCCCATTACCCCTTTGGTCAAACCAAAAAGCTCCAAGGATTCCCACAATCGCTTGGTCAAACATAAGAAAATTCAAAAATAGTAAAATCATCAAAAATAACAAAAATTTGCATCTCATTTTCAGGCATGCTCAACCTCATCACAACAATAAAGAGCTCTTTTGCATCTCATCTTCGTACTCACAAAAATCAATCTATCAAAAACACAAAAATAATAGCTGCATTAAGCATAACATCCATACATTGCATATTTGTGGTCATACGGGTCAAGGCACCATAGACTGTAATTACTTCGCCAATCCATCTTGTTCCACATTTCTCCATTCTATAAGCAGTCCATCAAAAATCAATGCCATTTACTTCTTTTTACTATATCATAGTCAGTGGTCTTTTAAATGTATCTAGAGTTTTCGTCATTCAGATGTCATTAGCTTTCTAGCCACATACTTACAAAGTCAGATAGATTTTACAAAGGTAGAGTTCTACTTGGATCACACCTTGTTACGTAGCATCCCAACACAAATTAAAACACATAAAAATTCCCAAGTTGTGTGAATGAAAGATGAAACCCTGCAAAGCAATCCAGGTCACCATAAGCGAAATGGTTATCTTGCTCATCCCCCTGTGCGAATGACCCCAAGAATGCTGAGAGTTGGCAAAAGGACAAGCATCTTCCCTACCCAATTCCCCAAGAATCCCAAGTTCTCAAAAAGTTGCAAACGTCATAAAATTTTGCAAAAGTCAAAACTCCAAAAAATTTGACATCACCACCAAAGTGCACACATCAAAAGGCACATACAATAGTGATTCTCATCACTCGAAATTCAAATCCCTTGCTCAAAAGAAAAAATATATATATATAACAAAAATAAACAGTGATTTTTATCACTATATAAGAGCAAGTATCCCAATATAATTAAAGAAAAGAAGGGAGTCGAACTTGAATCCCTGGAACTCTCAGCATTCAGAAGGTCATGAAGTAAACCTCAGTACTGGTTTGGTGGATAACCTATCGGTCACTGGTGGGGAACCTCCCGCATGACGATATATCTATCGCATTAACTCGTGTACAGATCAATGTTTGCATGTGGATGAGCTAGCTTATGGTATCCTAGATAGCACCGCAGATTAATCTGACTAAATACAACAAAGGAAGTTGGTGGAGCTAATTGGGTGATCCTCAGTATAGGTTTGGTTGACAGCCTATCTGGCACTGGCGGTATCCTGACAAATACCACATAAACGAACTCAATTGCACACACAAGGATGTGAAATAACTTGGTCAAAGACAAGTCCGATTCATACCTTGTTCACAAGTCTTGTAAGATAAAGTACAGTCATGGCTAGTTAGTTAAAACATCTGAGTCTCAGAAAACCTTAACTACATTCCAAACCAACTGCGCTATCTTTCATCCTCGCATTGTCATCAAAAAAAAATACAAAAATAGCATGTGTACAACAAAAGTCATTTCCCACAACAATCGCCTAGGACAAAAAGCCATAAGTTCTAAATAGTCTATGGTGCCACCGCCAAAAATCACCAAATTCAATTCATCCATTCCATTTGCATATCATATAAATTAGAAACATTTGCATTCATCATAACATATGCATCCATCAATGTAAATTAACATACATACATACACATTCATCAATCACTATGCATAACATCAAATCATGACATATGTATAAATAAAATAAAGTCATCTGTATATATATCATCAAAAATGCCCACAGGCTACAATAACCGGTCATCTGACCCCATAGAAAGCCAAAAGCTCAAAAACCCCCAAGCCTAGGGCATCGGCCACCATGATCACGTAGGATCGGTGCGATGGGAACTACCCCCCATGGTGTGGGTCCTATGAGACCCCTCAGGGTGGCTACTGCTAGCCCTCGCATCATGCCTACTCGAGCCCCCCTCATCCAGTCGCCTATGTCGAGAGGATGTTGACTGCTCAGTCTCGCTCCCTCTCGAGCGGCACGATGATCCACCTCCGCTGAACGTAGGGACCCACCCATCGAGGTGGCTAATCTCTGCCTCCAGCTCCAACCGCTGCCGCACCAAGTCCATCTCCCACTGGTGATACATAGCCAAGTTCTCATCATATTGTGCCAAAGTCCTATCCCTCTCCACCAGCTACGTCCGTAGGAGATCCCTCTCCCATGCAGCATCGGTATCCCCATCCTACCGATGGTACGTAGCCCATGCATTTTCTCGCTCTGCCAGATGCATGCATAGGAGATCCCTCTCCCAGTGCATCCCCTAGCTCCTCATCGTACCTCTTGACTCCATGTCCTCCAAAACTGCCTGAGGCGTTGGCATCTCTGGAATAGCAGCCTGCTCTGGCTCCCACTACTCCGTGACGTCCTGCATCTCCGGCTGATCCAGAACCCCAAGATCCACATCCACATCATCCACCTCCACCATGTCCGCATCCTCCAGTGGAGCTCCCCAATCATCTCCTGGTGCCTCGGCACCCTCCCCCCTTGCTGCTGCCTCCGTGCCTCCCAGTGGCCCCTCTCCCTGCCATCGCCGTAGTATCCACCACTGGTCATACTCTAGTAGTCCCGACATCGTCCACATCTGGGACGTCAATCATCACATCTGAATCCTCGCCAAGTGGCACGATGACTGGCCGGTCTAGAGTCCTCTCGTCCCCTCGATGCCGATAGACCACGGGCTCACCAGGCAACCCCTGGCACACCCCAAACTATCATGTCACCCGGCTATAAGGGAAGAACTCCTGCTTGGTCCCATGCCGCCCAATCAGCCATCGCCCCCTATGTACCCGGAGCCACTCTCCAGCCTCAGGCCAGGCTGGACAATCCCGATAGGGGCGCCAGAACACCTCCCCTAGAGCAAGCCGAGCGAAGGCATCAGCATAGTGCCCTACGACACCTGCCCACCATCGACTCTATCCCTGCTCCTTAGACCACCGCCACAGAGCCACGTAACCTATATCCTTATCCACCATCTCTACCCGAGTCATCCATGGTAACCCCACCGGCCTCTCCATCGCTATGTGCTGCCAAGCCCAACTCTACAATAGATAGCTGTAGCTAATCCCCTTCCACCTCTGATAGCGGACCTCGTACAGCTCACCATAGAGCTATGCCAGCAGCGTCTGTCCCCACCTCATGATCAAAGGCTCATGCGTCGAACACTCCACCAACCGACAGACCACATCCAACAGGTTCCATGGGAACCTCGTGCCTGACGAGTCAGGTAGCAGCATGTTGGAGATGAGGCCCATAAGTACTACGTGCCTCACTCCCAACACCCCCTTCTCCAGCCACCATCGAACTAGAATCTTACCAATCTGGCAGTCGCCCTCTGCCCTCTCCACTGGGCTGTCCACACCCACCTCCTCCCCATGCCCGAAGTAGCGTGTCAGCACTGTTGTCCGCTGATCATGCGACGTCGTCCTGATCGGCAATCCATCTATCAAAATCCGTAGAATCTGATAGACATCCTCCAAGGTCACTGTCATCTCCCCTATTGGGAGATGGAAGGTGTTGGTCCGGGGATCCCACAAGTTGATCAGGGCCATCAGATAGGCCCGATCCCCGACCACAGGCTCCAGCTGAGTCACCTGCTTGAGCCCAAGGGCATCAAGCCACTCCTAGTCAGCCACAGTTAGCGCCTCCCATGCTTCAGAGAAAATAGTAGGCACACGATACCGGCTCTTCACAACCTACAAAAGAAAACAACACAAAAACATTAAAATCATGAAAAACTGCATAAACAGTAACATGAATATACAACACTACATAAAACAATGTACAACTCAAAAACAACAAAATTCACAAAAATTCAAAACAAAAATTGTTTATCAGTTTAAAACTGACAGACACATAAAAAACAAAAAACAAATTGTCAAATACAATTTTTCAGTCTTAGGGTTTCTGTATTCTAAGTTTAAAATTTTTCTTTTACTTAAGGTTTACCTTACTGTAAAAAGGAAACAAATTTCAGACTGTTATCACGTCTTTTCAGCATACATGTAAACTCGGGTTTCATTTTTACGAAGCCAACTAAAAAGAAAAACAAATTTTTAAACTAAGTTTTGAACTCAGTTTTTTCTTACCTAGGGTTTTTACCTAAGTCATAAGACAACAAGTCACGCATAACGACATACAGTTAATCAGGGTTTTCATTTTTCAAATCAACAACAAACTACAAAAGAAGCAACAAATTGCGGTATTAAAAACTGTAAACAACAAAATGCAAGCAATAACGAGGAGGATCACTTACTGGTCTCGCTTCGGCTCTGCCGCTCGATCCGGTTCATGCACTCATGATGTCGGGAGAAATTCGGCAGTGCTTCGCTTCGCAGAATTAACCTCCTCCTCCTCAGAGCTCCAATTCGCCAAGAAAAACGAAGGCAAATGAGCCCAAAACTTAGTTTTGGCCTTTAAATAGGCAGTTTAAGCTTGTAATCATTCTTCCCTGGGATGAGCGCTCTGGTTAGCGCTCGTCCCACCCTGGGATGAATACTAAACTGGTATTCGTCCCACCCAGGAACGAATTCAGGGCAAAAATTTCAAAAACATAAAAAAAATGAACAAAATGACCCAAAAACAAACAAAAAACTTGCCCGATGAAAGTGCTTTTGCACTTGACATTCCGGGCATGCAAAACCGATGTTAGGGTCACAAATTGTCACTATCCTACTCCCTAAGAAGGCTACCATGGCCGGACCGCTCCACGGGAAGACGGATTTTTGCCAATTTCAGCCCCGAAAAGCGTCACCAAAAGGGTTAACACCCACCAAAAATAGGTCTAAATGTCAGAAAACTGCACACACATTTAACGCTAAACATCTGAAGGCACCCTTACCTAAGTCATCATGGGTCAAGTGACTCATCACTTTTCTCATGTAGGTCATTCCCTCATCGATTCGTCGCTTGAGGGGGTAGTCATTGTTGGAAAATTACCATTGGTAAAAGGTTAAAAAGGTATTTTACCTTGGGTAAGTTTACTTACCTTTTACCTTACCTGGACGGTAGTTGGACGGTAGCATCTTTGGGCGGCAAGAGAATTTGTTTTTAATTTCTTCTCCCTTAATTTCTCCTATTCCCCCCTTTTCTCTAGAATGGTTATTTTAATGTTTATTTAAACTTTGTAACCTTATGTTAATGGTTCATGCAAATATTATCTTTGTATCAATTGCTCACCTCCCACATTTGGTATCAGATTCGAGAGCCGAGATCAGCCCGAATCTCGAGGTGATGGGGCCTGTAGTTCGAGGTGAAGACATGGATCCCATGGCAACCTGTAGGAGTAGATCATCGACATGATTTCCAAAGCACTGGTGGAGCTGGACGAGGCAGCCCGCAGGAGCATATTGGCATGATTCTCGAGGCGCTAGTGGAGCTAGACGTTGATGTGGCGACCTGCACGTAGCCCGAGGTGGTTCGTTGACATGGTGACCTACGCACAGCCTGAGGTAGCATGCGGCCTGAGGTAGTTCATTGATGTGGCGACCTATGCGTAGCCTGAGGCAAAAGGTTCTTCACAGCCTGCGACTGCCTGCAGGAAATCAAAGCACATTGTGTGCTTTGCTCTTTTTAAAGAGCATAAACATCGTTGCATAGGCGATGTGGGACTAAAGTCCCAAAGGAATACCTTTGTTTCGTGTCGAAGCACAAAGCCAATAATTGCTTCACGTTCGACGCGACAGCAACAAGGAAGGGAGCCAGCCGATTGCTCCCGGATCTGCCCGGTAGCACAGCGGCTACCCTTTCCCTTGACTCCCGCGAGGTCGCATGATCGAACCTTGGCGGGGTCATTTTTTTTATTGCTTTGCGCTAGCTTGCAAAAGAAATAAGGGCAGGGAGCCTGCTTATGCTCCCGGATCTGCCCGGTAGCACAGCGGCTACCCTTTGTCTTGACACCTGCGAGGTCGCACGATCGAACCTCGGTGGGGTCAACTGTTTTTTTTTTTTTAATTCTTTAAAAAAAAAAAAAAATTTAAGGTAACTTTAAATTTTTTTTTATTGTCATTTCCTAAGAGGAAAAAGCTATAAAACGTAAAAAAAAAAAAAAAAAAAAAAAAAATTGAAAAGTATTTTATTTATCATTTAAAGTTGATGATTGACATTTCCTAAGAGGAAATAGTTGTAAAAAAAAAAATTACGCTTTAAGAGGTAAAAAATTAGAAAAATTTCCTAAGAGGAAATCTTTGTAAAAGAAAATTTTTGGGAAATTTTCTTAAATGATAAGATCGAAAGGATGTTACCAAGCACTTTGTAGTTTGTTACTGAGAACAAACGGTGAAAGCTTTAATGAGCACGTGAGAACACTAGGAATAAATATAGTCTTTTCACAGTTGCAAAATGCGGTTATTTCCCAATAGAGAAATCCTGATCTAGTATACGAAGCAGATTCAGAAGATAACTCCTTTGGAAGCAGATTTGAACAATCCAAAATAGTGGCGATTGCTTCACAAGGATTTGAATATACTCATTATAGTAATTCAGTTGAAATCCTACAAACTCCTCCTGAAATTATATTGATCAGTGATGACGATGAACAAATTGCTGACAATTTTGTAATTGTTGAACAACAAGAGTGAGTTGTTTATGATTGTAAATCAAGCAAGGCTTGATAGTTTGTAAAGTCTTTTTGAAATAAGACTATATAAGAAAGTTTTCTTATTTTTAGTAGATAATAATGGGATCAAATAACAATCTACCAATCCCCAAATTTAGTGGGGATAATTATGAGTACTGGTCCATCAAAATGAGGACATTACTCATAGGAAAAGAACTATGGGATAGTATTGAAGACAGTTACACTGCTCCAATAGATTGGACTACTTTGAGTGCAACCGACAAGAAGATCTTAAAAGATGCACAAAAAAATAACTCTTTTGCCTTATACCATCTTCAAGCGGCATTAGATCCAAGTATCTTTCCTAGAATTACATCTTACTTAACTGCCATAGATGCATGGAATACATTGAAATACGGATTCCATGGAAGTGATAAAGTGAAGCAAGACAGGCTTCAGACCTTAAAAAGAGATTTTGAAAATCTCATAATGAAGGAAAATGAAAGAGTCGGTGACTTCTGTGTGAGTCAAAGCAGTAGTTGATATGATGAAAACTTTAGGTGATGACACAAAAATTGAAACAATTGTGAAGAAAGTGTTGAGAACACTTCTTCCTAAGTGGAATCACATTGCCATCATAATTAAAGAATCCAAAGATCTTTCTACTCTTACATTTGATAGTTTGATTGGATCATTAACATCACATGAAGAGAGACTTCAAGGAGCACATTCAACAAGCTATGGAGGTGATGACAAAGCCTTCACTTTGAATGAAGCTGCAAGACGAGGACAAGGAAGAGGCCGAGGCTGAGGAAAACAACAAAGAGGCAAAGGCCAAAGCAACTCCTATAGAGGAGGCAATCCAAACAAAGGTCAAAATCAAAACAGAGGAGCCAATCAGAACCAAAGTGGCAATGCAGGCCGTGGAAATCAAGGACAAGGAAGTAACAAGACTAAAACAACTTGTTTCAATTGTGGGAAACAAGGAAACTTCGCTCGTGACTGCTGGTCAAAGACTTCAAAGGATCAAAGCAGTCAATATGGCTCATTCTATGGAGAAGAAGAAGGTCCATCAAATATTTTTCTCTTATGGACAGCTAGATCAAAATCTTAAAGATACATGGATTTTGGATATTGGTTTCTCCAACCACATGAGTGGCAAAGAAAATCTCTTTGCTACATTAGATTCAAATTACAAATCCCATGTTAAGTTAGGGGATAATAAATATTTGCAAGTTGAAGGCATTGGAGCTATGGAAGTTCCAACAAAATAAGGCCTTAAAAAAGTGAATGACATATACTATACTCGACAGCTACAACATAATTTGTTAAGTGTTGGCAAAATGATGGAGAAGCATTACAAATTAGTTTTTGATGAAAGAAAATGTACAATCCTTGATAAAAACAATTGTAACCGAGTCATCACAGAAGTACCTATGACAAAGAATAGATTATTCCCTCTAAAATTTTGTGAGCCAGGGGGAGCTCAACTTGCAAACATTGCTATTACAAATCCAAGTGAATTTTGGCACTTGAGATATGGTCACCTCAATTCCGCTAGCTTGAAAATGTTAACATCACAAGCTATGGTGACAGGACTACCAAAAATTCCAGAACATAAGAAGGTATGCGAAGCATGTGCTTTGGGAAAGCACTCCAGAATGAATTTTCCAAGAGGCCAAGCTTGGATAGCAAGCTACCCTCTTCAGCTAGTACATTCGGACATTTGTGGTCCAATGCAAACAAAAAGCCTTGGAAACAATTCATATTTTCTAACATTCATAGATGATTATTCTAGAATGTGCTGGATCTATTTTTTGAAACACAAAGATGAAGCATTTTATTGCTTCATAGACTTAAGAAATAATGTAGAAAAGCAATGTGACTACTATGTCAAATGTCTTCGCACTGATAGAGGAGAAGAGTACTCCTCAAATGAATTTTTACATTATTGTAAGAAAAATGGGATAAAAAGGCAGTTCACCATTGCCTATACCCCACAGAAAAATGATGTGGCCAAGAGAAAGAACCGCACCCTTGTTGAAATGGCATGAACAATGCTTTAGACAAAGCATCTCACATATAGCTATTGGGCAGATGCAATGAGAACTAGTGCATATATTCTAAATATAAGTTTGACTTCTAGTTAGATGGTATCACTCCTTATGAAGGATGGTACGGTAAGAAACCAAATGTCAAACATTTTTGAGTATTTGGTTCTTTAGCTTATGCACACATTCCTGAGGAGAAGAGAAAGAAGCTTGATCCCAAGATTCAAGCATGTATTTTTGTAGGGTATTATGAATCAACCAAAGGGTATATATTGTACAATCCCAAGACACATAAAATAATTATCTCCAGAGATGTAATTTTTGATGAAGGGGGAGAATGGGGTCATAAAAAATTTATTTATATAGACTCTAATTTGAAAAGTTCCACATTTTTACAACCCAATAAAAGCAGTGGAAAAATTTCCCCTCCACAAATTCCACATCAGGAATCTTCATCAAGTACATCAAGTGGTACACCAAGTCCAAGAGGGACTTCTTTGTTGGCACCCCCAAATTCTCCAAAATGATTTCATAGATATGTAAGCACTCCAAATCCGATGGATATTGATCTAATTTCTCAAATGAAAGAGACAAATAAAGGAAAGTGCATACTACAGAGTCATCCATCTTCTCAAATGTTGGATAGGAATTTCCAACAAAGATACACTAGGAGTCAAGCTAGTGAGATGGACGACATTTTGTCAAGACTTGAAAATATTCAAATGTTAGGAGATGATGAGTCTCATGAACCAAGGGGTGATGTAGTCAATTATGCTTTGTTGGCTGCTGCACAGCTAGAACCATCTAGCTATGAAAAAGCATGTACTAAAAGTATATGGCAAGATGCCATGGAAGACGAAATATCCTCAATTAAAAATAATGATACTTGGGAGCTTGTGAAGCTTCCCAAAGGAAAAAAATGTGTTGGATGTAAATGGGTTTATAAGACAAAATTCAATGCTGATGGAAGCATTGAAAGGCACAAGGCAAGATTAGTAGCTAAGGTTTTTACTCAGAAATATGGAATAGATTATGAGGAAACCTTTGCTCCAGTTGCTCGACAAGAAACAATCAAAACTGTCCTTTCCTTGGCAGCCCATAAAGGATGGAACATTCAACACATGGATGTGAAAAGTGCATTTTTTAAATGGATACCTGACAGAAGAGGTGTATGTACAACAACCTCAAGGTTTCCAAGAACAAGGAAAAGAGAACCTTGTTTATAAATTGAAAAAATCTCTTTATGGCCTCAAGCAAGCACCACGAGCATGGTACTCACGAATTGATGGCTATTTCAGCAAGTATGGTTTCACAAAAAGTAAGAGTGAACCAACTCTATACTACCTAAATAATGGAGTAGATATCCTCATAGTTTTTTTATATGTGGATGATCTAATATTTATGGGTAGTAATAATAAAATGAATATGGAGTTCAAAAAATCCATGATGAATCAGTTTGAGATGAAGGATCTCGGATTAATGAGATACTTCCTAGGAATGGAAGTACATCAATCAAAGAATGGGATCTTCATATGTCAATAGAAATATGCTCATGACATGATTCAAAAATTTGCTATGCAGCAGTGCAAATCAATTGCAACACCAATAGGACATGGAATCCAGCTAAGCAAAGATGATGGAGCACCAAAAGTTGACATGACCAATTTCAGAAGTATGGTTGGGAGTTTAATGTTTCTCACCAACACTAGGCCAGATATTCAGTATGTTGTTTCTCTAGTATCAAGGTTTATGGCATGCCCATCCGAGCTGCATCTTCAAGCAACCAAACGAATTTTACGATATGTAAAAGGTACATTGGATTTTGGAATCCATTACCACAAGTCTAACTCTATGAAGTTAGTTGGTTATAGTGATAGCGATTGGGGCAGTAATATAGATGACAAAAAATCTACATCAGGGAACTATTTTAGTCTAGGTTTAGGACTAATAACTTGGAGTTCCAAGAAGCAATCTGTTGTAGCATTATCATCTACAAAAGCTGAGTATATAGCCATTACCCATGCTAGTACTCAAATCCTCTGGTTGAGAAAAATCCTTGAAGAGATTGGCGAAAAACAAATTGGTCCAACCAAACTGAATTGTGATAATATTAGTGCCATACAGTTGGCATATAATCCGATCCACCACAAAAGGTCAAAACATTTTGATATGAAGTATCACTTCATAAGAGATATGGTGGAACAATAGATAGTTGAGCTTCAATACTGTAGCACTTTGGATAATCTAGTAGACATCTTCACCAAAGGCATGGCTAAAGCTCAATTTATAAAGCTGAGAGACTGTATAGTCAGTCCTATCAACTTTAAGGGGGAGAATGTTAGAAAATTACCATTGGTAAAAGGTTAAAAAGGTATTTTTCCTTGGGTAAGTTTACTTACCTTTTACCTTACCTGGACGACAGTTGGACAACAGCATCTTTGGGCGACAAGAGAATTTGTTTTTAATTTCTTCTCCCTTAATTTCTCCTATTCCCCCCTTTTCTCTAGAATGGTTATTTTAATTTTTATTTAAACTTTGTAACCTTATGTTAATGGTTAATGCAAATATTATCTTTGTCTCAATTGCTCACCTCCCACAGTCACCAATCAGCAAATACACACCCAATCATGGAAATGGCGTGCATTGAAAGAATCATTGGCAAAGACAATCATGCTCTTGCTTGGGGCAGTAAACAAAAAATAATCACAAGTTGATCAATCACTTGGCATTCGTGAATCATAAACTCAAGGTTCCCACAGACAAAATGTTGTGCCCTTTGCCTATTCATGACTGATCAATGTCCAAGATCAAGTAACACCTCATCAAAAAAATTTAACACTTGAATTAAGTTCCTTCGCTCGTCAGAAGCAAGGATTCAAGAATGCATGCCCTTTCCATACTTGGGGCATCAAAATTTGGTTAGGTTACTGAGAAACCCTAATCATTAGTGATTTGGTTATCTATTTTTGCTCGACGCTACGCCTTGCATAGTGCATCCCAAAAAGGGGCATCTGTAGACACCAAAATAGCACCAATCCGATTATGTGACTGCAAACATTGATCGCATTGACACACACAGCCCCAAGGGCAGCCCCCAGAGGTTAAAAAGTGGTCCTAACCACTCTCACAGTAGTTTTGGAAGGTTAGATATCAATTTGGCACCTTCAAGCACTTTGCTCAATACTCGTTCCACCCAGGGACGATTTCAAACTGGGATTCGCCCCACCCAAGGACGAATAGCAGTATTCACTCCAGAGTGGGGCGAATAGCAGGTTTGACGGGAAAAAAGTCAAATCTTGACAAATGGTAGCTCAGATCCACCACTTAATGCTTCCTTCATTGCATGGGAGTGTGGGTGAGCATTTTTGAGTGTTAGAGGAAGTTACAAGGGTAGTCATGAAGTCCCTAATTAGGGAGGAATCTCCTTCCCCCTGGGAAGGCATGATTGCCAAGTGGTGCCTCTACATGCCCAATTCAAGAGACCTCCAGGTCTATAAATTGGTGAGTTTCCTCACCCCAAAATATACAGAGAAGGAGCATTTTGGAGCAATGAAGTGCTATCATTTTACTTTCACACCCACACCCTTTCGAGTTGTGCCTTTCACATCCTTGATCTCTTTTGGAAAGGAGGTCATAGGGTGGTTATTGGAAGCGCAAATCCAAAACCAAAACCTAAAATTTGGCCATAATATCCCACAAAATTTGCCAAAAATACCCCACAAGAGGTTTTGGACCCATCCCAAGTGGATTGGTGCTGAAATCGGGCCCCCAAACGGTGGGCGGCCTGCCCCCGGGCGCCCCCCACACTGCTACAGTCCTAATCGCCCTGCCTCAGAGTGATTGGAAATCTGTGGCAGATATCTTTTCTATTATTCTTGCATTTAATTCTATGCTACTTAGATAGGTTGTCATTTAAATTTTGCCTTGTTTTGAACAATTTTGATCATGTTTCTATCTTCGTTCGCCTTTACTAACTTGCAGGTAACCCCCATCAAATTCCCATTAATGGAGGCCTAATTGGGGAATCTGACCATCTGGGTCTTCCCAAAACACCCCAATTAGCTAATCCCAACTTTCCAGGTGATTGGTAGCTCCCTAGATGTGACATTTGGGACAGTGCCTTTTAGCGTTTTTGTTGCAGGTCTATTCGTCCCACCCCGAAGAAAATTCAAATATGTGAGGAATTTCTTGACTGTTCTATTTGCAGTTTTTCCTTTGTGAGGTCTTGATGCCCCTATAAATTTTTTATATCATTTGGATATATGGTAGTTATCGTTTTATTTATATCTTGCATGCACTAATCGAAGGCATGGGGATTGCATGTTTTATTTCATCCGTAGGTGCTACTGACTATTTCTTGTTTCTTTGAATGTAGGATCTAGACATTAGAGGAGCAAAAAAGATTCAAGACTCATCAACGCAAGCGGCGGTGACGTTTGGTCCACCCACTTTACATGTGGGCACGCGAAAGAAGGAATGGCATCCATGGATGTAACAAGAACGTATATTTAACGCTCCTAGCCCTTGGAAGGGGAGGAGGTGCATTGTAACCAAGTTCTGGAGCATATCAATAAAAATGGTTGTCTTCCTTATTGGTTTTTGTTTCGTTTTGATTCGTTCATGCTTTCCCTCTTTTCATGCACTTTCAATTCATAGGATTTAACGCTAATTTTAAGTTCGGTTTGCATCGCACTTGGAGTTTCCTTTTTGCTTCTGTATCCTCATGCTTTCAACCCTTTACAACCATGGAGGCCAAAGTTGCAATGTTATTTTTATTTTCCTTATGTGATTCAAGAAACCCTGGGCTTCGTAGACAATCACACTTAGGTGGAGTAAGTTTTCCTGCAAGCAAGTCAACTATTTTTCCACCTTTTTGTATGGTTTTAGGATATACTTTCTCCTTTTTTATTGGTTTCCTAAAACACATTTCCTGAACAATATTATTAATGATTGGCACATATTTAATAGCTTGAAGTAAAGGGATTTTAATAGTTAAATTTTCTAATTTCTTTATCAAATCTGATTGTGAAGATGTTATTTTTGATATCTTAGACTATTCAAAATATGATACTTTCTTTGATGAGTTATCATGTGAAAGGTATTTTTATTTTTTATTTTTTAGTGTGGATTCGTTTTCATGTTCTTTATTTTTAACTTCCATTTCTAAACTGATAAGTGGAATAGGTTCAAGCAATGGTTTACCTGAACACAACTGAGTTTTATCATAGTTACTAGCATTTATTATGGCTATATTTTCTGATTCAGCCATAGAGACAGGGGTTACCTATTTAAAAATATTTGAATTTGCTACAGGTTGAGCTGAAAATAGAGGTTGTTTTACTTTTTGTTGTTGTTGTCCAAGAGAGAAATTATGGGTATAATTAGGTAAAAAATCCGATTTATATATTTGATAATGTTGCTGCCCATTTTACAGTTTTTGTTCTTGTACCTATTGATATCCCTGTAATTTTAGCTGTAACCATGGTGGATGTTGTTGATTCCATTGTTATTGCATCCAACCATGTTGAGATCATATAAGGGTCTACAGATGTAAATCCCTTGAAATTTGGTAATACTGAAAGTGAAATGACCTTCATGGGAGAATTTTTATTAGGATCTAATTGAATTGGGTTTTGAAAAGTTATGGCAGGTGCACTAGTTGCACTAGGGTGGAGCACATTGCTGGCTCTCCTTGGATTCTCTAGTGAACCTTCCATTATAGGTTCCCAAAAATAATTATAAATCTTATCAAATTATCCTTATTGTATGGATTTGTCAAGAGAAAGTGGTGTTGAACTACTAATTTTTCCTCCTTGTAATGATTTCTCAAAGGATATTGCAGTGCTTGAAGTGGATGATTGTGATTCTTTGAAAATTCCAACATTTTTGGAAATAAAAAACCTATACAACTTTGACATAGTTTCAACCTCTTGTGAAATTTTTCTTCCTGTGGTTTCTTGCTTGTTTCCTAAATGGACTAAAATGAAATTTACCAAAAAAAATTACTTATACCAATTATTTATCTAGATTTCACTTTGAAGTTCACAACTTAACACATTTAATAATTATTGGGCTGCTTTTCACCTTATAAAAACACCATGTCCCTGGAAACAGTGCCAAAATGATGTGTGTCATTAATAGCATCATTAATTCTCAATGATTTATCAATCCAAGGTGGTGTCCAAGGCTATTTATGAGAGAAGACTTAAACAAGATTGCAATTTAGTTAATTTGGGAGCAGTAGGTTTTATTGGTAGAACCGATTATGTGGGTGTTTTATATCACCTTTTAATCCTATATTGCATAAAATCAATTAATTTACTTGTAAAAATGGAAACCTGATTCTAAATTGCAAAAACTAAAATCTAAGTACAATTGCAGAATTTAAATCTAATTACTTTTGCAAAAGGGAAATTGCTTGAAATAAACATTCAAATTAAACACCTATCAATTTTCTATTTTAGAAGGTTGTCAATATTTTGTTATAGTATTTGAAAGCAAAAGAAAAATGTAAGAAAACTTGAAAAGCTACTAGAAATAAAGAAACAAATACAATGCTGCAAATTTCTTTAACTACTGAAACATAAATCAAGAATCACAGATTAAATAATATATAAATTATCACACATTTATGTAATCTAAAAATTCACTCTTAAACATAGAAAATAAATCGTAAAGCTACAATAATGGTTAGTGTAAAACAAGTAAAGAAATTGACAAATATCCACCTCAATTCTGCTACAGCAAAGTTTAGGGGAAAACCTGTCAATCAGTCCTTCTCCTAGGCCTAGAAGTGGCCCTTGATTCATTTTACAAAATAAGGTATGAACTCCTATTACTTACTAAATTTCACACACACTCATATATGACAAAGACAAATGAAAGAACTACACTTTATTATTCTGGAAATAACATTACAATGTTGTTGCTGCACTCTGTTGCAAATCTGAACCTATTCTACTAACTTCTATTTCTTAATAGCTAATGTCTACTTAGCTCAACCAATATGGGAGCTAAACATTTTATAAATATCTAATATCTATTTTTATACACAAAATATGCCATTTCTATCTTACAACTTATTTTCCTATTATGCTACAACTAATCTAGGTCTATTTCAAGACAAGGTTAGTTGCATTAATCTATTTCAGAATAACTTGCTATAGGTGCACTTGAAGCTCAAAAAATCCTAAGAATGCTTGTTTTGGTTGCTTATTTCAGGTAGATCATTCAATCCATCTCCAAAGAGGTGATCCCAACCATTTTTTTCTTCTTATATTGGTAAATTCTAGGCGCTGCCATTCATTGGAAGTTGGTTGGAATTTACATGGTAAATTACTATGTTTTCTAGCTCTGCTACACAATTGAAAATTAATGGTATTTCTTGTAAATTCAAACAAATTATAACATGGTAAAATCATTCAAATATAAACATGGAGTACATCAAGTTGCTATTGAATTTATACACTTCATTCACCAAGTAACCATGCTAAAATAGTGCAATAGTGCTGCACAATTGTCGCTGCTCTGTTATACCCTGTTGCTGCCTATTTAGACCATGTGGGAATTATTATAAATAGGTTATATGTTTTATTTAGTCCTTATGAACTCATTCCATCCATTGTATCATGATTTAATTGACAAATTCAAGGTGTTCCTATAAAGTGACAACTTGCTGATTTTTATATGGTTGTTTTCTATAGATTTTCATATTTATGACAGTCTTGAAAATTTGGCTCCAATGTGGATTTCAAACAAGTTGAAGGGCAAGAAAAAATTCAAAAACCATTGTGAAGTTAATGGATATCAACATACCACATTTGGCTAATTTAAATGCATGTTTTTATTTGCTACTTAATCAAGCAAAATCAATCATAAAATGCTGAAAATGGTCAAAACAGGGGTATACTATTCCTAACATGAAATCATGCAAATAATTAACAAATAATATATTTTAATCAACTATTTGGTAATTAAATTTTCATGTTTGGTAATATGGCAGTTTTTATATGTCAAATATAGTGTAATAATGAGGTATTTTTGGGCCTCATCAGAAGGAACACGTAGATCTAAGAGGCTGGTAGCCAAAGTAGCTAACCTTGGGAAAGCCCTGATGATGGTTGATGACTCAGACTATGAAGAGTATATTCCATCCTTTCAGAATCTCAAAGTTAATCTTGGTGAGGGTAGAAGTAAAAGATATAAAATTATCAAACCTAGAATGATGGTGTGGTCCTCAAATTTTTGAAAAGTAACTTGTTGAAGCTCCAAATATCTCTCGTAAATTCTATGCAAGCTTCAATATCCTGTGTGAAAGATATCCTTACCATTATGGGTTGGTAGGATTATAATATTAATTAGAACAAGGCTAAGAATTATGTGGCTCCTAATGGAAAAAAATATTGAGATCTTTGTGTGGGGTCAGGTTCTGTCCGAAATTTAGATCCATTTTTTTTGTATTTTGTGTTATGGATATAATGTGTAGCTTATTTGTGTTTGGTTGTAGACTTAATTTAGGCTTTATTATAATTGCACATATGTTTATCCATATTTGGTTTATCTGTATTTGAATATTTTATTTGGTAATATTAAAAAATATATCATTTGTAAGTGTTTATTGTTTGATCCCTATGGGTGGCAACTAAACTCTTTTTGTAAAAGGTTTGGAGATCCTTTTAAAACTCCTTCATCCATCTAACAAAAAAAATTGTTTATATTTTTTTAAATTTAATTGAAGTATTTGAAGTTTAGAAATTTTGGAAATCAAATTAGGGAGCTATAAGGTTATCAAATTTAAAGGAGATATCAAATACAAGGATTTTTTTTTCCTAAATATCAATTATTAAAGGGACCTAATTTTACCAATGTAAAAATAAGATGAGGTCAATAATTATTATTGGAAAACTTTGGGATATGGTCAATGGACAAAGAAACATTCCTAAAGATAAAATAACACTTCAAAAATTCAAATAGGGTGATGCTAAATATCTTATGTTAATTCTATTTGGCATATCCGATAAAATTCAAGCACACAATAGTTAAGCAAAAACTTCAAAATTTGCATGGGAAACATTATGTATGATATTTGAAGGAAATAATAAAAGAACAATTTTACACCTACAATCACAATTATATGCACTAAAAGTTCATCATATATAAAATATAGAACATTTTCTTCATAGGATATCAGAATTAAAATTAAAATTGCATACTTTAGGAGAAAAAGTTTGAAGATAAACTTCTAGTTTTAGTTGTACTTAGAGAACTTTCTAAATCATTCAAAATATTGGTCACATATCTTCTAATATCAAACAAAAGGTTTCATTTGAGTAGTTAATAAATAATATTTAGCAATATGAACTTGAAAATCAATTGAGAAATGAGTCATCCATTAAGGCTTTTATAATATAAAAAAGGATCTTTCACTTCATTACAAACCAAAAATAAATAAATAAATATTGGTATATTTGTAAAAAAGGACATATAAAATATTGTAAACATAATCCATTAACTAGGAAGAATCAAGACCAAACATATTCTAAAGAGAATCAAAAAGATCAAAGTAATCAACTAGGGTATGTTGCATAATCAAAATCTATACAGGAATCTTATGGCAAATCATATATATTTGTTACAAAGTAATGAGGAATCCACTAAATACTTAGAATATATGACAGTAAATGCATTTTGTGACACAAATAGAAAATATATAGAGTGCAACTCAGATGATTTGAGTATAGTTTTTGATTGGTCAAAACAAGCTTATGTTATCAAAATTTATGATGATAGAGATTTAAATGATGACAGGGATAGTGATTCTTAGAGTTACGTTGATGTTGATAGTAATCAATAAAATGATCATTTTGGTTATTTTGAAAGATAGAATAAAGTTATTGGTTCAAAATTATTAAGTAAAACAGTATATAAAGACACAATTTTTGGAAAATATGGACATGGAAATAAAGACCCAATTGTACCAATAATAAGACCAAAATATGAAGGTCTTTGGATATACAGGACAAACCAACAATAATAAATTAGGAACTAAATTCATGATAGAAAATAGTGACATAAAATTAGTGATAAAGGCAAGGGTTATGCATAAGGGGTTGACCCCAAAATATACTTGTAAAAAATGGTGAATCATAATCGAAATCAAGGTGAATCCTAAGCAAATAAAATCAATCATCTTCACACCAACAATTTGGGGCATTTGAATATCTAAAAAGTAAGGACATATTTAGGGAAAATTTTAACCAACTAAATCACCTTATAACTATATAAAAACACCACCATTAGATTTGGCTCAAAAAGAGTTTTCCAATGAGTACAAATATGCCTATGTTTGGATATATATTGTGGCCAATTTATCCCAAGAAAAAATGTATCCTAAACATTTTAGGTCCTCATATTTGCAAATTTTTAATTTCAAAAATCCTAATATTCGTCCAATTTGTGAATATTCGCCATTGTGCATAACCATGATAAAGACTAATAGAATCAATAACAATGAAAAAAGTAATTTTGTAATAGGGAACAAATGTAATCATTGTGGTAGATATGGACATAAGATAGATAAATATTTGAATCTCCATTGTTGTGAAACTTGTTAAGAACATAATCATTCTCAAAAATCTTATCTACATAAAGAGAAAGAAAATAAAAAAATTAAAATAGATTGTGGATGGATAAGTATGAATGAATGAAATAATATGAAAAGAATATTGTATGGTTTCTATAGAAGAAAACAAAGTGTGATGATGAATCAAATTTTATTGAGTGTCAAGAATGATATTGGTCTTATCATGAAGAAATATGAAATGAATGATTATGATCCAAGAAAACCTTGGGAGGTGACCTACAATGAAGGCACCTATAGTGATGATTATACAAATACGATGGTCTTATGAGTGTTCTAAAGGTAGTGACCTAGAGATAGAGACCCAAAGGTGGTGATCAAGAGGTACAAACCCAAATGTAACTCATACATTGATCTAGAAGCAGACAGATAATTTATAAAGGAAACCCAAATGAAGGTTACATATACCCATCCATGCCAAAGTCAAAGTTGAAGAATGAAGAGAAAGAAGAATCAAAGAATGAAGGTAAAAAACCTTCTTACCAAATAATGTAATACAAGGGAGTGTTGGAAGTATTACATTATTTAGATCCCTTGTAAATATTTGTTTGTTATTTGATTTATATTTTATATAATGTATGTGTCAATATGATGGAAAATATAAGGTATAAAGAGAGAGAATGAAGAGTCACATTGATATGTGACAAGATGATAATTTTATATCAATATGAGGAATATGAAAGGATGCATATCTCAGCTGTTAGAGGAGAGCAATAGTCAGAGTACTAAAAAGTCATGTAAAATTATATATGGAGACAAAATTCCAAGAAATATAATAAATCTGAAATATTCTTGTAATATTTTAATATTTTACATATTTGACTTATATGTATGAGATATTGTTGTTATTTAAATATTGGGATTCATTGTATGATATTTATTTTATTCATAATTGATCCTAGATAAAGTTTTCTATGATATAATCTTGCTAGAAAGCTAACTCCAAGTATAATATTTGCAATATTGTTTGCATCTATATACATATACAAGAGGCTTGCATGTCTATTTTGGATAGCCATATGTGGTTCTCATGTTTTGACCCATATCTACTATGTATGTGTGCATTTACAATATTTACCTATTTTTTATTTTTACTTGCATATGTGTATATATGGGAGTCCTACATGTCTATTTTGAGTAGCCATATGTGGATATCATACTTTGACCTATCTCTTTATGCATGCGTAATGCTTATAATTCTTATCTTGGCTAATAAATATCAAGGAGAGAAAGTGTTCACATTGGTACATAACATTTAGACCTATTGTATAGAAGGATCTTATTTTATCTTTGGCACATCACTACTTTGTTATATTAGGACTCTTTTTTCTCTTCTACTATATTCAATTTTTTTGTTTTTCCCCTAAATATTTTCCCTTCAAGCTATTATATTATGAAGGTGCACCCAAATATAACATCTTAATAAGGAGATAAATTTGTAAAACAAATCATGGAGTCCCTCAATATAGCTGAACCCTACACTTTCAAGAGTGACCCTACTTTGTCATTTTGTGTGAGACACTATTGTATTAACTCTCATGTTTGAGATAATTGGAGAATAAAATACTCCATAAAATATATAATTGGTATGCTTATAACTAGAATAGTCAAGGAATTATATCAATATGCACTCCAGAAAGAAGAGAAATTGGTTTGTAATTAACAAAAAAATTAAAGAGGAAGATGATAGTTCTCTAAAGTAGGAGAATAATCAAATAGTTGTAGAGGGAAGCAAATGTAAGAAGGATAAGCTAGTACTTCTCAAAGTTATTTCAGCCAAAGTATTAGAGAAAATTGTGAATCATCAAGAGGATAAGATACAATTGGAAGAGATAGATGACATGGTTTTACTAGCAAGTGTTATACGTGTTTGGAGGAAGGACATAGGTAATTTGAGTGTCCTCAAGCATAGTAGATTAGCCGTCATGGAAAGAAAGCCTATAATAAAATTGCACATGTAGATGAAGACAATATTGGTTCACCAAATCACATGGAAGAACTAGAACAAGGAGAATCCCTTAAGATAAAAATATATATTATTAAAATCATCAAATGAGGTGTATGAGCCTAAGTAGAGGAAGAGCATGTTTAGAACAAAATTGAAATTATGAGGTAAATGTTGCAAGGTGATTGTATATAATGGAAGTATGAATAACTTAGTGTCTATAGATATTGTAGAAAATATTAGATTGAAGAATATTGAACATCCAAATCTATACAAAGTCTCGTGGTTGCAAAGGAGGTACTAAAATTTGATAACCAAGCAATATATGGTAGACTTACAATTTTGTTTTTATATGGATGAGACACTATGTGATGTTATGTCTATGGATGCTTGTCATATCTTCTTTGGTAGGCCATGATAGTTTGATAAAAAGACAATACATGATGGTAGGGTAAACACCTACATAGTTAATAAGGATGGCAAGAGGTACACATTAATTCTATTGAATGAAAAAGGAGAAAAGGTGGACAACGGTCCTACAATGTAATTGGGTACAAAAAAGTAATCCTTGAAATAAATGAATAATAAGGAAGCATGTTTTGCTTTCATTTCTAAACCCACACGATAAGGGATAGTGAAGAATTTATTGGAAGAATATGCATATTTTTTTTAAATATGGGTTCCCACCCATGAGGATCATTGGTCATCACATAGATTTTAGTATTGTATTCATATTATCTAATAACCCAACTTATAGGATGATACCAATGGAGAATAATTAAAGGTAGAAAAAGTAAAATAATAAGCATAGAGAAGATGTAGTAGTGATGATGAAGATGATAGTGCAATTCTTATTAGGAGAAAGAAAAAGAGAAATAGTAAATAGATAGTAGAGGAGATGAACCTCATTAGGTCATTGATGGCTATGATGAGGGTCGTATTACCAGAGTTCATAGTGTTAATGGCACTTCAAAGTGTGTTCAAGGACATTTTTATTAGAATGGGGATGAAGAGTTTGGATGCTTTGAAAGGCACACCAAAGAAATTGGATCCAATTTGATGAAAATAATGGGGTACAATGGTAATGGATTGAGAATATATGGAAAAGGTGTAAAATTACCCATAATGCTATAAGTAAATCCAAGGAATGAAACCATTGAATATACAAGTCAAGAAAGAAGTGGTAAGAATAAATTTATGAAAAGAGAAGAACACAAGGGGTGAAGGTTTGAGGATGGGTTTTTATAGTCAATTTGGAATATTTGGACATGTTGCAACTAGGCATTGGAATTTACATCCTTGTGAGAGTAGGAGAGGATATAATCACTACAACAAAAGGAGTTGGCACAAACAGGAAGTAGTAAAAAAAATAAAAAATTGATTGCAGTTGGATGGATGTGATGGAATGGGATAAGGTGAAACAAATTCTAAGTGCATTCCATATTCAAATTTATCCTTGTGGAGATAGATAAACTAAAATGGTCAAATATTGGAAGAATAATTCATGTTCACGATCTGGATCTCATGGAATATTTTCTCTTACCCACTGAGTATGATGCAGTGGCATCAGGTGGTTACAAAAAGTGTAATAATCCCTACCACATTATAGTTTATCACCTAGAAATTAGATAGAACACAAGAAACATAAAATATGAGGATGAAGGGAAGATAAAGCAACTAGGAAAAAGAGAAGATGACATTTTTGGAAAAACAAAGTGAACAAGGAGGAGGAAGAATAAACATTAGAAAATATAAAAGGAACTAAGAAATGTGAAGAGAAGAAAATAAGGGAAGTGAAAGAGGAATTAGAATAGACATAGGGGTAGTCAAGGAAATAAAAGGGTCTGATGAGAAAGAGAATATTTTTTGTGATAACAAAAGAGATATGAATTTAGAATGATATAATTAAATGAGGAAGGAGGTAGAGAACTCTATAGTCAATTTTTTAAAAAAATACCTACATGTTACTTTGTTCATGCCAATATATTAATAAATATTTTTTCAATGTTACCTCTACTATTTCTATGTGAGTGATGCATGTTGCCATTGTTGAATTTATGTCTTGTAAAACTTTGTGTGTGTGCAATAATTCTTGATCATAAGCTAAATTCATAGGATAAGTGATGATTGTAGAGATGTAGTATAAAACTAAAACTAGGCCTTATGATGTAATTCCCCTATTGTTTCAACAATCCTCATTGATGGGATTTTATCTAAATTATAAATAAATATTTAAATATAAATATAGATAATTATACATGGAGTCATATAAGACTTTAACTTTTTCTTGAACCACTGTAATTGTACATGTGATAATCATGCATTGGGTGGGCATTGGTTGAGTGTATACTTTATTATGTTAGAAGGCAATCCATAGGAGGATTACCTTCTCTCATCTAAATCAATTGTATAAATGTAGGATTTTTTAGGACTCAAATTTGTTGAAGTATAGATGAAAATATATTGGAGGTAAAGAATGATGGTTTTAGTTTTTGTCTGCAAAATACAAGTTAATAATGGTTCTCTTGTGGTGCATGAGAGGTATAGAAATTAGGGGCTTAGGTGGTGCCTATTCATATATAGTTATTGTTAAGTGGAAGGGTCTAAGCCATTCCTAATATTATACATCTAAAAAGACATTTATTTAATTGCCTAGAATGTATTTTATGTTTTTCATTTAAAAAACATCATGTGAATGTTTTTTTAGTAAGAAAATAAAACTATTGATGTTATTGATAATAGTTATAATCATACAAGCATGTGCTTAAGATTTAGTGAGTGAGAATAGATGAATAAAATATTCATCTCAAGAGCACTTTGGTTGTATACCTATTAAATTACAAGTGCCTAGAATGTTATATAATAAGATATATATACAATATATCAGTATGTGTATATACACACATATCTGATATTAGTAGGCATTGTAACATACAAACTAGTTATTATTTTATACATCCTATTTATGATCTAAAATATGATTGTCTTATTATTAGTTTAATTGTCATGTTAGTTTTATTTGATGAGTAGAGGTGCCTATGGGAATGCAAAAGTGGATCCAAGGTGGTGCTAGCCTCTGCAGGTCATCTTCCCTCAAGGGCTAGTCCATAATTATAAATGAAAGGCATTGTTGCCAACTTGCCATGCATTTTTAAGATTTTAATATTTGGTGATAAAAATTGAAGGGTTCACAAAGGGTAGCTTTTCAATTTTCTTAAATCTAGTTAAATGTGATAATTTTAAAAACACCTAAGTTTTTTGTTCTAACCTAATATGTAAATGAAAATATGCTAATGCAATTAAAATGAAGACAAGGATGCAACAAATAAAGTTCTATAAGTGATTTTGACTCTTGAAACTAGTTCTACGATCTAAGGGATTACTAGAAAAGAATGAAATATTTTTGTTTTTTTATTTCAAATAAAGCACCAAAAGAGCAAACAAATAAAATTTAACCTAATGCAAAGCTACATACAAATTTCAATACCAATTCCCAAGTGATGAAAATAAGAAGCTAATGTTAATATAATAAGGGTTTCTTTAAGTTCCTTTAAATGATAATACCTTTTGATAAAAATATGCTACCAAAACAAAATAAAATACATCACATAAATGTGCATTCAAACAAAAAGCTACCCTAAGTATGATTCTTAGCATTAATGAATAATGGTCTTAAAATCAATCAAAAAATAATTTTTCTAAGGACATAAAGAAATATGTAGGAATATAAGATTTACCCTAAAGGCAAAAGTACATGATTTTTTGAATTGAATTCCTAAATGAAATAAGATGTATTTCCTTGAAATTTATTAAAAATCTAAGTTCCTTAGTTAAAAATATTTGAATGTATTATCAAAAGCATAATATAAATGATATAAGGAAGGGAAATGAAACTACTCAAGACTTTTAAGATGAACTTGTTTGTATCTTGAATATTGTCTTTATTCCTTTGAAAGGTGCTTATATATTCTTATTATCTTATAAATCTAAGACAAACTAGACTACAAAAGAAAATACAAGAGAAAATAGATACATCTCCTTTATGTTTTTTGTTTGCATGTCAATGCTAAAGAAACGAAACTACATACTTCTTTAGAACAAAATAATATCTTTTTTTTTTTAAATAAGAGGCTAGAAGATACAATTTTTTCTTATGATGATCAATGAAATATTTCTTATGTAAGTAAGACTATGAAATGAACTAAGGATGCAAAATCTAAAGAACCATTACCTGATATTCCATTTAAAAAATAAATTATTGATATGGAATGAAAAGTTTACATACATTCATTAGCCCTTAAACTTATCAAAATTCTAAAATGCATGATCTCTAAATCTATAAATTTTTATTTTTTTGAAAAGAATTTAAAACTAAGGGTGAGTTAGAATTACCTGTTTTGGGGAAAAAGTAAGATAGGAGTTGAAATTCTAAACCTATTCTTAGAAATCACACGGGAAACAAAACAAATTATAAAAATATCATAGAACTACAAAAATGCTTAGGGACCACAAAAATGCCATGGGACCAAAAAACATCATGGGAATGCAAATATGTTGTAGGACCACAAAAAATGATGTAGGGCTACAAAAATACCATAAAACATAAAACACTAAAAACTTGCTATAGACCTACAAATCTACTAGAAACCTACAAAATAGAAACTATAGAACTAAAACTACAAAGAAATACAAAAATTGAATTAGGAAATTTCGGGCTTGTCTATCTGATAAAGAACAATAAACTATATTGATCCAAGGATCACGCCCTAAATTTACCACTTAAGGCTTTAAACAAAACAAAAATACAATGTCTTAAATATGAAATAATAAGATTGAAAATGTTAAACAATATGAAAAGAAGAAATAGAAAAAGAAGACAAATATCTAAGTTGAAGCCCCCAATATGAATGTTTGAGTGTGCCATTTTGAAAATATTTTCACCATCCAAGAATACCTTCAAAATACCTTTTTTTAACACTTTTGCTAAATCTTACTACTCAAAAGCATCCTAGCAATACAACTACCAAAAGTGTTAACTCTCATTGACAATCAAAAAGTGTGTGTAACCAATGTCTAATGTCACCTATTTGGGACCCCAAGAATACTTTTTATAGATTATAATAGGCTTTGGAATCTCCACTAGGGGTGCAAGGGAGGAAAATGTAACACATTCAAGAGGTGAGGTGTCTAGTTGATTGTTGAATTAACTTGGTGAGTCATGGAGTTAAATGTCTTGATTGGAAGTCATACGAGGTGATTGAGCAGTAAAATAAGTAGTCATATACCCCTAATTGGTAGTTACATGGATTAATAAAGAAGTAAATGCCCATGATTGGTTGTTACATGGGTAAATTGAAGGTGGATTGCTGAACTAAATACACTTAATTGACAATTCAAGTATGTTTAAGAATTTTTTTAGATGATTAGATGTAGGAATAATGGAATTGGTAGTGATTGGGAGTCACACCACCATAACTATAGATCTATCAATGAATTTAAAAAATCATCGTGGTCCTCTAAAATTATAGTGGAAAATGTAATGTGGGCCCATAAAATTGCCATGGGTGCCAAAAGTGGTAGCATATAAAATTTCTGGAAATCTAGTTTTGAGAGCTTTCTAATGATACCAAATTTGTGAAATTTTTAGTTGATTTTCCCTAGTTCTGAGAAGGACAAAGTTAGGGGACCAAATTCATCATGATAGGTCATGTTTTCCATAATAGGGAAAATTTGGCATGGGTGGAAAAAATGGTTATGTTTATGCTTGGTGAAAAACTCCTATTGAGAGTTTTCCAATGGTACCAAGCTTGTGAAATTTAGATTTTATTTGATCAAGTTTTGTGAATGTCAAATTTGATGGTGTATTTAACCTTAAAATTAGGTACAAATTAAGTTTTGGTTAACTTTATCAAAGATGCAATGGATGGCATGTTGAGTGGTTGATCTAGGGAGCAACATTTGGTGTCTAAATTTTCCCTCTTTTGAAGTGTCTATTATGAGATGAATGCTTCAAAAGTATTTTTTCTCAATTTTGTAAAAAAGGATACCATTTTTATAATGTTTGATGAGTGTATTAATTATGATGTACTATAAAATATGTGTTGTATTTGGTTGTTCGTGTCACTATGCATGGGTATGCCCTAATGAGTTTCCAATATGAGAAGTTGGTGAGCCTTAGAAATTGAAAATATTTGGTATATTATAATTTTAGATATTTTGATCTCCATCTCAAATGAGGTGTCTAATATAGTTTTCATGTTTTATTGTTGAGATATGTTTCCTAGATACCTTGTGTATATAGAGCTTTATTATTTTATTTTTTTCTAAGTAGTGGCCTCCAAGTCTAATTTAATGGATTAGTTCTTAGGTGGATTTAATCTATGTTTTTTATCTTATTGATTTTGATTTCCTATGTAGTTCACGATTGTAGATTTTTGTTTGCTTTTTCCAAAGGGTTTGGTTGGTTTTGCCTGAAGGACATAGATTTACCCAAAGTAATTGGTTACCATTTCCTAGAGGACTTGGTTAGATTTATTATAAGCCTTAGTTAGCATTACCTAGAGGACTTTGTTAGCTTTGCCCTTATGACTAAAGAACACAAGCTTATACTGAGATGGGGGGTGAACAATATAAGATCAACTTTTACTTTTCTTTCCCAAAATATTATCCATCTTCATATTATCAATGGCAATATCAATAGCAGTAATCAAAGCAATGCATAAATCATCACACACAATAGAGACACCAATTTAACGTGGTTCACCCAATGTGGGCTACTCCACGGAGAAAATATTTCTACTAAATTTTCTCAACAAATATTCTTGGGAATCAATTCCCTATTACAATGTTTATGGACCTCTATCCAAAGGAGACACCAATCCCCTATGCTCTGATTTGTGGATCTCTCTCCATAGGAGAACTCTTTCCCCTTTTCTCTGGTTCGTGGAACTTGATCCAGGAGACCTCTATCTCCTCAACTAGTTCGTGGATCTCTCTCCACAGAAGAACTCTATCTTCCCAGCTGGTTCATGGATCACACTCCATAGGAGAACTCTTTCCCCTTGCTCTAGTTCATGGATCTCTATCCATAGGAGAACTCTTTCCCCTCTGCTCTAGTTGATGATATTCTAGAATACTTTTACCCCCACTACTCTAGCTTGTGGATCTCTCTCCATAGAAGACCTCTATCCTCACTACCCTAGCTAATGGATCTCTATCCACTAGATACTCATATCCTCTACTCTATCACCTCCAAATCTTACTCTCAACTCTATCTCAGATCTACACCAAACTCTATCCCAAGTGTAGTACAAATATACTCTAACTCTATCTTATATCTAGCACAAATCTGCTCACAAATATGTACCAAAATCTATCCTCAAATATATCCTCAAGCCTTAACACAAAGCTTGATCCAATCACAAATCAACTCTACTTAGATTTACCCCAAGCCTTAACACAAAGCTTGAACAAATCAATCAATCAAATCTACTCTCAAGTCTTCACAAAGACTTACCTCAAATCTACCTTCAAGTCCTCTCAAGAACTTGCTCAATCTTCTCTCAAGTCTTCACCAAGACTTACCTCAAATCTACCTTCAAGTCCTCTCAAGAACTTGCTCAATCTACTCTCAAGTCTTCACCAAGACTTACCTCAAATATACCTTCAAGTCCTCTCAAAATTTCTCAATCTGCTCTCAAGTCTTCACCAAGACTTACCTCAAATATACCTTCAAGTCCTCTCAAGAACTTGCTCAATCTGCTCTCAAGTCTTCACCAAGACTTACCTCAAATATACCTTAATACATACTCAAAACAACTCACAAAATATGCTCAATCAATCTCAAATATTGCACACAATGCTATCAAATGCTTTGTCTAATCTTCAAAGTAATTCCTTTAACTTGAAGCAATTTAGACATATTCTATTCAAAATTCATTTAACCTCTAGAACATATAGAGAATGATGTACTCTATCAAAAACTCAATATGTTCTACTCAATCATTAAGTCTATCGCTTTCACAAATCTGATTTCTAATGTTTGCACATTCACTTTCAATATCACTCAAAACCAATGCTCAAGAATTTCACTCAATCATTCAATCAATGAAACACAACTTGCTCACAAACCCTAAACAAGTGTTTTCATACTTCTTCAAACAAAGTGCACAATGTGGGTCTCAAACCCTAACTCAAATAATCCTCAATCTCTATCTCAAATGTTCTCTAAACATTCACCAATGAAGCATATAAGAATTCACTCAAATATTTCCAACAATGCTTATCAAACAATCCTTTTCACTCCACCTTATATTTTACAACATTCATTCCAACATTTCAAACAAAATATGATGTGCCCATACCTCTTTGCTTTGATGGAGATATATCTTCAAAACCTATTTTACTCACAACCAAATCCTTTTGCCAATTCTAGGTTAGATAGCAATAATCTATCTCAAAATCTCCACAAGAATATTTACCTCAACAAATATTTCACCATACAAGAAATACAATAAAATGTCAAGTCACAAATACACCTTATCACTCCTTCACTTTCAAAATAATATTCAACATATATCAAAATAAAGTTCCTTGTTTACACCTTATAATCTCCTTCTCTTTCAAAATAATATTTCAAAATAAAGTTCCTTGTTTACACCTTATAATCTCCTTCTCTTTCAAAATAATATTCAACACATCAAAAATAAAGTTCCTTTGTTTACACCTTATAATCTCCAATACTTGATTTAATTTCTAAACACCAAAAATAAAATATTTAATTAACACACCTTATGACTCCCTAAACAATTCCACACATGGCCCTTTTAATATCACCTAGCCTCAAAACAACTTTCATTTTTCAAAATCTTTGGTAGATTTAACTCAAAAATTGCATACCTTTAATATTTGGCCCACATCAAAAAAATATTGCACAAGTCTCAATGACCAACACCCAAGCTCGAACCCATGACCTTAGCCACCACAATTCCCTAGCCCAAGGCTAGGCTACCACCTAGGCTACACACCCACACGAGAACCAAAGGACACTCTGTCCTATACAATGTCTGCTTCTCACAAATTTCAGTGAAAATGAAAAGCTCTTTCCTCCTTCACAAAAATCAACTACATGGGATTCAAAACCATGACCAACCCTTCACAAGTGCCTTAGCCACATCTCAACTACCATCTATGCTAGCCAGCACTTTGGAATTATCTTTGCACTCTCCACGATTTTCAACTAAATCCTCCTCAAATAATTCGCTTGACTTATGCTTGGTCTCTGCCCCTCACGAACGATGCACACACTTTTTTCCACTAAACTTTGGAAAACATTCCTCCTTTTATATGCATTCCAAAAAAATTAAAAACATCAACCCTTTTTCATTTGCACCATTTTGAAATCGATTTTGGTGCCATAAATATTTAAATTAAAATTTTAACCTTAGGTTAAAATATTTTAATTTAAATAAATTAAAACCTTTGCCAACCTTTATAACTTGCTCAATGGACCTTGTCAAGGATATTATTTTTTTATAATTTATAACCTTGTTATTTTTCACCTCTTCCTTTTGCCCAAATATTATAATATTATTATTTCTTTTTAAGCTTGCTTTCTTTTCCTTTTGAAAAACCCTATTGGTCGGATATTATAATATTAAAATATTATAATATTAGTCTTTTCACTTGCTCTCTTTTTGCACATAGTCTTCAAACTTGGCCTTCAACCTTTTGAAATTAAATATTTTGACATCAAACCTTTTGAAATTAAACCTTTTGACATCAATGACAACACAACTTACTCAAAATTTCCAACAATCTCCCCCTTTGTCATTGATGGCAACCCTTTTCCTTAATCATTCATTTTTCCTTTTTCCAACTTTACTCCCCTTGGGAAACTACTCCCCCTAACTGAATGCTCTCCCCCTAACTCAAATCTCTCCCCCTTTGTCATCAATGGCAAAGGGACTCCTTTGGGGCTAAATATAAGACTCTTAGCTCAGTCCCCTCCCCACCTCCTCTCTTTGAGGTGATTAATTTTGGGGTGGGAGTAAAATTACTCCCAGCATACAATGCTCTTTTCCTTTGTCAACCTGCTTTCTCAACATACCCTTTTGGTTCCTTTGAATATCCTTGTTCTTGCTTGTCTCTGGAAGCTCTGGAAACTCTGTTCTGCACCACTTGGCCATATGCCCAACATTATTGCACTTATAACACTTAATGTTGTGGTTCCTAGAAGGTGCAAATATCTTGAAGTTCCTCCTGGTGAAGCCATACCTATTTCTATCATGAACCCTGTAGTGAATTGCTTTATGACCAAATCGATTACAAGAGTAGCAATACCCTTGAAATAAATGTCCATATTTGAAGTTCCTCTTAGTAATACCATACTCCTTCTTTTCATGAGTCCTGCAATGCATAGCCCTGTGACCAAACTTGTTACATGAGAAACAATGTCCTTTGAAGAAATATTTCCTTGGACCCATTGGTCTCTTAGTCCTTTCTTCCCTATGATGTTCCATGTTCCTTGTTTGTGCATTGTTTCCTTTCTTGGTGAAACTTCTATTCACATAAGTCTCACTTTCTCCTTTACTCTCTTCTTCTAAAGCTTCTTCCTCTTTGGATCTTGAGCTTGACCCTTCTTCTTGTTTCTCTTGTCTTTCTTCAAAACCAAGTCCTATTTTGTTAGATGAAGGTCTTTGTGCATTGATAATTTTATCCATAGTCTTTGAACTTTTCCAAAACCTGTGTAGCTTATCCTTAGACTCTTCCATTTCCTTCCTTAGAAATACTACCTCTTGTTCTAATCTCTCACATTCTAAGACTTTTGTTTCTAACTTTTCTTTAAATCTCCTTGTCTTAGCTATTGAGTTTGTCAGATCTTGTATAAGCTTTCCTTTCTCTTCATCACATTCTTGAAATTGAGCCTTGAATCTTGAGTTCTACTTTCTAACCTTTTTCAATTCTTTTAGAGCAGAAATAAGTTCAGCTTCTAAATCTACTACTCCTTCCTCTTCATTTTATGATTCTTCCTCTACTTCTTTGTCTTCAAGAGCATCTTCATATCTTTTAGATTTATCTTCAATAGGAGCACTTCCTTCATCTTCTATTGCCAAGAAGAGAATTTCTTCTTCTTCACTATCTAAGGATCTTTCATCACTATCACTTGAAATCTTGCCTATCTTATCTACATAAAAACTCTTCTTATGCCTCTAAAAAAACTTCTTTTCATGCTTGTTTTGTCCATACCTATTTTTCTTTTCATACCTAGAATTTCTTGCTTCCTTTCTCTTATGATCTTGTTTCTCTTCACTACTACTACTTCCAACTTCTAGACAGTTAGATGCATAGTGACCATATTTACCACAATTGAAACACTTAACTATTTTAGTACCTTTGTGCTTTCTTGAGTCCTTCTTGTTCCTTCTACCATAGTTTACTTCTTCATCACTGGATGACTCATCACTTGAATCTGGCTTCTTATATTTTGTCTTCTTTGCTACTTTGAAGGTTACCTCTTTCTTGGGGATAGGATCCTTTCCTATTCTCATCTCATAAGCTGTGAGAGTTCCATGCAACTCATCCCTAGTCAAAGTTTCAATATCTCTTGTTTCTTCTATGGCTGAAACCTTTTCACTATACCTCATAGGGAGTGACCTTAAAACCTTTTGACAAACATCTGATTCTTCAAATTTAAACCCAAGTCCTTGCATGGAGTTAACAACCTCATCCACATGAAGTAAGTATGTAGCAATGTCTTCCTCATCCTTCATATTCAAGTCTTCAAATGTTTTCTTGTGATTTTGCAATTTTGCCATCTTGACCTTTTTGTCTCCCTCATATGTTTTCTTCAACTTTTCCCAAATCTCTTTTGTTGATGTGCAATGCATAACTTTTACAAAATCTGCTTCATATAAACCACTTAATATTGCATTCATTGCCTTTGCATTATACAGATGTAGGAGCTTACCATATTTATCTGTAGGAGGACTAGCTGGAGGTGTGTATCCATCCTCAACTGCTTGCCATGTCTCATATCCTTGTGCCATCAAGTAAGTCTTCATTCTTATGTTCCAGAAAGCATAATTGTTCCCATCAAAACAATGGTGCCTTATTTTATGAAGATCCACTCTGAGATGCCATCTATGTTCCTGTATACTTTTCCTTCAAGTTGTTAAACTCTTTCGAAGGAACCCACTCTGATACCAATTGAAGAACACAAGCTTATACTGAGAGGGGGGTGAATAATATAAGATCAACTTTTACTTTTCTTTCCCAAACAATATTATCCAATATTATCAATGGCAATATCAATAGTAGTAATCAAAGCAATGCATAAATCATCACACACAATAGAGACACCAATTTAACATGGTTCACCCAATGTGGGCTACTCCACGGAGAAAATATTTCTACTAAATTTTCTCAACAAATCTTCTTGGGAATCAATTCCCTATTACAATGTTTATGGACCTCTATCCAAAGGAGACACCAATCCCCTATGCTCTGATTTGTGGATCTCTCTCCATAGGAGAACTCTTTCCCTTTTCTCTGGTTCGTGGAACTTGATCCAGGAGACCTCTATCTCCTCAACTAGTTCATGGATCTCTCTCCATAGAAGAACTCTATCTTCCTAGCTGGTTCATGGATCACACTCCATAGGAGAACTCTTTCCCCTTGCTCTGGTTCATGGATCTCTATCCAGGAGAACTCTTTCCCCTCTACTTTGGCTGATGATCTTCTAGAAGACTTCTACCCCCACTACTCTAGCTTGTGGATCTCTCTCCATAGAAGACCTCTATCCTCACTACCCTGGCTAATGGATCTCTATCCACTGGAGACTCATATCCTCTACTCTATCACCTCCAAAGCTTACTCTCAACTCTATCTCAGATCTACACCAAACTCTATCCCAAGTGTAGTACAAATCTACTCTAACTCTATCTCAGGTCTAGCACAAATCTGCTCACAAATCTATACCAAATCTATCCTCAAATCTATCCTCAAGCCTTAACACAAATCTTGATCCAATCACAAATCAAATCTACTTAGATTTACCCCAAGCCTTAACACAAAGCTTGAACAAATCAATCAATCAACTCTGCTCTCAAGTCTTCACAAATACTTACTTCAAATATACCTTCAAGTCCTCTCAAGAACTTGCTCAATATGCTCTCAAGTCTTCACCAAGACTTACCTCAAATATACCTTCAAGTCCTCTCAAGAACTTGCTCAATCTCTCTCAAGTCTTCACCAAGACTTACCTCAAATCTACCTTCAAGTCCTCTCAAGAACTTGCTCAATCTGCTCTCAAGTCTTCACCAAGACTTACCTCAAATCTACCTTCAAGTCCTCTCAAGAACTTGCTCAATATCTCTCAAGTCTTCACCAAGACTTACCTCAAATCTACCTTAATACATACTCAAAACAACTCACAAAATATGCTCAATCAATCTCAAATCTTGCACACAATGCTATCAAATGCTTTGTCTAATCTTCAAAGTAATTCCTTTAACTTGAAGTAGTTTAGACATATTCTATTCAAAATTCATTTAACCTCTGGAACATATAGAGAATGATGTACTCTATCAAAAACTCAATATGTTCTACTCAATCATTAAGTCTGTCGCTTTCACAAATCTGATTTCTAATGTTTGCACATTCACTTTCAATATCACTCAAAACCAATGCTCAAGAATTTCACTCAATCATTCAATCAATGAAACACAACTTGCTCACAAACCCTAAACAAGTATTTTCATACTTCTTCAAACAAAGAGCACAATGTGGGTCTCAAACCCTAACTCAAATAATCCTCAATCTCTATCTCAAATGTTCTCTAAACATTCACCAATGAAGCATATAAGAATTCACTCAAATATTTCCAACAATGCTTATCAAACAATCCTTTTCACTCCACCTTATATTTTACAACATTCATTCCAACATTTCAAACAAAATATGATGTGCCCATACCTCTTTGCTTTGATGGAGATATGTCTTCAAAACCTGTTTTACTCACAACCAAATCCTTTTGCCAATTCTAGGTTAGATAGCAACAGTCTATCTCAAAATCTCCACAAGAATATTTACCTCAACAAATATTTCACCATACAAGAAATACAATAAAATGTCAAGTCACAAATACACCTTATCACTCCTTCACTTTCAAAATAATATTCAACATATATCAAAAATAAAGTTCCTTGTTTACACCTTATAATCTCCTTCTCTTTCAAAATAATATTCAACACACATCAAAATAAAGTTCCTTGTTTACACCTTATAATCTCCTTCTTTCAAAATAATATTCAACACACATCAAAATAAAGTCCCTTTGTTTACACCTTATAATCTCCAATACTTGATTTAATTTCTAAGCACCAAAAATAAAATATTTAATTAACACACCTTATGACTCCCTAAACAATTCCACACATGGCCCTTTTAATATCACCTAGCCTCAAAACAACTTTCATTTTCCAAAAACCTTTGGCAGATTTAAATTAAAAATTGCATACCTTAATATTTGGCCCACGTCATAAAAATATTGCACAAGTCTCAATGACCAGCGCCCAAGCTCGAACCCATGACCTTAGCCACCACAATGCCCTAGCCCAAGGCTAGGCTACCACCTAGGCTACACGCCCACATGAGAACCAAAGGACACTCTATCCTATACAACGTCTTCTTCTCACGAATTTTGGCAAAAATGAAAAGCTCTTTCCTCCTTCACAAAAACCAACTACGTGGGATTCAAAACCATGACCAACCCTTCGCAAGTGCCTTAGCCACATCTCAACTATCATCTATGCTAGCCAGCACTTTGGAATTATCTTCGCACTCTCCATGATTTTCAACGAAATCCTCCTCGAATAATTTGCTTGACTTATGCTTGGTCTCTACCCCTCACGAACGATGCACACACATTTTTTCACCACTAGACTTTGGAAAACATTCCTCCTTTTATATGCATTCCAACAAAATTAAAAATGTCGGCCCTTTTTCATTTGCACCATTTTGAAATCGATTTTGGTGCCATAAATATTTAAATTAAAATTTTAACCTTAGGTTAAAATATTTTAATTTAAATAAATTAAAACCTTTGCCAATCTTTATAACTTGCTCAATGGACCTTGTCAGGGATATATTTTTTTATAATTTAGAACCTTGTTATTTTTCACCTCTTCCTTTTGCCCAAATATTATAATATTAAATATTATAATATTATTATTTCTTTTTAAGCTTGCTTTCTTTTCCTTTTGAAAAACCCTATTGGGCAGATATTATAATATTAAAATATTATAATATTAGTCTTTTCACTTGCTCTCTTTTTGCACATAGTCTTCAAACTTGGCCTTCAACCTTTTGACATTAAATCTTTTGACATCAAACCTTTTGACATTAAACCTTTTGACATCAATGACAACACAACTTACTCAAAATTTCCAACAAGTACTTGGTTAGCTTTTCCTAGAGGATTTTGTTAGCATTACCCAGAGGACCTAGTTAGAATTGTCCAAAGCAAATAGTTAGCTTTGTTGTTGTTGGACATTTTGAGTAGATGAAGTTGTCATTGATGTCAAGGATGAATTGTCATTGATGTCAAAAGGTCAAAAGGAGTAATGCAAAAGGTTGGTGGCAAAAGAGCTTCATAATGTTTATTTTTAAATATTATGTGAAGCACAAAATAAAAGGTTTTTATTAAAACCATGGTTGGGAAAAATAAAAGGTTTTTATTAAAACCATGGTTGGGCAAATAAAAAAGGTTTTCTAAAACCTAAGGAGGCTTTTATTTTAAAATCCCAAAGGAGATTTAAATATTTAATTTATAATATTTAAATTCCTTTGAATTTAAATAATTATAAATAAATATATTTCGAAGGTAAAGTTGGTAGCATCGACGACAACATTGTTTCCCGATGTATTTTCCTCTCCATCGATGTGTGTGACAAGGGAAGGCATATGGTATAAATACCATAGCCATTCCTAAGGTTTGGCATCGATTTTATTGCATCCACCTTAAGAAAGAAGCTCATGCAAATTTTGAAATGTGTGCCTCCCAAATAGCGTAGTGTGTGGTTCCATCGGCATCGAAGGAAGAGCCAAGGGCTCTTAAGGGTTTGAAGGATTCAAAGCACACATTGTGCTTTGAGGCTCCAAGTGGAGCACGTGGCTCACACGGCGTGGAAGCCATGGCCAAGGCATTGTGGGAGTATTGTGCCAAGTTTCGAGCCCCATAGATTGTGAAAAGTGGTAATATTTTTTTTGGAAATTATTTTAATTTGTTTTGCTAAAGTTTAGGAGGGATAAGGTGGAAGTTAAGTTGTGAAATTAACCTAAGTGTTGAGGAAATATTTTTTTGATATATGAAGGGTTATTTTTGCTAAAGTAAAAGCTAGGGTAATTTTGTTTTACCTTAGAAAAGTGAGAGATTGACTTATTGCATTATTTTATAAAGTGATTTATTTAATTAATGCAATATTAAGTAGGGAGTCATAAGTAGAGTTTGGATTATTTTTTAGATATCTTTATGAAAAGGGTTATGATGAAACTGAATTGTTAAGATGTTCTTTTGATGAGTTAGAGTTTTGGAAGAAGTGTTTTGATTAAATATTTGTGGTGTTGGATATTATTTTAAGATGGAGCAATAAGGTGTATTTGAGCTTTGATTATTTTTGTGACTAAGGAATATTTTGAGAAAGTGTTAGAGTGATATTTTGGTCATCTAACCATTGAAAATTGGAAAGAAGGAAATTGTGATTGAGACAGGTTTTCTAAGGGCACTTCTACATCAAACAAAAGGTATGGGCACATCTTCCTAGTGAGTGATTGTTGAATGTTGTGAATGCTAAGTTGGAGTGAAAAGGTTTTTTGGAATAAAGAGTTGTTGATAAAACCTTGTTTGATAAGCATTGTTGTTGAAGTGATTAGTTGAGTGAGGAACTTGAACTAGAGTTTGTGCAAAGATCATGAGTATCATTGTTATGTGAAGTTGTCAAAGATCATGAGTATCATTGTTATGTGAAGTTGTCAAAGATCATGAGTATCATTGTTATGTGAGACTAGCATTGTTGTTGAAGCAATTAGTTGAGTGAAGAACTTGAACTAGGGTTTGCAAAGATCATGAGTATCATTGTTATGTGAGATTGGTTGATAAGCATTGTTGGAAATATTTGAGTGAATGTTCATAAGTTTGGACTAGGGTTTGTGAGCAAGGATTATTTCATTGAGTGATTGGTTGAGTAGAGTTGGTTGAGCCTAGTCAAGTGGATGTGTTGATGTGATAGTTCAAGTTCTATGAAACAAATTGTTCTATATTATAAATTGATTTGAGAAAGAGGTTGAGTGTTGATGAATGTGAAACATATTGAGTCTCTAACAATTCTCTATATGTTTTTGTGATAAAAGAGAGATTGAAAGTGATTGAGAGTTTGTGAGTGTGAAGCATATTGAGTCTCTAACAATTCTCTATATGTTTCTATGGTAAAAAGAGAAATTGAAAGTAATTGAGCATTGTGGTGAATGTGAAGCATATTGAGTCTCTAACAATTATCTATATGTTTCTATGAGATTGGACAAGTTCTAGTGAGGACTTGTTGAGCAGATTTGAGGTAAGTCTTTGAGAAGACTTGTGGAATAGATTTGTGTGAGCTTTTGTGGAAGCTTACAATACAATTTGAGGATAGAAATTATTGAGCAGATTGGACAAGTTCTAGTGAGGACTTGTTGAGCATATTGGACAAGTTCTAGAGAGGACTTGTGGATAGATTAATGTGAGATTTTATGGAAGCTTACAAGGCAGATTTGAGATAAGTCTTTGAGAAGACTTGAGAGCAGAGTTGATTGATTGATTTGTTCAAACCTTGAGTTAAGATTTGGGGCAGATCTAGCAAAGTTGATTTATGATTAGATCAAGCTTTATGTTAAGGCTTGAGGATAGATATTGAGGATAGATTTATGCTAGACCGAAGGACTATGTTTAGTACAGATCAGAGGATAGATATTGAGGATAGATTTGTGCTAGACCAAAGGACTATGTTTAGTATAGATTTGAGGATAGAGATTAGATATTTGTAAATTTAGACCAAGGACTATGTTTAGTACAGATTTGAGATAGAGCTAAGAGTAAGCTTTGGAGGTGACAGAGTATAGAGGATGATAGTCTCCAGTGGATAGAGATCCATTAGCTAGGGTAGTGAGGACAGGTGTCTTCAGTGGATAGAGATCCATTAGCCAGTGTAGTGGAGGCAATAGTTCTTCTAGAAGATCACCAGCAGAGCTAAGGAGAAAGGAGTTCTCCTATGGATAGAGATCCATGAACTTGATTAGGGGATTGGTGTCTCCTTTGGATAGAGGTCCATAAACATTGTAATAGGGAAAGGATTCCCAAGAGATTGATTGAGAAAATTTTAGTGAAATATTTTCTTCGTGGAGTAGCCCACATTGGGTGAACCATGTTAAATTGGTGTCTCTATTGTGTGTGGTGATTTGTGCATTGATTTGATTACTACTATTGATATTGCTATCTATACATTGCATAATATTGATTGGGAAAGAAAAGTAAAAGTGGTCTTATACTATTCACCCCCTCTCTCAGTATAAGCTTGTGTTCTTCAATTGGTATTAGAGTGGGTTCCTTCGAAAGAGTTTAACATATTGAAGGAAAAGCTTTCAAGAACATAATGGATTCTAAGAATGGGTCCTCAGATAATTCAACACAAGTATTTTATGGAAGTGATTATATATTTTGGAGTATGAGAATGAAGATTCACCTGATGGCACTTGGCAATGAAATATGGGAAGTAGTTGAAAATGGATACACACCACCAGCTACTCCACCTACAGATAAAGATGGTAAGCTTCTACATCATTACAATTCAAAAGCAATGAATGCAATTTTGAGAGGTTTGCATAGAACAGAGTTCATAAAGGTTATGCATTGCAAATCAACAAAAGCAATTTGGGATAAGTTACAAAGCATATATGAAGGAGATAAAAGTGTCAAAAAGGTAAAGATACGAAATCTCAAGGGAAAATTTGAAGATTTAAAAATGAAGGATGAGGAAAACATTAGTACTTATCTACTTCGGGTAGATGAGGTTGTTAATGCCATGCAAGGACTTGGACTTGAGATTGAAGAATCTGATATTTGTGATAAGATCTTAAGATCTCTTCCAAAAAGGTTTAGTGAAAAGATCTCTGCTATAGAGGAATCAAAAGATGGTGATATTTTGACAAGAGATATGTTACTTGGTATTCTTACAACTTTTGAGTTAAGAACAAAAGAGGAACCTAATATCTGAAAGGAAGCAACATTCAAAGCTACTAAGAAGACAAAGGGCAAGAAGTCAGATTCAAGCAATGAGTCATCCAGTGATGAAGAAGCTAATTATGGTAGAAGGAATAAGGATTCAAGAAGATTTAAAGATGCAAAATCTATTAGATGTTTCAATTGTGGAAAGTATGGTCACTATGCAACTGATTGTCAAGAAGCCAAAAATAGCAATGATGAAGAAAAATAGGATCATAAGAACAGGGAATCAGAAAAATACAGGTACCAAAAGAAAGGCAAGGATGGACAAGGCAGACAAGGGAAGAAGTTCTTTCAAAGACAAAAGAGGAGCTACTATGCAGACAAGGCAAGTAAGTACTCAAGTGATAGTGATAATAGTTTCTCAGATAATGATAAAGATGAAGTCCTATTTCTGATAGAAGAAAAAGAAGAAGTTAAGAAAAGGTCACCAATAATTCTCAAGTGTTTTAGATGTGGTAATTTTGGACATCTTGAAGATAGTTGTACAAAGAATGGTTTCAGTTTTAGTGATGATGAATATGAGGATACACTTGAAGGACCAGAAGAGAATATTCTAATGGCACTAGAAGAAGAAGGAGGTGATCCTATAGAAGACAAGTCAGAAAAGAATGAAGATGTTCTCAAAGGCAAACAAATAGAGGAAGAATCAGAAAAAGGAGAAGTTGATCTTGAGGGAGAGCTTATTTATGCTCTTAAAACTTTAAAGAAGGTAAGAAAGCAAAACTCCCAACTTGAGCTTCAGTTTCAAGAATGTGATGAAGAGAGAGGAAATATTATAGAGGATCTAAACAAGTCAATGGCTAAGACAAAGAAGTTCAAGGATAAGTTAGAAGCAAAGGTCTTAGAATGTGAAAAGTTAGAACAAGAAGTAGCCCTACTAAGGGAAGAAGTAGAGAAGTCTAAGGACAAGCTACACAAGTTTGGAAGAAGTTCAAAGAATTTGGATAAGATTATCAAGTCACAAAAGCCTACATCAAGCAAAACAGGTCTTGGTTTTGAATAGGCTCAAAAGAAACAAGAAGAAGAGTCAACCTCAAGTTCTGAAGAAGAAGAAACTTTAGAAGAAGATAGTGTAAGAGAAAGTGAGACTTATGAGGATGAGTTGGATAATAGAAAGTTCAACAAGGAAAGAAACAATGCACAAAGGAGAAACAGATGGAACAAGAACCAACATAGGGTAAGAGAGACTAAGAGACCAATGAGGTCAAGACAAGGAAACTTCAATGGATGATGTTTCTCATGTCACAGATTTGGGCACAAGGCTTCACAATGTAGGACACATGAAAGACAAGAATATGGGAATTTTAGAAGCAGGTAGCCTTTTCATGGGTATTGCTACTCATGTAATCAGTTTGGTCACAAGGCAATGAATTGCAGGGTCCATGACAAGAATAGATATGGCTTCACCAGAAGAAATCCCAAGATATTTGCACCTACAAGGAATAACAATACTAAGTGTTACAAGTGCAATAATGATGGACATACAACAAAGTGGTGTAGAGCAGATATTCCAGAACCAAGCATGAACAGGAATAGGAACATGAATAGGAACATGGACATGAACAGGAATAGTCAGAGAAATTAGAAGAATCAGATGAGAAAGAAAGTGGACAAAGGTAAATATCAGTGCTTGATGGGAGTAGAAATACTCCCACCCCAGAATTAACCACCTCAAGAGGAGGTGGGGGAGGGGCTAAGCTAAGAGACTCATTCTTAGCCCCGAGCCCCAAAGGTGACCCTTTGCCATTGATGTCAAAGGGGGAGAGATTTAAGTAAGGGGAGAGATTTGATTTAAGAAGAGAGCATTGAGTTAGGGGGAGCAGGACAAAAATAGGTTAAGAAAATTTGAAAAGATAATTGGGTTGCCATCAATGACAAAGGGGGAGATTGTTGGACATTTTGAGTAGATGAAGTTGTCATTGATGTCAAGGATGAATTGTCATTGATGTCAAAAGGTCAAAAGGAGTAATGCAAAATGTTGGTGGCAAAAGAGCTTCATAATGTTTATTTTTAAATATTATGTGAAGCACAAAATAAAAGGTTTTTATTAAAACCATGGTTGGGAAAAATAAAAGGTTTTTATTAAAACCATGGTTGGGCAAATCAAAAAGGTTTTTTAAAACCATGGAAAAAGTTTTTAAAATTGGAAAATAAAAAAGGTTTTCTAAAACCTAAGGAGGCTTTTATTTTAAAATCCCAAAGGAGATTTAAATATTTAATTTATAATATTTAAATTCCTTTGAATTTAAATAATTATAAATAAATATATTTCGAAGGTAAAGTTGGTAGCATCGATGACAACATTGTTTCCCCAACGTATTTTCCTCTCCATCGACATGTGTGACAAGGGAAGGCATATGGTATAAATACCATAGCCATTCCTAAGGTTTGGTATCGATTTTATTGCATCCACCTTAAGCAAAAGAAGCTCATGCGAATTTTGAAATGTGTGCCTCCCGAATAGCATAGTGTGTGGTTCCATCGATATCGAAGGAAGAGCCAAGGGCTCTTAAGGGTTTGAAGGAGTCAAAGCACACATTGTGCTTTGAGGCTCCAAGTGGAGCACATGGCTCACATGACGTGGAAGCCATGGCCAAGGCATTGTGGGAGTATTGTGCCAAGTTTTGAGCCCCACGGATTGTGAAAAGTGGTAATATTAATTTTTGGAAATTATTTTAATTTGTTTTGCTAAGTTTTAGGAGGGATAAGGTGGAAGTTAAGTTGTGAAATTAACCTAAGTGTTGAGGAAATATTTTTTGATATATGAAGGGTTATTTTTGCTAAAGTAAAAGCTAGGGTAATTTTGTTTTACCTTAGAAAAGTGAGAGATTGACTTATTGCATTATTTTATAAAGTGATTTATTTAATTAATGCAATATTAAGTAGGGAGTCATAAGTAGAGTTTGGATTATTTTTTGAGATATCTTTCTGAAAAGGGTTATGATGAAACTGAATTGTTAAGATGTTCTTTTGATGAGTTAGAGTTTTGGAAGAAGTGTTTTGATTAAATATTTGTGGTGTTGGATATTATTTTAAGATGGAGCAATAAGGTGTATTTGAGCTTTGATTATTTTTGTGACTAAGGAATATTTTGAGAAAGTGTTAGAGTGATATTTTGGTCATCTAACCATTGAAAATTGGAAAGAAGGAAATTGTGATTGAGACAGGTTTTCTAAGGGCACTTCTACATCAAACAAAAGGTATGGGCACATCTTCCTAGTGAGTGATTGTTGAATGTTGTGAATGCTAAGTTGGAGTGAAAAAGGTTTTTCTGGAATAAAGAGTTGTTGATAAAACCTTGTTTGATAAGCATTGTTGTTGAAGTGATTAGTTGAGTGAGGAACTTGAACTAGAGTTTGTGCAAATATCATGAGTATCATTGTTATGTGAAGTTGTCAAAGATCATGAGTATCATTGTTATGTGAAGTTGTCAAAGATCATGAGTATCATTGTTATGTGAGACTAGCATTGTTGTTGAAGCAATTAGTTGAGTGAAGAACTTGAACTAGGGTTTGCAAAGATCATGAGTATCATTGTTATGTGAGATTGGTTGATAAGCATTGTTGGAAATATTTGAGTGAATGTTCATAAGTTTGGACTAGGGTTTGTGAGCAAGGATTATTTCATTGAGTGATTGGTTGAGTAGAGTTGGTTGAGCCTAGTCAAGTGGATGTGTTGATGTGATAGTTCAAGTTCTGTGAAACAAATTGTTCTATATTATGAATTGATTTGAGAAAGAGGTTGAGTGTTGATGAATGTGAAACATATTGAGTCTCTAACAATTCTCTATATGTTTATGTGATAAAAGAGAGATTGAAAGTGATTGAGAGTTTGTGAGTGTGAAGCATATTGAGTCTCTAACAATTCTCTATATGTTTCTATGGTAAAAAGAGAAATTGAAAGTAATTGAGCATTGTGGTGAATGTGAAGCATATTGAGTCTCTAACAATTCTCTATATGTTTCTATGAGATTGGACAAGTTCTAGTGAGGACTTGTTGAGAAGATTTGAGGTAAGTCTTTGAGAAGACTTGTGAATAGATTTGTGTGAGCTTTTGTGGAAGCTTACAATACAGAGTTTGAGGACAAATTGTTGAGTAGATTGGACAAGTTCTAGTGAGGACTTGTTGAGCAGATTGGACAAGTTCTAGAGAGGACTTGTGGATAGATTAGTGTGAGATTTTGTGGAAGATTACAAGGTAGATTTGAGATAAGTCTTTGAGAAGACTTGAGAGCAGAGTTGATTGATTTATTTGTTCAAACCTTGAGTTAAGGTTTGGGGCAGATCTAGAAGAGTTGATTTGTGATTGGATCAAGCTTTGTGTTAAGGCTTGAGGATAGATATTGAGGATAGATTTGTGCTAGACCGAAGGACTATGTTTAGTGTAGATAAGAGGATAGATATTGAGGATATATTTGTGCTAGATCGAAGGACTATGTTTAGTGCAGATTTGAGGATAGAATAAAGATTAGAATTTTATGGTTTAATTTGAGGATAGTTTGTGCCAGATTATAAATAGAGATTGAGTAGATTTGTGCTAGACCGAAGGACTATGTTTAGTGCATATTTGAGATAGAGCTGAGAGTAAGCTTTGGAGGTGACAGAGTATAGAGGATGATAGTCTCCAGTGGATAGAGATCCATTAGCTAGGGCAGTGAGGATAGGTGTCTTCAGTGGATAGAGATCCATTAGCCAGTGTAGTGGGGGTAATAGTTCTTCTAGAAGATCACCAACCAGAGCTAAGGAGAAAGGAGTTCTCTAGTGGATAGAGATCCACAAACTTGATTAGGGGATTGGTGTCTCCTTTGGATAGAGGTCCATAAACATTGTAATAGGGAAAGGATTCCCAAGAGATTGATTGAGAAAATTTTAGTGAAATATTTTCTCCGTGGAGTAGCCCACATTGGGTGAACCACGTTAAATTGGTGTCTCTATTGTGTGTGGTGATTTGTGCATTGCTTTGATTACTACTGTTGATATTGCTATCTATACATTGCATAATATTTATTGGGAAAGAAAAGTAAAAAGTGGTCTTATACTGTTCACCCCCCTCTCAGTATAAGCTTGTGTTCTTAAGTCGTGAGTACTTGGTTAGCTTTTTCTAGAGGATTTTTTTAGGATTTCCTAGAGGACCTAGTTAGCATTACCCAAAGGAGATAGTTAGATTTTCCCAAATACTTGGTTAGCATTTATTAGGGGACTTTGTTATATTTTCCCAAAGGAATTAGTTATTTTGAAGTTGTGTCCTTAGCCCCTAAGAAATGGCCTATTAGCTTGAGTCATGGATAAAAACCTAAGTGACTATGATTGATAACATTTTTGGGCAAGCCATACCATTGAAAAGTTTGTCATTATTGAGTTTTTGTTTACTCCGTAGTGGTGACTCTTTCTAGCTTGATTAATTGACAAACGTTTAGACAAGCATATTGTTTTACTTGTTAGTCTATACTTTTTAGTGATTTGAATAGTTGATATATGTGATAAATGCCTTTGAATAGTCTATATCTATATAAAAATATGTTTTAGACAATCTATATCCATATAATATGTGATTTTGGATAGTTTATATCCATAAATGTGTTGTAGAAAATTTATGCCCATATAAATGATGATTTGTTTACACTCTATGCTCGTAAAAAATATGCTTTTGATATTCTATGTTCATATAATATAATGGCTTGAACAATCTATGTTTGTATAATATGGTGTTGTGTATAGTCTATGTCCATATAATATAATGCTTTGGATAGTCTATGCTTGTATGATACACTATTTTTTGATAGTCTACGTCGGTATGATAAAACTTTGGATAGTCTATGTGTATATAATAAAGGTTGTCTTGAATAGTCTATGTCCTTATTTTTTTATTGTTTGTATGTCTTTATGTCGAATGCCCTTAGTTGTGGGGCATATTATTATGATGGTAGTTGACTATTACATAGTATAAGTCTCTATGGGTGATCTTGCTATCAATTATATATGTGTTGTAGGATATTTATAACTTGACATGCTTTGTAAATAATTTTGAATATGCTATGTTAAAATTTAGGAAAACGGACTTGTCTCATCCACACCCTTGTGAGTTGATAAAATGGATAGGATAAAAGTATCTTTAGGTTTTCATTACTTTAGTACTTTATTAGGGACTATGAGGAAGTGAGATAAATTTGATTCATCACCTGGAAGATGCTAATAAGAGGCCTAAAAACAAGAATTTGGAATTAATTGGAAATTTATAATAAATTAGAGCCATCCATTTATATGACAAGAGAGATCAACACCATTTGGAAAGAAGGTGATAGGTTTAGATAAAGGATGATTTATTAATATTTGTATGGAATTGTGTATGATAATAAAAAAAGATGTAAATTTATTGCCTTGGATAACTATGGACTACATATAATTCATGGTAGACACACACCCCTCATATTCTTAGTCAATAGTTAGAAATAGTCCTAATTCTCCTTGTTAATGTGTGAAGCCACATGTAGGTATAACACAAGTGTAAGCCATGAAGTCATGAAAACAATTATGAATATTATTTTGAGATATTTACTACCACAATTACCTAGCTAAAAATGTGATATATCATTCAATATAACCTAACTAGTGTCATCATGGGTCACAATGAATCATCTCAATTCCATATGAACACAAGTAGGTGAATTAAAATTTGATCATGTAAAAAGTAATCAAACAATTGCACAAGTATGCATTCATGATAACAATAGTTATATAGAATACAATGTTCAATAAGTAACTAATGGATCAAGGATTTTGAATGATGGATGATGGAAATTATTTATCATAAATGTTTTTAGTGTTTCTTGCTTATGTATGAAAACTATCTGATCAAAGACTAATTCTCATCTTCAAACCCTCAAAATCCATGAGCTTATGTATTTTTAAGAAAGGAAGATGACAAAATTACTATTCCTTATCAGTGTTGTGTGTTGATGAGTAAAATTAATTAATCAAGGAATAACCCCCATCATCCCCTTATTAAAAATCATAGGTTAAAAGGTAATACATGCAATAAAACCAAAAGAGAACAAAATCTACTAGCACATGATTATAAATATAAAAGGATAATTTTTGTATCTCGAAAGATAAAGTAAAATGATGTATAATAAGCAATCCAAATTCCTAAGGATAGGGATCCACTTAGCATCAATGACCTAGTGCAAGTGAAATGCAACTTAGCTATCTTGATTCTTGACTAGTTGTCATCATTGACTCATTGTGGAGTCCCCTAATTCTAAATTCTCAAACAGTCATGCAAACTACAATCATGACAATAAGAGTAAACTGATGTATATAGAAATAGCTCAAGGATTCTTTAGGAGAAAATATGGAAATTGATCCTCGTAAATATCTTTGATATCGCATGAAACTATTTGATCAAGGAATAATTCTCATCCTCCATCCTATAAAAGGTATGATATATGCATAAGGATACCATGCATTTATAAGAGGTAATCATGCATTTTATGTGATATAAATTTATGTGGTTATAACAAGTGAATGTACAATGAATGTTAAGTAGTTGTTTGAAATATCCAATGCTATCATGTATTATATTTTGAGGATGTATATTAAAGGAAATGCAACTGCTTGAAGTTTTTTCTACAAATGTGATGATATGGCCACTTTGATGACACAATAAGCTTATTGTTGTAGTGTATTAATACACTCTATATTTTGTTCTCTTTTTGCTATGTAGAACAAGATAAATATGGTACAATAATGTAATGCAAATATATTTTGAAATAGTTATAAAATTATCTTAACTTGCACCTATACTTTAAGATTTTAAAATCTCTTTTTTTCAAGCTTTATCTCTTCCTTGATGAGGTGGCTTCTTGCTCTACTCCTTGGTGGTAAATAGAGATTTTATGTTACCTTCCTTACTATACAAATCTCTTATATAATTACTTTTCTTGGTTATCTTAGCAATAATGAATCCAAGATCTTTAATCATGCAATGAATATTTCCTTTTTAATGGCTTGACTTTGCACTAATTTTCCACCTTAACTTAAATACTTAGTGCACCTTCAATAACTAGTATGAAGCAATAGTAATTTATCCTTATTGCTCCTTTTAAAGAACTCTTAATCTATGTAACCTTCACTTAAGAGTTATGTCTTATTTTCTTCTAATAGACAGTAGGAATTTGATATTCTTCCTTTTCTTGAAATATCTCTAACTTCTATTTTTGATGTGTAGGTTTTAACCCTATAAGAAACTATCTTTTGTACTTCCTTGATGAATTTAATATGCAACCTTCTCCTTGTAAATTTTAAACTCTAATATGGTACTTAATGAAACTTAATAATAAACCAACTAATGTTCAAGTAATGAACCTTTTGCATCAATGTTTCTTACCTTAATGACCTCTATAGATGATAGAAATCTTGGTGATTAGATTTATCTAAATGCTACCTTGTATTAGATGAAATCATATCTCTTTCTTGTTGTCCAAAGCAACTATTTAATTCACCAATGTGTAGCCTTGAATTTCCTTTAATTTTTTTCCTGAAAATACATCTTGGTGGCTTTAACTCTCCTTCATGATTCTCCCTTGAGTTCTATAAATCAGCAACTAGTAATGCTATCCAAATTGCTTCCTTTTCACAGTCGATTTCTTATTCAAAAATGTTGTCCTTGAATATCTCAAAATTGGTAGAAAACTCCTTAAAATTGCAACCGAGACATGTCTCCTAGAGACTTTCAATTTTATGTTGTAAAATAAGCAAACTCCTTTCTCCAAAATAGCCTTCAAGCCTTCAATGTCAATTCCAAAATCTCTTAGATTTGGTGGCTTCTTCTAACTCCTTTCTCCTTATTTCTCCTTGTAAAATTTTGACTTCAATATTGGCCTATCTAGTGACCTTATTCACAATAATATGAATGTACTAAGGTCTTCACTATTCTCCTTCAAAATTTAGAAAGCTCCTTGCTAAATACTTCTACTTTTAGACTTGTTGTTGGATGGCAATAATTGTTCCAAAACCTCCTTTATCAATAACTCCTTCTTGCTAGTAAATTTCTCCAATGAATTCTCCTAGAAACACCTTCAATGGGACTTTAATTTCTCTATTTTGAGCCTTCTCCTTATTTCTCCTTCTCTAGACTTCCTTGAGACCACTTCTCTTGGACCTTTAATTTTGCAACTTCTTTAGTATTCTCAATGAGACCTTTTATTCAATTATGAAGTCTTGCAATGAGATCTCCCTCTTGGATCTCTAAAATTTATAGGTTCTAAAATTTGGAATAGGACTTTTGCTAGTCCTTATCTATCTTAATCTTCCAAAAGTGGAAGTTTTTCAATGGGACCCCTTATGGGTATCTTCATCTTATTGAGTCATTTTCTCTTTTTAATTCAATATACAATAAGAAATATTCAATCTTTAATGGATATCACCAACCTCCAATATTCCCCAATACTGTTCTCTAGAGTCTCTTCTTCTTCAATCTATAGTAAGGCTCATATGGCCTTTTTATCTCTTTTTCAATTTGCAAGTCTACAGTATTGCAATGGTACCTTCTCCTTAGGACTCCAAATATTTGATCTTTTATTTGTTGCTTCAAGTATTGGATTGATTCTAAGGAAGATATCCTTCCTATATTTATTATAGGAAGCTTCCCAACTTTATTTGAATCTCCTTTTCCTGTAACAAAGTGTTAGAAACTAGAAAATGGTAAATCTCTAAATCTAGATATTTTGAATCTTCACTAGTTGATTTTTCAATCTAGTAGAATCAATGTTAAGTCCTAGTCTTCATGAGTTATTATAAAAATCTATGGAAATACTCTAGCCAAATGCAATTTGTAAAAATTTTAAAAATGAGATTTTCGATCTCCTCTCAGTATCTCTTGTGGCTCTCTCTCTATTTATTATTGATATATCATGGCTTTCATACCACTGTTAGCTTTTGAGTATGTGTATTAAAATAATTTCAACCACAAGATGTAAAATAAGCAAGCTATTATAACTATATGATAATGACACTATAATATGCAGGAAATATAGATGATAAACTTCTACAATGACTTGGTAATATGCCATTAATGAAAGTTCATGAAAATAGCACAATACAATGTAATGGAGGACATGAAAACTTAAAAATTTTCAATGAAGAACTACATTCTACCTACTCACTACTCTCTATCTTGATATAATTCCTCTCACTCTCTCTCCCTCTTTCACTCATTACCTCAAAAGCCTAAATATTCATTAATGATGGTATTTTTAAATGCCCAATTTATTCATTAATTATTGTATTTTTAAATGCCCAACTTATTCATTCATGATGGTATTATTTTTAAATGCCCAATTTATTTATTAATGATGGTATCTTTAAATGCCCAATTTATTCATTAATGGTGGTATTTTGAAATGCCCAACTTATTCATTCATTATGGTATTTATTTTTAAATGCCCAATTTATTCATTAATTATGGTATTTTAAATGCCTAATTTATTCATTAATGATGGTATTTTTAAAATGCCCAATTTATTTCGAAAATGAACGACAAAAAAAGGGGAGTTATGTTTTTCAGAATAGCCAATGGAAGATATTAAAGGGGGAACAAATATTTATCGAAGGCAGTCTGGGATGACAGATTGTGGCTTTAGCTTATAGATTTTTGGTCATTTTTCTTTGTAATCAAATCAGCCCTTGTGGTCATAATATTATATTTTCTAGTTCTATAGCCCCTCATCAAGTATTGTTATTGAGTATTGTTATCAAGTATTATTATTGAGTACTGTTATTTGAAATTATCTATGTTTTTATGTATTGTGGGAGTGTTGGATAGAGTTTCCCTTCACCAAGTGTTATTAGAGCAATATTTCCTAAGTGTGTAAACAGATCACCAAATGTGAGGTATTTTGCACTAGGATTTGTGGTTGTGGGTTATGAGAAAAGTGATTAGAATACCTCCATGAATAAATCATGGTGGCGGAAGAAATATTGTGGTACCAAAAGAGGATTTTAGACCCCTACATAGACAAGTTCAAGTACTACAAGAGGAGTTGTGTAGAGGTTTTGATCCAAGAAGAGAATATGAAAGTGAATATAAAGGTAAAGAAGAAGTCTAGTTCGAAGAAGAACATGATGCAGTAAATCCTGAGCAAGTCAAATTATTTAAAACCTTCACCAATATTAGAAAAATGTTGAAGATTGATGTTTCTATATTTTTTGGTAATCTTAACCCAGAAGAGTTGATCGATGGGATCAATGATATGGAGGAGTACTTTGAGTATGAAGAGGTGGAAGATTTTGAGAGGGTCAAATTTGTAAAGACCAAGCTAAAGGGTCATGCTAATATCTGGTGGAGGAAGTACAACTAGATAGAAATAGGGGATTATATGGTGGAAAAATTAAAGAGATAGTTCATTCTATTCGATTACAAGTTAGATTTTCTAAATAAAATGTAAGGTTTGATGCAGGAAAGTAAGTCTATCAAAGAGTGTACAAAATAGTTATACAAGATCATGATCAGAATAGGCCATTTTGAGGCCAAAAAAGAGAAGGTAACCCATTATATAAATTTATTGAATCCAAGTATTTAAGACGAGCTAATTTTGGTCAAAATGACTACCATAGAAAATTCTTATCAGTTTTCCCTAAAGGTAGAAGAGAATCTGAATAGAAGATTTGAAATCAAGTAGAGAGAAAGAGGCCATGGTGGAAGGACTGGAAGAAGACCATACGTAGAATGAAATGAAGACTAAAAGAAGAATGAAGAAGTTAGAAATAGTAAGAACCAGAAAGGGGATAATGCCTACCACCCCTGTGAATAAAATAATGGTGATCAAAGAGAAATATGAAGGTTTGGACGAGGACTTGGAAGAGGAAGATTTCATGGAACCTGTCTCCAATGTGGAGAATAAGGACATCGAGCAGAAGAGTGTCCACAATATCAAGGAAGGAGAAATAAGAGACCTGAAGGTAATGCACAAGTTGTTTATGTAGATGAAGGTGCTGAATCTGAGCATTCTGAAGAGGCATAAAGAGGTGAAGTTCTTATCACAAGGATAGCCTTGCTAAATGAGGAGAAATATTTAGTTTAGAGGAAGATTTTATTTCACACAAGGTGCAAATGTGAAGGTAAATTTTGTACTATTATCATTGATAATGGTAGCACTGATAATCTAGTTTTAGAGAATATGGTTAACAAATTATATTTGGGGAGAAGGAGACATCCACATCCATATCAGATTGCATGGCTACAAAAGGACCATAGATATTTGGTCAATGAGAAATATTTAGTAAAGTTCAATATTGGAAACTACCATGATGAGGTACTATATGACATCATACCTATGGATGCTTACCATACACTACTAAGGATTTTGTGACAATTTTATTGGCATGCAGTACATGATGGACATGCCAACAGTTATTCCCTAACAAAGGATGGAGTTCACTACAAGTTGAAGCCCCTAAAGGAGGTGGAATAAAAGGTATGTAGTAGTGCAAGAATTTGTTTAGTTGATGATAGAAAATTTTTGAATGATATGAAGCATGAGCATATGTGCTATGTATTGATTCCTAGATTTAATAAAGAAAAATGTGAAGATATACTAGTAGAAGTCTCACATCTACTGGGAGAATTCCAAGATATTGTATTAGATAATGTACCTGAAGGTTTGCCACAAGTGAGGAAGATTAGTCATAGTTTACCAAATAAGAGTTATACTTTTGTGTTGAAGCATAGGAGTGGAAGGTTAAACAAAGTTGCAAATGCCTTATATAGAAGGTAAAATTTGTTGATAGAGATGAAGGTGAAGGATGTTGGGTTTGATGAACTCAAGATTTTGTACCCTGAAGATCTAGATTTTGTAAAAGCTTGGAGAGCTTGCTTGAAACCTATTACTTTGGATAGAATGAGATGGTTGTATTTCTTAATATAATATGGGATGTTTTTTAGAGGAAACCAGTAGTGCATTCCAAGGAGTTCTATGGGAGAGAAAATGATCAAGGAGAAGCATAGTGGAGGGTTGGATTGACACTTTGGTCAAGATAAGACCACTGATGTTGTTAGTGAGAACTATTATTGGCCATAGTTACAACAAGATGTGAAGAAGTCTATACAAATTTCTAGAGTATTCCAGATGGCCAAAGGTGTAATATAGAACACCGGGCCATATCAGCCATTACCTATACCAAAGAAACCATGAGAAGGTATTAGCATGGATTTTTTCACAGAGAGGATATGGCTCAATATTTGTGGTGGTTGACAAATTTTCTAAGATGGCACATTTCATTCTTTTCTAGAAAACCAGTGATGTAGTTAACATTGTAGGGTTGTTTTTCAAAGAGGTGGTATGACTACATGGTCTACCAAAGAGTATAGTTTTAGATAGAGATACCAAATTTATTGGTTATTTTTGGAGGATCTTATGGAAGAAGATGAAGATAGATTTGAAGTTCAATTTTGCACACCATTCGTAGAATGATGGAAAAACAAAGGTGGTGAATAGGAGTTTGGGCAACCTGTTGAGATGCTTAGTAGGAGATAAGCCCAAGGGATGGGATTTGATTTTACCACAGGCAGAATTTACTTACAATAATTTTATCAATAGGAGTACTAGTAAATATCCATTCCAAATTGTATATGGGAGCATCCCAACGAATGCTTTTGATTTGATAAAGATGGAAAAAGGAAAAAAGAATAGTGTTGATGTCGAGGACTTTGTAGATCACCTAAATAACTTGTGTGAAGAGGTAAGGAAGCATATTAATAATATGAATACTTAATATAAAGCAAATATATACAAGAAGTGGAGGTTTAAGGAATTATAAGTTGGAGATGAAGTTATGGTTCATCTGGGAAAATAAATATTTCCTATTAAAACATATAACAATTTGAAAATAAATAATTTTGGACCATATGAGATCATAAAGAAACATGATTTAGGAAATGCATATGAGGTGTAATTACCAAGTGGAATTAACATATCACTTGTGTTTAACATTTCTAACTTGATAAAGTATCATGAATAAGGCAATGAGGATGGACTAGTAGAAGAATGGTGGAATATTCTAGCATCTACTCCAAAAAAAGAAGAGATAGAGGAAATATTGGATAGCTATGTGGAAATAAGTACAAGAATAGGAAGTATGAATAATATCTAGTTAAGTAGAAAGGAAGGTATGTTGAAGATTCATCATGGTTGTCTAAGGTAGAGGTTGACCATCTTGGTTTTCCTCCAACACTAAAGAAGTGAAGGTCACTTCTCAATTTACCCTGGGTGTTTGATGCAGGAGCATCCAGTGGTGTAAGGAAAATCTTGCATCACCTAAAAAAAAAACTTTTTTTAATGCCCAATTTATTCATTAATGATGGTATTTTTAAAATGCCCAATTTATTTCAAAAATGAATGGTGGGAAAAAAAGAGTTATATTTTCCAGAATATTCTATGGAATTTATTAAAGAGGGAACAAAGATTTACCAAATGCAGTCTAGGATTATAGATTGTGGCTCTAACTTACACATTTTCGATCATTTTTCTTTGTAATAAAATCAGCCCTTGTGGTTGTAAGATTGTATTTTCTAATTCTATAGCCCCTCATAAAGTATTGTTATTGAGTATTGTTATCAAGTATTATTATTGAGTACTGTTATTTTAAATTGGTTGTGTTTTTGTGTATTGTGGGATTGTTGGGTGGAGTAGCCCTTCACTATATTTGAAAATTAGGTAGCACAAATATTGGAGAAAACATTTGTGGTAGGGTCTATGGGTTGACTACAATAGTCCCTATAGGAGTACTTCTTAGTTGTAGCTCCTTGAATAGAAGCCAATTATTGTTTAAATTATGAGTTTTCCTTTATTAATTATTCTAGATTAGATATTATATCCTAGAATCCAAGATAATGAATTGATGATGTTATAAATTAAGGTTGTAAACTAATTAAGGGATAATATTATGAGTTTGGATGGGTTGTTAAAAGAGATATGACCATGTTGTTAGATACAAAATTATTGGAGAAGAAAAGTATTAGAGGAAGGAATTGTAGGAACTAAAACTTAGGAAGAAGGTATGTTGATGAAAGGATTAGAAGATATAATATTTAAAGTTTTAGGGTTTCTAGAAAATTTCATGTTTTAAACAGTGGAACACTATCAAGTTGAGAAAAAATGTTATTTAATCTAAATGGTTCCATATTGGAGGTAAAGACCCCTAATTCCTTGAAGATTATGGGATTCTAGGGGGCATATCTTTTATGGTTATGGTGATTATGGGGGGATTGATCCCCATTCTATTTATATGAGAAGGTATTACATCTAAGTATATTGACCCATGATAAGGGTCCCTTTGAGAGATCATCGTGTTATACCAATGTTTCTATAAAATATCTATGAGGGAATACTTTGAAGTTGAGGTCGTTAAGGGATCTTCCTCATCCCTTAACATTTGTTGCATTGCCTCCATATTTTCTCTTAGGAATGTTGCCAAATGGTCCATAGACCTAAAGTCTACTTCCCATTGTTCATTATGAATATGGGAGAGGGTTCTATAGGGAATATTTTCTTCTTTTTCTTCCTCTTCATAAATAGGTTTGTAATTACCTTTTTTATTTTAGGAAGTTTAGGTACAATATTTGGATTTTGCACCCTTTGTCGCAAAATATTTCAAGTAACGTAGGGGGGTTTAGACATGGTCAAGGAAGAGAGTGTAAATTATTATAATTTTATTTTTAGAGTTTTAAGGTAAGAATAAATGTTTTATAACCCTTATGTCACCTTGAAAAAGTAGCCTACCTTATGACTCTCGTTAGCCCACTATAATATACTAGCCAAGGTATATAATGCCCAAGGTTTGTAAGTTGGTTTACTCAAGGGGTTATTAACCTTCCTCCAATAGGACTAAGAATTAGGTTATATGATTTACGATAATAAAAAAATTTACATAGTCTTAATTAAAATAAGATTAGTTTTATATTGATTAAGGTTAAAGGTTTTGTCAAAAGGGAATGATAGGGACCCATGTGATGTTTCATGTTGGGTTCACCAATTATGTGGGCATGCAAAAAGGGATATGAGAAGGCATTGGACTCCATAGGTAATTTTCCATCAAGGAACAAACCACACTTAGAAAAGAGGGTTATATTTCCAATCTATCTGTATTTTAAATCTTTTAATATTTGGTGAGGAAAATTGTAGGGTTCACCAAGGGTAGTTTCTCAAAATCCCTAAAAGTAGTTGAATATGTTAATTTTGTAAAAACCTAGGTTTTTCATTCTAGCATAATATCTAAGTGAAAATATGCTAATGCAATTCAAATGAAAACAATGATGCAACAAACAATGTCCTATACATGATTTTTATTTTTGACACTAGTTCTAAGATCTAACAGATTACTGTGAAAAAATATTTTATTTTTATTTTTTTATTTCAAATAAAGAACCAAAAGAGCAAAAAAATAGAATTTAGACAAATATATATGTATATTTCAATCCTAATGCCTAAGTGATAAAAATAAGAAACTAATGTTAAGCTAAGAAGAAGTTATTTTAGTTTCTTTAAATGTTAATACCTTTTAATAAGAATATGCTACTAAAATAGAATAAAAGGCATCACACAGATATGCATTTAGATAAAAATATGTCCTAACTATAATTCTTAGATTTTATGAATACTAGTTTAAAAATCAATTAAGAAAATAACTTTTTTATTCTCTTTTAAGCAAGGGTGGAAGAAATATGTAGGAATACAAGATTTACCCTATTTGCAAAACTACATGATTTTGAATTAAATGCTTAAATGAAATAAGATGTATTTCATTGAAATTTAATGCAAATCCTATGTTTCTTAATTGAATTATTTAAATATATTATCAAAATCATAAATCAAATGACATAAGGAAAGGAAATGAAACTACTTGGGCCTTTTATGATGAACATATTTGTATCCTAAACCCTATCTTATTTCATTTGAGAGGTGTGTCGCTAATATTTTTATCTTACAAATATAAGAAGACAAAACCGACTACATAATAAACTATGTGAGAAAATAGATATATCTCCTTTTATATTTTTGTTTGCATATTAAAGCTAAAGAAAATAAACTATATACTTCTTTAGAACAAGATACTATATTTTTTTCTCTTTTCAAAATAAGAAGCTAGAAGATATAACTTTTTCTTATGATGATCAATGAAATATTACTTATGTGCAAAAGATTAATAAATGAACTAAGGATGCAAGATCTAAATAGCCATTGCCTAATAATACTTTTAACAAAACTATTATTGATATGGAATGGAAAGTTTACATACATTTATTAGCCCCTAAACTTATTAGAATTATGAAATGTAATATCACAAAATCTATACCTTTTTATTTTTTATTTTTAAATTGATTTTGAGTTAGATTTTACTTATTTTGCAGCAAAATGTAATGTAGCAATTGAAATTGTGGACATATTCTTAGAAAACACATAGGAAACATAATGGATTGCAAAAATGTCAAAGAATTATAAAAATATCATAGGATCAAAATAATATAATTTGTATTGTAAAGATGCCATGGAACCAAAAAAATGCCATGGGACTACAAAAAAGCAGCGTGTCTACAAAAATTCCATGGGGCCTAAAAAATTCCATGAGACCACAAAAACACCATAGAACTATAAATAGAAAAGAAAAAGCCCTACATAGTTGCTATAAACCTACAAATCCACCAAACATATGCAAAATAGAAAACATAGACTTGCATCTGCAAAGAAATACATAAATAAGATTAGAATATTTGGTGCTTGTATGTCCAATCTAGAATAGCAAACCAGCTTGATCCAAGGATTAAACCCAAAAGATTCCACTTAAGGATTCAAACAAAATGAAATTACAACAATCCAAAAATGAAATCATATGATTAAAAATGCTAAAAAAGATGAAAAAAAATGAAATGAAAAAAGAATACTATAGATCCCAAAAATCTAACCATTTGTGTTGCATATCCTAAGTTCTACATAGTAAAATATGCCTAAAGTCTAACTTAGGTTATTTTCCTACACATTATTCTATTTTTTAGATTTTACAAAATCTAGAAAATATCCCCTAGGATCCCTTGTCTCTCCATTTGCCACATGTCCTAACTACCACTACCCCTCCCCTTGCCACATCTCTCACCCTCATCAATACCCCACATGCCATCTCTCTCCCTAATTGAGACACCTCAAGTGTCTCACTCTAACTACCCAAGCCACTTGGTTGCCCTAGCCTACCACCTATCCTCACACCCCTCACTTCCCATGATCCTACAAATACCCCACCATTTAATTGAGAAGAAAATAATGAAATAGGTACTATAATGGTACCAAAATCATGCCAAGAATATCACATATATCCCAAAATATTTGCCATAGGAGCCGAGGAGCAACCACCCGAGCACTCTTGCCAAGTAGTCCCAAATGTAGAGAACTACAATTACCTAATCCTAAACATAGTTTGTGTTTACCAAACATAGCCTATGGGTCCTAAACGTAATCTATTGCATTTGTGCAAGCCTAGTCAAATAACATCAACCTCAGATGAACACAACTGATATAGAAAGGTATAATTTTGGTTGTTTTACATATTGCATATTTATTTGGTCTCTATAATCATTTCATTTTAGATTTTATTGCTATATTTACATCAATATAGACCTTTACACAGTGAATACCCCTCATATTCTAATGATATTTTATTTACAAGGATTTATGTGCGGGTGATAGGTTCTTGGATTACTGTTGAAGCAAGGGTGGCCTACAAGGATACTTTATCCCACTCATATTTTTATTGTAGGATGAAGACATTAGCATCCCAAATTCATTGATCTAATAAAGGCACTTTTTCCCCATCTCCATTGTATTCTAAAAGAAATCAAGCATCATTTTTAATTTGATCCTTGTACATTGAAGCACATTGTTGTAAAAGGAGACAAAGGCTCTAATATATTTCAATATAAATACAAAATTCATTCTATTGAATTTGCTTTGCTTTTTATAATTTTTCATTATTGGGGTGTGTTTTCATTGCTACAAATATGGTGATCATAGTGGTACCTCTAAAGTATTTTTGTGTCACCTTGTCATGATTCATCTATACTAATTCATATCCATTTGCTGGTTACAAGGTTTTGAAGATTAATATCATAGAAGGTTTTAAGAATTTTAGAGGCTCATCAATTCATTTCCCAACCTACAAAAATTTATCCCATGGGTGTTAAATGTAACATATTGGTGGCAAATGCATGCTATGTTTGGGAGGTAGTAAACATAGAACACTACATTTGGATAACTAGAGATAAAGCTTAAGGCTTTTGGGTAAATGGTATGAAACTATTTCAAGTTTAGATTGGCTTTAAAAATAAAATGAAAAGAAATAAATCTCTCTATTTCTATGTTGATTCTATAAGGTAGGCATTAAAATAGAAGTGCACCCTAGAGTACACATTTGTAGGTATAAAATTAGAACTACATTCTAGGTTAAGATGCATAAATTATCCTTTAGGTTATGAATAAGAGTTATTATTTGCATCTTGGGGTTATCCCTGCATTTGTAAGTGTATCTAGGATATATTTGGACTTCTTTATACCTCAATTTGTTTCTAAGACATAGTAAAAAACATAGCCTATGCTTGTCAAACATAGACTGCATTTACTAAATGTAGACTATGGGTCCCAAATGTAGTTTGCATTTGGTCCTATGCCTCAAACCTATTTTGGGACCTTTTGGAGGTATTTGTTTTGCATTCTAGCTTAGGTTATTGATTTTTTTGTTATTTTTATGTGTTGTTTGGTGCCTTTTGTGTCTCTAATCCTCAAAAGTAGGCATTGAATTGAAAGTGCATCATAGCTTGCATTTTTAATATTAAAATAGATTTGCTTTACAAAAGCGCACCAAAAATCCACAAAACAACAAAACCAAAACCTCCACACACTACAAAATCATAAATTTGCACCTTTTTATTATACAAGTATGAGGAAAACCTCCTAATGAATTGCATTTTATCACCAATTATTGGTTGAGCCTTAGTAATCCCTAAAATAGTTTCTTGGACTTCATCACAAAGAGATTGATCACTCTTGATGTTAGTTCAAGGTGATTACTAGGTTAAATACCCTTTAACCATAGGTCTAAATAATTAGTGGAACATAGCTATGATTTTTGTTTGAGCATACCCAAGTATGAAGCAAAAGCATGATTGGGCAAGTAGGACTCAAATAGTGCAACCTATTTCAAGAGAAAACTTTGATTCCCTTAGGATATACCCATTGCCAATCCTTCATCCAAGAAGCCTTATCAGTATTTCACTACACATCCTTTAACAAAGGGGTAGGAGTAAACATACCTTTATAGATTCCACTTCACCACCTACCATTCATAGTTCTTAGGTCTAGGTGACATCAGACACACCAAAACAAAACCATAACCACAAAAAAAAAATTCAAAATAAAAAAGAGAAGAACAAAAACAAAAATATAATTTGCAAAAATGAAAAAATAGAAAAATTATTGTTTTCTTGTGTGATTGTGTGTTTTGTTTATAGCATAGGTTTGAATTCACCATACTCATAATTTGCACATTCACCATTTCATTCAAGCCCCCATCTTATGGTATTGACCCAACTAGGGTCATGCATAAGGGGTCATCCCTAAAATCTATTTATAAATTAAAGGCGAATTGTCTTGGATTCTCGACGAAATATGGAGAAGTATACATGGCGAATTCCAAATATTTTTCTCCAAAAATTTTCAAATCGTGGTGAATTGCAATAATTTTTCTCCAAAAATTTTCAAACCATGGTGATTTTTTTTTGTGTTTGGGATCATGAATATTGGTTTGCAAACTCTAAATTTTTTATCTATTTTAGCCATGTCGATCTACTGTAGACATGTTGATCAGTTGCAACCATGGTGATCAGTTGTATACATGTTGATCGATTGTAGGCATGTCGATCGGTTACAACCATGTCGATCGGTTGCAGTCATGCCGATAACTTGTAGCCATGTCGATTGGTTTTAAACATGATAATAAGTTGCATCCATGTCGATCGGATGTAGTCATACTAATCGGTTGCAGCCATGTCAATCGATTGCAGCCATGTCGATCGGTTGTAGCCATATTGATCGGTTGTAGCTATGTCAATAATTTGTAGAGGTGTTACTCAAATGTTGATCGAATATAGACATGTCTATTAGTTGCAACCATGGTGATCGATTGCATACATGTCGATCGGTTACAAGCATACCGATTGATTACAGGCATGTCGATCAATTGCAACTATGTCAATCGGTTGTAGTCATGTCAATCAATTGTAGCCATGTTGATCGATTGAAACCATGTTGATCAGTTGCATTCATGATGATCAATTTTAGCCATGTCGATCGGTTGTAGCCATGTTGATGCTTATCGACCACAATTATAGATAGTGCTTCTACACTACCTATGAAACATATTCTAAGAGACAAGAAGCAGTCTCTGACAAGACAAATGCTCTTGATGCAAAACCAAATGACATTGATAGTTATCTACAACATATGAGGAAAAATAGCTTTGGATAAAAGAACAATGGAATAAGAATACCAATTTTTAGTTGTTATTTCTTGTGTCGATAGACACTAATCTACAACCAATCAAATTTTGCTTACTGACACTTTTGCAACTAATAGACTGATACTTATTAGCATGTAACTACAACTGATAGACTAATGACGATCGACACAACCCTACAACCAACAAATAAATGCTAATAGACATGGCTCTGCAAGCAATCAACTTATGCTGATAGACACAGATTTGTAATCGATTGGATTATACCAATATACATGGCTCTATAACCGATCAGCTTATATCGATAGACACAATTGTGCAACAGATCGGGTTATGCTGATAGAAAAGGCTCTACAACTTATTAGCTAATACCGATAGACATGGTTCTACAACTGATTGACACCTCTACAACCAATTGACACCTTTGCAACCGATCAACACCTTTGCAACTGATCAGCTTATACCAATAAACATAGCTCTGCAACTGATCGACTTATATCGATAATCACAATTTTGCAATCTATTAGCTTATGCTGATAGTCATAGCTCTACAACCGATCAGCTTATGTTGATAGACATGGATCTACAACTAATCGGCTTATACCAATAGACATGGCTCTACAACCAATCAAATAATACTGACAGACACGGCTCTACAACCGATTTACACCTCTAAAACTAAATGACACCTTTGCAATTGATCGACACCTCTGTAATCGATTGACACCTCTACAACCGATCGGCTTATGCTAATCATCTTTGGCTGATCAACACTCCTTTGCAACTGATCGACTTATGTCGACAAACACTCCTCTTCAACCTTGGCAAGATTTTCACTATTTCAAAGCGATGTATGTTTATTGGTACCCACTACTGTATATATACGGGTAGTATATGAGGCGATTTGGGCGAGAAAAATAAAATCATTTATAATTTGAAGGCAAATTTGGAAGTAAAATCAAAATCATTTATAGTTTAAATTTGGTGAATTAAAATAAAAATAGTTTAATTATTTTCAACGACAGGCGAATTTACCCCAAAAAAACTTCCACCCCATAATCTTAGGGTGAATGGCCCTAGTGAAATGATCCAAAATTAGCCTTTTCAAAATTTTAAAAATCCTAATTAGATCCAATTTATGATATTTCATGCTTATGCATAAACCTGGACCCAACATCAAGCTAAAGCTCTAATCGACACTCAAATCCTAGCATCCTCATCCATGGAGTATCACATCCAAATTTCCCATACTTCAGCCACTCCTTCAGTTGAGCAAGGGGGTACATTGCAAGCTATTTATATGGAACTATCCATAGGATATCCCCATCATGTATCCCCTTCAAACTTGGATATAATGCAAAGGACCACCCATACCACCATTATAGAGACTCCTCACATCGATCCATCAATACCCTCTAATCGGTACATCACATACTTGGATACTGATGCCTTTAGAACCTACTTGAGCCTATTTTTTCCATGTTTACCCAACTTACCATTCCAACCCACTTAATTCCCATAGTCCATCAAGAACCCACATATTCACATCCTCAACACACCAACACCACCATCACAAATCCCTCTTCAAACCCACATCCATGACTATAGACCAAAACCATCCACCATTATCCAATCAACATCCTTTCATGTTGTTTACCCACATTGTCATTTTTTCCAACCTACTTTATGAAGCAAATGTTAATTTTGCTTCTCAAATTATGACATTTATTCCCTTCACATAATTACCTCCTACTGAGCATGCACAACATACCATTTCTTGCTCAGTTGTGATACCCTTCACCACCTATCCTCCATCCAAATCCATCAAAGTTGCTACCATGCATAATGCTTGATCTTCTACACCTCATTAAACCATTCATCCTACATTTATAATTTCTATACAACAAGATTTACAACATTTACAACAATTTTTTGTTGGTAGCATTAAACAAGATATCCACCCTATATCACAACCTCAATCACAAGTTATGGATTTCAACCCCCTTAACATCCACCCAAAATGCCTTCTCCATGAAAGATCCATCATGGGTATCATGTCCACCCACCATCACCATACCTACACCACCACTTCATGATGTGTATGTTGCTACATCAACACAATATACCAAAATCCCTACATCACCTCACCAACAACCCCCACACTAGAAATAACCTTTATTTCACAACCAATACCAACAAAATATAACACACCATAAAATTATAATCAATATCAACTCACTTTCTAATCAGAACCTGATCTCATGCACCCAATTCATAACACAACAAACACATCCCACATATGCACAAAATACAACCTTGTATTTTTAGCCACAATTGAAAGTGTAGACACCCAAACAACACCAATCTGATTATGTGACTGCAAACACTGATCGCATTGACACACACAGCCACAAGTGCAGCCCCCAGAGGTCAAACAGTGGTCCTAACCACTCTCACAGCAGTTTTGGAAGGCCAGAAATCAATTTGGCACCTTCAGGCACTTTGCTCAATATCCATTCCACCCAGGGACGAATTCAAATTGGGATTGGCTCCTCCCTGGGATGAATTCATAATTCGCTCTAGGGTGGGGTGAATTGTAGGTTTGATGGGCAAAAAGTCAAATCTTGACAAATGGTAGCTTGGATCTGCCACTTAACGCCTCCTTCATTTCATGGGAGCATGGGTGAGTGGTTTTGAGTGTTAGAGGCTGTTACAGGTGCAATCATGAAGCCCCTAATCAGGGAAGAATCTTCCCTCCCCTGAAAGGGCATGGCTACCAAGTGGTGCCCCTACATGCTCATCCCCAAGAGACCTCTAGGTCTATAAATTTGTGGGTTTTCCCACTCCCCAAAAAAAATGAGAGTAAGAGCAATTGTGAGCAACGAAGTGCTGTCGTTTTATTTCCCCATACACCCTAGTGCGATTTGTACCCTTCACATCCTTGATCTCTTTTAGAGAGGAGGTCATTGGGTGACTAGCGAAAGGGCAAATCCTGAGCTCAAAACCTGACATTTGACCATAGTATACCACCCAATTCGTTGAAAAAACCTTGTAAGGGATTTCGGACCCATCCCAAGTGGATTGGTACCGAAATCAGGCCCCAAACGGTGGGCGGTCCGTCCAAGCGTCCTGCTCTGCTGCAGGCCTAATCGTCCTTTTTAGGAGTGATTGGGGATCTATAGAAGATTTTGATTTCTATAATTTTCATATTTTTCATTCAAATCTATGAGGCTTAGATAGGTTGTCATTTAACTTTCATCTCATTTTGAACAATTTTGATCGCATTTCTATATTTGTTCACTTTTACTAACTTGCAGGTAGTGCCATCATATTACCATTGACGGAGGTCAAATTGGGAAAATCCGAACATTTGGGTCTTTCCAAAATGCCCCCAATTAGCTAACCCCAAGTTTGCAGGTGTTTTGGAGCTCTCTAAGCTGGACATTTGGGACAACACATTTTTGACATTTTGTTGCAGGTGAATTCATCCTGCCCCGGAGCAAATTCAAATCGGCAAGGAATTTCATGACTGTTCTTTTTGCAGTACCCTCTTGGTGATGTCCTAATTCCATTTTCAAATTTTTAGAGCATTTGGACTCATTTTAGTCTTAGTTTAATTCGTTCTTCTCATCTATTTATCATAGGCTTGGGGATTGCATGTTTTGTTTTATCCGCAGGTGCTATTGATTATCTTTTGTTTCTTTGAACACAGGATTAGAAAATCAGAGGAGCAGCAAGGAATCAAAATTTGTAGACACAAGCAACGGCAACATTTTGGTCTACCCATCTTACACGTGGGCACGCAGAAGAAGGAAGGCTATCCATGGATGTAACCAAGAGATGGATTTAACGCTCCTCGCCCTCGAAAATGGAGGATGCGAATTGTAACCGAGTTGTGAAATACATCACTAAAAGATAAGGGTTGTTATTTCATTTGGGTTTCAATTCATGCTTTCTCCATTTCATGCATTTTTAATTCGTAGGATTCAGTGTTAAGATTAGTTTCATTTTTTGCATCGTGCTTGAAGTCTTTCCTTTTTTTTTTTCGTATCCTCATGCTTTCAGTGGTGATCATGGTGGGACTCTATCCTCTAACTTTTTGGATCAGAAATTTGATCAAAATCTACCTTGCTTGCAGGTATCTTTTTTTTGGAATGCGATACTGTTGTTCGTTCTAGTCTATGGCGAACACAAAACTATAATTCATATCACCCAGGGATGAATTTGAATGCGCCCTACCATGGGACGAATACAGTCATGTAATTCATTCCATCCCAGGATGAATTCCAGTCTATGAAGTTTCCAAGCAGAAACTCAAGACTGATAGATACGAACAGAGAAGAGGTAAGGATTTTGCATTTTTTTTCTGTCATCTTTTGTTCAGTGTTTCTATTTTGGATTATTTGTTTGATTAAGGAAAGTTTTTTCTTTTTGTTGTTTGCTTGTTTCCTTTTGCAAGATAAAAGGAACCCCACACATCATGTGGGAAATTAAAAACCAAGGCGTTGGTCGTAAAACCCCAGCCCTTGATCAAGACCAACGATGGATTTCATCACCACCTTGGCTTGATTTTTGCATCCATTACCCCGATCACAACTGTTGCTAGACGTAAATCCTGACGAAATCTGACCGAGTGTAGCTAGGGTGATTCCCAATGCATGAGGATAAGTCTTCTATGGTAGGTGTCATAAACAAGGTGATTCCCCTTTCTTACCGCCTATGTTCCACGTACCATCTGCTCTCACGTACCTATAGTTTCCCTCACGTAAGGGCAGGTATATAGAGAGGTTGGTATATCGGTCTGGCAATGGTATATCGAAGGGGCAAACAATTTTGGGAGTCATAAGATCCATCATTTGCATTTAAATGTTCTTTTCAAAAACCTTCAAAAAAAAAACAAAAACAAAAATCAAAAACACACTAAACCAGGTCTAGGACACACTTTCAATCTTTAAACGAGATAATCACTACTTGTGTGTGTGTATGATCATTTATGTTTAGTGTAGCATAAAAAAATCATAAAAAGAGATAAAAATCTACATAGCTTGTAGGAAAGCACCACCATGGTGTACACACGTAGCCAAGCCCAATCAAGGGTGGAAGCTATGAAAAGTGTACAAGGGGGCACAAGTCGCCTCCGCTACAACACCAAGGACTTGGTCATACCGCCTTGGCGGCCCGACCCGCAAGAGAGTCCACATCAGTCCATGTCAAGATGGAACTATAGGGACACCCCTTTGAGGGACACACCCATTCATCATAGCCCCTTTCAGGAGGAGTCCTTACACGTGGCGCTCAACATAGATAAGAAGGCTCCCTTAGAAGCCCGATATGAGTGGCCACTGTGCAATGAAGTGCTAGAGCGGCATAGTGTCCATGAGGAGAGGCCACATGATTATGGCATCCCTCCTTTGCTCCCCATCACTGTTAGAACCAATAGACAAAATCCATAGTGCAAGGCTCTTCAGACTGAGTGAGCTAACTCTGCCCACCCCTTTCACACATATGAAATGGAGCATGAGGAAGATGATTACATTCCTCAAGAGCAAGATACAGTGCAGAGGCCATGTGCCTCTACACTAGCTAGATACCATGATCACCCACTAAGGCCAGAGCCTCAGGTAAATGCCACCAACCTTGACAGATGGAAGCAACCTATTGAGATCTTGTATCATCATGATAAAGGTAAGTGCATAGGAGAGGCATCTAGGCCTCCTAGGCTCAAGATGGTAGAGAAAATTGACTTGGCAGTCACCAGACATGCCACCCGCAAAGCATAGATCATGCAACTTGACAAGATCAACAATAGCTAGAACATTTATATTGCCTTAGCAAAGAGCACATTAGGCACCAAACAGATGAGCTGCTATATAACTTGGTGCCTGAGAGGGTTCCAACCCCGCACAACCAAAGAGCAAAACCATATGCAAGGCACAATCCCTTGGTGCGAGATAGGTCCTCGCGACCTTACCAAGTGCTGCCTCCGAGACCTCCTAGACCTGAATGGGAGGCCACTCCCCAGAACAATGATGGGTACCCTCCATGGGAATGCACCTTGGGTCATAGGTATCACCTAGAGACTCCTCAAGCAGCTTACGAGGATTATGAGCAAGAAGATCAGCGGGCCGAAATGCCCTACCTAGGTGGAGGAGTTGCTATTCAGCCACCCCTTCAGAGGCCTCAAGTCTCCCACAACCCACAACAGGAGCAAACCAAAGAGGAAGATATTAAATCCTTAGATGCATATAAAGCACTGCTAGAGTGTCTGGAGTCTATGGAAACCAAAACTTTTGGCCTCAAAAGCCCACTTTACACCAGCTCCGCAGTCATCCTGTGCATTCGTCAGTGCCAACACCTCCTTACCCTAAACACTTTAAGCTACCTCAGTTGGCAACCTTTAGAGGTGAGGAATATGCTCAAGAGAATGTGACAAGGTTCTTGAGCCAATGCTTCAGCATTCAGGACAATGATGATTTGTTATTGAGAACATTTATAACCACATTCGTAGGCCCTGCCTCGGATTGGTTTACTCAGCTACCAAAGCATAGTATTAACAATTTAGATCAGTTAGTGGATGCGTTCTTCAAATGCTTCGCCTTCAATACCAAGAAGAAGGCATCACTAAGTGACTTAGCCAGCCTCAAGAAGTATGAGGAGGAGACCATGGCTGCCTACGGGAATTGGTGGAGGACTTTGCTTTTGAAGTTGCCCTACCTCCCTCCTATGTCCGACCTCACTCAAATGTTCTCCAAAAGTTGTTTGAGATCGATCTCTGTGCTATTGTAGCTGCAGTAATATGCCACCCTAGAAGAAGCCATGGCACAAGCCAGAATTATTGAAGAGATCAAAATACAGGATGGTGAGATATCCAAACCTAAGAAAAAAGAATGGACTAAAAACACTAAAGCTAGGACTATGCAACAAAAACCCACTACGGTTAACCAAGTTGCAATCAACGTCCCTAAGCCTGTGCAAGCAACTCAGCCTCAAAAGGCTAATTATCAGGCAATGCCTCCTAACAACTATGATAGAGAAAATTAGAGGCAAGAATAGGGTTAGCAACGTCACCCTAGGCAACAATTCACACCCTACACAGAGTCCAGGGACTCCATGTTTGACCGCTTGTTGGCGGCAAACCTGATCAACCTGCCAGAGATTCAGACTATAGATCCTAATGCACCCAAGCCTAAGGGATATAGAGGACTTGTACTACAAATTCCATAGGTGGCAGGGACATGACCTAAATGCCTGTTGGAAATTTAAGGGCTTGGTGTAAGACCTGATTGATAACAAGACCCTGGTGATGGATAATCTCGTCGCACCAAGTAATCAACAAATGGAGGTCTTCAAATACCCCTTGCCTGCTCATGCTCCGTAGGCAAAGACCCTACAAGTTAACGAGGTCACACAAAACTACCCCATGCAGGGGTATGTAGGGATGATAAGTATAGTGACTCGAAACATGAGGTATCCGAGCATGAATACTCCTGTGGTAGCTGCAAGATAGGTTCCAACAATGTCCCAACCACAAAAACACCTTGCACAACCTCCTTCACCTAGAACAGTGGCCACACTTCGAACCAAACTCACTTAGAGTTTGAGGACCACATCAGCTAGGCTCTCCATATACAAGCTTATACAATAATCTATACCCCATCAGGAAGCTCTAATGGAGATTCTGAAAGCCATCGAGTTGTAGCCCCACGAGACAAATTCTTTCAACAACTTTGTGGGGCATGTCAAGCGATGCACTGAGCCGTTCATCACATTTCGAGAAGACAAATTGAGATCAGTGACTGATGACATGGTGGATCCACCCCTGCATGTTATCGCACGGGTCAACGGGATCCCATACAAGAGGGTGTTGATAGACACTGGCTCGTCTAGTAATATCATCACAACTGTGGCCTTAAAGCATCTAAAGTTGCCCGCATATCACATCACAGCTTCCACCTACACTCTGCGAGCATTCAATGATGCAATCTGCTCGATAGTTGGCACAATAGTCCTGCCAATCCAAGTGGGACAAAAGACCATACCTACATTGTGCCACATATTGGAGGGTGAGATGGCCTACAACATCTTGCTAGGCCAGCCATGGATCAGGGACATGAAGTGTGTCCCTTCAATAGCTCACCAATGCTTAAAGTATACATTTGAAGGGGAGGTGCATGTAGTCCCAATGGACTTGGAACCCTTCAAGTATTGTAATGTGGTGCAGCTGATGTCGCAATCGAACCTTCCATAAACGCATTTGGATTTCTAGTTAAATCCATCTAAATAGGGTTCTATTCCACAGGCATCCCTGTTAGCAAGTTCTTCAAAACCCCAGCTGGTTTCATCTTCATCGTCTGGTCCTCCACCAATGAAACCATCTATGGAGACCAAACAGGACAAAGGGAAGAAACCCCTAGAAGAGGCAAAATCTTTGGAAGAGACACTGCCATCAGTATCAACTATCTCTACAGAGGAAATGCCTAGCTGAATGGAATTTAAGTCTCCTAGTCCACCCGACATGGAGTGGACTCAAGAAGAACTTCCATTCCCTCCCCCTCAACCACCAACGATCAACATTGAAATGGCCAATACGGGCCTGGGGGAGTATCTGGTGTGGAATATCGTAGCAACACCCACACTAGAGTCCATGCAGGACATGGGGAGACCTTGCCTTCCCATTGGCACTATTGTCCCCCTAGGCTACCCATCAAACTAGACAAATTTTGTGTATGGGGGCCTTGATTATGGCGTTGCACCATGCACGCAAGAAGACAAGTATGAAGAGCCTTTTACTGAAAATGTAAATTATTTGTCTAACCCAGAATTTTCTTTGAGATACCTTGGCCAATGTAATTGGCACGGATATGGGTTAGGCAGATATGAGTAGGGGGTACGTGTTCTTTGCCAACCAAGATACCAAATGTCGTATGACAAGTCAGGAGTAGGGTTAAACCACCCCCTACCCCTGGACATCTTGGTAGAGAACATGCAAGGCCTAGGGATAGGCAAAAATTGGGGATTGGCATCAGATCCATATGCCAACCCTAATACCATATATACGTTGAGGAATTATCTCCCATTAATGGTAATCAACCTTGTTGGCCATAGCAATCCCTTCCCTTCGCTCGAGAGAGGAGAGAGCTCAAGAGCTCATTTTTAGGGAGAGTCTAGACAATGGCAAGAAGGGTCCTTAGAGGATGAATTGGAATATGAGGTAGCACCATGGGAACCCTTTTAATTAGATAACAATCACTCATAGGTGATCCCCATGGGTGATTATCAAGAAAGCCTCTTAACAATGTTCCCCCTGGATGCTACCATCGAGCAAGCGCCACTCCAAAGAAATCAAGTTCCCCTACAGAGAGCAAAACAACCTAGGTGGGCCCAGATCAACTTGCTCAAGTAGTACAAGCCTATAATGCCTCAGATAGTTGTCAGAGCCAACGAGGGCTTTTGGATCTTTGATAGTGATTACGAAGATGAGACAAAAATGACATATCTTAATCACATGCGACAGATGCAACATCAGCGCCCCTTGGAGATTAATGACATATTCAAACAATTAAACATAGTGCCAGGGCATGAGTGGTATGTAGACCTAGCATGGTGGGACCAAGTTCTGGATCCACTACTCTGGGTATACGACAAGCACCTTCCACCCAGAAACCCATTAGTGACATCAGTGTTGAGGGTAGACCCTGTCTTCCTATCCGCACATAGGGCCAATCCATTTGTGCCCATCCCTCTAGAGCAAGATCCAAAGCATAGAGAGCATATAGGATGTTCAAGTAGCCACACCCACGGTAATGGAGGTCAAAATCTGAAGAACACAAGCTTATACCGAGAGGGGGGGTGAACAGTATAAGACCTCTTTTTACTTTTTCCTTTATACTTCAAAATAGTAAAGCAATATACCCAAAGCAATATCAAAGCAATGCACAATATCATCCACAAAGTGACACCAATTTTAACGTGGTTCACCCGGAATGGTTGGGCTACGTCCACAAAACTTTTCTCTAAAAGTTATCTCAAAGTTCTTTGGGAATCCTTCCCAATTACAATGTTTATGAGCCTCGGCCCAAAGGAGATACCTTCCCCCAATCAGAATTTATGAGCCTCTGCTCAAAGGAGATACCTTCCCCTCTGCTCTGGAAATGATCCCTCAGAAGATCAACCGCCTCTACCTCTTGCCAGCACGTGGAACTCCTTTCCACCGAAGACCTCCTATCCTCAATGCTTAGCCTAAGAGACCTCTGCCTTCTATGATCACGTCCACAGTAGCTCAACAACCTGTACCAAACATAGTCAGTCGGTCTAGTACAAGTCTTCCTCTGTCTGTTAGATCTGTCCAACACTTGAACAAATCAATCCTCTGCACACAAGCCTTCTCAAAGACTTGCCAAATCTGTCCTCAGGTTCTTCTCAAAGAACCAATGCACCTCTGTCCTCATACAGTAGCACTCCACATTCGTCTTTGCCCTTTGTGCTCTCTACGCCCTCTGCTCTTTTTGCACAATCACAGCCGCACTTGGTCGAACTTCAACCTTTGCACTCTCTGCGCAATCACAGTGGCACTTAGAACAATTCACCATGACTCTTCGCTCACTCTACACACTTCGATCGAATTTTGCACTCTACTCTCGATGATCGAACTTCTCACTTTGCGCTCTATCTGTGAACGTCGCAACCAACAACACCACCAACTCTTCAAAATAACCTGCCTTTTATAATAACACTTTCAAGATCAAAACCTTAATCTTAGTCGGTTGTAACCCTGATCTTTAGTCAGTTGCACAACCCTAAACTTCATTGACTACAAACCCTAATCTTCGTCGGCTCACATTTAACTTTGTCGGCTTCAACTGCCTCTGTAACTCTTCTGTAGCTTTTGTCGCGAAACTACAACATGTCGCGATATCGTGACACCTTTGCAACCGTACACTTTCTTTTGGCTTTTGTCATGATATCGTGACACTTCAGCCTTTGTCGACTTCAACTAAGCTCTTGTCGTGATATCGTGACACTTCTGTCTTTATCAACATCAACTTTGCTTTTGTCATGATATCGTGACACTTCTCCCTTCGTCGACCTCCTTTCTGCTTTTGTCATGAAATCGTGACACTTCTGCTCTTAGACTTCGTCTTCACTTCTATCATGATATCGTGACACTTCTGTCTTCATAGCCTTCCTCTCTCTTTTGTCATGAAATCATGACACTTCTCCTATAAAAGACACCTTTTTCTCCAAATCATGACACTTCTTTCGTCTTTCTTTTTCTGTCACAAATCGTGACACTTTTTACATCCTACCATTCTTTGCAACCCATCATGAAATCCTGACGCTTTCCATTTTCGTTTCCTTGTAACCTATCACAAATCATACATGTCGTGATATCATGACACTTTTCTACTTCTTTCTCTCTCTCTTAAGTCTGCAAAATGCGACATGTCGCGATATCGTGACACTTTTCTAACTTGCTTTCTCTCCTGCTTAAGTCGTGAAAATGCGACATGTCGCGATATCGTGACACTTTTCCTCCTTAGCTCTTTTCTTCTTCGGGTCACGAAAACCCGACATGTCGCGATATCGTGACACTTTTTCTCCTTAGCGCTTTTCTTTTCTTCAGGTCATAAAACCCACATGTCACGATATCGTGACACTTTTTCACTTGAGCTCTTTCTCTCGAAACTTTGGCTTGGGGTTTGCAAAAGACCTTTGAAACCGTCATGCCGTAACCTTCATCAAAACAAATTATTTGACATCAAATCAAATTCCTTCAAAAGCTTCTTGACATCAATGACAACTTATATACTTGAGCAAAGGCAATGTACCCAAAGTACCCAAAATTGCCAACAATCTCCCCCTTTGTCATTGATGGCAAACCTTTACTGAAAACACTTCTCAAGAGCCAAAACTGAAACCAACTCGTGCTAACAACTGAGAATCTTCCTTTGAAGTTTTGCTCCCCTGACTTGAAGCTTTCCTCTTCACTTTGAAGCTCTCCCCCTTACTCATATCTCTCCCCCTTTGTCATCAATGGCAAAGGGTCACCTTTGGGGCTCGGGACTAAGAATGAGCCTCTTAGCTTAGTCCCTCCCCCACCTCCCGATGAGGTGATTAATTCTGGGGTGGGAGTAAAACTCCCATTAGGCACTCGATCATCATCAGCGTCTATAACTTCCTTGTCGGGCCTTCTCTTGAACTCTTTGTCCATATTCCTGTTCTTGTCACTGTTCTTGTTCTTGTTCTCATCCCTGTTCTTGTCCATGCCTTGATCCTTGGACCTGATCATGCCACTGTTCCTGTTCCTGTATTCTGGAATTTTAGCTCTACACTGTCTGATTATGTGACCTTCATTGTTGCACTTGAAACACTTGACGATGTTGTTTCTCTGAGGTAAACCTGATCTTTGAATCCACCTTACCTTTGACCAAACCTTTTTACCAAACCTTCCCAAACCTACCAAACCTTTCGGCCAAACCTTTCAACCTTCGACCAAACCTGTTCTTGTTATGTGCCTTGCAATAAACTGCCTTGTGCCCAAACTATTGACAAGAGTAGCAATACCCTTGAAAGAAACTAGCACTTCTGAAATTGTCGTTTACCTTCTTCACTTGAGCCATGCAATGTGAAGCCATGTGACCAAACTTATGACAAGCAAAACATCTGCCTTGAAATTTTCCTTTATTTGACCTCTTGGGTCCTGAAAACTTCTTCTTCTCATTCTGAATTCTGTTTTCTATTTCTGTGCATCTATCATTCAAGGACTCATGATCTGAAATACTTTCCTCATAAGAACTCTCTTCCTTTTGGAGTCTCTTACTAGACTCTCCAACTTGTTCCTTGTGTGGCTTAACAAAACCAAGGCCTGTTTTATCTCGTTGTCTTTCTTTGACCTTTGATGAGTGACTTAACCTTTTTGGAGCTATCTTGAAACCTCGTAAAGCTTATCCTTGTACTCTTTAGTTTCCTCTTTCAAAGAAGCCATTTTCTGTTCTAACTCACTATACTCAAGAACCTTAGACTCTAACTCATCCTTGAGTTCTTGTGTCTTAGCTATAGAGAAATCAAGATTTTCTATAAGATCATCTCTCTCCATACAACATTCATCTAACTTATCCTTGAGTCTAGCATTCTTCTTTCTTTCCTTTTTCAAAGCACTAAGAGCATTAATAAGTTCACTTTCAAGATCCTTTATTTGTTTGCTTTTTGAATCATCAAAGCCTTTTTCAGATTTCTTATCACTAGAGGTGCTACCTTTTTCAAAAACCATACAAGCATCTTCCTTATAGTTTTCTGAAGCATCCTCATACATACTAGAAACCAAATCATTATTTGTACAATCATCCTCAAGGTGACCAAAATTTCCACATCTAAGACATTTCATGATAATGAATCTATGTTTCGGTTCTTCCTCTTTTTCTGATATGAACAACATCTCATTTTCATTATCACTTGAAGAACTTTCACTATCACTACTAGAACACTTACTTGCTTTGTCTAGATAGAAACTCTTCTTGTGCTTGTGAGAATACCTCTTTCCTTGATTGTTGTGCTCATCTTTGTTCTTTCTGTGATGCTTATGCTTTTCAGAAACCTTGCTCATAGAATCCTGTTTATCTTCATCACTTTCATTCTTGGGAATAGTACAGTCAGTAGCATAATGACCAAACTTTCCACAATTGAAACATCTTATATTTTTCATGCTTTTGTGCTTTCTAGAGAACTTGCCTTTCTTGCTGTAATATGCCTCTTCATCACTAGAAGACTCATCACTCTCTTGAAGTTGTTTACCCTTGGATTTCTTGGTAGCCTTGAAAGCTGCCTCTTTCTTGACATCAACCTTCACTTGAGTTCTCAACTCAAATGTTGCAAGTATACTATGGAGCTCATCCTTTTTCAACTTATCCAAATCTTTAGCTTCCTCAATAGCAGAAATATTTTCACTAAATCTATTAGGAAGAGATCTTAAAATCTTATCACAAACATCATTTTCAGCAAGCTCAAGACCTAAGTCTTTCATGGAGTTAACAACCTCATCCATACGAAGCATGTAGTCACTAATATTTTCATCATCATTCATCTGGAGTTGTTCAAACATACCTTTGAAGTGTCTCAACTTGGCCTTTCTGACATTTGTATCACCTGTATGAACCACCTTCAACTGTTTCCACATTTCACTAGCTGTCTTGCAGTGAATCACTTTGGTGAGATCTGCTTTCTATAAGCCTTTCAGGATTGCATTCATTGCTTTTGAATTGTTGTGATGTAGGAGCCTTTCTTCTTTAGTATTAGGACCATGTACAGGAATAGTGTACTCATCTTCAATCACTTCCCATACCTCATTACCAAGTGCCATTAGATGAACCTTCATCCTTGCACTCCAAAGACCAAAATCTGACCCATCAAGAATAGGTGTTGCATTGCTACTTGAATGATCCATTGTGTTCTTTACTAGCTTTTCCTTCAAGTTGTTAAACTTTTCGAAGGCACCTGCTCCGATACCAATTGAAGAACACAAGCTTATACTGAGAGGGGGGTGAACAGTATAAGACCTCTTTTTACTTTTTCCTTTATACTTCAAAATAGTAAAGCAATATACCCAAAGCAATATCAAAACAATGCACAATATCATCCACAAAGTGACACCAATTTTAACGTGGTTCACCCGGAATGGTCAGGCTACGTCCACAAAACTTTTCTCTAAAAGTTATCTCAAAGTTCTTTGGGAATCCTTCCCAATTACAATGTTTATGAGCCTCGGCCCAAAGGAGATACCTTCCCCCAAATAGAATTTATGAGCCTCTTGCTCAAAGGAGATACCTTCCCCTCTGCTCTAGAAATGATCCCTCGAAGATCAATCGCCTCTACCTCTTGCCAGCACGTGGAACTCCTTTCCACCGAAGACCTCCTATCCTCAATGCTTAGCCTAAGAGACCTCTGCCTTCTATGATCACGTCCACAGTAGCTCAAGAACCTGTACCAAACACAGTCAGTCGGTCTAGTACAAGTCTTCCTCTGTCTGTCAGATCTGTCCAACACTTGAACAAATCAATCCTCTACACACAAGCCTTCTCAAAGACTTGCCAAATCTATCCTCAGGTTCTTCTCAAAGAACCAGTGCACCTCTGTCCTCATACAATAGCACTCCACGTTCGTCTTTGCCCTTTGTGCTCTCTACGCCCTCTGCTCTCTCTGCACAATCACAACCGCACTTGGTCGAACTTCAACCTTTGCACTCTCTGTGCAATCACAACGGCACTTAGAACAATTCACCATGACTCTTCGCTCACTCTGCACACTTCGATCGAATTTTGCACTCTGCTCTCGACGATCGAACTTCTCACTCTGCGCTCTATCTACGAACGTCACAACTAACAACACAACCAACTCTTCAAAATAGCCTACCTTTTATAATAACACTTTCAAGATCAAAACCTTAATCTTAGTCGACTGTAACCCTGATCTTTAGTCGACTGCACAACCCTAAACTTCATCGATTGCAAACCCTAATCTTCGTCGGCTCACATTTAACTTTGTCGGCTTCAACTGCCTTTGTAACTCTTCTGTAGCTTTTGCCATGAAACTACAACATGTCACGATATCGTGACACCTTTGCAACCGTACACTTTCTTTTGGCTTTTGTCATGATATCGTGACACTTCAGCCTTTGTCGACTTCAACTAAGCTCTTGTCGTGATATCATGACACTTCTGTCTTTGTCGACATCAACTTTGCTTTTGTCGCGATATCGCGACACTTCTCCCTTCGTCGACCTCCTTTCTACTTTTGTCATGAAATCGTGACACTTCTGCCTCTGCAGACTTCGTCTTCACTTCTATCATGATATCGTGACACTTCTATTTCATAGCCTTCCTCTCTACTTTTGTCATGAAATCGTGACACTTCTCCTATAGAAGACCCTTTCTTTCTATCATGAAATCATGACACTTCTCTTCTCGCTTTCTTTTCTATCAAAATCGTGACACTTTCTATCCTACATTCTTTGCAACCCATCAAAATCGACTTTCCTTTCCTTTTCTTTAACCCATCATGAAATCATGACATTACATATACACTTTTCTAACTTGCTTTCTCTCTCTTTAAGTCACGAAAATGCGACATGTCACGATATCGTGACACTTTTCTAACTTGCTTTCTCTCTCCTGCTTAAGTCACGAAAATGCGACATGTCGCGATATCGTGACACTTTTCCTCCTTAGCTCTTTTTTGTTCTTCGGGTCATGAAAACCCGACATGTCGCGATATCGTGACACTTTTTCTCCTTAGCGCTTTTCTTTTCTTCGAGTCATGAAAACCCGACATGTCGCGATATCGTGACACTTTTTCTCCTAGCTCTTTCTCTCAACCTTCCATTAAATCGACACCTTTTCTTTCGCTCTTTCTCTCGAACCTGTCAACTTGGGGTTTGCAAAAGACCTTTGAAACTGTCATGCCGTAACCTTCATCAAAACAAATTATTTGACATCAAATCAAATTCCTTCAAAAGCTTCTTGACATCAATGACAACTTATATACTTGAGCAAAGGCAATGTACCCAAAGTACCCAAAATTGCCAACAATCTCCCCCTTTGTCATTGATGGCAAACCTTTACTGAAAACACTTCTCAAGAGCCAAAACTGAAACCAACTGTGCTAACAACTGAGAATCTTCCTTTGAAGTTTTGCTCCCCTGACTTGAAGCTTTCCTCTTCACTTTGAAGCTCTCCCCCTTACTCATATCTCTCCCCCTTTGTCATCAATGGCAAAGGGTCACCTTTGGGGCTCGGGACTAAGAATGAGCCTCTTAGCTTAGTCCCTCCCCCACCTCCTGATGAGGTGATTAATTCTGGGGTGGGAGTAAAACTCCCATTAGGCACCGATCATCATCAGCGTCTATAACTTCCTTGTCGGGCCTTCTCTTGAACTCTTTGTCCATATTCCCTGTTCTTGTCACTGTTCTTGTTCTTGTTCTCATCCCTGTTCTTGTCCATGACTTGATCCTTGGACCCGATCATGCCCTCGTTCCTGTTCCCGTATTCTAGAATTTCAGCTCTACACTGTCCGATTATGTGACCTTCATTGTTGCACTTGAAACACTTGATGATGTTGTTTCTCCGAGGTAAACCTGATCTTTGAATCCACCAATTTTGACCAAACCTATTTCGACCAAACCTGTTCTGGCCAAACCTCTTTTGACCAAACCTTTCAATTCCAAACCCGTTCTGACCAAACCTGTTCTTGTTATTTGCCTTGCAATAAACTCGCCTTGTGCCCAAACTATTGACAAGAGTAGCAATACCCTTGAAAGAAACTAGCACTTCTGAAATTTTCGTTTACCTTCTTTACTTGAGCCATGCAATGTGAAGCCATGTGACCAAACTTATGACAAGCAAAACATCTCGCCTTGAAATTTTCCTTTATTTGACCTCTTGGGTCCTGAAAACTTCTTCTTCTCATTCTGAATTCTGTTTTCTATTTCTGTGCATCTATCATTCAAGGACTCATGATCTGAAATACTTTCCTCATAAGAACTCTCTTCCTTTTGGAGTCTCTTACTAGACTCTCCAACTTGTTCCTTGTGTGGCTTAACAAAACCAAGGCCTGTTTTATCTGTTGTCTTTCTTTGACCTTTGATGAGTGACTTAACCTTTTTGGAGCTATCTTGAAACCTGTAAAGCTTATCCTTGTACTCTTTAGTTTCCTCTTTCAAAGAAGCCATTTTCTGTTCTAACTCACTATACTCAAGAACCTTAGACTCTAACTCATCCTTGAGTTCTTGTGTCTTAGCTATAGAGAAATCAAGATTTTCTATAAGATCATCTCTCTCCATACAACATTCATCTAACTTATCCTTGAGTCTAGCATTCTTCTTTCTTTCCTTTTTCAAAGCACTAAGAGCATTAATAAGTTCACTTTCAAGATCCTTTATTTGTTTGCTTTCTGAATCATCAAACCCTTTTTCAGATTTCTTATCACTAGAGGTGCTACCTTTTTCAAAAACCATACAAGCATCTTCCTTATAGTTTTTTGAAGCATCCTCATACATACTGGAAACCAAATCATTATTTGTACAATCATCCTCAAGGTGACCAAAATTTCCACATCTAAGACATTTCATGATAATGAATCTATGTTTCGGTTCTTCCTCTTTTTCTGATATGAACAACATCTCATTTTCATTATCACTTGAAGAACTTTCACTATCACTACTAGAACACTTACTTGCTTTGTCTAGATAGAAACTCTTCTTGTGCTTGTGAGAATACCTCTTTCCTTGATTGTTGTGCTCATCTTTGTTCTTTCCGTGATGCTTATGCTTTTCAGAAACCTTGCTCATAGAATCCTGTTTATCTTCATCACTTTCATTCTTGGGAACAGTACAGTCAGTAGCATAATGACCAAACTTTCCACAATTGAAACATCTTATATTTTTCACGCTTTTGTGCTTTCTAGAGAACTTGCCTTTCTTGCTGTAATATGCCTCTTCATCACTAGAAGACTCATCACTATCTTGAAGTTGTTTACCCTTGGATTTCTTGGTAGCCTTGAAAGCTGCCTCTTTCTTGACATCAACCTTCACTTGAGTTCTCAACTCAAATGCTGCAAGTATACTATGGAGCTCATCCTTTTTCAACTTATCCAAATCTTTAGCTTCCTCAATAGCAGAAATATTTTCACTAAATCTATTAGGAAGAGATCTTAAAATCTTATCACAAACATCATTTTCAGCAAGCTCAAGACCTAAGTCTTTCATGGAGTTAACAACCTCATCCATACGAAGCATGTAGTCACTAATATTTTCATCATCATTCATCTGGAGTTGTTCAAACATACCTTTGAAGTGTCTCAACTTGGCCTTTCTGACATTTGTATCACCTGTATGAACCACCTTCAACTTGTTTCCACATTTCACTAGTTGTCTTGGAGTGAATCACTTTGGTGAGATCTGCTTTCTGTAAGCCTTTCAAGATTGCATTCATTGCTTTTGAATTGTTGTGATGTAGGAGCCTTTCTTCTTTAGTATTAGGACCATGTACAGGAATAGTGTACTCATCTTCAATCACTTCCCATACCTCATTACCAAGTGCCATTAGATGAACCTTCATCCTTGCACTCCAAAGACCAAAATCTGACCCATCAAGAATAGGTGTTGCATTGCTACTTGAATGATCCATTGTGTTCTTTACTAGCTTTTCCTTCAAGTTGTTAAACTTTTCGAAGGCACCTGCTCTGATACCAATTGAAGAACACAAGCTTATACTGAGAGGGGGGTGAACAGTATAAGACCTCTTTTTACTTTTTCCTTTATACTTCAAAATAGTAAAGCAATATACCCAAAGCAATATCAAAGCAATGCACAATATCATCCACAAAGTGACACCAATTTTAACGTGGTTCACCCAGAATGGTTGGGCTACGTCCACAAAACTTTTCTCTAAAAGTTATCTCAAAGTTCTTTGGGAATCCTTCCCAATTACAATGTTTATGAGCCTCGGCCCAAAGGAGATACCTTCCCCCAAATAGAATTTATGAGCCTCTGCTCAAAGGAGATACCTTCCCCTCTGCTCTAGAAATGATCCCTCAGAAGATCAACTGCCTCTACCTCTTGCCAGCACGTGGAACTCCTTTCCACCGAAGACCTCCTATCCTCAATGCTTAGCCTAAGAGACCTCTCGCCTTCTATGATCACGTCCACAACAGCTCAACAACCTGTACCAAACACAGTCAGTCGGTCTAGTACAAGTCTTCCTCTATCTGTCAGATCTGTCCAACACTTGAACAAATCAATCCTCTACACACAAGCCTTCTCAAAGACTTGCCAAATCTATCCTCAGGTTCTTCTCAAAGAACCAGTGCACCTCTATCCTCATACAGTAGCACTCCGCATTCATCTTTGCCCTTTGTGCTCTCTACGCCCTCTGCTCTTTCTATGCAATCACAGCCGCACTTGGTCGAACTTCAACCTTTGCACTCTCTGCAATCACAGTGGCACTTAGAACAATTCACCATGACTCTTCGCTCACTCTGCACACTTCGATCAAATTTTGCACTCTGCTCTCGACGATCGAACTTCTCACTCTGCGCTCTATCTACGAACGTCGCAACCAACAACACCACCAACTCTTCAAAATAACCTGCCTTTTATAATAACACTTTCAAGATCAAAACCTTAATCTTAGTCGGTTGCACAACCCTAAACTTCATTGGTTGCAAACCCTAATCTTCGTCGGCTCACATTTAACTTTGTCGGCTTCAACTGCCTCTGTAACTCTTCTGTAGCTTTTGCCATGAAACTACAACATGTCGCGATATCATGACACCTTTGCAACCGTACACTTTCTTTTGGCTTTTGTCATGATATCGTGACACTTCAGCCTTTGTCGACTTCAACTAAGCTCTTGTCGCGATATCGCGACACTTCTGTCTTTGTCAGCATCAACTTTGCTTTTGTCACGATATCATGACACTTCTCCCTTCGTCGACCTCCTTTTTACTTTTGTCATGAAATCGTGACACTTCTGCCTCTGCAGACTTCGTCTTCACTTCTATCATGATATCGTGACACTTCTGTCTTCATAGCCTTCCTCTCTACTTTTGTCTGCAAATCGTGACACTTCTCCTATAGAAGACCTCTTTTATTTTATCACGAAATCGTGACACTTCCTTTCTCTGCTTTCTTTTCGCCTATCGAGAAATCGTGACACTTTTTCATCCGTACGCATTCTTTGCAACCCATCGCAAAATCATGATGCTTTCAGCTTTCGTACGCTTTCCTTGTAACCGTCATAATCAAATCTACACTTTCTAACTTCTTTCTCTTCTTAAGTCATGAAAATGCGACATGTCGCGATATCGTGACACTTTTCTAACTTGCTTTCTCTCTCCTGCTTAAGTCACAAAAATGCGACATGTCGCGATATCGCGACACTTTTCCTCCTTAGCTCTTTTATTTCTTCGGGTCATGAAAACCCGACATGTCACGATATCGTGACACTTTTTCTCCTTAGCGCTTTTCTTTTCTTTGGGTCACGAAAACTCGACATGTCGCGATATCGTGACACTTTTTCTCTACGAGCTCTTTCTCTCGAACCTTCCCTTTCACACTTTTCTTACTCTTTCTCTCAAACCTGTCAACTTGGGGTTTGCAAAAGACCTTTGAAACTGTCATGTCGTAACCTTCATCAAAACAAATTATTTGACATCAAATCAAATTCCTTCAAAAGCTTCTTGACATCAATGACAACTTATATACTTGAGCAAAGGCAATGTACCCAAAGTACCCAAAATTGCCAACAATCTCCCCCTTTGTCATTGATGGCAAACCTTTACTGAAAACACTTCTCAAGAGCCAAAACTGAAACCAACTGTGCTAACAACTGAGAATCTTCCTTTGAAGTTTTGCTCCCCCTGACTTGAAGCTTTCCTCTTCACTTTGAAGCTCTCCCCCTTACTCATATCTCTCCCCCTTTGTCATCAATGGCAAAGGGTCACCTTTGGGGCTCGGGACTAAGAATGAGCCTCTTAGCTTAGTCCCTCCCCCACCTCCTGATGAGGTGATTAATTCTGGGGTGGGAGTAAAACTCCCATTAGGCACCGATCATCATCAGCGTCTATAACTTCCTTGTCGGGCCTTCTCTTGAACTCTTTGTCCATATTCCTGTTCTTGTCATTGTTCTTGTTCTTGTTCTCATCCCTGTTCTTGTCCATGCCTTGATCCTTGGACCTGATCATGCCACTGTTCCTGTTCCTGTAATCTAGAATTTTAGCTCTACACTGTTCGATTATGTGACCTTCATTGTTGCACTTGAAACACTTGACGATGTTGTTTCTCTGAGGTAAACCTGATCTTTGAATCCACCGTTTTGACCAAACCTTCGACCAAACCTATTCTCGACCAAACCTCGTTTCGCCAAACCTGTTTCGACCAAACCTGTTCTTGTTATTTGCCTTGCAATAAACTGCCTTGTGCCCAAACTGTTGACAAGAGTAGCAATACCCTTGAAAGAAACTAGCACTTCTGAAATTGTCGTTTACCTTCTTTACTTGAGCCATGCAATGTGAAGCCATGTGACCAAACTTATGACAAGCAAAACATCTGCCTTGAAATTTTCCTTTATTTGACCTCTTGGGTCCTGAAAACTTCTTCTTCTCATTCTGAATTCTGTTTTCTATTTCTGTGCATCTATCATTCAAGGACTCATGATCTGAAATACTTTCCTCATAAGAACTCTCTTCCTTTTGGAGTCTCTTACTAGACTCTCCAACTTGTTCCTTGTGTGGCTTAACAAAACCAAGGCCTGTTTTATCTGTTGTCTTTCTTTGACCTTTGATGAGTGACTTAACCTTTTTGGAGCTATCTTGAAACCCGTAAAGCTTATCCTTGTACTCTTTAGTTTCCTCTTTCAAAGAAGCCATTTTCTGTTCTAACTCACTATACTCAAGAACCTTAGACTCTAACTCATCCTTGAGTTCTTGTGTCTTAGCTATAGAGAAATCAAGATTTTCTATAAGATCATCTCTCTCCATACAACATTCATCTTGATATTCTCACAATGACACTGAGAGGGGGGGGTGAATCAGTGTAACTATTTAAAAACTTGAATCTGCAACTCTTAAAACTTAAAAATGCAAGCTTAAAAATAGATAAAGCAAGTATAACACAAGAGCATCACACAACACAAGATTTAACGAGGTTCACCGATGTGGCTACTCCTCAAATAATGATTGTTTGGACTACAATCCAAATCCAGTCTTTGCAAGGATTCAATCTTTACAAATAGTTTACCAGCACCCTTTGGAAGGAGCACCAACCCCTGATTTTTTCTGTAACAGATAGGAGCACCAACTCCTTTTACCAAGCACCAACTTGGATTTCAATTTTTAACAAAATATTGACATAAAAATGCCTTCTCTTTTGCAAGACCCTCACTGGTCTATAGCTCATACAAATTAATCTCACAGAAGCATACAGAGAATTGTTAGAATCTCAATATCTTCCTTTTACGGTCTAAACCTCTCTTCTGATCTTTCAATAAAATTGCATTCAGGTTCAGGTTCTTGTTCTTTCACTGTACTTCGAGCAGCACTCTTACTCAACCTTATCTTTTGTTTTTCATGAATAACCACGGTTGCAGTAACCTCTCTTCCTGTGCCTGTTCGAGTTTTTATATTTGATTTTCTTGAACGGCTCAATTTTTAAACGGTTCAAATTTTCCCTCTAAACTTTCATGCATTTTCGGCTGTAATCGATCCGTCAAATCCCCTCTGACGCGTTCTGCCTTTTCGTCGCTTTCTTACTGACATATTCTGACATTCTGCTCTGTTGGTACTGACACCCTTTTCTGTGCAGACTGACAGCCTTTCTATGCATTTCGATGCTCTATGATTCTGTTCTCCTAAACTCTACATAACTGCCCTTTTAGCACTTTCACACTCTTTTCTATACTGCGTCGATCCTTCTATTCTACCCGCTACTGTCGTGTCTGACATGCACAACCATCGAGAGGATTTCTTGTTTGTAGAGATTATCTGTAATACTGCGCTTGTGCCAGCTTGCTGCATCACGGCCCTGCAACAGCCGTTCTTTTCTTAAATGCATGCTTCGTAACTTTCCCTGTGACTCCAGTTAACTGCTACAGTATTTTCTCTAATCTTTCACCAACACCTGTCACTGGGAACTGCAGATCTGACTCCAGTTAACTCTACCGTAACTGGCGCTATTTTGACACCTGTCAGAGTGCATGTATCTTTGGCTTTTTCCCGCCAAGCTGTTACCTGTCGCGATATCGCGACATATCTTCCTTCAAGACCTTGTCTCAGCATGCACCCGCGAAAACATTACATGTCACGATATCGCGACGTTTTCAGCCTCCTTCTACTTTACTCGGCACACACCCGCGAAAATGAGACATGTCGCGAAATCATGACGCTTTTGCTGCATCGAGCTTTTTTGTCTCCTAGCCACGAAAATGAGACATGTCGCGAAATCGTGACTCATTCGGGCTTTTGCTGACGTCATCCTTAATGTCGTCGCGAAATCGTGACGCTTTCGGCTTCCTGCAGCTTTTCTTTCAACTTGTCACGAAATCGTGACACTTTCAGCTTTTGCTGACGTCATCCTCAAAGTTGTCGCGAAATCGCGACGCTTCCGGCTTCCACGGCTTTTCTTTCAACTTGTCGCGAAATCGTGACACTTTCAGCTTTTGCTGACGTCATCTTCAAAGTTGTCGCGAAATCGCGACGCTTTCGGCTTCCAGCGGCTTTTCTTTCAACTTGTCGCGAAATCGCGACACTTTCACTTTTTGCGTCATCTTCAAAGTTGTCCAAATCGCCCTTCCTTCACCTTTCTTTACCTTGTCGAAATCGTGACACTTCTCAGTTTTGCTGATGTCATCCTTCGCTTTGTCGTGAAATCGCGACGCTTTCGGCCTCCGTACAATTCTCTCTTCATGTGGTAGCGAAATCGCTACACCTTTTTGACTTAGTAATTTTCTTTGCTGCGGCCTCTGAAAATCTAGCATGTAGCAAAATTGCTACAACTTTGTTGCCTTGGTGCTTCCTCTTGCTTCGACTTGCTAATCTTAGACTTGTAGCGAAATCGCTACCCCATTGTGTTCTGTGTTTTACACTTGTAGCGAAATCGCTACACCTATGCCCCTTGCATTTCGAACTCGTAGCGAGGTCGCTGCACCTTTGCACCTTGCATTTTGAACCTGTAGCGAAATCGCTGCATCTTTGTGCCTTCCATTCCGAACTTGTAGCAAAATCGCTGCAGTCTTGCGCCTTGTATTTCAAACTTGTAGCGAAATCGCTACACTTTCTTGACTTAGTGCATTTTCTTTGCTTCAGCCAGTGAAACTGCAACATGTAGCGAAATCGCTACAGTTACTCGACTTTGCTGCTTTGCCTCCAACATGTCACGAAATCGTGACAGTTTTCATCCTAGGTGCTGCTTCTTCAAACTTGTCACGAAATCGTGACACTTTTCGTCCTTGGCACCTTTGCTCCAAACTTGTCGCGAAATCGTGACAGTTTTTCAACTTTGCTTCTTTCCTTCCAGCATGTCGCGAAATCGCGACAATTTTTCATGAACTTTCTCTCTCCTCCTTGTCACGATATCGCGACACTTTCCTTATCTTTTCTTCCAGTCGCGATATCGCGACACTTTCTCATGCACTTTCTCTCTCATCCTTTTTGTCATGAAATCATGACAATTTTTCTTGCGCCTTCTCTCTCCTCGGCCATGTCGCGAAATCGTGACAATTTTGCTTGTGCCTTCTCTCTCCTCAGTTATGTCGCGAAATCGCGACAATTTTGCATGCATTTTCTCTCTCCTCCGTTATGTCGCGAAATCGTGACATTTTTCTTTCTGCCTTCGGACTCTCTCAACCTGTCGCGATATCGCGACAGAAAACATGTCGCGATATCGCGACAGTTTTCTTACTTGTCTTTTTCTGCAAATTTTTGAATCTGGGTCACTTCTGTTTTCCTTGAAAATCACTGTACTTGATCTGACTGACCTCTGAACTGCATCAACTGCATCAATCTATCTGTGTTGACAACAATGACAATACTTTTGCAATGCTTTTGCTGCACCTTGCTCAACAATCTCCCCCTTTGGAATTGTTGGCAACACACTGCAACCTTGCTCAATTTCTTCTCCCCCTTTGCCAATAATACCAAAGGGCTGCTGCAGACTCCCCTAGAGTCTATGCACAACATTCTCAGGAATAAATAATTTTAATGCTCCCCCTGAGAATGTGTTCCCCATAGCTAGTCAGTGCTTGGGAAGTGTGACTACTCCCAACTTACCCCTAAGGTATTCAAAAACTTCCTTGGGCAAAGGTTTGGTGAATATGTCTGCTACTTGCTCTGTAGTTGGAACAAACTCCAATTTGACCTCTCCTTCTGCAACCTTATCCTTCAAGAAGTGATACCGGATTGCAATATGTTTGGTGCGGGAATGCATTACTGGATTCTTTGAAATGTTGATTGCACTAGTGTTATCACATTTGACTGAAATGGGCTCATTGAAGTGAATACCAAGATCTTTCAATGTTTGTCTCATCCATAATATTTGTGTACGACATGTTGTTGCTGCAATGTATTCTGCCTCTGCAGTGGATAGAGAAACTGATTCTTGTTTCTTGTTGTGCCATGCTACCAATTTATCTCCAAGATAAAATGCTCCTCCACTTGTGCTTTTTCTATCATCAATACATCCTGCCCAATCTGCATCAGAATAGGCAAAAAGAGTGAAGTCTTTTCCTTTTGGATACCATAGCCCATACTCCATAGTACCCTTGAGGTACCTAAAAATCCTTTTCACAACTGTCACATGAGTCTCTTTTGGACTAGCTTGAAATCTTGCAACCATGCAAACAGCTTGTAAGATATCCGGTCTGGTGGTCATCCAAATACAACGAGCTCCCAATCATTGATCTGTACATTGTTTGATCAACATCTGGAGATTTATCATCCTTGCTCAACTTGCAGCCTGTTGTCATGGGGGTGCTGACAGGCTTACTATCCTCCATAGTGAACTTTTTCAGCATTTCTTTCACATATTTAATTTGAGAAATAAAAATCCCTTTTTCAGTTTGATTAACTTGCAATCCAAGGAAATATGAAAGTTCACCAATCATAGACATTTCAAATTCTTTATGCATTTTGTTTGCTATGTCTTTGCATGATTCATCATTCTTTGCTTCCAAATATTATATCATCTACATAAACAACAAGTACAATGAAATTGCCATTTTTAGTTTTGATATATAAATTGCTATCCACCATACCTTTCTTGAATCCTTGCTTAGTGAGATAGTTGTCCAATCTTGCATACCAAGCTCTAGGTGCTTGTTTCAAGCCATACAATGCTTTCTTCGACTTGCAAACAAAGTTAGGATTCTCACAAAGTTGAAAACCATCGGGCTGTTCAATATAAACTTCTTCTTCAAGATTTCCATTCAGAAATGCTGATTTTACATCCATCTGATAAACTTTGAAATTCCTATGAACTGCTAAAGCCAAAAACAGTCTTATTGCTTCAAGTTCGGCCACTTTGGTGCAAAAGTCTCTTCAAAATCAATCCCCTCAACTTGAGCATATCCTTTGCAGACTAATCTTGCTTTATTCCTTACAACCTGTCCGTCTTCATTCAATTTGTTTCGAAATATCCATTTAGTACCAATTATGTTTTTATTTTCAGGCCTTGGTACTAATTCCCAGGTTTTGTTTTTCTCAATTTGATCTAGTTCTTCATTTACTGCCTCCATCCAGCTTTCATCTGTGCTTGCTTCAATAATATTTTTGGGCTCAATGCTGGATAACAGAGAATAGTTATTTACTACTCTTCTTCTTGTCTGAATGCCAACTGTAGGGTCCCCAATAATCTGCTCTTTGGGATGATTTTTTTGCCAGCTGCCTATTCTGGATTTCCTATTTTCTTCTCTTTCCAAATCATCTGAATCTGATTTTTGTCTCTCTTCCTTTTCTTGATCTTCATCTTCTTCAATAAATTCTTCATAAGTTGGGTAGTTTTCATTATGGCTGATTTCTTGTTTCCTTCCTTCATCAACCTTAACATCCGCACTCTCCACAATTTTCTTGAGTCTTTTGTTGTAGCATGTGTAGGCTTTGCTTTTTGTTGAGTAACCAAGAAAAATACCTTCATCAGCTCTATCTTCAAACTTGCCAAGATTGTTTTCAGTTCTTTTAATGTAACACTTGCTGCCGAACACTTTGAAGTATTTTGCTGTAGCCTTTTTGCCAAACCACAGTTCATAAGGTGTTTTGCTTTCATGCGGCCTCAACATACATCTATTCTGAATGTAGACTACAGTATGAACTGCCTCTTTCTAGAACACTGTCGAGCAATTTTGCTCTCGGTTAACATGGTCCTTGCCATTTCTTGCACGGTTCTGTTCTTTCTTTCAACTACTCCATTACTGTTGTGGTGTTCTAGCTGTCGAAAACTGTCTTCTAATCCCATGTTTTTCACAATATTCTGCAAACTCATCTGAAATAAACTCTCCACCTCTATCTGATCTCAAACATTTAATTCTTTTTCCAGATTGATTCTCAACAAGATTTTTAAAAGTTTTAAACATCTCAAAGGCTTCGATTTAAATTTTAGAAAGAGTACCCATGTCATTCTGGAAAAGTCATCTATACACAGCATGAAATATTTGTAGCCATTTATGCTTTCCGTTCTCATGGGTCCACATAAATCTGTGTGAATTAGTTCTAACGGTTTGCTTGTAAAATACTCTTTTGCTTTGAAAGTAGATCTGGTTTGTTTCCCCTTTTGGCATGACTCACAAATGTTGTTTGAGGGTTTACCAATAGTGGGTATGTCTCTTACTGCTCCTTTTGAGCTGATCTTTACCAGATTATCAAAGCTTATGTGACCGAGTCTCTTGTGCCACAGCCAATTTTCTTCTTCCTGTCCAACCAAGCAAGCTCCTTCTGAAGTCTCCGAGAGAGTATACAAATTTCTAGAAGTTCTCAGTCCAGTGGCTATTAACTTTCCATTTTTTGTCTTTCTTACTTCACAGCCCTCTTTCTTGAAAATTACTTCATGACCTCTGTCACAAATTTGACTTACACTCAGTAAGTTATGCTTCAGACCTACCACAAAAAGAACTTCCTTAGAGTTGATTTTTCCGTCACTTAACTTAACTGATCCTTTACCCACTATCTTTGCTCCATCATTGTTTTCGAATTTTACAGAACCACCTTCGTATGTCTGTAGCTTATCAAACTTATGTTTGTCTCCTGTCATATGATTGGAGCATCCACTATCCAGAATCCAAGGTGCAGATTTATTTTGGGCTTTGAGAGCTGTTTGAACGATTAGAGATTCCTTGTCTTTCTTTGGTTGTTCCTTTTCTTTCCACTGAGATTTAACAGTAGATCTGGTCACTTGTTTTACCTTCTCCCTTTCATTGGCTTGTGACAGTTTTTCGGGAGATTTTCTGTTTTGTTTTAATCCAGTTGATTGATACTTTCTTCCCTGATATTTATTTCCTGCAAAAGAGCTACGACAATTTCTTGCAATATGTCCGAAGTTATGACAGTTATAACATTCTACAGCATAATCTATCAAAGGTGAAAAAATATTTCTACTAGCAAAATTTCTTTGTTCTACATTATATCTACAACTTGAGATTTTATGACCATATGCATTGCATTTAAAACAATAACCGAGAAAAGGAGCGAGTGTACCGGGGTAATGGTTGTTGCCATGTGGAAGTAGGAGCCATGGGTCTTCTTCTTCTTTGATATGTGACTTTGGTGAATCCATCATTTGCGAGAACTCCTTTCGAGCTTGGACTTATTGTTTTCTTTTGCATGATACGGTTTATCTTGATCAACCCCGATCTTGTCTTTATTCTTTATTGGTTATACGATTACAACCTTTGAGTCCTTTGAGGATTCTCCTTCATCAAAGCCTAGACCAAATTTGATACCCGTAGGCCTTTGATTATTTAACATTTTATTCAGTTTTGCGAAACTGTCTTCAAATTTATGATGACAACTCAGTTTCCGATTCATCTCTTCTAGCTGCAGCCTTAATCCAACTATGTCTTCTTCTAGCTTATTGCACTCATTTATTTTCACGGTTAACTGAGCTTCAAAATCTTTAGACTTTTTCTTATATTCTTCAGTTTGTACTTTCAAACTGATTATCAAATTGCTAGCATCCTCAAATTTTCTTGAAATATTTTTATTTCTTTTCCTTTCTGCACTTAACTCTTCAAGTGCAGCAACCAACTCACCTTCCAGATCTACCTCAGCCTCATCCTCTAATTTTTCTTCACACTCCTGGGTTTCCTCAGTTCTTTGTTCTTCAAAAGCCATGAACAAGGCTTCACCAGTTTCTTCTTACGAGTCCTCACTGGGGCCTGTCTTCGAAGAGTCAATATTCTTGGAAATGAAACTTTTCTTCTTGAAGTTCCTTTTTCTAAAATGTGGTTTCTTCTTCCAGACATTTCTTTCTTGGTGTGTCCCTTCATCATTTTTGTTTTTCTCATTCATTGGGCATTTTTCTGCAAAGTGCCCGATGCCTCCACAGTTAAAGCACTTGAACGGTAGCTTGCCTCTGTACTTTCCTTTTCCCTTTACTAATTTCCTAACAAAGTTTGCTTCAGTTTCATCTGTAGATTCTTCTTCCTCAGATTCTTGTTTAGATTTTATATTTTTATGTGCTTGAAAAGTTGCTTCTCTGTCTGAGGGCTTAGTTTGTCCAATTCTCATTTCATATGCTGTTAGAGAACCATGCATTTCATCCATACTGAAAAAATTTAAATCTTTTGCTTCTTCTATGGCAGAAACCTTTGCATCAAATCTTTTATTGAGAGTTCTTAGTACCTTCTTCACAACAACTGCATCTTCCATCTCCTCGTCGAGTCCTCTTATTGCATTAATGATTCCATTTACTCTCAGCATATAGGCTTCTATGTTCTCATCATCAGTCATCTTTAATGCTTGAAACTGGGCACAATGTGTTTACAGCTTAGCTTCCTTGATCTTGCTATCTCCTTCATGAATGCTTTGCAATTTGTCCCATATGTCTTTTGTAGATTTGCAGTTCATGATGTGTATCAACTCACTTGTCTACTAATCCACACATAATAGCATTCTTGGCTTTCGAGTTGTTCTCAAACTTTTTCTTCTCGGCCACATCCGTTGGAGGAACAGAGGGTATAGTGTATCCATTTTCAACAGATTCCCAAATGTCATAACCCAATGCACATAGATATGTCTCGCATCCTAAGTCTCCAGAAAGAATAATTTGTTCCATCGAACAGAGGAGCTTTGTTAGAAGAGAATCCTTCACCATCGGCCATTGTGTATCTCCCAAGATCACCTTAGCTGATTAAGCTTGTACAGGAACCTTGCTCTGATACCAATTGATATTCTCACAATGACACTGAGAGGGGGGGTGAATCAGTGTAACTATTTAAAAACTTGAATCTGCAACTCTTAAAACTTAAAAATGCAAGCTTAAAAATAGATAAAGCAAGTATAACACATGAGCATCACACAACACAAGATTTAACGAGGTTCACCGATGTGGCTACTCCTCAAATAATGACTGTTTGGACTACAATCCAAATCCAGTCTTTGCAAGGATTCAATATTTACAAATAGTTTACCAGCACCCACTGGAAGGAGCACCAACCCCTGATTTTTTTGCTGCAACAGATAGGAGCACCAACTCCTTTTACCAAGCACCAACTTGGATTTCAATTTTTAACAAAAATATTGACATAAAAATGCCTTCTCTTTTGCAAGACCCTCACTGGTCTATAGCTCATACAAATTAATCTCACAGAAGCATACAGAGAATTGTTAGAATCTCAATATCTTCCTTTTACAGTCTAAACCTCTCTTCTGATCTTTCAATAAAATTGCATTCAGGTTCAGGTTCTTGTTCTTTCACTGTACTTCGAGCAGCACTCTTACTCAACCTTATCTTTTGTTTTTCATGAATAACCACGGTTGCAGTAACCTCTCTTCCTGTGCCTGTTCGAGTTTTTATATTTGATTTTCTTGAACGGCTCAATTTTTAAACGGTTCAAATTTTCCCTCTAAACTTTCATGCATTTTTGACTGTAATCGATCCGTCAAATCCCCTCTGACGCGTTCTGCCTTTTTGCCGCTTTCTTACTGACATATTCTGACATTCTGCTCTGCTGGTACTGACACCCTTTTCTGTGCAGACTGACAGCCTTTCTACGCGTTTCGATGCTCTATGATTCTGTTCTCCTAAACTCTACGTAACTGCCCTTTTAGCACTTTCACACTCTTTTCTATACTGCGTCGATCCTTCTATTCTACCCGCTACTGTCGTGTCTGACATGCACAACCATCGAGAGGATTTCTTGTTTGTAGAGATTATCTGTAATACTGCGCTTGTGCCAGCTTGCTGCATCACGGCCCTGCAACAACCGTTCTTTTCTTAAATGCATGCTTCGTAACTTTCCCTGTGACTCCAGTTAACTGCTGTAGTATTTTCTCTAATCTTTCACCAACACCTATCATTGGGAACTGCAGATCTGACTCCAGTTAACTCTACCATAACTGGCGCTATTTTGACACCTATCACAGTGCATGTATCTTTGGCTTTTTCCCGCCAAGCTGTTACCTGTCGTGATATCGTGACATATCTTCCTTCAAGACCTTGTCTCAGCATGCACCCGCGAAAACATTACATGTCGCGATATCGTGACGTTTTCAGCCTCCTTCTACTTTACTCGGCACACACCCGCGAAAATGAGACATGTCGCGAAATCGTGACGCTTTTGCTGCATCGAGCTTTTTTGTCTCCTAGCCACGAAAATGAGACATGTCATGAAATCGTGACTCATTCGGGCTTTTGCTGACGTCATCCTTAATGTCGTCGTGAAATCGTGACGCTTTCAGCTTCCTACGGCTTTTCTTTCAACTTGAAATCCGACCTTTCACTTTCGACGTCATCTTCAAATTGTCATGAAATCGTGACGCTTTCGGCTTCCTGCGGCTTTTCTTTCAACTTGTCACGAAATCGTGACACTTTCAGCTTTTGCTGACGTCATCTTCAAAGTTGTCGTGAAATCGTGACGCTTTCGGCTTCCAACGGCTTTTCTTTCAACTTGTCGTGAAATCGTGACACTTTCAGCTTTTGCTGACGTCATCTTCAAAGTTGTCGCGAAATCGTGACGCTTTCGGCTTCCAGCGGCTTTTCTTTCACCTTGTCACGAAATCGTGACACTTCTCAGTTTTGCTGATGTCATCCTTCGCTTTGTCGTGAAATCGCGACGCTTTCGGCCTCCGTACAATTCTCTCTTCATGTGGTAGCGAAATCGCTACACCTTTTTGACTTAGTAATTTTCTTTGCTGCGGCCTCCGAAAATCTAGCATGTAGCAAAATTGCTACAACTTTGTTGCCTTGGTGCTTCCTCTTGCTTCGACTTGCTAATCTTAGACTTGTAGCGAAATCGCTACCCCATTGTGTTCTGTGTTTTACACTTGTAGCGAAATCGCTACACCTATGCCCCTTGCATTTCGAACTCGTAGCGAGGTCGCTGCACCTTTGCACCTTGCATTTTGAACCTGTAGCGAAATCGCTGCATCTTTGTGCCTTCCATTCCGAACTTGTAGCGAAATCGCTGCACTCTTGCGCCTTGTATTTCAAACTTGTAGCGAAATCGCTACACTTTCTTGACTTAGTGCATTTTCTTTGCTTCAGCCAGCGAAACTGCAACATGTAGCGAGATCGCTACAGTTACTCGACTTTGCTGCTTTGCCTCCAACATGTCGCGAAATCGTGACAGTTTTCATCCTAGGCGCTGCTTCTTCAAACTTGTCGCGAAATCGTGACACTTTTCGTCCATGGCACCTTTGCTCCAGACTTGTCGCGAAATCGTGACAGTTTTTCAACTTTGCTTCTTTCCTTCCAGCATGTCGCGAAATCGTGACAATTTTTCATGAACTTTCTCTCTCCTCCTTTTTGTCGCGATATCGCGACACTTTGCGCCCTTAGTGCTTTTCTTTCGAAATGTCGCGATATCGTGACACTTTCTCATGCACTTTCTCTCTCATCCTTTTTGTCGCGAAATCATGACAATTTTTCTTGCGCCTTCTCTCTCCTCGGTTATGTCGTGAAATCGCGACAATTTTGCATGCATTTTCTCTCTCCTCTGTTATGTCGCGAAATCGCGACATTTTTCCTTCTGCCTTCGGACCTCTCAACCTGTCGCGATATCGCGACAGAAAACATGTCGCGATATCGCGACAGTTTTCTTACTTGTCTTTTTTTGCAAATTTTTGAATCTGGGTCACTTCTATTTTCCTTGAAAATCACTGTACTTGATCTGACTGACCTCTGAACTGCATCAACTGCATCAATCTGTCTGTGTTGACAACAATGACAATACTTTTGCAATGCTTTTGCTGCACCTTGCTCAACACATCTAACTTATCCTTGAGTTTAGCATTCTTCTTTCTTTCCTTTTTCAAAGCACTAAGAGCATTAATAAGTTCACTTTCAAGATCCTTTATTTGTTTTCTTTTTGAATCATCAAACCCTTTTTCAGATTTCTTATCACTAGAGGTGCTACCTTTTTCAAAAACCATACAAGCATCTTCCTTATAGTTTTCTGAAGCATCCTCATACATACTGGAAACCAAATCATTATTTGTACAATCATCCTCAAGGTGACCAAAATTTCCACATCTAAGACATTTCATTATAATGAATCTATGTTTCGGTTCTTCCTCTTTTTCTGATATGAACTTTCACTATCACTACTAGAACACTTACTTGCTTTGTCTAGATAGAAACTCTTCTTGTGCTTGTGAGAATACCTCTTTCCTTGATTGTTGTGAGAATACGCTTTTCAGAAACCTTGCTCATAGAATCCTGTTTATCTTCATCACTTTCATTCTTGGGAATAGTACAGTTACTAGCATAATGACCAAACTTTCCATAATTGAAACATCTTATATTTTTCACACTTTTGTGCTTTCTAGAGAACTTGCCTTTCTTGCTATAATATGCCTCTTCATCACTAGAAGACTCATCACTATCTTGAAGTTGTTTACCCTTGGATTTCTTGGTAGCCTTGAAAGCTGCCTCTTTCTTGACATCAACCTTCACTTGAGTTCTCAACTCAAATTTTGCAAGTATACTATGGAGCTCTTCCTTTTTCAACTTATCCAAATCTTTAGCTTCCTCAATAGCAAAAATATTTTCACTAAATCTATTAGGAAGAGATCTTAAAATCTTATCACAAACACCATTTTTAGCAAGCTCAAGACCTAAGTCTTTCATGGAGTTAACAACCTCATCCATACGAAGCATGTAGTCACTAATATTTTCATCATCATTCATCTAGAGTTGTTCAAACATACCTTTGAAGTGTCTCAACTTGGCCTTTCCGACATTTGTATCACCTGTATGAACCACCTTCAACTGTTTCCACATTTCACTAGCTGTCTTGCAGGGAATCACTTTGGTGAGATCTCGCTTTTTGTAAGCATTTCAAGATTGCATTCATTGCTTTTGAATTTTCTGTGATGTAGGAGCCTTTCTTCTTTAGTATTAGGACCATGTACAAGAATAGTGTACTCATCTTCAATCACTTCCCATACCTCATTACCAAGTGCCATTAGATGAACCTTCATCCTTGCACTCCAAAGACCAAAATCTAACCCATCAAGAATAGGTGTTGCATTGCTACTTGAATGATCCATTGTGTTCTTTACTAGCTTTTCCTTCAAGTTGTTAAACTTTTCGAAGGCACCTACTCTGATACCAATTGAAGAACACAAGCTTATACTGAGAGGGGGGGTGAACAGTATAAGACCTCTTTTTACTTTTTCCTTTATACTTCAAAATAGTAAAGCAATATACCCAAAGCAATATCAAAACAATGCACAATATCATCCACAAAGTGACACCAATTTTAACGTGGTTCACCCAGAATGGTTGGGCTACGTCCACAAAACTTTTCTCTAAAAGTTATCTCAAAGTTCTTTGGGAATCCTTCCCAATTACAATGTTTATGAGCCTCGGCCCAAAGGAGATACCTTCCCCCAATCAGAATTTATGAGCCTCCGCTCAAAGGAGATACCTTCCCCTCTGCTCTGGAAATGATCCCTCAGAAGATCAACTGCCTCTACCTCTTGCCAGCACGTGGAACTCCTTTCCATCGAAGACCTCCTGTCCTCAATGCTTAGCCTAAGAGACCTCTGCCTTCTATGATCACGTCCACAGTAGCTCAGCAACCTGTACCAAACACAGTCAGTCGGTCTAGTACAAGTCTTCCTCTGTCTGTCAGATCTGTCCAACACTTGAACAAATCAATCCTCTGCACACAAGCCTTCTCAAAGACTTGCCAAATCTGTCCTCAGGTTCTTCTCAAAGAACCAGTGCACCTCTGTCCTCATACAGCAGCACTCCGCGTTCGTCTTTGCCCTTTGTGCTCTCTACGCCCTCTGCTCTCTCTGTGCACTCACAGCCGCACTTGGTCGAACTTCAACCTTTGCACTATCTGTGCAATCACAGTGGCACTTAGAACAATTCACCATGACTCTTCGCTCACTCTGCACACTTCGATCGAATTTCGCACTCTGCTCTCGATGATCGAACTTCTCACTCTGCGCTCTATCTACGAACGTCGCAACTAACAACTCCTCCAACTCTTCAAAATAGCCTGCCTTTTATAATAACACTTTCAAGATCAAAACCTTAATCTTAGTCGGTTGTAACCTTGATCTTTAGTCGGTTGCACAACCCTAAACTTCATCGGTTACAAACCCTAATCTTCGTCGGCTCACATTTAACTTTGTCGGCTTCAACTGCCTCTGTAACTCTTCTGTAGCTTTTGCCATGAAACTACAACATGTCACGATATCGTGACACCTTTGCAACCATACACTTTCTTTTGGCTTTTGTCATGATATCATGACACTTCAGCCTTTGTCGACTTCAACTAAGCTCTTGTCGTGATATCATGACACTTTTGTCTTTATCAGCATCAACTTTGCTTTTGTCATGATATCATGACACTTCTCCCTTCGTCGACCTCCTTTCTGCTTTTGTCATGAAATCATGACACTTCTGCCTCTATAGACTTCATCTTCACTTCTATCATGATATCGTGACACTTCTATCTTCATAGCCTTCCTCTCTACTTTTGTCATGAAATCATGACACTTCTCCTATAGAAGACCTACTTTCAGTTTCTGTCATGAAATCATGACACTTATGCTTCTGATTTTTTTTCCTGTCACAAAATCGTGACACTTTTGCATCCGTACGCATTCTTTGCAACCCATCATGAAATCACGACGCTTTCAGCTTTCGTACGCTTTCCTTGTAACCCGTCATGAAATCGCGACACTATCAACTTTTCTACTTTTCTCTCTTTAAGTCACGAAAATGTGACATGTCACGATATCGTGACACTTTTCTAACTTGCTTTCTCTCTCCTGCTTAAGTCACGAAAATGCGACATGTCGCGATATCATGACACTTTTCCTCCTTAGCTCTTTTCTATTCTTCGGGTCATGAAAACCCGACATGTCACGATATCGTGACACTTTTTCTCCTTAGCGCTTTTCTTTTCTTTGGGTCATGAAAACCCGACATGTCGCGATATCGCGACACTTTTTCTCTATGAGCTCTTTCTCTCGAACCTGTCACGAAATCATGACACTTTTTCATCCATACAATCCCTCTTGCAAATTGTCATGAAATCGTGACACTTTTCTTTGCGAGCTCTTTCTCTCGAACCTGTCAACTTGGGGTTTGCAAAAGACCTTTGAAACTATCATGTCGTAACCTTCATCAAAACAAATTATTTGACATCAAATCAAATTCCTTCAAAAGCTTCTTGACATCAATGACAACTTATATACTTGAGCAAAGGCAATGTACCCAAAGTACCCAAAATTTCCAACAATCTCCCCCTTTGTCATTGATGGCAAACCTTTACTGAAAACACTTCTCAAGAGCCAAAACTGAAACCAACTATGCTAACAACTGAGAATCTTCCTTTGAAGTTTTGCTCCCCCTGACTTGAAGCTTTCCTCTTCACTTTGAAGCTCTCCCCCTTACTCATATCTCTCCCCCTTTGTCATCAATGGCAAAGGGTCACCTTTGGGGCTCGGGACTAAGAATGAGCCTCTTAGCTTAGTCCCTCCCCCACCTCCTGATGAGGTGATTAATTTTGGGGTGGGAGTAAAACTCCCATTAGGCACTGATCATCATCAGCGTCTATAACTTCCTTGTCGGGCCTTCTCTTGAACTCTTTGTCCATATTCCTGTTCTTGTCACTGTTCTTGTTCTTGTTCTCATCCCTGTTCTTGTCCATGCCTTGATCCTTGGACCTGATCATGCCACTGTTCCTGTTCTTGTAATCTAGAATTTCAGCTCTACACTATTTGATTATGTGACCTTCATTGTTGCACTTGAAACACTTGACGATGTTGTTTCTCTAAGGTAAACCTGATCTTTGAATCCACCTGTTCTGACCAAACCTGTTCTGACCAAACCTATTCTGGCCAAACCTATTCTGACCAAACCTGTTTTGACCAAACCTGTTCTGACCAAACCTGTTCCTGTTATTTACCTTGCAATAAACTGCCTTGTGCCCAAACTATTGACAAGAGTAGCAATACCCTTGAAAGAAACTAGCACTTCTGAAATTGTCGTTTACCTTCTTCACTTGAGCCATGCAATGTGAAGCCATGTGACCAAACTTATGACAAGCAAAACATCTGCCTTGAAATTTTCCTTTATTTGACCTCTTGGGTCCTGAAAACTTCTTCTTCTCATTCTGAATTCTGTTTTCTATTTCTGTGCATCTATCATTCAAGGACTCATGATCTGAAATACTTTCCTCATCAGAACTCTCTTCCTTTTGGAGTCTCTTACTAGACTCTCCAACTTGTTCCTTGTGTGGCTTAACAAAACCAAGGCCTATTTTATCTGTTGTCTTTCTTTGACCTTTGATGAGTGACTTAACCTTTTTGGAGCTATCTTGAAACCTGTAAAGCTTATCCTTGTACTCTTTAGTTTCCTCTTTCAAAGAAGCCATTTTCTGTTCTAACTCACTATACTCAAGAACCTTAGACTCTAACTCATCCTTGAGTTCTTGTGTCTTAGCTATAGAGAAATCAAGATTTTCTATAAGATCATCTCTCTCCATACAACATTCATCTAACTTATCCTTGAGTCTAGCATTCTTCTTTCTTTCCTTTTTCAAAGCACTAAGAGCATTAATAAGTTCACTTTCAAGATCCTTTATTTGTTTGCTTTCTGAATCATCAAAGCCTTTTTCAGATTTCTTATCACTAGAGGTGCTACCTTTTTCAAAAACCATACAAGCATCTTCCTTATAGTTTTCTGAAGCATCCTCATACATACTGGAAACCAAATCATTATTTGTACAATCATCCTCAAGGTGACCAAAATTTCCACATCTAAGACATTTCATGATAATGAATCTATGTTTCGGTTCTTCCTCTTTTTTTGATATGAACAACATCTCATTTTCATTATCACTTGAAGAACTTTCACTATCACTACTAGAACACTTACTTGCTTTGTCTAGATAGAAACTCTTCTTGTGCTTGTGAGAATACCTCTTTCCTTGATTGTTGTGCTCATCTTTGTTCTTTCTGTGATGCTTATGCTTTTCAGAAACCTTGCTCATAGAATCCTGTTTATCTTCATCACTTTCATTCTTGGGAACAGTACAGTCAGTAGCATAATGACCAAACTTTCCACAATTGAAACATCTTATATTTTTCACGCTTTTGTGCTTTCTAGAGAACTTGCCTTTCTTGTTGTAATATGCCTCTTCATCACTAGAAGACTCATCACTATCTTGAAGCTGTTTACCCTTGGATTTCTTGGTAGCCTTGAAAGCTGCCTCTTTCTTGACATCAACCTTCACTTGAGTTCTCAACTCAAATGTTGCAAGTATACTATGGAGCTCATCCTTTTTCAACTTATCCAAATCTTTAGCTTCCTCAATAGCAAAAATATTTTCACTAAATCTATTAGGAAGAGATCTTAAAATCTTATCACAAACATCATTTTCAGCAAGCTCAAGACCTAAGTCTTTCATGGAGTTAACAACCTCATCCATACGAAGCATGTAGTCACTAATATTTTCATCATCATTCATCTGGAGTTGTTCAAACATACCTTTGAAGTGTCTCAACTTGGCCTTTCCGACATTTGTATCACCTGTATGAACCACCTTCAACTGTTTCCACATTTCACTAGTCTGTCTTATGGTGAATCACTTTGGTGAGATCTGCTTTCTGTAAGCCTTTCAGGATTGCATTCATTGCTTTTGAATTGCTGTGATGTAGGAGCCTTTCTTCTTTAGTATTAGGACCATGTACAGGAATAGTGTACTCATCTTCAATCACTTCCCATACCTCATTACCAAGTGCCATTAGATGAACCTTCATCCTTGCACTCCAAAGACCAAAATCTGACCCATCAAGAATAGGTGTTGCATTGCTACTTGAATGATCCATTGTGTTCTTTACTAGCTTTTCCTTCAAGTTGTTAAACTTTTCGAAGGCACCTGCTCTGATACCAATTGAAGAACACAAGCTTATACTGAGAGGGGGGTGAACAGTATAAGACCTCTTTTTACTTTTTCCTTTATACTTCAAAATAGTAAAGCAATATACCCAAAGCAATATCAAAACAATGCACAATATCATCCACAAAGTGACACCAATTTTAACGTGGTTCACCCAGAATGGTTGGGCTACGTCCACAAAACTTTTCTCTAAAAGTTATCTCAAAGTTCTTTGGGAATCCTTCCCAATTACAATGTTTATGAGCCTCGGCCCAAAGGAGATACCTTCCCCCAATCAAAATTTATGAGCCTCTGCTCAAAGGAGATACCTTCCCCTCTGCTCTGGAAATGATCCCTCAGAAGATCAACTGCCTCTACCTCTTGCCAGCACGTGGAACTCCTTTCCATCGAAGACCTCCTATCCTCAATGCTTAGCCTAAGAGACCTTTGCCTTCTATGATCACGTCCACAGCAGCTCAACAACCTGTACCAAACACAGTCAGTCGGTCTAGTACAAGTCTTCCTCTGTCTATCAGATCTGTCCAACACTTGAACAAATCAATCCTCTGCACACAAGCCTTCTCAAAGACTTGCCAAATCTGTCCTCAGGTTCTTCTCAAAGAACCAGTGCACCTCTGTCCTCATACAGCAGCACTCCACGTTCGTCTTTGCCCTTTGTGCTCTCTACGCCCTCTGCTCTCTCTGTGCAATCACAGCCGCACTTGGTCGAACTTCAACCTTTGCACTCTCTACGCAATCACAGTGGCACTTAGAACAATTCACCATGACTCTTCGCTCACTCTGCACACTTCGATCAAATTTTGCACTCTGCTCTCGACGATCGAACTTCTCACTCTATGCTCTATCTATGAACGTCACAACTAACAACACCTCCAACTCTTCAAAATAACCTACCTTTTATAATAACACTTTCAAGATCAAAACCTTAATCTTAGTCGGTTGTAACCCTGATCTTTAGTCAGTTGCACAACCCTAAACTTCATCGACTGCAAACCCTAATCTTCATCGGCTCACATTTAACTTTGTCGGCTTCAACTGCCTCTGTAACTCTTCTATAGCTTTTGCCATGAAACTACAACATGTCACGATATCGTGACACCTTTGCAACCATACACTTTCTTTTGGCTTTTGTCATGATATCATGACACTTCAGCCTTTGTCGACTTCAACTAAGCTCTTGTCACGATATCATGACACTTCTATCTTTGTCAGCATCAACTTTGCTTTTGTCACGATATCACGACACTTCTCCCTTCATCGACCTCCTTTCTACTTTTGTCATGAAATCATGACACTTCTGCCTCTATAGACTTCATCTTCACTTCTATCATGATATCACGACACTTCTATCTTCATAGCCTTCCTCTCTGCTTTTGTCGTAAAATCATGACACTTCTCCTATAGAAGACATACTTTCAGTTTCTGTCATGAAATCGTGACACTTTCTTCATCTGCTTTCTTTTTTTCCTGTCATGAAATCATGACACTTTTTGCATCCGTACGCATTCTTTGCAACCCATCATAAAATCGTGACGCTTTCAACTTTCGTACGCTTTCCTTGTAACCCATCACAAAATCGTATAATCAACTTTCCTTTTTCTCTTTAAGTCACAAATGACATGTCACGATATCATGACACTTTTCTAACTTGCTTTCTCTCTCCTGCTTAAGTCACGAAAATGCGACATGTCGCGATATCGTGACACTTTTCCTCCTTAGCTCTTTTCTGTTCTTCGGGTCACGAAAACCCGACATGTCGCGATATCGTGACACTTTTTCTCCTTAGCGCTTTTCTTTTCTTCGGGTCGCGAAAACCCGACATGTCGCGATATCGCGACACTTTTTCTCTGTGAGCTCTTTCTCTCGAACCTGTCGTGAAATCGTGACACTTTTTCGTCCGTACAATCCCTCTTGCAAATTGTCGTGAAATCGTGACACTTTTCTTTGCGAGCTCTTTCTCTCGAACCTGTCGGCTTGGGGTTTGCAAAAGACCTTTGAAATTGTCATGTCGTAACCTTCATCAAAACAAATTATTTGACATCAAATCAAATTCCTTCAAAAGCTTCTTGACATCAATGACAACTTATATACTTGAGCAAAGGCAATGTACCCAAAGTACCCAAAATTGCCAACAAAATTATCTCATCAACGTGATATCTATTGACTTAACAACACCCATCCACAACCTAGCCGACCTGGCACAGTCATTGTATCTAGACATAGATGCCATAGACTGGGATCGCATCGATTCCCCTCCATCCCCATCATAGTACTGGCCTTTCGGTGAGATGCTCCATTTTATCCCTAGGCCAACTCACGATATCTACCATGCTAAAGAGGGACCCGAGGTTCCTAATGATGATCTAAACTCAACAAATGATATCCATTTGATCTCGACTCCATAGCAGTTGGAAGACGGATCCCACATGTCGGTCAAGGAGACGACTGATGTAGACATTGGCTCAGATCCAATGAATCCACAAGTCATCAAGCTGGAGGTAATTTTATCCCTCGAAGAGCAAGATGACTACATTGTATTGTCCTTCTCAAAGAGAAGAAAGAGTTTTTGGTGTGGTCATGCAAGGACATGTCGAGACTAGACCCGCAACTAGTCACGCATAATCTAACGCTTGATCCGACAGTCAAGCCAGTTAAGTAGAAACTATGCAAGATGCACCCAACAATGGCCTTAATAGTCAAATACAAATTGTAAAAGTTGTTGGATGCACAGTTTGTCATCTATGTGGATTATCCACCATGGCTGTCCAACATGGTGCCCGTCAAGAAGCCTGATGGGAGGATTCGCATATGCACTAATTTTTGAGATCTAAACAAAGTGAGTCCTATGGATGATTTTCCCTTGCCGAGCATTGATGCCTTGGTAGATGTTACAATGGGCCACAAAATGCTTTCCATCATGGATGGTTTCTCAGGATACAATCAAATTTGTATCAATCCTGAGAACTAGCTAAAAACAGCATTCACAATGCCCTAGGAAACATTTTTTTATAAGGTCATGCATTTTGGCCTTAAAAACATTGGCACCACCTACCAACGTGCCATGACATACATCTTCCATGACTACATGCACAAGACCTTAGAAGATTACATGGATGATTTTTTGTCCAAGTATCTTTTGTTCCCAGATCATCTCGGTGACTTAAGCAAGATCCTCGATCACCTCATAGAGCATAGAGTCAGACTGAATCCCAAGAAGTGCATTTTTGGCATCACATCTAGAAAACTCTTGGGTTTCATAGTCTCAAAATGAGGTATCAAGGTGGACCCAAACAAAGTCAAGGAAATCCTTGAAATGCTTCCCCCAACTACCATCAAGTAACTCAAAATATTGTAGGGAAATGTTGCGTCGATCAAGCGCTTCATAGCACAGCTATCTAACAAGTGCCGACCAATGAACAAGTTGTTGCACAAGGGGGTAGCATTTCACTGGGATGATGAGTGCCAGTCAGCCATTGATGACATTAAACAATACTTGGCTTCACTTCCAGTACTGACACCACCTAGACTAGGAGTGTCATTCTACTTATACATCTCAGCATGCGAGGTGGCACTGGGAGCCATGTTAGCCCAGAAGAATGAACTTCACAAAGAGCAAGCTACTTACTATCTTAGCCGCACCTTGGTTAGTTATGAATTTAACTATGCATATGTTGAAAAACTCTACCTGGAAATGGTATTTGATACTAAAAAGTTGTTCCATTATATGTTGAGCAACAAGATGTATGTTGTGTCTAAGGAGAATCCATTGCGGTACATGATGAGTCGTACTTATCATAGTAGTCGCATGGTGAAATGGATCATGTTGTTGACAAAATTTGACATAGAGTTTATTAGATAGAAATCCATAAAATGTCAGGTCATAGCTGATTAACTAGCAGAGGCTCCTCTCGAAGATGATCAGCCTCTGGTCATAGAACTACCCGATGATGGGGTCTTCCATGTCTCAGAATCACCAAATTTTGATGAGCCTGAGTCACAGACTGACATAACCCTATTTTTTTATGGTTCTAAATGTGAGCAAGGTGATGGCATGGGAATAGTATTCTTCACACCGCAGGGTGATCCAGTGCCCCTGTCATTTAAATTAAATTTCCCATGCACCAACAACAATGCAGAGTATGAAGCCTTGCTCATAGGTCTTCAGATAGCAATCACCATGAACATTAAATGATTAAACATCTTTGGTGATTCACTGTTAATTGTCAACCAAGTCAAAGGGGTATTCCAATGCAAATGCCCAGTTCTGTAGGCCTATAAAGCCCTTGTGGACAAATTCCTAGCAAAGCTTGAATGGTACGACTGTATCGCTCCAAATTTTTTGCATCCTTACCTTCAAGCTAAAGGATCTGTGCCCGAAAGCAGGATGGGAAAAGCATGGGATGGTACCTTGGACTGAGAGGCCCTTTGAAGGTCTCGCCTCTCGGGGGAGGGGTATTAAGGTGATTTTTTAACGGATGGTGGGGCTCACCAGGAAACGTTTAGTGGCAGTTTCCACGCATAGGTTGGGGATTAGTTTAATGTGTTCAATTTTAGCTTCAAACATCCAAGTCCTAGGTTTGGCCAAATGAATCTAAGCTAAGCTATATGAAATGCTGATTATATGAATACAAAAAATAGATTGGAACAGAAAATAGAGAGAATAAACTAGAGTAAAGATCCATACCTGATCCAGATGTCTGATGGAGATTTTGATTTTTGAAGCAGTCCAGATCATCTAGAATTTGATAAGATCATCTCTGATCTGACAGGATCGTCTGAGATCTGATAAATTCGTCAGACGAAATTGTCGGAGACCTGCAATTGCATAAATGGATACCAAGAACAAAAACTACAATTGCAAAAGCAAGGGAAAATGATAGAAATAAAAGTATGAATGCTAGAATGACAACTTTAGATAACAAATTAAGTAAAATGCATGGTTTTAATGACTAAATTTGACTTTATTATGCATCTAGGCTACATGAGGTGAACTCCAAGATGCAAAGCAGTAATAAGCTTAACTAATGCAAATCCAAACAACAAAAAAGAGTAAAGAAACATAAACTTTGGGTACTGATTGCCCCCAACGTTGACTACAGTCAAAATAATCTCAGATTGGTACAAAATCATCTCGAATTAGACAGGATCATCTGCAATGATCTGGGCTTTGCTCCGGCTGAAGAATAACAAAGTTCCTGCAAGAAAATTCAAAAAAGGACAAAGGCAAACAATAATCTAGGATATCCTGAAGCATGTAAAACTTAAAGTATAGAAAAATTCAGCTAGGGGAATGTCAAGGGGAGGGCCTAAGATTAAATAGGCATAGGAAAGAGGTTGGGAGGTTGGAGATCATCCCATTTTGGGAGATCTCCAATGGGGGGAGACTCTAACAATGCAGATGCGTCTATGCCCGAGTTAGAGAAGCTGTTGAAACAGAAGCTAATTTTGAAAAATTAGTTTTGGGATGAAATCGTCTAGACATTCTGCTCCAGACAAAATTGTTTCATCTAAGGCGATATCGTCTGATCAGAGACGATATCATCCAACGGATGAAAAAAACTCTAAAAATGGCACAGAAAACAAGGAAACGGGTAGCAGGCGGTTTGGGAGCAGTTTTGAGGTTGAAATTTGAATTTGAATTATTACTAAGGTAATTTTAATTATTTACTAAGTTTTACTGTGCCAATTTTAGGGTGCTACATTTTGCCCCCTCTTTAGTGAATTTTTTGAAGAAAATGCGTTAAATATGAGTTCTTCTTGACTTATGACAAAGCAAAAATTATTCCCATTTTTAGGCGATGATTCTTGGTCGAATCGTACGACAACTTACTATGATTCCCCCTCCGTGTTTTTACCCAAATCGAACGTTTGAGGTAAAAACGTGAAAAGCAAAAAATTAAAATGTTTTTAATTATTTTTGAATAAAATTAAAAAATAGGGAAAAACCCTAATTCATTTTTACTGTTCATTTTCATTTTCTGGTTTGTGAAGCTCTGCAAACAAAATGATCGAGACAACACACAAATCGACAGAGGTACGACACGGGCTACGAGTAAGAGTCTAAACTTAGTTTAGAATGCTTGAATTTTGATTTTCTATGCTTTGTAGATTAAATTTTGATGATTTTTGAGCATTGCGGCCGTTTTTGGGCCATCGACATCATCGGGACAAAATTGTCTTGATATCGTTGATTTCATCCAGGGGTGAAATCGACAAAAATGGGGACGATTTCATCAAAAAAGGGATAATTTCGGTTTGCGAAATCAAAGAGGAATTTTCTCAAATTGGGGATGATATCGTCCAATATTGGACGATATAATCATTGATGAAATTGAACTTGCTTTACTTGCATTTTTAATCACTGTTTTATTAAATATTTTTATTGTTTTGTTGTTTATGTTGCAGAGAGGATTTCTAAAGAGTAGAGAATGGAAATACGACAGGCTGAGGGATGACTTTGCCGCTCTATCTCATGAAGAGCGAGATCAGTTGGCATAAGTTGGCTTGCAGCATGTGACAGAGATGCCACAGGTTTCTATAGATATGGGGCTATTGACAACCCTAGCAGAGAGGTGGTATCCGGGTTCTTCCTATTTTTGGTTATCGACAGGGGAGATGACTCCCACACTAGAGGATGTATGGAGGATTTTGAGGATCCCCATACAAGGATGGTTAATAACTCCCGTGGCCAATCAAGGCCACGTGATGATGCAACTGTGCGAAGATCCGAGCTTCACCTTGGATAAGGGCGAAGTGAACATCGAGTCGCTACGCCAGATGCTTGGGGCATCTAGACTGACATAGGTTTTGGCTGGGGTAGTAGGTGGTCTGCTGCTATGCCATCAGAGTGGATACAAAGTACCATGGCTACTGACAGATGTGGTTTGCGACATGAGATACCACAGGTACAAGTTTTATTGGAGGAGTTATGTACTATGCCAATTATATAGGATCCTGCATGGGGTCATATATAAGGGCGACCGATGTTTGGTTATGACATCACTACTACAGGTTTGGTGCTAGGAGCACATCATAGTGTGGAGGTCGGTAGGGCTCCCAATGACATGGTTTGATGAGGAGAGGCCCTAAGATTTCTACTGGTGGCTTTGAAGAGGGTCACAACGGTAGATAGATCTGCCAATGTCCCAGAGACTACTTGACAACCTTGTCTTCGACTAGATCACCTGGAGGCCTTAGAGAGATCATCCAGGGTGGGTCGAGGATGGACAAGAGCTGGTTCACATTAGGAAAACCTACTAGCTAAGGATGGAGAGGGGAGAGGTGGAGCTCCACTACTATGACTGAGTGTTGAGGCAGTTCGGTCTACAGTAGGGGATCCCATCTCTCAGAGACTATGAGTTTTCTTGGACCGTTTGAGATAACACTACAACTAGCAGGGCTCTAGATATGAAACACTTTTGGATTCAAGACACAGATGATGCCCCCATTTAGCCAGTGGATGGGGACAATGCAGGGGTATCCGATGGTTATGATGCTTGGTACACAGGCATCTACCCTCCTCGAATGACGAGGGATCAGGGTCTGATTCATGCAGTTGTGCATCGAATGGGGAGGTGGTGCCAGGAAGCCATTGAGGTGCCACAGGGTCATGGAGGGAGAGAGCAGAGGAGACCATAGGCTCAACAGAGGCCATGACAATGGGAGAGGATGGAGGAGAGACCCCCTTATCCACGGAGAGAGAGGCCACCATAACCCGATAAGGGCAAGGGTGTGAGCATAGGAGAGAGTAGTGAGATGGCTACTCTTTGGGTAGAGACTATCCGTCTCTAGGCATAGATGCAGACTCTACAATATGAGGTTGCACACCATCGAGCAGAGGCTACACAGCTCAGAGATGAGGTTGCATGCCTCAGAGCACGGATCGAAGGAGCGAGCGCTCAATAGCTGGCACGGTTGATTGCTTAGACCGCATTCTATCAGGGTATCTACTTCTAGATGGTTCCAGAGGGCCAGAGGGTACAGCTACCAGCCAGCATTGTGGATCCGATCAGGGTTGGGTTGTCGAGGACTTCATCCTGATCGACAACTAGGACTCGCAATACCACACATACTGTGATGGGGCCACCTCGTCCACCTCAGGGCTGGGGAGGAGATGAGGTTGAGAGCTCAAGGGGTTCTTGAGGCTAGGATACTACATTGTATAGACTAATTAGATGATTTGAGAGGATTGAGTATGCCAAAATGTAGATTGTGGCATACCAATCCAATTTTGATATGATGTACATATATTGTTGAGATAATATATATATATATATATATATATATATATATATATATGATATGTTTGATCATATGACTTGTCTTATGTGTTTTTATGATGCTTTATTGTTGTGGTGTGATTGATTTGATGATTCATGTAATTATGTCGGTTGAAAATATTATGGTTTGAATGTCATGTTTTTTTAAAATTTAAAATTTAAATGAAATAATCTGATGTAAACAAATTGGTTGTTTGTGATGTGATTTGATAAAAAAGAAAAGAGACTTCTAACAATAATTTCAAAGGACATTGTCACTATTATAGACCATTTCATGGAGTCGCCGCTCACTCGGTCGTCAAGTTAATCCCAGTATAGAAATATTGTTAAAAGTAAAAGAGTGCTTAAGAGACTATCTTAAGACTTTGTTGTGATGATGCAAATGATGATGATGATGATGATGATTTGTTTTCAGATTTTCATGAAAAAATTATGCATGAAATATTTTAAAATGACTTTTGCTAGGCATAAATTCCTAAGTGTGATAAAATTTTTGGATAATTCCCTAGGAATTATACCATCATTGCAAAATTGAAGTTTGACATAATGACATGAAAATAGAGTAAGTGTTTGTTTTATTTTAAAGCATAATTGTGTAACATAATGATTTAAGTCATATGTTTTTATGATTTTGAATAAATGGAAAATAAAATTGGTACAATGGTTTGCGCTAGGCATAGAATATTTAGATATAGACTTATACAATCATCACAAAATCCAAAAGAATAAAATAAATAGTTTTATTGCATGGTTGATTTTTAAGGTCTTTAGTTGCATTAGTATTTTTTTTATTTTCTTTAAAAACAAGGTCGTCGACCTCAAAGGATCGATGACGAAATTTCTTGGCATATAATCTTTTAAGCTTGTTTTGGTAAGCATGAAGATGCTCCAAAGCATTAATGCACTTTTCATCTAGAAGTTCCAACTGACTGGGTCTACTTTGGTATCTTGAATTAGTAGAGCCAAAGAAGGAACTTCTAATTCAAAAGAAAAAATGGCTTCAGCACCATAAACCAAGACAAAAAGTGAAGTTCCAGTGGGAGTTTGAACACTAGTTCGATAAGCCCACAAAGCTGGATATAATTGAATGTGCCAGTCGCGGCTAGATTTATTGACCAATATTTTGAGAATTTTGATTAAGGTTTTGTTAGATGCTTCTGCTTGGCCATTACCCTGAGGATAATAGGGAGTGGACCATTGATGTTGAATCTTATATTTTTGGCATAATTTCTTGACATATTTATTTTTGAAACAAGTTCCATTGTCTAAGATGAGATTTGCAAAAAATTTGAACCTACAAATGATTTGATTAAAAATAAATTTAGAGACTTGTGTTCTAGTGCAGGAAGCTAAAGGCATAGCTTCAACCCACTTCATGAAATACTTAGTGGCGGTTATGATGAATTTGTGTCCATCAGATGGCACAGGATTAATTTTGCCAATAATTTCTAAGACCCATTTTGAAAAGGGCTAAGGAGATGAAATAGCCTGCAGCTCTTGTGCAGGCGCATGGACAGGGTCAGCATGTTTCTGGAACTTGTCACAATGGCGCACATAATCATGTGCATCCTTTTCCATGGTAGGCCAAAAGTAGCCTATCCTAAGGAGCTTTTTAGCAATGACACTACCACTAAAGTGTCCTCCACAAGATCCATCGTGGACTTCACTTAAAGCTGATTTGGATTCTTCTAGATTCAAACATCTCAATAAGATACCTTCAAAAGATCTCCTATATAAAGTATTGCCAATTATTACAAATTGACTTGCTCGTCTACGTAATAACCGATGTTGGTTTCTATTAGAATTGGCAGGGAAAGTCCCATTGTAAAGAAAATCAAATATATCTATATACCAAGGGTCAGGAGTAGTTTCATTGATTAGAAACACATCCAAAGGTTCTAAACATGACTTATTTGAAGCGGGTTCTTGGAGTCGACAAATAATTATGGTGGCATATTCATCATCTAACTCCAAGGGTAGAAGAGATGCAGCTGCGGCCATAGCGTCAGCCGCACGATTGCTAGTTCGTGGAATAGCTTCCAAAGTAACTTTATCAAACAAGGATAACAATTGCAAAACATATGCTTTATATGGGCACAATTTATCATCTCTGGTCTGATAAAATTCATTAATTTGATTTATGACAAGTTGAGAATCACCAAAAACTAGTAGATGTTTGATTTTTAATGCCAAGGCAGCTCGTAATCCAAGGATTAGAGCCTCATATTTGGCAGTATTATTGGTGCAAGCAAATGTTAATTTAAAAGACAAAGGTATAATGTGTTTTTGTGGAGATATTAAAATAATACCCGCACCAACCCCACTCATGCATCGGGCTCCATAAAATTATAAGGACCATTGTTCAATATGGTCTGCCTCTAATTGAAGGCATTCATCAAGAAACTCAATGATGAGGGGATGGGTAGACTCTAAGGGTGCAGCAGCTAACTGATATGCTATGATTTGACCCTTAAAAAATTTTGTCCTATGAATGTGAGTTCAAACTCGCTGAGCAAGAACCCACTTTGCTGTGCGACCCAATAAATAAGGTTGACTCATAAGATATCGTAAGGGATCATATTTAGCAATGACATATGTTTTTTGACTAAGCATATAATGGCATAATTTCTACGTAGAAAATACGACTACTAGAAATAGTTTTTCTAATGAGGTATAACGAGTTTCATAACTGATTAAAGTTTAGCTAAAGTAATAATTAGCACGTTCTTTCTTCTCATCATCAAGTTGAGCTAACATAGCTCCTAAAGCAAAATCTAAAGCTGAAATATACAGGAGAAATGGGTGATCATGTTTAGGCGATGAAAGCACAGGTGGGTTAAGGAGGTATTGTTTGAGAAGTTCAAAAGCTTCTGTACATTTGTAATCCCAGTTAAAAGGGACATCCTTCTTAAGGATCTTAAGAAAGGGAGTGGTTTTGTCCGCCAGCTTATCGATGAAGCGATGGATGGCTTGAAGCTTACCTTGTAAACTTCATAACTCAGATATATTGGTAGGTGCGGGCATATCAGTGATAGCTGCAATCTTAAGAGGGTCAATTTTGATACCACGTAAAGAAACTAAAATCCCTAATAGTTTACCGGAATTAACTCCAAATATGCTTTTGGCTAGATTTAATCAAATAAGGTATTCTCTTAACCGATTAAATACTTTTCTCAAATCATCTAAATGATCATCTTCTTTAATAGAGTGAGCTATATTATCATCTACGTAATCATATAGGATATTATGCATCATATCATGAAAGATATAAGTCATAGCTCGTTGATATGTTGCGCCTACATTCTTTAAACCAAATGGCATCACTTTCCAACAAAAGGTACCCCAAGGGGTAATAAAGGTTGTTTTAGCCTGATCTTCAGAATCTATCCTAATCTGATTATAGCCAAAAAATCCATCCATTAGGGACATCATTCCACTCCTGGCGGTAAATTCAATGATTTGGTCCATGTTTGGAAGAGGAAAATCATCTTTAGGGAATGCAATGTTAATATCTCTAAAGTCCGTGCAAACCCTAACTTTAGTAGCTTCTTTCTTGGTGACTGGAACTACATTCGAGATCCATTCAACATAATCAATAGCTTGTATGAAAATAACATTTAGGATTTTTTCTAACTCCCCTTTGACTAGCAGGGCCACTTTGGGATGCATTTTTCTAAGTTTTTGTTTAACAGGTTTAGCATCCGGATGGACTACTAGATGATGCATGACTACAGAAGGGTCCAGACCTAGCATATCTTCATATGTCCAAGCGAAGACATCTTCATATTCTTTAAGGAATACAATGTATTCATCTTGTTTTTCTTGGCTTAATGCTGATCCAATATTGATTATGTGAGGATTATCCTCAGTTCCAATGTTAACTTTAATGACGTTTTCTACTTCCATGTGTAGATATCTTTCAAAATTAGGTGGGGTGGGTGAAATGCCCAATTATTGTAATTATTTTAAGGTTAGGTTGGATAATTCGTCTTGATGAGTGGTGGCCTCAATTTGGGCTATAGTTGGTATAGAACTGTAGACACCAAAATAGCACCAATCTGATTATGTGACTGCAAACACTGATCGCTTTGACACACACAGCCCCCAGGGCAGCCCTCAGAGGTTAAACAGTGGTCCTAACCACTTTCATAGCAATTTTGTAAGGTCAAAAGGCAATTTGGCACATTCAGACACTTTGCTCAGTATTCGTCTCACCCAGGGATGAATTCTAACTAAGATTCGTCTCACCTAGGGACGAATTCTAAATTTGTCTTTGGTCAGGATGAATTCCAGGTTTAACAGGAAAAAAGAAGAATGCCACCAAGTGGCAGTCGAGGACAGTCAATTATTGCCTCCTGTCGTGCATGCGCATGTAGGTGGGTAGATTGGTAGTTAGTGGACTATCACAAAGGCAGTCATGGAAGCCCAAGTCAGGGAGGAGTCTCCTCCCTCTTGGGAAGGCATGGCCACCACATGGAATCCCTACATGCCCCTCAAAAGATACCCCCTAGGTCTATAAAATGGTGGACTTTCCCACCCAAATGGGGACAAGTTGGAGGCATTTTCAAGCAACAAAGTGTTGCCAAATTGAACACCCTATTGCACCCTTTTTCGATTCACCCTTTCACATCCATTAATCTTTTTCACAAGAGAGGTTATTGGGTGTCTTTTGGAAGCATGGATCCAAACCCAAACCCAAAATTTGACCACCTTAATCCACAAATTTTCCGACACCACATTCCAAGAGATTTTGGGCCCTTCCCTAGTGGATTGGCACCGAAATCAAGTTCCAACGGTGGGTGGCCCACTCGGGCACCCCGCATATTTTGAGTTTCATTCTAATTCATTTTCTATCATTTATTCATTTCTCATTCCATTCTATGCTGACTAGATAGTTCATGTATTCAATTTTGTAATATTTTAATCAAATTTCATCATATGCTTGTCGCTTTTGTCGTTTTTGTTGTTCCACTAACTTGTAGGTAACAAATTCAAAATCCTCAGTGATGGAGGTCAAATTGGGAGAATCTGACCATCTGGGTCGTCCCAAAATGGCCCCAATTACTTGACCCCTTTATCTGGAGGTGTTTTGGAGACCCCAAGGTTTGACATTTAGATGACATCACTTCAGCTTTCCTAACACAGTCGAATTCGTCCCACCCGGGGATGAATAACAACAGAATTTGTCCTGCCCAGGGATGAATTACAGTTGAAAGTAGATTTGTTGACTGTTTCAATGGCAGTGGCCCTCTGGTAATGTCTTCTGACCTCTATAATATTTGCAAGTCATTTAGGATCATTTCATGCATCATTTTAGTCAGTCTTAGGCATACATCTTTTATTAATTTCAAGGAACAAACTTTTCCTATTTGCAGCAGGTGCTACTAACTCTTTTTGTTGTTTCTTTGAATGTAGGAGGAGCAACAAAGACTGAAGACCCATCAACACCAGTGGTGGCAACACTTTGGCCCCCCCATTTTGCATGTGGGCACGTGAAAAGAAGATCATTATTCACTTTTGTAATAGAAACATGCTAACTCTCCTAGCCCTTAAAAAGGGAGGAGATGTATTGTAACCGAGTTGGAATCACATTAATAAAAAGGGCTGTGCTCCTAATTTCTCCTTTTACGTTTGGTTTTGATTCGATTATATCCGCTTTATTTCGTGCATCAAGCTAGTTAGTTTACATTGCAGCAATTAGTGTTTCTTTTTATTTTTGGAATCTCGTGCTTTCAGTGGCGATCACGGTGGGACTCTGTCCCCTGGTTTTTAAGATCAAGTAACTGATCCATTTTTGTGTTTGGTGCTTGATAGGTACCAATTTTTTTTAAAGCAAACTGTTATTCGTCTCTGACTGCGACGAATACTTTATTGTAATTCGTCTGACCCTGAGACGAATTCAAATTCATCTCAGATAGGGATGAATTCTGTTCTGTAATTCATCTCATAGAGGGACAAATTTCTACCTATAAATTTTTAGAGCTGAGGATTAGAAACAACAAGTCTAGGCAGAGAAAGGTAAGGGTTCCAAAACTATCTTTGTCATTTTTTGATTTTTTGCTTTCACTTTCTGTCAATTCTTGCGTGCTTAAGGAAAATAGTGGTTGCTTGCATGTTTCAATTTTAAGTAAAATAAACCACACACACATCACGTGGCATGTTTTTAACCAAGGAGCTGGTCGTAAGACCCCAGCCCTTGAGCAAGACCAACGATGGGTTCATCACCACCTTGGCTTGACTTTGCATCCATTTCCCCTGATTGTCACTGTTGTTAGGCATAAATCCTGACGAAAGCTGATCGAGTGTCGCTGGGGTGATTCCCATGCGTGTGAGGATAAGTCTTCTATGGTAGGTGTCATTAATAGGACAATCCCCCTTCTATACCACCTATGTTCCATGTACCATCTACTCTCATGTACCTATAGTTTCCCTCTCGTAAGGCGGGTATATAGAGAGGTTGGTATATCGATCCGGAAATGGTATATTAAAGGGGCGACCATTATTGGGAGTCATATGAGCCAACATTCTGCATTTAAACATTCTTAAAAACTTTCAAAAACAAAACAAAACATCAAAATGCACTAAACCAGTTTAGGACACACCATTAATCTTTAAAAGAGATAATCACTATTTGTGTATGTGTGTGTTCATTTCTGCTTAGTGTAACAAAAAAAAAATCATCATAAACGAGATAAAAATCTACTTAGCTAGTAGAAGAGCACCACAATGGTGTACACCCATAGCCAAGCCCAATCAAGGGTAGATGCTACGGAAGGTGCACAAAGAGAGGGTGTTGGTCGCCTTCTCTTTAGCCCTGAGGACTTGGCCATACCGCCTTGGCGGTATGGCCTACAAGAGATTCCACATCAGGCCACATCAAGAAGGAATTATTGGGACCCCCATCTGGAGGGTATGCCCATTCAACACAGCCCCTTTCGGGAAGAAGCTTTACATGTAGCACTCAATGTAAATAGAAAATCACCTTTTAAGGCTAGATATGAGTGGCCACAACGTGATGAAGCGCTAGAGAGGCACAATGTCCATGAGGAGAGACAACGTGAATACAACATCTCTCCTTTGCCTCCCATCAGAACTGAAAGACAAAACCCAGAGCGCAGGGCTCTCCACACAGGGCGAGCTAACTCTGCCCGCCCCCATGAAAGGGAGTACGAGGAAGACCATCGCATTCCTCAAGAACAACATACATCATGAGAGCCTTACGTTTCTGCACCTACTAGATATCATGGTCGCACATCGAGGCTAGAGCCTCAAGTAAATTTTGTCAACCTCGATAGAGGGAAGCGACCCATTGAAATCTCGAATCATCAAGACCGAGGAAAATACATAGAAGAAACATTTAAGCCTCCTAAGAAAAATATGGTAGACCAAATTGACCTAGCGAGGGCTCGACATGCCATCTGCCAAGCCCGCATCACGTAGCTTGAGCAAGGTCATCAACAGTTAGAGCACTTATACTGCCTCAATAAAGAGCGCATGTAGCGCGAAGTGGATGAGTTGCGTTATAAACCTGAGAGATTGCCAACCCCTCGCACCCAAAAAGTAGAACAATATGAGAGGTATAATCCTTTGGTGCATGACAGGTCTCCGTGACCTCGTCAAACTTTGCCTCCGAGACCTTATAGACCTGAGAGGGAGGCCACTCCCCGAAACAATGATGGGTACCCTTAGCGGGGACTCACTCAGGGTCATAGGCCTCGCCCAGAGACTCCTCAGGAAGTTTATGAGGAACATGAACCAGAAATAGAAAGGGCCGAAATGCCCTATCAATGCGAGAGGGCTTCCATTCGACCACCCCCCCATAGGCCTCCAATATCCCATAACTCACAACAGAAGCAAACAAAAAAGGAAGAAATTAAATCTTCCGATGCATACAAAGCGCTATTGGAGCGTTTGGAGTTTGTGGAGACAAAAGCTTCTGAGCATCAAAAGCCCACGTTATGTCAACTCTGCAGTCATCCAATGCATCCATCAGTGCCCACACCTCTTTACCCCGAACATTTAAAGTTGCCTCAGTTGGCAGTATTTAAGGGTGAAGAGGATGCTCAAGAGCATATGACAAGATTCCTAAGCTAATGCTTTGGTATTCAAGATAATGATGCATTGTTGCTTAGGACATTCATAACCACATTCGTAGGCCCTGCCTTAGATTGGTTCACACAGTTATCGAAGCATAGCATAAATAACCTAGATCAATTAGTAGATGCATTCCTTGAACACTTTGCCTTCAACACCAAGAAGAAGGCATCACTGAGTGATCTGGCCAGCCTCAGGCAATATGAGGAAGAGACAATGGAAGCATATGGGAATCAATGGAGGGCTCTACTTTCTAAGCTACCCTACCTTCCCCCTATGTCTGACCTCACACAGATGTTTGCATGAAGTTGCTTTAAATTTATCTCTAGGCTATTGCAGCCGTAGCAATACACCAGCCTAGAAGAAGCTTTGGTGCAAGCCAGAGTTATAGAAGAGATCAAAATAGGGGAGAGCACAATCACCAAGCCTAAAAAAAAGAGTGGAACAAAAACATTAAGATCGGGACTACGCAATCACAACCCACTGTGGTTAATCAAGTTGCGATAAATGTCCCCAAGCCTGTGTAAGAAATACAGCCCCAAAAGGCTAATTATCAGGTAGTGCCTCCTACTTATGAAAGAGAATAAAAAATAGGAGCAAAATCAGCAGCGTCACCCTAGGCGACAATTCACCCCTTATGCGGAGTCTAGGGACTCCCTATTTGACCGCTTGTCAGCGACAAATTTAGTCACCCTTCCAAAAATCCAAACTGTAGATCCTAATGCTCCCAAGCCTAAGGGATACAGAGAGGAATTATATTGTAGGTTCCATAGGTGAAGGGGACATGACCTGAATGGATGTTGGAAATTCAAGGGATTAATACAAGATTTGATCGATAATAAAAAATTGGTAGTGGACAACCCCATAGCACCAAATAATCAATATATGGGGGTATTCAAGGACCCTTTGCTTGCCCACGAGGCACAGGAAAAACCCCTTCAGGTCAAGGAGGTACGATAGAATCTTCCCATGCAAGGATTTGTGGGAATGATCAGCATAGTGACCAGGAACAAAAAGTACCTAGGAGTTGCCCCCGAGGCAGCTACAAGAGAAGTTCCAACAATGTCGCAACCTCAACAATGCCCTATGCAGTTGCCTCCACCTAGACCCGAGGTCACGATATGGACCAAACTCACATAGATTTTGTAGACCACATCGGCTAGGCTTTCCATTTATGAGCTTATACAACAGTCAACACCCCATAGAGAAGCTCTCATGGAAATTTTGAAAGCCATCGAGTTACAGCCTCACGAAGCAAATTCCTTCAATAACTTCATGGGACATGTGAAACGATGTACGAAGTCAGTCATTACATTCAGAGAAGATGAAGTTAAAACAGTATCGAATGACACAGCAGATCCACCCCTGCACGTTATCGTGCGGGTCAATGAGATCCTGTACAAGAGAGTGTTAGTAGATACTGGCTCATCCAGTAACATCATTACTACCATAGCATTAAAACATCTGAAGCTGCCAGCCTCTCATATCACGGCTTCCACATACACACTACGAGCATTCAATGATGTGATATGCTCGATAGTCGACACAATTGTTCTGCCCGTCCAGGTAGGAAAAAAGATGATACCTACATTATGCCATGTTCTGGAAGGCGAGATGGCATATAACATATTGCTAGGGTGGCCATGGATCAGGGACATGAAGTGTGTCCCTTCGATCGCTCACCAGTGTCTAAAGTATGCATTTGAAGGAGAAGTACATGTAGTCCCGATGGACTTAGAACCCTTCAAATATTACAATGTGGTGCAATTAATGCCTCAATCGACCCTCCCTTCAACGCATTTGGATTTCCAGTTAAATCCATCTAGATAGGGTCCAATACTACGGGAACCACTAGTGACTAAACCATCAAAATCCTAGCCAGGTGAGTCTTCATCATTTGTTCCTTCACTACCAATGCCACCTGTCATGGCTAAATGGAAGGACAAATGAAAACAGATCTTGCCAACGATATCAACTGTCTCAACAGAAGAAATACCTAGCACAACGGAAGCTGAGACTCCTAACCCACCAAACATGGAATGGACTCAGGAAGGCCTCCCGTTCCCTCCCTCCCAAGCATCAATAATTACTGTTGAAATGGCCAGTATAGGCCTGGGGAGTATCTAGTGCAGAATGTTGTGGCAATGCCCACGCTAGAATCCATGCAGGACATGGGGAGACCTCGCATTCCCATAGGGACAGTTGTTTCTCTAGGTTACCCACCAAACCAGACTAATTTTGTGTATGGGCACCTTGATCATGGTCCTAAACCATGCAAGCAAAAGGACAAGGATGAAGAGCCTTTTGCCAAAAATGTCAATTATTTTTCAAACCCAAACTTCGCTCTGAGATATCTCGACCAATGCAATTGGTATGGATACAAGCTAGGAAGGTATGAGCAAGGGGTACATGTCCTTTGCCAGCCAAGATACCAAATGTCGTATGATAAGTCGGGAGTAGGGTTCAACCACCCCCTGCCCTTAGACATCTTGGTGGAAAACATGCAAGGCCTAGGAATAGGCAACAAGGGTGGATTGGCATCAGATCCTAATGCCAACCCAAATATAGAATATACATTGGGAGATTACCTCCCATGGTCAACAACCACCCTTGGTAACATCAATAATCCCTCTCCTTTGCTAGAGAGAGGTGAAATTTTAGACACTAACTCCCAAGGAGAGCATAAACGGTGTCTAGATATCTTTTTGAAATTGTTCCCTTTAGAGGTTCCAATTGAACCAGTGCAATGTCAAGAGAATCAGGTCCCACCACCAAGTGTGGAACAACAACAATGGGATCAAATTAATTTGCTAGAACAAGGTGAAACCTTAATGTCGTAAGCAGTTGTGGAAGAAAATGAACATTTTTGGATCTCCAACAGTGATTTAGAAGATGAGACTGAGATGGCTTATCTCAACCACATGTGACAAATGCAACAAAGGCAACAAGTGCAACAACGTCATCCCTTAGGGATTGATGACTTATTTGCATAGATGGGCATACTGCCAGGGCATGAGTGGTATGTAGACCCAGTGGGGTGGGACCAAGTGTTGGATCCATGGCTCCAAATTTATGATGAGCATCGTCCACCTCGAGACCCTATAATGACATCAGTGTCAAGGGAAGACCCTGTCTTCCTATTAGCACATAGGGCAGATTCGTTCGTGCATGTCCCTCTAGAGCCAGATCCAAAGCATAGGGAGCATCCAGAATGTTTGAGTTATCATACCAGCGGTAATGGAGACCAAATTCATTCCATCCACATGATCTCCATTGATTTGACCGCACCCATCCGCAATCCGATCGATCCAGTATGGTCATTGGATCTAGACACAGATGCCATCGACTGGGATCGTGTCAACTCACCTTTATCACCATCAGAGTACTAGCATTTCAGTAAGATGCCTCATTTTACCCCAAGGACAACTCAGGATATTTTTCAAGCTGAAGAGGAACCCGAGGTTCCCAACGCAGACTTAAATTCAGCTGATGATATCCATTTGATCCCGACTCCACATAAGTTGGAGGACGGATCCCACATGTCAATCGAGGAGACGATTAACGTAGATATCAACTTGGATCTAATGAATCCATAGATTATCAAGCTAGGGGTAATCTTATCCCCTAAAGAGCAAGCCGACTACATTGCCATTCTCAAAGAGAAGAAGGAGGTTTTTGCATGGTCATACAAGGATATTCCAGGACTAGACCCGTAGCTAGTCACGCATAATTTAATGCTTGATATGATAATCAAGCTTATAAAGAAAAAACTACGTAAGATGCACCCAACAGTGGCCTTGATGGTCAAAGACAAACTATAAAAGTTTTTGGATGCACAGTTTGTCATCTATGTGGATTATCCATCATGGCTGTCCAACATGGTACCCGTCAAAAAGCTTGATAGGAGGATTCGCATATGCACTAATTTTCAATATCTAAAAAAAGCAAGTCCTAAGGATGATTTCCCCTTGCCGAGCATCGATGCGTTGGTAGACGCTACAGCAAGTCACGAAATGCTCTCCCTCATGGATGGTTTCTTAGGATACAATCAAATTCGTATTAATCCTGAAGACCAACTAAAAACGGTGTTCACAATGCCTTGGAGGATATTTTGTTACAAGGTCATGCCTTTTGGCCTTAAAAATGCTGGCGCCACCTACCAACATGCCATGACGTACATCTTCCATGACTACATGCATAAAACTTTGGAAGATTACATGGATGATTTGTTAGCCAAGTCTCTTTTGTGCTCAAATCATATCGATGACTTAAGCAATATCCTCGATCACCTAATGGAGCATAAAGTTAGACTAAATCCTAAGAAGTGCATATTTGGCATCACATCTGGAAAACTCTTGGGTTTCATAGTCTCAAAGTGAGGTATCGAGGTGGACCCAAAGAAAGTCAAGGCAATCCTTGAAATGGTTCCCCCAATTACCATCAAGCAGCTCAAAATTCTGTAGGGAAAGGTCACGTCAATTAAGCATTTCATAGCACAACTATCTGACAAGTGCCGACCCATGAATAAATTATTGCACAAGGGGGTTACATTTCACTGGGATGACAAGTGCCAGTCAGCCTTTGACGACATCAAAAAATACTTGGCTTCATCGCCAGTATTGGCACCACCTAGACCAGGAGTGTCGTTCTACTTATACATCTCAGCTACTGAGGTGGCACTGGGTGCCATGCTAGCCCAGAAAAATGAACTTCACAAAGAACAGGCTACTTATTATCTTAGTTGCACCCTTGTTAGTTATGAACTTAACTATGCATACGTTGAGAAACTCTGCTTGGCAGTGGTGTTTTCTACCAAAAAGCTATGCCACTACATGCTGAGCAACACTATGTATGTTGTGTCTAAGGATAATCCATTGCGATACATGATGAGTCGTACTTATCATAGTAGTCACACGACGAAATGGATCATGTTGTTGATAGAATTTGACATAGAGTTTATTGGACAAAAATCTATCAAAATACAAGTCATAGTTGATCAACTAGCGGAGGCTCCTCTTGAAGACGATCGACCTCTAGTCATAGAACTACCCGATGATGGGGTCTTCGATGTCTCAAAATTGCTAGATTCTGATGAGCCTGAGTCATAGGTTGACATAACCTTTTTCTTCGATGGTTCTAAATGTGAGCAAGGTGGTGGCACGGGAATAGTATTCTTCACACCGCAGGGTGCTCCAATGCCCCTGTCATTTAAATTAAACTTCTCGTGCACCAACAATAATGTAGAATATGAAGCCTTGCTCATAGGTCTTCAGACAATAATCGCCATGAACATCAAATGACTAAACATCTTTGGTGATTCACTGTTAATAGTCAATCAATTCAAAGGGGTATTCCAATGCAAATGCCCAGTTTTGTAGGCTTATAAAGCCCTTATGGACAAATTCCTAGAAAAACTTGAGTGGTATGACATCGAGGCACTCCCTCGATCATCGAATAATTTTGTGGACACAATGGCCTCCTTGGGGTCACTAATCCCGCAAGACCTTTTCGATGATATGACAACCATCCAAGTCAAAACCTTATCACAATCTACGATGGAGCATGCAAGCTCAGACTTGACGCCAGGAATCCACATGATCCAAATTGAACCATCCTCAAACAAGTTCTCTTGAATCCAAGATCGTCTGAAACATGCCAACTGGGGGTCCTTATTCTCCCCTACTCCCATTAATAGCAACACAACGCTATTCTTACAAGTTCTATCTCATTCAGCGTTCACTAGGGATGAACTTAAAGAGGGATTGGTTGTTCATACTGTCAAGGTTTTTGATCAACAAGACTGGTATTTACCCATTAGAGACTACCTCAAGCTAGGTAATCTCCCGCTTGGATTGACGCATGCCGCAAAATGAGCACTCAAGCAGAAAGTGGCTAAGTATGTCTTGATAGGAGACATTTTGTATCGTCGTAGCTATGAAGGAATCCTCCTTCATTGCTTGGACCAACAAGAGTCCACTTGGGCAGTCACCCAAGTGCACAATGGTACATGTGGTGGCAACTTCAGTGGTATGGCCATCGCAAAGTGCATTCTTTGCATGGGCTATTATTGGCCATCTTTAGGGCGAGATTGTTGTGCTTATGTCAAGAAGTACGTGAAGTGTCAACATCATGCCAATTTGATGCACATACCTTCCCAGGCCTTGCAGACAGTCCAGTATTCTTGGCCATTTTTGTAGTGGGGCTTCGATCTAATTGGAAAGATCTCCCTTGCATTGTCAGGCCGTCACACATTTATCATAACGACCACAGAGTATTTTACCAAGTGGGTGGAAGCAGTTCCGCTTACCTCTACGACAGGACCCCGCATTATGGAGTTCATTTTGCATAACATCATATGTCATTTTGGTATTCCATCCAAAATAGTCTCAAATAATGGGACGCCATTCAAGAACAAAGATGTGTGTGCTTTGACCACAAAGTACAAAATTCAGCACAATTTTTTGACACCTTATTATTCGTAGGTGAATGGGAAAGTAGAGGCGTCAAACAAAATGCTAGTTGCCATCCTCAAAAAGACCATCACAGATAGTCATAAGGATTGGCACATTCAAATCCCACTTGCACTATGGGCCTATTGCACTAGCATTCGTACACCCACTGGGGCCACTCCATTTTCGCTCGTGTATGGCTCCGAGGCAATCATGCCTCTAGAGTTGGAGATTCCTTCCTTGCACATATCAATGCAGGAGTTCATTGATGATGACTCTGCGTGGCAGGCCCGATTAGACCAACTTACATTGCTTTATGAATGACATGTTAATGCTCTCGAGCATTTACGTATTTATCAAGAGCGACTTAAGAAAGTTTACAACATGAAAGTTCACCTGAGAGACTTTTGAGTTGGTGATTTGGTTTTGAAGGAAAACCAACAGAATTCTAGTTTGTCGTCCCACCTAAGGGACAAGTTCATGGCAAATTGGTTAGGTCCATATGTCATTGATAGCAAAATAGGACCCGAGACATACCGGCTAGCTTCTCTTGACGGAACCAAGGAAATATAACCCTTGAACATCAGTCATTTGTGCCCATTTCCTATCTAAGAGAGCCAAATCCCAAAAATTCTCCAAGGCTCTAAAATCACTTGGTCAATCCCAAAAACTCTCCAAGGAACTCTAAAATCACTTGGTCAATCCCAAAAATGCTCCAAGGATCTCTAAAATCGCTTGGTCAATCCCAAAAATGCTCCAAGGATCCTTAAAATCGCTTGGTCAATCCTAAAAATGCTCCAAGGATCTCTAAAATCGCTTGGTCAATCCCAAAAATGCTCCAAGGATCCCTAAAATTGCTTGGTCAATTCCAAAAATGCTCCAAGGATCCCTAAAATCGCTTGGTCAATCCCCAAAATGCTCCAAGGATCCCTAAAATCACTTGGTCAATTCCAAAAATGCTCCAAGGATCCCTAAAATTGCTTGGTCAATCCCAAAATGCTCCAAGGATCCCTAAAATCTCTTGGTCAATCCCAAAATGCTCCAAGGATCCCTAAAATCGCTTGGTCAATTCCAAAAATGCTCCAAGGATCCCTAAAATTGCTTGGTCAATCCCAAAAATGCTCCAAGGATCCCTAAAATCGCTTGGTCAATCCCAAAAATGCTCCAAGGATCCCTAAAATCGCTTGGTCAATTCCAAAAATGCTCCAAGGATCCCTAAAATCGCTTGGTCAATCCCAAAATGCTCCAAGGATCCCTAAAATTGCTTGGTCAATCCCAAAATGCTCCAAGGATCCCTAAAATCACTTGGTCAATTCCAAAAACACTCCAAGGATCCCTAAAATCGCTTGGTCAATCCCAAAAATTCTCCAAGGATCCCTAAAATCGCTTGGTCAATCCCAAAAATGCTCCAAGGATCTCTAAAATCGCTTGGTCAACCCCAAAATGCTCCAAGGATTCTCACAATCACTTGGTCAAAAATAAAGAAATTCAAAATCCAAAAATCATCAAAAACAATAATTTTTTGCATCTCATTTCTAGGCATGCTCAAATTCATCAATAGAGCATCTCATATTCACAAAAATCAATCCATCAAAAATACAAAAAAATACATAGCTACATTAAGCATTACATCCATACATTGCATATTTGTGGTCGTACAAGTCAAAGGCACCATAGGTTGTAATTCCGCTAGTCCATCTGGTTCCACATTGTTCCATCTTATTAAAAAAAAAAAAAACAAACGCCATTTACCACTTTTTACCACACTAAGAGTCAGTGGTCTTCTAATGTATCAAGAGTTTTCATCTTTTAGTTGTAATTTTGCTTTCTAGCCATGTACTGTACCAAGTCAGGCAGATTTTACAAAGGTAGAGTTCTACTTGAAGTACGCCTTGTTACGTAGCATCCCAACACAAATTAAAACACATAAAAATTCCCAAGTTGTGTAAACGAAAGATGAAACCTGCATAGTAATCCAAGTCACCATAAGCGAAACGGTTATCTTGCTCATCCCCCGTGCAAATGACCCAAAAAATGCTGAGACTTGGCAAAAGGACAAGCATCTTCCCTACCCAATTCCCTAAGAATCCCAAAGTTCTCAATAGTTGCAAAACATCAAACATTTGCAAACGGCAAAACTCCAAAAAATTTGACACCCCATAGTGCATACATCAAAAAATGCTCCAAGGATCTCTAAAATCGCTTGGTCAATCCCAAAAATGCTCCAAGGATCCTTAAAATCGCTTGGTCAATCCTAAAAATGCTCCAAGGATCTCTAAAATCGCTTGGTCAATCCCAAAAATGCTCCAAGGATCCCTAAAATTGCTTGGTCAATTCCAAAAATGCTCCAAGGATCCCTAAAATCGCTTGGTCAATCCCCAAAATGCTCCAAGGATCCCTAAAATCACTTGGTCAATTCCAAAAATGCTCCAAGGATCCCTAAAATTGCTTGGTCAATCCCAAAATGCTCCAAGGATCCCTAAAATCTCTTGGTCAATCCCAAAATGCTCCAAGGATCCCTAAAATCGCTTGGTCAATTCCAAAAATGCTCCAAGGATCCCTAAAATTGCTTGGTCAATCCCAAAAATGCTCCAAGGATCCCTAAAATCGCTTGGTCAATCCCAAAAATGCTCCAAGGATCCCTAAAATCGCTTGGTCAATTCCAAAAATGCTCCAAGGATCCCTAAAATCGCTTGGTCAATCCCAAAATGCTCCAAGGATCCCTAAAATTGCTTGGTCAATCCCAAAATGCTCCAAGGATCCCTAAAATCACTTGGTCAATTCCAAAAACACTCCAAGGATCCCTAAAATCGCTTGGTCAATCCCAAAAATTCTCCAAGGATCCCTAAAATCGCTTGGTCAATCCCAAAAATGCTCCAAGGATCTCTAAAATCGCTTGGTCAACCCCAAAATGCTCCAAGGATTTTCACAATCACTTGGTCAAAAATAAAGAAATTCAAAATCCAAAAATCATCAAAAACAATAATTTTTTGCATCTCATTTCTAGGCATGCTCAAATTCATCAATAGAGCATCTCATATTCACAAAAATCAATCCATCAAAAATACAAAAAAAATACATAGCTACATTAAGCATTACATCCATACATTGCATATTTGTGGTCGTACAAGTCAAAGGCACCATAGGTTGTAATTGCTCTGCTAGTCCATCTGGTTCCACATTGTTCCATCTTATTAAAAAAAAAAAAAAAAAACAAACGCCATTTACCACTTTTTACCACATTAAGAGTCAGTGGTCTTCTAATGTATCAAGAGTTTTCATCTTTCAGTTGTAATTTTGCTTTCTAGCCATGTACTGTACCAAGTCAGGAAGATTTTACAAAGGTAGAGTTCTACTTGAAGTACGCCTTGTTACGTAGCATCCCAACACAAATTAAAACACATAAAAAATTCCCAAGTTGTGTAAACGAAAGATGAAACCTGCATAGTAATCCAGTTCACCATAAGCGAAACGGTTATCTTGCTCATCCCCCTGTGCAAATGACCCAAAAAATGCTGAGACTTGGCAAAAGGACAAGCATCTTCCCTACCCAATTCCCTAAGAATCCCAAAGTTCTCAATAGTTGCAAAACATCAAACATTTGCAAACGACAAAACTCCAAAAAATTTGACACCCCATAGTGCATACATCAAAAAACACATACAATAGTGATTCTCGTCACTCCATATCCAAATCCCTTGTTCAAAAGAAAAACAAATAAAAATAAACAGTGATTTTATCACTACAAACGAGCAAGTATCCCAATACAATTGAAGAAAAGAAGGGAGTCAAACTTGAATCCTTGGAACTCTCAGCATTTCGACAGGTCATGAGGCAAACTTCAGTACCGGTTTGGTCGATAGCCTATCAGTCATTGGTGGTAAACCTCCCGTATGATGATATATCTGTCACATTAACTTGTGTACAGATCAATGTTTGCATGTGGATGAGCTAGCTTATGGTATCCTAGATAGCACCACAGATTAATCTGACTAAATACAATAAAGGAGTTAGTGGAGCTAATTAGGTGATCCTCAGTACAGGTTCGGTTGAAAGCCCATCTGGCATTGGCGGTATCCTGACAAATACCACATAAATGAACTCATTTGCACACACAGGGATGTGAAATAACTTGGTCAAAAACAAGTCCGATTCTTACCTTGTTCAAAAGTCTTGTAAGATAAAGTACAGTCGTGGCTAGTGAGTTAAAACCGTCTGAGTCTCAGAAAACCTTAGCTACATTTCTAAACCAACTGCGCTACTTTTCATCCTTATAATATCATCAAAAATCACATATATACATACAAATTCAGTTACCATAGCAATCGCTTAAAAACGAAATAAACAGAGTCCTAAACAGTCTATGGTGCCATAACCAACCATCACAAATTCCATCCATCCATTTCATTTTGCATATCACATATAAATCAAAAACATTTGCATTCATCATAACATATGCATTCATCAAAATAAATAAACATGCATACATCCATATTCATCAACCATAATGCATAATCTCAAATCATCACATATGCATAACCACAATAAAACAGGTATATATATATATCGTCAAAAAAATGCTCGTAGGCTACAAAACTGGTCCTCTAACCCCACAATCATATAAAAAAATCACCCAGCCTAAGGCGTCGACCACCATGATCACGTAGGATCGATGCGACGAGAACTACCCCCCGTGGTGTGGGTCCTATAGGATCCTATAGGGTGGCTACTACTAACCCCCGCATCATGTCTGCTATCGCCTCCCTCATCCAATCGCCTGCGACGAGATGATGCTAACTTCTCAGTACCATTGTCCCTCGTCCGACGTGAAGATCCACCTCCCAATGGCTCAGGTAACCGCCCACCAAGGTGGATGACCTCCCTCTCCAAATCTAGCTGGTGCCAGCACCACTCTGCCTCTCGTCGATGGTAGTAAGCTACTACATCGTCATGCTGCACCAAAACCTTATCCTACTCTGCTAGTTGAGCCTGCAAGAGATCCCTCTCCCGCAGCGCATCCCCTAGTTCCCACACTGCATCCCTCAGCTCTTGATCTCGTATCCATAGTAGCTCCACCAACCATGCATTCTCAGCATGTACCCCAGACTCCATCTCCTCCGTATCCGCCTGAAGCACAAGACTCTCTGGAACAGCAGCCTGCTCTGGCTCCCACTGCTCCGCCATGTCCTGCATGTTCGGTTGATCCGGAGCCCCCAAATCTACATCCTCACCCCCCACCTCAACCATGTTCACATCCTTCAATGAAGCTCCCCAATCATTCCCTGGTGCCTCAACACCCTCCGTTGTCGCCTCTGTGCCTCCTAGTGGTCCCTCTCCTCACCATCATCGTAGTACCCACCATGAGTCATACTCAGTGGTAGTCCCGACGTCATCCATGTTTGGGACATCGATCACCACATCTAAATCCTCACCCAATGGCGCGATGACCGGTCGGTCTAGAGTTCTCTCATCTCCCCGATGTCGATAGACCACGGGCTCACCAAGCAACCCCTGGCGCACCCCAAACTATCGTGTAACCTGGCTATATGAGAAGAACTCATGCTCGGTCCCATGTCGCCCAATAAACCACTACTCCCTACGTACTCGTCGAAGCCACTCTCCAACATCCGGCTAGGCTAGACAGTCCCGATAAGGGCACCAAACCACATCCCCTGGAGTGAGCCGAGAGAAGGCATTGGCATAGTGCCCTACGACACCTGCCCACCGTCGACTCTGCCCCTGCTCTATGGACCGTCGCCACAAAACTACATACCCTATCTCCTTATCCTCCATTGCCGCTCGAGTCATCCATGGTAACCCGGTTGGCCTCTCAACTGCTATGTGTTGCCAACCCCAGCACTGCAACAGATAACTGCAACTGACCCCCTTTCGCTGCTGGCAGCAGACCCCATATAGCTCCCCGTAGAGCTGTTCCAACAGTGTCTATCCCCATATCAGGATCAGCGGTGCCTCTATCAGGCACTCTACCAACTACCACACCAAATCCAACAGGTTCCAAGGGAACCTCGCGCCTGACGAGTCATGTAATAACATGTTAGAAATGAGGCCCATAAGGAATCCGTGCCTCACTCCTAACACCCCCCTCTCCTGCCACCATCCAACCAAAATCTTGCCAACCTGGCAGTCCACCTTGGTCGTCTCCATTGGGATCTCTATGCCCAACCGCTCCCCATGCCCAAAGCATCTCGTCAGTACAGTAGTCCGCTGATCACGCGGCGATGTCCTGATGGGCAGTCCATCTATCAAAATTTGAAGAAGTCGATAGACATCCTCTAGAGTCACAGTCATCTCCCCTATCGGGAGATGGAAGGTGTTGGTCCGTGGATCCCAAAGTTTGATCAAGGCCATCAAATAGGCCTAATCCGGGACCATAGGCTCCAGTCGAGCCACCTGCTTGAGCCCAAGGGCATCAAGCCACTCCCAGTCAACCTCAGTCAGCGCCCCTCGTGCCTCAGTGAAAGCAGTGGGTACACGGTACCGGCTCCTAACAACCTGCAAAAGAAAACACACCCAAAAAAATAATAATAATTAAAATCATGGAAAAGAACTGTACAACAATAACATGCATATACAATATTGCCTACCAATGTACAACAAAAACAAGCACAAAAATTCAAACAAAAATCAAATTTTTAGTTTCAGGGTTTCTAATCCTAACTGATTAATTTACAAACAAAAATTCAAAATTCAAACAATTTTTCAGTTCAAGGGTTCCTAAATCCTAACTGATAAATTTCAAAAAATAAAACGAAACAAAATTAATTTTTCAGTCTTAAGGTTGCTAATCTTAACTGATTAATTTAAAAACAACATAAAAAAATTCAAAAACACAAAAATTACGTCTTAGGGTTTTACATTCCGTTATCCTAGGGTTTAGTTGTAAAATTATTTACCCAGGTTTTACGCTACGTTTAGTTGTACACTAAGTCTTAGTTGTCTTCAATTCAGTTTCAGGGTTTAAGTTTTAAAAATTTTGAAAAACATCATCACAAAAATAATCAAATAAAACAATTGCAATTCTAAACAAAAATAAACTCTAGGGAGCACTTACTAGTCTCGCTTCGGCTCTGCCGCTCAACCCGGTTTGTGCACTCATGATGGCAGGGAAAATTCGGCAGTGCTTCGCTTCGTAGAATTAACCTCCTCCTCCCCAGAGCTCCAAATCACAAGAAAAATTAGATGCAAATGAGCCCAAACTCAAGTTTTGGCCCTTAAATAGGCCTTTTGAGCTGCAATTCGTCCTTCCCTGGGATGAGCACTCTGGTTAGTGCTCGTCCCACCCAGGGATGAATTCTAAAGCTAGAATTCGTCCCACCCTGGGACGAATTCAGGGCAGAAATTTCAAAAACATCAAAAATTGGACAAAAATGCACAAAAATAGATAATAAATTTGCCCGATGAAAGTGCTGTTGCACTTGACATCTCGGGCATACAAAATAGACGTTGGGGTCACAAATTGTCATTATCCTACTCCCTAAGAAGGCTATCTTAGCAGGACCGCTCCATGGGAAGACGGATTTTCGCCAATTTTAGCTCCAAACAACGTCACAAAAAGGGTTAACACCCACCAAAAACAGGTCTAAATGTTGGAAAAATTGCACATGCTTAACGATAAACCATCTAAAGGCACCCTTGCACAAGTCATCTTGGGTCAAGTGACTCGTCGCTTTTCTCATGAAGGTCATTCCCTCATCGATTCGTCGCTTGAGGGGGTAGTCACACTTAGTCACCAATCAACAAACACACACCCAATCAAAGCAATGACATGCATTCAAATAATCATTGACAAAGACATTTACGCTCCTGCTTGGGGCAGTAAACAAGCAATAATCACAAATTGATCAAACACTTGGCATTTCGTGAATCATGAACACAAGGTTCCCCCGTGGACAAAAGGTTGCACCCTTTGCCTATTCATGACTGATCAATGTCCAAGCTCAAGTCACACCTCACCAAAACAGGTTAATACTTGAAATCAAATTCCTTAGCTCGTCAGAAGCAAGGATTCAAGAATGCATGCCCTTTCCATGCTTGGGGCATCAAAAGTTAGTTAGGTTACCAAGAAACCCTAATCATTAGTGCTTTGGTTATCTATTTTTCCTCGATGCTTCGCCATGCACAATGCATCCCAAAAAGGGGCATCTGTAGACACCAAAACAGCACCAATCCAATTATGTGACTACAAACACTGATCGCTTTGACACACACAGCCCCCAGGGCAGTCCTCAGAGGTTAAACAGTGGTCCTAACCACTTTCATAGCAATTTTGTAAGGTCAAAAGGCAATTTGGCACATTCAGACACTTTGCTCAGTATTCGTCTCACCCAAGGACAAATTCTAACTGAGATTCGTCTCACCCAGGGACTAATTCTAAATTCGTATTTGGTCAGGAAAAATTCTAGGTTTAACGGGCAAAAAGAAGAATGTCGCCAAGTGGCAGCCAAGGACAGTCAATTATTGCCTCCTGCCGTGCATGCGCGTGTAGGTGGGTAGATTGGCAGTTAGTGGACTGTCACAAAGGCAGTCATGGAAGCCCATGTCAAGGAGGAGTCTCCTCCCTCTTGGGAAGGCATGGCCGCCACATGGCATCCCTGCATGCCCCTCCAAAGAGACCCCTTGGGTCTATAAAATGGTGGACTTTCCCACCCAAAGGGGGACAAGTTGGAGGCATTTTCAAGCAATGAAGTGCTGCCCAATTGAACACCCTATTGCACCCTTTTTCGATTCACCCTTTCACATCCATTAATCTCTTTCACAAGAGAGGTTATTGGGTGGCTTTTGGAAGCATGGATCCAAACCCAAACCCAACATTTGACCACCTTAATCCACCAATTTGCCGACACCACATTCCAAGAGATTTTGGGCCCTTCCCTAGTGGATTGGCGCCGAAATCAAGTTCCAACGGTGGGTGGCCCACTCGGGCACCCCGCATATTTTGAGTTTCATTCTAATTCATTTTCTGTCATTTATTCATTTCTCATTCCATTCTATGCTGACTAGATAGTTCATGTATTCAATTTCATAATATTTTAATCAGATTTCATCATATGCTTGTCGCTTTTGTCGTTTTTGTTGTCCCACTAACTTGCAGGTAACAACATCAAAATCCTCGGTGATGGAGGTCAAATTGGGAGAATCCGACCATCTGGGTCGTCCCAAAATGGCCCCAATTACTTAACCCCTTTGTCTGCAGGTGTTTTGGAGACCCCGAGGTTCGACATTTAGACGACATCACTTTGGCTTTCCTAACACAGTCGAATTCGTCCCACCCGGGGATGAATAACAGCAGAATTCGTCCTGCCCAAGGACGAATTACAGTTGAAAGTAGATTGGCCGACTGTTTCAATGACAGTGGCCCTCTGGTAATGTCTTCTGACCTCTGTAAGATTTGCAAGTCATTTAGGATCATTTCATGCATCATTTTAGTCAGTCTTAGGCATACATCTTTTATTAATTTCAAGGAACAAACTTTTCCTATTTGCAGCAGGTGCTACTAACTCTTTTTGTTGTTTCTTTGAACGCAGGAGGAGCAGCAAAGATCGAAGACCCATCAACACTAGTGGCGGCAATGCTTTGGCCCGCCCATTTTGCATGTGGGCACGCGAAAAGGAGATCACTATTCACTTTTGTAATGGAAACATGCTAACTCTCCTAGCCCCTAAAAAGGGAGGAGATGTATTGTAACCGAGTTGGAATCACATTAATAAAAAGGGCTATGCTCCTGCTTTCTCCTTTTATGTTTGGTTTTGATTCGATTATATCCGCTTTATTTCGTGCATCAAGCTAGTTAGTTTACATTGTAGCAATTAGTGTTTCTTTTTATTTCCATAATCTCATGCTTTCAAGAACCATCAAAATAAAAACCATTGTGTAACAATTCTTCAATGGAGACATCATGGAAAATATCTCCTTCCAACTCCTCATCGGATTCAGCAATAAATTCAGGGTAAGCTATGGATAGCATGTTGCAGGTAAAGAGATTATTCTTTGAACACAAAGAATCTTGTTTATCTAGATAATCTTGATAACATATGAGTTGATCATCATCTTCAAAAGGGAAGGGTTGACCCTTACTAGGAAATAGGCCCACACCACATCGGGCGGGCCATGGCTCTACCTCAATAGGTTCTTTCATACCATTTTGGAAAGGTCCCAAGCCTTTCCCTTTATAGCCCATTTTAAGCATTATGGTCTTAGCTTTAATATATTCATTAGTAAAATAACATCGGGCATATCCCTCATGATGAGTTTTGATATTTCGGGGTATTCTTCCCCAATCATATCCTTTATAAATAAAAGCACAACTCCCGACTTGGTAAGTACTTCCCATAGGTTGTGGGAGGCCCAAAGTACAAGGAGATGGCGACAAGTTATTTAAAAGAATTGAATCTTGCATAAAAGCATTTGTTTTTTTTTATATTAATATTGTGGATGAATCCGGTAAAAGTTCATCAGAAAGAGCATAATATGTAGAAGGATCATTCCCTATATCTTTATATGTGGAAGGTATGATAGATGTTGATAATGTGGAGGTGTCAATAAATGGGTCTATAGGTTTTGAAATTATAGGGATAGAACATGAAGGATTGGTTGTGGATTGAAGACCTTTTTGAGGTTTTAGTGTGGTTTGTTCAGAAGATGGTTGAGTTAAATGTATAGGTGTAGTTGATGGAGTAGATGATGTTATGTGTGTGTTTTTCACACGTTTAGATGAAAAATAAGAATTAGGATGTGTGGATGATAGAGTGGGGCAAAATTGCACTCCAACAGGTTCTGCCAAAGCACACATATCAAAGGGTCTAGGGTCACCATGGATAGTGACCAACTGATTTTTAAATTCAAATTTAACACACTGATGTAAAGTGGAAGGAACCGCTCACATCACATTGATCCAAGGGCGACCCAAAAGTATATTGTATGATGCGGGGCAATGTACAATAAACACGGTTGTATCTAGGGTTCTAGGACCAACTTGCAAAGGTAAGGTAATGAATCCACATGTTTCTTGTGTCTCGTCATTGAAAGCTTTGATAATCATGTCAGTTTTCTTCATTTCATCACTTCTAAAGCCAAATTGTTGGTAGAAGTCAAAAGTGCAAATGTTTAGAGATGAACCATTATCAATCAAGAATCTTTTAACAGCTACATCTCCAATTAGAGCAATAATATATAAGGGGTTATCCTTATGTAAACTATGTTGTGGGATATCTTTATCCAAAAAGTCAATACAATCAACTTCTCGAGTGATGATAGTATTGGACATGGCTTCGGGTTGAATATTTTGAGGTACCATCATTTGGCTTAATGTAAGCATTAACTCATCCCTATGGGTAGGAGAAGATCTTAACAAGTCCAAAAGGGAAATTCAGGCTGTAGTATTGGATAATTGTTCATTAATATTGTAAGGAGGTTTTGGTTGAACATTAGACATATGATTCCCTTTATTGGGATTTTTCAAAATAAATGGATCTGATCCATCATTCTGAGTTTGATCTTGTTGAAAGTTTTGAGCCTATTTTCTGGTAACAACTCTGATGGTACCCATAATGTTATATTGAATACGCTGAACTGGTCTTAGTTGAGCGTTTATGGCTTGTTCATTAGGAAGGAACTGATTAGAAGAGGGTCGAGTAGTAACTCTTCTAGGAAATGGTTCTTCCGGAACCATAGCATCTGTGATGGGTTGAATAGGATCCGATTCATTTTTAGAACTATTCGATTGGTTTGAGGTGATGTCTACTTCACTTTCAATATCTGATTCTACATCACTAGGATCGAGAGTTTGAATATTATGTAGGGGTCTGGTCATGACCATAGATAAGGTTGTGCCAAATATTTGAGGATCCCGAGCAGGATAATTGTCCGCTAATAGTCCCTACATATCGGGTAGGAGGGGGAACATTATGATGTTCGTTTTGATTGGCCACTTCTTTACCATATTTTGGTAAAGGATGTTGAAATATATCTAATGATTGATTAGTATTTTGATTTTGATTTTGGGGAATGGTCTTTTGAGCATTATTAGGAGCATTTTGTTTAGGTTGGAAGGCTTGCACCTCCATTTCATTATTATCAATAAAATCTTGTATTTTATGTTTCAATCTTTTGCAAGAATTTGTAGCATGTCCAGGTCCTCTATGAAAATCACAATGTAAATTAGCTCTGTATCTGGGTATAGTTGGATCAGGTTCCCGAATAGCTGGTAATTGAATCAAGCCTTGTGCTAATAATTGAGGAAGAATGGTTGATAAAGGTTGATTCAATCTAGTAAATTCTCGAGGAGGTTTATCAGGGGGTTTTAATATAAATTTTTTTGTTGTCTTCATTGTATTGATGTTAGCAACGTTTCTACTATCAGTTACTCTGTCACCTACAACTTGTTTGTTTTTATACTGATTTCTAGATGTTTTCTCATCATCTTTCTTTTTGAGTTGACCTTTTCTAATGAGAGCATCTTCTACCCTTTGAGCTAAGTCTATAGCCTGATTGAATGTAGTTAAGGTGGCAGTTGATAACTCATAAGATATTTGTTCTTGTAAATTATTAATAAAAATGTCCAATATTTCCCTATAAGGTAGCACAAAGTGCAGTTTTCCTATCAACTGCCTCCATCTAGCTAAGAAATCAACAAAAAATTCATCTTTGTCTTGTTTTAAGTTGTACAAATCTTTAATGGTCACATGCCTCTCGATGTAGGCACTAAATTGATGGACAAACGATTCAGTTGTTTCTTCAAAATTTCTCAAAGAATGAGTGGGCAATTGATAGTACCACTCTAATGCCATTCCTCCTAAGCTTTTCGGGAACATTTTTAGTAATAGCAAGTCATCATGTGATATATCATGACATGCTATCCTAAACATGCGAAGATGTTCTATGGGATCTTCAGTTCCTTTATATATAGGCAGGACGGGCATGGGAAAGTGTTTAGGGTATGGTTGTGCTACAACTATGGGGTCCAGAGGTTGACTACATATCTCTCAATAATTGTATGAGGGACGGTAGGGATCTATCTGGTCCATGCACGAAGCTAACTATTTCACCATGGCTTCCAGATTACTGGTTTGCCCACCATATTGGTTCGGTAGGGCATTAATATGGGATTTGTGAGCATATGATGGAGGGACATGGAGATTAGATGCGATATTGCTATTGTATAAATTGTTGGTAGGAAGGGTGTTATGAAGAAATTTTGAAGTTGTATTATGTTGTATGCCCGATTGTTGAAAATTGTTGTTTGGCTTCATTTTAGGTTTTTGTCTACTTGAAGCATATTGATCAATATTTTGGCGAAATAAAGCAGTGAAGGAAGGTTTCTTTTGTAAGGGAATGATTTTAGGCTCAATAACAGGTTCCTTAGGGGGTTAGGTAACCTGTTGTTTTGACATGTTTTGAATCATAGTGACCATATCTCTATTGGATGGTCCAGCTTTATCACTTTCTTGATCAATGAAAGACAAGGGATTAGTGTGTATGTCAAACATATGTTCCATGGCTGCTTGAGTGTCACTAATTTACCCTTTATCGATACGAACTTCCATATTAAGAGCACCAATGTTATTATTGAAAAATTTCCAGAAATGATCTAAGTTATCAAAAGCAATAGTTCCATCTGAAGCCATTCTAGGGGATGATGATCCTTCCTCTTTAAGATTTTCTTGTTGTTCATTTTCTTCAGCCAGCTCATCTTCTAGTTGTTCTAGAGTTTCTCCTTCTAGAATTGATTCCTCAGGAAGGACATTTGGGTTTTTTGTTGTCTCCTAACCAATATTCTTCTTCTTGTTCAGTTTGTTTACCATTCCTAAGTTTAGGCATTGTGCTTAAATTTATATTTCAGCAAATATATATATATATATATATATATATATATATGCAACAAGCTTAAGAGGTATATATTTTAATTATATACCTACTATAGTATTTCAAATAAAATGTTTTTGGTTTTTGTTATGTTTTGGTTTTTCTTGTTTTTGTAACAATATTATAAGGATAACCAACATCACACTAAATGCAAGAAATAATAATAATGAAAGCAATGATCTAGTTTTCTATAAAAAATTTATAAATATCATTAATGGGCTTGAGTTCTTCAGGAGTCATGAAGTGTTCTTCAAATTGAAATTTTTCTTTCAAGAATTTGACAAAAAGTGCTATAGTGATATTATCTGTCTTAGATTCTGGTTGGTAGAAATAAATTTCATGGCAATACTCTCGATATAACATAGCCCTAGGAACTCTATTCCATATTTCCCTATCCGTAAGAACGACCTCTTGATCTTCTACATGACCTAGGAATTGGTGTACAATAGCTACGTTCTCGAGGTATTCCTCGAAGGTGAACAATTTTGAGGACACAAGAGCTCTCCTATAAGCTAACCACCTATGGCAGGCTCTCTGAAGTTCACAATAAAAAATAAGTTGATGAGGATCTAGGATCCTATCTAGGGAAAACCTCTTGATTTTTCTAAGTTCGGTTGATTTAGATGAAATAACACCTAGCCTCCTATCAAGTTCTTTCCACAGAAGTTGGTTTCTATCTGTTTCAGGCACACTACGCACAAAATTAATTTCTATAGCTGCTAATTGGTTTTCAACATTTATAGTAACAGCTAATATTTTCTTAGGAGCTACCATCTAGACATGATATGCAACTTAGTAGTTTTCTAATGATTTTAAATGCATTAATGTTTTTGTTTTGTGTTTTTTTTTTTTTCAAAAGGTTTTAGTTTCACGTCGGGTTCACAAAAATGTATCACTCCAAATTTTTTGTATCCTTACCTTCAGGCTAAAGGATCCATGCCCGAAAGGAGGATGGGAAAAGTATGGGACGGTACCTCGAACTGAGAGGCCCTTTGAAGGTCCCACCTCTCAGGGGAGGGGTATTAAGGTGATTTTTTGATGGATGGTGGGGTTAACCAGGAAACGTTTAGTGGCAGTTTCCACGCCTACATTGGGGATGAGTTTAATGTATTCAATTTTAGCTTCAAACATCCAAGTCCTAGGTTTGGCCAAATGAATCTAAGCTAAGCTATATGAAATGCTGATTATATGAATACAAAAAATAGATTTGAATAGAAAACAAAGAGAATAAGCTAGATTAAAGAGCCATACCTGATACAAATGTCTAATGGAGATTCTGATTTTTGAAGCAATCCAAATCATCTAGAATTTGATAGGATCGTCTCTGATCTGACAGGATCTTCTGAGATCTGACGAATTCATCGGAGACCTACAATTGCAAAAATGGATACCAAGAACAAAAACTACAATTGCAAAAGCAAGGGAAAATGATAGAAATGAAAGTATGAATGCTAGAATGACAACTTTAGATAACAAATTACGTAAAATGCATGGTTTTAATGACTAAATTTGAATTTATTATGCATCTAGGCTACATGAGGTGAACTCCAAGATGCAAAGCAGTAATAAGCTTAACTAATGCAAAGCAAAACAACAAAAAAGAGTAAAGAAACATAAAATTTGAGCACTGATTGCCCCCAATGTTGACTGCAGTCGAAATCGTCTCGAATTGGACAGGATCATCTGTGACTATCTGGGCTTTGCTTCAGATGAAGAATAACAAAGTTCCTGCAAGAAAATTCAAAAAATGATGAAGGCGAACAATAATCTAAGATATCCTGAAGCATGTAAAACTTAAAGTACAAAAAAATTCAGCCAGGGGAATGTCAAGGGGAGGGCCTAAGATTAAATAGGCATAGGAAAGAGGTTGGGAGGTTAGAGATCATCCCATTTTGGGAGATCTCCAATGGGGGGAGACTATAACGGTGTAGACGCATCTCTGCCCAAGTTAGAGAAGCTGTTGAAATAGAAGCTAATTCTAAAAAATTAGTTTTGGGACGAAATCGTCTGGACATTCTGCTCCAAACGAAATCGTCCGATATGAGGCGATATCATCTGATCGGAGACGATATCATCCAACGGATGAAACAAACTCTAAAAATGGCATGAAAAACAAGGAAATGGGTAGCAAGCGATTTGGGAGCGGTTTTGGGGTTGAAATTTGAATTTGAATTATTACTGAGGTAATTTTAATTATTTACTAAGTTTTACTGTGCCAATTTTAGGGTGCTACAACGACATCGAGGCACTCCCTCGGTCATCGAACCGTTTTGTGGACACTATGGCTTCTTTGGGGTCGCTAATCTCGTAAGACATTTCTAGTGATATGACAACCATTCAAGTCAAAACACTATCGCAATCAGTTATGGAGCGAGCAAGCTCTGATTTAATGCTAGGAATCCACTTGATCTAGATTGAGCCATCCATGGACGGGTTCTCTTGAATCCATGATCATTTGAATCATGCCAACTAGGGGTCCCTGTTCTCCCATACTCCCATTAATAGAAACACCACGCTATTCTTACAAGCTCTCTCCTGCTCAACATTTTCTAGGGATGAACTTCAAGAGGGATTGGCTGTTCAGACTATCGAGGTTTCTGATCAGCAGGATTGGTATGCACCCATCAGGGACTACCTCAAGTTAGGTAATCTCCCGCTTGGATTGACGCATGCCACAAAATGAGCACTCAAGCAAAAAGTGACAAAGCATATCTTGTTAGGAGACATTTTTTATCGTCAAAGCTACGAAGGGATTATCCTCCATTGCTTGGACCAGCAGGAGTCCACTTGGGCAATCACCCAAGCACACAATGGTACATGGAATGGCCACTTCAACGATATGGCCATCGCAAAGCACATTCTTCGCATGGCCTATTTTTTGCCATATTTAGAGCAAGATTGTTGCACATATGTCAGGAAGTGCATGAAGTGTCAACATCATGCTAATTTGACACACATACCTTCCCAGGCCTTGCAGCCGATCCAGTTGGCTTGGCCATTTTTGCAATGGGGCTTAGATCTCATTGAAAAGATCTCCCTTACATCATCTGGCCATCACACATTTATCATAATGACCACAGAGTACTTCACCAAGTGGGTGGAAACAATTTCATTGACCTCTACGAATGGACCCCGCATTATGGAGTTCATTTTGCATAACATCATATGTCATTTTGGTATTCCATCCAAGATAATCTCGGATAATGGGACATCATTCAAGAACAAAGATGTGCGTGCTTTGACCACAAAGTACAAAATTCAGCATAGTTTTTTGACACCCTATTATCCATAGGCAAATGGGCAAGCAGAAGTGTCAAATAAAATGCTAGTTGCTATCCTTAAAAAGACAGTCGTAGATAGTCATAAGGATTGGCACATCCAAATCCCACTTTCCCTATGGGCTTATCGCACTAGAATTTGAATGCCCACCGGGGCAACTCCATTTTTGCTCGTGTATGGCTCCGAGGCAGTCATGCCTCTCGAGTTGGAGATTCCCTCCCTACGCATATTAATGCAAGAGTTCATCGATGATGACACTGCACGGTAGACCCAATTAGACTAGCTTACGTTGCTTGACAAACGACGCATTAATGCTCTCAAGCATTTACGTATCTATCAAGAGTGACTTAAGAAAGCATACAACATGAAAGTTCACCTGAGGGACTTTCGGATTGGTGACTTGGTCTTAAAAGAAAACCAATAGAACTCTAGTTTGTCATCTCATCTAAGGGACAAGTTCATAGAAAATTGGTTAGGTCCATATGTAATTGATAGAAAAATAGGACTTGGAACATACCGGCTAGCCTCTCTTGATGAAATCAAGGAACTAGAACCCTTGAACATCAGTCACTTGCGGCCATTCCATATTTAAAGGAGCCATAGCCCACCCAAAAAGCTCTAAGGATTTCCATAATCACTTGGTCAACCCAAAAAGCTCCAAGGATTCCCATAATCGCTTGGTCAACCCAAAAAACTCCAAGGATTCCCATAATCGCTTGGTCAACCCAAAAATCTCCAAGGATTTCCATAATCGCTTGGTCACCCAAAGGGCTCCAAGGATTCCCATAATCGCTTGGTCAACCCAGAAGGCTCCAAGGATTCCCATAATCGCTTGGTCAACCCAAAAGGCTCCAAGGATTCCCATAATCGCTTGGTCAAAAATAATATAATCATCAAAAATAACAAAAAATTGCATCTCATTTCCATGCATACGCAACATCATCATAACAATATAGAGCTCTTTTGCATCTCATCTGCATACTCACAAACATCAATCCCTCAAAAATACAAAAACATATAGTTGCATTAAGCATCACATCCATACAGTGCATATTTGTGGTCATACAGGTCACAGCACCATAGACTGTCATTACTTGGCAAAAACCATCATCTATCGCATTTTTTGCTTTATCAATAGTTCATCGCTCACGTTATTCTCACACATCATATTCAGTTGTTTCTAATGTATTAAGAGTTTCTACCATTCAGTCGTCATTAGCTGTCTAGCCACATACTGTACCAAGTCAGACAGATTTTACGCAGGTAGAATTATACTTGGATCACACCTTGTTACGTAGCATCCCAACACAAGTTAAAACATATAACAAAATTCCCAAGTTGTGTGAACGAAAGATGAACCCTGCAAAGCAATCTAGGTCACCATAAGTGAAATGGTTATCTTGCTCATCCCCCTGTGCGAATGACCCCAATAATGCTGAGAGTTGGCAAAAGGACAAGCATCTTCCCTACCCAATTCCCCAAGAATCCCAAGTTCTCAAAAAGTTGCAAAACATCAACAATTTGCAAAAGTCAAAACTCCAAAATTTGACCTCACAACCAAAGTGCACACATCAAAAGGCACAAAAAATAGTGATTATCATCACTCCATATCCTAATCCCTTGCTCAAAAGAAAATTAAAAACAAAAATAAATAGTGATTTTTATCACTACAAAAGAGCAAGTATCCCAATACAATTGAAAAAAAGAAGGGAGTCGAACTTGAATCCCTGGAACTCTCGACGATTCGACGAGTCATGAGGCAAACCTCAGTACCGGTTTGGTTGATAGCCTATTTGTCACTAGTGGTAAACCTCCCGCATGGAGATATATCTGTCACATTAACTTGTGTGTAGATCAATGTTTACATGTGGATGAGCTAGCTTATGGTATCCTACAATAGCATCGCAGACTAATATGACTAAACACAACAAAGGAGTTAGTGGAGCTCATCAGGTGATCCTCAGTACAGGTTTGGTTGACAGCCTATCTGGCACTGGTGGTATCCTGACCTAACACCACATAAATGAAACCAATTGCACACACAGGGATGTGAAATAACTTGGTCCAAAACAATTCTGATTCATACCTCGTTCAAAAAGTCTTGTGAGATAAAGTACAGTCGTGGCTAGGTAGTTAAAACATCTGAGTATCAAAAAACCTTAACTGCATTCAAAATCACCTTACTATATTCTTGCCATACCAAAAAAAAGAAAAAAAAAACATGTATACATACAAAGCTATTCACCGCAATAATCGCCTAGGACAAAAAGCCATAAAGTTCTAAACAGTCTATGGTCCGATTGCCAAAAATCACAAATTCAATTCATCCATTCCATTTGCATATTATATAACTTAAAAACATGCACATTTTTAGCACAACATATGCATTCATCACTATAGCTTAACATGCATACATCCATATTCATCAATCATCATGCATAAAATCAAATCACCACATGCGCATAAACAAAATAAAGTCATTTGTATATATCATAAAAAATTCCCGTAGGCTACAAAGAGCTGGTCCTCTGACCTCACAACAAAATCCAAGAGCTAAAAAACCCCCAAGCCTAAGGCGTCGGCCACCATGATCATGCAGGATCGGTGTGACGAGAACTACGCCTCGTGGTGTGGGTCCTATGGGACCCCTAAGGGTGGCTGTTGCTAGCCCTCGCATCATGCCTACTACCGCCTCCCTCATCCAATTGTCTGTGATGAGATGATGCTGACTGCTCAATATCACTGCCCCTCATCCGACGTGATGACCCACCTCTTGAGGGCTCAGGTAACTACCCACTGAGGCAGATAATCTCTCCCTCCATATCCATTCGACGCCGAGACCAATCTATCTCCCATCGAGACCAATCTGCCTCCCATCGCAACCACTCTGCATCTCGTCGATGGTAGTAAGCTACTGCATCATCACGTTGTGCCAACTGCATCCATAGGAGATCCCTCTCCTGTGTAGTGCTGGTGTCCCCATCCCCTCGATGATGTGCAGTGAATGCGCTCTCTCACTTTGCTAGCTGAGCCCACAGGAGATCCCTCTCCTACAAATCTTCCCCTAGCTCCTCATCTTGCCTTCACAGCAGCTCCACCAATCGTGCATTCTTAGGGCATAACCCTGACTCCATATCCTCTGAATCTCCCTGATGCATAGGCACCTTTGGAACAAAATCCTACTATGGCTCCCACTGCTCCGGGACGTCTTGCATCTTTGGCTGATCTGGAGCCTTGAAATCCATGCCCGAGTCATCCACCTCCACCATGTCTACCTCCTCTAGCGGAGCTCCCCAACCCTCACCTGGTGCCTCCGCACCATCCTCCCTGGCTGTTGTTGCCTTCGCACCTCCTAGTGGTCCCTCTCCCTACCATCACTACAGTATCCACCACTAATCATAGTATGGCATAGTATTGATGTCATCCATGTCTGAGATGTCGATCATCGCATCTGAATCCTCACCTAGTGGTGCGATGACCGGCCGATCCAGAGTCCTCTCATCCCCTCGGCATCGATAGACCACGGGCTCACCAAGAAACCCCTGGTGCACCCCAAACTATCATGTCACTCGATTGTATGGGAAGAACTCCTTCTCGGTCCCATGCCACCCGATTAGCCACCACTCCTTGTGTACCCGTCAGAGCCACTCTTCAACCTTAGGCCAGGCTGAACAGTCCCAATAGGGGCGCCAGAACACCTCCCCTAGCGCAAGCCAAGCAAAGGCATCGACATAGTGCCCTACAAAACCTGTCTACCATCGACTCTGTCCCTACTCCCCAAACCACCACCATAGAGCTGCATAACCAATATCCTTATCCACCATCTCTACCCATGTCATCCACGGTAACCCTACATGTCTCTCCACCGCTATATGCTACCAACCCCAGCTCTGCAATGTATAGCTGCAGCTAATCCCCTTCCACCTCTGATAGTGGACCTCATATAGCTCCCCATAGAGCTATTCCAATAGCATCTATCCCCATATCAGGAACAAAGGCTCCTACATCAAACACTCCACCAACCGATAGACCACATCCAGTAGGTTCCATGAGAACCTCGCACCTGACGAGTCAAGTAGCAGCATGTTGGAAATGAGGCCCATAAGTAATGCATGCCTCACTACCAACACCCCCCTCTCAAACCACCATCAAACTAGAATCCCACCCATATAGTAGTCAACCTCTGCCATATCCACTAGACCATCCACCCCCAACTCCTCCCCATGCCCAAAGCAGCGGGTCAGCACCGCTGTCCACTGATCCCGTGATGTCGTCCTGATCGGCAGTCCGTCTATTGGAATCCTAAGAATCTGATAGACATCCTCCAAAGTGACTGTCATATCCCCTATTGGGATATGGAAAGTATTATTCTGAGGATCCCACAAGTTGATCAAGGCCATCAGGTAGGCCCGATCCCCAATCACTAGCTCCAACCGAGCCACCTGCTTGAGCCCGAGGGCATCAAGCCACTCCCAGTCAGCCACAACTAGCGCCTCCCACACTTCAGCAAACATAGTTGGCATGCAATACTGGCTCTTCAAAACCTACAACAAGCAACAAAATAAGCATGCTAGAATCATGAAAAATAGTTTACAACAACAACAGTTAATTTGTCAACTTCAGGTTTACACTCTTAATCTGATAAATTACAAAAAATAAAAAAAATGTAAACATAGTAAAATTTAGTACAAGAAAATAATAAAGAGGGAGTTCACTTACAAGTCTCACTTCGGCTTTGCCGATCGATCTGGTTCTTGCACTCATGGTGGCAGAAAAATTTTGCAGCACTTCGCTTTGCAGAATTGACCTCCTCCTCCTCAAAGCTCCAAATTGCCAGAAAAACAAGTGCAAATGAGCCCAAACCCTAGTTTTGGCCTTTAAATAGGCTTTTTGAGCCTGTAATTGTTCCTCCTTGGGATGAGTGCTCTGGTTATCACTCATACCACCCTATAATGAATGCTCAATAGGAATTTGTACCACCTCAAAATGAATCTAGAGCAAAAATTTCAAAAACAACAAAAATTAAACAAAAATGCACCAAAACAGCTAATAAACTTGCCCGATGAGAGTGCTTTGGCACTTGACATTTCGGGCATGCAAAATAGATTTCAGGGTCACAAATCCTCACTATCATACTCCCTAAGAAGGCTACCATAGCCGGACCACTCCATGGGAAGATGGATTTTTGAGAATTTCATCCCCAAATGACGTCGCCAAAAGGGCCAAAACCCAACCAAAAATAGCAATAGCATTGCCGAACGAAGGAGCATTCATGCTTGACATTCTTGGAATCCAAAATAGATGTCAGGATTATAAATTTCCACCATACTACTCCCTAAGAAGGCCACCATGGTTGGACCACTCCATGGGAAGACGAATTTTTGACAATTTTAGCTCCAAATGGCGTCGCCAAAAGGTTTTACACCCACCAAAAATAGGTCTAAATGTCAGACAACTGCACACACATTCAAAGTTAAATCTCTGAAGGCACCCTTACCTAAGTCATCTTGGGTTAAGCGACTCGTTTCTTTTCTCATGTTGGTCATTCCCTCATCGATTCGTCGCTTGAGGGGGTAGTCACACTTAGGAACCAATCAACAAATACACACCCAATCATGGAAATGGCATGCATTCAAAGAATCATTGGCAAAGACAAATCATGCTCCTGCTTGGGGCAGTAAACAAGCAATAATCACAAGATGATCAATCACTTGGCATTCATGAATCATGAACTCAAGGTTCTCACAGACAAAAGGTTGCGCCCTTTGCCTATTCATGATTAATCAAAGTCCAAGCTCAAGTAACAGCTCATCGAAAAAGGTTAACACTTGAATTGAGTTCCTTCGCTTGTTAGAAGCAAGTATTCAAGAATGCATGCCCTCTTCATACTTGGGGTATCAAGATTTGGTTAGGTTACTAAGAAAACCTAATCATTAGTGCTTTGATTATCTATTTTTGCTCGACGATGTGCCTTGCATAGCGCATCCCAAAAAGGGGCATCTATAGACACCAAAAATAGCACCAATCTGATTATGTGACTGCAAACACTGATCGCATTGACACACACAGCCCCAAGGGCAGCCCCCAGAGGTCAAATAGTGGTCCTAACCACTCTCATAGCAGTTTTGGAAGGCCAAAAATCAATTTGGCACCTTCAAGCACTTTTATCAATATCCGTTCCACCCAGGGACGAATTCAAATTGGGATTCGCTCCTCCCCAGGACAAATTCATAATTCACTCCGGGGTGGGGCGAATTGTAGGTTTGATGGGAAAAAATTCAAATCTTGACAAATGGCAGCTCGGATCTTCCACTTAACACCTCCTTCATTTCATGGGAGCATGGGTGAGTGGTTTCGGGTGTTAGAGGTTGTTACAGGGGCAGTCATGAAGCCCCTAATCAGGGAAGAATCTTCCCTCCCTTGGAAGGGCATGGCTACCAAGTGGCATCCCTGCATGCTCATCCCCAAGAGACCTCCAAGTCTATAAATTGGTGGGTTTTCCCACCCCCCCAAAAAAAGGAGAGTAAGAGCAATTGTGAGCAATGAAGTGCTACCATTTTATTTCCCCATACACCTTAGTGCGATTTGTACCCTTCACATCCTTGATCTCTTTTAGAGAGGAGGTCATTGGGTGACTAGCGAAAGGATGAATATTGAGCTCAAAACCTGACATTTGACCACAGTATACCACCCAATTCATCGACAACACCTTGTAAGGGATTTTGGACCCATCCCAAGTGGATTGGTACCGAAATCAGGCCCCAAACGGTGGGCGGTCCGTCCGGGCGCCCTAATCTACTGCAGGCCTAATCGTCCTTTTTAGGAGTGATTGGGGATCTATAGCAAATTTTGCTTTCTATCATTTTCATATTTTGCATTCAAATCTATGATTCTTAGATAGGTTGTCATTTAACTTTCGTCTCATTTTGAACAATTTTGATCGCGTTGTTAGCGTACTTACCTTTGTCTGTATTTGTTTATTAGACAGACTGTTACAACTTCGTAACAGTGTTTCAGTTCTTCTGTTGCGCCGGTGACTATTCCCGGCAGATGTAAACATTATTTAATTCCCTGCTCAATAATACAATCTAGCTTGCGTTTTACATGGTATCAGAGCTGTTCGCAATTTTTTCTGGGCGTGATTTTACGAAGACCTGTCTTTATCGCGCGTCAGTCGCAATGCAGTGAAGAGGGCGGAAGCCATGCAGTGAACGCGGACTGCGTTCGAAGGTTGGCAGCATTCTGCGACGTCGCTCCGGGAAGGACACGCAGTAGGACCGACGGCAAGCGTCCGCCCCCCACCGCGGATGACCCCGGTCCGGGAAGGAGACGCAGGTCCGCGGATGACCCCGCTTGGCGCGCTGCGTCGCGGGAGCCGCCGCCAGTCCTCCCACGTCGCGGACGTCTGTCGCGCGGGCGCCACGCGACAGGAGCTGTCGCTTTGGACAGTCTGTCGCGCCGCAGGCCCGTGTCGCGATAGCGCGCGCGCGGACGTCACGCTGTGCAATCCGCGACACGTGCGGCTGCGCGACAGTGCGCAAAGCGCGCACGCGAAGGGCCGAGGGGAGGTCCCCCCTCTTCTTAGGCGGGAAGCGGAAATTTGAAATTCCGCTCCCGCTGGGGTATAAACCCCCCCCAAAAAAAAAAAAAAAATCATTCCTCTTGCGCGGTCGCGCGCCCCCCCCCAACCTGCAGAATTTTTTTTTAAAACGTAAAAAAAAAAAAAAAAATATAACCAGATCGCGGAAGGGCGCTGAAAAAAAAAAAAAAAAAAAAAATTCAGAGCGCCGGTTGAACGCGAAAACTGCATTTTTTTTTTAACGATTGCGTTGCATCGTCTGCGGGGGAAGTGGCTTCGACACGGCGATTTGCTGCGGAGGCAGTAGCCGCGAGTTGCAGAGGAGGCTCGGGAAGCTGGAAGCAGCGGAGGACGGGCAGGCCGAGGTGGATAAAGGAGAGGAGGCTCTTGATCTCTTCCGGATCAGCCCGCTGGCTCACGTGGCCGTGAGCCGTGCGGTAAGGCTCAGGGAGCCTGCAGGTCGGGGGTTCAAATCCCGCCGACTCCCCTCAGGTATATTTTTTTTTCAAAGTCATTTTTAATTATTATTATTTTTAATTAAAATTTTTAATTTTAATTTTTTTTAATATAGTTTTAAACTTTATAAATTAAAATTTAATTTTAATTTATTTTTTCTAAAGTTTTTAAAACTATATAAATTGAAATTATTTATTTTAATTTTAAATAAATAATGATTATAAAAATGCTTTGTTAAAGAAAGCCTTTTAAGGGGGGATATTTTTTCAAAAAATCAAAGGGGGATAGAGAGTAATTTTTAGAAAAAATAGCAATTTGGCATTGTAAAAGGTGCATTTTCTAGTCGTGGACCGACACCTTGTGGGTTATTCTTGTGGGCAATTTTTTTATGTTGTATGTTGCATATTTCATTTTTGCACTATAACATTAAAAACTTAAAATCAAAACACTCCCTAAGTCCCCGGAATATAAAACCCATCTGTGCAATTTATTTGCACTGCAGTGTTCGGTATTTGCGATACCTCTGGCCAGCACTTACAGGTAAAGCTGTCGTGATTTGGCTATTGTATCCGTCGCCTAATATAGCCGCTATAACGACGTCCGAGCTTGTTCTCTATAAATCGTCTGGGAGGAATAAGTACGCCATTTTTGCATTTTTTACTCCATCCACTACCCTTTATCGCACTTGTGTTTAGGCGTAAATCCCGACGAAGTATTCTTCATAGTGTTTAGGGGAAGTTACGCCCCACGCATGAGAAGAATCTTCTATGGTAGGTGCCATCAACAAGGCGATTCCCTTTCAGCACCGCTTATGTTCCACGTATCGTATGATCTCTAAAATTCACCTATAGTCTCCCTCACGTAAGGGCGGGTGATTTTTTGTTGATCTTTCTAAATACCTATAGTTTCCCTCACGTAAGGGCGGGTATTTTGTACGGTATATTGGCCTAGCAAAAGGTATATCGAAAGGGGGACCAATTTGGTGATATAAGGAACCTTCACTATGGCCGCTGTTGCAAAGTTGATGACTGATCCGCATCGGTTATTGAAAGGTCCAAATTATACACCATGGAAACATAAGATGAAGGCTATTCTCCAAATGGAAGATTTGTGGGATATTGTTACTGGAGTAGCAACCAGGCCTTCACCAACAGCAGGATCCACAGGTCCTTCAGCAGATCAGATTGCTTTTGACAAGAAAGACAGTAGAGCAAAGGTGCTCATTTTGTTTGTTGTTTCAGATGAAGTGCAACCTCATATAGCTGATAAAGCAAGTGGTAAAGAGGCATGGGATGCCCTTAGAACCATCTATGAGGGGAAGAATGAATCCACCATTCTTCATCTTCAACAACAACTTCATAACCTGAGTTTGAGGCAGGGTGAAACAGCTTGAACTCTTTCTCGTGCAGAGTGTCTGAGTTGAAAGAGAAATTGAGTTCTCTAGGAGATACAGTGGACGAAAAGCTTCTCATTTCACTTGTGATGAGAGCTTTACCTTCTTCATTTGATATGTTGATAACCTCCATCCAGGTGTCCCAACGACAAATTACCTACATCGAGTTGGTCAATCTGCTCCAACAACAGGAGGCACGCCAACTTCACAAGGATGATTCTTCCAATACAGCCCTATACACCAACAGCCAGGGTTCTAGGAAGAAAGGTAATGGGCAAAAAGGAGGCAACTTTCAGAAAGGAGGAAATTCTCAACAGGATACGAAAGGAAAAGGCAAACAACCTCAATAGAAGAAGAGGTGGTGCAAGATCCGTGAGAAAGACAACCATGACACCAACAAAGTGTTGGCATAAGAACAAGCAAAAAGGCCAAAACAAACCACAAAATAAGAACAAGCAACCCCGGTGAATGTTGTCGTTGAAGAATCTGACTCAGATTCTGAATGGGCACACAAGGTGCTCATGACTACCACAGATTCCACTCAGAGGGATCCTATTTGGTATGTCGATTCTGGAGCTAGTAAACATATGACTGGCGACAGATCGTGGTTTGAATCATTTGTGGCCAAAGAGGGCAAACCTGTCACCATTGCTGATGATAAAACCTACGGTGGTTCAGTGGAGAGGGTACAGCTTCAGTCACTCTTCCTGATGGCAAGTGTCAGATTGACAAGGTCCTCTATGTTCCGGGATTGGCCAACAATTTGTTGTCAGTGACACAAATCCTGGACAGAAATATGGTTGTCAACTTTCGTGTTGAGAATGGAAAGAAGTGTTGTACAATTACCATGAAGGGTAAGCAGATTGCAACAGCTTCATATAAGCATGGCTTATTTGCACTAGATGCTATCTCTACTCCACATGTTGCCATGACTGCCTCTACCAAGGAGGCAACTTCCCTATGGCACAAGAGATATGGGCATCTTAGTTCCGCTACTTACTTGAGCTCAGCAAGTATGAGATGGTAAAGGGTCTTCCTTCCCTTTCTCGCCACATTGCCGCTGTGCTCCGATCGCTAGGCAGAAAGCAGGATAGAGTACCATTTGAGAAGAGCTCTACAAGAGCAAGAAAACCTCTCGGAGCTAATTCACACCGATCTATGCGGTCCTTTCACACCCAAAAGTTGTTGGAGGGAAGAGGTACTTTCAGCTATTCGTAGATGACTACTCACGAAAGATGTGGGTTTTCTTTCTCAAACCGAAATCTGAAGCTTTTGCATTCTTCCAAGTAGCTCAAGAAATCCGTTGAGAAGGAGTCGAGGGCTTCTATCAAAACCCTCCGCTCGCATCGAGGGGGAGAGTTTACCTCTAATGAATTTTCTCGCATTCCTAGATAAGCATGGGATCAAGAGACAGCTAACAACTCGCCTATACTCCTCAAAGAAATGGAGTTGCCGAGAGAAGGAACCGTTCTATCATGGAAATGGTTCGTTGTATGCTCACAGGAGCTACTCTTGGGCAACAATATTGGGCAGAAGCCGTCACCACTCGCAGATGTATCTTTTGAATAGGGCACCCACAAAGGCCCTAAAAGGAATGACTCCACAGGAAGCATGGAGTGGTCGGAAACCCTCCATATCTCATCTACGTATTTTTGGATGTCAAGCTTTCATGCACATACCGAAAGAGAAAAGGAAGAAGCTAGATGAGAAAACACCGAGATGTATTTTTCTTGGATATTCTCGAGCACTCTAAAGGATATCGGTTGATAGATCCTTTGACCAAGAAAATTCATATCAGCGGAGATGTTGTCTTTGATGAAGCTTTCACATCACAGAGCACATCTACAATACACCAAGATATTGTGGAACCTAAGGAAGAGGAGATTCCTTCGTCAACACAGACATGAGGTCCTTCTACATCTTCTTCACCACCACCGAAGAAGAATCCTAAATGGTGTACAAATACAATCAGAGATGCAAATTTATCCACTCCTCCCAATTTGAATTTGGATAGACCTCGTACACGCAGTATGGCTCAAAAGGAAAGAGAAGCCAGAGAAACCGGTGAGGTTGATGATCTTTGTCAATCTTTTGAGGAACTTTCCGTGACTCCAAGTAGAGAAGTTGAGGATATGGATATTGATGATGACAGGGCATTCATGTCTACCATAGATAGTCTTGAACCTGCATCGGTGCAAGATGCTCTTAGTGAGCCTCAGTGGAAGGCCGCTATGGATACAGAGTATGAGTCTCTGATGAAGAATAAAACTTGGAAGCTTGTTGATCTCCCGCATGGAAAGAAACCTATTGGCTGCAAATGGGTATACAAAGTCAAGTACAAGGCAGATGGAACAATTGATAAGCATAAGGCCCGACTTGTTGCAAAGGGCTATGCTCAAAAGGAAGGCATCGACTATGAAGAAACTTTTGCACCTACTGCTCTGATGACCACAATTCGGGTTATGTGTGCTATGGCAACACAATATGGGTGGAAAGTTCACCAGATGGATGTCAAAAGTGCCTTTCTTAATGGTGATATCCAAGAAGAAGTCTATATGACTCACCTCGAAGGATTTGAAGTGGAAGGCCAACAGCAGAAAGTTTGCAAATTGGTCAAATCCTTGTATGGTCCGAAACAAGCTCCTCGAGCTTGGTATATAAAAATGGACAATCACCTAATGCAAGCATGGATTTAAGAGATGTCCGTCGGATGCAAACCTCTATTTCAAGAAACAGTGGTTCCGAGATAGTGTTGCTTGTACTCTATGTGGATGATCTCGCTCATTACAGGGAGTTCAGAAGATATGATCTCTACTGTCAAAATAAACTTGTGCAAATATTTTGAGATGACAGATCTCGGACTTCTCCATTACAATCTTGGTCTGGAATTCATCCATAAGGAGCACACCATCAAAGTTTCTTAGAAAAAGTATGCCAAGACATTGCTGGATAAATATCACATGACTGACTGCAAGCCAATGGCAACTCCTATGGAGAATGGACTTCAGTTATCGCGATATGATGACTCACCTCAAGTAGATGGTACTCTCTATCGACAGCTGATTGGGAGTCTCATATATCTGACCAATACTAGGCCAGATCTCGTATTTGTTGTCAACTATCTTTCGAGGTTCATGCAGGAGCCTAAGACCACTCATTGGAAAGCAAAAAAACGTGTTCTTCACTATGTCCGTGGTACTATGGAATATGGCCTAGAATACAAGAGGAACAACAAATTCTTCTTGCAAGGATACACGGACTTCGACTATGCCGGATCATTTGATGATCGCAAGTCAACTTCTGGATACATTTTTCATCTGGGATCCGGTCCTGTCTCTTGGCACAGCAAGAAGCAACAAGTGGTTGCTATTTCTTCAACAGAGGCAGAATATCGCGCCGCACGTGAAGCTGTGTGCGAAGTGATATGGTTACGTCGCATTCTGACAAGTATGGGCCATCCATCAAAATCTCCAATACACTTGTTTTGCGACAATCGAGGTGTTCTGAACCTCGCCAAGAATCCACCCATCATGAAAAAACAAAGCACATTGACACACAATGTCATTTCATTCGAGAGGAAGTTCCAAAGCACCGAATTCAGCTTCAAACACATTCCCACGGATGCTCAAGTTGCAGACATTTTCACTAAGGCACTTGGACGTGTCAAATTTGAATTGTTTCGCAGCTCACTTTGTATTGCAAAATAATGTAAGGGGATGTTAGTAGTCTAGTATAGCTATTAGTTATTACATTACCCAAATAATGTAATAAAGGGGGATGTTAGCGTACTTACCTTTGTCTGTATTTGTTTATTAGACAGACTGTTACAACTTCGTAACAGTGTTTCAGTTCTTCTGTTGCGTCGGTGACTATTCCCGACAGATGTAAACATTATTTAATTCCCTGCTCAATAATACAATCTAGCTTGCGTTTTACATGTGTTTCTATATTTGTTTGCTTTTACTAACTTGCAGGTACTACCATAAGATTCCCATTGATAGAGGTCAAATTTGGAAAATCCGACCATCTAGGTCTTCCCAAAATGCCCCCAATTAGCTAACCCCAAGTTTACAGGTCTTTTGGAGCTCTCTAAGCTGGACATTTGGGACAACACATTTTTGGCATTTTGTTGTAGGTGAATTCATCCCGCCCCAGAGTGAATTCAAATTGGCAAGGAATTTCCCAATTGTTCTTTTTGTAGTATGCTCCTAGTGATGTCCTAATGCCCCTATCAAATTTTTAGAGCATTTGGATTCATTTTAGTCTTAGTTTAATTCGTTCTTCTCATATATTTATCACAGGCTTGGGGATTGCATGTTTTGTTTTATCCGCAGGTGCTATTGATTATCTTTTGTTTCTTTGAATGCAGGATCGGAACATCGGAGGAGCATCAAGGAATCAACATTCATAGACACAAGTGGTGGCGACATTTTGGTCCACCCATCTTACATGTGGGCATGCGGAAGAAGGAAGGCTATCCATGGATGTAACCAAGAGACGGATTTAACGCTCCTTGCCCCTGAAAAGGGAGGATGTGAATTGTAACCGAGTTGTAAAATACATCAATAAAAGAGAAGGGTTGTTATTTCATTTGGGTTTCAATTCATGCTTTCTCTATTTCATGCATTTTTAATTCGTAGGATTTAGTGTTAAGCTTAGTTTCATTTTTTGCATCGTGCTTGGAGTCTTTCCTTTTTTGTTTCCGTATCCTCGTGCTTTCAGAAAGACCCAAAATTTCAATTTTTGCATAATAATATTGATAGCTTAGCCATGTAGACATTAAAAATGACATATCCAAAATCCACTTTTAGGCAGATAGTCAGTCACCCAATTCATCCTTCAGTACTATCACCACCTTATCCTTTCATTTTTTACTCTACCAAAGTTTGATAAATTCAAAGGGGACAAGGACCCTTGGGATCATGTAAGCATGTTCATCAATGCGTGCTTTAGAATACAATAAAATGATCCCTTGATGCTCTAAAAATTTCCCCAAAAGTTTGGAGGAAATGCTCTAGAATGGTACAACCATCTACTGCACAATAACATTTACACTTTTGAACAATTAGTGGATCAGTTCCTAGAGTGTTTCTCTTTAAATGATAGAAATAATACCACCTTGAATAACCTTTGCAAATTATGCTAATTTTAATATGAGTTATTTTATGATTATAGAAACCGCTAGAGGATAGCCATTGCTAAATTGCCATTCACGCTCCCCATGGTGGAACTTACATGAATTTTCATGAGGAGTTGCTCAAAACACATCTCCTTATTATTACAACTACAATAATATAGGACATTCAAAGAATACCTTGCACAATATAGAGTAATTGAAGAAATTAAAATTCAAGAGGGTAAGATTAAGCTTAAGAAGAAAGAATGGCAAAATAAAAATTCAAAGGGAAATCATCAAGGACAACCAAAATATGGCCTTGTGAATCAAGTGGTCTTGAGTGCACCTCAACTACAACATCAATAGGCTCAAGTCTAGTACCAAAAACCCCCAACACAACAACCACTACAACAATAGACATATCAAGTGGTACAACCCTTGCCTCAATTGAAAAATCAAGCCACCATAATAGATAACCACCAATATTAAAAAATACAATTGACCATCCTACAATTACACCACTTTCTAAACCACTTTCCATAATCTTTCAATGGTTGTACGAGGCACAAATGATCACACTACTATAAATCAAACTAGAAGATCCAAAAAAATCATGCGGTAAGTCTTATAAGGAATATTAGTATTGCACCTTTCATTGCCATAAGGGTTACGATATCAATGATTGCTATCATTTCAAAGATATCGTACAAGATCTAATCAATAAAGGAACTATTAAAATTGATAATAATTTAGCAGATCAAAACCAAAACCTTGGTATATATTAAACACCTTTTCCCCATTGTGATGCTACATAACAAACAATTGGGGTGTCAACTTCTATAGTTCCCCCCAATTAAGTCAACCACATCCATAATGCTCAGTAGTACCAAGGTTTTGTAGGTGCTACCCATATAGTTACTCAAGGTTAGAGAGGTAAAAATTGAGAATAGTAATCAAATGACCCCACACAAATAGTACTCCCTACTATGGTATCAAAAACTATCATGCCTCTACAACTTGGTCAAGCCAATATAGCCCCTCAAGGGGTCCTAACCACTTTTAGAAAGTTTACCCCACTTTTGTGAGGTTTTGAGCCATGTAGCCATGGTCATCCCACCCCAATATGACCATAGTTCATGGCCATCCCACCCAGGTATGACCATAGAAAATTGTCCCTGGGTGGGATGGCCATGGTCTAGACCCCTCAAAATGTCAAGGATAGGATAAATGGAAATCAATTTTTGCCATTTATCTAGCCCAATTACTCATGAAAGATTTGGAGACTATCATAGCCATTAGGGACTACAAATTGGAGGCCCAAAATGGAAGCCTCTTCCAACCTATGCATGGCAAAGGCACTAACAAGTGATGACACTTGCCTTGCATACCCAAAACTATTCCTTTTCTTCATTTTCCCTCTTGGGCTATAAATTGAAGTGTTTCCACTCAATTTTAGAGAGAGTCATTTGCAAGCATTTACCATGAAGTGCTATCAATATTTACTCTCAGCTTTTGCCCTCATATTTGTCCTTGGAAACCTCATCAATCGAAGGTGTTTTCAAATCATTCCAAAATACACACATTCTCTTCAAAACCTATCAATTCCTATGATTTTAGTCACCATATTTAATGATAACACCCTTAGGAGTATTATAGACCAGATCCAAGTGGAATTGATGGAAAAAAACACCATGTTTTGTGGTCGTCCCCTTTAGGATGGTTAATAGTACCAATTGGAAATCTCAGATTGAAAGCATGAGATTCCGGAAGAAAGAAATACTAAGATGCAATGAAAACAAAACTAACTCGATGCTAAACGAATATGCATAACATAGGACGAATGTAATCGAATCAACCAAAATATAAAGAGAAAGCAGGAGCACAGCCCCTTTATATTAATTCCAAACTCGGTTACAATCCACTTCCTCCCATTTTAGGGGCTAGGAGTGTTAGCATGTTCTTAGTTACAATCATGATTAGTAATCCTTCTTTCCGCATGCCCACATTTGAAACGGGCGGGCCAAAGTGTTGTCGCCGCTTACGATGATGAATCCTTGCTTGCTGCTTCTCCTGCGATCAAAGAAACAATGACATTGTTAGTAGCACCTGCTGCAAATAGGAAAAGTTTGTTTTTTTGAAATTAATGAAAGATGCGTGCAAAATACTGATTAGATCGGTAAACAAAACAACTCTACGCAACCTGCAACTATGACAGAAATCGAAAAACATCACCAGATGGCCACTGCCATTGAAACAGTCGGCCAATCTGCTGTCGAATTAGACGTCGCTACCTGCAAGTTAGTAGGATAGTAGAAACCGCGAGAGCATGATAATATTCGATAAAATGTAATGCAAGATACATTCGAACATACAGCGTAGTGCAGGATATATTCTAACGTAAAGCGTGAGCTACTTAGACAGCATAAAGCGTAAGGTAAGATGAACACGTGATATCGAAATAGATTAAAATGAAGCTAAGAGCAACGTCTTCTGAATTTGATAAACGTCTTCTGAAATCTAGACTATAAACTATCTAAACATCATAGAGTGTAATGTGACAGAATAAAATAACTTGAAACTAAGAACGTGTGTGGGGTGCCCAAGCGGGCCGCCCCGTTAAAACTTGACTTCGGCGCCAATCCACTAGGGATGGGCCCAAAATCTCAGAGAATGAGTTGTCGGCAAATTGATGGATTACTGTGGTCCAATGTCGGGTTCTAAGGTCCAGATTCACCTTTCAATAACCACCAATAACCTCTCTTGCGAAAGAGATTACGGGTGTAGAAGAAATGAATCTAAAAGGATGCAATCGGGTGTTTGGTTTGGCAGCACTTCGTTGCTTTGAAAATGTCTACCAACTTGTCTTTTTCGGGCGGGAAAGTCTGCCATTTTATAGACCCATGGGGTCTCTTTGGAGGGGCACGCAGGGATGCCACGTGGTGGCCATGCCTTCCCAAAAGGGAGGAGACTCCTCCTTGACTTGGGCTTACATGACTGCCCTTGTGACAGTCCGCTAACTGCCAATCTGCCCACCTACGCGTGCATGCACAGCGAGCGGCAATAAGCGATTGTCCTCGATTGCCACTTGTTTAACGTCCGCTTTAAATTGTTTTAATGGCACTTTTAAATGTTTTAATGTCTGCCTTTGAATGCTTGAATTCTGCCTTTGATTGGTTAAATTTCACCTTTGAGTGCCGAAGTGTCACGATATCACGACGTCGCGATATCCACACATCCATGTCGCGATATCCACGTCGCGATATCGTGACACTTCGGCCAAGGCTTTCCTTTGGGCCCGAAGTGTCTGATATCCACGACACTCCAGCTTCTTGCAAGTGTCCGATATCCCCCCGCCAGGCTTTGCTTTGGCCCAAGTGTCCGATATCTGACACTTCGCCAGTTTGCTTGGGCTCGAAGTGTCACGATATCGCGACACTTGCCAAGGCTTTGCTTTGGGCGCCGAAGTGTCGCGATATCGTGATATCGCGACACTTCGGCCAAGGCTTTCTTTGGGCACCGAAGTGTCGCGATATCGCGACACTTTGGCCAAGGCCTTCTTTTGATTAAGGCTTGCTTTTGATTAAGGCTTTCTTTTGATAAAGGCTTGCTTTTGATTAAGGCTTTCTTTTGATTAAGGCTTGCTTTTGATTAAGGCTTTCTTTTGATTAAGGCTTGTTAAAACGACCAGCTTTGCTTTGTTTACTTTTTGACCTTCTAAACTATTGTGTAAGTGGCTAGGACCATTGTTTGACCTTTGAGGGCTGCCCTGAAAGTTGTGTGTGTCAATGCGATCAATGTTTGTAGTCACATAATCGGATTGGTGCTGTTTTGGTGTCTATAGATGCCCATTTTTGGGAAGCGCTGCGGGTGATGCGAGTGTTGAGCAAAAATAGATAACCAAAGCACTAATGATTAGGGTTTCTTGGTAACCTAACCAACTTTTGATGCCCCAAGTATGGAAAGGGCATGCATTCTTGAATCCTTGCTTCTGACGAGCTAAGGAATTTGATTTCAAGTGTTAACCTATTTTGGTGAGGTGTGACTTGAGCTTGGACATTGATCAGTCATGATTAGGCAAAGGGCGTAACCTTTTGTCCACAGGGGAACCTTGTGTTCATGCTTCGGGAATGCCAAGTGTTTGATCAATTTGATTGCTGCTTGTTTACTGCCCCAAGCAGGAGCGTGATTGTCTTTGTCAATGATTCTTTGAATGCATGTCATTGCTTTGATTGGGTGTGTGCTTGTTGATTGGTGACTAAGTGTGACTACCCCCTCAAGCGACGAATCGATGAGGGAATGACCTTCATGAGAAAAGCGACGAGTCGCTTGACCCAAGATGACTTGTGCAAGGGTGCCTTTAGATGGTTTACCATTAAGCATGTGCAATTTCCCGACATTTGGACCTATTTTTGGTGGGTGTTAACCCTTTTGGTGATGCCATAATGGGGTGAAATCGTCAAAAACCCGTCTTCCCGTGGAGCGGTCCGGCTATGGTAGCCTTCTTGGGGAAGTAGGAGAGTGACAATTTGAGCCCCGACATCGATTTTCTATGCCAAGAGGTTAAGTGCAAGAGCACTTGTGTCCGGCAATGCTTATTGCTATGTTTTTGTGTTGCATTTTTGTGATGTTTTTGTTGTTTTGATTTTCTTGCTTTGTGTATATGTCATGATTTTATGTTATGCACAATGATTGATGTTGATGGATGCATGCTACTTTATATTGATGTATGCATATGGTATGATAAATGCGAATGTTTTTGATTTATATGTGATATGCAAAATGTAATGGATGGATGGAATTTGTGATGTTTGGCTATGGCACCATAGACTGTTTAGGACTTTGTTATTTTGTCTTTAGGCGATTGTTGTGGTGCATGACTTTGTATGTATACATGTGGTTTTTCTTTTTTTTTTGTATTTTTTGATGGTATTGTAAGGATGAAAAGTAGCGCAGTTGGTTTAGAAATGTAGCTAAGGTTTTATGAGACTCAGACGGTTTTAACTTACTAGCCATGATTGTACTTTATCTTACAAGACTTTTGAACAAGGTATGAATCGGACTTGTTTTTGACCAAGCTATTTCACATCCCTGTGTGTGCAATTGAGTTCATTTATGTGGTATTTGTCGGGATACCGCCGGTGCAGGATGGGCTTTCAACCGAACCTATACTTGAGGATCACCTAATTAGCTCCACTAACTCCTTTGTTGTATTTAGTTAGATTAATCTGCGGTGTTATCCAGGATACCATAAGCTAGCTCATCCTTATGCAAACATTGGTCTACACATACGCAAAGTGAATGTGACAGACATATCGTCATGCGGGTAGGATACCACCATTGCCAGATAGGCTATCAACCAAACCTGTAATGAGGATCACCTAGATGGTTTTCGAATGCTTGAGAATTCCAAGGATTCAAGTTCGGGATATTTGTTGGCTGAATGATTTAGAAAGTTGCTCGTCTATATAGTGATGAAAATCATTATTTATTTTCTATTAATTCTTTTTGAGCAAGGATTTTGAATAGTAGTGATAACCATTGTTATTTGATTTTGTATTTTGAGTATTGTGAGTTTGGGCTGGTGAGTGGCCTTGATCCTTGTGGACTTGGGGATGACTACGCATCCTTTGTAGGGACGTGTAGTACGAATCCTTACGACGTTGGGAACCAAGGGGGTGATGGAGATTATGGAGTAAGGGCATTGATCTTTTAGGCCTTGGGGATGACTACCCATCCTGGTTAGGGGCGGATAGTACGAATCCTTACAACTTGGAGACCAAAGGTGAATGGAAAGTGTTAGGATGATGATTTGTTGGAATTTTGTTTGTGAATGGCGTTGATCCCTTTTAGGTCTTGGGGATGACTACCCATCCTTGGCGGGGACATGTAGTACAAATCCTTACAACTTTGGGAACCAAATATGATTGGGATTTGGTAGTGGTGAAAACCACTTGTTTATGGAGGTGAATGGATAGGAAAGAGCTCGTCCTTTTGTCAATTCTCAGCATTCTAGAACCATTCGCACGGGGGGATGAGCAAGATAACCGTTTCACTTATGGTGACCTGGATTACTACGCAGGTTTCATCTTTCGTTCACACAACTTGGGAATTTTTATGTGTTTTAATTTGTGTTGGGATGTTACGTAACAAGGTGTATTTCAAGTGTAACTCTACCTTCGTAAAATCTGTTTGACTCGGTACATTACGTAGCTAAAGAGCAAAATGATGACTGAATCACGAAAACTCTTGATACATTAAAAGACCAGTGACTCTAGTGTGGTAAAAAGCAATGCATGGTGTTTTTGTTGTTTTTGTAAAATGGAGCAGTGTGGAACAAGATGGACTAGCAGAGCAATTACGACCTATGGTGCCTTTGACCTGTACGACCACAAATATGCAATGTATGGATGCAATGCTTTAATGCAGCTATGTATTTTTGTATTTTTGATGGATTGATTTTTGTGAATATGAAGATGAGGTGCGAGAAGAGCTCTCTATTGATGAATTTGAGTATGCCTAGAAATGAGATGCAAAAATTTTGTTTTGTTGTTTTTTGATGATTTTTTTTAATTTTAACTTTTCTTATTTTTGACCAAGCGATTGTGGAAATCCTTGGAGCATTTTTGGGATTGACCAAGCGATTATAGAATCCTTGGAGCATTTTTGGGATTTGACCAAGCGATTGCGATAATCCTTGGAGCATTTTTGGGATTTGACCAAGCGATTTTATGAATCCTTGGAGCATTTTTGGGATATGGCTCTCTTAGATATGAAATGGTCGCAAATGACTGATATTCAAGGGTTATGTTTCCTTGATACCATCAAGAGAAGCTAGCCGGTACGTCCCGGGTCCTATTTTGCTATCAATGACATATGGACCTAACCAATTTGCCACAAATTTGTCCCTTAGGTGGGATGGCAAACTAGAGTTCTGTTGGTTTTCCTTCAAAACCAAATCACCAACCCGAAAGTCCCTCGAGGTGAACTTTCATGTTGTAAGCTTTCTTAAGTCGCTCTTGATAAATACGTAAATGCTCGAGAGCATTAACGCGTCGTTCATCAAGCAACGTAAGCTGGTCTAGCCGGGCCTGCCACGTAGAGTCATCATCGATGAACTCCTGCATTGATATGCGTAGGGAAGGAATCTCCAACTCTAGAGGCATGACTGCCTCGGAGCCATACACGAGCAAAAATGGAGTGGCCCCTGTGGGTGTCCGAATGCTAGTGCGATAGGCCCATAGGGCAAGTGGGATTTGAATGTGCCAATCCTTATGACTGTCTGTGACGGTATTTTTAAGGATGGCAACTAGCATTTTGTTTGACGCTTCTGCTTGCCCATTCGCTTGTGGATAATAGGGTGTCAAAAAGCTGTGCTGAATCTTGTACTTTGTGGTCAAAGCACGCACGTCTTTGTTCTTGAAAGGCGTCCCATTATCCGAGACTATTTTGGATGGAATACCAAAATGACATATGATGTTATGCAAAATGAACTCCACAATGCGGGGTCCTGTCGTAGAGGTAAGCGGAATTGCTTCCACCCACTTGGTAAAATACTCTGTGGCCGTTATGATAAACGTGTGACGGCCTGACGACGTAGGGGAGATCTTTCCAATTAGATCGAAGCCCCACTACGAGAACGGCCAAGCATACTGGACTGTCTGCAAGGCCTAGGAAGGTACGTGCATCAAATTGGCATGATGTTGACACTTCATGCACTTCTTGACATATGCGCAACAATCTCGCTCTAAAGATGGCCAATAATAGCCCATGCAAAGAATGCGCTTTGCAATGGCCATACCACTAAAGTGGCCACCACATGTACCATCGTGCGCTTGGGCGACTGCCCAAGTGGACTCTTGCTGGTCCAAGCAACGAAGGAGGATTCCTTCATAGCTGCGACGATACAAAATGTCTCCTATCAAGACATACTTAGCCGCTTTCTGCTTGAGTGCTCATTTTGCGGCATGAGTCAATCCAAGCGGGAGATTACCTAACTTGAGGTAGTCTCTAATGGGTAAATACCAATCCTGTTGATCAGAAACCTCGACAGTATGAACAGCCAATCCCTCTTGAAGTTCATCCCTAGCGAACGCTGAATGGGATAGAACCTGTAAGAATAGCGTTGTGTTGCTATTAATGGGAGTAGGGGAGAACAAGGACCCCCAGTTGGCATGTTTCAGATGATCTTGGATTCGAGAGAACTTATCCGAGGATGGTTCAATCTGGATCATGTGGATTCCTGGCGTCAAGTCTGAGCTTGCACGCTCCATCATGGATTGCGATAAGGTTTTGACTTGAATGGTTGTCATATCACCGGAAAGGTCTTGCGGAATTAGTGACCCCAAGGAGGCCATTGTGTCCGCAAAATGATTCGATGATCGAGGGAGTGCCTCGATGTCATACCACTCAAGTTTTGCCAGGAATTTGTCCACAAGGGCTTTATAAGCCTATAGGACTGGGCATTTGCATTGATATACCCCTTTGACTTGATTGACTATTAACAGCGAATCACCAAAGATGTTCAGTCATTTGATGTTCATGGCGATTGTTGTCTGAAGACCTAGGAGCAAGGCTTCATACTCTGCATTATTGTTGGTGCACGGGAAGTTTAATTTAAATGACAGGGGCATTGGAGCACCCTACGGTGTGAAGAATACAATTCCCGTGCCACCACCTTGCTCACATTTAGAACCATCGAAGAATAGGGTTATGTCGGCCTGTGACTCAGGCTCATCAGAATCTGGCGATTATGAGACATGGAAGACCCCATCATCGGGTAGTTCTATGACTAGAGGCTGATCGTCTTCAAGAGGAGCCTCTGCTAGTTGATCGGCTATGACTTGTCCTTTGATAGATTTCTGTCCAATAAACTCTATGTCAAATTCCGTCAACAACATGATCCATTTCGTCGTGCGACTACTATGATAAGTATGACTCATCATGTATCGCAATGGATTCTCCTTAGACACAACATACGTAGTGTTGCTCAGCATGTAGTGGCATAGCTTTTTGGTAGCAAACACCACTGCCAAGTAGAGTTTCTCAACGTATGCATAGTTAAGTTCATAACTGACCAGGGTGCGGCTAAGATAGTAAGTAGCCTGTTCCTTGTGAAGTTCATTCTTTTGGGCTAACATGGCGCCCAGTGCCACCTCATGAGCTGAGATGTATAAGTAGAATGGCACTCCTGGTCTAGGTGGTGCCAATACTGGCGATGAAGCCAGGTATTGTTTGATTTCGTCAAAGGCTGACTGGCACTCGTCATCCCAATGAAATGTAACCCCCTTGTGCAATAATTTGTTCATGGGTCGGCACTTGTCAGATAATTGCGCTATGAAGCGTTTAATCGACGCGACCTTTCCTTGGAGACTTCAGAGCTGCTTGATTGTAGTTGGGGGAACCATTTCAAGGATTGCCTTGACTTTCTTTGGGTCCACCTCGATTCCTCGCTTTGAGACTATGAAACCCAAGAGTTTTCGAGATGTGACGCCAAATACGCACTTCTTGGGGTTTAGTCTAACTTTATGCTCCATGAGGCGATCGAGGATCTTGCTTAAGTCATCGATATGATTTGAGCGCAAAAGAGACTTGGCTAACAAATCATCCATGTAATCTTCCAAAGTTTTGTGCATGTAGTCATGGAAGATATATGTCATGGCACGTTGGTAGGTGGCACCAGCATTTTTAAGGCCAAAAGGCATGACCTTATAACAAAATGTCCCCCAAGGCGTTGTGAACGCCATTTTTAGTTGGTCTTCAGGATTGATACGAATCTGATTGTATCCTGAGAAACCATCCATGAGGGAGAGCATTTCGTGACCTGCTGTAGCGTCTACCAACGCGTCGATGCTCGGCAAGGGGAAATCATCCTTAGGACTCGCTTTGTTTAGATCTCAAAAATCGGTGCATATGCGAATCCTCCCGTCGGGCTTCTTGACGGGAACCATGTTGGACAGCCATGGCGGATAATCCACGCAGATGACAAACTGTGCATCCAACAGCTTTTGCAATTCATCTTTGACCATCAAGGCCACTTTGTTGGGTGCATCTTACGTAGTTTTTGCTTTACAGGCTTGATTGTCGGATCAAGCGTTAAATTATGCGTGACTAGCTGTGGGTCTAGTCCTGGCATATCCTTGTACGACCATGCAAAAACCTCCTTCTTCTCTTTGAGAAGGGCAATGTAGTCGGCTTGCTCTTCGGGGGAAAGACTTACCCCCAGCTTGAGAATCTGTGGATTCATTGGATCTATGTCGATATCTACGTCAGTCGTCTCCTCGACTGACATGTGGGATCCGTCCTCCAACTGATGTGGAGTCGGGATCAAATGGATATCATTAGCTGAGTTTAGATCTGCGTTTGGAACCTCGGGTCCCTCTTCAGCTTGAAAAATATCTTGAGTTGTCCCTGGGGTAAAATGAGGCATTTCACCGAAAGGCCAGTACTCTGATGGTGATAAAGGTGAATTGACGTGATCCCAGTCGATGGCATCTATGTCTAGATGCAATGACCGTGCTGGATCGGCCGGATTGTGGATGGGTGTGGTCAAATCAATGGAGATCATGTGGATGGAATGAATTTGGTCTCCATTACCATGGGTATGATAACTTGAATCTTTTGGATGCTCCCTATACTCTGGATCTGGCTCTAGGGGAACGGGCACGAATGGATCGGCCCTATGTGCTAATAGGAGGACAGGGTCTTCTCTCGGCACTGATGTCATGATAGGGTCTCGGGGTGGACGATGCTCATCGTAGATTTGGAGCCATGGATCCAACACTTGGTCCCACCCTATTGGGTCTACATACCATTCATGCCCTAACCTTATGCCCATCTGTCCCATCAGATCTTCATGAGTTAAAGGGCGATTGTGCCATCGTGCATGATTGAGATAGTCCATCTCAGTCTCATCTTCTGAATCACTTTTGAAGATCCAAAAATGTTCATTTTCTTCAGCAACTATTTGTGACGTTGAGGGTTCTCCTTGTTCCAGCAAATTAATCTGGTCCCATTGCGGTTGTTCCACTCTTGGTGGAGGGACCTGATTCTCTTGACATTGTATTGACTCAACTGGAACCTCTAAGGGGAACAGATTCAAAAAGATGTCCGGACACCGTTTATGTTCTCTTTGGGGATTAGTGTCCGAACTTTCACCTCTCTCTAGCAAAGGAGAGGGATTACTGATGTTGCCAAGGGTGTTTGTTGACCATGGGAGGTAATCTCCCAATGTATATTCTGTATTTGGGTTGGCATAAGGATCTGGTGCCAATCCCCCCTTGTTGCCTATTCCTAGGCCTTGCATGTTTTCTACCAAGATGTCTAAGGGCAGGGGGTGGTTGAACCCTACTCCCGACTTATCATATGGCATCTGATATCTTGGTTGGCAAAGGACACGCATCCCTTGCTCATATCTGCCTAGCCCGTATCCATGCCAATTGCATTGGCCGAGATATCTTAGAGCGAAGTCCGGGTTTGATAGATAGTTGATATTTTCAGCAAAAGGCTCTTCGTCTTCTGTCCTTTTGCTTGCATGGTTCAAGACCATGATCAAGGCCCCCATACACAAAATTTGTCTCGGTTTGGTGGGTAACCTAGAGGAACAAGCTATTCCTATGGGAAGGCGAGGTCTCCCCATGTCCTGTACTTATTCTAATGCGGGCGTTGCCACAACATTCTGCACTAGATACTCCCCCAGGCCCGTACTTGGCCATTTCAACAGTGATTGTTGATGCTTGGGAGGGAGGGAACGGGAGTCCTTCTTGAGTCCATTCCATGTTTGGTGGGTTAGGAGTCTCAGCTTCCGTTGTGCTAGGTGTTTCTTCTATTGATACTATTGATATTGTTGGCAACCCCTCTTCTAGGGGCTGAGCCTCTTCCAGGATCTGTTTTCCCTTGTCCTTCTGTTTAGCCATGACAGGTGGCATTGGTAGTGAAGGAGCAGATGATGAAGACTCACCTGGCTAGGATTTTGATGATTTGGTCACCAGTGGTGCCTACGGTATTGGACCCTATTTAGATGGATTTAACTGGAAATCCAAATGCGTTGAAGGGAGGGTCGATTGAGGCATTAATTGCACCGCATTGCAATACTTGAAGGGTTCTAAGTCCATCGGGACTACATGTATTTCTCCTTCAAATGCATACTTTAGGCATTGGTGAGCGATCGAAGGGACACACTTCATGTCCCTGATCCATGGCCGCCCTAGCAGTATGTTGTAAGCCATCTCGCCTTCCAAAACATGGCACAATGTTGGTATTGTCTTTTGTCCTACCTGGACAGCAGAACAACTGTGTCGACTGTCGAGCATATTGCATCGTTGAAAGCTCGTAGTGTGTATGTGGAGGCTGTGATATGAGAGGCTGGAAGCTTCAGATGTTTTAAGGCTGCAGTGGTAATGATGTTACTGGACGAGCCAGTATCTACCAACACTCTCTTGTACGGGATCCCGTTGACCCGTGCGATAACGTGCAGGGGTGGATCTGCCATGTCATTCGATATTGTTTTGACTTCATCCTCTCTGAAGGTAATGACCGGCTCCGTACATCGTTTCACATGTCCCACGAAGTTGTTGAAAGAATTTGCTTCGTGAGGCTGTAATTCGATGGCTTTTAAAATTTCCATAAGAGCTTCCCTATGAGGTGTTGACTGTTGAATAAGCTCGTAAATGGAAAGCCTAGCCGATGTGGTCCACAAACTCTGCGTGAGTTTGGTCCGTATCGTGACCTCGGGTCTAGGCGGAGGCAACTGCATAGGGCATTGTTGAGGCTGCGACGTTGTTGGAACTTCCCTTGTAGCTACCTCGGGGGCAACTCCTGGGTACTTTTTGTTCCTGGTCACTATGTTGATCATTCCCACAAATCCTTGCATGGGAAGATTCTGTCGCACCTCATTAACCTGGAGAGGTTTTGCCTGTGCCTCGTGGGCAGGCAAAGGGTCCTTGAATACCCCCATTTGTTGATTATTTGGCGCTATGGGGTTGTCCACGGCCAATGTTTTATTGTCGATCAAATCTTGGATTAATCCTTTGAATTTCCAACATCCATTCAAGTCATGTCCCCTTCGCCTATGGAATCTACAATATAATTCCTCTCTGTATCCCTTAGGCTTGGGAGCGTTAGGATCTACAGTTTGGATTTCTGGAAGGGTGACTAAATTTGCCGCTGACAAGCGGTCAAATAGGGAGTCCCTGGACTCCGCATAAGGGGTGAATTGTCGCCTAGGGCGACGCTGTTGATTCTGCTCCTATTTTTTATTATCTCTTTCATAACTAGGAGGCACTGCCTGGTAATTAGCCTTTTGGGGCTGTATTTCTTGCATAGGCTTGGGGACATTTATCGCAACTTGATTAACCACAGCGGGTTGTGATTGCGTAGTCCCGGTCTTAGTGGTTTTATTCCACTCTTTCTTTTTAGGCTTGGCGATTGCGCCCTCACCTATTTTGATCTCTTCTATAACTCTGGCTTGCGCCAAAGCTTCTTCTAGGCTGGCGTATTGCTGCAGCAGCAATAGCCCAGAGATTGATTTTAAGCAACTCCGTGCAAACATCTGTGTGAGATCAGACATAGGGGGAAGGTAGGGTAGCTTAGAAAGCAAAGCCCTCCATCGATTCCCGTATGCTGCCATTGTCTCTTCCTCATATTGCCTGAGGCTGGCCAGATCACTCAGTGATGCCTTCTTCTTTGTGTTGAAGGCAAAGCATTCAAGAAACGCATCTACTAATTGATCTAGGTTGTTTATGCTGTGTTTTGGTAGCTGTGTGAACCAATCCGAGGCAGGGCCTACGAATGTGGTTATGAATGTCCTAAGCAACAATGCATCATTATCTTGGATGCCGAAGCATTGGCTTAGGAATCTTGTGACATGTTCTTGTGCGTCCTCTTCACCTTTAAAGACTACCAATTGAGGCAACTTGAAATGTTCGGGGTAAAGAGGTGTGGGCACTGAGGGATGCACTGGATGACTCGTGGAGTTGACGTAATGTGGGCTTTTGATGCCCAGAAGCTTTTGTCTCCACAGACTCCAAACGCTCTAATAGCGCTTTGTATGCATCGAAAGATTTTATTTCTTCCTCTTTTGTTTGCTCCCGTTGTGAGTTATGGGAGACTGGAGGCCTATGGGGGGGTGGCCGAATGGCAGCCCTCCCGCCTTGATGGGGCATTTTGGCCCGTTCTATTTCTGGTTCATACTCCTCATAAACTTCTTGAGGAGTCTCTGGGTGAGACCTATGACCCTGATTGAGTCCCCGCTGAGGGTACCCATCATTGTTTTGGGGAGTGGCCTCCCTCTCGGGTCTATAAGGTCTCGGAGGCAAAGCTTGACGAGGTCGCGGAGACCTGTCCTGCACCAAAGGGTTGTGCCTCTCATATTGTTCTGCTTTTTGGGTGCGAGGGGTTGGCACCCTCTCAGGGAGTTTATAGCGCAACTCATCCGCTTCGCGCTGCATGCGCTCTTTATTAAGGCGGTATAAGTACTCTAACTCCTGATGACCTTGCTCAAGCTGCGTGATTCGGGCTTGGCGGGCGGCATGTCTGGCGACTTTCGGGTCAATTTGGTCTGCCCTCTTTTGCTCAGGAGGCTTGAATGTTTCTCCTATGTATTTGCCTCGATCTTGATGATCTAAAATTTCAATGGGTCGCTTCCCTCTGTCGAGGTAGGCGGCATTTACTTGAGGCTCTGGCCTCGATGGGTGACCATGATATCTAGCAGGTGCAGAAATGCAAGGTTCCCATGCTGTATGTTGTTCTCGAGGAATGCGATGGTCTTCCTCGTACTCCCTTTCATGGGTGTGAAAGGGGCGGGCGGAGTGAGCTCGCCCTGTGTGGAGAGCCCTGCGCTCTGGGTTTTGTCTTTCTATTCTAATGGGAGGCAAAGAAGAGGTACCGTATTCATGTTGTCTCTCCTCATGGACACTATGCCTCTCTAGCGCTTCATCGCACTGTGGCCACTCAGATCTAGCCTCAAAAGGCGATTTTCTATTTACATTGAGATCTACATGTAAAGCTTCTTCCCGAAAGGGGCTGTGTTGAATGGGCAAACTCCATAGAGGAGGGTCCCAATAATTCCTTCTTGATGTGGCCTGATGTGGACTCTCTTGTAGGCCGGACCGCCAAGGCGGTATGGCCAAGTCCTCAGGGCTAAAGCGAAGGCGACCAGCGCCCTCTCTTTGTGTACCTTTCGTAGCGTCCGCCCTTGATTGGGCTTGGCTACGGGTGTACACCATTGTGGTGCTTCTCTACTAGCTAAGCAGATTTTTATCTCGTTTATGATGATTTTTCTTTTTGTTTACACTAAGCAGAAATGAACACACACATACACAAACAGTGATTATCTCTTTTAAGGATTAATAGTGTGTCCTAAACTGGTTTAGTGCATTTTGATGTTTTGTTTTGTTTTTGCAAGTTTTGAAGAACGTTTAAATGCATAATGTTGGCTCATATGACTCCCATAAATGGTCGCCCCTTCAATATACCATTGTCGGACCGATATACCAACCTCTCTATATACCCGCCCTTACGAGAGGGAAACTATAGGTACGTGAGAGCAGATGGTACATGGAACATAGGCGGTACGGAAGGGGGGATTGTCCTATTAATGACACCTACCATAGAAGACTTATCCTCGCGTGCATGGGAATCACCCCAGTGACACTCGGTCAGCTTTCATCAGGATTTACGCCTAACAACAGTGACAATCGGGGAAATGGATGCAAAGCTAAGCCAAGGTGGTGATGAACCCACCGTTGGTCTTGCTCAAGGGCTGGGGTCTTACGACCAGCTCCTTGGTTTAATTTACCACGTGATGTGTGTGGGGTTCATTTTATTTAATAAAAATGAAACAAGCATAAACAACTTTCCCTAAGCAAGTAAAAGTTGACAAAAAAAGTAGAAACAAAAAATAATAATAAAAAAAAATGTAGGTACAACTTTGGAACCTTACCTTTTTTCTGCTCAAATCGGCTGTCTTTTCCGCCCAAATCGGCTGTTTCTGATTCGGCCCGGTACCTTTAAGCACAAAAACATAAATTTCAATCAATTTTTGAATCTAAAAAAAAATAGGGGACAGAGTCCCACCGTGATCGCCATTGAAAGCATGAGATTTCGAAAGAAAGAAATACTAAGATGCAATGAAAACATAACTAACTCGATGCATGAAATAACATAGGAAATGTAATCAAATCAAATAAAATATAAGAGGAAGCAGGAGCACAACCCTTTTATATTAATTCCAAACTCGATTACAATCCATCTCCTCCCTTTTTAGGGGCTAGGAGAGTTAGCATGTTCTTAGTTACAATCATGATTAGTAATCCTTCTTCCGCATGCCCACATTTGAAATGGGCGGGCCAAAGTGTTGCCGTCGCTTACGATGATGAATCCTTGCTTGTTGCTTCTCCTGCGATCAAAGAAACAATGACATTGTTAGTAGCACCTGCTGCAAATAGGAAAAGTTTGTTTTTTTGAAATTAATGAAAGATGCGTGCAAAATACTGATTAGATCGATAAATAAAATAACTCTACGCAACCTGCAACTCTGACAAAAATAAAAAACATCACCAGATGGCCACTGCCATTGAAACAGTCGGCCAATCTACTATCGAATTAGACGTCGCTACCTACAAGTTAGTGGGATAGCAGAAACCGTGAAAGCATGATAATATTCGATAAAATGTAATGCAAGATACATTCGAACATACAACATAGTGCAGGATATATTCTAACGTAAAGCGTGAACTATTTAAACAACATAAAGCATAAGGTAAGATAAACACGTGATAATAGAATAAATTAAAATGAAGCTAAAGCAAGATATAAACTTTAATCTATAACATTAAACATCTATATAATTACATAAATTAAACTGAAACTAAGAATGTGTGTGGGGTGCCCAAGCGGGCCGCCCCGTTAAAACTTGACTTCGATGCCAATCCACTAGGGATGGGCCCAAAATCTCAGAGAATGAGTTGTCATCAAATTGATGGATTACTATGGTCCAATGTCGGGTTCTAAGGTCCAGATTCACCTTCTAGCAGCCACCAATAACCTCTCTTGCGAAAGAGATTACGGGTGTAGAAGAAATGAATCGAAAAGGATGCAATCGGGTGTTTGGTTTGGCAGCACTTCATTGCTTCGAAATGTCTGCCAACTTGTCTCTTTTTGGGCGGGAAAGTCTGCCATTTTATAGACCCATGGGGTCTCTTTGGAGGGGCACGCAGGGATGCCACATGGCGGCCATGCCTTCCCAAGAGGGAGGAGACTCCTCCTTGACTTGGGCTTACATGACTGCCCTTGTGACAATCCGCTAACTGCCAATCTGCCCACCTACGTGTGCATGCACAAAAGGCGGCAATAACTGACTATCCTCAGCTGCCACTTGTTTAACGTATGCTTTAAATTGTTTTAATGGCACTTTTAAATGTTTTAATGTCTGCCTTTGAATGGTTGAATGTCTGCCTTTGATTGGTTAAATTTCGCCTTTGAGTGCCGAAGTTGTCGCGATATCGCGACGTCATGATATCGCGACACTTCAAAGACTTTGCCAAAATGTCACGATATCACGACGTCATGATATCATGACACTTCGGCCAAGGCTTTGCTTTGGGCACCGAAGTGTCACGATATCGCGACGTCGCGATATCGCGACACTTCGGCCAAGGCTTTGCTTTGGGCACCGCGACGTCGTGATATTGCGATGTCGCGATATCACGACGTCACGATATCGTGACACTTCGGCCAAGGCTTTGCTTTGGGCGTCGAAGTGTCGCGATATCGCGACGTCGCGATATCGCGACACTTCAGTCGAGGCTTTGCTTTGGCCGAAGTGTCGCGATATTGCGACACTTCGACCAAGGCTTTCTTTTGATTAAGGCTTGCTTTTGATAAAGGCTTGCTTTTGATTAAGGCTTTCTTTTGATTAAGGCTTGCTTTTGATTAAGGCTTGCTTTTGATTAAGGCTTGTTAAAATGACCAACTTTGCTTTGTTTACTTTTCGACCTTCTAAACTGTTGTGTAAGTGGCTAGGACCATTGTTTGACCTCTGAGGGCTGCCCTGAAAGTTGTGTGTGTCAATGCGATCAGTGTTTGTAGTCACATAATCGGATTGGTGCTGTTTTGGTGTCTACACGAGATATGGCCATGCATTGGACCTAAATTTTGATCCAATTTTAGTGTAGATCAACTTTATAGCTTTATATTAGCATCATATTCAATTTTGGTAAAGTTTGGAGTGCTTTTGAATTGTTAATTAGGGTTTTTATGATTATAATCCTAATTGGAAATATTAGGTATGGCCACATGTTCTGATCATAATATCACTTCAATTTCTACTCAGATAATTACAAAATCATATAATATACATCGTTCTAAGTTTTCATGTCATTTGGAGTAGTTTAGACCTATCAATTGCACTTTTTACATTCAATATTGCATGCATTTCATAGATTTTATCATCATACACATATGCTATTAACATATTTTAATTTCTTGTGTGTAGGTATAGGTATCCTAATGCATGAGTAAGGATCTGAGGAGTTTAAGAAATATAGCTCAAAGCAATGGCAGTGCAAGCCCACTCTTCAATCGTGAGTGCAAGAAGAACATTGAAAGTGCACCATAAGTTTGTGAAAGGATTGAATCCTTCAAAATTGTAACTTGAATTGTATCAATTTGGGAGACCTCAAGGGGACATTTTGTAAACTCCTATTTGGTAAATTAATTAATACAAAGATAATCCCCAATTCCTTTGAACATTTATCATTTTTTTAAGGTTTATTTTCATTTCGCTTTGAATGTTTGATTAGAACATTATATGTATTTCAATTTCATTTTCTAGGTGCACCATTTTTTTGCTCTACAGTGGTGATCACAGTGTGACCCTTGTCCCTTTTCAATTTTGCTATTTTAAACCTTGATTTTACACTTTGTATGTTGTAGGTTTTGGCCATTCTGAGTTGAAACAACCCCTAAATTCCTAATTGGAACTCTCAAGGATGGCCACAACAATCGTCCCACCTAGGTATGGCCCCCAAATTTGTGGTCATCCCACCCATGGATGACCACAAAATAGGATCCCATTAATATTTTTGAGAAAAGGGTAAATTCAGTTGTTTATATCTCCACTTGTTGATTGAAAGGTTAATTTTTGCTTTCCTAAAAAACTAAGTAGAAAATTGAATAAAAATAGGAAAAAAATAGTCTTCATCATGCATCTGAATGGTTTACCTACGTGTTACATACCTAATGGTTAGTTATTCATATAGGATGAATAATTTTTTATGCTCTTTATTCATGCATTTATTTTTGAAAGTGTAGACACCAAAACAACACCAATCCGATTATGTGGCTACAAACGCTGATCGCATTGACACACACAGCCCCTAGGGCAGCCCCTAGAGGTTAAACAGTGGTCCTAACCACTCTCACAATAGTTTTTGAAGGTCAGAGATCGATTTGGCACCTCTCAGGAACTCTGCTCCTTATTCGTTCCACCCAGGGATGATTACAAACTGGTATTCGTTCCACCCAGGGACGATTAGCAGTATTCGCTCCAGGGTGGGGCGAATAGCAGGTTTGATGGGAAAAAGGTCAAATCTCAACAAATGGCAGCCCAGATCCACCACTTAACTCCTCCTTCATTGCATGGGAGTGCGAGTGAGCATTTTGGAGTGCTAGAGGCAGTTACAGAGGCAGTCATGGAGCCCTTAATCAGGGAGGAATCTTCTCCCCCTGGAAAGGCATGATTGCCAAGTGGCGCCTCTGCATGCTCATACACAGAGACCGTCAGGTCTATAAAATGGTGAGTCTTCTCACCCCAAAGATATATAGAGAAGGAGCATTTTGAGCAATGAAGTGCTGCCATTTTGCATACTCACTTTTGATTGTGCCTTTCACATCCTTGATCTCTCTTTTGGAAGGGAGGTCATTGGGTGGTTATTGGAAGCGCAATCCGGACCCCAAACCCGACATTTGGCCATAGTATCCCACCCAAATTTTTTGACAACACCCCACAAGAGGTTTTGGACCCATCCCAAGTGGATTGGTGCCAAAATCGGGCCCCAAACGGTGGGCGTCCTGCCCCGGGTGCCCCTCGCACTACTGCAGTCCTAATCGCCCCACCCCGGAGCGATTAGAAATATGTAGCAGATTTTAGTTCTATTCTTTTTGCATTTTATTCTAGGTTTCTTAGATAGGCTTGCATTCAAATTTCATGTAATTCTGAGCAGTTTTGATCATGTTTTTGTTATTTCTCGCTTTCGCTAACATGCAGGTAGCATCATCAAATTCTCGGTGATAGAGGCCGAATTGGCAAAATATGACCTTCTGGGTCTTTCCAAAATACCCCATTTCACCTAACCCCCAACTTTGTAGGTGATTTGGAGCCTCTCGGATGGGACATTTGGGACAGTGCTTTCTGACGTTTTGTTGCAGGTCTAATCGTCCCACCCGGAGCGATTAGAAATCCGTGGTGAATTTTTTGACTGTTCTTTTTGCAGTGCCTTCCCGGTGATGTTCTCATGCCTCTGTCAAGTTTTTAGCTTATTTAGATCTCTTTTAGTTGTCATTTTATTTATTTTTTTGCATGCACTAATCGTAGGCTCGGGGATTGCATGTTTCATTTCATCCGTAGGTGCTACTGATTGTTTTCTGTTTCCTTGAACGTAGGATCTCGACACCGGAGGAGCAGCAAAGAATCAAAGACCCTTTCATGCAAGCGGTGGCAACGTTTGGTCCACCCATTTTACATGTGGGCACGCGGAAGAAGGCATACCACCCATGGTGTAACGAAACCTTATTTAACGCTCCTAGCCCCTGAAAAGGGAGGAGACGTGTTGTAACCGAGCTTTAAAGAAAATTAATAAAAAGGGTTGTACTCCATATTTGCTTTCTATCTGGTTTTGATTCATTTATGTTTCTCTCCTTTCATGCATTTTCAATTCATAGGATTTAGCGTTATCTTTGGCTTCGCTTGCATCGCACTTGGTGTTTCCTTTTTGCTTTCGTATCCTCGTGCTTTCAGTGGCGATCATGGTGGGACCCTGTCCTCTATTTTTGAGATCAAACTTTTGATCAAAAATTGCTTGTTTTTGCTTGCAGGTACCAAGTTTTCAAACGTTGGACTGTTGTTCGTTCCAGTTTGTGACGAGTACAGAGCTGGAATTCATCTTATCCAGGGACGAATGGGCATTCGCCCCACCCTGTGATGAATACAGTTCTGTTATTCATCCCACCCAGGGATGAATAGCTCTCTGTGTAGTTTTAGGGCAGAAACTCAGAGGCATCCGATTTGGGCAGAGAAGAGGTAGGGGTCCTAAACACCTTCTATCATTTTTTGCTTTTTGTTTTCTATTTTTTGGTTATTTGCTTGCATAGGAGAGTTTTTAATGCTTGTTTTCTTCATTTATGCAAATTAAAAAGAACCCCACACACCACGTGGTAATTTAAACAACAAGGAGTTGGTCGTAAAACCCCAACCCTTGATCAAGACCAACGGTGGATTTCATCACCACCTTGGCTTGAATTTTTGCATCCATAACCCCGATCGCTACTATTGCTAGACGTAAATCCTGACGAAAGCTGACCGAGTGTAGCTGGGGTGATTCCCAGTGCATGAGGATAAGTCTTCTATGGTAGGTGTCAAAAATAGGGTGATCCCCCTTTCGTACCGCCTATGTTCCACGTACCATTCTGCTCTCGCGTACCAATAGTTTCCCTCACGTAAGGGCGGGTATATTGAGAGGTTTGGTATAACGGCCTGGCAGTGGTATATCGAAGGGGCGACCATTTTGGGAGACATAAGAGACATCATATTGCATATACAACAACACGTTCTTTACAAAGCTTTCAAAACAAAAATCAAAACACACTAAACCAGATTTAGGGCACACCTTTAATCTATAAACGAGATAATCACTTCTTTGATTGTGTGGCTCTTGTTTGTTTAGTGTAGCATAAAAAAAAATCATAAAAAAGATAAAAACCTACATAGCTTGTAGAGAGACACCGCCATGGTGTACACCCGTAGCCAAGCCCAATTGCGGGCAGAAGCTACGAAAAGTGTACAAGGGGGCACAAGTCACCTCCGCTATAGCCCCAAGGACTTGGTCATACCACCTTGGCGGCCGGACCCACAAGATAGTCCACATCGTGCCATTTTAGAATGGGACTATAGAGGCACCCCTTCGAGGGGCACTCCCATTCAACATAGACCCTTTCAGGAGGAGTCCCTACACGTGGCACTCAATATAAATGGGAAGGCTCCCTTAGATGCTCGGTATGAGTGGCCACCATGCAATGAAGTGCTAGAACAACATAGGGTCCATAAGGAGAGGCCACATGATTATGTCATCCCTCCTCTACCCCTCATCACTGTTAGGAATAACAAGCCAAATCCAGAGCACAAGGCTCTTCAGATAGGGCGAGCCAACTCTGCCCACCCCTTTCACATATACGAAAGGGAGCACGAGGAAGACCATTACATTCCTCAAGAGCAATACACAGCATGGGAGCAATGCGCCTCCGCACCTGCTATCTACCAGAATCACCTACTGAGGCCAGAACCTCGGGTGAATGCCACCAACCTCGATAGAGGAAAGTGACCTATAGAGATCTCGGATCATCACGACCGAGATAAATACGTAGGAGAGGCATCTAGGCCCCCTAGACCTAAGACGATGGAACAAATTGACTTGGCATTTGCCAAACATGCCACCCGCCAAGCGCAAATCACGTAGCTTGAGCAAGACCAACAATAGTTGGAGCACCTGTATCGCCTTAGCAAAGAGCGCATTCGGCGTCAAACAGATGAGCTGCTCCATAACACTGTGCCTGAGAGGGTTCCAACCCCTCGCACCCAAAGAGCAGAACTATATGAGAGGCGCAACCCCTTGGTGCGAGACAGGTCCCCATGACCTTACCAAGTGTTGCCTCCGAGACCTCCTAGACCTGAGCGGGAGGCCACTCCCAGGAACAATGATGGGCACCCTCCACGGGGACCCACCCATGTTTATAGGTCTCACCCAGAAACTCCTCAAGAAGCCTATGAGGAGTATGAGCAAGAAGAAGAGTGGGCCGAAATGCCCTACCAAGGCAGAGGGGGTGCTATCCGGCCACCCCTCCATAGGCCTCAAGTTTCCCACAACCCACAATGGGAACTAACCAAGGAGGAAGAGATCAAATATTTCGATGCATATAAAGTGCTGCTAGAGCGCTTAGAGTCTATGGAGACCAAGACTTTTGGGCCCCAAAAGCCCACTTTACGCCAACTCCGTAGTCACCCAGTGCATCCGTCAGTGCCAGCACCCCCATACCCTGAACACTTTAAGCTGCCCCAGTTGGCAATATTTAGAGGTGAGGAGGATGCCCAAGAGCACGTGACTAGATTCTTGAGCCAATGCTTTGGCATTCAAGACAATGATGCTTTGTTATTAAGAACATTTATAACCACGTTCGTAGGCCCTACCTCGGATTGGTTCACTCAATTGCCAAAGCACAGCATCAGTAACTTAGATCAGCTAGTGGATGCGTTCCTCGAATGCTTCACCTTCAACACCAAGAAGAAGGCATCACTAAGCGACCTAGCCAACCTCAGGCAGTATGAGGAAGAAACCATGGCAGCCTATGGGAATCGGTGGAGGACGTTGCTTTCAAAGCTGCCCTACCTCCCTCCTATGGCCGACCTTACCCAAATGTTCTCAAAGAGCTATTTGAGATCGATCTCCATGCTATTGCAGCTGCAACAATATGCCACTTTAGAGGAAGCTCTGGCGCAAGCCAGAATCATTGAGGAGATCAAGATTCAGGATGGCGAGATTGCCAAGCCAAAGAAGAAAGAATGGTCTAAAAATGCCAAGACAGGGACCACGCAACCGAAACCCGCCATGGTCAATCAGGTTGCTATAAATGTACCTAAGCCTGTACAAGCAACACAGCCCCCAAAGGCTAACTATCAGGCGGTCCCTCTTGACAGTTATGAAAGAGAAAACCATCGGCAAGATCAAAATCAGTAGCGTCACCCTAGGCGACAATTTACACCCTTTACAGAGTCTAAAGACTCCTTGTTTGACCGCTTGTTAGTGGAAAACTTGATGAACTTTCCAGAGAGTCGACCTGTAGACCCCAACGCGCCAAAACCCAAAGGTTATAGGGAAGACTTGTACTGTAAGTTTCACCGATAGAAGGGACATGATCTCTATGCATGTTGGAAGTTCAAAAGCTTCGTGCAAGACCTAATCGACAACAAGACGCTAGTGGTGGATAATCCAGTAGCGCCAAACAACCAATAGATGGAGGTCTTCAAAGACCCCCTGCCTACCCATGATGCATAGGCAAAGACCCTACAAGTCAATGAGGTGACACAGAACTACCCCATGCAGGGGTATGTAGGGATGATCAGTATAGTGACTCAGAACAAAAGGTACCCGAGCACAGCTGCCCCCGCGGTAGCTACAGGAGATGTGCCAACAATGTCACAACCGCAACAGCATCCTACGCAACCTCCTCCGCCTAGACCAGTGGCCACAATTCGGACCAAACTCACCCAGAGTTTGAGGACCACGTCGGCTAGGCTCTCCATTTATGAGCTCATACAACAATCATCACCCCATCGGGAGGCTCTAATGGAGATACTTAAAGCCATCGAGTTGCAGCCCCATGAAGCAAACTCTTTCAACAACTTTGTGGGACATGTCAAAAGATGCACCGAGCCAGTCATCACCTTTAGAGAGGATGAGCTGAAATCAATGACTGGTGACATGGCGGATCCACCCCTGCACGTCATTGCATGGGTCAACGGGATTTCGTATAAGAGGGTGTTGGTGGACACTGGCTCGTCCAGTAATATCATTACAATAGTGGCATTGAAACATCTGAAGTTGCCAGCATCTCACATCGTGGCCTCCACCTACACTCTACGAGCATTCAATGATGCGATATGCTCGACAGTTGGCACAATTGTCCTACCCATCCAAGTGGGACAAAAGACTATTCCTACATTGTGCCACATCTTGGAGGGTGAGATGGCTTATAACATTTTGTTGGGCTGACCATGGATCAGGGACATGAAGTGTGTCCCTTCGATAGCCCACCAATGCTTAAAGTATACATTTGAAGGGCAGGTGCATGTAGTCTCGATGGACTTAGAACCCTTCAAATATTGCAATGCGGTGTAGCTGATGCCGCAATCGACCCTTCCATCAACACATTTGGATTTTTAGTTGAATCCATCTAAACAGGGTCTGATTCCGCATACATCCCCATTGTTAAGTCCATCAAATCCCCAATTGGGTCCATCTTCATCATCTGGTCCTTCACCAATGATGCCACCTACGATGGCCACACCGAAGGACAATGGGAAGAAACCCCTGGAAGAGGCACCACCATCAGTCTCAACCATCTCTACCGAAGAGATGCCTAGCCGAGTGGAAGTCGAGATGCCTAGATCACCTAACATGGAGTGGACTCAGGAAGAACTCCCATTCCCTCCCCCTCAACCGCCAACAATCACTGTTGAGATGGCCAATACGGGCCTGGGGGAGTATCTGGTGTGGAACATTGTAGCAACACCCGCACTTGAGTCCATGCAGGACATGGGGAGACCTCACCTCCCCATAGGCACTATTGTTCCTCTAGGCTACCCGCCAAACCAGACAAACTTTGTATATGGGGGCCTTGATAATGGCATTGAACCTTACATGCAAGAAGAGGAAGATGAAGAGCCTTTTGTTGAAGACGTCAACTATTTGTCCAACCCAGAATTTGCTTTAAGATATCTTGGCCAATGCAATTGGCATGGATATGGGTTGGGCAGATATGAGCAAGGAGTGCGCGTTCTTTGCCAACCAAGATATCAGATGCCATACGACAAATCAGGAGTAGGGTTCAACCACCCCCTACCCCTGGACATCTTGGTAGAGAACATGCAAGGCCTAGGGATAGGCAACAAGGATGGGTTGGCATTAGATCCATATGCCAACCCCAACACAACATATACATTGGGGGATTACCTCCCATTGTTGACGACCAACCTTGTTGACCTCAACAACCCCTTCCCTCTAACCGAGAAAGGAGAAAGTTCGAGAACTCACCTACAAAGGGGAAATAGACAAGGTCAGGAAGGATCTTCGAAAGATGAGTCAGAGTATGAGGTAGCACCATGGGACCCTTTCGAATCGGATAGCAATCACTCACAAGTGACCCCCATGGATGACTACCAAGAAAGCCTCTTGGCAATGTTCCCTTTGGATGCTCCAATCGAGCAAGTACCACACCAAGAAAATCAGGTCCCCCCGTAGAGAGCGAAACAACCCCGATGGGACCATATCAATTTGCTCGAGCAGGATGAGCCTCAAATATCACAAATAGTTGTTGGAACCAATGAAGGCCTTTGGATCTCCGACAGTGATTATGAAGATGAAACTGAGATGGCCTATCTCAATCATATGCGACAACAACAATACCCCATGGACATTGATGACATGTTCGAACAACTAAACATAGGGCCAAGGCATAGGTGGCACCTAAACCTAGCACAATTGGACCAAGTGCTGCATCCGCCACTTTGGGCATACAGAGAGCACCTTCCGCCCAGAGACCCTATAGCGATATCAGTGTCGAGGGTAGACCCTATCCTCCTCTCCACACATAGGGCTGATCCATTCATGCCAATACCTCCAGAGCCCGATCCAGAGCACAAAAATCATCCAGGATGTCCGAGTCACCACACCCACGGTAATGGAGACCAAAATCATTTCATCAACATGATCTCCATTGACTTAACCACCCCCATCCACAATCCAGCCGATCCAACAAAGTCATTATATCTAGACATAGATGCCATAGACTAGGATCACGTCAATTCACCACCATCCCCATCAGAGTACTGGCCTTGCGGTGAGATGCTTCATTTCACCCCAGGACCAACTCAGGATATCTTCCATGCTGAAGAGGAACCCGAAGTTCCTAACATAGATCTAAATTCAGCGAATGATATCCACTTGATCCCAACTCCACACCAGTTGGAGGATGGGTCCCACATGTCAATCGAGGAGACGACTGACGTAGACATCGGCTCTGATCCAATGAATCCATAGATCATTAAGTTGGGGGTAAGTCTATCCCCCGAAGAGCAAGCCGACTACATTGCCCTTCTCAAAGAAAAGAAGGAGGTTTTTGCATGGTCCTACAAAGACATGCCAGGGCTAGATCCGTAGCTAGTCACGCATAATCTAACGCTTGATCCGACAGTCAAGCCAGTTAAGAAAAAACTATGTAAGATGCACCCAACAGTGGCCTTAATGGTCAAAGATGAATTACAAAAGCTGTTGGATGCACAGTTTGTCATCTGCATGGATTACCCACCATGGCTGTCCAACATGGTGCCCATCAAAAATCCTGATGGGAGGATTCGCATATGCACTAATTTTTGAGATCTAAACAAAGCGAGTCCTAAGGATGATTTCCCCTTGCCTAGCATCGACGCATTGGTAGACGCTACAGCGGGCCACGAAATGCTTTCCCTCATGGATGGTTTCTCGGGATACAATCAAATTCGTATCAATCCCGAGGACCAACTAAAAATGGCATTCACCATGCCTTGGGGGACATTTTGTTATAAGGTCATGCCCTTTGGCCTTAAAAACATTGGCGCCACCTACCAACGTGCCATGACATACATCTTCCATGATCACATGCATAAAACTTTGGAAGATTACATGGATGATTTGTTGGCCAAATCTCTTTTGCGCCCAGATCATCTCGATGACTTAAGCAAGATCCTCGATCGCCTCATCGAGCATAAAGTCAGACTGAATCCCAAGAAGTGCGTATTTGGCATCACATCTGGAAAACTCTTGGGTTTCATAGTCTCAAAATGAGGCATCGAGGTAGACCCAAGCAAAGTCAAGGCAATCCTTGAAATGCTTCCCCCAACTACCATCAAGCAGCTCAGAAGCCTGTAGGGAAAGGTCGCGTCAATCAAGCGCTTCATAGCGCAGCTATCTGACAAGTGCCGACCCATGAATAAATTATTGCACAAGGGGGTAGCATTTCACTGGGATGACGAGTGCCAGTCAACCTTCGATGATATTAAACAATACTTGGCTTCACCGCTAGTATTGGCACCACCTAGACCAGGAGTGTCATTCTACTTATACATCTCAGCTACTGAGGTGGCACTGGGCGCCATGCTAGCCCAAAAAAATGAACTACACAAAGAATAGGCTACTTACTATCTTAGCCGCACCCTGGTCAGTTATGAACTTAACTATGCATACGTTGAGAAGCTCTGCTTGGCAGTGGTGTTTGCTACCAAAAAGCTCCGCCATTACATGCTGAGCAACACGACGTATGTTGTGTCTAAGGAGAATCCATTGCGGTACATGATGAGTCATACTTATCATAGTAGCCGCACGGCGAAATGGATCATGTTGTTGATGGAGTTTGACATCGAGTTCATTGGACAGAAATCCATCAAAGGTCAAGTCATAGCCGATCAACTAGCAGAGGCTCCTCTCGAAGATGATCAGCCTCTGACCATAGAACTACCCGATGATGGGGTCTTCCATGTCTCAGAATCGCCAGATTCTGATGAGCCTGAGTCACAGGCCGACATAACCCTATTTTTTGATGGTTCTAAATGTGAGCAAGGGGGTGGCATGGGAATTGTATTCTTCACACCGCAAGGGGCTCCAATGCCTCTATCATTTAAATTAGATTTCCCGTGCACCAACAACAATGCAGAATACGAAGCCTTGCTCATAGGTCTTCAGACAACAATCACCATGAACATCAAATGCTTGAACATCTTTGGTGATTCGTTGTTAATTGTCAACCAAGTCAAAGGGGTATTCCAATGTAAATGCCCAGTTCTGTAGGCCTACAAAGCCCTTGTGGATAAATTCCTGGCAAAGCTTGAATGGTACGACATCGAGGCACTCCCTCGATCATCGAATCATTTTGTGAACACTATGGCCTCCTTGGGGTCACTAATCCCGCAAGACATTTCTGGTGATATGACAACCATTCAAGTCAAAACACTATCGCAATCCATGATGGAGCGTGCAAGCTCTGACTTAACGCCAGGAATCCACCTGATCCAGATTGAACCATCCCCGAAAAAGTTCTCTCGAATCCACGATTGTCTGAATCATGCCAACTGGGGGTCCTTGTTCTCCCCTACTCCCCTTAATAGCAACACAACGCTATTCTTACAAGTTCTTTCCCGCTCAGCTTTTGCTAGGGATGAACTTCAAGAGGGATTGGTTGTTCATACCATCGAGGTTTTCGATCAGCAGGATTGGTATACACCCATACGAGATTACCTCAAGCTAGGCAACCTCCCACTTGGATTGATGCATGCCACGAAAAGATCATTCAAATAGAAAGTGGCCAAACATGTCTTGTTAGGAGACATCTTGTACCATCGAAGCTATGAAGGGATCCTCCTCCATTGCTTGGACCAATAAGAGTCCACTTGGGTGATCACCCAAGTGCACGATGGTACATGCGATGGCCACTTCAGTGGTATGGCCATCGCAAAGTGCATTCTTTGCATGGGCTATTATTGGCCATATTTAGAGCGAGATTGTTGTGCGTATGTAAGGAAGTGCGTGAAGTGTCAACACCATGCTAATTTGACACACGTACCTTCTCAGGCCTTGCAACCGATCCAATCGGCTTGGCCATTCTCGTAGTGGGGCTTAGATCTAATCGAAAAGATCTCCCCTGCATCGTCGGGTCATCACACATTTATCATAATGGCCATAGAGTACTTCACCAAGTGGGTGGAAGCAATTCCGCTAACCTCTACGACTGGACCCCGCATTTCGGAGTTCATTTTACATAACATCATATGTCATTTTGGTATTCCATCCAAGATCATCTCGGATAATGGGATGTCATTCAAGAACAAAGACGTGCGTGCTTTGACCACAAAGTACAAAATTTAGCATAATTTTTCAACACCCTATTATCCGTAGGCAAATGGGCAAGCAGAGGCGTCAAACAAAATGCTAGTCGCTATCCTCAAAAATATGGTCATAGATAGTCATAAGGATTGGCACATTCAAATCCCGCTTGCCCTATGGGCTTATCGCACTAGCATTCGGATGCCCACTAGGGCAACTCCATTTTCGTTGGTGTATGGCTCTGAGGCAGTCATGCCTCTAGAGTTGGAAATACCTTCCCTGCGCATATCAATGCAAGAGTTCATCGATGATGACACTACGCGATAGGCCCGGTTAGACCAACTTACATTGCTCGATGAATGATGCGTCAATGCTCTCGAGCATTTGCGTATCTATCAAGAGCGACTTAAGAAAGCATACAACATGAAGGTTCACCTGAGGGACTTTCAGGTTGGTGACTTGGTCTTAAAAGAGAACCAACAGAACTCTAACTTGCCGCCCCATCTAAGGGACAAGTTCATGGCAAATTGGTTAGGTCCCTATGTAATTGATAGTAAAATAGGACCTGGAACATACCGGCTAGCCTCTCTTGACAGAATCAAGGAACTAGAACCCTTGAACATCAGTCATTTAAGGCCATTCCATATTTAAAAGAGCCATAGCCCAAACCAAAAGCTCCAAGGATTCCCATAATCGCTTGGTCAACCTCACAAATGCCCCAAAGGTGCCCATTATCCCTTTGGTCAAAACAAAAGCTCCAAGGATTCTCACAATCGCTTGGTCAAACCCAAAAGCTCCAAGGATTCCCATAATCACTTGGTCAACCCCACAAATGCCCCAAAGGCATCCATAATCCCTTTGGTCAAACCACCAAACCCAAAATATCCAAATATCATAACCTTTGGTCACCCTAAACGCTCCAAGGATTCTCACAATCGCTTGGTCCACCTAAAACACCCCAAAGGCATCCATAAACCCTTTGGTCAACCCAAAAGCTCCAAGTATTCCCACAATCGCTTGGTCAAAAACAAATATTCAAAAAACAAACAAAAAAATAAAATCATCAAAAATAACAAAAAAATATTGCATCTCAATTTCATGAATACTCATAAAAATTAAAATACAAAAAATAATAAACTGCATTAGGCATCGCATCCATGCATTGCATATTTGCTGGTCATACATGTCACAAGCACCATAGACTGTAATTTCTAGGCAATTCCATCAGTTTCACATTTTTTTCCATTTTATAAACACATCCATCCAGAACAACACCATCCACATTTTAGCATAGTCAGTTGTCTCCTAATGAATTTAGGGTTTTTTTGCCATTCAGTTGTCTTTAAATTTCTAGCCAAAAACTGTACAAAGTCAGACAAATTTTACAAAGGTAGAGTTTTACTTGGATCACACCTCGTTACGTAACATCCCTACACAAGTTAAAACACATAAAATAATTCCTAAGTTGTGTGAATGCAAGAGAAACCTACAAAGCAGTCTAAGGTACCATAGGTGAAAGGTTAGCCTATTCATTCCCCTGTGCGAATGGTTTAAGAATGCTGAAGATTGACAAAAGGACAAGCTCTTCCCCCATCAATTCCCCCTAATAAACAGTGGTTTTCACCACTAGCAAAAATCCCAATCACCTTTGATCCCCAAAGTCGTAAGGATTCATACTACATGCCCCTGACAAGGATGGGTAGTCATCCCCAAGGCCTAAGAGATCAATGACATTACATCATCATATCCCCAAAAACACATTTGGTCCCCAAAAGTCATAAGGATTCATACTACCCACCCCTGACAAGGATGGGTAGTCATCCCCAAGGCCTAAGAGATCAATACCATTACATAATAACATCCGCAATCACCTTTGGCTCCCAAAGTCATAAGGATTCATACTCCACGTCCCTGAACAGGATGGGTAGTCATCCCCAAGGCCAAAAGGATCAAAGCCATTCATAAGCCAAAACCTTACGAAGCTCAAAATGCAAAATCAAATAACAGTGGTTATCACCACTATTCAAATCCCTTGCTCAAAAGGAAAAACAAAAGCACAAAATAAACAGTGATTTTCATCACTATATATGCGAGCAAGAATCCCAATAAGTTGAGCTACCGAAATACGCCCGAGCTTGAACCCCTAGAATTCTTAGCATTCAAAAAACCATCTAGGTGATCCTCATTACGGGTTTGGTGGACAGCCTACCTGACAATGGCGGTATCCTAAACGCATGACGATATGTCTATCACATTAGCTTTGCATGTGAGCAGACCAATGTTTGCATGTGGATGAGCTAGCTTATGGTACCTTAGATTGTCCCATGGATTAATCTTACTAAATACAACAACGGAGTTAGTGGAGCTAATTAGGTGATCCTCAATACAGGTTTGGTTGATAGCCTATCTGGCACTGGTGGTATCCTGACAAATACCACATACAAACGACCTCAATTGCACACACAAGGATGTGAAATAACTTGGTCAAACTCAAGTCTGATTCATACCTTGTTCAAAAGTCTTGTGAGATAAATGTAAAGTCTTGGCTAGTTAGTTAAAACATCTGAATCTCAAAAAACCTTAACTACATTTTAAAACAACTGGTACATTTCATTACTTACATCACCATCAAAAAATATGAAAAATACCAAAACAAAATTCACCCATGCAAAGTCATCCACAAAGCCATCACATAGTCCAGAATGCCAGTAAAGCCTGTACAGTCTATGGTGCCATCGACAAGTTACCAACAAATCATTCCATCCATTCCATATGCATACATCATATAAATTAGAAACATCGCATTCATGATAACACATGCATACATCATCATAAATAAATGTGCATAAACAAAAAAATAGAAAAAATAAATCATGACAAGTGTATAAACACAAAGAAAAGTCATGTATATATATATCATCAAAATGCCCGTAGGCTACAATAAGTCGGTCCTCTGACCTCGCAAAACAAAGCAAAAACTCAAAAACCCCCAAGCCTAGGGCATCGACCACCATGATCACGTAGGATCGGTGCGACGGGAACTACCCCCCATGGTGTGGGTCCTATGGGACCTCTCAGGGTGGCTGCTGCTAGCCCCCGCATCATGCCCACTAGCACCCCCCTCATCCAACCGCCTACGATGAGAAGATGCTGACTGCTCAGTATCGCTGTCTCTCATCCGATGTGAAGACCCACCTCCAGGGAGCTCAGGTAACCACCCACCGAGGTGGATAATCTCTGCCTCCAAATCCATCCGATGTCGAAACCAATCCACCTCCCATCGATGGTACGTAGCCACTACATCATCGCACTATGCCAACTGAGTTCGTAGGAGATCCCTCTCCCATGCAGCATCTGTGTCCCCATCCCATCGATGGTACGCAGCAAATGCGTTCTCCTGCTCTGCCAACTGAGTCCGTAGGAGATCCCTCTCCTGCAAAGCCTCCTCAAGCTCCTCATCCCATCTCCAAAGCAGATCCTCCAATCATGCTATCTCAGCGTGATCCCTCACCTCCACACCCTCCGGGATAGCCTGGTGCATAGGCATATCCGGGACTACGGGCTGCTCTGGCTCCCACTACTCTAGGACGTCCTACGTATCCGACTGCTCCGAAATCCCAAAATCATCCCCCCAAAGCTGTCAACCTCCACCATGTCCGCATCCTCGAGTGGAGCCCCCCAACCCTCTCCCGATGCCTCTGCACCCTCACCACCTATTGCTGCCACCTCTGGACCCCCTAGAGGCCCCTCGCCTCGCCACCGCCACAACGTCCACCATTGGTCATACTCAGCGGTCGCCCCGACATTGTCCACATCAGGGACATCAATCGCTGCATCCGACTCCTCACCCAGAGGCACGATGATTGGCCAGGCCAGAGTCCTCTCATCGCCCTGATGCCGATAGATCAAGGGCTCACCAGGTAACCCCTGGTGCACCCCAAACTATCACATCACTCGAACATACGAGAAGTACTCCTGCTCGGTCCCATGCCACCCGATCAGCCATCTCCCCCGCACACCATCGAGCCACTCTCCAGCCTCAAGGTGGAATCCCGGTATGGGCGCCAAACACCTCCCCTAGAGCAAGCCGAGCGAAGGCATCAACATAGTGCCCTACAACACCTGCCCACCACCGACTCTGCCCCTAACCTATCTCCCTATCCACCATCTCCGCCTGAGTAGTCCATGGCAAACCCAATGGCCACTCCACAACTATGTGCTACCACCCCCACAACAAAGTAGCTACACCCAATCCCCTTCCACCTTCGAAGGACCTCGTACAACTCATCATAAAGCTGTGCCAAAAGAGTCTATCCCCATCTCATAATCAAGGTGCCTCCATCGGACACTCAACCAATCTGAACACTACCTCCAGTAGGTTCCAAGGGAACCTCACACCTGATGAGTCGAGCAACAACATGTTGGAAATGAGGGTCATCAGTAATGCATGCCTCACTCCCAACATGCCCCTCTCTAGCCACCACCGCACCAAGATACCGCCAATCAGGCAATCCCTGTCTACCCGCTCCATCGGACTATCCACACCCATCTCCACCCCATGACCAAAGCATCATGTCAGCATTGTTGTCCATTGATCACGTGGAGTAGTCCGAATAGGAAGCCCATCTATCGAAATCCAAGATCCGATAGACATCCTCAAGAGTCACCGTCATCTCCCCTATTGGGAGATGAAAGGTATTAGTCCAGGGATCCCACAAGTTGATCAAGGCATTAGATAGGCCCGATCCCCCACCATAGGCTCTAATCAAGTCACATGCTTGAGCCCAAGGGCATCAAGCCACTCCTATCACCAAATAGCCTCCCATGCTTGGAGAACACCGTTGGCACACGGTACCACTCTTCACAACTAAAAAGAAAACAAAAACATTAAAACATGATAAAACAAAAAATATACAACACTAAAACAAATTATTTAAAAATAAACAAAAAAAAAAAAAATTCACCAACACATTTGTCAGTACATAGGGTTTTAACTCTAGTTCAAATTGATAAATAAAAAAAAAAAAAAACAAACTCCAGCTTGTCAGTACCTAGGGTTTTTAACTTTTTCAAAAAAAAAAAAACAACAAACTAACCTAGGATTTGACCTTAGTCTAAACTGCTGAACAAACCGCAAACAAAACAACAACATGAAGTTTTCGACCCTTGTTTCAATTCTGGTTTTTTACCTTAGTTTGCACAAAATCAAATCTAACCTAGGGTTTTTAACTCTAAGTTTAAAACAAAAAAATCAAAACAAACAACTCTAAGGTTTATAATTCTAGTTTAAATTACAAAAATAAACAAAATAACAACTAGGGTTTCTAACTCTAGTTAAACAAAAATAAAAATTTACCCTAGGGTTTTCATTTTACTGTCAAACTAACAAATCCAACACACACTAAAATTTTCAGTTCCTAGGGTTTAACATTCGTTTAAAACTGATAAACGTAGAAAACAACATAAACACATTTTTTTATGCTAAGTTGTCAATCTTAGTTTAGACTAGGGTTTTCTTTTTTTAGCTTACAACACAAAAAAAAACAAAAAAAAAAACACGGTTTTAACTAGGGTTTCGATCATAGTTCTAATAGATCACTACAAAACACAAATTCACACAAAAATAACAAACATTTAACTAGGGTTTTCATTTTTTAATCGAAAAACAAATACAAAAGAAAAAACAAATTACGGTTTTAAACTGTAACGCAAACCAAGCAAAATAAAGAGGAGGATCACTCACCGGTCTCGCTTTGGCTCCCGCTTGATGATCCGGTCCATGAACTCATGGTGTCCGAGAAAATTTGACAGTGCTCCGCTACGCGAACTTGACCTCCTCCTCCTCACAGCTCTCAAACGCCAAGAAAAACAAATGCAAATGAGCCCAAAACCTAGTTTTGGCCCTTAAATAGGCTTTTAGGCCTGTAATCATTCCCCCCTAGGATGAGCGCTCTAGTTAGCACTCATCCCACCCTAGGATGATTACTAAACTGGTATTCATCCCACCCAGGGACGATTACAGAGCAAAAATTTCAAAAACAGCAAAAACTGCACCCAAATGCACAAAAAAATAGCAATAAACTTGCCAATCAAAGGGGCCTTTGCACCTGTGATTCTTGGCATGCAAAACCACCGTTGAGGTCACAAATCCTCCCTATCCTACTCCCTAAGAAGGCTACCATAGCCGGACCACTCCACGGGAGGACGGATTTTCGAGAATTTCATCCCCAAACGACGTCACAAAAAGGGTCCAAACCCAACCAAAAATAGCAATAAAATTGCCGAACGAAGGCGCCTTTGCGCCTGACCTTATTGGCATCCAAAATAGACATAGGGGTCACAAATCCTCCCTATCCTACTCCCTAAGAAGGCTACCATAGCCGGACCGCTCCAAAGGAGGACGGATTTTTGAGAATTTGAACCCCAAAATGCATCACAAAAAGGGTTCAAACCCACCAAAAATAGGTCAAAATGTTCGGAAACTGCATAAGCATTCAAAGCAAAACAACTGAAGGCACCCTTACCTAAGTCATCTTGGGTCAAGTGACTCATCGCTTTTCTCATGTAGGTCATTCCCTCATCGATTCGTCGCTTGAGGGGGTAGTCACACTTAGTCACCAATCAACAAATACACACCCAATTAAGGAAATGGCATGCATTCGAAGAATCATTGACAAAGACAATCACGCCCCTGCTTGGGGCAGCAAACAAGCAATAATCACAAGCTGATCAAACACTTGGCATTCATGAATCATGAACTCAAGGTTCCCACAGACAAAAGGTTGCGCCCTTTGCCTATTCATGACTGATCAATGTCCAAGATCAAGTAACACCTCACCGAAAAAGGTTAACACTTGAATTGAGTTCCTTAGCTCGTCAAAAGCAAGGATTCAAGAATGCATGCCCTTTCCATACTTGGGGCATCAAAATTTGGTTAGGTTACTGAGAAACCCTAATCATTAGTGCTTTGGTTATCTATTTTTGCTCAGCACTGTGCCACGCACAGCGCATCCCAAAAAGGGGCATCTGTAGACACCAAAACAGCACCAATCCGATTATGTGGCTACAAACGCTGATCGCATTGACACACACAGCCCCCAGGGCAGCCCCCAGAGGTTAAACAGTGGCCCTAACCACTCTCACAGTAGTTTTTGAAGGTCAGAGATCGATTTGGCACCTCTCAGGCACTCTGCTCCTTATTCGTTCCACCCAGGGATGATTACAAACTGGTATTCGTTCCACCCAGGGACGATTAGCAGTATTCGCTCCAGGGTGGGGTGAATAGCAGGTTTGATGGGCAAAAGGTCAAATCTCGACAAATGGCAGCCCAGATCCACCACTTAACTCCTCCTTCATTGCATGGGAGTGCGAGTGAGCATTTTGGAGCGCTAGAGGCAGTTATAGAGGCAGTCATGGAGCCCTTAATCAGGGAGGAATCTTCTCCCCCCTGGAAAGGCATGATTGCCAAGTGGTGCCTCTGCATGCTCATACACAAAGACCGTCAGGTCTATAAAATGGTGAGTCTTCTCACCCCAAAGATATACAGAGAAGGAGCATTTTGAGCAACGAAGTGCTGCCATTTTGCATACTCACTTTTGATTGTGCCTTTCACATCCTTGATCTCTCTTTTGGAAGGGAGGTCATTGGGTGGTTATTGGAAGCGCAATCCGGACCCCAAACCCGAAATTTGGCCATAGTATCCCACCCAAATTTTTTGACAACACCCCACAAGAGGTTTTGGACCCATCCCAAGTGGATTGGTGCCAAAATCGGGCCCCAAACGGTGGGCGTCCTGCCCCGGTGCCCCCGCACTACTGTAGTCCTAATCGCCCCACCCCAGAGTGATTAGAAATCTGTAGTAGATTTCAGTTCTATTATTTTTGCATTTTATTCTAGGTTGCTTAGATAGGCTTGCATTCAAATTTCATGTAATTCTGAGTAGTTTTGATCATGTTTTTGTTATTTCTCGCTTTCGCTAACATGCAGGTAGCATCATCAAATTCCTGGTGATAGAGGCCGAATTGGCAAAATCTGACCTTCTGGGTCTTTCCAAAATACCCCATTTCACCTAACCCCCAACTTTGCAGGTGATTTGGAGCCTCCCGGATGGGACATTTGGGACAGTGCTTTCTGACGTTTTGTTGTAGGTCTAATCGTCCCACCCCGGAGCGATTAGAAATCCGTGGTGAATTTTCTGACTGTTCTTTTTGTAGTGCCTTCCCGGTGATGTTCTCATGCCTCTGTCAAGTTTTTAGCTTATTTAGATCTCTTTTAGTTGTCATTTTATTTATTTTTTTGCATGCACTAATCGTAGGCTCGGGGATTGCATGTTTCATTTCATCCGCAGGTGCTACTGATTGTTTTCTGTTTCCTTGAACGTAGGATCTCGACATCGGAGGAGCAACAAAGAATCAAAGACCCTTTCACGCAAGCGGTGACAATGTTTGGTCCACCCATTTTACATGTGGGCACGCGGAAGAAGGCATACCACCCATGGTGTAACGAAACCTTATTTAACGCTCCTAGCCCCTGAAAAGGGAGGAGACGTGTTGTAACCGAGATTTAAAGCAAATTAATAAAAAGGTTTGTATTCCATATTTGCTTTCTATCTGGTTTCGATTCGTTTATGTTTCTCTCCTTTCATGCATTTTCAATTCATAGGATTTAGCGTTATCTTTGGCTTCGCTTGCATCGCACTTGGTGTTTCCTTTTTGCTTCCGTATCCTCGTGCTTTCAGAAAGTAAATTTTTTATTATGCATTTAGTGAACTAGAATTGAATGATCTTTTGTTTTGCTTTCTTTAAGGATAAAAAGAACCACACACACCACATCACTTTTAAATGTTAGTGAGTTGAAATTCATCCCAACCAGTAATAGAGTTCAAAGATGGTGCATTTCATATCCACCAATTGTCTCAAATTATAAAAACCCTATTTTTAGCCAAAGCCAACTTCAAGAACAATTTTAGCCATGGAAAATAGCACGCACTCTTCTTCTAAGGGTATATCATTGCCCACGATCAATATGGGAGGACTGGTATGTGCTCCTTGATCAGGTATGGGCTTCATCTCCATACTTTGGTGGGTTTACATGACCAAAATTTCATTGCCAGTTGTTGAGATATGAGTATATAGGTGAAATACTTTAAGCAATTAAGAATTACATCAACAAAATTAAAACACATGAAAATATATTATTTACAAAAAACCAAATTAAAAACACACTAAATAGTTTAGGAACACATCAATATTTAAAAGAGATAAACATTTGTATTCTTGTGTGTTTCTATATTTATGTATTTGAATCATTAAAATTTGTAAAGAAGATAATCATGTAGGGGTTTAGAAAAATTAGTCATGGTATATACCCATAGCCAAGCCCACTTAAGGGCTGACACTATGAGGAGTACGCAAGGAGACGTGGATCATCTCTTATTTAACCCCAAGGACTTGGTTATACCTCCTTTGTCAAATAGGGAACCTAGCCTCCTAGGGACCGCTACATGGGACACCCCTATTGGTTGTGGTCCTAGTCAAGGAAATTATTTCCCAAGCATATACACTTCACATACCTTCTTCTAAGAATGGTAACATCACATTGAGGTGCCTACACATAGAGCAATACCATGCGTCTACGTGCCTACTCAGTCTACCTTGCACACCCATGTGTAGGATCAAGACTATGAACCATGGGCAAGTCTAAATGATAACAATACTCCCTAAAATCACCCTAATATGTCTCCACAGTATAGATATCAAGATGAGTATTATTCTCATCACCCTAGACGGGTAAATTTAGCCTCATCTATGAAGGAAGACCCAAGGAAAATATTTATTATCCTCGATCGCATCATTTGATGCAAGCACGATGTGCTTCTGTGCCAGTTGATTTCAAAGAGCATCTATTTAGGAGTGATACTCAAGTAAACGTGACCTCTCTAATTTGAGGGAGGCTCATAATAGAGCTATCATATCATCCTAAATAAGATAGGTATTAGGGAAATGATTTTATGACTTATAGGACCCGCACAAATGAGAAAATAAATCAAGTTGTTAAGAGGTATGTTAATCATCAAGCCCAATTTAATTAACTTTGGATAGATAAATAATGCTTGGATCTCTTATATCATCAACATAATATAGACAAACAAATTATTGAACAGTAGATTCAAGAAACCTTGCACAATGGGGTTCCTACCCCAAGTATGCATAAACAGGGGGTTTATCAAAGGCAACCCACTTTTAACCAAAATAAACCTCCTAGGCCTAATAAAATGGTGCCTCTCGACCTCCTAGGCCTAATTTGGATTTGCCCTCTAGGCCAAAAATATATCACCTTTAGTAGGTGTTAGTTCCTCCTTGTAGGACCATTCAAGAAACACCTTACAGGGCTTATGATGATTTAGAACAAGACGAGGAATACCTAGAATCACCTTTTGGACGTATGGGTGATGAAAATCAACCACCTCAACATATGCTTAATATTCCTCACCCCCCCATAGGGCCAAAGTAAATAAGAGGATATTAAATCCTCAGATGTGTATAAAGAATTACATGAGAGTATGGAAACCATAAAGAGTAAGACATCTTGATCTGGGAAACAAAAATCCACATTATACTAGTTGCAAATAAACCGATGTATCCATATATTCCTTTCCCTCCATATCTAGATCATTTCAAAGTACCCAAATTAGATAGATTTAAAGGAGAGGAAGATGCACAAGAGCACATCACTAGGTTCATGAACCAGTGTTTCAATATTCAAGATGATGATGCATTACTCTTGAGAATATTTTTAATCACCCTCTCTGGCCTAGTAGTAGAGTGGTATAATCAACTTCCAAGGCATAGCATCCATACTTTTGAACAATTTGTAGATGCATTCTTGGAACGTTTCACCTTCAATACCAAGAGAAATATGATATTAAAATACCTCATGGGGTTGAAACAATATGAATATGAGTCAATAACAGACTATGGTAACAGGTGGCGAATGCTTCTTTCTAACCTACCTTACCTAGTGTCAGTATCTGAGTTAAATATGATATTTTCAAAGAGTTGTCTAAAACCAATATCATTATTGTTACAAATCCAACAATATTCCACTCTTGAAGATGATCTAGTGCAGGCTAGAACCATAGAAGAAATTAAAATTCAAGAGGGAGAAATATCAAAACCTCATAAGAAGGAGTGGGCTAAAAACCCAAAGGGCAATCCGACACAATCAAAGCTAACAATAGTAAATCAAGTTGCCATCAATGTCCTAGAGCTTGCACAACCAATGCTACCTTAGAAGGCAAATTATTAGGCCCAATATCCTCCTACAAGTTATAACAACAACACTCAAGAAACCCAAGGGTAAATTCAACAACATCATCCTAAGTGACAGTATAGCCTTTCGTTGAGTCAATTGACTTCCTACTCGATCATCTATAGGTGGCCAAAGTAATTAATTTCCCATAAATATAGCCTATAGACCTGAGTACAGGTAAAAAAAATCCTATGGGATGTTGAGAAGACCTATATTATAAATATCAGAGGTAGATTGGGCATGAATTACATGTGCTATAGTTTCAAAAACCTAGTACAAGATATGATCGAGAGGAACGACCTTCAGGTGCATAATACTCTTACCACAAGCAATCAAAAAATGGGTATTTTTAAATAACCACTATCCACTCATAAGGTATAGGTAGCTTCTGCCAAACAATTAAATAAGATCCATACGTCACCCCCTAAACAAGGGTACATTAGTATGGTTAGCATTGTGATAAGGAACAAATATTATCCAAGTCAAGTTGCACCGCCTGCAACTTCAAATGATATTACTTTAACATCACAACCACCTCCACATCTAGTGTAAAGCCTTCCACCTTGTCTAGTGGTTACAATAAAAAGTAAGCTTGCTCAAAGCTTACAAACAACATCAACTAGAATTTCCATATATGAGATTATTCAACAATCTCCACCTCATAGAGAAGCCCTTATGGATATTCTTAAGTCGATTTATCTTTAGCCCCAGGAGTCTAACTTCTTTATAATTTTTTTGGGGCATTTGTAGTAGTGTAAGAAACCAATGATCACATTCCATGAGCATGAAATCAAATCAATAGCAAGTGATGTGATTGATCCTCCTCTACACATCATTGCATGTGTGAATGGAACACCCTATAAGAGCGTTTTAATTTACACTAGTTCATCAAGTAACATAATCACCACTAATGCTCTCAATCATCTAGGACTCCCAACATACCATCTTATTGTGTCCACCTACACCCTCCAAGAATTTAATGATACGATATGCTCAATAGTTGGTACTATAGTCGTACCCATCTAGGTAGGATGCAAGACCATACCAAATTTATGTCACATCTTGGAGGGTGCAATGACCTAAAAAATATTGCTAGGCAAATCTTGGATCAGGGACATGAAGTGTGTACCCTCTATAGCTCACCAATATCTAAAGTATACCTATGAAGGGTAAGTGCATGTCATCTCTGTAGACCTTGAGCTCTTCAAATACTACAACTTGGTGCAGAAAATCCGAGTCAAACATGTCATAGACTCATGTGGCCTTCCAACCATATATGTCCATTCAGGGTCCAATTCCCTTACCATAATCTTCCATTACTCCATTACCATCTTCTTCCACACCATCATCAGCATTGGAACCTTCTAAAAAACCTTTGTCATCATCCAATCCTCCACAAAGGAATATGTCGAAGAGGTCAATCAATGAGATCCCTCCCATAATTTGCACCATTTCTATGGAATAGATTCCTAGTCTAGTAGATGAGTAACCATATCATGAGGTAAGCATTCAGTAATCTCAAGCCTCATTTCCATATCCTCTACCTTCACAATCCTTGAAGAACACAAGCTTATACTAAGAGAGGGGTGAACAGTATAAGACCAATTTTTACTTTTTCTTCCAATTCAATATTATGTTGTGTACAGATAGTAGTATCAATAGCCATAAACAAAGCAATGCACATAAACCATACACAATAGAGACATCACAATTTATGTGGTTCACCCAATGTGGTCTACTCCACAGAGAAAATATTTTAATAAAATGTTCTCAATCAATCTCTTTGGGAATCACTCATAGTTACAATGTTTATGGATCTCTGTCCAAATGAGATGTTGATCCCCTAATCTCAAGTTTATCGATATCTTACACAGGAGAACTCTTTCCCCTTATGCTTTGGTTATGTGATATTCTATAATACTCTGTCTCTCTACTGCATTAAATGGTGGACCTCTCCCACTTGAAGACTCCTCACTCAGATCTGTCTTCAACTATGTTGGTTGATGTATCTCTATCCACTGAGAATATGTCATCTGTACTATGTCACCTCCAAAGCTCTATAAATAGGATCACTAATAACCTTCTCAATAGGCTCACATAGAACCTACTTAACGAGCTCACACAGAACTTGTCCAATGCTGAATAATAAGCTCACATAGAACTTGTCCAATGCTGAATAACAAGCTCACACAGAACTTGTCCAAATCTGCTCTATCAAGCTCACCAAGAACTTACCCAAATATGCTCTAGCAAGTTCACTAAGAACTTGCCCAAATCTGCTCTAGCAAGCTCACCAAGAACTTGCTCAAATATGCTCTAGAAAACTCACTAAGAACTTGCCCAATTTTGCTCTAGAAATCTCACCAAGAACTTGCCAAAATCTGCTCTACAAATATTTCCATAAAGCTTTCCACAAAGTTGTCCCAAAACTATCCTCAAATCTATCCCAAAGGCCTTCTCAAAGGCTCAATCAATCATGCTCAAGTAGTACTCAAAATTAACTCAACAATGAATGGCAATCTCAACTCAAATTAACTTCATAGAAGCATAAAGAGAATTGTTAGAGACTCAATATGTTCTAATCTCACTCTCAACCCAAATCAATCTCAACTCAACTCATAGAAGCATAAAGCTAATTGTTAGAGATTCAATATGTTCTAAACTCACTCTCAACCCAAATCAAACTCAGCTCAACTCAAATCAACTCATATAAGCATAAAGAGAATTGTTAGAGACTCAATATGTTCTAATTTCACTCTCAACTCAACATAGAATGATGGAATAGTTTGTTTCATAGAACTTGAACAATCACTTCACATATCACTTGACTAGGCTTAATCAACTCAACTCAACCAATCATCACAAGGGACAACTCTTTCTAACACAACCCTAGTCCAAGTATTTATCAACCAACTCAATTTTTTCCAATAACGCTCAACCACAAATCTCACATAACAATGATACTCATGTTCTTTTATAACTAAAGTTATTTCACAACCAATGGGATTCAAAAACTATGCTTATCAAATAAGGTTTACGCACAACTCTCAATTTAGAAAACCTTGAAGAATTCAACCAACCACTTTTGAAAAGGAAACCACAAACAATCCTTTTCCCTCCAATGATATTTCAGAAATCAACCACCATAAAAAATCAATAGGAGAATGTGCCCATACCTTTTATGAAGATGAAAAAATCTCTTTGTAAATCTGCCACAATCACAAAATTCTTTTGCCAATATTTACAAGGGTTAGTAGATCACAAAATAGTCAACATTACTCCACTTTTCAATAATCATCACCAAGGCCTTTAATTGCACAACTTCCTTATCTCTCCTAAAACCACTTGTACCATAAAATAAAATAAATCAAAACATTGCATAACCTTTTCACTAACAAAACCACTTATACCATAAAATAAAACAAATAAGAACATTGCATAACCTTTTCACTCCTAAAACCACTTATACCATAAAATAAAATAAATCAAAATATTGCATATCTTGTCACCTCATGAAAGAATTAATCCTCTTGAAAAAGAAGAAGTCAAACTTCACTTTTGGAACCCCTTTGCAAAATCAGAAATATCTCTTTACACACACCTTATTTCTCCTTCTAAATAAGTTAGTCAAATAGCCCTCACAATAAGATTTCCGATGATATATAATATGCCCACTTTTTGAAATAAATTGAAACCTTTACACACACACACACACACACACACACACACACACACATATATATATAGATATACCAACCTCCATTAATTGCACATAGGTCGGCCCTCCATTAATTTAAACTTAAACTTTAAACCTTCATCACCGGAGGTCCTTTTTAAATGAAACAAAATTCCACCTTGGATTTTAAGAAAAGTCCTTTCCACATAAGCCCACCATGGTTTTAAATAAAACCTTTTATTTTTCTTGCCTTGGTTTTCATAAAAACCTTGTATATATCCACGCTCTCCAAAATGTCATAGATGATTATCTATGAAGTGCTTTTTCCACAAAAACCAAATGTGATCCATGTGACATCAATGAAAACATAAAATACCTCAAATTTTCAACAATCTCCCCATTTGTCATTGATGGCAACACCTCTAATGCAAACACCACAATCACTGCAAAAACCATCTCTAAGAATCAAATCTGCTCCTCTTGACTCAATACTCTCTATGGAGGCTGCTCCCCCTAACTCAATACTCTCTTTGGAGGTTTCTCCCCCTAACTCAATTCTCTCTTTGGAGGCTGCTCCCCCTAACTCAAATCTCTCCCCCTTACTAAAATATTTCCTCCTTTAACATCAATGGGAAAAGGGACACCTATGGGACTAAAAGATATGACTCTTAAGCTTATCCCCCATCACCCCCTTATATTTTTAGGTGATTAATTTTGGTGTGGGAGTACTTTTACTCCCATATCACTTTATTTATTTCCTCTATCAACTTCCTTCCATGTTTTTTTGATATCCTTATCTTGATGAATTACTTGATCTTCTTGTCTAGAACCTGTTTGACTTTCTTGCCTTAAACCTGTTTGGAATTGAGTCCTACACCATTTCGCAATATGCCAAAATTTATTGCAATTAAAACATTTGATATTGTAGCCTTTGGTTGGTGCCCATGTCCTGAATTATTTCTTGAAGTAATTTCCATATTCATTCCTTTCTTGAACCCTATATTGTGAAGCTCTATTTTCATGACCATTATGACCATGACTTCTAAAATGTGTAGCTCTAAAACCAAAACCATGTTGCTCATTTTATTTGCACTAAAAATATTTATGACCAATCTTGTTACATGAGAAGCAATGTCCCTAAAAATAATACCTTATTCCTTTGAAATTCCTTCTAGAAAAATCAAACTTATTTGATCCATGGATTCTACAATGTATAGCCCTATGTCTAAATCCATTACAAGAAAAACAATGTCCTTGAAAAGCTCTTTTTTCATGCCTTGGTTCCTCATACCTTTCTTGACCATTATCCTTATGATAATCTTCAACTTGTGCATTGCATTCTTGAACCTTCTTTGTAGCATCTAAAACTTCTTCCTTAGTTTCTTCCTTGCTTTTCTTTTCAAGAGTTTCTTCTCCTTTTGAACTTGATTCACCTATCTCAAAACAAGATCCAAAATGAATATTTGGAGCCATAGGAACTTTGGAAATTTTCTCACAAATCTTAGGTGCTTCCTTGATTTCATATTTTAGAACTTCATTTCCTTTTGAGTGTGATTCCCCAAACCTAAAATATATGACCTTTGGTGCTTTGGAATCTTCCTCTTCTTTATCTTCATTTGTGTCAAGTAGCAACTTGGCATCCATATCTATAGCATCTGAAATACATGTTTCCTTATTAGTACAAATATCTTGACCTTTTGAGTCATGCGATAGATCAAAATTGTCATGTGGGGAACATCTCAATTCTTTTAGATTCTCCTTAACTTCTTGTAGTTGCTCATGGATGAAATTGAAGTCTTCCTTTAGATCGACTGAGACATTATCCTCTTGTTTAAATTCTTCTGTTTGGAGTGGATGTTCTTCTTATACTTCTCTTATTCCATAGAAAAACCCTTATTCATCTTCACTGTCACTAAGATCATTATAATATTCTATAGCAAACAAACTCTCGATATTTCTTTGACCATGTCTGCTTACTTGATGTGTCATCTCATCTTCAATATCACTAAAACCATTGCAATATCCTAATCTGTGATCTCTTTGACCACACACAAAACATTGATCTCTTTCACCTTCTATTCCTAGGAATAAATGCTCTTCCTTTTCATCATCTGAATTGTCTCTATCACTATGATCTAAGATATCACTTGGTTCTAGAATTTAGTAATATTTCTTTACCTTACAAAAACTTTTCTTCTTCTCATACCTATTTTGCTTGAATATGTCATCTTTTTCATGCTTATGCTTTCCATATTATTTTCTTTTGTGACCCTATTTTTTATCATCACTAATTCTATCATGTGGACACTTGTATGCATAGTGACCAAGATCACCACACTTGTAGCACCTGAATTTCCTTATATCTCTAAAATTCCTTGAGTCCTTATTCCTTTTTATGAAGTTAGCTTCCTCATCATTTTATAAAACTCTATTTGTTTCTAAAAATTTCCTTTTCTATTTTTCTAAGCCTTGAATGCAATCTCTTTTATTGGATCTTGATGCTTACTTACCCTCATCTCATAAACTGTGAGAGTATCTTGCAATTCTTCCATTATTAACTTGTTGATATCCATTGTTTCTTCCATTGCTGAAACCTTTGCATCATATTTCATGGGAAGTGATATCAAAATATTTTGAGTAAATTTTGATTCTTTCATCTCAAAATATAGGCCTCTCATGGTGTTAGTAATCTCATCAACTCGAAGTAAGAACTTTGCAATATATTTAGAATCTTCCATTTTCAATTCCTCAAATATTTTTCTATGAGTTTGTAGTTTTGCCAACTTTACCTTGGAATATCCTTCATAAGTATTCCTCAACTTGTTCCACATCACATTAGTTGAAGTACATACCATGACCTTTGCAACATATGTCTCATGTAGCCCACTCAAAATACAATTCATTGCTCTTGCATTGATCTCAAATAATTTCTTGGTAGTCTTATCTTCCTCGGGATCACCTTCAACCTTATACTCTTTTTCAACCATATGTCATACCTCATATCCTTGTGATATCAAGTAGTTCTTCATTCTCATGTTCCAGAAAGCATAATTGTTACCATCAAATAATGGAGCCTTATTTGAAGATAATCCTTTTTGTGAAGCCATCTATGTTCTTTGTAGAATCTACCCTCAAGCTTTTAGCCTTTTCAAAGGAACCCACTCTGATACCAATTGAATAACACAAGCTTATACTGAGAGGGGGGGGTGAACAGTATATAACCACTTTTTACTTTTTCTTCCAATTCAATATTATGTTGTGTAAAGATAGCAGTATCAATAGTAGTAATCAAAGCAATGCACAAAAACCATACACCATAGAGACGCCCCAATTTATGTGGTTCACCCAATTTAGGCTACTCCGCGGAGAAAATATTTTACTAAAACTTTATCAATCAATCTCTTTGAGAATCACTACCAATTACAATATTTATGGATCTCTATCCAAAGGAGATGTTGATCCCCTAATATAAAGTTTGTGGATATCTTCCAAAGGAGAACTCTTTCCCCTTATGCTCTAGATATGTGATATTCTAGAAGACTCTATCTCTCTACTGCACTAATTGGTGGACCTCTCTCCACTTGAAGACTCCTCACTTAGATTTATCTTTAACTGTGTTGGCTACTAGATCTCTATTCATTAAGACTCTATCCTCTGTACTCTATCACCTCCAAATCTCTATCAATTGGCTCACTAAGAACCTGATCAATAGTCTCACACAGAACCTGCTTAACAAGTTCACACAGAACTTGTCCAATGTTGAATAACAAGCTCACACAAAACCTGTCCAATGTTGAATAACAAGCTCACCAAGAACTTGTCCAAATATGCTCTAACAAGCTCACCAATAACTTGCCCAAATATTCTCTAGAAAGCTCACCAAGAACTTACCCAAATTTGCTCTAGCAAGCTCACCAAGAACTTACCCAAATCTGCTCTAGCAAGCTCACCAAGAACTTGCCCAATTCTGCTCTAGCAATCTTACCAAGAACTTGCTCAAATCTGCTCTACAAATATTTCCACAAATATGTCCACAAAGTTGTCCCAAAATTGTCCTAAAATATGTCCCAAAGGCCTTATAAAAGGCTCAATCAATCATGCTCAAGTAGTACTCAAAATGAACTCAACAATGAATGGTAATATCAACTCAAATTAACTTCATAGAAGCATAAAGAGAATTTTTAGAGACTCAATATGTTCTAATCTCACTCTCAACCCAAATCAATCTCAACTCAACTCATAGAAGCATAAAGAGAATTTTTAGAGACTCAATATGTTCTAAACTCACTCTCAACCCAAATCATTCTGAACTCAACTCAATTCAACTCATAGAAGCATAAAGAGAATTTTTAGAGACTCAATATGTTCTAATGTCACTCTCAACTCAACATAGAATGATGGAATAGTTTGTTTCATAGAAATTGAACAATCACTTTACACATCACTTGACTAGGCCGAATCAACTCAACTCAACTCAACCAATCATCATAAGGTACAACTCTTTCTCACACAACCCTGGTCCAAGTATGTATCAACCAAATCAAATGTTTCCAATAATGCTCAACCACAAATATCACATAACAATGATACTCATGTTATTTTCTAAATCAAGTTATTTCAAAACCAATGGGCTTAAATAACTATGCTTATCAAACAAGTTTTATACACAACTCTCAATTTAGAAAACCTTGAAGAATTCAACCAACCACTTTCAAAAAGTAAACCACAAACAATCCTTTTCCCTCCAATTATATTTCAGAAATCAACCACCATAAACAATCAATAGGATAATGTGCCCATACCTTTTATGAAGATGAAAAAAAATCTTTGTAAATCTGCCACAATCAAAAAATGCTTTTACCAATCTTCACAAGGGTTAGTAGATCACAAAATATTCAACATTACTCCACTTTTTAATAATCATCACCAAGGCCTTTAATTGCACAACTTCCTTATCTCTCCTAAAACCACTTGTACCATAAAATAAAATAAATCGAAACATTGCATAAAATATTCACTCCCAAAACCACTTACACCATAATATAAAATAAATTACAACATTGCATAACCTTTTCACTCCCAAAACCACTTATACCATAAAATAAAATAAATCAAAATATTGCATACCTTGTCACCTCATGAAAGAATTAATCCTCTTGAAAAATAACAAGTCAAACTTCACTTTTGGAACCCCTTTGCAAAATCCAAAATATCTCTTTACACACACCTTATTTCTCCTTTTAAATAAGTTAGTCAAATAGCCCTCGAAATAAGCTTTTTGATGATATATAATATGCCCACTTTCTAAAATAAATTGAAACCTTTATATATATATATATATATATATATATGCCAACCTCCATTAATTGCACATAGGTTGGCCCTCCATTAATTTAAACTTAAACTTTAAACTTTAATATCTTCATCACCGGAGGTCATTTTTCAATGAAACAAAAATCCACCTTGGCTTTTAAGAAAAGGCCTTTCCACATAAGCCCACCATGGTTTTAAATAAAACGTTTTATTTTGCCTGCCTTGGTTTTCATAAAAACCTTGCATATATCCATGCTCTCCGAAATATCATAGATGATTATCTATGAAGTACTTTTGCCACCAAAACCAAATGTGATCCATGTGACATCAATGATCCATGTGACATCAATGATAAAATAAAATACCTCAAATTGACAAAAATCCTAGGTTACAATCCATTTGGCTAGTATAGGTTTAGGAGAGTATCTAGTGAATAACATCACAACCATTCCAACAATTGATATTGTGTAATACATGGGATGACCTCATCTCCCCATATGTAGCATCATGCATCTAAGCATACCGTCCAATAAAATGAACTTTATATATGGGGGTATTGAATATGGAATAGATTCATCTCCTCAATAAGAAGAGGATGAGGACCCCTTCTCTGAGGACATAAATTACATGTCAAATCTTGAATGCACCTTGTGATATCTACATCGTTACCATTGGCATGGCTATGGTCTAGGGTTATATGAATAAGGTACTCATGTTTCTTTCTAGCCATAATATAAATTACCATATGATATATCTGGCCTAGACACAACAAGCCTATACCCCTTTATGTCCTCAAAGATATTTTAGAACCCCTAGGGTTGAATTACAGGGATGATCTTGCATGTGATCCCTATGCTAATCCAAATCATGTCCACTCTCTAGAGGATTATTTTTCCACAAACATGATAGATCAGGGGATATGTCATGATTTCACCCAATATTTTGAAAATGGTGAAGGGTCGTATACACTTCCATCTGACAATGAGTAAGAAGAGCAAGGCCCCCCTCACGCATGAATGTCAGATGATGAATCATATTATGGCATAGCACCCATAAACTACCCTAGTTCAGATGAGGAATATGAGCAGGTCATCCCATTGGATGCAAAATAAGAATTATACCTATGTATGTTCCTAGTACAACATCCCATTTGGTAACAACTTTTACCACTCAAGGAGAAAGCTCGCCGCCTACCCCATAGACCATCGTCATTCATTCCACCACCACTGCAACCATCCTCACAAGTATTGCAATAGCCTATTGTCTCTAGACATAATCACTAGTCCAATGGAAGTCATCCATCCATCAATATGATTTTTATAGATCTTAATGCACAATTACATGACCTGAATAACCCATCAAAGCCATTGCATCTCGACCTTGAGGTAATTGACTTTGATCAAGAATATTATTTCCCATATCAATTTGAGTATTGGCCTTGCAATGAAATTTTACAACCATTTTATTTTTATCCAAGAACTACTCAAAATGTTTTTCAAGTTGAGGTTGAGTAGGAGTTTCCAATTGATGATGTAAACCTAGTGGACAAAATTCATTTGATTCCTACTCCACACCAGTTGGATAAGGGATCTCATATATCAATTGAGCCAATGATTGATAGGGATATTGACACATATTTTGATAATCTCCAATTCATAAAGCTAAGGTAAGGCGTATCCCCTACTGAGTAAGCTGATTATACAAAGCTTTTAAAAGATAAGAAGACAAATTTTGCATGGTCTTATAAAGATATGGTAGGACTAGATCCCAATTTAGTCATGCATAATCTTACAATTGACCCAAATGCCAAACCAATTACTCAAAATATTTGTAATATGCATCCAACAATCACCTTAATGGTAAAATATGAATTGCAAAATCTATTGGATACCAACTTTATTATATCAGTTGATTATCCACCATAGGTTCCCAACATGGTACCTATCAATAAACCCAATGGGAGGATTCACATTAACACTGATTTTTGATATCTCAATAAAGCAAGTCCTAAGGATGAGTTTATTTTTCCAAACATTGATGCATTGATAGATGCCACAACAGGACATGAAAATTTGTCCCTCATGGATAGTTTCTTTGGATACAATCAAATTTATATTAATCAAGAATATCAACTCAAAATGGCATTCACAACGTCTTGAGGGATATTTTGTTACAAGGTCATGTCTTTTGGCCTTAAAAATGCTAGAACCACCTACCAACGAGATATGACCTATATCTTCCATGATTACATGCATCAAATTTTGGAATATTAAATAGATGACTTATTGGCCGAATCTCTATGGTGCCATGGTCATATTGATATATTGCGTAAGTTTTTAGATTGCCTCATTGAACATAATGTTAGGCTAAATCCCAAGAAGTGTGTATTTGGTGTCACATCTGGAAAACTCTTGGGATTCATAGTATCTAAACAAGGCATATAAGTAGACCCAAATAAAGTCAAGGTAATACTAGAAATGCATTCCCCAACTACTATCAAGCAATTGTGTAGTCTGCAAGGAAAGGTTGCATCCATCAAGAACTTCATAGCACAATTATCGGATAAGTTTCGATCGATGAATAAATTATTACACAAGGGGGTCTCATTTAAGTGGGATGATGAGTGTCAAGACACCTTTGTTGATATTAAACAATATCTAGCTTCATCACCAGTATTAGCTCCTCCCAGATCAAAAGTACCATTCTATCTTTACATCTCAGCTACTGAGCTTGCATTGGGTACCATGTTGGCCCAAAATAATGAATTGCACAAAGAATAAACTACATACTATATTAGTTGCACCCTGGTCAGGTATGAGATAAATTATACATACTTTGAGAAGCTATGCTTAGCAGTGGTTTTTACCACTAAATTCTATGCCATTACATGCTCAATCATACCACGTATGTAGTATCAAAATAGAATCCATTGTGATACATGATGAGTCAAACTTACCATAATAGTTGCATAGAAAAATGGATTATATTGTTGACAGAATTTGACCTAGATTTCATAGGATAAAAATCAATTAGAGGTCAAGTCATAGCCGATCAACTAGTAGAGGCTCCCCTCAAGGATGACCAACCTCTTAGCATAGATCTTCCTGATGATGGAGTATTTCAGGTGTCAGAATCACTTGATCATTAAGATCCTGAAGCAAAGACTGACATAACTCTATTTTTTTATGGTTCTAAATGTGAACAAGGGGGTGGCATAGGAATTGTAATTTTCACACTGCAAGGGGCTCATATACCCCTATCATTTAAACTTGATTTATTGTGTACCAACACTAATACCAAGTATGAAGCTCTCCTCATATGCCTTCAAATGGCAATCATCATAAAAATAACCAAGCTCAACATTTTTGGTGTCTCCCTGCTCATAGTGAATCAGATCAAGGAAATATTCCAGTGTAGATGCCCAATATTGTAATCCTACAAATCCCTAGTGGATAAATTTTTGGAAAAATTTTAATGGTATGATATTGAGGCACTCCTTTGTTCATCTAATTGCTTTGTAGATACAGTGACCTCCTTAGGGTCTTTAATCCTATAGAACCATTTCAATGACATAACAACCATTTAAGTTAAAATGCTATCACACTCTGCAACTAATCATGAGGATCTTAAATCCATGCCAGAAGTCCACATGATTCAAATTGAACCTTCTCATGAATGGTTCTCTCATATTCACAATTGCTTAACTAATACCACTTGGGGGACTTTGTTCCATCAAACTTCTTTTGATAGCAGTACAATACTATATTAACAAGTTCTCACCCAATCATCATTTTTGAGAGGTGAACTTCAAAAGGGTCAAGTAATCAATGCAATTGATGCTTCTACAAAACAATATTGGTCCATCCAAATCAAATATTACCTAAATCTTGGTAATATCCTTTCTAGTTTATCGCATGCCATCAAGTGCGGATTCGAGAAAAAAGTGGTAAAGTATGTCTTACTTGGATATATATTGTATCATTGAATCTATGAAGGTATCAACATTTGTTGCTTAGAGCATCAAGAGTCAGTTTGGATAATCACCCAATATCACGATAGTACATGTGATGGTCATTTCAATGGCATGGCCATCGCTAAGCACATTCTTTGCATGGGCTATTATTTGCCAAAATTACAACAATATTACTATGTTTATGTCAAGAAGTGCATAAAGTGTCAACACCATACTAATATAACACATGTACCTTCTCAGACCTTACAATCGATTCAATCAGTTTAGCCATTTTCACAATGGGGGTTTGATTTAATTGGAAAACTCTCTCCCACTTCCTTAGACTGTCACACCTTCATCATTACAGCTAGAGTATTTCAAAAAATAGGTGCAAGTAATTACCCTTACCACTACGACTGGACCTTGCATCATGGAGTTCATGCTACATAATATCATTTGTCATTTTGGTATTCCATCCAAGATACTTTCAGATAATGAGCCACCTTTTAAGAATAAGTGCTCTAATTGTTAAATATAACATAAAACACAATTTTTATTTGCCTTATTATCCACAAGATAATGGGAAAGTTGAGGCATAAAATAAAATAGTGATTGCAATCTTAAAGAAAAATGTTAAGGATAATCATAAATAATGGCATGATCAATTGCCTCTAGCCCTGTGGGATTACCACACTAGAATTAAGACACCCATTGGGGCAACCCCATTTTCACTAGTATATGGTGCTAAGGCTGTTATACCCCTAGAATTGGAAATCTTGTTGCTATGCATATTCATGCAAGATTTCATCTATGATGATACCACATAGAAATATCATCTAGACCAATTAACTTTGCTTGATGAATGATATGTTTATTCTATTAAGCATCTGCGTGTTTATCAATAGCACCTTAAGATATCCTATAACATGAAAATCCATCCTAAAGACTTTTAGGTTGGTGATCTAGTTCTAAAATAGAACAATAAAAATTCTAATTAGCCACCCCATTTGTGGGATAAATTTACGATAAACTAGTTAGGTCCATACATTATTTCTAGTCATATTGGATTGAGAATTTATTGCTTAGCTTCCTTGAAGGATGTGAGGAGATTGAACCCTCGAATATCCTTCACCTATAACCTTTCCATCCTTAGAGCATCGTGCCCTCCCTAAAATGATCCAAAGGCATCTACGAACCCTTTGATCACTCCAAAACACTCCAAACATGTCTACAGACCCTTTGGTCAGACCAAAATGCTCCAAAGACATCTACAAACCCTTTGGTCACCCCAAAATTATCCAAAGGCATATATAAACCCTTTGGTCAATCTAAAATGCTTGAAAGACATCTATGATCCCTTTCATCACTCTAAAATGATCCAAAGTAGTCTACAATCCCTTTGGTCATCCTAAAATTATCCAAAGGTGTCTATAAGCCCTTTGGTCACCCTAAAGCACTCCAAAGTGGTCTACAAGCCCTTTGGTCACAAAGAATAGACTACATATTGTATTAGCTGCACCTTGGTCATGTATGAGATAAATTATACATACATTGAGAAGCTATTCTTAGTAGTGGTTTTTACCACTAAATGATACGCCATTACATTCTCAATCATACCATGTATGTAGTATCAAAAGAGAATCCATTGCAATACATGATGAGTCAAACTTACCATAATAGTTGCATAGAAAAATGGATTATGTTGTTGAAAAAATTTGACCTAGATTTCATAGGATACAAATCAATTAAATGTCAGGTCATAACCAATCAACTAGCAGAGGTTTCCCTCAAGGATGACCAACCTCTTAGCATAGAGCTTCATGATGATGGAGTATTTCAGGTGTCATAATCACCTGATCATTAAGATCCCAAAGCAAATATTGACATAACTCTATTTTTTAATGGTTCTAAATGTGAGCAAGAGGGTGGCACAGGATTTGTATTTTCACACAACAAGGGTTTCCCATACCCCTATCCTTTAAAATTGATTTCTCGTGTACCAAAATTAATACCAAGTATGAAGCTCTTCTCATAGGCTTTCAAATGGTAATCACCATAAAAATAACCAAGCTCAACATTTTTTGTGACTCCCTGCTGATAGTGAATCGAATCAAGAGAATATTCTAGGGTAGATGCCCAATATGGAAAGCCTGCAAAGCCCTAGTGGATAAAATTTTATAAAAATTTGAATGGTATGATATTGAGGCACTCCATTAATCTAATATTTTTGTAGATACAATGGCCTCCTTAGGGTCTTTAATCTTGTAGAACCCTTTCGATGACATAAAAACCATTCAAGTTAAAATGCTATCACACTCTTCAACTAAGCATGAGGAGCTTAAATCCATGCCAGAAGTCCACATGATTCAAATTGAACCTTCTCATGAATGATTCTCTCATATTCATAATTGCTTAAGTAATACCATTTGGGGGACTTTGTTCGCTCAAACTCCTTTTGATAGCAATACAATGCTATATTTACAAGTTATCTCCCAATCACCATTTGCGAGAGGTGAACTTAAAAAGGTTCAAGCAATCAATGCATTTGAGGCTTCTACAAAACAATATTGGTCCATCCAAATAAAATATTACATAAAGCTTGGTAATATCCCTTCTAGTTTATCGCATGCCACCAAGTGTGCATTCAAAAAAAAAGGGGCAAAGTATGTATTACTTGGATATATATTGTATCATTCAAGCTATGAAGATATCCTCCTTCATCACTTAGAGCATCAAGATTCAGTTTGGATAGTCGCCCAAGCTCACGATAGTACATGTGTTGGCCATTTCAGTGGCATGGCCATCGCTAAGCGCATTCTTTGCATGGGCTATTATTTTCCAAAATTAGAAAAATATTACTATGTTTATGTCAAGAAGTGTGTAAAGTGTCAACACCATACTAATCTAACACATGTACCTTCTCAGGCCTTACAATCGATTCAATCAGTTTAGCCATTTTTACAATGGGGGTTTGATTTAATTGGAAAATATCTCCTGCTTCCTTAGACCATCACACATTCATCATTACAGCTATTGAGTATTTCACAAAATGGGTGCAAGCAATTAACCTTACCACTACAACTGGACCTTGCATCACAAAGTTCATGCTACATGTATCGCTCCAAATTTTTCACACCCTTACCTTCAGGCTATAGGATCCATGCCCGGAAGGGGGATGTGAAAAGGATGTCGCGGTACCTCGGACTGAGAGGCCTTGCGAAGGTCCCGCCTCTCAAGGGAGGTGTATATTGGTGATTTTTTGACGGATGGTGGGTTCACCAAGAAACATTTAATGGCAGTTTCCATGCCTAGGTTGGGAATGTGTTTTATGTGTTCATTTTAGCCTTAAGCATTCAAATCCTAGGTTTGGCCAAAATGCGTCTAAGCTATTCTATATGAAGATGCAGATTAAATGAATACAAAAAATAGAATTAAGACAAAAAAATAGAGAAATTACAGAATATTAAAAGAAGAATACCTGATCCGGATGTCTGATGAAGATTCTGATTCTTGAAGCAGTCAGGATCGCCTGGAATTCGACAGGATCATCTGAGATCAGACAAGATCATCTGAGATCTGACGAATTCGTCAGAGACCTGCAAACAGAAAAATAGGTGCAAAACACAAAAAATACAACTATTCTAACAGAGGGAAACAGTGTAAAATGACAACAATAATATCAAATTGAAACTTAAAAAAAAAACAGGAATGAATTATGCTAATTAGATAATAATTATGATTTAATTATGCATTTGATCTAGATGGGTGAACTCCAAAATGCAGAATAGCATAAAATACTGAATAAACTAGCTAATTGCAGAATAAAACAATAGAGAAAAGATGGAGAAATGCAAACTTTAGGCACTGATTGCCTCAATGTTGACTACAGTCGAAATCATCTTGCATTGGTACGAAATCATCTCTGATTCGACAGGATCGCCTCCGATCTGAACAGGATCGTCGACGACGATGTAAGCTTGCTCCGACTAAAAAACAATAAGGTACCTGCAACAAAATTGGTATAGAACTAATGCAAAATAGGAATTTGGGATGTTTTAACGTGTATGAAGTCGAGTTACGGAGAATTATCAGCCAGGGGGGTGCTAAGGGGAGGGCTTAGGATTAAATAGGCTTAGGAGGGAGGTTAGGAGGTTGGAGATCATCCCTATTTGGGAGATCTCCAATGGGGGAGGGTCTCTAACGATGCAGACACGCTTCTGCCCGGATTAGAGACCCGTTGGAATAGAAGCTAATTGTGCAAAATCAATTTTGAGACAAGATCGTCTGGACGTCCTAGCCCAGATGAAATCGTCAGATCTAGGGTGATATCGTCTGATCGGCGACGATATCGTCAAACGGTCAAAACAACCTCTAAAAATGGCGCAGAAAAGGGGGAAATGGATTACCCGATGGTTAACGGGTGATTTGGGAGGTTAAAATTTGAATTTAAATTATTTACTAGAGTAAATGTAATTATTAAGATTTTACTGCGCCAATTTTAGGGTGCTACATTTTGCCCCCTCTTTAGCGAATTTTTCGAAGAAAATGCGTTAAAGATGAGTTCTTCTCGATCTACGAGAAAGCAAAAATTATTCCCATTTTTAGGCGATGATTCTTGGTCGAATCGTACGACAACTTACTATGGTGCCCCCTCCGTGTTTTTACCCAAATCGAACGTTTGAGGTAAAAACGCGGAAAAGCAAAATTGTTAAAATGTTTTTAATTATGTTTTGAATAAAATTAAGAAAAATAGGGTAAAACCCTAATTCATTTTTATTGTTCATTTTTCCTGGTTTTAGAGCTCTGGAAGCAAAAATGGTGGAGACGGCGCACAGATCGACAGAGGTCCGACGCGGGCTACGGGTAAGAGTCTAAACTTAGTTTAGAGTGATTTAATTTGAATTTACATGCTTTTTAGGTAAATTTTAAATGAATTTTGAGCATCGCGGCCATTTTTGGGCCGTCGACGTCGTCGGGACGAAATCGTCCCGATTTCGACGAAATCGTCTCAATTTCGCCGATTTCGTCTAAGGGCGAAATCGGCGAAAGGGGGACGATTTCATCAAATTAGGGATGATTTCGGCTTGCGAAATCGGAGACGATTCTGCTCAAATTGGGGACGATATCATCCAATAGTGGACGATATCATCAGTTGATGAAATTGAACTTATTTTAACTTGCATTATTAATTACTTGAATTGTTATTAATGATTGTTTGTTGTTTTGTTGTTTATGTTGCAGAGAGGATTGCTAAAGAGCAGGGAATGGAAATATGGAGGTTTGAGAGATGACTTGGCCGCTCTAACATAGGCAGAGTGGGATCAGCTGGCACAGGCCGACTTATAGCATGTGGCAGAAATGCCACAAGTGTCTACAGACATGGGGCTACTGATAGCCCTAGCAGAGAGGTGGTATCCGGGTTCTTCCTATTTTTGGCTACCGACAGGGGAGATGACTCCCACACTAGAGGATGTATGGAGGATTCTGAGGATCCCCATACAAGGACGGTTGATCACTCCTATGGCCAATCAGGGCCATGCTATGGGGCGATTGTGTGGTGACTCGAGCTTCACCCTGGAGAAGGGCGGAGTTAACATCGAGGCACTGCGTTAGATGCCTGGGGCATCTAGACTCACACAGGTTTTAGCCGGAGTGGTTGGTGGACTTCTGTTGTGCCACCAAAGCGGGTGCAGGGTACCATGGATGCTAGCAGATGTGATCTACGATATGTGAGACCATGGTTACAGATTCTCTTAGGGTAGCTATGTTCTATGCCGGTTGTACAGGATCCTGCATGGGGTCGTGTACAAGGGCGACCGATGTCTAGTTATGACATCGCTCCTACAGGTTTGGTGCTGGGAGCACATTGCAATGCGGAGGCCGGTAGGGCTTCCTCTGATAGGTATTGACGGGGAGAGGCCTCGAGTTTTCTACTGGTGGCTCCGAAGAGGGTCACAGTGGCGGATTGATCTATCGATGTCTCGAAGACTGCTGGATGACCTTGTCCCAGATCAGATCACCTGGAGGCCTTGGCGAGAGCACCCAGGGTGGGTCGAGGATGGACAGGAGCTGGCTCATGTTAGGCGAGTTTGCTGGTTGCGGATGGAGAGGGGAGAGGTGGAGCTCCATCGCTACGACCGAGTTTTGTGACAGTTCGATCTACAGCAGGGGATCCCATCTCTCAGGGATTACGAGTTTTCCCAGACTGTTCGGGATAACACCACAGTGAGCGGGGCTCTAGACATGCAGCGCTTCTGGAGTCAGGACTTAGACGATGCCCCCATTCAGCCAGTGGATGGGGATGACGTAGGGGTAGCAGATGGCTACGATGCCTGGTACGTAGGCATCCGCCCTCCTCGGATGACGAGGGCTCAGGGTCCGATACATGCAGTTGTGCGTCGGATAGGGAGGCGACGCCAGGAAGCTATGGAGGCGGCCCAGGGTCGCGGTAGGAGAGAGCAGAGGAGGCCACAGGCACAGGAGAGGCCGTGATAATGGGAGAGGAGGGAGGCGAGACCCCCTTCTCCATAGAGAGAGAGGCCACCATCGCCCGATAAGGGCAAGGGTGTCGACACAGGGGAGAGTAGTGAGACAACGACTCTCTGAGCGGAGACGATCCGTCTCCAGGCACAGGTGCAGACCCTATAGGAGGAGGCTGCACGACATCGAGCTGAGGTTACATAGCTCAGAGATGAGATTGCATGCCTCAGGGCATGGGGCGGAGGAGCAAGCACATAGGAGCTGGCATGGTCGATTGCTTAGACCACGTTCTACCAGGGCATCTACTTCCAGATGGTGCCAAAGGGTCAGAGGGTACAACTGCCAGTCGGCATTGCTGACCCTATCAAGATTGGGTCATCGAGGATGTCTTCTCGATCGATGACTAGGACTCGCAGTACCACTCATACTACGATGGGGCCACCTCGTCCACCTTAGGGCGGGGGAGGAGATGAGGCTGAGAGCTCGAGGGGTTCTCGAGACACTGCACAGAGGACATTTGATTGAGGGGATTGAGTAGGCCAAGATATATATTGTGGCATACCAATCCATTTTTGAGATGATGTACATATTGTTGATATATATAGATGAGATATTTTTGATCATATGACTTGTGTTATGTGTATGTTTATGATGCTTTTATGTTTGATTGATTAATTTGATGATTGGATTGAGGATTCATGAAATTATGTCATTTTGAAAATTTATAATTTTGATGTCATGCTATAATATTTTAAATGAAATAATCTGATGTAACAAATTGGTTGTTTGTGATGTAATGTGATAAAAAATAAAAAGAGACTTCTAACAATAATTTCAAAGGACATTGTCGCTATTATAGACCATTTCATGGAGTCGTTGCTCACTCGGTCGTCAAGCTAATCCCAATATAGAAATATTGTTAAAAGTAAAAGAGTGCTTAAGAGACTGTCTTAAGACTTTGGTGCAATGGTGCAAATGATGATGATGATGGTTTGTTTTTCAGATTTTCATGAAAATAGTATGCATGAAATAATGTTAAAATGATTTTTGCTAGGCATAAATTCCTAAGTGTGATAAATTTTTTGGATAATTCCTTAGGAATTATACCATCATTGCAAATTTGAAGGTTGACATAATGACATGAAATAATGAAAATGTGTTTGTTTTTTGTTGAAAAACATAATTGTATAACAGAATGATTTAAGTCATATGGTTTTTCATGATTTTTAAATAAATGGGGAATAAAAATTGTTACAATGGTTTGTGCTAGGCATAGAATATGTAGGTATAGACTTATACCATCATCGCGAAATCCAAAAAAAAAAAAGATAGTTTTATTGCATGGTTGATTTTTAATAAAGTGAAAATATGAAGATGAGGACTTGCGCTAGGCATAAAATTCCAATTTTGGTTTTGGAACTATACCATCGTCATGAAAGTCGACCAGATATATATGTATATAATATAAAAAAAAAATTGTGTTTTGATTGTATAGTTTTGAAAGAAATTTTGATTTTTCTATTTCATATAGTTGTCTTAGCTAAACAACTGTACTTGAAAGAAGAAAATGAATTATTTCAAACAATTTGCAAAATATTTCAAAGTACCTTAAAGACAAAAGTTAGATTTATAAGGAATCCCATGTGCATATGTGAATTCATTTCCAATCTTGATTTATCATAATGATACACAAAATCTCTCAAATACAAATGTGTGTGCAATTGCTATGTTCATTTACCAGTTTTGAGCAAGATAATATGATACAAGTGATTTGAAGAAACCAAATAAGTGTTCATTAACCATGATGTAGATGCATATAACCATACTAGACTACTATGTAGGTCGGATTATCAAGAGCTAGCTAATCCATAAGCAGACATAGGTCTATACAAAAGAAGGTCGCTAATGTGACAGACATATCGCCACGCTAGGAGTTACCCAAGGCCAAGCAGGTTGGGCACAAACCACATGTTATGGGGCTTACCTCACAATTTTCGAATAATTGAGAATTCCAGGGATTCAAGCTCATCAACCCTTCTTTTCTTTTCAAAGGGTAGGGAAAGGGATTTTATTGCTTTTGCTTTTGCTTTCTTTTGTTTTCTTTTGCTTTCTTTTCTTTTCTTTTCTTTTGTATTTTTGCTTGATAATTGAGATAATGCTTGAAATATTGTTGTAATGAAAAATAACATTTTTTTTCTTTTTCTCTTTTTCTTGAACTTTGCCTTTTGTTCTATACTAGGGATACTTGCTCAGATTAGCTGTAGAGCAAGGGATTTTTATTCTGGGTAGGGGTGAGCTTGTCCTTTTGCCAATTCTCAAAGATTCTAGACCATGTGCATGATAGGATAGCAGGGGAAACTTTTCGCTCAAGAAACCACTTCTACTATGTAGCAAAGCATGGAAATTACAAATATAATCATTTTATTGTGAAAATATGTGCTTGGTTTAAGTAAATAACAAGATCAATTCTCTATGCTCAAACTTTATTTAATTGAATTTTGTGGACTTTGATATAAGAGAGATTAGTAATCATGCCAGATAAAATCAAGATATTTATTTTTGTGAGTGTGCAAGTGAGAGATTCCAAATAAATGCTAATTTATCCAAAATAATTTGAAACATATAACTGCAATAATTGTAAGAAAATATATATAAATGATTTTTGAGAAGTTTTGAGAATGTTGACTCTCTCTTTCTTCTTTATTTTGTTTTGGTTTCGAAAGAGTCAAGAATATTGTTGTTTTTATTTTTTTTATTTTTTTCATTATTTTTTTATTTTTGAACAAAAAATTAACAAGTGCCATAAATAAATGCAACAAATAGTTTTGAAGATTTTGATGATTATGAATGTTTTTGGTGTTTTTGAATTTATAAATTGAAAGAAATACAAGATAGTGATTTTGAACAAATATATACATGGATGAAATGACCAAATTTATACATAGTAACGTTTAAGATGCAAAATATTCATGGGTTCTTTAAGTTCTTTACCATCTAAGGTAGATAATTTGTATGCTCCTGATTCAAATTTAGCAGTGATAATGTATGGTCCAAGCCAATTGGGCTCAAATTTACCTTTAAGGTCCTTAGTTGCATTAGTATTTTTTTTTGAAGATTTTGAGGATTTTGATTTTTTTTTGTATTTTGATTTTAATTTATGAATTGAAATTGGTGGTATATACAAGATGATCTATATACACTATACAAGGTTATTTGAGTATAGCATGTCTAAGGTTGCTTCAAAATCAAAGGAGGTTTTGAAGGATAATCTGGTTGAGGTGAAGGTAAGAATAGAAGGTGATGAATAAAAGGTAGTGATAACAAAAGCTTTGTTATAATGTAGAATAATGTAGCAAAATATTTGACTTTTATATGTGTAAAATTGATCATGTTACAAAATAAAATGTAAGAAGGATAAGAAAGTTCTTCATTCTTATCACTATATTCCAAGTCTTGATAAGATGGAGGGAGCATATGTGAAAGATATGCATGGGTGTTATTTGGTAAACAAGGATGATCATATATGGATGAAGAAAAGTGATGGATAGAAGATAATTGTGACAATAGAGAATGTATAGAACTTGATGTTTCAACCATTAAATATTCTTCAAATGGTTTTGGGTCACCATGTATGGTAACAATTTTATTTGCAAGTTCAAACTTCAAACATTGGTGAAGAGTGGAAGGGACAACCCTCATCATATGAATCCAAGGACTTCTGAGAAGTAGGTTGTAAGGTGAAGGGCAATATGCTACATAAAACAAAGTATCCAGGATCTTGGATCCAATATTAAAGGGAAGAATTATAGTACCTTGAGCTTCTTGAATTTCATTGTTAAAAGATTTTATAATAACATTTGATTCATTACTATCTGCTTCCTTTAATTTGAGTTTTTGGAATAATTGATGAGTGCATAAATTAAGAGAGGCGCCATTATCTACCATGATAGTTTTAACAAGTATTTCTTTATTAGATCTTGTAATGTAAAGATAATAGTCTTCTTGTGGAGTAGAGGAAGGAATATCCTCATCATAGAATGAAATATGGTTAACCTCAAGAGGGTTTACACCATTAATTATGTTCTTAGAGAAAATATGATGAGGAACAAATTGTTGGCTAGGTATTTTGAACAAAATTTCCTTGTGATAAATTTGTAATACTTCTAAAAGGGATATCTTTGCTTGAGGATTAATCACTTGTTGTTGGCTATCAAAGTGGATTTCAGATTGAGATTTTGATTCTAAAGATGAGCTTTCTATGCTTACATTCCATTTTGGATCATTCTCTAGAGCCAAAGATAGTTTTGAAGGTTGGTCAAATGAGGAATCCATATCTTGAATATCAGATTGAGTTGATTGAACTTGAGGTTGCTCATTTGTAGTTTTTGTTACAATATTAATAATATCATCATGATGGGACACATTAACATGCAATATTTGATTGGTTTCTTGTTGTTGATAATTGAATAGGGGTTCTTGGGAGATCCCCATGTCTTGATTGATTATTGGTATTTGTTGTGTAGGAGTTTGATTGTTTACTTGAGATTTATAATCAGTTGTAGATTGTAATTCCTTTATATTAAAAAGACCCTTATCAATCAAATCTTGAATTGCACATCTTAAATCTTTACAATTTTGTGTCATATGTCCATCTACTCTATGATATTCACAATGTAGCTCGGGTTTAAACCAATCTGATGTGGTATCAGGTTGTCTTATGGAAGGAAGTTCAATCTTATTTGTATCAAGTAAATGCTTGAGAATTATATCCATTGGTTGATTGAGCTTAGTAAATTTACGTGATGAAGGTTTTTGAGAGGTTTTTGATAAATGCCTTAGGAATTTCATCATAAAAGGACCTAATGGTTTCTCACCTCTACTTTCTTTATTATGGGTAGAATGATGACAGGAAGATTGCGAAGCATGAGGTGAGTACATGGTAGAATTGGAAGAATAAGTATTTTCTTGTTGAAATGGATGTGTTGTATTAAGAGAAGAATATTGAAAAGGTGGTGGAGGATTGTATGTGGAACGATAGACATAATATGGATATATGGGAGAATAGATAATATCGTTATGAAGAGGATTGGCAAAGGGATTGTTTTGTTGGGTTATGGATGAAAAATAAGAAGAGTGTGATGGAGGTGATGTTGAATAGGGATGAGGTTGGTCATAATCAACAAATGTATTTGGCTGAATTCTTCCAACATTACTGATGGGCTCATATGGATTTGAGTAAAAACTCATGGTTTCTTTAGTACTTCTAAAAGTAATATTTAATATCTACTATTTAGAATTGAATCTAAAACATACAAACTTGAAATGATGATTTTGTTTTTTTGTTTTCTTGTATACATATATATATTTTTTTATTTTTATTTATTTTTTTTTCAAAAAGATGCATATGTATTCACGTCGGGTTCACCAAAATGTATCGCTCCAAATTTTTCACACCCTTACCTTCAGGCTATAGGATCCGTGCCCGAAAGGGGGATGTGAAAAGGATGTCGCGGTACCTCGGACTGAGAGGCCTTGCGAAGGTCCCGCCTCTCAAGGGAGGTGTATATTGGTGATTTTTTGATGGATGGTGGGTTCACCAGGAAACATTTAATGGCGCTTCCATGCCTAGGTTGGGAATGTGTTTTATGTGTTCGTTTTAGCCTTAAGCATTCAAATCCTAGGTTTGGCCAAAATGCATCTAAGCTATTCTATATGAAGATGCAGATTAAATGAATATAGAAAAATAGAATTAAGACAAAAAAATAGAGAAATTACAGAATATTAAAAGAAGAATACCTGATCCGGATGTCTGATGAAGATTCTGATTCTTGAAGCAGTCAGGATCACCTGGAATTCGACAGGATCGTCTGAGATCAGACAAGATCGTCTGAGATCTGACGAATTCATTAGAGACCTGCAAATAGAAAAATAGGTGCAAAACACAGAAAATACAACTATTCTAACAGAGGGAAATAATGTAAAATGATAGCAATAATATCAAATTGAAACTTAAAAACAAAAACAGGAATGAATTATGCTAATTAGATAATAATTATGATTTAATTATGCATTTGATCTAGATGGGTGAACTCCAAAATGCAGAATAGCATAAAATACTGAATAAACTATCTAATTTGCAGAATAAAACAATAGAGAAAAGATGGAGAAATGCAAACTTTAGGCACTGATTGCCTCAATGTTGACTGCAGTCAAAATCATCTCGCATTGGTACAAAATCATCTCTGATTCGACAGGATCGCCTCCGATCTGAACAGGATCGTCGACATGTACGCTTGCTCCGGCTGAAAAACAATAAGGTACCTACAACAAAATTGTATAGAACTACTGCAAAATAGAAACTTAGGATGTTTTAACGTGTATGAAGTTGAGTTACAAGAATTATCAGCCAGGGGGGTGCTAAGGGGAGGGCTTAGGATTAAATAGGCTTAGGAGGGAGGTTAGGAGGTTGGAGATCATCCCTATTTGGGAGATCTCCAACGGGGAGGGTCTCTAACGGTGCAGACACGCTTCTGCCTGGATTAGAGACCCGTTGGAACAGAAGCTAATTGTGCAAAATTAGTTTTGAGACAAGATCGTCTGGACGTCCTAGCCCAAACGAAATCGTCAGATCTAGGGCGATATCGTCTGATCGGCGACGATATCGTCAAACGGTCAAAACAACCTCTAAAAATGGCGCGGAAAAGGGGGAAACGGATTACCCGACGGTTAACGGGCGGTTTGGGAGGTTAAAATTTGAATTTAAATTATTTACTAGAGTAAATGTAATTATTAAGATTTTACTGCACCAATTTTAGGGTGCTACACTACATAATATCATTTGTCATTTTGGTATTCCATCCAAGATATTTTCATATAATGAGCCACATTTTAAGAATAAGGATGTGCGTGCTCTAATTATTAAATATAACATAAAACATAATTTTTCTTCATCCTATTATCCACAAGCTAATGGGTAAGCTGAGGCATCAAATAAAATAGTAATTGCAATATTAAATAAAACTGTTAAGGATAATCATAAATATTGGCATAATCAATTACCTCTAGCCCTGTGAGATTACCACACTAGTATTCAGACACCATTGGGGCAACCCCATTTTCACTAGTATATGGTGCTAAAGCTATTATACCCCTAGAATTGGAAATCTTATTGCTACGCATATTCATGCAAGATTTCATCTATGATGATACCATGCAGCAAGATCATCTAGACCAATTAAATTTACTTGATGAACGATGTGTTAATGATATTAAGCATCTACGTGTTTATCAAGAGCATGTTAAGAGAGCTTATAACATAAAACTCCATCCTAGATACTTTTAGGTTGGTGATCTAGTTCTAAAAGAGAACTAGAAAAATTCTAATTAGCCACCCCATCTTTCGGATAAATTTACGATAAACTGGTTAGGTCCATACATTATTTCTAGTCACATTGGACTAAGAACTTATTGCTTAGCTTCCATTGAAGGATGTGAGGAGCTTGAACCCTCACATATCCTTCACCTATGACATTTATATGCTTAGAGCATCGTTCCCTCCCTAAAATGCTCCAAAGGCATCTACGAACCCTTTGATCACTCCAAAATACTCCAAAGGTGTCTACAAAATATTTGGTCATCCCAAAATGATCCAAAGGCATCTACAAACCCTTTGGTCATCCAAAATGATCCAAAGGTATCTATAAGACCTTTGGTCACTCTAAAATTCTTGAAAGACATTTATGATCCCTTTCATCACTCTAAAATGATCCAAAGTAGTCTACAATCCATTTTGTCACCCTAAAATGCTCCAAAGGTGTCTATAAGCCCTTTGGTCACCCTAAAGCACTTCAAAGTAGTCTACAAGCCCTTTGGTCACAAAGAATAGACTACATACTGTATTAGTTGCACCTTGTTAAGGTATGAGATAAATTATACGTATGTTGAGAAGCTATGATTAGCAGTGGTTTTTACCACTAAATGCTACGCCATTACATGCTCAATCATACCATGTATGTAGTATCAAAAGAGAATCCATTGCTATACATGATGAGTCAAACTTACCATAATAGTTGCATAGAAAAATGGATTATGTTGTTGACAAAATTTGACCTAGAGTTCATAGGATAAAAATCAATTAAAGGTCAGGTCATAACCAATAAACTAGCAGAGGCTCCCCTCAATGATGACCAACCTCTTAGCATAGAGCTTCCTGATGATGGAGTATTTTAGGTATCAGAATCACCTGATCATTAAGATCCTGAAGCAAAGATTGACATAACTCTAATTTTTTATGGTTCTAAATGTGAGCAAGGGGGTGGCATAGGAATTGTATTTTTCACACCACAAAGGGCTCCCATACCCATATAATTTGAACTTTATTTCTCATGCACCAACAATAATACCAAGTATGAAGCTATCCTCACAGGCCTTCAAATGACAATCACCATAAAAATAACCAAGCTCAACATTTTTGGTGACTCCCTACTCATAGTGAATTAGATCAAGGGAATATTCCAGTGTAGATGCTCAATATTGCAAGCCTAAAAAGTCCTAGTGGATAAAATTTTGGAAAATTTTAAATGGTATGATATTGAGGCACTCCTTTGTTCATCTAATCATTTTGTAGATACAATGGCCTACTTAGGGTCTTTAATCCTGCAAACCCTTTCGATGACATAACAACCATTCAAGTTAAAATGCTATCACACTCTGCAACTAAGCATGAGGAGCTTAAATCCATGCCAAAATTCCACATGATTCAAATTGAACCTTCTCATGAACGGTTCTATCATATTCATAATTACTTAAGTAATACCGCTTAGGGGACTTTGTTCCCTCAAACTCATTTTGATAGTAGTACAATTCTATATTTACAAGTTCTCTCCCAATCACCATTTGTGAGAGGTGAACTTCAAAAGGGTTAAGAAATCAATGCAATCGAGGCTTCTACAAAAAAAGATATGTCCATATAAATCAAAGATTACCTAAAGCTTGGTAATATCCCTTCTGGTTTATCGCATGCCACCAAGTGCACATTCAAGAAAAAAGTGGTAAAGTATGTCTTACTTGGATATATATTGTATCATTGAAGCTATGAAGGTAACCTCCTTCATTTCTTAGAGCATCAAGATTCAGTTTGGATAATCGCCCAAGCTCACGATAGTACATGTGGTGGCCATTTTAGTGGCATGGCCATCGCTAAGCACATTCTTTGCATATGCTATTATTTGCCAACATTAGAGCAATATTACTATGTTTATGTCAAGAAGTGTGTAAAGTGTTAACACCATACTAATATAACACATGTAACTTCTCAAGCCTTACAACCGATTCAATTAGTTTAGTCATTTTCACAATGGGGGTTTGATTTAATTGGAAAAATCTCTCCCACTTCCTTAGACTGTCACACGTTCATCATTACGGCTATTGAGTATTTCACAAAATGGGTGCAAGTAATTACCTTTACCACTACGACTGGACCTCGCATCATGGAGTTCATGCTACATAATATCATTTGTCATTTTGGTATTCCATCCAAGATACTTTCAAATAATGAGCCACCTTTTAATAATAAGGATGTGCATGCTCTAATTGTTAAATATAACATACAACACAATTTTTCTATGCCATATTATCCACAAGCTAATGGGCAAGTTGAGGCATCAAATAAAATAGTAATTACAATATTAAAGAAAATTATTAAGGATAATCATAAAAATTGGCATGATCAATTACCTCTAGCCCTGTGGGATTACCACACTAGTATTCAGACACCCATTGGGGCAACCTCGTTTTAACTAGTATATGGTGCTAAAGTTGTTATGCCCCTAGAATTGGAAATCTTTTTGCTATGCATATCCATGCAAGATTTCATCTATGATGATACCGTGTAGCAAGATCATCTAGACCAATTAACTTTGCTTTATGAATGATGTGTTAATGCTATTAAGAATCTACGTGTTTATCAAAAGCACCTTAATAGATCTTATAATATGAAAGTCCATCCTAGAGACTTTTAGGTTGGCGATCTAGTTCTAAAATAGATCCAAAAAAATTCTAATTAGCCACCCCATCTGTGAGATAAATTTATGATAAGTTGGTTAGGTCCATACATTATTTCTAGTTAGATTGTACTTAAAACTTATTTCTTAGCTTCTATTGAAGGATGTGATGATCCTAAACCCTCGAATATCCTTCACATATGACATTTCCATGCTTAGAGCATCGTGCCCTCTCTAAAATGCTCCAAAGGCATCTACGAAACCTTTGATCACTCTAAAACACTCCAAAGGTGTCTACAAACTCTTTGGTCATCCCAAAATGTTCCAAAAGCATATACAAACCCTCTGGTCACCTCAAAATGATCCAAAGGAATCTATAAGCCCTTTGTTCACTCTAAAAATTTTGAAAGACATCTATGATCCTTTTCATCACTCTAAAATGATCCAAAGTAGTCTACAATCCCTTTGGTCACCCTAAAATGCTCCAAAGGTGTCTATAAGCCCTTTGGTCACCCTAAAATGCTTTAAAGGGCTCTACAATCCCTTTGGTCACCCTAAAATGCTCCAAAGGTGTTTATGAACTATTTGTTCACCCTATAATGCTCCAAAGGTGATGAACCCTTTGGTCACCCTAAAATACTCCAAAGGTATATATGATCCCTTTTGTCATCCTAAAATGCTCCAAATATATCTACAATCTCTTTGGTCACCCTAAGATTCTCAAAAGGTGTGTAAAATCCCTTTGGTCATCCTAAAATACTTCAAAGGTGTCTACGATCCCTTTGAACACTCTAAAATGCTCCAAAGGTGTCTACAAACCCTTTGGTCACCCTAAAATATTTCAAAGGTGTTTACAAACCCTTTGGTCACCCTAAAATGCTCCAAAGATGTCCATGATACCTTTTTTCACTCTAAAATGCTCCAAAGGCATATATTAGCCCTTTGGTCACCCTAAAATGCTCCAAAGTTGTCTATGATCCCTTTGGTCACCTTAAAATGCTCCAAAGGTGTTTATAAGCCCTTTGGTCACCCTAAAATACTCCAAAGGTATTTATAAGCCCTTTGGTCACCCTAAAATGCTCCAAAGGTATCTATAAGCCCTTTGGTCATCCTAAAATGCTCCAAAGGCATCTATAATTTGGTCACCCTAAAACATTCCAAAGATGTCTATGATACCTTTAGTCACCCTAAAATACTCCAAAGGTGTCTACGATCCCTTTGGTCACCCTAAAACACTCCAAAGGTGTCTATGATCCCTTTGGTCATCCTAAAATGCTCCAAAGGAATATATGAACCCCTTGGTCACCCTAAATTTCTCCAAAGGCATCTATAAGCCCTTTTGTCACCCTAAAATACCCCAAAGGTATCTATAAACCTTTTGGTCACCCCAAAAATCCCCAAAGGTATCTATAAACCCTTTGGTCACCAAAAAAGTCCCAATGGTATCCATTAAGCCCATTGGTCACATGTTTATATATTTTTCAAAATAAAAATATATCATTAAAATATAAAAATATTGCATTGCATTACATTTTATTTCATTGCATTAGACATACTCATTGCATTAGAGTTGCTCATACATGTCTAGCACTAGGTATGTACACTGGGCATCTATCAAAATCAATGTTACCAAACGTCAGTTTTACCACATGTTTGCATTATAGTTATCATTTTCATCCACATTCCATACTGTGTGTCTGTTTCCCTTAACTTAGCCATGGTTCATAAGGTATCTTTAGGGTTTTCAGTCACTCATTCATATCTAGTTTTCTTTTCAAATTTTGTAGAAAGCTATCCTAATTTTTTTACAATAGAATATTGCTTAGATTGTAACTTATATACTTCAAAATCCCAAACAAATTTTTACATTAATAAATCCAAGTTTTGCACAAGGAAATATGAAACCTACAAATTGGTTTATTTTACCTTAAGCAAAAAGTTTACCTCACTTATACCCCTATGCAAATGGTTCATGTTAGTCTTACAATGGCACTGAGATGGGAGGTGAATCAGTGTAGACTTTTAATCTTAAATTCATAGCTCTTAAAACTGAAATAATGAAACCTTAAAACCAGATAAAGCAAGTATCACAAGAGAACATCACACAACACAAGATTTAACGAGGTTCACCAATTTGGCTACTCCTCAAGATTGACTGCTTGGACTACCATCCAAATATAGCCTTTGCAAAGAAACAACTTTACAAACAATTTACCAGCACCCACTAGAAGGAGCACCTACCCCTAATTTATCTGCACCAACAGAAAGGAGCACCAACCCCTTATTTATCTGCACCAATAGAAAGGAGCACCAACCCCTTATTTATCTACACCAATAGAAAGGAGCACCAACCCCTAATTTACTAGCACCTACTAGAAGGAGCACCAACCCCTAATGCCAAGCTATAACCTGGACTTCAATTTTGAATCTTGAAGTTTAACAAAAAAATACCTTCGCTTTTACAAGACCCTGACTGGTCTACTTCACCTTTGCGTTCTCTGTGCACTCTGCACTCTCTATGCAAACACTTCACACACTCTACTATGACATAGTCAAACATTACAATCGTCTTCTCTCTTTCATGCACTTTGCACCTTCTGCTTTCTCTGTACAATCATAGCTGCACTTAAGACAATTTGATATGACTCTTCGCTCACTTTGTGCACTTTGCCATCATCTTGTCACTTATGCGCTTTTTGCACTCTTACGGCCACATCTCACACTTTGACATGCATTCAACGACGCATTCATCTCCCTTTGCAAATATCCAAACATCCCTCCTTTTATAATAGAATTATTGTGATGAAAAAAACCAATCTTAGTCGATTGTAAACCCTAATCTTAGTCAGTTGTAAACCCTAATCTTCATCGGCTTTCATCGGTCTTTGTCGGCTTCAACTGCCCCTGTAACTCTTTTGTTGCTATTGTCGTGAAAACAAAACATGTTGCGATATCACGACACTTTCACCTTCGTACAATTTCTCTTATATTTGGCCCATGAGAATACATGTCTCGATATCATGACACTTTTTCTCCATACGCTTTCTCTTAGCTTTGGCCCGTGAGAATACAACATGTCACGATATCGCTACACTTTTGCCTTCATACACTTTCTCTTAGCTTTGGCCCACGAGAATACAACATGTCATGATATCATGACACTTCTTCCTCCGTACGCTTTCTCTTAGCTTTGGCCCGCAAAAATACATGTCGTGATATCGCGACACTTCTTCTTTCTCTCTCTTACTCTTTGCATCGGACCACAAAAATGCTACATGTCGCGATATCACGACACTTTTTCTCCTTATGCTTTCTCTTTGCTTCGGCCCCCAAAAATACATGTCATGATATCATGACACTTCTTCTTTCTCTCTCTTACTCTTTGCATCGGACCACGAAAATGCTACATGTTGCGATATCACGACACTTTTTATCCTTGCGATTTCTCGTTGCTTCGGCCCTCAAAAATACATGTCACGATATCGCGACACTTTTTCTCCTTAGCGCTTTATCTTGCCTTTGGGTCGCAAAAACGTGACATGTCACGATATCGCGACACTTTTTCTCCTTAGCGCTTTATCTTGCCTTTGGGTCGTGAAAACGTGACATGTCATGATATCGTGACACTTTTTCTCCTTAGCACTTTTTCTTGCCTTCGGGTCGTGAAAACGCGACATGTCATGATATCGCGACACTTTCTCACCTTTGCTCTTTCTCTTGCAATATGTCACGAAATCACGACACTTTTTCTACTTGCCATTCTCTCTTCCAACATGTCACGAAATCGTGACACTTTTTCTTTCGTACTATCTCTCTTGCAATATGTCATGAAATCATGACACTTTTTCTACTTGCATTTTTCTCTTCCAACATGTCACAAAATCGTGAAACTTTTTCTTTCGTACTATCTCTCTTGCAATATGTCACAAAATCGTGACACTTTTTCTACTTGCCTTTTTCTCTTCCAACATGTCGCGAAATTGCGACAGTTTTTCAACTTGCCTTTTTCTCTTCCAACATGTCGTGAAATCGCGACAGTTTTTCAACTTGCCTTTTTCTTTTCTAGCATGTCACAAAATCATGATAGTTTATCCTACTCTTTCTCTCTCTTTCAACATGTTGTGAAATCATGACAGTTTTTCCTGCTTGCGTTTCTTCTTTGAACCTGTCGTGAAATCACGACAGTTTTGCTTGCTTGCGCTTTCTCTCCGAACATGTTGCGAAATCATGATAGTTTTGCTTGCTTGCGCTTTCTCTCCAAACATGTAGTGAAATCATGATAGTTTTGATTTCTTCTCAACATGTCATGATATTGCGATAGTTTTTCTTTCTTACTCAACATGTCGTGATATCGTGACAGTTTTTCTTGTCTACTATATATGTCGCAATATCGCGAAACTTTTCTTGTCTTTTGCTTCGCTATTTTGCATATGGGCCACTTCGGTCTTCTTGGAAAAACACTATGCATACTCTGAGTAACCTTTGAACTCCTGTATTCTGCATCTAAATAGATTTTGAACTTCCTGTCCATTACACCAATAGATCTATCTGACTGTGTTGACAACAATGACAACACTGTTGCTGCACCTTGCTCAACAATCTCCTCCTTTGGAATTGTTGGCAACACATGTGCAATTTCCTGTAACTCTTCTCCCCCTTTAACAATAATACCAAAGGGTTACTGCAGACTCCCCCTAAGTCTATGCACAACATTCTCAGGCACAAGTTATTACAGTTAGCAAAAATTACAAACATGAGCAAAAAGATAAACAAATACAAAAACGCTCCCCTTGAGAATGTGATCCCGATAGCTAGTCAATACTTGGGAAACGTGACCACTTCACAATCTATTTTTTGGAATAAAAATCCAACTTAACCTCACTTTCTAAAACTTTCTCCTGTGTACAATACACTATTGCTGCAAAATATTTTTAATTTGTTGTCGATAAAGAAACTGACTCTTGTTTCTTACTATGCCACGTTACCAATTTGTCTCCAAGATAGAATGCACCTCTACTGGTATTCTTTCTGTCATCTACACATCCTGCCCAATATGCATATTTTGGATACCATAACCCATACTCCATAGTACCCTTGTGATATTATAGAAGACTCTGTCTCTCTACTGCACTGACTGGTGGACCTCTTATTCACTTGAAGAATCCTCACTCAGATTTATCTTCAACTATGTTGGCTGCTAGATTTCTATCCATTGAGACTCTATCCTCTGTACTCTATCACCTCCAAAGCTCAATCAATAAGCTCACTAAGAACCTACTCAATAGGCTCACATAGAACCTGCTTAACAAGCTCACATAGAACTTGTCCAATTCTGAATAATAGACTTATAAAAAACCTATCCAAATTTGCTCCACCAAGCTCACTAAGAACTTGTTTGAATCTTCTCTAGCAATCTCACCAAGAACTTGCCTAAATCTTCTCTAGAAAACTATCCTAGCATTGTCCTCAAATATTTCCCAAAGGCCTTCTCAAAGGCTCAATCAATCATGCTCAAGTAGTACTCAAAATGAACTCAATGATGAATGGCAATCTCAAATCAAATCCACTTCATAGAACTTTAAAAATCACTTCACATATAACATGACTAGGCTCAATCAAATCAACTCAATCAATCATCACAAGGGACAACTCTCTCTCACACAACCCTAGTCCAAGTATGTATCAACCAACTCAAATAATTCCAACAATGCTTAACCACAAATATCACATAACAATGATACTCATGTTATTTTCTAACTCAATTTCTTTCACAACCAATGGGCTTAAACCACTATGCTTATTGTAGCACCCCAAAATTGGTGCAGTAAACCTTAGCAAATAATTACAATTACTCTAGTAAATATTCAAATTCAAATTTTAACCCCCAAAACCACTCCCAAACTGCCATTTAACCCATTTCCTCCTTTCCCACGTCATTTTTAGAATTTGTTTTGACCGTTTGACGATATCGTCGTCGATCAGACGATATCGCCTCAGATTGGACGATTTTGTCTGGACTAGGACATCCAGACGATCTTGTCCCAAAACTAATTTTTCTCAATTAGCCTCTGTTCCAACGACGTATCTAATCCAGGAAGAAGCATGTCTGCGTCGTTAGAGACCCTCCTTGTTGGAGATCTCCCAAATTAGGATGATCCCAAACCTCCTAACCTCCCTCCTGTTGGCAATTTTGGGTACCTTGAGTACATTGCATTTGCTCAAGTATAGTTGTTGTCATTGATGTCAAGGAGTTCTTGAAGCAATTTGTTTTTATGTCTAAGAATGTGTTTTGATGAAGGTTTCAACTGGTCAGTAAGTCTCCAAGAAAATCAGAGTAGCCCAGTTGCAAAAGATCAAGAAAAATATAAGTTAGAAAAAGTTTGCAGGCGGCTGGAAAAACTATCGCGATTTCATGACATGTTTTAGGAGAGAGAAAGTTCTGACAAAACTGTCGTGATTTCATGACATGTTTGAGGAGAGAGAAAGTTTGGGCAAAACTGTCATGATTTCATGACATGTTGGAAGGCAGAGACAAAGCAGGCTAAACTATCGTGATTTTGCAACATGTCACATTTTTGTGACTCGGGAAGCGCAAGAAGGCAGAGAAAGAAAAGTGTCACGATTTCGTGACACATTGCCAGGAAAGTTGTTCGGACGAGCAAGTGTCACGATTTGGTGACATGTTGTAGGAGAGAGAGTCCGAAAGGAAAAGTGTCACAATTTTGTGGCATGTTGCAGAAGAGAAAGTCTGCAGTGTTAACTATCACAATTTTGTGACAATATTAAAGAGAGAGAAAGTGATTCAGGAACTGTCACAATTTCGTGACATGCTACAAAAGAAAAAGTGAGGACTGTTGCGATTTTGTGACATGATACAAAGTTCCAATTGAGAACTGTCATGATTTTGTGACATGCTAAAAATCTCGAAGTGAGAACTATCATGATTTTGTGACTTGCAGCAAAAATAAGAGCCTGAAAGGAGAAGCGTCATGATTTCACGACAGGCAGTGGAGAAAGCGTTCGAAAGCCAGAAGTGTCATGATTTCATGACAGAGTTGCAACTGTAGAAAGTGTCATGATTTTGTGACAGAGTTGCATATGATGTCAGCAAAAGCCGATGTGTCACGATTTTGTGACAGAAGCTGAGAGGAAGGCCATGAAGACTAAAGTGTCATGATTTCATGACAAAAGTGTGATGACATCAGCAAGAGGCAAAGGTGTCATGATTTCATGATAGAAGCTGAGAGGAAGGGCATGAAGATAAAAGGATCATGATTTCATGACAAAAGATAAGATGACGTCAGCAAATACAGGAAGTGTCACGATTTCGTGACATAAGTAGTAAGGAGGTCGACAAAGGCAGTAGTGTCATGATTTCATGACAACAAGCATAGAAGGTGTACGGTAGGCAAAGATGTCATGATATTGCGACATGTAGTTTCACGCCAGAAGCTACAAGGAGGTAGTGAAGTTGACAGAGTTAAATCTGGGTTGATGCAGCACAGGGTTTTGTAGTCGACGAGGTTGAAGGGTAAAACAATCGACTAAGACCAAGATCTCAATCTTGAAATTGTGAGTATTAAAGGAGGGCTGTTTGAATGTTTTGGGCATCGATCGAAGTGTGCGTTCATAGTGCGATCTATGCAAGTAAAGTGCGAGGGAGAAGTTCGATCGTCAAGAAGTTGAGTGTGCAAATTCTGTGCTGCTGTGGTTACGTAGAGTGTGAAGACTGTACTGCGATTGATGCATAAAGGAGCAGAAGCTGTTGGTGTTGCAACATTTGGCAGTGCACAGAAGTGAAGAGTTTGATAGCCGAAGTGTTGTGTACTGCTGTGACTGCGCATAACTGTGTGAGAGTTGGTTTCGACCAAATACAGTTGTGACAGAATAGTAAAGACTTGGGGATAGCATTGAGCAAGCATTTGAAAGCTTATGAACCATTTTTCCTTAACCAGTTTTTGAGGACCAGATTGAGGACAAAGATTGAGGCAGAAGAGGACATTTGTGCTAGACCAAAGGACTACATTTAGTGCAAATTTGAGGACCAGCTTTGTGATGAGAGAGTTGAGGACAGATATCTCCAGCTAGATCAAGGAAGACAGGTGTCTTCTGTGGATAGAGTTCCACTTGCTAAGGGTAGAGGAGGTAGAGGTCTTCTAGAGGATCACCAACCAAAGCAGAATTAGGGGAAGGTGTCTCCTTTGAGCTGAGGCTCATAAACATTGTAATCGGAAAGGATTCCTAGAGGAATTTGATATAACTTTTAGAAGAAAAGTTTTATTCGTGGAGTAGCCCACCTTGGGTGAACCACATAAATTGTTGTGTCACTTTGTGGATTATATTTTGTGCATTGTTTTGATTGTTGTTGTTCTTACTACTATATTTGTTCTGGATGTTATTGATTTGAAAGATGGTTTGAAAGAAAAAGTTAAAAGTGGTCTTATACTTTTAACCCCCCCTCTCAGTATAAACTTGTGTTCTTCAATTGGTATCAGAGATAGTTCCTTCAAAAAAATTTAATAGCTTGAAGGAAAAGCTTGCAAAGAACACAATGGATTATTCAAGTGGCAATGCAACACCTATTCTTGATGGATCAGATTTCGGTCTTTGGAGTGCAAGAATGAAAGTCTATCTTATGGAACTTGGTAATGAGGTATGGGAAGTTATTGAAGATGGGTACACCATTCCTACAAATGGTCCTTATACTAAAGAAGACAGGCTCCTTCATCACAGCAACTCAAAAGCCATGAATGCAATCTTGAAGGGTTTATAGAAGGCTGATATTACCAAAGTTATTCACTGCAAGACAACTAGTGAAATGTGGAAACAACTGTAGGTTGTTCATATAGGTGATGCAAATGTCCGAAAGGCCAAGTTGAGACACTTCAAAGGTATGTTTGAACAACTCAAGATGAATGATGATGAAAATATTAGTGACTACATGCTCCGTATGGATGAAGTTGTTAATTCTATGAAAGACTTAGGTCTTGAACTTACTGAAAATGATGTGTGTGATAAGATTTTAAGATCTCTTCCTAATAGATTTAGTGAAAATATTTCTGCTATTGAGGAAGCTAAAGATTTATATAAGTTGAAAAAGGATGAGCTCCATAGTATTCTTGTAGCATTTGAGCTGAGAACTCAAGTGAAATTTGATGTCAAGAAAGAGGCAGCCTTCAAAGCTACCAAGAAATCAAAGGGCAAACAAATTCAAGAGAGTGATGAATCTTCTAGTGATGAAGAGGCATATTACAACAAGAAAGGCAAGTTCTCTAGAAAACACAAAAGCAAGAAAAACATAAGATGTTTCAACTATGGAAAGTTTGGTCATTATGCTACTAACTGTACTATTTCCAAGAATGAAAGTGATGAAGATTTACAGGATGTTAAGAGCAAGGATTTTGAAAAACTCAGGTATTACAGAAAGAAAAAAGATGAGAACAACAATCAAGGAAAGAGGCATTCACACAAGAATAAGAAAAGCTTCTACCTAGACAAAGCAAGTAAGTTTTCTAGCAGTGATAGTGAAATTTCTTCTAGTGATGATGAAAATGAGATGCTGTTCATTTTAGAAAAAGAGGAAGAACCGAAACATAAATTTATTGTCATGAAATGTTATAGATGTGGAAATTTTGGGCACCTTCAGGATGATTGCACAAGTAATGAATTGGTTGCTAGTATGTATGAGGATGCTTTAGAAAATGACAAAGAAGATGCTTGTATGGTTTTTGAAAAGGGTAGCACCTCTAGTGATAAGAAATCTAAAAAAGGCCTTGAGATTTCAAAATGCAATCAAATAGAGGTTCTTGAATGTGAACTTACTAATGCTCTTAGTGTTTTGAAAAAGGAAAGGAAGAAGAATGCTAGACTCAAGGATAAGTTATATGAATGTTGTATGGAGAGAGATGAACTCATAGAAAGTCTTGACATCTCTATGGCTAAGACTCAAGAACTAAAAAATGAGTTAGAATCTAAGGTACTTGAGTATAATGAGTTGGAATAGAAAATGGCATCTCTAGAAGTAGAAACCAAAGAGTACAAAGATAAGCTGTACAGGTTTCAAGACAGATCCAAAAGGGTTAAGTCTCTAATCAAAATTCAAAGAAATCCAACAGATAAAACAGGTCTTGATTTTGTTGAGCCGCACAAGAAACAGGTTGGGGAATCTAGCAAGATATTTCAAAAGGAAGAAATTTTTGATTAAGAAAGTACTTCAGATCATGATTTCATGAGTGATGAATGCGCAAAAATAGAAAACAAATTTCTGAATGTGAAGCAAAAAATTTTGGGACCCAAGAGAACGATTAAAAGAATGTTTCACGACAAATGTTTTGCGTGTTACGGGTTTGGACACATGGCTGCACATTGCATGTCTGAAATGAAGAAGGTTAACAATAATTTCAAAAGTGGTAATTTTTTCCAAGGGTATTGTTACTCTTGCAATCAATTCAGGCATAAAGCAATTTTTTGCAAAGCAAATATTAGGAACTGGGTTAGTCAGAACAGGAAAATTCAAAGAACAGCCATGTCTGAAAGAAATAATATTGTTACTTGCTATAAGTGCAACAATGTAGGTCACACAGTCAAACAGTGCAGAGCTGATATTCCAAGGTACAAGAATAGGAACAGTGGTATAAACAGGTCCAAGGATCAAGGTGTGGACAAGAAAAAATATGAGAACAAGAACAAGAAAAGTGCCAAGAACAGAAACATTGACATAGAGCTCAAGAAAAGGCCCGACAAAGAAATTGTAGACACTGATGATGATGAGTGTCTAATGGGAGTTTCACTCCCAACCTTCTTTTAAATCACCTCATCAGGATGTGGGGGAGGGACTAAGCTAAGAGGCTCATTCTTAGTCCCAAGCCCCAAATATGACCCTTTGCCATTGATGACAAAGGGGGAGAGATATAAGTAAGGGGGAGAGCTTCAAGTGAAGAGGAAAAGCTTCAATTCAGGGGGAGCAAAACTTCAAAGAAATATTCTTAGTTGTCAGCTCAGATTATTTTCAATTTTGGCTCTTGAAGATGTGTTTTTAGTAAAGGTTTGCCATCAATGACAAAGGGGGAGATTGTTGGCAATTTTGGGTACCTTGAGTACATTGCCTTTGCTCAAGTATAGTCGTTGTCATTGATGTCAAGGAGTTCTTAAAGCAATTTGTTTTTATGTCTAAGAATGTGTTTTGATGAAGGTTTCAGCTGGTCAGTAAGTCTCCAAGAAAATCAGAGTAGCCCAGTTGCAAAAGATCAAGAAAAATATAAGCTAAAAAAAGTTTGCAGGCGGCTAGAAAAACTGTCACGATTTCGTGACATGTTTCAGGAGAGAGAAAGTTTCGGCAAAACTGTCGCAATTTAGCAACATGTTTGAGGAGAGAGAAATTTCAAGAAAAACTGTCATGATTTCGTGACATGTTGGAAGGCAGATACGAAGCAGGCTAAACTGTCACGATTTTGTGACATGTCGCATTTTCGTGACTCGGGAAGCACAGGAAGGCAAAGAAAGAAAAGTGTCGTGATTTCGCGACACATTGCTAGGAAAGTTTTTCGGACGAGCAAGTGTCACGATTTCATGACATGTTGCAGGAGAGAGAGTCCAAAAGGAAAAGTGTCACGATTTCATGACATGTTGCAGAAGAGAAAGTCTGCAGTGTTAACTATCGTGATTTCGTGACAAGATTGAAGAGAGAGAAAGTGATTCAAGAACTATCGTGATTTTGTGACATGCTACAAAAGACAAAGTGAGGACTGTTGTGATTTCGTGACATGATGCAAAGTTCCAGTTGAGGACTGTCATGATTTTGTGACATGCTGAAAAGCTCGAAGTGAGAACTGTCGTGATTTCATGACTTGCAGCGAAAAGAAGAGCCTGAAAGGAGAAGCATCGTGATTTTGTGACAGGAAGTGGAGAAAGTGTTCGAAAGCCAGAAGCATCATGATTTCATGACAAGCTTCAAAGAAGTTGTACAGATGCAAAAAGTGTCATGATTTTGTGATAGGTTGAGTTGGTAGCTTGCAATTGCAGAAAGTGTCACAATTTCATGACAGGTTGAGTTGGCAGCTTGCAGCTGCAGAAAGTGTCACGATTTTGCAACAGAGTTGCAAATGACATCAGCAAAAGCCGATGTGTCATGATTTCATGATAGAAGCTGAGAGGAAGGCCATGAAGACTAAAGTGTCATGATTTCATGATAGAAGTGTGATGACGTCAACAAGAGGCAAAGGTGTCATGATTTCACGACAGAAGCTGAGAGGAAGGGCATGAAGATAAAAGGGTCATGATTTCATGACAGAAGAGAAGATGATGTCAGCAAATACAAGAAGTGTCACGATTTCATGACATAAGTGGTAAGGAGGTCGACAAAGGCAGTAGTGTCACAATTTTGTGACAACAAGCATAAAAGGTGTACGACAGGCAAAGATGTTGCAATATCGCGACATGTTGTAGTTTTGCGCCAGAAGCTACAGGGAGGCAGTGAAGTCGACAAAGTTAAATCTGGGCCGACACAGCACAGGGTTTTGCAGCCAACAAGGTTGAAGGGTAAAACAGCCGACTAAGACCAAGATCTCAATCTTGAAATTATGAGTATTAAAGGAGGGCTATTTGAATGTTTTGGGCATCGATTTAAGTGTGTGTTTGTAGTGCGATCTACAAAAGTAAAGTGTGGGGGAGGAGTTCGATCATCAAGAAGCTGAGTGTGCAAAGTTTGTGTTACTATGGTTACACAGAGTGTGAAGACTGTACTATGGTGGATGCACAAAGGAGTAGAAGCTGTTGGTGTTGCGACATTCAACAGTGCACAGAAGTGAAGAGTTTGATAGTCGAAGTGCTGTGTACTGTTGTGACTATGCAGAACTGTGCGAGAGTTGGTTTCAACCAAATACAACTGTGACAAAATAGTAAAGACTTGGGGATAGCATTGAGCAAGCATTTGAAAGCTTGTGAACCATTTTTCCTTAACCAATTTTTGAGGACCATATTGAGGACAGATATTGAGGCAGAAGAGGACATTTTTGCTAGACCAAAGGACTACGTTTAGTGCAAATTCAAGGACCAGATTTGCAGTGACAGAGTTGAGGACAAATATCTCTAGCCAGAGCAAGGAATACAAGTGTCTTCTATGGATAGAGTTCCACTTGCTAAGGGCAGAGGAGGTAGAGGTCTTCTAGAGGATCACCAGCCAAAGTAGAATTTGTGGAAGGTGTCTCCTTTGAGCTGAGGCTCATAAACATTGTAATCGGGAAGGATTCCCAGAGGAATTTGATATAACTTTTAGAAAAAAAAATTTATCCGTGGAGTAGCCCACCTTGGGTGAACCACGTAAATTGCTGTGTCACTTTGTGGATTATATTTTGTGCATTGTTTTGATTGCTGTTGTGCTTACTGCTATCTTTGTTTTGGATGTTATTGATTTGAAAGTTGCTTTGAAAGAAAAAGTTAAAAGTGGTCTTATACTGTTCACCCCCCCTCTCAGTATAAGCTTATGTTCTTCACCTCCTAAGCCTATTTAAACTTAGGCCCTCCCCTTAACCTACCCCTGGCTAATATTTCTTGTAACTTGACTTTATACGCATTGAAACATCCCAAATTACTATCTACACTAGTCCTATCCAAATTTTGTTGCAGGAACCTTAGTATTTTTCAGCTGGAGCAAGCTCAATTCATCGTGGATGATCCTGTTCAATTCGATATGATTTCGCATCGATTCAAGACAATCTCGACTACAGTATGCATTGGGGGCAATCACTGCCCAGAGTTTGCATTTTTTTCTTTTCATCTCCTATTCTATTTTGCATCTAGTCAGTTTATTTATTATTTTTTGCTATTTTGCATCTTGGAGTTCACCCATGTAGTATAATTGCATAATGAAATCATGATTAACTATTAAAACATTGTAATTCGCTTGCATTCCTATTTAGGATTATCTGTTAACATCTTTATTATCATTTTACATCTTTATCCTCTATTAGCATTGCTGTATTTTTTATATTTTGTGTCTATTTCTCTGTTTGTAGGTCTCTGACGAATTCGTCGGATCTCAGCCGATCCTACAGGTCAGAGACGATCCTATCAAATTCTAGATGATCTAGACTGCTTCAAACATTAGAATCTCCATCAGACATCCGGATCAGGTATGGCTCTGTAATTTAGATTTTTCTCTCTGTTTTTCTATTTAAAATCTATTTTCTATATTTCATTTAGCCTACATTTTTGTAATAGAACAACTTAGATTCATTTGGCCAAACCTAGGACTCGAATGTTTAAAGATAAAACTAAACATATTAAACACATTCCCAACCTAGGCATGGAAACTGCCATTCAAACATTTCCTGGTAAACCCACCATCCGTCGAAAAATAACCATAATACACCTCCACCGAGAGGCGGGAACTTCGCAAGGCCTCTCAGTCCGAGGTATCATGCCATCCTTTTCCCATCCTCCTTCCGGGCATGGATCCTATAGCCTGAAGGTAAGGATGTGAAAAATTTGGAGCGATACATTTTGGTGAACCCGACGTGAATGCATTTAAAACATTTTGAAAACAAAACAAAAAATAAAAAAACAAAAAACATAGATGCATTTAAAATCATTTAAAACTAATAAGTTGCATATCATGTTTAGATGGCTAAGAAAATATTAGCAGTTACTATAAATGTTGAAAACCAATTAGCAACCATAGAAATCAATTATGTGCTTAGTGTGCCTGAAATAGATAGAAATCAACTTTTGTGGGACGAACTTGATAGAAGACTAGGTGTCATTTCATCTAGGTCAACAAAACTTAAACAAATCAAAAGGCTTGCCCTAGATAGAATATTGGATCCTCATCAACTCATCTTTTATCATGAACTTCAGAGAGCCTACCATAGATGGTTAGCTTATAGGAGAGCTCTTGTGTCTTCAAACTTTTTCACCTTCGAGGAATACCTCGAGAACATAGCCACTATACACCAATTCCTAGGTAGTGTAGAAGACCAAGAGATCATTCTTACAGATAGGGAAATATGGAATAGAGTTCCTCAAGCTATGTTATATCACGAGTATTGCCATGAGCTTTACTTCTATCAACCATAATCTGAGACAGATAATATCACTATAGCCCTTTTCATTAAATTCTTGAAAGAAAATTTTCAATTTGAAGAACACTTCATGACTCCTGAAGAACTTGAGCCCATTAATGATATTTAAAATTTTTTTATAGAAAACTAGATCATTGTTTTCATTATTATTATTTCTTGCATTTATTGTGTTGTTTGTTATCTTTACAATATTATTACAAAAACAAGAAAAACTAAAAAAAACATAACAAAAACCAAAACATTTCATTTTAAATATTGTAGTAGGTATATAATTAATATATACCTCTTAAGCTTGTTGCATATATATATATATATATATATTCTGAAATATAAGTTAAGCACAATGCCTAAACTTAGGAATGGTATACAAACTGAAGGAGAAGAAGAAGATTGGTTAGAAGATAAAACTAGAAACCCAAATGTCCTTCCTGAGGATCCAATTTCGAAAGGAGAAACTCTAGATCAACCAGAAGATGACCTAGGTGAAGACAATGAACAAGAAGAAAATGTTAAAGAGGATGGATCCTCGTCCCCTAGAATAGCTCCAGATGGAACTATTGCTTTTGATAACTTAGATCATTTCTAGAAATTTTTCAATAATAACATTGGCGCTCTTAATATGGCAGTTCGTATTGATAAAGGGCAAATTAGTGACACTCAAGTAGCCATGGAACATATGTTTGATGTGCACACTAATCCCTTGTCCTTTGTTGATCAAGAAAGTGATAATGCTGGACCATCCAATAGATATATGGTCACTATTATTCAGAACATGCCAAAAAAATAGGTTACCCAACCTCCTAAGGAACCTGTTATTGAGCCTAAAATCATGCCCACACAAAAGAAAACTTCCTTCACTGCTTTACTTCACCAAAATATTGATCAATATGCTTCAAGTAAACAAAAACCTAAAATGAAGCCAAACACCAATTTTCAACAATCTAGAATACAGCATAATACAACTTCAAAATTCCTTCATAACACCTTTCCTACCAACAATTTACACAATAGCAATATAGCATCTAATATGCATGTCCCTCCATCATATGCTCACAAATCCCATATTAATGCCCTATCGAACCAATATGGTGGGCAAACTAGTAATCTGGAAGCCATGGTGAAGCAGTTAGCTTCCCACATGGACCAGATAGATCCCTACCATCCCTCATACAATTATCAAGAGATATGTAGTCAACCTTTGGATCCCATCATTGTAGCACAACTGTACCCTAAGCATTTTCCCATGCCCATCCTGCCTATATATAAAGGAACTGAAGATCCCATAGAGCATCTTCGCATGTCTAGGATAGCATGTCATGATATATCACATGATGACTTGCTATTACTAAAAATGTTCCCGAAAAGTTTAGGTGGAATGGCATTAGAGTGGTACTATCAACTACCCACTCATTCTTTGAGAAATTTTGAAGAAACAACTGAATATTTTGTCCATCAATTTAGTGCCTACATCGAGAGGCATGTAACCATTAAATATTTATACAACTTAAAACAAGACAAAGATGAATGTTTTGCTGATTTCTTAACTAGATGGAGGCAGTTGACAGGAAAACTGCACTTTGTGCTACCTTATAGGGAAATTTTGGACATTTTTATCAATAATTTGCAAGAACAAATATCTTATCAACTGCTACTTTAACTACCTTCGATCAAGCTATAGATTTAGCTCGAAGAGTATAATATGCCCTCATTAGGAGAGGCCAACTTAGGAAGAAGGATGATGAGAAAACATCCAAAAATCAATATAAAAACAAACAAGTCGTAGGTGATGGAGTCACTGACAGTAGAAATGTTGCTAATATCAATGCAATGAAGACAACAGAAAAATTTATATTGAAACCTCCTGATAAACCTCCTTGAGAATTTACTAGATTGAATCAACCATTATCAACTATCTTACATCAATTACTCGAAAGAGGTTTGATTCAATTACCAGCTATCCGGGAACCTGATCCAACCATACCCGGATACAAAGTTGACTTACACTATGATTTCCATAGAGGACCTGGACACTCTACCAACGCTTGTAAAATGTTGAAACATAAAATACAATATCTGATTGATAATAATGAAATGGAGGTGCAAGCCTTCCAACATAAACAAAATGCTCCTAATAACGCTCAAAAGAAAATTCCCCAAAATCAAAATCAAAATGCTAATCAATCATTAGATATATTTCAACATCCTTTACCAAGACATGGTAAAGAGGTGGCCAATCAAATCGAACATCATAATGTTCCTCCTCCTACCCGATATGTAGGAACTATTAGCGGACAATTACCTATTCAGGATCCTCAAACATTTGACACAACCTTATCCCTGGTCACGACAAGGCCCCTACATAATTTTCAAACTCTAGATCCTAGTGATGTAGAATCAGATACTGAAAGTGAAATAGACATTACCTCAAACCAATCGAATAGTTCTAAAAATGAATCAGATCCTATTCAACCCATCACAGATGCTATGGTTCCAGAAGAACATTTTCCTAGAAGAGTTACTACTCGACCCTCTTCTAATCAATTTCTCCCTAATGAACAAGCTATAAACGCTCAACCGAGACTAGTTCAGCGTCTTCAATATAACATTGTAGGTACCATTGGAGTCGTTACCCGACAACAGGCTCAAAATTCTCAACAAGAAACAAACCAGAATGATGGATCAGCTCCATTTGTTTTGAAAAATCTCAATAAAGGGAATCATGCTTCCAATGTTCAACCTAAACCCCCTTACAATATTAATGAGCAATTATATAATACTACAGCCAAAATTTCCCTTTTGGATTTATTAAGATCTTCTCCTACCCATAGGTATGAGTTGATGCTTACATTAAGCCAAATGATGGTACCTCAAAACATTCAACCTAAAGCCATGGCCAATACTATCATCACTAGAGAAGTCGATTGTATTGACTTCCAGGATAAAGATATCCCACAACATAGTTTACATAAGGATAATCCCTTATATATTACTGCTCTAATTGGAGATGTAGCTATTAAAAGAGTCCTGATTGATAATGGTTCATCTCTAAACATTTGCACTTTTGACTTCTACCAACGATTTGGCTTTAGAAGTGATGAAATGAAGAAAACTGACATGATCATAAAAGCTTTCAATGACGAAACACAAGAAACGTGTGGAGTTATTACCATCCCATTGCAAGTTGGTCCTAGAACCTTAGATATGGTCATGTTTATTGTACATTAACCCGCATCGTACAATATACTCTTGGGTCGTCCTTGGATCAATGCAATGTGGGTTGTCCCATCCACTTTACACCAATGTGTTAAATTCAAATTTAAAAATTAGTTGGTCACTATCCATGGTGATCCTAGACCCTTTGATATGTGTGCTTTGGTAGAACCTGTTGGAGTGCAATTTTGCCTCGCTCTGTCATCCACACATCCTATTTCTTATTTTTCATCTAAAACTGTGAAACACACACCCATAGCTTCACCTATTTTTCCTCCATTCATTTCACCTTCATATATAGATCAATAATCTTCTAAACAACCCACTCTAGAACCTCAAAAAGATCTTCAATCCGCAAACAATCCTTCATGTTCTATCCCTATAATTTCAAAACCTATAGACCCATTCATTAACACTTCCACATTATCAACATCTATCATACCTTTCACATCTAAAGATATAGGGAATGATCCTTCTACATCTTATGCTCTTTCTGATAAACTTTTACCAAATTTATCCACAATCTTAATATCAGAAAAAACAAATGCTCTCATGCAAGATTCAATTCTTTTAAATAACTTGCCACCATCTCCTCGTACTTTGGGCCTCCCACAACCTATGGGAAGTACTTACCAAGTCGAAAGTTGTGCCTTCATTTATAAAGGATATGACTGGGGAAGAATACCTCGAAATGTCAAAAATCATCATGATGGATATGATCGCTGTTATTTTACTAATGAGTATATTAAAGCTAAACCCATAATGCTTAAAATGGGATATAAAGGGAAAAGCTTAGGACCTTTCCAAAATGGTATGAAAGAACCTTTCGAGGTAGAACCGTGGCCTGCCCGCTGTGGTGTGGGCCTATTTCCTAGTAAGGGTCAACCCTTCCCTTTTGAAGATGACGATCAACTCATATGTTATCAAGATTATTTGGATAGGCGTGATGATTTGCCTCTAAAAAATCAGCCATTTACATGTAACACAATAAAATAATCTATTTTTTTCTTTGATTTTCGCGATGATGGTATAATTCTATATCTAAATATTCTATGCCTAGCGCAAACCATTGTATCAATTTTTATTCCCCATTTATTTAAAATCATAAAAACCATATGACTTAAATCATTATGTTATACAATTATGTTTTAAAAAAAAAATCATGCACATTATCACTATTTCATGTCATCATGTCAACCTTCAATTTTGCAATGATGGTATAATTCCTAGGGAATTATCCAAAAATTTTATCACACTTAGAAATTTATGCCTAGCAAAAATCATTTTACAATATTTCATGCATAATATTTTCATGAAATTCTGAAAACAAAATCATCATCATCATCATTTGCATCATCACACCAAAGTCTTAAGACAGTCTCTTAAGCACTCTTTACTTTTAAACAATATTTCTATACTGGGATTAGCTTGAAAACCGAGTGAGCGGTGACTCCATGAAATGGTCTATAACAGCGACAATGTCCTTTGAAATTATTGTTAAAAGTCCCTTTTATTTTTATCAAATTATCACATCACCAACAACCAATTTGTTACATCAGATTATTTCATTTAAATTTTTAAAGCATGACATTTAAACCATAATATTTTTCAATGACATAATCACATGAATCATCAAATCAATCACACCAAAACATTAAAAGCATCATACAAACGCATAATACAATTCATATGATCAAAAAATATCTTATCTATATATATATCAAATATATGTACATCATATCAAAAATAGATTTGTATGCCACAATCTACATCTTGGCATACTCAATCCTCTCAATCAAATATACAATCTTTGTGTCGTGCAGTAGCCTCACCTCGAGAACCCCTTGAGCTCTCAGCCTCATCTCATCCCCTTCCCTGAGGTGGAGGAGGTGGCTCCATTGTAGTCCATGTGGTGCCATGAGTCTTGGATGTCGATCATGATGATGTCCCATATGACCCCATCACGACAAGCTTTGCAATATGAGCTAGTAATGGCACCCTCTGCTCTGCTGGCATCGCCTGGTAATATAGAGCCTGATAGAACGTAACCTGGGCAATAGCGCATGCTAAATTCTGAGTGCTCACTCCCCTGCCCTAAGCTCTAAGCCATGTAGCCTCATCCTGCAATGTCTGCACCTGAGCCTGTAGGCAGGCAACCTCAACTTGGAGAGTCACTGTCTTGTTGCTCTCCCTAATGTCAACACCCTTGCCCTTATCGGGTGATAGTGGCCTCTCTCTCTATGGAGAAGGGGGTCTCTCCTCCCTCCTCTCCCATTGCCATGGCCTCTACTAAGCATGTGGTCTCCTCTGCTCTCTCCCGTCGTGACCCTATGCTGCATCAATGGCTGCCTGGCATTACCTCCCCATTCGATGCACAACTGCATGAATCAGGCCCTGAACCCTCATCATCTGAGAAGGGTGGATGCCTATGTACTAGGCATCATAGCCGTCGGCTACCCCAGTGTCGTCCCCATCCACTGGATGAATGGGGGCATCATTTGCATCTTGACTCTAGAATCGCTACATATCTGGAGCCTTGCTAAATGTAGTGTTATCCCAGATAGTTCGAGAAAACTCGTAGTCTCTCAGAGATGGAATCCCCTGCTGTAGACAAAATTGCTTCAAAACTTGGTCATACAGGTGGAGCTCCACCTCTCCCCTCTCCATCCTCAACCAGTAGACTTGCCTGATGTGATCCAACTCCTGTCCGTCCTCGGCCCACCCTGGATGATCTCTCCAAGGCCTCTAGGTGATCTGGTCAGAGATGAGGTCATCAAGTAGTCTTTGGGATGCTGGTAGATCTATCTGCCACTGTGCCCCTCTCTGGAGCCACCAGTAGAAAACTTGAGGCCTCTCCCCATCAATACCTATCAGTGGGAGCCCCATCGGCCTCCACACCGCCATGTGCTTCTAGCACCAAACCTGTAGTAGTGATGTCATAACCAGACATCGACTGCCTTTGTATACGACCCCATGAAGGATCCTATACAACTAACAGAGTACAAAGCTCTCCAAAGCAAATTTGTATCCGTGGTCTCTCATGTCGTAGACCACATCTGTCAGTACCCATGGTACCCTGCATCCGCTCTGGTGGCACAGCAGAAGTATACCTACCACCCCAGCCAAACCCCATGTGAGTCTAGATTCCCCAGGCATCTGGCGTAGTGACTCGATATTCACTCTGCCCTTCTCCAAGGCAAAGCTCGAATCACCACACAGTCGCATCATCACATGGCCTTGATTGGTTGTGGGAGTGATCAACTGTCCTTGTATGGGTATCCTCAAAATCTTGCATACATCCTCCAATGTGGGAGTCATCTCCCCTGTCGATAACTAAAAACATGAAGAACCCGAATACCACCTCTCTACTAGGGTTGTCAATAGCCCCATATCTGTAGAAACCTGTGGCATATCTGCCACATGCTGCAAGCTGACCTGAGCCAGATGATCTCGCTCTTCCTGAGACATGGTGGCCAAGTCATCCCTCAACCCACCATATTTCCATTCTCTGCTCTTTAGTAATCCTCTCTGCAACATAAACAAAATCAACAATAAAAATCATTAATAAATCATTAATTAAAAATGCAAGTCAAAATAAGTTCAATTTTATAAATGATGATATAGCCCACAATTGGACGATATCGTCCCCAATTTGAGTAAATTCGTCTCTGATTTTGCATGAGGAAATCGTCCCTTATTTGACGAAATCGTCCCCCTATCGTCGATTTCACCCTTCGATGAAATCAACGATATCAAGACGATTTTGACGAAATCGAGATGATTTCGTCTCGACGATGGCGACGGCCCAAAAACGGCCGCGATGCTCAAAAATCAATCAAATCTAATCTAAAAAGCATAAAATTCTAAAAATTAAGCATTCTAAATTCAGTTTAGACCCTTACCCGTAGCCCGCACTGGACCTCTGTTGATCTGTGCATTGTCTCAAAGAGCTCTAAAAACTAGGAAAATGAATAGTAACAATGAATTAGGGTTTTACCCTATTTTTCTTAATTTTATTCAAAAACACTTAACAACTTTTTTAAAATTTTGTTTTTCCGCGTTTTTATCTCAAACGTTCGATTTGGGTAAAAAAATGGAGGGGGAACCATAGTAAGCTGTCATACGATTCGACCTAGAATCGTCGCCTAAAAAAGGGAGTAAGTTTTTGCTTTCTTGTAAATCGAGAAGAACTCGTATTTAATACATTTTTCTCAAAACATTTGCTAAAGAGGGGGAAAAATGTAGCACCCCAAAATTGGCGCAGTAAACCTTAGCAAATAATTACAATTACTCTAGTAAATATTCAAATTCAAATTTTAACCCCCAAAACCGCTCCCAAACCACCGTTTAACCCGTTTCCTCCTTTCTTGCGCCATTTTTAGAATTTGTTTTGACCGTTTGACGATATCATCGTCGATCAGACGATATCGCCTCAGATTGGACGATTTCGCCTGGACTAGGACGTCCAAACGATCTTGTCCCAAAATTGATTTTTCTCAATTAGCCTCTATTCCAATGGTGTCTCTAATCTGGGCAGAAGCATGTCTGTGTCGTTAGAGACCCTCCTCGTTGGAGATATCCCAAATTGGGATGATCCCCAACCTCCTAACCTCCCTCCTAAGCCTATTTAAACTTAGGCCCTCCCCTTAACCTACCCCTGGCTAATATTTCCTATAACTTGACTTTATACGCATTGAAACATCCCAAATTACTATCTACACTAGTCCTATCCAAATTTTGTTGCAGGAACCTTAGTATTTTTCAGTCGAAGCAAGCTCAGTTCGTCGTGGATGATCCAGTTCAATTCGAGACGATTTCACATCGATTCAAGATGATCTCGACTGCAGTCTGCATTGGGGGCAATCACTGCCCAGAGTTTGCATTTTTATCTTTTCATCTCCTATTCTATTTTGCATCTAGTCAGTTTATTTATTATTTTCTACTATTCTGCATCTTGGAGTTCACCCATTTAGTCTAATCGCATAATGAAATCATGATTAACTATTAAAACATTGTAATTCGCTTGCATTCCTATTTAGGATTATCTGTTAACATCTTTATTATCATTTTACATCTTTATCCTTTATTAGCATTGCTGTATTTTTTGTATTTTGTGTCTATTTCTCTGTTTGCAGGTCTCTGACAAATTCATCTAACGAATTCATCAGATCTAAAATGATCCTGCAGGTCAGAGACGATCTTGTCAAATTCCAAACGATCTGGACTACTTCAAACATCAGAATCTCCATTAGACATCCGGATCAGGTATGGCTCTGTAATTTAGTTTTTTATCTCTATTTTTCTATTTAAAATCTGTTTTTTGTATTTTATTTAGCCTAAATTTTTGTAATAGAACAACTTAGATTCATTTGGACAAACCTAGGACTCGAATGTTTAAAGATAAAACTGAACATATTAAACACATTCCCAACCTAGGCATGGAAACTGTCATTCAAACGTTTCCTGGTGAACCCACCATCTGTAAAAAAATAACCATAATACACCTCCCCCGAGAGGTGGGACCTTCGCAAGGCCTCTCAGTCTGAGGTACTGTGCCATCCTTTTCCCATCCTCCTTCCGGGCATGGATCTTATAGCCTGAAGGTAAGGATGCAAAAAATTTGGAGCGATACACTTATAACACAAGGTTTAAACACAACTCTCAATTCAGAGAACCTTGATGCATTCAACCAACCACTTTCGAAAAAGGAAACCACAAACAATCATTTTCCCTTCAATGATATTTCAGAAATCAACCACCATAATGCTGTCACATGAGTTTCTTTGGGATTAGCCTGAAATCGTGCTACCATGCATACTACCTGCAAAATATCTGGTCTGATAGCTATCAGGTACAGTAGGCTTCCAATCATAGATTTGTACATGATTTGATCAATAGGTGGAGATTTTTCATTCTTGCTCAACTTGCAACCAATCATTGATATTTCAAATTCTTTTCTGCATCTTATTTGCTAAATATTTGCACGACTCATATTTGCTATTGCAAAATAAGATATCATCTTTCTTAAACCCTTATTGAGTGATATAGTTGTCTAGCTTTGCATACCATTCTCGGGGCTCCTGTTTCAAGCCATATAACTTCAACTTACAAACCAAGTTGGGATCATCACCAAACTGGAAACCATCTGGACTTGTACCAACTTTTGTCCAACACCGTACCGACACTGCAATTTTATTGCCAACTTTGTGCAAGCATCAAACACTGTACCACAACACAACCAAATCCCTTTTTATATTTTCAACTTGGTCTATGTTTTCTACAGTCACCGCTGGTCACACCTTACTTTCAACTATTCGAATTAGGAGACAAAATTTTGTTAAACACTTCACGGCCAACTATAGTGCACCTTAATAAAACTCATACTTTTGGACCTTGGATAGGTATGATTCACAAAGCAAAGTTTCTCATCTTGATGAGATAAACACGAGTCAATTATCAGACTTCAATATTTTTTGCCACAGTGTCATAATAGATCTAACAATCTTTACATCAATGTGTAGTTCAAATACACACTGCTTTTATCGAAACACATATATGTGGCTAGGGCAACATTCTTATACTAACCAAATTATTTGAACTATTATAAACCTTAACTTTGGACAATGGCAGTAAGAACCATCACCACCATCACCAGTACAACAATGACATATAGCAATACTACCAATAATGACAACTCTTAATTTAATCACCACCCTTCACGGCACTTCCACAAACTACATGAACTAAAAACACACTTTGACAACTATACAACAACTTCCCTAACTACTTGCATTTCATCCTTAGGTACTCAAACAAATACATAAGAGCATTAAAATGAAACTTCAATATTGCTCCCCTTGAGGATGTGCTACCTGGAGTTGCTTAGTGCAATATCGGAGTAGTCTCATTCAGTCCAAGGAGACATGATTTCCTTTCTTCTATATTTCTCCAAACTTTCTTGAACTCTGGCTTGGATTTTTCAACTGTATCCCTATTTTGCACCTTTTTGTGAACTCGAACATTTTTCTTGTGTGGTTGTCTCTTGTGCATCCTTGATGAATGATTATTGTCCTTTTTATGTACCTAATTTATTCCCTGTTTGTGTTGCGTTCTTTGTGTCTGATGAAATCTACTGTTTTGCCTTAGATTAGATACAAAAATGCTTGGACAAAACCTTTCTATGTGCCCATGACCATTACATTGAAAACATTGTACATTTTGTTCACTCATAAATGCATAAGTATTTCTACCAGCATAACTCTTTGATTTATTATTCAATCCACAATAAATTGCCTTGTGACCATACTGGTTGCATCTGAAACAATAGCCATTAAAAGTATTATTATGAAAAGAGTGAGAATGATAGAACCTCTTTTGTTGTGGTTTCTTTGTTGTATATCTCCTTTGATATTTTCTTCCTTTTGAAGATTCAGCTTCAAACTTTTCTTGCTTCGATCCTTCAACAGTGAACTTCTTCTTCTCTGTAGAGTTGGAAGATGAAGGTTGTTCAACTTCATATCCAAGACCACGCTTATCCATGGAGCTTCTTTATTGGCTTATCATTTTATCTAACAACTCTATGCTCTTCTCGAATTTGAGATTTGTATTGGCCTCTTCTAGTTGTTTCTTCAATAAAAAAAAAATTTCCTCTTGTTTGCAGCAACCAATCTCTTTCTCATTGATCTGTGACCTGAGAGTTTCTTCAATCCTTTTGAATACTCTACCTGTACTTTCAAAGTGGTTATTATTTCATTTGCATCCCTAAGATTTATTGAGATTTCCTTATTCCTTTTTCTTTCTATATTCAATTCATCCAGAGCTGCAATTAGTTCCTCTTTCAAATTTATTTTTGCATCAATTTCTTCTTCATCACATTCCTATTCTTTTTTTGTTTCTTCTTCGAGTGTCATGAAAAGACTTCCACCTGTTTCCTTTTTAGAATCATCCTCTAAGATCTCATCGTCATTTAACTTTAAAGCTTCGAACTGAGCTTGATGTGTTTGTAACTTGGCCTCATTGATCTCATCGTCTCCTTCATGGATACTCCTCAGTTTGTCCCACATTTCTTTTTCTGTTTTACAACTCATGATTTTTACCAGTTCATTGTCTACTAATCCGATCTTGATAGCTTTATTTGATTTTGAGTCATTCTCAAATAGATTCTTATCGACAACATTGGTTGGAGGAGTGATGGGTATTGTGTATTCACTGTTTACTGAATCCCAGATGTAGTATCCCAAAGCACAAATATATACCTTCATCTTGATTCTCTAGATCACGTAATTTGTTTCATCAAACAAAGGTGCTTGGTTTGATGAGAAGTCTTCAACCTTTTCTAGTTCAATTTTCTCTTCCACAAGAACTGAAACTAACTGAGATGCCATTTTTGAGGAGGATCTATTCTTCTTACCCATTGCATACTAATCCAATATCAACCCTGACTGATTTATCCTAAGAAGGGAACTTGGCTCTAATACCAATTGTTAGTCTTACAATGGCACTGAGAGGGGGGGGTGAATCAATGTAGACTTTTAATCTTAAATTCACAGCTCTTAAAACTAAAATAATGAAACCTTAAAACCAGATAAAGCAAGTATCACAAGAGAACATCACACAACACAAGATTTAACGAGGTTCACCAATTTGGCTATTCCTCAAGAATGACTACTTGGACTACAATCCAAATATAGCCTTTGCAAAGAAACAACTTTACAAATAATTTACCAACACCCACTGGAAGGAGCACCTACCCCTGATTTATCTGCACCAATAGAAAGGAGCACCAACCGCTTATTTATCTGCACCAACAGAAAGGAGCACCAACCCCTTATTTATCTACACCAACAGAAAGGAGCACCAACCCCTAATTTACCAGTGCTTACTGGAAGGAGCACCAACCCCTGATGCCAAGCTACAACTTGGACTTCAATTTTGAATCTAAAAGTTTAACAAAAAAATACCTTCGCTTTTACAAGACCCTGACTGGTCTACTTCACCTTTGCGTTCTCTACACACTCTGCACTCTCTGCGCAAACACTTCGTACACTCTTCTCCAACACAGTTGAACTTTACAATCGTCTTCTCTCTTTCATGCACTTTGTGCCTTCTAATTTCTCTACGCAATCATAGCTACACTTAAGACAATTCGATACGACTCTTCACTCACTTTGCACACTTTGCCATCATCTTGCCACTTCTACGCTTTCTATGCTCTTATGGCCACATATCACACTTTGACACGCATTCAATGACACATTCATCTCCATTTGCAAATCTCCAAACAACTCTCCTTTTATAACAAAATTCTTGTGATGAAAAAAACCAATCTTAGTCGGCTGTAAACCCTAATCTTAGTCGGCTCCAAACCCTAATCTTTGTTGGTTTTCATCTATCTTCGTCAGCTTCAACTACCCCTATAACTCTTCTGTTGTTGTTTCCATGAAAACACAACATGTGATATCACGACACTTTCACCTTCGTACGCTTTCTCTATGCTTTGGCCCACGAGAATACAACATGTCACGATATCACAACACTTTTTCCTTTGTACGCTTTCTCTTAGCTTTGGCCCATGAATATACAACATGTCGTGATATCACGACACTTTCGCCTTCATACGCTTTCTCTTAGCTTTGGCCCGCGAGAATACAACATGTCGCGATATCGCGACACTTCTTCCTCCATACGCTTTCTCTTAGCTTTGGCCCATGAAAATACAACATGTCGTGATATCACGACACTTCTTCTTTCTCTCTCTTACTCTTTGCATCGGACCGTGAAAATGCTACATGTCGTGATATCACGACACTTTTTCTCCTTGCGCTTTCTCTTTGCTTCGGCCCCCAAAAATACATGTCATGATATCGCGACACTTTTTCTCCTTAGTGCTTTATCTTGCCTTTGGGTCATGAAAATACGACATGTCATGATATCACGAAACTTTTTCTCCTTAGCACTTTATCTTGCCTTTGGGTTGCGAAAACGTGACATGTGATATCGTGACACTTTTTCTCCTTAGCACTTTTTCTTGCCTTTGGGTTGCAAAAATGTGACATGTCATGATATCGCGACACTTTCTCACCTTTGCTCTTTCTCTTGCAATATGTCGTGAAATTGTGACACTTTTTCTACTTGCCATTCTCTCTTCCAACATGTCATGAAATCGTGACACTTTTTCTTCTGTACTATCTCTCTTGCAATATGTCACGAAATCATGACACTTTTTCTACTTGCATTTTTCTCTTCCAACATGTCGCAAAATCATGACACTTTTTATTTCGTACTATCTCTCTTGCAATATGTCACGAAATTGTGACACTTTTTCTACTTGCCTTTTTCTCTTCCAACATGTCGCGAAATCATGACAGTTTTTCAACTTGCCTTTTTCTCTTCCAACATGTCGCGAAATCATGACAGTTTTTCAACTTGCATTTTTCTTTTCTAGCATGTCATGAAATCATGACAGTTTATCCTGCTCTTTCTCTCTCTTCCAACATGTCGCAAAATCATGACAGCTTTTTCCCTGCTTGCCCTTCTTCTCTGAACCTGTCATAAAATCACGATAGTTTTGATTGCTTGCACTTTCTCTCTGAACATGTCACGAAATCGTGATAGTTTTTCTTACTTGTGCTTTCTCTCTGAACATGTCACAAAATTGCGATAGTTTTGCTTTCTTCCCAACATGTCACGATATCGCAATAGTTTTTCTTTCTTGCTCAACATGTCACGATATCGCGAGAGTTTTTCTTGTCTGCTGTATATGTCGCAATATCGCGACACTTTTCTTACTTGTCTTTTTCTTTGATCTTTTGCATATGGGCCACTTCGATCTTCTTGGAAAAACATTGTGCATACTCTGAGTAACCTTTGAACTCCTATCTTCTACATTTGAATATCTTTTGAACTTCCTATCCATTGCACCAACAAATCTATCTGACTGTGTTGACAACAATGACAATACTGTTGCTGCACCTTGCTCAATAGTTCAAAAATGTTGAGAATTGACAAAAGGACAAGTTCCTACTTACCCCAAGTAATAAAAATCCCTTACTTCATGCCAAATTGATGTTGGACATTTTGAGTCCCTACGTTGAAATATTGTCATTGATGTCAATAGAGCAATAAATGTCAAAAGGATCTATGAAGGGTTTTTATTAAAACCAAGGTAAGGAAAATAAAAGGTTTTATTTAAAACCATGGACAATAGATTTGATATGGGTTTTTCTTAAAACCCACATTGGGCTTTCATTTCATCAAAAAATGTGTCTTGATGATGGAGTTATTTGAGTTTTAATGTTTGGTTTAAATTTTAACTATTTAAAATTTAAATTCAAATTTAAATGGAAAGTTTCCCATCAACGTCATCATGCAAATACAATTTTTATTTTTTTTCCGACGTATTCAAATTGTTATTAAACACTATATAAAGGGGTGGCAATTAAACCAAATAATCATCCTTGCTCTCGTGTGTTAATTAACTTGAAATTTGAAAGAGCTCGTGCGAATTGTTGAAAAGGAAGCAAAGAAGAAAGCGAAGCGATTTGGAAATCTCAAATGTGGTATGAGGCATGGCACATTGGCATATCAATTTTGATAAGACTTTTGGTAGCACAAATATTAGGGATTGAATTCCCTTGATGACAGTATGTGGGAAGCACTCTGGCGCTTTGTCCTTTGTGGTAGGTGAAGGAATATTAAAGGCCCTTTTGGCCTTTGCTTTTCCAACCAGTGCTTTAGCTCGGTTGGAATATTAGCCATGGCTAAGACGCTCATGGTGTGTGACGGACGGGGGTTCGAATCCTCTTGAGAGGTATTTACGTTTTTGCCTTTAATAATTTTTATTAGCCCTAAAGTTTGGAGTTATAAGGTATTTAATGGGAATTAAAATTTATCATTAGGGATGTGATTATTATTGCAAAAGCATATTTGATTTATGTTTTATTTGATGTAAATAGAGAATTGATTTTAGGAGAAATAAGGAGTTGTTAAAGTGATTTTGAGAGATTTATTGTGGGTTATTCTTAATAAGGGTTTTTATTAAATAGACTTTGGTGGATGTGTTTATGAAGTTGGAGTGAAAGGATGTAAATTAAGTTATGCTTTAATTGTGATTATTTAAAATACCACTAACCCTTTTTAATATTGAAAAGGAAATTTGTGATTAAGTGTGGCAGATTCTGTGGACAACTTATTGGTATCAAAAAGGTATGGGAACATTCTCCTATTGATTGTTTGTGGTGGTTGATTTCTGAAATATCATTGGAGTGAAAAGGATTAATTGAAGTTTCCTTTGTGAAGATGGTTGGTTGAATGCTTCAAGGTTTTCTGATTTGTGAGTTGTATTTAAACCTTGTTTCATTAGCATTGTTGTTTAATCCCATTGATGATGAAATGAACTTGAACATGATCTAGAAAAGAACATGAGTATCATTGTTATATGAGACTTGAGATAAAGCATTGTTGGAAACATTTTGAGTTGGTTGATACATGCTTGAACTAGGATTTGTGAGAAAGGGTTGTTCCTTTATGTGATTGGTTGAGTTGATTTGGTTAAGCATAGTCAAGTGGATGTGTGAAATGTTCGTTCAAGTTCCATAAAATAAACTATTCTATATTTTGATTTGAGTTGATATTGAGATTGAAGAATAGGACATATTGAGTCTCTAAAAATTCTCTCTATGTTTCTATTGAGTTGAGATTAGGATTTTAGTATAGAACATATAGAGTCTCTGACAATTCTTTGTATGTTTCTATGAGATTGATTTGAGTTGAGATTGAGATTTAAGAATATGAAATATTGAGTCTCTAACAGTTCTCTTTATGCTTCTATCACGTTGAGATTGGGATTTGAGTATAGAACATATAGAGTCTCTAACAATTCTCTTTATGCTTCTATGATATTGAATTGAGATATTGATTGTACTTTGAGCTTAGAACATATTGAGTCTCTAAAAATTCTCTTTATGATTCTATGAGATTGAACAAGTTATGTGTAAGCTTGTTAAGCAGATTTGAGACAAGTCTTTGAGAAATATTGTGGACTATTTTGAGTTAAGATTTTGTGAAAGATTTCTAAATAGATTTGAGCAAGTCTAAGAGAGGAATTATTCATCATATTAGAGCAAGTACAAGAGAGGACTTATTAAGCATATTTGAACAAGTCCAAGAGAGGACTTATTGAGCATATTTGAGCAAGTCCAAGAGAGGACTTATTGAGAAGATTTGATCAAGTCCTAGAGAAGATTTGTTGAGCAGATTTAGACAAGTTTTGTGTGAACCTGTTGAGCAGATTTAGACAAGTTTTTGGATGGACCTGTTGAGCATATTTGAGTAGGTTTTGGGTGAACCTATTGAGAAGAATTTTACTAGATCGATTGTACTGTGTTTAGTGCAAGATATTGAGCAGAACTATGCTAGACCAACTAAATTGTGTTTGGTACAGTATTGAGACAGAGATTTGGAGGTGACATAGTATAGAGAACAGAGTCTCAGTGGATAGAGATCCAGAAACCAGGATAATTGAAGACATTTCTGAGTGAGAAGTCTTCAAGTGGAGATAGATCCACCAGTTAGAGTAGTGTAGGGACAAATTCTTCTAGAATATCACTAGCCAAAGAAGAAAGGGAAAGAGTTCTCCTGTGGAAGAGATCCATGAACTTGAGATTAGGTGATCAACATATCCTTTGGACCGAGGTCCATAAACATTGTAATTTGGGAATTATTCCCAAGAGATCATTTGAGAAATATTTATAAGAAATATTTTCTTTGTGGAGGTAGCCCACATTGGGTGAACCACGTTAAATTTGTGTCTCTATTGTTTGTGGTGTTTTGTGCATTGCTTTGACTATTGCTATTGATACTTCTATCTATACACTACATAATATTGATTTGAGAAGAAAAGTAAAAAGTGGTCTTATACTATTCACCCCCCCTCTCAGTATAAGCTTGTGTTTTTCAATTGGTATCAGAGCGGGTTCCTTTAGAAGAGTTTGACAGCTTGAAGGAAAAGTGGTATAAGAACATAATGGATCAAAAGGATCAAAATAATGAGGCCTTAAATAATACAATACCTGTCTTTAATGGAAGTGACTTCCTATATTGGTGTGTGTTGATGAGATTTCACCTAATGGCACTTGAAAATGAAGTTTGGGATGCAGTGGAATTTGGGTACAATTCAAAAATTAATCCTCCTACAGATAAGGAAGGTAGGTTTCTCATTCATGCAAATTCAATAGCTATGAATGCAATTATAATATGATTACGTAGATCAAAATTTATGAAGGTAATGGAATGCAAAACAACAAAATATATGTGGGAACTCTTGCAAACTATATATGAAGGAGACAAAAGTGTCAGGAAAGCAAAGATCAAAAATCTCAAAGGAGAATTTGAGAATCTAAGAATGATGAATGATGAAAGCATTCATGACTATCTCAACAAGGTTGATGAACTTATACATGAGATGAAAGGTCTTGGAATGAAGGTTGATGAATCTTATGCTTACAACAAGATCTTGAGGACTCTTCAAAAAAGGTATAGTAAAAATGTTTCTGCCATAAAAACATCAATTGATAGTGATAATCTAACATGAAATTCTTTGCTTGGTATGCTTACAAATTTTGAGATAAGAACAAAATATCCTATTCCTCCAAAAGAAGCTGCATTTAAAGTGGACAGTAAGAAAAAGGGTAAGAAGACATAATCAAGCAATGAATCTTCTAGTGATGAAGAAGCTAACTATGGTAGAAGAGATAAATGGTTCAAAATACCAATAGATATGAGATCTGTCAAATGCTTTAATTGTGGTAAGTTTGAATATTTTGCAACAAAGTGCAAAGAGCCAAATATCAACAATGATGAAAATTACAGGTACCAAAAGAAAAATAGGGATGGACAAAATAGGCAAGGGAAGTTCTAAAGGCACAAGAGAAGCTACTATGCGGATAATTCAAGTAAGTACAAAATTGATAGTGATTATAGCTTTTCTAACAATGATAGAGATGAATTCTTGTTCATGGTTAAGGAAAAAAATCAAGTTAAGAAAAAGACTCTAATTATTCTCAAGTATTTTAGATGTGGTAAATTTGGACACCTTGAAGATGATTGCACAAGAGATGGTTATAGTTTCAGTGATGATGATTTTGAATATGGACTTGATAGAACAAATGAGAATATTCTAATGAATTTAGAATATGAAGAATTGAGTGATCCTATAGAAAGCAAGTCAAAATAAAGAAATAATATGGACAAAGGTAAAAAAATAGAGTATTACTCAATAGAGAATGGTTATGATCTCAAAGGTGAACTTATCTATGCTCTTAACACAATGAATAAGGTAAGAAAGCAACACTCAAAGCTTAAAAGTTAGTTTTAAGAATGTTATGAAGAAATATTATTGCTCATAGAGGACTTAGAGAAGTCAAAGGCCAAGGCAAGTAAGTTTAGAGAAAAGTTAGAAGCAAAAATCTTGGAATGTGAGAATTTAGCACAAGAAGTGGCTACTCTAAAGAAATATTTACATGACTCCAAGATCAAGATGAAGAGTTTCACAAATAGCTCTAATAACTTGGATAATTTCATTCATGGACAAAAAATAACATCATGTTCAACATGTCTAGGTTTTGGAAAGAAATAAGAAAAGGCAAAGTCTACTTCAAGTCTTGAAGAATAAGAAACAACATTAGAAGAAGATACTTCCAAAGAGGGATTATCATATGTAAGTGAAAGGGAAAATTCTAAGGATGATTCAGATTGCAGTGGGTCCAACAGGGACAATGGGCAAAGAAGATAGATGGAACAACAATCAGAACATAAGACCAATGAGGTCTAGGCAAGGAAGCTCCAATGGGAGATGCTTCTCATGTCACAGGTTTGGGCACATGGCTTCACAATGCAGGACACCTGAAAGACAGGTATATGGAAGAGAACAAATTTTCCAAGGATATTGTTATTCATGTAATGATTTTGGTCATAAGGTAATAAATTATAGGATTCATGATAGAAGAAGATATGGCTTCACCAGGAGGAACCCTAAAACTATTGCACATCCAAGGAATAATAACATTAAGTGTTATAAGTGAAATAATGATGGTCACATAGCAATATGGTGTAGAGAAAATATTCCAAAAATAGGTATGAACATGAATAAGAATATGAACATGAATAGGAACAAGAATATGAACAGGAACAGGAACAGGAATATGAACAGGAACAGGAACAAGAACATGAACAAAAATAAGAAGATGAACAGGAATAGAGACTCAAAAAAGAAAAGAGACTCAAAAAATAATGAGAACAAGAACATGTACAAGAACAGGAACATGGATGAAAACAAGAACGAGAACAGGAACATGGATGATGACTCGAAAAGAAATAGTGAGAGAATTCAGTAAAAAGAAAAATGAAAAGACAAAGGCAAAGAATAGTGCTTTCAAGGAGTAGAAATACTCCCACCCCAAAATTAACCACCTCATATGGAGGTGGGTGAGGGGCTAATCTAAGAGGCTTAATTCTTAGCCCCAAGCCTCAAAGGTGACCCTTTGCCATTGATGTCAAAGGGGGAGAGATTTGTGTATTATGGGGAGAGTTTTGGATATGAGGAGAGATTTGATATCTAAGAGAGCATTGAGCTAGGGGGAGCAAAGCCCCAGGGGGAGTAGAAAATAATATTAGGATTCAGTGAAAGGATTTGGGTTACCATCAATGATAAAGGGGGAGATTGTTGGATATTTTGAGTCACTAAGCTGAAATGTCGTCATTGATGTCAATAGAGCAATAAATGTCAAAATGATCTATGAAGGGTTTTTATGAAAACCAAGGTAGGGAAAATAAAAGGTTTTATTTAAAACCATGGAAAACATATTTGATCTAAATTTTTCTTAAAACCCATGTTGGGCTTTCATTTCGTCAAAAAAGATACCCCGGTGATGGAGTTATTTGAGTTTTAATGTTTGGTTTAAATTTTAATTATTTAAAATTTAAATTCAAATTTAAATGGAAATTTTCTCGTCGACATCATCATGCAAATACAATTTTAATATTTTTTTCGACATCTTCAAAGTGTTATTAAATACTATATAAAGGGGTGCCAATTAAACCAAATAATCATCCTTGCTCTCGTGTGTTAATTGCCTTGGAATTCGAAAGAGCTCATGCAAATTTTTGAAAAGGAAGTAGAGAAGAAATCACAATGATTTAGAAATATCAAATGTGGTATGAGGTGTGGTGCATTGGCATATCAATTTTGCTAACACTGTGGGCAGCGCAAATATCAATGATCAAATCCCCTTGACGATAGTGTGTGGGAAGCACTTTGGTGCTTTGTCCTTTGTAGTAGGCGGAGGAAGATTAAAGGCCATTTTGGCCTTTGCTTTTACAACAAGCGCTTTGTCTCAGTTGGAATCTTAGCCATGGATAAGATGCTCACGGTGTATGACAGACAGGGGTTCAAATCCCCTTGAGAGGTATTTACGTTTTTGCCTTTAATAATTTTTATTAGCCCTAAAGTTTGGAGTTATAAGGTATTTAATGGGAATTAAATTTTATCATTAGGGCTATGATTATTATTGCAAAAGCATATTTGATTTATGTTTTATTTTTATGGAAATGGAGAATTGATTTTAGGAGAAATAAGGAGTTGTTGTTAAAGTGATTTTGAGATATTTATTGTGGGTTATTCTTAATAAGGTTTTTTATTAAAATAGACTTTGGTGGATGTGTTTATGAAGTTGGAGTGAAAAGGATGTAAATTAAGTTATGCTTTTATTGTGATTATTTAAAATACCACTAACCCTTATTAATATTGAAAAGGAAAGTTGTGATTAAGTGTGGCAGATTTTGTGGACAACTTATTGGCATAAAAAAGGTATGGGCACATTCTCCTATTGATTGTTTGTGGTGGTTGATTTCTGAAATATCATTGGAGTGAAAAGGATTAATTGAAGTTTCCTTTGTGAAGATGGTTGGTTGAATGCTTCAAGGTTTTCTGATTTGTGAGTTGTATTTAAACCTTGTTTCATTAGCATTGTTGTTGAAGCCCATTAATTATGAAATGATCTTGAACATGATCTAGAAAAGAACATGAGTATCATTGTTATGTGAGACTTGAGATAAAGCATTGTTGGAAATATTTTGAGTTGGTTGATACATGCTTGAACTAGGGTTTGTGAGAAAGGGTTGTTCCTTGATGTGATTGGTTGAGTTGAGTTGGTTAAGCCTAGTCAAGTGGATGTGTGAAATGGTTGTTCAAGTTCCATAAAACAAACTATTCTATATTCTAATTTGATTTGAGATTGAGATTGAAGAATAGGACATATTGAGTCTCTAACAATTCTCTCTATGCTTCTATTGATTTGATATTGGGATTTGAGTATAGAACATATAGATTCTCTAACAATTCTCTTTATGCTTCTATGAGATTTATTTGAGTTGAGATTGAGATTTAAGAATAGGACATATTGAGTCTCTAACAATTCTCTTTATCCTTATATTAAGTTGAGATTGAGATTTGAGTATAGAACATATAGAGTCTCTAACAATTCTCTTTATGCTTCTATGATATTGAATTGAGATATTGATTGTACTTTGAGCTTAGAACATATTGAGTCTCTAACAATTCTATTTATGATTCTATGAGATTGAAAAAGTTCTGTGTGAGCTTGTTAAACATATTTGAGACAAATCTTTGAGAAAGCTTGTGGACTATTTTGAGTTAAGCTTTTGTGAAATCTTTCTAAATAGATTTGAGCAAGTCCAAAAGAGTACTTATTGATCATATTTTAGCAAGTCCAAGAGAGGACTTATTGAGCATATTTGATAAATTCCAAGAGAGGACTTATTGAGCATATTTTAGCAAGTCCAAGAGAGGACTTATTGAGCATATTTGAGGAAGTCCTAGAGAGGATTTGTTGAGCAGATTTAGACAGGTTTTGAGTGAACCTGTTGAGCAGATTTAGACAAGTTTTTGGATGGACCTGTTGAGCATATTTGAGTAGGTTCTGGGTGAACCTATTGAGAAGAATTTTACTAGATCGATTGTACTGTGTTTAGTGCAAGATATTGAGCAGAACTATGCTAGACCAACTAAATTGTGTTTTGTATAGTATTGAGATAGAGATTTGGAGGTGACATAGTATAGAGGACAGAGTCTCAATGGATAGATCAACTAGGACAATTGAAGACATATCTAAGTGAGAAGTCTTCAAGTGGAGATAGATCCACCAATCAGAGCAGCGTAGGGAAAAAGTCTTCTAGAATATCACTAGCCAAAGAAGAAGGGGAAAGAGTTATTCTGTGGAAGAGATCCACGAACTTGAGATTAGGGGATCAACATCTCATTTGGACCGAGGTCCATAAACATTGTAATTTGGGAATGATTCCCAAGAGATCATTTGAGAAATATTTAGAAGAAATATTTTCTCTGTGGAGGTAGCCCACATTGGGTGAACCACGTTAAATTTGTGTCTCTATTGTTTGTGGTGTTTTGTGCATTGCTTTGATTACCGCTATCTATACAATGCATAATATTTATTTGAGAAGAAAAGTAAAAAATGGTCTTATACTGTTCACCCCCCATCTCAGTATAAGCTTATGTTCTTAAATTGGGGCAAGTATCGATAAGAGAATTAAAAAGTAGTTTTTACCATTAGCAAAAGTAAAAATTAAAATAAGCAATGGTTCTCACCACTACAAAAATTCCTTGATCACTAAAAAAAAATGAGAAAACCCCTAAAGTAATTCAAAAATAAAAGAAAAAAGGAGTATTGAACTTGAATCCCTAGAATTATCAACATTTGATAATCATATGGTGATCCTAATTATAGGTTGGGTGGCATCAAGCCTGTATGGCAATGGTGGTATCCTTATACATGATGATATGTCTATCACACTAAGCAACCTACTTTTGTATAGACTAATGCTTGCATGTGGATGAGCTAGCTTTTGGTAGCCTATATTTCCTAGTGGTCTAATCCAACTACGAACACAAACTCAAAATTATGATACTCATAGGGTGATCTTCAATACAGATAGGCTGCATCAATCCTTTTTGGAACTGGAGTAAATTTATACATTATAATAGTAATAAAATCACATGCACACACAGGGATATTGAATATCTTTGTCATTCGAGCAAATTTATACCTTACCAAAAAGTCTTGCATAGTTACTAGATAAATTTTGATTAGATCACCAGAGTGTTTGAGTCTCAGGAAAATCTCAAAGACATCATCTAACATCATATTATTTAGTCCATCACATATCATATTATCACATGTTTGTCAATTTACATTTGTAAAATCTATTTTATAATCTCATGATAAACATGAAATGGAATAGATAACTTTTGTACAGTCTATGGTGCTAGCATCTAGTGTGTCAAATAGTATTCATAAATCATCATATAGAGTAACAAATCATCCATTTCATTTTGCATACACTCATGTACATATCATCAAATCACATCATATTACAATACATGCATACATGATAAGCATCCATAAACACATCAATAAAGCAAACATAAACATTGCATACATCTCATAAAGCAGTAAGGAAACACATGATGATAACATAAAAATACATAAATATATACATATATGTATGGAACCGAAAGATACATCATAATCTAAAAACTACTTGTAGGCTACAATCACATGGTTCCTCAGAACTCACACTCCAAAAAAATCCAAAAAGAACCATTTAGTCTCAAAATCCATGGTCACGTAGGATCGACACTATGACTCTCACCTCCACCCTCGAACATCATCCATCGAGAAATCCCAAATCTACTACTCCCTACCATTTTGACCTCAATTTAGAGTTGAGAGCCCTCATATTCATAGATGAATTCCCTGTACCACTTCACCTAATCTACTGGGATCCACTAGTAGAATTATGAACTGGTAAGTGCCCCCTTCGATGCATTACCTCATCTTCCAATTCCTAGGTGTACGACAACTCCTCTCAATGATGAGCCTAGAAGTCTCCCAATAAGACTTGGAGCTATGTCACATCCTCCCATAGTATAGCTACCTCATAACTACTAGATTCCACATAACCTAAGATCCCTAGAGTAACTTATGACCAAATATTAGCTATCTCTACTACCTACCTATCAATCTTAGTTTGTGTACTCTATACCTGTAATTGTAGGAGAGCTCTCTCCTTTATGTGCTTGTATATACCTCTGATTAGCTCATATAATATCTTAGTAATAGTATCATATCATGTTTTCAACTATGCCTACACTCCCTTATCATCAAAATAATCCTCACCAAAGTCATCCTATGGATCCCCTACATCAAGGAAATCTATCCACTCATCCTCTACTCGGTGATGCACATATCGCTCACCTACGTTTGGATCCTCCTCATTGTTATCCTCATCTAGAGCATCCATGTGAGCCTCCTCTATTACCATAGCTATATTACCTCCTAGTGGTCCCTCCCCTCACCACTGGTGCATTACCCACCAAGAGTCTTACTATGTGGTAGTCCTAGCATCATCTAGCTCAAAAATTTCCATCGTAGGATCTACCTCCTCTCCCACTACCTCAAATGTAGGCCAAAAATGTGTCTTCTCATCCCCATGGTGTTGGTAGATCATTGGCTCACTAGGAAACCCCTAGTATATCCCAAAATATCATAAGACTCGAGCATACAGGAAGTACTCTCACTCAGTCTCATGTCGCCCAACAAACCGTCTCCCTCACTTCACCTGACAAAGTTGTGCCTTAGCCTCAGGCCATGCTGGAAAATCCTTGTAGGATCTCCAAGCCACCTCCTCTACCCTAAGTCATGCAAATAAATATATTTAATGGTCAATCATACCTTCAAAGAGATAGCTTCGACTTATCTTCTGGTCTTCCTACCATAGAATCCCATAACCTATCTCCCTATATTCAAGCTATGCTTGTGTCATCCAAGGCAGTCCCCATGGTCAATCTACAATAATATGCTACCATATCCACACCTAAAGTAGAAATATACATCTTAATCCCTTTTTCCCATGGTATCAAACCTTGTACAACTCATCATACAACTATGCTAGCAAAGTAGTACCCCAAGCCATCACTAGTGGTTGCTCTATGGTGCACTCCATAAGTGTAAATACCAACTTCAAAAGGTTCCAAGGGAACCTGGATCCTGATGAGTCAGGTAGAAACATGTTGAAGATCAATATAATTAGTAAGGTGTGTCTAGTGGTCAATGCCTCAGCCTCATACCATAACTCCACTAAAATACCTTCTCTAAGTAAGTCACGTATGGCCTCTTGCCAGTCCCTATCAAATTATCTCTACATAACCGTATCTCTCAGATATTGATGAGTAGAGACAATAGTTCATACCTTTATAAGAATGCACAAAATATGATAGACGTCCTCTAGAGTCACTCTCATCTTCCCTATAGATAGGTGGAAGGTTTTGGTTTGAGGATCCCATAATTCTATCAAAGTAGTCAAATAAGATCGATCATCCGCCACTAGATCTAACTGTGTCACTTGCTTAAGACCAATGGAATAAAGCCATTTATAATTATCCTCTATTAGTAATTCCATAGTGTTTTGAAAGAGATTTGTAAATTGATATTGAATCTTAACCACCTGGTAGAGGTAAGCAAGTTAACAAAAATGCACCAAAAATACATCAAAATTACCCAAAAATAGCAAAAAAAGACTTAAAAAGGAGACGTTTTTACCCTAATAGTGTGGCCATCCCACCTAGGGACAGCCCAAAATTTGGTATCCATTCCATCTAAGGATGGCCACTAGTGGTCATCCCACCAAAATACGGCCCCCAAAAGTGCTACAAAAGGGCCATTTTGGCCCTCAAAAATAGCCATAAAATAGTAAGAAAACATAAAAAAATGGAATAACAATGCATCTAAACCACACATAAAGCCTACATTCCTACATTTTATCACTAATATGGTTCATTAACCAAGCATTAGCGTGTCCCACCCTATGTTGAACAAGGTGAAACAACATTATTGTCATTGTTGTCAACATAGTAAAATAGATCTACTGATGTAGTGGATAGGAAGTTCAAAAGCTATTCAGATGCAGAAGATAGAAGTTCAAAGGTTATTCAGAGTATGTACAGTGATTTTCCAAGAAGACCAAAGTGGCCCATATGCAAAAGATCAAAGAAAAATACAAGTAAGAAAAGTGTCACGATATCGCGACATATACAACAGGCAAGAAAAATTGTCATGATTTCGTGACATGTTGGAAGAGAGAGAAAAAACAAGAAAAACTATTGCGATTTTGTGACATGTTGGAAGAGAGAGAAAAAGCAGGAAAACTGTCGTGATTTCACGACATGTTGGAAGAGAGAAAAAGTAGGAAAAACTGTCGCGATTTCACGACATGTTGGAAGAGAGAGAAAAAGTAGGAAAAACTGTCGCGATTTCGTGACATGTTGGAAGAGAAAAAAGGCAAGTGGAAAAACTGTCGCAATTTTGCGACATGTTGGAAGAGCAAGAGAAAGCAGGAAAAAGTGTCGCGCTTTCACGACAAGTTCGAAGAAAGAGAACAAGTAAGAAAAGTGTCACAATTTTGCGACATGTCGCATTTTCGTGACTAAAATAGGAGAGATAAATTAAGTTGGAAAAGTGTGACGATTTCATGATATGTCGCATTTTTGTGACTAAAATAGGAGAGAGAAAGTAAGTTTGAAAAGTGTCACGATTTCGCGACATGTCGCATTTTCACGACTAAAACAGGAGAGAGAAAATGCAAGGAGAAAAAGTGTCGCGATATCATGACATGTTGCATTTTCATGGCCAGAAGAGAAGAGAAAATACAAGGAGAAAAAGTGTCACGATTTCACGACATGTATTTTTGCAGGCCAAAGCTAAGAGAAAGAGCAAGGAGAAAAAGTGTCGCGATATCGCGACATGTATTTTCGGGGGCCAAAGCTAAGAGAAAGAGCAAGGAGAAAAAGTGTCGCGATATCGCGACATGTTGTATTTTCATGGGCCAAAGCTAAGAGAAAAAGCAAGGATAAAAAGTGTCGTGATATCGTGACATGTTATATTTTTGGGGGCCAAAGCAAAGAGAAAGTGTAAGGAGAAAAAGTGTCGCGATATCGCGACATGTAGCATTTTTGCGGTCCGATGCAAAGAGAAAGAGATAGAAAGAAAGTGTCGTGATATCACATGTATTTTTGGGGGCCAAAGCAAGGAGAAAAAGAGAGAAATAAAAAGTGTCGTGATATCGTGACATATATTTTCATAGTCGAGTTGAAGCTGACGAAGTCCGATGACAACTAACTAAAATTAGGGTTTACAATTGTTATGAAAGCTGACTAAGATTAGGGTTTATAGTTGACTAAGATTAGGGTTTTCATCATGAAAATGTTTTTATAAAAGGAGGGTTGTTTGGAGAATTGACATGTGTGAAATGGGTGAGCAATACGGTCGTTGTGCATAGAGAGCAAGTTGTGTCGAATCATGCTAAGTGCAAAATTCACAAATAGAGTAGAGTGCACAAAAGGGAGAAGATGATCATGAAGTTTGACTATAATGAAGCAGAGTGTGCGAAGTGATTACATAGAGAGTGTAGAGTGCACAGAGAGCGAAAAATTTTGAAGCTCGACCAGGTGCTGTTGTGATTACACAGAGAAAGCAGAGTGCACAAAGATCACAAAGGTGAAGAATATCAGTCAGGGTCTTGTAAAAGCAAAGGTATCTTACTATCAAACTTATAGATTCAAAATTGAAGTCCAAGTTTGTGCTTGGCATCAGGGGTTGGTGCTCCTTCTAGTAGGTGCTAGTAAATTGATTGTATAGTTGGTGCTTTGCAAAGGCTGGATTTGGATGGTAGTCCAAGCAATCAATATTTGAGAAGTAGCCACATTGGTGAACCTCATTAAATCTTGTGTTGTGTGATTCTCTTTTGTTTTTTTTTTTTGAATTTACATGGTGGAATCGATAGCCACCACAAATTTGAGCAGGTTTTCCAGCTTTTTATGGCCGCCATAGTATTCTACGCTGTCTACCCTAGAAGCCACCACATAGATCTTCACGTAGTCCTCCCCTATAACCACCATGCCATAATCATTTTAAATATTTTATGCCGCTAAAAGAACTAGGAAAGGGACAAGCATTCAGTATGGTGAGGCCCAATATTTGAACCTTAGACCTCTGCCCCCCTTATGGGGTTGGGATGAACCAATTGGTCTACACCTCGGATCCGTGTGATGCTCTTTTGTTATACTTTTTGTATCTAGTAATAAGTTTTAATTGCTACAGTATTAAGAGCTGTAAATTCAAGTTAAAAGAGCTACACTGATTCACCCCCCCTCTCAGTGTCATTGTAAGACTAACAATTAGTATCAGAGCTAAGTTCATATATAAGCTTAACTGGCTAGGGTGATCTTGGAAGTAACACAATGGCAAGTGGTGAAGGCTTATCATCAAACAAAGCACCATTATTTGACAGATCTAATTACATGTTCTAGAGAATCAAGATGCAGACATATCTCTGTGCTTTGGGATACGACATCTCGGATTCAGTAGTTAGTGGATACATAATACCCATCACTCCTCCAAAAGAGGCTGATGAAAAGAAACTGTTTGAAAATAACTCAAAAGCAAAGAATGCTCTCATGTGCGGATTAGCAGATAGTGAACTAGTAAATATCATGAGCTGTAAAATGACAAAAGAAATATGGGACAAACTGAGGAGTATTCATGAAGGAGATGATAATATCAAGGAGGCCAAGTTATAGACACATCGAGATTAGTTCGAAGCATTAAATATGAATAACGATGAAAACATTGAGGCATATATGCTGAGAGTTAATGGAATCATTAATGCGATCAGAGGACTCGACGAGGATATTGAAGACTCTGTCATCGTGAAAAAGGTATTAAGATCTCTTTCTCAAAGGTTTGATTCTAAAGTCTCAATGATAGAAGAAGCTAAAAATCTAAATTAATTTAGTATAGATGAGATGTATGGTTCCTTGACTGCATATGAGACAAGGATAGGAAGATCTAAACCCATAGATAGAGAAGCGACTTTTAAATCCCTTAAAAATAAAAATGCAAAACAAGATTTCGAGGAAGAAGAGACATCAGATGAAATGGAAGCAAACTTTGCTAAGAAACTAAAAATGGGAAAAGGAAAATACAGAGGAAAGCTACCATTTAAATGTTTCAACTGTGGAGGCATTGGGCATTTTGCATCTAAATGTCCACTTAATAAGAAGAACAAAAATGATGAAGGATCGCACCAAGAAAGAAGTGACTGGAAGAAAAAAATGAATTTCAAAAAAGGTAACTTCAAGAAGAAAAGTTTCATCTCCAGGAATGCCAGTTCATCAGAAGACAGCTCTGGTGAGGATTCTCAAGAGGAAACAGGTGAAGCTCTTTTCATGGCATTTGAAGAAGTAAAATTAGAAAAGGAAGAAGGAGTGAACTCTGAAGTATGTGGTGAAAAACCTTAGGCTGAAGTAGATCTAGAAGGTGAGTTGATCTCTACACTTGAAGAGTTGACAATAGAGAGGAAAAAGAATAAGAAAATTTCAAAAAATCTTGAGGATGCAAACGAAATCATAACCAGTCTAAAAGTACAGATAGAAGAATACAAGAAAATATCTGAAGATCTCGAAGTACAAATTACCATGAAAATAGATTATTGCTGCAAACTAGAAGAAGAGAATGTTAATTTACGGATGCAGATAGAAGAGATGAATCACAAAATTATTTGCTATCACAAACGCAAATAAAGTTCTATGAAGCTGGATAAGATTATAAATGACCAAAGGCCTGCAGGCATCAAAATTGGTCTGGATTTTCATCGAAGAAGAATCATCAAATGGATCAAAGGCCAGAAATGTAGAATCCATAAAAAATGAAAATAAGAAACATGTTGATCAAGGAAAAGCATCTCATGCAAAAGAAAGCAATGATGCCAGACACAAAAGGAGAATTGACAATGATGGATTCACCAATGTCACACATCAAAGAAGAAGAAGACCTATGGCTCCTACGACAACATGGCAAAGACCATCCCCCAGGTTCAATTATCCCTTTTATGGTTTCTATTGTAAATGCAATGGCTATGGACATCAAATCTTAGACTGCAAATATAATGTAAGACCAAGGAATTTCACCAGTAGAAATGCTTTTTCTCCTTTGATGAATTATATAGTAGAATATTATAACTGTCATAATTTTGGGCACATTGCAAGAAACTGTAGAAGTACATTTGCATAAAATCAATTTTAGGGAAGAAAATTTCAACCAAATAGGATGAGACAAAATAGAAAACTTCCTAAAAAACATGCACAAGCTATTGATAAGGGAAAGGCAAAATAAGAGAAAAAAACTACTATCAAAACAGAGTGGAAAGAAAAAGAGCGACTTAAGGAAGAAAAGGAATCCTTAATCATACAAACAACATTTAAAGCACAGAATAAATATATACCATGGATACTTGATAGTGGATGCTCCAGTCATATGACAGGTGACAAATAGAAATTTGAGAAGTTATAGAAATATGAAGGTGGTTCAGTAAAGTTTGGAAATAATGATGGAGCTAAGATAGTTGGCAAAGGTTTAGTTAAAATTAGTGACGAAAAGATTAAGTTAGAAGAAGTCTTGTTTGTGGATGGTTTGAAACATAACTTATTGAGCATAAGTCAGATTTGAGATAAAGGTCATGAAGTAGTTTTTAAGAAGCAGGGTTGTGAAGTCAAAAAAACAAACAGTGGAAAACTGATAGCAACTGGATCAAGGACATATGGCAACCTGTATACGCTCTCTAAGACTTCAGAAGAATCTTGTTTTATTGGACAAAAAGAAGAAAATTGGTTGTGGCACAAGAGACTCGGTCATATCAGTTTTGATAATCTAGTAAAAATCAACTCAAAAAGGGTAGTGAGAGATATTCCCACCATCAAAAAACCTACAAACAACATTTGTGCTTCATGCCAAAAGGGGAAGCAAACTAGAGTCACATTCAAAACAAAAGAATACTACACGAGCAAACCCTTGGAACTAATACACACTAATTTATGTGGACTCATGAGAACACAAAGCATAAATGATGACAAATATTTTATGTTGTGCATTGATGACTATTCCAAAATGACATGGATATTTTTCTTGAAGCATAAATCAGAAGCTCTTAACATGTTCAAGATTTTCAAAAACCATGTTGAGAATGAAACAGGAAAGAGGATCAAATGTTTAAGATCAAACAGAGGAGGAGAATTCATTTCAAAGGAGTTTACATAGTACTATGAAAAATACGATATTAGGAGATAGTTTTCAGCATCCAGGATACCTCAACAACATGGAGTGGTAGAAAGAAAGAACATGACAATGCAGGAAATGGCACAGACTATGTTGGCTGAAAGTAGAGTAGTAGACAAATTTTGGAAAGAAGCAGTCCATACTGCGGTGTATATCCAAAATAGGTACATGCTGAGAACACATGAAAGCAAAACTCCTTATGAGTTGTGGTTCAGTAAAAGGGCAACAACAAAATACCTCAAAATTTTTGGTAGCAAGTGCTACATCAAAAGAACTGAAGATAATCTTGGTAAGTTTGAAGATAGAGTGGATGAAGGTATTTTTGTTGGTTATTCATCAAAAAGCAAAGCTTACAAATGCTACAACAAGAGGCTAAAGAAAATTGTGGACAGTGTCGATGTTAAATTTGATGAAGGTAGAGAATGAGTGTTGTAAGTGTGAATAGGGTCATCACAAAGGAGGCTTAGAAAAATCTAGTTTCTAGCCTCCAGTGTGAAAACTCCTAGTTGTCAGCTGGCTAGGTTTTGTCGGCATATTTTTTAAAAATTTCACATTTTCCTAATCTCCTCTAACCTTCCCCTATATTCCCTCTCCCTCCTTCTCTTTTTTTCTTCCACATCCCCTAACTCCCTTCCACTTATTCCTCCAACCTCCTTCTTCTCCTTATCTCTCCAAACTTCCTCCTTATCCCTTTATCCTCCGTTCTCTCTCAATATCCTATATAAACCTTAGAACATATTGTAATATGGATGGCGAACTATTGAATAAATTAAATAATTGCTGCTATTTTATATTTTGTTTATGGATTTGACCTGCACCTGCGCTCGCTCTGACAATATCTGGTATCAGAGCCATTGCTGTGCCAGTTTGGGCATGGATCCCGAGGCACACGGTAGTCGAGGTGACACCTGCAAGCACAGTTCTCAAGATGCGACATGTGGAGGTAGCAGAGCAGACATGGAAGCATGTGGATCGAGGCGGTTGACGTAGCAACTGAGCTGGCGGAGGAGCTGGCAGCAACGTGGCAACATGTGGTTGGCTAAAATTCTGCCACATGGTGATTGCGCATTGGTCGAGGTGGCAAGTGATGTGGTAGTTTGCAATTGGTGGAAGCAATGACAAAATACGAGCGGTTGATTGCCCGAAGGCAATCGAACACATCTCTGTGTGTTTGGGATTAAAAATCCCTCTTTTGTCTCCCACACGGTGAATGTGGGACAAAAGAAATTAAAAAAAAAAAAAAACCGCGGCACGTCGAATTTATTAGGGGCCCGCGTTACCTTCTACTCCCGTCCGGATGCCTAGCGGAGTTGGCTAGGGCGGACGCTTGCTCGGAGGAGGTCCGGGGATCGAATCCCGCCGGAGGCTAAGAAGGAAGGTTTAAATTTTTTTTTTTCCGTCACTGCCGAAAGGATTAAAAGGAAGGGCACTTCCTTTTGTTGCCAGCCGAGCTGCATGGTGCAGCGGCTAAGGCGCTCCCCGCTTTGAGCAGAGGTCGCGCGTTCGATTCGCGCCAAGGATAAACAAGGTAAAATTTTTCTAAAAAAGGTTTTGGCATTTTTTTTTTAAAGGTTTTAAAATTTATTTAATAATTTTTTATATTATTTTTAAAATTATCTTTTTTAATAGTTTTTTAAAAAAAGGTAATTTAAAAAATAATAAAAAGTTATTAAATTTATTTAAAAAAAAAACCTTTATAATTTTTTTTTTGCAAACCTTTAAAGAGAATTCGTGAAAGGAGGAATAATGTGCCTGTGAAATGGTAGATGCTCCGATCTGAAGGGTGCTATCATGCATTACTTTCAATTTTGAAGAGACAGACACCAGAATCCTTTGACCAAAGGGTTCAAAGTTTAGGACTACACACAGTGTTTTGTCAACTTGAAAATCAGGTGATAGCTCACCTAAGAAAGCCGGATTCAGGATACGAAGGAGGATCTGAAGACAATATCTTCGAAAGAAGAATTGAAGAGTCAGATACAGTAGAATTTGTATCGGATGTACCATCAAATGCCAGTTACACACCAGGTGTTCCAACAACTGAATTGAGTGAGGGCTATACTCCACGCTCTCCTGAACCTGAACCAGAAGAAGAAGAGGAAGCAGAAGAGGAAGAAGAGGAAGAAGAAGAAGAAGAAGAAGACGAAGAAGAAGCAGCAGAAGAAGATCCAGAGGAAGTGAAACCTGAGATCATCATCATCAGCAGCAGTTCCGAAGCAGAACTTGAATGTACTAAAAAGGCGAGATTTGATTTGAATAATTAATCTCTTTGTACTGCTTTAAAGTACTTGTTTGCTTCGAATAAAGTTTGTTTTTATTCTGTAATGGCATCCAATACTAGTCTTCTGATCCCTGAGTTCAATGGAGGAGACTATGAATATTGGTCTATTAAAATGAAAACCCTTTTGATAGGAAAAGGTCTTTGGGATGTAGTCGAAGAAGGCTATACTAAACCAACTGCTGCTGAATGGGCAAATTTTTCTAATGCTGATAAAAAGGCGAGAAAAGAAGCACAAAATAATAATGCTTTTGCCCTTTATCACATTCATGCTACCTTAGATAAAAGTATCTTCCCTAGGGTTGCATATTATGTAATTGCACAAGATGCCTGGAATGCCCTAAAAGAAAGCTATAGAGGTAGTGACCAAGTGAAGTAGGTAAAACTGCAAACTTTGAAATGAGATTTTGAGAATCTCAAGATGCAAGAGAATGAAAAATTCAGAGACTACTGCATGCGAGTGAAAGTAGTAGTTGACAAAATGGTCACACTAGGGGAGGATATTAAGCCATAGATGATGGTGAAGAAAGTGTTGAGAAAAATTCTTCCTAAATGGAATTCTATTGCAATAATTATTGAAGAATCCAAAGACTTAACCACATTGTCTTTTGATGCATTAACTGGTTCACTTCTCTCACATGAAGAGAGGTTACAGGAAACTCCTTCCACCAGTTATGGAGGAGATGACAAAGCTTTTGCCACACATGAAGGAAGAGGTAGAGGCCATGGCAGAGGTCAACAAATAGGCAGAGGCAGGAATAATCAAAGAGGGGGAATTCCTAACAGAGGAGGATCATCCAATAGAGGTGGAAATCAGAATAAAGGAGGACAACAACAATATAGAGGGAAACAGTCTGGCAAAGGAAAAGGCAGAGATAAATCAAAATAAGTTTGCTACAATTATGGCAAACCTGGCCATTATGCTCGAGATTATTGGTCAAATACTTCGCAAGGAAGCAACAGCAACCAGAGCAGTCAGTTTGGGAATTTTGGAGAAGAGGAAGAGTCCTCAAATATCTTTCTTTCTTATGGCCAGACAGAGAAAAATATGAATGATACATGGATTTTGGACACTGGGTGTTCAAATCACATGAGTGGCAAAGAAGAACTCTTTGCTACTTTAGACTCATACAAATCCAGCATTCGGTTGGGAGATGACAAGTCATTGGCAGTTGAAGGCATTGGAGCCATGGAGGTTCCAACGAAAGAAGGCATCAAGCAAGTAAGTGATATCTATTACACTCCTCATCTTCAACACAATATTTTAAGTGTTGGTCAAATGCTTGAAAAGAATTACAAGTTGATTTTTGATGAGGGTAAATGCACCATTTTTGACAAGAACAATAGTAATAGAATCATTACACAAGTGCCAATGTCGAAGAATAGATTATTTCCTTTGAAGTTTAGCCAACCAGGAGAAAATAAGTTAGAAAATGTTGCTATTACCAATCCAAGTGTCCTATGGCACTTGAGATATGGTCACTTAAATTCAGCAAGTTTGAAGATGCTAACTTCACAAGCAATGGTGACTGGACTTCCCAAAATTCAAGATAGTAAGGAAGTCTGTGAAGGGTGTGCCTTGGGCAAGCATGCCAGATCAAAATTTCCTCATGGACAAGCATGGAGGGCCAGTTATCCTCTTCAGTTAGTGCATTCAGACATCTGTGGTCCGATGCAGACCAAGAGTCTAGGTAATCACTCTTACTTCCTACTTTTCATTGATGATTGCACAAGGATGTGTTGGATATATTTTTTGAAGCATAAGGATGAAGCATTTGCATGCTTTGTTGATTTTAAAGCAAAAGTTGAAAGTGAGAGTGGATATTCTATAAAATGTCTCAGATCAGATAGAGGAGGAGAATACTCCTCTAATCATTTTTTGAATTTTTGTAAACATCATGGCATCAAGAGGCAGTTCACAACTGCCTACACTCCACAAAAAAATGGTGTAGCAGAAAGAAAGAATCGCACCATTGTGGAGATGGCAATATCAATGCTACAGACAAAGCATTTGAGTAATTCATATTGGGGAGATGCAATAAGGACTAATGTTCACATCTTGAACAGAAGTCCTACTTCAAGTTTGAAAGGGAAGACACCTTACCAAGCCTGGTATGGTAAGAAACCAAATGTGAAGTATTTCAGAGTATTTGGTTCATTGGCATATGCTCACATTCCTGATGAGCTGAGAAAGAAGTTGGATCCAAAGAGTCAGGCATGCATTTTTGTAGGATACTATGAAAATACAAAGGGTTATAGACTCTACAATCCTACGACTCAAAAGATAGTAGTTTCAAGGGATGTGATTTTTTATGAAGGGGGAGAGTGGGGTAAGCCCCAAATATACAGTGATGTTGAGTCACATGATACAAGTTCTTAGCAGGTGCAGCAACAGATACCACAGAAAGGCAATAAATCTCCACCTTCAAGCCCAAGTTCTTCTAGTTCATCTTCCTCACCAATAATGAGTAATTAGCTATGAAATGAACTACCCAATTTATGAAGAGGTTATTGAAGGAGATGAGGAAAATGAAACAAAAAAGATACAAAAAATTGACTCAGATGATTTAAGTTGTGATTCAGAAGTGGAAGAGAATAAGAAATTCAAAACAGGCAGCTGGCAAAAAAATCATCCTAGAGAGCAAATAATTGGAGACCCCAATGTTGGTGTTCAGACAAGAAGAAGAGTAGTAAGTAACTACTCTCTGTTATCCAGCATTGAGTCCAAAAATGTTGCTGACGCAAGTAAAGATGAAAGTTGGATGAAGGCAATAAATGAATAATTAGATCAGATTGAGAAAAATGAAACTTGGGAGTTAGTACCTAGACTTGCAAATAAAAATATAATCGGGACTAAATGGATTTTTCAAAAAAAAATTGAATGAAGACGGACATGTAGTTAGAAATAAAGCAATATTGGTATGTAAGGGTTATGCACAAGTTGAAGGTATTGACTTTGAGGAAAATTTTGCACCAGTATCTAGACTAGAGGCAATTAGAATGTTTCTGGCTTTAGCAGTCTATAAGAATTTCAAAGTTTATCAAATGGATGTGAAATAAGCATTTTTGAATGTGAAACTTGAAGAAGAGGTTTATATTGAGCAACCATATGGTTTTGAACTTGGTGATGATCCCAAATTGGTTTGCAAGTTGAAGAAAGCATTATATGGCTTAAAACAGGCACCCGAAGCATGGTATGCAAGGCTAGACAACTATCTCACTCAACAAGGGTTTAAGAAAGGTATGGTGGATAGTAATTTGTATATCAAAACAAAAAATGGGAATCTTATTGTTCTTGTTGTATACATAGATGATATCATATTTGGCAGCAACAAAAATGAGTCGTGTAAAGATTTAGCAAATAAGATGCAGAAAAAATTTGAAATGTCAATGATTGGTGAACTTTCATATTTCCTCAGGTTGCAAGTTAATAAAAATAATAAGGGCATATTTATTTCTCAAGTTAAATATGTGAAAGAGATGTTAAAAAAATTCACAACGAAGGATTGTAAGCCAGTTAGCACTCCATGATGACAGGTTGCAAGTTGAGAAAGGATGAAAAATCTCCACTTGTTGATCAAACCATGTACAAATCTATGATTGGGAGTTTACTGTACCCGACAGCTACCAGACCAAATATTTTGCAGGTAGTATGCATGGTAGCATGATTTCAGGCTAATCCCAAGGAGACTCATGTGATAGTAGTGAAAATGATTCTTCGATACCTCAAGGGTACTATGGAGTATGGGTTATGGTATATGAAAGGTAAGGACTTCACCCTTATTGTGTATTCAGATGCAGATTGGGCAGGATGTGTAGATGACAGAAAGAGTACCAGTGGAGGTGCATTCTATCTTGGAGATAGGTTGGTCGCGTGGCATAGTAAGAAACAAGAGTCAGTTTCTTTATCGACAGCAGAGGTAGAATATATTGTAGCGACAACATGTTGTACGCAGGTTTTGTGGATGAAACAAACCCTGAAAGATCTTGGTATTAGCTTCAGTGAGCCAATATCAATTAAGTGTGATAACACCAATGCCATTAACATCTCCAAGAATCCGGTTATGCATTCACACACAAAACACATTACTATCAGGTATCACTTTTTGAAGGAGAAAGTTGCGGAAGGTGAGGTTAAGTTGGATTTTGTTCCAACTACAGAGCAAGTAGCAGATATCTTCACAAAACCATTGCCCAAGGATTTTTTTGAGTACCTTCACAATAAATTGGGAGTGGGCACACTTCCCAAGAATTTAGTAGCTACAGGGATCACATTCTCAGGGGGAGCATTTAAGTATTTGATTATCTTTTTGCTCATGTTCATGATTTTTACTAAGTGTAATAAATTTTGCCTAAGAATGTTGTTCAAGGACTCAGGGGGAGTCTACGGTAGCACTTTGGTATTATTGTCAAAGGGGGAGAAGAATTATAGGAAATTGCACATGTGTTGCCAACAATTCCAAAGGGGGAGATTGTTGAGCAAGGTGTAGCAACAATATTGTCATTGTTGTCAACACAGTCAGATGGATCTGCTGATGTAGTGGATAGGAAGTTCAAAAGCTATTCAGATGTAGAATATAGGAGTTCAAAGGTTATTCAGAGTATGTATAGTGATTTTCCAAGAAGACCGAAGTGCCCCATATGCAAAAGATCAAAGAAAAAGACAAGTAAGAAAAGTGTCGCGATATTGCGACATATACAACAGGCAAGAAAAACTGTCATGATTTCACGACATGTTGGAAGAGAGAAAAATCAAGAAAAACTATCATGATTTTGTGACATGTTGGAAGAGAGAAAAAAAGCAGGAAAAATTTTCACGATTTTGTGACATGTTGGAAGAGAGAAAAAGCAGGAAAAACTGTCGCGATTTCGCGACATGTTGGAAGAGAGAGAAAAAGCAGGAAAAATTGTCGTGATTTCGTGACATGTTGGAAGAGAAAAAAATCAAGTGGAAAAACTGTCACGATTTCACGACAAGTTGGAAGAGCAAGAGAAATTAGGAAAAAGTGTCGCACTTTCACGACAAGTTCGAAGAAAGATAATAAGTAAGAAAAGTGTCACGATTTCGCGACATGTCGTATTTTCACAGCTAAAATAGGAGAGAGAAAGTAAGTTGGAAAAGTGTCACGATTTCACGACATGTCGCATTTTCATGACTAAAATAGGAGAGAGAAATTAAGTTTGAAAAGTGTCACGATTTCGTGACATGTCGCATTTTCGCGACTAAAATAGGAGAGAGAAAATGCAAGGAGAAAAAGTGTCGCGATATCGCGACATGTTGCATTTTCGTGGCCAGAAGAGAAGAGAAAATGCAAGGAGAAAAAGTGTCATGATTTTGTGACATGTTGTATTTTTGCAGGCCAAAGCTAAGAGAAAGAGCAAGGAGAAAAAGTGTCGCGATATCACGACATGTATTTTTGGGGGCCAAAGCTAAGAGAAAGAGCAAGGAGAAAAAATGTCAAGATATCACGACATGATGTATTTTCACGGGCCAAAGCTAAGAGAAAAAGCAAGGAGAAAAAGTGTCACGATATCATGACATGTTGTAGTTTTGGGGGCCGAAGCAAAGAGAAAGCATAAGGAGAAAAAGTGTCGCGATATCGTGACATGTAGCATTTTCACGGTCTGATGCAAAGAGAAAGAGAGAAATAAAAAGTGTCGTGATATCATGACATGTATTTTTGGAGGCCAAAGCAAGGAGAAAGAGAGAGAAAGAAAAAGTGTCGTGATATCGCGACATGTTGTATTTTCATGGTTGAGTTGAAGCCAATGAAGTCCAATGATAGCCGACTAAAATTAGGGTTTATAGTTGTTATGAAAGCCGACTAGTATTAGGATTTACAACCGACTAAGATTAGGGTTTTCATCATAAAAATGTTGTTATAAAAGGAGGGCTGTTTGGAGAATTAACATGTGTGAAATGGGTGAGCGATACGGTTGTTGTGCATAGAGAGCAAGTTGTGTCAAATCATGCTAAGTGCAAAATTCACAAAGAGAGTAGAGTGCGCAAAAGGGATAAGATGATCGTGAAGTTTGATTGTAATGAAGCAGAGTGTGCAAAGTGATTACACAGAGAGTGCAGAGTGCGCAGAGAGCGAAAAAGGTTGAAGCTCGACCAGGTGCTACTATGATTGCATAGAGAAAGTAGAGTGTGCAAAGAACACAAAGGTGAAGAAGACCAGTCAGGGTCTTGCAAAAGCAAAGGTATCTTATTGTCAAACTTATAGATTCAGAATTGAAGTCCAAGTTTGTGCTTGGCATCAAGGGTTGGTGCTCCTTCTAGTCGGTGCTGGTAAATTGATTGTAAAGTTGGTGCTTTGCAAAGGATGGATTTGGATAGTAGTCCAAGCAGTCAATATTTGAGGAGTAGCCACATTGGTGAACCTTGTTAAATCTTGTGTTGTGTGATGCTCTTTTGTTATACTTGCTATATCTAGTAATAAGTTTTAATTACTACGATATTAAGAGCTGTAAATTCAAGTTAAAAGAGCTACACTGATTCACCCCCCCTCTCAGTTTCATTGTAAGACTAACACCCTAGGATGCCCATAAATTATGCAGCAATACCACCCTAGGACGGCCACCGAAAAATCACAAAAAATAGCTAAAAATGACCAAAAAAGGGCCTAAAAGCCACAAAAAACATGTCAAAATTTGATGAATTTCACAAAGAATAAATATTACATTCAAAGTGTTCAAAAATAAATTGAAAAGTCTCTACTTCAATCCTCAATAATGCCATTATTTCTGGACCACTCCATGGGAATGAAGTATTCAGTTCTTTTCTACCATGAAATATTAACAAAACGATCAAAATCTTCACAAAATTGATAAATCTTATAATGGGTAAAACTGATGGTTATCCCAATCAAGTCATATGGGTCAAGTGACTCATAAATTTCATAATTTTTCATGCCCTAATTGACTCATCTCTTTAATGGGTAGCCATAATAACAAATTAACAATCCAAATAAACACTTAAACACTCAAAAGTGCAATTTGCATACTTTCAAAAGAATCATTGTCAATGACAAATTTCAAGGCTACACTGGGGCAAATAAATAAATGCAACAAAAAATTCTTGGTATACTTAAAGCCTCGGGTCATTTATCCCAATATAAGCAACATAAGTAACCAATACCAAGTATATGCTAAGCCCCTACAATAGCCATTACAGAGTGGCTGAAAGGTATAACAAAATCAATCATTCAATTATGTCAAAAGGAAAGATTCCAAGAATGTATGCTCTTTCCACAATGGAGGCATCTAAAGTGAGTTAGTTTACTTAATAAAATTATTCATTTTATGATTTAGTCATCTATTTTTGCTTAGTTCTCTTTTGCACATAGTGCGTCTCAAAAAGGGGCATCTGTAGACACTAAAATTGTGTAAATAAGATAAGATTGCCAAGGTGACACTCTTATCGATACCATATGGCCCCATTGGACAACCCCCATGGTTTAATTAGGGGTCATAACTACTTTGGGAAGTTTTACCCCATGTTTGGGAGGTTGTGGGCCATGTAGCCATGATCATCCCACCCCAGGATGACCACAGTTCATGGTCATGCCACCCAGGGATGGCCACAGGAAACCGTCCCTGGGTGGGACAACAAAGGTACATACCCCTCAAAAAGTCAAAGGTGGGATAAATGGTAAAAAATTTCTTCCATTTGTGCCACCCAATCACTCATGACAGATTGGGATACTGTCATGGCCATTAGGGACTACAAATTGGAGGTCCAATTGGAAAGCCTCTTCCACCCTATTCATGGTAAAGACATTGACAAGTGGTAGCACTTGCCTTGCATGCCCAAATGTGCCCCTTTGCCATATTTTCCCTCTTGGGCTATAAATTGGAGTGTTTCCACTCAATTTCAGAGAGAGACATTTACAAGCATTTACCATGAAGTGTTGTCGAGATTTCCTCTCACCTTTTGCCCTTGTATTTGGCCTTGGAAACCTCATAAATTGAAGGTATTTTCAAGGAATTCCCAAATACGTACATACTCTCCAAAACCTATCAATTCAAGTGAGTTTAGTCACAAAATTTAATGACAACATCCCTAGGAGGATTATAGACCATATCCAAGTGGAATTGGTGACAGAAACCACCTTGTTTTGTGGTCGTCCCCTCTAGGAAGGTTAATAGTCCCAATTGGAACTCTTTGGGATGGCCATGAATTGGCCCATAGTTTTGATCCAATTTTAGTGTAGATCAATTTTATAGCATTATATTAGCATCATATTCAATTTTGGTAAAGTTTGGAGTCGTTTTGAATTGTTAATTAGGGTTTTTGTGATTACAGTCCTAATTGGAACTCTCAGGTATGACCATAGGTTCTTGATCATAATATCACTTCAATTTATGCTCATATCATTACAAAATCATATAATATACATCATGCTAATTTTTCATGTCATTTTGGAGTAGTTTAGACCTGTCAATTACACTTTTTACATTCAATACTACATGCATTTCATAGATTTTATCATCGTATGCATATGCTATTAACATATTTCATTTTTTTGTGTGTAGGTACAGGTATCCTAACACACAAGGAAGGATATAAGGAGTTGAAGAAAAATATCTCAAAGCAGTGGCAACGCAAGCCTGCTTTTCAATTGTGAATGCAAGAAGAACATTGAAAGCACACCATCAGTTTGTGAAAGGATTGAATCCTTCAAAATTGTAACTTGAATTGTATCAATTTGGGAGCCCTCAAGGGGACATTTTGTAACCTCCTATTTGGAAAATTAATCAATACAAAGATAACCCCCATTCCTTTAAATATTTGTCACTTATTTATGGTTTACTTTCATGTCGCTTTGAATGCTTGATTAGAACATTAGATGCATTTCAATTTCATTTGCTAGGTACACTGTTTTTCTACTCTACACACACCATTGTTCCTATTTGAACCACAAGTCACTCCTCAAGAATCCACTTCCACAACCACACCTACACAAGTTGTAGTTCATCACACTAATCCAAGTATTGGTAAATAAATTCTCCAAAATTTTGTAACCACTACACCAAGCATTGAGATTGTTAGATATTACGGTCACCCATGTGACCCACCATTAGAAATTGGTGTGATATACAATATGGGTTCTACCCCAAATTGAATCAAATTCATGTATGGGGGTTCGATTCCTCATTTGATTCACCTCCTCCTATTGAACCTCAACAATAGTTTTACACTAACATTGATTATTTCTCTAGCCATCCTTTTCCATGAATTACTTTAGCACATTAATTGGCAAGTATATGGTTTAGAATGACATGAGTAGAGCATTCACAATATTTTTGAGCCTCAATTTTGAGATGTACATGATCATGTAGGTTTGGAATACAAACCATGATTCTCCACAACCTCATTAAAATAATCATTTCAAAAACTCACCATAGATCCTGATGAGGATAGTTATGATAGTGAGGATGAGTATGTAGACCTTGAATTCATACCTCAACTACACAAGGTTTTTTTGACTAGTTTTTGCGTATCTCCATGATTAGTAGACATTTCCAACAACTCTAAGGAGGATTTTGATGAGACATTTAACACATTCTTAATTGCCTCTGATAGATTTTAAGATGAATTAGCCCCCATCACACCAATCACTGATGAATATGAGTTTTACTTATACATTTTCCTCCTCTTGCAACCCATATTTCATTTTCTTCTCCCATCTGAGCATCTCGATACACAAATCAATCTACCACCTCTACCTTGGCCACATTTACAAGGTAATAATAAATAAATAAAAGATAAAAGAAAAAATAATAATGTGCATCCATTCATATAAAATAGTTACATTTATAGTTTTTAAATATTCCACTCTCATCTCACTTCATATTGCATCTCATACATTCCTATCATTTACATTCATACACTTCATATGTCATATTGGTTATGATTCCATTATTTTGGATGATTTTTAGTCTATCAAGTCTTGTTCCATTAATCAAGGACACCTTTATTTTAGTCTTGGTCTTATAATGCCATGCATAGTTCATTGTCATATACAAAATTTACATCTACCAAATCCATCTTGCATTGCATAGCACCTTGTCTCTTTTGTAGTCTTTGGCTTGAGGAATATCTAGGTTCTTTAAATGACTCATCCACTCATAGTATTTTAGACAATCTCCATTGAGTATCAAATAGTCCTTAGGTGATACAGGTTGTTCCTGGTTAAATCAGGTTTCCTTTTGGACCACACACATGTATTACACATTAATCACATTGTGATACCTCAAAACAACAAATTCATGTGTGGCTATTACCATAAAGTAAAAAATTTCCTTTGCTCATCCTATCATGCACATGGTCTAACTCTAAGAATTGGCAAAGGGATAAACATAAAATAAAAAGATAAAATTCTATTAAAAATACCAAAAACAAATAAAAACTTGAATCCTTGGAATTATCAAGTTCTTGGATCATGGGTTTAACCTCCATCAAGGCTATAAATGTCTGACTAATAGTGTATTGCACTTGTGTGGTGACATGTCTATCACATTAGAAAACTTCTTTTGTATAGACCTATGTATGCTTGTAGATGAGCTAGCATATTGGCATAAGTTACAAGTGATTAGTTTGCCCTTTTTCACGATTGAAAATAAATATTCATTGCAGACACAGTTGATCCTTGAGAGACTTGACTCCACTAGGACACCCTTAGTATCTTATGGATGTATGGGATTAATATATGGGTTTGTTTAAGGTCACTAGGATGTTTGACTATTTTGAAAATAAATCTATATTCTTTATCCCTAAGATAAACAAATTGTTAAGTGAGCTCAAATTTCATACCACCATTGCATTGCTTTGTACGTCTTATATATCATTGCAATTTCCATCATATATTCAAACCAGTATTACTGTGTTGGTGTACCTAACTAAGAAATAAATATAAATTTATTAAATAATGGTCTATAACTTTCTCTAATGACCATTAATTATGCATCAATATTCATTCATCCAATATATGCTAATCTATGTCAATCATTATCATCTAATATACATTTCATCTACATTCTACTAATTCCATCACATGTTCAATCGTGAGGTTTTAAGGTCACACCATTTACCTCACTCAATCAAAATATTAAAAAACAAAACTCTAAAGGAACCAAACTGCTTTGGTCACTTTCAATCCAAAAGGCTCCAAAGAAACCCACCCCTTTGGTCAATTCAATCTAAAAGGTTGCAAAGGAGAAACTCATTTGGTCAATTTCAATAAAAATGTTCCAAAGGAGACACCCCTTTGATAAATCCAATTCAAAAGGCCCCAAAGGAACAAAAAATCATTTTGTCACTTTCAATCCAAAAGGCCCCAAAGAAGACACTCCTTTGGTCACTTACAAACTCAAAAGGCTCTAAAGGAACCCATCCCTTTGGTCAATTCCATCCAAAAGGCTCAAAAGGAAAAAATCCTTTGGTCACATTCAATCAAAATTCTCCAAAGGAGACACCCCTTGGTCAATCCAATAAAAAAGTCTCCAAAGGAACAAAAAATCATTTGGTCACTTTCAATCTAAAAGGCTCCAAAGGAGACACTCCTTTGGTCACTTTCAAACTTGAAAGGATCCAAAGGAACCAAACCCATTTGGTCACTTTTGGTTCAAAAGGCTCTAGAGGCCCCAAACCCCTTTGGTCAACATCGAGAATATCCTTTTCTTTCTTACACTGGCTTAGGATATGCTTTTTAGTTATAGATTAACTAGACTAGATCCTCGAGTGAACCTTGTATCTAGTGATTGACTCTAATCACCTAGCAATTGTAGTGATTGGTTATCCATGCAATCCAGTAGGATGGGTAAATCATCATAAGGATCCTCTTTTAAAAAAACATAAAAAACCACAATTTTTCGATCTTTTCATGTCATGTTCCACTTTTTTGTCAACCTATCATGGCCCATTCCATCAAAAATTTCAATTTTATCTTGAATCAAGTTCAATATTCAATCAACCAATTTTGGAGTCGCATATGTCCAAGAAAAATTTCCAAATGCTATCATCAAATACCTTTCTACTAGGGTACATAACAAAACTTATTTTTATAAAATGACTTTGGTATCCATCATGCCACTTCCTACATAGGTTTACATGTTGTAAATGCAATCAAGGTGATGATGCCCACCTACAAATGACATCAGTATCACACATACACTCATTGGATATTCCATCTACCACAATTGCAATTGCACATCATTATATAGTTGGACCAGGACACCTTTATGGATATAAATGCATATTGCTACAACAAGAAGATCTTAACCATTTCTAGTTGAAGGCCCCATACTCTCCTAACTACCACTCTACTAGAATGAGCCTATGGGCATATTGTTGTAACAACTTTCAATTTTTTTGTTATGTAATAATTAGTATTTATAGGATGAGCGACCTAAATAAATGGTCGACTCTTGGATTTTTACAAGGCAATGTATATAGACTTCTAAAAGCTAATAAAAGATCACCCATTCTATTTTTTGGATCACTAGTGTTGTTAATAAAGTATGTATAGATTGTTAATTGCCATATAAAGTTAGGTTTAATGTAACTTGCTTTAATTCTTACTCTGAATTTATGTGGTAAAGTTTTTCTAACTCTGAAATTAACCTTACCAATAAGCTTGTGTTTGAATAGATTTACACCAGAAGCTTAGTTTCTCTATTTTGATGGTTCAAATAGATGCTTCTTTATAAAAGGCTATTATAGTTATTTTGTTTTTTTCTAATTTGTACCATTTAAAAGATTCTATTAATAGCTATATTTCCCTCCCTTTTCACATTTTTCTCTCTCCATTTTTCTAAAAATACAAGGAACTAGCCTCCTTTGGAGATTGAACCAGGTAAGCTCTATCTTAGCCCTATATTTCAATGTTGGCAAAGTCTTGGGTGCAAATATAATCAAAGGCAGGTTTTGCTCCAATAGTTTTTGGTATGCCCGATGGGACCTGATCCCATGCAGTATATAGATCAAAGTTTCAATGATTACCATTGCCTTGTTTATTTTGTATGAATCACCTAGCGACTCTACCCAAGAAAGGAACCCTAAGAAAGCCTTTACTTACTTTCTGGTTGAATACTATCTTTTAAGATAACTATATTTAAAGCTAAAAGTTTTGAAGAACCCATTGAGTTCTTTGAGTTACACCTTGGTAGCCTTAGAGCTAATCCAGTGTTAGTTGCTAGAACAACTTCTTCATATACTGCTAATATAGTATACGCACATATTTCTCCTCTAGCCTTCCCTAGTACTACTGCTAGTAGAACATTAACTACAACTACCTTTATGCCCATTATATTTGGTAGGACCATAACTACAATGTTCGTAAATAAACCAAATCTACCTTACCCCTTATGGAACCATACAACCCCCTTGAATCTAGCATCTCACCACCCAATTCCAGAAATGGCCTTGAAAGCATTACCCCAATATGACAGTATTGGAAATATGGCTTATGAACATTGTTAAGATGTAGCAACATTCACACTGATACATAACATCACTAAAGAAGATGTTATGATTAGATTGCTAGTTATTTCGTTGAAAGAAAAAATGATCTATTGGTATAGAACCCTAGAAAAACAAATTATATCTACTTGGGCCCAACTTGTTGGTAAACTAGTAGAAGAGTTCAAAGAGCATGTAGATCCTTTCTCCCTACTAAATTAGTTTACCATTATCGAGAAGCACCCTCAGGAAGAAATAGTTGACTTTAACATCAGATTCAATCAAACTTGGAAAAGAGTACCTAACAGATTGAGACTGACATATGAACAGTCAATGTATTACTATTTGAGGGATTTCAACTTAGACATAAGTATGGCCATCAAGAAATCCTAAATATTCACCTTCCCAAAGATTTACCAAGAATATCAAAAGGTAGAAAGAGATTTGATTGCTTTTGGAAGGTTTCCTATGAAAATGATAATGCCTATCTTTCTATATCTACCATAAGCATAAAATACTACTTTCCCAACTCTCACTCCCACTCTTAATGCAAGTATCCCTAAATGGAACGAATAGCCTAATATCCCAGTGATACATACATCTCTCGCTCCTCTGATGCTTTCCACCATTCCTACTCTCCCAATAGCAATAGTTCCATCGACTCCAAATCTTCCACTAGTAGCTTTACAAGATCTGCAAGCATCCATGAAAAAATTGATAAATAAAATAATCTCAATGGAAATAAGAGAGGTAGAAAGGAATTTACAATGATGGAGGTTTCCACAAAGTAACAAAATATCAAGCCTCCACAAGTGGTAGAAGTTATTATAAATCTAGCATGGTTTATGCCAATGAAGAAAATGAACCCACTACCACTTTGACAGAGTCAAAATTTTGGTGTTCCACATGTAATGATACGCACTATGAAACTTCATGCATGATTCACCAATACCATATCTAGAAGCTAGCTATCAAAAATGCTGAGAGAACCCTCAAGGGTCAGGTTAATATGATACAGGAAGACAATCAAAATTTTATGATACCTTTTATTGAACAAGTAGTTGTTCTAACCATATTAGGAAATAAACCCTTGCAGGTTGATCCCCAAGAGCCTAAAACCTTGAAAGTGCATTCACCTATAAGAGACCCTATTGAGAAAATAACCTCCTACGAGAAATCTCCCCAGAATTTAGGTAAGCAAGGATAATAAAATCATAAATAAGCACCTTGGAAGAAGGAAGCAGAGACACAAGAACAAGCTAGAGATAAACTGAGATACCCATCACTGACTAAGCATAAAAGGATAGATGCTACTCAGGGGTACAAAAAAAGGTATGACATAGTGTTGAAAGAGAAGAGTGTCGAGCCACTCCCATTCAACATAGTCAAATAAATGAAGAAAAATCCTTCCAATGTGACTATGTATGAAGCATTACAATTTCTAGGGTGGATCGACTTGTTGCAATAATCCTTGAGATCTATAAAAATTAAGCATAGAACACCAGCTCAATTAGATTCTACATAATCTAGCCTAACATCCACTTTGAGAAAAAACAAACCGCATCCCTTCTATATATCCCTTTAGATGGAAGGATGGGTAGTTCAGAACTACATGATAGACTCTGTATCTGCAACCACTATGATGCCTAAGGCAGTATGTGATATAATGGGAATGGAATACACAAGAAGTAGTCCTAGTGTCTTATAATTATATGGAACCCCTATAAAAACTATAGGGGTAATTAAGGATACCCCAATTGTTCTTCACAAACTACCTCATATCACAATCATAGAAGAGGTAGTGGTAGTGGATCTATAACCTTATTTTGGTATGTGCCTCTCTAGAGAGTTCACTTCTAAAATAGGAGGATATTTGTCATTAGATTTCTCACACTTGGAAATTCCATTCAAGGGAAAAAGAGTAAAAGTATTCAATGAGAAACCTTCGACTTTCCACATTGAAAATCTTGAAGAAGAAGGTAAATCAACCACTACAGTGAATATGATGATAGAGGAATTGGGAGATTTGAACTTAATGGAGGAATATCTAAATGTGTTTTAGGAGGAAGACCATTTATCTCTCTAAGAATTAAATGCCATGATCAAAATAGATATGGGGAGATACATAATTGTAAAACCTAAGAAAAGTGACCCCACTCCTCTCCCTGAGGTAGATCAATCTACCGATCAACTATGGAAACTTTTCTTCAACGGTGCTAGATGCAAAAATGGAGCTAGAGCAAGTATTTTTCTAATCTCTCAAATAGGTGAAGAGAAAGTTTTTTCTTATCGATTAACTTGGAGTTGCACTAACAATGCAACATAATATGAAGCACTATACTTAGGCTTTAAAAAAGCTAAGAAGATGGGTATCAAACAATAACAGATCTTTGGAGACTCTAAATTAATAGTGAACCAAGTCACTGAGAAATGCATAAGAAAGTAGTATTACCTAAATTCTTATAGGAATAAGGTTTGGGATATGCTTGAGTCCTTTGAATATTTAAACCTCAAAGAAATTCCAAGAGAAAAGAACACGCATGCCAATTTGTTAGCTTTAGTAGGTGTGAATTTTTGCCCTATCTGTAACGTCATCTAGAATTCCAAGATAGTTAGGCTAATCTACAGGTCTTCCATGCTGGATAGGGATACCTTTTGGTAGGTATTCAAAAATGATCAAAAAATAGTAGACTTTCTCATCCATGAGATGAACTACTTGAAAAACATGACTTTTGAAGATGAAGAAGATATAGGCATGATCCAGTTAAAAAATAACCACATCCCAGAAGGGTTGATCACCCTCAAAAGTCCATTTAATAACAATGATAGGTAAACTAGCCATAAAATGAAATTTGAATGGTACAAATACAAAGAAGCTCAAATGGGACCCGATAAATCCATTAAAGTAGGAGTTCATGCTAGGGAAGAGTAACTGGACAAAATCTGGTGGTTATGCAAGAAATTCCCTAACATGATAGTTTGGACTTATGGTGACCTTAAATTTTACTCCAAATATACTATCCAACATATGATTGAACTTGAAGAAGGTGCAAAGCCCTTATGGCAAAAGCAAATATTAATGAATCCTAATATCGAGGCTCTAATGAAGCAAGAAATACTAAAATTTCTTAAAGCTAAGATTGTCTACCCAATCAAGCACTCAACTTGGGTAGCTAACCTTTTCTTGGTTAGAAATAAAAATAGAGATATCAAGCTATGCGTAGAATTACCCTCTCCAACAAATCAAACAGATCCTACATACAATAGCAGGAGTAGAAATATTCTCATTCCTAGATGGTTCTCTGGGTACAATTAGGTGTAGGTTAAGGATGAGGATCAGTTCAAGACTGCATTCACAACCAAGTGAGGAACATTAGCCTACCATAGGATGCCCTTTGGATTATCAAATGCTAGTGAAAATTTTTAAAGGGTAATGGACATGGCTTTCGGGGAACTATTCAATAAGATCATAGTAATATATATAGATGATATGATAATGTTATCTCATTGGATGAAATATCACCTTGAACATACTAGGAGCATGTTTTAAAATGTAGAAAATTTAGGATCTCTTTGAACCCGAAGAAATCTATATTTACTATGGAAGAAGGACTCTTACATGGTCATGTAATTTTAAATTCCGGGCTAGTTATAGACCCTAACAAGGTGAAAGCACTATTATAACTCCCTTTACCCCTAAACAAGAAAGGTTTGTAATCCATTTTTGGACAAATCAACTTTGTATGCAAATTCATAGTAGATTTTGTGTAAATAGTCAAACCCAGGACTGAACTATTGAAATAGAACATTGAGTTTAAGTGGAAAAACTTAAGGAAATAGGCTTTTTAGCAAATTAAGGAACACATAGCCCAAGTTCGCAATATTTAAGCATCCAAAGGCCACTTCAAGGAAAATTGTCATGATTTCATGACATTTTAGCATCCAAAGACCACCTCAAGGAAAATTATCATGATTTCACAACATTTAGCGTCTAAAGGCCACTTCATGGAAAATTGTCGTGATTTCATGACATTTCAGCGTCCAAAGACCACCTCTAAGAAAATTATCATGATTTCATGATATTTCAGTATCCAAAGGCCTCCTCAAGGAAAATTATCAAGATTTCGTGATATTTCAGTGTCCAAAGGCCACTTCAAGGTAAATTGTTGTGATTTCATGATATTTTGGCATCCAGAGGCCACCTCAAGAAAAATTGTTGTGATTTCATGACATTTCGACATCCAAAGGCCACCTCAAGGAAAATTATCATGATTTCACAACATTTCGATGTCCAAAGGTCACTTCAAGGAAAATTGTCATGATTTCATGACATTTGGGTATCCAAAGGTCACCTCAAGGTAAATTATTATTAGAGCATGATATTTTAGCATCCAAAGAGCCACCTCAAAGCAACCATGCTTTTGGTAAGAAAATTAGTTTTCTTGAACTTTTAAAAGCTCCATTTTTCAAGGTACCACCGTACCCAGTTATTGGCCTAGAGCAAAGGTGATGCAAATTTATTGGCCAAAGATAGTAGCAAAGCGACACCGTTGGCTCTCATAAAATGATAATGCATGGTATTTAGTCTCTTGAAGATGGCACACATAAAAAAGTATACGATAATGTTTAAAATTAGTTATGAAGTGTGCACTACCAATCGTAATTAATGCATATCACCTCGACATGTGCATGCATGTCTACTTATGCCGAATAAGCTCCCCCATTGATTATTTATTCTCTGTATTTCTTTACCTTCTGCTTATAATGCTCCCAAATTTCCCTAGAATCCTTTAATCTCTGCCAAGTGCATTCTTGGTTTTTCTATACCAAAATCATATTTGGCAACCATGATGACCTTCCTCCCAACTCAAAAAGTAAAGCATAGGTCAACAAAGAATGAAAATAGTTTTTTAGACCCAGACGCACACATCACTAATACCAAGGTAACATGGAAGGACCTGAAGCAAATTCAAAAAGACATAAAGACCAGAGTAGAAAAGAATGTCACATCATCATGCCCAAGCACATTTCACTACCACTCCCACATCTCTTGGTACGTTTGCACCCCTATTCACCCCTACCCCGAATTGATCAGGGCTATGGTGGAATTTTATGATATAAAGTACACAATTATAAGAAATTCCAGAGGAGAAGTTGTATTTAATCTCGATTATGACGTAGTTCGAGTGGCCTTCAGTTGTGGTAGGAAGCCCCTAGAAAACCCTATTCCTTTTTATCCCATTAATTTAGCTAAATTTTATACAAATTCCCTCAACATAAGATTATTCCTTCAAGAGAATTTGTGGGAACCTCCTCCTAAGGAAACTATGCAAATATATCTGATTTCCATATCCAAATTTAAGAGCAAGGATTTTTTCTCCATGATGGCCATGGTAGCAGGGTTAGAAACTGATACACATGTCTACGGATGGTAGGTTGTAGTGGTACAATGCATGTTAAATCCTAAGTTATATGACACAATATGCATATACTAGAGGACAGTTCCACTCTTCTTCGATTGGCCAACATATTTGGCCTAGAAGATATATGCAGACCTACTCAAGATACAAAAAGACATATCAGATGCCTTCAGGTTTTCTTCTTACCTAGTATATATTTTATTTTTCTTTTAGGCAAAATAAATAAATTTTATCTCTAAAATGGCCATGAACCAGGACAAAATCAGATTGCATGTATATGAGTGGACACCACTCCTCTCAAAAAAAGAATCATACTACCATTTCAATATGAAATTCTTGGGTATTGTGTTAAAAATAATGTATGGCACTATATCAAAAATTCCCTAAAATATGTGAGATACTCTACAAAACGTTCATGAAGAAGGGGATTGGTTTATTTTTATTCAAGGAGTGGTTTTCAGATTATATGGCTTCATAGGGAAGCCCTTATTACTACCATACTATATCACTGAGTATTTTTTCATTCTAGAGTATGTAAGGTAGATTGAGTGTGTTAATTATAGGTTCAAAATAGGTGCTAGCAATACTGGAACATGCCTCATGCCCTTCCAGTATGCAGGGGTATCAGTCTCGAAGAATGGGGACCACGAGCGAGTCACTCGAACCCTGAGGAATTTGAAGTGCATTGAGTTTCCACAAAAGTGGAGGTATGACCCTATAGAAAAATTTGCTCAAAAATAGGCCACCCTCAATAAAAATACCTTTAAAAATTTTCATGTATCAAATAGACAGATTGATAGATAGGGAAGATACAATGAATAAGATGAACCATTAGAATGACATGTTGAGAAGATGTAGTCACTAGCTCTATGGCATGACTTCTTTGAGAATTTAGCATACTGGAGTCTTGACGTAAACCTAATCCACAAGTTAGATGAAAAAATATCAAAAAGATGAAAAAAAAGGGAAGGATTGGACTCATGCCAAAATATTAGCATGATGGTAGATGAGGTGACAAATACAAACATATACTGGATATAGACCAAATATCGATAAAGAGTTTTTTGAAAGGTATGATGAGCACCACACCACATGGTCCAAATATCTTATAGATAAGATACCACTTGGTATCAATGACATGCCTATTAAACCCATTGTGAAAAAGGTAGATGCTAGCAAAAACAAAGAAAAGGAGATTGCCATCGAGAAAATGAAAGCTCCAAAGAAGGCATATTGAAAATTCATTCCCCCTTCGACATCAAACACATAGTATGATGATGTCCATCTCTTCCAGAGAAAAATAAAATCAGAATTGGTGAAAGAAGGAGAGAAAAATAAGAGAAAACAAGAAGAGATACAATCTGAAGAGATGGGGAATGAGGAAGAAATAGAAGACCAAAAAGAAATAGGAAACCAGAAATAAACAAGAGAAAGCTCTATGTAGATTTCTAAAAAATAGGATAAACTCGACCAAGAAGTGGTTGAGACAACCAAAAAACCTCCTCCCACTGTGAAATCCCTTGGTAAAGAACATGCCCCAACCAAATATGTAGCTAATACTGGTAATTCTAGCTTGCAATAAATAGCAAAAAATTATATAGAAGCTCCTAAGAAGGCAATGAAAATTGGAGATACCAACCCTCAAAAGGAATAATGTACTTATTCTATTAACCTTGATACATCTTCTTCCTCTTCTCATCCCCAAAGGAATTCCCCTCCTCATTCTAAAGGTCAGGGCAATGTTTCTTCTGCCTCCTTTCAACAGTATCTGCCATCAACCCAAATTAATCCTAAAGTATCTTTGGTCGCACCCACAAATACCCCACTGAATAGCTAAATATAGATACCTCCATAACCACCATTCTATTTCCCTACACCACCAACTTACCAAACTTCCAATTCATCCCTGTCTGTTCTTCTGAGAGTAACCCCATAATTGCCAAATTGAAAAAGTTAAAAAGGGTAACCTTGAATGCTACTACTTGGTTGAAATCGTGTAACACTCAAAGTTCCAAATATGTAGCTCACACTAGGGAAGGGATAGCCCTAGATCCCATCAAAATGCAATATTATACCTTAAATATGACACCACTCATACAAAATTTTAAAGAAGAAATGATCCTAGAAAATTACCAAGCTAAGATAACCACTGAAGATATCACTCAGATACCAATGGAGGACGAGTGGGGAAAGGCCCAAGTCCACATTTGAGACAATATAGTTAATACTGAATACTACAAAGAAAAATACCTCAGGGTTGAACAAGCAAGAAAAAGTTTGGAATAAGCCCTAGATCAACAAAAGACAACCAAAAGAGCTTTAAAAATGGAGTAAAAAAGTGGGAATAAATGTTCAATGAAACGTTCGCATTTAAGGAAATAACAGGTAAGGCCAAGGAACATGTACAAATATTGATCCAATAGGTTAAATACCTCAAGAAGTAGATCTTAGACAACACTAGTAAAACTAGTGGAATACAAAGAAAAAGGCCAAGGCAATCAAAATTTAAATGACTGTAGATATCCAAAATATGAGTGTGAAAGCAAGGCCTACATTGTACTTCTTAATCAAGATCAAATAAATGTTAGTCCAAATGGAAGACAAATTTGATTCATCTATCAAAATATTGAAAGTAAGGTTTTTCGTAGCAACGAAGATCCAGGTCCTAGCTGAAAGCACGTAGACAATACTCAGATACGTGGCATAGGATGAAAAATGGTCCCAAGACAAATTAAAAGTTAAGAACATTTTTAATAGGCATAATCTGGTAATAGAAAATGCCAAGCTAATACAAGAGCTCAAGGTAGAGGCTAAGGGGATTTTGAAACATGTGAGCATAGTGGAAAACTACAACATACCTAGATTCTAGGATAAAGATTTTAATTTCCTGGTAGAAGATGAATTGAAAGCTTCATGGAAGAAATTTGTGGAAGATGAGTCAAAAATTGATAGCTGGGAAGATCCGGTTCAAGAGGAACAAATATTTAGTATGTCTTAGGACATCACTCAAATAAACTCATGCCTACATGAATTGTATATGAAGTCAAAAGTTCTATCATATGACAAGGTAGAAGAGTTGGAATATTTGCATCTAGCCTTAAAAGAGACTTCAAATATGGATGAAGAGACTTGGAGAAGAGCCTACGCAACCTAAAATAAAGTCATCCAAGAAAAGGACAAATAGGAAAAGGCTAAAAAAGCTTCAGCAAGCAGCACAATAGTGCCCAAGTAGGAAGAAGCAGATAAATCCACAGAAAAAGACACTCTCGATAAATGACCACACAAAGAAAGAAGCATCTTTTTGCTTGGTATCATTTCCCCTTCTCCCCTTATTTTCTTAGTTGTTCTTTTTAATCCATTTTATAATATATAAAGGCTTAAGATTCTAACATTCCATTGGAATAATTACACTAGGAGGTGCCAATAATGTTGTCAAAATAACCACATCCAGGAGAGTAAGGAGTGGTCTTCTCGATATTTCACTAAATATAGAAAACAATCATAATATCACGATAATTTTGAAGCCAAGGGTCAAAAGAAGAACAATTGTTGTGACAATGCAATATTTTGAATCTGAAGGGCCAAGTAAGGGAAAATTGTCATGACAACGTGATATTTTGAAGCCAAGGGCCAAGAGAGGGAAAATTGTCATGATAGCGTGCAATTTTGAAGTCAAGGGTCAAGAGAAGAAGAATTATCATGATAGAGTGACATTTTCAAGTTCAAGGGCCAAATGAGGGAAAATTGTCATGACAACATGATATTTTTAAGCTTAAGGGCCAAGTGAGGGGAAATTATTATGACAACACGAGATTTTGAAGCCGAGGGCCAAGAGAAGAAGAATTATCATGACAACATGATATTTTGAAGTCAAGGGCTAAGAGAAGAAGAATTGTCATGATAGCATGACATTTTGAAGCCAAAAGACCAAGTGAGGGAAAATTATTATGATAGTGCAACATTTTGAAGATGAAGGGCCAAGAGAAGAATATTTTTTGTGCTAGAGTGACATTTTAAATTCAAGAGCTAAGAGGGGAAGAATTGTTGTAATAGCACAACATTTTGAAGCTGAAGGGCCAAGTGAGGGAAAATTATCATGATAGCAGAACATTTTGAAGTTGAAGGGCCAAGTGAGGGAAAATTATCATGAAAATGTGATATTTTGAAGTCAAAGACCCAAGAGAAGAAGAATTATCATGACTGTGACATTTTGGAGTAAAATATAGCTAGACCACGATGCCTTTATGGATATGATGTAGATTGCTGCAAAAATAATATATTAACCATTTCTAGTTGAAGGCACCATACTCTCCTAACTACCACTCTACCAAAATGAGCCTATGGGCATACTGTTGTAACAAATTTCAGTTTTTCTATTATGTAATAACTATTATATGTAGGATGAGCAACCTATACAAATGGTTCACTCTTGAATGTTTACAAGGTAATGTATACAAACTTATGAAAGCTAATAAAAGATCATCCATTCTAGTTTCTAGCTCACTGGTGTTTTCAATAAAGTATGTATGGATTGTTAATTTCTATATAAAGTTAGGTTGAATGTAACTTACTTTAATTATTATTATAAATTTGTGCAGTAAAGTTTTGCTAACTTTGAAATTAACCTAACCAATAAGCTTTCGTTTGAATAGATTTACACCAAAATCTTAGTTTCTCTATTTTGATGGTTCAAATAGATGCTTCTCTATAAAAGGCTACTATAGTAGTTTTGATGGTGTCTAATATATACCATTTAAAAAATTCTAGCAATAGCTATATTTCCCTCCCTTTTTTTATTTTCCTCTCTTCCTTTTCCTAAAATAAGCAAGGAACCAACCTCCTCTGGACATTGAACCGGGTAAGCTCTATCTTAGCCTGATCTTTCAATGTTAGCAAAGTCTTGGGTGCAAATATAACCAAAGGAATATTTTGCTCCAATAGGTACAAAAATGGTATTTATAGATACCAAATCCTAACCATTTGCACTACATACCATAAGTTCTACATAATAAAATATGTCTAAAGTCTAACTTAGGTTATTTTCCTACACATTATTCTATTTTCCATATTTTATAAAATCTAGAAAATATCCCCTAGGATCCCTTGTCTCTCCATTTGCCACATGTCCTAACTACCACTACCCCTCCCCTTGCCACATCTCTCACCCTCATTAATACCCTACATGCCACCTCTCCCCCTAAGTGAGACACCTCAAGTGTCTCACTCTAACTACCCAGGCCACTTGGTTGCCCTAGCCTACCACCTATACTCACACTACTCACTTCCCATGATCCTACAAATATCCCACCATTTTATTGACTAGAAGAGAATAAAATAGGTATTATTATGCTAAAAAAATTACACCAGGTAGATCACACCTATCTTCAAATCCATGCTATAGGAGCCGAGGAGCAACCACCTAAGCACTTCTGCAAAGTAGTTCTAAATATAGGGGATTACATTTACCTCATTCCAAACACAACTTGTGGGTTCCAAGCATAGCCTACAAATCCCAAATACAATCTACTACATTTATGCAATCCCAGTAAACCAGCATCAACCCTGGATTAGCACAGATGATACAAGATATAATTTTTATTTTTTTGCATCTTACACATTTTTTTGGTCTCTACAATCATTTTATTTCATGGTTTTATTGCTATCTTTACATCAATATAGACCTTACACAAGAAATACCCCTCATATGCTATTGACCCTCTTTTATTTACAAGGATTTATATTCAGGTGATAGGTTCTTGGATGGCTGTTTAAGCAAGGGTGGCTCACAAGGGTACTCAAACCCACCCATATTTTGATGATCTGTGAAAGGGTATTTCCCCCTCTCCATTGTATTCTAAAAGAAATTAAGGATCATTTGTAATATGATCCTCGCACATTGAGGCACATTGTTGTAAAAGGAGACTAAGGCTCCAATATATTTCAATACAAATAAAAAATTTATTTTATTGATCTTGCTTTGCTTTTTATCACTTTATGTTACTAGGATGTGTTTTCAGTGCTACAAAGACAAATCCCCATGTTGAAGCTTCTTGTATGAAGGTTCATGTCTGCAATATTGGTAGCATTTTCAATTTCCAAGAATACCTCCAAAAAGTCCTCTCAATTTTTATAAATCACATTCCTCAAAAGTATCCTAAAAATGCAAATACCAAAAGTGCTAACTCTTATTGACCATCAAAATAATTGGGACCACAAGAGTACTTTTTATATATAAAATTTGGCTTTGTAATATCCACCAAGGATGCACAAGAGGTAACTTTGATGTATTAATTCCAAGGAGGTGAGGTGTCTAGTTGATTTCTAAGTTAAATTGGCGATTCATGGAGTTAATGGCCTTGATTTATAGTCAATATGTGATTGGGATGTGAAGTAAGCAATCACCCACCCTTTTTTGGTAGTTGCATGGATTGATAGAGAGATAATTGTCATGATTGATAGTTGCATGGTCTAATTGGAGTTGTATTTTTTAGTTTACTACCTATAATTGGTATTTTAGGTAGGTTGCACAATTCTTGAATTGATCAGATGTAAAAATAGTGGAATAAGAAGTTATTGTTAGTCTCACAATGACACTGAGAGGGGGGGTGAATCAGTGTAGCTCTTTTAAAACTTAAATCTTCAACTCTTAAAGCCGAAACAATGAAAACTTGAAACCAAATAAAGCAAGTATAACAAGAGAACATCACACAACACAAGATGTACCGAGGTTCACCGATTTGGCTACATCCTCAAAATGACTGTTTGGACTCCCATCCAAATCCAGCCTTTGCAAAGCACCAACTTTACAATCAATTTACCAGCACCCACTGGAAGGAGCACCAACCCCTGATTTATCTGCACCAACAGAAAGGAGCACCAACCCCTAATTTATCTACACCAACAGAAAGGAGCACCAACATATTATGGCCTCTTTGAATGGCGTATTTAAAACCTCTAAATTTTTTTGTTTCTCCTTCCATGACTGTTCATTTTCTCCTTCCATGACTGTTCGTTTTCTCCTTCCCTTGTGCATGCATGTGTTTTGGTTTCCAAAAAGGCTTTTCATTTCTATTTTGTGGCCCTTCGTTTCCTTTTCTCCACATGGGCATGCGTCCGCTTCTTTCCATGTGTAACGACCATCTTAGATGATTTCAAATCATTAAAGATTCCTTATGTAACGTTTTGTCTTATTCATTGAATTTTGTCCTTATGTGACAAATTACCTTATTCAATCTTCGATTTATTCCTTATAGGTCCACGTCACTATGCAGTCTTCAGTTCACTATCCTGGTGTTCATCACTAATATCAGATGCACCGTCAACTACTCTGTTCCTTTGGCAAAAATGCAACATGTCGCGATATCGTGACACTTTTGTTTCTCTGCCTGCCTGCCCTTTTTGAGTCACAAAAATGCAACATGTCACGATATCGTGACACTTTTTTCTCCTTGCTTTTTCTCTTTGCTTTGGACCACAAAAATGCAACATGTCGCGATATCGCGACACTTTTTTTTTGCGGTGTTTTGCTTTTTCTTTGATCTTTAGCATATGGGCCACTTCGGTCTTCTTGGAAAATATGCAAAAAGGTGGGTCCCCAATTTTGGGGTACGTTGTGGAGCAGCCACAACATGACATTTTTTTCAACTTTGCACAAACAACCTGTAACAACTTCACCCAAACATCAAAAACATCCTCATAAGCATTTAACATCACTGTACATACTCTGAATAACCTCTGAACTCCTATCCACTGCATCAACCGATCTATCTGACTGTGTTGACAACAATGACAATACTGTCGTTGCACCTTGCTCAACAATCTCCCCCTTTGGAATTGTTGGCAACACACGTGCAATTTCCTGTAACTCTTCTCCCCCTTTGACAACAATACCAAAGGGCTGCCGCAAACTCCCCCTGAGTCCATGCACAACATTCTCAGGCAAAAATTATTACACTTAGCAAAAATCACAAACATGAGCAAAAAGATAAACAAATACACAAATGCTCCCCCCGAGAATGTGGTCCCGATAGCTAGTCAATTCTTGGGAAGCGTGACCACTCCCAATTTATTGCGAAGGTACTCAAAGACTTCCTTGGGCAACGGTTTTGTGAAGATATCCGCTACTTGCTCTGTTGTTGGAACAAAATCCAACTTAACCTCACCTTTCGCAACTTTCTCCTTCAAAAAGTGATACCGGATAGCAATATGTTTTGTGCGAGAATGCATAACCGGATTCTTTGAGATGTTAATGGCACTCGGTGTTATCACACTTAACTGAAATTGGCTCACCGAAGTTAATACCAAGATCTTTCAGGGTTTGTTTCATCCATAATACCCGCGTACAACACGTTGTCGCTGCAATATATTCTGCCTCTTCTGTGGATAAGGAGATTGACTCTTGTTTCTTACTCGTGCCACGCGACCAACCTGTCTCCAAGATAGAATGCACCTCCACCGGTACTCTTTCTGTCATCTACACATCCTGCCCAATCTGCATCTGAATACGCAATAAGGGTGAAGTCCTTACCTTTCGGATACCATAACCCATACTCCATAGTACCCTTGAGGTACCGAAGAATCCTCTTCACTGTTGTCACATGAGTCTCCTTGGGACTAGCCTGAAATCGTGCTACCATGCATATTGCCTGCAAAATATCTAGTCTGGTAGTTGTCAAGTACAGTAAGCTCCCAATCATAGATCTCGTACATGGTTTGATCAACATGTGGAGATTTGTCATCCTTGCTCAACTTGCAACCTGTCATCATGGGAGTGCTAACTCGGCTTACAATCCTCCATTGTGAAATTTTTTAGCATCTCTTTCACATATTTAATTTGAGAAATAAATATGCCCTTCTCATTTTGATTAACTTGCAACCCGAGGAAATACGAAAGTTCACCAATCATTGACATTTCAAATTCTTTTTGCATCTTATTTGCTAAATCTTTACATGACTCATCTTTGTCGCTGCCAAATATGATATCATCTACGTATACAACAAGAACAATAAGATGGCCATTTTCTGTTTTGACATACAAATTACTATCCACCATACCTTTCTTGAACCCTTGTTGAGTAAGATAGTTGTCTAGCCTTGCATACCATGCTTGGGGTGCCTGTTTTAAGCCATATAATGCTTTCTTCAACTTGCAAACCAAGTTGGGATCATCACCAAGTTGGAAACCATCTGGCTGCTCAATATAAACCTCTTCTTCAAGTTTCCCATTCAAAAATGCTGATTTCACATCCATTTGATAAACTTTGAAATTCTTGTAAACTGCTAAAGCCAGAAACATTCTAATTGCCTCTAGTCTAGCCACAGGTGCAAAGGTTTCCTCAAAGTCAATACCTTCAACTTGTGCATAGCCTTTACATACCAATCTTGCTTTATTCCTGACTACCTGTCCGTCTTCATTCAATTTGTTTCGAAAGACCCATTTAGTACCGATTATATTTTTATTTGTGGGTCTTGGTACTAACTCCCAAGTTTTGTTTTTCTCGATCTGATCTAATTCTTCATTTATTGCCTTCATCCAACTTTCATCTTTGCTTGCGTCAACAACATTTTTGGGCTCAATGTTGGATAATAGAGAGTAGTTACTTACTACTCTTCTTCTTGTCTGAACACCAACTGTGGGGTCTCCAATTATTTGCTCTCTAGGATGATCTTTCTGCCAGTTGCATGTTTTGAATTTCTTATTTTCTTCCACTTCTGAATCATTGTTTGAATCATCTGAGTCAATTTTTTGTTTCTTTTCCGTTTCCTTTTCCTCATCTCCTTCAATAACCTCTTCATAAATTGGGTAGTTCTCTTCATAGCTAATTACTCGTTCCCTACCTTCATCAACTTTAACATCGACACTATCCACAATTTTCCTTAGCCTCTTGTTGTAGCATTTGTAAGCTTTGCTTTTTGATGAATAGCCAAGAAAAATACCTTCATCCGCTCTATCTTCAAACTTACCAAGGTTTTCTTCAGTTCTTTTGATGTAACACTTGCTGCCAAAAACTTTAAAGTATCTTACTATTGCCTTTTTACCGAACCACAACTCATAAGGAGTTTTGCTTTCATGCATCCTCAACATGCACCTATTTTGGATGTATACCATAGTATGGACTGCCTCTTTCCAAAATCTGTCTGCTACTTTGCTCTCAGTCAACATAGTCCGTGCCATTTCCTGCACTGTCCTGTTCTTTCTTTCTACCACACCATTCTATGTTGAGGTGTCCTGGCTGCTGAAAACTGTCTCCTAATACCATATTTTTCATAGTACTCTATAAAATCCTCTCGAAATGAACTCTCCTCCTCTATCTGATCTTAAACATTTAATCCTTTTTCCTGTTTGATTCTCAACTTGGTTTTTGAAAACCTTGAACATCTCAAAAGCTTCTGATTTATGCTTCAAAAATAGTACCCATGTCATCTTGGAATAGTCATCTATACACAACATAAAATATTTGTCACCATTTATGCTTTGCGTTCTCATGGGTCCACATAAATCAGTATGTATTAGTTCCAAAGGTTTGCTTGTGTAGTACTCTTTTGTTTTAAATGAGACTCTAGTTTGCTTCCCCTTTTGGCATGAAGCACAAATGCTATTTGATGGTTTTCCAATGGTGGGAATATCTCTCACTGCCTTTTTTGAGCTGATTTTTACTAGATTGTCAAAACTGATATGACCGAGCCTCTTGTGCCACAACCAATTTTCTTCTTCCTGTCCAATCAAGCAAGCTCCTTCTGAAGTCTCCGAGAGAGTGTACAGGTTGCCAGATGTCCTCGATCCAGTTGCTATCAACTTTCCACTATTTGCTTTTCTCGACTTCACAACCCTGCTTCTTAAAAATCACTTCATGACCTCTATCACAAATCCGACTTACGCTCAACAAGTTATGCTTCAGACCAACCACAAACAAGACTTCTTTTGACTTGATTTTTCCATCACTGATCTTAACTGAACCTTTGCCAACTATCTTAGCTCCATCATTATTTCCAAATTTTACTAAACCACCTTCATATTGTTGTAACTTCTCAAATTTTTGTTTGTCACCTGTCATATGACTGGAGCATCCACTATCAAGTATCCATGGTGCAGATTTATTCTGTGCTTTAAATGTTGTTTGTACGATCAGGGATTCCTTTTCTTCCTTAGATCACTCTTTTTCTTTCCACTCTGGTTTGATTACAGTTTTGGGCTCTTGTTTTGACTTTTCTTTTTCAATAGCTTGTGCATGTTTTTCGAGAAATTTTCTATTTTGTCTCATTCCATTTGGTTGAAATTTTCTTCCCTGAAATTGATTTGATGCAAATGTACTTCGACAATTTCTTGCAATGTGCCCAAAATTATGACAGCTTATAACATTCTACTGCATAATCCATCAAAGGTGAAAAAACATTTCTACTGGTAAAATTCCTTGGTCCTACATTATACTTGCAATCTGAAATCTTATGTCCATAACCATTGCATTTAAAATAGTAACCAGAAAAGAGATGATTGAACCTAGGGTGATGGTCTTTGCCATGTTGTCGTAGGAGCCATAAATCTTCTTCTTCTTTGATGTGTGACATTGGTGAATCCATCATTGTCAATTCTCCTTTCGTGCCTTGCATTATTGCTTTCTTTTGCATGAGTCAATTTTTCTTGATCAACCTATTTCTTATCTTCATTCTTTATGGATTCTTCATTTATGGCCTTTGATCCATTTGATGATTCTCCTTCATCAAAGCCCAAACCAAATTTGATGCCTGTAGTCTTTTGGTTATTTATGATCTTATCCAGCTTCATAGAACTTTCTTCACGTTTGTGATAACAACTAATTTTACGATTCATCTCTTCTATCTGCATCCTTAAACCAACAATCTCTTCTTCTAGCTTGCTGCAATAATCTATTTTCATGGTTATTTGCACTTCGAGATCTTCAGATATTTTCTTGGATTCTTCTATCCGTACTTTCAAACTGGTTATGATTTCATTTGCATCCTCAAGCTTTCTTGAAATTTTCTTATTCTTTTTTCTTTCTATCTTCAATTCATCCAGTACTGCAATTAGTTCCTCTTCCAAATTTACTTCTGCATCAATTTCTTCTTCATCACATTCCTGTTCTTTTTCTATTTTTTCTTCTTTGAGTGCCATGAAAAGAGCTTCACCTGTTTCCTTTTTAGAATCCTCACCGCAATTGTCTTCTGATGAACTGACATTCTTGGAGATGAAACTTTTCTTCTTGAAGTTGCCTTTTCTGAAATTTGTTTTTTTCTTCCAGATCACTTCTTTCTTGGTGCGATCCTTCATCACTTTTGTTCTTCTCATTAAGTGGACATTTAGCTGCAAAATTCCCAATGCCTCCACAATTGAAACATTTAAACGGTAACTTTCCTCTCGTATTTTCCTTTTCCCCTTTTTAGTTTTCGAACAAAGTTTGCTTCCATTTCATCTCGATGTCTCTTCTTCCTCGGATTCTTGTTTTGCTTTCATATTTTTATGGGCTTTAAAATCAGCTTCTCTGTCTGTGGGTTTAGATTTTCCTATTCTCATCTCATATGCAGTCAAAGAACCATGCATCTCATCCATACTAAAAGAATTTAGATCTTTAGCTTCTTCTATAGCTGAAACTTTAGAATCAAATCTTTGGGGAAGAGATCTTAATACCTTTTTCACGATGATAGAATCTTTGATTTCCTCGCCGAGTCCTCTAATCGCATTAATGACTTCATTAACTCTTAGCATATATGCCTCTATGTTCTCATCGTCATTCATCTTTAATACTTTGAACTGAGCTCGATGTGTTTGTAACTTGGCCTCCTTGATCTTAACGTCTCCTTCATGAATGCTCCTCGGTTTGTCCCATATTTCTTTTGCCATTTTACAACTCATAATCTTTACCAGCTTCACTGTCCACTAATCCGCACATGATAGCATTCTTTGCTTTTGAGTCATTCTCAAATAGTTTCTTACCGACAACATCGGTTGGAGAAGTGGTGGGTATTGTGTATCCACTATCTACCGAATCCCAAATGTCGTATCCCAAAGCACAAAGATATGTCTGCATCCTGAGTCTCCAAAATGCGTAATTAGTTCCATCAAACAATGGTGCTTTGTTTGATGAGAAGCCTTCACCACCTGCCATTGTGTCACTTCCAAGATCACCCTAGCCGGTTAAGCTTGTTCAGGAACCTCGCTCTGATACCAATTGTTAGTCTCACAATGACACTCGAGAGGGGGTGAATCAGTGTAGCTCTTTTAAAACTTAAATCTTCAACTCTTAAAGCCGAAACAATGAAAACTTGAAACCAAATAAAGCAAGTATAACAAGAGAACATCACACAACACAAGATGTACCGAGGTTCACCGATTTGGCTACATCCTCAAAATGACTGTTTGGACTCCCATCCAAATCCAGCCTTTGCAAAGCACCAACTTTACAATCAATTTACCAACACCCACTGGAAGGAGCACCAACCCCTGATTTATCTACACCAACAGAAAGGAGCACCAACCCCTAATTTATCTGCACCAACAGAAAGGAGCACCAACAACATATGGCCTCTTTGAATGGCGTATTTAAAACCTCTAAAAAATTTGTTTCTCCTTCCATGACTGTTCATTTTCTCCTTCCCTTGTGCATGCATGTGTTTTGGTTTCCAAAAAGGCTTTTCATTTCTATTTTGTGGCCCTTCGTTTCCTTTTCTCCACATGGGCATGCGTCCGCTTCTTTCCATGTGTAACGACCATCTTAGATGATTTCAAATCATTAAAGATTCCTTATGTAACGTTTTGTCTTATTCATTGAATTTTGTCCTTATGTGACAAATTACCTTATTCAATCTTCGATTTATTCCTTATAGGTCCACGTCACTATGCAGTCTTCAGTTTCACTATCCTGGTGTTCATCACTAATATCAGATGCACTGTCAACTACTCTGTTCCTTTGGCAAAAATGCAACATGTCGCGATATCGCGACACTTTTGTTTCTCTCGCCTGCCTGCCCTTTTTGAGTCATGAAAATGCAACATGTCGCGATATCGCGACACTTTTTTCTCCTTGCTTTTTCTCTTTGCTTTGGACCACAAAAATGCAACATGTCACGATATCGCGACACTTTTTTTCTTTGCGGTGTTTTGCTTTTTCTTTGATCTTTAGCATATGGGCCACTTCGGTCTTCTTGGAAAATATGCAAAAAGGTGGGTCCCCAATTTTGGGGTACGTTGTGGAGCAGCCACAACATGACGATTTTTTCAACTTTGCACAAACAACTTGTAACAACTTCACCCAAACATCAAAAACATCCTCATAAGCATTTAACATCACTGTACATACTCTGAATAACCTCTGAACTCCTGTCCACTGCATCAACCGATCTATCTGATTGTGTTGACAACAATGACAATACTGTCGCTGCACCTTGCTCAACAATCTCCCCCTTTGGAATTGTTGGCAACACACGTGCAATTTCTTGTAACTCTTCTCCCCCTTTGACAACAATACCAAAGGGCTACTGCAAACTCCCCCTGAGTCCATGCACAACATTCTCAGGAAAAAATTATTACACTTAGCAAAAATCACAAACATGAGCAAAAAGATAAACAAATACACAAATGCTCCCCCTGAGAATGTGGTCCCGATAGCTAGTCAATTCTTGGGAAGCGTGACCACTCCCAATTTATTGCGAAGGTACTCAAAGACTTCCTTGGGCAATGGTTTTGTGAAGATATCCGCTACTTGCTTTGTTGTTGGAACAAAATCCAACTTAACCTCACCTTCCGCAACTTTCTCCTTCAAAAAGTGATACCGGATAGCAATATGTTTTGTGCGAGAATGCATAACCGGATTCTTTGAGATGTTAATGGCACTGGTGTTATCACACTTAACTAAAATTGGCTCACTGAAGTTAATACCAAGATCTTTCAGGGTTTGTTTCATCCATAATACCTGCGTACAACACGTTGTCGCTGCAATATATTCTGCCTCTACTGTGGATAAGGAGACTGACTCTTGTTTCTTACTGTGCCACGCGACCAACCTGTCTCCAAGATAGAATGCACCTCCACTGGTACTCTTTCTATCATCTACACATCCTGCCCAATCTGCATCTGAATACGCAATAAGGGTGAAGTCCTTACCTTTCGGATACCATAACCCATACTCCATAGTACCCTTGAGGTACCGAAGAATCCTCTTCACTACTGTCACATGAGTCTCCTTGGGACTAGCCTGAAATCGTGCTACCATGCATACTGCCTGCAAAATATCTGGTCTGGTAGCTCGTCAAGTACGGTAAGCTCCCAATCATAGATCTGTACATGGTTTGATCAACATGTGGAGACTTGTCATCCTTGCTCAACTTGCAACCTGTCGTCATGGGAGTGCTAACTGGCTTACAATCCTCCATTGTGAACTTTTTTAGCATCTCTTTCACATATTTAATTTGAGAAATAAATATGCCCTTCTCATTTTGATTAACTTGCAACCCGAGGAAATACGAAAGTTCACCAATCATTGACATTTCAAATTCTTTCTGCATCTTATTTGCTAAATCTTTACACGACTCATCTTTGTTGCTGCCAAATATGATATCATCTACGTATACAACAAGAACAATAAGATGGCCATTTTCTGATTTGACATACAAATTACTATCCACCATACCTTTCTTGAACCCTTGTTGAGTAAGATAGTTGTCTAGCCTTGCATACCATGCTCGGGGTGCCTGTTTTAAGCCATATAATGCTTTCTTCAACTTGCAAACCAAGTTGGGATCATCACCAAGTTGGAAACCATCCTGGCTGCTCAATATAAACCTCTTCTTCAAGTTTCCCATTCAAAAATGCTGATTTCACATCCATTTGATAAACTTTGAAATTCTTGTAAACTGCTAAAGCCAGAAACATTCTAATTGCCTCTAGTCTAGCCACAGTTGCAAAGGTTTCCTCAAAGTCAATACCTTCAACTTGTGCATAGCCTTTACATACCAATCTTGCTTTATTCCTGACTACCTGTCCGTCTTCATTCAATTTGTTTTGAAAGACCCATTTAGTACCGATTATATTTTTATTTGCAGGTCTTGGTACTAACTCCCAAGTTTTGTTTTTCTCGATCTGATCTAATTCTTCATTTATTGCCTTCATCCAACTTTCATCTTTGCTTGCGTCAACAACATTTTTGGGCTCAATGTCTGGATAATAGAGAGTAGTTACTTACTACTCTTCTTCTTGTCCGAACACCAACTCGTGGGGTCTCCAATTATTTGCTCTCTAGGATGATCTTTCTACACATTGCTCTGCTTTTGAATTTCTTATTTTCTTCCACTTCGAATCACTGTTTGAATCATCCGAGTCAATTTTTTGTTTCTTTTTCGTTTCCTTTTCCTCATCTCCTTCAATAACCTCTTCATAAATTGGGTAGTTCTCTTCATAGCTAATTACTCGTTCCCTACCTTCATCAACTTTAACATCGACACTATCCACAATTTTCCTTAGCCTCTTGTTGTAGCATTTGTAAGCTTTGCTTTTTGACGAATAGCCAAGAAAAATACCTTCATCCGCTCTATCTTCAAACTTACCAAGGTTTTCTTCAGTTCTTTTGATGTAACACTTGCTGCCAAAAACTTTAAAGTATCTTACTGTTGCCTTTTTACCGAACCACAACTCATAAGGAGTTTTGCTTTCATGCGTCCTCAACATGCACCTATTTTGGATGTATACCGTAGTATGGACTGCCTCTTTCCAAAATTTGTCTGCTACTTTGCTCTCAGTCAACATAGTCCGTGCCATTTCCTGCACTTTCCTGTTCTTTCTTTCTACCACACCATTCTTTTGAGGTGTCCTGGCTATTGAAAACTGTCTCCTAATACCATATTTTTCACAAGTACTCAGTAAAATCCTCTAAAATGAACTCTCCTCCTCTATCTGATCTTAAACATTTAATCCTTTTTCCTGTTTGATTCTCAACTTGGTTTTTGAAAACCTTGAACATCTCAAAAGCTTCTGATTTATGCTTCAAAAATAGTACCCATGTCATCCTGGAATAGTCATCTATACACAACATAAAATATTTGTCACCATTTATGCTTTGCGTTCTCATGGGTCCACATAAATCAGTATGTATTAGTTCCAAAGGTTTGCTTGTGTAGTACTCTTTTGTTTTAAATGAGACTCTAGTTTGCTTCCCCTTTTGGCATGAAGCACAAATGCTATTTGATGGTTTTCCAATGGTGGGAATATCTCTCACTACCTTTTTTGAGCTGATTTTTACTAGATTGTCAAAACAGATATGACCGAGCCTCTTGTGCCACAACCAATTTTCTTCTTCCTGTCCAATCAAGCAAGCTCCTTCTGAAGTCTCCGAGAGAGTGTACAGGTTGCCAGATGTCCTCGATCCAGTTGCTATCAACTTTCCACTATTTGCTTTTTTGACTTCACAACCCTGCTTCTTAAAAATCACTTCATGACCTCTATCACAAATCTGACTTACGCTCAACAAGTTATGCTTCAGACCAACCACAAACAAGACTTCTTTTGACTTGATTTTTTCGTCATTGATCTTAATTGAACCTTTGCCAACTATCTTAGCTCCATCATTATTTCCAAATTTTACTGAACCACCTTCATATTGTTGTAACTTCTCAAATTTTTGTTTGTCACCTGTCATATGACTGGAGCATCCACTATCAAGTATCCATGGTGCAGATTTATTCTGTGCTTTAAATGTTGTTTGTACGATCAGGGATTCCTTTTCTTCCTTAGATCGCTCTTTTTCTTTCCACTCTGGTTTGATTACGGTTTTGGGCTCTTGTTTTGACTTTTCTTTTTCAGTAGCTTGTGCATGTTTTTCGAGAAATTTTCTATTTTGTCTCATTCCATTTGGTTGAAATTTTCTTCCCTGAAATTGATTTGATGCAAATGTACTTCGACAATTTCTTGCAATGTGCCCAAAATTATGACAGCTATAATATTCTACTGCATAATCCATCAAAGGTGAAAAAACATTTCTACTCGGTAAAATTCCTTGGTCCTACATTATACTTGCAATCTGAAATCTTATGTCCATAACCATTGCATTTAAAATAGTAACCAGAAAAGAGATGATTGAACCTGGGTGATGGTCTTTGCCATGTTGTCGTAGGAGCCATAAATCTTCTTCTTCTTTGATGTGTGACATTGGTGAATCCATCATTGTCAATTCTCCTTTCGTGCCTTGCATTATTGCTTTCTTTTGCATGAGTCAATTTTTCTTGATCAACTTGTTTCTTATCTTCATTCTTTATGGATTCTTCATTTATGGCCTTTGATCCATTTGATGATTCTCCTTCGTCAAAGCCCAAACCAAATTTGATGCCTGTAGTCTTTTGGTTATTTATGATCTTATCCAGCTTCATAGAACTTTCTTCACGTTTGTGATAACAACTAATTTTACGATTCATCTCTTCTATCTGCATCCTTAAACCAACAGTCTCTTCTTCTAGCTTGCTGCAATAATCTATTTTCATGGTTATTTGCACTTCGAGATCTTCAGATATTTTCTTGGATTCTTCTATCCGTACTTTCAAACTGGTTATGATTTCATTTGCATCCTCAAGCTTTCTTGAAATTTTCTTATTCTTTTTTCTTTCTATCTTCAATTCATCCAGAGCTGCAATTAGTTCCTCTTCCAAATTTACTTCTGCATCAATTTCTTCTTCATCACATTCCTGTTATTTTTTTGTTTTTTCTTCTTTGAGTGCCATGAAAAGAGCTTCACCTGTTTCCTTTTTAGAATCCTCACCGCAACTGTCTTTTGATGAACTGACATTCTTGGAGATGAAACTTTTCTTCTTGAAGTTGCCTTTTCTGAAATTTGTTTTTTTCTTCCGAGTCACTTCTTTCTTGGTGCGATCCTTCATAACTTTTGTTCTTCTCATTAAGTGGACATTTAGCTGCAAAATGCCCAATGCCTCCACAATTGAAACATTTAAACGGTAACTTTCCTCTCGTATTTTCCTTTTCCCCTTTTTAGTTTTCGAACAAAGTTTGCTTCCATTTCATCCGATGTCTCTTCTTCCTCGGATTCTTGTTTTGCTTTCATATTTTTATGGGCTTTAAAAGCAGCTTCTCTGTCTGTGGGTTTAGATTTTCCTATTCTCATCTCATATGCAGTCAAAGAACCATGCATCTCATCCATACTAAAAGAATTTAGATCTTTAGCTTCTTCTATAGCTGAAACTTTAGAATCAAATCTTTGGGGAAGAGATCTTAATACCTTTTTCACGATGATAGAATCTTTGATTTCCTCGTCGAGTCCTCTAATCGCATTAATGACTTCATTAACTCTTAGCATATATGCCTCTATGTTCTCATCGTCATTCATCTTTAATACTTTGAACTGAGCTCGATGTGTTTGTAACTTGGCCTCCTTGATCTTAACGTCTCCTTCATGAATGCTCCTCAGTTTGTCCCATATTTCTTTTGTCATTTTACAACTCATAATCTTTACCAGTTCACTGTCCACTAATCCGCACATGATAGCATTCTTTGCTTTTGAGTCATTCTCAAATAGTTTCTTACCGACAACATCGGTTGGAGAAGTGGTGGGTATTGTGTATCCACTATCTACTGAATCCCAAATGTCGTATCCCAAAGCACAAAGATATGTCTGCATCCTGAGTCTCCAAAATGCGTAATTAGTTTCATCAAACAATGGTGCTTTGTTTGATGAGAAGCCTTCACCACCTGCCATTGTGTCACTTCCAAGATCACCCTAGCCGGTTAAGCTTGTTCAGGAACCTCGCTCGATACCAATTGTTAGTCTCACAATGACACTCGAGAGGGGGGTGAATCAGTGTAGCTCTTTTAAAACTTAAATCTTCAACTCTTAAAGCCGAAACAATGAAAACTTGAAACCAAATAAAGCAAGTATAACAAGAGAACATCACACAACACAAGATGTACCGAGGTTCACCGATTTGGCTACATCCTCAAAATGACTATTTGGACTCCCATCCAAATCCAACCTTTGCAAAGCACCAACTTTACAATCAATTTACCAGCACCCACTGGAAGGAGCACCAACCCATGATTTATCTGCACCAACAGAAAGGAGCACCAACCCCTAATTTATCTGCACCAACAGAAAGGAGCACCAACTTATTATGGCCTCTTTGAATGGCGTATTTAAAACCTCTAAATTTTTTTGTTTCTCCTTCCATGACTGTTCGTTTTCTCCTTCCCTTGTGCATGCATGTGTTTTGGTTTCCAAAAAGGCTTTTCATTTCTATTTTGTGGCCCTTCGTTTCCTTTTCTCCACATGGGCATGCGTCCGCTTCTTTCCATGTGTAACGACCATCTTAGATGATTTCAAATCATTAAAGATTCCTTATGTAATATTTTGTCTTATTCATTGAATTTTGTCCTTATGTGACAAATTACCTTATTCAATCTTCGATTTATTCCTTATAGGTCCACGTCACTATGCAGTCTTCAATTTCACTATCCTGGTGTTCATCACTAATATCAGATGCACTGTCAACTACTCTGTTCCTTTGGCAAAAATGCAACATGTCGCGATATCGTGACACTTTTGTTTCTCTGCTTGCCTGCCCTTTTTGAGTCATGAAAATGCAACATGTCACGATATCGTGACACTTTTTTCTCCTTGCTTTTTCTCTTTGCTTTGGACCGCGAAAATGCAACATGTCGCGATATCGCGACACTTTTTTCTTTGCGGTGTTTTTCTTTTTCTTTGATCTTTAGCATATGGGCCACTTCGGTCTTCTTGGAAAATATGCAAAAAGGTGGGTCCCCAATTTTGGGGTACGTTGTGGAGCAGCCACAACATGACGATTTTTTCAACTTTGCACAAACAACCTATAACAACTTCACCCAAACATCAAAAACATCCTCATAAGCATTTAACATCACTCGTACATACTCTGAATAACCTCTGAAATCCTGTCCACTGCATCAACCGATCTATCTGACTGTGTTGACAACAATGACAATACTGTCACTGCACCTTGCTCAACAGCTTATTTAAAGTCACACCACCACAACTAGAGCTCTATCGATGACTTTGCAAAATTGTCATGGAAACTTTATTATGTACCCATGAAACTTGCATGGATTCCAAATGTGTCCATGTATTCATTGGAAAGAGGGTTTTATGAAATTTGCATGGATTCCAATGGTACCAAATTTATGAAAATTTGAATTTATTTTCTCTTGTTTGGAGAAAGTCAAAATTAGTGGGGTCAAATTCACCATGATAGGTCAAATTCATCATGATAAGAAAAACATGTTGTGGGTGAAAAATGGTCACATTTATACTTTCAAATATTTCATTCCATGAGCTTTCTAATAGTACTATTTTTTTAGAATTTCAATTTGATTTGTTCAACTTTTGTGAAAGTCAAATTCGATGGTGCCTTTTACCTCGAAATTGGGTACAAACGGAAGTTTTGGTCATGCTTGTGAAATATGTGATGGATGATATGTTGATTGGTTCATCTAGGGAATAGTACACATCTAATTAATACTCTTACTTTTTACATACATACATACATACATACACACATACAAACATACAAATATAGATAGGTAGATAGATAGATAGATATATAGATATGTATATATGTATGGATTAGTAGGTGATATGACAGAAATTTAAGGGTGTTTTAATACATCCTACTTATAACATAAAATATGATGATATCCCTATTAGATTTATTGCTATGTCACTTTACTCATCAAAATTTAGGGATGATATAAGATATATCTATAATTGAATATCAATTTTATAATACACTTTTTGATATCATTCTTGTGACTTAGATTTAATTTTAATGGACTATGAATTTTTTAAAATATGCATGACAACACATATCTAGATATATACAACATGTTTTTCTTCTTAGTAGTTGGTCTCTTCTTGATGAAATTCCCTAGATAATTATCAATATTCATCAAAACCAAAAAATCCTATAATATCCATATCTATATTAATAGGAATCCAATATCCATAGACCTTAAAAATACAAGGGTATATTAGAAACCAAGCAACTATGGTCTTAATTAAATCAAGTAATAGATATTTTTTTATTGATTTAGCCACTACTAAGCAACTAATTTTTTTTCATCTATTCAATAAAAGGATTCAATGTAGTAATTCTAGAGGGTAATGACTTAAATCACAATTTAAAATGCCACAGTGTGGATCTATGTACGAATGGTTATAAATATTAAATAACTTACATGCTATGCTATTAGGAGGGTATGTTGTAATACTTAGAGTAGAATGGTTAGCTACCCTAGGATTTGTGTAATATAGTATTAAAATTAAATTTTAAACTCAAATAAGAAGGTTTAAAGTATACCTTAACAAGATTTCATGCTCTATTATAGCTATTATTATTATATAAAATAGAAAAGATTATTAAAATAGGAGCATTTGTAATTATTGCTCAATGTTTTACCATTAATCCATTCCTTAAAATATATGTACAAGATAATAAAATAAATCAAATAAATAATGAATATGCTTTGGTGTTCTAGGACCTACCATTTAGAATATCTCCCAAATGAGATATTAATCATACTATTAAAATCAAACAAGATACACCTCTAGTAAATATCAAATTATATCATTATCCACATTACCATAATATTAAAGTTAAGTTTTTGGTCCAATAATTATTAAAATTAGGTGTTATCACACCTAGTAAGAATCCATACTCAACACCACTGATACACATTCAAAATAAATATGGGTCTTATCACCTATGTATTTATTTTGGAGGCTTAAATAAAATTTAAATAAAAAACTGATTTGCTATTCCATTTATTGACAAAATGTTGGATGAACTCCATGGTGCTAAATATTTTACTAAATTGGACCTAAGATAAATATTTTACCAAATATAAATTAAGATAGAAGATATTCCAAAAATAGTATTTACAACTCATGAAGAAAATTATGAATTTAAGGTGATGCCATTTGGATTCTAATGCACCCACTACCTTTCAATCCACCATGAATAAAATATTTCAATACTATCTATGGTTTTTTTCTTTGTATTCTTTGATGATTTTCTTATCTTTAGCAAATATTGGAAGAATAATCTTAAGCATCGATCAGGCATCTCATCGATATTTAAAGAAAATAAAATATATGCAAAAACATCTATGTAGTTTTGAAAAGACAAAGCTTGAATATTTGAGCCACATCATATCAAATTATGGTGCTAAAGATAATCATGTTAAAATTAAATCAATAATGAAATGGTCTAAACCTAAAACTATCTCCAAGAGGATTTCTTAGTTTAGTGGGATATTATTTCTAATTTTATTAAATATTATACATATATTACAACTCTATTATCAGATATTCTAAAAAATAATTTATTGAATACTCTCTAAATGCTAATTAAGGCTTTCTAAAATTGAAGGATATCTTATCCTTAGCATATTAACAACTCCTAGTTTTACCAAATCATTATCATCAAATGTGAAGCTTCTACAATGGGTCTTAGAGATGTGATCATGCAAAATTGATGGCGGACGAGAAAACGACACTCCACAAATTCCAAATTTTTCTCTATTAATCTGGAAAACACTTACATCAATAGCCCACGGGCTTTACAATAACTAGCACTCGGCTTGGTTTTCTCTAACTGTGCTCTCTAAGTCCGTTCTTCGATTCACCACCCCGACTATTACAAAAAACTAGGTTTTTATAGAGGCCCCGACCCTCTAAAACGTCTTTCCCAAAAATTGGATCACCAACCTGATTAATGGCTCCACTCCGCATGACCCTTGTCATCGTCGCTTCCTGTCAGATCACCCTGCATGACCCATCCTCTTCGTCTCCCATGCTCCTAGGTAATTGCCCACTTTAACTACACCTTGGTGCCACATGTCGTCCTTGCCCTACAACCATCGCCTGAACTCTGTCATTTTATTCCTCCAATTGCACTATGACAGGTGTCGCGATATCATGACATGTCACGATATCGCGACATCTTCCTCTTCCTGCCCCTCCTTTTCTTTTTTGGTCGTGATATCATGACATGTCATGATATCATGACCTTGCCTTCGGATTCCCCCTTGCTTGCCTACTCTGGTTGTGATTTCGTGACATGTCACAAAATCATGACGTTTCCACTGTCTCCCCTCGGCTATTGTTACTGTGTTATGATTTCGTGACAGTCGTGATTTCGTGACATGTCACAAAATTATGACATTTCCTCTGACTTCCCTCAGCTGCTGTTCTAATGTCGTAATTTCACGATAGTCACAATTTTGTGACATGTGTAAAATTGTGACACTTACTCTACCTTTCGTTGGCTTCTGCTTCGATGTCACGATTTCATGACAGTCACAATTTCACGATGTGTCACGAAATCATGACACTTCCTCTGCCTTCCCTTCTACTGTGTTTTTGTCATGATTTTGCGATAGTCATGATTTTGCGACATGTCACAAAATCGTGACATTCCCAACTACCCCTCCTCCTGGCGGCTTCTGGTCGCGATTTCATGACATGTCGTGAAATCGCGACATTTTCGCCTCATGGCTTCTCTCTCCTCGCCGTGTCGCGATATCGTGACACTTTTTTTGTCGCGATATCATGACAGGTTTTTCTCCTCGCCCTCTTTGCCTTTTTCTATCATGATTTCGTGACATGTCATGAAATCACGATGTTTTTCCTCCTTAGGAAATTTTTCAAATGCCTCTACATCAGGTGCTGCTGGATGCTCCTGCATCAGACACCCGGGGTTGGTGGAGAAGTGATCTTCACTTCTGCACTGTCTGGTTACTACCTTCTACAACACCTCCAGACATTCATCTACCTCTGCAGCCTGTTCCAACCCCTTCTCCTGGCCCAAACAACTTCTGCCTTCCTCCAGACAGATTCTCCCACTACTGCATATTTCTTCATCTACAGCCTGCTTCAACTCCGTCTCCTAGCCAGATAAACTTCTATCTTCTATCGGACAGATCCTGGCACTGCTGCACACCTCTTTGCATGTAGCCTTCAAAGGCTTTAACTTCTGAAGCACTCCATCTTCTCTCTTTCTCTGTTTCTCCTCACACATTTTGCGCTGCTCTTTTTGCTCCTGTAATTTTATTCTGAGCCACTCCTCTTGCAGGGCTTTAAATTGTCATTGTAAAGCTTCGAACTCTTCTACTGTCATCATGTCACTCTTAATGCCATGGCTTCTTTGTGGATGCATTTTTCTATCAGGTCCTGGCATAAACTGCCTCACGTTCGATGAATCTGCCTACGCACTCAAAGACCCTAAATCACTTTTCTCTCTAATAACCCTACCACAGATCCTGGCGCAAACTGCCTCACAGTCGACGATCTGCTTACGCACTTAGGAACACTAGCTCTGATACCACTTGATGGCAGATGAGAAAATGACACTCCATGAATTCCAAATTTTTCTCTATTAATCTGGAAAACACTTACATCAACAGCCCGCAGGCTTTACAATAACCAGCGCTCGGCTTGGTTTTCTCTAACTATGCTCTCTAAGTCCGTTCTTCGATCCACCACCCCAACTATTACAAAAAATTGGGTTTTTATAGAGGCCCCAACTGTTTGAAATGTCTTTCCCAAAAATTAGATCACCAACTCGATTAATGGCTCCACTTTGCATAGCCCCTGTCATCGTCGCTTCTTGTCAGATCACCCTATGCGACCCATCCTCTTCGTCTCCTATGCTCTTGGGTAATCACCCACTTTAACTACACCTTGGTGCCACGTGTTGTCCTTGCCCTGCAACCACCACCTGACCTCTGTCATTTTCTTCCTCCAGATGCAATGTGACAGGCGTTGTGATATCGCGACATGTCATGATATCGTGACATCTTCTTCTTCTTGCCCCTCCTTTTCTTTTTTGGTCGTGATATCGTGACATGTCGTGATATCCTGACCTTGCCTTCGGATTCCCCCTTGCTTGCCTGCTTCGGTCATGATTTTGTGACAGTCACGATTTCATGACATGTCACGAAATCGTGACGTTTCCACTGTCTCCCCTCGGCTATTGTTCCTGCATCGCGATTTCCTGACAATCACAATTTTGTGACAATTCCTCAGACTTCCCTCAACTGTTGTTTCGATGTCATGATTTCATGATGTGTCATGATTTCATGACACTTCCTCTACCTTTCGTCGACTTCTGCTTCGATGTCACAATTTGTGACAGTCACGATTTATGATAGTCACGATTTCACAAGGTGTCACGATTTTGTGACAATCGCGATTTCATGACGTGTCACGAAATCGTGACACTTCCTTTGCCTTACCTTTTGCTATGTTTTCGTCATGATTTTACGACAGTCATGATTTTGCGACATGTCATGAAATCACGACATTCCCAACTACCCCTCCTCCTAGCGGCTTCGGTCGCGATTTTGTGACATGTCACGAAATCGTGACATTTTCACCTCGTGCCTTCTCTCTCCTCACCATGTCGCGATATCACGACACTTTTTCTGTTGCGATATCACGACACTTTTTTCTCCTTGCCCTCTTTGCCTTTTTTTGTCGCGATTTCACGACATGTCGCAAAATCACGACGTTTTTCGTCCTTAGAAAATTTTTCAAATGCCTCTGCATCAGGTGCTGCTAGATGCTCCTGCATAAAAAATGCTCACCCAATTGTATATGAGAGTTAGAAGTGTAAACCACAAGAATAAATCAAGTTTATTTACGATATTCATATGGAAATACTTGCAATTATGCATGCTTTAGAAAATAAACATAGTATCTAATTGATAACAAGTTTTTTTTAGTTTTAACTGACCATGATAGTCTTAAATATCTACTCCAATAAAAAATATTAATAATTGAACAACATAAATGAGTGACTAAAATTTAATCATCTAATTTTGAAATCCTACATTATAAAGGAAAATATAACTAGGTCATTGATGCCTTATGTAGGAAAAATGAAGCAATCACATATGCAATTTTAGTAATCATTCTAGAATGGATTTAATATGTGCAAGTTGAATATGTCAAAAGTGATGAGTGTTAGAAAATCATTATAAATATTGATAAACATATAAATCTACATGTCCAAATAATATCTTATGGATCAAGAATCATATATATTCAACTTCAAATTCAAGTTTCATACTAGAAGTTCTTATTTGTAGTCATGATTTGTCAAATTTAGGATATATCAATTTCTTCAAAATTTATTATAATACTTGACAAATATTTTTTTGACAAGGTATGTAATATGACATTCAAAAAGTATGTGACTGAGTATAATACTTTCCAAAGACATGAAAGTGAGGATGTAGCATACCAAGACTTTTATAATTATTACAAATACCATAAAAAATAGAAATCCATACCCATAGATTTTGTTAATGGATTACCTATATTTGATGGATATGATATAATTTTGTGGTATAAGATCATCTCATAAAATTTACCCATTTAATTCTAATGAAGAATACTTTCTCCACATATCAAGTGGTAGAAAAATTATCAACCAGGTTTACAAGCTTCATGGATTCCAAATGTAATCGTAAGTGATTTTTTGAAAGCAATTATGCCAAAAAATAGAGATCTTACAACAATGAGTTCAACATATCATCCTCAAATTGATTGATAAACTTAATTCATCAATAAGTGGATAACAAGTTACTTATGATATTTTGTATCACATAAACCATAAAAATGTGCTAAATGTTCATCTGAGGCTTAATGGTGGTGTAACAATATGCTAAATGGTTATCTTAGGCTCAGGCTCAGTGTGTCAAATAAAAATTATGATTTTTTAAACTAAAAATTTTGAATTACAATGTGCAGGTGCTGCATGATTTTCATGTTTAATGATGGAATCTTTTAGAAAGTTCATGAAAACCCCTTTTTGGAGACTTCATGTTTTTTGGTATGACCTAGAAGATTCCGAAAGATTAGTAAGGCCTTGAAAATTTCAGAAGATTATTTGGGTGGGAAAATTAGAAAACCCTCCCATTCAGTGATTATAAAAGGAGAGTTGCACATATATAACATAACATTGCAGAGATCCTTTGAATAAATGTATGTTTATTGAGTCCTTTTATATGTTGTTCATATTTCTACTTGCAATTTTTATTCTATATTTGTTTAACATATACTCTATCAAAGAAAAAATTATAATTTTTAAAATTAAAAGTTTAAATTTCCACTTTTATTTAATTCTGTAGCTAAATATTATATTTATAAAATATTATATTTTGCATATCAAACAAAAAATTAAGATTTTATAAAATTAAGAAGTTTACATAGTGTGCTAATCCACTCACTTTTTTTTAACGATTAAACATAATTTTATTAATATAATGATTTTTTCATCCAAAAATAAAATTTTAATATCAGCTTTTATTTTAATTTTATAACCAAACTAATATTTATAAAATATTATAGTAATGATAATAAAAAATAACTCTATTAAACGTCATAAAACTAGTCCTTACAATATTTACTTAAAGTTCTTTCCATATCATGAACAAGTTAAAAGTAAAACATCAATTGAAAAATGAATTATTTATACCTTTAATATGCTCCTCTATACAAGTGGATCATATACCTAGACTAATACTTTTCTATTTGATCCTGATTTTTATTGAGCCTTATTTATTAAATAATATTTCTTATAAAATTATTTTTAATCAGATATTAGATACATATAAACACCTAATTTCATGAGTTGGAAGAATGAATATGTTTAACTAGACGTGCGTCAAACGTGTTTATAGGCGATACCCTCTAGTTTGCTTTATATATGTTTGTCCCCTCCATTGTAGTAAGCACCAGGAATAATTGACATTTTCCTTGTCAAAATGAAGCAGAAAATTAATCAAATTCCTTGAAGATGTTTGGAGAACTACACATTGGAAAACACTCGTTACAAAACCTAGTTTGGTTATCAACAAAACTAATGTATTTTCCGTATCAACGTTCCGTATTGAAAATATAGAAGTATGTAAAAATTGGACTCAAACATATGAAATATGTGTAATTGGTTCTTTTGCTTATTAATTGATTGTACAAGACAAATTCTTATAACAAAATTTAGATCTACGTTTTTTCTCAATGTATCGTCGGAGCCCCTACGTCAGAAGAGGCTTTAGAGCCCTGTCGTTGGGCTATGCGCTGTCAAAGAGAATCATGTCCAAAGTGAAATTTTCAATTTGCCGAAGCATTTCGTATCAGATTTGCAATGAAAATTTTAATATTATAAAAAATAGGTACCTGCATAAATACAAGTTTCCTCAATATATCACCGTAGCCACCACGTCAGAAGAGACTTTAGAGTCCTCTGGCTGGGCCATGCGCTTTCAAAGAGAATCTCGTTCAAAGTGAAATTTTCAAGTTGCCGAAGCATTTCATATGTGCAATGAGATTTTTAATATTTTAAAAAGTAGGTAGCACCGGAGCGCAAAAGGTCGAACTTCAACACAAGCGGATTCAAAGTGGCGGAAGATCGCGTATGGAAGTGGTTTTGTGGCGCGAAAGGTCGAACTTCAACACAAGCGGATTCAAAGTGGCGGAAGATGGCGTATGAAAGTGGTTTTGTGGATTTTTTCGCTGTCCGTACTGGCATGCACGGTCGGCGCTCCTCTTGCTCTTTCAAGAAATGGAAGGCAGGAGCGATTGTCGCGCAGGAAAGAAATTATATGGTTGTTGGAGAGTCAGTTGAGGTCGATACAAACCAAAAATTAAAATGACTAGAAAACAGAAAAGAGAGCCGAGAGTTACAACATGTTTGCTCTGAACTTGGCTGAAATTTTTCTTATATATTAATATCCAATGTACGTCCTTACCCAATTTCAACAAAAACGTGATGCTAAATTGTCGTAGACGGTTTGGATTGATTGCGCTACAAGAATAAAAGGATTAAGCACGTGAATGGAGAATACTCTGTTGCCATTCTTTTATAAACAGACCCAGCAGCTGTTTGAATCTTCTAAATAAAAAGTTAAAACCATACCATTAATTGGTCCCACAAAATCATTATTAAGACATTGTTACCATTTCTTGTACTTTAGCCTTTCCATTGAATTATTCCATCGTTTTTTATTCATTCCCTTGAGTCGTCGTGGACACTAATTTTCTTTGTTTCTCTAGTATCTAGCTAATACCAAAGGTTCTCAATGATTAAAACATTGCTGAAACAGTATATTACTTTTGAAATTTAATTAAATGTTAAACGAAGTTCAGTATTTTCTTAAATATGTTCAAAAGAAAACTCCAACGATTCCGAACTTAATGGAATATGATATCTTAAAAGAATCGAAGTGCATTGCATATACCACCGCTTGTGTCTACGATTATGACTATTTTAGTCCATCTATATAGAAGTTATTAAAACATAAGATTATTCTTTTATAGTTTTCTACCACTCGCGGCATGATAATTAGAAAAAACCTGTTTGGTGGTAGAATCTTTTACTTTTTGAAGTAATGTGCTACAAAAAGCGCAGATCCTTCATGCAAAATTACTACCGTGAGCAACTTTCAAACTCTGGTGTCCCGCGAAAATAATGGCAATGTTATATTTGTTTTTAACGGAACAATTTCAAATTGTATGCAGTTCACCTTCCAAAAGTCATTATTTCTGAGCACTTAACTAGACCTATGGTTAACCCTGAAAATTAGGAATATTGGTTGAGATATCGTCAAGAATCTAATGTAGCTTGTGGATGTCTTTACATACGATCCTTTTTGAAAAGGTGATTAATGTGATCTGGGATGCTTTACTTCATGTATCCATTATAAATTTCATGCTTTCTATTTCAATGTGATTTTATTTTTTCGTATGTGGAACCGATAAAAATTTGAATTCGGTGAAAATTCAATGGAATATTTTTCACTGCATATTATATATATATATATATATATATATATATATTTATTTATTTATTTGAATTCGGTGAAAATTCAATGCAATATTTTTCACTGCATTTTATATATATATATTTGAGAGATAATGTCCTAGAGCCCAACAAAGTCATTTGTAGAAAACCATAAAAGAAATTTAAAAATGGTTATGGATAAACATGATTTTGACCTTCTAACAAATAAATCTAAAAAAATAAAAGAAAATGAACAATAGAGACCAATAAGAAAGGATGGAAAAAATTCCAATTCTTTTGAGGCTTTAGCCTATGAAGAAAAAGTAGATCAAAACATAGAGGAGACAAAACAATAATTTCAACATATTAGCAAGGAATTGTCTATTCTATATGATCCCAATTTAAGGAAGAACATTCTCGATGAACCTAAGGAATGTATTTCATCAGATTTTGAAGACTCTCTTGAAGTACCATGCACCATTCAAGAGAAGATAATTGGTAATGAAAATGTAGTTTTAGAAGTTAATACCTCTGCAATTAATAAAAAAATATCAGAAAATGAGCAAGATAAGTCAAATGCTTCTATAATAGAGCCTGGAGAGGATAAATATGTTGAAAAAAAAAATGGTGAAAGAATATTGAGGAATAGAATAATAAGACCTACTCCTGATATAGGCAAGGAAAAAAGAGGAAAACCCTCAAATTATCAAGCAAAATCCAAGGAAGCAAGAGCTAACATAGAGAAAGCAACACAAAATAAGTTGGTTAAAATTATTTTTACCAAACAACAAAATGATATTAGTAATATGCAAGAGGGGCTAAAATCCCCTAATGAGACATGATTATCATCTCATGGAATATAATGGGTATTAATGTTCTCTCAAAGCATAGGTGTATTAGGGGCCTATGTTTAAGTAATAAACTTGATATTCTCTATATCTAGGAAACCGAAATGACAAAAGAAGAAGTTTCAAAAACAATGAAAGTAGTTTGGGCAAGATGTGAATGGAATGCTATGGATTCTAAAGGAGTAGTAGGGACAATTATAACTTGTTGGAATCCTTCTATAACTTGTTGTGTAACCATTCATAAAACTAGGCATTGGATAACCTATTTAGTCTCTTGCTACTTTATTGATATTCACTTCATCCTCATCAATGCGTATGGTCCTACTACTCAATCAGGTAGATTATAAGTTTGGAATGGTATTGAGGCCTTTATGAGAAGTAAAGACCAAGAAATAAATTTCATGATCATTGGAGATTTTAATGCCATTACCAAGCTGAATGAAAAATTAGGAGGAATTAGGAAATTGACCCAAAGTACTAAAGGTTTCTCAGCTTTTATTCAAAACAACAATCTATGGGAAGTTGAGTTTGAATAAGATAACTATACTAGGACCAACAACAAGAGAGGCCAGAACTAGGGTTATGCATAGTGGTGAATATTACAAATTAGGTGAATATTAGGATTTCCAAAATTGGAAATTGGTGAATATGAGGACCCTCGACATTGGCCCATTCACTTAAAATTTTCAAGAATAATTTTTTCTTAGGGTTAATTCACCATAATATATATCCAAACATAGGCATATTTGTACTTGTTGAAAATATATTTTTGAGCCTGATCTAATGGTGGTATTTTTATGAAGTTATAATGTTATTTACTAGGTCAAACCTTACCCCAAATATGACCTTACATTTTAGGACTTCAAATTCCCCAAATTTTGGTGTGAAGATGATTGATTTGATTTGCTTAGGATTCACCATGATTCACCTTGATTTTGATTAGGATTCACCATTTTTTTATAAGTACATTTTGAGTCCAATACCTTATGCATAACGCTAGCCAAAACCTAATAGCAAAAAAATTATATAGATGCGTTCTCTTAGATCATTGGCTAGATGAAGGAAATTATACTAAATTTAATACTTTAACAAGTATTGGTTCATATCACTGGCCAATAATAGTTAAAATAGTGGTTAGTGAATTAAAAAAAGATCATATTTTAAATATTAGTAGATGTGGGAAGATCATCCTCAATTTGTTGATATGATAGCTCAAACATGGAATTCTTTAGGTAATGGTAGGTTGTATGCTCTTCCAAACCAAAATAAAGCTATGGCATCTAGATTAAAAGAATGGAATAAGAACACCTTTGGAAATATTTTTGAGAAGAAAGAAGAACTAAAATATAAACTTTCAAAATTCCAAAAAGGTGATGAAAATAATACAAGCTCAGAGGAAAGGGAATTTCTTAGTGAATATTATAATATTTTGAGTAAGGAAGAGAAATTGCAGAGATTAAAATCAAGACAGACTTGTTTAAAAGGAGATAAAATACAATTTTTTTTTATAGGATGGCTATAGTACAAATATCTTCTTCTATAATTGGTAGAATTAAATCAATGGAAGGGGTTTGGATTGAAAATTAGAGTGAAATTGGAAAAGAAGCTAAGTCATTTTATCTAATTATTATAGGTTTAGAGGAGAGTGAAGTTCTTAATGATAAACTTCTTCAAGATGTTCCTTTAGTTATAACAAATAAAGATAATAGGAAACTGATGGAGCCTATTACTCTAGAAAAAGTTCATTTAGCTCTTTTCTCTTTTAATAAGGATAAATACCCTGGTCTAGATGGACTCTCTACAACTTTTTACCAACATAATTGGGATATAGTGAAGGATTATTTATTGGTGGTAATGGAATAGTCTAGGGTAAAACAATACATTCCTTATAGAATAAATGCAACTTATCTTACCCTAATTCCTAAAAAGAAGGCTACTAAATTATTTTATTCTTTTAGATCCATAAGCCTATATAAAATGGCTTATAAGATAATTTCCAAAGTGATGGGGAATAGATTAAGACCATTGTTAGAAAAAATCATTTTAGAAGAGCAAGAAGGTTTTGTGAAAGGGAGACAAATTTTGGGTGGGATCATAGTAACTCATGAAGTTATACATTCAATAACTTCAATGAAAGAGAAATCTATGATCTTAAAACTTGATATGATTAAAGCCTATGATAGGGTTAAATGGAATTTTCTTTTTGTAGTTGTAGATAAGGATGGTTTTGGGAAGAAATGACTTAGATGGATTAAAGCTTATGTCTCTATAGTTTCTTATTCAATGTTAGTCAATGGGTTAGTGATAAAATATTTTAAATTCAAGAGAGGTATTAGACAAGGAGATCCTCTATCTCCTTGTTTATTTATTATTATGGTAGAATTTTTGAGTACAAACTTACAGAAGGCTTACAAAGATGGGTTTATAAGTGAGCTTAAGGTTAGTAATAACATCGATAACATCATCCATCAATAGTTTGTAGATGATACAACCATTTTTAGAAGGGAAAGGATAAATGAGGCTAGAGCTTTGAATAACTTTTTAAAGTAGTACAAAAGAGCTTCAGGGCAAAAAATTAATAGGACTAAATGCAAAATTTACTTTCTTAACACTCCTACTAATATCAAAGCAAGAATTTGTAGGTTGCTTCAAATGGAGGAGGTAAATTTAACAACAAATTATCTACGGATGCATATTTTTAGGGGAGAATGAGGATAGATTTATGGAATCTAGTTATTAGTAAAGTTTAAAATAAACTTCTAGCTTGGAAAGGTAGATGGTTATCATTACCAAGAAGAGTGTAGTTAATTAAGTCAATTTTACAAGCCATTCCAACATATTATATGTCTTTGTATTCTATGTCAAAATGAGTTGAAAAATTTTAATATTTATTATGTGATCCTTTTTATGGTTAGGTTTATATGATAAAAGGAATTTTTTTTTCATGAAATGGAGCAAGTTGTGTGATGATAAAACTAGGGGAGGTCTTGGTTTAAGAGCTCTTACAGATGCAAACTTAGCTCTTAGGGAAAATTTTATTTGGAGATTGTACAAAGAGAGTCAAATACAATGGGTAAGAATTCTTCTAAGTATGCTGATATGACCCATATTTAATATTTACAGCATTATTTATTTCAAATGGTTTTGCTCTTTGGAATGGTTTAAAAAATCTATTGATCTTATGATTAAAGGTTTAATATGGGTGGTGGGAATTGGAAAAAAAATTCTATTTGGATGGATACTTGGTGTGATAAAAAACCACTCAATTTAGATCCATTTTTGAAACCTTGGATGAGATTGCTTTAAGACAAATACGATGATAGGGTTTTAAATATTTTGTACAAGGATCGAGAAGGAAGATACAATAGGAAAGAATATTATTTATAAGTATACAATACATTGATGCTAGGAGGTAATTGAGTAGAAATATAACAACTGTAATTATTTCAAGGGGTGCTAAGGATATATTGATTTGGAAATTGAATAGCTCATGAGAATACACAATAAGAAGAGGATATAATGTTCAACACAAACATAATAATAATATCACTAGAATTTGGAGAGATATTTGGGATAGCTCAAGCATTCATAAAGTTATAATGATTGTTTTGCTAGTAGGTCATAGAAGAATTTTATACTGGTATAACATTATGAAAAGGGATTTTCATGGCCCATCTAAATGTGTTTTCTAAAATAATAAGGAGGAAAGTATTGATAATCTCTTGGGATATTGTTCAATAGTCTGGGATCTATGGCAATGGATTCTTAATACGATTAGTAAATGCATGGTGATGAATAACACAATTGAATATTGGTTAGATCAATGGCACAAAATTTATAAAAGTCAGGTTGTACAGATACTATGTGTAGACACCAAAACAACACCAATCCGATTATGTGGCTACAAACACTGATCGCACTGGCATACACAACCCCCAGGGCAGCCCCTAGAGGTTAAACAATGGTCCTAACCACTCTCACAGTAGTTTTGGAAGGTCAGAGGTCAATTTGGCACCTTTCAGGCACTCTGCTCCTTATTCGTTCCACCCAGGGATGATTACAAACTGGTATTCGTTCCACCCAGGGACGATTAGCAGCATTCGCCCCTGGGTGGGGCGAATAGCAGGTTTGACGGGAAAAAGGTCAAACATTGACAAATGGCAGCTCAGATCCACCACTTAACTCCTCCTTCATTGCATGGGAGTGCGAGTGAGCATTTTTGAGCTCAAAGAGGCAGTCATAGAGGCAGTCATGGAGTCCTTAATCAGGGAGGAATCTTCTCTCCCCTGAGAAGGCATGATCGCCAAGTGGCGCCTCTCGCATGCTCATTCACAGAGACCCTCAAGTCTATAAAATGGTGAGTCTTCTCACCCCAAAAAAGAATAGGTCAGGAGCATTTGGAGCAATGGAGTGCTGCCGATTTACGTCCTCACCCTTTTGCTTGTGCCTTTCACATCCTTGATCTCTCTTTTGGAAGGGAGGTTATTGGGTGATTATTGGAAGCACAATCCGGACCCAAAACCTGACATTTGGCCATAGTATCCCACCCAAATTTGCTGACAATACCCCACAAGAGGTTTTGGACCCATCCCAAGTGGATTGGTGCCAAAACCGGGCCCCAAACGATGGGCGTCCTGCCCTCGGGTGCCCCCCGCACTGTTGTAGTCCTAATCGCCCCACCCTAGAGCGATTAGAAATCTGTAGCAGATTTCATTTCTATTTTTCTTGCATTTGTTTCTAGGTTGTTCAGATAGGCTTTCATTCAAATTTCATGTTATTCTAAGCAGTTTTGATCATGCTTTTGTTATTTCTCGCTTTCACTAACATGCAGGGAGCATCATCAGATTTTGGGTGATAGAGGCCGAATTGGCAAAATCTGACCTTCTGGGTCTTTCCAAAATACCCCGTTTTACCTAACCCCCAACTTTGTAGGTGATTTGGAGCCTCCCAGATGGGACATTTAGGAGGGTGCTTTCTGACATTTTGTTGTAGGTCTAATCGTCCCACCCCGGAGCGATTAGAAATCCATGGTGAATTTCTTGACTGTTCCTTTTGCAGTGCCTTCCTGGTAATGTTCTCATGCCTCTATCAAGTTTTTAGCTCATTCTGATATGTTTTAGTTATCATTTTATTTATTTTACGCATGCACTAATCGTAGGCTTTGGGGATCGCATGTTTTACTTCATCCGTAGGTGCTACTAATCCTTTTCTGTTTCTCTGAACGTAGGATCTCGACACCGGAGGAGCAGCAAGGAATCAAAGATACGTTCACGCAAGCGGTGGTGACATTTGGCCCGCCCACTTTACATGTGGGCACGCGAAAGAAAGCGTACCAATCCATGGTGTAATAGAGCCCTACTTAACGCTCCTAGCCCCCAAAAGGGAGGAGACGTATTGTAACCCGATTTTAAAGAAAATTAATAAAAAGGGTTGTACTCGACATTTGCTTTCTATCTTGTTTCAATTCATTTATGTTTCTCTCCTTTCATGCATTTCAGTTCGTAGGACTTAGCATTACGTTTTGCTTTTGCATACATCGCACTTGGCATTTCCATTTTGTTTTCATATCCTCATGCTTTTAGTGGCGATCATGGTGGGACCCTGTCCTCTAATTTTGAGATCAAATTTTTGATCAAAAGTGTTTTTTTTGCTTGTAGGTACCAATATTTCAAGCGCTGGACTATTGTTCATTCCAGTCTGTGACGAGTACAGAGCTGGAATTCATGTCACCCAGGGACGAATGGGCATTCATCCCACCCTATGATGAATACAATTCTATTATTCATCCCACCCCGGGATGAATAAGCCCTCTATGCACTTTCAGAATAGAAACTCAGAGGCATCCGATTTGGGCAGAGAAGAGGTAGGGGTTTGAATACCTTCTGTCATTTTCTATTTTCTGTCTCTGTATTTTTTAGTTTCTTTGCTTGCTTAGGAAGGTTTTACTGCATGTTTAATTTCCTTGCATAAGTAAAAATAACCCCACACACCACGTGGTAATTTAAACAACAAGGAGTTGGTCGTAAAACCCCAACCCTTGATCAAGACCAACGGTGGATTTCATCACCACCTTGGCTTGAATTTTTGCATCCATAACCCCGGTCGCTACTGTTGCTAGACGTAAATCCTGATGAAAGCTGACCAAGTGTAGCTGGGGTGATTCCCAGTGCATGAGGATAAGTCTTCTATGGTAGGTGTCAAAAATAGGGTGATCCCCCTTCCGTACCGCCTATGTTCCACGTACCATTCTGCTCTCGCGTACCAATAGTTTCCCTCACGTAAGGGCGGGTATATTGAGAGGTTTGGTATAACGGCCTGGCAGTGGTATATTGAAGGGGCGACCATTTTGGGAGACATAAGAGCCATCATATTGCATGAACAACAACACGTTCTTTACAAAAGCTTTCAAAACAAAAAATCAAAACACACTGAACCAGATTTAGGGCACACACTTAATTCATAAACAAGATAATCACTCCTTTGTTTGTGTGGCTCCTGCTTGTTTAGTGTAGCATAACAAATCATAAAGAAGATAAAACATGCACATATTTTAGAGAAACACCACCATGGTGTACACCCGTAGCCAAGCCCAATCACGGGTGAAAGCTATAGAGAGTGTACAAGGGGGCACAAGTCACCTCCGCTATAGCCCCGAGGACTTGGTTATACCACCTTGGCGGCCTGACCCACAAAATAGTCCACATCATGTCATTATAGAATGGGACTATAGAGGCACCCCTTCGAGGGGCATGCCCATGCAACATAGACCCTTTCAGGAGGAGTCCATACACGTGGCACTCAACATAGATGGGAGGGCTCCCTTAGACACTCGTTATGAGTGGCCACCATGCAATGAAGTGCTAGAACAACATAGGGTCCATAAGGAGGGGCCACATGATTACATCATCCCTCCCCTACCCCTTATTACTATCAAAAACAATAGGCCAAATCCAGAGCGCAAGGCTCTTCAGACAGGGCAGGCCAACTCTGCCCGCCCCTTTCACATATACGAAAGGGAGCATGAGGAAGACCACTATATTCCTCAAGAGCAATACATAACATGGGAGCAATGCACCTCCGCACCTGCTATTTATCAGAATCACCTACTGAGGCCAGAACCTCGGGTGAATGCCGCTAACCTCGATAGAGGGAAGTGACCTATAGAGGTCTCGGATCACCATGACCGAGATAGACATGTAGGGGAAGCATCTAGGCCCCCTAGACCTAAGACGATGGAACAAATTGACTTGGCATTTTCCAAACATGCCGCCCGCCAAGCGCAAATCATGTAGCTTGAGCAAGACCAACAACAGTTAGAGCACCTGTATCGCCTTAGCAAAGAGTGCATTCAGCGTCAAATAGATGAGCTGCTCCATAACACTATGCCTGAGAGGGTTCCAACCCCTCGCACCCAAAGGGTAGAACTGTATGAGAGGCACAACCCCTTGGTGCAAGACAGGCCTCCATGACCTTACCAAGTGTTGCCTCCGAGACCTCCTAGACCTGAGCGGGAGGCCACTCCCAGGAACAATGATGGGCACCCTCCGCGGGGACCCACCCATGTTTATAGGTCTCACCCAAGAACTCCTCAAGAAGCCTATGAGGAGTATGAGCAAGAAGAAGAGCGGGCTGAAATGCCCTACCAAGGCAGAGGGGGTGCTATCCGGCCACCCCTCTATAGGCCTCAAGTTCCCCACAATACGCAATGGGAGAAAACTAAGGAGGAAGAGATTAAATCTTTTGATGCATATAAAGCGTTGCTAGAGCGCTTAGAGTCTATGGAGACCAAGACTTTTGGGCCCCAAAATCCCACTTTATGCCAACTCCATAGTCACCCCGTGCATCCATCAATGCCGGCACCCCCTTACCCTGAACACTTTAAACTACCCTAGTTGGCAATATTTAGAGGGGAGGAGGATGCCCAAGAGCACGTGACTAGATTCCTAAGCCAATGCTTTGGCATTCAGGACAATGATGCTTTGCTGCTAAGAACATTTATAACCATGTTCGTAGGCCCTACCTCGGATTGGTTCACTCAATTGCCAAAGCACAACATCAGTAACTTAGATCAGCTAGTGGATGCGTTCCTCGAATGCTTCACCTTCAACACCAAGAAGAAGGCATCACTAAGTGACCTAGCCAGCCTCAGGAAGTATGAGGAAGAAACCATGGTGGCCTATGGGAATCGATGGAGGACGTTGCTTTCAAAGCTGCCCTACCTCCCTCCTATGGCCGACCTTACCCAAATGTTCTCAAAGAGCTATTTGAGATCGATCTCCATGCTATTGTAGCTACAGCAATATGCCACTTTAGAGGAAGCTCTGGCGCAAGCCAGAATCATTGAGGAGATCAAGATTCAAGATGGTGAGATTGCCAAGCCAAAGAAGAAAGAATGGTCTAAAAATGCCAAGACAGGGACCACGCAACCAAAACCCATTGCGGTCAATCAGGTTGCTATAAACATACCTAAGCCTGTACAAGCAACGCAGCCCCCAAAGGCTAACTATCAGGCGGTCCCTCTTGATAGTTATGAAAGAGAAAACCATCGACAAGAGCAAAATCAGTAGCGTCACCCTAGGCGACAATTCACACCTTACACCGAGTCTAAAGACTCCCTGTTTGATCGCTTGTCAGTGGAAAACTTGATAAACCTACTAGAGAGTCGACCCGTAGACCCCAATGCTCCAAAACCTAAGGGCTACAGGGAAGACTTGTACTATAGGTTTCACCGATAGAAGGTACATGATCTTAATGCATGTTGGAAGTTTAAAGGCTTGGTGCAAGACCTAATAGACAACAAGACGTTGGTGGTGGATAACCCCATGGCACCAAGCAACCAATAGATGGAGGTCTTCAAGGACCCCCTGCCTACCCATGATGCGCAGGCAAAGACCCTACAAGTCAATGAGGTAACATAGAACTGCCCCATGCAGGGGTATGTAGGGATGATCAGTATAGTGACTCGAAACAAAAGGTACCCGAGCACAGCTGCCCCCATGGTGGCTACAGGAGAGGTGCCAACAATGTCACAACCACAACAACACCCTACGCAACCTCCTCCACCTAGACCAGTGGCCACAATTCAGACCAAACTCACCCAGAGTTTGAGGACCATGTCGGCTAGGCTCTCCATTTACGAGCTCATACAACAATCATCGCCCCATCGAGAGGCTCTAATGGAGATACTTAAAGCCATCGAGTTGCAGCCCCATGAAGCAAACTCTTTCAACAACTTCATGGGGCATGTCAAGCGATGCACCGAGCCAGTCATCACCTTTAGAGAGGATGAATTGAAATCAGTGACTGGTGACATGGTGGATCCACCCTTGCACGTCATTGCATGGGTCAACGAGATTCCATATAAGAGGGTGTTGGTGGACACTGGCTCATCCAGTAATATCATTACAACAATGGCATTGAAACATCTAAAGTTGCCAGCATCTCACATCGTGGCCTCCACCTACACTCTACGAGCATTCAATGATGCGATATGCTCGATAGTTGGCACAATTGTCCTACCCATCCAAGTGGGACAAAAGACTATTCCTACATTGTGCCACATCTTGGAGGGTGAGATGGCTTATAACATTTTGTTGGGCCGGCCATGGATCAGGGACATGAAGTGTGTCCCTTCAATAGCCCACCAATGCTTAAAGTATACATTCGAAGGGCAGGTGCATGTAGTCTCGATGGACTTAGAACCCTTCAAGTATTGCAATGCGGTGCAGCTGATGCCGCAATCGACCCTTCCATCAACACATTTGGATTTTTAGTTGAATCCATCTAAATAGGGTCCGATTCCGCATACATCCCCACTATTAAGTCCATCAAATCCCCAATCGGGTCCATCTTCGTCATCTGGTCCTTCACCAACGATGCCACCTACGGTGGCCACATCGAAGGACAATGGGAAGAAACCCCTGGAAGAGGCACCGCCATCAGTCTCAACCATATCTACCGAAGAGATGCCTAGCCGAATGGAAGTCGAGATGCCTAGTTCACCTAACATGGAGTGGACTCAGGAAGAACTCCCATTCCCTCCCCCTCAACCGCCAACAATCATCATTGAGATGGCCAATACGGGCCTAGGGGAGTATCTGGTGTGGAACATTGTAGCAACACCCACACTTGAGTCCATGCAGGACATGGGGAGACCTCGCCTCCCCATAGGCACTATTGTTCCTCTAGGCTACCCGCCAAACCAGACAAACTTTGTATATGGGGGCCTTGATAATGGCATTGAACCTTACATGCAAGAAGAAGAAGATGAAGAGCCTTTCATTGAGGACGTCAACTATTTGTCCAACCCAGACTTCGCTTTAAGATATCTTGGCCAATGCAATTGGCATGGATATGGGTTGGGCAGATATGAGCAAGGAGTGCACATTCTTTGCCAACCAAGATATCAGATGCCATACGACAAATCAGGAGTAGGGTTCAACCACCCCCTACCCTTGGACATCTTGGTAGAGAACATGCAAGGCCTAGGGATAGGCAACAAGGATGGGTTGGCATTAGATCCATATGCCAATCCTAACACAACATACACATTGGGGGATTACCTCCCATTGTTGACAACCAACCTTGTTGACCTCAACAACCCCTTCCCTTTAACCGAGAAAGGAGAAAGTTTGAGAACTCACCTACAAGGGGGATATAGACAAGGTCAGGAAGGATCTTCAGAAGACGAGTCAGAATATGAGGTAGCACCATGGGACCCTTTCGAATCGGATAGCAATCACTCACAAGTGACCCCCATGGATGACTATCAAGAAAGCCTCTTGGCAATGTTCCCTTTGGATGCTCCAATCGAGCAAGTGCCACCTCAAGAAAATTAGGTCCCCCCGTAGAGAGCGGAACAACCCCGATGGGACCATATCAATTTGCTCGAGCAGGACGAGCCTCACATGTCGCAAATAGTTGTTGGAACCAACGAAGGCCTTTGGATCTCCGATAGTGATTATGAAGATGAAACTGAGATGGCCTATCTCAATCATATGCGATAGCAACAATACCCCATGGATATTGATGACATGTTTGAACAACTAAACATGGGGCCAAGGCATAGGTGGCACCTAAACCCAACACAGTTGGACCAAGTGCTGCATCCGCCACTTTGGGCATACAGAGAGCACCTTCCGCCTAGAGACCCTATAGCGATATCAGTGTCGAGGGTAGACCCTGTCCTCCTATCCACACATAGGGCCGATCCATTCGTGCCAATACCTCCAGAGCCAGATCCAGAGCACAGAGATCACCAAGGAAGTCCGAGTCACCACACCCATGGTAATGGAGACCAAAATCATTTCATCAACATGATCTCCATTGACTTAACCACCCCCATCCACAATCCAGCCGATCCAACATGGTCATTGTATCTAGACATAGATGCCATAGACTGGGATCACGTCAATTCACCACCATCCCCATCAGAGTATTGGTCGTTCGGTGAGATGCTTCATTTCACCCCAGAACCAACTCAGGATATCTTCCATGCTGAAGAGGGACCCAAAGTTCCTAATGCAGATCTGAATTCAGTGATTGATATCCACTTGATCCCAACTCCACATCAGTTGGAGGATGGATCCCACATGTCAGTTGAGGAGACGACTGACGTAGACATCGGCTCTGATCCAATGAATCCATAGATAATCAAGCTAGGGGTAAGTCTATCCCCCGAAGAGCAAGCCGACTACATTGCCCTTCTCAAAGAGAAGAAGGAGGTTTTTGCATGGTCCTACAAAGACATGTCGGGGCTAGATCCATAGCTAGTCATGCATAATCTAACGCTTGATCCGATAGTCAAGCCAGTTAAGAAAAAACTACGTAAGATGCACCCAACAGTGGCCTTAATGGTCAAAGATGAATTGCAAAAGTTGTTGGATGCACAGTTTGTCATCTGCGTGGATTACCCACCATGGTTGTCCAACATGGTGCCCATCAAAAATCCTGATGGGAGGATTCGCATATGCACTGATTTTTGAGATCTAAACAAAGTGAGTCCTAAGGATGATTTCCCCTTGCCTAGCATCGACGCATTGGTAGACGCCACAACAGGTCACGAAATGCTTTCCCTCATGGATGGTTTCTCGGGATACAATCAGATTCGTATCAATCCCGAGGACCAACTAAAAATGGCATTCACAATGCCTTGGGGGACATTTTGTTATAAGGTCATGCCCTTTGGCCTTAAAAATGTTGGCGCCACCTACCAACGTGCCATGACATACATCTTCCATGATCACATGCATAAAACTTTGGAAGATTACATGGATGATTTGTTGGCCAAATCTCTTTTGTGCCCAGATCATCTCGATGACTTAAGCAAGATCCTCGATCGCCTCATCGAACACAAAGTCAGACTAAACCCCAAGAAGTGCGTATTTGGCGTCACATCTAGAAAACTCTTGGGTTTCATAGTCTCAAAGCGAGGCATCGAGGTGGACCCAAACAAAGTCAAGGCAATCCTTGAAATGCTTCCCCCAACTACCATCAAGCAGCTCAGAAGCCTATAGGGAAAGGTCACGTCAATCAAGTGCTTCATAGCACAGCTATCTGACAAGTGCCGACCCATGAATAAATTATTGCACAAGGGGGTAGCATTTCATTGGGATGACGAGTGCCAGTCAGCCTTCGATGACATTAAACAATACTTGGCTTCACCGCTAGTATTGGCACCACCTAGACCAGGAGTGTCATTCTACTTATACATCTCAGCTACTGAGGTGGCACTGGGTGCCATGCTAGCCCAAAAAATGAACTACACAAAGAACAGGCTACTTACTATCTTAGCCGCACCCTGGTCAGTTATGAACTTAACTATGCATACGTTGAGAAGCTCTGCTTGGCAGTGGTGTTTGCTACCAAAAAGCTATGCCATTACATGCTGAGCAACATGACGTATGTTGTGTCTAAGGAGAATCCATTGTGATACATGATGAGTCATACTTATCATAGTAGCCGCACGACGAAATGGATCATGTTGTTGATGGAGTTTGACATCGAATTCATTGGACAGAAGTCCATCAAAGGTCAAGTCATCACCGATCAACTAGCAGAGGCTCCTCTCGAAGACGATCAGCCTCTGGCAATAGAGCTACCCGATGATGGGGTCTTCCATGTCTCAGAATCGCCAGATTTTGATGAGCCTGAGTCACAGGCCGACATAACCCTATTTTTTGATGGTTCTAAATGTGAGCAAGGGGGTGGCATGGGAATCATATTCTTCACACCGCAAGGGGCTCCAATGCCTCTATCATTTAAACTTGATTTCCCGTGCACCAATAACAATGCCGAATATGAAGCCTTGCTCATAGGTCTTCAGACAACCATCACCATGAACATCAAATGCTTGAATATCTTTGGTGATTCATTGTTAATCGTTAACCAAGTGAAAGGGGTATTCCAATGTAAATGCCCAGTTCTACAGGCCTATAAAGCCCTTGTGGATAAATTCCTGGCAAATCTTGAATGGTACAACATCGAGGCACTCCCTCGATCATCGAATCATTTTGTGGACACTATGGCCTCCTTGGGGTCACTAATCCTGCAAGACATTTCTGGTGATATGACAACCATTCAAGTCAAAACACTATCGCAATCCATGATGGAGCGTGCAAGCTCTGACTTAACGCCAAGAATCCACCTGATCCAGATTGAACCATCCTCGAACAAGTTCTCTCGAATCCATGATTGTCTGAATCATGCCAACTAGGGGTCCTTGTTCTCCCCTACTCCCCTTAATAGCAACACAACGCTATTCTTACAAGTTCTTTCCCGCTCAGCTTTTGCTAGGGATGAACTTCAAGAGGGATTGGTTATTCATACTATCGAGGTTTTCGATCAGCAAGATTGGTATACACCCATACGAGATTACCTCAAGCTAGGCAACCTCCCACTTGGATTGTCACATGCCACGAAAATATCATTCAAATAGAAAGTGGCAAAACATGTCTTGCTAGGAGACATTTTGTACCATCGTAGCTATGAAGGAATCCTCCTTCATTGCTTGGACCAGCAGGAGTCCACTTGGGTGATCACCCAAGCGCACGATGGTACATGCGGTGGCCACTTCAACGGTATGGCCATCGCAAAGTGCATTCTTTGCATGGGCTATTACTAGCCATATTTAGAGCGAGATTGTTGCGCCTATGTAAGGAAGTGCGTGAAGTGTCAACACCATGCTAATTTGACACACGTACCTTCTCAAGCCTTGCAACCGATCCAATCGGCTTGGCCGTTCTCGTAGTGGGGCTTAGATCTAATCGAAAAGATCTCCCCTACATCGTCAGGCCATCACACGTTCATCATAACGGCCATAGAGTACTTCACCAAGTGGGTGGAAGCAATTTCGCTTACCTCTACGACTGGAACCCGCATTTCGGAGTTCATTTTACATAACATCATATGTCATTTTGGTATTCCATCCAAGATAATCTCGGATAATGGGACGTCATTCAAGAACAAAGACGTGCATGCTTTGACCACAAAGTACAAAATTTAGCATAGTTTTTTGACACCCTATTATCCGTAGGAAAATGGGCAAGCAGAGGCGTCAAACAAAATGCTAGTCGCCATCCTCAGAAAGACAGTCGTAGATAGTCATAAGGATTGGCACATTCAGATCCCACTTGCTCTTTGGGCGTATCGCACTAGCATTCGGACGCCCACTGGGGCAACTCCATTTTCGCTCGTGTATGGCTCCGAGGCAGTCATGCCTCTCGAGTTGGAAATTCCTTCCCTACGCATATCAATGCAAGAGTTCATCGATGATGACACTGCATGGCAGGCCCGGTTAGACCAGCTTACGTTACTCGATGAACGACGCGTCAATGCTCTCGAGCATTTGCATATTTACCAAGAGCGACTTAAGAAAGCATACAACATGAAAGTTCACCTGAGGGACTTTCAGGTTGGTGACCTGGTACTAAAAGAGAACCAACAGAATTCTAACTTGCCGCCCCATCTAAGGGACAAGTTCATGGCAAACTAGTTAGGTCCGTATGTGATTGATAGTAAAATAGGACCTGGAACATACCGGCTAGCCTCTCTTGATGGAATCAAGGAACTAGAACCCTTGAACATCAGTCATTTGAGGCCATTCCATATTTAAAAGAGCCATAGCCCAAACCAAAAGCTCCAAGGATTCCCATAATCGCTTGGTCAAACCCCCCAAAAGCCCCAAGGATTCCCAATCCTTGCGGCCAACCACCAAACCAAAAGCACCAAGGTTCCCATTATTATCACTTGGGTCAATCCCAAAATCCCCAAAGGTATCCATAAACCCTTTGGTCAAACCAAAATGCTCCAAGGATTCCCACAATCACTTGGTCAACCCCAAAAATGCCCCAAAGGTGCCCATTACCCCTTTGGTCAAACCAAAAAGCTCCAAGGATTCCCACAATCGCTTGGTCAACCCTAAAATGCCCCAAAGGTGCCCATAATCCCTTTGGTCAAAACCTCCAAGGATCCAAAAGAATCACTTGGTCCGCCCTCATGCGGAATGAACCAACCATAAAGAAAATTCAAAAACAACAAAATCATCAAAAATAACAAAAATTTGCATCTCATTTCCATGCATACTCAAAATCATCAAAACAATAAAGAAAACTTTTGCATCTCATTTTCATGCATACTCAAAATACTCACAAAAATCAATCAATCGAAAACACAAAAATAATAGTTGCATTAGGCATCCCATACATACATTTGCATATTTGTTGATCATACGGGTCAAAAGCACCATAGACTGTAATCACGGGTAATTCCATCAGTCTCCACATTTTTCCACTTTGTAAATAGTTCATCGCAAATAAACGCCATTCACATTTTTTTGCCATATCATAGTCAGTTGTCTTCTAATGTATCTAGAGTTTTCGTCATTCAAGTTATCGTTAGCTTTCTAGCCAAATACTGTACAAATTCAGACAGATTTTACAAAGGTAGAGTTCCACTTGGATCACACGTTGTTACGTAGCATCCCAACACAAGCTAAAACACAAAAAAAAAAAAAAAAATCCCAAGTTGTGTAAACGAAAGATGAAACCTGCAAAGCAATCCAGGATACCATCTAGTGAAAAGGTTATCTTGCTCATCCCCCTGTGCGAATGACCCCAAGAATGCTGAGAGTTGGCAAAAGGACAAGCATCTTCCCTACCCAATTCCCCAAGAATCCCAAGTTCTCAAAAAGTTGCAAACATCAAAAAATTTGCAAAAGTCAAAACTCCAAAATTTGACATCAAAACCAAAGTGCATACATCAAAAGGCACAAGCAATAGTGATTCTCATCACTCAATATTCAAATCCCTTGCTCAAAAGAAAAAAAACAAAAATAAACAATGATTTTTATCACTATAGAAGAGCAAGTATCCCAATACAATTGAAGAAAAGAAGGGAGTCGAACTTGAATCCCTGGAACTCTCAACATTCAGAAGGTCATGAGGTGAACCTTAGTACCGGTTTGGTGGATAGCCTATCGGTCACTGGTGGCAAACCTCCCGCATGATGATATATCTGTCACATTAACTTATGTGCAGATCAATGTTTGCATGTGGATGAGCTAGCTCATGGTATCCTAGATAGCACCACAGATTAATCTGACTAAATACAACAAAGGAGTTAGTGGAGCTAATTAGGTGATCCTCAGTACAGGTTTGGTTGACAACCTATCTGGCACTAGCGGTATCCTGACAAATACCACATAAACGAACTCAATTGCACACACAGGGATGTGAAATAACTTGGTCAAAGTCAAGTCGGATTTATACCTTGTTCAAAAGTCTTGTAGGATAAAAGTACAGTCTTGGCTAGTTAGTTAAAACATCCGAGTCTCAGAAAACCTTAACTACATTTTAACACAACTGCAGTACATCCCATTCTTACATCGCCATCAAAAAATCCAAAACAAAAACAAAAAATATATATCATGCAAAGTCATCGTATAAAACAATCGCATAAGTACAAAAAGTCGGTAAGTCTTGCACAGTCTATGGTGCAACCGCCAAGTTATCAACAAATCATTTCATACATTCATATGCATATCATATATATTAGACACATTTGCATTCATCATAACCTGTGCATCCATCAAAATAAATTAACATGCATACATCAACATCCATCAATCACATAAGAATAACAATAACTCATGACAAGTGTATAAATAAAAGAAAGTCATGTATATATATATCATCAAAATGCCCGTAGGCTACAATAAACCGGTCCTCTGACCTCACAAAAAACAAAAGTTCAAAAACCCCCAAGCCTAGGGCATCGGCCACCATGATCACGTAGGATCGGTGCGATGGGAACTACCCCCATGGTGTGGGTCCTATGGGACCTCTCAGGGTGGTTGTTGCTAGCCCCCGCATCATGCCCACTAGCGCCCCCCTCATCCAGCCGCCTACGTCGAGAGGATGTTGACTGCTCAGTATCGCTCCCTCTCGTGCGGCGTGATGATCCACCTCCAGTCAGCTCAGGTATCCGCCCACCGAGGTGGATAATCTCTACCTCTAGCTCCAACCGATGCCGAACCAAGTCCATCTCCCACTGACGGTACATCACCAATGCATCGTCATGCTGTGCCAGCTGAGTCCATAGGAGATCCCTCTCCCATGCGGCATCTGTATCCCCATCCCACCAATGGTACGTAGCCAATGCATTCTCCCGCTCCACCAGCTACATTCGTAGGAGATCCCTCTCCTGCAGTGCATCCCCAAGCTCCTCATCCCGTCTTCGAAGTAGACCCTCCAATCATGCTATCTCAGTGTGAAACCCCACCTCCATACCCTTCGGACCCCGAGGCATCGACATCTCTAGAATGGTAGGTCGCTCTCGGACTCCTACTCCGCGCATCTTTGGCTGCTCCAAAACCCCAAAATCATCCCCCACAAATCGTCAACCTCCACCATGTCCTCATCCTCCAATGGAGCCCCCCAACCCTCTCCCGGTGCCTCTGCACCCTCCCCGTCTATTTATGCCCTCCTAGAGGCCCTCTCTCCACCATCGTCCACCATTCGTACTTATATACCCCAAGTCATCCATTCAAGGATATCAATCACTCTATCCCTCCTCCCTAGGGCTCGATGATCGACCCGAAGTCCTCTCATCACCCCAACATCGATAGATCAAGGGCTCCCCAGAAATCCTTGTGCACCCCAAACTATCACATCACTCGAACATACAAAAAATACTCCTGCTCGATCCCATGACGCCCAATCAGCCACCTCCCCCTATGAAATCGTTGGAGCCACTTCCAGTCCACCATAGTCAACACCTCCCAAGCATCAGAGAATACCGTCGGCTGATGGTACCGGCTCTTCACCACCTGAAAAACAAAAACAACATACAAACATTAAAAACATGAAAAACAACAAAGTTGTACAACAATAACATAAATATACAACAATGCATAAAAAATATACAACAAACATAGTTAAATAAACTGTACAGCCACATCTAACAAATGTACAGCTAAAAACAGTCCAAAAACAAACAAATAAATTCAAAATCATATTTGTCAATACCTAGGGTTTTTAAATTTTGGTTCAAACTGATAAATACAAAAAAACAAACAAATTAAAAACAAAATATTTTTCAGTTACCTAAGGTTTTTAACTTTAAAGTTTAAACTGACAGATAAACAAAAAAAGCAAATAAAATCAAAATCAATTTGTCAGTACCTAGGGTTTTTAACTTTTGGTTCAAGCTGATAAATACAAAAAAACAAACAAATTAAAAAAATAAAAAATAGACAAATTCATAAAAATCAAACTTGTCAGTTATCTAGGGTTTCTAACCTTAGTTTGAACTGACAAAGCAAAAGCAATAACAAAACTTAAACAACAGAATAAATAAATTTTTAAACTAGGTTTTTTTAACATAACTAGGGTTTTATTTTCTAGTCTCAAATAAAAATAGCTACACAACTAGGGTCATTTCAATCTAGGGTTTTTTAACCTTAAACGAAAATAAAACAAAAAAACAAACTAAGACCAATTTTTTAAGCTAGGTTTTCAACCTAAGTTTAAACTAGGGTTTTAGTTTAAAAACAAAAACAAATAACAAAGAACGCATTTAAATCTAGGGTTTTATATAACCTTAACGAAAATACAAAAAAAAATAATAATCAACTAAAAGCAATTTTTTTTTTAGCCTAGGGTTTTACCTTAGTTTAAAATGGAAAACAAATTTCAAAATAAATTCATTACATTTTTTTTCACAAAATAAATTTGAACTAGGGTTTGTTTTAGTTTAAATTACAAACGAAATACAAAAGAAAGAAAAAAAATCATTACGATTTTAAAACTGTCAAATAAAACAGCCAAATACACGAGAAGGAGCACTCACCGGTCTCGCTTCGGCTCCGCCACTTGATCCGGTTCGTGAACTCATGGTGTCCAAAAAATTTGGTAGCGCTCCTCCTCACAGCTCCAAATCACCAGAAAAACAAGTTGCAAATGAGCCCAAACCCTAGTTTTGGCCCTTAAATAGGCTCTTAGGCCTGTAATCGTTCCACCCTAGGATGAGCACTCTAGTTCATGCTCGTCCCACCCTGGGACGATTACTAACTACTATTCGTCCCACCCAGGGATGATTACAGAGCAAGAAAATAAAAAAAAACCAAAAAGAGCAATAAAATTGCCAAATAAGAGTGCTTTTGCACTTGACATTCTTGGCATTAAAAAAACTGATGTCGGGGTCACAAATTGTCACTCTCCTACTCCCTAAGAAGGCTATCATAGCCAGACCGCTCCACGGGAGGATGGATTTTTGACATTTTCAACCCCAAATGGCATCCCAAAAAGGGTTAACACCCACCAAAAATAGGTCTAAATGTTGGGAAACTGCATAAGCATTCAAAGCAAAACAACTGAAGGCACCCTTACACAAGTCATCTTGGGTCAAGCGACTCATCGCTTTTCTCATGTAGGTCATTCCCTCATCGATTCGTCGCTTGAGGGGGTAGTCACACTTAGTCATCAATCAACAAATACACACCCAATCAAGGAAATGGCATGCATTCAAAGAATCATTGACAAAGACAATCACGCCCTTGCTTGGGGCAGCAAACAAGCAATAATCACAAGCTGATCAAACACTTGGCATTTGTGAATCATGAACTCAAGGTTCCCATAGACAAAAGGTTGCGCCCTTTGCCTATTCATGACTGATCAATGTCCAAGATCAAGTAACACCTCACCAAAAAAGGTTAACACTTGAATTAAGTTCCTTAGCTCGTCAGAAGCAAGGATTCAAGAATGCATGCCCTTTCCATACTTGGGGCATCAAAATTTGGTTAGGTTACTGAGAAACCCTAATCATTAGTGCTTTGGTTATCTATTTTTGCTCAACACTGTGCCACGCATAACGCATCCCAAAAAGGGGCATCTGTAGACACCAAAACAACACCAATCCGATTATGTGGCTACAAACACTGATCGCACTGGCATACACAGCCCCCAGGGCAGCCCCCAGAGGTTAAACAGTGGTCCTAACCACTCTCACAGCAGTTTTGGAAGGTCAGAGGTCAATTTGGCACCTTTCAGGCACTCTGCTCCTTATTCGTTCCACCCAGGGACGATTACAAACTGGTATTCATTCCACCCAGGGACGATTAGCAGCATTCGCCCCTGGGTGGGGCGAATAGCAGGTTTGATGGGAAAAAGGTCAAACCTTGACAAATGGCAGCTCAGATCCACCACTTAACTCCTCCTTCATTGCATGGGAGTGCGAGTGAGCATTTTTGAGCTCAAAGAGGCAATCATAGAGGCAGTCATGGAGTCCTTAATCAGGGAGGAATCTTCTCTCCCCTAAGAAGGCATGATCGCCAAGTGGCGCCTCTGCATGCTCATTCATAGAGACCCTCAAGTCTATAAAATGGTGAGTCTTCTCACCCCAAAAAAGAATAGGTCAGGAGCATTTGGAGCAATGGAGTGCTACCGATTTACGTCCTCACCCTTTTGCTTGTGCCTTTCACATCCTTGATCTCTCTTTTGGAAGGGAGGTTATTGGGTGATTATTGGAAGCACAATCCGGACCCAAAACCCGACATTTGGCCACAGTATCCCACCCAAATTTTTCGACAATACCCCACAAGAGGTTTTGGACCCATCCCAAGTGGATTGGTGTCGAAATTGGGCCCCAAACGGTGGGCGTCCTGCCCCGGGTGCCCCTCGCACTATTGTAGTCCTAATCGCCCCACCCTAGAGCGATTAGAAATCTATAGCATATTTCATTTCTATTTTTCTTGCATTTGTTTCTAGGTTGTTCAGATAGGCTTTCATTCAAATTTCATGTTATTCTGAGCAGTTTTGATCATGCTTTTGTTATTTCTCGCTTTCACTAACATGCAGGGAGCATCATCAGATTTTGGGTGATAGAGGCCGAATTGGAAAAATCTGACCTTCTGGGTCTTTCCAAAATACCCCGTTTTACCTAACCCCCAACTTTGCAGGTGATTTGGAGCCTCCCGGATGGGACATTTAGGAGGGTGCTTTCTGACATTTTGTTGTAGGTCTAATCGTCCCACCCCGGAGCGATTAGAAATCCATGGTGAATTTCTCGACTGTTCCTTTTGTAGTGCCTTCCCGGTAATGTTCTCATGCCTCTGTCAAGTTTTTAGCTCATTCTGATATGTTTTAGTTATCATTTTATTTATTTTACGCATGCACTAATCGTAGGCTTTGGGGATCGCATGTTTTACTTCATCCGCAGGTGCTACTAATCCTTTTCTGTTTCTCTGAACGCAGGATCTCGACACCGGAGGAGCAGCAAGGAATCAAAGACGCGTTCACGCAAGCGGCGATGACATTTGGCCCACCCACTTTACATGTGGGCACGCGAAAGAAAGCGTACCAATCCGTGGTGTAATAGAGCCCTACTTAACGCTCCTAGCCCCCGAAAAGGGAGGAGACGTATTGTAACCCGATTTTAAAGCAAATTAATAAAAAGGGCTGTACTCGACATTTGCTTTCTATCTTGTTTCAATTCGTTTATGTTTCTCTCCTTTCATGCATTTCAGTTCGTAGGACTTAGCGTTACGTTTTGCTTTTGCATACATCGCACTTGGCATTTCTGTTTTGTTTCCGTATCCTCGTGCTTTCAATATGGGATATATAAAAATATGCAGTAATTTAGACTATATGGCTAGAAATGAATAGATGAATATTTAAAGGATAGGAAATTAGTTTAGAGGTAATGAAAAAGAATATATGTTTAGCCATAGAGGATTTTAAAACAACCCTATCAACTCACCCAATCCATAATTTGGAAGGAGAGAGTCAGATGGAGTCAAGTCATTAAATGGAATTATGATGCTAGGTACAAGAGAAGATAAAATAAGGTAAATATTATAAATTGGAAACCACCAGATGTGGAGTGGGTTAAATTAAATTTTGATGGAGCGTCTAAAGAAAATCCAATACTAGCAGGAGTAGGAGTAATAATTATAAATAATAAAGGAGAGATATTTTCTCATTATGATTTCAATTATGGATTTAAGAAAAATAATGAATTTGAAGCTTGGGAAGCTTTAGAAGGGTTAAAAATATGTAAATAAATGAAATGACATAGATTTTGGATGGAAGGTGATTCTCTCATAGTAATAAATACATTTTTTAGGAAAGCAAAGGCTCTATGGAACATACAAGAGATAATTGTGGAAATTCAAGATCTTGCTAAAGAGTTTGAAGAAATCAGGTTTGCACATATATTAAGGAAAGGAAACAAATGTGAATATAAGCTAGCCAATAGAGGGGTTTTGATTGAGGATCGTGAAGATAACATCTCCTTTCCATGGTTACAAGAAGTAGAAATTTTAGTTGAATCTAACAAAAATGATTGATTGTCTAAATAAATTAATGATTAAGATTCAATTTAATGTTTTCCATTGATAATATATGTTTTATTTTGTAACAATAATGTGCATTCATTTAGACTATTATTATAATTTTGTGGTTGTACTTGTATTTTAGGAAGGAAACTAGCAATTCATATTTGGTAAAGCAGACTATGGTAGTATGATGTTTTGGGAATATTACTCTACTAAGATGCAAGTCATAGATAGTAGAGGTGAAGTTTTGGAATTGTGAAGGCTGCTATAGAAAAATATCAAGAAAGATGCTAAATTCTGGATTAATTGTATTCATACAAAGATTTGAAAAGATCAAGAAAATGAAAATCAAGAATTCAGACATTTTATGTAAAATGATGTAGGTTTCTAACTATAGCATCTCAATTGAGATGAGAAGTGTATATATTTGTAAACTCTCAAGCTCTAAAGAAGAGAGATGTAATTTATTAAGCATGGGAGATCCGATTACAACCTCTTTTTATCAAGAAAAAAATAATAAGCAAATAATAAATAGAGGAAGATAACAATAATATAATAATGAGAATGACCATTATTTTTTGAATGTTTTTCCACCAAATGCAATTTGAACTAATCTTGTTTATCTTTTGATTTACATTTAATGGAGTAGCAAAATGAAAGCTAAAAGTGAAGGTCTATAGAGAAATAAAGATGATAGACAAACAAGTTGGACATTCACTAAACCTAGACTAACTATCAACCATTAGTGCATGACAACTCAGACCAACTAGAGCATGGTGATTCAACTACCCAATATTAAGAGCAACAGTTCTAAGGCAATTATAGATATCAAAGGTTGAAATTATAAATCAAATTTAAGAAACTTAAAACAATACATCATCCAATGCCAACTGTACTATTACAGCTGTAAAACACCAAAATTTCAATATTGTAAAGGCTATAAATAGCCATCAAGACCCCATTCCAAAGGGTTAGATTCCTTTGCTAGCAATAGACTTTAGAATTTTCTTTTCTTTTTTGTAGTTGGTGGATGTCTGCACCCTTGGCATTGTACTCAAAAATCTATGGTTGTAATCATTTTTAGCAAGCAATCCTAATAATGTACCCCTTTGAATATCTTTATGTAATGCAAAGTACTGTAATTATTGGTATAATTTGTGTATGATGGTGGTGGTTGCATTTGAGTTAATACCAATATTTTGTACTCTTTCTCTTTGAATATGATACCATATTAATTTATATTGTGTGAAAGTTGATCAAATTAAGACTAGTTTATTCAAATTTGGCTGCTACAATATCACAATGACTTGTTTTATTTATTTTCCTGCCCCTTCCTATTTATTTTCTTTGATATTTCATTAGATGAGAGTAGTTTAGGTTGATATTTTGAGAATTTACTTTGATGAATATGTGCTTCATTACTTTAAGTTTTATAATATCTCTTTAAATTTCTTTCAATATCATAATAAGAAGGTAGCAAGCCTATAATACTACTTTTATATGCAATTTACAATGAAAATTATCAAGAATAAGACAATTGAATAGATAATTTGTAGTTGATTGAGCATAAATTAGACCCTAAAATCAAAATTAATCACTCATCCTTGTAATAGTTACTTGTGGCCTTGAGAATTCCAACATACTTTCTTTAATTTACTCTTTATATTTTGAATAACCTTACCCAAACCTTGGGATAATAGAGAATCCCTGTCAAAGGAGGACATCTTATCCTGATCGTTGGTGTATGTTTGCAACTGGATAGATATATCACTCAATAGCTCCCTACTAAATATGGTAAGTTTCACCCATAATATTTAAATCTTGGCTTATGGGATTATCTCATTCAATGTGAAATAAATTTCTTTATCATGGAAGTATATCTTTTATATTTTTATAAGTAAACATGAAAACTAGACATACTTTTATGACGGTATCTCATTATCATTGTATTACATTATTTTCTAATGGTTATATGAGATCAAAATATATTTCCAACCAATATTATATCATGGTAATCGATGAGAAAGACTTTAAGCTAGATCTCTATGTTGAAAATCCATCTTTCAACTTATGAGATTTGAAACTTGAGCTCTAGTGTGACACTCTTGGTTTTTTAATATTTTCCATAAACATAATGGGTCAATTTATTCTATTTGTATATTTAGCATATTTTATAATAATATTTATATTAAAATATAAACTTATTTATATATTTTAAATTATAATGTTTCTATTAAAATATAAACTTATATTTTACACCTATCCCTCTTATTTCCCTTGTTGGGACTTCTAGGCTCTATCGCTTTGTTTTTTTCAGCATTCTCATATGGGTTTTGCTTTCTTTGAAGTGGAGCCCTCATCTCTCTCTTTCATTTTTGGTGTTGGCCCGGAGCAGATTTCTAAAAATATTCGGATCTCTTTGAAAGGGGTTTGGGGTAGGGACCCAAAGGAAATTGAGGTCTCTCGTTGGGTCACACTATTAATTTTGATTTGGCCTCTAAGGTGATCATGGTAGATCTTGGCGGTTATGATTTGAAGCTGGATGGTGCCATTATTGAGGAGCATAGTAATTCTAAGTGGCTTTGGAGCAAAGTGGAGGAAGGTGACTCCCCCATTACTATGGCCTTCTTGGATCTTGATATTCTACCAATGGATTTTCCCTAGGAGAAGTCTGTGGAGGAAACCTATTCGCCCAAAGTGTCTGAGAATTTTAAATATTTGGTTCTTCAAGATTTAAAGCTCATTGATATTAACCAGCATAAAATTTGGAGTATGTTGAGACTCTCCCTCGACTTAACTAAAAATGTTTCAATCCTAGAGGCTAATGCAACTCAAGGTGTTCATAATTTGGGATATATCTATCTAAGTTCTCATTTCCTTGATGCTTTGTGGTCTGGTTCTCGCTTTTTTTTCTGGTTTACCTCTAGTTTTTTTCCAACATTTTTTCTAGGTTTGTTACACTCGTGGCTTTCTTTGTAGTGGGATCCCGTTAAAACCCTCTTCTTTTAATAGTAAAAAAAACAATAAGGGTTTTTTAATGGCTAGTCCCTATCATAAACTTATGATAATATAATATTGCAATTTTTAGTTGATATTACATGCAATTTTTGTATAAAAATAGTGTTGATATTAAACAAAGGGTTTGGAAGACTATTATGACAATACTAAAATTACTTGTAATACAATCCAAATGTTATATTGAAAATATATTTCGTTATCAACAAATTAATAAATTAAATATCAAACTTAACAACATATAATAGATTAATTCAAAATTACTTAATGTATTTTTATTATAATATCAAATAACTATATTGTTAGTATTAGTCACTAGTTTCCCTATTTGACATTGTATTGATGGATATTATTTATTTTACAACATGTTTTATATAGGTGACTCATTTTCTTCATGATATATGGGTAAATATTTATCCTTAAAAGAAACATATTTAAGTATGTTTGATATGTATTTTCACATACTAACAATTATTTATATTATGTGTAAACCAATCAATAATTTAGAATGATTCAAGGATGAATAGAAGTATAATAATAATAAAGTGCTTTTATTGCATGCACCATATCACTTCATCGTTAGGAAGGGTATTATTTTTTAACATACAATATATCAATAAGCTTACATCTAATATAATCTTCTAGATTGATATGGATAGAATAAAAAGAATATGATGTAAATTCACTGCAGGAGACCGACAATGAACTCCAAGGGTAAAATCACAAGACAAGACATCATACAAATTACACCAGTAAAAAAAACCTACAAATGCTTCCTTTCATTATCTGAATTCACATCCTGCTTACAATAGAGTCTCCCACTCCTTATAATTCCATAAAAAAACCCTAGCCTATGCTACCCCCTTACTATTTTTAGTCACTTTCTATTCTTAGCAACTCACTTACTATTTTTAGTAAGCCTAAAAAAAGAGCTCGGATGGGATCCAAAATGGAATCATGCAACCGTTATTCAATAATAACCACTATCCCAAGATAAAAACTGCACTCTAGTTCTACACTAATCATTGTGATAATATTTTTAGTTGCAAAAATTAAAAATTACATTAAAAGCTAATTTTGGATCTCCTAGAGATATTTTTTGCCCACAAACACAAAGGACATTTATTTTTAAGTTATCCTTGCAATTCTACATGTTTTGAAAAAATAAGGGGGTAAAATAGACACTCGAAGCAAAAGTTATGGCCCTAGCAAGATGCATTATTCTCCTGTAATTAAAAATGAACTCAAATCCTACGAGTTTTGCTAATTAAATACCTCAGGCTTGTAAATGTCAAGACTTTTCAGTTCCTCTTTAGAAATCCAAGTTCTATCGACCTGGGACAAACCTTCCCACTATACCAAGTATTTTCTATAATTGACATTACATGTGGTGATCACTTTCCTGTAAAGGATCTATGCAATCCATTCCTTCTTCTTCTTGGGGATTTGCTTCTCCAAAGCTATGGTGTTTTCCTCTTCAAAAATGATAATATCACCATAAAATTCATGTAAATCAAAGATAATAAAAACTGGTGAAATTTCAAGGTCAACTGACAATTCCACCTTATAAGCATTATCAGTATTTTTTTGTAGAATCCTACAAGGGCTAATTTTATTCATTTTCAATTTATTATATGTCCCCTTAGGAAATTGCTCCTTTCAACGGTGACCCATCACCATATCCTCAACTTGGAATACTTGGATGTGTCTGTGTACATAAGCAACCTTTTTACACTTAGTATTACTATTCTACAACTTATCTTTTATCTGTTCCTCCAATTGTTGTATATGTTTAGCAAATGCTTCTGCATCATCACTAACATGCTTATGAATTGGTAATTCAACCATATCTAGAACACCCTTAGGGTTCTGGCCATAAACAATTTAAAATGGTGATTTTCTTGTCGAGCGATTCACTAACCTATTATATGTAAATTATGCCTAAAGCTATAAACCACACTTTCATTACCTTAATTCCAAAATGGGATGAGGGGGTTCATATTTTAGATTATAGGCCTATTGCCTTATGTAATGTGATTTACAAAATAATCACAAGGGTAATGGTTGAGCGCCTAAAACCTCTTCTTCACAAAATTGTCTCCTCTAAGCAAGGGGATTTTGTTGAGGGTCAGCAGATTCTGGACGGGGTGGTTGTGGCCTAGGAAGCAATCCATTCAATGCAAACTTCTGGGAATAAAGGGATGTTCATAAAACTGTACATGTCAAAGGCTTATGACAAGGTTGAATGGAGCTTCCTGGCTAAAATGATGGCAGCCTTTGGTTTCTCTCAGGACTGGATAGAGTGGATCATGAGCTGTGTCTCTACCCCAACTTACTCTGTTCTAATCAAGGGCCTTCCTTCGTAACCTTTTGGAGCTTCTCGGGGTCTACGCCAAGGGGATATTTGTTCTCCTTATATTTTTCTCATTTTGGTTAAATGTCTTGGCAGACTTTTCTTGAGGAGAAGACAACAAGGTAGATTATTGGGTATCAGGGTGGGTGACGAAGTTTTAACGCACCTGCAGTTTGTGGATGACACTGGTTTGATGGGAGTGGCCAGCTTTAGGGAAGCAAGAATGATTAGGGATACTCTTAATGTCTACCTCAGGGTTACTCAACAGGTCATTAATGACAAGAAATCCAAAGTGGTATTTTTTAATCTGGAGCAAAGGCTTCAGAACAGAATTTTAGAAATCCTGGGATTCACTAGGACTTCTTTCCCAGTGGTTTACTTGGGGGTCCCCTTGCACTTTAAGAAGATGAAATTAGACACATGGAGGAATCATTTGGAGTGTATCAAGGACAAAATTAATCACTGGTCTCACAAGTGGTTAAGTTATGGTGGCAGATTAACATTCTTACAGTCAGTCATTCAAGCCATGTCAATTTACAAATTCTCTATCCTGGCTTCCCCGTTTACAATATGGAAAGAGTTGGACAGGATGGCTAGAAATTTTTTGTGGGGAGGAGCAAAGGGAGAGAGAAAGTGGACCTTAGTGGGCTGGGAAAAAGTTACCCAGCTGAATGTTTAAGGAGGTTTGGGTTTGAGAAAATCTAAGCTAAATAATAAAGCTTTGGCTGGAAAGCTGTACTGGAGATGGATCTCCCAACCCAGCTCCCTTTTCAGTAGAATCCTAACTAGCAAATACCTAGGATAGGCCAACCCAATCGATGTTGCTCGCATCCCCCTGGATGGTCCTGGGTCCCTAGTTTGGCAGGCTCTCAAGGTAGGGTCTCAGGTTGTCAAAGACCGCTTATTTTGGAAAGTGGGAAGAGGGGAGAAGGCTCGTTTTTGGAAAGATTCTTGGGATCAGTTCCCACCCATCATTGCTGAATTTCCAAAATTACTGCCAATAAAAGTAGCCATTGAATCCAAGGGATGGATCCATATTGAAAGTTATTTCACAACTACTCAGCTGGGGGAGTGTAAATTTAAGTAGTTCAAGAAGTTGGATGAGTGGCCCATTCCAATCCCTCCGGATTTGTCGCCTATCATGACTAAAATTCTAAAAAAAATATTTCTTATAGGGGGAGACATGGAGGATGAATTAGCCTGGGGCTTTTGTAGTCATGGCATCTATACAGTAAAGGATGGATATGACAGCATCCTCCTAGAGCCCCCCCTCACACTTTTCAGGTTGAGGACTAGAGGAAAATCTGGCACTCTAAAGGCTTGCCAAAAGTTAACTTTTTTTCCTGGCAGTGCATGCACAATGGAATCCTCACTTTTGATAATCTCAGATTAAAATGTATCATCGGCCCTTCTCAATGTGTACTTTGCTACAAGGGCAAGGAAAATGTTGACCATTTGTTGTTTGGTTGCCCTTTCACTCGATAGATTTGGTTGTGTTGGTTTGCCTACTTTAAAACTCAAGTAAGTGGTGACCTAAACCAGATGAATATCTGGGCAAAATGGTAGAAAGGTAGATTCAAATATAAAGCTCTTCATTTTGGCTAGGAGCTTGGCTTAAGCTTTATCTGGTGGCAAGTATGGCTAGAAAGAAATGCCAAAAATTTTAGAGAAACTTTCACTACTCTAGATGAGGTTTGGCAGACCATTTGGAGCAAGGTTACCGAAACTATGGCTGTTCATGCTGAGGTTGAAGCCCAAATTGGCACTAGAGCTTTGGAAGAATGCCTCGAACTGTAAGAGGGATAGGACAAAATTTTTTGGAAACCTCCCCCTGAAGGTTGGATTAAAATCAATACTGATGGAGTTGCTAAAGGCAATCCGGGTAGAGCCGAAATTGGAGTGGTATGCCGAAACCATGCTAGGACTGTGCTCTATTAGGAATTGCAAGGCCTGGGTAGATCCACTAACAATGAAGCTGAAGCCATTGCCATCAAGTCTGCTTCTATTTGGGCAGTGAACATGGCCACCACAGGATTATTCTTGAATCAGACTCGCAAATAATGGTTGGAGCTCTTGACTGCATGCCAAAATTTGATCTAAAAGCTTGGAGGTTGAGGGCTCTTGTTACCCAAATTAAAGAATTATGGAAGAAATTGGAGGACGTGATCCTAGTTTATGCGAGTAGAGATTTGAACAAAACGGTTGACTTTCTGGCTAAGATGGGTGCGAAAAAGGAGGTTGGAGTTTAGTTGCACAGTGACATGGATATTGAGGATGAGGTGATTATACAGGGTTTGGAAATGTCCCTGAGCCATTGATCAAAGATAATGCAAAGGGAGAAAAGTTGCGTCATCGTGGTCGCTGGAGGAAAGTTGTCGCAATATCGTGACATGTGCCATCACGGTCGCTGGAGGATAGTTCTCATGATATCATGACATGTTGCATCGTCACGGTCGCTGGAGGATAGTTGTCATGATATCACGACATGTTGCACCATCACAGTAATTGGTGGAAATTTGTCATGATATCACGACATGTTGCACCATCATGATCGCTGGAGGAAAGTTGTCACGATATCGCGACATGTTGCACCATTGCGGCCACTGGTGGAAAGTTGTCATGATATCACGACATGTTGTGCTGTCACAGTTGCTGGATGAAAGTTGTCGTCATATCATGACATGTTGCACCGTCGCAGTCATTGGTAGAAATTTGTTGCAATATCGTGACATGTTACGCCGTCATGGTCGCTGGTGAAAAGTTATCATGAAATTGTGACATGTTGCATCGTTGCAGCCACTGGAGGAAAGTTGTCACGATATCACAACATGTTGCGTTGTTGCGGTCGTTGGAGGAAATTTTTCATGATATCGTGACATGTTGTGCCATCGCAGTCGTTGGAGAAAAGTTGTTGCAATATTGCTAGAGGAAAGTTGTCACGATATCGCAACATGTTGCTTCATCACAGCCAAGGGAGGAAAGGTGTCGCGATATCATGACATGTTGCTTCATCATGGCCTAGGGAGGAAAGGTGTTGCGATATTGTGACATGTTGCTTTTTCATGGCTAAAGGAGAAAAGATGTCGTGATATCGTGACATGTTGCTTTTTCGCGGCCAAGGGAGAAAAGGTGTTGCGAAATCGTGACATGTGGATTTTTCGTGACCAAAGGAGAAAATGTGTCATGATTTCATGACATGTTGCATTTTCGAGGCCAAGAGAGAAAATGTGTCACGATATCATGACATGTTGTTGTTTCGTGGCCAAAGGAGGAAAGGTGTCGCGATTTCGCGACATGTTGCATTTTTGCGACCAAAGGAGAAATGGTGTCGTGATATCGTGACATGTTGCTTTTTTGCAGCCAAAGGAGAAAAGGTTTTGCGATATTGTGACATGATGCTTCATCGCGATCGAGAGAGAAAATGTGTCACAATATCGCGACATGTTGCACTTTCGTGCCCAAAGGAGAAAAGTGTCACGATTTCGCGACTTGTCGAATTTTCACGGCCAAAGGAGGAAAATGTCATGATATCGCGACATGTTGCTTTTTTGCGGCAAAATGGGAAAGGTGTCATGATATCATGACAGGTTGCATGTTTTCGGCCTAAGGAGAAGTATAGTGTCACGATTTGGTGACAATTTGCATCATTTATCCATGCCGACCCCCTGCTAGCTAGTTAATGGTTCAGGAGATTTGGTTCCATTGCAAATATTCTTCTACTTCTATAAGCTTGCATTCTCTCTGATTTCGGATGGGAAGAGCCTCTTCCCATATTGTAATTGTTCTTTGTTTTAATACAAGTTTTTTCAAAATTTTCAAAAAAATATATATAAACTTATATTTTACACCTATCCCTCTTATTTCCCTTGTTGGGACTTATGGGCTATATCACTTTGCTTTTTTCAGCATTCTCATATGGGTTTTTCTTTCTTTGAAGTGGATCCCTCATCTCTCTCTTTCACTTTTGGTGTTGTCCTGGAGCAGATTTCTAAAAATATTCGGATCTCTTCGAAAGGGGTTTGGGGTAGGGACCCAAAGGCAATTGAGGTCTCTTGTTGGATCACACTGTTAATTTTGATTTGGCCTCTAAGGTGATCATGGTATATCTTGGCGGTTATGATTTGAAGTCGGATGGTGCAGTTATTGAGGAGCATAGTAAGTCTAAGTGGCTTCGGAGCAAAGTGGAGGAAGGTGACTCCCCCATTACTATGGCCTTCTTGGATCTTGATATTCTACCAATGGATTTTCCCTAGGAGAAGTCTGTGGAGGAAACCTATTCGCCCAGAGTGTCTGAGAATTTTAAATATTTGGTTCTCCAAGATTTAAAGCTCATTGATATTAACCAGCGTAAAATTTGGAGTATGTTGAGACTCTCCCTCGACTTAACTAAAAATGTTTCAATCCTAGAGGCCTATGCAACTCAAGGTGTTCATAATTTGGGGTATATCTATCTAAGTTCTCATTTCCTTGATGCTTTGTGTTCTAGTTCTCATTTTTTTTTTGGTTTACCTCTGGTTTTTTTCCAACATTTTTTCTAGGTTTGTTACACTTGTGGCTTTCTTTGTAGTGGGATCCCGTTAAAACCCTCTTTTTTTAATAGTAAAAAAAACAATAAGGGTTGTTTAATGGCTAGTCCGTATCATAAACTTATGATAATATAATATTGCAATTTTTAGTTGATATTACATGCAATTTTTGTATAAAAATACTGTTGATATTAAACAAAGGGTTTGGAAGACTATTATGACAATACTAAAATTACTTGTAATACGATCCAAATTTTATATTGAAAATATATTTCGTTATCAAAAAATTAATAAATTAAATATCAAACTTAACAACATATAATAGATTAATTCAAAATTACTTAATGTATTTTTATTATAATATCAAATAACTATATTTTTAGTATTAGTCACTAGTTTCCCTATTTGACATTGTATTGATGGATATTATTTATTTTACAACATGTTTTATATAGGTGACTCATTTTCTTCATGATAGATGGGTAAATTTTTATCCTTAAAAGAAACATATTTAAGTATGTGTTGAGTGGTATTTTCACCCGATTGTGAAAACACACTCTCCGATAGGATTTGGGTTCTAAATCCCCTCTTGCAAAGAAATTAAACAAGTAACTTCTCCAAGGTCTCCGCTATGTTAGCATTTTACATCTGTGTATTAATAATCTCAAATAAAGATATTCAATTAAAATGCTTGGAACACCTTAGTGGTTGCAAGTAACTGAAAACAAGGGGCAATGTTGGTTTATTTTACTCGTGAAACTTTAATGATTGTTCGTTGAACCCGAATAAAGCAAATGTGATTTAGTCCCTATATGACCATGTTGTACCTTCAAAGTGGAAATTGACAAAATGCCATAAATGGTGGAACTATTTTTGGATTTTGAAGTTTTTTAATTTTTATTTTATTTTAATGCCTGAGAATTAAAATAAAGTTAGAACTTCTAAAAAATAAAGTGCAAAAAAAAGAAATAAAATGCAAAAGGAAAACTGAAAATGAAATTGCATTCAGTTTGATGCTATCCTGTTTCAACAAAACCGAAGATGTGAGGTTTCCATGCATGCAACCTAACCTATTGGACCTGCATGACATGCATAATCCCCATAGATTAAGTGCTTGTTCCTAGGGTACAAAATAAAGTCTAGATTTCAAATATTCGACTAATGTAACCCACAAAGGCGGTATTTAACATTATCTATAAATCCAAAATCTAAAAGAAAGTGAAAGAATAAACATTAAATCCATAGCATGCACAGAAGATCTCCTTCTTTCTTTCCAATGAGATGCAAATTTCTGAATACTTTTGCATTAAAAATATGTCATGTTACAATAGCAGAATGTCTCGAGTTTTCCAAACCAGTCTGTGGAAGAGAAACAACTCAAACAGGCCCAGAATGGCCTTCTCAACTCTGGCTCTGCAACCCTGCTTGCAGCAGTTTTTGACCCTTGTACCAATCTATGCTTCTACTTTTATACTTTCTGGCAATGCTCTCTGCTTCATCCTGCGGTGCTTCGTTTCATCTCCCAGATTGCATCGTTTCACCTTCCCTGCCTCTTCATTGTCTTTGACTTTATGTTCGACATCGAGACGCTTGATCTTCTCTGTGAACTGTAACGCTTCTGTAGCCCTTACACCTTTATGCCACGTGTTCCACATTTCTTTGCATGTTCCATAATGGCCCCCTATAAATCATGACCAAAAATAGCATGTCGCGATATCGCGACGTTTTTATGTATGTAGCTTAGCTTTTCTTCTTTCATCGCAAAAATGAGACATGTCGCGATATCATGACATTTTCCTATCAACAACCTTGTCCACCTTCATGCATCGTGAAAATGAGACATGTCACGAAATCATGACATTTTTATGTCAGCAGCCTTGGTTGTCATCATGCATCACGAAAATGATACATGTCACGATATCGTGACATTTTTCTACTTTAGACCGCATAGATGCAACTTGTCACAAAATCATGACGTTTTTCTCCTTCGTTGTGTTTTGTTGCACTCAACCGCAAAAACATGACATGTCATGAAATCATGACACTTTTTCATTCCGTACCATCTTACTGCTTTCTATCATGAAATCGTGACGCTTTTCTCTTTTGGGCTATCTTGCTGCTTTCTGTCATGAAATCATGATGCTTTTCTCTTTCGGCTGCTCTCATTGCTTTCTGTCACGAAATCATGATGTTTTTCTCTTTTTGGCTGCTCTCGCTGCTTTCTATCATGAAATCATGACGCTTTTCTATTTCGGGCTATGCAGATGCAACCTGTCGTGAAATCGTGACACTTTTTCATTCCGTACCACTTTGCTTGTCTGAGCCGCGAAAACGTGACATGTCACGATATCGCGACATTTTCCACTTTGTCTTTCTCTCTCTTCTATGACCCATGATTTCACAACACGTCGTGATATCATGACATTTTCTCTTCATGATGCATTCTGCTGCTCTTAACCGTGAAAACGTGACATGTCGTGAAATCGTGACAACTTTTCATTTTCTGCCACGATGGAGCAACATGTTGCGATATCGTGACACTTTTTCATTTTTGGCCGTGACGGAGCAACATGTCGCGATATCGTGACACTTTTTCATTTTCTACCGTGATGGAGCAACATGTCGCGATATCGTGACACTTTTTCATTTTCTACCGTGATGGAGCAACATGTCGCGATATCGTGACACTTTTTCATTTTTTGCTATTTTCCTTGATTTTTTAGCATCTGGGTCATTGAGATCTTCTTTGAAAGCATGCAAAAAAGGTGGGTCCCCAATTTTGGGGTGTGTTGTGGATCAGCCACAACAAATGGTGACTCTGCTGTCAAATGCTCCTGAGCATTTTGGTGAGAACCCAACCTAAAATATACAAGCTTAGATACAAGCGTCAAGCACATAAAAGATAAACAAATACCGATAGATCAGAAATACATGAAACATCGGAATCATTAAGTATCAGCTCGGTGTGTGCAATGTGTTTTCATTCCCTATCGCTTGAACTTGATCAACATTCCATTGTCAGTTTCACCTATGATTTGTATGCAAGGCTATGAATGATTTGTGCAGGATTTGATGTATGATGAAGATGCTAGAGATATAACAACCTCGCTTTGCAAAGGCTCAAACCTTCTAATATCATGAACAAACATATTAAAGCTCTCAAACCCTCTTAGGACCAAATATATGTATACTGAATTAATTTACTAGATCCCAAAGTTGGTTATGTGTCACTACCATCTTGAACCCATGTGCAAGTGTGAGTGAAATCAAAACTTTGGGGAATAGGATTCCCAACCTAAGCGAGATGGGAATTTAACCCTATCCTTACTATTCTGATTTGGAGTTCATTACCTCATCTTGAACAAAATGATTTAACCTGTTATGGATGAAATGGTCAGACTAGTCTATCCATATGAGCAATCAGTGGTCTTGCTTTTAGACAAGACATGTTGCCACGCATGAGCATACTTAACCCCATAATCCATGACTTGGCTTCATTCATTCTCTTTTCTCTCTTTTTTTTACTTCTTGGATCTTTGGAATGACTACCCATCCTTGCTAGGGACATGTAGTACGATCCCTCCAATCCAATATTAAGATGAAAATGGAAAATATTTTTATTTCTTGGACCTTTGGGATGACTACCCATCCTTGCTAGGGACATGTAGTACGATCCTTCCAATCCAAGATGATAAAATGAAAGATGGAACATATTAATTTTATTTTTGTTTCTTGGACTTTTGGGATGACTACCCATCCTTTGCAGAGGGCATGTAGTACGATCCCTCCATCCAAGTTTTATGATTTAATGAACGATGGAAGCTTTGGGGAATCGGATTCTCAACCTAGGTGAGATGAGAATTATGCCCTATCCTTACTACTCCATGTGGGTCAAATCAGAGCTTTGGGGAATTGGATCCTCAACCTAAGTTCGATGAGGATTTAATCCTATCCTTACTACTCTAGTTTTAGACTTTAAGCTTGATGGAAGTGGTAAAAACCACTGTTTTAAGGATTATGTTGCATGATAGGACAGACATGAAATATTCTTTTCACCTCACCTTTTCATCCAAGTATGGTTTTGACCATTTTGCTCAAGATTCTTTTTAATGTGCATGGAATGTGCTTGGTTCAAGATAGTTCGGGCATCAGTTCCCAACCTTAGGATCCTTTTATGTTTTATGTTATAGAATAACCCTAAGAGGATTCGACACCTTCTCAATGATTGCACATGAAATGAAAATGTAACTTGAGATGACATGTATATGCAATGTGGAATGTGACATGAGATGTGAATGCACTGCTTCTTTTGGAATATATCATCTACTTTACCATAATGTGCAAAACTGACAACTTCATGCATCACAAGATTCAAACGATATTATTTAAATGTTTGTGTTACTTGTGGAGCTTTCTACAACACAATTCCAATGTTTCATACTCTCCTGATCTTAGGCATAAGTTGACATCTCAAATTTTTTTATTTTTTTTTTTATAAAACAAACTAAACATGTCAAATGAAATCAAACACACAACTTAAATCCTGATCCAAATAGCAATCCCAAAAATGAAACTTGAAAACACAAACCCAAAACCAAAAACCAAAATCTATATACAAATGTACAATATAATACAAGATGATGCAAAGCTTGGACTATCACTTTCCTGGATCCCAAACATGATTAGAACATTTCAACAAAAATATAACGTGATGTGCATGCCAAATGTTGTAGGAATCCAAAAAAAACAATATTAGACCAAACAATGCAACCCACTTCAACTTTCCTCTCTCACCCCACCAATTTGATTTAGTTCTATTACCAACACCATAGGTGAGATTCAAATCAAATTGATTAGACAATGGTTGGTATTCAATTTTATCTTGTCTATTCTTTAAATTGCAAGTTTCATCATTCCATTCATGATTTAGAAGTAGGCTTTCTTTATCCAAAATGAAACTTTGTAAGTAAGAGCCTATTTCTAAACATTTTAAAGCCAATTCATCTTCCAAGTTTGTAGGCCAATCAAACTTGTGTAACAGATTTGCAAGCATCTAGGATATTTACTAAATTAGGATCATTAACAGTTTTTACCCTAGATTCAATTAGTAATTGTTGATGAATTTGATTTAACAATTCAAGTGCATCAACTTCTTTTCCATTCATTAAAACAATGTTATTAAAGGTGTGATTAAAAATTATACCTTGTTTTTCATTTACCTTTAACGACATTTCACCATAAACATCATTCAAATTCAAAACATGGTCATGCAAATTTTCACCTAAATCTTGGATGTTTGAACACAAAAGGTTAGACTCTACCTTTTGAACATTTTTGTTTACCAAAAATTGGTGAGAAATCACAATTTCTTCTTTTACCTCATGGTCTTCATACTCTTCATTGATTACTTGTTTATCAAACATACCAAAATTGGGCACCCAATTGAAAACATGCCCATCCTTTTCAACCCTCAAATGTTTTTGGTCAAAGTGTATGTCCCATGACTCATTTTGATGATCACTTATTTGAGTTGCTTCCAATTGATCAATCTCTTTGTCATTTGGTTCCAATTCTTTGTTCACTATCCATGGTATCTCTTCATGTGAGGTAGAAGTTTCAACATCCTGCATATCAAGTGAAATATGAGTTTCATCTATAGGGGTGTGAGAAAAGAATGCATTATCATATCTCCCCCAACCATTATAAAAATTATCTTCCAAATTTGTGGGATGAAACTCCATGGTATTTGTGACATGATCTTTTGATTCATTCATCAATTCACTTTCTTCTTTGTCCTTGGTAATAGGATCATTATAATCTTCCAAAATTTGATGAGATTTGAAACCCTCTTCCAAAACATCCTCAAATTGTACAGGAGTTGTAATATCTTCCTTTGAGTAGGCGATTATGTTGTCCTGTATATCAATTGGCACACAAGTTTCATTAGTAGTTTTGGAGTGAGTGTAGTCTTCCCACTTCTTCCAAGCATCATAATAATCATCTTTCAAAATCAAGTGGTGACGTTCAACTACTTCTTCAACATCTTCCAATTCATCAATGTGTTTCTCATCAAATTCATCTTCACCTTCCTTAGATGGTTCAATTATTTCCAAAAGTGGGTCATTTCTTGAATTCAAATTTGTAAGGCCATCATCATCCAAATTAGTAACCCATGATTCAATTTTATCATAATTTGGAGGGTGAAGAATTTCTTGATCATTAATTTTACACATCTCATCAATAGTATCTTCCAAGAACAAGTGGTGAAACTCTATCATGTCTTCAAATTCATTTATTGGTTTTCTTCCAATTTCACTTTCAACCATTCCATTCAATTCTATGGTGGGTTCCGTCCTATCACATATATCAAACATTGTTGAATTTAGAACCCCTTCATCCGAATAATCATGTATCTCTATGAATGAGATCATTTCTGCATAATCCTCACTAGCGGATGTTGGCTTAGCAATTTGCACCTCCTCGTGGACTACATCTAAGGTGGTTGTAAGATTTGGATATTCAAATTCATCCCCTTGATCATTTACCTTAGATATCATTGGAGTGGAGGGTGCTATATTTGATGGTTGGTGTAGGTTGGCATCAATATCTTAGAAGGACAATCTCTCATATGAACATGTTGTGCCTTTTCTTCTTCAAGACCTTGTCGTTCTATCTCTTCTAAGATCTCATGGATTTTCTCTAGAGACAAGCCACCCATTTTTTCCTCAATGAGTGAAGCAAGTGTGGGGTGTATGGCTCCTAGGTATACTTCCATGGCTTCCTCTTCTAATGTGTTAAAATTTTCCCACATTTGGGAGTGCAACTCACGAAATCTTCCATTGAATTGACTCAAGGATTCATTAGGCTCCTTACATATGGAGGTAAACTGATTTTTCAAGATTTCTAAGTCAACCTGATTACCAAAATGATAAAGATAGGCTGCTTCTAGTTGTATCCAAGAAGTCCTAACCTCCATGGGTAGTTGGCTGTACCAAAAGAATGGTTTATCATCCAAAATGTATGCAAATAACTTACAAGCCACCTCCTCATAGAAAATCTGGAATTGACATAATGTATCCTTGTAGACATGCAGTTTTTGCAAGTATCCTAGTGGCACCTCTTGATTAAAACACCGTAAAAAATCCAATAACATTTTAGGAATTTGATAGGGTATCACATGTATAGACAAACCCTTATAATGGTCCTCCATCATAGATACCATTCTTTCTCTTAGAGACACTATTTCAGCTCTCAGGGATACCATTTGCTCCTCAAGTGTTGCCATTAGTGAAACTTAAAATGTAATTTTAGAACCAAATCTGTTGAATATTCAACCTACAATGTATAAACAAAATCAAGTTAGCATCAACTAAGAGATGTATTCATTAAAATCAAATGAAAAGTAATTGTATGGAAACAACACTTTGTTAGTCAAGACCAAAATTTTCAAAATTAAATCAAATCACATTATTTCTGTATGAACAATCAGAAAAGTGTTAGAATAATATACAACATACCTGAATTGCTTAAAAATAGAATAAAGTAAACCAATTCAGGCCGTCCTTTTAACAATATGTCGAGTGTTAGAGGACTAAAGCATACAAAAATTTAAATTTAAATCACACTAAAATAAACCTTTTCATGCCCTCCTTCTAGCGCCAATCTATTGAGTGGTGTTAGAGGAGGCCGAAGATGCTAATCAAATGAACTTGAAATATTTAGCAATGTAAAGCTCTCAAACAATTATAAACCTATAGCATTTAAAATCATAATAAAATAAACCGTTTCATGCCCTCCTTCTAGCGCCAATCTATTGAGTGGTATTTTCACCCGATTGTGAAAACACACTCTCCGATAGGATTTGGGTTCTAAATCCTCTGCTTGCAAAGAAATTAAACAAGTAACTTCTCCAAGGTCTCCGCTATATTAGCATTTTACATCCGTGTATTAATAATCTCAAATAAAGATATTCAATTAAAATGCTTGGAACACCTTAGTGGTTGCAAGTAACTGAAAACAAGGGGCAATGTTGGTTTATTTTACTATGAAACTTTAATGATTGTTCGTTGAACCCGAATAAAGCAAATGTGATTTAGTCCCTATATGACCATGTTGTACCTTCAAAGTGGAAATTGACAAAATGCCATAAATGGTGGAACTATTTTTGGATTTTGAAGTTTTTTAATTTTTATTTTATTTTAATGCCTGAGAATTAAAATAAAGTTAGAACTTCTAAAAAATAAAGTGCAGAAAAAAGAAAATAAAATGCAAAAGGAAAACTGAAAATGAAATTGCATTCAGTTTGATGCTATCCTGTTTCAACAAAACCGAAGATGTGAGGTTTCCATGCATGCAACCTAACCTATTGGACCTGCATGACATGCATAATCCCCATAGATTAAGTGCTTGTTCCTAGGGTACAAAATAAAGTCTAGATTTCAAATATTCGACTAATGTAACCCACAAAGGCGGTATTTAACATTATCTATAAATCTGAAATCTAAAAGAAAGTGAAAGAATAAACATTAAATCCATAGCATGCACAGAAGATCTCCTTCTTTCTTGCCAATGAGATGCAAATTTCTGAATACTTCTGCATTAAAAATATGTCATGTTACAATAGCAGAATGTCTAGTTTTTCCTAACCAGTCTGTGGAAGAGAAACAACTCAAACAGGCCCAGAATGGCCTTCTCAACTCTGGCTCTACAACCCTGCTTGCAGCGGTTTTCGACCCCGTACCAATCTGTGCTTCTATTTTTATACTTTTTGGCAATGCTCTCTGCTTCATCCTGTGGCGCTTCGTTTCATCTCCCAGATCGCTTCGTTTCACCTTCCCCGTCTTTTCATTATCTTTGACTTTATGCTCGACATCGAGACGCTTGATCTTCTCTATGAACTGTAACGCTTCTGTAGCCCTTACACCTTTATGCCACGTGTTTCGCATTTCTCTGCATGTTCCATAACTGCCCCCTGTAAATCATGACCAAAAATAGCATGTCGCGATATCACGACATTTTTATGTATGTAGCTTAGCTTTTCTTCTTTCACCACAAAAATGAGACATGTCGCGATATCATGACATTTTCTTGTCAACAGCCTTGTCTACCTTCATGCACCGTGAAAATGAGACATGTCACGAAATCGTGACATTTTTATGTCAGTAGCCTTGTTTGTCATCATGCATCACAAAAATGATACATGTCATGATATCGTGACATTTTTCTGCTTCGGACCGCATAGATGCAACTTGTCGTGAAATCGTGACGTTTTTCTCCTTCATTGTGTTTTGTTGCACTCAGCCGCGAAAACGTGACATGTCATGAAATCATGACACTTTTTCATTTCGTACCATCTTGCTGCTTTCTATCGTGAAATCGCGACGCTTTTCTCTTTTGGGCTATCTTGTTGCTTTCTGTCGTGAAATCGTGATGCTTTTCTCTTTTTGGCTACTCTCGCTGCTTTTTGTCGTGAAATCATGACACTTTTCTCTTTGCTGCATCTTGTTGCTTTCTGTCGTGAAATCATGACGCTTTTCTATTTTGGGCTATGCAGATGCAACCTGTCGTGAAATCGTGACACTTTTTCATTTCGTACCACTTTGCTTGTCTGAGCCGCAAAAACGTGACATGTCACGATATCGTGACATTTTCCACTTTGTCTTTCTCTCTCTTCTATGACCCGTGATTTCACAACACGTCGTGATATCATGACATTTTCTCTTCATGATGCATTCTGTTGCTCTTAACCGCGAAAACGCGACATGTCGCGAAATCGCGACAATTTTCATTTTTTGCCGCGACGGAGCAACATGTCGCGATATCGCGACACTTTTTCATTTTCGGCCGTGACGGAGCAACATGTCGCGATATCGCGACACTTTTTCATTTTCTGCCGTGATGGAGCAACATGTCGCGATATCGCGACACTTTTTCATTTTCTGCCACGATGGAGCAACATGTCGCGATATCGCGACACTTTTTCATTTTTTGCTATTTTCCTTGATTTTTTAGCATTTGGGTCACTGAGATCTTCTTTGAAAGCATGCAAAAAAGGTGGGTCCCCAATTTTGGGGTGTGTTGTGGATCAGCCACAACGATTTCGCGACATGTCTCATTTTTGTAGCGCATGAAGGCAGACAAGGCTGTTGACAGGAAAATGTCGCGATATCACGACATGTCTCATTTTCACGATGTAAGAAGAAAAGCTAAGCTACATACATAAAAATGTCATGATATCACGACATGCTATTTTTGATCACGATTTACAAGGGTCAGTTATGAAACATGCAAAGAAATGTAGAACACGTGGCATAAAGGTATAAGGGATACAGAAGCGTTACAGTTCACAGAGAAGATCAAGCGTCTCGATGTTGAACATAAATTCAAAAACAATGAAAATGTGAGGAAGGTGAAACAAAGCAATCTGGGAGATGAAACAAAGCGTCGCAGGACGAAGCAGAGAGCATTGCCAAAAAGTATAAAAATAGAAGCACAGATTGGTATAGGGGTCGAAAACCGCTGCAAGCAGGGTTGTAGAGCCAGAGTTGAGAAGGTCATTCTGGGATTGTTTGAGCTGTTTCTCTTCCACAGAATGGTTAGAAAAAACCATACATTCTGCTATTGTAACATGACATACTTTTAATGCAGAAGTATTCAAAAATTTGCATCTCATTGGTAAGAAAGAAGGAGATCTTCTGTGCATGCTATGGATTTAATGTTTATTATTTCACTTTCTTTTAGATTTTGAATTTATAGATAATGTTAAATATCGCCTTTGTGGGTTACATTAATCGAATATTTGAAATCTAGACTTTATTTTGTACCCTAGGAACAAGCACTTAATCTATGGGGATTATGCATGTCATGCAGGTCCAATAGGTTAGGTTGCATGCATGGAAACCTCACATCTTTGGTTTTGTTGAAACAGGATAACATCAAACTGAATGCAATTTCATTTTCAGTTTTCTTTTTGCATTTTATTTCTTTTTTCTGCACTTTATTTTTTAGAAGTTCTAACTTTATTTTAATTCTCAGGCATTAAAATAAAATAAAAATTAAAAAACTTCAAAATCTAAAAATAGTTCCACCATTTATGTCATTTTGTCAATTTCCACTTTGAAGGTACAACATGGTCATATAGGGACTAAATCACATTTGCTTTATTTGGGTTCACAAACAATCATTAAAGTTTCACAGTAAAATAAACCAACATTGCCCCTTGTTTTCAGTTACTTGTAACCACTAAGGTGTTCCAAGCATTTTAATTGAATATCTTTATTTGAGATTATTAATACACAGATGTAAAATGCTAACATAGCGAAGACCTTAGAGAAGTTACTTGTTTAATTTCTTTGCAAGCAGGGGATTTAGAACACAAATCCTATCGAAGAGTGTGTTTTCACAATCGGGTGAAAATACCACTCAACAGTATGTTTGATATGTATTTTCAAATACTAACAATTATTTATATTATGTGTAAACCAATCAATAATTTAGAATGATTCAAGGATGAATAGAAGTATAATAATAATAAAGTGCTTTTATTGCATGCACCATATCACTTCATCGTTAGGAAGGGTATTATTTTTTAACATACAATATATCAATAAGCTTACATCTAATATAATCTTCTAGATTGATATGGATAGAATAAAAAGAATATGATGTAAATTCACTACAGGAGACCGAAAATGAACTCCAAGGGTAAAATCACAAGACAAGACATCATACAAATTACACCAGTAAAAATAACCTGCAAATGCTTCCTTTCATTATCTGAATTCACATCCTACTTACAATAGAGTCTCCCACTCCTTGTAATTCCATAGAAAAACCCTAGCCTATGCTACCCCCTTACTATTTTTAGTCACTTTCTATTCTTAGAAACTCACTTACTATTTTTAGTAAGCCTAAAAAAAGATCTCGGATGGGATCCAAAATGGAATCATGCAACCGTTATTCAATAATAACCACTATCCCAAGATAAAAATTGCACTCTAGTTCTACACTAATCATTATGATAATATTTTTAGTTGCAAAAATTGAAAATTACATTAAAAGCTAATTTTGGATCTCCTAGAGATATTTTTTGCCCACAAACACAAAGGACATTTATTTTTAAGTTATCCATGCAGTTCTACATGTTTTAAAAAAATAAGCGGGTAATATAGACACTCGAAGCAAAAGTTATGGCCCTAGCAAGGTGCATTATTCTCCTGTAATTGAAAATGAACTCAAATCCTACGAGTTTTTCTAATTAAATACCTCAAGCTTGTAAATGTCAAGACTTTTCAGTTCCTCTTTAGAAATCCAAGTTCTATCGACCTGGGACAAACCTTCCCACTATACCAAGTATTTTCTATAATTGACATTACATGTGGTGATCACTTTCCTGGAAAGGATCTACGCAATCCATTCCTTCTTCTTCTTGGGGATTTGCTTCTCCGAAGCTATGGTGTTTTCCTCTTCAAAAATGATAATATCACCATAAAATTCATGTAAATCAGAGATAATAAAAACTTGTGAAATATCGAGGTCAACTGACAATTCCACCTTATATGCATTATCAGTCTTTTTTTGTAGAATCCTACAAAGGCTAATTTTATTCATTTTCAATTTATTATATGTCCCCTTGGGAAATTGCTTCTTTCAAAGGTGACCCATCACCATATCCTCAACTTGGAATACTTGGATGTGTCTATGTACATAAGCAACCTTTTTACACTTAGTATTACTATTCTACAACTTATCTTTGATCTCTTCCTGCAATTGTTGTATATGTTTAGCAAATGCTTCTGCATCATCACTAACATGCTTATGAATTGGTAATTCAACCATATCTGGAACACCCTTAGGGTTCTGGCCATAAACAATTTAAAATGGTGATTTTCTTATCGAGCGATTCACTAACCTGTTATATGTAAATTATGCTTACGACAAGGCTAAATCCCATTATCATGGATTCTCACCAACTATGCACCTCAGAAGGTTGCCCAAGCTCTAATTCACGACCTCAATTTGTTCATCAGTCTATGGATGATAATAACTACTAAACTGTAGCTTTGTGTTCGGTTTTTTCCATAATGTCCACCAAAAATGACTGAAGAATGTAACATCTCGATCTAAAGTGATGGTCTTTGGAAATCCATATAGTCTCACCACTCATCAAAAAAAGTACTACAATATTGGTTGGATCATTGATTTTCTAGCAAGAAAAAAAATGAGCCATATTAGAAAACCTATCTACTACAAAAAAAATAAAATCTTAACCTCATTGAGTATGGGGTAGCCCTAGCACAAAATCCATACTCAGGTCAGTCTATGATCCTATGGAAACTGGTAAGGGTGTATACAACCCTGTATTTTGTACATGGTATTTAGCCACCTGGCACACTCTACATATAGACACAAATTGAATTACATATCTCTTCAACCGTGGCCAATAGTACTTTTCCTCCACAAGAGCAACTATTTTATCTACGCCAAAGTATCCTACCAAACCACCACTATGCAACTCATGGATGATATTCTCCCGCATGGAACCAACATGTATGCACAATTATTTCCCCTTAAATAGATAGCAATCTTACATAACATACTCAACAATTATTCGACCAACCTCATCCACAAATGGAGTTTTGTATTGTTGTACAATGCTTCCAAAATATGCATAAGATTCATACAAATCCTTAATCCCCTCAAATCCTACCACTAAATTCTCCATGTTGGTTAACAATAGAACTCTCCTACTTAATGCATAAACAACCTTATTTTGCTTACCAAACTTGTGCTTCAACACAAATGATTATTCTTGCAAAAAGAGACTCACTTGGCATGTCTACCTTTTAATTTCTTATGATAATAGATATACCTTAAGGCTTCATGATCAGTATACAATGCAAACTCCTTGGATAACAAATAATGTTATCAATACCTCAACGCCTACACAATTGCATAAAATTCTACATCATAAGTGGAGTAATTCTTTCTTACCTCATTCAATTTTTTGTTGAAAAATACTACTAGCCGCCCCTCTTGGCTTATCATAGTGCAAATCCCCACATGTGAAGAATTAGATTCAACTTTAAATATCTTGCTAAAATTAGGTAATACCATCACGAGTGCTTTTGAAACCTTCTTCTTAAAGAGTTAAAAACTTTGAGTTGCTGCTTTTGTTCATACAAAGTTTTTTTCCTTTGTACACTCTATTATGGGTGCAATAATACTGCTAAAGTTTCTAATGAACTTCATGTAAAAGGTTACCAAACCATGGAAACCTCTTACCTCTATTACATTCCTTGGAATAGGCCATTCAAGAATTGCCTTCACCTTTTTCTCATCCATCTTCAGGCCATCCTTGGAAATTAAAAACCCCAAAACCACTAAAATTTCTTGAAGAAATATACACTTCTGCAAATTAGCATACATTTTTTCTTTCCATAATAACTCTAACACCAACCTCACATGGTGCAAGTGCTCTTATTCACTTTTACTAAAAATCAATATATCATCAAAATAGACAACCACAAACTTACCAATGTATTCCTGCAACACTCGGTTCATCAAACACATAAAGGTATTGGATGCATTTGATAACCCAAATGGCATCACCATCCACTCGTATAACCCATCTTGGGTTTTGAAAGTAGTATTCCACTAATCCCCTCTTTAATATCAATATGATAATAAACACTATGTAGATCAATATTTCCGAAGTAGTTAGCCCCTACTAAGATATCTATTATATCATCCACTCTAGATATTGGTAACCTATACCTGATAGTAATTTTATTTATGGACCTGCTATCTATACACATATTCCATGAGCCATACCTCTTTGAAGTTAATAGGGTGGGAGTTGCACAAGGACTCATGCTATCCCTTACTAATACTTTAAGTATCATTTATATCACTTGCTTATTCAACTTTGTATTCTAGGTTGGGATCAACCAATAGGCTACCTAGTTCAAAAGAACTAACCCAAGAATTAAATCAATACGATGTTGAATATCCCTCTTCAGTGGTAACCCATCAAGTAACTCATCTGCTATGATATCAATATACTCCTTCAACAACCTGGATGCTGTCTGTGGTATACGAACCTCCTTTACCTCTATCTTCTTTATTGTCAATGCATGGCACCAACCAGATTCTTGTGCCTCTATGATAAACTTCTTTGCAGTCAAAAAAATCTCACTCTACCCTTCTTCCTGAAGATGTTGTAGACACCAAAATAGCACCAATCTGATTATGTGGCTACAAACGCTGATCGCATTGACACGCACAGCCCCTAGGGCAGCCCTTAGAGGTTAAACAGTGGTCCTAACCACTCTCACAATAGTTTTTGAAGGTCAGAGATTGATTTGGCACCTCTCAAGAACTCTGCTCCTTATTCGTTCCACCCAGGGATGATTACAAATTAGTATTCGTCCCACCCTGGTACGATTCATAGTATTCGCTCCTAGGTGGGGCGAATAGTAGGTTTGATGGGAAAAAGTCAAATTTCAACAAATGGCTGCCCAGATCCACCACTTAAGTCCTCCTTCATTGCATGGGATTTTGAGTGAGCATTTTGGAGTGGTAGAGGCAGTTACAAAGGCAGTCATGGAGCCCTTAATTAGGGAGGAATCTTCTCCCCCCTTAGAAAGGCATGATTTCCAAGTGGCGCCTCTGCATGCTCATACACAAAGACCGTCAGGTCTATAAAATGGTGATTCCTCTCACCCCAAATATATACAAATAAGGAGCATTTTGAGCAACAAAGTGTTATTGTTTTGCATACTCACTTTTGATTGTGCCTTTCACATCCTTGATCTCTCTTTTGGAAGGAAGGTCATTGGGTGGTTATTGGAAGCGCAATATGGATCCCAAACTCGATATTTGGCCATAGTATCCCACCCAAATTTTCCAAAAATGCCCCACAAGAGGTTTTGGACCCATCCCAAGTGTATTGGTGTCGAAATCAGGCCCCAAACGACGGGCGTCCTGCCCCCAGGCGGCCCTTGCACTGCTGCAGTCCTAATCGCCCCACCTCGAAGTGATTAGAAATTTGTAGCAAATTTTAGTTCTATTGTTTTTGCATTTTATTCTAGGTGAAAGCATGAGATTTCGGAAATAAAAGAACACTTAAGATGCAATGTAAAATAACCAGCTTGATATATCAAAAGTAGGAGCACAACCCTTTTTATTCATATGGTTCCAACCCGGTTACAATACGTCTCCTCCCTTTTTAAGGGCTGGGAGAGTTTAGCATGTCTCTATTGCAGCAGATGAATAGTGATCTTCTTTCCCGCATGCCCACATTCGAAACGGGCAGGCCAGAATGTTGCCGCCGCTTGTGCTTGATGAATCCTTGTTTCTTGCTGCTGTTCTTCCTGCGTTCAAGAAAACACAGAGGCGTTAGTAGCACCTGCTGCAAAGATGAGAGGTTTACTTCTTGCAATTACTAAAAGACGTATGCCTAAAATCATTGAGAACAGTGAACAAAATACATATAAATGACCTGCACGTTTTAACAAAATGAAATACGTAGTGAACGAATATCTGCTATTCTGACAGAGAACCAAACTTATATGAAGACATGGTATACTCGATAGCTGTCTTTATGATATATGCATATTCAAATACTGTTGACGAAAAGATATATATCCGAACATGAAAACGTAAACTACTATTTTAAAACATTCAAAAACAGCATATACATATAAACGTAAACTTATTGTTTTAAAAATATTCGAAAACAACATATACATAAAACGTAAACTATTTTAAAACTGTTAATGGCAGGATTTATTCAAGAAAACAACGTATATTAAATTAACAAAAAGCGTGCGTGGGGTGCCCAAGCGGGCTGCCCCGTTAAAATTTAGTTTCGACGCCAATCCACTAGGAATGGGCTCGAAATCTAAGACTGTGTGTTGTCGGCAAATTAATGGATATAGTGATCCACTGTCGGGTATGAAGGTTCAGCTTCACCTTCTGGAAAGCCACCAATAACCTCCCTCGTGAAAGAGATTACAGGTGCAGAAGACTGAATCCGAAAGGAATATGATCGGTCGTTGGATGAGCAGCACTTCGTTGCGTTTCAAAAATGCTTCGTGGTCCCTCCTTTTTACATTGCATTGAGCTAGTTTTTATAGAGGATTTCGCCTCTGAAACATTAATGTCAAAACCCTAAGTCCGTAGGCGCCGCTGAGATTTGACTCTTGTCAGATGATTATGAGACATGGCTCGCCCTGAGATTGTCGCTAGGAACTCACGTCAGTAGTTATGAAGCATGGCCTCGGGCCGGATTTGTTGTTGAGACTGCTCGTCTCATTACTATAGTTGGTGAAGTCCGTCGTTTTTATAGACCCACGGGGTCTCTTCAAAGATGGTATGTAGTGACGCCACGTGGCATGAATTACTTTAATGCTGCCTTTGACTGATTAAATGTCTGCCTTGAATGCTGATGTGTCACCTCTGATTGATGCCTTCGAACGCTTTTGCTTTAAGCGCAAAATGCCGAAGTGTCACGATATCGCGACGTCGCAACACTTCGACCGAGGTTCCCCCTTTGGGCCTTAGGTGTCACGATATCGCGACGTCGCGATATCGCGACACCCTCGACCAAAGCTCCCTTCGGGCCTTAGGTGTCACGATATCGCGACGTCGCGATATCGCGACATCTAAGGCCAAGGCTCCCCTCGGGCCTTAGGTGTCGCGATATCGCGACGTCGCGATATCGCGACACCTAAGGCCAAGGCTCCCCTTCGGGCCTTAGGTGTCACGATTTCGCGACGTCGCAAAATCGTGACGCCTAAGGCCAAGGCTCCCCTTCGAGCCTTAGGCATCGTGATTTCGCGACGCCTAAGGCCAAAGCTCCCCTTCGAGCCTTAGGCGTCGCGATTTCGCGACGCCTAAGGCCATGGCTCCCCTTCGGGCCTTAGGTGTCGTGATTTTGCGACGTCGTGAAATCGCGACGTCGCGATTTCGCGATGCCTAAGGCCAAGGCTCCCCTTTGGGCCTTAGGTGTCACGATTTCGTGACACCCTCGGCCAAGGTTTGCTCTCACTTAAAGTTTTGCAGTTTGCTGAAGTTTAAGGCTTCGAAGTTTGTTAAAGGCTCGCTTTATATAAAAGGCTCTGAAGTTTGTTAAAGGTTTTGATAAAACGACCAACTCTGCTCACTTTCTGACTTTCCAAACTGCTGTGCAAGTGGCTAGGACCACTGTTTGACCTCTGAGGGCTGCCCTAAAAGCTGTGTATGTCAATGCGATCAGTGTTTGTAGTCACTTAATCGGATTGGTGCCGTTTTGGTGTCTATAGATGCCCCTTTTTGGGAAGCACTGCGGGTGACGCAGTGCTGAGCAAAAATAGACGACCAAAGCACTAATGATTAGGGTTTCTTGGTAACCTAACCAACTTTTGATGCCCCAAGTATGGAAAGGGCCTGCATTCTTGAATCCTTGCTTCTGACGAGCTAAGGAATTTGATTTCAAGTGTTAACCTATTTTGGTGAGGTGTGACTTGAGCTTGGTCATTGATCAGTCATGATTAGGCAAAGGGCGTAACCTTTTTGTCCACAGGGGAACCTTGTGTTCATGATTCACGAATGCCAAGTGTTTGATCAATTTGATGATTGCTTGTTTACTGCCCCAAGCAGGAGCGTGATTGTCTTTGTCAATGATTCTTTGAATGCATGTCATTGCCTTGATTGGGTGTGTGCTTGTTGATTGGTGACTAAGTGTGACTACCCCCTCAAGCGACGAATCGATGAGTCGCTTGACCCAAGATGACTTAGGTTAGGGTGCCTTTAGATGTTTTACCGTTTAAGCACGTGCAGTTTCCCGACATTTGGACCTATTTTTGGTGGGTGTTAACCCTTTTGGTGATGCCATAATGGGGTGAAATTATCAAAAACCCATCTTCCCGTGGAGCGGTCCGGCTATGGTAGCCTTCTTGGGGAAGGGGGAAAGTGACAATTTGAGCCCCGACATCGATTTTCTTTATGCCAAGAGGTTAAGTGCAAGAGCACTTGTGTCTGGCAATGCTTATTGCAATGTTTTTGTGTTGCATTTTTGTGATGTTTTGGCTGTTTTGATTTTCTTTCTTTGTGTATATGTCATGATATTATGGTATGCATAATGATTGATGTTGATGAATGCATGCTACTTTATATTGATGGATGCATATGGTATGATTATTACGAGTGTTGTATGTTGATTGATTTTGATGGATGCATATGGTATGATAAATGCGAATGTATGTGATGTGCAGAAATGAAATGGATGGATGGACTTTTTGGTGTTTGGCTATGGCACCATAGACTGTTTAGAACTCTATTATTTTGTTTTTTAGGCGATTGCTGTGATGCACGACTTTGTATGTATACATGGTATTGTAAGGATGAAAAATAGCGCGGCTGGTTTAGAAATGTAACTAAAGTTTTCTGAGACTCAGACGGTTTTAACTTACTAGCCATGACTGTACTTTATCTTACAAGATTTTTGAACAAGGTATGAATCGTACTTGTTTTTGACCAAGTTATTTCACATCCCTGTGTGTGCAATTGAGTTCATTTATGTGGTATTTGTCAGGATACCACCAGTGCAGATGGGCTTTCAACCGAACCTGTATCGAGGATCACCTAATTAGCTCCACTAACTCCTTTGTTGTATTTAGTTAGATTAATCTGCGGTGTTATCCAGGATACCATAAGCTAGCTCATCCTTATGCAAACATTGGTCTGCACACATGCAAAGCGAATGTGACAGACATATCGTCATGCGGGTAGGATACCACCATTGCGAGATAGGCTATCAACCAAACCTGTAATGAGGATCACCTAGATGGTTTTCGAATGCTGAGAATTCTAGGGATTCAAGTTCAGGATGTTTGTTGGCTGAATGATTTAGAGGGTTGCTCATCTATATAGTGATGAAAATCACTGTTTATTTTCTATTAATTCTTTTTGAGCAAGGATTTTGAATAGTGGTGATGACCATTGTTATTTGATTTTGTGTTTTGAGTATTGTGGATTTGAGTTTGTGAATGGCTTTGATCCTTGTGGCCTTGGGGATGACTACCCATCCTGGTTAGGGGCGGATAGTACGAATCCTTACGACGTTGGGGACCAAGGGGATGATGGAGGTTATGGAGTAAGGGCATTGATCCGTTAGGCCTTGGGGATGACTACCCATCCTGGTTAGGGGCGGATAGTACGAATCCTTACAACTTGGAGACCAAAGGTGAATGGAAAGTGTTGGGATGATGATTTGTTGGAATTTGTGTTTGTGAATGGCGTTGATCCCTTTAGGTCTTGGGGATGACTACCCATCCTGGTTAGGGGCGGATAGTACGAATCCTTACAACTTTGGGAACCAACTATGATTGGGATTTGGTAGTGGTGAAAACCACTGTATTTGGAGGTGAATGGATAGGAAAGAGCTCGTCCTTTTGTCAATTCTCAGCATTCTAGAACCATTCGCACGGGGGGATGAGCAAGATAACCATTTCGCTTATGGTGACCTGGGTTACTGTGCAGGTTTCATCTTTCGTTCACACAACTTGGGAATCTTTATGTGTTTTAATTTGTGTTGGGATGTTACGTAACAAGGTGTATTTCAAGTGTAACTCTACCTCCATAAAATCTGTCTGACTTGATACATTACATGGCTAAAGAGCAAAATGATAACTGAATCACGAAAACTCTTGATACATTAAAAGACCACTGACTCTAGTATGGTAAAAGCAATGCATGGTGTTTTTGTTGTTTTTGTAAAATGGAACAGTGTGGAACAAGATGGACTAGCAGATTTATTACAGCCTATGGTGCCCTTGACCCGTACGACCACAAATATGCAATGTATGGATGCAATGCTTTAATGCAACTATGTATTTTTGTATTTTTGATGGATTGATTTTTGTGAATATGAAGATGAAGTGCGAGAAGAACTCTCTTATTGATGAATTTGAGTATGCCTAGAAATGAGATGCAAATTTTTGTTGTTTTTGATGATTTTTGTTGTTTTTGAATTTTCTTGATTTTTGACCAAGCGATTGTGGAAATCCTTGGAGCATTTTGGGATTGACCAAGCGATTGCAGGAATCCTTGGAGCCTTTTGGGATTGACCAAGCGATTGCAAGAATCCTTGGAGCATTTTTGGATTGACCAAGCGATTGCAAGAATCCTTGGAGCATTTTTGGATTGACCAAGCGATTGCAAGAATCCTTGGAGCATTTTTGGATTGACCAAGCGATTGCAAGAATCCTTGGAGCATTTTTGGGTTTTGACCAAGCGATTGCAAGAATCCTTGGAGCATTTTGGGATTGACCAAGCGATTGCAAGAATCCTTGGAGCATTTTGGGATTGACCAAGCGATTGCAAGAATCTTTGGAGCCTTTTGGGATTGACCAAGCGATTGCAAGAATCCTTGGAGCATTTTTGGGTTTTGACCAAGCGATTGCAAGAATCCTTGGAGCATTTTGGGATTGACCAAGCGATTGCAAGAATCCTTGGAGCATTTTGGGATTGACCAAGCGATTGCAAGAATCCTTGGAGCATTTTGGGATTGACCAAGCGATTGCAAGAATCCTTGGAGCCTTTTTGGGATTGACCAAGCGATTGCAAGAATCCTTGGAGCAGTTTTGGGTTTTGACCAAGTGATTGCAAGAATCCTTGGAGCATTTTGGGATTGACCAAGCGATTGCAAGAATCCTTGGAGCATTTTGGGATTGACCAAGCGATTGCAAGAATCCTTGGAGCCTTTTGGGATTGACCAAGCGATTGCAAGAATCCTTGGAGCCTTTTTGGGATTTGACTCTCTTAGATATGAAATGGTCGCAAATGACTAATATTCAAGGGTTCTGTTTCCTTGATACCATCAAGAGAAGCTAGCCGGTACGTCCCGGGTCCTATTTTGCTATCAATGATATATGGACCTAACCAATTTTCCGCAAACTTGTCCCTTAGGTGGGACGGCAAACTGGAATTTTGCTGGTTTTCCTTCAAAACCAAATCACCAACCCGAAAGTCCCTCAAGTGAACTTTCATGTTGTAAGCTTTCTTAAGTCGCTCTTGATAAATACGTAAATTCTCGAGAGCATTAACACGTCATTCATCAAGCAACGTAAGCTGGTCTAACCGGGCCTACCGCGCAGAGTCATCGTCGATGAACTCCTGCATTGATATGCACAGGGAAGGGATCTCCAACTCTAGAGGCATGACTGCCTCGGAGCCATACACAAGCGAAAACGGAGTGGCCCCAGTGGGTGTCCGAATGCTAGTGCGATAGGCCCATAGGGCAAGTGGGATTTGAATGTGCCAATCTTTATGACTATCTGTGACGGTATTTTTAAGGATGGCAACTAACGTTTTGTTTGACGCTTCTATTTGCCCATTCGCCTACGGATAATAGGGTGTTGAAAAGTTGTGTTGAATCTTGTACTTTGTGGTCAAAGCACGCACGTCTTTGTTCTTGAAAGGCGTCCCATTATCCGAGACTATTTTGGATGGAATACCAAAATGACATATGATGTTATGCAAAATGAACTCCACAATGCGGGGTCCTGTCGTAGAGGTAAGCGAAACCGCCTCCACCCACTTGGTAAAATACTTTGTGGCCATTATGATAAACGTGTGATGGCCTGACGATGTAGGGGAGATCTTTCCAATTAGGTCGAAGCCCCACTATGAGAATGGCCAATCATACTGGACTGTCTGCAAGGCTTGAGAAGGTACGTGCATCAAATTGGCATGATGTTGACACTTCACGCACTTCTTGACATAGGTGCAACAATCTCGCTCTAAAGATGGCCAATAATAGCCCATGCGAAGAATGCGCTTTGCGATAGCCATACCACTAAAGTGGCCACCACATGTACCATCGTGCGCTTGGGCGATCGCCCAAGTGGACTCTTGTTGGTCCAAGCAACGAAGGAGGATTCCTTCATAGCTGCGACGATACAAAATGTCTCCTATCAAGACATACTTAGCCGCTTTCTGCTTGAGTGCTCGTTTTGCGGCATGAGTCAATCCAAGTGGGAGATTACCTAACTTGAGGTAGTCTCTGATGGGTAAATACCAGTCTTGTTGATCAGAAACCTCGACAGTATGAACAGCCAATCTCTCTTGAAGTTCCTCCCTAGCAAATGCTGAATGGGATAGAACCTGTAAGAAGAGCGTTGTGTTGCTATTAATGGGAGTAGGGGAGAACAAGGACCCCCAGTTGGCACGTTTCGGACGATCTCGGATTCGAGAGAACTTATCCGAGGATGGTTCAATCTAGATCATGTGGATTCCTGGCATCAAGTCTGAGCTTGCACGCTCCATCGCGGATTGCGATAAGGTTTTGACTTGAATGGTTGTCATATCACCGAAAAGGTCTTGCGGAATTAGTGACCCCAAAGAGGCCATTGTGTCCGCAAAATGATTCGATGATCGAGGGAGTGCCTCGATGTCATACCACTCAAGTTTTGCCAAGAATTTGTCCATGAGGGCTTTATAAGCCTGCAGGATTGGGCATTTGCATTGATATACCCCTTTGACTTGATTGACTATTAACAGTGAATCACCAAAGATATTCAGTCATTTGATGTTCATGGCGATTGTTGTCTGAAGACCTAGGAGCAAGGCTTCATACTCTGCATTATTGTTGGTGCATGGGAAGTTTAATTTAAATGACAGGGGCATTGGAGCACCCTGCGATGTGAAGAATACAATTCCCGTGCCACCACCTTGCTCACATTTAGAACCATCGAAGAATAAGGTTATGTCGGCCTGTGACTCAGGCTCATCAGAATCTGGTGATTCTGAGACGTGGAAGACCCCATCATTGGGTAGTTCTATGACCAGAGGCTGATCGTCTTCAAGAGGAGCCTCTGCTAGTTGATCGGCTATGACTTGTCCTTTGATAGATTTTTGTCCAATAAACTCTATGTCAAATTCCGTCAACAACATGATCCATTTTGTCGTGCGACTACTATGATAAGTACGACTCATCATGTATCGCAATGGATTCTCCTTAGACACAACATACGTAGTGTTGCTCAGCATGTAGTGGCATAGCTTTTTGGTAGCAAACACCACTTCCAAGTAGAGTTTCTCAACGTATGCATAGTTAAGTTCATAACTGACCAGGGTGCGGCTAAGATAGTAAGTAGCCTGTTCCTTGTGAAGTTCATTCTTCTGGGCTAGCATGGCACCCAGTGCCACCTCGATAGCCGAGATGTATAAGTAGAACGGCACTCCTGGTCTAGGTGGTGCCAATACCGGTGGCGAAACCAGGTATTGTTTGATCTCGTCAAAGGTCGACTGGCACTCGTCATCCCAATGAAATGTAACCCCCTTGTGCAATAATTTGTTCATGGGTCGGCACTTGTCAGATAATTGCGCTATGAAGCGTTTAATCGATGTGACCTTGCCCTGTAGACTTTTGAGCTGCTTGATTGTGGTTGGGGGAACCATTTCGAGGATTGCCTTGACTTTCTTTGGGTCCACCTCGATTCCTCATTTTGAGACTATGAAACCCAAGAGTTTTCTAGATGTGACGCCAAAGACGCACTTCTTGGGGTTTAGTCTGACTTTATGCTCCATGAGGCGATCGAGGATCTTGCTTAAGTCAGCGATATGATTTGAGCACAAAAGAGACTTGGCTAACAAATCATCCATGTAATCTTCCAAAGTTTTGTGCATGTAATCATGGAAGATATATGTCATGGCACGTTGGTAGGTGGTGCCAACATTTTTAAGGCCAAAAGGCATGACCTTATAACAAAATGTCCCCCAAGGCGTTGTGAACGCCATTTTTAGTTGGTCTTCAGGATTGATACGAATTTGATTGTATCCCGAGAAACCATCCATTAGGGAGAGCATTTCGTGACCTGCTATAGCGTCTACCAACGCGTCGATGCTTGGCAAGGGGAAATCATCCTTAGGACTCGCTTTGTTTAGATCTCAAAAATCGGTGCATATGCGAATCCTCCCGTCGGGCTTCTTGATGGGAACCATGTTGGACAGCCATGGCGGATAATCCACGCAGATGACAAACTGTGTGTCCAACAACTTTTGCAATTCGTCTTTGACCATTAAGGCCACTGTTGGATGCATCTTACGTAGTTTTTGCTTTACAGGTTTGATTGTCGGATCAAGCGTTAAATTATGCGTGACTAGCTACGGGTCTAGTCCTGGCATATCTTTGTATGACCATGCAAAAACCTCCTTCTTCTCTTTGAGAAGGGCAATGTAATCGGCTTGCTCTTCGAGGGAAAGACTGACCCCCAGCTTGAGGATCTATGGATTCATTGGATCTGTGTCGATATCCACATCAGTCGTTTCCTCGACTGACATGTGGGATCCGTCCTCCAACTGATGTGGAGTTGGGATCAAATGGATATCATTAGCTAAATTTAGATCTGCGTTGGGAACCTCGGGTTCCTCTTCAGCCTAAAAAATATCCGGAGTTGTCCCTGGGGTAAAATGATGCATTTCACCAAAAGTCCAATACTATGATGGTGATAAAGGTGAATTGACGCGATCCTAGTCGATGGCATCTATGTCTAGATGCAATGACCGTGCTGGATCGACCGGATTGCGGATGGGTGCGGTCAAATCAATGGAGATCATGTGGATGGAATGAATTTGGTCTCCATTACCGTGGGTGTGATAACTTGATTCTTCTAGATGCTCCCTATACTCTGGATCTGGCTCTAGGGGAACGGGCACGAACGGATCGGCCCTATGTGCAAAAATGAGGACAGGGTCTTCCCTCGGCACTGTTGTCATGATAGGGTCTCGGGGTGGACGGTGTTCATCGTGAATTTGGAGCCATGGATCCAACACTTGGTCCCACCCGGCTGGGTCGACCCACCATTCATGTCCTAACCTTATGCCCATTTGTCCCATTAGGTCTTCATGAGTTAAAGGGCGATAATTCCGTCTCGCATGTCTGAGATAGATCATCTCAGTCTCATCTTCTGAATCACTTTCGGAGGTCCAAAAATGTTCATTCTCTTCAGCAACTGTTACTAGCGACATTGAGGGTTCTCCTTGTTCCAGTAAGTTAATCTGGTCCCATGGCGGTTGTTCCACTTGTGGTGGAGGGACCTGATTCGCTTGACACTGTATTGATTCAACTAGAATTTCTAAGGGGAATAGCTTCAAAAAGATGTCCGGACACCGTTGATGTTCTCTTTGAGGATTAATGTCCGAACTGTCACCTCTCTCTAGCAAAGGAGAGGGATTACTGTTGTTGCCAAGGGTGTTTGTTGACCATGGGAGGTAGTCTCCCAATGTATATTCTGTATTTGGGTTGGCATAAAGATCTGGTGCCAATCCCCCCTTGTTGCCTATTTCTAGGCCTTGCATATTTTCTACCAAGATGTCTAAGGGTAGGGGGTGGTGGAACCCTACTCCTGACTTATCATATGGCATCTGATATCTTGGTTGGCAAAGGACACGCATCCCTTGCTCATATCTGCCTAGCCCGTATCCATGCCAATTGCATTGGCCGAGATATCTTAGAGCGAAGTCCGGGTTTGACAGATAGTTGATATTTTCAACAAAAGGCTCGGCGTCTGCTTCCTTTTGCTTGCATGGTTCGAGACCATGATCAAGGCCCCCATACACAAAATTTGTCTGGTTGGGTGGGTGACCTAGAGGAACAACTATTCCTATGGGAAGGCGAGGTCTCCCCATATCCTGTATTGATTCTACTGTAGGCGTTGCCACAACATTCTGCACTAAGTACTCCCCCAGGCCTGTACTGGCCATTTCAATAGTGATTGTTGATGCTTGGGAGGGAGGGAACGGGAGTCCTTCCTGAGTCCATTCCATGTTTGGTGTTTTAGGAATCTCAGCTTCCGTAGTGCTAGGTGTTTCCTCTATTGATACTATTGATATTGTGGGCAAACCCTCTTCTAGGGGCTGAGCCTCTTCCATGATCTATTTTCCCTTGTCCTTCTTTTTAGCCATGACAGGTGGCATTGGTAATGAAGGAGCAGATGATGAGGATTCACCTGGCTAGGATTTTGGTGATTTGGTCACCGGTGGTGCCTACGGTATTGGACCTCGTTTAGATGGATTTAACTGGAAATCCAAATGCGTTGAAGGGAGGGTCGATTGAGGCATTAGTTGTATCGCGTTGCAATACTTGAAGGGTTCCAAGTCCATCGGGACTACATGTATTTCTCCTTCAAAAGCATACTTTAAGCACTGGTGAGCGATCGAAGGGACACACTTCATGTCCCTGATCCAAGGCCGCCCTAGTAGTATATTGTAAGCCATCTCGCCTTCTAACACATGGCACAATGTTGGTATTGTATTTTGTCCTACCTAGACAGGTAAAACAACTATGCCGACTGTCGAGCATATTGCATCATTGAAAGCTCGCAATGTGTATGTGGAGGCTATGATATGAGAGGCTGGCAGCTTCAAATGTTTTAAGGCTGCAGTGGTGATGATGTTACTGGATGAACCAGTATCTACCAACACTCTCTTGTACGGGATCCCATTGACCCGCGCAACAACGTGCAGGGGTGGATCTGCCATGTCATTCGATATTGCTTTGACTTCATCCTCTCTGAAGGTGATGACCGGCTCCGTACATCGCTTCACATGTCCCACAAAGTTGTTGAAATAATTTGCTTCGTGAGGCTATAATTTGATGGCTTTTAATATTTCCATAAGAGCTTCTCTATGAGGTGTTGATTGTTGAATAAGCTCGTAAATGGAAAGCCTAGCCGATGTGGTCCGCAAAATCTGCGTGAGTTTGGTCCGTATCGTGACCTCGGGTCTAGGCGGAGGCAACTGCGTTGGGCGTTGTTGAGGCTGTGATGTTGTCGGAACTTCCCTCGTAGCTACCTCGGGGGCAACTATTGGGTACTTTTTGTTCCTTGTCACTATGCTGATCATTCCCACAAATCCTTGCATGGGAAGATTCTCTCGCACCTCGTTAATCTGGAGAGGTTTTGCCTGTGCCTCATGAGTAGGCAAAGGGTCCTTGAATACCCCCATTTGTTGATTATTTGGCGCTATGGGGTTGTCCATGGCCAATGTTTTATTGTCGATTAAATCTTGGATTAATCCTTTGAATTTCCAGCATCCATTTAAATCATGTCCCCTGCGCCTATGGAATCTACAATACAATTCCTCTTTGTATCCCTTAGGCTTGGGGGCGTTAGGGTCTATAGTTTGGATTTCTAGCAAGGTGACTAAATTTTCCGCTGACAAGCGGTCAAATAGGGAGTCCCTGGACTCCGTGTAAGGGGTGAATTGTCGCCTAGGGCGACACTGCTGATTCTGCTCCTGTTTCTTATTGTATTTTTCATAACTAGGAGGCACTTCCTGGTAATTAGCCTTTTGGGGCTACATTTCTTGCACAGGCTTGGGAACATTTATCGCAACTTGGTTAACCACAGCGGGTTGTGATTGCGTTGTCCCAGTCTTAGTGGTTTTATTCCACTCTTTCTTTTTAGGCTTGGCGATTGCGCCTTCTCCTATTTTAATCTCTTCTATAACTCTGGCTTGCGCCAAAGCGTCTTCTAAACTGTCGTATTACTGTAGTAGCAATAGACCAGAGATTGATTTTAAGCAACTCCGTGCAAACATTTGTGTAAGATCAGACATAGGGGGACGGTAGGGTAGCTTAGAAAGCAAAGCCCTCCATCGATTCCCGTATGCTGTCATTGTTTCTTCCTCATATTGCCTGAGGCTAGCCAGAGTGGCCTCCCTCTTGGGTCTATAAGGTCTCGGAGGCAAATCTTGACGAGGTCATGGAGACGTGTCTTGCATCAAAGAGTTATGCCTCTCGTATTGTTCTTCTCTATGGGTGTGAGGTTTTGGCACCCTCTCAGGTAGTTTATAGCGTAGTTCATCTGCTTGGCGCTGCATGCGCTCTTTATTCAAGCGATATAAGTATTCTAACTCCTGATGACCTTGCTCAAGCCGTGTGATTCGGGCTTGGCGGGCGGCATGTCTGGCAACAGCCGGGTCAAGTTGGTCTGCCCGCTTTTGCTGAGGAGGCTTGAATGTTTTTTCTATGTGTTTGCCTCGATCTTGGTGATCTAAAATTTCGATGGGTCGCTTCCCTCTGTCGAGGTAGGCGGCATGTACTTGAGGCTCTGGCTTTGATGTGTGATCATGATACCTAGCTGGTGCGAAAATGCAAGGTTCCCATGCTGTATGTTGTTCCCGAGGAATGAAATGATCTTCCTCGTATTCTCTTTCCTGGGTGTGAAAGGGGCGGGCGGAGTGAGCTTGCCCTGTGTGAAGAGCCCTGCGCTCTGGATTTTGTCTTTCTATTCTAATGGGAGGTAAAGAAGAGACGCCATATCCACGTTGTCTCTCCAAATGGACAGTGTGCCTCTCTAGCGCTTCATCGCGCTGCGGCCACTCAAATCTAACCTCAAGAGGCGGTTGTCTATTTACATTGAAATCTACATGTAAAGCTTCTTCCCGAAAGGGACTGTGTTGAATGGGCATACCCCACAGAGGGGGTTCCCAATAAGTTCTTTTTGATGGGGCCTGATATGGACTCTCTTGTAGGCTAGACCGACAAGGTGGTATGGCCAAGTCCTCAGGGCTAAAGCGAAGGCGACTAGCGCCCTCTCTTTGTGCACCTTCCATAGCGTCCGCCCTTGATTGGGCTTGGCTACGGGTGTACACCATTGTGGCGCTTCTCTACTATCTAAGCAGATTTTATCTCGTTTATGGTGATTTATCTTTTTGTCTACACTAAGCAGAAATGAACACACGCATACACAAAATCGTGATTATCTCTTTTAAGGATTTGATAGTGTGTCCTAAACTGGTTTAGTGCATTTTGATGTTTTGTTATGTTTTTGCCAGTTTTTGAAAAATGTTTAAATGCATAATGTTGGCTCATATGACTCCCATAAATGGTCGCCCCTTCAATATACCATTGCCGGACCGATATACCAACCTCTCTATATACCCGCCCTTATGAGAGGGAAACTATAGGTACGTGAGAGAAGATGGTACGTGGAACATAGGTGGTACGGAAGGGGGATTGTCCTGTTAATGACACCTACCATAGAAGAATTATCCTCGCATGCATGGGAATCACCCCAGCAACACTCGATCAACTTTTGTCAGGATTTACGCCTAACAACAGTGACAATCGAGGAAATGTATGCAAAGCTAAGCCAAGGTGGTGATGAACCCACCGTTGGTCTTGCTCAAGGGCTGGGGTTTTACGACCAGCTCCTTGGTTTAATTTACCATGTGAAGTGTGTGTGGTTCATTTTATTTAATAAAAATGAAACAAGCAGCGAAAAAGAAACCTTTCCCTATGCAAACCGGAAGACAGCAAGAAACACTACAAACCGAAAAACAGCAAGTAAATTTTTTTTTTTTTAAATTAAATAAATAAATAAAGCAAGAAAAACTTATGAAAAATTTCTCTACGTTTCTTTAATAATTAAAAAAAAAAAAAAAATGAAAGTAAAAGATTAAACAAATAAAATAAACAAAAATTTCACCGAAAATGACATGGACAGTTAGAAACCGTTACCTCTTTTCTGCCTGGATTTGTTGTTTCTGACCTCCGACTAAAAGGTACCTGTTAAGCACAAAACACAACAGATCGGATTAGTTTCTATGATTTAAAAATCTGGGAATGGTCCCACCGTGATCGCCACTGAAAGCATGAGATTCCGGAAATAAAAGAACACTTAAGATGCAATGTAAAATAACCAGCTTGATATATCAAAAGTAGGAGCACAGCCCTTTTTATTCATATGGTTCCAACCCGGTTACAATACGTCTCCTCCCTTTTCAAGGGCTGGGAGAGTTTAGCATGTCTCTATTGCAGCAGATGAATAGTGATCTTCTTTCCCGCATGCCCACATTCGAAACGGGCGGGCCAGAATGTTGCCGCCGCTTGTGCTTGATGAATCCTTGTTTCTTGCTGCTGTTCTTCCTGCGTTCAAGAAAACACAGAGGCGTTAGTAGCACCTGCTGCAAATATGAGAGGTTTACTTCTTGCAATTACTAAAAGACGTATGCCTAAAATCATTGAGAACAGTGAACAAAATACATATAAATGACCTGCACGTTTTAACAAAATGAAATACGTAGTGAACGAATATCTGCTATTCTGACAGAGAACCAAACTTATATGAAGACATGGTATACTCGATAGCTGTCTTTATGATATATGCATATTCAAATACTGTTGACGAAAAGATATATATCCGAACATGAAAACGTAAACTACTATTTTAAAACATTCGAAAATAGCATATACATATAAACGTAAACTTATTGTTTTAAAAATATTCGAAAACAACATATACATAAAACGTAAACTATTTTAAAACTGTTAATGGCAGGATTTATTCAAGAAAAAATATATTAAATTAACAAAAAGCGTGCGTGGGGTGCCCAAGTGGGCTTCCCCGTTAAAATTTAGTTTCGACGCCGATCCACTAGGAATGGGCTCGAAATCTAAGACTGTGTGTTGTTGACAAATTAATGGATATAGTGATCCACTGTCAGGTATGAAGGTTCAGCTTCACCTTCTGGAAAGCCACCAATAACCTCCCTCGTGAAAGAGATTACAGGTGCAGAAGACTGAATCCAAAAGGAATATGATCGGTCGTTGGATGAGCAGCACTTCGTTGCGTTTCGAAAATGCTTCGTGGTCCCCTTTTACATTGCATTGAGCTAGTTTTTATAGAGGATTTTGCCTCTGAAACATTAATGTCAAAACCCTAAGTCCGCAGGCACCGCTGAGATTTGACTCTTGTCAGATGATTATGAGACATGGCTCACCCTGAGATTGTCGCTAGGAACTCACATCAGTAGTTATGAAGCATGGCCTCGGGCCGGATTTGTTGTTGAGACTGCTCGTCTCATTACTATAGTTGGTGAAGTCCACCGTTTTTATAGACCCATGGGGTCTCTTCAAAGATGGTATGTAGTGACGCCACATGGCATGAATCGCTTTAATGCTACCTTTGACTGATTAAATGTCTGCCTTGAATGCTGACGTGTCACCTCTGATTGATGCCTTTGAATGCTTTTTCTTTAAGCGCAAAATGCCGAAGTGTCGCGATATCGTGACACTTCGATCGAGGTTCCCCCTTTGGGCCTTAGGTGTCACGATATCGCGACGTCGCAATATCGTGACACCCTCGGCCGAAGCTCCCTTTGGGCCTTAGGTGTCACGATATCATGACGTCGTGATATCGCGACATCTAAGGCCAAGGCTCCCCTCGGGCCTTAGGTGTCGCGATATCACGATGTCGTGATATCACGACATCTAAGGCCAAGGCTCTCCTTTGGGCCTTAGGTGTCACGATTTTGTGACGTCGCAAAATCGTGACGCCTAAGGCCAAGGCTCCCCTTTGAGCCTTAGGCGTCACGATTTCGCGACGCCTAAGGCCAAAGCTCCCCTTCGAGCCTTAGGCATCGTGAAATCGCGATGTCACAATTTCGCGATGCCTAAGGCCATGGCTCCCCTTCAAGCCTTAGGTGTCGCGATTTCACGACGTCACGAAATCACGATGTCATGATTTCGCGATGCCTAAGGCCAAGGCTCCCCTTTGGGCCTTAGGTGTCATGATTTCGCGACGTCACGAAATCGTGACGTCGCGATTTCATGACACCCTCGGCCAAGGTTTGCTCTCACTTAAAGTTTTGCAGTTTGCTGAAGTTTAAGGCTTCGAAGTTTGTTAAAGGCTCGCTTTATATAAAAGGCTCTGAAGTTTGTTAAAGGTTTTGATAAAACGACCAACTCTGCTCACTTTCTGACTTTCCAAACTGCTATGCAAGTGGCTAGGACAACTGTTTGACCTTTGAGGGCTGCCCTTAAAGCTGTGTATGTCAATGCGATCAGTGTTTGTAGTCACTTAATCGGATTGGTGCCATTTTGGTGTCTACACTAGGTTGCTTAGATAGGCTTGCATTCAAATTTCATGTAATTTTGAGCAGTTTTGATCATGTTTTTGTTATTTCTCGCTTTCGCTAACATGCAGGTAGCATCATCAAATTCCCGGTGATAGAGGCCGAATTGGCAAAATATGACCTTCTGGGTCTTTCCAAAATACCCCATTTTACCTAACCCCCAACTTTTTAGGTGATTTGGAGCCTCCCGGATGGGACATTTGGGACAATGCTTTTTGACATTTTGTTGCAGGTCTAATCGTCCCACCCCGGAGCGATTAGAAATCCGTGGTGAATTTTTTGACTGTTCTTTTTGCAGTGCCTTCCCGGTGATGTTCTCATGCCTCTGTCAAGTTTTTAGCTTATTTTGATCTCTTTTAGTTGTCATTTTATTTATTTTTTGCATGCACTAATCGTAGGCTCGGGGATCGCATGTTTCATTTCATCCGCAGGTGCTACTGATTGTTTTCTGTTTCCTTGAACGTAGGATCTCGACACCGGAGGAGCAGCAAAGAATCAAAGACCCTTTCATGCAAGCGGTGGCAATGTTTGGTCCGCCCATTTTACATGTGGGCACGCGGAAGAAGGCATACCACCCATGGTGTAACGAAACCTTATTTAACGCTCCTAGCCCCTGAAAAGGGAGGAGACGTGTTGTAACCGAGATTTAAAGAAAATTAATAAAAAGGGTTGTATTCCATATTTGCTTTCTATCTGGTTTTGATTCATTTATGTTTCTCTCCTTTCATGCATTTTCAATTCATAGGATTTAGCGTTATCTTTGGCTTCGCTTGCATCGCACTTGGTGTTTCCTTTTTGCTTCCGTATCCTCGTGCTTTCAGTGGCGATCATGGTGGGACCCTATCCTCTATTTTTGAGATCAAAATTTTGATCAAAAATTGCTTGTTTTTGCTTGTAGGTACCAAGTTTTCAAACGCTGGACTGTTGTTCGTTCCAGTCTGTGATGAGTACAGAGCTGGAATTCATCTTATCCAGGGACGAATGGGCATTCACCCCACCCTATGATGAATACAGTTCTGTTATTCATCCCACCCAGGGACGAATAGCTCTCTATGCAATTTCAGGGTAGAAACTCAGAGGCATCCGATTTGGGCAGAGAAGAGGTAGGGGTCCTAAACACCTTCTGTCATTTTCTACTTTCTATTTTTTGGTTATTTGCTTGCATAGGAGAGTTTTTAATGCTTGTTTTCTTCATTTATGCAAATTAAAAAGAACCCCACACACCACGTGGTAATTTAAACATACAAGGAGTTGGTCGTAAAACCCCAACCCTTGATCAAGACCAACGGTGGATTTCATCACCACCTTGGCTTGAATTTTTGCATCCATAACCCCGATCGCTACTGTTGCTAGACGTAAATCCTGACGAAAGTTGACCGAGTGTAGCTGGGGTGATTCCCAATGCATGAGGATAAGTCTTCTATGGTAGGTGTCAAAAATAGGGTGATCCCCCTTCCGTACCGCCTATGTTCCACGTACCATTCTGCTCTCGCATACCAATAGTTTCCCTCACGTAAGGGCGGGTATATTGAGAGGTTTGGTATAATGGCCTGGCAATGGTATATCGAAGGGGCGACCATTTTGGGAGACATAAGAGACATCATATTGCATATACAACAACACATTCTTTACAAAGCTTTCAAAACAAAAATCAAAACACACTAAACCAGATTTAGGGCACACCTTTAATCTATAAATGAGATAATCACTTCTTTGATTGTGTGGCTCTTGTTTGTTTAGTGTAGAATAAAAAAAAAAAAGATAAAAACCTACATAGCTTGTAGAGAGACACCGCCATGGTGTACACCCGTAGCCAAGCCCAATTACGGGAAGAAGCTACGAAAAGTGTACAAGGGGGCACAAGTCACCTCCGCTATAGCCCCAAGGACTTGGTCATACCACCTTGGTGGCCGGACCCACAAGATAGTCCACATCATGCCATTTCAGAATGGGACTATAGAGGCACCCCTTCGAGGGGCACTCCCATTCAACATAGACCCTTTCAGGAGGAGTCCCTACATGTGGCACTCAATATAAATGGGAAGGCTCCCTTAGATGCTTGGTATGAGTGGCCACCATGCAATGAAGTGCTAGAACAGCATAGGGTCCATAAGGAGAGGCCACATGATTATGTCATCCCTCCTCTACCCCTCATCACTGTTAGGAATAACAAGCCAAATCCAGAGCACAAGGCTCTTCAGATAGGGTGAGCCAACTCTACCCGCCCCTTTCACATATACGAAAGGGAGCACGAGGAAGACCATCACATTCCTCAAGAGCAATACACAACATGGGAGCAATGCGCCTCCGCACCTGCTATCTACCAGAATCACCTACTGAGGCCAGAACCTCGGGTGAATGCCACCAACCTCGATAGAGGAAAGTGACCTATAGAGATCTCAGATCATCACGACCGAGATAAATACATAGGAGAGGCATCTAGGCCCCCTAGACCTAAGACGGTGGAACAAATTGACTTGGCATTTTCCAAACATGCCACCCGCCAAGCGCAAATCATGCAGCTTGAGCAAGACCAACAATAGTTGGAGCACCTGTATCACCTTAGCAAAGAGTGCATTCAATGTCAAACAGATGAGCTGCTCCATAACACTATGCCTGAGAGGGTTCCAACCCCTCGCACCCAAAGAGTAGAACTATATGAGAGGCGCAACCCCTTGGTGCGAGACAGGTCCCCATGACCTTACCAAGTGTTGCCTCCGAGACCTCCTAGAACTGAGCGGGAGGCCACTCCCAGGAACAATGATGGGCACCCTCCACGGGGACCCACCCATGTTTATAGGTCTCACCCAAAAACTCCTCAAGAAGCCTATGAGGAGTATGAGCAAGAAGAAGAGCGGGCCGAAATGCCCTACCAAGGCAGAGGGGGTGCTATCCGGCCACCCCTCCATAGGCCTCAAGTTTCCCACAACCCACAACGGGAACTAACCAAGGAGGAAGAGATCAAATCTTTCGATGCATATAAAGCGCTGCTAGAGCGCTTAGAGTCTATGGAGACCAAGACTTCTGGGCCCCAAAAGCCCACTTTATGCCAACTCCGTAGTCACCTAGTGCATCCGTCAGTGCCAGCACCCCCATACCCTGAACACTTTAAGCTGCCCCAGTTGGCAATATTTAGAGGTGAGGAGGATGCCCAAGAGCACGTGACTAGATTCCTGAGCCAATGCTTTGGCATTCAGGACAATGATGCTTTGTTGTTAAGAACATTTATAACCACATTCGTAGGCCCTACCTCGGATTGGTTCACTCAATTGCCAAAGCACAGCATCAGTAACTTAGATCAGCTAGTGGACGCGTTCCTCGAATGCTTCACCTTCAACACCAAGAAGAAGGCATCACTAAGCGACCTAGCCAGCCTCAGGAAGTATGAGGAAGAAACCATGGCGGCCTATGGAAATCGATGGAGGACGTTGCTTTCAAAGCTGCCCTACCTCCCTCCTATGGCCGACCTTACCCAAATGTTCTCAAAGAGCTATTTGAGATCGATCTCCATGCTATTGCAGCTGCAGCAATATGCCACTTTAGAGGAAGCTCTGGTGCAAGCCAGAATCATTGAGGAGATCAAGATTCAGGATGGTGAGATTGCCAAGCCAAAGAAGAAAGAATGGTCTAAGAATGCCAAGACAGGGACCATGCAACCAAAACCCATTGTGGTCAATCAGGTTGCTATAAACATACCTAAGCCTGCACAAGCAACACAACCCCAAAAGGCTAACTATCAGGCGGTCCCTCTTGACAGTTATGAAAGGGAAAATCATCGGCAAGATCAAAATCAGCAGTGTCACCCTAGGCGACAATTCACACCCTTCACAGAGTCTAAAGACTCTTTGTTTGACCGTTTGACCATGGCAAACTTGATGAACTTCCCGGAGAGTTGACCTGTAGACTCCAATGCACCGAAACCCAAAGGTTATAGGGAAGACTTGTACTGTAAGTTTCACCGACAGAAGGGACATGACCTCTATGCATGTTGGAAGTTTAAAAGCTTCGTGCAAGACCTAATCGACAACAAGATGCTAGTGGTAGATAATCTAGTAGCGCCAAACAACCAATAGATGGAGGTCTTCAAAGACCCCCTGCCTACCCATGATGCATAGGCAAAGACCCTACAAGTCAATGAGGTGACACAAAACTACCCCATGCAGGGGTATGTAGGGATGATCAGTATAGTGACTCGAAACAAAAGGTACCCGAGCACAGCTACCCCCACGATAGCTACAGGAGAGGTGCCAACAATGTCACAACCACAACAGCACCCTACGCAACCTCCTCCGCCTAGACCAATGGCCACAATTTGGACCAAACTCACCCAGAGTTTGAGGACCACGTCAGCTAGGCTCTCCATTTACGAGCTCATACAACAATCATCGCCCCATCGAGAAGCTCTAATGGAGATACTTAAAGCCATCGAGTTGTAGCCCCATGAAGCAAACTCTTTCAACAACTTTGTAGGACATGTCAAACGATGCATCGAGCCAGTTATCACCTTTAGAGAGGATGAATTGAAATTAGTGACTGGTGACATGGCGGATCCACCCCTGCACGTCATTGCATGGGTCAACGGGATTTCATATAAGAGGGTGTTGGTGGACACTGGCTCGTCCAGTAATATCATTACAATAGTGGCATTGAAACATTTGAAGTTGCCAGCATCTCACATCGTGGCCTCCACCTACACTCTACGAGCATTCAATGATGCGATATGCTCGATAGTTGGCACGATTGTCCTACCCATCCAAGTGGGACAAAATATTATTCCTACATTGTGCCACATCTTGGAGGGTGAGATGGCTTATAACATTTTTTTGGGCCGGCCATGGATCAGGGACATGAAGTGTGTCCCTTCAATAGCCCACCAATGCTTAAAGTATACATTCGAAGGGCAAGTGCATGTAGTCCCGATGGACTTAGAACCCTTCAAGTATTGCAATGCGGTGCAGCTGATGCCGCAATCGACCCTTCCATCAACACATTTGGATTTTTAGTTGAATCCATCTAAACAGGGTCCGATTTCGCATGCATCCCCATTGTTAAGTCCATCAAATCCCTAGTCGGGTCCATCTTCGTCATCTAGTCCTTCACCAACGATGCCACCTACGATGGCCACACCGAAGGACAATGGGAAGAAACCCCTGGAAGAGGCACCGCCATCAGTCTCAACCATCTCTACCGAAGAGATGCCTAGCCGAGTGGAAGTCGAGGTGCCTAGTTCACCTAACATGGAGTGGACTCAGGAAGAACTCCCATTCCCTCCTCCTCAACCGCCAACAATCACTGTTGAGATGGCCAACACGGGCCTGGGGGAGTATCTGGTGTGCAACATTGTAGCAACACCCGCACTGGAGTCCATGCAGGACATGGGGAGACCTCGCCTCCCCATAGGCACTATTGTTCCTCTAGGCTACCCGCCAAACCAGACAAACTTTGTATATGGGGGCCTTGATAATGGCATTGAACCTTACATGCAAGAAGAGGAAGATGAAGAGCCTTTCGTTGAGGACGTCAACTATTTGTCCAACCCAGACTTCGCTTTAAGATATCTTGGCCAATGCAATTGGCATGGATATGGGTTGGGCAGATATGAGCAAGGAGTGCACGTTCTTTGCCAACCAAGATATCAGATGCCATACGACAAATCAGGAGTAGGGTTCAACCACCCCCTACCCTTGGACATCTTGGTAGAGAACATGCAAGGCCTAGGGATGGGCAACAAGGATGGGTTGGCATTAGATCCATATGCCAACCCTAACACAACATATACATTGGGGGATTACCTCCCATTGTTGATGACCAACCTTGTTGACCTCAACAACCCCTTCCCTCTAACCGAGAAAGGAGAAAGTTTGAGAACTCACCTACAAAGGGGAAATAGACAAGGTCAAGAAGGATCTTCGAAAGATGAGTCAGAGTATGAGGTAGCACCATGGGACCCTTTCGAATCGGATAGCAATCACTCACAAGTGACCCCCATGGATGACTACCAAGAAAGCCTCTTGGCAATGTTCCCTTTGGATGCTCCAATCGAGCAAGTACCACACCAAGAAAATCAGGTCCCCCCATAGAGAGCGGAACAACCCCGATGGGACCATATCAATTTGCTCGAGCAGGATGAGCCTCAAATATCGCAAATAGTTGTTGGAACCAATGAAGGCCTTTGGATCTCCGACAGTGATTATGAAGATGAAACTGAGATGGCCTATCTCAATCATATGCGACAACAACAATACCCCATGGACATTGATGACATGTTCGAACAACTAAACATAGGGCCAAGGCATAGGTGGCACCTAAACCCAGCACAATTGGACCAAGTGCTGCATCCGCCACTTTGGGCATACAGAGAGCACCTTCCACCCAGAGACCCTATAGCGATATCAGTGCCAAGGGTAGACCCTGTCCTCCTCTCCGCACATAGGGCCGATCCATTCATGCCAATACCTCCAGAGCCAGATCCGAAGCACAAAAATCATCTAGGATGTCCGAGTCACCACACCCATGGTAATGGAGACCAAAATCATTTCATCAACATGATCTCCATTGACTTAACCACCCCCATCCACAATCCAATCGATCCAACAAAGTCATTATATCTAGACATAGATGCTATAGACTGGGATCACGTCAATTCACCACCATCCCCATCAGAGTACTGGCCTTGCGGTGAGATGCTTCATTTCACCCCAGGACCAACTCAGGATATCTTCCATGCTGAAGAGGAACCCGAAGTTCCCAATGTAGATTTAAATTCAGCAAATGATATCCACCTGATCCCAACTCCACACCAGTTGGAGGATGGATCCCACATGTCAGTCGAGGAGATGACTGACGTAGACATCGGCTCTGATCCAATGAATCCATAGATCATCAAGCTGGGGGTAAGCCTATCCCTCAAAGAGCAAGCCGACTACATTGCCCTTCTCAAAGAAAAGAAGGAGGTTTTTGCATGGTCCTACAAAGACATGTCGGGGCTAGATCCATAGCTAGTCACGCATAATCTAACGCTTGATCCGACAGTCAAGCCAGTTAAGCAAAAACTATGTAAGATGCACCCAATAGTAGCCTTGATGGTCAAAGATGAATTACAAAAGTTGTTGGATGCACAGTTTGTCATCTACATGGATTACCCACCATGGTTGTCCAACATGGTGCCCATCAAAAATCTTGATGGGAGGATTCGCATATGCACTGATTTTTGAGATCTAAACAAAGCGAGTCCTAAGGATGATTTCCCCTTGCCTAGCATCGATGCATTGGTAGATGCTACAGTGGGCCACGAAATGCTTTCCCTCATGGATGGTTTCTCGGGATACAATCAAATTCGTATCAATCCCGAGGACCAACTAAAAATGGCATTCACAATGCCTTGGGGGACATTTTGTTATAAGGTCATGCCCTTTGGCCTTAAAAATGTTGGCGCCACCTACCAACGTGCCATGACATACATCTTCCATGATCACATGCATAAAACTTTGGAAGATTACATGGATGATTTGTTGGCCAAATCTCTTTTGCGCCCAGATCATCTCGATGACTTAAGCAAGATCCTCGATCGCCTCATCGAACATAAAGTCAGACTAAACCCCAAGAAGTGCGTATTTGGCATCACATCTAGAAAACTCTTGGGTTTCATAGTCTCAAAGTGAGGCATCGAGGTAGACCCAAATAAAGTCAAGGCAATCCTTGAAATGCTTCCCCCAACTACCATCAAGCAGCTCAGAAGCTTGTAGGGAAAGGTCGCATCAATCAAGCGCTTCATAGCGCAGCTATCTGACAAGTGCCGACCCATGAATAAATTATTGCACAAGGGGGTAGCATTTCACTGGGATGACGAGTGCCAGTCAGCCTTCGATGATATTAAACAATACTTGGCTTCATCGCTAGTATTGGCACCACCTAGACCAGGAGTGTCATTCTACTTATACATCTCAGCTACTGAGGTGGCACTGGGCGCCATGCTAGCCCAAAAAAATGAACTACACAAAGAATAGGCTACTTACTATCTTAGCCGCACCTTGGTCAGTTATGAACTTAACTATGCATACGTTGAGAAGCTCTGCTTGGCAGTGGTGTTTGCTACCAAAAAGCTATGCCATTACATGCTGAGCAACATGACGTATGTTGTGTCTAAGGAGAATCCATTGCGATACATGATGAGTCATACTTATCATAGTAGCCGCACGGCGAAATGGATCATGTTGTTGACGGAGTTTGACATCGAGTTCATTGGACAGAAATCCATCAAAGGTCAAGTCATCGCCGATCAACTAGCAGAGGCTCCTCTCGAAGACGATCAGCCTCTGACCATAGAGCTACCCGATGATGGGGTCTTCCATGTCTCAGAATCGCCAGATTCTGATGAGCCTGAGTCACAGGCCGACATAACCCTATTTTTTGATGGTTCTAAATGTGAGCAAGGGGGTGGCATGGGAATTGTATTCTTCACACCGCAAGGGGCTCCAATGCCTCTATCATTTAAACTAGATTTCCCATGCACCAACAACAATGCCGAATACGAAGCCTTGCTCATAGGTCTTCAGACAACAATCACCATGAACATCAAACGTTTGAACATCTTTGGTGATTCGTTGTTAATTGTCAACCAAGTCAAAGGGGTATTCCAATGTAAATGCCTAGTTCTGTAGGCCTACAAAGCCCTTGTGGACAAATTCCTGGCAAATCTTGAATGGTACGACATCGAGGCACTCCCTCGATCATCGAATCATTTTGCGGACACTATGGCCTCCTTGGGGTCACTAATCCCGCAAGACATTTCTGGTGATATGACAACCATTCAAGTCAAAACACTATCGCAATCCATGATGGAGCATGCAAGCTCTGACTTAACGCCAGGAATCCACCTGATCTAGATTGAACCATCCCTAGACAAGTTCTCTCGAATCCATGATTGTCTGAATCATGCCAACTGGGGGTCCTTATTCTCCCCTACTCCCCTTAATAGCAACACAACGCTATTCTTACAAGTTCTTTCCTGCTCAGCTTTTGCTAGGGACGAACTTCAAGAGGGATTGGTTGTTCATACCATCGAGGTTTCTGATCAACAGGATTGGTATACACCCATAAGAGATTACCTCAAGTTAGGTAACCTCCCACTTGGATTGACACATGCCACAAAAATATCATTCAAATAGAAAGTGGCTAAACATGTCTTGCTAGGAGACATTTTGTACCATCATAGCTACGAAGGAATCCTCCTTCATTGCTTGGACCAGTAGGAGTCCACTTGGGCGATCACCCAAGCGCACGATGGTACATGCGGTGGCCACTTCAGCGGTATGGCCATCGCAAAGCGCATTCTTCGCATGGGCTATTATTGGCCATCTTTAGAGCAAGATTGTTGTGCATATGTAAGGAAGTGCGTGAAGTGTCAACACCATGCTAATTTGACACACGTACCTTCTCAGGCCTTGCAGCCGATCCAATCAGCTTGGCCATTTTCATAGTGGGGCTTAGATCTAATCGAAAAGATCTCCCCTGCATCGTCGGGTCATCACACGTTCATCATAATGGCCATAGAGTACTTCACCAAGTGGGTGGAAGCAATTTCGCTAACCTCTACGACTGGACCCCGCATTGCGGAGTTTATTTTACATAACATCATATGTCATTTTGGTATTCCATCCAAGATAATCTCGGATAATGGGACGTCATTCAAGAACAAAGACGTGCATGCTTTGACCACAAAGTACAAAATTTAGCATAGTTTTTCGACACCCTATTATCCGCAGGCAAATGGGCAAGCAGAGGCGTCAAACAAAATGCTAGTTGCCATCCTCAAAAATATAGTCATAGATAGTCATAAGGATTGGCACATTCAAATCCCACTTGCTCTATGGGCTTATCGCACTAGCATCCGGATGCCCACTGGGGCAACTCCATTTTTATTGGTGTATGGCTCCGAGGTAGTCATGCCTCTCGAGTTGGAAATTCCTTCCCTACGCATATCAATGCAAGAGTTCATCGATGATGACACTATGTGGTAGGCCCGGTTAGACCAGCTTACGTTGCTCGATGAATGATGCGTCAATGCTCTCGAGCATTTACGTATCTATCAAGAGTGACTTAAGAAAGCATACAACATGAAAGTTCACCTGAGGGACTTTTAGGTCGGTGACTTGGTCTTAAAAGAGAACCAACAAAACTCTAACTTGCCGCCCCATCTAAGGGACAAGTTCATGACAAACTGGTTAGGTCCGTATGTGATTGATAGTAAAATAGGACCTAGAACATACCGGCTAGCCTCTCTTGATGGAATCAAGGAACTAGAACCCTTGAACATCAGTCATTTGAGGCCATTCCATATTTAAAAGAGCCATAGCCCAAACCAAAAGCTCCAAGGATTCCCATAATCACTTGGTCAATCCCAAAATGCCCCAAAGGTGCCCATTACCCCTTTGGTCAAACCAAAAAGCTCCAAGGATTCCCACAATCTGTCATCCCCAAAATGCCCCAAAGGTACCCATTACCCCTTTGGTCAAACCAAAAGCTCCAAGGATTCCCATAATCACTTGGTCAATGTCACCCAAACTGCCCCAAAGGTACCCATAAACCCTTTGGTCAAACCAAAAGCTCCAAGGATTCTCACAATCGCTTGGTCAAACCCAAAAACTCCAAGGATTCCCACAATCACTTGGTCAAAAATAAAAAATTCAAAAACAATTCAAAAATTAAAAAAATAACAAAAATTCATCTCACTTCCATGCATAATCAAAATCATAACAACAATAAAGATTGCATCTCAATCTTCATACTCATAAAAATCAATAATCAAAACACAAAAAAATATAGCTGCATCAGACATCGCATACATACATTGCACATTTGTTGATCATACAAGTCAAAGGTACCATAGACTGTAATTACGGGCAATTCCATCATTCTCCATATTTGTTCCACTTTGAAAATAATGCAGCAAACATAAACGCCATACATATTTTTCACCACACCATAGTCAGTTGTCTTCTAATGTATCTAGAGTTTTTGTCATTCAGCTGTCATTAAATTTCTAGCCAAAAACTGTACAAAGTCAGACAGATTTTACAAAGGTAGAGTTCTACTTGGATCACACCTCGTTACGTAGCATCCCAACACAAGTTAAAACACATAAAAATTCCCAAGTTGTGTGAACGAAAGATGAAACCTGCAAAGCAATCCAGGATACCATCTAGTGAAAAGGTTATCTTGCTCATCCCCCTATGCGAATGACCCCAAGAATGTTGAGAGTTGGCAAAAGGACAAGCATCTTCCCTACCCAATTCCCCAAGAATCCCAAGTTCTCAAAAAGTTGCAAACATCAAACAATTTTTTTTTGCAAAAGTCAAAACTCCAAAATTTGACATCAAAACCAAAGTGCATACATCAAAAGGCACAAGCAATAGTGATTCTCATCACTCAATATTCAAATCCCTTGCTCAAAAGAAAAAACAAAAATAAACAGTGATTTTTATCACTATAGACGAGCAAGTATCCCAATACAATTGAAGAAAAGAAGGGAGTCAAACTTGAATCCCTGGAACTCTCAGCATTCAGAAGGTCATGAGGTGAACCTCAGTATCGGTTTGGTGGATAGCCTATCGGTCACTGGTGGCAAAACCTCCCGCATGACGATATATCTGTCACATTAAATTGTGTGCAGATCAATGTTTGCATGTGGATGAGCTAGCTCATGGTATCCTAGATAGCACCATAGATTAATCTGACTAAATACAACAAAGGAGTTAGTGGAGCTAATTAGGGGATCCTCAGTATAGGTTTGGTTGACAGCCTATCTAGCACTGGCGGTATCCTGACAAATACCACATAAACGAATTCAATTGCACACACAGGGATGTGAAATAACTTGGTCAAACTCAAGTCTGATTCGTACCTTGTTCAAAAAATCTTGTGAAATAAATGTACAGTCTTGGCTAGTTAGTTAACACATCTGAATCTCAGAAAACCTTAACTACATTTTAAAACAACTGGTACATTTCATTACTTACATCAACATCAAAAAATATGAAAAATACCAAAACAAAATTCATACATGCAAAGTCATTCCATAAAGCCATCACATAAGTACAAAAAGCTAGTAAATCTTGTACAGTCTATGGTGCCATCAACGAGTTATCAACAACTCATTTCATTCATTCCATATGCATACATCATATAATTAGAAACATCGCATTCATAATACCACATGCATACATCATCATAAATAAATGTGCATAAACAAAAAAAATAAATCATGACAAGTGTATAACCAAAAAGAAAAGTCATGTATATATATATCATCAAAATGCCCATAGGCTACAATAAACCGGTCCTCTGACCTCACAAAAAAGCAAAAGTTCAAAAACCCGCAAGCCTAGGGCATCGGCCACCATGATCATGCAGGATCGATGCGATGGGAACTACCCCCCATGGTGTGGGTCCTATGCGACCTCTCAGGGTGGCTGCTGCTAGCCCCCGCATCATGCCCACTAGCGCCCCCCTCATCCAACTACCTACGATGAGATGATGTCGACTGCTCAGTATCATTGTCTCTCATCCGACGTGAAGACCCACCTCCAGGGAGCTCAGGTAACCACCCACCGAGGTGGATAATCTCTCCCTCCAAATCCATCCGATGTCGAAACCAATCCACCTCCCACCGATGGTACACAACCACTACATCCTCATGCTGCACCAACTGAGTTCGTAGGAGATCCCTCTCCCACGTAGCATCTGTGTCCCCATCCCATCGATGGTACGTAGCAAATGCATTCTCTCACTCAACCAACTGAGTCCATAGGAGATCCCTCTCCTACAAAGCCTCCCCAAGCTCCTCATCCCATCTCCAAAGTAGCTCCTCCAATCATGCTATCTCAATGTGATCCCTCACCTCCACACCCTCCGAGACAGCCTGGTGCATAGGCGTATCCGGGACTATGGGCTGCTCCAGCTCCCACTACTCTGGGACGTCCTACATATCCGGCTGCTCCGAAATCCCAAAATCATTCCCCCCAAAGCTGTCAACCTCTACCATGTTTGCGTCCTCCAGAGGAACCCCCCAAACCTCTCCTGGTGCCTCTCCACCCTCCCCCTTGCTACTGCCGCATCTTCCCCTCCTAGAGGCCCCTCTCCTGCCATCGCCACAACGTCCACCACTCTACTCATAGTAGCCCCAATGTCATCCATGTCCAGGACGTCAATCATGGTATCTGCCTCCTCCCCTAGCGGCACGATGATCAGCCAGGCTAGAGTCCTCTCATCGCCTCGACATCGATAGATCAAGGGCTCCCTAGGCAACCCCTGGTGCACCCCAAACTATCGTATCACTCGGACATACGAGAAGTACTCCTGCTCGGTCTCATGTCGCCCGATCAGCCATCTCCCCCTACGCACCCGTTAGAGCCACTCCCCAGCCTCAGGCCAAGCTGGACAATCTAGGTATGGCCGCCAGACTACCTCCCCAGGAGCAAGCCATGAGAAGGCATCAGCATAGTGCCCCACGACACCTGCCCATCATCGACTGTGCCCCTGCTCCTTCGACCTATGCCACAGTGTCGCATACCCTATTTCTCTATCAACCATCTCCGCCCGAGTCATCCACGACAACCCCATCGGCCTCTCCATAGCTATGTGCTACCATGCCCAGCACTGCAATAGGTAACTGCATCCAATACCCTTTCGCCTCGATAGCGGACCTCGTACAGCTCATCATAGAGCTGTGCCAGTAGTGTCTACCCCCACCTCATAATCAAGGGTACCTCCATCGGACACTCCACCAACCTGAAGACCACCTCCAACAAGTTCCACAGGAACCTCACACCTGAAGAGTCAAGCAACAACATGTTGGAAATGAGGGTCATCAGTAATGCATGCCTCACTCCCAACACGCCCTTCTCTAGCCACCACCATACCAAAATGCCACCAATCTAGCAGTCACCCTCTACCCTCTCCATCGGGCTATCCACACCCAACTCCTCCCCATGACCGAAGCATCATGTCAGCACTACCATCCACTGATCACGTGGCGTCGTCCTGATAGGAAGCCCATCTATCAAAATCCATAGAATCCGATAGACGTCCTCGAGAGTCACTATCATCTCCCCTATTGGGAGATGGAAGGTATTGGTGCGGGGATCCCATAGGTTGATCAACGTGGTCAGGTATGCTCGATCCCCCACCACAGGCTCTAGTCACATCACATGCTTGAGCCCAAGGGCGTCAAGCCACTCCCAGTCCACCAAATTCAGTGCCTCCCGGGCGTCAGAGAACACCGTCGATTGACGGTACCGGCTCTTCACCACCTACAAAACAAAAACAACAAAACATTAAAAAAAACATGATAACAAAAAACAACCAAACTATACAACAATGCATAAACATACAAAAAAATAAAAAACCCAAAAAAAAATAGTTCAAAACAAACAAAAAAATTCAAAAAACACAGTTTGTCAGCACTTAGGGTTTTTAACTTTAAGTTTAAAACTGACTAATAATAAACAAAAACAAAACAAATTCAAAAATAGTTTGTCAGTACCTAGGGTTTTTAACTCTACGTTTAAACTGATACATAAAAACAAAAAAATCAAAATCAAAATAATAGTTTTTCGTTAACCTCGGGTTTATAACTGAAGTTCACAAATGAAAAATCAGAATAAAAACAATTTTTCTAAAGCTAGGGTTTGCTCTCAGTTTAACCTAGGGTTTTAGTTTTAAAACAATAAAAACATCACATTTAAACCTAGGGTTTCTTATAACCTTAACAAAAATACAAACAAAAAATAAAAAACATTTCTTTTTAGCCTCGGGTTTTACCTTCGTTTAAACGAAAAAACAAATTCAAAATAAATTATGATTTTAAAACTGTAAAATAAAACACAAGCTAACTAAACGAGAAGGAGCACTTACCGGTCTCGCTTCGGCTCCACCGCTCGATCCGGTTCATGAACTCATGGTGTCGAGAAAAATTTGACAGTGCTTCGCTTTGCAGACTCGACCTCCTCCTCCTCAGAGCTCCAAATCGCCAGAAAAATCGAATGATAATGACCCCAAACCCTAGTTTTGGCCCTTAAATAGGCTCTTAGGCCTGTAATCATTCCACCCTAGAATGAGCACTCTAGTTAGTACTCATCCCACCCTGGGATGATTACTAACTGGCATTCATCCCACCCCGGGATGATTACAGAGCAAGAAAAACAAAAAAAAAAATACCAAAATGCAAAAAACAAGCAATAAAATTTTCCAATAAGAGTGCTTCTGCACCCATTCTTGGCATGCAAAATACGTCGGGGTCACAAATCCTCACTATCCTACTCCCTAAGAAGGCTACCATAGCCGGACCACTCCACGGGAGGACGGATTTTCAAGAATTTCATCCCAAACGACGTCCCAAAAAGGGTCCAAACCCACCCAAAAATAGCAATAACATTTCCAAACAAGGTGCCTTTGCGCCTGACATTCTTGGCATGCAAAATAGACGTTGGGGTCACAAATCCTCACTATCCTACTCCCTAAGAAGGCTACCATAGCCGGACCGCTCCACGGGAGGACGGATTTTTGAGAATTTCATCCCCAAAATGCGTCACCAAAAGGGTTAACACCCACCAAAAATAGGTCAAAATGTTGGGAAACTGCATAAGCATTCAAGGAAAAACAACTGAAGGCACCCTTACACAAGTCACCTTGGGTCAAGCGACTCATCGCTTTTCTCATGTAGGTCATTCCCTCATCGATTCGTCGCTTGAGGGGGTAGTCACACTTAGTCACCAATCAACAAATACACACCCAATTAAGGAAATGGCATGCATTCAAAGAATCATTGACAAAGACAATCACGCCCCTGCTTGGGGCAGCAAACAAGCAATAATCACAAGCTGATCAAACACTTGGCATTCGTGAATCATGAACTCAAGGTTCCCATAGACAAAAGGTTGCGCCCTTTGCCTATTCATGACTGATCAATGTCCAAGATCAAGTAACACCTCACCGAAAAAGGTTAACACTTGAATTGAGTTCCTTAGCTCGTCAAAAGCAAGGATTCAAGAATGCATGCCCTTTCCATACTTGGGGCATCAAAATTTGGTTAGGTTACTGAGAAACCCTAATCATTAGTGCTTTGGTTATCTATTTTTGCTCAACATTGCGCCACGCACAGCGCATCCCAAAAAGGGGCATCTATAGACACCAAAACAACACCAATCCGATTATGTGGCTACAAACGCTGATCGCATTGACACACACAGCCCCCAGGGCAGCCCCCAGAGGTTAAACAGTGGTCCTAACCACTCTCACAATAGTTTTTGAAGGTCAGAGGTCAATTTGGCACCTCTCAGGCACTCTGCTCCTTACTCGTTCCACCCAGGGATGATTACAAACTGGTATTCGTCCCACCCTGGGACGATTAGCAGTATTCGCTCCTGGGTGGGGCGAATAGCAGGTTTGATGGGAAAAAGGTCAAATCTCGACAAATGGCAGCCCAGATCCACCACTTAACTCCTCCTTCATTGCATGGGAGTGCGAGTGAGCATTTTGGAGCGCTAGAGGCAGTTATAGAGGCAGTCATGGAGCCCTTAATCAGGGAGGAATCTTCTCCCCCCTGGAAAGGCATGATTGCCAAGTGGCGCCTCTGCATGCTCATACATAGAGACCATCAGGTCTATAAAATGGTGAGTCTTCTCACCCCAAAGATATACAGAGAAGGAGCATTTTGAGCAACGAAGTGCTGCCATTTTGCATACTCACTTTTGATTGTGCCTTTCACATCCTTGATCTCTCTTTTGGAAGGGAGGTCATTGGGTGGTTATTGGAAGCGCAATCCGGACCCCAAACCCGACATTTGGCCATAGTATCCCACCCAAATTTTTTGACAACACCCCACAAGAGGTTTTGGACCCATCCCAAGTGGATTGGTGCCAAAATCGGGCCCCAAACGGTGGGCGTCCTGCCCTCGGGCGCCCCCCGCACTACTGTAGTCCTAATCGCCCCACCCCGGAGTGATTAGAAATCTGTAGCAGATTTTAGTTCTGTTATTTTTGCATTTTATTCTAGGTTGCTTAGATAGGCTTGCATTCAAATTTCATGTAATTCTGAGTAGTTTTGATCATGTTTTTGTTATTTCTCGCTTTCGCTAACATGCAGGTAGCATCATCAAATTCCCGGTGATAGAGGCCGAATTGGCAAAATCTGACCTTTTGGGTCTTTCCAAAATACCCCATTTTACCTAACCCCCAACTTTGCAGGTGATTTGGAGCCTCCCGGATGGGACATTTGGGACAGTGCTTTTTGACATTTTGTTGCAGGTCTAATCGTCCCACCCCGGAGCGATTAGAAATCCGTGGCAAATTTTTTGACTGTTCTTTTTGCAATGCCTTCCCGGTGATGTTCTCATGCCTCTGTCAAGTTTTTAGCTTATTTAGATCTCTTTTAGTTGTCATTTTATTTATTTTTTTGCATGCACTAATCGTAGGCTCGGGGATTGCATGTTTCATTTCATCCACGAGTGCTACTGATTGTTTTCTGTTTCCTTGAACGCAGGATCTCGACACCAGAGGAGCAACAAAGAATCAAAGACCCTTTCACGCAAGCGGCGACAACGTTTGGTCCGCCCATTTTACATGTGGGCACGCGGAAGAAGGCATACCACCCATGGTGTAACGAAACCTTATTTAACGCTCCTAGCCCCTAAAAAGGGAGGAGACGTGTTGTAACCGAGATTTAAAGCAAATTAATAAAAAGGGTTGTATTCCATATTTGCTTTCTATCTGGTTTCGATTCGTTTATGTTTCTCTCCTTTCATGCATTTTCAATTCATAGGATTTAGCGTTATCTTTGGCTTCGCTTGCATCGCACTTGGTGTTTCCTTTTTGCTTTCCGTATCCTCGTGCTTTCAGATGCAACAATACTACCTTGGCACCATAATTCCAATAGGTGTATGTATTTCAACCCTCATCATGGATGGTCTTCCTATCATAGTGCCAAGGCATCTCCAAAAGTATGTGACATGCATCCATAGGAAAAATCATACCAAGATTATATTTATAAGTATTCTCGATTGAGAATTTTACTAAAAATCTCTTATCAATAGTCACCTCATTTCCTTTCTTGATCCATGAAATGCGATAGGGGTATGGCTGCTCCTCACATTTTAGATTCATTTTATCTACCATTACATTAGAGACCATATTCTCACAACTAACACCATCAATGATTACTTTACATACATTTCTTCTCGATGTCCATCTTGTGCGAAAGATATTTTTTTTATAGCCAGGACTCACCACCCTCATTCACTTGCATTTTCACCTTATTTAGAGCAATCAATGTTCTATTTATCATGATATTATTGCTTGCATCTACAATAACTTCTATCTCAGTTTCATCCTTTTCCTCAACTACGTTGACTCTAGCATGTCCTTCCTAATTTCTCTCTTTAGCATCATGGTGGGTGCACTTGAATGCTCTGTGACCTTCCTCACCGTATCTAAAATATGTATATAGCTTCCATGATCCATTTGTAGTTCAACTTCCCCCACTACCTCAACCTTCCCTATTTCCTCTTCATATTTGGTAGGTACCATGACTTCGCTTTGTCTATTCCTATTTCTTTATATTTAAGGGTTCTTCCTTTGATGAGTTAGATCCACCATGCTCTTGATTTGGAGAATATGCCAATCCCTTCTCCCCTCTTATATTTTTCTTCCACTCTCAAGGCCATCAGATACACATCTTCTATACTAATGGTATGATGCATACTCAAATCATATTGAATAGCATAACTTAGGCCATTTACATACCTTTCATCCCTTTGCTCTTCGGTCTCGTTATGCTCCACATGAATATATGGTTTATAGAACTCATTTGTGTAGTCCTTGATGCTTTGGTCCTTATGTCAAAGGTTCTAAAATCTACGAAATAAAGTTTAGGAATAGTCTATAGGTGTAAAATTTTCTTGCAACTTCTTCATCTTATCCCAAGCCCTGATATTTTCTTTTCCTTTTCTTTGTTGTTCCATTTTTAGATGATCCCACCATATTAAAGTATACCCATTTAACTTTATGCATGCAAGTTTTACCTTCTTTTTCTTAGTTAGATTACTCAATTCAAAATATTTATCCATACTATTTACCCGATCGATTAGCTCCTCTAGTTTTAACCCACTAGCATACTCGAAAACCTCGATCTTGATTCCATCTCAGCTTCTCTTAAGTCCTTTGAAGACTTGAATTAGCCTTCTTTCAAAATATTTTGGTTATTTCATGCGATACTCAAATTTATCTTCCTCAGCCATGGTCTCATATCCTAGATCTGGATCCACATTGGTGCGAACCTCCGTCGTATGGTTAATTACACTAGTCAACCATGCTATTTTTGCATGTAGATCCTCCATCTACCTATTCATTTGGGCATAGATCCCTCACCCTCTCCCTCTTCTATTCATATTCTTTCCACTAGCAATATCTCACCTGCTCTGATACCAATTGATGTAAATTCATTACAGGAGACTGATAAAATACTCCAAAGATAAAATTGCAAGACAAGACATCATACAAAATACACTAGTAAAAAAACCTATAAATGCATCCTTTCATTATCTGAATTCACATCCCCCTTACATTAGAGTCTCCCACTCCTTATACTCCCAAAAAAACCCTAGCCTACACTACCCCTTTACTATTTTTAGTCACTTTCTATTTTTACCAACTCACTTGCTATTTTTAGTAATCCTAAAAAAAGAGCTTGGATGACATCCAAAATGAAATCATGCACCTGTTATTCAATAATACCACTATCCCAATATAGCAACCCCACTCTAGTTTTAACTTTTCAGTTGCAAAAACTAAAAATTACATTAAAAGATAATTTTAGGCCTCCTAGAGGTATTTTATACCCGCAAATGCATAGGGCATTTCTTTTAAGTTCTCCATGCAATTGTGCATATTTTGAAAAAAACGGGGTAAAACAGACACTCGGAGCAAAATTTATGGCCCTGGTAAGGTGCATTAGAATAATACTCTAAAGTAGCGCCCTATATTCAAAAAACGGACATGTAGTCTCCCTTCAATTAAGAGATTATTTTATTTTTTTTCTGCTATATAAATCGTATGTTCAAATTTTATTATGAAGACACAAGAGCCTATGGTAAACATCCAAGGACCTTGCTTACCTAGCTTGACACTAGGACAACTTATCATTTATTTTCTTCTTGGTCATTGCTCCATGGCATAACTATGATATATTCATTAGAAAAACTATTATATTTTGCATATCAAACAAAAAAATTATGATTTTATAAAATTAAAAAAACATTATTTTATTAATATAATGATATTTTCATTCAAAAATCAAATTTTAATATCAGCTTTTATTTTAATTTTATAACGAAACTAATATTTATACAATATTATAAAAAATAACTCTATTAAACGTCATAAAACTAGTCCTTACAATAAGCCACACTTTATTTACTTAAAGTTCTTTCCATATCATGAACAAGTTAAAAGTAAAACATCAATTGCAAAATTAATTGTTTATATCTTTAATATGCCTCTATATACAAGTGGATCATATACCTAGACAAATACTTTCTATTTGATCCTCTCTAAATTTTCCTTGAGTCTTATTTATTAGATAATATTTCTTAGAAAATTATTTTTAGCATATTTAATCAGATATTATATACATATAAACACCTAAATTCATTAGTTGGAAGAATGGATATGTTGAACTAGACGCGCGTCAAACGTGTTTATAGGTGATACCCAGTAGTTTGCTTTATGCATGTTTTTCCCCTCAATTGTAGTAAGCACCAGGAATACCTGACATTTTCATTGTCAAAATGAAGCAGCCAATCAGTCAAGCAGATTCCTTGAAGACTAAGGTCAGTAGTGTTCGGAGAACTACACATTGGAAAACACTCGTTACAAAACTGAGTTTGGTTATAAAAAAAACCAAATGTATTTTGCGTATCAATGTTCCGTACTGAAAATATAGAAGCTGTATGTAAAAATTGGACTCAAACATATGGAATATCTGTAATTGGTTTTTTTCTTATTAATTGATTGTACAAAGTATTTAATGACAAATTCTTATAATAAAATTTAGATCTACTTTTTTTGCTCAATGTATCGTCGGAGCCCCTACGTCAGAAGAGACTTTAGAGCCCTCTCGTTGCACTATGCGCTATCAAAGAGAAATTTTCAAGTTGTCGAAGCATTTCGCATCAGCTTTGCAATGAAAATTTTAATATTATAAAAAAGTAGGTACCTGCATAAATACAAGTTTCCTCAATGTATCACCGGACCCACTACGTCAGAAGAGACTTTATGGTCCTCTGGCTGGGCCATGCTCTATCAAAGAGAATCTCGTTCAAAGTGAAATTTTCAAGTTGCCGAAGCATTTCATATGTGCAATGAGATTTTTAATATTTTGAGAAGTAGGTAGCACCGGAGCGCACTGTTAGAAAAATAAACCCAGATTTCACGCCCGTGCCCAACTGCGCTGCGAACCTTGGGCGAAACCGGATTGCGCTCCAGACATGGGCGAAGTCGGACCGCGCCGCCGCAGTCCGGGATCCCGAGCAAAAGTGTGACATGACGTCACACCTACCTTCTGACAGATTTGACACCTGACAGATCCGATCTCCGCAGGAGTTAATGCCAAGTCGGCGTTTGTCAGAAACCCTAGACGAGGGTCGGTCCGAGGATAACCCTTATCCGGAGCTGTCAGAGGATAACCCTTATCCTCCTCTCCCCGCGGCTATAAAAGGCGGTTCGGGTCTACAGACAAACTAGTGAAAAGAAGAGAACCAGAGCGGGTGTGAGAGAAGTTCGTGAAAGAGGAAGCGGAGATTAGAGCAGAGAAAGAAGGGCGAGTGATTCAGTGAGCAGAGTGGCTCAGCTGATTAATGTCCGAGCAGCAGACTCGACATTTCCCTTGTTAGTTTATCCTACAGCGTAGCCTGCAGATGTTATTTCCTCGGTTGAGGAATTCTGTAACCCTAGTTGTTCATATGAATAAAGTTTGCTTTTGTCTGTGGCATCTTTAGGGTTTGCAGTAGTTTATGTGTTAACTTTGTTGTTCTCTGTTCCGGCGTTTCTCTCCTCTCATACGGGTCTTGCCAAGCCGGGCAAACCCAGCGGCAGCCGCGGAAGACGAAGAAGTCGAAGGTAAAAGTGGCCAAGTCTGAAGCAGCTCAAGTGCGCGAGAGAAGTCTGAAGTCGGCCGCACTCCGCACTTCGCCCAGCCGCAAGTCCGTCGGCCGACCGAAGTACAAACTTCGCCCAGTTTCGGGAGAAGTCTGTTTGCTTCCCGAAGTGCGAACTTCGCCCAAATTTCGGGCGAAGTCCGTCGCAGCCACGAAGTTCGAACTTCGCCCAAATTTTGGGCGAAGTCCGTCGCAGCCGCGAAGTGCGAACTTCGCCCAGTTTCGAGCGAAGTCGGCGCGCCGAAGTGCGCACTTCGCCCGTTTGGGCGAAGTCCGTCGCGCCCGGTGCACACTTCGCCCATTCCAGGCGAAGTCCGTCGGCGCGCACGACTTGCGCACTGCGCTCTCTGAGCTGCAGCGCCGTGCAGACTTCGACGATTGAAAAAAATAAAAATCGCTCCTTCAAATTGGTATCAGAGCTGATAGTGCCATGACACGGAGATAGAAGCATGGCTTCCGAGAGAAACTCGCTGCAGTTGCAGATCCCACGATTTAACGGTAAGAACTACGATTACTGGAGCATCCAGATGAAGATCCTGTTCGGATCTCAGGAGCTATGGGAGTTAGTCGAGAACGGCTACCCAGAACCGACAGATGCAAAAAAGACCGGCCGCCCTCTCTCAAGCGAGATAAGGATCTGTTGAAAGAGCACAAGAAGAAGGACCAGAAGGCCCTCTTCTACATCATGCAAGCGGTTGAGGAGACCATCTTCCCGCGGATTGCATCAGCCACCAAGGCCAAGCAGGCCTGGGAAACCCTGGCAAGTTCGTATCAGGGCACCGACAAAGTGAAGTTGGTGAAGCTGCAGATGCTCAGGAGAGAGTTCGAGAATCTGCAGATGAGCGAGTCCGAGTCGATGAGTGACTTCTTCACCCGGACGACGGACATTATCAACCAGATGCGGTTGAACGGAGAAAATGTCCAGAGCCAGAGAATCGTGGAGAAGATTCTCAGAAGTCTGCCTGCGAAGTTCGACTCGGTTGTGATAGCAATCGAAGAGTCGAGGGATTTGACAACCCTCTCGACAGACGAACTCATGGGTTCCCTGTAGACCCATGAACAGAGGCTGAGCCGCTCAACTCAGTCTTCTTTGGAGCAAGCCTTCAAAGCGCAAGTCTCAGTCCGAGACAATGGCAGACAAGACTCCCACCACAACGCTTCTAGTTCTCAAGGAGGAAGAGGCAGAAGCAGGCGTGGGAGAAGGAACAAGCAAGGAGGGAGCTCAAACCCTCAGGACGCTGAGCCAAGTTGCAACTTTCATCAACAAGGAGGAAGAGGCACTGGCAGTAAATCAGCAAGGTGGCTCTCAAAGAAGAAGGACATGTCAAAGGTCCAATGCTACTACTGCAGCAAGTTCGGCCATTATGCCACACAATGCAGTAAAGAAGATGGCGAACGAGAATCAGCAGCAAGCCCATTATTCGGAGGAACCCAAAAATGCGATAGGAGGAAATGTGTTGCTGACTTGCAGTATTGAAGAGGAGAGCAAGAAAAACATCTGGTATCTTGACAGTGGTTGCAGCAACCATATGACTGGGAACAGGGAGATGTTCTCACAACCGGATGAAACAGTCCAATCCGAAGTCAAGATGGGGAACAACATCAAAGTTCCCGTGATGGGGAAAGGAAAGATCCTCATCCGCACCCGGCACGGTGATAGAAAAACAATTCAAGATGTTTTTTATGTGCCTGGGTTGAAGCACAATCTGCTAAGTGTTGGACAGCTTGTGCAGAAGGGGCACACTATACTGTTCAAAGATGGTGTCTGCTCCATCAGAGACAAAGTCCATGGACAAATTGCAACTGTGTCCATGACGAAAAACAAAATGTTTCCGCTGCAGATTCAGAATGAATCTTTGATGTCTCTGAGTGCAGTTGAGAAAGATGCTACCTTCGGCCGTGGCATCTCGGATTCGGTCACCCGAGTTTCAATGGCCTCGAATACGCTGCACAAGAAGCAGATGGTGAAGGGTTTACCCCTTATAGAGCAACCGAACCAAGTTTGTGAAGGTTGCCTGGTCGGCAAGAAGCACAGGGACGCATTCCCCGTAGGGCAGTCTTGGAGAGCATCACGGCCTTTGGAGCTGGTGCACTCAGACATCTGTGGTCCCATGCAGACCACCTCATATGCCGGCAATAAGTATTTCCTGACCTTCATTGATGACTTCAGCCGAAAGACTTGGATTTATCCAATCAAGTTGAAGTCAGAGGCATTTGCAAGGTTTAGGGAGTTCAAGGCTCTGGTTGAGAAACAGAGCGGTCATTATGTGAAGACTCTCAGAACTGATGGAGGTGGAGAGTACATCTCCAACGAATTCCACAACTTCTGCAAGCAACATGGAATTCGAGAGGCAGTTCACTGCCAGATACACGCCGCAGCAGAATGGCGTAGCTGAGAGGAAGAACAGAACAATCATGGAGATGGCACGGAGCATGTTGAAGGCAAAAAGTTTGCCACATGAGTTCTGGGCGTAAGCTGTAAGTTGTGCAGTTTATCTGCTGAACCGGTGTCCCACCAAGAGTGTGAGGGACAAAATTCCAGAGGAAGCCTGGAGCAAGTTGAAGCCAAGTGTGGCTCATTTGCGAGTTTTCGGGTGCATAGCATATGCACATGTTCCAGATGAGAAGAGGCGTAAGCTAGATGACAAAGCTGAAAGATGCATCTTCACAGGGTACAACGAACCATCAAAGGCATACAGGTTGTACAATCCTGTGACAAAGAAACTTGTCATCAACCGAGACGTGAAGTTCCTGGAGGATGAAGTCTGGAACGGGAAGTCAAAGACTGGTCGAGCCCGAACCAAAGAATCGTTGAATCTGTAGACTTGGAGGAAGACAGAGTCCAACCACCTGTGCCTTCAAGCAACAACAGTGGTGCCAGCAGTAGCACACCCTCATCATCCCGGTCACCTCCACTTGCAAGCAGAATTCAAAACCTGAGGACTCCCGCGAAGACTCGGAGCTTGCAAGACATCTATGAGGTAACCCGTAATCAATTAGATGAAGATTATTCTGATTTTGCTCTCTTTACTGAATGTGATCCAGTGGAGTTTGAAGAGGCAAGTCAGAATCGCAAATGGGTGAATGCGATGGATGAGGAGATAGCAGCCATTGAGAAGAATGAGACATGGCAGCTAACAGATCTTCCAAAGACGAAAGAAGACCATTGGGGTCAAGTGGGTATATAAAACGAAGTTTAATGCCCAAGGAGAAGTTGACAGGCATAAGGCCAGATTAGTGGTGAAAGGCTACAAGCGTAAGTCGAGAGTTGACTATCATGAGGTGTATGCACTCGTAGCCCGACTTGACACAATCGTAATGATTCTGGCACTCGCAGCTCAAAAAGGATGGAGCGTGTACCAGATGGATGTCAAGTCTGCCTTCCTCAACGGAGTGTTGGAAGAAGAGGTCTACATAGACCAGCCGCCCGGTTATGAAATACAAGGGCAAGAAGGCAAAGTCCTGAAACCGAAGAAGGCCCTGTATGGGTTGAAGCAAGCACCCAGGGCATGGTACAACCGTATTGACGGCTATTTTCAGGAGAATGGGTTTCATAAATGCCCATATGAGCACTCCCTGTACATGAAGACAAATGCAGCAGGTGAGCTCATCATCGTCTGCTCGTACGTAGACGATCTGATATTTACTGGCAATAGCAGCAGCTCTATTTGCGTAGCTTTAGAACAGCCATGAAGTCCGAGTTTGAAATGACAGACATGGGGCTGATGAAATATTTTCTCGGCATTGAAGTTGACCAATCAGCAGATGGCATCTTCATTTCTCGGGGCAAGTATGTGAAGGATGTCCCGAAGCGCTTCAAGATGGAGGACAAGCAAACCCGCCATCACACCCGTAGCCACAGGTTTGAAGCCGAGCAAGTTGGATACAGGGAGGTCTCGTAGATCCAACCTTGTTCAAGAGGCTAGTTGGCGATCCGATGTACTTGACTGCAACTCGGCCAGATCCCGATGTTCGGAGTCAGTCTGATCAGCCGTTTCATGGAGACTCCGAAGGACACGCACTGGCAAGCAGGCAAGAGGATCTTGCGCTATGTCAGCGGGACGCGAAACCATGGCCTATTTTACGCCAGACGGGACCAGTTGGAGCTAGTGGGCTTCACTGACAGTGGATTGGGCTGGCAGTATCGATGATCGAAAGAGCACCTCCGGGTATGCTTTCCATCTCGGATCAAGGGCAGTCTCATGGGCGTCCAAGAAGCAACCCATTGTTGCGTTGTCCACAGCCGAAGCAGAATATGTCGCCGCCACGACATCCGCATGCCAGGCAGTATGGCTGCGAAGAGTTCTGAGTGAACTGTACAATCCTCCGAAGGCGCGACAACAATTTTTCGTGATAACAATTCGGCCATTGCACTCGTCAAAGGATCCCGTGTTCCATGGCCGGACGAAGCACATTGATATTCGTTATCACTTCATCAGAGAGTTGGTGAAGTCCGGAGAAATTCATCTGCAGCTTTGCAGATCCAAGGAGCAGTTGGCAGATATTTTCACGAAGCCTTTGAAGGAGGAAGACTTCAAGCAGATTGCGAGAGCAACTTGGAGTCAAAGTGCTTGTGAAATCAGGTTTAAAGGAGGGTGTTAGAAAAATAAACCCATATTTCACGCCTATGCCCAACTGCGCTGCGAACCTTGGGCGAAACCGGATTGCGCTCCAGACATGGGCGAAGTCGGACTGCGCTGCCGCAGTCCGAGATCCCGGCAAAAGTGTGACATGACGTCACACCTACCTTCTGACAGATTTGACACCTGACAGATCCGATCTCCGCAGGAGTTAATGCCAAGTCGGCGTTTGTCAAAAACCCTAGATGAGGGTCGGTCCGAGGATAACCCTTATCCGGAGCTGTCAGAGGATAACCCTTATCCTCCTCTCCCCGCGGCTATAAAAGGCGGTTCGGGTCTACAGACAAACTAGAGTGAAAAGAAGAGAAGCAGAGCGTGTGTGAGAGAAGTTCGTGAAAGAGGAAGCGGAGATTAGAGCAGAGAAAGAAGGGCGAGTGATTCAGTGAGCAGAGTGGCTCAGCTGATTAATGTCCGAGCAGCAGACTCGACATTTCCCTTGTTTAGTTTATCCTGCAGCGTAGCCTGTAGATGTTATTTCCTCGGTTGAGGAATTCTGTAACCCTAGTTGTTCATATAAATAAAGTTTGCTTTTGTCTGTGGCATCTTTAGGGTTTGCAGTAGTTTAGGTGTTAACCTTGTTGTTCTCTGTTCCGGCGTTTCTCTCCTCTCATACGGGTGTTGCCAAGCCAGGCAAACCCAGCGGCAGCCGCGGAAGAAGAAGAAGTCGAAGGCCAGAGTGGCCAAGTCTGAAGCAGCTCGAGTGCGCGAGAGAAGTCTGAAGTCGGCCGCAGTCCGCACTTCGCCCAGCGCAAGTCCGTCGGCTGACCGAAGTACAAACTTCGCCCAGTTTCGGGCGAAGTCTGTTTGCTTCCCCGAAGTGCGAACTTCGCCCAAATTTCGGGCGAAGTCCGTCGCAGCCGCGAAGTTCGAACTTCGCCCAAATTTCGGGCGAAGTCCGTCGCAGCCGCGAAGTGCGAACTTCGCCCAGTTTCGGGCGAAGTCCGGCTGCGGCCCCGAAGTGCGAACTTCGCCCAAGTTTGGGCGAAGTCCGGCTGCGCAGCCGAAGTGCGCACTTCGCCCATTCCTGGGCGAAGTCCGTCGGCGCAGCCGAAGTGCGCACTTCGCCCATTCCTGGGCGAAGTCCGTCGGCGCGCGCGACTTGCGCACTGCGCTCTCTGAGCTGCAGCGCCGTGCAGACTTCGGCGGTTGAAAGAAAAAAAAAAATCGCTCCTTCAAAGGTCGAACTTCAACACAAGCGGATTCAAAGTGGCGGAAGATGGCGTATGGAAGTGGTTTTGTCGCTCTCCGTACTGGCATGTACGGTCGGCGCTCCACCTGCTCTTTCACGAAATGGAAGGCAGGAGCGATTGTCGCGCAGGAAAGAATTATATGGTTGTTGGAGAGTCAATTGAGATGGATACAAACCAAACATTCATAAAATAATAGAAAATGACTAGACAACAGAAAAGAGAGCACAGAGTTACAACATGTTTGCTCTGAACTTGACTGAAAGATTTATTGTGCTTGTATATGAATATCCAATGTACGTCTTTACCGAATTTCAACAAAAACGTGATGCTAAATTATAGTAGACGATTTTGATTGGTTGCGCTACAAGAATAAAAAGGATTAAGCAGGTGAATGGAGAACAGACTATCTTGCCATTCTTTTATAAACACATCCAACAGCTGTTTGACTCTTTTAAATAAAAAGTTAAAACCACACCATTAACTGGTCCCACAAAAACATTATTAAGACATTGTTACCATTTCTTGTACTTTAGTCTTTCCATTGAAGTATTCCATCGTTTTTACTGATTCCCTTGAGTCCTTGTGGACACTAATTTTCTTTGTTTCTCTAGTATCTAGCTAATAACAAAGGTTCTCAATGATTAAAACATTGCTGACACAATATATTACTTTTGAAATGTAATTAAATGTTAAACGAAGTTCAGTTAAATAAGTTCAAAACAGAACTCCAACGCTTCCGATTTTGAATGGAATATGATATCTTAAAAGAATCGAAGTGCATTACGGAATTTGTTGCATACACCACTGCTTGTGTCTACAATTATTTGGGTTGACGGGACCATTTTAGTCCATCTATATAGAAGTTATTAAAGCAGAAGATAATTCTTTTATAGTTTTCTACCACTCCCGCATGATAATTAGAAAAAACCTGTTTGGTGGCAGAATCTTTGACTTTTTGAAGTAATGTGCTACAAAAAGCGCAGACCCTTCTTGCAAAATTATTACTGTGAGCAACTTTCAATGGTGGCCCGCGAATATAATGGCAATATTATATTTGTTTTTAACGGAATAAATTCAAATTGTATTCAGTTCACCTTCCAACAGTCATTATTTCTGAGCAGTTAGCTAGACCTTTGGTTAACCCCGAAAATTAGGAATATTGGTTGAGATATAGTCAAGAATCTAATGTAGCTTGTGTATTTATTTACATACGATCCTCTTTTGAAAAGGTGATTAATGTGATCTGGGATGCTTTACTTCATGTATCCATTATAAATTTCATGCTTTCTATTATATTGGGATTTTATTTTTTCATATGTGGAACAAATAAAATTTTGAATTCGGTGAAAATTCAATGCAATATTTTCCTATGCAAGGATTATATATATATATATATATATATATATATATATATAATATATATATATATATATATATTATTTAATTAAAAAATAATTATTTAGTTACAAAAATGTTTGATAAGTTTAATACTAAAAATACAAGATTAAGGTTAAAAACTTGTTCTAGGAGTACATATTAATGACCATCCCAAAATGATGGAAGGTAAGTGTTGTTGGGATTAAGGTGCAATCAACCTTGTAAATCTCATGTAACTTTTAATACTCCTAATATTGGTTGTAATTCACCCATAAGGGATGGAGGAGATTTACCGGCAGTTGTATAGTCATCATGATAATTACTAAAAGGTGGTTATATGGAGTTTATTACATTGGAGACAATCTAGAAGGATATGGAAGATAATTTCTATATTGGGTGCCTAGTTTATTTTTTATGCAAGATTTTGTGGATAGGAAGTTGTGGATCACCTTGCTATTGATAGGTTGTAAAATGCATGCCCAAGTGGAGTTATTTAATGTTTTTTTAACTCCATGGATAAGGTTGGTTATATGGGTATGGATTTTTTGCTAGTGGTTTTATCCACTTGTTTTGGGATACTATGGTGGTATTCCATCCACCTCTTATCTATAAATTGAGTTGTGGAGGTAGTGGAAGTATTGTATTATCTTTTGCAGGTTCATATGACATTGGTTAAGGATAGAGAGAAGGATATTGTTGTATATCTTTTTCAGTTTAATAATATACTTGACCTCTCTTTTTTAGTGGATATTTTTCTCGAAAGTGTTTTCTCCACATAAATCTGATGTTAACTATGTTGCTGATTTATTTTATGTGATGTTATGCACAATCACTTTCACTATTTTAGTTTTGGAATAGTTTATTTTTCAGATTTGCATACACATAACTAAGTTATTGTTGCTATCTTCACCTTGTTTTTTCAACATTTGATATTAGATCCATTCGGTTATTTTGAGAGGGGATGTCTTTATGTTAAGTGTTGAAGGTTTTTTATTGCAATGGAATCTTTTATTGTATGGTTTTGCATATTTGTGAAGTAGGTTTGGAAAACCACGGACTATACTTCTTGCATGGACATTGAAAAGTTTAATGGCACTGGCTAAAAGATGTGGAAACTAAATATGGAGGATATCTTGCAAGAAAGAGATCAGTGGTTGCCAGTTTCACAAGCTATAAAACCTTCAGATATGAAATATGAATATTGGATAAAGGTGTACAAGAAGGTATGAGGAACCATTCGATTGTGTCTTCCAAATTCTGTCCTCTTGAATGTCTCCATAGAAGACTCTACATACAAGTTGTGAAAGAGGACAAAATCTATCAAATTAAAAGTTTGTCTAACAATTTATATCTCAAAGAAAGGTTGTATTCATAAAAAATGAAATATAATGAATATATTACTGACCATTTGAATGCATTTAATCTCATTTTAATGCAGCTTGCATCAATAAATTTTAAGATAGAATAAGAATATAAATATATTTTATTGCTTTGCTCTTTATCCGAATCTTAGAAAAATCTAATTGTTGCTATTAGTGGTGGTGCTACAAAGATAAATTTAGATAATATTATTTATATCCTTCTCTTAGAGGACATGAAGAGAAACAACATGAATAGTGGCTCCTAAGATGTCTTACATGTTCGGAGAAGGTCCAAAGAAAGATGGCATAAAGGGGATAAAATGAAGGATAAGTTAAAAGGATGTTTTAAGACCTCCGAAAAGAGTAGAGTGAAGTGTTGGAATTATGGTAAAAGAGGGCATGTGAAGGAGTGTAAAGAAAATAAAAAGAATGCATATTCCTCCACAAAAAAAGTCTTTGATGATGATTATGATACCTTTACTATTTTTACTAACATTGTGAGTAATGATGCTTGGCTTATTAATTCAGGTTGATCCTACCATATGAATCCTAACAAGAAGTGGTTTGCTACGTATAAAAAAATTGATGGGGGAGAAGTTTTCCTTGGTGATAACAACATGAAAATGATTATTGATAAGGGAAAGGTAAAGTTGTGCTTTAGTAATGAGAGTATTAAAACCCTTGATAATATTTTGCATATTCCATAACTTGCAATAAATCTACTTTATGTATCCAATTTGAATGATTATAGAATGTATATAGCATTTGATAAGTCTAGTTGTAGGTTGGTAAGAGGGAGTTTGGTGGTAGCTAAAGAATCTCATATTGGACCCTTTTTTAGGCTAAATGCTTCTACTTTCAGTAACTCTACCAATGTAACTGGCACTGAAATTGCATGTATGTTGTGGCACTATAGATTAGATTACATTGGTGAAAAAGGTCTTAATACCATTCTAACCAAAACTTGGTTGATAGTATTTTTGATTATTCTATTGGTAAAAATTATTTTTGTGAGTATTGTGTGTTTGGTAAATAGAATAGATCATCATTTTCTAAAGGTGTTCATAAAGCTAAGAGACCATTGGAACTTATTCTTTCAGATGTATGTGGTTCAATGGATGTTCCTTCATTGGGTAAATCTTGATATTACATTTTCTTGATTGATGATGTCTCAAGATACATTTGGGTTTATTTTTTGCACTCTAAATTTGAAATTTTCACTAAATTTAAGGAATTTAAGACATTAGTTGAGAAGCAATCAGATTATAAGATAAAAGTATTGAGATATGACAATGGGGGTGAATATTTTTTTAGGGAATTTTATGAATTCTATAAATATGCATGTAGTGTTCAATAGAAGACTACTCCTTACACTTCCTAACAAAATGGGGTTGCAAAAATAATGAACCAAACCTTAATGGAAAGAGCTAAGAACATATTTAGTATTGTTAATCTAGATAAATGATTTTGGATAGAAGTTGTTGATACTACTTGTTATGTAATTAATAGATCTACTTGTTTAGATCTTATTGACAATACTCCTTATGAAGTATAGACAGGTAGAAAACCTTCAATTTCACACTTAAGGGTCTTTGGTTTTGAGGCTGTTGTTCATGTGCCTCAAGAGAAGTGATCTAAACTAGATTCAAAAACACAAAAATGCATCTTCATGGGATATGGAAAGAATGTAAAATTTTATAAGCTTTAGAATCCTTTAACTTGTAGTATGGTATTTTATAGAGATGTTGTTTTCAAGGAGTTTAGAGGTTTTCCAAATGAAGAACAACCAAAGGAGAAGATAAATATAGTGCACTTTGAGATAAATAATGAAAAGCAGGAAAATACACAGGTGGAAGAATACTTAGATGGATTCAAGAATGGAGAAGAAGATAAGGGTTTAGAGAATTCAAATAGCTCAAATGATGTGTAGCATGAGCATAAGGAGGGAGAATAAGAACATGAAAATACCACTACTCCTACCTTGAGAATATCCACAAGGTAATAAAATTATTTAAAAGGTATGGCCCACCATATTTCTAATGTGTATTTGCTTTGATGAGTACTGATGATGAACCTATATTCTATATAGAAGCTCTTTCTTCAAATAAAAATAAATCTTGGATGTAGGCCATGTAGGAGGAAATGATGACATTGGATAATTGTGACACCTAAGATCTTGTTAGTTTTCCCAAAGGAAGAAAGCCCAGTGGATGCAAGTGGATATTTAAGAAGAAATTTGGTGCAGACAGCCAATTAGAGTGGAACAAGGCTAGACTGGTGGCCAAGGACCACTCTTAGAGAGAGGGAGTTGATTTTGGTAAAATTTTCTCTCATGTTGCTAAGTTAACTTCTATTAGATTCCTTTTGTCTATTGATGTTGCTTATGATTATGAGATAGAGCAAATGGATGTTAAAATTGCTTTCTTGCATGGGGATCTTGAGGAGGAAATTTATTTATGATAGCTTGATGGTTTTACTATGAAAGAAAAAGAACAATTAGTTTGCAAGTTAAAGAGATCTTTGTATGGTTTGAAATAGTCACCTAGGATGTGGTATTATATGTTTTATGATTTTGAATTGAAGTTGGATTTTAAGAGAAGTGAGGAAGATCATTGTGTATATTTTAAAAATATTGATGATCAGATACTAATCATTGGCTTGTATGTTGATGACATGTTGTTTATTGGTAACAACAAGGTGATGAATAGAGAACTCAAGACTTAGCTTTCTGGAAATTTGATATGAAGGACTTGGAGACTGCAAAACATATTCTTGGGATGGAAATTAGTAGATATCGAGCTAACAGAAATCTTAGGTTAAGTCAGAGTGTAGACACCAAAACAACACCAATCCGATTATGTGACTGCAAACACTGATCGCTTTGACAAACACAGCCCCCAGGGCAGCCCTCAGAGGTTAAACAGTGGTATTAACCACTTTCATAGCAATTTTGTAAGGTCAAGAAGCAATTTGGCACACTTGGACACTTTGCCTAGTATTCGTCTCACCCAGGGACGAATTCAAAATAGAATCCGTCCCACCCCAAAAAGAATTCTGAATCCGTCCCTGGATGGGACGAATTCTAAGCTTAACGGGAAAAAAGGAAAATGGTGCCAAGTGGCAGCCCAGAACAGTCAGTTAAGGGCTCCTACCTTGCACGCATGTGTAAGTGGACAAAGGGGCCGTTACAAGACTGTCACAAAAGGCATTTATCAAAGCTCAAGTCAACGGAGGACTCCCCTCCCTCATGGGAAGACAAGACTGCCACATGGCACCTATGGCCAACACATGGCATTTGTGCTTCCCTCCCAAAAGAGACCCCATGGGTCTATAAAAGGTGGGACTTTTCTCACCCAAAATAGACAGGTTGAAGGAGTTTTCAAGCAACGAAGTGCTACCGAGTTGAAGACCCACTTGCATCCCTTTTGGTTCACCTTCCCACATCCACCAATCTCTTTTGCAAGGGAGGTTGTTGGGTGGCCTTTGGAAGCTCGAACCTGACCCAAATCCAACACATGGACACCTGAACCAACCAATTCGTTGACCCCCAATCCTAAGAGGTTTTGGGCCCATCCCTAGTGGATTGGCTCCAAAACCAAGTGCCAACGGTGGGAGGCCCACTTGGGCACCCCCGCACATCCCTGTCCTATTTTAAGTTTTGGAGCATTTTAGATTACTTTTCAGATTGCATTTTGTGTTATTAGGTTTGATTAACCCATAGCTGCAATTTTGTAACTTTTGGTCAGATTCTAGTATGTTTTGTGTTGCTTTGTCGTTTCGCTGACTTGCAGGTGTCGAGGTCAAATTCCTGAGGGTTGAGGCCAAATTGGGAGAATCCGACCATCTGGGTCGTCCCAAAATGGCCCCAATTACATAACCCCCCTGTTTGCAGGCATTTTGCAGGTCTCGGGATCCGACATTGGAGCAACAGCAGGTCGGTTTCTTCAACACAGAAGAATTCGTCCCACCCGGGGACGAACTGCGATCGAATTCGTCCTGCCCAGGGATGAATTCCAGTTGAATGTAGAATGGCCAGCTGTCTCAGTGGCAGTGGCCTTCTGGTAACTTTTCTTACCTTCTGTCAAGTTTTGAAGCCTTTTGGACTCACTGGCAAATATTTACATGCATATTTTGTTAGTTTTAGAGAGCAAACACTTTTCATTTGCAGCAGGTGCTACTAACATCTTGGTTGTTTCTTTGTTCGTAGGAGAAGCAACGGAGGTGAAGAACTCATCGACATCAGCGGCGGCATCATCTTGGCCCGCCCATTGCAATCGTGGGCACGTGAAAAGAGGAATCATTCAGTGATTGTAATCAAACTCTATTTGCGCTCCTAGCCCCTGAAAAGGGAGGAGACGTCATTGTAACAGAGATCAAGGGAAATTAATGAAAGGGTTGTGTTTTCTCTATTTGATTGTGTCTCTTCCAATGTGTTTCTTTTCCATTTCATGCAATTTACATTTCTAGGACTTAAGCGTACTTAATTTTGAATGCAATCGCACTTGGTGTTTCCTTTGCCCGGAATCTCGTGCTTTCAGTGGCGATCACGGTGGGACCTGTTCCCTGGTTTTTAAAATCACAGAAACTGATCAAAGTTTTGTGTTTGTGCTTGACAGGTACATTTTTTTTGTTGCAGACTACTATTCGTCTCTGACAGGGACGAATTCTTTTCTGCAATTCGTCTGACCCTGGGACGAATTCAAATTCGTCTCTGGGAGGGACGAATTCTGTTCTGCAATTCGTCTCCCAGAGGGACGAATTCCTGCCTATAGATTTTTAGAGCAGAAATTCAGAAGCAACTGGAGTAGGCAGAGAAGAGGTAGGGATTTTTATCATCTCTTGATTAATTTTCTGTTTCTGTTTCTGTTTCTTTAATTGTTTTCATTTAATCCTGCATTGCATTAGGAAAAGTCATGTATGCTAGTTTCATTTTGTTGAATAAAATGAATCCCACACACATCACGAAACAATTTTAAACCAAGGAGCTGGTCGTAAGACCCCGACCCTTGATCAAGACCATTTGTGGATTTCATCACCACTTTGGCTTGATTTGCATCCATTTCCTGATTGTCAACTGTTGTTAGGCGTAAATCCTGACGAAGACAGACCGAGCGTAGCTGGGGTTATTCCCATGCGCGTGAGGATAAGTTTTCTATGGTAGGTGCCATTAATAGGACAATCTCCCTTCCGTACCGCCTATGTACCACGTACCTTCTGCTCTCACGTACCTATAGTCTCCCTCTCGTAAGGGCGGGTATATAGAGAGGTTGGTATATCGGCCTGGCTGGTATATTGAAGGGGCAAACTTTTTGGAGTTATAAGAACCTACATGATGCATTTAAACGTTCTACAAAACCTACAAAAACAAAACAAAACATCAAAATGCACTAAACCAGTTTAGGACACACCAAGAATCCTTAAAAGAGATAATCACGGTTTTGTGAATGTGTGTGTTTAATTTTGCTTAGTGTAGACAAAAAAAAAAATCATAAAAACGAGATAAAAACTTATTTAGATAGCATAGAAGCACCGCAATGGTGTACACCCGCAGTCAAGCCCAATCAAGGGCAGAAGCTCCGGAAGGTACACAAAAAGTAGGCACAAGTCGCCTTCACTTTAGTCTTGAGGATTTGGTCATACCGCCTTATAGGTCTAACCTACAAAAGAATCCAATTCATAATCCTCGGTGGGGTATGCCTATTCAAAGCAGCCCCTTTCGGGAAGAGGCCTTACATGTAAACCTTGACATAAATAGAGAATCACCTCTTGAAGTTAGGCATGAGTGGCCACCGCGCAATGAAGCGCTAAACAGGCACACCGTCCATTTAGAGGGGCAACGTGGATATGGCATCCCTTCTTTACCTCTCATCAGAACAGAGAGACCAAATCCGGAGCATAGGGTTCCTCACACAGGGCGACCTAACTCCGCCTGCCCCTTATGCACCTATGAGAGAGAATATGAGGAAGATCATCACATTCCTCAAGGACAACAACATACAACTTGGGAACCTTATGCTTCTGCACCAGCTGGATATCATGATCACCCCTTGAGGCCAGAACCTCGAGCACATACCGCCTACCTCGACAGAGGGAAGTGACCCCTTGAGATTTTAGAGCATCAAAATTGAGGTAAACCCATAGGAGGAACATTTGAACCTTTTGAACAAAATAGGGTAGATCAAATTGACCCGGTTGTCGCCAGATATACCATCCGTCAAGCCCAAATCATGCGGCTTAAACAAAGTCAGTAAGAGATAGAGTATCAATACCGCTTGGATAAAGAATGCATGCAACGCGAAGCGGATGAGTTATGATATGAAATACCTGAGAGGGGGCCGACCCCTCACATCCAAAGAGCTAAAAAATATGAGAGGCGTAATCCGTTGGTGCAGGACAGGTCTCCACGACCTCGTAAAGCTCTGCCTCCAAGACCCCATAGATTCGAGAGGGAGGCAACTCCCCGAAACAATGATGGGTACCTTCAGCAAGAGCTTGATCAGGGTCACAAGTTTCGCCCAGAGACTCCTCAAGAATTTTATGAGGAGTATGAACCAGAAGAGGAATATATTGAAACTCCCCATCAAGGCAGGAAGGATGCCATTCGGCCACCCCTCCATAGGCCTCCAGTTTACCGTAACTTGCAACAAGAGCGAACAAGAGAAGAAGAAATAAAATCTTCTGATGCATACCAAGCGCTATTGGAGCGTTTGGAGTATGTGGAGACAAAAGCTGCTGGGCATCAAAAACCCACATTACGTCTACTCCGTAATAATCCGGTGCATCCCTCAGTGCCTACACCTCTTTACCTCGAACACTTCAAGTTGCCTCAATTGGCAGTTTTTAAAGGTGAAGAAGACGCACAGGAACACGTTACACGATTTCTAAGCCAATGCTTTGGCATCCAAGATAATGACGCATTATTGCTTAGAACATTCATAACCACATTCGTAGGCCCTACCTCGGATTGGTTCACACAACTGCCCAAACACAGCATAAGCAACTTAGATCAGCTAGTAGATGCGTTTCTTGAACGTTTCACCTTCAACACAAGGAAGAAGGCATCACTTAGTGATCTTGCTAGCCTTAAACAATTTGAGGAGGAAACAATGGTAGCATACGGGAACCGATGGAGAGCTTTGCTTTCTAAGTTACCCTACCGTCCTCCCATGTCGGACCTCACACAAATGTTCGCAAAAAGTTGCTTAAAATCAATCTCTGGTCTATTGTTACTGCGACAATACGACAGCTTAGAAGAAGCTTTGGTGCAAGCCAGAGTCATAGAAGAGATCAAGATAGGCGAAGGCACAATTTCCAAGCCTAAGAAGAAAGAGTGGAATAAAACCACTAAAACTGGGACAATGCAACCACAACACGCTGTAGTCAACCAAGTTGCGATAAATGTCCCCGTGCCTGTGCAAGAAACGCAGCCTCAAAAGGCTAACTACCAGGCAGTGCCTCCTGCTTACGAAAGAGATAACAGAAGATAGGAGCAGTATCAGCAGCGTCGCCCTAGGCGATAATTCACTCCGTATGCAGAGTCTAGGGACTCCTTATTTGACCACTTGTCGGCGGCAAATTTAGTTACTCTGCTAGAAATCCAAATTTTTGACCCTAACGTTCCCAAGCCTAGGGGGTATAGGGAGGAATTGTATTGCAGATTCCATAGGCACAGAGGACATGACTTAAATGGGTGCTGGAAATTCAAAGAACTAGTCCAAGATTTGATCGACAAATGAACATTGGTCGTGGACAACCCCATCGCACCAAAAAACCAAAAAATGGGGGTATTCAAGGACCCCTTGCCTGCCCACGAGGCACAGACAAAACCACTCTAGATTAACGAGGTGCGACAAGATCTTCCCGTGCAAGGATTTGTGGGAATGATTAGCATTGTAACAAGGAACAGAAAATACCCAGCAGTTGCCCCCGAGGTAGTTGCGAGGGAAGTTCCGTCAACATCGCAGCCTCAACAACGCCCAACGTAGTTACCTCCGCCTAGACCTGAGGTCACAATACAAACCAAACTCACGCAGAGTTTGCGGACCACGTCGGCTAGGCTGTCCATCTACGAGCTTATTCAACAATCAGCTCCCCATAGAGAAGCTCTTATGGACATTTTAAAAGCCATTGAAGTACAACCCCACAAAGCAAATTCTTTCAACGCCTTCGTGGGACATGTGAAACAATGTACGAAGCCTGTCATCACCTTCAGAGAAGACGAGGTCAAAATGATATCAAATGACATGCCAGATCCACCCCTGCACGTTATCGCGCGGGTCAACGGGATCCCGTACAAGAGAGTGTTGATAGATACTAGCTCGTACAGTAACATTATAACCACTGCAACATTGAAACATTTAAAACTGCCAGCCTCTCACATCACCGCTTCCACGTACACACTACGAGCTTTTAACGATGCAATTTGCTCGATAGTCGACACAGTTGTTCTGCCAGTCCAGGTAGGACAAAAGTCAATACCTACACTGTGCCATGTGCTGGAAGGTGAAATGGCTTATAATATACTGCTAGGGCGGCCTTGGATCAGGGACATGAAGTGTGTCCCCTCGATCGCACACCAATGCTTGAAGTATGCCTATGAAGGGCAAATACATGTAGTCCCAATGGACTTAGAGCCCTTCAAGTATTGCAATGTGGTACAATTCATACCTCAATCGACCCTCCCATCAACGCATTTGGATTTTCAATTGAATCCATCTAAACAGGGTCCGATACCGCAGGCACCATTGGTGGCCAACAAGGCAAAATCCCAGCCAGGTGAGACTTCATCACCTACTCCTTCATCATCAACGCCACCTATCGTGGCCCAACAGAAGGACAAGGGAAAGCAAATCATGGAAGAGGTTAAGCCTCTAGAAGAGGGGTTGCCCATGATTTCAGTGATATCAACAGAGGAAGCGCGCAACGCAACGAAAACCAAGATTCTTGAACAACCAAACATGGAATGGACTTAGGAAGGACTACCGTTTCCTCCTACCCAATCATCAACAATCACTGTTGAAATGGCTAGTACAGGCCTGGGGGAATATTTAGTGCAAAATGTTGTGGCAACCCCCACACTGGAGTCAGTACAAGATATGGGAAGACCTCGCCTTCCCATTGGAACAATCGTCCCTCTAGGCTACCCACGAACCAAACGAATTTTGTGTATGGGGGCCTTGATCATGGTTCTGAACCATGCGAACAAAAGGAAACAGATGAAGAGCCTTTTGTCGAAAACATCAATTATCTATCGAACCCAGAATTTGCCCTAAAATATCTCGAACAATGCAATTGGCATGGGTATGGGCTAGGAAGATATGAGCAAGGGATGCGGATCCTTTGCCAACCAAGATATCAGATGCCATATGACAAGTCAGGGGTAGGGTTCAACCATCCCCTACCATTAGACATCTTGGTTGAAAATATGCAATGCCTAGAAATAGGCAACAGGGGGGATTGGCACAAGACCCGTACGCCAATCCAAACATAGAATACACATTAGAGGACTATCTCCCATGGTCTACAAAAACCCCTGGAAACAACAATAATCCCTCTCCTTTGCTAGAGAGAGGTGGAAGTTCAGAGAGCAATCCTCAAAGAAAACATCAACAGCTGCCAGACATTTTTTTGAAACTGTTTCCCTTAGAGGTTCCAGATGAAATAACACAATCTCAAAAGAATCAGGTCCCTCCACTAAGAGTGGAACAACCGCAATGGGACCAGATTAATTCACTGGAACAAGAAGAGTCCTCAATGTCACAAGCAACGGATGCTGAAGAGGATGAACAATTTTGGATCTATGAAAGCGATTCAGAAGACGAAACTGAAATGGACTATCTCAGACATGCACGACGACATCACCACACTCTAACTCATGAAGATCTAATGGGACAAATGGGTATATGATTAGGACATGAATGGCATGTAGACCCAGCGAGGTGGGACCAAGTATTAGGCCTATGGCTCCAAATTCAAGATGAGCATCGTCCACCTCGAGATCCCATCAGGACAGTAGTACCGAGGGAAGACCCCGCCTTCCTGTTCACACATAGAGATGAATTTGCACCTAGAGTGGATCCATTCGTGCCTGTTCTCGTAGAGCCAGATCCAGAGTATAGGGAACAACTAAAATAATCAAGTCATCACACACGTGGTTCTGGAGATCAAATTTATTCCATCCACATGATCTCCATTGATTTGACCACACCCATTCGCAATCTGACCGATCCATCATGGTCATTACATCTAAACATGAATGCCATTGACTGGGATCGCATCAATTCACCATTGTCACCATCAGAGTACTGGCCTTTCGGTGAAATGCTTAATTTTACCCCAAGGACAACTCAGGATATCTTTCAATCTGAAGAGGGACCCGAGGTTCCAAATGTAGATCTTAACTCAGCTGATGATATCCATTTAATCCCAACTCCACATCAGTTGGAGGACGGATCCCACATGTCAGTTGAAGAGACGACTGACGTAGACATCGGCACAGATCCAATGAATCCACGGATTCTCAAGCTGGGGGTAAGCCTTTCCCCCGAAGAGCAAGCCGATTAAATTGCCCTTCTTAAAGAAAAGAAGGAGGTTTTTGCATGGTCGTACAAAGATATGCCGGGACTAGACCCGCAGCTAGTCATGCACAATTTAACGCTTGATCCAAAAATCAAGCCTGTAAAGCAAAAACTAAGAAAGATGCACCCAACAGTGGCCTTGATGGTCAAAGACGAATTGCAAAAGTTGTTGGATGCACAATTTGTCATCTGCATGGATTATCCACCATGGTTGTCCAACATGGTTCTCGTCAAGAAGCCCAACGATAGGATTCGCATATGCATCGACTTTCGAGACCTAAACAAAGCGAGTCCTAAGGATGATTTCCCCTTGCCAAGCATCGACGCATTGGTAGACGCTATAGAAGGTCATGAAATGCTCTCCCTAATGGACGGTTTCTCAGGATACAATCAAATTCGTATCAATCCTGAAGACCAACTCAAAACGGCATTCACAACGCCTTGGGGGACATTTTGCTATAAGGTCATGCCTTTTGGCCTTAAAAACGTTGGCGCTACATATCAACGTGCTATGACTTATATCTTCCACGATTACATGCACAAAACTTTGGAAGATTACATGGATGATTTGTTAGCCAAGTCTATCTTACACTCAGATCATCTCGGTGACTTAAGCAAGATTCTCGATCGCCTCATAGAGCATAAGGTCAGGCTGAATCCCAAGAAGTGCGTGTTTCGGCGTCACATCTAGAAAACTCTTGGGTTTTATAGTCTCCAAGAGAGGCATCGAAGTGGACCCAAACAAAGTCAAGGCAATCCTTGAAATGGCTCCCCCAACCACTATCAAGCAGCTCAGAAGTCTGCAAGGAAAGGTTGCATCGATTAAATGCTTCATAGCGCAATTATCTGACAAATGCCGACCAATGAACAAACTATTGCACAAGGGGGTCACATTTCATTGGGATGATGAGTGCCAGTCAGCCTTTGACGAAATCAAACAATACTTGGCTTCACCGCCAGTATTGGCACCGCCTAGACCAGGTGTGTCGTTATACTTATACATCTTAGCTACTGAGGTGGCACTGGGTGCAATGCTAGCCCAGAAGAATGAACTTCACAAAGAACAGGCTACTTACTATCTTAGCCGCACCCCGGTCGATTATGAACTTAACTATGCATACATTGAAAAACTTTGCTTGGCAAGTGGTGTTTGCTACCAAGAGGCTACGCCACTACATGCTGAGCAACACTACGTATGTTGTGTCTAAGGAGAATCCATTGCGATACATGATGAGTCGTACTTATCATAGTAGTCGCACGACGAAATGGATCATGTTGTTGACGGAATTTGACATTGAGTTTATTGGGCAAAAATCTATAAAAGGACAAGTCATAGCCGATCAACTAGCAGAGGCTCCTCTTGAAGACAATCAGCCTCTAGTCATAGAACTACCCAATGATGAGGTCTTCCATGTCTCAGAATCGCCAGATTCTGAAGAGCCTGAGTCTCGGGCCGACATAACCTTATTTTTTGATGGTTCTAAATGCGAGCAAGGTGGTGGCACGAGAATTGTATTCTTCACACCGCAGGGCGCTCCAATGCCCCCTGTCATTTAAATTAAACTTCCAAGTGCACCAACAATAATGCAGAATATGAAGCCTTGCTCCTAGGTCTTCAGACAGCAATCGCCATGAACATCAAAAGACTGAACATCTTTGGTGATTCGCTGTTAATCGTCAATCAAGTCAAAGGGGTATATCAATGCAAATGCCTAGTCCTAAAAGCCTATAAAGCCCTCGTGGATAAATTCCTGGCAAAATTTGAGTGGTATGACATCGAGGCACTCCCTCGATCATCGAATCATTTTGCGGACACAATGGCCTCCTTAGGGTCACTAATCCCGCAAGACCTTTTCGGTGATATGACAACCATTCAGGTCAAAACCTTATCGCAACTCGCGATGGAGCGCGCAAGCTCAGACTTGACGCCAGGAATTCACATGATCCAGATCGAACCATTTTCGGATAAGTTCTTACGAATCTGAGACTATTTGAAACATGCCAACTAGGGGTCTTTGTTTTCCCCCACTCCCATTAATAGCAACACAACGTTATTCTTACAAGTTTTATCCCAATCAGCATTTATTAGGGAAGAAATCCAAAAGGGATTGGCTGTTCAAACTGTCGAGGTATCCGATCAATAGGACTGGTATTTACCCATAAGAGACTACCTCAAGTTAGGTAATCTACCCTTTGGATTGACGCACGTCGTAAAAAGAACATTTAAACAGAAAGTGGCAAAATATGTCTTGATAGGAGACATTTTGTATCGTCGTAGCTACGACGGAATTCTTCTTCGTTGCTTGGACCAGCAAGAGTCCACTTGGGCAGTCACCCAAGCGCATGACGGTACATGTGGCGGCCACTTCAGTGGTATGGCCATTGCAAAGCTCATTCTTCGCATGGGCTATTATTGGCCATCTTTAGAGCGAGATTGTTGCACGTATGTCAAGAGGTGCGTAAAGTGTCAACAACATGCCAATTTAATGCACGCACCTTCCCAGGCCCTATAGACATTCCAGTCTGCTTGGCCATTTTTGCGATGGGGCCTCGATCTAATCGAAAAGATCTCCCCTGCATCATCAGGTCGTCACACGTTTATCATAACGGCCACAGAATACTTTACCAAATGGGTGGAAGCAATTCCGTTAACCTCTACGATAGGACCCCGCATTGCGGAGTTCATTTTGCATTACATCATATGTCGTTTTGGTATTCCATCCAAAATAATCTCGGATAATGGGCCATCATTCAAGAACAAAGACGTGCGTGATTTAACCACAAAGTACAAAATTCAGCACGACTTTTCAACACCCTATTATCCGCAAGCAAATGGGCAAGCAGAGGCGTCAAACAAAATGCTAGTCGCCATCCTTAAAAAGATCGTCGCAGACAGTCATAAGGATTGGCACATACAAATCCCACTTGCCCTTTGGGCTTATCGCAATAGCATTCGGACGCCCACTGGGGCAACTTCGTTTTCACTAGTGTATGGCTCAGAGGCAGTAATGCCTCTCGAGTTGGAAATTTCTTCCCTCCGCATATCAATGCAGGAATTCATCGATGATGACAGTGCACGGTAGGCCCGGTTAGACCAACTTACGTTGCTTGAGGAAAGACGCGTTAATGCTCTCGAGCACTTACGTATCTATCAAGAGCGGCTTAAGAGAGCTTACAACATGAAAGTTCACCTAAGAGACTTTCGGGTTGGTGACTTGGTCCTGAAGGAAAACCAACAAAACTCTAATTTGTCGTCCCATATGAGAGACAAATTCATGGAAAATTGGCTAGGTCCTTATGTCATTGATAGAAAAATAGGACCGAGAACGTACAGGCTAGCTTCTCTTGACGGTATCAAGGAAACAGAACCCTTGAATATCAGTCATTTGTGACCATTTCATATCTAAGAAAGCCATGTACCAAAAAAAAAAAAAAAAAAAAACAAACAAACAAAAAGCTCCAAGGATTATCGCAATCTCTTGGTCACCTAAAAATCTCCAAGGATTATCGCAATCTCTTGGTCAACCCAAAAATCTCCAAGGATTATCGCAATCTCTTGGTCAACCCTAAAAGCTCCAAGGATTATCGCAATCTCTTGGTCAATACAAAAAGCTCCAAGGATTATCACAATCTCTTGGTCAACCTAAAAGCTCCAAGGATTATTGCAATCTCTTGGTCAATACAAAAAGCTCCAAGGATTATCGCAATGTCTTGGTCAACCTAAAAGATCCAAGGAAAAATCTCTTGGTCAACCCAAAAAGCTCCAACGATTATCGCAATCGTTTGGTCAAAAAAATCAAGAAATTCAACAAAAACAAAACAACAAAAATCATCAAAAAAAAAAAAAAAACAAAGATTTGCATCTCAATTCTAGGCATACTCGAATTCATCAAAAAACAACAAAAACACCAAGCATAACTTTTACCACACTACAGTCAGTGGTCTGGGAATGTACCAAGAGTTTCGATGATTCAGTCATCATTTTCCTCTTTAGCCATGTAGTGTACCAAGTCGAACAGATTTTACGAAGGTAGAGTCATACTTGAAATACACCTTGTTACGTAACATCCCAACACAAATCAAAACACTAAAATTCCCAAAATTGTGTGAACGAAAGATGAAACCTGCAAAATAATCTAGGTCACCATAAGCGAAACGGTTATCTTGCTCATCCCCCTGTGCGAATGACCCCTAGAATGCTGAGAGTTGGCAAAAGGACAAGCATGCTCCCTACCCAATTCCCTAAGAATCCCTAAAGTTCTCAACAGTTGCAAAACACAAAAATTTGCAAAATTTCAAAACTCCAAATTTGACAAACTATAGTGCACACATCAAAAGGCACAAACAACAATGATTTTCATCACTCCATATCCCCAAATCCCTTGCTCGAAAGAAAAACAAATCAAAATAAACAGTGATCTCATCACTACAATGAGCAAGTATCCCAATACAATTGAAAAAAAGAAGGGAGTTGACCTTGAATCCCTGGAACTCTCAACATTCTATAGTTCATAAGGCAAGCTTCAGTACCAATTTGGTTGATAGCCTATCGATAACAGAAGTAAACCTCCTGCATGACGATATATCTATCACATTAACTTGCATACAGATCAATTTTTGCATGTGGATGAGCTAGCTTATGGCATCCTCGATTACAACGCAGATTAATCTTAGTACATACAACAAAGGAATTCGTGGAGTTAATTAGGTAATCCTCAGTACAGGTTCAGTTGAAAGCCCACCCGGCACTGGCGGTATCCTAACAAATACCACTAAATGAACTCAATTGCACACACAGGGATGTTAAATAACTCGGTCAAAATAGGTCCGATTCATACCTTGTTCAAAAGTCTTGTAAGATAAAGTACAGTCATGAATAATGAGTTAAAACTGTCTGAATCTCAGAAAACCTTACCTTCATTCCGAAACCATCTGCGCTACTTATCATCCTTATGATACCATCAGAAAATACAAAAACAGAAAAAAACCAGGTAAATAAAGAGCTTCATAAACAGCCTACAGTGCAATCACCACAAATATCATTCATCCAAATCAATTTGCATATCACATAGACATCAAAAACATATACATTTATCATAACATCTGCATTCATCAAAATAAATAAACATGCATAACAAAAATCACATCATCACATGTACAAATCCAAAAATAAAATAGGTATATATATATATATATATCGTCAAAAAGATGCCCGTAGGCTACAAAACCGGTCCTCAGACCCCACAAACATATCCAAAACCCAACCTAAGGCGTCGACCACCATGATCATGCAGGATCGGTGCAACGGGAACTACCCCCCGTGGTGTGGGTCCTATGGGACCCTACAGGGCGGCTACTGCTAGCCCCCACATCATGCCTACTACCACCCCCCTCATCTAACCGCCTGCGACGAGATGATGCTGATTGCTCAGTCAAACTATCCCTCGTCCGTCGAGAAGATCTACTGATCGAGGGCTCAGGAAGCCGCCCGCCAAGGCGGATGACCTCCCTCTCCAAGTCTATCCGGTACAGACACCACTCTGCCTCCCGTCGATGATAGATAGACAATGCATCATCGCGCTGCACCAAAACTCTATCCCGCTCTGCCAACTAAGCCCGTAGAATATCCCTCTCTAGATCCCACATCCGCAACAGCTCTGTAAGTCAAGAAACCTCACCGCCTACATCCGACCCCACCTCCTCTGTATCTGTTGAACGCATAGGACTCACGGGGACAGTAGCCTGCTCAGGCTCCAACTGCTCCTCCACATCCTACATGTCCGGCTGCTCCGGAACACCCAAGTCCACATCCTCATCTCCCACATCCACCATGTCCGCATCATCCAATGGTCCCCCCCAATCGCCCCCTACCGCTTCACCATCCTCCACTGTCACCTCCATGCCTCCCAGTGGACCCTCTCCTCTCCAGCGTCGCAATACCCACCATGAGTCATACTCAGTGGTAGTACCGACGTCATCCACATCCAGCACCTCAATCATCGCATCTGACTCCTTGCCTAATGGCACGAGGACCGGTGGCTCCAGATCCCTCTCATCTCCCCGACGCCGATAGCCTACGGGCTCACCAGGCAACCCTTGGCGCACCCCAAACTGTCGTGTAACCCGGTGGTATGGAAAGAACTCATGCTCCGTCCCATGCCGCCCAGTCAACCATCGCTCCCTCCGCACCCGTCAGAGCCACTCTCCAGCCTCAGGCCAGGCTGGACAGTCCCGATAGGGATGCCAAAATACCTCCCCTGGAGTGAGCCGAGAAAAGGCATCAATGTAGTGCTCAACGGCACCTGCCCATCACCGACTCTGCCCCTGCTCCGTAGACCGTCGCCACAAAGCTGCATAACCAATCTCCTCATCCTCCATCACCGCCCGAGTCATCCATGGTAACCCGATAGGCCTCTCAACAGCTATGTGCTGCCAACCCTAGCACTGCAACAAAAAACTGCAACTGACACCCTTTCGCTGTTGACAGCGGACCCCGTACATCTCCTCGTAAAGTTGTGCCAATAAAGTCTTTCCCCATCTCAGAATCAACGGTGCCTCTATCGGGCACTCTGCCAACTGCCACACCAAATCCAGCAGGTTCCACGGGAACCTCACGCCTGACGAATCAGGGAGAAGAATGTTAGAAATGAGGCCCATCAAGAATGTGTGCCTCACTCCCTAACACCCCCTCTCCTTCCACCAGCTAACCAAAATCCTGCCAGCCTGGCAATCCGCTTCGGCTGTCTCCACTGGGTCTGCTACACCCAACTCCCCCCATGCCCAAAACATCTCGTAAGTATAGAAGTCCGTTGATCAAACGGAGATGTCCTAATAGGCAGACCATCTATCGAAATCCAAAGCAATCGATAGACGTCCTCAAGAGTCACAGTCATCTCCCCTGTCGGGAGATGGAAAGTATTAGTCCACGGATCCCAAAGCTTGATCAGGGCCGTAAGATAGGCCTAATCCAAAACCACAGGCTCCAGTCGAGCCACCTGCTTGAGCCCAAAGGCATCAAGCCATTCCCAGTCATCATCGGTCAATGCCAACCGTGCCTCAGTAAAGGCGACGGGTACACGGTATCGGCTCCTAACAACCTGCAAGCAAACAAAATAAATAAATAAATAAAACAGATCAAATTTTTAGTTCTAGGGTTTCTAACCTTAACTTTTAAAGAAAAACATCACAAAAAAATCTTAAAGTTTTGAAAAGCGTCAACACAAAAACAATGCATTAAATAAAAGCAAAATAAACCCTAGGGTCACTTACAGGTCTCGCCTCGGCTCCGCCGCTCGAACCAGTTTGTGCACTCATGATGGCAGAGAGAATTCCAGCAGCGCTTCACTTCGCAGAATTACCTCCTCCTCCCAGAGCTCCAAAATCGCAAGAAAAAAATGACACAAATGAGCCCAAAATCAAGTTTTGGCCCTTAAATAGGCCTATTGCGCTGGAATTCGTCCTTGACTGGGATGAGCGCTCTGATCAGTGCTCGTACCACCTAGGGACGAATTCTCTAGCTGGAATTCGTCCCACCCAGGGACGAATTCAGGCCAGCACAAAAAAAAAAAAATCAACAAAAATGACTAAAAATGCACTAAAACAAACAATAAAATTGCCTAACAGGATTGCAAATGCACCTGACAACATGGGCATACAAAATCGACATCGGGGTCACATATTATCACTATCCTACTCCCTAAGAAGGCTACCATAGCCGGACCGCTCCACGGGAAGACAGATTTTTGACAATTTAATCCCAAAATGGTGTCACAAAAAAACAACAAAACAACAAAAAAATGAAACACAAAAAAAACAATAAACATTGCCAGACACAAGTGCTCTTGCACTTAACCTCTTCGCATAGCAAAATTGATGTTGGGGTTTGCATTATCACTATCCTACTCCCGAAGAAGGCTACCATAGCCGGACCGCTCCATGGGAGGACGGATTGCCGATAATTCAATCACCAAATGGTGTCACAAAAACAACAAAAATAGTACAAAATTCAACAAAAACACAGCAAAAACATTGCCGGACATAAGTGCTCTTGCACTTAAACTTCGGGCAAAGAAAATCGATGTCGAGGTCCAAATTATCGCTCTCCTACTTCCCCAAGAAGGCTACAATAGCCGGACTGCTCCACGGGAAGTTAGGTTTTCGATGATTTCACCTCATTACGGCATCACCAAAAGGGTTAACACCCACCAAAAATAGGTCCAAATGTTGGAAAAATTGCACACGCTTAACAGTACACCCTCTAAAGGCAACCTTGCACAAGTCATCTTGGGTCAAGCGACTCGTCGCTTCTCTCACGAAGGTCATTCCCTCATCGATTCATCGCTTGAGGGGGTAGTCACACTTAGTCACCAACCAACAATCACACACCCAATTAAGGAAAACGACATGCATTCAAAGAATCATTGACAAAGACAATCATGCTCCTGCTTGGGGCAGTAAAAAAGCAACAATCAAATCAATCAAACACTTGGCATTTCGTGAATCATGAACACAAGGTTCCCCCTGAGGATAAAAATGCCCTTCACTTGTTCATGACTGATCAGTGTCTAAGTTCAAGTCACACCTCACCAAAGCAGGTTAATACTTGAAATCAAATTCCTTAGCTCGTCAGAAGCAAGGATTCAAGAATGCATTCCCTTTCCATACTTGGGGCATCAAAATTTGGTTAGGTTACCAAGAAACCCTAATCATTAGTGCTTTGGTTATCTATTTTTGCTCAGCACTACGTCACCCGCAGCGCTTCCCAAAAAGGGGCATCTGTAGACACCAAAACAACACCAATCCGATTATGTGACTGCAAACACTGATCGCTTTGACAAACACAGCCCCCAGGGCAGCCCTCAGAGGTTAAACAGTGGTCTTAACCACTTTCATAGCAATTTTGTAAGGTCAAGAAGCAATTTGTCACACTTGGATACTTTGCCTAGTATTCGTCTCACCCAGGGACAAATTCAAAATAGAATTCGTCCCACCCCAAAACGAATTCTGAATCCGTCCCTGGATGGGACGAATTCTAAGCTTAACGGGCAAAAAGGCAAATGGTTCCAAGTGGCAGCCCAGAACAGTCAGTTAAGGGCTCCTGCCTTGCACGCATGTGTAAGTGGACAAAGGGGCCGTTAGAAGACTGTCACAAAAGGCATTTATCAAAGCTCAAGTCAACGGAGGACTCCCCTCCCTCATGGGAAGACAAGACTGCCACATGGCGCCTATGGCCAACACATGGCATTTGTGCTTCCCTCCCAAAAGAGACCCCATGGGTCTATAAAAGGTGGGACTTTTCTCACCCAAAACAGATAGGTTGAAGGAGTTTTCAAGCAATGAAGTGCTGCCAAGTTGAAGACCCACTTGCATCCCTTTTGGTTCACCTTCCCACATCCACCAATCTCTTTTGCAAGGGAGGTTGTTGGGTGGCCTTTGGAAGCTCGAACCTGACCCAAATCCAACACATGGACACCTGAACCAACCAATTCGCCGACCCCCCAATCCTAAGAGGTTTTGGGCCCATCCCTAGTGGATTGGCTCCAAAACCAAGTGCCAACGGTGGGAGGCCCACTTGGGCACCCCCACACCTCCCAAGTCCTATTTTAAGTTTTGGAGCATTTTAGATTACTTTTCAGATTGCATTTTGTGTTATTAGGTTTGATTAACCCATAGCTACAATTTTGTAACTTTTGGTCAGATTCTAGTATGTTTTGTGTTGCTTTGTCGTTTCGCTGACTTGCAGGTGTCGAGGTCAAATTCCCGAGGGTGGAGGCCAAATTGGGAGAATCCGACCATCTAGGTCGTCCCAAAATGGCCCCAATTACATAACCCCCCTATTTGCAGGCATTTTGCAGGTCTCGAGATCCGACATTGGAGCAGCAGCAGGTCGGTTTCTTCAACACAGAAGAATTCGTCCCACCCAGGGACGAATTGCAATCAAAATTCGTCCTGCCCAGGGACGAATTCTAGTTGAATGGAGAATGGCCGGCTGTCTCAGTGGCAGTGGCCTTCTGGTAACTTTTCTTACCTTCTGTCAAGTTTTGAAGCCATTTGGACTCACTGGCAAATATTTACATGCATATTTCGTTAGTTTTAGAGAGCAAACACTTTTCATTTGCAGTAGGTGCTACTGACATCTTGGTTGTTTCTTTGTTCGTAGGAGAATCAGCGGAGGTGGAGAACTCATCGACATCAGCGGCGGCATCATCTTGGCCCGCCCATTGCAATCATGGGCATGCGAAAAGAGGAATCATTCAGTGATTGTAATCAAACTCTATTTGCGCTCCTAGCCCCTGAAAAGGGAGGAGACGTCATTGTAACAGATCAAGGGAAATTAATGAAAGGTCTGTGTTTTCTCTATTTGATTGTGTCTCTTCCAATGTGTTTCTTTTCCATTTCATGCAATTTACATTTCTAGGACTTAAGCGTACTTAATTTTGAATGCAATCGCACTTGGTGTTTCCTTTGCCCGAAATCTCGTGCTTTCACAGAGTATGTATGTTGATAATATTTTGCAGAGGTTTAATATGCATGACTATAATCCAATTAATATTCCATTTCTAGTTGGTACTAAGTTGAGTTCAGACATGAGTCCTAGTAGTGATGATGATTTTGAGGATATGTCTAATGCTCCTTATGCTAGTGTCATTGGGAGTTTAATGTATGCAATGGTTTGTACTAGATTAGATATTGTCCAAGCAATGCGAGAGCAAGTTTAGTCTAACTCCAGTACAGAGCATTGGACTTATGTTAAGAGGGTATTTAGATATTGGTGAGGTACTTTAGATCATTTTTTGGATTATTATGGTAATAATTGTGTTGTTGAGTTATTAGACATACAAGGGTGTGTTGATGCAGATTGAGCAGGTGACTTGGATAGTCGAAGGTCCACAAGTGGCTATGTGTTTATTTTTTTGGAGGTGTAGTGAGTTGTATGAGTAAGAGGTAACCCATGGTTGCTTTATACACCATATAAGTTGAGTATATGGTTTCTACGTATACCTATAAGAAGGCGGTATGGTTATAGAGACTTGGTGTTGGTATTGGTTTTGATTGCAGGACTATAAGAATCGAATATGATAGACAGAGTACTATCTATTTGACTAAGAAGCCTATGTATCATTCTCATACTAAGCATATTGATATTTAGTATCACTTTGTATGAGAAATAGTTGAGGGTAGGAAGGTCCTGATATAAAAGGTTGACACTTTGGAGAATGTTGCAGATTCTCTCACAAAGCTAGTAACCACGAAGAAGTTCACTTGGTGCAGGAATACCATGGGTCTTGATCATTGTACTTGATTTATTTTATGTTTTCCTATGGGTGTATTTACAATGTATGATGTCAACTAGGAGAATGTTGGTATTAAGGTGCCATCAACCTTGTAAATATCATGTAATTTTTAATGGTCCTAATATTGGTTGTAATTCACTCATAAGGGATGGAGGGGATTTATCGATAGTTATTGTGTCATCATGATAATTACTAAAAAATGGTTATTTGGAGCTTATCCCATGGGAGACAATATAGGAGGATATGGAAGATAATTTCTATATTGGGAGTCTAGTTTATTTTTTATGTAATATTTTGTGGATAGGAAGTTGTGGATCACCTTGATATTGATAAGTTATAAAATGCATACCCATGTGGATTCATTTAATGCTTTATTATCTCCATGGATATGTTTGGTTAGGTGGGCATGGATTTTTTGCTAGTGGTTTTATCTACTTATTTTGGGATACTATGGTGGTATTCCATCCACCTCTCATCTATAAATTGAGTTGTGGAGGTAGTGGAAGTATTGTATTATTTTTGTAGGTTCATAGGGTATTGGTGAAGGATAGAGAGAAGGATATTATTGTACATCTTATTCAATGTAATAATATACTTGGCCTCTCTTTTATTGTGGAGTTTTTTTCCGAAAGGGTTTTCTCCACATAAATTGGGTATTAACTATGTTGCTGATATCTTTTATGTGATGTTATGCATAATCACTTTCACTGTTTCATTTTTGGATTAACTTATTTTTCAAATTTTCCTACACACAACTAAGTTATTGCTGCTATCTTCACCTTGTTTTTAACAAGTGTGAGTCCCAAATATTCTTGAAGCTATAGATTGGCCTCTCTACTTCTTAGATAATATTCAAGAAATAATTAGGATCCTCTTAAAGATACTTTAATCTCTTTTATTAGCAATGGCTACTATATTGTGAATTTTTCTTCTCAAGCATATAGAGATAAAGATTTTTAATTTGGGAGAAAAACATATGGTGTTGCAAGCATTTTTGTTTAGCCATGGAATTTGGGATTTGATCCTAGGATGGAGCCCTCTATAGTGAATGTTTGGGTTCATATTTATGACCTATCCATGGAGTACTATTGTGAACTAGTTTTGAAAATTTGGCCAACTTCTTGGGGTATCGTTTAGGATTTGATAAGGATATTATGAGGGGTTACTCTATTTTTTATGCTTAAATTTGTGTGGAACCTCTCCTAGATAAAATAGAAATTAACATGGGGGGCTTATCTTTGTTCAAATAGGTAGACTATGAGGTAATCCCATTTAGTTGTAGAATCTAGAAAAAATATAGTTATTTAGCCTACTTCTACATGGAGGGTATCGTGAAAGGTCACATCCCTCCAAAGAAAATCATCACTAATAAAAAGTTTGTTGAGAAGAAAAAAGATAATATACCCACAACCTTGAATGTTAATCATCATGTAGAGGGTTTTGAAGCTCCAAAGAGAAAGAAGAATAAAAAGAGTAAGACAAAACACTCCAACAAATCCATATAATGAAATTTTAACAAGTATGAAATTATTAATTCTATATTGTATATGGAGGAGGAGAACACCATAATAGATGAAACTAAAAATGATTACCTTCCCCCTATAAGGGTTGAGGAAATTGTCCATCATATTTATTTCAATTCAAACTTAGGCATTGATCACTTAGCACCAATAAATCAAGGGAACCAAACCCTTACAATGGTTGTGGTGGATAATGATATTTCAATGAAAGATAGAAAAATGATAGAGAGAAACCTAACCTTAGAAGATCCAATCTTTGTCTCACAATATTTCTCCTCCTAGAAGACCTAAAAAAAATGGTTAATCAGATACTCTTCCTCCCATTAATACCTCAACCCAACCCATTACACTATATATTGATCAATTATTCACTTTGTTAATTACATGAATGACAAAATTTGCATCTTTGTTAGGTGGTAGCAGTCCACTTAACATACCTAGACTAGACCATGATATGCCTACGAATGATGAACTGTAATTACCTAGGTATAAACATATTAGGGTTAGAATAGCTGAAGAGTGCATATAAGCTTATAAATATACCTTAATTTAATTATAGGTTGACCATGAGGATGTTTCCTATAGAATGTTTTTCCTCACCCTTGATGAACTAGCATATGATTGGTATATTAGTCTACCTACAAATTCTATTACTTCTTGGGATGAGCTAGAAAGCTAACATCCCTCTACAACCACATAAAATCATAGTGTAAGATAATCCTACCTAGATGAATTGATGAAATTAAAAGCAAATATATCCCTACTTGAAGTTGATCAATTAACTAATCAACAAGGATTGTTAATCAAAACATTTAATCCTCAAAATAAAGATCAATCTAAGAAATATATAGATCCTCAAATTATTTCTAGATAAGACAAAGGGGATGCCCCTCCTTTTCTTCTAAGAATAAAAATTGTAGGTAAAAATCTGCATAATTGTCTTGTTGATTCAAGAGCCTCAATAAATGTAATACTTTACATAGTTTATCAAAGGCTAGGTTTGAAGCCTACCCCTTCTAACAGAGTATGAGCGCAATTAGATAAAACAAAAGTAGATATGATTGTTATGATCAAAATATTCATAAATAATTAGCATCAAAACTAGAATACAACAATGTATAAACATTCAAGTAGTAGATATCGTAAATGGATATGGAAAACTATTTAGTAGAGACTGATCTAAAATCTTAAATGGATACATGACAATAAATTTCTAGCTACCTTGACAAGGTGTAGTTAATCAAATTAGAATAGAAAGAGAACCTAGAATAAAAGAGCTTATAATTAATTATAACAAGAATAATGAAGTTCTCTTCAATAAATCAGAATTTCACAAGATGGTGTAAACAAAATTAGAATAATGAAGTTAATTTATAGATGATGTAAACAAAATTAGTTTTAATGTTTTGTTTATTTTTATTTTTTAAATATTAATTTAATCCATTGAATCAACCGTTATTATTAATAAGAACATACCAAATGTATTCCTATAGCAACCCCTTGGGCTGGCAATTTAAAAGGACGTCATATTTGACAATAGCATTGAACTTCTGTACTTCCTCTTCATATGGAAATTTCTTGAACGTAGATCGAAGGTAACCTTGTTTGACTTTGAAACTGAAAGACTCTTGTTTATTTTTGAAGAACAAACATTTATCCAAACCTTAACGTGTCAACGAGTTTAGCCCGGTATACCTTGCCCACTTCTCGACTGCTTGATTTAGCATATGACATCTTATACGTTAGTTGAAGAATCGACTCAGACATATGTCTCTTTTGAAAAGCACGGTCGTAAATAAAAAAAAAAGACGCAAGAAAATTGTGTTATGCTGTGTTTAGGTAGCAGAGGCCGAATGGTTCACAGGGTCTAAAAAATAATTCTTAGTCTTTATTATGGGATGCGTTTTAAAAGGTGCCCAAATATTTTACAAAAACCAACCAACTGCATAACATAGAAATATATCTTCCCATAATCACCTCTACATAAACAACTAAATTCCTACAAGGTGCACTGATATTAACTCGAGCATCAATCAGTTGGGCTTCCTGCAGTTCTTTCTAACCTCTCCACTGGAACCTGTGAGAGGCTTGATATTTCCCATCTTCACCATTGCAGCTGCGAAGTCCTTAAAGAATGACTCCTGATTCCCACTGTAGGTGCTGACTTGGGAATCAGTAGAGCCTCCATTAAACAGTTGCTGATCGGAGTGAAGTAGTCCTTTCTTACTCACCAAATTCTTGTAGTAATTATTATCGAAGGCAGTCGGAGTTTGGATATCTAGGGGCGAGATGATGCTGTCGCCTCCGTTTATAGGGCACTTTTCTTTCAGAGAATTGGCGTACTTCATAACTATGTTGGATTCGTTGTAAATACGATGCCTGAAACTGGTGCACCGCGCTTGACCGATCGTATGAGAGCCTATAAAACGAAAAGCCAACACCATTAATTCTCTACAAAACAAGTGGACTAAATATCAAATGAGTGGAAGATAATTTACCTGAAAGTACAACCATGTCCTTCGTTGAAAGTCCTTGTGCCTGGAATTTGGAGATAAGGTTGGTCAGACTTGAAGTCGGTGGTGGAAAGTTATTATTTGCTCCGCTTTTGCTTGCTGTCCTCGAATCTCTCCTTCCCAGCATAACTGTCCACCAAGGCCCTCCCAACTACATATGCGATGATATTTCATTCAAAATATTACGTAAAGAACATAGAATTCACTTGTAATGCTTTCTAATCTAAGTACAGAAGGCGCTAAATATAAGAATATAGTATTTGCTTACTTCGGCAACAGAATCACGGGCAGCTATTGCCACAATGTCGGCACACGATACCACTCCACTGCACACTCTCTCGACTTGGGCCTTGATGTTATCAATCACTTCGAATCCTCTGGCCGATTGATTATTAGGAACTGCAGTTTTTTCACCCGTCAATGTCGGTGAATCGTCCAACAACACAGAGCCGTCGCAACCCTGTGTTTCCATTCAGAGAAATGAGTAAACGTCTAACAAAGCATAACTTCATCTAAAAATTGAATAATATATATGTTATCGATATCTTTCAAAATGCACTCGTAAATAGTTTCTTACATTAACGAAACAGTCATGAAAGTGAAGGCGGAGCAACGATGCACCCATTCGTCTCTCCTGTGCAACAGCTTGCTTCACTGCAGCCCTCACTATGTACAATGCATGAGGACAGGACTTAGCATAAAACGTTGGGCTAAGCTGCCCATACGCAGGGTTTGAATACAAGGACAATAAACCAGCAAATGCAAGGGCGATCATCGGCAAGTTGACAGACTCCATTTCTATGTATTCGAAGCACCGAACAGATTCCTTTCAACTATGTTGGATGCGTTTACGAGCGTATGGTCTGGTATTTATAGGAATTCAAGTTCAAAACGGAGAGAGTTTCTCTAAAACTATGCAGCATTTGTTATTTAAAAATAAAATAAAATAAGGATATTTTCCTTTCAATTAGTCATATGAGTAGCTACTCCCAACGACACAAAAATGACAGGGCGAGAGACTTTCAAACCCCAGTGCCCCATGCCCCATGCCCCACGCGGCTACCGTGACGTCTGTGATCCAAACACTGCTGTGTCCTATTTATTTATGAGATTGCATAAAGTCCACAACAAATACATCGTACCCCCAACATGCTTCTCCCTTTAACCAAAAAAAAAAGTGAGCAACTTTGCTCACGAAGATTTCAAATGTTTATCCTATCCTATCACAAGCCTTTGCTTGACACACGTAAAGAACGTTCCTTGCCTAAAAAGTCAAAAGGCGACGTCCTTTAATATTATTAGTCATTGTTTTAAAAAATCTCTCTACTCAAGGAATCGTTTGACATTCCCTCTGTTCACATTAACACATTGATCTAATCATCCCAGTCTTCGTCTGACGGAAAATGAAAATTATTATAACAAGTCGATCGATGGACGTTGCCACCAAATCCGTTTGTCTCTTGCATATATGAATTTTATCTTCCTCTCACGTAGTCATTTTCAACGACCTTTTCTCATTGAAAGAGAATTTTCGGATCGCTCTCGTCAAAACTCGTAGCCATGCCTTCTTTTATTTTGTTTAAATAAAACAGAGGATCGTGAATTGTAAAGAGTGATTGTAGCCAAACGAAATGCTAGAATAAAGCAAAAGTAGGAGGTATTAAACTGAAACGAAATTTCGCGAAAAGGTTTGGTAGATTTAATTTGCTATCTATATATGGCCGCCCTAACGAGTCTTCGAGATTAAAAGTCAAATATAAAATCCTAGAAAAGGATGTAGAAGATCTCGAGAAAGAATAACGTGTTGTTTAGGTTATCTCACTCGCGAAGAATGAAATCTTGCATCTGCATTGACTGGCTCCCTACACGCAATTGATACTCATAAATTATAAGTTCTACGGATCAAATCTCGCGTTAAAAGTTCAAAGCTACTTTTTATAATTGTTTAGCGTAAGAAGAGTTTCATCGAAGCTACTGGACCGTTTACAAAATAAATAAATAAAAACTCTTTATAGTATGATTTTCGTTGAAAAGGACCGTCTTATACCATGACTAATTATCACAAGTCCATCACAACAAAAGTCATTTACATACTGCCTTTATAAAATTGCATCTACTCTATTCCGGCTCTTCAATGCCTTTTCTTTATTAAAATTAAATTAAATTAAATACTATGAAATATTTAATATTAAATTTTAAAATATAAAAATAATATATTAAATTATTAATTCATTATTTAAAATAAAAAAATTAGTTTTTAAATTTTTCGATGAAAAAAGAAAATTAATATTTTATTAAATTAAAAGCTTTTATAATAATAAAACAAAGTCGGTAGTTTAACACATCCCATGGGAAATCAAACTAATCTTTAGTGACAAGGGTTAGGAAACAAAGCCGCCAACAAAACATAAGTTTACCAATCATGATCATTGATGATCATTACATCAAAGAAAACATATCATATGGAGTAATGTGCCCTGATGTGTTGTCCTGTATAAACTGCTAGTGATTAAGGGATGGGAATCCATCTCGCTACATCGTAATTAAGGCCTTCAATACCTGTGTCGCTCTAACCAAGCCCAGGTAAAATTGGTTGAACATCATCCCACCCCCCAACTTGGTAGGATGAACAAGCAATGTCAAGATTAGGCTGCTTTCTGATTGGCGAGGGCTAGGACCAGTGCTTGTCTGCAAGAGCACTTCTTGCATATGATGGAGGCCAGCAACAAGAGCGGTATCAAAAACGCTTCTGAGAAGAGCGTTCTGGGGGGATCTGGTTGATTGTACACAAAGCATTGGCCCAGTGCACCATAAAAACTTGTAGGTGACCCAAATCCATAGTAAATTTTTTGGATTGAGTACATATCTGTAGCCACATATTATTAAAAATATATAATTTGTCACCATGAGTATATATGATAGAAGGTGTATACTATTTAAAAACAATTATGTTATGGTCCTTCCAAATATGAAATAGTAAGTTAATCCTAAAAACTTACCACACTTTAAAAAGTGGGAGAGATAAAGTAAAAGAGTCCCTAAGAAGAGCTTGGGGCCAAGAAACTCTTGTAGTTGTAAATGGGAAATAAATGAAAAGAACTCATTCTGAAGCTTATCTAGATCTTTTGCAATTCTAAAAGAGGTGAGTACAAGACTCGAGTACACCATAAAAATAATAATATTTAGGAGAAATAATTCCAAGGTGCTTCAAACGTTCCCCCAAGGGAAGGCCTTGATACAATAAGCTCCTTGCAAAAAGATTGCTTGGGCTCAACACAAGTAGTCCAAACATTATGAAATCTAGAATTTCATCTAGTCCTTGTAGAAAATAATTCCCAATGTTGATTGAGCTTAGGCACCAGAGGAAGATGAGAAAATAACCATTTATACCCCAAACGAGCCTTATAATTAAGCAAAGGAGTGTCAACATGTCATCTTCAATCTGACCACCAAGGATGCTACGAGTGTACAGTAATCTTGTGTAACATAGAAAAGGGGTAAGAACAATAACAACATCATATATTTGTCTGCATCATTTAGTCTAAAGGTGCATTTGAACTCATTCCATGGGATCCAATCCCTGGTCTGGCGAGAAAATAAATCAACTATTATAACAATACTTTTTTTGAAAAATTGTTGAGCATGAATCTATTGCACCTATGCTAAGGGATAAACTTGATGAAGAAACATGGGGGACCACTAAATATTAATATTATTGATGGATAAGCCTTTACAAAAGTTATATCCTTTCTAGTATATCCAAGGAGTGAGTTGTTTCCAGGATTTCTATATACTTTTAACAACAAAGGATATCCTTCTACAAAATTTGAAAAGAAAACTAGAGATGGTTCAGTGAATGAAAATCCTAACGATGCCTTATAATGAATGACTAGGTAATGGGAAATAGACACAAAGTAAGAAAGGTGGAAAATATAGATGAACAAGATATTCAAAATTTAGAGGAGTGTGAATAATGACTTTTGATAAAGTTGTTTTTTAATGATGGCTAGTGTACAGACCTGGTACTAGACATGTATGATCAACTCTAGAATGCAAAATGCATTGATAGGTATGCTTAATGCAAGTGACTATCTAATGTAATGATATGAAATGCAATGTAATGCATTATTTTTGTATTTTTGATATTTTAATAATAATTTTGGATTTTGATATATATATATATATATATATATATATATATATATATATATATATATATATATATGTGTGTGTGTATTTGACCAATGGGTTTAATGGATGCCATTGGGGATTTTTGGGTGACCAAAGGGTTTATGGGTAACTTTGGGGCTTTTTAGAGTGACCAAAGGGTTTATAGATACCTTTGGATATTTTTGGGTGACCAAAGGGTTTATAGATACCTTTGGAGCTTTTTGGGTGACCAAAGGGTTTGTAGGTACCTTTGGAGATTTTTTTGGGTGACCAAAGGTTTTATAGATACCTTTGGGTCTTTTTGGGTGACCAAAGGGTTTATAGATACCATTGGGACTTTTTAGGATGATTAAAGGGTTTATAGATACCTTTGGGGCTTTTTGGGTGCCCAAAGGGTTTATAGATACCTTTGGGGATTTTTGGGTTGACCATAGACTTTATAGATACCTATGGGGATTTTTTATGTGACAAAAAGGTTTATAGATACCTTTGGAGCATTTTGGGGTGACCTAAAGGATTTATAGATATATTTGGAGTGTTTTGAAGTGATTAAAAGGGTTTATAGATACCTTTGAAATTTTTTTGGTGACCAAAGAGTTTGTAGATACCTTTGGAGCATTTTGGGTGACCAAAGGGTTTTGTAGATACCTTTAGAGCATTTTAGGTGACCAAAGGGTTTATATATACCTTTGGGATATTTTGGGTTACCAAAGGGTTTTGTAGGCACATTTGGAGCTTTTTGTGTGACCAAAGGGATTATAGATACCTTTGGAGCTTTTAGGGTGGCCAAAGAATTTATGGATACCTTTGAAGCTTCTGGGTGACCAAAGCGTTTATGGGTACCTTTGGGGCTTTTAGGGTGACAAAAGGGTTGATGATACCTTTGGAGATTTTTGTAACTTTGATTATTTTATGAATTTAGGAGGAAGGTTCGATACCTTATGTACACCCAATATTTGTGGTGATTAATGGAAGTGAGGAAGGTGTGATACCTTTAGAATCCTCAATTTGCTTCATTTCTTGAGATGTAAATAGTGGGGAAGATGTTACACCTTGGATACCCCTAGTATGTACTATGATTGATTCAATTTTATTGGCTTGGCTAGGAGGAGTGATAGAAATTGACCCCCCTATTGTGGCAAGGAATTTTGGGTAATGCCAATGTATCGATGGGGTAAAATGAGTGATGCATTTGTGGATGAAGCTTTCTTATCAATAAGATATTGGACCACGTGTCTAAAAACATAAAAATTACTAATGTCATACCCTCTTATTTGGTGATAGAGGTAAGAATGATCCTCCATATATCGTCTAGATATGGACCTTTTTCAGGTTGACCAGGGGTGTGTCTAGTAATATGATTGTCTTTGTTTCTTATAGGTTGTGAAAAATGGTTGACATGGGCTTAGATAATAGAGTCTAGGTATGAATTTGATGTTTTAAATAATGTGATTATGGTCACCTCATTTTATGAGATAGTAGGGTTGTGTTTCTCAGTCATCTTTTTAGATTAATGTTCTTAATTCCCATCTATAGGTAATAGCTTCTGAAATATATCAATTTGTTGATTATTGATTTGAAGATTATTCTTGTCAAGCATATCTTGTACCTTTTTCTTGAATGTGATACATGAATGAATGTCATGACTATTTACTTAATTATAAGGATAATATTGGTCCTCTCGATACCACATTGGTTTGTATCTATTGGTATCCAAGGGGTGAATATCTGACCATGTGATAGCCTTGGCCTCGCATAATTAATTAAACAATGATGTCAAAGATTTAGGTAATGGTGTAAAAGTGTGAGGTTGATGGAACTGTTGCCTTTGCCTCTGACTCTGTTGAGATTTAACGTTGGAATACAAAGGTAGGGGTTGATCCTAACAATCACAAGGTTGCTATTTTGGATGACTCAATCGCAACTCCATTCTTGTGAGTTGATTCAATATATGTTGTAAATAATTGTGTTGATGACTCACTTGTAACTCAATATTGGCTATCTTATCAAAGATATATTTTGAAAATAGTGGAGGTGATTACTGGATGGTTGTTGATGAAGTTGGATGATAAATGATAGGTAGTGGAGGTAGATTGGGTGTGGGAGCCAAGCGATAATTGAGTATATTTGGATCAAAATTTATCAATATTGAAGCATATATGGATGGTTCTTAATGATTGTGAGTAGTGAGTATATCCACATGCTCTTGTTCCAACTTAGAGTGTTTATTTTTGGTATATATATTATCCCAACATTGGTGTAGGGGCACAACTATTCTTGATTTTGTGGAGATGTTGAGTGAGATGGAGTAGGTGTGATTGAATCTAATGATGGTAGCACTTACAAAATGGATGGAGTGTTGGATGGAGTCACAAGTTGCATATATGGATTCAAAGGACTATGGTTCCCTGTCATCACATTGATCATTCTCACAAACTCATGAGAAGATGCATTTGAATTTGGACAAGTCATGGACTCATCATAAATGTGTCCATGGTGGTCTTCTTGGATCTCATATTTGGATGGTGAATTAGAAATGCTATCAATGGGTAGCAACTTGGAAAGAAGATGACCTAGATCCTTTATCGACTCAATGATAGGCGTGAATATAACATTGTGCATTACGTACTCATCAATTTCAAGATTGGTCAACTGAATTGTGTCCTCAAGTGTGGTGGATGAAGATGGTATGATATGATTTGATTCATATGTATCAACTATGGGTTGATTTTTACGGGTTCAAAGCGACAAAAGCGTACGAAGCAGAAAAATGTTGCGATTTCATGACATGTCATGTTTTCGCGACCTGTTATAGTTTCGCGCCAGAAAGCAGTTCAAACGGCCCAATGCAGTTTTGCAATTTTTGAGAATTAAAAGCACTCCAGAATTAAATGTGTTGCTGCTTTTTGATGTGGTCAAGGTAGAAGAACGCACCCAAGCTACCAGAATTGAAGATTTCCATTATTCGAAGCTGATGTTCATGATTTTTTTCTAACGGTTTCAAGCATATTTTCAAGAACAACAATTTAATGAAGACGACCGATTCCTCCTTATGGAATTTATTTTTTGGTTTCTCCGAGGCTGTTTAAGGATATCATCTCCTTGTTTTTGTTGCATAATTGTAGATCTCGAGGAGGTCCATTTCATATTTTTAATGCTGCACAGAGGCAAGACCTCTATATAAATCAATGTAAATCTCAAGAACAAGTATCGGGAGTTTGAGAGATACTTTTGCTAAAATATTTTCAAGTACTTTGCATGAATATAAGACATTCGGCTCTCTAGTTTTGCAAGCAATTTTCTATGTATTTTCCCTTCTGTATTCTGCATTCCTAATTTGTGCTCGCATTTCTTATTTGCTGCTTAGTTTTAATTTTGTATTGAGTTTTAACATTTGCTAGTAAGGGAGTGAGTTCTGGAATGTTATCTTGGAGGTCATCCGTGCAAGGTTGTGAGTGAATCACGTCACTGTCTTCTATTATTTGTTTTTTGCGTACTTAGAGTTATCTACTGTTGATCTTTCCCGATCGGATAAATTCAGCCTACGGCTATATTTCCCATTTCTTTCTGCATCTTTACAATTCCTTTCCTGTAACTTTGATCTAAAAACAAGCTTAGAATAGTAAGGGAACCAGCCCACTTTGGAGATTGGTCTGGGAGACATTTCTTTCTCCCAGCCTTTCAATGTTGGCCGGGTCTAGGGTGCATTTTCTGTAAAATCCTTTTCTGTGGCAGATTTGTGACCAACAGTTTTTGGCAAGCCCGGTGGGACATACTTCTTCTATCTCAGAAAGATCCCATAGCATTGAAGGTTTAATGTTCACCTTCATGCCGTAAAGTTAGAACATTTGGTGACTCTACAGTACCCAAAAATCTCTGAACGTGGATGCAGTGAAAGTTGTACTTCATGATCACGAGATCATAGTCTAAAAAAGTTGGAGATCTTGTCGAGTTTTTTGAACTTGACAACACAAGAAGTGGTGAGCATTCTAGGTTGGTTTCCCCATCCCTTGGATCATCTGCCATAACCACACAAATTCTTGGTATTTTTACTAGTTTTCCACCTTCTCAGTCACATCCATTAGTTCCAATGGCTCAGTATCCTCCACCCAGGAAGTTCTTGGCATGGAACAGATCTAGAGCCTTGAATTTGTAGACTCAGAATCCAGTTCCTCAGGCCACTTTGAAAGTTTTGCTGACCTATGATGGTATGGGTAAGACCGCATATGAACATATTAATGATGTAGCTTCTTTGGCAGCCATTCATGATATAATGACGAAGATGTGATGGTGAAGTTATTGGTGTTATCCCTGAGAGGAAAATTGTTGTACTGGTACCGAACATTGCAACCAGGCACCATTATGTCATGGGATCAGCTAGGAGAACTACTAGTTAAGAATTTTCATGAACAGGCTGATCCATTTTTGTTGTTGCATCAGTTTAACGTGATCCAGAGGCACCCACAAGAAGAGATAGCTGATTTTAATGTTAGATTCACAAGAACCTGGCAGACAATTCCTGATGGTATTCGGCTTGCTGATGAGCTAGCTGCATTTTACTACCTCAGAGCGTTCAACACAGATATCAGTTGCACTGTCCAGTAGTCCAACATGATGACATTTACAGAGTTGTTCGAACAAGCGTTAAATGCAGAATTTGATCTGATTGCTATAGGTAGACTTCCTCTGAAGGTAACTATGCCTATTATACCTGATATGCCTAAGTATTTATTTTTTGGTTCTCTTCCACAACCCATGCCATCTATGTATCCTACCCCATCATGGAGCTCCAATGCACCTCAAATCACACCTATTCCAGTTCCTCAGCTTCCTGCTCCAACTGTTCCCTAGTTGCCTGCACCGAACATTCCAAGGTTAGTTCCTCCACTTACAACTCCTGCAATATCTTCCCCATAGTTTCCATTACCTTTATCGGAATCGCTTGTGTCCTCAAGCCTAGATCCTCAATTGGTTATGTTACAAGAAATTCAGTTGGCTATGAGATCTCTCACTGACAAGGTGACATCTATGGAACGGAGAGAGGCGAAAAGAAGCTATCAGCCACAAAGATTTATGCCGACAGTAACCAGAGAACAACCTGCTCCAAGCAAGGCTATGGAGAAAGCACCTAAAAGGAACTCAACAGTTCTGGTAAGTGAAGAGGCTGGCCCTTCTGAAGTTTCACATGAGCCATCTTATTGGTGTTCTTCCTGTAATGACCCACATGATGAGTCCACTTGCATGGTCCACCAAAATTATTTGCAAGTTCTTATAGGGAGCCATGTAAATATGATTCGAGAGGTGGATCTTACTTCCGTGGAGCCTCTGGAGGAACATATAGCAATACTGACACATAGCGGCAAGAAACCAATGTTGGTAGATCTAGCTAATATGGAGCCATTGAAAGTGCCTCATGTACAAGCAATGAAGCAACAAATGCCAACAAAGGCTCATGATTCCCTAGTGCAACGACAATCACTTTTTTTGTCGAAGGATCCACTTCCATCACCATTAAAAGACAAGGAACAAGCTTCTACTTCCCAGCCACAAGCAGAAACAAAGGATCAAGCCAAAGAGACGTTGTGGTATCCATCATTGACTAAACGACAATGAGTGGAGACCACCCAGCAATATAAGAGCAAATTTGAAGCTTCTAGTGGTGGGAAGGAACAAACCTCCATGGAGTACAACATTGTTGAAGAACTTAAATGGATACCAGCTAAGGTAAGTCTATATGACACCTTACAGTTGCCTGGACAAGTAGATCTCTTATAAGAATCCCCGAAGACCATACAAAGCAAGGGGAAAACTGTAGTCTAGGTAGTTATGGCTCAAACGTTAACTTCTGTAGCAAATGGCAGGAGTAGACCGCCCCTGTTTTATCTGTCATTGCAAATAGAGGGTTCGATCGTACATAATTTCCTGATCGATTCTGGTGCTGCTACAACTGTCATGCCAAAGGCAGTCTGTGAAGCAATGGGAATGGAATTCACACGAAGTAGCCTCATAGTTTTGTAGTTAGATGGTACTCCAGTGAAAACAGTGGGTGTAATCAAGGATGTCCCGATTATTTTGCATAATATGCCCCATATTACAGTCATCTAGGAGATAGTTGTGGTCGATCTAGAACCGTATTTTAGTATGTGCTTATCTAGAGAGTTTATCGCAAAGTTGGGTGGTTACCTTGCACTGGATTATTCTCACTTGGAGATTCCATTCAAAGGAATACGAGTCTGGGTCTACAATCAGAAACCTTCCACTTTTCATATTGAGAAGATAGAAGAAGAACATGTTGTTCATATGATAACTGAAGATTTGGAGGATGAGTTTTCAATGCTCAATTTCAATACTTTGATCCAGACCGAAGTTGGCTATTATTCCATTATGCATCTTGAAGAGGTTGAAATAAAGTTGCCACCTGATCAAGTTGAACAAGATTCTCTTCCAGATCAGCTCTATTTTGATGGAACACAATACAGAAATGGTGCTAACACTAGGACTTAACGATCATGCCTGGGTCTCAATATGGCTGGAACACTTGGAGTGCAGCAGTTACAGACCCTTGGTGATTCTGAGCTAATCAAGAACCAAAAGTTTACTGAGCATTTGTCAAGGATCTGGGATCCAGGATACAAAACCGTGTTCGGGTTCATGTCTTTCTCGAAAGTTCACATCTAATTTGGAAGTTATCTTGTATATAGTAAAAAAAAAAAAAAGTATTGTTTTTATTTGTCCACTTCGACTCTTTTTGCATGCGAGCCCGCAGGTACGTGTTTCTTTCTTTTTCTTCTTCTTTCCCAGCAGTTAGTGGCTTCCTATCAATTTCTTCCTTCCCCTTCCTTTTTCTTCTCTTCCCTTCTTTATTCCCTTCTTCTTCTACTCCTTTTCTTCTGCAGTAAAAAAGGTCACTACTGTTGTTTCTTTTTCCCTTCCTGTTATTCTCGCTTCTTCTTATCCTTTTCTTCTAAGTTCTCTGTCATTTTAGCATTTATCATAGTTTATCCATGGTTCACACCTTTCTCACCATTTATTCCACTTCCATTCCATTAGTTCATTTACTTCCATTCCCCTTCCATCGTAGCTGGTAGCATAGAAGCATTCTGTTACTGTATCTACCGCATCACTCCTCTACTTCACCATTCCATCATATCACTATTCCATTCACATTTCACCACCTACACATCCGCAGGATCTCATTCCATTCATTTTCATTTTTGTGTCCCTGGTGCTTTCATGGAGATTATTTTATAGCACCTGATCAGTTAAGCCAAATGCAGATTCTTTAAGTTTCAGTTATTCAGCAAAAGTTGTTGCAGCAGTCCACCAAGATGTACCCTAGTAGCCAGCTTTCTGTTCTAAGTTTTCATGACTCTGTTGCCCAATGGATTCAGGCCTGGGATTCTTGCATACAGCAGAACTGTATCCCTCGCGAGCTGCCAAAAATGTTGGCATTTTTGCCACATTTATTTGATTGTTGTTTATTCATGCATAAGCTGTTGAAATTCTAACTCCTCTACAGGTTTTGATGCAAAAAATGCCTAAGTCTAAAGGCTATCATGAAATCACGACAAAAAATAGCATGGAGAGCCAAAGTTGAAAATTATCGCGATATCGCGACATGTCGCGTTATCGCAGGTCGGATGAGGAGAGAGAAAAAAAATGCAAAGTCGTCACGATTTCGTGACATGTCAAAAAATCATGGTGAGCGCATTCAACGGTAGTAGGGGGGCAAAATCGTAGCGATATTGCGACGTGTTGGATTTTTGCGGTCAAACCAGTCAACGGAGGGCAGAGTGACAAAGTTGTAGCGAAATCATGACATGTCGCGTTTTCACAACTCGCGATGGCCAGGAAGCATAAGGTTAGAAATTGTCACAAAATCGTGACATAACTGAGCGACAGGCGATGAGACTCGAGAGTGTAGCGAAATCGTGACACAATATGGCACACAGCGTGAAAGGCAAAAGACGTCACGAAATCACGACGCGTCACGTTTTCGCGGCATGGGTGGATAGAAAGGCTTAAGACATAAAATGGTCACGATTTCATGACATTTGTAGGATGAAGCCAAGCAAAGCAAAGGATGTAGCGAAATCGCTATGTGTTGTTTGGTCGCGGTTCAGGTGGATAAAAGAGTCTAAGGCATGAATGGCATCGTGATTTCATGACACCTTTTGAGAATGAGTCCAAGCAAGAGAAAGATGTCGCAAAATCATGACAGAAAGTGGGAACAGTGAAGCATGCAAGCAAACGTCATGATTTCATGACGTAGTGAGCAAGAAAGGCTTAAGGCAAAAAATGGTAGCGATTTTGCGACATTTGCAAGATGGAGCTGATCAAGACAGAACTTGTCACGATTTCGCGACATTGTTGAGGCTAAGGGCAAGAAAGAAGTTGGCATAGTGATTTCGCGACATTCATGAAGATGATGGCTAGCACCAAGAAATGGTAGCAATTTCGTGACACATTGTTGAGGAAAGACTAAGTGCAGATAATTGTAGTGAAATCACGAAGTGCTCCATTTTTGCGGTTCACGAACAGTAAAGTCCTAGAAAACAAAACTTGTAGCGAAATCGCGACATGGTGGAAGTTGAAGAGACGTAGAGGCAACAGTGTCGCATTTTCGTAGCTTAGAAGCAGAACTGTACAATGTGCATAAACGTGGTAGCGAAATCGTGACATGTCGGATTTTCGCGACGTAGAAGGGAAGATGAAGCTAGAAGATAGAAAACGTAGGGAAATCGCACAGTGTCACGTTTTCATGGTTCAAGGTAGCGAAGGAGATAAAGAAGCCAAATATGTAGCGATTTCGTGACATGGTTTATTTTTGTGGGTTCAAAGCGACAGAAGCGTACGGAGCAAAAAAATGTTGCGATTTCACGACATGTCGCGTTTTCGCGACCTATTATAGTTTCGCGCCAGCAAGCAATTTAAACGGCCCGATGCAGTTTTGTGATTTCTGAGAATTAAAAGCGCTCCAGAATTAAATGTGTTGCTACTTTTCGATGCGGTCAAGGTAGAAGAACGCGCCCAAGCTACCAGAATTGAATATTTCCATTATTCGAAGCTACTGTTCATGATTTTTCTAACGGTTTCAAGCATATTTTCAAGAACAACAATTTAATGAAGATGACCGATTCCTCCTTATGGCATTTAATTTCTGGTTTCTCCGAGGCTATTTAAGGATATCATCTCCTTATTTTTGTTGCATAATTGTAGATCTCGAGGAGGTCCGTTTCATATTTTTAATGCTGCACAGAGGCAAGACCTCTATATAAATCAATGTAAATCTCAAGAACAAGTATCGGGAGTTTGAGAGATACTTTTGCTGAAAGCTTTTCAAGTACTTTGCATGAATATAAGACATTCGACTCTCTGGTTTTGCAAGCAATTTTCTATGTATTTTCCCTTCTGTATTCTACATTCCTAATTTGTGCTCACATTTCTTATTTGTTGCTTAGTTTTAATTATGTATTGAGTTTTAACATTTGCTAGTAAGGGAGTGAGTTCTGGAATGTTATCTTGGAGGTCATCCGTGCAAGGTTGTGAGTGAATCACGTCATTTTCTTCTGTTATTTGCTATTTGCGTACTTAGATTTATCTACTGTTGTTCTTTCCCGATCGGATAAATTCGGCCTACGACTATATTTCCCATTTCTTTCTGCATCTTTACAATTCCTTTCCTATAACTTTGATCTAAAAACAAGCTTAGAATAGTAAGGGAACCAACCCACTCTGAAGATTGGTCTGGGAGACATTTCTTTCTCCTAGCCTTTCAATGTTGGCCGAGTCTAGGGTGCATTTTCTATAAAATCCTTTCCTATGGCAGATTCGTGACTAACAGTTCCTAAGGTTATAAGGATTCATACTACACGTCCCTGCCAAGGATGGGTAGTCCTCCCCAAGGCCTAAAAGAATCAATGACCATTCCAAAAAAAACATTTCCACAAGCCATCATCACAATCACCTTTGGTCTCTTAGGTCATAAGGATTCGTACTACACATCCCTGCCAAGGATGGGTAGTCATCCCCAAGGCCTAACAAATCAATACCCTCACTTCCTAATCTCCATACTACCCGTTGGTTCCCAAAGTCGTAAGGATTCGTACTACACGTCCCTGCCAAGGATGGGTAGTCATCCCCAAGGCCTAAAAGGATCAATGTTATTATAAAGCTCAAAATCCAAATCAAATAATAGTGGTTATCACCACTATTCAAAATCCTTGCTCAAAAGAACACAAAAAAAGAAGAAGAACAAAATAAATAGTGATTTTTCATCACTTTGTATACGAGCAAATATCCTAAACCATTGAGCCAATAAAAATCCTGAACTTTAATCCCTAGAATTCTCAGTATTCAAAAACCATCTAGGTGATCCTCATTACAGGTTTGGTGTACAACCTACCTGGCAATGGCGGTATCCTACCCGCATGACGATATGTCTATCACATTAAGCTTTGCATGTGAGTAGACCAATGTTTGCATGTGGATGAGCTAGCTTATGGTACCTTAGATTATCCCATGGATTAATCTTGCCAAATACAACAACGGAGTTAGTGGAGCTAATTAGGTGATCCTTATGTAGACACCAAAACAGCACCAATCCGATTATGTGACTGCAAACACTGATCGCTTTGACAAACATAGCCCCCAGGGTAGCCCTTAGAGGTCAAACAGTGGTCCTAACCACTTTCATAGCAATTTTGTAAGGTCAAGAAGCAATCTGGCACATTTAGGCACTTTGTCTAGTATTCGTCTCACCTAGGGACGAATACTAACTGGGATTCATCTCACCCAGGGATGAATTCTGAAATCGTCCCTGGTCAGGACGAATTCCAGGTTTAACGGGCAAAAAGAAAAATGCCGCCAAGTGGCAGCCAAGGACAGTCAATTATTGCCTCCTCGCCATGCATGCGCGTGTAGGTGGGTAGGTTGGCGTTGATGGACTGTCACAGGGGCGATCATGGAAGCCCAAGTCAGGGAGGAGTCTCCTCCCTCTTGGGAAGGCATGGCCGCCACATGGCATCCCTGCATGCCCCTCCAAAGAGACCCCATGGGTCTATAAAATGGTGGAATTTCCCACCCAAAAGAGGACAGATTGGAGGCAATTTCAAGCAACAAAGTGTTGTCCAATTGAACATCCACATTTGCATCTTTTCGATTCACCTTCTCACATCCACTAATCTATTTCGCAAGAGGTTATTGGGTGGCTTTTAGAAGCGTGGATCCAACCCAAATCCAACATTTGACTACCTTAAACCACCAATTTGCCGACACCCCAATCCTAAGAGGTTTTGGGCCCATCCCTAGTGGATTGGTGCCAAAATCAAGTGCCAACGGTGGGAGGCCCACTTGGGCACCCCCGCATTTTCTAAAGTTTTCTTCTAAAGCATTTTAGATTGTTTGTTCATGTTACATTTTATGTTATTTAGTTTAATTAACTCATAGCTTCATTTCCATCATGCTTTTATTAGATTTCACCATGCTTTTTGTCGCTTTGTTGTCCCTCTAACTTGTAGGTAGCGACATCGAATTCCCAAGGATAGAGGCCAAATTGGGAGAATCCGACCATCTGGGTCGTCCCAAAATGGACCCAATTACATAACCCCTCTATTTGCAGGTGTTTTGGAGGTCTCGAGGTTCGACATTGGAGCGGCAACAACTTGGCGTTCTAACTCAATAGAATTCGTCTCACCCAAGGATGAATAACAGCAGAATTCGTCCTACCCAGGGATGAATTCCAGGTGAAGGCAGATTGGCTGACTGTTTCAATGGCAGTGGCCTTCTGGTAATGTCTTCTGACCTCTGTCAGGTTTGCAGGTGATTTATGTTCATTCTTAGTCACTGTTTTTAACAATCTTAGGCATACATCCTTCATTGATTTCAAAGCATAAATGTTTAATGTTTGCAGCAGGTGCTACTAACGCCTTGTTTGTTTCTTTGATTGCAAGAGGAGCAATAAGAAGTGAGGATTTATCAACATCAGTGGCGACAACACTTTGGCCCGTCCATTTTGCATGTGGGCATGCGGAAGGAGGAAGACTAAGTCACAAATTGTAACAAAGATGAATTTAACGCTCCTAGCCCCTAAAAAGGGAGGAGACGTCTATGTAACCGAGGATAAGAAAATTGAATAAAGAGGGATGTGCTTTCCTACATCTTTTCTTTCATTTCCAACTTATCTCTTTTCTTTGTTTCGTGCATAGGATTAAAGCGTTACATTTTGTCTTATATTGCATAGCTATAGTTTTCCTTTTACTTCCGAAATCTCATGCTTTCAGTGGCGATCACGGTGGGACTCTGTCCCCTGGTTTTAAGATCAAATAACTGATCTTTTTTATGTTTTTGTGCTTGACAGGTACAAGTTTTTAACGTAGACTATTATTCGTCTCTGACTGTGACGAATATCTGACTGTAATTCGTCTGACCCTGAGACGAATTTTAAATTTGTCTCTGGTAGGGACGAATTCTATTCTGCAATTCGTCTCACAGAGGGACGAATTCCTACCTGTGAATTTTTAGAATAGAAGATCAGAAACATCAAGTCCAGGCAGAAAAGAGGTAAAGTTCCAAACTGTCTTTGTCATTTTTTTTTATTTTCTGCTTTCATTTCCTGTCAATTCTTGCATGCTTAAAGAAAATAGTGGTTGACTGCATGTTTCATTTTTCTAATTAAAATAAACCACACACACATCACGTGGCACCTTTTAAACCAAGGAGCTGGTCCTAAGACCCCAGCCCTTGAGCAAGACCAACGGTGGGTTCATCACCACCTTGGCTTAGCTTTGCATCCATTTCCCCGATTGTCACTGTTGTTAGGCGTAAATCCTGACGAAAGCTGACCGAGTGTCACTGGGGTGATTCCCATGCACACGAGGATAAGTCTTCTATGGTAGGTGTCATTAACAGGACAATCCCCCTTTCGTACCGCCTATGTTCCATGTACCATCTGCTCTCATGTACCTATAGTTTCCCTATCATAAGGACGGGTATATAGAGAGGTTGGTATATCGGTCTGGCAATGGTATATTGAAGGGGCGACCATTTATGGGAGTCATATGAGCCAACATTATGCATTTAAACGCTCTTAAAAACTTGCAAAAACAAAATAAAACATCAAAATGCACTAAACCAGTTTAGGATGCACCATTAATATTTAAAAGAGATAATCATCGCTTGCATGTGTGTGTTCATTTCTGCTTAGTGTAATAAAAAAAAATCAAAAAAATCATAAACAAAAGATAAAAATCTATGCATTTTGTCACTCACTCCAAAAAGCTCCAAGGATTCCTACAATCACTTGGTCATCCCCAAAAGGACCCAAAGGTGTCCATGAACCCTTTGGTCAACTCAAAAGCACCCTAAATGTGCCCATAAGTGATGCGGGAGCATCCAACGAAATTTAGGAAATTTTACTTTTTTTTTCTAAATTTTAGTGCATCTTGTCGGGGCCATAACTTCTCAACCGTAGCTCCGATTGACACAAAATTTTTTGGGCATCCTATTTGCCAAGAAAATTCAGTTTTCAAGGCCAAATTCCATCATCTAGTGCCCCGAAATTAGGTTTTAAAATTGCGTGCCTAATTTTTTGCACTTTTTGAGTTGTTCGGATGTCAATATCTCCTAATGTATTTAGATTTAGGACTTGAGACTTCATTTTTGTCTTATCTACTATAAGAGGGATGCGCATGCCAATTTTGGGCCCCATATAACTCATTTTCAATTTTAGGGTTTTTTAGAGAGACATCATCATGGTGCGCACCCGCAGCCAAGCCCAATCACGGACGGATGCTGTGGGGAATATCCAAGGAGGCACAAGTCACCTCCGGTATAGCCCCAAGGATTTGGTCATACCACTTTGGTGGCCTGACACACAAGGCAGACCCCTCCAAACCTTAACGGATAAGGACTATAGGGGCACCCCTTCTAAGAGCACTTATGTTCAGCAGAGCACCCATCACACACCCTTCCATGAGGGGTACATTCGTAGGAGAGCTCCCTTAGATGCTCGCTATGAGAGATCACCGCACGATTAAGCACTAGGTCAACATAGGGTTCGACAAGAGAAACCACATGATTACATTATCCCTCCTTCACCCCCTCTAGTTGTCAGGACTACAAAGACAAATCCAGAGCACAAGGCTCCTCAGGTGGGGCGAGCCAACTCCACCCATTCCTTTTTCACTTATGAAAAAGAGCACGAGGAAAACCCTTACCTTCCTCGAGAGCAATATATAGTGCAAGAGCAACATGCCTCCACACCTGCTATCTATCAGGACCACTCACTGAGGCCAAAGCCCCGAGGGAATGTCGCTACCCCTAACAGAGGGAGGCTACCTATAGAAATCTTGGATCACTATGACCGAGATAGATATGTAGGAGAGGCATATAGGCCTTCTAAACATGAGGCGGTAGGACCAACTATCTTAGAATCTATCAAGCACATCACACATCGGATGTAATTCACGCAACTTGAGCTAGAGCAACTACGTTTAGAGGAACTGTACTATATTAACAAAGAGTACCTTCAGCACTAGAAGGATGAGTTTTTCCAACACACTATTCAGGAGAGGACTCCAACCCTTCACACACATAAGACAAAACATTGTGAGAGGCACAACCCCCGGGTGCAAGACAAGTCCCCGCGACCTCATCAAACACCACCCCCAATGCCTCCTAGACATGAGCGGGAGGCCACTCCTATAACCAATAACGAGTGCCTTCCTTAGGAACCCACTTAGGTTTATGGGCCACCCTTAGAAATTCATCAAGAAGCCTCTAAGGAATCAGAGCGAGAAGAAGAGTGAGATAAAAAGCCCCACCAAGGCATGGGGAGTGCCATCTGGCCACCCCTCCATAAGCCCCAAGTTCCTCAACAAGAACCAACCAAAGAGGAGGAGCTCAAATCTCCCGATACATGCAAAGCACTAGAGCACTTAGATTCGGTAGAGACCAAGATTTTGGAGCTCCCAAGGCCCAACTTACATGAGGCTCATGTCGAAGAGGATCAACCTTTAACCGTAGGGCTACCTGATGATGCAGTCCTCCATGTCTTAGAATCTCCAGATTATGATGAGTTGTACTCACTGGTCGAAGGTGAAGATAAAACAGAGATAGCCCATAGCAATCACATGCGACAGCATCGACATCCCATAAAAATCGAGGAAGCATGTCAACAGATAAACATAATACTAGGGCATGAGTGGCACGTTAACCCACCATAGTGGGACCAAGCGTTACATCCGCCATGTTGGGCATATAGAGATCAACTTCTACCCAAAGATCCCATAGCAATATCAGTGCCCATGGTAGATCCTGCCCTCATCTCTATGCATAGGGCTGATCCATTCATGCCAATCCCTATAGATCCAGATCCGAAGTGCAAAGACCATCAAGCTAGGGGTACCTCTATCCCCTAAAGAGCCATAGTCCAAACTAAAAAGCTCCAAGGATTATCGCAATCACTTGGTCACCCCAAAATCTCCAAGGATTATCGTAATCACTTGGTCACCCCAAAAGCTCCAAGGATTATCGCAATCACTTGGTCACCCCAAATGCTCCAAGGATTATTGCAATCGCTTGGTCAATCCCAAAATTCTCCAAGGATTATCGCAATCGCTTGGTCAAAACCCCAAAATATCCAAGGATTATCACAATCGCTTGGTCACCCCAAAAGCTCCAAGGATTATCGTAATCACTTGGTCATCCCAAAAGCTCCAAGGATTATCGCAATCACTTCACCCCAAAAGCTCCAAGGATTATCGCAATCACTTGGTCATCCCAAAGGCTCCAAGGATTATCACAATCGCTTGGTCAAAACCCAAAAGCTCCAAGGATTATCGCAATCACTTGGTCACCCCAAAAGCTCCAAGGATTATCGTAATCGCTTGGTCACCCCAAAAGCTCCAAGGATTATCGCAATCGCTTGGTCACACAAAAAGCTCCAAGGATTATCGCAATCACTTGGTCACCCCAAAAGCCCCAAGGATTATCGTAATCACTTGGTCACCCAAAAAGCTCCAAGGATTATCGCAATCACTTGGTCACCCAAAAAGCTCTAAGGATTATCGCAATCACTTGGTCACCCAAAAATCTCCAAGGATTATCGCAATCAGTTGGTCATCCTAAAAAGGCTCCAAGGATTATCACAATCGCTTGGTCAAATCCCAAAATGCTCTAAGGATTTCCACAATCGCTTGGTCAAAAATCAAGAAAAGTCAAAATTCAAAAATCATCAAAAACAACAAAAACATTTGCATCTCATTTCTAGGCATGCTCAAATTTATCAATAGAGAGCTTTTCTCGCATCTCATCTTCATATTCACAAAAATCAATCCATCAAAAACACAAAAAAAATACATAGCTGCATTAAAGCATTGCATCCATACATTGCATATTTGTGGTCGTACAGGTCAAAGGCACCATAAGCTGTAATTGCTCTGCTAGTCCATCTTGTTCCCCACTGTTCCATGTTACAAAAACAACAAAAACACCATGCATTGCTTTTTACCACACTAGAGTCAGTGGTCTTTTTAATGTATCAAGAGTTTTCATGATTCAGTCATCATTTTTCTCTTTAGCTATGTAATGTACCGAGTCAAACATATTTTACGAAGGTAGAGTTACACTTGAAATACGCCTTGTTACGTAACATCCCAACAAAAATTAAAACACATAAAAATTCCCAAGTTGTGTGAATGAAAGATGAAACCTACACAGTAATCCAGGTCACCATAAGGGAAACGATTATCTTGCTCATCCCCCAATGCAAATGGTTCAAGAATGCTGAAAATTCACAAAAGGACAAACTCTTTTCTATCCATTCACCTCCATATACAGTGGTTTTCACCACTTCCAAATCCCAATCATAGTTGGTTCCCAAAGTTGTAATGATTTGTACTACATGTCCCTGCCAAGGATGGGTAGTCATCCCCAAAACCAAAAGGGATCAACGCCATTCACAAACAAAATTTCAACAAATCATCATCCTAACACTTTCTATTCACCTTTGGTCTCTAAGTTGTAAGGATTCATACTATCCGCCCCTAACCAGGATGGGTAGTCATCCCCAAGGCCTAACAGATCAATGCCCTTACTCCATAATCTCCATCATCCCCCTTGGTCCCCAACATTGTAAGGATTCGTACTATCCGCCCCTAACCAGGATGGGTAGTCATCCCTAAGGCCATGAGGATCAAAGCCATTCACAAGCTCAAATTCATAATACTCAAAACACAAAATCAAATAACAGTGGTTATCACCACTATTCAAAATCCTTGCTCAAAAAAGAATTAATAGAAAATAAACTATGATTTTCATCACTATATAGACAAGCAAATTTCTAAATAATTTAGCCAACAAACATCCTGAGCCTGAATCCCTGGAATTCTCAGCATTCAAAAACCATCTAGGTGATCCTCATTACAGGTTTGGTTGACAGCCTATCTGGCAATGGTGGTATCCTACCCGCATGAAGATATGTCTGTCACATTTGCTTCGCATGTGTGCAGACCAATGTTTGCATAAGGATGAGCTAGCTTATGGTATCCTGGATAACACTACAGATTAATCTAATTAAATACAACAAAGGAGTTAGTGGAGCTATTTAGGTGATCCTCAGTACAGGTTTGGTTGAAAGCCCATCTGCATCGGCGGTATCCTGACAAATACCACATAAATGAACTCAATTGCACACACAGGGATGTGAAATAACTTGGTCAAAAACAATTCCGATTCATACCTTGTTCAAAAGTCTTGTAAGATAAAGTATAGTTGTGGCTAGTGAGTTAAAACCGCCTGAGTCTCAGAAAACCTTAGCTACATTTCTAAAAAAACTGCGCTACTTTTCATCCTTACAATACCATCAAAAAATACAAAAAAAGAAGAAAAACCATAGCTACACATACAAAGTCATGCATCATAGCAATCGCCTAAAAACAAAATAACAAAGTTCTAAACAGTCTATGGTGCCATAGCCAAACATTACAAATCCCATTCATCCATTTCATCTCTGCATATCACATATAAATCAAAAACATTTGCATTCATCATAGCATATGCATCCATCAAAATAAATCAACATGCATACATCCATATTCATCAACCATCATGCATAAGATCAAAGAAAATCAAAACAAAACAACAAAAAAATGCAACACAAACAAAAAGCAATAAACATTGCCAGACACAAGTGCTCTTGCACTTAACCTCTTGGCATAGAAAAATTGATGTCGGGGTTTACATTGTCACTATCCTACTCTCTAAGAAGGCTACCATAGCCGGACCGCTCCATGAGAAGACGAATTGTCGACAATTTCACCCCCAAATGGCATCACAAATGGGTCAAAGCCCACTAAAAAACAACAAGAAAATAAAAACAACAAAAACAACAAATAAATGCAACAAAAACAAAAAGCAATAAACATTGCCAGACACAAGTGCTCTTGCACTTAACCTCTTGGCATAGAAAATTTGATGTCGGGGTTTACATTGTCACTATCCTACTCTCTAAGAAGGCTACCATAGTCGGACCGCTCCACGAGAAGATGGATTGTCGACAATTTCACCCCTAAATGGCATCACAAATGGGTCAAAGCCCACTAAAAAACAACAAAAAAATCAAAACAACAAATAAATGCAACACAAAAACAAACAGCAATAAGCATTGCCGGACACAAGTGCTCTTGCACTTAACCTCTTGGCATACAAAATAGACATTGGGGTCACAAATTGTCATTATCCTACTCCCTAAGAAGGCTACTTTAGCCGGACCGCTCCATGGGAAGATGGATTTTTGCCAATTTTAGCTCCAAATAGCGTCGCAAAAAGGGTTAACACCCACCAAAAATAGGTCCAAATGTTGGAAACATTGCACATGCTTAATGATAAACCATCTAAAGGCACCCTTGCACAAGTCATCTTGGGTCAAGAGACTCATCGCTTTTCTCATGAAGGTCATTCCCTCATCGATTCGTCGCTTGAGGGGGTAGTCACACTTAGTCATCAATCAACAAGCACACATCCAATTAAGGAAAACGACATGCATTCAAAGAATCATTGACAAAGACAATTACGCTCCTGCTTGGGGCAGTAAACAAGCAACAATCAAATTGATCAAACACTTGGCATTCGTGAATCATGAACACAAGGTTCCCCTGAGGACAAAAGGTTGCGCCATTTGCCTAATCATGACTGATCAATGTTCAAGCTCAAGTCACACCTCACCAAAACAGGTTAATACTTGAAATAAAATTCCTTAGCTCGTCAGAAGCAAGGATTCAAGAATGCATGCCCTTTCCATGCTTGGGGCATCAAAAGTTGATTAGTGTATCGCTCCAAATTTTTTCGCATCCCTACCTTCAGGCTATTGGATCCGCACCCGGAAGGAGGATGGGAAAAGGATGGTGCGGTACCTCGGACGAGAGGACTTCACGAAGGTCCCGCCTCTCAAGGGAGGTGTATTTTGGTGATTTTTCGACGGATGGTGGGTTCACCAAGAAACATTTGGCGGCAGTTTCCATGCCTAGGTTTTGGAATGTGTTTAGATGAGTTCGTTTTATCCTTTAAGCATTCATCCTAGGTTTGGCCGAATGAATCTAACTTAATCTATATGAAAATGCAACTTTCAATGAATACAGAAAACAGATTTTGAAAGCAAAAAATAGAGAATTTACAGGAGGAAAATGGGGAATACCTGATCCGGATGTCTGAAGAAGATTCTGGCGGTTGATGCAGTCTGGATCGTCTGGAATTCTATAGAATCGCCTGCAATCTGACAGAATCATCCGAAATCTGACAGATTCGTCTGGAATCTGACAGAATCGTCTGAGACTGATAGAATCGTCTGAGATCTGACGAATTCGTCAGACGAATTCGTCAGAGACCTGCAAAACAGCAAACAGATGCAAAATACAAAAAAATTCTACTGTGCAGACAGAGGTAAATTACATAAAATTGCAATATGAATACTGAAAAATATTTAAAAACAGAATTTAAAGCAAATTACTGTACTTTAATGGCAGATTATGAGCTTAACATGCAATCTAGACTAGATGGGTGAACTCCAGATGCAAAATAGGATAAAAACTAAATAGATTATCTAATTTGCAAAACAAAATAACAGAGACAAAGTTGAGAAAAGAAAACTCCGAGCAATCGATTGCCTCGATGTGGACTACGATCGAGATCGTCTCGCATCGCATACGAAATCGTCTCGAATTTGATGAGATCGTCTCCGATCTTGACAGGTTCATCGGCGGCGATGGGTGCTGGCTCCGGTTGAAAATCAGTGGTGTACCTACAAAAAAATGGCTATAGGACTAGTGCAAAAGATAGATTATGATGTTTTAGTACAGAGGGATTCAGTTTGCAGATAAATTCAGCCAGGGGTTGGGGAGGGAAAATCTTAGAGTTTAAATAGGCTTAGGGAGAGTTGTTGGGAGGTTGGAGATCTTCCCAATTTGGGAGATCTCCAACGGGGGAGGGTCCCAACGGCGCAGACACGCTTCTGCCCGGATTGGAGACCCGTTGGAACGGATTCCAACTATGCAAATTCAGTTTTGCGACAAAATCGTCTGGACGTTCTAGTCCAGACGAAATCGTCAAATCTGGGGCGATATCGTCTGATCGGCGACGATATCGTCCAACGGTCAAAACAACCTCTAAAAATGGCACGAAAAAAGGGGAAACGGGTTTCTCGGCGGTTAACGGGCGGTTTGGGAGGTTAAATTTGAATTTAAATTTATTTACTAAGGTGAATGTAATTATTCCAATTTGTATCGCGCCAATTTTAGGGTGCTACATTTTGCCCCCTCTTTAGCGAATTTTCCGAAGAAAATGCGTTAAAGATGAGTTCTTCTCGATCTACGAGAAAGCAAAAAATTATACCCATTTTTAGGCGACGATTCTTGGTCGAATCGTACGATGGCTTACTATGGTGCCCCCTCCGTGTTTTTACCCAAATCGAACGTTTGAGGTAAAAACGCGAAAAAGCAAAATTAATTTGAATTATTTTTGAATGAAATTATGTTTGATATATGATATGTTTTTGATCATATGACTTGTGTTATGTGTATGTTTATGATGCTTTTATGTTTGATTGATTGATTTGATAATTCATTGAGGATTCATGTAATTATGTCGTTGGAAATATTATAATTTGAATGTCATGCTGTAATATTTTAAATGAAATAATCTGATGTAACAAATTGGTTGTTTGTAATGTGGTGATAAAAATAAAAAGAGACTTCTAACAATAATTTCAAAGGACATTGTCGCTATTATAGACCATTTCATGGAGTCGCTGCTCACTCGGTCGTCAAGCTAGTCCCATTTATAGAAATATTGTTAAAAGTAAAAAGAGTGCTTAAGAGACTGTCTTAAGACTTTGGTGCAATAGTGCAAATGATGATGATGATGATGATTTGTTTTCAGATTTCCATGAAAAATATTATGCATGAAATATTTTAAAATGATTTTTGCTAGGCATAAATTCCTAAGTGTGATAAAATTTTTGGATAATTCCCTAGGAATTATACCATCATTGCAAAATTTAAAGGTTGACATAATGACATGAAATAATGAAAATGTGTTTGCTTTTGAAAAAGCATAATTTGTGTAAAATGAAGTCATATGGTTTTTATGATTTTTAAATAAATGGGGAATAAAAATTGTTACAATGGTTTGCGCTAGGCATAGAATATGTAGGTATAGACTTATACCATCATCGCGAAAATCAAAGAAAATAGTTTTATTGCATGGTTGATTTTTGATGAACAGAAAATATGAAAATGAGGACTTGCGCTAGGCATATAATTTCAATTTTGGTTTTGAAACTATACCATCGTCGCGAAAGTCGATATGATATGTATGATATGTTTTGAAAGAAATTTGTGATTTTTCTATTATATAGTTGTCTTTATGAAAAATAATTGTACTTGATTTATTCCAAACAAGTTGCAAAAATAATATTTCAAAGTATTTTGAAGACAAAAATTAGATTTATAAGGAATCCCATGTGCATATGTGAATTCATTTCCAATCTTGATTTATCATAATGATAGACAAAATCTCTCAAATACAAATGTGTGTGCAATTGTATTGTTCATTTACCAGGTTTGAGCAAGATACTATGATACAAGTGATTTGAAGAAACCAAATAAGTGTTCATTAACCATGATGTAGATGCATATAACCATATTAGACTACTATGTAGATCGGATTATCAAGAGCTAGCTAATCCATAAGCGGACATAGGTCTGTACAAAAGAAGGTCGCTAATGTGACGGACATATCGCCACGCTAGGAGTTACCCAAGGCCAAGCGGGTTGGGCACAAACCACCTGTTATGGGGCTTACCTCACTGTTTTCGAATAATTGAGAATTCCAGGGATTCAAGCTCATCAACCCTTCTTTTCTTTTCAAAGGGTAGGGAAAGGGATTTTATTGCTTTCTTGCTTTCTTTTGAACTTTGCTTCTTTTTCTTTTGTATTTCTTTTGCTTGATAATGCTTGGAATATTACTGAAATAACATTTTTCTTTTCTCTTTTTTCTTTCTTGAACTTTTTTTTTTTTTCTTTTTTTGTGCTAGGGATACTTGCTCAGATTAGCTGTAGAGCAAGGGATTTTTATTCTGGGTAGGGGTGAGCTTGTCCTTTTGCCAATTCTCAAAGATTCTAGACCATGTGCATGATAGGATAGCAGGGGAAACTTTTCACCCAAGAAATCAGTTCTACTATGTAGCAAAACATGGAAATTACAAATATAATCATTTTATTGTGAAAAGATGTGCTTGGTTTAAGTAAATAACAAGATCAATTCTCTATGCTCAAACTTTATTTAATTGAATTTTGTGAACTTTGATATAAGAGAGATTAGTAATCATGCCGGATAAAATCAAGATATTTATTGTTGTGAGTGTGCAAGTGAGGGATGCCAAATAAATGCTAATTGTATCCAAAATAAGTTGAAACATATAACTGCAATAATTGTAAGAAAATATATATACATGATTTTTTAGAAGTTGGGAGAATGTTGACTCTCTCTTTCTTCTGTATATTGTTTTGGTTTCGAAAGAGTCAAGCATATAACTGTTTTTAGATTTTTATTTAGATTTTTGTTTTTGAGCAAAAAGAACTTTAATAAGTGCTTTAAATAAATGCAATAGATAGTTTTTGAAGATTTTTGGATGATTATGAATGTTTTTGGTGTTTTTGAATTTATAAATTGAAAGAAATACAAGATAGTAATTTTGAACAAATATATACATGGATGAAATGACCAAATTTATGCATAGTAACGTTTAAGATGCAAAATATTCATGGGTTCTTTAAGTTCTTTACCATCTAAGGTAGATAATTTATATGCTCCTCGATTCAAATTTTGCAAGTAATAATGTATGGTCCAAGCCAGTTGGGCTCAAATTTACCTTTAAGGTCCTTAGTTGCATTTGTATTTTTTTGAAGATTTTGAGGATTTTGATTTTTTTGTATTTTGATTTTAATTTATGAATTGAAATTGGTGGTATATACAAGATGATCTATATACACTATACAAGGTTTATTTGAGTATAGCATGTCTAAGGTTGCTTCAAAATCAAAGGAGGTTTTGAAGGATAATCTGGTTGAGGTGAAGGTAAGAATATAAGGTGATGAATAAAAGGTAGTGATAACAAAAGCTTTGTTATAATGTAGAATAATGTAGCAAAAGATTTGACTTTTATATGTGTAAAATTGATCATGTTACAAAATAAAATGTCAGAAGGATAAGAAAGTTCTTCATTCTTATTATTATATTCCAAGTCTTGATAAGATGGAGAAAGTATATGTGAAAGATATGCATGGGTGTTATTTGGTAAACAAGGATGATCATATATGGATGAAGAAAAGTGATGGATAGAAGATAATTGTGACAATAGAGAATGTATAGAACTTGATGTTTCAATCGTTAAATATTCTTCAAATGGTTTTGGGTCACCATGTATGGTAACAATTTTATTTGTAAGTTCAAACTTCAAACATTGGTGAAGAGTGGAAGGGAAAACCCTCATCGTATGAATCCAAGGACTCTGGAGAAGTAGGTTGTAAGGTGAAGGACAATATCCTACATAGAATAAAGTATCCAGGATCTTGGATCCAATATTAAGGGGAAAAATTATAGTACCTTGAGCTTCTTGAATTTCATTGTTAAAAGATTTTATAATAACATTTGATTCATTAATATCTTCTTCCTTTAATTTGTGTTTTTGAAATAATTGATAAGTGCATAAATTAAGAGAAGAGTCATTATCTACCATGATAGTTCTAACAAGTGTTTCTTTACGAGATCCGATAATGTAAAGATAGGAGTCTTCTTGTGGAGTAGAGGAAGGAATATCCTCATCATAGAATGAAATATGGTTAACCTCAAGAGGGTTTATACCATTAATTATGTTCTTAGAGAAAATATGATGAGGAACAAATTGTTGGCTAGGTATCTTGAACAAAATTTCCTTATGAGAACTTTGTAATACTTCTAAAAGGGATATCTTTGCTTGAGGATTAATCACTTGTTGTTGGCTATCAAAGTGGATTTCAGATTGAGATTTTGATTCTAAAGATGAGCTTTCTATGCTTACATTCCATTTTGGATCATTCTCTAGAGCCAAAGATAGTTTTGAAGGTTGGTCAAATGAGGAATCCATATCTTGAATATCAGATTGAGTTGATTGAACTTGAGGTTGCTCATTTGTAGTTTTTGTTACAATATTAATAATATCATCATGATGGGACACATTAACATGCAATATTTGATTGGTTTCTTGTTGTTGATAATTGAGTAGGGGTTCTTGGGAGATCCCCATGTCTTGATTGATTATTGGTATTTGTTGTGTAGGAGTTTGATTGTTTACTGGAGATTTATAATCAGTTGTAGATTGTAATTCCTTTATATTAAAAAGACCCTTATCAATCAAATCTTGAATTGCACATCTTAAATCTTTACAATTTTGTGTCATATGTCCATCTACTCTATGATATTCACAATGTAGCTCAGGTTTAAACCAATCTGATGTGGTATCAAGGTTGTCTTATGGAAGGGAGTTCAATCTTATTTGTGTCAAGTAAATACTTGAGAATTATATCCATTGGTTGATTGAGCTTAGTAAATTTACGTGATGAAGGTTTTTGAGAGGTTTTTGATAAATGCCTTAGGAATTTCGTCATAAAAGGACCTAATGGTTTCTCACCTCTACTTTCTTTATTATGGGTAGAATGATGATAGGAAGATTGCGATGTAGGAGGTGAGTGCATGGTAGAATTGGAAGAATAAGTATTTTCTTGTTGAAATGGATGTGTTGTATTGAAAGAAGAGTTTTGAAAAGGTGGCGGAGGATTATATGTGGATTGATAGACATAATATGGATATATGGGAGAATAGATAATATCATTATGAAGAGGATTGGCAAAGGGATTGTTTTGTTGGGTTATGGATGAAAAATAAGAAGAGTGTGATGGAGGTGGTGTTGAATAGGGATGAGGTTGGTCATAATCAACAAATGTATTTAGCTGAATTCTTCCAACATTACTGATGGACTCATATTGATTTGAGTAAAAACTCATGGTTTCTTTAGTACTTCTAAAAGTAATATTTAGCATCTACTATTTAGGATTGAATATAAAACATACAAACTTGAAATGATGATTTTGTTTTTGTTTTTCTTGTATAATATATATATTTTTGTTTTTTTTTGTTTTTGTTTTCAAAAGGTTATGATGCATTCACGTCGGGTTCACCAAAATGTATCGCTCCAAATTTTTCGCATCCCTACCTTCAGGCTATTGGATCCGCACCCCAAAGGAGGATGGGAAAAGGATGGTGCGGTACCTCGGACGAGAGGACTTCACGAAGGTCCCGCCTCTCAAGGGAGGTGTATTTTGGTGATTTTTCGACGGATGGTGGGTTCACCAAGAAACATTTGGCGGCAGTTTCCATGCCTAGGTTTTGGAATGTGTTTAGATGAGTTCATTTTATCCTTTAAGCATTCATCCTAGGTTTGGCCGAATGAATCTAACTTAATCTATATGAAAATGCAACTTTCAATGAATACAGAAAATAGATTTTGAAAGCAGAAAAATAGAGAATTTACAGGAGGAAAATGGGGAATACCTGATCCGGATGTCTGAAGAAGATTCTGGCGGTTGATGCAGTCTGGATCGTCTGGAATTCTACATAATCGCCTGCAATCTGATAGAATCGTCCGAAATCTGATAGATTCGTCTGGAATCTGACAGAATCGTCTGAGACTGATAGAATCGTCTGAGATCTGACGAATTAGTCGGACGAATTCGATCAGAGACCGCAAAACAGACAAACAGGATGCAAAATACAAAAAAATTCTACGTCATGACGATGAGGTAAATTACATAAAATTGCAATATGAATACCGAAAAATATTTAAAAATAGAATTTAAAGCAAATTATCTGTACTTTAATGGCAGATTATGAGCTTAACATGCAATCTAGACTAGATGGGTGAACTCCAGATGCAAAATAGGATAAAAACTAAATAGATTATCTAATTTGCAAAACAAAATAACAGAGACAAAGTTGAGAAAAGCAAACTCCAGGCATTGATTGCCTCGATGTGGACTGCAGTCGAGATCGTCTCGCATCAGTACGAAATCGTCTCGAATTTGATGAGATCGTCTCCGATCTTGACAGGTTCGTCGACGGCGATGGGTGCTGGCTCCGGCTGAAAATCAATGGTGTACCTGCAAAAAAAATGGCTATAGGACTAGTGCAAAAGATAGATTATGATGTTTTAGTACAGAGGGATTCAGTTTGCAGATAAATTCAGCCAGGGGTTGGGGAGGGAAAATCTTAGAGTTTAAATAGGCTTAGGGAGAGTTGTTGGGAGGTTGGAGATCTTCCCAATTTGGGAGATCTCCAACGAGGGAGGGTCCCAACGACGCGGACACGCTTCTGCCCGGATTGGAGACCCGTTGGAACGGATTCCAACTATGCAAATTCAGTTTTGCGACAAAATCGTCCGGACGTTCTAGTCCAGACGAAATCGTCAAATGCGGGCGATATCGTCTGATCGGCGACGATATCGTCCAACGGTCAAAACAACCTCTAAAAATGGCACGAAAAAAGGGGAAACGGGTTTCTCGGCGGTTAACGGGCGGTTTGGGAGGTTAAATTTGAATTTAAATTTATTTACTAAGGTGAATGTAATTATTCCAATTTTACTGCGCCAATTTTAGGGTGCTACAATTAGGTTACCAAGAAACCCTAATCATTAGTGCTTTGGTTATCTATTTTTGCTCGACGCTGTGCCATGCATAGCACATCCCAAAAAGGGGCATCTGTAGACACCAAAACAACACCAATCCAATTATGTGATTGCAAACACTGATTGCTTTGACAAACACAGCCCCTAGGGTAGCCCTCAGAGGTCAAATAGTGGTCCTAACCACTTTCATAGAAATTTTGTAAGGTCATGAAGCAATTTGGCACATTTAGGCACTTTGTCCAGTATTCGTCTCACCTAGGGACGAATACTAACTGCGATTCGTCTCACCCAGGGATGAATTCTGAAATCGTCCCTGGTCAGGACGAATTCCAGGTTTAACGGGAAAAAAGAAAAATTCCGCCAAGTGGCAGCCAAGGACAGTCAATTATTGCCTCCTACCATGCATGCGCGTGCAGGTGGGTAGGTTGGCAGTTGATGGACTATCACAAGGGTAGTCATGGAAGCCCAAGTCAGGGAGGAGTCTCCTCCCTCTTGGGAAGGCATGGCCGCCACATGGCATCCCTACATGCCCCTCCAAAGAGACCCCATGGGTCTATAAAATGGTGGACTTTCCCACCCAAAAGAGGACATATTGGAGGTGATTTCAAGCAACGAAGTGTTGTCCAATTGATTACCCATTTGCATCCTTTGATTCACCTTCTCACATTCACTAATCTCTTTCGCAAGGGAGGTTATTGGGTGGATTTTGGAAGTGTGGATCTAACCCAAATCCAAAATTTGACTACCTTAAACCACCAATTTGTTGACACCCCAATCCTAAGAGGTTTTGGGCCCATCCCTAGTGGATTGGTGCCGAAATCAAGTGCCAACAGTGGGAGGCCCACTTGGGCACCTCTGCATTTTCTAAGCTTTGGTTTAAAAGCATTCTAGATTATTATTTCATGTTGCATTTTACGTTATTCTATTTAATTAACTCATAGCTCCATTTCCATGATGTTTTGATTAGATTTCACCATGCTTTTTGTCGCTTTATGGTCCCTCTAACTTGCAGGTAGCGACATCGAATTCTCAAGGATAGAGGCCAAATTGGGAGAATCCGACCATCTGGGTCGTCCCAAAATGGCCCCAATTACATAACCCCTATGTTTGTAGGTGTTTTGGAGGTCCCAGGGTTCGACCTTGGAGTGGCAGCAACTCGACGTTCTAACATAGTGGAATTCGTCTCACCCAGGGACAAATAATCGCAGAATTCATCCTACCCAGGGATGAATTCTAGGTGAATGCATATTGGCTGACTATTTCAATGGTAGTGGCCTTCTGGTAATGTCTTCTGACCTCTGTCAGGTTTGTAGGTCGATTATGTTCATTCTTATTCACTGTTTTTAACAATCTTAGGCATACATCCTTCATTGATTTCAAAGCATAAATGTTTCATGTTTGCAGCAGGTGCTACTAACGCCTTGTTTGTTTCTTTGATTGTAGGAGGAGCAATAAGAAGCGAGGATTTATCAACATCAGCGGCAAAAACACTTTGGCCCGTCCATTTTGCATGTAGGCATGCGGAAGGAGGAAGACTAACTCACAAATTGTAACAAAGACCAATTTAACGCTCCTAGCTCCTAAAAATGGAGGAGATGTCTATGTAACCAAGGATAAAAAAATTGAATAAATAGGGCTGTGATTTCCTACATCTTTTCTTTCATTTCCAATTTATCTCCTTTCTTTGTTTCACGCATAGGATTAAAGCGTTACATTTTATATTATATTGCATAGCTATAGTTTTTCTTTTACTTCTGAAATCTCATGCTTTCATCTTAGTACAGGTTTGGTTGATAGCCTATCTGGAACTGGCAGTATCCTGACAAATACCATATAAATGAACTCAATTGCACACACAGGGATGTGAAATAACTTGGTTAACCTCCAAGTCAGATTTATACCTTGTTCAAAAGTCTTGCGAGATAAATATATAGTCTTGGCTAGTTAGTTAAAATATCTTAATCTCAGAAAAGCTTAACTACATTTTAAAAACACCTGTTCCATTTCATTCCATACATCACCATCAGCAAAAAAAATGCAAAATATAAAAACACAGTTGTCACATGCAACGTCATTCCACAAAGTATCAGCAAGCTAGTAAATCTTGTACAATCTATGGTGCCATCGACAAGTTATCAACAAATTATTTCATTCATTCCATATGCATACATCATATAATTAGCAACATCGTAATCATAATCCCACATGCATACATCATCATACACAAACATTTCAAAAAATAGCAAACAACTGCACAAAAATGCACCAAAAATAGCCCTAACAATGTTCGATCAGAATGCTTTTGCACTAGACATTTCGGACATGCAAACCCGATGTCGGGGTCACAAATCCTCACTATCCTATTCCCTAAGAAGGCTATCGTAGCCAGACCGCTCCATGGGAATCCATATTTTCTAGAATTTCATCCCCAAACGACGTCACCAAAACAGGTCAAAATAGCAATAACATTGTCGAATGAAGGCGTATTTGCGCCTGACATTCTTGGCATGCAACAACCAAAGTTGGGGTCACACATTGTCATTATCCTACTCCTTAAGAAGGCTAACATAGCCAGACCGCTCCACGGAAAGACATATTTTTTCCAATTTCAGCTCCCTAATGCATCACAAAAAGGGTTCACACCCACCAAAAATAGGTTAGAATGTCGAAAAACTGCATGCACATTTAATGGTAAACAACTAAAGGCACCCTTACCTAAGTCATCTTGGGTCAAGCAACTCGTTGCTTTTCTCATGTTGGTCATTCCCTCATCGATTCGTTGCTTGAGGGGGTAGTCACACTTAGTCGCCAATCAACAACAACATACCCAATCTTGGAAATGACACGCATTCAAAGGATCATTGCAAAAGACAATCGCACCCCTGCTTGGGGTAACAAACAAGCAATTATCACAAGCTGATCAAACACTTGGCATTCATGAATCATGAACTCAAGGTTCCCACAGACAAAAGGTTGCGTCCTTTGCCTATTCATGACTGATCAATTTCCAAGTTCAAGTAACACCTCACTGAACAAGGTTAACACTTGAATTTAGTTCCTTAGCTTGTCAGAAGCAAGGATTCAAGAATGTGTGCCCTTTCCATACTTTGGGCATCAAGAGTTGGTTAGTTTACTAAGAAACTCTAATAATTAGTGCTTTGGTTGTATATTTTTGCTTGGTGTTGCGCCTTGCATAGCGCTTCCCAAAAAGGGGCATCTATAGACACAAAAATAGCACCAATCTGATTACATGACAACGAGCGCTGATCGCATTGACACAAACAGTCCCTAGGGCAGCCCCTAGAGGTTAAACAGTGGTCCTAACCACTTCCAAAAGCAGTTTTAGAGGTCAAAGGTCAATTTGGCACATTTTTGGCACCTTGCTCTCTGTTCGTCCCACCCAAGGATGAATACAAACTGTCATTCGTCCCACCCAGGGACGAATACCAAATTCGTCCCAAGGTAAGGCAAATATAATGTTTGACTGGCAAAAAAAGTCAAACTTCAGAAACTCCGCTAGTTAACTGAGGCTTCAGACCACGCAATTGCGAGGAATAAATTTTATTCAAGAAGAAAGACTTCAGTGATGAGTGTATTTATTTTAGAAACATCATGCAAGAATATTTTTTAACAGGGAGTTAGCTTTTCTCTGAAAATAGAACAGTTAACTCAAAGTGGCACCCTCGCATGCACAATTCAAAAAAGGAGACCCTAAGGTCTATAAATTGGGGAGTTTTCCCACCCAAAATATATACAGAGAAGGAGCATTTGAGCAATGAAGTGCTGCCAATTTACATACCTACCTATGATTTGTGCTTTTACATCCTTAATCTCTCATTCGAAAGGGAGGTTATTGGGTGACTATTAGAAGTGCAAATCCAGACCCAAAACCCGATTTTTGGCCACATTAATTCATAAAATTTGTCAACAACACCCCATAACCAATTTTGGACCCATCTCAAGTGGATTGGTGCCAAAAAAGTGCTTCAAACGGTGGGCATCTTGCCCCCAGGCGCTCCCCAATCTGTTGCAGGCAAATTCGCCCCACCCTGGGATGAATATAAATATGTGATAGATATCTCTATTTTTTCTTTTGCATTGTGTTCTAGATAGGTTAAATAGGTTACAGTTCAAATTTCATTGCATTCTGATAATTTTTGACCAGGTTATTGTTATTTCCCAATTTCACTAACTTGCAGATACCATCTTCAAAATCTGGGTGCTAGAGGTAAAATTGGAAAAATTTAGTCATCTGGGTCTTCCCAAAACACATCCAATTAGCTAACCCCAAATTTTTAGGTCATTTGGAGCTTCCAGGATAGGACATTGAATAGGGTGCTTTTTGACAAGTTATTGCAAGTCTATTCGTCTCACCCTGAAACGAATCCCAATCTGTGCAGGTTCTATTCGTCCCACCCTAGAGCGAATAGAAATATATGAGGAATTTTTAGACTGTTCTTTTTGAAATGGTCTTTTTATGATATTTGTATGCTTCTGTCAAAGTTTCAGGTCAATCAGAGGTCATCTGATAGTCATTTTATTATTTTCATACATACATTAACAATCGGCTTTGGGAAATATATGTCTCATTCTGTCTGTAGGTATTACTAATATTTTTTGTTTCTTTGAATGCAGGTTTCTGACTTCATAGGAGAAAGAAAGAGCAAAGAATCACATATGCAAGCGGTGGTGACGTTTTGGTCCGCCCATATTATATGTGGGCACGCGGAAGAAGGATATGAATCCATGGATATTGTGACAAGAAACACATCTGACTCTCCTATCCCTTGAAAAGGAAGGAGACGTATTATAAAACAATTTATAAAGCGTATCAATAAAGAGATTACCATATTTCATATTGCTTTTATATTGTGTCAATTTGCATATGTTCTTTCTTGTTCTTTTCTTGTGGCATATTCCTTTTTGTTTTCGTACCCTCGTGCTTGCAGGTGCAATGCATGAAGATGAAATGTTGAGATGTTTTAGTGTAGTTGTGGTAAATAATTTATTGTAGAACCTATTTCAACCAATACACACTTATAGGGGATCATTTTGATGCACGTGATGATGTGAAAAGGAGGCTCTAGTAAATTGACAGACATGAGTTTGATCTCATGATTTTGGAAGGTTATAATAGAATATTTGTGCATTTTTATGTATCCCATAAAGTTGGTGAAACCATTAGAATTGTGAGGTTGTAACTCGATTGAATTTAAAATCTTCATGAGAGTTTCTCAATGATTGGGGGATTGTCATATTAACTCGCCTATGGTCATGTTGGCTGACGACGTATGCAAACTTCACATAGGCCTACTTTGGGTTGTTACCACTTATTGGATGGAAGTTCTAGGTGGTGAAGGCCACAATGTAGAGTGAGTGTAGACTTCCCTACTAGGTCCTTTGGTAGTCCGATTATATCTAGTTTGAGCTTGGTATTAGTGTTGGCTAACCGAATAATCCATTTGATCATGTGGAGAATCCATTGGTGTTCTCCTGGCAGAGGTACCTTGGTGGTCGGGTCCTTTGAGTGAGGGTTTGACCTCATAAGGCTTTCTAGCATCATGCAAGAATGATGAGATCCTTAGGAGAATAGCAAAGGCGTTCAAGGCCCTCTTGGAAATATTTTATAGCACTAGCTCTCAATCAGGATTGATCGCATGTAGTTACCATGTGATTTATCCTTTACAAATTTTAATAATGCAACACACAAAAATAAAAATACACAATAATACAAGTGTTTATCTCTTTTAAATATTTATGTGTTTCCTAAAACTTTTTGGTGTGTTTTTTATTTATTTTTTTGCAAAGAGATATTTTTTCACGTGTTTGAATATTGTTGATGTAATTCTCAATTTGTTTAAGGGATTTCACCTATATACTCATAGCTCAACAATTGATAATAAAAGTCTGATCATGTGAACCAACCAAAGTATGGATATAAATCCCATACCTTATCAGGGAGTACAGGTCTTACCAGTCCTCACCCATATTGATCGTGGGCAGTGATACACCCTCCTAAGAGGAGTGTGTGCTATTTTCCATGGCTAAGACAGTTCTTGGAGCTAAATTTGGTCAAAAATAAGGTTCAAATAATACAAGACAGTGGATGGAGTTGAATCCCACCATCGTTGATATCTACTAGTGGTTGGGGATGAAATTCCAACTCACTAATATTCAAATGTGACGTGGTGTGTGTGGTTCCTTTTATACTTAAAGAAAGTAAAACAAAGTAGCATTCAATGAGCCTTCACTAAATGCATGAGAAATGTTTCACTTTCAAAAATATTTATATGAATAAAGAACCGACAAAATATTTATCCTATATGATAACCTATCCCTTAGGTAGGTCAGAAGCAGTCAAACAATTCAAATGCATACTTAGACTATTATTTTCCCTATTTTTATTCTATTTGTTATTTTAAATTTTAGGAAAAATGAAAATCAACTTTTCAATCAACAAGGAAAAGACATGAAAAGCTGAATTTAATTTTTTTTGAACAATATTAATGCAAATTGAAGGTTTAGGCACTTACCTTGAAAGTTTAAGAAGTTGTTGTTTCCAAAAATTTGGGCTAAAAACCCCCTATTTTGTGGTTGTCCCAAGGTGGGACAACTGCAAATTTGGGGGTCATTCCTAGGTGGGACGGTTGCTATGGCCATACCTAGATGTTCTAATTAGGAATTCAGGGGTCGTTTCAATCTAGAACGGCCAGAACCTACAACATTCAAAGGGAAAAAAACAAGGTCAAAAGCTGCAAAAATTAAAAGGAGCAAGTGTCCCACCGTGATCGCCACTATAGAGGGTAAAAATAGTACACCCAAAAAAGAGAAATGAAATGCATCTATTGTTATATTCAAGCATTCAAAAGCGATAATAAAGTAAGCAATAAGTGACAAATATTTGAAAGAAATGGGGGGTTCTCTTTATATTGATTAATTTATCAAATATGTGGTTACAAAACATCCCCTTGAGGGCTCTCAATTGATACAACTCATTACAATGTTGAAGGATCCAATCCTTTCATAAACTTAAGGTGTGCTTTTAGTGTCTTCCTCACACTCACGATTGAATAGCAGGTTTTTGCTACCGCTACGATGATCTATTCATATTCAACTCTTTAGCTCCTTCATTATGCACTGGAATACCTGTACCTACACACAAGAAATTGAAATTGGTTAATAACATGTGTGGATTAAGATAAAATTAATAAAATGCATGCAACATAGGATACAAATATTGCAATAGAGAATTCCAAACTACTCCAAATGATACAAAAACTCAGCATAATGTATATTATATAATTTTGGAATGAGCTATGTAGAAATTAAATTGAAATTGTGAGTAAAATTTGTGGCTATCCCTTGGTGGGACAATTAGGACTATCATTACAAAAACCCTAATTGAAGGTCCAAAACTACTCCAAACTTTACCAAATTCAAGTATGATGCATATAAAATACTCTAAAAATGATCTACACTAAAATTGATTCAAAATTGTATGTCAATTCATGGTCATCTGTGGGTGGGCCAATTGGGATTGTTAACCATCCTAGGTGGGTATGACCACCAAACAAGGTGGGTTTTACCATTAATTCTTCTGGGATATGGTCTAGAATACTCATAGGTATGTTGTCATAAAATTTTATGATTTGATTCACATAAATGGATGGGTTTTGAAAGGGATGTACATATTTGAGGATGCCTTAGAAACTTCTTTTATTGATGAAGATTCCAATGGTAAATACGAGGGTAAAAGGGGAGAGTGAATCTTAGTAGCATTTCATGGCAAATTCTTGCAAATACCTCTCTCTAAAATTGAGTGGAATCACTCCAATTTATATCTCAACAGAGCCACAGTGCCAAAGGAGCAATTTGGGGCATGCAAGGTAGGTGCCACCACTTGTCAAAACCCTTGCCATACATTGGATGGAAGAGACCTCCAATTTGTAGGTTGTTATGGCCTAGAAAATTTCCCAAAATTTCATATTTCATTGGGTGAGACAAATGGTAGAAATTTATTACCATTTGTACCGCCCTTGATTTTTTGATGGGTCTATACCATAGCCATCCCACCCAAGGATGGTTTCTTGTGGCCATCCCTAGGTGGGATGACCATAAAATATGGTCATCATAGGGTGGCACGACCATGGCTACATGGTCCAAAAATTCCCAAAAGTGGTTAGGATCCCTAATTAACCCTTGAGGGTTGCCCAATGGGACCATATGTTGTCGATAAGAGTGGCATCATCGTAGTCATATCCAATTGACGTGATTTTAGTATCTACAGTAATCACATATACAATTTTAGTAATCATTCTAGAATGGATTAAACATGTGCAAGTTGAATATGTCAAAAGTTATCAGTATCAATACATCATTACAATTATTGATAAACATATATAATTTACATGTAAAGTTATATCTTATAGTTCAAGAATCATATATATACCTTGAAATTCAAGTTTTGTACTAGAAGTTATTTTTGATAGTCATGATTCACCAAATTTAGAGCATATTAATTTCTTCAAAATATATTATAATACTCAACATTCATTATTTTCATAAGGTATATAAAAGGATATTCAAAAGTATGTCTTTGAGTGTAATACATGCCAAAGATATAAAAGTGAGCATGTAGAATACCAAGATCTTTATAATTATTGAAAGCACGAGATTTCGGGCGAAGGAAACACTAATTACGATGCATTCAAAATCAAATACGCTTAAGTCCTAGAAATGTAGAATGCATGGAATGAAAGAGACGCATTGAAATGAGATACAAGCAAATGGAGAAAACACAGCCCTTTCATTAAACTCTCTTGATCTCTGTTACAAATATGCCTCCTCCCTTTTCAGGGGCTAGGAGCGTTAAAAGAATTTGATTACAATCAAGACTTAAGGTTCCTCTTTCCGCGTGCCCACACTTGAAATGGGTGGGCCAAGATGATGTCGTCGCTAATGTTGATGAGTCCTTAACCTCTGCTTCTCCTCCTGTGAACAAAGAAACAACAAAGATGTCAATAGCACCTGTTGCAAATAGTAAGTGTTTGTTCTCTAAAATCACCAAAAGATGCATGTAAATAATTAGCCAAATCGATAGACAAAATGACTCTAAATGACCTGAAAACCTGACAGAGGATAGAAGACATCACCAGAGGGCCACTGACATTGAAACAGTCGGCCAATCTACCTTCAACTGGAATTTGTCCCTGGGCAGGACGAATTCTGACTGCTATTCGTCCCTGGGTGAGATGAATTCTACTGTGTTGGAAAAGCCGAAGTGGTACTGCTCCAATGTCGAATCTCGAGACCTCCAAAACACCTGCAAACAGAGGGGTTATGTAATTGGGGCCATTTTGGGATGACCCAGATGGTCGGATTCTCCCAATTTGGCCTCTATCCTCGAGAATTCGATGTCGCCACCTACAAGTTAGTAGGACAACAAAGCGGTAAAAGGCATGATAAAATCTGATCAAAATGTTATGAAATTGAAGCTATGAGTTAACCAAACAGAATAACATGAGATGCAACCTGAAACAATAATCTAGAATGCTTTTGGAATAAAACTTAGAAAGTGCGGGGGTGCCCAAGTGGGCCTCCCATCATTGGCACTTGATCTTGGCGCCAATCCACTAGGGATGGGCCCAAAACCTCTTAGGATTGGGATGTCTGCAAATTGGTGGTGTAAGGTGGTCAAATGTTGGATTTGGGTTGGATCCATGCTTCCAAAAGCCACCCAATAACCTCTCTTGCAAAAGAGATTAGTGGATGTGAGAAGGTGAATCAAAAGGATGCAAGTGGGTATTCAATCGGACAACACTTCGTTGCTTAGAATCGCCTCCAATCTGTCTTTTGGGTGAGAAAAGTCCCACCTTTTATAGACCCATGGGGTCTCTTTTGAGAGGGAAGCATAAGTGCCATGTGTTGGTCATAGGTGCCATGTGGCAGTTATGTCTTCCCATGAGGGAGGGGAGTCCTCCATGACTTGGGCTTTCATAACTGCCCTTGTGATAGTCCTCTAACGGCCTATTTGCCCACCCACACACGCGTGCGAGGCAGGAGTCATCAACTGACTGTCTTTGGCTGCCACTTGGCGCCATTCTTCTTTTTGCCCGTTAAACTTGGAATTCATCCCTACCAGAGACGATTTCAGAATTCGTCCCTGGGTGAGACGAATCCCAGTTAGTATTCGTCCCTGGGTGAGACGAATACTGAGCAAAGTATCTAAATGTACCAAATTGCCTCTTGACCTTACAAAATTGCTATGAAAGTGGTTAGGACCACTGTTTGACCTCTGAGGGTTGCCCTGGGGGCTGTGTTTGTCAAAGCGATCAGTGTTTGTAGTCACATAATTGGATTGGTGCTGTTTTGGTGTCTACAGATGCCCCTTTTTGGGATGCGCTATGCATGGCGCAGCACCGAGCAAAAATAGATAACCAAAGCACTAATGATTAGGGTTTCTTGGTAACCTAACCAAATTTTGATGCCCCAAGCATGGAAAGGGCATGCATTCTTGAATCCTTGCTTCTGACGAGCTAAGGAGTTTGATTTCAAGTGTTAACCTATTTTGGTGAGGTGTGACTTGAGCTTGGACATTGATCAGTCATGATTAGGCAAAGGGCGCAACCTTTTATCCTCAGGGGAACCTTGTGTTCATGATTCACGAAATTCCAAGTGTTTGATTGATTTGATTGTTGCTTGTTTACTGCCCCAAGCAGGAGCATAATTGTCTTTGTCAATGATTCTTTGAATGCATGTCATTTTCCTTAATTAGGTGTGTGATTGTTGATTGGTGACTAAGTGTGACTACCCCCTCAAGCGATGAATCTATGAGGGAATGACCTTCATGAGAAAAGCGACGAGTCACTTGACCCAAGATGACTTGTGCAAGGGGGCCTTTAGAGGGTTTACCATTTAGCATGTGCAATTTTTCCAACATTTGGACCTGTTTTTGGTGGGTGTTAACCCTTTTGGTGATGCCATAATGGGGTGAACATGTCGAAAGTCCGTCTTCCCATGGAGCGGTCCGGCTAAGATAGCCTTCTTAGGGAGTAGGAGAGTGAAAATTTGAGCCCTGACATCTATTTTCTATGCCAAGAGATTAAGTGCAAGAGCACTTGTGTCCGGCAATGCTTATTGCTTTTTGTTTGTGTTGCATTTTTATTGTTTTTGTTATGTTTTTGTGACACCATTTGGGGATTAAATTGTCAAAAATTCGTCCTCCCGTGGAGCGGTCCGGCTATGGTAGCCTTCTTCGGGAGTAGGATAGTGACAATGTAAATCCCGACATCAATTTTGCTATGCCAAGAGGTTAAGTGCAAGAGCACTTGTGTCTGGCAATGTTTATTGTTGGTTTTGTGTTGCATTTTTTGTTGTTTTTGTTGTTTTGTTGTTTTTTGTGACACCATTTGGGGATTAAATTGTCAAAAATCCATCTTCCCGTGGAGCGGTCCGGCTATGGTAGCCTTCTTAGGGAGTAGGATAGTGATAATTTGTGACCCCGATGTCGATTTGCTATGCCAAGAGGTTAAGTGCAAGAGCACTTGTGTCTGGCAATGTTTATTGTTGTTTGTTGTTTTGATTTTCTTATTGTTTTTGAGTGGGCTTTGACCCATTTGTGACGTCATTTAGGGGTGAAATTGTCAATAATCCGTCTTCCCATGGAGCGGTCTGGCTATGGGAGCCTTCTTAGGGAGTAGGATAGTGACAATGTAAACCCCGACATTAGTTTTTCTATGCCAAGAGGTTAAGTGCAAGAGCACTTGTGTCTGGAAATTTTTATTGCTTTTTGTGTTGTTTTAATTTTCTTGTTTTTTTTGAGTGAGCTTTGACCCTTTTGTGACGTTGTTTGGGGGTGAAATTGTCAAAAACCCGTCTTCCCATGGAGCGGTCTGGCTATGGGAGCCTTCTTAGGGAGTAGGATAGTGACAATGTAAACCTCGACATCAGTTTTTCTATGCCAAGAGGTTAAGTGCAAGAGCACTTGTGTCCGGCAATGTTTATTGTTGTTTGTTTTTGTGTTGCATTTATTTGTTGTTTTTGTTGTTTTGATTTTCTTGTTGTTTTTGTTGTTTTGATTTTCTTGTTGTTTTTTAGTTGGATTTGAGCCATTTGTGATGCCATTTGGGGGTGAAATTGTTGACAATCTGTCTTCCCGTGGAGCGGTCCGGCTAAGGTAGCCTTCTTAGAGAGTAGGATAGTGGCAATGTAAACCCCGACATCAATTTTTCTATGCCAAGAGGTTAAGTGCAAGAGCACTTGTGTCTGGCAATGTTTATTGTTGGTTTTGTGTTGCATTTTTTTTGTTGTTTTTGTTGTTTTGATTTTCTTTGATTTTATGCATGATGGTTGATGAATATGGATGCATGCATGTTGATTTATTTTGATGGATGCATATGCTATGATGAATGCAAATGTTTTTTATTTATATGTGATATGCAGAGATGAAATGGATGAATGGGATTTGTGATGTTTGGCTATGGCACCATAGACTGTTTAGAACTCTTTTATTTTGTTTTTAGGTGATTGCTGTGATGCGTGACTTTGTATGTATACATGTGGTTTTTCTCTTTTTTTGTATTTTTTGATGGTATTGCAAAGATGAAAAGTAGCGCAGTTGGTTTAGAAATGTAGCTAAGGTTTTCTGAGACTCAAACGGTTTTAACTCACTAGCCACGACTATACTTTGTCTTACAAGACTTTTGGACAAGGTATGAATCGAACTCATTTTTGACCAAGCTATTTCACATCCCTGTGTGTGCAATTGAGTTCATTTATGTGGTATTTGTCAGGATACCGCCAGTGCCAGATTGGCTTTCAACCGAACCTATACTGAGGATCACCTAATTAGCTCCACTAACTCCTTTGTTGTATGTAGTTAGATTAATCTACGGTGTTATCCAGGATACCATAAGCTAGCTCATCCTTATGCAAACATTGGTCTGCACATATGCAAAGAGAATGTGACAGACATATCATCATGCGGGTAGGATACCACCATTGCCAGGTAGGCTATCAACCAAACCTGTAATGAGGATCACCTAGATGGTTTTCGAATGCTGAGAATTCCAGGTATTCAAGTTCAGGATATTTGTTGGCTGAATGATTTGGAAAGTTGCTCTTCTATATAGTGATGAAAATCATTGTTTATTTTCTATTAATTATTTTTGAGCAAGGATTTTGAATAGTGGTGATAACCACTGTTATTTGATTTTGTGTTTTGAGTATTGTGAATGACTTTGATCCTTGTGGCATTGGGGATGACTACCCATCCTGGTTAGGGGCGGATAGTATGAATCCTTATGACGTTGGGGACCAAGGGGATGATGGAGGTTATTGAGTAAGGTCATTTATCTGTTAGGCCTTGGGGATGACTACCCATCCTGGTTAGGGGCAGATAGTATGAATCCTTACAACTTGGAGACCAAAGGTGAATGGAAAGTGTCAGGATGATGATTTGTTGGAATTTTGTTTGTGAATGGTGTTGATCCTTTTAGGTCTTTGGGATGACTACCCATCCTTGGCAGGGACGTGTAGTACAAATCCTTACAACTTTGGGAACCAACTATGATTGGAATTTGGTAGTGGTGAAAACCACTGTATATGGAGGTGAATGGATAGGAAAGAACTTGTCCTTTTATCAATTCTCAGCATTCTAAAACCATTCGCATAGGGGGATGAGCAAGATAACCGTTTTGCTTATGGTGACCTGGATTACCCTACAGGTTTCATCTTTCGTTCACACAACTTGGGAATTTTTATATGTTTTAATTTGTGTTGGGATGTTACGTAAAAAGGTGTATTTCAAGTATGACTCTACCTTCATGAAATTTGTTTGACTCGGTATACTACATGGCTAAAGAGCAAAATGATGACTGAATCACGAAAAAATCTTGATACATTAAAAGACCAGTGACTCTAGTTTGGTAAAAGCAATGCATGGTGTTTTTGTTGTTTTTGTAAAATGGAACAGTGTGGAAAAAGATGGACTACCAGAGCAATTACAGCCTATGGTGCCTTTGACCTATACGACCACAAATATGCAATGTATGGATGCAATGCTTAATGCAGCTACATATTTTTGTATTTTTGATGGATTGATTTTTGTGAATATGAAGATGAAGTGCGAGAAGAACTCTCTATTGATGAATTTGAGTATGCCTAGAAATGAGATGCAAGATTTTGTTGTTTTTGATGATTTTTGTTGTTTTTGAATTTTTTTTATTTTTGACCAAGCGATTGTGGAAATCCTTGGAGCATTTTGGGATTGACCAAGTGATTGCGATAATCCTTGGAGCTTTTTGGGGTGACCAAGTGATTGCGATAATCCTTGGAGCTTTTTTTTTTTTGGGTGACCAAGTGATTACGATAATCCTTGGAGCTTTTTGGGGTGACCAAGTGATTGCGATAATCCTTGGAGCTTTTTGGGGTGACCAAGTGATTGCAATAATCCTTGGAGCTTTTTGGGGTGACCAAGTGATTGCGATAATCCTTGGAGCTTTTGGGGTGACCAAGTGATTGCGATAATCCTTGGAGCTTTTTGGGGTGACCAAGTGATTGCGTTAATCCTTGGAGCTTTTTTTTTTTTTGGGTGACCAAGTGATTGCGATAATCCTTGGAGCTTTTTGGGGTGACCAAGTGATTGCGATAATCCTTGGAGCTTTTGGGGTGACCAAGCAATTGTGATAATCCTTGGAGCTTTTTGGTTTGGATTTTTTGGTCCAAAATCTGCCACAGGAAAGGATTTTACAAGTGCACCCTAGACCTGGCCAACATTGAAAGGCTGGAAGCAAGAAATGGCTTCCAGACCAATCTCCAGAGTGGGCTGGTTCCCTTCACTATTCTAAACTTGGTTAAGATAAGGGTTACTGGAAAGAAATTGAAAAGGTTACAGAAAGAAATGGGAAATATGGCCACAGGCCGAAGTGATGGGATCGGAAGATAACAACAGGAAACTTAAAAATGCGACAACAGCAAGTAACATAAGATGTCAGCTCAATTCTCACACAACTGTATGTAGCAAATCTCTCCAATATTACACTCCATAAATCATACTCTCACGACAGCACTTAAATCCAAGATGCAGAATTTAAATACAACAACCATTAAGAAATACGAATACTATAAGAAATGCAACCTGATAGAAAAGAAAATCACTCATACAACCGTTGCTGAAAATCTGAAGCCAATACTTTTATTCCTGCAGATACAATTCCGGTTTCTAGCGAGAGAACTCTCCAACCACCCTTTCAAATGAAGCTTACATTGGTTTTTATAGAGGGCCGTCCTCTTTGCAGCATTAAATATTTGAAACCGACTTCCTTGTGATCTACAATTATGCATTGGAAATTATGCACACGATCCCCTTAATTGCAGCCTTGGAGACCCACAAAATTGAATGCAATGTACATGTCAACTTCGAAGAACCACCTTCATTAAATTTGTTTTTTAAACATGTGCATGAAAAACCGTTAAAATGATCCACGACCAGCAGTTTCGAACCAAGAAAATCTTTAATTTTGGTGGCCTGGGTGCTCTTCGACCTTGACCGCATTGAAAATCCGCAAAGCATTTAATTCGGGGCAGCATTTAATCTTCGAAAATCGGAAAAACCTCCTCGAAACTCACAAAACTGCTTTGGGCCAACAATTTAAGCATTAATAATTAATAATAACAATAAATGTGGCAAAAATGCCAACATTCTTGGTGGCTCGCGGGGTATACAGCTCGCTGTATGCAAGAATCCAGGCCTGAATCCATTGGGCTCAGAGTCAAGAAAACTTAAAGTCAGCTGCTGTGGTACATCTCAGTGAACTGCTGCAATAGAAACTTTTGCTGAATGATTGAAAGTTAAAGAAATCTGCATTTGGCTGAACTGAACATGGAATGGAAATGAATGGAATGAGATCCCACGGATGCGCAAGCGGTGAAATGCAAATGGAATGGTAATATGATGAAATGGATGAAATGAAGAAAAATAATGCGGTAGTCAGTAACAGAATGCTGTTGTACTACCGACTGCAATGGATATGGAATGAAAGTAAATGAACTAATGGAATGGAAATGGAAATATGAAGGCTGTGGAATGAGATTGAACTAAACTGTAAATAAATGCGTAAAATGATAGAACTTAGAAGAAAGGGATAAGAAGGAACGGGAATAATAGGAATGGGGAAAAGAAACAACGATCGTGGCTTTGTTTTTTTTTACTGCAGAAGAAAAAGAAGAAGGAGGAAGATGAAGAAGGGAAAGGAAAGAAAAAGGGAAGGGGAAAGAAGAAAGTGCTAGAAAGCCACCAAGCTGTTGGGATTGGAGAAAAACAAAAGGAAAAACAAGCACCTACGGCTCGCAAGCAACAAGAGCCGAGATGAACAAATAAAAACAATACCTTTTTTTTTTTTTTCTACTCTTTCTATTTTTTTGTTTTTATATATCTATATACAATAGTTCACGACATGATTGGCATGTCGCCACCACAACACCTAGTCTCAGAGGGTTATCCGGTAAATCTGCAATGTCCTGACCAGATCTGATCATACTTAAGTCGGTCCTTGAAATTGGGCTGGCTTCTTCCTGAAGTTCTCCATGTTTCAGACACTGGCAAGTTATCATGCTGTATACCAGTACCGACACAATTTACAAATAATGCAGAAAAGAAACCCCACCATCTTGAAGAGTTCTTTGAGTGTGGACTGAGAACAGGTTCCTCCAACTCTTGGATCTGATCACAGAAATTGTCCAGCAACAGTCCTTTCTTCAGGATCTCTGCAGACTCTACCTGTTGATCTGACATATTTAACAGGTTCTGACTAAATGCTTGTATGTCGTGCCCTGGGATACAAACAGGGTGCAAAGATGTGACCTCCTTGTGCTCAGGTTCTGCCACTTGAATCTCTTCTTCTTCTTCGCTTATATCCTCTGGATCCATCTCCTTATGAAAACTGCAAGCAACCATATTGTTCATTGCCAGGAAATTTCTTGCATAGTCCAATCCTTGGCTTTGGATGAGATCTGTCCCTTGAGCTCCACACAACTGCATCTTAGGTTTCTGCTCAGTATAAGGGATCTGGCATGAAAAAGACTGCACGGGATAGACAGGAGCAGCAACTACCGGAGAAAGTAATGGAGTTTCTCCCCACGGTAATTTTCTTGATAAGAGCAAAAGTTGTTCCGCTCGCACTGCTTCCTCAAAGATTTGCGGGAACCTTCGTTCACCTGATTGCAGCAAGAGGAGGCCTATGTCAGAATGGAAAGCTCGAACATAGAAGAGGTGGGCTTGGGTGGGTGATGGTCGGATCTTTTCGGAATTCTCTTCCAGCTTCTCAAGAATCGGACATTGAAGTCCGTGATGCTCTCTAGAGGTGCTCTCTTGATGTACATTAAAAACTGATAGAGATCCAAAGAACTGTAAAAGGGATCTTCATCAAATCTTTTGATTAGTGCTCCCGCTAGATCATCCCATGAGCTGATGCTTTGACGCCTGAGCAGTCTGTACCACTGCAATGCCCTTCCTTCCAAAGACTGAACCAGAAGTCTGATCATGATATCCTCATGATTTATGACATGGATCATTGACAAAGTAGCAATATCTTCAACATGCGCCAGAGCCATGCCTTCGGTACCATCATATTTTGCTAGGGCCTTCAGGGCACCTTTGGGAATTTCATGCCGAATTTGGAGATTCAGAGGGCCAGGATCATCCCATCTAGGAAAAACCCTCGCCTTTGTGGCAGTGGTCTACGGGATCACGGCTATCGCCATTAAGTCAGAGTCGCCAGATGAACATTCTTTGAACTTTAAAAAAAATAGGCGTCCACGATCAAGAAATTCGGATCTTCAACTCAGCAAAGTCGCCAGATGAACTTACAAATCTCCGCTATGAGGCCAAGACAGCTCATCAAAAATCTTGAGACCTCCGGGTGTTAAAAAAAAAATGTGGATCTTTTGAGACAGAAGAAGTCTGTCCCACCGGGCGTGCCAAAAATTGTTGGCACCGGTGGGTTTATCACTTTGGAAAATTATGCTTATCCCACCGATTATGAATTCTTGGAGACAAAACTAGTCTGTCCCACCGGGCGTGCCAAAAACTGTTGGTCCAAAATCTGCCACAGGAAAGGATTTTACAAGTGCACCCTAGACCTGGCCAACATTGAAAGGCTGGAAGCAAGAAATGGCTTCCAGACCAATCTCCAGAGTGGGCTGGTTCCCTTCACTATTCTAAACTTGGTTAAGATAAGGGTTACTGGAAAGAAATTGAAAAGGTTACAGAAAGAAATGGGAAATATGGCCACAGGCCGAAGTGATGGGATCGGAAGATAACAGCAGGAAACTTAAAAATGCGACAACAGCAAGTAACATAAGATGTCAGCTCAATTCTCACACAACTGTATGTAGCAAATCTCTCCAATATTACACTCCAAAAATCATACTCTCACGGCAGCACTTAAATCCAAGATGCAGAATTTAAATACAACAACCATTAAGAAATACGAATACTATAAGAAATGCAACCTGACAGAAAAGAAAATCACTCATACAACCGTTGCTGAAAATCTGAAGCCAATACTTTTATTCCTGCAGATACAATTCCAGTTTCTAGCAGAGAACTCTCCAACCACCCTTTCAAATGAAGCTTACATTGGTTTTTATAGAGGGCCGTCCTCTTTGCAGCATTAAATATTTGAAACCGACTTCCTTGTGATCTACAATTATGCATTGGAAATTATGCACACGATCCCCTTAATTGCAGCCTTGGAGACCCACAAAATTGAATGCAATGTACATGTCAGCTTCGAAGAACCACCTTCATTAAATTTGTTTTTTAAACATGTGCATGAAAAACCGTTAAAATGATCCACGACCAGCAGTTTTGAACCAAGAAAATCTTTAATTTTGGTGGCATAGGTGCTCTTCGACCTTGACCGCATTGAAAATCCGCAAAGCATTTAATTCGGGGCAGCATTTAATCTTCGAAAATCGGAAAAACCTCCTCGAAACTCACAAAACTGCTTTGGGCCAACAATTTAAGCATTAATAATTAATAATAACAATAAATGTGGCAAAAATGCCAACAGGATTATGGCTCTTCAGGAGATAGAGGTACCCCCAGCTTGATGGTCTTTGCACTTCGGATCTGGCTCTAGAGGTACGGGCATGAACGGATCGGCCCTATGTGTTGATAGGAAGACGGGGTCTTCCCTTGGTACTGATGTCATGATGGGATCTCGGGGTGGATGGTGCTCATCATGGATTTGGAGCCATGGATCCAATACTTGGTCCCACCTTGCAGGGTCTACCCACCATTCATGCCCTAGTAGTATGCCCATCTGTCCCATTATATCTTCATGAGTTAAAGGGCGGTGATGTCATCGCGCATGTCTAAGATAGTCCATCTCAGTCTCATCTTCTAAATCACTTTCGGAGACCCAAAAATGTTCATTCTCTTCAACAACTATTGCTTGCGATGTTGAGGGCTCTCCTTGTTCCAGCAAGTTAATCTGGTCCCATTGTGGTTGTTCCACTCTTGGTGGAGGGACCTGATTCTCTTGACACTGTGTTGGTTCAACTGGAACATCTAAGGGGAATAGCTTCAAAAAGATGTCTGGAAGCCATTGATGTTCTCTTTGAGGATTAATCTCCGAACTCTCGCCTCTCTCTAGCAAAGGAGAGGGATTACTACTGTTGCCAAGGGTGTTTGTTGACCATGGGAGGTAATCTCCCAATGTATATTCTGTATTTGGGTTGGCATAAAGATCCGGTGCCAATCCCCCCTTGTTGCCTATTTCTAGGCCTTGCATATTTTTGACCAAGATGTCTAAGGGTAGGGGGTGGTTGAACCCTACTCCTGACTTATCATATGGCATCTGATATCTTGGTTGGCAAAGGACCCACATCCCTTGCTCATATCTGCCTAGCCCGTATCCATGCCAATTGCATTGGCCGAGATATTTTAGGGCAAAGTCTGGGTTTGACAGATAGTTGATGTTTTCAACAAAAGGCTCTTTGTCTGCTTCCTTTTGTTTGCATGGTTCAAGACCATGATCAAGGCCCCCATACACAAAATTTGTCTGGTTTGGTGGGTAGCCTAGAGGAACAACTGTCCCTATGGGAAGGCGAGGTCTCCCCATGTCTTGTACTGACTCCAATGCGGGGGTTGCCACAACATTTTGCACTAAATACTCCCCCAGGCCCGTATTGGCCATTTCGACAGTGATTGTTGATGATTGGGTGGGAGGAAATGGGAGTCCTTCCTGAGTCCATTCCATGTTCGGTATTTTAGGAGTCTCCACTTCTGCTGTGTGAGGTGTTTCTTCTATTGATACCGTTGAAATTGTGGGCAACCCTTCTTCTAAGGGCTGAGCCTCTTCCATGATCTGTTTTCCCTTGTCCTTCTGTTTGGCCATGACAGGTGGCTTTGATGATGAAGGAGCAGATGATGAAGGCTCACCTGGCTGGGATTTTGTTGTTTTGGTCACCAGTGGTGCCTACGGTATTGGACCCTTTTTAGATGGATTTAACTGGAAATCCAAATGCGTTGAAGGGAGGGTCGATTGAGGCATGAATTGTACCGCATTGCAATGCTTGAAGGGCTCTAAGTCCATTGGGACTACATGTATTTCTCCTTCAAAAGCATACTTTAAGCACTGGTGGGCGATCGAAGGGACACACTTCATGTCCCTGATCCAAGGCCGCCCTAGCAGTATATTATAAGCCATCTCACCTTCCAACACATGGCACAAGGTAGGTATTGTCTTTTGTCCTACCTGGACAGGCAGAACAACTGTGCCGACTGTCGAGCATATTGCATCGTTGAAAGCTCGTAGTGTGTACGTGGAGGCTGTGATGTGAGAGGCTAGCAGCTTCAAATGTTTTAAGGTTGTAGTGGTAATGATGTTACTGGACGAGCCAATATCTACCAACACTCTCTTGTACGGGATCCCGTTGACCCGCGCGATAACGTGCAAGGGTGGATCTACCATGTCATTCGATATTGTTTTGACTTCATCTTCTCTGAAGGTGATGACCGGCTCCGTACATCGTTTCACATGTCCCACGAAGTTGTTGAAAGAATTTGCTTCGTGAGGCTGTAATTCGATGGCTTTTAATATTTCCATAAGAGCTTCTCTATGAGGTGCTAACTGTTGGATAAGCTCGTAAATGGACAGCCTAGCCGATGTGGTCCGCAAACTCTGCGTGAGTTTGGTCCGTATCGTGACCTCGGGTCTAGGCGGAGGCAACTGCGTTGGGCGTTGTTGAGGCTGCGATGTTGTCGGAACTTCCCTCGTAGCTACCTCGGGGGCAACTGCTGGGTACTTTTTGTTCCTTGTCACTATACTAATCATTCCCACAAATCCTTGCATGGGAAGATTCTGTCGCACCTCGTTAATCTGGAGAGGTTTTTCCTGTGCTTCGTGGGCAGGCAAAGGGTCCTTGAATACCCCCATTTGTTGATTATTTGGCGCTATGGGGTTGTCCACGGCCAATGTTCTATTGTCGATCAAATCTTGGATTAATTCTTTGAATTTCCAAGCATCCATTCAAGTCGTGTCCTCTGAGCCTATGGAATCTACAATACAATTCCTCTCTGTATCCCCTAGGCTTAGGAGCGTTAGGGTCTATAGTTTGGATTTTTGGCAGAGTGACTAAATTTTCCGCTGACAAGCGATCAAATAGGGAGTCCCTGGACTCCGTGTAAGGGGTGAATTGTCGCCTAGGGCGACGCTGCTGATTCTGCTCCTGCCTTCTATTATCTCTTTCATAACCAGGAGGCACTGCTGGTAATTAGCCTTTTGGGGCTGCATTTCTTACATAGGCGCGGGAAAATTTATCACAACTTGGTTAACCGCAGCGTGTTGTGATTGCATTGTCCCGATCTTAGTGGTTTTATTCCACTCTTTCTTTTTAGGCTTGGTGATTGCGCCTTCGCCTATTTTGATCTCTTCTATAACTCTGGCTTGTGCCAAAGCTTCTTCTAAGCTGGCGTATTGCTACAACTGCAATAGCCCAGAGATCGATTTCAAGCAACTTTTTGCGAACATCTGTGTGAGATCAGACATAGGGGGACGGTAAGGTAACTTAGAAAGCAAAGCTCTCCATCGATTCCCGTATGCTGCCATTGTTTCTTCCTCAAATTTCCTGAGGCTAGCCAGATCACTCAGTGATGCCTTCTTCCTTGTGTTGAAGGCAAAGCGTTCAAGAAACGCATCTACTAATTGATCTAGGTTGCTTATGTTGTGTTTGGGTAATTGTGTGAACCAATCCGAGGCAGTGCCTGCGAATGTGGTTATGAATGTCCTAAGCAACAATGCGTCATTATCTTGGATGCCGAAGCATTGACTTAGGAACCTTGTGACATGTTCTTGTGCGTCCTCTTCACCTTTAAAGATTGCCAATTGAGGCAACTTGAAGTGTTCGGGGTAAAGAGGTGTTGGCACTGAGGGATGCACTGGATGACTGCGGAGTTGACGTAACGTGGGCTTTTGATGCCCAGAAGTTTTTGTCTCCACAGACTCCAAACGCTCTAATAGCGCTTTGTATGCATCTAAAGATTTTATCTCCTCCTCTTTTGTTTGCTCCCGTTGTGCGTTATGGAAGACTGGAGGCCTATGGAGGGGTGGTCGATTGGCAGCCCTCCCGCCTTGATGGGGTGTTTTGGCCCATTCTATTTTTGGTTCGTACTCCTCATAAAATTCTTGAGGAGTCTCTGGGCGAGACCTATGACCCTGATTGAATCCCTGCTGAGGGTACCCATCATTGTTTCGGGGAGTGGCCTCCCTCTCGGGTCTATAAGGTCTCGGAGGCAAAGCTTGATGAGGTCGTGGAGACCTGTCCTGCACCAACGGATTATGCCTCTCATATTGTTCGGATCTTTGGGTGCGAGGGGTTGGCCCCCTCTTAGGTAGTTCATAGCGTAACTCATCCGCTTCGCGTTGCATGCGCTCTCTATCCAAGCGGTGTCGATACTCTATCTCCTGATGACTTTGTTTAAGCCGCGTGATTTGGGCTTGACGGGTGGCATGTCTGGCGACTATCGGGTCAATTTGGTCTACCCTATTTTGCTCGGGGAGGTTGGAATGTTTCTCCTATGTGTTTGCCTCGATCTTGATGATCTAAAATTTTAATGGGTCGCTTCCCTCTGTCGAGGTAGGCGACATTTACTCGAGGCTCTGGCCTTGATGTATGATCATGATACCTAGCAAGGGCAAAAATGCAAGGTTCCCATGCTGTTTGTTGTCCTCGAGGAATGCGATGGCTTTCCTCGTACTCCCTTTCATTGGTTTGGAAGGGGCGGGCGGAGTTAGCTCGCCCTGTGTAAGGAGCCCTGCGCTCTGGATTTTGTCTTTGTAGTCCTGACAACTAGAGGGGGTGAAGGAGGGATAGTGTAATCATGTGGTTCCTCCCGTCGAACCCTATGTTGACTTAGCACTTCATCGCGTGGTGACCGCTCATAGCGAGCATCTAAGGGAGCTCTCCTATGAATGTACCCCTCATGGAAGGGTGTGTGCTGAGTGCTATGCTGAACATGAGTGCTCCTAGAAGGGGTGCCCCTATAGTCCCTATCCGTTAAGGTGTGGAGGGGTCTGCCTTGTGTGTTAGGCCGCCAAGGTGGTATGACCAAATCCTTGGGACTATAACGGAGGTGACTTGTGCCTCCTTGGATATTCCCCATAGCATCCGCCCGTGATTGGGCTTGGCTGCGGGTGAGCACCATGACGATGTCTCTCTAAAAACCCTAAAAATTGAAATGAGTCAGATGGGGCCCAAAATTGGCGTGCGCATCCCTCTTACCATAGATAAGACAAAAATGAAGTTTCAAGTCCTAACTCTAAATACATTAGGAGATATTGACATCCGAACAGCTCAAAAAGTGTAAAAAATTGGGCACGCAATTTTAGAACCTAATTTTGGGGCACTAGATGATGGAATTTGGCCCCGAAAACTGACTTTTTTGGGCAAATAGGATTCAATGGAATCATATTTGTTTAAAATTATCCCAACTAACTCCCTATAAAATTTCGTGTCAATCGGAGCTACGGTTGAGAAGTTATGGCCCCGACAAGATGCACTAAAATTTAGGAAAAAAATACAAGATTTCCCATATTTTGTTGGATGCTCCCGCATCACTTATGGGCACATTTGGGGTGCTTTTGGGTTGACCAAAGGGTTCATGGACACCTTTGGGGCATTTTGGGGTGACCAAGCGATTACGGGAATCCTTGGAGCTTTTGGAGAAAATGACAAAATGCGTAGATTTTTATCTTTTGTTTATGATGATTTTTCTTTTTGTCTACACTAAGCAGAAATGAACACACACATACACAAACCGTGATTATCTCTTTTAAGGATTAATGGTGTGTCCTAAATTGGTTTAGTGCATTTTGATGTTTTGTTTTGTTTTTGAATGTTTTTGAAGAACGTTTAAATGCATAATGAAGGCTCATATAACTCCCAAAATGGTCGCCCCTTCAATATACCAACCAGGCCGATATACCAACCTCTCTATATACCCGCCCTTACGAGAGGGAGACTATAGGTACGTGAGAGCAGAAGGTACGTGGTACGTAGGCGGTACGGAAGGGGGATTGTCCTGTTAATGGCACCTACCATAGAAGACTTATCCTCGTGCGCATGGGAATCACCCCAGTGACACTCGGTCAGCTTTCGTCAGGATTTACGCCTAACAACAGTGACAATCGGGAAATGGATGCAAAGCTAAGCCAAGGTGGTGATGAACCCACCGTTGGTCTTGCTCAAGGGCTGGGGTCTTACGACCAGCTCCTTGGTTTAATTTACCACGTGATGTGTGTGGGATTCATTTTATTTAACAAAAATGAAACAAGCATAAATGACTTTCCCTAAGCAATGCAGGATAAAATGAAAACAATCAAAGAAACAGAAATAGAAACAAAAAATTTAACAGAGATTATAAAAATCCCTACCTCTTCTCTGCTTGGACCAGTTGCTTCTGAATTTCGCTACAGAAGGAATTCGTCCCTCGTGAGACGAATTTCGAACAGAATTCGTCCTCGCGGAGACGAATTTGAATTCGTCTCAGGGTCAGACGAATTACAATAAAGAATTCGTCACAGTCAGAGACGAATAATAGTCTGCAACAAAAAAATGTACCTATCAAGCACAAAACACAAAAATTTAATCAGTTTCTGTGATCTTAAAAACCAGGGAACAGGGTCCCACCGTGATCGCCACTGAAAGCACGAGATTTCGGGTGAAGGAAACACTAATTGCGATGCATTCAAAATCAAATACGCTTAAGTCCTAGAAATGTAGAATGCATGAAATGAAAGAGACGCATTGAAATGAGATACAAGCAAATGGAGAAAACACAGCCCTTTCATTAAACTCTCTTGATCTCTGTTACAAAGATGCCTCCTCCCTTTTCAGGGGCTAGGAGCGTTAAAAGAATTTGATTACAATCGAGACTTAAGGTTCCTCTTTCCACGTGCCCACACTTGAAATGGGCGGGCCAAGATGATGCCGCCGCTGATGTTGATGAGTCCTTAACCTCTGTTGCTCCTCCTGCGAACAAAGAAACAACAAAGATGTCAGTAGCACCTGTTGCAAATAGTAAGTGTTTGTTCTCTAAAATCGCCAAAAGATGCATGTAAATAATTAGCCAAATCGATAGACAAAATGACTCTAAATGACCTAAAAACCTGATAGAGGACAGAAGACATCACCAGAGGGCCACTGCCATTGAAACAGTCGGCCAATCTGCCTTCAACTGGAATTCGTCCCTGGGCAGGACGAATTCTGACTGCTATTCGTCCCTGGGTGAGACGAATTCTACTGTGTTGGAAAAGCCGAAGTGGTACTGCTCCAATGTCGAATCTCGAGACCTCCAAAACACCTGCAAATAGAGGGGTTATGTAATTGGGGCCATTTTGGGACGACCCAGATGGTCGGATTCTCCCAATTTGGCCTCTATCCTCGGGAATTCGATGTCGCCACCTGCAAGTTAGTAGGACAACAAAGCGACAAAAGGCATGATAAAATCTGATCAAAATGTTATGAAATTGAAGCTATGAGTTAACCAAACAGAATAACATGAGATGCAACCTGAAACAATAATCTAGAATGCTTTTGGAATAAAACTTAGAAAGTGCGGGGGTGCCCAAGTGGGCCTCCCACCGTTGGCACTTGATCTTGGCGCCAATCCACTAGGGATGGGCCCAAAACCTCTTAGGATTGGGATGTCTACAAATTGGTGGTGTAAGGTGGTCAAATGTTGGATTTGGGTTGGATCCACGCTTCCAAAAGCCACCCAATAACCTCCCTTGCAAAAGAGATTAGTGGATGTGAGAAGGTGAATCAAAAGGATGCAAGTGGGTATTCAATCGGACAACACTTCGTTGCTTAGAATCGCCTCCAATCTGTCTTTTGGGTGAGAAAAGTCCCACATTTTATAGACCCATGGGGTCTCTTTTGAGAGGGAAGCATAAGTGCCATGTGTTGGTCATAGGTGCCATGTGGCGGTCATGTCTTCCCATGAGGGAGGGGAGTCCTCCATGACTTGGGCTTTCATAACTGCCCTTGTGACAGTCCTCTAACGGCCTATTTGCCCACCCACACACGCGTGCGAGGCAGGAGTCATCAACTGACTGTCTTTGGCTGCCACTTGGCGCCATTCTTCTTTTTGCCCGTTAAACTTGGAATTCGTCCCTACCAGAGACGATTTCAGAATTCGTCCCTGGGTGAGACGAATCCCAGTTAGTATTCGTCCCTGGGTGAGACGAATACTGAGCAAAGTGTCTAAATGTACCAAATTGCCTCTTGACCTTACAAAATTGCTATGAAAGTGGTTAGGACCACTGTTTGACCTCTGAGGGCTGCCCTGGGGGCTGTGTTTGTCAAAGCGATCAGTGTTTGCAGTCACATAATCGGATTGGTGCTGTTTTGGTGTCTACAATTATTACACATTCCATAAAAATGAAAATAAATATCTATAAATATTATTAATGGCTTACCTATCATAGATGGATATAATAGATCTTTTGTAGTGGTGCATCCTCTCACACAATTTACCCATTTCAATCTAATTATGAATACTTGCTTCATATCTCAAGTGGTAGAAAAATTTAACAACCATATTTATAACCTGCATGCATTCCTAAATGTAATCATAAGTGATCATGATCCATTATTTACTAGTAACTTTTAAAAGGAATTATTTCAACAAATAGAGATCTTACAAACAATAAGTTTAATATATGATCCTCAAACCAATGGATAAACATATATCATAAATAAGTCCTTATGATGTCATCACATAAACACCAATAATGTGCTAAATGGTTATCTTTGGCTCAATGGTGGTGTAACATAACTTTCCATATATTAGCCAAAATATTTTCCTTTGATTTCTTATATGGTTATAAACCCCCATGATCTCAAGATATTGTGCTTAATCAAGAAAAGCTTCTAGCTATACATGATTCTCTTGAAGAACCCAATGTATTTATACATGCCTTAAAGCTTAAGTTAGAATATGTTAAAAATAAGATAAAGTAACATGTTGAAAATCACTATTTTGAATATGATTTATTAGAAATTGATTGGGTTTATGTGAATCATCATTTATATAAGCAAATATCTCTTAAAAATAGTAAATAATTTCATGTTGTCCCCTAAATATTATGGTCCTTATCATATAAGAAGGAATATCATCCCTATTGCCTATGCTCTTGAAGTTCCAAATAAAGTTCACATCCATAACATTTTTCATATTTCGTGCTTAAAAAAAAAGTTGGATACTCTTACTCTAGTTCAAGCTAAGCTCCCAATCTGTAATGAGGAAGGTTCACTTGAACTTCAACCTTAAAGATAGTTTAGCTACCCATACCTAGTCCTTATATAGTCAAGATATCACATAATATCTAATTGAGTGGGGATGTTTTCTCAAGAAGAAGCTTCATGAAAATCCCACCCTTTCTCTTCTTCTCATGCTTCCCTTCCAATGCTTTGAGGGCAAAACATTCTTAGTTAGAAGGACTTGTTGTGAACCATTATGCGTATACACCAATTCATCTACATGATATATTAATTAGATACTCACCCTTGCAAAGATCATCCATTTATCATTATTCAATATAATATATACAACAGAGCACACCTACCACATTTTCATATTAAGTTTTTAGCCATATATATATATATATATATATATATATATATATATATATTGAGTTTATAGATGGGTAACAATAAATATCAAGAAATATATTCAATAAATCAAATATCGTTTTATAATAATAAAATTATTCTAAGATAGTATTGTCTCTTGAACTTTTCATATTAATTCATTCCATAAAAAATCAACTTCTAATATTCAATTAACTTTTTAATTTAAAATATTTTCAAAATTGTTATTCAATCTTATATCTAAGTATTAGATATACAAATAAACTCATAAGCTTTCCCCTAATGTATAAACTTGGTATGTTATACTATAACATTTTTAAAACAAGTTAAAATTCCATTTTTCTAAAGATTAAGGCCACATATTTTAAAGAATAACTAATATATAAGTTTTGTTAAATATGGGATATATAAGTGTAATTGTTTTTTTTTAATATTAAAATATATAATAATAAAATATACTATCGTCCCAACCACTTGATTACCATGATCTACTTGTATCATCAGAACAGGGGCGTTTAGTCACTAGTGGAGGTTGAAACCAGTGCCTCTTATCATGTGGTGGAGCCCTGCGTCCCTAATGTGTCCCAGATCGAGAGCATGTATGTCGCTGCCTCGAATCTGGAAGGACCTAACTGAGAAAGCAGGGTGAATTAGCCCAAGATCCAAAAGAGCCTATAAGTACTCAGTATCAATATGGATTTTTTCTACTTGAACCTGTATTTATAACCAAGAGTCAAAAAATATAGCATATTTATCAGCTAAAGAGAATGAATCAAAAGCTGTAGCCATAGAGAAAACTATACTGTTTCTGAATTTTCATAGGTGAATAAGAATATTGACTCTAAAAATATTCTAAACCAACATAAGAGGAATAGAGATCTCAAAAGCATTGCATAACAAAACCTGGTGCCAAGAGAAGAGGTGACCATAAAAGGTAGAGAGAAGGATTCCAACCATTCCCAAACCATTATTATATTAAATATGAGATATATGTGTAATTGGTTATTTTGCTTTTTACTTAATTGATTGTGATATTTATCATTGTTTATTTTTAATAATATATTTTTATAGTTTAAATTTATCTTAATATTCTTCAAATTTATTTTTAATTATACATTCTCATAATAAAACTTAAGTTTATGTTAATACTTTTTGATAAGTATAAATTTTATTAATATATTCTTATAATAATATTTAATTTTAAATTAATATTTATTTATTTATTTATTTTTCTTTGCATAAATACAAGTTTGTTCAATGTATCATCTGAGCCGCTACGTCAGAAGATACTTTAAAGCCCTCTCGCTGGGTTATGCTCTATCAAAACATATTTTGTTCAAAGTGAAATTTTGAAGTTGTCGCAGGATTTCATATCAGCTCAATGTATCATCGGAGGCCCACGTCACAAGAGACTTTAGAGCCCTCTGGCTGGGATATGCGCTATCAAAGAGAATCCCGTGCAAGTTGAAAATTTCGAGTTGCCGACATTTCATTTGAGCTATCAAATGAAACTTTTAATATTCTAAAATGTCCGTAGTACGGGAGCGCACAAGTTTGAAGTTTAATACGAGTGGATTTAAAGTATTGGAATATGAGTTTTTAAGGGTTAATGGATTGATAATGTTTGATTGGTTAAGTATTGTACAAGTTTGAATTTTAATATAAGTGGATTTAAAGTGTTAAAATATGAGTTTTTAAGGGTTAATGGATTGATAATATTTGGTTGGTTAAGTATTGTATAAGTTTGAATTTTAATATAAGTGGATTTAAAGTGTTAGAATATGAGTTTTCAAAGGCTAGTGGATTGATAATGTTTGATTGGTCAGGTATTTAGTGGTCAAGTATTTATTAAGATGCTTGCTACCTTATAAAAGTAATAGTTTGTTCTGAATTTTTGAGTGTACATAAATATAATTAAATAATGACAAAAAATTATAAATATAACCAATTCCTCTAACAAAATAATATATTTTTTTTCTAAAACACGTTTCACTGCTCTTTCTCAAAATGGCAGGCAGGAGCGATTGTCACGCAGGAAATAAATTATATGTTTGTTAGAGTCACTTGAGGTCGATACAAACAAAACATTCATTAAATAATAGAAAATGACTAGAGAACTGAAAAGAGAGACCAGAGGTTATTACAGTTTTGCTCTGAACTTGGGGGAAAGATTTGCTATGCATGTATATTAATTTCAAACTTAACGTCTTTACCCAATTTCAACAATAACGTGATGCTAAGTTGTCTTAGCCGATTTGGATTGATAGCGCCACACGGAATAAAAGGTTTAAGCACGTAAATGGAGAACAAACTCCGTTCTAATATATAAAAGTATATTTTATTATGCTTTAAATTTAAGTTTTTTTAATAGTTTTTCAAATAAAGTTTTTGGTTTGTAGATTTTTATAAGTTAAGCATGTTTGTTTGAGTTAATGCTTTTCATCTTGACTCAATAAAGCTTTAATCAATTATTAAACCAAAAATTTGCATAATTTTTCTTATTAATTGATATATAATATGTTTTTAAAAAAATTGAAAACTATCTGACTATACAAATTAATTTTATAGTGGCCTATTATAACTCCTAACTTGCTTCTTGTCCTCTAATACATCTTACATACCATGTGTTGAGTAATGTGTTGAATGGTTACTAACTTACATACAAATTAACTATGATGTAATAATTCCTAACACCTTCATCCTTTGCCTAGTTAACACTACATAACCCAAACTTATAGAATAGGCCACTATACCTCCCTAGAGCCTAATCATGAGTGTTCATTATGCATTTAGCATAATTATTTTTAGAGTAAAATCTTTTGATAAATTTTGTTTTTAATTCTTCTTTTGTTTTATCAAACACAAAATATTGACAATGTTCTTCTCTTAAATAATTCCATTGCATTAAAGAAACCTATATATTTTTGAAGTAATATTTTTGTCTAATTTTTTTCTTTGAATAATCTACTTAATATTTGCCCTTAAGTTCAAACTCATATATTTGCAATTATGCAAAAGCCTATTTTTTTAATATTGTTTTAATTATTATAAAGCCTTGCACACTTACAAAGAAAAAAGTTAAATTGCTTCTTACATCCTTTTAAAAAAAAATCTTTTTAAATTTTATATCAACCTTGTTGTTGTATATATCACATAATAATATTTTTATTATTAATATTTGCTTCTAAAATCAAACTCATCATACAAGACTTCTTCTTTAATATTCTTTCCTTTATAAACCTGACCCTCTCACAAAGAAAAACTTAAATTTTGTCTCCCCTCCTTTTCCAAAAAAACAATCTCTTTAAATTTTTTATCATTATAAAATTATTGTAATATATATAATATAATAATAATTTTATTAGATATACTTATGATATTGTACACTTACATGGAAATTAGACTAATAAGGGATGTTATTGAATACCCCTCCTTCTTAAGTTTCCATGTATTTGAACTATAAACTATAAAATAATTTAATATAATTTTATTTTAATTTTTTAATGATTTTGAATAATTTATATTTTACAAAAATATATTATATAATTTTATTTTAATTTTTTAATGATTTTAAATAATTTATCTTTTATAAGAATACATTACTAAATAAATTTTATCAATATAAACTCCTTCAGTTATGTGGAATAATACATAATATATTAATATAAATATAAGACTGAAATTATAAATAATTGATGATATTATACACTTACATGGAAATTAGACTAATAAGAGGCGGTATTGAGTATCCTCGTTCTTAAGTTTCAATGTAAAATTCTTTGAACTATAGACTATTAAATAATTTTATTTCACTTTTAATGATTTTGAATAATTTATTTTTTATAGAAATATATTAGTAAATATATAAAAAAGAAGTTTATCAATACGAACTCCAATTATACGAGATAATATATTAAGATTTTTATAGTTTTGAAGATAAAGACATTTAAGTGGTTCATCATTCTGGGCTAATAAAGGGGTTGAATATGATTCTTCTTCATCCAACAAAGTTGTTTGGGTTATCTTCTAGTAAGAAGTTTGGTATATGTTTCATTTATGTCTTTAATGATTATAAAGAAATTCTTTAACAATGGTTAATCCACCTCCAAGATATTCCTTGGATCTTTGGTGGTGATTTCAATATGGTCGAATCTCAAGATGATAAATTTGGTGGCTTACCTGTTACCTGCAAAGGTGACTCGTGTGTTTATTGGTTTTAAATTCAAATTCAGAACCAAGGATGTTGTCTTCTTTACTCGGATGCAAGAATGTCACTACAATATGGATGGTTATCAACAGATACTTAGATTCTGAGAATATTTTTATTATTATGGCACAATCTTCTTTATCAGATGTTATCACCTATAGAAAAAGTCTGTAATATTTTGTATTCTATATTTGCTGTTGTCTTATTTAGTATCTTTTAGTCTTTTGTAGTTGTGTTTGGAGTTTCTCTTTGTAAATTCTGATTATTATTAATAAGTTAACCATTTTCAATTAAAAAAATAATAATAATAAGACTTTGAAAATCTGAATAGTAGGTTTAAAGTTTAAATTCAATGAGGATAAAGACCTACTCTAACAATTGAAATTTAGTTATACTTTATAACAGTACTGGAAGAGGGCGAGAAAATTTCTGAGAAGGCGTCTGGTGTTGCTCGAGGGATTCTGGCCCGAAGATCTTGCCAGGGGCTTTGGGGGGCTGATTTTGAATTCATCTGAAGGTACATTCGTGGTCCCGGAGGGCCCGATGGGGTCTCCTCCAGTTTCTCCTGCCGGGAGAAAGACTTCATATGCTGAGAAGTTGAAAGATAACCCCTCGCCTTCCACTGATGGAGCTCAGCGGAATGCTTTTCAAACGATACTCAAGAATGTTGGCAATGGCCCAAATGCTCACCGCGTTAATGGATGCCTCCCGCAATCCACTTCCGTGCCTAAGATTGTTATAGAACCAATGCCGGTCGAAGATACAATCGTCTACCGAGCTAATCACGACTTGATCTCCAAATTCATGGGCATCCGACCCACACTGAATTTTCTGCATACCTGGATTCGCCAAAACTGGGAGCCACACGGTGAGTACTCTTTATGGCCTATAAGCAATGGGTATTTCATCATTAGTTTCTCTTCTTTAGCGGATAGAAACAGAGCATTTGAATCGGAAAAGAGAAACCACGGACCAAGCAGGGTTATTTGTCCAACCCCGGAGAGTGGGTTTCGACCCCCGCATCGAACCCACGGCTGTCCCGGTCTGGATTCGGCTGTACGCTCTCCCGATGGAGTTTTGGGGTGAGCAGGTGTTGGAACTAATAGGTAATTCCCTAGGCAGATTTTTGGGAGTCTCCAAAGATACCATAGAGGGAAATACAACTGTCTTTGCTAGAATATGTGTAGAGATGGACATTAGTCAGCCTCTACCAGCTGAGGCGGAACTTGAGCTAGCAGGAGTACCCTGGATCCAGCAGCTAGACTATGAGGCCCTACCTTTCAGGTGCCGAGTATGCCATAAGCATGGACATTTGGCAAGGTTTTGCCCAAACATATTGAGCACAAAAACGGAGGTTCCGAGCGGAATGTCAAACCGCCCTAGAGAGGGTAAGTCCACCTCGTCAATGAACCTTCTAGCAATTCTCCAGGTCCTGATGCTCAGCAGGATGGCTTTGAACAGTTGAAACGAAAGAGAAACAAAAAGAAAATGGCAAGGAGCAAGTGCAGCTCAAGCCAAACAATCGATATGAAATTTTTAAGTCATTAGTGGATCAAGAGGACCAAACTATGGAGGGAGTGGATGGGAATGGTGTGAATGACAACACTCCACCTCTTGTTTCTCCTTCTTTTACTCCTGTAGTAGAACAGGATCGTGCCACCTGAGAATCTGCAGTCAGAGAATCCAGGGGCATTGGTTATACACTCCCCAGCATAGCCGGCTATCAAAGATGTCACCATGGGAAATGCAGATAAAAATAGAGAAAGGCCTGCTTTAGGGATTACCCAGGTGGAGAAGAGATCTAGAAACAATAACTCTCAAGGAGCGGGAAGAAAATCCAATAAGGAACTACTAACAGCGCAAGGAGATAAGCTAATCAATGGAGGATTGGTGAGGACCATTGATTCTTATTGCTCTCAAGGTTTTCAATGATTATTCAATCTTGGAATGTTAGGGGTTTAAACAGTAGAACCCATCAATCTGCTGTTCAAAGACTCTTAGAAAACCGTAAAACAGACTTTTTGCTTCTTCAGGAGACCAAAATGTCTTTAGATATTATGAGTAAAACTGCTACTAAAATCTGGCGGGGAGCTGGTCATATGGATGTGGCTGCCCAAGGAGCTTCAGGTGGAATTGTTACCCTTTGGAACCCTCTGGATTGGACCGCTTTAGAACATATAGCTTGGAGGGGTGTTCTTACTTCTCTCTTCAGAAATAACTTCACTTCTGAGCAGGTCCTAATCACCAACTTTTACGGGGCCCAAGACCTAGATGGCCAGAGGCTCCAATGGGAAGCTGTTCACAACATGAGGGCATACAGGGAGTGTTATGACTGGATTATTGCAGGGGATTTTAATGCAAAATTATCTGTTCGTGACCAGGAAGGTGGCACCCCTGTTTTGGATCCAGGGGACCGGCTTCTGATTGCCCAAGTTCAGGCCTTTCATTTAGTGGACGTTCAAGGCCCTGGTGTTTTTTTCACTTGGACAAATAAGAGAAAGGAGCCACATAGCAAGAAGGTCAAGTTAGATCGCTTTTTGGTCTTGGAGGAGGCTTTTGTTAAATGGACTTTTAAGTTCCATATTTTGGAGGGCCCTATTTCGGATCATTTTCCCATTTTGCTAGAGGGAGGGACTTCGAGAGGGCAGCACCATAGGCCTTTTAAATTTGAGAATTTTTGGTTACAAAAGGAGGACCTTCGACAGTAAAATTACTCAATGGTGGACAGAAGGCCGTCCACCTTTTGGGACAACAATGTTCAAATTTCATAAACAACTTCAATTTGTCAAAATTCAATTGAAACAGTGGAGGAAAGAAAACAAGTCGGATTTCCAGTCCCCAAAGGGCCCCCTTGGTGGCTAGATGGGAGGAGGTTCGGAAACTTTTTAGGGAAGGATCAATTACTGAGCAACTCAAATTTGAAGATGATGAACTGCGTAAAGCGGTTGAGGACATTGACAACCAAGAGGAGATATACTGGAAACAGAGGGCTAGAAATACTTGGTTATTAGAGGGGGACATAAATACCAAATTTTTTCATCGGTCAGCTTGTGCTAGGAGACAGATGAACAATATGGAAGCTCTTAAAGATGAACATGGAAATGTCTTCGATACTCTTCCTGGTATGCATTCCCATGCAATCGATTACTTTTCTAAACTTTTTAAGGAAAGTATGGAGCAAGATGTTGAGGCTCATAACGAAGTTCTTAATGTTATTCCTTCTATTATCTCTCGAAGAAGACAATCAGTGCCCCGCTTAGACCCATTGAAAGGGATGAATTGAGAAATGTGGTCTTTGGTATGAGTACTGGAAAATCTCCTGGTCCAGATGGCTTTCCTATTGAATTTTTTCAGGCTTTCTGGGACACCTTGGGGGAGGATGTTTTGGCTGTTACTGAGGAATCCAGATCCAATCGAAGAATGCTCAGGGCGATCAATCACACCTTCATAGCTTTAATTCCAAAAGGGGAAGTGGGGACTCATATCTCTGATTTCAGGCCTATTGCTTTATGCAATGTGATTTACAAAATCATCACTAAGATAATGGCTGAGAGGCTTAAACCCCTACTTCATAACATCATTTCTCCTGAACAAGGGGGCTTTGTTGAGGGAAGACAAATCTTGGATGGGGTGGTTTTGGCCCAGGAGGCCATCCATTCAATGCAAACTTCGGGCAACAAAGGAATGTTCATTAAACTGGATATGTCCAAGGCTTATGACCGGGTGGAGTGGTGCTTCTTGTCGAAAATGATGGCTGCCTTTGGCTTTTCTCAGGAATGGATTGATTGGGTTATGAGTTGTGTTTCTACTCCCTCTTATTCTGTTCTCATCAAGGGCCTTCCCTCGCATCCTTTCGGTGCCACTCGTGGTCTTCGCCAGGGAGACCCTTGTTCTCCCTATCTCTTCCTTCTCTTGGTCGAAGGTTTGGGCAGACTGTTTCGAGGAGAAGGCAACAAGGTCTCGCTATCCGGTATCAAGGTTGGGGAGGAAACTCGACTCACTTGCAATTTGTGGACGACATCGGCCCGGTTGGTGTGGCCACTCTTTGGGAAGCTAGAGGAATCAGAGATACTCTGAATATCTACCTAAGGGCTTCAAATCAGGTTCTAAATGACAGGAAGTCCAAAGTGGTCTTTTTCAATCTTGACCAACGGCTACAGGAGCGTGTTATTGAGATCCTGGGCTTCACAAGGACTTCTCTTCCAATTGTTTACCTGGGCGTTCCCCTTCATTTCAAAAAGTTAAAAATTGACATCTGGAAGAATCTGTTGGCAGGCATCAAAGACAGTAATGAATCATTGGGCTCATAAATGGTTAAGCTACGGGGGTAGATTAACCTTCCTGCAGTCAGTTATACAGGCTTTGCCGATCTATAAATTCTCAATACTGGCTGCCCCTCATACCATCTGGAAAGAGCTGGACAAAATGGCTAGAAGATTTTTATGGGAAGGCGCAAAAGGGAAGAAAAGATGGGCTTTGGTTGGGTGGGACAAAGTTACCCAGCCTAAGGACAAAGGAGGGCTGGGCCTGAGAAGTTCTAAGCTTAATAACAGAGCCTTGGCTGGAAAACTGTATTGGAGGTGGATTTCTCAGCCAACCTCCCTCTTCAGCAGAATTCTTTCCAGTAAATATTTGGGGCATGTTCATCCCAATGAGGTGGGTCGCTTTCCCTTGGAAGGTACTGGATCCTTAGTGTGGCAGACTCTCAAGCTTGGGTCCCAGATTATCAAAGATCAATTATTCTGGAAAGTGGGGAGAGGAGACAAGGCTCGCTTTTGGACTGACTCTTGGGACCAACATCCGCCCATTATTGTCATGTTCCCTGAGCTACAACCAATCATGACCGCCTTAGAAGCCTAGGGCTGGATCCATATTGATAATTATTTACACACCAGTCAATTGGGGGGGTATAAATTTAAAAAGTTTAAGCGGTGGGAGGAGTGGCCAATTACTGTCTCTCCGGAGTTGGCACCCATCCTGCATAAAATCTTGTCGTAAAGGTTCCTCACGGGGAGGGATGAGGAAGATGAATTAGCCTCGGGGCTATGGAAGCCTTGGGGTCTACTCGGCTAAGGCCGGATATGAAGAGATCCTCCCGGAGCCTCCCCCACACTCTTTTTCGGTTCAGCATTGGAGAAGGATTTGGCATTCAAAGGGTTGGCCGAAAGTGAATTTCTTTGCTTGGCAACTTATGCATAATGGACTTCTCACCTTTGACAATCTCAGACGTAGGGGTTTCAATGGCCCCTCTCAATGTGCTTTATGCCTCCAACATGAGGAAACTGCAGATCATTTGTTTTTTGAGTGCCCTTTTACTCATCAGATTTGGGAACGTTGGTTCTCTCAATTTAAACTCCAGGCTAATGGTGTTTTCAATCGTACCAATATTTGGGAAAAATGGAAAAGGGGCAGGTTCAATTCCATAGCTCTCCGAACTGGCTGGCAGTTAGGCTTTCTCTTCATTTGGTGGCAAGTTTGGTTGGAGAGAAACGCCCGGATCTTTAGAGACACTTTCTCCTCGATTGACGGCGTTTGGCAGGTCATCTGGAGCAAAGTCACATAAACCGTTGCTATTTATGTTGATGAAGAGAATCAGCAGCTCTTGGGCATCTTGAAGAGGGGGTTGAGGGACATGAGGGGCAAGGCAGAGCATGCCGGAAACCTCCCCGGCTGGTCGGATAAAGATCAATACTGATGGGGCTGCAAAAGGCAACCCGGGCAGCGTAGGAATTGGTGTTGTCTGTCGGGATCACTCGAGTGCGGTTCTTTACTGGGAATTGCAGGGATTGGGCAGAGCCACGAACAATGAAGCCGAAGCCTTTGCCATTAAGTCGGCGTCTATCTGGGCTATTAAGCAGGGTTACCGGAGGATAATTCTTGAATCAGATTCTCAAGTCCTGATCGGCGCTCTTGATTGCTTGCAGAATTTCTCATTAAAAGCCTGGAGACTGTGGATTTTGATATCCCAAATCAAGGAGTTATGGAGGGAGTTAGATGATGTTATCCCTGTGTATGTGAGTAGAAATTTGAACACGGTAGCTGACTTCCTTGCGAAGATGGGTGCTGAGAAAGAGGTAGGTGTTCAGCCGCACAGTGATATGCCTATGATAGATGAAGAGATTCGGAGTGGTCTGGAACGATCCTTGCATCCATGAGCTCAAAAATGGCTAAGGTTAGTTTTTGTCGCGATATCGCGACATATTGCGCCGTCGCGACCTTGTTTGGAAAGTTGTCGCGATTTCGCGACATGCTGCTCTGTCGCGACCTTTCCTGGACAATTGTCGCGATTTCGCTACCTTTTTTGTTGCCGCGGCCTTGGGAGGAAAATTGTCGCGATTTCGCGACTTGTTGCGTCGTCGCGGTCTTTGATGAGAAGGTGTCGCGATTTCGCGACCTCTTTTGTTGGTTCTGCTGCTGGAGGAAAGTCGTCGCGATATCGCGACGCTTTGAGAAAAATTGCGTGAAGGGGAAAAACCGTCGCGATATCGCGACATTTTTTGTGAAAAGCTACTCAAAGGAAAATTTGTCGCGATTTCGTGCCATTTTTGAGGAAAGGACGCAAAGGGGCAAACCCGTAGCGATTTCGCGAAAATTCTGGAGAACAAACTTCATGAAGGATAAACGTCGCGATTTCGCGACTAGTTTGAGAAAAGGGCACCACGGGGAGAACATGTCGCGATTTCGCGACCTTTTTTGTCGGTTCCGCTGCTGGAGGAAAGTTGTCGCGATTTCGCGACGCTTTGAGCAAAATTGCGTTAAGGGGAAAAACCGTCGCGATATCGCGACATTTTTTGTGAAAAGCTTCTCAAAGGATAATTTGTCGCGATTTCGCGTCATTTTTGAGGAAAGGAAGCAAAGGGGCAAACTTGTAGCGATTTCGCGACAGTTTTGGAGAACAAACCGCATGAAGGATAAACGTCGCGATTTCGCGACTAGTTTAAGAAAAGGGCACCATGGGGGAGAACATGTCGCGATTTCGTGACACTTTTGCGGAAGGGGCGCCCAATGGAATTCTTGTCGCGATTTCGCGACACTTCCGGCCAACTGGGGCTTTAAGGAAAAGCCGTCGCGATATCGCGACACTTTCTCAAGGTTGCTGTCTAAGGGAGAACTCGTCGCGATTTCGCGACAATTTTGGTGAGCAGGTGCCTTCTGGCTTTCTTGTCGCGATTTCGCGACGTTTTTGGCGTTTGGGTGCTTTGGAGCTGTGCTGTCGCGATTTCGCGACATTTTTTGAGTTGTGTGGCCTCGGCGCAGTTTTGTCGCGATGTCGCGACATGTCGCGATTTCGCGACCGGTTGTCGTGGCGCGGCGGTTGTTAGGTTTGGTGTCGCGATTTCGCGACTTGTCGCGTTTTCGTGCCCTTTGTTCTTCTAGTCTCTTTGCTCTTGGTTGGGATGCCCATTCTCCCTCTTGTAACTGTAATTTGTTTTAATGCAAGCTTTTTTCAATTTTTTCAAAAAAAACAATTAAAATTTAATTAAATAAATATATATTAAATAAATTTTTTATATAAAATATAGTTTGTAAACTAAAGTTTAATAAATATATATTAAATAAATAACATCTTTTATTAGAATTATAAGGTATGATTTAACCAACAATGTCTTCATTCATCAATATAAATCTTTTTAATTATAAATTATGTTAAATAATAATAAAATAATTTAATATTAAATTGCCTGCAGTATATAATGAGAAGGAATTTCCAAATTTTGTCCAGTCAGCTAAGTTATCGTTTCCACTATCCAGCCACCGTGAAGCTTCTACAAGCTTCTAGAAAAAAAACATTCAATTTGCGTACTCTTCACGCCAACATTAAACGGAGATAGCTACCTTGTATCTCTTATCGTCCTGATCAGCCACGAAAAGTGATCGTTTCCACTATCCAGCCACCGTGAAGCTTCTACAAGCTCTTAGAAAAAAAACATTCAATTTGCGTACTCTTCACGCCAACATTAAACGGAGATAGCTATACCTTATATCTCTTATCGTCCGTATCAGCCACGAAAAGACTTTAGGTACGCGTTAAAAATCATAGCGTGGAGCGCACGCGCGAAAGAGAAGTGAGACTATTATTATTATTGTTGTTGAACCAATAATTATATTTAAAGAGGTTACAATGAAAAAAGTTAGAATGATGCCTATTATTGTTTTTTAAGTGTATAAAAAAAACACTTAAATAATTTAAATTTCTTATATAAGTAAAACTAAACCAATATAATAAATATTATATTTATTTTCTACAAAATAAAATATTATAAAACAGAAAATAAATCAATTCAGGTTTTGATATAAATAAATAAATTTTAATGTAGGAGAAATTTCCCATTATAAAATATTATATTTAATTTAAATTATTATTAAATATTATATTTATATTTATATAAAATAAGGATTAAAACTCTCCATGCCCAGGTTTTAATCTCTCCCCTCACATGTTACGGATATATTGTATATAAAAGGTTCCTCATCAAAAAAAAATAAGGATTAAAAAATAAATTAGAAAAAAAAAAATATTTTGAATTTAATTAATTATTATTATTTTTTATTTTTCAAAAATTTAAAATTAATAATAATTTTAAATAAACAAATAATATCGTTCTAAAATATTTTCAATATAAAAATTTAATGACCAATAATGTGTTTACTTTTGTTTATTTGCATTGGGAGACTCCCAAATTCCACGCGTTCGTAAATTTCCATGGAGCTCTGAAGGACAAATGACTTCGTGGTCCTTGACTAAAGGAGGTCGTGATAGGTATAAAAATATTTAATAAAATAATATTATGACCGTTAATTAATTTTTGTTATTATTTTAAAAATTATAAATAATTATAAATAAAGAAATAATGTAGATGTTTTAAAATATTTTAGATAGTGAAATTTAATAATCAATAATGTATTTTTTTTCTTAATTAAATTAAATTGGATCACAATAGTTCTCCCGAAACATCTTTCTTTACAGAGTTTCGACTTCAAATCACTATGGAACTTGATGTATGTGAGTAAGGTTGTGTAAAATAAAAAAAATTCGTATGTAAGTAAGGTTGTGTAAAAAAAAAAGTCACATGTGTATGTGAATAAGCTTGGAAAAAAAATCATAAGAAAGATATTTGCCGACAATAGTCCACAAGGATTTGCTTTAGCTATTGGGTGGCCCATCATCATATTTTAAGTTTTATAGATTTTTTGTTTTTTTAGAGAAACATATTTATTCACTTTCATTTTAGTTTTTAAAAAAAATTATATATACATTTAAAATTAAGAAAATAAAATTAACAAGAGAATTATAAAAATATTGTATTTTATGACATAAATATTTCGAAATTGTATAGAAAACTGTAAAGTGAAAGGATCAAGGGAAAAAAAATATTCAATTATAAGAAAAATATCAAATAAAAAAGAACATCAAAGTGAATAACCATTCTAATAATTAAGAGATCCAAAAAGTATAATATATAAGTTCAAATATAAAAATAATTATTAAAGCATACAAGCTTCAGTTAAATAAATTACCTCCAATCTCTTCAAATAATTTATGAATTATATTGTGTTTGTGGTAAAAGCAGATTAGCGTAAAACTATCATTCCGTATTGGCTCAAAATGGAATCTTTAATAGTTTGAAGTTGTACGGGAGCTCTCGAGGTCGAACTTTAAGACAAACAGATAGCAGTGGAAATATGACCTATGGAAGTGGAATCATACAGCTAATATTGTGAAATTTCAGCTGTTACTATTATGTACGATCGGCGTTCGACGCACCCTTTCCAAAACTTCTCAGGCAGGTTTGATCATCACAAGGGAATGAAAGTATACGGCTGTTGGAGAGTATGAATAAAATAATAGATTATCACAAGAGAACCGCAAAAAAAGGGGCCAGATTTACGTCAATTTTCAAATGTATAGCATAAACGATTAAGATTTGTAATATTTATGACGTTACTAAATATCGACCAAAACTTGATGGTACGTTGTTTCGACCAATTTGGAATGACGGTTTTACTCTAATCTGCTTTTATGTGAATCGCGTGAATGGAAAAGAGACTATGTAGCCATTCTTTCAACATCACCCATACATTTGGATCATTTTGTTATTTTTTTAATCATTCCTTGAGCCTCGCACGCCTAAGCTTCTCTGGTTTATCTGGTGTCTACCCAATAACAAATGTACTTTCAAATTTAAACAACACTGAAATTGTATATCCAAACCACTGCAATGATTCGGAACTCCTATATAAGATATCTTATAGAAGAAAAAGGTAAATATACAATCTTTATTCCATGGACGATCACTTGTGTGGATATCTATTAAGGATAAGGACTAATTCATTCCATCTATATAAGTACTACTGACAAAGAATATTATCTTCTTATGGTTTTGTAATTGGAAGGATCTGAAGTAGGGAACCTATCAGTTTGGCTTCCTACAGTTCTTTCGGATCTCTCCGCTGGATCCAGTGAGAGGCTTTATATTTCCCATTTTCACCATGGCTGCTGCAAAATCGCAAAAGAAGGTGTTCTGGTTTCCGCTGTAGGTGTTAACCTGAGAATCAGTAGAGCCTCCGTTGAATAGCTGCTGATCGGAGTGCAGAAGCCCTTTCTGGCTCTTAAGATTTTTGTAGTAGTTATTGTCAAAGGCTGTAGGGGTTTGCAGATCTAAAGGGGAAATATTGTTGTCACCACCGTTCCTGGGGAACTTCCCCTTCAAGGAATTAGCATACGTCTTATCTATGTTGGATTCGTTGTAGATACGGGCCCTGAAACTGGTGCACCGCGCTTGACCGATCGTATGAGCAGCTATCATTCGAAAATGAAAATAAGAAAACAAAACATTAGATTTCTAAAAATTTAAGGGGCCGATTATAATATGACAGAATAATGCTTACCAGATAGGACGACCATATCCTTTGTTGAAAGTCCCTGTGCTCGAAATTTGGCGATGAGGTTACTCAGAGTGGAACTCGGTGGTGGAATGTTATTATTTGCACCACCTTTGTTTGCAGTTCTCGAATCTCTTCTTCCCAGCAGAACTGTCCATGAAGGTCCTCCCAACTACACATATTCATAAAAGTAAATTTTATTTTGAGATAAAATATGTAGAGATACATGGGCTCAATAAGAAGGCATAAATAAAGAAACGTCGTTGTGGCTTACCTCCACAACAGAATCACGAGCAGCTATAGCCAAAATATCAGCGCACGAGACTACTCCGCTGCAAACTTTCTCCACCTGGGCCTTGATGTTATCTATCACCTCGAAGCCTCTGGCCGAATTGGCGTTTGGAACCGCAGTCTTTTCTCCCGTTAAAGAAGAGGAGTCGTCCAACAACACAGATCCATCACAACCCTGCATTTTCAGTAAAAGTTAAATAACTCAACATAACCTATCTATACTTAAATATTCAAAATACCTTTACGTTTCGTGGCGTTGCGGAAATTTCTTACATTAACGAAACAGTCGTGAAAGTGAAGGCGAAGCAAGGATGCGCCCATTCGTTTCTCCTTGGCCACTGCCTGCTTGAGAGCAGCCTTCACTGTGGACAAAACTTGCGGACACGACTTGGCATAAAAATTTGTACTGAGTTGGGCATATACTGAGCTACAGCGCAAAAACATTACAAAAAGCGCAAGGCTTATCTTCACTAACTTAGACAAAGACATTTCTACGTATAAAAGCCTCAGACCCAATATGCAGCTCCACGCAAAATTGCTTTGGATCAAACAAGATGAATTCACTGGCAGACGGCACCATATTTATAAGGCATCGATATGCATATTGGCAGAAAATTCGAGGAAAACGATTCCTAATCGAATTCGACTACTGGCAGGAAAAAACGTTTGGTCATACAACCTTCTACTTTTGAAGCATCGGTGTTGTTGCAAAATTATTAGGGTGTCCGACTTTCAAACTTCAGTGGCCCACAGATTTAAAGGCCATTATCTATATCCATTGAACAAGTCTACTTCATATTGTGGGTAGTCTACTACGATCCACTGTCATTTCTGCAGCAGTAAGATACATTCAGAACGAGTCCACAGTGACGTTTCACGTCCAGATTGGACGCCATTCATGAATTGAAATGTTTTGAGGGCATCTTTTAAATGTTGTCGTTGTCAATAATGGTTATAAATCACGTAACCCAGTTAGAATGACCACGGTAATTTCTTCAGCAGTAAGATACATTTAGAACGAGTCCACACTGATGTTTCACGTCCAGATTGGACGCCATTCATGATTTGAAATGTTTTGAGACCATCTTTTCAATGTTGCCGTTGTAATTATATCTCAAATATTCCTTAACGTAAGATTGTTAAACCATTTAACAACTTCTTAAATATCCACTTGCATTCTACAGACTTATGAAAACAAATTGCAGACGGGGTTGATGTTTCCAGAAGGGCGTTAAAGTTGTCACACCGTCCTTTAATTTTCACTTGACTTGCGGGGTTTGGCCTCAAATCTCAACCCATTGGCCACGATATAGGTGAGAAATTGTCAAAAATCTGTTGTACCTTTTGGATGTCTTTAAACTACAACGGCCTAGGGTCTCCGAATCGTAGAAAAACTATCTACAGAGGGAATAGTTTGACATCTTAATGGTTGCCAGTTTTATATTTGGAGAACAGAGGGAATAGTTTGACATCTTAATGGTCGCCAGTTTTATATTTGGAGAACCGCCTTCACACTTTTGTTAGAAAAATTAACCCAGATTTCACGCTTGTGCCCAACTGCGCTCCAAACCTTGGGCGAAACCAGATTGCGCTCCAGACATGGGCGAAGTCGGACTGCGCTGCCGCAGTCCGGGATCCCGACAAAAGTGTGACATGATGTCACACCTACCTTCTGACAGATTTGACACCTAATAGATCCGATCTCCGCAGGAGTTAATGCCATTTCGGCGTTTGTCAGAAACCCTAGATGAGGGCCGGTCAGAGGATAAGCCTTATCCGAAGCTGTAAGAGGATAAACCTTATCCTCCTCTCCCCACGGCTATAAAAGGGCAGTTCGGGTCTTCAGACAAAACAGAAGAAAAGTGCGTGTGTGAGAGAAGTTCGTGAAAGAGGAGGCGAAGATAATAGAGCAGAGAAAGGAGGGTGAGCAATTCAGTGAGTAGTGTGGCTCAGCTGATTAATGTTCGAGCAACAGACTCGACATTCCCCTTTTTGGTTTATCCTGCAGCTTAGCCTGCAGATGTTATTTCCTCGGTTGAGGAATACTGTAACCCTAGTTTCATATAAATAAACTTTGTTGTTGTTTGTGGCATCTTTAGGGTTTGCAGAAGTTTATGTGCTAACATTTATTGTTCTCTGTTCCGGCATTTCTCTCCTCTCATATGAGTCTTGCCAAGCCAGGCAAACCCAATGGCAGTCGTGGAAGACAAAGCAGTCGAAGGCCAAAGTTGGCCAAGTCTAAAGCAGCCTTCCCACTTCGCTGCCAAAATTTGACTATGCCCAAGTTTCGAACGCAGCTCGAGTGCCAGCGAAGTTCATCAGCCAACGAAGTTCGCACTTCGCTGCCGACGGTTGTTTCTTCCTCCTAGCTGTGCGAAGTTCGCACTTCGCACAAGAAACGTGCGCCATTCGCACTTTGCATGAAGTACGCACTTTGCTCATTAAAAGTGCGACATACGCACTTCGCTACGAAGTACGTACTTCACCCCAAAACTGGCACAGTCCGCATTACGCTGCGAAGCACGTCCTTCGCCTGTGGTTTAGCGCAGTCCACACTGCGCTTGCGAGTGATGAACTTCACCCAAGGGTCGATGTCGTTCGCACTTCGCTCCCGTCGCCTGGAGCTCACCCTACGTGCGACGTTGTCCACATTTCGGTCGATGAAAAATTAAAATCGAGAAATCTTTCCTTCAAACTGGTATCAGAGCTGATAGTGTCATGACACAAAGATAGAAACATGGCTTTCGAGAGAAACTCGTTGCAGTTGCAGATCCCATGATTTAACGATAAGAACTACGATTACTGGAGCATCCAGATGAAGATCCTATTTGAATCTTAGGAGCTATGGGAGTTAGTCGAGAACGGCTACCCAAAACCGGCAGATGCAGCAACACTAGCCACCCTCTCTCAAGTAGACAAGGATCTATTGAAAGAGCACAAGAAGAAGGACCAGAAGGCCCTCTTCTACATCATGCAAGCGATTGAGGAGACCATCTTCCTACGGATTGCATCAGCCACCAAGGCCAAGCAGGCCTGGGAAACCTTGGCAAGTTCGTATCAGGGCACCGACAAAGTGAAGTTGGTGAAACTACAGATGCTCAGGAGAGAGTTTGAAAATCTACAGATGAGCGAGTCCGAGTTGATGAGCGACTTCTTCACCCGGACAACAGATATCATCAACCAGATGCGGTTGAATGGTGAAATCATGCAGAGCCAGAGAATCATGGAGAAGATTCTCAGAAGTCTGCCTGTGAAGTTTGACTCGATTATGATAGCAATCGAAGAGTCAAGGGATTTGACAACCCTCTCGACAGACAAACTCATGGGTTCCCTATAGACCCATGAATAGAGGCTGAGCCGCTCAACTCAGTCTTCTTTGGAGCAAGCCTTCAAAGTGCAAGTCTTAGTCCAAGACAGTGGCAGACAAGACTCCCACAATGACACTTCTAGTTCTCAAGGAGGAAGAGGCATAAGCAGGCATGGGAGAAGGAACAAGCAAGGAGGGAGATCAAACCCTCAAGACGTTGAGCCAAGTTACAACTTTCATCAGCAAGGAGGAAGAGGCACTAGCAGAAATCAGCAAGGTGGCTCTCAGCAGAAGAAGGGCATGTCAAAGGTCCAATGCTACTACTGCATCAAGTTTGGCCATTATGCCACATAGTGCAAAAAGAAGATGGTGAACGAGAATCAGCAGCAAGCCCATTATTCATAGGAACCCAAAAATGCGGTAGGAGGAAATGTGCTTCTGACTTGCAGTATTGAAGAGGAGAGCAAGAAAAACATCTGGTATCTTGACAGTGGTTGCAGCAACCATATGACTGGGAACAGGGAGATGTTCTCACAACTGGATGAAACAGTCCAGTCTGAAGTCAATATGGGGAACAACATCAAAGTTTCTATGATGGGGAAAGGAAAGATCCTCATCCGCACCTAGCATGGTGAAAGAAAAACAATTCAAGATGTTTTTTATGTGCCTGGGTTGAAGTACAATCTACTAAGTGTTGGACAACTTGTGCAGAAGGTGCGCACTGTACTATTCAAAGACGATGTTTGTTCCATCAGAGATAAAGTACATGGACAAATCACAACAGTGTCCATGACGAAAAACAAAATGTTTCTGCTACAAATTCAGAATGAATCTTTGATGTCTCTGAGTGCAATTGAGAAGGATGCTACCTAGCTATGGCATCTCGGATTCGGTCACCTGAGTTTCAGTGGCCTGAATCTGCTATACAAGAAGCAGATGGTGAAGGGTTTACCCCTTATTGAGCAACCGAACCAAGTTTGTGAAGGTTGCCTTGTCGACAAGCAGCACAAGGATGCATTCCCTGTAGGACAGTCTTGGAGAGCATCACGACCTTTGGAGCTGGTGCACTCAGACATCTGTGGTCCCATGTAGACCACCTCATATGCCGACAATAAGTATTTCCTGACCTTCATTGATGACTTTAGCCGGAAGACATGGATTTATCCAATCAAGTTGAAGTCAAAGGCATTTGCAAGGTTTAAGGAGTTCAAGGCTTTGGTTGAGAAACATAGTGATCATTATGTGAAGACTCTCAGAACTGATGGAGGTGGAGAATACATCTCCAATGAATTCCATAACTTCTGCAAGCAACATGGAATTCGAAGGCAGTTCACTGCCAGATACACGTCGCAGCAGAATGGCGTAGCTGAGAGGAAGAACAGAACAATCATGGAGATGGCACGGAGCATGTTGAAGGCAAAACGTTTGCCACATGAGTTCTAGGCAGAAGTTGTAAGTTGTGTAGTTTATTTGTTGAACCGATGTCCCACCAAGAGTGTGAGGGACAAAATTCCAAAGGAATCTTGGAGCAAGTTGAAGCCAAGTGTGGCTCATTTGCGAGTTTTCGTGTGCATAGGATATGCACATGTTCCAGATGAGAAAAAGCAAAAGCTGGATGACAAAGCTAAAAAGTGCATCTTCACAGGATACAACGAACCAGCAAAGGCATACAGGCTGTACAATCCTGTGACAAAGAAACTTGTCATCAGCCGAGATGTGAAGTTCCTGGAGGATGAAGCCTAGAACGGGAAGTCAAAGACTGGTCAGTCTGAACCAGCAACTGTTGAATCTATAGACTTGGAGGAAGACAGTGTCCAACCACCTATGCCTTCAAGCATCAACAGTGGTGCCAGCAGTAGCACACCCTCATCATCCCGGTCACCTCCACTTGCAAGCATAATTCAAAACTTGAGGACTCCTGGGAAGACTCAGAGCTTGCAAGGCATTTATGAGGTAACCCATAATCAATTAGATGAAGATTATTCTAATTTTGCTCTCTTTACTAAATGTGATCCAGTGGAGTTTGAAGAGGCAAGTTAGAATCGCAAATGGGTGAATGCGATGGATGAGGAGATAGTAGCCATTGAGAAAAATGAGACATGGTAGCTAACAGATCTTCCAACACGAAAGAAGACCATTGGGTTCAAGTGGGTATATAAAACAAAATTTAATGCCCAAGGAGAAGTTGATAGGCATAAGGCCAGATTAGTGGCGAAAGGCTACAAGCAAAAGTCAGGAGTTGACTATCATAAGGTGTATGCACCTGGAGCCCGACTTGACACAGTCATAATGATTCTGGCACTGGCAGCTCAGAAAGGATGGAGTGTGTACCAGATGGATGTCAAGTCTACCTTCCTCAATAGAGTGTTGGAAGAAGAGGTCTACATAGACCAGCCGCCCGATTATGAAATACAAGGGTAAGAAGGCAAAGTCCTAAAACTGAAGAAGGCCCTATATGGGTTGAAGCAAGCACCCTGGGCATGGTACAGTCGTATTGACGACTATTTTTAGGAGAATGGGTTTCAAAAATGCCCATATGAGCACTCACTGTACATGAAGACAAATGCAGCAGGTGAGCTCATCATCGTCTGCCTATACGTAGATGATCTAATATATACTGGAAATAGCAGCAGCCTATTTGCGTAGTTCAGAATAGCCATGAAGTCCGAGTTTGAAATGACTGACCTGGGGCTGATGAAATATTTTCTCGACATTGAAGTTGACCAATCGGAAGATGGCATCTTCATTTCTCAGGGCAAGTATGCGAAGGATGTCCTAAAGCGCTTCAATATGGAGGACAACAAACCTGCCATCACACCTGTAGCCACAGGTTTGAAGTTGAGCAAGTTGGATACAAGGAGGAATGTAGATCCAACCTTGTTCAAGAGGCTAGTTGGCAGTCTGATGTATTTGACTACAACTTGAACAGATCTGATGTTCGAAGTTAGTCTGATCAGTAATTTCATGGAGAATCCGAAGGACACGCACTGGCAAGTAGGCAAGAGGATCTTGCACTATGTCAGCAAGACACGAAACCATGGCCTATTTTACGCCAGACAAGACCAGTTGGAACTGGTAGGCTACATAGACAGTGACTGGGCTGGCAGTACCGATGATCAGAAGAGTACCTCTGGGTATGCTTTCCATATTGGATCAGGGGCAGTCTCATGGGCATCTAAGAAGCAACCCATCGTTGCGTTGTCCACAATCGAAGCAAAATATATTGCCGCCACAACAACCGTATGCCAGGCAGTATGGCTGTGAAGAGTTATGAGTGAACTGTACAATCCTCCAGAAGGTGCAACAACAATTTTTTGTGATAACGATTCGGCCATTGCACTCTCAAAGGATCCCGTGTTCCATGGCCATACGAAGCACATTTATATTCATTATCACTTCATCAGAGATTTGGTGAAGTCCAGAGTTATTCATCTATAGTTTTGCAGATCCAAGGAGTAGTTGGTAGATATTTTCATGAAGGCTTTGAAGGAGGAAGACTTCAGAAGATTGTGAGAGCAGCTTGGAGTCAAAGCGCTCATGAAATCAGGCTTAAAGGAGGGTGTTAGAAAAATTAACCCAGATTTCACGCCTGTGCCCAACTGCACTCCGAACCTTGGATGAAATTGGATTGCGCTCCAGACATGGGTGAAGTCAGACTGCGCTTCCGCAGTCTGGGATCTCAGCAAAAGTGTGACATGATGTCACACCTACCTTTTGATAGATTTGAAACCTAACAGATCTGATCTCCGTAAGAGTTAATGCTAAGTTGACGTTTGTCAGAAACCCTAGATGAGGGCCGATCAGAGGATAACCCTTATCCAAATGTGTCAGAGGATAAACCTTATCCTCCTCTCCCCATGGCTATAAAAGGGCAGTTCGGGTCTTCAAAAAAAATAGAAGAAAAGTGTGTGTGAGAGAAGTTCATGAAAGAGGAGGCGAAGAGAATAGAGCAGAGAAAGGAGGGCGAGCAATTCAGTGAGCAGTGTGGCTCAGCTGATTAATGTCCGAGCAGCAGACTCGACATTCCCCTTTTTGGTTTATCCTGCAGCTTAGCCTGTAGATGTTATTTCCTCGGTTGAGGAATACTGTAACCCTAGTTTCATATAAATAAACTTTGCTATTGTTTGTGGCATCTTTAGGGTTTGCAGAAGTTTATGTGCTAACATTTATTGTTCTCTATTCCAACATTTCTCTCCTCTCATACGGGTATTGCCAAGCTAGGCAAACCCAGCGGCAACCATGGAATACAAAGCAGTCGAAGGCCAGAGTTGGCCAAGTCTAAAGCAGCCTTCCCACTTCACTACCAAAATCTGACTGCGCCCAAGTTTCAAGCGTAGCCCGAGTGCCAGCGAAGTTCGTCAGCCAGCGAAGTTCGCACTTCGCTATTGATGGTTGTTTCTTCCTCCTAGCTGTGTGAAGTTCACACTTCACACAAGAAACGTGAGCCATCCGCACTTTGCGTGAAGTACGCACTTCGCTCATTAAAAGTGCGACATACGCACTTCGCTACGAAGTACGTACTTCGCCCCAAAACTGGCGTAGTCCACACTGCGTTGCGAAGCATGTCCTTCGCCCGTGGTTCGGCGTAGTCCGCACTACGCTCGTGAGTGACGGACTTCGCCCAAGGGTCAACGTCGTCCACACTTCGCTCCCATCGCCTGGAGCTCGCCCTGCGTGCGACGTTGTCCGCATTTTAGTCGACAAAAAATTAAAATTAGGAATTCTTTCCTTCAACTTTGGAGTGCGATGAAATCCTTTTAGCTTAAGGGCTAAGCGTTAGCTTTGCCTTCACTTTCGCTCCTTACATGTTGGCAAAGTTCCCTCCTTTAGATGAAATAAACTTAAATTATAAGACGAATTACAAAAATAGAATAAATATATCAGTTCTAGAAATAAAGTCGGAGAATTGAATAAACATATACACCATGTATATAGATCTAGTCATTGCAAATTGAACTAAAGCCTAATAATTAATCAATTAGTCCCTAATGGCTCGCTATAACTAACTCTCCTATGTAACCCAAATTGCAAAAAATGAATTAATTAGTTTAATATTAAAAATTAAGTATATATAATAGAATACTTGAGGGATAATACTTATAGACTCATGTTCAATTGTTTTATATGATTAGATAATATAGTTTAATATTTATAAGAAATATTATATAGTCGTGCAACTTAATTTGGTCCCACTTTGTGGGATTCCTCACCCTTATTAACATCGAGTTTGGGTATGTGTGTGGGGGGCTGGTCCTCTTGCTTTCTAACTAGTTAATGTGATGATGTAAGTCTAGTGGCATATTCCATGATTGGAATTTTGTTCCACGTTAATATCTATCTATTTATGTTTGTTGTGTCCACATGCTCTCCTAAATTTGTGATATTGATGTGGATGAATTTTTCATAGGCAAACACAAAGATAGAAGCATATTGTTTTCAACCAGAGTGACATACATTATAAGGCATTCAAAGTTTTTTTTATTATATTAACATGGAATTGGATCAAACATTCGCTATGAAAAACTTCATATTATAGTTCATCAAGTTGTTGTTTGAGGGCTTCATTTCTTCTTATCTCTTTAGGGATATGATGAGGCAATATAAAATATTGTAGGTGAATTTTAGACTAACTCTTACATTATTTCACTCCAACATCCAAATTAAATCCATTGAAACAAGTTGAGCCTCTTCTATTTGATATAAATTAAAAAATAACATGCCAAAAGACCAAAAAATTAATATAAGAAGTATCATAGCAATATAGAAGGTAAATTTTATCTAAAATTTCAAGAAAAAGCATAAGCAAAAGACTTTGCACATGTTTTTGTACAAACTATGACTTTTTATAACCCTAAAATAAATACCTTAGTGTTTTGTGGGCTAGACATCTACATCATTTTGGTATTAAAGCTAGAATATATTGGAGGATTTATAAATGCCTAAGGAAATATGACATAATGAGAAAGAGGAATACCATAAGGTACTTGAGCCATGAACACAGTTGAGATCAGATTTATGCATAACAACTATTTATTGCCAAATTGGCTAAAATTAGGATTTTAAAATTTAGAATTAGATAATATTCGGTATCCTTGACTAGGGACCATTAGCCATTTTTGGGTGTAATTATTTTTTGGATCGATTCATCCCAATTTTATAATAATTTGACCATTTTAAATTTAAATTTCCAACAGTACCCGTAATAATAGTGAACCTTCTACAATATTCACCTGGATTTCAAAACTAATTCACCAAATTTTTATAAAGATATTTTTGGACCGACCCCTTATGCATAACTCTAGTTGAGATGATGAGTGAAATCATCACATAGTTATATACACTTGAAAATATTGAAATGAGGGGCATTCAAGTAGGGGACATAAGTGGTAATGAAGAGGAGGAAGTGAGTCAACAAGAATCTTGCAATGATGGACAAGAAGAAAATCCAAAAGAAATATTAATCTAAAAAATTTCTAAAATGGGTAGAAATCTAAAGTCAGAAACCCCATCATATAATGAAAACTTAAACCTTAAATAATTCATTGATTGGATTGTAGAGATTAAAAAAATACTTTGATTTTGAATCAATAGAAGATCCAAGAAGGTGAATTTTTTTTACAAAGTTAAAATGGCATGCATAATTATGGTTAGACCATGTTAAAACCAAAAGATAAATAATATGAAGGGAAAATATGAAGACATGGTAGAAAAGGTCACCAAATTGAAGTTCAAATTCCTTTCATCAAATTACCAATTAGATATTTTTAGGAAATGAAAAACATTTGTGAAGGATTACGTGAAAGAATTCTATAAGCTCACCACTCGGGCCGATCATGTAGAATATTATGAGGATATTTTTTTTCAAGTACATAAATAGGATATGATTATCCATACAAGATTAATTTAGCATGATGAGAATGATGAGGGTAGAAGAAGCCAACTAGTATGCCTTAAACGCAAAGGAGAAGTTGTTGTATAGGTAAAAAAATAATGCAAGAGGAAGATGACAATCCTCATGAGAAAGAGAATAATTAAATAATGATAGAGAATAATATTTTCAAGAAGGAGAAGTCAATACTTCTCAAGGTTATTTAAATCAAATTACTTATAAGAAGGATGATGTTTTAAGAGGATAAAGTAGATATAGTAAACAAAGCGAATATGGTTTTACTAGCAAGTATTATGGGTGCTTGAAAGAGGGACATAGATCATTTGAATGTCCTCAAGTGTAGCAGACCAACAATTATGGAAGGAAAACAAGTAATCAAATTGTACAAGTAGATGAAGAGAATATTACTTCATCAAAGCACATAGAGGAACTAGAACAAGACGAATCTCTCATGATGGAGAGAGTGTTGTTAAACCCTACCAAAGAGGTACATGAACCTCATAAAATTAGAAGGTAAGTGATTATGGATAGAAAAATTATTGATAAGCTAGCGGTAACAAAGATGGTACAAAAGTTTAGGTTGAAGATGATTGAACACTTAAATCTATAGAAAGTATCATTGCTTCAAAAGGAACATCAAATTTTAGTAACTAAACAATGTATGGTAGACTTCCAAATTGGTTTTTAGAAATATGAGATACTAGTGATGTTATCCCTATGGATTCTTGTCATGTCTTTTTGGGTAGACCATGAAAATTTGATAGAAAGGTAGTTCACGATGATAAGGTGAACACCTACACTATTGAGAGGTTGGAAAGAGGTACATATTAAATCCATCGAAATACAAAGATAAAGAAGTGAATAATATTCCTACAATGTGCTAAGGTACAAAAGATAATTATTAAAGAGAAAAGAAGGAAGTATGTTTTGCTTTCATTGCTAAACCCATAAAAAAGGAATAGTGAATAAGATGAATGAAAACCCACATGAGGTGAAGGATTTATTAAAAGAATATGCAAATTTTCTTTCAATATATGGGTTGTCATATATAAGGAGAATGAGTTATCACATAGATTCTAGTATTTGATTAAAATTTACATGATAAGACGCCAATAATGAGAAAGACAAAACATATGAAAGCAAGCAAGGGAATTCATTTATCTAGGTCACTAGTATTAGTGATAATGAAGATGACAATGCAATGATTCTTATTGTAGATATAGAGAAAGAGAGAGAAAAGAAGTGGTAAAGTGATAAGAGACGAAAATGAACCTCACCAAGTTAGTAATGGTTATGACATATGCTGTATTACTTGAGTTGATAGTGATAATGGTACCTCAAAGTGTAGTGAAATATAATGTGATAGTTATTATACAGACCAAAGTGGCAATGAAGAGTTTCGATGATTTGACAAACACACCATAGATATTGGCTCTATGTTATGAGGAGAATGGGATATGCTACTAAAGTATTAGGAATATATGGACAAGGTGTAGAATTTTTTATAATGCAAGAAGTAGGATCATAGAATTAAGGCCTTGGATATATAGGTCAAGTAGGAAGTGATGAGACCAAATATGTGAAAAGAGAGCAGTACAAGGGAATAAGGTTCTAAAATGGGTTGTCATAATTAGTGTGGAAGATTTGGAAACATTGCAAATAGGTGTTGGAACCTATATCCTTGTGAGATTTATGGAGGACATGATAACTCCAAAATAATATGTGGGCACCAAGAGAATGTTACAATTTCACAATAATAGATATGCAAAGTATTACACAAAAGATGAAGAGAAGAGTGGAACTGATTGATTTATCTCTAGGATCAACTTTGTATAAATAGCAGAGTTGATCATTGAGAGTCGTTGGATTACAATAAATCATCAAACCTGATGAAGACACCACTTAGAGTTCTCCTGACACATGGAGGAGTGGAAACTCAAGTGTGTATCCTAGTGAACATAAGAGAATATTCATATATTCTAACACCCCCCTTAAGTGATACTAGGGAAGTTTCTACAAATGAGTCCCGACAATGAGGTTTGATTAGGTACTCATGTACAATATAGATAGTTGGTGGAAAAAAACCCTATGGGAAAAACCAACTATCACCCCTTTGTTTTGAAATGATGGTAAAAACCCAATGGGAAAAGCCATCAATCAAAAAGCAAAGAAGTATGAAAGAGGCTTGTATTTGGATGGCAAGAATTGTCCTATTTAACAAATAAAATATGAGTCCCGGTAAGAAGGCATGATGAGGTACTCATGTACAATATAGTGAGAGGTGGAAGACCTCTTTTTTCAATGTAGTTGTAATACTCCAAGCTTTTCATGCAACTGCAAGTAACACAGAGAAGGAAAAGACTTGGTGAAGATGTGTGCAATTTGATTTTTGATTGAAATATATTCCAAGTGTGAGAGGAATGACTATACAGTCTATCATCTCTATAAATTGAGCTTTAGCCATGCCTTTGGTGAAGATGTTTGCAACATTTTCCAAAGTGCGGTAAAATTTAAGCTCAACAATTTCTTGTTCCACCATATCTCAGATGAAGTGATATTGCATATCAAAGTGTTTTGTTCTGCTATGGTGGACTCGATTATATTCCAACTGAATGGTGCTTATGCTATCATAGTAGATTCTGGTTGGACCATTTTGTTGTTCTCCAATATCTTTGAGCACTTTTCTCAACCATAGGGCTTGATACTAGCATATGTGACTGCTATATACTCAACTTCTATAGAGGATAATGCTACAATAGTCTACTTTTTGGAACTCCATGTAATTAGTCCTGACCCCAAACAAAAATAGTTCCCTAAAGTAGATTTCCTGTCATCAATGTTGATGCTCCAATCACTATCGCTAAAGCCTACTAGCTTAACAGTATTACAGTTATGGTAATGGATTCCAAAATTCCACGTACCCTTTACATATCTGAGAATTCTTTTAGTTGCTTACAAGTGTAGCTCGGATGGATTAGCCATAAATCATGAGACAAGAGAAACAACATACTAAATGTTAGGCCTTGTGTTGGTGAGAAACATCAAACTCCCAACCATGCTCCTGAAAGTGGTCACATCAACCCTTGGTGCTCTATCATTTTTGCTCAATTGGATCCCATGTCCAATTGGCATTGCAACAGCTTTAAAATACTCCATGGTAAAATTCTTAATCATATCCTGAGCATATTTATGTTGATATATGAATATCCCTGTATTTTTTTGATGAACTTCCATGCCTAGGAAGTAGTGCATTAAACCCAAATATTTCATCTCAAACTACTTCATCATGGAGTTTTTGAAATCCATATTCATATTTTCATTAGTACCCATAAATATGAGATCATCCACATATAAACAAACTATGAGGATGTATTTTCATGCCTTTAGGTAGTAGAGAGTGGGTTCATTTTTGCTTCTGGTGAACCCATATTCCTTGAAATAACTGTCAAAGCGAGAGTACCATGCTTGTGGTGCTTGCTTGAGGCCATACAGTGCATTTTTTAGTTTATAAACAAGGTTCTCCTTACCTTGCTCTTGAAAACCTTGAGGTTGTTCAACATAAACCTCCTCTATCAAATACCCATTGAGAAAGACACTTTTTACATCCATGTGTTGGATTTTCCATCCTTTGTGGGCAGCTAAAGCAAGAACTATTCTGATTGTCTCCTGTCTGGCTACAGGAGCAAATGTCTCCTCATAGCAATGCCATACTTCTGTGTGAAGCATTTTGCTACCAATATTTCTTTATGTTTTTCAATTCTTCCATCAGCATTGAATTTGGTCTTGAAGACCCATTTACATCCAACACATTTCTTCTCTTTAGGAAGCTTTATCAGCTCCCAAGTATCATTGTTTTTTATAGAGGTCATATCCTATTTCATGGCATCCTGCCATATCTTTTGAGTACAAGCCTTCTCATAGCTAGAAGGTTCAAGTTGTGCACTAGTCAACAAAGCATAGTTGACTACATATCTATGATATTCTTGGGAGTCATCATCTCCATACAAATACATAATTTTAAGTCTTTGCAAAACTAAACTCATTTCACTAGCTTGACTTCTAGTATATCTTCTCTAAAAAAATTTATCCAACATCTGATAACATGGATGATGTTGGAGTGTTCTCTTGACTCTAGATGGAGAATCAATATCCATCTGTGAAGAACTGATTGATCGTTGTGGAGAAGGACTTGAAGAAGCTGTTGATGAACTTGAATTAGAACATCTGCTTGGGCTTGGAGGGGGTGTGTCATTACCTTTATTGGGTGTCACCTACTAAATTTGTGAAGAACCTGCATCTTGGGACTCATCATCAATAAAAAATATTAGATGTCCCCATTCTCCCCATTCATCGAAAATCACATCCCAAGAAAGAACAAAATTTTGGGTCTTCAGATTGTAGAGTCTATAGGCTTTCGTGGACTCAAAATACCCTACAAAAATGTATGCTTGAATATTGGGATGAAGATTCTTTGTCTTCTCATCAGGAATGTGTGCATAAACCAAAGAACCAAAAAATCTAAAATATTTGATATTTGGTTTCTTTCCATACCATGCTTGATAAGGTGTTATCCCCTTCAGACTTGAATTATGACTCCTATTCAAAATGTAGACACTAGTTCTGACTACATCAGCCCAATACATGTTGCTCAGATGCTTCATTTGAAGCATTGATCTGGCCATTTCTATAATGGTACGGTTTTTCCTTTCTACCACACCATTCTGCTATGGAGTATAGGCAGTGGTGAACTACCTTTTTATCTCATTTTCTTTACAAAATTTTAAAAATTCATTGGAAGACTATTCTCCTCCTTTGTCTGTTCTAAGAAATTTTACATGATATCCACTTTGATTCTCTACATTTTTTTTGAAATCAATGAAGCAATCAAATGCTTCATCTTTGTGTTTTAGGAAATAAACCCAACACATTCTAGATAAATCATCTATGAAAAGAAGGAAGTAAGAATTGTTACCAATAATTTTTGTTTGCATTAGACCATAGATGTTCGAATGCACTATCTGAAGTGGATAGTTGGACCTCCATGCTTATACTCATGGAAACTTGGCCCTGGCATGCTTTCCCAAAGCACATCCTTCATAGACCTCCTTGTGATCCTTAATTTTAGGAAGTCCGATCACCATCGCTTGAGATGTCAACAATTTTAGACTAGAAAAATTCAAATGACCATATCGCAAGTGCTAAAGTACACTTAGATTTGCAATAAAAATGTTGGCCAGTTGAGCTCTCCTTGGCTGGCCAAACTTTAGGGAAAATAACATGTTCTTTGTCATTGGAACCTGTGTGATGACTCTATTACCATTATTCTTGTCAAAGATTACACATTTTACCTCATAAAAAATAAGTTTATAATTATTTTCCATAATTTGACCAATACTAAGCAAATTATGTTGGATTTGAGGGGTGTAATAGTTATCATTCACCTGTTTTATGCCTTCTTGTGTTGGAACCTCCATGGCTTCAATGCCTTCAACTGACAATGATTTATCATCGCCCAACTTGATGCTATATTTGTAGGTGGAATCTATGGTAGCAAAGAGTTCTTTGCCACTCATATGATTGGAAAACCCAGTGTCCAAGATCCAGTTGTCATTCAAATTCTAATCTGATTTGCCATAAGAGATAAAGAGATTAGATGCCCCTTCCTCTTCACCAAAATGACCATACTTACTACTTTTATTGTTGCTACCTTGTGAGGATTTGGACCAATAGTCATGAGCAAAGTGACCTGGTTTACCACAATTGAAACAAACCTTCTTTGACTTGTCACTTCCTCTTCCTCGACCTGTATTTCTTCCTCTACTTTGCTGATTATCTTTGTTTTGACTTCTACCTCTATTGAGAGATCCTCCTCTGCTTGGATTTCCACCTCTTCGACTGTTCTTGTCTCTGCTTCTTTGCTGACTTCTACCTTGGCCTCTACCTTGGCAACTTCCTTCTTGAGATGCTAAGGATTTTTCATCACCTCCATAGTTGGTTGAAGGCGATTCCTGCAATCTCTCTTCATGTGAAAGTAGAGAACCAATTAAAGTATCAAAGGAGAGTGCAGAAAAATCCTTCGATTCTTCAATTATAATTGCAACATGGTTCCAATTTGGAAGAAGTGTTCTCAAAAATTTATTCACAACAATATCTGGGTTGATTTCATCTCTGAGAGTGATCATTTTGTCTACTACTACTTTGACTCACATGTAGTAGTCACCAACTTTTTTGTCTTCTTGCATCCTGAGATTCTCAAAATCTATTTTCAAAGTTTGAAGCCTAACTTTATTCACTTGATCACTCCCTTGGAAGTCTTCTTTCAAGGCCTTCCACGCCTCTTGATCTGTTACACATGATGCAATTCTAGGAAAGATGTTTTTATCTAAGGTTGCCTGCAAATGATACAAGACAGAGGAATTATTTTTCTATGCTTCTTTCCTAGCTTTCTTATCAGCAACACTTAAATTGGTCTAGTCAGTAGGAGAGGGTTTTGTGTAACCCTCTTCAACTACATCCCATAAACCTTTACCAATGAGTAAGGTTTATGGACCAATATTCATAGTCACTTCCAATGAATTATGGAATTGGAAGACTAGTATTAGAGGACATGGCTATTGATTAGAAATAAACTTTGATTTGTCTAGTACAAGCAATTACAAGGAAAAGCAATTACAAATTCAAATCAAATATTGCTTTTTCTACTCTCTCATTGATTGCTTGATCTTCTTGCTGTGGATATTCAAGCATAGGATTCCCAAAGTTGTCGGTGATCGAGTCCTTGTCGTCGCTGATGAGGATTATTTCAGGGGCAACTGGCTCAACTGGCTCTGGCTCCAATATTTGAAGGGAATCACTATCACTGGCTGGTTCCTAGGGTGCAATTTCCACTGAATTTGACTCCTCCACTTGTCCAAATATTTTATCCTCAAAATTGGCCTCGTAACTAGAATCAAAATTTCTTTGGTGTGCTATGACAATGTTCTGCAACTAACTGAACACAACTTGTAGCCCATCTATTCGAACTCTTTTATCGAATGACTCAGCGATCTCTCTTAGCAGAAGAGATCATAATGTATGGTAACAACCGATAGATCTGATCATCATGCATCAATACAAAAAATCCCCCTCTGAGATTACAATTTTCACTCTTCACGGTTCACAAATTTCACTCCTTTACAGCCACTGAGGCTATTACAAAAAACAAATTCAGACTTGAACGAGGTTCCAAGGGGCAGCACCCCTGGCATCCAAAATTTTTTGGAAGCGCTAAATGGGTGCTCTAGAAGGCTTCCCGTCACTTATTTTTGCCCCCCTTTTACAAAGCTTGCCACTTAGGCTTTTACACAGTTTTGCAAGGTTTTTTTAAGCCCCCTTGGGCGATTTTACAATTTGCCTCTAGGGCAATAGGTTCACAATAAAGTTTTAAAATTAAACTTTATAAAGTATTTTAATATTTTTAATTTAATAAAAAAATATGCTTTACAACTATATTATTAAAAAAACTTTTTTAAAATAATTATAAAGCAATTTTAATTTATTAAATTAATATTAAAAAACTTTACTAAAGTTTAAATTTAACTTTTCTTTAAAAAAAAAATAAAATAAAAAACAATTGAACCTTTTTCGAAGCTCGTGCGGATTGAACCCGTGACTTCCTTCATCTCACTGAAGGTTTTTTTTCCAATGCACCCCTGGGACTTCTTTAAAGACCTATAATCCAAATCTTCTTTAAATCCCTTGTAATTGCGACGAGTAAAAAAATCTTTAAAAAACTTTGTTCCGACGGGTTTCGCACCTGGGACCTTTCGTTTGCAAACCTGCCGCCTTCACCACTCAGGATAAGCCATCCGACATGCTAGAAAAAGAGATCAATATAATATTTAAATACGATGCTTCTATGCATTTTTTTTTGTTTAAATTAAATTGAATTATCCGATGGGTTTCTCCATTAGGCCCATATTTTGTTTTGAAGATCCATTTACATCAAACTAATTTTCTTCCCTTAGGTAAAGGAACTAAATCCCAAGTATCATTTTTGATCAAGGAAGAAAATTCGTTATCCATGGCATCTTCCCATTCTTTTATACCTGAGGCTTCTTTGAAGGATTGAGGATCAGAGGAAATGGATTGACATACAAGACTAGAACCTATGGGGTTGGATGATCTGTTTGAAGGAAGGTTTTGAATGTAGGGAGTAGCTTCTTTAACAATTGTGCGAGCCCATTTTGGCATAGAAGAGGGAGTTGAAGGAGTTGAAAGACATTGAGAAGGAGTTACAGGTTCTTCATCTTGATTATCAATAACCAAATTAACTTCAAGGGTTGGCTCTTCATAATATTGAGGTTCTACTATAGGAGAAGGCTCAATGGAGGAAGATGCCTTTGGAGGATATTTTTGAGGGAATGTTTCATCAAATTGGACATTCCTATGAAATAATACCTCATGATTTGAGGGATCAAGAAGCCTGTATGCTTTCAATTCTTCACAATAACCGACAAATATGATCTTTCTACTTTTCTTATCAAGAGCCTTCCTTTTCTTCTTTGGGATGTGAGCCCAAGCAATACATCCAAAAATCTTGAAATTGGAAACATCTGGTTTTAAGCCAGACCATGCTTCTTCAGGGGTTATTTGGTCAAGAGCTTTATGAGGTATGCAATTTTGAATATAATTTGCATAGTTAATAGCCTCTACCCAAAAAACCTTTGGAAGATCTCTTGAATGGAGCATACAATTAGCCATCTCTTTTAATGTCCGATTTTTCCTTTCTGCAATGCCATTTTGTTGAGGATTATGGGAGATAGAATGTTGATGTATTATACCATGATTAGAAAGAAATATGGAGAACTCATTATTGTAGTATTCCCCCCATTATCAGTACGAATCTTCTTGATTTTGCAAGAAGCTTGATTTTCAACTAAGGCTTTAAAGATTTTAAAGTGGGATAACACATCACTTTTATATTTGAGGAAGTAGACCCAGGACCTTCTAGAAAAATCATCAATAAAGGTAAGAGCATACTTTGCTCCTTTAAAAGATGTTTCAGGAAAGGTCATTAAGTCACTATGGATTAATTCTAGAGGAGATGAGGTTTTTAGAGAACTACTTGGGTGGAAAGGATCTTGATGTTGCTTTCCAAGGGCACATCTAGGACAAACCCCATCAGTGGAAGAGACTTGGGGTAATCCTTTAACCATATTATGGGTGCCTAAATCCTTTAGGTAGTTATAATTAATATGACCAAACCTTTCATGCCATATTTGACTTTCAAGATTACTATGAGCCACAAAACAGGAGGCTCCTTCTAGATTTTGAAAGCCTTTGAAGTGAAAAAGATGAGATTTATGATCAATATTCCCTTTAGCTATAAGAGAATGAGGGAGTTGAAAATCTCTTATCTCAACTCCTATTGGGGAGAAGAGAACAATTTTCTCATTTCCAAAAGTACAAATTTGATAAATGGATAGGAGATTAGTGGCAATGTCTGGAACATAGAGAACATTGTTTATAGAGCCACCATCAATGGTTATATCCCCTTTCCCTTTGATAGGAATGAAGGAAGAGTCCCCTACTTCTATGCTATGAGTAGAGCTAGAGGAGATAGAAGAAAAAGACTTGTCTGAAGTAGACATGTGATGAGTTGCTCCAGAATCTAGGACCCAATAATTAGAGGAATATTTGGAGGTTTTTCCTTGAACATTAAGGGCTTTTCCTATTTGCTTATTATTTTCTATCTTTTGATCCTTTATAGCTTCCTCTAGTTGTTGTAATATTTTCCAACATTTGTTAGCAGAGTGACCATTCTTTTTACAATGAGTACAGGTAATGGGAGTCTTTTCCTTCTTTTTGAATTTTTCTTTAGAGGAGGTGGAGGCTACTAAGGCTTTTGAAGAAGAAGAGTTTTCATATCTAGCAAGTTTGGTTTCTTCCCTAGTTAATCTATCACAAAATTCTTCTAAAGAGGGCATTTTAAAGGTTGCACCAAGAGCATCTTTAGTAGATATGAAGGTGGTTGCAAATATTTGAAAAATACCATTTAGTTTAGAAAGGATTAGATAAATGCATTCTTCTTCTGTCTTAGTCTTCCCACTGCCTTTATATTGAGTGAGGATTTCCTTGAACTTAGTGAGGAAATCAATAATACTACTAAAATATTTAGGAGATAAAGAGGTTAGTTCGGCTTCTAGTTGCATTGATCTCATCTGATCTACTTTTCCAAACAAGGTTTTTAATTTCTCCCAACTTTCATGAGGATTTTTGCAATCTGTAATATGAAACCACAAGCTTTCATGAACATTGGTGCTAATAATACCCATAGTTTCGTGCATTTTCCCTTTATGAACAAAGATTTCATATTCTTTATCAAATTCTGGTTGATTTTCTTCTAATAAATGAGTAAGACCTTTTTGAGAGATGAGATTTAGAATTTTAGGTTTCCAAGTGTGAAAATTATGAGGGGTGAGAGGCTCAATTGAATTCATTTTTGAGGATTTAAGATTATTTAATATTCCCCCATTTAAAACTTCAAAAATGGAATATAATTGAAAAAATGAAGCTTGTTCAATAATAGGTAACTCAAATATACCCGCCCTTACTTGAGGGAAACTATAAGTATAAAGAGGCCTATGATTGTTTGCTTTAGATTGCCAAATCTTCAATGGATCATAGTACCCGCCCTTACTTGAGGGAAACTATAAGTATTGTGAGCATAAGAAGGGTTTTGGTTTGAAATGCATGGGGGCAACTAGTTTAATTTGGTTCTCAAACCCCGCCCTTACGTGAGAGAGACTATAAGTTGAGAGATGTCCAAAGTAAATTGTTGATAAGAAAATATTTGTCAGGCCTTTATACCAAGTTTCCAAAAAACCCGCCCTTACGTGAGGGAGACTATAAGGTTTTAGGACCTTGATACATGGAACGTAGACAAAAGATATTTTGAGGAAAAAGTTGAAACAAAGATATTTAAATATGTGATTACTTGGAAAGAAATGTAGATATCCTTAAAAATTAAAAAATTATTTTAAAACGAGAATTAAAAAAATCTAATAAAACAAATATTAGATATCTAATTTTGAAATGAAATCTCTTTTATGAACCAATATTTGAAATTTAGGTTATAAATTTAAAATAAATTATTAGATATTTAGATTTATTACCAAATTGTTTATTTCCTTATGTAATAAAAAACAAATATTAGATATCTAATTTTGAAATGAAATATTCTTTATAAACCAATATTTGAAATTTATGCTTAGAATTTAAAATAAACTATTAGATATCTGGATTTAATAGACTATTGAAAGATATTATGCAAAGAAAAGAACACCCCCCTCTTTACACATAAGAGTGCAAAAATATGCACTAAAGAACCCCCCCAAGAAATATTTTATTATATAAATTACAATATTTGTCTACGCCGTTTTGTGGAGACTCAAAATAAAATATGAGGCCTACCAAAAAAACGTAGACAAAGGAGATTCGAATGAATCGAATACCACACTATGATTGGGATGAATCTATTGGAACAAAGGAAGTGCAGAAAAATAATAATAAAAAAATTTACAGACTTCTTCGAGAGACAGCAAGAGCGAAAAGTGAAACCAGGGAACGAGAACAGGTGAAACCATCGAGAGAGACCACAATGGTGTGTTTTCAGTGATGTTTCTTCACTCCCAAAACACCTAACGCCACAAAAATTGAATAAAAAAATTGCTGCCTGCGTAAACTTTAGAGACTTGCAGAATACGGGTTATAAAAAGGATGCCCCCTCGAAAGGGTGTATGGGCGAAGCAATCACCTACAAGAAAACCTTAGTTCTAAAAAAAATGTAACGCTGTAGTAATGTTATTATAAAAAATGATGCTTTAAAACATTTAAATATATTTTTTCAAAAGGAAACGTTTTGAAAGCACTCTAAAAAATGTAACCCTGTAGAAAACGTTAGATAGTGTTGTTGTTGCTTAAATCCGAGAGACCTACATAAATCGTTAGATAGCATTTTCAAAGAGCGTTGCGTAACTCAGATCTCGACCAAAAGGAAGGAGCGAAAGTTTCACAAATGCCTTTAACTAAAAAATGTAAAGCATTAATATTTTGAAATGACTCCGAGAGGAAGAGATTTATACCATCTGAGATAGAGAGCGCCGGTTGAATAGACTCCGAGAGGAACAACTCATCAAACGGGTGAATCATACGGGAGTGCACCAGAGTGATTTAGAGGCTCGTTTGAAATGGAACCAACTAGAGTGTGAACGGGAGCTCCAAGGAGAGTGCACCAATGAGAGTGGCAGGCCTTCTCAATGACTAGAAACTCATGAACATTGAGAACGAACATTGAGATCGAACGAGCCCAACGTTAAGAACGAACGTTGAGTTCCAGAGCGTGAGATAACATTGAGATCGAACATTGAGTTTAATAATAATGAGTGAGGTATTTAAATCCTCACGAGCAAAAAGAAACTCATATAACAATCTCTAATATAACACTTGAGATATTCCATGATTTTCTCTTTTAATAGCGAAAAAAAGGAATTAACTAGAAGTGTTAGAATACGAATACCAACATGAATATGCTGAGGGAAAAAAATAAAGAAAATAAAAGGCTATTTTCCTTTGAAAAGAAAGGCGATAAAAGCGCCTTCACATAGGGTAAACCGTGTTAAAGAAAGGAAATAGCTATATTTTCTTAAAATTTCCTCAAGCAATTCAAGAATATGCAACATATAAAAAATAAATATGCTGAAAAAAAAATAACAATGGATAAAAGGAGACTAATGCAAACTTTTGAAGTTAGATAGCCAAAAAACAATTATCCAAAGTAAATGAATCAGATCCTAGAACCTTCAAGAGAGAATACTAGCAAAATCTATCCTACTCTGGTACCATGTTAGAATTTCACAATAATAGATATGCAAAGTATTACACAAAATATGAAGAGAAGAGTGGAACTGATTGATTTATCTCTAGGATCAACTCTGTATAAATAGCAGAGTTGATCATTGAGAGTCATTGGATTACAACAACTCATCAAACCTGATGAAGACACCACTTAGAGTTCTCCTGACACATGGAGGAGTGGAAACTCAAGTGTGTATCCTAGTGAACTTAAGAGAATATTCACATATTCTAATAGATAAGGTAGCCAACATAATATGTGTTGATTGTACTTGGATGGATGTGATGCAATGGGATAAGGTGAAGATAAATCTTAGTGTATTCTATATGAGGAGGTTTTATTCTCAAAATAAGGTCAGAAAAAGACAAAAGAGTTGGTATTATGAAGATAACCAAACTAAAATAATAATAGCTTAAAATAATATTTCATGTTCATGAGCTAGAGCTCATGGAACATTTTCTCTTACCTTATGAGTATGATGCTATAGTATTCAAAGAGTTACTAGAATGCCAATCGTTGCACACCCATGTGTATAAAATATATAATCTTTGGATGGAAGAAGGATTATCCAAGAAAAGTGTTAGGATCCTCAATCCTAACATTATTAGTTAGTATTAGTTAGTATTATTAATTATTTAATTATTATATTATTAACTTATAAAGTGAACCATCACAACCCTTCATAACGTCAACCATCACGTCTCTTCATACGTGAACCATCATGTCTCTTCACCAACGTAGCTTTAGGGTAGATATATATATTAGGTTGGCCATCCATATCAAATCATCCAAGAAGAAGAATAAGAATATAGATTCTAAAGGAGGGAGCCCCCTATAGTGGCAAAGCAATTACAAGGGAGCCCCCTTTGAGTGGCTTGCGATTACATTTACATTAATTTATTAATATTTTTATAGTAAGACCTTGGGGTCTTACCATTTGGTATCAGGGACCCAGTCATGTGGGAATTGCTCAAAGATCTTCATCAAATCACTTCTGTGCGTGAGTATCAAACTCGGTTTGAGGATATCACCAAACACAACACAAGATTGGATGAATCAATTCTCATCGACTTCATTAGGGGATTAAAAGAGAAAATTAGAATGGAGGTGACAAGGTTCAATCCCTATACCATGATGCAGACCTATGGATTGGCAAAATTAGCTGAAGATAAAATCAATGCACAACAACGATTAGGGAAACCACTTATGGAAAAATCGTCGACCACTTACATCACTCCCAAACATATGCATAATGGAAGGGCACAAAGCACTTACACAACCCCTAAATCTAATCGAACTTTACAAATTAAACATCTTAGCTTTGAGGAGATGAAGGAACGACGAGCAAAAGGACTTTGTGATAATTGTGATGAACAATTTGGACCCCACCATAAATGTGCTACACTAACATTGTATTTATTAAAGGAAGTTGATCCTTGTCTCTCCATAGAGCAAGCAGATGAGGTAGTTGTGTCCGAAGTGACCAGTGCACCTACTCATTGCAATGAAGACAATGAGGTCGATGTGCAAGAAGTGATTGATGTACCAAGCAAGGATGAGGTAGACATACCCAAAGTGATCAATGCTAGCCAAACATTCACTCTACGAGACCTACACATACCTTCCTCACCAATAGTGAGTTCTTGCCATATGACCAAACCTATTCGTAACCAACGTAGAGTGACTACACACTCCTCTGTTGGCTCTACCAAGGAACCAAAGAAGGATATGAAATCATTACCATCACTTTTGATGCATCATTTTGAAGTATTTGAGGAACCCCACGGGTTGCCCTACCATCCTCATCATTATTTTCCTAAGGAAGATTCTACAATTGTTCTTGGCAACCCCCTGCTAATGCTTCATCCTTCTCGATATCCCTGCCTACGAAAGGATGCCATTAAAAGAGTCCAAGAACTTACACAAATCCTTCTTGTAAAACAAAGGACAAAGCTTCTCACTTTGAGCTTTGAGGACAAAGCTCTTTTTAAGGAGGGTGGCATGTTAGGATCCTCAATCCTAACATTATTAGTTAGTATTAGTTAGTATTATTAATTATTTAATTATTATATTATTAACTTATAAAGTGAACCATCACAACCCTTCATAACGTGAACCATCACGTCTCTTCATACGTGAACCATCATGTCTCTTCACCAACGTAGCTTTAGGGTAGATATATATATTAGGTTGGCCATCCATATCAAATCATCCAAGAAGAAGAATAAGAATATAGATTCTAAAGGAGGGAGCCCCCTATAGTGGCAAAGCGATTACAAGGGAGCCCCCTTTGAGTGGCTTGCGATTACATTTACATTAATTTATTAATATTTTTATAGTAAGACCTTGGGGTCTTACCAAAAAGAGAGGCATAAGAGAATTGAGAGAGGAAGAGATGGAAAAAACCTTTGTGCAATTATTAGGAAGCAAAAATAAAAAGGAAAGATAAAACAGGTTTGAAATAGAGGAACACTGAATGTAGGAAAAAATAGCAAAAGGACAAAGATGATCCTAGAGAATAGAAGTCTAAACAATGGACTAATATGTCCAAGAAGGAAATAAAAAATTAATGATGTTAAGAAATTTAAGAGATGATCCAAGAGAGTGACCAAAGCATATATTTGTTGAAGATGGTAGATGTAGAAGGAAACGATAAAGATGGTATGTTTTGCATTAGTTGATTGATAAAAATCAAATATGCTTTAATTCCCATTCTACATCGTATTGTGATAATGTTGAATATTTTATTTGTTATAGAATTGTTGTATGGGTGCATGCAAGATGACCACTCTATAGAAGTGAAAGATTTAAATATTGATCCATTCTAATTGTCTTCTAAATTAAATATTGACATCTTCTCTAAGAAGAAAAAATACAATTTGTATAGAAGAATGGAGGCCTAATGTTGTTCAGGAAGGATTATATTGATGAAATAATTGTTATGGATGTGTGAATACCATCCACATGAGGAGTAAAATCCCATGAAACTAATAAAGACCTAAACTATTGCATGTCATTCAGAAAGAAGTTCTATTATCCAAGTGAAATATAAAAAAAATTATTGTCATAAAAGGAGAGGGGATGAGTGTTAATAGTATTGTTCAAATTAAAGAATCTCATTTTTCAATATATTGATGTCATACAACTAAAAAGGTTCCTACAATGTAATGGATTGTATGATGACTATATTTTCTCCATACTAAGATGTTCTAAAACCATTGAATAAATGAGACTAAATGATTATACTAGTCATACTATTGTATGATAAGTGATCTTATAGTATGGAGTTTTCTTGATTGCATTATTTTACAATTGGAAAGGCAATACCATTGTATGATATGAATCACTAATGGTTGAAGAAATTGAAATTTGGGCATGTGCATCAAATTATCACATGACACCTACAAAAAATATTTTAAGGTTTCATTAGCTACATGGGGAGATGTTCTCAAGTTTAATGATACAAAAAAAAGATATAGAAATACTAAATCATATAAATTTATGATAAAATAATTGAGATAAATATACTACAAAAAAATGAATATTTTAATTCTTTTGTATAGGTAATTTTGTATTTGCAAACTAAAATAATATTTCATAATTTATGAATTTTTAGAAAAGAAGTGAGTGGACTAGGTTTTGGAAAGCTGATAAAAATGAATTTGGCCCTAATGGGTAAGTTAGGATGGAAACTGGTAACTAATGTAAATATTAATTGGGCTCACATCGTCAAGGTAAAATATTTGAGACTTACCTCAAATTTCTTAGAGGTAGATAATCTACGAAAAGGGTTATGCCTTTAGAATAGTATCAAACAACCAAGCCTATTTTACAACAAGAAAAATATTGGTAGATTGAGGATGAATTCCATGTACACTTTTGGAATGATAAATGGGTTTAAAGTATTCCTCTCAGTGAGGATCTAGATTTGAAATGTTAAAACCTTTTTTTTAGGCTGCTTATAGGGACCTAGTCAAAGATTATATAATCACTAAGGAAAATAGTAAGAAATGGAAACATTTACAGGAGGATAATATTGATGATATAAATCAACAAAATCTAAGAAAGCTAAATATACTTCTATAGGTGGAAAGTGAACATATTTTATGATGAGGAAAAACTACTCTGCTAGGATTTGATGAATAAAATTTACTCTGCGGGGATGGCAACAACTTTCGGAGGAGGTCTAAAAAATTGGAGGAATGTTGTGATGGCATTGGGTCTGACACAAAGAGTGCACGCTTGTGATGTTTTTTCATCTAAAAATGATTGGAAGGAATAGGATTTTCCAGTGCATGTCGGGAACCGCTTGTTAAATAACAATGAATGTTTGGAACGATGTGAAGCCAAGTCATTTCTAGTGGTTCAACCAGAATCGGTGGTAGAATATGTGGAGTATCTAACAAAACATACCCTTATATGCAAATTTTTGGGCATTCAAATTTCTCTCCCCTTTGTGGAGGCTTGGGTCAGGAAGACTTGTGAAAGCACGAGGATACGAAAACAATAAAGGACAAACTCCAAGCACGATGCAAAAACGAAACTGAACTTAACGCTAAACCCTACGAATTAAAAATGCATGAAATGGAGAAAGCATGAATTGAAACCCAAATGAAATAACAGCCCTTGTCTTTTATTGATGTATTTCACAACTTGGTTACAATTCGCATCCTCCCTTTTTAGGGGCGAGGAGCGTTAAATCCATCTCTTGGTTACATCCATGGATAACCTTCCTTCTTCCGCGTGCCCACATGTAATATGGGCGGACCAAAATGCTGTCGTCACTTGTGTTTGTGAATTTTGATTCCTTGATGCTCCTCTGATGTTCCGATCCTGCATTCAAAGGAACAAGAAATAGTTAATAGCACCTACGGATGAAACAAAACATGCAATCCCCAAGCCTGCGATAAATGGATGAGAAAAACAAATTAAACTATGACTAAAATGAATCCAAATGCTCTAAAAATTTAAAAGGGGCATCAAGACATCACCAAGAGGGTACTACAAAAATAACAGTCAAGAAATTCCTCACCGATTTGAATTCGCTCCAGGGTGGGATGAATTCACCTGCAATAAAACGCCGAAAAGGTACTATCCCAAATGTCCTGCCTAGAGAGCTCCAAAAGACTTACAAACTTGGGGTTAGCTAATTGGGGCATTTTGGGAAGACCCAGATGATCGAATTTTCCCAATTTGACCTTCGTCAATAGGAATATGATGATGCTACCTACAATTTAGTAAAAGCGAATGAATATAGAAACACGATCAAAATTGTTCAAAATGAGACGAAATTTAAATGACAACCTATCTAAGCATCCTAGAAGTGAATTCAAAAAAAAAAATTATAGAAAGCAAAATTTTCCATAAATTCCCAATCATTCCTAAAAGGGACGATTAGGCCTGCAGCAGTGTGGGGGTGCCCGGGCGGGCCGCCCACCGTTTGGGGCCTGATTTTGACACCAATCCACTTGGGATGGGTTCAAAATCTCTTAAAAGGTGTTGTCGACAAATTAGGGTGGTATTCTATGTCCAAATGTTGGGTTTGGGCTCAATATTCAACCTTCCAATGATAACCCAATGACCTCTTCTCTAAAAGAGATCAAGGATGTAGAAGGCACAAATCACACAAGGATGTATGGGGAAATAAAATGGTAGCACTTCGTTGCTCCAAATTGCTCTTACTCTATATATTTTGGGATGAGGAAACTCATCAATTTATAGACTTGGAGGTCTCTTGGGATGAGCATGCAGAGGCACCACATGGCAGCCATGCCCTTCCAGGGGAGGGAAGATTCCTCCCTGATTAGGGGCTTCATGACTGCCCCTATAATAGCCTCTAACGCTCGAAAACACTCACCCATGCTCCCATGAACTGAAGGAGGCATTAGGTGGCGGATCCAAGCTGCCATTTGTCAAGATTTGACTTTTTTCCTATCAAACCTGTAATTCATCGCACCTTGGAGAGAATTGTGAATTCATCCCTGGGCGGAGCGAATCCCAATTAGAATTCGTCCTTGGGTGGAACAGATATTGAGCAAAGTGCTTGAAGGTGCAAAAATGATTTTTGACCTTCCAAAACTACTATGAGAGTGGTTAGGACCATTGTTTAACCTCTGGGGGCTACCCTTGGGGCTGTGTGTGCCAATGTGATCTGTATTTGCAATCACATAATCAGATTGGTGTTGTTTTGGTGTCTATAGATGCCCCTTTTTGGGATGCATTGTGCAAGGCACAACGTCGAGCAAAAATAGATAACCAAAGCACTAACGATTAGGGTTTTTTAGTAACCTAACCAAATTTTGATGCCCCAAGTATGAAAATGGCATGCATTATTGAATCCTTGCTTCTGACGAGCGAAGGAACTCAATTCAAGTGTTAACATTTTTTGGTGAGGTGTTACTTGAGCTTGGACATTGATCAGTCATGAATAGGCAAAGGGCGCAACCTTTTGTCCATGGGAACCTTGAGTTCATGATTCACGAATGCCAAGTGATTGATCAACTTGTGATTATTGCTTGTTTACTACCCCAAGCAGGGGCGTGATTATATTTGTCAATGATTCTTTGAATGCATGTTATTTCCATGATTGGGTGTGTATTTGTTGATTGGTGACTAAGTGTGACTACCCCCTCAAGTGACGAATCGATGAGGGAATGACCTTCATGATAAAAGCGACGAGTCACTTGACCCAAGATGACTTGTGTAAGGGTGCCTTCAAAGATTTATCTTTGAATGTGTGTGCAGTTTTTCGACATTTAGACCTATTTTTGGTGGGTGTTAACCCTTTTGGCGATGCCATTTGGAGCTAAAATTGTCAAAAATCCGTCTTCCTGTGGAGCGGTTCGGCCATGGTGGACTTATTAGGGAGTAGGATGGTGATGATTTATAACCCCTATGTATTTTTTGGATGCCAAGAAGTTCAGGTGTGAAAGCACCTTCATTCAGCAACTCTATTGCTATTGTTGGGTGGGTTTTGACCCTTTTGGCAATGTCGTTTGGGGATGAAATTCTCAAAGATCCATATTCCCATGGAGCGGTCCGGATATGGTAGCCTTCTTAGGGAGCATGATAGTGAGGATTTGTGACCCCGACATCTATTTTGCATGCCTAGAATGTCAAGTGCAAAAGCACTCTCATTGGACAATTTTTTTGCTATTTTTGGGTGGGTTTGGACCCTTTTGGCAATGCAATTTGGGGATGAAATTATTGAAGATTCGTCTTCCCGTGGAGTGGTATGGCTATGGTAGCCTTCCTAGGGAGTAGGATAGTGAGGATTTGTGACCCCAACATCTATTTTGCATGCCCGAAATGTCAAGTGCAAAAGCACTCTCATTGGACAGGTTTATTATTGTTTTTGGTGCATTTTTGTGTATTTTTTTGCTATTTTTGAAATTTGTGTGCTGAATTCATTCCAGGGTGGGATGAATTCCTATGTAGTATTCATCCTAGGGTGGAATGAGCACTAACCAAAGTGATCATTCCAAGGAGGAATGATTACAGGCTCAAAAAGCCTTTTTAAAGGCCAAAACTAGGGTTTGGGCTCATTTGCACTTGTTTTTTCTGGCGATTTGGAGCTTTGAGGAGGAGGAGGTCAATTCTGCAAAGTGAAGCGCTGCCAAATTTTTTTTCCACCATGATTTTACGAACCGGATTGAGCGGTGAAGCCGAAGCAAGACCAGTAAGTGAACTCCCTCTTTATTATTTTCTTGTATTATAGTTTTTTTTGGTTCAAATTTATCAATTTGAGAGTATAAAACCCTAGGTTGATAAATTAAATTATGTTTTGCGTTTATGCTGTGTGTAGCTATACACTATTTTTCATGATTCTAATGTGATTATTTTGTTGTCTCTTGTAGGTTGTGAAGAGCCGGTATCATGTGTCGACTGTCTTCGCTGAAGCACGGGAGGCGCTAGCTATGGTTGACTGGGAATGGCTTGACACCCTTGGGCTCAAGCAGGTAACTCGACTAGAGCCAATGATTGGGGTGAAAGCACGAGATTCTGAAAACAAAAAGGATAGACTAAAAATGCAATGTAAATGAAACTAAAATAACGCTTAAACCCTATGTTATTGAAAAATGCGTAAAAATAAAGAACATGAACACAAGATATCAAAGAAATATAAAAAAAATGGCCCTTTTATTGATATGCTTTACAAATTTGTGTTACAATGCATCTCCTTCCTTTTTAGGGGATCGGAGCATCAAATGTTGGTCTTTTACAACTTGTTTTAGAATTCCTTCTTCCGCATGCCCACATATAAGATGGGTGAACCAAAACGTTGTCGCCGCTTGTGTTGGTAAAGGTAGATTCCTCGCTGCTCCTCTAATGCTGAAAATCTGCGTTCAAAGAAACAAACAAAGAATCAGTAGCACCTGTGTATGAAAACGAAAGATAAATATAACAATGATTAAAAATGAGTCTAAATAAACTAAAAACTTGACAAAAGCATAATCATGTAACTAGCTAAATACTACAAAAGAAATAGTCACCAAAGGCAATAATGCGGGGGGTGCCCAAAGGCAAACCACCCGCGGATGAAACTTTGTTTCGACACCAATCTACTTGGGATGAGTCTGAAACCTGGTGTGATGTGTTGTCGACAAATTGGTAGGATATTGTAGTCAGAAAAATCAAATTTTCGTTCTTGATTCACGCCTTCAAAAGTCACCCAATAACCTCTCTTTCGATTAAGAGATTATGGATGTTGAAAGCACAAATCGCAAGTAAGTGAATTAGCAGCACTTCGTTGCTCAAAATGCTCCTTCTCTGTATATCTTTTGGGTGAGGAAGCTCACCATTTTATAGACCCAAGGGGTCTCTTTGAATTAACATGCAGAAGTGTTACTTTGCATGAATGCTTTCTTGTGAAGAGAAGACTTCTTCTTGATCAAGGGCTTCTTAACTGCCTCTGTGCATGTCTTTGTATGTTTAGAAAAGCTCACTCGCACTCCCATGCAATGAAGGGATAGCTAAGTGGAAAATCTGAGTTATCCTAAAAAGCTCACTCCCATTCCCATGTAGTGAAGGGAGAGTCAATTGGCAGATATGAGTTGTCAAAAGAACTCACTCACACTCCTATGCCATGAAGGGAGAGCTAAGTAGTAGTTCTGAGTTGTCATGCACCGAGGTTTGACTTTTTATCGGTCAAACCTAGCATTCGTCCCACCTCGGAGCGAGCGCTGGTAATCGTCTCTAGGTGAAAAGAGTACCAATCTGCACTCGTCTCTGGGTGAGACGAGTACCAATCCGCACTCATCCCTGGGTGGAGCGAATAAGTAGCAGAGTGTCTAAAAGGTGCCAAATTGTTCCCTGACTTGTAAAACTGCTGTGTGAGTGGTTAGAACCACTATTTAACCTCTAGGGGCTGTGTGTGCTAGTGCGATCAGTGCTTGTTGTCACATAATCAGATTGGTGATGTTTTGGTGTCTACAGATGCCCCTTTTTGGAAAGCGCTGCACATGGTGCAGTGCTGAGCAAAAATAAATAACCAAAGCACTAATGATTAGGGTTTCTCAATAACCTAACCAACTCTTGATGCCCCAAGTATGGAAAGGGCATGCATTCTTGAATCCTTGCTTTTGACGAGCTAAGGAACTTAAATCAAGCGTTAACCTAGTTCGGTGAGGTATTACTTGAACTTAGACATTGATCAGTCATGAATAGGGAAAGGGTGCAACCTTTTGTCTGTGGGAACCTTGAGTTCATGATTCATGAATGCCAAGTATATGATAAATTTGTGATAATTGCTTGGTTGCTGCCCCAAGCAGGGGCGCGATTGTCTTTTGCAATGATCTTTGAATGCGTGTCATTTCCAAGATTGGGTATATTGTTGTTGATTGGCAACTAAGTGTGACTACCCCCTCAAGTGACAAATCGATGAGGGAATGACCGACATGAGAAAAGCGACGAGTCACTTGACCCAAGATAACTTAAGTGAGGGTGCCTTTAGATGTTATCCAATGTATGCTTGAGCAGTTTCCCGATTGTTTTGACCTATTTTTGGTGGGTGTAAACCCATTTTGGGATGCCATTTGGGGTTAACATTGGCAAAAATCCGTCTTCCCGTGAAGCGGTCCGGCTATGGTAGCCTTCTTAAGGAGTAGGATAGCGACAAGGTAAACCCCAACATCAGTTTTCTTATGCCAAGAGGTTAAGTGCAAGAGCACTTTTGTCCGGCAATTTTTTAGTGGTTTTGTTGGATTTTGTCATTTTTATATTCTGGTTGTTTTTGATGTTTTTTTTTTATTCATTCTGGGGGGACAAACTCCATGATGGTACTCGTCCCAGGGTGGGACGAGCACTCCTCTGAAGAAAAAGCACTCGTTCTAGTCAGGGACAATTACCAGCAAGCAAAAAGGTATAAATAGGAAAAAATGACGGATTTGGCTCATTTGTACTGTTCATCGATTGTGATTTGGAGTTCTGAGGAGGAGGAGGTAGATTTTCTGACATGAAACGTCGTCGGATTTTCCAGCCACCATGAGTGCACAGACCGGGTCATCAGGCGGTGGAGCCGAGGCGAGACCAGTAAGTGAACTATCTCCTCGAGTTTGAATTTGAAAAATGTATGTGTTTTTATTGTGTTTTTCTTTTGTTTAAGGCATGGAACCCTAATGAATTAAATTAAAAGGTGAATGAATTTGATTTAAAGACCATGAAACCAAATGAAACATGGATGCAAATTGAGAGAAACTTAGATGGAAAACCGTAGGATAAACCCGAAATGAAACTTAGAGTAACACCTTAGGGTAACCATGGTGATAAAAATGTTTTTCTATGTGAATGGTAAAACTTAGGTCAAAACCATAGGTAAACCATGCCCATTTTTTTGTTATTTTTATGGAATTTAAAAAAATAAAAAAATGGATGAATTTTTTTGTTGAAATGGTAAACTTAGGTCGAAACCATAGGTAAACCATGTTGAATTTTTTGTTATTTTTATGGAATTAAAAAATAATAAAAAAATGGATGAATTTTTTTGTTGAAATGGTAAACTTAGGTCGAAACCGTAGGTAAACCATGTCGAATTTTTTGTTATTTTTATGGAATTAAAAAATGAAAAATGGATGAATTTTTTTTGGTGAAATGGTAAAATTAGGTCGAAACCGTAGGTAAACCATGTCAAATTTTTGTTTGTTTTTATGAAATTAAAGATGAAAAATGGATGAATTTTTTTTTGTTGAAATGGTAAACTTAGGTCGAAACCGTAGGTAAACCATGTCGAATTTTTGTTTGTTTTTATGAAATTAAAGATGAAAAATGGATGAATTTTTTTTGTTGAAATGGTAAACTTAGGTCGAAACCATAGGTAAACCATGTCGAATTTTTGTTTGTTTTTATGAAATTAAAGATGAAAAATGGATGAATTTTTTTGTTGAAATGGTAAACTTAGGTTGAAACCGTAGGTAAACCATGTCGAATTTTTGTTTGTTTTTATGAAATTAAAGATGAAAAATGGATGAATTGTTTTGTTGAAATGGTAAACTTAGGTAAAACCGTAGGTAAACCATGTCAAATTTTTGTTGTTTTTAATGAAATGTAAGATGAAAACTTGATGAATTTTTTTTTTTTTTGTATAAAATGAAAGATGGAAAAGTGATGAATTTTTTTGTTGAAATGGTAAACTTAGGTCGAAACCGTAGGTAAACCATGTCGAATTGTGTGTTATATATATATTTTTAATTTTTAATTTTAATTTTATTTATTTTTTGATGTACATGTGAATGAATGATGTTACTATTTATTGATGCACTTTTGAATATGTGATGGTGATTGGATGCATGTTTTTGATGTGTTTATGCTTTGTGATATGCAGGTGGTGAAGATTCAACATCGGGTACAAACTATTTTTTCTAGTGCTCGTGAGGCGTTGAGTGCGAAGGATTGGGAGTGGATTGACGCCTTGGGGCTCAAGCATGTGGCTCGATTGGAGGCAGTTGTTGCGGATCGGGCATACATTACAGCGCTGATCAGCCTATGGGATGTTTGGATGAACAATAACAATAACCTGGTCAAAAATGATCAGAATGCAATGAAATTTGAACTGTAACCTATTTAACCTATCTATAACACAATGCAAAATAAAAAATAGAGATATCTATCACAAATTTCTATTCATCCTGGGATGGGGAAAATTTGCCTATGACAGATTAGGGAGCGCCCGGGGGCAGGACGCCCATCGTTTGAAGCACTTTTTAGGCACCAATCCACTTGGTATGGGTCTAAAACTGGTTATGGGGTGTTGTCGATAAATTTTAGGAATTATTGTGGCCAAACATCGGGTTTTGGGTCCAAATTTATGCTTCTAATAGTCACCCAATAACCTCCCTTTCGAATGAGAGATTAAGGATGTAAAAGCACAAATCATAGGTAGGTATGTAAATTGGCAGAACTTCGTTGCTCAAATGCTCCTTCTCTGTATATCTTTTGGGTGGGAAAACTCCCCAATTTATAGACCTTAGGGTCTCCCTGTTTGAATTGTGCATGCAAGGGCGCCACTTTGAGTTAACTGTTCTATTTTCAGAGAAAAGCTAACTCCCTGTTAAAAAATATTCTTGCATGATGTTTCTAAAATAAATACACTCATCACTGAAGTCTTTCTTCTTGAATAAAATCTATTCCTCGCAATTGCATGGCCTAAATCCTCAGTTAACTAGCAAATTTGTCGAAGTTTGACTTTTTTTGCCAGTCAAACCTTATATTTGCCTCACCCTGGGACGAATTCAGTATTCGTCCCTGGGTGGGATGAATGACAGTTTGTATTCATCCCTGGGTGGGACGAATAGAGAGCAAGGTGCCAAAAATGTGCCAAATTGACCTCTGACCTCTAAAACTACTTTTGGAAGTGGTTAGGACCACTGTTTAACCTCTGGGGGTACCCTAGGGACTGTTTGTGTCAATGCGATCACCGCTCGTTGTCACGTAATTGGATTGGTACTATTTTGGTGTCTACAACACCATCCATGTTCACCTTGCAAGCATTTACCGATGCTTTATCCTCCACTATGGGAATGATAGTCCTACCTATTCAAGTTGTACAAAAGACTATACCTACATTATTTTAGATCTTGGAAGGTGCAATATAATACAACATATTGCTAGGAATACCTTGGATGAGATACATGGAGTGCATCCCCTCCATCGTGCATCAATGCATCAAATACATTCATGAAGGCCAAGTCCATGTGGTTCATGCCAACCTAGACCCCTTCAAGTATTACAATAAGGATGATCATCCATAGGAGTCTACTATTCCATCCACACACTTGAAAACTAAACCCAATAATCTTATCCAGAGTCCAGATTCAATCCTACAGTTAATTATGAAGCTATCCTCACCACTTTTGGTACCATTAGTTTCTACTGCCAATTCCTCTTCATCCTATGTTTATCCAAGCAAGAAAGAGTAAAAAAGGCTATCTGCAAAGGATCCCATAGCCATATTTGACACATTATAAAAATACCTTCCCACTCCTACCAATAAGGAGGAACCCATAGTTGATACATATGAATCAAATAATATCATACCATCTCCATCCACCACACTTGAGGACACAATTCAGGTGACCAATATTGAAATTGATGAGTACGTAATGCACAATTTTATAGTCATGCCTATCATTGAGTCGATAAAGGATCTAAGTCATCTTCTTGCCAAGTTGCTACCCATTGATAGCATTTCTAATTCACCATCCAAACATGAGAGCCAAGAAGACCACCATGGACACATTTATGAGGATTCCATGACTTGTCCAAATTCAAATGCATCTTCTCATGAGTTTGTGAGAATGATCAATGTGATGACAGGGAATCATAGTCCTTCGAATCCATATATGCAACTTGTGACTCCATCCATTTCGTAAGTGCCACCATCATTAGATTCAATCACACTTACTCCATCTCACTCAAAATCTCCACAAAATCAAGAATAGGTGTGCCCCTACACCAATGTGGGGATAATATATATACCAAAAATAAACACTCTAAGTTGGAACAAGAGCATGTGGATATAATCACTACCAACAATCATTAAGAACCATCCATATATGCTTCAATATTGATAAATTTTGATCCAAATCTACTCAATTGTCGACAGGGGATATGACAATCACTTTAGAGGACGTGTATCAGATTCTCCGAATTTCGATAGACGGGGTTCCCATTCGAACGATGCCATGAGGCTAGAGGACGGCTGTACTGACCTGGTGTTTTGGACATGGGGAGGATGTGGATGGGATGACCTCGATGGAGAAGGCGGAGCTGGATTGTCAAATTGGGGGGATTCTGGTACGATGGTGGTATGGGAGGGGAGTGTTGGGAGTGAGGCATGCACTACTCATGAGCCTTATTTCCAACATGCTCCTGCCAGACTCGTCAGGAGCGAGGTTCCCATGGAACCTATTAGAGGTGGTGTGGTAGTTAGTGGACTGTCCTGTGACAGAGCCGGTGATCATGAGATGGGGCCAGACGCTGTTGGCTCAATTATATGATGAGTTGTATGAGGTCCGCTATCGAAAGTGAAAGGGGATTGGTTGTAGTTACTTTTTGCAGTGCTGGGCCTAGCAGCATATAGTCGTAGAGCGACCACGAGGGCTACCCTGGACTACACGGGTTGACATGATGGACAAGGATATTGGGTATGGTGATTTATCATATCGAGCAGAGGAGTGAGGGCAGAGTCAGCAGTTTGCGGGAGATGTGGACCATTACAGAGATGCATTGGCACAACTAACTCTAGGAGATGTGGTGTGGAGGCCATATCGAGATTGTCCTGCATGGCCAGAGGCTGATGAGTGGCTTCGATAGGTCCAGAGGAGGATATGGGTCATTGGATGACACGAGACGGAACAGGAATACTTTCACTATCTCCAAGTGACACGATAGTTTGGGGTACGCTAGGGGTTTCTTGGGGAACCCATAGTCTATCGGTGCTAGAGCGATGAGAGGACTCTAGCTATGTCGATCCTCGAGCCGCTAGGGGAGGAGGCGGATACAATACTAGAAATTCCAAATGTGGATGATGTCAAAGTGACTGTCGAGTACCAGGAGTGGTGGACGCTTCGACAATGGTGAGGTGAGGGGCCATTGGGAGGGGATGAGGCAGCGGGAGGCGGAGAGGGTGCAGAGGCACCAGGAGAGGGTTGGGGAGCTCTTGCTAATGTGGACATGGTGGAGGTTGTAGATGCGGGAGAGGACTTTGGTGATGAGGAGTAGCCAGAGATGTAGGATGCTTCGAAGCAAGCCGATGCTCCAGAGAGGTCGACGCATCCAACTGTGTCGAGGGATACAGATGCAGGGTTGTGTGTTGAGGTAGCGTGATTGACAAAGGTGCTACGAAGACGAGATGGAGAGCTAAGGGAGATGGTATAGGAGAGGGATCTCCTACAGACATAGTTGGAAGAGCAAGAGAGCATAGGGGTTGTGTCTTTCCAGCAGGAGGGTGATACGAATGCTGCACAGGAGAGGGATCTCATACGGGTACAGCTAGCATAGTGCGATGACGTAGTCACTTACTACCATAGGTAGGAGGCAGAGTGGAGGCTGTGGGAGGCAGATTGGGGGTGGCATCGACTGGAGATGGAGGGCAAGATTATCCACCTTGGTGGGTGAATACCAGAGCCTCCAACAAGTGGCTCATCGTACCGGATGAGAGACAATGGGACAGAGCAGTCGACATCATCCCATTGTAGGCAATGAGATGAGGGAGGCTCTAGTGGGCATGATGCAGGGGCGAGTAGCAATCACCCTAAGAGGTCCCAGAGGACTAATACTGTAGGGGGTAGTTCTCGTCACATTGATCCTGCATGATCATGGTGGCCGATGCCCTAGGATGGGGGTTTTTGAGTTTTTGGATTGTGGGAGCGAGGTCCGAGGACCGGTTCATTGTAGCCTATGGGCAATTTTGTTATGATATATATATATATAATAAATATATATAAAAAATATAATAATATATATATATATATATAGATGATTCTTTTTGGTGTTTGTACATTTTTCATGATTTATTTTTATGTGCATGTTTTTACATTGATGTATGCATATGCGATTATGAATGCGATGGTTCTAATTTGTATGATGTATGCATATGGAATGAATGAAATGAATTGTTGATGATTTGTCAATGCACCATAGACTGTACAAGATTTGACTGACTTGCTATAGTAATGGGATAACTTTGTGGAATGCTTGTGCATGTGAAAACTTTGTTTTTGTATTTTGTCTATTTTTTGATGGTGATGTACGGAATGAAATGTACCAGTTGTTTGAAAATGTAGTTAAGATTTTTTGAGATGCAGATATTTTAACTAACTAGCCAAGACTATACATTTATCTCGCGAGACTTTTGAACAAGGTCTAAATCCGACTTGAATTTAACCAAGTTATTTCACATCCCTGTGTGTGCAATTGAGTTCGTTTATGTGGTATTTGTCAGGATACCGCCAGTGCCAGATGGGCTTTCAACCGAACCTGTACTGAGGATCACCTAATTAGCTCCACTAACTCCTTTATTGTATTTAGTCAGATTAATCTGCGATGCTATCTAGGATACCATAAGCTAGCTCATCCACATGCAAACATTGATCTCGTACACAAGTTAATGTGACAGATATATCATCATGCGGGAGGTTTACCGCCGGTGACCGATAGGCTATCAACCAAACCGGTATCGAAGCTTGCCTCATGACCTGTCGAAATGCTGAGAGTTCCAGGGATTCAAGTTTGACTCCCTTCTTTTCTTCAATTGTATTGGGATACTTGCTCCTTTGTAGTGATAAAATCACTGTTTATTTTTGTTTTATTATGTTTTTTTTTTTTTTTTGAGCAAGGGATTTGGATATGGAGTGACGAGAATCACTATTGTTTGTGCCTTTTGATGTGTGCACTGTAGGATGTCAAATTTTAGTGTTTTGACGTTTTGCAAATTTTTGATGTTTTGCAACTTTTGAGAACTTGGGATTCATGGGGAATTGGGTAGGGAGGATGCTTGTCCTTTTGCCAACTCTCAACATTCCTGGGGTCATTCGCACGGGGGGATGAGCAAGATAGCCGTTTCGCTTATGGTGACCCGGATTACTTTGCAGGGTTTCATATTTCGTTCACACAACTTAGGAATTATTATATGTGTGTTAATTTGTGTTGGGATGCTACGTAACAAGGCGTGATCCAAGTAAAACTTTCCCATGTAAAATCTGCTTAACTGTGTACAGTTTTGGCTAGAAATTTAAAAACAGCTGAATGACGAAAACCCTATATACATTAGGAGACAACTGACGATGCAAAAAATGGCGATGGTGCTATTCTAGATGTAGGCGTTTATGAAAATGGATCTGAGGTGGAAAAGGATGGAATTTCCAAGTAATGACTGTCTATGGTGCTTTTGACTTGTATGACCTAGCAAATGTATAATGTATGGATGCGATGCCTAATGCAACCTATATTTTTGTATTTTGATTTTTATGAGAATGCATGGAATTGGAATGCAATTGTTTTTGTGATTTTGATTTTTATGAGAATGCATGGAATTGGAATGCAAATGTTTTTGTGATTTTTTTTTTTTTTTTTGAGTATGCATGGAATTGAAATGCAATTGTTTTTGTGATTTTTGATGATTATATTGTTTTTGTTTATTTTTGAATATTTATGTTGACCAAGCAGTTATGGTAACGCTTGGAGCTTTTGGTGTTGACCAAAGGGTTTATAGATACCTTTGGGGCATTTAGGGATGACCAAGCGATTATGAAAATCCTTGGAGCTTTTGTCTTGACCAAAGGGTTTATAGATACCTTTGGGGCATTTAGGGTTGACCAAGCGATTATGATAATCCTTGGAGCTTTTGTCTTGACCAAAGGGTTTATAGATACCTTTGGGGCGTTTAGGGTTGACCAAGCGATTATGATAATCCTTGGAGCTTTTAGTTGGACTATGGCTCTCTAGATGTGGAATGGCCTCAAATGAATGATGTTCAAGGGTTCTGTTTCCTTGATTCCTTCAAGAGAGGCAAGCCGGTATGTTTCGGGTCCTATTCTACTATCAATGATGTAAGGACCTAACCAGTTTGCCACGAACTTGTCCCGTAGATGGGACGGCAAATTAGAATTCTGTTGGTTCTCTTTTAAGACCAAGTCACCAACCTAAAATTCCCTAAGGTGGACTTTCATGTTGTATGCTTTCTTAAGTCGCTCTTGATAGATACGCAAATGCTCAAGAGCATTAACGCGTCGTTCATCGAGCAACGTCAGTTGATCTAACCGGGCCTGCCATGCAGTGTCATCATCGATGAACTCTTGCATTGAAATGCGCAGGGAAGGGATTTCCAACTCAAAAGGCATGACTACCTCGGAGCCATACACCAGCAAAAATGGAGTTGCCCCAGTGGGCGTTCGAATGCTGGTGCGATAAGCCCATAGGGCAAGTGGGATCTGAATGTGCCAGTCCTTATGATTGTCTACAACTATCTTTTTGAGAATGGCGACTAGCATTTTGTTTGATGCCTCTGCTTGCCCATTTGCCTACGGATAATAGGGTGTTGAAAAGCTATGCTGAATCTTGTACTTTGTGGTCAAAGCACGCACATATTTATTCTTGAATGGTGTCCCATTATCTGACAGGATCTTGGATGGAATACCAAAATGACATATGATGTTATGCAAAATAAACTCCGCAATGCGGGATCCAATCGTAGTGGTCAGCGAAATTGCTTCCACCCACTTGGTAAAGTACTCGTGGCCGTTAAAATAAACGTGTGACGACCAGACGACGTAGGGGAGATCTTTCCAATTAGATCAAAGCCCCACTGCAAAAAAGGCCAAACCGATTGAATCGGCTGCAAGGCCTGAGAAGGTACGTGTGTCAAATTAGCATGGTGCTGACACTTCACGCACTTCTTCACATATGCGCAACAATCTCGCTCTAAATATGGCCAATAATAACCCATGCAAAGAATGCGCTTTGCGATGGCCATACCGCTGAAGTGGCCACCACATGTACCATCGTGAGCTTGGGTGATCGCCCAAGCGGACTCTTGCTGGTCCAAACAACGAAGGAGGATTCCTTCATAATTTTGATGATACAAAATGTCTCCTAACAAGACATGCTTTGCCGCTTTCTATTTGAATGATCTTTTCGTGGCTTGTGTCAATCCAAGTGGGAGATTACCTAGCTTGAGGTAATCCCGAATGGGTGTGTACCAATCCTGCTGATCAAAAACCTCGATAGTATGAATGGCCAATCCCTCTTGAAGTCCATCCCGAACAAAAGCTGAGCGGGAAAGAACTTGTAAAAACAACGTGGTGTTGCTATTAAGAGGGGTCGGGGAGAACAAGGACCCCCAATTGGCTTGAGTCAAACAATCTCGAATTCGAGAGAACTTATCCGAAGATGGTTCAATCTGGATCAGGTGGATTCCTGGCGTCAGATCAGAGCTTGCACGCTCCATCGTAGATTGCGATAATGTTTTAACCTGAATGGTTGTCATTTCACCGGAAGGGTCTTGCGGGATGAGTGACCCCAAGGAGGCCATAGTATCCGCAAAATGATTTGATGATCGAGGGAGTGCCTCGATGTCATACCATTCAAGTTGTGCCAAGAATTTGTCCACAAGGGCTTTGTAGGCCTGCAAAACTGGACATTTACATTGGAATATCCCCTTTACTTGATTGACAATTAACAACGAATCACCAAAGATGTTCAATCATTTAATGTTCATGGTGATTGTTGTCTGAAGACCTATGAGCAAGGCTTCGTATTCTGCATTGTTGTTGGTGCACGGGAAGTCTAATTTAAATGACAAGGGCATTGGAGCACCTTGCGGAGTGAAGAATACAATTCCCGTGCCACCCCCTTGCTCACATTTAGAACCATCGAAGAATAGGGTTATGTCAGCCTGTGACTCAGGCTCATCAGAATCTGGCGATTCTGAAACATGGAAGACCCCATCATCAGGTAGTTCAAAAGTCAGAGGCTGATCGTCTTCAAGAGGAGCCTCAGCTAGTTGATCGGCGATGACTTGACCTTTTATGGATTTTTGTCCAATGAACTCTATGTCAAACTCCGTCAACAACATGATCCATTTCGTCGTGCGGCTACTATGATAAGTACGACTCATCATGTATCGCAATGGATTCTCCTTAGACACAACATACGTCTTATTACTGAGCATGTAGTGGCATAGCTTTTTGGTAGCAAACACCACTGCCAAGCAGAGCTTTTCAACGTATGCATAGTTAAGTTCATAACTGACCAGGGTGCGGCTAAGATAGTATGTAGCCTATTCTTTGTGAAGTTCATTTTTCTGGGATAGCATGGCGCCCAATGCCACCTCAGTGGCTGAGATGTATAAATAGAATGGCACTCCTGGTCTAGGTGGTGCCAATACTGGCAATGAAGCCAAGTACTATTTAATGTCGTCAAAGGCAGACTGGCACTCGTCATCCCAATGAAATGTGACCCCCTTATGCAATAATTTATTCATGGGTCGGCATTTGTCAGATAACTGCGCTATGAAGCGCTTGATCGACGCAACCTTTCCTTGCAGACTCTTGAGCTGCTTGATGGTGGTTGGGGGACGCATTTCAAGGATTGCCTTGACTTTGTTTGGGTCGACCTCGATTCCTCGTTTGGAGACTATGAAACCCAAGAGCTTTCCAGAGGTGATGCCAAAGACGCACTTCTTGGGGTTTAGTCTGACTTTATGTTCAATGAGGCGATCAAGGACCTTGCTCAAGTCACCGAGGTGATCTGGGCGCAAAAGAGATTTGGCCAACAAATCATCCATGTAATCTTCCAAAGTTTTGTGCATGTAATCATGAAAGATGTACGTCATGGCACGTTGGTAAGTGGCTCCAGCATTTTTAAGGCCAAAAGGCATGACCTTATAGCAAAATGTCCCCCAAGGCATTGTGAATGCCATTTTTAGTTGGTCCTCAGGATTGATACGAATCTGATTGTATCCTGAGAAACCATCCATAAGGGAAAGCATTTCGTGGCCCGTTGTGGCGTCTACCAACGCGTTGATGCTTGGCAAGGGAAAATCATCCTTAGGACTCGCTTTGTTAAGATCTCAAAAATCGGTGCATATGCGAATCCTCCCGTCGGGCTTCTTGACGGGAACCATGTTAGACAACCATGGAGGATAATCCACACAGATGACAAACTGGGCATCCAACAACTTTTGTAACTCATATTTTACCATTAAGGCCACTGTTGGGTGCATCTTGCGTAGTTTTTGCTTTACTGGCTTGATTGTCGGATCAAGCGTTAAATTATGCGTGACTAGTTGTGGGTCTAGTCCCGGCATATCCTTGTATGACCATGCAAAAACCTCCTTCTTTTCCTTAAGAAGGGCAACATAATCGGCTCGCTCTTCGGGGGAAAGACTTACCCCGAGCTTGAGAATCCATGGATTCATTGGATCTGTGTCGATGTCTACATCAGTCGTTGCTTCGACCGACATATGGGATCCGTCTTCCAACTGGTGTGGAATTGGGATCAGATGGATATCGTTTGCTGAATTAAGATCATCATTAGGAACGTCAAGTTCCTCTTCAGCATGGAAGACATCCTGAGTCTATCCTGGAGTGAAATGAAACATCCCACCGCAAGGCCAATACTCTGATGGAGATGGTGGTGTGTCAGCGCGATCCCAATCTATAGCCTCTATGTCTAGATGCAATGATCGTGTTGGATTGGCTGGATCATGGATGGGGGCGGTCAAGTCAATGGAGATCATGTTTATGAGATGATGGTAACCTCCATTACCGCAAGTGTGATAACTCTGACATTCTGGATGCTCTTGGTGCATTGGATCTGGCTCTGTAGGCACTGGCACAAAGGGATCAGCCCTATGCGTGGACCTGCAAACAGGGTCTGCCCTAGGCACTGATGGTTTGATAGGGTCTCCAGGTGGAAGATGCTCTCTGTATACCTGGAGTGGCGGGTGCAATAATTGCTATAACTACGTCGGGTTGAGATGCCACCTATGTCTTGGACCTATGTGTAAGTGTTCAAACATGTCATCTATGTCCAAAGGATATTGTTGTTGTTGAGGTAGCCTATGCTCACTGGGATCATTCAATGGGAACATCATCAAGAAGCTTTCCTGATCGTCATTCATTGGATATTCGTGCGAATGATCGTACTCCGACTCATCTTCAGAAGACCCTTCGTGGTCTTGTCCATCTTCCCCTTGTGGGTGAGTCCATGAGGTTTCTCCTTGTTCGGCCATAGGGAAAGGGTTGTTGAGGTCAACAAGGTTATTTGTTTGTAATGGGAAATAATCCCCCAATGTATAAGTTGTATTTGGATTGGCATATGGATCTGATGCCAACCCATCCTTGTTGCCTATCCCTAGGCTTTGCATGTTTTTGACCAAGATGTCGAGGGGCAAAGGGTGATTAAACCCTACTCCTGACTTGTCATAAGGCATTTGGTATCTTGGTTGGCACAAAACACGCATTCCTTGTTCATACCTGCCTAACCCGTATCCATGCCAATTGCATTGGCTAAGATATCGTAATGCGAAGTCTGGGTTAGCCAGATAATTGACATCTTCCACAAAGGGATCTTCATCTTCCTCTTCTTGTCGGGAAGGTTCAACGCCATGATCCAGGCCCCCAAAAATAAAGTTTGTCTGATTAGGTGGGTAGCCTAAAGGAACCACGGAGCCTATGGGGAGTCGAGGTCTTCCCATGTCTTGCATAGACTGAAGTGTGGGCGTTGCAACAACATTGCGCACTATATACTCCCCCATGCCTGTGTTAGACATCTCAACAGTAATCATTGGCGATTGAGAGGAAGCGAATGGGAGTTCTCCTTGAGTCCACTCCATGTGGGGTGAACTAGGCGTCTCAACTTCCATTCTATTAGGCGTCTCTTCTGTAGAGATGTTGGAGACTAGAGGTGGTTCCGCTTCCAGGGGCTTCTTTCCTTTGTCCGTTGGTGTGGCCACCATAGGTGGCATCGTTGTGGGAGGACCGGATGAAGAAGATGAACCCGCCTGGGAATTTGATTGATTTGGTAATGGAGATTCTTGCTTAGTCGGACCCCTCTTAGATGGATTTAACTGGAAATCCACGTGCGTTGAAGGGAGGGTCGACTGCGGCATGATTTGCACTGAGTTGCAATATTTAAAAGGTTCCAAATCTACGGGGACCACGTGCACTTGTCCTTCAAATGTGTACTTCAAACATTGATGAGCAATTGAAGGGACACACTTCATATCCCGGATCCAAGGCCGCCCAAGCAAGATATTGTAAGCCATCTCACCTTCTAAAATGTGGCACAACGTATGAATGGTCTTTTGTCCCACTTGTATGGGTAGGACAATTGTGCCAACTGTCGAGCATATCGCATCATTGAATGCTCGAAGGGTATAAGTGGAAGGTACAATGTGAGAGGTCGGCAACTTCAAATGTTTCAGTGCAGCGGTTGTAATAATGTTACTGGACGAACCAGTGTCTACCAACACCCGCTTGTACGGAGTCCCGTTGACCCACGCAATAACGTGCAGGGGTGGATCCGCTACATCCCCAGTCACCATTTTTAACTCATCTTCCCTGAAGGTGATGACTGGTTTAGTACACTGTTTGACATGCCCCACAAAATTGTTGAACGAATTCGCTTCGTGGGGATGCAACTCAATTGCCTTTAATATCTCCATAAGAGCTTCCCGATGGGGTGCCGATTGTTGAATAAGCTCATAGATGGAGAGCCTAGCCGATGTGGTCCGTAGACTTTGAGTAAGTCTAGTTCGAATCGTGGCCACTGGTCTAGGCGGGGGCAACTGTGTAGGATTCGCTTGAGGTTGTGACATGGGTGGAACTTCCCTGGTGGTTGTCGCGGGGGCAGCTCCTGGGTGTCTCTTGTTTCTTGTCACAATGCTAATCATCCCAACATACCCCTCCATGGGGCAATTCTGTTGCACTTCGTTGACATGAAGAGGTTTTGCTTGTGCATCATGTGTGGGTAAAGGATCTTTGAAAACACCCATTTGTTGGTTGTTGGGTGCGATGGGGTTATCCACTACCAATGTGTTATTGTCAATGAGGTCTTGCACTAAACCTTTAAATGTCCAACAGGCATGAAGGTCATGCCCTTTCCTTCTGTGGAATCTACAGAAAAGATCCTCTCTGTAGCCCTTAGGCTTTGGCGCATTAGGATCGATTGTTGGAATCTCTGGCAGATTAATCAAGTTTGCCGTTGACAAACGGTCAAACAAGGAGTCCCTAGACTCAGTGTATGGTGTAAATTGCCGCCTAGGGTGACGCTTGCTGATTTTGATCTTGTTTTTTATTATCTTTCTCATAGTTATTGTGAGGCACCGCCTGATAATTAGCCTTTGGAGGCTGTGTTGCTTGGGCAGGCGTAGGGGCATTGATAGCAACTTGATTGACCGCGATGGGTTTTTGTTGCGTATTCCCTATTTTGGTGCTCTTGTTCCACTCTTTTTTCTTAGGCTTGGCAATTTTGCCATCCTGTATCTTGATCTCTTCGATAACTCTAGCTTGCGCCAGAGCTTCTTCTAAAGTGGCGTATTGTTGCAGCTGCAATAGCATAGAGATCGATCGCAAACAGCTCTTTGCGAACATTTGAGTTAGGTCGGACATAGGAGGGAGGTAGGACAGCTTTGAAAGCAACGTCCTCCATCGATTCCCATATGCCACCATAGATTCCTCCTCATACTGCTTGAGGCTAGCTAGATCACTTAGTGACGCCTTTTTCTTTGTGTTGAAAGCAAAACGTTCTAGGAATGCGTCCACTAGCTGATCCAAGTTGTAGATGCTATGCTTCGGTAGATGGGTAAACCAATCCGAGGTAGATCCTGCGAATGTGGTTATGAATGTTCTTAATAGCAATGCATCATTGTCTTGTATACCAAAGCATTGGCTCAAAAATTGAGTCACATGCTCTTGAGCATCTTCATCCCCTCTAAAGAGTGCCAACTAGGGCAGCTTGAAATGTTCGGGGTATGGAGGTGCTGGCACTGATGGATGCACCGGATGACTACGGAGTTGGCGTAAGGTAGGCTTTTGGGGCCCAGCAGTCTTGAGTTCCATAGTCTCCAAGCATTCTAACAACACTTTGTATGCATCGGAGGACGTAATCTCCTCCTCCTTGGTTTGCTCCCGTTGTGGGTTGCGGGGAACTTGAGGCCTTTGGAGGGATAAATGGGTAGCATCCCTTCTGCCTTGATAGGGCATTTCAGCCCGCTCTTCTTCTTGGTCATAATCCTCATAATCTTCTTGAGGAGTGTCTGGCCTAGGCTTGTAAACATTGATGGGTGCCCGCGGAGGATGCCCATCACGGTTGCGAGGAGTGGCCTCCCGCTCAGGTCTAGGAGGTCTTAGAGGTAGTGCTTGCTGAAGTCACGGAGACCTATCTCGCACTAGGGGGTTGTGCCTCACATACATCTCAGATTGCTGTGCGCGAGGGACTGGGGCCTTCTCAAGCGCATTGTTGTGAAGCAATTCAGTTGTCTGACGCTGAATGCGCTCTTGATTAAGGCGACACAAATGTTCTAATTTTTGTTGGTCTTGCCTAAGCCGCATGATTTGCGCTTGGCGGGCGGCTAGTTGGGCAAATGCCAAGTCATTTTGTTTCATCGTCTCTTGTTTAGGAGGCCTAGATGTCTCCCCTACATATCTATCTCGATCATGGTGCTCGAGACCCCTATATGTTGCTTCCCTCTGTCGAGGTTGGCAGCATTGACTTGAAGCTCTGGTCTCAATGAGCGATCTGGATATAAAGCGGGTGCAGACGTGCATCGTTCCCGCACTGTGTACTATTCTTGAGGAACGTAGTGATCCTCCTCACTCTCTCTGTTATATGCATAAAAGGTGCGGGCATAATTGTCTTGCCCTGTCGGGAGAACCTGATACTCTGGATATGGTCTACTGTGTCCGACATTAATCAGGGGTAAATTAGGAGTAACAAAATCATATGGTTCCTCCTTGTGGACCCTTTGTTGTTCTAGAGCAGTACACAGTGCTTCATCACTAGGCCACCCAAAACGAACTTCCAAGGGAGGCCTCGTACTTAGACCAAGTGCTACATATTGGTTATTTTCTTGAAAAGATTGTTGTTGCTTAGGAGTACCCCCTAAGGAGGTGCCTCTATAGTCCTATCTATTGATGGCATGAGTTGGAGTGCCCCTCAAGGAGGTGCCTCTAGAGCCATGTTCTATCCCTCAAGGAGGTGCCTCTAGAGCCATGTTCTACATGGTGTGAACTAACTTGTGTACCCTGCCGCCAAGGCGGGATGGCCAAGTCTTTAGGGCTATATCGGAGATGACTTGTCTCTCTTGGTGCATTTTCTGTAGCTTCTGCCCGTGATTGGGCTTGGCTACGAGTAAACACCATGGTAATGTTAACCTAAAGATGCAGAAATTCTTTTTATGATTTTCTTTTTATGATTTTTTTTGTCTAAACAGAAAATAGCATACACACACAAGCAATGATTATCTCTTTTAAAGATTAATAGTGTGCCCTAAATCTGGTTTAGTGTGTTTTTGTTGTTTGTTTTTGTGTTTTTGAAGAATTTTTATGAAAACCATTTAAATGCAATTATGAAGGCTCTTATGACTCCCAAAATGGTCGCCCCTTCAATATACCATTGTCGGACCGATATACCAACCTCTCTATATACCCGCCCTTACGTGAGGGAGACTATAGGTACGTGAGAGCAGATGATACATGGAACATAGGCGGTACGGAAGGGGAATCACTCTGTTTATGACACCTACCATAGAAGACTTATCCTCATGCGCTAGGAATCACCCTAGCTACACTCGGTCAGCTTTCGTCAGGATTTACGTCTAGCAACAGTCACGATCGGGGTAATGGATGCAATATCTCAAGCCAAAGTGATAATGGAATCCACCTTTGGTCTTGCTCAAGGGTTGGGGTTTTACGACCAACTCCTTGTGTTTAAAATACCACGTGGTGTGTGGGGTTCATTTTAATTTGCAAAAATTTGAAACAGGCAAACAAAAAGGAAACTTTCCCTAAGCCATACAAAAACTGAAAACCAGAAAACAAAAAACAGAAATTTGATAGAAGCTTGTTAAAAACCCCTACCTCTTCTCTGCCCAACAGGATGTTTCTGATTTGCTCTAAAAAATGCATAGAACTATACTCGTCCCTGGGTGAGGCGAATATCAGAACAGTATTCGTTCCAGGGTGAGACGAATGCTATATTCGTCCCTGGGTGAAACGAATACCAATTCTGTAATCGTCACTTGCAGAAACGAATAACAGTCTGATGATTGAAAAATAGGTACCTGTAATCAAAACAAGCAATTTCAGATCAGTAATCTAACCTAAAAAAAAATAGAGGACAGAGGTCCCACCGTGATCGCCATTGAAAGCACGAGATTTCGAAAACAAAAAGGATAGACTAAAAATGCAATGTAAACGAAACTAAAATAACGCTTAAACCCTATGTTATTGAAAAATGCGTAAAAAGAAAGAACATGAACACAAGATATCAAAGCAATATAAAAAAATGGCCCTTTTATTGATATGCTTTTCAAATTTGTGTTACAATGCGTCTCCTTCCTTTTTAGGGGATAGGAGCGTTAAATGTTGGTCTTTTACAACTTGTTTCAGAATTCCTTCTTCCGCGTGCCCACATATAAGATGGGCGAACCAAAACGTTGTCGCCGCTTGTGTTGGTAAAAGTAGATTCCTCGTTGCTCCTCTAATGCTGAAAATCTGCGTTCAAAGAAACAAACAAAGAATCAGTAGCACCTGTGTATGAAAAATGAAAGATAAATATAACGATGGTTAAAATGAGTCTAAATAAACTGAAAACTTGACAAAAGCATAATCATGAAACTAGCTAAATACTACAAAAGAAATAGTCACCAAAGGCAATAAGGCGAGGGGTGCCCGAAGGCAAACCACCCACGGGTGAAACTTTGTTTCGACACCAATCCGCTTGGGATGGGTCCGAAACCTGATGTGATGTGTTGTCGACAAATTGGTAGGATATTGTGGTCAAAAAAATCGGGTTTTGGTTCTTGATTCGTGCCTTCAAAAGTCACCCAATAACCTCTCTTTCGATTAAGAGATTATGGATGTTGAAAGCACAAATCGCAAGTAAGTGAATTAGCAGCACTTCGTCGCTCAAAATGCTCCTTCTCTGTATATCTTTTGGGTGAGGAAGCTCACCATTTTATAGACCCAAGGGGTCTCTTTGAATTAACATGCAAAAGTGTTACTTTGCATGAATGCTTTTTTGTGAAGAGAAGACTTCTTCTTGATCAAGGGCTTCTTAACTGCCTCTGTGCATGTCTTTGTATGTTTAGAAAAGCTCACTCGCACTCCCATGCAATGAAGGGATAGCTAAGTGGCAAATCTGAGTTGTCCTAAAAAGCTCACTCCCATTCCCATGCAGTGAAGGGAGAGTCAATTGGCAGATATGAGTTGTCAAAAGAACTCACTCGCACTCCTATGCCATGAAGGGAGAGCTAAGTGGCAGTTCTGAGTTGTCATGCGCCGAGGTCTGACTTTTTGCCGGTCAAACCTGGCGTTCGTCCCACCCCGGAGCGAGCGCTGGTAATCGTCTCTGGGTGAAACGAGTACCAATCCGCGCTCGTCTCTGGGTGAGACGAGTACCAATCCGCACTCGTCCCTGGGTGGAGCGAATAAGTAGCAGAGTGTCTAAAAGGTGCCAAATTGATCCTTGACTTGTAAAACTATTGTGTGAGTGGTTAGAACCACTATTTTAACCTCTAGGGGCTGCCCTGGGGCTGTGTGTGTTAGTGCGATCAGTGCTTGTTGTCACATAATCGGATTGGTGTTGTTTTGGTGTCTACATGGGGATCAGGACTATCTGACGGCCCTAATAAACTTGTGGGATCCCTGGACTAATACTTTCCATCTCCCAATAGAGGAGATAACAGTCACTCTGTAGGATGTCTATTAGATTCTTAGGATTCCAATAGACGGACTGTCGTTCAGGACGACGTTGCAGGATCAGCGAACAACGGTTCTAAAACGCTACTTCGAGCACGAGGAGGAGTTGGGGGTGGATGGTCCAGTGGAGAGGGTAGAGATTGACTACCAGATGGGTGGGATTCTGGTTCAATGGTGGTTTGAGAGGGGGGTGTTGGGAGTGAGGCATGCATTGCTTATGGGCCTCATTTCCAACATGCTGCTACCTGACTTGTTAGGTGCGAGGTTCCCGTGGAACCTGGTAGATGTGGTCTATTAGCTGGTGGAGTGTTCAACATAGGAGCCTTTGGTCATGATATGGGTACAGACGCTATTGGCACAACTCTATGGGGAGCTATATGAGGTCCACTGCCAGAGGTGGAAGGGGATCAGCTGTAGCTATCTATTATAGATCTGGGGTTGGGAGCATATAGCGATGGAGAGACCAAGGGGGTTATTGTGGATGACATAGGTGGAGATGGCAGATAAGGATATAGGGTACGTAGCTCTATGGTGGCGATCGAAGGAGCAGAGATAGAGTTGGTGGTGGGTAGGTGTTGTAGGGCACTATGCCGATGCCTTTGCTCGACTTGCTTTGGGGGAGGTGTTCTGGCATATCTATCGGGATTGTCCAGCCTCACCTGAGGCTGGAGAGTCAGCATAGGACCGAGCAGGAGTTCTTCTCATACAGTCGGGTGACACGACAATTTGGGTTACACCAGGGTTTTCCTGGTGAGCCTGTGGTCTATCGACGCTAGGGGGACAAGAGGACTCTAGATTGGCCAGTCATCATGCCATTGGGAAAGGATTTAGATGTGGTGATCGACATCTTAGACGTGGATGATGTCGGGACTACTACAGAGTACGATCAGTGGTGGACTCTACGACGATGGCAGGGAGAGGGACCACTAGGAGGTGCGAAGGCAGTAGCAGTAGGGGATGATGGTGTGAAGGCACCAGGTGAGGGTTGGGGAGCTCTGCTAGAGGAGGCAAACATGGTGGAGGTGGATGACTTGGGCATGGATTTTGGGGCTTTGAACCAACCAAAGATGCAAGATGTCCCGAAGTAGTGGGAGCCAGAGCAGGCTGCTATTCCAGAGGTGCCTATGCATTCGGCCATGGCAAAGGACATAGAGGCAGGAATACACATTGATAATGCACGATTGGTGGAGATACTATGGAGGAAAGATGAGGAGTTGGGGGAAGCTTTACAGGAGAGGGATATCTTGTGGACTCAGCTAGTGAAACGAGATAGTGTGTTTGCTGCACATCATCTGGGGGATGGGGACACTAGTGTTGCATAGGAGAGGGATCTCCTATGAATGTAGCTGGCATAGTGTGATGATGTAGTGGCTTACTACCATCGACGAGAGGTAGAGTGGTTGCGATGGGAGAAAGATTGGTCTCAACGAGAGACAAATTGGTCTCGACATCAGATGGATTTGGAGGGAGAGATTATTCGCCTTGGTGGGTGGTTACTTGTGCCTTTGAGAGGTGGCTCTTCACGTCAGATGAGGGACAGTGGTACTAAGCAGTCAAAATCATCTTGTCATAGACGATTGGATGAGGGAGGTGGTAGCAGGAGTGATGCGGGGGCTAGTAGCAGCCACCCTGAGGGGTCCCATAGGACCCACACCATGGGGGGTAGCTCCCATCACATCGATCCTGTGTGATCATGGTGGCCGATGCCTTAGGCTTGGGGGTTTTGAGATTTTGGATTTTGTTGCGGGGTTAGAGGACCAACTCTTTGTAGCCTGTAGGCATTTTTGATGATATATATACAGACTTTATTTTGTTTATGTGCATGTGATGATTTGATTTTATGCGCGATGATTGATGAAGATGGATGTATGCATGTTGAGTTATAGTGATGAATGCATATGTTGTTGATGAATGCAAATGTTTCTACTTTATATGATATGCAAATGGAATGGATGGATTGAATTTGTGATGTTTGGTAGTCGTACCAGAGACTGTGCAGAACTTTATGGCTTTTTGTCCTAGGCGATGGCTGCGGTAAATAGCTTTTTATGTATGCATGTGGTTTTTTTTTTTTGGTATGGCGAGAATAAAATATAGCAAGTTGGTTTCAAATGTAGTTAAGGTTTTCTAAGATTCAGATGTTTTAACTAACTAGCCACGACTGTACTTTATCTCACAAGACTTTTTGAACAAGGTATGAATCGAACTTGTTTTGGACCAAGTTATTTCACATCCTGTGTGTGCAATTGAGTTCATTTATGTGGTGTTGGTCAGGATACCGCCAGTGCCAGATAGGCTATCAACCAAACCTATATTGAGGATCACCTAATTAGCTCCACTAACTCCTTTGTTGTATTTAGTCAGATTAATCTTCGATGCTATCGTAGGATACCATAAGCTAGCTCATCCACATGCAAACATTGATCTGCACACAAGTTAGTGTGACAGATATATCATCATGCAGGAGGTTTACCACCAGTGACCGATAGGCTATCAACAAAATCGGTACTAAGGTTTACCTCATGACCTGTCGGAATGCTGAGAGTTCTAGGGATTCCAGTTCGACTCCCTTATTTTCTTCAATTGTATTGGGATACTTGCTCTTTTGTAGTGATAAAAATCACTATTTATTTTTGTATTATATTTTTCTTTTGAGCAAGGGATTAGGATATGGAGTGATGAGAATCACTATTTTATGTGCTTTTCTTGATGTATGCACTTTGGTTGTGATGTCAAATTTTTTTTGGAGTTTTGACATTTGCAAATTGTTGATGTTTTGCAACTTTTGAGAACTTGGGATTCTTGGGGAATTGGGTAGGGAGGATGCTTGTCCTTTTGCCAACTCTCAGCATTCTTGGGGTCATTCGCACAGGGGGATGAGCAAGATAACCATTTCACTTATGGTGACATGGATTTCTTTGTAGGTTTCATCTTTCGTTCACACAACTTGGGAATGTTTTATGTGTTTTAATTTGTGTTGGGATGCTATGTAACAAGGTGTGATCCAAGTAGAATTCTACCTACATAAAATTTGTCTAACTTGGTACAGTATGTGGCTAGACAACTAATGACGATTGAATGACGAAAACTCTCGATACATGAGAAAACAACTTGACTATGATGTGGGAGAAAAACATGAATGGCAATTATAGGCGATGAGCTATTGATAAAGTGGAAAAATGCAGAAGATGATGGTTTTGCCAAGTAATGATAGTCTATGGCGCTTTGACCTTTATGACCACAAATATGCAATGTATGGATGTGATGCTTAATGCAGCTATATGTTTTTGTGTTTTTGATGGATTGATTTGTGTGAATATGAAGATGATATGCAAAATAGAGCTCTTTATTTTTGAAGCGATTTTTAGCATGCATGGAAATGAGATGCAAATTTTGTTATTTTTGATGATTTTATTGTTTTTGGATTTTCTTGTTTTTGACCAAGCGATTGCGGGAATCCTTGGAGCATTTTGGGGATTGACCAAGCGATTGGGGAAATCCTTGGAGCATTTTGGGTTGACCAAGCGATTGGGGAAATCCTTGGAGCATTTTGGGTTGACCAAGCGATTACGGGAATCCTTGGAGCTTTTTGGGGATTGACCAAGCGATTAAGGAAATCCTTGGAGCATTGTGGAGATTGACCAAGCGATTATGAAAATCCTTGGAGCTTTTGGGGATTGACCAAGCGATTACAAAAATCCTTGGAGCATTTTTTGGATTGACCAAGCGATTACAAAAATCCTTGGAGCATTTTGGGGATTGACCAAGCGATTACGAAAATCCTTGGAGCATTTTGTTTGGGCTATGGCTCTTCTAAGCATGGAATGGCCGCAAATGACTGATGTTCAAGGGTTCTAGTTCCTTGATTCCATCAAGAGAGGCTAGCCGGTATGTTCCAGGTCCTATTTTATTGTCAATGACATAAGGACCTAACCAGTTTGCCATGAACTTGTATCTTAAATGGGATGGTAGACTAGAGTTCTATTGGTTTTATTTCAAGATCAAGTCACCGACCTGAAAGTCCCTCAAGTGAACTTTCATGTTGTATGCTTTCTTAAGTCGCTCTTGGTAGATACGTAAATGCTCGAGGGCATTAATGCGTCGTTCGTCAAGCAATGTAAGCTGGTCTAATCGGTCCTGCCACACAGTATCATCATTGATGAACTCTTGCATTGATATACGCAGGGAAGGAATTTCCAACTCGAGAGGCATGATAGCCTCGAAGCCATACACGAACGAAAATGGAGTTTCCCCAGTGGGTTTATGAATGCTAGTGCGATAGGCCCATAGGGCAAGTGGGATCTGAATGTGCCAATCATTATGATTATCTGTGACTATCTTTTTAAGGATGGCAACTAGCATGTTGTTTGATGCCTCTACTTGCCCATTTTCCTGTGGATAATAGGGGGTCAAAAAACTATGCTAAATTTTGTACTTCATGGTCAAAGCACACAAGTCTTTGTTCTTAAATGACATCCCATTATCCGAGACTATCTTGGATGGAATACCAAAATGACATATGATGTTATGTAAAATGAACTCCACAATGCGGGGTCCAATCATAGAGGTTAGCAGAACTACTTCCACCCACTTGGTGAAGTACTCTATGGCTATGATGATAAACGTGTGACGACCTGATGATGTAGGGGAGATCTTTTTGATTAGATCTAGGCCCCACTATAAAAAAAGCCAAGCTAATTGGATTGGCTACAAGGCCTGGGAAGGTACATGTGTCAAATTAGCATGGTGTTGACACTTCACGCACTTCTTGACATATGCGCAACAATCTCGCTCTAAAGATGGCAAATAATAGCCCATGCAAAGAATGCGCTTTGCGATGGCCATACCGTTGAAGTGGCCATCGCATGTACCATCGTGCGCTTGGGTGATCACCCAAGTGGACTCTTGCTGGTCCAAGAACTGAAGGAGGATCCCTTCATAGCTATGATGGTACAAAATGTCTCCTAACAAGACATGCTTTGCCACTTTCTTCTTGAATGCGCATTTTGTGGCATGCATAAATCCAAGTGGGAGGTTACCTAACTTGAGGTAGTCCATGATGGGTGAATACCAATCCTACTGATCAGAAGCCTTGATGATATGAATAGTCGGTCCCTCTTGAAGTTCATTCCTAGAAAAAGCTGAGCGGGAGAGAACTTGTACGAATAGCATTGTATTGCTATTAATGGGAGTAGGGGAGAACAAGGACCCCTAGTTGGCATGTTTCAAACGATCGTGGATTCAAGAGAACCTATCCATGGACAACTCAAGCTGGATCAAGTGGATTCCTGGCATTAAATTAGAGCTTGCTTGCTCCATCACTGATTACAATAGTGTTTTGACTCGAATGGTGGTCATATCACCAAAAATGTCTTACAGGATTAGCAACCCCAAAGAGGCCATAGTGTCTGCAAAATAATTTAATGACCGAGGGAGTGCCTTGATGTCATACCATTCAAGCTTTGCCAAGAATTTGTCCATAAGGGCTTTGTAGGCCTGTAGAACTGGGCATTTGCATTGGAATACCCCTTTGACTTGGTTGACAATTAATAGTGAATCATCGAAGATATTCAATCGTTTAATGTTCATGGTGATTGTTGTCTGAAGACCTATGAGCAAGGCTTCATATTATGCATTGTTGTTGGTGCATGGTAAATTTAATTTAAATGATAGGGGCATAGGAGCGCCCTACAGTGTGAAGAATACTATTCTCGTGCCACCACCTTGCTCACATTTAGAACCATCAAAAAATAGGGTTATGTCGGCCTACGACTCAGGATCGTCATAATTTGGTGATTCTGAGATATGGAAGACCCCATCATCAGGTAGTTCTATAGTTAGAGGCTGGTCATATTCGAGAGGAGCCTCTGCTAGTTGATTAGCTATGACCTGACCTTTTATGGATTTTTTTCCAATTAAATCTATGTCAAATTACGTCAACAACATGATCCATTTTGCCGTGCGACTACTATGATAAGTATGACTCATCATGTATCGCAATGGATTCTCCTTAGACACAACATACGTATTGTTGCTCAGCATGTAATGGTGTAGCTTTTTGGTAGCAAACACCACTGCCAAGCAGAGTTTCTCAACATATGCATAGTTAAGTTCATAGCTGACCAGGGTGTGGCTAAGATAGTAAGTAGCCTGTTCCTTGTGAAGTTCATTCTTCTAGGCTAACATGGCTCCCAATGCCACCTCAGTAGCTGAGATGTATAAGTAGAATGACACTCCTAGTCTAGGTGGTGCCAATACTGGCGACAAAACCAAGTATTGTTTAATGTCATCGAAGGTTGACTGGCACTCGTCATCCCAGTGAAATGCTACACCCTTGTGCAACAACTTGTTCATTAGTCGGCACTTGTCAGATAGCTGCACTAGAAGTGCTTGATCGATGCGACCTTTCCCTATAGGATTTTGAACTACTTGATGGTAGTTGGGGGATGAATTTCAAGGATTTCCTTGAATTTGTTTGGGTCCACCTCGATGCCCCATTTTGAGACTATGAAACCCAAGAGATTTCCATATGTGACACCAAAAACGCACTTCTTGGGATTTAGTCCGACTCTATGCTCCATGAGGTGATCAAGGATCTTGCTTAAATCATCGAGATGATCCGGGGCAAGAGGCCAACAAATCATCCAGACCGACAGTCGGCAGTAACATGGAGAGCGGGGTGGAGGGGGGGCCTTATAACAAAATGTCCCCAGGGGCTTTGAACACTTTGGTTGGTCTTGAAGGTTGCCCGAGAAACCATCCAAGAGGAAAGCATTCGACCACCAAGGCATCGATGCTCGACAAGGGAAAAAATCTTTAGGACTCGCTTTTTTTATATCTCAAAAAAGTGCAATGTGAACCCCCGTTAGGCTTGATGGGCACCATGTTGGAATGGTGGATAATCCACGAGAAAAAATGTGCATCTAACAACTTTTACAATTTGTCTTTGACCATTAAGGCCACTATTGGGTGCATCTTGCATAGTTTCTGCTTAACTGGCTTGACTGTCGGATCAAGCATTAGATTATGCGTGACTAGCTGCGGGTCTAGTCTCGACATGTCTTTGTATGACCATGCAAAAATCTCCTTTTTCGCTTTGATAAGGGCAATGTAGTCGGCTTTCTCTTTGGGGGATAAACTTACCCCCAGCTTGATGATCTGTGGATTCATTGGATCTAAGCCGATGTCTACATTAGTCGTCTCCTTGATCGACATGTGGGATCCGTCTTCCAACTAATGTGGAGATGGAATCAAGTGGATATCATTTGCTAAGTTTAGATCATTGTTAGGAACCTCGGGTCCCTCTTCAGCATGACAGATATCCTGAGTTGGCCTAGGGGTAAAATGGAGCATTTCATCGAAATGCCAATACTCGAATAGGGATGGAGGGGAATTGACACGATCCCAGTCTATGGCATGTTGGCAATTTTGGGTACCTTGGGTACATTGCCTTTGCTCAAGTGTAGAAGTTGTCATTGATGTCAAGAAGCTCTTGAAGGAATTTGATTTAATGTCAGATTATTCAGAGCATGGACAGTGGGTTTCCAAGAAGATCATAGTAGCCCATTTGCAAAAGATCAAAGAAAAAAGACAAGTTAGAAAAAGTATGCAACAGGCTGGAAAAACTGTCACGATTTCGCGACATGTTAGAGGAGAGAGAAAGTGCTGGAAAAACTGTCATGATTTCGTGACATTTTAGAGGAGAGAGAAAGTTCCGGCAAAACTGTCATGATTTCGTGACATGTTGGAAGAGAGAGAAGAAGCAGGCAAAACTGTCGCGATTTCGTGACATGTTGGTAGAGAAAGAAAGCAAGGTGGAAAGTGTCACGATTTCGCGACATGTCGCATTTTTGTGACTCGAAAAGTGCAGGAAGGCAAAGAAGGGAAAGTGTCACGATTTCGTGACATAATGCAAGGAAGGTTGTACGGATGAAAAAGTGTCACGATTTCGTGACATGATGCAGAAGGGAGAGTCCGTAGTGTGAACTGTCATGATTTCATGACAAGTTCGAAGAGAGATAAAGTATCTCAAAAAGTGTCACGATTTCGTGACATGCTGCAGAGTTCGAAGTGAGAACAGTCGTGATTTCGTGACATGCTGCAAAAGATGAAGTGAGGACTGTCACGATTTCGTGACATGCTGAAAAGCTCGAAGTGAGAACTGTCACGATTTCATGACATGCAGCAAAGGGAAGAGTCTGAAATGAGAAGCGTCGTGATTTCGTGATAGGTTGCAAAGAAAGCTTTCAAAAGTTGAAAGCGTCACGATTTCATGATAGGATGAAAGGATAGCGTACGGATGCAGAAAGTGTCGTGATTTCATGACAGGCAAAAAAGATAGCGTATAGATGCAGAAAGTGTCACGATTTCATGACAGGGAGAAAAGATAGCAGACGATAGCAGAAGTGTCACGATTTCATGATAGAAACTGAAAGCATGTCTTCCATAGGTGAAGTGTCATGATTTCATGACAAAAGCAGAGAGGAAGGCCATGAAGACAGAAGGGTCACGATTTCATGATAGAATTGAAGATGACATCAGCAGAGGCAAAAGTGTCATGATTTCATGACAAAAGTAGAGAAGAAGGCCATGAAGACAGAAGGGTCACGATTTCGTGACAGAAGAGAAGATGACGTCAGTAGAAGCAGAAAGTGTCGTGATATCGTGACAAAAGCCAAAAGAAAGTGTACGGTTGCAAAGGTGTCATGATATCGTGACATGTTGTAGTTTCGCGAGAAAAGCTACAGAACCACAGAGGCGGTTGAAGTCGACAGAGTTAAATTTGAGCCAACACGTAGTTTAGGGTTTTGCAGCCGATGAAGTTAAGGGTAGCAACCGACTAAGATCAAGGTTTTGATCTTGAAAGTATTAGTATAAAAGTAGGGCTGCTTGGAGAGAAAAAGATATCGATCGATGTGTGCGTTCGAAGAGCGGCGTTCGTAGACTGTGCGAAGAGAAGAAGTTCGATCACCGAGAGCAGAGTGCATTCTATCGAATCTTCCAAGTGAGAGAGATCACAAGGGAGCAGAGTGCGCGAAGACTATGCGGTTGTAATTGCGCAGAGGTGCAAAGGTCAAAGATTGATCAAGTGCAGCTGTGATTGCGCAAAAAGAGCGAAGGACTATGTTTTTGTGCAGACCAGAGAAAGAGGAAGAGGACATTTGTGCCAGACCGAAGGACTGTGTTTGGTGCAGATCAGAGAAAGAGAAAGAGGACATTTGTGCTAGACCGAAGGACTATGTTTAGTGCAAATTCGAGGACCAGCTTTGAGGTGATAGAGTTGAGGACAGAGGTCTCCAGCCAGAGCAGGGAAGACAGGTGTCTTCTATGGATAGAGTTCCATTTGCTAAGGGTAGCCCAGGCAGAGGTCTTCTAGAGGATCACTAGTCAGAGCAGAGTTAGGGGAAGGTATCTCCTTTGAGCCGAGGCTCATAAACTTTGTAATTGGGAAGGTTTCCCAAAGAATTTGAGATAATATTTTAGAGAAAAGTTTTGTGGACGTAGCCTAGCCATTCTGGGTGAACCACGTTAAAAATGAGTCTTCAATGTGTGATGTTTTCTGTCTTGTTTAATGTTGTGTTGATGCCACTGCTATCTGAAATTAAAATTATTAAATGGTTAAGACTTATACTTGTTCACCCCCCTCTCAGTATAAGTTCATGTTCTTCAATTGGTATCAAAGCGGGTCACTCCAAAAAGAGCCTAACAGCTTGGAGAAGGATCTATCAAAGGAACATACAGATTCAAAAAGAAATGAAGAGGTTGAGTTTGATCTCAAAGGTGAATTCTTCTTGGCTTTGAGAAAGCTTGAGAAATTTAGGGGAAAGAATTATGTTCTCAAGTATCAATGTCAGGAAGAAGAGATAGCAAGATCAGAATTGTCTCAAAGTGTTATAGACTTCAAAATTCTAGCTGAAGAAGGGAAGAAGGTTGAACAGGTTACGACAGAGGCTCTAAAAGGAAAGGAAGCTGATTGTGAGAAACTAGAAGAAGAGATTATGTCTCTTAGAGTGAAGTTGGAACAGTTGACTCTCAGACAGAATACTCCATGTGAAAAGCAAAAGAAGGATGGTATCACCATTCATGAAACAGGGTCTACGAGCAAGGTCAAGCTTCATCCTGAAGAGCAGTGGATTCCAGTTGATCACAAGAAGAACAATCATCCAAGGCATCAAAACAGGTTACATAATACCTTCCATGGCTATTGTTTTTCCTGTAAGAAATTTGGTCACATAGCTATGCATTGCAATAAGTCTCTCGAATAGCCATAGTAAGGAAAATGTTAACTCGTTTGCACCTCTTATGAATAAAAATATCATGTGTTACAAGTGCAAGAATTTTGGGCATATAGCAAGGATGTGCAGTTTGGATAGATTTAGCCTTGAGTTCACTAAAAAGAGGAATGAGATCAAATCTAAGTCAATGATAGTTCAAACTACTTTTCATGCTCAAGACAAAGTAGAAAAATGGTATCTTGATAGTGGTTGTTCAAAACATATGACTGGTGAAAAGGAAAAGTTTTTGGTCTTAAAAAAAACAAACAAAGGAACAGTCAGTTTTGGAGATAACAGGTCCGCTAAAATCTGTGGTAAAGGGACTCTTAGTTTGGATGGGAAATCCAAAATAGAAAATGTGCTCTATGTAGAAGGTCTAAGACATAATCTTCTTAGTGTGAGTCAACTTTGTGATCAAGGGCACATAGTATCTTTCTTTTCAGATAGATGTGAGATAAGTAAAGAAAAAAATGGAAAACTCATTGCTAGTGCTACAAGGACTCCAAACAATCTTTACATGCTAAGTGAGATAAAAAGGGAAAAGTGTTTTCTAACTCAAGAAGATGAGAGTTGGTTATGGCATAAAATATTGGGGCATTTGAGCTTTGATAATCTTGTCAATATTAGTAACAAGGAAGCAGTTAGAGACTTGCCCAAAATAAAAAGGCCCCATAACATCATTTGCGGTCCTTGTCAACATGGAAAACAGACCAGAACCAGTTTTAAATCAAAAGGGTATACTTCTTCAAAACCATTGGATCTTATTCATACTAATTTGTGTGGCCCTACCAGAACTCAGAGCATTCAGGGAGAAAGCTACTTCATGCTGTTTATAGATGATTATTCTAGAATGACTTGGGTTACTTTTCTCAAAGAAAAATCTGAAGCTTTTGAAAAATTTAAAGCTTTTAAAGAAATGATTGAAAATGAGACCGACAAGAGAATCAAATGCTTAAGATCAGATAGAGGAGGAGAGTTCACTTCAAATGAATTTGTGGAATACTATGAGCAACACGAAATCAAAAGAGAATATTCAGCAACAAGAACTCCTCAACAAAATGGAGTAGTTGAAAGGAAAAATAGAACTGTTGAAAATATGGCTAGAGCAATGTTAAATGAGTCAAAACTTTTAGATGGCTTTTGGAGAGAAGCAGTCAGTACAGCAGTCTACATCATCACCAGGGCTCAACTCAGAGTCAATCATCATAAAACTCCCTATGAGTTGTGGAAAGGAAGACCAGCTACAGTAAAATACTTCAAAGTGTTCGGGAGTAAGTGCTTCATTAGAAGGGAAGATCAGAATTTGGGTAAGTTTGATCCTAGGTGTGATGAGGGAATTTTTCTTGGATATTCCAGCAGAAGCAAGGCCTACAGATGCTTCAACAAAAGAACTCATACAGTTGTAGAGAGCATAAATGTAACAAGTAGATGAAAAGACGGGGATAAGAGAACCAGTCAAGGAACTCGGTGATGAAATCTGTCAAGAAGAATTCAGAGAGGTTTCAGATGAAGAAGAGGAAAGACAACAACTGCTTCCCAAAACTCCTTCACGGTATGTTCAGAAACATCATCCCAAAGACTTGATCATTGGTGATCCAAATAGTAGGCAAACAAGAAGAAGAGTCATTCCTTCACATGATTCTATGAATGTTTCATTGTTATCTCAGATTGAGCCAAAAGATTTCAGTGAAGCATGTACAGATAAATTTTGGGTAAAAGCAATGGATGAAGAGCTAAATCAAATAGAGAAAAGTGAAACCTGGGATTTGGTTCCAAGACCTAAGGACAAGAATGTCATTGGCACAAAATGGATATTCAGAAATAAACTCAATGAGGATGGAAAGATTGTCAGAAACAAAGCTAGGTTAGTCTGTAAAGGTTATGCTCAAGTAGAAGGTATTGATTTCGAAGAGACGTTTGCGCTTGTTGCTCGTCTTGAAGCTATCAGAATGTTTTTGGCCCTTTCAAGCTTCAAATCATTCAAGGTATATCAAATGGATGTAAAGTCGGCTTTTCTAAATGGGGTGTTGGTAGAAGAAGTCTACATAGAACAGCCAGAAGGAGTGTCTCTCTCAGAACAGTCAGACTATGTGTGTAAACTAAAAAAGGCTTTGTATGGGTTAAAGCAAGCACCCAGGGCTTGGTACTCAAGACTTGATGGGTATCTTCATGAGCAAGGCTTCAGGAAAGGCGTGGCAGATAGCAACTTGTATATTAAGAATGAAGATGATGATATGTTGATTATAGTTGTCTATGTTGATGATATTATTTTTGGGGGAAATAATACTCAGATGTGCAAAGTTTTTGCTAACACCATGCAGAAGGAATTCGAGATGTCTATGATTGGAGAGCTGTCATTCTTTTTAGGTCTTCAGATTGCGCAATCAAAAAATGGTATATTTCTCTCTCGGGGAAAGTATATCAAATAAATGTTGAAGAAATTTTGGATGATGGACAGCAAACCCGTGTGTACTCCAATGATTACAGGGTGCAATCTGAGTAAAGATGATGAATCTCCAGTGGCAGATCAGAGGTTGTACAGATCTATGATTGGCAGTTTACTATACAGTACAGCTACCAGACCAGATATCATGCAGGCCATTGGGTTAGTAGCAAGATTTTAGGCAGCTCCAAAAGAATCTCATGTTATAGCAGTTAAGAGGATATTCGGATATTTGAAGGGCACTATGGACTTTGGGCTTTGGTATCCCAAAGGTGATGATTTCACCCTCACAACTTATACAGATGCAGATTGGGCAGGCAGTATTGATGATAGGAAAAGCACTAGTGGTGGAGCATTCTTTCTGGGAAAGAGTTTGGTCTCTTGGCTAAGTAAGAAACAACCTTCGATTTCCTTATCTACGATAGAGGCTGAATACATAGCAGCAGAGGCTGGGTGCACACCGATTTTATGGATGAAAACCACCTTGGAGGATTTCAAAGTCAAGCATGAACAACCCATCTCCATTCTTTGTGATAATACAAGTGCCATAAGTATTTCCAAAAATCTGGTAATGCACTCAAGGACGAAGCACATTTCCATCAAATATCATTTTCTAAGGGAGAAAGTGCAAGACAAGCGTGGTCAAGCTAGAGTATGTGTCTACTAAAGAGCAGATTGCCGATATCTTCACCAAACCTCTTCCAAGAGATACGTTTGAGTATCTAAGGGAGAAATTGGGAGTTTTTCTCCCACCCCAGAATTAATCACCTCATCGGGGAGGTGGGGGAGGGACCAAGCTAAGAGGCTCTTTCTTAGTCCCGAGCCCCAAAGGTGACCCTTTGCCATTGATGACAAAGGGGGAGAGATATGAGTAAGGGGGAGAGCTTCAAGTGAAGAGAAGAGCTTCAAGTCAGGGGGAGCAAAACTTCAAAGGTAGATTCTCAGTTGTTAGCATAGTCTGGTTTCAGTTTTGGCTATTGAGATGTGTTTTCAATAAAGGTTTGCCATCAATGACAAAGGGGGAGATTGTTGGCAATTTTGGGTACCTTGGGTACATTGCCTTTGCTCAAGTGTAGAAGTTGTCATTGATGTCAAGAAGCTCTTGAAGGAATTTGATTTAATGTCAGATTATTCAGAGCATGGACAGTGGGTTTCCAAGAAGATCATAGTAGCCCATTTGCAAAAGATCAAAGAAAAAAGACAAGTTAGAAAAAGTATGCAGCAGGCTAGAAAAACTGTCGCGATTTTGTGACATGTTAGAGGAGAGAGAAAGTGCTGGAAAAACTGTCATGATTTCGTGACATTTTAGAGGAGAGAGAAAGTGCTGGCAAAACTATCATGATTTCGTGACATGTTGGAAGAGAGAGAAGAAGCAGGCAAAACTATCACGATTTCGCGACATGTTGGCAGAGAGAAAGAAAGGTGGAAAGTGTCACGATTTTGCGACATGTCGCATTTTCGCGACTCGAAAAGTGCAGGAAGGCAAAGAAGGGAAAGTGTCGCGATTTCGCGACATAATGCAAGGAAGGTTGTATGGACGAAAAAGTGTCACGATTTCGCGACATGATGCAGAAGGGAGAGTCCACAGTGTGAACTATCGCGATTTCGTGACAAGTTCGAAGAGAGATAAAGTATCTCGAAAAGTGTCACGATTTCGTGACATGCTGCAGAGTTCGAAGTGAGAACAGTCACGATTTTGTGACATGCTACAAAAGACGAAGTGAGGACTGTCACGATTTCGTGACATGCTGAAAAGCTCGAAGTGAGAACTATCACGATTTTGCGACATGCAGCAAAGGGAAGAGTCTGAAATGAGAAGCGTCGTGATTTCACGACAGGTTGCAAAGAAAGCTTTCGAAAGTTGAAAGCGTCACGATTTCGCGATAGGATGAAAGAATAGCGTACGGATGCAGAAAGTGTCACGATTTCATGACAGGCAAAAAAGATAGCGTACGGATGCAGAAAGTGTCACGATTTCGTGACAGGGAGAAAAGATAGCAGACGGCAGCAGAAGTGTCACGATTTCATGACAGAAACTGAAAGCATGTCTTCCATAGGTGAAGTGTCATGATTTCGTGACAAAAGCAGAGAGGAAGGCCATGAAGACAGAAGGGTCACGATTTCGTGACAGAATTGAAGATGACATCAGTAGAGGCAAAAGTGTCATGATTTCATGACAAAAGCAGAGAAGAAGGCCATGAAGACAGAAGGGTCACGATTTCATGATAGAAGAGAAGATGACGTCAGCAGAAGCAGAAAGTGTCACGATATCACGACAAAAGCCAAAAGAAAGTGTACGGTTGCAAAGGTGTCACGATATCGTGACATGTTGTAGTTTCGCGAGAAAAGCTACAGAACCACAGAGGCGGTTGAAGCCGATAGAGTTGAATTTGAGCCGACGCAGTTTAGGGTTTTGTAGTCGACGAAGTTAAGGGTAGCAGTCGACTAAGATCAAGGTTTTGATCTTGAAAGTATTAGTATAAAAGTAGGGCTGCTTGGAGAGAAAAAGATATCGATCGATGTGTGCATTCGAAGAGCGGCGTTCAGACTGTGCGAAGAGAAGAAGTTCGATCGTCGAGAGTAGAGTGCATTCTGTCGAATCTTCCAAGTGAGAGAGATCGCAAGGGAGCAGAGTGCATGAAGACTATGCGGTTGTAATTGCGTAGAGGTGCAAAGGTCAAAGATTGATCAAGTGCAGTTGTGATTGCGCAAAAAGAGCGAAGGACTATGTTTTTGTGCAGACCAGAGAAAGAGGAAGAGGACATTTGTGCCAGACCGAAGGACTGTGTTTGGTGCAGATCAGAGAAAGAGAAAGAGGACATTTGTGCTAGACCGAAGGACTGTGTTTAGTGCAAATTCGAGGACCAGCTTTGAGGTGATAGAGTTGAGGACAGAGGTCTCCAACCAGAGCGGGGAAGACAGGTGTCTTCTGTGGATAGAGTTCCATTTGCTAAGGGCAGCTGAGGCAGAGGTCTTCTAGAGGATCACCAGTCAGAGCAGAGTTAGGGGAAGGTATCTCCTTTGAGCCGAGGCTCATAAAATTTGTAATTGGGAAGGTTTCCCAAAGAATTTGAGATAATATTTTAGAGAAAAGTTTTGTGGACGTAGCCCAGCCATTCTGGGTGAACCACGTTAAAAATGAGTCTTCAATGTGTGATGTTTTCTATCTTGTTTAATGTTGTGTTGATGCCACTGCTATCTAAAATTAAAATTATTAAATGGTTAAGACTTATACTGTTCACCCCCCCTCTCAGTATAAGTTCATATTCTTCATGGCATCTTTGTCTAGATACAATGAATGTGTCAGATAGACCAAATTGTGGATGGGGGCGGTTAAGTCAATGGAGATCATGTTGATGAAATGATTTTGGTCTCCATTACCATGGGTGTGATGACTTGGACATTCTAGATGTTCTCTGTGCTCTGGATCTGGCTCTAGAGGTATGGGCATGAATGGATCGGCCCTATGTGCGGATAGGAAGACAGGGTCTACCCTCGGCACTGATGTCACTATAGGGTCTCTGGGCAGAAGGTGCTCTTCGTATGCCCAGAGTAGCAGATCCAACACTTGGTCCCACCACGCTGGGACTACGTACCACTCATGCCCTGGAACTATGTTTAATTGTTCGAATATGTCATTAATCTCCAAGGGGTGTCGATGCTGCATCTATCGCATGTGATTAAGATATGCCATCTCTATTTTGTCTTCATAATCACTATCGAAGATCCAAAGGCCTTCGTTGGCTCTGACTGCTTATGGCATTAAAGGCTCACCTTTCTCAAGCAAATTAATGTGGTCCCACCTAGGTTGTTTTGCTCTCTACAAGGGGACTTGATTTCCTTGGAGCGGTGCTTGCTCGATGGGAGCATCCACGGGGAACATTGTTAAGAGGCTTTCTTGATATTCATCCATGGGGATCACCTGTGAGTGATTGCTATCTGATTTGAAGGGGTCATATGATGCTGGTTCATACTCCGACTCATCCTCCGAGGACCCTTCTTGACATTGTCTAGACCCTCCTTGAAAATGAGCTCTCGAGCTTTCTCCTCTCTCGAGTGAAGGGAAGGGATTACTAGAGCCAACAAGGTTGATTATCGTTAATGGGAGATAATCCCTCAATGTATATGTGGTGTTAGGGTTGGCATATGGATCTGATGCCAATCCCCCCTTGTTGCCTATCCCCAGGCCTTGCATGCTCTCCACCAAGATGTCCAAAGGGAGGGGGTGGTTGAAACCTACTCCTAACTTGTCATATGGCATTTGGTATCTTGGTTGGCAAAGAACATGTATCCCTTTCTCATATTGGCCTAACCCATATCCGTGCCAATTGCATTGACCAAGGCATCTCAGAGCAAAGTCTAGGTTAGATAAATAGTTGACATTTTCAGCAAAAGGCTCTTCGTCTTCGTCCTCTTGCGTGCATGGTGCAACACCATGATCAAGGCCCCCATACACAAAGTTTGTCTGGTTCGGTGGGTAGCCTAGGGGAACAATAGTGCCAATGGGGAGTCGAGGTCTCCCCATGTCCTGCATGGATTCTAGTGTGGGTGTTGCTACAATATTCCACACCAGATACTCCCCCAGGCCCGTATTGGCCATTTCAACAGTGATCATTGGCGATTGAGGGGGAGGGAATGGAAGTTCTCCTTGAGTCAACTCTATGTCGGGTAGACTAGGAGCCTCAAATTCCATTCGGCTAGGCATATCCTCAGTAGAGATAGTTGATATTGATGGCAGTGTCTCTTCCAAAGGTTTTGCCTCTTCCAGGGGTTCCTTCCCTTTGTCCTTCTGTTTGGCCCCAAAAGATGGTGTCGTTTGTGGGGGACCAGACGATGAAGATGAACCCAACTAGGATTTTGAAGAACTTGTTAACGGGGATGCCTATGAACTACATGAACCTCCCATTAAAATGTATACTTTAAAAATTGGTGAGCTATCGAAGGGACACATTTCATGTCCCTGATCCATTGCCAGCCCAACAAGATGTTGTAGGCCATCTCACCTTCCAATACGTGGCACAATGTGGGTATGGTCTTTTGTCCTACTTGGATTGGTAGGACTATTATGTCGACTGTTGAGCAGATTGTGTCATTGAATGCTCACAGAGTGTAGGTGGAAGCTGTGATGTGAGATGTGGGTAACTTCAGATGTTTGAGAGCCGTAGTTGTGATGATGTTGCTGGATGAGCCAGTGTCTATTAACACCCTCTTGTATGGGATCTCGTTGACCTACGCGATAACGTGCAGGGGTAGATCTACCATGTCATTAGTCACTGATCTTAATTTGTCTTCTTGAAATGTGATGACCAGCTCAGTGCATCATTTTACATGCCCCACGAAGTTGTTGAAAGAATTTATCTCATGGGGCTGTAACTCGATGGCTTTCAAAATCTCCATTAGAGCTTCTCGATGGGGCATAGATTGTTGTATAAGCTTGTATATGGAGAGCCTAGCCGAGGTGGTCATCAAAATTTGAGTTAGTTTGGTCTGAAGTGTGGCCATCGGCTTAGGTGGAGGAGGTTGTGCAAGGTGCTGTTGTGGTTGCGAAGTTGTTGGCACCTCTCCTGCTGCTGTCGCAGGAGCATTCGTGCTCGGATACCTCCTATTCCGAGTCACTATACTTATCATCCCTACATATCCTTGCATGGGGTAGTTCTGTGTGACCTTGTTAACTTGTAGGGTCTTTGCCTATGGAGCATGAGCAGGAAAGGGGTCTTTGAAGACCTCCATTTATTGATTTCTTGGTGCGACGAGATTATCCATCGCTAGTGTCTTGTTATCAATCAGGTCTTGCACCAAGCCCTTAAATTTCCAACAGGCACTTAGGTCATGTCCTTGCCACCTATGGAACCTATAGTACAAGTCCTATCTATACCCCTTAGGATTAGGTGTGTTGGGTTCTATAGTCTGAACCTCTAGCAGGTTGATCAGGTTTGCAGCTAACAAGCGGTCAAACAAGGAGTCCCTGGACTCTGTGTAGGGTGTGAATTGTCGCCTAGGGCGATGCTGCTGACCCTATTATTGCCTCTAATTTTCTCTGTCATAGTTTTTAGGATGCACTTCCTGATAGTTAGCCTTTTGAGGCTATGTTGCTTGTGTAGGATTAGGGAAATTGATAGCAACTTGGTTAACTGCAACAGATTTTTGTTGCATGGTCCCAGCTTTAGTGTTTTTAGTCCACTCTTTTTTCATAGGTTGGCTATCTTGCCATCCTGTATTTTGATCTCTTCAATGATCTTGGCTTGCACCAGGGCTTCTTCTAAGGTGGCATATTGCTGTAGCTACAATAGCATAGAGATCGATCTCAGATAACTCTTGGAGAACATCTGAGTGAGGTCGAACATAGGGGGGAGGTAGGGTAGCTTCGAAAGTAATGTCCTCTACCAATTCCCGTAGGCCACCATGGTCTCCTCCTCATACTCGCTGAGGCTGGATAAGTCACTCAATGACACCTTCTTCTTGGTATTGAAGGTGAAGAATTTGAGGAACGCATCCACTAACTGATCTAAATTGTTAATGTTGTGCTTTGGTAACTGAGTAAACCAATATGAGGCAGGGCCTATGAATGTGGTTATAAAGGTTCTCAATAACAAAACATCATTGTCTCGAATTCCAAAGCATTGGCTCAGGGACCTCGTCACATGATCTTGGGCATCCTCCTCCCATCTAAAGGTTGCAAACTGAGGCAACTTAAAGTGTTCAAGGTAGGGAGGTGCTAGCACTAATGGATGCACAGGATGATTGCGGAGCTGGCATAAAGTGGGCTTTTGGGGCCCAGAAGTTTTGGTCTCCATAGACTCCAAATTATCTAGCAACGCTTTATATGCATTTGAGGATTTAATTTATTCCTCTTTAGTTTGCTCTCGTTGTGGGTTGTGGGAGACTTGAGGCCTTTGAAGGGGTGGCTAGATGGCAATTCCTTTGCCTAGGTAGTGCGTTTCAACCTGCTCTTCTTCTTGCTCGTACTCCTCGTAAGCTTCCTGAGGAGTCTCTAGGCGAGACCTATGACCCTGGGTGGGTCCCCACGGAGGGTACCCATTATTGTTCTAGGGAGTGGCCTCCCGGTCAGGTCTAGGAGGTCTCGGAGGCAACACTTGGTAAGGTCACGGAGACCTATCTCTCACCAAGGGATTATGCCTCTCATATGGTTTTACCCTTTGGGTGTGCAGGGTTGGAACCCTCTTAGGCATCGGGTTATGGAGCAGCTCATCTATTTGGCGACTAATGCACTCTTTGCTAAGGCGATATAAATGCTCTAGATGATGCTAGTCTTGCTCAATCCGTGTGATCTACACTTGGTGGGTGGCATGTCTTGTGACTACCAGGTTAATTTGCTCTGCCATCCTGAGCCTAGGAGGCCTGGATGCCTCTCTGATGCACTTACCCTGGTCCTAATGATCCGAGATCTCAATAGGCTACTTCCCTCTATCGAGGTTGGTGTCATTCACCCGAGGCTCTAGACTCAGTGGGTGATCATGGTATCTAGCTGGTGTAGAAGTGCATGGCCCTCATGCTGTATATTGCTCTTGAGGAATGTAATCATCTTCCTCGGGCTCCCTTTCATATGTGTGAAAGGGGCGGGCAGAGTTAGCTCACCCGATTTGAAGAGCCTTGCACTCTGGATTTTTTCTATTGGTTCTAACAGTGATAGGGGGCAAAGGGGGGAGGCCATCATCATGTGGCCTCTCCTCATGGAAACTATGCCACTCTAGCACTTCATCGCATGGTGGCCACTCATATCGAGCTTCTAAGGGAGCCTTCCTATCTATGTTGAGTGCCATGTGTAAGGACTCCTCCTGAAAGGGGCTATGATGAATGGGCATGTCCCTCAAAGGGGTGTCCCTATAGTTCCATCTTGACATGGACTGATGTGAACTCTCTTGCGGGTCAGGCCACCAAGATGGTATGACTAAGTCCTTAGGGCTATAGCGGAGGCGACTTGTGCCCCCTTGTACACTTTCTGCAGCTTTCACCCTTGATTGGGCTTGGCTAGGTGTGTACACCATGGTGGTGATTTCCTACAAGCTATGTAGATTTTTATCTCTTTTTATGAAATTTTTATGCTACACTAAATAGAAATGATCATACACACACACAAGCAGTGATTATCTCGTTTAAAGATTGAAAGTGTGTCCTAGACCTGGTTTAGTGTGTTTTTTGTTTTTGTTTTTGTTTTTGTTTTTTTGTTTTTGAAGGTTTTTGTAAAGAATGTTTAAATGCAAATGATGGCTCTTATGGCTCCCAAAAATGGTCGCCCCTTCGATATACCATTGCCAGGCCGATATACCAACCTCTCTATATACCCGCCCTTACGTGAGGGAAACTATAGGTACATGAGAGTAGATGGTACATGGAACATAGGCGGTACGAAAGGAGAATCACCCTATTTATGACACCTACCATAGAAGAATTATCCTCGTGCTCTGGGAATCACCCCAGCTACACTCGATTAGCTTTCATCAATATTTACGTCTAGCAATAGTTACGATCGGGGTAATGGATGCAAAATTCAAGCCAAGGTGGTGATGAAATTCACCGTTGGTCTTGATCAAGGGCTGGGGTTTTACGACCAACGCCTTGGTTTTTAAGTTGCCACATGGTGTGTGGGGTTCTTTTTATTTTGCAAAATGGAAACAAGCAAGCGGTAAAGGAAAAATAATTTCCCTAAGCAAGCAAGTGCCCTAAACAAAAAAAACTGAAGACAAAAATAGACAAGAAAAGTTCAGAATCCTTACCTCTTCTCTGCCCAAATCTGTCGGTTTTGAGTTTTTTCCTGAAGATTGCGTAGACAAAAAATCATCCTAGGGGGGACGAATTATAGGACTATATTCATCACAGGGTGGGGCGAATTCCCATTCGTCCCTGGGTAAGACGAATTACATCTTTGTATCTACCTCCTGATGGAACGAATAGCAGTCAGCATGTGAAACTTGGCACCTGCAAGCAAAAAACAACCAAGTTTGGATCAGATATCTAATATTAAAAATAGATGACAGGGTCCCACCGTGATCTCCACTGAAAGCGTGAGGATATAGAAACAAGAAAGGAAAGACTCCAAGCACGATGCAAAAATGAAACTAAACTTAACGCTAAACCCTACGAATTAAAAATGCATGAAATGGAGAAAGCATGAATTGAAACCCAAATGAAATAACAACCCTTCTCTTTTATTGATGTATTTCACAACTCGGTTACAATTCACATCCTCCATTTTTAGGTGCGAGGAGCGTTAAATCCATCTCTTGGTTACATCCATGGATAGCCTTCCTTCTTCTACGTGCCCACATGTAATATGGGCAGAAAAAAACATCACCACTGCTTGTGTCTATGAATGTTCATTCCTTGCTGCTCCTTATATGTTCTGATCCTGCATTCAAAGGAACAAGAAATAGTTAATAGCACCTGCAGATGAAACATAACATGCAATCCCCAAGCCTACGATAAATGGATGAGAAAAATGAATTAAACTATGACTAAAATGAATCCAAATGCTCTAAAAATTTTATAGGGGCATCAGGACATCACCAGGAGGGCACTACAAAAAGAACAGTCGAGAAATTCCTCACCGATTTGAATTCACTCCGGGGCGGGACGAATTCACCTGCAACAAAATGTTGAAAAGGTAATGTCCCAAATGTCCTACCTAGAGAGCTCCAAAAGATCTGCAAACTTGGGGTTAGATAATTGGGGGAATTTTGGGAAGACCCAGATGGTCGTATTTTCCCAATTTGACCTCTATCAATAATAATATGATGATGCTACCTGCAAGTTAGTAAAAGCGAACGAATATAGAAACACGATCAAAATTGTTCAAAACGAGATGAAATTTAAATGACAACCTATCTAAGCATCCTAGAAGTGAATGCAAAAAATAAAAATGATAGAAATCAAAATATTCCACAAGTTCCCAATCGTTCCTAAAAGGGATGATTAGGCCTACAGCAGTGTGGGGGTGCTCGGGCGGGCCACCCACTGTTTGGGGCCTAATTTTGACACCAATTCACTTGGGATGGGTCCAAAATATCTTACAAGGTGTTGTCGACAAATTGGGGTGGTATTATATGGCCAAATTTTGTGTTTGGGCTCAATATTCGACCTTCCAATGATCACCCAATGACCTCTTCTCTAAAAGAGATCAAGGATGTAGAAGGCACAAATCGCACAAGGATGTATGGGGAAATAAAATGGTAGCACTTCGTTGCTCCAAATTGCTCTTACTCTATATATTTTGGGATGAGGAAACTCATCAATTTATAGACCTAGAGGTCTCTTGGGATGAGCATGCAGAGGTGCCACATGGCAGCCATGCCCTTCCAGGGGAGGGAAGATTCCTCCCTGATTAGGGGCTTCATGACTGCTCTTGTAACAGCCTCTAATGCTCAAAAATGCTCACCCATGCTCCCATGAACTAAAGGAGGCATTAGGTGGCGGATTCGAGCTATCGCTTGTCAAGATTTGACTTTTTGCCTGTCAAACCTGCAATTTGCCCCACCCTGGAGCGAATTATGAATTCATCCCAAGGTGGAGTGAATCCCAATTAGAATTCATCCTTGGGTGGAATGGATATTAAGCAAAGTTCCTAAAGGTTCCAAAATGATTTTTGACCTTCCAAAACTGCTATGAGAGTGGTTAGGACCATTGTTTAACCTCTGGGTCCTGCCCTTGGGGCTGTGTGTGCCAATGTGATCAGGGTTTGTAGTCACATAGTCGGATTGGTGTTGTTTTGGTGTCTACAACTTGGAATCCTGAAGGTGATGTGGAGGTGATGCTGATTGTGAACATCTATTTTATGGTGGTTTTATCTTGTATTGCAGATCGTAACAAAGCATTTGAAGGGGGTCCTTATTTCTATAACCAAGTGGGACTCTTTATTAAACCCTGGCATGTGGGTTTCAACCCATCAGAGGAGTGGCCATCATGGGTTCCAGTATGGGTGTGGCTTACATGGCTCCTGTTCAAATTATGAAGAACTAATATCTTGCATAAGATTGCCCTTCTGCTTGGGAAGCTGATTGGACTGTCACAATATACAATGGATAAAAAGGTAATATTTATTGCTTGTATTTGTGTTGAAATTGACTTAAATAATCCTATTCCATATTCTATTGAAATACAATTTGGATCAACTACATGGGTTCAAAAACTTGACTATGAAGCTCTTCCATTTCGTTGTCGGATTTACCATGAATATGGCCATCTGCAAATAAAATGCCCTAATTTTGTATCACTTGTGGCTTTAAATCCTAGGCCCTCTCGTTCTAGACAAAGTTTAGATAAAGGAAAATCCCTGATAAATGAAGGGGAACGAGATAAGGAAGGTTTTGTTCTGATAAAAGCCCAAAATAGAGGATGAAGGGCAAACAAAGACCTTAAGGATAACCAGCCAGATGCTCTACTCAATTGTTTTAAAATATTAGATGATCTTTATCAGTGCATGGAGATACCTAAAATGTCGCTACCTGATGCAAATATAACAAGGCCAAATCAGATGTCTCTTCTTGAGGGGGAACTTAAGGAATCAGATCTAAGGGGTTTAAATGAAGAACAAAGGGCTTTGGATCTAAGCATAGGGAACATGGATGGGTCTAGAACTATAAGGGAAACTATTTTGGAAAGTGGTACATATTTAGTTATGCCCTCTCCTACTCAAGCATTGATGCAATCATCCTTGGACTACAAAAATCTAATGTTGGGATTGCAGCAGAAAATAATTAAAAAAAAACAATCGGATAAGAATATGAAGGTGGGTTGGAAGAAGGACCAGGATAAAATTATTTTAATGGGGGAGACTTTGGTGGAGTCAGGTTTGGTGATAACATTGGACTCCCATTTTTATAACCCCCCAAAATGATTATCCTCTCATGTAATGTAAGGGGGTTGAACAACATCCCCAGAAAAAAAGCTATTCATGATTTGGTTCGTGTGCATTCTCCGAATGTGGTGTTTATTCAAGAGAATAAATTGGCTATTGATAGTATGTTCAATATTGCTCCCAAGTTGTGGAGAAGGGGGAAATGCTAGTGTATTGGTACATGTGGATATGCTGGTGGCATCGCTTGTTTATGGGATCCGGTTAAGATATCCCCTCTTACTTGGATTTCTAGTAGATGGTATATTTCGATGGTCGGGCATGATAATGAATCTGGTGAAACAATTATACTTAGAAATGTGTATGCTCCTATTGATTACAATGGTAAAGTGAATTTGTGGGAGCACATTTTCTTTGTGAGAAGTTTGGTTCCCCTGTACCCATGGATTTTTGTTGGAGACTTCAAATCTATCACTTGTTTGGAGGAGAAACATGGTGGGGTGGACCGTCTTGAGCCTTTTTATTCTATCTTTAGTGCTCATATCTAGGCCCTAAACTTGGTTGACATAAATCTAGATAATGGGATATTTACTTGGAATAATAGAAGGTGTGGGGAAGCTTCCATATCAGAGAGACTCGATAGGTTTTTGATATCCAGTTATTGGATGGGTAATAACAAAAGTGCTAGTTCTATGATTTTGGAGGGTAGGGGATCTAATCATTGGCCTATAAAACTCTTTGCTTTGGAGTTAGGGCTAAAAAATAATCCCTCCTTTAAGTTTTAAATTATGTGGGTTCATGATCCTAAGCTTCATGATTTCATGTGAGGTTGGTGGACCACTGGCAAACCTCCTCATGGTACCGCTATGTATTCCTTTATGAAGCAACTACAATTTGTAAAACATAAATTGAAGAGATGGAATAGACTGAATTTTGGGAAGCTTTCCTTGGCTAAGATGGTAGCTCTTAGGAGTATGGGAGAATCTTAAATGAAGATTAGATATCAGGAATTCAACGAAGGAGATTCTCATTGAGGAATATGAGGCTACGAAAGACCTTGTTGAATGGGAACTAAGGGAAGAAATTTTTTGGAAACAAAAATCTCGAGTAGATTGGCTTCAGGAAAGGGATATGAACACAACCTTATTTTATAACTCAGTTAAGGCTCATCATAATGGTAACCTGATTACCTCTCTTGTGAATTATTAGGGTGCCTTGCTCTCTTATTTCAGGGATATTTCAGAAGAGACTAAGAGGTATTTTTCCTCTCTCTTCAAGGACTCCCTACCATTTATGAGAATGAAAAGATTATTCTAGACTATATTCCAGTGATTATTTCTAGAGATATGAATGAGCACTTGATTGGTCCAATTTCCCTTGAGGATATGGAAAATGTTGTATTCAAGATAAAAAAAGGAAAATCCCCAGGTCCAAATGGATTCTCGATTGAGTTTTATCAGGAGTTTTGGGATTTAATCAAATTTGATATTTTGTAGGTGGTCCATGAGTCCCAAAAGAATAAACAGATGCTAAGGGCCCTAAATGCTACCTTTGTGGTGCTTATACCTAAAAAATAGAGAGCAAATTCCTTGGATATGTTCAGGCCTATTGCTTTTTGCAATGTTGTGTATAATATCATCACAAAAATTATTGCTGAGAGGCTAAATATATGGTTGAGCAAAATCATCTCTGAGGAGCAAGGAGGGTTTGTTGTTGGCAGACAAATTTTGGATGGGGTTGTTATTGCTATAGAAGCTATTCACTTCATGGAAACTTCTAAGGAGAAAACTATGTTCATTAAGTTGGACATGGCCAAAGCCTATGATCGGGTCAGATTGTCCTTTCTTCATAAATTTCTTGCTACTTTTGGATTTTAGGAGGAATGGATTAGATGGGTGATGAGTTGTGTTTCTTCTTCCTCATTCTTTGTTCTTGTTAATAATGAGCCATCAGAGTTGTTTGATGCCTCAAGGGGATTGAGGCAAGGAGATCATTTATCTCCTTATTTGTTTATCATTATGGTGGAAGGGTTGGGAATATTGCTCAAGTCTCAAGTCATGCAGGGTTTTACTCAGGGGTGGAAGTGGGATAGTAGTTTGCCACCTCTTTCCCACCTTCAATTTGTTGATGGTATTGCTTTGTTGGGAGTTGACACTATCAAGAATGTTGGAAATATTAGACAATATCTTGACATATATCTTGGTGCTTCTGGACAATTAATTAATGAGGATAAGTCTTCTATTTTCTTCTTCAATACCCCTCCTCTTATTCAATCTAGGATTGCTCGTATTCTAAGATTACAAGTTGGTACTCCCCCTTTCATTTATCTTGGTATTTCAATTTCATATCATCCTCTACCTAGATCTTCTTTGCAGTCTATGCTTGATAAGTTTAGAAGGAAGGTGAATCACTGGACTTTTAGATGGCTATCGACTACAGGTAGAGTGTTTCTTTTAAAATCTATTGTTCAAGATTTACCCATTTATAGATGTTTTGTACAAATAGCTCCCTCTCACTTCATCAAGGATATGGATGCTTTGTCAAGACAATTTTTATGGTCTAGAAAACTTGATCAATATAAATGGAGTTTGGTTAGGTGGGATTCTATATGTAGGCCAGTGCAAGAGGGAGGCCTTGGGTTGTGACAGCAACTCTTTTTGGGCAGGCTTTGGCTGGAAAAATTTATTGGAGATGGTGTACCTCTCAAGATCATATTTGGGCTAAAATATTATCTTGTAAATACTTGAGAGATATTTCTGAGGTTGAGATCCCTAGAGTCAGCTTGTTTGGAAATGATTCAGTTATCTAGGACACTTTGAAAAGAGGAGCTAATTTAATCAAGCAGGGATTGTTCTAGATTTGCAATTAGGGATCAAATGCTCTTTTTTGGGAGGATTCTTGGGATGGCCACCCTCCTATATTGAATCAATATTCTAGGCTACATTCCCTAAGCATTTTTTTCTTGGAATAAGGTTGGTCTTATGTGGAGGACTTTAAAAAAATCTAGTATTTTGGAAATATGGAGATGTACAGGTGGAAAGATCTGCAAGAATGGCCCTAGGGGGGACTCGCCAAGGACAAATAGGTGCTTGCTCTTATTCTTATGGGAAGGCTTTGTTCTTCATTGATGGGTAAATATATTATGGCTTGGAAACCTAATCCTAAGGGAACGTATGAGGTAGCCTATGGTTATCAGGTTCTTGATAAGCAAAAGTATGGGAGTCTTCCTGTCACTTGGTGAAAAAAGGTGTGGAAAAAATTTGTCTGGCCAAAATGTAACTTCTTTCTCTAGTTGACAGCTCGTAATAAATGCCTCACTTGGGATAATGTGAGGAAGAGGGGATTTTAGGGTCCCTCTTTTTGTGTCCTTCGCAGTAATAATGAGGATGGCTCTTCTCATTTATTTTTCCAATGCTCCTTTGCCAGAGACATTTGGCACCATTGATGGAGCATCTGGAACCATCCATGTTTTCATGTGTTGTCCCTAGTGGATTTTTGGAGTAGTCTAGGAAGACCTCCGGCCAAGTCCCCCTTCCTTCGGGTGGCTTTGAATTTGGTCCCTTCTTGCATCATCTAGCAAATTTAGCTCGAAATAAACCAACACATATTTTAGGGCAGTTATTTGGCTATTCAACAGATCTAGCAAAGGATCCTATTTATGGTTCAGGAAACCATCCATAGAAAATGTGATGTGGACCCTCTTTTGGATTTTAGGTAGGATAAGATACAATAAGCCCTTGGTATCTTTGGGGATGGTGTGAAATCTTCTAGCCCTAGTAAGGTTTCTCAAATCATCAAGAAGGTTAGGATAGATGGTAGGTGGAGGCCACCCTCTAGAGGAGTTTTAAAAATTAATATTGATGGATCGACCAAGGGTAATCTTGGACATACTGTCATTGACGGTGTTGGGAGAGATTCTACTGGTGGTGTCAATTTTTTCTTTTCCATTTATAAATGTGTTCACTCCAATAATTTTATGGAAGCTCTTACGATTCTTAAGGCCTTACAGAGTGGATTTTCTCTTGTCTGGCATAGGATTATCTGCGAGTATGACTCTCAAATTATGGTTAATATTTTAAATAGTAAAAGGGTGGAGGAAGTTAATTGGCAATAGGCCTTTGTAGCTGTTCAGATTCTCAGAATGAGTGAATAGTTCGAATTTATATTCTTTATGCACATTCCAAGGGAATGGAATGTGGTTGCTGATTACCTGTCCAAAAGGGCTTCTGAGCTACTGGATCCTTAGAGTATCTATAATTGGTAGAGTCTCATGTCTGGGGACTCTCAACACCTATGGGAGTTGATCCACAAGGATGTCTGAGACTTAATGTGGTTTGTTCTTATTGTCTTTTTTGGGTGTCATTATAGTCTAGTGGTTTTAGCATGTTTGGTTGTTTATTTGAGTCCTGGTTGGAAGCTCAGTTGTAATCTATAATCAAAACTTTTTATCAATAAATTTAAACCCCTTTCTTTAAAAAAATATACTTATATAGGTCTATATATTGAACAATGTTATATCGTCAAACTCTCTTATTTGGATGAGCCAAAAGGAAGGAACATAGTCAGTAAAATCAGGTTATTATCTCATTAAAATGGAGGGCTTTGAATCGTTACCAATAGCTAATATTTAGATCAAATATATCATTCACAAGATAGCACACTTCTATTAGGTAGTAGTTCAAAACAAGGTCTTGATCATGTATAATTTATGTAAAATAGGCTTCACATTTCCAAATAGGTGTTTTCTCTATGAAATGAATGAGAAATATATTGATCATCTATTTTATACCTGCTCATTTGTAGTTGAGATACTAAATAATATTCTAAAGAACTACTAAGAAGAGTGGGTCCTCCCAAAATCTATCTTTGATCTTTATCTTCAATGGGAGTTCCCCTTTAAAATTAAAAGACTACAAATATTATTGAGGTTAAGTATTCCACATGTTCTATGGTGGGTATGGAAAGAAAAGAACCATAGGTGAAGAACACAAGCTTATACTAAAGGGGGGTGAACAATATAAGACCAACTTTTACTTTTATTTTCAAATGATAAAAATAATAATATCAATGCAGTAAAATAAACAATGCCTAAATCATTATACATATGAGAGACACAAATTTAACATGGTTCACCCAATGTGGGCTACGTCCATGGAAAAAATATTTTCTCTAAATTTTCCCAACAAATATCTTGAGAACCTGAAAGCACTAGGATATGGAAACAAAAAAGGAAAAAGTTCCAAGTACGATGCAAAAACGAAACTAAACTTAACGCTAAATCCTATGAATTGAAAATGCATGAAATGGGGAAAGCATGAACGAATTGAAACACAAATGAAAATAAAATGTGGAAAAAAACCCTTTATTTTATTGATACATTTTGGAATTCGGTTACAATTCGCCTCCTCCCTTTTTAGGGGTGAGGAGCGTTAAATTTGTTTCTTTGTTACATCCACGAATGTCATTCCTTCTTCCGCATGCCCACATGTAAGATGGGCTGACCAAAAAGTCATTGCTACTTGTGTGTACAAATGTTGACTCCCTGCTACTCCTCTAGCATCTTGATCCTACATTCAAAGAAACAAGAAAAAGTTAGTAGCACCTGTAGACGAAATGAAACAGGCAATCCCCAAGCCTACGATTAGTGCATGCAAAGAATAAATAGAACTATAACCAGCATATATCCAAATGATCTAAAAATTTGATAGGGGCATCAAGACCTCACAAATAAAACACTACAAATAGAAAATTCAAGAAATCCCTCATAGATTTTAATTCATTTTGGGGCGGGACGAATAGACTTGCAACAAAATGCCATATAGCACTGCTCAAAATGTCACATCTGGACAACTCCAAATCTCTTGAAAAAGTGGGGGTTAGCTAATTGGGGGTATTTTGGGATGACCCAGATGGTCATATTTCCTCAATTTCGCCTCTAACTCTTGGATTTCGATGATGCCCTCTGCAAGTTAGTAAAGGCAAAAAAATGATAAAACATGACAAAAATTGATCAAAATGATGTGAAATCAAAATTGCAAACTATTTAAGAAACATAAATATCAAATAAAAAAATGAAAATGACAGAAATAAAAATCGACCACAGATTCCTAATCATTCCTAAAAGGGACAATTAGACCTACAGTAGTGCGGGGGCGCCCGGGAAGGCCGCCCGCCGTTTGGGGCCTAATTTTGGAGCCAATCCACTTGGGATGAGTCCAAAATATCTTTTAAAGTGTTGTCAAAAAATTGTGTGGTATACTATGGTCAAATGTTGGGTTTTGGGCTCAAGATTCGTCCTTCCAATAGTCACCCAATGACCTCCTCTCTAAAAGAGATCACGAATGTGAAAGGCACAAATCAACTAGGGGTGTATGGGGAAGTAAAATGGTAGCACTTCGTTGCTCAAAATGCTCCTTCTCTATATTCTTGGGGTGAGGAAACTCACCAATTTATAGACCTGGAGGTCTCTTGAATTGGGCATGTAGAGGTGCCACTTGGCAATCATGCCTTCTCAGGGGGAGGGATATTCCTCCTTGATTAGGGACTTCATGACTGCCCTTGCAACTACCTCTAATGCTCGAAAACACTCACCCACACTCCCATGTGATGAATGAAGTGTTAACTGGCTGATTTGAGCTGCCATTTGTAAAGATTTGACTTTTTGCCCATCAAACCTGCAATTCGCCCCACCCTGGAGTGAATACTGATATTCATCCCTGGGTGGGGTGAATCCCAGTTTGAAATCATCCCTGGGTGAAACGAGTATTGAGCAAAGTGCCTAAAGGTGCCAAATTGACTCCTGACCTTCCAAAACTGCTATGAGAGTGGTTAGGACCACTGTTTGACCTCTGGGGTCTGCCCTTGGGGCTATGTGTGTCAATGCGATTAGTGTTTGCAGTCACATAATCGGATTGGTGTTGTTTGGTGTCTATATAACCAAATAACTATTACAATGTTTATGGACTTATGCCCAAAGGAGAACTTAATACCCTATACTCTATTTTGTGGATCTCTCTCCATAGAAGAACTCTATCCTATTTGCTCTTGTTTATGGATCTCTCCATAGAATAATTCTATTCTCTTTGCTCTAGTTTGTGGATCTTTCTCCATAGGATAATTCTATCCCCTTTGCTCTAGTTTATGGATCCCTCTCTACATAAGAAATCTATCCCCTATGCTATGGTTTGTGGATCTCTCTCCATAGAATAACTTTATCCTATTTGCTTTGGTTTGTGGATCTTCCTCCACATGAGAACTCTATCTCCTTTGCTTTGGTTTGTGGATCTCTCTCCATAGGAGAACTATATCCCCTTTAATTTGGTTTTTTTATCTCTCTCCATAGGAGAAATCTATCCTCTTTACTCTAGTTTATGGATCTCTCTCCATAAGAGAACTCTATCCCCTTTGCTCTAGTTTGTGGATCTTTCTCCATAGGAGAAATCTATCCTCTTTTATTTGGTTTATGGATGTCTCTCCATAAGAGAACTCTATCCCCTCTAATCTGGTTTGTGGATCTCTCTCCATAGGAGAACTCTATCCCCTCTGCTCTATTATTCTCCAAATCCTACTCTCAAATCTAACTCAAATTTATACCAAACCTCGTCACAAGGCTAGCACATATTTGATCCAACTTTTCTTACAAATATTGCCTTAAATATGCACCAAATCTCATTACAAGTCTAGCACAAATATACTCCAACCCTTTTTCACAAATCTTACCTCAAATTTACATGAAATATCGTTACAAGGATAGCATAAATTTGCTCCAATTGCTCACAAATCCTACCTCAAATCTGCACCAAATCTCGTTATAAGACTAGCATAAATATTCTCAAACTCTTCTCACAAATCCTACCTCAAATTTTCACCAAAAATCATTACAAGGCTAGAAAAAATCTACTCCAACTCTGCTTACAAATCCTATCTCAAATCTGCACCAAGCCTTGTTACAAGGCTAGCACAAATTTACTTCAAAACTATACACATTACATGCATAAATCTACCTCAAAATTTAGACTAGGTGAAATAAATGTAGGATGTGCGATCAGTAATGAGGACAATGGTAAATGTGATCACTACCCTAACATGATATCTATATCTACCTAAATTTACACCAAATATTCTCACAAGACTTGCTCAAATCTGCCTCAATGCTACTTTAAGTCTTCTCACAAGACTTGTTCAAGTTTATCTCAATACTACTTCAAGTATTCTCACAAGACTTGCTCAAATATACCTCAACACTATTTTAGGTATTCTCACAAGACTTGCTCAAATCTATCTCAATTTTTCTCACAAAACGTGCTCAAATAATCACAAATCTTACATACAAACAATGCTTATATCTCTTTTAGAAGTACTTTCTTCAACTAGGAAATTCAAACATAGTATACCTAGAATTTGTTTAACCTCTAGAACATATAGATTGTGATATGTACTATCAAATACCCAATATGTTCTTCACATTCACAAATCTAGCATTCATCTAATACAATATCTACCTATTGCAAGTTACTTTTAAATCACATCAAACTAGTGTATAGTTTTGCTTCACAAAACTGGTCTCTATTCCTTGTAAATTTACTCTCAATGATCAAACACAATAATGCACAAATTTCTTCACAAAACTGGTCTAATGTCACTCACATAAATACCCAAATTATTCACTAATTATTTCAACAAGAATGCACAATTTGTTCTTAAAAACCCTAACACAAGTGTTTCCAATTTCACCAATCAATAATGCACAATTTGTTTCACAAATCCTAGCTGAAATATTTCCAACAATCCACACTAATAAAACCTTTTATCTCCACCTTATGATTGAGAAATATTTTATTAACTAGACATATTAGAGAAGGAATAATTTCAACATACCTCTTAATTAGATTTGATAAAAAATATCCCTTGAAACCTGTCTCAAAATATTTTTTCAATATTATGCCACTTCAAGGATTTGTTAGCATAGCACCTTTTCAACAATCCATATGAAAAGCATTTTGTACACAATAATAATTATTTACAACTCCTTCAAACCTTTTTTTACCATACAAAAATTACACACAATAACCAACCACAACACACCTTATAACTCCTACTTGTAAAAACCCACAAGCAATTTCAATATTATCAACCAAAACCCTAAGTCACATAACAAAGTTTAAATCCACTTTCATACACCTTATATCTCCAAATTTAAGGTTATTTTAACTTTATAGAACCACACATAAATTTTAAATTTCATATAACATTTTATTTCAAAGCATATTCCTTATGTCTCCCTAGGTCAACAATATGCACTTCTTCCAAAGAAAAAATTAAACCTTGTCTCCCTAGATCAAGCGCTAAGCATGCCACACTTTAATAAAAAATGTTTTCCTTTCCATGTCAGCCACTATCGCCACCATGAGTCAAACTTGAGACCTCACGAAGCCCACACTCTAACATGAGCTAGAGTGCCATCTAGGCTAGCCCACCCGCTAGAAATGAATGTGTATAAAAATGATTTTAGCCCTTTCTTATGCCTTGTCATAAATCATAAAATAACTACCACTAAGATTCAAACACGCGACCTATCCACTACAAGCACATTACGTAGGACCCGCATGACACCTAGGCTAGCTACATGGATGGAACCAAATGTATGTAGTCTCAACTTTGTTTTGCTATCCTTACCTTGAAAATCATGCTCCTTTTACTGCCTTGCCAAAAAATCCCTTGAAAGGAATCAAACCAGTGACCTATTTTGCACCAATGCCTTAGTGTTGCCCCTATAACTAGCTGCGTTAGCCTGCCATATGGTCTTCTTGACTAGCACCTTGCCTTTGACCTTTCTATCCTTTTCACCTAAAATTACACCCTTCATCTTCTTCTATTCGTAAAAAAAAATGCATGAGCAGATATTAGATTTCTCACACACAAACACTTTTCCAAGGTATTAAATATTTATTTATTTGCAAATCATGTCCTCCATTTGTTATGACATCAAAACCTCCCATTAAAATATATTTTTAATATTTTAAAATGCCTTCCTTTGAATTTGTATGCCCAGACTTTTTATTTATGAATTATTTAAATTTTAAGAAGATTTAAACATTATAACCTTAGAATTTTATGGCCATGGTGGTGTTTTAAAAAATTTTCACAAAATTTTAATCCTTTTCTCTCATAATATTTAAATTTTGCATTTAAATATTATTTCCACCATATCTTGCTTTGCTATTATGGAATATATTATTTTTTCCATGTCACCTTGCTTTGCCTTCTTTTGATATCAACCTTTTGATATCAATGACTCTGCAACTTTGATATCAATGATAACTTATTATACTTAAGATTTCCAACTATCTCCCCCTTTTTCATTTATGGTAACCCTTTCTAAAATTTTCTTTTCCAACCAATGAATTCCAACTTTGCTCCCCTTGAGAAAATGCTCCCCTTGACTGAATGCTCTCCCCCTTACTCAAATCTCTCCCCCTTTGACATCAATGGAAAAAGGACTCCTTTGGGGCTAAAGATAAGACTCTTCGCTCAACCCCCTCCACACCTCCTCTTCTTGATGTGATTAATTTTGGGGTGAGAGTAAATCTACTCCCATCATTAAATGTTCTTTTTCTTTTTCAATATTATTTTTCAACAACTTTATAATCATACCCTTTTGATCATTTTGAGTGTCCATGTTCTTGCTTGACTCTAGAAGTTTTGAAAATTTTGTTCTACACCACTTAGTATCATGCCCAAGATTTTTGCACTTTTAACATCTGATGTTGTACTTATTGGAATGTGCAAATAACTTGAAGTTCCTCTTGGTGAAGCCATAATTATTTCTATCATGAACCCTGCAGTGGATTACTTTATGACCAAAGAAATTATATGAGTGGTAATAACCTTGAAATAAATATTCATATCTAAATGAGTTGAAATTCCCCTTAGTGAATCCATACTCATTCTTTCCATAAACCATGCAATGCACAACTTTGTGACCAAAACGATTACATGAAAAACAATGCCCTTTGAAGAAATATTCATCTTGTATTGATAGTCCATTATTTACCTTCTCTATGATGATCTTTGTTTCTTGTTTGTGCATTATTTTATTTATTAGTAAACCTTCAATTCTTCAACTTATCCGCATAGGTCTTAGTTTCTTCTTCAACCTCTTCCTCTGAAACTTCCTTTTTTTTTGAGCTTGAGCTTGACCCTTCTTCTTCTTATTTCCCTTGTCCTGATTCAAAACCTAGTCCTACTTTGATAAATGAAGATATTTATGAATTGATAATTTTATCCAAATATTTTGAACTTTTCCCAAACCTGTGCAGCTTATCCTTAGAATATTTCACTTCCATCCTTAGAGAAACCACTTCATATCTAAAATTTCACATTCTAACTCTTTTACCTCTAACTTTTCAACCATGACTTATTTAAATCTCCTTGCCTTAGATTTTGAGTTCGTGAGGTCTTGTAGAAGATTTTCTCTTATTTCCTCATGTTCTTGAACTTGAGCCTTCAGTGTTGAATTATGCTTTCTAACTCTTTTCAACTCTCTTAGAGAAACAATAAGTTCTTCTACATCAACTATGCCTTCTTCTTATTTTTCTAAAGCTTTCTCTAGGTATTCAATTATAGGATCATATTCTACTTGGTCTTTAATAGGAGTGTTTTCTTCCTCTTCTATTTCCAAAAATAGAATTTCTTCTTCTTCACTATCTAGGAGTCTTTCATTACTATCACTTGAAGCACTGCTTGCCTTTTAAAATATAAATTTTTCTTGTGTCTTTGAAAGAACTTATTTTCATGCTTGCCTTGACCATACTTATTTTTATATTCATGCTTGAATTTTCTTTCTTCCCTTTTCTTAAAATCTTGTTTCTCTTCACTGCTACTAGTTCTAGCTTGTGGACAATTAGATGCATAGTGACCAAAGTCACCATAATTAAAGCATTTCATAGTTTGTATATCTTTGTGTTTTATTGATTCCTTATTTCTTCTCACATAGTTCACTTCTTCATTATTTCTTGAATCATCACTTGATTATAGTTTCTTATATTTTGTCTTCTTTAAAGCTTTGAAAGTTTTCTCTTTCTTGGAATTGTAATATTTTTTTGTTATCATCTCATAAATTTGATCCAAATCTGTACACATTATATGCACAATTCAGCCTCAAACCTACTCTCTATATTTACCCAAATTTACACCAAGTATTCTCACAAGACTTGATCAAATCTACCTTAATGCTGCTTTAAGTCTTCTCACAAGACTTGCTCAAGTCTACCTCAATGCTGCTTCAAGTCTTATCACAAGACTTGCTCAAATCTACCTCAATTCTACTCCATGTTTTCTCATAAGACTTGCTTAAATCTACCTCAATGTCGATAAAAAAACCTGCTTAAATAATCCCAAATATTGCATACAAACAATGCTTATATCTCTTTCATAAATTGCTTTCTTCAACTAGGCAATTCAGACATATTGTACCTAGTATTTTTTTAACCTTTGGATCATATAGATAATGATATATACTATCAAATACCCAATTTTTTCTTCACATTCACAATTATTGCATTTATATAATTCAATCTCTACCTCTTTCAAGTTCCTTTCAAATCACATCAAACTAGTGTATAAATTTACTTCACAAAATTGGTCTCTATTCCTTGTAAATTTACTCTCAATGATCAAACACAATAATACACAAATTTCTTCATAAAATTTCTCTAATATCACTCACATCAATGCTCAAATACTTCACTAATTATTTAAAAAACAATGCACAATTTTTTCTTAAAAACCCTAACACAAGTGTTTCCAATTTCACCAATCAATAATGCACAATTTGTTTCACAAACCCTAGCTAAAATATTTCCAACAATCCACACTAATCAAACCTTTTATCTCCACCTTATGATTCAAAAATATTTTCTCAACCAAACATCTTAGAGAAGGAATAATGTCAACATACCTCTTAATTTGCTTTGATGAAAAATATCCCTCAAAACCTGTCTCAAAATATTCTTTCAATCTTATGCCACTTCAAGGGTTAGTTAGCATAGCACTTTTTCAACCATCCACATGAAAAACCTTTTGTACACAATAATATTGCTTTACAACTCCTTCAAACCCTTTTTTTCACCATGCAAAAATTACACACAATAACCAACCACAACACACCTTATAACTCCTACTTGTAAAAACCCACAAGCAATTTCAATATTATCAACCAAAACCCTAAGTCACATAACAAAGTTTAAATCCACTTTCATACACCTTATATCTCCAAATTTAAAGTTATTTTAACTTTATAGATCCACATAGAAATATAAAATTGCATACAATATTTAATTTCAAAGTATCGTCCTTATGTCTCCCTAGGTTGATAATATGCACTTCTTCTAAAATAAAATTTAAACCTTGTATCCCTATATCAAGCGTTAAGCATACCATACTTTAATAAAAGGAAATGTTGCCCTTACTACATCTGCCACTACCACCATCATGAGTCAAACTTGATATGGTGAGAACTAAACTTGTGAGAACTAAACATGTATAGCCTCATGTTTGTTTCATTGTAATTTCCTTGAAAATCATGCTTCTTTTTCTACCTTGTAAACAATTCCCTCCAAGGGAATCGAACAAACGACCTATTTTGTACCAGTGCCTTAGTGTTGCCCTTGCAACCAGCTGTGCTAGCCTACCAGTTGTGTCTTCTTGACCAACACCTTGCCTTTGACATTTTTGTCCTTTTTCACTTAAAAATGTGCCCTTTATCTTCTTTTAATCATCGAATGAAATACACGAGTGGATATTCGATTTGTCACATACCAACACTTTGCCAAGGTTTTGAACCTTTATTTATATGCAAATTGTGTCCTTCCTTTGTTATGATGTCAAAACCTCCCATTGAAATAATTTTTTAATATTTTTAAACACCTTCCTTTGAATTTTGGTGCTCAAAATGTTTCTTTATGAAATATTTAAATATTAAGAAGATTTAAACATTATAACCTTAAACTTTTATGTCGATGGTGGTGTTTTGAATATTTTTCACAAAATTTTAATATTTTTCCTTTCTAATATTTAAATTTCATATTTAAATATTATAACCACCATATATTGCTTTGCTATCCATGGAATATATTATTTTTGTCATGTCACATTGCTTTGCCTTATTTTGATATCAACCTTTTGATATCAACGACTATGCACCTTTGACATCAATGATAACTTATTATACTTAATATTTCCAACAATAGGATCTTCAAAGACAAGAAGAGAAACTACACATCCATGGAAAATAATATTTTAAGTGTAGTGTTGGAAAATTTAGGTATCATGAAGTTCAAAAATGATTTTGAACCACACCCAGAGAAAGAAATTACTAGAACTTGGGGTTAGCTTCTAATTATTAGATTTCTTGGTCATCCCTAGTTCATCCACAAACCAATTCAAAATGGAAAAGGCCACCAAGTAGATGAAAATTTTTAAATTTTGATGGAGTGACAAAAGGAAATCTTGGGAGTGCTAGAATAGGTAGTATATTTTGAGATCATTGGGGTAGACCACTATTGGCGTATGCATAGCCTCTAGGAGATCAAACAAGCAATATTATTGAAGCTAGAGTAACATTTATGGGTGTGTCACTTCTTGGTAAGCTAAATATAAGAAAATTAATGATAGAAGGAGATTAAAAAAATATCATTAACTTTTTGAATGGAAAGCACCCACTATGATGGAATATAGTAGATATCATAAATGAGACTAACACTAAACTAGAGCTCCTTGAACAAGTGCATATATTCCATGTCTATAGAGATGCTAATGGAGTAGTTGATTATCTAGAAAATATGGGTGTACCTTTAGATGAATTGCAGTGATGGGAGTTAACCTTCCCTCATAATGTTCAATAAATTATAAATAACAAAGTCGAGGATGATGAAGAAAATGAGATCAGAGATTAAATTTGCTAGGGGATTTTAAAAATTTTATGCGTAAAGCTTTACTGTTCATCTAGAGGGAGGAGTTTGAACAAATATAACTACTACAAGTATAATATTAGGGATGAAGAAAAGAAAAAGGGGACTTGACAATGAGTATCCAATAGTGATGGATCCTTTATTTTGAAGTTGAAATGTGTGTTATTGAGTGAACATGATTCTACCTCTGATGAATTCTACTTTTTGGTTTGGTCTGCTCTACCCTTAGTTTTTTACTAATTATTATTTTGTGAGCTACGGGTTGTACCTAGTTTTTCAATGGGATTGGAGCTAGTATGTGGGACTTCTCTAAGTCCCAATACTCATGATTCTGAGTTCACCTAAAAATACCAATCATTATTTATCCCAATAAGTGGAGCTTCAAAAATAAATATGACATGCTTGATCCTGCTGAGTAATATGTTTCCACGAGAGTCTCATGCTTGATGGTTCCCAAAGATAGTTTTTGATCTCTGTTGGTTTAAGCTTTGTTTGGGTTTGTTGATTGTTCATTGTTTGTTACATTTTTTATCTTAAATGATTCTGAAGTCAAAATTTTAGATAATATATAGGTTGTTTGATATTCTTTTTCAAGATCTGGAATCATATTTGAGGTGTAAATTTCATTCTTTGATGTTTATTGTAAAAGGTTTGGGGTCCCTTTCCAAACCTCCTCTTCTACTTTAATCATATATAATGATTTTATATTTATTACATTCTTTTATTAAACTTTTTCGACTATAGAGTCTCCATCACACTGAACAAAATTTAACTTGAACTTAATTATTGTTATTGTATTTTGTTTATTTTTTTGTACTAAAATCTACTTTTTTAATAAATATAAATAAAATTATAATTATGATCTATAATTAACTAAATTATAAATTAATTTGAAGTGTTTTAGTGAATTATAAATTAATATTAATTACATATCCTTTGCCTTTAAGAGCAACCGATATATATATATATAGCTGATGTAAAAAAAATTTGTTCTTTGCATGTTCTGCCTCAAGCATCCTACATCTTGCATGTCAATCATCTTGAAGCTGGTTTGATCTGAGTTCACCTCTTGCATTTCTGCCACCTAGGGCGGTAGTCCGCCCTCTTCTAATGGCCACCAACGCTCCCTCTCCCACCTCCCTTGAGCTTACAGTGGTTGGCGATCATAATGGCGCCCAACAAGCATCCCAGGAAGTTCCTGCTCAAGGTCGAACTCCAGGTAAAAATTATCGGCCCACTGCTTGTATTCCTGTGAATGAATTTGTGGATTCCTGTCACTGGTTTGAGAATCATACCCTCATAGGTTATTTTTTGGGTAGAATCCCTAATGACACTCTATTGCGGTCCTGGGTAAGTCAAGTTTGGCATCCTCATGGTGTTAAGATTGATTCTGTGTCCAATCTCACCAAAGGGTATTTCCTTTTCCAATTTTCTGATCCCGCTCATGCTCAGAAGGTGCTCAATCAGGGTCCTTGGACTGTTCGAAACTCTTTGTTAATTTTGCAAGCCTATAACAGAGATTTTTCTGGTTGCCGAGGAGGGAGCCTCGGATGTTCCAGCTTGGATTGAATTTCCTGGCCTTCCCATTCCTTTATGGAAGCATCTACGTACCCTAGCGGAGAATATAGGCACCTTTGTTTGTTTTGAGCCTGACAAGTGGTTTAAGGCCCGTCCCACCAAGCGAGTATGTGTCAAGGTTGATCTTACCCAAGATCTTGATGAAGAGATCGATATTCATATTGGGGATAATACTTTTACTCAGAGGATTGTGTACATAAATCTCCCAAATACCTGCTATAGGTGCCAATCCTCTCAGCATAAAATTCGTGCATGCCCGCTTATGGCTGGAAAGTTCCCGAATAAATCTGCTTCTCCCTCTGCCGATCCATCTACCTCTGCAACCTTGGGTAACCCTGGCACTTTTGGTACCAGTGGTGATGCAGACTGGCATGTGGTTTCTAATCGTCGCAATCGTCATCCCCCGCAACAATCCCAACAACAACGCCCATAGCCGCCCCCTCCACAACCCCATCAGCAACCCCAACAGCCACCCCATCCACAACCCCGTCCACAACCCCAACAACCACCCCATCCACAACCCCATCAACAACCATCTACTCCTCTGCCTTCTCATTCTGATGATGTTTCTACTCAAAAGGCTTTTGTTGGTACCACTGTTCTTTCTCCCACAGTTGAGGGTCGCTCCTTTGCTTCCATTGTCTCTTCTTCACCCCTGCAACGATCAACAGAGGAGTTTAATAGTGCTAAACTTCGACGGTCCCGTAGTCCGAGAAGACGTTTTCTTGATGATCCCTCCGAGAAACGATGTCTGATTGATGGGCCTCTGTAGGTTGCTATTTTTGATGATGATAATCCTTTTGAGTCCCTCAAAGCATTGGGGGATTCATCAGTACTCATGAAATGAAATTTTTTTCTTGGAATGTCCGAGGGCTGACGGACCCAGTCCAAAAATATATGGTCCGAGATGTGATTGATAATGCTGCTCATATTTATGGTACATTTGACTTTGTCTGTTTGCAAGAAGTCAAGATCAATGATTTCCTGTTAGATTGTACTTGCACTTTTATTTGGCCGCGTGGTCCTTTTTTTTACACAAATCATGAACCTGGAAAAGGTGGTGCTGTAGTTTTCATTTCCCCCAATTGGCACTCGCAGGTGGTGTCTTGGGGTGTTGACCCTTCTAATCAAGTTGTTTGGGTGCTACTGGAATTGGATGGGAAACCATTTGGCATTATTAATGTTTATGCCTCTAATAATGCTTCAGAGCGATGTGCTTTATGGCGGTGGCTTGCTTTCTCTCTACCTTTTGCTACTTGGGTTCTGTGTGGGGATTTTAATATGGTGGAAAAACCATCTGATAAGCTGAGTCGAGCCCCTATGCGTTGGTGTGTCGGAGAACGAGAGGCTTGGTATTTTATGAAAAGTAAACTTAGCCTGTATGATCCTAACTTTGGGTGTTCTCCAGAAGCTTTCTCCAATTCTCAATGGTATACTTGGTCTAATTTTTAGGTTGATGATGCTAGGGTGTTGAAAAGGTTGGATCGTGCCATGCTTTCAGAGAGTTCTAGCTTTCACTTTACCCGACTTTCTCTTGGTCACCCCTTTGTCATGACCCCCGCCAACTACCACTCTTTTCGATCATGCTCCAATTTTATTTGATATCACCCAAGCTCAAGCTCCTGCTAGGTTTTTTTCCTCTCGGTTCTATTTTAATACTTCCTTTCTGTAGCATGCCTCCATGAAAGCTCATATCCATAGAATCTGGAATGTTGTTCCTCGACCCTCTGGTGCGGTAGGCTGGATTCAGTGGTGGAATGCTGCTATCTCCCGTACTACTTTTGTTCTTCGCATCCTTGGTAAGGATGTGGCTAAACGAAGGAGGAAAGCTAATTCAGTTTTAAAGGATGAGTTAATCAAAGCTACTCTCCGTCTGCAAGCTAATCCTTTCAACTCTGCATACCAGGCACATGCTGCTACTCTTCGGCATGAAATTCATAAGGCAGAGTTGTATGAAGCTAGAGGTGCTCAACTCAGAGCACGAATGCATTGGCTTGCAATTGGTGATAAGGTTTCTAAGGAGTTCTTCAAGCACCTCCGACCCCCTATTCATTCCACACAGTTTCAAGCCATTCAGTCTGAGGGAATCAGGTTCACTAATTTACCTGATATAATTCATACTTTTGTGTTACACTATCAACAAGTTTTTGCTTCTCAGCCTCTTACCTCTGCTCGGCAAAAAGCTCTTGATGATTGTTGTGCAGTTGTTCCTCAGAAGCTCTCTCTGGCTCACCGAGATTGTTGTGATGCACCTTTAACCTTGGAATATTTGAGGAATGCCCTGTCTCAAATGGCTAATGATAAGGCTCCTGGTATTGATGGTTTCCCCTGTGAATTTTATAAAGAATTTTGGGATATGCTTGGTTCTGATCTATTACATGTCTATAAAGAAGCTATGATATCCGGGTCTTTAGGACACCTCATCAATAAAGGAAATATCAAATTTATCCCCAAGTATGGAGACCCATAACTTATTACCAATCGGCGCCCTATTACCTTACTGAATGTAAGTTACAAGATCATTGCTAAGGCTTTAGCCTTAAAACTTCAACCTATTTTACCTCTTATCATCCGACCAGAGCAAACAGGGTTTGTCAAGGGTAGGTATATCTTGGACAATGTGCTTGCTGTCTGGGAAGGCATGGAATGGGCTAGCACTTCTGGACAGGATACTCTGTTTATCAAACTAGACTTTGAAAAAGCCTATGATCGTATTGAATGGAATTTCATTATTTCCCTCCTCCAAGCTCTTGGCTTTGGTCCCTATTTTGTGCAATCTATTAAAATGTTATTCTGTGATGCTTCTGCAGTCCTCACGATGAATGGCCAACACTCTGCTAGTATTCAATTGGCTCGCTCTGTCCGACAAGGTTGCCCATTAGCCCCTTCCCTGTTTATTCTAGCTGCTGAAGCATTTGGCTACCTTTTAGCCCATCAAACTTCACAAGGAATTATTAAAGGTATTTCTTTACCTGGTTCTTCTATTCAAATGGTGAATGGCCATTTTGCTGATGATTCTTTTTTGACATTACATGAAGATGAGCAACAAGAATTGCAGCTTTACAATGCCTTGAGACTTTCTCGTTTAGCATCTGGTTCTAACATTCAGTGGAAGAAAACATCTTGTTATAGACAAGCTCAAACGCCACTTCCTGAGTGGTTAGCTTCTTACTCTTGGCATTGGATTCAACCAGGAGAATTATTCAAATTCTTGGGTATTCCTTTTGCCTTCCAGGCTTCTCCTGCTCAACTTTGGAATATGGTTGTCCAAAAAATTGAGAAGAAGTTGGGCTACTGGTCTACTAAAAAGCTTTCCTTGGCTGGTAAGTTTCAAGTTTGCTCTAAGGTGCTAGCTTCTACACATGTATATTACTCTTCTTGTTGGGTCCCATCTAAAAATTGTTACCAGAAGCTGGACAAGCTCTTGCGGGATTTTCTTTGGGCTTCAAATAAACAAAAATAGGGGTTTCATAGAGTGGCATGGAATGTTTGTTGTCTTCCTAAAAAGGCAGGGGGTCTGGGTTTATTTAACTGTCATTTTTAGGGGTTTGCTTTATGTGCTAAATGGATTGTTAGGGCACTTCAGGGTGATGAAGCTTGGAAAGTTCTTGTACGACACTGCATCTCTTCTGGCCTACCCTTTGGGAGGAAAGGGTGGCGGGGCCTGACCTTACAAACCATTTTGACATCTCCAGCCCCATTTAAAATTACAGGTTCTTTTGTGATGCAAAGTATTTGGAAGGCATGGGAAGCATTCAAACCCAGGCTCCAATGGCAGGGTAAAGATAAATCTATCGGAGCTTCTATCTCCACTCTAAGTCCTTGGTGGTCTCCTGTAGTCACTTCAGAGGGCCTACCTTTGGCTCAAGTTCAATGGGTTAGAGCATTACGCTTCTTCAAAAAAGGTATTGCAACATTTTCAGATTTCTTTGATGCTCATACCAAGCATTGGTATTCTTGGGATCAGTTTTTCCATAAGTTTGGTCTTAAGCCGATGATCGAGCAACTTTTGATGTGGTTATCGACAACACTCCTTTCTCTATTTGGCTACATTTTGGTAAGAACTTTCCACAGCATTGGTCATCTGATTGGTGTTGGTCTAATCATACTCCTTTGGTGAAATATAAACCTTCTTTAGGGTATCATATGTTGTCCCCTAATGCTCCTCTGGTTGATACTTTAAACCACCGTTGGGATCTAGTTTCTTCTCAATCTAGATGGAGCCTTCGCTTTTCTGTGGTTTGGCAGTCCTATCTTGAACCTAAGCATTGTTTTTTTGCCTGGAGTTTCTTACATCAAGGTCTTCCCCTTGGTCATAGGTTACAATATATGGGGGTTGCTAATCCTGTTTGTGCTTTTTGTAGAGGTCCTGACAATTTTGTTCATGTGTTTTGGGCTTGTCAAACAGCCAAAAATGCTTGGGATTGGGTTCTTTCTTTTTTCAATTCCTTTTTACTGGAGCAATGTTCTTGGGTTAATGCACTACTTGGGGATCCCCTAGATTTTTCTCTTCCCCTAAATGAAGTTTGGCATATTTTTCGTCTTAATATTTTATACCATCTCTGGAAAACAAGAAATAATATTATCTTTGGGAGACAGGAGGCTTCTACCTCTTTCTCTATTGCTGCTCGATATGCTCTCTTCTATGATTGTTGGTTACAGATCCTTACTCAGGTGGAGAAAGTTCAGGTGGAGCTGCAATATCTTAGATCACTTCTGGATCATTGGGCTAATGCACCTTGCTCTGTTAGCCGGCTTCCTTTTGATAAACATGTGTCCAGAACTCGTGGATTCTCTCACACAGGCTCACCTTCAGCTCGTTCTCACAGTGGTCGCAGAGATCATTTATCTGCTCCAACTTCTTAGCATCATTGGTCTCCACTGCAGTCCAATTTCGCACCTCTAGTGGATGGGATGTTCGCTTGATTCCAATTGCACCAGTGGCTGCATACACTTGTCTCTGTTTTGTCTTCTTTTCTTTACTCAGTTCTGATGTAATATTGGCTTTTTGAGTTGATCCATGTGATCCTGTAATTTTTTGGGTGTGTGCCACGGGGTGTGTTAATTCCACCCAACCTTTTTGTATGAAAGTGATTATTTCCAATTAATATAAGGTCCTTTCATTCAAAAAAAAATTGTTTTAATGTTTTGTTAAGAAGTTTTTAATATATTGAGTTAATCCATTGAATCAGCCATTATAATTAATAAGAATATACCTAACGTAGTTCTATAGCAACCCCTTGCCTGGCAATATAAAGGACAGTATATTTGACATTAGCATTGAACTTCTGTATCTCTTCTTCATAAGGAGATTTCTTGAACATAGATCGAAGGTCACGTTGTTTGACATTGAAGATGAAAGACTCTAGTTTATTTTTGAAGAACAAACATTATCCAAACCTTAACGTGTCAACGAGTTTAGCCCGGTATACCTTCCCACATCTGGACTGCTTGATTTAGCATATGCCATCTTATACTTTACTTGAAGAATCGACTCAGACGTATGTGGCTTTTGAAAAGCACGGTCGTAAATAAAAAGAATAAGAGGAAAAAAAGAAAAAGACGCAAGAAAATTCTGTTATGCTGTATTTAGGTGGCAGAGGCGGAATGATAGGTTCACAGGTTCTAAAAAATAATTCTTAGTCTCATTTCATAGGGTGCGCGCTCATTCAAAAAACAATCAGTAGTCATTCCACTGGGAATAAATCAAACATTATAGAGTTCATTGTACATTACAAAATTTTACTGCATACGAATGATATATAGTTACTTCGTGAGTGGCCTCACAGGAGTATATCCTTCCATAATCACCTCCACATCATCAACTAAATTCCTACAAGATGCAGTGACATCAATTCGAGCATCAATCAGTTGGGCTTCCTACAGTTCTTTCTAACCTCTCCACTGGAACCTCTGAGAGGCTTGATATTTCCCATCTTCACCATTGCAGCTGCGAAGTCCTTAAAGAGTGACTCCTGATTCCCACTATAGATGGTGACATGCGAATCAGTAGAGTCTCCATTAAACAGTTGCTGGTCGGAGTGAAGTACTCCATTCTTACTCACCAAATTCTTGTAGTAATTATTGTCGAAGGCAGTCGGAGTTTGGATATCTAAGGGTGAGATATTGTTGTCGCCTCCGGTTCTAGGGCACTTTGCTTTCAGAGAATTGGCATACTTCAAAACTATGTTGGATTCGTTGTAAATACGAGGCCTGAAACTGGTGCACCGCGCTTGACCGGTTGTATGAGAGCCTATAAAACGAAAAGCGAACACCATTAACTCTCTACAAAACCAGTGGACTAAATATCAAATGAGTGGAAGATAATTTCCTGCAAGTACAACCATGTCCTTTGTTGAAAGTCCTTGTGCCTGGAATTTTTTAGATAAGGTTGCTCAGACTTGAAGTCGGTGGTGGAATGTTATTATTTGCTCCGCTTTTGCTTGTTGTCCTCGAATCTCTCCTTCCCAGGATAACTGTCCCCGAAGGCCCTCCCAGCTACATATACGATAATACATCATACAAAATATTAGATAAAGAACATGGAACTATTGCCACAGAATCTCTCCTCGAATCTAAGTACAGAAGGCTTTAAATATAAGAATAGAGTATTTGCTTACTTCGGCAACAGAATCACGGGCAGCTATTGCCACAATATCGGACACGATACCACTCCACTGAACACTCTCTCGACTTGGGCCTTGATGTCATCAATCACATCGAATCTTCTGGCCGATTGATTATTAGGAACTGCAGTTTGTTCACCAGTCAATGTCGACGAATCGTCCAACAACACAAAACCCTCGCAACCCTGAGTTTCCATTCACAGATATGAGTTAACATCTAATATAACAAAGCATAACTTCATCTAAAAATTGAATAGAATATACGTTATCGATATCTTTCAAAGTTTCCCTAGTAAATAGTTTTTGACATTAACGAAACTGTCATGAAAGTGAAGGCGGAGCAATGATGCTCCCATTTGTCTCTCCTTTGCAACTGCTTGGTTCACTGCGGCCCTCACTATGCACAATGAATGAGGACACGACTTAGCGTAAAAAGTTGGGCTAAGCTGCCCATACGCAGAGATCGAATACAAGGACAATATACCAGCAAATGCAAGGTCAATCGTCGGCAACTTGACAGACTCAATTTCTATGTATTCGAAGCAACGAACAGATTCCTTTTAAGTTTTGAGGAGTTCATGATTGTATGGCCCCGTATTTATAGGAATTCAAATTCAAAACTTCTCCAATACTATGAGGCAATTATTATTTAAAAAATAGAATAAAAGTCTTTTCCTCCGAAGTAGTCACGTTGTAGAAACATGTGAGTACCTCCTTCCAACGAAATAAAAATGAAAGGGCGAGAGTTTAAAACCCCAGTGGCCCACGCGGCCATCTTGACGGCTGGGTGCAAACACGGCTGTCTTATTTATTTATGAGATTCCATATGTCCACACCACATACATTCTGCAATATGTTTCTACGCCACATATTCAAATATTTATTCGCTAGTGGTTTATTATTTGCATTATGACTCAAATTCAATCCACTAACTAAGCCCTTGCACGACAAACGTCAAGAACGTTCCTTGCCTAAAATGTCAAAGGCGAGGTCTTCTTGTAGTATTAGTCATGATTTTAAAAAATCTCTAAAGGAATCGTTTGGCATTACCGCTGTTCACATTAGCACATTGATCTAAACATCCCAGTCTTCGTCTGACGGAACATGAACATTATTTAACAAGTCGATCGATGGACGTTTCCACCAAATCCGTTTGTCTGTTGCGTTTATAAATTTGCTCTTCCTCTTAAGTAGTTATTTTCAATGTCCTTTTCTCAACGTCTTTCGAATTGCTCGTAGTCATGCCTTCTTTATTTTGTTTAAATAAAACACAGGATTGTGGATTGTAACGAGTGTTTGTAGCCAAACGAAATGGCAAAACTTTTTAAGTTAGAATAAAGCAAAAGCAGTTTGTTGGCTTTGTTTTCTAATTTCTATGAAGTGTTAATCCATCTAAGTGTTAATCTACTTATCTTAGGATATAGCGAGTCTTTGAGATTCGAAATAAAATACAAAATCCTAGAAGTGGATGTGGGAAAAACACAACTCACTCACGGAGAATGAAATCGGTCTAGCATTGACTGGCTTCCTAGACGAAAACGATACTGTTAAAATAGCAGGTCTTTCTATTATTTAACGTAAGAACTGTTTTATCGAAGCTACGGGATAGTTTATAACAGAAACTAAAAAATAAAACTCTTTATAATATAATTCTTGTTGAAAGAAAATAAAAATTAAAACTATTTATAATATAATTCTTGTTAAAAAGGACCTTATTATACCATGACTAATTATCAAAGGTCCATCAAAGCTACTGGATAGTTTATGACAAAATATAATTATTTAACGTAAGAACATTTTTATCGAAGGTACTTAACTTAAGAACAATTTTATCGAAGGTATTGATAGTCTATGAGAGAAAATGAAAAACTAAAACTAATTCTCGTTGAAAAGGATCATATTATATGATGATTAATTATCACAAGTGCATCACAACAAAAGTGATCTGATTACATATTGCCTTTATAAAATTGCATCTACGTTATTTTTGCTCTTTATTGTCTTTTCTTATCAAAAGAAGTTAAATTAAATATTATCAAATATTTAATATTAAAATTTAAAATATTAATGTAAAAATAAATATGATGTAGTACTTTAAAAACGTAAATTAGTTTTTGATTTACTAGATAGTAAATGTTTAAGTGAAGAACATATTTATAGTGTTGCAGGTTTTAAAGTTTACCAAATCACATTACACGCAAGTGAAGAGAATAATACCAGCAACAAAAATATATTAAAAAATATAAAGAAAAAATAGAAGGATTATACACTTAAATAAAGAGAATTTGATTGACATTTAATTAAATATTATCAAATATTTAATATTAAAATTTAAAATATTAATGTAAAAAGAAATATGATGTAGTACTTTAAAAACTTAAATTAGTTTTTGATTTACTAGATAGTAAATGTTTAAGTAAAGAACATATTTATAGTGTTGCAGGTTTTAAAGTTTACCAAATCACATTACACGCAAGTGAAGAGCATAATACCAGCAACAAAAATATATTAAAAAATATAAGGAAAAAATAGAAGGATTATACACTTAAAGAAAGAGATGAGTAATATTTGATTGAATTTTTATTCCAAAAAAGGAAGTGATACATCTATAAAACTATCAATGTGTTTTGACCTAGATATCTCACCATAGCTTTCGAAAGATAGATAAACATCTACGCTTCTTAATTATAGAGAAGAGAAGCAGTATAAGCTTCCTCATAATAGATAAAATATTAGTACTAAGAAGTACATAGAAGAAGGCTCTGGAAATAAGGAAATATAGAGGCATAGATAAAAGTTAAAGTTTTGGCTAATTAGATAACCAAAAAGATAGGGTTGACTAGAAATTCTACATATATTTCAGTCTTGACCTTAGAATCAATATTCTTTAAAGTTTTGAATGTCATTCATTTTTGAGCTATTAAAAAGAGCTATTTTGAAAAGTAATATAGAAAGTTACCAAAGAATGATAAGGATTATCATCCAAAATATATTAGAATAATAATAAGCACTATCATGCAAATGTGAGCAAGAAACTAAGATCTATTAAGGTATGCTATAATTCTAAAGCTTCATCGGAGTTAAAGGATATTGTCTTTCTAAAGCATCACCATAGGAAAGAACTAGATAGTCAAAGGGTATTGTATTCCCAAAGCACCACCATTTGAGAGAACCATATAGGGATTCAAGTGCTATTTAAATCAAGTAATTAATTAGTGCATGAAACAATATGAAAATGCACTTATAAGAAATATAAATGAATTAATTAATTTTTAAATCAATCATCCATTAGAAAGCATAAGCTATTCATGTTCGCTTTGTACCTTTAATTGTTTGGTAGAGGACCAAAGGCAAACCCATGTGTTCAAGCTTTACAAAATTCTCTTGCCTGAATCCCTATACGAATCTTAAACATGTAAAACTATTGAAATTAATTCTAGCCATTGTGATCATGATACATGCAATAAAAGGTAAAGTAGAGTACAAAGAAGCAACATTATATTTTATTGTTTGGACATCACAACCAAAGAATGACCACAACATCAAAAATAATGGTAGGCTAGGTCATGCTATAAAATCCAATAAAAATGAAGCCAAAGTTGAAATGAAGGATTATATATAGATTTTGAAAAGGGCATACAAATGGTGTCATATGGTGAATATATTTCTACTTGATATTAGCAATAATAATAAGCTCTCCCGTCCAATACTAATGTATAGATAGTAATTGATTGAACAAGTGACTATCAATAAAATATGGTAGGTGAAAATGCTTATGTTGAATGCTAGATTTAATGCAATCCAAAGACCAATGCTCATGTTGAAGTTACAATTAATAATAGGTAATATCAAACTCTCAATGTAGTTGAGATGCAGTAGGAAAGATGGAATTCATAGTAATGATATCTAGCAAACAACATTGGTAGCTCTCCAAAGAAATAAATCTTCTTTATATTTATACCTTTGATTGAATTTTATTTGATTTGAATGGTGCCAAAGTTCATGTCATGCATGTAAGGAAAATGAAGTCAAATTCACTAGTAAATCATGTGTTAAAATTAGGTGTGCTAGCATTAAAGTGATTATAGTGCAAGAAAATCTTTCATTGAGATATCACCTAGAAATATTATGATGTCATAAATAATGAGGTCAAAGGGAGAAGATTTCTAAGCATAGATATCGATCACTAGAATCTATCAAAGTAGGTTTGGATGTGAGGTGTGAAATATCTAATATTTCCTCCTCCTATAATTTTTATGTATCAAATTCCATCCCCTATGGAGCACACATTTGGTGACCATAGATCCAGCAAAATAAATTATTGGGTTGATCAAGGAACCAAATCTAATAGCATAATAGTGAAAGTGATGATGGTACAATAGTTGGGATAGCTAATAGAGAGAGTTATCATTGATTATGAATGCATGCATACACTAGAATGTTAGCATATAGGTGAGGTAGATCTTCAAAATACTATTAGAGATTATGCCGAATGAATATTTCAGAGTACATCATAAATTTTATTTTTCCATTACATGAACCAAACCTCTCTAGGAGTTATATAGCAAATCACCTATTTTGAGATATAGAAAATGTTGGAGTACCAATATAGTATTCTCATTGAATAAAATTATAGTTATGTGCTAAGGAAAAGAATACCATGTGTTATGTACCAAGAGAGGTATTTAATATTGAATAATTTAATATTGTATTGTATAATGGTATGAGCCATAAATTAATTATTGAGTAAGGAAAGCCACATATCAAAATAGAAATAGGTATGTCATAGAATCATATTTGTAATCGTTGGGGGAATATTGTCATATGTAATCATAAGGAATATTATCATATTATTATGCACTTGGTAACTCATGGAAGCTGAACCTTCACATGTATGATCTTGTAACTCATTGAAGCTAAAACTCTATATATGTGATCTTGTAACTCATAGAAGGTGAACTGTCACACTTTTTTATAAAGAAATACGTATCCCCATTGTGAAAGAATATATTATGTATTCTTGAAGAAGTCTTGGCTTGTGGAGCTAGAGGTCTTGTGGAGTAGCTTCCTTCCAAAATGTGCATTGTATGGTGTTTTCTACCTCAAGGGTATAATCAATATCTATTTTGTTGAGCAATTTATAGTGCAATTAATTTATTTATGGATGTATGTTGAATATTTTGATATATTATTAAAATATATATGGTATGAGAAGACAGGTTCATTAAATTTGGTATTAGAGAAGTAATTTGGGCAAAGTGGGTTTGTTTTTATAGAAATGTTAGGTATCAAGAGAGGTATTTAATATTGAATAATTTAATATTGTATTGTATAATGGTATGAGTCATAAATTAATTATTGAGTAAGGAAGACCACATGTCAAAATATAAATATGTATGTCATATAATCATATTTGTAACCGTTGGAGGAATATTGTCATATGTAACTGCAAGGAATATTACCATATTATTCTGCACTTAGTAACTCATGGAAGGTGAACCTCCACATGTGTGATCTTGTAACTCATTGAAGGTGAACCTCCATTTATGTGATGTTGTAACAAATGGAAGGTGAACCATCACACTATTGTATAAAGAGAGATGTATCCCCATTGTGAAATATTCTATGATGTATTCTTAGAGAAGTCTTGGCTCAGAGATATAGAGATCTTGTGGAGTGTCTTCCTTCCTAAAGGAGTATTGTATGGCGTTGCTCTACCTCAAGGGTATAATCAATCTCTATTGTTTGAGCAATTTATTATGCAACTAATTTATTTGTGGATGCATGTTGAATATTTTGATATATTATTGAAATATATATGGTATGAGAATTGAGGTTCATTATATTTGGTATCAGAGTAGCAATTTGGGTAAAGTGGGTTTGTTTTTGTAGAGTTAGGGTACATTTTTCACAAAAATATCATAGTTTTATGGAGGCCATATATTTTTTATTTTACCAATCATTTTTAAAAGGTTTTTTCTCCATTGTGTATATTTGTTTGAGTACTACAAAAATTATTGCTCATTTATTAAATTATTATGTGTATTAAGAAAGTAATGGCTATTTTAAGTTGAGTTATTTTTGTTATTTTTTGGCCATGTGAATTTGTTTACAAAATAAAAAATTGTATTAAAATTTTTAGCAGTCATTTGCAGATGATTTTGGCACTAGCATATAGATTAATTTGAGTACTATAATTGAATTTTCATTTATGGATTTTTGATAAGTTTTGAGAGAGGTACAACTATTTGAAGTTGGGTTATTTGTGCTATTTTTTGGCTGTGAAATTGTTTTCTCAAAAAAAAATCATATTAAATTTATTATCAGTTATTTTTAGAATATTTTTCATCAATATGCAGGTTATTTTGAGTACTACAAAAATGACTACTCACTTGTTAAATTTTGATAAGTATTGAGGGAGTTATAGCTGTTGCAAGTTGGGTATTTGGTGTTGTTTTTGGGATTACCGGCAAAAAGGGAAAAAATTCATAACTTTCAATTTGGATAAGAACATCAGTTTCCATTTTTTTTGTTTTGAATAAAATCTACAAATTTACTTTTTTGAAGAGAGAAATAGATGAGATTTCAAATATTTTAATTTTTGAGTTCCGGTTATTCAAACCCTAGCTACTTGAAAAAATAAAAGGATTTGCCAATATTCAGTGGAGAAGATGATATTGATGCTAGGGAATGGTGGGAAATTTTTAAATATTTATCTTCTTCTGAATTTGTATGTATATTTAACATTTGGATTTCCTTTCAATGGAAAGCTCGCTCTTGGTATGAGGAGGACTTTCCTCATAATGATACATTTATACAAAAATAATTTGAACTTGTATTTTTAGAAAATGGAGACTAAAGGAAAAGGATCATAATATGTAGGCTAAACAAACTATATATTTTGTGTTATGACCAAACAATGGTCACAAATATTTGTTTGAATATAAAAATTATATTTTGTAAGTTCATGGGCACATTCAAAATAAAAAAATTATATATATATTTTTGAAAATTTTGAAAAAACTTGTATTAAAACAAAGATCAATTACAATTTGGGAAGAGACTTTTCCCAGTAGAAGTCAGAGAGAACACATGCTTACAATAGTAAAAGAAGATTTGCAATGGAGCCAAACCTCTTGAACCATTAACTAGCTAATAGGGGGATTGACATGGTCAGTTGATGCAACTTGTCATGATATCGCGACACTCCTTCCTTCTTCTCCTTTGGCTATGAAAAATGCAACATGTCGTGATATCATGACACTTTTCTCCTTTGGCCATGAAAATGCAACATGTCGTAATATCATGACACTTTTCTTCTTTGGTCACGAAAATGTAACATGTCGTGATATCGCGACACTTTTCTCCTTTGGCCGTGAAAATGCAACATATCGCGATATCGCGACACTTTTCTCCTTTGGCCATGAAAATGCAACATGTCGCGATATCACGACACTTTTTCCTCCTTTGGCCGCAACGAAGCAACATGTTGCGATATCGTGACATTTTTTCTCCTTGGGCAATGACGTTGCAACATGTCATGAAATCATGAAACCTTTTCCTCCTTTGGCCATGATGAAGCAACACGTCACGATATCACGACACTTTTTCTCTCTTGGCCGCGATGGTGCAACATGTCATGATATCGCGACACTTTTTCTCTTTCAATCACAATGATGCAACATGTCGTGATATCGCAACATTTTTTCTCCCTTGGTCGTGATATAGCAACATGTCACGATATCATGAAACTTTTTCTCTTTTGGCCACGATGTTGCAACAAGTCGCGAGATCGCGACACTTTTTCTCTTTTGACCGCGGTGAAGCAACATGTCGTGATATCGCGACATTTTTCTCCTTTGGCCACGACGAAGAAACATGTCATGAAATCGTGACACCTTTTTTCATTTGGCCATGAAAATGCAACATGTCGCGATATTGCGACACCTTTTCTCCTTTGACCACGAAATATAAAAAAATTATTGTTTCTATTAACCCTAAAAACAAATATAATTGTATCAATATGTCTTTGACTAAGAGGTTGCATGTTCACAAAAATAAAATCAAGTACATACAAATTGAGGGAGAAAATATTCATATTTTTTAATATTTGAAGCTGAGCATGGATAAATATGTATAACATTCAAATTTTCATGCTATTGAGATGAATGATGTAGATATTATTATTGGTTACCCTTGGTTGCATTATTTGGGTACTATTAACATTAATGTGCAAAAGAAATTTATGAAATTATGGTATTAAAATAAGAATATAATATTACAAGATATTTCTCAATGTAAGGACAAAAAAATAGCTATTACAAAGGAACGTAGTGAAGAAAAATAAAAAGAATATGAAATAGAATCTCAACAAGAGATCAAGAAAGAAGTAAAATAAAGGGATAAAACAAATACAAAAAGTAAGAAGGAAGAGTAAAAAAATAGAACATCAAGTTAAGGTTGCACCATATAGACACCCACACCACCATGAGAGGCAACAATCATAGATACATGGCTTGAAGTAACATAAGAACAATGAGGGACATACAAGGAACCAAAGATATATTTATTTAGTATCCTTATAATAAGGTATGAATTCATATTTAAAAACATAAATAAAATTAGAAAATGCTTGTACATAAAAAAAATATCATTTTCTTTAACGAAAATAAAAGATATTTATAATATTTAGAAGGGGTCCATGTGCTTTAATTGTGTCTCAAAATACTTGTTTTTATGTACAAGAGCATCAAAATTGTTAAATGGATTTTATTGCATCCTTACAAAAATACACGTAAAATACTAAAACATAAGTATGAGTTATTGATAGAAAATTAGGTATTCATTCATTGAGGAAAAAGCCTATTTCATACATGCCTTAGTTTTTAAAATAGGAAGATCACTACTTTTGAGGAGGATATCATTACATGCAAGCAATTTGAAATAATATTCCATATATAATGGATGACCTAATCATCGAAAGATGCATGGCCTAGTTATAATACTAAAATAATATAATAAAATATTTCTAACATCCCTCTTTATTACATTATTTGGGATAGGAAATATTAGTACCCCTCTTAAAGTTAGAGGATTCTAGGATCTAGATGTTGGATCTCACTCTTGGATTTGGATTTAGCTTTTGCTCTAGATATTACTCTAGCTCTAAAATTCTAGCTCCTAGCTATGGATATTGGCTCTTGATCTTGCTCTATGACTCTTTCTCTTGCTTGGATAAACACCATAGGGTATACCTTTGGATCTTACTCAAGGTTTTTTACCTCTAGGTATGGATCTATGTTTACTTTTAGGTCTAGTACATCTATATTTACCTCTTGGTCTACCACTAGGTATACTACTAGATCTACTTATGGGTTTGCCTTGTGGTTTACCTATAGGTTTATCTCTTAGTCTAACATTAAGTGAGCCTTTGGTTTGGCCATTAGGTCTACCTATTGAGACTTACATGTATAAAATGAGTAAGGATATATCATTAGATTGTGATGTTTATCCCCTCTCTTAGGCCTCACATTCTCTCCTAATGGTGGCTTGGATCTAGAGCCAATGATTCCTTTCTAATAAACTAGATTAACTTAAATTTATATGTTTAAAATATATTTGTATTACCCTAATTTGATATCAATGATGGCAAATTAGCTATTCATTCATTGAGGCAAAAACCTATTCAATAAGTACCTTAGCATTAAATATAGGAAGATTGATACTCCTAAGTAGGATATAATTACAAGAAAGAAATATTAAAATAATCCTTTATCTATAAATGGATGACCTAATCATTTAAATATGTATGGCCTAGTTATAATACTAAAATAATATAATAAAATATTACTAATAGTTACACCATGATAGGGTAAACTTGTTTATACTTTTGATATAATGATTTTTTCTTTCTTCCTATATTTTAGTCACTCTAGTTTCATAATACTTTTTTGTAGATTAAATTCTATTACCTACATGAATTCATGTAAATGTTTTCTTAAATTAATTTGGAAACAAAAACAAGGAATGTACATGGATTATATTCACTTATAATTATTCAATTCAATGAAATTAATTGATGCAAATGTGCAAACAAGATGGTTAATTCTTTTATATTGTATGATAATATCTCCTTATTGTATGTCATAGTCATTGTATGGATTATTTGCTTGTACTGTTAGAATAAGTAATTATTCTCTTAAGTTCTACTAGGACAGACGTACTTGAGTTTCCACTCCTCCATGAGTCAGGTAACTCTCAGTATAGTCTAGATCAGATTTGATGAATTGTTGAAATTCAATGGTTCTCATTGATCAACTTTGCTATTTATACAAAGTTGATCCATGAAATAAATCAATCAAGTATTATTTTATTTTCTAACATGGTATCAGAGTGAGCCTTCCCTGCCCTGCGAGCCTAAGGATATTTTACTCATAGGAAAATTTCCCTCAGGGAAATTACCCCTTTATTTTATTTCTTTGGCTATTTTTCATAAAATTGAGGGAGTATTCTCTCCATCTATGATGGATCAGAAACGAGAAGTTTTCATCACTGCCAATTTTTATGAAAAAAATTTAGTTGAGTTTATCAATTTTTTTTTATCCGAAGATTTCCTGCAGCCATATCCTATCCCAAGGAAATGGTAGTTGCAGCCTCGATTCGTATCCGGTATTTCTAAGACCTCCCGTTACCATCATGGTTCTTTTTAGAGGACCTCAACTTTTTGTTGGACAAATCCCTGGCACTGCAAACCCCTTTACAATACCTTATTTTGTGAGGTGGAATTGTTCGTATCGCTACTTGCAAGCTCGTGGTGGTTTACAAAATTTTTATGTTGAGATTCAATATTTTTTTATGAAATCGAAGTAGTTTTCCAAAAATGATGCAGGCATTGTTAGTTAATTAAATCAGCTTGTATCAAGTTACCTTCAGAATATCTTGTATTGCATAGTTCAGTGCTACACGTCCACGCGGGATATACAAAAATCAATGATCAGCTATCTAGTAGTCGAATCGAAGGTTGTTGTGATGGGCATGTTTGGATGCTCCACCATTATATTGTTATTTTTTCTTTATGGCCAAAGCACTCTTTCATCGTTCCATGGTGGAGTTCAGGGTTACTCCATAGTCTTGTGAATAGTATCAGTTTTTCTTAAAATTTCCTGCAGTGTTGGTGACTACGCAGGGACGGTGTGGCTTTTTCAAAGGGAGACCTTATGGATTTGCATATTTTTTAATGAGATTGGGAGCCATGCCATATGGGAGCAATTTTTTTACTCCGATGCAGAGAAATAAATTGTATTTGATGGGATCGCCTGTTCTAATATTGGTGAAGGTCGTCAGAGGGGATTACACGAGAACAGATGCAGATGCACCGTGGTAGTTGGTGTTAATACCGTAGTGTTAGAAGATTAGCTAATGGTAGTATTTTAAATTAGTTAGCCACCACTGACCCTGATTCTGACTAGTTTGGAGCCCACGTGGAGGAAGCCATTGAATAAACTACCGAACATTATTTTGCGAGAACATGGAAATCCAGTAGTTCCATCCGTCAGTTCTGTAATGAAGAGCACTATGATGGCAACAACAGATGATCATGTTATGCAATACCCTATTTTTATTTTTCTCCTGATAAATTTGATACTAATGATTATGATGCAATCTCTGATTATCTTTCGACGGTATGATTTGCACGTGAATTTCTCTTCGTGATGTCAGTGTAGTGTTCGTGTATTATCGTGATGCCCTCTTTTCACGTAGCCAATAACATGATAGCCCAGATTAGGAGATATTATTCAGAAAACATAGAAGGGATTGCGCAATGAATCCCAAGTGCATCTTCAGTATACTTGGAGTTAACTGATGTGAAGTTATCGGATGTCGTGTGCAGATTAAAAGATGTAAATTTGTTAATGGGCGTGTGTCACCAATTTAATTTATGTTTTTTGTGGGCTATTAAATCTAACCATGAAATTTCCTACCACATGGTAAATTCTAAATTTGGTGATTGCTGCTGCCGAAGGAGCCGGTGAATACTGCTATAAATAAGCATGACTATCCCTAATTATTTGGTGGTAGTTGGAGATAATATCATCGTTACCTCTAAGGCAAGATGATTATTTGACAATGTCGTTACAAGAAGGCATAGTTATCCATGTCGATTGATAATTCCCCAGAAAAGTTGTTGATGCATGCGAGTGGATAAGTCTTTGCAGTTTGGCTCCGTTGACTCATCAAATGTTGCACCGAGAAGCTACGGACCCAATGGAGAAATTGTCCCCACACACTTTAATCATCTCATTTGTTTAATCATAGTCATTTAAAGGGGTCCACTATTTTCTATAAGCATGTGTTATATTAAAATTTTATAAAGTGGATGCGGTTTTTTCACTTATGTTATACTGTGATTTAGGAGCGGTGAGACATGCAGTTTCGTGGGCCAAGTGTTCGGTGCCACCATTTAAGACCTTGATTTAAACTAATAGATTTGCACTTTCGGGACGTGTAGAAGATTTATATTTGAAGTGGGAGTGCCCACCGGTGTGATGGCATGAAGGGGGCGCATTTGAAGAATTTTATTTCTTTTTCTTCACGCCGCCGAAGTCGGATGTCACAGCTCAGACTGCGCAGTGCGCCAGTCGTAAGCGACGACGGACTTCGCCCAAAACTGGGGCGAAGTGTGAACGTCGGGGCACCGATGGACTTCGCCCGAAACTGGGCGAAGTTCGAACTTCGCGCGCGCCGACGGACTTCGGGCGAAGTCCGTACTTCGGGGGGCAAACGGACTTCGCCCAAAACTGGGTGAAGTTCCTACTTTGCGAGGGCAAACGGACTTCGCCCGAAACTGGGCGAAGTTCGTACTTCATGGGCGCCAACGGACTTCGCCCGAAACTGGGCGAAGTTTGCACTTCGGGCCTGTTGACGGACTTCGCCCGAAACTGGGCGAAGTTTGCACTTCGGCAGCGAAGTTGGAAAGGCTTCGCTGAGACTTGCCCAACTTCTGCCTTGGAGTCTTTTCTTGACTTCTTCGTCTTGCGCGGCGCCGCTGGGTTTGCCTGGCTTGGCAACACCCGTATGAGAGGAGAGAATCACCGGAACAGAGAACAACAAACTGCAAACCCTAAAGATGCCTAAAACAAACAACAAACTTTATTCATATGAAAAACTAGGGTTACAAAAATTCCTCAATCGAGGAAATAACAACATCTGCAGGCTACGCTGCAGGATAAACTAAACAGGGAGAAATGTCGAGTCTGCTGCTCGGACATTAATCAGCTGAGCCACACTGCTCACTGAATCGCTCTGCTTTCTTTCTCTGCTCTATTCTTCGCTTCTTCTTTCACGAACTTCTCTCACACCCGCTCTGCTTCTCTTTTTTGTCTGAAGACACGAACTGCCCTTTTATAGCCGCGGGGAGAGGAGGATAAGGTTTATCCTCTGACAGCTTCGGATAAGGGTTATCCTCTGACCGGCCCTCATCTAGGGTTTCTGACAAACGCCGACTTGGCATTAACTCCTGTGGAGATCGGATCTGTCAGGTGTCAAATCTGTCAGAAGGTAGGTGTGACGTCATGTCACACTTTTGCCGGGATCCCGAACTGCGGTAGCGCAGTCCGACTTCGCCCATGTCTGGAGCGCAATCCGGTTTTGCCCAAGGTTCGGAGCGCAGTTGGGCACAGGCGTGAAATCTGGGTTAATTTTTCTAACACCCTCCTTTAAGCCTGATTTCACGAGCGCTTTGACTCCAAGCTGCTCTCGCAATCTGCTGAAGTCTTCCTCCTTCAAAGGCTTCGTGAAGATGTCAGCCAGCTGCTCCTTGGACCTGCAAAACTGCAGATGAATTTCTCCGGACTTCACCAACTCTTTGATGAAGTGATAACGAATATCAATGTGCTTCGTCCGGCCATGGAACACGGGATCCTTTGAGAGTGCAATGGCCGAATTGTTATCACAGAAAATTGTTGTCGCGCCTTCTGGAGGATTGTGCAGTTCACTCAGAACTCTTCGTAGCCATACTGCCTGGCATGCGGATGTCGTGGCGATGACATATTCTGCTTCGGCTGTGGACAACGCAACAATGGGTTGCTTCTTGGACGCCCATGAGACTGCCCCTGATCCGAGATGGAAAGCATACCCGGAGGTGCTCTTTCGATCATCGATACTGCCATCCCAGTCATTGTCTGTGTAGCCGACCAGTTCCAACTGGTCCCGTCTGGCGTAAAATAGGCCATGGTTCCGCGTCCCACTGACATAGCGCAAGATCCTCTTGCCTGCTTGCCAGTGCGTGTCCTTCGGAGTCTCCATGAAATGGCTGATCAGACTGACTTCGAACATCAGATCTGGCCGAGTTGCAGTCAAATACATCAGACTGCCAACTAGCCTCTTGAACAAGGTTGGATCTACAGACCTCCCTGTATCCAACTTGCTCAGCTTCAAACCTGTGGCTACAGGTGTGATGGCAGGTTTTCTGTCCTCCATCTTGAAGCGCTTCAGGACATCCTTCGCATACTTGCCCTGAGAAATGAAGATGCCATCTGCTGATTGGTCAACTTCAATGCCGAGAAAATATTTCATCAGCCCCATGTCTGTCATTTCAAACTCGGACTTCATGGCTGTTCTAAACTGCGCAAATAGGCTGCTGCTATTGCCAGTATATATCAGATCGTCTACATACAGGCAGACGATGATGAGCTCACCTGCTGCATTTGTCTTCATGTATAGGGAGTGCTCATATGGGCATTTTTGAAACCCATTCTCCTAAAAATAGCCGTCAATATGGCTGTACCATGCCCTGGGTGCTTGCTTCAACCCATACAGGGCCTTCTTCAGTTTCAGGACTTTGCCTTCTTGCCCTTGTATTTCATAACCGGGTGGCTGGTCTATGTAGACCTCTTCTTCCAACACTCCATTGAGGAAGGCAGACTTGACATCCATCTGGTACACGCTCCATCCTTTCTAAGCTGCCAGTGCCAGAATCATTCTGACTTTGTCAAGTCGGGCTACAGGTGCATACACCTCATGATAGTCAACTCCTGACTTTTGCTTGTAGCCTTTCGCCACTAATCTGGCCTTATGCCTGTCAACTTCTCCTTGGGCATTAAACTTCATTTTATATACCCACTTGACCCCAATGGTCTTCTTTCATGTTGGAAGATCTATTAGCTGCCATGTCTCATTCTTCTCAATGGCTGCTATCTCCTCATCCATCGCATTCACCCATTTGCGATTTTGACTTGCCTCTTCAAACTCCATTGGATCACATTCAGTAAAGAGAGCAAAATCAGAATAATCTTCATCTAACTGATTACGGGTTACCTCATAAATGTCTTGCAAGCTCCGAGTCTTCGCAGGAGTCCTCAGATTTTGAATTCTGCTTGCAAGTGGAGGTGGCCGGGATGATGAGGGTGTGCTACTACTAGCACCACTATTGCTGCTTGAAGGCATAGGTGGTTGGACACTGTCTTCCTCCAAGTCTACAGATTCAATAGTTGCTGGTTCAGACTGACCAGTCTTTGAATTCCAGTTCCAGGCTTCATCCTCCAGGAACTTCACATCTCGGATGATGACAAGTTTCTTTGTCACAAGATTGTACAGCCTGTATGCCTTTGTTGGTTCATTGTACCCTATGAAGATGCATTTTTCAGCTTTGTCATCCAGCTTCTGCCTTTTCTCATCTGGAACATGTGCATATCCTATGCACCCGAAAACTCGCAAATGAGCCACACTTGGCTTCAACTTGCTCCAGGGCTTCCTCTGGAATTTTGTCCCTCACACTCTTGGTGGGACATCGGTTCAACAGATAAACTGCACAACTTATAGCTTCACGCCCAGAACTCATGTGGCAAACTTTTTGCCTTCAACATGCTCCGTGCCATCTCCATGATTGTTCTGTTCTTCCTCTCAGCTACACCATTCTGTTGCGGTGTATATCTGGCAGTGAACTGCCTCTGAATTCCATGTTGCTTGCAAAAGTTGTGGAATTCGTTGGAGATGTACTCTCCACCTCCATCAGTTCTGAGAGTCTTCACATAATGACCGCTCTGTTTCTCAACCAGAGCCTTGAACTCCTTAAACCTTGCAAACGCCTCTGACTTCAACTTGATTGGATAAATCCAAGTCTTTCGGCTGAAGTCATCAATGAAGGTCAAGAAATACTTATTGTCGACATATGAGGTGGTCTGCATGGGACCACAGATGTCTGAGTGCACCGGCTCCAAAGGCCGTGATGCTCTCCAAGACTGTCCTATAGGGAATGCATCCCTGTGCTGCTTGCCGACCAGGCAACCTTCACAAACTTGATTTGGTTGCTCTATAAGGGGTAAACCCTTCACCATCTGCTTCTTGTGCAGCAGATTCAGGCCACTGAAACTCAGGTGACCGAATCTGAGATGCCACAGCCAGGTAGCATCCTTCTCAACTGCACTCAGAGACATCAAAGATTCATTTTGAATCTGCAGCGAAAACATTTTGTTTTTCGTCATGGACACTATTGCGATTTGTCCATGGACTTTGTCTCTGATGGAACAGACACCATCTTTGAACAGTACAGTGTGCCCCTTCTGCACAAGTTGTCCAACACTTAGCAGATTGTGCTTCAACCCAGGCACATAAAAAACATCTTGAATTGTTTTTCTTTCATCGTGCCGGGTGCGGATGAGGATCTTTCCTTTCCCCATCATAGGAACTTTGATGTTGTTCCCCATCTTGACTTCGGACTGGACTGTTTCATCCAGTTGTGAGAACATCTCCCTGTTCCCAGTCATATGGTTGCTGCAACCACTGTCAAGATACCAGATGTTTTTCTTGCTCTCCTCTTCAATACTGCAAGTCAGCAACACATTTCCTCCTACCGCATTTTTGGGTTCCTCCGTATAATGGGCTTGCTACTGATTCTCATTCGCCATCTTCTTTCTGCACTGTGTGGCATAATGGCCGAACTTGCTACAGTAGTAGCATTGGACCTTTGACATGTCCTTCTTCTGCTGAGAGCCACCTTGCTGATTTCTGCCAGTGCCTCTTCCTCCTTGCTGATGAAAGTTGCAACTTGGCTCAGCGTCCTGAGGGTTTGATCTCCCTCCTTGCTTGTTCCTTCTCCCATGCCTGCTTCTGCCTCTTCCTCCTTGAGAACTAGAAGCGTCATTGTGGGAGTCTTGTCTACCGTTGTCTCGGACTGAGACTTGCGCTTTGAAGGCTTGCTCCAAAGAAGACTGAGTTGAGCGGCTCAGCCTCTGTTCATGGGTCTACAGGGAACCCATGAGTTCGTCTATCGAGAGGGTTGTCAAATCCCTCGACTCTTTGATTGCTATCACAACCGAGTCGAACTTGGCAGGCAGACTTCTGAGAATCTTCTCCATGATTCTCTGGCTCTGCACAATTTCTCCATTCAACCGCATCTGGTTGATGATGTCAGTCGTCCGGGTGAAGAAGTCGCTCATCGACTCGGACTCGCTCATCTGCAGGTTCTCAAACTCTCTCCTGAGCATCTGTAGTTTCACCAACTTCACTTTGTCGGTGCCCTGATACGAACTTGCCAGGGTTTCCCAGGCCTGCTTGGCCTTGGTGGCTGATGCAATCCGCGGGAAGATGGTCTCCTCAACCACTTGCATGATGTAGAAGAGGGCCTTCTGGTCCTTCTTCTTGTGCTCTTTCAACAGATCCTTGTCTGCTTGAGAGAGGGCGGCCAGTGCTGCTGCATCTGCCGGTTCTGGGTAGCCGTTCTCGACTAACTCCCATAGCTCCTGAGATCCGAACAGGATCTTCATCTGGATGCTCCAGTAATCGTAGTTCTTGCCGTTAAATCGTGGGATCTGCAACTGCAGCGAGTTTCTCTCGGAAGCCATGCTTCTATCTCCGTGTCACGGCACTATCAGCTCTGATACCAATTTGAAGGAATTTTATTTCTTTTTCTTCACGTCGCCAAAGTCGGACGTCGCAGCTCAGACAGCGCAGTGCGCCAGTCGTAAGCGACGACGGACTTCGCCCAAAACTGGGGCGAAGTGCGAACGTCGGGGCACCGACGGACTTCACCCAAAACTGGGCGAAGTTCGAACTTCACGCGCGCCGATGGACTTCGCCCTAAACTGGGCGAAGTTCGTACTTCGCGGGGGAAAACGGACTTCGCCCGAAACTGGGTGAAGTTCGTACTTCGCGAGGGCAAACAGACTTCGCCCGAAACTAGGCGAAGTTCATACTTCTTGGGCACCAATGGACTTCACCCGAAACTGGGCGAAGTTTGTACTTTGGGCCTGTTGACGGACTTCACCCGAAACTGGGCAAAGTTTGCACTTCGACAGCGAAGTTGGAAAGGCTTCGCTGAGACTTTCCCAACTTCTGCATTGGAGTCTTTTCTTGACTTCTTCGTCTTGCATGGTGCCGCTAGGTTTGCCTGGCTTGGCAACACCCGTATGAGAGGAGAGAATGACCGAAACAGAGAAAAACAAACTGCAAACCCTAAAGATGCCTAAAACAAATAACAAACTTTATTCATATGAAAAACTAGGGTTACAGAAATTCCTCAACCGAGGAAATAACAACATCTGTAGGCTACGCTGCAGGATAAACTAAACAGGGAGAAATGTCGAGTCTGCTGCTCGGACATTAATCAGCTGAGCCACACTACTCACTGAATCGCTCTGCTTTCTTTCTCTGCTCTATTCTTCGCTTCTTCTTTCACGAACTTCTCTCACACCCGCTCTGCTTCTCTTTTTTTTGAAGACACGAACTGCCCTTTTATAGCCGCGGGGAGAGGAGGATAAGGTTTATCCTCTAACAGCTTCGGATAAGGGTTATCCTCTGACCGGCCCTCATCTAGGGTTTTTGACAAACGCCGACTTGGCATTAACTCCTACGGAGATCGGATCTGTCAGGTGTCAAATCTGTCAGAAGGTAGGTGTGACGTCATGTCACACTTTTGTCGGGATCCCGGACTGCGGTAGCGTAGTCCGACTTCGCCCATGTCTGGAGCGCAATCCGGTTTCGCCCAAGGTTCGGAGCGCAGTTGGGCACAGGCATGAAATCTGGGTTAATTTTTCTAACAGCATTGAAGTTCCCTCACCGCGCTGTTGTGGAGTACGTTGTTGTGGTGAATTATTTTTATGACCTTTCACTTGTGTGCTGGTCATTCGCATTACTACCGCAATGAACTATTGAAGCACCCACTTCCACATTCATAGACCTCACTGATTCCTGTGCACTTACCTGTGCACTTACCTATTTGATCACAGTGAAGGCATCAAATTTTTTGGCTGAGGTCATTGCTATGAGTTTTTTCAAGTTCTTGAAGCTGATTACATTGAGAAATACCTTTGTTTATGGTGCTATACGGATTGGTCTTTGGCAAGCAATGAAGGAGATGTGGCCTTGCTTGTTTTAAATCAGACAAAAAATGCATGAAGATGAATGACCCTGGGTGATGACGTCAAAATGTTTTCTTATTTTTCTACCTATTTTTTGTTAGATCAACTACGCGTGTGAGAGCGACAGGTATTGGGATAAGGCGATACTAAACTTCCAAAACATGCACCTATGAATTGTTTTCCAGCTCATGGTGAGATCAGGAAAAATAGAAATGTGAGATTTTATGGGCTGATTTCAATGCTCGGTGGCAAGGTCTATGAGTTATTTTCAATAAGATTCTATCATGAATGTAGCACGTAGCAAAAGTTAGTAATGCGCAGGAATTTGAATGAGCTTCGGGTTACTATGTAATTTTTGAGTTTGGTAATGTGCATGGTGTTTTCCATTGTTTTCACGGGGCCTAGTGGCAAAATATTTTGTTCATGTTGTCACATAGTTGGGAATATTTTATTTTATTTTATTTGGAATATGCACAGTGGAAGATCATGGAGTCATTGAAGTCGGGGGGCCTATTTTAAAACAAAAAATTATGGAACCTTTATTAAAAATAATGCCTTATTTTATTATAAGTGGGGGAATTTTATATAAAAAGAATGTTTTTTTAATGTTCTTTTCTTAAAAGGCAAGGATAGCCATTTTTTTTCCTAATGATTTAAAGGGATGGGGTCATGTGCAAGTTTACTTGAAAACAAAAGGAGATATATTTTATTTAAATAGAGGGGTTTCATTTTCTTAGGACATATTTTTTAAACCTTGCATTATTCCAAGATTTTAGAATATTTTTTTGTAAAGAAAAGAAGAATATTATTTTTTTTCCTACAAGATATAGGTCTCATTGAAATTCCAATATAGGGGTATTTATAGTCGTCAGAAAGGTTTTTCCAAGCCAAATAAGATGGTACAGTCAATTTTCAGTTTTGAAACTGATTTCCATACTTTTTTTATGGCTCAATATATTGTATCATGGAGTGCATTCTTGGTTGAACCCAACACTCCCAGCATTGGTGCCCTTGTTTTATTGTTTGTCATTTTTCTTGGACCTTGTTAATCAGCCCATTGTGTTCGTATAGGTGGACACCAAAAATTTGTGCTTGTGGAGTCTTTTTTGGACTACCCTTGCGATTGTGGTGCTTCTTTTTCCATCCTATCTTCTCACCTTTTTTTGTGTGAGACACTATGGTTTAGAGGGGCTTTACATTGGTGACCTTTTTCATGGTTTGCTACCTTGATATGTATCCAAGCACCAATCTGGGAGAATGCTTTCATTTCGGCGACAAGTCTCTATTTTTTTTGAGACCTCTGATGGGTCCTTTACAGGCTTCTTAATGGAAGTTGTCCTAGGGGGGTTGAAGAGGACATCTTCCTTCCTCCATATCCTCCATGCACATCTTCCTTATTCTTCTATTCTAGCAAGTGGTTTTCTCCCTTGAGGTTTTTTACCATTTCTCTTGTTTTACTGGTTGTCCACAAGTTTTGGACCTTGTTATCATCCCATTGTGTTCATATAGGTGGAAACCACATACTCATGCTTGTGGGGTCTTTTTTAGACTACCCTTGCAATTTTTGTGGTTCTTTCTCCATCCTATCTTCACACTCATTTTTTGTGAAACACTTTGGTTTTAGGGGACTTTTTCTTTAGTGATCTTTATTCTTTTGATCACATATTGTACATGAGTACCTTATCAGGCCTTGTTGTCGAGACTCATTTCTATGGCTATACCATCTCTATTGTACATGAGTACCTTATCAGGCCTTGTTTTTGGGACTCATTTTCTATGGGTATGCCACATCTTGTTTATTCCTTTTTTCACTTACCCCTAGTATCACTTAAAGGGGGGTGTTAGAGTATCTTGGTGCATAGAGGTTTTCACCTCTCTCTTCTTCTTATTGTTCTTTTTCTTCTTGGAAGATGGTTTTTCCCATGTGGTTTTTTCACCATCTCTCCTATATATAAGTTCATTGTACATGAGTACCTCATTAGACCCAGTTGTCGGGACTTTTTTTTTTGTTCAATGAGGATAATATTTGCCATCTAAAGACATGCCTCTTCATTTTTTAAAATATGGTTTTTCCCATGTGGTTTTTTCACCATCTCTCATATTTGTAATAACATAAATAACATAGCACATGAGTACCTCATCAGGCCCAGTTGTCGAGACTCATTTTTTTAGGACAATCTTCGCCATACGAAGACATGCCTCTTCTTTTTCTTTTTTGATAGATGGTTTTTTCCCATGGGGTTTTGCCATCTCTTCAAAAATAATCATTGTTCATGAGTACCTAATCAGGCCAAGTTATCGAGACTTATAACTTTTTCATGAGGATAATATTCACCATCCAAAGACATGCCTCTATCTTTATATTTTTGATAGACAATTTTTTCTAAGGGTTTTTTTTTCACCATCTATATATTGTAAATGAGCACCTCATCAAGCCATGTTTCTAGGACTCATACCTTACCTTTTTTTTGTCAATGAGGACAATATTCGTAAACCGAAGACATGCCTCTTACATTTTTTTTGATAGATGTTGTTTTCCCATGTGGTTTTACCATCTCATCAAAAAAGGATCATTGTAAATGAGTACCTCATCAGGCCATGTTGTTGGGACTCACATTTTTTTGGTATTAAGAGGATAATATTCACAAATTGAAGATATGCCTCGACATTTTTTATTTTTTGATAGATGGTTTTCCCACGAGGTTTTTACCATATCTTTAGAAAAGAAAACATTGTACATGAGTACCTCATAAGGCTTTATTGTCGAGACTCATTTGTATCATTCACCCCTAGTATCAGTTAAGGGGGGGTGTTAGAATAAGTAATTATTATCTTAAGTTCTACTAGGACAAACATACTTGAGTTTCCACTCCTCCATGAGTCAGGTGAACTGTCAATATAGTCTAGATTAGATTTGATGAATTGTTGTAATCCAATGGCTCTCAATGATCAACTTTGCTATTTATACAATGTTGATCAATGAAATAAATCAATCAAGTAGTATTTTATTTTCTAACATGTACAACCATTTTTACTGTACAACACTTCATTGTATGGTGGTTTTATTGTATATTTTTTACAACACCTTCAATTGCATGGTGGTTTAATTGTATAGGTTATACATTGAATGGTGATATTTTCTAGTTTAAACATCATTCATTCAATGACAATAATATTGAAGGCATAAAATTGTTAAATTGAATGAAATTATGGACACTCAATATCTCTCCTTAATCATGACAACTATCTATTCATATTTTGCTTGAACGATAATCACATGTTCATTATTGAAGAATGGTATTAGAATTTTAAATAAGATGATAGTCATACAATTTGTCTTGCAAACTTAATTTATGTTATCCTATGTAGTAGTCCTAAGACATCGCTATTTTTAGTAGTATATGGGGTTAGGTCTTATATCTATCAATACTTTGCATTCGTATTGAGTACTCCACCACCACATTCACCTATTTTATAATGTGTGCTACTACCTTATTTTATCTTCCTCCAAAAACGTATAGTCCTACATACACTAAACTCTGCAAAGCACAATCTATATTCTCAACATTTATAAATTATAGATTTAATTTTAAATATAATTGTATTCAAAGCATGATCTACAATCATATTAGAAATAAATCATTCTTTTATATGACAATGAAGTCAAAACACTCTCTCTTTTATTTTATTTCCAACACAACTCTACATTTTATTATCTCAAAACGTGTTTCTCTTCTCTCTAACTCTCTCCTCTCTTCATCCTCTAACTAATTTATTATCTACATCCACCCTTTTGTGCTCTACTTCCTATTTTCTTCTTTGTATTTTTTCCCTTTCCTTTATGGAATTTTGGTGGTTTTTAAAATAGTCTATCTATCATTTCATAAATGGTTAATAATTTATGATGTGTTTAAGGTTTGATGCCCTGTATCATTAATTATGAATAGGAATATATGGAGACAAGAGTTACATTATATGAGAAATTTACCTTTATTGAGCATTTAAATGAAATAAAATGTTTTTCCTAGAGCATGAATATAATATTTAAATAGACAATATCTAAATGTCTAAGTTGATGAATAATTGTATCTCAATGTAAATGAATTATCATAATAAAGGGAATTATAATTGGCTTGAAGGCCACCTATAATCACATGAGAATTTAAATAAAATAAAATATATTTTCCATTATTGTGAGCACGAATATAACTTTTAAAGGGATAATATCTAAATTCCTAAGTTGATGAATAAATGTATCTCAATGCAAGTGTATTTTCATAATAAAGCAAATTATAGTTTCTCAAAGGCCACCTAAAAACACTAAAATATATGCTTCAAGTTTGTACATGCAAAATATATCCTAATAAATGCTATTTGCATATACCATATATCTATGGTTTGGTATTAGTCCTTTGGGTGTGTAATTAGATGAACTACTAGCAACACAAAACCATTTTTGAATTATTGTCCACCTACTTCATCACCCTTTGAGTATCGAGTTTTATTTTAGAGTATTACATAAGCTATTAAGTATCTTAGTAATTTAGAAATTTTTATAAAATATATATCTCTTTGGGATGGTATATTCAAGGAGTTCCCAATAATGATGGTGAATGATACAACTTATCATAGCTATATTTTGTTATGATAAAAATCTAATAATCAATAAATAATGCAATGTATGAGTAGTATTGTCCTAGTTCAAGATAACCATCAATAATAGGAGGAAATATATATCATATAATAGGTTTTGTACTAGCTAGTTATTTTACCATTGTTTTTGAGGAAACCATTCATTTATTGGGACTAATATTTTACTTGTTAGGATGTATTATATTTTCTTGGTCAAGATAGGGATGCATATGACACATAAAAACAAAGATAAGGATGTTAAAAATAGATATATTAAATTACATCAAAAATATTATATACTCATGATCCTTTGTCTTAATTCATTTAATTGTTCTAATTGATTTATATATAATTATTAAGGAAAATATCTTTGTACCATACTTACCTATTTATTTTCAAGGATAAAAAATTTATCAATATGGTTTTATGTGAATCAATCATCCACATAGAATCCTAAAATATAGAAATCAAATGGTATCAATAGTGCATATATTAGATTGTATTCATATCAAATTTATTTGATAGTGTAATGTTAATTACAATTTCTTGAATAAATATTGTAATAGTAAATCATGAATTTGATTGATTGATATTAATCAAAATTAATTATAACTTAATCAAGTTGTATTTAAGTAATTATGAATATTTATAGTGGAATAGATTTTAAAATAATATTTTGATAAATTTTCAAGTAATTTTAGTATTACTATAAGGCTCATGCAATTTCTTTATTTAATATCAAATTTATTTTAATACTAAATTATGATATCAATGTATTATTATAATTTAATAGTTTATTTTAAATGTATACTAAAGTATTAAGGAAAGTAAGTAATTCTAATGCCAAAATGAAGGTTGTGAATTTTAATTAGAGCTCAGGCAAGAATATTTTAGTGGTGCTAAATCCTTGTAATTTTGGGATGAATCCTATTGTGGAGGATGATACATCCATGAAAATTTATCTATTGGAGTCATGGGTAGCTTTTGGGGCATAGGAGCTGTATGAATGTGACCTAAAGAATTTTAAAAGGGGAAACATTCTCCTTCAAATAGAAATTATAATCATATGTGCTCACATTATTTTGCTCAAGTGGTAACAGGGTTTAAGGGATCATAAGCATAAGTGGTATGCTAGACTTCCCTTGATTCAAATAAAATCTAAATTCCTGATAATTTGATTAGTAGTATTCTAGAGAGGGAATCTTGGAACCTTGTTGGGAAATCTCAAGGAGGGAGACCATATATATATGCAATAAAGAGATGGGCCCTATATCATTGGAAACCTAGGGGTTTTTTCAAAGTGGTGGTAATTCCTAGGGAGTCCATCCTATTTAAGCCAAACAATGAGGAAGGTTATTTTAAGAGAGAGAGATATTCCTCCGTAGATGGGAGCCAAAATTTAGCCCCAAGACTCAATGGGTGAATATTATCCCATAGTGGATAATCCTCCTAGAACTACCCATACACTTTTGACATAAGAGCATCTTTCAAGTGATTTCCAACAAGTTTGAAGGATTTATATCTTATAATGATTCATCAAGGTCAAATTATTGTATAAACACTGCCAGAATGTGTGTTGTGATAAATATTGATAGGTATCTCCTTATTTCTATGGATTTGATGTCTATACTAGGCTCTTGGACTCAATCAATTTTCTATGAGAACAAACCCCAAACCTTCTATATCTATGGAAATATGAGCTATCTTAGAAATGCTTGTTATCTACACGTAAAGCCTACCCCAAGTATGTGAGAAGGAAGGTGATGATTAGCAAGTGGGTACTGAAGTGAGATAACTTCAAAGGTAAGGAGAAAATACTAGAACATGAGCCTTCTATGGTAGAGACCTCAATTACAACCCCATGGAGGAAGATAAACAAATATCTTTGATCCCTTCTAACCTATTTAGTAGAAAAGAAGATCTAATCCAAACTCTGGATGAGATAAGAAATGTAACTCCAAAATGTGGGAGGAGTACCCAACCTTAAGTAGATCTAATAAAACAAATAAAGGTATGTTCTCAGGAGTTTATTTTTTACAATAAGTTTAATTACCTTACTTATGATGAAATAATATTGTAGCAATTTTTTGAGACCCCTGTGCAATCTCCTTTATTGGGGAAGGGGTCCCCTAGTATTTATTCTAGACAAATTCATGATATGAGATTCTATGATTATACTCCTATTATGGAGAAAGGATCTCATGACCCTAAAACTAGAAGTCATCGCAAGCTCAAATTTGATTTTAAAGTGGAGAAGAGATTTGGGAAAACTAGCAACATGACGTTAAGAAAAAGAGAAACGGAAGGTACAATTGTTGAAGGATTTACTATCCTTGGATAAATCCAAATATTGAAGTTGCAGGTAGCTTAAAATTGATAGTTTCAAACCTCCCCAATGGGAGTTGAGTGAGGTCAAGTTCCCCTGTAATTCCTCTAAATGAAAGTATGCTCATGGAATGTTAAGGGTATTTTGGCCATAAAAAATAGAGGGTGTTAGAATCATTGAGAAAGGATAAAAATTTGAATATTTTACTCATTCAAGAATCTAATTTAGAGGAAAATAGTTTTGATTTTGTTCATAGGATGGTATGGAAAGAGTTTGGTTTTTTAACCTCTCAGGAAAAATGGGCTTCTAGTTTTTATTGTGTTTTTGGGACCCTATGAAGTTTGATGGTAAATTCATCACCTTAGAAGAATGATTCACGAACATCTCCTTTTACTACAAAAATACCAATAGAAAATGGATTTTGACTTATGTGTATGTCCCAAATGCAATTATTGATATACTTAGTGTCTTGGCACCAAGAAATGAACTAAAGTGCATTACTTCTTCTACCCTAATATGCTCAAAATTTGTGGTCTTGTTTCCATCCAATTTATTGATTTCTCTGATTCTATTAAATCCTCTATGTTGGAGAGTCAAGGAGTTGAATAATTTTGTGTTCTTATCCCACTCCTTCAACCATAGGTCCCTTTATTTATCTTTTCAAAGTATCTCTTTATTGTGCAAGGCGGTATGGTGATCAGAGAGTCAGTATTTTTCTTTAGCGGAGTACTCCACAAAATAATCTTCCTTTTGCAATATAATTTCCAATTCACATAGGTCCAATTTCAAAATTTCCTTACACCTTAACATATTTCCAAAGGTATCTCTATTCCAATATTTCAGCTTACTCCTAACCAATTTGAATTTTCTAACAAGTTTGATCATTCCTTCACTTACATTTTCTTCTATCCACCAACCCCTAACTAAGGCCTCCAAATCTACGTGACTACACCACATCTCTTCAAATTTGAAAGTCCTAGGATGATGAGCCAAAATCTTAGGGAGTTCAAGCCACATGGCAATATGGTCGAAGCCCACCTTGAAAAGGGTAGAAAGGGTAACATCCCCATATAAGGGGATTCCCCACCAAGAAACTAGGACTCTATCCAATATGGATAGTATGAGCTGCTCACTCGATCTACGATTACTGTAAGTGTACTTTATCCCTTTAAAATCTAGATTAAAAAAAACTATGATATCAACAAAAAAATATAATCAGTATGATAAAAGAAAATTTATTCAAAATGATAATTAAACATAAAATTAATGATTAAAATAATATTGTATGATAGTAATAAGATACTTTCATGAAAACATGACGTAGACTTATTTTTCCTTATCTATAAAACACTAAATAATTTTTTGTAATGAATACATCAATTTCTCATTGCAATGACACAACACTATAAACATAATATAAAATATTAATAAAAAAAATTAAATAAAAAATTACAAAGGAAACTTTCATTTTACATGTATAATATTTTTTATATAAAAATAAACTAAAAAAATACCACATCATCTATACTTCAATTCATTGTTGTTATTTTCTAGACAAAACTTTACTAAACAATATTTGTATAGACCAAATTTTTTTAATTTTTATTTTCTTCAAGTTTTTATAAGGTTAAGACAATATAAATATGGAGAGTTATATTATTAACATTTTATTTATCATTTAATGTAAACATTAAAATTTATTTACAAATATTTAATAAATATAAAAATAATATATTAAATAATTTTTTAATATATATTTTAATGTAAACATTAAAATTTATTTACAAATATTTAATAAATATAAAAATAATATATTAAATAATTTTTTAATATATATTTTTTAAATTTTATTTATAAATGATTTTTATATAAAAAATTATAAAAATAATTACAATTATTTAATATTTTCTTAATTATAAATAATTTTAAAAATATAAATATAGTTATTTTTAAAATTAAACTTTTAATTAAAACCAATATTCTATTGAATTCTCATTGTTTCAATTTCTTAATCTTATTTAAGAAGATACCAGTCTATATCTTCAAAAATATTTGGGACACACTTTCCTCTCGTATTTTTCTCATCCTTATTAATATGTACTTGCAAATTTAAGAGACGAGTATTAAACCTCTCACTCTTCTTTGGTTAAAATTGCTGAACATTTTTTTAACTAGCTTATTTATTTTAAATAATAATAAATTAAAAATATATACATAATTAAAAATTAACATGGATTTTGGATATGTATAGGGGTTGATATTTTTATTTTCTAATTAGTTAATGTAATGATGCAAGTCTAATAGCATATTTCATGATTGAAATTTCATTCCACACCTTGATAGTGTAATGTGTGTTTGTGAATAATCCCACATTAATTATGTTGTGGGACTTGAGTGATTTATAAAGCCCAACACTTGCCATACTCTTTGCCAATGTGTTGTGGGATTTGAGAAAAAAAATAAAGCCCAACACTTGCTATACTATTTGCCAATGGATAACAGGCTTAAAGGTGCAAATCCTTGGTCCCACTCTATAGGATTTCTCACCCCTATTAACATTGAGTTTGAGCATGTGAATGATGGGCTAGTCCTCTTGCTTTCTAACATGTTAATTTGATGAAACAAGTCTTGCGGCATATTCCATGATTGGAAGGTTATGACACAAGTCTAGTGGCTAGCAAGTTTAGTGTTATATTCCATGATTGGAATGAGGTTAGCCCTCTTGTTTTTGAATATGTTAACTTGATGTCACAATTCTAGAGTATGATTGGAAGGTTATTACACAAGTCTAACTTGATGACACAATTCTAGAGGCATATTCTATGATTGGAAGGTCATGAAACAAGTCTAATGGCTAACAAGTCTTTATTTAAAGTATTTATTTCTAACAGTTTAACTTGATGATTCAATTCTAGTGGCATATTCCATTATTGGAAGGTTATGACGCAAGTCTAGTGGCTAACAGTTTAACTTGATGATTCAATTCTAGTGGCATATTCCATTATTGGAAGGTTATGACGCAAGTCTAGTGGCTAACAGGTAACAAGTTAACTTGATGACACAAGGTGTTATGACACAAATCTAGTGGCTAATAGGTAAATTGATGACATAAGTCTAGTACCATATTCCATGATTGGAAGGTTATGACACAAGTCAAGTAGCTAATAGGTTAACTTTATGACACAATTCTAGTGGCATATTCCATGATTGGAAGGATAACTTGATGATGCAAGTCTAGTAGCATATTTCATAATTGACATTGAGTGGCATATTCTATGATTAGAAGGTTATGACACATGTTTAGTGGCATATTCCATGATTAGAAGGTTATGACACAAGTTTAGTGGCATATTCCATGATTGGAAGGTTAATTTGATGATACAAGTCTAATGGCATATTCCATGATTGAAATTGTGTTCCATGTGAATACTTGTCTGTCTTATAGGTTGTTAATACAGGTTAATGTGAATCATATTTCTATGATTGGAAAGTCTATGTTGTTAATACAGGTTAATATGAATCATATTTTGATGATTGGAAAGTTAATGTGATGATGCATGTCTAGTAACATATTCCATGATTTGAATTTTATTCCACATTAATACCTATCTATCGTATAAGTTGTTAACGTTGTATGTCTATCTATATGCACTTGTTAATGATACAAGTCTAGTGGTATATTCCATATTCCATAATTGGAAGGTTATGACATAAGTCTAGTGGTATATTCCATGATTGGAAGGTTAACGTGATTGACATATTCCATGATTATAATTGTGTTCTACCTTAATACATGTTTGTCGTATAGGTTGTTAATACAAGTGAATGTGAATCATATTTCCATGATTGGAAAGGTAATGCAATGATGCAAGTTAATAACATATTCTAGGATTAAAATTCTATTCCATGTAAGTTAATGCCTTTTTATCTTATAGGTTGTTAATGTTGTTTTATAGGTTGTTAATGTTGTATGTATATTTGCACTAGTAAATATTGTATCAAATTCATCTTTTCATTGTTCAACATAAAAATATTATATTGAATTCACCTTTTTATAGGTTTCATACCTGAAAAAAAATTAGAAGGTAGTAGAAAGCATGAAAAATCATGATAGAAAAGTTAATGTGATGATACAAGTCTAGTAATATATTTCATAGTTAAAAAAAATTATTACAATAATACCAGTTAATCTTATAAATTTTCCATGTTAATACCTGTCTATTTTATAGGTTATTAATGTTGTCTGTTTGTTTAGACTGGTAAATATTGTATCGAATTCACCTTTTAATTGTTCATCCAAAAAATAATATACTGAATTCACCTTTTTATAGGTTCCATACGTGAAAAAAAATCCGAAGGTATAGGTTGTTAATGTTGTCTCTGTTTAGACTGGTAAATATTGTATCGAATTCACCTTTTAATTGTTCATCCAAAAAATAATATACTGAATTCACCTTTTTATAGGTTCCATACGTGAAAAGAAATCCAAAGGTAATAGAAAGCATGCAATTTCTAATGGATACAGGCAGTGAAACATCCCAGATCAAAAGTTTGTCTACAAAGAACAAAAAGTATGAAAATTTTCACCTTAAAGACATCCAAAATCTACAATAGATTTCTGACAGTATCCTAACTAATATTCGCAATTCTAAGGGTTAACCATAGGTTTAGCTAACTGTTAAGAACTAATGACTGTTGGAAGGTGAACTGACATAAAATTTGAAATTGTTCTATTAAAAAAATATAATATTGCCCTTATATTTACGGGCCACGAGAGTTTGAAAGTCGCACACGGTAATAATATTGCAAGAAGCATCTACGCTTTTTGTAACATATCAAAAAGTAAAAGATTGTGCGACTAAACAGGTTTTATATAATTATCCTGCGGCCGGTGTTAGAAAACTATAAAAGATTAATCTTCTATTTTAATAAAATCTTTATGGATGGACTAGAATAGTCCGGTCAAAGCAAATCATTGTAGACATAAGCGGTCGTGTATCTAATAAATTCTGTAATGCACTTTGATTCTTTTAAGATATCATATTCTATTCAAGTTCGAAGTAATCTTTTGAACTTTTAAAAGAAAATACTGAACTTCGTTTAACATTTAATTACATTTCAAGAGTAATATTCTGTTTCAGAAATGCTAAAAATCAATGATAACCTTTGGTATTAGCTAGATACTAACGAAACAAAAAAGATTATAGTGTCTACGATGACTCAAGGTAATGAGTAAAACATCATAATAGGATATTTATAAATTTTTATTTTATAATTTTTTTTTGGTATTATTAATAAAAAAGGATTTTGAAAGGGATCTCATAACATTTTACAAAGCACGTAACAATAAAAAAATAAAATAGAATAGTCAGAACAAACTCATAGTAAAAGGAGTCCACAAAACTTTAGGAAAAACCAAACAAACCGATCAATAAGAGAACTGAGATAGTTCTACAACATTGAGTCAAAATTGTTAACAATATTACGAGACATATGGGTAGCTTCCTTAGCATAATCTAAAGCCATCTTACCAGAGCTCCAAACCACATGTTGCTTAGTTTCCATTAGATGCAATCTATGCAGAATGGTGCTTTTCTTCACCGCAGCTTGTCCCAAAGAATAAACATCAGCCATCGACCAATCTTTGAGGAAGGTCTATGAAAAACCTCAATATCATCCACTTTGGATAGAGGAGAAGATTCTTCCAACTCCCTCCTTTTACCAATAAGTCAAATAGACTTACGAGTACTTCCACCCTCCATCTTACAAATAGCAAAAAGGCCCTCCACACCCGAAGAAGCAATAGGGGATGCCAGAGAATTCTTAACAACCTCGGTAGAAAAGTTCCTCGCCACCAAACCCCAAACCCCTTTAGCAGATACATAGACCTTACGAGAAATCTTTTCCATGCACAACCCCATGGAGAAAGAGTACACATCTTCTGAGTCTGCACTCGAACTTTCTAGGTTCTGGCAAAGGAAGAGAGCTTAGAGACTTTAAAATATCTGGCCACCACCCTATTCTCCATAGATGCACGTTCAAAAACCAACAAAGTCAAGCCCTGGTGTAGGGGAAATTGGCCCCACCCACCTTGAACATACAACATTGATTTACACATTGAATTGAAAAGGAACAAAGGGATGTTCATCCACATTTGTCTCCAAAGGTGATTTAGGAACATGGCATGAAAACTACAAATACTGTCATACAAGGAATCCAAAGTGAAAAAATCCATAATCACCTTAATTACCTTATTCCATGGCATAGGCAAGGCCTTAGCACTAAAACCATTTTGAATTCTTGGTAAGAATTCATCTCCTTCCAAGAAGAAACTAATATCTTTTAGTAGCAAGTGTCTGTCCTGGTTTTGAAATGCACCATCCAACTCCAGCCCCGTGGTGTGGCTAACCAATTCCGTCGAGACCTCAAAAGACCACGACCCAACATGAACCCATCCCTCCTTCCAAGTAGCAACCATCCACATAGAGAGAACTAAGTTATGGCCGTGGAATTTCTGGATGCAATCCAGCAAACCCCGACCTTCAAAATGGACAGAACATCCTCATCCGCAGTAAAAGACGTAGGTTCCACCCTCAACTTAGTCTACTTTAACTTACGATTATTGACCTTAGACTTCCCCATATTCAAGAAGGACACAAGACACCAGGTACAAAAACCTACAACTGACCACTCAGGCAGACCAGAGAGGAATACGTCCGCACACACATTATAACATAAAAGACCCTGAACACGGCTCGGACGTAAATACAACATCTCTCCCGAACTAGGCCAAACCAAAATTCTAAACGGCTCGGACGTAAATACAACATCTCTCCCGAACTAGGCCAAACCAAAATTCTAAAGTAAAAAACGAGTGAACTTCCCACCAAAGTCTCGTGAACACCGAGAATAGGGTTACACCTAAATTTTTCCACTCGAACACAAGGAAGGAGAACAAGTCTAGGAAAATACAAGATCGCAAAAGAAGGAGCTCAAAAAACCCAAGCAAGGACACGGGCCTCCTAAAGCTGAGAAGGATAGAAAAGCTATCACAAGACACATGACCCAGAAGACAAATCCAAACCCCCTACCAGCTGGTGAGAAATAGAGAAAAAACCAGACAGGTGGGAAAGAAACTAAGGACACATTACCAACGACAGATCCACAACTGACTGAAAAGAGATGAACATTCCGAGGCACAAAAACCAGAATAAAAACAACAAAAACCAATCCTGATAACGACAATAAACGGCATCTCTAGGATTTTCCTGACAGCACGAACGAGGTAAAAGCCACCAGAACCCAAAGAGCGTGAAAAAAGACTGCCGAAAGACGAACTAGAGCCAGTACGAAAAACCTGGGATTTAAATTCAAACTTTTATGTTTATATATCAACAGTCTGTTCTCCATTGACATGCTTGGCGCTATCAATCCAAATCGGCTAAGGCAATTTAGCATCACGTTATCGTTGAAATTAGGTAAAGACGTAAATTTGAAAATAATATACATGCATGGTAAATCTGTCACCCAAGTTCAGAGCAAAGTTGTAATAACTCTGGTCTCTATTTTCAGTTCTCTAGTCATTTTCTATTATGTAATGAATGTTTTTGTTTGTATCGACCTCAAGTGACTCTCTAACAACCATATAATTTATTTCCTCCGTGACAATCGCTCCTGCCTGCCTTTTTGAGAAAGAGCCGGTAGAACGTCAATCGAACATGCTAGTAAGGAGATCGAGATCCACAGTACCACTTGTATGATTATATTACACCTCTTTGAATCCACTGGCGTTGAAGTTCGAACTTGTGTGCTCCCGTACTACCGACTTTTTTTAGAATATTAAAAGTTTCATTGCAACAACTTGAAAATTTTCAATTTGCACGGGATTCTCTATGATTGCGCATAGCCCAGCAATAGGACTCTACAGTCTCTGCTGAGGTGGGGTCTCCGATGATAGATTGAGCAATCTTTTCGTATTTATTCAGGTGCGAATGTAGAATTCAACATTATTATAAGAAAATGTTATTAAAAGTAACATTGTATAAGATAAACATTACAATATGTTATTAATGTAACAGTGTATAAGATAAATAATACAACCAATTACACTTACATACCAATATGTTCGAGACCAATTTCACTTTTTACAAGCTTGTTTATTTTTCAATAGGGAACATTGATACGCAAAATACACTTAGTTTCGTAATTAATGTTTTCTAATGTGTAGTTCTCCAAACATTACTGACCTTAATCTTCAAGGAATCTGCTTGACTGCTTCATTTTCACTTAGAAAATGTCCACTATTCCTCGTGCTTAGTACCATAGAGGGGAGTAGCATGCATAAAGAAAAAAGTAAGTGTATCCGCATATAAAAAATAATTTAGTGTGAGGGCTAAGTTTATATAGTTTTTTTTAATATTTTTATAATATATTTTAATATTTTTTTAATATATTGATTTTAAATTTTTTATTTTGAATTGGTTAGTATAGTGAAAATGGTCACTATTCCTCGTGCTTAGTACAATTGAGGGGAATAACATGCATAAAGCAAAGTAAGTGTATCTGCATATCTTTATACCAAAATCATCTACTTGACATACTTCTGAATCTTAAAAATTTGATTAGCATTAAAAGACCAAATAGAAGCATAGTAAACAGTATAAGAAGATAGATAGAATTTTTCGACAAATCTGAAATCTACCAGCCAAAGAAAGTTATCTCTTTCTCAAATTTTCAAGTTTTAAAACAACTTTTTCCTTGATCCAACTCCACATGTTTCTTAGATTAGGTTGAACAACAAAAGGAATCCTAAGATATCTAACTTGAGTATTGGGCTCGCACCATTGCAATTCAAATTAATTAATCCATGTAGAAGGATTATCATCCCAAACCAAGATTTTAGATTTGGCTTTCAAAATTTTTTCTCCATAAGCACTACATAATAAGTCAAGTTCATAAAATTACCCTCAACCAGTTCCACAAAAATAGTAGTATCATATACAAATTGCATATTAATGAGATCCTAAGATGAAGGTAAATTAACACCACAGACAACAGGGCCAAGAGAGTTATCTCTCAACAGATAATAAAGAAGATTGTTAGCAATTATAAACAATGCTAGAGCAAGGGGATAGCCCTACCTGATAGACCCTTGCAGAGCTATGGTATCAGATAAACTTCCATTTACTTCAATCCTTGTCACTGCATCAGACATAAAAGTTTTAACATATGGTTAAATGGGATTAGGTTGCTTTGAATAAGTCTAAAGGTGGGTTGAGGTTGATTGATTTACGTAAAAAAAGAATGACACTAGCTTTCAAATGGATTTTGAAAAGTATTAATGGATAGGAGCCATGGAAAGCTTTATGTAGGCATAATATTTGCAACAATGTTCCTAAAAAATCTAAGTTTTGGTATGGGCTGCATTTGTTTGATATTCTTTTTGGCACTTTTGACAGCAAGCCTTCAGGTTCAGATGTTTTTAGAAGCCTTTGGAAGGCTTGGTTACAGGTCAAATCTAAAGTTGAAGATTGGTTTTAACCTATTGGTTCTCAAATGAGATTTTTTAATAATTATTCTATATGGTGGAATCTTAAGCATAACAATAAGATCCTAGCTCGTGTACAGGGTTGTTTAGCTTGTAAATGGGCTTAAAAGGGAATTCTTTTTTTAACCATATTTTGTGTTGCTGGGTTAAAGTCTTGGGATTATTTGAAGCAAGATTTTAGTATTCTAGAATCTCAATACAAGACTTATTCCATCATCTAGAATAGTTTTAGAAGGCTAGTTAATCCTATTTTTATTGATAATGAACAACAGGTTATTGATTATATTTTATAGAAATATGAATCCAAATTTTTGCAGTCCAAGCCTAAATAGATTTATATTATGCTTACTACTACGGATATTATTTTTGACCATATTAATCATAAATGGAGTATGGATTTTCTCCTAATTATTATGCTCATACCCTGCAATGCATTTGGTCCAGACATCTTGAGCCTAAAAAGTGTTTTTTCAGATGCCTATTGTTACTTCACAGGCTGCCCATTGTGGTTGATCATAGTATGGTTGTTATATGTTTTTTATGCCGAGTTTCGAATACCATTTCTCATATTTTCTTTGAATGTAATTATGCTAAGGAGATTTGACTTATGTTTTGTTCCAATATTCATGGTTGGGACTGCAGTTCTACTTTGGATAAAATGCAAATATTATGTGGTCATATTCAGTAGTTGCATGTCTTATAATATGATCTGGTTATTTCTTTCCACTGAGATTTTATGGACGATTTGGAAAGCTCGTAATGATAAACTCTTTCAACAACATTATAGGTTTCTTACTGAGTCTCATTTGAGACTCGTATGATTTAAAATAATTTTGTAGGTTAACAGGTTGATTTGTGGACTTGATGATCGGTTAAAGCCTAAGAATATGCATGAAAATCTGATTCAGATAAATGAAAATATTTGGACTACTAGTTCTTTATTTTAGGACATTAAGGATTCTGATTTCTTCCTTTGGTTTTGTAATTTTGTCACTATATGTAATGACTTGCATATTAAAAACAATTTTAGTCATGATGGTCAGTCTTTGTAGTAGTTGCTGAAATTTTTGTTGGTATTCCAACCTTATAATGCTCTTCTATATGTGACTTATTGTATTATGTTTATGGTTTTTTATTTATAATATAAGTATCAGATGTTCAATTCAAAAAAGTGTATCCGCATATAAAAAGTAATTTAGTGTGAGGGCTAAGTTTATATGGTTTTTTTTAATATTTTTATAATATATTTTAATATTTTTTTAATATATTGATTTTAATTTTTTTATTTTGATTTGGTTAGTATGATAAGATTGAGTAGTTTCTTCTCAACTATGATTTTCCATGGAGAACTATGTTTATCAATAGGAAATTTAACACATAACCATCACACACCCACTCCCTCACACACTCGCCATGCTTTAATAGGGAATTAACACACAACCACCCCCTCACAGACTCGCCCACGCTGCGGTTTGAGCTTCAAACCTTCCAAAGAAGATCCAAATCCTGAATTGTTGCATTGTCCCCCTAAGACCAAAAATTTTATGGTAAACACCCACCCCTCACACACTTGCCATGTTTGTCAATAAGAAATTTAACACACAATCACCACACAACGACCCCATCACACACTCACCCACGTCACAGTTTGAACTTGGTATCTCTCAAAAAAGAGCCAAAGATCGAACTGCTGCTTTGTCCCCTTAGGAAAAAAAGGTTTATGGTAAACCAATGTGATTTGAACCACAGTTGTGTGGATCTGCATCTTATAAATTACATTCCTCAACTGGCCGCCTCACACCAACTCAACTATGCATTCACCCTTTTTTATTTTAAAAATTAACTAAGAATCATAAAGATTTATTTGGCTAAATTTTAAATGTTACATTTATTTAGCACTCACCCTTATTGATTTTAAAATATTAACTATAGAATTAGTTAACTTTAAAATAATTAATTTTTATTTGACTAAATTTTAACTTTAAAATTACAAATTTTTATTTGACTAAATTTTAAATTTTACATTTAATTAGATAATTTTTTTGAGGGCTAAGATTTTATTAGTGATAAATTATTTTAAAATATTATTTTATAAAATAATGAAACATTAGTTTTATTCTTTATTTAAAAATAAAACAAGTATTATATTAATAAAAACTATTATTAATTTAAAAATATAATAAAAATTATTTTGATAATTAAAAAATATATTAAAATAAATAAGATATAAAATATTAGATTTTACACTATTTCATTTACATAAATGTAAGTTAAATAACCATAAAGATATATATGATGATATATTAATTTTACAAATCCTAGATTCTCATTAATGGATTAATGCATTACAGCCTTCTTTATTAGTTATTATTTTACATATGTGAAATATTAACCTATTTTGAAAATTGATCTAATATAACATACTAAGTTTATACATTATAGGTTACGAGTTTATTAAAATAATGAAGTTTATATAAATATCTAAGTATAAAATATAACTTTAATTGAAGATTAAAAGTTGATCTTTTATGAAATGAATTAATATAACAAGCCCAAGAAACAATATCATCTTAGAATAATTTTTACTATTATAAAAGAGATATAGTGTACTAAATATATTTTTTGATATCTATTATTATTCATATTTAAATTTAATTTTTTTATTCTTAAACATTATTTTTGCTAAAATATTAATATTAATATGAAATTGTAGTAGGTGTGCTTATATATATTGTATATATTGTGTTGAATAATGATGATGTATATTCTTTGCAAAGGTAAGTACCTAGTTAATAATTATGTAGGTGCCCTTATGTATAGATATAATGGTTCAGTACCTAGTTAATAATTATTTAGGTGCCCTTATGTATAGATATAATGGTTCACAAAAAGTCCTTCTAACTAAGAACATTTTGCCCTCAAAGCATAGGAAGGGAAACATAAGCAAAAGTGAAAGAGTAGAATTTCTATGAAGTTTCTTTCTAGGAAATTCATTCCCACTCAGTTAGGTATTATGTGATGTCTTGACTATGCAAAATCATGTAGAGGTATCTAAAATATCTTTAAGATTTAAGTATAAGTGAACCTTCCTCATTCGATATTGGGAGCTTAGTTTGAACTAGAGTAAGAGTACCCAACTTTTATTTTAAGGAAGAAAAATAAAAACGTCATGAATGTGATCTTTATTTATATCTTCAAGAGCATATGAAATAGGGTCGGTCTTCTTTATTATATGATAAGGACCATAATATTTATGGGACAGCTTGAAATTCTTTACTATTCTTAAGAGATATTTGCATATATATATATATAAACCCAATCAATTTCTCAAAACTCATATTCAAAATAATAATTATCAACATGTTCAAAGTTAAGCTTTAAGGCATACGTAAATGCATTGGGTTCTTTAATATAATCATGTACAGTTAGAATATTTGCTTGATTAAGCACAATGTATTTAGATCACGAGGGTTCATAACCATATAAGAAAATAAAGTGAGATATTTTAGCTAATATATGGTAAGTTGTGTTACACCACCATTTATCCATAGATAACCATTGGAAATATTATTTTGGTTTATGTGATATATAACATCATAAGTAACCCCTTAAGCACTTATTTATGAACTTTGCTTATCCATGAGTTTGGCTATGATATATTGAACTCGTTGTTTGTAAGATCTCTATTTACTAGCATAATTCATTTTAAAAGTTACTAGTAATAAATGGATCATGATCACTTATTATTACATTTGGGAACCCATGAAGGTTATAAATATGGTTGATAATTGTTTTTCTTCATTAGAATTAAATGGGTAAATTGTGTGAGGTGATCCACCACCACATAAATTATATTATATCCATTTGATATAAATAATCCATTGATATAATTAATGTATATTTCTTTTTATTTTTATGTTATGTGTAATAATTTAAAAAGTCCTAGTATGCTACATGCTCACTTTTATGTCTTTGGCATGTATTACTCTTAGCCACATACTTTTAAATATCCTTTTATATACCTTACCAAAAAATAATTATTGAGTATTATAATATATTTTGAATAAATCAACATGCCCTAAATTTGTTGAAACATGAGTATCTATAAAAAATTTTAGTACAAAACTTGAATTTAAAGTTATATATATATATAAGATTTAATTTCTACATGTAAATTATATATGTTTCTCAACATTTATAATGATTTCTTTATACTCATCACTTTTGACATTCAACTTGCACATCTTTAATCCATTTTGGAATGATTACTAAAATTGTATATGTGATTACTTCTTCATATTTCCCAACTAAAGCATAAATAACCTAGTTATATTTTCCTTGTGTAGAATTTTAAATTTAAATTATTGAACTTTAGTCACCCAATTATGTTATTAAATCATTAATAATTATATTGCAGTAGACATTTAAGATAATCATGGTTAATCATGGTCAATATAAAGTAAAACATTACTACCAATTAGATATTACAATTATTTTACTAAATTATTCTTAATTACAAGCATTTTCTTACCATAAACAAACTTTGATTTGCTCCTGTGGTTTAAAATTCTAAGTCACATATGTCATTGGGTGATGATCTCGCATGAGCACATCTCCAAGACCCACTTAACAAGCATCACATTTGATGATAAATGATTTATAAAATATATGATTTCTTAATATAAGAGCTAAGGATAACACTTCCTTCAAATTTATAAAGCCTTAATTAGCTTCGAGAGATCATTCAATGAATCACTTTTTAGAATATCTGATAATGGAATTATAATATGTCTATAATATTTAATAAATTGATGATAGTATCCCACTAAAATAAGGAAGGCTTCATTTTGAACATATTTTTAGGTCTAGGCCATTCCATTATTGATTTAATTTTAACATGGTTAGCTTTAATGCCATCGTTTGATTGAATATTTGGTTTTCTAGAACTATACTTAAATATTTTTGCATAAATTTTATTTTCTTATAATATTGCTAGCACCTCATCCACATGCTTAAGATGATCTCTCCAATTTGTTTAAAGAAAAAAATTATGAAAGAATACTAAGACAAACTTCCATAGATAGGGTTGAAATATTTTATTCATGGTGGCTTGAAAGGTATCAAGTATTAGTTAATTAAAATGAAATCACCTTGAACTCATAATGGTCTTCATGAGTTCTATATGCTACTTTTAGAATATTTTATATCTTGATTCATATTCGGTAATATCCTGATCTTAGGTCCATTTTAGTAAATTATTTAGTACCATGAAGTTCATCCAAATTTTATTTAGCAAATGGGATATCAAATCAATATATGTGATAAAACCCTTTTTTTTTTTTTTGAATAAGTATGACTAGTATTGAGTATGTGCTCTTACTAGGCCTAATAATACCTAATTTTAATTACTCTTGGACAAAATGTTTGGCCTCAATTTTATGGTGATATGAATAATAATATAGTTTGATATTTACTAGAGGTGCATATTTATTTTATTTAAATAGCATGTGTAATATCTCATTTGGGAGATATTCATAAGGGTAGATCTTGGAATATAAAATCATATTTATTAATGACTTGATTTATTTTGTTATCTTGTACACTTATTTGGATAATGAATTGATGGTAAAACATTGAGCAATAATTATGGATGCTCCTATTTTAATAAAACTTTCCATTTTATATGAAAACACTAACTATAATGGAGAAGCATGAAATCCTTTTATGGTGTACTTTTAGCATTTCCATTTGGGTTTGAAAAAATAATTTTTAAAACAACATTTAAAAAATCCTAGGGTAGTTAACCATTATTCTCTAATTACTACATTCAATCCTCCTAATAGTATATTTGTAAACCTATATTTGGGAATTCTAATATCTCAACCCATAGGTTCACAATAAGATAAATATTCTTGCATTAATTATGTTGATGTTTTTGGTGGGTGTCAAGTTTTTGCTAAGAGTGTTTTATGGATTTAATCTAAATACTATCTTTTGATGTGTTCAATTGAGCAAACACCTAAGTTTAATAACAAAAATATAAATAAAATATAGACCTTAAAATAAATATTTGAAAAATGATACAAGGAAAAAAATTATGCAATCAAACACAAGCCTAATTCATATATGTACTTCTTGTTATTTATAGTACTATGCTAAGCTAGAATAGAAAAATAAATATTATTTTGCACTTTCAAGCAATGGTGCAAGAGGGAATGCACAAATTAAAGTTAGCCTAATTATGCAAAATGGTATATAGTTTGTTGTAATGCCTAATAAATGTGACAAATGAAGAAATAATAATGATGGTTCCTTGATTTATTATGCTACTTTAATAAACTAAACAAATAAAGGAGAGAACACAATGAAGTAAACAATTATGTTAAAGAAAAAACTAAAATAAGAATACCTAGAATATCATTGAGGTCAAATTCATCGTCTAAATATTGGATTAACTATTCATGACTGGTTTACCACCTATAGAAAAATTCACTACCTATAACAATTTTATCACATGCCGACCTATGAATTTGTAGAAAGAGCTAAAAGGGATAAACAATAAGGGTATTAGTTTTAGTGGAAGTATTTGATGCTTGGAAAGTTAAACATTCTTGTTTTGTGGCTAGGACCCCTATTCCTTTTTTCAAAATTGATTTTAAACCCATGAAAGGCAATTATCTACATAAAACAAAAATATAACTTCTACAAAATCAAACTGATTATTAATGAGGGTGCTAGGATATGGGTAGGCTTAACAAAGAGTTATTTTAATACAAAAACTTATAAAATTACTAAATGAGAAAGGTTCATAGCCTATAGGGTGAGTTCGTTGCTACATGATAGGTTCACAATATGTAGATGCTATTACCTATGAACTTAATTTTATAGCTAAACCAAAAGATATCTAGGATGCAAAAATAGAATATTAGTTAAACTAATGTTAATTAATGAAAAAATAACAAAGAGTAATCTAGACAAGTTCATCACCTACTAGTATTGCTAGCTATGGATTTGTAGTATGTACTTGTAGGGGTGAAATCAATGGTGAATATATAAGGTGTTGGACGAAGATCGTAAGTAGAAGATCTCGTTCGATGCTTACAAATACTACAAGATGGTTAAAGGAAATTTGAAAAGTCTAATGGAATATGAAATTAGAGTGCCAAAATATATTTGATAAGGAAGTTAGAAACCTATGAAAAAAGGTTATATAAGGAGGTAAAATGAAATATATTAGACTGAAATTTCTATTAAATAATTACATGATACCTAAAGTAAAAATTATAACACGAAAAATTCCATTTCTGCCACAAGGACCATGTTCATGCATGTACTGTGCTAAGAGATTCGATTATGAAAAGGTGCTTACAAAAGGAACCTTAAAATGTCATAATTTTACTTTGAAGTTCCTTTTTATTAGGTCACTTCATGTATACCCTATGTATGAATTCAAAATTATTCAAAAATATGCTCAAAGATATGAGATATTAAAAGATTGTGTATTTGATTGTGAGAGATCCAATTTATATATTTTTGAAGTTTTATGAGAGAATAGAATTATATAAGAATGTCAAATCTACATGCAAGAGGAAAAAGCAAATTCTAACTAAGCAAAAAGTATATTTGGAGAGTTGGCATGCTCTGATTAAGTTGGCATAGGTAAAAAGTATACCAAATTGAAAATATTATGTGTGTAAATTAATTTTAGGTTTACAAACAATTGGCATGGATAGGGAAAAGCACCAAGATGAGAAACTTTCTATTTTACAAGTTTAAAGATAATTTTGTAGTTGTAAACATGACTAAATGAAGAATCCATCCAATATGATTGTTGGATGGATAAATGTTTTAATTTTATCTCAAGGTTCATCACCAACTGGAAACATTTTCTACTAGAAAAATTGACTTTGAGCAACAAACCTATTTTAAGCACTAAATATTTGTAGTGAAAGCTAAAAATTGACTTGGTTAAGTTACCAAAATTTACTAGAATCTTGGGTTGGTATGGGGTGAGTAAAATTGGGTGTCTACAATAGCATAGAATCTATTTTGATATGTGTAACCATTCATACATAACTCCACATTTTCACTTTTTTATTCATAGTTTAGGTTATTACCCTTTGTAATTACTACATTGAACACTTTTATTGCATGGATAAAGAAATTAAGTTGATTAGAAATGGTTAAATCAATATAACTATACACACTCTTGAGTTAATTAAGATAATTGTTTGGTTTCTAATATACCATTGTATTTAAAATATTTTTGAGTATTGGATTCCTGTTAATGTAGCTATAGATATTATAGGTATTTTTGGTTTTTATGGAGGTTCTTTCCTTCATAGCTATACATTTTCTTTTGAATATTTAATGTTTAATAGTTTAGAGGGATATTTCTTTTCCTTATTCGATTAATATTATTTGAAATTAGAGATTCATTGATTTGAATATTTATATCTTATTAATTCTATCGTATTTTCATTGCTTACGTTATAACTAGCTTGAAACTATAGACACCAAAACAGCACCAATCCGATTATGTGACTGCAAACACTGATCGCTTTGACAAACACAGCCCCCAGGGCAGCCCTCAGAGGTCAAACAGTGGTCTTAACCACTTTCATAGCAATTTTGTGAGGTCAAGATGCAATTTGGCACACTTAGACACTTTGCCTAGTAATCGTCTCACCCAGGGACGATTGCTAACTTGAAATCGTCTCACCCAGGGACGATTTCTGAAATCGTCCCTGGGTGAGACGATTTCCAAGTTTAACGGGCAAAAAGACAAATGAGGCCAAGTGGCAGCCCAGAACAGTCAGTTGATGACTCCTGCCTCGCACGCGTGTGTGAGTGGACAAATAGGCCGTTTGAGGACTGTCACAAGGGCAGTTATGAAAGCCCAAGTCAATGGAGGACTCCCCTCCCTCTTGGGAAGACAAGACTGCCACATGGCGCCTATGACCAACACATGGCATTTGTGCTTCCCTCCCAAAAGAGACCCCATGGGTCTATAAAAGGTGGGACTTTTCTCACCCAAAACAGACAGGTTGAAGGAGTTTTCAAGCAACGAAGTGCTGCCGAGTTGAAGACCCACTTGCATCCCTTTTGGTTCACCTTCCCACATCCACCAATCTCTTTTGCAAGGGAGGTTGTTGGGTGGCTTTTGGAAGCTTGAACCTGACCCAAATCCAACACATGGACACCTGAACCAACCAATTCGCCGACCCCCCAATCCTAAGAGGTTTTGGGCCCATCCCTAGTGGATTGGCGCCGAAATCAAGTGCCAACGGTGGGAGGCCCACTTGGGCACCCCCGCACTTTTTAAGTTTTAGAGCATTCTAGATTACTTTTTCAGGTTGCATTTTGTGTTATTATGTTTGGTTAACTCACAGCTGCAATTTCGTAACTTTTGGTCGGATTCTAGTATGTTTTGTGTCGCTTTGTTGTTTCATTGACTTGCAGGTGGCGATATCAAATTCCCGAAGATAGAGGCCAAATTGGGAGAATCCGACCATCTGGGTCGTCCCAAAATGGCCCCAATTACATAACCCCTTTGTCTGCAGGTGTTTTGGAGACCTCGGGAGTCGACATTGGAGCGTGTCAGTTCGGCTTCCCCAACACAGAAGAAATCGTCCCACCCAGGGACGATTTACAGTCAGAAATCGTCCCACCCAGGGACGATTTCCGGTTGAAAGCAGATTGGCCGACTGTCTCAGTGGCAATGGCCTGTTGGTAACATTTTCTCGTCTTCCGGCAAGTTTTCGAGCTGTTTAGAATCATTTTGTTCACTGTTTTAGATAAATGTTTGCATGCATCTTTTGATGATTTTAGAAGAACAAACACTTTTCACTGGCAGCAGGTGCTACTGACATCTTGGTTGTTTCTTTGTTCGCAGGAGAAGCAGCAGAGGTGAAGAACTCATCGACATCAGCGGCGGCATCATCTTGGCCCGCCCATTGCAATCGTGGGCACGCGGAAGGAGGAAGACTAAGTCAAACATTGTAACAAAGACAAATTTAACGCTCCTAGCCCCTAAAAAGGGAGGAGACGTCTATGTAACCGAGGATAAGATATTTGAATAAAGAGGGCTGTGATTTCTTTACATCTTTTCTTTCCTTTCCAAATTGTCTCTTTTCTCTATTTTTGTGCATAAGGTTAAAGCGTTACATTTCGTCTTACATTGCATAATTAGTGTTTCCTTTGCCCGAAATCTCGTGCTTTCAGTGGCGATCACGGTGGGACCTGTTCCCTATTTTTAAGATCACAGAAAAACTAATTGGGTTTTTGTGTTTTGTGTTTTACAGGTACATTTTTTTTGCAGACTGTTAATCGTCTCTGACTGTTACGATTACTTTACTGGAAATCGTCTCACCCTGAGACGATTTTAAAATCGTCTCTGCCAGGGACGATTTATGTTCTGTTAATCGTCTCACCAAGGGACGATTTTCTGTCTGCAACTTTTTAGAGCAAAAATTTAGAGGCAACTGGAGCAGGCAGAGAAGAGGTAGGGATTTTATCATCTCTGTTGAAATTTTCTGTTTCTATTTCTGTTTCTTTGACTATTTTCATTTTATCTTGCATTGCTTAGGAAAAGTCATTCATGCTTGTTTCATTTTCGTTGGATAAAATGAACCTCACACACTCCACGAAACAATTTTAAACCAAGGAGCTGGTCGTAAGACCCCAGCCCTTGATCAAGACCATTGGTGGATTTCATCACCACCTTGGCTTGATTTGCATCCATTTCCCGATTGTCAACTGTTGTTAGGCGTAAATCCTGACGAAGACAGACCGAGTGTCGTTGGGGTGATTCCCATGCGCGCGAGGATAAGTTTTCTATGGTAGGTGCCATTAACAGGACAATCCCCCTTCCGTACCGCCTACGTACCACGTACCTTCTGCTCTCACGTACCTATAGTCTCCCTCTCGTAAGGGCGGGTATATAGAGAGGTTGGTATATCGGCCTGGTTGGTATATTGAAGGGGCTACCATTTTGGGAGTTATATGAGCCGTCATAATGCATTTAAACGATCTTCAAAACCTACAAAAACAAAACAAAACACCAAAATGCACTAAACCAGTTTAGGGCACACCAATAATCCTTAAAAGAGATAATCACGGTTTTGTGAATGTGTGTGCTTAATTCTGCTTAGTGTAGACAAAAAAAGGAAAATCATAAAAACGAGATAAAAACTTATTTAGATAGCATAGAAGCACCGCAATGGTGTACACCCGCAGTCAAGCCCAATCAAGGGCAGAAGCTCCGGAAGGTACACAAAAAGTAGGCACAAGTCGCCTTCACTTCAGTCCTGAGGATTTGGTCATACCGCCTTATAGGTCTAACCTACAAAAGAATCCAATTCAGAATCCTCGGTGGGGTATGCCTATTCAAAGCAGCCCCTTTCGGGAAGATGCCTTACATGTAGACCTTGACATAAATAGAGAATCACCTCTTGAAGTTAGGCATGAGTGGCCACCGCGCGATGAAGCGCTAGACAGGCACACCGTCCATTTGGAGGGGCAACGTGGATATGGCGTCCCTTCTTTACCTATCATCAGAATAGAGAGACCAAATCCGGAGCGCAGGGCTCCTTACATAGGGCGACCTAACTCCGCCCACCCCCTTTACACCCGTGAAAGGGAGTACGAGGAAAGCCATCGCATTCCTCGAGGGCAACAAACAACGTGGGAACCTTGCATTTCCGCACCAGCAGGATATCATGATCACCCCTTGAGGCCAGAACCTCGAGCACATACCGCTTACCTCGACAGAGGGAAGCGACCCATTGAAACCTTAGACCAAGCAAACTCGAGGTAAACACATAGAAGAAACATTCGAACCTCCTGAGCAAAATAGGGTAGACCAAATTGACCCAGTTGTCGCCAGATATACCACCCGTCAAGCCCAAATCATGCGGCTTAAACAAAGTCATCAGGAGATAGAGTATCGACACCGCTTGGATAGAGAGCGCATGCAACGCGAAGCGGATGAGTTACGCTATGAAATACCTGAGAGGGGGCCAACCCCTCGCATCCAAAGAGCTGAACAATATGAGAGGCGTAATCCGTTGGTGCAGGACAGGTCTCCACGACCTCATCAAGCTCTGCCTCCAAGACCTCATAGATTCGAGAGGGAGGCAACTCCCCAAAACAATGATGGGTACCTTCAAGCAAGAGCTTGATCAGGGTCATAGGTTTCGCCCAGAGACTCCTCAAGAATTTTACGAGGAGTATGAACCAGAAGAGGAATATGTTGAAACTCCCCATCAAGGCAGGAAGGATGCCATTCGGCCACCCCTCCATAGGCCTCCGGTTTACCGTAACTTGCAACAAGAGCGAACAAGAGAGGAAGAAATAAAATCTTTCGATGCATACCAAGCGCTATTGGAGCGTTTGGAGTCTCTGGAGACAAAAGCTGCTGGGCATCAAAAACCCACATTACGTCTACTCCGCAGTAATCCGGTGCATCCCTCAGTGCCTACACCTCTTTACCCCGAACACTTCAAGTTGCCTCAATTGGCAGTTTTTAAAGGTGAAGAGGACGCACAGGAACACGTTACACGATTTCTAAGCCAATGCTTCGGCATCCAAGATAATGACGCATTGTTGCTTAGAACATTCATAACCACATTCGCAGGCCCTGCCTCGGATTGGTTCACACAACTGCCCAAACACAACATAAGCAATTTAGATCAATTAGTAGACGCGTTTCTTGAACGCTTTGCCTTCAACACAAGGAAGAAGGCATCACTAAGTGATTTAGCGAGCCTCAAGCAATTTGAAGAGGAAACAATGGCAGCGTACGGGAATCGATGGAGAGCTTTGCTTTCTAGGTTACCCTACCGTCCTCCTATGTCTGATCTCACGCAGATGTTCGCAAAAAGTTGCTTAAAATCAATCTCTCGTCTATTGTTGCTGCGACAATACGACAGATTAGAAGAAGCTTTGGCGCAAGCCGAGTCATAGAAGAGATTAAGATAGGCGAAGGCGCAATTGCCAAGCCTAAGAAGAAAGAGTGGAATAAAACCACTAAAACCGGGACAACGCAACCACAACACGCTGCGATCAACCAAGTTGCGATAAATGTTCCCGCGCCTGTGCAAGAAACGCAGCCTCAAAAGGCTAACTACCGAGCAAAGTGCCTCCCGCTTATGAAAGAGATAATAGAAGACAGGAGCAGAATTACCCGCGTCGCCCTAGGCAAAATTTCACCCCATATGCGGAGTCTAGGGACTCCTTATTTGACCGCTTGTCGCCGGAAAATTTAGTCACTCTGCCGGAAATCCAAATTATAGACCCTAACATTCCCAAGCCTAGGGGGTATAGGGAGGAATTGTATTGTAGATTCCATAGGCGCAGAGGACATGACTTGAATGGGTGCTGGAAATTCAAAGAACTAGTCCAGGATTTGATCGACAATAGAACATTGGTTGTGGACAACCCCATCGCACCAAACAACCAGCAAATGGGGGTATTCAAGGACCCCTTGCCTGCCCACGAGGCACAAACAAAACCACTCCAGATTAACGAGGTGCGACAAGATCTTCCCACACAAGGATTTGTGGGAATGATTAGCATAGTAACAAGGAACAGAAGGTACCCAGCAGTTGCCCCTGAGGTAGCTACGAGGGAAGTTCCGGCAACATCGCATCCTCAACAACGCCCAACGCAGTTACCTCCGCCTAGACCTGAGGTCACGATACGAACCAAACTCACGCAGAGTTTGCGGACCACGTCGGCTAGGCTGTCCATCTACGAGCTTATTCAACAATCAGCTCCCCATAGAGAAGCTCTTATGGACATTTTAAAAGCCATTGAATTACAACCCCACGAGGCAAATTCTTTCAACGCCTTCGTGGGACATGTGAAACAATGTACGGAGCCGGTCATCACATTCAGAGAAGATGAGGTCAAAACGATATCAAATGACATGGCGGATCCACCCCTGCACGTTATCGCGCGGGTCAACGGGATTCCGTACAAGAGAGTGCTGATAGATACTGGCTCGTCCAGTAACATCATAACCACTGCAGCCTTGAAGCATTTGAAGCTGCCAGCCTCTCACATCACAAGCCTCCACGTACACACTACGAGCTTTTAATGATGCAATATGCTCGACAGTCGGCACAGTCGTTCTACCGATCAGGTAGGACAAAAGTCAATACCTACACTGTGCCATGTGCTGGAAGGTGAAATGGCTTATAATATACTCGCTAGGGCGGCCTTGGATCAGGGATATGAAATGTGTCCCTTCGATCGCCCACCAGTGCTTGAAGTATGCTTATGAAGGAGAAATACATGTAGTCCCAATGGACTTAGAGCCCTTCAAGTATTGCAATGCGGTACAATTCATACCTCAATCGACCCTCCCTTCAACGCATTTGGATTTTCAATTAAATCCATCTAAACAGGGGTCCAATACCGCAGGCACCACTGGTGGCCAACAAGGCAAAATCCCAGACAGGTGAGACTTCATCATCGGCTCCTTCATCATCAACGCCACCTATCATGGCCCAACAGAAGGACAAGGGAAAACAAATCATGGAAGAGGTTAAGCCCTTAGAAGAAAGGTTGCCCACAATTTCAACAATAACAACAGAGGAAGCGCCCAACGCAACGGAAACCAAGATTCCTGAACCACCAAACATGGAATGGACTCAAGAAGGACTACCGTTTCCTCCCACCCAATCATCAACAATCACTCGTTGAAATGGCCGAGACAGGCCCGGGGGAATACTTAGTGCAAAATGTTGTGGCAACCCCCACACTCGGAGTCAAGTACAAGACATGGGAAGACCTCGCCTTCCCATTGGAACAATCGTCCCTCTAGGCTACCCACCGAACCGGACAAATTTTGTGTATGGGGGCTTTGATCATGGTCTTGAACCATGCCAACAAAAGGAAACAGACGAAGAGCCTTTTGTTGAAAACATCAATTATCTCGTCAAACCCGGAATTTGCCCTAAAATATCTAGGCCAATGCAATTGGCATGGATACGGGCTCGGCAGATATGAGCAAGGGATGCGGATCCTTTGCCAACCAAGATATCAGATGCCATATGACAAGTCAGGGGTAGGGTTCAACCATCCCTTGCCATTAGACATCTTGGTTGAAAATATGCAAGGCCTAGAAATAGGCAACAAGGGGGGATTGGCATTGGATCCTTATGCCAATCCGAATACAGAATACACATTGGGAGACTACCTCCCATGGTCAACAAACACCCCTGGAAGCAACAATAATCCCTCTTCTTTGCTAGAGAGAGGCGAAAGTTCGGAGATTAATCCTCAAAGAGAACATCAACGGCTGCCAGACATCTTTCTGAAACTGTTCCCCTTAGAGGTTCCAGATGAAATAACACAGTCTCAAGAGAATCAGGTCCCTCCACCAAGAGTGGAACAACCGCAATGGGACCAGATTAATTCACTGGAACAGGAAGAGTCCTCAACGTCGCAAGCAACAGATGCTGAAGAGGATGAACAATTTTGGATCTATGAAAGCGATTCAGAAGATGAAACTGAAATGGACTATCTCAGACATGCGCGACGACATCACCGTGCTCTAACTCATGAAGATCTAATGGGACAGATGGGTATACTGTTAGGACATGAATGGCACGTAGACCCAACGAGGTGGGACCAAGTGTTAGACCTATGGCTCCAAATTCAAGATGAGCATCGTCCACCTCGAGATCCCATCATGACAAGAAGTGCCAAGGGAAGACCCCGCCTTCCTTTTCACACATAGAGATGAATTTGCACCTAGAGAGGATCCATTCGTGCCTGTTCCCGTAGAGCCAGATCCAGAGTATAGGGAACATCTAAAAGAATCAAGTCATCACACCCGCGGTTCCGGAGACCAAATTCATTCCATCCACATGATCTCCATTGATTTGACCGCACCCATCCGCAATCCGACCGATCCATCACGGTCATTGCATCTAGACATGGATGCCATCGATTGGGATCGCGTCAATTCACCATTGTCACCATCAGAGTATTGGCCTTTCGGTGAAATGCTTCATTTTACCCCAAGGACAACTCAGGATATTTTTCAAGCTGAAGAGGGACCCGAGGTTCCAAACGTAGATCTTAACTCAGCTGATGATATCCATTTAATCCCAACTCCACATCAGTTGGAGGACGGATCCCACATGTCAGTCGAGGAGACGACTGACGTAGACATCGGCACAGATCCAATGAATCCACGGATTCTCAAGTTGGGGGTAAGCCTTTCCCCCGAAGAGCAAGCCGAATATATTGCCCTTCTCAAAGAGAAGAAGGAAGTTTTTGCATGGTCGTACAAAGATATGCCAGGACTAGACCCGCAGCTAGTCATGCACAATTTAACGCTTGATCCGAAAATCAAGCCTGTAAAGCAAAAACTAAGAAAGATGCACCCAACAGTGGCCTTGATGGTCAAAGACGAATTGCAAAAGCTGTTGGATGCACAATTTGTCATCTGCGTGGATTATCCGCCATGGTTGTCCAACATGGTTCCCGTCAAGAAGCCCGACGGGAGGATTCGCATATGCACCGACTTTCGAGACCTAAACAAAGCGAGTCCTAAGGATGATTTCCCCTTGCCAAGCATCGACGCATTGGTAGACGCTACAACAGGTCACGAAATGCTCTCCCTAATGGACGGTTTCTCAGGATACAATCAAATTCGTATCAATCCTGAAGACCAACTCAAAACGGCATTCACAACGCCTTGGGGGACATTTTGCTATAAGGTCATGCCTTTTGGCCTTAAAAACGCTGGCGCTACATACCAACGTGCTATGACTTATATCTTCCATGATTACATGCACAAAACTTTGGAAGATTACATGGATGATTTGTTAGCCAAGTCTCTCTTGCGCTCAGATCATCTCGGTGACTTAAGCAAGATTCTCGATCGCCTCATAGAGCATAAGGTTAGACTGAATCCCAAGAAGTGCGTGTTCGGCGTCACATCTGGAAAACTCTTGGGTTTTATAGTCTCAAAGAGAGGCATCGAAGTGGACCCAAACAAAGTCAAGGCAATCCTTGAAATGGCTCCCCCAACCACTATCAAGCAGATCAGAAGTCTGCAAGGAAAGGTCGCGTCGATTAAACGCTTCATAGCGCAATTATCTGACAAATGCCGACCCATGAACAAATTATTGCACAAGGGGGTCACATTTCATTGGGATGACGAGTGCCAGTCAGCCTTTGACGAAATCAAACAATACTTGGCTTCGCCGCAAGTATTGGCACCGCCTAGACCAGGTGTGCCGTTCTACTTATACATCTCAGCTACTGAGGTGGCACTGGGCGCAATGCTAGCCCGAAAGAATGAACTTCACAAAGAATAGGCTACTTACTATCTTAGCCGCACACTGGTCAGTTACTGAACTTAACTATGCATACGTTGAGAAACTCTGCTTGGCAGTGGTGTTTGCTACCAAGAGGCTACGCCACTACATGCCGAGCAACACTACGTATGTTGTGTCTAAGGAGAATCCATTGCGATACATGATGAGTCGTACTTATCATAGTAGTCGCACGGCGAAATGGATCATGTTGTTGACGGAATTTGACATTGAGTTTATTGGGCAAAAATCTATAAAAGGACAAGTCATAGCCGATCAACTAGCAGAGGCTCCTCTTGAAGACGATCAGCCTCCGGTCATAGAACTACCCGATGATGGGGTCTTCCATGTCTCAGAATCGCCAGATTCTGATGAGCCTGAGTCTCGAGCCGACATAACCTTATTTTTTGATGGTTCTAAATGCGAGCAAGGGTGGTGGCACAGGAATTGTATTCTTCACACCGCAGGGCGCTCCAATGCCCCTGTCATTTAAATTAAACTTCCAAGTGCACCAACAACAATGCGGAATATGAAGCCTTGCTCCTAGGTCTTCAGACAGCAATCGCCATGAACATCAAAAGATTGAACATCTTTGGCGATTCGCTGTTAATCGTCAATCAAGTCAAAGGGGTATATCAATGCAAATGCCCGGTTCTAAAGGCCTATAAAGCCCTCGTGGACAAATTCCTGGCAAAACTTGAGTGGTATGACATCGAGGCACTCCCTCGATCATCGAATCATTTTGCGGACACAATGGCCTCCTTGGGGTCACTAATCCCGCAAGACCTTTCCGGTGATATAACAACCATTCAGGTCAAAACCTTATCGCAACCCGCGATGGAGCGCGCAAGCTCAGACTTGACGCCAAGAGTCCACATGATCCAGATCGAACCATCTTCGGATAAGTTCTTTCGAATCCGAGACTGTTTGAAACGTGCCAACCGGGGGTCTTTGTTTTCCCCCACTCCCATTAATAGCAACACAACGCTATTCTTACAAGTTCTATCCCAATCAGCATTTGTTAGGGAAGAACTTCAAAAGGGATTGGCTGTTCAAACTGTCGAGGTTTCTGATAAATAGGATTGGTATTTACCCATAAGAGACTACCTCAAGTTAGGTAATCTTCCCTTTGGATTGACGCACGCCGCAAAACGAACATTCAAACAGAAAGCGGCAAAATATGTCTTGATAGGAGACATTTTGTATCGTCGAAGCTATGACGGAATTCTTCTTCGTTGTTTGGACCAGCAAGAGTCCACTTGGGCAGTCGCCCAAGCGCATGACGGTACATGTGGTGGCCACTTTAGCGGTATGGCCATCGCAAAGCGCATTCTTCGCATGGGCTATTATTGGCCATCTTTAGAGCGAGATTGTTGCGAGTATGTCAAGAAGTGCGTAAAGTGTCAACATCATGCCAATTTGATGCACGCACCTTCCCAAGCCCTACAGACAGTCCAATCTGCTTGGCCATTTTCGTAGTGGGGCCTCGATCTAATCGAAAAGATCTCCCCGCATCGTCAGGCCGTCACACGTTTATCATAACGGCCACAGAATATTTTACCAAATGGGTGGAAGCAATTCCGTTAACCTCTACGAAAGGACCCCGCATTGCGGAGTTCATTTTGCATTACATCATATGTCGTTTTGGTATTCCATCCAAAATAATCTCGGATAATGGGCCATCATTCAAGAACAAAGACGTGCGTGCTTTAACCACAAAGTACAAAATTCAGCACAGCTTTTCAACACCCTATTATCCGCAAGCAAATGGGCAAGCAGAGGCGTCAAACAAAACGCTAGTCGCCATCCTTAAAAAGACCGTCGCAGACAGTCATAAGGATTGGCACATACAAATCCCACTTGCCCTTTGGGCTTATCGCACTAGCATTCGGACGCCCACTGGGGCAACTCCGTTTTCACTAGTGTATGGCTCAGAGGCAGTAATGCCTCTCGAGTTGGAAATTCCTTCCCTGCGCATATCAATGCAGGAGTTCATCGATGATAACACTACGCGGCAGGCCCGATTAGACCAACTTACGTTGCTTGACGAACGACGCGTTAATGCTCTCGAGCACTTACGTATCTATCAAGAGCGGCTTAAGAGAGCTTACAACATGAAAGTTCACCTAAGAGACTTTCGGGTTGGTGATTTGGTTCTGAAGGAAAACCAACAAAACTCTAATTTGCCATCCCATATGAGGGACAAATTCATGGCAAATTGGTTAGGTCCTTATGTCATTGATAGCAAAATAGGACCAAGAACGTACAGGCTAGCTTCTCTTGACGGTATCAAGGAAACAGAACCCTTGAATATCAGTCATTTGCGACCATTTCATATCTAAGAAAGCCATATACCAAAAAAAAAAAAAAAACTCCAAGGATTATCACAATCTCTTGGTCACCAACCAAAAACTCCAAGGATTATCCACTCTTGGTCAACCCAAAATTCCACCTTGGTCACCAAAAACTCCAAGGATATCCTCTCTTGGTCACCAAAAAGCTCCAAGGATTATCGCAATCTCTTGGTCAATACAAAAAAGCTCCAAGGATTATCGCAATCTCTTGGTCAATCCAAAAAGCTCCAAGGATTATCGCAATCTCTTGGTCACCCAAAAAGCTCCAAGGATTATCGCAATCTCTTGGTCAATACAAAAAGCTCCAAGGATTATCGCAGTCTCTTGGTCAAAAAAAAAAAAATCAAGAAATTCAAAAAAACAGAAATCATCAAAAACAACAAACATTTGCATCTCAATTCTAGGCATACTCAAATTCATCAAAAAAATTAATATTCTCGCACCTCATCTTCACCTTCACCAAAAACAATCCATCAAAAATACAAAAATATATAGTTGCATTAAGCATTGCATCCATACATTGCATATTTGTAGTCATACAGGTCAAAGGCACCATAAGCTGCAATAGCTCTGATAGTCCACCTTGTTCCGCATTGTCTCATGTTACAAAAACAACAAAAACACCAAGCATAACTTTTACCACACTACAGTCAGTGGTCTGGGAATGTACCAAGAGTTTCAATAATTCAGTCATCATTTTCCTCTTTAGCCATGTAGTGTATCAAGTCGAACAGATTTTACGAAGGTAGAGTCATACTTGAAATACACCTTGTTACGTAACATCCCAACACAAATCAAAACACTAAAATTCCCAAATTGTGTGAACGAAAGACGAAACCTCCAAAATAATCTAGGTCACCACAAGCGAAACGGTTATCTTGCTCATCCCCCGGTGCGAATGACCCCTAGAATGCTGAGAGTTGGCAAAAGGACAAGCATCCTCCCTACCCAATTCCCTAAGAATCCCTAAAGTTCTCAACAGTTGCAAAACACAAAAAATTTGCAAAATGTCAAAACTCAAAATTTGACAAACTACAGTGCACACATCAAAAGGCACAAACAACAGTGATTTTGGTCACTCCATAACCCCAATCCCTTGCTCGAAAGAAAAACAAATCAAAATAAACAAGTGATCTCATCACTACAATGAGCAAGTATCCCAATACAATTGAAGAAAAGAAGGGAGTTGACCTTGAATCCCTGGAACTCTCAAGGATTCTCATAGGTCATAAGGCAAGCTTCAATACCAATTTGGTTGATAGCCTATCGGTAAGAAAAATAAACCTCCCGCATGACGATATATCTGTCACATTAACTTGCGTACAGATCAATGTTTGCATGTGGATGAGCTAGCTTATGGCATCCTGGATTACACCGCAGATTAATCTTAGTACATACAACAAAGGAATTCGTGGAGCTAATTAGGTGATCCTCAGTACAGGTTCGGTTGAAAGCCCATCTGGCAATTGGCGGTATCCTAACAAATACCACTAAATGAACTCAATTGCACACACAGGGATGTGAAATAACTGGGTCAAAAACAAGTCCGATTCATACCTTGGTCAAAAGTCTTGTAAGATAAAGTACAGTCATGGATGGTGAGTTAAAATTGACTGAATCTCATAAAACCTTACATTCATTCCAAAACCATCTGCGCTACTTATCATCCTTATGATACCATCAGAAAATACAAAAACAGAAAAACCATGTAAATAAAGAGCTTCTTAAACAGCCTACAATGCAATCATCACAAATATCATTCATCCATTTCACCTCGCATATCACATAGACATCAAAAACATTTACATTCATCATAACATCTGCATTCATCAAAATAAATAAACATGCATAACAAAAAATCACATCATCACATGTACAAAACCAAAAATAAAACAGGTATATATATATATATCGTCAAAAAGATGCCCGTAGGCTACAAAACCGGTCCTCAGACCCCGCAATCATATCCAAAAACCCAACCTAAGGCGTCGACCACCATGATCACGCAGGATCGGTGCGACGGGAACTACCCCCCGTGGTGTGGGTCCTACGGGACCCTGTAGGGCGGCTACTACTAGCCCCCGCATCATGCCTGCTACCACCCCACTCATCTAATCGCCTACGACGAGATGATGCTGATCGCTCGACCAAACTATCCCTCGTCCGTCGAGAAGATCCACCGATCGAAGGCTCGGTAGCCGCCGCCAAGGCGGATGACCTCCCTCTCCAAGTCTATCCGATACAGACACCACTCTGCCTCTCGCCGATGATAGATAGACAATGCATCATCGCGCTGCGCCAAAACTCTATCCCGCTCTGCCAACTGAGCCCGTAGAAGATCCCTCTCCTATCGCGCATCCCCCAACTCCAGATCCCGCATCCGCAGCAGCTCTATCAGTCGAGCAATCTCAACACCTACATCTGACCCCACCTCCTCTGTATCTGTCGGACGCATAGGACTCACGGGGACAGTAGCCTGCTCAGGCTCCAACTGCTCCTCCACATCCTGCATGTCCGGCTGCTCCGGAACACCCAAGTCCACATCCTCATCTCCCACATCCACCATGTCCGCATCATCCAACGGACCCCCCAATCACCCCCTGCTGCCTCAACATCCTCCACTGCCGCCTCCGTGCCTCCCAGTGGCCCCTCTCCTCTCCAACGCCGTAGTACCCACCACGAATCATACTCAGTGGTAGTCCCGATGTCATCCACATCCGGGACCTCAATCACTACATCGGACTCCTCGCCCAATGGCGCGGTGACCGGTGGCTCCAGATCCCTCTCATCCCCCCATCGTCGATAGACCACGGGCTCACCAGGCAACCCCTGGCGCACCCCAAACTGTCGTGTAACCCGGCGGTACGGAAAGAACTCATGCTCCGTCCCGTGCCGCCCAATCAACCACCGCTCCCTCCGTACCCGTCGGAGCCACTCTCCAGCCTCAGGCCAGCTTGGACAGTCCCGATAGGGATGCCAAAACACATCCCCTGGAGTGAGCCGAGAAAAGGCATCAGTGTAGTGCTCAACGGCACCTGCCCATCGCCGACTCTGCCCTTGCTCCGCAGACCGCCGCCACAAAGCTGCATAGCCAATCTCATCGTCATCCATCACCGCCCGCGTCGTCCACGGTAACCCGGTCGGCCTCTCCACTGCTATGTGCTGCCAACCCCAGCACTGAAGAAGATAACTGCAACTCACCCCCTTCCGCTGCCGACAGCGGACGCCGTACGCCTCCCCGTAGAGCTGTGCCAACAATGTCTGTCCCCATCCATAAATCAGCGGTGCCTCTATCGGGCACTCTACCAACTGCCATACCAACTCCAAAGGTTCCACGGGAACCTCCCGCCCGACGAATCAGGTAGAAGCATGTTAGAAATGAGGCCCATCAAGAATGCGTGCCTCACTCCTAACACCCCCTCTCCCGCCACCGCCTAACAAAAATCCCGCTAGCCTGACAGTCCACCTCGGTTGTCTCCACTGGGTTCGTTACACCCAGCCGCTCCGCATGCCCAAAACATCTCATTAGTATAGCAGTCCGCTGATCACGCGGCGATGTCCTAATGGGCAGTCCATCTATCGGAATCCGAAGCAACCGATAAACGTCCTCCAGTGTCACAGTCATCTCCCCTGTCGGAAGATGGAAAGTGTTGGTCCACGGATCCCAAACTTTGATCAGGGCCATCAGATAGGCCTGATCCGGGACCACAGGCTCCAGTCGAGCCACCTGCTTGAGCCCAAGGGCATCAAGCCACTGCCAGTCAACATCAGTCAACGCCGACCGCGCCTCAGCGAATGCGGCAGGTACACGGTACCGGCTCCTAACCTGCAAAACAATAACACACACAAAAATTCAAAATTAATTTTTCAGATTTAGGGTTCCTAACCTAAACTGAGTAATTACAAAAAACAAAAAAAATAAAACTTTCGCTAGTTTCTAACTTATTCAAAATAAATCTAGGAGCACTTACGGATTTCGCCTCCGCTCCACCGCTCGAATCCACTTTGTGCACTCATGATGACAGAGAGAATTCCGCAGCGCTTCGCTACAGAATTACCTCCTCCTCCCGAACTCACAAATCGCAAGAAAAAAATGACACAAATGAGCCCAAATCCAAGTTTTGGGCCTTAAATAAGCCTACCAACTGGAAATCGTCCTTGGCTGGGACGAGCGCTCTGGTCAGCGCTCGTCCCACCCAGGGACGATTTTTGCATTGGAAATCGTCCCACCCAGGGACGATTTCCACAAAAGTCAAAACAACAAAAAATCAACAAAAATGAACTAAAAACAAAAAATAAATTTGCCTAATAAGAATGTTGTTACACTTGACATACAAGGCAAACAAAATAGGCATTGGCATCACAAAATATCACTATCCTACTCCCCAAGAAGGCTACCATAGCCGGACCGCTCCACGGGCATACGGATTTCAGACAATTTTATCCCCAAATGGTGTCACAAAAACAACAAAAACAATAAAAAAATACACAAAAACAAACAGCAATAACATTGTCGGACACAAGTGCTATTGCACTTAACATCTGTGGCAAAGAAAATCGATGTCGAGGTTCAAATTATAACTCTACTACTTCCCCAAGAAGGCTACAATAGCCGGACCGCTCCACGGGAAGTTAGATTTTCGATGATTTCACCTCATTACGGCATCACCAAAAGGGTTAACACCCACCAAAAATAGGTCCAAATGTTGGAAAAATTGCACACGCTTAACGGTAAACCCTCTAAAGGCACCCTTGCACAAGTCATCTTGGGTCAAGCGACTCGTCGCTTCTCTCACGAAGGTCATTCCCTCATCGATTCGTCGCTTGAGGGGGTAGTCACACTTAGTCACCAACCAACAATCACACACCCAATTAAGGAAAACGACATGCATTCAAAGAATCATTGACAAAGACAATCACGCTCCCGCTTGGGGCAGTAAACAAGCAACAATCAAATCAATCAAAAACTTGGCATTTCGTGAATCATGAACACAAGGTTCCCCCCGAGGATAAAAATGCCCTTTGCCTCGTTCATGACCGATCAATGTCTAAGTTCAAGTCACACCTCACCAAAACAGGTTAATACTTGAAATCAAATTCCTTAGCTCGTCAGAAGCAAGGATTCAAGAATGCATGCCCTTTCCATACTTGGGGCATCAAAAGTTGGTTAGGTTACCAAGAAACCCTAATCATTAGTGCTTTGGTTATCTATTTTTGCTCAGCACTCGCGTCACCCGCAGCGCTTCCCAAAAAGGGGCATCTCGTAGACACCAAAACAAGCACCAATCCGATTACGTGACTCGCAAACACCGATCGCTTTGACAAACACAGCCCCCAGGGCAGCCCTTAGAGGTCAAACGGTGGTCTTAACCACTTTCATAGCAATTTTGTGAGGTCAAGAAGCAATTTGGCACACTTAGACACTTTGCCTAGTAATCGTCTCACCCAGGGACGATTGCTAACTTGAAATCGTCTCACCCAGGGACGATTTCTGAAATCGTCCCTGGGTGAGACGATTTCCAAGTTTAACGGGCAAAAAGACAAATGAGGCCAAGTGGCAGCCCAGAACAGTCAGTTGATGACTCTCGCCTCGCACGCGTGTGTGAGTGGACAAATAGGCCGTTTGAGGACCGTCACAAGGGCGATTATGAAAGCCCAAGTCAATGGAGGACTCCCCTCCCTCTTGGGAAGACAAGACTGCCACATGGCGCCTATGACCAACACATGGCATTTGTGCTTCCCTCCCAAAAGAGACCCCATGGGTCTATAAAAGGTGGGACTTTTCTCACCCAAAATAGACAAGTTGAAGGAGTTTTCAAGCAACGAAGTGCTGCCGAGTTGAAGACCCACTTGCATCCCTTTTGGTTCACCTTCCCACATCCACCAATCTCTTTTGCAAGGGAGGTTGTTGGGTGGCTTTTGGAAGCTTGAACCTGACCCAAATCCAACACATGGACACCTGAACCAACCAATTCGCCGACCCCCCAATCCTAAGAGGTTTTGGGCCCATCCCTAGTGGATTGGCGCCGGAATCAAGTGCCAACGGTGGGAGGCCCACTTGGGCACCCCCGCACTTTTTAAGTTTTTAGAGCATTCTAGATTACTTTTTCAGGTTGCATTTTGTGTTATTATGTTTGGTTAACTCACAGCTGCAATTTCATAACTTTTGGTCAGATTCTAGTATGTTTTGTGTCGCTTTGTTGTTTCATTGACTTGCAGGTGGCGATATCAAATTCTTGAAGATAGAGGCCAAATTGGGAGAATCCGACCATCTGGGTCGTCCCAAAATGGCCCCAATTACATAACCCCTTTGTCTGTAGGTGTTTTGGAGACCTCGAGAGTCGACATTGGAGCGTGTCAGTTCGGCTTCCCCAACAAGAAGAAATCGTCCCACCCAGGGACGATTTACAGTCAGAAATCGTCCCACCCAGGGACGATTTCCAGTTGAAAGCAGATTGGCCGACTGTCTCAGTGGCAATGGCCTGTTGGTAACATTTTCTCGTCTTCCCGGCAAGTTTTCAGTGCGTTTAGAATCATTTTGTTCACTCTTTTAGATAAATGTTTGCATGCATCTTTTGATGATTTTAGAAGAACAAACACTTTTCACTGGCAGCAGGTGCTACTGACATCTTGGTTGTTTCTTTGTTCGCAGGAGAAGCAGCAGAGGTGAAGAACTCATCGACATCAGCGACGGCATCATCTTGGCCCGCCCATTGCAATCGTGGGCACGCGGAAGGAGGAAGACTAAGTCAAACATTGTAACAAAGACAAATTTAACGCTCCTAGCCCCTAAAAAGGGAGGAGACGTCTATGTAACCGAGGATAAGATATTTGAATAAAGAGGGCTGTGATTTCTTTACATCTTTTCTTTCCTTTCCAAATTGTCTCTTTTCTCTGTTTTTGTGCATAAGGTTAAAGCGTTACATTTCGTCTTACATTGCATAATTAGTGTTTCCTTTGCCCGGAATCTCGTGCTTTCGAAACCATGTGTTTTGATTATTTTTTAATATTTTATTTATATAAATCTAAGCTAACTTGATAGCTAGAGGTAACGTCAAATTTTCCCTAACATGAATTTCACACTTTATATTAGGTTTCATTCCATTCACATAACATTAAATTAATCGACTATATGTTATATTAGTTACTGATATTGATATTGAATCACATTTAGAGGTGTATTAATTGAAGTCAATTGATTAAAATATATGGTCTTTGGTGGTCCAAATATTTTATTAAAATCTATAAAAAATCCTTCTTATGTTCATGCAAGCTCTTGTATTTTTTCATGCCACCAACTATACCACTTTTATGCTTTTAATTTGAAATGGAATAACACTACTTTAATAATATCTTCCCCATTTTAGATAGGATTTAATTCAAGGTAATTTTAATAATTATACCATACTCATTAGATGCCATTATATTTTGGCACACTAGTTCAAGAATTTTTTTGAATGACCTATTCTACATATTATAATATTGGTTAAATTGTTTGTGTAGTTAAATTGGTTAAATTGAATTGTTTTGTTAAATATTAGTTAGAATTACTTAGTTAAATAGGTAGTTAGATTTGTTTTATTTAATATTTAATATTTAATATTTGTTTTATTTAAATAGGTAGTTAGATTTGTTTTATTTATTTATTTATTGTATATCAACTAAGTATGCTTTTCAAATATAAATTTTAATTTGGCACTGGAATAAAGTTTAATATTATTTCAATTTTTTTTACTTTTGTTATATGTGCTTGTATATATTGTGTGTAAATTAATGGATGGTATTTTTAAATGTGAGGACCTAATTAATATATCATTTAGATGCTCTTAAATATATAAATAACAATTCATAATTTGAGGGTGGGGGTGGGAGCAAGTACAGACCAGCCAAGTGCTGCACTTGGCTGGATGTTATTCTTTCAAAAAGTTTCATGCTAGCATATCATTTTTTTAATTTATGGATCTTTACATAGACCATGAGCTTGATTATATGTTCTAAATTAGTCCTAACTATGTTAATAATATAAATATTAACAAAAACATAAAAAATACAATTAGGAAAATTATATAACCAATCATGACAATAAACATCATCATCATCATCATCATCATCATCATCATCATCATCATCATCATCATCATCATCATCATCATCATCATCATCATCATCATCATCATCATCATCATCATCATCATCATCATCATCATCATCATCATCATCATCATCATGTCGATCCTATGAAAAACGACGATGAATAAGCTTTAAAAATCACAAATTTTCCTTTCTTAATTATTAAAAGTGGATAGTATCAAATAAATATTTAATTTAACCTTTTTTACTCTCTTTATTTTCTATTCCTTGAAGTAGTAGATTGTAATCAATTCACTTAAAGCCTAGACTAGTAAGAAACAATGCAACTAATAATATAAGCTTATTTTTTATAAGTTATTTTTTAATTAGCCTACATTCTAAAAGCATAACAGAATATTTTTAGTAAAATGTGTTCTAGAAAATATTTGTAAAGAAATAATTAATGTTTATTAGCTAGTTATTATACCATGTGTTTAGATAGAATTAAAATTCCCTTCATGTCTAGGTGAATGTTTCATTTTTATTCCTTTTTTCTCAATGTGTTTATTGGTAGGGGTTGTCTTCACTTTAAAAAAAAAAAAAATGATTTCTATTCATTTTTAATAACTTTATTTAAGGTTCTTGTTAGATGAAAGCTATGTAGGTCATTTATAAGTTTGATGTGGCATAATTCATTATCTATTGTTATAAGAAGCTGCAAATTAAACATATAAATAATTTTCTGACATTGTTGCTCTTTAAAGAAAATGGAATGAAATGAATGATGCTACTTGAATTTGGATGAAATAGAATATATTTTAGTTTCATATGAAAGAAGCTACGTTTATAATAAAATGTTATTTTAGGATGAATTATGTCCCTTTATAGGTAGAAGAGCATAATATTATGTGTGCATTTTGTATTTGTTCCACTTATATCTAGTCAATCATCCATCATTCTTCAAGAATCAAGTTCACTTCGCTTTTTATCAGCCTATCAAACTATTCAAAATGTAATGAAAAATTTATTCTTATTTCTAATATTCTAAGAACCATTCATGAATTAAAATATAGATTAAAATTTTAGACACTTATTTATGGATAATTGACAAGGAATAGTATGGTAAATAATATTAATTAGTTGGACTATATGTCAAATAATTTATTGCATTCATTCTTCTTAACCTTAACACCATGGTTGGGTAGCATACAAAATTCATTAATGTTTGTATAATATAAGTTTGAATTCACATTCAAAAGTTAAAATAAAATTAGAAATATTATTTTAGAAAGTAAAAATTCTATTCACTAAAATGTAATTAGATACTTTTTACAATAATTGAATAAGACCATTAGTTTTATTTGTATTTTAAACTAATTTTGTAGTATAAGAGTATTGAAATGGTGAAATATATTAATAATAAAAAATAAAGTGTGTTGAATACAAAATGTATAAAAATTTATCATACCTTGTGATGGTATATATTGTTATCACTATTATATTATACATTTTATTGTTTTATCCATATTTTCATCACTCTAATTTCACCATTATTTTCTTGGATATAGTAAATTATGTTATCTTCATTATTGCATGAGAAATTTTGGTTAATTCAAATTACTATTATAAAGTACAAGCATGGATTATATGAATTAATTATTATTTAATACTATAGAAACAAACACAAAGAAAAGATACAAAGGTCAAGATATATCTATATCAATAGTTAAGTTGATTAAAAAAATGATCTAAATAGAAAAAACCTATCATCATAGATTAAAAATATCTTGAATCAATTCTACCTCAAGAAACCACAAATGTTAGCTTCAATGCTATGTATTTGAGAGATATTTCAATAAATTATATTCCTATATATCATTCAAAATTAGTGTTCTTGGTTGACTATTTTGATATTAGTCTTATAGGCATGGTTTTACATGTCTATTTTTATTTTTTTCTATGGGATAGCTTAAACTAAAAATAGTAAGTTTCGACCATGCCACCCTCAATATAAAAATATTGATTGATACTCATGCATGTACCAAAATTTATTATATATATATATATATATATATATATATATATATATATATATATATATATATATGGTAGCAACAAAATAAAACAAACCCTTGGAAGGTGACCTACATTTCCATATTTTGAATATAGATATTTACTTTAGAGTATCACCCTTTTTATTCTATCTATAACAATCTAAAATCTTCTATTAAATGTAGGTTTATTGATATGTTGCATGTTCAAGAATAATGCCCTTCCTAACATTGATGTAATATGGTAAAACATGTCACAAAACCACTTAAGTATTATTATGATCCTATTCATCTTCAAATAATTCTTAATTATTGATTTATTTATAAATATATTTTTTTAAAGCGAAAAACCCCGTGCAGGGCCGCCTTAGTCTGAGAGACCATGACCAGAGGGTTCTAGACCATCAAAGTCACTCGGGAGTCATGTGGTCTAAGATACCATGACCAGGGGGTTCTACACCATCAAAGTCACCCAGCAGTCGTGTTCGGCCCTACCCACACCGACATTATAAATTGGATTTTGGGTACCCAATTCAACTTTTTGGTAGGGTGGAGATTCATACCTGGGACCTCAATTGTATGATTACCCTCTCCTATCCAACTCACCTACAACACCTGGGTAGGTTTACACATAATATTAATAATTCTTAGCATTTCAAAATACATATAGAGCATAACCAAATATATTTATTCAAAATATCCTTCATTATAATGACAAACAAGAAACTAGAGAGTAATACTTACAATATAGTTATTTGATATTTTAATAATAATAAATTAATAAATATTGAATTAATATATTATATATTTTTTTATGTTTGATATTTAATTAATCAATTTCTTGATAATGAAATATATTGTATAAAATTTGGATTATATTGTTAGAAAATAGAATACTTGATTGATTTATTTCATGGATCAACTTTGTATAAATAGAAAAGTTGATCATTGAGAATCGTTGGATTACAACAACTCATCAAATATAAACTAGGATAAACTGAGAGTTCACCTGACTCATGGAAGAGTGGTATCTCAAGTCTATCCTAGTAGAACTTAAGATAATAATTATTTATTCTAACACCCCCTCTTAAGTGATACTAGGGGTTAATTTAGCAAATGAGTCCCAGCAACAGGGCCTGATGAGGTACTGATGTACAATGATGCTTTTCAAAGAGATGGTAAAACCCTATGGTAAAAAACCATCTATCAAAAAATAAAAATAAGAGGTATGTATTTGTATGGTGAAGATTTTCGTAAAAAAAAGGAATAAACAAGATGTGGCATACCCACAGAAAATTATTCTCGATAACAAGGCCTGAAAAGGTACTCATGTACAAAAGATATGGTATAGCCACAAAAAAGAGTCCTAGCAGCAAGGCCTGATAAGGTACTCATGTACAATATGTGGTCAAAAAGTCTCTATTAAAATATGAAAAACCACAAATGTCTATAAAAAGAGTGTGAAGATAGGATGGAAAAGAACCACAAGAAATTGCAATGGTAGTCCAAAATGACTCATCATGCATGAGTATGTGGTTTCCACCTATATGAACACAATGGGCTAATAACTATTTCCAAAACCAGTGGATAAATAGTAAAATAAGTGGCATATCCACAAGTATGAGTCCTAGCAACAAGGCCTGATAAGGTACTCATGTACAATATGTGATCAAAAAGAATAAATATCACCAAATAGAACTCCCTTAAAAACCAAAACGTCTCACAAAAAAGTAGTGTGAAGATAGTATGGAAAGAAAACCACAAAAATCGTAAGGGTAGTCCAAAATGACTCCACAAGCATGAGTATGTGGTTTTCACCTATATGAACACAATGGACTGAAATAAGGTCCAAAACTCGTGGAAAAATAGCAAAACAAGTGGCATATCCACAAGTATGAGTCCTAGCAACAAGGCTTAATAAGGTACTCATGTACAATATGTGATCAAAAAGAATAAATATCATCAAAGAAAACTCTCTTAAAAACCAAAGTGTCTCAAAAAAAGGAGTGTGAAGATAGTATGGATAAAGAACCACAAAAATTGCAAGGGTAATCTAAAATGACTCCACAAGCATGAGTATGTGATTTCCACCTATATGAGCACAATGAGCTGAAATAAGGTCCAAAACTTGTGGACAAACAGAAAAACAAGGGAATGATGAAAAAAACCCCAAGGGAAAAAACCACCTGCTAGAATAGAATAAAAAGAAGGAAGATGTCTTCTTCAACCCCCTAGGACAACTTCCATCAAAAAATTTGCAAAGGACACATCAGATGTATCAAAAAATTAGACTCGTTGTAGAAATGAAATCACACTCCCAGAATGGTGGTTGTGAACCGTGAAAAGAGTTTACTAAAAAACCCATGAGATCAAGGTATCTGATGAAAATAAGAGTGTGAAGATAGTGTGAAAATAATCACAAGAAACTCAAGGGATGTCCAAATTGACTCTGCAAGCATAAGTAGTGGTTTTCACCTATATGAATAACTTGCCAAATTCAATGAATAACTTGGCCTAATGTCCCCCCAATGACTTTAAAGTTTGAGCCCCTTACAAATTTGTCAAATTATCAACCAAGAGTGTTAGATGCAACTGAAAATGCACTTTTTTTTACAATGTGAATTTCAATTCAAATTTTAGCTGAATAAATGATTTCAAAACTGAAAACTAACTGCACCAATGAATTCTCCTCAAAAATTCCTTTCCAATGACTATATATAAGCCTATGGTCGAACACAATTTTATGGATCAAAATGGAAAAAAAAATACCATCAAAATGTGTAGCTCCGGGACTTCCCAAAATTGTCACCTATCCGAATTGTGCTCTAGAGAGAGTATGCTTGAATTGGGAGTTTTTATAAAACTTGTTGCCAGAATACCAAGCTCCAAATATAGAGTAAAAAATATCAAATTTGATGCCTCATTTATAACCTTTATAAAAAGTGGGCTAATGTTCCATTTTCATCTCTAGACAGATAAAATTATAAATTTATGCCCAAAGCCCCATCATTGCTTGGTTACAATATAAGAGAAGAAATTATTTTAAATCAATATTTGAAGGAGGAGGCTAAGTAGATGGTACCGTCAAAAGATCACAGTGCATGGACCGTGGGAGCTGCAAGTGAGCAATAGTCGATTTTAAACAACAAACTTCCCATTCGTACGTGGCATTAAAGAGGTTGAACATCGGAAAGGGACTTGGAAGGCTGAAAAAGGACTGGTTTTGTATCAAGTTGCACAAAGAAATGAGAATAAAAAGATTTGGCTTCTTTATATAAAAAATACTATTTTGGTTTCTTTTGTCTACGGGTGGCACCAGAATCACTGGACGATGCATACACAACAATTAAAATTGCTCGTATCAGCAACATTAACCCATATGCTAAAATTTCTCAAAACCAATGCGGGATTTGATGTCTTTCATGGCACTACGCCATCAAAAATGGCCATTGCATTCTGCATATGAATACTAGACGTTAACACCATAAATTTATATAAAAAATAGCATAGGTCAGTCGTAATTGGTAAAACAGATCGACAGTTGCCTGCCTTGAGCCAGTCTATACTTTTGATTTTAGCACAAAAAAAACAAGAATATGGGTATAATACAGATAGAAGGCAGCAAAGTAAAGTTTTTACTGAGAAGCAGAACCTTGTTGCTTCTTTGTTTGGATTTTTATCTTAGAAAAATGATAAGAGAGCCACAACGTTAAAGGCAACATGTGGGCATTATCTGTTGAAAAAATCAACATGTGGGCATATTTTTTGAAAAATCAGACTGTAGAAGGCTGGTTGGATTGCTTATCTAAACCACATAAAATATCTGTGTCTTTGAAACTGGGAACGCCAAGCCTCTAAAGTGTCCATTAGCGCTGCCCAATTATCCCTGGAGACCACCAGCATCATGCTACACTAATGTTGTCTAATCATTGGTGGGCACGCAGTCTTCCACTTCAAGTGAAAGATGTTGCGGTGCAGGCACATATCAATAGTAGTGTATGTTGGAAATTTAAGTTAATCTAAATTCTGCTGTTGTTCATTTTTGCCGCATCGGGTGTCTTGTCAGTTGGTCATCCTGCAGAAGAAGTAGGTGCAAATTTATTACAGTAGGTAAGCTCCAGCTGGTCTAGAGATTCTCACCACTAGCCTATGCTTCTGGAGAGTTCTATAAATGCTTTCTCTTGGGTCCTCATTTGGAAATCTGGATGCAACAGCACCAGGTTCCCCCGCACACCAGTAGTGTAGGTGATTCAGCGGTGTATTCTTATTTGGTAGATCATTCTACATTCGGTGGTTATTTTGTAGGCGGTGTATTCTACGTTTGTATGCTTTGCAGAGCTTTGTTTTGAATCCGTTTCAAATTTGTATGAGCTTCTCTGTGATTCAATTAATCATGTTCTTGTTTCTGCTTCTATTTGAAGTGCCTCTAAAAAGGCTATCTATGGTCCTGTAATTTTATATTTCCAACATGGTATCAGAGCAAGGAGACATATATCAACAGGAAGAGGTCGTGGAAAACTGTGTGGAGAGTAGCCATGAAAATATTTGGGATGGAGGAAGGGTGACTTTGTGAGCATTCAATTTCCCCTAGAGTGGGAAGGCTGATTTCATGATGCCGTTGTCAGGTCCGATGGGAGATAGAAGTTGGATTGTGTATATTGGATATGTCCTTAGTGGTTTGTCTATTCCATTTCCCTCCATCGATGGTGCCACTCCCGCTGAGAGTGAACTCTTGGAGATTGGAAAATTGCAACCATACGTCTGAATTCTTCCAGCTCCCTGGATTTGGAAGTCCAACTATGGTTCCATCCACCTGAAAAGTGAAGCCCGGCTCACAGGGTCCTGTGAATTCTAAATTGTTGACGAGAAACGACTTTCCACGAGGCACCAGCAAAGTTGCCAGAAGTGTGTCGTATGTTTCGACGATAAAGACCGTAATGTCGGTTACTATTTTTAATCTCCCCATCGCTCGCTATTCATGAAATTTCCCCTTAGCGCCCTCAAGTTGAGTGATTTCCGTCTTGTTCCCTCCATTGCTCGCTATTCATGAAATTTCCTCTTAGAGCCCTCAAGTTGAGCGATTTGCGTCTTGTTACCTCCATTGCTCGCTATTCATGAAATTTCCCCTTAGCGCCCTCAAGTTGAGAGATTTGCATCCTTTGCTTTTTAAAACTAGCGATTTAGGGAAGTTGTTAGTTTGTCCTTTTTCACTTTATCTTTTAGCTAACTCCCGAAATCGCTAAAACCCAAGTTTACTCGATATCTTTTTCAATTTTATTTAGCGATTTTGAGAATTTCATTCGGTGGTCCTTATTCCCTTTCTCGCCGTCACTCGAGAGTTAGATCCTTTCTCAACATTGTTGTCGTGCGACAGCGATTCCAAGATCTGGGAGAGGTTTATTTTATTCAAACTGCTATCCTTTATTTTATTCAAACTGCTATCCCCAGCTCGTCGGTGCGTAAGGATTTTTACCGACATCGCTTGCGTGTGACAGCGATTTCGAGAATGGAGAGAAGTTTGTTTCGTCAACGCACTCCGGCTAATTTGGAAAATTTAATGGCGGCACCTCAAATTATTGTATTATTTGGAATTTAGATTAAGGGGGGATTTTGGAACGTTAAGTTAATCTAAATTCCAGTGTTGTTCATTTTTGCGGCCTCGGTTGTCTTGTCAGCCGGTCATCCTACAAAAGAAGTAGGTGCAGATTTATCGCAGCAGTAAGCTCCAGCTAGCCTAGAGATTCCCGCCACCAGCATGTGCCTCTGGAGAGTTCTATAAATGCCTGCTCAGGTCCTCATTTGACAATTTGGGTGCAGTAGTACCAGGTTCCCTGCACAACAATAGTGCAGGTGATTCGGTGGTGTATTCCGCAATTCGATAGATCATTGTGCATTCGGCGGTTATTCCGTAGGTGGTGTATTCCGCGTTTGTATGCTCAGCAGACCTTTGTGTTGAATCCATTTCAAATTTGTATGAGCTTATATGTGATTCAATAAATCATGTTCTTGTTTCTGCCTCTGTCTGTCAAGGTTGTCTATGATCCTCTAATTTTATATTTTCGATAGTGTACTCGGACACTGGTTACATCGATCAACAAGGGATCAAATCACAAGTGAATGGAAAAAAAATTCCGATGGCAATGTAAAGCCATTCAAAAATCCCCTTTCTCATTAGTCTACACATTGTTAGAATGGTGGCCCGAGCAACGAATCAAGAGGAAAGCAGGCTGATAGAAGTTGGCATTCAACATCTGTCAGGGTAGCAGCTCCACCATACAGAAGACATTCTAAAAAAACATTCATATTAGAAATAAAAGACATTCACATGGACAGGAGATTAGGACACGAGCCCCGGTTTGCAAGGCATACACATCAACTTTAAAAAAATTACCAGCGTCCAAAAAAAAATACCACAAATCGTTGTTCTTGGAAAACACAGAGCGTGGCAAATATGCAGCATTTTGAAATCTTCAAAGGTGGGCAACCTAGAAAGTGCAGAATATCTGAGTGCAATTATTTATGTGGCCACAAATAAACAATGGAATCGAGGCAAACAAAAAAAGGCGATTTCTCCACGGTATCTTCAGGTTGAAACACCTCTGTACGAGGCGACTTGCGTAGGTAGAAAGAAGCCACTAACGGTTTTTATCTCTTAGACGACTCAAGAAAAAATATCAATACTTTCGAAGGTCCCTCTCACAGTTCTCTTCAATCTTCCATCGCAGTCCTTCGATGCAGTGTCAAGAACAAAATTGTTACCATAATGGCATGATGAGGCTCCATTTCTACCAAGATGTTGCAGGGAATAGTTGCGCCAGAGTGGCTGACAAAACCCATTGGCCACAGTAGAAATGCACAGTACTAAAACAACAATCAAAATTAGGTATAAAATCAGGTATAATAAAAATTGTAATTACATGTGCAATATCTCGGTAGCCCCCACATGAGTGTCAACGGAAAAGCGATTGGACAGTGTGGATGTCAACAACAAATACTACAATGAATAGTATGCGTTCTTAGATCGAGCAGCAGATAAATGGTCTACACCTGATCAAATAAAGAATTGAACAACGCCATCTTTTGAAATAACATTGCATCTGAAAACCTTTCTCTTCGCCATGCCAAAAATACTCGACGGTGGCAAGGGAGTCGGAAGATAGTCTTACGGATTGCTATCTGTAGACGGCAACCAGCTACGAAGCTACAAACAAAATTATTTCCAGCACCGAATAGAGTAAAATTTGTAGCTTCTACGGTTGTAGGTGCATTAAATTCTGGATGACGACGCTATGAAACAAGTTAAGGACCAGTTGCATCTGAATATGCATGGTCTGCTCTAGACGTGGCCGAGCTGGAAAAGGTCGTTTCCACGATGAGATACCCCGTGATGATCTCACCTGCAACACGACATTACTTCTATGCCTTCGCCAACGGTTACCAAAGTCATTGGTGGGATCATCGTTCAACTCACAAATTTCCAACATTACCATAATTTCGAACGCGATCCACGTAGCAAATTACATGATTCTCGAACACTACCATGAAGTGGTGTGGATTACTCTCTGAGCAGCAAATTGCAGGCATAAGTTCTCATGGCTGGGTAAAGATGAAAACAGCACTAAAAAATTATTTAACAGTAAAACAGTTTTCCCGCTCTTGCTCGAAAACCACGTGGTGATGTCGCCATATGATGGAATAAATATCAGTTAGGCTTAATCATCAGATGTGTTCACTGAACTCTTCTTCATCATACGATGATGCCATGTATGCTAGACTGTGCAGTGACGTATGTTCCATGAGTAGCTTCTGCTGTCACGTCACGGGTAATATCAGAATTTCACAACAATAGATATGCACAACATTACAAAAGATGAAGAGAAGAGTAGAACTGATTGTTTTATTTCAAGGATCAACTCTATATAAATATCACAGTTGATCATTGAGAGTTGTTGGATTTACAACTCATCAGACCTGATGAAGACACCACTGACAGTTCTTCTGACACATGGAGGAGTGAAAACTCAAGTGTCTATCCTAGTGGAACTTAAGAGAATATTCTCTTATTCTAACACCTCTTTTAAGTGATACTAGGGGTGAATTGTACAAATGAGTCCTAGCAACAAGGCTTGATGAGGTACTCATGTACAATGACTTCTTTTGAAGAAATGGTAAAATCCAGTGGAAAAAACCATCAATCAAAAGGAAGTTAATGGCTTGTCTTTGTATGGCGAAGATTGTCCTCCTAATACAATATATAGTTGGTAAAAAAAAACTCCTATGGAGAAAAACCAACTATGATAAGATGAGAGGCATGTATTCATATGGCAAGGATTATCCTCTTTAACAAAAAAGAAAGACGAGTCTCGATAACTTGGCCTGATTAGGTACTCATTTACATAATATTGTTGGTGAAAAAACCCATGTGGGGAAAAACCAACAATATGAAGCTTGTCTTCATATGGCGAATATTGTCCTCTTTATACAAGAAAGAAATATGAGTCTCGACAACTTGGCCTGATTATGTACTCATTTACATGATATTGTTGGTGAAAAAAACCCTTTGGAAAAAAACCAACAATGTGAGCCTTGTCTTTCATATGGCGAAGATTGTCCTCTTTATACAATAAATAATTGGTGAAAAAACTCCTACGGAAAAAAACCAACTATTAGAAGAAGATTATTGTCATAAATCCAATCAATGCAGCTGTATAACTGCAAGCTTATCTTAAAACTAAAAGTAATGTGGAGAAGGAAATGCTTTGGTGAAGATATCTGTAATTTGTGCTTCAATTGGAATATATTCCAAGTGTATGTCTTTGCTCTGAATATGCTACCTTATGAATTGCATGTGTATCTCAATGTGCTTGGTTCGTTGATGTTCAACTGGATTGCATGCAATATGAATTTTGCTTTGATTGTCACACCAAATAGTTATAGGATGTTCATGGGTGAAACCAAATTCTCTCAGAATTTGACAAAGCCAAAGAGCCTCCTGACTATTGATCTATATTCTGCCTCTATAGAAGATAGGGCTACTGCTTGTTGTTTCTTGTATAACCAGGCTATTGATGAGGAACCAAGGCAAACTACATGGCCTAAGGTGGAACATCTATCTTCTACTAAACCTACCTAATCTGAATCTATGTAGCCAATGATATCCATGAATTTTTCCTTGTAGAAGAGCCCAAAGTGACTAGTGTCTTGCAAGTAATGGAGGATTCTTTTTTTTGCGTACCAATGACTGAAGTGAGGCTGATGAGAGAATATGGATATGAGGCCAACAACATATGAGATATATGGGCAAATATGAGCAAGGTATAGCAAACTTCCTACAAGCTGACGATATAGAGTGGCATCACAAAAAGGGGATGACCATGAAGTACTAAGATTAATGCTCGATTGAAAGGAGGTAGGAGAAGGTTTGCAATCTATCATTTTAAATCTTTGTAGAAGATCTAGAGTGTACTTTTATTGGCACAAAGAATTGCCTTCATCTATTTGACTTATTTGGATCCCAAGGAACTAATGAGTTTTATAGTCTGAATGTTAGTCAAGTTACTACCATTTAGAAGAATATCATCAACATATAGGACAAGAATGGTGATGTTTCCTTCATTTCATCAAATGTAAACTGGGTTATCAGACTCATAGTGAGAAAAACCTGCTGAAAGAAGGAAGGAGTCAATATTTTCATACCAAGCTCTAGGGGATTTTTTGAGGCCATAGAGAGACTTTTTAAGCCTACAAACAAGAGAGAAGTCTTGAGTGAAACTAGTAGGTTATTCCATGAATATCTCTTCCTTTAAATCTCCATGTAAGAAAGCACTTTTTACATCCATTTGATAGATTGGCCACTTATGGGAAGCAGTCAGAGCAATAACCAATCTAACAGAATCCATTTTAGCAACTGGAGCAAAGGTTTCTAAATAATCAATACCTTCAATTTAAGAAAAAACATTGGCTACAAAACAAGCCTTGTGTTTGTCTATTTCTCCATTAGGCCCATATTTGGTTTTGAAGATCCATTTACAACAAACTAATTTCCTTCCTTTAGGTAAGGGAACTAAATCCCAAGTCTTGTTTTTGATCAAGGAAGAATTTTATTTTTCCATGGCATCATCCCATTCCTTAATACCTGAGGCTTCTTTGAAGGATTGAGGATTAGAGGAAATAGATTGACATACAATACCAGTGCCTATGGGGTTGGATGATCTAGTTTAAGGAAGATTTTGGATGTAAGGAGTAGCTTCTTTAACAATGGTGTGGGACCATTTTGGCATAAAGGAAGGAGTTAAAGTAGTTGAAATAATTTTAGATGGAGTTACAGGTTCTTCATCTTGATTATCAATGACTAAGTTAACTTCAAGAGTTGGATCTTCATATTTTTGAGGTTATACTATAGGAGAAGGCTCAATGGAGAAAGCGGGATTTTGAGGATCTTTTTGAGGGAATGTTTCATCAAATTGGACATTCCTCTAAAAGAAAATATCATGAGATGAGGGATCAAGAAGCCTGTATTCTTTCAATTATTCACAATAACCGATAAAGATGATATTTTTGCTTTTCTTATCAAGAACCTTCCTTTTATTCTTTGGTATGTGAGCCCAAGTAGTACACCCAAAGATCCTGAAGTAGGAAACATCTAGTTATGAGACAGACCATGCTTCTTCAAGAGTTAAATGGTCAAGACCTTTATGAGGTGTGCGATTTTGAATAAAATTTGAACATTTAATAGCTTCTACCCAAATGTTTTTGGAAGATCTCTTGAATGGAGCATACAATTTGCCATCTCTTTTAGGGTTCAATTTTTCCTTTTTGCAATACCATTTTGTTGATGATTATGGGAGATAGAATGTTGATGAATGATACCATGACTTGAAAGAAATATGGAGAACTCATTACTTCAGTATTCCCCCCATTATCAATGTAGTCATCTTGATTTTGAAAGATGTTTGATTTTCAACTAAGGCTTTAAAAACTTTAAAGTGGGATAAAACATCACTTTTATATTTTAGAAAGTAGACCCAGGGCCTTCTAGAAAAATAATTAATAGAGGTTAGCATACTTTGCTCCTTTGAAATATGGTTCAAGAAAGGTCATTAAGTCACTATGGATTAAATCTAGAGGGGATGAGTTTTTTGGAGAACTACTTGGGTGGAAAGGATCTTGATGTTGATTTCCAAGAGCACATCTAGGAAAAATTCCATCACTAGAAGAGACTTGGGGTAATCTTGTGACCATATCATCAGTACTCAAATCCTTTAGGTAGTTGTAACTAAGATGACCAAACCTTTCATGCCATATTTGACTTTCAAGATCACCATGAGCCATAAAATAGAAGGCTCCTTCTGGATTTTGAAAACCTTTGAAGTAAAAAAGACGAGAGTTATGATCAATATTTCCTTTGGCTATAAGAGAATGGGGATCTTGAAAATCTCTTATCTCAACTCCTGTTGGAGAGAAGAGAATATTTTTCCCATTTCCAAAAGTACAAATATGATAGATGGATAGGAAATTGGTGGTAATGTTTGTAACATAGAGAACAGTGTTTAAGGAGCCACCATAAATGGTTATATCCCCTTTTTCTTTGATAGGGATGAAGGAAGAGTCACCCACTTCTATGCTACAAGTAGAGCTAGAGGAGATAGAAGAGAAAGACTTATCTGAAGTAGGCATGTGATGAGTAGCTCTATAATCTAGGACCCAGTAATAAGATGAAAAATTGGAGGTTTTTCCTTGAACATTAAGAGATTTTCCTATTTGATTTTTATTTTCTATATTTTTATCCTTCATAGCTGCCTCTAATTGATGTAATCTTTTCCAACATTTGTTAGCAGAGTGACCATTCTTTTTATAGTGAGTACAATTTATGGGAGACTTTTCCTTCTTTTTAAATTTTTCTTTAGAAGAGGTGGAGGCTACTAAGGCTTTTGAAGAAGAGGAAGAAGAATATATTTCATATCTAGCAAGTTTGGTTTCTTCCTTAGTTAATCTATCACAAAATTCTTCTAAAGAAGGTATTTTAAATGTTGTACCAAGATTATATTTGGTAGATATAAAGGTGGTAGAAATTTTTTGAAAAACACCATTTAGCTTATAAAGGATTAGATAAATGCATTCTTCTTCAGTCTTAGTCTTCCCACTGCCTTTGTATTGAGTGAGGAATTTTTTGAACTTAGTAAGGAAGTAAAAAATACTACTAAAATATTCAGGAGACAAAGATGTTAGTTCTACTTCTAGTTGCATTGATCTCATCTGATCTACTTTCCCAAACAAGGTCTTTAGTTTCTCCCAACTTTCATGAGGAGTTTTACAATCTGTAATGTGAAACCACAAACTTTCATGAACATTAGACCTAATAATACCCATTGTTTCATGCATATTTCCTTTATGAATAAAATTTTATATTCTTTCTTAAATTCTGGTTGTTTTTCTTCTAACAAATGAGTAAGACTTTTTTGAGAGATAAGATTTAAAATTTTAGGTTTCTAAGTGTGAAAGTTATGAGGGGTGATAAGTTCAATTGAATTCATCATTTTAACACAAAAAATAATTTGAAGTTTTAATTAACCAAAATATTCCCCCTTAGAACTTCAAATTAATGCAAATGTTAAAGGGCAAGAATGAAGCTTTTCAATATTTAAAAAAATCAATATACCTACCCTAATGAGAGGGAAACTATAAGTATAATGAGGTTTGAATATTGTTTGCTCTTTGAAATGCTAATTCTTTTTAGTTCCTCTCAATACCCACCCTAACTTAAGGGAAACTATAAGTATGGATGAGAATTTTTAAAGGAATATAGGCTTGAAATGCATAGATATCAACTGGATTTAAATATGGATAACTCAATACTCACCCTTGCTAGAGGGAAACTATAAGTAAGAGAGATATCCAATATGTAGAAGGTTGATGAGAAAAATGTATGTCAGGCCTTTATACCAATAGTCTCAAAAAAACCCACCCTTACTTGAGGGAGACTATAAGTTTTTTTAGAGACAATGATACATGAAACATAGGCAATTATATTTTGAGGAAGAAGACTTAAAATTTTAGGTTTATGAAAATTTTTATGAAGAAGATATATTTTTTTAAATATTTATAGATTTTTATAACCTTTAAAATTTTGTTAAGTTTTAAGATTAAAAAATATGAACATAATTATAAAATATATTTAACAATAACACCCTTAGAGAAAAAGGTGAGAGAAACTCTTTCTTTAAAAAATTAAGTTTGAATATAAACTAAATTCTAAGAAAGAGTAAAAAGTAATTTCAAAGGAAAAAGTAATTTCTTGAGGGAAAATATTATTTTAGCAATAACAATATATTTAGAAGAAGTTAAAAAGAATATAGCTTTCCTCAAATCTTCATTAACAAGATGGGTGAGAAATTTAATTAGAGAGTGAATACTTAAATAAAGGATTTTTTTTTTAATGATTACACCTCTATTAAATTTAATACCTAAAAGGAAATAACTTTAAGGAAAAGATAGATAAAAAACCAGACAACCCCCTTCAAGAGACACCAATGTGCATTAGGTTGCACAAAAATCACCCCCCAAAAAGCCTTTTTATATTATGGATACAATGTGACTACGACTTATCAAAGGGCCTTTGTGTAAAAAAAGTCTTTGAGAAGGAGTGAAAATAATACTTCAAAATCAAAGTTGAGATAATTTTATAGAAAAAAAGGAGGTTTAAAATTAATTCTACGACTTCTGAGAATTTAGAAGCACTTGGAAGAACAAAAAAAAAGGCAATTTCTTCCTTTAGACCCATAGCTGGTTCGAGGCAAGTGGAGGCAAACATCAGGGATTTTTTGAGGATTACGAGAAACTTGAGACGCCACCAAAGAAACTTGAGGAACCTATGCAGACAAAAAAAATAGAGAATATATATATATATCTTCGTTATATTTAGACTGAGAGGGAGAAAATGTCTGCTCTAAAGCAATACGGCTAAAAAAATGAAGCATCCATAAAAGGAACATTGTCATTCTCTATATCCATCGCTTCTTTGAAATAGGTAAATAAAAAATGGTAGGAAGGGGTTTTTGAGGATGCCAAAAACATGAGATACACCTACGTAGACAGGATAAGGATGTAGAGAATATATAAAATATGAATATAAAGGAACAATATTATATAGATCTCTGTGGTTGTGAAAGCACGAGATTCCAGAAAACAAAAAGGGAAAACTCCAAACATGATGCAAGAATGAAACTAAACTTGATGCTACAAATTAGAAATGTGTAAAATGGAGAAATAATAAACAAATTGGAACCCAAATGGAACAAAACAACCCTCTTCTTTTATTGAAGTATTTCAAATTTGGTTACAATTAGCTTCCTCCCTTTTTAGGGGAAAGGAGCATCAAACTTGTCTCTTGGTCACATCAATAGAAAGTCATCTCTCTTCCGCGTGCCCACATGCAAAATGGGCAGGCCAAAGTGTTGTCGCCGCTAGTGTGAATGAATCCTTGATCTTTGCTGCTCCTCCTGCATTCAAAGAAACAACAAAATTGTTAGTAGCACCTGTTGCAAAGATGAAATGTTTGTTCTCTAAAAACAATGGAAGATGCATGCAAAAGATTGATTACAGTGATAAATAAACCGATTCTAAACAACTTGCAAATTTGACAGTAACCAGGGACCATTACCAGAGGGCCACTGCCATCAAAACAGTCGAACAATTTTCCACTGATTTGAATTCGCTCCTGGGCAGGACGAATTCGACTGTAAATCGTCCCGGGGTAGGACGAATTCTCCTACGACAAAGCACCGAAGTGATGCTGCCCAAATGTCGCATCTTGGGAGTTCCAAACTACCTACAAACTTAGGGGTTAGCTAATTGGGGGCATTTTGGGAAGACCCAGATGGTCAAATTTCCCTAATTTGGCCTCCATCAATGAGAATTTGATGTCGCTACCTACAAGTTAGTGAGAACAACAAAAGCGACAAAACATGGTAAAAATGGATCAAAACATTGTGAAATCAGAATTACAAGCTATTTAAGTAGCATAAGATGAAATGCAAGATAAAAAAATGACAAAAGAACAATTTGCTATGAATTCCCAATCGTTCTTAAAAAAGAATATTAGGCTCGCAGGAGTGCGGGGCGCCCGGGTGGGCCGCCCACCGTTGGAACCTGATTTCAAAACCAATCCACTTGGGATGGGCCTAAAATATCTTGTAATGGGTTGTCGGTGAATTGGTAGATCAATGTGGTCAAGTTTCGGGTTTTGGATCCGGATTCACACTCCCAATAACCACCTAATGACCTCCCTTGCGAAAGAGATCAAGGATGTGGAAGAGGTGAATCAAAAAGGTAAAAATGTGGTATCAATTTGGCAGCACTTCATTGCTTGAAAATGCTTCCAACCTTGTCCTTCTTTAGGTGATGAAGCTCACCAATTTATAGACCCAGGGGGTCTCTTTGGAGGGGCATGCATAAGCGCCATGTGGCAGTCATGCCTTCCCATGAGGGAGGAAAGTCCTCCATGACTTGGGCTTCCATGATTGCCCTTGTGACAGTCCTCTAACGTCCAATATGCATGCAAGGCAGGAGGCATTAATTGACTGTCCTTGGCTGCCACTTGGCACCATTTTTCTTTTTGCCCGTTGAACCTAAAATTTGTCTTGACCTAGAGCGAATTCACAATTCGTCCCTGGGTGAGATGGATCCCAATCTGAATTCGTCTCAGGGTGAGACGAATACTGAGCAAAGTGCCTGAATGTGCCAAATTGCCTTTTGAACTTCCAAAATTGTTGCAAAAGTGGTTAGGACCACTGTTTAACCTCTGAGGGCTGCCTTGGGGGCTATGTGTGTCAAAGCAATCAGTGTTTGTAGTCACATAATCATATTGGTGTTGTTTTGGTGTCTACAGATGCCCCTTTTTGGTATGCACTATGCATGGCACAACGCTGAGCAAAAAATAGATAACCAAAGCACTAATTATTAGGGTTTCTTGGTAACCTAACCAACTTTTGATGCCCCAAGTATGAAAAGGGGCATTCTTGAATCCTTGCTTCTGACGAGCTAAGGAATTTGATTTCAAGTATTAACCTATTTTGGTGACGTGTGACTTGAGCTTGGACATTGATCAGTCATGAATAGGCAAAGGGCGCAACCTTTTGTCCATGGGGGAACCTTGTGTTCATACTTTGGGAATGCCAAGTGTTTGATCAATTTGTGATTATTGCTTGTTTACTGCCCCAAGCAAGAGCGTAATTGTCTTTGTCAATGATTCTTTGAATGCATGTCGTTTTCCTTAATTGGGTGTGTGTTTGTTGATTGGTGACTAAGTGTGACTACCCCCTCAAGCGACGAATCGATGAGGGAATGACCTTCGTGAGAAAAGCGACGAGTCACTTGACCCAAGATGACTTGTGCAAGGGTGCCCTTAGATGGTTTAGCATTAAGCATGTGCAATTTTTTTGACATTTAGACCTATTTTTGGTGGGTGGTAACCCTTTTTGCGACGCTTTTTGGAGCTAAAATTGGCAAAAATCTATCTTCTCGTGGAGTGGTCTGGCTAAGATAGCCTTCTTAGGGAGTAGGATAGTGACAATTTGTGACCCCAACATCTGTTTTGTATGCCCGTGATGTCAAGTCCAACAGCACTCTCATCGGGCAAGTTTATTATCTGTTTTAATGCATTTTTGTTCAATTTTTGATGTTTTTTGAAATTTCTGCCATGAATTCGTCCCAGGGTGTTACGAGCGCTAACCAAAGCGCTCATCCTAGGGAAAGATGAATTTAATGTCAAAAGGCCTATTTAAAGGCCAAAACTAAGGTTTGGGCTCATTTGTCTATGATTTTTCTTGCGATTTGGAGCTTTGGGGAGGAGGAGGTTAATTCTGTGAAGCGAAGCGCTGTCGAATTTTTCCTACCATCATGAGTGCACAAACCGGATCGAGCGGCAGAGCCGAAGCGAGACCAGTAAGTGTTCCTAGTGTTTATTGCTTTTATTTAACATTGCAATTGTTTTGTTCAATTTTCTTTGTGATGATGTTTTTCAAAATTTTAAAACTTAAACCCTGAAACTGAGCTAAAGACAACTAAGACTTAGTGTACAACTAAACGTAGTGAAAAACCTAGGTAAAGAATTGTTATTTAGCTTTTAACTAAAACCCTAGGATAAACGGAACGTAAAACCCTAAGACGTAATTTTTGTTGTTTTTTGAATTTTTTTATTTTGTTTTTAAATTTATCAGTTAGGATTAGAAACCCTAGAACTGAGAAATTAATTTTTGAATTTTTGTTTTGTTTTATTTTTGGAATTTATCAGTTAGGATTAGAAACCCTAGAACTGGAAAATTAATTTTTGTTTGAATTTTGAATTTTTGTTTTTAAATTAATTAGTTAGGATTAGAAACCCTAGAACTAAAAAATTAATTTTTGTTTGAATTTTTATGTTTGTTTTTTGTTGTACATTGGTATACAATGTTGTATATTCATGTTATTGTTGTATAGTTCTTTTCCATGATTTTAATGTTTTTGAATTGTTTTCTTTTGTAGGTTGTTAGGAGCCGATACCATGTACCCACTACTTTTACTAAAGTGTGAGGGGTGTTGACTGTAGCTAACTGGGAGTGGCTTGATGCCCTTGGGCTCAAGCAGGTGGCTCGACTGGAGCCTATGGTCATGGATCAAGCCTATTTGATGGCCCTGATAAATATTTGGGATCCGTGGACCAACACTTTCCATATCCCAACAGGGGAGATGACTGTGACCTTGGAGGATATCTATTGGGTTCTGCAGATTTCAATAGATGGACTGCCGATCAGGACATCATCGCGTGATCAACGGATAGCTGTACTGATGAGATGCTTCGGGCATGGGGAGTAGCTAGGTGTGGAGGATCCATTGGAGAGGGCAGAGGGCTATTGCAAAATTGGTAGGATTTTGGTCCGATGGTGGCTGGAGAGGGGGGTGTTGGGCATGAGGCACACATTCCTTATGGGCCTCATGTCCAACATGTTGTTACCTAACTCGTCAAGTGCATGAGGTTCCCATGGAATCTATTGGATTTGGTTTGGCAGTTGGTAGAGTGCCCGATAGAGGCACTACTTATAACGAGATGGGGATAGACATTGTTGGCATAACTCTATGGTGAGTTGTACAAGGTTCGCTATCGACAGCGAAAGGAGATTAGCTGTAGCTACTTGTTGCAGTCTTTGGTCTTGGCAACACATAGCAATGGAGAGGCCAGCCAAGTTACCATGGATGAGTCGGGAAGAGATGGAGGATAGGGAGATAGGTTATGCAGTTCTATGGCGACGGTCTGGGGAGTAGGGGCAGAGTTAACGATGGGCAGGTGCCATAGGGAACTATGCCGATACCTTCTCTCAGCTTACTCCAGGGGAGGTGGTTTGGCGCCCTTATCGGGACTGTCCAGCCTAGACAGAGGTTGGAGAATGGCTCTGATGGGTATATAGAGAGTGGTGGCTGAATGGGCAGCATGGGAATGAGCATGAGTTCTTCTTATATAGCCAAGTTACACAATATTTTGGGGTGCACTAGGGGTTTTTTGGTGAGCCCATGGTCTATCGACACCATGGGGATGAGATGAATCTGGACCGACCGATCATCGTGCCACTGGGTGAGGATTCAGATGCGGTGATCAATGTCCCGGATGTGGATGACATCGAGACTACCATTGAGTATGATTAGTGGTGGGTACTACGGTGTTTGCGGGGAGAGGGGCCACTGGGAGGCACAGAGGTGGCAACGATGGGTGGTGAGGGTGCTAAGGCACCAAGGGATGATTGGGGAGCTCCTTTGGAGGATGCGGACATGGTGGAGGTGGAGGGTGAGGATGCAGATTTGGGGGTTCCGGATCAGCCGGAGATGTAGGACATGGCGGAGTAGTGGGAGCCAGAGCAGGCTACTATTGCAGAGAGTCCCATGCCTCAGGAGGATGTGAAGGATATGGATTTTGGGGTACACACTGAGAATGCACGATTGGTGAAGCTGTTGTGAAGGCGAGATGAGAAGCTAAGGGATGTGCTATGAGAGAGGGATCTCTTGCAAGCTCAGCTAGTAGAGCGAGAGAGTGCACATATGGTGTCTCATCGACAAGAGGGGGATACTGATGCTACATAGGAGAGGGATCTCCTATGGATGTAGCTGGCAGAGAGGGATAGGGTTTTTGCACAGTGCGATGATGCATTAGCTTACTACCATCGATAGGAGGCATAGTGGTTTCGACACCGGATGGATTTGGAGGGGGAGATCATCCACCTCGGTGGGTGGCTACCTGAGCTATCGGGAGGTGGATCTTTGCATCGAACGAGGGACAGTGGTACTGAGCAGTCAGCATCATCTCATCATAGGCGATTAGATGAGGGAGGCGATAGTAAGCATGATGCGGGGGCTAGTAGTAGCCGCCCTGAGGGGTCCCATAGGACCCACACCATGGGGGGTAGTTCCCATCGCACCTATCTTGCATGATCATGGTGGCCAATGCCTTAGGCTAGGTGGTTTTGTTGTATGATTGCGGGGTCAGAGGACCAATTTTGTAGCCTGTAGGCATTTTTTTGTTGATATATACATATATACCGACTTTATTTTGGTTATGCACATTTGATGATTTGATCTTATGCATGATTGTTGATGAATATGGATGTATTCATGTTAATTTTGTGATGGATGCATATGTTATGATGAATGCAAATGTTTTTGATTTATATGTGATGCAAAAAAGAAATGGAAGAATGGAATTTTGCCTTTGGGTTAGGCCCCCAGACAATTTGAACTTTTGGGTTTGTTTTGGGGGGGGTTGTGGGGTGCTTGTGGTGGGTTTTTTTTTTTTCTTTGTAGACACCAAAACAGCACCAATCCGATTATGTGACTACAAACACTGATCGCATTGACACACACAGCTTTCAGGGCAGCCCTCAGAGGTCAAACAGTGGTCCTAGCCACTTACACAGCAGGTTAGAAGGTCAAAAAGTAAAACAGAGCAAAAGCAAGCCTTAAGCAAAAACAAGCAAGCCTTAAGCAAAAGCAAACCTTAAGCAAGAACAAGAAAGCTTTACATCAGAATGCAAGTCATGAAATTGCAACACCAAAAGCCCAAAGCAAACCTTGGCCGAGGGTGTCACGAAATCGCGATGTCACGATTTCGTGACGTCGCAAAATCGTGACACCAAAAGCCCAAAGGGGAACCTTGGCCAAGGGTGTCACGATTTCGCGACGTCATGAAATCACGACACCAAAAGCCCAAAGGGGAACCTTGGCCGAGGGTGTCACGATTTCGTGATGTCACAAAATCATGACACCAAAAGCCCAAAGGGGAACCTTGGCCGAGGGTGTCGTGATTTCGCGACGTCGCGAAATCGCGACACCAAAAGCCCAAAGGGGAACCTTGGCCGAGGGTGTCGCGATTTCATGACGTCGCGAAATCATGACACCAAAAGCCCAAAGGGGAACCTTGGCCGAGGGTGTCACAATTTCGTGACGTCGCAAAATCGTGACACCAAAAGCCCAAAGGGGAACCTTGGTCGAGGGTGTCACGATTTCGCGACGTCGCAAAATCGTGACACCAAAAGCCCAAAGGGGAGCCTTGGCCGAGGGTGTCACGATTTCGACATCACGAAATCGTGACACCTAAAGCCCAAAGGGGAGCCTTGGTCGAGGGTGTCACGATTTCGCGACGTCATGAAATCGTGACACCAAAAGCCCAAAGGGGAGCCTTGGCCGAGGGTGTCATGATTTCGCGACGTCACGAAATCGTGACACCAAAAGCCCAAAGGGGAGCCTTGGTCGAGGGTGTCACGATTTCACGACGTCACAAAATCGTGACACCAAAAGCCCAAAGGGGAACCTTGGCCGAGGGTGTCACGATTTCGTGACGTCATGAAATCGTGACACCAAAAGCCCAAAGGGAGCCTTGGCCGAAGTGTCACGATATCGCGACGTCGTGATATCGTGACACTTCGCATTTTGCGCCTAAGAAGATATTCAATCAATCAAAGGCAAAACATTAAAACCATCAAAGTAGACGTTAAACAAGTGGCAGCCGAAGACAGTCAGTTATTGCCACCTGCTGTGCATGCGCGCGTAGGTGGGCAGATTGGCAGTTAGCGGACTGTCACAAGGGCAGTCAGGTAAGCCCTAGTCAAGGCGGAGTCTCCTCCCTTTTGAGAAGGCATGGCCGCCATGTGGCATCCCTGCATGCCCCCTCCAAAGAGACCCCATGGGTCTATAAAATGGTAGACTTTCCCACCCAGAAGAGAGAGGTTGACAAGCATTTTTTAACGCAACGAAGTGCTGCTAAACCAGAGACCCGATTGCATTCCTTTTCGATTCACCTTCTTCTACATCCGTAATCTCTTTCGCAAGAGAGGTTATTGGGTGGTTTTGAAAGGTGAATCCGAACCTTCGAACCGACATTGGACACAGTAAACCATCAATTTGATGACACCACAATCTAAGAGATTTTGGGCCCATCCCTAGTGGATTGGCATCGAAATCAAGTTTTCATGGTGGGCGGCCCGCTCGGGCGCCCCGCACGCTCTTAGTTTCATCTTAGATTATTTTGTTATCACGTATTTTTTATCATATTTTATCTTTATCATGCTATTTTTTTACATCTATCTATTTATTTCTACGTTATATTTATTGAATACATCTGGCATTACGTTCTACGTTCTACGCTATTGGTTCTTCACTAACTTCAGTAATACGATCAGTTTCACCAATTGTTTACTGCAATTTTGATGTATTTTATTCACGTATTTAATCAATCTTTCACACGTAGTTCTTATTAATTTCTAAAGTCAAACATTCTGTCCTTGTGTTGTAGGTGCTACTAACGTCTCTGTGTTTCTTTGATCGCAGGAGAAACAGCAAGCAAGGATTCATCAATAAGCAATGACAACACTTTGGCCCACCCATTTCAAATGTGGGCATGCGAAAGGAAGATTACTAATCATGATTGTAACCAAGACAGGCTAACACTCCTAGCCCCTGAAAAGGGAGGAGATGTATTGTAACCGAATGGAATTAATATAAAAGGGTTGTGCTCCTACTTTCTCCTTTATGTTTGGTTGATTCGATTACATGCGTTCTATTTCATGTATATTCATTTAGCATCAAGTTAGTTCTACTTTCATTACATCTTAGTGTTTCTTTTCTCCCGAAATCTCATGCTTTCAGTGGCGATCACGATGGGACCCTATCCCCTATTTTTTTTAGATTCAGAAACTAATTGAGATTTACGTTTTTTTTGCTTAAAGGTACTGGGCCGAATCAGAAACAGTTGGTTTGGGTGGAAAAGATAGCATATTTGAGAAAAAAAAAAGGGGTAAGGTTCCAAAGTTGTACCTGCATTTTTTTATTTATTATTATTTTCTATTTCTATTTTTTTGTCAACTTTTACTTGCTTAGGGAAAGTTGTTTATGCTTGTTTCATTTTTATTAAATAAAATGAACCCCACACACATCACGTGGTAAATTAAACCAAGGAGCTGGTCGTAAGACCCCAACCCTTGAGCAAGACCAACGGTGGGTTCATCACCACCTTGGCTTAGCTTTGCATCCATTTCCCCGATTGTCACTGTTGTTAGGCGTAAATCCTGATGAAAGCTGACCGAGTGTCGTTGGGGTGATTCCCATGCACGCGAGGATAAGTCTTCTATGGTAGGTGTCATTAACGGGACAATCCCCCCTTTCGTACCGCCTATGTTCCACGTACCATCTGCTCTCACGTACCTATAGTTTCCCTCTCGTAAGGGCGGGTATATAGAGAGGTTGGTATATCGGTCCGACAATGGTATATTGAAGGGGCGACCATTTATGGGAGTCATATGAGCCAACATTATGCATTTAAACGTTCTTCAAAACTTGCAAAAACAAAACAAAACATCAAAATGCACTAAACCAGTTTAGGACACACTATTAATCCTTAAAAGAGATAATCACTGATTTGTGTATGTGTGTGTTCATTTCTGCTTAGTGTAAACAAAAAGAAAAATCATCATAAACGAGATAAAAATCTGCTTAGCTAGTAGAGAAGCACCACAATGGTGTACACCCGTAGCCAAGCCCAATCAAGGGCGGACGCTACGGAAGGTGCACAAAGAGAGGGCGCTGGTCGCCTTCGCTTTAGCCCTGAGGACTTGGCCATACCGCCTTGGCGGTCCGGCCTACAAGAGAGTCCACATCGAGGCCACATCAAGAAGGAATTATTGGGACCCTCCTCATTGGAGTATACCCATTCAACACAGCCCCTTTCGGGAAGAAGCTTTACATGTAGATCTCAATGTAAATAGAAAATCGCCTTTTGAGGCTAGATCTGAGTGGCCACAGCGCGATGAAGCGCTAGAGAGGCATAGTGTCCATGAGGAGAGACAACGTGAATACGGTACCTCTTCTTTGCCTCCCATTAGAACAGAAAGACAAAACCCAGAGCGCAGGGCTCTTCACACAGGGCGAGCTCACTCCGCCCGCCCCTTTCACACCCATGAAAGGGAGTACGAGGAAGACCATCGCATTCCTCGAGAACAACATACAGCGTGGGAACCTTGCATTTTTGCACCTGCTAGATATCATGGTCACCCATCGAGGCCAGAGCCTCAAGTAAATGCCGCCTACCTCGACAGAGGGAAGCGACCCATTGAAATTTTAGATCATCAAGATCGAGGCAAACACATAGGAGAAACATTCAAGCCTCCCGAGCAAAAGAGGGCAGACCAAGTTGACCCGGCAGTCGCCAGACATGCCGCCCGCCAAGCCCGAATCACGCAGCTTGAGCAAGGTCATCAGGAGTTAGAGTACTTATACCGCCTTAATAAAGAGCGCATGCAGCGCGAAGCGGATGAGTTGCGCTATAAACTACCTAAGAGGGTGCCAACCCCTCGCACCCAAAGAGCAGAACAATATGAGAGGCACAACCCTTTGGTGCAGGACAGGTCTCCGCGACCTCGTCAAGCTTTGCCTCCGAGACCTTATAGACCCGAGAGGGAGGCCACTCCCCGAAACAATGATGGGTACCCTCAGCGGGGACTCAATCAGGGTCATAGGTCTCGCCCAGAGACTCCTCAAGAAGTTTATGAGGAGTATGAACCAGAAATAGAATGGGCCGAAATGCCCCATCAAGGCGGGAGGGCTGCCACTCGGCCACCCCCCCATAGGCCTCCAGTCTCCCATAACTCACAACGGGAGCAAACAAAAGAGGAAGAAATAAAATCTTTCGATGCATACAAAGCGCTATTAGAGCGTTTGGAGTCTGTGGAGACAAAAGCTTCTGGGCATCAAAAGCCCACATTACGTCAACTCCGCAGTCATCCAGTGCATCCCTCAGTGCCCACACCTCTTTACCCCGAACATTTCAAGTTGCCTCAATTGGCAGTCTTTAAAGGTGAAGAGGATGCACAAGAACATGTCACAAGATTCCTAAGCCAATGCTTCGGCATCCAAGATAATGATGCATTGTTGCTTAGGACATTCATAACCACATTCGTAGGCCCTGCCTCGGATTGGTTCACACAGTTACCAAAACACAGCATAAACAACCTAGATCAATTAGTAGATGCGTTTCTTGAACGCTTTGCCTTCAACACAAAGAAGAAGGCATCACTGAGTGATCCGGCTAGCCTCAAGCAATATGAGGAAGAAACAATGGCAGCATACGAGGAATCGATGGAGGGCTTTGCTTTCTAAGCTACCCTACCTTCCCCCTATGTCTGATCTCACACAGATGTTTGCACGGAGTTGCTTAAAATCAATCTCTGGGCTATTGCTGCTGCAGCAATACGCCAACTTAGAAGAAGCTTTGGCGCAAGCCAGAGTTATAGAAGAGATTAAAATAGGTGAAGGCGCAATCGCCAAGCCTAAAAAGAAAGAGTGGAATAAAACCACTAAGACCGGGACAACGCAATCACAACCCGCTGTGGTTAATCAAGTTGCGATAAATGTCCCCAAGCCTGTGCAAGAAATGCAGCCCCAAAAGGCTAATTACCAGGCAGTGCCTCCTAGTTATGAAAGAGATAATAAAAAATAGGAGCAGAATCAGCAGCGTCGCCCTAGGCGACAATTCACCCCTTATGCGGAGTCCAGGGACTCCTTATTTGACCGCTTGTCAGCGGCAAATTTAGTCACCCTTCCAGAGATCCAAACTGTAGATCCTAACGCTCCCAAGCCTAAGGGATACAGAGAGGAATTATATTGTAGATTCCATAGGCGAAGGGGACATGACTTGAATGGATGTTGGAAATTCAAAGGATTAATCCAAGATTTGATCGACAATAAAACATTGGCCGTGGACAACCCCATAGCGCCAAATAATCAACAAATGGGGGTATTCAAGGACCCTTTGCCTGCCCATGAGGCACAGGCAAAACCTCTCCAGGTTAATGAGGTGCGACAGAATCTTCCCATGCAAGGATTTGTGGGAATGATCAGCATAGTGACCGAGAACAAAAAGTACCTAGTAGTTGCCCCCGAGGTAGCTACAAGGGAAGTTCCAACAACGTCGCAGCCTCAACAATGCCCTATGCAGTTGCCTCCGCCTAGACCCGAGGTCACGATACGGACCAAACTCACGCAGAGTTTGCGGACCACATCGGCTAGGCTTTCCATTTACGAGCTTATTCAACAGTCAACACCTCATAGGGAAGCTCTTATGGAAATTTTAAAAGCCATCGAATTACAGCCTCACGAAGCAAATTCTTTCAACAACTTCGTGGGACATGTGAAACGATGTACGGAGCCGGTCATTACCTTCAGAGAGGATGAAGTCAAAGCAATATCGAATGACATGGCAGATCCACCCCTGCACGTTATCGCGCGGGTCAACGGGATCCCGTACAAGAGAGTGTTGGTAGATACTGGCTCGTCCAGTAACATCATTACCACTGCAGCATTAAAACATTTGAAGCTGCCAGCCTCTCATATCATAGCCTCCACATACACACTACGAGCTTTCAACGATGCAATATGCTCGATAGTCGACACAGTTGTTCTGCCTGTCCAGGTAGGACAAAAGACAATACCTACATTGTGCCATGTGTTGGAAGGCGAGATGGCTTACAACATACTGCTAGGGCGGCCATGGATCAGGGACATGAAGTGTGTCCCTTCGATCGCTCACCAGTGCTTAAAGTATGCATTTGAAGGAGAAATACATGTAGTCCCGATGGACTTAGAACCCTTCAAGTATTGCAATGCGGTGCAATTAATGCCTCAATCGACCCTCCCTTCAACGCATTTGGATTTCCAGTTAAATCCATCTAAACAGGGTCCAATACCGCAGGCACCACTGGTGACCAAATCATCAAAATCCCAGCCAGGTGAGTCTTCATCATCTGCTCCTTCACTACCAATGCCACCTGTCATGGCTAAATAGAAGGACAAGGGAAAACAGATCATGGAAGAGGCTCAGCCCCTAGAAGAGGGGTTGCCAACAATTTCAACGGTATCAACAGAGGAAATACCTAGCACAACGGAAACTGAGACTCCTAAAACACCAAACATGGAATGGACTCAGGAAGGACTCCCGTTCCCTCCCTCCCAAGCATCAACAATCACTATTGAAATGGCCAGTACGGGCCTGGGGGAGTATTTAGTGCAGAATGTTGTGGCAACGCCCGCATTAGAATCGGTACAGGACATGGGGAGACCTCGCCTTCCCATAGGAACAGTTGTTCCTCTAGGTTACCCACCAAACCAGACAAATTTTGTGTATGGGGGCCTTGATCATGGTCTTGAACCATGCAAGCAAAAGGAAGAAGACGAAGAGCCTTTTGCTGAAAATATCAACTATCTGTCAAACCCGGACTTTGCTCTAAGATATCTCGGCCAATGCAATTGGCATGGATACGGAGCTAGGCAGATATGAGCAAGGGATGCGTGTCCTTTGCCAACCAAGATATCAGATGCCATATGATAAGTCAGGAGTAGGGTTCAACCACCCCCTGCCCTTAGACATCTTGGTAGAAAATATGCAAGGCCTAGAAATAGGCAACAAGGGGGGATTGGCACCAGATCTTTATGCCAACCCAAATACAGAATATACATTGGGAGATTACCTCCCATGGTCAACAAACACCCTTGGCAACATCAGTAATCCCTCTCCTTTGCTAGAGAGAGGTGAAAGTTCGGATACTAATCCCCAAAGAGAACATAAACGGTGTCCGGACATCTTTTTGAAGTTGTTCCCCTTAGAGGTTCCAGTTGAGTCAATACAGTGTCAAGAGAATCAGGTCCCTCCACCAAGAGTGGAACAACCGCAATGGGACCAGATTAACTTGCTGGAACAAGGAGAACCCTCAATGTCGCAAGTAATAGTTGCTGAAGAGAATGAACATTTTTGGATCTCTGAAAGTGATTCAGAAGATGAGACTGAGATGAACTATCTCAATCATGCGCGATGGCATAATCGCCCTTTAACTCATGAAGATCTGATGGGACAGATGGGCATAAGGTTAGGGCATGAATGGTGGGTAGACCCAGTGGGGTGGGACCAAGTGTTGGATCCATGGCTCCAAATTCATGATGAGCACCGTCCACCCCGAGACCCTATCATGACAACAGTGCCGAGGGAAGACCCTGTCCTCCTATTCACACATAGGGCCGATCCGTTCATGCCCGTTCCCCTAGAGCCAGATCCAGAGTATAGGGAGCATCCAGAAGATTCAAGTTATCATACCCGTGGTAATGGAGACCAAATTCATTCCATCCACATGATCTCCATTGATTTGACCGCACCCATCCGCAATCCGGCCGATCCAGCATGGTCATTGCATCTAGACATAGATGCCATCGACTGGGATCACGTCAATTCACCTTTATCACCATCAGAGTACTGGCCTTTCGATGAAATGCCTCATTTTACCCCAAGGACAACTCAAGATATTTTTTAGGCTGAAGAGGAACCCGAGGTTCCCAACGCAGATCTAAACTCAGCTAATGATATCCATTTGATCCCGACTCCACATCAGTTGGAGGACGGATCCCACATGTCAGTCGAGGAGACGACTGATGTAGATATCGACATAGATCCAATGAATCCATAGATTCTCAAGCTGGGGGTAAGTCTTTCCCCCGAAGAGCAAGCCGACTACATTGCCCTTCTCAAAGAGAAGAAGGAGGTTTTTGCATGGTCGTACAAGGATATGCCAGGACTAGACCCGCAGCTAGTCACGCATAATTTAACGCTTGATCCGACAATCAAGCTCAGTAAAGCAAAAACTACGTAAGATGCACCCAACAGTGGCCTTGATGGTCAAAGATGAATTGCAAAAGTTGTTGGATGCACAGTTTGTCATCTGCATGGATTATCCGCCATGGCTGTCCAACATGGTTCCCGTCAAGAAGCCCGATGGGAGGATTCGCATATGCACTGATTTTTGAGATCTAAACAAAGCGAGTCCTAAGGATGATTTCCCCTTGCCGAGCATCGACGCGTTGGTAGACGCTACAACAGGTCACGAAATGCTCTCCCTCATGGATGGTTTCTCAAGATACAATCAGATTCGTATCAATCCTGAAGACCAACTAAAAATGGTGTTCACAATGCCTTGGGGGACATTTTGTTATAAGGTCATGCCTTTTGGCCTTAAAAATGCTGGTGCCACCTACCAACGTGCCATGACATATATCTTCCATGACTACATGCACAAAACTTTGGAAGATTACATGGATGATTTGTTAGCCAAGTCTCTTTTGCGCTCAAATCATATCGATGACTTAAGCAAAATCCTCGATCGCCTCATGGAGCATAAAGTTAGACTAAACCCCAAGAAGTGCGTATTTGGCGTCACATCTGGAAAACTCTTGGGTTTCATAGTCTCAAAGCGAGGAATCGAGGTGGACCCAAAGAAAGTCAAGGCAATCCTTGAAATGGTTCCCCCAACTACAATCAAGCAGCTCAGAAGTCTGCAGGGAAAGGTCGCGTCGATTAAACGCTTCATAGCACAATTATCTGACAAGTGCCGACCCATGAACAAATTATTGCACAAGGGGGTTACATTTCATTGGGATGACGAGTGCCAGTCAGCCTTTGACGAAATCAAACAATACCTGGCTTCGCCGCCAGTATTGGCACCACCTAGACCAGGAGTGCCATTCTACTTATACATCTCAGCTACTGAGGTGGCACTGGGTGCCATGTTAGCCCGGAAGAATGAACTTCACAAGGAACAGGCTACTTACTATCTTAGCCGCACCACGGTCCAGTTATGAACTTAACTATGCATACGTTGAGAAACTCTGCTTGGCGGTGGTGTTTGCTACCAAAAAGCTATGCCACTACATGCTGAGCAACACTACGTATGTTGTGTCTAAGGAGAATCCATTGCGATACATGATGAGTCGTACTTATCATAGTAGTCGCACGACGAAATGGATCATGTTGTTGACGGAATTTGACATAGAGTTTATTGGACAAAAATCTATCAAAGGACAAGTCATAGCCGATCAACTAGCAGAGGCTCCTCTTGAAGACGATCAGCCTCTAGTCATAGAACTACCCGATGATGGGGTCTTCCATGTCTCAGAATCGCCAGATTCTGATGAGCCTGAGTCACAGGCCGACATAACCCTATTCTTCGATGGTTCTAAATGTGAGCAAGGTGGTGGCACGAGAATTGTATTCTTCACACCGCAGGGTGCTCCAATGCCCCTGTCATTTAAATTAAACTTCCCGTGCACCAACAATAATGCAGAGTATGAAGCCTTGCTCCTAGGTCTTCAGACAACAATCGCCATGAACATCAAACGACTGAATATCTTTGGTGATTCGCTGTTAATAGTCAATCAAGTCAAAGGGGTATATCAATGCAAATGCCCAGTCCTACAGGCTTATAAAGCCCTCGTGGACAAATTCTTGGCAAAACTTGAGTGGTATGACATCGAGGCACTCCCTCGATCATCGAATCATTTTGTGGACACAATGGCCTCCTTGGGGTCACTAATTCTGCAAGACCTTTTCGGTGATATGACAACCATTCAAGTCAAAACCTTATCGCAATCCGTGATGGAGCGTGCAAGCTCGGACTTGACGCCAGGAATCCACATGATCCAGATTGAACCATCCTCGGATAAGTTCTCTCGAATCCGAGATCATCTGAAACGTGCCAACTAGGGGTCCTTGTTCTCCCCTACTCCCATTAATAGCAACACAACGCTATTCTTACAGGTTCTATCCCATTCAACGTTTGCTAGGGATGAACTTCAAGAGGGATTGGTTGTTCATATTGTCGAGGTTTTTGATCAACAGGATTGGTATTTACCCATTAGAGACTACCTCAAGTTAGGTAATCTCCCGCTTGGATTGACTCATGCCGCAAAACGAGCACTCAAGCAGAAAGTGGCTAAGTATGTCTTGATAGGAGACATTTTGTATCATCGTAGCTATGAAGGAATCCTCCTTCGTTGCTTGGACCAACAAGAGTCCACTTGGGCAGTTGCCCAAGCGCACGATGGTACATGTGGTGGCCACTTTAGTGGTATGGCCATCGCAAAGCGCATTCTTTGCATGGGCTATTATTGGCCATCTTTAGAGCGAGATTGTTGCGCATATGTCAAGAAGTGCGTGAAGTGTCAACATCATGCCAATTTGATGCACGTACCTTCCCAGGCCTTGCAGATAGTCCAGTCTGCTTGGCCGTTCTCGCAGTGGGGCTTCGATCTAATTGGAAAGATCTCCCCTGCGTCGTCAAGCCATCACACGTTTATCATAACGGCCACAGAGTATTTTACCAAGTGGGTGGAAGCGATTTCGCTTACCTCTACGACAAGACCCCGCATTGTGGAGTTCATTTTACATAACATCATATGTCATTTTGGTATTCCATCCAAAATAGTCTCGGATAATGGGACGCCTTTCAAGAACAAAGACGTGCGTGCTTTGACCACAAAGTACAAGATTCAGCATAGCTTTTCGACACCCTATTATCCGCAGGCGAATGGGCAAGCAGAGGCGTCAAACAAAATGCTAGTTGCCATCCTTAAAAATACCGTCACAGACAGTCATAAGGATTGGCACATTCAAATCCCACTTGCCCTATGGGCCTATCGCACTAGCATTCGGACACCCACTAGGGCCACTCCATTTTCGCTCGTGTATGGCTCCGAGGCAGTCATGCCTCTAGAGTTGGAGATTCCTTCCCTACGCATATCAATGCAGGAGTTCATCGATGATGACTCTGCGTAGCAAGCCCGGTTAGACCAACTTACGTTGCTTGATGAACGACGCGTTAATGCTCTCGAGCATTTACGTATTTATCAAGAGCGACTTAAGAAAGCTTACAACATGAAAGTTCACCCGAGGGACTTTCGGGTTGGTGATTTGGTTTTGAAGGAAAACCAACAGAATTCTAGTTTGCCATCCCACCTAAGGGACAAATTTGTGGCAAATTGGTTAGGTCCATATGTCATTGATAGCAAAATAGGACCCGAGACATACCGGCTAGCTTCTCTTGACGGTATCAAGGAAACAGAACCCTTGAATATCAGTCATTTGCGACCATTTCATATCTAAGAGAGCCATATCCCAAAAATGCTCCAAGGATTCTTAAAATCGCTTGGTCAATCCCAAAATGCTCCAAGGATTCTTCAATCGCTTGGTCAATCCCAAAAATGCTCCAAGGATTCTCAATCGCTTGGTCAATCCCAAAAATGCTCCAAGGATTCTAAAATCGCTTGGTCAATCCCAAAAATGCTCCAAGGATCCATAAAATCGCTTGGTCAATCCCAAAAAGGCTCCAAGGATTCTTAAAATCGCTTGGTCAATCCAAAAATGCTCCAAGGATTTCCACAATCGCTTGGTCAAAAATCAAGAAAATTCAAAAACAACACAAAATCATCAAAAACAACAAAAATTTTTGCATCTCATTTCTAGGCATACTCAAATTCATCAATAGAGAGCTCTTCTCGCACCTCATCTTCATATTCACAAAAATCAATCCATCAAAAATACAAAAATACATAGTTGCATCAAAGCATTGCATCCATACATTGCATATTTGTGGTCGTACAGGTCAAAGGCACCATAGGCTGTAATTGCTCTGCTAGTCCATCTTGTTCCACACTGTTCCATTTTACAAAAACAACAAAAACACCATGCATTGCTTTTTACCACACTAGAGTCAGTGGTCTTTTAATGTATCAAGAGTTTTCGTGATTCAGTCATCATTTTGCTTTTTAGCTATGTAATGTATCAAGTCAGACAGATTTTATGAAGGTAGAGTTACACTTGAAATACACCTTGTTACGTAACATCCCAACACAAATTAAAACACATAAAAATTCCCAAGTTGTGTGAACGAAAGATGAAACCTGCGCGGTAATCCAGGTCACCATAAGTGAAACGGTTATCTTGCTCATCCCCCTGTGCGAATGGTTCTAGAATGCTGAGAATTGACAAAAGGACAAGCTCTTTCCTATCCATTCACCTCCATATACAGTGGTTTTCACCACTACCAAATCCCAATCATAGTTGGTTCCCAAAGTTGTAAGGATTTGTACTACACGTCCCTGCCAAGGATGGGTAGTCATCCCCAAGACCTAAAGGGATCAACACCATTCACAAACAAAATTCCAACAAATCATCATCCTAACACTTTCCATTCACCTTTGGTCTCCAAGTTGTAAGGATTCGTACTATCCGCCCCTAACCAGGATGGGTAGTCATCCCCAAGGCCTAACAGATCAATGCCCTTGCTCCATAATCTCCATCACCCCCTTGGTCCCTAACGTCGTAAGGATTCGTACTACACGTCCCTGCAAAGGATGCGTAGTCGTCCCCAAGTCCACAAGGATCAAGGCCACTCACCAGCCCAAACTCACAATACTCAAAATACAAAATCAAATAACAGTGGTTATCACTACTATTCAAAATCCTTGCTCAAAAAGAATTAATAGAAAATAAACAGTGATTTTCATCACTATATAGACGAGCAACTTTCTAAATCATTCAGCCAACAAATATCCTGAACTTGAATCCCTGGAATTCTCAGCATTCGAAAACCATCTAGGTGATCCTCATTACAAGTTTGGTTGATAGCCTATCTGGCAATGGTGGTATCCTACCCGCATGACGATATGTCTGTCACATTCGCTTTGCGTATGTGTAGACCAATGTTTGCATAAGGATGAGCTAGCTTATGGTATCCTGGATAACACCGTAGATTAATCTAACTAAATACAACAAAGGAGTTAGTGGAGCTAATTAGGTGATCCTCAGTACAGGTTCGGTTGAAAGCCCATCTGGCACTGGCGGTATCCTGACAAATACCACATAAATGAACTCAATTGCACACACAGGGATGTGAAATAGCTTGGTCAAAAACAAGTCCGATTCATACCTTGTTCAAAAGTCTTGTAAGATAAAGTACAATCATGGCTAGTAAGTTAAAACCGTCTGAGTCTCAGAAAACCTTAGCTACATTTCTAAACCAACTGCGCTACTTTTCATCCTTACAATACCATCAGAAAATACAAAAAAGAAAAACCACATGTATACATACAAAGTCATGCATCACAACAATCGCCTAAAGACAAAATAACAGAGTTCTAAACAGTCTATGGTGCCATAGCCAAACATCACAAATTCTATTCATCCATTTCATTTATGCATATCACATATAAATCAAAAACATTTGCATTCATCATGCATCCATCAAAATAAATCAACATACAACAATCACATTTATCATACCATATGCATACATCAATATAAAGTAGCATGCATCCATCAACATCAATCATTATGCATAACATAAAATCATGACATATACACAAAGAAAGAAAATCAAAACAACAAAAACATCACAAAAATGCAACACAAAAACATAGCAATAAGCATTGTCGGACACAAGTGCTCTTGCACTTAACCTCTTGGCATAAAAAATCGATGTCGGGGCTCAAATTGTCACTCTCCTACTTCCCCAAGAAGGCTACCATAGCCGGACCGCTCCACGGGAAGACGGGTTTTTGATGATTTCACCCCATTATGGCATCACCAAAAGGGTTAACACCCACCAAAAATAGGTCCAAATGTCGGGAAATTGCACATGCTTAAACGGTAAAACATCTAAAGGCACCCTTGCACAAGTCATCTTGGGTCAAGCGACTCGTCGCTTTTCTCATGAAGGTCATTCCCTCATCGATTCGTCGCTTGAGGGGGTAGTCACACTTAGTCACCAATCAACAAGCACACACCCAATCAAAGCAATGACATGCATTCAAAGAATCATTGACAAAGACAATCACGCTCCTGCTTGGGGCAGTAAACAAGCAATAATCAAATTGATCAAACACTTGGCATTCCCGAAGCATGAACACAAGGTTCCCCCTGTGGACAAAAGGTTACGCCCTTTGCCTAATCATGACTGATCAATGTCCAAGCTCAAGTCACACCTCACCAAAATAGGTTAACACTTGAAATCAAATTCCTTAGCTCGTCAGAAGCAAGGATTCAAGAATGCATGCCCTTTCCATACTTGGGGCATCAAAAGTTGGTTAGGTTACCAAGAAACCCTAATCATTAGTGCTTTGGTTATCTATTTTTGCTCAAACTGCGTCACCCGCAGCGCTTCCCAAAAAGGGGCATCTATAGACACCAAAATAGCACCAATCCGATTATGTGACTACAAACACTGATCGCATTGACACACACAGCTTTCAGGGCAGCCCTCAGAGGTCAAACAGTGGTCCTAGCCACTTACAGCAGGTTAGAAGGTCGAAAAGTAAAACAAAGCAAAAGCAAGCCTTAAGCAAAAACAAGCAAGCCTTAAGCAAAAGCAAACCTTGGCCGAGGGTGTCACGAAATCACACCACCAAGCGGCACTCGAAATCGCGACACCAAGCAAGCCCACAAGCGAGCAACCTAAAAAAAGGGAGGTGTCAATTTCCGACGTCGCGAAATCGTGACACCCAAAAGCCCAAAGGGCTGAGTGTCGAATAAAAGAAATCAAAAAGGCCCAAAGCAACCAAAGCGATTCACGATATCGCGACACTTCGGCATTTTGCGCCTAAGCAGACATTCAACCAATCAAAGGCAAACATTCAACCAATCAAAGGCAAACATTAAAACCATCAAAGCAGACGTGAAACAAGTGGCAGCCGAAGACAGTCAGTTATTGCCGCCTGCTATGCATGTGCACGTAGGTGGGCAGATTGGCAGTTAGCGGACTGTCACAAGGGCAGTCAGGTAAGCCCTAGTCAAGGCGGAGTCTCCTCCCTTTTGAGAAGGCATGGCCGCCACGTGGCATCCCTGCGTGCCCCCTCCAAAGAGACCCCATGGGTCTATAAAACGGCGGACTTTCCCGCCCAGAAGAGACAGGTTGACAAGCATTTTTTAACGCAACGAAGTGCTGCTAAACCAGAGACCCGATTGCATCAGTTTCGATTCACCTTTTTCACATCCAGAATCTCTTTCGCAAGAGAGGTTGTTGGGTGGTTTTCGGAAGCGTGAATCCGAACCTTCAGACCCGACATTGGACACAGTAAACCATCAATTCGACGACATCACAACCTGAGAGATTTTGGGCCCTTCCTTAGTGGATTGGCGTCGAAATCAAGTTTTCACGGTGGGCGGCCCGCTCGGGCGCCCCGCACGCTCTTAGTTTCATCTTAGATTATTCTGTTATCACGTATTTTTTTGTATCACGCTGTATGCTGTTTAAATAAGATCTGTTATCACGTATTTTTTTACATCACGCCGTATGCTGTTTAAATAAGTTCTACGCTGTATTTATCGAAGACATCTTGCATTACGTTCTACGTTCTACGTTGTTGGTTCTTCGCTAACTTGCAGGTAACAGCGATCAGTTTCATCGATTGTTTTACTGGCAGCAACGTTTTGGTGATGTTTTCGGGTCTTTATCAGGGTTGCACGTATTTAATCAATCTTTCGCACGTAGTTCTTATTAATTTCTAAAGTCAAACATTTTGTCCTTGTGTTGCAGGTGTTACTAACGTCTCTGTGTTTCTTTGATCGCAGGAGAAACAACAAGCAAGGATTCAGTATCATAAGCGGCGGCAACACTCTGGCCCGCCCATTTCAAATGTGGGCATGCGGAAGGAAGATTACTAATCATGATTGTAACCAAGACAGGCTAACACTCCTAGCCCCTGAAAAGGGAGGAGATGTATTGTAACCGAATGGAATTAATATAAAAGGGTTGTGCTCCTGCTTTCTCCTTTATGTTTGGTTGATTCGATTACATGCGTTCTATTTCATGTATATTCATTTAGCATCAAGTTAGTTCTGCTTTCATTACATCTTAGTGTTTCTTTTCTCCGGAATCTCATGCTTTCAGGGATATGCAAAAATGAAATGGAATTGGTGATGTTGGGTTATGGCACCATAGACTGTTTAGGACTTTGTTATTTTGTTTTTATGCGATTGATGTGGTAAATGACTTTGTATGTATACATATGGTTTTTTTTGTATTTTCTGATGGTATTGTAAGGATTAAAAGTAGTGTAGTTGGTTTAAAAATGTAGCTAAGGTTTTCTGAGACTCAAACGATTTTAATTCACTAGCCACAATTGTACTTTATCTTACAAGACTTTTGAACAAGGTATGAATCGGACTTGTCTTTGACCAAGCTATTTCACATCCCTGTGTGTGCAATTGAGTTCATTTATGTGGTATTTGTCAAGATACCACCAGTTCCAGATAGGCTTTCAACCAAACTTGTACTGAGGATCACCTAATTAGCTCCACTGACTCCTTTATTGTATTTAGTCATATTAATCTGCGGTGCTATCTAGGATGCCATAAGCTAGCTCATCCACATGCAAACATTGATCTATACACAAGTTAATGTGATAGATATATCGTCATGCGGGAAGTTTACCGCCAGTGACCGATAGGCTATCCACCAAACCGATACTGAGGCTTGCCTCATGACCTGTCGAAATGCTAAGAGTTCCAGGGATTCAAGTTTGACTCCCTTCTTTTCTTCAATTGTAATGGGATACTTGCTCTTTTGTAGTGATAAAAATCACTGTTTATTTTTGTTTTATTTTTTTTTCTTTTGAGCAAGGGATTTGGATATGGAGTGATGAGAATCACGATTGTTTGTGCCTTTTGATGCGTGCACTTTGGGATGTCAAATTTTGGAGTTTTGATTTTTGCAAATTTTTGATGTTTTGCAACTATTGAGAACTTTGGTATTCTTGGGGAATTGGGTAGGGAGGATGCTTGTCATTTTGCCAACTCTCAACATTCTTTGGGTCATTTGCATAGGGGGATGAGCAAGATAACCCTTTCACTTATGGTGACCTAGATTACTATGCAGGTTTCATCTTTCGTTCACACAACTTGAGAATTTTTATGTGTTTTAATTTGTGTTGGGATGCTATGTAACAAGGTGTGATTCAAGTAGAACTCTACCTTCGTAAAATATGTCAGACTTGGTATAATATTTGGCTAGAAAGCAAAATTACGATTGAAAGATGAAAAATCTTGATACATTCAAAGACAACTGACTTTAGTGTGGTAAAAAGCAGTAAATGGTGTGTTTTTGTTGTTTTTTGGACTGCTTATAAAATGGAAAAATGTGGAACAAGATGGACTAGCAGAGTAATTACAGCCTATGGTGCTTTTGACCTGTACGACCACAAATATGCAATGTATGGATGCGATGCTTAATGCAGCTATATATTTTTGTATTTTTGATGGATTGATTTTTGTGAATATGAAGATGAGATGTGAGAAGAGCTTTTTATTGATGAATTTGAGCATGCCTGGAAATGAGATGCAAATTTTTGTTGTTTTTGATGATTTTTGGATTTTGAATTTCTTTATTTTTGACCAAGCGATTGTGGGAATCCTTGGAGCATTTTGGGATTGACCAAGTGATTATATGAATCCTTAGAGCATTTTGGGATTGACCAAGCGATTGTAGGAATCCTTGGAGCATTTTGGGATTGACCAAGCGATTGTAGGAATCCTTGGAACATTTTGGGATTGACCAAGTGATTGTAGGAATCCTTGGAGCATTTTAGGATTGACCAAGTGATTGTAGGAATCCTTGGAGCATTTTGGGATTGACCGATTGTAGGAATCCTTGGAGCATTTTGGGATTGACCAAGTGATTATAGGAATCCTTGGAGCATTTTGGGATTGACCAAGCGATTATAGGAATCCTTGGAGCATTTTTGGGATTGACCAAGCGATTATAGGAATCCTTGGAGCATTTTGGGATATGGCTCTCTTAGATATGGAATGGTCACAAATGACTGATATTCAAGGGTTTTGTTTCCTTGATTCCATCAAGAGAGGCTAGCCGGTACGTCCCGAGTCCTATTTTGCTATCAATGACATATGGACCTAACCAATTTGCCATGAACTTGTCCCTTAGGTGGGATGACAAACTAGAGTTTTGTTGGTTTTCCTTCAAAACCAAATCACCAACCCGAAAGTCCCTCAGGTGAACTTTCATGTTGTAAGATTTCTTAAGTCGCTCTTGATAGATACGTAAATTCTCGAGAGCATTAACGTGTCATTCGTTAAGCAATGTAAGCTGGTCTAATCGGGCTTGCCATGCAACGTCATCATCGATGAACTCTTACATTGATATGCGTAGGGAAGGAATTTCCAACTCTAGAGGCATGACTGCCTCGGAGCCATACACGAGTGAAAACAGAGTGGCCCTAGTAGGTGTTCAAATTCTAATGCGATAAGCCCATAGGGCAAGTGGGATTTGGATGTGCCAATCCTTATGACTGTTTGCGACCATATTTTTAAGGATGGCAACTAGCATTTTGTTTGACACTTCTGCTTGCCCATTCGCTTGCGGATAATAGGGTGTCAAAAAATTGTGCTAAATTTTGTACTTTGTGGTCAAAGCACGCACGTTTTTGTTCTTGAATGGTGTCCCATTATCCGATACTATTTTGGATGGAATACCAAAATGACATATGATGTTATGCAAAATGAACTCCATAATGCAAGGTCCTATCGTAGAGGTAAGCGAAAATGCTTCCACCCACTCGGTAAAATACTCTGTGGCCGTTATGATAAACGTGTGACGGCCTGACGATGCAGGGGAGATATTTCCAATTAGATCGAAGCCCCACTACGAAAATGGCCAAGCAAACTGGACTATCTGCAAGGCCTGGGAAGGTACATGCGTCAAATTGGCATGGTGCTGACACTTCACGCAATTCCTGACATATGCGCAACAATCTCATTCTAAAGATGGCCAATAATAGCCCATGTGAAGAATACGCTTTGTGATGGCCATACCACTAAAGTGGCCACCACATGTACCATCGTGCACTTGGGCGATTGCCCAAGTGGACTCTTGCTGGTCCAAGCAACGAAGGAGGATTCTTTCATAGCTGTGATGGTACAAAATGTCTCCTGTTAAGACATACTTAGCCACTTTCTGCTTGAATACTTGTTTCACGGCATGCATCAATCCAAGTGGGAGATTACCTAACTTGAGGTAGTCTCTAATGGGTAAATACCAGTCCTGTTGATCGAAAGCCTCGACGGTATGAACAACCAATCCCTCTTGAAGTTCATCCCTAGCAAACACTGAGCGAGATAGAACTTGTAAGAATAGTGTTGTGTTGCTATTAATGGGAGTAGGGGAGAACAAGGACCCCCAGTTGGCATGTTTCAGACGATCATGAATTTGAGAGAACTTATTCGAGGATGGTTCAATCTGGATCATGTGGATTCCTGGCGTCAATTCAGAGCTTGCACACTCCATCACAGATTGTGATAGGGTTTTGACTTGAATGGTTATCATATCACCAGAAAGGTCTTGCAGGATTAGTGACCCCAATGAGGCCATTGTGTCCACAAAATGATTTTATGATCGAGGGAGTGCCTCGATGTCATACCACTCAAGTTTTGCCAGGAATTTGTCCACAAGGGCTTTATAAGCCTGTAGAACTAGGAATTTGCATTGGAATACCCCTTTGACTTGATTGACAATTAACAGCGAATCACCAAAGATGTTCAGTCGTTTGATGTTCATGGCGATTATTGTCTGAAGACCTATGAGCAAGGCTTCATACTCTGCATTATTGTTGGTGCATGGAAAATTTAATTTAAATGACAGGGGCATTGGAGCACCCTACAGTGCAAAGAATACAATTCTCATGCCACCACCTTGCTCACATTTAGAACCATCGAAGAATAGGGTTATGTCAGCCTGTGACTCAGGCTCATCAAAATCTGGCAATTTTGAGACATGGAAGACCCCATCATCGGGTAGTTCTATGACTAGAGGTTGATCGTCTTCAAGAGGAGCCTCTTCTAGTTGATCGGCTATGACCTATCCTTTGATGGATTTTTGTCCGATAAACTCTATGTCAAATTTTGTCAACAACATGATCCATTTCACCTACGACTACTATGATAAGTACGACTCATCATGTATCGCAATGGATTCTCCTTAGACACAACATATGTAGTGTTGCTCAGCATGTAGTGGCATAGCTTTTTGGTAGCAAACACCACTTCCAAGAAGATTTTCTTGACGTATGCATAGTTAAGTTCATAACTGAACAAGGTGCGGCTAAGATAGTAAGTAGCCTGTTCTTTGTGAAGTTCATTCTTCTGGGCTAGCATGGCACCCAGTGCCACATCAGTAGCTGAGATGTATAAGTAGAATGGCACTCCTGGTCTAGGTGGTGCCAATACTGGCAATGAAGCCAAGTATCATTTGATGTCATCAAAGGTTGACTGGCACTCGTCATCCCAGTGAAATGCTACCCCCTTATGCAATAATTTGTTCATGGGTCGTCACTTGTCAGATAGCTGTGCTATAAAGCGCTTGATTGACGTGACCTTTCCCTACAGACTTCTAAGCTACTTAATGGTAGTTGGGGGAACCATTTCAAGGATTTCCTTGACTTTCTTTGTGTCCACCTCGATACCTCGCTTTGAGACTATGAAACCCAAGAGTTTTCTATATGTGATTCCAAATACACACTTCTTGGGATTCAGTCTGACTTTATGCTCCATGAAGCAATCGAGGATCTTCCTTAAGTCATCAAGATGATCTGAGCGCAAAAGAGACTTGGCTAACAAATCATCCATGTAATATTCCAAAGTTTTATGCATGTAATCTTGGAATATGTACATCATGGCACGTTGGTAGGTGGTGCCAGCATTTTTAAGGCCAAAAGACATGACCTTATAACAAAATGTCCCCCAAGGCATTGTGAATGCCATTTTTAGTTGATCCTCGGGATTGATATGAATTTGATTGTATCCCGAGAAACCATCCATAAGGGATAACATTTCATGACCTGTTGTAGCATCTGCCAATGCGTCAATGCTTGGCAAGGGGAAATCATCCTTAGGACTTGCTTTGTTTAGATCTCAAAAATTAGTGCATATGCGAATCCTCCCGTCGAGCTTTTTGATGGGCACCATGTTGGACAACCATGGCGGATAATCCACATAGATGACAAACTGTGCATCCAACAGCTTTTGTAATTCGTCTTTGACCATCAAGGCCACTGTTGGGTGCATCTTACGTAGTTTTTGCTTAACTGGCTTGATTGTCGGGTCAAGTGTTAGATTATGCGTGACTAGCTGTGGATCTAGCCCCAACATGTCTCTGTATGACCATGCAAAAACCTACTTCTTCTCTTTGAGAAGGGCAATGTAGTTGGCTTGCTCTTTAGGGGATAAGATTACCCCCATATTGATAATATATGGATTCATTGGATCTAATTCGATGTCTACGTCAGTCATTTCCTCGATCGACATGTGGGATCTGTCGTCCAAATGATGTGGAGTTAGGATCAAATGGATATCAATAGCTGAGTTTAAATCTGTGTTGGAAACCTTAGGTTCCTCTTCATCCTAAAATATATCCTGAGTTGTCCCTAGGGTAAAATGAGGCATTTTACCAAAATTCCAATACTTTGATGGGGATGGAGGTGAATTTATGCGATCCCAGTCGATGGCATCTATGTCTAGATGCAAGGACCGTGACGGATCATCCAGATTATGGATGGGTGTAGTCAAGTCAATGGAGATCACATGGATGAAATGAACTTGGTCTCCATTACCATGGGTGTGATGACTCAAACATTCTGGATGTTCTCTATGTTCTGGATCTAGTTCTGTAGGTACTGGCATGAATGGATTGGCCCTATGTGCTGATAGGAAGATAGGGTCTTCCCTTGACACTGATGTCATTATAGGGTCTCGGGGTGGACGTTGCTCGTCATAAACTTGGAGCAGCAGATCCAACACTTGGTCCCACCCTTCTGGGTCTACGTACCACTCATGCCCTGGCAGTATGCCCATCTATGCAAATAAGTCATTAATCTCTAAGGGATGTCATTGTTGCATTTGTTGCCTTTGTTGCATTTGTCGCATGTGGTTGAGATAGGCCATCTCAGTTTCATCTTTCGAATCACTGTTGAAGATCCAAAAATGTTCATTTTCTTCAACAAATGCTTACGACATTAAGGGCTCACCTTATTCTAGCAAATTAATCTGGTCCCATTGTTGTTGGTCCACGCTCCATGGGGGGACCTGATTCTCTTAACATAGCACTGGCTCGATTGGAACCTCTAAAGGGAACAGTTTCAAAAAGATCTCTTGATAGTTTTTCATGGGAATCTCTCATGAGTGATCACTATTGGATTCGAAGGGATCATATGACACTTGTTCACATTCTAATTTATCCTCCAAAGATCCTTCTGGACACTATTTATGCTCTCCTTGAAAGTGAGTTCCTGAAATTTCACCTCTCTCTATCAAAGGAGAAGGGTTATTGATGTTACCAAGGGTGGTTGTTGACCATGGGAGGTAATCTCTCAATGTATATGTTGTGTTTGTATTGGCATAAGGATCTGATGCCAATCCACCCTTGTTGCCTATTCCTAGGCCTTGCATGTTTTCCACCAAGATGTCTAAGGGTAGGGGGTGGTTGAACCCTACTCTCGACTTGTCATAAGGCATTTGGTATCTTGGCTAGAAAAGGACACACACTCCTTGCTCATACCTGCCTAGCTCGTATCCATGCCAATTGCATTGGCCAAGATATTTCAGAGCAAAGTGTGGGTTAGATAGATAGTTGACATCTCCTACAAAAGGCTCTTCGTCCTCGTCCTTTTGCATGCATGGCTCAACACCATGGTCAAGGCCCCCATACACAAAATTGGTCTGGTTCGGTGGGTAGCCTAAAGGAACAACTGTCCCGATGGGGAGGCGAGGTCTCCCCATGTCTTGCACTAACTCTAGCGTGGGTATTGCTACAACATTCTGCACTAGATACACCCCCAGGCCCGTGCTAGCCATTTCAACAGTAATTGTTGGTGATTGAGAGGGAGGGAATGGAAGCCCTTCCGGAGTCCATTCCATGTTGGGTGGACTAGGAGCCTCAGCTTCCATTATGCTAGGTATCTCTTATGTTGAGATGGTTGATATTGTTGGCAGTGCCTCTTCCAGGGGTTGAGCCTCTTCCAGGATTTGTTTCCTTTTGTCCTTTTATTTAGCCATGACAGGTGGTGTTGGTAGCGAAGGAGCGGACGATGAAGATGCACCTGGCTAGGGTTTTGATGGATTAGTCACCAGTGGTGCCCACGACATCGAATCCTGTCTAGATGGATTTAACTAGAAATCCAAGTGTGTCGATGGGAGGGTCGATTGCGGCATCAACTACATCGCATTACAATATTTTAAGGGTTCTAAATCTACCAGGACTACATGTACTTCTCCTTCAAATGCATACTTCAAACACTAGTGAGCTATCGAAGGGACACACTTCATGTCCACCCTAGCAATATGTTGTATGCCATCTCACCTTCCAAAAAATGGCACAATGTGGGTATCATATTTTGTCCTACCTGAACGGGTAGAACAATTATGCCGACTGTCAAGCATATCACATCATTAAATGCTCACAGTGTGTAAGTGGAAGCGATGATGTGAGAGGTTGGCAACTTTAGATGTTTCAATGCTGCTGTAGTTATGATGTTACTAGACGAGCCAGTGTCTACCAACACCCTCTTATACGGGATCCCGTTGACCCGTGTGATAACGTGTAGGGGTGGATCTACCATGTCATTAGATACTAATTTAACTTCATCTTCTTGATAGGTAATGATCGGCTTCATACATCGTTTTACATGTCCCACAAAGTTATTAAATGAATTCGCTTCATGGGGCTGCAACTCGATGGCTTTCAAAATCTCCATGAGAGCCTCTCGATGGGGCGCTAATTGTTGTATAAGCTCATATATGGAGAGCCTAGCCGATGTGGTCTGCAAACTCTACGTGAGTTTGGTCCGTATCATGACCTTGGGTCTAGGCGGAGGCAACTGCACAGGGTGTTGTTGAGGTTGCGACATTGCTGGAACTTCTCTTATGGCTACCTCGGGGGCAATTCCTGGGTATTTCTTGTTCCTGGTCACTATGCTTATCATTCCCACATACCCTTGCATGGGGAAATTTTTTCGCACCTCATTGACCTGAAGGGGTTTTTCCTATGCTTCATGGGTAGGCAAGGGATCCTTGAAGACCCTCATCTGCTGGTAATTTGGCGCTATGGGGTTGTCCACTGCTAATTTTTTATTATCAATCAAGTCTTGTATCAATCCTTTGAATTTCTAGCATGCGTTCAGGTCATGTCCCCTTCGCCTGTGGAACCTACAATATAAATCCTCTCTGTATCCCTTAGGCTTGGGAGCCTTAGGATATATGGTTTGGATCTCTAGAAGGGTGATTAAATTTGTTGCTGACAAGCGGTCAAATAGGGAGTCCCTAGACTCCGTATAAGGGGTGTACTATCGCTTAGGGCGATGCTGCTGATTTTGCTCCTATTTTTTATTTTCTCTTTCATAATTATTAGGAGGCACTACCTGATAATTAGCCTTTTGAGGCTATATTTCTTGTGCAAGCTTAGGAACATTTATCGCAACTTGATTAACCACAACGGGTTTTGGTTGCGTAGTCCCTGTCTTTGTATTTTTGTTCCACTCTTTATTTTTAGGTTTGGCAATTTTGCCATCCTATATTTTGATCTCTTCGATAACTCTGGCTTGTGCCAGAGCTTCCTCTAGGGTGGCATATTGCTGCAGCTGCAATAGCCCAGAGATCGATCTCAAACAACTTCATGAAAACATTTGTGTGAGGTCAAACATAGGGGGAAGGTAGGGTAGCTTAGAAAGCAGAGCCCTCCATCGATTCTCGTAGGCTACCATTGTCTCCTCCTCATATTGCCTGAGGTTGGCCAGGTCACTCAATGATGCCTTCTTCTTGGTGTTGAAGGCAAAACGTTCAAGGAACGCATCCACTAATTGATCCAAGTTATTGATGTTGTGCTTCGGCAACTATGTGAACCAATCCAAGGCAGGGCCCATGAATGTGGTTATGAATGTCCTTAGCAACAGTACATATTATCCTGAATTCCAAAGCATTAGCTTAGGAATCTTGTCACATGCTCTTGAGCATCCTCTTCACCCTTAAAGACTGCCAACTTAGGCAAATTGAAATGTTCAGGGTAAGGAGGTGCAGACACTAATGGATGCACATGGTGACTGCAGAGTTGGCGTAATGTGGGCTTTTGGGGCCCAGAAGCTTTGGTCTCCATAGACTCCAAACACTCTAACAACGCTTTGTATGCATCGAAAGATTTAATCTCTTCCTCTTTTTTTTGCTCCCATTGTGGGTTATGGGAGACTGGAGGCCTATGGAGGGGTGGCCGGATAGTAGCCCCTCTGCCTTGATAGGGCATTTTGACTTGCTCTACTTCTTGTTTATACTCCTCGTAAACTTCTTGAGGAGTCTCTGGGTGAGACCTATGACCCTGATTGGGTCCCCGTGAAGGGTACCCATCATTGTTTCGGGGAGTGGCCTCCCTCTCAGGTCTATGGGGTCTCGGAGGCAAAGCTTGACGAGGTTGCAAAGACCTATCCTGCACCAAGGGATTATGCCTCTCATATGGTTTTGCTTTTTGGGTGCGAGGGGTTGGAACCCTCTCAGGTAGGTTATAAAGAAGCTCGTCTACTTCACGTTGAATGCGCTTTGTTAAGGTGGTATAAGTGCTCTAACTTCTACTGATCTTGCTCAAGCCACATGATCTAGGCTTGGCTGGTGGCATGTCTGGCGACTTCCAGGTCAATTTGGTTCACCATCTTGGGCTTAGGATGCCTGAATGTTTCTCCTATGTATTTGCCTCAGTCATGATGATCCAATATTTCAATGGGTCGCTTCCCTCTGTCGAGGTTGGTGGAATTTACCCGAGGCTTTGGCCTTAATGTGTGACCATGGTATCTAGCAGGTGTGGAAGCGCAAGGCTCCCATGTTGTATATTGCTCTCGAGGAATGTGATGGTCTTCCTTGTACTCCCTTTCATGGGTGTGAAAGGGGCGGGCGGAGTTAGCTCGCCCTGTGTGGAGAGCCCTATGCTTTGGGTTTTGTCTGTCGGTTCTAACAATGATGGGAGGCAAAGGAGAGATGCCATAGTCATGTTGCCTCTCCTCATGGACACTGTGCCTCTCTAGCACTTTGTCATGTGGTGGCCACTCATATCTAGCCTCTAAATGAGGTCTTCTATCTACGTTAAGTGCCACATGTAAAGCTTCTTCCTAAAAGGGGCTGTGCTAAATGGGCATGTCCCCCAGGGGGGTGTCCCTATAATTCCACCTTAACATGGAATGATGTGGACTCTCTTGTAGTACAGACCGCCAAGGTGGGATGGCCAAGTCCTTAGGGCTAAAGCGGAGATGACTTGTGCCTACTCCTTGTACACTTTTCATAGCTTCTACCCTTGATTGGGCTTAGCTACGAGTGTACACCATGGTGGTGCTCTTCTACTAGCTAAGCAGATTTTATTTCTTTTATGATTTTTTTATTTTTTTTGTTACACTAAGCAGAAATGAACACACACATACACAAACGATGATTATCTCTTTTAAATATTAATGGTGTGTCCTAAACTGGTTTTAGTGCATTTTGATGATTTTGTTTTATTTTTGAAAGTTTTGAAGAACATTTAAATGTGTAATGAAGGCTCATATGACTCCCATAAATGGTCGCCCCTTCAATATACCATTTCCCGATCGATATACCAACCTCTCTATATACCCGCCCTTACGAGAGGGAAACTATAGGTACGTGAGAGCAGATGGTACATGGTACGTAGACGATACGAAAGCGGGATTGTCCTGTTAATGACACCTACCATAGAAGACTTATCCTCGTGCATTGGGAATCATCCCAGCGACACTCGATCAGCTTTCATCAGGATTTATGCCTAACAATAATGACAATCGGGGTAAATGGATGCAAAAATCAAGCCAAGGTGGTGATGAACCCACCGTTGGTCTTGATCAAGGGCTGGGGTCTTATGACTAGCTCATTTAAACCATATCATGGTTTAAAAATGCCATGTGATGTGTGTGTGGTTCTTTTTATTAAAAATTAAAACAGGCAAAAGCAACTACTTTCCTTAAGAAAGCAAAATTGATAGAAAACAGAAACAAAAAAAAGTAGAAAATGACGAGAACAGTTTAGGACCCTTACCTTATCTCTGCCTAAACTTTCTGTTTCTGATCCTCAGCCCTAAAAATGCATAGACCAAAATTCATCCCTGTATGAGACGAATTATAGAACAAAATTTGTCCCTGACTAAGACGAATTAGAATTCGTCTCAGGGTCAGACGAATTATAGTAATGTATTCGCCACAGGCAAAGATGAATAACAGTCAAAGTTCAAAGAAATGGTACCTGTAAGCACAAAAACATAAATTTTTGATCAGTTTCTTGATCTCAAAAACTAGGGGACAGGGTCCCACCATGATCGCCACTGAAAGCAGGAGATTCTGGAAAACAAAAAGGTAAAACTCCAAACACGATGCAAAAACGAAACTAAACTTGATGCTACAAATTAAAAATGCATAAAATGGAGAAAGCATAAAAAAATTGGAACCCAAATGGAACGAAACAACCCTCTTCTTTTATTGAAGTATTTCAAATTTGGTTACAATCAGCTTCCTCCCTTTTTAGGGGAAAGGAGCATCAAACTTGTCTCTTGGTCACATCAATAGAAAGTCATCTCTCTTCTGCGTGCCCACATGCAAAATGGGCGGGCCAAAGTGTTGTTGCCACTGGTGTGAATGAATCCTTGATCTTTGCTGCTCCTCCTGCATTCAAAGAAACAACAAAATTGTTAGTAGCACCTGTTGCAAAGATGAAATGTTTGTTCTCTAAAAATAATGGAAGATGCATGCAAAAGATTGATTACAACGATAAATAAACTAATTCTAAACAACTTGCAAATTTGACAAGAACCAGGGAACATTACCAGAGGGCCACTGCCATCAAAACAGTCAGACAATTTGTCGTTGATTCGAATTCGCTCCTGGGGGGGACGAATTCGACTGTAATTCGTCCTGGGGTAGGACAAATTCTCCTACGACAAAGCGTCGAAGTGATGCTGCCCAAATGTCACGTCTCGAGAGTTCCAAACTACCTGTAAACTTAGGGATTAGCTAATTGGGGGAATTTTGGGAAGACCCAGATGGTCAGATTTCCCCAATTTGGCCTCCATCAACAGGAATTTGACGTCACTACCTGCAACTTAGTGAGAATAACAAAAGCGACAAAACATGGTAAAAATGGATCAAAACATTGTGAAATTAGAATTACAAGCTATTTAAGCAGCATAAGATGAAATGCAAGATAAACAAATGACAAAAGAACAATTTGGTACGACTTCCCAATCGTTCTTAAAAAAGAAGATTAGGCTTGCAGGAGTGCAGGGCGCCTGGGTGGGCCACCCACCGTTGGAACCTGATTTCGGAACCAATCCACTTGGTATGTGCCCAAAATCTCTTGTAATGGGTTGTCAGAAAATTGGTAGATCAATGTGGTCAAGTGTCGAGTTTTGGATCCGGATTCACACTCCCAATAACCACCCAATGACCTCCCTTGCAAAAGAGATCAAGGATGTGGAAGAGGTGAATCAAAAAGGTAAAAATGTGGTATCAATTTGGCAGCACTTCGTTTCTTGAAAATGCTTCCAACCTTTTCCTTCTTTGGGTGATGAAGCTCACCAATTTATAGACCGAGGGGGTCTCTTTGGAGGGGCATGCATAAGCGCCATGTGGCAGTCATGCCTTCCCATGAGGAAGGAAAGTCCTCCATGACTTGGGCTTCCATGACTGCCCTTGTGACAGTCCTCTAACGTCCAATCGCATGCAAGGTAGGAGGCATTAATTGACTGTCCTCGGCTACCACTTGGTGCCATTTTTCTTTTTTCCCGTTGAACCTAGAATTCGTCCTGACCCAGAGAAAATTTAGAATTCGTGCTTGGGTGAGACGGATCCCAATCCGAATTCGTCTCAGGGTGAGACAGATACTGAGAAAAGTGCCTAAATGTGCCAAATTGCCTTTTGACCTTCCAAAATTGTTGCAAAAGTGGTTAGGACCACTGTTTAACCTCTGAAGGCTGCCCTGGGGGCTGTGTGTGTCAAAGCGATCAGTTTTTGTAGTCACATAATCGAATTGGTGCTGTTTTGGTGTCTACAAAGTTGATCTTCTGAGACGGGATAAAAACTACCATATAGACAAGTTAGATAAATGACATCAAAATATGAGCGCTGCTTGAGAGTAAACTTTTTGTAGATAGTTTAGAAGAAAAACTTTGCTACATATGTTACGAATCACAAATAAAAGAGTCGAAGCACAAATTATAACAACGTCAGCTATATGTCATGAAGAGAGAAGATATAGATAATCGGTGCAATGGCACCATGGAGCACACCGAGAGCCACATTGCAGATGGTGCGCCAACTTAAATGTTAAAAATAACATATTGTTGTAGTTGTACTAAGAGTAGCATTAATGTTTAGTGACAAAGGTGATTTGTAGACTAAGATAGTGTAATAAAATTTATTGTTCTTTTTAAAAAAAAAACTATCTTAAAAACAACGTTGGAGTTACCACTAAGAGGCAGTGCCAACAAAGGTAAGGGGCTACGAAAAAGTGTGCCGCACCAAACAAAGATTTGGGTGACGAAAGAAAATCGCAACGCCTCTTTAATAGGGGAAAAAAACTATATTGTATTGAAACGAGGGTGGATATTTTGAAAAAGAAAGGTTCTCTTCCTTTACAATTTAGATCTAAATATACAGAACGTAGCCCATGAAAAGGGAGAGTGCAGAAAATGCCAAAAAAATACCCTCGAAAACAATATTAGTTTTTTTTTAAAACAATACATATATTATCAACAATAATGATTTTGTTGAAAACAAATTATGGATAAAAATGACTATTGCAAAAATTTAAGCAAGTTAGTCAAGAAAAAAAATCCAAAGCAAATGAACCGGATCCTAGAACCTTCAAGAGTGAATTCTAGCAAAATCTATCTTGCTCTGGTACCATGTCAGAATTTCACTACAATAGATATGCACAACATTACAAAATATGAAGAGAAAAGTGGAACTGATTGATTTATTTCAAGGATCAACTATGTATAAATAGCAGATTTCATCATTGAGAGTCGTTGGATTTACAACAACTCATCAGACCTGATGAAGATTCAACTGAGAGAGTTCTCCTGACACATGGAGGAGTGGAAACTCAAGTGTCTACCCTAGTGGAACTTAAAAGAATATTCTCTTATTCTAAGAAGTAAAGGCAGACACATTAAACTTCTCTCCATGGATGCAACAAAACTTACACAACATGTTAAAAAAACCTCACCATCCTCGATGAATCACTCGCCACATGACGAGGAAAAATCCTCTATAGCGATGGTGGCTTTATGCCGGATTATGACTTTGTTTCCACTTTTATCACTGTTAGTTTAGCTTGCAACAGCATTTGGAAAAATACATAGCGCACCAAAAATTGCAATTCCAATGGAAATATCCCGCACGGAAGTCACAGATCTAGCAACTTTAATCACAAACACCAACGCTTTTAGGGAGTATCACCTCTTTGATCTTCAGGCTGGGCACTAGGCAAAGCTACAACTCCATCATATTCTTTGCACACCGGTAGTTTTTTTTCATACAGCAGCAACGTGGCCACCTTCTATTCGTTCTTTGTAAAAACCGAGAGATCGTGTTGTATTAAAGGCTGTATAAAGACGTTTAAAAAACTAAACTCCAACGAGATGAAAGTTCCGCTACGTGCCAATGGCCCTAAATATATCCAATCCACTATTCAAAAATAACGAATATTAGCCCATTCTTTCCTCCGCACAAGCAAATGAGTCGGATGTCGCGCTGTCTCACTGGAGTTCTGTTGTCGACAAACATAAATGGTAGAAGAATGGATACCCGTTTGGATTACGTATGCCATGATGCTAATCTATCATCAATGAAATTTATGCCAAAATTGTAACAGAAACCATCAGTTAGTTCTTGATCTCCAGTTATGCCGCGCTGCGTCCGACAGTCAAAAAAAAAAAAAAAAAACTATGTCTCCTCTAGTATAAATAAATTGAGAAGGCCACTTCATCAATTCACTCTCTGAGTCTTCGTTCTCTCCACTTGAGCGATGACTAAGTTTATGGGTGCATTTCGTCACACATATCTCAACAAATTCATGTTGGCATAGGTGCATGGAAATGAATGATGTTTTAGGGAAATTCACAGGCACAGACTAGATCAAATATGCAACCTCCATGGGCCACGGTTGCACAGCATTTTCAAAATAGACACAGAAATGCAACTCCATTCAAATATATCATTTTCTTGGCAGCCATATCGTTCAGGTCGCGCATCGCTGAGAAACGAGGAACTTGTTTTTCTGAGCATCGAGTTAAAAAATAACGATATTTTTACACAGCTCCTTCCGGATGTAAAAATATTCCATGAGCACTACGATACAACGACATCTCCATATTTGAATTCACAGTATCTTCCCACAGCACTGAAAAAATTATTTCAAAACACTGAACTTGTAAAATAGGCGATCGGGCAGCTCCAACTGCAACGAGCCCCCGATTTTTGATTTTTTTGCATTTGATTGAATTACAAAATATGCCCAGCACAGAGCCATGTAACAACAACCATTAGATTTGAACATGTTCACACAGGCACGCAGAAAAAACAAAGTAGATATGCACTGCTTGAGAACAGTCGATATTGCCCAGAAACATGCTGCGTCCTTCAACATTAGCTGACAGCAATAGTTACTCCTTCAATATTAGAACCCAATGTTGGGTTCTCCCATCCACATGAAGTTGTATTGGGAATAGGTCTTTTCAATTTTTGTAAATATATAAACAAAGCCGAAATAATTCATTAAACTAACCAGATGAATATTACATTAAAATAAACCTTATATAGGCTTAGAACATGCGCAATAGTAGGGAAGGGAAGGTGGAGGAAGATCGGGGAGATTAGAGAGAACGGAGGAGTAGGAAGTGGAGTGGGAGGTGGCAGCGAGCGTGGGGAGAGGAAGGGAGTGGAGTGATAAGGGAAAATGGACGGCAGGAAAGGAGGAAGGACAATGGAGGGATAAGGAGAAAATAGAGGTAAGGGAGAAAGAATATCATGCCGACCATCCGACAAGATTAGCCGACAAAAGGTAAGTGTGTTCACACTGTGCTTAGAAAAACTAGATTTTTCTAAGCCATTTCAAGCTAAGTCCTGTTCACACTTGCTACATTCTCCCCCTTAAAGTTGAGAGAACTGACTATACAGTCTCTCAGCTTTACAAATTGAGCTTTGGCCAGCGCCTTGGTGAAGATGTCAACGACGTTCTCCAAAGTGTGGCAATAGTGAAGCTCAACAATATCAGTTTCCACCATATCTCGGATGAAGTGGTACTTCATATCAAAATGCTTTGATCTACTATGGTGGACAGGATTGTATGCCAACTGAATGGCACTGATGTTGTCACAGAATATTCGAGTTGGACCACTTTGCTGCTCTCCAATCTCTTCTAATACCTTTCGTAGCCATAGAGCTTGAGTACTAGCATGAGTAACCGCTATATACTCAGCTTCTGTTGAAGATAGCGCTACTACTGTCTGCTTCTTGGAACTCCAAGTTATTAGGCCCGAACCAAGACTAAAATAGTTACCCGATGTGGATTTTCTATCATCAATATTGCTGCCCCAATCACTATCACTAAAGCCTTCAAGCTTGATAGTATCACTTTTGTAGTACTGGATTCCAAAATCCAATGTACCCTTCACATATCTCAAAATCCTTTTAGCTGCCTGCAAATGCAGCTCAGATGGATTAGACATAAATCTAGAAACAAGAGATACAACATACTGAATGTCTGGTCTGGTGTTGGCGAGAAACATCAAACTCCCAACAATGCTTCTGAAAGTGGTCACATCAACTTTCGGTGCTCCATCATCCTTGCTTAATTGGATCCCATGTCCAATTGGAGTTGCCACTCGATTTGCATTGCTCCATAGCAAACTTCTGAATCATATCTCGAGCATACTTAAGTTGACAGATGAAGATCCCTGAATCTGTCTGATGTACTTCCATTCCAAGAAAGTATTTCATTAAGCCAAGATCCTTCATCTCAAATTCTTGCATCATGGAGTGCTTGAACTCCATGTTAACTTTTTCATTACTACCCATAAAAATGAGATCATCCACATACAAACAAACTATGAGGATGTCATTTCCTTGATTCAGGTAGTAGAGCGTGGGTTCATTTTTGCTTCTCGATGAACCCATAATCTTTAAAGTACCCATCAATGCGTGAGTACCAAGCTCTCGGTGCCTCGCTTGAGGCCATAAAGAGCCTTCTTCAGTTTGTAAACAAGATGTTCCTTGTCTTTCTCTTCAAATCCCTGTGGTTGCTCAACATACACTTCTTTCTGTCAAGTAACCATTTAGAAATGCACTCTTTACATCCATGTGTTGGACTGTCCATCCCTTGTGTGCAGCTAAGGCAAGAACTGCTCTTTACAGGAGCAAAAGTCTCTTCATAATCAATTCCATATTTCTGAGTAAATCCCTTTGCAACTAATCTCGCCTTGTGCCTCTCGATGCTACCATCAGCATTAAACTTGGTCTTGTAGACCCACTTACATCCAACACGTTTCTTTCCTTTAGGAAGCTTCACCAGCTCCCAAGTGTCGTTGTTTTTTATAGAGGTGATCTCCTCTTTCATGGCATCTTGCCAAATATTTTGAGTACAAGCCTTCTCATAACTAGAAGGTTCAAGTCGTGTATTAGTTAACAAAGCATAGTTAACTAAATCTCCCCTAGGTTCCTGCTGGGAAACATCATCACCATACAAGTGCATATTTTCTAATCTTTGTAGAACATAATTCATTTCACTAGCTTGACTCCTAGTGTATCTTTTTGAAAAATTCTTATCCAACATCTGATATGATGGATGATTCTATAGAGTTCTCTTACCTCTGGATGGAGAATCGATGTCCATTGGTGAGGAACTTACTGATCTCTATGGAGAAGGACTTGGTGAAGAAGTTGAATTAAAAGATGAACCCGGATCTCTGGGAGGAGACTGCTTACTTTTTTGTGGTGTCTCGTTGTTGCACCTGCTTAGAACCTACATCACTAGATTCATCATCACTAAAAATTTGGGGCTTACCCCATTCTCCCCCTTCATCAAAAATCACATCCCTAGGAAAGCACAAACTTTCTAGTCCTGGGATTGTAGAGTCTATAAGCTTTTGTATTCTCACAATATCCTACAAAGATGCATGCCTGACTCTTTGGATCGAGCTTCTTTCTTAGCTCATCAGGAATGTGAGAATATGCCAGCGAGCCAAACACTTTAAAATACTTAACATTTGGCTTTTTACCATACCAAGCTTGGTAAGGTGTCTGTCCTTCCAAACTTGCAGTAGGACTTCTGTTCAAGATATGTACGCTGGTCCTGGCTGCATCTGCCCAATATGAATTAGTCAAATGCTTCGTCTGAAGCATAGACCTTGCCATCTCCACAATGGTGCGATTCTTCCTCTCTCGCGACACCATTCTCGTTGTGGAGTGTAGGCAGCTGTGAACCGCCTCTTAATGCCATGTTGCTTACAAAAATTCAAGAACTCATTAGAGGAGTATTCTCCTCCCCTATTCGATCTAAGACATTTTACAAAATATCTACTCTCACTTTCAACTCTTGTTTTGAAATCGACAAAGCATTCAAATGCTTCATCCTTATATTTCAAAAAATATATCCAACACATTCTAGTAAAATCATCAATGAAGAGTAGGAAGTAAGAGTTGTTACCAAGACTCTTGGTCTGCATCGGACCACAGATGTCTGTATGCACTAGCTGGAGTGGATAGCTGGCCCGCCATGCTTGTCCATGAGGAAATTTTGATCGGGCATGCTTCCCAAGAGCACACCCTTCACAGACTTCCTTACTATCCTGAACTTTAGGAAGTCCGGTTACCATCGCTTGTGAAGTTAGCATTTTCAAACTAGCTGAATTCAAATGACCATATCTCAAGTGCCATAGGACACTTGGATTGGAAATAGCAACATTTGCTAACTTATCTCCCCCTGGCTGGCCAAACTTTAAAGGAAACAATCTATTCTTTGACATTGGCACTTGTGTAATGATTCTATTACTGTTATTTTTATCAAAAATAGTGCATTTACCCTCATCAAAAAGCAACTTGTAGTTCTTTTCTAACATTTGACCAACACTTAAAAGATTGTGTTGAAGATGGGGTGTGTAATAGATATCACTTACATGTTTGACGCCTTCTTTAGTTGGAACTGCCATGGCTCCAATGCCTTCAACTGCCAATGATTTATCATCTCCCAATTTGATGTTGGATTTGTATGAGGAGTTTAGAGTAGCAAAGAGCTCTTCTTTGCCACTCATATGGTTTGAACACCCAGTGTCCAAGATCCATGTATCATTCATGTTCTGATCTGCCTGACCATAAGAGAGAAAGAGATTTGTGGCCTCTTCCTCTTCTCCAAAATTTCCAAACTGATTGCTCTGGCTACTACTAGTTCCTTGTGAAGTCTTTGTCCAACAGTCACGAGCATAATGGCCAAGTTTGCCACAATTGTAGCAAGATTGTTTTGACTTATCTCCTCCTTTGCCTCTCGCCTGATTGTTTTCCTCTATTTTGTTGTCCTCCTCTATTCTCGTTGTTCACCTCTCGTTTGAGAATCCTCCTCTATTCTGATTTCCTCCTTTGTTAGGAGTTCCACCTCTCTGATTATTTCTGCCTCTACCTCTATACTGTCCTCTCCCACGGCCTCTACCTCTGCCTTCTTGTGAAGCAAAGGCTTTATCATCTCCTCCATAACTTGTGGAAGGAGTTTGTTGTAACCTCTCTTCATGTGAGAGAAGTGAGCCAATTAGGGATTCAAAAGACAGAGAAGTTAGGTCTTTGGATTCTTCTATAATTATGGCAACTGAATTCCACTTAGGAAGAAGTGTCCTCAACACTTTCTTCACTATAACTTCAGGCTTTACATCTTCTCCTAAAGTGACCATCTTATCTACTACGACTTTCACACGCACGTAGTAATCACCAACCTTTTCACTCTCTTGCATTTTAAGAGTCTCAAACTCTCGTTTCAAGGTTTGTAGTTTAACTTGTTTGACTTGGTCACTACCCCTATAACTTTCTTTTAAAGCATTCCAAGCAGATTCAACAGTTATAAAAGAAGCTATTCTAGGGAAAATACTTCTATCAAGGGCGGCTTGGATATGATAAAGGGCGGAAGAATTATTCTTCTGTGCTTCCTTTCTAGCCCTTTTATCAACAACATTCAAAGCTGCCCAATCAGCAGCAGTAGGTTCAGTATATCCCTCTTCAATCACATCCCAAAGACCTTTGCCTATCAAAAGAGTTTTCATTTTAATTGACCAATACTCGTAATCACCACCATTGAACTCAGGGATTGGTAGACTAGTATTGGAAGCCATTTTAGAAAGCAAACTTTATTGCAACTTCAAACAAGTAGTACAAAGAAGTACAAAATAGATCACTGATTTACTGATTTAAATCAAATCTAGCTTTCTTAATATGCTCACTGATTTGGCGTTCTTCTTCTCGAGGATCACCCAAAACTGGAAAGGTGAAATTGTCTGCTTCGTCGTCACTAATTATAATGACTTCTTGTGCTGCTGTTGCTGGTTCATAACTTCTTTTGAGAACATTTCGTTCTTCAGTTGTAGGTTTCACCTCCACTGGTTCTTCTTCCTCTTCTTCTTCTTCTTCTTCTTCTTCTTGTTCTAAATCAGGAGAGCGTGGTGTATAGCTCTCACTTGTTTCTACTTCAGGCACTACAGGTGAATAACTGTCACTTGATTGTCCTTCAGGTACTATTTCAACCGTCTCGGATTCAACTATCCTTTGCCCGAAGATATTATCTTCAGAATCCGCCTCGTAGCATAATTGGTTTCCTCAGATGAGCAATCACTTGGTTTTCTAATTGGCAAAACACTGTATGAAGTCCATACCGCTGGACTTTCCCGTCAAAGGAATCAGGAGTCTCTCTTCTCAACAAGAGAGTAATGCATTATAGCATCCGACTGACCGGATCATCTACCCAGAATCACACCGTATGAACTGGGTTACAACTTAGTATGATGCCAAAAAAAAACTTTTATATCAAAATATCTTTGCACCCTTTTATTTTTATAATTTTTTTTTTCTAAAATTTGTTTTAATAAAGACCTTTTAAAAAAAATTAACAATTTCCTATATATTTTTAATTATTATTTTTAAATAAAATGGATATTTAAAAAAACATAATAAAAAAATATAGAAATTACTAAATTATTTTTTTTAAAACCTTTTAAAAAACAAATAATAAAAATTTCAATAAAAAATAAACCTTTTTTTTAAATCCCCGACGAGATTCGATCTGATGACCTCCGCCGTCTACTCGGCAGTCTTAGCCGCTGCACCACGTGGCTACTGATGGTAGCACAGAACCAAAAAACAACTTTAAACCTTCATTAATCGCGAAGAGACAAAAAAATAAAAACTTTTTTTTTTACCCCGACGGGATTCGACCCCGGGTCTCTTCTCTGCAAGGCGGGGGACTTGACCGCTAGACCACCCTAGCTGGACGGGAGAATGAAGGTAACAGGAAGTACTTCTATCGAGTGGCTAAAACATTTAAAAAAAAAAAAATTTAGTCCCACATTCAGTGGGCGATGAGTGTTTCCAGGCTTTATCAAAGCCTGCGAACACTCATTAGGTCGATTGCCTTCGGGCAATCGATCTCGCCAACCTTTTGCCCTTCTGTCGACCAGACAAACTTTGCCACGTGGCACACACCCGGATCGTCCACGTCATCCACGTCAGCACGCTTGTCCACGTCTGCTCATGCCTCTGCCACGTCGCGCTTGTCCACGTCAGCTCGCACCTCTGTCATGTTAGTACACTTGTCCACGTCATCTCCTTTATGCCACGTCATCCATGTCCATCTCGCCTAGCTCCATCGCTAGTTCGACACCGGCATGTCCCCATGTCAACGCTCGACCGATCCTCGAGATCTGTGCGCTCCTCGGGATCCATGCGATAGCCTCTCCATCGCTCCTCGGGATCCGTGCGCTCCTCGAGATCCATGCGATACCTGCTCCTCGGGATCCATGCACTAGTCTCTCGCCAGTCGCACCTCGAGATCCGCTGCGCTCGACTTTCGTGCCTTACCTCGGCCCTCGGGATCCGTGCCCCCTCAGCTCTGATACCAGTGTGAATCTAAGGTTAAGGTAAGCTTAGATTAACATTAGGCCAAGGTAAAAATTGACACGAATAAAATATAGCCAAAATAATTCATTAAACTAACCAGATGAATATTACATTAAAATAAACCTTATATAGGCTTAGAACATGCGCAATAGTAGGGAAGGGAAGGTGGAGGAAGATCGGGGAGATTAGAGAGAACGGAGGAGTAGGAAGTGGAGTGGGAGGTGGCAGCGAGCGTGGGGAGAGGAAGGGAGTGGAGTGATAAGGGAAAATGGACGGCAGGAAAGGAGGAAGGACAATGGAGGGATAAGGAGAAAATAGAGGTAAGGGAGAAAGAAAAATCATGCCGACCATCCGACAAGATTAGCCGACAAAAGGTAAGTGTGTTCACACCGTGCTTAGAAAAACTAGATTTTTCTAAGCCATTTCAAGCTAAGTCCTGTTCACACTTGCTACAAGCTCCATTCTAGATTGGGCGACCGATCGCTGAGTTGAAAAATTTTGATCTTACAAATAATGGCACTAAAAAAAAATTGATGAGGGTCTCCTGGTGTGGGACCCCTAACAAAACTCCCAAATTTAGCATGTTGGGGTGGAGTAGCACCTGAAAGGGTGACCATCTAGGAAGTCCTAGTGGTTGTAGCCATTAACATTTCTAAAACTTCTCTAAAAAAAACTCAAAAAATTATGGTGATCTACACAACGAGATATGTCATCTAAAATAAATGAAGCCGTTATACAAATCTTACAAATTAAAAAAATAACCTCACAAACTTCATATTTTTTTAATCATCTAGTTTCTAATCCATTAAAAATATGAAGAGCATACTTCCTTGGTAAAAAAAATTGGAGAGGGAAAAATGAGGAGAGAATTTCCATGAGGAAAATTCTCTATGAGGAAGAGCTTCTCAGGCTCACAAGGCAAGAAAACCCGCTCTGATACAATGTTAAAGAATAGAATACTTGATCGATTTATTTCATAGATCAATTTTATATAAATTGCAAAGTTGGCCATTGAGAGCCGTTAGATTACAACAACTCATCAAATACGAACTAGAATAAAATGAGAGTTCACCTGACTCATGAAAGAGTGGTAACTCAAGTAAGTCTATTTATTCTAACATATATTGCAAGTAACATTTGTATTAGTAAACCTATATTTCGAACCCTTTATTTAACATCAACAATACAAAATTTATATGTAATATTCACTAAAATTACAATATTATAATATCAAATATTTATGACAAGGGCTAGCCATTACATAACCCTTATTTAAATATATAAATAACTTTATATTTTAATACAAGTATTATTAAAAAATATGCTAAATATATGTATAAATTAAATTAACACATTATATTTAGGAAATTTTTAAAATAAAAGGAAGAGTGTCACATTAGAGCTCAAGTTTCAAATATCATTAGGTGAAATACGGGTTTCAACCTAGATATTTAGCTTAAAATATTCCTCATTGATTATGAAAGCACGAGGATATGGAAACAAAAAGGAATATGCCAAGCAAGATGCGTATAAAACCAAACTTAACGCTAAAAGCCTATGTATTGAAAAACGCATGAAAGGAAAGAACATAGATGAATTGACACAAGATAAAAGCAGTATGAAAAATGGTGATTATTTATTGATATGATTTTAAAGTCGTGTTACAATACGTATCCTTCCTTTTTAGGGGATAGGAGCATCAAATATGTTTCTTGTCACATCCATGGATAGCAATCCTTCTTCCGCGTGCCCACATGTAAGATGGGCGGACCAAAAAATCGCTTCCACTTGTGTATATAATTCTTTACTCCTTCCTTCTCCTCCGATGTCGAAGACCTACATTCAAAGAAATAGAAAAGATTAGTAGCACCTACAGATAGAATAAAACATGTATTTCCCAAGGCCTACTATTAGTATATGCATGAAAATATTAAAACAATAACCAAATGATATAAGATCAATATAGAAATTTAAAAAAAACATTAATATGTTACCAAGATACCACTACAAAAAGAACAGTTGAGAAATTCCTCATAGATTTGTATTCGCTCTGGGGCGGGACAAATAAACCTGCAACAATTTTTCAGAAAGCACCCTCTTCAATGTCCTACCTAGGAAGCTCCAAATGACTTGCAAAGTTAGGGTTAGCTAATTGGCGGTGTTTTAGGAATACCCAGATGGTCAGATGTATCCAATTTGGCCTCTAGCATCCAAATTTTGATGATGGCATCTGTAGATTGGTAAAGGCAAGAAATGATAAAAACCTGGTCAAAAATGCTCAGAATGAAGTGAAATTTAAAATACATCATATTTAAATAACCTAGAATAAGATGCAAAAGAAAAATTAGAGAAATATATCATAGATTTCTAATCACTTTGGGGTGGGGCGATTAGGGCTGCGATAGCTTAGGGGGTACCCCGGGGCAGAACACCCACCGTTTGGGACTCTGTTCTGGCACCAATCCACTTGGGATGGGTCAAAAACTTCTTGTGGGGTGTTTTCGACAAATTTTATGGATTTTTGTGGCCAAAAATTGGGTTTTGGGTTCAGATTTGTGCTTCTAATAATCACCCAATAACCTCCATTTCAAATGAGAGATTAAGGATGTGAAAGGCACAAATCACAACTAGGTATGTAAATTGGTAGCACTTCGTTGCTCAAATGCTCCTTTTGTGTATCCTTTTGGGTGAGAAAACTCACCAATTTATAGACCTCAGGTCTCTCTGTTTGAATTGCATATGAGAGGGTGCCACTTGAGTTGTCTGTCCTATTTTGAGAGAAAATATAATTCCCTGATTTAGAATCTCCTTGCATGAGGTCTCTAAAATAAAGACATGCATGAATAAAGTCTCTCTTCTTGATTTGGAGTTGTTCCTCGCAATTGCATGGCTTGAAGCTTCAGTTAACTAGCGAACTTGTCGAGGTTTGAATTTTTGCCAGTCAAACTTGCTATTTACCTCACCTTGGGGTGAATGTTGATATTCTTCCCTGGGTGGGACGAATGCCAATTTGTATTCATCCATGGGTGCGACGAGTAGAAAGCAAGGTGCCAAAAAGGTGCCAAATTGACCTCTGACCTCCAAAACTACTTTTGGAAGTGGTTATGACCATTGTTTAACCTCTGGGGGCTGCCCTAGGAGCTGTGTGTCAATGCGATCAGTGCTTGTTGTCACATAATCATATTGGTATTTTTTTAGTGTCTACAAATGCTCCTTTTCGGGAAGCATAGTGCAAGGCACAACACTATAAAAAAATAGATAACCAAAGCACTAATGATTAAGGTTTCTCAGTAACCTAACCAACTCTTGATGCCCCAAGTATGGAAAGGGCACGCATTCTTGAATCCTTGCTTTTGACAAGCTAAGGAACTTAATTCAAGTGTTAACCTTGTTTAGTGAGGTGTTACTTGAGCTTGGACATTGATTAGTCATGAATAGGCAAAGGGCACAACCTTTTGTCTGTGGGAACCTTACGTTCATAATTCACGAATGCCAAGTATTTTATCAGCTTGTGATTATTGCTTGTTTACTACCCCAAGCAGGAGCGTGATTGTCTTTGTCAATGATCCTTTGAATGCATGTCATTTCCTTGATTGGGTATGTTTTTGTTGATTGGTGACTAAGTGTGACTACCTCCTCAAGTGACGAATCGATGAGGGAATGACCGACATGAGAAAATTGACGAGTCGCTTGACCCAAGATGACTTAGGTAAGGGTGCCTTCAATTTTTTACCTTTGAATGCAAAAGTAGTTTCTGAACATTCTAACCTATTTTTGGTGGGTGTGAACCCTTTTTGTGATGCATTTTGGACCTGAAACTGTCAAAAATTCGGTCTCCTGTGGAGCGGTCTGGCTACGATATCCTTCTTATGGAGTAGGATAGGGACAATTTGTAACCCCAATGTCTATTTTGGATGCCAAGAATGTCAGTCGTAAAAGTGCCTTATTTCGGCAATGTTATTGCTATTTTTGGTTGGGTTTGGACCGATTTTGCGACGCCGTTTGGGGATGAAATACTCGACAATCCGTCATCCCGTGGAGCGGTCCAGCTATGGTAGACTTTTTAGGGAGTAGGATAGCGAGTATTCGTGACCCCGACATCTGTTTTGCATGCTCGAAATGTCAAATGCAAAAGCACTCTCATTGGACAGTTTTATTGTTTATTTTTGGTGCATTTTTGTGTAGTTTTTGTTTTTTTTTTAATTTTTGCTCTGTATTCATCCCTGGGTGGGACGAATTCCTATTTAGTATTCATCCCTAGGAGGAACCAGTGCTAACTAGAGTGCTCATCCCAGCAGGAAGGAGTACAGGCTCAAAAGCCTATTTAAAAGTCAAAACTAAGTTTTGGGTTCATTTGCATTTGTTTTCCTTGGAGATTTGGAGCTCTGAGGAGGAGGTCAATTTTGCGAAGCGAAGCACTGCCAAACTTTTCCTACAACCATGAGTGCACGAATCGAATCGAGTGGCAGAGCCGAAGTGAGACTAGTAAGTGATTTTCCTCTCTATTGTTTGTTTACTTTATAGTTGTAAAACCGCAAGTTATTTTTTTTTTTGGTCTTTTTGTTTTTCAAATTTTTATTTTTTTATTTTTTTAAATTTACATGGTGGAATCGGTAGCCGCCATGAATCCAAGAAGGTTTTATAGCTTTTATGGATGCCACAGAATTTTGTGCTATCCACCCCAGAAGCCGCCACACATATCTTCGCACAGTCCGCCCCTATAACCACCATGCCACAATCATTTTAAACCTTTTACGTCGCTGAAAGCACTAGGAAAGGGATTTTGTTTTTCAAATTTAAAAAATGAAACCCTAGTCTATTAACACTTAGCTTAAAACTTAGTATAACCCTAGTTAAACAAAGATCAAAAGTTTAGTTTAAAACTTAGTTGAAAAACTTAGTTTAGAACATAACTTAAAAACCTCGCTTAACCCGAATTTAACAAAGTTCAAAACTTAGGTTAGAAACGTAGGGTAAAACTGAACGTAAAAACGTAGCTCAACCCTAGTTATTTTTTGCGGTTTGTTTTTGTGTTTTTAATTTATCAGTTTAGAGTTAAAAAAACCCTAGGTCTGAGAAATTATTTTGTGAATTTTTTGTTTGTTTTTTTATTGATCAGTTATAGTTAAAAACCCTAGAACTGACAAACAATTATTTTGTTTTAATTTTTTTGTTTTTAATTTATCAGTTAGAGTTAAAAACCCTAGAACTAACAAATTAGTTTTTTTGAATTTTTGTGTTTGTTGTTTTTAATTTATCAGTTAGAGTTAAAAACCCTAGGACTGACAAATTAGTTTTTATTTTTATTTTTTTGTTTGTTGTTTTTAATTTATTAGTTAGAGTTAAAAACCCTAGGATTGAAAAATGAGTTTTTGAATTTTGTTATGTTTTTTTTTTGCTGTACATTTTTATGCATTGCTATATATTCATATTATTGCTATACAATTTTTCATTGTTTTAATGTTGTTATGTTGTTTTCTTTTGCAGGTTGTGAAGAGCTGCTATCATGTGCCCACAGTTTTTACTAAAGCGCAGGAGGTGCTGATGTTGGGTGACTGGGATTGGTTTGACACCCTTGGGCACAAACAGGTGACTCAATTGGAGCCAGTGGTCGGGGATCGGGCCTATCTGATGACCCTGATCAACTTGTGGGATCCTCGGACCAACACCTTCCATCTCCCAATAGGGGAGATGACGGTGACCTTGGAGGATGTCTATCGAATTCTCCAAATTTTGATATATGGACTACCGATCAAGATGACGCTGTGAGATCAGCAGACAACAGTGTTGACACGCTGCTTTGGACATGGAGAGGAGATGGGTGTGGATAGCCTATTGGAGAAGGCAGAGGGTGACTACCAGATTGGTGGGATACTAGTTCGATGGTGGCTAGAGAGGGGTGTGTTGGGAGTGAGGCACGCCATACTGATGGGCCTCATTTCCAACATGTTGCTACCTGACTCTTCAAACACGAGGTTCCCATGGAACCTACTAGAGGTTGTGTTTCGATTGGTGGAGTGTCCGATGGAGGCTCCTATGATCATGATATGGGGATAGACTCTACTGGCATAGCTCTATGATGAGATGTATGAGGTCCACTACCAGAGGTGGAAAGGGATTAGCTGTAGCTACTTATAGTAGTGCTAGGCTTGGCAGCACATAGCAGTGGAGGGCCGGTGGGACTATCCTAGATGACTCGGGCAGAGATGGTAGATCGAGATATCAGTTACGGGGCACTATGGCATAAGTCTGAGGAGTAGGTTCAGAGTTGGTGATGGGCAGGTGACATAGGGCACTATGTCGATGCCTTCGCTCAGCTTGCTCCAGGGGAGGTGTTCTACCACCCCTATCGGGACTGTCCAGCTTGGCTTGAAGCTGGAGAGTGGCTCTGGTGGGTAGAGATGGGGCGGTGGCTGATTAGGCACCATGGGACTGAGCATAAGTTTTTCTTATATGGCCGGGTTACACAACAGTTTAGGGTGCACCAAGGGTTTCCTGGTGAGCCCGTGGTTTATCAATGTCGAGGAGATGAGAGGACTTTAGACCGGCAAGTCGTTGCACCACTTGGCGAGGATTTAGATACAGCTATTGACATCCTAGATGTGTATGACATCGGGTTTACCATCGAGTATGAGCAGTGGTGGACTTTGCGATGATGGCAAGGCAAGGGACCTCTATAGGGCACAGTAGGGGATGAGGGTGCAAAGGCACCAGGAGAGGGCTAGGGAGTTCCACTGGATGATGCAGACTTGGTGGAGGTTGAGGATGTTGGAGGGGATATTGGGGTGTCAAATCAACTAGAGATGCAGGATGTCCCAGAGCAGTGGGAGCCGAAGCAGCCTGCATTTCTAAAGATGTTGATGCCTCAGGCAGTCTCAGAGGACACAAATGCAATAGTGTGCACTAAGAATGCACAATTGGTGGGGTTACTCTGGAGGCAGGATGAGGAGCTCAAGGATGCACTACGGGAGAGGGATCTCCTACAAACACAGCTAGCAAAGCGAGAGAATGCATGGGCTACCTACCACTTGTAGGATGGGTATATCGATGTTGTGCGAGAGAGGGATCTCCTACGGATGTAGCTAGCATAGTGTAATGATACTTTGGCTATGTATCGTCAGTGAGATATGGACTCGATGCGATATCAGTTGGAGCTAGAGGAAAATATTAGTCACCTCGATGGGGGGGTCCCTACGTTTAGCAACAGTGAATCATTGCGCCACACGAGAGGAAGCGATACTGAGCAGTCAGCATCTTCTTGACATAGGCAACAGGATGAGGGAGGCGCTAGTAGGCGTGATGTGAGGGCTAGCAGTAGCCGCCCTAAGGGGTCCCATAGGACCCACACCATGGGGGGTAGTTCCCATTGCACCGATCCTATGTGATCATGGTGGCCGATGCCCTAGGCTTGGGGGTTTTTGAGCTTTTGGATTTTGTTGCGAGGTCAGAGGACCGGTTCATTGTAGCCTGTGGGCATTTTTGATGATATATATATATAGATGATTATTTTTTGGTGTTTATGCACTTTTCATGGTTTGTTTTTATGTACCTATATTTACATTTATGATGATGTATGCATGTGGCATTATGAATGCGATGTGTCTAATTATATGATGTAGGCATATAGAATGAATGAAATGATGTGTTGATAATTGGTCGATGACACCATAGACTATACAAGATTTACTGGCTTATTGTTCTTATGGGATGACTTTGTGGAATGACTTTGCATGTGAAAACTTTGTTTTTGTATTTTGTGTAGTTTTTGATGGTGATGTACAAAATGAAATGTACCAGTTGTTTTAAAATGTAGTTAAGCTTTTCTGAGATTTAGATATTTTAACTAACTAGCCAAGACTGTACATTTATCTCACAAGACTTTTGAACAAGGTATAAATTTGACTTGAAATTAACCAAGTTATTTCACATCCCTATGTGTGCAATTGAGTTTGTTTATGTGGTATTTGTCAGGATATCGCCAATGCTAGATAGGCTATCAACCAAACCTATACTGAGGATCACCTAATTAGCTCCACTAGCTCCATTTTTGCATTTAGTAAGATTAATCCATGGGACAATCTAAGGTACCATAAGCTAGCTCATCCACATGCAAACATTGGTCTGTGCACATGCAAAGCTAATGTGATAGACATATCGTCATGCGAGTAGGATACCGCCACTTCCAGGTAGGTTTTCCACCAAACCCGTAATGAGGATCACCTATATGGTTTTCAAATGTTGAGAATTCCAAGGATTCAATTTTAGGTTGTTTGTTTGCTCAATGGTTTAGGATACTTTCTCGTATACATAGTGATGAAAATAACTATTTATTTTTTTCTTTGTTTTTCTTTTGAGCAAGGATTTTGAATAGCGGTGATAACCACTATTATTTGATTTAGCTTTTGAGCTTTGTAAGATTGAGTTTGTAAGTTTTTGGCGTATGAATTGCCTTGATCCTTTTGGCCTTGGGGATGACTACCCATCCTGTTCAGGGATGTGTAGTACGAATCCTTACGACTTTGGGAACCAAATGGGATGATGGAGATTATGAAGTAATGGTATTGATATTTTAGGCCTTGGGGATGGCTACCCATATTGTTCAGGGATGTGTAGTACGAATCCTTACAACTTTGAGACCAAAGGTGAGTGGAGATGATAGTGGTGATGGCCTGTGGGAATTTTGTTTTTGAATGGCATCGATCCTTTTAGGTCTTGGGGATGAATACCCATCCTTGGTAGGGATGTGTAGTACGAATCCTTACAACCTTAGGGACCAATGATGATGGGGATTTTGGTAGTGGTGAAAACCACTATTTATTAGGGGGAAATGATGGGGAAGAGCTCATCCTTTTGTCAATTCTTAGCATTCTGGAACCATTCGCATATGGGGAAGAACAGGTTATGGTACCCTAGACTTCTTTGTAGGTTTCTCTTGCATTCACACAACTATGTGTTTTAACTTGTGTAGGGATTTTATGTAACGAGACGTGATCCAAGTAAAACTTTCCCGTGTAAAATTTGTTTAACTTTGTACAGTTTTTGGCTAGGAATTTAAAGGCAACTGAATGACGAAAACCCTATATACATTAGGAGACAACAGCCTATGCTAAAAATGGTGATGGTGTTATGCTGGATGTATGCGTTTATAAAATGGATGGAATGTGGAAAATGATGGAATTGCCAGGTAATTATAGCCTATGGTGCTTGGGACATATATGACCAGCAAAAATGCAATGTATGGATGTGATGCCTAATGCAACTAATATTTTTTTATTTTGATGTTTTTATGAGTATGCATGAAATTGAAATGCAAAATTTTTTTGTTTATTTTTGATGATTTTATTATTTTTGTTTATTTTTTGAATATTTGTTTTGACAAAGTGATTATGGTAACCCTTGGAGCTTTTGGTGTTGACCAAAGGGTTTATGAATACCTTTGGAGCATTTTTTGGGTTGACCAAGCGATTACGGGAATCCTTGGAGCTTTGGCTTGACCAAAGGGTTTATGGATACCTTTGGGGTGTTTTGGGTTGACCAAGTGATTGTGAAAATCCTTGGAGCTTTTGGCTTGACCAAAGGGTTTATGGATACCTTTGGAGCATTTGGTTGGACTATGGCTCTCTAGATGTGGAATGGCCTTAGATGACTGATGTTCAAGGGTTCTAGTTCCTTGATTCCTTCAAGAGAGGCGAGCGGTATGTTCCAGGTCCTATTCTACTGTCAATAACATAAGGACCTAACCAGTTTGCCATGAACTTGTCCCTTAGATGGGACGAAAAATTAGAATTATGCTAGTTCTATTTTAAGACCAAGTCACCAACCTAAAATTCCCTTAGGTGGACCTTCATGTTGTATGCTTTCTTAAGTCGCTCTTGATAGATACACAAATGCTCGAGATCATTGACGTGTCATTCATCAAGCAACGTCAGTTGGTCTAACCAGGCGTGCCACACAGTGTCATCATCAATGAACTCTTGCATTGAAATACATAGGGAAGGGATTTCCAACTCAAGAGGTATGACTTCCTCGGATCCATACACCAGTGAAAACGGAGTTGTCCCAGTGGGCATCCGAATCCTAGTGCGATAAGCCCATAGGGCAAGTGGGATCTGAATGTGCCAATCCTTATGATTGTCTATGACTATATTTTTAAGGATGGCAACAAGCATTTTTTTTGACACCTTTGCTTGCCCATTTTCTTGTGGATAATAGGGTGTTGAAAAATTATGTTGAATTTTGTACTTTGTGGTCAAAGCATTCACATATTTATTCTTGAATGGCATCCCATTATTCGAAAGGATCTTGGATGGAATACCAAAACGACATATGATGTTATGCAAAATAAACTTTGCAATGCGGGTTCCAATCATAGAGGTTAGCAGAATTGCTTCCACCCACTTGGTGAAGTACTTTATGGCCGTTATGATGAACATGTGATGACCCGACGATGCAAGGGAGATCTTTCCAATTAGATCGAAACCCCACTGCAAAAAAGGCCAAGTCGATTGGATCGATTTCAAGTCCTAATAAGGTACGTCTATCAAATTAGCATGGTGTTTACACTTCACACACTTCTTTACATATGCATAACAATCTCTCTCTAAATATGGCCAATAATATCCAATGCAAAGAATGTGCTTTGTGATGGCCATACCGTTGAAGTGGCCACCACATGTACCATCGTGTGCTTGGGTGATCGCCCAAGTGGACTCCTGCTGGTCCAAGCAACAGAGGAGGATTCCTTCATAGCTCCGACGATACAAAATTTCTCCTAACAAGACATGTTTTGCCACTTTCTATTTAAATGATCTTTTCTTGGCTTGTGTCAATCCAAGTGGGAGGTTACCTAACTTGAGGTAATCCCAAATGGGTGTGTACCAATTTTGCTGATCAGAAACCTCGATGGTATGAACGACCAATACCTCTTGAAGTTCATCCCTAACAAAAGTTGAGTGGGAAAGAACTTGTAAAAATAGTATTGTGTTGCTAGTAAGAGGGGTCAGGGAGAACAAGGACCCCCATTTGGCATGAGTCAGACAATCATGGATTCAAGAGAACCTATCCTGAGATGTTTCAATATGGATCAGGTGGATTCCTGGCATTAGGTTAGAGCTTGCATGCTCCATCGTAGATTGTGATAATGTCTTGACCTGAATGGTTTTCATTTCACCAGAAGGGTCTTGTGAGATTAGTGACCACAAGGAGGCCATAGTATCAGCAAAATGATTTGATGATCGAGGGAGTGCCTCGATGTCATACCATTCAAGTTGTGCCAGGAATTTGTCCACAAGGTCTTTGTAGGCCTGTAGAACTGGACATTTACATTGGAATATCTCCTTTACTTGATTGATAATTAACAATGAATCACCAAAGATGTTTAAACGTTTGATGTTCATGGTGATTGTTGTCTGAAGACCTATGAGAAAGGCTTCATATTCTTCATTGTTGTTAGTGCACAGGAAGTCTAATTTAAATGACAGAGACATTGGAGCCCCTTGTGGAGTGAAGAATATGATTCTCGTGCCACCTCCTTGCTCACACTTAGAACCATCGAAGAATAGGGTCATGTCAACCTATGACTCAGGCTCATCAAAATCTGGTGATTCTTAAACATGGAAAACCCTATCATCCGATAGTTCTATGGTCAAAGGTTGATTGTCTTCAAGAGGAGCCTCTACTAGTTGATCAACAATGAATTGAACTTTTATGGATTTTTGTCCAATGAATTCTATGGCAAACTCCGTCAACAACATGATCCATTTTGTCATGCGGATACTATGATAAGTATGACTCATCATGTATCACAATGGATTCTCCTTAGACACAACATACATCGTATTGCTGAGCATGTAGTGGCATAGCTTTTTGGTAGCAAACACCACTGCCAAGTAGAACTTCTCAACGTATGCATAGTTAAGTTCATAACTGACTAGGGTGCGGCTAAGATAGTAAGTAGCCTATTCTTTGTGTAGTTCATTTTTCTAGGACATCATGGCACCTAGTGCCACCTCAGTAGCTAAGATGTATAAGTAGAATGACACTCCTGGTCTAGGTGGTGCCAATACTGGTGATGAAGCCAAGCATTTTTTAATGTTGTCAAAGGCTGACTGGCACTCGCCATCCTAGTGAAATGTTACCCCCTTGTGCAATAATTTATTCATGGGTCAACACTTGTCAGATAGCTGTGCTATGAAGCACTTGATTGATGTGACCTTTCCTTGCAGACTTTTGAGCTGCTTAATGGTAGTTGGGAGAAGCATTTCAAGGATTGCCTTGAATTTGTGTGGGTCTACCTCAATTCCTCATTTGGAGACTATGTAACCCATGAACTTTCTAGATGTGATTCCAAAGACGCACTTCTTGGGGTTTAGTTTGACTTTGTGTTCCATGAGGCGATCGAGGATCCTACTTAAGTCATCGAGATGATCTGGGTGCAAAAGAGATTTGGCCAACAAATCATCCATGTAATCTTCCAAAGTTGTGTGCATGTAATCATGGAAGATGTACGTCATGGAACGTTGGTAGGTGACGCTAGCATTTTTAAGGCCAAAAGACAGGACCTTATAACAAAATGTCCCCCAAGGCGTTGTGAATGCCATTTTTAGTTGGTCCTCGGGATTGATACAAATTTGATTGTATCCCGAGAAACCATCCATGAGGGAAAGCATTTCATGGCCCACTGTAGCGTCTACCAATGCATCAATGCTCGGTAAGGGGAAATCATCCTTAGGAATCGCTTTGTTTAGATCTTGAAAATCAATGCATATGTGAATCCTCCCATCAAAATTTTTGATAGGAACCATGTTAGACAACCATGGCGGGTAATCCACGTAGATGACAAACTATACATCCAACAACTTTTGCAGCTTGTATTTGACCATTAAGGCCACTATTGGGTGCATCTTATGTAGTTTTTAATTTATTGGCTTGACTATCGGATCAAGCGTTAGATTATGCATGACTAGTTGCGATTCTAGCCCTGGCATGTCTTTGTATGATCATGCAAAAACCTCCTTCTTCTCTTTGATAACGACAATGTAGTTAGCTTGCTCTTCGGGGGATAGACTTACCCCTAGCTTGATGATTTGCAAATTCACTAGATCTAAGCCAATGTCTACATCAGTCATCTCCTCGATCGACATGTGGAGTTGGGATCAAGTGGATATCGTTGTTCGAAACATTAGGTTCCTCTTTAGCATGGAAGACATCCTCAATCTATCCTAGGGTGAAATGGAACATCCCATTGCAAGGCCAGTACTTTGATGGGGATGGTGGTGTGTCAGCGCGATCCCAGTCTATAGCATCTAGGTCTAGATGCAATGACTGTGTCAGGTTAGTTGGATCATGGATGGGGGTGGTTAAATCAATGGATATGATGTTGATGAAATGATTATGGTCTCCATTATTATGGGTGTGACTGCTTGGACATCCTAGATGATCTTTGTGCTCCAGATCTAGCTCTATGGGTACTGGCACAAATGGATTAGCCCTATGCACAAATAAAAATATAGGGTCCCCCCTAGGCACTGATGGTTGCATAGGGTCTCCAGGTGGAAGATGCTCTCTATGTACCTAGAGTGGCGGGTGTAGTAATTGTTATAACTACGTTGGGTTGAGGTGCCACCTATGCCTTGGCCCTATGTGTAACTGTTCAAACATGTCATCTATGTCCAAGGGATATTGTTTTTGTCACATATGATTGAGATAAGCCATCTCAGTTTCATATTCGTAATCACTGTCAGAGATCCAAAGGCCTTTATTGGCTCCAACAGCTATTTACGACATGTGAGGCTCATCTTGCTCGAGCAAATTAATGTGGTCCCATCGAGGTTGTTCTGCTCTCTACGGTGGGACCTGATTCTCTTGGGGTGGCATATGCTCAATTGGAGCATCCAAAGAAAACATTGTTAGGAAGCTCTCTTGATAATCATCCATGGGATGTACTTGGGAATGATTGCTATCAGACTCGAAAGGATCCCAAGGTGCTACCTCGTATTTTGACTCATATTCTGAAGACCCTTCTTGGTCTTGTCCATATCCCTCTTGTAGGTGAGTCCTCGAATTTTCTCCCTTTTTGGCCGAAGGGAAAGGGTTGTTATGGTCAACAAGGTTGGTTGTTAGCAATGGGTGATAATCCCCCAATGTATATGTTGTGTTAGGATTGGCATATGGATCGAATGCCAACCCATCCTTATTTCCTATCCCTAGGTCTTGCATGTTCTCCATCAAGATGTCTAGGGTCAGGGGGTGGTTGAACCCTACTCCTGACTTGTCATACGACATTTGATATCTCGGTTGGTAGAGAACATGCACTCCTTGCTCATACCTACCCAACCCATATCTGTGCCAATTGTATTGGCCAAGATATCTCAAAGTGAAGTTAGGGTTGGATAGATAGTTGACATCCTAAGAAAAGGGCTCTTCATCTTCGTCTTCTTGCATACAAGTCTCAACGCCATTATCCAGGCCCCCATAAACAAAGTTTATCTAATTGTGTGGGCAGCCTAGAGGAACCATAGAGCCGATAGGGAGTCAAGGTCACCCCATGTCCTGCATGGACCCAAGTGTGTGTGTTGCTACAATGTTCCTCACTAGATACTCCTCTAGGCCCATGTTGGCCATCTCAACGGTGACCGTTGGCAGTTGAAGGGAAGCAAATGGGAGTCCTTCCTAAGTCCACTCCATGTGGGGCAGAATAGGCGTCTCGACTTCCATTATGTTAGGCATCTCTTCGGTAGATATTGTTGAGACTAGGGGGTGGTTCCTCTTCTATGGGTCCAACTGTGATCGCAACTAAAAGCATGAGGATACAAAAATAAAAAGGAATATGCCAAGCAAGATGCATATAAAACCAAACTTAACGCTAAAAGCCTATGTATTGAAAAACGCATGAAAGGAAAGAACATAGATGAATCAACACAAGATAAAAGTAGTATGAAATATGGTGATTATTTATTGATATGCTTTCAAAGTCATGTTACAATACGTCTCCTTCCTTTTTAAGGGATAGGAGCGTCAAATATGTTTCTTGTCACATCCATGGATAGCAATCCTTCTTCCGCGTGCCCACATGTAATATGGGTGGACCAAAACATCACCACCACTTGTGTATATGATTATTTACTCCTTCATGCTCCTCCGATGTTGAAGACCTTCATTCAAATAAATAGAAAATATTAGTAGCACCTGCAGATAGAATAAAACATGTATTTCCCAAGGCCTACTGTTAGTATATGCATGAAAATATTAAAATGATAACCAAATGATATCAGATAGATCTAGAAATTTAATAGAAGCATGAATATATTACTAGGATACCACTACAAAAATAACAATCGAGAAATTCCTCACATATTTGTATTCGCTCCGGGGTAGGACGAATAAACCTACTAGGAAGCTCCAAATGACTTGAAAATTTGGGTTTCGCTAATTGGGGGTATTTTGGGAATACCAAGATGGTCATATTTCTCCAATTTGGCTTCTAGAACCCAAAGTTTGATGATGGCATCTGCAAATTAGTAAAGATGGGAAATGATAAAAACCTAGTAAAAAATGGTCAGAATGAAGTGAAATTTAAACTAAAGCCTATTTAAATAACCTAGAATAATATGCAAAATAAAAATTAGATAAATATATCACATATTTCTAATCGCTCTGGGGTGGGGTGATTAGGGCTGCGACAGCTTGGGGGCACCCCGGGGCAGAATGCCCATCGTTTGGGACTCTGTTCTAGTACCAATCCACTTGGTATGGGCCTAAAACTTCTTTTGGGGTGTTTTTGACAAATTTTGTGGATTGTTGTGGCCAAAAATCAGGTTTTGAGTCCAAATTCATGCTTCCAATAATCACCTAATAACCTCCCTTTCGAATGAGATATAAAGGATTTGAAAGGCACAAATTGCAAGTAGGTATGTAAATTGGCAGCACTTCATTGCTCAAATGCTCATTCTCTGTATCCTTTTGGGTGAGAAAACTCACCAATTTATAGACCTAGGGTCTCTTTGTTTGAATTGCACATGTGAGGGTGCCACTTGAGTTGTTTGTCCTATTTTGAGAGAAAAGATAATTCCCTGATTTAGAATATCCTTGCATGAGGTATCTAAAATAAATACATGCATGACTAAAGTCTCTCTTCTTTATTTGGAGCCATTCCTCGCAATTGCATGGCCTAAAGCTTCAGTTAACTGGCGGACTTGTCAAGGTTTGAATTTTTGCCAATCAAACTTGCTATTCACCTCACCCTGGGGTGAATGCTGATATTCGTCCCTGGGTGGGACAAATGCCAGTTTGTATTCGTCCCTGGGTGGGACGAGTAGAAAGCAAGGTATCAAAAAGGTGTCGAATTGACCTCTAACATCCAAAACTACTTTTGGGATTGGTTAGGACCACTGTTTAACCTCTAGGGACTGCCCTAGGGGTTGTGTGTGTCAATGCGATCAGCGCTTGTCGTCACATAATCAGATTGGTGCTATTTTTGTGTCTACAGATTACCATGATATTATATTGGTTGGAAGCATATTTTCATCTAGTGGAATATTAGAAAACAATTAAAAATATTACTTTAGTATACTATTTTATTATGGAATAAAAAGCAATTAAAAATATTTTAGTGTGTTAAGTTTTTTTTTTTGAGTTTTATATCATCTTATCAATAAAAATATTTTGATAAATATTGGTAATTCATTAAGGAATTTTATTAAGAAAAGACCAACTAACAAACAAAAGCATGTAGTATATAATTAGATATGTAAATTTTAAAAACTATCGCATAATTCATTAAGATTAAATCTAAGTTAGAGAATGAGATCAATAAGTATTTTATGAAAATGTCATTCAGGTACATCTTGTATCATCCCTAAATTTTGATGAATAAAATGACATAAAAATTAACAATAATTAACCTAATCGAAATGTTATCATATTTTATGATATAAATAAGATATCTCAAAATGACATGAAATTCCTATGTCACATGAATGCACATATATATATAGATCGATATACTTTCCATGACATAAAAAATAATAGCATTAATTAGATGGGTATCTCTACTCATCAATTAAAACTAACATGACAATTAACCTAATATGAAGCCCATCATATTCTATATCATAAATGAAATGTATCAAAATAATTACTAGTTTGTATATTACAATGCTTACTAAAATTATGTGTGTATACGCACACTTCTGTATTTTATATACCTTGTTCTACAATACTCTAACCACTTGTAATACAATAGATATACAACCAAATAAATCTTGAGATCAGTATTTTATATATATTCTCATTCCCTAAATCTTAAGCACATTGCTTGTATGACTATAACTAATATCAACAATATCAATAATTTTATAGTTTTATTTGTTTTCTAAAAACACAGTTACATGATTTTTACTAAATGAAAAACATTAAAATACATGGTAGAGAATTAAATAAACCTCTATTTAAATGTATAATATTAGGAGTATTATAAACTCTCCACTGAATAATAACTAAGTAATGAATCAGAACCACCTACCTCTCATGTATCACATAAGACCCATTATTAACTTGTACTTTTTGGAAAAAACAATTAAAACCATCATCCTTTAGCTCTTATATATGTTCCTCTATAATGCAAGAGATTTGAGTCCCAAAAAATCTTACTTTTGTACAATGGTCTTATTTCTTAGTATTGTGCTTTAAATAAAGTTATGAATTACATAGTTTTAATATTTATTAATATTAAAGAATACAAATGTTACACTTAAAATCTAAAATATAGTCTTTAGCACAAGTTGGTCAATCCTAATTAAATATTGGATATAGTCACTTACTCAAATCTTGTGGAGTAAAATGTGTGTCTTTCTTAAGATCTCATATTCAAAACCAAGATTCATAGATTAGGTCAATGACCTCAAAAATACTTTAACCTTATAAAAATTTAACAATAAATTTATTAATAGTTATTAATGTAATATACCAGTAGAATATCTAATATTCGACAAGATTTTTAAAGTCATTAAAATGTTCTTTTTCTTAAACATATGCTTTAAATTTTTAAAGTAAAATCATTATTTAAAATTAATTTTTATATATCTTTGACATCATTTTAAAGTCTACTTATAGCATATTTTTACTCCATCACTTTTTCTAATAATTGTTTTACTCTTACACATTAATTCTATAAAAACTTTATAAAAATAAAAATATTAATTTATAATAAGCTACATCAAATTGTAAAAGTATTTTTATCAACCATAATATTTCTTAATAAAATTCAAGTAATGGAAAGTGTCTTAATAACTACATGCACAACACTCAGTTTTCAGCGTTATCTTCCATTTTTTCAATCTAAAACTATTTATTTTAAATAATTTTTTTGAATTTAGGTAAAAAACATTTGTTGGGCTATCTTGGTTTGAGAAACCACAACCAAGGGTTGTACACCTAAAACAACTAACTCCTTTCGAAGAGAGAAACATATTGTACATCATATAAGATTTCCAGCTTCATTATATTTCTGTAAAAATATACAATAACATCTCTGAGCAAGAAAATAGTAATAGTTGTACATATTTGGGTTCTTTTTCTTAGTGCAACTATCAATAGGATCATAATTCTGAATGACATTAAATAGGTGATCTAGCTTAATCTTGGAAACTTGCAAACTTCTCCCCACCTGGAACAAAACAAAAAGTTGATTGAGTCTCCTAAGAGACCTAGTAAGGTGCCTTGGCCTATTCTGGAAATAATGTTCATTCCTAGCTTTCCATATTATCCATAAAATTTCAAAAGAAAGTAACAACCAAAATATATTAAAATATGGTTTTATATGAGGAATGTAACCAAGAAGAATTTTTTGCTTAGTATGGTCTAAATTAACATTCCGCCCATACATATTATGAAAGAAAGATAACGACAATTTCTTAGCATAAAGACACTCAAAAAAGATATGATTCAATGTCTTAGGATTCTTGCAAATGGAGCAATATATAACAGCCTTAGGATTAGAGGATAAAGGAAACCTGTGGAGTAGGATACACCACCTAAAACATGCTTTTTTTAGTTCACGAAAACTAGACCAGATATGTTGCATCCTCTTTTGACCCTGCGTTGGAGAAAGAGAAAGAGACCACTTAGTATTAATATGATCAAAAATGTTAATAGTATCCATAAGAAGCCTGTAGATGGATTTAGATTTAATATCAAACATTTTGGAGCCATCAAACCAATACAACTTATCCATATAATATTGTTCAGAAACCATAAATTTTGGATTCTTCAAATTATTGGAGGCATAAAAAATAGTATAAGTTCTCCTGTGAGAGCTCGGCAGACCAAACTCCCCATTAAGCTGTTTTCAATATTTGAGCACACCATTATTCATAATATCATTAAAAGTATTTACACCATTCACAGACCAAGCCTTAGTAGAGCAACCGCTCAATCTGGCAAGTTTAGTATTATTGAAAGATAAATTTCACCAGCAAGACTGATTTAACATATGCACATCATTATTCGTTTTATTACCATAATTGATATAGATCTTATTTATAACGATAGTCTAGGCCTTCCAAATGCTTTGAAAAACAACAGAACCAATAGATCTAGCATCAAAGGAGCCAACCAAAATATCCAAAAAAAAATAGATTTATTTAGAACTGGGCCCTTTTAGGGACAACATTGCATATCTTATATCTAGTAAGCACTTTCCATGTTTCATTGCCAAAAATGCATTTAGCAATCCATTTAGAAGCCAAGGCAACACCTTGCAGCGTTATATTGGTAAAACCCAGCCAGCCCATAGCCTTATTAACAACACACCAACTCCACTTAACTAAGTGAACCTTTTTTACAACAAAGTTACCAGCCCAAAGGAATTGCTTAATATAATTTTGGATCAAATTAATTTGATACAAGCTCAAAAGCCAAGCTGATGAAAAATAGACCGTGAATGTAAAAATAATTTTTTGACAAATATTTAATCTGCTATCCAAGGACAAGTTCCTTTTCTATCATTTATCAAGTTTAGCAATAATTATTTCCTTCACCCAAAGCCACATATTTTAAGATCTAGCTCAAAGGCAAAAGGAATCCCAAGATACCTGACTTGGGAAGGACCATGCCACTGCATTTCAAATCTGCTAAGCCAACTCGGAGGATCATAATCCCATACCAAAATCATAGATTTAGAAGTAGAAACCTTAGCACCCGAGGCATTATAAAATACGTTAAGCTTAGAGAACAGAGAAACAAAATTGTCCTCATCTAATTTCACAAATAAAGAAGTATCATCAACAAAGTGTATGTTTGTAAGCTCCATATCATTGGGTAGAATAATACCTTTTATATTAGGACTAAAAGTATTATCCCTGAGCAGATAGTATAATAGGTCATTAGCAATTACAAACAATGAAGGAAATAAGGGACACCCCTAGAGTATTGATATTTGTAAAATAATAGGTTAAAAAAGAGCCCCATTAATCTCTAATAAGCATTAGCATCAGCCAGAAGAGTGTTAATCATATTACAAAATTCATGAGGAAAGCCAAAGGCCAACAAAGCACTGATAATGTAATTCCATTCCACACGGTCATAAGTTTTTTCAAAATCAAGAAGGATCATACCAATATTTTGACCTGAAGCCTTGGCCCAATGCATAGATTCTCATCTTGTGATAAGATTTTCTAAGATATATCTTCCTTTAACAAATCTAGTTTGGGTAGGACTGATGAACTTAGGGATTAAATTAACTAGTATTAAAGCCAAAACCTTAGCCATAATTTTATAGGAGACATTCAATAAAGTTATAGGCCTCCAATTTTTAATTAGATTTTTATCACCCCTTTTGGGAAGGAGTCTAATAACTCCAGAATTAATTTCACAACCCAAGGAGCCTCTACCAATAGCCTCAGCATAGACTTGTCGGAGGTCCTCACAAATCCATTCCAGATTCTTTTTGTAAAATTCAATGGATATACCATCTGGACCAGTAGCCCTGTCACTGTTAATGGCCATAATAGCCTTAGCAATCCCCTCCTTAGAAATTGGTTGACTCAACATGTCAGATTTAGACTGAAAAATCTTAATAGGTATTAGCTTACAACATAATTCTCTTTCTTTCATTTTATCATTATTATCTTCAGAAGTGAATAAGTTTTTATAAAATTGATAGAACAGATCCATAATTTTATCATCAAAAACCAAATTCTACCCATCTAATATACTAACAATATTTTCCTTAACAACTTTCTCTCTAAGGATATTAAAGAAAAACTTGGAGCCTTTGTCACCATAATTAAGCCAATGTAGCCTAGCACGTACCCTCTCTCCTCGAATCTTCTTATTTTCTAATTGACTGAGCTCATTTTTAACCTCTAAAAGTTCTGTCAATATTTCCATGTTATTAGGCTGCCCCTGGATACTATGTTCAATTAACCCCATTATTTGTCTTTCTCATAACATCGGAGCTCATAAGCTCTCTTTTTACCAATGGAATGGAAAAGATTTTTCCATCCATTAACATTATACTGCCATATAACTATAGCACTTTCCTTACTGAGTTTAAATCTATTAATTTCCTTAAGAGAGACATTCAAGTTAAATTTCCATTGAGATTTTTTGTTCTCATGTCTATTTTCATGAAATCTCAAATGTGCCACAGTGATCAGAGCACACAGAGGGATACACTGAAATATTTTTGCGATTATTTACATGATTAAAATTAAATAAAGGATGAGAACCATAAAATCTATTAAGCCTACTATAAATCCTGATATCACCTTGTTGCATATTACACCTAGTAAACCACAATTCATTTTGGTTGCTACTATTGCAAAGGGTCAAAAAACTTAAAGTGATTTTTAAAACTATTCCACCATATTTTCTCATCACCCTTCCAACCAAATTTGTTACCACCTGCTTTATCATGCTGATTTTCAATCATATTAAAATCCCCTCCAAACAACCAAGGAATTTGGTGTCTACTCAATATATGTTGCAAATGATTACAGAGATAAGTGTTTTCTATGGAACTGGTTATTATTATTATATTTTGATCAACAGTTAGTCTTTATTTTAAATATTAAATTAATAATTTCTATCAATTTGTTTTAATATTTTTAAATTTAATATTAAATACTTCATAATAGTTAATTTAACTTTTTGTTTTTTTTTTTAAGAAAAGGCATTGAAGAACCGGAATAAAGTAGGTGCAATTATAAAGGCATTATGTAATTAAGTGACTCTTGTTGTGATGGAATTGTGATAATTAGCCATTGTATAATACGGTCCTTTTCAAAGAAAATTATACTATAAAGAGCTCTCTTTTTTATTTGTTGTCGTACACAATCCAGTAGCATCAATTAAACTCTTCCTCCATAAACAATTATAAAAAGTGGCTTTAAACTTGTAACGCGAGATTCGATCCGTAGAAATTATAATTTTATCAGTATCAATTTCGTCTAGGGAGCCAGTCAATGCAGTTGCAAATTTTTATTCTTCGTGATTGAGATAACCTCACACGTTTTTCCTACACGAGATCTTCTACATCCTTTTCTAGGATTTTGTATTTTACTTTTAATCTCGAAGACTCGTTAGGGCGGCCATGTAGATAGCGGCTTAAATCTAACAAAATAAAGCATTATAGCAAACAAATTTGCCTTCTCGCGAAATTTCGCTTCACTTTAATACGTCCTACTTTTGCTTTATTCTAGCTTTAAAATTTTTGACATTTCGTTTGGCTATAAACAGTCTTCACAATTCACAATCCTGTGTTTTATTTAAACAAAATAAAAGAAGGTATGACTATAAACGCAACAGACAAACGGATTTGGTGGCAACGTCCGTCGATCGACTCGTTAAATTAACTTTCATGTTCCGTCAGACGAAGACTGGGTTGATTAGATCAATGTGCTAATGTGAACAGAGAGAATGTCAAACGATTCCTTGACTACAGAAAATGGTGACCAATAACATTAAAGGACGTCGCCTTTTGACATTTTAGGCAAGGTAAGATGTATTTGTTGTGGACTTTATGCAATCTCATAAAGGTAGAAGCATGTTGCAGGTAAGACGTCACGGTAGCCGCGTGGGCCACTGTGGTTTGAAAGTCTCTCGCCTTGTCATTTTTGTGTCGTTGGTGAAGGAGCCATTTTAATTTTCTTTTCCACCGCCGAAGTGCGGCTGTCGCGCGAAGTGCGCACAGCGCAGCTTCTTCTGGCCGAAGTGCGGCTGTCGCGCGAAGTGCGCACAGCGCACCTTCTTCTGGCCGAAGTGCGGCTGTCGCGCGAAGTTCGAACTTCGCACGGCGGACGAACTTCGCTTGGCAACAAACTTCGCTGTGCTCGGCGACCAACTTCGCTCAGCGACAAACTACACACGCGACGACGAACTTCTTTGTCTTCCACGGCTGCTGCTGGGTTTGCCTGGCTTGGCAAGACCCGAATGAGAGGAGAGAAACGCCGGAACAGAGAACAACAAAGTTAACACATAAACTATTACAAACCCTAAAGATGCCACAGACAAAAGCAAACTTTATTCATATGAACAACTAGGGTTACAGAATTCCTCAACCGAGGAAATAACAACATCTACAGGCTACGCTGCAGATAAACCAAACAAGGGAAATGTCGAGTCTACTGCTCGGACATTAATCAGCTGAGCCACACTGCTCACTGAATCACTCGCCCTCCTTTCTCTGCTCTAATCTCCGCTTCCTCTTTCACGAACTTCTCTCACACACGCTCTACTTCTCATTTACGCACTAATTTGTCTGTAGACCCGAACCGCCTTTTATAGCCGCGGGGAGAGGAGGATAAGGGTTATCCTCTGACAACTCCGGATAAGGGTTATCCTCGGACCGACCCTCGTCTAGGGTTTCTGACAAACGCCGACTTGGCATTAACTCCTGCGGAGATCGGATCTGTCAAGTGTCAAATCTGTCAGAAGGTAGGTGCGACGTCATGTCACACTTTTGCCGGGATCCCGGACTGCGGCAGCGCAGTCCGACTTCGCCCATGTCTGGAGCGCAATCCGGTTTCGCCCAAGGTTCGCAGTGCAGTTGGGCACAAGCGTGAAATCGGGTTTATTTTTCTAACACCCTCCTTTAAACCTGATTTCACAAGCACTTTGACTCCAAGCTGCTCTCGCAATCTACTGAAGTCTTCCTCCTTCAAAGGCTTCGTGAAAATATCTGCCAACTGCTCCTTGGATCTACAAAACTGCAGATGAATTTCTCTGGACTTCACCAACTCTCTGATGAAGTGATAACGAATATCAATGTGCTTCGTCCGGCCATGGAACACGGGATCCTTTGACAATGCAATGGCCGAATTGTTATCACAAAAAATTGTTGTCGCGCCTTCCGGAGGATTGTACAGTTCACTCAGAACTCTTCGCAGCCATACTGCCTGGCATGCGGATGTCGTGGCGGTGACATATTCTGCTTCGGCTGTGGACAACGCAACAATGGGTTGCTTCTTGGACGCCCATGAGACTGCCTCTGATCCGAGATGGAAAGCATACCCGGAGGTGCTCTTTCGATCATCGATACTGCCAGCCCAGTCACTGTCTGTGTAGCCGACTAGCTCCAACTGGTCCCGTCTGGCGTAAAATAGGCCATGGTTTCGTGTCCCGCTGACATAGCGCAAGATCCTCTTGCCTGCTTGCATGCGTGTCCTTCGGAGTCTCCATGAAACGGCTGATCGACTGACTCCGAACATCAGATCTGGCCGAGTTGCAGTCAAGTACATCAGACTGCCAACTAGCCTCTTGAACAAGGTTGGATCTATAGACCTCCTTGTATCCAACTTGCTCAGCTTCAAACCTGTGGCTACGAGTGTGATGGCAGGTTTGTCGTCCTCCATCTTGAAGCGCTTCAGGACATCCTTCACATACTTGCCCTGAGAAATGAAGATGCCATCTGCTGATTGGTCAACTTCAATGCCGAGAAAATATTTCATCAGCCCCATGTCTGTCATTTCAAACTCGGACTTCATGGCTGTTCTAAACTGCGCAAATAGGCTACTGCTATTGCCAGTAAATATCAGATCGTCTACGTACAGGCAGACGATGATGAGCTCACCTGCTGCATTTGTCTTCATGTACAGGGAGTGCTCATATGGGCATTTTTGAAACCCATTCTCTTGAAAATAGCCATCAATACGGCTGTACCATGCCCGGGGTGCTTGCTTCAACCCATACAAGGCCTTCTTCAGTTTCAGGACTTTGCCTTCTTGCCCTTGTATTTCATAACCGGGCGGCTGGTCTATGTAGACCTCTTCTTCCAACACTCCGTTGAGGAAGGCAGACTTGACATCCATCTGGTACATGCTCCATCCTTTCTGAGCTACGAGTGCCAGAATCATTCTGACCGTGTCAAGTCGGGCCACAGTGCATACACCTCATGATAGTCAACTCCTGACTTCTGCTTGTAGCCTTTCGCCACTAATCTGGCCTTATGCCTGTCAACTTCTCCTTGGGCATTAAACTTTGTTTTATATACCCACTTGACCCCAATGGTCTTCTTTCGTGCTGGAAGATCTGTTAGCTGCCATGTCTCATTCTTCTCAATGGTCGCTATCTCCTCATCCATCGCATTCACCCATTTGTGATTCTGACTTGCCTCTTCAAACTCCACTGGATCACATTCAATAAAGAGAGCAAAATCAGAATAATCTTCATCTAATTGATTACGGGTTACCTCATAGATGTCTTGCAAGCTCCGAGTCTTTGCAGGAGTCCTCAAGTTTTGAATTCTGCTTGCAAGTGGAGGTGACCGGGATGATGAGGGTGTGCTATTGCTGGCACCACTGTTGATGCTTGAAGGCACAGTGGTTGGACCTCGTCTTCCTCCAAGTCTACAGATACAACAGTTATTGGTCTAGACTGACCAGTCTTTGACTTCCCGTTCCAGACTTCATCCTCTAAGAACTTCACGTCTCGACTAATGACAAGTTTCTTTGTCACAGGATTGTACAGCCTGTATGCCTTTGCTGGTTCGCTGTACCCTATGAAGATGCACTTTTCAGCTTTGTCATCCAGCTTTTTCCTTTTCTCATCTGGAACATGTGCATATGCTATGCACCCAAAAACTCGCAAATGAGCCACACTTGGCTTCAACTTGCTCCAGGCTTCCTCCGAAATTTTGTCCCTCACACTCTTGGTGGGACACCGGTTCAGCAGATAAACTGCACAACTTACAGCTTCTGCCCAGAACTCATGTGGCAAACTTTTTGCCTTCAGCATGCTCCGTGCCATCTCCATGATAGTTCTGTTTCTTCCTCTCGCCTACGCCATTCGTCGCGGCGTGTATCCTGCAAGTGAACCGCCTCCGAATTCCATGTCGCTTGCAGAAGTTGTGGAATTCGTTGGAGATGTACTCTCCACCTCCATCGGTTCTGAGAGTCTTCACATAATGACCGCTCTGTTTCTCAACCAGAGCCTTGAACTCCCTAAACCTTGCAAATGCCTCTGACTTCAACTTGATTGGATAAATCCAAGTCTTTCGGCTGAAGTCATCAATGAAGGTCAAGAAATACTTATTGCCGGCATATGAGGTGGTCTGCATGGGACCACAGATGTCTGAGTGCACCAGCTCCAAAGGCCGTGATGCTCTCCAAGACTGCCCTATAGGGAATGCGTCCCTGTGCTGCTTTCCGACCAGGCAACCTTCACAAACTTGGTTCGGTTGCTCTATAAGGGGTAAACCCTTCACCATCTGCTTCTTGTGCAGCAGATTCAGGCCATTGAAACTCAGGTGACCGAATCTGAGATGCCACAACCAGGTAGCATCCTTCTCAACTGCACTCAGAGACATCAAAGATTCATTCTGAATCTGCAGCGAAAACATCTTGTTTTTCGTCATGGACACAGTTGCGATTTGTCCATGGACTTTGTCTCTGATGGAACAGACACCATCTTTGAACAGTATAGAGTGCCCCTTCTGCACAAGCTGTCCAACACTTAGCAGATTGTGCTTCAACCCGGGCACATAAAAAACATCTTGAATTGTTTTTCTATCACCGTGTCGGGTGCGGATGAGGATCTTTCCTTTCCCCATCATAGGAACTTTGATGTTGTTCCCCATCTTGACTTCGGACCGGACTGTTTCATCCAGTTGTGAGAACATCTCCCTGTTCCCAGTCATATGGTTGCTGCAACCACTGTCAAGATACCATATGTTTTTCTTGCTCTCCTCTTCAATACTGCAAGTCAGCAACACATTTCCTCCTATCGCATTTTTGGGTTCCTCCGAATAATGGGCTTGTTGCTGATTCTCGTTCGCCATCTTCTTTCTGCACTGTGTGGCATAATGGCCGAACTTGCTGCAGTAGTAGCATTGGACCTTTGACATGTCCTTCTTCTGCTGAGAGCCACCTTGCTGATTTCTGCCAGTGCCTCTTCCTCCTTGCTGATGAAAGTTGCAACTTGGCTCAACGTCCTGAGGGTTTGAGTTCCCTCCTTGCTTGTTCCTTCTCCCACGCCTGCTTCTGCCTCTTCCTCCTTGAGAACTAGAAGCGCTGTGCCGGGAGTCTTGTCTGCCACCGTCTCGGACTGAGACTTGCGCTTTGAAGGCTTGCTCCAAAGAAGACTGAGTTGAGCGGCTCAGCCTCTGTTCATGGGTCTGCAGGGAACCCATGAGTTCGTCTGTCGAGAGGGTTGTCAAATCCCTCGACTCTTCGATTGCTATCACAACCGAGTCGAACTTCGCAGGCAAACTTCCGAGAATCTTCTCCACGATTCTCTGGCTCTGGACATTTTCTCCGTTCAACCGCATCTGGTTGATAATGTCCATCGTCCGGGTGAAGAAGTCGCTCATCGACTCGGACTCGCTCATCTGCAGATTCTCGAACTCTCTCCCGAGCATCTGCAGCTTCACCAACTTCACTTTGTTGGTGCCCTGATACGAACTCGCCAGGGTTTCCTAGGCCTGCTTGGCCTTGGTGGCTGATGCAATCCGTGGGAAGATGGTCTCCTCAACCGCTTGCATGATGTAGAAGAGGGCCTTCTGGTCCTTCTTCTTGTGCTCTTTCAATAGATCCTTATCTGCTTGAGAGAGGGCGGCCAGTGCTGCTGCATCTGCCGGTTCTGGGTAGCCGTTCTCGACTAACTCCCATAGCTCCTGAGATCCGAACAGGATCTTCATCTGGATGCTCTAGTAATCGTAGTTCTTACCATTAAATCGTGGGATCTGCAACTGCAACGAGTTTCTCTCGAAAGCCATGCTTCTATCTTCGTGTCACGGCACTATCAGCTCTGATACCAATTTGAAGGAGCGATTTTAATTTTCTTTTCCATCGGCGAAGTGCGGCTGTCGCACGAAGTGCGCACAGCGCACCTTCATCTGGCCGAAGTGCGGCTGTCGCGTGAAGTGCGCATAGTGCACCTTCTTCAAGCCGAAGTGCGGCTGTCGCGTGAAGTGCGCACAGCGCACCTTCTTCAGGCCGAAGTGTGACTATCACACGAATTCTGCACAGCGTAGCTTCTTTAGTCGAAGTGCGGTTGTCACGTGAAGTGTGCACAACGCAGCTTCTTCAGGCCGAAGTGCGGTTGTTGCACGAAGTTTGAACTTCGCACGATGGACGAACTTTGCTTGGCAACAAACTTCACTATGCTCGGTGACCAACTTCGCTCGACGACAAACTCACACGCGGCGACGAACTTCTTTGTCTTCCACGGCTGCTGCTAGGTTTGCCCGGCTTGGCAAGACCCGTATGAGAGGAGAGAAACGCCGGAACAGAGAACAACAAAGTTAACACTTAAAAAACTACTGCAAACCCTAAAGATGCCATAGACAAAAGCAAACTTTATTCATATGAACAACTAGGGTTACAAAATTCCTCAACCGAGGAAATAACAACATTTGCAGGCTGTGCTGCAGGATAAACCAAATAAGGGAAATGTCGAGTCTGCTGCTCGGACATTAATCAGCTGAGCCACACTACTCACTGAATCACTCGCCCTCCTTTCTCTGCTCTAATCTCCGCTTCCTCTTTCACGAACTTCTCTCACACACGCTCTGCTTCTCCTTTTTGCACTTATTTGTCTGTAGACCCGAACCGCCTTTTATAGCCGCGGGGAGAGGAGGATAAGGGTTATCCTCTGATAGCTCCGGATAAGGGTTATCCTCGGACCGACCCTCATCTAGGGTTTCTGACAAACGCCGACTTGGCATTAACTCCTACGGAGATCGGATTTGTCAGGTGTCAAATCTGTCAGAAGATAGGTGCGACGTCATGTCACACTTTTGCCGGGATCCCGGACTGCGGCAGAGCAGTCCGACTTCGCCCATGTCTGGAGCGCAATCCGGTTTCGCCCAAGGTTTGCAGCGCAGTTGGGCACAGGCGTGAAATCTGGGTTAATTTTTCTAACAGTTGGGAGTAGGTACTCGTATGTTTGTACAGCGTGACTACTTCAGAGGAAAATATTCTTATTTTATTTTATTTTAAATAATAAATGCTGCATAGTTTTAGAGAAACTTTCTTTCTGTTTTGAACTTGAATTCCTATAAATACTAGGCCATATGCGGGTTGATTTATTCAAAGATAGTTAAAAGGAATTTGTTCGGTGCTTCGAATACATTAAAATGGAGTCTGTCAAGTTGTCGACTATTGCCTTTGCATTTGTTGGTTTATTGACCTTGTATTCGAACCCTGCGTATGGGCAGCTTAGCCCAACTTTTTATGCTAAGTCGTGTCCTCATGCATTGTTCATAGTTAGGGCCACAGTGAAAGAAGCAGTGGCTAAGGAGAGACGAATGGGTGCATTGTTACTCCGCCTTCACTTTCATAACTGTTTCATTAATGTAAGAAACTATTTACGAGTAAACTTTGAAAGATATCGATAACATATATCTAATTCAATTTCTAGATGAAGTTATGATTTGTTAGACGTTAACTCATTTATCTGAATGGAAACGCAGGGTTGCGACGGCTCTATGTTGTTGGACGATTCGCCGACATTGACTGGTGAAAAAACTGCAGTTCCTAATAATCAATTGGCCAGAGGATTCGAGGTGATTGATAACATCAAGGCCCAAGTCGAGAGAGTGTGCAGTGGAGTGGTATCGTGTGTTGACATTGTGGCAATAGCTACCCGTGATTCTATTGCCGAAGTAAGCAAATACTCTATTCTTATATTCAGCGGCTTATGTAGTTATATTATAAAATATTACAAGTGAATTCCTTGTTCTCTACTTAATATTTTGTATGAAATATTATCCTATATGTAGTTGGGAGGGCCTTGGTGGATAGTTTTGCTGGGAAGGAGAGATTCGAGGATAGCAAGCAAAAGCGGAGCAAATAATTATTAGAAAAATTAACCCAGATTTCATGCCTCTGCCAGACTGCACTCCAAAACTAGGCGAAGCCAGACTACGCTCGCGTAGTTGGGGATCCCAGCAAAAAGAAGTGACATGACGTCGCACCTTCCCTCTGACAGATCCGATCACTGTAGAAGCTAATGCCAGTTCGACGATTTAATGCTAGTGCGATGATTGGTCAGAAACCCTAGTTGAGGGCCTGTCAGAACCTGTCAGAGGACAAACCCTAATCCTCCCTTCTCACGGCTATATAAGGCGTCTCGGGTATTTCAGTGCGTGTGTGAGAGAAGTTCATAAAAGAGGAAGCGAAGAATAGAGAAAAGAAAGGAGGGCGAGCGATTCAGTGAGCAGTGTGGCTTAGTTGATTAATGTCCGAGTAGTAGAATCGACATTTCCCCTTTTAGTTTATCCTCTAGCTTAGTCTATAGATGTTGTTACTTCCTCGATTGAGGAATACTGTAACCCTAGTTTCATATAAATAAACTTTGCTATTGTTTGTGGCATATTTAGGGTTTGCTGAAGTTTATGTGCTAACATTTATTGTTCTCTGTTCTAACGTTTCTCTCCTCTCATATGGGTCTTGCCAAGCCAGGCAAACCTAGTGACAGCTACGGAAGACAAAGAAGTCGAAGGCCAAAGTTGGCCAAGTCTGACACAACGTTCCAACTTCACTATCGCAAATTCGACTGCACCCGAGTTTCGAGCGCAGCCCGAGTGCCAGTGAAGTTCGTCAGCCAGCGAAGTTCGCACTTCGTTGTCGATGGTTGTCTCTTCTTCCTGACTGTGCGAAGTTTGCACTTCACACAAGAGACGTGCACCATCCGCACTTCGTGAAAAATTCCACACTTCGCCCATTATAAGTGCGACATACGCACTTCACTGCGAAGTATGAACATTGCCCCTAGAACTGGCACAGTTCGCACTACGCTGCGAAGCACGTCCTTCACCCATGGTTTGACGTAGTTTGCACTATGCTCGTGAGTGACGGACTTTGCCCGTGGTACGGCACCGTACGCACTTTGCTCCCAAAGCTGGGAGCTGGCCGTGTGGCCTACGCAGTCTGTGCTGACGGACTTTGGCAAAAGAAGAATTTGTCGAATCGTTCTTTCAAATTGGTATCAGAGCTGATTATGCCATGATGCAGACATAGAAGATGGATTCTGAAAAGAATTCCCTACAATTGCAGATCCTGCGATTTAATGGCAAGAACTATGATTGTTGGAGCATCCAGATGAAGATCTTGTTCGGATCTCAGGAGCTATGGGAGTTATTCAAGAACGACTACCTAGATCCGGTAGATGTAGCAGCACTGGCCACCCTCTCTCAAGCAGATAAGGATCTGTTAAAAGAGCACAAGAAGGACCAAAAGGCCCTCTTCTACATCATGCAAGCGGTTGAGGAGACCATCTTCCCGTGGATTGCATCAGCCACCAAGGCCAAGTAGGCCTGGGAAACCTTGGCAAGTTCATATCAAGGCACCGACAAATTGAAGTTGGTGAAATTGTAGATGCTCAGGAGAGATTTTGAGAATCTACAGATGACTGAGCCCGAGTCAATGAGCGACTTCCTCACCTGGACGACGAACATTATCAACCAGATGCGGTTGAATGAAAAAAATGTGCAGAGCCAAAGAATTATGGAGAAGATTCTCAAAAGTCTGCCTACCAAGTTTGACTCGGTTGTGATAGCAATGTTACAACCCTCTCGACTGTTAGGATCTCATCCTAACCCTTAATGTAATAACTTCCCCGATGTAATAATTCCTAGTGAACGTGGGTAGTACCCATGATTAATATTTTGTAATGTTCTAAGTTTTAGCTTAGGTAGTGCCTATGACAAATGGCACCCTTTTTATGTAACACATGGTAGATAGGTGGCATTGTGCATGTAATTCGTGTGGCATTATGCATGTAATTCGAGTGGCATTGTGCATGTAATTCAAAGTGGCACTATGCATGTAATTCGGGTGGCATTATGCATGTAATCCAGGTGGCATTTTGCATGTAAGCCAACCTTGGAAGGAAACTCCTTAAATACCCGAAAAGGCACCAATGTAACCATATTTTTGCAAATTAATGAAGTATTGAAGGAGGTTGCCCCCTCGAAGAGGCCTGCGATTCTGTCTTATTGTGAGATTGTTCTTTATGCAAATTTTTGTTATATTAATATGATGTTTATGTGAGTTTATTTCCAAGCAATTGTGTGAGAGTGTGTTATTTGAGTTTATTTTATAGCAGGATCTTAACAAGTGGTATCAGAGCGCTTTCTAGGGCCAAGTTCTGCTGCAACTGCAATGATTCTTGCCATCCAATCCGCCTGTTAGGTATAAATTCTATGTGTTTTTCCCATTTCTATTTTTCCTTATTAAAAAAAAAAAATCCAAAAAAATACAGTGCATTTTTTTTTCCAGACCAAAAACAAAAAAATATTTTTAGTTGAGTAGGTAGAAACCCTGTACCAGGGGTTTTAAAATATCGCGAAGGATCTGTCATTATTGGCTAAGCTAGATAGCCCATAAAGCATCTAGTGAAGTGAGGGGTGATCAGGCTCCAATACCCAGGCCTCAAACAGAACTCGCGCACGGACTTGAGCTCCCACGTATCTTCGGGTATATCGGGAGACCATCTAGGATTAAACAAACTTTTAGCCATTAGGAAGCTCTTCGGCCTTGTATTACTCATAGTCTATGGGACACAGCATCCTGGACGATTACCCTCCCGTATTGTCGTAGAGGCAGTAGTGTGCTCAAGGGTATGTGTGGAATCCTCCTTGAGTAGTGGCCTTGAAATATTGGTCCGAGCACTATTGTTCATCACTGTCGGTATATTAGAGGGCCTATGGGTGGTACATACTCCTATACTTAGCATTCCCTGGTTCTGTTAAAACTTCAACCTGTAAAAAACACAAAAAAAAATAAAAATAAAAATAAAAATCCAAACATCCCTGTTTGTAAACCTGCATTTCAAAAGTGAGCATATGAGAAAGGAGTCCTCTACTAAAAAAATAATAGAAGGGACATGCATTCGGGATAAGCCATGAGGGTGACACTTAAGTTGACAGTCTGGAGAATAACAGTAAAATTTACAAGTGGCAGTCATAGTCAAGTCAGTCAGGTCAGAGAGGTCAGCACAGTCAAGGCAGAATTCACAGTCTTCAGGGTCAGAACAGAACTGTCATATCAGTCACCTGCAAAATACAGAGAATCTTGAGTGTGAAACGAGGCCAGTTATAGATAGTGCTCCAGTACCCAACTTTTGCTCAGTAGCTCAGAATTAGAAACTGTAAACACCGTTAGACTCAGCAAAACAAGAGATAAAAAAAAAGAGTCTGGGGTGCCAAAAAGTAGTGTTGAGAGATATAGCTCATTGTGACCACCTCCTTCAGCTGATCATTTTGATATATAGCACCCAAGCACTTTTTTGGGCACTTACTAAAAATAGTAAGTCCTAAAAATTTCATTCTATTTTTAGTAACTGGTCACAAAAGGTCTAAAAAATGGCCCAGGGTACCCGTGGACACCAAAAAGAACTAGAACACTTGGAATCCCTAACAAAAGCCATTGAGAACTTGAACTCGGCTTTTCACTCCATAAGGGAAGAAGTCCAAGGTCTTCGCCTAGAGCATGAGGCCACTAGCAACCGCTTAGAAGAAGCACTGGCAGAAGTAGACAACAAACTGAGAAGAGAACCACCCAAATCGGAATACCAAGCTGAGAGTTCTACAAGGAATCGTGACCATGATCCACCCTTTAGAATGCCCAAATTGGACTTTCCCAAATTTAGTGGGAAGGATGTTGATGGGTGGCTATGTCGGGTTGACCAATTCTTTCGACTTCATAATGTACCCATATTTCATCGAGTCCAGATGGCTTCCTTTAACTTGGAATCTGAGGCTCTACACTGGTTTCAATGGTTGCGTATTGCCTACCCAAATCTCTCTTGGGAGGATTTTGAATCCCAACTACTCACTCGATTTGGTCCTAGTGAGTATGAGGACTTTACAGGAGCCTTGACCAAACTACAACAAACAGGGTCAATCCGAGAGTACCAAGCTCAATTTGAAAAATTGGCCAATAAGACAAGAGGATTGAGTGAAGGGTTCTTCCAGAGTTGTTATATCAATGGGTTGAAGGTGGAACTCCAAGCGGAAGTAAAAATGTTGAAACCATGAACTATGATGGAAGCTATCAGTTTGGCCCGTTTGGCCGAATCTAAACTCTCTTCCCAAAGACGCCCATCAAAGTTTCTACAAAATAGACCTTCATTTCCTCCTAGAGCCCAACACCCAGTTGATAATAAACCTGCTGCACCCAAGCACCTCACCACCGAAGAGATGGATGCACGTCATGCCCAAGGATTATGCTACAATTGTGATGAAAAGTTTTTCAAAGGGCATAAGTGTGCACACAAAAAATTGTTCCCGATAGATGTTGAAGAACCTGATACCTCTGATGAGAGTGATGAGGATGAGGACCCTCCAGAAACACCTCCTCCACAAGAAGAAGTGAAACAGGAACCTGAGACAGCAATTATAGTCCATGCCCTTGCAAGCATTACTACTCCTCAAACCATGAAGGTTACGAGATTTTTCAAGGGCCAACGTCTTTCCATCCTTCTGGATTTGGGAAGCACGCACAACTTCATTGACCCTAGAGTTGCTCAATGGAAAAATTGCTATATCCACACTTGTAATTCCTTTGAGGTCATGGTAGCCAATGGGGGAACCTTACCTTGTAAAGGAAAGTGTCGCAATGTTAAAATCAAGATAGGGGACTATGAACTCAAGCAAGACATGTTTGCCCTCCAGTTGGGTGGATGTGATATTGTTTTGGGATCTCAATGGTTGAGTACGTTGGGCACTATCAGTTGGAACTTTGCTGAACTTTGGATGCAGTTCTCCCATAACGGACAAACACACATCATCAAGGGCTCCCCAGCAGGAACACCTCAAATTATCAGTTCAAACGGCATGGAGAAATTGCTAAAGAAATCATCACGTGGGGTCATTGCACAACTATTCTCCATCCAACCATCCACATCTCCAATGGGTGAAATCCCACCAGACATGCAACAGATTCTCCACAAACATGAGGCCATATTTTCAGAACCAACCACACTACCACCGCATCGCTCTCATGACCATGCCATTCCATTATTGCCGGATAGTACACCTCCCAATATCAGACCATACAGGTACCCCCATGCCATGAAGTCAGAGATTGAGAAGATGATACAAGAATTACTCAAGGCGGGTGTCATTCGGCCTAGTACTAGTCCCTACTCTGCACCAGTCTTATTGGTCCTCAAGAAGGATGGCTCTTGGCGATTGTGTATTGACTACCGAGAACTCAACAAGATAACTATCAAGGATAAATTTCCTATCCCTATGGTTGATGAATTACTAGATGAATTACATGGGACCATGTACTTCACCAAGCTAGACCTCCGCTCTGGGTACCATCAGATCCGGCTCAGGGATGAAGATATTCCTAAAACTGCTTTTTGCACTCATGAAGGTCATTATGAATTCTTGGTAATGCCATTTGGTCTCACAAATGCTCCTTCCACATTCCAAAGCCTGATGAACAACATCTTTCACCCTTTTTTGCGGAAGTTCATCCTTGTGTTCTTCGATGACATCTTGATTTACAATCACACATGGGAAGAGCATCTCAATCATGTAGATCAAACCCTCCAACTACTGGTCGACCATAAACTGTTTGCAAAAAGGTCCAAGTGCTCCTTTGGTTTGACTGAAGTAGAATATCTGGGACACATTGTCTCAAAGGATGGTGTCAAGGTTGACCCTAAGAAGATCCAAGCAGTCCAAGAATGGCCGAAACCTCGCACACTCAAGGGGCTTCGAGGATTTTTAGGGCTTACAGGATATTACCATAAATTTGTCTACAATTATGGAAAGATAGCCGCCCCCCTCACCTCCATGTTGAAGAAGGATTCTTTTACTTGGACAGGGCCGACTGAGCAAGCATTCCTGGACCTCAAGCATGCCATGACCACCACTCCAGCTTTTAGCCATGCCGACTTCTCTAAAAAATTTGTCATTGAAAGTGACGCTTCTGGTCGTGGTATTGGGGTAGTATTGATGCAAGAAGGATGCCCTTTGGCTTTTACCAGCAAAGCCCTATCTGATCACAATTTGGGGAAATCCACATATGCCAAGGAAATGTTGGCAATATTGCATGCAGTCCTGCATTGGCGGCCTTACCTCATTGGGCGCCATTTCTCCATCAAAACTGACCACCAGAGTCTGAAATACTTTCTAGAACAACGAGTTGCCACCCTCGAGCAACAAAAGTGGGTATCAAAACTCATGGGCTATGATTATGACATCACGTACAAAAAAGGGAAGGAAAATCTTGTGGCGTATGCTCTCTCTCGCCAATTTGAGACCCTTAGTATGTTGTGTGCCATCTCTGCACCATTGCCCCAATGGATTGAGCCCTTACGTCAGGAAATACTTCAGGATGCAGATTTGAAAGACCTGGTTGCTTCACTTAGGGATGATCCAGAGTCTACACCAGGATATAGTTGGGATGGCCAGGATCTGCGTTACCATCAATGCCTGGTTCTTCCTCCTAAGTCCCCACTTCGAGAACTCCTCATGAAGGAATCACATGCTACTCCATCTGCTGGCCATTCAGGGTTCCTAAAAACTTATGAGCGACTCAAGCGCACCTTCTTTTGGAAAGGTATGAAATAGGACATTCGCTCTTTTGTAGCGGATTGCGACACTTGTCAAAGGATGAAAGGAGAAACAGATGCGCTCCCCGGGCACTCTTCAACCATTGTCGATACCAGATCAGGTGTGGACTGACATCTCCATGGACTTCATAGAAGGGCTACCTAAATCTGGAGGCAAGTCTATTATTTTCGTGGTAGTGGACCGCCTTTCAAAGTATGCTCACTTTTGTGCCCTAACCCATCCTTACACAGCATCCACTATTGCCCAAATTTTTCTTGACTCCATATTTCGCCTTCATGGCATGCCCACCTCCATTGTATCTGATCGTGATCCCACCTTTACTAGCAATTTTTGGCAAGAGTTGTTTAAGTTGCAGGGGACTCAGCTCAAAATGAGTTCAGCCTACCATCCGCAAACGGATGGTCAAACAGAGGTTGTTAATAAATGCTTGGAAACCTACCTTCGCTGCTTTGCCTCTGATCATCCTACTCATTGGGCAAAATGGCTTTCTTTGGCTGAATGGTGGTACAACACTTCCTATCATACCGCCACCAAACTCACACCATTTGAGGCAGTTTACGGGCACCCTCCACTCATGCCTTCCTCCTACATTTCGGGCAGCTCCAAGGTCCAGGCCATCGACAATGCTCTGAGTCAACACACCGAGGTCCTCCGCCAACTCAAGCAAAATTTGAACATGGCCTAGAATCGGATGCGCCAACAAGCTGATCAGCATCGTTCTGAGCATAGTTTTGATGTGGGTGATATGGTCTTCCTTCGCTTATAGCCATACAAACAATCATCCCTACAACTCCGTAGGTGTCAGAAGCTCGCTCCAAAATTCTATGGTCCTTATCAGGTTCTACAACGGATTGGTCCAACAACTTACAAATTGGCTCTTCCCTCCACTTCTAAGATCCACCCTATTTTTCATGTTTCCCTTCTCAAGAAAGTTGTGGGCACAAAGGTACAGGTTCAATCAACACTCCTCGAATTGGATGAAGAAGGCTCCATCTTACTTGCATCGGAACAGCTGCTGGATCGTCGAACTCGCACTCTGCGCAACCGTACCATCACAGAGGTCCTGGTTCAGTGGCGTGGACTTCAACCTGAGGATGCTACATGGGAGTCTCTCCATCAACTCCAGCAATAGTTTTCTCATTTTCAGCTTTGAGGACAAAGCTTCTTCAAGGAGAAGGGCATGTTAGGATCTCATCCTAACCCTTAATGTAATAACTTCCCTGATGTAATAATTCCTAGTGAACGTGGGTAGTACCCATGATTAATATTTTGTAATGTTCTAAGTTTTAGCTTAGGTAGTGCCTATGACAAATGGCACCCTTTTTATGTAACACATGGTAGATAGGTGGCATTGTGCATGTAATTCGTGTGGCATTATGCATGTAATTCGAGTGGCATTGTGCATGTAATTCAAAGTGGCACTATGCATGTAATTCGGGTGGCATTATGCATGTAATCTAGGTGGCATTTTGCATGTAAGCCAACCTTGGAAGGAAACTCCTTAAATACCCGAAAAGGCACCAATGTAACCATATTTTTGCAAATTAATGAAGTATTGAAGGAGGTTGCCCCCTCGAAGAGGCCTGCGATTCTGTCTTATTGTGAGATTGTTCTTTATGCAAATTTTTGTTATATTAATATGATGTTTATGTGAGTTTATTTCCAAGCAATTGTGTGAGAGTGTGTTATTTGAGTTTATTTTATAGCAAGATCTTAACAAGTGGTATCAGAGTGCTTTCTAGGGCCAAGTTCTGTTGCAACTGCAACGATTCTTGCCATCCAATCCGCCTGTTAGGTATAAATTCTGTGTGTTTTTCCCATTTTTGTTTTTCCTTATTAAAAAAAAAAATCCAAAAAAATACAGTGCATTTTTTTTTTCCAGACCAAAAACAATAGACAAGACTCCCACCACAGCACTTCTAGTTCTCAAGGAGGAAGAGGCAGAAGCAGGCGTGGGAGAAGGAACAATCAAGGAGGGAGATCAAACCCTCAGGACGCTGAGCCAAGTTGGAACTTTCATCAGCAAGGAGGAAGAGGCACTGGCAGAAATCAGCAAGGTGGCTCTTAGTAGAAGAAGGACATGTCAAAGGTCCAATGCTACTACTACAGTAATTTCAACCATTATGCCACACAATGCAGAAAGAATATGGCGAACGAGAATCAGCAACAAGCCCATTATACAGAGGAACCTAAAAATGTGGCAGGAGGAAATGTACTGCTGACTTGCAGTATTGAAGAGGAGAGCAAGAAAAACATCTGGTATCTTGACAGTGGTTGCAACAACCACATGACTAGGAATAGAGAGATGTCCAGTCAAAAGTCAAGATGGGGAACAACAACAAAGTTCCTGTGATGGGGAAAGGAAATATCCTCATCCGCACCCGAAACGGTGAAAGAAAAACAATTCAAGATGTTTTTTATGTGCCTGGGTTGAAGCACAATCTGCTAAGTGTTAGACAACTTGTGTAGAAGGGGCACACTATACTGTTCAAAGACGATGTCTGTTCCATCAGAGACATAGTGCATGGAAAAATCGCAACAGTGTCCATGATGAAAAACAAAATGTTTTTTCTGTAGATTTAGAATGAATCTTTGATGTCTTTGAGTGCAGTTGAGAAAGATGCTACCTGGTTGTGGCATCTCAGATTTGGTCACCTGAGCTTCAATGGCTTGAATCAACTACACAGGATGCGATTGGTGAAGGGTTTACCCCTTATTGAGAAATTGAACCAAGTTTGTGAAGGTTGTCTAGTCGACAAGCAGCACAAGGATGCATTCCCTGTAGGACAGTCTTAGAGAGCATCACGACCATTAGAGCTGGTGCACTCAGACATTTGTAGTCCGATGTAGACCACCATGTTTTCTGGCAACAAATACTTCTTGACATTCATAGATGACTTCAACCGAAAGACTTGGATTTATGCCATCAAGCTGAAGTCAGAAGCATTTTCCAGATTCAAGGAGTTTAAGGCTCTAGTGGAGAAACAGAGCGGATATCAGATCAAGACTCTCAATACAGATGGTGGAGGTGAATACATCTGCAACAAATTCCACAACCATTGCAAGTAGCACAAAATTTGAAGGTAGTTCACTGCTAGATATACGCCACAGCAGAACGGAGTAGCTAAGAGGAAGAACCGAACCATCATGGAGATGGCATGAAGCATGATGAAGGCAAAGGGATTATCGCATGAATTTTGGGTTGAGGCTGTAACATGTGCAGTCTATCTGATGAACAAATGTCCCACCAAAAGCGTGAAGGACAAAATCCCTTAAGAGGCCTAGAGCGGAGTGAAGCCAAGTGTGGCTCACTTGCGTGTGTTCGGGTGCATTGCATATGCACATGTTCTAGAAGAGAAGCGACAGAAGCTAGATGATAGAGCTGAGAAGTGCATTTTCACAAGGTACAGTGAGCAGGCGAAGGCATATAGGTTGTACAACCCTGTGATGAAGAAGCTCATCATCAGCCGTGATGTGAAATTTCTTGAAGATAAAGCTTGGAATGGGAAGTCAGAGACTGGGCAGTCAGAGCCAGTAGTAGTATAGTCTATTTACTTGGAAGAAGGAAGTGTGCAGCCACCTGCAACTTCCAGCAGCAAAAACGGAGCCAACAGTAGCACAGCCACTCCATCTCGGTCATCTCCACTCACAAGTAGAATCCAGAACCTGGTGACGCCAGCGAAGACAAGGAGCTTGCGAGAAATCTATGAGGTAACCCAAACCCACATAGATGAAGAGCACTCTGACTTTGCATTCTTTACTAAATTTGATCCAGTAGAGTTCGAAGACGCAAGTCAGAATCAGAAGTGGGTGCATGCGATGGACGAGGAGATAGCAGCCATTGAAAAGAATGAAACATGGTAGCTGAAAAATCTTCCAATAGGGAAGAAGACCATCGGGGTCAAGTGGGTGTCTAAGACAAAGTTCAATGCCCAAGGAGATGTTGAAAAGCATAAGGCCAGACTGGTGGCAAAGGGTTACAAGTAGAAGTCAGGCATCGATTACCATGAGGTATATGCGCCTGTAGCCCGACTTGACATAGTCAAGATGATCCTGGCATTAGCAGCCCAACAAGGTTGGAAGATGTACCAGATGGATGTCAAGTCAGCCTTCCTCAACGAAGTGTTGGAGGAAGAGGTCTACATATACTAGCCACCAGGTTAGGAAATTGAAGGCCAGGAGGGCAAAGTCTTGAAGCTGAAGAAGGCCTTGTACGGTTTGAAGCAAGCACCCCGAGCATGGTATAGCCAGATTGATAGCTATTTTTAGGAAAATGGGTTTGTTAAATGCCCATATGAGCACACCTTGTACATGAAGACAAAAGGAGCAGGTGAGCTCATAATCGTCTTCCTGTATGTGGATGATCTGATTTATACTGGCAACAGCAATGTCATGTTTGACCAGTTTAGAACAACCATGAAGAAGGAGTTTGAGATGATGAACTTAGGGCTGATGAAGTATTTTCTCAGCATTAAAGTTGACCAATCGGCAGATGGCATCTTCATTTCTTAGGTCAAGTATGCGAAGGATGTCCTGAAGTACTTCAATATGGAGGACAACAAACCTACCATCACACTTGTAGCCATAGGTTTGAAGCTGAGAAAGTTGGATACAGGGAGGAATGTTGATCCAACCTTGTTCAAAAGGCTAGTTGGCAGTATGATGTATTTGACTATAACTCGGCCATATCTTATGTTCAGAGTTAGTCTAATCAGTTTTTTCATGGAGACTCTGAAGGACACACACTGGCAAGCAGGCAAGAGGATCTTGCGCTATGTCAACAGGACGCGGAACCATGGCCTATTTTATGCCAGATAGGACCAGCTAGAACTAGTCGGCTTCATAGATAGTGACTAGGTTGGTAGTACCGATGATCGAAAGAGCACCTCCAGGTATGCTTTCCATCTCGGATCAGGGGTAGTCTCATGGTCATCCAAGAAACAACCCATCATTGTGTTGTCCACAGTCGAAGCAGAATATGTCACCACCACGTCAGCCGCATGCCAGGAAGTTTGGTTGCAAACAGTTCTGAGTGAACTGAACTTTCCTCTGGAAGGTGCGAAAATATTTTTTTGTGATAACAATTCAGCCATTGCACTGTCAAAGGATCCCGTGTTCCATGGCTGAACGAAGCACATAGACATCCGATATCATTTCATCAGAGAGCTGATGAAATTCGGTGAAGTACAACTATAGTTTTGCAAGTCCAAGGAGCAGCTAGATGACATCTTCATGAAGCCTTTAAAGGAGGAAGACTTCAACAGATTGTGAGAGCAGCTTGGAGTCAAAGCACTCGTGAAATTATGCTTAAAGGAGGGTGTTAGAAAAATTAACCTAGATTTCACGCCTCTGCCAGACTATGCTCCAAAACTGGGTGAAGTTGGACTACACTCGCACAGTTGGGGATCCCGACAAAAAGGACTGACATGACGCCACACCTTCCCTTTGATAGATGTGACGTCTGATAGATCTGATCGCTATAGAAGTTAATGCCAGTTCGGTGATTTAATTCTAGTGCGACAATTAGTCAGAAACCCTAGTTGAGGGCCTGTCAGAACCTGTTAGAGGACAAACCCTTATCCTCATCTTCTCGTGGCTATATAAGGCATCTCGGGTATTTCAGTGCGTGTGTGAGAGAAGTTCGTAAAAGAGGAAGTAGAGAATAGAGCAGAGAAAGGAGGGCGAGCGATTCAGTGAGCAGTGTGGCTCAGCTGATTAATGTTCGAGCAGCAAACTCGACATTTCCCCTTTTAGTTTATCCTGTAGCTTAGTCTGTAGATGTTGTTACCTCCTTGGTTGAGGAATACTGTAACCCTAGTTTCATCTAAATAAACTTTGCTATTGTTTGTGGCATCTTTAGGGTTTGCAGAAGTTTATGTGCTAACATTTATTGTTCTCTGTTTTGGCGTTTCTCTCCTCTCATACGGGTCTTGCCAAGCCAAGAAAACCCAGCGGCAGCCACAAAATACAAAGAAGTTGAAGGCCAAAGTTGGCCAAGTCTGACGCAACATTCCAACTTCGCTGCCACAAATTTGACTACGCCCGAGTTTCGAGTGTAGCCCGAGTGCCAGTGAATTTCATTAGCCACAGAAGTTCGCACTTCACTATCGACACTTGTTTCTTCTTCCTGATTATGCAAATTTTGCACTTTGCACAAGAGACATGGGCCATCCGCACTTCGCGGTGAAGTCCGCACTTCACCCATTATAAGTGTGACATATGCACTTCATTGCAAAGTACGAACTTTGTCCCTAGAACTAGAGCAGTCTGCACTATGCTACGAAGCACGTCCTTCACCCATGGTTCGGTGTAGTCTACACTGCGCTCGCGAGTGACGGACTTCGCCCATGGTACAGCACCATCCGCACTTTGCTCCCGAAGCTGGGAGCTGGCGCAGTCTCTTTTGATGGACTTCAGCAAAAGAAAAATTTGTCGAATCGTTCCTTAAAATTGGTATCAGAGCTAATTGTGCCATGACGTGGAGATAGAAGATGGATTCTAGAAAGAATTCCCTACAGTTGTAGATATCATGATTTAATGGCAAGAACTATGATTACTGGAGCATCGAGATGAAGATCCTATTTGGATCTCAGGAGCTATGGGAGTTAGTCAAGAACGACTACCTAGAACCGGCAGATGTAGCAGCACTGGCTGCCCTCTCTCAAGCAGACAAGGATCTATTGAAAGAGCACAAGAAGAAGGACCAGAAGGCCCTCTTCTACATCATGCAAGCGGTTGAGGAGACCATATTCTCATGGATTACATCAGCCACCAAGGCCAAGTAGGCCTAGGAAACCTTGGCAAGTTCATATCAGGGCACCGACAAAGTGAATTTGGTGAAACTGTAGATGCTCAAGAGAGAGTTTGAGAATCTGTAGATGACTGAGTCCGGGTCGATGAATGACTTCCTCACCCGGATGATGGACATTATCAACCAGATGTGATTGAACGGAGAAAATGTGCAGAGCCAGAGAATCATGGAGAAGATTCTTAGAAGTATGCCTGCCAAGTTTGACTTGGTTGTGATAGCAATCGAAGAGTCGGGGGATTTGACAACCCTCTTGACATACGAACTCATGGGTTCTCTATAGACCCATGAACAGAGGCTGAGCCGCTCAACTCAGTCTACTTTGGAGCAAGCCTTCAAATTGCAAGTCTCAGTCTGAGACAACGGCAAACAATACTCCCACCACAGCACTTCTAGTTCTCAAGGAGGAAGAGGCAGAAGCAGGTGTGGGAGAAGGAACAAGCAAGGAGGGAGATCAAACCCTCAGGACACTGAGCCAAGTTGCAACCTTCATCAGCAAGGAGGAAGAGGCACTGGCAGAAATTAGCAAGGTGGCTCTCAGTAGAAGAAGGACATGTCAAAGGTCCAATGCTACTACTGCAATAAGTTCAACCATTATGCCACATAGTGTAGAAAGAATATGGCGAACGAGAATCAGCAGCAAGCCCATTATACGGAGGAACCTAAAAATGCAATAAGAGGAAATGTACTGTTGATTTACAGTATTGAAGAGGAGAGCAAGAAAAACATCTGGTATCTTGACATTGGCTGCAGTAACCACATGACTAGGAACAGAGAGATATTCTCACAACTGGATGAAACAGTCCAATCCAAAGTCAAGATGGGGAACAACAACAAAGTTCCTGTGATGGGGAAAGGAAAGATCCTCATCCGCACCTGGCATGATGAAAGAAAAACAATTCAAGATTTTTTTTATGTGCCTGGGTTGAAGCACAATCTTCTAAGTGTTGGACAGCTTGTGTAGAATGGGCACATGGTACTGTTCAAAGACGGTGTCTGTTCCATCAGAGACAAAGTGCATGGACAAATCGCAATAGTGTCCATGATGAAAAACAAAATGTTTCTAATGTAAATTCAGAATGAATATTTGATGTCTCTGAGTGTAGTTGAGAAAGATGCTACCTGGATGTGTCATCTCAGATTCGGTCACCTGAGCTTCAGTGGCCTGAATCAACTACACAGGATGCGACTAGTGAAGGATTTACCCATTATTGAGAAATCAAACCAAGTTTGTGAAGGTTGTCTAGTCGACAAGCAGCATAGGGATGCATTCCTTGTAGGACAGTCTTGGAGAGCATCACGACCATTGGAGCTGGTGCACTTAGACATTTGCGGTTCGATGCAGACCACCACATTTTTTGACAACAAATACTTCTTGACATTCATAGATGACATCAGTCGAAAGACTTTGATTTATGCCATCAAGCTAAAGTCAAAAGCATTTGCCAGATTCAAGGAGTTCAAGGCTCTAGTGGATAAATAGAGCGAATATCAGATCAAGACTCTCAGGACAGATTGTGGAGGTGAATACATATCCAACGAATTCCACAACCACTGCAAGCAGCACAGAATTCAAAGGTAGTTCACTGCTAGATATACGCCACAGCAGAACGGTGTAGCTGAGAGGAAGAACGAACCATCATGGAGATGGCACAAAGCATGATGAAGGCAAAGGGATTATCGCATGAATTTGAAGAACACAAGCTTATACTGAGAGGGGGGGTGAACAGTATAAGACCTCTTTTAACTTTATCTATCAATACAACTTTCAAACCATTAACATGCAGAATAAGATAGCAGTAATAACAGTAGTAAAATAGTGCATAAGAAGCAATCCACAATGAGACACAACAATTTACGTGGTTCACCCAAGATGGGCTACTCCACGGATAAAAATTTTCCTCTAAAAGTTATATCAAAACCTCTGGGAATCCTTCCCAATTACAATGTTTATGAGCCTCAGCTCAAAGGAGACACCTTCCCCTAATTCTGCTTTGCTAGTGATCCTCTAGAAGACCTCTATCTCTTTTGCCCTTAGCAAGTGGAAATATTTCCACAGAAGACACCTGTCTTCCCTGCTCTGGCTGGAGATCTCTGTCCTCAACTCTATCACAGCAAGTTGGTCCTCTTTTCTGCACCAAAACACAGTCCTTCGGTCTGGCACAATTCTGTCCTCTTCCTCTGTCTTTGATCTGCACTTGGTAGGAAAACAACTTTTCACTGTCTGCACAACTACAGCAGCATAGTCTCTTTAAATTACAGCCGCACTATCTTCTCAACTTCTGCGCAAACACAATAGTGCAATCTTCGCAAAAATTGCAGTAGCACTATCACCGTTCGTCCTTCACAACTGTTTGCAATTACAGCAGCATCTACTTTGTGCCCTTTGCTTTTCTTTTACATAGACTGCGTGAACACAGTCGCAATCACAGCTGTCCTTAGATCAAATTCCACCCTTTACATAATCTTCGCAAACACTACAGCATTCGAATGCACAACAACTTATGCGCCTATGTGTAATCACAACAACACACTCTCTTCGCACAGTCTTCTCATGAACAGCAGCACATTCTTCGTGCATATAGCAGCACAGTCTTTGACACTTAGAAGATTCAACGAAATGCACTCTAATGCTGCAGTCGAACTTCGCTCTACTTTTTTGATAATCGAACCTCACTTGTCGCACTAACTCTGTGAACGCCACACTTCGAATGCACACATCGATCGATACACAAAATTGCTCAAACAGTCCTTCTTTAATACTCACAATCTCAAGATGAAATCTTGTTCTTTAGTCGGCTGTTCAACCTTCTAACACGTCGGCTGTAAAACCTTACACTTCGTCGGCAAAGGTTAACTTTGTCGGCTTCAACCGCCTCTGCTATGCTGTAGCTTTTCTCGTGCGAAACTCAAACATGTCACGATATCGCTACGCCTTTGTCTGTCGTACACCTTCTTTGGTTTGTTGTCACGAAATCGTGACACTACAGCCTTTGCTGACGTCACCATGAATCTTGTCGCGAAATCGTGATGCTCTAGACTTCAATGCCTTCTTCACTGCTGTTGTGAAATCGTGACACCTTTGCCTCTTGCTGACGTCATCATGATTCTTGTCGCGAAATCACGACGCTCTGGACTTCAAAGCCTTCTTCTCCGCTACTATCATGAAATCGCGACACCTTTGCCTCTTGCTGACGTCATCATGATTCTTGTCACGAAATCATGACGCTCTGGACTTCAAAGCCTTCTTCTCCGCTATTGTCATGAAATCGTGACACCTTTGCCTCTTGCTCGACGTCATCATGATTCTTGTCACGAAATCGTGACGCTCTAGACTTCAAAGCCTTCTTCTCCGCTACTGTCACGAAATCGTGACATCTTTGCCTTTTGCTGACGTCATCAACAACTCTGTCATGAAATCATGACACCTCTTGCTTCTTCATCCTTTTCTTGGTTTGCACTAGCAAAAATGAAACATGTCGCGAAATCGCGACGCTTTCGCTGCCTTAAGCTCTTTCTTGCCAACTGCTCGTGAAACTGGAACATGTCGCGAAATCGCGACGCTTTTGCCAACTGCAAGCTGCCAACTCAACTCTATCACGAAATCGTGACACTTTCTGCATCCGTACAACTTCTTCGAAACTTGTCGCGAAATCGTGACACTTCCCACAACTCAACACTGCCAACTCAACTTGTCATGAAATCATGACAGTTTTGCCCGTTCTGCCTCTGCCTTCCTGCATGTCGCGAAATCGTGACACTTTTGCCCACTTTGCCTCTGCCTTCCTGCATGTCGCGAAATCATGACAGTTTTGGCCAAACTTTCTCTCTCCTCAAACATGTCGTGAAATCACGACAGTTTTTCCAACAGCCTGCAAACTTTTTCTAACTTATCTTTTTCTAGATTTTTGGCAACTAGGCTACTCTGATTTTCTTGGAGACTTACTGACCAGCTGAAACCTTCATCAAAACACATCCTTAGACATAAAAAACAAATTGCTCCAAGAACTCCTTGACATCAAAAACAACATCTACCAATAGCTCCTTGACATCAATGACAACAACTAAACTTAGGCAAAGGCAATGTACTCAAGGTACCCAAAATTGCCAACAATCTCCCCCTTTGTCATTGATGGCAACCCTTAACTAAAACACATCTTTCAAGAGCCAAAACTGAAATCAATCTCTTCAAGTTTTGCTCCCCCTGACTTGAAGCTTTCCTCTTCTCTTGAAAAACTCTCCCCCTTACTTAAATCTCTCCCCCTTTGTCATCAATGGCAAAGGGTCACCTTTGGGGCTTGGGACTAAGAATGAGCCTCTTAGCTTAGTCCCTCCCCCACCTCCTGATGAGGTGATTTAAAATAGGGTTGGGAGTGACACTCCCATTAGACACTCATCATCATTAGTGTCTAAGATTTCTTTGTCGGGCCTTCTCTTGAATTCTTTTCCTATATTTTTGTTCCTCACACTGTTTTGATCCTCGGACCTGTTAATACTACTGTTCCTGTTTCTTTTATCTTTTTTGTTCTTATCCATACCTTGATCCTTGAACTTGTTCATGCTACTATTTTTGTTCCTGTATCTCAGAAGATCAGCTCTACACTGTCTAGCTAGGTGTCCTTCATTGTTGCATTTATAGCAGGTAACAATATTAGACATGGTTGTTCTTTGAATTCGCCTGTTCTGACTAACCCAGTTCCTATTATTTGCCTTGCAAAAAATTGCCTTGTGCCCGAATTGTTGACAAGAGTAGCAATACCCTTGAAAGAAATTACGTCTCCTAAAACTGTCATTTACTCTCTTCATTTGAGTCATGCAATGTACAACCATGTGACCAAATCTGTGACACTCATAACATCTGTCATGAAATTTTCTTTTATTCGACTTCATGGGTCCCAAAAACTTCTTCTTCTTAGTCTGAATATCGTTTTCTATTTCTGCGTATTCATCACTTACGGACTCATGATCTGAAGTACTTTCTTCAACAGGACTCTCTTTCTTTTGAAATCTCTTGCTAGATTCCCCAACCTGTTCCTTGTGCGGCTCAACAAAATCGAGACCTGTTTTATCTGTTGGTTTTCTTTGTCCTTCGATGAGAAATTTAACCTTCTTGGAGCTATCCTAAAATCTGTAGAGCTTATCCTTGTACTCTTTATTTTCTTCTTTCAAAGAAGCCATTTCCTGTTCTAACTCACTATACTCCTGAATTTTAGAATCTAACTCATTCTTGAGTTCTTGTGACTTAGCCATAGATACTTCAAGATTTTCTACAAGTTCATCTATCTCCATACAACATTCATCTAACTTAATCTTGAGTCTATCATTCTTCTTTCTTTCCTTTTTCAAAACACTAAGAGCATTATTGAGTTCGCATTCAAGATCCTCTATTTGATGACACTTTGAATTATCACAGTCTTTTTCAGATTTCTTATCACTAGAGGTGCTACCTTTTTCAAAAACCATACATGCATCTTCATTGGGGTTTTTTGAAACATCCTCATACATACTAGCAGCCAAATCATTATTTCTGCAATCATCCTCAAGGTGCCCAAAATTTCCACATCTAAAACATTTCATGATAATGAATTTATGTTTCGGTTCTTCCTCTTTTTCTGAAATGAACAACATCTCATTTTCATCATCACTAGAAGAACTGTCACTTTCATTGCTAGAACACTTACTTGCTTTGTCTAAGTAGAAGCTCTTCTTATTCTTGTGAGAATGCCTCTTTCCATGATTGTTGTACTCATCTTTGCTTTTCGGTGATTGTTGTACTCATTTTTGCTCTTTCTGTAATACCCGTGCTTTTCAGAATCCTTGCTTTTAACATCCTGTATATCTTCATCACTTTCATCTTTAGAAACAGTACAGTCAGTAGCATAATGACCAAATTTCCCATAGTTGAAACATCTTATATTTTTCTTGCTTTTGTGCTTTCTGGAAAACTTGCCTTTCCTGCTGTAATATGCCTCTTCCTCACTAGAAGACTCATCACTTTCTTGAATCTGTTTGCCCTTCGATTTCTTGATAGCTTTGAAAGCTGCCTCTTTCTTTACATCAACTTTTACTTGAGTTCTCAGCTCAAATGCTGCAAGAATACTATGGAGCTCATCCTTTTTCAATTTATCTAAATCTTTAGCTTCCTCAATAGCAGAAATATTTTCACTAAATCTATTAGGAAGGGATCTTAGAATCTTATCACACACATCATTTTCAGCAAGTTCAAGACCTAAGTCTTTCATAGAATTTACAACTTCATCCATCCGGAGCATGTAGTCACTAATATTTTCATCATCATTCATCTTGAGTTGTTCAAACATACCTTTAAAATGTCTCAACTTGGCCTTTCGAACATTTGCATCACCTGTATGAACAACCTGCAATTGTTTCCACATTTCACTAGCTGTCTTGTAGTGAATAACTTTAGTGAGATCTGCCTTTTGTAAACCCTTCAAGATTGCATTCATGGCTTTTGAATTGCTGTGATGTAGAAGCCTGTCTTCTTTAGTGAAAGGACCATTTGCAGGAATGGTATACCCATCTTCAACAACTTCCCATACCTCATTACCGAGTGCCATTAGATAGACTTTCATTCTTGCACTCCACAGACCAAAATCTGATCCATCAAGAATAGGTGCTGCATTGCCACTCGAGTAGTCCATTGTGTTCTTTGTAAACTTTTCCTTCAAGTTGTTAAACTTTTTGAAGGCACTGGCTCTGATACCAATTGAAGAACACAAGCTTATACTGAGAGGGGGGTGAACAGTATAAGACCTCTTTTAACTTTATCTATCAATACAGCTTTCAAACCATTAACATGCAGAATAAGATAGTAGTAATAACAACAGTAAAACAGTGCATAAGAAGCAATCCACAATGAGACACAGCAATTTACGTGGTTCACCCAAGATGGGCTACTCCACGGATAAAACTTTTCCTCTAAAAGTTATATCAAAACCTCTGGGAATCCTTCCCAATTACAATGTTTATGAGCCTCAACTCAAAGGAGACACCTTCCCCTAATTCTGCTTTGCTAGTGATCCTCTAGAAGACCTCTATCTCTTTTGCCCTTAGCAAGTGGAAATATTTCCACAGAAGACACCTGTCTTCCCTACTCTGGCTGGAGATCTCTGTCCTCAACTCTGTCACAGCAAGTTGGTCCTCTTTTCTGCACCAAAACATAGTCCTTCGGTCTGGCACAATTCTGTCCTCTTCCTCTGTCTTTGATCTGCACTTGGTAGGAAAACAACTTTTCACTGTCTGCACAACTACAGTAGCATAGTCTCTTTAAATTACAGCCGCACTATCTTCTCAACTTCTACGCAAACACAATAGTGCAATCTTTGCAAAAATTGCAGCAGCACTATCACCGTTCGTCCTTCACAACTGTTCGCAATTACAACAGCATCTACTTCGTGCCCTTTGCTTTTCTTTTACATAGACTGCGTGAACACAGTCACAATCACAACTGTCCTTAGATCAAATTCCACCCTTTACATAATCTTCGCAAACACTGCAGCATTCGAATGCACAACAACTTATGCGCCTATGTGTAATCACAATAGCACACTCTCTTCGCATAGTCTTCTCATGAACAACAGCACATTCTTTGCGCATACAGCAACACAGTCTTTGACACTTAGAAGATTCAACGAAATGCACTCTAATGCTGCAGTCGAACTTCGCTCTCTGCTTTTTCGATAATCGAACCTCACTTGTCGCACTAACTCTGCGAATGCCACACTTCGAATGCACACATCGATGGATACACAAAATTGCTCAAACAGTCCTTCTTTAATACTCACAATCTCAAGATGAAATCTTGTTCTTTAGTCGACTGTTCAACCTTCTAACACGTCGACTGTAAAACCTTACACTTCGTCAGCTTCAACCGCCTCTACTGTGCTGTAGCTTTTCTCACGTGAAACTCAAACATGTCACGATATCGCTATGCCTTTGTCTTCCGTACACCTTCTTTGGTTTGTTGTCACGAAATCATGACACTACAGCCTTTGCTGACGTCACCATGAATCTTGTCACGAAATCGTGACGCTCTAGACTTCAATGCCTTCTTCTCCGTTGCTATCATGAAATCGTGACACCTTTGCCTCTTGCTGACGTCATCATGATTCTTGTCACGAAATCATGACGCTCTGGACTTCAAAGCCTTCTTCTCTGCTACTGTCACGAAATCGTGACACCTTTGCCTCTTGTTGACGTCATCATGATTCTTGTCACGAAATCGTGACGCTCTGGACTTCAAAGCCTTCTTCTCCGCTACTATCACAAAATCGTGACACCTTTGCCTCTTGCTGACGTCATCATGATTCTTGTCATGAAATCGCGACGCTCTGGACTTCAAAGCCTTCTTCGCTACTATCATGAAATCGCGACATCTTTGCCTTTTGCTGACGTCATCAGCAACTCTGTCGCGAAATCGTGACACCTCTTGCTTCTTCATCCTTTTCTTGGTTTGCACTAGCAAAAATGAAACATGTCACGAAATCGTGACGCTTTCGCTGCCTTAAGCTCTTTCTTGCCAACTGCTCGTGAAACTGGAACATGTCACGAAATCGTGACGCTTTTGCCAACTGCAAGCTGCCAACTCAACCTGTCGCGAAATCGTGACACTTTCTGCATCCGTACAACTTCTTCGAAACTTGTCATGAAATCGTGACACTTCCTCAAATCGTGAAACTTCCTGCAACTCAACACTGCCAACTCAACTTGTCGCGAAATCGTGACAGTTTTTCCCGTTCTGCCTCTGCCTTCCTGCATGTCGTGAAATCGTGACACTTTTGCCCGCTTTGCCTCTGCCTTCCTGCATGTCATGAAATCATGACAGTTTTGGCCAAAATTTCTCTCTCCTCAAACATGTCGCGAAATCGCGACAGTTTTGGCCAAACTTTCTCTCTCCTCAAACATGTCGCGAAATCGCGACAGTTTTTCCAGCAGCCTGCAAACTTTTTCTAACTTATCTTTTTCTGGATTTTTGGCAACTGGGCTACTCTGATTTTCTTGGAGACTTACTGACCAGCTGAAACCTTCATCAAAACACATCCTTAGACATAAAAACAAATTGCTCCAAGAACTCCTTGACATCAAAAACAACATCTACCAATAGCTCCTTGACATCAATGACAACAACTAAACTTAGGCAAAGGCAATGTACTCAAGGTACCCAAAATTGCCAACAAAATTTTGGGTAGAGGCTGTAACATGTGCAGTCTACCTGCTGAACAGATGTCCCACCAAAAGCATGAAGGACAAAATCCCTCAGGAGGCCTGGAGTGGAGTGAAGCCAAGTGTAGCTCACTTACATATGTTCGGGTGCATTGCATATGCACATGTTCTAGAAGGGAAGCGATAAAAGCTAGATGATAGAGCTGAGAAGTGCATTTTGATAGGGTACAGTGAGTAGGCGAAGGCATATAGGCTGTACAACCCTATGACAAAGAAGCTCATCATCAGTCGTGATGTGAAATTTCTTGAAGATAAATACTGGAACGGGAAGTCAGATACTGGGCAGTCAGATCCAGCAGTAGTACAGTCTATTGCCTTGGAATAAGGAAGTGTGCAACCACCTACAACTTCCAATAGCAACAACGGTGCCAATAGTAGCACAACCACTCCATATCAGTCACCTCCACTCATAAGTAGAATCCAAAACCTGGTGACGCCAATGAAGACAAGGAGCTTGCAAGAAATCTATGAGGCAACCCAAATCCACATAGATGAAGAGCACTCTGACTTTGCATTCTTTACTAAATTTGATCCAGTAGAGTTCAAAGATGCAAGTCAGAATCAAAAGTGGGTGCATGCAATGGACGAGGAGATAGCAGCCATTGAAAAGAATGAAACATGGCAGCTGAAAGATCTTCCAGCAGGGAAGAAGACCATTGGGGTCAAGTGGGTGTATAAGACAAAGTTCAATGCCCAAGGAGATGTTGACAAGCATAAGGCCAGACTGGTGGCAAAGGGTTACAAGCAAAAGTCAGGCATCGATTACCATGAGGTATATGCACTCGTAGCCTGACTTGACACAGTCAGGATGATCCTGGCATTAGCATCCCAACAAGGTTGGAAGATGTACCAGATGGATGTCAAGTCAGCCTTCCTCAATGGAGTGTTGGAGGAAGAAATCTACATAGACTAGCCACTAGGTTACAAAATTGAAGGCCAGGAGGGCAAAATCCTAAAGCTGAAGAAGGCCCTATACGGTTTGAAGCAGGCACCCCGAGCATGGTATAGCCGGATTGACAACTATTTTCAAGAAAATGGGTTTGTCAAATGCCCATATGAGCACACCCTGTACATGAAGACAAATGGAGCAGGTGAGCTCATAATCATCTGCCTGTATGTGGATGATCTGATTTATATTGGCAATAGCAATGTCCTGTTCGACCAATTCAGAACATCCATGAAGAAGGAGTTCGAGATGACGGACTTAGGGCTGATGAAGTATTTTCTTAGCATTGAAGTTGACCAATTGACAGATGTCATCTTCATTTCTCAGGGCAAGTATACAATGGATGTCCTAAAGCACTTCAAGATGGAGGACAAAAAACCTACCATAACACCTGCAGCTACAGGTTTGAAGCTGAGCAAGTTGGATACAGGGAGGAATGTTGATCCAACCTTGTTCAAAAGGCTAGTTGGCAGTCTGATGTATTTGACTGCAACTCGGCCAGATCTTATGTTCGGAGTTAGTCTGATCAGCCATTTCATGGAGACTCCGAAGGACACGCACTGGCAAGTAGGCAAGAGGATCTTGCGCTATGTCAACGGGATGCGAAACCATGGCCTATTTTATGCCAAACAGGACTAGATGGAACTGGGCTGGTAGTACCAACGATCGAAAGAGCACCTTCAGGTATGCTTTCCATATTGGGTCAGGGGCAGTCTCATGGGCATCTAAGAAACAACTCATCATTGTGTTCTCCATAGTTGAAGCAGAATATGTCGCCGCCATGTCAGCCGCATGCCAGGCAGTTTGTCTACGAAGAGTTCTGAGTGAACTAAACTTTCCTCCGGAAGGCACGACAATACTTTTTTGTGATAACAATTCGGGCATCGCACTGTCAAAGGATCTCGTGTTCCATGGTCAGACGAAGCACATAGACATCCGATATCATTTTATCAGAGAGCTGGTGAAATTTGATGAAGTACAACTGTAGTTTTGTAGGTCCAAGGAGCAGCTGGCTAACATCTTCACGAAGCCTTTGAAGGAGGAAGACTTCAGCATATTGTGAGAGCAACTTGGAGTCAAAGCACTTGTGAAATTAGGCTTAAAGGAGGGTGTTAGAAAAATTAACCTAGATTTCAGGCCTCTGCCAGACTACGCTCCAAAACTAGGCGAAGCTGGACTACGCTCGTGCACTTGGGGATCCTGGCAAAAAGGACTGACATGACGCCGCACCTTCCCTCTGACAAATGTGACATCTAACAAATCCAATCGCTGTAGAAGTTAATGCCAATTCGATGATTTAATGCTAGTGCAGCGATTGGTTAGAAACCCTAGTTGAGGGCCTGTCAAAACCTATCAGAGGACAAACCCTAATCCTCCTCTTCCCGCGGCTATATAAGGCATCTCGGTTATTTCAGTGCATGTGTGAGAGAAGTTAATAAAAGAGGAAGCGGATAATAGAGTAGAGAAAGGAGGGCGAGCGATTCAGTGAGTAGTGTGGCTCAGTTGATTAATGTCTGAGCAGCAGACTCAAAATTTCCCCTTTTAGTTTATCCTGTAGCTTAGTCTGCAGATGTTGTTACTTCCTCGGTTGAGGAATACTGTAACCCTAGTTTCATATAAATAAACTTTGCTATTGTTTATGGAATCTTTAGGGTTTGCAGAAGTTTATGTGCTAACATTTATTGTTCTCTATTTTGGCATTTCTCTCCTCTCATACGGGTCTTGCCAAGCTAGGCAAACCCAGTGGCAGCCACGGAAGACAAAGAAGTCAAAGGCCAAAGTTGGCCAAGTCTGACGCAGCGTTCCAACTTCACTGCCACAAATTCGACAGCGCCCGAGTTCCAAGCGTAGCCCAAGTGCCACCGAAGTTTGTCAGCCAGCGAAGTTCGCACTTCGTTGTCGATGGTTGTTTCTTCTTCCTGACTATGAGAAGTTCACACTTTGCACAAGAGACATGTGCCATCCGCACTTCATGGTGAAGTCTGCACTTCGCCCATTATAAGTGTGACATACGCACTTCGCTACGAAGTATGAACTTTGCCCCAAAAATTGGTGCAGTCTGCATTGCACTGCGAAGCACATCCTTCGCCCGTGGTTCGACACAGTCCGTACTATGCTCGCGAGTGATAGACTTCGCCCATGGTACGGTGTTGTCCGCACTTCGCTCTCGAAGCTAGGAGCTGGTCGTGCGGCCTGTGCAGTCTGTGCTAATGGACTTTGGCAAAAGAAGAATTTGTCAAATAATTCCTTCAATAATAACATTCCACCACCGAATTCGAGTCTAAGCAACCTTATCTCCAAATTCCAGGCACAAGGACTTTCAACAAATGACATGGTTGTACTTGCAGGTAAACTATATTCCACTCATTTGATATTTAGTTCATTGGTTTTGTAAAAATTTAATGGTGTTGGCTTTTCGTTTTATAGGTTCTCATACAATCGGTCAAGCATGGTGCACCAGTTTCAGGCCTCGTATTTACAACAAATCCAACATAGTTATGAAGTACACCAATTCTATGAAAGCAAAGTGCCCTAGAAATGGAGGTGACGACATCATATGGACCTTAGATCTCCAAACTCTGGCTTCTTTCGATAATAATTACTACAAGAATTTGGTGAGTAAGAATGGACTACTCCACTCCGACCAGCAACTATTTAATGGAGGCTCTATTGATTCCCAAGTTAGCACCTATAGTGAGAATCAGGAGGCATTCTTTAAGGACTTCGTAGCTGCAATGGTGAAGATGGGAAATATCAAGCCTCTCACAGGTTCCAATGAAGAGGTTAGAAAGAACTACAAGAAGCCCAATTGATTGATGCTCAAGTTCATATCACTATGAAATCACGAGATTTCGGGCGAAGGAAACACTACTTGCGATGTATTCAAAATCAAAATAAACGCTTAAGTCCTAAAAATGTAGAATGCATGAAATGAAAGAGACGAATTGAAATGAGATACAAGAAAATGGAGAAATCACAGCCCTTTTATTTAACTCTCTTGATCTCGGTTACAAAGACGCCTCCTCCCTTTTTAGGGGCTAGGAGCGTTAAATGAATTTGATTACAATCAAGACTTAATGTTCCTCCTTCCGCGTGCCCACATTTGAAATGGGCGGGCCAAGACGTTGTCGCCACTGGTGTTGATGAGTCCTTAACCTTTGCTGCTCCTCCTACGATCAAAGAAACAACAAAGATGTTAGTAGCACCTTCTGCAAAATAAGAAGCGTTTGTTCTCTAAAATTAATGAAAGATGCATGTAAAAGATTAGCCAAATCGATAGACAAAATGACTCTAAATGACCTACAAACTCGACAGAGACCGGAAAACATTACCAGAAGGCCACTGCCATCGAAACAGTCGGCCAATTTGCACTCAACTAAAATTCGTCCCTTGGCAGGATGAATTCTGCTATAATTCATCCCCGGGTAGGACGAATTCGACTGTAATTCATCCTCGGGTAGGACGAATTCGACTGTGTTAAAATGCCGAGTTGATGTCGTCCAAATGTCACGTCTCGGGATCTCCAAATGACCTACAAACAAAGGGGTTAGCTAATTGGGGGCATTTTGGGATGACCCAGATGGTCGGATTCTCCCAATTTGACCTCCATCAGCGGGAATTTGGCGTCGCTACCTGCAAGTTAGTGGGATAACAAAAGCAACGAGAACATGATGAAATCTGATCAAAACATTATGAAATCGAACATATGAACTATCTAATTGAGAATGAAATGAAAGATGAACAAATGACAAAAGAACAAATTAGAATGAGACTTAAAAAGTGCGGGGTGCCCAAGTGGGCCGCCCACCGTTGGAACTTGATTTTGGCACCAATCCACTTGGGATGGGCCCAAAATCTCTTAGGATGGGGTTGTCAGCAAATTGGTGGATTAAAGTGGTCAAATGTCGGGTTTTTGGGTCCGAATTCACACTTCCAATAGCCACCCAATAACCTCTCTTGCGAAAGAGATTAAGGATGTGGAAAATGCAAATCAAAAGGGTAAAGGCGTGGTATCAAATCGGCAGCACTTCGTTGCTTGAAAATGCTTCCTCCTTTTTTTTTTTTGGGTGGGAAAAGTCCACCATTTTATAGACCCAAGGGGTCTCTTTTGAGAGGGATGCATAAGCGCCATGTGTTGGTCATAGGTGCCATGTGGCGGTCATGTCTTCCCATAAGAGAGGAGAGTCCTCCATGACTTGGGCTTCCATAATCGCCCTTGTGACAGTCCTCTAACGGCCCATCTGCCCACCTACACATGCATGCGAGGCAGGAGTCATCAATTGACTATATTTGGCTGCCACTTGGCGCCATTCTTCTTTTTGCCCGTTAAACCTGGAATTCGTCCTAACCAAAGACGAATTCAGAATTCATCCCTGGGTGAGACGGATCCCAGTTTGAATTCGTCCCTGGGTGGGACGAATATTGAGCAAAGTGCCTGAATGTGCCAAATTGCCTTTTGACCTTACAAAATTGCTACAAAAGTGGTTAGGACCACTGTTTAACCTCTGAGGGCTGCCCTGGGGGTTGTGTGTGTCAAAGCGATCAGTGTTTGCAATCACATAATCGGATTGGTGCTGTTTTGGTGTCTACAGATGCCCCTTTTTGGGATGCGTTGTGCATGGCGCAGCACCGAGCAAAAATAGATAACCAAAGCACTAATGATTAGGGTTCTTGGTAACCTAACCAACTTTTGATGCCCCAAGTATGGAAAGGGCATGCATTCTTGAATCCTTGCTTCTGACGAGCTAAGGAATTTGATTTCAAGTATTAACCTGTTTTGGTGAGGTGTGACTTGAGCTTGGACATTGATCAGTCATGATTAGGCAAAGGGCGCAACCTTTTGTCCACAGGGGAACCTTGTGTTCATGCTTCGAGAATGCCAAGTGTTTGATCAATTTGTGATAATTGCTTGTTTACTACCCCAAGCAGGAGCGTAATTGTCTTTGTCAATGATTCTTTGAATGCATGCCATTTTCCTTAATTGGGTGTGTGCTTGTTGATTGGTGACTAAGTGTGACTACCCCCTCAAGCGACGAATCGATGAGGGAATGACCTTCGTGAGAAAAGCGACGAGTCGCTTGACCCAAGATGACTTGTGCAAGGGTGCCTTCAGATGGTTTATCATTAAGCATGTGCAATTTTTTTGACATTTAGACCTATTTTTGGTGGGTGGTAACCCTTTTGGTGATGCCGTAATGGGGTGAAATCATCGAAAACCCGTCTTCCCGTGGAGCGGTCCGGCTATGGTAGCCTTCTTGGGGAAGTAGGAGAGTGACAATTTGAGCCCCGACATCGATTTTCTATGCCAAGAGGTTAAGTGCAAGAGCACTTGTGTCCGGCAATGCTTATTGCTTTGTGTTTGTGTTGCATTTTTTGTTGTTTTTGAGTGGGTTTTGACCCTTTTGTGACGTCGTTTGGGGGTGAAATTGTCGAAAATCCGTCTTCCCGTGGAGCGGTCCGGCTATGGTAGCCTTCTTAGGGAGTAGGATAGTGACAATGTAAACCCCGACATCAGTTTTGCTATGCCAAGAGGTTAAGTGCAAGAGCACTTGTGTCTGGCAATGTTTATTGTTGTTTGTTTGTGTTGCATTTTTTTTGTTGTTTTTTTGTTTTGTTGTTTTATTGTTTTTGAGTGGGTTTTGACCCTTTTGTGACGTCATTTGGGGGTGAAATTGTCAAAAATCCGTCTTCCCGTGGAGCGGTCCGGCTATGGTAGCCTTCTTAGGGAGTAGGATAGTGACAATGTAAACCCCAACATCAGTTTTCTATGCCATTGAATGTCAGGTGCAAAGGTGCCTTTGTTCGGAACTTTTATTGCTTTTTGTTTGTGGATATTTGTTGTTTTTGTTGTTTTGATTTTCTTGCTTTGTGTATATGTCATTATTTCATGTTATGCACAATGATTGATGTTGATGGATGCATGCTTATGGTAATGGATGTATATGGTATGATAAATGCAAATGTTTTTGATATATATGTGATATGCAAAATGAAATGGATGAATGGAATTTGTGATGTTTGGTTATGGCACCATAGACTGTTTAGGACTTTGTGATTTTTTTTTTAGGCGATTGTTGTGGTGAATGACTTTGTATGTATACATGTGGTTTTTATTTTTTTTTTTTTTTGATGGTATTGTAAGGATGAAAAGTAGCGCAGTTGGTTTAGAAATGTAGCTAAGGTTTTCTGAGACTCAGAGGGTTTTAACTCACTAGCCATGATTGTACTTTATCTTACAAGACTTTTGAACAAGGTATGAATCGGACTTGTTTTTGACCAAGTTATTTCACATCCCTATGTGTGCAATTGAGTTCATTTATGTGGTATTTGTCAGGATACCGCTAGTGCCATATGGGCTTTCAACCGAACCTGTACTGAGGATCACCTAATTAGCTCCACTAACTCCTTTATTGTATTTAGTCAGATTAATCTACGGTGTTATCTAGGATACCATAAGCTAGCTCATCCACATGCAAACATTGATCTGTACACAAGTTAATGTGACAGATATATCATCATGCGAGAAGTTTACCGCCAGTGACCGATAGGCTATCAACCAAACCGGTACTGAGGCTTGCCTCATGACCTGTCAAAATGCTGAGAGTTCCAGGGATTCAAGTTCGACTCCCTTCTTTTCTTCAATTGTATTGGGATACTTGCTCCTTTGTAGTGATAAAATCACTTTATTTATTTTTTTTATTTGTTTTTCTTTTTGAGCAAGGGATTTGGATATGGAGTGACGAGAATCACTATTGTATGTGCTTTTTGATGTATGCATTGTGGGATGTCAAATTTTTTGGAGTTTTGACGTTTGCAAATTTTTGATGTTTTGCAACTATTGAGAACTTTGGGATTCTTAGGGAATTGGGTAGGGAGGATGCTTGTCCTTTTGCCAACTCTCAGCATTCTTTGGGTCATTCGCACAGGGGGATGAGCAAGATAACCGTTTCGCTTATGGTGAACTGGATTACTGTGCAAGTTTCATCTTTCGTTCACACAACTTGGGAATTTTTTATGTGTTTTAATTTGTGTTGGGATGCTACGTAACAAGGCGTATTTCAAGTAGGACTCTACCTTTGTAAAATCTGCCTGACTTTGTACAGTACATGGCTAGAAAGAAAAATTACGACTGAAAGACGAAAACTCTGGATACTTTATAAGACCACTGGCTCTAGTGTGGTAAAAAGTAGTAAATGGTGTATGGTGTTGTTTTTTGTTTTATTGAAATGAAAAAATGTGGAACAAGATGGACTAGCAGAGCAATTACAGCCTATGGTGCCTTTGACCTGTACGACAACAAATATGCAATGTATGGATGCGATGCTTAATGCAGCTATGTATTTTTGTATTTTTGATGGGTTGATTTTGTGAATATGAAGATGAGATGCGATAAGAGCTTTGTATTGATGAATTTGGGTATGCCTAGAAATGAGATGCAAATTTTTGTTATTTTTTATGATTTTTGGATTTTGAATCTTATTTTTGACCAAGCGATTGTGAGAATCCTTGGAGCATTTTGGGGTTGACCAAGCGATTGTAGGAATCCTTGGAGCATTTTGGGGTGACCAAGCAATTTTAGGAATCCTTGGAGCATTTTGGGGATGACCAAGTGATTTTAGGAATCCTTGGAGCATTTTTGGGGATGACCAAGCGATTGCGATAATCCTTGGAGCTTTTGGGTTGACCAAGAGATTGCGCTAATCCTTGGAGCCTTTGGTGTGACCAAGAGATTGTGCTAATCCTTGGAGCCTTTGGGGTGACCAAGTGATTGCGCTAATCCTTGGAGCTTTTGGGGTGACCAAGTGATTGTGATAATCCTTGGAGCTTTTGGTGTGACCAAGTGATTGCGATAATCCTTGGAGCTTTTGGGGTGACCAAGTGATTGCGATAATCCTTGGAGCTTTTGGGGTGACCAAGTGATTGCGATAATCCTTGGAGCTTTTGGGGTGACCAAGTGATTGTGATAATCCTTGGAGCTTTTTGGGTTTGACCAAGCGATTGCGATAATCCTTGGAGCTTTTGGCTTGCTCTTCAGGGGATAGAGGTACCCCCAACTTGATGATCTTTGTGCTTCGGATCTGGCTCTAGAGGTATTGGCATGAATGGATCAGCCCTATGCACGGATAGGAGGACAGGGTCTACCCTCGGTACTGATATTGCTATGGGATCTCTGGGCGAAAGTTGATCTTTGTGTGCCCAAAGTGGTGGATTTAACAGTTGGTTCCACTACGGTGGGTTAACGTGCCACTCATGCCCTAGTATTATGTTTATCTGTTGAAGTGCTTCATCAATATTTATGGGATGTCGATGCTGTCGCATGTGATTGTTGTGGGCTATCTCTATTTTATCCTCACCTTCGGCCAGTGAGTACAGCTCATCAGAATCTAGAGATTTTGAGACATGGAAGACTGCATCATCAGGTAGCCTTACGGTTAGAGGTTGATCCTCTTTGAAAGGAGCCTCATGTAAGTTGGGCCTTGGGAGCTCCAAAATCTTGGTCTCTACCGACTCTAAGTGCTCTAGCGCTTTGCATGTATTGGGAGATTTGAGCTCCTCCTCTTTGGTTGGTTCTTGTTGAGGAACTTGGGGCCTATGGAGGGGTGGCCAGATAGCACCCCCCATGCCTTGGTAGGGCATTTCATCCCGCTCTCCTTCTCGCTTTGATTCCTCAGAGGCTTCTTGATGAATTTCTAAGGGTGGCCCATAAACCTGAGTGGGTTCCTGAGGAAGGTGCCCATCATTGGTTATAGGAGTAGCCTCCCGCTCATGTCTAGGAGGCATCGGGGTGGTGCTCGATAGGGTCACGGAGACTTGTCTCGCACCCAGGGGTTGTGCCTCTCATAATGTTTTGTCTTATGTGTGTGAGGGGTTGGAGTCCTCTCCTGCATAGTGTGTTGGAACAACTCATCCTTCTGGCGTTGAAGGTGCTCTTTATTTAGAAGATACCATTGCTCTAACTGTTGTCGTTCTAGCCCAAGTTGCGTGAGTTGCATCCGACGTGTGATATGCTCGATAGATTCTAAGATAGTTGGTCTTGCCGTCTCATGTCTAGAAGGGTTAGATGCCTCTCTGACATATCTATCTTGGTCGTAGTGATCCAAGATCTCTATAGGCTACCTCCCTCTGTTGGGGGTAGCGGCATTCCCTCGGGGCTTTGGCCTCAGTGAGTGGTCCTGATAGATAGCAGGTGTGGAGGCGTATTGCTCCCGCACTGTATATTGCTCTCGAGGAAGGTAGGGGTCTTCCTCGTGCTCTCTTTCATAAGTGAAAAAGGGACAGACAGAGTTGGCTCACCCGCCTGAAGAGCCTTGTGCTCTGGAGGAGCCTTGTGCTCTGGATTTGTCCTTGTAGTCCTGACAACTAGAGGGGGTGAAGGAGGGATAGTGTAATCATGTGGTTCCTCCCGTCGAACCCTATGTTGACCTAGCGCTTCATCGCGTGGTGACCACTCATAGCGAGCATCTAAGGGAGCTCTCCTATGGATGTACCCCTCATGGAAGGGTGTGTGCTGGGTGCTATGCTGAATAGGAGTGCCCCTAGAAGAGGTGCCCCTATAGTCCCTTTTCGTTAAGGTGTGGAGGGGACTGCCTTGTGTGTCAGGTCACCAAGGTGGTATGACCAAATCCTTGGGGCTATACCGGAGGTGACTTGTGCCTCCTTGGATATTCCCCATAGCGTCTGCCCGTGATTGGGCTTGGCTATGGGTGAGCACCATGACGATGCCTCTCTAGATGCTTTCTAAAAAACCCTAAAATTGAAATGAGTCAGATGGGGCCCAAAATTGGGGTGTGCATCCCTCTTACAATAGATAAGACAAAAATGAAGTTTCAAGTCCTAACTCTAAATACATTAGGAGATATTGACCTTCGAATAGCTCAAAAAGCATAAAAAATTAGCTGAGTAATTTTAAAACCTAATTTTGGGGCACTAGATGATGGAATTTGGCACTAGTTTCTGATCCTCGGCTCTAAAAATTTATAGAAAGAAATTCGTCCCTCTGCGAGACGAATTACAGAATAGAATTCGTCTCTGTCTGAGACGAATTGAAATTCGTCCCAGGGTCAGATGAATTACAGTAAAGTAATCATCGCAGGAAAAGACAAATTACAGTCTGCTTTTAAAAAATGGTACCTATCAAGCACAAAACATAGAAATGGATCAGTTACTTGATCTTAAAAACCAGGGGACAAAAATTCCCACTGTGATCACCATTGAAAGCACGAGATTCTGAAAATAAAAAGAAACACTAATTGCTGCAATGTAAACTAACTAACTCGATGCACGAAATAAAGAAAATATAATCGAATCAAAACCAAATGTAAAATGAGAAAGCAGGAGCACAACCCTTTTTATTAATGTGATTCCAACTCGGTTACAATACATCTCCTCCCTTTTTAGGGGCTAGGAGCGTTAGCATGTTTCCATTACAAAAGTGAATAGTGATCTTCTTTCCGCATGCCCACATTTGAAATGGGCGGGCCAAAGTGTTGCCGATACTTGCGTTGATGGATCTTCGATTCTTGCTGCTCCTCCTGCGTTCAAAGAAACAACAAAAGAGTTAGTAGCACCTACTGCAAATAGGAAAAGTTTGTTCCTTGAAATTAATGAAAGATGTATGCCTAAGACTGACTAAAATGATGCATGAAATGATCCTAAATGACCTGCAAATATGACAGAGGTCAGAAGACATTACCAGAGGGCCACTGCCATCGAAACAATCGGCCAATCTGCATTCAACTGAAATTCATCCTTGGGCAGGATGAATTCGACTGTTATTCGTCCCCGGGTGGGACGAATTCGACTGTGTTAGGACGTCGAGTTGATGTCACTCAAATGTCACACCTCGGGATCTCCAAAACACCTACAAACAAAGGGGTTAAGTAATTGGGGCCATTTTGGGATGACCCAGATGGTCGGATTCTCCCAATTTGACCTCCATCATCGGGAATTTGATGTCGCTACCTGCAAGTTAGTGGGACAACAAAAGCGACAAAACGACAATATGATGAAATCTGATCAAAACATTATGAAATCGAATACATGAACTATCTAGACAACATAGAATGGAATGAAAAATGAATAAATGATAGAAAATGAATTAGAATGAAACTCAAAAAGTGCGGGGTGCCCGAGTGGGCCGCCCACCGTTGGAACTTGATTTTGGCGCCAATCCACTAGGGATGGGCCCAAAATCTCTTAGAATGGGTTGTCGGAAAATTGGTGGATTAATGTGGTCAAATGTTGGGTTTGGGTTCGGATCCACACTTCCAAAAGCCACCCAATAACCTCTCTTGCGAAAGAGATTAAGGATGTGGAAGAGGTGAATCGAAAAAGGGTGCAATGGGGTGTTCAATTTGGCAGCACTTCGTTGCTTGAAAATGCCTCCAACTTGTCTTTTTTGGGTGGGAAAGTCCACCATTTTATAGACCCAGGGGGTCTCTTTTGGATGGGCATGCAGGGATGCCATGTGGTGGCCATGCCTTCCCAAGAGGGAGGAGACTCCTCCCTGACTTGGGCTTCCATGACTGCCCTTGTGACAGTCCTCCAATGGCCAATCTACCCACCTACACGCGCATGCACGACAGGAGGCCATAAATGACTGTCTTCGGCTGCCACTTGGCGGCATTCTTCTTTTTTCCTGTTAAACCTGGAATTCGTCCTGACCAAAGATGAATTTAGAATTCATCCCTGGGTGAGACGGATCCCATTTAGAATTCGTCCCTGGGTGAGACGAATACTGAGCAAAGTGCTTGAATGTGCCAAATTGCCTTTTGACCTTACAAAATTGCTACAAAAGTGGTTAGGACCACTGTTTAACCTCTGAGGGCTGCCCTGGGGGTTGTGTGTGTCAAAGCGATCAGTGTTTGCAGTCACATAATCGGATTGGTGTTGTTTTGGTGTCTACAGATGCCCCTTTTTGGGATGCATTGTGCATGGCGCAACGTCGAGCAAAAATAGATAACCAAAGCACTAATGATTAGGGTTCTTGGTAACCTAACCAACTTTTGATGCCCCAAGTATGGAAAGGGCATGCATTCTTGAATCCTTGCTTCTGACGAGCTAAGGAATTTGATTTCAAGTATTAACCTATTTTGGTGAGGTGTGACTTGAGCTTGGACATTGATCAGTCATGATTAGGCAAAGGGCGCAACCTTTTGTCCACGGGGGAACCTTGTGTTCATGCTTCGGGAATGCCAAGTGTTTGATCAATTTGTGATTATTGCTTGTTTGCTGCCCCAAGCAGGAGCATAATTGTCTTTGTCAATGATTCTTTGAATGCATGTCATTGCCTTGATTGGGTGTGTGCTTGTTGATTGGTGACTAAGTGTGACTACCCCCTCAAGCGACGAATCGATGAGGGAATGACCTTCGTGAGAAAAGCGACGAGTCGCTTGACCCAAGATGACTTGTGCAAGGGTGCCTTCGGAGATTTAGCATTAAGCATGTGCAATTTTTCCGACATTTAGACCTATTTTTGGTGGGTGTTAACCCTTTTGGTGATGCCATAATGGGGTGAAATCGTCGAAAACCCGTCTTCCCGTGGAGCGGTCCGGCTATGGTAGCCTTCTTGGGGAAGTAGGAGAGTGACAATTTGAGCCTTGACATCGATTTTCTATGCCAAGAGGTTAAGTGCAAGAGCACTTGTGTCCGGCAATGCTTATTGCTTTGTTTTTGTGTTGCATTTTTTGTTGTTTTTGAGTGGGTTTTGACCCTTTTGTGATGCCATTTGGGGGTGAAATTGTCAAAAATCCATCTTCCCGTGGAGCGGTCCGGCTATGGTAGCCTTCTTAGGGAGTAGGATAGTGACAATGTAAACCCCGACATCAATTTTGCTATGCCAAGAGGTTAAGTGCAAGAGCACTTGTGTCTGGCAATGTTTATTGTTGTTTGTTTGTGTTGCATTTTTTGTTGTTTTTGTTGTTTTGATTTTCTTGCTTTGTGTATATGTCATAATTTCATGTTATGCATAATGATTGATGTTGATGGATGCATGCTACTTTATATTTATGTATGCATATGGTATGATAAATGCGATTGTTGTATGTTGATTTATTTTGATGGATGCATATGTTATGATGAATGCAAATGTTTTTGATTTATATGTGATATGCAAAAATGAAATGGATGAATGGAATTTGTGATGTTTGGCTATGGCACCATAGACTGTTTAGGACTCTGTTTATTTTTTAGGCGATTGTTGTGGTAACTGACTTTGTATGTATACATGTGATTTTTGATGGTATTGTAAGGATGAAAAAGTAGCACAGTTGGTTTAGAAATGTAGCTAAGGTTTTCTGAGACTTAGAGGGTTTTAACTCACTAGCCATGACTGTACTTTATCTTACAAGACTTTTGAACAAGGTATGAATCAGACTTGTTTTTGACCAAGTTATTTCACATCCTTGTGTGTGCAAATGAGTTCATTTATGTGGTATTTGTCAGGATACCGCCAGTGCCAGATGGGCTTTCAACCAAACCTATACTGAGGATCACCTAATTAGCTCCACTAACTCCTTTATTGTATTTAGTTAGATTAATCTATGGTGCTATCTAGGATACCATAAGCTAGCTCATCCACATGCAAACATTGATCTGTACACAAGTTAATGTGACAGATATATCGTCATGCGAGAAGTTTACCGCCAGTGACCGATAGGCTATCAACCAAACCGGTACTGAGGCTTGCCTCATGACCTGTTAGAATGTTGAGAGTTCCAGGGATTCAAGTTCAACTCCCTTCTTTTCTTCAATTGTATTGGGATACTTGCTCCTTTGTAGTGATAAAATCACTGTTTATTTTTGTTTTATTTGTTTTTCTTTTTGAGCAAGGGATTTGGATATGGAGTGACGAGAATCACTATTGTATGTGCTTTTTGATGTATGCACTGTGGGATGTCAAATTTTGGTGTTTTGACCTTTGCAAATTTTTTATGTTTTGCAACTATTGAGAACTTGGGATTCTTGGGGAATTGGGTAGGGAGGATGCTTGTCCTTTTGCCAACTCTCAGCATTCTTTGGGTCATTCGCACAGGGGGATGAGCAAGATAACCGTTTCGCTTATGGTGACCTGGATTGCTTTGCAGGTGTCATCTTTCGTTCACACAACTTGGGAATTTTTATGTGTTTTAGCTTGTGATGGGATGTTACGTAACAAGGCGTATTACAAGTATGACTCTACCTTCGTAAAATTTTCCTGACTTGGTACAGTTTTGGCTAGAAATTTAACGACATCTAAATGACAAAAACTCTAGATACATTAAATGACAACTTGACTTATGATATGGTGACTCTATGTATGGTGTTGTTTTTGTGATATTGTATGGAAAATGTGAAAAATGGTATGCTTGCTAAGTAATGACAGTCCATGGTGCCTTTGACTTCTATGATCAACAAATGTGCGATATATGGATGTAATGGTTAATGCAGCTATTATGTAGTGCTTTGATTGATGAAGTATGCATGAGAATGAGATGCAGATTTCTTTTTGAGATTTTGATGGTTTTTTGTTGTTTTTGAATTTTCTTGATGGTGACCAAGGGATTTCGAGAATCCTTTGGGGCCTTTTTGGGGTGACCAAGCGATTGCGATAATCCTTGGAGATTTTGGGGTGACCAAGTGATTGCGATAATCCTTGGAGCTTTTTGGGTGACCAAGTGATTGCGATAATCCTTGGAGCTTTTTGGGTGACCAAGTGATTGCGATAATCCTTGGAGCTTTTGGGGTGACCAAGTGATTGCGATAATCCTTGGAGCTTTTGGGATTGACCAAGCGATTGCAATAATCCTTGGAGCATTTTGGGGTGACCAAGTGATTGTGATAATCCTTGGAGCTTTTGGGGTGACCAAGTGATTGCGATAATCCTTGGAGCTTTTTGGGGTGACCAAGTGATTACGATAATCCTTGGAGCTTTTTGGGATTGACCAAGCGATTGTAAGAATCCTTGGAGCTTTTGGGATTGACCAAGTGATTGCGATAATCCTTGGAGCATTTTGGGATTGACCAAGCGATTGCGAGAATCCTTGGAGCATTTTGGGGATTGACCAAGTGATTGTGATAATCCTTGGAGCTTTTGGGGATTGACCAAGTGATTGTGAAGAATCCTTGGAGCATTTTGGGGATTGACCAAGCGATTGCAATAATCCTTGGAGCATTTTGGGGTGACCAAGTGATTGCGATAATCCTTGGAGCTTTTTGGTTTGGACCATGGCTCTTCAGGGGATAGAGGCCCAGTGTGAGAATCCTTGGAGCTTTTTGGTTTGGACTATGGCTCTTCAGGGGATAGAGGTACCCCCAGCTTGATGGTCTTTGTGCTTCGGATCTGGCTCTGGAGGTATGGGCATGAATGGATCGTCCCTATGTGCGGAGATGAGGGCGAGATCTACCCTCGACACTGATATTGCTATGGGATCTCTGGGTGAAAGTTGATCTTTGTGTGCCCAAAGTGGTGGATGTAATGCTTGGTCCCACTGCGGTGGGTTAACGTGCCACTCATGCCCTAGTATTATGTTTATCTGTTGAAGTGCTTCATCGATATTTATGGGATGTCGATGCTATCACATGTGATTTTTGTGGGCTATCTCTGTCTTATCCTCACCTTCGACCAATGAGTACAGCTCATCAAAATTTGGAGATTCTGAGACATGGAGGACTGCATCATCAGGTAGCCTTACGGTCGGAGGTTGATCCTCTTTGAAAGGAGCCTCATGTAAGTTGGGCCTTGGGAGCTCTAAAATCTTGGTCTCTACCAACTCGAAGTGCTCTAGCACTTTGCATGTATCAGGAGATTTGAGCTCCTCCTCTTTGGTTGGTTCTTGTTGAGGAACTTGGGGCCTATGGAGGGGTGGCCAGATAGCACCCCCCATGCCTTGGTAGGGTATTTCATCCCGCTCTCCTTCTTGCTCTGATTCCTTAGAGGCTTCTTGATGAATTTCTAAGGGTGGCCCATAAACCTAAGTGGGTTCCTGAGGAAGGCTCCCATCATTGGTTATAGGAGTAGCCTCCCATTCATGTCTAGGAGGCATCGAGGGTGGTGCTCGATAGGGTCACGGAGACTTGTCTCGCACCCAAGGGTTGTGCCTCTCATAATGTTTTGTCTTATGTGTGTGAGGGATTGGAGTCCTCTCCTGCATAGTGTGTTGGAACAACTCATCCTTCTGGCGTTGAAGGTGCTCTTTGTTAATATGGTACAGTTCCTCTAAATGTAGTCGCTCTAGCTCAAGCTACGTGAATTGCATCCGACGTGTGATGTGCTTGATAGATTCTAAGATAGTTGGTCTTGCCATCTCATGTCTAGAAGGGTTAGATGCCTCTCCTACATATCTATCTCGGTCGTAGTGATCCAAGATCTCTATAGGCTGCCTCCCTTTGTTGGGGGTAGCGGCATTCCCTCGGGGCTTTGGCCTCATTGAGTGGTCCTGATAGATAGCAGGTGTGGAGGCGTATTGCTCCCTGCACTGTATATTGCTCTCGAGGAAGGTAGGGGTATTCCTCGTGCTTTCTTTCATAAGTGAAAGAGGGATGGGTGGAGTTGGCTTGCCCCACCTGAGGAGCCTTGTGCTCTGGATTTGTCCTTGTAGTCCTGACAACTAGAGGGGGTGAAGGAGGGATAGTGTAATCATGTGGTTCCTCTCGTCGAACCCTATGTTGACCTAGCACTTCATCGCATGGTGACCACTCATAGCGAGCATCTAAGGGAGCTCTCCTATGGATGTACCCCTCATGGAAGGGTGTGTGTTGGGTGCTATGCTAAACAAGAGTGCCCCTAGAAGAGGTGCCCCTATAGTCCCTTTTTGTTAAGGTGTGGAGGGGTCTGCCTTGTGTGTCAGGCCACCAAGGTGGTATGACCAAATCCTTGGGGCTATACCGGAGGTGACTTGTGCCTCCTTGGATATTCCCCATAGCATCTACCCATGATTGGGCTTGGCTGCGGGTGAGCACCATGACGATGTCTCTCTAAAAACCCTAAAATTGAAAATGAGTCAGATGGGGCCCAAAATTGGGGTGCGCATCCCTCTTACAATATATAAGACAAAAATGAAGTTTCAAGTCCTAAATCTAAATACATTAGGAGATATTGACCTCCGAACAACTCAAAAAGCATAAAAAATTAGGTGAGTAATTTTAAAACCTAATTTTGGGGCACTAGATGATGGAATTTGGCCCCGAAAACTGACTTTTTTGGACAAATAGAATTCCAAAGAATTATATTTGTTTAAAATTATCCCAACTAACTCCTTGTAAAATTTCACGTCAATCGGAGCTACGATTGAGAAGTTATGGCCCCGACAAGATGCACTAAAATTTAGGGAAAAAAATAAGATTTCCCATATTTTGTTGGATGCTCCTGCATCACTTATGGGCACCTTTGGGGTGCTTTTGGGTTGACCAAAGGGTTCATGGACACCTTTGGGGCATTTTGGAGTGACCAAGCGATTGCGGGAATCCTTGGAGCTTTTGGAGCGAGTGACAAAATGCGTAGATTTTTATCTTTTGTTTATGATTTTTCTGATTTTTTTTGTTACACTAAGCAGAAATGAACACACACATACACAAATGGTGATTATCTCTTTTAAAGATTAATGGTGTGTCCTAGACTGGTTTTAGTGCATTTTGATGATTTTGTTTTGGTTTTTTGAAAGTTTTGAAGAACGTTTAAATGCATAATGTTGGCTCATATGACTCCCATAAATGGTCGCCCCTTCAATATACCATTGCTCGACCGATATACCAACCTCTCTATATACCCGCCCTTACGAGAGGGAAACTATAGGTACGTGAGAGCAGATGGTACATGGAACATAGGCGGTACGGAAGGGGGATTGTCCTGTTAATGACACCTACCATAGAAGACTTATCCTCGCATGCATGGGAATCACCCCAGCGACACTTGGTCAGCTTTCATCAAGATTTACGCCTAACAACAGTGACAATCAGGGAAATGGATGCAAAATCAAGCCAAGGTGGTGATGAACCCACCATTGGTCTTGATCAAGGGCTGGGGTCTTACGACCAGCTCCTTGGTTTAAAGATACCATGTGATGTGTGTGTGGTTTATTTTAATTAAAATTGAAACATGCAAGCAACCAACTTTCCCTAAGCAAGCAAAAGTTGACAGAAAATAGAAACAAAAAATTAGAAAATGACAGGGACAATTTTGGAACCTTACCTCTTTTCTGCCTAGACTTGTTGTTTCTGATCTTCGGCTCTAAAAATTTACAGACAAAAATTCGTCCCTATCAGAGACGAATTACAGAACAGAATTCGTCCTGGTCTGAGACGAATTGGAATTCGTCCCAGGGTCAGACGAATTACAGTAAAGTAATCGCCACAGTCAAAGACGAATTACAGTCAAAAATTGAAAAATGGTACTTGTCAAGCACAAAACACAAAAATGGATCAGTTACTTGATCTTAAAAACTAGGGGACAGAGTCCCACCGTGATCGCCACTGAAAGCACGAGATTTTAGAAATAAAAAGAAACACTAATTGCTGCAATGTAAACTAACTAACTCGATGCACGAAATAAAGCGAATATAATCGAATCAAAACCAAACATAAAAGGAGAAAGCAGGAGCACAACCCTTTTTATTAATGTGATTCCAACTCGGTTACAATACATCTCCTCCCTTTTTAGGGGCTAGGAGAGTTAGCATGTTTCCATTACAAAAGTGAATAGTGATCTTCTTTCCGCATGCCCACATTTGAAATGGGCAGGCCAAAGTGTTGTCGCCGCTTGCATTGATGGATCTTCGATTCTTGCTGCTCCTCCTGCGTTCAAAGAAACAACAAAAGAGTTAGTAGCACCTGTTGCAAATAGGAAAAGTTTGTTCCTTGAAATTAATGAAAGATGTATGCCTAAGACTGACTAAAATGATGCATGAAATGATCCTAAATGACTTGCAAATCTGATAGAGGTCAGAAGACATTACCAGAGGGCCACTGCCATTGAAACAGTCAGCCAATCTACTTTCAACTGTAATTCATCCCTGGGTAGGACGAATTCTGCTGTTATTCGTCCTCGGGTGGGACGAATTCGACTGTGTTAGGACGCCGAGTTGATGCCGCTCAAATGTCACACCTCGGGATCTCCAAAACACCTGCAAACAAAGGGGTTAAGTAATTGGGGCCATTTTGGGACGACCCAGATGGTCGGATTCTCCCAATTTGACCTCCATCATTGAGAATTTTGATGTCGCTACCTACACGTCAGTGGGAAAACAAAAGTGACAAAAGCGACAAGCATGTGATGAAATCTGATTAAAATATTATGAAATTGAATACATGAACTATCTGTAGCAGTCTAAAATTGGTGCAGTCAAATTGGAATAATTACATTCACCTTAGTAAATAAATTTAAATTCAAATTTAACCTCCCAAACCGCCCGTTAACCGCCGAGAAACCCGTTTCCCCTTTTTCCACGCCATTTTTAGGAGTTTTTTTGACTGTTGGACGATATCGTCACCGATAAGACGATATCACCCCAGATTTGACGATTTCGTCTGGACTAGGACGTCCAGACGATTTCTACGCAAAACTACATTTTCATAATTAGACTCTGTTCCAACGGGTCTCCAATCCGAGTGGAAGTGGGATGATGTCCTTAATGGATGGATTCTTCGGCTATAATCAGATCAGGATAGCTCCTGAATACCAGGTTAAAATAACCTTTATTACCCCCTGGGGTACCTTTTGCTGGAAAGTGATGCCATTTGGCCTAAAGAACGCCGGTGCAACTTATCAACGAGCTATGACCTACATTTTTCATGATCTAATGCATGATATCCTCCATGATTATGTGGATGATATTATAGCTCGCTCTCTTATTGAAAATAATCATTTAGATGATTTAAGAAAAGTTTTTAATCGATTACGAGAATATCTCATTCGATTAAATCCAGTAAAATGCATATTCGGAGTTAAATCCGATAAAATATTAGGGGTTTTAGTTTCTTTACGTGGTATCGAAATTGACCCTCTTAAAATTGCGGCTATCACTGATATGCCCGCACCCACTAATATATCTAAATTACGAAGTTTACAAGGTAAAATTCAAGCTATCCGTCACTTTATTGATAAGCTGGCAGACAAAACTGGTCCCTTTCTCAAACTTCTTAAGAAGGACGTCCCTTTTAATTGGGACACAGAATGTAGAGAAGCTTTTGAACTTCTCAAGCAATATCTCATTAACCCACCGGTGCTTTCACCACCTAAATATGATTGCCCATTCCTTCTATATATTTCTGCTTCAGATTTTGCCTTAGGAGCCATGTTAGCTCAACTTGATGATGAAAAACGAGAAGGCGCTAATTATTATATTAGCCGAACTTTTGTCAGTTATGAAACTCGCTATACAGTGTTAGAAAAGTTATGTCTAGCAGTCGTGTTTGCTACGCAAAAATTATGACATTACATGCTTAGCCAAAAAATGTATGTCATTGCCAAATATGATCCTTTAAGATATCTCATGAGTCGACCTTATTTATTGGGTCGCACAGCCAAGTGGGTTCTTGCCCTAATCGAGTTTGATCTCACCTTCATAGGACAGAAGTCTGTTAAGGGTCAAATCATAGCAGATCAATTAGCTGCTGCACCCTTAGAGTCTACTCATCCCCTCATTATCGAGTTTCCTAATGAATGCCTTCAATTAGAGGTAGACCTTGTTGAACAATGGTCCTTATACTTTGATGGAGCCCGATGCATGAGTGGGGCTGGTAAGGGTATTATTTTAATATCTCTGCAAAAACATCTTATTCCTCTGTCCTTCAAACTAACCTTTTTTTGCACCAATAATACTGCTGAGTATGAAACTCTAATCCTTGGATTACGAGCTGCTTTAGCACTGAAAATTAAAAACCTCTTAGTTTTTGGTGATTCCCAATTGGTTATAAACCAAATTAATGAAGTTTATCAGACCAAAGATGATAAAATTCGCCCATACAAGGCCTATGTTTTACAAATAATGGCCTTGTTTGATCAAGTTACTTTGGAAGCCATTCCTCGAACTAGCAACCGTGCAGCTGATGCTATGGCCGCCGCTGCATCTCTCTTACCCTTGGAGTTAGATGACGAATATGCCACTATCATCATTCGTCGACTCCAGGAACCCGCTTCAAATACGTCATGCTTAGATCCTTTGGATGTGTTTCTAATCAATGAAACTACTCCTGAACCCTGGTATACAGACATATTTTATTTCCTCAAAAATGGGAATTTCCCTGCTAATTCTAATAGAAACCAGCATCGGTTATTACGTCGACGAGCAAGTCGATTTGTAATAATTGGCAATACTTTGTATAGGAGATCTTTTGAAGGTATCCTATTAAGATGTCTAAATTTAGAAGAATCTAAATCAGCCTTGAGTGAAGTCCACAATGGATCTTGTGGAGGACACTTTAGTGGTAGCGTCATTGCTAAAAAGCTCCTTCGGATAGGATACTTTTGGCCTACCATGGAAATGTATGCACGAGTATGTGCATCATTGCGACAAGTGTCAAAAACATGCTGACCTTGTCCATGCGCCTGCACAAGAGTTGCAGGCTATTTCATCTCCTTGGCCCTTTTCGAAATGGGGCTTGGATATTATTGGTAAAATCAACCCTGTGTCTTCCGATGGACACAAGTTCATCATAACTCGCCATCGAGTATTTCACGAAGTGGGTTGAAGCTATGCCTTTAGCTTCTTGTATTGGTTCACAGGTCTCTAAATTCATTTTTAATCAAATCATTTACAGGTTCGTAATTCCTGCCAATCTCATCTCTGATAATGGAACTCCTTTCAAAAATAAAGATGTTAAAAAATTATGCCAAAAATACAAGATTCAACACCGCTGGTCCACTCCCTATTATCCTCAGGGTAATGGTCAAGCAGAAGCTTCTAACAAAACTTTAATCAAAATTCTCAAAAGACTAGTCAATAAAACTGGTCGTGACTGGCATATTCAATTATATCCAGCCTTGTGGGCCTATCGAACTAGTGTTCGAACCCCCATAGGCACTTCACCATTTGAATTGGAAGTTCCTTCTTTGGCTCTGCTACTTCAAGAAACTGAAGTAGGAGATGAATATCACGCTGGCAGACTCAGTCAGCTAGAACTCTTAGATGAAAAATGCATCAATGCTTTGGAGCATCTCCGTGCATACCAAAACAAGCTTAAAAGAGCATATAATAAGAAAGTTCGTCATCGATCCTTTGAGATTGGCGACCTTATTCTAAAAGAAAATCAAAAAAATACAAATGCAATCAAAGAACTTAAAGGTAAATTTGAGCCCAACTGGCTCGGACCGTACATCATTACTGCAAAATTTGAATCAAGAGCGTATAAATTATCTACCTTAGATGGTAAAGAACTTAAAGAACCCATGAATATTTTACATCTCAAACGTTATTATGCATAAATTTGGTCATTTCATCCATGTATATATTTGTTCAAAATCATTATCTTGTATTTCTTTCAATTTATTCAAAAACCTCAAAAACATTCATAAAATCTTCAAAAATCTTCAAAAATATTTATTGCATTTATTTAAAGCACTTGTAAAGTTCCTTTTGCTCAAAACAAAAATCAACATAAAAATCCAAAAACAACTATATGCTTGACTCTTTCGAAACCAAAACAATATACAGAAGAAAGAGAGAGTCAACATTCTCAAAACTTTCTCAAAATCATTATTTTCTTCTATTGCAATTATATGTTTCAACTTATTTTGGATAAAATTAGCATTTATTTAGCATCCCTCACTCGCACAATCACAACAATAAATATCTTGATTTTATCCGCCATGATTACTAATCTCTCTTATATCAAAGTTCACAAAATTCAATTAAAGAAAGTTTGAGCATAGAGAATTGATCTTGTTATTTACTTAAACCAAGCACATCCTTTCACAATAAAATGATTATATTTATAATTTCCATGTTTTGCTACATAGTAGAACTGATTTCTTGGGTGAAAAGTTTCCCCTGCTATCCTATCATGCACATGGTCTAGAATCTTTGAGAATTGGCAAAAGGACAAGCTCACCCCTACCCAGAATAAAAATCCCTTGCTCTACAGCTAATCTGAGCAAGTATCCCTAGCAAAGAAAAATAAAAAGAAAAAGAAAAGAAAAATTCAAAAAAAAAAAAAAAGAGAAAAGAAAAATGTTATTTCAGCAATGTTCCAAGTATTCTCAAGCAAAAGAAATACAGAAAGCAAAAGCAAGAAAGCAATAAAATCCCTTTCCCTACCCTTTGAAAAGAAAAGAAGGGTTGATGAGCTTGAATCCCTGGAATTCTCAATTATTCGAAATCGTGAGGTAAGCCCCATAACAAGTGGTTTGTGCCCAACCTGCTTGGCCTTGGGTAACTCCTAGCGTGGTGATATGTCTATCACATTAGCGACCTTCTTTTGTACAGACCTATGTCTGCTTATGGATTAGCTAGCTCTTGATAATCCAATCTACATAGTAGTCTAGTATGGTTATATGCATCTACATCATGGTTAATGAACACTTATTTGGTTTCTTCAAATCATTTGTATCATAGTATCTTGCTCAAATTTGGTAAATGAACAATGCAATTGCACACACATTTGTATTTGAGAGATTTTTTTTATCATTATGATAAATCAAGATTGGGAATGAATGCACATATGCACATGGGATTCCTTATAAATCTAACTTTTTATCTTCAAAATACTTTGAAATATTATTTTTGCAACTTGTATGGAATAAATCAAATACAGTTGTTTTCCACAAAGACAACTATATAATAGCAAAAATAAAAAAATTCCTTTCAAAAAATATCATATATATCGTGTCGACTTTCGCAACGATGGTATAGTTTCAAAACCCAAATTGGAATTTTATGCCTAGCGCAAGTCCTCATTATCATATTTTCTGTTCATAAAAAATCAATCATGCAATAAAACTATCCTTTTTTGTATTTTCGCGATGATGGTATAAGTCTATACCTACATATTCTATGCCTAGCGCAAACCATTGTAACAATTTTTTTTTTCCCAATTTATCAAAAATCATACAAAACATATGACTTCATATTACACAAATTTTGCTTTTCAAAAGAATGCACATTTTCATTATTTCATGTCATTATGTCAACCTCCAATTTTGCAATGATGGTATAATTCCTAAGGAATTATTCAACAATTTTATCACACTTAGGAATTTATGCCTAGCAAAAATCATTTTTTACAAATATTTCATGCATAATATTTTATGGAAATCTGAAAACAAACCATCATCATCATCATCATTTGCAAAGTCTTAAGATAGTATCTTAAGCACTCTTTTCTTTTAACAATATTTCTATCCTGGGACTAGCTTGACGACCGAGTGAGCAGTGACTCCATGAAATGGTCTATAATAACGACAATGTCCTTTGAAATTATTGTTAGAAATCTATTTTTATTTTTACATTTCATTACAACCAATCAATTTGTTACATCAGATTATTTCATTTAAAATATTTATAGCATGACATCCAAGTTATAATATTTTCCAAAACAATATAATTACATGAATCATCAATAAAATCATTACATCAATCAAATCAATCAATTACATCAAACATAAAAAGCATCATAAGTATCACATAAGACAAGTCATATACTCAAAAATATCTCATCTATATATATCAACAGTATATATACATCATCAAAACTGGATTGGTATGCCACAATCTGTACCTCGACATACTCAATCCTCTATCAATACAAGTATAATACAATATTAGTAGCCATATCCCGCCCTCTAGCCTCGAGAGCCTCTAGAGCTCTCGGCCTCATCTCCTCCCCTACCCTACGGAGGACGAGGTGGTCCCATCATAGTATGTGTGGTACTATGAGTCCTCATTATCGATCGGGATGAGCTCCTCGTCGACCCTGTCCTGATCGAATCGGCTATGGCAGCCGGAAGCTGTATCCTCTGGCCCTCTGGCACCGCCTCATAGTATAGCACCTGATAGAATGCGGTCTGAGAAACCGACCGTAGCAGCTCCTGAGTTCTCACCCCTTTGCCTTGTGCCCTGATACGTACATTTTCATCTTGTAGCTGCGACACCTCAGCATGGTGCTGTGCAGCTGCATCCTGTAGTGTCTGCACCTGAGCCTGCAGATGATCCCTCTCTACCCAGAGAGTAGCCATCTCGCTACTCTCTCCTGTATCCATGCCATTGCCCTTATCGAGCGATGGTGGCCTCTATGGAGATGGGGGTCTCGCTTCCCTCCTCTCCCTCTCCCTCTACCGTGGCCACTCCTGTGCCTATGGCCTCCTTTGCTCTCTCCCGTCGTGACCTTGGGCCGCCTCTATCGTTGCCTGGTGTCGCCTCCCTATCCGACGCACAACTACGTGGATCGGACCCTATGCCCTCATCATCCGAGGAGGGCGAATGCCTGTGTACCAGGCATGTCTGGAGCCTCGCTAACAGTGGTGTTATCCTGGATAGTCTGAGAAAACTCATAATCCCTCAGAGATGGGATCCCCTGCTGCAGACTGAACTATCACAAAACCCAGTTGTAGCGATGGAGCTCCACCTCTCCCCTCTCCATCCTCAGCCAACAGACTCACCTGATGTGAGCCAGCTCCTGTGCGTCCTCTGCCCACCCTGGATGCTGCCTCCATGGCCTCCAGGTGATCTGGTCTGGGACCAAGTCATCCAGTAGTCTCCGGGACACCGGTAGGTCGATCCGTCGTTGTGCCCCTCTTTGGAGCCACCAGTAGAAGACTCGGGGCCTCTCCCCGTCAACCCCTGTCAGTGGAAGCCCTACCGGCCTCCGCAATGCAATGTGCTTCCAGCACCAAACCTATAGGAGCGATGTCATGACCAGACACCGCTCGCCCTTGTACACGACCCCATAAAGGATCCTATACAGCCGACATAGAACAAAGCTACCCCAAGAAAATCTATAGCCATGGTCACGCATATCATAGATCACATCTACGAGCATCCATGGCACACTGCATCCGCTCTGGTGGCACAACAAAAGTCCACCAACCACCCCAGCCAAAACTCGTGTTAGTGTAGATGCCCCAGGCATCTGGCGCAAGGCCTTGATGTTCACTCCACCCTTCTCCAGGGCAAATCTCGGGTCACCGCAGAGTTGTCCCATCACGTGGCCCTGATTGGTCGCAGGTGTGATCATCCTCCCTTGTATGGGGATTCTAAGAATCCTCCATACATCCTCTAGTGTGGGAGTCATCTCCCCTATCGGTAACCAAAAGCATGAAGAGCCCGGGTACCACCTATCTGCTAGGGCTGTTAGTAGCTCCATGTCAGTAGAAACCTGTGGCATCTCTGCCACATGCTGCAAGCCAGCTTGTGCCAGCAGATCCCACTCTGCCTGGGTGAGAGCGGCTAAGTCGTCTCTCAGCCCACCGTATTTCCACTCTCTACTCTTTAGTAGTCCTCTCTACAAACATAAACAATCAAAACAACAAACAATCATTAATAACAATTTGAGTAATCAAAAATACAACTTAAAGATCAAATTTTTGCAATTGATGATATCGCCCACTATTGGACGATATCGTCCCAAATTTGAGCAAAATCGTCTCCGATTTCGCATGTCGAAATCGTCTCTAATTTGACGAAATCGTCCCTTTTTTGTCGATTTCACCCTTGGGTGAAATTGACGAACTTGAGACGATTTCGTCGAACTAGGGACGATTTCGTTCGGACGACGTCGACGGCCAAAAATGGCCGCGATGCTCAAAATTCATCTTAAAATCTATCTACAAAGCATGTAAAATTCAAATTAAATCAATCTAAATTGAGTTTAAACCCTTACCCGTAGACCGCGGCGGACCTCTGCAGATCTGTGCACTGTCTCTACCATTTTTGCTCCAGAGCTCTAAAAATAGTAAAATGAACAGTAACAATGAATTAGGGTTTTACCCTATTTTTCTTAATTTTATTCAAAATAATTCACAAATAATTTTTGCTTTTCGTGTTTTTACCTCAAACGTTCGATTTGGGTAAAAACACGGAGGGGGCACCATAGTAAGCTCTCGTACGATTCAACCAAGAATCGTCGCCTAAAAATGGGAATAATTTTTTGCTTTCTCGTAGATCGAGAAGAACTCATCTTTAACGCATTTTCTTTGGAAAATTTGCTAAAGAGGGGGCAAAATGTAGCACCCTAAAATTGGCGCAGTCAAATTGGAATAATTACATTCACCTTAGTAAATAAATTTAAATTCAAATTTAACCTCCCAAACCGCCCGTTAATCGCCGAGAAACCCGTTTCCCCTTTTTCCACGCCATTTTTAGGAGTTGTTTTGACCGTTGGACGATATCATCGCCGATCAGACGATATCACCCCAGATTTGACGATTTCGTCTGGACTATGACGTCTAGACGATTTCGTCGCAAAAATGCATTTTCATAATTAGAATCTGTTCCAACAGGTCTCCAATCCAGGGAGAAGCATGTCTGCGTCGTTTGGACCCTCCCCCGTTGGAGATCTCCCAAATTGGGAAGATCTCCAACCTCCCAACAACTTTCCCTAAGCCTATTTAACTCTAAGACTTTTCCCTCCCCAACCCTTGGCTGAATTTTTATGCAAATCGACTCCCTATGTGCTAGAACTTCTCAAATTTGCTTTTTGCACTATTCCTATAGTAATTTTATTGTAGGTATATCACTGGTTTTCAGCCGGAGCCAACACCTATCACAGCCGACGAACCTATCAAGATCGGAGGCGATCCTGTCAAATTAGGGACGATCTCGTGACCGATGCGAGACGATCTCGATCGCAGACATACATCGAGGAAATCGATGCTCGAAGTTTTCTCTTCTCTCTTTTCTCTCTGTCATTTTATGCTATAAATCGGATCATTTATTTAGTTTTTATTCTACTTTGCATCTGGAGTTCACCCATCTAGTTTAGATTGCACATTAAATTCATGATTTGCCATCATAATGTAGTGATATGTTTTACTTTCTATTTTAAATTATTGCTTAGTATTCACCTTGTTCTTTAGCATATTTTGCCTCTATTTTGCATAGTAGAATTGCTTGTATTTTGCATCTGTTCTCTGTTTTGCAGGTTTCTAATGAATTCGTTTGACGAATTCATCAGATCTGAGATGATTCTGTCTGTCTCAGATGATCCTGTCAGATTCCAGATGATTCTGATAGATTGAAGGTGATTTTGTCGAATCCCAGATGATCCAGACTACTTCAAGCATCAGAAACTTCATCAGACATCCCGGATCAGGTAATCTCCATTAGCCTCCTACAAATTCTCTATTTTTCTACTTTCAGTCTATTTACTGTATTCATTTAAATTGCATTTTCATGTATTTTAAGTTAGAATCATTCAGCCAAACCTAGGATGAATGTTTAAGGATAAAATGAACCCATTAAAACACATTCCCAAAACCTAGGCATGGAAACTGCCACCAAATGTTTCCTGGTGAACCCACCATCCGTCGACAAATCACCAAAATGCATCTCCCTTGAGAGGCGGGACCTTCGCAAAGTCCTCTTGTCCAAGGTACCGCATCATCCTTTTCCCATCCTCCTTTCGGGCGTAGATCCAATAGCCTGAAGGTAGGGATGCAAAAAATTTAGAGCGATACATTTTGGTGAACCCGACGTGAATGCATCATAACCTTTTGAAAAACAAAAAAAAAAAAAAAAAATAGAACAACTAAAACTTAGATGCATTTTAAAACATTTAAGGTTCAAAATCATGTTTAGATGGTAGCTCCTAAAAAGAGGTTAGCAGTTACTATAAACGTAGAAAACCAATTGGCAGCTATAGAAATTAATTTTGTCCTTAGTATCCCTGAAACAAGTAGAAATCAATCCTTGTGGGATGAACTTGTCAGGAGACTTAGGCTTATTTCATCTAGGTCCACACAACTTAAACAGATTAAGAGGCTAGTCTTGGATAGAATCCTGGATCCTCATCAATTAGTGTTCTATCATGAACTTCAGAGAGCCTGCCATAGATGGCTAGCCTATAGGAGAGCTTTAGTATCTTCAGAGTTGTTTAGCTTCGAGGAATACCTCGAGAACGTAGACATTGTACACCAATTCTTAGGCCTTGTAGAAGACCAAGAAGTTGTTCTTATAGATAGGGAAATATGGAACAGATTTTCACGAGCTGTGCTATATCGAGAGTATTGCCATGAGCTTTACTTTTATCAACTAGCATCTGAAACAGACAATATCACCATAGCCCTTTTCATCAAATTCTTAAAAGAAAACTTTCAATTTGAAGAAGAACATTTCATGACCCCTGAACAACTTGAACCTATTAATGATATTCATAAGTTATTCATAGAAGATTAGTTCATTTGCTTTCAGTCTTATTATTATTATTGCTTGCATTTATTGTTTCATTTGCTGTCTTTATTATATTGTTTCAAAGAAAAACTAAAAAAAAAAAAAAAAACATAGTAAAAAACTTAAACATTTCATTTACAATATTGCATTAGGTATATATGAATATATACCTTTTAATTTGTTGCATATATATATATATATATAATATATATATATATATATATATATATATATATATATATATATATATATATATATATATATATATATATTTGCTGAAATCAAAAATTAGCACCATGACTAGACTTAGGAATGGTAAAGAAATTTTAGGAGAAGGAGAAGATTAGCTACAAAATACAACTGAAAACCCAAATGTCCTTCTTGGAGATACAAATCCGGAAGGTGAAACTCTAGGACAATCAGATGAAGACTTAGGGGAAGATAAGGAACAAGAAGGAAGTGTTAAAGAGAATGAATCCTCGTCCCCTAGAATAGCTCCCAATGGAGGCATCACTTTTGACAACGCAGAACATTTTCAAAAATTTCTTAATCAACATATCGACGTCCTTAATGTGGCAGTCCGTATTGATAAATGGGAAATTAGTGATGCTCAAGCAGCCTTAGAACGGGCGCTTGATATGCAAACTAATCCCTTGTCTTTCATTGATCAAGAAAGTGATAAGGGGGGACCATCCAATGTGAATATGGTCACTATAGCCCAAGCCATGACCAAACAACAGGTTACCCAACCTCCTAAGTAACCTATTAATCAACCTAAAATCACTCCCGCACAAAATAAAATTCCCTTCACTACTTTGTTCCTCCAAACTATTGAGCAAAATGCTTTAAATAAACAGAAATCTAAAACAAAGCCAAATACAAATTTTCAACAATCTGCAATACAACATAATCCAACTTCAAAATTTCTCCATAATATTTTTCCTACCAATGTTTTACACAATAGTAACATGGCATCTAATATGCATGTTCCTCCATCATATGCCCATAAAACTCATGTCAATGCCCCACCAAATCAATATGGGGGGCAAACTAGTAATCTGGAAGCTATGGTGAAACAATTGGCTTCACGTATGGACCAGATAGATCCCTACCGTCCCTCGTACAATTATCGAGAGATTTGTAGCCAACCATTGGATCCCATAGTGGTAGCTCAACCATACCCTAAGCATTTTCCCATGCCCGTCCCGCCTATCTATAAAGGAACCGAAGATCCCATAGAACATCTTCGCATGTTTAGGATAGCATGTCATGACATATCGCATGACGACTTGCTATTACTAAAAATGTTCCCTAAAAGTTCAGGTGGAATGGCGTTAGAGTGGTACTACCAATTGCCCACTCACTCAAGAAACTTTGAAGAAACAGCTGAGTCATTTGTTCATCAATTTAGTGCCTACATCGAGAGGCATGTAACTATTAAAGATCTATACAACTTAAAACAAGATAAAGACGAATGTTTTGCTGATTTCTTAGCGAGATGGAGACAATTGACAGGAAAACTACACTTTGTGCTACCCTATAGGGAAATGTTAGACATTTTCATTAACAATTTACAAGAACAACTTTCTTATGAGCTATCAACAACTACTTTGACTACCTTCGATCAAGCTATAGACTTAGCTCGAAGAGTAGAATATGCCCTCATTAGGAGAGGCCAACTTAGAAAGAAGGATGATGAGAAAACATCTAGAAATAAATATAAAAACAAACAAGTTGTCGGTGATGGAGTCATCGATGGCAGTAAATGTTGCTAATGTCAATGCAACAAAAACAACAAAAAAATTCATCTTGAAACCTCCTGATAAGCCTCCTCGAGAGTTCACTAGATTAAACCAACCTTTATCAACTATTTTACCTCAACTTATTGAAAGAGGTTTAATCCAACTGCCAGCTATCCGAGAACTTGACCCAAGCATACTCGGATATAGAGCTGATTTGCACTGTGATTTTCATAGAGGTCCTGGACATTCTACCAATTCTTGTAAGAGATTGAAATATAAAATACAAGATTTGATTGACAATAATGAAATGGAAGTGCAAGCCTTCCAACCTAAATAAAACCCTCCTAATAATAATACCCAAAATACTGTTCCCCAAAATCAAACTCAGAATGCCAATCAAACTTTAGACATATTTCAACACCCTTTACCAAGACACGGTAAGGAGGTAGCCAATCAAATTGAACATCACAATGTTCCCCCTCCTACCCGATATGTAGGAACCATTAGCAAAAAATTACCTATTTAGGATTCTCAAACCTTTGACACAACCTTATCCCTGGTTACAACCAGGCCCTTACATAATTTTCAAACTTTTGATTCTAGCGATATAGAGTCAGATAGTGAAAGTGAAGTAGACACCATTCAATCGAATAGTTCTGAAAATGAATCAGATCCTATTCAACCTATCACAGATGCTAATGTTCTAGAAGAACCATTTCCCAGAAGAGTCACTACTCGACCTTCTTCTAATGTAGTCCTTCCTTATGAACAAGCCATAAACTCTCAACCAAGACCGTTTCAACGTCATCACTATAACATTGTAGGTACCATCGGAGTCGTCACCCGACAACAAGCTCACAATTCCCAACAAGAACCAAACCAGAATGATGGATTAGCTCCATTCATTCTAAAAAATCCCAATAAAGGAAATCATGCTCCTATTGTTCAACCTAAACCCCCTTACAGCATTAATGAGCAATTGTCTAATACCACCGCCAGAATCTCCCTTTTAGATTTATTAAGATCCTCTCCCACCCATAGGGATGAGTTGATGCTTACTTTGAGCCAGATGATGGTACCTCAAAACATCCAACCTGAAGCTATGGCCAATACTATCATCACGCGAGAGATTGATTGTATTGACTTTCGAGATAAATATATCCCACAACACAGTTTACACAAGGATAATCCCTTGTATATTACGGCTTTAATTGGGGATGTAGCTGTCAAACGAGTTTTGATTGATAATGGCTCATCTCTAAACATTTGTACCTTTGACTTCTACCAATGATTTGGTTTTAGAAGTGACGAAATGAAGAATACTGATATGATTATCAAAGCCTTTAATGACGAAACACAAGAAACTTGTGGAGTCATTACCCTCCCCTTACAAGTTGGTCCTAGAACCCTTGAGACAACTGTGTTTATTGTACATTTCCCAGCATCGTACAATATACTTTTGGGTCGCCCTTGGATTAATGCCATGCGAGCAGTCCCATCAACTTTACACCAATGTGTTAAGTTTGAGTTTAAAAATCAGTTGGTCACTATTCATGGTGACCCTAGACCTTTTGATATGTGTGCATTGGCAGAACCAGTTTGAGTGCAATTTTGCCTCGCTCTCGTCATCCACATATCCTAGTTCTTCTTCATCTAAAACTCGTGAAATATAAACCCATCACTTCATCTATTCCTCCTCCATTAACTTCATCTTCCCATATAGATCAACCACCTTCTAAACAAATTACTGTAGAACTTCAAAAAGCTCTTAAAACTACAACCAATTCTTCAAGTTCTAATCCCATAAATTCAAAATATTCAAACACGTCTATCACACCTTCTACATCTCAAGACATAGGTAATAAGCCTTCTACATATTATGCCCTCTCTGATGATCTTTTACCAGATTTATCTACAACCTTAATATCAGAAAAAATGAATGCTTTCATGCAAGATTCAAACCTTTTAAATCAATTGTCGCCATCTCCTCGTACTTTGGGCCTCCCACAACCTATGGGAAGTTCTTACCAAGTCGGGAGTTGCGCCTTCATTTACAAAGGATATGACTGGGGAAGAATCCCTCGGAATATCAAAACCCATCATGAGGGATATGCTCGGTGCTATTTTACCAATGATTATATTAAAGCTAAACCCATGATGCTTAAAATGGGATATAAAGGGAAAGGCTTAGGACCTTTCGAAAATGGCATGAAAGAACCTTTCGAGGTAGAACCGTGGCCTGCCCGCTGTGGTGTGGGCCTATTTCCTAGTAAGGGACAACCATTTCATTTTGAGGATGATGATCATCTCATATGCTACCAAGATTATTTGGATAGGCATGTTGATTTGCCCCTTAGAACTCAGTCATTTTCATGCAACATGCTATCCATAGCATACCCTGAAATGATTGCTGACCCCGATGAAGAATTGGAAGGAGATATTTTCCATGATGTCTCTGTTGAAGAGATGTTGCACAACGGGTTTTATTTTGATGGTTCTATACCAACCATAGCTCAGCTTGAGGCCACTGATCCTCAAAATGAATTATCTAAATTAACTTTACAAGAATTACAAGAATTGGGTGTTTCACCCGCCCCCCCTAATTTTGAAAGAGATCTACACATGGAGGTAGAAAATTTCATTAAAATTAACATTGGAACTAAGGACAACCCTCACATAATCAATATTGGAGCAGAACTAAGTCAAGAAAAACAAGAACAATACATAGCATTTCTTAAAGAGTATGAAGATGTCTTCGCGTGGACATATGAAGATATGCCCGGTCTAGACCCTTCTGTAGTCATGCACCATCTAGTGGTCCATCCGGATGCTAAACCTGTTAAACAAAAACTTAGAAAAATGCACCCCAAAGTGGCTCTGCTAGTCAAAGGGGAGTTAGAAAAATTCTTGAATGTTATCTTCATACAAGCTATTGATTATGCTGAATGGATCTCAAATGTAGTTCCATTCACCAAGAAAGAAGCTACCAAAGTTAGGGTTTGCACAGATTTCAGATATATTAATGTTGCATGCCCTAAAGATGACTTTCCTATTCCGAATATGGACCAAATTATCGACTTTACTGTCGAAAGTGGGATGATGTCCTTAATGGATGGATTCTCCGGCTATAATCAGATCAGGATAGCTCCTGAAGACCAGGCTAAAATATCCTTTATTACCCCCTAGGGTACCTTTTGCTGGAAAGTGATGCCATTTGGCCTAAAGAACGCCGGTGCAACTTATCAACGAGCTATGACCTACATTTTTCATGATCTGATGCATGATATCCTCCATGATTATGTGGATGATATTATAGCTCACTCTCTTATTGAAAATAATCATTTAGATGATTTAAGAAAAGTTTTTAATCGATTACGAGAATATCTCATTCGATTAAATCCAGCAAAATGCATATTCGGAGTTAAATCCGAAAAACTATTAGGGGTTTTAGTTTCTTTACGTGGTATCGAAATTGACCCTCTTAAAATTGTGGCTATCACTGATATGCCCGCACCCACTAATATATCTGAATTACGAAGTTTACAAGGTAAAATTCAAGCTATCCATCGCTTTATTGATAAGCTGGCAGACAAAACTGGCCCCTTTCTCAAACTTCTTAAGAAGGAAATCCCTTTTAATTGGGACACATAATGTAGAGAAGCTTTTGAACTTCTCAAGCAATATCTCATTAACCCATCGGTGCTTTCACTGCCTAAATCTGATCGCCCATTCCTTCTATATATTTCTGCTTCAGATTCTGCCTTAGGAGCCATGTTAGCTCAACTTGATGATGAAAAACGAGAATGCGCTAATTATTATATTAGCCAAACTTTCGTCAGTTATGAAACTCGCTATACAACGTTAGAAAAGTTATGTCTAGTAGTCATGTTTGCTATGCAAAAATTATGACATTACATGCTTAGCCAAAAAACGTATGTCATTTCCAAATATGATCCTTTAAGATATCTCATGAGTCGACCTTATTTATCGGGTCACACAGCCAAGTGGGTTCTTGCCCTAAGCAAGTTTGATCTCACCTTCATAGGACAGAAGTCTGTTAAGGGTCAAATCATAGCAGATCAATTAGCTGTTGCACCCTTAGAGTCTACTCATCCCCTCATTATCGAGTTTCTCGATGAATGCCTTCAATTAGAGGCAGACCTTGTTGAACAATGGTCCTTATACTTTGATGGAGCCCGATGCATGAGTGGGGCTAGTACGGGTATTATTTTAATATCTTCGCAAAAACATATTATTCCTCTGTCCTTCAAACTAACCTTTTTTTGCACCAATAATACTGCTGAGTATGAAGCTCTAATCCTTGGATTATGAGCTGCTTTAGCATTGAAAATTAAAAACCTCTTAGTTTTTGGTGATTCCCAATTGGTTATAAACCAAATTAATGAAGTTTGTCAGACCAGAGATGATAAAATTTGCCCATACAAGTCCTATGTTTTACAACTAATGGCCTTGTTTGATCAAGTTACTTTGGAATCCATTCCTCGAACTAGCAACCGTGCAGCTGATGCTATGGCCGCCGTTGCATCTCTCTTGCCCTTGGAGTTAGATGACGAATATGCCACTATCATAATTCTTCGACTCCAGGAACCTTCTTCAAATACGTCATGCTTAGAGCCTTTGGATGTGTTTCTAATCAATGAAACTACTCCTGAACCCTGGTATACAGACATATTTTATTTCCTCAAAAATGGGAATTTCCCTGCTAATTCTAATAGAAACCAGCGTCGGTTATTACGTCAACGAGCAAGTCGATTTGTAATAATTGGCAATACTTTGTATAGGAGATCTTTTGAAGGTATCCTATTAAGATGTCTAAATTTAGAAGAATCTAAATCAGCCTTGAGTGAAGTCCACAATGGATCTTGTGGAGGACACTTTAGTGGTAGCGTCATTGCTAAAAAGCTCCTTCGGATAGGATACTTTTGGCCTACCATGGAAACGGATGCACATGAGTATGTGCGTCATTGAGAAAAGTGTCAAAAACATGCTGACTTTGTCCATGCGCCTGCATAAGAGTTGCAGGCTATTTCATCTCCTTGGCCCTTTTCTAAATGGGTCTTGGATATTATTGGTAAAATCAACCCTGTGTCTTCTGATGGACACAAGTTCATCATAACTGCCACTAAATATTTCACGAAGTGGGTCGAAGCTATGCCTTTAGCTTCTTGTACTAGTTCACAGGTCTCTAAATTCATTTTTAATCAAATCATTTTCAGGTTCGTAATTCCTGCCAATCTCATCTCTGATAATGGAACTCCTTTCAAAAATAAAGATGTTAAAAAATTATGCCAAAAATACAAGATTCAACACCGCTGGTCCACTCCCTATTATCCTCAGGGTAATGGTCAAGCAGAAGCTTCTAACAAAAATTTAATCAAAATTCTCAAAATACTAGTCAATAAAACTGGCCGTGACTGGCATATTCAATTATATCCAGCCTTGTGGGCCTATCGAACTAGTGTTCGAACCCCCACAGGCACTTCACCATTTGTTTTGGTATATGGTGCCGAGGCAGTTTTTCCATTTGAATTGGAAGTTCCTTCTTTGGCTCTACTACTTCAAGACACTGAAGTAGGAGATGAATATCGCGTGGCAGACTCAGTCAGCTAGAACTCTTATATGAAAAATGCATCAATGCTTTGGAGCATCTCCGTGCATACCAAAACAAGCTTAAAAGAGCATATAATAAGAAAGTTTGTCATCGATCCTTTGAGATTGGCGACCTTGTTCTAAAAGAAAATCAAAAAAATACAAATGCAACCAAAGAACTTAAAGGTAAATTTGAGCCCAACTGGCTCGGACCGTACATCATTACTGCAAAATTTGAATCAGGAGCGTATAAATTATCTACCTTAGATGGTAAAGAACTTAAAGAACCCATGAATATTTTACATCTCAAACGTTATTATGCATAAATTTGGTCATTTCATCCATGTATATATTTTTTCAAAATCATTATCTTGTATTTCTTTCAATTTATTCAAAAACCTCAAAAACATTCATAAAATCTTCAAAAATATTTATTGCATTTATTTAAAGCACTTGTAAAGTTCCTTTTTCTCAAAACAAAAATCAACATAAAAATCCAAAAACAACTATATGCTTGACTCTTTCGAAACCAAAACAATATACAGAAGAAAGAGAGAGTCAACATTCTCAAAACTTTCTCAAAATCATTATTTTCTTGCAATTATATGTTTCAACTTATTTTGGATAAAATTAGCATTTATTTAGCATCCCTCACTCGCACAATCACAACAATAAATATCTTGATTTTATCTGGCATGATTACTAATCTCTCTTATATCAAAGTTCACAAAATTCAATTAAAGAAAGTTTGAGCATAGAGAATTGATCTTGTTATTTACTTAAACCAAGCACATCCTTTCACAATAAAATGATTATATTTGTAATTTCCATGTTTTGCTACATAGTAGAACTGATTTCTTGGGTGAAAAGTTTCTCCTGCTATCCTATCATGCACATGGTCTAGAATCTTTGAGAATTGGCAAAAGGACAAGCTCACCCCTACCCAGAATAAAAATCCCTTGCTCTACAGCTAATCTGAGCAAGTATCCCTAGCAAAGAAAAAGAAAAAGAAAAAGAAAAGAAAAATTCAAAAAAAAAAAAAAAAAAAAAAAAAAATGTTATTTCAGCAATGTTCCAAGTATTCTCAAGCAAAAGAAATACAGAAAGCAAAAGCAAGAAAGCAATAAAATCCCTTCCCCTACCCTTTGAAAAGAAAAGAAGGGTTGATGAGCTTGAATCCCTGGAATTCTCAATTATTCGAAAACTATGAGGTAAGCCCCATAACAGGTGGTTTGTGCCCAACCCGCTTGGCCTTGGGTAACTCCTAGCGTGGTGATATGTCTGTCACATTAGCGACCTTCTTTTGTACGAGACCTATGTCTGCTTATGAATTAGCTAGTTCTTGATAATCCAATCTACATAGTAGTCTAGTATGGTTATATGCATCTACATCATGGTTAATGAACACTTATTTGGTTTCTTCAAATCATTTGTATCATAGTATCTTGCTCAAATCTGGTAAATGAACAATGCAATTGCACACACATTTGTATTTGAGAGATTTTGTCTATCATTATGATAAATCAAGATTGGGAATGAATGCACATATGCACATGGGATTCCTTATAAATCTAACTTTTGTCTTCAAAATACTTTGAAATATTATTTTTGCAACTTGTATGGAATAAATCAAATACAGTTGTTTTCCACAAAGACAACTATATAATAGCAAAAATAAAAAATTCCTTTCAAAACATATCATATATATCGTGTCGACTTTCGCAACGATGGTATAGTTTCAAAACCCAAATTGGAATTTTATGCCTAGCGCAAGTCCTCATTATCATATTTTCTGTTCATAAAAAATCAATCATGCAATAAAACTATCTTTTTTTGGATTTTTGCGATGATGGTATAAGTCTATACCTACATATTCTATGCCTAGCGCAAACCATTGTAACAATTTTTTTTCCCAATTTATCAAAAATCATACAAAACATGACTTCATATTACACAAATTTTGCTTTTCAAAAGAATGCACATTTTCATTATTTCATGTCATTATGTCAACCTCCAATTTTGCAATGACGGTATAATTCCTAAGGAATTATTCAATAATTTTATCACACTTAGGAATTTATGCCTAGCAAAAATCAATTTTTACAAATATTTCATGCATAATATTTTATGGAAATCTGAAAACAAACCATCATCATCATCATCATTTGCAAAGTCTTAAGACAGTCTCTTAAGCACTCTTTTATTTTAACAATATTTCTATCCTGGGACTAGCTTGACGACCGAGTGAGCAGCGACTCCATGAAATGGTCTATAATAGCGACAATGTCCTTTGAAATTATTGTTAGAAATATCTTTTTATTTTTACATTTCATTACAACCAATTAATTTGTTACATCAGATTATTTCATTTAAAATATTTATAGCATGACATCCAAGTTATAATATTTTCCAAAACAACATAATTACATGAATCATCAATAAAATCATTACATCAATCAAATCAATCAATTACATCAAACATAAAAAGCATCATAAGTATCACATAAGACAAGTCATATACTCAAAAATATCTCATCTATATATATCAACAGTATATATACATCATCAAAACTGGATTAGTATGCCACAATCTGTACCTCAGCATACTCAATCCTCTATCAATACAAGTATAATACAATATCAGTAGCCATATCCCGCCCTCTAGCCTTGAGAGCCTCTAGAGCTCTCAGCCTCATCTCCTCCCCCGCCCTACGAAGGACGAGGTGGTCCCATCACAGTATGTGTGGTACTGTGAGTCCTAATCGTCGACCGGGATGAGCTCCTCGTCAACCCTGTCCTGATCGGATCGGCTATGGCAGCCGACAGCTGTATCCTCTGGCCCTCTAGCACCGCCTGGTAGTATAGTGCCTGATAGAATGTGGTCTGAGAAACCGACCGTAGCAGCTCTTGAGTGCTCACCCCTCCACCTCGTGCCCTCAGACATGCATTCTTGTCTCGCAGCTATGACACCTCAGCCTGGTGCTATGCAGCTGCATCCTGTAGTGTCTACACCTGAGCCTGCAGACGATCCCTCTCTGCCTGGAGAGTAGCCATCTCGCTACTCTCTCCTGTATCCAAGCCCTTTCCCTTATCGGGCGATGGTGGCCTCTGTGGAGATGGGGGTCTCGCCTGCCTCCTCTCCCTCTCCCTCTGTCACGGCCGCTCCTATGCTTGTGGCCTCCTCTGCTCTCTCCTACCATGACGTTGGGCTGCCTCTATCGCTGCCTGGTGCCACCTCCCTATCCGACGCACAACTACGTGGATCGAACCCTGTGCCCTCGTCATCCGAGGAGGGCGGATGCCTGTGTACCAGGAATCATAGCCATCGGCTACTCCTACGTCATCCCCATCCACTAGCTGGATGGGGGCATCGTCCGTGTCCTGACTCTAGAATCACTGCATGTCTGGAGCCCCGCTAACAGTGGTGTTATCCCGTACAGTCTGGGAAAACTCATAATCCCTCAGAGATGGTATCCCCTGCTGCAGACTAAACTGTCACAAAACCCGGTCGTAGCGGTGGAGCTCCACCTCTCCCCTCTCCATCCTCATCCAGCAAACTCGCCTGATGCGAGCCAGCTCCTGTGCATCCTTTGCCCACCCTGGATGCTGCCTACATGGCCTCCAGGTGATCTGGTCTGGGACCAAGTCATCCAGTAGTCTTCGAGACACTGGCAGGTCGATCCGTCGTTGTGCCCCTCTCCGGAGCCACCAGTAGAAGACTCGGGGCCTCTCCCTATCAACCCCTATCAGTGGAAGCCCTACCGGCCTCTACACCGCAATGTGCTCCCAGCACCAAACTTGTAGGAGCGATGTCATGACCAGACATCGCCCGCCCTTGTACATGACCCCATAAAGGATCCTGTACAGCCGGCATAGAACAAAGCTGCCCTAAGAAAATTTGTAGCCATGGTCGAGCATATCATAGATCACATCTGTGAGCATCCAAGGCACCCTGCATCCGCTCTAGTGGCACAACAGAAGTCCACCAACCACCCCAGCCAAAACTTGTGTCAGTGTAGATGCCCCAGGCATCTGGCGCAGGGCCTCGATGCTCACTCCGCCCTTCTCCAGGGCAAAGCTCGGGTCACCGCAGAGTCGTCCCATCACGTGGCCCTGATTGGCCGCAGGTGTTATCATCCTCCCTTGTATGGGGATTCTAAGAATCCTCCATACATCCTCTAGTGTGGGAGTCATCTCCCCTATCGGTAACCAGAAGCATGAAGAGCCCGAGTACCACCTATCTGCTAGGGCTGTCAGTAGCCCCATGTCAGTAGAAACCTGCGACATCTCTGCCACATGATACAAGCCGGCCTATGCCAGCAGATCCCGCTCTGCCTGGGTGAGAGTGGCCAAGTCATCTCTCAGCCCGTCGTATTTCCACTCTCTGCACTTTAGTAGTCCTCTCTGCAAACATAAACAATTAAAACAACAAACAATCATTAATAACAATTTCAGTAATCAAAAATACAACTTAAAGATCAAATTTTTGCAATTGATGATATCACCCACTATTGGACGATATTGTCCCAAATTTGAGCAAAATCGTCTCCGATTTCGTGTGTCGAAATCGTCTCTAATTTGACGAAATCGTCCCTTTTTCGTCGATTTCGCCCTTGGGCGAAATTGACGAACTTGAGACGATTTCGTCGAACTAGGGACGATTTCGTCCGGACGACGTCGACGGCCAAAAACGACCGCGATGCTCAAAATTCATCTTAAAATCTATCTACAAAGCATGTAAATTCCAATTAAATCAATCTAAATTGAGTTTAAACCCTTACTCGTAGACCGCGGCGGACCGGGGGCACCATAGTAAGCTGTCGTACGATTTGACCAAGAATCATCGCCTAAAAATGGGAATAATTTTTTGCTTTCTCGTAGATCGAGAAGAACTCATCTTTAACGCATTTTCTTTGGAAAATTCGCTAAATAGGGGGCAAAATGTAGCACCCTAAAATTGGCGTAGTCAAATTGGAATAATTACATTCACCTTAGTAAATAAATTTAAATTCAAATTTAACCTCCCAAACCGCCTGTTAACCGTTGAGAAACCCGTTTCCCCTTTTTCCGCGCCATTTTTAGGAGTTGTTTTGACAGTTGGACGATATCGCCCCAGATTTGACGATTTCGTCTGGACTAGGACGTCCAGACGATTTCATCGCAAAACTGCATTTTCATAATTAGACTCTATTCCAATGGGTCTCCAATCTAGGCAGAAGCGTGTCTGCGCCGTTGGGACCCTCCCCCGTTGGAGATCTCCCAAATTGGGAAGATCTCCAACCTCCCAACAACTTTCCCTAAGCCTATTTAACTCTAAGACTTTTCCCTCCCCAACCCTTGGCTGAATTTTTATGCAAATCGACTCCCTATGTGCTAGAACTTCTCAAATTTGCTTTTTGCACTATTCCTATAGTAATTTTATTGTAGGTATATCACTGGTTTTCAGTCGGAGCCAGCACCTATCGCAGCCGACGAACCTGTCAAGATCGGAGGTGATCTTGTCAAATTAGGGACGATCTCGTACTGATGCGAGACGATCTCGACTGCAGCATACATCGAGGCAATCAGTGCCTGAATTTTGCTCTTCTCTCTTTTCTCTCTATCATTTTATGCTATAAATTAGATCATTTATTTAGTTTTTATTCTACTTTGCATCTGGAGTTCACCCATCTAGTTTAGATTGCACATTAAATTCATGATTTGCCATCATAATGCAGTGATATGTTTTACTTTCTATTTAAAATTATTACTTAGTATTCACCTTGTTCTTTAGCATATTTTGCCTCTATTTTGCATAGTAGAATTGCTTGTATTTTGCATTTGTTCTCTGTTTTGCAAGTTTTTGACGAATTCATTTGACGAATTCGTCAGATCTGAGACGATTCTGTCTGTCTCAGAAGATCCTGTCAGATTCCAGATGATTCTGACAAATTGAAGGTGATCTTGTCGAATCCCAGACGATCTAGACTACTTCAAGCATCAGAAACTTCATCAGACATCCCGGATCAGGTAATCTCCATTAGCCTCCTGCAAATTCTCTATTTTTTTGCTTTCATTCTGTTTACTGTATTCATTTAAATTGCATTTTCATGTAGTTTAAGTTAAAATCATTCGGCCAAACCTAGGATGAATGTTTAAGGATAAAACGAACCCATTAAAACACATTCCCAAAACCTAGGCGTGGAAACTGCCACCAAATGTTTCCTGGTGAACCCACCATCCGTCGACAAATAACCAAAATGCACCTCCCTTGAGAGGTGGGACCTTCGCAAAGTCCTCTCGTCCGAGGTACCGCATCATCCTTTTCCCATCCTCCTTTCGGGCGCGGATCCAATAGCCTGAAGGTAGGGATGCAAAAAATTTGGAGCGATACACTATCTAGTCAGCATAGAATGGAATGAAAAATGAATAAATGACAAAAAATGAATTAGAATGAAACTCAACAGGTGCTGGGTGCCCGAGTGGGCCACCCACCGTTGGAACTTGATTTCAGCACCAATCCACTAGGGATGGGCCCAAAATCTCTCAAAATGGGTTTTCGGAAAATTGGTGGATTCAATGTGGTCAAATGTTGGGTTTGGGTTTGGATCCATGCTTCCAAAAGCCACCCAATAACCTCTCTTGCGAAAGAGATTAAGGATGTGAAAAGGTGAATTGAAAAAGGGTTCAATGGGGTGTTCAATTTGGCAGCACTTCGTTGCTTGAAAATGCCTCCAACTTGTCTTTTTTTGGGTGGGAAAGTCCACCAATTTATAGACCCAGGGGGTCTCTTTTGGATGGGCATGTAGGGATGCCATGTGGCGGCCATGCCTTCCCAAGAGGGAGGAGACTCCTCCCTGACTTGGGCTTCCATGACTGCCCTTGTGACAGTCCTCCAACGACCAATCTACACACCTACACGCGCATGCACGGTAGGAGGCAATAATTGACTGTCCTTGGCTGCCACTTGGCAGCATTCTTCTTTTTGTCTGTTAAACCTAGAATTCATCCTGACCAAAGACAAATTTAGAATTCATCCTTGGGTGAGACGAATCCCAGTTAGAATTTGTCCCTGGGTGAGACGAATACTGAACAACGTGCATGAATGTGCCAAATTTCCTTTTGACATTCCAAAATTGCTACAAAAGTGGTTAGGACCATTGTTTAACCTCTGAGGGCTGCCCTGGGGGTTGTGTGTGTCAAAGCAATCAGTGTTTGCAGTCACATAATTGGATTGGTGCTATTTTGGTGTCTACAGATGCCCCTTTTTGGGATGCGCTGTGCATGGCGCAGCGTCGAGCAAAAATAGATAACCAAAGCACTAATGATTAGGGTTCTTGGTAACCTAACCAAATTTTGATGCCCCAAGTATGGAAAGGGCATGCATTCTTGAATCCTTGCTTCTGACGAGCTAAGGAATTTTGATTTCAAGTATTAACTTGTTTTGGTGAGGTGTGACTTGAGCTTGGACATTGATCAGTCATGATTAGGCAAAGGGCGCAACCTTTTGTCCATAGGGGAACCTTGTGTATATGCTTCAGGAATGCCAAGTGTTTGATCAATTTGTGATAATTGCTTGTTTATTGCCCCAATAAGGAGTGTAATTGTCTTTGTCGATGATTCTTTGAATGCATGTCATTTTCTTTAATTGGGTGTGTGCTTGTTGATTGGTGACTAAGTGTGACTACCCCCTCAAGCGACGAATCGATAAGGGAATGACCTTCGTGAGAAAAGCGACGAGTCGCTTGACCCAAGATGACTTGTGCAAGGGTGCCTTCGGAGATTTAGCATTAAGCATGTGCAATTTTTTTGACATTTAGACCTATTTTTGGTGGGTGGAAACCCTTTTGGTGATGCCATAATGGGGTGAAAGTGTCGAAAGTCCGTCTTCCCGTGGAGCGGTCCGGCTATGGTAGCCTTCTTGGGGAAGTAGGAGAGTGACAATTTGAGCCCCGACATCAATTTTCTATGCCAAGAGGTTAAGTGCAAGAGCACTTGTGTCCGACAATTCTTATTGTTGTTTGTTTTTGTGTTGCATTTTTTGTTATTTTTGAGTGGGTTTTGACCCTTTTGTGACATCGTTTGGGGGTGAAATTGTCAAAAATCCGTCTTCCCGTGGAGCGGTATGGCTATGATAGCCTTCTTAGGGAGTAGGATAGTGACAATGTAAACCCCGACATCAGTTTTGCTATGCCAAGAGGTTAAGTGCAAGAGCACTTGTGTCTGGCAATGTTTATTGTTGTTTGTTTGTGTTGCTTTTTTTTTTTATTGTTTTTGGTGGTTTGTTGTTTTGTTGTTTTGATTTTTTTTTTTTTCGACACCATTTGGGGATTAAATTGTCGAAAATCTGTCTTCCCGTGGAGCGGTCCGGCTATGGTAGCCTTCTTAGGGAGTAGGATAGTGATAATTTGTGACCCCGACGTCGGTTTTGTATGCCATTGAATGTCAGGCACAAAGGTGCCTTTGTTCGACAATTTTATTGTTTGTCGTCTATGGATATTTGCTGTTTTTGTTGTTTTGATTTTCTTGCTTTGTGTATATGTCATTATTTTATGTTATGCACAATGATTGATGTTGATGGATGCATGCTTATGGTAATGGATGTATATGGTATGATAAATGCAAATGTTTTTGATATATATGTGATATGCAAAATGTAATGGATGAAATGAATTTGTGTTGTTTGGTTAGGGCACCATAGACTGTTTAGGACTTTGTGATTTTGTTTTTATGCGATTGCTATGGTAGATGACTTTGTATGTATGCATGTGGTTTTTTTAATTTCTGATGATATTGTAAGGATGAAAAGTAGCGCAGTTGGCCTTGAAATGTAGCTAAGGTTTTCTGAGACTCAGACGGTTTTAACTCATTAGCCATGACTGTACTTTATCTTACAAGACTTTTGAACAAGGTATGAATCGAACTTGTTTTTGACCACGTTATTTCACATCCGTGAAAAATATCATTTATGTGGTATTTGTCAGGATACCACCAGTGCCAGATGGGCTTTCAACCGAACCTATACTAAGGATCACCTAATTAGCTCCACTAACTCCTTTATTGTATTTAGTCAGATTAATCTGCGGTGCTATCTAGGATACCATAAGCTAGCTCATACACATGCAAATATTGATCTGTACACAAGTTAATGTGATAGATATATCGTCATGCGAGAAGTTTACCGCCAGTGACCGATAGGCTATCAACCAAACCGGTACTGAGGCTTGCCTCATGACCTATTAGAATGCTAAGAGTTCTAGGGATTCAAGTTCAACTCCCTTATTTTCTTCAATTGTATTGGGATACTTGCTCGTTTGGAGTGATAAAATCACTATTTATTTTTATTTGTTTTTCTTTTCAATAAGGGATTTGGATATGGAGTGACGAGAATCACTATTGTATGTGTTTTTTGATGTATGCACTATGGGATGTCAAATTTTGGTGTTTTGAATTTTGCAAATTTTTGATGTTTTGCAACTATTGAGAACTTTGGGATTCTTAGGGAATTGGGTAGGGAGGATGCTTGTCCTTTTGCCAACTCTCAGCATTCTTTGGGTCATTCGCACAAGGGGATGAGCAAGATAACCATTTCGCTTATGGTGACCTGGATTTCCTGTGCAGGTTTCATATTTCATTTACACAACTTGGGAATTTTTATGTGTTTTAATTTGTGTTGGGATGCTACGTAACAAGGCGTATTTCAAGTATGACTCTACCTTTGTAAAATCTGCCTGACTTGGTACAGTACATGGCTAGAAAGTAAAATTATGATTGAAAGATGAAAACTCTTGATACATGAGAAGACAAATGACTCTTAGTGTGGTAAAAAGCGGTAAATGGCATTTGTTTTTTTGTTTTATAAGATGGAACAATGTGGAACCAGATGGACTAGCAGAGCAATTACAGCCTATGGTGCCTTTGACTTGTACGACCACAAATATGCAATGTATGGATGTAATGCTTAATACAGCTATGTATTTTTGTATTTTTGATGGATTGATTTTTGTGAATATGAAGATGAGATGCAAGAAGAGCTTTGTATTGATGAATTTGAATATGCCTAGAAATGAGATGCAAATTTTTGTTTTTTTTTGATGATTTTTGGATTTTGAATTTTCTTGATGGTGACCAAGGGATTTCGAGAATCCTTTGGGGCATTTTTGGGGTGACCAAGCGATTGCAATAATCCTTGGAGCTTTTTGGGATTGACCAAGTGATTGCGATAATCCTTGGAGCTTTTTGGGTGACCAAGTGATTGCGATAATCCTTGGAGCTTTTGGGGTGACCAAGTGATTGCAATAATCCTTGGAGATTTTTGGGTGACCAAGTGATTGCGATAATCCTTGGAGCTTTTGGGGTGACCAAGTGATTACGATAATCCTTGGAGATTTTTGGGATTGACCAAGCGATTGTGAGAATCCTTGGAGCATTTTGGGGTGACCAAGTGATTGCGATAATCCTTGGAGATTTTTGGGGTGACCAAGTGATTGCGATAATCCTTGGAGCTTTTAGGGTGACCAAGCGATTGCGATAATCCTTGGAGATTTTTGGGTGACCAAGCGATTGTGATAATCCTTGGAGATTTTTGGGTGACCAAGTGATTGCGATAATCCTTGGAGCTTTTTGGGTGACCAAGTGATTGCGATAATCCTTTGGGGCCTTTGGGGTGACGAAGCGATTGTGATAATCCTTGGAGATTTTTGGGTGACCAAGTGATTGCGATAATCCTTGGAGCTTTTAGGGTGACCAAGTGATTGCGATAATCCTTGGAGCTTTTTGGGTGACCAAGCGATTGTGATAATCCTTGGAGCTTTTTGGGTGACCAAGTGATTGTGATAATCCTTGGAGCTTTTTGGGTGACCAAGTGATTGCGATAATCCTTTGGGGCCTTTGGGGTGACGAAGCGATTGTGATAATCCTTGGAGCTTTTTGGGTGACCAAGTGATTGCGATAATCCTTGGAGCTTTTGGGGTGACCAAGTGATTGCAATAATCCTTTGGGGTCTTTGGGGTGACCAAGTGATTGTGATAATCCTTGGAGCTTTTGAAGATTTTTGGGTGATCGCCACTGAAAGCATGAGATTTTGGGCAAAGGAAACACTACTTGTGATGTATTCAAAATCAAATACGCTTAAGTCCTAAAAATGTAGAATGCATGAAATGAAAGAGACGCATTGAAATGAGATACAAGAAAATGGAGAAAACATAGCCCTTTTATTAAACTCTCTTGATCTCGGTTACAAAGATGCCTCCTCCCTTTTCAGGGGCTAGGAGCGTTAAAATAATTTGATTACAATCAAGACTTAATGTTCCTCTTTTTGCGTGCCCACATTTGAAATGGGCGGGCCAAGATGTTGCCGTCACTGGTGTTGATGAGTCCTTAACCTTTGCTGCTCCTCCTGTGATCAAAGAAACAACAAAGATGTTAGTAGCACCTGCTGCAAAATAAGAAGCGTTTGTTCTCTAAAATTAATGAAAGATGCATGTAAAATATTAGCCAAATCGATAGGCAAAATGACTCTAAATGACCTGCAAACTCGACAAAGATCGAGAAACATTACCAGAAGGCCACTGCCATCGAAACAGTCAGCCAATTTGCACTCAACTAAAATTCGTCCCTTGGCAAGATGAATTCTGCTGTAATTCATCCTCGGGTAGGACGAATTTGACTGTAATTCATCCTCGGGTATGACGAATTTGACTGTGTTAAAATTTTGAGTTGATGCCATCCAAATGTCGCATCTCGGGATCTCCAAATGACCTACAAACAGAGAGGTTAGCTAATTGGGGGCATTTTGGGACGACCTAGATGGTCAGATTCTCCCAATTTGACCTCCATTAGTGGGAATTTGACGTCGATACCTGCAAGTTAGTGGGATAACAAAAGCGATGAGAACATGATGAAATATGATCAAAACATTGTGAGATTGAATACATAAACTATCTAATCAGTAGAGAATAAAATGAAATATGAACAAATTACAGAAAAATGAATTAAAATGAAACTCAAAAGGTGCGGGGTAACCAAGTGGGCCACCCACCATTGGCACTTGATTTTGGCACAAATCCACTTGGGATGGGCCCAAAATATTTTAGGATGGGGTTGTCAGCAAATTGGTGGATTACAGTGGTCAAATATCAGGTTTTTGGGTCCGAGTTTACACTTCCAATGGCCACCCAATAACCTATCTTGTGAAAGAGATTAAGGATGTGGAAAATGTAAATCAAGAGGGCAAAGGCATGATATCAAATCGGTAGCACTTCGTTGCTTGAAAATGCCTCCCCTTCTTATTTTGGGTGGGAAAATTCCACCATTTTATAGACCCAAGGGGTCTCTTTTGAGAGGGATGCATAAGCGCCATGTGTTGGTCATAGGTGCCATGTGGCGGTCATGTCTTCTCATGAGAGAGGAAAGTCCTCCATGACTTGGGCTTTCATAACTGCCCTTGTGACAGTCCTCTAATGACCCATCTACCCACATACACATGCATGCGAAGCAGGAGTCATCAACTGACTGTCTGTGGCTGCCACTTGGCACCATTCTTCTTTTTGCCTGTTAAACATGGAATTCGTCCCGACCAGAGACGAATTCAAAATTCGTCCCTGGGTGAGACGGATCCCAATTTGAATTCGTCCCTGGGTGAGACGAATACTGAGCAAAGTGCCTGAATGTGCCAAATTGCCTTTTGACCTTACAAAATTGCTACAAAAGTGGTTAGGACCACTATTTAACCTCTGAGGGCTGCCCTGGGGGCTATGTGTGTCAAAGCGATCAGTGTTTGCAGTCACATAATAATATTGGTGCCGTTTTGGTGTCTACATCTTGTAGGAATTTAGTTTTTTTATGTGGAGGTGATTATGGAAGGATATATTCCTGTGAGGCCATTCATGAAGTAAATAAATATATTTCGTATGCAGTATAAATATAAAACTTCCTAAGGTACAATGAACTCGATAATGTTTGATTTATTCCAAGTGGAATGACTACTGATTGCTTTTTTTGATTAGTTTGCATCCTTTGAAAAGAGACTAAGAATCTATTTTTAGACCATGTGAACCTATCATTCCGCCTCTGCCACCTAAACACAGCATAATATAATTTTCTTGCGTCTTTATCTTTTTTCCTCTTATTCTTTTTATTTACAACCATGCTTTTCAAAAGAGACATATTTCTGAGTCGATTCTTCAACTAACGTATAAGATGTCATATGCTAAATCAAGCAGTGGAGAAGTGGGCAAGGTATACCCGGCTAAACTGGCTGACACATTTAAGGTTTGGATAATGTTTGTTCTTCAAAAAATAATCAAGAGTCTTTAATCTTCAAAGTTGAACAACGTGACCTTCGATCTATTTTCAAGAAATTTCCATATGAAGAAGAGGTACAAAAGTTCAATGCTATTGTCAATTATACCGTCCTTTTACATTGCCACTGAAGGGGTTGCTATAGGAGTGCATTTGGTAGATTATTATTAATTCTAATGGCTAATTCAATGGTTTAATTTAATATTTTTAAAAATTCTTAACAAAACATTAAAACTAATTTTGTTTACATCATCTATAAATAATTTTAAAATTATTATCTGTTGCTCTTAAAGGTAGAAGGATTTGCAAAAAAAATCAATTTATAATGTGCTAAAACATTTCAATTTAATTTATAATTTTGTTAAATATAATTTATATTTATATTTAAAAAAAAAATTAATTTTTATTTAAAAAAATAAGAATAAAGTTCAAGATAAAATTCATTTATTGCGATGGAGACTTTGTAATTGAAATTTTTTCTAAAAGAATGTAATGAATATAAAATTATTATTTGAATATAAAACCTCATAAGTTATGAAATATTATTCTAGTTTGTAAATATAAAATTATCTATACATGAAAATTAAAATATTCAATTTTTATTATAGGATGCTTATCTCAATTACTTTGTCATAAATTTATTGATTTGATAGATTATATATATTTTTTTCTCATTAAACCTTTTAACATTTTCTCCTATCGCTAATGAAAACCCAAAACCTTTACCTTGGGTATCATATGATAATTTAATGTAGATGCCCAACCTACATATTCTTCAACCATTGATGATTCCCATTGTTGTCATACAATGATATGGCATTTCCAATAGTAAAATGATGCAATCAACAAAACTCTGTACTATAGTATCACTTATCATACAATAGTATGACTAGCATCATCTTATAATCTCATTTATTCAATGGTTATGGAACATCTTGTTATAGAGAAAATGTAGGCATATAATCCTTTGTATTGTATGATATCCTTCTCAGTTGTACAACATCAATAGATTGAACAATGATATTTTTTAATTTGGGAAATATTATTTTCACTTAATCCCTTTCCTTTTATGACAACAATTCTCCTTCAAATTTCACTTGGATAATAGAACTTCTTCTTTAATGGCATCCAATAGTTTAGGTAATTGTTCCTTTCATAGGATTTTACTCCTCATATGGATGGTAATCACAAATCCATAATGATGATTTCATCAACATCTTCCTTCTTGAATAACAATAGACCTCCATTCTTCTATACTATCTGCATTCTTCCTTCATATAGAAGATGCCGATGTTTCCTTTGAAAATAATCAAAATTGATCCAAGTTTTAATATTTCACTTCTTCTATAGAATGGCCATTCTTTTTGCTCCCATACTACAATTCTACAATAAATAAAATATTCAAAATTATCACAACTTGGTGTAGAATAGGAATTAAAGTGTATTTTACTATTATCAATCAACTAGTACAAAACATAACACCATCTCCTTATTTTTTTCCTTCTACTTCTACAATCTTGAACAAATCTCTTCTTTGGTCAGTCTCTAGGATCATCTCTTAAATTTATTGACATTATTGTTTGTTTATTTATTTCTTGGATATATTTTTCTATTTTTGGACCTCTATTCTCTGGTCTCCTTTTCATCCTTCTGCTATTTTTTTCTACATTTAGTCTTCCTCTATTTTAGACCTCTTTTCTCTTCCATTTTGTTTTTTCTTTGTAGACATTACACAAAGATATTCATTTGTCTCTTCCTCTCTCACTTCTCTTCTACCTCTCCTTACTTGGACACTCCTTCCATGCATATAATGTGTATTTTATACACATGGGTGATAAATGGTCATCATTTTGGTAACTCTTCAAAAGCTCTCACATCATACTCATTAGCTAAGAGAAACTATTCCATGATATATAGCTCATAAACATGAAATTTTTTTCCAAGATATTAGTATTTTAGTTTGGTTTTTCCATAATATCTACTTTGTTATCTTATCTCGACCTTTCTCTAAGAATAAATCCTCCTCATATATAATGCACTAAGCAATCTCTTCATCTTGTTCCAGTGCATCATATCCATCCAACCACAATAAACATATATTATATGGATTACCTTCTCTTGGTGCCCATATCTTCTTTCAGATTGATCATGTCCTCTACAAATCTCATAAGGATGTCGGTTCCAACACCTAGTTGCAATGTGTCCAAATATTCCACACTGACTATAACAACCTATTTTAAGACATGCATCCCTTGTACTACTCTCTCTTTTCATAAATTTAGTCTTATTACTTCCTTCTTGACCTATATATCCAAGGTCTTCTTTCTTTGACATTACATTTTGCATTTATTAGAATTTTCACACCTTTCACATATCTTCCCAATCCTTCAACAAAATATTCCATTCTCCTCATAACTTAGATCCAATACCTATGGTGTGCTCTTTAAAGCATTGAAAATCTTCATCACCACATTGATATCTGTTATCACTATCACAATATCTTTCACCACACTTTGAAGTACCATTATCACTATCAACTCTAGTAATATGACATTCATCACAACCACTAATAGCCTAATAATGTTCATATTTCTCTCTTATCTCTTTATCTTTTATTTTCTCTTTATATTTCTTTGTATCTACAACAAAAATCATTGCATTACTATCTTCGTTATCACTAATACTAGTGACATGGACCAACAACTTCTCTTTCTTCTATATTTTTCTTCTCTTTCTTATTAGTGTTGGATTATCATGTAAGTTTAATTTGAGACTAGAATCTATATGATAACCCATGATTCTTATAGATGGCAACCCATCCTTTGAAATAATATTTGCATATTCTTTAAACAAATCCTTTACCTCATGTGGGATTTCATTGATATTGTCCATTATTGTGCTTTTAGTGATTAAATTAAAACATATTTTCTTCTTCTTAACCCTTCAAGAATTTTTTTTTATATCTAGGCACATTATAGGACTATTATCCATTTATTTTCCTTTATCTTTAGATGTTATTAATATTTAGCTCTTTCCATCCTTATCAATAGTGTAGGTGTTAACCTTACCACCATACATTAACTTTTATCAAATTACCATGGTCTATCGAACAATACATGATAATAATTCATAGGCATAACATCATTAGTATACTATATGTTTAAGAAATACTTTGGAAGTGTACTATATATTGTCTAGTTACCATAATTTGATGTCCCTTTTACAACCATGATACTTTATATAGATTTGGATGTTCAATTCTCTTCAATCCAAGATTTTCTACCATATTTATTACAACTAGGTTATCAATGCTTTTCCTATCCATAATCACCCTACAATACTTACCTCCTAATTTCCTCATGTTCATGCACCTCCTTGGTAGGTTTTAACAACACTCTCTCCATTATGAGATATTCTCCTTGTTTTAGTTCCTCTATGTGCTTTGGTGAAGTAATATTCTCTTCTTCTACTTATACAATTTGATTATAGGCTTTCCTTCCACACCTATTGGTTTTCTATACTTGAGGAAATCCAAATTATCTATATCATTTTTCTAAGCATCCATAACATTTGTTAATAAAACCATATCCTCTTCCTCTACCAAATCCATCTCATCCACTTAATAATTTATTATTTTCTAGGTACTTTGATTGAAATCACATTGAAAAGTATTGACTTCTCCATCTTACAAATTTTATCCTCTACCATTATATGCTTCTTCTATTCCTCATGAGGATTGTCCTCTTCCTCTTACATTATTTTGTACCCTACGCAACAACTTCTTCTCTTTGCTGAAGATATACTAGTTGGCTTCTTCTACCCCAATCATTCTCATCATGCTAACTCCATATTATATGGATAATCATAGCCCATTTATGTACTACAAAAAATTATCCCCATCATCTTCCACATGATCAACATGAGTGGTAAACCTATAGAATTTTTATATAACCCTTTATACTCATCTTTTTTGTCTTAATTTTTACAATTTCCTAAAAAGATCCAATTGGTAATCCAATGAAAGGAATTTAGCCTTCAATTTGGTGACCATTTCTCCTATGTCTTAAACTTTTCTCTTTTTTCTTTTCTTTTAGTTTTAACATGGTCCAACCACAACGATACATGTCATTTTAACTTTGTACAAATAAATTTCACTTTCTTGGGGTTTTGTATTAATTTAAAATAAAAATATTTATCCATCTCTACAATCCAATCAATGAGTTATTTAGGGTTTAAATTTTTATTATATGATATTATTTCTAACTTTAGATTCTACCCATGTTAGAAATTTTTTAGATTAAAATTTATTTTGGATCTCCTTTGTATTCATCATTGCAACCTTTGTGTTGACTCACTTCCTTATCTTCATTGTAACTTATATCCTTTACTTGAATGCTCATCTTTTGGATAGTTTCAAGTACTTATAACTAAGTGATGATTCCTCTCATCATCTCAACTATGTCCATGGATTGAGAACCTCATGGTCTTCCTCTTACTTAATCTATCATCTTTCCTTAGGCATGTATCAATCCTCTAAGATCTTCTAGTTCTAATACCAAAATGATGCAAATACCTAGTCCATAATTTCTTTAGTTGTCAATGATTCCTATTATACAATAGTATGATATTTTTGATTGTATAATTATGAAATTAATAAAACTTTATACTATAGCATCACGTATCATACAATTATAGAATCAAATTTTTCATATACTCTACATTATTTATTGGTTCTAGAAAATCTTAGTATTGAGGAAATATAGACATTGTAAAATCACTCACATTATATGTGTGGCAATATAAACCAAAATTTGAATGCAAAGAGATAATCGAATGAATAATGCAATTAAAATAGAATGAAAATATTATTGCCACTTAAGGAGGGCTAAGTCCTTCACCACTGAGGAGGGCTTAGTCCTTGCAATAAATGCAAATGAATAAAATGATAAATGATAGATGAACAAATATAAATCAATATACCCTACTTCATACTAAATGAATGACAAATAATGATTAAAGTAATATATATGACTAGTTATATTAGGTTTGTAACATAGATCCCCTCCTTGGAAAGCTTTGTCCTCAAAGCTGGAAATGACTGGAAAATACTTTATGGTTCCCATGTAGCATCTTCTTCTAGTAGGTCTTACCATTTGATAAGAAATTATTTGATGTGATGGGATCTCATCATACATTCTCTGCTTTGTAAAATTGCTTTAGGTTAGAGGTATATACATTCTTCTTCATCAAGTACTGGTAATTCTGACTAAGAGTGTACTTTTTATTTGATCAAATTTTTGAGACAATAAACATGAAATAATGGATGTATATGGGATGAAGGAGGAAGCTCTAGTTGATATGCCATTTCTCCTATGTGGTGCACTATATTGTAAGGACCATAAAAGCTTAGAGCCAACTTATGATTGGTCTTGATCTTCAATGATAATTTTTTGTAGGATTGTAAACATAGGAACACCATATCACATGTACTAAATTGTATTTCAAAATGGTGTGTGTCTTGTTGCTCTTCATGTGATTATTGAGAATTTTGACTATTGACCAAATTATCTTTGAGATGTAGACACCAAAATAGCACCAATCCGATTATGTGACTGCAAACACTGATCGCATTGACACACACAGCCCCAAGGGCAGCCCCTAGAGGTTAAACAGTGGTCCTAACCACTCTCACAATAGTTTTGGAAGGTCAGAGATCAATTTGGCACCTTCAGGCACTTTGCTCAATATCCGTTCCACCCTGGAATGAATTCAAACTGGGATTCGCCCCACCTAGGGATGAATTCTGGATTCGCTCCAGGGTGGGGCGAATTGCAGGTTTGACGGGAAAAAAGTCAAATCTTGACAAATGGCAGCTCAGATCCACCACTTAACGCTTCCTTCATCGCATGGGAGTATGGGTGAGCGTTTTTGAGCGTTAGAGGCAATTACAAGGGTAGTCATGAAGTCCCTATTCAGGGAGGAATCTCCTTCCCCCTGGGAAGGCATGATTGCCAAGTGGCGCCTCTGCATGCCCATTTCAAGAGACCTCCAGGTCTATAAATTGGTGAGTTTCCTCACCCCAAAATGAGGAGAGAAGGAGCATTTTAGAGCAACGAAGTGCTGTCATTTTATTGTCATACCTCACACCTTTTGGATTTGTGCCTTTCACATCCTTGATCTCCTTTAGAGGGGAGGTCATTGGGTGACTATTGGGAGGACGAATATTGAGCCCAAAACCCAACATTTGGCCACAATATCCCACCAAATTTGCTGAAAATACCACACAAGAGGTTTTGGACCCATCCCAAGTGGATTGGTGCCGAAATTAGGCCTCAAACGATGGGCGGCCTGCCCCATGGGTGCCCCCTCCCACACTGCCACAGTCCTAATCGCCCCCTTCGGAGCGATGGGAATTCCATGGTAGAATTGCTTTCTTTCATTTTTGCATTCAATTCTATGATGCTTAGATAGGTTGTCATTTAAATTTCGTCTCGTTTTGAACAATTTTGATCATATTTCTATCTTTGCTCGCTTCTACTAATCTACAGGTAGCATCATCAAATTCCCATTGATGGAGGCAAAATTGGGAAAATATGACCATCTGGGTCTTCCCAAAATGCCCCCAATTAGCTAACCCCAAGTTTGTAGGTCTTTTGGAGCTTCCTAGGTAGGACATTTGGGACAGTACCTTTTTGGCATTTTGTTGCAAGTGAATTCGTCCCGCCCCAGAGCGAATTCAAATCGGCGAGGAATTTCTTGACTATTCTTTTTGCAGGGCCTTCCTGGTGGTGTCTTGATGCCCCTGTCAAATTTTTAGAGCTTTTGGATTCATTTTAGTCATAGTTTAATTCATTTTTCTTATTCACTTATCGTAGGCTTGGGGATTGCATGCTTTGTTTTATCCGTAGGTGCTACTGACTATTTCTTGTTCCTTTGAGCATAGGGTCTAGACATCGGAGGAGCAGAAAGGAATCGAGACTCATCAACGCAAGCGGTGGTGACATTTGGTCCACCCATTTTACATGTGGGCACGCGGAAGAAGGAAAGGCACCCATGGATGTAACAAGAATGCATACTTAAACGCTCCTAGCCCTTGGAAGGGGAGGATGCGCATTGTAACCGAGTTGTGAAACATATCAATAAAAAGGGTTGTCTTCTTTATTCACATTTGTTTCATTTTGATTCGCTCATGCTTTTCCCTCTTTTCATGCACTTTCAAATTCCTAGGATTTAGCGCTAAGTTCGGTTCTGTTTGCATCGCATCTTCGCTTTCCTTTTTTCTTTCGTATCCTCATGATTTTAGTGGCGATCATGGTGGGACCTTGTCCTCTATTTTTAAGATCAGATATCTGATCGAAACTTGGTTGTTTTTGCTTGCAGGTACCGAGTTTTCATACGTTGACTGCTGTTCGTTCCATCAGAGGGCGAATACAGAGCTGTAATTCGTCTCACCCAGGGACGAATGGGAATTCGCCCCACCCTGTGATGAATACAGTCCTATAATTCATTCCCCCCTAGGATGAATTCCAGTCTGTGAATTTTTGGGCAGAAACTCAGAACCGATAGATTCGGGCAGAGAAGAGGTAAGAGTCCTGAACTTTTCCTGTCATTCTCTGTTATTATTTTTCTATTTTTTTGGTTTCTTTTTGCGTGCTTAGGAAAGGTTTGCTGCATGTTTATTTTGTTTCATGCAAAATAAAAAGAACCCCACACACCACGTGGCAAATTAAACACCAAGGAGCTGGTCGTAAAACCCCAGCCCTTGATCAAGACCAACGGTGGATTTCATCACCACCTTGGCTTGAATTTTGCATTCATAAACCCCGATCGCTACTGTTGCTAGACGTAAATCCTGATGAAAGCTGACCGAGTGTAGCTGGGGTGATTCCCAATGCATGAGGATAAGTCTTCTATGGTAGGTGTCATAAACAGGGTGATTCCCCTTTCGTACCGCCTACGTTCCACGTACCATCTCCTCTCACGTACCTATAGTTTCCCTCACGTAAGGGCGGGTATATAGAGAGGTTGGTATATCGGCCTGGCAATGGTATATCGAAGGGGCGACCAATTTTGGGAGTCATAAGAGCCCTCATTTTGCATTTAAACGTTCTTTACAAAAACCTTCAAAAAAAAAAAACAAAACACACTAAACCAGGTTTAGGACACACTTTTAATATTTAAACGAGATAATCACTGCTTTGTGTGTGTGTGTGCTCTTTTCTATTTAGTGTAGCATAAAAAAATCATAAAAAGAGATAAAAATCTACTTAGCTTGTAGAAAAACAACACCATGGTGTACACCCGTAGCCAAGCCCAATCAAGGGCAGAAGCTACGAAAAGTGTACAAGGGGGGACAAGTCGCCTCCGCTATAGCCCTAAGGACTTGGTCATACCGCCTTGGCGGCCTGACCCACAAGAGAGTCCGCATCATTCCATGTCAAGATGGAACTATAGGGACACCCCTTTGGGGGACATGCCCATTCATCATAGCCCCTTTCAGGAGGAGTCCTTACACGTGGCGCTCAACATAGACAAGAAAGCTCCCTTAGAAGCTCGATATGAGTGGCCACCGTGCGATGAAGTGCTAGAGTGGCATAGTGTCCATGAGGAGAGGCCACATGATTATGGCATCCCTCCTTTGCCCCCCATCACTGTTAGAACCAATAGACAAACCCTAGAGCGTAGGGCTCTTCAAGCGGGGTGAGCCAACTCTGCCCACCCCTTTCACACATATGAAAGGGAGCACGAGGAAGACCATTACATTCCTCGAGAGCAATGTACAGCGTGGGAGCCATGCGCTTCCGCACTCGCTATGTACCATGGTCACCCACGGAGGCCGAGCCTCGAGTAAATGCCACCAACCTCGATAGAGGGAAGCGACCCATTGAGATCTCGGATCATCATGATCGAGGTAAATGCATAGGAGAGGCATCCAGGCCTCCAAGGCTCAAGATGGTGGAACAAATTGACCTGGCAGTCACCAGACATGCCGCCCACCAAGCCCAGATCATGTGGCTTGAGCAAGATCAGCAGTAGCTAGAGCATCTATATCACCTTAGCAAGGAGCGCATTCAGTGCCAAATAGATGAGCTGCTCCATAACCCAATGCCTGAGAGGGTTCCAACCCCTCGCACCCAAAGAGCAGAACCATATGAGAGGCATAATCCCTTGGTGCGAGATAGGTCCCCATGACCTTATCAAGTGTTGCCTCCGAGACCTCCTAGACCTGAGCGGGAGGCCACTCCCCGGAACAACGATGGGTACCCTCCGCGGGGACCCACCCAGGGTCATAGGTCTCATCTAGAGACTCCTCAAGAAGCTTACGAGGAGTATGAACAAGAAGAAGAGCGGGCCAAAATGCCCTACCAAGGCGGAGGGGTTGCTATTCGGCCACCCCCCCATAGGCCTCAAGTCTCCCACAATCCACAATGGGAGAAAACTAAAGAGGAAGAGATTAAATCTTTCGATGCATACAAAGCACTGCTAGAGCGTTTGGAGTCTATGGAAACCAAAGCTTCTGGGCCCCAAAAGCCCATGTTACGCCAACTCCGTAGTCATCCTGTGCATCCATCAGTGCCTGCACCCCCTTACCCCAAACACTTTAAGCTGCCTCAGTTGGCAATCTTTAAGGGTGAGGAGGATGCCCAAGAGCATGTGACCAGATTCTTGAGCCAATGTTTTGGCATTTAGGACAATGATGCATTGTTGCTAAGGACATTTATAACCACATTCATGGGCCCTACCTCGGATTGGTTCACTCAATTGCCGAAGCACAACATCAGTAACTTGGATCAGTTAGTGGATGCGTTCCTCGAACGCTTCACCTTTAACACCAAGAAGAAGGCATCACTAAGTGACCTGGCCAACCTCAGGCAAGTATGAGGAAGAAACCATGGTGGCCTATGAGAATCGATGGAGGACTCTACTTTCCAAGCTACCCTACCTCCCTCCTATGTCCGACCTTACACAAATGTTCTCACGAAGTTGTTTGAGATCGATCTCTGTGCTATTGTAGCTACAGCAATATGCCACCTTAGAGGAAGCTCTGGCGCAAGCCAGAATCATTGAAGAGATCAAGATACAGGATGGCGAGATTGCCAAACCTAAGAAGAAAGAATGGAACAAGAACACAAAAATAGGGACTATGCAATAAAAACCCGTTGCGGTCAATCAAGTTGCTATAAATGTCCCTAAGCCTACACAAGAAATACAGCCTCAAAAGGCTAACTATCAGGCAGTGCCTCCTAATAATTATGAAAGAGAAAACCAGAAGCAGGAGCAAAATTAGCAGCGTCACCCTAGGCGATAGTACACACCTTATACGGAGTCTAGGGACTCCCTATTTGACCGCTTGTCAGCGGCAAACTTGATCAACCTTCCAGAGATCCAAACCATAGACCCCAAGCCTAAGGGGTATAGGGAGGACTTGTATTGTAGGTTCCACAGGTGGAGGGGACATGACCTGAATGCATGTTGGAAGTTCAAAGGTTTGATACAAGACCTGATTGACAATAAGACGTTGGTAGTGGACAACCCCGTAGCGCCAAACAACCAGCAGATGGGAGTTTTCAAAGACCCCTTGCCTACCCATGAGGCATAGGCAAAACCCCTTCAAGTCAATGAGGTGCAACAGAATTGCCCCATGCAAGGGTATGTAGGAATGATAAGCATAGTGACTAGGAACAAGAGATACCCAAGAGTTGCCCCCGAGGCAGCCACAAGAGAGGTTCCATCGACGTCACAACCTCAACAGCACCCTATGCAGCTACCTCCGCCTAGACCCATGGCCATGATTCGGACCAAACTCATGTAGAGTTTGAGGACCACGTCGGCTAGGCTCTCCATATACGAGCTTATACAACAATCAACACCCCATCGGGAGGCTCTAATGGAGATATTGAAAGCCATCGAGTTGCAGCCCCACGAAGCGAATTCCTTCAACAACTTCGTGGGACATGTCAAACGATGCATGGAGCCAGTCATCACCTTTCGAGAGGATGAAGTTAAATCAGTGTCTGATGACATGGCAGATCCACCCCTACACGTTATCGCACGGGTCAACGGGATCCCGTATAAGAGGGTGTTGGTAGACACTAGCTCATCCAGTAACATCATTACCACAGCGGCATTGAAACATCTGAAGTTGCCAACCTCTCACATCATGGCTTCCACCTATACACTGCGAGCATTCAATGATGCGATATGCTCGATAATTGGCACAATTGTCCTACCCATTCAAGTAGGACAAAAGATGATACCTACATTGTGCCATATTTTGGAAGGCGAGATGGCTTATAACATCTTGCTAGGGCGGCCATGGATCGGGGACATGAAGTGTGTCCCTTCGATAGCTCATCGAGTGTTTGAAGTATACATTTGAAGGGGAAGTACATGTAGTCCCGATGGACTTAGAACCCTTCAAATATTGCAATGCGATGCAACTGATGCCACAATCGACCCTTCCATCGATGCACTTGGATTTTTAGTTAAATCCATCTAGACAGGGTCCGATTCTGTAAGCATCCCTGGTGATAAATCCATCAAAACCCTAGCCAGGTACATCTTCATCATCTGGTCCTTCACCAACAATGCCACCTATCATGGCTAAATAGAAGGACAAAGGGAAGCAAACCCTGGAAGAGGCTCAACCCCTAGAAGAGGCACTGCCAACAGTATCAACCATCTCTATCGAAGAGATGCCTAGAAAGATGGAAGTTGAGGCTCCTAGTTCACCCAACATGGAGTGGACTCAGGAAGAGCTTCCGTTCCCTCCCCCTCAATCGCCAACAATCATTGTTGAAATGGCCAATACGGGCCTAGGGGAGTATCTGGTGTGGAATGTTGTAGCAACGACCACGCTAGAGTCCATGCAAGACATGGGGAGACCTCGCCTCCCCATCGGTACAATTGTTCCTTTAGGCTACCCACCAAACCAGAAAAACTTTGTGTATGGGGGCCTTGATCATGGTACTGAGCCATGCATGCAAGAGGACGAAGATGAAGAGCCCTTTGCAGAAAATTTCAACTATCTGTCTAACCATCTCATCCGCCTTAAATTAGACTCCATGCACCAACAATAATGGAATATGAAGCCTTGCTCATAGGTCTTCAGACAACAATCACCATGAACATCAAATGATTGAACATCTTTGGTGATTCATTATTAATTGTCAACCAAGTCAAAGGGGTATTCCAATGCAAATGCCTAGTTCTACAGGCCTACAAAGCCCTTGTGGACAAATTCTTGGCAAATCTTGAGTGGTACGACATCGAGGCACTCCCTCGATCATCGAATCATTTTGCGGACACTATGGCCTCCTTGGGGTCACTAATCCCACAAGACCTTTCTGGTGATATGACAACCATTCAAGTCAAAACACTATCGCAATCCATGATGGACCGTGCAAGTTCTAACTTGACGCCAGGAATCCACATGATCCAGATTGAACCATCCTTAGATAAGTTCTCTCGAATCCATGATCATCTAAAACATGCCAACTAGGGGTCCTTGTTCTCCCCTACTCCCATTAATAGCAACACAACGCTATTCTTACAAGTTCTCTCCTGCTCAATGTTTTCTAGGGATGAACTTCAAGAGGGATTGGTTATTCATACCATCGAGGCTTCCGATCAGTAGGATTGGTATTCACCCATAAGGGACTACCTCAAGTTAGGTAACCTCCCACTTGGATTGACGCATGCCGCAAAATGAGCATTCAAGCGAAAGCGGCAAAGCATGTCTTGTTAGGAGACATTTTGTACCATCATAGCTATGAAGGGATCCTCCTTCGTTGCTTGGACCAGCAAGAGTCCACTTGGGCAATCGCCCAAGCGCACGATGGTACGTGTGGTGGCCACTTCAATGGTATGGCCATCGCAAAGTGCATTCTTTGCATGGGCTATTATTGGCCATATTTAGAGCGAGATTGTTGCGCATATGTCAGGAAGTGCGTGAAGTGTCAACACCATGCTAATTTGATGCACGTACCTTCCCAAGCCTTGCAGACGATCCAATCAGGCTTGGCCATTTTCGTAATGGGGCTTAGATCTAATCGGAAAGATCTCCCCTACATCGTTAGGTCATCACACGTTTATCATAATGGCCACAGAGTATTTCACCAAGTGGGTGGAAGCAGTTTCGCTTACCTCTACGATAGGACCCCGCATTGTGGAGTTCATTTTACATAACATCATATGTCATTTTGGTATTCCATCCAAAATAATCTCGGATAATGGGACGTCATTCAAGAACAAAGACGTGCGTGCTTTGACCACAAAGTACAAAATTTAGCATAGTTTTTTGACACCCTATTATCCGCAGGCAAATGGGCAAGCAGAGGCGTCAAACAAAATGCTAGTTGCCATCCTCAAAAATATAGTCACGAATAGTCATAAGGATTGGCACATCCAAATCCCACTTGCCCTATGGGCTTATCGCACTAGCATTCGGACGCCCACTGGGGCAACTCCATTTTCGCTCGTGTATGGCTCCGAGGCAGTCATGCCTCTCGAGTTGGAAATTCCTTCCCTACGCATATCAATGCAAGAGTTCATCGATGATGACACTACGTGGCAGGCCCGGTTAGACCAGCTTACGTTGCTTGATGAACGACGTGTTAATGCTCTCGAGCATTTACGTATCTATCAAGAGTGACTTAAGAAAGCTTACAACATGAAAGTTCACCTGAGGGATTTTTAGGTTGGTGACTTGGTCTTAAAAGAGAACCAACAGAACTCTAGTTTGTCATCCCATCTAAGGGACAAGTTCACGGAAAATTGGTTAGGTCCATATGTAATTGATAGTAAAATAGGACCTGGGACATACCGGCTAGCCTCTCTTGATGGAATCAAGGAACTAGAACCCTTGAACATCAGTCATTTGTGGCCATTCCATATCTAAAGAGCCATATCCCAAAAAAAATGCTCCAAGGATTCCTACAATCACTTGGTCAATCCCAAAATGCTCCAAAGATTCCTACAATCGCTTGGTCAATCCCAAAATGCTCCAAGGATTCTTACAATCGCTTGGTCATCCCCAAAATGCTCCAAAGATTCCTACAATCACTTGGTCAATACCAAAATGCTCCAAGGATTCCTACAATCGCTTGGTCAATCCCAAAATGCTCCAAGGATTCCTACAATCGCTTGGTCAATCCCAAAATGCTCCAAGGATTCCTACAATCGCTTGGTCAATCCCAAAATGCTCCAAAGGTACCCATTATCGCTTGGTCAACCAAAAAGCTCCAAGGATTCCCACAATCACTTGGTCAAAAATAAGAAAATTCAAAAATAGTAAAATCATCAAAAATAACAAAAATTTGCATCTCATTTCTAGGCATACTCCAACTCATCACCACAATAAAAAGCTATTCTCGCATCTCATCTTCATATTCACAAAAATCAATCCATCAAAAACACAAAAATATGTAGTTGCATTAAGCATCACATCCATACATTGCATATTTGTGGTCATACAGGTCAAAGGCACCATAGACTGTAATTACTCCGCCAATCCATCTTGTTCCACATTTCTCCATTCTATAAGCAGTCCATCAAAAATAAATGCCATTCACTTCTTTTTACCATACCGGAGTCAGTGGTCTTCTAATGTATCAAGAGTTTTTGTCCTTCAGTCATCATTTGCTTTCTAGCCACGTATTGTACCAAGTCAGATAGATTTTACAAAGGTAGAGTTCTACTTGGATCACACCTTGTTACGTAGCATCCCAACACAAATTAAAACACATAAAAATTCCCAAGTTGTGTGAATGAAAGATGAAACATGCAAAGCAATCCAGGTCACCATAAGCGAAATGGTTATCTTGCTCATCCCCCTGTGCGAATGACCCCAAGAATGCTGAGAGTTGGCAAAAGGACAAGCATCTTCCCTACCCAATTCCCCAAGAATCCCAAGTTCTCAAAAAGTTGCAAACATCATAAAATTTTGCAAAAAGTCAAAACTCCAAAAATTTGACATCACCACCAAAGTGCATACATCAAAAGGCACATACAATAGTGATTCTCATCACTCAAAATTCAAATCCCTTGCTCAAAAGAAAAATAAAAAAAATAAACAGTGATTTTTATCACTACAAAAGAGCAAGTATCCCAATACAATTGAAGAAAAGAAGGGAGTCGAACTTGAATCCCTGGAACTCTCAGCATTCCGACAGGTCATGAGGCAAACCTCAGTACTGGTTTGGTGGATAGCCTATCGGTCATTGGTGGTAAACCTCCCGCATGACGATATATCTGTCACATTAACTCGTGTATAGATCAATGTTTGCATGTGGATGAGCTAGCTTATGGTATCCTAGATAGCACCATAGATTAATCTGACTAAATACAACAAAGGAGTTAGTGGAGCTAATTAGGTGATCCTCAGTACAAGTTTGGTTGATAGCCTATCTGGCACTAGCGGTATCCTGACAAATACCACATAAACGAACTCAATTGCACACACAAGGATGTGAAATAACTTGGTCAAAGACAAGTCCGATTCATACCTTGTCCAAAAGTCTTGTAAGATAAAGTACAATCGTGGCTAGTTAGTTAAAACCGTTTGAGTCTTAGAAAACCTTAGCTACATTCTAAACCAACTGCGCTATCTTTCATCCTCGCATTGCCATCAACAATCGCCAAAAACCACAACAGTCTAAACAACACAAATTCAATTCATCCATTACATTTGCATATCCTAAAATTTAGAAACATTTGCATTCATCATAACATATGCATCCATAAAAATAAATTAACATGCATACATCCATACTCATCACTCATCATGCATAAAATCAAATCATCACATGCATAAACAAAATAAAGTCATCTGTATATATATCATAAAAAATGCACCAAAACAGCTAATAAACCTGTCCAATGAGAGTGCTTTTGCACTTGACATTCCGGGCATGCAAAAAGATGTCGAGGTCACAAATCCTCACTATCCTATTCCCTAATAAGTCTACCATGGCAGCCCACCCACGAGAAACGGATCAAGAATCCAAAAACAACACAAAAAGGACAAAAATGCACCAAAATAGCTAATAACATTGCCAACGAAGGTTTGCACTTGACATTCCGGGCATGCAAAACGGATGTCGGGGTCACAAATCCTCACTATCCTACTCCCTAAGAAGGCTACCATATCCGGACCGCTCCACGGGAGGACGAATTTTTGAGAATTTCATCCCCAAACGACATCGTCAACCAAAGGGTCAAAACCCACCCAAAAATAGCAATAACATTGCCAAACGAAGGCGCCTTCGTGCCTGACATTCTTGGCATCCAAAATAGATGTTGGGGCTACAAATTGTCACTATCCTACTCCCTAAGAAGGCCACCATGGCCGAAATGCTCCACGGGAGGATGAATTTCTGACAATTTCAGCTCCAAAAAGCATCACCCAAAAGGGTTAACACCCACCAAAAATAGGTCTAAATGTCGGAAAACTGCACACACATTCAACGATAAAACATCTAAAGGCACCCTTGCACAAGTCATCTTGGGTCAAGCGACTCGTCGCTTTTCTCATGAAGGTCATTCCCTCATCGATTCGTCGCTTGAGGGGGTAGTCACACTTAGTCACCAACCAACAAATACACACCCAATTAAGGAAAACGACATGCATTCAAAGAATCATTGACAAAGACAATCATGCTCCTGCTTGGGGCAGTAAACAAGCAATAATCACAAGCTGATCAAATCACTTGGCATTTCATGAATCATGAACTCAAGGTTCTCATAGACAAAAGGTTGCGCCCTTTGCCTATTCATGACCGATCAATGTCCAAGATCAAGTAACACCTCACCGAAAAAGGTTAACACTTGAATTGAGTTCCTTCGCTCGTTAGAAGCAAGGATTCAAGAATGCATGCCCTTTCCATACTTGGGGCATCAAAATTTGGTTAGGTTACTGAGAAACCCTAATCATTAGTGCTTTGGTTATCTATTTTTGCTTGGCGTTGCGCCATGCACAGCGCATCCCAAAAAGGGGCATCTGTAGACACCAAAACAACACCAATCCGATTATGTGACTGCAAACACTGATCGCATTGACACACACAACCCCAAGGGCAGCCCCCAGAGGTTAAAAAGTGGTCCTAACCACTCTCACATCAGTTTTGGAAGGTCAGAGATCAATTTGGCACCTTCAGGCACTTTGCTCAATATCCGTTCCACCCTAGAACGAATTCAAACTGGGATTCGCCCCACCCAGGGACGAATTCTGGATTCGCTCCAGGGTGGGGCGAATTGAGGGTTTGATGGGAAAAAAGTCAAATCTTGACAAATGGCAGCTCAGATCCGCCACTCAATGCTTCCTTCATCGCATGGGAGTATGGGTGAGCATTTTCGAGCGTTAGAGGCAATTACAAGGGTAGTCATGAAGTCCCTATTCAGGGAGGAATCTCCTTCCCCCCTGGGAAGGCATGATTGCCAAGTGGTGCCTCTGCATGCCCATTTCAAGAGACCTCCAGGTCTATAAATTGGTGAGTTTCCTCACCCCAAAATAAGGAGAGAAGGAGCATTTTAGAGCAACGAAGTGCTGTCATTTTATTGTCATACCTCACACCTTTTGGATTTGCGCCTTTCACATCCTTGATCTCCTTTAGAGGGGAGGTCATTGGGTGACTATTGGGAGGATGAATCTTGAGCCCAAAACCCGACATTTGGCCACAATATCCCACCAAATTTTTCGACAATACCACACAAGAGGTTTTGGACCCATCCCAAGTGGATTGGTGCCGAAATCAGGCCTCAAACGGTGGGCGGCCTGCCCCATGGGCGCCCCCTCCCACACTACCACAGTCCTAATCGCCCCCCTTTGGAGTGATGGGAATTCCATGGTAGACTTGCTTTCTTTCATTTTTGCATTCAATTCTATGATGCTTAGATAGGTTGTCATTTAAATTTCGTCTCGTTTTGAACAATTTTGATCATATTTCTATCTTTGCTCGCTTCTACTAATCTACAGGTAGCATCATCAAATTCCCATTGATGGAGGCCAAATTGGGAAAATCTGACCATCTGGGTCTTCCCAAAATGCCCCCAATTAGCTAACCCCAAGTTTGCAGGTCTTTTGGAGCTTCCTAGGTAGGACATTTGGGACAGTACCTTTTCGGCATTTTGTTGCAGGTGAATTCGTCCCGCCCCGAAGCGAATTCAAATCGGCGAGGAATTTCTTGACTGTTCTTTTTGTAGGGCCTTCCTGGTGGTGTCTTGATGCCCCTGTCAAATTTTTAGAGCTTTTGGATTCATTTTAGTCATAGTTTAATTCATTTTTCTTATTCACTTATCGTAGGCTTGGGGATTGCATGCTTTGTTTTATCCGTAGGTGCTACTGACTATTTCTTGTTCCTTTGAACGTAGGGTCTGGACATCGGAGGAGCAGCAAGGAATCGAGACTCATCAACGCAAGCGGTGGCGACATTTGGTCCACCCATTTTACATGTGGGCACGCGAAAGAAGGAAAGGCACCCATGGATGTAACAAGAACGCATACTTAAACGCTCCTAGCCCTTGGAAGGGGAGGATGCGCATTGTAACCGAGTTGTGAAACATATCAATAAAAAGGGTTGTCTTCTTTATTCACATTTGTTTCATTTTGATTCGCTCATGCTTTTCCCTCTTTTCATGCACTTTCAAATTCCTAGGATTTAGCGCTAAGTTCGGTTCTGTTTGCATCGCATCTTCGCTTTCCTTTTTGCTTTCGTATCCTCGTGCTTTCATGAGAATATTGACTATTGATTGTCGATATTGGAACCAATGGTCTACTTGGTCCACTTTGGAAGAATCTAAAATACAATCTACTATTACTGGTGGTTTAACTCCATACAATACTTCATATGAAGATATCTTTATGGAATAATGGTACGAAGTGTTGTACCACCATTATGCCAAGGAACACCAATAACTCCAGTGATACTATTTATCTTGAGCAAATTATCTTAGATAGATACCCAGATATTTGTTAACTATCTTTGTTGACCCTTTGTGTGAGGATGGTATGCAGAAGATATGTTCAACTTGGTACCACTAAGATGAAATAATTCTTTTCAAAAATTGCTAGTAAATATAGAATAATGATCAATTACAATATTTTTTGGTATTCCATGCAATTTGAAAATTGAGTCCATAAATACCTTAGCCACTTTGCTTCTTGAAAATGGATGTTGTAGAGCATTGAAGTGAGCATATTTGGAGAGGTGATCCACTACCACAAAAATTACCATTTTACATTATGATTTAGGAAGATATTCAATAAAATCCATTAAAATATTTTTCCATTGGTGATCTGGAATAGATAGTGGTTGAAGTAATCCTAGAGATTTGACTGTTTTACCCTTATTATTTTGGTATACTTCACATTCAGCCACCCATGTTTTGACCTTAGATTTTAATCCTTTCCAATAAAAGGATTTTTTTACCCACATATATGTTTTCAAAAAACCTGAATGTCCTACTAACGGAGAAGCATGTGATTCTTCTAAAATCCTGGATTTGATTGTAGAATCATGTGGAATGTAAATGTGATTCTTTCTTCTTAATACCTTGTCATCATAGGAAAAATGAGGATGCTTGGATGATCCTGACATCAATTCCTAAATTATTTGAGAGGTTTATGCATTTGACAACCATCCATCTTAGAGCTGAGAAACCCATTGGGTACATGGACCTGAAATAGCATTGATAACCACTTCATCTTCATATTTATGTGATAATGCATATGCTGCCACATTCTCTTTTTATTTCTTATAATCAATAATAAAATCATATCCCAATAATTTTGTTAGCCATTTCTTCTACTCTAGATAATAAAAGCATTATTCCAAAAAATTCTTGAGACTACTATGATTGGTTTTAATAACAAAGTGACAACTAATTAAGTAGTGTCTCCATTTCTCAACCACATGTAGAATCACCAATATTTCTTTCTCATATGTGGAACTTCCCAAACTCTTACCTAAATGTTGTTTACTTTCAAATGCCAAGGGATGCCCATCCTACATTAGTATTAACCCAATAACTATTCCTGAAGCGTCACATTCAATCACAAATAGTTTATGAAAATTTGGGGTTACCAAAACTGGAGTAGCACACATTGCTTCTTTGAGAGTCATGAATGATTGAGTTGTTGCTTCCGACCAATGAAAAACATCCTTTTTTGTGAGATTCATGATAGGAGCTACAATTTTACCATAGTTACGCACAAACTTGTGATAGTAGCCGATAAGACCCAAAAAACCACAATTTTTTTGAGGATTTTAGGTAAAGGCCAATCCCGAATTACCTTAATCTTGTTAGGATCCACTTTAAAACCTTCATGAGGACCTAATTATTCAATTTCTTGAACACCAAAAGAGCATTTAGAGCATTTGACAAAAAACATTTCCTCATGTAAAATATGAAGAACCTTTCCCACATGCATCAAATGATCCTTCCATGATTTTCTATATATGAGAATGTCATCAAAGAAGACTAAAACAAATTTGCAAAGGAATGGATGAAAGACATGGTTCATGAGACTTTGTAATGTGAACGGGGCATTAGTGAGACAAAAATATATGACTAAGAATTCATAATGACCTTCATGAGTATGAAAGGCGGTTTTAGGAATGTCCTCATCCCTTAATATGATTTGAAGAAAACCATAGGATAGATCTAATTTCATGTTAAAATTTTACACCATGCAATTCATCTAATAAATAATTTATGACAGGAATAGGGAATTTATCCTTGATGATGATTTTATTGAGAGGACAAAAATCAAGACACATACGCCAAGAATTATCCTTACGATCGACCAAAACCACTGGTTAAGAATAAGGGCTAGTGCTATGACAAATGACTTCACGTTCTAAAATTTCTTGGACAAGTCTCTCAATTTTTATTTTTTGAGGTTGAGAGTAATGATAAGGATGGACATTGGGAGGAAGACTTCCTAGAACCAGGTGTATGATATGGTCATGAGATCATTTTGGGGGTAGTTCTTTTGGTTCTTGGAAGACATCATCATAGTTAGCCATAATATCTTGAAGATCCTTGGAGTAAATTTTAGGGATATCTTGTGCTTGCTTTTACAAATAATTGATTTGAGCTATGAATCCATGACTTCCTTTCCTTAATATTTTCTCCATGTTGTGATAGCTCACTATTTTTTATGAAGGATTTGTAATTCCTTGGAGGCAAATGATCCTTCCATTTTCTTTACATTCCACAAAGAGCTTTATGAAATTAAAACTGACTATGTCCAATTTTTCTAACCATTCAACTCCCAAAATAACCTATGAATTTTCTAAAATCATAACCAAAAGAGTTCTCTACCAAGTGTAACTACCCATTTGTATCAATACTGAATATGTTCTACCAATGCATTGAGTGTTTCCTCCATTTGTAACCAGAAATTGAAACTTATATTTATTAGAGGAGTAAATGTAAAAGTTCAATGCCTTTGTAGTTTTTATGTCAATAAAGTTATGAGTACTACTTGAATCTATTAATATATTTATCCTTTTCTATTGAATGAATCATAATACCTTGATTGTATGGCAAGTTGTTAATACCATAAGAGCATGTACTGAGATAGACATTATGTCTTCATCACATGTTGCTTCATTCTATCCATTTTGTTCCTCAAGCACAGGAGAGTCATGTGAAATGATGTCTTATTCTTCTTCTTCGTCTTCCCTATTATCATATTCTATTTAGAAGTTTTATCTTGGTACACATGCTTGATATTTTGGATGGTGATTGTGATATTTATAGAAGCAATATCTTGATGGTTACTCATTTATATGAAATAAATTATTGCAATTTTAAGGATGATTATAGGAGTCACGTCTAAAGAGTGTTTTATTCTACACCTTTTTCTAAACCAACTTAGCAATATTTATATTATCATCTGAGTATGGATCATGTAGGTCTACTTCAATTTGAATATTCTCTTTCAAACCATATCTAAAATTCGATACCACTATATCGGATGGCAAGTTTTATATATAACCAAGTAGGCTAGTGAATTCTAAAATATAATTCTTTACTGAACCTGTTTGTTTAAGTGCCAACAAATAAACCATGTATGAGGATGAATTCCTTTCATCAAATTTCTTGAGAAAAAGTATTTTAAATTTATGCCATATGATGGGTCGACTATGCTCATGTTTTTGCCAATCATACCATTGATAAGCTTCAGGACCCATTTTTGAGGAAGCATAAGGAAATTTTTTAGATTTTAGGACTCAATATAATTCTAAAATACCTTCCATTTTAGCTATCCAACCACATGGATCACTACCCTAAAAGGTAGGTATATCAGCACGTGGAATATTAACACCTATAGGCCATCTTTCTCAACGATAATCTTCCTCTATATCCCTATCATCACTAGTATGCCTTCTAAGGTAGTTATATTGGGAATGAGGGGCTTATTGGTTTTATCTCTCCAAAACTTGTTGTCGCATTGTACTCATGGGATTCATACTAGTCACTAGTTGAGCTATACTAGAATGGACAATTTGGTTATTAGCATTGGTGTTTTCCATTTCCTCATTTGTGATATTTTCATGGGATGAGTTGGAAGGATCCATAGGGTTAATAGTAGGATGGTTGGGGTCAAAACTATTAATGTATGAAGGAGAGTTGTATTTTGTATCTTTGTTTCATGGAGGTCCTCTTGGCAACTTCATAAGTCCTTTGTTTGGATTATCTAAGCTTGATAATCGATCGTCTGGTACTTTAGTCCACCTGCAACTCATGCACTTACTTTATATAGCTTTGGATTCATGCTAAAATTTGTCAATAAGAGATAAAAATTTGTTGGCCAGTTTTTTTGGTAATGTTAATTTCCTCAAGATTTACCTTGAATGTCAAAATTTGGAGTTGTGCAAAATTTTTGGTTTATTTCCGTCAAATTGTCAGTCCAAATATGATGCAAATGTGAATTTGAATATCAATAATTAGTTTCTTCCAATAGCTAGATGGATTTGAATTTGAATGTCACGGTTAGGTGGTGCCAATGACTACTTTTGAGAGTTCTAATGGTTAGATTTTTGGATGATTTAACAGCTAGATATGGACGTAGGTTACTTAATGGCTAGACCTCACAGCTCGAACAACCAACCGCTAGACACAAATGTGAGATGACAATGATGACCAATGGCTAGACATGGAATGCCGATAAATAACTAGATACGAATGCAAAATGATAACGATGACCAACGACTAGAAATGGATGAATGACCAATAGTTAGATATGAACGTGAGACGATGATGACCAATGGCTAGATATGGATGCAAGGTAATAAAAATCAAACATGATAGATTGAATACATGACATGAACCAAACGACACTATAGAGACTGAAGATGACACATGACCAATGAGGACTCAAAACTGACTTAAGCAACCACATGTTAGATTATTATGCATGAGGGAAGGCTAAGAGATGACATGGCCAAATCCATAAGATGTTTAGTACACTTGGATAAATATACATTGCAATACAATGTCTAATCATTGTATGTGGGATAAATTGAATATATATCCCAAAAATTAAACTTTACATACCTTATTAAAATATTTATTTAACAATTGGATAGGCTATAGTGATTGTGTGACATAGAATAATGGTGATTTTGTTTTTTTAGGTCTTCGTTAGGACGACTACGTGATAGCACAGAGCGATTAATATTTTGGAAAGAGGTAAGTTTACATATTGGGTAAAGCAAGAGAAGAATTTTAATGTAATTTTGTAGCATACCTGGTTATTGGCCTGATTGTTTGCACTGGCTATTTTCCTGAAACCACCTCCATGTGAAAGTAGTTTAGGTTAATTTTTTTGAGTAGCTTATCAAACTCACCAAGTGCTATTGTTTCAGGTATTTTCCCAGTTTTGTCAAACAATTTAAGAAAATCAGCTTCCACCACTTTCTCTTACTACCTTTGCACTGGTTTCTACATTTCATCATGCTTGAACTAGTTCCCATGACTGTGTTTTTCATTGCAATCCTAGATTGGCTACTTTTGACCTATTGTCCTCTGAATTACTTTGATTTTTTTGGTGCGCGTGATGCTACATGATCCGATGTTATGTAAATTTTTGAGAATTATGTGTACTTCCCTATGCTGCTCCTAGAATAATTTTTGCCCCAACAAGAATAAAAACATGTTCTTCTAGAATACGAATACGTACATGCCCCAAACTACTCCTGGCATAAATTTTATTATTTGTTAATTATTTACTATCTACGTGCTTTAACGGATATCATTTTCATCTTCTTTATGAAAGGATTCACTTGGAGTGTCATCAAGACCACCAATGGAAGTAAATTTCACCAGTATTCTATGCCAGAATTGATTTAGTATGATACCACTTGTAGAAATATAAACCAAAAATTGAATGCAAAGAGATATTCAAATGAATAATGCAATCAAAACTAAATTAAAATATTATTGCCACTTAAGGAGGGATAATTCATTCACCACTGAGGAGGGCTTAGTCATTGCAATAAATGGAAATGAGTAAAATGATGAATGATAGATGAACAAATATAAATCAATCTATCCTACTTAATACTAATTCAATTACAAATAATGATTAGATCAATATAGCCAACTAGATATATTAGGTTTGTAATAATATGATCCTTTACATTGTATGATTTCCTTCTTAGTTGTATAACATCAATAGATTGGATGATGAAATTCTTTAATTTGAACAATACTATTGACACTCAATCTCTCTCCTTTCATGACAATAACTCTTCTTCATATTTCACTTGGATGACATAACTTCTTTTTTAATGACATCTAATAGTTTAGGTTCATGTTATTTTCATGGAATTTTACTCTACATGTGGACAATAATCACACATCCATAATGATTATTTCATCATAATTTTCTTTTGACTAATTTTAGACCTTCATTCTTCCATACATATTGTGTTCTTCCTTTGTAGAGAAGATGTCAGTGTTTCCTCTGAAAATAATTAAATTTGATCAATATTCAACACTTTCACATGATGACCTAGCACAAATGATAGTCATATTTCACTTCTCTTGCAAAGTGGTGATCATGCATGCACCCATAAAAATAGTTCTACAACCAATAATTCCTAATAATTTAAATAATCAACATACTTACAACATGGTAAATAATGGAAATTAAAGTGTATTTTACTATTATCAGTCAAATAGTATAAAATATAATATCATATCTATTTATTTTATTCTATATTTACTATCTTAGATGAATCTCTTCTCTAGTCACTTTCATGGATCGTCTCTTAAATTATTGGCATCACTATCTAATTTTTCCTTCTTGGTGAATTAGTCTAAATTTTGGACCTCTATCCTTTGGTGTCCTCTTTTTCCTTTTATTTTTTCCCTTGTGTTTGGTATTTATCTATTAAAAACCTCTTTTCTCTTTCCTTACTATTTTCAATTCCCGATCCTTATGTAAATGGTTTCATCCATCTCTTCCTCTCTCTTATCATTTTCCTCTCCTTACCTATACACTCCTTCTTCCATGTAAATAATATATATTTTATACATATGAATTGGAGATAATTACCCTTCTAGTAATCATATGGATTGTCCTATATCATAATGATCATAAATCAAGTAATAGTCATCAACCTAAGAATCCATAAGAATAAAGCCAATAAACTCAAATAATAGACTATGCCTATCCACATGATGAGTTATTAACACTAGACCTAGGTAGGTTACCCCATCACCCTGAACCCCATGTATACCTTATCAAAAATGAAAGGTAGTACAAATAAGAAGTTGTACTTTAATCTATGTAGGGATGAAAAATAAATAAATTAATCATGGAACTAATACTCATCCAAGTGAACAATGTTAAGTTTCTTGTTATATATAAAACCTATAGAAAATACCTAAATATATCCTATGTACTTTTAGTATCATGCAAAGGGTATGGGAATGTTTGAACAAGGTTTTAAAGAACTTTTATAACAAACCATGGATAGATTAATGAGGGCTAGGATATAAATCTCATTGTAACAGATGCAAATCTTGCTCATCGTCTTTTGACAATGATGGTAAAAACAATTTTCTCAAATATTATGAGGATATCGCATCAACAAAAAAGCCAAATTCATATAATAAAGTAGATTATGGGTTCCTCTTTCTCTATCAATTCATTTAGTTTAAATATTTTATACATTCTCCATATTAAACCTTGTGAAGAGGATAAATCCTCTAAGTCAATAAATATCACATCACTTCATGAAGATGGCATTATATAATAGGAGAAATATATTATTGATTGTACCTATCCACATAAGAATAAAATATTTAATTATTATACACACTAAAATACAAACACTTCCATAAATCCTCACTTAAATGTCACCTATTGTATACTTAAATATTTACATAGCTATAAACTAAACTATTTACTAGGTACTTGAAATATTCTTGCAAGGTACCAAATAATGTAATACTTCAAATACCCCTCATATTACATTATTTTGTAATAATATTATTTGCCTTCATGTGCTTTCAATCCATTAATTTTATCTTAGTCTTTTTTTTTTTGTTCTTGTAGTGACTTTGATTTTTTGTTTCATCATGTCCTTCTTTATATTAATTCAAGAGGTGCCTATTTTTGTCCCAATACTAATAGTATTTATTACCTATACTTGTCAAATATTTTATTATAAGCAAGTGTTGAATTTATAGTAGTCCAATATGAATAGGTGGTGCAAAATAGATTTTAGTCATCAATAATCTAGCTAACATGAAGTGGAAAACTACAATTAGGTAAGAGTTTTCTAAAGTTTAAAGGTTTAAATTTTCAATTAGGTCTATTTAGAAAAAATATTAGAAGGCTATAACCCTTGCATATGAAAATATTCTCAGCATGTATAAATATTTTTGTATAAGTGATATCTTAAGAACGAAATGTAAGAAAACTATATACACTTTCGTTTGAAAGTATAAATAAAACTAGACTAAATAAATAAACAAATTACAAGAGTTATTAATGATCATATTTATGAAGGGCTGGGTAATATTTACATGGGAGAAGATATTTTTCTAGCAATAGTATCTATATTACAATGTATTCTACAAGATTATACTCTATACAAAGTTTCTAAATCTTGTAAAAGGTATACTACGTACAAAATACGTTACTAAACTATGATTCTAAATATGGTGTAAGACAACACATGAAAAATAAAATTAATACAAATAGATAAATAAAATTGAGTTGATAAGACATCAAATAAATTAGTGTTTTTATTAAAATATTTATAACCTTAGTACTCATGTTATTAACCAAATTAGGCTATATGACACATATACATACACTTGTATATGTTATGTAAGAATATCAAAATCTATCATAAATTTTAAAAAATACTATATCATTAAATAATTTATATTAATATTAACGTTGACATGAAAATAAGAATGTTGCTTCATTATTCCAAAATGTTATCATAATGAGAATAAGTAATGATTAAAAAATACAAAATGTGTTCTAAAACTAAACCAAAAAATAGTATATGTTACAACTAACTACTATATTTAATTATAGCCAATACGCATCCACCATTCACTTGTGAGAAATAAAAAATACCTTCTAAAATAAAACTATAATATCACTAGATGTAATGAGTAATTACTATATTTTGGCTGACATGAATAACATGCATAGTATAATTGCATTCATATATTCAATATAAGACATAGTACATACTAATTTCTAAAGATGCTAAAGATGCTTTTCAATAGAACCAATCCAAGCATAAAGCTAAAAATATTGATTTCTAAGTGTGGTTTAGCATAAAATAAAGAAAAAATATAGTACAAGGAAATATATAATATTTTTTATAGAATACACAACATTAACCAATGAACTTATGGAATCGATGCATTACTTGGATAATTTTTTAGGAACCTACAATTAAAGATAAAACCATTCACACGAATATTACAAATAAATATAAATATTTGAAACACAGACTAATACAATATGAAAATTAAGTCTAGAAATGAAACAATCTCACAAAATAACACACAATCATAGTCCTCTACTAAGGGGTAACATCATTCAATACTTTCATTAATTTGTGAAAATATGCATTCAAACATGGATCCATGTCTTTTAAAGACACACTTCATGTAACCCTAACCTAATGCTCAAGACTTGGATTGCATGCGAAATGCCATTCGAGCTAGAATCTTCTACCAAATATTGGTTACATACTATGTAACGATTACATGAAATAGCCCCACTTTTCTAGGGAACTTACTTGCCACATACCATTACAAAATATTACAAAATAAAATTATAAAGGGGTACCAATGTTGGAAGTGGGTCATTACTTAATCATATGAAAATTATAAAAATAATGTTAGGATGGTGTCCTAACATACTCTTTCCATTAAAAATGCTTTATCCTCAAAGCTATAAATAAGGAAAATGGTATTGTATCTACTAGAGAGACTCCCATATAACATACTTTAGTTTTAGACCATACCACCAAATAAGGACCTTAGTAATGTTTTGGTTGTGAATAGTGCTTGTCCTATAGTCAAACAATTATTCTATATCAAGCAAGATAGAACACTCTTCATCCAATTTTGGTAAGGTAGATTGAACTTATATCGTATTTACCATAGATTTATTGAGATAGGACACATGAAATATAGAGTGAATCTTGGAGGTAGATGATAGGGCCAATTTGTAGGCTATGGAACCAATCTATTGTAAGATTTGATAGGGCTCATAGTATTTGATAGCAATTTTTTAGCACCTACAAATTGGGAGTGATGATTTTTTATATGAATGCAAGAGAAGGAATATCATATCACAAATTCCAAAGCTATACTCATAATGATGTTGATCTGCTTATTAGCACATCCAGTTCTGGGCCATTTCTAAATTCATCTTCAATTGATGGAGGACTTCGACATATTTCCTAACTCTAGTATTGATCGTATGGATCTTGGAACTACCTAGAATGTATGAGGATGGTGTTGATGAGGGACATTCATAGAATACTTCAAAACATGTGACCTTGTTAGTAGTATGATAGGTAGTATTATACCACCACTCGATAAAGGAAATCCACTTTACCAATTGTGTAGGATGATTAGAGGTAAAGTAGTAAATGTAGGTCTAAATTAATAGGATGATTAGAGGTAAAGTAGCAAAGGTAGGTCCACTTCACCCATTGTTTATGAATGATAAGCTAAATTTTGAGTTGAGTTCCCTACAACTTAAACAATTCTTACCAAAAATTACGAGTGAATTTAGGGTCTCAATTAGACACAATGGATGTGATTATGTGATGAAGGTGAAATATAGAATCAAGGAAAAGTTGGGTGACTATGGAGGTTGTTTAAGGATGGGAGAGAGAACAAAAATTAGCATAATTCAAGAGATGATACACTACTTAGATAATAATTAATTTACCTCTAGACTTAGGTAACCCTTCAATAAAGTCCATGGAATATTTGTCCAAACTTGTTTGGAAATAGGTAATGGTTGAGAAGTTCCCAAAGAATGTACCATTTTGTCTTTCATACATTTGCATGTCATACACTACCACAAAATATTGAATATCCTTATTTATGCCTTTCTAGAAAAATATATATAATACTTTCATAGGTAATTAGGAACACATAATGACCTATAGTGGGTGAAGCATGCATCTTCTTCAAGATGAGCTTGATGTTGAGCAGTGTGGAGCATAACAAGGAATTGATGACATTGTAAATCTTGTCCATCCCAAGTGTATCTTGCACATGAGGTGGGTATTTTAAGAAGTACAAACAAAGTTTACAAGCCTAAGTCCTTAAGCATATCATCTCAAAGATAGTGTATCCATTAAGGTATGGGTGAAGAGATGGCACATAATATATTTTGAGCCTCAAATTGGTGAGAGAGTGCATCTATCACAATGTTCTTATTACCTTTTTATAGCTAATATCATATTCATAACCCATGATTTTAAAGACACACTTCTATTTTTTAGGGTAGCAACCCATTTCTTGAGGAAGTATTTGAGACTTTTGTGATCTATTCTAATGGAAAAATGATACCCAATGAGATAGGATTGTTGGTGGGTAACTGCATGCAAAATGGTGAGTTTCTCATTTGCATAAGTTTATTTACCCAAATTTTGGCTTGTAAGCACTTTAATAGTAAGGTCCAATGGTCATCCTTCCTACATCAACACAACTTCAATTCCATTTCTAGAAGCATCACTTTAAATGAAAAATGCTTTAGAGAAATTAGGCTTTGCTAAGACTAGAGTAGTTATCATAGCATGCTTAAGATAAATTAAAAGAGTAGTTGCTTAGCTAGACCTATCAAAGTAAAAGAATTATTTTATAACATGGTCATTAAAATATCAATGATTTTTCCATAATTGTAGATAGATTTTTTGTAATATCCTTTGAGCCACAAAAATCCATGAAGACCCTTAAGAGTGTGAGGATTCAATCAATCTTGAATGGCTTGGATATTTTTAGGATCTACCTTAACTCCATCCTTGGTGATAATCCATCCCAAATATTCTCCTTCAAAAAACCCAAAATAACATTTGGACATCTTAGAATAAAGTTAATGCTGAGCCAAAAGATACAATGTTTGATCCACATGGATGAGGTGCTCTTCCCTAGAATGACTATATATCAAAATATCATCAAAGAAAACTAAAATGAATTTATGAAGAAATGACTAAAAAATGTTGTTAATGAGGCTCTAAAATGTGGAAGGTGCATTGGTCAAACCAAATGACATCACCAAAAATTTATAATGGCCCTCATGAATGTGGAATGTGATTTTGGGGATATCTTCCTCCTTGAGCCATATTTGATGGTAAGCCGAATGAAGATATAACTTGGAGAAAAACATAGCACCATGCAACTCATATTGTAATTCATATAGTGAGCTTATTGAGCAACCTATACATAAACATCAAGACCCATATTTCTTGTAAACCAATAAAATTGGAGAAGAATAAGGATTGTTACTAGGTCAAATGACTCCTTCATTTCACAATTCTTGTACTATTTTCTTAATTTCTAATTTGAATGCATGGGGGTAGTAGTAATATCTAATTTTAAATTACACACTATTGGTTAGTAATGGAATTGCATGATCATGGGAGTGAATGGGTGGTAACTCTGTCATTTCCACAAAGATTGCATCATGTTTGGTCAAAACAAGTTACAAATCTATTGAAAGTTTATCCTCGATTGAAGGGGTGGTTGTATGGAAAATATTTTAAGTGATTACCCCATGAAAATATTCTTTTAAAAAATTCTCCATATGATCTGAACTAATAATATAAGTAGAACTTACTCGTAAGTTGCAAAGAGTGTAGGACCAACCATCTTGTGAAAACTAAATACACAACTCTACAAAGTTCCAAGTGATGGTACCGAAAGTACCTAACCATTGAGCTCTAAGTACAATATCGCATACACCTAGTTGAAGAGAAAACATATCAATTTTGAGCTCATAATCCCTTATATATAAATTAATATTGTAAAATTTTCCTTTACATTACAGGGTTCCACCTTTTGCCACCATAACTTTAAAGGAGCTGTATGTATGTATGTAACAATTAGCTTGCTTGGTGACTCAAGGATCAATTAAATTGTGTGTGTTTCCTGAATCAATGAGGACTATAAGACATTGGACTTTAAAAAATTTGACTACTTTTATTATCTATGGTGTAGTAATCCCTTCAAGATCATTCATGGAAATTTTAGGTTGTATCTCTTCTTGTGTGTCACACTCATTTAGAGGAATCTCATCTAATGTTTTTTATTTATCCTCAAGTTGTTCACTACTTTTTGAATCCTCTACATCAATCAATAATAGCTTATATTGGATGCACTTATGCCCTCATCTATATTTTTCATCATAATTATAATATACATCTTGAGCACATCGAGCATCCATATCTTTTGTAGTCAAGCACTTATAAGGAGTATATTTTTTTTTCAACATTGGATGTGATCTTGGAAGGAAATGAGGGTTTAGCCTATGTAAATTTAGGTGTCCTCCTTTGACCTAAGGATTTTTATTTGATCAATAATGCCAATTTTATGGCTTGCATCATAGTTTATAGTTTGAAAATATTGACTTTAACCTTGATATCATTCTTCAAACCACTAACAATACAACTCAATCAAAGTCCTTCATTTACCCCCTTGGTCGTATTAGCCATTTTTTAAATTGGGTCTAGTAGTCATGGACTGTAGCCAATTAGTGCTAACTAAAAACACATAGTCTAGTAGCCAATTAATGATCCTATGAAGTCCTCATACTCACTAGGGCCAAAATGAGTGAGTAATTGAGACTCAAAATCTTTCTAGGAAGGGTTAGGAACTATGTGTTGTAACTTCGGATACCACTATAAAAATTCAGATTCAAATTTGAAAGATGCAATAATGATCCACAAATATTTAGGGTCACTATGAAATTTGAAAAACTGATCCACAAGACATAACCCCATTGGAATCCTTTTTGTTTAACTTAGGAAAGTCTAATTTAGGCCTCTTAAAGGGAGCATATTAATAAAAATAGTGTGAGAATATTTCTTGTTCCTATGTGATCCTTTTCATTAACTGGTGTGGTTAATATCATGATGTAAAATACGTTTGGGCCATATTTAATTATTTCCTCTAGCTCTAAGAAGTGATATTCATAGTTGGCTTTTGAGGTGAAGTAGTCCCTTCTCGAATATTATATGTTATCCTCAAAATTTGCATTGTATCCACAAGGTAATTAATTATGTTTCCTATTGAATTCAAAGAGTTGGATTGCTTGACCTCCTTTGGTGTCCATGAGTACCACTAGCTGTAGACACTAAAATTATGTCAATCCGATTAGACTACGATGATGCCACTCTTAAAAACACCACATGGCCCCATTGGGAAACCTGTAGGGGTTAAGTAGTGGTTCTAACCACTTTTGGTAAGGTTTAACCCACTTTTGGGAAGCTTTGGGCCATGTAGACATGGTCTTACCACCCTAGGATGACCATAGTTCATGGTTGTACCAACTAGGTGAGGCCACCAACAACCATCCCTAGATGAGACGACCATGGCCTAGGCTCCTTAAAAGGTAAGAATGGGATAAATGGTAATCAACGTCTACTATTTATCCTACCCAATGACTTATGATAGATTGAGGGTCTACCACAGCCATCACAACCTACAAATTGGAGGCCCAAATTGGAGGCCTTTTCCACCCAATGCATGGCAAGGGTTTTGACAAGTGGTGACACTTGCCTTGAATGCCCCAACTTGTACCTTTGACCCTATGGTCCTCTTGGGTTATAAATTGGATTATTTCCAAAAAAATTTAGAGAGATGTATTTGCATTAATTCACCACAAAGTGCTTTCGAGATTTACCCTCCCCTTTTACCCATGTATTTACCCTTGGAATCTCCATCAATTGAAGGATTTTCTAATACATTCCCAAATACACACATACATTCCAAACCCCATCCATTTCTATTAGTTATATTACCAAATTTGATGAAAATATCCCTAGGAGTAGTTTAGACCAGATCCCAAAGGAATTGGTGGTGAAAACCACTAGGTTTTATGGTTGTCTCCACCTGGGACAGTTAACAGTCCCAATTAGAACACCTAGGAATGGCCATGGATATACACATAATTTTGAGATAATTTCAATGTATATCATTTCTAGAGTAGTTTATATGCATCATACTAACATTTGGTGACATTTGAAGCTATTTTGGACCTTCAATTAGGTTTTTCATGATAATAGTTCCAATTGGAACAGCCAAGGATGGCCCTATATTCTACTTAAAATTTCATTTTATTTTATGTATAAATAATTCCTAAAGTAAATAATATACATTATGCTAATTTTTGGTATGATTTGGAATAGTTTTGTAATATCTATTGCACTTTTTGTATTCAATGTTGCATGCATATTTATGATTTCATCTTAATCTGCATATGCTATTAATCAATTTCAGTTTCTTGTGTGTAGATATAGGTATTCTAGTGCACAAGGAAGGAGCTAAATATTTGAATATGGATAGATCATCATAGCGATAGCAAAATACCGCTCTTCAATCGTGAGTGCAAGGAAGACACTGAAAGTGTACCTTGAGTTTCTGAAAGGATTAGATCCTTTGGATATTGTAATAGATTGTATCAATTAAGAATCCCCAAGGGGATGTTTTGTAACCACATATTTGGAAAATGCATTAATATAAAGAGAACCACCCATTTATTTCACTTATTTGTCATTATGCTTACTTTAATGTATTTTTGTAGTGCTTAAATAGATAGGTGCTTTTAATTTTCCTTTTCTAGGTACATTTTTTTCTTTCTATAGTGGCGATCATGGTGGGACCCCTATCCCATTTCATTTTCCAAGTTTTGATTTTGTTTTTATCCTTTGAGTGTTGTAGGTTTTGGTCATTCTGGCCTGAAACAACCCTTGATATCCTAATTGGAACACCTAGGGATGGCCACAATAGCCATCCCACCTATGTACAGCCCAAAATTTATAGCCATTCTACCCTAGGATAGCCACAAAATAGGGGGTTTACAGCTCAAAATTACAAAAACAACAACATTCTAGGCTTTCAAGGTAAGTGTCCAAACCTTCACTTTGCATTAATATTTTTTAGGTAAGGTTAAATTTAGCCTTTTATGTATTTTTCTTGTTGATTGAAAGGTAGATTTCAATTTTCCTAAATTTTAAAACAACAGAAAGAAAAAAAATAGGAAAAGAACAACTTAATTATGTATTTGTGTGGTTTGATTGCTTACAACCTATCTAACATTTAGGTTGCCATATAGGATATGCATTTTGTAGGTTCCCTTATTTGTTAAATACTTTTGAAAGTGAAATATTCTTTTGCATTTAGTGAAGGTTAATTGAATTCTATTTGCTTTAATTTATTTAAGCATAAAAGGAACCACACACACCACATCATATTTTAACATTAGTGAGTTAGAATGTCATACCCAACCACTAATAGAGAACAAAAGTGTTGGGCTTCATCTCCACATGTTGGTTCGCATGATACAAACCCTATTTTTGGCCAAATTTGGCTCCAAGAATCATCTTAGCCATGGAAAATAGCATGCACTCCTCCTTAGAGGGTGTATCACTACCCATGATCAATATGGTGAGTATTGGTAGGAATTCTGCTCCCTGATCGGGTATGGGCTTCATATCCATACTTTGGCTAGTTTACGTGACTAAAATTTCATTTTGGTTGTCAAGTTATGAGTATACAAGTGAAATACTTTAAAAAAATTAAGAATTACATCAACAATATTCAAACTTGTGAAAAGAGATATCTTTGCAAAACAACAAATCAAAAACACACCAAACAGTTTTAGGAAACACATACAAATATTTAAATAATATAAATACTTATATTATTGTGTGTTTCTATTTTTTTGTGTTGAATCATTAAAATTTGTAAAGAAGATAATCACGTAGGTTTTATAAGGAAGTATTTATGGTATGCACCCACAAAAAAACCCATTAAAGGGATGATGCTGTGAAAAGTAGGCAAGGATATGTAGACCATCTCTAATTTAACCCTAAGTATATAATTATACCTCCTTGGTGGCCTCCTACTCACCCAATTTCTAGAATATCAAATCAGGAAACTAGCCTACAAGGGATCCCTATGCGGGACACACCTATAGGTTTTGGTCCTAATCAAGGAACTTACTTTCCAAATATAGATACTTCACATGCCTTCTTTAAATAATGACAACTATGCATTAAGGCACAAACACGTAGAGTAATGCCACACATTCATGTACCTGCTTGATCTACCAGGTCCACCCATGGGCAGGATCAAGACTATTCACCATGGGCAGGGCCAAATGATCAAAATACACCCTTAAATCACCCTAATAGGTCTCAACAGTATAAATACCAAGATGACTATGATACTCATCGCCATGGGCATGCAAATTCTGCCCTTCCATTACTCATTTATAAATGAAGACCTGAGGAGAATCTTTATTATCCTCGATCGTATTTTTTAACATAAGTATGATGTGCTTCTGTGCTAGATAAGTATAAATAATATTAGTTTATGAGTGAGCCTCAAGTGAATTCAACCTCTCTCAATTGAGGTAAGCTTGTAGTTGATATTTTAGATCTTCCTGAACAAGATATGCATCATGGCAATAGTGCTAGGTCTCATTGACCTTGCACATATAATTAAATAAACCAAGTAGTTGAAAAATATATTGATCACCAATATCAATTCAATAAACTTCAGCTAGATAAACAATGCTTGGACTTCCATCATCAGTTAGAGAAACAAATAATTGAATAGTAGATTCAATATACCTTATGTAATGGGGCCCCTACCCCAAGTACTCATAGGTAGGGATTTTATCAGAGGTAACCTACATTTAATCAAAATAGGTTTCCTATGCCTAACCAAATGTTGCTTCCTTGACCTCCTAGGCCTAATAGGGACTTGTCTCCTAGTAAAAATATAGATCACCTTTCATAGGTGTTTGTTCCTCCTTGTAGACCAATGCAAAAAATATCTTATAGAGCCTACGATGAATTAGAACCAGAAGAGGAATACCTAGAAGCACCTTATGGAGTTATGATTAGTGACAATCAACTGCCATACCATATTCTTAGCATTCCTCACCCTCCCCATGGGTCTAAAGAAGAAGAGATCAAATCCTATGATGCATATAAAGTATTTCTTGAATACATGGAAATCATAGAAAGAAAAACCATTGGATCTGGGATTCAAAATCTCATTTTGTGCCAGATTAGCAGTAAATCTCTTCACCCATAAATACCTTCCCCTCCATACCTAGATCATTTGAAAATGACCAATTTGGATATATTCAAAGGAGAGAAAGATGCACAAGAGCATGTGACTAGGTTCATGAACCAATACTGTAGTATCTAGGATAATGATCCCTTACATATGAGAATATTTTGTATTATCCTCTCTAGCCCAGTCGTAGAGTGGTACAATCAAATCCCAAGGCACAACGTCCATAGCTTTGAATAATTTGTGGATGTATTCTTGGAATATTTTACCTTTAACACTAAGTTAAAGTTGAATTTAACAGACCTCGTGGGGTTGAAGCAATATGATTATAAGTCAATCACAAATTATGGTAACAGGTGGTGAATTCTTCTCGCTAAGCTACCATACCTACTACCAGTATCTAAGTTGACTAAAATATTTTACAAGATTTTTTTAAATCTAATTTTATTATTGCTACAAATCCAACAATACCAGACTCTTGAAGATGCTCTAGCATATGCTAGAATGATTGAATAAATCAAAATTCAAGAGGGGAAATCACAAAACATCACAAAAAGGAGTGGAATAAGAATAAAAATGGAAATCTAGCACAACTGAATCTAGCAATAATTAATCAAGTTGCCATTAGTATTCCAGGTCCTGTGCAACCAACGCCACCTCAGAAGGTAAACTATTAGTCCCAACCTCCTCCTAAAAGTTACAATAACAACACTTAGGAAAATCAAGGGCAAAACCAGCAATGTCAGCCAAAGTGATAATTTACACCCTTTTTTGAGTCTATGGATTCCCTATTTGATCATCTATGTGTGATCAAAGTAATTACTCTACCTGAGGTCCAACCTATAGATTCAAGTATGGGTAAACCAAAGCCTATAGGATGTCATGAAGACCTATACTATAAGTACCATAGGTAGAATGGGAATGACATGCAAATGTGCTATGGGCTAAAAAACCTAGTACAAGACATGATTGAGAGGAATGGCCTTCAAGTTGATAACCCTCTCGCAAAAAAAAATCAAAAAATGGGTGTCTTTAAAGACCTACTTCCCACTCACGAGGTGTAGGTAAATCAAGCAAAATGGGTAAATGAGGTCCATACGACATCGCCTCAACAAGGGTTTGTTGGAATGGTTAGCATCATGACAAGGAGTAGGCATTATCCAAATCAAGTTGCACCACCTACAACTTCAAATTATATTCCCTCAATGTCATAGCCTCCACCAACTTTAGCACAAATCCTTCTACATCATCCAGTGGTCACTATAAATAGTAAGCTTGCTCAAATTTTGTGAATAACATCAGCTTGAATCTCTATCTATGACCTTATTCAATAGTCTCCACCTCATCAAGAAAATATTATGGAGATCCTTAAGTCTATTGAACTATATCCCAATGAATCTAACTCCTTTATCAATTTTGTGGGGCACGTTCAGTAGTGTAAACAACCAGTAATCACATTTTATGAACATGAAATCAAAATAATATCATATTAAGTAGTTGATCCTCCCTTACACATCATTGCATGTGTAAATGGAACACCTTATAAAATACTTATAATTAAAACTAGTTATTCAAGCAATATCATCACCACAAATGCTCTCAAATTTCTAGTTCTTCTAGTATCACATATTATTGCATCCACATATACCCTCAGAGCATTCAACATACTATATGGTCAATGGTTGGCACTATAGTTTTACCTATTCAGGTGGTATGCAAAATCATACCAATATTGTATCATATATTAGAGGGCACAATGACATATAATATCTTGTTGGGTAGACCCTAGATTAGGGACATGAAGTGTCTACCATCCATAGTTCACCAATGTTTGAAGTATACTCATGAAGGGTAATTACATGTTGTCTCTGTAGACCTTGAGCCCTTAAAATACTGTAACTTGGTGCAGCATATCCCTGAGTCAACATTTCCATAAACTCATATAGAATTTTAACTTAATACATCCATTCAAGGTCTGACTCCTTCACCATCACCTTCCATTGATCCATTACCATTTTATTCCACACCACCCTTTTCAATTGCACCTTTGAATACACCTTAATCATCATCAAATCCTCCATAGAGGAACATGTCAAATAGGCCTATTGATGACATCCCTCTAATCATATCTACCATTTGCATGGAAGATATTCCTAGTGTATCATATGAGGAACCATCTCATGAGGTAAGCATTGAGTCATCTCAAGCATCAATTCCATCCCCTACATCCTCACCATCCTAGGTTATAGTCCATTTAGCTACTACGAGTCTAGGAGAGTATTTAGTGAGGAATATCACAATGGTTCCAGCTATTGATACAATACAAAATATAGGATGACCTCATCTTCTCATAGGTACCATTGTACCTCTAGGTATACCTCCTAATCAAACACATTTCATATATTGGGGTATTGAATATAGCATAGAACCATCTCCTCAGTAAGAAGAGGATGAAGAACCCTTTTATGAGGATATCAATTATATGTCCAATCCTGACTATACCTTGCAATATATTCATTGCTACCATTGGCATGGTTGTGGTTTGGGGTTGTACAAAAAATGTACTCATGTTCCTTACCAACCACAATATCAATTTCCATATGATAACTCTGTATTATGACACAACAAGCATGTGCCTCCGGATGTCCTCAAATAAAATTTAGAGCATATAGTTTTGAATTATAGGGATGATCTTGCACATTATCCTTATGCTAATACGAATCATGTTCATTATTTTGGAGATTATTTTTCTACAAATATGATAGATCAATGGATATCTCATTATTTCACCTGATCCTATGAATAAGGTGAAGGTTAACATACTCTCCCATTCGACAATGAGGAAGAGGATCAATGTCCTCATGAATGGACAACTAGTGATGAATTGGATTACGATGTAGAACCTATTAACTACCCTAGTTCAGATAATAAATATGAACATGTCATACCATTAGATGATGAAGAAAACTTTTATCTATGCATGTTCCCATTGTAACATCCCATCTGGTGACAAATTTTACCACTTGAAAAGAAAGCTTATCATATTCTACATAGACCACCTCTGGTCATTCCACCTCCACTACAACCACCCCTGTGAGTCTTGAGACAACATCCTATCAATAGACCCAATCACAAATCCAATGGAGATCATCCATCCATTAATATGATTTCCATAGATATTACTGCACCCTTGCATGATCTGAATAACCCATTAAAGCCATTGCACCTTGACATTGAGGCAATTAAATTTGATCGGGGAGATTCTCTACCATCTCCATAAAAGTATTGGCCATAGATAGGGGGTCCATCCAAAGGTATCCATAAATCCTTTGATCACCTAAAAATACCCCAAAGATACCTATAAATCCTTTGGTCACCCAAAAAGCCCCAAAGGTACCCATAAACCCTTTTGTCACCCAAAAATCTCCAAAGGTATCTATAAATCCTTTGGTCACCCAAAAAGTCCCAAAGGTATCCATAAATACTTTGGTCACCCAAAAATATTCAAAGGTACCCACAAATAATTTGGTCATCCAAAAAATCCCCAAAGGTACCTATAAACCCCTTTGGTCACCTGAAAAGCTCCAAAGGTACCCATAAATCCTTTGGTCACCCAAAAATCCCCAAAGGTATTTATAAAACCTTTGGTCACCCAAAATAGAAAGCCCCAAAGGTACTTATAAACCCTTTGGTCACCCAAAAAGCCCCAAAGGTACCCATAAACCCTTTGGTCATCCAAAAAGCTCCAAAGGTACCCATAAATCCTTTATTAACCCAAAAATCCCCAAAGGTATCTATAAACCCTTTGTTCACCCAAAAAAAACCCAAAGGTATCTATCAACCCTTTGGTCACCCAAAAAGCCCCAAAGGTACCTATAAAACCCTTTGGTCACCCAAAAACCCCAAAGGTATCTATAAACCCTTTAGTCACCCAAAAAGCCCTAATGACATCCACTAAGCCCATTGGTTATATATATATATATATATATATATAGATATATATATATATATATATATATATATATATATATATATATATATATACATATATATAAATTCATAAACATAATTAAAAATATCAAAAATATCATAAATACAAAAATATTGCATTATATTTCATACCGTTGCATTATACAAGCACTTACATTAAGCATATCCATCATTGTATTTTTCATTCTAGAGTTGATCATACATGTCTAGCACCAGGTTTGTACACTAGCCATCCTTAAAAATTAGCTTTGTAAAAAGTAATTATTAATACTCTTATACATTTCAATTATCATTTCCATCTACATTCCCCACCTTTCATATTGGTATCTTTTTCCCTTGACCTAGTCATTTGTTATAAAGTGTCAATAGGGTTTTCGATCACTCAACCGTCTCTAGTTTTATTTTTAGATTTTGAAGAAAGCTATCCTAATTTTTAGAAGGTAGAGTATTGCTTTGATTGTACCTTGTATACATCATAATTCCAACACATATTCACACTAATAAATCCAAGTGTTGCACAAGGAAATCTAAAACCTAAAAAGTGGTCCATGTTACCTTAAGTGAAAATTTTAGCTTGTTCATCCCCATGTGCGAATGGTTCAAATATGTTGAGAATTGATAAAAGGACAAGCTCCTACCTATCCAAAACAATAAAAATCCCTTGTCCCATGCCAAATTTGAGCAAGTATCCAAAGAGAAAAATAAACAGTGGTTTTTACCATTAACACAACAAAAAAAGCAAAATAAATAGTGGTTCTTACTACTACCAAAATCCCTAGTTCACCAAACAAAAATGAGAAAATCCCTAGAGAAAATCAAAAATAAAAGAAAAGAAGGGAGTATTGAACTTGAATCCCTAGAATTCTCAACATTTGACAACCATGAGGTGATCCTCATTATAGGTTGGGTGGCATAAAGCCTGCCTAGCGATTGCGGTATCATTACGCATGAGGATTATCTATCACATTAGCAACCTAATTTTGTATAGACAATGTCTACATGCAGATGAGCTAGCATTTGGTAGCCTGTATTGTCTAGTGGTCTAATCTAACTACATACAAAACTTAGGATAATGATACTTATAGGGTGATATTCAGTACAAATGGGCTACATAAATCCTATTTGGCACTGGGGTAACTTTATGAGTTATCATAACAATGAAATCACATGCACACACAGATATATTGAATATCTTGGTCATCCTAGTAGATTTATACCTTGTCAGAAAATCTTGCATGGTTAATATTCAACTTTTGATTCGTTCAATAGAGTGATTGACTCTCATGAAAACCTCAAGAAAATTCTATAACATCTTACAATTCATATCATTCCGTAATATTTTATCACATGTTTGTTAGTTTATATTTTCATAATCCATTACATAGTCTTATGGTAAATACTAATGAATCGATAAATTTTGTATAGTCTACGATGCTAGCATCTAGTGTGTCAAATAGTATTCATAATTCATTAGTACAAATTAAAAAATAATCTATTTCATTATGCATACACATATGTACATATCATAAAATAACATCATATTACAATACATGCATCCATGATCAACATCCATAAAAGAATCAGTAAAGTAAACATAAGCATCTCATACATCTAATAAAGCATTAAAGAAACACATGATGACAATAGAAAAACTCATATATATATATATATAAATATATATATATATAGATATATATATATATATATATATATATATATATATATATATATATATATATATATATATATATATATATATATATATGTATGTATGGGGTAAGAAGATACATCATAATACAAAAATTGCCTATAGGCTACAATCAAGTGGATCCTCAGACCTCACACTACCAAAATCCAAAGATAACCATAGATTCTCAAAAGCCATGGTCATGTAGGACCAACACCATGACTCTCACCACCACCCTTAGTATTCACTCATAAATATCTCTCAGATATGCTCTCCCTAGCCCTATCTACTATTGTCATAGAACTAGGAGCTCCCATCCTCACATATGGCTATCATGCACTACTCCTACTTTGCTAGGAACCACTAGCAAAAAAGCAATCCGGTAAGCACCCTCTAAGACACATTACCTCATCCTCCAAATCATGTATATATGTTGTATCCTCTCAATGATGAGCCTATTAGTTGCTTAGTAAGGTCTAGATTTTTATAAGCTCCTCCCATAGCCTAGCTACCTCACCACTACTATGTGCCTCATGGCTCGATCCCCCTATTCTAACCTATGATTGAAGGACAACTATATCTATAGCCTACCTATCAATCTCTTCCTATGTAGTCTACACCTATACCTATAGGAAAGCCCTCTCCTCTGCGTAGTCCCTCCACTTCTGTCTACCTCTGATAAACTTACCCTGTAGCTTAGAAATGGTGGCATTCCATGCTACCAACTATACCTACACTCCTTGCTCATTGAAGTCATCCTCAACATAGTTATACTACTGATCATATATATATAGGGTATCTATCCACTAATCATTTTTTTGACGATGCACATGTCACTAACCTAAGTTTATCTCCTCCTCATATGGAGCCTCATCACATCCCTCATCTAGAGTAGCCCTATGATCCTCCTCAGAGACACTGTGCATAGGATGTGACTCCTCTTCAACTACCTCCACTATAGGCCAAGTGAGTGTCCTCTCATACCCATGGTGTTGGTAGATCACTGGATTTCTAGAAAATCCTTGGACTAGCCAAAAATACCACATCACCTGAGCATATGGAAAATACTCTTGCTTAGTCCCATATCAACCAACTAACCATATCCCTTGTCATACTTGATGAAGCTACATCTCAGCCTCAGGCCATGCTGGACAATCCATGTATGATCTCTAGATAACCTCCTCTACCCTAATTCATGTAAAATACTATGCATAATGATCAATAATACCTTCATAGGTTTGGCTCTAACCTCTCTCTTGGTATCACTACCATAGGATACCATATCATATCTCCACATCCTCAAGCTATACCTGCATTATCCAAGGCAGTCCCCGTAGTCAATCCACAATAATATGATGTCGTCCCCACACCTATAGTAGAAATTTGCATCCCAAGCCTTTTCACCCATGGCAATGACTCTTGTATAGATCATCATAAATCTCTACCAGTAATATTGTGTCTCAATCCATCACTAATGACCTCTCTATGGTGCACTCCACAAGTGAAAACACCAACTCCAAAAGGTTCCAAGGGAACATGGCTCTTGACAAGTCTATTAGCAACATTTTGGAGATAATAATCATTAGTAAGGCATGTATCATAGTCAAAACCTCTACATCATACCATAGCTCCACTAATATATCGCTGCTATGCAAGTCTTGTACTACCTCGTGCCAGTCCTCTCTAAAGTATCTCTGTAAAATCGTATCTCTAAGATATTTATGAGTAGATATAATCATATGACCCTCTATAAAAATGCTTAAAATCTAGTATACATCATCTAACATCACTATCATCTCCCTAGTTGACAAGTGGAAGGTGTTGGTGTGAGGGTACCATAGATCTATCAAAGTTGTTAGGTAGGCTCTATCTCCATCACTGGCTCTAACCATGTCACTTGCTTGAGATCAATGGTTTCAAGCCATTTCTAGTCATAATTAGTTTTTAAGTCCCTAGTAGTTTTAAAGAGAGTAAAAAATAGATACCGAATCTTGATCACTTGATAAAGGCAAGCAAGTTCAACAAAAATGCAGCAAAAATGAACAAAAATTGCACAAAAATAGCTCACAAAATGGACCTTTTCTCCCAAATTCATGGTCGTACCACCAAAGGATGGCCCCCAAATTTGAATATTTCACACCCAGGGATGGCCACCAATGGTAGTACCACCTAGAAATGACCCCCAAAAATGCTAAAAATGACCTTCTTGGCCCTAAAAAATAGGCATAAAAACTAATAAAAATGCAAAAAAGTGGAATAAAGTTGCACAAAAACAAAAAATAAAGCACAAGTTCCTACATACTATAATTTCTAAGGTTCATTTATTTAGATTTGGTGTGTTTTATTGGAAAATACAAAAATAATTATATTTCAAATTAAATAAAGTATAGGAGCAAATTCAGCCCTTACCCATCTTGCACTGACTCAGCCACTCTTCAAGTCCTAAGGCTAGATCGTGGTGATTGTGGAATGGTTTTTGAAGTGATCTAATTTGAAAAATCACTCTCCTACTCCTCACCTCTCAGTTGGCCAAGTCAAAAGTGTGCAAATGAGTCCATTTGGCCAAATTTTTAGTTTAAAAAGGCATATAATAAGCATGTTCGTCCTAGGATAGGATGGCCAAAAAATTGGTCAGTCATCCAAATATAGGATGGCCATAAACTATCCATATGTCCCACCCTAGGATGACCACCAAAAAATCCCACAAAAACAGATGAAAAAGCAAATAAAATGGCCTAAAAACCACCAACAATAAGTCAAAACTAATAATATTCACAAAGGATAAATATTGAACCAAAATTTTTCACCGATGAATTAAAAAGTCTCTATTTCAAATCTCAAATAATTCCATTGTGGTTGGACCACTCCACATGAATGAGGTATTCATTTATTTTCTTCCATGAAATATCAACGAAACCATCAAAATCCTCACAAAATTAATAAATTTTATAATGGGTAATGTTGTGGTTGATCACAACACACCCAAAAATTGGGGACCCTCCTTTTTTGCATGCTAGAAATGAAAAGTTGTCGCGATATCGCGACATGTTGCTCCGTCGCGGCTAAGAAATGAAAAGTTGTCGCGATATCGTGACATGTTGCTCCGTCGTGGCCAGAAATGAAAAGTTGTCACGATATCGCGACGCGTTGCTGCTCAGAAAAAGAAATTTGTCGTGATATCGCGACAGGTCATGTTTTTGCGGCTCAGACAAGCGAAGTGCAGTGGAACAAAAAGCGTCACGATTTCGCGACATGTCACATTTTCGCGGCCAAGAGTAACAAAATGCAGCAAAATGAAAAATTGTCGCGATTTCGTGACATGTCACATTTTCGTGGCTAAGAGCAGCAGAATGCATCATGAAGAGAAAATGTCGCGATATCGCGACGTGTTGTGAAATCGCGGTGCAAGACAAAGAACCAAGTTGAAGACTCAAAATGTCGCGATATCGTGACATGTCGTGAAATCATGGTTCATAAAGGAGAGAGAAAGACAAAATGAAAAATGTCACGATATCGCGACTTGTCATGAAATCATGGTCGAAGGTAGCAAGAGAAGAGTCAATGCAGAAGTTGTCACGATATCGTGACATGTCGCCATTTCGTGACCTAAAGATGAGATGAAAGGCAAAAGATAAAAATGTCGTGATATCGCGACATGTCTGGTTTTCATGGCATAAAAGTGAGGAAGGAACAAATGAAAGAAAACGTCACGAAATCATGACATGTCTCATTTTCATGATTCACGACGACTGACAAGCTAAGCGAGGGAAATGTGTCACAAAATTGAAACATGTCACGTTTTCGTGACCTAGAGCAGCCAAAGTGAAAAAAAAGTGTCATGATTTCGCGATAGAAAGCATTCAATGTGGTACGGAATGAAAAAGTGTCATGATTTCATGATAGAAAGCAGCAAGACAGCCTGAAAGAGAAAAGCATCATAATTTCATGACAGAAAGTAGGGAGACAGCTCGAAAGAGAAAAGCGTCGTGATTTCACGACAAAAAGCAAAGATGGTACAGAATGAAAAGGTGTCATGATTTCATGACAAAAGTAGCAATACATCTCAAAAGAGAAAAGCGTCACGATTTCATGACAAAAAGCAGCAAGATAGCCCGAAAGAGAAAAGCGTCACGATTTCATGACAAAAAGCAGCCAAAGTGGTACGAAATGAAAAGGTGTCATGATTTCGTGACATGTCGCATTTTCGTGGCTAAGTGCAACAAAACACAGCGAAGGAGAAAAACGTCATGATTTCATGATAGGTTGCATCCACGCGGCCCTAAGGAGAAACATGTCACGATATCATGACATGTCTCATTTTCATGGTGCATGAAGACGAACAAGGTTGCAGGCATAAAAATGTCACGATTTCGTGACATGTCTCATTTTCACGGTGCATGAAGGCGGACAAGGCTGTTGACAAAATGTCACGATATCGCGACATGGTCGCTTTTCTGATACAGGAGAAAGCGACATACTATTTTTGTCATGATTCATAGCGGGCCATTATAGAGCATGCAGGGAAGCGTTGAACACATGGCATAAAGATGTAAGGGTTACAGAACGGTTACAGTTAGCAAGAAGATCAAACGTTTCGATGCTCGAACAAAAGCCAAAAATAATGCAAAGAGGCGGGAAGATGAAACGAAGAGACCTAGGAGATGAAGCGAAGCGTCATAGGGCAAAACAGAGAGCATTGCCAGAAAGTTTAAAAGTAGAAGCACAGATTGGTACAAGGGTCGAAAACTGCTGCAAGCAGAGTTGCAGAGCTAAAGGCGAGAAGGCCATTCTGGGCCTGTTTGAGCTGTTTCTCTTCCACAGACTGGTTTGGAAAAACCAGAGATTTTGCTATTGTAAAATGACATATTTTTAATGCAGAAGTGTTCAGAAATTTGCATCTTGTGGGCAAGAAAGAAGGAGTTATTCTCTGCATGCAATATTGAATGTTTATCTTTCCCATTTTCAGATTTTTAGGCTTATAGATGTAGTTTAATGCAAGTTTTCTTGGTTGCTTCATGCGAATGTCTAAATCTGGAAATCGTATTTCAAACCCTAGAAACCAGCACTTAGCTTATCTGGATTGTGCATGTTTGCAGGTTCAATAGGTTAGGTTGCATGCATGGAAACCTCATATCTTCGGTTTTGTCGAAACAAGATAGCATCATACTGAGTGCATTTTTATTTTCAGTTTACTTTCTGCATTGCATTTTCATTCTCTGCATTTTATTTTTTTCATTAAATTTTAACTTATTTAAAATAAACATTTAAAAATTACAAAATCCAAAAAAGACAATGAACAATCACTAAAGCTTCATGATGAAATAAACCAACATTGCCCCTTGTTTATAGTTACTTGCAATCACTAAGGTGTTCCAAGCATTTAAATTGAATATCTTTATTTGAGATATATTTATATACCTACACAAATGCTAACATAGCGGAGACCTTGGAGAAGTTATTTGTTTAATTTCTTTGCAAGAGGGGATTTGGAACCCAAATCCTATCGGAGAGTGTGTTTTCACAATCGGGTGAAAATACCACTCAACAGATTGGCGCTAGAAGGAGGGCATGAAATGGTTTATTTCATCATTATTTTAAATGCTACAGGTTAATAATTGTTCAAGAGCTCTATATTGCTAAATATTTCAAGTCCATTTGATTAGCATCTTCGCCCCTACACACTCAAGATTGGCGCTAGAAGGAGGCTGAAATGGTTTATTTCACTATGATTTAAGTGCTATAGGGATTTAAATTTTGAATATTTCATGCCCTGTTAATTGTTATCTTTATTCCTCTAACACTCGATAGATTGTTAAAAGGAGGGCCTAAAATGGTTTACTTTTATTCTATTTTAAATGCTTAGTAATTGCTTTATATCATTCTAACGCTTTTTGATTGTTCATACAGAAACAATGTGATTTGATTTAATTTTGAAAATTTTGGTCTTGACTAACGAAGTGTTGTTTCCATACAATTACTTTTCATTTGATTTTAATGAATACATCTCTTAGTTGATGCTAACTTGATTTTTTTATACATTGCAGGTTGGATATTTGCTAGTCACTTCACGCTGATGTGTCGTGATTCCTTCTGTCATTTTTGACTAACAGATTTGGTTCTAAAATTACATTTTGAGTTTCACTAATGGCAACATTTGAGGAGCAAATGGTATCCCTGAGAGCTGAAATAGTGTCTCTAAGAGAAAGAATGGTATCTATGATGGAGGATCATTATAAGGGTTTGTCTATACCTGTGGTACCCTATCAAATTCCTAAATTGTTATTAGAGTTTCTACGATGTTTTAATCAAGATGTGCCACTAGGATACTTGCAAAAACTACATGTCTACAAGAATACATTATGTCAATTCCAGATTTTCTATGAGGAGGTGGCTTGTAAGTTATTTGCATACATTTTGGATGATAAACCATTCTTTTGGTACAGCCAACTACCCATGGAGGTTAGGACTTCTTGGATACAACTAGAAGCAGCCTATCTTTATCATTTTGGTAATCAAGTTGACTTAGAAATCTTGAAAAATCAGTTTACCTCCATATGTAAGGAGCCTAATGAATCCTTGAGTCAATTCAATGGAAGATTTCAGGAGTTACACTCCAAAATGTGGGAAAATTTTAACACATTAGAAGAGGAAGCCATGGAAGTATACCCGGGAGCCATACACCCCACACTTGCTTCACTCATTGAGGAAAAAATGGGTGGCTTGTCTCTAGAGAAAATCCATGAGATCTTAGAAGAGATAGAACGACAAGGTCTTGAAGAAGAAAAGGCACAACATGTTCACATAAGAGATTGTCCTTCTAAAGATATTGATGCCAACCTACACCAACCATTAAAAATAGCACCCTCCACTCCAATGATATCTAAGGTAAATGATCAAGGGGATGAATTTGAATATCCAAATGTTACAACCACCTTAGATGTAGTCCAAGGGGAGGTGCAAAGTGCTAAACCAACATCCGCTAGTGAAGATTATGCAGAAATGATCTCATTCATAGAGATGCATGATTATTCGGATAAAGGGGTCCCAAATTCAACAATGTTTGAAATATGTGATAGGACGGAACCTACCATAGAATTGAATGAAGTGGTTGAAAGTGAAATTGGAAGAAAACCAATAAATGAATTTGAAGATATGATAGAGTTTCACCACTTGTTCTTGGAAGATACTATTGATGAGATGTGTAAAATTAACGATCAAGAAATTCTTCACCCTCCAAATTATGATAAAATTGAATCATGGGTTACTAATTTGGACGATGATAGCCTTACAAATTTGAATTCAAGAAATAACCCACTTTTGGAAATAATTGAACCATCTAAGGAAGGTGAAGATGAATTTGATGAGAAACACATTGATGAATTGGAAGATGTTGAAGAAGTAGTTGAACGTCACCACTTGATTTTGAAAGATGATTATTATGATGCTTGGAAGAAGTGGGAAGACTACACTCACTCCAAAACTACTAATGAAACTTGGGTGCCAATTGATATACAGGACAACATAATCGCCTACTCAAAGGAAGATATTACAACTCCTGTACAATTTGAGGATGTTTTGGAAGAGGGTTTCAAATCTCATCAAATTTTGGAAGATTATAATGATCCTATTACCAAGGACAAAGAAGAAAAAGAATTGATAAATGAATCAAAAGATCATGCCACAAACATCATGGAATTCCATTCCATGAATTTGGATGACAATTTTTACAATGGTTGGGGGAGATATGATAATGCATTCTTTTCTCACACCCCTATAGATGAAACTCATATTTCACTTGATATGCAGGATGTTGAAACTTCTACATCATACGAAGATCTCACATTCACAAGATTTGAGAAGGTTGCAAAATTTGATCATGTTGAATATAAATTCATTGAAGATGCGGATACAAGTTTGCATGATGATTTTGAGGATTCAAATGAAGAGATACCATGGATAGTGAACAAAGAATTGGAACCAAATGACAAAGAGATTGATCAATTGGAAGCAACTCAAATGAAGGATCATCAAGATGAGTCATTGGACATACACTTTGACCAAAAACATTTGAGGGTTGAAAAGGATGGGCATGTTTTCAATTGGGTGCCCAATTTTGGTATGTTTGATGAACAAGTAATCAATGAAGAGTATGAAGACCATGAGGTAAAAGAGGGAATTGCAAATCCCCATCAAATTTTGGTAAATAAAAATGTTCAAAAGGTAGAATCTAACCTTTTGTGTTCAAGCATCCAAGATTTGGGTGAGAATTTGCATGACCATATTTTGAATTTGAATGATGTTTATGATGAAATGTCATTAAAGGTGAATGAAAAACAAGGTATGATTTCTAATCACACCTTTGATAACATTGTTTTAATGAATGAAAAGGAAGTTGATGCACTTGAATTGTTAAATAAAATTCATCAACAATTACTAATTGAATCTAGGGTAAAAACTTTTAATGATCCTAATTTAGTAAATATCCTAGATGCTTGCAAACTGTTGCACAAATTTGATTGGCCTACAAATTTGGAAAATGATTTGGCTTTAAAATTTGTAGAAATAGGCTCCTACTTACAAAATTGCATATTTGAATAAAGATAGCCTAATTCTAAATCAAGGATTGAGTTTTGAAATGGAAGTTTTAGAGAATAGACAAGATAAAATTGAATATCATTTATTGTCTAATCATTTTAGTAATTTGACGCTCACCTATGAGAGTACTAATGGAATTAAATCTAATTGGTGGGGTGAGCAAGGGAAGTTAAAAGTTGTTGCATGGTGTGGTATAATATTGTTTTTTTTGGATTCCTACAACATTTGGCATGCACATCACGTTATATTTTTGTTGAAATGTTCTAATCATGTTTGGGATCCAGGAAAGTGATAATCCAAGCTTTGCATCATCTTGTATTATATTGTACATTTGTATATAGATTTTGGTTTTTGGTTTTGGGTTTGTGTTTTCAAGTTTCATTTTGGGATTGCTATTTGGATTAGGATTTAAAGTTGTGTGTTTGATCCTTTGGACATGTTTGGTTTGTTTTTATATTAAAAAAAAAAAAAAAAAATTTTGAGATGTCAACTTATGCCTAAGATCAAGAGAATATGAAACATTGGAATTGTGTTGTAGAAAGCTCCACAAGTAACACAAACATCTTAAATAATATCGTTTGAATCTTGTAATGCATGAAGTTGTCAGTTTTACACATTATGGTAAAGTAGATGATATATTCCATCCACATTTCAAAAGAAGCAGTGCATTCATATCTCATGTCACATTCCTCATTGCATATACATGTCATCTTAGGTACATTTTCATTTCATGTGCAATCATTGAGAAGGTGTCGAATCCTCTTAGGGTTATTACATAACATATATTAAAAGGATCCTAAGGTTGGGAACTGATGCCCGAACTATCTTGAACCAAGCACGTTCTATGCACATTAAAGAAGAATCTTGAGCAAAATGATCAAAACCATACTTGGAAGAAAAGGTGAGGCGAAAAGAATATTTCATGTCTGTCCTATCATGCAACATAATCCTTAAAATAGTGGTTTTTACCACTCCCATAATGCTTAAAGCCTAAAATCAGAGTAGTAAGGATAGGGTTAAATCCTCATCTCACTTAGGTTGAGGATCCAATTCCCCAAAGCTCTGATTTGACCTTCATGGAGTAGTAAGGATAGGGCATAATTCTCATCTCACCTAGGTTGAGAATCCGATTCCCCAAAGCTTCCATCTTTCATTTTATCATAAAACTTGGATGGGAAGGATCGTACTACATGTCCTCTAGCAAAGGATGGGTAGTCATCCCAAAAGTCCAAGAAACAAAAATAAAATTAATATGTTCCATCTTTCATTTTATCATCTTGGATTGGAAGGATCGTACTACATGTCCTCTGCAAAGGATGGGTAGTCATCCCAAAGGTCCAAGAAATAAAAATATTTTCCATTTTCATCTTAATATTGGATTGGAGGGATCGTACTACATGTCCCTAGCAAGGATGGGTAGTCATCCCAAAGGTCCAAGAAATATAAAAAAAAAGAAGAGAATGAATGAAGCCAAATCATGGATTATGGGGTTAAGTATGCCCATGCGTGGCAGCATGTCTTGTCTAAAAGCAAGACCACTGACTGCTCAAACGGATAGACTAGCCTGACCATTTCATCCATAACAGGTTAAATCATTTTGTTCAAGATGAGGTAATGAACTCCAGATCAGAATAGTAAGGATAGGGTTAAATTCCCATCTCGCTTAGGTTGGGAATCCTATTCCCCAAAGTTTCGATTTCACTTACACTTGCACATGGGTTCAAGATGGTAGTGACACATAACCAACTTTGGGATCTAGTAAATTAATTCAGTATACATATATTTGGTCCTAAGAGGGTTTGACAGTTTTAATATGTTTGTTCATGATATTAGAAGGTTTGAGCCTTTGTAAAGCAGGTTGTTATATCTCTAGCATCTTCATCATACATCAAATCCTGCACAAATCATTCATAGCCTTGCATACAAATCATAAGTGAAACTGACAATGGAATGTTGATCAAGTTCAAGCGATAGGGAATGAAAACACATTGCACACATCGAGCTGATACTTAATGATTCTCGATGTTTCATGTATTTTTGATCTATCGGTATTTGTTTATCTTTTATGTGCTTACGCCTGTATCTAAGCTTGTATATTTCAGGTTGGGTTCTCACCAAAATGCTCAGGAGCATTTGACAGTAGAGTCGCCATTTGTTGTGGCTGATCCACAACACACCCCAAAATTGGGGACCCACCTTTTTTGCATGCTTTCAAAGAAGACCGTAGTGACCCAGATGCTAAAAAAATCAAGGAAAGAGCAAAATATCACAAAAGAGAAAAAGTGTCGCGATATCGCGACATGTTGCTCCGTCACGGCTAGAAATGAAAAGTTGTCACGATATCGTGACATGTTGCTCCGTCACGGCTAAGAAAAAGAAAGTTGTCACGATATCGCGACGCGTTGCTGCTCAAAAAAAGAAAGTTGTGATATCGCGACGGGTCACATTTTTGCTCGACAAGTGTAGTGGAATAAAAAAGTGTCACGATTTCATGACATGTCACGTTTTCACGGCCAAGAGTAACAAAATGCAGAAAATGGAAAAATTGTCACGATTTCATGACATGTCACGTTTCGCGGCTAAGAGAAGAATGCATCATGAAGAGAAAATGTCGTGATATCATGACGTGTTGTGATAATGCAAAGACACCAAGTTGAATGACTCAAAATTTTACGATATCGCGACATGTCATGAAATCGTGGTTCATAGAGGAGAGAGAAAGAAAATGAAAAATGTCATGATATCGCGACTTGTCATGAAATCATGGTCGAAGGCAGCAAGAGAAGAGTCAATGCAGAAGTTGTCACGATATCGTGACATGTCGCCATTTCATGACCTGAAGACGAGATGAAGGGCAAAGATAAAAAAGTCGCGATATCGTGACATGTCAGGTTTTCGACGGATAGAAAGTGAGGAAGGAACAAATGAAAGAAAGTTTCAAATTCCACATGCCGAAAGAGAGAGAAATGTGTCACGAAATCATGACATGTCGTAGAAAAAGAAAAAGTCATGATTCAGAAAAGTAGCAAAGAAAGAGAAAAGTGTCATGATTTCACGAAAAAGAAAAAAAAAAAACGATGAAAAGAAAAAAGCGCAAAGAAAAGCGTCATGATTTCAGAAAGAACAAAGTGTGTATGAATGAAAAGGTGTCACGATTTTGTGACATGTCACTTTTGTAGCTAAGTGCAACAAGACACAATGAAGGAGAAAAATGTCGTGATTTCATGACAGTTGCATCCATCGCGCCTAAGGAGAAACATGTCATGATTATGACATGTCTCATTTTCATGGTGCATGAAGGTAGACAAGGTTACAGGCATAAAAATGTCATGATTTCATGACATGTCTCATTTTCACGATGCATGAAGGCAGACAAGGTTGTTGACATAAAAATGTCACGATTTGACATGTCTCATTTTCGCGATACAAGAGCAAAGTGACATACTATTTTTGTCATGATTCACAGTGGGCCATTATAGAGCATGCAGGGAAGCGCTGAACACATGGCATAAAGATGTAAGGGTTACAGAATGGTTATAGTTAGCAAGAAGATCAAACGTTTCGACGCTTGAACAAAAGCCAAAAATAATGCAAAGAGGTGGGAAGATGAAACGAAGAGACCTGGGAGATGAAGCGAAGCGTCATAGGGCGAAACAGAGAGCATTGCCAAAAAGTTTAAAAGCAGAAGCACAGATTGGTACAAGGGTCAGAAACTGCTGCAAGTAGAGTTGTAGAGCTGAAGGCGAGAAGGCCATTCTGGGCCTGTTTGAGTTGTTTCTCTTCCACAGACTGGTTTGAAAAAACCAGAGATTCTGCTATTGTAAAATGACATATTTTTAATGCAGAAGTGTTCAAAAATTTGCATCTTGTTGGCAAGAAAGAAGGAGTTATTCTCTGCATGCAAGATTGAATGTTTATCTTTCCCCTTTTCAGATTTTTAGGCTTATAGATGGAGTTTAATGCAAGTTATCTTGGTTGCTTCATGCGAATGTCTAAAATCTGGAAACCATAGTTCAAACCCTAGGAATCAGCACTTAGCTTATCAAGATTATGCATGTTTGCAGGTTCAATAGGTTAGGTTGCATGCATGGAAACCTCATATCTTTGATTTTGTCGAATAGGATAGCATCATACTGAGTGCATTTTTATTTTCAGTTTGCTTTCTGCATTGCATTTTCATTCTTTGCATTTTATTTTTTTCATTAAAGTTTAACTTATTTAAAATAAACATTTAAAAATTACAAAATCCAAAAAATACAATGAACAATCACTAAAGCTTCATGATGAAATAAACCAACATTGCCCCTTGTTTATAGTTACTTGCAATCACTAAGGTGTTCCAAGCATTTAAATTGAATATCTTTATTTGAGATTATTAATATACCTACACAAATGCTAATATAGCGGAGACCTTGGAGAAGTTATTTGTTTAATTTCTTTGCAAGAGGGGATTTGGAACCCAAATCCTATCGGAGAGTGTGTTTTCACAATTGGGTGAAAATACCACTCAATAGGTAAAATTGAAGGAACCCTAATCAAGTAATATTGGTCAAGAAACTCATCACTTTCATCACTAGTCATGCCCTCATTGAATATTCACTTGAGAGGTAGTCATAAGAATGAATTCATAATAAAAATCAAGATTCAACCACTCAAAAGTGCAACTTACATACATTCAAAAGAATCATTACAAAAGATAAATTTCAAACCTACGTTGGGGCATACAATTCAGCGTCAATACAACAAAATAAATTCTTGGTACCCTTAAATACTTGGGATACGTATCCCAAAATAGGCCAAATAAGGAAAAAAGACCAAGTATACCCTAAGCCCTTACGACTGCCATTGCAGTGTGGCTGAAAGGTATACCAAAATTAAATCCTTCAATCATGTCAAAAGAAAATATTCTAAGAATGTATGCTCTTTCCATGATGAAGGCATCTAAAGTTGGTTATATTACTGAATAACATTTTTTTTTTTACATTTTAGTCAACTATTTTTGCTTTGTACTCTATTTCACACAATGCATCCCAAAAATGGGCATATGTAGACACTAAAATCACTTCAATATGATTAGACTACGATGATTCCACTCTTACAAATACCATATGGCCCTATTGGGAAAACATCAGGGGTTAATTAGTGTTCCTAACCACTTTTTGGAAGGTTTACCCCACTTTTGGGAAGTTTTGGGCCATGTAACCATGGCTATCCCACCCCAAGACAACCATAGTTCATGGTTGTCCCACCTAGGGATGGCCACCAGCAACCATCCTTGGGTGGTACAACCATGGCCTAGGCCCCTCAAAAATATAAGGGTGGTACAAATGGTAATCAAATTCTACCATTTATCCCACCCAATAACTTATGATAGATTGAGGACCTACCAAAGCCATCACAACCTACAAATTAGAGGCCCAAATTGGAGGTCTTTTCCACCCAATGCATGGCAAGGATTTTGAAAAGTGGTGGCACTTACCTTACATGCTACAACTTGCCCATTTGACCCTATGGCCCTCTTGGGCTATAAATTGGAGTATTTTCAAAAAAAATCAAAGAGAGGTCTTTGCAATAATTCACCATGAAGTGTTGTCAAGATTTACTCTCCCCTTTTACTCGTATATTTGCACTTGGAATCTTTATCAATCAATGAAGTTTCCATGACATATCCAAATATGCACATCCATTTCAAAACCCATCCATTTATATGATTTATATTACCAAATTTGATAAAAACACCCCTATGAGTAGTTTAGACTAGATCCCAGAGGAATTGGTGGTAAAAACCACCAGGTTTGGTGGTCGTCCCCACCTAGGATGGTTAACAGTACCAATTGGAACACCCAGGGATGACCATGAATATGCACATAATTTTGAGTAAATTTTAGTGTAGATAATTTCTAGAGTAGTTTATATGCATCATACTAAAATTTGGAGAAATGTGGAGCATTTTTGGACCTTCAATTAGGTTTTTCATGATGGAAATCCCAATTGGAACACCCACGGATGGCCATAGATTCTGATTTCAATTTCATTTCAATTTCTACATAAATCATTCCTAAATTAGATAATATACACTATGCTAAGTTTTGGTAGGATTTGGAATAGTTTTGAAACATTTATTACACTTTTTGTATTCAATGTTAAATGCATCTTTATGATTTCATATTAATCTGCACATGTTATTAATCAATTTTAGTTTCTTGTGTGTAGATACAAGTATTCCAATGCACGAGAAAGTAGCTAAATATTCAAATATGGATAGATCATAGTAGTGGTAGCAAAATCCTTCTCTTCAATCATGAGTGCAAGGAAGACACTAAAAGCATACCTTGAGTTTCTGAATGGATTAAATACTTTGGATATTGTAGTGGATTGTATCAATGAAGAGCCCTTAAGGGGATGTTTTATAACCACATATTTGGAAAATACATTAATATAAATATAACCACCCATTTATTTCACTTATTTTTCATTATGCTTACTTTAATGTCTTTTTGTAGTGCTTAAATAGATAGGTGCTTTTCATTTCCCTTTGCTAGGTGCACCATTTTTTTCGCTCTACACCAACCATTTTGGAGTGATTTGAACAACTACCATTGACTTACTAAAAATAGAAGTGTGATTTTAGGGGTTACTATTTTTAGTAAGAATCCAAAAAAAGTGCTTGGGTGTAATACATCAAAATGCTCAACTTGTTGAAATGATCACAATAAGCTATATATCACAACACTAGTTTTGGACATCCTTAACCTTTTATTTTATTTTATTTTCTTTGTGGATTTTTTTGATGTTGTTAGTTTTCCACTTGGAGGTTTGGTTCAAAACATGATTTTTAGTCAACCAACCCCTTATGACATTGTCCCTACATTTCCTGTTACTGATACTATCCCTACACTATTTATTATTGATACTAGTTGGTTACTGACACTATTGTTCCCTATATTGATAATTATTTATTTTGACTTTGTTGCTGATAATTCTATGCCTATTATAAGCTTGACTATCATAGACAAATATTACTAACTCTAGCAACTGACAACTCTAACCTGACTATTATTGTTCTCAAACTAAATTGATACCTTTCTATTACTAATATCGGCCGAATCTATCATAATCATAATTTTACCAATTCTTTCCTTTGTTTCAAATAGTATTCTATGATAGGAAAGACTCTTTCATATGCTCAAATTTTATGGAAAAATTTGTGGTTATAGGTTTAACATTCATAAAAAAAAAATTATTTGTAGGTGGAACATAACTAGGTACTATAATCTATAGAGTATGTAATACCCATAATCCCTTTTTTATACCGTAGTGATGAACGATAGTGCTCAAACCAATATTTTAGGCCACTACTCAAGGAGGATTCCACACATACCCTTGATTACACTACCTACCTCTTTGACAATATAGAAGGGTAATATTTCTAGGTGTTGTGTCCAATGTACTATGGATAATAAAAGGCCAAAAAATATTCCTAGGGCTAAATTTTTCTCCTAATCCTAGGTGGTTTTCTAATATACCCAAATATACGTGGGAGATCAATATTTTATATGGATGTTATTTGATGCCTAGGTATTGGAGCCTGATCATCCCCCACTTTACTAGTTGCTTTATTGGGAAATCTAGCTTAGCCAATAACTACTACTCCTCTATGATATTTTAAAACCCTCAACATAGAGATTTTAACATTTTTTACCATTTTTCATATGTTTTGGTATCAGTTTTGCTAAAACTATTGGTTTTCCACATGGAGGCTTGGTTCAAAATATGATTGTTTGATCGAACAACCCCTTATGACACTGTCTCTACACTACCTATTACTAACACTATCCTTGCACTACCTATTATTAACACTACCTCTTCATTTTCTATTACTGATACTATTTGGTCATTGACAATAGGGTTTCCTATATTGGTGATTGGTTATTTTGAATTTATCACTAACAATTTTCTATTTGTTATAAGCCTCACTATCATAGATTACTATTACTAACATTGGCAACTAATAATTCTAACCTGACTCTTATTGTTCTCATAATAAAGTGATATACTGATGTTATTAACATTGGTAATCTTTATTGTGACTATTTTCTCTAACATTATGGGAAGGTAATATTTCTAGATGTTATATCCAGTGTACTATGGATAATCCAAGACTAAAAAATATTCATGAGCTAAATTTTTCTACTTATCCTATGTGGTCTTTTGATATATCCAAAGATATGTGATATCTCAATTCTTTATATGGGTGTTATCTATGGACTAGGTATTGGAGCCTGATCACCCCCCACTTCACTAGATGCTTTATGGATAATCTAGATTAGCTAATAATTAAATTTCCTCCATGATATTTTAAAACCCCTAACATAGGGTTTCTAGCCTAATAAACTATTGCAAAAAAAATAACTATGCTTTTGTTGGTTTTTGTTGTTTTTAAAATAAAATATAAGCAAAAATAGAAAACATGGGAAAATTATACCTAACAGTTGAAATAGATGGGCAAGAACTATTGAAATCATAGCGAAAATCATCCCTAGAAAGTACTCTAATACCACTTGATAGGAATCTACTATTAAAAACAAACTCACTTGCACAAATATTGCAAATAAACATAAATATTGAAACACAAACTTATGCAATATTCAAATTAAGTGTAAAAGTGAAATAATCTCATAAAATAACATAAAATCACAAGCCTATTCGAGGAGGCAACCTTATTCAATACTTCCATTAATTTGTAAAAATATACATTTATACATATCTATATCTTTTAAAGATACAGTTCAAGGAATCCTAACCTAATTCTCAAGAGTTGGCTTACATGCAAAATTCCACTCAAGCTAGAATCTTCTACGAAACATTAATTACATTCTTTATGATGGTTACATGAACTGGCCCCACTTGTCTAGGTGCCTTACTTGCGACATACCATTACAAAGAATTACAAAATAACTTTATAAAGGGATTCTCATGTTGGAAGTGGGTCATTACACAATCATATCAGAATTACAAAAATAAGATTAGGATGGAGTGTTGGCATAAATAAATTTAATTATAAGAAAGGTAAAGGTTATATAGGGTGTTCTTAGATATCATATATATAAATTAATGGATAAATTCTACCTAATTATAATGCATTTTTTGGGTTGTGTATAAGGACACACCTATTACAAAGATACAAATCCCATTAAATAAGGTTCAATATAGGCTCATGGGCTAGTATAATGTACAAATTGAGGTCCATAAATAAAAATTACAAAATATAACATTCTCCCTTAATCTAAATAAATGGCCACAAAAAAAATACATTATTGCATATCTCCTTAATCAAATATATTCTACAATAATACGCCACCTCAATTAAGTGAATATAACTTCATGCATGAAAATTTATAAATATGTTTACAAGATGGTCTACTAAAGTCACATATGCTAGAAATTTAAAATTAAGATTGAGTTTCTCAAATTTTATGCATTTGAAGCTCAATGTGCTTGGTCTATTGATTCAAAACTAGATTATAAATTAACATATTATTGTTATCATAAACAAAAGAGATGGGCCCTTTAGAGGAAGTATTGATTACTCAAGAATCATCATCATCCATGTCATATGCTTCCTAACATGAATAGAACTATAATATGTTTCCTTCATAGATCATTGAGGAATACCATTGTGCTTATTAGGACACTAATAAATGGGTCAAGAACTAATATATAGCACATGGATAAAAATATATTTTTCTTATCAAGATCACCATTCTAATTTTCATCTAAGCACCCTCAAAAATAAATTGAATCCCTTGTGGCATATCAAATTACATAATGAATAGTACCCATAATATAATGATGAATCCAATTAGATGTCTTCTAGTGACTCTCATGAGGTGATTACGTATACCTAGAGTAAGGACTAGTATTAAAGAAAATATTTAGCAAAGTGTGGGTGAGATAGAGAATACTTTCCACTAAAAATAGAGAAAAGTATAAATCATGTTAGAAGGAAATATAACCTCAAGTGTAACCCAAGAAAAAAGGAGTTTATGTTAAAAAATATTACATCATAGACAATATGAATGTATGTTGAGTGGAACCACTTAAAACATGGTACATGAGGTCCACTAGTGGTTAAAGACTGTTTGCAAGTTGTTATGATTGGTTATGCCTATATTCAGAAAATATTTATATTTAAATATATTTCATCCTATAATGTAAATCATCAAATCATATAAGAAGTAGTAGTATTAGTGGTATCATAACAGATATTAATACCTCAATGATAAAGAACTAATATCTTATGTACTCAAGTTTTGACATAAATAAATCTCAAAGAGATCTCTTGAAAAAAAAAGTCCAAGGGTAAAAAAACCCTACCAAGGAATATCATTCCATTGGTATAAATGTAAAGAACCTTTCCAAAAGCTAAACCTCCTACTAAGAAGGGTCCTAGGATAAAATAATCCTCATAAAATATCATATCAGAAGAAGTAGCAATCACATGATTAAAAAATCTTGGAAAGGATCAACCAAACGTAACTCTTTATGCCATACAAATTTATAAATAAAAATTAGAGTTGATAAAGCATAAGAAAATGATCAAGGCATTTGTATTAAACATTGGCAAGTAGAAGAGAGGTATTGTGACTAGATCAAAACCATCAATACAACAAATAAACCCTCAACATGTTTCTCAATAAGGTTTGCATGTTTCTTTTATAAAACTATTAGAAACTATTTATCATGAGTTGCACATGAGATCAAGTTGATAAGACACATGAGCATAAAGCAATAGTTTTATTAACCAAATATAATTCATTTCTAATGATAGTGGATTTCCCAAATAATATTTATTTTAACCATTTATAAAATATAACACAAGACCTAAAGTTATATATTGAACATGCACTTGATATCAATAGGAAGAATATATTATTTGAGATGCCTCGAGTAGTACATTAAAAGGAATTCCAAGTTAAATGTGCAAATGTTCATTCTCCTAGACAACAATGTTATGGGACATCAAGTAAAAAAAATCACATAAAATGTTGAACACCAATAAATATATGAGACATCGAGCACCCAAAAGTAAATGAGATATTGTGTGCCTAGAAGTATGTAGGATGTCCAACACTTGGAAACAAACATGATGTTAAGTGTAATGGATACCTAACATCCATTTAGAAAATGATAACAAAAGTATTGGTAAGGCATCCAATCAAAAGAAGAAATTTTTATAAAATGGATGCAAATCTAGATGACAAGCAAAAACAAAGTTAAAAAACGCATATCATACATTGAAGCTATCATGCCTCTTATTTCTCAAATTCAAGAGAATCAAGACTCTTCGAAAATAACATCATTGTGGATGGTGTCTCAATTTGGAAATCTATTGAAACAAATGGTGCTTGTGTTTTCCTAAACCCATTCATGCCTTCTATATGTAATAAAGAACAAGTTCACTACAAATATAGACCAAAGAAGGTTATAAAGCCATCATCCCAACAGATAACTCCAAGAATTTTTTGTTCAATAAAATTAGCGGGAATACTTTCATGTTTCTAAATGAGCACTAGAAGGAAAAGGTATTATTTTTTCTAATAATAAATAATAAATATTGTAGGTGGTAGCATCATTTGAATATTTGGCCTATGCAAATATTATTGAGAAACATATTGAAGACTTATTTGTTGTATTTGAAATTTTGATCTATAGTCATGGTGCCTCTATTCTACTTGCCAATGTTCAATTTTTATGCCTTGATCACCTTTTTATACTTGATCACCTTTAATTTGTATTTGTAAATATATATAGGATAAATAATTGACTTTAGTTGATCCTTGCAAGGATTTTTGTAATCATGATATTGTTACTTCTTCTGATATGGTCTTTTATGAGGATTATGTTATCCTAAGAACCTTATTAGTAGGAGGTTCATATTTTGGAAAGGTTCATAAAAAATGGATGTAAATCTATATGATGATAAAAAATAAAGTTAAAAAAAATATAGCATACACTGAAGCTATCATTTCTCTTGTTTTTCCAATTTAAGAGAATTGAGACTCTTCCTAGAGAACATCATTGTATATTATATCTAAATATGAAAATCTATAGAAACAAATGGTGCTTGTGTGTTCTTAAATCCATTCATACCTCTATTATGTAATCAAGAACAAGCTCACTACAAACCTTAGAAGGTTAGAAAACCATCTTGCCAATGGATAACTCCAAGATATTTTTGTTCAGAAAAATAGATGGAAGAATTTCATATTTCTAAATGAATACTAGAAGGATAGGGCATTAATCATTTGAATAAAAAATAATAAATCATATAGGTGGTAGTATCATCTAAATATTTGTTTTGTGCTTATTTTTTTAATTTTAACTATGCAAAATATTATCATCTAAGGACAAAGATATTTCACAACTAAAAGCACAAATTGACATGTGTATAAATTATATTTTACTAAATTTCAATCATAAGAATTTAATTATCCCACATTCTTAGTGGAAAAGCAATTTGAATCCATTAAATTGTTGCTATCTCCTTTATTTAATTATAGGTGAAAAGGAAAGACGCGCATAATATTTTAAAACATAGAAAATATTCCAAAGAATAATCCCTAAAATATTTTTGTAGGAAAAATAAACTCCGCCTATATTTTTTCCTTTATTTAATAATAGGTGAAAAGAAAAAGCACACACAATATTTAAAACATAGGTAATATTCCAAATATTATTCCCTAAAATATTTTGGTAAGAGAAAGAAACTCCACCTATATTTTTTCCTGACTAGACACTAATTTTATTATAATTTAAGACATCATTGAATTTATGATCGTATAGGGATATATCATGCTCATTGAGAATAATTTTTGAGGATCATCTAGTGGAATAAATATTTTCTAAATTTGTGAAAAATTAAAATAGCTAGTGGTGCACCAAATTTCTTGTTACCCAATTTTAAACTATTGAAGAGAACAATTATGCTATCTGAAAGATCAAAATTAGAATACAACTTTATTTTGAAAAAGTATGAGAAGTTGTAGATGGGTCCACTACTTTTCCTAATGTAGAAGATGAATAGTAGAAAAAAATCAACAAGGTAGATAGAAAAGCATGATTGCTCATCATTTTTGGAGTAGTTTATAAAGTACAACCACACATTTGTGATTATACCATAACTAAATATGTGTGGGAGAAACTTTAAATAGTATTTGAGGCAAGAACCAAAATCAAATCATATTTTTGCAAAGTGAACTTCATTGTCTAAAAATGAAGAATGGAGAAAAACTTGAATCCTATTTTAGGAGTTGCTAAACTAAAATCCTTGGAATAAAATGCATCTAATGAGATACTTGTTCCTATTATTTTGATATATTTCCATTCTTAATACAATGTATTAACCTTAAACATCAACACCAACATTGGAAAATTTGGTAAATTTAGTTCAAAAAATAGAGGTATCACACATAACACAAGAATAAGAACAAGATTTTCTTACAAATAAAAAGGAAAGAAATCATTCAAAAGAGACACAAGCTATCAACGATACTTATAGCAATAAAGAAATAATTCTCACATGCATAGATATCAATAACAATAATATTAATTAGTATATTCAAGTTGGATACCAATGCATCCACAACATAGAAATATTGCCAAAGATGATAATTTTGGAGGAAAGAGAATCTATTTGTTGCACATGGTCAGTTAATTTAGATAAATTATGGTTGGTATGTTGATATAGGATCAACTAAATATATGACTAGTTGAAGATATTGGTTTCATACTCTAGATTATTCTAGCCATACACAAAGAGTCTCTTTGGATTATGGCACATCATATAATATAAAAGGAATAGTTTATGTAAAATTAAAACTAGAATCTCACACATACAGGATTAAAGAATTCTTGTATGTCTTAGGACTCACCAAGAACCAAATTCATAAATCAATTACCCAACCACAACTTGAAGGTTGAGTTTAAAAAGCAACAAGGATCCAAGGTATGTGTCATTCATGAAAAAAATAATAATTCTAACATTATTAAATATGGAAATAGAATAGGATAAATATTTGAACTTCACATAGATAATCATGATATATTGCATTTAACTATTAAATCTAACATTTCTACATAAATCTAGCATTTATTATGTTTATCTAAGTTTTGGCCATATTGTTGCACTACAAAACAAAAATATTATCAAAGATCTTCCTTATTTGAAGAAATCCACTTAAATGTATCCTTTTTGCTTAGCTAAAAACAACATAGAGATCAATTCAGTCCTCCATACTACTAAGCCAAATGACCTATCTATTTAATCTATACCAACCTTTGTGGATCCATGGCTCTAAGCTATAATGGATAAAAAATTAGTTTTTTGTTGGTCATACTTATAAAATATGGAAATAATTCTTTTAGAACAAGGATGAGTCCTTTTTCTACTTCAAAAAATTCAATTCTCAAGTTGATATTTCCATTGGAATAAAAATCCATATACCCTATTATAATTGGGGGAGATTTTACCAATAATGAAATTTTAGCATTTTCTAAGGGATATGGCATTCGTTGATAGTTGATAGCTACCTACACACAACACAAAATCATTATTATAGAATATAAAAATAGAAAAATCATGAAAACTTTATAATGTATATCAAAATATTCTTAGGTATAAGTAATGCATATAATAGTCTACTCACTCAATCATGTCTCTAATGCATCACTTGAAAATATCACTTTAAAAAATGTGGTCTAAACATAAGCCATAAATTTTTCAATTGTGTGTTTGGTTGTATATCATATATGCACATTTCAAAGGCGAAGATACATAAATTAGATGAAACATATTTCCAATGCATTCTACTAGGCTATAATGATGAATTAAAAGCCTACAAATCATTTGATATAGCTATAAAGAAATTATATATTATTTGTAATATCATTGAGGAAGAAAATAAATCATTCTCATCCTCCCAATGAAAATATTCATCTAACTCAATTCTAATAATGATTAAAAGTGATGAAGATAAATTTTCTAGTGAAGAATTTTTTAGGGACAACAATGTTGAATAAAAATAATGGATATCTGGATCAATCAACTCCACCATAAAAAATACCCAAGATTTATACTAGTATAATTAGAGCCTTAGGGTTATAAAATGTAGAGGGGGAAAACTACCCTACCGCATATAATTTACAAACAAAAGGTAGGAAGAGAACATTTCATGGGGTGAACCGCGGGGTCTATGTTGTAATATACACTTGGTGCTAGGGGGAAGGATTCACCAGGAATGGATTAAGGAATTGTTCAAAGTCCTTAGGATATTTAGGAATATCTGATGTATTCAGTTTAAGCAAACACCTAAGTTTGGAATTTCTAGATCTAAACTAGGAGAGATAAAGGACAATGCAACAAATAACATAGAATAGTTGAAAATAAAATGCAGACATACAAGACATAACCTAATATGATTATTTATTTTGAATTCTCACTAATCTAAGGTTTATTCCAAAAAATATTTAAAGCAAAAAACACATAAAATAAATGCACAAAAGTTAACCCTAGATACAAACTAAATACCTTTCACTTTTATATTACTAAGAATCAATAATTATATTAGATATTCAACCAATAAAATGATTAGAGCACTTATATAGACCATTGGTTGACTTAGACCTTTCTACCTCTTGTCCAATGATACTCAGAAGTACCTATTTTTGCAAGATAACTCATGAAACACTTGAAAATGGGAATAGCATTAGGGGGCCTTCTTAGGCTATTGTGTAATAGTCCTTGGAGGTATAACATTCAAGACCCCTAGGTCATTTTAGATGACCTTTTAACACAAAATAAAAAATTGATCTTTGGAAAATTAATCATGAAACAAAAATACAATAACAAAAAGTAGAAAATAGAATGCAACAATATGATCTAGATACCAAATAGAATGCAATAGTGAAAACAAAATATTGAAATTATCCCTGGTGTACTCTCAAGAAAAATCATACCTCACTTGGAGTGAGCACGATAACACAGTAGTAAAATCATGCCCTACCTGGATGGGGTGTGATGTTGCTTCTGTAGACTATTTTACCCTAATCTGGGTAAGCGAAGTCATGCTTTTCTAATGCCAAGTGCGATATCATTGTATATTAATGAAAAATAAAAAGTGAGTGTAGAAGATGAAATAAATATTAGAAACAAAGTAAGAAAACCCTAATGGACATCGCAGAAGCAGGTAGAGAAATTGAAGTATCCAAGTGGGTACTCTATCTCTCCGAACCACACCATGGATCCACCAAGTCACATAGCAAATCAATCCAATCTACGAAATAGAATATTAAATCTAAAATTTGCACTTCGGGGTTAGCTTGTAGTAGGATAAGGCAGAGGAAGAAGAGTGAGCTATCATAAAAATTTCAAGCTTAATCAATAATCAAAATTTTATATTAATATCACACACCAAAAACTTGTATATGATTAAGTGAGAACATAATTCCTTTTATAGATGAAATCAAAGGAAAAAAGGTACAAAAAATAAACCCAAAGCTGATGCTAAAACATGCTAGAGGGTTTAAACCTAGGTCTAATAAAAATAAAAGTTAAATTAAAAACAACGAAGTCACGCTCCATGATGACGAAGTGCAAGATCACTGAGTGAAGTCGCACCCAGTCATGAAGGAGCATGATTTCACTAAATGTGCTAAAATAGGTAAGGTTGGTGGAGGAGAGGTCTATCCTTGCCTTAGGAAAGGGTTAGGGACCTCTTAGGGATTCCAAGGAAGATTGCCCACTAAAAGTGGGTCAATTTTTAGTGTCTACATTTTACCCCCTCTTTGATGCATTTATGTCCTAATAAATACATTAAATAAAGGGTGTATGCACACACAATGGGAAACAACAACAAGAAAAAATATGGTGGACAGGTTATAAAAAAGGAGTGGTGTAAAAATGGTGTCATTCTAGATAATTTTAATTTTACATGCAAACAGAGGCATTAGCGAAATTAATGCCTCTATAGTCTAGGGTGCCCCCTTGAGATTTTAAGAAAAAATATCATTTCATAAAAACTTGAAATAAATAATGTAGAATAAAAGAGAGAGAAAGAGCAACAACCGAGCGAAGCAAAATGGGTAAAAAGAAAACAAAAATAGGTTTAAAAATGTAAAAGGGGTAAAAGCCTAATTTATTTTTGTTGCAAAGAGGAGAGAAAATAGAGCTCTTGTAGAGAAAATACAATGATGCTTCCAGTTCATCGAGCAGTAACAATAATGGGTGAGGCCAGGGAATGAGAATGGGTAAGGATTGCTTCTGACTCTCCTCAAGCATAATTTTTTCTTGTTTTTCATAATTTAATTAGGGTTTTGAGGATTTATTTTGGGAAATTCACCATAGAAGTTGGTGGATTTTGTGCTATGACCCAAGTGTAACTTTATACCCTGGACATGACTTTTCATCAGAAAGGGTACGACAAAATCATACCCAGAAGAAAATGAATTGATTTTGCAAAGTCGCACCCTAAAAACAATGGGCATGATTTGGCAAAAGTGCAGTCATGCGCCCAAAAAATGGGATGTAATTTTGTGAAAACTAGGGAAAAAAGAAAGAAAAATAAAAAGAAAGAAAGAAAGAGAGAAAAATAAGAAAAGAAAGAAAAAAAGTAAACCCGAAGTGCAATTTTTAGATTGGAATCTTCATATGCTTAATGATGTTGAATTAATTTTAATTTTTTTAAGAAACTAATTAAATTATTTTTGTGTGTAGCTAGGTATTCTCGAGAGTCGAGAGTGGTGGATAGGGAATTTGGTAGAGTTTGGTGCTTTGGTATAGGAAGAGAGGGCCAAAATAGGGGTAGTAGGGTTGGACCATGTGGTGAGTATGCCATGGATAGAGATAGATAGGGTGATGCTTACCGCCCTTGCAAAGAGGTGGTATCTAAAGAATACCACTTTCCAATTACAAATAGGGGAGATGACCATCACACTGGAGGATGCATGGAATATTTTGAGGATACCCATCAAGGGAGAGAGGTCTACAAAGCATGAGGGAAGATGGCCACTCTTTAGTGGTTTTATACAGGTTTCACCTACTAGGTACAAGAGGGCAGCATAGTAGTTGATGACCTGGTCGGCCACTATGAAGTGGACCCTCTGATCATGGTGCTCTCAGGGGCTGTCTAGTCTCTTGACATGTCATACTAGAATATGATACTTTCCATGGACAATGGTGGGATTAGTAGTATAAATGTGACATCAGGAAGTTTGATTCGAATGGGCCCTTATGTGTTGTCTCATTTATATAGGACATTGTACAACATCATGTATAAATGATGTACATGACTGGTCTGTATAAATTTGATCTAGGTGTGGTGTTGGAAGCACATTGTGGTATATAGACAATTAGAACTACTAGGATAATTGCTTGACCTGGAGTGGCTAGCAGCATACAGATGGTCAAGATCCCTAGAGAGGACTACGAGGGCCTACATAGGGAACATACCATTAGCTAGGTGAGTGATCGATGAGATTCAATTTCATAGCTCATATGGTGACCATGGAGGCTTCACCCTAGTTGGGTAGATGATAGGATAGAGATAGCTAGGATGAGTATGACCAAATGGATAAGGTCAAATAGGGGAGAGCCAAAATTATTCATGTTCGACTGAGTCTTATGGTAGTTCAAGATCTTACAGGGAATCTTGGACTTGGGGGAATACTGGTATCAGAGGGTGACCTGTGACCCAACAGTGGTTGGAGGTGATCCAAACCTCACTAGATGGGTTGAGGAGGACATAGACAATCCTTCTTACATCGACCCAAGGGTAGGTGATGCAGGGATGGTCATCAGGTACAAGCGATGGTATAGAGGAGTTATTTCCTAGAGAATCTTCCCACCCATACTAGTATAGAGGTGCAAGGTGACGGACCTGGGTATGTAACAAGCATTTCAAGAGATAGCTTGCAAGGACACAAATATGGTATAATAGGCTTATACTATACTGATACAAAGGTTGATACAGGTCCAAATATAGGTGGTAGAGGAGACCATCCAAATAGTAGGGACTAGAGAGAGAGGAGCAAGAGATATCCCTGCATAGACAAAGGGGCCATAGTTCAAAGTCCCTAGGGAGGCATCCACATCAGTAGTAGTGGGAGGCCAGAGATAGGAGGTAGAGGAGCTATAGGTATATATAGCTTCTCTACAAATATAGATGACCCAATTGTAGGCTGAGAGGGAAACAACATTGGCAAAGGTTACCTATATTTAGGAAGAGGTGGCCTCACTGGATGGAGAGTTCCAGTCGGCTAGGGCTAAGGGGACATAGTGTAGCTCCTTAAGGTGGAGCTATAGTATATAGGTGATATGTTGGAGGTAGCTATTCATAGGTCTATGCTTTTTGAGATGGATTACTATGTAGCTATCCCTCTAGAGTAGAGGATGGAGCCTACTCCATATCTTCAATCAGTGAGGAGATAATGATATAGATCATGGGCTCTGATGACATATCAATAGTCGATAATTCAACTAAGGTTGCCTCCACCTCAAGGAGGGCTAGAGGGAGCTGGATCTCAGATCTAGGAGAGGATAGGATAAGGATCTAGATAACGTACTAGTTTTTGATTGTGGTGTGCATCCCTAGGTTGAGTGTACCAATTCTAGATTGTGGTACACCAACCTTACATGATGCACTCTTTTTCCTAGGAGTAATACATAGTTGCAGATATTATTGTGATTTTATGTGTTCTATGTGTAATTATTTAATACATTTTTTTATGTTTTTCTTGTTTATTTTAAGTGTTTTTATGTATGTAAACTATACTAATACAAACTACATGAAAATAAATAAATACAAAAAGGAGAGAACAAGAAGGATGAAGAAGAAATGAAATTAGATAAGGAAAAATAAGATAAACAAAGAAGGTAAGAAAGAAGGGAGAAGAAAGAAGAAAGAGAAGAAGAAGAGAAAATAAGAGGTCCAAAGGTTAACCATCAAAAAAGGAGAAGAATTAATGATCCATAGTATAAGACTAGCGTAGGTTGCAATGAACCAATGTAGCCAGACACTATAGATCGTATTGATGAGATAGCTAGACCTATTATGGGTATAGCATTTGCATTAATATTAAAAATTTTGTGTGGAGTGTTAACCCACTATGGGTGGTTGCTCCCTTATTTACTGCTGTGAGACAATTACCCGTTGGGATGTATGCCATCGTCTACTGAGAGCTTATCTTGTAATGGGTTGTTGATGCTGCTAAGTCAAAAGAAAGTATGACACAATAGAATATCACAAATAGTGTAATGCCTACTAGGATGTATAAATATCCCATGTGGGGTGTAATATATATAAAATGGTATGCAAGTGCTATCCTAGATAGAGATCTTAAGAAGAATTTGTGCAACAAGAGTTTTAAGCATAATGAAGGAATCAAGAAAAGGATAAGAAGCGATCATAAGCAAAAAATAAGAAGGAAAGAATCCCTAGGACAATCTTGCTAGGCATCAAGGTCCTAGTTAAAAGTGCAATGCATGTGACATAGACCTAACTAGGTATCATCACATGCATTTTGTCGCAATATCCCCAAAATATATATGAACAAGTAGTCATGAACAATCAATCATGCAATTATGATAGGAAAACATGCAAGGTGTTAAGTTAGATGTCAAGCAATCATGCAAGGATGAAAAGCAATAATGCAATATGAGAAAGCAGGTGAATGCAATGGAGAATGAAGATGCAACTATATGAAGAATTTTATTTTTCTCTTTTTTAATATTTTTAATATTTTTGTTTTAATATTATTTTTTCTTTTTTACTTCTGGAGAGTTAAAATCAATGCAAAATCTAAATGCACCATTCATATTATCAAAATAAATAGGTGTGCCATGAACTTTTGGATCGAAGACATCCTCAAAATCATGAAAAATATCTTTTAAAGCTCTTCGTTCAAAATCTAAGGCATAATCATCACAATATTTTCTAATAACACCATTCCTTTTAGCATAAAAGACATTATACAAAGATTCATATATTTCTTGCATAGAAACACTGTTATTTTTAGAACAAACAAAAACAAATATATTTCAAGACACTATATTTGGAGAAAAAGTAAAATTAACACTTTTATTATCATCTATTGAAAACATTTGATATTGCATATATTATGCATAATTCATAAGATGGTCATCATACTTAAAAGGTAGAGGTTGATTCTTATTAGGTATAAAACCTGTTAGCATATGTTGTATCACATTATTAGTAACAATATTAAAATAACGCACATAGGCATTCTTCGAATTAGTTGATTAACCAACTTGGTGGTTAATCAACCACATTGTAACCTTTATATGCAAATCAATGAGAATGTTCAAAGTGCTTCGTCAAGTTCTATATGGCATCAGAGCCACGGATGCAGACAGACGATACTGGCAAATTGGTAGACCGAGGATAGACAGGACAACACAAAAATGATGACACATACTGGTAGACCTGACAACAGACAGCCCATATACTGGGCGACATAGACAAGATGACACACACTGGAAGACCTAACAACAGACAACCCACAGAAAGAAGACATAGAATAGATGACACAGATTGGTAGACCTGACAACAAACAGCCCATAGACAGATGACACAAACTGGCAGACCTGATAATAGACAGATGAATGATAGACTGATAGAACATGCAGATCAAGGACGACGGATCGGGGTGGTTTGATGGTGGCTATGGAGGCAAAAGGGAGGGGTTGGTTGCCCGAAGGCAACCGAAAACAATAGTCGGTTGCAGAAGTTTTAAACCCTCCCACAGTGGCTGCATAGGCCATGTGGGATTAAATTTTTTTTTCTTTCCCTTTCTCTGGTTCCGCCATTGTCAATACGTCCCAGATTCCTATATATCCTTTTTGGGCCCTCTGGTTGAAGTGGTATGTGCGATGCCTATTTTCCAGGAGGTTACGGGTTCCAGTCCCTTCGGGGACATTTTTTTGACATCCAGAATGCACCAGTGATGGCAACGATAGGAGTTTTGATGCCTTGCATGCTCTAATGATGGCGAGAAAGGTGTTTTGATGCCCTACGAGCCCCAGTGACGGCTGGAACGGAGTTTTTGATGCCCTACGAGCCCCAGTGATGGCGGGAAAGGGGTTGTTGATGCCCGCCAAGAGTAGTTGACACCCGAACATGGTGATTTGACAATGGAAAGCTTTGTTGAAGCCCAAACATGGTGATTTAACACCTGAACACCTCATTTTTTGGTATTTTTTTTCCATGCCTTGTCTCATTTGCAAATTGAAGGGGGGGAGATCTCATTTTCTTCACATAATTCCATAATTCATTTGCAAAGTTATCAGATAAAGGGGGGAAATCAAACCATTTGGCAAAATATTTTCTAGGTTTGTAATAGGTGCTAAAATTTGTGGGCATTTATGATTGTTTCTTCTACATTTAAATATTCTGTTTTCTTGCATTCATAATCATAAATTAAACAAAGTATAAGACCCCAAATTTATACCCTATTTGTGCAATTTATTGTAGAGCAGTGTTCGGTATTTGAGATACCTCTGGTCCACACTTACAGGTAATGTTGTCGTGCTTTGGACTACTGTATTCACCACCTAATATAGCTGCAACAATGACGTCTGAGCTTATTCTCTATAAATTGTCGGGGAGAAATAAGGCAAACTAGTTTTTTTTCCATTTCATACCCACATCGTGATTGTTGTTAGGCGTAAATCCTGATGAAATTTTTTTTCCAAAGTGTTTAGGGGAAGTTACGCCCCATGCATGTGGAATAAAACTTTCTATGGTAGGTGTCATTAACAACACGATGCCATTTTAGTATCGCCTATGTTCAATATGTTGTGCTTCTTATTTGTACTTATAGTCTCCCTCACGTAAGGGTGAGTACATATTGAGTAGTATACTGTTCATATATACCTATAGTTTCCCTCACATAAGGGCGGGTGTATATTGAATGGTTACAATATAAATATCTGGTAGGTATAAATAAAGGGAGACCAATTGGTGATATAAGGAACCTTCATAATGGCCACAATTCATAAGTATCTCTTAGATTCACAATTGTTGAAAGGTCCTAACTTTGTTCCATGGAAGACAAAGATGAAAGCCATACTTCAGTTAGAAGATTTATGGGATGTAGTGACTGGCACTAAAAAACATCCTCAGATAGCAAGAACAGATCAAGATGCTTAGGATAAAAAAGATAAGAAAAGTCTCGTATTTATCTTGCTTGCTACTACAGATGAGGTGCAGCCTCATATTTGTGATGCAAAAACTAGTAAGATAGCTTGGGATGCCCTGATCATAGTATATGAAGGCAAGAATCAATCCACTATTCTCCATTTTCAAAATCAACTACATAATCTCAGTATGAATTCTGGGGAAACAGTTGATATATTCCTTTGTAGAGTGGCTGAATTGAAATCAAAATTGAATGCTATGGGAAAACCAGTGGATGATGATGTCTTGAACTCTGTCATCTTGAGAGCATTACCAAATTCCTACAAGATGTTGATCACTTCCCTCAATGTTTCTGGTAGACAAGTATCATTTGTGGAATTGGTAAACTTGCTTCAGACTGAGGAGGCAACTCAGATCCAGAAAGATGATGTGCCAAATAATGCTCTTTCCACAAAACAAAGTGGTAACAAACAAGGCCAGTTTCAAAAAGGGAGTGCTTATTCCAAAGGAAAAGAGAAGCAAAATCAACAAAAATATGCAAAATATTGCAAAATAATTGATATGAATAATCATGACACCAATAGGTGTTGTTTCAAAAACAAACAACCAAATGATAGAGGTTCTCAAAAGAAGGGCAAGAACAAGAAGAAATACAATAAGCATAAGAAATCTAAAGGCCATGTTGCTTATGCTGACTCCAACTCTGACTCAGATCCTCCTAGGTCCGATTCAGATTTTGACTCTGAAAGAGCACACAAGGTGCTCATGACTCATACTTCATCTTCCCAGATAGATGTTGTATGGTATATTGATTCAGGAGCTAGCAAACACATGACTGGGGACAAATCATGGTTTGATACTTTTATGGAGAAAGAGGGTAAGCCAGTTACAATTGTTGACAATTAGGTGTATCAAGTGAAGGGAGAAGGGAATATTTTTGTGTCCCTTCCAAATGGTAATTGTTAGATTGAGAAGGTTCTCTATGTTCCAGGCTTAGCCAATAATCTGCTTTCAGTCACACAAATGTTGGATAAAAACATGGATTTCGTGTTTCGAGTTGTCAAAAGCAAGAAGATATGTTTTATCACACATAGTGGTAAACATGTTGCAACTGGATCCTACAAGCATGGATTGTTCATTCTCGATGCACTTTCTACTCCACATGTTGCTTTGGCTACAACTGCAAAGGAGGCCACCTCTATCTGGAATCGATGTTATGGGCATCTCAATTCTGGATATTTGCTTGAATTATAAAAATATGGGATGGTAAAAGGTATTCCACCAATCTCATCTATCTTACCAGTTTGCTCAGATTGCTTAGCAGGGAAGAAACATCGAGTACCTTTTGAGACAAGCTCCTCTCGAGATTCAAAACCTTTAGAGCTAGTACATACTAATCTGTGTGGTCCTATGCCAACTAGCTATGGTGGGAAAAATTATTTTCAACTATTTTTTGATGATTACTCATGGAAGATGTGGGTTTTCTTTCTTTAATTGAAATCAGAAGCATTTCTCTACTTTCAACAATTCAAGAAACTTGTTGAGAAGGAGTCGGGATGTTTGATAAAAACCCTCTGCTCAGATCGAGGGGGGGAATATACCTTTGAAGAGTTTTCAGAGTTCCTTAAGAAACATGGGATCAAAAGACAACTGACTACAACCTATACACCTCAATAGAATGGAGTTGCAGAAAGAAGAAATCATTCCATTATGGAAATGGTTTGATGTATGCTAAAGGGAGCACATCTTGAGGATCAATATTGGGCAGAAGCAGTAAACACAACATTATACCTCCTAAATAGAATACCCACTAGAGCTCTACAAGGAAAAACACAACAAGGAGCATGGAGTGGTACGAAACCTTCCATATCTCATTTGAGGGTGTTTGGATGTAAAGCATTCATGCACATTCCAAAACAGAAAAGGAGAAAGCTAGATGAGAAAACCCTGCAGTGTATATTTCTTGGCTATGATGAGTACTCAAAAGGTTATCCATTGATTGATCCTAAGACAAATAAGACACATGTAAGTAGAGATGTTGTATTTGATGAAGTCCTCACATCAAAAGAAACATCCACAACTGTATACCTAGATGAAGAAGAACCTAAGAAGGAGGTTCAACTTCCACAACAAAAACAGAAAGTTCCAAAATGGTATACTAACACTTTGAGATATGCAAAGTTGAAATCCCTTCTAGATATATCTCTTGATAGGCCATGTACTCACAGTATGACTCAATAGATGAGAGCAGAGGAATCTACTTCAGAGGTTGACAAACTTTGTCAAGACTTTGATGATTTGGCAGTGAGTACAGAAAATGATAGAGAAGAAGATGAGGATGGAGAAAAAATTTATATGTCTACATTGAAGACAAATGAACCCACAACGGTTCAAAATACACTTGATCAACCATAGTGGAAAGAGGCCATGGATGTAGAACATAAGTCTATCCTTAAAAATAATACTTGGAAGTTAGTTGATCTACCAACAGGAAAGAAACCCATAGGATGCAAATGGGTGTTCAAAGTGAAGTATAAGGCAGATGGATCTATTGATAAGCATAAATCCCGGCTTGTTGCAAAGGGATATGCTCAGAAAGAAGGCATAGATTATGAAGAGACTTTTGCCCCTACTACAAAAATGACTACCATTCAAGTACTTTGTGCCATGGGAGCTCAGTTTGGGTGGGAATTGCATCAGATGGATGTTAAAAGTGCCTTCTTGAATGGTGACTTACAAGAAGAAGTATACATGACTCAACCAAAAGGATTTGTGGTCAAGGGGGAAGAACAAAAAGTATGCAAATTGATCAAATCCTTGTATGGGCTAAAACAAGCTCCTCGAGCTTGGTATATCAAGATAGACAGTCACCTTGTGCAGCATGGATTCAAAAGAAGTCCTTCAGATGCAAATCTCTATATCAAGAAAAATGGTTTTTATATAGTGATCCTTGTACTTTACGTAGACGATTTGATCATCATAGGAAGCTCAGAAAGTATGATTGGCTTAGTGAAAAATGACTTGAAGCAATCATTTGAAATGATAGATCTAGGTCTTCTGCACTATTGTCTTGGTTTAGAATTTACTCAAGAACAATTTCATATTCAAGTAACACAAAAGAAATATGCCAAGACTTTAGTAGAAAAATATCGGATGACTAATTGTAAGTCCAAAGCAACTCCAATGGAGCAAGGACTTAAGTTATCTCGATATGATGAGTCACCTCAGGTAGATGGAACTCTCTATCGCCAGTTGATTGGGAGTCTCCTATATCTAACAAATACCAGGCCAGATCTCAGTTTTGTTGTGGGATATCTTTCAAGATTCATGCAAGAGCCTAATATGAGTCATTGGAAATTAGCAAAAAGAGTTCTTCATTATGTTCGTGGTAGTAAAAATTATGTCCTGGAATATAGAAAGAATAATAATTTTTTCTTACTCGGATACACAGACTCAGATTATGCTGGATCTATTGATGATTGTAAATCCACTTTTGGGTATGTTTTTCATCTCGGGTCTAGACCAATCTCATGGCACAATAAGAAACAACATGTGGTTGCTTTATATTCTATAGAAGCAGAATATTGTGCAGCCAGTGAAGCAGTCTGCGAGATAATGTGGTTAAGTTGCATTCTTAAAAACATGGGCCTTCCAATGAATCTTCCACTTCATTTGTTTTGGACAATCAAGGTGTTTTGAATCTTGTCAAAAATCCAATTTTTCATGAACATACCAAACATGTTGATACCAAATGTCATTTTGTTTGAGATGAAGTTCCATAGCACCATATACAACTTCAATACATTCCTACTGATGTGCAAGTTGTAGATATCTTTACCAAAGCACTTGGACATATCAAATATGAAAAATTTCGAGATACTATTGGAATTTTCCAATAATGTAATAAGGGGGGATGTTAGCATATGTTGTATCACATTATTAGTAGCAATATTAAAATAACGCACATAGACGTTCTTCGAATTAGTTGATTAACCAACTTGGTCGTTAATCAACCACATTGTAACCTTTATATGCAAATCAGTGAGAATGTTCAAAGTGCTTCGTCAAGTTCTATAAAACCTATGCCACATATCCCATGCCAAATCTCAACATCCAAGGGTTATTGAATAACCTTCCATTATGGTCCCAATCCTTTACCTACATATCCCTTACCGAATAGGATCTACTTAGGAATGGGACAATCATTAGTGAGATAGCATTGAGCAAAAGAGTGCTCATTGACAAACGAGTTGCTACAATGGAGATTCTCTTAGAGAAACCATACCTTTGAAGATCAAAGCACACGTGCCAATGTGTATAAAATCACCCTTCTTATGAGGTAAGCCCATATTTTAGGGTGAATGTGGTAGCTTGGCTAGATCCAGAAGAGGCTCTTGAAAAAAATAATTATCATGATCCAAGGAGAATGAATGGGTCTTATGTTCCTCACTCACTTTTAAACTTTGAATATGCTTAGAAATTTGAGATGAAGAACATGGAGAATTTTTTAAAGAGATATAAGGACAATAATAAAGATCTATTTGAGCTGACTCTATATTTGAACATAATTCAAATGGTTGAGGGTCACCTGAAATGGTGATAACTTGATTTTTTAATTCAAATTTGAGACACTAATGAAAATTAGAAGGGATAACCTTCATAGCATGGATCCAAGGTTTCCCAAGAAGAATATTGAAAGATGCAGGATAATGTACCACATAAATCAAAGTATCCAATATTCTTGATCCTAATTTTAAGAGAAGAGATATGACATCACATGCCTCTTGGGACTCATTGTTGAAAGCTTTAATGATGATATCAATTTTTTTTTTAAAATCTTCCTCTTTTAGTCCAAATTTATGAAAGAATTGATATGTACACAAATTGAGAGATGACCAATTATCAATCAAAACTCTCTTGATAAGGGTATCCCAAATAAGTGTGGTGATGTAAAGTGAAAAATCTACATTTAAGTTTGAGGAAGGTTTATCATCATCTAAGAATGAGACATGATGTATCCCAAAATAACGTATGGTGTCAACTATGATATCAGGAGGAATATATGGAGAAACACATTGTTGTTGTAGAAATTTTATTAAAGCATTTATGTGGTCATGAGAAGTTTGCAAAATTTCTAACATTGATATCTTTACTGGAGTACTAGCTAACTGCTTCTAAAGATCAAATGAAACCTGTGACTATGGTCTCAACACTATAGGTGGAATCCTTGTAGCTGAATATTTTCTTTTATTCTCCTTTAAAACTGAACTGGTATGAGATACTGAACTCTGTACTTGTTGATGTTTCTAATCATAAGCCTATTTCCTTGTAGTTACCCCAACCATACCAACCACATTACTATGATATAGGGAATCATCTTGATGATCCATGTGATTGGCTATTTTTTGCTCATGTTTTGGTAGGGGATCCACATCTTGATTCATTGTTGGAACTTGCTGAGAAGGAGTTTGATTATTTATTGATTGGATATTTCCTAAATCAATGCATATTGTATCAATCAAGTCTTGAACCACATGCTTCAATTTATTACAAGTGTTCATCTAATGTCCTACTCTGTGATAAGTGTAATATTGATTTGCTTTATACCAATGAGTTGCAGTATCTATCTATCTTAATGGAGGTAATTTTATTGCATTAGCATCCAATAATTATTTCAAAACTACTTCCATAGGGGATATTAAGTCTTGTGAAATTCCTTTGAGGAGGCTTTTGAAGTACAATCTTTTGTAGGCTATTATTGACATTATTAACAGGCCTATTATCACTATTTCCTCCTATATACTTACTCTTAGGTTGAGAATTAATAGGATTTTTTCCTTAACCTTAAGTTGACCCCTTCTAATGAGATCTTGTTCCACTTTTCTTACTAACTCAATTCCTTGATCTAAAGATATGATTGTAGTAATTTCTAATGCATAAGATAATTGTTCTTGTAAATTACCAATAAATAAATCAAGCATATCTTTTTGCAATACAATTTGTCTTAATCGACCAACTAAAATTATCCAATGGGCTAAAATTTTAAAAATCTTTCTTATTTAATTTATTTTAAATCATATCAATCTCTCATATTCACTTCCTTTTCAATGTAAGTACTAAATTGATGAACACAAATCTCTACAGTATTCTAAAAAATCTTCAAAGAATAGTTGGAAAACCGATAATACCACTCTAATGCCACTCCAGAAAGAATCTTTGGAAAGGTTTTAAATAAGAGTATATCATCAAAAATAATATCATAGCAAGCTATATTGAATCCTCTTAAATGCTCTATTGGATATTCAGTCCCTTTATAGATTGTCAATACTAGCATAGCAAAATACTTAGGATAAGGTCTAGTAGCAACAATAGGATCCAATGGTTGTCTTCACATTTATTTATAACTATATGTAAAACCTTAAGGTTGAATCATATCCATCCTTGAAACCAAATGATTCACTACATTTGCCAAATTTTACATCTTTGAATTACTATGTATGTTTCCCACAATTTTCAAAGGAGGAATGTACGTATGTTGAAACCCTGATGTTTAATTCAAGTTCTGGATACCTTGGTTGTATGTAGCACTTTGTGGATAGCTAAAATTTTATGGAACAAAAGCAATGGTGTTGATATTATAGGATGAATGAGGAAATTGAGAATAAATGTTTAGGCCACTATTAGTTAGAGAGACTTGCAGATTCCCTCCAACATTGGTGGTACTAGTAGTGGTACAAGTCACTTGGTTCTTAATTTATTTGATGCAAGGATTGAGATGTATTAATGCCATTATGAATAAAAGGATACCTAATAATAGGGGAATGAGTAGCATCCTCTTTTTTCAAGATAGGCTTCTTGTTCCACATATTTCAATAGTTTTTCCTTATGAGCTTTCATGAATTTCCAAATCTGATCAAATGATGAAAAGACATAACTTCCATTAGGTCGAACAAAAGGATCAGGATTAGTTTTAGTTTCTATGTCTACCTCTTCTTGATCTTCTAGATCTACATTAGGGTCTTCCCTATCAATTTTATCATCTTCAAAAGGAACATAATCAGACTATAGTTGTTTTCTCTAGAATCTAAGGAAAGGAGCCATTAGAAGAAGTGAAAAACAAATAGGGGAAAACACTAACAAGAAATTTTAATTACTTACATATTTTTCAAATAGAATTAATGGTATTTCTTAGTGTTTGAAATAAAAGGAGGTGTTCACATCAGGTTCACCAAAGATGTAGAGGTGAAAACTACCCTACCGTGTATAATTCCCAAATAAAAGGCTGGATCCGTAGGGAGAGAACCTTTCGTTAGGTGAACCATGAGGGCTATGTTGTACTCTACACTCAATGCTAGGGGGAAGGGTTCACCAGAAATGGTTTAAGGACTCATTCCAAGTCCTCAAGATATTAAAGAATGTCTGATGTATTCAGTTTAAGAAAACACCTATGTTTGGCCTTTCTAGATCTAAACTAGCAGAGATAAAGAAAAATAAAAAAAATATAATAGAACAACTAAAAATAGAATGCGAGCATAAAATAGCTAACCTAATATGATTCTTTATTTTGAATGCTCACTAATCTAGGGTTTATTCCAAAAAAAACTTAAAGTAGAAAACACACAAAATAAATGCACAAAAGTTAACCCTAGGTGAAAACTAAATACCTTTCACTTTCAAATGCCTAATAACCAATAATTAGATCAAATATTCAACCAATAAAATTATTAGAGAAATTATCTAGACCAATGGTTGACTTAGCTCTTTCTACCTATTATCCAATGATACTCAAAAGTACCTATTTCTACAAGATAACTCATGAAATACTTCAAAATAGGATTAGCATTAGGGGGCCTCCTTAGGATGTTGTGTAATAGTCATTAGAGGTGCAACAGTCAACCCCCATAGGTCCTTTTACATGATATTTTAACACAAATCAAAAATTGGCCTTTGGATAATTAATCATGAAATAGAAATACAATAACAGAAAATAGAAAACAGAATGCAACAATATGATCTAGATACTAAATGGAATGCAACAGTGAAAATTGCCCCCGACATACTCTTGAGAAAATTTGAAATTGTCCTCGACGTACTCTCGAGAAAAATTGTACCTCACCTGGAGTGGGCATGATAATGCAGTAGTAAAGTTGTGTCGTGCCTATATGTGGCATGATATCACTTCTATAGACTATTTGCCCTAATTTTGTCAAGTTAAGTCATGCTTCACTAATGCTAGACATGATATCACTATAAATTAATGATAAATAAAATGCATGTTCAGAAGATAAAACAAATGTTAGAAATAAAATAAGCAAACCCTAATGGATGTCATAGAAGCAGATAAAAAAATTAAAGTATCCAAGTGAGCACTCTATCTCTCTGAACCACACCACAAATCCACTAAGTCATACAAAAAATAAATCCAATCCACACAATAGAATATTAAATCTAAAATTTGCATTTCGGGGTTAGATTGCAACAAAAGAAAGCAAAGGAAGAAGAGCAAGCTATCATAAAAAAATTGAGCTTAATCAATAATCAAAATTTTGCACTAATATTGCACACCAAAAACTTGTATATGATTAAGCTATAACATCCTTCCTTTTATAGATGAAATAAGAGGGAAAATGGCGGGCAAAATAAACCCAAAGCTGATACCAAAACATGTTGGAGGGTTTAAACCTGGGTCTAAGAAGGCCACAAGAATAAAAATAAAAATTAAATTAAAATAGAAAAGTCATGTTCCATGATGATGGAGCACAATATCACTCCAATAAAGTCTCTCCCAATCATACAGTAGTGTGATTTCACTAAAGGAACTAAAACAAGCAATACTGGGGGAGGCGAGGCCTATCCTTGCCTTTGGCAAGGATTAGGGACCTCTTAGGAGTTCCAAGGAAGATTGCCCACTGAAAGTGGGTTAATATTTTGTGTCTACAAATAGATTCCCTAACACATCTACCACAAGACCAAGGATCCTAAGTATGACTTGCAATGGATAAAATATAGACCTAAAGATTTTAGTTGAATTATCCATAGTATATCAAGGTCTCTAGTTAAATTCTTGTAAAAATGTTATGGATATTAAATATCAAGCATTATTGATAAACAAGACTTGGGAAGTTGTTGATCTTCCATAGATAAAAATTCCATCAAATGCAAATGGATTTTCAAAATAAAATACAAATCAAATGGCAATATTGATAAACACAAGGTATGAATTGTAGCTAAAGGCTATACACAAAAAGAGACCATATATTATGAAGAAAAATTTTCACCTACAACAAAAATAAGATTTATTAAATAATTTTTGCTCTAGTTATATAACTTGGTTGAAATATCAATTATATGGACTTGAGAAGCATCTTTATCAATAGGGATTTAAAAGTAATTAATTATTGAAAGCACGAGGATACAAAAGCAAAAAGGAAAGCGAAGATGCGATGCAAACAGAACCGAACTTAACACTAAATCCTAGGAATTTGAAAGTGCATGAAAAGAGGGAAAAGCATGAGCGAATCAAAATGAAACAAATGTGAATAAAGAAGACAACCCTTTTTATTGATATGTTTCATAACTCGGTTACAATGTGCATCCTCCCTTTCCAAGGGCTAGGAGCATTTAAGTACGCGTTCTTGTTACATCCATGGATGCCCTTCCTTCTTTCGCGTGCCCACATGTAAAATGGGCAGACCAAACATCGTCGTTGCTTGTGTTGATGAGTCTTGACTCCTTGCTGCTCCTCCAATGTCCAGACGCTACATTCAAAGGAAAAAGAAGCAGTCAGTAGTACTTGTGGATAAAATAGAGCATGCAATCCCTAAGCCTACGATAAGTGAATGAGAAAAATGAATTAAAATATGACTAAAATGAATCCAAATGTTCTAAAAATTTGACAGGGCCATCAAGACATCCCAAAGAAAATACTGCAAATGGAACAGTCAGGAAATTCCTCGTCGATTTGAATTCGATCCGAGGCGGGATGAATTCACCTACAACAAAATGCTGAAAAGGTACTGTCCCAAATGTCCTACCTAGGAAGCTCCAAAAGACCTACAAACTTGGGGTTAGCTAATTGGGGGAATTTTGGGAAGACCTAGATGGTCAGATTTTCCCAATTTGGCCTCCATCAACAAGAATTTGATGATGCTACCTGCAGATTAGTAGAAGCAAACAAGGACGGAAACATGATCAAAATTGTTCAAAATGAGATGAAATTTAAATGAAAACCTATCTAAGAATCATATAATTGAATGCAAAAATGAGAGAAATAAAATATACCACAAAATTCCCATCACTCCGGAGGGGGACGATTAGGACTGTAGCAGTGTGGGAGGGGGCACCCATGGGGCAAGTCGCCCGTTGTTTGAGGCCTAATTTTGACACCAATCCACTTGGGATGGGTCCAAAACCTCTTGTGGGGTATTTTTGGCAAATTTAGTGGGATATTATGGCCAAATTTTGGGTTTTGGGCTCAATATTCATCCTCTAAATAGTCACCCAATGACCTCCCCTCTGAAAGAGATCAAGGATGTGGAAGGCGCAAATCCAAAGGGTGTGAGGTATGAAAGTAAAACAACAACACTTTGTTGCTCCAAAATGCTCCTTCTCTGTATCTTTTGGGGTGAGGAAACTCACCAATTTATAGACCTGGAGGTCTCTTGAAATAGGCATGCAAAGGCACCACTTGGCAATCATGCATTCCCAGGGGGAAGGAGATTCCTCCCTAAATAGGGACTTCATGACTGAAGAACACAAGCTTATACTGAGAGGGGGGGTGAAAAGTATAAGACCTCTTTTTAATTTTTCCTTTATACTTCAAAATAGTAAAGCAATATACCCAAAGCAATATCAAAGCAATGCACAATATCATCCACAAAGTGACACCAATTTTAACGTGGTTCACCTAGAATGGTTGGGCTACGTCCACAAAAAATTTCTCTAAAAGTTATCTCAAAGTTCTTTGGGAATCCTTCCCAATTACAATGTTTATGAGCCTTGGACCAAAGGAGATACCTTCCCACAATTAGAATTTATGAGCCTTTGCTCAAAGGAGATACCTTCCCCCAATCAGAACTTATGAGCCTCTACTCAAAGGAGATACCTTCCCCTCTTCTCTAGAAATGATCCCTCAGAAGATCAACTGCCTCTACCTCTTGCCAGCACATGGAACTCCTTTCCACCAAAGACCTCCTATCCTCAATTCCTATCCTAAGGGACCTCTACCTTCTATGATCATGTCCACAGCAGCTCAGCAACCTGTACCAAACACAGTCAGTCGATCTAGTACAAGTCTTCCTCTGTCTGTTAGATCTATCCAACTCTTGAACAAATCAATCCTCTGCATACAAGCCTTCTCAAAGACTTGCCAACTGTCCTCAGGTTCTTCTCAAATAACCAATGCACCTCTGTCCTCAAGTTCTCTGATAGAACTATCAAACTCAGCTCACAAGTCCTCTTCTAGGACCTATCCAAATCTGCTCACAAGTCCCCACCGAAACCTATCCAAAACTGCTCACAAGTCCCCACCAAAACCTATCCAAAAACTTAGCAAGCTCACCAAGAAAAAAATTTCTTAGTAGGAAATCACAAAGTGAATTTTTAGAGACCCAATGTGATTTGTCAAACTCATAGAAGCATAAAGATAATTGTTAGAGACTCAATATGTTCTATACTCAAATCCCAATCTCAAAACTCAACTCAAATCAACTTAGCTCAATCTCAATCTCAAATCTGAAAACTCAACTCAATATCTGAAATGGATAGGATAGAATGTTTTCTTTCAAGAACATGAAACCCCAACAATTGCCAACTATGCAAAGAATCACATAACAATGATACTCATGTTATTTTCACCATCAATTAGGGTTTCAACAACAATGCTCATCAAACAAGGTTTAGTCAACCAACACCATTCAACTCAACATCAACCTTGAAGCATTCAACCAATAATCACAACAAAAGGAAACAAGTAGAAATCCTTTTCCCTCCAAAGATATTTGAACAAAACAGCCACCAACACAATATCACCAAATGCAAATAATAACTTTCTCAAATCAACTCAATGGAGTAAGCCCAATATCATGAGTCAAGTAAAGCAATAACTTGATCAAACAACCTCTATGGAAGCAACTCAACTATCAAAATCAAAACAGCCAACCAAGGGTTCCACCAACTCAATGCAAGTAGCAAGACTCACAAACATAAACCCTAGTGCACAATGCTTCCACTACCTCAAACCAGAATTATGCATTCACCAAAACTCTCATCAAGGATAACAATGCATAATAAGTCTTCAACAAACCAAAAAATAGGATTTACACCCAACCAAAGGAAACCTAGTTGAAAACCTTTTCACTCCAACCTTATTTCAAAAAGCATACACCAATCATACTCATAAGGAAACTGTGCCCATACCTTTTTGGAGTAGAAGAAAATTGATCCTTAAAGCTGTCACCACACACAACCCTCAAAATTCCAACCAAGTTAGGGTTAGAACCAAGATAAATGAGCATATATAAAAAATTTCCTTAATACACCTTTTAGCTCCTCTTCTTTAAAAACAACCACCGAAGAAGCCAAAAACACAACCAAAACTTACACCTTATATCTCCATTTTTAAATTTAGCATAGCAAAAAACTAATCTCAAAAATGCAACCAAAGAAAAATTGAAATATCCCCTTATATCTCCTATGTCTTTTAAACAATGCTAAACAATGCCAAAAATCATATCAAGAAAATAATCACACCTTATAATGGCTACCCTTGAAGAATCCAAAATTCACGGCACAAAACACGTTTTAATAAAAATGTGACTTATCAATGCATAGCTCCCTCCGTGGGGATCAAAATGCAGACCTCCACCTACGCAAGGCCCAAACGCAGCCTTCACTGCCACTAGCCCACAAGGGCTTATGAAGTCCAAGACGGACTTCCTTCCACATAAATGGTCAAGCTTTCTGAAATCTTTTCAAACCATGAGCTCTCCTCTTTCGCAGCGTAAACAGAACATTCAATCGCAGCCAAACCAATTAATTGCCTTTGATTTTTCAAGAGATTTTAACCTTAGGAACGTTCTCATATTTATAGTCCATACGTGGACTTTAGAACACGTCAGCTGCAAAGAAAAGTAATTTCAAATTTAATCAAAATTTGCTTTCTAAAGGGTTTAAAAACCCTTAAAGTATTTTTAATAAATTAAAAATAATTTCTCCCTTAATTAATTAAATAATTAACTAATTAAAACCTTGAAGGGTTTTAAATAATAATTAAATAAATAATAAAGAGAACCTCCATTGGTTTTAATAAAAACCATTGCCAATGGAATCTCTCTGGATTCTCTTAAAAAGATTCTCTTGGAATCTTCCACCTTTGAAGCCAACACATCCTCTTAACATTAATGCCATTTCCTTTTGACATCAATGACAACTCATAGACAAGAAGCTAGGATCTCAAACCCAAAATTGCCAACAATCTCCCCCTTTGTCATTGATGGCAAACCATGCTTCTCAAAAACACAGAAACTCAACATAAATAGCTCCCCCTGTCTTGAGGCTCTCCCCCTTACTCATATCTCTCCCCCTTTGTCATCAATGGCAAAGGGTCACCTTTGGGGCCTGGGACTATGAATGAGCCTCTTAGCTTAGTCCCTCCCCCACCTCCTATTGAGGTGTTTAATTTCAAGGTGGGACTAAAACTCCCAACAGGCACTGATCATCATCAGTGTCTATAGCTGCCTTACCATGTCTTCTCTTGTTCTCCTTGTCCATATTCCTATTCCTATTCCTGTCATTGTTCCTGTTCCTGTTATCATTCCTATTCTTATCCATGCCTTGATCCTTGGACCTGTTCATACCACTGTTCCTATTCCTGTACCTTGGAAGTTTAGCTCTACACTGTCTAGTTGTGTGACCTTCATTGTTGCACTTATAACAAGTAACAATGTTATTTCTTTTAGGCATACTTGTTCTTTGAATCCACCTGTTCTGACTAACCCTGTTCCTGTTATTAGCCTTGCAAAAAATTGCCTTATGCCCAAACTATTTACAAGAGTAGCAATACCCTTGAAAGAAATTACCACCTCTGAAACTGTCATTTACCTTCCTTACTTGAGTCATGCAATGTGAAGCCATGTGACCAAACCTATGACAAGCAAAACATCTACCATTAAACTTTCTTGTAAATGACATTCTAGGTCCTGTAAACTTTCTCCCCTTTTTCTATTTCCTATTTTCTGTTTCTGTGCATCTATCACTCAAGGACTCTTTCTTTGAAATACTCTCCTCATCAGAACTCTCTTCTTTTTGGAGTCTCTTACTAGACTCTCCAACTTGTTCCTTGTGTGGCTTAACAAAACCAAGGCTTGTTTTATCTATTGTCTTTCTTTGACCTTTGATGAGTGACTTAACCTTTTTGGAGCTATCTTGAAACCTATAAAGCTTATCCTTGTACTCTTTAGTTTCCTCTTTCAAAGAAGCCATTTTCTGTTCTAACTCATTATACTCAAGAACCTTAGACTCTAACTCATCCTTGAGTTCTTGTGTCTTAGCTATAGAGAAGTCAAGACTTTCTATAAGATCATCTCTCTCCATACAACATTAATCTAACTTATCCTTGAGTCTAACATTCTTCTTTCTTTCCTTTTCCAAAACACTAAGAGCACTAATAAGTTCACTTTCAAGATCCTTTATTTGATTTCCTTTTGAATCATAAAAGCCTTTTTCAGATTTCTTATCACTAGAGGTGCTACCCTTTTCAAAAACCATACATACATCTTCCTTATAGTTTTCTAAAGCATCCTCATACATACTAGAAACCAAATCATTATTTGTGCAATCATCCTCAAGGTGACAAAAATTTCCACATCTAAGACATTTCATGATAATGAATCTATGTTTCGGTTCTTCCTCTTTTTCTAATATCAACAACATCTCATTTTCATCATCACTTGAAGAACTTTCACTATCACTACTAGAACACTTACTTGCTTTGTCTAGGTAGAAAATCTTCTTGTGCTTTTGAGAATACCTCTTTCCTTGATTGTTGTGCTCATCTTTGTTTTTCCTGTGATGCTTGTGCTTTTCAGAATCCTTGGTATTAGAATCCTATTTATCTTCATCACTTTCATTCTTGGGAACAGTACAGTCAGTAGCATAATGACAAAACTTTCCACAATTGAAACATATTATATTTTTCATACTTTTGTGCTTTCTAGAGAACTTGCCTTTCTTGCTGTAATATGCCTCTTCATCACTAGAAGACTCATCACTATCTTAAAGCTGTTTACCCTTGGAATTCTTGGTAGCCTTGAAAGTCGCCTCTTTCTTGACATCAACCTTCACTTGAGTTCTCAACTCAAATGCTTGCAAGTATACTATGGAGCTCATCCTTTTTCAACTTATCCAAATCTTTAGCTTCCTCAATAGCAGAAATATTTTCACTAAATCTATTAGGAAGAGATCTTAAAATCTTATCACAAACATCATTTTCAGCAAGCTCAAGACCTAAGTCTTTCATGGAGTTAACAACCTCATCCATACGAAGCATGTAGTCACTAATATTTTCATCGTCATTCATATTGAGTTGTTCAAACATACCTTTGAAGTGTCTCAACTTGGCCTTTCTGACATTTGTATCACTTGTATGAACCACCTTCAACTATTTTCACATTTCACTAGTTGTCTTGCGGTGAATCACTTTGGTGAGATTTGCTTTTTGTAAGCCTTTCAGGATTGCATTCATTGCTTTTGAATTGTTGTGATGTAGGAGCCTTTCTTATTTAGTATTAGGACCATGTTCAAGAATAGTGTACTCATATTCAATCACTTCCCAAACCTCATTCCCAAGTGCCATTAGATGAACCTTCATCCTTGCACTCCAAAGACCAAAATCTGACCCATCAAGAATAGGTGTTGCATTGCCACTTGAATGATCCATTGTGTTCTTTACTAGCTTTTCCTTCAAGCTATTAAACTTTCCGAAGGGACATGCTTTGATACCAATTGAAGAACACAAGCTTATACTGAGAGGGGAGGTGAACAATATAAGACCTCTTTTTACTTTTTCCTTTATACTTCAAAACAATAAAGCAATATACCCAAAGAAATATCAAAGCAATGCACAATATCATCCACAAAGTGACACCAATTTTAACGTGGTTCACCCAGAATGGCTGGGCTATGTCCACAAAACTTTTCTCTAAAAGTTATCTCAAAGTTCTTTGGGAATCTTTCCCAATTACAATGTTTATGAGCCTCGGCCCAAAGGAGATACCTTCCCCTAATAAAAAATTATGAGCCTCTACTCAAAGGATATACCTTCCCCCAATCTAAATTTATGAGCCTCTTCTCAAAGGAGATACCTTCCCCTCTGCTCTGGAAATGATCCCTCAGAAGATCAACTGCCTCTACCTCTTGCCAGCACATGGAACTCCTTTCCACCGAAGACCTCCTATCCTCAATGCTTAGCCTAAGAGACCTCTACCTTCTATGATCACGTCCATAGTAGCTCAATAACCTGTACCAAACATAGTCAGTCGGTCTAGTACAAGTCTTCCTCTGTCTATTAGATTTGTCCAACACTTGAAAAAATCAATCCTCTACACACAAGCCTTCTCAAAGACTTGCCAAATCTGTCCTCAGGTTCTTCTCAAAGAACCAATGCACCTTTGTCCTCAAGTTCTCTAATAGAACTATCAAACTCAACTCACAAGTGCTCTGCTAGGACCTGTCCAAATCTGCTCACAAGTCCCCATCGAAACCTGTCCAAAACTGCTCACAAGTCCCCACCAGAACCTATCCAATAACTTAGCAAGCTCACCAAGAAAACACTTTCTTAGTACAAAATCACAAAGTGAATTTTTAGAGACCCAATGTGATTTGTCAAACTCATAGAAGAATAAAGAGAATTGTTAGAGACTCAATATGTTCTATACTCAAATCCCAATCTCAAAACTCAACTCAAATCAACTCAGCTCAATCTCAATCTCAAATCTGAAAACTCAACTCAATATCTGAAATGGATAGGATAGAATGTTTTCTTTCAAGAACATGAAACCCCAACAATTGCCAACTATGAAAAGAATCACATAACAATGATACTCATGTTATTTTCACCATCAACTACGGTTTCAACAACAATGCTCATCAAATAAGGTTTAGTCAATCAACACCATTCAACTCAACATCAACCTTGAAGCATTCAACCAATCATCACAAGAAAAGGAAACAAGTAAAAATCCTTTTCCCTCCAAAGATATTTGAACAAAACAACCACCAACACAATATCACCAAATGCAAAGAATAGCTTTCTCAAATCAAATCAATGGAGTAATCCCAATATCATGAATCAAGTAAAGCAATAACTTGATCAAACAACCTCTATGGAAGCAACTCAACCATCAAACTCAAAACAGCCAACCAAGGGTTCCACCAACTCAATGCAAGTAGCAAGACTCACAAACATAAACCCTAGTGCACAATGCTTCCACTACCTCAAACCAGAATTATGCATTCACCAAAACTCTCATCAAGGATAACAATGCATAAGAAGTCTTCAACAAACCAAAAAATAGGATTTACACCCAACCAAAGGAAACCTAGTTGAAAACATTTTCACTCCAACCTTATTTCAGAAAAACATACACTAATCATACTCATAAGGAAAATGTGCCCATACCTTTTTGGAGTAGAAGAAAATTGATCCTTAAAGCTATCACCACACACAACCCTCAAACTTCCAACCAAGTTAGGGTTAGAACCAAGATAAATGAGCATATATAAAAACTTTCCTTAATACACCTTTTAGCTCCTCTTCTTTAAAAACAACCACCAAAGAAGCCAAAAACACAACAACCAAAACTTACACCTTATATCTCCATTTTAAAATTTAGCATAGCAAAAGACTAATCTAAAAAATGCAACCAAAGAAATATCGAAATATCCCCTTATTTCTCCTATGTCTTTTAAACAATGCTAAACAATGCCAAAACTCATATCAAGAAAATAATCACACCTTATAGTGGCTGCCCTTGAAGAATCCGAAATTCACGGCATAAAACACATTTTAATAAAAATGTAACTAATCCATGCACATCTCCCTCCGTGGGGATTGAAATGCAGACCTCTTCCTATGCAAGGCCCAAACGCAGCCTTCACTGCCACTAGACCACAAGGGCTTACGAAGTCCAAGATGGACTTCCTTCCACATAAATGGTCAAGCTTTCTTAAAGCTTTTCAAACCATGAGCTCTCCTCTTTCGCAGCATAAATAGAACATTCGATCGCAGCCAAACCAATGAATTGCCTTTGATTTTTCAAGAGAGTTTAACCTTAGGAACCTTCTCATATTTATAGTCCATATGTGGACTTTAGAACACGTCGGCTGCAAAGAAAAGTAATTTCGAATTTAATCAAAATTTGCTTTCTAAAGGGTTTAAAAACCCTTAAAGTATTTTTAATAAATTAAAAATAATTTCTCCCTTAATTAATTAAATAATTAATTAATTAAAACCTTGAAGGGTTTTAAATAATAATTAAATAAATAATAAAGAGAACCTCCATTGGTTTTAATAAAAACCATTGCCAATGGAATCTCTCCGGATTCTCTTAAAAATATTCTCTTGGAATCTTCCACCTTTGAAGCCAACACATCCTCTTAACATTAATGCCATTTCCTTTTGACATCAATGACAACTCATAGACAAGAAGCTAGGATCTCAAACCCAAAATTGCCAACAATGACTGCCCTTGTAATTGCCTCTAACGCTAAAAAATGCTCACCCATACTCCCATGCAATGAAGGAAGCGTTGAGTGGTGGATCTGAGGTGCCATTTGTCAAGATTTGAATTTTTGCCTGTCAAACTTGCAATTCACCCCACCTTGGAGCGAATCTAGAATTCATCCTTGGGTGGGGAGAATCCCAGTTTGAATTCATTCCTGGGTGGAACGGATATTGAGCAAAGTGCTTAAAGGTGCCAAATTGATCTCTGACATTCCAAAATTGCTGTGAGAGTGGTTAGGACCACTGTTTAACCTCTGGGGTCCATCCTTGGGGCTGTGTGTGTCAATGTGATCAGTGTTTGTAGTCATATAATTGGATTGGTGATGTTTTGGTGTCTATAGATACCCCTTTTTGGGATGCGCTGTGCATGGTGCAACGCTGAGCAAAAATAAATAACCAAAGCACTAATGATTAGGGTTTCTCAGTAACCTAACCAACTTTTGATGCCCCAAGTATGGAAAGGGCATGCATTCTTGAATCCTTGCCTCTGATGAGCGAAGGAACTTAATTCAAGTGTTAACCTTTTTCGGTGAGGTGTTACTTGATCTTGGACATTGATCAGTCATGAATAGGCAAAGGGTGCAACCTTTTTTTTGTGAGAACCTTGAGTTCATGATTCACAAAATGCCAAGTGATTTGATTAGCTTGTGATTATTGCTTGTTTACTACCCCAAGTAGGAGCGTGATTGTCTTTGTCAATGATTCTTTGAATGCATGCCATTTTCCTTAATTGGGTGTGTACTTGTTGACTAGTGACTAAGTGTGACTACCCCCTCAAGCGACGAATCGATGAGAGAATGACCTTCATGAGAAAAGCGATGAGTCGCTTGACCTGAAATGACTTGTGCAAGGGTGCCTTTAGATGTTTTAGCATTTAAGTGTGTGCAGTTTTTCGACATTTAGACCTATTTTTGGTGGGTGTTAACCCTTTTGGTGACGCTTTTTGGAGCTGAAATTGTTGAAAATTTGTCTTCTCATGGAGCGGTCTGGCCATGGTGGCATTCTTAGGGAGTAGGATAGTGATAATTTGTAGCCCCAATGTCTATTTTGCATGCCCGGGATGTCAAGTGCAAAAGCACTTTCATCGGGAAAGTTTATTGCTGTTTTGGTGCATTTTTGTTTAATTTTTGTTGTTTTTGAAATTTTTGCCCTGAATTCGTTTCGGGGTGGGACGAATACTCAGTTTAGTATTCGTCCCAAGGTGGTACGAGTGCTAAACATAGTGCTCGCCCCAGGAAGGAACAAATATAAGCTCAAAAATCCTATTTAAAGGCCAAAACTAGGGTTTGGGCTCATTTGCATTTGAATTTTCTTGCAATTTGGAGATCTGAGGAGGAGGAGGCTAATTCTGCGAAGCGAAGTGCTATCGAATTTCTCATGACATCATGAGTGCATAGACAAAATTGAGCGACAGAGCCGAAGTGAGACCAGTAAGTGCTCCTTAGCATTATTACTTTTGTTTGTTATGTCTTTTAAAACTGCAAGTGATTTTTTTTTTCTTTGTTATGTTGTTTTCCAAAATTAAAATTGAAACTTAAAACTGAGCTGAACATACAACGAGACTTAGCTTAAAACTGAATGAAAAACATAGCTTAAACCTAGGTTGAAATTTTTCTTTTTGAAATGGAACAAAAATTTACTTTTCGCTTTACACTTAAAGTAAACTCTAGGAAAAAAAATTATTCTGCTAAACTAAAACCCTAGGATAAACGGGACGCAAAACCCTAGTTTTTTTTTTTTTTTTGTAAGTTGAACTTGTCAGTTTTAGAACGTAGGTGAAAACCCTAGGTTAAAAAACTGTGATTTTAATTTTGTTTTGTTTGTGCAGACTTTGTCAGTTTTAAACTTTTAGAATACAGAAACCCTAAGACTGACAACTGTAGTTAAGAAAAATGTTTTTGTGTTTTTATGTTGTTGTCAGTTTTAAACTTAGAGTACAAAAATCCTAAGACTGACAAACTATATATATATATATATATATATATATTTTTTTTTTTGTTTTTTTGTGAATTTTGTTTTTGAGCTATACATTGTTAGGCAATGCTATATATGCATGTTGTTGTTGTACAATTTTTCATGATTTTAATGTTTTTGTGTTGTTTTCTATTGCAGGTTTTGAGGAGCCAGTATCGTGTGCCTACTACTTTTGCTGAAGCATGGGGGGGCACTAACTATGGCTGACTGGGAGTTGCTTAATGCCCTTGGGCTCAAGTAGGTGACTCGGTTGGAGCCTGTGGTCGAGGCTCGGGCCTATCTGATGGTCCTGATCAACCTATGGGATCCCCGAACCAACACCTTCCATCTCCCAATAGGGGAGATGACAATGACCTTGGAGGAAATCTATCAGATTCTTCAGATTCCAATAGACGAACTGCCAATCTGGACGACGCTGCAAGATCAGTGAACATCAGTGTTGACACACTGCTTCGGGCACAAGGAGGAGCTAGGTGTGGAGAGCCCAGTGGAGAGGGCAGAGGGTGACTACCAGATTGGCAGGATTTTGGTCCAATGGTGGTTTGAGAGAGGGGTGTTGGGAGTGAGGCATGCAGTACTTATGGGCCTCATTTCCAACATGCTGCTACCTAAATCGTTAGGTATGAGATTCTCATGGAACCTATTAGATGTGGTCTATAAGTTGGTGGAGTATCCGATAGAGGCACCGCTGATCATGAGGTGGGGACAGATGCTACTGGCATAACTATATGGTGAGCTGTACGAGATCTATTTTTGGAGGTGGAAGGCGGTTAGCTATAGCTATCTATTGCAGAGCTAGGCTTGGCAGCACATAGTGGTGGAGAGTCCAGCAGGGTTACCATGGATGACTCGAACAGAGATGGAGGATAAGGATATAGGCTACGTGGTTCTATGGCGGTAGTATGAGAAGATGGGATAGAGTCAATGATGGGCAGGTGCCATAGGGCACTATGTCGATGCCTTCGCTTGAATTACTCTAAGGGAGGTGTTATGGCATCCCTATCAGGACTGTCTAGCCTGGTCGGAGGCTAAAGAGTGGCTCTGGTGGGTATGTAGGGAGTGGTGGCTGATTGGGCAGCATGGGACTGAGCATGAGTTCTTTCATTACAACCGGGTGATACGATAGTTTGGGGTGCACCAGGGGTTTCCTGGTGAGCCCATGTTCTATCGATGCTGGGGGGACGAGAGGACTCTAGATCGATCGGTCATCGCACCATTAGGCAAGGATTTAGATGTAGTGATCGATGTCCCAAATGTGGATGATGTCAGGACTACCATAGAGTACGACCAGTGGTGGGTACTATAGTGATGGCAAGGAGAGGGGCCACTAGGAGGCACAGAGGCAACAACATCAGGCAGGGAGGGTGTCGATGCAGCAAGAGATGATTGGGGAGCTCCATTGGAGGATGCAGACATGGTGGAGGTGGAGGATGTGGATGTGGATGTGGATTTTGCAGTTCTGGATCAGCCAGAGAGGTAGGACGTCATGGAGCAGTGGGAGCCAGAGCAGGCTACTATTCTAGAGATGCCCATGCCTCAGGAAAATTTAGAGGACACTGAGTCTGGGTTATGTGTTGAGAATGCATGATTAGAGGGGCTATTGTAGAGGTGCAATGAGGAGCTGGGGGACGCATTACAGGAGAGGGATCTCCTACGTATGCAGTTGGCAGAGCAAGAAAATGCATTGGATGCCTACCAACGACAGGATGGGGACACCGATGCTGCATGGGAGAGGGATCTCCTACAGACGCAACTAGTGGAGAGGGATAGGCCTTTGGCACAACATGATGAGAACTTGGCTATGTATCGCCAATGGGATATGGACTTGGTGCGATAGTGGTTGGATCTAGAGGCAGATATTAGCCACATTGGTGGGCAGGTCCCGACATTTAGTAGAGGTGGATCGTTGCACCACTCAAGAGGGAGTGAGACTAAGCAATCAACATCCTCTCGGTGCAGGCGACTGGATGAGGGGGGTGAGTAGGCGTGATGCAGGGGCTAGCAGTAGCCACCCTGAGGGGTCTCATAGGACCCACACCATGGGTGGTAGTTCTCATCACACCGATCCTACATGATCATGGTGGCCGATGCCCTAGGCTTGGGGGTTTTTGAGTTTTTGTATTGTGTTGCAGGGTCACAGGACCGATTCATTGTAGCCTGCAGGCATTTTTGATGATATATACAGATGACTATTTTATTTATGCGAGTCTGATGGTTTGATTTTATGCATGATGAGTGATGAGTATGGATGTATGCATGTTAATTTATTTTGATGGATGCATATGTTATGATAAATGCAAATGTTTCTAAATTTTAGGATATGCAAATGTAATGGATGAATTGAATTTGTGTTGTCTAGCGAGAGCACCATAGACTGTTTAGACCTTTGTGGTTTTTGGTGATTGCTGATGGCAATGCGAGGATGAAAGATAGTGTAGTTGGTTTAGAATGTAGCTAAGGTTTTCTAATACTCAGACGGTTTTAACTAACTAGCCATGACTATACTTTATCTTACAAGACTTTTGGATAAGGTATGAATCGGACTTGTCTTTGACTAGGTTATTTCACATCCGTGTGTGTGCAATTGAGTTTGTTTATGTGGTATTTGTCAGGATACCACCAGTGCCATATAGGCTATCAACCAAACCTGTACTGAGGATCACCTAATTATCTCCACTAACTCCTTTGTTGTATTTAGTTAGATAAATCTATGGTGTTATCTGGGATACTATAAGCTAGCTCATCCACATGCAAACATTGATCTGTACATGAGTTAATGTGACAGATATATCATCATGCGAGAGGTTTACCACCAGTGACCAATAGGCTATCCACCAAACCAGTACTGAGGTTTGCCTCATGACCTATCGGAATGCTAAGAGTTCCAGGGATTCAAGTTTGACTCCCTTATTTTCTTCAATTGTATTGGGATACTTGCTCTTTTGTAGTGATAAAAATCACTGTTTATTTTTTAAATTTTTCTTTTGAGCAAGGGATTTGAATTTCGAGCGATGAGAATCACTATTGTATGTGCCTTTTGATGTATGCACTTTGGTGGTGATGTGAAATTTTTGGAGTTTTGACTTTTTGCAAGATTTTATGATGTTTGCAACTTTTTTTTTTGAGAACTTGGGATTCTTGGGGAATTAGGTAGGGAAGATGCTTATTCTTTTGCCAACTCTCAGCATTCTTGGGGTCATTCGCATAGGGGGATGAGCAAGATAACCATTTCGCTTATGGTGACTTGGATTGCTATGCAGGTTTCATCTTTCATTCACACAACTTGTAAATTTTTATGTGTTTTAATTTGTGTTGGACACTACGTAACCAGGTGTGATCCAAGTAGAACTCTACCTTTGTAAAATCTGTATGACTTGGTATAGTACATGGCTAGAAAGCAAATGACGACTGAAGGATGACAAACTCTTGATACATTAGGAGACCACTGACTCTGGTATGGTAAAAATAAGTGAATGGCATTTACTTTTGATGGACTACTTATAGAATGGATAAATGTGGAACAAGATGGATTGGCAGAGTAATTACATTCTATGGTGCCTTTGACCTGTATGACCAAAAATATGTAATGTATGGATGTGATGCTTAATGCAACTACATATTTTTGAGTTTTTTATGGATTGATTTTTTGTGAATATGAAGGTGAGATGCGAAAAGAGCTCTTTATTGTTGTGATGAGTTGGAGTATGCCTGGAAATGAGATGCAAATTTTTGTTATTTTTGATGATTTTACTATTTTTGAATTTTCTTATTTTTGACCAAGCGATTGTGGGAATCCTTGGAGCTTTTTGGGGTTGACCAAGTGATTGTGGGAATCCTTGGAGCATTTTTGGATTGACCAAGCGATTGTAGGAATCCTTGGAGAATTTTGGGATTGACCAAGCGATTGTAGGAATCCTTGTAGCATTTTGGGATTGACCAAGCGATTGTAGGAATCCTTGGAGCATTTTGGGATTGACCAAGTGATTGTAGGAATCCTTGGAACATTTTGGGATTTACCAAGTGATTGTAGGAATCCTTGGAGCATTTTGGGATTGACCAAGCAATTATAGAAATCCTTGGAGCATTTTGGGATTGACCAAGTGATTGTAGGAATCCTTGGACCATTTTGGAATTGACCAAGCAATTGTAGGAATCCTTGGAGCATTTTGTTTGGGCTATGGCTCTTTTAGATATGGAATGGCCACAAATGACTGATGTTCAAGGGTTCTAGTTCCTTGATTCCATCAAGAGAGGCTAGCCGGTATGTTCCAGGTCCTATTTTACTATCGATTACACAAGGACCTAACCAATTTGCCATGAATTTGTCCCTTAGATGGGATGGAAAACTAGAGTTCTGTTGGTTATCTTTTAAGACCAAGTCACCAACCTAAAAATCCCTCAGGTGAAATTTTATGTTGTATGCTTTCTTAAGTTGCTCTTGATAGATACGTAAATGCTCGAGAGCATTAATGCGTCATTCGTCAAGCAACGTAAGCTGGTCTAACCGTGCCTGCCACGTAGTGTCATCATTGATGAACTCTTGCATTGATATATGTAGGGAAGGAATTTCCAACTCGAGAGGCATGACTGCCTTGGAGCCATACACGAGAAAAAATGGAGTTACCCTAGTGGGCGTCCGAATGCTAGTGCGATAAGCCCATAGGGCAAGTGGGATTTGAATGTGCCAATCCTTATGACTATCTATGATTGTCTTTTTGAGGATGGCAACTAGCATTTTGTTTGATGCCTCTGCTTGCCCATTTGCTTACGGATAATAGGGTGTCAAAAAATTGTGCTAAATTTTGTACTTTGTGGTCAAAGCACGCACGTCTTTGTTCTTGAATGATGTCCCATTATCCGAGATTATTTTGGATGGAATACCAAAACAACATATGATGTTATGTAAAATGAACTCCACAATGTGAGGTCCTGTCGTAGAGGTAAGCGGAATTGCTTCCACCCACTTGGTGAAATACCCTATGGCAGTTATGATAAACATGTGATGACCTGACGATGCAGAGGAGATCTTTTTGATTAGATCTAAGCCCCACTGTGAAAATGGCCAAGTCGACTGGATCATCTGCAAGGCCTGGGAAGGTACGTGTGTCAAATTAGCATGGTATTGATAGTTCATGCACTTCCTAACATATGTGTAACAATCTCGCTCTAAAGATGGCCAATAATAGCCCATGCAAAGAATGCACTTTGCGATGGCCATACCACTAAAGTGGCCACTGCACATACCATCATGCACTTGGGTGATTTCCCAAGTGGATTCTTGTTGGTCCAAGCATCGAAGGAGGATCCCTTCATAGCTATGACGATACAAAATGTCTCTTAACAAGACATGCTTTGTCGATTTTTGCTTGAATGCTCGTTTTGTGGCATGCATCAATCCAAGTGAGAGATTACCTAACTTGAGGTAGTACCTCATGGGTGAATACCAATCCTGTTGATCAGAAGCCTCGATGGTATGAACAACCAATCCCTCTTGAAGTTCATCCCTAGCAAACGCTAAGTGGGAAAGAACTTGTAAGAATAGTGTTGTGTTGCTATTAAGGGGAGTAGGGGAGAACAAGGACCCCCAGTTGGCGTGATTCAAACAATCATGGATTCAAGAGAACTTATCTGAGGATGGTTCAATCTGGATCAAGTGGATTCCTAGCATCAAGTCAGAGCTTGCATGCTCCATCACAGATTGCGATAGTGTTTTGACTTGAATGGTTTTCATATCACCAAAAATGTCTTACGAGATTAGTGACCCCAAGGAGGCCATAGTGTCTGCAAAATGATTCAATGACCGAGGGAGTGCCTCAATGTTGTACCATTCAAGCTTTGCCAAGAATTTGTCCATAAGGGCTTTGTAGGCTGTAGAACTGGCCATTTACATTGGAATACCCCTTTGAATTGGTTGACAATTAACAACGAATCACCAAAGATGTTTAATCATTTGATGTTCATGGTGATTGTTGTCTGAAGACCTATGAGCAAGGATTCATATTCTGCATTATTGTTGGTGCATGGGAAGTCTAATTTAAAGGACAGAGGCATTGGAGCCCCTTGCAGTGTGAAGAATACAATTCTTATGCCACCTCCTTGCTCACATTTAAAACCATCAAAAAATAGGGTTATGTTAGCTTGTGACTCAGGCTCATCAAAATCTAGCGATTCTGAGACATGGAAGACCCCATCATCGGGTAGTTCTATGACCAAAGGCTGATCGTCTTCAAGAGGAGCCTTTGCTAGTTGATTGGCTATGACCTGTCCTTTGATGGATTTATGTCCAATAAACTCTATGTCAAATTCCGTCAACAACATGATCCATTTTGCCATGTGGCTACTATGATAAGTACGACTCATCATGTACCATAATGGATTCTCCTTAGACACAACATACATAGTGTTGCTCAACATGTAGTGGCATAGATTTTTGGTAGAAAACACCATTGCCAAGCAGAGTTTCTCAACGTATGCATAGTTAAGTTCATAACTGACTAGGGTACAACTAAGATAGTAAGTAGCCTGTTCTTTGTGAAGTTCATTCTTCTGGGCTAGCATGGTGCCCAATGCCACCTCAGTAGCTAAGATGTATAAGTAGAATGGCACTCTTGGTCTAGGTTGTGCCAATACTAATAACGAAGCCAAGTATCATTTAATGTCATCAAATGCTGACTGGCACTCGTCATCCCAGTGAAATGCTACCCCTTGTGCAATAATTTGTTCATGGGTTGACACTTGTCAGATAGCTACACTATGAAGTGCTTGATTGATGCGACCTTTCCCTGTAGACTTCTGAGCTACTTAATGGTAGTTGGGGGGAGCATTTCAAGGATTGCCTTGACTTTGTTTGGGTCCACCTCGATGCCTCTCTTTGAGACTATGAAACCCAAGAGTTTTCTAGATGTGACACCAAATACGTACTTCTTGGGATTCAGTCTGAATTTATGTTCCATGAGGTGATCGAGGATCTTTCTTAAGTCATCGAGATGATTTTGGCACAAAAGAGATTTGGCCAACAAATCATCCATGTAATCTTCCAAAGTTTTATGCATGTAATCATGTAAGATGTACATCATGGCACGTTGGTAGGTGGAACCAGCATTTTTAAGGCCAAAGGGCATGACCTTATAACAAAATATCCCCCAAGGCATTGTGAACACCATTTTTAGCTGGTCCTCAGGATTGATACGAATTTGATTGTATCCCGAGAAACCATCCATGAGGGATAGCATTTCGTGACCTATTGTGGCGTCTACCAATGTGTCGATGCTTGGCAAGGGGAAATCATGCTTCAGACTCACTTTGTTTAGATCTTGAAAATCAGTGCATATGCGAATCCTCCCATCAGGCTTCTTGATAGGCACCATGTTGGATAGCCATGGTGGGTAATCCATGCAGATGACAAACTGTGCATCCAATAGCTTTTCCAACTCATATTTGACCATTAAGGCCACTATTGGGTGCATCTTATGTAGTTTTTGCTTAACAGATTTAATTGTCAGATCAAGTGTTAGGTTATGCATGACTAGCTACAGATATAGCCTCGACATGTCTTTGTATGACCATGCAAAAACCTCCTTCTTCTCTTTGAGAAGGGCAATGTAGTCGGCTTTCTCTTCATGGGATAAGATTACCCCCAGCTTGATGATCTATGGATTAATTGGATCTAAGCTGATGTCTACATCGTTCGTCTCCTCGACTGACATGTGGGATCCATCGTCCAGCTGGTGTGGAGTCGAGATCAAATGGATATCATTTGCTGAGTTTAAATCTATGTTGGTAACCTCGGGTTCCTCTTCAACATGGAAGATATCCTGAGTTGATCTTGGGGTAAAATGAAGCATTTTATCAAAAGGCCAGTACTCTGATGGGGATGGAAGTGAATTGATGTGATCCTAGTCTATGGCATCTATGTCTAGATGCAATGACTATGTTGGGTCGATCAGATTGCAGATGGGTGCGGTTAAGTTAATGGAGATCATGTTGATGAAATGATTTTGGTCTCCATTATCACGAGTGAAATGACTCGAACATTCTAGATGTTCTGTGTGCTTCGAATCTAGCTCTAAATGTATTGGAACAAATGGATCGGCCTTGTGCTAATAGGAGGACAGGGTCTACCCTCGACACTGATATCACTCTAGGGTCTCAGGGTGGAAGGTGCTATTCATACACTTGGAGTGGCAGATTCAACACTTGGTCCCACCCTGCTGGGTCTACGTACCACTCATGCCCTGGCACTATGCCCAGATGTTCAACAAAGATGTCATTAATCTCCAAGGGGTATGGTTGTGGCATCTACCACATGTGATTAAGATATGTCATTTCTATTTCATCTTCGTAATCACTATCGAAGATCCAAAAGCCCTCATTGGCTCCGAAAACTATTTGAGGTATTACGAGATTGTCTTGCTCAAGAAAATTAATCTGGACCCATTGTGGTTGTTCCACTCTTAGTGGGGGGACCTGATTCTCTTGATGTGGCACTAGCTCGATTGGAGCCTCTAGAGGGAACATTGTCAAGAGGTTCTCTTGACAGTCATTCATGGGGATCACTTGTGAGTGATCACGATTTGATTCAAAGGGGTCATATGATGCTGGTTCATATTTTGATCCATCCTTCGAAGATCCCTCTTGACATTGTTTATACCCTCCTTGAAAGTGAGTCCTCAAACTTTTGCCTCTCTCTAGCAAAGGGGGATGATTATTGAGTTTGACAAGGGTGGTTGTTGACCATGGGAGGTAATCTCCCAATGTATATGTTGTGTTTGGGTTGGCATAAGGATATGATGCCAATCCACCCTTGTTGCCTATCCCTAGGCCTTGCGTGTTCTCTAGCAAGATATCCAAGGGCAAGGGGTGGTTGAACCCCATGCCCGACTTGTCATAAGGCATTTGGTATCTTGGCTGGCAAAGGACACACACTCCTTGCTCATACTTGCCTAACCCATATCCATGCCAATTGCATTGGCCAAGATATCTCAGAGTGAAGTTCGGGTTAGAAAGATAGTTGACATCTTCTGCAAAGGGTTCTTCATCTTCATCCTCTTTGATGCATGGCCCAGTTCCATGATCAAGTCCCCCATACACAAAGTTTGTCTGGTTTTGCTAGTAGCCTAAAGGAACAATTGTACCAATGGGGAGGTGAGGTCTCCCCATGTCTTGCATGGACTCTAGTGCGGTCGTTGCTACAACATTCCGCACCAGATACTCCCCTAGGCCCGTATTGGCCATTTCAATAGTGATTGTTGGTGATTGAGGGGGAGGGAACATAAGCTCTTCCTAAGTCCACTCCATGCTGGGTGAACTAGGAGCCTCAACTTCCATTTTGCTAGGCATATCTTCGATAGAGATGGTTGATACTGTTGACAGTGCCTCTTTTAGGGGTTGAGCGTCTTCCAAGGTTTGATTCCATTTGTCCTTCTATTTAGCCATGATAGGTGGCATTGTTGGTGAAGGACCAGATGATGAAGATGTACCTGGATGGGGTTTTGATGGATTTATCACCAGGGATGCTTGTGGAATCGGACCCTATCTAGATGGATTTAACTAAAAATCCAAGTGCATCAATGGAAGGGTCGATTGTGGCATCAGCTGCACCGCATTGCAATATTTGAAGAGTTCTAAGTCCGTCGGGACTACATGTACTTCCCATTCAAATGTATACTTCAAACATTGATGAGCTATCGAAGGGACACACTTCATGTCCTTGATCCATGGTCGCCCTAGCAAGATGTTATAAGCCATCTCACCTTCCAAAATATGGTACAATGTAGGTATCATCTTTTGTCCTACTTGAATGGGTAGGACAATTGTGACAACTGTCGAGCATATCGCATTATTGAATGCTCATAGTGTATAGGTGGAAGCCATGATGTGAGAGGCTAGCAACTTTAGATGTTTCAATGCCATTGTGGTAATGATGTTACTAGACAAGCCAGTGTCTACCAACACTCTCTTATATGGGATCTCATTGACCCGCACGATAACGTGCAAGGGTGGATCTACCATGTCATCAGACACTGATTTAACTTCATCCTCTCAAAAAGTGATGACTGGCTTCATGCATCGTTTGACATGTCCCACGAAGTTGTTGAAGGAATTCACTTCATGGGGCTGCAACTCGATGGCTTTCAATATCTCCATTAGAGCCTCCCGATGGGGTGTTGATTGTTGTATAAGCTCGTATATGGAGAGCCTAGCCGATGTGGTCCTCAAGCTCTATGTGAGTTTGGTCTAAATCATGGCCGTAGGTCTAGATGAAGGTAGTTGCATAGGGTGTTGTTGAGGTTGTGACATCGATGGAACCTCTCTTGTGGCTGCCTCAGGGGAAACTCCTAGGTATCTATTGTTCCTAGTCACTATGCTTATCATTCCTACATACCCTTGCATGGGGCAGTTCTATTGCACCTCATTAACTTGAAGGGGTTTTTCCTGTGCCTCATGGGTAGGCAAGGGGTCTTTGAAAACCCCCATCTGCTAGTTTTTTGGAGCTACGAGGTTGTCCACTGCCAACATGTTATTGTCAATTAGGTCTTGTATCAAACCTTTGAACTTCCAACATGCATTCAGGTCATGTCCCCTCTACCTATGGAACCTACAATACAAGTCCTCCCGATATCCCTTAGGCTTCGATGCATTAGGATCTATGGTTTGGATCTCTGGAAGGTTGATCAAGTTTGCCGTTGACAAGTAGTCAAATAGGGAGTCCCTAGACTTTGTATAAGGTGTGTACTATCACCTAGGGTGACGCTGCTGATTTTGCTCCTACTTCTGGTTTTCTCTTTCATAATTATTAGGAGGCACTGCCTGATAGTTAGCCTTTTGAGGCTATATTTCTTATGCAATCTTAGGGACATTTATAGCAACTTGATTGATCACAACGGGTTTCTGTTGAATAGTCCCTATTTTTGTGTTCTTGTTCCATTCTTTCTTCTTAGGTTTGGCAATATTGCCATCCTGTATCTTGATCTCTTCGATGATTCTGGCTTGCACCAAAGCTTCCTCTAAGGTGGCATATTGCTGTAGCTGCAACAACATAGAGATCAATCTCAAATAGCTTCGTGAGAACATTTGTGTAAGGTCAGACATAGGAGGGAGGTAGGGTAGCTTGGAAAGCAGAGCCCTCCATCGATTCTCGTAGGCCACCATGGTTTCTTCCTCATATTGCCTGAGGCTAGCCAGGTCACTTAGTGATGCCTTCTTCTTGGTGTTAAAGGTGAAGCATTCAAGGAATGCATCCACTAACTGATCTAAGTTACTGATGCTATGCTTTGGCAATTGAGTGAACCAAATCGAGGCAGGGCCCGTGAATGTAGTTATAAATGTCCTTAGAAATAATGCATCATTGTCCTAAATTCCAAAACATTGGCTCAGGAATCTGGTCACATGCTCTTGGGCATCCTCCTCACCCTTAAATATTGCCAACTGAGGCATATTAAAGTGTTTAGTGTAAGGGGGTGCAGGCATTGACGAATGCACAGGATGACTGTAGATTTGGCATAACGTGGGCTTTTGGGGCCCTAAAACTTTGGTTTCCACATACTCCAAACGCTCTAGCAACACTTTGTATGCTTCGAAAGATTTAATTTCTTCCTCTTTATTTTGCTTTCGTTGTGGGTTGTGGGAGACTTGAGGCCTATGGGGGGGTGGCCGGATAGCAACCCCTCCACCTTGGTAGGGCATTTCGGCCCGCTCTTCTTCTTGTTCATACTCCTCATAAGATCCTTGAGGAGTCTTTGGACGAGACCTATGACCCTGGGTGGGTCCCCATGGAGGGTACCCATCGTTGTTCCGAGGAGTGGCCTCCCACTCAGGTTTAGGGGGTCTAAGAGGCAACACTTGATAAGATCGTGGAGACATATCTTGCACCAAGTGATTATGCCTCTCATATGGTTTCACTCTTTGGGTGTGAGGGGTTGGAACCCTCTCAGGAACTGGGTTATGGAGCAGCTCATCTATTTGGTGCTAAATGTGCTCCTTGCTAAGGCGATATAGATGCTCTAGCTACCGCTGGTCTTGCTCAAGTCGCATGATCTACACTTGGTGGGCGGCATGTCTGGCAACTGCCAGGTCAATTTGCTCCGCCATCTTGAGCCTTGGAGGCCTAGATGCCTCTCCTATGCATTTTCATCGATCGTGATGATTCAAGATCTTAATAGGTTGCTTCCTTCTATCGAGGTTGGTAGAATTTACCTAAGGCTCTGGCCTCAGTGGGTGACCATGGTACATAGCAAGTGCAGAAGTGCATGGCTCCCATGTTGTACATTGCTCTTGAGGAATGTAATGGTCTTCCTCATGCTCCCTTTCGTATGCATGAAAGGGGTGGGCAGAGTTGGCTCGCCCTACTTGAAGACCCCTGTGCTCTGGGTTTTTTCTATTAGTTCTAACAGTAATGGGGGGCATAGGAGGGATGCCATAATCATGTGGCCTCTCCTCATGGACACTATTTCTCTCTAGCACTTCATCACACGGTGGCCACTCATATCAAGCTTATAAGGGAGCTTTCTTGTCTATGTTGAGCACCATGTGTAAGGACTCCTCCTGAAAGGGGCTATGATGAATGGGTGTGTCCCACAAAGGGGTGTCCCCATAGTTCCATATTGACATGTAATGATGTAGAATCTCTTGTGGGTTAGGCCACCAAGGTAGTATGACCAAGTCCTTAGGGCTATAGCGGAGGTGACTTGTGCCCCCTTGTACACTTTCTACAGCTTTTGCCCTTGATTGGGCTTGGCTATGGGTGTACACCATGGTGTTGTTTTTCTACAAGCTAAATAAATTTTTATCTCTTTTTATGATTTTTTTTTGTTTTTATGCTACACTAAACAAAAAATATCACACACACACAAAGCAATGATTATCTCATTTAAATATTAGAAGTGTGTCCTAAACCTGGTTAGTGTGTTTTTGTTTTTTTTTTTTGAAGGTTTTTGTAAAGAACGTTTAAATGCAATATGATGGCTCTTATGACTCCCAAAATTGGTCACCCCTTCGATATACCATTGCCAGGCCGATATACCAACCTCTCTATATACCCACCCTTATGTGAGGGAAACTATAGGTATGTGAGAGCAGATGGTACATAGAACGTAGGCGGTACAGAAGGGGAATCACCCTATTTATGACACCTACCATATAAGACTTATCCTCATGTGCTGGGAATCACCCCAGCTACACTTGGTCAGCTTTCATCAGGATTTACATCTAGCAACAGTAGCAATAAGGGTTTATGAATGCAAAATTCAAGCCAAGGTGGTGATGAAATCCACTGTTGGTCTTGATCAAGGGCTGGGGTTTTACGATCATCTCCTTGGTGTTTAATTTTCCACATGATGTGTGGGGTTATTTTTATTTTGCATGAAATAAAATAAACATGCAGCAAAACCTTTCCTAAGCATGCAAAAAGAAACAAAAAAAAAATAGAAAAATAATAACAGAAAAAGATAGGAAAAGTTTAGGACTCTTACCTCTTTTCTGCCCAAATCCACCAGTTCTGAGTTTCTACCCAAAAATTTCATAGACCAGAATTCATCCTGGGGGGGAATGAATTACAAGACTATATTTTTCATAGGGTGGGGAAAATTCCCATTTGTCCCTAGGTAAGACAAATTATAGCTCTGTATCTACCTCCTGATGGAACGAACAACAATCAGCATATGAAAACTCAGTACCTGCAAGAAAAAACAATCAAGTTTGGATCATATATCTGATCTTAAAAATATAGGACAAGGTCCCACCATGATCGCCACTGAAAGCATGAGGATACGGAAGCAAAAAGGAAAGCAAATATGAGATGCAAACAGAACCGAACTCAGCACTAAATCCTAGGAATTTGAAAGTGCATGAAAAGAGGGAAAAGCATGAGTGAATCGAAACAAAACAAATGTGAATAAAGAAGACAACCCTTTTTATTGATATGTTTCACAACTCGGTTACAATGTGCATCCTCCCTTTCCAAGGGCTAGGAGCATTTAAGTACGCGTTCTTGTTACATCCATGGATGCCCTTCCTTCTTCCACGTGCCCACATGTAAAATGGGTGGACCAAACGTTGCAACCACTTGCATTGATGAGTCTTGACTCCTTGCTACTCCTCTTATGTCTATACCCTATTTTCAAAGAAACAAGAAGTAGTCATTAGTACATGTGGATAAAATAGAGCATGTAATCCCCAAGCCTACGATAACTGAATGAGAAAAATGAATTAAACTATGACTAAAATGAATCCAAATGCTCTAAAAAGTTTACAGGGGCATCAAGACATCCCAAATAAAATACTACAAATGGAACAGTCAAGAAATTTCTAACTGATTTGATTTCGCTCTGGGGCAGGACGAATTCACCTGCAATAAAATGCCAAAAAGGTACTGTCCCAAATGTCCTACCTAGGAAGCTCCATAGGACTTGAAAAATTGGGGTTAGCTAATTGGGGGAATTTTGGGAAGACCCAAATGGTCATATTTTCCCAATTTGGCCTCCATAAATGGGAATTTGATGATGCTACCTGTAGATTAGTAGAAGCGAACAAGGACAGAAACATGATCAAAATTGTTCAAAATGAGATGAAATTTAAATGACAACCTATCTAAGAATCATAGAATTGAATGCAAAAATTAGAGAAAGAAAATCTACCACATAATTCCCATCACTTCGGAGGGGGGCGATTAGGACTGTAGTAGTGTGGGAGGGGGCACCCATGGGGTAGGCCGCCCACCGTTTGAGGCCTGATTTTGGCACCAATCCACTTGGGATGGGTCCAAAACCTCTTATGGGGTATTTTTGGCAAATTTGGTGGGATATTTTGGCCAAATTTCAGGTTTTGGGCTCAATATTCGTCCTCCCAATAGTCACCCAATGACCTCCCCTCTGAAAGAGATCAAGGATGTGGAAGGGACAAATCCAAAGGGTGTGAGGTATGAAAGTAAAATGACAGCACTTCATTGCTCCAAAATTCTCCTTCTCTGTATCTTTTTGGGTGAGGAAACTCACCAATTTATAGACCTAGAGGTCTCTTGAAATGGGCATGCAGAGGTGCCACTTGGCAATCATGCCTTCCCATGGGGAAGGAGATTCCTACCTGAATAGGGACTTCATGACTACCCTTGTAATTTTCTCTAACACTCGAAAATGCTCACCCATACTCCCATGTGATGAAGGAAGCATTGAGTGGCAGATCTAAGCTACCATTTATCAAGATTTGACTTTTTGCCTGTCAAACCTGCAATTCACCCCCACCCTAGAGCGAATCTAGAATTCATCCCTGGGTGGGGCGAATCCCAGTTTGAATTCATTCCTGGGTGGGGCGAATCCTAGTTTGAATTCATTCCTGGGTGGAACATATATTGAGCAAAGTGCTTGAAGGTGCCAAATTGATCTCTGACATTCCAAAACTACTGTGAGAGTGGTTAGGACCACTGTTTAACCTCTGGGGGCTACCCTTGGGGCTGTGTGTGTCAATGCGATCAGTTTTTGTAGTCACATAATTGGATTGGTGCTATTTTGGTGTCTAAAATTATATTACTTGACCAAATGGATTCATCATATAGAAACAAGAAACAAAATTTCATAAATTTCATAAATTGTTAGTCTTACAATGGCACTGAGAGGGGGGGTGAATCAGTGTAGCTATTTAAAACTTAAAAATTTAACTCTTAAAGCCAAAAAAAATGAATGCTAAAACTAGAAACAACAAGTACCACAAGAGAGCATCACATAACACAAGATGTAACGAGGTTCACCAGTTTTGGCTACTCCTCAAACTAGACTGCTTGGACTCCCATCCAAATCTAGCCATTGCAAAGCACCAACTTTATAATCAATTTACCAACATCTACTGGAAGGAGCACCAACCCCTAATTCACCAACTAGAAGGAGCACCAACCCATGATTCCAAGAACCAACTTGGATTTCTATTTGAATAGATTTTATGACATAAAAATGCCTTCTCTGCTACAAGACCCTTACTGGTCTAAATCCTTAAAAACAAGAACTGCATATTCTTACAGCTCTGCTATTCTCTTTACAGCACTTTCTTCTGTCTCTTTTTATAGCACAATGCTCTCTGTACTTTTCACAGCACAATACACTACACATTTACAGCCCTTTCTTATGGCTTACACTTGCAGCTCTCACAGCTCTGTTATTCTCTCTTACAACATACTGGCTTACACTTGTAGCTCTCACAGCTCTGTTATTCTCTCTTACAGCATACTGGCTTACACTTGCAGCTCTCACAGCTCTGTTATTCTTCACTCTTACTCCCTCTTACTATTTTTCTTTTCTGTAACAACTCCACTCTCTATTTTTCAATTTTTTTCTTTTTATGTCTGGCAGTACATCTTCTCTCTTTTGGTTTACACTTTCTCGCTCATTTACACTTCCAGTTATAGCACATACTTTTCAACACAAATCTCGAAGCACCTCGGATTCATTACCGCACACACTTTTACTTTATTTTTCTATGGTTCTTCTGCTGCGTTCAACCCGATGCACTGCGGACCCACAACTGCACTCATGCTGCTGCATTTTTGTCTTCCTCGTTTGTCATGCTTTTCTTTTCACATTTTGCCATGCTTTCCATTTCTCATTTCCCATGCTCTTTCTACTGCACTGTGGACCCACTAACGCATTCATGCAGCCGCACTACGCACCCACTACAGTAGTCATATTATTATAATTTGTTTTACCAGGTTTTCTTCAAATTCTGTCTGCCACTGTAGATTCTGTCCATCACTGCAGATTTTGTCTGCCACTGTCATGTTTCTGTAACCGCTGCACTAAATTTTATTACACTTCTCATTAATGTTGCATGATCTCCCTCTACAACTATCCCTGTGTATGCTTCTTTATCTTTTATGTGCAAAACTATGACATGTCGCGATATAGCGACATTCTGCCCCTTTGACTTTTTCTTGATAGTTGACCATGAAAACCTGACATGTCGTGATATCGTGACATTCTCTACTTCCTTCCACTCTTATCAGCATGCAACCATGAAAATGTGACATGTGACAAAATCATGACATCTTTCACTTCCTTGCACTCTTCTCGACATGCAACCGCGAAAACGTGACATGTTGTGAAATCGCGACATCTTTCACTTCCTTGCACTCTTCTCGGCTTCAACCAGCGAAAACTTGACATGTCATGAAATCGTGATGCTTTTCGCTGTCGTACATTCTTCTCTGCATGCCTCAATGAAAACATGACATGTCATGAAATCATGACATCTTTTGCATCCGTACATTCTTCTTTGCATGCACCAGCGAAAACATGACATGTCACGAAATCATGACATCTTTCGCTTTTGTACACTCTTCTCTTCATGCACTAGCGAAATCAAGACATGTCATGAAATCGTGACACCTTTCGCTTCCGTACAACTCTTCTCTTCATGCACTAGCGAAATCCCAACATGTAGCGATATCGCTACATTTTTGTTCCTTGCACTTTACCTTTGCTTCGGCCCGCGAAACTTCAACATGTAGCGATATCGCTACACTTTTGTTCCTTGCACTTTACCTTTGCTTCGGCCTCCGAAAATGCAACATGTCACGAAATCGTGACACTTTTTCTCTCTCCTCTTTCCTTCGCTTTCACCCGCAAAAATGGAACATGTCATGAAATCGTGACATCTTTTTCTCTCTCCTCCTTCCTTTGCTTTCGCCTGCGAAAATGAAACATGTGAAATCGTGACATCTTTTTCTTTCTTCTCATTCCTTCGCTTTTGCCCGCAAAAAAGAAATATGTCATGAAATCGTGACATATTTTTCTCTCTCCTCTTTCCTTCGCTTTGGACCGCGAAAATGAAACATGTCGCAAAATCACGACATATTTTTCTCTCTCCTCTTTCTTTCACTTTGGACCACAAAAATGAAACATGTCGTGAAATCACGACAGTTTTCTTTGCTTGCGCATTCTTTCCAAACACGTCACGAAATCGTGACAGTTTCTTTTGCACTTTTTCTCTCCTCAAACATGTCACAAAATCACGATAGTTTTTCCACTTGGTTTCTTCTCTGCCAACATGTCGCGAAATCGCGACAGTTTTTCCACTTGGCTTCTTTGCTTCCATCATGTCGTGAAATCATGACTGTTTTTCTTTCTGACCAAACATGTGATATCGCAACAATTTTTCTTTTTGCCTTCTTTCTTCTTAGCATGTCACGATATCGCGACAAAGAACATGTCACGATATCGTGACAATTTTCTTACTCGTATTTTTCTTTGAGCTTTTGCATATGGGCCACTTCTTTCTTCTTGGAGAAACATTGTAAATACACTGAATAACCTCTGAACTTCCTGTCCGCTGCATCTGAGAGCTTCTGATCTTCTTGACCACTGCATCAACTGATCTCCCTAACTGTGTCTAATGCATCAACTGATCTTCTGTCTGTGTTGACAATAAATGACAGTACTTTGGCTGTACCTTGCTCATCAGTCAACTCCTGTCCATCACCTTGCACATCAATCAACTCCTGTCCATTGCATTAACTGATCAACCTAACTGTGTTGACAACAATGACAATACTTTGGTTACACCTTGCACATCAATCTCCCCCTTTGGAATTGTTGGAAACACATGTAATTGCGTGCAATTACCTATAATTCTTCTCCCCCTTTGACAATAATACCAAAGGGCGACTGCAAAACTCCCCCTGAGTTCATGCACAACATTCTCAGGAAAAAAATATTACAGTTAGCAGAAATAATAAACATGAGCAATAAGTTAAAAAAATGCATAAATGCTCTCCCTGAGTCCAAGACCACTTCATTTCACTGATTGACCACATCATGATAAGCATAATAGGCATTACTCAGATCTATCTTCAACTGTGTTGGTTGTTGGAACTCTATCCATTGAGACTCTATTCTCTGTACTCTGTCAATAGGCTCACTCAAAACCTACTTAACAAGCTCACATAGAACTTGTCCAATTCAGCTCACAAGTCTTCACTAGAACTTGCTTGGCATGAACCCACAAAGAGAATTGTTAGAGACCCAATGTGATTCAATCAACCTCATAGAAGCATAAAGAGAATTGTTAGAGACTCAATATGTTCTATACTTAACTCCCAATCTCAATCTCCTCTCAATCTCAATCTCAAAAGAATAAGATAGATGTAGTATGCTTTTCTCAAGAACATGAAACGCAACCCAACACTTGCCAACCATGCAATAACTCATATAACAAAGATACTCATGTTCTTTCCACAACCAATATCATTTCTCAACCAGTTAGGACTTTAATAGCAATGCATATAGACAAGGTTTAACCAACATCATTCAACACAATATTAACCTTGAGGTATTCAACTAATCACTACATGAAAAGGAAACTAATAGACATCCTTTTCCTTCCAAGGTATTTGAACAAAACAGCCACCCACAAAAAAAACACCAAAGCACAGAATAACTTGCTCAAAACAATCTCAATGGAGTAAGCCCAAATCATGTATCAAGTAAAGCATTAACTTGATCAAAACAACCTTTAAGAAAGCAGTTCAACCATTCATCACCAGGCTGGAAATCATCTGGCTGCTCATTATAAACCTCTACTTCAGTCTTCCCATTCAACATGCAGATTTCACATCTTTCAACAAAATTGATAAGTGACTCACACTTGTACCAACTCTGCAAATTTACTGCCAACTTAGTGCAAGCATTAAATACTGTCATTGTTAGGATTCTACTCCTAACCACCATACTAATCACATTATTAGTTAATTATTTAATCACTCTCTCTTTCACAAAGGTTGTGACCTTTGATCACACCTTCACACTCGTAGAAATAGGCATTTCATTTGGTATAGTTGAGACATCAAAGAATATAATTATTAATTAATTGTTGGGTTCCCCATACAATACAACAACGATTCCTTAATAAAAAAGATTCATTTTTATTATTCTAGCATTATAATCAATCTTTCTCTGTTGGGTTCACTACATCTGGATCAGAGCTAGTTCAATCCAATTTTTTTTTTCCCCACACAGCCACCGTCTCCACTTTACGTGCCACCTTGTCATAAGTGAGTACGGGTTTGCCTCATAGCACCGTATTCCTCTGTGATAACACAGACCGACAATGGAATAAAAAATAGAGCTCCACCATAATATAAATTGTCGACATCGACTGTGAGTTCTGACGTAGTGATAGTGCAATAAGCGAACATAAACTCCGAATTTTTTTTTTTACAGCAAACGAATAGGCTATCATAGTCTCTTCAGCATCTACCTCACCAAAAGGATGAAACAGTAACCCAATTTGGCAAAAAATAAAAGTGATAAGTTATAAAAAATTCGGAAGTATGGCTGTTGAAGACTAGCAGAGGGATTCGACCAAGTGCAGATTAAAAAAAATACATCAAATCTGAAGAAATCACAAAAAAATTGGTCGCTTGCAGAGTTTTTCGGCAAAGACACAGGTTAACGGTGGAATCATATAAAATTAGAGTATAAACTTAAGGTTTAAAATAAATTTTACCCACCGACGGCTACGGTTCGCGTCACTGGAAAACTTCGGCATCAAAGAAAGGACGAAGGTCACAAGAAGTGGCAAAGGATATTGTGAAAGAGGTCTCGAAAGATGTTTCAAAAGAAATGAAAGAAGTGATGCAAGAAATGGCTGATGGAACTTTTGCTACTTAATCTTGCCCACCTATGTCAAATCACATCAGTGAGGGTATATAAAATTCAGTTCCAAGATATCGCTAATCGCATCACAGGGTTGGACGAATCAGTCCTCATAAGTGGGTTCATCAATGGATTGAAAGAAGAAATTAGAGTGAATATCATGATGTACACTCCTTGCACCCTACAGGAAGCCATTGGATTAGCCTTGTTAGCCGACGATACATTCAATGTTCAAAGTCAACATGGGGAGCAACCTATTGATAAATCAACATTCACGCACACTATTCCAAAATGCAAACCCTTGCCAGTTAAGTACCTTAGCCTACAAGAAATGGAGGAGCGATGAGCGAACGACCTCTGCTATACTTGTGATGAGCAATTTGGGCCCCTTCATTGTTGTGATACACAAACATTGTATTTATTGAATGTAGTTGATCCCTGTCACTCCATAGAGGAAGAAGGTGAGGAAGATGTGCATGACATGACCAAAGCACCTGATCATAACAATGAAGGAAATGAGGTCGATGTGCAAGAAGTGCTCGATGCACCACAAAAATATGAGGTAGACATCCATGCAGTAAACAATGAAGGCAAGACATACACTCTCAAAGAACTACACACAAGTTCATCGCCAATAGTGAGTTCTCATCGTAGAGGCAGCCTGATTCAGAAAGGAGGCAAAAGAGTGAGTGCACCTTTATTTTCCCTTCATTCTACATAGGAAGAATCGACTAAAGTGGAAGCCTACCATCATCACAATTCTCCTAAGGAAGATTCTACTATTCTGTCTAGTAACCCCCCACTAATGCTTCGACCTTCAATATATCCTTGCCTTTGAAAAAGTGACATTAAAATAATACAAGAACTTGCACAAATTCAACTGGGAAAACAAGCAACGAAGCTCCTCACTTTGAGATTTGAGGACAAAGCTCTTTTTAAGGAAGGTGGCATGTTAGGATTCTACTCCTAACCACCATACTAATCACATTATTAGTTAATTATTTAATCACTCTCTCTTTCACAAAGGTTGTGACATTTGATCACACCTTCACACTCGTAGAAATAGGCATTTCATTTGGTATAGTTGAGACATCGAAGAATATAATTATTAATTAATTTTTGGGTTCCCCATACAATACAACAACGATTCCTTAATAAAAATGATTCATTTTTATTATTCTAGCATTATAATCAATCTTTCTCTATTGGGTTCACTACATGTACTATAGCACAACTAGATTCTTTTTTATATTTAAAACCTGATCTGAGTTTTCTATAGATACTATAGATCACACTTTACTTTTAACTGTGCAAATTAGGAGAAGACATTTTGACAAACACTTTATGGCCAACCATAGAGCCCCTTACTCAACCTCAACTTCTTAACCTCGGATTGATATTTTATCAACAGTTAAACCGAACTGTCTGTGAATTAAATAATATTACCAAGGCGACAAGAAAGATCTAGCAATCTTTACCTCAAAGTGTAAAACAAATACACGCTGCTCGAAACACGTATATGCAGCTAGGGCAAACACACATTCTTTCATTAAACCAAAAAAATTGAACTGTTATGATCCATAGCTATGAACAGTGATGGAAGAATTATCAACAGTACAACAGTGACATCTCAAAACTACCAATGGTGACAACTCTTCAAATTAATCAGCACACTTCACGGCATTTCCACAAACCACTATAAAAACTGAAAAACACACTTGACAGCTATACAACAATAACCCGACTGCTTACCTTTCATCCTCAGAAAATCGGCCAAATACATAGGAGCATTAAAATAATATTTTAAGATTGCTCCCCCTGAGGATGTGCCACCTGGAGCTGCTTAATGCAGAAGAGGAGTAATCTCCTTCTATCCAAGGAGACACGAATTCCTTTCTTTTGACTTTCTCCAGACTTTCCTAAACTTGGGCTTGAGTTTTTCAACTACATCCCTATTTTACCCCTGTTTGTGAACTTGAACATTTCTCTTGTGGGGTTGTCTCTTGTGCATTCTTGATGGATGATTATTTTCTTTTATTTTATGCACATGATATGTTCCTTGTCTATGTTGCATACTTTTCTTCTGATGAAATCTATTGTCTTACCATAGATTAGATACAAAAGTGCTTGGACAGAACCTTGCTATGTGCCCTTGACCATTACATTTAAAGCATTGCACATGTTTTCTTCCCTGTCTGTATTACATCTTGTGTGTATGATGAAATCTATGGTCTTGCCTTAGATTGGATATAGAAGTTCTTGGACAAGACCTTGCAATGTGCCCATGGCCATTACATTTAAAACATTGCATAGGGTGTTCATTCAGAAAAGCAGATGTATTTTTATTAGTAAAACTCTTTGATATATTGTTCAGTCCACAATAAATTTCCTTGTGACCAAAGTGGTTGCATTTAGAACAATAGCCATTAAAAGCATTATTATGAAAAGAGTGAGAGTGAGAGAACCTCTTTTGCTGTGGTTGCTTTGCTATAGATCTTCTTTGAAGCTTTTTTCCTTTTGAAGATTTAGCTTCAACCTTGAACTTCTTCTTCTCTGCATATTTGGAAGATGAGGGTTGTTCAGCTTTAGACTTTTCTCTCTTTGATCCTTCAGCAGTGTGCTTCTTCTTCTCTGCATTTTTGGAAGATGAAGGTTGTTCAGCTTCATATCCAAGACCAAAATTAGCCATGGAGCTTCTTTGTTGATTTATCATTGTATCTAGCAACTTTGTGCTCTTCTCAAATTTGAGATTTATATTGGCCTCTTTTAGTTGTTTCTTCAATGAAACAATCTCTTCTTCTTGTTGGCAACATACAGTCTCTTTCTCATTGATTTGAGACCTGAGAATATCTTCAATCCTTTTGTACTATTCTACTTGCAGCTTTAGATCAACAATAACTTTGTTAGATTCCTCTTCACTTGTGCTGCAAACATCATCCTTATCATCCAGGTGTGTCTTCAAGGCTTCTTCTGATTTCTTGGCCTTTTGAACTTGTAAGAAAAGATCTTCAATCTCATCCCCATATTCTTCTAACTTCTTGGACATTCTTTTGTTCTTTTTCCTCTCTATATTCAACTCTTCAAGAGCAGAGATTAACTCACCTTCTAGATATACTTCACCCTCAAGGTTTTCATCACAAACTTTAGGATTCACTTCTTCTACCTTTTCTGGTTCAAATTTCTCTTCTATAGAAACTAAAATTGACTGGGATGCATTTTTGGAGGAGGATCTATTCTTCTTAGCCATTGAGTACTAATCCAAGATCAACCTTGACTGATTTAGTCAAAACTGGGAACTTGGCTCTGATACCAATTGTTAGTCTTACAATGGCACTGAGAGGGGGGGGTGAATCAGTGCAGCTATTTAAAACTTAAAACTTTAACTCTTAAAGCCAAAACAAATGAATGCTAAAACCAAAAACAGCAAGTACCACAAGAGAGCATCACATAACACAAGATGTAATGCGGTTCACCAATTTTGGCTACTCCTCAAACTAGACTGCTTGGAATCCCATCAAAATCTAGCCATTGCAAAGCACCAACTTTACAATCAATTTACCAGCATCTACTGGAAGGAGCACCAACCCCTAATTTACCAGCACCAACTGGAAGGAGCACCAACCCCTGATTCCAAGCACCAACTTGGATTTCTATTTGAATAGATTTTATGACATAAAAATGCCTTCTCTGCTACAAGACCCTTACTAGTCTAAATCCTTAAAAACAAGAACTGCATATTCTTATAGCTTTGCTATTCTCTTTATAGTACTTTCTTCTGTCTCTTTTTACAACACAATGCTCTCTGTACTTTTCACAGCATAATACACTGCACATTTATAGCCCTTTCTTATGGCTTACACTTGCAGCTCTCACAGCTCTGTTATTCTCTCTTACAACATACTGGCTTACACTTGTAGCTCTCACAGCTCTGTTATTCTCTCTTACAGCATACTGGCTTACACTTGCAGCTCTCAGAGCTCTGTTATTCTTCACTCTTACTCCCTCTTACTGTTTTTCTTTTCTGTAACAACTCCACTCTCTATTTTTCAATTTTTTTCTTTTTATGTCTGGCAGTACATCTTCTCTCTTTCGGTTTACACTTTTCTTGCTCATTTACACTTCTAGTTACAGCGCATGCTTTTCAGCACAAATCCTGAAGCACCTCGGATTCATTACCGCACACACTTTTTGTTTTATTTTTCTATGCTTTTTCTGCTGCGTTCAACCTGATGCACTACGGACCTACAACTGCACTCATGCTGCTGCATTTTTGTCTTCCTCGTTTTTCATGCTTTTCTTTTCACATTTTGCCATGCTTTCTCTTTCTCATTTCCCATGCTCTTTTCACCACAATGTGGACCCACTAACACATTCATGCAGCTGCACTACGCACCCACTACAGTAGTCATATTATTATAATATGTTTTACCAAGTTTTCTTTAGATTTTGTCTGCCACTATAGATTCTGTTTGTCACTACAGATTCTGTATGCCACTATCATGTTTTTGTAACCACTGCACTAACTTTTATTACACTTATCATTAATGCTGCATGATATCCCTCTACAACTATCCCTGTGTATGCTTCTTTAGCTTTTACGTGCAAAACTATGACATGTCGCGATATCGCAACATTTCTGCCCCTTTGACTTTTTCTTGATAGTTGACCATGAAAACCTGACATGTCATGATATCGTGACATTCTCTTCTTCCTTCCACTCTTCTTGGCATGCAACTGCGAAAACATGACATGTCACGAAATCGCGACATCTTTTGCTTCCTTGCACTCTTCTCGGCATGCAACCACGAAAACGTGACATGTTGCAAAATCATGACATCTTTCGCTTCCTTGCACTCTTCTCGGCTTCAACCAGTGAAAACTTGACATGTCACAAAATCATGACGCTTTTTGCTATTGTACATTCTTCTCTGCATGCCTCAACGAAAACATGACATGTGGCGAAATCGCAACATATTTGGCATCCATACATTCTTCTTTGCATGCACCAGTGAAAACATGACATGTCACAAAATTGCAACATCTTTTGCTTTCGTACACTCTTCTCTTCATGCACTAGCAAAATCAAGACATGTCACAAAATCATGACACCTTTCACTTCTATACAACTCTTCTCTTCATGCACTAACGAAATCCCAACATGTAGCGATATCACTACATTTTTGTTCCTTGCACTTTACCTTTGCTTCAACCCACAAAACTTCAACATGTAGCGATATCGCTACACTTTTGTTCCTTGCACTTTACCTTTGCTTCGGCCTCCGAAAATGCAACATGTCACGAAATCGTGACATCTTTTTCTCTCTCCTCTTTCCTTCGCTTTCGCCCACGAAAATGGAACATGTCATGAAATCGCGACATCTTTTTCTCTCTCCTCCTTCCTTTGCTCTCGCCTACGAAAATGAAACATGTCACGAAATCGTGACATCTTTTTCTCTCTCCTCATTCCTTTGCTTTCGCCCACGAAAATGAAACATGTCATGAAATCATGACATCTTTTTCTCTCTCCTCTTTCCTTCGCTTTGGACCATGAAAATGAAACATGTCATGAAATCGCGACATCTTTTTCTCTCTCCTCTTTCTTTCGCTTTGGACCACAAAAATGAAACATGTTGCGAAATTGCGATAGTTTTCTTTGCTTGCACCTTCTTTCCAAACATGTCATGAAATCCTGACAGTTTCTTTTGTGCTTTCTCTCTCCTCAAACATGTCACGAAATCATGACAGTTTTTCCACTTGGTTTCTTCTCTGCCAACATGTCACGAAATCGCGACAGTTTTTCCACTTGGCTTATTTGCTTCCAACATGTCACGAAATCGCGATAGTTTTTCTTTCTAGCCAAACATGTCATGATATCGCAATAGTTTTTCTTTCTACCTTATTTCTTCTCAGCATGTCGCGATATCGCGATAGAGAACATGTCACGATATCGCAATAGTTTTCTTACTCATATTTTTCTTTGAGCTTTTGCATATGGACCACTTCTTTCTTCTTGGAGAAACATTGTAAATACACTGAATAACCTCTAAAATTCCTGTCCACTGCATTTGAGAGCTTCTGATCTTCTTGACCACTGCATCAACTGATCTCCCTGACTGTGTCTAATGCATCAACCGATCTTCTGTCTGTGTTGACAATCAATGACACTACTTTGGCTGCACCTTGCTCATCAGTCAACTCCTGTCCATCACCTTGCTCATCAATCAACTCCTGTCCATTGCATCAAATGATCAACCTGACTGTGTTGACAACAATGACAATACTTTGGTTGCACCTTGCACATCATAAATCCCTCTACAATCTCAAACAAGCCTCTCAAACATGGTATACAAAAATAAAATATGAACATTTTAAAATGCATGTATTTAAAATGAATCCATATGATCCAAGTTTATATCACAAAGAGCAAGGGAGAAAATTGTAATCATCAATGTATATGTGGATGATTTGGTAATTATAAGAAGTTCTGGAAGAATGATTATAGTTGATAAGGAAAACATAAAGAAATATTTTGACATGACTAGCCTTGGATTATTACACTATTATCTAGGTATGAAGGTATCGTAGAACCATCATTACATATTTGTATTATAAATTAAATATTCTAGGACTATTTTTGAGAAATATCATATGAATGAATGTAATTGTATGACAACTACTATAGAATCATGACTACAACTCTCATGCTTTAATTCCTCAACTCTAGTAAATGCAACACTCTATCACTAGTTGGTTGGAAGTCTCATATATCTAATCCACCCTAGACTAAAGATCAACTCTGTAATCAATTACCTTTCATAATTTATGCAAGAACTAAAATTAACACATTTTAAGGTAGTAAAAAAAATTCTAAGATATATAAAATGTACCGCTAAATATGGTCTAGAATTCAATAAAATTGATCAATTCCTCTTTGGAGACTTTATAGATGCTAATTATGTAGGATGTATTGATGATTAAAAATCTAGATCTAGATACATAATCTTTCTAGTATCTATGATTATATCATGGGATAGCAAGAAACAACACATAGTTGCTAGATATTCCACAAAAGTATATCATGTAGTAGGAGTTGTTTATGATACAATATGGTTAAGGGTAGTGTTGAGTGGTATTTTCACCCGATTGTGAAAATGCACTCTTCGATAGGATTTGAGTTCCAAATCCCCTCATGCAAAGAAATTAAATAGGTAACTTCTCCAAGGTCTCTGCTATGTTAGCATTTGTGTATGTGTATTAATAATCTCAAATAAAGATATTCAATTTAAATGTTGGAACACCTTAGTGATTGCAAGTATATGTAAACAACGGGCAATGTTGGTTTATTTTATTGTGAAACTTTAATGATTGTTCATTGATTTTTTTGATTTTGTAATTTTTAAATGTTTATTTTAAATAAGTTAAACTTTTTGAAGAAAATAAAATGTAGAGAATGAAAATGCAATGCAAAAAACAAAATAAAAATGCACTCAGTATGATGCTATCCTATTCCGACAAAATCGAAGATATGAGGTTTTCTACATACAACCTAACCTATTGAACCTGCAAACATGCACAATCCAGATAAGCTAAGTGCTGGTTTCTAGGGTTTTAACTATAGTTTCTAGATTTAGACATTCGCATGAAGTAACCAAGACAAATTCCATTAAACTCCATCTATAAGCCTAAAACTGGAAAGGGGGAAAGATAAACATTCAATCTTGCATGCAAAGAAAATCTCCTTCTTTCTTGCCCACAAGATGCAAATTTTTGAACACTTATGCATTAAAAATATGTCATTTTACAATGGCAGAACTTCTGGTTTTTCCAAACCAGTATGTGGAAGAGAAACAACTCAAACAGGCCCAGAATGACCTTCTCGCCTTTAGCTCTACAACTTTGCTCATAGTGGTTTTCGACCCCTGTACCTGTCTTCGGCTTTTGCTTTTAAACCTTCTGGTGCAGTTCTCTATTTTGCTCTGTGACCCTTCGTTTCATTTCCCAGGTCTTTTCATTTTGTCTTCCCTGACTCTTCATTATTTTTGGCTCTGTTCGAGCATCGAAATGTTTGATCTTCTTTGCTAACTGTAACCATTTTGTAACCCTTACACCTTTATGCCACATGTTCAACACTTCCTTGCACATTCTGTAATGGCCTACCATGAATCGTGACAAAAAATAGCATGTCGTGATATCGTGACATTTTTATATCTACAGCTTTGCTCCTCTACCTGTATCATGAAAACAAGACATGTCACGATATCACGACATTTTTTTGTCAATAGCCTTGTCCGCCTTCATGCACCATGAAAATGAGACATGTCATGATATCATGACATTTATCTATTCTGGGCCGAGAAAATGCAACCTATCATGAAATCACGATGTTTTTCTTTTTTTGGGCTATGCAAATGCAACCTATCACGAAATCATGACATTTTTCTCTTTCGGGCTGTGTAGATGCAACCTGTCATGAAATCGTGACGTTTTTTCTCTTGTGCAGATGTGACCTATCGCAAAATCATGATGCTTTTCTCTTGTGTAGATGCGACCTGTCATGAAATCACGATGCTTTTCTCTTATGTAGATGCGACCTATCATGAAATCGTGATGCTTTTCTCTTGTGCAGATGCGACCTATCACGAAATTGTGACGTTTTTCTCTTTCACTCTATCCCGCTGCACTTGTCCTCGAAAACGTGACAAGTCACAAAATCGTGACACCCTTTCATTTTAATGTGTTTTTTTGTACTTAGCCATGAAAATGTGACATGTGGCGATATCGTGACACTTTCTTATTTCATACTATCTTGCTGCTTTCTGTCGCAAAATCACGACACTTTTCCTTCCATACCATCTCGCTGCTTGGAGCCACGAAAACGTGACTTGTCGCGATATTGCGATGTTTTTCCTCTACGTTCATTTTGGCTGCTCTCGATCGCAAAAATGTGACATGTCATGATTTCATGACACATTTCCCTTGCTTAGCTTGTCAGTCATCGTGAATCACAAAAATGAGACATGTCACGATTTCATGACAATTTCTTTCATTTGTTCCTTCCTCACTTTTATGCCACGAAAACCTGACATGTCGTGATATCATGATGTTTTTTCTCCTTGCCCTATTTTGACTACTTTGACCGTGATTTCATGATGCGTCATGATATCATGAAAATTTTGGTGTCTTATCTCCTCTCTCTTCTATGAACCGCGATGTCACAACACGTCGTGAAATCACGACGTTTTCCTCATCCTGCTGCATTCTATTGCTCTTGGCAGTGAAAACGTGACATGTTGCGATATCGCGACATTTTTATTTTTTGAGCCGTGATAGAGCAACATGTCATGATATCACGACAAATTTTCATTTCTGGCCGCGACGGAGCAACATGTCCCGATATCGTGACAACTTTTCATTTTTGGTCGTGACAGAGCAACATGTCGTGATATTGCAAAACTTCTTTTTTTTTGTGATATTTTGCTTTTTTCCTTGATCTTTGGCCTATGAGCCATTGCAGTTTTCTTGGAAAGCATGTAAAAAATGTGGGTCCCCAATTTTGGGGTGTGTTGTGGAGCAGCCACAAAAAATGGTGACTCTGCTGTCAAATGCTCCTAAGCATTTTGGTGAGAACCTAACCTAGAAGTATACAAACTTGGAAACAGGCGTTAGCACATAAGAAATATAAACAAATGCCAATAGATCAAAAATACATGAATCATCAGAATCATTAAGTATCAGCTCGATGTGTGCAATGTGTTTCATTCCCTATCATTTAAAATTGATCAACATTCCATTGTCAGTTTCACTTATGATTTGTATGCAAGGCTATGAATGATTTGTGTAGGATTTGATGTATGATGAAGATGCTAAAGATATACGAACCTGCTTTGCAAAGGCTCAAACTTTCTAATATCATGAACAAACATATTAAAATTGCTAAACCCTCTTAGGACCAAATAAATATATATATACTGAATTAATCTATTAGATCCCAAAGTTGGTTGTGTCACTACCATCTTGAACCCATGTGCAAGTGTAAGTGAAATCAGAACTTTGGAGAATAGGATTCCCAACCTAAGTGAGATGGGAATTTAACCCTATCCTTACTATTCTGATCTAGATTTCATTACCTCATCTTGAACAAAATGATTTAACCAGTTATGGATGAAATGGTTATGCTAGTCTATCCGTTTGAGCAGTTAGTGGCCTTGCTTTTAGACAAGACATGCTGCCATGCATGGGCATACTTAACCCCATAATCCATGATTTGGCTTCATTCATTCTATTCTTTTTTTATTATTTCTTGGACCTTTGGGATGACTACCCATCCTTGCTAGGGACATGTAGTACGATCATTACAATCCAAGATTTAGAAAATATGGAAAATATTAATTTTATTTTTATTTCTTGGACCTTGGGGATGACTACCCATTCTTTGCAAAGGACATGTAGTACGATCCTTCCAATCCAAGATGATAAAATGAAATATGGAAAATATTAATTTTATTTTTGTTTCTTGGACTTTTGGGATGACTACCCATCCTTTGTAGAGGACATGTAGTACGATCCTTCCCATCCAAGTTTTATGATAAAATTAAAGATGGAAGCTTTGGGGAATCAGATTCTCAACCTAGGTGAGATGAGAATTATGCCCTATCCTTACTACTTCATAAATGTCAAATCAGAGCTTTGGGGAGTTGGATCCTCAACCTAAGTTCAATGAGGATTTAACCCTATCCTTACTACTCTAATTTTAGGCTTTAAGCTCTGTGGAAGCGGTAAAAACCACTATTTTAAGGATAATGTTGCATGATAGGACAAACATGAAATATTATTTTCGCCTCACCTTTTCTTCCAAGCATGGTTTTGATCATTTTACCCAAGATCTTCTTTAATGTGCATAGAACGTGCTTAGTTCAAGATAGTTCGGGCATTAGTTCCCAACCTTAGGATTTTTTTTTTTTTATGTTGTAGAATAACCCTAAGAGGATTTGACATATTTTAATGATTTGTATTTAAAATGCATATGTAACTAAGATGGCAGGTATATGCAAAATGAAATGTAATATGAATGCATTGCTTTTCTGAATTTTTGATGGAGTATACCCCCTATGTTGCCATAATTTGTAAAACTGACAACTTCATGCATCACAAGTTTCAAACGATATTATTTAAAATGTTTGTGTTACTTGCGGAGCTTTCTACAACACAATTCCAATGTTTCATATTCTCCTGATCTTAGGCATAAGTTGACATCTCAATTTTTTTTGTAAAGCAAACCAAACATGTCCAAAGGATCTACACACAACTTTAAATCCAAATCCAAATAGCAATCCCAAAATGAAACTTGAAAACACAAACCCAAACCAAAAACCAAAATCTATATACAAATGTACAATATAATACACGATGGTGCAAAGCTTGGATTATCATTTTCCTGGATCCCAAACATGATTAGAACATTTCAACAAACATATAACGTGATATGCATGCCAAATTTTGTATGAACCCAAAAAAAACAAGATTAGGCAGCACCATGCAACAACTTTTAACTTACCTCACTCACCCCACCAATTAGATTTAGTTCCAATAGTACTCCCATAGGTGAGCATCAAATTACTAAAATGATTAGACAATAAATGATATTCAATTTTATCTTGTCTATTCTCTAAAACTTCCATTTCAAAACTCAATCCTTGATTTAGAATTAGGCTATCTTTTTCAAATATGCAATTTTGTAAGTAGGAGCCTATTTCTACAAATTTCAAATCCAAATCATTATTCATGTTTTTAGGCCAATCAAATTTGTGCAACAGTTTACAAGAATCTAGGATATTTACTAAATTAGGATCATTAAAAGTCTTTACCCTAGATTCAATTAGTAATTGTTGATGAATTTGATTTAATAGTTTAAGTGCATCAACTTCTTTTTCATTCATTAAAACAATGTTGTCAAAGGTGTGATTAGAAATCATATCTTGTTTTTCATTCACCTTTAATGAAATTTCACCATAAACATCATTCCAATTGAAAACATGCCCATCCTTTTCAACCCTCCAATATTCTTAGTCAAAGTGTATGTCCAATGACTCATCTTGATGATCCTTCATTTGAGTTGTTTCCAATTGATCAATCTCTTTGTCATTTGGTTCCAATTCTTTGTTCACTATCCATGGTATCTCTTCATTTGAATCCTCAAAATCATCACGCAAACTTGTATCCGCATCTTCAATGAATTTATATTCAACATGATCAAATTTTGCAACCTTCTCAAATCTTGTGAATGTGGGGTCTTCGTATGACGTAGAAGTTTCAACATCCTACATATCAAGTGAAATATGAGTTTCATCTATAGGGGTGTGAGAAAAGAATGCATTATCATATCTCCCCCAACCATTGTAAAAATTGTCATCCAAATTCATGGAATGGAATTCCATGATGTTTGTGGCGTGATATTTTGATTCATTTATCAATTTTTTTTCTTCTTTTTCCTTGGTAATAGGATCATTATAATCTTCCAATATTTTATGAGATTTGAAACCCTCTTCCAAAACACCCTCAAATTGTACATGAGTTGTAATATCTTCCTTTGAGTAGGCGTTTATGTTGTCCTGTATATCAATTGGCACCCAAGTTTCATTAGTAGTTTTTGATTGAGTGTAGTCTTCCCACTTCTTCCAAGCATCATAATAATCATCTTTCAAAATCAAGTGGTGACGTTCAACTATTTCTTCAACATCTTCCCATTCATCCATGTGCTTCTCATCAAATTCACCTTCACCTTCCTTAGATGGTTCAATTATTTCCAAAAGTGGGTCATTTCTTGAATTCAAATTTGTAAGGCTATCATCGTCCAAATTAGTAACCCATGATTCAATTTTTTCATAATTTTGAGGGTGAAGAATTTCTTGATCGTTAGCTTTACTCATCTCATCAATAGTATCTTCCAAGAACAAGTGGTGAAACTCTATCATATCTTCAAATTCATTTATTGTTTTTCTTCCAATTTCACTTTCAACCACTTCATTCAATTCTATGGTAGGTTTCGTCCTATCACATATTTCAAACCTTGTTGAATTTAGGACCCATTTATGTAGATAATCATGTATCTCTATGAATGAGATCATTTCTACATAATCTTCACTAGCGGATGTTGGCTTAGTAATTTGCACCTCCTCTTGGACTACATCTAAGGTGGTTGTAACATTTGGATATTCAAATTCATCCCCTTGATCATTTACCTTAGATATCATTGGAGTGGAGGGTGCTATATTTGATGGTTGGTTTAGGTTGGCATCACTAACTCCAAAAGAACCGTCTCTCATATGAACATGTTGTGCCTTTTCTTCTTCAAGATCTTGTCGTTCTACCTCCTCTAGGATCTCGTAGATTTTATCTAGAGACAAGCCACCCATTTTTTTCTTAATGAGTGAAGCAAGTGTGGGGTGTATGGCTCCCATGTATACTTCCATGGCTTCCTCTTCTAATGTGTTAAAATTTTCCCACATTTGGGAGTGCAACTCATGAAATCTTCCATTGAATTGACTCAAGTATTCATTAGGCTCCTTACATATGGAGGTAAACTGATTTTTCAACATTTCTAAGTCAACCTGATTACCAAAATGATAAATATAGGCTACTTCTAGTTGTATCCAAGAAGTCCTAACCTCCATGGGTAGTTGGATGTACCAAAATAATGGTTTATCTTCCAAAATGTATGCAAATAACTTACAAGCCACCTCCTCATAGAAAATCTGGAATTGACATAATGTATCCTTGTAGACGTATAGTCTTTGCAAGTATCCTAGTGGCACATCTTGATTAAAACATCATAGAAAATCTAATAACAATTTAGGAATTTGATAGGGTACCACAGGTATAGACAAACCCTTATAATGATCCTCCATTATTAATACCGTTCTTTCTCTTAGAGACATCATTTCTTTTCTCAGGGATACCATTTTCTCCTCAAGTGTTGTCATTAGTGAAACTCAAAATGTAATTTTAGAACCAAAATCTGTTAGTCAAAAAGGAAGGAATCCCGACACATCCGCATGAAATGACTAGCAAATATCCAACCTGCAACGTATGAAAAATCAAGTTAGCATCAACCAAGAGATGTATTCATTAAAATCAAATGAAAGTAACTGTATGGAAACAACACTTCGTTAGTCAAAACCAAAATTTTCAAAATTAAATCAAATCACATTGTTTCTGTATGAACAATAAAAAAGCATTAGAATGATATACAACATACCTGAATTGTTTAACGTAAATAGAAAAAAAGTAAACCAATTCAAGCCCTCCTTTTAAAAATATGTTGAGTGTTAGAGGACTAAAGATAACAATCAATATAGCATGAGATATATGAAAATTTAAATTTAAATCACACTAAAATAAACCTATCAGGCCCTCCTTCTAGCGCCAATCTGTTGAGTGGTATTTTCACCCGATTGTGAAAACACACTCTCCAATAGGATTTGAGTTCCAAATCCCCTCTTGCAAAGAAATTAAATAGGTAGCTTCTCCAAGGTCTCCGCTATGTTAGCATTTGTGTATGTGTATTAATAATCTCAAATAAATATATTCAATTTAAATGTTGGAACACCTTAGTGATCGCAAGTATCTGTAAACAACGGGCAATGTTGGTTTATTTTACCATGAAAATTTAATGATTGTTCATTGATTTTTTTGATTTTGTAATTTTTAAATGTTTATTTTAAATAAGTTAAACTTTTTGAAGAAAATAAAATGCAAAGAATGAAAATGCAATGCAGAAAACAAAATAAAAATGCACTCAGTATGATGCTATCCTGTTTCGACAAAACCGAAGATATGAGGTTTTCTACATACAACCTAACCTATTGAACCTACAAACATGCACAATCCAGATAAGCTAAGTGCTAGTTTCTAGGGTTTTAACTATGGTTTCCATATTTAGACATTCACATGAAGCAACCAAGACAACTTGCATTAAACTCCATCTATAAGCCTAAAACCGGAAAGAGGGAAAGATAAACATTCAATATTGCATGCAGAGAAAATATCCTTCTTTCTTGCCCATAAGATGAAAATTTTTGAACACTTTTGCATTAAAAATATGTCATTTTACAATGGCAGAACTTTTGGTTTTTCCAAACTAGTATGTGGAAGAGAAATAGCTCAAACAAGCCCAGAATGGCCTTCTCGCCTTCAACTCTGCAAATCTGCTTGCAGCAGTTTTTGACCCCTGTACTTGTCTTCGGATTTTGCTTTTAAACCCTCTAGTGAGGTTCTCTATTTCGCTCTATGACCCTTCGTTTCATTTCCTAGGTCTTTTTGTTTTGTCTTTCTTGACTCTTCATTATTTGTAGCTTTTTTTGAGCGTCAAAACGTTTGATATTCTTTGCTAACTATAACCATTCTGTAACCCTTACACCTTTATGCCATGTGTTCAACACTTCCCTGCACATTCTATAACGGCCCACCATGAATTGCGACAAAAAATAGCATGTCGTGATATCACGATGTTTTTATATTTGCAGCTTTTCTCCTCTACCTATATCGTGAAAACAAGACATGTTGCGATATCGTGACATTTTTTTGTCAGTAGCCTTGTCCGCCTTCATGCATCGCGAAAATGAGACATGTCACGATATCGTGATATTTTTCTATTTTGGGCCGAGCAAATGCAACCTATCATGAAATCACGACGTTTTTATTTTTTTGGGCTATGCAAATGCAACCTATCATGAAATCGTGACGTTTTTCTCTTTCGAGCTATGCAGATGCAACCTTTCATGAAATTGTGATGTTTTTCTCTTGTGCGGATGCAACCTGTCATGAAATCACGACGCTTTTCTCTTGTGCAGATGTGACCTATCACAAAATTATGACATTTTTCTCTTGTGTAGATGCGACCTGTCACAAAATCGTGATGCTTTTCTCTTGTGCAGATGCGACCTATTGCAAAATCGTGACGTTTTTCTCTCTCGCTCTATCCTGCTGAACTTGTCCGTGAAAACGCGACATGTTACGAAATCGTAAAACCCTTTCATTTTGCTATGTTTTACTGTACTTAGCCGCAAAAATGCAACATGTCGCAATATCATGACACTTTCTTATTCCGTACTATCTCGCTACTTTTTTTCATGAAATCATGACACTTTTCCTTCCATACCATCTTGCTGCTTGGAGCCACGAAAATGTGACCTGTCGCGATATTGCAACGTTTTTCCTCTATGTTCATTTTGGCTACTCTTGGTCATGAAAACATGACATGTCGTGATTTCGTGACCCATTTCCCTTGCTTAGCTTGTCAGTCGTCATGAATCGCAAAAATGAGACATTGCGATTTCATGACAATTTCTTTCATATGTTCCTTCCTCACTTTTATGCCACGAAAACCTGACATGTCGTGATATTGCGATGTTTTTTCTCCTTGCCCTGTTTTGACTGCTTTGACTGCGATTTCATGACGTGTCGTGATATCTCGACAATTCTGGTTCCTTATCTCCTCTCTCCTCTATGAACTACGATTTCATAGCACGTCGCAAAATCATGACGTTTTCCTCATCCTACTGCATTCTATTGCTCTTGGTCGTGAAAATGCGACATGTCGTGATATCGCGACATTTTTCTTTTCTGAGCCACGATAGAGCAACATGTCACGATATTGCGATAACTTTTCATTTCTGGCCACGACGGAGCAACATGTTGTGATATCACGACACTTCTCTTTTGTGATATTTTTCTTTTTTCCTTGATCTTTGGCCTATGAGAAATTGCAGTTTTCTTGGAAAGCATGTAAAAAAGGTGGGTCCCCAATTTTGGGGTGTGTTGTGGAACAACCACAATAGGTAGTTGTAGGTTGTTATAGTTTTTTATGCCTATATTGTATAAATATTTGTATTTAAATATCATTTAGCCTATAATTCAAACCATAAAATAATCTCATCATTAGTAGTATCAAGTTAAAACTGGCTTATAACCATTCATTAAAAATGATATAGTAACTCCAAGGAAAACTAGGTTGAGAAAGAAATATACTTGATGAATAAAAAGTACTATGAAAGACAAAAAATAAGTTAAATACATACATTAATCATATCAAACGATTGGAAAATCCACTACATTATATATTAGATCACTAAATATAAACTCCTTATAATGATCTGGCCATCAACATGCAACAAAATAACTAAATCTCATTATATTGATTTTTTGTTTACACATCATGATATATATCACTATAAGAGAATCAAAATTCAATACAAAAATCTTGGATATTCTCATACCAAGCATGATATGCTTGTTTAATACCACATGAAATTTTTTATAGCTATAAAACAAAGGTAGAAGACCATCCCAAATAAATTTTTGGGCTTGTTGCATTTAATATATCCTTCTAAATATCCCCTTGAATAAAGTAATTTTTGATATCCATATGTTATACCTACTAATATTGTTAAGAAAAAATATATATAACCATGGGATAAATTCCATACAATCTATGGAGTTAAACATTTCATTGCATTCAATCCCACCATCTTAAGAAATTCCTATAACAAAAACATGAACCTTATTCTTCTTAATCTAACCATCTACATACTTGGTATTGTGTAATCATTTATAAATAGTAATATTATTACCATAGGTAACAACACTACCTCCCTATGTGACTCTTCATAAGAGAAACATACTTTACATATATGGTACTTGACCACTATGGACAGCTATATGCCTATTTGTAAGTACTCATATCTCCATCAACATCTAGATTTCCATTTAAATCATGATATGAAGGGATATTGTAGTGATATTCCTACTAAATAAGTGGCTTAGTATTATACAATGTAGCTCTAACCTACTTGGGCTCAAAGTGATCTATACAATAATGAGACTATTCAAAAGGAGAAAATCCTTTGTAGAAATATAATTAAGGTATAGGATTATCTTGTACATCATAATAATATTAAGGGAGTCCATAATGAAAGCACCTAGATCTAAATAAGAGAGACATTCTCAAAAGAATAAAAAATACTTAGAAGAATTACTTGAGTAACCTTAGGAATTAGAAGATCTAAAAACCAAAATAATTTTTTTTGAAATAAGATTAGGATAAGGAAGAATATAAACTAGAACATGATGAGAGTTAGAATGATATATAAAATATTTTAAAGTACTAATGTTTGATAAAAATATACAAGAAAATTTTCTTCTATCTTTTCTCCCATAGTTTTTAACTTAGCTTTTAGTTATGCTATCCTTCTAAGAAAAAATTCTATACTTTCTCCTCTATGAAACTTTAAAGAATATAATTGTTATTGCAAATGTAAAAAGGTCACTTTATTTCCTTCAAATATATTGCATAGGGTTTTCCAAGCAGTTTTTGAAGACTTTCCTTGATTTATATAAGGTTGAATGTCATCTATTATGTCAAATGTGATTAGAATAAGGGATTTTGCATTATAATTCCTTTTTTTTTTTCAAATTCATCTTCTGGCATGACCTTTGTCACATTTACTATATCCCAATATTTTTCAACAATGAGTATAGATTTCATTTTTTCCATGATGTAAAGTTTATTCCTTTCATAAGTTGTGATCTAGAAAGGAAGATCTTTGTAATTTACATACAAAATAAATTCTATTTTTCAATTTTAAATATATATATTTCCTCTTAAATATCCAATCTCAAAATTTTCATTCAATCTTAAATAAATTTCAATTCTTAATTATTCTTCCTTCAACCAAAATTTCAAATTTTCAAATTTCAAATTCAATTTCTTAATATTATTTTCCCCCTGATAAATTTTAATTTACAACTCATATAATATCCTTTAATAACTAACTAATTAATTAATTATCTGATTTCTCCATTCACTTTATTCTTTAATTTCCTTTAATCATCTTATATCTCCCAAAATAATTTAATCTTTCAACTATTAAACATACCCTATATCTCCAATGCATATAAAAGATCAAATTCAAATGCATGCCCAATGTAGTTCAATAAAATTCATCCAAAATAAAATATCACCTTTAATGGTTCTTATTCATGCAAATCATAAGGGAAAATTTTCACTCTGTCAAATTTCTAGAAATATGTTTGTGATGTAGTCATGCATTTAACCATTTTTAAGACACTTCTAAAGCCATCATAGGGACATTTGTTTCTTACTAGGGTTCCTAGTAAATGATTTTGTTGAATGTATCTCCTTCATCCAAGCTTACTTCCTCCTTTTATGCTCTATGAATTCTCCAAATTATGCGAAACAACTTAGCATTTTCATCAAAGGTCTTTGGATTTGAAATGTATGCACTCTCAACTCTTTTGGATTCAACACATTTATACTTTTAGATATTTCATCATAATTCTCTGGCTTCACCATGTTTGCACTCTCAGTGATTTCATCATAATTCCCCAACTTCACCATGTTCATACTTTCAAATATTTTGTTGCAGTTCTCCAACTTCACCATGTCCCTAACTTCAACACTTTTAATGTCCAAGGCTTCTACATGCTTTGGTTCATTTATAGTAAAAATATTCAATTCTTCAGCATTCATTATCTAATAATTTCCACTTCAATACCTCATGTGTTTGTTATCAAATTTTCTCCAAATGTATCTTCTATTCGTAATCATGGACCACTAGTCCTACTCCAATGTACATTCTCTCAAATATTCCTTAACTTCAATAGGTCCTCAATATTTTCTCTCATTCTCTAAATTCCTCTCCAACAAGCAAGGCTCTCAACCAAAGTGTCTCTGAACCAAGCTAGCTATGATACCATTATTGTAAAATGGGCCCAAACATCACAAGTATATATTTCATAGGATCATATAATCACATTTAATAGTGACACAAATATTGCACAAAGTAGAAATATTTATCGATAACATAAAACACTCTCTTATATTAAAAATTCCTTCTCATTACATATCATAGAGTGTTTCCACCAATATATAACCTTACATGACACTCTTAATATTCCTAAATTTTAATCTCCTCAAACTTAGGGGAGATGTAACCTTTTATATGTCTTTCTTACATTATGATAAGGTATATCATGATTACATAACTTTATACTTGTATTCTTGACACATCGCACATGACTCTTCACTTACACAAATGACACCTTTCAATCATGACTCTTTACTTACATACATGACACCTTTCACTCATAACTTAAACTTGCACACATGAAAATTTTCACTCATAACTTACAGTTGATTACATGACACATAAACACACTTCACAACTTGATACATACTATTAACATAAATAATAAACACACATTTAATTTAAATATTTGCAATGGTACTCAAGGTACCACATAATGTGACACTGCCAACATTTAACAAGCATTATTCTTCAAGATGCTTTTTTGCCTTTATGTCTCCTCCAGCACAACACGTAGGATCTCAATTTTCATAGAAAAAAGTAAAATTATCTTTTCATTATCCTTCTCTTTCAATATATTTGATGTTTTATTAGTTTTTCCCTAAATTTTATATTCATTTATCTTACCACCTTTTGTAGAATAATAATTACCCTATCTAATTCATTTTAGTACTCTAATTTTATTTAGATTATACTTGTCAACATTGTTATGCTTTTGATAATGCTTGTAAGGGTAATCAAGACTTAGCTAGGGCTATAGGAGTTATCAAATATGATAATGGTAGGTCTATGGTAGCTTTCACAAGACATATCTCCTCTCAAAATTCCTTCTTTGCTAAGTCTAGTGTGGATTATCAAGGTGTGATTTTGCTCCATGACTTAGGGTTTAGGAAGGTGGTCATGGAAGGGGACTCCTTGAGTCTTATCAACTTGCTCAAGTCAAACAAGCCTCCAAAATGGTACCTTTTTAATATAGTTTCCAAAATGATAAGAATTCTTCAGCTTATGGAGGAAGTACATATCATGCACATTTGGAGAGAAGGCAATAAAGTAGTGGATTTCCTAACTAACTAGGGTGTTTCTCACATGGGAAGATCTAATTAGGGATATGGTTACCCTAAAGAAATGAATATCATTCTCAATATTAAAATATACTAACCCTTTTGGGATGGACCTAGGAGTTTGGGTTCTAATTTCCCTGGTATCCTTAGCTGAAAACTCTCCCTAGGTAACCTATGATACTTTTATCGGGTGTCCTTGTGGCTTGGTGTGATGATGTTCACTGTTCAATAGTATCTCATGTTTCAAAAGAATCTCTTTTCATCTTATGATTCAAGCAACTGCTTACCTGGTAGGGGGCATCTCTTATGGTCAAGTAGGACTAGGGTCTCGTATTTCCAGAAATAATTCTAGTGATCACATGGCCTCTATTGGATAGTGTGTGGGCCAAATGATAGCTTTTGGGTCCATGTTGGTTTTTTTAGTCACCATTTCTCAAGGAGTATTGGTACTTACATCCTTTATCATGATGGTAGGTTGAGGGTTCATTTTTGGTTGGCATTGGATTGTTATCCTAACATTTTTCTTATGCCCTGTAAGTAGGTGTTGTTTTTTTGGTTTGGCTGGTGATACTTTTCGAGAATCTAGCCACATTTTTTGGTACCCTATGGGATTGGTTGTATATGGTTGTTGCTTCCTCTCAAAACCCTCACTACTTAATTAATAAAGAAAAACATTTCTATGATTTCCTTACAAGGTTTGTAGGCATTTACCAAGAAGCTCCTATTCACTTTCTTAGGTCAACACCTAGAAAATTCAACATTGATTTTACCTATACAAATATATACTATGAATTTATAGCCACTGGGACTAGGAAGCTATGAATTCACCTAGAATACTCTTTCCTTGAGATTTTAATGATTTTTAATTGCTTGACATTATTTTCATAAATCTATCATTTTTTGCATCCTAAAAGTCTTTTATTTTAGTCCTAAAATAAAATTCATAAATCATAGGCTCTACTGGTTATGAACCTATCCTACAAGTGACAACCTCATCCTATAGGCTATGAACCTTCCTCATTTGATGATTTTATTAGTTATAACATCACAAAACCTCCCATACTAGGGACATCTTAGTATAGTAGTTAAATTTGATTTTGTAGTAGCCATATTGTAATTTAATGCAAAAAATATTCTTCCACAAGTTTAAAATCAGTTTTGTAAAAAGAAATAGAGGGTTCAAAAAGGAATTATAACATCTTCTCAAGCATTAAATAGGCCCCTTAAAACTAACATCCCTATTATTTTCCTCCTTTCATCATTTTCTATAAATTTATAGGTCAAAATGCACTAAACCTATTGTAGACGATGAACTTATCTACAAGAAACAAACTTGTCATAGGCAATGAATCTAAGTTCAAGGCGAATTTATCTTCAACAAGGATTTTGGTATTTTTTCTAGTTTCTTATTTAACCATCACCTATTTGCTTTAGTATTTTCATTCCTCTATTTGTTTTATTAAAGTGATATAACAATTTAAGAACTAGTGTTAGGATCCATTAATTTGTTAAAATTATTTTCTCTCAAAAGTACTCTATCATAGCTCCAATATAGCTGGTAAGCTATATTTTCATTTGTTCATTAATTTGTTGATTTATTCATGTATATATTTAAGTTGATTTATATTTGATCGTAAATCATCTTTAATAATAATTTGAAAGGACAAAGCCCTCCTTAAGTGGCAAAGGACTTATCCCTCCTCAAAGACAAATACTTTAAATTTAATTCATTCAATTTATGTTCTTACATTGTTTTTCCAAAGTTTCACACTTCAAATGGTATCAGAGCTGCTCGTTGAACTACACCAAATTTATTTTTAATTTTTTGGATCAATATTATTTATGGATACTACAATAAAAGTATCATGCATTGCTGAAATCAGTATATAGTCTCCCAAAGCATCATACATAGTATGCAATAGAACATTATCGGATCACCGTTTTATCACTATGAACAACACAAATTTTTTAGGACTCTTGAACACCTGTATCACCATTCAAATTATATACATTACCTTCGGACCAAAGTGAATATGGTAGTGTGAACGTAGGAAGAATACCTAACACAATATCTTTCGTAGGTGAAAAAGAGAAGAAATTTCAAACACGTCACATACGACCAACAATGACATTAAGCTTGCACTAAGGTTTCAATATTAATAATTAAGAGAGTACGAAGGTTTCAACAACAAATCAGCACAAAAATTTGGATTGCATAACCCTAAAACCAACCACCTATTGCTGCCCAACACGTGTCAACTTTTTATCTGTATCCGTTTCCACTTTAGTTGTTGTTTCCATTCAGTTTTTGCATCTGAGCAATAAGAATTTCTATGATGCCATTCTCAGCTGATAATAAAGATTTTTTCAAATTTCACAATCATCAATTCCCATAATAATCCCTAAATTATCTTTTACCAATAAACCTGCAGCATGACAGCTAGTCTTCTACCTCAATAAGATTCATTAACTTTTATTTTACTTATATATTCTTTTTTTATTCGTGATAAATTCTTACTGCTTTGAGTATACTATTTACTCTTGTAAGGATTAATAATCACACATTTCTCTTGTTGCGATAATTTTTTAGTTTGAATTTTCCAAGTCTCTATAGTGTATTTTGACCCCAATCTAGTTGTTCACCTCCCTCTCCTCATGTGTGTTTAAGATTATATGTCGGTAGTTGTCTTATCCCTTTATTGTCTAGTCAATGTATCCCTTGTCTTGTCATCTAAGTCAAGTGTTGCCTGTCTTGTTCCCTCATTGTTGTCTATTCAAAGGTTATTGTTGTATCTCCCACAAGTCAAAGGTTACCGTTGTATCTCCCACCAGCCAAAAGGTTATCATTGCATTTCTCGTCTTCTAGAATGTGACCATTGCCAAAAAGTGTATATTAAAAATTGGCTCATGACCATTATATTTCAACTCCGAATTATAGTTGGTGTAGAAGTTTAAGTAGAAATCTAGTCGTTGAAACCAGATAACCGTTGATAAATTGGAGAATTTGTACTATTGCAAGATCTAAATTCAAATTTTCTTTATTCAATTTATTATGCATGAGTGATTCATTTACTCCTAACAAGTGGAATAGAGGAAAAAACTAAATATTAGAGCGCATAGACAAATTTAATGAAGGATCCCTAAATTCACCAAGAAGATATCCATAAAATAAAGGTATGCAACACAACTCTGCTTTTAGAATTAATAGTTTCAACCCTCACCACTGGTCCATGGCTTCACCAAATCATAACAATGTCCCTCCTCCTTCACCAGATCACATTAGCCCTTCATCCAACCTAGATGACCTAGACTCTCATAGAGTAGACCATGTCCTTAATCAAGTAAACCTTCCCCCTAAAAGAGACCTTGTCAAAAATATTCCACTTAGTGTGGATTCTAGTGTCCACGAATGTCTTAAGCAACAAGAATATGACATTGGTCAGGTGTATTCAGTACTACATGATATTAAATATATGGTACAAATAGCCCTAGATAATCAAGCTTCTCAAGTTATTGTCAACCCTCTACCTTTGAATATTGATTAGACCCTAGATAAGCAAGCCACTCAAGCCATTATCAACCCTCCACCATTGAATACTCATCAGACATTGGTACCCCCAAAATATTCTTTCGATTTTGATCCCTCCATAGGGGATGTCTCTTGATTCTTAACTTGGCCTAATGATGCTCAAGTACCCCATACCGACATGCCCACTTTTGAAGGATATAATACCAGAGGCTGGATAGCCAAGATGGATGGTATTTTCTATTTATATCATATTCCTGAAATTGGTTGTGTTGCATATGCATATTGTAAAATAGGAACCCAAGCTTATCAATGGTTGTTATGGTTGCTCCTTAAACATAACCAATCTCTTATGCAACCTGAATTTAAGGAACTTTTCCTTAAAATATTTGATAAGGGTTCATATTCATCATATGCAGTCCGCGTCATGGATATCAAGCAAACCAGTTTAGTAGAACATTATGTATCAAAGTTCACAAGTATTTTTACTTACATACATGAATTAAACCCAAAAATAGTGGTGTCTACTTTCTTTCATGGTCTCAAGGATAAAATCTGAAAAGAAGTCAATATTCATGATCCATATACTCTAGATGAGGCTACCAAAATAGCTCAAGTAATTGAAACTAAACTTCAAGATGAGGTCTCCTATAAGTGTGACTCTAATTTTGGTTAACATTTTCGTAATAATGAACAATAATCAAGATTTTTTGCTTTAAATATCATTCTTATCATCCCAGATATCAAGCATGTGTAGCATGTCAATCCTTTCAAGTAGAATTCAAAAACAAGGAAGAAGAAGAAGATATAACTTAACAAGAGTCATCCATGAATACAAAACAACTCTCAGTAGATACTAATAAAGCAAAATTAAAGGATAAAACTATTGCTCTCTCATCACATGCACTTATGGGGTTAACATCTCATCATACAATTAAGGTACAATTATTGATTTAGGCAGTACACATAATTTTATTGATATCAAAACTACTAATGCATTGAAATTGTACATTAATACGACCAATCAAGATAAGTTTCAAGTTTTAATTGCAAATGGAGGAAACACTCAATGTGTAGGTAGAACATATCAAGTTTCAATCCAAATGGAAAATTACAGTTGGTGAGGAACTCTCTTCATTATGAATCTTGGAAGTTTAGATGTTATTTTAGTCATTGAATGGTTATCATAGCTAGATGATTTACTTTTAATTTTTGAATATTATATATCAAATAGAAGGAGAATGGGAAGACTATTTATCTCCAAGAAATTCAACCTCCACTATCCAATGTGGTGAGTTCACACTACATGGAAAAAGTTATTAAATAAAGGAGGCTATGGATTCATAGCTCAAATAAATTTCATGGAAGCTCAAGCATTGGATACTCCTATAATTTCCTCAAAATATCTTCAAGATATTATGGCTAAATATGATGAAGTCTTCAGTGAACCAAAAGGGCTACCTCCCAAGCAATCTCATGACCATACCATACATCTTGTTCCTAGAAGTATTCCTCCTAATGTTTGTCCTTACCATTATCCTCATTCGTAAAATACATAAATAGAGAAGTTGGTTCAAGAAAAATTAGAACATGGCATCATTATTCCTAGGATAAGCCCTTATTCATCACCAATAGTAATGGTTTACCGTAAGGATACTTCATGGCACATGTATCCCAATTTTTGATATCTCAATAAAATTACCATAAAATATAATTTTTGGATCCCTATCATTGATGAACTATTACATGAATTACATGGTGCTAATTATTTCACTAAACTAGATCTTAACTTTGGTTTTCACAAAATCCAGATGAGGGAAGCAGACATACCTAAAATCATTTTTCGCACTCATGAATGTCATCATGAATTCCTAGTCATACCATTTGGTCTTACTAATGCTCCATCATCCTTTCAAAGCCTTATGAATCACATAATTAGGCCATTACTTTGCAATTTTGTCCTAGTTTTCTTTGATGATATCCTAATTTATAGCAAAATTTGGAAAGATCACCTAAGCCATGTTGATAAGGTTCTACATTTACTACGAAAGGAATTTTATTTTGTTAAAATATCCAAATGTTCCTTCAGGGTTGAATAAGTTGAATACTTATGTCATATTGTTTCTCATAAAGGAATCAAAGTAGATCCACAAAAAATCAAATCCATTCAATATTGGCTATTACCTAAAATTCTAAAAAAAAATTGGTGATTCCTAGGCCTTACAAGTTATTACAAAAAAATGGTTTGCAGCTATGGCAAAATTTTCGTCCCTCTCAAAGCACTTACCAGAAAGGATTTATTTATTTGGAATGAAGCTCCATCTCAGGTATTCCAAGCACTCAAATATGCTATGTGCTCCACTCTAGTATTAGCTACTCCAAATTTTAGTAAACCCTTCATCATTAAGTGTGATGCTTTGGGTATAGAAATTGGTGTAGTTTCAATGCAAGATGGTCATCCTATGACATTTGAAAGCAAGCAAATTTCAAGTAACAATTTAGGGTGATCCACATATAAAAAGGAAATGTTGGCTATTTTACATACCATCAAGAAATGGAGGCATTATTTACTCAACAATCACTTCATCATAAAAACTAACCATAGTAGTCTTAAGCACTTTTTAGAATAATTTTTCTCTTATCCTGAACAAAACAAGTGGATGGCCAAGATATTGGGGTATGATTTCGTCTTTGAGTATAAGAAGAGCAAATAAAATGTAGTAGCAGATGTATTGTCTTGTAAATATGAAGATGAAGTCTTCATAAATGATATTTTGGGTCCTTGTTTTCAATGGGTTTCTCAACTCCAAGAAGAATGGTTGGTTGATACTAAAACTACTCAAATTATTCAAGACATGAATAAAGGATCATCAAAGCATACTTATTTTTCATATATTCATGGGATGCTACATAGGAAATATTGCATTTACATTCCATAGGGTTCCATAATTAAATCAATGATTCTTGAAGAATCACATTCATCTCTATCAACATGGCACTCAGGATTCTTGAAAACTTATGAACGGGTGAAACAATATTTTTATTGTAAAGGATTAAAATCACATGTCAAGACATGTATGGTCTAATACAAAGTATGCCAATGAAATAAAGGTGAAACAATAAAATCTCTAGGACTTTTTCAACCCTTACCAATATCAACCCACCAGTGGTAACACATATCAATGAATTTTATTGAAGATCTTCCTAAGTCAGAGGGTAAAATAGTGATTTTTGTAGTTTTGGATTGTCTTTCCAAGTATGCTCACTTCAGTGCTCTACAACACCTCTATTCAACAAGCAAAGTGGCCAAGGTATTTATTGACTCCATTTTCAAGTTACATGGAATGCCTAAAACTATTGTAAGTGATCATGATCCCATATTTACTAGTAATTTTTGGAGAGAATTATTCCATATTAGTGGTACCAAATTAAATATATCTTTTGCATACCATCCCCAAACCAATGGTCAAACAAAAATTGTTAACAATTTTTTGGGTACTTATTTTCGTTGCTTTACTCAAAATAAGCAATATCAATGGAGTCATTGGATTTCATTAGTATTATGGTGGTATAACACTTCTTACCATTATTCCCTTAATATGTATCCATTTTAAGCATTTTATAGGTTAAAAACACTAGAAATCATAAATTATGTTCCAGTATCTTCTAAAGTAGTTCAAATAGATGACTTGTTCCAACATCATCATTCAATTTTCAACCTTCTTAAGGATAATCTGATATAGGTACAAAATTATATGAAGCAACAACATGACTTACAAAATTTAGAATGACATTTCAATATAGGAGATATGGTTTTCTTGAACCTCCAATGTTATAAGCAACTATCTTTGAATATCATAGGTTAAGTAGCATATCAGTTGGAGCTTCCATCTTCTTCTCACATACATCCAGTTTTTCATGTATCCTGCCTCAAAAAAATGATTTGCTAAAAAGTGCACTTACAGAAAGAGCTACTAGTACTAGATGAAGAAGGATGTATAACTCTTCAACCAAAAGCAATATTGCAAATCAAATCATGTCATCTTTGATCACACCAGATTAAATAATTTCTAATCATATGGTAGGACCTACTAGTATAAGATGCTAAATGGGAACCAAAAAGTATTTTCGGGTCATTTCTAGCTTTCAGGATAAATCTTTCCGAGGAGGGGAGCCATGTTACAACTCCAATATATCTAGTCAACTACATTTCTATTTGTTAATTGATTTGTTGATTTATTTATATTTATAAATGTAGGTTGATTTATATTTGATCATAAATCATCTTTACTAATCATTTGCATATTCACAAAGGACTTAGCCCTCCTTAAGTGGCAAAGGACTTAGCCCTCCTCAAGTGGTAAGATACTTTGAATTTAATTCATTCGATCTATGTTCTTACATTGTTTTATGAAGTTTCACACTTTATACTCATTGTAAATTTAATAAAATTGCATATATCTTACACATAGACTAGAAGTTATGTTTATGCTTTCTCTCTTGCACCCTTGCTTAGAAATATAAAGGTATTTCCTTTTAATTTCTATTTTAAGTTTCAAAGTTCTTGCAAGGAATTGGAAAAATCATATAGGTTTAGTACTTATTTGTTGCATTATTGTATTCTCTAATTTGCATCATTAGTAGGCATATTTTCTCTTCCAAATTTTAGAACTTAAGTGACTACGTAATAAAATAATAAAATATAATATTTAGAATAAATTCATAAAACACTCTTGGTGAACCCTTTACCCCTATTAAAGAAATCTAACAATAATATCATTCAGACAAGAATATATGTTTTGAACCCTAGGCTTGGAGACTAGCATCCACAAATTTGGGTCTATAGCATAGAAATAAATTAATTTATTAAAGCACTAAGTTGAAGTAAGGATGTCCTAAATAGTAGTATACATATCCTATGTGGAAACTAAAGGATGAATGAGTCTTTCTTAATGTCTATCTAGATGATAAATGTTACACTAGAAGTGATTACCAAGGATAAGATGATTGACCATGATATATCGATTCCTAACAAGAGGGTTAATATAGAAGTTATATGGCTAATGATTACATTTTCTAGATATTCAAAAGTATATTAAATGGAAGTGGAGATTAAATTCAAATTACTCCATGATTTTATTTTGAAAAAAATTCCTCATCATATTCCCTAGTTAAAAAATTTAAGATAAAATAAATGGTGGTGGCCCATGGTTTAGGGGAAGATTTAGTTTATATTTAATGCCATGAAGTGAAATTTTTATTTTTTATAGACATACAAATTATACAATTTCTAGTGTTGGGTGGGAGTTTTGTAATTCTATATCAACTTGTTAGTATAAGATTTCATGAATGTCAATAATATTTTGGGAGAGTTCATCCAATAGGTATCAAATACTAAAAATCAAAAGTGTGATGTATATGCTTGGGCATGTGTTGCCATGGATAATTCAATACTTTTGCTAAAACTTATTAAGATTTTATTTGAATTAATGAAATGTGATATTCAATACATGATAAAATATTCAAAAGTCAAGATAATGAAGAAAGTGATGCAATTATTAGGAATAAGATAAACCTAACAATGCAGAAGGAGACCATGTTTTAGTAGAAAATATATTAGACCAAGAATTGTATATTCCCAAAAATGTGAAAAAGAAAACTGCTCTAGACCATATTGGCTAACTTAGCTCAATAATTAGAAAAGACTAAAATTCTTGCGATTAATTATGGATTGCAATGCACAAATTTAAATATATAAGTAATACAAGGTGTGAAAGGATATGGGGAGCCAAATTTTAAAATAAGGAAGGAAAAAATATCAAGACTAATCTACATAATTTGTAGCATAGAAGCATCTCCCTCTAAAAAAGTAAGAATTGGCATTATAGAATTTATTGTTTGTACATTAAGGTTCTAAGACCAACATAATAAATAAAAGAGAGTGGAGGATACTCATAGGCATTTAGTATTTTTAGGGCAGCATAAGAAATTAATAAGTATGGAGGAAGATTATTGCTCTTTAGAATTTACAATAAAACATAAATAGAGAAAGTATTTTTAAGGTTATTCCTTACTCTCATGATCCTCTAGAAAGCATAAATGTATATATGATAAGTTTGATTACAAAAATTTTGAAAAAAATAAAATATACTTATGATGATGAAAGTGTTGTTGGAAATGGAAAAAGAATAAGAAAAAACTCAAAGTAAGAACAAACTTAAAGGAATGATTAGGAAGATGCCAATTTGGAAAAAAAAAAATCATAAACATTATAAACAACTGAGCCTCACCCTATAAATAATAATACAAATTGATGATGAAGATGGTATCTTAGAATATTAAGGCTATGAAATGAGAACACTAAATAAAATGTACAGGGGAATTAATAAGTTGTTTTACTCTTGAGTTTACATTAATAAAAGTAATAATAGTAATCAACAAGAAATCTAAAGATGCACTCAAAAATATTTGAAAGAGGAGATATTATCTAATAGTATTTATGATAGGATATTCAAGAGGTATTACAACAATATGGAACAAGTGCAAATATGATGGATAATTACTAGAAGAAAGAGAAAAATATAAAATATGGAGTTATAAATGAATATGATCCAACTATTGTTACTATTTATCATAGATGTTGGAACCTAACCACAATTTACTTATTTCAAGTTCAATATCAATCCATGATAACCATCAATAGATTTTTGTGGAAGGAGATAGATTGTACCACATTTCCATATCCTATAAAAAAGAAGGGTGGTACTCATAGATGGTCTAAATTACTGAAGTTTTTTTCTTCCCTTATCAATTCAAATAACCTTTATGATATTTTTCCATCAAGATTTTAGTATACATGTGATAACATACATATTGAAAAACTCATATAGTAGAAATATTGGACATATTTTTAGTTATTAATACATAGTTACAAATAGAGTATACAATCTCTAGATATTTTAATGAAATCACAATAATATCATAAATCCATATATTAATATTTGATCAAATTAACAATGGTCATCCAAATTCATTTTAATTTTAGTCCATGTGACTCTAAGGCCCTAATGTTGTTCCAACTATTCATGTTTTTTCAGGATGAAGCAAGATATGAAGAATGATGATTGTGTATGTTTTCTCAATTGATAAAATATCTAAAAGGATAAATGAATATTGGGAATGCAAAATATTTTGGTAACATATTTAAAGCAAAGGAAGAAAATCAATCCAAACTCAATAATTTACAAGAGTTAGTAGAAATTAATGGAAGGGACTAATATATTTATGCGTAAGAAAAACTATTATTGCTTTATTATCATAATGTATTACACAATAAAGCATTTTATTGTTTCACGTAAAGGAATAGAAATACCATTTTTCCATCCTCCAACCAAAAAAAAATTATCTTTAAAAAAAAATCAAAACTTTAGCAACTCTAGATTGAAGAAGTATTAATGGAGAAAAATGTATTCAAAAGGAAGAAAATAATTATTTCAAATATATTATTCTAGATGATGGGAAAGATAAGAAGCCTCATTAAACAAATTCATAAAGTATTGCATTAATTATTCCACAAAGAAAAAGGGTAGATTTTATTTTGATAATTAAAGGTGAGAGTTTTGAGAGGATCCCAAAACCTAAAATAAAAACTCCCAACAGGAGATTAGAAATACAGAGGCCCACATGGGCTACAAAAAAAGCAAAACAACACTAGGGAGGTGTAAAACCACCCCAAGAAAAAACCCTACAACTACCCTACTGGAGTAAGGTTCCAAAATAAAATCTAAAGATTGGTTTTGTGAATGTTATTGTGCTAGGTAGCCACTTCCAATAACTCAATCATTTGATTATTTACATCCTCCGTAAATTTGATAGCCATTTTGAGAGCACTTTAACATGCTTATCTACTATTGTCTTTATCTGCTGGTTCAGGGTAGAGTTACATGAATCCTTTTCTCTCTTCATCCTAATAAGATACTTTTAGGACTTATTGGACATCTTAAATGACATTAGTTTATGTGGTTGAAAAGTGATTTCTTAATGAGAAGATCCAAGTTATAATATTAATTTTAATGGTTACATAATACTATTATGTAATTTGGTATTGTCACGATGATATAGTATGAATGAGATTCATGTTAAATTTCTACAAACCAATTGTGAGGCTAATAATATGACATATATAAATTTATCTTCACAATGCATAATCACATCATCTTTTTACATGTTTCAACCTATAAGACTAACATAATTTAATATATCTATTTAAAATGTAAAATATGTTTAATAAGTTTGTATTATGTAGCTTGTTATTGTTATGACAATGTAACATGTATGAGATTCATTTCAATATTGTATAACCTAATTGTGAGGACTAACACTATCACATATATACCTTCTTCCATCCAAAACAACATGTTTTTACATATTTCTATTTGTAAGACTAAAACAATTTAAAAAGTCTAATTAAAATGTAAAATATGTTCAAGAATACTTTTTTCTAAATTAATTTTATAAACACTATTACCAAATATTATTTAAGAATAAAATTTCATTAGTAGTTAAGAACCCTAAAAAATATGTGATAAAACTAACCTACATTAACTTTAATAATGATTAAAACATTGAAATAACTAACTAAATATTATCAATTTGATAATTATAAAATATCTAGAGAGAAAAAAAATTAAATCTTTCCTTTTAAAGCTTGACATCAGTAATAACTAATATTCTTCATTCGATCAAGTATAGTGGTAGAGAGGATTTCCTTTTAAAGCTTGATATCTGTAAGACTTATGACAAAGTGACATGGCCATTCTTACAAGAGGTGATGAGGAAGTTTAGCTTTAATGATCGATGGATCACCCTTATTTCGGCTTGCATTTCTTTAGTTTAGCGCTCCATTCTAGTGAACAGATCAGTGTCTAGCTTTTTTAAGTCTCACCGCAGTTTGAGGTAAGGCGATCCGCTTTTTCCCTTCCTCTTACTCTTTGTGGCAAGGGCTTTGGGGATAACGATTGGAAGGTTGAGCGGAGAGGTGGGTCTTCATCCAACTCTCCCATGTCCACTTGTATCTCATCACCAATTTGCTGATGACACTCTGATTGTTAGTGGTGCATCGATAATTTTTGCCTAGGATATTAAAAAGATATTATTGTGTTATGAGAGGGCTTCTGGTCAGGATATCAACTTTACGAAGAGCTTTCTCTACTTTGTTAACACTCCGAAAGCCAAGAAATCAAATATTACAAATATACTCAATTGTAGGATTGCCACATTACCAGCGACCTATCTTGGACTGCCTATCTTCATGGGGAGAATGAAAGACTCACTATGGGATCCTTTTATTGAAATAATCCAAAGTAAACTAGCCTCTTGGAAAGTGGTGTTGCTGAGCCAAGCAGGAAAGGCGATACTTGTTCAAAGTACGCTCTAGAGCATACCCATTTATTTCATATTTTTATTCATGCTCCCTGCTAAAGTAACAGATTAAATTAATCATATTTGTAAAAAATTCCTTTGGGCTAGATTGAATTTAATTGGCAAGTACCACTTGGTCGCTTGGGATCATATTTGCAAGAGGATAAAGTATGGGGGTCTTAATTTGGAAAGAGCAATACTTATGAATAGAGCCCTGGCTGGTAAATCAGGGTGGTTGGTTGCTTCGAACACCAAGAGACCTTGGTGTTCTATCCTTAAAGCAAAATACATATTTAATTCTTTCTTTTTAGACGATCTCTCTCGAGAGGCTCCATTTTTTGAAGAAGCTTAACGAATATTAGGGACTTTGTGAAGGCTAAAAGCAGGTGGATCATTGGTGATGGGAGAAACATCAAGTTTTGGGAAGACCATTGGTTGAGGGAAGAGTTGTTATTGAGGAAGGAGAAATTTGGGTTTCCTAATATATTCCTATTATCAATGGTAGGTGTTTGTGGAATTCTCATCCCTATTGGGTGTCCAACCAAAATGATATGGTCAGTTGGAATAGACTTTTAGTGGAATTTAGTAGGTATGCGATCAGAAAGGATGATTCCAGAGAGACTGTATGATTTGGATCAGGGAAGTTGAAGGTGAATTTACTGTGAAATCATCGTATTCCTTCATTCTCCCAGAAGATGAGTCTTGTTTTCCAATGAACCTTATTTGGATTAAAAGACTAATCCCAAAAATTAATATTTATTTTAGGCTGGCGGCTCAAAATAAAATACTTTCTTTGGAGAATCTTCGAAAGAGGGGTCGTATTACAGTGAGCATATACTATCTATGCAAATCAGACTGGGAATCCATGCAACATATGCTCCTCATTTGTCCATTCACTTGGCAGGTATTTATGTTTATTTTTAATTGGTTTAACATTTATTGGATATTTCCAGGTATGTTGATGTACAACATCCTTTAATGGTGTTCATTGTTCGTGTCCCAACAACTATCTTGGTTGTGGAAAATTATGCTTCCCCATGTGTGGTGGGGGGTGTGGAAATAACAAAATTTCTATGCTTTTAATTACATTGAGATCGATGTTGTCAGGGTGGGTACTAAAATCATTAACAAAGAACATTGGAGAATGTCTTGGCTACCTTTGTGGGTAAATGGCCTAAGGCTAAAACTCAACTTCAATGGGGCCTCAAAGGGTAACCCTGACAAGGTTGGAGTAGGCGGTATTGTGCAAAACGAGAATGGCGACATCCTCATGGCATTTGTTGAACCCCTTGGTTCTAAATATCTACACTTTGTGGAGGCTTGCATAGCTTATATGAGGGTGAAATTGTTAGAGGATGCTAGCTGTCAAAATCGAAGGTGACTTTTTGAACATAATCAAGATGCTCAAAGGGGAGTGTACACCTAGCTAGAACATTCTTAATCTTATTGTTGAAGCTAAGAGACTATTGTATGCTTTTTAACAAGTGAACATTCACCATGTATTCCATGAGGGGCATGCATTGGCTGATATGTTGGCCAACCATGGTGTCCATTGTGCTATATTTTTGGTGTGGAAAAATGGTGTCCCAAATGATGTGCTAGGAAATAGGTTGATGATTCTTTGTTTTTGTAAGGAGGAGTCGGACATCCCTTTGGGTCTCATTGGAAGGGGTGTTCGGTCTCGCTCTGCCCTTTGAACGGAGTTTGTTAGAGTTTGTTTTACCTTCAAAGCATTGTGCTTTTCTAATTTCTCTCTGAAATCATTATGGTTATTAGGAATTAAACTCTCTCGGTTATTCCTAATAGGTATAATATTTTGGATATTGTTATTATGGTTGAGATTTTGGTTGTATGTATAAGGTTGTGGTGACCCTTTCAAAACCCTCTCTTTAAATTAATACCAAAAAAAAATTATTATGTGATTAAAATTAATTTGATAGATGAAATTTCAGCATAAAATTTTAAACCAATGAAATATTTTTTATATATGAATTTCATTATTTTTTCTAAAAACCTTTAATTGGCTAATGACAATGATATTTTTATCTTTTATGTTATAATATTTTTACAAAAATCTTATGTCTCGTAAATGTCTTAATATAATAGAATTTTATTTATTAGAATTAAATTGATGAAGGGTAAAGTGGATTTTGGTTAAGCCATATGCCATATGAGAAGATCCTCATGGACGATGCCAATATATGGTTATCCATCCATACTATGATTATCAAAGAATGAAAAATAAAGTATGATTTTAAATTTGTTGTATCAAATTATCAAAAAAAAAAATAAATAAATAAACATTCAACACACATTAACTAATATCATAATTTAAATTATGAATTATAAAATTTTATATGTTCATCAAAATATTTTAGAGGCTACAGATGGATATATATCTAGATATAAATAAATATATAGATATAGATATTACTCTAAGAATTTAATTTAATATATAATATAGTCATGTCATGCAATGATTTAATATAATAAATTCAAAAGAAAATCATCTTAGATTAATTTTTCATATAAAAAATATATCATTTCTTAAATTCTTAGTATCTATTATTTTTAATAATCAATTATTTAATTTAATTTTTAATATTGTTGAATAATATATAAACATTAGAATTATGACATATGAAAACATAATATATACTTTTTTTCAAATTATTATTATACTATTATAATATAAGTTATCAAAGTATCATTATAAATGTATAATATGACCATCACATCCCAATCATTTTTTGGTAATATATTAATATATTAAATATTAATAATAAAGTGAATGATATGATTAAGGAGATTTTAAAACCAATCATGACAATGAAACTAATAATATATTAATATTATAAGTAATATAATGATATCTTTAAAAAAATTACTTCTACTTTTTTACTTCAACCATTGCTCCATATCACTATATCAAAACCTGTGAGTACCCATAAAACATGCGGGTCAGCAAGGCTTGCAAGTTTCTTAATGCAAAAACTCAAGTCAGATAACTCATTAACCCGTAGAGTTGCTCGTTAATTATTGGTCGAGTACTTCATGATTATTCATTGAGACTCATATGGATAGAGGTAGGGAAATGTGGATAAAGACAGGGAAATATGGATAGAGGTAGGGAATTGCGGTTAGAGGTAGAGGAATGACAGGTGATGTAGGGTAGAAATAGGGAGAAAAAAGGGAAACGCAGATAAGCCACATGGTAGAAATAGGGGAGGTAGGGTAAAACCAGGGGAGAGGCAGAGGATTATAGGTATAAAATATAATCTAATTTTATTAATGGTAGAAAGTAAAACATGTATAACAAAAGTATATTAATAAGAGAAAGCAAAACTCTGCACTCACTACCATGGATACTGTTTTTGTTTTCCACGTTAGGTATTTTCATGTTTCACTTGCATTACTCCGTATGAAGGGTGTGGGAGAGGTATTAGATACAAGGGGTACATGTATTGGGTGTGGGAGAGGTATTAGATATAAGTGGTAAAGGTATTGGATTCAAGTGGCATTAAGGTAGTGGTAAAAGTAATGTAATTTAATTATTTTTATATTTTCTATATATATATATAATTAATGAAAAAGGCAGGTGAGTGAATATCTAATATTAAAACACTAATCACGTAGAATTTAAAATTATTATTTTTTGGAGTGATTAAATACCTAATATTTTTTCAATGATTTTACACATGTTTTTATGAGGGGTCATGGTCCCCTCATACTGAGTGGGGTTTGAACCTTGAACCTCTCAAAGAGAAACCAAAGCCCTTACCATTGTAGTAAGATTGCAGCTATGAGTAACTACCTAAATATTAAATTGGCCAACCACATAGAATTTAAAATTTTTGTCTTTTGTCATGCCATGGACATTACTAAAATTATTTTTCACAAACCATTATCTAAGCATAAGTTAAGAAACTATAATCTATTTTATTTTCATGTTGCACCACACAACCTAATAAGAAGCTTATCCTCATATTGGATTGAAAAGTGTATTGAAAATATGAGGTTATTTGTTTTAAGTCGAAGATAAACTATAAATTACACTTGTCATGTTTATAATATTAAAAAAAGAAAAATTAAATAAGTTCTTCATAAGTCATATCGTATTCAACTTTATAAAAATAAAATAAATTATGATTTTATAATTTTTCTTCTGCTTGATAAAACTATAAATATATGAATATAAAATAAACATAAATATTAAATAAGAAGATTTATTTTAAAATTATCTTATCAATTTATAAATAAAGCATATTTTATGATTGATTACAATTATTTATATTGTTATTTTATACATATTATCATATAAATAGATAACTTTAGTACAAGTAATTATAAAGACTTTTTTATTATTAATGGTGAAATAGCAGGGTTTTGAAGGGTCCCATAAAATTTTACATGAAAGGAGGCAAAAAATAGAAGGGCAATTTAGTAGAGACCAGCCTCCAAGGCCAAAGAACAAAAACTAAACCCAAAAACCACCGAAGAGAACACAAGAGAAATATAATGCCATGATACAAAATAGAGCAATCCACTACCCAACATGGGATAAAGGAGAATTTTTGTTTCAACTTTATTTTAGAGGCACTAAATATCCTACTGCATTTTTGCATAATACTAGAAGGGCAGAAAATATATCAAAATGTAGATAACAAAACACCAATCCTAGAGAGTAGGGGTGAGGACAATACACTAGGCATATTCCTTGAGAATGGAAGCCACTAAGGAGCAATAGGACTAGTATCTCAAAAAATACCCCCAAGAGAGAGGACCACTACAACATAAAGGAGACCTCATACAAGTATAAAGATAATAAAAATACCTACTAGATAGGTAGGCCCAATACTTCCAAAGCAACAATTATCATTAATTGTGGAGGAAAATTGTCTTCCCAAATTATAAATTGGCTATTATCCACTCCCAAATTGGCCATAACATCAGCAACATGGTTACCTTCCCTATAAATATGATAAATTTTATCTTCTAACATACCTTACAGAATATTTGAGGTGTCCTTAATAATATTCAAGATGAAACAACTATTAGTCTTTCTATCTTGCAAATCCTGAATGCTGTTCAAGGAGTCACCTTGTACAAGAAGTATTTTGAAGGCCCTCTCAAAAACTTGATGAAAACCCAAGAAAAGCACCTTATATTTAGCTATATGGTTGGTTTGAATAGCATAATCTTGGGCGTAAGCAAAAATTACCTCACCATTATCATTTTTGACAACACCCCCTCCACTAACCCTCCCAGGGTTACCTTTAGTCACTCCATCAAAGTTTATAATGACCTACCATTTATTTGGTTTATGTCATCTAGTAGCCAATCATTTTTAGACAATGGATACAAAAGCAGAAGAACCTAGATTCAATTTCCAACTAACAACAACCCCTTTATCCACAACTTTCTCCTTACCATTTCTAGGACCAAAGACAAGTTATTTTTAATAGCAACTTTAATCCTTCTAAAGAAAAAGGATTCATCCCTAGCAATATCCTTAAAATTTCTTTTGTTCCTCTCGCACCAGATACCTTATAAAAAATGAGGAAGAACCAGGTCGTACACCCTATTGAGGTTGTGACTGATGAAAGGGGATTTCCATTGAATAAAAAGTTCCTTGAAATTTTGATGCAACATCCACTCGATAGAAAATTAATCTAGTAAAGCATTGAGCACCTTATTTGAGAAATTACAATGGATGAAATATGATCCATAAATTCAGCATACTTAGAACATAAGAGACAAATATTGGGAATATGGAAGCCTTTATTAAATAAATCATCAATAGTTAAAATTTTATTTTGCAAACACAACCACAAAAAAAAATCAATCTTGGGGATCAAATGAGGATACCAAACCCTTTCCGCTAGAAAATATCCTCCGCTAGATAATTTTTGGGCCTCAAATGATGAAAAAAAGGCCTTTAAGAGAATGAGTCCATAGAAGGAAGTCCTTGTCATTCTGTTAAGGAAAAAAGTACTATTGCAGCAACATGTTCAAATTTGCCAAAATTTGAAGGATTCAAGGATCAAGTATATTTAAAATTAGATTCTTCTAAATCCTCTTGCCATTAGTGATGATTATATAATCAATTACTTTTTATCCATATTTTAGTGAGAAAGGAGCCTTCAACTCATAAAACTTAAGACTAAGAAATATGGGTTTAGGAAGAATTCAAGTATCCTCCCAAAAGATCACATCCTTGTTATTCCCAATCTACCACCACATCCCCTTCATAACCAAACTTCTAACCCTTAGCAAACCATTCCAAATCACAAAGACCCTAGGAGGAGCAACATTTCTAAAAAAAGAAATGTGATTTTCTAGATACTTACCTCTCATAATATCTTTCCATAGTTGATCCTTCTCAACACATAATCTCTAGATTATTTTTACATTTATCATATTATTGAACAACAACAAATTTGTAATCCCAATACCACCTTATTTCTTAGAAGATCGGACCCTATCCCAAGAGACAAGGGACACCCTCTGTTTATTCTACACCCTAGCCCAACAATCTCCTAAATATATAATCAATATTCCGTATCACTTTGGAGTGAATTATAAAAAGAGACATATAATAGATGATAATACTTTGGAGGGTATCTTTAATAAATTACAACTTACCTGCTTGGCTTAGGATATTACCTTTCCACCTATCTAACTTGCATTGAATCATATCAAACACAGGAGACAACAACTCCTCCTTCATCCTACCAATGAAAAATGGTATACCTAGATATAAATAAGGAAGGTTAGTAATGCCACAATAAAAAATACCTACAACTCTATATTAAATTTACCCCTCAGTATTCATAAAAAATATTTGACTTTTATGGAAGTTGAGTTTTTGGGTGGAAGCTTTCTCATACAACTGTAAAATATTCACAAATTCCTTAACCTTCATCATAGTAGACTCACAAAGAAGTATAGTGTCATATACAAATTATTGATAAAAAATTACACTACAATACCAATAGACCTAATATCCTTAATCATAGAGGACAAGGTAGCATCAAGAATCAATATTCCTAAAGCTTCAACCATCAAAATGAAAAGATATAGAGATAAGACATCACCTTGCCTAATACCTATTTGACCCCCAAAAATCCACTCAGAATCCCATTGATGATGATAGAAAATTTAGTAGAGGAAATACAAACTCTAATCCACTTCCTCCATAGACCCCGAAAGCCAAATTTTTGTAACACCTTATCAAGGAACTTCTAAGAGACATTGTCACAAGCCTTTTGCATATCAAGTTTAATAAGCATTCCAGGAAACCTACTTTTAGACATAAAATATAAAGTCTTATGAATTGTAATGATGCCATCCACAATATACCTACCATGAACAAAATCACCTTGAATATTGAGAAAAGTGAGACTTTTCATTTTTCATCTAATTTGAGTCATGTAATTCAATTTTGTCATGCCTCACTTATATTGAGCACAATTGGTCTCTATTTGAGACAATACACTACAAAAGTGCAATGGGTTGAGCCAAAACCACTTTAATGACCTTGTCTTTGTGAAATATAACCTTATGATTTCTAAAACACACGTGGAGGGTAGTGAATATTACTATAAAATTCAATTGGATAAGTTAGATCCACTTTTTGATTGGATTGCCAAGAGTTCTATGGATCTTAGAGTTTACTATAGAGGACCTTGAGGCAATTGAGGAGGAAACAAAACATTTCAAAGGATTGGAGGAGATATACCATGATGATACTATACTTGAGCATCTTCCAATTCACCCACTAATTTAGAGCCAAGGCCAACCATTATGTTCCATGGTATTCCAACAACAAAAGTATTAGTTTAACATTTACATTATAATAAGTGAGTTTATACCATAATTATTTAGTGGTTAAGGTCATAAATTGCAAACCACTTAATAACTATTGGCATTATCTTCTTGGATGTTCTAAATATAACATATCATTACAAAAAGCATAAAAAATATTATCATAATAATGATACATAAAAAATGCTTTTAGTGGTTTTGAAAAAGTACCAGATTGATCAAACTAAACCTTACTTTTTGAACTTTATTTAGTTGTATAACCATAATATTTGACTATGTAATTTTAGTAAAGTTACTATTAGTGATAAAATTAATGAGGTGCCACAATTAAACATTTTTTAGAGTCCAACTGACTACATGGTGATACTACTCATTCTCTATCATATGGATAATAACACTATATAGGACGTGAAGAACACAAGCTTGTACTGAGAGGGGGGGTGAACAGTATAGGACCACTTTTTACTTTTTTTTTCAAATCAATATTATGTAGTGTATAGATAGCAGTAAGCAAAGTAATGCACAAAAAACCATACACAATAGAGACACCATAATTTACATGGTTCACCCAATGTGGGCTAATCCACGGAGAAAATATTTTACTAAATTTTTCTCAATCAATCTCTTTGGGAATCCTTCCCAATTACAATATTTATGGACCTCTTTCCAAAGGAGATGTTGATCCCCTAATTTCAAGTTTGTGGATCTCTTCCACTAGAGAACTTTTTCCCCTTCTGGTCTAGCTAGTGATCTTCTAGAAGAATCTGTCTCTCTGCTGAACTGACTTGTGGATCTCTCTCCACTTGAAGACTCCTCACTCAGATCTATCTTCAATTGTCCTAGTTTTTGGATATCTATCCACTGATACTCTATCATCTATACTCTGTCACCTCCAAAGTTGTCTCAATACTATACTAAACATAGTCTAGTCGGCCTAGCATATCTCTACTTAATATCTTGCACTAAGCATAGTTCATTTGGTCTAGCACAACTCTACTCAATCTCTTGCACTAAACACAGTTTATTCTGTATAGCACAAGTCCACTCAAATCTACACTAAACATAGTTTATTCGGTCTAGCACAAATATTATCAATAAATCCTCATAGAACCTTCTCAAATCTGCTCAACAGATCCACACAAATCCTACTCAAATCTGGTCAACAGGTCCACACATAACCTACTCAAATATGCTCAACAAGTCCTCTCTAGAAATTGTCCAAATCTACTCAATAAGCCATATCTAGGTCTTTCTAAAATATGCATAGCAAGCTTCCATAAAATCTTACATAAAATCATTCCATAAGCCTTTTCAAAGAATTATCTCAAATCACTTTAACAAGCTCACACAGAACTTGTCCAATCTCATAGAATCATAAAGAGAATTGTTAGAGACTCAATATGTTCTACACTCAATGCTTAATAAATATCTCAATTTAATCTCATAAAAGCATAAAGAGAATTTTTAGAGACTCAATATGTTCTATACTCAAATCCCAATCTCAAATCAATCTCAATATCATAGAAGCATAAAGATAATTTTTAGAGACTCAATATGTTCTATACTCAAATCCCAATCTCAACTCAATCTCAATCTCATAGAAGCATAAAGAGAATTTTTAGAGACTCAATATGTTATATACTCAAATCACAATCTCAACTCAAATCAATATCATAGAAGCATAAAGATAATTGTTAGAGACACTCAATATGTTTTATACTCAAATCCCAATCTCAACTCAAATCAATCTCACAGAAGTATAAGGATAATTGTTAGAGAATCTATATGTTCTATTCTCAAATCTCAATCTCAACTCAAATCAATATCATAGAAGCATAAAGATAATTATTGGAGACTCAATATGTTCTATACTCAAATCCCAATCTCAACTCAAATAAATATCATAGAAGCATAAATAGAATTGTTAGAGACTCTATTTGTTCTATTCTCAAATCTCAATCTCAACTCAAGTCATAATATAGAATAATTTGTTTCATGGAACTTGAACAACCACTTCACACAATTACTTGACTAGGCTCAATCAACTCTACTCAACCAATCACCTCAAGGAACAATTCTTTCCACAAACCCTAGTCCAAGCATGTATCAACCAACTCAAAATGTTTCCAGTAATGCTAAAAAAAAATCTAATATAACAATGATACTCATGTTCTTAACTCATGTTCAAGTTCTTTGCACGACCAATTGGCTTCAAAAACAATGCTTATAAAACAAGGTTTAATCACAACTCTCAAACTAGAAAACCTTGAAGCATTAAACCAACAACTCCTCAAAAGGAAACCACAATCAATCCTTTTCTCTCCAAATATATTTTCATAAATCAATCATTCAAATAAGATAATGAAGAATATTGCCCATACCTTTTTGATGCCTTATGAGTTGTCCACTAGATCTGCCACACTCAACACATTTTCTTTTTCCAATCTCAACAAGGGTTAGATGTCTTGAGTAATAACACAATAATAAAAATAATATCTCAATAACATATTATTACTCATACTCAATAAAATTCACCATATCCTCTTATGCAAGAAATAAACCCTCAAAAGAATGAATCAAACTTACTTTTGAAACTCCTTGACAAAACTAGAAATATCTCCTTGCACACACCTTATTTATCTCTCTAGGCAATCTAAACAAATAGCTCTCGAAAATATATTTCCAATGATATATAATAAGATATACTTCCAAAAATAAAATCAACAGAAATCTCTATCTCTCCTAGGGCATACCATATCCTTATTTCTCCTTAGCCAACCTTGGAAAAAATTAAAATATTAAACAACATCAAAAATTAAATCCACTTGCCTTACCCTCGACAGGATTCAATCCCCTGACGTCCTCCTTCCCAACGTCTTAGTCGTAGCCAAGCCATCATTGGGCCATGCGCCTTGACGTGTCTAAAATGGCACGTCCACCATAAAGTTTGTGTGAACATCATTCCTCTAAAAAATAACAAGCACTTCAAGCGCTTTTTCCTTGTAATCCAAAAGGTCTCACGTGAGTTGAACGTGGGACCTCCTCCTTAGTACCAAGCCAAAATACCACTAGGCCACGCTGGCCTTTGTGCTTAGAGCCTCCGAACCTTCACACCTTTAGCTTTTACATAAATCATAAAGCCTTCGAAAAAACAAAACCTTTTCGCATGCACTTCAAATAATTATTGCAAGGGATCCTTAGTAAATGTTTTTTTATGGCATTTATATAATGCCTTTATCCTCTTTTGCAATCATGTTGGCGCTTCGAATAATTTCGATGTCAGCATGATTTTTAATTTATAATTAATTTAAATTTAAATATTATAAATTAAAAAGAACCAACCTTAGGTTTAATTTAATTAAACCTTAGAACCTTGTCTTAATGCCCAATATTGGTATAATTAAATATTATTTATAAAATTTAAATTCCTTGTGAATTTAAATAATTTATAAATAATTATTAAACCTCATTTTTAACCTTTGCAATAACCCATATTGGATTTTTATAAATCAATCACTTAACCTATGCTCCCAATAATATTAAAATATTATGGAGCCTTTTTCCTTTCACTTCTGCACTGATGAAGCTTTTTCCTGGATGACTTGGGTCACTTTATTTCTTTCCAAATTCCTTTAGATGAGTGATAAGTCTATTAGGTGACATCAATGACAACTTTGACTTAGAGGATTCAAAATGTCCAATAGGTCGAGGGGCATATAGATAAGAAATATTTATGCTAAATATCACAAGTCCATCACAACAAAAGTGATTTGACAACTAGGCAAAGGCTAAAGGAAACAACATATTTTCAAAAGAACTATACTGATCTGAAGTAATAACCCAAAGAATTCTCTATAGGGGATAGATTTTTCCTAAGAGTAAAACCAATGAAGAGTACCATAAAGTCTACTAAATTGGATCCTCATTTTTTGGTATTTTTGAGATCATTGAAAAGATCAATTTGATGGCTTACAGACTTTTCTTACTATCCAATTTCTCAAAGATCTAAAACTCTTTCCACATATCCCTACTTAGGAAGTATGTTGTTGATCCTAATCATGTGTGGGATATCTCAAAATTGTAGGTGATAGATCCATTTTCCATTGAAGTAAGGCTAGTGATGATTCTAGAGTTTCTTTATAAATCAATGATAAATAGTGCAAGGTCCAATGGGACCAATATTCTGAGAAAATACCACTTGTGAAAAAATAGATAAGATGAAAAGACATTTTCCTTATTTATTTGAATAATTGTGAAATGTAATACTATGCAGGAACACAACAGATTGTGTTTAGTCCAAGGGGATATAATGTCATGACCCTCCTTGGTAGTACTAATCCTTTAAGTTGACCTATACATTGTGAATGATGTGTAATGTTTACTTTTGTACTTTTTAATGGATATATATTTTTGATATTGTGTCTATTTTTGTATACGAATATGGTACTATGAATGCACTTCTTGGTTGTAGGATCAGGTACTCTCATCTACTCCTTCATCTCTCTAAGGGGCATACGATGACTAATTATCAAAGTCCATCACAACAAAAGTAATTTGATTCCATATTGCCTTTATAAAATTGTATCTACATTATTCTTGCTCTTTAAAGTATTTTTATTTGGTCAAAAAAAGTTAAATTAAATATTATGAAATATTTAATATTCAAATTTAAAATATTAATGTAAAAATGAAATATGATGAAGTAGTACTTCAAAAACATAAACTAGTTTTTGATTCATCAGATTGTAGATATGCAAGTTAAGAACATTCTCCTAGTCTTATAGGATTTTCGATTCACCAGATCTCATTATGCGCAAGTGAATATTTTAATACCAACAACAAAAACGTATTAGAAAAGAGAAAGAAGAAAAAAAAAGGGCTTATAAACTTAAATAAAGAGACGAGTTAGGAAAAGAAAAAAATATTTGATTGAATTTTTATTCCAAAAAAAGTAGTGATATATCTACAAAACTTTGAATGTGTTTTGACCTACAGGTCTCACCATAGATTTCAAAAGATAGATAAATATCTAATATTCTTGAGTACAAAGAAGAGAAGTAGTATAAGATTCCTGAGAATAGATAAAAGGTTAATACTAAAAAGTATATAGAAGAAGCCTCTAGAGATAAGGAAATATAGAGGCATAGAGAAAAGTTGAAGTTTTGGTTAATTAGATAACCAAAAAGATAAGGTTGACTAGAAATTCTACATATATTTCAGTCTTGGCCTTCGAATCACTAAACACGTTCAAAATTTTGTATATGTATAACTTTTATTTTGGAATAAAAATTTAATCAAATATTTTTTGTTCCTTTCCTAACTTGTCTGTTTCTTTACGTTTATAATCCCTCAATTTTATTCATCTATTTTCTAATATTTGTTTTTTGTCGGTATTATGCTCTTCACTTGAACGTAATGTGATCTGGTGAACTAGAAATCTTGCAACACTAGGAGTATGCTCTTCACTTGCACATCTGTGATCTAGTAAATCGGAAACTAGTTTACATTTTTAGAGTACTACTTCATCATGTTTCTTTTTTGATTAATGAGAAAAAAATTTGATTTTGCCAAGACAAACTTTGTGGTAGGGCTTGCATAGATAGTGTTAACACAACACTACTTGGAATTCAAAGGAAAAACATACAAGTAGATAAGAGGAATAGTCATGGAAAATAATTTTGTTATGGTTTATTCTTGTTTATTTATTTGTTGTTTATAGGAATAGGTATTTAAAAAAATTTCTATGGAAAATATTTTATTTTATAAAAAATACATTGATGATGCCATTGGGGTTTGACATGGCCCTAAGGAGGATCTTAATGGTTTTCTTTTTTAATAGCCACTCTATTGCAACAAATCCTATATTTAGGGTGAATCATCATCACAACTCTAGATTTACCCCCGTGAGAACACCCAACCCCTAGATTCACAAGGGGAAACACTATGATAACCACTATAGCCCCTAGATTCTGTAGAAAAATTGTTGCTCCCACTACAGCAAATCGTACCTAAAATTTTTTAGCTTAATGATAAATTTTCTATATGAATTTCATTATTTTTGTTAAAAACCTTTATTTGACAAAAAAGAATGATATATTTATATTTTATGTTATAATAATTTTTACAAAATCTTATATCTCATAAATATCTTAATATAATATAATTTTATATATTAGCATTGAAATGGTGAAGGGTAAAGTGGATTTTGACCAAGCCATAGGCCATATGAGAAGATCCTCATGGACTACATTGTTTACCAAATATATGCTTATCCATCCATACTTTTATTATCGAGGAATGGAAACTAATTATCAATTTGAATTTGTTGTATCAAATTATAGAAATGCAAAAAAAAAAAAACAACCCATATTGACCAATATCATAATTTAATTTAGCACATAGAATATGGTTATACCATGCAAATACTTAATATAATAAATACAAAAGAAAGCTATCTTAGAATATTTTTTCATATAAAAATATATCATTTCTTGAATTCTTGGTATCTATTATAATTAATAAACAATTAATTAATTTCATTTTTAATATTGTTGAATAATATATCAACAATAAAATCATGACATATGAAAACATAATATATATATATATTTTAAATTATTATTATTATCTTATTATTATATAAGTTATGAAAGTATCATTATAAATGTATAATATGACCATCATACACTAACTATTTTTTCTTAATTTTCCATAAGTATATCAATAGCTTAAATATTAATAGGAAAATTAATAACATGATTGAGGATTTTTCACAACCAATCAATCATGACAATGAAACTAATGATATATTAGTATTATTAAGCATGTTACAATATAATGATATCTTAAAAAAATACTTCTACCTATTTTAAATAACATGTTGATCCATATTATTATATTTCTTAGAAAAATAATGTTCAATAAATAATGTTGCAATGACGATTCACCCTAAAGGTAGGGTTTTCTATAGCAGAAGTGGTTATATTTCTATAGAATTTAGAGGCTATGATGTCTATCACTGTGATTCTTGCATCTAAATTTGGGTTTGCAATGGTTATTCACCCTAAAGATAGGGTTTTTTGTAGTGGATAAACTATTAAACACCGTAATTCATAGTGCATCCTTGTCTTCCACTACTTCCCCATGGCTTCTAGATCTACTTGATGATAGATATTAAAGCTTCCAAATATTGATGAACTCAAAATTTTTTGAACTTGTCTTTTAGGGGAATGGTGTGCAGGGTATCAAGGATGGATTTTAGGGTTATGGGTTTTATAGCGGCTCTATGGAGAATCACATGTTTTTTCTAGATGGAGAGGAAGGTCCTTTCATGGGTGTGGGTTCCCTACTAGAAGGTGCTAAGAGTGGATCCCATCCAAGGGCTTGACTCACTTGGGTTTAGTCACCTAGCTCTTTTGGAAGGTCTCGGGTCATCTAAAGGTAATTTTGAAAGTGGGACTTGTTTGCAAGGTCCTTAGATTTATCTCAAATTCATTAAAAATAGCAAATATTATGTTGTAGCATCTAATAAAATTGGTATTGTTAGTCCTAAAGTTATTTTTTATCGCTACCTTTTTGGAAATTAAATTTTTTTTTCAAGATAACTAATTCAAATCACCATGAAGGAAGAAAACTATAGTTTGGTGGACAAATTTTAGGGGGTGAGGCTAGACCTAGATTCAATTAGAATATGGACCTTGTAAAAGTGAAAATATTTGGGTGTAATAAAAATTGTTACGACTCCTAAAGCCTTTGTTTTTATAAAACTAATCTATGTGGAAGATTCAAACCACATCCTAGGTGGTGGCCCATGGTTATATAGTAAAAGGGGCTTGTTCATTCAGAAACAAGATCCTAATTTCAACCCACATACTCAAAAGATAAACTTGATGCCTTTTTGGATTTGTCTCCTTGGTCTTCCTTACTATCTATGGTATGATGATATTTTAAGAGTGGTTAAGGTAGTGTGAGACCTTATTCAAATTGACTCAATGGCCAAAAAAAAATCCAGAATGGTATTTGTGAGGTTGTGTGTTATGGAAGATTCAAACTTGGATCTCCCTTCTTCAATCAAGCTTACCTCGTACATGGGTACTTGGGTCTAGCCCATTGTATATGAAATTAAATTGATAATTTACTCTAGGTATGGAAATTTTGGTTACCCAATGGACCAATATCCCAAAAATATTCAAAAAAATAGGGGTAAATTGGATCAAGATAAACCCTAAAAGTGTAGACACCAAAACAGCACCAATCCGATTATGTGACTGCAAACACTGATCGCTTTGACAAACACAGCCCCCAGGGCAGCCCTCAGAGGTCAAACAGTGGTCCTAACCACTTTCATAGCAATTTTGTAAGGTCAAGAGGCAATTTGGCACATTCAGGCACTTTGCTCAGTATTCGTCTCACCCAGGGACGAATTCAAAATGGAATCCGTCTCACCCAGAGACGAATTCTGAATTCATCTCTGGTAGGGACGAATTCTGAGTTTAACGGGCAAAAAGAAGAATGGCGCCAAGTGGCAGCCCAAGACAGTCAGTTGATGACTCCTGCCTCGCACGCGCATGTGGGTGGGCAAATAGGCCGTTAGAGGACTGTCACAAGGGCAGTTATGAAAGCCCAAGTCATGGAGGACCCCCCTCCCTCATGGGAAGACATGACTGCCACATGGCACCTATGGCCAACACATGGCGCTTGTGCTTCCCTCTCAAAAGAGACCCCATGGGTCTATAAAAGGTGAGACTTTTCTCACCCAAAAGGAAGATTGGAGGCGATTTCAAGCAACGAAGTGTTGTCCGATTGATTACCCACTTGCATCTTTTGATTCACCTTCTCACATCCACTAATCTCTTTTGCAAGGGAGGTTATTGGGTGGCTTTTGGAAGCGTGGATCCAACCCAAATCCAACATTTGACCACCTTACACCACCAATTTGCAGACATCCCAATCCTAAGAGGTTTTGGGCCCATCCCTAGTGGATTGGCATCGAAATCAAGTGCCAACGGTGGGAGGCCCACTTGGGCACCCCCGCACTTTCTAAGTTTTATTCTAAAGCATTCTAGATTATTTGTTCATGTTGCATCTCATGTTATTCTGTCTGGTTAACTCATAGCTTCAATTTCATAACATTTTGATCAGATTTTATCATGCCTTTTGTCGCTTTGTTGTCCTACTAACTTGCAGGTGGCGATATCAAATTCCTGAGGATAGAGGCCAAATTGGGAGAATCCGACCATCTGGGTCGTCCCAAAATGGCCCCAATTACATAACCCCTCTATTTGTAGGTGTTTTGGAGGTCTCGGGAGTCGACATTGGAGCAACATCACTTCGGCTTTTCCAACACAGTAGAATTCGTCCCACCCAGGGACGAATTGCAGTTAGAGTCGTCCCGCCGGGGGACGAATTCCAGTGAAGGCAGATTGGCTGACTGTTTCAATGGCAATGGCCTTCTGGTAATATCTTCTATCTTCTGTCAGGTTTTCAGGCCATTTGGACTCACTTTACTCATTGTTTTAGACAAATGTTTATATGCATCTTTTGGCGATTTTAGAGAACAGACACTTCTTATTTGCAGCAGGTGCTACTGACATCTTCGTTGTTTCTTTGTTCGTAGGAGGAGTAGCAGAGGTCAAGGACTCATCAACATCAGCGACGACATCGTCTTGGCCCACCCATCTCAAGTGTGGGCACGCGGAAAGAGGAACCTTAAGTCTTGATTGTAATCAAATTCTTTTAACGCTCCTAGCCCCTGAAAAGGGAGGAGGCGTCTTTGTAATAGAGATCAAGAGAGTTTAATGAAAGGGCTGTGTTTTCTCCATTTGCTTGTATCTCATTTCAATGCGTCTCTTTCATTTCATGCATTCTACATTTCTAGGACTTAAGCGTATTTGATTTTGAATGCATCGCAATTAGTGTTTCCTTTGCCCGGAATCTCGTGCTTTCAGTGGCGATCATGGTGGGACCCAGTCCCCTATTTTTAAGATCATAGAAACTGATCAAATTTTTGTGTTTTGTGCTTGACAAGTACATTTTTTTGTTGCAGACTGTTATTCGTCTCTGACTGTGACGAATTCTTTATCGTAATTCGTCTGACCCTGAGACGAATTCAAATTCGTCTCTGGTAGGGACGAATTCTGTTCTAAAATTCGTCTCACAGAGGGACGAATTCCTTCCTGTAGATTTTTAGAGCAAAAATTCAGAAGCAACCGGTCCAGGCAGAGAAGAGGTAGGGATTTTTATAATCTCTGTTAAATTTTTTGTTTATGTTTCTGTTTCTTTGATTGTTTTCATTTTATCCTGCATTGCTTAGGGAAAGTCATTTATGCTTGTTTCATTTTCGTTAAATAAAATGAATCCCACACACTTCACGTAGTAACTATAAACCAAGGAGCTGGTCGTAAGACCCCAACCCTTGAGCAAGACCAACGGTGGGTTCATCACCACCTTGGCTTAGCTTTGCATCCATTTCCCCGATTGTCATTGTTGTTAGGCGTAAATCCTGATGAAAGTCGACCGAGTGTCACCGGGGTGATTCCCATGCGCGCGAGGATAAGTCTTCTATGGTAGGTGCCATTAACGGGACAATCCCCCTTCCGTACCGCCTACGTACCACGTACCATCTGCTCTCACGTACCTATAGTCTCCCTCTCGTAAGGGCGGGTATATAGAGAGGTTGGTATATCGGCCTGGTTGGTATATTGAAGGGGCGACCATTTTGGGAGTTATATGAGCCTTCATTATGCATTTAAACGTTCTTCAAAAACATTCAAAAACAAAACAAAACATCAAAATGCACTAAACCAGTTTAGGACACACCATTAATCCTTAAAAGAGATAATCACGGTTTGTGTATGTGTGTGTTTATTTCTGCTTAGTGTAGACAAAAAGAAAAATCATCATAAACGAGATAAAAATCTGCTTAGATAGTAGAGGAGCACCGCAATGGTGTACACCCGTAGCCAAGCCCAATCAAGGGCAGAAGCTCCGAAAGGTACACAAGAAGCAGGCACAAGTCGCCTTCGCTTTAGTCCTGAGGACTTAGTCATACCCCCTTGGCGGTCTGGCCCACAAGAAGGTCCACGTCAGACCACATCAAAAAGAATTATTGGGATCCCCCTCGGTGGGGTATGCCCATTCAAAACAGCCCCTTTCGGGAAGACGCTTTACATGTAGACCTTGACGTAAATAGAGAATCACCTCTTGAGGTTAGACATGAGTGGCCACAGCGCGATGAAGCGTTAGAGAGGCACACTGTCCATTTGGAGGGACAACGTGGATATGGCGTCCCTTCTTTACCTCCCATCAGAACAGAAAGACAAAATCCAGGAGCGCAGGGCTCCTTACACAGGGCGAGCTAACTCCGCCTGCCCCTTTCAAACCCATGAAAGGGAGTATGAGGAAAGCCATCGCATTCCTCAAGGACAACAAACAGCGCGGGAACCTTGCGTTTCTGCACCAGCTAGATATCATGATCACCCATTAAGGCCAGAGCCTCAAGTACATGTCGCCTACCTCGACAGAGGGAAGCGACCCATTGAAATTTTAGAGCATCAAGATCAAGGCAAACACATAGGAAAAACATTCAAACCTCCTGAGCAAAAGAGGGCAGACCAAATTGACCCGACAGTCGCCACACATGCCGCTAAAGCCCGAATCTCGCAGCTTGAGCAAGGTCATCAGGAGTTAGAGTACTTATGCCGCCTGAACAAAGAGCGCATGCAGCGCGAAGTGGATGAGTTGCGCTATAAACTACCTGAGAGGGAGCCAACCCCTCGCACCCACAGAGTAGAACAATATGTGAGGCATAATCCGTTGGCGCAGGACAGGTCTCCACGACCTCGTCAAGTTTTGCCTCCGAGACCTTATAGACCCGAGAGGGAGGCCACTCCCCGAAACAATGATGGGTACCCTCAGCAGGGACTCAATCAGGGTTATAGGTCTCGCCCAGAGACTCCTCAAGAACTTTATGAGGAGTATGAACCAGAGATAGAATGGGCCAAAACGCCCCATCAAGGCAGGAGGGCTGCCACTCGGCCACCCCTCCATAGGCCTCCAGTCTCCCGTAACTCACAACGGGAACAAACAAAAGAGGAAGAGATAAAATCTTCAGATGCATACAAAGCGCTATTAGAGCGTTTGGAGTCCGTGGAGACAAAAGCTGCTGGGCATCAAAAACCCACATTACGTCAACTCCGCAGTCATCCAGTGCATCCCTCAGTGCCCACACCTCTTTACCCCGAACATTTCAAGTTGCCTCAATTGGCAATCTTTAAAGGTGAAGAGGACGCACAAGAACATGTTACAAGATTTCTAAGCCAATGCTTCGGCATCCAAGATAATGACGCATTGTTGCTTAGGACATTCATAACCACATTCGTAGGCCCTGCCTCGGATTGGTTCACGCAATTACCCAAACACAGCATAAGCAACCTAGATCAATTAGTAGATGCGTTTCTTGAACGCTTTGCCTTCAACACAAGGAAGAAGGCATCACTGAGTGATCTGGCTAGCCTCAAGCAATTTGAGGAAGAAACAATGGCAGCATACGGGAATCGATGGAGAGCTTTGCTTTCTAGGTTACCCTACCATCCCCCTATGTCTGATCTCACACAGATGTTCGCAAAAAGTTGCTTGAAATCGATCTCTGGGCTATTGCAGCTGCAGCAATACGCCAGCTTAGAAGAAGCTTTGGCGCAAGCCGAGTTATAGAAGAGATCAAAATAGGCGAAGGCGCAATCGCCAAGCCTAAAAAGAAAGAGTGGAATAAAACCACTAAGACCGGGACAACGCAACCACAACATGCTGCGGTTAACCAAGTTGCGATAAATGTTCCCACGCCTGTGCAAGAAATGCAGCCTCAAAAGGCTAATTACCAGGCAGTGCCTCCTGGTTATGAAAGAGATAATAGAAGATAGGAGCAGAATCAGCAGCGTCGCCCTAGGCGACAATTCACCCCTTACACGGAGTCCAGGGACTCCCTATTTGACCGCTTGTCAGTGGAAAATTTAGTCACTCTGCCAGAAATCCAAACTATAGACCCTAACGCTCCTAAGCCTAAGGGATACAGAGAAGAATTGTATTGTAGATTCCATAGGCGCAGAGGACACGATTTGAATGGATGCTGGAAATTCAAAGAATTAATCCAAGATTTGATCGACAATAGAACATTGGCCGTGGACAACCCCATAGCGCCAAATAATCAACAAATGGGGGTATTCAAGGACCCTTTGCCTACCCACGAGGCACAGGAAAAACCACTCTAGATTAACGAGGTGCGACAGAATCTTCCCATGCAAGGATTTGTGGGAATGATCAGCATAGTGACAAGGAACAAAAAGTACCCAGCAGTTGCCCCCGAGGTAGCTACGAGAGAAGTTTCGACAACATCGCAGCCTCAACAATGCCCAACGCAGTTGCCTCCGCCTAGACCCGAGGTCACGATACGGACCAAACTCACGCAGAGTTTGAGGACCACATTGGCTAGGCTTTCCATTTACGAGCTTATTCAACAGTCAACACCTCATAGAGAAGCTCTTATGGAAATATTAAAAGCCATCGAATTACAGCCTCACGAAGCAAATTCTTTCAACAACTTCGTGGGACATGTGAAATGATGTACGGAGCCGGTCATTACCTTCAGAGAGGATGAAGTCAAAATGATATCGAATGACATGGCAGATCCACCCCTGCACGTTATCGCGTGGGTCAACGGGATCCCGTACAAGAGAGTGTTGGTAGATACTGGCTCGTCCAGTAACATCATTACCACTGTAGCCTTAAAACATCTAAAGCTGCCAGCCTCTCATATCATAGCCTCGACATACACACTGCGAGCTTTTAACGATGCAATATGCTCGACAGTCGGCACAGTTGTTCTACCTATTCAGGTAGGACAAAAGACAATACCAACATTGTGCCATGTGTTAGAAGGCGAGATGGCTTACAACATACTGCTAGGGCGGCCATGGATCAGGGACATGAAGTGTGTCCCTTCGATCGCTCACCAGTGCTTAAAGTATGCTTTTGAAGGAGAAATACATGTAGTCCCCATGGACTTAGAACCCTTCAAGTATTGCAATGCGGTACAATTCCTGCCTCAATCGACCCTCCCCTCAACGCATTTGGATTTCCATTTAAATCCATCTAAAAAGGGTCCGATATCACAGGCGCCACTGGTGACCAAATCAACAAAATCCCAGCCAGGTGAGCCTTCATCATCTGCTCCTTCATTATCAACGCCACCTGTCATGGCCAAACAGAAGGACAAGGGAAAACAGATCATGGAGGAGGCTCAGCCCTTAGAAAAGGGGTTGCCCACCATTTCAACGGTATCAACCGAGGAAACACCTAGTACAATAGAAGCTGAGACTCCTAAACCACCAAACATGGAATGGACTCAGGAAGGACTCCCGTTTCCTCCTACCCAATCGTCAACAATCACTGTTGAAATGGCCAGTACGGGCCTGGGAGAGTATTTAGTGCAAAATGTTGTGGCAACGCCCGCATTGGAATCAGTACAGGACATGGGGAGACCTCGCCTTCCCATAGGAACAGTTGTTCCTCTAGGTTACCCTCCAAACCAGACAAATTTTGTGTATGGGGGCCTAGATCATGGTGTCGAACCATGCAAGCAAAAGGAAGAAGACGAAGAGCCTTTTGCTGAAAATATCAATTATCTATCAAACCCAGATTTTGCTCTCAGATATCTCGGCCAATGCAATTGGCATGGATACGGGCTAGGCAGATATGAGCAAGGGATGCGTGTCCTTTGCCAACCAAGATATCAGATGCCATATGATAAATCGGGAGTAGGGTTCAACCACCCCCTGCCCTTAGACATCTTGGTCAAAAATATGCAAGGCCTAGAAATAGGCAACAAGGGGGGATTGGCACCGGATCTTTATGCCAACCCAAATACGAGAATATACATTGGGAGATTACCTCCCGTGGTCAACAAACACCCTTGGCAACAATAGTAATCCCTCTCCTTTGCTAGAGAGAGGTGAAAGTTTGGACATTAATCCTCAAAGAGAACATCAACGGTGTCCGGACATCTTTTTGAAGCTATTCCCCTTAGAGATTCCAGTTGAGTCAATACAGTGTCAAGAGAATCAGGTCCCTCCACCAAGAGTGGAACAACCGCAATGGGACCAGATTAACTTACTGGAACAAGGAGAACCCTCAATGTCGCAAGTAACAATTGCTGAAGAGAATGAACATTTTTGGATCTCCGAAAGTGATTCAGAAGATGAGACTGAGATGATCTATCTCAGACATGCGCGACGGAATAATCGCCCTTTAACTCATGAAGATCTAATGGGACAGATGGGTATAAGGTTAGGGCATGAATGGTGGGTAGACCCAACAAGGTGGGACCAAGTGTTGGATCCATGGCTCCAAATTCAAGATGAGCACCGTCCACCACGAGACCCTATCATGACATCAGTGCCGAGGGAAGACCCCGTCTTCCTATCAGCACATAGGGCCGATCCGTTCATACCCGTCCCTACAGAACCAGATCCGGAGCATAGGAAGCATCCAGAATGTTCGAGCTATAACACCCATGGTAATGGAGACCAAACTCATTTCATCCACATGATCTCCATTGACTTGACCGCACCCATCCGCAATCCGGCCGATCCAGCATGGTCATTGCATCTAGACATAGATGCCATCGACTGGGATCGCGTCAATTCACCTTTATCACCATCAGAGTACTGGCCTTTTGGTGAAATGCTTCATTTTACCCCAAGGACAACTCAGGATATTTTTCAAGCTGAAGAGGGACCCGAGGTTCCAAACGTAGATCTAAACTCAGCTAATGATATCCATTTGATCCCAACTCCACATCAGTTGGAGGACGGATCCCACATGTCGATCGAGGAGACGACTGACGTAGATATCGGCACAGATCCAATGAATCCACAGATTCTCAAGCTGGGGGTAAGTCTCTCCCCCAAAGAGCAAGCCGACTACATTGCCCTTCTCAAAGCGAAGAAGGAGGTTTTTGCATGGTCATACCGAGACATGCCGGGACTAGACCCGCAGCTAGTCACGCATAATTTAACGCTTGATCCGACAATCAAGCCCGTAAAGCAAAAACTACGAAAGATGCACCCAACAGTGGCCTTGATGGTCAAAGACGAATTGCAAAAGCTATTGGATGCACAGTTTGTCATCTGCGTGGATTATCCGCCATGGCTGTCCAACATGGTTCCCGTCAAGAAGCCCGACGGGAGGATTCGCATATGCACCGATTTTTGAGACCTAAACAAAGCGAGTCCTAAGGATGATTTCCCCTTGCCGAGCATCGACGCGTTGGTAGACGCTACAACAGGTCACGAAATGCTCTCCCTAATGGATGGTTTCTCGGGATACAATCAAATTCGTATCAATCCTGAAGACCAACTAAAAACGGCGTTCACAATGCCTTGGGGGACATTTTGTTATAAGGTCATGCCTTTTGGCCTTAAAAATGCTGGTGCTACATACCAACGTGCCATGACGTATATCTTCCACGATTACATGCACAAAACTTTGGAAGATTACATGGATGATTTGTTAGCCAAGTCTCTTTTGCGCTCAGATCATCTCGGTGACTTAAGCAAGATTCTCGATCGCCTCATAGAGCATAAGGTTAGACTGAACCCCAAGAAGTGCGTATTCGGCGTCACATCTAGAAAACTCTTGGGTTTTATAGTCTCAAAGCGAGGCATCGAAGTGGACCCAAACAAAGTCAAGGCAATCCTTGAAATGGCTCCCCCAACCACTATCAAGCAGCTCAGAAGTCTGCAAGGAAAGGTCACGTCGATTAAACGCTTCATAGCGCAGTTATCTGACAAGTGCCGACCCATGAACAAATTATTGCACAAGGGGGTTACATTTCATTGGGATGACGAGTGCCAGTCAGCCTTTGATGAAATCAAACAATACTTGGCTTCGTCGCCAGTATTGGCACCACCTAGACCAGGAGTGCCATTCTACTTATACATCTCAGCTACTGAGGTGGCACTGGGCGCCATGCTAGCCCAGAAGAATGAACTTCAAAAAGAACAGGCTACTTACTATCTTAGCCGCACCCTGGTCAGTTACGAACTTAACTATGCATACGTTGAGAAACTCTGCTTGGCAGTGGTGTTTGCTACCAAAAAGCTACGCCACTACATGCTGAGCAACACTACGTATGTTGTGTCTAAGGAGAATCCATTGCGATACATGATGAGTCGTACTTATCATAGTAGTCGCACGACAAAATGGATAATGTTGTTGACGGAATTTGACATAGAGTTTATTGGACAAAAATCTATCAAAGGACAAGTCATAGCCGATCAACTAGCAGAGGCTCCTCTTGAAGACGATCAGCCTCTGGTCATAGAACTACCCGATGATGGGGTCTTCCATGTCTCGGAATCGCAGATTCGATGAGCTCGAGTCACAGGCCGACATAACCCTATTCTTCGATGGTTCTAAATGCGAGCAAGGTGGTGGCATGGGAATTGTATTCTTCACACCGCAGGGTGCTCCAATGCCCCTGTCATTTAAATTAAACTTCCAGTGCACCAACAATAATGCAGAATATGAAGCCTTGCTCCTAGGTCTTCAGACAACAATCGCCATGAACATCAAACGACTGAACATCTTTGGTGATTCGCTCGTTAATAGTCAATCAAGTCAAAGGGGTATATCAATGCAAATGCCCAGTTCTGAAGGCCTATAAAGCCCTTGTGGACAAATTCCTGGCAAAACTTGAGTGGTATGACATCGAGGCACTCCCTCGATCATCGAATCATTTTGCGGACACAATGGCCTCCTTGGGGTCACTAATCCCGCAAGACCTTTTCGGTGATATGACAACCATTCAAGTCAAAACCTTATCGCAATCCACGATGGAGCGTGCAAGCTCAGACTTGACGCCAGGAATCCACATGATCCAGATCGAACCATCCTCGGATAAGTTCTTTCGAATCCGAGATCGTCTGAAACGTGCCAACTAGGGGTCCTTGTTTTCCCCTACTCCCATTAATAGCAACACAACGCTATTCTTGCAAGTTCTATCCCATTCAGCGTTTGTTAGGGAAGAACTTCAAAAGGGATTGGCTGTTCATACTGTCGAGGTTTTCGATCAACAGGACTGGTATTTAACTATTAGAGACTACCTCAAGTTAGGTAATCTTCCCCTTGGATTGACGCACGCCGCAAAATGAACATTCAAGCAGAAAGCGGCTAAGTATGTCTTGATAGGAGACATTTTGTATCGTCGTAGCTATGACGGAATTCTTCTTCGTTGCTTGGACCAGCAAGAGTCCACTTGGGCAGTCGCCCAAGCGCACGATGGTACATGTGGTGGCCACTTTAGTGGTATGGCCATCGCAAAGCGCATTCTTCGCATGGGCTATTATTGGCCATCTTTAGAGCGAGATTGCTGCACATATGTCAAGAAGTGCGTGAAGTGTCAACATCATGCCAATTTGATGCACGTACCTTCCCAGGCCTTACAGACAGTCCAGTCTGCTTGGCCATTTTCGTAGTGGGGCTTCGATCTAATTGGAAAAATCTCCCCTGCGTCATCAGGCCATCACACGTTTATCATAACGGCCACAGAGTATTTTACCAAGTGGGTGGAAGCAATTCCGTTGACCTCTACGACAGGACCCCGCATTGTGGAGTTCATTTTGCATAACATCATATGTCATTTTGGTATTCCATCCAAAATAATCTCGGATAATGGACCATCATTCAAGAACAAAGACGTGCATGCTTTGACCACAAAGTACAAGATTCAGCACAGTTTTTCAACACCCTATTATCCGCAGGCAAATGGGCAAGCAGAGGCGTCAAACAAAATGCTAGTTGCCATCCTTAAAAAGATGGTCGCAGACAGTCATAAGGATTGGCACATACAAATCCCACTTGCCCTTTGGGCTTACCGCACTAGCGTTCGGACGCCAACTGGGGCAACTCCATTTTCGCTCGTGTATGGCTCAGAGGCAGTAATGCCTCTCGAGTTGGAAATTCCTTCCCTTCGCATATCAATGCAGGAGTTCATCGATGATGACACTGCACGGCAGGCCCGGTTAGACCAACTTACGTTGCTTGACGAACGACGCGTGAATGCTCTCGAGCACTTACGTATCTATCAAGAGCGGCTTAAGAAAGCTCACAACATGAAAGTTCACCTAAGGGACTTTCGGGTTGGTGATTTGGTTTTGAAGGAAAACCAACAGAACTCTAATTTGCCGTCCCACCTGAGGGACAAGTTCACGGCAAATTGGTTAGGTCCTTATGTGATTGATAGCAAAATAGGACCCGGGACGTACCGGCTAGCTTCCCTTGACGGTATCAAGGAAACAGAACCCTTGAATATCAGTCATTTACGACCATTTCATATATAAGAGAGCTATATCCCAAAAATGCTCCAAGGATTATCGAAATCGCTTGGTCAACCAAAAGCTCCAAGGATTATCGCAATCACTTGGTCACCCAAAAGCTCCAAGGATTATCGCAATCACTTGGTCAAAACCCAAAAGCTCCAAGGATTATCGCAATCACTTGGTCAAAACCCAAAAAGCTCCAAGGATTATCGCAATCACTTGGTCAAACCCAAAAAGCTCCAAGGATTATCGCAATCACTTGGTCAAAACCCAAAAAGCTCCAAGGATTATCGCAATCACTTGGTCACCCAAAAAGCTCCAAGGATTATCGCAATCACTTGGTCAAACCCAAAAAGCTCCAAGGATTATCGCAATCACTTGGTCAACCCAAAAGCTCCAAGGATTATCGCAATCACTTGGTCAAAACCCAAAAACTCCAAGGATTATCGCAATCACTTGGTCAAAAACAAAAACAAAACCACAAAAGCTCCAAGGATTATCGCAATCACTTGGTCACCCCAAAAGCTCCAAGGATTATCCAATCACATTGTCACCCCAAAATCTCCAAGGATTATCGCAATCACTTGTCACCCCAAAAAGCTCCAAGGATTATCAATCACTTGGTCAAAAATCCCCAAGGATTATCGCAATCACTTGGTCACCCAAAAAGCTCCAAGGATTATCGCAATCACTTGGTCAAAACCTAAAACGCCCCAAGGATTATCGCAATCACTTGGTCACCAAAATGCTCCAAGGATGTCCACAATCACTTGGTCAAAAATAAAAAATAATCAAAAACAACAAAAATTTGCATCTCATTTCTAGGCATACTCAAATTCATCAATCGAGAGCTCTTCTCGCACCTCATATTCATATTCACAAAAATCAATCCATCAAAAATACAAAAATATGTAGCTGCATTAAGCATTGCATCCATACATTGCATATTTGTGGTCGTATAGGTCAAAGGCACCATAGGCTGTAATTGCTCTGATAGACCATCTTGTTCCACACTGTTCCATTTTACAAAAACAACAAAAACACCATGCATTGCTTTTACCACACTAGAGTCAGTGGTCTTCTAATGTATCAAGAGTTTTCGTGATTCAGTCATCATTTTGCTCTTTAGCCACGTAATGTACCGAGTCAAACAGATTTTATGAAGGTAGAGTCATACTTGAAATACACCTTGTTACGTAACATCCCAACACAAATTAAAACACATAAAACAATTCCTAAGTTGTGTGAACGAAAGATGAAACCTGCACAGTAATCCAGGTCGCCACAAGCGAAACGGGTATCTTGCTCATCCCCCTGTGCGAATGACCCCAAGAATGCTGAGAGTTGGCAAAAGGACAAGCATCCTCCCTACCCAATTCCCTAAGAATCCCTAATTCTCACTAGTTGCAAAACATCAAAATTTTGCAAAATGTCAAAACTCAAAAATTTGACATCTTACAGTGCACAAATCAAACGGCACAAAAGATAGTGATTTTCATCACTCCATATCCCCAATCCCTTGCTCAAAAGAAAAACAAATCAAAATAAACAGTGATCTTATCACTACAAACGAGCAAGTATCCCAATACAATTGAAGAAAAGAAGGGAGTTGAACTTGAATCCCTGGAACTCTCAAGCATTCTAACAGGTCATGAGGCAAGCCGCAGTTCCGGTTTGGTTGATAGCCTATCGGTAATTGGCGGTAAACTTCTCGCATGACGATATATCTGTCACATTAACTTGCGTACAGATCAATGTTTGCATGTGGATGAGCTAGCTTATGGCACCCTGGATAACACCGCAGATTCATCTAACTGAATACAACAAAGGAATTCGTGGAGCTAATTAGGTGATCCTCAGTACAGGTTCGGTTGAAAGCCCATCTGGCACTGGCGGTATCCTGACAAATACCACATAAATGAACTCAATTGCACACACAGGGATGTGAAATAGCTTGGTCAAAAATAGGTCTGATTCATACCTTGTTTAAAAGTCTTGTAAGATAAAGTACAGTCGTGGCTAGTGAGTTAAAACCGTATCTGAATCTCAGAAAACCTTAGCTACATTTCTAAACCAACTGCGCTGCTTTTTCATTCTTACAATACCATCAAAAAATACAAATAAAGAAAACCACATGTATACATACAAGAGTCATACATCATAGCAATCGCCTAAAAGCGAAATAAAGAGCATCTTAAGAAGAATATGGTGCCATAACCAATCATCACAAAATTCCATTCATCCATTTTGCATATCACACAAAAATCAAAAACATTTGCATTCATCATAACATCTGCATTCATAAAAATAAATAAACATGCATACATCCATAGTCATTAGCCATCATGCATAACAAAAATCAAATCATCACATGTACATAACAAAATAAAACCGGTATATATATATATATATATATCGTCAAAAAAATGCCCGCAGGCTACAAAATTGGTCCTCAGACCTCAAAATCATATAACAAAACCCAACCTAAGGCGTCGACCACCATGATCACGCAGGATCGGTGCGACGGGAACTACCCCCCGTGGTGTGGGTCCTATGGGACCCTGCAGGGCGGCTACTACTAGCCCCCGCATCATGCCTGCTACCGCCTCCCTCATCTAATCGCCGACGACGAGATGATGCTGACTGCTCAGTCGCACTATCCCTCGTCCACCATGAAGATCCACTGACCGAGGGCTCAGGTAGCCGCCCACCAAGGCGGATGACCTCCCTCTCCAAGTCTAACCGATGTCGGAACCACTCTGCCTCCCATCGATGGTAGTAAGATACCGCATCATCACGCTGTGCCAAAACCCTATCCCGCTCTGCTAGCTGAGCCCGCAGGAGATCCCTCTCCCGCAGCGCATCCCCCAGCTCCAGATCCCGCACCCGAAGCAGCTCTGTCAGTCATGCATTCTCAGCGCGTACCCCAGACTCCATCTCCTCTATATCCGCCTAAAGTATAGGACCCTCCGAATAGCAGCCTGCTCTGGCTCCCACTGCCCCTCCAGGTCCTGCATGTTCGGCTGATCCGGAGCTCCCAACTCTACATCCTCATCCCCCACATCGACCATGTCCGCGTCATCCAATGGGACTCCCCAATCATCTCCTGCTGCCTCAGCACCCTCCACTGCCGCCTCCGTGCCTCCCAGTGGCCCCTCTCCTCTCCATCGCCGTAGTACCCACCACGAGTCATACTCAGTGGTAGTCCCGACGTCATCCACGTCCGGGACGTCAATCACCGCATCTGAATCCTCGCCCAATGGCGCGATGACCGGTCGATCAAGATCCCTCTCATCTCCCTGACGCCGATAGACCACGGGCTCACCAGGAAACCCCTGGCGCAACCCAAACTATCGTGTAACCCGACCATAGGAGAAGAACTCATGCTCGGTCCCGTGTCGCCCAATCAACCACCGCTCCCTGCGTACCCGTCGGAGCCACTCTCCAGCCTCCGACCAGGCTGGACAGTCTCGATAAGGGCACCAAATCACCTCCCCTAGAGTGAGCCGAGAGAAGGCATCGGTATAGTGCTCTACAACACCTGCCCATCGCCGACTCTACCCCTGCACTGCAGACCGCCACAAAACTGCATAGCCTATCTCCACATCATCCATCACCGCCCGAGTCATCCATGGTAACCCGGTTGGCCTCTCAACTGCTATGTGCTGCCAACCCCAACACTGCAATAGATAACTGCAGCTAACCCCCTTCTGCTGTCGACAGCGGACCCCATACAGCTCCCCGTAGAGCTGTGCCAACAATGTCTGTCCCCATCTCAAAATCAGTGGTGCCTCTATCGGGCACTCTACCAACTGCCATACCAAATCAAGCAGGTTCCACGGGAACCTCGCGCCTGACGAGTCAGGTAGTAGCATGTTAGAAATAAGGCCCATCAAGAATGCATGCCTCACTCCTAACACCCCCCTCTCCTGCCACCATCCAACCAAAATCCCCCCAGCCTGGCAGTCCACCTCGGCTGTCTCCACTGGATTCGCCACACCCAGCCGCTCCCCATGCCCGAAACATCTCGTAAGTATAGCAGTCCACTGATCAAACGACGATGTCCTAATAGGCAGTCCATCTATCGAAATCCGAAGCAGCCGATAGACATCCTCCAGAGTCACAGTCATCTCCCCTATCGGGAGATGGAACGTGTTGGTCCGTGGATCCCAAAGTTTGATCGGGGCCATCGAGATAGGCCTGATCCGGGACCACGGGCTCCAGTTGAGCCACCTGCTTGAGCCCAAGGGCATCAAGCCATTCCCAGTCATCATCAGTCAGTGCCAACCGTGCCTTAGTAAATGCAGCAGGTACACGGTACCGGCTCCTAACCTGCAAAAGAAAATAATTCAACAAAAAAATAAATTCATTAAAATCATAGCAAAATAAAATTAAAAGCATGGAAATAACTGTACAGCAAAAACAACGCAAAAATTCAAATAAAAATCAAATTTTCAGTTCTAGGGTTTCTAATCCTAACTGATTAATTTACAAATAAAAATTCAAAATTCAAACAAATTTTCAGTTCAAGGGTTCCTAAATCTTAACTGATAAATTTCAAAAAAAAAAAGAAAACGTTAAGGTTTCTAATCTTAACTGATTAATTCAAAAACAACATAAAAAAATTCAAAAACACAAAAATTACGTCTTAGGGTTTTACGTCCGTTAACCTAAGGTTTAGTCGTAAATAAAAATCTTTACCTAGATTTTACGTTACGTTTAATTGTACACTAAGTCTTAGTTGTCTTCAATGCAGTTTAAAGGTTTAAATTTTAAAAATTTTGAAAAACATCATCACAAAAATAATTAAATAAAAAAAAAAAAAAAACTTGCAATCTTAAACAAAAATAAACTCTAGGGAGCACTTACGGGTTTCGCTTCGGCTCCGCCGCTCGAACCAGTTTGTCCACTCATAATGGCAGGGAAAATTTCAGCAGCGCTTCGCTTCACAGATTTACCTCCTCCTCCCAGAGCTCCAAAATCGTAGAAAAATTTGACACAAATGAGCCCAAATTCAAGTTTTGGCCCTTAAATAGGCCTTTTGAGCTGGAATTCGTCCTTGAATGGGACGAGCGCTCTGGTTAGCGCTCGTCCCACCCAGGGACGAATTCTACAGATGGAATTCGTCCCACCCTGGGACGAATTCAGGCCAGAACTTCAAAAACATCAAAAAATGATAAAAAATGCACTAAAAACAGACAATAAAATTTGCCCGATAAGAGTGCTGCTGCACCTGACATCAAGGGCATACAAAATAGACATTGGAGTCACAAATTATCACTATCCTATTCCCTAAGAAGGCTACCATAGCCGGACCGCTCCACGGGAAGACAGATTTCCGATAATTTAATCCCCAAATGGAGTCACAAAAAACAACAAAAACAATAAAAATGCAACACAAACAAACAACAATAAGCATTGCCGGACACAAGTGCTCTTGCACTTAACCTCTGGGCAAAGAAATTCGATGTCGAGGTTCAAATTCTCACTCTCCTACTTCCCCAAGAAGGCTACCATAGCCGGACCGCTCCACGGGAAGATGGGTTTTCGATGATTTCACCCCATTACGGCATCACCAAAAGGGTTAACACCCACCAAAAATAGGGCCAAATGTTGGAAAAATTGCACATGCCTAACGGTAAACCCTCTAAAGGCCCCCTTGCACAAGTCATCTTGGGTCAAGCGACTCGTCGCTTTTCTCACGAAGGTCATTCTCTCATCGATTCGTCGCTTGAGGGGGTAGTCACACTTAGTCACCAATCAACAATCACACACCCAATTAAGGAAAATGACATGCATTCAAAGAATCATTGACAAAGACAATTACGCTCCTGCTTGGGGCAGTAAACAAGCAACAATCAAATTGATCAAACACTTGGCATTTCGTGAATCATGAACACAAGGTTCCCCTGAGGATAAAAGGTTGCGCCCTTTGCCTAATCATGACTGATCAATGTCCAAGCTCAAGTCACACCTCACCAAAATAGGTTAACACTTGAAATCAAACTCCTTAGCTCGTCAGAAGCAAGGATTCAAGAATGCATGCCCTTTCCATGCTTGGGGCATCAAAAGTTGGTTAGGTTACCAAGAAACCCTAATCATTAGTGCTTTGGTTATCTATTTTTGCTCGTGCTGCGCTATGCACAACGCATCCCAAAAAGGGGCATCTGTAGACACCAAAACAACACCAATCCGATTATGTGACTGCAAACACTGATCGCTTTGACAAACACAGCCCCCGGGGCAGCCCTTAGAGGTCAAACAGTGGTCCTAACCACTTTCATAGCAATTTTGTAAGGTCAAGAGGCAATTTGGCACATTCAGGCACTTTGCTCAGTATTCGTCTCACCCAGGGACGAATTCAAAATGGAATCCGTCTCACCCAGAGACGAATTCTGAATTCGTCTCTGGTAGGGACGAATTCTGAGTTTAACGGGCAAAAAGAAGAATGGCGCCAAGTGGCAGCCCAAAAATAGTCATTGATGACTCCTGCCTCGCACGCGTGTGTGGGTGGGCAAATAGGCCGTTAGAGGACTGTCACAAGGGCAGTTATGAAAGCCCAAGTCATGGAGGACCCCCCTCCCTCATGGGAAGACATGACTGCCACATGGCACCTATGGCCAACACATGGCGCTTGTGCTTCCCTCTCAAAAGAGACCCCATGGGTCTATAAAAGGTGAGACTTTTCTCACCCAAAAAGAGAGATATTGGAGGCGATTTCAAGCAACGAAGTGCTGTCCGATTGATTACCCACTTGCATCCTTTTGATTCACCTTCTCACATCCACTAATCTCTTTTGCAAGGGAGGTTATTGGGTGGCTTTTGGAAGCGTGGATCCAACCCAAATCCAACATTTGACCACCTTACACCACCAATTTGTAGACATCCCAATCCTAAGAGGTTTTGGGCCCATCCCTAGTGGATTGGCGCCAGAATCAAGTGCCAACGGTGGGAGGCCCACTTGGGCACCCCCGCACTTTCTAAGTTTTATTCTAAAGCATTCTAGATTATTTGTTCATGTTGCATCTTATGTTATTCTGTTTGGTTAACTCATAGCTTCAATTTCATAACATTTTGATCAGATTTTATCATGCCTTTTGTCGCTTTGTTGTCCTACTAACTTGCAGGTGGCGATATCGAATTCCCGAGGATAGAGGCCAAATTGGGAGAATCCGACCATCTGGGTCGTCCCAAAATGGCCCCAATTACATAACCCCTCTGTTTGTAGGTGTTTTGGAGGTCTCGGGAGTCGACATTGGAGCAGACATCACTTCGGCTTTTCCAACACAGTAGAATTCGTCCCACCCAGGGACGAATTGCAGTCAGAATTCGTCCTGCCCAGGGACGAATTCCAGTTGAAGGCATATTGGCCGACTGTTTCAGTGGCAATGGCCTTCTGGTAATATCTTCTGTCTTCTGTCAGGTTTTCAGGCCATTTGGACTCACTTTACTCACTGTTTCAGACAAATGTTTATATGCATCTTTTGGCGATTTTAGAGAACAGACACTTCTTATTTGCAGCGAGTGCTACTGACATCTTCGTTGTTTCTTTGTTCGCAGGAGGAGCAGCAGAGGTCAAGGACTCATCAACATCAGCGGCGGCATCGTCTTGGCCCGCCCATCTCAAGTGTGGGCACGCGGAAAGAGGAACCTTAAGTCTTGATTGTAATCAAATTCTTTTAACGCTCCTAGCCCCTGAAAAGGGAGGAGGCATCTTTGTAACAGAGATCAAGAGAGTTTAATGAAAGGGCTGTGTTTTCTCCATTTGCTTGTATCTCATTTCAATGCGTCTCTTTCATTTCATGCATTCTACATTTCTAGGACTTAAGCGTATTTGATTTTGAATGCATCGCAATTAGTGTTTCCTTTGCCCGAAATCTCGTGCTTTCACAAAGAATTCATAAGGTAAATATGTTCAAGATGATCCCCTAAAAAATATGACCAATAGCCAATTTTATGAGCCCATTGAGTTCTAGCAAGTTAAGGTAGTTGATATTTTGGGCTTTGAGGTTGTTGTAGACGCTCCTCTCAAGGGTGAGAAAACACCCCTGGTTGAATACCATGATGTGCCTCCCATTTAGGGTAATATACCTCCCTTGGTTAAATATCAAGATGTATCATCATCTAATTTTGAATCTAAGATTCAATAAATATTTGAGTAGGTCAGTACGCCTCCTCCATTGACCCCATTGATTTTGTAGAAATCCTTTGATTGCCTCAATATTCCTAGGTTGGTTGTTTTGGAAGACTTGGTAAATCCCTTACTCATCCACTACTTTGGAGAGGACGGTGAAGTTGGAGAAAGAGTCCCCAAGCCCTAAAATTGGAAGTCATAAATATTTTCCAAAACCCTTCTTAGAGAAGGGATTTTTTGGCTCTAAATCAAGAATTCTTAAAAAGGGTTTTGTACATGTTGAGATAGAGTGTAATGTTAGGAGACCAACATTTAAAGCTTTGAATAATAAGGTGATAGACATAAATATCACCAATGGATCTTAGTATTTTTTGAATATGGATATTGGAAATTATCAACCTTCCCAACCCTTTTCTAGGGGAAAGAGATCCAATCCCAATTTCTATTAATGGGTGAAATACTTTTCTGGGACCTTCCTTCTAGATTCTTTGGTGTAATTTAGTTTTGTCCTCTATTTTAATCAAAGCCCACAAATATTTTAGAAATAGGGTTTCTAGTTTGATTAGGTATATATATATATATATATATATATATATATATATATATATATATATATATATATATAGATAATTAAGTAAACATATATTTTGGTCCCTCAAGATGCTATATTGGTCTTGGATCATGTTGATGTAGGTTGCTAGAGTTTCCAAAATCTAAGGCTCTTGATTTGGGTGGGAAGAGCTTGGTACCAAGCTTATCTCATTGGTATGCTTAATGTTTATTTTCCTTATGCAAAGGATATAAAGGCTATGCTCTTGTGGTACCAAGGTCTAAATTTTGATAGGGATGATGGATCATAGGGGGTGTGAGCTCACCTATGGTGAATTCTATCCTATCCATCTAGTGGTGCTCTCAGCTTTTTTTAGGGTTTTTGTTTTAGCTAGTCCCTTGCTATGTTGTTTTGTCTCTTGTGCATCATTAGCTCACCTATGGTGAATTCTATCCTATCCATCTAGTGGTGCTCTCAGATTTTTTTGGGGTTTTTGTTTAGTCCCTTGCTATGTTGTTTTGTCTCTTATGCATCATTTTTAAGATGGTGTTGGTTTGCTTAGTGCTAGGTATCCAATAGTTGTGTTTTATAATTTTTCTTGTCATTGTGATGTTGGTTTTTCATCAAGTCTTGCAAGACTTCTCCTAATGTATAAGGTTCAAGGACCCTTTAAAAATCCCTTCTATATCTAATCAAAATAATAATAATTAAGTTATCCTTTGGTAATATATATCTCTATTATAAGTTGTAAGCTTACTATAGTGGTATAAGATTTATCCTCTCTTTTAGAGGTCCAAGGTTCAAATCCCACTCAATATGAGGGGACTTAGACCCCTCATTAAAATATGTTTAAACCCATTGAAAAAATATCTCTCTATTTTTAGTCCCTACATAAATGAATATAGTATTATATTTGGATATAAATTCTTATTATTGATCAACATAATCAATCATATAAGCTTATTTTTATAAAATTAATATTTTCTAATTATATAACATTTTAGAGATATGTTGGTATAATAAAATTACTTTGAATACCGTGTATCCATAAATTTTTTATAGTGAAATAGTAAAAATTTATGGGCTACCATTGTACCATCTATTTAAATATAACTAAAACTTATTTTTATGTTTGGATGAATGCATATGTAATGGTAGTTATTTTTCCTTAGAACAATGTAAATGATTTTTGCTCATAACATGAGTAAATTAATTTTTATTTTACTAAAAATATATGAAAATTTTCTAAATAATATTATAAATAAATTATATAAATAAATTATATAAATAATTTTCTCATGCTATTATTCTTTACATCCAATGAAATGGAATTGAAACTATTGTTGTGTGATGGAAAAAATAGTTCTTATTAAAAATAAAATTTCTACAAGCTATATTTCTAATTATTAGAGGGGATTATAATACCACAATTAAATTACTATGTGTGTTATGTCCCTTGATCAGGAGAAAACTATAAATTTATTATGATGTTTTATTTCTATATCTGTTCCATTTGAATTTAATGAATGATTTATCATTCCTCAAGAATGAAATTATTATGACATGGCTGATTATTATGTTTTTTCCAATATGTTAGAAAAAAATATCCATTCACAAGAGAAAATTGAAATTCAAACATGTAGTTCATGTAGGTAGGCCTAGAGTGGGAAAAGTGGAAGGAGTTGTAATTGTTGAGATGGTGTTACTCATTTTCAAATCTTGTATCCATAGTGGGGTGTGTTATATATTTATTTATTATCCTTAAAATAAGGTATGAATTCATATTTAAAAACATAAATAAAATTAGAAAATTATTTTACATTAATTTTTAGAAGGGGTCCATGTGCATTAATTGTATCTCAAAATATTTATTTTTAAGTACAAGAGCATCAAAATTGTTAAATGGATTTTATTGCATCCTTAAAAAAATACACATAAAATACTAAAATAAAAGTATGAGTTATTGATGGAAAATTATCTATTCATTCATTGAGGCAAAAGCCTATTTAATACATGCCTTAGTTTTTTAAATATGAAGATCAATACTTTTGAGGAGGATATCATTACATGCAAGAAATTTGAAATAATGCTCCATCTAAAATTGCATGACCTAATCATCTAAAGATGCACACCTAATTATAATACTAAAATAACATAATAATATATTTAATATCCTTTCTTATTACATTATTTGGAATAGAAAATATTATGACCCCTCTTAAAGTTAGAGGATTCTAGGATCTAGATGTTGGCTCTCACTCTTGGATTTGGATTTAGGTCTTTCTCTAGATATTACTATAGATCTTGGCTCTTAGATCCTAGTTATCGATCTTGGCTCTGTATCTTGATCTATGACTCTTGATCTTGCTTAGATAAATACCTTAGAATCTACCTTTGGGTCTACCTCAAGGTTCGTTACCTCTAGGTATGCATCTATGTTTATCTCTAGGTATATTACCTCTAAATTTACCTCTAGATTTACCACTAGGTATACCACCAGGTCTACCTATGGGTTTACCTCTATGTTTATCTCTCAGTTTGCTATTAAGTGAGCCTTTGGGATGGCCATTAGGTTTACCTATTAAATATTACATGTATCAAATGAGCAAGGATATATCATTAGATGGTGATGATTATCCCTTCTCTCAGGTCTCACACACACTCCCAATGGTGGCTTGGATCTAGAGCCAAGGATTCCTTTCTAAAAAATTATATTAGTATAAATTTATAGGTTTAAAGCATATTTTGATTACCCTACTCTGATACCAATGATGGAAAATTATCTATTCATTCATTGAGGCGAAAACCTATTCAATACATACCTTGGCATTAAAAATAGGAAGATTGATACTCCTAAGGAGGATATCATTACATGCAAGAAATATTAAAATAATACTCCATATAAAAATGGATGACCTAATCATCTAAAGATGCATGGCCTAATTATAATACTAAAATAATGTAATAAAATAACTAATAGTTACACCATTATAGGGTAAACTTGGTTATAATTAAGATATGATGATTTTCTATTTCTTCCTAGATTTTTGTCACTCTAGTTTCATAATACATTTTTCTAGATTGAATTCTATTACCTACATGAATTCATGTAAATAGTTTCTTAAATTAATTTCAATACAAACACAAGGAATATACATGTATTATATTCACTTATAATTATTCAATTCAATGGAATTAATTGATGCAAATGTGAAAAAAATATGGTAATTTATTTTCTATTATACAATAATATCTCCTTATTGCATTTCCATAGTCATTGTATGAATTATTTTCTTCTACAATCATTTTTATTGTACAACACCTTCAATTGCATGGTATTTTAATTACATAACTTATATATTGAATGGTGATATTTTCTAGTTTAAACATCATTCATACAATGACAAAAATGTTGAAGGTATACACTTTTTGAATTGAATGATATTATGGACACTCAACATCTCTCCTTAATGACGACTAGTCATTCATATTTTTGCTTGAATGGTAATCACATTTTCATTATTGAAGAATGATCTTCAAATTTTAATAATATGATAGTCATACAATTTGTCTTGTAGGCTTAATGTATGTTGTCCTATGTAGTAGCCCTAAGACATCACTATTTTATTTAGTCTATGGGGTTATGTCTTATATCTACCAATACTTTACATTGGTACTAACTACTCCACCACCGCATTCACCTATTTTATACTTACTACCTTATTTTATCTTCCTATAGAAACGCATAGTCCTACATACACTAAAATCTACAAAGCATAATCTATATCTAGAATTCAACATTTATAAATGATAGATTTTGATTTTAAATAAAAGTGTATTCAAAGCATGATCTACAATCATAATAGAAATAAATAATTCCTTTAGATGACAATGAAGTCAAAGCACTTTGTCTTTCCTTTATTTGCCTACACAAATCTACATTTTATTGTCTCAAAACTTGTCTCTCTTCTCTCTAGCTCTCTCTTATCTTTGTCCTCCAACTGATTTATTCTCTACATCCATCCTTTTGTTCTCTACTTCCTCTTTTCTTCTTTGTATTTTCTCTTTCTTTCAAGGAATTTTGGTGGATTTTTGAAATAGTCCACCAACCATTTCATAAGTGGGTTTTTGAAATAGTCCACCAACCATTTCATAAGTGCGTGATTGATTGATATATGGACTATTGATACCATTTGATTTCTATGTTTTTGGATTTTAATAATAATTGATTTAGGATTAATATGATCAATCAAATGGTACAAATTGAATAAATATTGTAATAATAAATCATGAATTTGATTAATTGATATTAATAAAAATTAATTTTAACTTATTCAATTTGTATTTAAGTAATTATATATTGATAGTGGAATAGATTTTAAATATAACATTTTGATAAATTTTCATGTAATTTTAGTATTACTATAAAACTCATGTGAGTTTTTTTTTGGGTTTTAATATCACATTCATTATAATACTAAATTATGATAACAACAAAATATAATCAATATAATAAAAGAAAATTTATTCAACATAATAGTTAAACGTAAAACTAATGATTAATTATGATATTGTATGATGTCACTGAGATACTTTTATAAAAGCATGAATTAGACTTATTTTTCTTTTTTATAAAACACTAAATAAATTTTAATAATTAATATACAATAAATATAATATACAATATTAATAAAAAATAAATTAAATAAAAACTTACAAAGAAAACTTTCATTTTATAATTGTATAATAATTTTTATATAAAAATAAACTAAACAAATACCACATCATCCATAGTTAAATTCATTGTTGATATTTTCTAATCAAAACTTTATTAGACAATATTACCAAACCTTTTTTTTAATTTTAATTTTAATTTTCTTTTAGTTTTTATAAATCCAAGACAATATGAATATGAAGACCAACTTATATGTTAACATTTTATTTATTATTTATTTTATATTTCAATGTAAACAATAAAATTTATTTACAAATATTTAATAAATATTTTTTAAATAACATATTAAATATATTTTTAATATTTTTTTATATTTTATTTATAAATATTCTTTATATAATTAATTATAAACATAATTATTATTATATTTAATATTTTATTTTTAAATAATTTTAAATTTGAACTTTTAATTAAAATCAATAGGGTTTGTTATTGTTAACCCATCTACCATTTGAGTTTTGTATTTCTATTATTGATGTGATATATACTCAAAGGATTCATATCAGATTACTACCTTTACAAACATGTTGTCTCTATATTTAGACCTAAATACCTTCTTAATAAATACTCAGCCAATCAATCAATCTAACCCTCAAAAACTAAATAAAAACACCAATCTATAGCTTCAAAAATATTTGGACACACTTTAACTGTCATAATTTTCTGATCCTTATTAATATGTACTCGCAAATTTAAGAGACAAATCTCAAACCTCAGCCTTCTTTGACGGTATTGTTACATCTCCACGGTTAAATTCGCCGAACATTTTTTAATCTATTTTATTTGTTAAGTAAAAAAAAAAAAAAAAAAATTTATATATATTATTATTTTGACAGTTAAACTTGTACAATATTTTTTACCTAATTTATTTATTTTAAATAATAAAAAATTATATATAATTAAAAATTAATATTATGTTTGGATATGTGTAGGAGTTGGCCTTTTTGTTTTATAATTAGTTAATCTAAGTTTAATGGTATATTCTAGGATTAGAATTTTGTTTCAAGTTAATACATGTCTACCTTATAGTGTTGTGTGTATGTTTGTGAATAATCTCACATTAACTATGTTGTGGGACTTGAGTGATTTATAAAGACCAACACTTGCCATACTCTTTTTGGATAATAGACTTAAAGGTGCAAATCCTTGGTCCCACTCTTAAAGATTTCTCATCCCTGTTAACATTAAGTTCATATGTGAGTAGTTGACCCTCTAACTTTCTAACAGGTTTACTTGATGATACAAGCTTAATGGAATATTCCATGATTGGAAGGTTATGATACAAGTCTAGCCACTACCAGGTTAACTTGATGCCACAAGTCTAGTAGCATATTCCATGATTGGAAGGTTATGATACAATTCTAGTGGCATATTCCATTAATGGAAGGTTAACTTGATGATACAATTCTAGTAGCATATTCCATGATTGGAAGGTTATGACACAAGTCTAGTGGCATATTCCATGATTGGAAGGTTGGTTGGCCCTCTTAATTTCTAATAGGTTAACTTGATGACACAAGTCTAGTGGTATATTCCATGATTGGAAGGTTATGACACAAGTCTAGTGCCTAACAGGTTAACTTGATGACACAAGTGTAGTGGTATATTCTATGATTGGAAGGTTAAGACACAATTCTAGTGGTATATTTCATGATTGGAAGGTTTTTAACTTGATGACACGATTCTAGTGGTATATTCCATGATTGGAAGGTTAAGACACAAGTCTAGTGGCATATTCCATGATTAGAAGGTTAAGACATAAGTCTAGTGTCATATTCCATGATTGGAAGTTTAACTTGATGTTACAAGTCTCAACAAGATATCCTCTCATAGAGACCTTGATAGAGAGAAGTATTTTGAGCTTCAAATTTGTTTTAAAAGGGATCTCTATACTCTTTTTATAAAAAAATGGAAGGGTATCAAATAAAATTCCTTTATAAAATATGGGGAGATACCACACTCTAAAGAGGGTGAAACGGTGTTCGTTATATTTCAATCTATGAATGCATTTTTTTGAGGGGTTTGAGAACCAAAGCAGATAAAATTTTGATAGGCGAGTGTCTTTTATCCTCCCCCTCTATTTTAGAGGTAAAACTAAAGGATAGGAATTTGTATATTTTTTAAAATAGAGCCATGCTGTTAAGTTTCGATCAAGATCTCTATCAATCGGGGAAGCTAGACTCAAATCATTAATACGTAGATAAAACCACTCAACATGGAAGGTTTTGACACAAGTCTAGTGACTAACAAGTTAACTTGATGACACAAGTCTAATGGCATATTCCATGATTGGAAGGTTATGACACAAGTCTAGTGGCATATTCCATGATTGGAAGGTTAACTTGATGATACAAGTCTAGTGGCATATTCCATGATTGGAAGGTTAACTTGATGATACAAGTCTAGTGGCATATTCCATGGTCGAAAGGTTATGAAACAAGTGTAGTGGTATATTCCATTATTGGAAGGTGGACTGGCCCTCTTTCTTTATAGTAGGTTGACTTGATGACACAAGTCTAGTGGCATATTCCATGATTGGAATATTTTGACACAATTCTAATGGCTAACATGTTAACTTGATGACACAAGTCTAGTGGCATATTCCATGATTGGAAGGTTAAGACACAATTCTAGTGGTATATTCCATGATTGTAAGGTTAACTTGATGATACAAGTCTCAACAAGATATCCTATCATATAAGCTTTCCACCATCGAATGAGAGCTAGAGACCTCAATCAAGATAAATATTTTAAGCTTCAAATTATTTTTAAAGGGGATATCTCTACTCTTATTCTAAAAAAATGAGGGGAATAAAATTCATTTAGAAATGAGGGGGAGACACTATGAAGCGAGGGAAACGATGTTTGTTATCTTTCAACCTATGAATGAGTTTGTTTGAGGGGTTCAAGAGTCAGAGCAGATAAAATTTTAATAGGTGAGTTTCTTTCTCCTCCCCTCTATTTTAAAGGAAGAGCTAAAGGACATGGATTTTTACCCTTTTAAAAATAGAGCCATGCTCTTAAGTTTCAATTGAGCTCTTTAACAATCGAATGAAGTTGAACTCAAATCATAAATATGTAGATAAAACCACTCAACATGAAATGTTATAACACAATTCTAGTGGCTAATAGGTTAACATGATGACACAAGTCTACTGGCATATTCCATGGTTGGAAGGTTATGACACAAGTCTAGTGGCATATTCCATGATTGGAAGGTTAACTTGATGATACAATTCTAGTGGAATATTCCATGATTGGAAGGTTATGACACAATTCTAGTGGCATATTTTATGTTTGGAAGGTGGGTTGCCCCTCTTGCTTTGTAATATGTTAACTTGATGACACAAGTTTAGTGGCATATTCCATGATTGGAAGGTTATGACATGAGTCTAGTGGCTAACATATTAACTTGATGACACAAGTCTAGTGGTATATTCCATGATTGGAAGGTTAAGACACAAGTCTAGTGGCATATTCCATGATTGGAATTTTAACTTGATGATACAAGTCTAGTGGCATATTCTATGATTGGAAGGTTAACTTGATGATACAAGTCTAGTGGCATATTCCATGATTGGAAGGTTATGACACAAGTCTAGTAGCATATTCCATGATTGAAATATTAACTTGATGATACAAATTTAGTGGCATATTCCATGATTGGAAGGTTATGACACAAGTCTAATGACATATTCCATGATTGGAAGGTTAACTTGATGATACAATTCTAGTGGCATATTCCATGATTGGAATTGTGTTCCACGTTTAATATTGTCTGTCTTATAGGTTGTTAATATAGGTTAACTTGATGACACAAGTGACATATTTCCATAATTAAAAATTTAATGTGATAATACAAGTCTAGTAACATATTTTATGATTGAAATTTTGTTCTGTATATAAATTGTTAATGTTGGATACAAGCAATGAAACATCCAGATCAAATAATTTTTTTATTCAAAGATAACCAATAAAAAAAAAAAACAAGCATGAAAATCTTCACCTTTTAAAAAAGAATCTTCTGTAAAGACATCCAAAATCTACAATAGTTTTCTAATGATATCCTAGATAATATTCCCAATTCTCAGGGTTAACCATAGTTTTAGCTAACTACTAAGAAGTAATGACTGTCGGAAGGTGAACTGCATACAATTTGAAATTATTCTGTTAAAAACAAATATAATAGAAAGAAAAAGAAAGCGTGAAAATCTTCACCTTTTAAAAAAGGATCTTCTGTAAAGACATCCAAAATCTACAATAGTTTTCTAATGATATCCTAGCTAATATTCCCAATTCTCAGGGTTAACCATAGGTTTAGCTAACTACTAAGAAGTAATAATGACTGTCGGAAGGTGAACTGCATACAATTTGAAATTGTTCTGTTAAAAACAAATATAATAGTGCCCTTATATTTGCGGGCCAGCAGAGTTTGAAAGTCGCACACGATAATAATATTGCAACTAGCATCTACGCTTTTTGTAACACATCAAAAAAGTAAAAGATTCTGCTACCAAACAGGTTTTATATAATTTTTCCTGCGGCCGGTGGTAGAAAACTATAAAAGATTATTCTTCTGTTTTAATAACATCTATATAGATGGACTAGAGTTGTCCGGTCAAAGCAAATCATTGTAGACACAAGCGGTCGTATATGTAATAAATTCTGTAATGCACTTTGATTCTTTTAAGATATCATATTCTATTCAAGTTCTAAGCATTCTTTTGAACTTTTAATAGAAAATGCTGAACTTCGTTTAACATTTAATTACATTTCAAGAGTAATATACTGTTTCAGCAATGCTAAAAATCAATGATAACCTTTGGTATTAGCTAGATACTGGAGAAACAAAGAAGATTATATTGTCTACGATGACTCAAGGGAATGAGTAAAAACTTGACGGAATGGAGAGGTTGAAGTATAAGAATGATATTCTTTATAATTTTAAGTTTTGATTTTAAAAATTAAAATTAAAATTATAATAAAATATGTTTGTGTATCAAAAGAGTCTGTTCTCCTTTGACATGCTTAACCCTTTGATTCCGTGTGCCGCTATCAATCCAAATCGGCTAAAGACAATTTAGCATCACCTTATCGTTGAAATTGGGTAAAGATGTAAATTTGAAGTTAATATACATTCATAGCAAATCTGTCACCCACGTTCAGAGCAAAGCTTAATAACTCTGGTCTCTCTTTTCAGTTCTCTAGTCATTTTCTATTATTTAATGATTTTTTTTGTTTGTATCGATCTCAACAGACTCTAACGACCATATAATTTATTTCCTGCGTGAAAATCGCTCCACCTGCCATTTTGAGAAAGAGCAGGTGGTACGTCAACCATGCCACGTTGAGTTCGCTTCTGTTGAAGTTCATCTGTATGATTATATTTCCATACGTAATCTTCCACCACTTTGAGTTCGTTTTTGTTGAAGTTCGATCTTGTGCGCTCCCGTATCATCGACATTTTAGAATAGTAAAAGTTTCATTTCAAAGCTCATATGAAATGTCGGCAACTTCAAAATTTCAATTTGCACGGGATTTATTTTGATAGTGCATAGCCCAGACAGAGGGCTCTAAAGTCTCTTCTGAGGTGGGGCTCCGATGATACATTGAGCAAACTTGTCGTATTTATTCAGGTGTCAATGTAGAATTCTAACTTTATTTTAAGGATATTTGATTAAAAGTAAACAGTCTATAAGATTACAAGCAAAAGAACCAATTACACTTACATACCCATATTTAATATGTTCGGGTCTTCAAGGAATCTGCTTGACTGATTGGCTGTTTCATTTTGACTAAGAAAATGTCCATTATTCCTGGTGCTTAGTCATGCATAAAGCAAAGTAAGTGTATCCGCATATGAAAGGTAATTTAGTGTGAGCACTATATTCATATAGTATATTATTATTATAATAATAAATTTTATTATTTTTTTTATTATGTTGATTTTAAAAGATTAATTATAGAATTGAAATAAAAGGAAGGTAATTTTTTCAGTTAACTTTAAAATCACAAATTTTTATTTGACTAAATTTTAAATATTACATTGAATTGGATTATTCTTTTTAGGGCTAAGACTTTATTAGTCATAAATTCTTTAAAAATATTATTTAATAAAATTATCAAACATTAGTTTTACTCTTTATTTAAAAAATGAAATATTATTCGATCCACTCATTAAAATAATTTTCATGTTCCGTCAGACGAAGACTGGGATGATTAGATCAATGTGCTAATGTGAACAGAGGGGATGTCAAACGATTCCTTGAGTAGAGAAATTTTTTAAAATGGTGACATAATATTAAGCAAGGAACGTTCTTTAAGTGTGGGATAGGATAAACATTTTGAAATCTTCTTCAGCAAACTTGCTCACTTTTTTTGGTTGAAGGCAGAAGCATGTTGCAGGTACGCTGTATTTGTTGTGGACTTTATGCAATCTCATAAAGTTAGAAGCATGTTGCAGGTAAGATGTATTTGTGGACTTTATGCAATCTCATAAAGGGTCACAGACGTCACGGTAGCCGCGTGGGCCACTGGGGTTTGAAAGTCTCTCGCCTTGTCATTTTTGTGTCGTTGGGAGTAGGTACTCCTATGGTTGTACAGCGTGACTAATTCAGAAGAAAATATTCTTATTCATATTTTTAAATAATAAATGCTGCATAGTTTTAGAGAAACTTTCTTTCCGTTTTGAACTTTAATTCCTATAAATACTGGCCCATACGCTTGTGAACGCATCCACACATAGTTAAAAGGAATCTGTTCGGTGCTTCGAATACATCAAAATGGAGTCTGCCAAGTTGTCAATGATTGCCCTTGCATTTGCTGGTTTATTGTCCTTGTATTCAAACACTGCGTATGGGCAGCTTAGCCCAACTTTTTATGGTAAGTCGTGTCCTCATGCATTGTACATAGTGAGGGCCGCAGTGAAGCAAGCAGTTGCACAGGAGAGACGAATGGGTGCATCGTTGCTCCGCCTTCACTTTCATGACTGTTTCGTTAATGTAAGAAACTATTTACGAGTGCACTTTGAAAGATATCGATAACATATATATTATTCAATTTTTAGATGAAGTTATGCTTTGTTAGATGTTAACTCATTTCTGCGAATGGAGACGCAGGGTTGCGATGGCTCTGTGTTGTTGGACGATTCGCCGACATTGACTGGTGAAAAAACTGCAGTTCCTAATAATAAATCAGCCAGAGGATTCGAGGTGATTGATAACATCAAGGCCCAAGTCGAGAGAGTGTGCAGTGGAGTTGTGTCGTGTGCCGACATTGTGGCAATAGCTGCCCGTGATTCTGTTGCCGAAGTAAGTACATACTGTATTCTTATATTTAGCGGCTTACGTACATAGATTATAAAACATTACAAGTGAGTTCCCTGTTCTCTACATAATATTTTGAATGAAATATTATCGTCTATGTAGTTGGGAGGGCCCTGGTGGACAGTTATGCTCGGAAGGAGAGATTCGAGGACAGCAAGCAAAAGCGGAGCAAATAATAACATTCCACCACCGACTTCGAGTCTTAGCAACCTTATCTCCAAATTCCAGGCACAAGGACTTTCAACAAAGGACATGGTTGTACTTGCAGGTAAACTATCTTCCACTCATTTGATATTTGGTTCATTGGTTTTGTAAAGAGTTAATGGTGTTGGCTTCTCGTTTGGTAGGTTCTCATACAATCGGTCAAGCGCGGTGCACCAGTTTCAGGCCTCGTATTTACAACGAATCCAACATAGTTATGAATTACGCCAATTCTCTGAAAGCAAAGTGCCCTAGAAATGGAGGCGACAACATCATCTCGGCCTTAGATCTCCAAACTCCGGCTGCCTTCGATAATAATTACTACAAGAATTTGGTGAGTAAGAATGGACTACTCCACTCCGACCAGCAACTGTTTAATGGAGGCTCTACTGATTCCCAAGTCAGCACCTACAGTGAGAATCAGGAGGCATTCTTTAAGGACTTCGCAGCTGCAATGGTGAAGATGGGAAATATCAAGCCTCTCACAGGTTCCAGTGGAGAGGTTAGAAAGAACTGCAGGAAGCCCAACTGATTGATGCTCGAGTTCATATCACTGCATTTTGTAGGAATTTAGTTGTTTATGTGGAGGTGATTAGGGAAGGATATATTCCTGTGAGGCCATTCATGAAGTAAATAAATATCTTTCGTATGCAGTATAAATATAAAATTTTCTAAAGTACAATGAGCTCGATAATGTCTGATTTATTCCAAGTGGAATGACTACAGATTGTGTTTTTGGATGAGTTCGCAATCTTTGAAAATAGACTCAGAATCTTTTTTAGACCCTGTGAACCTATCATTCCGCCTCTGCCACCTAAACACAGCATAATATAATTTTCTTCCGTCTTTATCTTTTTTCCTCTTATTCTTTTTATTTACGACCGCGCTTTTCAAAAGAGACATATTTCTGAGTCGATTCTTCAACTAACGTATAAGATGTCATATGCTAAATCAAGAAGTCGAGAAGTGGGAAGGTATACCGGGTCTTTAATCTTCAAAGTTCAACAACTTGACCTTCGATCTATGTTCAAGAAATTTCCATTTGAAGAAGGGGTACAAAAGTTCAATGCTATTGTCAATTATTACGTCCTCTTACATTGCCACTCAAGGGTTGCTATAGGAGTGCATTTGGTAGATTGTTATGAATTCTAATGGTTGATTCAATGGATTAACTTAATATTTTTAAAATTTTTTAACAAAACATTAAAATTATTTTATTTTATTTTATTTTTATTTTTATTTTTATTTTTGGAAACACCTTTTACGGGAACCTTGAAATTAGATTTTATGTTTGGAGGTTCTCTTCTGTCAAAATCACCCGGGAGTCCGCACCCGGCTCATCCACGCAAACTAGTCTAACAAACCATCAAATGGACTTAACATATCTACAAGTTAAAACTAATTTTTGTTTATATCATCTATAAATAATTTTAAAATTATTATAGTTTCTCTTAAAGATAGAAGGATATGCAATTAAAATCAATTTATCATGTGTTAAAACATTTCAAATAAATTTATAATTTAATTAAATATAATTTATATTTATTTAAAAAATAATTAAAAAAACAAATAATATAAAGTTGAAGTTAAAATTCATTCATTGTGATGGGGACTTTATAATTGAAAAGTTTAATAAAAGAATGTAATGAATATAAAATTATTATTTGAATATAAAACTTCATAAAATATTATTCTAGTTTGTAAATATAAAATTATCTATACAAAAGAATTAAAATATTCAATTTGTTTTGGTTGGATGATTATCTCAATTACTTTGTTATAAATATTTATTTGGTATTTATATATATATATATTTTTGTATCATTAAACTTGAGAACGTCTCTCCCTATTGCTAATGAAACCTTTAAACCTTTACCTTGGGTATCATGTGACAATTTAATGTAGATGCCTAACCTACAATTTCTTAAACCATTGATGATTTCCATCGTACAACAATATGATTAAAATGAGGCAATAAAAAAACTCTATACTATAGCATCACTTATTATACAATAGTATGACTAGTGTCATCTTATAGTCTCATTTATTCAATGGTTATAGAACATCTTGGTATAGAGAAAATATAGTCATCATGCAATTATACACATCATTTATTGTATGATATCCTTCTTAGTTTTACAACATAAATAGATTGAACAATGATATTTTTTTAATTTTAAAACTATTATTTTCACTCAACCCCTCTCCTTTCATGAAAATAATTCTTCTTTAGATTTCACTTGGATAATATAATTTCTTCTTGAATGGCATCCAATAGTTTAGGTCATTATTTCTTTCATGGTATTTTACTCCTCATGTGGAAATCACAAATCCATAATAATAATTTCATCAATATATTCCTTCCTAAAAAAATTAGACCTCCATTCTTCTATACAAACTGCATTCCACACTAACTACAATAACCTATTATAAGACCTTCATCCTTTGTACTACTCTCTCTTTTCATAAATTTGGTCTTATTACTTTATTAGTAACCTATATATCCAAGGCCTTCATTCTTTAGCTTTATTTTTTGTATTATTTGAATTTTCACAACTTTCCCATATCTTCCGAATCCTTCAACAACATATCTCATTCTCCTCATAACTTGGAGTCAATACCTATGGTGTGCTTTTCAAAGCATTAAAACTCTTCATCACCAATTTGATCTCTATTGTCACTATCACAATGTATTTCACCACACTTTGAACTACCATTGTCACTATAAAATCTATTAATATGGCATTCATCACAACCATAAATATCCTAAAAATATTCATCTTCCTCTCTTATCTCTTTATCATCTATTTTCTCTTTATATTTCTCTATATCTACAACAAAAATCATTGCATTATTATCTTCATTGTCACTAATACTTGTGACCTAGACCAACAACTTCTCTTGCTTGCCTCTATATATTTCTTCTCTTTCTCATTAGTGTTGGCTTATCATATAAGTTTGATTTGAGACTAGGATCTATATGATAACCCATGTTCCTTATAGATGGCACCCCATCCTTTGAAATAATCTTCGCACATTATTGAAATAAATCCTTCACCTCATGTGGAGTTTCATTCATATTATTCATTATCTCTTTTATTGTGTGTTTAGTGATGAAAGAAAAATATAATTTCTTCTTCTTTACCCTTCAAGAATTGTTTTTTATACATGGGTACACTATAGGACTATTATCCACTTCTTTCCCTTTGTCTTTAGATGTAATTAATATGTAATTCTTTCCATCCTTGTCAATCATGTAGGTGTTCACCCTACCACCATACACTACCTTTTTTGAAATTACCATGGTCTACCCAACAAGACATGACAAGCATCCATAGGCATAACATCACTAGTATATTATCTTTCTAAGGACCAATTTGGAAGTCTACTATACATTGTTCAGTTACCAAAATTTGATGTCCCTTTTGCAACCATGATACTTTATAGATTTGGATGTTCAATCCTCTTAAAATTAAGTTTTTTTACCTTATTTATTACCACTAGGTTATCAATACATTTTCAATACATAATCACCTTACAACACTTACCTCCTAATTTTCCCAGGTTCAAGCACCTCCTAGTAGGTTTTAACAACACTCTTTCCATTGTGAGATATTCTCCTTATTTTGGTTCCTCTATGTGCTTTGGTGAAGTAATATTCTCTTCATCTACTTGTGCAATTTAATTATAGGCTTCCCTTCCACACTTATTGATTTTCTATACTTGAGTAAATTCAAATGATCTATGTACAAATTTCTAAGGACCCATAACACGTGTTGATTAAACCATGTCATCTTCCTCTACCAAATCCACCTCACCCTCTTAACAATTTATTCATTTCTAGGTACTTTGATTGAAATCACATTGAGAAGTATTGACTTCTCCTTCTTGCAAATGTTGTCGTATATCATTATTTGATTTTTCTATTCCTCATGAGGATTATCCTCTTCTTCTTACATTATTTTATTACCTACACAATAAATTCTTCTCTTTGTTTAAGGTATACTAGTTTGCTTCTTCTACCCTTGTCATTCTCATCATACTAACTTCATCTTATATGGATAATCATAGCCCATTGATGTACTACAAAACATTTTCCCCATAATATTCCACATGACCAAACTTAGTGGTGAACCTATAGAATTCTTCCATGTAATTATTTATACTCATATTTGTTTGTATTAAGTTTTATTATTTCCTAAAAAGATCCAATTGGTAATATGATAAAAGGAATTTAGCCTTCAATTTGGTGACCATTTATCCCATGTCTTAATATTTTCCTTTATTTTTTTTTCTTTTAATTTGAACATGGTTCAACCACAATGATGCATGTCATGTTAAATTTGTACAAATAAATTTTACTTTATTGGGGTCTTCTATTGATTTAAAATCAAAATATTTATCCATATCTACAATCCAATCAATCGGTTATTTAGGGTTTAAATTTTCATTATATGACATGCTTTCTAACTTTATATTCCTACCCATATTAGAAATTTCTTAGATTAATATTTATTTTGGATGTCCTTCTTCTTCATCATGGCAAGCTTCGTGTTGACTCACTTTTTTTCTTAATTGTCACTTATATCATCTACTTGAATACCCCTCCTTTAGATAGTTTTAAGTGATTCTAACTAAGTGATAATTTCTTTCATCGTCTCAAATATGTCCATGGATCAAGTACCTCATGGTCTTCCTCTTCCTCATTGTGTCATATTTCCTTAGGTATGTATCAATCCTCTAAGATCTTCTAGTTCTAATACCAAAATGATGTAGATGCCTAGTCTGCAGTTTCTTTACTTCTCAATGATTCATATCATACAATAGTATGATATTTCTGATTATACAATGATGAATTTAATATAACTTTATACTATAGCATCGCCTATCATACAATTATGGAATCAATTTTATCATATACTCTCCTTTATTTAGTGGTTCTAGAATATGTTTGTATTGAGGAAATATAAATATTGTACAATCACTCACATCATATGATTCTTTACATTGTATGATATCCTTCTTAGTTGTATAACATCAACAGATTGAATGATGAGATTTTTTAATTTGAACAATACTATTGAAACTTAGTCTCTCTCCTTTTATGACAATAACTCTTCTTTAGATTTCATTTGTATGACATAACTTCTTCTTGAATGACATACAATAGTTTAGGTTCATGTTCCTTTCATGGAATTTTACTCCTTATGTGGATAATAATCATACATCAATAATTACGATTTCATCAATATTTTCATTTTGAATAATATTATACCTCCATTCTTCCATATAGATTGTGTTCTTCCTTTGTAGAGAAGATGTTAGTGTTTACTCTGAAAATAATAAAATTTGATCAATCTTCAACACTATCACATGATGACCTAGTACAAATGGTATTCATGTTTCATTTCTCTTACAAAGTGATGATCATGCATGCACACATAAAAATAGTTCTACAACAAAAAAATTATAATAATTTAAATATTTGGCATACTCACGACATGGCATGGAATGGAAATTAAAGTGTATTTTATTATTATTAATCAACTAGTAAAAACATAACATCATTTTTATTTTTTTACTTCTACATCTACCATTTTAGATGAATCTCTTCTCTAGTCACTCCCTTGGATTATCTCTTAAATTCTTGGTATCACTATCTATTTTTTTCCTTCTTGGTGCATTAGTCTATTTTTTGGACCTCTATTCTCTGGTCTCCTTATTGTCCTTTCATTATTTTCCCTTGTGTTTGGTTTTCATCTATTTCATATATCTTTTCTCTTACCTTCCTATTTTCACTTCCCAACCATTATGTAAATGGTTTCATAAATCTCTTCCTTTCTCTTCTCTTTTACTTCTCCTTACCTATACACTCCTTCCATTTAAATAACATATATTTTATACATGTGAATTGGTGATAGTTACCCTTCTAGTAATCGTCTAGATGCTCATAAATCATAATAATTGTAAAGCAAGCAATAGTCATAAACCTAATAATCCAAAACAAAAAAAACCAATAAACTCAAACAATTGACTATGCTAATCCACATTATGAGTTATTAAAATTGGACCTATCCAGGTTACCTCCATCACCCTAAACCCCATGTATACCTTGTAAAAAATGAAAGGTAGTACAAATAATAAGTTTTACTTTCATCTATGTAGGGATGAAAAATAAAGAAATTATTCATGACAATAATACTCATTCAAATGAACAATGTTAAGTTTCTTGTTATATAAAACCTATATCAAATACCTAAACATATCATATGTACTTTCAATATCATGCAAAGGGTATGGGAAGGTTTGAACAAGGTTTCAAATAACTTTTAGAACCTAAACCATGGATAAAATGATGAGGGCTAGGATATAAACCTCATTGCAACAAATGCAAATCTTGCTCAACATCTTTTAATAGTGATGGTAAAACTAATTTCCTCAAATATTGTAAGGATATCATATCAACCAATAAGCCAAATTACGATATTAAAGTAGAATATGAGTTCCTCTTTCTCTATCCATTTATTTAGTTTAAATACATTATACATTCTCCATCTTAAACCTCATGAGAGGATAAATTCTTTAAATCAATAAAAAACACATAACTTCATGAAGATAGCATTACATCATAGTATAAATATATTATTGACTCCACCTATCTACATAAGAACAAAATATTTAATGATTATACACACTAAAATACAAACACTTCCATAAGAAACTATGGAATTTGTCCCAATACTAATAGTAGTTATCACCTATACTTGTCACACGTTTGAGTATAAGCAACTCTAAAATTTATAGTAGTCCAATATGAAAAGGTGGTGCGAAATAAGCTTCAGTTATCAACAAGATAGATAACATGAAGTGGAAAACTACAATTAGGTAATAGTTTTATGAAGTTTTAGGTTTAAATTTTCAAATAGGTATATTTGGAAGAAATATTAGAAAGCTAATAATTTTGCTTATGAAAATATTTTCAGCATGTATAAATATTTTTGTAGAAGTGATAACTTAAGAATGAAATGTAAGAAAACTATATACACTTTCGTCTGAAAGTATAAATAAAACTAGAATAAATAAATAAATGTGTTACAAGAGAGCTTAATGATCATATTTGTGAAGGGCCAGATAACCTTTACATGGGAGAAGATCTATTTCTAGAAATAGTCTCTATATTACAATGTATTCCTCAATATTATATTTTATACAAGGTTTCTAAATCTTGTAAATGGTATAATAAGTCTAAAAGACTTTATTAAACTATGAGCATAAATATGGTGTAAGACAACATATGAAAAATAAAAATAATAAAAATAGATAAATAAACTTGAGTTAATAAGACATTAGATAACTTAGTGGTTTTTATTAAAATATTTATAACCTTAGTACTCATGCTATTAAAAAACTTAGGTTGTATGACACATATACACACACTTGTATATGTTATGCAAGAATATCAAAATCTATCATAAATTTTAAAACATACTATACTATTAAAAAATTTATATTAGTTTTAAAATTCACATGAAAATAAGATAGTTACTTCATTATTCCAAAATGTTATCATAATGAGAATAAGTAATTATTAAAAAATAAAAAATGTGTTCTCAAACTAAACCATACAAATAATAGATGTTACAACTAACTACTATGTTTAATTATAGCCAATAAGTATCCACTATTGACTTGTGACAAATAAAAAATACCTTGTAAAATAAAATTATAATATCACTAAATGAAATGAGTAATTACTATATTTTGGCTAACATGAATAGCATGCATAGTAGAATTGCATTCATATATTCAATATAAGACATAATACATATTAATTTATAAATATTCTAAAGACGCTTTTCAATAGAACCAATCCAAGCATAAAGCTAAAGAGATTGATTTCTAAGTGAGGTTTAACATAAAATAAAAGAAAAAAATACGGTACAAGGAAATATATGTTATAATAAGTGAATATTATCTTAAATTCTACTAGGATAGACACACTTGAGTTTCCACTCCTCCATGTGTCAGATGAACTCTCAGTGGTGTCTTCATCAGACTTGATGAGTTGTTGTAATCCAACGACTCTCAATGATCAAATTTGCTTTTTATACAAAGTTGATCTCTGGAATAAACCAATCAAGTTCTATTTTGTTTATTAAAATATTGTAAAAGCTTTGTAGTTCTACTCTTGGGAATTCTAACATGGTATCAGAGTTGGATATATTCTACTAGAATTCTTTCATGAAGGAGGTCTCTCGAACTGGTTCTTAATCTCTTATTCTTTGCTTTTTTAAAGAAAGAGGTTTTTTATATTGTAGTATGCTCATATATGCATTTTTTTTTTAATATATTTGCTTATGGTAATACCTACTGGTTTATATAATTTATTTTTACAATTGATGCAAATATTTCAAATTTTATTTATTCACTACTTTGTGTATGCATATTGATTTTTTTTTTGCCTCTATAAAAGTACTTATTAACAAACGCAGCTTGCTTTAAAACAATTAAAGCAACGTTGCATCCCATTCTAGGTGTTTTTTAATTTATATTATTTCTTACCTTCTCAAACGTAGACATCATTGCGTTTAACTCAATAAGGAAACTAATATGAATCAAACATTTTTTTGGAGGCCCCTCTATTTTTATTTATCCTTCTTCTTCGCCTACATTTAATTTTTTTCCCTTAAATGCCATCTCATTCGGCTTTCAATAGCCTTCGCTATGCATTTCATAACATAGAAGGATAAGTGTTCGATGTCCTTTTTACCTCGCTATGTATACTCTATCATGGAGGAAAGGGATAAACCGTAGGACCTTACTTTTGGTGGGCATTTAATTTTTTTTGATCTTACAATCTCAAATAGTTTTGTCTTCATAAATTTTAATTAATGTAAGGATCGCTCTTTGTGTCACCAATTAATGACTCTTGGTCTACCTACCTAGACCAATGTTCGTAATTTTTTTTTTTTCGAACATGGCCTTTGGCCAGTGTTTTGCTGTGGCATGCCTTGAGATTGCATCTCTCAATGGGCATTTCCCTCATTATTTTTTTTATATTCTTCAAGGATCTTGATATTTTAAGAAGCGTTCTACTCAAATTTCATCATATCCTCAAAGTTCATCATATTTGTTTATCCTTCGATGCTCAAGATCTTTCCTCTTGTTATATAAACATATTTCTAAGCTTAAAATCATATCTCTTTTGTATTCCTAATATTTTCTTCGATAAAGCTTAGATTGATATTTCCTTGGGTCCATTTTATACTGTTCCTTGTAAATATCTACAAGTGTTTTTTGTTTAGGTTAGTGTGTGGTGAGATAATATATTCTACAAGTGAAATATTTAGAAACACTCAGGTCACCACATCCTCTCTTCGGCACCTTCTCTCAATATCTTTGATTCGTCTTTTAAAGCTGGTTTTTGGCACAGTTGCTAAGGGAGACTCTACTTTGGCGTCACTCATATCAACGCCTCTTCAACACATCATATGGTAAGGTGTTATATGATTTTTTTTAAATAACATTTTTCTTATCTAGTGCAGATATAGAAGGAGTCTCATTTTTCTTGGATACCACCATTGGAGTGGCAAATGTAGATGCCACCCTTCCTCATTGCTTGTTCATTGAAATACGCTTTGTGGACCCTTACTCGCTACCTTTCAAGATGTTTTTTCTACTACATCCTCTGTTTAACATCAACCCCTTTAATTTAAGCTATAATATATTTTTTTATATATTGTAGCAAGAAAAAAAAACATTTCATTCCCTTTCCTTTCCGACTTTTTCTTCGCTCGAAAATCAAAGGAGAATTGTAAAAATTTTAATAAAATATTTTCTGTGGGGGTTTTATAGGTGCCTTTTGCACCTATACTAAGTTCGGGGGAGGTGTCATTGCATCACTTTTTTCCTTCTTTTGTCTTCTTTACTTTCACTCTTAAGTTTGTAATATTAATTTTGTTTATATATCTTGCTTGAGAAATTGACAAACACAAAGCTCACCTAGTAGCCAAAGGTTTCTACAAAATTTAAGGAATTGATTATGCCAAAACCTTTGTTCCTATTGCTAAAATAGATTGTGTAAGACTGGTTCTTGCTTTGGATGCTTCCCAAAAGTGGCATGTATTTAAAATATATGTAAAAAGTGCTTTCTTACATGGGGATTTAAATCAAGATATATACATGGAACAACCTGCTAGTTTCACTCAATACTCTTCTCTTGTTTGTAGGCTAAACAAGTCTCTCTATGGATCCTTCTCTGCATTACATATAGTTGTGAGAGAAACTTGGAGTAATACAACTGCATTGACACATAGTTCTTCCACCTCTCCTTTTACTATTGTATTCTTTGGAGGATGGTTTTTTCATCATCTCTCCAAAATTATATATTGTTCATGAGTACTTAATCAAGTCAAGTTGTTGGGACTCATTATTTTTGTTTGTGTTCAGAGGAAAATCTTCGCCATCCGAAGACTTGCCTCTATCTTGGATATTTTTCTTGTAACATATGGTTTTTTCCCAAGGGATTTTTTCACCATGTATATATTATAAATGAGTAGCTCATCAGGACATGTTGTTGGTACTCATCCTTTTATTGTTTTAATAGGACAATCTTCACCATCTGAAGATAAGCCTATTCCTTATTTATTTTTTGATTGATGGCTTTTACCATTGGGTTTTTACCATCTCTTCAGAAAAGAAATCATTGTACACGAGTACCTCATCAAGCCTTTTTTTTGGGACTCATTTGTACAAACCACCCCTAGTATCACTTAAGGGGGGGTGTTATAATAAGTGAATATTCTCTTAAGTTCTACTATGATAGACACACTTGAGTTTCCACACCTCCATATGTCAGGTGAACTCTCAGTGGTGTCTTCATCAGACTTGATGAGTTGTTGTAATCCAACGACTCTCAATGATCAACTTTACTATTTATACAAAGTTGATCCATAGAATAAATCAATTAGTTCTATTTTATTTCTTCAAATATTATAATGCTTTGTAGTTCTACTCTTTGGAATTCTAACAATATATAATATTTTATATAGAATACATAACATTAACCAATGAACTAATGGAATTAATGCATTACTTGGATAAATTGTTAGGAACCTACAATTAAAGATAAAACCATTCACACAGAAATTGCAAGTAAACATAAATAATTGAAACACAGACTAATACAATACATATACCAAGTACAAAATGAAACAATCTCATAAAATAGCACACAATCATAGGCCTCTTCTAAGGGCAGTCTCCTTCACTACTTCCATTAATTTGTAAAAAAATAATTTTTAGTTATATGTAAAACTTACATCAGCAGTAAGTCTTGCAATTTCTACAACTACTACTTTTTTCTTATTTATTATCCATTCATTGAAATATGCCTCAGCCTTGGCATTGGGGTTTTCTAATCAATTTAGCATAATTTTTAAAACTTCATCATTGTATATAGACTTGGCCTATACGGTACTAGATTCAACTTTATGTAACAAATGATCAAGCCTTTGTGGTTGATTCTCCACATTTTAAAATAACTTCTCTTTTTGAAAAATTCCCATATCGGGTATTTATTTATTTTATCAAAACTTTGGCCCAATATTCTTAATATTTCAAACCATAAATATCTGAAAATAGACCATCATTAACTGTAGCTTTACATCTATTAGCTAATAAAATATATTTTTAAATTAACTTTATCATCATTGTTCAGAGGATGATGGGTGGCAACTTGATGGAAGGGGGATGAGAAAATTTCAACATCTATCTCAACAATCCCTTCTACTTCATTATGACTCTAAAAACCCTGAAGCAATCCCTTCAACAACATCTATCTCAACAATCCAAGGAAAATGTTGGGAAGTAAGAAACATTAGACTTTGTGTGTGTCTTGGAAAATATTTTTCTTACTCCTAGATGTAGTGATGTGAGGAAACATTTCCTACATTTTTTGTTCCTCACCATTGGTGCTAGCTACTGTGGATGTACTTGTTGTGGGTACATTTACGGGTGTTGAGATAGATGGACTTATTGTGGGTGCAGTTGTGGGTGTGGATATGGTGGAGGCATATTTGTTTTTATATTTTTAATGTAATTGATACATATGCAAAATTTTACATGAAAATATCAATTAAAACTAGTATAAAAATAATGCCATAAAAAGAGATTTAATTTAACCAAACATACCAGACTTAGAATATGCACCTGTTGGTGACACATCCACTTTCCCTTGGTTTGAAAACATATAAAATATTTCCTTAGACTAAATATGATTTAAAATTATTAAAATACACCATTTAAAATATCATATTGATGTACTACAAAATATTTTTCCCATCATCTTGCACATGACCAACCTGAGTGGTGAACATATATAATTCTTCCATGTAATTATTTATATCTTTTTGTCTTAAGTTTTGTGATTTCCTAAAAAGATCCAATTGGTAATATGATAAAAGGAAATTAGCCTTCAATTTGGTGACCATTTTTTCCCATGTCTTAATATTTTCCTTTATTTTTTTTCTTTTAGTTTGAACATGGTTCAGCCACAATGATGCATGTCATTTTAACTTTGTACAAATAAATTTCACTTTATTTGGGTCTTCTATTAATTTAAAATCAAAATATTTTTCCATATCTACAATCCAATAAATCAGTTATTTAGATTTTAAATTTTCATTATATGACATGCTTTCTGACTTTATATTCCTACCCATGTTAGAAATTTCTTATATTAATCTTTCTTTCGGATCTCCTTCTTGTTCATCATGGCAAGCTTTGTGTTGACTCACTTTTTTCTCTTCATTGCCACTTATATCCTCTACTTGAATGCCCCTCATTTGGATAGTTTTAAGTGCTTCTAACTAAGCGATTATTTTTCTCATCATCTCAACTATTTCCACGGATCAAGGACCTCATGGTATTCCTCTTCCTCATTCTATCATATTTCCTTAGTTATGTATCAATCCTCTAATATCTTCTAGTTCTAATACCAAAATGATGCAGATGCCTAATATGCAACTTCTTTACTTGTCAATGATTCATATCATACAATAGTATGATCTTTCTTATTGTACAATGATGAATTCAATATAACTTTATACTATAACATCATCTATAATACAATTATGAAATCAATTTTATCATATACTGTCCTTTATTTAGTGGTTGTAGAATATGTTAGTATTGAGGAAATATAAATATTATACAATCACTCACATCATATGATCCTTTACATTGTATGATATCTTTCTTAGTTTTATAACATCAGATTGAATTATGAGATTCTTTAATTTAAAAAATACTATTCACACATAGTATCTCTCCTTTCATGACAATAACTCTTCTTTAGATTTCATTTGGATGACATAACGTCTTCTTGAATGACATCCAATAGTTTAGGTTCATGTTCCTTTCATGGAATTTTACTCCTTATGTGGATAATAATCATACATCCATAATGATTATTTTATAAATATTTTCCTTTCAAATAATATTAGACCTCCATTCTTCCATACATATTGTGTTATTCCTTTGTAGAGAAGATGTCAGTGTTTCCTTTGAAAACAATTAAATTTGATCAATCTTAAACACTCTCACATGATGACCTAGTATAAATGATAGTCATGTTTCACTTCTCTTACAAAGTGATGATCATGCATACACCCATAAAAATAGTTCTACAACAAAATTTTTCTAATAATCTAAATATTTGGTATACTCACAACATGGCAAAGAAAGTAAATTAAAGTGTATTTTATTATTAATAATCAACTAGTATAAAACATAGCATAACTTTTATTTATTTTCTTCTGTATTTACTATCTTAGATAAATCTCTTCTCTAGTCACTCTATTGGACCGTCTCTTAAAATATTGGTATCACTATCTAATTTTTCCCTTCTTGGTGCATTAGTCTATTTTTTAGACCTCTATTTCTCTGATCTCCTTGCTATCCTTTCATTTTTTTCCTTGTGTTTGGTTTTCATCTATTTTAAATCTCTTTTATCTTCCCTTCCTATTTTCACTTCCCAACCATTATTTAAATGGTTTCATCAATATATTCCTCTCTCTTCTCTTTTACTTCTCTATTAGGACACTATTGTTAAAATATGAAGTTAATGCAAATTTGGAAAAGAATCACTTTTAGAAATGAATCACTTTTATATTGTAAGGTTTAAACTCCCAATAAGATAAATAAGTGTTCTTGGATGCCTTTGAAGACACCTTAGATTCTAATTAAATATATACCTATGTGTGTGATTGTTGGTGAAAGGACATGATTGTCCATAAACATAAATAAAGGTTAATTAGTAAATGTTAGGACTAGGGTCCTAACATGCCACCCTCCTTAAAAGGAGATTTTTCCTCAAAGTTCGCAGTGAGAAGCTTCATCCTCTATTTCACTAATAGTATGTGCTCATGTTCTTGTACTATTTTAATATCAATGTTCCTCAAGAAATGATATTGGGAAGGTGGAAGTGTTGGTGGCTTTGTCATGGCTTAGAGAGAAAATAAATGGGCAACCCATGCCTTTCCACCTATAGGAATAACTTTCTCCATGCGATGAGAGCTTGTTAGCAGAGAAGGGCCAGATTTTATCCCTTTATGTGTATATGTGTGATCCTTTTGTGTGAACTTCATCCATAAGTCATCAAGGTCCCATTAAATTATACTGAGCGTTCATAGCCATTGTACACATAAAACAATATCATAACCTCCTAGTGTAATTGCCCAAGGTGAGCTTAATATTATGGCATTTCCAATTACAAGTGATTCTTTCCCCATTACCGATCATGATTTCAAAATTATTACAAGGATGGATAAAGTAGTCGGTTTGTTTTGCCATGCGTGGGTCGATGAGATTATGTGTACTTCCAGAGTCAATAAGCACAATAAGATTTTTTTGTTTAAAGGAACCGAAAACTTTCATAATTTGGGGGGATGAATTTTTGATGAGGGCATTGAAGGAAATTTCTAACGGACCTCGATGTTTATCTTTTGGTATATCTTCCACTAGTTCAACCTCAATTTCTTCTTCATCCAGTGTTGATTGACTAGGAATATCTGCATTTAGAATATAAAGTTTGGGTGTAATACATTTATGATTTAGGACGAATTTATCATCACAATGAAAGCAAAGGCCTTTTGCTCTTCTTTACTTCATTTCTTCAGGACTAATGCATTTAATTGGCATGAATTTAGTTAGTTTTTGGTTGGTGGAAGTATTTTTTGAGTCTGTTGTAGATATATCTCCGAGTCGACATTGGTTGTTGATCTTCTCTTCCACCATTTGTTTTAATGCTACTGCATGCATCATATTGATAGGGTTTTGTATTTGTACTTCCATTCGAATGTCTTATTTTAGGCCACTGATGAAGCAACTTTGAAAGAATGATGCATCGAGTCCTGATGTGAGGTTTGCCAATTTCTCGAATTGTGCCTAGTATTCTCGTACTGTAGATGTTTGACAAAGTTTGGTGAGATCCTATGAAATCTTCAAATTTAGTAGTACCAAATCATAAAATTAGGTTCTTTGTGAATTCAGTCCATGTGGAAGGACCTTTTTTTTTCATACCATTGTTACCATTGTGTAGCAATTTTTTCTAAGTGAAATAATGCAATACAAACTTTCCGAATCTATGGAATTTGATATAAGGTGAAATATTGATCTGCCCTATATATCCAATTTGTGGGGTTGCCTCCATAAAATTTTGAAAAATCTAGTTTTGTGGTACGAGTAAGGATTGATGTATGTGGTACCCCTATTAATGTTTGTTGCGGTGGAATAGTGTTTTGTTGTTTGCTCTGCATTAGCATCAAATTTTATTGTACTAAGTCTATAGAGTGGGTTGTAGCAAGTCTATAGAGTGGGTTGTAGCATCTAATTTAGTGGATATATCCATATTGGAGTTTTTCATGTTCATATTTAGGTCTCCTATTTTGCTAGTGATCTTCTCCTCTAAATTATCCTTCCAAAACACCATTCCTTGCATCACTTCTTTCATTTCCTTTGAAACTTCTTTTGAGACCTCTTTCGCAATATCCTTTGCCATTTCTTTTGATACTTCTTTTGCAATTTCCTTTATCGTATCTTGAGATCGCCTTTCGTCGGCCACTCAGGATGTAATTGAGGTTTAAAAGAGGTTTTTGATTTCAATGTTTTGGAAAAAGGTGCTATTGTCTCCGAATTACAATAATTGAAAAAAAAATCATTTTCTTGTCAATATTCTCGCAAAATTTGATTTTATTATAATTTTTTTTGTTTTGCAAAAATGTGTGGTTTTTAATGTTACAAAAAATTATTTTCAATTTGTATTTGGTGCTCCACGGGGTTAGGTCAATGTTGACTAAGGAGAGACTTAGGAAGTACAGGTGGCAGAGGGGATGATACTGAGGTGGCACAGGGACTAATGGCATTGAGGGCAAGACCGAGGTGGCACAGGCGATAGAGGGGATGAGACCAAGGTGGCACAAGTGACAGAGGGGACGAGACCGAGATGGGATAGGGACTAATGACACTTAGGGTGAGATCAAGGTGGCAAAGGAGATGAGACCGAGGTAGCACAGGGAACGAGATGATATAGGAAGGATGTAAAGCGCGGTGAGGCAACCAAGGCACATGGAACAAGATGGCACGGGAAGGATGTTGAGTGTGGTGAGGTGGCAAAGGAGATGAGACCGAGGTAGCACAGGGAACTAGATGATATAGGAAGGATGTCAAGCGCGATGAGGCAACCAAGGCACAGGGAACAAGATGGCATGGCACGGGAAGGATGTTGAGTATGGTGAGGTGACCAAGGCAGGTGGCACGGGGTGACACAGGGCACAGGTGAGTGGGTATTGATGACTAGGTAGCCAGGGTGAGACGGGAAGGCTACCGAGCATGGTCATGTGACTACCGTAAGGTAGTCACAAAAAAACCTTATGCTTTATCCCTTTTAAACTATTGCTTTCAGCTCACACCGCCTACGTGGGATAATATGTCCCGCTCTTTAAAAAAAAAAACATGACCATAATTTATTTCTCGCCGATGACCAAAATTTGCATAACTTTAGAAAATGTTATAATATAAAAATAAATTCACCGTGAATTGTCGTTTTCCAGAAAACGCTACATCATCCTTGACCGTGAGCTTCCTGACAATTTCTTTAAGCTACCAACTTGTATTTTTTTTAACCTTCCATCAGGTGGAAGGTTTATAAATTGCAGTCTGTGCAATTTCTATCAATTTAATAGGGTTTTTGGATGCTCGATTGTAGGTATTTTCATCAATGAGTGTACATCGAACCCGACGTATGACTGTCTCTACTGCTTTCACCGTTGTTGTTGAAAATGTAGTACGATCATGCAGTAGATATTGAGGACCATGGTGGGAAAAAAAATTGAAGCGTGGAGAGGTGAGGATAGTGGAGGGGGTAGCGGGGTAAGATCGGTCGTCAGGACCAAGTTTTACTGGATGAATAACCACTAGTGGTGTCGTGGAGAAAAGAAAAAAAAATTCTTGATAATCCGCCTGGTTGAAATGGCTTTGATACCAAATGTTAGGACACTACTTCTAAAATATGAAGTTTAATGCAAAGTTGGAAAAAGAATCGCTTTTAGAAATGAATCACTTTTAAATTTTAAGGTTTAAACCCAATAAGATAAATAAATGTTCTTGGATGCCTTTGAAGACACCTTAGATTCTAATTAAATATCTACTTATGTGTGTGATTGTTGGTGAAAGGATATGACTGTCCATAAACATAAATAAAGGTTAATTAGTAAAGGTTAGGACTAGGGTCCTAACATTCTCCTTGCCTATGCGCTCCTTCATCCATGCAAATAACATATGATGATAGTTACCCTTCTAGTAATCGTCTAGATTCTCATATATCATAATAATTGTAAAACAAGCAATAGTCATCAACCTAAGAATCCAAAAGAACAAATCCAATAAACTCAAACAATTGATTATGCTAATCCGCATGATGGGTTATTAATATTGGACCTAGCCAGGTTATCTCCATCACCCCGAACCCCATGCAGACCTTCTAAAAATTGAAAGGTAGTACAAATAAGAAGTTGTACTTTCATCTATGTAGGGATAAAAATAAAGAAATTATTCATGTAACTAATACTCATCCAAATGAACAATGATAAGTTTCTTGTTATATATAAAACCTATATTAAATACCTAAACATATCATATATAATTTCAATATCATGCAAAGGGTATGAGAAGGTTTGAACAAGATTTCAAAGAACTTTTAGAACCTAAACCATGGATAGACTGATGAGGGCTAGGATATAAACCTATGAAACAAATGCAAATCTTGCTCATCATATTTAATAGTTTGGAAAAACTAATTTTCTCAAATTTTGTAAGGATGTCGTATCAAAAAATAAGCCAAATTATGATAATAAAGTAGATTATGATTTCCTCTTTATCTATCCATTCAAATAGTTTAAATACATTATACATTCTCCATTTTAAATCTCATGAAGAGGATAAATTCTTTAAATCAATAAATATCATATCACTTCATGAAGATAGTATTACATCATAGGAGAAATATATTATTGACTCCACCTATCCACATAAGAACAAAATATTTAATGATTATACACACTAAAATACAAACAATTACATAAATACATGACACCTATTATATACTTAAATATTTACATGGCTCTAAACTAAACTATTTACTTGTTACTTAAAATATTCTTGCAAAGTAACAAATAATATAATACTTCTAAAACCATTTGCCTTCACATGATTTCAATCCATTATTTTGATCTTAGTATTTTTGTTTTGGTTCATGTAGCGATTTTGATTTTTTGTTCCATCATTTTCTTATTTATCTTAATTCAAGAGATACCTATTTTTGTCCGAATATTAATAGTAGTTACCACCTATACTTGTCACATGTTTCAGTATAATAAACTATGGAATTTATAGTAGTCCAATATGAATAGTTGGTGCAAAATAAGCTTAAGTTATCAACAAGCTAGCTAACATGAAGTGGAAAACTACAATTAAGTAATAGTTTTCTAAAGTTTGAAGGTTTAAATTTTCAAATAGGTCTATTTGGAAGAAATATTAGAAAGCTAATAATTTTACTTATGAAATTTTTTTTAGCATGTATAAATATTTTTGTATAATTGATAACTTAAGAATGAAATGTAAGAAAACTATATACACTTTCGTTTGAAAGTATAAATAAATAAATGTGTTATAATATATCTTAATGATCATCTTTATGAAGAGTTAGATAACCTTTACATGGGAGAAGATGTTTTTCTAGAAATAGTCTCTATATTACAATGTATTCCTCAAGATTATATTTTATACAAGGTTTCTAAATCTTGTAAATGGTATAATTAGTCTAAAAGGCTTTATTAAACTATGAGCCTAAATATGGTGTAAGGCAACATATAAAAAAAATAAATAATAAAAATAGATAAATAAACTTGAGTTAATAAGACATCAAATAACTTATGGTTTTTATTAAATACTTATAACCTTAGTACTCATGCTATTAACCAACTTAGGCTATATGACACATATACACACACTCATATATGTTATGCAAGAATATCAAAATCTATCATAAATTTTAAAAATACTATATCATTAAGAATTTTATATTAATTTTGAAATTGACATGAAAATAAGATTGTTACTTCATTATTCTAAAATTTTATCATAATGAGAATAAGTAATTATTAAAAAATACAAAATGTGTTCTCAAACTAAACCATAAAAATAGTAGATGTTACAATAACTACTATGTTTAATTATAGCCAATAAGAATCCACTATTCACTTGTGACAAAGAAAAAATACCTTCTAAAATAAAACTATAATATCACTAAATGAAATGAGTAATTACTACATTTTGGCTAACATGAATAGCATGCATAATACAATTGCATTCATATATTCAATATAATACATAATACATATTCATTTCTAAACATGGTAAAGATACTTTTCAATAGAACCAATAGAAGCATAAAGCTAAAGAGATTGATTTCTAAGTGAGGTTTAGCATAAAATAAAATAAAAAAATATAGTACAAGGAATTATATAATATTTTTTATAGAATACATGACATTAACCAATGAGCTAATGGAATGAATGCATTACTTGGATAAATTGTTAGCAAGCTACAAATAAAGATAAAACCATTCACACAGATTTTGTAGGCAAACATAAATACTTGAAACACAGACTAATACAATATAGATATCAAGTAAAAAAATGAAATAATCTCACAAAACAACACACAATCATAGGCCTCTTCTAAGGGTAATCTCCTTCAATACTTTAATTAATTTGTAAAAAAATGATTTTTAGTTATATGTAAAACTTACATCAGCGGTAAGTCTTGCAGTTTATACAACTGCTAATTTTTTCTTATCTATTATCCATTCATTGAAATATGTATCAACCTTGGCATTGAGGTTTTCTAATCAATTTAGCATAATTTTTAAAACTTCATCATTGTATATAGACTTGGCCTGCACAGTGCCAGATTCAACTTTATGTAATCAAATATCAAGCCTTTGCGGTCGATTCTCCACCTTTGAAAACAACTTCTTTCTTTATAAAAAATTCCTATATTAGATATTTATTTCTTTTATCAAAACCTTGGCCCAATATTCCCAATATTTCAAACATAAATATCTAAAAGTAGACTATCATTAACTCCAACTTTACATCTATTAACTAATAAAATATTTTTTTAAAATTAACTTTATCATCATTGTTCAAAGGACGATGGGTGATGACTTGATGGAAGGGGGATGAGAAAACTTCGACAAAATATTTCTCAACAATCTCTTCTACTTCATGATGACTCTACAAACCCTGAAGCACATTGCTTGCCTTGAAAGGTAAATTTTTAGGATTGGTATCATGATAAAGAAAATTATCATCGATATTCATAGAGGGTAGTTGATATGCAGTCTACACATTTGAGAAATTCCCAAGGGAAAATTTTGGTAAGTAAGAAACATTAGACTCTATGTGTGTCTTGGAAAAACTTTTTCTTACTCCTAGAGGCGGTGGTTTGAGTAACAATTTTCCATGCATTTTGTTCCTCACCATTGGTGCTAGCTATTGTGGATGGACTTATTGTGGGTACATTTGTGGATTTGGAGATATATGGACTTGTTGTGGATGCATTGGTGGGTGTGGAGATGGTGGAGGCATTATTTTTTTTATCTTTTGAATGTAATTGATAAGTCTGCAAAATTTTACATGAAAATATCAATTAAAACTAGTGTAAAAAACAATGCCATAAAAAGATATTTAATATAACTAAACATACTAGACTCATAATCTACACCTGTTGGTGATGCATCCACTTGCCCTTGGTCTGAAAACATATAATTTTTTTTCTTAAACTAATTATAATTTAAAATCATTAAAATACACCATTCAAAATAGTTGTTTCGAATAATAAGGTTACCTTATGGCCTGAAGGTTCCTTATTTAATGTCAACTATAACATGTCCATAAATAAAAGGAGTCGTAGGTGTATACTACTCAATAGGTGACATCAAATATTTCATGGTTCTTGAGGTAATTACTAGTGATGATTGCAATTGTGTATCAGAATATATAGTGGATTCGTGCATCCTAATGGTGGCATCCCTTTTACTAGAACATGGAGCTATTTTTTTTTGCTTTCAAAAGAAAATTAGAAAATAATAAGATTGATTGGAAAGAACGAAAACATATATTTAAAAAAAAAAAAAATTACCTGTATTTCTTCCTATGTCATACCAATAGCCATCAAGCTTGGGTGCAATGCAGTTGGAGGAGGACCATTTTAAAGATTGTAATATGCTTCATTAAAAAGAGAAATATTAAAATTGTTGGTTGTTACTACATAAGAAGATTGTATTTTCTAGGCATTCAGAAGAACTAGTTTAACACGGTTCAAAATGTGCATGGATCAACAAAATCTAGCACTAAAAATACATTGAACCAAACAGGTCAATACCAAAAATATGATACTTGTAGGTTGTCCCTACAAAATAAGTCTTGCCTTGAAAAATTCAATGCAAGCATGAAAATGTTTATCTCCAAAATTGGAAATGTTGAAGCCCCTTTTGAACTTAATAGAATGAACTAAAAAAAAGAGAAAACATTATTAGAAAATAAAAATTACAAAAGGGAGAACATTATTAGAAAATGGAAACTACAATACCTAAAAAATGCAGAAAAATAAAAACTAAATTTTAAAAATATACCTTTCAAATTGTTAGAATGGACATCGTAGGTGTTCTCTAGCAATCCTTTGTCACATTCACTCAAGGTGTATTGGTTTTTCACCAAGTGACCATCCATATATGGTAGCCCTGTTAGTCATTGTATATCTAAGGGTTTCACAAAAAAAATATCCTTATTATCCACTTTGATGTGAATAGTGGACTCATCATGGTTGCATGAACTAATTATCCTTTGCATCAGGGAGATGTTGGAATTGAAATGTGGCATCTTGATCACTCCTATGAATATAGAGGTTTAAACCCATTTTGAATTTCTTCCAATAGTGCCAAAAAAAATTGAAATATTGGGGAAAAAGTGTTCTTGAATGATAATTTCATAGGTAGAGGAGAGGAAGAGCTAGCCATTTTTGCACAGAAAATGGCTTGAAAACGATCTGAAAATGGTCTGGAAATTGTTTGGAAATTCTCTGGAAATGATTTGAAAATACTTTGGAAATGCTCTAAAAATGCTTTGAAAACACTCTAGAAACGCTTTGAAAATGCTCTAGAAAACACTCTGGAAGAATCTTTGAAAATCTACGCTAGAAAAGAAGGATGAAAAATGAGATTGTATTCCTATTTATAGAATTTTACATGGTTAAAGTCTGTGTATGTGTAACATGTGGAAGAGGAGGGGTCACATGGTAGGATCTTATTGATGCTAGCAAAGATCACCCTCTACTATTCACACTTTACAAATAGTTTATATTAATCGTATGTAAAGGTTGATCTTTACAAGTCACCTTCTACCAATTACCACCTATTAGTCACCCTTTTCCAATAACCCTCTGCCAATTACCACTTATTAGTCACCCTTTTCTAGTAGTCCTCTACCAGTAACCTTCTTCCATTCACCATATTCTAGTCACCCTCTACTAGTCACCATATTCCAGCTACCCTTTACCAATCACTCTCTACCAGTCATGCTCTGCCAATCATGTTTTACCAATCATAGGCAAAGGTTGTCATCTTCGAGTTGCCAATTTCTAGTCACCCTCTACCAACTACTCTCTACAAGTCACCATATATTAGTCACCCTCTACTAGTCACCATATTCTAGTCATCCTCTACCAATCACTTTTTACCAATCACCCTCTATCAATCACCCTCTACTAGTTGCACTCTACCAGTCACCCTTTGCTAGTCACCATCTACCAATTGTACTCTATTAGTCATGCTTCATTAGTCACACTCTATTAGTTATGCCCTATCAGTAATTCTATCATAGTTACTCTCTATCAGTTATGCACTATTAGTCACACTCTATCAATAGTACTCTATCAATCACACATTTCCAATCACCAAATTTTTATAGTTTTTATAGAAATGTTTTAAAACTTCACCAAAATTTCATAATTTTTTGTAAAATTTTGAAAACTTTGCCACCTAGTTTAGACATGATTCGCCTTGATTTGCATTAATATTCACCAAATTTTTATAAATACTTTTTCAATATTACCCCTTATGCATAACCTTGCTTTAATTGCTTCTTCACATAATATAAGATCACACTCTAAAAATAAAATAAAATTAGAGTGCTCTACATCTTCTATTTCATTTATTGTTATCTCATATATTTCTTGTAAGCTCCTTATCTTTATTGGTATTATCATATTGGACATTATTATTGCAATTAGTGATGAGATTTATGAGGAGGAAGGGCTACTTCCCATGCTAGTACTATTTTCTTGAATCTATAGGCTGACCTATGCTTTCTCCATTCATCCTTAGACTTAATACTTGTTGGCCCTTGCTAACCAATCTTGGATTTCCAATTCTAAGCTTCATTTTCAATTAAATTTACATATCTACTTATTATCAATTTCTTTGTAATAGGGTTATACAATCTATAGGCCTTTGACTCTTCAATATACTTAATGAAGATATATTTTTTTGACTTATCATCTAACTTTCTTCTCTTCTCATTTGGAATGTGTGCAGATGTTATGCACCCAAAGAGTCTTATGTGATTAACACTTAGATTTTTTTTACTCCATGCTTCTTATGGGATCATGTACTTCACACTCTTTGTGGAACACATGTTACAACCTCTACCTAGAACACATTTGATAACATTTTTAACTTCAACATTCTCCTTTCCATTTTTATTATTGTTCTATTTTTCTCTATTCAACACCACTGTGGTGTGGCGTGTATCTGGATATGAACTATCTCTTTATCCCATTTTATTTGAAAATTTTATGGAATTTATTGGAGATGTACTCACGTCCTCCATCTATTTTTAGAATCTTCACATGATAACCATTATGCTTTTCAACCGAAGCTTTGAACTATTTAAATTTATCAAAGACTTCTAGATTTTATTTGAGGAGATACACCCATGTCTTATGACTGAAATCATCTATAAAAGTAAAAAAAATATCTATTGTTGGCAAATGAGTTGGCTTGCAAAGTCCCACATATATATGAGTGCACCATATCCAAAGGCTATCAAGCTCTCCATGATTATCCTATAGGGAATGCATCCCTATGCTACTTTTGCATAATTTAACCTTCATATACTTGATTTGGTTTCTCTATAATATGCAATCCCCTCACCATGTACTTTTTGTATGGTAAACTTAGGCCATCAAAACTCAAGTGATCAAATCTAAGATGCCATAGCCATGTAGCATTAATTACAATTACACTAAATGAGAGCATACTTTCACTCAAAAATTTTAGAGGAAATATCTTGTTTTTTGGCATGGCCACATTTGCTATGATCCTATATTCTTTATATCTAATTATGTAAAATCTATTTTCAAAATATATTGTGTTCCCTTTTTGCACAACTTACCCAATGCTTAGTAAATTATATTTTAGCCCATGCACATAATACACATTAGGGACGTGTTTTCTTTCTCCTTTTTTTGTGCATATTATAATTCTTCCTTTGTCCATGATAATTATCTTGTTATTGTTTCTCATATTCACTTTAGACTTGATGGTTTCATCTAGTCATGAGAACATTTATGTATTCCTAGATATGTGGTTATTGCAACCACTATCACGATACCAAATATTTTTTTGGCTCTCTTCATTAGCACTACAAGTTAACATCATAGACCCACATGCATATTTGTTTTCTACATTCTCATTCTTATTGGTATAGTGGGCTTCTTGCTTATTTTTCCTAGCCATATTCTTTCTACACTCATAACTATAATGGCAAAATTTCTTGCAGTAATAACCTTGGATTTTAGATTTATCATACCTTTTATTTGATCCTCCTTGTTGATTTTTGTTTCTAACTCTCCCTCATACTTTATGGAAATTGGAGTTAATTTCTCCTTTGTTGGAGAATTTTTTCCTTCCTTCTCTTTCATGGCTTATTCCATCTCTACCTTTGTTGTTATGTCCTTTTCCTCCTTAATAACTTGAGGCTACTTATTGGGATTCCTTCCTTCTATTGTCGTATTTGAATGAGACTTGCATATTAAAGATAAATATTGTTGTCTTTGAATAAGTATTGCATTATACAATTCAACCCATGCTCTTGTGTTTGTAGAGAATCCATTAAGTCCCTTGATTCCTCGATAGAGATGCTGATAAATTCAATCCTAGCTAGTAGGCTTCTCAGTATCTTCTCAAATATTATATGGTTCTCTATATTTTTTTTGCTCATCCTAATCTAGTTCATAATCATTATTGTGTAGGCTAAATAAGTCACTCATATACTCTAATTCACTCATCTACATATTTTTGGACACCCTTATCAACATCTACAATCTTACCAACTTTAATTTGTTGGTGCCTTAGAAGATGTTAGGTAAAAGTTCCCATGCATACTTTGACTTTGTTGCTATTGTAGTTCTAGAAAATATTGTCTCCTCAACTACCTAGATAATACAGAACATGGCTTTTTTATCCTTCTTTTGGTTTACCTTCAACAAATATTTCTTAGCTTGAGAAATAGTGCGCAATATCATTGCATTCGACATACCCATGGCTATATAGACCTACATAATTTAGAATAGGGTTTTTTATCCTTCTTTTAGTTTAACTTTAGCAAATATTTCTTAGTTTGAGGAGTGCTCAATGTTATTGCATATTTTGGTTCTACATAACATTTCTCCCAAAGCTTCGAAGACCCATAAATAATCTTCATCTGAATGCTCTAGTAATCATAATTCTTACCATTAAATCATGTGATCTATAGTTGCATATAATTGCTACAAGAAGCCATTGTTGTTATGGATCTAAAACACCCACTAATAACTCAATATCTGATACTAAATTGAAAGGGAACAAAATTGAGTTGAGGATTTATTTTTTATTTTGTGCACACTTGCACAAACCTGGACTTTCATGATGTTAAACCTACATAAATCTAGACTTGCACAAAATTGAACTTGCACAAATCCAAACATTGCATGATGATCTCGTACAAAATAAGCTTCAGTTATCAACAAGCTAGCTAACATGAAGTGGAAAACTAAAATTAGGTAATAGTTTTCTAAAGTTTGAAGGTTTAAATTTTCAATTAGGTCTATTTGGAAGAAATATTAGAAAGCTAATAATTTTGCTTATAAAAATATTTTCAGAATGTATAAATATTTTTGTATAAGTGATAACATAAGAATGAAATGTAAGAAAACTATATACACTTTCATTTGAAAGTATAAATAAAACTATAATAAATAAATAAATGTGTTACAAGAGAGCTTAATGATCATCTTTATGAAGGGCTAGATAAATTTTACATGGGAGAAGATCTTTTTCTAGAAATAGTCTCTATATTATAATGTATTCCTCAAGATTATATTTTATACAAGCTTTCTAAATCTTGTAAATGGTATAATTAGTCTAAAAGTATTTATTAAACTATGAGCCTAAATATGGTGTAAGACAACATATGAAAATAAAAATAATAAAAATAGATAAATAAACTTGAGTTAATAAGACATCAAATAACTTAGTGGTTTTTATTAAAATATTTATAAACTTAGTACTCATGCTATTAACCAAATTAGGTTAAATGTCACATATACACCCACTTGTATATGTTATGCAAGAATATACACATCTATCATTAATTTTAAAAAATACTATATCATTAAAAATTTTATATTAATTTTAAAATTGACATGAAAATAAGATTGTTACTTCATTATTCCAAAATGTTATTATAATGAGAATAAGTAATTATTAAAAAATATAAAATGTGTTCTCAAACTAAACCATAAAAATACTATATATTACAACTAACTAATATGTTTAATTATAGCCTATAAGCATCCACTATTCACTTGTGACAAAGAAAAAATGCCTTCTAAAATAAAACTATAATATCACTAAATGAAATGAGTAATTACTATATTTTGGCTAAAATTAATAGCATGCATAGTATAATTCCATTCATATATTCAATATAAGACATAATACATATTCATTTCTAAAGTTGCTAAAGACACTTTTCAATAGAACCAATCCAAGCATAAAGCTAAAGATATTGATTTCTAAGTGAGGTTTAGCGTAAAATAAAAGAAAAAAATATAGTACAAGGAAATATATAATATTTTATATAGAATACATAACATTAACCAATGAAATAATGGAATCAATGCATTACTTGGATAAATTTTTAGGAATCTATAATTAAAGATAAAATCATTCACACATATATTGCAAGTAAACATAAATACTTGAAACACATACTAATACAATATACATATAAAGTACAAAAATGAATCAATCTCACAAAATAGCACACAATCATAGGTCTCTTCTAAGGGCAATCTCCTTCAATAATTTCATTAAATTGTAAAAATTTGATTTTTAGCTATATGTAAAACTTACATCAGTGGTAAGTCTTGCAATTTCTACAACTGCTACTTTTTTCTTATCTATTATCCATTCATTGAAATATACCTCGGCCTCGGCATTGAGGTTTTCTAATCAATTCAAAATAATTTTTAAAACTTCATCATTGTATATAGACTTGGCTTGCACAATGCCAGATTCAACTTTATGTAATAAAGGATCAAGCCTTTGTGGCTGATTCCTCACCTTTGAAAACAACTTATTTCTTTTTAAAAATTCCCATATTGGGTATTTATTTATTTTATCAAAACCTTGGCCCAATATTCCCAATATTTCAAACCATAAATATCTAAAAGTAGATTACCATTAACTGTATCTTTACATTTATTAGCTAATAAAATATTTTTTTTTAAATTAACTTTATCATCATTGTTCAGAGGATGATGGGTGGTGACCTGATGGAAGGGGGATGAGGAAACTTTGACAACATCTATCTCAACAATCTCTTCTACTTCATGATGACTCTATAAACCCTGAAGCACATCACTTGCATTGAAAGCTAAAGTTTTAGGATTAGTATCATGATAAAGAAAATTATCATAGATATTCCTAGAGGTTAGTTGAGACGCACTCTACACATTTGAGAAATTCCCAAGGGAAAATTTTAGAAAGTAAGAAACATTAGAATTTGTGTGTGTCTTGGAAAATTTTTACTTACTCCTAGAGACGGTGGTGTTAGTAACAATTTCCCACGCTTTTGGTTTCTCACCATTGGTGCTAGCTATTGTGGATTGACTTGTTGTGGGTACATTTGCAGGTTTAGAGATAGATGGAATTGTTGTGGATGCATTTGTTGGTGTGGAGAAGGTGGAGGTATATTTTTTTTAGTCTTTTGAATTTAATCGATATGTCTGCAAAATTTTACATGAAAATATCAATTAAAACTAGTGTAAAAAACAATGCCATAAAAAAGAGATTTAATTTAATAAAAAATACCAGACTCAAAATTTGCACCTATAGGTGATGCATCCACTTTCCCTTGGTCTGAAACATATAAAATATTTCCTTAAACTATATATAATTTAAAATCATTAAAATACTACCTTATGGCTTGGAGGTTACTTCTTCAATGTCAACTATAACATGTCCAAAAATAAAAGGAGTCTTAGGTGTATACTACTCAACAGGCGACCTCAAATATTTCATGGTTATTGAGGTACTTACTAGTGATGATTGCAATTGTGTATCAGAATCTATAGTGGCTTTGTGCATACTAATGGTGGAATCCCTTTTTCTAGAACATGGAGCTATTTGTTTTTGCTTTCAAAAGAAAATTATAAAATCAAAAGATTTATTGGAAATAAATAAAACATATATTTAAAAAAAAAATAATTTTACCATTATCTCTTCCTCCGTCATGCCAATAGCCATGAAGCTTGGGTGCAATGCAATTGGAGGAGGGCCATTTTAAATATTTTAATATGCTTCATTAAATAGAGAAATATTAAAATTGTTGGTTGTTACTACATAAGAATATTTTATTCATTCAAAAGATTTAGTTTAACATGGTTCAAAATGTGTATGGATCAATCAAATCTAGTGCCAGAAATACATTGAACCAAACAAGTCAATACCCAAAACATGATACTTGCAGGTTGTCCCTACAAAATAAGTCTTGCCTCGAAAAATTCAATGCAAACATGAAAAAAATTATCTCCAGCATTGGAAATGTTTAAGCCCCTGTTGGACTTAGTAGAAGGAACTGAAAGAGAGAATATTATTAGAAAACAAAAATTTCAAAAGGGAGAACATTATTATAAAATGGAAACTACGATACCTAAAAATGCAGTAAAATAAAAACTAAAATTTTAAAAAATACCTTTCAAATTGTTAGAATGGACATTGTAGGTGGTCTCCAACAATCATTTCTCACATTCACTCAAGGTGAATTGGTTTTTCACCAAGTGACCATCCATAAATGGTAGCGCTGTTAGTCATTGCATATATAAGGGTTTCACAAAAAAAAATATCCCTATTATCCACTTTGATGTGAATAGTGGACTATTCATGGTTGTAGGAACTATCCTTTGCATCAGGGAGATGTTGGCATTGAACTGTGGCATCTTGATCACTCTTACGAATATAGATTTGTAAACCCATTTTGAATTTCTTCCAAGTGTGCCAAAAAAATTTGAAATGTTGGGGAAACAGTGTTCTTGAATGAGACTTTTGTAGGTAGAGGAGAGGAAGAGATAGTCATTTTTGCATAGAAAGTGGTTTGAAAATAGTCTAAAAATGGTCTAGAAATTATTTGAACATGTTATGGAAATGATTTGAAAACAATTTTAAAATTCTTTAAAAATGCTTTGGAAACACTCTAGAAACGCTTTGAAAATGCTCTAGAAAACACTCTCGAATAAGCTCTGAAAAATCTATGCTAGAAAAGAAGGATGAAAAATGAGCCTGCATTCCTATTTATAGAAGTTTGCATGGTTAAAGTTTGTGTATGCATGACATGTGGCATAAGAGAGGGCATTTGGTAGGATATTATTAATTCTAGCAGAGGTCACCCTCTACCAATCACACTTTGCCAATAGTGTTATGTCAATCATAGAAAGAGGTTGATCTCTACAAGTCACACTTTCCCAATTACCACCTATTAGTCACCCTTTGCCAGTAACCCTCTTCCAATTACCACCTATTAGTCACCCTTTACCAATAACCCTCTACCAATCACCTTATTCCATTCACTATATTCTAGTCATCCTCTACCAGTAACCATCTTCCAACTACCCTTTACAAATCAATCTCTACCATTCATGCTCTTCCAATCATTTTTTTCCAATCATAGGCAAAGGTTACCCTCTCCCAGTTGCCAATATCTTGTCACCATATACCAACTACTCTCTACCAGTCACCATCTACTAGTTACCCTCTACTAGTCACCATCTACTAGTCATCCTCTACCATTCAGTATTTACTAGTCACCCTCTACCAATCACCCTCTACTACTCACAATATACTAGTTGCACTCTAAAACTCACCCTCTGCTAGTCACCATCTACCACTTGTGCTCTATTAGTAATGCTTTATCAATCACACTCTATTATTCATGCTCTATCAATAATTCTATCGTAGTTACACTCTATCAGTCACACTCTATCAGTCATACTCTATCTATCACACTTTGCCAATCACAAAATTTTTATAGTTTTTATAGAAATTTTTTAAAACCTCACAAAAATTTGATAATTTTTTGCAAATTTTTGAAAAAATTGCCATCTATTTTAGACATGGCTCGCCTTGATTTCATTAATATTCACCAAATTTTTATAAATACTTTTTCAGTATTACCCCTTATGCATAACCTTGCTTTAATTGATTCTTAAAATAAAATAAGATCACACTCTAAAAATAAAATAAAATTAGAATGCTCTACATATTCTATTTCATTTCTTTTTATCTTATATATTTATTGCAAGATCCTTATATTTATTGGTATTCTCATATTGGATATTATTATTCCAAGTAGAGTTGAGCTTTATGAGGAGGAAGGGCTACTTCCCAAGCTAGTACTATTGCTTGAATCTACAGGCTGATCTGTGCTTTCTCCATTCATCCTTAGGCTCAATACTTGTTGGCCCTTGTTGACCAATCTTGGAATTCCAATTCCAAACTTCATTTTCAATGAATTTTACATATCTACTTATTATCAACTTCTCTGTGATAGGGTTATACAATCTATAGGTCTTTGACTCTTCACTATAACTAATGAAGATATATTTTTTGCCTTATCATCTAACTTTCTTCTCTTCTTATTTGGAGTGTGTGCAAATGTTATCCACCCAAAGACTCTTATGTGATTAAAACTTAGATTTTTTTTACTCCATTATTCTTGTGGGATCATATACTTCACACTCTTTGTGGGACACATGTTTAGCATATAAACTACACATGTTACAACCTCTACCAAGAATTCATTTGGTAATATTTTTAACTTCAACATGCTCCTTTCCATTTTCATTGTTATTCTATTTTTCTCTCTTCAACACCATTGTGTTTTGGTGTGTATCTGGCTATGAACTCTCTTTATCTCATTTTATTTGAAAATGTTTAGGAATTCATTGGATATGTACTCACCTCCTCTATCTATGTTTAGAATCTTCACATAATAACCACTCTGCTTTTCAACCGAAGCATTGAAATATTTAAATTTACCAAACACTTATAAATTTTATTTTAGGAGGTATACCCATGTCTTCTAACTGAAATCATCTATAAAAGTAAAAGAAGTATCTATTGTTGGCAAATGAGTTGGCTTGCAAAGGCCCACATATATATGAGTGCAACAAATCCAAAGGCTATGAAGCTCTCCATGATTCTCCTGTATGGAATGCATCCCTATGCCACTTTTGCTCAATTTAACCTTCATATACTTGATTTGATTGCTCTTTAAGATGCAATCCCCTCACCATGTACTTTTTGTGTGGTAAACATGGGCCACTAAAACTCAAGTGATCAAATCTAAGATGCCATAGCCATGTAGCATTAATTACAATTACAATAAATGAGAGCAAAATTTCACTCAACATTTTTAGAGGAAATATCTTGTTCTTTGACATGGCCACATTTGCTATGATTATATTTTCTTTATATCTAATAATGCAAACTTCATTTTCAAAAGATTTTGTGTTGCCATTTTGCACAACTTACCAATGCTCAGTAGATTATGTTTTAGCCCAGGCACATAATACGCAGTAGGGATGTGTTTTCTTTCTCCTTGTTTTGTGCATATTATAATTCTTCCTTTTTCCATGATAATTATCTTGTTTTTGTTTCACATATTCACTTTATACTTGATGGTTTCATCTAGTCATGAGAACATTAATCTGTTCTTAGATATGTGGTTGCTGCAACCACTATCATGATACCAAATATTTTTTTTACTCTCTTCATTAACACTACAAGTTAACATCATAGACCCACATGCATATTTGTTTTGTACATTGTCATTCTTATAGGTATAGTGGGCTTCTTGTTTATTTTCCCTAGCCATATTCTTTCTACACTCATAACTATAATGGCCAAATTTATTGCAGTAATAACCTTGGATTTTATATTTATCATACCTTTGATTTGATCCTCCTTGTTAATTCTTGTTGCTACCTCTCCCTCATACTTGATGGAAATTGGAGTTAGCTTCTCCTTTGTTGGAGTAGTTTTTCCTTCCACCTCTTCCATGGCTTATTCCATATCTACCTTTGTTGTTATGTCCTTTTTCTCTTTGAGAACTTGAGGATACTTGTTGGTATTCCTCCCTTCTATTGTCATATTTGAATGAGACTTGAATATTTAAGATAAATATTGTTGTCTTTGAATATGGATTGCGTTATCCAGTTCAACTCATGCTCTTATGATATCATCCACTAAAAAGGTTGTTAAGTCCCTTGATTCCTCAATAGAAATGATGAATAAGTCAAACCTGGCTAGTAGTCTTCTCAGTATCTTCTCCACTATTATATGGTTCTCTATATTTTTTTCATTCATCCTCATCTAGTTCATAATCCTTACTTTGTATTTTAAATAAGTCACTCATAGACTCTAATTCACTCATCTACATATTTTTGGACTTCCTTATCAACATCTACAATCTTACCAACTTTACATTGTTGGTGCCTTAGAAGAAGTCGGGTAAATTTTCCCATGCCTACTTTGACTTCATTGCTATTGTAGTTCTAGAAAATATGGTCTCCTCAACTATCTAGACAATATAGAATAGGGTTTTTTTATCTTTCTTCTGGTTTATCTTCAACAAATATTTCTTAGCTTGAGAAATAGTGTTCAATGTTGTTGCATATTTGTGTTTGACATACCCATTCTCCACTAGGCCATAGAGACCTACATAAAATAGAATAGGGTTTTTTTATCCATATTTTAGTTTACCTTTAGAAAATATTTCTTAGCTTGAGAAGGAGTGCTCAATTTTATTGCATATTTGGGTTCTACATACCAATTCTCCCAAATATCCTAAGACCCATAAATAATATTCATTTTAATGCTCTAATAATCATAATTCTTACCATTAAATAATGTGATCTACAATTGCAAATAATTGCTACAATAAGCCATTATTGTTATGGCACTAAAATACCCACTAATAACTCAAGATATGATACTAATTTGAAAGGGAATAAAATTGAGTTGAAGATTTATTTTTAATTTTGTGCACACTTACACAAACCTGGACTTGCATGATGTTAAACCTACATAAATCTAGACTTGCACAAAGCTAAACATTGCATGGTGATCTGGTGCAAAATAAGCTTCAGTTATGAACATGCTAGCTAACATGAAGTGGAAAACTACAATTAGGTAATAGTTTTCTAAAGTTTGAAGGTTTAAATTTTCAATTAGGTCTATTTGGAAGAAATATCAGAAAGCTGATAATTTTGCTTATAAAAATATTTTCAACATTTATAAATATTTTTGTATAAGTGATAACATAAGAATGAAATGTAAGAAAACTATATACACTTTCGTTTGAAAGTATAAATAAAACTAGAATAAATAAATAAATGTGTTACAAGAGAGCTTAATGATCATAGTTATGAAGGGCTAGATAATATTTACATGGGAGAAGATATTTTTCTAGATATAGTCTCTATATTACAATGTATTCCTCGAGATTATATTTTTACAAAATTTCTAAATATTGTAAATGGTATAATTATTCTAAAAGGCTTTATTAAACTATGAGCCTAAATATGGTGTAAGACAACATATGAAAAATAAAAATAATAAAAATAGATAAATAAACTTGAGTTAATAAGACATCAGATAACTTAGTGATTTTTATTAAAATATTTATAACCTTAGAACTCATTCTATTAACTAAATTAGGCTATATGACACATATACACACACTTGTATATGTTATGAAAGAATATCAAAATCTACCATAAATTTTAAAAAATACTATATCATTAAAAAAATTATAATAATTTTAAAATTGACATGAAAATAAGATTGTTACTTCATTATTCCAAAATGTTATTATAATGAGAATAAGTAATTATTAAAAAAATACAAAATGTGTTCTCAAACTAAACCACAAAAATAGTAGATGTTGCAACTAACTACTATGTTTAATTATATCCAATAAGCATCCACTATTCACTTGTGACAAAGAAAAAATACCTTCTAAAATAAAACTATAATATCACTAAATGAAATGAGTAATTACTATATTTTGGCTAACATGAATAGCATGCATAGTATAATTGCATTCATATATTCAATATAAGACATAATACATATTCATTTATAAAGATGCTAAAGAAACTTTTCAATAGAACCAATCCAATAATAAAGCTAAAGAGATTGATTTCTAAGTGAGGTTTAGCATAAAATAAAAGAAAAAAATATAGGATAAGGAAATATATAATATTTTTATAGAATACATAACACTAACCAATGAAATAATAGAATTAATGCATTACTTGGATAAATTGTTAGGAACCTATAATTAAAGATAAAACCATTCACACAGATATTGCAAGTAAACATAAATACTTGAAACAGAGACTAATACAATACATATATCAAGTAAAAAAATCAAACAATCTCACAAAATAGCACACAATCATAGGCATCTTCTAAAGGAAATCTCCTTCAATACTTTTATTAATTTGTTAAAAAATGATTTTTAGTTATATGTAAAACTTACATCAGTGGTAAGTCTTGTAGTTTCTACAAATACTACTTTTTCTTATCTATTATCCATTCATTGAAATAAGCCTTAGCCTCGATATTGAGGTTTTCTAATCAATTCAACATAATTTTTAAAACTTCATCATTGTATATAGACTTGGCATGCATGGTGTTATATTCAAATTTATGTAATAAAGGATCAAGCCTGTGTGGCTGATTCTCCACATTTGAAAACAACTTCTTTCTTTTTAAAAAATTCCCATATTGGGTATTAATTTCTTTTATCAAAACCTTGGCCCAATATTCCCAATATTTCAAACCATTAATATCTTAAAGTAGACTATCATTAACTGTAGCTTTACATCTATTAGCTAATAAAATATATTTTTTAAATTAACTTTATCATAATTGTTCAGAGGATGATGGGTGGTGACTTGATGGAAGGGGGATAAGGAAAATTTGACAACATCTATCTCAATAATATCTTCTACTTCATGATGACTCTATAAACCCTGAAGCACATCACTTGCCTTGAAAGATGAAGTTTTAGGATTGGTATCATGATAAATAAAATTATCATCGATATTCCTAGAGGGTAGTTGAGATGCACTCTACACATTTGAGAAATTCCCAAGGGAAAATGTTGGGAAGTAAGAAACGCTAGACTTTGTGTGTGTCTTGGAAAAATTTTTGCTTACTCCTAGAGGTGGTGGTGTGAGTAACAATTTCCCATGCATTTTGATCCTCACCATGGGTGCTAGCTATTGTGGATTGACTTTTTGTGGGTACATTTATGGGTTTGTAGATAGAAGGACTTGTTGTGGGTGCATTTTTGGGTGTGGAGATGGTGGAAGCATATTTGTTTTTGCATTTTAAATGTAATTGATACGTCTGCAAAATTTTACATGAAAATATCAATTAAAACTAGTGTAAAAACAATGCCATAAAAAGAGATTTAATTTAACCAAACATACTAGACTCAAAATATGCACTCGTTGGTGATGCATCCACTTGCCCTTGCTCTGAAAACATATAAAATATTTTCTTAAAATAAATATAATTTAAAATCATTAAATACACCATTTAAAATAGTTGTTTTAAATAATAAGGTTACCTTATGGCCTGGAGGTTACTTCTTCAATGTCAACTATAACATGTCCAAAAATAAAAGGAATCATAGTTGTGCTGCTCAACAGGCGACCTCAAATGTTTCACGGTTCTTGAGCTACTTACTAGTGATGATTGCAATTGTGTATCAGAATCTATATTGGCTTCATGCATCCTAATGGTGGCATCCATTTTACTAGAATATGGAGCTATTTTTTTGGCTTTCAAAAGAAAATTAGAAAATAAAAAGATTGATTGGAAATAAAGAAAACATAGATTTTTCAAAAAAAAAATTTACCTATATTTCTTCCTTCATCATACCAATATCCATCAATCTTGTTTGCAATGCAGTTGGAGGAGGGCCATTTTGAATATTGTAATATGCTTCATTAAAAAGAGAAATAATAAAATTGTTGGTTGTTACTACATAAGAAGATTGTATTTTCTAGGCATTCAAAATATCTTGTTTAACATGGTTCAAAATGTGCTTGGACCAATAAAATATAGTGCCAACAATACATTGAACCAAATAGGTCAATGCCCAAAACATGATACTTGTAGGTTCTCCCTACAAAATAAGTCTTGCCTCAAAAAATTCAATGCAAGCATGAAAAAATTTATCTCCAACTTTGGAAATGTTTAAGCCCCTTTTGGAGAACTAAAAAAAAAAAAAAACATTATTAGAAAACAAAAATTACAAAAGGGAGAACATTATTAGAAAATAGAAACTACAATACCTAAAAAATGCAAAAAAATAAAAACTAAATTTTAAAAATATACCTTTCAAATTGTTAGAATGGACATCGTAGGTGGTCTCCAATAATCATTTGTCATATTCACTCAAGGTGTATTGGTTTTTCACCAGGTGACCATCCATAAATGGTAGCCCTGTTAGTCATTGCATATCTAAGGGTTTCACAAAAAATAATATCCCTATTATCCACTTTGATGTGAACAGTGGACTCGTCATGGTTGTAGGAACTAACTATCCTTTGCATCAGGGAGATGTTGGCATTGAACTGTGGCATCTTGATCACTCCTATGACTCTAGAGGTGTAAACCCATTGTGAATCTCTTCCAAGTGTGCCAAAAATATTTTAAATGTTAGGGAAAATGTGTTTTTGAATGAGACTTTCTTAGGTAGAGGAGAGGAAGAGCTAGCTATTTTTGAACATAAAATGGTTTGAAAATGGTCTCGAAATTTTCTGGAAATGCTCTAGAAATGATTTGAAAACACTTTGGAAATGCTCTAAAAATAATTTGGAAACACTATGGAAACACTTTGAAAATGCTCTAGAAAACACTTTGGAAGAAGCTCTAATAAATCTACACTAGAAAAGAAGGATGAAAAATGAGCCTACATTCCTATTTATATAAGTCTGCATGGTTAAATTCTATGTATGTGTGACATATTGTAGAGGAGAGGGCACGTGGTAGGATCTTATTGATGCTAGCAGAGGTCACCCTCTACCAGTCATACTTTTCCAATAGTGTTATGTCAATCATAGGTAAAGGTTGATCTCTACAAGTCACCCTCTATCAATTACCACCTATTAGTCACCCTTTGCCATTAAACCTATACCAATTACCACCTATTAGTCACCCTTTGCCAGTAACGCTCTACCAGTCACCTTCTTCCATTCACCATATTCTATTCACCCTCTTACAGTAACCATCTTCCAGTTACCCTTTACCAATCACTCTCTACCAATCATTCTCTGCCAATCATGTTTTACCAGTCGTAGGTAAAGGTTACCATCTCCTAGTTTCCAATTGCTAGTCACCCTCTGCCAACTACTCTCTACCAGTCACCATATACTAGTCACCCTCTACTAGTCACCATCTACTAGTCATCCTCTACTAGCAACTCTTTACCAGTCACCCTCTACCAATTACCCTCTACTAATCACCATATTCTAGTTGTGATCTACCAGTCACCCTTTGCTAGTCACCATCTACCAATTGTGCTCTATTAGTCATGCTCTATCGGTCATTATATCGTAATTACGCTCTATCAGTCACACACTATCAATCACACTCTATTAGTCGTACTCTATCAATTGCACTTTACCAGTCACTAAATTTTTAAAGTTTTTATAGAATTTTTTAAAAACTTCACCAAAATTTTAAAAACTTTTCCATCTAGTTTAGACACAACTCGCCTTTATTTTCATTAATTTTTACCAAATTTCTATGAATACTTTTTTAGTATTACCCCTTATGCATAACCCTGCTTTAATTGCTTCTTCAAATAAATAAGACCACACTGTAAAAATAAAGTAAAATTAGAATGCTCTACATCTTCTATTTCATTTCTTTTTATCTCATATATTTCTTGCAAGCTCCTTATATTTATTGGTATTCTCATATTGGATATTATTCTTGCAAGTAGTGGTGAGATTTATGAGGAGGAAGGGCGACTTACCACGCTAGTACTATTGGTTGAAGCTACAGGATGATCTATGCTTTCTCAATTCATCCTTAGACTCAATACTTGTTGGCCCTTGCTGACCAATATTGGAATTCCAATTCCAAGCTTCATTTTCAATTAAATTTACATATCTACTTATTATTAGCTTCTTTGTAATAGGGTTATACAATCTATAGGCCTTTGAATCTTCAATATACCTAATGAAGATACATTTTTTTGACTTATCATCTAACTTTCTTCTCTTCTCATTTGGAATGTGTGCAAATGTTATGCACCCAAAGAGTCTTATGTGATTAACACTTATATTGTTTTTACTCGATGCTTCTTGTAGGATCATGTACTTTACACTCTTTGTGGAACACATGTTTAGCATATAAACTACACATGTTACAACCTCTACCTAGAACTCATTTGGTAATATTTTTAACTTCAACATGCTCCTTTCCATTTTTATTATTGTTCTATTTTTCTCTCTTCAAAACCACTATGTTGTGGTGTGTATCTGGCTATGAACTATCTCTTTATCCCATTTTCTTTGAAAATTCTATGGAATTTATTGGAGATGTACTCACCTCCTCCATCTATTTTTAGAATCTTCACATGATAACCATTCTGATTTTCAACCAAAGCTTTGAACTCTTTAAATTTATCAAATACTTCTATATTCTATTTGAGGAGGTACACCCATGTCTTATGACTGAAATCATCTATAAAAGTAAAAAAATATCTATTATTGGCAAATAATTTGGCTTGCAAAGTCCCACATATATAGGAGTACACCATATCCAAAGGCTATCAAGCTCTCCATGATTATCTTGTAGGGAATGCATCCCTATGCTACTTTTGCACAATTTAACCTTCATATACTTGATTTGGTTGCTCTATAAGATGAAATCCCCTCACAATGTACTTTTTGTACAGTAAACTTAGGCCATTAAAACTCAAGTGATCAAATCTAAGATGCCATAGCCATGTAGCATTAATTACAATTACACTAAATGAGAGCATAATTTCACTCAAAATGTTTAGAGAAAATATCTTGTTCTTTGGCATGGCCAAATTTTCTATGATCCTATATTCTTTATATCTAATTATGCATACTCTATTTTCAAAATATATTTTGTTCCATTTTTGCACAACTTGGCCAATGCTTAGTAGATTATGTTTTAGCCCATGCACATAATACACATTAGGGATGTGTTTGCTTTCTCCTTATTTTGTGCATATTATAATTCTTCCTTTGTCCATGATAATTATGTTGTTGTTGTTTCTAATTTTCACTTTAGACTTGATGGTTTCATCTATTCATGAGAACATTTATCTATTCCTAGATATGTGGTTACCGCAACCACTATCACAATACCAAATATTTTTTGGCTCTCTTCATTAGCACTACAAGTTAACATCATAGACACACATGCATTTTGTTTTTTATAGTCTCATTCTTATCGGTATAGTGGGATTCTTATTTATTTTCCCCTAGCCATATTATTTATACACTCATAACTATAATGGCCAAATTTCTTGTAGTAATAACCTTAGATTTTTTATTTATCATACATTTGGTTTGATCCTTCTTGCTGATTTTTGTTGCTACCTCTCATGTAAATTGGATTTAGATCCTCCTTTGTTGGATTAGTTTTTCCCTCCTCATATTTCATGGCTTCTTCCATCTATACATTTGTTGTTATGTCCTTTTCCTCCTTCATAACTTGAAGCTACTTGTTGGGAATTTTCCCTTCTATTGTCATATTTGAATGAGACGTGCATCTTAAAGATAAATATTGTTATCTTTGAATAAGGATTGTGTTATGCAATTCAACCCATGCTCTTGTTTTTGTAGAGAACCCATGATCTCATCGACTAAAAAGGTTGTTAAGTCCATTAATTCCTTAATAGAAATGATGACTAAGTAAAACCTAGCTAGTAGGCTTCTCAGTATCTTCTCCACTATTATATGGTTCTCTATTATTTTTTATTCATCCTCATCTAGTTCATAATCCTTATTGTGTAGGTTAAATAAGTCACTCATAGACTCTAATTCACTCATCTACATATTTTTGGACTCCTTTATCAACATTTACAATCTTACCAAATTTACCTTGTTGGTACCTTAGAAGAAGTTGGGTAAATTTTCCCATGCCTACTTTGCCTTCATTGCTATTGTAGTTCTAGAAAATATGGTCTCCTCAACTACCTAGATAATATAGAACAAGGCTTTTTGATCCTTCTTCTTGTTTACCTTCAACAAATATTTCTTAGCTTAAGAAAGAGTGCTCAATGTTGTTGCATTTATGGGTTCAACATACCCATTCTCCACTAGGCCATAGAGACCTACATAATGTAGAATAGGGATTTTTTATCCTTCTTTTAGTTTACCTTTAGAAAATATTTCTTAGATTGAGAAGGAGTGCTCAATGTTATTGTATCTTTGGGTCCCACATATCAATTCTCCCAAAGCTCCTAAGACACATAAATAATCTTCATCTGAATGCTCTAGTAATCATAATTCTTACCATTAAATAATGTGATCTACAATTACAAATAATTTCTACAATAATCCATTGTTGTTATGGCTCTAAAACACCCACTATTAACTCAAACTCTGATACTAATTTTAAAGGAAAAAAAATTCAGCTAAAGATTTATTTTTTATTTTGTGCACACTTGCACAAATCTGGACTTGCATGATGTCAAACCTACATAAATCCATACTTGCACAAAAATTGAACTTGCACAAAGCCAAAAATTGCATAATATCAAACCTGCACAAGGTCAGACTTACACAAAGATAAAATTTGCACAATGTCAGAATAGTGAGGTGGGCGCTAAGCTTTAGTTTTACGCATTTCATGGAATTGGACTTTTCATAGGAGCAGATGACATCGATCAAAGTTATAGTCTAAATTTATGCACATGCACAAAGCCAAATTTTACCAAAGTTGGACAAACACAATACAAGTATGAAACACTAAAATTAACTCATGATCAAACTTTCTAGATGTATTCACATTGAGGTTGTATGATCAGAAAAAGCAAACACTTAAACATAAAAGTGCATAATAATTTTGATAAAGTTACAAAGGCATAAATAAGTAGATTATTTCTTCATTGGAGTCTTTCTACACCTTTGCAAATTTTGTACTAATGTTGCACTACTCAATCATTGGAGGATTTCTACAACTTTACAAATGTTTTACTAATGTTGCACTACTCCATGTAGGAGATTTCTCAAAGGTTGTACAATTACCTTCTTCTTCTTGTTCGTGCTTCAATTGCTCTATTATTCATAAAAAATGAATCATACCCAATGCTCATATATATAGCTAAGGAAGGAAGGAAAAACTCAACTAACACATTAATTAACAAATAGGTGGCACTTTAATAATCAAACAACTACAACTACTAAGAGTAATTGCAAGTACTTGGAACAATGACAATATATTCTATATGCGATAATACCTATTCTTATAGCACATGAATGCCATATTCATCTAATGTTAGGGCCAGTCATAGAATATTTAGTTTAGACAGTCAATACAACATCCTAATCAATGTTTCAAAACTCCTAGGTTTCCTGCAAGTACCTATAAAACTCGCAAGTCAATAGAGCCTACAAGTTTATTAATGTAAAAACTCAAGTTGGTTATACTCGACAATTATTGGTTGAGTACTTGGTGATTACTTGCTAAGACTTGAATTGATAGAGGTAGAGAAGGCAGGGTAGAAATAGGGGAAAGGCAAACGACAAACAAGGTAGAAACAAGGGAGGCAGGGGTTTATATTTTAAGTTTTTTAATGGTAGAGGAGGATTACTCATTGATCCTCGTATGGATAGAGGTAGAGGAGGTAGGATAGAAATATGATAAAGTCAGAGGAGTGATAGGGTAGAAATAGGGAAGGCAAGGGATTATATTCTATGTTTATTAATGATAGAAAATGAAAAATGTATAAAATATACTTTAAGTGTATTATTGGGAGAAAGCAAAACTCTTCACTTTCTTTGGATAATGTGTTTGTTTTTCATGTTAGTTATTTTTATGTTCCACTTTCGATTACTCCATATGGTATTGGATTCAAGTGGCATTAAGAGGTATTAGATATAAGTGGTAAAGGTATTGGATTCAAGTGGAATTAAGAGGTATTAGATATAAGTGGTAAAGGTATTTGATTCAAGTGGAATTAAGAGGTGTTAGATATAAGTGGTAAAGGTATTTGATTCAAGTGGAAATAATATAGTGGTAAAATTAATGTAAGTTAACTATTTTTATAAGATTTGTTTATGGTCTCTATGGACATCCATGTGGTTAGGGCTTTGTGATTTCCTTTGAGAGACCTAGGTTCATAGGTTCAAACCACCATGGTTCTTGGTGTGTTCGTGTGTGTGAGTGAGCTTGTGTAAATATATAATATTATTCTTTTAAATTTTAATGAAAAGACAGGTGAGTTGTCTTCACATAAAATTTTAAAAATTTAAAAATTTTTGTCGTGAGTGAATACCTAACATTAATTTTTTTATCTTTTGTTATGCCATGGACAAGACTAAAATGATTTTTTTTTTTTCATAAATCATTATCTAAGCATAGATGAGGAAACTGCAATCTATTTAATTTTCATGTTGCACCACACAACCTAATAAGAAAATTGTGTCCTCCTATTAGATTGAAAAATGTATTGAAAACATGATATTATTTATTTTATGTTAATAAAAAACTATAAATTACAATTTGTTTTAATTTCTTCCATCATTTTTTAAGAAGTTTTTCCAAGTTGCCGACTACTCACCAAAATTAGGCAGCCGAGTTGCTCGCTAGTTGCAAGTTTAGAAACACTAGTCCAAATTGAACGTATTTCAATATTTAAAATTTTTCAAGGTCATTTTTTACATACTATCATCGTCGACGATGGTTATAGATCCTGTAAATGGTGGATGTTATATCTCAAGTTCCAAATTGTAAGTTCTAAACTTGGAAGTGGCCCTTGCTCCCCTATTCTAGAAGAAGGCAAAAAAACTCTCTCTTAACTAATTAAACACTCATACATTGAATGGGACAAAATATGAATGAGAAATCCTACACTTTATTTAGTCTCAAGCAACATTACAATATTTACAAGAAAACCTGCTAAAAACTGCAATTTTCCACAAATCTACTTTCTTACCACAAGTCCTATCCTTATTCTCTACTTCTTTACCTCTCTACCTCTCTACCTGTCTCAACCAACATGGGAGCCTATTATTTATAACATTCTATTACATATGCCAATTTGTTTTTTTGCTGCCTTTGAGAGATTTAGCAACTATTTTAAATAAGTCTTCTTGAAATGCAGCAAACTGTTATGCTGTAGCATATCCATTTTGCTTGTTGTGTGTCATCCATTGGGAGAAATGTGTTGTAAGGGGTGAGAAAAATCTTCATACAGCTATATCCATATTTATTTCACCATTTTCCACCTTTCTGACCATTATGTTTATAGTTTTGACCAAAACTGGTCCTGTTCTGCTCATTCCAGAGCTGCTCTGGAATATCAGGTAGTGTAACATTCTTGCACTTATCCATGCATATGATGTGTAAGAAAGTGGTTTTGACTAACTAAAAAATCTTCCTTAATTCCCAAAAGACCAATTCTATAGATTTTACATGTTGGAATTGACAAATTCCCAGCCATGTTATTTATTGATAGTTGGCTGGAATTTTTATGACTGTTTCCAGATTTCCTGCAATTCAATATTTTGACTGGTTGCTCCTATTTGGATCACATGGAAGTGTTGGCAAGTGGAGAAAGAGTCACTCATAGCCTCCCTCATCTGTTTCCAAGTGTTTCCTACATATGTAATTGACAAATTCCATGTCTTCCTTCATAGTCACAAGTGGCTGAAATTTGTATGGACTATCACCTATTTTTTTATAGCAGTCAAAATATGCCTAGTTGCCCTTTTGGAGTGCTTATAAATTTTGCCTCGTAACTCCAATTTATGCCAAATTTTACTCACATGTTCTTGGATGTATGAATTACATATGGTTCAATTTAAGCTCTTAAATCCTCAAGAATTACTCCCAGTATTGTTGTCAAGTTAGCATCTAACAGATTTTTACCAGAATTTTCAATAGTCAAAAAGTGTGAAACTGTCATTTTGTCGGCCCCATAACTTCTATATTATTTTTCCATATTCCTTCAAATTTGGTAGGCATCTATAATGGCAGCCTAGGAAATTGGGCCTTTGAAAATATATTTTAAAGGTATTTTTTCATCGAACATTCTTTAGAATTATAATACTTGGGTTTGAAGTTTTGATTTTCAGAGCGCTCCTCCAAAGAGCCAAATACCAGACTTGATATGGATGGGGAGATGGGTGTGAGTAAGTCAGAATGCAGTGGCACAAGTAAATCCAAGTGATTGTTGGGCAAGAAGAGGGTTGAGTGGCACAAGTAAATCCAAGTGATTGTTGGGTAGGAAGAGGGTTGAAGATGATTTTTTTATCTCTCTCCTATGATTCTAAGTTCTTGCCCAGAAACTTCCAGAAGAATAAGTGGGTAAAATAAGTTTATGTTCTGCAAGAGGTTATTGAGCAAAAGAATTCAGTGATCCATAATCTAATCTAATCTGAAATTGATGGAAATTAAACAACGTGAAATTTGGGATGCAATTTGGAACTCGCTCAAAGATAACTATTGACTACTTGGAGGTGTTTAGGTTAGTGCTAGATGTGGTCCAGGAAATTGATTGGTTGGTATAAAATTTCCTCAGTTCTATCCTCACTCTTTTTGGTTCTTCGTTTGTGTTTACTTGAATGCTTTTCTGTGTTTTCAATATTTATTTGGAAGTGGTTTCTAGATGGTTTGGTCTTGATCCTAGTGCTCCAATCATGGTGGAGGTTTTGTAAAAGATTGTACTATCCTTTTCAAAACTCTTTTCCTTTTTATAGTATAAAAAAATCCATGCTTTTTACTTCCGGTTAATTGTATAATATTTTATATTTGTTATAATGCTCAATTGTATAATAATTTATGTTTGTTAATGTTCAATCTAGGTCACAAGAATCCAAGGAATGTATGTTATTGCCTATATGCTTTGTACACACAATATGTTATAATTTGATGTTATTGAGGATAATAAGTCACACAAATGATATTTTATAATTTAATAGAAAATGTATGATGTTATACAATTTAAAACTACAGTCTTTCAAATCCAAGGGATAGAGAAGAAGTTTTCAATATTTTTTAATTTAAATTAAGGTTTTCATCAAATTAACTTTTTTTTAATGTTAAAATGGTTTTGAATATTGTGTAAGCTTATTTTATATTAAAGTAATATTTATTGAATCCTTTGTCTTGTGTCTTGAAGTTGTTAGTTGTTAGCATTTTGTTTTTGTCATTTGTTTTTGGAAAAATGGTTGTTTTGTTTTTAATAAATAATTTTATAGAGGTTTTATCTTCTATACTTAAGATCCAGTAATTAATACTTGATAATTTTTATTTTTGTATAGATGTATTTATTATAATTTAATATTACATTAGAATTAATAGTATGGTTTTTTAATTTGGATTTTTTTAGTTTTATTTTAATTTTATAGTTATAAATTTATATTAAAATTTGTACCAAAACGGACACCACAATGACAAAAGGTATTGGGTTTTGCTAAAAGAGACTCAAGTTCAATTTACAGGAAGGTATTTGGTATGACTCTTATACTATATTTATTTTTCCCTAATTTAATTAATAACATGAAAGCATAGATGAAACTAAGAAAAAATAAAGTTATAATTTGAAGCAAATCATTTATCTTATTCAAAATAAACATTAATACAATTGAATGTTTATTTATTTCATTTTTAAATATACATTCATATAGTTACATGAATATATCCATAATGCTCTTATAACATAGATTTTAATTATAACATACATTTCAATTTGACACATTTTTAAAATATAGAAAGAAGAGAATGCGCCTACACAATTTTTATTTAACTATATTCACAGGAAAAATGCTACGGAAAATATTCTAACTCTACAAAAGGAGGATTCCACTCATATTGAGGATGAGACTAAAATAAGAAATTTGTTTGAAAATCATTTTAAGCAGATTTTTGTTGTCTATGAGAACTCTCTACCAGTCCAGGCTAGAGATATGTTCAAAGAATGTGTGCCCAAAAATATCATCAGTGTTTAAAATGACAGGATGGCAACTGATTTTTCTAAGGAAGAGCTCTTTTATGATTTATCGAGGATGAAGAATGGTAAGTCTCCTGAGCTTGATGGTCTCCCAGATGAATTTTATAAGTATATGTCGTAATGTATTTGAGATGATTATATAAGAATGTGTACACACCAAAGCAGCACCAATCCTATTATGTGACAACAAGCACTGATCGCATTGACACACACAGCCCCTAGGGCAGCCCCCAGAGGTTAAAAAATGGTCCTAACCACTCCCAAAAGTAGTTTTGGAGGTCAGAGGTCAATTTGGCAACTTTTTGGCACCTTGGGACGACAAACTGGAATTCATCCCACCCAGGGATGAATATCAACATTCACTCCAGGGTGAGGCGAATAGTAAGTTTGACTGGCAAAAAGTCAAACCTCGACAAGTCTACCAGTTAACTGAAGCTGCAGGTCATGCAATTGTGAGGAATGGCTCCTAATCAAGAAGAGAGACTTCATCATGCATATATTTATTTTAGAGACCTCATGCAAGGAGATTCTAAATCAGGGAATTATCTTTTCTCTCGAAATAGGACAAACAACTCAAGTGGCGCCCTCGTATGCACAATTCAAACAGAAAGACCCTAGGTCTATAAATTGGTGAGTTTTCTCACCCAAAGAGATACAGAGAGGGAGCATTTGAGCAATGAAATGCTTCCAATTTACATGCCTACTTGTGATTTGTGCCTTTCACATCCTTAATCTCTCATTCAAAAGGGAGGTTATTGGGTGATTATTGGAAGCACGAATTCGGACCCAAAACCCAATTTTTGGCCATAAAAATCCACAAAATTTGTCAAAAACACCCCATAAGAAGTTTTGGACCCATACCAAGTGGATTGGTGCCAAAAAAGAGTCCCAAATGATGGGCGTCCTGCCCCTGGGCGCTCCCCAAATTATCATAGTGCTAAATTCCCCACCCTGGGATGAATAGAAATATGTGACATATTTATATAATTTTTATTTTGCATCTTATTCTAGGTTATCTAAATAGGTTGTAGTTTAAATTTCATTTCATTCTAAGCAATTTTGACCAGGTTTTTGTTATTTCCCGCCTTTACTAATCTATAGATGCCATCATCAAAATATAGGTTCTAGAGGCCAAATTGGAGAAATATAACCATTTGGGTCTTCCCAAAACACCCCCAATTATCTAACCCCAACTTTGCAGGTCATTTGGAGCTTCCTAGGCAGGACATTGAAGAGGGTGCTTTCTGACAATTTATTACAGGTGAATTCGTCCCACCCTAGAGCGAATACAAATCTGTGAAGAATTTCCAGACTTTTCTTTTTGCAGTGGTCTTATGATAACATATTTATGCTTCTTTAAAAATTTTAGGTTGATCTGAGGTAATTTGGTTATCGTTTTAATATTTTCATGCATACACTAACAATAGGCCTTGGGAAATACATGTTTTATTCTGTTTGCAGGTGCTACTAATATTTTCTATTTCTTTGAACATAGGTATTTGACATCAGAGGAATAGGAAGGAGCCAAAAATAATATACACAAGTGGTGACAACATTTTGTTCTGCCCATCTTACATGTGGGCACGCGGAAGAAGGATTGCCATCCATGGATGTGATAAGAAACATATTTGACGCTCCTATCCCTTAAAGGAATGAGATGTATTGTAACACAACTTTGAAAGAATATCAATAAATAATCATCATATTTCGTATCACTTTTATTTTGTGTCAATTCGTCTATGTTCTTTCCTTTCATGCGTTTTTCAATACATAGGCTTTTAGCGTTAAGTTTGGTTTTACATGCATCGTGCTTGGCATATTCCTTTTTGTTTCCGTATCCTCGTTCTGCCAGTGGTGATAATGGTGGGACCTCTGTCCTTTGATTTTTAAGATCAAAATTTTTATTAAATGTGCTTGTTCTTTTGCTTACATGTACCAAGTTTTCAAATGTTGGACTATTTCAGAGCAGAAATTTAGAGACATCTAATTTGGGTAGAGAAGAGGTAGAGGTCTTAAACACCTTTTGTCAATTATTTGCTTTATGCTCTCTGGTTATTTGCTTGCATAGGAGATTTTGAATGATTGTTTGCTTCATTTATACAACTTAAAAGGAACCCCACACACCACGTGGTAATTTTAAAACAACGAGTTGGTCGTAAAACCCCTACCCTTGAGCAAGACCAAAGGTGGATTTCATCATCAGTTTGGCTTGAGATACTGCATACATTACCCCGATTATGATTTTTGCTAGACGTAAATCCTGATGAAAGCTGACCAAGTGTAGTGGGGGTGATTACTAGCGCATGAGGATAAGTCTTCTATGGTAGGTGTCATAAACAGAGCGATTCCTCTTTCGTACCGCCTATTTTCCACGTACCATCTATTCTCATGTACCAATAGTTTCCCTCATGTAAGGGTGGGTATATAGAGAGGTTGGTATATCGGTATGGCAACGGTATATTGAAGGGGCGACCATTTTTTGGGAGTCATAAGAGCCGTCATTTTGCATTTAAACGTTCTTTCCACAACCTTTCAAAACAACATCAAAACACTCTAAACTAGATTCTAGGGCATACTTTTAATCTTTAAACGAGATAACCACTGCATTGATTGTGTGTTTCCTTTTTGTTTAATTTAGCATAACAAATCCTAAAAGAGATAAAAATCTACTCATCTTTAGGAGCACATCACCATGGTGTACACTCGTAGCAGAGCCCAATCATAGGCAAGCGCTACAGAAAGTGTACAAAGGGGGACAAGTTGCCTCCGATATAGTCCTGAGGACTTAGCCATCCCGCCTTGGTGGAAAGGCACCCAAGATAGTCCACATCATGCCATCACAGAATAGGACTATAGAGGCACCTCTTGGAGAGGTACCCCCACTCAGCATAGGTCCTTTCAAGAGGATAACCTACACATAGCACTCAACATAGACAGGAGACCTCCCCTAGAAGCTTGTTATGGGTGGCCTAGTGATGAAGTGCTTGAACAACATAGGGTCCATGAGGAGGGGCCACATGATGTCATCATACCTCCTTTGCCCCGTATTGTTGTTAGAAACACTCGACAATATCCAGAGTATCAGGCTCTCTAGATAGGGAAAGACAATTATGCCCGCACCTTTTATGCATATGAAATGGAGGATGAGGAATACCACTATGTTCCTCAAGAGCAGTACATAGCACAGGAATGATGCACCTTTGCACCTGCTATGTATCAAGATTGCCCATTAAGGCTAGAGCCTGAGGTAAATGTTGCTAACCTCGATAGAGGGAAGCAACCCATAGGGGTCTCAAATCACCACAACCAAGATAGACATGTAGGAGAGGCATCTAGGCTTCCTAAACATGAGACGACAGAACAAAGTGACTTGGCATTTGCCAAAAATGCTACCCGCAAAGTGTAGATTATGTAGCTCAGGAAAGATCAACAATAGTTAGAACATCTATGTCACCTTAACAAAGAGCACATTCAGCGTCAGACAACCAAATTGCTAATGAACAATGTGCCTGAGAAGGTCCCAACTCCTCACGCACATAAAGTAGAAGTGTATGAGAGGCATAACCCTTTGGTGTGAGACAGGTCTCCGCAACCTCATCAAGTACTACCTCTGAGACCTCCTAGACATGAGTAGGAGGCCACTCCTAGAAACAATGATGGAGACCCTCCGTGGGCACCCAGGCACTCCTCAAGAAGCTTATGAGGAGTATGAACAAGAAGAAGAGTGGGTTGAAATGCTCTACCAAGGTAGAAGGGTTGCTATCCAGCCACCCCTCCACAGGCCTCAAGTTTGTCGCAACCCACAATGGAAGCAAACTAAGGAGGAAGAAATCAAATCCTCTAATGCATATAAATTATTGCTAGAGCACTTAGAATCTATGGAGATCAATACTTCTAGGCACCAAAAGCCCACTTTATGCCAACTCCATAGTCATCCTATGCATCCGTCAGAGTCGGCACCTCCATACCCTGAACACTTTAAACTACCCCATTTGGCACTCTTTAGAGAGGAGGAGGATGCCTAAGAGCATGTGACTAGATTCTTGAGCTAGTGCTTTGGCATTTAAGACAATGATGCTTTGTTACTAAGAACATTTATAACCACATTCGCAGGCCCTACCTCGGATTGGTTCACTCAGTTACCAAAACATAGCATTAGTAACTTGGATCAGCTAGTGGACGCATTCCTCGAATGCTTCACCTTCAACACCAAGAAAAAGGCATCATTAAGTGACCTAGCTAGCCTCAAGTAGTATGAGGAAGAGACCATGGTGGCATATGGGAACCGATGGAGGACACTACTTTCAAATCTACCCTACCTCCCTCCCATGTCTGACCTGACTCAGATGTTCTCAAAGAGTTGTTTGAGATCGATCTCCATGCTATTGTAGCTGCATCAATATGCCACTCTTGAGGAAGCTCTAGTGCAAGCCAGAATCATTGAGGAGATCAAGATATAGGATGGCAAGATTGCCAAGCCTAAGAAAAAATAATGGACCAAGAACACTAAAATACAGATCACGCAACAGAAACCCACTACGGTCAATCAAGTTGCTATCAACATCCCTAAGCCTACACAAGCAACATAGCCTCAAAAGGCTAAATATCAAGCAGTGCCTCCTAACAATTATGATAGAGAAAACCAAAGGGAAGAAAAAAATTAGTAACATCGCCCTAGGCGACAATTTGCGCCCTACATAGAGTCCAGGGACTCCCTATTTGACCACTTGTCAGCGGCAAACTTGATCAATTTTCTAGATATTCAAACCATATATACCAATGTGCCCAATCCTAAGGGGTACCAGGAAGACTTTTACTGTAGGTTCCACAGGCAAAAGGGACATGACCTTAATGCATGTTGGAAATTCAAAGGTTTGGTACAAGACCTAATCGACAATAAGACATTAATGGTGGACAACCCTGTAGTGCCAAACAACCAACATATGGGAGTCTTCAGAGATCCCTTGCCTACCCATGAGGCACCAAAAAAACCCCTTCAAGTCGATGAGGTGCAGCAAAATTGCCCTATGTAGGGGTATGTAGGGATGATAAGCATAGTGACTAGGAATAAGAGGTACCCAGGAGCTACCCCCACGGCAGCCACAAGAGAGGTTCCATCGACATCACAACCTCAAAAATCCCCTACGCAACTTCCCTCACCTAGACTAGTGGCCACGATTCAGACTAGACTTATCTAAAGTCTAAGGACCATCTCGTCTAGGCTCTCCATATACGAGTTTATTCAACAATCAGTGCCCCATCGAGAGGCTCTCATGGAGATTTTAAAAGCAATCGATTTGTAGCCCCACGAAGCAAATTCTTTCAACAACTTCGTGGGACATATAAAACAATGTATAGAACCAGTCATCACCTTTAAAGAAGATGAATTGAAATCAATAACTAGTGATGTCGCAAATCCACCCCTGCATGTTATTGTGCAGATCAATGGGATTATGTATAAAAGAGTGTTGGTGGACACTGGCTCGTCTAGTAATATCATCACAACTGCAGCATTGAAACATCTAAAGTTGTCAACATCTCACATCATGGCTTCCACTTATACACTGTGAGCATTCAATGATGCAATATGCTCGATGGTTGGCACAATTATCCTACCCATCCAAGTGGGAAAAAATACTATTCATACATTGTGCCACATATTGGAAGGTGAGATGGCTTATAATATCTTACTGGGCCGGCCTTGGATCAGGGACATGAAGTGTGTCCCTTCAATAGCTCATTAGTTCCTGAAGTACACATTTGAAGGATAGGTGCATGTAGTCCCAGCAGACTTAGAGCCTTTCAAGTACTACAATACGGTGCAATTCATGCCGCAATCAACCCTCCCATCAACACATTTGGATTTTTAGTTGAATCCATCTAACCAGGGTCTGATTCCATAGGCATCCCCGTTGCCAAGTCCATTGACTCCCCAATAGGGTCCATCTTCCTCATATGGTCATTCAACAATGATGCCACCTACGATGGCCACACCAAAGGACAAGGGAAAGAAACCCCTAGAAGAGGAACCACCCCTAGTCTCAACCATCTCTACCGAAGAGATTTCTAGCAGAATGGAATTCGAGATGCCTAGTCTACCCCACATGGAGTGGACTCAGGAAGGACTCCCATTCACTTCCCCTCAACCGCCAACGGTCACCATTGATATGGCCAACATGGGCCTAGGGGAGTATCTAGTGAGGAAAATTGTAGCAATGCCCACACTTGAGTCCATGCAAGACATGGGGAGACCTCGACTCCCCATCAGCTCTGTGGTTCCTCTAGGCTACCCACCCAATTAGACAAACTTTGTTTATGGGGGCCTGGATAATGGCGTTGAGACTTGTATGTAAGAATATTATGATGAAGAGCCCTTTGCTAAGGATGTCATCTATCTTTCCAACCCTAAATTCACTTTAATATATCTTGGCCAATGCAATTGGCACGAATATGGGTTGGGCAGGTATGATCAAGGAGTGCATGTTCTTTGCCAACCAAGATACCAAATTCTGTATGACAAGTCAGGAGTAGAGTTCAACCACCCCTTGCCCTTGGACATCTTGGTAGAGAACATGCAAGGCCTAGGGATAGGCAACAAGTATGGGCTAGCATTAGATCCATATGCCAATCCTAACACAACATATACATTGAGGGATTATCTCCCATTTCTAACAACCAACCTTGTTGACCATAACAACCCTTTCCCTTTGGCCGAACAGGGAGAATATTTGCAGACTCCCCTACAAGAGGGATTTGGACAAGACCAAGAAGGGTCTTCAAAATATGATTCAGAATACGAGGTATCACCTTGGGATCCTTTCGAGTCTGACAACAATCATTCACAAGTACATCCCATGGATGATTATCAGGCAAGCTTCATGACAATGTTCCCTTTGGATGCTCCAATTGAGCATATGCCCCTTCAAGAGAATCAGGTCCCCCCACAGAGAGTGAAGCAACCTCGATGGGACCACATTAATTTTCTCGAGCAAGATGAGCCTCATATGTCGCAAGAAGCTGTTGGAGCCAACGAAGGCCTTTGGATCTCTGACAGTGATTATGAAGATAAAACTGATATGGCCTATCTCAATCATATGCGACAACAACAATATCCCTTGGACATAGATGACATGTTTGAACAATTACACATAGGGCCAAGGCATAGGTGGCACCTCAACCTAGCATAGTTATAGCAATTACTGCACCCACCACTCTAGGTACACAGAGAGCATCTTCTTCCTAGAGACCCTATACAACCATTAGTGCCTAGGGTGGACCCGGTATTTTTATTCATGCATAGGGCTGATCCATTTGTTCCAGTACCCATAGAGCCAGATCTGGAGCACAACGATCATCTAGGATGTCTGAGCAGTCACACCCATGGTAATGAAGACCATAATCATTTCATCAACATGATCTCCATTGATTTAACCGCACCCATCCATGATCTAGTTGACCTAACATGGTCATTGCATCTAGACCTAGATGCTATAGACTGGGATCACGCTGACACACCACCATCCCCATAAAAGTACTGGCATTGCGATGGGATGTTCCATTTCACCCCAGGATAGACTCAGGATGTCTTCCATGTTGAAGAGGAACCCGACATTCTGAACGATGATCTAAACTCAGCAAATGATATCCACTTGATACCAACTCCACACCAGTTGGAGGATGGGTCCCACATGTCGGTCAAGGAGACAACTGATGTAGACATCGGCTCAGATCCAGTGAATTTGCAAATCATCAAGATGGGGGTAAGTCTATCCCTCGAAGAGCATGCCGACTACATTGCCCTTCTAAAATAGAAGAGGGAGGTTTTTGCATGGTCCTACAAAGACATGTCGGGACTAGACCCGTAGCTAGTCATGCATAATCTGATGCTTGATCCGACAGTCAAGCTAGTAAAGCAAAAACTACGTAAGATGCACCCAATAGTGGCCTTAATGGTCAAATATGAGCTACAAAATTTATTGGATGCTGAGTTTATCATCTGCATGGATTACCCACCATGGTTGTCTAACATGGTTCCCGTCAAAAAGCCCGATGGGAGGATTCACATATGCATCGATTTTTGAGATCTAAACAAAGTGAATCCTAAGGATGATTTCCCCTTTCTAAGCATCGATGCATTGGTAGATGCTACAATGAGCCATAAAATGTTTTCCCTCATGGATGGTTTCTCAAGATACAATCAAATTCGTATCAATCCGGAGGACCAACAAAAAATGGCATTCACGATGCCTTGGGGGACATTTTGTTATAAGGTCATGCCTTTTGGCCTTAAAAATGTTGGTGCCACCTACCAACATGCCATGATGTACATCTTTCATGATTACATGCACACAAATTTGGAAGATTACATGGATGATTTGTTGGCCCAATCTCTTTTGCGCCCAGGTCATCTCGATGACTTAAGTAGGATCCTCGATCGCCTCATGGAACATAAAGTTAGACTAAACCCCAAGAAGTGCATCTTTGGCATCACATCTAGAAATCTCTTGGGTTACATAGTATCCAAATGAGGAATTGAGGTAGACCCACACAAATTCAAGGCAATCCTTGAAATGCTTCCCCCAACTACCATCAAGCAGCTCAGAATTCTGTAGGGAAAGGTCACGTCGATTAAGCGCTTCATAGTGTAGCTATCTGACAAGTTCCGACCCATGAATAAATTATTTCACAAGGGGGTAGTATTTCACTGGGATGACGAGTTCCAGTCAGCCTTTGACAACATTAAACAATATTTGGCTTTGCTGCCAGTATTGGCACCACCTAGACTAGGAGTGTTTTTCTACTTATACATCTCATCTACTGAGGTGGCACTGGGTGCCATGTTGTCCCTAAAAAATGAACTACACAAAGAACAGGCTACATACTATCTTAGCTGCACCCTGGTCAGTTATGAACTTAACTATGCATATGTTGAAAATCTCTTCTTGGAAGTGGTGTTTGCTACCAAAAATCTAAGCCACTACATGCTCAACAATATGACGTATGTTGTGTCTAAGGAGAATCCATTGGGATACATGATGAGTCATACTTATCATAGTAGCCGCATGGCAAAATGAATCATGTTGTTGATAGAGTTTGACATAGAATTAATTGGATAGAAATCCATAAAAGGTCAAGTCATTGCTGATCAACTAGCAGAGGCTCCTCTTAAAGACGATTAGCCTCTGACCATAGAATTACCAGATGATGGGGTTTTTTATGTTTCAGAATCACCAGATTCCGATGAGCCTGAGTCACAGGCTGATATGACCCTATTCTTTGATGGTTCTAAGTGTGAGCAAGGAGGTGGCACAGGAATTGTATTCTTCACTGCACAAAGGGCTCCAATGCCTCTATAATTTAAATTAAACTTCCCGTGCACCAAAAACAATGCAGAATATGAAGCCTTGCCCATAGGTCTTCAGACATCAATCACCATGAACATTAAACGTTTAAACATATTTGGTGATTTTTTATTAATTTTCAATCAAGTAAAGGGGATATTCCAATGTAAATGTCTAGTTTTGTAGGCCTACAAAGCCCTTGTGGACAAATTCCTGGCACAACTTGAATGGTATGACATCAAGGCACTCCCTCGATCATCAAATAATTTTGCGGATACTATGGCCTCCTTGGGGTCACTAATCCCGCAAGACCCTTCTGGTGAAATGACAACCATTCAGGTTAAAACATTATCGCAATTCATGATGGAGTGTGCAAGATCTGATCTAACGCTAGGAATCCACCTGATCCATATTGAACCATCTCAGGATAGGTTCTCTTGAATCCATGATTGTCTGAGTCACACCAAATGGGGGTCTTTGTTCTCCTCGATTCCTCTTAATAGCAACACCATGCTATTTTTACAAGTTCTTTCCCACTCAGCTTTCACTAGGGATGAACTTCAAGAGGGATTGGCCATTCATACCATCAAGGTTTTTGATCAACAGGATTGGTACACACCCATTAGGGATTACCTCAAGCTAGGTAACCTCCCACTTGGATTGACACAAGCCGCAAAAAGATCATTTAAATAGAAAGCGGCAAAACATGTCTTGTTAGGAGACATTTTGTATCGTTGGAGCTATGAAGGAATCCTCCTCCATTGCTTGGACCAGCAAGAGTTTTCTTGGGTGATCACCCAAGCACACGATGGTACATGTGGTGGCCACTTCAGCGGTATGGCCATCGCAAAGCACATTCTTCGCATGGGCTATTATTGGCCATATTTAGAGTGAGATTATTGTGCATATGTAAAGAAGTGTGTGAAGTGTCAACACTATGCTAATTTGACACACACCTTCTCAGGTCTTGCAACAGATCCAATCGGCTTGGCATTTTTGTAGTGGGGCTTTTATCTAATCAAAAATATCCCCCCTGCGTTGTCAGGTCATCACACGTTCATAATAACGGCCACAAAGTACTTCACCAAGTGGGTGGAAGCAATTCTGCTAACCTCTACGATTGGAACCCGCATTGCGGAGTTTATTTTGCATAACATCATATGTCATTTTGGTATTCCATCCAAGATTATTTTTTATAATGGGATACCATTCAAGAATAAATATGTGCGTGCTTTGACCACAAAGTACAAAATTTAGCACATTTTTTCAACACCCTATTATCCGCAAGCAAATGGGCAAGCAAAGGCATCAAACAAAATGCTAGTTGCCATCCTCAAAAATACAATCGTAGATAGTCATAAGGATTGGCACATTCAAATCCTACTTACCCTATGGGATTATCACTCTAGTATTTGGATGCCCACTAGGGTAGCTTGATTTTTGCTGGTGTATGGCTCTGAGGCAGTCATACCTCTTGAGTTGGAAATCCCTTCCCTGTGCATTTCAATGCAAGAGTTCATCGATGATGACACTGTGTAGCAGGCCCGGTTAGATCAGCTGACGTTGCTCGATGAATGACACGCTAATGCTCTCGAGCATTTGCATATCTATCAAGAGCGACTTAAGAAATCATACAACATGAAGGTCCACCTAAGGGAATTTCAGGTTGGTGACTTGGTCTTAAAATACAACTAGTAGAATTCTAATTTGTCATCCCATCTAAGGGATAATTTCATGGAAAACTGACTAGGTCCTCATGTGATTAACAGTCGAATAGGACCTGGAACATACCAGCTTGCCTCTCTTGAAGGAATCAAGGAGCTAGAACCCTTGAACATTAGTCATTTGTGGCCATTCCACATTTAGAGAGCCATAGTCCAACCAAAAGCTCCAAGGATTCCCACAATCGTTTGGTCAACCCCAAAATGCCCCAAAGGTATCCATAAACTATTATGGTCAAACCAAAAGCTCCACGGATTCCCACAATCGCTTGGTCAACCCCAAAATGCCCCAAAGGTATCCATAAACCCTTTGGTCAAACCAAAAGCTCCAAGGATTCCCACAATCGCTTGGTCAACCCCAAAAATTCCCCAAAGGTAGTCATAAACCCTTTGGTCAAACCAAAAGCTCCAAGGGTTCCCATAACTGCTTGGTCAAAATATAAATATTCAAAAACAAACAAAAACAATAAAATCATCAAAAATTACAAAAAAATTGCATTTCAATTCCATGCATACTCATAAAACATCAAAAATACAAAAATATAAGTGCATTAGGCATCACATCCATACATTGCATATTTGCTAGGTCATACAAGTCAAAAGCACCATAGACTATCATTACTTGGCAATGCCATCATTTTCCATATCAATGCCATTTTATAAACACATACATTTAGCATAACACCATCGCCATTTTTTAGCATAGTCAGTTGTCTCCTAATGTATATAGGGTTTTCATCATTCAGCTATCTTTAAATTTCTAGTCAAAAACTATAAAAATTTAAACAGATTTTACATGGGAAAGTTTTACTTGGATCACACCTTGTTACGTAGCATCCCAACACAATTTAGAACACATAAAATAATTCCTAAGTTTTGTGAACGCGAGAGAAACCTACAACGTAATCTAGGGTACCATAGTTGAAAGATTAGCCTGTTCATCCCCATGTGCAAATGGTTCAAGAGTGCTGAGAATTGAAAAAAGGACAAGCTCTTCCCCATAAATTCCCCCTAATACAAAGTGGTTTTCACCACTACCAAATCCTAATCACTATTGGTCCCTAAGGTTGTAAGGATTCTTACTACACGTCCCTACCAAGGATGGGTAGTCATCCCCAAGACCTAAAAGGATCGATGCCATTCAACAACACAATTCCTACAAGCCATCACCATGACCATCTCCACTCACCTTTGGTCTCAAAGTTGTAAGGATTTATACTACACGTCCCTGAATAGGATGGGTAGTCATCCCCAAGGCCTAACAGATCAATGCCCTTACTTCATAATCTCCTTAATCACATTTGGTTCCCAAAGTCATAAGGATTTGTACTACACGTCCATGAACAAGATGGGTAGTCATCCCCAAGGCCTAAAAGAATCAATGCCATTCATACGCCACAACCTTACAAAGCTCAAAATACAAAATCAAATAACAATGGTTATCACCACTATTCAAAATCCTTGCTCAAAAAGAAAAAAAAAGAGAAAAATAAATAGTGATTTTCATCACTATGTAGATGGGCAAGTATCCTAAACCATTGAGCAAACAAACAACTTGAACTTGAATCCCTAGAATTCTTAGCATTCGAACAACCATCTAGGTGATCCTCATTACAGGTTCGGTGGACAGCCTACCTGGCAATGACGATATCCTACCTGCATGACGATATGTCTATCACATTAGCTTTGCGTGTGCGTAGACCAATTTTTGCATGTGGATGAGCTAGCTTATGGTACCTTAGATTGTCCCGTGGATTAATCTTGTTAAATACAACAACGGAGTTAGTGGAGCTAATTAGGTGATCCTCAGTATAGGTTTGGTTGATACCCTATCTAGAACTGGTGGTATACTAAAAAATACCACATAAACGAACTCAATTGCACACATAGGGATGTGAAATAACTTGGTTAAATTCAAGTCAAATTTATATCTTGTTAAAAAGTCTTGCAAGATAAATGTACAATCTTGGCTAGTTAGTTAAAATATCTGAATCTCAGAAAAGATTAACTACATTTTAAAACAACCGGTACATTTCATTCCATACATCACCATAAAAAAATATGCAAAATACAAAAACAAAGTTATCACATGCAAAGTCACCCATAAGTACAGCAAGCCAGTCAATCTTGCACAGTCTATGGTTCCATCGACACGTTATCAAAAAATCATTTCATTCATTCCATATGGATAGATCATATCATTAGAAACATCACATTCATAATACTACATGCATACATCATCATAAATAACTATGCATAAACAGAAAACAAACCATGAAAAATGTATAAACATAAAAAGAGTCATCTGTATATATATCATCAAAAATGCCCGTAGGCTACAATGAACCGGTCCTCTGACCCCATAACAAAAATCCAAAAACTCAAAAACCCCTAAGCCTAGGGTGTCGGCCACCATGATCACATAGGATCGGTGCAATGGGAACTACCCCCGTAGTGTGGGTCCTATGGGACCTCTCAGGGAAACTGTTGCTCGCCCCTGCAATGCGCCCACTAGTGCCCCCCTCATCTAGCCTCCTGTGATGAGATGATGTTGACTGCTCAATATCATTGTCTCTCATCCGACGCGAAGAGCCACCTCTAGGGGGCTTAGGTATCCGCCCACCAAGGCATATAATCTCTCCCTCCATATCCATTCGATGTCGACACCACTCTGCCTCCCACCGATGGTAGTAAGGTACTACATCATCACGTTGTGCTAGCTGCATCCGTAGGAGATCCCTCTCCTGCACCACATCGGTATCCCCCTCCTTTCGATCGGATGCAGCCCATGCATTCTCCCACTCAGCCAGCTGAGTCCGTAGGATATCCCTCTCCTACAAAGCCTCTCCCAGATCCTCATCTCATCTTCGTAGTAGGTCCTCCAATCATGCTATCTCAGTGCAATGCCTTGCCTCCACATCCTTTGAACCTGCCTGAGGCCTCGACGAATCCGACATAGCATCCTGCTCTAGCTCTCACTGCTCCGGGATGTCCTGCATCTCTAGTCGCTCTAGCACCCCAAAATCCCCTCCAACATCCTCAACCTCCACCATGTCTGCATCATCCAACGAAACTCCCCAGCCCTCTCCTGGTGCCTCTGCACCCTCATCCCCTATTGCACCCCCTAGAGGCCCCTCACCTTGCCATCATCGCAAAGTCCACCATTGCTGATACTTCGTGGTAGTCCCGATGTCATCCATGTCTAGGACGTCAATCACGATATTTGCATCCTCCCCCAATGGTGCAATGACTGGCTAGTCTAGAGTCCTCTCATCCCCCCAACGTTGATAGACCATGGGCTCACTAGGAAACCCTTGGCACACCCCAAACTCTCATGTAACCCGACCATATGGGAACAACTCCTGCTGAGTCCCATGATGCCAAATCAGCCATCGCCCCCTCTGTACCCACTGAAGCCACTCTCTAGCCTTAGGCTAGGTTGGACAGTCTTGGTAGGGATGCCAGAACACCTCCCCTGGAGCAAGCCAAGCAAAGGCATCGGCATAGTGCCCTACGACACCTACCCATCGTCGACTCTGACCCTGCTCCTCTGACCTCTGCCATAGTGCCCCATAACCAATCTCTTGGTCTATCATCTTTGCCCGAATCATCTAGGGCAGCCCCACCAGCCTCTCCACTGCTATGTGCTGCCACGCCTAGCACTGCAACAAGTAGCTACAACTAATCCCCTTTCGCCTCTTGCAACAGACATCATACAACTCATCATAGAGTTGTTCCAGCAAAGTTTTTCCCCATCTCATGATCATATGTGCATTCGTAGGACACTCCACTAACTGAAACACCACCTCTAGCAAGTTCCATAGGAACCTCGTGCTCGAAGAGTCAGGGAGAAGCATGTTAGAAATGAGGCCCATAAGTAATGCGTGCCTCATTCCCAACACACCCCTCTCTAGCCACCATCGAACTAGTATGCCACCAATCTGGCAGTCGCCCTATGGCCTCTCCATTGGGCTATCCACCCCCATCTCCTCTCCATGTCCAAAGTAGTGTATCAACACTATTGTCCGTTGATCCTGAGGCATTGTCCTGATCGACAGTCCATCTATCATAATTTGAAGGATTTGATAGACATCCTCTAAGGTCACTGTCATCTCCCCTATTGGGAGATGGAAGGTATTCGTCTGTGGATCCCATTAGTTGATCAGGGCCATCAGATAGGTTCGATCCCCAACCACTGGCTCCAGTCGAGTCACCTGCTTGAGCCCAAGGGCATCAAGCCAATCCCAATCAACCAAAGTCAGCACCGCATGTGCTTTAGTGAAAACAATGGGCACACGGTACTGGATCTTCACAACCTGCAAAAGAAAATAACACAAAAACATTAAAACAATGAAAAAACTATACAACAATACCATGAATATACAACAATGCATCAAAATGTATAACCAAAAACATAACAACATTCACAAAAAATAATTTGTCAGATCTAGGGTTTTTAACTCTAACTGATAAATTAACAACAAAAAAATTAAAACAAAAATAGATGTGCCTTTGTGCCTGACATTCTTGGCATCCAAAATAGATGTTGGAGTCACAAATTTTCCCTATGCTACTCCCTAAGAAGGCTACCATAGCCGGACCGCTCCATGGGAGGACGGATTTTTGACAATTTCAGCTCCAAAATGCGTCATAAAAAAGGTTCACACCCACAAAAAATAGGTCAAAATGTTTGGAAATTGCTTTTGCATTCAATGGTGAACAACTAAAGGCACCCTTACCTAAGTCATCTTGGGTCGAGCGACTCGTCACTTTTCTCATTTCGGTCATTCCCTCATCGATTCGTCTCTTGATGGGGTAGTCACACTTAGTCACCAATCAACAAAGATATACCCAATCAAGGAAATAACATGCATTCAAAGGATCATTGACAAAGACAATCGTGCCCCTGTTTGGGGCAGCAAACAAGCAATAATAAAAAACTGATCAAACACTTGGCATTCATGAATCATGAACTCAAGGTTCCCATAGACAAAAGGTTGCATCATTTACCTATTCATGACTGATCAATGTCCAAGTTCAAGTAACACCTCACTGAATAAGGTTAACACTTGAATTAAGTTCCTTAGCTCGTCAGAAGCAAGGATTCAAGAATGCATGCCCTTTCCATACTTGGGGCATCAAGAGTTGGTTAGGTTACTAAGAAACCCTAATCATTAGTGCTTTGGTTATCTATTTTTTGCTCAACGCTGTGCCTTGCATAATACTTCCCAAAAAGGGGCATCTGTAGACACCAAAGTAGCACCAATATGATTATGTGACAACAAGAGTTGATCGCATTGACACACACAGCCCCTAGGGCAGCCCCCAGAGGTTAAACAGTGGTCCTAACCACTCCCAAAAGCAGTTTTGGAGGTTAGAGGTCAATTTGGCACCTTTTTGGCACCTTACTTTCTGCTCGTCCCACCCAGGGATGAATACAAACTGGCATTCGTCCCACCCAGGGATGAATATCAGCATTCGCTCTAGGGTGAGGCAAATAGCAAGTTTGACTGGAAAAAAGTCAAACCTTGACAAGTTCGCTAGTTAACTGAAGCTGCAGGTCATGCAATTATGAGGAACGGCTCCAAATAAAGAAGAGAGACTTCAATCATGCATGTCTTTATTTTAGAGACCTCATGCAAGGAGATTCTAAATCAAGGAATTATCTTTTCTCTCAAAATAGGACAAACAACTCAAGTGGTGCCCTCGCATGCGCAATTCAAACAGAGAGACCCTAGGTCTATAAATTGGTGATTTTTCTCACCCAAAGAGATATAGAGAGGGAGCATTTGAGCAACAAAGTGCTGCCAATTTACATACCTACTTGCGATTTGTGCCTTTCACATCCTTAATATCTCATTCGAAAGGAAGGTTATTGGGTGATTATTAGAAGCACAAATCCAGACCCAAAACCCAATTTTTGGCCATAACAATCCACAATTTTTTTTTAAAACACCCCATAAGAATTTTTGGACCCATCCCAAGTGGATTGGTGCCGGAATAGAGTCCCAAACGGTGAGCGTCCTGCCCTCGGGAGCTCCCCAAACTGTCACAATGCTAAACGTCCCACCCCGAGATGAATAGAAATATGTGATAGATTTCTCTAATTTTTCTTTTGCATCTTATTCTAGGTTATCTAAATAGGCTATAGTTTGAATTTCATTTCATTCTGAGCAATTTTGACCAGAATTTTGTTATTTCTCGACTTTACTAATCTGTAGATTCCATCATAAAAATTTGGGTTCTAGAGTCCAAATTGGAGAAATCTAACTATATGGGTCTTCCCAAAACACCCCCAATTAGCTAACCCCAACTTTGCAACTCATTTGGAGCTTCCTATGTAGGACATTGAAGAGGGTGCTTTCTGACAATTTATTATAGGTGAATTCCTCCCACCCTGGAGCGAATACAAATATATGAGGAATTTCTAGACTAATATTTTTGTAGTGGTCTTCTGATAACATATTTATGCTTCTATAAAAATTTCAGGTTGATCCGAGGTCATTTGGTTATCGTTTTAATATTTTCATGCATACACTAACAGTAGGCCTTGGGAAATACATGTTTTATTTTTTCTGTAGGTGCTACTAATATTTTCAGTTTCTTTGAACATAGTTATTCAACATCAGAGGAGCAGGAAGGATCCAACAATCATATACACAAGTGGCGACAACATTTTGGTCCGTCCATCTTACATGTGGGCACGCGGAAGAAGGATTGTCATCCATGGATGTGATAAGAAACATATTTGACACTCCTATCCCCTAAAAGGAAGGAGACGTATTGTAACACAACTTTGAAAGCATATCAATAAAGAATCACCATATTTTTTATCACTTTTATTTTGTGTCAATTCATCTATGTTCTTTCCTTTCATGCATTTTTCAATACATAGGCATTTAGCATCGTGCTTGGCATATTCCTTTTTGTTTTCGTATCCTCGTGCTTTCAAAATGGTTCAGGAAATGTTTGATGGAACTATCTTTTCTCCTTGGATGAATCAAGATGTGATCAAGTTAATTCCTAAAGGGAGTAATAAAGACAAAATTGGTGGTTGAAGGTCAATTACCATTTTAAATGTCTCTTACAAAATGGTGGCTAAAGCTTAAGCCCTTCGCTTGTGCGACATTACTGCTAGAATTTTTTGAGAGGAATAAACTGGGTTTATTAAAGGTATATTTATTCTAGATATGATGATTTCATTTTGGGAAGCTATGGAATGGTTAGAGGAGTCAGATCAACAAGCTTTGTTCTTAAAAATTAATTTTGATAAACCTTATGATAGAGTGGACTGGACATTTATTTTTAATATGTTACAATGACTTGAATTTAATAGGATAGAAGTTCATAAAATATAAATACTTTTCTCTTTAGCCTCAGCTAGAGTGGTGGTTAATGGTAAAATATCAGAAGACATTCAGTTGTTCAGATCTATCAAACAGGGTTACCCATTGGCTCCTCTTTTTTTGTTCTTTCTATTGATGCTTTAGGTTATATCTTGGAATAAAGGAGGTTAGTCAGCCAAGTTAGAGGAATTGCTATTCCTGACAGTTATATTATGGACAACCATTTTGTAAATGATTCATTTTTTACTATCCAGTTAGACAAGGACTTGATTGTTGACCTACAGAATTGTCTCAGTTAGTTTTATCTTGCTTTTGGGGCTGTGGTTAGTGAGAATAAATTTGACTACTGGTTGGTAGGAGTGGATTTCTTGCCTAAAGGAATTCATATAGGTTGGTGGAAATTTAGGGATGGAGAGATTTTTAGATATTTGGGCATCCCATTTGGCAGAAGGGTTTCCCTTAAAGCTATGTGGGATTGGTGTATGAGCATATTTGAGAAGAAAATTAAAATTTCAAAAAGTAAAATGATATCCTTTGCAGGGAAACTTACAGTCGTAAGTAAGATCCTTAAGACATACCACATGTACTATTCCTCCTATTGGATTCCAAATCCTACTCAATATATAAGACTAGAGACCTGTATCAGGAATTTTTTATGGGTAAATTTGGATGGTTCCAGGCGGGTTCCCCTAATTGCATGGAAGTATTATATTATTCCTACGAAGGAGGACAACCTTGGGTTGCTCAAAATCTAGGTTAAAGGTAAGGTTATTGCTTCAAAGTGGATCATTATGTGTTTGGAGGGTTATATTTGTTGGTAGAGGTTGTTTTATCGTCGAATTAATAATTGTGTGAATATTGACAAAGTCAAGGGAAATTTTAGTTTTGAAGATATTGTTGGTCACCGTGAGAAATTTAAAATTAGAGGTTGCATATTTATTAAAATAATATGGGAGGCTTATAGAGATGTATTTGGATTGGTTAATTGGGAAATTCTGGATGATAGACGTGGTTGGACTCTTTGCTCTAAAGATATTTGTCTTTGGGAAAAAAAATGGGACTTATGCAGCTGATATACCTACCTTGTAGTGTAGAGACTTGGTAAGAAGGGAATTTTCAAGTGGGTGAATCTTTGGGATGGAAAAACTGGTAATTTGACTCCGTGGAAATAGCTGGTTGTTAAATTTAAATTGAAGCCCTCTGATAGGTATGCAGTGCAGCAAATGCAAAGTCTTCTTCCTATGAAGTAACTTTACAAGCTTTACAATGGTCTTGTAGGTCCTATCTGGAAGGATTGGAGGTGGAAATATGGAAAACCAATTTGGTGTTTTAAAGCCTCTAAAATTTATCAGTTAATGATTCCTGGAATCCTGTTTGATGACATTCTGAACATCAGATGGGGTTTAATTTGTTCTTGCAAAAAATGAAAGAAGTGTCTCACTGGGGTTTGGAAGTTCTAATTTTCTTATGCAGTTGAAGATGTTTGCCTGGTTAGTTATTATGCAGGGTCTTCAAAGCAAGGCTCATCTATCCAATTGGATGCTTGCATCAGATTCTTGTTCCAATTGTGGAAAAAGTGAAACAATTAAGCATATTTTTTGGGAATGTCTGAGAACAGGAAAGGTATGGAAAAAGGTAGTCTGGTTGTATGACAATGTTATTCAGGGACAACTCAAGTGGAAGGCAGTGTTATTTGGAGACTCAATTGACTATGCGAGCCACAAAAGGATAATTTGGCACATTATCAGACTCTCTATCTTGTTTAGTATTTGGAAAGATAGATGTAGTCTGATTTTTAATAATGATGAGGTGGCGGTTGTTGTTACTATTACCAAAGTTGTTAAGCTTGTTTCTAGTCAGCTTAAGGTGTTTAGGTCTAAGATTATTAAGGACTATGTTAGAATTGATAAAAGTGTTAGATCAGATTGTTTTCTGCTCATTCACAAACTACTGTAATGTTTATATGATGATGTATTCTTTGATTATTCTTTAATATAAAGTATTTTTTCAATAAAAAAAATATAAAAAAATACACTCTAAAATGTTGGAGGATAACATTATTATAAATTAAATACATAACTAATATTAAAAATAAAATATTTATAAACACAACATTTAACAAGAATATATATTAATAGAGAAGATTTTATAAAATTTATTTTCTTTATTTCATGATTAAAAAAATGCTTACTAGTTTGTGTAACTAAAATATTTAGAAAGAGATCCAATCCGAATTTCTCTTAATAAAGTTTATATCCATTAGAATGAAGGAGACTATTTATTCCACGTTTAGGGTGTTTAAATTGTGTATAGTCTACAGCCAAAATAGGGGAGACCTTTGAAGTTTACAAAACAAACAAGGGAGGTCTTTGTAGTTTGAATGTGATTTATGTTTGGTATAGATCCAATTTGGGAGAGGTTTTAGTGGTTTCCCTATTCTTTTATATGTAAGTGATTCTTCCTTTGGCTCTTTTGAGTGTCTAGATTCCGTTTTTGGAATGCAATTTTTAAGTTTCTATGGATGGGTTGTTCGGTGACCCTATTTCAAATTTGGTTTATTATTTTGAGTAGTAATTGTTGAAATGTTTCTCTATGTTCTATTTAAGCCAGAACCTATTGAAGAGTTTGAAATTTTGAATGTTATTTTTTCTGTTATTATTTTTCAATTTCAATTTTAGTATTTCATGCTTTTCGAATGTTTGTGTTTTTGTTATTGTTTTTCAATTTCAATTTTAGTAGTTAATGCTTTTGGTGGGATATGCTTCTTCTAGTTGTGGCTTCTATTGGTTCCTACTATTGTTTGAAGTTTGGTTTTTGGATCCCTTAGGTGGAGTAGTTCTTTCTTTGTTTTGCATTTATTTATATTTAAAAGTGTTTGCTTCTTGTTTGTAAAAGGTTTGGAGATCCTTTCAAAACACCTTCTTTCACCTAATCAAGAAAATAACAAAAATTACATTTTTGTGTGTGATTGTTAATGGTAAATGTAAAATTTAAAAACTTTCATATTTTTCTATCATTGATGGTTTTTAAATAAAATTTTACTACTATTATTTTTAATTAAAAATTGTATACATTACATATTCATTATATTTTACTTTTTATTTTAAAAAATATTTAATTTTTAAATAATATTAATTATTAAAAGTTAATATATTAATAATTATAAATTATAATTATCCAAAATTGTAAGTGATTATATAATTTGAAAGTATTATATTTTTAATTTTGATTTTATGAAATATATTTTTTTTTTTGAAAAAATGAAAAACTTGTATTAAAACAAGAACCAGATACAAGCGGGAGAGAACACATCCCGAGCCAGAGCCACAAGCAAAACAACAAGGAAGGCGCACCAAGGCAAGGCAAAGAACCGCAAGGCACAGAGAACGGAAGGCACGAAACAGCAACAGGTCGCGAAACCGCGACATGTCACGAAATCGCGACAGGAAAACCCAACACGGCCACTAAGGCACCAACAGGCGCGATAACGCGACATGTCGCGAAATCGCGACATGTCGCGAAATCGCGACAGGAAAGGCCCCCGACAGCCACCCGCAGAAAGCGTCGCGACATCGCGACAGAAAAAGAAAGCAACTAACAAGCCTCAATAAGGTCGCGAAATCGCGACGGAAAACCACCCAGTCGCAAAGGAGCCAAACATGCCGCGAAATCGTGCAAGAAAAACGCCAGAGACCAGGAGGGCACAACCTGTCGCGAAATCGCGACAAAAACCAGCACAAAGAAGCAGCATCACAATAGGTCACGAAATCACGACAGATAACCACCCAAACGCCAGGAAGGCAGGACCTGTCGCGATATCGCAACATGTCGAGGAATCGCGAGGCGCGAAAACGTGACATGTCGCGATATCGCGACATATCGCGATATCGCAACAAGACGCGGGATCGCGTCACGCGATAACGCGACATGTCGCGATAGCGCAACATGTCGCGGAATCGCGACCCGCGATAACGCGACATGTCGCGATAGCGCAACATGTCACGGAATCGCGACCCGCGATAACGCGACATGTCGCGATATCGCGACAGAAACCAGTCGGAGACTACAAAGACTCAACCTGTCGCGATATCGCGACAGAAACCAACCAACAGCCGTGACAGGGCAACAAGTCGCGAAATCGCGACAGAAAGGACCCTTAGCAAAAAAAACTTTGCACATTATTTCGAGGAATTGATCAAGGCCTTGTCTGATCTCGACATTCTCCACAGGAAAATTGCTATGCAGATGAATCCCAACCTCTCTCTCGGCACCCAACTTAGCAAGGAAATCGGCCGCTTTATTAAGAGATCTACTAGCATAAACAGGAATCACATCCTCAATTTCTTTCCAAAGCTCTAAAATTTGGGCAACCAAAATCTGGAGCCTCCAAGATTTTAAGGCAAAGTTCCGCATGCAATCAAGAGCACCAACCAAGATTTGAGAATCAGACTCAATGATTATCTTTCTATGGCCATGCTTGACGGCCCAGATGGAAGCAGATTTAATAGCAAAGGCCTCAACTTCATTGTTTGTGGCATATCCCAGACCTTGCAATTCCCAATATAGCACAGTCCCAGCATGATCACGGCAAATAACACCACTGCCAGCATTGCCCGGATTACCTTTAGCAGCTCCATCAGTATTGATTTTGACCCAGCCTTCTGGGGGAGGTTTCCAACCACTTCTTACCTGTCTCCCCAGATCAGCACCTCTCCCACTCAAAGGCCTAGAAGCGGTGGTTTTCCTTCTCGGCATAGATAGCAACGGTTTCCACAACTTTGCTCCAAATGATCTGCCAAATCCCCTCCACCGAAGAGAAGGTTTCACGAAAAATACGAGCATTTCTTTCCAACCAAACCTGCCACCAAATAAAAAGGAAACCGATCTCCCAGCCAGTACGAAGAGCTTTAGAAATAAATCTACCTCTCTTCCGACTTTCCCATAAATTGGTCCGGGACAGATCTCCAAGCACCTGAAGTTTAAAGTGGGAGAACCAACGTTGCCAAATCTGCTGTGTGAAAGAGCAATCAAACAGAAGATGGTTCACAGTTTCCTCATTCCTATAACATAAGACGCACTGGGAAGGACCAATGATGCCTCTAATTCTAAGGTTGTCAAAGGTCAAAATACCATTATGCATCAGTTGCCAAGCAAAGAAGTTCACTTTCGGCCAGCCCTTGGGATGCCAAATCTTCCTCCATTCATGAACAGGGAAAAGAGTGTGGGGGGGCTCAGGTAGGATCGAAGCATAGCCCTCCTTCACAGAATAAACCCCAAGGTTCCCAAAGCCCCAAGCAAGCTCATCCTCCTCATCACTCCCAGATAGAAACCTTTCAGCCAAAAGTTTTTCCAGAGTTGGGGCCTGCTCCGGGGGGATTGGAATAGGCCATTCACCCAGCCGCTTAAATTTTTTAACCTTATATTCCCCCAGAGGGCTGGTAGTAAAGTAGGACTGAATATGAATCCAGCCTTTGTCTTCAAGAGCTATTTTTAGCGGAAGCAGATCGGGAAACACTGCAAGAATAGGAGGATGCTGATCCCAAGAGTCAGTCCAGAACCGGACCTTCTCCCCTCTCCCAACTTTCCAGAACAATTGATCTTTGATAATGCAAGAACCAAGCTTGAGCGCCTACCACACAAGAGAACCATTACCTTCCAGAGGATAGCGGCCCAAGTCATTGGGAGGAACAGTACCCAAGTATTTACTAGAAAGGATTCTGCTGCAGAGAGACGAAGGCTGAGAAATCCACCTCCAGTACAATTTCCCAGCCAGGGCCCGATTGTTAAACTTGGAGCTTCTCAAGCCCAACCCACCTTTTTCCTTGGGCTGGGTGACCTTATCCCAACCAACCAAGGCCCATTTCCTCTCTCCATTGGCACCTTCCCAAAGAAAACTTCTAGCCGCTTTGTCCAACTCTTTCCAGATTGAGGGAGGGGCGGCCAGAATTGAAAATTTGTAAATAGGCATAGCCTGAATAACAGACTTCAAAAACGTTAATCGGCCCCCATAGCTTAACCATCTATGAGACCAATGATTCATTCTCTCTTTGATGCCATCAAGCAGGTCCTTCCAGAAATCAGCTATCAGTTTTTTAAAGTGCAGAGGAACCCCCAAATAAACAACGGGAAGGGAGGTCCGAGTGAAGCCCAGAATCTCCATAACTCTCTCTTGCGACCTTTGATCAAGGTTGAAGAAGACCACTTTTGATTTTGAATCATTGATGGCTTGATTAGAAGCCCGAAGGTAGACGTTAAGAGTATCTTTGATTCCTCTTGCTTCTCTGAGGCTGGCAACTCCCACCAAGCCCGTATCATCCACAAACTGTAAATGAGTCAAAACTTCGGCTCCGATTTTAATTCTTGTAATCTGTCCTTGACGTCTTCTTCTCAGGAAGAGTCTGCCAAGACCTTCAGCCAAGATAAGAAAGAGATAAGGAGAGCGAGGGATCTCCTTGACGGAGACCCCGAGAGGCTCCAAAAGGTGGCGAGGGAAGCCCCTTAATTAAAACGAGTATGAAGGCGTAGAGATACGGCTCATGACCCGGGCAATCCGATCCTGAGAAAAACCAAAGGCTGCCAACATCTTGACCAAGAAACCCCACTCTACTCTGTCATAAGCCTTAGACATATCCAATTTGATGAACATTCCTTTGTTACCTGAATTATGCATAGAATGGATAGCCTCTTGAGCCAAGATCACTCCATCCAAGATCTGTCTTCCTTCAACAAAACCCCCTTGCTCGGGGAAATTAAATTTTGAAGGAGGGGTTTTAGTCTTTCAGCCATAAGTTTAGAAATAATTTTGTAGATCACATTACATAGAGCAATAGGTCTGAAATCAGAAATGAGAGCCCCCCCCTCTCCTTTCGAAATTAAAGAGATAAAGGTATGATTTAGAGCCTTGAGCATTCTTTTGTTAATTCGGGATTCCTCAATGACGACCAACACGTCCTCCTCCGGGATGTCCCGGAAGGCCTGAAAGAACTCAATAGGGAAACCGTCCGGGCCAGGCGACTTTCCTGTGCACATCCCAAAGACTACCTTCTTGAGTTCATCACGATCTATGGGCTTAAGAAGGAACTGATTCTCTTCATGAGAAATAATAGAGGGAATTCCGTCAATGACTTCATTTTGAGCTTCCACATCATGCTGCAGACTTTCCTTGAAGAGGTTTGAGAAGTACTCCATAGAAATGGAGTGCATGTCAGGAAGAGTGTCAAAAGAATTTCCAAACTCATCTTGGAGGAGCTCCATGTTATTCAATTGCCTTCTAGCACAGGCAGAACGATGAAAAAATTTAGTATTTCTGTCTCCTTCTAATAGCCAAGTATTTACGGCTCTCTGTCTCCAGTAGATCTCTTCTTGATTATCAATGTCCTCAAGCTGCTTGCGTAAGGCGTCATCCTCAAATTTAAGATGCTCAGAAATAATTCCTTCTCTGAATTGTTTTTGCACCTCATTCCATCTATCCAACAAGGGGGCCCGTTGGAGCTGGAAATCAGATTTATTAGTTTGCTTCCACTGTTTCAGTTTACTCTTAACATAGAGAAGCTGTTTGTGAATTTTGAACATAGCTGTTCCAAAATGGGGACGGCCTTCTTTCCACCACTGTGGAATTTTCCTTTGTAGGTCCTCTTTTTGCAACAAAAAATTTTCAAATTTAAAAGGTTTGTAATACTTTCCTGACATGGTCCCTCCCTCCAGCAAAATGGGAGAGTGATCGAAACCGGGCCCTCCAAGATCCGGAATTTGATATTCCATCTAACATAAGCTTCCTCCGAGACCAAAAACCTGTCAAGCTTAACCCTCCTATTGTATGGCTCTCTTCTCTTATTAGTCCATGTAAAGTTTGTACCAGGACCTTTGATGTCAACAAGGTTAAAGGCCTGAACGTGGGCAATAAACAGCCTATCCCCTGTATCCAGAACAGGGATGCCACCTTCCTGATCTCTAGCGGATAATTTAGCATTGAAATCCCCAGCTAAAATCCAATCAAGATCTTCCGGGAGGACCTCATGTTTTGAACAGACTTTCCATTGAGACCGTCGACCTTCGGTATTATGTACCCCATAAAAATTTGTAATTAAGACTTGTTCAGCTGTAACTATATTCTTGAAAAGAGATGTTAGGACCCCTCTCCAGGCTATATGATCTACTGCTATCCATGCCAAAGGATTCCAAAGAGTAGCAATCCCTCCCGAGGCACCAAGAGCAGCCACTGCCATATGGCCAGCACCCCTCCAGATTCGGCCAACAGTTTTACTCATGAGGTCTAATGACATTTTTGTTTCCTGAATGAGCAGGAAGTCTGTTTTACTTCTTTCTAAAAGTCTTTGAACAACAGATTGATGGGTTCTCTTGTTTAAACCCCTCACATTCCAAGATTGTATAATCATTGGAAACCTTGGGAAAAATACGAATCAATTGTTCTTGCCAGTCCTCCATTGATTAGCTTATCCCCTTGCACTGCGATTAGATCCTTATTGGATTTCCTGCCCACCCCTTGGGAATTACTATTTTTCGATCTCTTCTCCACCTGTGAAATTCCAAGAGCTGGTCTTTCTCTGAGATTTTTTGCAATTCCCATAGAAAAGTCTTTGATAACGGGCTGGGCTGGGGCGTGGATAACCAGAGTCCCAAGGTTTTCATGGTGCAAAGACTCAGAGGAATCAAAATCCTGTTCAAGGACAGGGGTTGAGGAAGGAGGAGCATGAGTTGGGATAATATTGTCCTCAAGGATCCCATCTGCTCCATCCATAGGTTGGTCTTCTTGATCCACAAGAGATTTGAAGATTTCATACCGATTTGTTGGCTTGGGGAGAGCTTGCTCCTTACCATTTCTCTTTTTGTTTCTTCTCCTCTTCTGCTGTTCAAAGCCATCATTATGGCCCTCAGACCCAGTGGGAATGACAGATGGTTCCTTGGCCGAAGTGGACTTACCTCCTCGGGAGCGATTTGACATTCCCTGTGTAGCATCCGCATTGGTGCTCAAGATATTTGGACAGAACCTTGCCAAATGGCCATGCAAATGGCAGACTCTACAACGGAAAGGTAGGGCTTCATAGTCTATCTGTTGTACCCAAGAATGTCCTGCTAGCTCCAATTCCATCTCAACTGGTAGCGATTGACTAATATCCAATTCTACACAAATTCTTGCATAAACGGCAGTATTTCCTTCGATGGTATCCTTAGAAACTCCCAAAAATCTACCTAGAGAGTTGCCTATCAATTCAAGAATCCGCTCACCCCAAAACTCCATCGGGAGCGCGTACAGCCGGATCCAAACCGGGACAGCCATGGGTTCAATGCGAGGATCAAAACCCGCTCTCCATGGCTGGACAAATAACCCTACCGGGCCATGGCTCCTCTTCTCTGATTCAAATGCTCTGTTTCTATCCATTAGGGAAGAAAAACTAATAATGAAATACCCATTGCTAATGGGCCATAAGGAGTACTCACCGATTGGCTCCCAGTTTTGTCTCACCCAAGAATGCAAAAAGTGCAGGGGTGGGTCGAATGCCCATGAACTTGCAAATCAGATCATGCGTGGTCCGGTAGTTTATCGTGTCTTCAACCGGCTCCGGTTCGATGACAATTTTTGGTCTTAATGTAGATTGCGGGAGACAACCATTTATTATGTGCCCAGGAGAGCCCTTGCCCGCATTCTTGGCTAGCGAGATGGGAGGCACTTGCGTTGAGCTTCGGCGAGAGGAAGACGCGGGAGTCTCTCGAAGAATCTCCGCATAAGAGGTATTTTTTCCTTCGCGAGAACCAGGAAGAGACCCCATTGGGCCCTCCCGGGAAACCGAAAGATCCTTGTCCAGAGGCCTGCAACAGACCCCAAACACGCTGAAGGAGGTTTCCGAACTAAAACCCTAGAGCCACGGCCGTCGACAGTGCAGAGGAATTCCCCTTGTTATCTGTTCTTGTTAATAATGAGTTGTCAGAGATATTTGAGGCCTCCTGATTTTTTGAAATATTAAAACAATTAAATATTTCTAAAAAAATTGATGTAAATATATACAAACACTTTTTATTTCTAAAAATATAATAGTAACATCTTATTTAAATTTATATTTTTATCTTGGATGTCTATTTTTGTAAACTCCTCTTATAAGTTATTATTATAATTTTAATAATAAAATTTTAATTTATAATATGATTAAAAAATATAAATTGTAAATAATAATATACAAAATAAAATAAAAAACCCATGAATAAAATAAAATTAACTTTTATACATATAAAAATTTTTACAAACCAAAATTTTAAAATTTATTTCACATATCCTTAATTTTATATATTAAAGTATAATTTTTTCTTTTGTTGGTAAAAATTATTAAATCAATAAATATTGCAAGAAATAGAGAATCCCATAACAATAACCCTTACAAGGTCCAGAAGAAAGAGATCCCCAATACCATCGAGCACTCAACCAAAAGATACCCAACAAACAACAGCCTCAACAAGGCATATCTACAATAAGCAAATTAGCAAGATGATGGGAAAAATCCAATGGAAGTTGATCCCATTTCCTAGCATTTGAGTCTTACTAAAACTCAGAAGCCCATTTTGCTAACCAATCAGCCACACCATTCCATTCCTTTGGAATATAAGAAAAGTAAATAAACTTTAGATGCTGATAAATTTGAAATATCTATCGAGCCACTAACGCCAGCTGTCAATGAACATTAGAAATATTATGAGTCTTCAATAAATTAATAATAATCTGAGAGTCCGACTAACAGATTATATTTTATCATCTGATAGCATAACCTTTTTTCAAAGCAAAACAAATAGCAAGGGCCTCCATATAATTATTAGTTTGCTTTCTCTTATAATAGGAAAAAATGAAAAGAGTTACACCACTACTATCTCTTCCAACACCACCAATACCTGCATGCCTAGGATTCCCTCTAGAAGAGCCATCAGTATTAATCTTAAAAACCCCTCGAGGTGAAGGATTCCATCTGCCATCCCTTTACACTTTTTGATTGATGCTTTTCCTACCAACCAATAATGAAGGATGAGGGCCATTCTCCACTAAACCCAAGTCCTACATCATCAAAATATCAGACTTCTCTAAAGGAAGATTGATCTAATATTTAGAAGAAATAATTTATTTGATCATACCAATAATCCTCTGCCAAGTATGATAAACAGTTAACTTCCTACCTTGAAATATTCTTTGATTTATTTCAAACTAAATCTATCATATAATACATGAGGGCACAATACTCCACATAACTTGAAGAATGAAAGCCTTAGCAAGAGGTCTTCCTAAACTCCTCCAGAACTCAACAATAGAAGAGGTATGAGAACAAGACTATTTCCACACCCTCCATGAAAGATGCCAAATTTCTCACACAAATGAACATTGTAAGAGCAAATACCCTAAAGATTCATCACTATTATCACAAAGGAAACAAAATGAAGGGCCCTAAAAACCTCTCTTTTGGATATTATCCCAGGTAGGATATCTTTCTAGATTAGCCAGCCACATATAAAATTTGTATTTGGGCCAAGAATCCTTATTCCAAACCTGTTTCCACCAAGGAACCTCCTCATCCCCAAAATGTTACCTATATAAAACATGGTAACCATAAGCCATAGAGAAAACCCCTCTAGGATACAGACCCCAAGCCAAGACATATTCATATTGTAAAGAAGAGCACTAAATACAAGCTAACTCTTCTCTATCCTGAATATAACCACCTACAAGCCAATATCTAGTATCTTTCCACTAAACTACCTCCACCTGCCCAACTCTTTTGGTGACTTTATAATCCATCACCCTGTACCAACCATCAACCAAGAAACTATTACATAGCTCCTAAATATGAGAAAACATAGATAAAATTGTTGGAAAACCATCCCAAGAATCAAGCCATAAAAGAGCCTTCAGCCTTTGAGACAAATCTAGAACAAACCTTGCTTAACAAGAGACACCCTCTTCTTAAGGGTGTTCCAGATCAAAGAACCTTTACCGAAAAAATTGTATCTAGATATCTTAGAGTCCGCAACCTCATTAAGATAAAGAATATAATTTTATCCCAAGCATGGTCTTGAGAAATGCACCATCTCCAATAAATCTTGGCCGCCAATGCCTAACCAGAAAGAGAAGTCAAATGAAGACCCAAACCACCATCCTGTTTTGGTCTAAAAATAGTCTCCCACTTAACTAGAATCTATTTTAAAGACTCCAAATTTCTAGCCCATAAAAATCTTCTTTACATAGATTCAAGCTAATGAATAAAACTAGTAGGAGTGACTGAATCATGCACTAATAAATAGATGAATCTTGAACCATCGACTTAAGAAGCAACACTCTACCAACAAAATAAAACCACTTAAAAATCCAATGAGAGAATTTAGCCTTGAATTTATCCAAAATATTATTCTAGATGCCTCAATGCAGAGGGCCCATAGAAAGAGGAATTCCCAAATAAGTTAAAGGGAGGGATTCAATCTAAAATCTAAGAATATGACCAATTTTGGCATGTATAAGGGGATCAGTATTGAAAAATAATGTGGAGGATTTCCCCTTGTTTATATTTTACCCTGAAGTAACCAAATAAATATCTAGAGATCTTCTAAAATTAGTTGCTTCTCTAACAGAGGTAATACCCATTAGAGTAGTATCATCCACAAATTGAATATGAGAAGACACAAGCAAACTATTATCCCACCTCCAACCATGAATCAACCCCTGACTGACATACGATTTGAGAAGCTTACCCAAGCCCTTAGCCATAATAATAAACAAATATGGAGACAAAGGATACCCCTGACAAAGACCTCTCAAATCCTAAAATAAAGTAGAAGGATCACCATTAATAAGGATAGAATATGATGGATACAGAATACAACTCATCACCCAACTAACCTAGTTGGAGTCAAAACCAAAAGCAAGGAGAATTTTACTTAAGATAGACCATTTAACCCTATCATAGGCCTTTGCCATATCCAATTGTATAAACATAGCTTTTTATTTAGAAATTCCCATAGAATGAGTGGCCTCGGCAACAATAGCCACACCATCAAGAATTTGTCTACCCACCACAAAACCTTCTTTTTCATCAAAAATAACCTTATCGAGCCAAGGTTTAAGTCTCTCAACAATCAACTTGGAGATAATTTTGTACACCACATTACATAGTGCAATAAGTCTAAAATGATCTAGATAATTGGCTTCTTCTTACTTAGGAATCAACACCAAGAAGGTAGAATTCATAGATCTCAACATCTGTTTAGTTGTACAAGACTCCTGCACAACAAACAAAAGATTCAGTTTGATAATCTCCCATAATTCTTGGAAAAAAATCACAGGAAATCCATCAGACCCTGAGGCTTTCCCTTTCTTCATCTAGAAAACAATACCCTCCAACTCTTTGATTGAAACTAGTCTAATGAGAAACTCATTCATCTCCGCAGTGACAACTGAAGGAATACAATCCAAAATACCATTTTCTTCAACAACCATCAAGGAAGAATTGTCAGAATACAAAGAAGAAAAAACCTTACAACCCTCCTTGAAATAAGCAGTAGTCAACTGGATCCCAAGAGAAAAAATAAGAGAAGGAATCACATTACCATACCTTCTAGCTTTAACCGAATTGAAAAAGAAAGCAATATTTGTATCTCCTTCCTGCAACCAATCAATCCAAACCTTCTGCTTCCAATCAATTATACTGACTTTGCTTTTCACATTTATTTTTTAAAATTTATATATATCATTAATCACGCATCATAATGTAGACACCAAAACAGCACCAATCCGATTATGTGACTGCAAACACTGATCACTTTGGCAAACACAGCCCCCAGGGCAGCCCTCAGAGGTTAAACAGTGGTCTTAACCACTTTCATAGCAATTTTGTAAGGTCAAGAAGCAATTTGGCACACTTGGACACTTTGCCCGGTATTCGTCTCACCCGGGGACGAATTCAAAATAGAATCCGTCCCACCCCGGGACGAATTCCGAATCCAGTCCCTGGGTGGGACGAATTCTAAGTAACGGGCAAAAAGGCAAATGGTGCCAAGTGGCAGCCCAGAACAGTCAGTTAAGGGCTCCTACCTTGCACGCATGTGTAAGTGGACAGAGGGGCCGTTAGAGGACTGTTACAAAAAGCATTTATCAAAGTTCAAGTCAATGGAGGACTCCCCTCCCTCATGGGAAGACAAGACTGCCACATGGCGCCTATGGCCAACACTTGGCTTTTGTGCTTCCCTCCCAAAAGAGACCCCTTGGGTCTATAAAAGGTGGGACTTTTCTCACCCAAAATAGACGAGGTTGAAGGAGTGTTCAAGCAACGAAGTGCTTGCCGAATTGAAGACTCACTTGCATCCCCCTTTGTTCACCTTCCTACATCCATCAATCTCTTTTGCAAGGGAGGTTGTTGGGTGGCCTTTGGAAGCTCGAACCTTACTCAAATCCGACGCATGGACATCTGAACCTACCAATTCGCCGACCCCCAATCCTAAAAGGTTTTGGGCCCATCCTTGGTGGATTGGCTCCAAAATCGAGGGCCAACGGTGGGAGGCCCACTTGGGCACCCCCGCACCTCCCAAGTCCTAATTTTAGTTTTTGAGCACTTTAGATTATTTTTTAGATTGCATTACGTGTTACTAGGTCCGATTAGTCTATAATTGCAATTTTGTAGCTTTTGGTCGAGTTTTAGGGTGTTTTGTATTGCTTTGTCGTTTCGCTAACTTGCAGGTGTCAAGGTCAAATTCCCGAGGGTGGAGGCCAAATTGGGAAAATCCGACCATACGGGTCGTCCCAAAATGGCCCCAATTACCTAACCCCCTATTTGCAGGAGTTTTGCGGGTCCCGGGATCCGACATTGGAGCAGCGACGGGTCGGTTTCTCCTACTCGGAAGAATTCGTCCCACCCGGGGACGAATTACGATCGAAGTCGTCCTGCCCGGGGACGAATTCCGAGTTTAAGGTGGATTGGCCAGTTGCCTCGGTGGCGGTGGCCTTACGGTAACTTTTCTTACCTTACGTCGAGGTTTTGAAGCAATTTGGATTCATTGTTTTCATTGTTTCGGGCAAATATTCGTATGCATATTTTGTTAGTTTTAGAGAGAGAATGCTTTTCATTTGCGGCAGGTGCTACTAACGTCTTGATAATTTCTTTGTTCGTAGGAGAAGCAGCAGAGGTGAAGAACTCATCGACATCAGCGGCGGCATCATCTTGGCCCGCCCATTGCAATCGTGGGCACGCGGAAGGAGGAATCATTCGGCGATTGTAATCAAACCCTATTTGCGCTCCTAGCCCCTGAAAAGGGAGGAGGCATTATTGTAACAGAGATCGAAGGAAATTAATGAAAGGGCTGTGTTTTCTTTATCTGATTGCGTCTCTTCCAATGTGTCTCTTTTTCGTTTCATGTAATTTATATTTCTAGGACTTAAGCGTGCTTAATTTTGAATGCAATTGCACTTGGTGTTTCCTTTGACCGGAATCTCGTGCTTTCAGTGGCGATCACGGTGGGACTCTGTTCCCTGGTTTTTGAAATCACAGAAACTGATTAAATTTTTGTGTTTGTGCTTGACAGGTACATCTTTTTTTGTTGCAGACTGCTATTCGTCTCTGACAGGGACGAATCCTTTTCTGCAATTCGTCTGACCCTGAGACGAATTCAAATTCGTCTCTGGGTGGGACGAATTATGTTCTGCAATTCGTCTCCCAGAGGGACGAATTCCTGTCTGCGGATTTTCAGAGCAGAAATTCAGAGACAACAGGAGCAGGTAGAGAAGAGGTAGGGATTTTCATGATCTCTGTTATATTTTTCTGTTTCTGTTTCTGTTTCGTTAATTGTTTTCATTTAATCTTGCATTGCATTAGGAAAAGTCATGTATGCTAGTTTCATTTTGTTGGATAAAACGAATCCCACACACATCACGAAACAACTTTAAACCAAGGAGCTGGTCGTAAGACCCCAGCCCTTGATCAAGACCATTGGTGGATTTAATCACCACCTTGGCTTGATTTGCATCCATTTCCCGATTGTCAACTGTTGTTAGGCGTAAATCCTGACGAAGACAGACCGAGCGTAGCTGGGGTGATTCCCATGCGCGCGAGGATAAGTTTTCTATGGTAGGTGCCATTAACAGGACAATCCCCCTTTCGTACCGCCTATGTACCACGTACCTTCTGCTCTCACGTACCTATAGTCTCCCTCTCGTAAGGGCGGGTATATAGAGAGGTTGGTATATCGGCTTGGTTGGTATATTGAAGGGGCGACCTTTTTGGAGTTATAAGAGCCTACATGATGCATTTAAACGTTCTACAAAACCTACAAAAACAAAACAAAACATCAAAATGCACTAAACCAGTCTAGGGCACACCAAGAATCCTTAAAAGAGATAATCACGGTCTTGTGAATGTGTGTGTTTAATTACGCTTAGTGTAGACAAAAAAAAAAGAAAATCATAAAACGAGATAAAAACTTATTTAGATAGCATAGAAGCACCGCAATGGTGTACACCCGCAGTCAAGCCCAATCAAGGGCGGAAGCTCCGGAAGGTACACAAAAAGCAGGCGCAAGTTGCCTTCACTTCAGTCCTGAGGATTTGGTCATACCGCCTTATAGGTCAAACCTACAAAAGAATCCAATTCAGAATCCTCGGTGGGGTATGCCTATTCAAAGCAGCCCCTTTCGGGAAGATGCCTTACATGTAGACCTTGACATAAATAGAGAATCACCTCTTGAAGGTAGGCATGAGTGGCCACCGCGCGATGAAGCGCTAAACAGGCACACTGTCCATTTGGAGGGGCAACGTGGATATGGCGTCCCTTCTTTACCTATCATCAAAACAGAGAGACCAAATCCGGAGCGCAGGGCTCCTTACATAGGGCGACCTAACTCCGCCCATCCCATTTACACCCGTGAAAGGGAGTATGAGGAAAACCATCGCATTCCTCGAGAGCAACAAACAATGCGGGAACCTTGCATTTCCGCACCAGCGGGATATCATGATCACCCCTTGAGGCCAGAACCTCGAGCACATACCGCTTACCTCGACAGAGGGAAGCGACCCGTTGAAACCTTAGAGCATCAAAATCGAGGTAAACCCATAGGAGGAACATTTGAACCTTCTGAACAAAATAGGGTAGAACAAATTGATCCGGCTGTCGCCAGATATACCACCCGTCAAGCCCAAATCATGCGGCTTAAACAAAGTCGACAAGAGATAGAGTATCAATACCGCTTGGATAAAGAACGCATGCAACGCGAAGCGGATGAGTTACGCTATGAAATACCTGAGAGGGGGCCAACCCCTCGCATCCAAAGAGCTGAACAGTATGAGAGGCGTAATCCGTTGGCGCAAGACAGGTCTCCACGACCTCGTCAAGCTCTGCCTCCAAGACCCCATAGATTCGAGAGGGAGGCAACTCCCAGAAACAATGATGGGTACCTTCAGCAAGAACTTGATCAGGGTCATAGGTTTCGCCACTGAGACTCCTCAAGAATTTTACGAGGAGTATGAACCGAGAAGAGGAGTATATCGAAACTCCCCATCAAGGCGGGGAAGGATGCCATTCGGCCACCCCTCCATAGGCCTCCGGTTTACCGTAACTTGCAACAAGAGCGAACAAGAGAGGAAGAAATAAAATCTTCCGATGCATACCAAGCGCTATTGGAGCGTTTAGAGTCGGTGGAGACAAAAGCTGCTGGGCATCAAAAACCCACATTACGTCTACTCCGCAATAATCCGGTGCATCCCTCAGTGCCTACACCTCTTTACCCCGAACACTTCAAGTTGCCTCAATTGGCAGTTTTTAAAGGTGAAGAGGACGCACAGGAACATGTTACACGGTTTCTAAGCCAATGCTTCGGCATTCAAGATAATGACGCATTATTGCTTAGAACATTCATAACCACATTCGCAGGCCCTGCCTCGGATTGGTTCACACAGCTGCCCAAACACGGCATAAGCAGCTTAGATCAGCTAGTAGATGCGTTTCTTGAACGTTTCGCCTTCAACACAAGGAAGAAGGCATCACTTAGTGATCTTGCTAGCCTTAAACAATTTGAGGAGGAAACAATGGCAGCGTACGGGAACCGATGGAGAGCTTTGCTTTCTAAGTTACCCTACCAGTCCTCCCATGTCGGACCTCACGCAAATGTTCGTGAAAAGTTGTTTAAAATCAATCTCCGGTCTATTGTTGCTGCGACAATACGACGGCTTAGAAGAAGCTTTGGCGCAAGCCGAGTCATAGAAGAGATTAAGATAGGCGAAGGCGCAATTGCCAAGCCTAAGAAGAAAGAGTGGAATAAAACCACTAAAGCTGGGACAACGCAACCACAACACGCTGCAGTCAACCAAGTTGCGATAAATGTCCCCGCGCATGTGCAAGAAACGCAGCCTCAAAAGGCTAACTACCGAGCGAGTGCCTCCTGCTTACGAAAGAGATAACAGGAGACAGGAACGATATCAGCAGCGTCGCCCTAGGCGACAATTCACCCCGTATGCGGAGTCTAGGGACTCCTTATTTGACCGCTTGTCAGCGGCAAATCTAGTTACTCTGCCAGAAATCCAAATTTTTGACCCTAACGTTCCCAAGCCTAGGGGGTATAGGGAGGAATTGTATTGCAGATTTCATAGACGCAGAGGACATGACCTAAATGGGTGCTTGAAATTCAAAGAACTAGTCCAGGATTTGATCGAAAACTGAACATTGGTCGTGGACAACCCCATCGCACCTAACAACCAACAAATGGGGGTATTCAAGGACCCCTTGCACGCCCACGAGGCGCGGACAAAACCGCTCCAAATAAACGAGGTGCGACAAGATCTTCCCGCACAAGGATTTGTGGGAATGATTAGCATTGTAACAAGGAACAGAAAATACCCGGCGAGTTGCCCCCGAGGTACCTGCGAGGGAAGTTCCGTCGACATCGCAACCTCAACAACATCCAATGCAGTTACCTCTGCCTAGAACTGAGGTCACGATACGAACCAAACTCACGCAGAGTTTGCGGACCACGTCGGCTAGGCTGTCCATCTACGAGCTTATTCAACAATCGGCTCCACATAGAGAAGCTCTTATGGACATCTTAAAAGCCATTGAAGTACAACCCCACGAAGCTAATTCTTTCAACGCCTTCGTGGGACATGTGAAACAATGTACGGAGCCTGTCATCACATTCAAAGAAAATGAGGTCAAAACAATATCGAATGACATGCCGGATCCACCCGCACGTTATCGCGCGGGTCAACGGGATCCCGTACAAGAGAGTGCTTGATAGATATTGGCTCGTCCGGTAACATCATAACCACTCTGCGGCGTTAAAGCATTTAAAGCTGCCGGCCTCTCACATCACCGCTTCCACGTACACACTGCGAGCTTTTAACGATGCAATTTGCTCGACGGTCGGCACGGTCGTTACGCCTATACGGGTAGGACAAAAGTCAATACCCACATCTGTGCCATGTGTTGGAAGGCGAAATGGCTTATAACATACTTGCTAGGGCGGCCTTGGATCGAGGGACATGAAGTGTGTCCCCTCGATCGCACACCAGTGCTTGAAGTATGCCTATGAAGGGCAAATACATGTAGTCCCAATGGACTTAGAGCCCTTCAAGTATTGCAATGCGGTACAATTCATACCTCAATCGACCCTACCATCAACGCATTTGGATTTTCAATTGAATCCATCTAAACAGGGTCCGATACCGCAGGCACCACTGGTGGCCAATAAGGCAAAATCCCAACCAGGTGAGACTTCATCATTGGCTCCTTCATCATCAACGCCACCTATCGTGGCCCAACGGAAGGACAAGGGAAAGCAAATCATGGAGGAGGTTAAGCCTCTAGAAGAGGGGTTGCCCACGATCTCAGCAATATCAACGAGAGGAAGCGCCCAACGCAACGGAAACCAAGATTCCTGAACAACCAAACATGGAATGGACTCAGGAAGGACTACCGTTTCCTCCTACCCAATCATCAACAATCACTTGTTGAGATGGCCGATACGAGGCACGGGAGAGTACATAGTGCAAAATGTTGTGGCAACCCCCACCCTGGAGTCAGTACAAGACATGGGAAGACCTCGCCTTCCCATTGGAACAATCGTCCCTCTAGGCTACCCACCGAACCAAACGAATTTTGTGTATGGGGGCCTTGATCATGGTTATGAACCATGCGAACAAAAGGAAGCAGGATGAAGAACCTTTTGTCGAAAACATCAATTATCTGTCGAACCCAGAATTTGCCCTAAAATATCTCGAACAATGCAATTGGCATGGGTATGGGCTAGGCGAGATATGAGCAAGGGATGCGGATCCTTTGCCAACCAAGGTATCAGATGCCATATGACAAGTCGGGGGTAGGGTTCAACCATCCCCTGCCATTAGACATCTTGGTTGAAAACATGCAAGGCCTAGAAATAGGCAACGAGGGGGATTGGCACAAGACCCGTACGCCAATCCAAACACAGAATACACATTGGGGGATTATCTCCCATGGTCTACAAACACCCCTGGAAATAGCAATAATCCCTCTCCTTTGCTAGAGAGAGGTGAAAGTTCAGAGAGCAGTCATCAAAGAGAACAACAACGGCTTCCAGACATTTTTCTGAAACTGTTCCCCTTAGAGGTTCCAGACGAAATAACACAGTCTCAAAAGAATCAGGTCCCTCCACTAAGAGTGGAACAACCGCAATGGGACCAGATTAATTCACTGGAACAGGAAGAGTCCTCAATGTCGGAAGCAACAGATGCTTAAGAGGATGAACAATTTTGGATCTATGAAAGCGATTCGGAAGACGAGGGTGAGATGGACTATCTCAGACATGCGCGACGACATCACCGCGCTCTAACCCATGAAGATCTAATGGGACAAATGGGTATACGGTTGGGACATGAATGGCACTTAGACCCAACGAGGTGGGACCAAGTGTTAGGCCTATGGCTCCAAATTCAAGATGAGCATCGTCCACCTCAAGATCCCATCAGGACAACAGTACCAAGGGAAGACCCCGCCTTCCTTTTCGCACATAGAGACGAATTTGCACCTAGAGAGGATCCATTCGTGCCTGTTCCCGTAGAGCCGGATCCGGAGTATAGGGAACATCCGAAAGAATCAAGTCGTCACACCCGTGGTTACGGAGACCAAATTCATTCCATCCACATGATCTCCATTGATTTGACCACACCCATCCGCAATCCGACCGATCCATCTCGGTCATTGCATCTAAACATGGATGCCATTGACTGGGATCGCGTCAATTCACCATTGTCACCATCAGAGTATTGGCCTTTCGGTGAAATGCTTCATTTTACCCCAAGGACAACTCAAGATATTTTTCAAGCTGAAGAGGGACCCGAGGTCCCAAACGCAGATCTTAACTCGGCTGATGATATCCATTTAATCCCAACTCCACATCAGTTGGAGGACGGATCTCACATGTCAGTCGAAGAGACGACTGACGTAGACATCGGCACAGATCCAATGAATCCAAGGATTCTCAAGCTGGGGGTAAGCCTTTCCCCCGAAGAGCAAGCCGATTACATTGCCCTTCTCAAAGAGAAGAAGGAAGTTTTTGCATGGTCATACAAAGATATGCCGGGACTAGACCCGTGACTAGTCATGCACAATTTAATGCTTGATCCGAAAATCAAGCCGGTAAAGCAAAAACTAAGAAAGATGCACCCAACGGTGGCCTTGATGGTCAAAGACGAATTGCAAAAGCTGTTGGATGCACAATTTGTCATCTGCGTGGATTATCCGCCATGGTTGTCCAACATGGTTCCCGTCAAGAAGCCCGACGGGAGGATTCGCATATGCACCGACTTTCGAGACCTAAACAAAGCGAGTCCTAAGGATGATTTCCCCTTGCCAAGCATCGACGCATTGGTAGACGCTACGACGGGTCACGAAATGCTCTCCCTAATGGACGGTTTCTCGGGATACAATCAAATTCGTATCAATCCCGAAGACCAACTCAAAACGGCATTCACAACGCCTTGGGGGACATTTTGCTATAAGGTCATGCCTTTTGGCCTTAAAAATGCTGGCGCTACATACCAACGTGCTATGACGTATATCTTCCACGATTACATGCACAAAACTTTGGAAGATTACATGGATGATTTGTTAGCCAAGTCTATCTTGCGCTCAGATCATCTCGGTGACTTAAGCAAGATTCTCGATCGCCTCATAGAGCATAAGGTCAGACTGAATCCCAAGAAGTGCGTGTTCGGCGTCACATCTGGAAAACTCTTGGGTTTTATAGTCTCCAAAAGAGGCATCGAAGTGGACCCAAACAAAGTCAAGGCAATCCTTGAAATGGCTCCCCCAACCACTATCAAGCGGCTCAGAAGTCTGCAAGGAAAGGTCGCGTCGATTAAACGCTTCATAGCGCAATTATCTGACAAATGCCGACCAATGAACAAACTATTGCACAAGGGGGTCACATTTCATTGGGATGACGAGTGCCAATCGACCTTTGACGAAATCAAACAATACTTGGCTTTGTCGCCAGTATTGGCACCGCCTAGACCGGGTGTGCCGTTCTACTTATACATCCCAGCTACTGAGGTGGCACTAGACGCAATGCTAGCCCGGAAGAATGAACTTCACAAAGAACAGGCTACTTACTATCTTAGCCGCACCACAGTCGATTACGAACTTAACTATGCATACGTTGAAAAACTCTGCTTGGCAGTGGTGTTTGCTACCAAAAGGCTACGCCACTACATGCTGAGCAACACGACGTATGTTGTGTCTAAGGAGAATCCATTGCGATACATGATGAGTCGTACTTATCATAGTAGCCGCACGGCGAAATGGATCATGTTGTTGACGGAATTTGACATTGAGTTTATTGGGCAAAAATCTATAAAAGGACAAGTCATAGCCGATCAACTAGCAGAGGCTCCTCTTGAAGACGATCAGCCTCTGGTCATAGAACTACCCGATGATGAGGTCTTCCATGTCTCAGAATCGCCGGATTACGAAGAGCACGAGTCTCAGGCCGACATAACCTTATTTTTCGATGGTTCTAAATGCGAGCAAGGTGGTGGCGCAGGAATTGTATTCTTCACACCGCAGGGCGCTCCAATGCCCCTGTCATTTAAATTAAACTTCCAGTGCACCAACAACAATGCAGAATATGAAGCCTTGCTCCTAGGTCTTCAGACAGCAATCGCCATGAACATCAAAAGACTGAACATCTTTGGCGATTCGCTGTTAATCGTCAATCAAGTCAAAGGGGTATACCAATGCAAATGCCCAGTTCGAAGGCCTATAAAGCCCTCGTGGATAAATTCCTGGCAAAACTTGAGTGGTATGACATCGAGGCACTCCCTCGATCATCGAATCATTTTGCGGACACAATGGCCTCCTTGGGGTCACTAATCCCGCAAGACCTTTCCGGTGATATAACAACCATTCGGGTCAAAACCTTATCGCAACCCGCGATGGAGCGCGCAAGCTCGGACTTGACGCCGAGGAATCCACATGATCCGGATCGAACCATCTTCGGATAAGTTCTTTCGAATCCGAGACTATTTGAAACATGCCAAGCTGGGGGTCTTTATTCTCCCCCACTCCCATTAATAGCAACACAACGCTATTTTTACAAGTTCTCTCCCAATCAGCATTTGTTAGGGAAGAACTCCAAAAGGGATTGGCTATTCAAACTGTCGAGGTATCCGATCAACAGGACTGGTATTTACCAATAAGAGATTACCTCAAGTTAGGTAATCTACCCTTTGGATTGACGCAAGCCGCAAAATGAACATTCAAACAGAAAGCGGCAAAATATGTCTTGATAGGAGACATTTTGTATCGTCGCAGCTACGACGGAATTCTTCTTCGTTGCTTGGACCAGCAAGAGTCCACTTGGGCAGTCACCCAAGCGCATGACGGTACATGTGGCGGCCACTTCAGTGGTATGGCCATTGCAAAGTGCATTCTTCGCATGGGCTATTATTGGCCATCTTTAGAGCGAGATTGCTGCGCGTATGTCAAGAGGTGTGTAAAATGTCAACATCATGCCAATCTGATGCACGCACCTTCCCAGGCCCTACAGACAGTCCAGTCTGCTTGGCCATTTTCGTAGTGGGGCCTCGATCTAATCGGAAAGATCTCCCCTGCATCGTCAGGCCGTCACACGTTTATCATAACGGCCACAGAATACTTTACCAAATGGGTGGAAGCAATTCCGTTAACCTCTACGACAGGACCCCGCATTGCGGAGTTCATTTTGCATTACATCATATGTCGTTTTGGTATTCCATCCAAAATAATCTCGGATAATGGGCCATCATTCAAGAACAAAGACGTGCGTGCTTTAACCACAAAGTACAAAATTCAGCATGGCTTTTCAACACCCTATTATCCGCAAGCAAATGGGCAAGCAGAGGCGTCAAACAAAATGCTAGTCGCCATCCTTAAAAAGACCGTCGCAGACAGTCATAAGGATTGGCACATACAAATCCCACTTGCCCTTTGGGCCTATCGCACTAGCATTCGGACGCCCATTGGGGCAACTCCGTTTTCACTAGTGTATGGCTCAGAGGCAGTAATGCCTCTCGAGTTGGAAATTCCTTCCCTCCGCATATCAATGCAGGAATTCATCGATGATGACACTGCACGGCAAGCCCGGTTAGACCAGCTTACGTTGCTTGATGAAAGACGCGTTAATGCTCTCGAGCACTTACGTATCTATCAAGAGCGGCTTAAGAGAGCTTACAACATGAAAGTTCACCTAAGAGACTTTCGGGTTGGTGATATGGTTCTGAAGGAAAACCAACAAAACTCTAATTTGCCGTCCCATATGAGGGACAAATTCATAGCAAATTGGTTAGGTCCTTATGTCATTGATAGCAAAATAGGACCGGGAACGTACAGGCTAGCTTCTCTTGACGGTATCAAGGAAACAGAACCCTTGAATATCAGTCATTTGCGACCATTTCATATCTAAGAAAGCCATGTACCAAAAAAAAAAAAAAAATCAACAAAAACAAACAAACAAAAAGCTCCAAGGATTATCGCAATCTCTTGGTCAACCCAAAAAGCTCCAAGGATTATCGCAATCTCTTGGTCACCCAAAAAGCTCCAAGGATTATCGCAATCTCTTGGTCAACCCAAAAAGCTCCAAGGATTATCGCAATCTCTTGGTCAACCCTAAAAAGCTCCAAGGATTATCGCAATCTCTTGGTCAACCAAAAAAGCTCCAAGGATTATCGCAATCTCTTGGTCAACCAAAAAAGCTCCAAGGATTATCGCAATCTCTTGGTCACCCAAAAAAGCTCCAAGGATTATCGCAATCTCTTGGTCACCAAAAAGCTCCAAGGATTATCGCAATCTCTTGGTCAACCCAAAAAGCTCCAAGGATTATCGCAATCTCTTGGTCAAACAAATCAATAAATTCAACAAAAACAAAACAACAAAAATTTGCATCTCAATTCTAGGCATACTCAAATTCATCAAAATCAACAAAAACACCATGCATAAATTTTACCACACTACAGTCAGTGGTCTAGGAATGTACTAAGAGTTTCAGTAATTCAGTCATCATTTTCCTCTTTAGCCATGTAGTGTACCAAGTCGAACGGATTTTACAAAGGTAGAGTCATACTTGAAATACACCTTGTTACATAACATCCCAACACAAATCAAAACACTAAAATTCCCAAAATTGTGTGAACGAAAGATGAAACCTGCAAAATAATCTAGGTCACCACAAGCGAAACGGTTATCTTGCTCATCCCCCTGTGCGAATGACCCCTAGAATGCTGAGAGTTGGCAAAAGGACAAGCTTCCTCCCTACCCAATTCCCTAAGAATCCCTAAAGTTCTCAATAGTTGCAAAACACAAAAATTTGCAAAATGTCAAAACTCAAAAATTTGACAAACTATAGTGCACACATCAAAAGGCACAAACAACAGTGATTTTCGTCACTCCATATCCCCAATCCCTTGCTCGAAAGGAAAAAAAAATCAAAATAAACAGTGATCTTATCACTACAATGAGCAAGTATCCCAATACAATTGAAAAAAAGAAGGGAGTTGACCTTGAATCCCTGGAACTCTCAGCATTCTGTAGGTCATAAGGCAAGCTTCAATACCAATTCGGTAACAGAAGTAAACCTCCCGCATGACGATATATCTGTCACATTAACTTGCGTACAGATCAATGTTTGCATGTGGATGAGCTAGCTTATGGCATCCTGGATTACACGCATATTAATCTTAGTACATACAACAAAGGAATTCGTGGAGCTAATTAGGTGATCCTCGATAGAGGTTCGGTTGAAAGCCCATCGGCACTGGCGGTATCCTAACAAATACCACTAAATGAACTCAATTGCACACACGAGGATGTGAAATAACTTGGTCAAAAACAAGTCCGATTCATACCTTGTTCAAAAGTCTTGTAAGATAAAGTACGAGTCATGGCTAGTGAGTTAAAACCGTCTGAGTCTCGGAAAACCTTACATACATTTCTAAACCAAGCTGCGCTACTTTTCATCCTTACAAATACCATCAAAAAATACAAAAAAAAAAAAAAACCACATTTACATACATTAAGTCATACATAACATCATCAATCCCTAAAAACAAAATAACGACATCAAAAACATACCACATAATCAACTCAATTTCATCCACAATAAAATTCAAAACAACAAAAACAACATAATAAATGCAACACAAAACAAAAAGCAATAAACATTGCAGACACAAGTCCTATTCACTTAACCTCTGCATACAAAATCAAAAAAAAACAACAAAAAGACAATAAACATTGCCGGGACACAAGTGCTCTTGCACTTAACCTCTTAGCATAGCAAAATCTGATATCGGGGTCTACAAATTGTCACTATCCTACTCCCTAAGAAGGCTACCATAGCCGGACCGCTCCACGGGAAGACGATTTTTGACAATTTAATCCCCAAAATGGTGTCACAAAAAAAACAACACAATAAACATTGCGGACACAAGTGCTCTTGCACTTAACCTCTTGGCATAGCAAAATTGATGTCGGGTTTTACATTGTCACTATCCTACTCCCGAAGAAGGCTACCATAGCCGGACCGCTCCACGGGAGGACGGATTGCCGACAATTCAATCACCAAATGGTGTCACAAAAACAACAAAAACAGTACAAAATTCAACAAAAACACAACAAAAACAATGCCGGACATAAGTGCTCTCGCACTTAACCTCTAGGCAAAGAAAATCGATGTCGAGGTCCAAATTATCGCTCTCCTAATTCCCCAAGAAGGCTATCATAGCCGGACCGCTCCACGGGAAATAGGTTTTCGATGATTTCACCTCATTATGACATCACCAAAAGGGTTAACACCCACCAAAAATAGGTCCATATGTTGGAAAAATTGCACACGCTTAACGGTAAACCCTCTAAAGGCAACCTTGCACAAGTCATCTTGGGTCAAGCGACTCGTCGCTTCTCTCACGAAGGTCATTCCCTCATCGATACGTCGCTTGAGGGGGTAGTCACACTTAGTCACCAATCAACAATCACACACCCAATTAAGGAAAATGACATGCATTCAAAGAATCATTGACAAAGACAATCACGCTCCTGCTTGGGGCGATAAACAAGCAACAATCAAATCAATCAAACACTTGGCATTTCGTGAATCATGAACACAAGGTTCCCCATGAGGATAAAAACGCCCTTCACTTGTTCATGAGTGATCAATGTCTAAGTTCAAGTCACACCTCACCAAAACAGGTTAATACTTGAAATCAAATTCCTTAGCTCGTCAGAAGCAAGGATTCAAGAATGCATGCCCTTTCCATACTTGGGGCATCAAAAGTTGGTTAGGTTACCAAGAAACCCTAATCATTAGTGCTTTGGTTATCTATTTTTGCTCAGCACTGCGTCACCTGCAGCGCTTCCCAAAAAGGGGCATCTGTAGACACCAAAACAGCACCAATCCGATTATGTGACTGCAAACACTGATCGCTTTGGCAAACACAGCCCCCAGGGCAGCCCTCAGAGGTTAAACAGTGGTCTTAACCACTTTCATAGCAATTTTGTAAGGTCAAGAAGCAATTTGGCACACTTGGACACTTTGCCCGGTATTCGTCTCACCCGGGGACGAATTCAAAATAGAATCCGTCCCACCCCGGGCGAATTCTGAATCCGTCCCTGGGTGGGACGAATTCTAAGCAACGGGCAAAAAGGCAAATGGTGCCAAGTGGCAGCCCGAACGAGTCGGTTAAGGGCTCCTACCTTGCACGCATGTGTAAGTGGACGAGAGGGCCGTTAGAGGACTGTTACAAAAAGCATTTATCAAAGTTCAAGTCAATGGAGGACTCCCCTCCCTCATGGGAAGACAAGAGTGCCACATGGCGCCTATGGCCAACACTTGGCTTTTGTGCTTCCCTCCCAAAAGAGACCCCTTGGGTCTATAAAAGGTGGGACTTTTCTCACCCAAAATAGACGAGGTTGAAGGAGTGTTCAAGCAACGAAGTGTTGCCGAATTGAAGACTCACTTGCATCCCCCTTTGTTCACCTTCCTACATCCATCAATCTCTTTTGCAAGGGAGGTTGTTGGGTGGCCTTTGGAAGCTCGAACCTTACTCAAATCCGACGCATGGACATCTGAACCTACCAATTCGCCGACCCCCAATCCTAAAAGGTTTTGGGCCCATCCTTGGTGGATTGGCTCCAAAATCGAGGGCCAACGGTGGGAGGCCCACTTGGGCACCCCCGCACCTCCCAAGTCCTAATTTTAGTTTTTGAGCACTTTAGATTATTTTTTAGATTGCATTATGTGTTACTAGGTCCGATTAGTCTATAATTGCAATTTTGTAGCTTTTGGTCAGAGTTTAGGGTGTTTTGTATTGCTTTGTCGTTTCGCTAACTTGCAGGTGTCAAGGTCAAATTCCCGAGGGTGGAGGCCAAATTGGGAAAATCCGACCATCTGGGTCGTCCCAAAATGGCCCCAATTACCTAACCCCCTGTTTGCGGGGAGTTTTGCGGGTCCCGGGATCCGACATTGGAGCAGCGGCGGGTCGGTTTCTCCTACTCAGAAGAATTCGTCCCACCCAGGGACGAATTACAGTCAGAATTCGTCCTGCCCAGGGACGAATTCCAGTTTAAGGTGGATTGGCCAGTTGCCTCAGTGGCAGTGGCCTTCTGGTAACTTTTCTTACCTTTTGTCAGGTTTTGAAGCAATTTGGATTCACTGTTTTCACTGTTTCAGGCAAATATTTGTATGCATATTTTGTTAGTTTTAGAGAGAGAATGCTTTTCATTTGCGGCGGGTGCTACTAACGTCTTGATCATTTCTTTGTTCGCGGGAGAAGCAGCGAGAGGTGAAGAACTCATCGACATCAGCGGCGGCATCATCTTGGCCCGCCCATTGCAATCGTGGGCACGCGGAAGGAGGAATCATTCAGCGATTGTAATCAAACCCTATTTGCGCTCCTAGCCCCTGAAAAGGGAGGAGGCATTATTGTAATAGAGATCAAAGGAAATTAATGAAAGGGCTGTGTTTTCTTTATCTGATTGCGTCTCTTCCAACATGTCTCTTTTCCGTTTCATGCAATTTACATCTCTAGGACTTAAGCGTGCTTAATTTTGAATGCAATTGCACTTGGTGTTTCCTTTGACCGGAATCTCGTGCTTTCACATAAATCTATTAAGTATAATGGATTTGCAACATAACGGCTATCTAAAAATATTGAGTTAAAAGCAACTACGAAATTCCCGGCCATGTAAACATCAAGCAGCCGAGTATTTCAGATGGTTGGTGAGATAAAATATCATTCAAATCTAAACGGGTGAGCTGAAAAGAGAGAGTTAAATACTCTATTTTGGAAAAGATATAGTTTGAAAAGGAAAGCACATGGACCACCTTACTAACGTGCCTAGCGAGGTCGAATTTTCATCCAATTGATTAAATTCGTCCATCATCATGAAGTTTTGACTTTGAGGTGAAATATTGTTAGCGTTTTCATCTTGCCTATCTATCTTCCTGTTCTAACCTATGGAGCCGACAACAGAGCTGTTTACCAACTTTTTCTGATTTTATCTTTTCATGAAAAGAGCAGCTTGCCCAATAACAACCTCTTTAAAGAGAAAGTTGAGATGTCTTTGTTACGTAAAGAATACATGCATAAAACTGAAGGGACAAGAGAAAGGGATGTTGCCACGAGTATGTGGTGTGTGTAGCCGGCAGATTTGGAGGACCATCTGACATGATATTAAAGAATGTTTAGTCTGTGCACGTTGATTAAAAAGAGAGTAAGTCATTCCTTTCACTTTGTTATACTGGTCCAGCCTTCGCTTCTATTTGGGACCTGTGATGAACATCAATTGGCAAGTTTTGGAAGTGTTTTAAAATTATAAATCATATTCTGAACTGTCATCCACTTGTATTATTATGATAATATTTTAAACTCATCATCTTCTTCTAACTTTTATTTTAATTAATTTAATACATATTAAAATATTTAATGAAATCTATAGCAGGGCAAGAGTTCCCTTATGTCATCAGTTGCCATTTTATTTTGTGTGATCAATTCAAAAAAATCCATATACCCAAAATAGTAATGTTGCCAACGCTATTGAAATGGTAAAGGATGTCATTATAGAGAAACAAGGTGGATTACAAACGATATAACGCAGATAACGATTAATTGGATGGAAATTTATTTATCGCTTTCGAGTTTGACGGGTTGATAGGAAAGTATCCCTTCTTCCATAATATGTGTATTACTGAGAGCACTAATTTTCCTCTTATAATTATTCTAAGGTTTGATCCATAACACCTATCAGTTGGGCTTTCTACAATTCTTTCGGATCTCTCCGCTGGTTCCAGTGAGAGGCTTAATATTTCCCATATTCACCATGGCTGCTGCAAAATCACTGAAGAAGGTGTTCTGGTTGCTGCTGTAGCCAATAACCTGAGATTCGGTAGAGCCTCCGTTAAATAGTTGCTGATCGGAGTGCAGCAGTCCTCTAAGGCTCACAAGATTTTTGTAGTAGTTATTGTCGAAGGCAGTGGGTGTTTGAAGATCCAAAGGCGAGATGTTGTTATCTCCGCCACTACTGGGACAGTTTCTTTTCAAGTAATAAGTGTACGTCATAACAATGTTGGATTCGTTGTAGATACGAGCTCTGAAATTGGTGCATCGCGCTTGGCCGATAGTATGACCACCTACAAAAAGAAATACCGGTAATATTACTTGATAATCTTGAAGGCTTTCAAACTTTATTTTAAGGTTAAAAAATATAGTCAAATAAATATATTAGTTAAACATATAATAACACGCAATTTATTAATTAAGATCTTATGGACTGCTGGATGCTAAAATCTACTTTGCTTTATTACATCTCTACAAAATTAGAGCACTCATTATCAAAGGAAATGTGTCCACCTGAAAGCGCAACCATGTCCTTTGTTGAAAGTCCCTGTGCTTGGAATTTGGAGATGAGATTGGCAAGGCTTGAAGTAGGGGGTGGAATGTTATTATTTGCTCCGCTTTTGCTTGCTGTCCTCGAGTCTCTTCTTCCCAGCAAAACCGTCCAGGAAGGCCCTCCCAACTTTATATATAAAAGAAAATGTTAGGTTTTCCCAAACGATTTGGACATACAAAGGAGAAATATGGAAGGGTATGTAAGTATAGCTTACTTCGACAACCGAATCACGAGCAGCTATTGCCAGAATGTCAGCACATGAAACCACTCCACTGCAAACATTCTCGACCTGCGTCTTGATGGTGTCTATCACATCGAATCCTCTGACTGAATTAGCATTGGGAAGTGCAGTTTTTTCTCCGGTTAAAGTCGAGGAGTCGTCGAACAACACAGACCCATCGCAACCCTGCATTGCCACTCCAATATATCAAAGCATGATAATTGAATATGATCTGCAATCTTTGAATGAAGAAAAAAAAAACATCTCTTACGTTGACGAAGCAGTCGTGGAAGTGAAGGCGAAGCAACGATGCGCCCATACGTTTCTCCTTGGCAACTGCCTGCTTGACAGCAGCCTTAACTGTGGACAAGGCCTGGGGGCACGATGAGGCATAAAAATTTGCACTAAGTTGACCATACACAGAGCTCGAACACAACATTACAACAGCAAATGCAAAGGTTACCGCGACTAACTTAGACGAAGCCATTTTCTGGGAGAAGCTTGGTTATGTTCTGCTGCTTATAGTGTCATATTTATATGGATTCACGACCAAACTGAGAAGAAAATTCCACCAAGATGTTTGGCAGAAATAGTGACACAATAACCTTTTGACTATGGATTCCTTTATTTTTGAGATGTTAGTCTTGAAGGACCGACTTTGCCTTCCTGACAGTTATTACGGCTGAGCAATTTTCAAACTTCAGTGGTCGGCGCCGCTATCAACGTTATGTTTGCAGTCACCAGGTCTTTATCAAGGTGCCTGTAAGTCCACAGACTCTGCTGGTAGCCGTTAGATGCACTTGTAGTAAACCGGCCATCAAGGAATGCAATGGAAGAATTTTTTGAAAGATACATGGCTGCTTTTAGATTGTTTTGACACTACAAAAACACATCATGTTATTTCTAGAATGTGTACATATTTCATCTGTATTCAAATATATTACTAGTTTTAATAGTACACTGGGAGAATATCACATAGAAAAAATGTGACATATCTTATTGAAGTATATCGACCAAATCTCTTATACTAGATTGGATTTTGACGTTTCCAGCGTGAGATCCCCTTTTCTACTCATCTACTGTACTGTAATGACTTTTAATGGAAATGTTTTGGACTACTTTTCTCCTTTAATCTTGAAATTAGGTTCAGATTGCATCTTGCGCTCTTCTGTTCCATTTCAATAATCTTTTACTCCAAGAGACAGCCTGCGACCAAGTAAACTTGCGGTCTTTTCGTTCTAGTTGTGCAAACGCAATAAGGTAAGCGTAAGCATTGATTAATTGAATTGTTATCCAAAATACTTGCATTACATTCAAATGCATGCGCCTGACTTTAGACAGATGCAAATTATATCCAGTACATAAAATGAATTAGTTGCATTAGTCCTGCATACGTTTTCTTTTTATGAAGATATTTTAATGATATGTTGATAATATTTTAATTTGATGACCTACATTCAAATGATCGAATTTTTTCCCACAATTATATCTTAAAAAATATGACTCAACCAAAGGAATGTTAGTTTCAGATGATTATACTACCTTAAAAAAATTAACCAAAGGAATGTTAGTTTCAAATGATTATACTACCTTAAAAAAATTAACCAAAGGAATGCTAGTTTCAAATGATTCCTATCGGCAAATAATGTTTTCCAACAAAACCAATGACATGAATCTATCTTTGAAGAAACGAGATATTTTTTTTTTTCTCATATTTTAGTTTTGCTTTCATGTTTTGAACAACAAGACTTTTATTATTTATTTTATATTATATTTTTTTTATTAATTATAATTTTTATTTAATAATTATATTTTTCTTCACAAAAATTTATTAAAAGTTTATTAAAAACTGATTTTTTTATTTTATATTATAATTAAAAATATATATGTTATAAATTATTTAGTATTAATTTTCATAAATAGTGAGTTAGGGTTACAAAGGAGTTCAATTAGTGCAGATGAAAATAGCAAGATCCATATTGCATTTTAGGTTGGGAAGATTTGACCCTTATGGATTTTGGGTGCAGAGTGGAATGGTAGAGAAGCCAATGGAATGAGAGCTCATAGGGGTAGGACCATGTTTGGATCTCTTGGAGTCTTTGCAAGAGATTTGTGTCCGTTGATCCGATCGTTGCTAGTGGTGAAGCTTTTCTCATGCCTGATGGGGACTTTGTGGTGGTGCCAGAGTCCCCTTATTCCAATTTTTTCTAATCCACTATTATGTAACTGACTAGGTGGTGGTGAAACATATTTTGTGTCTTGCAGTGACATTATGTTAGTACCAGAGTCCCTTGGTCTAGCTTTTTCTAAAATGCTAATGTTATTATGGTTGGGCAGTGGACATGAGCTTTTTCGATCGAGGAGCAGGGTTTGGCTACTTTTTTATTGTTGGGTTCCTTCATTGGGGGGTCTTATATTCTTCTGCATACTAGTAGGATTAGAACCCACAGGGGTGGGGGGTTTTTTCTCATCAATTTTTTGTGGGGTTTGAACCCACAGATCCCAAGGTTTTGGGTCCTTTCCAAAACCTTACTCCATGGCCCCTATTTTTGTTTTGAGATGGAGGTTTGGTATGAGTTGTTCTCTAGAGTTTAGAGGATGGTTGGAATCCAACAAGATCTATGGGGTTTTAGTCTTCATAGATTTTTTGTATGGAGGGTTTTACTATCGTTGGGGAAATATGTTGTAGATCTCTATTTTTGGAGGTAGATTTATATTGATTTGGTTGAGCGGGTGATCCAAATTTCAAATCCTTATTCTGCGCTCAGGTCCTAGTGGTGTTCTCAGAGAAGAACATTTTTCATTTATGTGCAAGTGTAGGGATCCTAAGTTTTTTATACCTCGAAGATGAATCGTTGATGCCCTGAGTCCTAGTTTTCAAGGTTTGATGGTATTGTTGGTTAGTCGGTTGGACCCCCTAAACCATATCAAAGGCTACCATTTGATCAAGCAAGTTAATTATAACAAATAAAAATGCTCAAAGGTGTTTTCAAATCAATTTATTAAGAGTTTGATATAATATTATAGGTTGAATCTCCTTTTCTTTCTCAATAATATGTGAAACACTTTGATGGTTTCTCTTGGGGCTCCTTGAATGTAGGTGCGCTTTGATGCTTTTGTGCCACCACTATGGGTTTTCACTATTGTTGTGTTTTCTATTGTGATGTATGATTGCTGCTATTGGAGAGCCTAAAAAATGGTGTTATTTTTTTTGGAGGCCTGTCATTGATAGGGCCCCATATTTATGAAGATAAAAGGATATTAAAAATATGAAATAAAACCTAAAATAAAGTGTAAATGCTATAAAAATATGAAATTAAGGTTACCTGAAGTTTCTACTGCTATAGATCAATTGTACGGTTAACTCATAGGGCAGGGGGTGATCTAGAACCCGGATTCATAGGTCAGGGGGTGAATCCAATTGTAGGTGCCTTCTAATGCAGATCCTTTGTCTAGATGGCCTCCTAGGATGCTTAGATGTTTTTTGCACCATCATAATAAAAATAAGGTATTATAGCAGTTTTTGGTAGAGTTTATGTAAGTTAGATAAGAGGAAGAAAGAGAGATAATGAGAGGGGAGGACCTCTATTTATAATAAAATCTAAGGTTAGGGGGCTGGTTAGGTAGACCAAACCCTAGAGTCTATTCCATGCCAAGTTAGGTTAGAGTTTTAGGAGGTGTCATCTCCACATTCCTTAAAGGGATGACATTCCTTAAAGGGATATCTCATCCTCACACATATGTAAGGGGAGATTAGGGTTAACTAGGGTTAGCTAACTCCTAGGTTAGATTAGGGTTTACTTAGGATTTCTAGGAAATATCCTAACTAACCTAGTGTGCATACATGTATCAGGGAATAATTAGGACTAATTTGGGTTTAGAATTCTAATTAACCTTTTTAATTCATAAAGTACACTTAAGTGAAAATGAACTTTACAATTAGAAATTCAATTAACTTAATTAGGAGTTTTGGGAAGTAATAGTCCTGTGGGGTCCTAATTAGGTGTAGGAAAGGGCTTAGGTTACCTTAGGGAGCTGATAGGTGACCTCCTAATAGATAGAATATGGTTAGAACATGAATTGTGTAGTTTAGTAGGTTTTCATGCCTATAGGCCAATGAGATGGTCTACGTAGGTCTACGAAGGTCTACAATTGTCTATAACGGTCTACACTAGTCTATAGTAGTCTACAGTGGTCTACAATGATCTACGCTGATCTATAATAGCCTAGAGCGATCTATGTTGGTCTAGAGTAGTCTATAGTGGTTTACAATGGTCTACATTGGTCTAAAATAGCCTAGAGGGGTCTAGGATGGTCTATGCAAACCTACAAGTGTTTGAATAGATCTACAAGTATGTAGAGGTAGACATGTGAGACTTTTGGGTGTCTAAATTTACCTCTTTATGTACTATGTTGTGTGAAATATAGTTTAATACAAAAATATGATAGGAGAAAGTAGAAGATGAAGGAAGGAAGAGAAGAATGAAATCTAATTAAAGGTATGTAGCCACTCGAAGCGTGACCATGCAACATTGACCAGGAATCCCAAGAGATAAGACAGGAATAGGAATCCAACCAAAGGTATGTAGCCACTTGAAGCGTGACCATATAACATTGACCAGGAATCCCATAAGAGAAGAGAGATATATGAATCCAACCAAAGGTATGTAGCTATTTGAAGCGTGACCATACAACATTGATTAGGAATCTTGGGAGATTAAAGAAGAGGAGAAGGGAAAAAAAGGAAAATGGGGGAAAGAAAAAAAAGAAGAAGATAGAAAGGAGAAGAGAAAGAAAATGGAAAATGCTGATGATGAATGCAAGTGGATGATTGTGGATGCAATGCAATGATTTTGCTGATTCTATATGACATTTTGTAATTTCATACTAGTTGCTTGCAAAGGCAACTTATGACTACTTTGCTTTTGTGACCAATGCAAGATGGTCCAAAGTATGAATAGAACAAATGCCTATTCAAATTTTTGTTGTTGATTTATTGATGAGTGCATGGTGACATGTGTCAAACCATTTGAGCTAGGTAACATTGATTATTCAAACATATCATTCATTGTGTATCATGAAATCCAGAGTGACATCTTTGAATGTTGTGTATAAAATATTCAAATGTGTCATTTATTATGTGATCGACATACATGAATGCTAGAGTGACATCACCATTTTTGCACATAGCTCTCGTGATCTAAAATTTTTTTGGTTGGTTGGGTTTATTATTATCTTGAGATAATCTTCAATAAATATTTGTGTACACATATGTGATATCTGTGATTTGGATGTTTGATTGTTTGGTTGCATGTAAATTTGAATTTTTTATATGAATACCCCCTCAAACGAGAAATTGGTGATGAGATAGATGGAATGTGGAGAAATGATGATGAGTCGATTGATAGAAGAAAATGGGTTGCAAAAGATGAGAAATTTGTAAAATAGCATGAATATGGAGGGGAAGAATCCCTTGAGATGAAGAAATTTTTAATTTTTTGTTGTTTGATTTAAATAGTAGGGTGACCTATGATTTGGTGCTGGATTTGTAGGGTGACCTATGATTTGGGTTGAAATCATAGGGTGACCTGCGATTTAGGGTTTTTAGACATATAAAAGCCTTTTGTTGTGTGTGTGGGATCATTTTCATGGTGTACGAGTGGAGGAATGAGGTGCAAGTGAAAAGTTTTGATGCACAACACTTGCGAGTCTCGAATTTAGCTTGATTATGGCGAGGGGTCAAACTAGTATTGGCAGTCATCACAAGAAGTCATGGGTAAGCATTTGAACCTTTTGTAGTTGAATTTTGGAAATCGCATAATTGAAAATAAATGTTTTAGGGTAGCGTTTTACTTGTTTTCATGACTTGCATGTTTAATTTGATTAAAATTTAAACATAAAGTGTTAAAAAATCCAAATGGGTATTTGTAATGTTTCCTCATTTTTTTTTTGACCTATTTTGGTGATTATTTGATTGTGTGATTTGAGCGATAAAAGACCTAGTTTGACCTTGATTTTTGTGCCAAACCATGTGTTGTTTACAAAGTGTTTTTGAACTTTCATCATGAAATAGCGAAATGGGTATTCAAAAATGTGACTATTGTTGTGATTGGACTTGATTTGATGATGTTTTGAATTTACACATTGTACGATGCAAATGATAAATGTGGATGTAGTTGTTTTTGGACAAACGGTGTATTGTTTTCCAAATGTTTTTGAACTTTTACCATGAAATGGTGAAATGGGTATTCAAAAACATGACTATTATTTTGTTTTGATTTTTTCTGGTAATTGTTTTGAATTAAGCGATGTAATTCATAGTTGATTGATATATTGTTGGATATTTTGGGTAAACGGTGTACTATTTTCCCAATGTGTTTGAACTTTGACCATGAAATGGTGAAATGGGTGTCCAAAAATATAACTGTTGTTTTATTTTTATTTGATTTGGTAATTTTTAGAATTACGTGATGTAATACATTGTTGTTTGATAAATGGTTATGTGTTTTGGGAAAACAGTGTACTCTTTTCCCAATGTGTTTGAATATTCACCATGAAATGAGAAATGGGTGTTCAAAAATATGACTATTATCATGGTGTGATATGATTTGGTAATGTTTTGAATTACATGTCACGATGGGGGTATGAATGCATGTGGATTGCTATGTTTTGTGTCGATTGTGCATTGTTTTTTAATTTTGTTCACACTTTAGCCATGAAAGGGTGAAATGGATATTCAAAAGTGCTATTTGTTTTCTATGTTGAGGTATGGTTGAGGTTGTGCATTTTTAGTATCTCGAAATGCATGAAGATGTATTTTTTTCTTTTTTTTTTATTTTTGTACATAAAATGCAGTTGTGTGATGATTGTATTGTGGTTATGGGACTAAAATTGTGTATTTTGATATTAACAAAAATTTTATTGTGATATTTGTGAATGAAACAGGTGAATATTATTGAGCCTCATCATCATGTGCGAATTATGAAGGTGATGTTGGCAATAGAGTGGAGTAATGCTAATTTGGAGAGGCTATATTCAGTGAGGTTGAGAGGAGTATGGGAGTGTGTTAGCATCCATGCTAACCGAGCCTACATATCAACTCTGTGTGAGAGGTGGTATCCTTATAAGAAAACCTTCCATTTGTCAATAGGTGATATGATGATCACTCTAGAGGATATCTATAGGATTTACAAGTTATCAATTGAGAGTGTTCTTGTGAGGGTGGTAGATGATGGCATGCAAGATATAGTGTTGTAGTGTATATTTTGTGAGAGGTGGAGGGAGGTAGATACCAAGAAGGGTATTGAACATAAATACTCTTAGCATAGAATATGTTGTCTAATCACCATTATGCAGCGATGTTGATGATTTCGACATGGGTGCTTCTTGGTGATTTTGGGGTGAAGTTCACATGGAATATATTGGACATAGTATGTGATATGGTGGAGCACAAGGTTGTGTTTGCATGGACGTTTGCAATACTATCCCAAGTATACATGGAGTTGCATGATGTGGTCAAGATAGTGCAAAAGGGATTGAATTGGGTCCCTTTACTACATGTTTTGGTGTGGGAGCAAATAGTAGTGGAGCGACCAATACTATTACCATACATAGTATATGATAAGAAGAGTAATATTTTATCATACACATGGTATATGGATGAGTATAAGGGCATGAAGAGACTACATGAGAGTGATTACTTATTTTGGAGTACTTTCAAATAGTTGGATCTGAAAGGTATTCATTGGAGGCCTTGGAGGGGGGAAGTGGTGTAGGAGAAGGATGATAACCATCTTAGGACTATACGATAGGGGCGATGGGTTGTAGGATGATATACCCATTAGGTTGACTTCTTCCCCTTTAGTACGGTGATGAGGTAGTTTGTATTACAACAAGGTATATTAGAGATGCCTATTGTGATCTACGAGCAGTGATGTGATAGAGGGATATAGCCTATGGTACATTCTTGGTATGGCAAGAGAGATTCAATGATGGTGATTTCTGATGTAGCTAATGTGGATACCACTTTTTAGTATGATACCTTGTGGGCTAGGCAATATTGGGAGGTAGGTACTGGTGTTATCAAGCATGTGATAGCACCAATTGATGTTGTACCTTCATGAGAGGGAAAGGCACCATGTAGATCGGGGTGAGGGTTAAGACATCTCTTTAGTGGGTGAGGCAAATTTAGAGAGAGGAGTCTAACATGCCTAGTGATATGGGTGGGTTTGCACAGGATGCAAAATATGGTGAGTAATATGGGGTTGCACAAGATGTTGTAGCTGGTGGGTAGCCTATAGTGAAGGATTTGGTGATGGAGGATATAGGTGTGGATATAGAGGTTGAGGACATGATTGATTTTGGCAATATGGGAGATATCCCATTGGAGGATTAGGAGGATCTAATGATATTGTGTGATCGAGTACAACATTTAGAGGGAGAGATGTATGATTGTGAGGAGTGATTGATAGCAGTTGATATGGCAAGTACTATGGAGAGGAGAGACCTAGAGCTTTAGTGTGTAGAGCTATGAGAGATATTGGAAGTATTGGAGATAGCAATTACTGAGGTGCAAAGGGGTCTAGAGCTATAGTGTGCAAATATATGAGGTAGAATTGCTACGAAGGATAGGAGGCATGTTGAGTCAGTTGAGAGTTTACATTCTCTCACAATAGATATTGTAGCGACTATTGATAAGTTCAAGATGGAGGTGGTTAGATTGGAGCAGATGGGAGCATCTATGAAGGCTGAGTGTGCTACTTACATGGTTGAGGTGATTAATTTATGTGCTAAGGTGGAGTGGCTACTGTAGGAGCTAGGAGGGATGAGGGTTCCTGTAGATGAGGTTATTCTTTAGGCCGAGATAGATTGACTGAGAAAATGGAATAAGGATCTGGTGAATTAGTTAATATATGAGGATTTAATGAGGTATAATTGTAATATAGAATTGATGGTCTAAGGGATTGCACTACCAGTTATGATAGGTCATGATCGAGGTCAATATCATGGTCACAGGTATGAACTCAATTTGAGTAGAGTCATCAGCGTACTGCTTCCATAGGATTGAGAGGTGGTGATGGGTAGGCTTCCAGTAGTACATGTGAGTGGTGGTGTTCCAGTAGTAGAGGGAGCTATAGTAGTTGCAATCACTAAGGCATCTAGAGTAGTTGTTGAGTTGAGTAGAATTGCATCATCACACGGAGTGGAGCAGGTAGGTGGGGCTCACAAGAGGAGTGGAGAGACTCTTGGTGATCAATAGGGGTGATGTTTATATATATGGGTATTTATCCCTATTGTAACCATTAGGTATTTTTAAGGATAGATAGTGGACACTATCCTATTTTATAGCCTGAGTGCATTTTGATGATTATATATATAGATACATCTTTTGTTGTAGCCCTTATATGTATGTGTAAATTTTCAATTTACATTTTATGTTGATTTTGTGTATGATTGTAGTGATTTATGGATGTGTACTATAGAATTTTGGTATGTACCTGTATTATAGATGAATTTATGTGTATGGGGTAACACATAAGAAAATTAGATCATTGTGATGTAGACAACACTTCTTAGTGATGTGACATTGATGAATACATGTTGGAGAGGTGTAATGTTGCATTATGGAGATTGAGATGTTGATATGTAATGCAATATAGATAACATGTATGTTTGATAGATGTGATGTTGCATGTATCTTGAAATTTGAAATGCATCGAGGAAAAACTTGTATCATAATATAAACCTATGTGGATGCGATATGTATCTTAATCTCATGGATATGAGATGGCATAGGGGTATGTGTAAGAATCTTGACTAACAAAGTTAGTGCAATGAGACACTGGTGCAGTAATTGATGGAACATTTGTGCTAGTGGTGCAAATCGGACTTGCATGGGGTAAATATAAGGCTTAGTTAAGGCCAACAGAGAAATGGGTAGAGTGGAGATGAGGAGGCAAATTGGGAATCCAATGATGGTCGAATCCTAGATCTAGTGGTCGGCCTAGGATGAGGTACATGGATTTAGGTCATGGCAAGTTGATGCAAAGAAGTATGAAAATAACAATGACTTAAGTGAAGTTCAATATTATCGATGCAGGAAATAATATGTTGGATGTCAAGTGAAGAGGGTTATAGAATCGAGGGTAGTGGGGATTGATATTATGGTGAATATATCAAAGTGTGGTATAATTGTGAATATCTAGGTGAAGAGGAAGGAAAGTGGAATTGTGCTATTTATGATGATGTGGGATTGAATGGAAGACCACGTAGTGTGGGTGGTGGTGTCTATAGAATGGGAGAAGTGGGATATGGCTTGATATAACACTGACTATGAGTTGGGATAGGTTATGTGGAGGTGGCTTTGTAAGAATGTGCATGGAGGTATTGATCATATGGGGACATACCGCTTGAGAGGGGTGAAGGTAAACATGGAAGGCATGATGGGTAAAAGGTAGGCCTCCTATTAGGTTGGCAGTAACCTAAAGGGGGATGGTGGTCCAAGGAAGGTGGCAATTAAGGGTCCCTCTCATCATGAGATAGAGGGGGTGGAGATCCATGTGGGCAAGAATGTGAGTGGTTCTCCTTGTCATCAAAGGAGGATATTGAGACCTAACTATCACCTGATCGGGGTGAGTAGGAGGAGTCTCTATGAATAGGAAAAAAGCACCAGGGTGATGGGTTGATGATCTGAGTGGGAATATGGTGAATATTACTAAGCATGAGTCGAGACAAATGGTCATGTAAGATCGAATGGAGTGATTGGAACTAGGGGTAATACCGAGAGGTCTTGCATGGTGAGATTCGAATATATTGTGGGTGTATGCATGGAATAGTGTATATTTTTTTATGATGTGGTAGTCTAATATGCTAAAACGTGCAAAAACATATAAATACCAACAATATATAAATGATGCCAAAAGAAGTAAAATATTCCTACTGTGAAACTAAAAGTAAAACATCATATGTGAGGTGTTGTGTGATTTCATCTAGAGTATAATTTAATTACATTGTACATAACCTATGATGTCACAAACCTAGATAGGCTAGGCATTGAATACACATAGATGGATGATTTTGATAGGTTCAGGTTTGGCGTGTCCTTATAAATTTGCCAATTGATAGGCACCAAAACTGAATTTGTGTGTAATAATATATGGTCCAAGCCATTTGGGAGCAAACTTGTCTCACTACTGAGGGGTTGATGATCCATATCATTTATAGCATCATTTAATATTATGATTTATCAATTTGGGGTGGTGTCCAAGGCTATCTACGATAGAAGGTTAGGGCAGATTACAATTCAGGCATTCAAATTTCAATCATTTATTGGGTGAAATAAATTTTAGTTTAGCCTTTTGGTGTCACACTAAACCTAGTCTGTAGAATGAAAACTTAATTAAATTATAGGAATTGAAAACTAAATCTAAGTTGCAAAAATTGACAATTAACTACAATTACAAGAATTGGAAATTGTTGACTTGAAATCTAATTTACTTTTGCAAAATTGAAATAACAAAATTAAAATGTTGCCGAATTGAAATCCTAAATTACACTTGCAGAATTGAAACCTAGTTTACTCTTGTAGAATTGAAATGATGCTTGGAAATAAAAATTATGTAAAAAACACCTGTCAATGTCCTACCACAAAAGGTCATCAAGCTTTTGCTATAGGAATTGATAGAAAAATGAAATCTACTGAAAATTGAAAGTTGTTGAAACATAAAAAAAATAGGGGAACATGGAAAGCAAAGGAAACAAGGGAATCAAATGTCTAATCTAATTTTTCATCTAACACACACAAAAATGTTGCTTGCAAGCTTTTTCTGATGATTATTAGCAAGCTATCTAAAAACATAAACATAACACATGTGCAATGTGATATTTGTACAATGGTGGAACAATTATGGGTGGATCAACAAGGCAATGCACACTAAAAAACTAGTTTTCATGCAAGCCAACTAAGTAGCGCCTCAAGGAGGTTTTCACTACTGAATTATTCATTTTTTCTTTTCCTTTTTTTCATTTTTCTTGAACCCTTTTTTCATTTTTTTTCAAAAGAGGTTGCCATTTCTGGTTTTCAACCAACCTCTGTTTTTTCAAATGCTTCAATGAGAGAGAATGTCTCTTGCTCTTATTTGGATAAGAACAATCCTTATTCTGCAAAAACATGTCAATATTTGTATGAAAACACCATATTTTTCTATTGAAACCTACAAAAATGATGCAACCATCCTTTCCATATGAGTAATAAGAGCCTTCTTATGTCATCATTAACTCCTTATTGCTAGAAATGAAATATTGACTTCATTATTCCTCCTCCATGCTAAAATTGATGCTTGTCCTCATGTATCCTCATTTTGTGGGACATGTCTTTTGCTACAATTCTCTCTCTCTCTCTCTCTCTCTCTCTCTCTCTCTCTCTCTCTCTCTCTATCTTTATAATTTTTCTCTTGTCTTGCTTATGCCCATGAAGGAAGTTCACAAACAAGATATATTATTTTTGCTTTTCTTGTATTTTTTTTGTCAAAATTTTTAGCATCACTCTGAATATGATATGGAAGAGAAATTCTCTTCCATAATATGTACATCCAATTGTGTAATATCCCTCAATAAATCCTCCTTATTTAATGGTGCATGGTATACCCGAAGGAAATATCCATTCACCACTAACTTCCTCCGTGAATCACCAATGAGAGAAATAGTTACTACTCCATATCTGAGAACTTCTTTAATCAAGTGTGGTCCATTCCACCTAGTCTACAAAATCTTGTCAATCTATACTTGAAACAATTCAATACCAATTCCCAAATATGTTAAAAGCATTAGTAACTCAATTTCAATAGAAAATGTGGTTTCTTATCATAAACCAATTCATGCAATGTGAAATTGAGTATGTCTAACATATGACCATAAAATAGAAAATGGTCCTTATGTGTGATTGTATTCAGTTCTTGAAAATATTGTATATCTACCATGATATCTATTCTAATTGATCATGCACCTTACAAGCTACTTCTAATGATTGTTAGAAAGCTATCTGAAAACATAAACATAAAACATGTGCAATGTGGGACTAGTACAATGGTGGAACAATGATGGGTGGATCAAAAAGGTAATGCATGTCAAAAAACTAATTTTCATGCAAGCCAACTCAATAGCGCCTCAAGGAGGATTTCACTACTGAATTATTCTTTTTTCCATTTTTTTCTTTCCTTTTTTTTTAATTTTTCTTTTCCATTTTTTTTCATCTTTTTTTTTGAAGAGATTGTCATTTCTAGTTTTCAACCAACTTCTATTTTTTTTTTCAAATGCTTCAATGATAGAGAATGTTTCTCACTCTTATTTGGATAATAAAAATCCTTATTCTACAAAAACATGTCAATATTTGTATGAAAACACCATATTTTTCTGTTGAAACCTACAACAATGATGTAACCATCCTTTCCATATGAGTAATAAGAGCCTTCTTATGTCATCATTAACTCCTTATTGTTGGAAATGAAATATTGACTTCATTGTTCCTCCTCCATGCTAAAATTGATTCTTGTCCTCATGTATCCTCATTTTGTGGGACATGCCTTTTGCTGAAATTTTTTATCTCTCTCTCTTTCTTTTTCAACTTTTTCTCTTGTATTGCTTGTGCCCATGAAGGAAGTTCACAAACAAGATTATTCTCTTTTTTCTTGTATTTGTTTTGTCAAAATTTTTAGTATCACTTTGAATCTGATATGGAAGAGAAATTCTCTTTCATCATGTGTACATCCAATTGTGTAATCTCCCTCAAGAACTCCTCCTTAGTTAATGGTGCATGGTATACCATAGGTAATGTCCATTCACCACTAATTTCCTCTGTGAATCACCAATGGGAGAAAGAATCACTGCTCCATATCTGAAAACTTCTTCAATCAAGTGTGGTCCATGCCACCTAGTCTACAAAATCTTATCAATATTTACTTGAAACAATTCAATACCAATTCCCAAAGATGTTAAAAGTATTAGTAAGTCAATTTCAATAGAAAATGTGGCTTCTTGTCATAAACCAATTCATGTAGTGTGAAATTGAGTATGTCTAACATATGATCATAAACTAGAAAATGGTCCTTATGTATGACTGTATTCAGTTTTTGATAACATTCACACACTCTCAGTTTTCTATTTTAATTTGGAATAATAACTAATGGAGGAATCCATCGATTATCAACAATTGGATAAATTAATCTAACCTCCAAGAGTTTCTTTATTATAGTTTGGAAAATAACTCTTAAGGTGGACTTTAATTGCATTTGCAACTATTTCATAGGTTTAAAATTTTAAATATATATCCTATGAGTGCATACATCAAGATGAAATCTTGACATACCCTTGTATTTCCATGTAAAAGGATTGAAATATTGTTTCCAAAAAATAAACAATTTTGTTTTTTGTTCATAAGTCAGCCAGCTAATAATGTTCAAGAATTTTCTTGGCTATAATTAAATTTGTTTTATTCCTAGGAGGACAAAATTTACCCCTTTGTAATTGCTTACTAAGGAGTTCAATGGAAGTAAAATTTCTATGTGCAGATTTTCTAGTTTTTCTCCTTTATCCAAGGTTGATTTTTGTGTGTCTAGACTAAAGGTTTTCTATGTATCTCCATTGAATTTTATCTCTTAAAGCTTAGGTAAGGTATTTTTTGAGCATAGTTGGATGTTGCTACAGTTAATAACATTTCTTGTAGTGTTTTTACCAGATTCAACTACATAGACAGGGGATACCTATCATGTTTTATTCAAATTAACCACAGGTTGGGATGGAAGTGGTGGTTGATTTACTTGCTTTATTTTTTGTTGTTGGGATCTCTCTTGAGAAGAATTTAGACTAGGTAACAAATTTTGCATCTTTAGAATATTTCTAGGTTTTGGAAGTAAATAGTATTTATCAGTGATATGTCCCTATGAACAAATGCTACAAGTAGCTGATATGATTGTTTTGTTCAAGGGATAGTCTTGCATATATTCCATGATGTCTTCCCAAAACCTAGTACAAATTTGATTTTACTATCCTAATGATATGGATATAAAAAGGGCAATACTAGTAGATGGCTCCTCTAAATTTTTAAAGAGATCTTATATTTCTTGATAATGAGGATGATGAATTTCTTTCAATTTTATCAAGAATTTCAAACATAGGTAATTTAACCCCTAAGTGTGAAGATCACCTCCCTGTGGTTTCTTGTTTGTTTTATAAATGGATTGAAATGCAACTATCAATAATTATTATTTATACCAATTATTACATTTAGATTTTACTTTGAAGTTCACAACTTAGCACAATAATAATTATTTGATTGCTTTTACCATCTAACAACACTGTATCCCCAACAATGACACCAAAATGATACATGTTTTTAATAACATCATTTAATCTTATGATTTACCAATCTGGGGTGGTGTATAAGGCTATCTACGATACAATGTTAGGGCAGATTACAATTCAAGTATTCAGATTTCAAGCATTTATTGTGTGAAAAAAATTTTGGTTTAGCCTTTTTGTGTCACACTAAACCTAGTTTGCAAAATAGAAACTGAATTAAATTGCATGAATTTAAAACTAAATATAAGTTGTAGAAATTGACAATTAACTACAATTGCAAGAATTGAAAATTGTTGAATTGAAATCTAATTTACTTTTACAAAATTGAAATATTAGAATTAAATGTTGCTAAATTGAAATCCTAAATTACACTTGCAGAATTGAAACCTAGTTTACTCTTGCAAAATTGAAATGATTCTTGAAAATAAAACTTATGCTAATAAAACCTGTAAATGTCCTACCATAAAAGGTTGTCAAGCTTTTGCTACAGGAATTGACAACAAAATGAAATCTTCTGAAAATTGAAAGTTTATGAAACATAAAAAAATAGGGGAACATGGAAAGTAGAGGAAACAAGGGAAATAAATATCTAATATAATTTGTCATCTGACACACACACACAAATGCTTCATATAAACATAATGGAAAATATAAATAACATCACACAAATTTAAAACAAGAAAATGAAATCTGATAAGCAATCTGTTAATTCTACAGCAATAAAATTATAAAAAAAAACTATCGTGAAAATTCTTCTTCTAGTCTTGAAAGTGGGACCAAGCTTCCTGATCTAGAAGAAGGTGGTAAAAAACTCCTTAACTAATTAAAAATCACACTTTCTCATGAACATAAATTGATAAAAGAACTGCACTTTTATTGTTGTCAAAACATGATAAACTTACAGAGAATTATTGTACTGTCATATTTACTGCTACTAACTACTCTCCTCTATTCTACTTCCTACTTATCTTAACCAAGAAGGGAATTGTGTTATTTATAGTAAAATATTACAATATATCTCATGCTCAAAATCGCCTATTTGCTATTTTTTAGTGATTTGCCAATAATTCTAAATCTGAAATAAGTATAATTTTGGATAGTTTGTGCTACAACAACACTCATTGGCCCTTATAAGGCATATTCAGTGGTAGGAGTACATTGGAGGAGTATTAGAATATATTTTTACACTTGTATCCACTTTAAAATATCATTTTCCTATCTTACAACTTATTTACCTATTATTCTGCAACTAATTTGGGTCTATTTTAGGATAGGATTAGTTGCATTAGTTGATATTTCCTCATGAGCTGTGTCTTATGGTCGACAAGGAATGGTGGAGACAACTATAGAAATATTTTTTTATATCCCCTAAATCTTATTTTACCTTTTCAACTGCTTATATATTGTAAATATTCAAAAATAAGCGTGTTCCCCTATTATTTCGAAGATCTTCGAAAAAACTGGTTGTAGGTGCACTTGATGCTAAAAAATGCATTCATAATATTTGTTTTACCTTTTTCTTTTAGGTAGGTCATTTAATATAGCTTCTAGGAGGTGATTCCAACTGATTTCATCCTTCTCCATTGGTAAAATCTATGTTTTGCCATTCATTGGCAGTTGGTTGGAATTTACATGGTAAATTATGCATTTTCCCGTTTCTTCCTGTTGCTACCTATTTAGACCATGTGGGAATGATTCTAAATAGGTCATATGTCTTCTTTAGTTCTTCTGAACTTATTCCATCCATTTCCTCATGCTTTTCTTGACAACTTCAAGGTGTTCCTATAAAGTGACAGCTTGCTGATTTTATATGGCTATTTTCTATAGATTTTTAGATTTATGACAGTCTTGAAAATTTGGCTCCAATGTGGATTTCAAACAAGTTGAAGGGCATGAAAAAATATAAAACCATTGTGAAGTTAATGGATATCAGCATACCACATTTGACTAATTTAAATTCATGGTTTTTATTTGCTAATTAATCAAGCAAAAATAGTCACAAAATACTTAAAGAGATATAGTGTTCCTAACATAAAATCATGCAAACACTTAACAAATAATATATTCTAATAAACTATTTAGTAATTAACTTTGTCATGTTTGGTAATATGGCAATTTTTTGTATGTCAAACATTGTGCAATAATGAGGTATTTTTTGGCCTCATCATTTGACTCGTGATTTGTTGGTTTTCCTTAAGTATCAAGTTACCAATTTAAAATTTGTGTTGGTGTACCTTACTATTGTAGGCACAACAAAGGTGATACTGGTAAACATGGGTGTGTTCGATGGTGTGGATACACCGCTCATCTAGGAGTTTTAACTGATCAAGGTGGGCTTGATAGGTAGTGTCATCATCAATGAATTCTTTCATGGATACTCATAAACAGGGGTATTTCAAGCTCGAGGGGCATGATGGCCCAGCTCCATAAACTAATGAGAATGGGGTTGCCCTTATGGGAGTATGAATGCTTGTGTGGTAAGCCCATAAAGAAAATTATAGTTGGTTGTTCCAATCATGGTGTGACTCTATGACTGTCTTACATAGGATAGAACATATAGTTTTGTTGGTGGCTTCCACTTGACCATTACCTTGAGGATAATATGGGGTAGAAAAGCTATGGTGGATGTGGAATTTGGCATAGAGAGCACAAATAGTTTTGTTCTTGAAGGATTTTTTGTTGCTCGATATGATTTGGGATGAGATCCTAAAGTATAATATGATGTGATCAGTAATAAATAATGTGATTTTGGACCCTATGGTTTGGAAAAGTGGGATTGCTTTGACCCACTTTGTGAAGTATTCTATGGTGGTTGCGATGAAATTATGATTAATTGATGAAGAAGGTGTGATTTGGCCAATAAAATCAAGGCCCCACTAGGAGAAGGACCACATGGACTGGATAGGTTGGAGTTCTCACAAAGGGATATGCATGAGATTTACATGTTGTTGATACTTGATGCATCATTTTACATACTCACAGTAATCATGCTCCATTTTGGGCCAATAGTAGCCCATGTGTAGGATACATTTTGTGATGGACATATCACTAAAGTGGCTACCAGGAGTACCATCATGAGTTTCTTACATTGGGATTCATATGGTTCTAGGCAATGCAAGAGGATGCCATCATAACTACAATGATAGAGGATGTCCCCTAGTAATGTGCAATAGATTACCCTATGTTTGAATGCTCAACAATGAGCATGTGGAAAATCATGAGGGTAAGAATCCTAGTTTAATATAGTCCTTGATTTATGAAAACCAAGTATCATGAGGTTTGTTTTGGACAATGTGAATACCCTCATCATATGCAGTGGTGAAGGTGTGATGGTAGATCGGTTTAGGGTGTGAGCAGGCACGTGTGTGGTGTCAAAAAGAGAATTTTAGGGTATGATCGATTCCAATGAAGCCATGGTATCTGTGAAATAGTTTGATGAGAATGGAGTAGCTTTGATAACATACCACTAAAACTGGGTGAGAATTTGTTGGGCAATTTGTTTGTATTACTAGAGAACTAGTCAAGGACATTGCTAGATATCTTGGACCTAATTAACAATTAGAAGGAAATTTCCTATGATGTGAAGGCATCGCATGTGCATGGAGTGAGCTTGTTTCAATCCTAATATCAATGCCTTATATTCCACATTATTGTTAGTGCATGGGAATCCTAGTTTGAAGGAAAATGGAAGTAATTCCCCATCTAGTGTAAACAAAACAATATCGGCACCCTAGTGTGAGTGCAGTGGGAGCCATCAAAGAAAAGTGTTAAATCCACTAGCATTTTGGGTTCAACATATTCTTCATATTCTATGACATGGAATATGGAGTCATCAGGGAGTTGGATGAGAAGTGGTTGGTCGTCATGCAATGGAGCTTTAGCCAATTGGTCTGCAATGACCTATCCTTTATGGATTTTTGTAAAATTAATTCTAGATTGAATTCAGTAAGAAGTATGATCTATTTAGTTGTGCAAGAGTTATAACTCTTGTTCATCATGTATCAAAGTAGGTTATCACAAGCAATAAAAAATATGGTATGGTTCAGCCTATAATGGTGTAGTTTTTGGGTGGAAAAAACTTTAGCTAGGTATAGCTTTTCCATATATGCATAATGTGTCTTGTAGCTAACTAGGGTGCGACTAATGTAATAGATGGCTTGCTCATGATTGAGTATATATTTTTGTACTAACAAGGTAACAAGTGTAAATTCTATAGCAATGATGTATAGAATAAAAGGTAGTTGTGGGTGAGGAGGAGATAGTACTGGTGAGGAGGTGAGATAGGCTTTGATCGATTCAAAATCTTACTAGCATTTATTGTCCCATTTTAAAGAGATCCCTTTTGCAAAAGGTGATTTAATAACTTACATTTTTTTTAATAATTAGGTGATGAACCATCGAATTGATGTGATTTTACCCTACAAGCTACATAATTGTTTAAGATTGGTGGGAGGAGGCATCTCAATGATGGCCTTGACTTTGTTAGGTTCAACTTTTATGCCTCATCGAGAGATGATGAACACTAATATTTTACTCGATGTAACACCAAAGACACACTTCTTTGGATTGAGGAGTACGTTGTGCTCCAGGAGGTGATCAAATATTTTATGTAAATTGGCTAGCTGTTGCAAGTATTCTTTAGACTTTACGATGAGGTCATCTACGTAATATTCCACATTTTTATGCATGTAATCATGAAATGTATATGTCATTGCATGATGGTAGGTTGTGCCAGTGTTTGTGATGCTAAATGGCATGACCTTATAACATAAGGTCCCTTAGGGGGTTGTGAAGGATTTTTTGTGCTAATCTGTAGGATTGATATTAATTTGGTTGTAACCAAAAAATTCTTCTAAGGTGGATATCATTTCATGGTCGATAATAGAATCAACAAGTGAGTCAATTTTTGACATAAAAATATTATATTTGGGATAGTATTTGTTTAGATCGTGCAAGTAAGTGCAAACTCGAACCTCGCCTGATGATTTGGGTACTGGTACCATTTTAGATACCCATTTGGGATAGTCGATGGGTTGAATAAAGTCTACATCAATGAGCTTTTGTAAATCAGATTTAACTAACAATGCAATCGTAGGGTGCATACATCATAGTTTTTATTGGACAGGCTTGGCATCTTTGTCTAGTGTAAGATTGTAAACTACTAAAGATGGGTCCATAATCGGTATGTCTTTATAAGACCATGAAAATACCTTGATGTATTATTTAAGGAAGTTAGTGAATAACATGTGCTCTTCAGGTGAGAGGTTGGTAGCAATTTTGATAATATGAGGATTTTCAAGATCATCATCAATATCAACATCGATGGTTTATTCTATCAACATGTGGGAACCATCACAAAGTTGTTCTAGGATTGGAATGAGGTGGAGGTCACCAATGACATTAGTTATGTTGTATTCATCATATAAATATATGTTCATGTGATGAACGCATGAAATGTGAGGTGGATTTTATGATGAAGGAGCATTTTCTGCACATAGAATATGTGGTGATAATAGGAAGTCTTGTGGAGAAGGTATTAATGGAATGTGAGTTATGTCGATGAAGTTCGGGTTGGAGATGTTATCCTGGTTTGTGTGAGATGTGTATTGAAGTGGCATGAAGAGATCCACATAAACCATGTTAAAATAAGTAACATAAGAGTCTAACATTTATGAATATGATGATAAAGGTTCATGAGTTCATGAGCATCAAAAAAGGTGTAACGACGAATGCAAGATAATGGGTGGTGATCAAGGCTATGTTATGGATTTCCAGAGCTAGAGACACGTGTGAGGGTCTAGCTAGATACTTCAGTAACAAAGGGGGAAGTGTGATGTTGCATTATGGGGATTCATATGTGAGGGATAATATGGTGAATTGATTAACTAGTTCATCAATGTAGCATGATGATGTGTCATCTAGGAAAGGGACTTCATGAAATGATTATGATGGAATCATGATCATAGAGTTGGGATATGAGTTCTCATAGAAGAGGTCCATATCAACATATTATTCTAATGTGTGCACAGGAGGTGGTGTGAGATGCAGGGAAAGATATTGCAGTTCATCATTGAATATATGGACAACTATGGGCCGATATCCTAATCCTAATTTTTTAGTGGGTAGTTGAACACAAGGATTTATAGGAGCATGCAACCCTTTTTTGTAATGTCCTATCCCAAATATATGGTAATGAAAGCATCAAATATAATGCAATGTGAATTGGAGGTTGGACATGTGATCTAACGTACTACAAAATTTGGACTATAGTGGTGGAGGGATGACAAGAAAGAGTGAAGAATCAATGCCCGTGTACACAAAGTTGGTATCTTTCTAGGAAACCTAATAGTATGACTATACCAATGCTAATTACTAAATTGGATGAGTGATAAAAATCATGAGTGAACTGGATTGGAGGCAGATGAAAACAAGCATCATGGACATTGTAGTCACCAGGACCAGTGTTTGTCATGAAGATATAAACCTTGGGTGATGTATACATAGGTGAACGAGGTGGTGAATCTAAATCAGATGATGATGATGCAAGTTGATCATCATGAATTATGGATGTAGATGATTGAATTAGTTGGTCATCAAGTCAGGTAGCTTATTGTTCCCAATTATGGTATTCGATAGACGTGGATGAAATGGGTTGGTAAGCATGTGGGAACTACGAGGTAGGAGGAGTAAGTGTTGGTGATGACCTACAAGGAGATGTGAATAAATGAGGTTACTAATAAAAATGGAGTGGTGGTTTTTGTGATGTAGGTAATATAGGAGGTTCCATAGAGGAGGATGAATGTGAGGTGGGGGTTGGCAACAAGAAATATTGCAAGCATATTGTCGATATGGTGGTGGATCTATAGATGATGAGGGTTGTGAAGGTGGTGGGGCTACAAAGAATGTGATGAAAAGGGTATGGTAGCAATATAGGATGATATACTAGATGATTATGGTGGCATGGACATTGCTGGTTGTGAGTGTGTACATGTCTCAGATGAAGGTTGTGGTGAAGATACTAATGAGGTAGGAGGTATGAATACTCCTTGTGAGCAAGGATTGAATATGGGAAGGACCTATGTCATAGATGAAGAAGTTCTAGGTGGGAGATCTATGATGTTGTAGAATTTTAAAGGGTCCCCATCGGTAGAAACATAATGTACAAGCCTATTGTAGACGTATTTAAGACAATGGTGTAATGTAGATGGCGCACACTGTATATCTCTAATACATGGATGTTCAAGCAAGATATTATACTACATTTTGCCTTGAATAACATGAAATAGAATTGAAATGGTACATACACCTATATAAATGGGTAGGACAATATATCCTACTATAGGTCAAATGCACATGAAGGGCTAGTGAGGGTGTGGAGAAGTGAGTGGGTAAAATGTGTAGGTGATGCAGGGCCACTATGGAAATAATTCTAATTGAGTAACCGATATCAATGAGAACATGTTTGTAAGTGATGTCATTGATGGTTGCTTGAATGTTAAGGGGAGGATCCACTCCTTTTCTTATGATTTATGTGATATCATAGTCATGGGAACTGATATATGGCTGAAGTCAGCACAAGATATTCCCCATAAAGTTGAAAAATGCATTGGTATCATGGGTGAGGTCAATGGAGTGAAGGATATCATTTAATTCCTTACGATGGGGTTGAGATTTTTGTACGAGGTCAAAAATAGATAATCTGGTAGGGGCATTACATAGCTGATATGTAAGACTACCATGAATGGTGATGACATTCTATGGAGGATGAGGTGGAGCTTGAGGAGCCGTAGGTTCTTGTGGAGAAATAAAGAGTGTTGATATAGAGGCTACCAGTGTAGGATGACATGAAGGATAATGTTGGTTTCAAGTCATAAGGTTGATCATACCCACTACATCATGTGAAGGAGGGTCATGGTGGATATTATTGACTTGTCTTTGTGGATTGGGGATATTATTTTGAGGTGTTTTGGGATTAGTCCCATGGTGCTTAGGTAAGGAATTATGATATATCCCTAGGTTCTGGTTCTGCAATGCAAGAGGGTTAGAAATTTAAATGGTTCCTTGATCTATGATATCTTGAACCATACCAAAACAAGAGCAACATGATTTGATATCATGGGTGCATTGGTTTGAAATAGTTATTATTATGGAGGAGGAATTTATGGGATTGATGTGGGGAATGAATAAGCTACTACCACTTCGTTGGCTTATGGTGGTCAAGGAAAAGGTTGATTGGGAATGTTTTTGTTAAAGTGAAAGTTGGAGTTGTTTGAAGGCTTTTATCTTAGTTTGATTTTTCTAGATTAGAATTTGATGTCCTTAATAACTTTTTCTTGAGTAATGGCTTCCTCATATGTGTGATATTAGTGAACCTGTAGGGAGGTAGAGATGTATTTATGGCAACTCTTTGATAAGAGTGTAAGCAAATCCATATATGGGAGGTTATGAGTGAGATCATGTATGATCGCTCTACACCTAGAGAAAAATTTTGTGATTGGTTCATCACCGACCTGTCGTAAGGCATAGACATCAAATAAATTTATCTTCTTATTGGTTTTTATGGAAAATTTCTCAAGGAAAAAATTGGCCAGATGCTCAAAAGTGTAGAGGTTATGGCACAGGGGAACGTTGTACTAGTCTAGGGCTTGTCCCCAAAGTGAAAGGGATAAGGTATGTAACATGATGGGATTGCTACTATGAAGCTAGTAGCAAGATGAGTGGTAGTTATTGACATATTCACGTAGGTCCTCCTTGCTTTTAAACTTATAGAACTTCAACATCTTGAAGTGATATTGGTAAGGAGGGATGGGAACTGAGGGATGTATTGGCTCAATGTAGAGCTCATCATACGTGGGTTTCTATGGACCATAAATGGCAGTGTGAAAGTTCAACATCTTAAATTTATATCGTAAGAGTTGAATTTTAGGTGTTGATGGCGTATAAGATGGTACTACTTGGGGTAAAGCCTATAAATGTGGGTAATATTGAAATTTTTTTTCTTACCAATGTGGGGGAGGAATATATTGCAATATATCCTAGGAATATTGTTGATGCATAGATAAGATATCAAAACAACTGGTACAATCTACTGTAGAGCAGGTGGTTTCTAGGGATAATAGTATTGTGGGTGTGCGGTCTGAGGTTATTGTATGGGGATTTGATAGAGAGGAATATACTACAATGGTTGTGCCATGGTAGATAACAAACAAGAAGTAGGTGGTGTGAAAAACATGGCTCCAATAGAGACAGGTGGATGTGAACTGAATGGGTTGTGTGACTTACAAATAGGACAAGGTATATAGGGATGATGTCTATGTCTAGTTAGGCAAAAATTGCAGGAAAAATCCTGGCTAGTAAGTTTGGGATATTGGATATGTAGGTTGTGAAGGATTTCAAGGATTAAACATGGATAGGCAACTTGAAATCAAAATATAAAATGGAGGAGGTGGAGGTATTTGAAATGGAGGCATAGATAAGGATGGACTAGAATATGGTGCACCGTATAATCTTGATGGATGATATTTAGGTGACAGTGATGATGGGGATGGGACATAGGTCTCCATGGTAGGAACCCAGGGAGGTGGTGTGGTAGGTGTATTCACACTAGCTTGATAAGAGAAATGTTTTTGACATTATGGGTATTGTATTTGTTGGAATTATAGAAGCGGTTGTGATGCAACCTCGAACAATGGGAAAAAGGATTTTTGTGGAAGGGATCGTGGTGCTACTTCCTCTGTATATTGATGTGTTGAAGTATAAGGGACATTTTATTTTTGTCATGGAGGCTTGTGTGATGGGGATGTATATGCATCTACAATAGATATTTATGGGTCTAAAATAATCCCTATAGTAGGGATGAATGGCACAATCTATGGGAGGGTGTGATTGAGTAATGAAGAATCACTCTCAAAAAGAGACTGAGCTAGATTTTGAAAAAGATATGAGCAAGGGTAGGGGATGTGGCATGAACCTCCTCATCGACAATGAGGGAAGGAGGTGGATACCCTGGTGTCGTATAGATAATATGATCACAAAAGGTGGTAGAAGCATGAAGCTATGATGGATGGGAAAGGAGCAAATGATCCTCCTTAAATAATGTGGCAAAAGTATCCCAATATGTGGAGGTCTCACCCTGATATATAGTATCGAATGGGTCTAGTCCTGTGAAGAGGTCTACTGTGAGCATAAACTTACTCTTCATGGATAAAGGGGGAGGGATGGACTGGCTGGAAGGAGCTCTAGTTACTTCTTCCCCAAGGTGTGATTGCTCGTACTCCTGGCTATAGATGATAATAAAAATAATTTTGTTTATCAATGATTGGTGCTAAAAACTATACAAAAATGGAAATATGGTGATCTAGGTATTATCTGTGTGGGGTTTTTATGAAACCCAGTAAGATCTATGAGGTTTTTGTGTCTAAAAACTAAAATTATATACCGAGGGGAAATCTGAATAGTGAATTCCTATGGTAAGGTATGAATTGGACTATGAGTGTGAAAAAGACACAAAACTAAAAATGATAAGTTGTAAACAGTCCCTAGGTGGGCTGCCAACAGGTGAATATGTTGAAACCATTTTATGTGAGCATGGAAACATCATATAAATATTGGTTTTAAATATAGAAAATTAAAAGTGTTGCTTCATTTTATGTGTTTTGATGTTAGAATCTCCTAGGAAGTATCATAGGTAGTGATGTGAACATATAGATAAAACGGTAATGTTGTAAATATAGAATCTCCTACAACAGCAAAATATGCACATAATAGAACAATTCTTCAATGGGTGAATGGTAACCTAATGTAAAATGCACAAAAAAAAGAATGCTAAAAGGGGGAGAACTAAAAATGCTGAAATCAGTTCACTGTATCCTCTCACAAGAAGAGGTGGTACTATCTAAGACTTGCTATCAGCATGCCCATGCTTTCACTTCACCCTAGATCATGATTAGTCAAGAATGATAGTTACTATGTTCACTGATTATGTAAGCCTTGTGAAAAAATATGTCTAATCCTATCCCACTTAGAAGGCTCATTTTAGTGATAAAATCTAAAAGACCAATCTCAAAAGTGGAGGATTTTTTGGTGATGAAGTCCAAAAAACCACTCCTTTTGGGTTGCTAGGTTTCTAGGGAGGTGATCTGGTGGAGGGTAAGATTCCTACCTCACCATTATTGAGTGATGGGTTGGGTATGAAATCCAATCTCACCACTTGTATGTACCACATGAGTGTATGGGTTTAAGTTGTTTAGCGATGATGTGAAAGTAAAGTGCAACTAATTAAGTGCCTTTTTGAAAATAAATCTAGGCCTAGATGCATCTTTTGAAAATAAACTAAGTGTCTAATTGCTTTTTAAAAAAATAGAATCTAATCTTAGATGCATTTATGATAATAAAGCTGATCTAAGAAAGCATGAGAATAGGTAAACTAAAACACATGACAAGGAAGATGATGTATCCACACGTATTAGAAAGAATCGCAAATTCTACTTTATATGTTTGAGTAAATATAATGCAAGTTACCCTAAGGATTTAGAAAGCAAAAGAAAAAAAATTCTTAACCTATATGTGTTGTGAGCTGCAAGTGATGCAAGAAGAATTTAACCATTCTATGTTAGATGCAATGTTTGAAATGAGAAGGAAATTGGAAATGCCTTTTTGAAAGAAAAGGAAATTTGCAAGGTGAATTGAATAGATTTTAAATCTAACCCTAGATGTAAATCTAAAGAGAAATGTTTGAATAATGTGAAATGTGATTTTTCAACTTGAATTGGGACAAACCCTAAAATATAATCTAACATGTAGATGTAAAGAAAATCTTACTCTTAATGTATTTGAAAGGAATCTTGAAAAGTGATTAAGGAAGATATCAAGTGATTTACAAAATTCTAATCTAATTATGTCAGAAAGTAATTCTGAAAATGAACTATTCTAACTGTGTTTATATCAATTTGAAACCCTAATTTTTTGTATTTAAATTAGGATTTTGATATACTAACACAATACATTTTCTAGAGAACTAGTTTTGCAAATGAATGACATCACAGATGGTTCTAAGGAGAATACTTGAAGTGAATTTTGGCTTTTCTAAAGTATCTATTATGATACCTTGTTGTCTTGGGGTCTGTAGAGCAGTTTTTTCAAAAATCATAGGGTAGGGGGGAAACTGGCCCTGAATTCACAAGACCAGGGGCAAATTGTGTTTAGGAGCCTAAAACTCCTATTCTGATGACCTAAGAGGTGTCTCAAGGTTTTAGGGATCCTGTAAAAATCACAAAAAACCAAAATTATATCATATTCATGGTAAGATAACCTAATATAACCTATTATGGGTGGTCCCATCAAGTGTGCTAGAATGAAGCATACCAAAGGCTACCATTTGATCAAGTAAGTTAACAATAACAAATCAAAATTCTTAGAAGTGTTTTCAAATCATTTTATTAAGAATTTGATACAATATTATAGGGTGAATCTCCTTTTCTTTCTCAATAATATGTGAAACACTCTAATGGTTTCTCTTGGGGTCCCTCGAATGTAGGTGGGCTTGGATGCGTGTGTGCCACCATTGTGTGTTATTTTTTTTGTGATGTATGTTTGCTTATATTGGAGGGCTTACAAGATGGTGTTAGTTTGTTTGGGGGCTTATCATGGATCGAGCCCCATATTAATGAAGACAAAATGACATTAAAAACATGAAACAAAACCCAAAATGATGTGTAAATGCTATGAAAATATGAAATTAAGGTTACCTAAATTTTTTGCTACTATAGATCAACTGTATGGTCAACTTGTAAGGTAAGGGAAAATCTGGAACCCTAATTCGTAGGTACCTTATAATGGAGATCCTTTGTCCAGATGGACTCTTGGGATGCTTGGATGTTGTTTGTACCATCCATAATTAAAATAAGGGATTCTGGTAGGATTTTTGTAGAGTTTCTGTAATTTAGATAAGAGGGAGAGAGAGATAATTATGGGGGGACCCCTCTATTTATAGTAAAATCTAAGGTCAAGGGGGTGGTTAGGTAGACCAAACCCTAGAGTCTATTCTATGCTAGGTTAGGTTAGAGTTTGGGGAGGTGTCATCTCCACATTCCCTAAAGGAATATCTCATCCTCACACGTGTGAGGAGATATTAGGGTTAACTAAGGTTAGCTAACTTCTAGGTTAGATTAGGGTTTAGTTAGATTTTCTAGGAAATATCCTAACTAACCTAGTGTGTACATGTGTGAGGGAATAATTAGAACTAATTTAGGTTTAGGATCCTAATTAACCTTTTTAAGTAATAAAGTACACTTAAGTGAGAAATTAGAAATTCAATTAACTTAATTAGGATTTTTGGGAAGTAAGTCTCATGGGATCCTAATTAGGTGTAGGAAAGGGCTTAGGTTACCTTAGGAAGCTGATAAGTGACTTCCTGATAGATAGAAGGTGGTTATGACATGAATTGTACAATTTAGTAGGGTTTTGTGCCTATAGGCCAATGAGATGGTCTACATAGGTCTATGAAGGTCTATGATAGTCTATAATGGTCTACGCTATTCTAGAGTAGTCTACAGTGGTCTACAATGGTCTATGCTAGTCTACAATATTCTAGAGTGGTCTACGCTGGTCTAGAGTAGTCTATAGTGGTCTACAATAGTCTACGCTAGTCTACAATAGCCTAGAGAGGTCTAGGATGGTCTATGAAAATCTACAAGTGTTCAGATAGATCTACAAGTACGTAAAGGTAGACATGTGCAAATTTTGGGTGTCTACACCCCCATTAGGCAGGATGAGGATAATTTTAATTTTGATGTTTTGTTCAAATTGTTGTGTTGCCATTAGACAGGAATGTAAGTTTGATTATTTTTTCTTTTGTTAGATTTTATATTGAGCCTACCTTTGTGCTAGATTGAAGATTGTAATTTTTGACGATTGGCTGACTCCTTTTGAAGCTCTATGTACAAGGTTATCAGATCCTTTCAAAATACTCACCTTTTACCTACCAAAAAAAATAATTTAGTATCTGTGAAATCCTATCTGGAGCATGTTCAACGTTGTCCAAGAAATCTTGAAGATAATTGAAGGCATCATACATGTTACAATTCAACATGTTTACCAGGAAGGAAACAAAGTTGTTGATCTCCTTGCCAATCAAAGAGTTGAACAGGATAACCTTCAAGTCTGGTATGACAATTTTCCTCAATGTATTATGACCCACACTGATGCAAATGGAAATCTTAATATTTAACTAGTTGTTGGTGCTGATGTGGCTAATTTGGGGCCTAGTGGTTGGATATGATTTGTATAACATGGATTCCATCACATATCATATTTTTCCTTATGCGTTTTTGTGCAATCCATATTGGGTTAATTTTGAGGAGATATGGAGAGTTCACAAGGCAATTGTCATTCGTGAACCCAGGTGACAAGGAATATGGAAAATTCACAAGGAAACTATCACCCGTGAATCTAGGTGGCAAGGAATGGCAAATGAAACTACTAATTTCCAACATAGTGGAAGTGGTTGCTCCAAAAAGTTCATAGATTGAACCTCGTCAAGCCCAATGTTGTAATCTTGGTTGGGCTTTAGAAACTTATTTTTTATTTCCTTTTGGGTACAGTTGTTGTAGTTTGGATCCTTATTCCATTTTTTTTCTATTTGTGCCTTCTTTCCAGTTTAAATTTGGCTATTTCACTTCCCTTTGGGGTTGTTTGTTTCCAGTTCAATTAGTTTACTTTTGGCTAATTGTCTTTGCTACATTTGTGTAAAAAGTTTCGAGACCTTTCAAAACCTTTTTTATCAACCAATAAATAAAACATTAATTACTTTCAATTTTATTATTATATGACCTCTATTTTTTCTTCCATTGTATTGATATGATACTAATATAAATTATCTTATTAAAAAATATATTACTTATTAAATTTATAAAAAATAAATAATATTTAAATTTTTAAACATTTTATTATTATTATTTTTTAATAAAATAAAAATATATTTTATTAAAATTTAGTATAACTATAATATAACTATCAACTTTTATTAATTTAATATAATATTAAATACCATAACATATAAAATTTTTATTAGTATCAAACGCGAGCTGAGTTGACAAGCTCCTTAAACTTTCACCTGGAGTAAGTTATTCGATTTTCATGACTCAAATTCAAACCTTTAAAACATGCGAGGAACATGGAAGTACGTTCTTGCTAATAATGACGTTCTTGATAACAATGGTGGTATGAGTTTCTCTTTTAATTTTTTTTTAATAATAAAAAATTTTTTTTTTAATTGGTTGAGTAAAATGTTAAAAGAATTTTAACTTTTAAAAAAGTTGAATAAGGAAATTGAAACAACCTACGAATAAATATTGAAATTTTGTTATTATTCTTATCAAATTTAATTAGGAAACAGGGACAACCTACCAACAAATACTCAACGTTTATTGTTATGTCAGACGGTAGCCATTAAATATTTTTTGTTGATATATGTCTCTTATGATAATTTGGATGTGTATATATATATATATATATATATATATATATATATATATAAATAAATAAGGGAATTGGTAATTTCTTTACTTTTTTAATAAGAGACCTGGGTTCAAATTTTGGAGTTGTCTCTATAACCCTTACCTCACCTTGTTATTCGTGATCTAGCATGATGGCTCAGGCTAGTGTACATCTTTACGCTCACACAAGGTTGCTTCCAAAATTTAAAACTAAATCTCCTCTACATAAACACCAAAACTTACTAATCCATATCCCTTAACTGATAATTTAGATTCTCTATTTTAACATGAGAGTTGAAAGGGTATTTTTTTAAAACTCGCCCTTATATTCAACCATACATATGAAGGACACATTCAATTTTAGCTAAGAGGTTGCTATGTTACCTCGAAGTGGGCATAATACAAGCATCGTAAGTTTAAATTTTCAATAATAATGTATATATTTTATTTGGAAATTTTCAAATTTTTTTTAACATTTTTTTTTTTTTAGTATTATTAAGAAAAAGAGGGTTTTGAAAGGGACCTCACAACCTTTTATAGATTACCCTACCACTAAGGCATCCATAAGAGCAAACCACAAAAAGCAACCAAAGAAAAAAAGAGGTACACCAAAAAACATCAAGGAAAAATAGAAACTAGAAGATCAATGAGAAAATTGAGAGAGTTCTATAACATTAAATCAATCTCATTGGCAATTTCACCAGATATTTGAGCAACCGCCTTAGAATAATCTAATGCTATTTTCACATAACTCCATACTGCATGTTTTTTGATATCAATCAACTTCAGGCTATGCAAAATTGCACTCTTCGTCGTAGAGGCCTCCCTCGAAGCATAAACATTAGCTACCATTTTATCCTTACTGAAATCCCTGGGAAGAACCTCCACATCAACTAGATGGGATAAGGGAGAAAACTCTGAATCATCCTATTTTTTACCTATCAATAGCATCAATTTGCGGGTACCACTACCTTCTTCCAGGCTAACCGAAGGAGGATCCCCACTGCAAGCAGAAAAACCAAAAAATTCTTAACAATCTCATCAGAGGAGCCCTTTACCATTTTTTCCCTCATGTCTTTAGCAAAAATGTGAATTTTGGGAGAGATATTCTCTGGTTAGAGCCCAAATAAATGAGTAAACATCCTTAGAACCTTAAGTCAAACTTTCAGAAGCCATCAAGGTCTAGCCAGACACAGGGACAGGGAAATCAGCCAAAGAGTTCAAAATTTTCTTTGCAGCTATCTCTTTATCCACTGCCACTTGTTTGAAAACTAAAAGGGTCAATCCATGGTGAAGGGAAAATTGATTGTGCCCTCTTTGAATGTCCATCGTAGACTTCCTTGCAGAATGAAGAAAAAACAAGGTAATATTCATCAACATTTGTCTTCTAATATGATTCAAAAACATGGTGTGGAAACTACGTATTACATCGTACATAGAATCTAACGTAAAATAATCCATATTAACCTTAGCTACCCTATCCCACTATGGATACAATGCCTTGACACTTTAGTTGTTCTGGATTCTAGGTAAAAATTCATCGTCATCTAGGAAGAACCTGATTTCTTTCACCAACGAATGCCAATCCCAGTTATGGTAAGTGCCATCCAACACCAGACCAGTAGTGCAAATGATCAAATAAACAAAAACCTTAAAGGACCAAGACCCGAATCTCACCCAACCATCCTTCCACATCACTGCAATCCATTTGGAGAGAACTAGGTTATGTCCATGAAATTTTTGGACACACTCCAACAAACCACCATCCTTCAGAATAGATTTAACCTCCTCATCAATATTCAAGGAAATAGGCTCCACCCGAGATTTAACATATCTCGACTTGGGCCCATACGGTTTTTCTTTCCCCATATTCAATCTGTACACAACTTCCCCACTTCTTAACACCACACTCTTCCACACCAAGGAACCAAAGGAGGTAACACCCGAGCAAACAACAAAGCACAAAAGACCCCATAACAATCCTGAGCAAAAATAGATGTCCACCCACATAACAAGCATAGTTGTGCCCCAAAGACAACCATAGAAGTTAGTGGTGCAAGAATCCCATGAACACCTAGAATATCCAAGTAAGAAACAAAACTTATCCACCCAAACTTTGAAGATAAGAGAGCACACAAAGGATGACATAAACTTTCAACAACGAGATGGAACACAAAATACCAAGGCTCGAACAAAAAAAATACAGGCATCCTTCTACTCTCACCAATAGAAAACCAATTCCATGAAGCAAAAGGGGGAAATGGCATCCATTATGCACCAAAATGAGTAGCCCCTCCACACACCACCATCTAGCCTAGATACAACAGGATTTTAACATTTAATTATTAATTAAATATTTTTTTGGTACTAATCTATATTAAAGGCCATCCATTATTTTTTTGGTACTAATCTATATTACTAATAGTTATAGGGTCAATATTCCCAGGTATGGCCTTTCTTTGTTTGTTTTGAGTCTTAGGATTCACAGGTTTCTCTAGTTTATGAGTTCCAACTCCTCTATTTTTCTGTGTTTGACTTTGGTGGAGGCAATCATGTTTTTATACCTTGGTCCGCTATGGGGACTCCTCCGCTTGTATCTTCTTGCTAGTTTGAGATTGGTCAATTGTGTTTATTATATTCTACCTACATTTGGGAGTAATTGGCTTCACGTACTGATGGGAAAGGCAAAAAAAAATTCTCCTAAATATAAGTTGAGTAAGTCCTAGTTGGAACCTGCTTTGATTACCTTTGATGATGAAGTGAAGTCTATTTTTGTGAAGGGATGTCTTCTAGAGTACATTCATGGGTACAATCTAGAGCTCACTAATTGGATGGTGGCTATGTGGAATGACGGTTGGGTTCATATTGGTTCGTGGTCATTCCAGGTCATGGTAGAGCTTATTAGTAGAACCACTGGTTTGATTATGGACGGTGCGTATCACAATCATGATAGATACTCTCTGTTGTAAGAGATTAGTCTATTTCTGGATAAGGAGGAATTTCTTCCTAGAGTCCAAAATGGCTTTAGTGTTGTTGCTTTACCCCCTCCCTAGGATCATGTTGCTAGGGTTATTATGGATTATTTCACCTTAGATTCCTCTTATGAAATAATTAGGAGTTTTCATGCTATGTTCTTAAACCATTTACATCGTCATGTTCGCATGAATATTCCTTTATTTATTTTTTAGTATTTGAAAAAATATTTTGTGAATGTGCAAGGCAACTGTGGTCAGACCCCATTCATCAAGTCATAGCCCTACTTGTGTTTTAACAGGATAATTTGGAGCACGGTTTGGTGGTTGATGATATCCTCAAGTCATTCATGGATTCTCCCGGTCCTACTATTGGTGACTCTAAGGTGGTTTCAGATGATGATTCTGAGTGTAGTGATGACATTTACTCGTTTACCTTTAGCTTAGGTTCTGAGACGGTTTCTATAAAGATTTAGGTTTTTGCTAAAGGGGTTCGTGGCAAGGCTTTTGAAGGTGGTAATCGAGCTTCCTTGATTGGCCCCTCTGTAAGGTTTGATTTATCTCCCAAGGTGATTGTTGATGAGCTTATGGATGTGGAATTGATGCCCAATTGTGTTGTTGTGGGAATCGTCACTCATAAATATAAATTCTTGTGCAACCAAGTGTGTGAGGAAGATGGCTCCTCCCCTCTCTCTCCCCCTCCTGACTCTGAAATCCTTCCATGTGACCGCCATCAGGAGAATCTGATCATGGAGGTTTATGTCCCAGAGGTCTCTAAGGAGAAAAAGTATGTCTTTCATAATTTGAAGCTTATCGATATTAATCAAAGAAAGATATGGAGTTCGTTGAAGGTTGCGCTGGATTACTCTGAGGATAATTATCATCTGGCTTCTTCTATTGCTCAAGTGATGGGTAGGTTGGGGTAGAACTATCTCAGTTCTCCTCTTCTTATGTGTCCTTGGGTTGGTTTTGTGTAGTATTTTTTAGGTTTTCCTTCGGTGTTTGGTGGGGTTTAGTTCTGGTTTGTATCACTTGGGTGGTATTTTGAGTGTAGTGGTTGTGAGATCCCTTCAAAACCCTCTCCATTATTAATATTACCAAAAAAATAGTTATAGGGTCAATATAGAGTTCCATATTAGATAATTGTTCTATCTTTTCTTTGTATTAATTAATGATTAAAAGAAACTAAATTTTCTTACAAACCTTTAAAGTCTAGATTGGATACTGTTTAAGGACTTGATTAGTCCTACAACCATTTGTTTTTGTTAATTTTTTGATGCATTTTTATATATTATATTATAAATATTATTTTTTCTTATAGTTGCATTTTCTTAAAATATCAAGGGTAATAGTTGAGGTATAACTTGATATTTTTTGTTTTATAAAATATTATCCTTGAATATTTTTTTCAAAAAATCGAAGTCTCATGTGCATATTAATTGTGGATATTATGTTTCACAATACTTTGGCATGAAAATCCTATTGAGTTTACAGAAATGGGTTTGGAGTGAAGAGATTCACACCCTAAACCAAGGTTCAAAACTTATGACTAAAATTTAATCTTTTATCAAAATATATTAAATAAATTGATTAAATTCCTCTACTTTCAACAAGGATTTTGAGGTTTGAATATTTTTTTTGGTAGATTTATTGAAAAGTGGATTTTGAAAGGACCCCATAACCTTATTACAATAGGATCAATACTTCACCAAATACAACAAACTAGCATAGAGGCCAACAAAAAGAACAAAATGGGACAAGCCCATAGTGGAAAAAATAACAAATGAAACAAGAGCATCAAAACAACCCATGCCCAACAGGGATGGTAGGATGATTCCTAAGGGAAGTACCTTGCCTAAATAATAAATAAAAACCTAAGACACAGTTGATAACAACAAACAAAGTAGGTCAATAATAAAAATTAAATTTTGGTGATATCTCCATGGTCACCAAGGAAATCGGTGTGGGTCTTAAAAACCTGATTTAGCTACGTATGCAAGACCTTCATGGTTTTAGCATCTTGATTGAATATTGTGCAAGAGTCTCTAGCAATGTTTGCGGATGTAGAAAGGTGGACAGAAGTGTTTGAAATCAACATTAGAACAAAATTATGTAGCAAATTGCCAAACTTCATTATTGAAGGGCTATCACCATCTCGGGTGTGAATGGAGGCTGACTTTAAGAGTTAACCCTCAGTATTTACTTTTTTAGGTCTTTCAAAACTATAGAACTTGCTAACAGTTTATTATTGGTTGAGTTTCCTCACTAAACAATGTCTAACCTCAAACCCTGGGCTATCGAACTCAAGCTCAATAGAGCCAGGGGTTATAGATTTAGGTTCAGGGAACACAAATCTGGGGTCATCCTCGTAATTGACTTCATCATTGGAAATGGTTACATGGATGGGGTTCTGCACAATGGGATCTTGGGGATACTAGAGATGGCATCTTTCTAGGTGTAATCATTAAGGGTGTGCTTATAAATAATTAGAAGCATGTGTTGGTGAGAAGGAAGGGATTACTTATATTTATGGACTCTATCAATGGATAACTATATGGAACAAAACAGGTACTTAGGTATGTTCATACGCTTAACATATTTGAGGCTTAATATATTTGATGTGGTTAAGGAAAGCTAAATTAAAATAGCATGAAGGGATGTTGATCTTATCAATGGTTATATTGTAGAATAGGAATTTAATAGTTTGTCCCAAGGGATGTGATGGAAGACCTAACCACACACACTTAACATATTTGAGGCTTAACATATTTGAGGTGGTTAAGAAAATCTAAATGAAAATATCACCGAGGGAGGTTGATGTTATCAATGGTTATCAAGGGGAGTGGAGGGAAGACCTAACGACACCACCATTTTCCCAAATTAAATTCTTACCTTTGAGGTTTAAATATTACCATGTAGTACATGTATAATTTTCAAGTCACTACAATACCACTTTGAGGTTTGAATATTACCATGTGGTGTATGTATAATTTCCGAGTCACTACAATACCATTATGTGATCTATATAATATGTAAGTGACTCGTTTCAATCCTGTAATATGTATATAGATAGAGAGAGAGAAATAAGAATGTTTTCTTCAATGCATGTATTCAATGAGACTCTAAAATATATACAAGTATCTTTATGCCTATATAATCCATCTCATTCTAAATAAAACCATCCATCGTCATATCAGCCATTAAAATAAAGTTAGTGGATGTATTTGATATTCCAAAAATAAGAACATATATGCTTTAATTCATACACTATATGACAGTATTTTTTCAATCTTATTATATTTTTCTGTGAACCAATTTTTGTTGATGGAAATAATCTATTTTGATGATGTAATTGCTCAAAAAATCAATATTCTATGTTAAACTATTAAATTAACTAATTTAAAAAACAAAACCATAATTATATTATGACTAAAAAATTTAAAATATAATATTACCTTTCCAATATTATCTATAAAATATGCTTCATTGTTTAAAGCCAAAGGAATAATGCATTTGCACCTAGTACAAGTTACTCATAATGATTATAACAAATAATATGTATGTATTATTTTATATAAGAATGATTATTATTTAATACTTTTAAATGAATATCCTATATAATATAAGAATGATATTTTCCATGAACAATATAAGAAAAATGTATTTACTCTTGAACACTATTGGAAAATATCAATATTTGTTTACTTTGAATATTTTTAAAAAAATTAAATTCAATATGCAAGTGTCATAATCATAGCATTTTATCAAATTTTGGACAAGCAATCCTCATGTTGATCCAAATTAGGAAAAGAAAAATCAAAACAGTTAGGCTAGAGCATATAAAGGATGAATCCTAAGGTATAATCTAAATAGTGTATATTGGTAATGTGAATGATTGAATTATAGGTGTTTAAGTATAAAAAAGTAGTATAATAGGTTCTAGATGAAACAAGTATAACATAAAATATCTAGGGTAAAATAAATGGATGTAAATCAAGAAAATAAATTGGTAATTAATTAAAAGTCACTTTGTGAAAGAAACAGATGATACATGCCTCTTCAAAATGTTTAATTTGATGCTTTATTACGATACTTAATCCTCAACCTTGTCTTCCTTTCATGGTTGATAATGCTCCTTGATGACTAAAAGCATGAGATTTCGGAAACAAAAAGGAAAGACTAAACAAAATTGCATTAAAAGGAAAGAACACAAATGAATGAACACAAGATATAAAAGCAATATAAAATACGGTCCTTTTTATTGATATTCTTTCAGTAATGTGTTACAATACGTCTCCTTCCTTTTTATGGGATAGGAGCATCAAATGTTGATCTTTTACAACTTGTTCTAGAATTCCTTCTTCCATGTGCCCACATATAAGATGGGTGAACCAAAACGTTGCCACCACTTGTGTTGATAAAAGTAGACTCCTCACTGCTCCTCCAATATTGAAGACCTACATTCGAAGAAACAAACAAAGAATCAGTAGCACCTGTATATGAAAATAAAACTCACGAATCTGAAGGGTTACTGTTTGATGAATGTAAAATATGAATATAACAATGATTAAAACGAATCCAAATAGACTAAAAATTTGACAGAAGCGTAATCATGCAACTAGAAAACTACTGCAAAAGAAACAGTCACCAAAATCAATATAGATCCATATTCGTCCCTGGGTCGGACGAGTAAACCTGCAACAGTTTGGTACTCATTTAGGGGTGAGACGAGAAAACCTGTGATAGTTTGTTACTCGTTCCGGGGTGAGACGAGAAAACCTGCAACAGTTTGGTACTCGTTCCGGGGTGAGATGAGAAAACCTGCAATAAGGCAGGGGGTGCCCGAAGGCAAACCACCTATGGGTTGAAACTTTGTTTCGACACCAATCCGCTTGGGATGGATCCAAAACCTATTGTGATGTGTTGTCGGCAAATTGATAGGCTATTGTGGTCAAAAAAATTGGGTTTTTGGTTCTTGATTCGTGCCTTCAAAGTCACCCAATAACCTCCTTTTTGATTAAGATATTATGGATGTAAAGACACAAATCGTAAGTCAGCAAAATAGTAGCACTTCGTCGCTCAAAATGCTCCTTCTCTATATATATTTTGGGTGAGGAAATTCACCATTTTATAGACCCAAGGGGTCTCTTTGAATTAGCATGCAAAAGTGCTACTTAGCATGAATGCTCTTTCAGGGAAGAGAAGACTTCTCCCTAATCAAGGCTCCATAACTACTTCTGTAACTGTTGTTGCATGCCCAAAAGAACTCACTCGCACTCCCATGCAATGAAGGGAGAGTTAAGTAGCTAATTTGAGTTGTCATGAAAAATCCCACTCTCATTCCCATGCAATGAAGGGAGAGTCAAGTGGCAAATCCGAGTTGTCCTAAAAAGCTCACTCTCATTCCCATGTAGTGAATGGAAAGTCAAGTGGTTGTCAAAAGAACTCACTTGCACCCCTATGCCATGAAGGGAGAGCTACGTGGCAGTGTTGAGTTGTCATGGGCCGAGGTTTGACTTTTTACAGGTCAAACCTGACATTTTTCCCACCTCAGAGCGAGCGCTGGTAATCGTCCCTGGGTGGAATGAGTACCATTCTGCACTCGTCCCTAGGTGGAGCGAATAAGTAGCAGAGTGCCTAAAAGGTTCCAAATTGATCTTTGACTTTTAAAACTACTGTGTGAGTGGTTAGGACCATTTTTTTAACCTCTGGGGCTGCCTTGGGGGCTGTTTGTGTCAATGCGATCAGTGCTTGTTGTCACGTAATCGGATTGGTGTTGTTTTGGTGTCTATAGATGCCCATTTTTGGGAAGCGTTGTGCAAGGCACAGCGCCTAAGCAAAAATAGATAACCAAAGCACTAATGATTAGGGTTTCTCAGTAACCTAACCAACTCTTGATGCCCCAAGTATGGAAAGGGCACACATTCTTGAATATTTGCTTCTGACGAGCTAAGGAACTTAAATCAAGTATTAACCTGGTTTGGTGAGGTATTACTTGAACTTGGACATTGATCAGTCATGAATAGGCAAAGGGCGCAACCTTTTGTCTATGGGAACCTTGAGTTCATGATTCATGAATGCCAAGTGTTTAATCAGCTTATGATAATTGCTTGTTTGTTGCCCCAAGAAGGGGCGTGATTGTCTTTGTCAATGATCCTTTGAATGCATGTTATTTCCATGATTGGGTATATTGTTGTTGATTAGCAACTAAGTGTGACTACCCCCTCAAGCGACAAATCGATGAGGGAATGACCGACATGAGAAAAGCGACGAGTCACTTGACCCAAGATGACTTAAGTGAGGGTGCCTTTAGATGCTATCCGTTGAATGCTCAAGCAGTTTCTCGATTTTTATGACCTATTTTTGGTGGGTGTGAACCCATTTTGGGATGCCATTTAGGGTTAACAGTGGCGAAAAGCTGATATCTCATGGAGCGGTCCGGCCATGGTAGCCTTCTTAGGGAGACAGATAAGGACAATGTAAACCCCGACGTTGGTTTTTTTTATGCCAAGAGATTAAGTACAAGAGCACTTTTGTCCAGCAATTTTTAGTGGTTTTGTTGGTATTTGTCATTTTTATATTTTGGTTGGTTTTGATTTTTTTTTTTTTGGGTATTCGTTTCGAGGTGGGACGAACTCCATGATGGTACTCGTCCGGGGGTGGGACGAGTGCTCCTCCGAGGAAAAAGTGTTCATTCCAGGAAGGAACCAATACCAGCAAGCAAAAAATATAAATAGGCAAAAATTATGAATTTGGCTCATTTGCACTGTTCATTGCGAGCGATTTGGAGCTCTGAGGAGGAAGGAGATTTTTTGACGCGAAGCGCTATCGAATTTTCCAGCTACCATGAGTGCACAAATCGGGTCATCAAGCGACGGAGCCGAAGCGAGACGAGTAAGTGAACTATCTCCTCGAGTGTTAATTGGAAAAAGTGCAAGTTGTTTTTATTGTGTTTTTCTTTGGTTTAAGACATGGAACCCTAATTAATTAATTAAAAGGTGAATGAATGGATTTAAAGACCATGAAACAAAATGAAACGTGTATGCAAACCGATGGAAACCTGGATGGAAAACCATGGAATAAACCCAAATGAAACTTAGAGTAACACCTTAGGGTAACCACGGTTATATAAAAAAATGTTTTTTTTTTTTTTTTTGTGAATGGTAAAACGTAGGTCGAAACCGGAGGTAAACCATGTCAAATTTTTTTGTTGTTTTCATGAAATGCAAGATGAAAACTTAGATTAAAATTGATGAATTTTTTTTTGTTTTAAATGGTAAACGTAGGTCAAAACCATAGGTAAACCATGTCAAATGTTTGTTATTTTTATGAAATGCAAGATGAGAACTTAGAGTACAATTGATGAATTTTTTTTGTTTAAATGGTAAACTTAGGTCGAAACCGTAGGTAAACCATTGTAGTTTTTGTCTGTTTTTAAACTGAAACCCTAGATTAAAAAACTGTTGAATGTTTTTGTTGAATGGTTTAAACGTAAGTTAAACTGTCAGTAAACCATTGCAGTTTTTATGTTGTTTTAGTTTTTGTGAGTTCAAAGTACAGCTTTGTTTTTGTCAGTTAACACTAGAATTAAAAAACTCTAAAAAACTGTGTTTTTGTTTTTTGTTTTTATTGTTTTAAAGTACAACTTTGTTTTTGTCAGTTAACACTAGAATTAAAAACTCTAGAAAACTGTTTTTGTTGTTTTGTTGTTTTTATTGTTTGAAAGTACAACTTTGTTTTTGTCAGTTAACACTAGAATTAAAAACTCTAGAAAACTGTGTTTTTGTTTTTTGTTTTTATTGTTTTAAAGTACAACTTTGTTTTTGTCAGTTAACACTAGAATTAAAAACTCTAGAAAACTATTTTTGTTTTTGTTTTGTTGTTGTTTATATACATGTTGATGAATGGTGTTGTTGTACATTGATGCAGTTTTGTACAAGTGATGGGGATTTGATGAATGTTTTTTATGTGTTTATTTTTTGTGATATGCAGGTGGTGAAGAGTCGGCATCGGGTACCGACTATTTTTTCTAGTGCCCGCGAGGCATTGAGTGCAGAGGACTGGGAGTGGCTTGACGCCTTGGGGCTCAAGCATGTGGCACGATTGGAGGCAGTTATTGGGGATCGAGCATACTTGAAAGCTTTGATCAGTCTATGGGATGTTCGGAACAACACCTTCCATCTCTCGACAAGGGAGATGACAGTTACCTTGGAGGATGTGTATCAGATTCTTTGAATTTTGATAGATGGGGTTCCCATCCGGACGACACCACGAGGCCAGAGGATGACTGTACTGACCCGATGCTTTGGACATGGGGACTTGGATGGGGAGGATGTAGTGCAGAAAGTGAAGGAGGATTGTCAGGTGGGTGGTATCCTAGTGCGGTGGTGGTATGAGAGGAGGGTGTTGGGAGTGAGGCATGCACTACTCATGAGCCTCATTTCTAACATGTTATTGCCAGACTCCTCGGGGATGAAGTTCGCATGGAACCTACTAGAGGTGGTGTGGCAGTTAGTGGATTGTCCTGTGATAGAGCTAGTGATCATGAGATGGGGCCAGACGCTGTTGGATCAACTATATGATGAGTTGTATGAGGTCCGTTGTCGAAAGCAGAAGGGGATTGGCTGCAGTTACTTATTGCAGTGCTGGGCCTGGCAGCATATAGCCGTAGAGCGACCACGAGGGCTACCCTAGACTACACGGGTTGACATGGTGGATAGAGACATTGGTTATGGTGCTTTATGGTATCGATTTGAGGAGTGGGGGTAGAGTCGATGGTTTGTGGGAGATGTGGACCATTACGTAGATGCATTGGCCCGACTAACTCTAGGAGATGTGGTGTGGAGGCCATATCGGTATTGTCCCACATGGTCGAAGGTTGATGAGTGGCTTCGACGGGTTCGAAGGGGGAGGTGGGTCATTGGACGACACGGGACAAAATAGGAATACTTTCATTATCTTTGAGTGACACGACAGTTCGGGGTATGCCAAGGGTTACCTGGGGAGCCCTTAGTATATCGGTGCCAGAGCGATGAGAGGACTCTAGCTATGCTGATCCTCGAGCCATTAGGGGAGGAGGTGGATACAGTACTGGACATTCTGGACGTGGATGATGTCGGATTCACTACCGAGTACCAGGAGTGGTGGATGCTCCAGCAATGGCAAGGTGAGGGGCCATTGGGATGGGATGAGGCAACGATAGGTAGAGAGGGTGCAAAAGCACCAGGCGAGGGTTGGGGAGCTCTTGTTGATGTGGACATGGTGGAGGTGGCAGATGTGGGAGAGGACTTTGGTGAGGAGGAGCAGCCAGAGATGCAGGATGCTTTGAAGTAGGTCGATGCTCTAGAGAGGCCAACGCAGTTGGTCATGCTAGGGGATACAGAGGCAGGATTGCACACGAAGGTGGCATGGTTGATGGAGTTATTGTGAAGGCAAGATCAAGAGCTTGGGGATACACTACGAGAGAAGGATCTCTTGCGGGCGCAGTTGGGGCAACGCGAGGCTAACCTTGTGACATATCATTAGCGAACGAGGGACTTGGAGCAACAACGAGATGAGCTGGAGGATGAGGTTATCCACCTTGATGGGCAAGTTCCTGCATTCTCTGGAGGTGGATCATTGTGATGCTCGAGAGGGAGCGACATGTAGCAGATAGCATCCTCGTAGCGGAGGCAGCAAGATGAGGGAAATGCCAGCAGGCATGGTGCAGGGGCGAGCAGTAGCCACCCTGAGAGGTCTCAGAGGACCCGCACCATGGGGGGTAGTTCCCGTCACACCGATCCTGCGTGATCATGGTGGACGACACCTTAGACTTAAGGATTTTGAGTTTTTGGATTGGGAGCGAGGTCTGAGGACCGGCTCATTGTAGCCTACGGGCAGTTTTGTTATGATATATATATACATACAGATGACTCTTTTTGGTGTTTATACATTTTGCATGATTTATTTTTATGTACATGTTTTTACATTGATGTATGCATATGTGATTATGAATGCGATGGGTCTAATTTGTATGATGTATGCATATGGAATGAATGAAATGAGTTGTTGATGATTTGTCGATGCACCATAGACTGTACAAGATTTGACTGACTTGCTATAGTAATGGGATAACTTTGTGGAAGGCCGGTGCATGTGAAAACTGTGTTTTTGTATTTTGTCTATTTTTTGATGGTGATGTACGGAATGAAATGTACCAGTTGTATGAAAATGTAGTTAAGGTTTTTTGAGATGTAGATATTTTAACTAACTAGCCAAGACTATACATTTATCTCGCAAGACTTTTGAACAAGGTCTAAATCCGTCTTGAATTTAACCAAGTTATTTCACATCCCTGTGTGTGCAATTGAGTTTGTTTATGTGGTATTTATCAAGATACCGCCAATGCTAGATAGGCTATCAACCAAACCTGTACTGAGGATCACCTAATTAGCTCCACTAACTCTGTTGTTGTATTTAGAAAGATTAATCCATGTGACAATCTAAGGTACCATAAACTAGCTCATCCACATGCAAACATTGGTCTGCGCACACGCAAAGTGATGCAGGAGCATCCAGGGCAGCACATCAATCTTGCATCACCAAAAAAAAGACAAACAAAAGAAACAAGCAAAAAAGTTCTAAGTTTGAGAAAAAATATGCTAAGGTTCAAAGGTGTCACGATATCGCGACATAAAAGTTGTCGCGATATCGCGACACCATCAGCATCACGGTGGGCGCAAAATAAGTTGTCGCGATATCATGACATAAAAGTTGTCGCGATATCGCGACACCATCAGCATCACAGCGGGAGAAAAATAAGTTGTCGCGATATCGCGACATAACATTTGTCGCGATATCGCGACACCATCAGCACAACGGTGGGCGCAAACCCAAGTGTCGCGATATCGCGACACAAAGGTTGTCACGATATCGCGACACCTCCGATCAAGGGTGGAAGCAAAACTCAAGTGTCGCGATATCACGACATAAAGGTTGTCGCGATATCGCGACGGACTTAGAACAAAGCAAGAGCTAACATGCAGATGTCGCGATATCGTGACACCTCGACAAAGAAGGTCGAAGGGTGAAAAAGTGTCACGATATCGCGACACATTGGCGAAAGAGAGCCAAAGGCAGAAAAGTGTCACGAAATCGTGACATGTCACATTTTCGCGACCTGGCTAAGAAAGAGAAGGCGGGTTTTCATGGACTGTTACAGAATGATAGTTGGCGGTTCCAAAAGCCGTTAAGGCAGTTCCAGGAAACCGTTGCAACGGTTACAGGGACGGTTGCGAACGGCGTTTACAACAAGAATCTTTGATGATAAAAAGGGATTTTTTGAAGGATTGCGGAGGCTGGAGAGAGGAAGGCTACGGCTTCTTTTAGCATTTTTCTTACTGTGTAATTTTTCATGGTCTGAATTGTAAAGCTTCCATGCTTCGAAATAAAATTACGTCTTTGAAATAAAATTGCGTCTTTTCTTGGTTATTAAAATTGGCTCCCCATCAAGTGGTATTAGAGCAGTAAGATTCTGAGTGTGTGAGCAGAGTGCCGAACGTGAGGTAGCTTGCACTAGGATCTGGGGTTACGGGTTTTGAGAAACAGTGAAGCAGAATGCCACCGTGAAGAAATCGTGGTGCTGGAAGGAACGTGGTTCCTGAAGGAGACTTTCGAGCATTGCAGAGGCAAGTGCAGGCCTTGCAAGAAGAATTGCGTAGAGGAGTAGAGCCAAGAGGAGAAGACCAAAGCGATGATGAAGCTTGCGGAGTTGATGATCCATCTGAAGAAGAAGGAGAAGCAATGAGTTCTGCAGAAGCTCGAATGATTAAAGCTATTTCTCAAATTGGGAAAAGGCCGAAGATTGATGTATCCACATATTCTGGAAATTTAAATCCAAAAGAATTAATTGACTGGATTAATGACATGGAGGAATATTTCAAATATGAGGAAGTTGAAGATCCAAATCGAATTAAATTTTCTAGAACAAAGTTGAAAGGCCATGCTGGCATATGGTGGAAAGGAGTGCAACTGGAAAGAAACCAGAGAGGAAAAGAAAAGATCACAGGTGGGATCGAATGGTTGAAAAATTGAAATGGCAGTTTATTCCAACAGATTATGAATTAGATCTACTGAGAAAAATGCAGAGTTTGCGCCAGTCCAACAAGTCTATTAAAGAATATACAGAGGAATTTTTTAAAATTTCTATCAGAACCGGTCATACAGAAGCAAATAAAGAGAGAGTAGCCCGTTACATTAATGGGTTGAGAACCAACGTGCAAGAAGAATTGAGTCTGGTTCGAATGAACAACATTGAAGATGCTTACCGACTTGCTCTGAAAGTGGAAGAGAAACTGAACCTACGATTTGATAGTAAACAAAGAGGAAGAGGTCATGGTGGAAGAACTAGTGGAAGAACTAGCAGAGGTAAATATGATGACCAAAAGCAGACTGGTGAAACCAGCAATCACCAGGAACAGAAGGAGGAGAATGCTTACCGACCCCGTAATTAGAACAATTATTATCAAAGGGGACGAGGTAGAGGTGGACGCGGATATGGCAGAGGCAGATTTTGTGGAACCTGTTTCAATTGTGAAGAAGAGGGGCATCGATCATATGAGTGTCCCAAACACCAAGAAACACCGAACAGAAGGCCTGAAGGTAATGCCAGAGCTACAGTTGTTGAGGATGGTGTTGAATCTGAGCACTCTAAAGAAGCAGAGCATGGAGAAGTGATGATCACAAGGAGAACCTTGTTGAACGAAGAGAAGGAACCAGATCAGCGAAAAAGCCTGTTCCGCACAAGGTGCAAATGTTCAGGTAAAATCTATAATATTATTATTGATAATGGTAGTACAGATAATTTGGTTTTTGAGGAAATGGTAGCTAAGTTAAAGCTAGAAAGAAGACAACACCCGCATCCATACCGGATTGCATGGTTGCAGAAGGACCATAGAGCATTGGTCAGTGAACAATGCTTGGTCAAGTTTCAAATTGGAAGATACTAGGATGAGGTCCTGTGTGATATTTTGTCGATGGATGCTTGCCATTTGTTGCTGGGAAGACCATGGCAGTTTGACAGACATGCAGCGCATGATGGGCATGCAAATACCTATTCCCTGACAAAATACGGAGTATGCCACAAACTGAAGCCATTGAAGGAGGTTGAGGAAAAGGTATGCAATAATGCTAGAATTTGTTTAGTAGATGGCAAAAAAAAATTGGATGGTCTAAAGAGGGATTCAATGTGTTATGCATTAATTCCTGCTGTAAAGAGAAAAGAAACTACTGACATTCCAGCAGAAGTTGAACATCTGTTAGCAGAATTTCTTGATATTATATCAGACAATGTGCCTGAGGGTTTGTCGCCAATGAGGAAGATTAGTCATCAGATTGACTTAATGCCAGGATCTAGCTTACCCAATAAGGCTGCCCATAGAATGTCTCCTATAGAGAATGAAGAGTTGAACCGACAAGTTCAAGAATTGTTGAGGAAGGGTTTGATTCGAGCAAGTTTGAGCCCTTGTGCAGTACCAACAGTACTTGCACCAAAGAAGAATGGTGAATGGCGAATGTGCATTGATTCCCGAGCCATTAATAAAATTACCATTAAATATCGCTTTCCATTACCCAGAATGGATGATATAATGGATTGTTTGAGTGGAGCTAAATACTTCACTAAGATTGATTTAAAGAGCGGATATCACCAGATTCGTGTTAGAGAGGGTGACGAATGGAAAACAGCTTTTAAAACCAGAGAGGGTTTGTATGAGTGGTTAGTTATGCCATTTGGATTGACTAATGCACCCAGTACGTTTATGAGGCTGATGAATGAAGTATTGCGTGACTTTCTGGAAAAGTTCGTGATAGTTTATCTAGATGATATTCTGATTTTTAGTAAAACATTGGACGAGCATTTGTTGCATGTTCGAACAGTTTTTGAAAAACTGCGTGAGGAGCAGTTATTAATTAATATACAAAAGTGCAGTTTTGTGTAGAAAGAGTTGATTTACCTGGGATTTGTCATCTCAGAGGAGGGTCTGAAAATGGATCCTGAAAAAGTGAAGGCTATCATTGAATGGCCTGCCCCATGAAATGTAACAGAGGTAAGATCGTTTCATGGTCTTGCAAGTTTCTATCAAAAATTTATTAGAGACTTTAGCAGTATTTGTGCGCCCCTAACATAAACTATGAGAGGGGATAAGAGAGAATTTAAGTGGACTGCCAAGGCAGGTACCATGATGGACATATTGAAAAAGAAAGTGACAGAACAGCCCATTCTGGCACTTCCCAATTTTAATAAAGTGTTTCAGGTTGACTGTGATGCTAGTGGCAGCGCCATTGGAGCCGTATTGAGCCAAGAAGGTAAACCTGTTGCATATTTTAGTGAAAAATTGAATGATGCTCGCAAGAAATATTCTATTTATGATCAAGAATTCTATGCTATAATTCAGGCTCTTAAGAAATGGAGACATTATTTGCTAACCAAAGAGTTTGTTTTATATACTGACCATCAAGCTTTGCAGTATATAAATAGTCAAGGTAAACTTAACCAGTGGCATTTGAAGTGGGTTGAATTCCTGCAGAGTTATACCTTTGTCCTGAAGCATAGAAGTGGCAAATCTAATAGAGTTGCAGATGCCTTGAGTAGAAGGCATAATTTGTTGATGGAAATGAGAGTGCAAGTTGTTGGGTTTGATGAACTCAAGAGTTTATACCCAGCAGATCCAAATTTTGTAGAGGCATGGACGGCATGTGTGTCTCCTACTACTGTGGATCGTACTAAGTGGTTGGATTTTATGATCCAAGATGGGATGCTATTTCGGCAGAACCAGTTGTGCATTCCACGTAGTTCCATGAGGGAAAATTTGATCAAAGAGAAACATAGCGGAGGACTAGTAGGGCATTTTGGTCGAGATAAGACCATTGCTCTTGTTAGTGAGAATTACCATTGGCCGCAGTTGCAGCCGGATGTGACCAAATTTGTGCAGGGTTGCAGAGTGTGCCAGATGGCAAAAGGAGTCAGCCAGAATACAAGAATGTACCAGCCATTGCCTATACCAGAGAGACCATGGGAGGACATCAGTATGGATTTTGTTCTTGGTCTGCCAAGGACACAATGTGGAAATGATGCCATTTTTGTTGTTGTTGACAGGTTTTCGAAGATGGCTCATTTTATTCCATGTCAGAAGACAAGTGATGCTGTTCATATTGCAGGCTTGTTTTTTAGGGAGGTTGTGCGCCTTCATGGTCTACCCCAAAGCATTGTCTCGGACAGAGATACCAAATTTGTGGGTTATTTCTGGAGAACCCTGTGGAAGAAGCTAAAAACAGAATTGAAATTCAGTTCTACGTACCACCCGCAGACTGATGGACAGACCAAAGTAGTCAACCGAAGTTTGGGTAATCTTCTACGATGTCTAGTAGGAGATAAACCCAAGGGATGGGATCTAATTTTACCACAGGCAGAGTTTGCTTACAATAATTCTATCAATCGCAGTACTGGTAAATCCCCATTCTAGATAGTGCATGGGAACAGCCCGAGAAATGCTTTTGAGTTGAGGCCGATGGATAAGGGTGACAAGCACAGTGCTGAAGCTGAAGACTTTGCAGCACACATGAAGAATTTGCATGAAGAAGTACAGCAACATATCAGTCAAATGAATGCTACTTACAAAGCCCAAGCAGATCAGAAGCGGCGTTTCAAGGAATTCCAGATAGGAGATGAAGTCATGGTTCATTTGCGCAAGGAACGTTTTCCTACCAAAACCTACAATAAGCTAAAAATGAAGAAGTTTGGACCATGCCGGATCATAGGTAAACGAGATTCAGGCAATGCCTATGAAGTAGATCTACCGAGTGAGATGAATATTTCACCCATCTTCAATATTTCAGACTTGGTTGAATATCATGCAGGCAGTTGTAGCGAACCACCCAATCTGGAACTGTGGAACATTCCAGCATCCACTCCCGACAAAGAAGAAATTGAAGACATACTCGACACTCGCGAAGGCAGAAGTACCCAAAACAGGCAATATTTGCAGTATTTGGTCAAGTGGAAGAACCGACCTGTCGAAGATGCCACATGGTTGTCCAAATTAGAGGTTGATCGTCTGGGTTTTCCTCTGACCGTCCAGAAGTGAGGATCACTTCTAAAAATCTACCCTAGGTGTCTGATGCAGGAGCATCCAGGGCAACACAACAATCTTGCATCACCAAAAAAAGACAAACAAAAGAAACAAGCAAAAAAAGTTCTAAGTTTGAGAAAAAATATGCTAAGGTTCAAAGGTGTCGTGATATCGCGACATAAAAGTTGTCGCGATATCGCGACACCATCAGCATCACGACGGGTGCAAAATAAGTTGTCACGATATCGCGACACCATCAGCATCACGACAGGCGCAAAATAAGTTGTCACGATATCGCGACATAAAAGTTGTCACGATATCGCGACACCATCAGCACAACGACGGGCACAAACTAAATGGTCGCGATATCGTGACATAATAGTTGTCGCGATATCGTGACACCATCAGCACAACAATGGGCGTAGACCCAAGTGTCGCGATATCGCGACACAAAGGTTGTCACGATATCGCGACACCTCCGATCAAGGGCAGAAGCAAAACTCAAGTGTCGCGATATCGCGACATAAAGGCTGTCGCGATATCGCGACGGACTTAGAACAAAGCAAGAGCTAACATGCAGATGTCGCGATATCGCGACACCTCGACAAAGAAGGTCGAAGGGCAAAAAAGTGTCGTGATATCGTGACACATTGGCGAAAGAGAGCCAAAGGCAGAAAAGTGTCACGAAATTGTGACATGTCGCGTTTTCGCGACCTGGCTAAGAAAGAGAAGGCGGGTTTTCATGGACTGTTACAGAATGATAGTTGGCGGTTCCAGAAGCCGTTAAGGCAGTTCCAGGAAACCGTTGCAGTGGTTACAAGGACGGTTGTGAACGGCATTTACAGTAAGAATCTATGATGATAAAAAGGGATTTTTTTGAAGGATTGCGAAGGCTGGAGAGAGGAAGGCTGTGGCTTCTTTTAGCATTTTTCTTACTATGTAATTTTTCATGGTTTGAATTGTAAAGCTTCCATGCTTTGAAATAAAATTGCGTCTATGAAATAAAATTGCATTTTTTTTTCTTGGTTATTGAAATTGGCTCCCCATCACAAAGCTAATGTGATAGACATATCGTCATGCGGGTAGGATACCGCCATTGCCAGGTAGGCTGTCCACCAAACCCGTAATGAGGATCACCTAGATGGTTTTCGAATGCTAAGAATTTCAGGGATTCAAGTTTAGGTTATTTTTTCACTAAATTATTTGGGAAACGTGCTTGTCTATATAGTGATGAAAATCATTGTTTATTTTTTTATTTATTTTTCTTTTTGAGCAAGGATTTTGAATAGTGGTGATAACCACTGTTATTTGATTTTGTATTTTGAGCTTTGTAAGTTTGATCTTGTGAATGGCCTTGATCCTGTTGGCCTTGGGGATGACTACCCATCCTATGTAGGGACGTGTAGTATGAATCCTTACGACTTTGGGAACCAAGGGGATAATGGAGATTATGAAGTAAGGGCATTGATCTTTTAGGCCTTGGGGATGACTACCCATCCTGGTTAGGGGCGTGTAGTACGAATCCTTACAACTTGGGGACCAAAGGTGAGTGGAGATGGTTGTGATGATGGTTTGTTGGAATTGTGTTTTTGAATAGCGTTGATCCTTTTAGGTCTTGGGGACGACTACCCATCCTTGGCAAGGACGTGTAGTACGAATCCTTACAACTTTGGGGACCAACTATGATTGGGATTTGTGGGAGTGGTGAAAACCACTATTTATTATGGGGAATGGATAGGGAAGAGCTCGTCCTTTTGTCAATTCTCAGCATTTTGGAACCATTCGCACAGGGGGATGAACAGGCTAATATTTCACCTATGGTACCCTAGACTGCTTTGTAGGTTTCTCTTGCATTCACACAACTTAGGAATTATTATATGTGTGTTAATTTGTGTTGGGATGCTACGTAACAAGGTGTGATCCAAGTAAAACTTTCCCATGTAAAATCTGTTTAACTATGTATAATTTTGGCTAGAAAATTAAAGACAGCTGAATGACCGAAACCCTATATACATTAGGAGACAACTGACTATGCTAAAAATGGCGGTATGCTAGATGTATGCATTTATGAAAATGGATTTGATGTGGAAAAGGATGGAATTGCCAAGTAATGACAGCCTATGGTGCTTTTGACTTGTATGACCTATCAAAGGTATAATGTATGGATGCGATGCCTAATGCAACCTATATTTTTGTATTTTGATTTTTATGAGAATGCATGGAATTGAAATGCAAATGTTTTTGTGATTTGTGATTTTTTATGACTATGCATGGAATTGAGATGCAATTGTTTTTTGTGATTTTTGATGATTTTATTGTTTTTGTTTGGTTTTGGAATATTTGTTTTGACCAAGCAGTTATGGTAACCCTTGGAGCGTTTGGTTTTGACCAAAGGGTTTATGGATACCTTTGGAGCATTTTGGGGGTGACCAAGCGAGTATGAGAATCCTTGGAGCGTTTGGTTTGACCAAAGGGTTTATAGATACCTTTGGGGCATTTTAAGGTTGACCAAGCGATTATGAAAATCCTTGGAGCTTTTGGCTTGACCAAAGGGTTTATAGATACCTTTGGGGCATTTAGGGTTGACCAAGCGATTATGAAAATCCTTGGAGCTTTTGGCTTGACCAAAGGGTTTATAGATACCTTTGGGGCGTTTTAAGGTTGACCAAGCGATTATGAAAATCCTTGGAGCTTTTGGCTTGACCAAAGGGTTTATAGATACCTTTGGGGCATTTAGGGTTGACCAAGCGATTATGAAAATCCTTGGAGCTTTTGGCTTGACCAAAGGGTTTATAGATACCTTTGGGGCATTTAGGGTTGACCAAGCGATTATGAAAATCCTTGGAGCTTTTGGTTGGACTATGGCTCTCTAGATGTGGAATGGCCTCAAATGACTGATGTTCAAGGGTTCTGTTTCCTTGATTCCTTCAAGAGAGGCAAGCCGGTATGTTCCAGGTCCTATTCGATTGTCAATGATATAAGGACCTAACCAGTTTTCCATGAACTTGTCCCGTAGATGGGATGGCAAATTAGAATTTTGTTGGTTCTCTTTTAAGACCAAGTCACCAACCTAAAATTCCCTGAGGTGGACTTTCATGTTGTATGCTCTCTTAAGTCGCTCTTGATAGATACGCAAATGCTCGAGAGCATTAACGTGTCGTTCGTCGAGCAACGTCAGTTGATCTAACCGGGCCTGCCATGCAGTGTCATCATCGATGAACTCTTGCATTGAAATGCACAGGGAAGGGATTTCCAACTCAAAAGGCATGACTGCCTCGAGCCATACACCAACGAAAATGGAGTTGCCCTAGTGGGCGTCCGAATGCTGGTGCGATAAGCCCATAGGGCAAGCGGGATCTGAATGTGCCAGTCCTTATGATTGTCTGCAACTATCTTTTTGAGAATGGTGACTAGCATTTTGTTGGACGCCTCTACTTGCCCATTTGCCTACGGATAATAGGGTGTTGAAAAACTGTGCTAAATTTTGTACTTTGTGGTCAAAGCACGCACATCTTTGTTCTTGAATGGTGTCCCATTATCTGACAGGATCTTGGATGGAATACCAAAATGACATATGATGTTATGCAAAATAAACTCCGCAATGCGGGATCCAGTCGTAGTGGTTAGCGGAATTGCTTCCACCCACTTGGTGAAGTACTCTGTGGCCGTTAAAATAAATGTGTGACGACCAGACGACATAGGGGAGATCTTTCCAATTAGGTCAAAGCCCCACTACGAAAAAGGCCAAACCGATTGGATCGACTGCAAGGCCTGAGAAGGTACGTGTGTCAAATTAGCATGGTGTTGACACTTCACGCACTTCTTCACATATGCACAACAATCTCGCTCTAAAGATGGCCAATAATAACCCATGCGAAGAATGCGCTTTGTGATGGCCATACCGCTGAAGTGGCCACCACATGTACCATCGTGAGCTTGGGTGATCGCCCAAGCGGACTCTTGCTGGTCCAAACAACGAAGGAGGATTCCTTCATAATTTTGACGATACAAAATGTCTCCTAACAAGACATGCTTTGCCACTTTCTATTTGAATGATCTTTTCGCGGCTTGTGTCAATCCAAGTGGGAGGTTACCTAGCTTGAGGTAATCCCGAATGGGTGTGTACCAATCCTGCTGATCAAAAACCTCGATAGTATGAACGACCAATCCCTCTTGAAGTCCATCCCTAACAAAAGCTGAGCGGGAAAGAACTTGTAAAAATAGCATTGTGTTGCTATTAAGAGGGGTCGAGGAGAACAAGGACCCCCAGTTGGCTCGAGTCAAACAATCATGGATTCGAGAGAACTTATCCGAAGATGGTTCAATCTGGATCAGGTGGATTCTTGGCATCAGATCAGAGCTTGCACGCTCCATCACGGATTGCGATAATGTTTTAACCTGAATGGTTGTCATTTCACCAGAAGGGTCTTGTGGGATTAGTGACCCCAAGGAGGCCATAGTATCCACAAAATGATTTGATGATCGAGGGAGTGCCTCGATGTCATACCATTCAAGTTGTGCCAGGAATTTGTCCACAAGGGCTTTGTAGGCCTGTAGAACTGGACATTTACATTGAAAAATCCCCTTCACTTGATTGACAATCAACAACGAATCACCAAAGATGTTTAAACGTTTAATGTTCATGGTGATTGCTGTTTGAAGACCTATGAGCAAGGCTTCATATTCTGCATTGTTATTGGTGCACGGGAAGTCTAATTTAAATGACAAAGGCATTGGAGCGCCTTGCGGAGTGAAGAATACAATTCCTGTGCCACCCCCTTGCTCACATTTAGAACCATCGAAGAATAGGGTTATGTCAACTGTGACTCAGGCTCATCAGAATCTGGCGATTCTGAAACATGGAAGACCCCATCATCAGGTAGTTCGAAAGTTAGAGGCTGATCGTCTTCAAGAGGAGCCTCGGCTAGTTGATCGGCGATGACTTGACCTTTTATGGATTTTTGTCCAATGAACTCTATGTCAAACTCCGTCAACAACATGATCCATTTCGCCATGCGGCTACTATGATAAGTATGACTCATCATGTATCGCAATGGATTCTCCTTAGACACAACATACGTCTTATTACTGAGCATGTAGTGGCATAGCTTTTTGGTAGCAAACACCACTGCCAAGCAGAGCTTTTCAACGTATGCATAGTTAAGTTCATAACTGACTAGGGTGCGGCTAAGATAGTATGTAGCCTGTTCTTTGTGAAGTTCATTTTTCCGGGACAGCATGGCGCCCAGTGCCACCTCGATAGTTGAGATGTATAAATAGAACGACACTCCTGGTCTAGGTGGTGCCAATACTGGCGGCGAAACCAAGTACTATTTAATGTCGTCAAAGGCTGATCGGCACTCGTCATCCCAATGAAATGTGACCCCCTTATGCAATAATTTATTCATGGGTCGGCATTTGTCAGATAACTGCGCTATGAAGCGCTTGATCGACGCAACCTTTCCCTGCAGACTCTTGAGCTGCTTGATGGTGGTTGGGGGAAGCATTTCAAGGATTGCCTTGACTTTGTTTGGGTCTACCTCGATTCCTCGTTTGGAGACTATGAAACCCAAGAGCTTTCCAGAGGTGACGCCAAAGACGCACTTCTTGGGGTTTAGTCTGACTTTATGTTCAATGAGGCGATCGAGGACCTTGCTCAAGTCACCGAGGTGATCTGGGCGCAAAAGAGATTTGGCCAACAAATCATCCATGTAATCTTCCAAAGTTTTGTGCATGTAATCATGGAAGATGTACGTCATGGCACGTTGGTAAGTGGCACCAGCATTTTTAAGACCAAAAGGCATGACCTTATAGCAAAATGTCCCCCAAGGCGTTGTGAATGCCGTTTTTAGTTGGTCCTCAGGATTGATACGAATCTGATTGTATCCTGAGAAACCATCCATAAGGGAAAGCATTTCATGGCCCGCTGTGGCGTCTACCAATGCGTCGATGCTTGGCAAGGGAAAATCATCCTTAGGACTCGCTTTGTTAAGATCTCAAAAGTCGGTGCATATGCGAATCCTCCCATCGGGCTTCTTGATGGGAACCATGTTAGACAACCATGGAGGATAATCCACACAGATGACAAACTGGGCATCCAACAACTTTTGTAACTCGTCTTTTACCATTAAGGCCACTGTTGGGTGCATCTTGCATAGTTTTTGCTTTACTGGCTTGATTGTCGGATCAAGCATTAAATTATGCGTGACTAGCTGTGGGTCTAGTCCCGGCATATCCTTGTATGACCATGCAAAAACCTCCTTCTTTTCCTTAAGAAGGGCAACATAATCGGCTTGCTCTTCGGGGGAAAGACTTACCCCTAGCTTGAGAATCCATGGATTCATTGGATCTGTGCTGATGTCTACATCAGTCGTTGCCTCGACCGACATGTGGGATCCATCCTCCAACTGGTGTGGAGTTGGGATCAGGTGGATATCGTTTGCTGAATTAAGATCATCATTAGGAACGTCAAGTTCCTCTTCAGCATGGAAGACATCCTGAGTCTGTCCTGGAGTGAAATGAAACATCCCACCGCAAGGCCAATACTCTGATGGGGATGGTGGTGTGTCAGCACGATCCCAATCTATAGCCTCTATGTCTAGATGCAATGATCATGTTGGATTGGCTGGATCATGGATGGGGGCGGTCAAGTCAATGGAGATCATGTTTATGAGATGATTGTAACCTCCATTACCATAGGTGTGATAACTCTGACATTCAGGATGTTCTTGATGCGTTGGATCTGGCTCTGTAGGCATTGGCACAAAGGGATCAGCCCTATGCGCGGACATGCAAACAGGGTCTGCCCTAGGCACTGATGGTTTGATAGGGTCTCCAGGTGGAAGATGCTCTCTGTATACCTAGAGTGGCGGGTGCAGTAATTGCTATAACTACACCGGGTTGAGGTGCCACCTATGTCTTGGACCTATGTGTAATTGTTCAAACATGTCATCTATGTCCAAGGGATATCGTTGTTGCATTTGTTGCCTTTGTTGCATTTGTCGCATGTGGTTGAGATAGGCCATCTCAGTTTCATCTTCCGAATCACTGTCGGAGAACCATAGGCCTTCGTTAACTCCAAGGGTTGCTTGCGACACATGGGGCTCACCTTGTTCAAGCAGATTTATGTGGTCCCATCTAGGTTGTTTCGCCCTCTATGGGGGGACCGGATTGTCTTGAAGTGGCATGTGCTCAATTGGAGCAGCCAATGGGAACATTGTCAGGAAGCTTTCCTGATCATCATTCATTGGATATTCATGCGAATGATCATACTCCGACTCATCTTCGAAAGACCCTTCTTGGTCTTGTCCATATTCCCCTTGTGGGTGAGTCCATGAGGTTTCTCCTTGTTCGGCCGAAGGGAAAGGGTTGTTGAGGTCAACAAGGTTGTTTTTTTGTAATGGGAAATAATCTCCCAATGTATAAGTTGTATTTGGATTGGCATATGGATCTGATGCCAACCCATCCTTGTTGCCTATCCCTAGGCCTTGCATGTTTTTGACCAAGATGTCGAGGGGCAAAGGGTGATTAAACCCTACTCCTGACTTGTCATAAGGCATTTGGTATCTTGGTTGGCACAAAACACGCACTCCTTGTTCATACCTACCTAACCCATATCCATGCCAATTGCATTGGCTAAGATATCGTAATGCGAAGTCTGGGTTAGACAGATAATTGACATCCTCCACAAAGGGCTCTTCATCTTCCTCTTCTCGTCGGGAAGGTTCAACGCCATGATCCAGGCCCCCAAAAATAAAGTTTGTCTGATTAGGTGGGTAACCTAAAGGAACCACGGAGCCTATGGGGAGTCGAGGTCTTCCCATGTCTTGCATAGACTGAAGTGTGGGCGTTGCAACAACATTGCGCACTATATACTCCCCCATGCCTGTGTTAGACATCTCAATAGTAATCGTTGGCGATTGAGAGGGAGCGAATGGGAGTTCTCCCTGAGTCCACTCCATGTGGGGTGAACTAGGTGTCTCGACTTCCATTCTAGTAGGCATCTCTTCTGTCGAGATGGTGGAGACTAAAGGTGGTTCTGCTTCCAGGGGCTTCTTTCCTTTGTCCGTTGGTGTGGCCACCGTAGGTGGCATCGTTGTGGGAGGACCGGATGAAGAAGATGCACCCGCCTGGGAATTTGATTGATTTGGTAATGGAGATTCTTGCTTAATCGGACCCCTTTTAGATGGATTTAACTGGAAATCCACATGCGTTGAAGGGAGGGTCGACTGCGGCATTAGTTGCATTGAATTGCAGTATTTAAAAGGTTCTAAATCTATGGGGACCACGTGCACTTGTCCTTCAAATGTGTACTTTAAACATTGATGAGCAATTGAAGGGACACACTTCATATCCCGGATCCAAGGCCGCCCAAGCAAGATATTGTAAGCCATCTCACCTTCTAAAATGTGGCACAATGTATGAATGGTATTTTGTCCCACTTGTATGGGTAGGACAATTGTGCCAACTGTCGAGCATATCGCATCATTAAATGCTCGAAGAGTGTAAGTGGAAGGTACAATGTGAGAGGCTGGAAGCTTCAAATGTTTCAGTGCAGCGGTTGTAATAATGTTACTGGATGAACCAGTGTCTACCAACACCCGCTTGTACGGAGTCCCGTTGACCCACACAATAACGTGTAGGGGTGGATCCGCTACATCCCCAGTCACCATTTTTAATTCATCTTCCCTAAAGGTGATGACTGGTTCGGTACATTGTTTGACATGCCCCACAAAATTGTTGAACGAATTCTCTTCGTGGGGTTGCAGCTCAATTGCCTTTAATATCTCCATGAGAGCTTCCCGATGGGGCATCGATTGTTGAATAAGCTCATATATGGAGAGCCTAGCCGATGTGGTCCTTAGACTTTGAGTAAGTCTAGTTCGAATCGTGGCCACTGGTCTAGGCGGGGGCAGCTATGTAGGATTCGGTTGAGGTTGTGACATGGATGGAACTTCCCTTGTGGTTGTCACGGGGGCAGCTCCTGGGTATCTCTTGTTTCTTGTCACAATGCTGATCATCCCAACATACCCCTCCATGGGGCAATTTTGCTGCACTTCGTTGACATGAAGAGGTTTTGCTTGTGCATCATGTGCAGGTAAAGGATCTCTGAAAACACCCATTTGTTGGTTGTTGGGTGCGATGGGGTTATCCACTACCAATGTGTTATTGTCAATGAGGTCTTGCACTAAACCTTTGAATTTCCAATAGGCGTTAAGGTCATGCCCTTTCCTTCTATGGAATCTACAGTAAAGATCCTCTCTGTAGCCCTTAGGCTTTGGCGCATTAGGATCGATTGTTTGAATCTTTGGCAGATTAATCAAGTTTGCCAGCGACAAACGGTCAAACAAGGAGTCCCTGGACTCGGTGTATGGTGTAAATTGCCACCTAGGGTGACGCTGCTGATTGTGGTCTTGTTTTTTATTATCTTTCTCATAGTTATTGTGAGGCACCACCTGATAATTAGCCTTTGGAGGCTGTGTTGCTGGGGCAGGCTTAGGGGCATTGATAGCAACTTGATTGACCACGATGGGTTTCTGTTGCGTATTCCCTATTTTGGTGCTCTTGTTCCATTATTTTTTCTTAGGCTTGGCAATTTTGCCATCTTGTATCTTGATCTCTTCGATAATTCTAGCTTGCGCCAGAGCTTCTTCTAAAGTGGCGTATTGTTGCAGCTGCAATAGCACAGAGATCGATCGCAAATAGCTCTTTGCGAACATTTGAGTTAGGTCGGACATAGGAGGGAGGTAGGATAGCTTTGAAAGCAATGTCCTCCATCGATTCCCATATGCCACCATAGATTCCTCCTCATACTGCTTGAGGCTAGCTAGATCACTTAGTGACGCCTTTTTCTTTGTGTTAAAAGTGAAACGTTCTAGGAACGCGTCCACTAGCTGATCCAAGTTGTAGATGCTATGCTTTGGTAGATGGGTAAACCAATCCGAGGTAGGTCCTGCGAATGTGGTTATAAATGTTCTTAATAGCAATGCATCATTGTCTTGTATACCGAAGCATTGGCTCAAAAATCGAGTCACATGCTCTTGAGCATCTTCATCCCCTCGAAAGAGTGCCAACTAGGGCAGCTTAAAATGTTCGGGGTATGGAGGTGCTGGCACTGATGGATGCACAGGATGACTACGGAGTTGGCGTAAGGTAGGCTTTTGGGGCCCAATAGTCTTGAGTTCCATAGTCTCTAAGCATTCTAACAACACTTTGTATGCATCGGAGGACTTAATCTCCTCCTCCTTGGTTTGCTCCCGCTGTGGGTTGCGGGGAACTTGAGGCCTTTGGAGGGGTAACTGGGTAGCATCCCTTCTGCCTTGATAGGGCATTTCAGCCCACTCTTCTTCTTGGTCATAATCCTCATAAGCTTCTTGAGGAGTGTCTGGCCTAGGCCTGTGAACATTGATAGGTGCCCGCGGAGGATGCCCATCACGGTTGCGGGGAGTGGCCTCCCGCTTAGGCCTAGGAGGTCTTAGAGGTAGTGCTTGATGAAGTCGTGGAGACCTATCTCGCACTAGGGGGTTGTGCCTCACATACATCTCAGATTGCTATGTGCGAGGGACTGGGGCCTTCTCAGGCGCATTGTTGTGAAGCAGTTCAGCTGTCCGACGTTGAATGCGCTCTTGGTTAAGGCGACACAAATGTTCTAATTGTTGTTGGTCTTGCCTAAGCCACGTGATCTGCGCTTGGTGGGCGGCTAGTTTGGCAAATGCCAAGTCATTTTGTTCCACCGTCTCTGGGTTAGGAGGCCTAGATGCCTCCCCTACATGCCTTTCTCGGTCATGATACTCTGAGACCCCTATCTGTTGCTTCCCTCTGTCGAGGTTAGCAGCATTGACTTGAAGCTCTGGTCTCAATGAGCGATTTGGATATAAAGCGGGTGCAGACGTGCATCGTTCCCACGCTATGTACTATCTTTGAGGAACCTACTGATCTTCCTCACATTCTCTGTTATATGCATAAAAGGTGCGGGTAGAATTGTCTTGCCCTGTCGGGAGAACCTGATATTCTGGATATGGTCTAGTGTGTCCGACATTAATCAGGGGTAAATTAGGAGTAACGACATCATATGGTTCCTCCTTGTGGACCCTTTGTTGTTCTAGAGCAAGTACATAGCGCTTCATCACTAGGCCACCCATAACGAACTTCAAAGGGGGGCCTTGTATCTAGGTCACGTGCTACATGTTGGTTGTTTTCTTGAAAGGATCTTTTTTGAATGGGAGTACCCCCTAAGGATGTGCCTCTATAGTCTTGTCTAGTGATGGCATGAGTTGGAGTGCCCCTCAAGGAGGTGCCTCTAAAGTCATGTTCTGTAACTGCATGGTGTGGACTAACTTGTGTACCCTGCCACCAAGGCGGGATGGCCAAGTCTTTAGGGCTATATCGGGGTGACTTGTCCCCCTTGGTGCATTCTCTACAGCTTCTACCCGTGATTGGGCTTGGCTACGAGTATACACCATGGTAATGTTAACCTAAAGATGTGGAAACTCTTTTTTATGATTTTTCTTTTTAAACAGAAAATAGCATACACACACAAGCAATGATTATCTCTTTTAAAGATTAATAGTGTGCCCTAAATCTGGTTTCATGTGTTTTTGTTGTTTGTTTTTGTGTTTTTGAAAACTTTTTATGAAAACCGTTTAAATGCAATTATGAAGGCTCTTATAACTCCCAAAATGGTCGCCCTTCAATATACCATTGTCGGACCGATATACCAACCTCTCTATATACCCGCCCTTACGTGAGGGAGACTGTAGGTACGTGAGAGCAGATGATACGTGGAACATAGGTGGTACGGAAGGGGGATTGTCCTGTTAATGACACCTACCATAGAAGACTTATCCTCGCACGCTGGGAATCACCCCAACGACACTCGGTCAGCTTTCATCAGGATTTACGCCTAACAACAGTGACAATCGGGGTAAATGGATGCAAATATCCAAGCCAACGTGGTGATGAAATCCACTGTTGGGCTTGCTCAAGGGCTAGGGTTTTACGACCAGCTCCTTGGTTTAAGTAACCACGTGATGTGTGGGGTTCATTTTAATTTGCAAAAATTTGAAACAGGCAAACAAAAAGGAAACTTTCCCTAAGCCATACAAAACTGAAAACCAAAAAACAAAAAACAAAAATTTGACAAAAGCTTGTTAAAAACCCCTACCTCTTCTCTTCCCACAAGGATGCTTTTGATTTGCTGGTCTAAAAAATGCATAGAATGCTATTCGTCCCTGGGTGAGACGAATATCAGAACAGTATTCGTTCCAGGGTGAGACGAATGGTATATTCGTCTCTGGGTGAAACGAATCCCAATTCTGTAATCATCACTGTCAGAAATGAATAACAGTCTAATGACTGAAAAATAGGTACCTGTAATCAAAACAAGCAATTTTAGGTCAGAAATCTAACCTAAAAAAAAATAGAGGACAGAAGGTCCCACCGTGATCGCCATTGAAAGCACGAGATTTCAGAAACAAAAAGGAAAGACTAAACAAAATTGCATTAAAAGGAAAGAACACAAATGAATGAACACAAGATATAAAAGCAATATAAAATATGGCCCTTTTTATTGATATTCTTTCAGTAATGTGTTACAATACGTCTCCTTCCTTTTTAGGGGATAGGAGCGTCAAATGTTGATCTTTTACAACTTGTTTTAGAATTCCTTCTTCCGCGTGCCCACATATAAGATGGGCGAACCAAAACGTTGCCACCGCTTGTGTTGATAAAAGTAGACTCCTCGCTGCTCCTCTAATGCTAAGAACCTACGTTCAAAGAAACAAACAAAGAATCGGTAGCACTCGTATATGAAAAATAAAAGTGCGAATATGAAGGGTTACTTGATGAATGTAAAAGATGAATATAATGATGATTAAAATGAGTCCAAATAAACTAAAAATTTGACAGAAGCGTAAATACGTAACTAATAAAATGCTGCAAAAGAAACAGTCACCAAATTTGATATAGATCCGTATTCGTCCCTGGGTCGGACGAGTAAACCTGCAACAGTTTGGTACTCGTTCAGGGGTGAGACGAGAAAACCTGTGATAGTTTGTTACTCGTTCCAGGGTGCGACGAGAAAACCTGCAACAGTTTGGTACTCGTTTCGGGGTGAGACGAGAAAACCTGCAATAAGGCAGGGGGTGCCCGAAGGCAAACCACCCATGGGTTGAAACTTTGTTTCGACACCAATCCGCTTGGGATGGGTCCGAAACCTATTGTGATGTGTTGTCGACAAATTGATAGGCTATTGTGGTCAGAAAAATCAGGTTTTTGGTTCTTGATTCGTGCCTTCAAAGTCACCCAATAACCTCCTTTTCGATTAAGAGATTATGGATGTAAAGACACAAATCGTAAGTCAACAAAATAGCAGCACTTCGTCGCTCAAAATGCTCCTTCTCTGTATATCTTTTGGGTGAGGAAATTCACCATTTTATAGACCCAAGGGGTCTCTTTGAATTAGCATGCAAAAGTGCTACTTAGCATGAATGCTCTTTCAGGGAAGAGAAGACTTCTCCCTGATCAAGGCTCCATAACTGCTTCTGTAACTGCTGCTGCATGCCCAAAAGAACTCACTCGCACTCCCATGCAATGAAGGGAGAGTTAAGTAGCTAATTTGAGTTGTCATGAAAAAGCCCACTCTCATTCCCATGCAATGAAGGGAGAGTCAAGTGGCAAATCCGAGTTGTCCTAAAAAGCTCACTCTCATTCCCATGCAGTGAATGGAGAGTCAAGTGGTTGTCAAAAGAACTCACTCGCACCCCTATGCCATGAAGGGAGAGCTAAGTGGCAGTTTTGAGTTGTCATGGGCCGAGGTTTGACTTTTTGCAGGTCAAACCTGGCATTCGTCCCACCTCGGAGCGAGCGCTGGTAATCGTCCCTGGGTGGAATGAGTACCATTCTGCACTCGTCCCTGGGTGAAGCGAATAAGTAGCAGAGTGCCTAAAAGGTGCCAAATTGATCTCTGACTTTTAAAACTATTGTGTGAGTGGTTAGGACCACTGTTTTAACCTCTGGGGCTGCCCTGGGGGCTGTTTGTGTCAATGCGATCAGCGCTTGTTGTCACGTAATCGGATTGGTGCTATTTTGGTGTCTACAATGACCACTTTAAGATACCTTTTTTTTTATATTAGATTCCTATCATGAACTGAAAATAAGAAGGAATTTCTAAAGGAAATAATAATAATTAAAGATAATGGATGAGTTGTTATGGAAAATTTTAACATTTTGGAACAATGTAATGAACCCATTACCATCTAGGTATTTTATTAACATGACTTATAAGTGGGAATAATAGAAGGAGGTAACTTATTTATAAATGAGAGAGATGAATGGTCTATCATCAATACAAATTATTTACTAACTTCATATTAGCTATAACTAAAATAATGATAATTTGATACTTTGTTTATACACTTTTCTATTTAAAATAATCTTGACAACAACATCAACTAAATATATATTGTAAGTCTTAAACAATATGATAAAAAGACTTTAAAAATAGTTATATTGACCTTAGAATAGAAAAAAGACTAAAATTATAATGTTTTGCTTTCATTTAGCAATATAATCTACTACAAGAATCATTGTCTTAAGGATAAACATTATCACTAGGAACTATTGCATTTGGGAGGATATGCTTCTAAATATAACTTAGGATTTGTTTTGGTTAAGTATCATAGATAAAATTAATATATTATATTGATGAAATTTATGAAATAAATGCAAATAAAGTGTTTTGGAGGGTCATAAGATTATGCTAAAATTTTATATGGATTTGTAAATGTGTGGATAGGAATGGGGATAACCTAAAGGTATTGTTTGATTTATCTTTACCTCAAGGATATTTAACATCTTTCCAAGGATAATTATCCATCCAAAAATATGAAATCATAGCCTACATTTTCTATAATATACATCTTACCCATACAAGGTGTGAATTTCTTCATCAAGTTTTAATGGAGCACCATGTATAAATATATATGTGCTAATTGACACTGAGAAATATCCTACAACATGTCAAATAAAGATATCAAATACTCCATGAGGTATAATTCAACCATGGTTAAGGTAATAAGTAATTTTAAAACTTCAAGGCTAAAATCAATTTTATTATTGAGATTAAAGGGGAAAAAATATTTTCTAAGTAAATCCTCTAGCTAGGATGGTGGTTAAAAATAATTAATCAAGGTGGAAATGTATAGGTTCCAAAATTGAAGTAACCAAAATCATCATAGATAGATCACAAAGGTAAAATATTATGACATCAATGACCTTAAGCTAGAGACATATAATATGAGGGTGGAAGTAAACATAAGGTTGGAATGGTAAAGATTCCTATTTTCTTCAAATTTATGTAGATAAAAATTTTATAGCTAAACTCATCTTATTCTTCTCCAAGGTAGATGATGGATTCTAGGGAATGGAAATTCAATCGAATTTTGGATGGACTCCTATATTTTTGATCAATCACTTATTCTTGATCCCTGTCTTAGTCCCCTACAACAAGTTTTTAGAACCCAAGGTCGAGTGAAGGTTTCTGACTTCATTTTTGAGTCTAATGGTCTTAAATGGTTGTCACTCCCCCATATCAATTTTTATGATCGAGTGATGTATGTTTCCTAGTTTAAGATCACTGATTTGAATCACTAGATTATCCCTCAAACAAATGTTGATGATATGATCATTTTGGGTTGGAGAATCCAATGATTACTTTTCTATTCGATCAACTTATAAGTTGTTTGATCCAAGTATTTTATTCTAGAGACAACTACAAGGTGTGGATTGAGAACCTGCTTCCCAAAATAAATATATTTTTGTATATTGTTGCAAAAAATATAATTATTTTCATTGAAAACATAAATAAATAAGGTATGGTCCTCCCAAGTAGATGCTATATCTATGAATCAATCCTTGAATCAATTGAGCATCTTTTTTGCTCCTGCTCCTTTTTTAGATGAGTCTATGAGGTGGTGCTAGACCTTTTGGAAGTTAACTAGGTGTTCCCCAACTCTATCATGAAAACTATTATTCAATGGGAATCACCTTTCTCATCCCTAAAGCTGAGAAGCTTATGGAGATTGCTTCTCCCCCATATTATGTGGAAGACCTAGAAATAAATGAATGCACAAGCATTCATGAATTCTAAGTGCAACTTTCACCTGGTGAAGGTTCCTATTTAGAAACAAGAGGAGAGGAATCAAACCTATTCTAATTAGGAGATATCCCTAGAATTTTCCATTGGTTTAACTTCTATAAGAACCCATAGCATATTCCCAAACCTGAGATTACAAGCCAAATGGATCCCATCCCCTTCTGATTGGGTGAAGCTCAACTTCGATGACACTTATAAAGGGAACCCGAGCATGATTGGTTTTAGGGGGATTGTTAGATATTCTAGTGGTAGGATGGTGGCTTCCTTCACGGATCATATGTCTGTCCAAACTTATTTCTTTGTTGAATCTAAATTAACATTTCTAGGTGTGTCATTGCTCTAGGATTTAGGGTTTAATAATTCTATGGTGGAGAGTGACTCTTTAAACCTCATTAATTTCCTTAGTTCAGATAAACCTCTGAATTGGTGACTTTATAATATGGTATGTGAAACACAAAGAATAATATATCTTATGGAGTATGTCCAAATCACTCATTTTTGGTGCAAAAGAAATAAAGGGGTGGACTTCTTGTCTAAATAGGGTGTGGCCCATTTGGGTTGGTTTGATTGGCAAACAAACCCTCCTAAATATTTGAATATCATTATTTATGTTAACATGTCTTGTCTCATTCAAGAAGACCCCAACTGATTGGAATCACGTATACCAGGTGTTATTTTTGGGTTTGGATCCCTTCATGGCACCCGTGTTGGTCCTTGGAACCTTATTTTCTTATGCATCTTGGATGATCCTAGGTACTGATGTTGTTCCTTTTGTTTATGTTGGGTCACATGGCCTCTACTTGGTTTACCTTTGCTATGTGGTTTCCTTTGGGTATCTAGGTCTTTCTTTTCTTATGAATATTGGCCTTGGTTTTCCCCCATTCAAGTATTGGTTATCTAGTGTCTCTGCCTTCATTTCCTTGGAAGGAAGTTACTCAAGTTTTGCTTGTCTGAAGGGTGAGAGGTTGTTTGAAGCATCGTTCCAAGTTCTTGTTGGTTAAGGGTGGTTTAAAGGAGGCTTCAAATATAATGGTTTACCAATTGACTCCTAAAGCTCTTCCTGAGGTGTTTTTTGATGTTTAGTCATATGGTATGGTGATTTTTGTCCTATCTCATTTAGACCCCCATATTTTCTTGTTGCAGTCAATCAGGGCAATTTATGATAAACAAAAATCAATTCTACATACCTTAAAGATAGCATTGGAATTCACTATGGACATGAACAAATAATTGGGCAGCATTTTTGATCTAGTGTCCTCAAGAAAATTTTATGTATTCAATACCCAAGCCCTGCCTTGACTTTTTTTTATTCTTTCTATGTGGGTATTGCCATTTTATATTGGTTTTTTTTCCTTATCTTTTGGTATATATTTTGTTTTTAGGTGATTTTATTGTTACTCTATTATTGGTTATTATTTGGTTTTGATTTGGGATTCCTTTTGGGATCCTTATCCATTTTTGGCCTCCTTTGGGATGTTTTTACTAGGTTGTGGGTCCCTAACAAAAGCCTCATTGTTTATCTAATCATATATGTATATATATAAACTAATTTTTAAAATATTCATACCCATATATTTGGTAAATAGAAATAAATCTTAATGGATTGAATGTGTAGTTTTTTACCTAATATATATATTATTTTCATTTATGAGTTTTAAAAAAATACAATGCTATGGGAATAAAGTAACCTCAAGAAATTTTAAACTGAGATGAGTATTGGCATCCCTATTGTAATATGTTGCAATCGACTTACAATCTAGAAACAAAATTCTAATAATAGAACTGACACATGGAACACAAGAATTACTTCCTAATCAATCACAGATTTTGAATGAATCTTACTTGAGTACTAAAATGAAAAATGTTTCAATTCTAAAAAAAATGTTGTTTAGCATCTAAGGGGTTTATTGAAGGTATTATTTTGCTTGATATGTCCACCCAACTTATTAATTGGTACTTTGGGGATGATTTTTTTCTCACTATCAATGAGGATGAGGTTTCAGTTTCAACTACTTTGGTTTGTTTGGAAAATTTTTGTATGGCCTCGAGATCCAACATCCAATGGTATAAGTCTATTTATTTCCACCTTGCTTCTTCATTTTTGCCTACTTGGCTTAGACATTTTCATGACATTGGCTTGGAATAGGTGAGCATTTTAAATTCTTAGGAATCCCATTTGATTTTGACAACTCACCCTCTAAACTCTTGCAGTATGTCATTAATAGAATTGAAAAGAATATTTATTATTAGGTTTCACATCCCCTTTCACTTGTCAATAAGTTTTAGATTTGCACAAATATTCTTGCTTCCACCCATGTTTATTAATCCTCTTGTTGGACCCCTTATAATAATTCCTATAGTAAGTTGGCCAGACTCTATAGGGATTTTATTTTGGCCAAGGGGAATAACTCACATGGTTTTCATCGAGTTTCTTGGTATATTTGTTGCATGCCTACTGATAAATCTGGGATGGGCATAATTGACATTTACAAGAAAAGAATTTTTCTATGTGCTAAGTGGGTGTTTAAAGCTATTGAATGCCCTGAATCCTAGAAGGTTTTGATTCATCATTGTATTTCTTTAGGGCTACCTTATGGGTGCAAATATTGGGATAATATTGGCCTCCATAATCTCATCATTACTTTTACACTAGTTAAGATTCAGGGTTACATTGTTGTTAAGAGTATGTGGTGAGCCTTTGAGGTGGTGAAAGCTCATATTCATTGGATTGGTGATGGTTTTTGTAATGGTCTTTCATTCAATTATTAGAATATCTAGTGGTCTCCTATTTTGTCTAACTCTTCAGTTCTTCTTGATAATATGTCAGGGATTAAAGCTTTGAGGTTGTTTCACAAGGGTATTTGCTATATTAATTATTTTTTGTACTCTCAAGACTAGATTCCTTGGCCTGATCTCAAACAAAAAATTAATCTTCAAAATTTAGATCTTCCTTCTATTATTAATATTCAAGATATCATACTTGATTTCATGCTTCATAATCTTGACCTTCAACACCCAAGTGACTGGTAGAGGGTTTGGTGCTAGAATATGGATACTCCTTTAAAGAACTACTCTTCTTCATTTCTTTATTAGCTTCTCAATCATGTTTCCCCTAGTATTGATAAACTTAATGAGATATGGAAAATTCACTCTACCTCTTCTAATTGGATTGCTCATCTGAACCATATCTGGTAGTCTAACCTTGAACCCAAGATTACATTTTTCTCTAGTATCTTATTTATCAAGGGATTTCTATGGTATAGATACTTAGTAGGGTTGGTCTTATTAATCCTAATTTTTTATCTTGTGGTCATTTTGAGACTTTAAAAAATCTATTTTAGTTCTACCCTCATGCTCAATCTGCTTTGTCCTAAATTCACTCATTGTTCAAGCCCTTTCATCCTAATTTTTTTATATGGCAAATGATATTTTTTGGATATAACATTTTTTGGCTTGCCTCTATTACTGCTCTATGGAATTTCTTTCATGGTATTATTATTTTTTTTTAATTTGGAAAGCTAGGAATGTTATTTTCTATTCTAAAGATTCAATTTCTAGTTATTTTTTCTTGCATAAAAAGATTATAGTATTTTATGTAGTTACTATTTAGCTCCATTCATAGGATTTCAAGTTGGCTCATGAGTTGGTGCATTTGATAAATCTTGTTAGGTACTGGCATGAGGCTCCACATACTATCAACATGGCTTCACCTAACCTCCCTTCACCTTAAAGTCTCTCTATTTCTTTGAGGTCTTAGTATAGCAGGTTGAGGGGATGAAATTATCCAGCATCAAGTCATTCTGTTAGTGCCCACAATAGGGCTTGTTCTCCTCCTAGAGTGGCTCCCTTTGTTTAGTTATTCTATTTATTCACACTTTTAGGGGTTGGTTTTATTTTTGGCCTCAAGCCTCATCTTTATGATGTTGATTGTTTGGGTAGCCTTATGCCCCGAGCTATGATTTTTCTAGCTCCCTTTTTAAAGTAGCATCTCTTATTTTTTATTGAATATAATTGTTGGTTCCAATAAAAATAAATACTATTTTGAAGAATGTGTTTCTAAAAAATAAAGGTAAGGGTCCCTTTTGAAACCCTTTTTTTTTTTTTTGAATAAAAAATTAATTATATGGTCCTGATAGGAACACCACAATGGCAAAAGGTATTGGGATTTTCTAACAGAGACCCAAGTTTAATTCATAGGAAGGTTGACCTTGATATACCCCAAAATTTTCAACCCATTAAAAAAAATATATCTTTGGTACGATCCTTAATAAGAGGATCATGAGTAAAACCTAAGTCCTCTAACCACTTCTTCCCTATGTGAAGTTCATTTTGGAAGGTTCAAACCATATTTTGAAAGACCATTTACTTCTAATTTTAGTTCCCTATAGATGTGCTTGTATGAAATTTATGTTATAGAAAAATCTAATAATTTCACTTGCTCATAGAAATAACTAAGGAGCAAGTTTTTCATCTCAACATGATCTATAACCCAATTTATCACTAAATTTGAATCTTCATAGATCTATAAAATTAGAATTCCTTGATCCACTATTATTCTCATCAATATGATCAATTCTTTTCATTTTTTCACATTATTTATTCCTTCACATAAAAATACCTTGAAAGAGATGTTATAATTTTTATTTAAATAAATTAATTTCCCTTCCCCACATCTATTTGGTCTTCCCTAGCAAGATCCATTGAATAAGGACCATGGATTCATAGGATCCACTATTAATATTCGTATATGCCTACTTAGTTTTGATTTTGGGCAGTTTTTTAGACTCTTAAAAATGGATTTAATATGCATTTGTACCTAAATCACTAGAATTTACTTACCTTAAAACAACCTAGCATTTCTAGCTAGCCATAATCCCCATCCCACTATCAAAGGGATACATCTATACTCCTTTAATCCTATAAATTTGGATAATTATTGCATGTTATCTAAAATATTCATAACAGGCCATTGTCCTTTCCCTTGAGTCAAAGGTAGAATTGAATTCCACACTTTTATTGTGAAAGAGAAATGAACCAAAAATTGGTCCATTATTTATTCTTTATTTTTCACATCATAGATTGACTTTGTCATTACCAAGAACTCCTCTTAATAACATCTTATGTCAATGCTTTTTTGTCTAGATCTAACCAGGCAAAGATTCTAGTTTTTAGAGGAGCTTTTACCTTCCATATTCTACTCTACCACCAAATTTTTTTCTCATTGTTGTTACAAAATCTTGTCTTATATTCTTCTCTAATTGTATAATACCCATTTCCTAGATTATTTGACCATATTAGATAGTCTCTTTGTTTATTCGGTCTTATATTTGCTCTTTCTAGTTCCTTTGTATAGTCATGCCAAATATCTGTATCATTTCCTCCCAAAGTTGGTTCTTCTATTTTTACCCATCCTTGCTTCCATAAATTAGAACTCTTTGTTTATGCCACCTATGCCAATACCATCATTCCTTGTCTATGGATATGATCTATTATATTTTTAGAAAATTGGTAGTCTCCTTTTCTTCCTATCCAAGGATCTTTTCCTATCCTTCCTTCCTTTCCATTCCCTATTTTCCAAGGAAATAAATTCATAATTAATAAAAAATCTCTTAGTAGTACCTTCCAAATAATTGTGGCTTTTGAAATTTATTTATTCTATATTCTAATCCAATGTACAAAGGACAAAGTATTTATTTCTCTTGAATTATCTCTTGCCATAATATATTGTCGGTTATCAATTTCCATAAACTTTTTGCTCCTACAACTTTTCCAAAATTATGCATATTTATAAGGTCCCACACTTTGTCTAGTTTTGATTTAGCTATTCTATTCTATATAACTAGTTCCATTGCATCCTTCTGCTTTTTCCCTAACCAAAGAATTTGGAAACACTTATTCCTTATTTTCTCTACTATTGTGATGGGAATGTAATTCAAGGAGTACTAGTATATTGGGCTAGCATTCAAAAGGTATTTCACCAACTTAAGGTGATCCCCCAATGATATCCATGTAGTGCACTTAGTGTGGGTCTTCTTCTCTATTTTTGTGTATAACCAAATCCAATCCTCGTACACATAGTCATTATATTTCAAATGGAAGCCTAAATATGTTATCCCTTTATCAAAGTCTACTTTCTTAAAACCAATAATTTTCATTACTACATCTATTTGCCCTAGATAAAACCTAATGAAGGCTATTTTTTGTATATTTATTGAATGTGTAGTTACCTTTTATGTGTACCTTATTTTTTGAGTTCTTGATTCTAGAATTGGAATTGAGATTTTTTTTATGTTACCTCACATCCACCACCTTTGTACTTGTCTCACTAATGAGAAGATATATTGTATTTTTCTCACTTATAATTATGGAAATGCAAATAGATTTTATAATGTCCCCTATAATTGGGACTAAATAATATATATTTTTAAAATTTCCATTAATAATGCTAACAATTTCTTTTCTATTGCTAACTACTTAAGCATCATATCTTGAATAAAATCATCTATAACAAAGACACTATTTTTTTAATGTAATTGTCCATATATTCCTAAAGTAATCCATTCATAATAAAACATAAGTATTAACCATCCATGTGTCCTTACATAGTAATTTATATAATGAAATATTCTTGACCAAATACTAGATATGTTGTATACTTAAATTCGATAAGATCAAGCCAATTTAACCATGGAAAAGGAATTCAATTTATTATATTTCATCAAATTACCTCCTCTTCTTAATTTCATAGATTTATCTATCCTTAAACCTCATTATTTTATCCCCAAATATATCAAAAATAACCATTTAAAAAAATATTTATGGTGCATTTCAAGCCCCCTACTAACATTTAATCAATCAAGTGGTCAGTGGTAATATAGTTCAAATTTGAAAGTGGATATAGAATAAGAATATAAAACTAGTAGAAGGATTGGTATAGTAACCATTAGGTAGTGTCATTGTCTATCCCATCTTCATGAGAAGCATAAATACATTTAAACAAGTATCTTGTCATTCCCCTAAACCCTAATATAAAACTAGGGTTAACTTTACTATTATCATGTTGATGAGGTGTATTATTCTTCTTTTTTATACTTGTACCTAAATAATTTTATCACACTCTTTAGGAATAAGTTTTAATTTTATGTTATTTCAAAGAAATAAAATTTCTAATTAGGGCTATGCATAGTGGTTATTTATCGCCAAAATGGCTAAAATTAGGATTTTCAAATTTTGGAATTGGCTAATATTTGGGACCCTTGACTAGGTGCCATTAGCTAAAAAATTTTGGGTGCATTTTTTTTGGGTCGATTCACCTCAATTTTATAATAATTTGACCATTTTAAGTTTAAATTTCCAAAATTATCCCTAATAATAGTGAACCTTCTACATGTTTTTGAACACTATTCACCTGGATTTCGAAACGGATTTGCCATATTTTTATAAATATATTTTGGGAACAAACCCTTATGCATAACCCTATTTCTAATCATTAAATCCTGGTGCTAACATTAACATACGTTCATAATGAAAATGTAATGTAGTACATATGTAAGTGATGCATGCACGATGCATCTCTCTATTTATTTTATATTTTAACATTTACTACCCTCTCATTGATGATACCCTCCCTTGCTTGATTAGGTTGGTAGGGTGGCTTTGTCAAGCACTTTGATTACTAAAAGAAGTTATGATCTATTTATAAAAATCCATAATATAATTAAAATCATAAACCTTAATGTATAACAATAGCAAAAATCATATCAATAAAGTTATGCTACGAAGCATCAAATGATTAGCTGCTATTTCCATGTCATAAAACAATCCATATAATGTAAAACTCAAAAATTTAAATAGTTACAATAATTTGGTCTATGACATCCTTTTTCACTAGAAATTTTTATCTACTCGATATCTAATAATAAAGCATCAATAATAAAATCAATATATTTTCAATGCAAACATATAAGGAAGAAGCCTTTTATTTTTTTGGCATCTTCCCAAGTAGCACTATCCTTAGTATATTTTCTCCTCTAGACCTTGTACTAGGATGTTTCTTGGTTATGCAAGCATAGCTTATGTGTATTAAATATTCTTAATGGTTCAAGTATAATGAATTCTAGGTCTTGAATCTGACTGGCAAACCAAGGATATGTGAAACACCAACATGATAAGTTGTCAAAAAAGGAATATTGAAGATAACATGAATTGGAGATAGATATTGGGATAGTGCAAGTCTATAATCAAATAGGTTGATTAACCCGATACCCTTTAAAGGTCATAAAAATATAGGAGTAAGTTTCGAAGACTTGCCAAAATTGATAAAAAAAAATTATGGTTTCATCCTATGGACTACTTTGTCATCTACTATAAATTGTTTAGGATTATTTTTATTGCTTATATAATTATTTCTTTTATGGATGGAATCCTTTAGCCATTGTGACATTAGTTTCACATGATTCATTTTGCTTAGAATATCTAGACCTAGGACCACTATGTCCATAACCTTGTCCTAGCTAAGAGGTGTATAACATTTCTATAATGTACCTTAAAAGGAGCCATATACAAACTATAATGATATAATTTATTTATTAAAATCATAACAATGTAAATTATTATAACTTATATCACCAAGATAAAATTCTAGTGGCATACCATTGGGGTGTCCCTCTCCTTGATTTTTTGATATTGGAAATTTTACATAAAGTATATACTTATCACTTGCCATTTCCACTTAAGTATCTCATGCAAATCCAAAAATCTTATAAAATGTAGGTTTGATCCTTAAGTTATCAACACTAAAAGCATTTTTTACAAATTACACATCTTTCCTAAGACATGGCTATAAATACAATTATCTTAATTCTACCACTAACCTGGTTATACCTAGATGACCTAAATATGGAGCATAGTTTATTTCCTTCAAACTCATGGCTTGCAAGTTGCCTAGATTAGGTAATATACCATTTGTATCTACTTGATTCCCTTAAAAATTATGATATTGAATATCATTTTTAAAGCACACATTACTCATATGTAGTGTTCATCCTCATTCAAATGGATCAAAATTTTCTCTTTAAAGATTTATCTAATGGTATTGATAGTAATAATATAGCTTCTATGACTAGGGGTATCAACTACATAGGTTTATTTATTTTTTATGTAAATAATATCAATATCATATTTATAAAAGAGTTCTAACCATAACTATTGGACATTTATATTTAATTGAGTAAAAATATACTTAACCTCTATATGGTCAATTATAATCTCAAATGGTTTTCCCATTAGATAATAACTCCACATCTATAGTACATGAATGATCACTATCAATTCCATGAAGTCATGTTACACATAGTTTTGGTTGTATTGATTAATGTCATAATATTATTATGGTATCACATGGCCATCCTATATTAACACTCATATTAGATCCATAATAGGTATTAGTTGTAACTATAGAATTATTGTTTGGTGCTAGTACTATGAGAATAGAAATTATTGTTATCTTTTCCTTAAAAATTTATAAAACATTTTTATGCTTTTATATCGATTCAAAATTCTCTCCATCCCTCTATTGTGAGGTTTTAGGATTTTCTATCTCAAAAAACCCTTCCACAAAATTTCTATAATTGCTCATATGTCTCATATTGTTGTGAACCTCTAATTTTTCTTTTTTATTTTATTTGTCCATTTTGCAATGGCTTCTATCTTGGTTGGATTTATTACATTACCATTAATATATAATGTTTCCTATGTAATGCATAACATTTTAGAGTAAATTATTCTTAGACAACTTTTTATATAGATGATGCTCTCTTAACCTCTATATAATGGTTCTAATATTTTCAAAATACTCCTCTTAAGTATGAGAATAATATTAAATTTTTTTAAGTAAACCAACACAAACAAATCTACATAGTCTTTAAAGATATTGTTTATGATATTCATAAAGGTTTTTATTATATTTTTGAGTCTAAGGTATTACATTGAACACATAGTGACTATAACAACTTCTAAAAAACTTTATTCGGATATGATATTATTTTATCCTCAACTGATGGTATCTAGATTGAAGGTCAATTTTTAAAAAGATGTTTTCTTCTTACATATATTTGAATAAAATATTAATTCCTTAAAAAGGGTATCTATTATGTATAGTTGTATTACTCAACATTTGATATAAAGCCTTAATATACCATCCTTATTCTTGATGACAATTATTGATGCTCCCTAAGGAGATATAGTAGGTCAAACCAATCCCTTAGATAACAATTCTTGAAAATAATATCTATGTTCAAATAATTATGTTATAGTTGTATCGCTCCAAATTTTTCGCACCCCTACCTTTAGGCTATTGGATCCGCGCCCGGAAGGAGGATGGGAAAAGGATGGTGCGGTACCTCGGACGAGAGGACTTTGCGAAGGTCCCGCCTCTCAAGGGAGGTGCATTTTGGTGATTTTTCGACGGATGGTGGGTTCACCAGGAAACATTTGACGGCAGCTTCCACGCCTAGGTTTTGGGAATGAGTTTTGATGAGTTCGTTTTATTTTTAAACATTCATCCTAGGTTTGGCCGAATGATTCTAACTTAAACTACATGAAAATGCAATTTAAATGCATACAAAAAACAGAAAGGAAAACAGAAACAGAGAATTTGGCAGGAGGCCAATGAAGATTACCCGATCCGGAAGTCTCGATGGAGTTTCGAAGCTTGAAGCAATCTGGATCGTCTCGCAATTCAACATAATCGCCTTCAATTTGATAAAATCGTCTAAACCGACAGATCGTCGTAATCCGACGAATTCGTCGACGAATTCATCGTAGACCTGCAAAACAGCAAACATGATGCGAAATACAAGAAATTCTATTTTGCAAACAGGGGCAAACTATATGAAACAGTAATATGAGTGTTGAACAATATACAAGAACAGAAGTAAATGCAAATCACCGTGTTTAGATAGCAGAATATGATCTTAATATGCAAACTAGACAAAATGGGTGAACTCCAGATGCAATATAGTATAAAAACTGAATAAACAATCTAATTTATAGCATAAAATGACAGATAAAAGAGACAGAAGAGCAAACTCCAGGCACTGATTGCCTCGATGTGTGCTGCAATCGAAATCGTCTCGCATCAGTACGAGATCGTCCCGAATTTGACGAGATCGCCTCCGATCTTGACAGGTTCGTCGACTGCGATAGGTGCTGGCTCCGACTGAAAACCAGTGGTGTACCTGCAATGAAATGACTATAGGACTAATGCAAAATATGAATTACGATGTTTTAGAGCATAAGGGTTCAATTTGCATAAAAATTCAGCCAGGGGTTGGGGAGGGAAAAGTCTTAGAGTTAAATAGGCATAGGATAGTTGTTGGGAGGTTGGAGATCATCCCAATTTGGGAGATCTCCAACGGGGAAGGGTCCCAACGGCGCAGTACACGCTTCTCGCCCGGATTGGAGACCCGTTGGAACGGATTCCAACTATGCAAATTTAGTTTTGCGACGAAATCGTCTGGACGTTCTAGTCCAGACGAAATCGTCAAATCTGGGGCGATATCGTCTGATCGGAGACGATATCGTCAAACGGTCAAAACAACTGCTAAAAATGGCACGAAAAAGGAGGAAACGGGTTTCTCGATGGTTAACGGGCGGTTTGGGAGGTTAAATTTGAATTTAAATTTATTTACTAAGGTGAATGTAATTATTCCAATTTTATCGCGCCAATTTTAGGGTGCTACATTTTGCCCCCTCTTTAGCGAATTTTCCGAAGAAAATGCGTTAAAGATGAGTTCTTCTCGATCTACGAGAAAGCAAAAAATTATTCCCATTTTTAGGCGACGATTCTTGGTCGAATCGTACGACAGCTTACTATGGTGCCCCCTCCGTGTTTTTACCCAAATCGAACGTTTGCGATAAAAACACGAAAAAGCAAAAATTATTGTTGAATTATTTTGAATAAAATTAAGAAAAATAGGGTAAAACCCTAATTCATTGTTACTGTTCATTTTACTCATTTTTAGAGCTCGGAGCAAAAATGGTAGAGACAGCGCACAGATCTGCAGAGGTCCGCCGTGGTCTACGGGTAAGGGTTTAAACTTAGTTTAGATTGATTTAATTTGAATTTACATGCTTGGTAAATAGATTTTAAGATGAATTTTGAGCATCGCGGCCATTTTTGGCCCTCGACGTCGTCCGGACGAAATCGTCCCTAGTTCGACGAAATCGTCTCAAGTTCGTCAATTTCGCCCAAGGGCGAAATCGGCGAAAAGGGGACGATTTCATCAAATTAGAGACGATTTCGACACGCGAAATCGGAGACGATTTTGCTCAAATTTCGGACGATATCGGCCAATAGTGGGCGATATCATCAATTGCAAAATTTTGATCTTTAAGTTGCATTATTGATTGCTAAAATTGTTATTAATGATTGTTTGTTGTTTTGGTTGTTTATGCTTGCAGAGAGGATTACTAAAGAGCAGAGAGTGGAAATATGGAGGATTAAGAGATGACTTGGCCGCCTCCGACACAGCAGAGCGAGATCACCGGCACAGAGCCGACTTACTACATGTGGCGTAGATGCCACAAGTTTCTACCGACATGGGGCTACTGATGGCCCTAGCAGAGAGGTGGTACCCGGCTCTTCATGCTTCTGTTACCGACAGGGGAGATGACTCCCACACTAGAGGATGTATGGAGGATTCTTAGAATCCCCATACAAGGGAGGATGATCACACCTGCGGCCAATCGGGGCCACGCGATGGGACGACTCGCAGGTGACCCGAGCTTCGCCCTGGAGAAGGGCGGAGTGAACATCGAGGCACCGCGCCGCATGCCTGGGGCATCTACACTGACACGAGTTTTGGCTGGGGTGGTTGGTGGACTTCTGCTGTGCCACCAGAGCGGATGCAGGGTACCATGGATGCTGGTAGATGTGATCTGCGACATGCGCGACCATGGCTACAGATTTTCTTGGGGCAGCTTTGTTCTATGCCGATTGTATAGGATCCTGCATGGGGTCGTATACAAGGGCGGTCGATGTCTGGTTATGACATCGCTCCTACAGGTTTGGTGCTGGGAGCACATTGCGATGCGGAGGCCGATAGGGCTTCCACTGACAGGGGTTGATGGGGAGAGGCCCCGAGTCTTCTACTGGTGGCTCCGGAGAGGGGCACAGCGACGGATCGACCTATCGGTGTCCCGGAGACTACTGGATGACTTGGTCCTAGACCAGATCACCTGGAGGCCATGGAGAGAGCATCCAGGGTGGCCAGAGGATGGACAAGAGCTGGCTCGCATCAGGTGAGTCTGCTGGCTACGGATGGAGAGGGGAGAGGTGGAGCTCCACCGCTATGACCGAGTTTTGCGACAGTTCGGTCTACAGCAGGGGATCCCATCTCTCAGGGATTATGAGTTTTCTCGGACCGTCCGGGATAACACCACAGTTAGCGGGGCTCCAGATATGCAGCGATTCTGGAGTCAGGACACGGACGATGCCCCCATTCAACCAGTGGATGGGGACGACGTAGGGGTAGCCGATGGCTACGATGCCTGGTACGCAGGCATCCACCCTCCTCGGATGACGAGGGCTCAGGGACCGATCCACGCAGTTGTGCGTCGGATAGGGAGGCGGCGCCAGGCGGCGGTAGAGGCAGCCCGGGGTCGCGGCAGAGGAGAGCAGAGGAGGCCACAGGCACAGGAGAGGCCGCGGCAGAGGGAGAGGGAGAGGAGGGAGGCGAGACCCCCATCTCCATAGAGGCCACCATCGCCTGATAAGGGCAAGGGTGTGGACATTGGAGAGAGTAGCGAGATGGCTACTCTCCGGGCAGAGAGAGATCGTCTGCGAGCTCAGGTGCAGACGTTACAGGATGCAGCTGCACAGCACTAGAGCTGAGGTGTCGCAGCTACGAGACGAGAATGCTCGCCTCAGGGCACGAGGCGGAGGGGTAAGCACTCAGGAGCCGCTCGCGGTCGGTTTCTCAGACCGCATTCTATCAGGCGCTATACTACCAGGCGGTGCCAGAGGGCCAGAGGGTACAGCTGCCACCTGCCATAGCAGATCCTATCAAGACAGGGTCGACGAGGAGCTCATCCCGATCGATGACGAGGACTCGTAGTACCACACATACTGCGATGGGACCACCTCGTCCTCCGTAGGGCGGGGGAGGAGATGAGGCCGAGAGCTCTAGAGGCTCTCGAGGCTAGAGGGCGGGATACTGCCACTGATATTGTATTATACTTGTATTGATAGAGGATTGAGTATGCCGAGGTACAGATTGTGGCATACCAATCTAGTTTTGATGATGTATATATTCTGTTGATATATATAGATGAGATATTTTTGATCATATGACTTGTCTTATGTGATGCTTATGATGCTTTTTATGTTTGATTGATTGATTGAGTTGATTGATGTAATGATTTTATTGATGAGTCATGTAATTATGTCGTTTTGGAAAAAATTATAACTTGGATGTCATGCTTTAAATATTTTAAATGAAATAATCTGATGTAACAAATTGATTGGTTGTAATGAAATGTGATAAAAATAAAAAGAGATTTCTAACAATAATTTCAAAGGACATTGTCGCTATTATAGACCATTTCATGGAGTCGCCGCTCACTCTGGTCGTCAAGCTAGTCCCGGGATAGAAATATTGTTAAAAGAAAAGAGTGCTTAAGAGACCTGCCTTAAGACTTTGTTGTGATGATGCAAATGATGATGATGATGATGGTTTGTTTTCAGATTTCCATGAAAATATTATGCATGAAATATTGTAAAATAATTTTTGCTAGGCATAAATTCCTAAGTGTGATAAAGTTTGTTGAATAATTCCTTAAGAATTATACCATCATTGCAAAATGCAAAGGTTGACATAATGATATGAAATAATAAAAATGTGTTTGCTTTTGAAAAGCATAATTTGTGTAATAAAATGAAGTCATATGGTTTTTATGAATTTTGATAAATTGGGAAAAAATATTGTTACAATGGTTTGCGCTAGGCATAGAATATGTAGGTATAGACTTATACCATCATCGCGAAGATCAAAGAAAATAGATAGTTTTATTGCATGATTGATTTTTTATGAACAGAAAAGATGAAAATGAGGACTTGCGCTAAGCATAAAATTCCAATTTTGGTTTTGGAATTATACCATCATCGCGAAAGTCGATAAGATATATATGATATGTTGTTAAATAATTGTACTTGATTATTCCAAACAAGTTGCAAAATAATATTTCAAAGTATTTTGAAGACAAAAATTAGATTTATAAGGAATCCCATGTGCATAAGTGAATTCATTGCCAATCTTGATTTATCATAATGATAGACAAAATCTCTCAAATACAAATGTGTGTGCAATTGTATGGTTCAAGCTACCAGTTTTGAGCAAGATACTATGATACAAGTGATTTGAATAAACCAACTAAGTGTTCATTAACCATGATGTAGATGCATATAACCATACTAGGCTACTATGTAGATCGGATTATCAAGAGCTAGCTAATCCATGAGCAGACATAGGTCTGTACAAAAGAAGGTCGCTAATGTGACAGACATATCGCCACGCTAGGAGTTACCCAAGGCCAAGCAGGTTGGGCACAAACCACCTGTTATGGGGCTTACCTCACAGTTTTCGAATAATTGAGAATTCCATGGATTCAAGCTCATTCACCCTTCTTTTCTTTTCAAAGGGTAGGGAAAGGGATTTTATTGCTTTTCTTGCTTTCTTTTGAACTTTGCTTATTTTTCTTTTGCTTGATAATGCTTGTAACATTGTTGTCATAACATTTTTCTTTTCTCTTTTTCTTGAATTTTTCTTTTCTTTTTCTTTTTCTTTTTCTAGGGATACTTGCTCAGATTAGCTGTAGAGCAAGGGATTTTTATTCTGGGTAGGGGTGAGCTTGTCCTTTTGCCAATTCTCAAAGATTCTAGACCATGTGCATGATAGGATAGCAAGGGAAACTTTTCACTCAAGAAATCAGTTCTACTATGTAGCAAAACATGGAAATTACAAATATAATCATTTTATTGTGAAAAGATGTGCTTGGTTTAAGTAAATACCAAGATCAATTCTCTATGCTCAAACTTTATTTAATTGAATTTTGTGAACTTTGATATAAGAGAGATTAGTAATCATGCCATATAAAATCAAGATATTTATTGTGTGAGTGTGCAAGTGAGGGATGCCAAATAAATGCTAGTTTTATCCAAAATAAGTTGAAACATATAATTGCAATAATTGTAAGAAAATAATGATTTTGAGAAAGTTTTGAGAATGTTGACTCTCTCTTTATTCTGTATATTGTTTTGGTTTCGAAAGAGTCAAGCATATAGCTGTTTTTGGATTTTTATGTTGATTTTTGTTTTAAAGCAAAAGGAACTTTACAAAATAAATGCAATAAATATTTTTGAAGATTTTTGAAGATTTTATGAATGTTTTTGAGGTTTTTGAATAAATTGAAAGAAATACAAGATAATGATTTTGAACAAATATATACATGGATGAAATAATCAAATTTATGCATAATAACGTTTGAGATGTAAAATATTCATGGGTTCTTTAAGTTCTTTACCATCTAAGGTAGACAATTTATATGCTCCCGATTCAAATTTTGCAAGTAATGATGTATGGTCCAAGCCAGCTTGGGCTCAAATTTACCTTTCAGGTCTTTGGTTGCATTTGTATTTTTTTGATTTTCTTTTAGAACAAGATCGCCAATCTCAAAGGATCGATGACGAACTTTCTTATTATATGCTCTTTTAAGCTTGTTTTGGTATGCACGGAGATGCTCTAAAGCATTGATGCATTTTTCGTCTAGGAGTTCCAGCTGACTGAGTCTGCCAGCGCGATATTCATCTCCTACTTCGGTGTCTTGAAGTAGCAGAGCCAAAGAAGGAACTTCTAATTCAAATGGAAAAACTGCTTCGGCACCATATACCAAAACAAATGGTGAAGTGCCCGTGGGGGTTCGAACACTAGTTCGATAAGCCCACAGTGGTTGGATATAATTGAATATGCTAGTCACGGCCAGTTTTATTGACTAGTCTTTTGAGAATTTTGATTAGAGTTTTGTTAGAAGCTTCTGCTTGACCATTACCCTGAGGATAATAGGGAGTAGACCAACGATGTTGAATCTTATATTTTTGACATAATTTTTTAACATCTTTATTTTTGAATGGAGTTCCATTGTCGGAGATGAGATTTGGCAGGAATTCCGAACCCGCAGATGATTTGATTAAAAATGAATTTAGAGACTCGTGGAACTAGTGCAGGAAGCTAAAGGCATAGCTTCAACCCACTTCGTGAAATACTCAGATGGCGGTTATGATGAACTTATGTCCATCGAAGACACAGGATTAATTTTACCAATAATATCCAAGCCCCATTTAGAAAAGGGCCAAGGAGAAGAAATAGCCTCCAGCTCTTGTGCAGGCGCATGGACAAGGTCAGCATGTTTTTGACACTTGTCGCAATGGCGCACATATTCATGTGCATCCGTTTCCATGGTAGGCCAAAAGTATCCTATCCGAAGGAGCTTTTTAGCAATGACGCTACCACTAAAGTGTCCTCCACAAGATCCATCGTGGGCTTCACTCAAAGCTGATTTAGACTCTTCTAAATTTAGACATCTTAATAGGATACCTTCAAAAGATCTCCTATATAAAGTATTGCCAATGATTACAAATCGACTTGCTCGTCGACGTAATAACCGACGTTGGTTGCGATTAGAATTAGCAGGGAAAGTCCCATTTTGGAGGAAATCAAATATGTCTGAGATACTCGTAGTTCGAGAGTAGTTTCCTTGATTAGAAACACATCCAAAGGCTCTAAGCATGACTTATGTGAAGTGGGTTCCTGGAGTCGACGAATGATGATAGTAGCATATTCGTCTGCCTAACTCCAAGGGCAAGAGAGATGCAACGGCGGCCATGGCATCGGCTGCACGGTTGCTAGTTCGAGGAATGGCTTCCAAGGTAACTTGATCAAACAAGGCCATTAGTTGTAAAACATAGGCCTTATATGGGCGAAGTTTATCATCTCTGGTCTGATAAACTTCATTAATTTGGTTTATAACCAATTGGGAATCCCCAAAAACTAAGAGGTTTTTAATTTTAAGCGCTAAAGCAGCTCGTAATCCAAGGATTAGAGCTTCATACTCAGAAGTATTGTTGGTGCAAGCAAAGGTTAGTTTGAAGGACAGAGGAATAAGATGTTTTTGCGGAGATATTAAAATAATACCCGCACCAGCCCCACTCATGCATCGGGCTCCATCAAAGTATAAGGACCATTGTTCAACAAGGTCTGCCTCTAATTGAAGGCATTCATCAAGAAACTCGATAATGAGGGGATGAGTAGACTCTAAGGGTGCAAGCAACTAATTGATCTCGCTATGATTTGACCCTTAACATACTTCTGTCCTATGAAGGTGAGATCAAACTCGCTTAGAGCAAGAACCCACTTGGCTGTGCGACCCGATAAATAAGGTCGACTCATGAGATATCTTAAAGGATCATATTTGGCAATGACATACGTTTTTTGGCTAAGCATGTAATGTCGTAATTTTTGCGTAGCAAACACGACTGCTAGACATAACTTCTCTAACGCTGTATAGCGGGTTTCATAATCGATGAAGGTGCGGCTAATGTAATAATTAGCACGTTCTCGTTTTTCATCATCAAGCTGAGCTAACATAGCTCCTAAGGCGTAATCTGAAGCAAAAATATATAGAAGAAATGGGCGATCAGATTTAGGCGGTGAAAGCACCGGAGGGTTAAGGAGATATTGCTTGAGAAGTTCAAAAGCTTCTCTACATTCTCGTGTCCCAATTAAAGGGGACGTCCTTCTTAAGGAGTTTAAGAAAGGGACCAGTTTTGTCCGCCAGCTTATCAATGAAGCGACGGATAGCTTGAAGTTTACCTTGTAAACTTCGTAATTCAGATATATTAGTGGGTGCGGGCATATCAGTGATAGCCACAATTTTGAGAGGGTCAATTTTGATACCACGTAAAGAAACTAAAACCCCTAATAACTTGCCGGATTTAACTTCGAATATACATTTTGCTGGATTTAATCGAATGAGATATTCTCGTAATCGATTAAAAACTTTTCTTAAATCGTCTAAATGATGATCTTCAATAAGAGAGCGCGCTATAATATCATCTACATAATCATGTAGGATATCATGCATCATATCATGAAAGATGTAGGTCATAGCCCGTTGATAAGTTGCCCCGACATTCTTTAGGCCAAAGGGCATCACTTTCCAAAGAAAAGGTACCCCAGGGGGTAATGAAGGCTGTTTTAGCCTGGTCTTCAGGAGCTATCCTGATCTGATTATAGCCGGAGAATCCATCCATTAAGGACATCATCCCACTTCCGACAGTAAAATCAATAATTTGATCCATATTTGGAAGAGGAAAGTCGTCTTTAGGGCATGCAACGTTAATATCTCTAAAATCTGTGCAAACCCTAACTTTGGTGGCTTCTTTCTTGGTGACTCGGAACTACATTGGAGATCCATTCAAGGATAATCAATAGCTTGTATGAAGATAACATTCAGGAGTTTTTCTAACTCCCCTTTGACTAGCAGAGCCACTTTGGGATGCATTTTTCTAAGTTTTTGTTTAACAGGTTTAGCATCCGGATGGACCACTAGATGGTGCATGACTACAGAAGGGTCTAGACCTGGCATATCTTCATATGTCCAAGCGAAGACATCTTCATACTCTTTAAGAAATGCAATGTATTGTTCTTGTTTTTCTTGACTTAGTTCTGGTCCAATGTTGATTATGTGAGGGTTGTCCTCGGCTCCAATATTAATTTTAATGACATTTTCTACCTCCATGTGTAGATCTCTTTCAAAATTAGGTGGGGCAGTGAAACGCCCAACTCTTGTAACTCTTGTAAAGTTAATTTAGATAATTCGTTCTGAGGGTCAGCGGCCTCAAGTTGAGCTATGGTTGGTATAGAACCATCAAAATAAAACCCGTTGTACAACATCTCTTCAACAGAGACATCATGGAAGATATCTCCTTCCAACTCTTCATCGGGGTCAACAATCATTTCAGGGTATGCTATGGATAGCATGTTGCATGAAAATGACAGATTTTTAAGAGGTAAATCAACATGTCTATCCAAATAGTCTTGATAGCATATGAGATGATCATCATCCTCAAAAGGAAAGGGTTGACCCTTACTAGGTAATAGGCCCACACCACATCGGGTAGGCCATGGTTCTACCTCGAAAGGTTCTTTCATGCCATTTTGGAAAGGTCCTAAGCCTTTCCCTTTATATCCCATTTTAAGCATCATGGGTTTAGCTTTAATATAATCGTTGGTAAAATAGCACCGAGCATATCCATCATGATGGGTTTTGATATTCTGAGGGATTCTTCCCTAGTCATATCCTTTGTACATGAAGGCGCAACTCCCGACTTGGTAAGTACTTCCCATAGGTTGTGGGAGGCCCAAAGTACGAGGAGATGGCGGCAATTGATTTAAAAGGTCTGAATCTTGCATGAAAGCATTCATTTTTTTTGATATTAAGGTTGTAGATAAACTGGTAAAAGATCATCAAAAAGGGCATAAGATGTAGAAGGCTTATTACCTATGTCTTGAGATGTGGAAGGTATGATAGATGTGTCTCAAGGTTTTGAATTTATGGGATTAGAACTTGAAGAATTGGTTGTAGTTTTAAGAGCTTTTTGAAGTTCTACAAGTAATTTGTTTAGAAGGTGGTTGATCTATATGGGAAGATGAAGTTAATGGAGGAGGAATAGATGAAGTGATGGGTTTATATTTCATAGTTTTAGATGAAGAAGAAGTAGGATATGTGGATGACAGAGCAGGGCAAAATTGCACTCCAACTGGTTCTGCCAATGCGCACATATCAAAAGGTCTAGGGTCACCATGAATAGTGACCAACTGATTTTTAAACTCAAACTTAACACATTGGTGTAAAGTTGATGGGACTGCTCGCATGGCGTTAATCCAAGGGTGACCCAAAAGTATATTGTACGATGCTGGGCAATGTACAATAAACACAGTTGTCTCAAGGGTTCTAGGACCAACTTGCAATGGGAGGGTAATGACTCCACACGTTTCTTGTGTTTCGTCATTAAAGGCTTTGATAATTCTTCATTTCATCACTTCTAAAACCAAATCGTTGGTAGAAGTCAAAGGTGCAGATGTTTAGAGATGAGCCATTATCAATCAGGACTCATTTGACAGCTACATCCCCAATTAAAGCTGTAATATACAAGGGATTATCCTTGTGTAAACTGTGTTGTGGGATATCTTTATCCCGAAAGTCAATACAATCAATCTCTCACGTGATGATAGTATTGGCCATAGCTTCGGGTTGGATGTTTTGAGGTACCATCATCTGGCTCAAAGTAAGCATCAATTCATCCCTATGGGTGGGGGAGGATCTTAATAAATCTAAAAGGGAGATTCTGGCGGTGGTATTAGACAATTGCTCATTAATGTCGTAAGGGGGTTTAGTTTGAACAATAGGAGCATGATTTCCTTTATTAGGATTTTTCAGAACAAATGGAGCTGATCCATCATTCGGGTTTGGTTCTTGTTGGGGATTTTGAGCTTGTTGTCGGGTGACGACTCCGATGGTACCTACAATGTTATAGTGACGACGTTGAAACGGTCTCGGTTGAGAGTTTATGGCTTGTTCATAAGGAAGGACTTCATTAGAAGAAGGTCGAGTAGTGACTCTTCCGGGAAATGGTTCTTCTGGAACATTAGCATCTGTGATAGGTTGAATAGGATCTGATTCATTTTCAGAACTATTCGATTGAATGGTGTCTACTTCACTCTCACTATCTGACTCTATATCGCTAGAATCAAAAGTTTGAAAATTATGTAAGGGCCTGGTTGTAACCAGGGATAAGGTTGTGTCGAATGTGTGAGAGTCCCGAACAGGTAATTGCCCGCTAATGGTTCCTACATATCGGGTAGGAGGGGGAACATTGTGATGTTCAATTTGATTGGCTACCTCTTTACCATGTCTTGGTAAAGGGTGTTGAAATATGTCTAAAGTTTGATTGGCATTCTGATTTTGATTTTGGGGAACAATATTTTGGGTATTATTAGGAGGGTTTTGTTTAGGTTGGAAGGCTTGCACTTCCATTTCATTATTGTCAATCAAATCTTGTATTTTATGTTTCAATCTCTTACAAGCGTTGGTAGAATGTCCAGGACCTCTATGAAAATCACAAGTGCAAATCAGCTCTATATCCGGGTATGCTTGGGTCAGTTCCTGGATAGCTGGCAGTTGGATTAAACCTCTTTCAAGAAGTTGAGGTAAAATAGTTGATAAAGGTTGGTTTAATCTAGTGAACTCTCGAGGAGGCTTATCAGGAGGTTTCAAGATGAATTTTTCTGTTGTTTTTGTTGCATTGACATTAGCAACATTTCGCTGTCACTGACTCCATCACCGACAACCTGTTTGTTTTTATATTGATTTCTAGATGTTTTCTCATCATCCTTCTTTCTAAGTTGGCCTCTCCTAATGAGGGCATCTTCTACTCTTCGAGCTAAGTCTATAGCTTGATCGAAGGTAGTCAAAGTAGTCGTTGATAGCTCATAAGAAAGTTGTTCTTGTAAATTGTTAATGAAAATGTCTAACATTTCCCTATAGGGTAGCACAAAGTGCAGTTTTCCTGTCAATTGTCTCCATCTTGCTAAGAAATCAGCAAAACATTCGTCTTTATCTTGTTTTAAATTGTATAGGTCTTTAATAGTTACATGCCTCTCGATGTAGGCACTAAATTGATGAACAAATGACTCACTTGCTTCTTCAAAGTTTCTTAAGGAATGAGTGGGCAATTGATAATACCACTCTAACGCCATTCCACCTAAACTTTTGGGGAACATTTTTAGTAATAGCAAGTCGTTATGCGATATGTCGTGACATGCTATCCTAAACATGCGAAGATGTTCTATGGGATCTTCGGTTCCTTTATAGATAGGCAGGACGGGCATGGGAAAATGTTTAGGGTATGGTTGAGCTACCACTATGGGATCCAATGGTTGGCTACAAATCTCTCGATAATTATACGAGGGACGGTAGGGATCTATCTGGTCCATACGTGAAGCCAATTGTTTCACCATAGCTTCCAAACTACTAGTTTGCCCCCCATATTGATTCGGTGGGGCATTGACATAAGTGTTATGGGCGTAGGATGGAGGAACATGCAGATTAGATGCCATGTTACTATTGTGTAAAACATTGGTAGGAAAAATATTATGGAGGAGTTTTGAAGTTGGATTGTGTTGTATTGTAGATTGTTGAAAGTTTGTATTTGGCTTTGTTTTAGATTTTTGTCTATTTAAAGCATTTTGCTCAACTGTTTGGAGGAAGGAAGTAGTGAAGGGAATTTTCTTTTGTGCGGGAGTGATTTTAGGTTGAGTAACAGGTTGCTTAGGAGGTTGGGTGACCTCTTGTTTGGTTATGGCTTGGGCTATAGTGACCATATTCGCATTAGATGGTCCACCCTTATCACTTTCTTGATCAATGAAAGACAAGGGATTAGTTTGCATATCAAGCGCCCGTTCTAAGGTTGTTTGAGCATCACTAATTTCCCCTTTATCAATACGGACCGCCACATTAAGGACGTCGATATGTTGATTAAGAAATTTTTGAAAATGTTCTGCGTTGTCAAAAGTGATGCCTCCATTTGGAGCTATTCTAGGGGACGAAGATTCTTTAACACTTCCTTCTTGTTCCTTATCTTCACCTAAGTCTTCATCTGATTGACCTAGAGTTTCACCTTCCGGATTTGTATCTCCAAGAAGGACATTTGGGTTTTCAGTTGTATTTTGTAGCCAATCTTCTCCTTCTCCTAAAATTTCTTTACCATTCCTAAGTTTAGTCATGGTGCTAAGTTTTGATTTCAGAAAATATATATATATATATATATATATATATATATATATATATATGCAACAAATTAAAAGGTATATATTTATATATACCTAATGCAATATTGTAAATGAAATGTTTAAGTTTTTTTACTATGTTTTTTTGATTTTTTGATTTTGATTTTTAGTCTTTTCTTTGAAACAATATAATAAAGACAACAAATGAAACAATAAATGCACACAATAATAATAAGGCTGAAAGTAGATGAACTAATCTTCTATGAATAATTTATGAATATCATTAATAGGTTCAAGCTGTTCAGGGGTCATGAAATGTTCTTCTTCAAATTGAAAGTTTTCTTTTAAGAATTTGATGAAAAGAGCTATGGTGATATTGTCTATCTCAGATGCTGGTTGATAAAAGTAAAGCTCATGGCAATACTCTCGATATAGCATAGCTCGCGGAACTCTACTCCATCTTTCCCTATCTGTGAGAACAACTTCTTGGTCCTCTACAAGGCCTAGGAATCGGTGTACAATGTCTGCATTCTCGAGGTATTCCTCGAAGCTGAACAACTCTGAAGATACTAAAGCTCTCCTATAGGCTAACCACCTATGGCAAGCTCTCTCAAGTTCATGATAGAACACTAATTGATGAGGATCCAGGATTCTATCCAAGACTAGCCTCTTAATCTGTTTAAGTTGTGTGGACCTAGATGAAATGATACTAAGTCTCCTGATAAGCTCGTCCCACAAGGATTGATTTCTACTTGCTTCAGTGACACTAAGGACAGAATTAACTTCTATGGCCGCTAATTGGTTTACTACGTTTATAGTAACTGCTAACCTCTTTTTAGGAGCTACCATCTAAACATGATTTTGAACCTTAAATGTTTTAAAATGCATCTAAGTTTTAGTTGTTCTAATTTTTTTTTTTTTTTTGTCTTTGTTTGTTTTTGTTCAAAAGGTTATGATGCATTCACGTCGGGTTCACCAAAATGTATCGCTCCAAATTTTTTGCACCCCTACCTTCAAGCTATTGGATCCGCGCCCGAAAGGAGGATGGGAAAAGGATGGTGCGGTACCTCGGACGAGAGGACTTTGCGAAGGTCCCGCCTCTCAAGGGAGGTGCATTTTGGTGATTTTTCGACGGATGGTGGGTTCACCAGGAAACATTTGACGGCAGTTTCCACGCCTAGGTTTTGGGAATGAGTTTTGATGAGTTTGTTTTATTTTTAAACATTCATCCTAGGTTTGGCCGAATGATTCTAACTTAAACTACATGAAAATGCAATTTAAATGCATACAACAAACAGAAAGGAAAATAGAAACAGAGAATTTGCAGGAGGCCAATGAAGATTACCTGATCCGAAAGTCTGATGGAGTTTCTGAAGCTTGAAGCAGTCTGGATCATCTGCAATTCAACAGAATCACCTTCAATTTGATAAAATCGTCTAAACTGACAGGATCGTCTGCAATCTGACGAATTCGTCAGACGAATTCATCAGAGACCTGCAAAACAGCAAACAGATGCAAAATACAAGAAATTCTATTTTGCAAACAGGGGCAAACTATATGAAACAATAATAGGAGTGTTGAACAATATACAAGAATAGAAGTAAATGCAAATCACTGTGTTTAGATAGCATAATATGATCTTAATATGTAAACTAGACAAAATGGGTGAACTCCAGATGCAATATAGTATAAAAACTGAATAAACAATCTAATTTATAGCATAAAATGACAGATAAAAAAGACAGAAGAGCAAACTCCAGGCACTGATTGCCTCGATGTGTGCTGCAGTCGAAATCGTCTCGCATCAGTACGAGATCGTCCCGAATTTGACGAGATCACCTCCGATCTTGACAGGTTCGTCAGCTGCGATAGGTGCTGGCTCCGACTGAAAACCAGTGGTGTACCTGCAATGAAATGACTATAGGACTAATGCAAAATATGAATTACGATGTTTTTGAGCATAAGGGTTCAATTTGCATAAAAATTCAGCCAGGGGTTGGAGAGGAAAAATGTTAGCATACTTACCTTTGTCTGTACTTGTTTATTAGACAGACTGTTACAACTTCGTAACAGTGTTTCTGTTCTTCTGTTGCGTCGGTGACTATTCCCGGCAGATGTAAACTTTATTTAAACGCTGCTGCAATATTACAATAACGTTCCGTATTTTACATGGCATCAGAGCCAGTGGCGTGAAGGGAGCAGCGCAGCGGCAGCAGAGAAGCCTGGACAGCAGACGGTTTTTTTTTTTTATTTGCCAGACGGGTTTGTTGTAGCAGAGGATTCCTCCGACGAGAAAAAAAAAAAAAAGACGCGCAGAGCTGTGCGCGTCGTGACACGGGCCCCGTGCGCAGACGCCCGGGAGTCCGGTCGGTGGCCAGGACGTCACGCAGACGTCCATTGGCGCTGCGTCCGAGGAGGCGCGTCCCCAGAAGAGGACGCAGCCAGGTCGCAGTCCCCCAGGCAGGACGCGTCGGCAGGAGGAGAGAGCGCCCGCGCGGGATTTTTTTTAAATTCCCGCCGCGCAGGAGGTGGCCCCCCCCTCCCCACTCCCCACTCCCCGTGCGACGCGCGCGCTCCCCGAGGGCACCACCCCCCTCTCCCGGTCGGCGGAGCGGGAATTCAAATTCCCGCCGACGCGGGAAATCGGAGGGGGTATAAACCCCCCCGCCGTTTGCGCACGACGCGCAGCCCTCCCCGGGCCGTTTGCGCACAATCGCGCAGGCCCTCCCCCCCCACGGTTTGTGCACAGGATTTTCAAAGGGTTAAACGTGAAAAAAAAAAAAAATCGAACGCCCTCCCTGGAACGAAAAAAAAAAACAAAGTTCGGCTCTCTTTTCTTCGGCGAAAGTCGCTGCGGGAGACTGCGACGGTTTTTTTTTTTGAGTGCCGATCCGATCTGGAAAAGAAGGCAGCGGTGATTTTTTTTTCGAAAACGCCGGGAGCAGTGGGAGCAGGGCTGTGGTCGCAAGCCGAGGCCGAATTTTTTTTCCGAGCAGTGCTGCGGTCGCAAGCCGAGGCCGTTGCAGAGGAGGAGACAGAAGGAGGGGTTGAAAGAGGAGCAGGTCCACTGTTCCTTTCGGATCAGCCCGCTGGCTCACGTGGTCGTGAGCCGTGCGGTAAGGCTCAGGGAGCCTGCAGGTCGGGGGTTCAAATCCCGCCGACCCCCCCAAGGTATATTTTTTTTTCAAAGTTTTTTTTATAATTATTAATTTTTAATTAAAATTTTTAATTTTAATTTATTTTTAATAGTTTTAAACTTTATAAATTAAAATTTAATTTTAATTTATTTTTCCTAAAGTTTTAAAACTATATAAATTAAAATTATTTATTTTAATTTTAAATATATAATAGTTATTAAAAATGCTTTGTTAAAAGAATTTTTTTAAGGGGGGATATTTTTTTTCAAAAAATCAAAGGGGGATGTTGAGTAATTTTTTGAAATAGCAATTTGGCATTGTAAAAGGTGCATTTTCGGCTGTGACCGACACCTTGTGGGTTATTCTAGTGGGCATTTTTTTTGTTGTATGTTGCATATTTCATTTTTGCACTATAACATTAAAAATTAAAATCAAACACTCCCTAAGTCCCCGGAATATAAAACCCATCTGTGCAATTTATTTGCACTGCAGCTGTCTCGGTATTTGCGATACCTTTGGCCAGCACTTACAGGTAAAGCTGTCGTGATTTGGCTACCGTATCCGCCGCCTAATATAGCCGCTATAACGACGTCCGAGCTTGTTCTCTATAAATCGTCTGGGAGGAATAAGTACGCCATTTTTGCATTTTTTACTCCATCCACTACCCTTTATCGCACTTGTGTTTAGGCGTAAATCCCGACGAAGTATTCTTCATAGTGTTTAGGGGAAGTTACGCCCCACGCATGAGAAGAATCTTCTATGGTAGGTGCCATCAACAAGGCGATTCCCTTTCAGCACCGCTTATGTTCCACGTATCGTATGATCTCTAAAATTCACCTATAGTCTCCCTCACGTAAGGGCGGGTGATTTTTGTTGATCTTTCTAAATACCTATAGTTTCCCTCACGTAAGGGCGGGTATTTTGTACGGTATATTGGCCTAGCAAAAGGTATATCGAAAGGGGGACCAATTTGGTGATATAAGGAACCTTCACTATGGCCGCAGTTGCAAAATTGATGACCGATCCGCATCGCTTATTGAAAGGTCCAAATTATACACCATGGAAACATAAGATGAAGGCTATTCTCCAAATGGAAGATTTGTGGGATATTGTTACTGGAGTAGCAACAAGGCCTTCACCAACAGCAGGATCCACAGGTCCTTCAGCAGATCAGATTGCTTTTGACAAGAAAGACAGTAGAGCAAAGGTGCTCATTTTGTTTGTTGTTTCAGATGAAGTGCAACCTCATATAGCTGATAAAGCAAGTGGTAAAGAGGCATGGGATGCCCTTAGAACCATCTATGAGGGGAAGAATGAATCCACCATTCTTCATCTTCAACAACAACTTCATAACCTGAGTTTGAGACAGGGTGAAACAGTTGAACTCTTTCTGTGCAGAGTGTCTGAGTTGAAAGAGAAATTGAGTTCTCTAGGAGATACCGTGGATGAAAAGCTTCTCATTTCACTTGTGATGAGAGCTTTACCTTCTTCATTTGATATGTTGATAACCTCCATCCAGGTGTCCCAACGACAAATTACCTACATCGAGTTGGTCAATCTGCTCCAACAACAGGAGGCACGCCAACTTCACAAGGATGATTCTTCCAATACAGCCCTATACACCAACAGGCAGGGTTCTAGGAAGAAAGGTAATGGGCAAAAAGGAGGCAACTTTCAGAAAGGAGGAAATTCTCAACAGGATACGAAAGGAAAAGGCAAGCAACCTCAACATAAGAAGAGGTGGTGCAAGATCTGTGAGAAAGACAACCATGACACCAACAGGTGTTGGCATAAGAACAAGCAAAAAGGCCAAAACAAACCACAAAATAAGAACAAGCAACCCCAGGTGAATGTTGTCGTTGAAGAATCTGACTCAGATTCCGAATGGGCACACAAGGTGCTCATGACTACCACAGATTCCACTCGGAGGGATCCTATTTGGTATGTCGATTCTGGAGCTAGTAAACATATGACTGGCGACAGATCGTGGTTTGAATCATTTGTGGCCAAGGAGGGCAAACCCGTCACCATTGCTGATGATAAAACCTACAGGGTTCAGGGAGAGGGTACAGCTTCAGTCACTCTTCCTGATGGCAAGTGTCAGATTGACAAGGTCCTCTATGTTCCGGGATTGGCCAACAATTTGTTGTCAGTGACACAAATCCTGGACAGAAATATGGTTGTCAACTTTCGTGTTGAGAATGGAAAGAAGTGTTGTACAATTACCAGGAAGGGTAAGCAGATTGCAACAGCTTCATATAAGCATGGCTTATTTGCACTAGATGCTATCTCTACTCCACATGTTGCCATGACTGTCTCTACCAAGGAGGCAACTTCCCTATGGCACAAGAGATATGGGCATCTTAGTTCTGCTACTTACTTGAGCTCAGCAAGTATGAGATGGTAAAGGGTCTTCCTTCCCTTTCTCGCCACATTGCCGGTGTGCTCGACCGCTTGGCAGAAAGCAAAGATAGAGTACCATTTGAGAAGAGCTCTACAAGAGCAAGAAAACCTCTGGAGCTAATTCACACCGATCTATGCGGTCCTTTCACACCCAACAAGTTGTGGAGGGAAGAGGTACTTTCAGCTATTCGTAGATGACTACTCACGAAAGATGTGGGTTTTCTTTCTCAAACCGAAATCTAAGCTTTCGCATTCTTCCAACAGCTCAAGAAATCCGCTGAGAAGGAGTCGGGGCTTCTATCAAAACCCTCCGCTCGCATCGAGGGGGAGAGTTTACCTCTAATGAATTTTCTGCATTCCTAGATAAGCATGGGATCAAGAGACAGCTAACAACCGCCTATACTCCTCAAAGAAATGGAGTTGCCGAGAGAAGGAACCGTTCTATCATGGAAATGGTTCGTTGTATGCTCACAGGAGCAACTCTTGGGCAACAATATTGGGCAGAAGCCGTCACCACTCGCAGTTGTATCTTTTGAATAGGGCACCCACAAAGGCCCTAAAAGGAATGACTCCACAGAAGCATGGAGTGGTCGAAAACCCTCCATATCTCATCTACGTATTTTCGGGTGTCAAGCTTTCATGCACATACCGAAAGAGAAAAGGAAGAAGCTAGATGAGAAAACACCGAGATGTATTTTTCTTGGATATTCTCGAGCACTCTAAAGGATATCGGTTGATAGATCCTTTGACCAAGAAAATTCATATCAGCAGAGATGTTGTCTTTGATGAAGCTTTCACATCACAGAGCACATCTACAGTACACCAGGATATTGTGGAACCAAAGGAAGAGGAGATTCCTTCGACAACACAGACAGGAGGTCCTTCTACATCTTCTTCACCACCACCGAAGCAGAATCCTAAATGGTGTACAAATACAATCAGAGATGCAAATTTATCCACTCCTCCCAATTTGAATTTGGATAGACCTCGTACACGCAAGTATGGCTCAAAAGGAAAGAGAAGCCGTAGAAACTGGTGAGGTTGATGATCTTTGTCAATCTTTTGAGGAACTTTCTGTGACTCCAAGTAGAGAAGTTGAGGATATGGATATTGATGATGACAGGGCATTCATGTCTACCATAGATAGTCTTGAACCTGCATCAGTGCAAGATGCTCTTAGTGAGCCTCATGGAAGGCCGCTATGGATACATAGTATGAGTCTCTGATGAAGAATAAAACTTGGAAGCTTGTTGATCTGCCGCATGGAAAGAAACCTATTGGCTGCAAATGGGTATACAAAGTCAAGTACAAGGCAGATGGAACAATTGATAAGCATAAGGCCCGACTTGTTGCAAAGGGCTATGCTCAAAAGGAAGGCATCGACTATGAGGAAACTTTTGCACCTACCGCTCGGATGACCACAATTCGGGTTATGTGTGCTATGGCAGCACAATATGGGTGGAAAGTTCACCAAATGGATGTCAAAAGTGCCTTTCTTAATGGTGATCTCCAAGAAGAAGTCTATATGACTCAGCTCGAAGGATTTGAAGTGGAAGGCCAACAGCAGAAAGTTTGCAAATTGGTCAAATCCTTGTATGGTCCGAAACAAGCTCCTCGAGCTTGGTATATAAAAATGGACAATCACCTAATGCAAAGCATGGATTTAAGAGATGTCCGTCGGATGCAAACCTCTATTTCAAGAAACAGTGGTTCCGAGATAGTGTTGCTTGTACTCTATGTGGATGATCTGCTCATTACAGGGAGTTCAGAAGATATGATCTCTACTGTCAAAAGAAACTTGTGCAAATATTTTGAGATGACAGATCTCGAACTTCTCCATTACTGTCTTGGTCTGGAATTCAGCCATAAGGAGCACACCATCAAAGTGTCTCGTAAAAAGTATGCCAAGACATTGCTCGATAAATATCGCATGACCGACCGCAAGCCAATGGCAACTCCTATGGAGAATGGACTTCAGCTTATCGCGATATGATGACTCACCTCGGTAGATGGCACTCTCTATCGACAGTTGATTGGGAGTCTCATATATCTGACCAATACTAGGCCAGATCTCGTATTTGCTGTAAACTATCTTTCGAGGTTCATGCAGGAGCCTAAGATTACTCATTGGAAAGCAAAAAAACGTGTTCTTCACTATGTCCGTGGTACTATAGAATATGGCCTAGAATACAAGAGGAACAACAAATTCTTCTTGCAAGGATACACGGACTCCGACTATGCCGGATCATTTGATGATCGCAAGTCAACTTCTGGGATACATTTTTCATCCGGGATCCGGTCCTCGTCTCTTGGCACAGCAAGAAGCAACAGGTGGTTGCTATTTCTTCAACAGAGGCAGAATATCGCGCCGCACGTGAAGCTGTGTGCGAAGTGATATGGTTACGTCGCATTCTGACAAGTATGGGCCATCCATCAAAATCTCCAATACACTTGTTCTGCGACAATCAAGGTGTTCTGAACCTCGTCAAGAATCCACCCATCATGAAAAAACAAAGCACATTGACACACAATGTCATTTCATTCGAGAGGAAGTTCCAAAGCACCGAATTCAGCTTCAAAGACATTCCCACCGATGCTCAAGTTGCAGACATTTTCACTAAGGCACTTGGACGTGTCAAATTTGAATTGTTTCGCAGCTCACTTTGTATTGCAAAATAATGTAAGGGGATGTTAGTATAGCTATTAGTTATTACATTACCCAAATAATGTAATAAAGGGGGATGTTAGCGTACTTACCTTTGTCTGTATTTGTTTATTAGACAGACTGTTACAACTTCGTAACAGTGTTTCTGTTCTTCTGTTGCGCCGGTGACTATTCCCGGCAGATGTAAACATTATTTAAACGCTGCTGCAATAATACAATAACGTTCCGTATTTTACAAAAAAGTCTTAGAGTTAAATAGGCATAGGATAGTTGTTGGGAGGTTGGAGATCATCCCAATTTGGGAGATCTCCAATAGGGGAAGGGTCCCAACGGCGTAGACACGCTTCTTCCCGGATAGGAGACCCGTTGGAACGGATTCCAACTATGCAAATTCAGTTTTGTGACGAAATCATCTGGACATTCTAGTCCAGACGAAATCGTCAAATCTGGGGCGATATCGTCTGATCGGAGACGATATCGTCAAACGGTCAAAAAAACTGCTAAAAATGGCACAAAAAAGGAGGAAACGGGTTTCTCGACGGTTAACGGGTGGTTTGGGAGGTTAAATTTGAATTTTAAATTATTTACTAAGGTGAATGTAATTATTCCAATTTTACTGCGCCAATTTTAGGGTGCTACAATAGTTTTGTAATATATCCTTGGATTGTATTCTATTCTTAGAAGAAGAGCTATCAAAAACAAACTTAATGTAAGGACGAAGTCCCATTAAATATTCAATAAATGCATCCTAATATTTTTATAAAGATTTTTTTTATTTAAAGTGGGTTATTTTCCATCATTCAACTCATAATTTTTACTACATAGAGTATGAATATTTCCTTGCAATCATTCATTAGCCACATTGTTAATACTGTTATCTCACTAATGGATCTCTATACATCCTAGAGAGGTATATGATATCTCAAGTTAAGACATTCTAAAAACTTGGCATGGAAATCAACCTTGGATTTATGTTACCATAACTACTTGACTCTAATATATATATCATTAGACCCTATAGGTGCCACATATAGCTTAAGTTCAATGTAGAATTTGGAAAATTCTAACTTAGCTTTAAATATTCATTGATCTACCCTTCTCTTTGCTTGATTTGCATATTGAATAGTAAGTCTTCTCCATATATCCATATTTATTAACTATTTTGCTTAAAACATGTAGAGCCATAAATAATTTGGTTGCTTAAACATGTATTAAAAGGATCATAAAGCATTCAAAAAAATTACCTTGTATCTCTATAAGAGCATTTTGATGCTCCAATTGACTAATATCTATTGTTTTATGTATAGAGTGCTACTATTTTTTTATTGTGGTGTACTAACATTTAGTCTAGCCCTATATTGAGGATATTAATTGTTATAGTGGTCTCTACCACAATTGTAGCACCCATTGTTTGGTCCCTTATTTCCATTATTTTCTCCATTTTTAATATTGAAGTAAAAATTCTATTAGGGACTCTATTAGACTAAACTCACATTCTTGAGATTCATTTTTCTAAACATTCACATATTTCAATTGTTGATGTTTCCTTTTAAAAACCTTTTGTCGAAGGAAGGTGTTGGTTTTTATGGATCCTTTATCTTTTCAATCTATTTATTGTGTTAATTGGTTATAGTTTAAAGGTTTTATTTTTTCTTGATAACCTCTTTGTTCATAGTTAAAATCCTATGGGTATCTTTGTTAGTATCAATTTAAACATTTAGTCACATAATAAACTTCTTTATCCTAAACTATTCATATAATTTATATTTTAGGACATGCTTAATAAGCTTGGTTAACACTTTCTAATTTAATGTCATAGTTATATTTCATTGACTACAATTTTAAAAATATTTTTCCTATCAAACGGTAGCTTATGGTGACAACCAGAAATGAAAAAGAATAACAATTAATCCCAAGTAACATTTTCGATAGTCAAGTCTCTCTTGTATTTTAGGTTGTTTCACTAATAAAATTATTCCTAATAGTTGGTATGTAATCCATACTACCTTATTTTCCTTAAGAAACTAAAATAGTTCAAAATGCTTTATCATTTCTATGAACCATGATTGGTTCCATCTCCAGTTATTATTCTATCATATTTTAATAGTGTAATTATTTTAACATTCATAGACAATTTGGGTTTAAAGTAATCTATTTTAAGTGCCTTCCATGTCTCTTTATCATCTTCACAATCCTAATCTACTTGAATAGACCCTTAAATCAAGGTATTTCAAATTTGAAAGAGAGGATTTATATACCCTTCATCATTATTGGGATGCCCTTGACATTTTTATTCTATATTAGCCATTGTATCCCAATTTTCATTTAACAAGGATAGAACTTAATTCAATTTATCTAGTGCTCTATCACTTAGGACTTAACTAGTTGAATGAGTGTCATTCTTTGTCTTGACCATTTTCCTAATTAACAATATTTTACACAATTCAAGACTAGTAAGCTCAATATGTCCTAGAATTGAAGACGATATTCCATAGTACATAATAATATCTCCTTTACTTGGGATTCACAAATAATGCATGATTTATTTTATTTTACTTTTTAGATTCCCATTTTAAAGCTAGTAGTTTCATTCATCTTACTAACTACATAAGCACCTTAACCTTAATACAACCATCTATACAATTCTAAAGATATTAATTCTAGAATATAATCATCTATACTTGCTTAAGGTATCCATCCATGCTAAAACATAAGCATTTATTATTAATTTATCCTTACATAATCACTTATATATTTAAATTATCCTAACCATTAAGGAATATTAGACATGTTCGATAAGTAAATTATATAAGAATATTCCAATTTAAGCAAGTCAAAGGAATTTTATTCATTTTATTTAATAAAATAAATAACCATTCCAAAGCAATAACTCCATAAAATAGTTAATCAATGCATCTCATATATTTTACTTCATTAATTAGATTTTTTGTTATGTTGTCAATGTATAATTACAATATTTCTAAATTACATGAATCAAGTGGTTCAAGAATATATTTAATTAAGTATAATAATTAAGAATCATTCACCTATGGTTATTGAAATATTTAAGGGTATCAATAAATGCAAATATAAAATCACTATCCATAATTATTGTTTCATGTAATAAGAGGGAGAGCATCATCAAAGCATTTAACCACCAAGCATAGAATCCACTAATTTTCCCCATACAACTCTTCTACTTGAGAATGCCTAGTACTCCAATTAAGGTGGTAGATAACATAATAATAGTAGGGTCAAATTGTAGACACCAAAACAACACCAATCCGATTATGTGACTGCAAACACTGATCGCTTTGACACACACAGCCCCCAGGGCAGCCCCTGAGAGGTTAAACAGTGGTCCTAACCACTTTTGTAGCAATTTTGTAAGGTCAGAAGGCAATTTGGCACATTCAAGCACTTTGCTCAGTATCCGTCCCACCCAGGGACGAATTCAAATTGGGATCCGTCTCACCCAGGGATGAATTCTGAATTCGCTCTGGGTCAGGACGAATTCCAAGTTCAACGGGCAAAAAGAAAAATGGCGCCAAGTGGCAGCCGAGGACAGTCAATTAATGCCTCCTGCCTTGCATGCGCGTGTAGGTGGGCAGAGTGGGCGTTAGAGGACTGTCACAAGGGCAGTCATGGAAGCCCAAGTCGTGGAGGAGTCTCCTCCCTCATGGGAAGGCATGGCCGCCACATGGCGCTTATGCATGCCCCTCCAAAGAGACCCCCTGGGTCTATAAAATGGTGGACTTTCCCACCCAAAAGAAGACAAGTTGGAGGCATTTTCAAGCAACGAAGTGCTGCCAAATTGAATACCACATTTTACCCTTTTGATTCACCTCTTCCACATCCTTGATCTCTTTCGCAAGAGAGGTTATTGGGTGGCTATTGGAAGTGTGAATCCGGACCCAAAACCCGACATTTGACCACATTGATCTACCAATTCGCCGACAACCCATTACAAGAGATTTTGGGCCCATCCCAAGTGGATTGGTGCCGAAATCAGGTTCTAACGGTGGGCGGCCCGCCCGGCGCCCCGCATTTCTTAGTTTCATTTTAAGTTGTTCTTTTGCCACTTGTTTATCTTCCATTCCATTTTATACTATTTAGATAGTTTATAATTTCAATTTTAGAAGGTTTTGATCAAATCTTATCAATTTTGTCGCTTTTGTTGTCCCCACTAACTTGCAGGTAACAACGTCAAATTCCCATTGATGGAGGTCAAATTGGGGAAATCCGACCATCTGGGTCATCCCAAAATGCCCCCAATTAGCTAACCCCTATGTTTGCAGGTCTTTTGGAGATCCCGAGACGTGACATTTGGGCAGGATTACTTCGGCATTTTGTCGTAGGCGAATTCGTCCTACCCAGGGACGAATTACAGTCGAATCCGTCCCGCCCAGGGACGAATTCAAATCGATAGCCAATTTCTTGACTATTTTGATGGCAATGGCCCTCTGGTAATGTTCTCTATTTCCTGTTAAATTTGTAGATGGTTTTGAACTAGTTTATTTATCGTTGTAATCAATCTTTTGCATGCATCCTCCATTGGTTTTTAGGAACAAACATTTCATCTTTGACACAGGTGCTACTAACAATCTTGTTGTGTCTTTGAACGTAGGAGGAGCAGCAAGGATCAAGGATTCATCAACACTAGCGATGGCAACACTTTGGCCCGCCCATTTCAAATGTGGGCACGCGGAAGGAGGAACACTAAGTCATGATTGTAACCAAAACTCATTTAACGCTCCTAGCCCCTGAAAAGGGAGGAGGCATCTTTGTAACCGATATTACGAGAGTTAAATAAAAAGGGTTGTGCCTTCTATACTTTCTTTTATCTTCGTTCAATTCGTCTCTTTCATTTCATGCATTTCACATCTTAGGACTTAAGCGTTTGTTTGATTTTGAATGCGTCGCATTAGTATTTCTTTCTTTCGAAATCTCGTGCTTTCAGTGGCGATCATGGTGGGACTCTGTCCCCTGGTTTTTAAGATCAAGAAACTGATCAAAAATTTGTGTCTTTGTGCTTACAGGTACCATTGTTCGAGCTCTGACTGTTATTCGTCTTTGCCTGTGGCGAATACCTTACTGTAATTCATCTGACCCTGAGACGAATTCTAATTCATCTCAGACAGGGACGAATTCTGTTCTGGAATTCATCTCACACAGGGACGAATTTTTGTCTATACATTTTTAGGGCCGAGGATCAGAAACAACAAGTTTAGGCAGAGAAAAGGTAAGGGTCCTAAACTGTTCCTGTCATTTTTTGCTTTTTTTGTTTCTATTTTTTGTCAATTTTGCCTTCTTAAGGAAAGTAGTTGCTTCTACCTATTTTAATTTTTAATAAAAAGAACCACACACACATCACGTGGCATTTTTAAACCAAGGAGCTGGTCGTAAGACCCCAGCCCTTGATCAAGACCAACGGTGGGTTCATCACCACCTTGGCTTGATTTTTGCATCCATTTACCCCGATTGTCACTGTTGTTAGGCGTAAATCCTGATGAAAGCTGACCGAGTGTCGCTGGGGTGATTCCCAGCGTGCGAGGATAAGTCTTCTATGGTAGGTGTCATTAACAGGACAATCCCCCTTTGTACCGCCTACGTACCACGTACCATCTGCTCTCACGTACCTATAGTTTCCCTCTCGTAAGGGCGGGTATATAGAGAGGTTGGTATATCGGCCGAGCAATGGTATATTGAAGGGGCGACCATTTATGGGAGTCATATGAGCCTTCATTACGCATTTAAACGTTCTTCAAAACTTTCAAAAACAAAACAAAATCATCAAAACGCACTAAAACCAGTTTAGGACACACCATTAATCTTTAAAAGAGATAATCACCGTTTGTGTATGTGTGTGTTCATTTCTGCTTAGTGTAACAAAAAAAAATCAAAAAAATCATAAAAGAGATAAAATCTGCTTAGCTTGTAGAAGAGCACCACAATGGTGTGCACCCGTAGCCAAGCCCAATCAAGGGCAGAAGCTGCGGAAAGTGTACAAAGAGCGGGCACAAGTCGCCTTCGCTTTAGCCCTGAGGACTTGGCCATACCGCCTTGGCGGTCTGGACCACAAGAGAGTCCACATCATTCCATGTCAAGGTGGAATTATAGGGACACCCTCTTGGGGGACACGCCCATTCAGCACAGCCCCTTTCGGGAAGAAGCTTTACATGTGGCACTCAACGTAAATAGAAGACCGCCTTTAGAGGCTAGATATGAGTGGCCACCATGCAACGAAGCGCTAGAGAGGCACAGTGCCCATGAGGAGAGACAACGTGACTATGGCATCTCTCCTTTGCCTCCCATCATTGTTAGAACTGAAAGACAAAACCCAGAGCGTAGGGCTCTCCACACAGGGCGAGCTAACTCCGCCCGCCCCCTTCACACCCATGAAAGGGAGTACGAGGAAGACCATCAAATTCCTCGAGAGCAATATATAGCGTGGGAGCCTTGCGCTTCCGCACCTGCTAGATACCATGGTCACACATTGAGGCCAGAGCCTCAGGTAAATGCCGCCAACCTCGACAGAGGGAAGCGACCCATTGAAATCTCGGATCATCAAGACCGAGGCAAATACATAGGAGAAACATTCAAGCCTCCTAAGCCCAAGATGGCGGACCAAATTGACCTGGAAGTCGCCAGACATGCCGCCCGCCAAGCCCAGATCACGCGGCTTGAGCAAGATCATCAGCAGTTAGAGCGCTTATACCGCCTTAACAAAGAGCGCATTCAGCGCGAAGCAGACGAGCTGCTTTATAACTTACCTGAGAGGGTTCCAACCCCTCGCACCCAAAAAGTGGAACCATATGAGAGGCATAATCCCTTGGTGCAGGATAGGTCTCCGCGACCTCGTCAAGCTTTGCCTCCGAGACCCCATAGACCTGAGAGGGAGGCCACTCCCCGAAACAATGATGGGTACCCTCCACGGAGACCCACTCAGGGTCAGAGGTCTCACCTAGAGACTCCTTAGGAAGTTTATGAGGAGTATGAACCAGAAGTAGAGCGGGCCAAAATGCCCTATCAAGGCGGAGGGGGTGCTATCCGGCCACCCCTCCATAGGCCTCCAGTCTCCCATAACTCACAATGGGAGCAAACAAAAGAGGAAGAAATTAAATCTTTCGATGCATACAAAGCGCTATTAGAGCATTTGGAGTCTATGGAAACCAAAGCTTCTGGGCCCCAAAAGCCCATGTTACGCCAACTCCGTAGTCATCCAGTGCATCCGTTAGTGCCCACACCTTCTTACCCCAAACATTTCAAGTTGCCTCAATTGGCAATCTTTAAGGGTGAAGAGGATGCTCAAGAGCATGTGACAAGATTCCTAAGCCAATGCTTTGGCATTCAGGATAATGATGCGTTGTTGCTGAGGACATTCATAACCACATTCGTAGGCCCTGCCTCGGATTGGTTCACCCAGTTGTCGAAGCATAACATAAATAACTTGGATCAATTAGTGGATGCATTCCTTGAATGCTTCGCCTTCAACACCAAGAAGAAGGCATCACTGAGTGACCTGGCCAGCCTCAGGCAATATGAGGAGGAGACAATGGTGGCCTACGGGAATCGATGGAGGGCTCTGCTTTCTAAGCTACCCTACCTTCCCCCTATGTCCGACCTCACACAAATGTTTTCACGAAGTTGTCTGAGATCAATCTCTGGGCTATTGCAGCTGCAGCAATACGCCACCTTAGAAGAAGCTCTGGCGCAAGCCAGAGTTATCGAAGAGATCAAAATACAGGATGGCAAAATTGCCAAACCTAAAAAGAAAGAGTGGAACAAAAATACAAAGACAGGGACTACGCAACCAAAACCCGTTATGGTTAATCAAGTTGCGATAAATGTTCCTAAGCCTGCACAAGAAATACAGCCTCAAAAGGCTAATTATCAGGCAGTGCCTCCTAATAATTATGAAAGAGAAAATAAAAAATAGGAGCAAAATCAGCAGCATCGCCCTAAGCGACAATACACCCCTTATACGGAGTCTAGGGACTCCCTATTTGACCGCTTGTCAATGGAAAATTTAATCACCCTTCCAGAGATCCAAACCATAGATCCTAACGCTCCCAAGCCTAAGGGATACAGAGAGGATTTATATTGTAGGTTCCACAAGCGAAGGGGACATGACCTGAACGCATGCTAGAAATTCAAGGGATTGATACAAGACTTGATTGATAATAAAACATTGGCAATGGACAACCCCATAGCACCAAATAACCAGCAGATGGGGGTCTTCAAGGATCCCTTGCCTGCCCATGAGGCACAAGCAAAACCCCTTCAGGTCAATGAGGTGCGACAGAATTTCCCCATGCAAGGGTATGTGGGAATGATAAGCATAGTGACCAGGAACAAGAAATACCCAGGAGTTGCCCCCGAGGCAGCCACAAGAGAAGTTCCAGCAACGTCGCAACCTCAACAACACCCTGTGCAGTTGCCTCCGCCTAGACCCGAGGTCATGATACGGACCAAACTCACATAGAGTTTGTGGACCACGTCGGCTAGGCTCTCCATATATGAGCTTATACAGCAATCAGCACCCCATCGGGAGGCTCTCATGGAGATTTTGAAAGCCATCGAGTTGCAGCCCCACGAAGCGAATTCCTTCAATAACTTCGTGGGACATGTAAAACGATGTATGGAGCCGATCATCACCTTTCGAGAAGATGAAGTTAAATCAGTATTTGATGACATGGCAGATCCACCCCTGCACGTTATCGCGTGGGTCAACGGGATCCCGTATAAGAGGGTGTTGGTAGACACTGGCTCGTCTAGTAACATCATTACTACAGCAGCATTGAAACATCTGAAGCTGCCAGCCTCTCACATCACCGCTTCCACTTACACACTACGAGCATTCAACGATGCGATATGCTCGATAGTTGGCACAATTGTTCTACCCGTTCAGGTAGGACAAAAGATGATACCTACATTGTGCCATATTTTGGAAGGCGAGATGGCATACAACATATTGCTAGGGCGGCCATGGATCGGGGACATGAAGTGTGTCCCTTCGATAGCTCACCAATGTTTGAAGTATGCATTTGAAGGAGAAGTACATGTAGTCCCGATGGACTTAGAACCCTTCAAATATTGCAATGCGGTGCAGTTGATGCCGCAATCGACCCTCCCATCGACGCACTTGGATTTCTAGTTAAATCCATCTAGACAGGGTCCGATGCCGCGGGCACCACTGGTGACTAATCCATCAAAACCCCAGCCAGGTGCATCTTCATCATCCGCTCCTTCACTACCAATGCCACCTGTCATGGCTAAATAGAAGGACAAAGGGAAACAAATCCTGGAAGAGGCTCAACCCCTAGAGGAGGTGCTGCCAACAATATCAACCATCTCAACAGAAGAGATACCTAGCACAATGGAAGCTGAGGCTCCTAGTCTACCCAACATGGAATGGACTCTAGAAGGGCTTCCATTCCCTCCCTCTCAATCACCAACAATTACTATTGAAATGGCCAGTACGGGCCTGGGGGAGTATCTAGTGCAGAATGTTGTAGCAACGCCCATGCTAGAGTCAGTGCAAGACATGGGGAGACCTCGCCTCCCCATCGGGACAGTTGTTCCTTTAGGCTACCCACCAAACCAGACCAATTTTGTGTATGGGGGCCTTGACCATGGTGCTGAACCATGCATGCAAAAGGATGAGGATGAAGAGCCTTTTGCAAAAAATGTCAACTATCTGTCTAACCCGGACTTCGCTCTGAGATATCTTGGCCAATGCAATTGGCATGGATACAGGCTAGGCAGGTATGAGCAAGGAGTGCGTGTCCTTTGCCAGCCAAGATACCAAATGCCTTATGACAAGTCGGGAGTAGGGTTCAACCACCCCCTGCCCTTAGACATCTTGGTGGAAAACATGCAAGGCCTAGGAATAGGCAACAAGGGTGGATTGGCATCAGATCCTTATGCCAACCCAAACACAACATATACATTGGGAGATTACCTCCCATGGTCAACAACCACCCTTGGTAACATCAATAACCCTTCTCCTTTGATAGAGAGAGGTGAAAGTTTGGGAACTCACTTTCAAGGAGAGCATAAACAGTGTCCAGAAGGATCTTTGGAGGATGAATCAGAACATGAACCAGTGTCATATGTTCCCTTCGAATCCAATAGTGATCACTCACGAGAGATTCCCATGAATAACTAGCAAGAGATATTTTTGAAACTATTCCCTTTAGAGGTTCCAATTGAGCCAGTGTTGTGTCAAGAGAATCAGGTCCCTCCACCAAGTGTGGAACAACCACAATGGGACCAGATTAATTTGCTAGAACAAGGTGAGCCCTTAATGTCGCAAGCAATTGTTGAAGCCAATGAGGGTTTTTGGATCTCCGACAGTGATTCGGAAGATGAGACTGAGATGGCCTATCTCAACCACATGCGACAAATGCAACAAAGGCAACAAATGCAACAACGGCGTCCCTTGGAGATTAATGACTTATTTGCATAGATGGGCATACTGCCAGGGCATGAGTGGTACGTAGACCCAGCAGGGTGGGACCAAGTGTTGGATCCATGGCTCCAAGTTTACGATGAGCACCGTCCACCCCGAGACCCTATAATGACATCAGTGTCGAGGGAAGACCCTGTCTTCCTATCAGCACATAGGGCCGATCCATTCATGCCTGTCCCTCTAGAGCCAGATCCAGAACACAGGGAACATCCAGAATGTTTGAGTCATCACACCCATGGTAATGGAGACCAAATTCATTTCATCCACATGATCTCCATTGATTTGACCGCACCCATCCACAATCTTGGATCATTGCATCTAGACATAGATGCCATCGACTGGGATCACGTCAATTCACCTCTCTCCCCATCAGAGTACTGGCCTTTCGATAAAATGCCTCATTTTACCCCAGGGACAACTCAGGATATCTTTCAGGCTGAAGAGGAACCCGAGGTTCCCAACGTAGATTTAAACTCAGCTAATGATATCCATTTGATCCCGACTCCACATCAGTTGGAGGATGGATCCCACATGTCAGTCAAGGAGACGACTGACGTAGACATCGGCTTAGATCCAATGAATCCATAGATTATCAAGTTGGGGGTAAGCTTATCCTCTGAAGAGCAAGCCGACTACATTGCCCTTCTCAAAGAGAAGAAGGAGGTTTTTGCATGGTCATACAGAGACATGCCGGGGCTAGATCCGTAGCTAGTCACGCATAATCTAACGCTTGATCCGAAAATCAAGCCAGTTAAGCAAAAACTACGTAAGATGCACCCAACAATGGCCTTGATGGTCAAAGATGAATTGCAAAAGTTGTTGGATGCACAGTTTGTCATCTGCATGGATTATCCGCCATGGCTGTCCAACATGGTGCCCATCAAAAAGCCCGACGGGAGGATTCGCATATGCACTAATTTTTGAGATCTAAACAAAGCGAGTCCTAAGGATGATTTCCCCTTGCCAAGCATCGACGCGTTGGTAGACGCTACAGCAGGTCACGAAATGCTATCCCTCATGGATGGTTTCTCGGGATACAATCAGATTCGTATCAATCCCGAGGACCAACTAAAAATGGCGTTCACAATGCCTTGGGGGACATTTTGTTATAAGGTCATGCCTTTTGGCCTTAAAAATGCTGGCGCCACCTACCAACGTGCCATGACGTACATCTTCCATGACTACATGCATAAAACTTTGGAAGATTACATGGATGATTTGTTGGCCAAGTCTCTTTTGCGCCCAAATCATCTCGATGACTTAAGCAAGATCCTCGATCGCCTCATGGAGCATAAAGTCAGACTGAATCCCAAGAAGTGCGTATTTGGCGTCACATCTGGAAAACTCTTGGGTTTCATAGTCTCAAAGCGAGGTATCGAGGTGGACCCAAAGAAAGTCAAGGCAATCCTTGAAATGGTTCCCCCAACTACCATTAAGCAGCTCAAAAGTCTACAGGGAAAGGTCGCATCAATCAAGCGCTTCATAGCGTAGTTATCTGACAAGTGCCGACCCATGAACAAATTATTGCACAAGGGGGTTACATTTCACTGGGATGACGAGTGCCAGTCAGCCTTTGATGACATCAAACAATACTTGGCTTCGCCGCCAGTATTGGCACCACCTAGACCAGGAGTGTCATTCTACTTATACATCTCAGCTACTGAGGTGGCACTGGGAGCCATGCTGGCCCAGAAGAATGAACTTCACAAAGAATAGGCTACTTATTATCTTAGCCGCACCCTGGTCAGTTATGAACTTAACTATGCATACGTCGAGAAACTCTGCTTGGCAGTGGTGTTTGCTACCAAAAAGCTATGCCACTACATGCTGAGCAACACTACGTATGTTGTGTCTAAGGAGAATCCATTGCGATACATGATGAGTCGTACTTATCATAGTAGTCGCACGGCGAAATGGATCATGTTGTTGATGGAATTTGACATAGAGTTTATCGGACAAAAATCTATCAAAGGACAGGTCATAGCCGATCAACTAGCAGAGGCTCCTCTCGAAGACGATCAGCCTCTAGTCATAGAACTACCCGATGATGGGGTCTTCCATGTCTCAGAATCGCCAGATTCTGATGAGCCTGAGTCACAGGCTGACATAACCCTATTTTTTGATGGTTCTAAATGTGAGCAAGGTGGTGGCACGGGAATAGTATTCTTCACACCGTAGGGCGCTCCAATGCCCCTATCATTTAAATTAAATTTCCCATGCACCAACAATAATGCAGAGTATGAAGCCTTGCTCATAGGTCTTCAGACAACAATCACCATGAACATCAAATGACTGAACATCTTTGGTGATTCGTTGTTAATTGTCAATCAAGTCAAAGGGGTATTCCAATGCAAATGCCCAGTTCTGCAGGCTTATAAAGCCCTTGTGGACAAATTCTTGGCAAAACTTGAGTGGTATGACATCGAGGCACTCCCTCGGTCATCGAATCATTTTGCGGACACAATGGCCTCCTTGGGGTCACTAATCCCGCAAGACCTTTTCGGTGATATGACAACCATTCAAGTCAAAACCCTATCGCAATCCATGATGGAGCGTGCAAGCTCTGACTTGACGCTAGGAATCCACATGATCCAGATTGAACCATCCTCGGATAAGTTCTCTCGAATCCACGATCATCTGAAACATGCCAACTGGGGGTCCTTGTTCTCCCCTACTCCCATTAATAGCAACACAACGCTATTCTTACAAGTTCTATCTCACTCAACGTTTGCTAGGGATGAACTTCAAGAGGGATTGGTTGTTCATACCGTCGAGGTTTTCGATCAATAGGACTGGTATTTACCCATTAGAGACTACCTCAAGTTAGGTAATCTCCCGCTTGGATTGATGCATGCCACAAAATGAGCATTCAAGCAGAAAGCGGCTAAGTATGTCTTGATAGGAGACATTTTGTATCATCGTAGCTATGAAGGAATCCTCCTTCGTTGCTTGGACCAGCAAGAGTCCACTTGGGCAGTCGCCCAAGCGCACGATGGTACATGTGGTGGCCACTTCAGTGGTATGGCCATCGCAAAGTGCATTCTTCGCATGGGCTATTATTGGCCATCTTTAGAGCGAGATTGTTGTGCATATGTCAAGAAGTGCGTGAAGTGTCAGCACCATGCCAATTTGATGCATGTACCTTCCTAGGCCTTGCAGACAGTCCAGTCCGCTTGGCCATTTTTGTAGTGGGGCTTCGATCTAATTGGAAAGATCTCCCCTGCATCGTCAGGCCGTCACACGTTTATCATAACGGCCATAGAGTATTTTACCAAGTGGGTGGAAGCAGTTCCGCTTACCTCTACGACAGGACCCCGCATTGTGGAGTTCATTTTGCATAACATCATATGTCATTTTGGTATTCCATCCAAAATAGTCTCGGATAATGGGACACCATTCAAGAACAAAGATGTGCGTGCTTTGACCACAAAGTACAAAATTTAGCATAGTTTTTTGACACCCTATTATCCGTAGGCGAATGGGCAAGCAGAAGCATCAAACAAAATGCTAGTTGCCATCCTTAAAAAGACAGTCACAGATAGTCATAAGGATTGGCACATCCAAATCCCACTTGCCCTATGGGCTTATCGCACTAGCATTCGGACGCCCACTAGGGCCACTCCATTTTTGCTCGTGTATGGCTCCGAGGCAGTCATGCCTCTCGAGTTGGAAATTCCTTCCCTACGCATATCAATGCAAGAGTTCATCGATGATGACGCTGCATGGTAGGCCCGGTTAGACCAGCTTACGTTGCTTGACGAATGATGCGTTAATGCTCTCGAGCATTTACGTATCTATCAAGAGCGACTTAAGAAAGCTTACAACATGAAAGTTCACCTGAGGGACTTTCGGGTTGGTGATTTGGTTTTGAAGGAAAACCAACAGAACTCTAGTTTGTCATCCCACCTAAGGGACAAGTTCATGGCAAATTGGTTAGGTCCATATGTCATTGATAGCAAAATAGGACCCGAGACATACCGGCTAGCCTCTCTTGATGGAATCAAGGAAACAGAACCCTTGAACATCAGTCATTTGCGCCCATTCCATATCTAAGAGAGCCATATCCCAAAAATGCTCCAAGGATTCATATAATCGCTTGGTCAATCCCAAAAATGCTCCAAGGATTCATATAATCACTTGGTCAATCCCAAAAATGCTCCAAGGATTCATATAATCGCTTGGTCAATCCCAAAAATGCTCCAAGGATTCATATAATCGCTTGGTCAATCCCAAAAATGCTCCAAGGATTCATATAATCGCTTGGTCAATCCCAAAAATGCTCCAAGGATTCATATAATCGCTTGGTCAACCCCAAAATGCTCCAAGGATTCCCACAATCGCTTGGTCAAAAATAAAGAAATTCAAAATCCAAAAATCATCAAAAACAACAAAAATTTGCATCTCATTTCCAGGCATGCTCAAATTCATCAATAAAAAGCTCTTCTCACATCTCATCTTCATATTCACAAAAATCAATCCATCAAAATACAAAAATATATAGCTGCATTAAGCATCGCATCCATACATTGCATATTTGTGGTCGTATAGGTCAAAGGCACCATAGGCTGTAATTGCTCTGCTAGTCCATCTTGTTCCACATTTTTCCATTTTATAAGCAGTCCAAAAAACAACAAAAATACACCATTTATTGCTTTTTACCACACTAGAGTCAGTGGTCTTATAATGTATCAAGAGTTTTCATCTTTCAGTCATAATTTTGCTTTCTAGCCATATACTGTACCAAGTCAGGCAGATTTTATGAAGGTAGAGTTCTACTTGGATCACACCTTGTTACGTAGCATCCCAACACAAATTAAAACACATAAAAATTCCCAAGTTGTGTGAACGAAAGATGACACCTGCAAAGCAATCCAGGTCACCATAAGCGAAATGGCTATCTTGCTCATCCCCCTGTGCGAATGACCCAAAGAATGCTGAGAGTTGGCAAAAGGACAAGCATCCTCCCTACCCAATTCCCCAAGAATCCCAAAGTTCTCAATAGTTGCAAAACATCAAAATTTTGCAAAACGTCAAAACTCCAAAAATTTGACATCATCCCCAGAGTGCATACATCAAAAAGCACAAACAATAGTGATTCTCGTCACTCCATATCCAAATCCCTTGCTCAAAAGAAAAACAAATAAAACAAAAATAAACAGTGATTTTATCACTACAAAGGAGCAAGTATCCCAATACAATTGAAGAAAAGAAGGGAGTCGAACTTGAATCCCTGGAACTCTCAGCATTTCGATAGGTCATGAGGCAAGCCTCAATACCGGTTTGGTGGATAGCCTATCGGTCACTAGTGGTAAACCTCCCGCATGACGATATATCTGTCACATTAACTTGTGTGCAGATCAATGTTTGCATGTGGATGAGCTAGCTTATGGTATCCTAGATAGCACCGCAGATTAATCTGACTAAATACAATAAAGGAGTTAGTGGAGCTAATTAGGTGATCCTCAGTACAGGTTTGGTTGACAGCCTATCTGGCACTGGCGGTATCCTGACAAATACCACATAAATGAACTCAATTGCACACACAGGGATGTGAAATAGCTTGGTCAAAGACAAGTCCGATTCATACCTTGTTCAAAAGTCTTGTAAGATAAAGTACAGTCATGGCTAGTGAGTTAAAACCGTCTTGAGTCTCGGAAAACCTTAGCTACATTTCTAAACCAAACTGCGCTACTTTTCATCCTTACAATACCATCAAAAACCACATGTATACATACAAAGTCATTTACCACAACAATCGCATAAAAACAAAATAACAAAGTCCTAAACAGTCTATGGTGCCCTAACCAACCAACACAAATTCATTTCATCCATTACATTTTGCATATCACATATACAGCAAAAACATTTGCATTCATCATAACATATGCATCCATCAAAATAAATTAACATGCATACATCCATATTCATCAACCATCATGCATAAGATCAAATCATCACATGTGCATAAACAAAATAAAGTCGATATATATATATATATCGTCAAAAAAATGCCCGTAGGCTACAAAACTGGTCCTCTGACCCCGCAATCAATCCAAAAACCCCCAAGCCTAAGGCGTCGGCCACCATGATCATGCAGGATCGGTGCGACGGGAACTACCCCCATGGTGTGGGTCCTATGGGACCCCTCAGGGTGGCTGCTGCTAGCCCCCGCATCATGCCTACTCGCCCCCCCTCATCTAGTCGCCTGTGCCGAGAGGATGCTGACTGCTCAGTCTCACTCCCTCTCGAGCGGCGTGATGATCCACCTATGCTGAATGTAGGGACCCACCCACCAAGGTGGCTAATCTCTACCTCTAGCTCTAACCGCTGTCGCAATGACTCCATCTCTCACTGGCGATACGTCGCCAAGTTCTCCTCGCACCGTGCCAAAGCCCTATCCCTCTCTACCAGCTATGTCCGTAAGAGATCCCTCTCTCGTGCCGCATCAGTACCCCCATCCCATCGATGAGAAGTAGCTAATGCATTCTCTCGCTCCACCAGCTGCATCCGTAGGAGATCCCTCTCCTACAGAGCTTCCCCCAACTCCTCATCATGCCTTCGTAGCAACCCCTCCAACCGTGCAATCTCAGCACGTAACCCTGCATCCGCGTCCACCGCATCTGCCCGAGGCATGGGCATCTCTAGAACAACAGCCTGCTCTAGCTCCCACTACTCCATGATGTCCTACATCTTCGGCTGATCCGGAGCCCCAAGATCCGCATCCATACCATCCACCTCTACCATCTTCGCATCCTCCAAAGGAGCTCCCCAATCATCCCCTGGTGCCTCAGCACCCTCCCCGCCTGTAGCTACCTCCATGCCTCCCAATGGCCCCTCTCCTCGCCATCACCGTAGTACCCACCACGAGTCATACTCAACGGTAGTCCCGACGTCATCCACATCCGGGACGTCGATCACCACGTCTGAATCCTCGCCCAGTGGCACGATGACCGGTCGGTCTAGAGTCCTCTCATCCCCCCAATATCGATAGACCATGGGCTCACCAGGCAACCCCTGGCACACCCCAAACTATCGTGTAACCCGGCTATACGAGAAGAACTCATGCTCGGTCCCGTGTCGCCCAATCAGCCACCGCTCTCTACGTACCCATCGGAGCCACTCTCCAACCTCTAGCCAGGCTGGACAGTCCCGATAAGGGTGCCAAACCACCTCCCCTAGAGTAAGCCGAGAGAAGGTATCGGCATAGTGCCCTACGGCACCTGCCCACCGTCGACTCTGCCCCTGCTCCCTAGACCGCCACCATAGAACTGCATAACCTATCTCCCTATCCTCCATCTCCGCCTGAGTCATCCATGGTAACCCGATTGGCCTCTCCACTGCTATGTGCTGCCAAGCCCAACACTGCAACAAGTAGCTACAACTAATCCCCTTTCGCTATCGATAGCGGACCTCATACAACTCCCCATAGAGCTGTGCCAACAGCGTCTGTCCCCATCTCATAATAAGTGGTGCCTCTGTCGGGCACTCTACCAACTGCCAAACCAAATCCAGCAGGTTCCATGGGAACCTCGTGCCTGACGAGTCAGGTAACAACATGTTGGACATGAGGCCCATAAGGAATGCGTGCCTCATGCCCAACACCCCCCTCTCCAGCCACCATCGGACCAAAATCTTACCAATATGGTAGTCGCCATCTGCCCTCTCTAGTGGATCCTCCACACCCAGCTCCTCCCCATGCCCGAAGCATCTCGTCAGTACAGCTGTCCGTTGATCACACGATGATGTCCTGATCGGCAGTCCATCTATCGAAATCCGTAGAAGCCGATAGATATCCTCCAAGGTCACAGTCATCTCCCCTATTGGGAGATGGAAAGTGTTGGTCCATGGATCCCAAAGATTGATCAGGGCCATCAAATAGGCCTGATCCATGACCACAAGCTCTAGTCGAGCCACCTGCTTGAGCCCAAGGGCATCAAGCCACTCCCAGTCAGCTACAGTCAGCGCCCTCGTGCTTCAGTAAAAGCAGTGGGTACACGGTACCGGCTCCTAACAACCTGCAAAAGAAAACAATTCAAAAACATTAAAATCATGGAAAAGAACTGTACAACAATAACATGAATATACCACATTGTATACCAATGTACAAAAAAAAACAAACATAAAAATTCAAACAAAAATTAATTTTTCAGTTCTAGGGTTTCTAATCCTAACTGATTAATTTAAAAACAAAAATTCAAAAAACAACAAAAATTACGTCTTAGGGTTTTACGTTTTGTTTATCCTAGGGTTTAGTTAAAAGTAAAATAAAAAATTCTTCACCTAGGTTGTGTGCTACAACTAAGTCTTAGTTGTCTTCAGCTCAGTTTCAGGGTTTAAGTTTTAAAATTTTGAAAAACATCATCACAAAAATAATTGAACAAAACAATTGCAATGTTAAACAAAAATAATAACTCTAGGGAACACTTACTGGTCTCGCTTCGGCTCCGCCGCTCGATCCGGTTTGTGCACTCATGATGGCAGGGAAAATCCGGTAGCGCTTCGCTTTGCAGAATTAACCTCCTCCTCCCCAGAGCTCCAAATCGCAAGAAAAATCAGATGCAAATGAGCCCAAACCCTAGTTTTGGCCTTTAAATAGGCCTTTTTGAGCTTAAATTCATCTTTCCCTAGGATGAGCGCTCTGGTTAGTGCTCGTCCCACCCTGGGATGAATTCTAAGTTGGAATTCGTCCCACCCTGGGACGAATTCAGGCCAAAAATTTCAAAAAACATCAAAAATTGAACAAAAATGCACTAAAACAGATAATAAACTTGCCCGATGAGAGTGTTGTTGCACTTGACATCCCGGGCATACAAAATAGACATTGGGGTCACAAATTGTCACTATCCTACTCCCTAAGAAGGCTACCATAGCCGGACCGCTCCACGGGAAGACGGATTTTTGCCAATTTTAGCTCCAAAAAGCGTCGCAAAAAGGGTTACCACCCACCAAAAATAGGTCTAAATGTCAAAAAAATTGCACATGCTTAATGCTAAACCATCTAAGGGCACCCTTGCACAAGTCATCTTGGGTCAAGCGACTCGTCGCTTTTCTCACGAAGGTCATTCCCTCATCGATTCGTCGCTTGAGGGGGTAGTCACACTTAGTCACCAATCAACAAGCACACACCCAATTAAGGAAAATGACATGCATTCAAAGAATCATTGACAAAGACAATTACGCTCCTGCTTGGGGCAGTAAACAAGCAATAATCACAAATTGATCAAACACTTGGCATTCCCGAAGCATGAACACAAGGTTCCCCTATGGACAAAAGGTTGCGCCCTTTGCCTATTCATGACTGATCAATGTCCAAGCTCAAGTCACACCTCACCAAAATAGGTTAATACTTGAAATCAAATTCCTTAGCTCGTCAGAAGCAAGGATTCAAGAATGCATGCCCTTTCCATACTTGGGGCATCAAAAGTTGGTTAGGTTACCAAGAAACCCTAATCATTAGTGCTTTGGTTATCTATTTTTGCTCGACGTTGCGCCATGCACAGCGCATCCCAAAAAGGGGCATCTGTAGACACCAAAACAACACCAATCCGATTATGTGACTGCAAACACTGATCGCTTTGACACACACAGCCCCCAGGGCAGCCCTCAGAGGTTAAACAGTGGTCCTAACCACTTTTGTAGCAATTTTGTAAGGTAGAAGGCAATTTGGCACATTCAGGCACTTTGCTCAGTATCCGTCCCGCCTAGGGACGAATTCAAATTGGGATCCGTCTCACCCAGGGATGAATTCTGAATTCGCTCTGGGTCAGGACGAATTCCAGGTTCAACGGGCAAAAAGAAAAATGGTGCCAAGTGGCAGCCGAGGACAGTCAATTAATGCCTCCTGCCTTGCATGCGCGTGTAGGTGGGCAGAGTGGGCGTTAGAGGACTATCACAAGGGCAGTCATGGAAGCCCAAGTCAGGGAGGAGTCTCCTCCCTCTTGAGAAGGCATGGCCGCCACATGGCACTTATGCATGCCCCTCCAAAGAGACCCCATGGGTCTATAAAATGGTGGACTTTCCCACCCAAAAGAAGACAAGTTGGAGGCATTTTCAAGCAACGAAGTGCTGCCAAATTGAATACCACATTTTACCCTTTTGATTCACCTCTTCCACATCCTTGATCTCTTTCGCAAGAGAGGTTATTGGGTGGCTATTGGAAGTGTGAATCCGGACCCAAAACCCGACATTTGACCACATTGATCTACCAATTCGTCGACAACCCATTACAAGAGATTTTGGGCCCATCCCAAGTGGATTGGTGCCGAAATCAGGTTCTAACGGTGGGCGGCCCACCCGGGTGCCCCGCATTTCTTAGTTTCATTTTAATTTGTTCTTTTGTCACTTGTTTATCTTCCATTCCATTTTATACTGTTTAGATAGTTTATAATTTCAATTTCAGAAGGTTTTGATCAAATCTTATCACATTTTGTCGCTTTTGTTGTCCCCACTAACTTGCAGGTAACGACGTCAAATTCCCATTGATGGAGGTCAAATTGGGGAAATCCGACCATCTGGGTCATCCCAAAATGCCCCCAATTAGCTAACCCCTATGTTTGCAGGTCTTTTGGAGATCTCGAGACGCGACATTTGGGCAGGATTACTTCGGCATTTTGTCGCAGGCGAATTCGTCCTACCCAGGGATGAATTACAGTCGAATCCATCCTGCCCAGGGATGAATTCGAATCGACAGCCAATTTCTTGACTATTTTGATGGCAATGGCCCTCTGGTAACGTTCTCTATTTCCTGTTAAATTTGCAGATGGTTTTGAACTGGTTTATTTATCGTTGTAATCAATCTTTTGCATGCATCCTCCATTGGTTTTTAAGATCAAACGTTTCATCTTTTGTCACAGGTGCTACTAACGACTTGTTGTTTCTTTGAATGCAGGAGGAGCAGCAAGGATCAAGGATTCATCAACACCAGCGGTGGCAACACTTTGGCCCGCCCATTTCAAATGTGGGCACGCGAAAGGAGGAACACTAAGTCATGATTGTAACCAAAACTCATTTAACGCTCCTAGCCCCTGAAAAGGGAGGAGGCATCTTTGTAACCGATATTACGAGAGTTAAATAAAAAGGGTTGTGCCTTCTGTACTTTCTTTTATCTCCGTTCAATTCGTCTCTTTCATTTCATGCATTTCACATTTTAGGACTTAAGCGTTTGTTTGATTTTGAATGCGTCGCATTAGTATTTCTTTCTTCCGGAATCTCGTGCTTTCACAAAGAGAGTATCTAAAAAAATTTTATATCATATATACTTTTTACCAAAAAATTGATGTATTATCTGATGATAATACATGAAAAAAATGATTTCTATCAATCATAGCTTTGTCTAAAGCATTTTATGGTGTAATATATATATGTGATCTTAATGTTATTATCTATAAAAAATTTAATAACATACATCTATGACGACAACATGTGCTCATTTACCTCAATTTTATGGTCGTAAACTCTATACCTATGGTCAAGCATACATCATTAGTAGCTAATACAATTACCTATGTATACATAATTAATCCTTTTAGTTTTTTATCAATGGTATCAAAAATCAAGTAATATTGATGAGTTATTGTGTTTCTTACATCCTTGCAGCCTTATAATTCTTAGTTATAATTTTGTTTTGGTCGGTAAAAGAGAATTTTATGATATTCTCATAATGACACTGAGAGGGAGGGTGAATCAGTGTAGCTATTTAAATTCAAATCTACAACTCTTAAAGTTGAAGCAAAGAGAACTTAAAAGTAGGTAAAGCAATTATCACAAGAGAGCACACCACAACACACAATGTAACGAGGTTCACCAATTTGGCTACTCCTCAAGAATGACTGCTTGGACTAAGGTCCAAATCCAGCCTTTGCAAAACACCAATTTTACAATCTATTTACCAAAACCCACTGGAAGGAGAACCAACCCCTGATTTATTTGCACCAACAGAAAGGAGCACCAACCCCTATCCAAGAACCAACTTGGATCACAGTTTTGAAAGCTATATCAATGATATACAAATGCCTTTGCTTTTACAAGACCTTGACTATTCTACAATTTATCAAAACACAATAAACACTTACTACTCTGCTTGTCGCTCTCTTACAACACTCTTCTAACCCTCTTTCGATAGCACTTTCACACATTCAACGACATCTTAATTCTCTGTGTGACTGCCCTTTTATAACCCTATTTCTCATTGAGACTCCTCATCTTCTGTAACTTTTGTAATCCCGCATGCAGCCTATTAATAGCCACTGCTGATGGTAACTCCTTTACAGCACAATATTTATTACATGCAACCTATTAATAGATCTATATCTTGTGTAGGACTTTCAATATAACTGCCGCTCGACGGTTACACTGCTTTATGGGCCTTGTAACTACCATTTTGTCTTTAATGCACTGTGCTTATTTTAGCTTGCATGATTTCTATCTGTAACTACATCTGTAACTGTTGCATTAACTCTAGTTAACTCTTCTTATTTTGGCTGCATGATTTTCCTCTACAACTACCCCTTTAACTATCATTCTACTTTAGTTAACTGTCCGTAATCGTGCTGTTGCGACCTATCACGAAATCATGACACTTCTATCTCTTTGTACTCTTCTCGCATTTTACCCACAAAAACATGACATGTCGCGATATCGTGACACTTTTTGCCTCCTTGTCCTTTTCTTAGCTTGCACCCACGAAAACACAACATGTCGCGATATCGTGACACTTTTTGCCTTCGTACACTCTTCTTGGCTTGCACCAAAAAACAGAACATGTCACAAAATTGTGACACTTTCGTTGCCTTGAGCTCTTCTCTATCTCTTGCCCATGAAAATGGAACATGTCGCAAAATCATGACACTTTCTCTTCCTTGCACTCTTCTCTGCTTGCACTAGCAAAAACATGACATGTCATAAAATCATGACACCTTTTGCTTTCGTACACTCTTCTCTACAAGCACTAGCGAAAACATGACATGTCGCAAAATTGTGACATCTTTCGCTTTCGTACACTCTTCTCTGCAAGCACCAACGAAAACATGACATGTCGCAAAATAGTGATAGTTTTGCCAGTATTTTCTCTCTCCTTCGATATGTCATGAAATCATGACATTTTTGCCAGAATTTTCTCTCTCCTTCGATATGTCATGAAATCGTGACAGTTTTTCTTTTTGGCCAAACATGTCACGATATCATGACAATTTTCTTACTTGTTTTTTTCTTTGATCTTTTAAATGTAGGCCTCTTCTGTCTTCTTGGAAATTCACTGTACATGCTCTGATTGACCTCTAAACTCCTGTCCACTACATAAACTGATCTATCTATCTGTGTTGACAACAATGACAATACTGTTTTTGCACCTTGCTCAACAATCTCCCCCTTTGGAATTGTTGGCAACACGTGCAATTTCTTGTAATTCTTCTCCCCCTTTGACAATAATACCAAAGGGCTGCTGCAGACTCCCCCTGAGTCTATGCACACCATTCTCAGACAAACATTGTTATAGTTAGCAAAAATCATGAATATGAGCAAAACTATAAACATAGGCATAAATGCTCCCCCTGAGAATGTGGTCCCAATTGATAGTCAATTCTTGGGAAATGTGACCACTCCCAACTTACTTCGAAGGTACTCAAAAACTTCCTTGGGCAATGGTTTTGTGAATATATCTGCTACTTGCTCTGTAGTTGGAACAAAATCCAATTTAACCTCACCTTTTGCAACTTTATCCTTCAAAAAGTGATACCGGATTGCAATATGTTTGGTTCGAGAATGCATAACCGGATTCTTTGAGATGTTAATAGCACTGGTGTTATCACATTTAACATAAATTGGCTCTTTGAAGTGAATACCAAGATCTTTCAGGGTTTGTCTCATCCATAAAATCTGTGTACAACACGTTGTTGCTATAATGTATTCTGCCTCTACTGTGGATAGAGAGACTGATTCTTGTTTCTTGCTGTGCCATGCTACCAACCTGTCTCCAAGATAAAATGCTCCTCCATTGGTACTCTTTCTGTCATCTATACATCCTGCCCAATCTACATCTGAATATGCAATAAGAGTGAAGTCCTTACCTTTTGGATACCATAACCCATACTCCATAGTACCCTTCAGATATCGAAGAATCCTCTTTACTATTGTTACGTGAGTCTCCTTAGGACTAGCTTGAAATCTTGCTACCATGCAAACTGCCTGCAAGATATCTGGTCTGGTGGCTGTTAAATACAGTAGGCTCCCAATCATAGATCTGTACATGGTTTGATCAACATCTAGAGATTTGTCATCCTTGCTCAACTTGCAACCTGTCGTCATGGGAGTGCTAATAGGTTTACTATCCTCCATTGTGAACTTTTTCAGCATTTCTTTCACATATTTAACTTGAGAGATAAAAATGCCCTTTTCATTTTGATTGACTTGCAGTCAAGGAAATATGAAAGTTCACCAATCATCGACATTTCAAATTCTTTCTTCATTTTATTTGCTATGTCTCTACATGACTTATCATTGCTGCTACCAAAAATGATATCATCTACATAAACAACAAGGACAATAAGATGGCCATTCTCTATTTTGACATACAGATTGCTATCCACCATACCTTTCTTGAACCCCTGTTGAATAAGATAGTTATCCAGCCTTGCATACCATGCTCTGGGTGCCTGTTTCAAGCCATACAAATCTTTCTTCAACTTGCAAACAAAGTTGGGATTATCACCGAGTTGGAAACCATCTGGCTGCTCAATGTAAACCTCTTCTTCTAGTTTTCCATTCAGAAATGCTGATTTCACGTCCATTTGATATACTTTGAAATTTTTATGAACTACTAAAGCCAGAAACATTTTGATTGCCTCTAGTCTAGCTATCGGTGCAAAGGTTTCCTCAAAATCAATACCTTCAACTTGAGCATAGCCTTTACAGACCAATCTTGCCTTATTTCTGACAACCTGTCCGTCTTTGTTCAATTTGTTTCGAAAAATCCATTTAGTACCGATTATGTTTTTATTTGCAGGCCTTGGTACTAACTCCCAGGTTTTGTTTTTCTCAATCTGATCTAGTTCTTCGTTTATTGCCTTCATCCAACTTTCATCTGTGCTTGCTTCAGCAACATTTTTGGGCTCAATGCTGGATAATAGAGAGTAGTTCCTTACTACTGTTCTCCTTGTCTGAATACCAACTGTGGGGTCCCCAATAATTTGCTCTCTGGGATGATTTTTTTGCCAGCTGCCTGTTTTGAATTTCTTGTTTTCTTCTACTTTTGAGTCAATTTCCTTATTCTCTTCTGTTTCCTTTTCTTCATCTCCTTCAATAACTTCTTCATAAATAGGGTATTTTTCTTCATAGCTAATTTCTCGTTCCCTACCTTCATCAACCTTAACATCGGCACTCTCCACAATTTTCTTTAGCCTTTTGTTATAGCATGTGTAGGCTTTGCTTTTTGTCGAATAGCCAAGAAAAATTCCTTCATCAGCTCTATCTTCAAACTTACCAAGATTATCTTCAGTTCTTTTGATGTAGCACTTGCTGCCAAAGACTTTGAAGTATCTTGTTGTTGCCTTTTTGCCAAACCATAGCTCATAAGGAGTTTTGCTTTCATGTGTCCTCAACATGCACCTATTTTGGATGTAAACCGCAGTATGAACTGCCTCTTTCCAAAATCTGTCTGCTATTTTGTTCTCTATCAACATTGTCCGTGCCATTTCCTGCACTGTCCTATTCTTTCTTTCAACAACACCATTCTGCTGAGGTGTCCTTGCTGCTGAAAACTGTCTTCTGATCCCATATTTTTGATAGTACTCTACAAACTCCTCTGAGATAAACTCTCCTCCTCTATCTGATCTTAAGCATTTAATTATTTTTCCTGTTTGATTCTCAACCTATTTTTTGAAAGTCTTGAACATTTCAAAGGCATCTGATTTAAGCTTTAAAAATAGTACCCATGTCATCCTGGAATAGTCATCTATGCACAACATAAAGTATTTGTCACCATTTATGCTTTGTGTTCTCATGGGTCCACATAAATCAGTATGTATTAGCTCTAAAGGTTTGCTGGTGAAGTATTCCTTTGATTTAAATGTGGATCTAGTTTGCTTCCCTTTTTGGCATGAAGCACAAATGCTATTTAATGGTTTGCCAATGGTGGGTATATCTCTTACTGCCCTTTTTGAACTTATTTTTACCAGATTGTCAAAGCTAATATGACCGAGCCTCTTGTGCCACAACCAATTTTCATCTTCCTATCCAATCAAACATGCTCCTTCTGAAGTCTCTGAGAGAGTATACAAGTTTCCAGAAGTCCTCGATCCATTAGCTATCAGCTTCCCACTGTGTGCTTTTCTGACTTCACAACCCTGCTTCTTAAAAATGACTTCATGACCTCTGTCATAGATTTGGCTTACGCTCAGTAGGTTGTGCTTCAAACCAATCACAAACAGGACTTCTTTGGAATTGATTTTTCCATCACTTATCTTGACTGATCCTTTGCCAACTATCTTGGCTCCATCATTATTTCCAAATTTAACTGAGCCACCTTCATATTTCTATAACTTTTCAAACTTTTGTTTATCGCCTGTCATGTGACTGGAGCATCCACTATCCAGTATCCATGGTGCAGATTTGTTCTATGCTTTGAATGATGTCTGTACAATCAAGGATTCCTTTTCTTCCTTGGGTCGCTCCTTTTCTTTCCACTCTGGTTTGACTACAGTTTTGGTCACTTGTTTAGACTTTTCTTTGTCAGTAGCCTGTGCATGTTTTTCTAGGAATTTTTTGTTTTGTCTTAAACCATTTGGTTGAGATTTTCTTCCTTGATATTTATTTGTTGCATATGTACTTCTACAATTTCTTGCAATGTGTCCAAAGTTATGACAGTTATAGCATTCTACTGCATAATCCATCAAGGGTGAAAAGACATTTCTATTGGTGAAATTTCTTTGTCCTATATTATAAATGCAATCTGAAATCTTATGACCGTAAGCATTGCATTTAAAACAATAACCAAAAAAGGAATGATTGAACCTGGGAGTTGGTCTTTGCCATTTTGTAGTAGGAGCCACAAATTTTCTTCTCCTTTGATGTGTGACGTTTGTGAATCCCTCATTGTCAGCACTCTTCTCGTGCTTGGCATTGTTGCTTTCTTTTGCATGATTCATTTTTCCTTGATCAACCTTGATCTTATCTTCTTTCTTTACTGGTTCTATAGTTATGGCCTTTGATCCACTTGACGATTCTCCTTCGACAAAGCCCAAGCCAAATTTGATGCCTGTAGTCCTCTGACTATTTATAATCTTTTCAAGCTTCATAGAACTTCCTTCAAGTTTGTGATAGCAACTCAATTTTTGATTCTTTTCTTCTAGCCGCATTCTTAAGACAACAATCTCTTCTTCTAGTTTGCTGCACTCATCTATTTTCATGGTTAATTGTACTTCGAGTTCTTCAGACATTTTCTTAAATTCTTTTGTCTGTACTTTCAAACTATTTATTATGTCATTCGCATCCTCAAGCTTTCTTGAGACCTTTTTATTCTTTTTCCTTTCTGTACTCAACTCTTTAAGTGCAGCAACCAACTCTCCTTCCAGATATACTTCAGCCTCATCCTTAATGTTTTTATCACCTTCCTGTTTTTCTTCTGTTTTTTCTTCTTCAAATGCCATGAACAGAGCTTCACCTATTTCTTCTTCAGAATCCTCACCTGAGCTATCTTCAGAAGAGCTGACATTCTTGGATATGAAACTTTTCTTTTTGAAGTTGCTTTTTCTAAAATTTGGTTTCTTCTTCCAGTCACTTCTTTCTTGGTGTGACCCTTCATCACTTTTGGTTTTCTCATTCATTGGACACTTAGCTGCAAAGTGACCGACGCCTCCACAATTGAAGCACTTAAATGGTAACTTTCCTCTATATTTTCCTTTTCCCTTTATAAGTTTTCGAACAAAGTTAGCTTCTATTTCATCCGATGTCTCTTCATCCTCATATTCTTGTTCAACTTTTATATTTTTGTGTGCTTTAAAAGTAGCTTCTCTGTCTATGGGCTTAGTTTGTCCTATTCTCATTTTGTATGCAGTCAAAGAACCATGCATCTCATCCATGCTAAAATTATTTAGATCTTTAGCTTCTTCTATAGCAAAAACTTTAGAATTAAATCTTTTGTGAAGAGTTCTAAGTACCTTTTTCATGACGACCGCATCTTCGATTTCTTCATCGAGTCCTCTGATTGCATTAATGATTCCATTGACTCTCAGCATATAGGCCTCTATGTTCTCATCGTCATTCATTTTTAATGCTTTGAACTGAGCTCGATGCGTTTGTAGCTTGGCTTCCTTGATCTTGTCATCTCCTTCATGAATGCTCTTCAGTTTGTCCCACATGTCTTTTGCCATTTTACAGCTCATGATCCTTATCAGTTCACTGTCTACTAGCCCACACATTATGGCATTCTTTGCTTTGGAGTTATTCTCAAACTTTTTCTTCTCGATAGTATCTGTTGGAGGAGTAGCTGGTATTGTGTATCCACTTTCTACTGACTCCCAAATGTCGTATCCCAATGCACACAGATATGTCTACATCCCGAGTCTCCAGAATGAGTAATTAGTTTCATCGAACAAAGGAGCTTTGTTTGATGAGAATCCTTCACCACCTGCCATTGTGTTTCTTCCAAGATCACCTTAGCTGATTAAGCTTATTCAGGAACCTTGCTCTGATACCAATTGATATTCTCACAATGACACTAAGAGGGGGGTGAATCAGTGTAGCTATTTAAATTCAAATCTACAACTCTTAAAGCTGAAGCAAAGAGAACTTAAAAGTAGGTAAAGCAATTATCACAAGAGAGCACACCACAACACATAATGTAACGAGGTTCACTAATTTGGCTACTCCTCAAGAATGATTGCTTGGACTACGGTCCAAATCTAGCCTTTGCAAAACACCAATTTTACAATCTATTTACCAGCACCCACTGGAAGGAGCACCAACCCCTGATTTATCTGCACCAATAGAAAGGAGCACCAACCCCTATCCAAGCACCAACTTGGATCATAGTTTTGAAAGCTATATCAATGACATAAAAATGCCTTCGCTTTTACAAGACCCTGACTGGTCTACAATTTATCAAAACATAGTAAACACTTATTGCTCTGCTTGTCGCTCTCTTACAACACTCTTCTAACCCTCTTTCGGTAGCACTTTCACACATTCAATGACATCTTAATTCTCCACGCGATTGCCCTTTTATAACCCTATTTCTCATTGAGACTCCTCGTCTTCTGTAACTTCCATAATCCCGCATGCAGCCTATTAATAGCCACTTCTGATGGTAACTCTTTTATAGCATAGTATTTATTACATGCAACCTATTAATAGATCTGTCTCTTGTGTGGGACTTTCAGTATAACTGTCGCTCGACGGTTACACTACTTTACGGGCCCTGTAACTACCGTTTTGTCTTTAATGCACTGTGCTTATTTTAGCTTGCATGATTTCTATCTATAACTACACCTGTAACTGTCACACTAACTCCAGTTAACTCTTCTTATTTTGGCTGCATGATTTTCCTCTACAACTGCCCCTTTAACTGTCATTCTACTTCAGTTAACTATCCGTAATCGTGTTGTTGCGACCTATCGCAAAATCGTGACACTTTTGTCTCTTTGTATTCTTCTCGCCTTTTACCCGTGAAAACATGACATGTCATGATATCGTGACACTTTCTACCTCCTTGTCCTTTTCTCGGCTTGTACCCATGAAAACACATGTCATGATATCGTGACACTTTTTGCCTTCGTACACTCTTCTTGGCTTGCACCAGCAAAAATAGAACATGTCACGAAATCGTGACACTTTCGCTACCTTGAGCTCTTCTCTGTCTCTTGCCCATGAAAATGGAACATGTCGCAAAATCGTGACACTTTTGCTTCCTTGCACTCTTCTCTGCTTGCACTAGTGAAAACATGACATGTCACGAAATCGTGACACCTTTCACTTCTGTACACTCTTCTCTGCAAGCACTAGCGAAAACATGACATGTCACGAAATCGTGACATCTTTCGCTTTCGTACACTCTTCTCTGCAAGCACCAGCGAAAACATGACATGTCATGAAATCATGACACTTTGCCAGCATTTTCTCTCTCCTCCGATATGTCATGAAATCGTGACATTTTTGCCAACATTTTCTCTCTCCTTCGATATGTCGTGAAATCGCGATAGTTTTTTTTCTGGCCAAACATGTCGTGATATCATGATAGTTTTCTTACTTGTATTTTTCTTTGATCTTTTGAATGTAGGCCTCTTCTGTATTCTTGGAAATTCATTGTACATGCTCTGACTGACCTTTGAACTCCTATCCACTACATCAACTGATCTATTTGTCTGTGTTGACAACAATGACAATACGGTTTATGCACCTTGCTCAACATTTTATTGAAAGTGGGTTTTGAAAGGAACCCCAAAATCTTATTACAACCAAGAAAAAAGCATCAAATCCTCAGACCTAGATTCTAAAATAGAGGATTTCCCATATGAGGGATCCAACCTTATGTTGGAAATATGAGCAAGTTTTGTTTTCATTTATGTCCAAAGTCAGTTTCAGTGAACAATGCAAAAGAAAGGATGTCAAGAAACAATTTCAGTAAGCAGTGCAAGAGAAAGATTTCTTCTAGGTCTAATGGAGATAATATTATAATATATCTTATGATAATATTCAAGGTGGTCAGATAAGGTCTAAAGGAGAAATAGGAAGGCCCAAGAAAAATAATATTATAATATTTTATTATAATAATAAAGGTCTAATGGTAAGACCTAAAGTTGTTAAAATAATTATAAATTAATTATAATAATTTCATTATAAATTAATTTATAACTTAATTTAAATAACCCTAAGGTTAGTATTTTATGGAAAAAGGACTAATCAAAGCATCGATGTTACATGAATTTTTTCCCCTCCACTTACGTTGTGAAGCACATTGAAAATATTATAAATAAGCTAAAGTTTTTGGTTAGAAGGCATCCATGCAATTAACAATTATAGCAACCAAAGAAATTGAGCACCAAGGGGAGAAGCAATTTGCATGTGTTTTAAAGCTGATTGGGTAGAAGAGTAAGGACAAGGTGAAGTGGAGCGTGAATCCTATTCTGACATGCCAAGTAGCATAGGTGGCAGCCAAGGGCTACGGTAGGGTGTTCAGGAAATGCATGGATAGGATTTGGATCCTCATAGATACCTTTTTGCTAAGGGAAAGGAGCTTTGATTTTGCACTAAGCAGGAAGGCAGAGTTGAAAATCAAAAGGGAGCACTTTTGTTCCACATGAGGGCACATAGCCCAAGCAATGGATGGCTAGGTGCTAAGGTGCTTAGAGAGGAAAGGTGGGACATTTGAATCCCATCAAGCACATTTTGCTAAGGAAGGCATTCGAATAAGGTATGAGCTCATGATTTAATTTTTAAAGGTTTTTGAAGTATGAAAATTGTGTGAAGACATTACATAGAGTTTTAAATGTGGTTTGCAAGGTAGTTAAGAGGGAGATAAAAGGGAAAGTAAAGATATAATTTTGTGTTTAAATTTTTGGTTGTTAAAGTTTATAAAAGGAGTAATAAGGTATGCCAAGAGTGTTATATGTTATATGTTGAAATAAAGTCATATTGTGAAAATTATTTTGAAAGGAGAAATAAGGTATAGTTGAGATTTAATACTTTGGCATGGTGAAATATTTTTGAAGGAAAATATTGAGGATAGATTTTTGATATCTAACCATTGAGATTGTCAAAGAGGTTGATTGTGATTGAGACAGGTTTTGAGGTCAAAACTTCTTCAAACAAAAGGTATGGGCATATCTTCCTTGTGAGTGAAATATTGTTGGGTTGAATGTTGTGAAGTGCTAAGTTGGAGTGAAAAGGTTTGTTTGATAAGCATTGTTGAGTAAGCTTTCATGTGCATGATTGGTGAATGTTTGTGAGAACATTTGAGTGAGAGATTGAGAACTATCTTGAACTAGGGTTTGTGAAAGATCATGAGTATCATTGTTATGTGAGATTGTTTGATAAGCATTGTTGGAAATATTTGAGTAAACTTTCATATGCTTGATTAGGGTTTGTAAGCAAGTTATGTTTCATTGAGTGATTGGTTGAGTGGAGTTGATTGAGCATAGTTGATTGAAAGTGTTGGAGTGATAGTTCAAGTTCTGTGAAACAAATTGTTCTTTATTCTAAATTGATTTGAAAAAGAGATTGGAAGTGATTGAGTGTTTGTGAGTGTGAAACATATTGAGTCTCTAACAATTCTCTATATGCTTCTGTGGTTTAACAAGATTCTGAGTGAAACTTGTTAGTGTGATTGAAGAGGTTTTCTATGAGAGATTGAGTTGAGTTTTATATGCAAGTTAGCAATTGATTTGAACAAGCTTTTGTGAAAGCTAGTGAGTAGATTTGAGTAAGTCCTAAAGTGGACTTAAGGATAGATTTGTGTGAGCTTTTATGGAATCTTACAAGCAGATTTGAGATAAGTCTTGGTGAAGACTTGTTGGACAGATTTAATATAAATATTAGAATTTTTAAAGAACTTTTGAGTATTTGAGATAGAGATTGAGAAATTTTCTAACAACAATATTTAGTGTAGATTTGAGATAGAGATTGAGTATATTTATGTAGGGTAGAGGATAATGTTCAATACAGATCTAAGATAGAGATAGAATAGAGTAAGAGTAGACTTTGGAGGTGATAGAGTAGAGGATAGTAGTCTCTAGTGGATAGAGATCCATTAGCTAGGGTAGTGAGGACAGAGGTCTTCTAAGTGAGGACATGGGTCTTCAATGGAGAGAGATCCACAAGCTAGTGCAGTGGAGGTAGTAGTCTTCTAAGAGGATCACCAACCAGAGCAGAGGAGAAGGAGTTCTCCTATGGATAGAGATCCACAAACTTGATTAGGGGATTGGTGTCTCCTTTGGACAGAGGTCCATAAACATTGTAATAGGGAAAGGATTCCCAAGAGAATTTATTGAGAAAATTTTATAAGGAATATTTTCTCCATGGAGTAGCCCACATTGGGTGAACCACGTTAAATCATGTCTCTCATGTGTGTGATGCTTTGTGTAATGTTTACTACTTTAATATTGTTGATGTTATCATATGGATTGAAAAGAAAAAAGTTTTATCTTATACTGTTCACCCCCTCTCAGTATAAGCACATGTTCTTCAATTGGTATCAGAGTGGGTCTCTCCATGAAAAGACTAACAACTTGGAGGAAGATCCATCAGAAACACACATGACTTCAGAGAGTGAAGAAGAGACCATGTTTGACATAAAAGAGGAATTCTTTGTTACTCTCAAGAACCTTGAAAATATTAGAAATAAGAACTCAAGTTTGAAGGATCAAATTCAAGAGAATGAAGAAGCAAGGATAGAACTTCTACAGAGTCTCACAGAACTCAAGATAAAGGTAGAAGAGGGAAATAAAATTGAATAGGATATGACAGATCTATTAAGAGTAAGAGAAATAGAATGTGAAATATTGGAAGCAAAAATTGTTTATCTAAGGAATGAAGTTGAAAAGACCAAGTTACTACAAGATATAAAGTTGGGGAAATAGAGAGAGGAGTCAAGCCTTCAAGAAGTAGAGACTTCAAACAAAGATAAGCAAGTGACTCATACTCTAGAAGGAAAAGACATCAGGAAAGAAGAAAGCAAAGAAGAACCATGGAAAAAAGTTAATCACAACAAAAGGAGGAGCACTCGACCATATTTTCCAAGGCATTCAAATAGGTTACATACTCTCTTCCATGGCTATTGCTTTTCATGTAAAAAATATGGTCATAGAGTTGTACATTGCACTGGTTATGTTAAAAAGGATGTCAATAGAAATTTCAATTCTTTTGCACCTCTTATGAATAGTGATGTCATATGTTATAAGTGCAATAATCTTGGGCACAAGGCTAGATGGTGTAAAATGGTATTACCTGAGTCAAGTAAAAAGAATACAACTTCAACAATTAGGAAAGAGAGAAAAGGGCATGAGAAAGTTAGATCAATGTTAGTACAAATAGCTCTTCATGTTCAGGATAAGGGAAAACAATGGTATCTTGATAGTGGATGTTCTAGTCACATGACAGGAGATAAAAGTAAATTTCTAGTACTCAAAGAAACTGATGGAGGATCAGTAAGATTTGGTGATAATGGATCAACAAAAATTTGTGGGAAAGGAACTCTGAGTTTAGATAATGGGAAAACAAAAATAGAGAATGTATTGTATGTCAAGGGGTTGAGGCACAATCTACTAAGTGTGAGCCAACTTTGTGATCAAGGGCACATGGTTACTTTTCATCCAAGTAGGTGTGAGATTAGAAAGTCTAAAACTGGAAAACTTATTGCAAATGCAAATAGAACTACAAACAACCTCTACATGTTAAGTGAGATTAAAGGAGAAAAGTGTTTTCTATCACAAGAAGATGAGAGTTGGTTGTGGCATAGAAGAATGGGTCATTTGAACTTTGACAACATAGTGAACATAAGCAATAAATAGGTTGTCAGAGATTTACCCAAGCTAAAAAGGCCACAAAACACAATTTGTGCACCTTGTCAGCATGGAAAGCAAACTAGAACAAGTTTCAAATCAAAAGGATTTATGTCATCTGAGCCATTGAAACTAATACATACTGATCTATGTGGTCCTACCAGAACATAGAGTATTCAAGGTGAAAGTTACTTCATATTGTTTATAGATGATTATTCCAGAATGATTTGGGTAGCCTTCCTGAAAGAGAAGTCAGAAGCACTTGATAAATTCAAGGTATTTAAAGAGTTGGTTGAAAATGAAATAGGTAAAAGGATTAAGTGTTTGAGATCAGACAGAGGAGGAGAATTTACCTCAAATGAATTTGTAAACTATTGTGAACAACATGGGATCAAAAGAGAATACTCAATTGCAAGAACTCCTCAACAAAATGGAGTTGTTGAAAGGAAGAATAGGACTATTGAAAATATGGCTAGAGCTATGTTAAATGAATCCAAGCTTTCAGATGGTTTTTGGAGGGAGGTAGTTAACACAATAGTTTATATCATCGATAGGGCTCAAATAAGAGTGAACCATCACAAGACTCCATATGAGCTTTGGAAGGGAAGACCAACCACTATGAAATACTTCAAAATTTTTGGAAGCAAGTGTTACATAAGATGGGAAGAGAAAGACTTGGGCAAGTTTGACCCAAGATGTGATGAGGGTATTTTTCTTGGTTATTCCACTAAGAGCAAAGCCTATAGATGCTACAACAAAAGGACACGTACTATTGTAGAAAGTATAAATGTAACAATTGATGAGAAGATAGGGTTAAGAGAACCAGTTCAAGAAATTATGTATCAGGAAGATGGAAGTTGTCAAGAAGAGTTATGTGAGGAATCAGAAGGAGAAGAGGAAGAAACACAAAGACTTCTTCCTAAGACTCCATCTAGGTATGTACAGAAACATCATCCAAGAGATCTAATCATTGGGAATCCAGATGAGAGACAGACAAGGAGAAGGGTAATAACATCAAATCAACAAGCAAATTTTTCTTTGTTATCCAAAATTGAGCCAAAATATTTCAATGAGGCAAGTGAAGATGACTTTTGGATTAAGGCAATGAATGAGGAACTAGATCAGATAGAGAAAAGTAAGACTTGGGAACTTGTCCCACGACCAAAGGATAAGAATGTGATTGGCACTAAATGGGTATTCAAAAACAAGTTAAATGAAGATGGTCAAGTAGTCAAAAACAAAGAAATATTAGTATGCAAAGGTTATGCACAGGTAGAGGGAATTGAATTTGATGAGACATTTTCTCCAGTTGCATGACTTGAAGCTATCAGAATGTTCTTAGCCTTCTCAAGCTTCAAAAACTTCAAAGTATATCAGATGGATGTTAAATCAACCTTTCTAAATGGTGTTCTAGAAGAAGAGGTTTACATTGAGTAGCCAGAAGGATTCAACTTGACTGATAAACCAGACTATGTATGCAGATTGAAGAAAGCACTTTATGGACTAAAGCAAGCTCCTAGAGCTTGGTACTCAAGATTGGATAAGTACCTACAGGAATAGGGTTTCAGGAAAGGAATAGTGGATAGTAACTTATACATCAAAAATGAAGGGAATGACTTACTAATTGTGGTTGTTTATGTTGATGATATCATTTTTGGAGGCAACAATGATAAGATGTGTCAAAAATTTGCAAAGAGCATGCAAAATGAATTTGAGATGTCTATGCTTGGTGAGTTGTCCTTCTTTCTTGGACTTCAGATTTCACAATCAGAGAAAGGAGTATTCCTTTCACAAACCAAGTATATAAAAGAGATGCTAAAGAAATTCAAGTTAGAATATTGCAAACCAGTAAGTACTCCCATGGTTATAGGATGTAAGTTAAGTAAATATGATGAATCTCCAGAGGTAAATCAAAAATTATACAGATCTATGATTGGCAACTTATTGTATGTCACAACTACAAGACCAGATATCATGCAGGCAGTGGGATTAGTGGTAAGGTTTCAGGCAGCACCCAAGGAGACACATGTAGTAGCAGTAAAGAGGATTCTCAGGTATCTAAAAGGGACTATGGATTTTGGGCTCTAGTATCCCAAAAGTGATAGTTTCACTCTCATAGCTTATACAGATGCAGATTGGGTTGGCAGCATTGATGATAGAAAAAGTACAAGTGGTGGAGCATTCTTTCTTGGAGACTATTTAGTCTCTTGGCTAAGTAAGAAATAGGCATCAGTATCCTTATCCATAGTAGAGGCAGAGTATATTGTAGTAGTTTCTTGTTGTACATAGGTATTATGGATGAAGCAAACTCTAGAGGACTTCAAGATAAAGCATGATCACCCTATTTCCATATTGTGTGATAATACAAGTGCTATAAATATCTCAAAGAATCCAGTGATGCACTCCAAGACAAAGCACATTCTGATCAAATATCATTTTCTGAGAGAGCAGGTGATAGATAAGCAAGTCAGGTTGGAATATGTTACTACAAAGGAGCAGATTGCAGATATTTTTACTAAGCCACTTTCGAAAGAGACTTTTGAGTATCTTCAAAGAAAATTGGGAGTAGTTCTACTCCCACCCCAAAATTAACCACCTCAAGAGAGGAGGTGGGGGAGGGGCTAAGCTAAGAGTCTCATTCTTAGCCCCAAGCCCCAAAGGTGACCCTTTGCTTGTTGGACATTTTGAGTTCCTAAGCTAAGAGTTGTCATTGATGTCAAAAGGATCTATGTAAGCTAACACTATGTTTGTGTAGAAGCAAAGGTTTTGATCAAAGGTTCAAGAAGGGATGCATGGCATTTGGTTCTAAAAGGAGCTTCAAGGGAATCTTAGCAAAAGGTTTTTTATTTAAAACCATGGATGGCATATTTGAAATGGGTTTTTCTTAAAACCCAAGTTGGCTTTTCGTTTCATCGAAAAAGGTGCCCCGATGATGAAGAAATTTAATTTCAAAGGTTTTATTTAAAACCATGGATGGCAGATTTGAAATGGGTTTTTTGTAAAACCCAAGTTGGCTTTTTGTTTCATCGAAAAAGGTGCCCTAGTGATGGAGATATTTAATTTTAAAGATTTAGTTTAAATTTTAATTTATTTAAAATTTAAATTTAAATTTTAAAATTAAATTAAAAGAATATTCGTCGACGTCATAAAGGAAGGTTCAAAAGCACCAAATTTTCCAAGCTAAGGGAAGGCATATATATATATGCCATTAAATTTTTTGAAATAAATCATCCTTGCTCGATTGAGATTTACGATTTGCTTTTGCGAAGGAAGAGCTCGTGTTATTTTCGTTTTGTAAAGCAACGAATATTGAAAGTGAACCATGTCCATTTTCCAAAGCATGTTGGGCAGTGTGGCCTAGTGGCAGCTTGGTTTGTGCAAAGGTGTTGGTGGCAGGAAGGTTAAGCGTTCGATTCTCACAAGCATCGTTTTGGCTTTGTTGAGGCACTCAAGGCACATTTCTTTTTCGCTTGGTGGAAGGAGTGAAGAACAAGAAGTGAGTGGTGCTTATTTCTTCACAACGAGCCCGTAGCTCGTGCGGTAGCTTGGCCGTGGCTAGGGCATTCACGTTGGATAGGATGGGGGTTCGATTCCCCTTGAGGCAGGTATTGAGGTTTTTATTAATTTTGTTATTGCCTAAGGTGGAGTGATAAGGGGTAAAGGTGATTTGATAGTTGATGTATTGAATAACCTTAGGAATAAGGTTATAGTGGTTGTTTGAGTTGTGGAGTTAAATTTTTAATTGTGATTTTTGAAATTATTAGGAGTAATAAGGGTTTTTGATAAAGTTCTTTTAGTGAAAGTTATTTTTGTAAGGGTTTTCTTTAAAAAGAACTTTGGTGGATGTTAAAATAAAGTAGGAGTAATAAGGTGTTATTTGGATATTATTTTATTGTTGTGTTATTACTCAAGATCTCTAACCCTTGTTGAGATTGAAAAAAAAAAGTGTTGAGTGTGGCAGATTTAGTGGACAACTCATAAGGCATCAAAAAGGTATGAGTAACATTCTCCATTGATTTTATTTGGGTGGTTGATTTCTGAAATATCATTGGAGTGAAAAGGATTGATTGTGGTTTCCTATTCGAAAATGGTTGGTTTAATGCTTCAAGGTTTTCTAGTTTGAGAGTTGTGATTAAAACCTTGTTTTATAAGCATTATTGTTGGAGTGAGTTGTTGTGCAAAGAACTTGAACTTGAGCTGAAAAGAATATGAGTATCATTGTTATGTAGAGTTGTTGTTGAGTATTGTTGAAGACATTTTGAGTTGGTTGATTCATGCTTGGACTAGGGTTTGTGAGAAAGAGTTGTTCCTTGTGGTGATTGGTTGAGTAGAGTTTTTTGAGCCTAGTCAAGTGATTGTGTGAAGTGGTTGTTCAAGTTCCATAAAACAAACTATTCTATATTCTAATTTGAGTTGAGTTGAGAAAGAAATTGGATTTGAGTATAGAACATATTGAGTCTCTAACAATTCTCTTTATGCTTCTATGAGATTGTTGAGTTGAGATTGGGATTTGAGTATAGAACATATTGAGTCTCTAACAATTCTCTTTATGCTTCTATGAGATTTCTGAGTTGATATTGATTTGAGTTGAGATTGGGATTTGAGTATAGAACATATTGAGTCTCTAACAATTCTCTTTATGCTTCTATGAGATTGAGTTGAGATTTTGTTGAGCTAATTTGAGGCAAGTCTTTGAGAAGGCTTGTGGACTGATTTTGAGTAATATTTTGTGAAGGCTTGCTATGTAGATTTGAGCAAGTCCTAGAGAGGACTTATTGAGCATATTTGGACAAGTTCTGAGTGAGCTTGTTGAGTATATTTGGACAAGTTTTGAGTGAGCTTGTTGAGTAGATTTGGACAAGTTCTGAGTGAGCTTGTTGTGCAGATTTGAGCAAGTCCTAGAGAGGACTTATTGAGCATATTTGGACAAGTTTTGAGTGAGCTTGTTGAGTATATTTGGACAAGTTCTAAGTGAGCTTGTTTAGAATATTTTAGCAGGTAGTGAGTGAGCTTGTTGAGAAGATTTGAGTAGGTTTTGAGTGAGCCTATTAAGCATATTTGAGCAGGTTATGAGTGAGCCTATTGAGCAGATTTGAGCAGGTTTTGAGTGAGCCTATTGAGAATATTTGAAGATGTTTTGAGTGAACCTATTGACAGAGCTTTGGAGGTGACAGATTATAGAGGATAGAGTCTTAGTGGATAGAGATCCAACATCCAGGACAATTGAATACAGATCTAAGTGAGGAGTCTTCAAGTGGAGAGAGATCCACAAGTCAGTGCAATAGAGAGACAAAGTCTTCTAGAAGATCACTAGCTAGAGCAGAAGGAGAAAGAGTTATCCTATGGAAGAGATCCATGAACTTGAGATTTAGGGGATCAACATCTCCTTTGGATAGAGGTCCATAAATATTGTAATTGGGAAGGATTACCAAGAGATTTATTGAGAAATTTTTAGCAAAATATTTTCTCCATGGAGTAGCCCGCATTGGGTGAACCATGTAAATTGTTGTGTCACTTTTGTGGATGGTGTTTTGTGCATTGCTTTGATTATTGCTATTGATATTGCTATCTATACACTGCATAATATTGAATTGAAAAGAAAAGTAAAAAGTGGTCTTATACTATTCACCCCCCTCTTAGTATAAGCTTGTGTTCTTAAATTGGTATCAGAGTGGGTTCCTTCAGAAGAGTTTGATAGCTTGAAGGAAAAGTGGTATAAGAATACAATGGATCACAAGGATCAAAAGGATGGGTCATTCAATAATGCAGTACCAGTATTTTATGGAAGTGACTTCTTGTATTGGTGTATGCTGATGAGATTTTACTTGATGGCACTTAAATATCCATAAATATAAGAATTTAACTATGGTAGAAGAGATAAAGGTTCCAAAATATCCATAAATATAAGATCTATTAAGTGCTTCAATTGTGGAAAGTATGGACACTATGCAACAGAGTGCAAAGAGCCAAAGTACAACAATGATGAAGGAAAATATGATCACAGGTATAGGGAATCAGAAATACACATGTAGTAGAAGAAAGGCAAATATGGACAAAATAGACAAGGAAAGAAGTTCTTCCAAAGGCAAAATAAAATCTACTATGTAGATAATGCAAGTAAGTACTCAATTGATAGTGATGCTAGTTTTTTAGACAATGATAGAGATGAAGTCCTATTTATGGTTAGAGAGAAAAGGACTCCAATTATTGTCAAATGTGTTAGATGTGGCAAATTTTGACATCTTGAAGATGATTGCACTAGGGATGGCTATAGTTTCAGTTATGATGGTTTTGAAGATGCACTTGAAATACTAGATGAGAATCTTTTAATGGATCTAGAAGATGAAGTAAGTGATCCTATAGAAGACAAACCAAAAGTAAGTAATGATAAGGACAAAGGCAAACAAATAGAGGATTACTCAATCAAGAATGGTTATGATCTCAAGGGAGAACTTATCTATTCTCTTGACACAGTAAAGAAGGTAAGAAAGTAACACTCTAAGCTTGAAATTCAGTTTCAAGAATGTGATGAAGAAAGATAGAGGACTTAGAGAAGTCAAAGACTAAGGCAAGTAAGTTCAAGGACAAGTTAGAAGCAAATATTTTGGAGTGTGAAAAATTAACACAAGAAGTGGAACTACTAAAGGAATATTTAGAGGATTCCAAGAAAAGTTGTACATGTATGTAAATAGTGCAAATAGTGTAGATAAAATAATTAAGATACAAAGAGGGTCAACAACCAAGAGAGGTCTTGGTTCCAAATTTTTTAAAAAAATAAATGGGAAGAAAATTGTACTTCAAGTCTTGAAGAAGAAGGAACTTCGGAAGAAGATACTTCAGAAGATGATAGTGTAAGTAGGAATGAGACATTAGAGGATGAGTTGGACAAAAAAGAGTTCAAAAAATATAGGAATAATGCACAAAGAAGATACAGATGGAACAATAATCAAAATAGGAGACCAATGATGTCTAGGCAAGGAAGCTTCAATGGGAGATGCTTCTCATGTCATAGGTTTGGGCACATGGCTTCACAGTGCAGGTCATATGAAAGACAAGAATATGGGAAAGGATAGCCTTTCCATGGGTATTGCTACTCATACAATGAGTATGGTCATAAAGCAATGAATTGTAGGGTTCATGGTAGAAGAGGATATGGCTTCACTAGGAGGTATCCTAAGACATTTGCACCTCCAAGGAATAATAACATTAAGTGTTATAAGTGCAATAATGATGGACACATGACAAGATGGTGTAGATAAAATATTCCAAAACATGTATTAACAGTAATAATAACATCGATGAGAACAAGAAAAATAAAATGGATGAGAATAGGAACATGAATAGGAACAAAAATAGAAATGATAACAAAAACAGGGATGATGGCTTGGAAAGAAATAGTGAGAGGATTCAAAAAACTCATAAAGGAAGAGAGAAAGATAAAGGTAAAGAGCAGTGCTTTTGGGAAGTAGAAATACTCCCACCCCAGAATTAACCACCTCATGAGGAGGTAGGGGAGAGGCTAAGCTAAGAGGCTCATTCTTAGCCCCAAGCCCCAAAGGTGACCCTTTGCCATTGATGACAAAGAGGGAGAGATTTGTGTATATTGAGGAAAGTATTGATATGGGGAGAGATTTGATACTTGAGAAAGCTTTGAGCCAGGGGTAGCAAAGTCCCAGGGGGAGCATAAAAGAAGTTCATATTTCAGTAAAAGGATATGTGTTGCCATCAATGACAAAGGGGAGATTGTTGGACATTTTGAGTTCCTAAGCTAATAGTTGTCATTGATGTCGAAAGGATCTATGTAAGCTAACACTATGTTTGTGTAGAAGCAAAGTTTTTGATCAAAGGTTCAAGAAGGGATGCATGACATTTGGTTCTAAAAGGAGCTTCAAGGGAAGCTTAGCAAAAGGTTTTTATTTAAAACTATGGATGACAGATTTGAAATGAGTTTTTCTTAAAACACAAGTTGGCTTTTCGTTCCATCAAAATAAGTGCCCCGATGATGAGTAAATTTAATTTCAAAGGTTTTATTTAAAATCATAGATGGCATATTTGAAATGGGTTTTTCGTAAAACCCAAGTTGGATTTTTTTTTCATCGAAAAATGTGCCCCGGTGATGGTGATATTTAATTTTATAAATTTAGTTTAAATTTTAATTTATTTAAAATTTAAATTTAAATTTTAAAATTAAATTAAAAGAATATTCACCGATGTCATAAAGGAAGGTTCAAAAGAAGCGATATTTCTAAGCTAAGGGAAGACATATAGATATGCTATTAAATTTTTTAAAATAAATCATCCTTGATCTATTGAGATTTACGATTTGCTTTTGCGAAGGAAGAGCTTGTGTTACTTTCATTTTGTAAAGTAGAGAATATTGAAAGTGAACTGTGTCCATTTTCTAAAGCATGTTGGGCAGTGTGGCCTAGTGGAAACTTGGTTTGTGCAAAGGTGTTGGTGGTAGGAAGGTTAAGTTTTTGATTCCTGCAAGCGTCGTTTTGGCTTTGTTGAGGCGCTCAAGGTGCATTTATTTTTCGCTTGGTGGGAGTGAAGAACAAGAAGTGAGTGGTGCTTCTTTCTTCACAATGAGCCCATAGCTCGTGCAACAGCTTGGCTATGGCTAGGGAATTCATGTTGGACAGAACAAGGGTTCAATTTCCCTCGAGGCAGGTATTGAGGTTTTTATTAATTGTGTTATTGCCTAAGGTGGAGTGATAATGGGTAAAGGTGATTTGATAGTTGATGTATTGAATAACCTTAGGAATAAGGTTATAGTGGTTGTTTGAGTTGTGGAGTTAAATTTTTAATTGGGATTTTTGAAATTATGAGGAGTAATAAGGGTTTTTGATAAAGTTCTTTTAGTGAAAGTTATTTTTTTAAGTAAGGGTTTTCTTTAAAAAGAACTTTGGTGGATGTTAAAATAATGTAGGAGTAATAAGGTGTTATTTGGACATTATTTTATTGTTGTGTTATTACTCAATATCTCTAACCCTTGTTGAGATTAAAAAAAGTGTTGAGTGTGGCATATTTAGTGGACAACTCATAAGGCATCAAAAAGGTATGAGTAACATTCTCCATTGATTTTATTTGGGTGGTTGATTTCTGAAATATCATTGGAGTGAAAAGGATTGATTGTGGTTTCCTATTCTAAAATGGTTGGTTTAATGCTTCAAGGTTTTTTGATTTGAAAGTTGTGATTAAAACCTTGTTTTATAAGCATTGTTGTTGGGGTGAGTTGTTGTGCAAAGAACTTGAACTTGAGATGAAAAGAACATGAGTATCATTGTTATGTAGAGTTGTTGTTGAGTATTTTTGAAAATATTTTGTTTTGGTTGATTCATGCTTGGACTATGGTTTGTGAGAAAGAGTTGTTCCTTGTGGTGATTGGTTGAGTAGAGTTGTTTGAGCCTAGTCAAGTGATTGTGTGAAGTGTTTGTTAAAGTTCCATAAAACAAACTATTCTATATTCTGATTTGAGTTGAGTTAAGAAAGAAATAGGATTTGAGTATAGAACATATTGAGTCTCTAAAAATTCTCTTTATGCTTCTATGAGATTTCTGAGTTGATATTGATTTGAGTTGAGATTGGGATTTGAGTATAGAAAATATTGAGTCTCTAACAATTATCTTTATGCTTCTATGAGATTGCTGAGTTGATATTGATTTGAGTTGAGATTGGGATTTGAGTATAGAACATATTGAGTCTCTAAAAATTCTCTTTATGCTTCTATGATATTGAGTTGAGTTGATTTGTGGTAAGTCTTTGAGAAGTCTTGTGGATTGATTTTGAGTAAGATTTTGTGAAATCTTGCTATGCAGATTTGAGCAACTCCTAGAGAGGACTTATTGAGCAGATTTGGACAAGTTTTGAGTGAGCTTTTTGAGTATATTTGAAAATTTTTTGAGTGAGCTTATTGTGCCAATTTGAGCAATTCCTAGAGAGGACTTGATGAGCATATTTGGACAAGTTCTGAGTGAGATTTTTGAGAAAATTTGGACAATTTCTGAGTGAGCTTGTTGGGAATATTTGAGCAGGTTCTGAGTGAGCTTGTTAAGAATATTTGAGCAGGTTCTAAGTAAGCCTATTGAGTAGATTTGAGAAGGTTTTTAGTGAGCCTATTGAGCATATTTGAGCAGGTTCTAAGTGAGCCTATTCAATAGATTTGAAGAGGTTCTGAGTGAACCTATTAAAGGAGATTTGGAGGTGACAAAGTATAGAGGACAGAGTCTCAGTGGATAGATATCCAATAATCATGACAATTGAATACATATCTAAATGAGGATTCTTCAAGTGGAGTGAGATCCATAAGTTAGTGTAGTAGAGAGACAGTCTTCTAGAATATCACTAGCCAGAGCAGAAGGGGAAAAAGTTCTCCTATGGAAGAGATCCATGAACTTGAGATTTAGGGGATCAAAATATCCTTTGGACAAAGGTCCATAAAAATTCTAATTGGGAAGGATTCCAAATATATTGATTGAGAAAGTTTTAGCAAAATATTTTCTCCGTGGAGTAGCCCGCATTGGGTGAACCACGTAAATTTTTGTGTCACTTTTGTGGATGGTGTTTTGTGCATTGCTTTGATTATTTCTATTGATATTGCTATCTATACACTACATAATATTGAATTGAAAAGAAAAGTAAAAAGTTGTCTTATATTGTTCACCCACCCTCTCAGTATAAGCTTGTGTTCTTCATTGACATTGATGTCAAAGGGGGAGATATTTGAGTTAGGAGGAGAGTATTCAGTCAGGGGGAGCAATTTCTCAGGGGGAGCTAAACTAAAAAAGGTAAAGGAAATGGTAAAATATAAATGGGTTGCCATCAATGAAAAAGGGAGATATTATTGGAAATATGATCAGGTTTTGTTGTCATTGATGTCAAGACTCAATTTTAGTGAGCAGTACAAAAGGAAGGATGTCAAGAATCAATTTCAGTAAGCAGTTCAAGAGGAATATTTCTTCTAGGACTAATGGAAATAATATTATAATATCTCTTATTATAATATTCAAGGTGGTCAGATAAGGTCTAAAGGAGCAACAAGAAGGCCCAAGAAAAATAATATTATAATATTTTATTATAATATTAAAGGTCTAATGATAAGACCTAAAGTTGTTAAATTAATTATCATGATTTCATTATAAATTAATTTATAACTTAATTTAATTAACCCAAAGGTTAGGGTTATAAGGGTAAAGTATTAATCAAATCATCGACATCACACAATTTTTCCCCTCTCCATCGAAATTGTGAAGCACATTGAAAACATTATAAATAAGCCAATTTTTTTGGCTAGAAGGCATCCATGCACTTAGCAATTATAGCAACCAAATAAATAGAGTTCCAAGAGGAGAAGCAATTTGCATATATTTTAAAGCTGATTGGGCAGAAGAGTAAGGATAAGGTGAAGTGGAGTGTGAATCCTATTCCAACGTGCCAAGAAGCATAGGTGGTAGTGAAAGGTTGTGGTAGGCATTCATGGAATACAAGGATAGAAGTTCGATTCTCACAGATGCCTTTTTGTTGAAGGAAAAGATCTTCAGTTTTGCGCTATGTCGGAAGGTAGAGTTGAAAAGCAAAAGGAAGCACTTTTTATTCCATGTGAGGGCACGTAGACCAAGCATTGGATGGCTAGTCTCTAAGGCGCTTAGAGATAAAATGTGGGACGTTCAAATACCTTTGAGCACATTTTTCTAAGGAAGGCATTCGAATAAGGTATGAGCTCATGATTTAATTTTTAAAGGTTTTTGAAGTACAAAAATTGCATGAAGACATTACATAGAGTTTTAAAGGTGGTTTGCAAGGTAGTTAAGAGGGAGATAAAGGGAAAGTAAAGATATAATTTTATGTTTAAATTTTTGGTTGTTAAAAATTATAAAATGAGTAATAAGGTATGCCAAGGGTGTTATAAGTTATATGTTGAAATAAAGTCATACTATGAAAATTATTTTGAAAGGATAAATAAGGAATAGTTGAGATTTAATAGTTTGGCATGGTGACAAATTTTTGAAGGAAAATATTGAGGATAAATTTTTGATATCTAACCATTGAGATTGTCAAAGAGGGTGATTGTGATTAAGACAAGTTTTGAGGTCAAAACTTCTTCAAACAAAAGGTATGGGCACATCTTCCTTGTGAGTGAAATATTGTTGGATTGAATGTTATGAATGTGAAGTTGGAGTGAAAAGGTTTTTTTGATAAGTATTGTTGAGTAAGCTTTCATGTGAATGATTGGTGAATGTTTGTGAAAAAATTTGAGTGAGAGATTGTGAACTATCTTGAACTAGGGTTTGTGAAAGAACATGAGTATCATTGTTATGTGAGATTGTTTGATAAGAATTGTTGGAAATATTTGAGTAAAATTTCATATGCTTGATTAGGATTTGTAAGCAAGTTATGTTTCATTGAGTGATTGGTTGAGTGAAGTTGGTTGAGCATAGTTGATTGAAAGTGTTGGAGTGATAGTTCAGTTTCTATGAAACAAATTGTTCATTACTCAAAACTGAGTTGATGGAAATAATTGAAAGTGATTGAGTGTTTGTGAGTGTGAAAAATATTGAGTCTCTAAAAATTCTCTATATGCTTCTGTGGTTTAACAAGATTATGAGTGGAAATAGTTAGTGTGATTGAAGAGGTTTTCTATGAGAAATTGAGTTGAGTTTTATATGCAAGTTAGCAATTTATTTGAACAAGATTTTGTGAAATCTAGTGAGCATATTTGAGTAAGTCCTAAAGAGGACTTAAGGACATATTTATGTGAGATTTTTTGGAAGCTTACAAGTAGATTTGAAACAAGTCTTGGTGAATATTTGTTGTGCAAATTTGAGATAGAGATTGATAATATTTGTGCTAGACCTATGGATAGTGTTTAGTGCATATTTGACATAGAGATTGAACAGATTTGTGCTAGGCCTATGGATAATGTTTAGTGTATAATTGAGATAGATATTGAGCAAATTTGTGTAGGGTAGAGGGTAGTGGTCAATAGAGATCTGATACAGAGATAGAATAGATTAAGAGTAGATTTTGGAGGTGATATAGTAGAGGACAGTAGTCTCCAGTGGATAGAGATCCATTAGCTAGGTTAGTGAGGACAAATTTATTTTGAGTGAGAATAGGGGTATTCAATGGAGAGAGATCCATAATCCAGTGCAGTAGATGTAGTAGTCTTCTAAGAGGATCACCAGCTAAAGCAGAGGAGAAGGAGTTCTCCTACGGATAGAGATACACAAAATTTATTAGGGGATTGATGTCTCCTTTGGATAGAGGTCGATAAATATTGTAATAGGGAAAGGATTCCCAAGAGAATTTATTGAGAAAATTTTATAAGAAATATTTTCTCCGTGGAGTATCCCACATTAGGTGAACCACATTAAATAATGTCTCTCATGTGTGTGATGCTTTGTGTAATTTTTGCTACTTTAATATTGTTGATGTTATCATATGTATTGAAAAGAAAAAAGTTTTATCTCATATTTTTCATCCCCCCTCTTAGTATAAGCACATGTTCTTCACCTTACATGAAAACATACAGTCAAATAGGGATATCCATAGGGGAAGGTCCTAGGTTGTAAATCATCCAAGCACCTTCGCTTCATCCAAAACCTTTTCTAACTCATTGTAAATCATCTAAGTAGCCTTGGAAGAGTTGGCAACCACAAACAAGGTGGCCACCAAGATGGAAATATGACTAAGAATAGATATGTGAAGTGCAGTAGTAGAGGGGTCATTGCACTCCTCCTACATTGGCTCCTTAGGGTGGGCGATTTTATTGCAATCCTCCTTTGTTGGTTCATTGTCTTTCATCAAGGATGGCATCTCTTTATTTAGCTTCTTCAAGTGTGGTGAAGCACGAATGTAAGATGGGCTAATATTCTAGAGAAACCTAGATGAATAATGCTTGATAAACCTGGGCTTAAACTTGAACTTGGTGAACAGGGAACCACATTTGGGCTTGGACCTAGGGATAAGCTTCAAAATAGTGAGAGAAGAAAATTCAAGGTCGTTGTCATCATTGGGCACCTCTTGGATGGGTGTTTCATGACTGCTACTTTCAATGGGCTTAGCAAGGACAGGGTAATTTGGCCTTAGAGTGGAACTGGGAGGTACAAGGGAGGAAAATATCACTGCTTTCTTAGAATAGGCATATAGGATATATTTGTACAAGATGAGATGTAGACCCTAATGGATGGGTTGAGAGGATTTCCTAGTCCTAACATTGTTGATAGAAATTTCAAGGGATATGAACAGGTAATTAGGGATGTTCATATTTTTATTTCCCCTAATGTGATTCAAGAAGGACAAATGGAAACTACGAAGGGGGACATCAATTTTATCTATGGTGAAATACTTAAGGATTGGCACCATAACTTGGTCCCACGACCTAGGAAGGGAGGTTCTTTCAATTCCTCCATCAAGTGTAACTTATAGGATTACACAATATTTTCTAGAAATGAATAAAATTAGCATGTTAGTGTAAAAATACTAACTCATGGAAAAAACACAAGAAATGTGAAGGATTTCCATAGATACAAAAATAATCTCACTAAAACAAATAATAACACTCCACCTATAAAATGAAAGGTTGGTCCCATTGGTATAAATTCTCAAACACAAGTGACCATCAAGTCAAGGTTAAAGAACTGCCGTTTAGGTTTATTAATAAAAATATAACAATAAACCAACCTAAAATAGGTATAAAAACATAAAAAGGGATATAAAATATATATAATGTGTTTTTAACCATTGTTTCTATTCGTAAGGGGCATATACATGTTAGATAATTTGGGTGCTTACCCTTAGGCAAGGACATCATTCATTCAATAATTGTCTAATATAATATAAAATAATTTTTTATCCAAGTGCATCCACCACAATTAATATCATATCCTTATACTAGCAAATTTATTTTCACTAGTATATATATTACCATAATTTTCATATATGTGCACTCATAGTACAAACAAAAAAAACATAATCCAAAATTATATTAATCTATGATAATATTGGGAGAATTATCCTTGGTAGACACAAAATCTAAATTAAATTTAATGAGTACCTCAAACATGTGGCCTTACATAAATAGCCTCAATCTAAATTTGTAGCTTCCCTCCTTTACTATATTTAAAAGAACTATGACATAGTTATTGATTTAACAATATTAAAAAAAAAAGCATTCACCTCTCATTCACATACACCCCTCCCCCACTGACCCAAATCCTCCTTCCTCCCCTTTCACATAACCCCCAGTAAGCCCCCTCCCATTCTCTTTTCTTCCACCATTTGTTTCACTTTCTTTTATTAAAAAATATCCATGAATATTTGTCCATGCAAGATGCAATCCCTTGTAGCCCCTCTTCTCACCCACATAACCCTCCTACCATACATGTAACCAACCCTTGTACATAAAGTTATCCCTCACTTAAACTTAATATATATTACAAATTTATATTGTCTATATAATTTTATTATATAGAGAATACAATGATATACTTTTTATATAATATAATATATAAATAAATACATAGAATCAAATGATAATTTTTCTAGTACATGCAAAGCAATGGCAGAATGCAAGGCTTAGGTTAGGATGTGTTTGCATCAAACTATGTTAAAAATAATTACAAGTACTTTTTATTTTTCTATTTTTATCTTGGTGTGAATTATTATGTTTTTCTCGATTTTATATGGTTTTTTAATGGCCCCCAACCCTGTTGGGACATAAAATAGTGCTAGAAATATTAAGGAGAAGATAAGCACAAATGGAACCCACATAGCATCCCCAAATTTTTTACTACTGATGATTCACAAGTAAATCAGGGAGATGTGTCCTTCAACCAATGATCTTTTGCAAAAATAGTTAAGGGTAACAGTAGGAGATAGATCCACACAAAGGTACAAGCTAGAAAACAAATGCAAAAATATAACAAATAAAAAGACATAGAACCAAAGCAAACACAAATAAATGGGTGTTTTCCTCAAGTAGAATTAGTTCCTATCCTTGAGATTGTAGAAGAATTAACTTTATAAGACATCATCTACAAATCCATCCATGCTTTGATTTGTAAATTTCTGGGTTTGAGGCCATCCCATCATTTCTTATACAACTAGGCAAGGAAACATTAGGATCCCCAAGGAGAAGTTGATATTTTACTTCGTTCAAATGGGTCCTTTGTAGAAAATTTTATATTGGTATCAGATAGGAACAAGAATTTTAAGGAGGTTCATACAACATTGGACTGACAGGTTTATTCATGCAACTTTGGTGATCTACATTTGATCCTCATGTGGATCCATTGTTCATACCAATATGGCTAAAGATCCTTGATCTCTCACTTGAATTTTGGAGAGAGGATATCCTTGGGATTATTAGTAACCTCCTGGTCACATACATAGGAAGATCATGAGAATAAGTAGAGGGTGGATGAGTAGCATATGCAAGGATATGTGTGGAGATGGACCTAAAAAAGCCAATCCTGATAGAAATTTAATTGCAAGTGGGAAGAAATACATGGATACAACAAGTGGATTATGAATTGATTCATTTTAGGTGCAAAGCTTACCATGAGTATGGGCATCTGGTAAGAAACTACCCTAAAATAGGGAGAGAGGATATGCATCAACCTAAAAATAATTTTGAAAACCCTCCCCCATAAAAAGAAAATTATGAAGGGTTTCAAATAGTAACAAGGAGAGTCTAAAGAAATAATTATCAAGCAAGAGGATGAAATCCAACTAAAGCAAGAAAAATAAACCAATACCTAGATTGGAGGGATCTTCTAATAAATATGAAATCCTTAAATTAGATGATCCAATGGAAGAGCAAGAGTATTTAGAGGTGGAACCAGTCAATGACAAGGTCTAGCAACAAAAAAGAGAACAACAAATCCATAGCGAGTACACCCCCATCCCATAGGAGACATATCCCTCCCAAATTATAATTGATCAAATTTTTAAAATTGGTAAGATTCAATAAAATTAGAATATTATGACACAAAAACAAGAATCAAAGACATCTAGGTCCCAAAAAATTGACTTGTTAGGGGCTTGGGAAGAGCAACAACAAACACCAGAGATATATATATTTCAATGAAATAATATGGTATGGGAAATTATAGTGTATGTACAAGATCAAAATCCATCAAAAGACATAATTATGGGAGTGGAAGAGAAAAACAGAGAGAAACCAACATTAGGAATCATCTAGATAGAGAAGCAACCAAAGAATGTAAGTTCACAAAGGGTGGGAAGAAAAATAAATAAGGTAAAAATACAACAACAAGGAGAACAAATGAGAGAATTTGGATTGGTGAATTCCATTACCAACTTCTACAATACAGACCCTCAATGATTATAAACACATGGAATGTAAGGGGTTTAAACAACCATCCTATAAAATTGGTTGTTAAGAAAATTATTTTAGAAAACAACCCAGATGTGGTTTTGCTATAGGAAACTAGAACTTCCTTAGAAGCTATTGAAAATATTGCTAAGAAATATTAGGGGCAGGAAGATTTTATGGCCCAAGCCTTTCAAGGATTTTTAGGAGGAATAAACACTTTATGGAATAAAATATGCTTCCAATTGATGGAGTCAACTTTAGGTAAAGGAATCCTCATGACAAAAATTAGGGAGAGGAACTTTGGGTTGGTTTGGATATTTTTATGGCATGATAGAGATATGAGCTCAAAAAATCCAATGGATGGTAGTACAAAAGTTGAGGGAAACCCATCAGGAAGACTTTTGGATAGTGGGAAGGGATTTCAATGCTAAAATTTTAGTGCATCATCAATAAGGATATTTGACCCAAATCAATAAGAAGGATGGGTTGTTGCTGGCTCAATAAGAGTACCTAGATTTGATTGACATACCCCCACTAGGATGAAGCAACATATGGACTAATAAGATAAAATTAGCATTCATAATCAAATATATACTAGATATGTTTCTTGTGGGGGATAAAGTCTCCACCCTTTGGCACTATAAATCATAAATTTTTAACTAGTTAGCATATGACCATTTTCCAATATCTATCTACATACGAAAAAGACCTCAGGTCCATAATCGTCCTTTTAGATTTGAGACTTTTTGGCTCCAAAATAATGACTTTCCAAAACTAATAAAATAGTGGTGGGAACAAGGAAAACCAAAACATGGAACAACATAATTTTAGATTCACTCTAGACTAAATTTTATCAAAGGTAAATTAAAAAATTGGGTAAACTTCATTGGACATATTTCCAGCAACAAAGAGCAAATATTTTAGTTTGGGTGCAAGAAATAGCAAAAATGATATACTCAGAACCTATTTCTAAAGAGACTCTCCACAAAGAAAGTCTTTTGATGCACTAGGAAGAAGAATTAGACAATAAAGAGGAAGCCTATTAGATACAACGAGCAAGAATAATCTAGTTGCAAGAGAGAGATAGGAATACAAAGTTTTTCCATCACTCAACCACAACACGTAATCACTATAATCAGATTGATGTCTTATCCATAGGGGATGGAAATAGGGAAACTACTACCCTAGGTATGCAATAAACTGCAAATAAATACTTTTCAACTTTATTTACTACAAATCCACACCTTTCCACTTAGCACCAAGAGGAAATTTTAGAAAGCATACCAATGTTAATTTCATAGAAACAAAATGAGGAGATCTTAAGAGAGATTAGAGAGGAAGAAGTTAAAAAATAGTTTTTGATATGCAGATAGGCAAGGCCCCAGGTCTAGATGGATTTCCAATAGAGTTCTACAGATCCTATTGGGATATAATTGCAAAGGATGTAACCCAAGTAATAGAAGAAATCAGGACTAGTGGAAGAATCCTTAAAGCCTTGAATCACACATTTTTGGCTCTCATCCCGAAAGGGAGAGATATGGAAAATCTCACTTAAAAAAAAATTGCTCTATGCAATGTGGTTTATAAGATCATAAGCAAATTGATGACAAATAGGTTGAAACAAATCTTACCAGGTTAATCTCTCTAGAACAAGGGGGATTTGTGTAGGGTAGAAAAATTCTGGATGAAGTTGTGATAGCACAAGAAACTATTTATGAGATTTTCCAAAAGGGAAATAAAGGTATATTCCTTAAGCTAGATTTATCCAAAGCATATGAAAAAGTAATTTGGAATTTTTTAGCCCAAATACTACAAAAATTTGATTTTAGCAAAGAATAGATAAAGTAGATTATGGAATGCATATTTATAGTTTATTTCTCAGTGCTCATCAATGGTAATACATCCCAACTATTCAAATATTCTAGAGTAATATGGAAAGGGGATCCACTTTCACCATTTTTTTCATCATTTTTGTGGAGGGCTTGGGAAGACTCATACAGAAGATGAAAGTAGAGAATACCATTTCAGGGGTAAGGATGAGCAGGAACATAAATATTAATCACCTCCACTTTATGGATGACACAAGAATGTGGGGGAAGAAACTATAAGAGAAGCAACCAATATTAGAAACATGCTAGAGTGATACATAGCAAATATTGGACAACTACTTAATGAAGAAAAATCAACAGTGGTTTTTTTAATGTGATAAAAAAATTAAGAGAAAGGAAACCCAAATCCTTAGATTATCAGAGGTATCATTACCCTTAGAATATTTGGGTATCCCATTAACATATAAGGGCCTCAAAAATAAATATTGGAAATCAATAGGAGACAGAATCCACTCTAAACTTTTGCATTGGACCTATAGGTGGTTAAGTTTTGTAGGAATAGTAACATTGCTTAAATCAATTTTACAAGCAATTCCAGTGTATAAATTCTCCATTTTGGCATCCCCAAAGAGCATCCTAAAATATTTGGACAATATAATGAGACACTTTCTTTGATATGGAGTGCAGGGTAACCACACAAGGGCACTAGTTAGTTGGAACAAGGTTTGCAAGCCTAAGTGAGTTGAAGGTTTGGGAATTAGAACAACATTGGCAAACAACCAAGCTCTAACATCCAAGTTGTATTGGAGATGTCTAACTCATCTTTAACAACTCTAGAGTAAAGTATTGAAATTTAAATACTATCCCTCACAAAATACTAAAGATATTCCTTGTCTTCCAATATCATGAGAGGGTCAAAGACCTAGAAAGCTCTAAATAAAGGAGCATCACTTACCAAAGAAGGGTTATATTGGAAAGTGGAAGATGGAAAAACTGCTAGACTATGGGAAGATTCTTGGGAAAAATTTTCCCCATAATTGATCAGTACCCCCACTTAATAGAGCTCAAGGAATTTTTTTAGAGGAACAGGTGGAATCTCATAAACCTCTATTTTAAAATTCTAGATCAACTACAGGACAATCTTAGTCAATGGCATGTCCCAGAGGAGTTGAGGGAAGAATGGACTCAGGAGAAAAGAGAACTAAAATAAATATTGAATAGATGAAAGTGGCCAAGGATTAATGGACCTGATCAACTTGGTTGGGAACAGACCAAATTAGTAATTTATATTGTCAAATAAGGTTATAGAAATATTATCCAAAGCACTCAAATTGGTCCAAAGCCCCCTTGGTTGCAATTATAGGAACCCAAAGGATGGCCAAAGATAAATTATTTTGTGGTTGGTTGCATATAACAATATTATAACTCGAGATAACATGAGGAGATGTGGACTTATTGGACCCAACTGGTGTGTAGTGTGTCATCAAGAGGAGGAAAAAATGTGCCACCTTTTTTGTGTCCCTATGCCCAAACAATCTGGAGTTTGTGGTACATTATTTTTTTTCAATCAGAAAGATCTATTCTAACCGAGAATAACTTTAGGGACTATTGGAATACCATTAGATTCAAATCAAATACCTTGAAGATATCTTGGGATTTGGGTTTGGTTTTCATCTTTTGGCAACTTTAGTTGGAATGTAATAAAAAAAATTCAATGAGGAATTTAGAACTAAGGAAATAATATAGGGCACTCTAATTAGAAAACTTCTAGAAAACATGTAAGCTAAAACCCAAGAGTACTCTCATATAGTAGAGGATGAAGCAAATATATGGACATAACTCCAAAAATAACTGCAATATGGGAACTAAGAAAAGAAGGATAAGATAAGGGGTGATGATGACATCCACAACTCCCTCTGCAACTATGAGTGGGATTCCCCAAGCCCCTTCTGGGGATTTGGAGCAGGGCAAGATCCCTCCCTTGAAGGATGCTCCCACAAACCCCGACCCGGACCTAGGTGGGAAAAATTACCTAGATAAGGTATTAGGGATGGCTAAACCTGGCCTCTCTAGTAACCCTAACCATCCCCCCGTGATCACTAATGGGAAAAATATGGTTCTCCCAATCTCTCTCATGGCAGATAAACTCTCTTTAGAATCACTCTCCGTGGTCGGCAAGTGATGAGGCAAGGAATTGCCTCATCCATGAACACTTTTTGATACATTATAACTATTTGACTCACCCTTTTTACTATGTTTTTATGTTAATTATGGGTAAAATGCATTATATAATGGTGTTTGCATATTCTGAAATGACAAAGTGCATATACTCTATTTTACTATTTTTACTGCAATTTCACCTGCTTTCAGTTAATTAATTAGTAGTGTTGTAGTAATTCAGAATCATAATATAGACCTTGTTGAATATCTGGTGCTTAGTAATATTGTGTTCCTCTATTTAAACTAATTCAAATGGAAAAAGGTGCCAAGAACTTGTCCACTTGTAGCTGACTGTACAAGAAAACAGGTTGTAACTGTGATAGTTCCAGCCAGCTGTACATATACAACAGGGCTTGGAATCAATCACTCCAGCATGTGCCACCAATGCAGAAGGGTGTACAAGATAAGGGAAAACAATCCAAATAGTCAACAACTTCCTCCCTATGCGTTTGGAGCATAGATAAGCAATGAATGGTCACTTGCCTGTTATTCGAAGCAATGCAAGAATAAGCGGCACAGGAATAGGGAATAGCATAGGAACAACAAAAAATGGTCAAAATGCACCAAAACCATGGAAATCATGATTGGAAATTGACCAAGCAGTTAGTCCACCCTATTTGGACTTCGTTCCTTCACCATAGGTGGACCAGCTAGGATAAAGGGATAAAGGTTGACAAATTATAACCCTGCATTCCAGGAAACTATTTTGTAAATAGTTGGAAATCCCTAAAACTCAGCAAACAGATATATCAACTTTGTCTTATAAATAAATCTCCCAACATGGTTGAGCATAATAGATGTAGAGATAGACATATGGAGAAATAGGAATAGAAGATAGTTATTAGCAGCAGATAAAGTCTTTTGTAGCATTACAGTAAATTACAGATTTTTCTTGCAATACTGTAATGTAGTTTTAGATGGAATAAAAAGGTGCATTCTTCAGATTTTATTTAGAATTTGATGGTTGATAGTGCACATTTAATTTACCTAGTATAATTCTTCACCCTCTTCTAGTTTTGGAAGCAAGGGCCACTTGTAGGATCAGAGGAAGGGCAACTCAATGATAGGAAATTCTTGTTGATTTCTTGCTGCAGCAGATCAGCAGAATTCTATCAACATTTATTTGTAGCATTAGTTTCATTTTAGAATTGCACCATAGCATCTAGAATAGGTTCAATCATGTGTTAGAATAGTATTTAGCATTTGACCTGTAATGGCATCATTTCCAACATTTTTTGCAATTTCTAGAATTACATCATTTTTAGCATTTTCTGCAATTTCTAGAATTATGTCATTTTTAGTTTTACTGCAATAAACATTAATTTGGTTCAACTTATGTTCAGATCATTGTGAGTTTTATCATTGGTTTAATTTTTGCAAGTGTGTGTGTGAATTTCCATTCTGCAGTTTACTTTCCTGCAATTTGCTTTGTGGTCAATTCAGTAGCATTTTATTTCTTGTCAATTTTAGATTTTGCAGTTTCATTTTCCTATAGTTTAAATTTAGTTTTAGCTTCTGCAATTTGATTTCCTTTGTTAGAAATTAGGAAGATACACCAAACCCCCAAACACTAACTGATCCATCAATAAAAGCCTATTCTTGGATAAACTGAACTTGCAACTATGACACCTCCTATCGTATACAACCTTTGGACACCGCCCTGGACTGACATATAATTACTAAATGATGAATGATCAATGACCCTCATCATTTTTGGTGTCATTGTCGGGGAACAAACGGTGTTGTTAGGAAAAGTGAAACAGGTCAAGAATTGTGTTACAATTTTTGAAATATTGCATTTCAATTTATTTAGTGAATAGGCATGAATGCATAGGCCAAGAGACGAAAGAGGGAGGTTTATCAGAACTAGTTCTGAACCACCAAAGCGTTCTTCATGATCAGATGAAGGATTTCCTGTGTATGAAACCCCTAAGAAAATTAAGCAAGACATACCTTCTTCACCAACTGAAGCTTTGGAAAGATTAGAACAAGAGCTTTTTGAAGCACTTGTTGCTAAACATTCCCCTAAGCCTGAACAATCCTCATCAAACTCAAGAAAGAAAACAACTATGGCAGCAACACCACCACCAGGTGGGTATAATAATGTTGATGATCCTCCTAAGACTTTTGAATACCCCATACAGTTGGATCCAGCTCTAGATGCTCCCATGAAAACTATTTCTCCATCCATATTGCCAATTTTTAGGGGAACTATTTTAGAAGATCCTGATCAATTTTTGTTTGAATTCAAAGTGTTATGTCAGACTTATGACTACATAAATGATAATCAAAAATTGAAATTGTTTCCTTCCATGCTTAAGGATGCTGCTCTCCGATGGTTTATGAGTAATCTTGAACCTAATTCAATCCATACTTGGGATGACATGGAGACTACATTCTTACATAAATATCAAGATTATTGTAGAGTACAAAATAGGAAAGATGAGTTGTTTCGGATCAAGCAAGAAGAAGATGAGAGTTTAGAGGATTATCTTGATCGCTTTGCCTTTGTCCAAAAGAGATGTGGTCCTGTAGAACCGGATTTCTTAAAGCCTATCTTCTTAAGAGGATTGCAGGATGAATCTAGGGAAGTGTTAGATTTAATGGGAAAAGGAGACATAGATCAACTTGACATTGAAGATATTGTGGAGTTATGCAAAAATTATTCTTGCACTCACCAACGAAGAAAGAAGCGAAATTCTAGCAATAGTGACATAAAGGAGTTGATGGAGGAAATGGCTAATTTAAAAATTGATATCCTTGTTCAACTTAATTCTGCATTAGGTGAGAGAAACACAAAACCCAATTCTACACCACCTTTGGCAATTTATTGCCCAAGATGTAGAAATAAGCATGCCTTGCAGGATTGCCCTTTAAACAAAACTTCTATTTGTGGAATTTGTTCCAAGGAACACTCAACAGATAAATGTCCTTTGTTGCCTCATCTAAAATCTATTTTGGGCACCCAAATAGAAGAACTTAATGCTATTGGGTAGAGATCCGATGGTGGCTATGCACAATATCCCAATGCTCCTCGATTTCCAAATTGGGGACAACCTCCTTGGAATATGAATATGCCATGGGGACATTCAGAAGTCCCTGCACAACCTTGGAACCAACCTTGGATAGCTCCCCCAGATTGGTCACATTCTGGGTGGATGAACCCACCCTGGCAGACAATTCATCCACAATGGACACAACAAGGACAAAGATGGGGACATCAATACCCACCATATCAAGGACAACAAAGGTATCAAGGGCAAGCTCAAAACTTGTTGCCTGCTCCTAATCCAAATTTTTAGGGAAGAGCACAACATCAACAAACACAACTAGTGAAACAACCTCCACTCCTAGCTCAGCCTATGACTAACCCAAATAATACCAGACAAACAACCCCTGTTTATGAGGTTGAGTCTGAAGATTCTACTATAGTTCATGTACTTGACTGTAGTAACATCCAACTATATTTAGGGAAGGTTTTACCTGAACCTGTTCCACCCACCATTGAAGAAATTAGTGAGAAACAAGAACCTCCAAATCAAGAGACACTGCAACAAAAACAAAAAGAAGAAATAACAAAAAAAATGTAGGAATCTTCTCCAGTAGCATTACCATACCCTAAAAGATTTGATCATATTGATACTGCCCCTGAATCAAAATTAGTGATAGAACTTAAAAAGATGTCAATTTCTCTCCCTTTGCTGCAAGCAATAAGGGATGTGCCTTTAATCAAAAAGACTATTCAGGAGTTATGTATCAAGAAACCTAGTAAAAAAAAGAAGGCTTTTCCTAAAACTATTCAGGTAGAAGGAAAATTAGTTGATTTATTGTCTGGGAAACTAGTTCCTCCCAAGTATAGCGACCCAGGAAGTCCAATAGTTACAATTACTATTGGGTTAATGCAAATTCCTAATGTGCTAATTGATCTTGGAGCTGCAATTAATGTAATGACTAAGGACACAATGCAAAAACTGCAGCTCAAAAATCTCAGTCCTACCACCATAGTTTTGGAAATGGCAGATAGGTCAGTTGCTAAACCAGAAGGTATCCTAGAGGATGTAGCCATTGAAGTCTCTTCTTGGGAATATCCTATAGACTTCTTAGTGTTGCAGCCTAGAAATTCAGTCAATGGATACCCTATCATTCTAGGATGACCTTGGCTGGCTACTGCAGCTGCTTTTATAGACTGCAGATCAGGGGAAATGACCATTTCTAATGGTGTTGACCTGAAGAAAATTTCTCTGTATCCACCAGCTCAACCATCAACTAAATTTTTTGGACAAATTTGGTATCCCGAATCTGATGAAGAACAAGACACCATTGCCACTTTAGCTATAGTTGTAGTGAAGGAACATATTGAGGAAATCACTACACTAGAAAGAGAAATATTCGAGAATGAAACTATCCTAATTGAAACATTACAATCAGAAGGACTAACTGATGATCAAATTCTTGTTCATCGGTTGTTGTGGAAAGAGGAGGAACAAAATTTAGAACCTCTGTCATCCATGCCTAGTCAAGAAAGATCATTCATACTACCACATGGATGGCATCATCATCTCCTTAACACCTTCAAATGTCCTCTGATTCCATCAGGTATCATCTCTAAGACAGATTCTAGAGTATTTCATACTCTACAGCCACATCATTGTCCATTAAATGCATTAATCAGTAACTATGAAGCAGCTAGTTCTGTCCATCCAGGGATCAAACAAATTGAAATACAACTAGGTAAATTTCTAAACATTAATAGTTGGCTAACTGAGGACCAAGAAACCAAATTGTTTGCAGTCTTACATAAACATGTTCAAGCTTTTGCATGGAACTATAAGGACATGACAGGCATTCATCCTGAGGTATGTACACATAGAATATACACAGAAGATGTAAAACCAGTAAGGCAACCTCAGAGACGCTTAAATCCTGCTTTGAAGGAGATTGTGAAAGAGGAAATTGAAAAACTCTTAGATGTTGGATTCATTTATCCAATTTCAGACAGTAAGTGGGTTTCACCACTGGTCATTGTTCCAAAGAAAAATGGTAAAATGAGAGTATGTGTGGACTATAGGGAGTTAAATAAGGTCACACATAAGGATCATTTCCCATTACCATTCATAGACCAAGTATTGGATACTCTTGCTGGAAAGAAATTTTTATGTTTTCTTGATGGTTTCAACGGGTATAACCAGATACAAGTTGCACCAGAAGATCAGGAAAATACTACCTTCACATGTCCTTGGGGAACCTTTGCTTACAGGGTTTTACCCTTTGGGTTATGTAATGCTCCAGCAACATTTCAGAGAGTTGTTTTAGCAATTTTTTCTGATTTAACAAATGAAAGTGTTGAAATTTATATGGATGACTTCACAGTATTTGGAGATAATTTTGAATATGCATTAGAACAACTTGAAAAGGTGTTGATTCACTTGTGAAACATACCACCTCTCTCTTAATCCCGAGAAATGCTTCTTAATGATGGAGGAAGGAATTGTTCTTGGACATCATATCTCTTCTTATGGAATCAAGGTTGATCCTAAGAAGGTTGAAGTCATCAAAAACCTCCCTCCTCCACAGACTCGGATTGATGTACGCAGTTTCTTAGGACACATTGGTTTTTATCGTAGATTCATTGCTAACTTCAGTACCATAGCAAATCCCATGTTTGCCTTACTCATGAAAGATTCTGAATTTGTTTGGTCTTCTGAATGTCAAAATTCCTTTGAAGACTTAAAGGAGAAGTTAACCACTCCACCTGTACTAAGAGGTCCTAATTGGGAGTTACCCTTTCATATTCAAACTGATGCTTCCAATACTGCTATTGGAGCTGTGTTAGGACAAATTGAAAATGGGGAACATTATGCTATTTATTATATCAGTAAAAACTTGACGAGAGCTGAGAAAAACTACACTACCACTGAAAAAGAATTATTGGCTGTAATCTATGCTATTAACAAATTTTGACACTATATCACAGGGTACCAAGTATTTATCCATACGGATCATGCTGCAATCAAATATTTGATGAATAAACCATTGGTTAGCGCAAGAATTATTCGTTGGTTGATTCTGTTGCAGGAATTTGATGTTACAATAGTAAACAAACCTGGGAAATCTAATGTAGTCAGAGATTTCTTGTCAAGAATACCAAATGCAGATACAGGAGAAGTGGTGGAAGATACCTTTCCAGATGAAAAGTTGTTTGTTGTCTCTGTACAATCTCCATGGTTTGCAGACATAGCTAATTACTTAGCTACAGGGAAGATTCCTCTTCACTTTACACCTAAACAAAAGAAATAGTTAATCAAGCAAAGCTCTTCTTTTAAATGGATAGAAGGATTACTGTTTAAATGTAGTCCTGATCATGTTTTACGAGGTGCATCCACCAGGATGAAGTATATGATATCCTACGGGCATGCCATGATGAACCATCAAGAGGGCATTATTCAGTCAAAAGCACTATTCGCAAAATTTTAGGTACCGGATACTATTGGCCATCTTTGCACAAAGATGTAAAAAGGTACATTAGACATTGTGATGCCTACCAACGAATGGGAAAACCTACCTTTACTAATGAAATGCCATTACAACCTCAAATAGGAACAGAACCATTTGAAATATGGGGTTTAGATTTCGTAGGACCCATTAATCCTCCTTCCCAAGGCAAAGTGCATATCTTGGTATGTACTGATTATGTTACCAAATGGGTAGAAGCTCATGCCTTTAAGCATGCTAGAGAAGAAAAAGTTGCTGATTTTCTGTATTCATAGATTTTTCTACGTTTTGGAGCCCCACAATCCATCACCATAGATCAAGGACCCCAGTTTACTTCAAAATTTATTGAAGCCTTCACTCAACTCTATCAAGTCAAACATAGAAAGTCCTCACCTTATCATCCACAAGCCAATGGCCAAGTTGAAGTGACTAATAGGGAATTAGAACGAATTTTGACCAAAACCATAGCAGTCCATAGAAGAAATTGGCTGGACAAGTTACCAGAAGCTATTTGGGCTTATAATACCACTTGGAAATCTACCACTTGATTTATGCCATATGAATTAGTTTATGGAAAAAAACCTCTTTTGCCTATTGAGTTTGAATTACTAACTCTTCGAACTGCTTTGGAAGTAGGTATTGATCTATCACAGGCACAAGAAGATCATATTCTGCAACTTGATGCATTGGATGAACTACGCATGGATGCACTACATCAGACAGAGATAATCCAAGCACAGTGAAATATGTGGCATGATAGTCACATACAACAACAAAAATTTTAGCAAGGTGACTGGGCCTTGTTGTTTGATTCACAATACAAGGATTTCCCTGGAAAGTTGTAGACCAGATGGCTTGGACCGTACCAAATTGAGGAAGTGTTTGACAATGGAGTTGTTCGCCTTACACCTATTGATGACTCATGACGCAAGTTATTGGTGAATGGACATCGTCTTCGTATGTACCACAAACCACACAACAGGGAAGAATTTCTCAAGCAAGTGGAAAATTTGGATGTACACATTTGGGAAGAAACCACTTCTTCCATACCGAATTCAGCAGATTGACACAATATATATAAAAAAAAGGAAAAAAAAACAAATATAAAAAAAAATAATAATTCAGGAAGTGAAAACCTCTTTGAGGCGCTCCTGAGTTGGGTTTACATGAAAACCGGTGTTCCGACATGTTTACCTAGTTGGTTTCACCATCATTGTTTGGGCTTGTCTCATGACCATTGTTTCACCTATTTTTAGATTGCACCTACCTTAGTTCAAAGATTGATTAGCTGGAAATCTCAGCAGGAGCACCCCGAAATGTAGATAAAATGGTTATAATAGGTATGTGTCTTTTTCATTTTCTGAATAATGTAAATCATTAGTATATAGTGTATATATCCTTGATTAGTATAAAGCATATAAAAAGGGGAATCAAAAATGGAAAGTTCTTGTTAGTGTTTCAAAAATGCCTCTGCCTAGTTCTGCTCTAGAATGAAAAAAACAAAAGTGCGCCAGAATCAAAAAGAGAAGCACAAGAATAAACTGTTTATATTCCAAAGCACAGGAATGATTCATCAAGTGTAGGAATAAGTTGTTTATGTTTTAGGCGCAGGAACGAGTTGTGTATAAATGCTAGAATAACTTATTAAGCGCAGGAATGAAGTTATGTGTAAAATTTTACGACACGTGGCCTGCAGTGATTTAATTGGTTTAGAGGGAAAAGGACAGGTCTTCGATTCAAGGTGGCATGTGATAGCTGGCATCCATAACAAGAACAAGCAAAAATAAGGGTTGACAACTTCACGTGCACTGCCACGTCACCTGTCCTGATTACTCTGCAAGTTTCGAAGCAGTTCTGTGTTGCTATAATTATTCTTGCTAAAACGATTAAAACCCTAAAAATAGATGCAAGCTCGTACTGTCCAAAAATTCATAGACACCACAGAACAGAAGGTAGAAGACTACACCATGGGTGGAAAGAAAATCAGAGCCGAACCCAAAAATATCAGCTACCTGGAGACCGATCCTGCATCTCTGCAAATCTTTACTAATGGGGGATTTATGCCGTTCCTACAAAAATTTGATGGCTATTTCGAGGGCTTGGCGGCAGAGTTCGCATGCACCTTCTGCAACAACCGAGTACACATTAACGGGATGACCATCCAGGTAACTCCCGAGATACTCAGCCAAATCACTGAATTACCCCTTCAGGGTTTGCAGATTGTAAAAACTGGGAGAAATATTTTAGTTGACCTAGTTAATCAATTTAAGGAAGAAGGGGATGGACAAATTGAATTCTTGATGCATAGGAATGTTTGTAAGGGGGTAAAAAGACCTAGTTTACCATCCCCTTGGGATGAAGTTGCAATGTGGGTTATGAGATACATTACTTGTGATGGCCAATTTCCTGTTGTATCTGGCCCACACCTTCGTATTCTCAACCATCTGCGCCATGGAGCAGTCAAACCAGAATATAGGGTCAATATTCCCTTATATCTTTATCAAGAATTAAAAGCTATGGCCCTAAAATACCAAGCAGGGAAGGGAAGCCCTAAACACCATGGGCTCATCAAACTCATTTGCAAGTATCACTTTAGGGGAAACCCTAGGAATTTTGACCGCTTCTTCGCTCCTTGGGCAGAAACAAATGATTCTAACTCTGCACCAGAGGAAGAGGAAATAGAGGAAGAATCTGAAGAAAACCCTAATCCAGAGCCCTCTGAGAGCAGAATTTCTCCTTCTCCCGATGGTCCCCCATCTTCACGAACTAGAAAACAACAAGCATCCACATCTGGTTCCTAGTTGAAAAGAAAAAGGGTAACATTTGCAAAAACTGTACAACCCAACAGAGAAACTAGGAGTTCAAGTGAACATGCATCTGCTCCATAATCAATAGCAGAACCTATATATGCTCCTGAATCAATAGCAAAATTTGTAGTTGCTCCAGAACATCCAAAAACTGCACCTGCTAAGGAATATCCAGGTTCTACAGGGTTAAGAAGGTCTGCTAGACTTTAAAAAATTAAAACCCTACCAGAAACACCAATAAATATCATAGACCCAATCAGTCTATCAAGTGAAGGAGAAGTTAGAATAGAAGATGCACAGGAAAAAGACATTGAAATAGGGATACAACCAATGGAACTAGACACAACTATGGAAGAAACTCCAATAAGCCCTATACGTCCACTAGTTGATTATACTGACTCTGATCCTGAGGAGCATTTGAATTTTGATTCTGAGCCAGCTGAAGTTGATGTGCACACTCCAGTGCATGTTGAGCCTGAGAAAGATTCTGAGTCTGAGTCTGAAGAAGAAATTGATATCCACACTCAATTGCATGTTGCAAAGAGTGTTATTAAAACCCAGACCCATTGGATTGAACAGGCTGAAGAAACCATAAAACACAAAGATCAACAAATTTCCCTACTTCAACAACAAATTCAAGATCTGTAGAACAAATTGTTTCAACTGGAACATCAATCTACAGAGTTAGCAGAGGCATCACCTGATGAATGGGCACAGATCCTCTTGGATTTAGCTGAACAATCAGAGGCTAACATAGCACCTGCACAAAGATCACCTATTGGAGAGGAAGCAGGAATAGAAATATCTGATAGTATGATTCAACATGAGAGTCCATCAAGAATTCTGATGAAAAATGACACTGCCCTTCAGCAGGAAACACAAACACTTTCTATGGAGGAACAAGAGGTTGCAGCTCAAGACCAGGTATCCACACTCTCTCCTCTTGTTTCTACTAATCCAATTATTACAGTTATAGCAGAACAAGGAACACAAACAGATTTTCCAGTTGTAACACCAACTGTGGAAGTTGGTGTACAAGTAAATATAGTGGCACAAATGCAACCCATTGTAAGGCCCCCAGACACAGTGCCTTTAACTAGGTACAATGAAGACCTAGCATATTGGATGACCCAGTGTCATCAGTTAGAGGGAAAGGTTGCCACTTTGACCTCTACAATAGCCAAATTAGCAGAGAAAGAAACAGAAATTAACAGGTTAAAAGCACAGGTGCAGGATGTATGCCAGATTGTGGAATATGCAATACAATGCAGAAGACCACCTAGGTTTTATAGCCTCCTACTCAAGGAAAGATACCTTCATTGGCAAATCATGAGACTTGCTTTTGAGCTGCCTCATCAGTTGAAAACTCCTGGAGAGTTTGTGGAGGCATTTGTGCAGAGTCCAGCAGAGCAACAAAACCTGTTATGTGAGTTATTTTTGCATAATTTCTTTTTGCCAATAGAAAGTATGTTTCTACCTCATATTTATACAGGTGACTTACAGCTGAGAGCCTTCATGTCCACTCTGCAAAATCATATCTATTGGGACATAGAAAAGAAATTAACTAAAGAATTGGAATCACAAGTTGTTTTACTTATCGGGCTGCTTCCTTGAATACCAGAATGAAACAACTCTATCTAGGGAACCTTCAAAGATGTATAACTCAGTTTCAGAATTTTTGTGCAGACTTCTTTGATGATGCTTTGGCAGCCTGTAAAAATAGATGGGGTGAGTTATCTATCTCTCTACAGAAAAGGGAGCCAATTTCTCCCACTAATTTGTTGTGGTCAAGGAGAAGGGCAGAAGGCATTGTCCAAATTATCTTAGAAATCAAGGAGCTTTGGATAGGTCTGAGATACAGGATGCCCATAATTATCACTCCTGTCCCCTACTTCTTTGATACTGACCCACAACCTGATATGCACTTCCAACAGTGGTTTCAGTCCATCAAAGCAATCAGCGGATTCTATAAAATTGGTGGTGCATTGCTAAAATTTCATGAGAGATATCTAGACCTGGATCTGTGTGCCTCTGTAGCTGCACAGAATGCATGAGGGCATGCATTACCATAAGTTGGGGGGAAATGATGAGGCCAGGAATTGCCTCATCCATGAACACTTTTTGATACATTATAACTATTTGACTCACCCTTTTTACTATGTTTTTATGTTAATTATGGGTAAAATGCATTATATAATGGTGTTTGCATATTCTGAAATGACAAAGTGCATATACTCTGTTTTACTATTTTTACTGCAATTTCACCTGCTTTTAGTTAATTAATTAGTAGTGTTGTAGTAATTCAGAATCATAATATAGACCTTGTTGAATATCTGGTGCTTAGTAATATTGTGTTCCTCTATTTAAACTAATTCAAATGGAAAAAGGCGCCAAGAACTTGTCCACTGTAGCTGACTGTGCAGGAAAATAGGTTGTAACTATGACAGTTCCAGCCAGCTGTACATATACAGCAGGGCTTGGAATCAGTCACTCCAACATGTGCCACCAATGTAGAAGGGTGTACAAGATAAGGGAAAACAATCCAAACAGTCAACAACTTCCTCCCTATGCGTTTGGAGTGTAGATAAGCAATGAATGGTCACCTGCCTATTATTCCGGAGCAGTGCAGGAATAAGCGACGCAGGAATAGGGAATAGCGCAAGAACAACAAAAAATGGTCAAAATGCACCAAAACCATGGAAAGCATGATTGGAAATTGACCAAGTAGTTAGTCCACCCTATTTGGACTCCGTTCCTTCACCATAGGTGGACCAGCTGGGATAAAGGGATAAAGGTTGACAAATTATAACCCTGCATTCCAGGAAACTATTTTGTAAATAGTTGGAAATCCCTAAAACTCAACAAATAGATATATCAACTTTGTCTTATAAATAAATCTCCCAGCATGGTTGAGCATAATAGATGTAGAGATAGACATATGGAGAAATAGGAATAGAAGATAGTTATTAGCAGCAGATAAAGTCTTTTGTAGCATTACAGTAAATTGTAGATTTTTCTTGTAGTACTGTAATGCAGTTTCAGATGGAATAAAAAGGTGCATTCTTCAGATTTTATTTAGCATTTGATGGTTGATAGTGCACATTTAATTTACCTAGTATAATTCTTCACCCTCTTCTGGTTCTGGAAGCAAGGGCCACTTGCAGGATCAGAGGAAGGGCAACACAGTGACAGGAAATTCTTGTTGATTTCTTGCTATAGCAGATCAACAGAATTTTGTCAACATTTATTTGTAGCATTAGTTTCATTTCAGAATTGCACCATAGCATCTAGAATAGGTTCAATCATGTGTTAGAACAATATTTAGCATTTGACCTGTAATGGCATCATTTCTAGCATTTTCTGCAATTTCTAGAATTACATCATTTTCAACATTTTTTGCAATTTCCAGAATTATGTCATTTTTAGTTTTACTGCAATAAACATTAATTTGGTTCAACTTATGTTCAGATCATTGTGAGTTTTATCATTGGTTTAATTTCTGCAAGTGTGTGTGTGAATTTCCATTCTGTAGTTTACTTTCCTGCAATTTGCTTTGTGGTCAATTCAGCAACATTTTATTTCTTGTCAATTTCAGATTTTGCAGTTTCATTTTCCTGCAGTTTAAATTTAGTTTTAGCTTCTGCAATTTGATTTCCTTTGTTAGAAATTAGGAAGATACACCAAACCCCCCAAACACTAACTGATCCATCAATAAAAGCTTGTTCTTGGATAAACTGAACCTACAACTATGACACCTCCTATCGTATACAGCCTTTGGACACCGCCTTGGACTGACATATAATTACTAAATGATGAATGATCAACGACCCTCATCGGCAAGTTCGTGGGAGGGAGACCTGACATGGAATCCATAAGAAGATGGGCCAGATTCAAATGGTGCACATAGTAGGGAACCTTCAGATTGTGGCCCTCTCACGGGGTTTCTTCTTGATATGCTTAAACAATCAGAATGACTATGCCCGAATCCTCATCGGGGGCCCCTGGTTTTATGGGAGGAAAAGTCTATTTGTGACAAAATGGAAGCAAGATTTCAATCCCCAGACCTAGGATATCAATATTGCTCCAATCTGGGTTCGCCTCCCCGATCTCCCCATCCAGTTTTTCCACGAGGACATCCTAGGGTGGATTGGAACATACATCGGGGACATGGTCGCTCTTGACCCTACAACTAAAGCCAGGTCCCGCATGGCCTATGCTCGAATCTATGTCAATGCCAACCTTGCTTCACAACTTCCAACCCACCTAAACCTCATCTATGGGGATTTTCACTGGTGCCAAGCTATCGAGTATGAAAATAAACCAACATTCTACATCGAATGCAAGACCCAGGGACACCTTCGAGCTCAGTGCCCATCCCTCAAGCCCCAGTAGGAAGCACCAAGCTCTAAGGGTCCCCCTCCCCAGCAGCACCAGACGGGAGAACACTTCGACCGATCCAGAGGACCTGGTAATCGTAGATCGACCAACGACAAAGGAAAGCAGGCCGCTATCCAGGACCTTCCATCCACCAACCCCTCTTCAGTTGCAGGCTAGGTATGTTCCATGTTCACCTTTCCCAATAGATTTGGGCCCTTAAGCGGCTTTGATGATGAAGTTCTTCCCTCTATTTCCCTCCCTGAGCTCCAACCCTCCACCATTCCCCACCCTCATCCCTCTCCCTCCAGGTCTGGGCCTTCCATCCCCTTTTCCTCCCCACCACCCCCATCCTAGGTCGATCCCCTCCTAGACCCCTTGCTGTAGATCAACCCTCCCCCCATTCTACAATTGGTTTCCCCTCGAAAGAACCTCTTTCCCCTTTTGAATCCAACCTCGACTCTCAGGAGGATGCTTTCAGTCCCACTCAGTCCAGGATAGATATTAGCTCTATCATCACCAGAAGCAGGAAAGGCCCCATTGATACAGGGGGTGAAAGAAAAAGAGGTCGACCCACCACCTATGAGCAAAGCAAGAAGGACACGGATGACCAGGTTGCCAATGGAGTACAACTAACCCTAAGTTTAGCCTTGTTCACGTAGGCAAAGGATGAAACGAAAAATCCCAAACCTCCCTCCATTTCCACCAAGGGAGGCAAGAAACCTGCCAAAGTTTCTAAATGAAGATCCTCTCCTAGAACATCAGAGGGCTTAACAGCATGAGCAAACAAAGGTTAGCTCGAACCGCCAGGAAAGAGTACAAACCCTCTATACTCATCCTTCAAGAAACGAAAACTGACGCTGACAAAACTCACAACGTAGTCCAAAAAATTTGGAAGACTGGACAATGGGCTTCATCCCCAGTGGAGGGATCTACAGGAGGTCTGTTGTGTCTATGGGACCCTGAGAAGGTCGAAGGCAAAGTCATCTCTAGCTCCAGCAGAACCTTAAACATAATGTTTTATTGCAAAGAAAACAAATTCACTTGGGTGCTATCCAACATCTACGCCCCAAATAATCCTATGGAGAGATTCAACATGTGGAAGTCCCTGTCCCTCATGAAGGATGCCTTCTCCCAACTCCCATGGATGATTGCAGGAGACTTCAATTCTCCTCTCTTCCATTCTGACAAGAAAGGGGGAGCTTCCTCCCCATCTAAAAGCATTGTGGACTTTCAGGCCTTTGTCGCTGAAAATGAACTCATGGATATTCAAATCCGTGGCCACCAATTCACTTGGAGTAACAAAAGAGTGGGCGCTGAGCATATTCAGGTTAAGCTGGACCAGTTTTTTCTCTCTCAATAGGCCATTCCCCTATTTGGAGACACATCCCTGATCCCCCTTCCCAGGATTGGCTCTGATCACTCCCCCCTCCTATTGGATTCAAATAAGGCTCCATCCTTCCCAACCCCATTCAGGTTTGAGAATATGTGGATCCAACACCCAGATTTGAAACAACGGATTGAAGATTGGTGGATGACTCCTATCCCTGGTTCAGCTATGTCCAGAGTATCTCACAAACTTAAGATCATAAAAGATAACCTGAAAACCTAGAATAGGGAAGTCTTCGGGGATATTTTTGATCTCAAGGAAAAAATGTTAAGCAAACTCAAAGATCTAGAGCAGCAAACTCAGCATGATCAATGGACCCACCAGCTCAGGGAAGAAGAAAAGTAGTTGCTCGTCGATTATCATAACATCCTAGCCAAGGAGGAGACCTTTTGGCACCAAAAATCCTGAGCCCTGTGGCTCAAAGAGGGGGATGCCAATACCAGGTTCTTCCATGCTTCCACTCTGCGTAATAGAAGCACTAACAAGATCAGAGAACTTACCTTAAGGGATGGCTCTGTCACTCAGGACATCATCCGGATCCGAGAAGAAGCCGCCACCTTCTTCAGCAACATCATGGGCTCTAAAAATCCATCCAATATTGCAGCCCAGGATGCCCTGCTTGAAAATATTCCCCCCTTGGTCACCCCTGAGATGAAAAAATCCCTGATTCAACCCCTCTCTGAGAAAGAAATCAAATGTGCTTTATTCTCCATGAAAGCTGACAAGGCTCCTAGGCCGGATGGGTTTCCCCCTAGGTTTTTCCAAACTTTTTGGGACATAGTTGGGAAGGATGTGAGTGATGCCATCAAGCAGCTCCAGAAAACCAAAACCATCCCTCGAGGAACAAATTCCACATTCATCGCCTTGGTTCCCAAAAACCCCCAATGCAAATCCATGAATGACTTCAGACCTATCAGCCTCTACAACATCTTGTACAAGATCCTAGCCAAATCCCTAGCTCTTAGGCTCAAAAATATTCTTCCCTTCATTATTGATCCATGCCAGGGAAGCTCTGTCGAAGGCAGATCAATCATCGACAACATCATATCTCTCCATGAAACCCTCCATTCATCTAAGTGCAACAAGAAAGCGGTCATGTTTCTGAAACTGGACATTAGCAAGGCTTTTGATAGGGTGGACAGGACTTTTCTTCTCAAAGTGCTAGCTCATTTTGGCTTCCACTCAGATTGGGTTCACCTCATAAAGGGATGCATCACCTCTCCTTGGTTCTCAGTTCTGGTCAACGGGTCTACTGCAGGTTATTTCCCTAGCCTCAGAGGGATCAGATAGGGAGATCCCCTGTCCCCCTTCCTCTTCATCATTTTGGCTGAATCCCTGGGCAGAGCTTTCAAACAGGTCATGGCTTCGGGAGGCATGTTAGGTATCAAAGCTTCTTCCAACTCTCCCCCCTTGTCTCACCAATAGTTCGTGGATGATACTATTGTTGCAACTTCGGCCTCCGTTGTCCAAGCTAAATCCATCAAAGGAATCCTTGATACCTACGCTTCTACTGTAGGGCAAGATATCAACTATCTCAAGAGTAAGTGTTACTTCCTAAACACTCTAGGTAATAGACAGAGGAAAATTGCTCGTATCCTCCAGTGTTGTATCGCTACCTTCCCCACCTCCTACCTGGGTCTCCCTCTGTTCACCATGAACCCGAAGGAATCGATGTGGGACAATGTCATTGAAAGGATCAACCATAAGCTTGCTGCCTGGAAAGGCTCCCTCCTATCCCAAGTAGCCAAAGCAACCCTCACCATGGCAGTCCTCCAAAGCATCCCGGTCTACTTCATGTCAGTCTTCAAAGTGCCTGCCTCAGTTCATTCCAAAATTGAGCAAATGCAAAAAAGGTTTCTGTGGGTCGGCCCAAAAAATTTGAAGAAATTCCACCTTGTCAGTTGGGACAAAGTATGCCAACCCAAGAACTTAGGGGGACTTGGCATGAGGAGATCAACAAACATAAACATTGCCCTGCTAGCAAAATAGGCATGGAAGTTGTTCATCAACTACAAAGCAGAATGGGTCACCATTGTCCAAAGCAAATATCTCAAAAACTTAACCCTTATGGACAATAGCATCCCTACAAATGGATCAACCTTCTGGCGGGGTGTTATCCAAATGAAACCTCTTATCCTGAGAGGGACACGGTGGCAGCTAGGCTCAGGTGCTTCCATAGACTTTTGGGAAGACACGTGGCTGAAAGACAAACCCCTCAAGGATCTGCCTGAGGTGTCCAGACTTAGACCAAGTCTCGAAAGGAGATGGGGAAGCAAAGTGATGCATTACATAGATAGGGGCACATGGAAGATTATCCCCGAGGACAGCGAGCACCTCTTGTGGGCCGGTAAGACTTTGTCTAAGATGTTGAGAACCACCATCATCCCTACCATAGTCTCCCAAGACTACCCCATCTGGGTGGGAACTGATAGTGGGGATTTCACGGTCAAGTCTGCCCACTCCATGTTAGTCAAATCTTGGGTCCCCACCATTCCATTCAAGTTAGTTTGGGTTAAACGCCTCATCCCAAAAATTGGTTTCTTTGCATGGACAACCATTCAAAACAAGGTCCTCACCATAGACAATCTTATGAAAAGAGGGATCCCTATCCCTAACAGATGCCACCTCTGTTTGTCCAACTGGGAATCCATTGACCACCTCCTTTTAGAGTGTGTGTTCACTAGGGAGGGCTTAGACCAGTTGTTCACCACATTTCAAATCCACTGGGCCCACCCCAACTCCCTATTGGACATGTTCATCCAATGGCCTGCTCCCTTCAGAAACCCCAAAGTAGCTTTCCTATGGAAAATTTATCTCCACCATTTCATTTGGCAAGTTTGGCTCGAACGCAACCGTAGGGTCTTCTCTTCCACCCATTACAACTCCACCTCCTTAGCCACCAAAGCCATCTCATTCGCCTCTGAAAACTCCCATCTCATCCCCTGGTCCAGCTCCCCCTTGAGCAAGACTGAGGCTGACATCATCAATTCCCTCAACATCCCCATCCCCACCTTACTCCCTCCCTCGATCCATCCCAGAACCAAAGCTCACTAGCTTCCCCCTCCTGAGGGATGGATAAAAGTAAACTTTGATGGCGCATCGAAAGGAAATCCTGGGTTGGTCGGGGTAGGGGGAGTGATCAGGGATCATAGAGGAAAGATAGTTATGGCTTTTGTAGAGAATATTTATCATCAGACCAACAATGTGGCCGAGGCGTGGGCCCTGTGGTGAAGTTTGCACCTCATCAAGGGGTCATGTGCCAAGATCCATGTCGAAGGGGACTCTCTCAATATCATTGGCTACCTCATTTCAAACAAAGTCCCTCCATGGAATATCAGATCCCTTATCCAAGAAAGTAGGAAGCTTTTAAATCAGCATTGCCAGGTGGAAGCCAGTCATACTTTCAGAGAAGCCAATCGGCTTGCGGATAGGCTGGCCAACTTGGGCTTAGGGAAAACACCCATCTCCGTGTGGCAAGACTCCTTCCCACCAGATGTCCTTCAAATTGCGATGTCGGACAGCCATGGCAGGTACTCCAAATCCATCCATGCTAACCAATGATTTATTGTTTCTATAATGTGTAGGATTTACATCGGGTGTCCCATTATCCTAGAGCCTCACGATGTGTGCTCCAACACCCACTGATTATTAGCTACCCCACTGGTTCTCATCAAACAAAGTCAAAGTGTGGTTTTCCATCCACGGTGTCCCAATGCTCTCTACCAGTGACCTCTGCCATGTTTCTAGCCGCACCCCCTTTCCCCTCCATATTTCTTCCCACATCTGCAAACCTCACCCAAGTTTTCACCTCCACCTATGCGGATATGGTCCCTAGGCTGCCCCTTAATCCCTGCCATCCCCGACGTGGCATCCCCCCATCCACCTATCACCCATCCGCAAGGCCCGACATGATCTGTTCACCTCCCCCGACCTATTTAATTCCCCTTTTTAGCTCAGCCTATGACACTCCCTTCTACAAGTCTATCCTATGGGCCTCATCCACCATCGCTCTTCCTGTCCCCACCTCTGCCACCATGGCCTACCTTGAACCGAGCTCTCTCCAGCTAGACAACATAGCATCTACTTACCTACAGGGCGCCCAACTCACCACCCTATTATCAAAATTCCATGGAGCTGAGGATGACATCATGAAGGACTTTGTTCGCACGTGGTCGAACGACCATGTCTATGTCAGGAACCTGCGCTTCAAGGTCACTCCAGAGATGATTGGTGAGATTGTAGAGCTACCGGTTGGAGGGCGTCTTGTCTGACGAGACAAACATTGCTGGGAACCTGAGTTGGAAGGCTTCCCCAACTACCAGAACTTCTCGTGGGATGGCCATGCACTGGACCATCAATCCCTTCCCCCCATTCCCAATTGTTGCCATTCCCCTCATTCAGTACTTAGCCTGCGATGATCCCAACAAGCCTATGGCAAGCTTCCACCTTGCCCTTGTCAACCATATCTAGGGTTACAGACCCATGAACATTCCAAGGTTTCTTTATCGGTCTATGCATCTCTCTATAGCCGCTGCTCGCAAGAAAGGTACCCCCCTACCCACCAGGGGCTTTTCATCATTATCTTCTATCATGTTTTGGCTAATCCCCCCATTGCGGCTACCCCTTTGCAAGCTTCCCCCCTTTTCCCAAGCCCCCCAAAGCCCTGCTCATTCCATCTCGAGCGAGCTTATGGCCAGCGATGGAGTTCCCAGCACCCCGACCTCCGAGAAAGGCGTTGTTGCTGCTTCCCCATCCATTCCATCTCTATCCCCTTCCAAACCCATCCCCTCTCCCCCCACCCCCACTCCCTCCCCTTCCAAGCCAACCCCTTCCCCTTCCAAACCCGCCCCACCCCCATCCAAAACCACCCCCCACCAGCAAGAAGCCTTCGGTGGGAAAACGTAAAGCTAAAATCGAAGAAGCGACAACCCCTGTCCGTAGGTCCTCCAGGGCAAAGAAGCCCAAAATAGAATCCAGTCAGAATTCTCCTCTAGAAATTGAAGACCTCAGTGGGGACTCAACCCCCACTTCTGGCATCTCCAACCATCTCACTCGGATGTTTCTTCGGAGTTTCATCATCGCCTTTGAAAGTGCCAGTGCCGCTCTGAAGCATGCCCTCCAGTAGAGTGCCGACCATCCTGAAGAGGACATCACAGAGATTGACCCTTGAGCTATTGTAGGTCTGTGGGTTTTTTGCATTGTTTTTGAGGTTTGTTGGGGTTTTTGATGCAATGTTTGGCGATGTCTGGTCTAGTGTTGGGCTAACCACCCGGTTGGGTCTCCCTGTGTCAGCCCCTGCGAGGGCTCTAGTGAATATCTATGGATTATTTTTGGTTTGCTTTAGTACCCCCTACGAGGGCAAGCACCACCTGATTACCAGCTTCTACATCCCCTACGAGGGAATTTTGGCAAACATATCCCCTGCATGGGATTGGTTAGACTATTGTAGACTGATCCCTCCTAGGCAGAGGATTATGCAACATGAATGTACTTTCAATCTGATGAAGTTTTTGTATATCTGGGAGTGGGACCCAGTTAAAACCCTCTGAAATACAACTACAACTTACCAAAAAAAAAATAAGGATAAGAATCGAAAGAGGGATTTATAGACCCAGGATGAAGTCTATGGATTTAAAAGGAAAGGGTAAATGAAACACCTTTAGGGGTCATCCAGCAAGAACTAAAACTTCTAAAATCTGGACAATCAAAAGAATAGAGTTGTGCTACATTTTGAGCTTTACCAAGAAAGGCAAGTTATCAATAGTAAATGTATATTTTGAGTTTTCTTCAATAAAATATTTACTTTTTTCTCAAAAAAAATTGTTCTAGTACATTGAAATTGTAAAAAATCTAAATATGAATAATGCCTAATTACAAATAATGTTAGATTCATTACAATATGTTGTTAATTAGATAAAACAATATATAGAACAAATAAACAATAGATTCAAGAAGATATAGGAAGGTAATAAAATGTTAAAGCCAACACTAAGAAATTGATCACTAAGAGCAAATCCTTGAGAGTACTAAGCTCACTAGTTATACAAAAATCAAGACAAGATCCTAACTAGATGTTGAAAAGTGTTATTGTTCATACTTTGTAATAATCAAATCAATATTATATTATGCAAAAAATATGATTCAAATGCTCAAAATGATGTGCCAAAGTTCAATGGTAAAAATTTATCATTAAAAACTACCATGAATTAAATCCTATCAGCAATGGGGAGAATGCTACTAAAGTAGGGTCACTTCATTTCAAAGGAAAAGTATGAAAAGTACTATATTTGGTGACATGAAAAAACACAAGGGCTTAAGAACATGGGAATAATTTCTTATAAATTTTAATAAAATATTATGTAGACATTAAAAATTGACCCATTTTTCATTATTTTCATTAATTTACCCTCATGCATCAACCCTCAAACCAACCAAGACAAATTCACCTTTTAAAGAGCATTTATTGCTTTAAAAATTAAGGTCTTTTTTTAGCCAACTTACCCCCATCAAATCTTCTCCATTCCTCCCAAAATTGCTATAGTTGGATCTGTCTTGAAAATAGCTTTCTGACAAGTATAATTTTATCTCATTCTAATATTGTTTGGTCCCCCAAAATGCAGAAAACTTTCATATGGGTCTATTTGTTGTGATTTGCATGATTTTAAAAAGTTCTAGGTTGTTTAAGGTCCCAAAACCCTAGTGGTTTCCCTAGCCCTAAAAACCTAATTTTTTAATTTTGGTTTTTCACTCCTTGTATTCAAACCTTCTATACATAGAAGGGTTGGACTACCCTTTTAGCCAATAGTAGCTAGGGTTTTATATCTCATTTTCACCATTTAATTTTCATTTAATAAATATATTTAAAATATATTATGTTGCATTAAGAATTAGTATTAAATCATTATGTTGCATTTTCTAATTGCTCATTAGCTAGGGTTTTATGTTGCATTTTCATTATTCATTTCTTATTAATAAAGTATATTTGAAATTCATTTGTTGTTGCATTAGATCAACATTAAACATATATATATTTTTATTTTGTTGCATTACTAGATCATCTATCATATTTTTGTTTAGTTATTTTACTACAAATATTCTTAATTTCTATTTATTATTTTACATGTTTTTCCTTCCTCTTTTTTACTCCTTTTCTGCCATTAGTATATCATTCTTTTATTGTTATATTGCTTTCTCTCCTTTATATTTTCCTTTTTATCTCCTCTATTGTGCATTTGTGGATCATTTATATGAGGTATTAATTCAATGAAACCCTTGGTTTTAACATCACTTCTTCCCTATTTCTACCTTTCTTGTTGTCATGCAAATTCATGATCTCCTGATATAGGGTACAAATTCAGCTACTAAGACTTGCAAGCAAGTTTTTGTTCCTATAACTCTTATTTTGCTCTATGCATTTTTGTTTTCTTTTTCTTTGTTATGCCCTTTCTATTTGCATTCTATCATCTTTTGGAATTTTTTTCTACTTAAAAAACCCTAGCTCTATTTATTTCTATGTTTGTACTACATAGTTTTGATTTTATTTTGCATTATATATTTCTTATTTTGTTCATCATGTATCTTTCTATATTTTGTTTTATTTTCTAGAACCCTCATTCTATTCACTTTACATTTTTTCACATTCTTTTAGCTTATCTCTAAAGGTCAATATTTATCTTATATTTTGAATGGTTAGCTAAAATGACCTAGGTGACTTGATTTGTATGCCTTCATTTAGTCTAAAAGTGGCCTAAGTAGGCCCCCAAACACTAACCATAAATTTTACAATTGTTTATTACTATTTTGAAGCTATAATAAAATTTAATTTTAGGGCTTTTGAGGGGTGAATTTGGATTCGCGGTTATAGAATATAGGTCATGAATTTTTATAGGATTGACCATTGAATCAAGTATGTATTCTAATAGATATTCTAGATTGTTTGTTGTGTTTCTATGCTTTGTTTTTATTTTCTATAGCTAAATTAATAAAACAAATTTATAGCTTAAAACACATTTGATAACTAAGTTGAAACTAATTTAGTTTTAGATCATAAGAAAAATAAATTGTTTTATTTCAATATTTAGTCATTAAACAGAAAAGCATATAGTTTACATTTAGGTTAATCTTATTTGCATGTTATCTTGGCCTATGCTTAAAAATAAGAGGTTTATTTTTTTGCAAACTTAGGAATAATTTCATCGAAACTAAGAATAGTTTAGGATAGCATTTGTTTCTTATATATTTATTTTCCCTACATTAATTTATTGTATTTCTTTAGTTACCATAGCTTACTTCATATTAAAAAACTACACTTAGGTTAATTCATAATAAACACATAAAAATTTCCATCGAGGACTTGGAGTGAGTCCTCAAACCACTCCTGGTGAATCCTTTTATCCATAATCCCACTAATTCTATATACACAATAGCCTCATAGTTTTTTTGTTTCCTACCAGATCTATCAAGAATTATCTGTATTGGTTATTTTTCCCCTCTATATCTTTGGTGAACCTAACGCGAAACATGTTCTTACCAATCTAGGAAACCTCTTCCTTTTATCCATTTTGTTTTTATTGTTTTAAATTGTAAACAAGACCATTCAATTTGTTTGCATAGAGTTTGAAAACCATTAAAACTTTTAATAAAGACTTTTTGTGTATTTTGCATATTTTGTGTTAGTTTTATTTCTCTTATTCTCTTTCTCTTATCATAATGGATTCAAACCTTAGGAATAAGCAAAAGTTGATAGAGAAATAAGATAATCCTCTATGACATGAGGATAATCAAATAGATAGAGAACACCCAAATCTAGAATAATATGAGGATGTAGAGACCAATGATAAATTTAATCCCATTGAAGGACCTCATAGTATAATTACATTCAAATCACATAATCATTTCTTGAATTTATTTAGGAAAAATATGCAAGTCGTGAATGAGGACTGAGATAAAGACAACAATTTTATGAAATTAAACTATCTCATGATCAAATTAATGCTAATAAAAACATCTATATTAATCCTTTATTTCATTCTTCTCAAATTAACCCCATATATGCTTCTACAACAACTACCAATATAGAGATTGTAGCATACTCCAAAATAACATTCAATTTTCTCATAATTCTATCCCTTCTTCTTCTAATGTAAATAATAATCCTCTTCCTCTTAACATTCCTTCTTCTATTCCATAGAATGTAAATTATTTTCAATAAAAATATACTACACAAAACCCTCCAATTTATAACCCATACCACAATAATTTTAATGCTCCAAACATTAACCAAGTTCCCTTTCAATAGCCTATGTATAATAATAACCCACCACTAGAAAAAAATTAGGTAAAAATTTCAACAACACCCCATGTTGCATTGCTTTATCTCAAAATTTATCTCTTATCTACACTAAACACATTACTTCGGTCTAGAATAAATATACTCTATCTCTATATATGATCTACACTAAACATATTTCTTCAATATAGCACAAATCTGCTCAATCTCTGTCTCTGGTCTGGCATAAACCTATCCTTAAATCTGCATCAAACTTTATCCTCAAATCTATCCTCAAGCCTTAACACAAAGCTTGATCCAATCACAAATCAACTTTGCTAGATCTGCCCCAAGCCTTAACACAAATATTGAATAAATCAAAAAATCAACTCTGCTCTCAGGTCTTCACAAATAATTACCTCAAATATGTATTGTAAGTTGAGCTCACACTAATTTGTCCACAAGTCTTCGCCAAGACTTACCTCAAATCTACTCAATAATTTCTCACTAGAACTTGTCCAATATTCTCAACAAGTCTTCACCAAGACTTACCTCAAATATGCATTGTAAGCTTTCATAAAAGCTTACTCAACTCAATCTATCACAAAAAACCTCTTCAATCACACAAACAAGTTTCACATAGAATCTTGTTTTAATATCACGAAACATATAGAGAATGGTTAGAGACTCAATATGTTTCACTCTCACAACAATGCTCAATCACTTTCAAACTCTCTTGTTTAACCATAAAAACACATTGAGAATGGTTGGAGACTCAATATGTTTCACTCTCATACAAAACCCAATCACTTCCAGACTCTCTTCAAATGAATTAATAATAAAGAACAATGTGTTTCATAGACCTTGAACTATCACTCCAACACTTACAATCAACTAAGCTCAATAAACTCCACTTAACCAATCACTCAATGAAACACAACTTGCTTACAAACCGTAAACAATTGTTTTAGAATGATTTCAAAAAATCACACTATGGAACTCAACCTTGACTCAAGATGATTCCAAATTTACATAGCAAAGATACTCATGATATTTCAGAAATCCTAGTTCAAGCACATGAAAGCCTACTCAAATATTTCCAATAATGTTTATCAAATAATCTCACACAACAATTATACTCATGGTCTTTCTCAAACCCTAGTTCAATATAGTTCTCAATTTATCACTCAATTTTTCTCACAAAAATTCACCAATCATGCACATGAAAGCTTACTAAATAATGCTTATCCAACAAACCTTTTCACTCCAACTTAGCATTCACAAAATCCAACCCAAAAATATTTCACTCATAAGGAAGATGTGCCCATACCTTTGTCTTGATGGAGAATTGACCTCAAAACCTGTCTCAATCACAATTACCCTCTTTGACAATCTCAATGGTTAGATATCAAAAATCTATCCTCAATATTTTCTTTAAAAATATTTCACCATGCCAAAATATTAAATCTCAACTATTCCTTATTTCTCCTTTCAAAATAATTTTCACAATATGACTTTATTTCAACATACAACATATAATACTCTTGGCATACCTTATTACTCCTTTTTATAAACTTTGACCACCAAAAATTAATCACAATATTAAATCTTTACTCACCCTTTTATCTCCCTCTAAAGCACATACACCCCTTTTAATTTTCCCACTAAGCAATTTCAACTTAATAAAAACTTAGGGAAAATAAAATAGCACCTGGCTGCCAACTGCGCTACCCAGCACTTGGCGATGTGAATAGTGATCCACTCAAATTTGTTCCTTCAGTATGAATCAACCTTTAAAGTACATGTGATTTTTTCTTTTCAACCTTGGCTCAACGATTCACTTGGGCATTCGATTATTCGCATGGATAATTTCTTAAGGTGGAACTTACCACCTTTTATATGCAATGTCATTTTTCAAACACGTCGGTGGGTTATTCAAATTTTTAAATTCAAATTATATTTTTTAACTTAGGCCCTTAAAATATTATTATTTAATTTTAAATTTTAACCTTAGGGTTAAAATATTTAAAATTAAATAATTAAATCCTTCATCCACAAATCTGTCATATGGATTTTTTAGGAGACATAAAATGCAAAAACTCCTTGGCATTTATTTTTTATAAACCCAACTTGTATCCTTAAATATTATAATATTAAGTATTATAATATTAAACCTGCTTATTTGCCTTTTTGGAAAAACCATTGGAGAATATTAATGAAACTCGGACATCAACCTTGACAACAAAACTCAAACATGAATACCTGGATGACAATAAACTTGGTCATCATCTTCTTGACATCAATGATAACAAAACTTGCTCATATTTCCAACGCTTATACATTTATAAGGGAACATAGGGTCCAATAGAATATTTAAGGATGTTTAGAAGAACATGTCATGGTACCATTCATGAGGATATGTTGTAATAAATATTTCCCATAAGTATTGAAGGTATGGCTTTGGAACGGTATTATAAACTACCCCATAATTCCTTAAGAAAATTTGAAGGAATGGCAAAATTATTTGTTCAATGATTTGGGGCTTATGTTGAAGAACACAAGCTTATACTGAGAGGGGGGGTGAACAGTATAAGACTTAACCAATTAATAATTTTAACTTTAGATAGCAGTGGCATCAATACAACATTAATCAAGACAGAAAGCATCACACATTGAAGACCCATTTTTAACGTGGTTCACCCAAAATGGTTGGGCTACATCCACAAAAACTTTTCTCTAAAAGTTATCTCAAGGTTCTTTGGGAATCCTTCCCAATTACAATGTTTATGAGCCTCGGCTCAAAGGAGATACCTTCTCCCAATCAGAATTTATGAGCCTTTGCTCAAAGGAGATACCTTCCCCTCTGCTCTGGAAATGATCCCTCAGAAGATCAACTGCCTCTACCTCTTGCCAGACACGTGGAACTCCTTTCCATCGAAGACCTCCTGTCCTCAATGCTTAGCCTAAGAGACCTCTCGCCTTCTATGATCACGTCCACAGCAGCTCAGCAACCAAATCTGTCCTCGGGTTCTTCTCATAGAACCAATACATCTCTGTCCTCAAGTTCTCTGATAGAACTATCAAACTCAGCTCACAAGTCCTCTGCTCTCTCTGCGCAATCATAGCCGCATTTTGGTCGAACTTCAACCTTTGCACTGTCTGCACAAACACAGCGGTACTTAGAAAAATTCACCATGACTCTTCGCTCACTCTGCACACTTCGATCGAATTTTGCACTCTGCTCTCGACGATCGAACTTCTCACTCTGCGCTCTATCAGCGAACGTCGCAACACTCAACACTCCAACTCTTCAAAACAACCTACCTTTTATAATAACACTTTTAAGATCAAAACCTTACTCTTAGTCGGTTGTAACCCTGATCTTTAGTCGGTTGCACAACCCTAAACTTCGTCGACTACAAACCCTAATCTTCGTCGGCTCAAATTTAACTTTGTCGGCTTCAACTGCCTCTGTAACTCTTCTGAAGCTTTTGCTGTGAAACAACAACATGTCGCGATATCGTGACACCTTTGCAACCGTACACTTTCTTTTGGCTTTTGTCGTGATATCGTGACACTTTAGCCTTTGACGACTTCAACTAAGCTCTTGTCATGATATCGTGACACTTTTGTCTTTGTCAGCATCAACTTTGCTTTTGTCACGATATCGCGACACTTCTCCCTTCGTCGACCTCCTTTCTGCTTTTGTCGTGAAATCGTGACACTTCTGCCTCTGTAGACTTTGACTTCACTTCTGTCGTGATATCGCGACACTTCTGTCTTCATAGCCTTCCTCTCTGCTTTTGTCGCGAAATCGTGACACTTTTGCTTCCTTAGACTTCCTTTTTGTTTTTGTCATGAAATCGTGACACTTTCTCCAACCGAACGCTGCCATCTCGATCTGTCATGAAATCGTGACACTTTCTGCATCTGTTTGCTTTCTCTTCAACCTATCGTGAAATCGTGATGCTATCAACTTTTTGTACGCTTTCTTTGCAACCTATCACAAAATCACGACGCTTCTCATTTCAGACTCTTCCCTTTGCAACCTGTCGCAAAATCGTGATGCTTCTTACTTGGAACATTTTCATCTGTAGCATGTCATGAAATCGTGACATTTTTCGTGTTACTTTCTCTCTCTTCGAACTTGTCGTGAAATCGTGACAATTCACACTACGGACTCTCTCTTCTGCATTATGTCACGAAATCGTGACACTTTTTCTTTCGGACTCTCTCTCCTGCAACATGTCGCGAAATCGTGACACTTTTTCGTCCGTTCAACCTTCCTTGCAATATGTCGCGAAATCGTGACACTTTTCCTTCTTTGCCTTCCTGCACTTTCCGAGTCACGAAAATGCGACATGTCACGAAATCGTGACACTTTTCTAACTTGCTTTCTCTCTCCTGCTTAAGTCGCGAAAATGCGACATGTCGCGATATCGCGACACTTTTTCAACTTACTTTCTTTCGAACCTGTCATGCCGTAACCTTCATCAAAACAAATTATTTTACATCAAATCAAATTCCTTCAAAAGCTTCTTGACATCAATGACAACTTATACACTTGAGCAAAGGCAATGTACCCAAGGTACCCAAAATTGCCAACAATCTCCCCCTTTGTCATTGATGGCAAACCTTTACCGAAAACACGTCTCAAGAGCCAAAACTGAAACCAACTATGCTAACAACTGGAAACCGTGCCCACAACTAACCTGAAGTTTTGCTCCCCTACTTGAAGCTTTCCTCTTCACTTGAAGCTCTCCCCCTTACTCATATCTCTCCCCCTTTGTCATCAATGGCAAAGGGTCACCTTTGGGGCTCGGGACTAAGAATGAGCCTCTTAGCTTGGTCCCTCCCCCACCTCCCGATGAGGTGATTAATTCTGGGGTGGGAGTACAACTCCCAATTTCTCCCTTAGATACTCAAACGTATCTCTTGGAAGAGGTTTGGTGAAGATATCTGCAATCTGCTCTTTAGTAGACACATACTCTAGCTTTCTCCCTGCTTGTCTTGCACTTTCTCCCTTAGAAAGTGATACTTGATGGAAATATGCTTTGTCCTTGAGTGCATTACTAGATTTTTGGAAATACTTATGGCACTTGTATTATCACAAAGTATGGAGATGGGTTGTTCATGCCTGACTTTGAAATCCTCCAAGGTGGTTTTCATCCATAAAACCTGAGTACACCCAGCCACTGTTGCTATGTATTCAGCCTCTGCTGTAGATAAGGAAACTGAAGGTTGTTTCTTACTTAGCCAAGAAACCAAACTCTTTCCCAGAAAGAATGCTCCACCACTAGTGCTTTTCCTGTCATCAGTACTGCCTGCCCAATCTGCATCTGTATAGGCCGTGAGGGTGAAATCATCACCTTTGGGATACCAAAGCCCAAGGTCCATAGTGCCCTTTAGATATCTGAATATCCTTTTAACTGCTATAACATGAGAATATTTTGGAGCTGCCTGAAATCTTGCTACTAACCCAACTGCCTGCATGATATCTGGTCTGGTAGTTGTAACATATAATAAACTGCCAATCATTGATCTGTACAACTTTTGATCTGTCGCTGGAGATTCATCATCCTTACTCATCTTGCACCCTGTAATCATTGGAGTACATATTGGTTTGCTGTCCATCATCCCAAATTTCTTCAACATTTCTTTGATATACTTCCCTTGAGAGAGAAATACACCATCTTTTGATTGAGCAATCTGAAGACCTAAAAAGAATGACAGCTCTCCAATCATAGACATCTCAAATTCCTTCTGCATGGTGTTAGCAAAATCTTTGCACATCTGAGTCTTATTTCCCCCAAAAATAATATCATCAACATAGACAACCATAATCAACATATCATCATCTTCATTCTTAATATACAAATTGCTATCTGCCACGCCTTTCCTGAAGCCTTGCTCATGAAGATAACTGTCAAGTCTTGAGTACCAAGCCCTCGGTGCTTGCTTTAACCCATACAAGGCATTTTTTAGTTTACACACATAGTCTGACTGTTCTGAGAGAGACACTCCTTTTGGCTGTTCTATGTAGACTTCTTCTACCAACACGCCATTTAGAAAAGCTGACTTTACATCCATTTGATATACCTTGAATGATTTGAAGCTTGAAAGTGCCAAAAACATTCTGATAGCTTCAAGACGAGCAACAGGAGCAAACGTCTCTTCGAAATCAACACCTTCTACTTGAGCATAACCTTTGCGGACTAACCTAGCTTTGTTTCTGACAATTTTTCCATCCTCATTGAGTTTATTTCTGAATATCCATTTTGTGCCAATGACATTCTTGTCCTTAGGTCTTGGAACCAAATCCCAAGTTTCACTTTTCTCTATTTGATTTAGCTCTTCATCCATTGCTTTTACCCAAAACTTATCTGCACATGCTTCCCTGAAATCTTTTGGCTCAATCTGAGATAATAATGAAACATTTGTAGAATCATGTGAAGGAATGACTCTTCTTCTTGTTTGCCTGCTATTTGGATCACCAATGATCAAATCTTTGGGATGATGTTTTTGAACATATCGTGAAGGAGTTTTGGGAAGCAGTTGTTGTCTTTCCTCTTCTTCATCTGAAACCTCTCTGAATTCTTCTTGACAAATTTCATCACTGAGTTCCTTGACTGGTTCTCTTATCCCTGTCTTTTCATCAACTGTTACATTTATGCTCTCTACAACTGTATGAGTTCTTTTGTTGAAGCATCTGTAGGCCTTGCTTCTGTTGGAATATCCAAGAAATATTCCCTCATCACACCTAGGATCAAACTTACCCAAATTCTGATCTTCCCTTCGGATGAAGCACTTACTCCCAAACACTTTGAAGTATTTTACTGTAGTTGGTCTTCCTTTCCACAACTCATAAGGAGTTTTATGATGATTGACTCTAAGTTGGGCCCTGGTGATAATGTAGACTGATGTACTGACTGCCTCTTTCCAAAAGCCATCTAAAAGTTTTGACTCATTTAACATAGCTCTAGCCATATTTTCAATAGTTCTGTTTTTCCTTTCAACTACTCCATTTTGTTGAGGAGTTCTTGCTGCTGAATATTCTCTTTTGATTCCTTGTTGCTCACAGTATTCCACAAATTCATTTGAAGTGAACTCTCCTCCTCTATCTGATCTTAAGCATTTGATTCTCTTTTCAGTCTCATTTTCAATCATTTCTTTGAAAGCTTTAAATTTTTCAAAAGCTTCAGATTTTTCTTTGAGAAAAGTAACCCAAGTCATTCTAGAATAATCATCTATAAACAACATGAAGTAGCTTTCTCCCTGAATGCTCTGAGTTCTGGTAGGGCCACATAAATCAGTATGAATAAGATCCAATGGTTTTGAAGAAGTATACCCTTTTGATTTAAAACTGGTTCTGGTCTATTTTCCATGTTGACAAGGACCGCAAACGATGTTATGGGGCCTTTTTATTTTGGGCAAGTCTCTAATTGCTTCCTTGTTACTAATATTGACAAGATTATCAAAGCTCAAATGCCCCAATATTTTATGCCATAACCAACTCTCATCTTCTTGAGTTAGAAAACACTTTTCCTTTTTTATCTCACTTAGCATGTAAAGATTGTTTGGAGTCCTTGTAGCACTCGCAATGAGTTTTCCATTTTTTTCTTTACTTATCTCACATCTATCAGAAAAGAAAGATACTATGTGCCCTTGATCACAAAGTTGACTCACACTTAGAAGATTATGTCTTAGGCCTTCTACATAAAGCACATTTTCTGTTTTGGATTTCCCATCCAAACTAAGAGTCCCTTTACCATAGATTTTAGTTGACCTGTTATCTCCAAAACTGATTGTTCCTCTGTTTGTTTTTTTTAAGACCAAAAACTTTTCCTTTTCACCAGTCATATGTTTTGAACAACCACTATCAAGATACCATTTTTCTACTTTGTCTTGAGCATGAAAAGTAGTTTGAACTATCATTGACTTAGATTTGATCTCATTTCTCTTTTTAGTGAACTCAAGGCTAGATCTATCCAAACAGCACATCCTTGCTATATGCCCAAAATTCTTGCACTTGTAACACATGACATTTTTATTCATAAGAGGTGCAAAAGAGTTAACATTTTCCTTACTATGGCTATTCAAAGACTTATTGCAATGCATAGCTTCGTGACCAAATTTCTTGCAGGAAAAACAATAGCCATGGAAAGTATTATGTAACCTATTTTGATGCCTTGGACGGTTGTTCTTCTTGTGACCAACTGGAATCCACCGCTCTTCAGGATGAAGATTGATCTTGCTTGAAGACCCTATTTCATAAATGGTGATACCATCCTTCTTTTGCTTTTCACATGGAGTATTCTGTCTGAGAGTCAACTGTTCCAACTTCACTCTAAGAGACATAACCTCTTCTTCTAGTTTCTCGCAATCAACTTCCTTTCCTTTTAGAGCCTCTGTCAGAACCTGTTCAATCTTCTTCCCTTCTTCAGCTAGAATTTTGAAGTCTATAACACTTTGAGACAATTCTGATCTTGCTATCTCTTCTTCCTGACATTGATACTTGAGAACATAATTCTCTTCCCTAAATTTCTCAAGCTTTCTTAGAGCCAAGAAGAATTCACCTTTGAGATCGAACTCAACCTCTTCATCTCTTTCTGAATCTGTATGTTCCTCTGATAGATCCTTCTCCAAGCTGTTAGGCTCTTTCTGGAGAGACCGGCTTCGATACCAATTGAAGAACACAAGCTTATACTGAGAGGGGGGGGTGAACAGTATAAGACTTAACCAATTAATAATTTTAACTTTAGATAGCGAGTGGCATCAATACAACATTAATCAAGACAGAAAGCATCACACATTGAAGACCCATTTTTAACGTGGTTCACCCAAAATGGTTGGGCTACATCCACAAAAACTTTTCTCTAAAAGTTATCTCAAGGTTCTTTGGGAATCCTTCCCAATTACAATGTTTATGAGCCTCGGCTCAAAGGAGATACCTTCTCCCAATCAGAATTTATGAGCCTCTGCTCAAAGGAGATACCTTCCCCTCTGCTCTGGAAATGATCCCTCAGAAGATCAACTGCCTCTACCTCTTGCCAGCACGTGGAACTCCTTTCCACCGAAGACCTCCTGTCCTCAATGCTTAGCCTAAGAGACCTCTGCCTTCTATGATCACGTCCACAGTAGCTCAGCAACCAAATCTGTCCTCAGGTTCTTCTCATAGAACCAATACATCTCTGTCCTCAAGTTCTCTGATAGAACTATCAAACTCAGCTCACAAGTCCTCTGCTCTCTCTGCGCAATCACAGTCGCATTTTGGTCGAACTTCAACCTTTGCATTGTCTGCGCAAACACAGTGGTACTTAGAAAAATTCACCATGACTCTTCGCTCACTCTGCACACTTCGATCGAATTTTGCACTCTGCTCTCGGTGATCGAACTTCTCACTCTGCGCTCTATCAGCGAACGTCGCAACACTCAACACTCCAACTCTTCAAAATAGCCTGCCTTTTATAATAACACTTTTAAGATCAAAACCTTACTCTTAGTCGACTGTAACCCTGATCTTTAGTCGGTTGCACAACCCTAAACTTCGTCGACTGCAAACCCTAATCTTCGTTGGCTCAAATTTAACTTTGTCGGCTTCAACTGCCTCTGTAACTCTTCTGAAGCTTTTGCCGTGAAACAACAACATGTCGCGATATCGTGACACCTTTGCAACCGTACACTTTCTTTTGGCTTTTGTCGTGATATCGTGACACTTTAGCCTTTGACGACTTCAACTAAGCTCTTGTCATGATATCGCGACACTTTTGTCTTTGTCAGCATCAACTTTGCTTTTGTCGCGATATCGCGACACTTCTCCCTTCGTCGACCTCCTTTCTGCTTTTGTCACGAAATCGTGACACTTCTGCCTCTGCAGACTTCGACTTCACTTCTGTCGTGATATCGTGACACTTCTATCTTCATAGCCTTCCTCTCTACTTTTGTCATGAAATCATGACACTTTTGCTTCCTTAGACTTCCTTTTTGTTTTTGTCACGAAATCGTGACACTTTCTCCAACCGAACGCTGCCATCTCGATCTATCGCGAAATCATGACACTTTCTGCATCTGTTTGCTTTCTCTTCAACCTGTCGTGAAATCGTGACGCTATCAACTTTTCGTACGCTTTCTTTGCAACCTGTCGTGAAATCGTGATGCTTCTCATTTTAGACTCTTCCCTTTGCTGCATGTCATGAAATCGTGATAGTTCTTACTTGGAACATTTTCTTCATCTGCATGTCGCGAAATCGTGACACTTTTCGTGTTACTTTCTCTCTCTTCGAACTTGTCATGAAATCATGACAATTCACACTACGGACTCTCTCTTCTGCATTATGTCACGAAATCATGACACTTTTTCTTTCGGACTCTCTCTCCTGCAACATGTCACGAAATCGTGACACTTTTTCGTCCGTTCAACCTTCCTTGCAATATGTCATGAAATCGTGACACTTTTCCTTCTTTGCCTTCCTGCACTTTTCGAGTCGTGAAAATGCGACATGTCACGAAATCGTGACACTTTTCTAACTTGCTTTCTCTCTCTTGCTTAAGTCGCGAAAATGCGACATGTCGCGATATCGCGACACTTTTTCAACTTACTTTCTTTCGAACTTGTCATGCCGTAACCTTCATCAAAACAAATTATTTTACATCAAATCAAATTCCTTCAAAAGCTTCTTGACATCAATGACAACTTATACACTTGAGCAAAGGCAATGTACCCAAGGTACCCAAAATTGCCAACATATGTATAGAAAGGTGCAACCCTCCAAGACTTATACCTTTTAAAGAAAGAAAAATAAGAAATTTTATTAGAATTTTTATCTCAGTGAAGGAATTTTGTTGGAAGGTTAAGATACATCCCACCTTGTCAAGACATGCTAGAGATCTTTATTAGTAATTTGCAAGAACATATCTATTATGATTTGGATACAATAACCATTAATTATTTTGAATAGACAATATATTTAGTAATAAGAGTAGAGAAGGCTCTTATTTTAAGTGGTCAACTTAAGTTAAATAAATAAGAGGAAATAAAAATAAGAACTTAGCACAAGAATAAACATGTAGTTGGTGATAGGGTAAAAGATAATAGGTAAACCAACAATATCAATATTGCTAGTACCTTGTATAAGTCGGTACTTGGAAAAACCTAATGAACCCCACAAAGAAAATTCACTAGAATCAATTAAACCATTTCATTGATCCTTAAGCAACTTCTTGAAACTAAGATGATCGAACTACCTCCTATAGGACAACCCACCACCATGGAAGTTTGTTATAAGTTTGATCAACATTGTGAGTATCATGGAGTGGATGTGCACATGACAGGCCATTTTAAGAGGTTGAAATACATGGTTTAAGACCTCATAGATGAGGTTCACATTTTTGTGGATGAATCCCAACCCACATATAACTAAAAACCTCCAACTAATCAACCTCTAACTCAAAAAGCATCCACAACTAATCAAGATATGAGGATCTTCCAAAATCTTCTATCCAATCATGAGTGACAAAAAACTAACCAAGTATCCTAAAAAAATGTGTCACTTCCATACAATAACATGGTTGGTATGATAGTAGTTACAACAATACGATAATCTCAAGGTCAAAAATAAATAAATTTAATGCCTAGCGAACCTTCTAGACCACCCTTGGTTCTTAAGAATACCTAAGAAAGGAGCATAGGTGTAGAAAAACCAACCTTAGTGTTGAAGCCACAACCAAAATTCTCCTTCAACCTCTAAAAATAATTAACACACCTACCAAGATATCTCTCTTAGAAATTTTATAGACTTCTCCTATTCATAGAAAAGCCTTGTCGAAGCTTCTAAATCAACGATCTATCTTGCAAGACCTTCCCCATAGTAACCTAGCCAATGCCATGGGTACTCTTGGAATAAATCACATACCTTTCTATGATGACAATATTATTTCCTCAACCTTACAAGGGGATTATCCCCTTTATATTAATGGATATATTGGAAAAAAAATCATCAAGAGGATCTTGGTGGATAGTGATTCCTCCCTTAATATATGCATTTACAATTTTTTACAAAATTTTGGTCTAAGGGAGGAAGATTTAACCAAATCAAATATCATCATAAAGACTTTTAACAATGAGTCCCAAGAATCCTATTACATTATATTCCTTCCCCGTAGGGTAGGAACCAATATTTTAGATACCTTGTTTTATGTAGTATCTTGTCCAACATCCTTTAATATTCTTCTTGGATGCCCTTGGATTCATGCAATGAGGGATGTCCCTTCTACTCTTCACCAATGTTTGAAGTATGAATTTAAAAATCAACTTATCACCATCCTAGGAAATCCTCATGCATTCCAATACTATTCAATGGTTGAGAAAGTCTAATTTAACATCAATTTTTGTCCAACCATTTCTCTTCATAAAATTTCTTCTTCTTATTCTACTTCCTTTTTTCTTTCTTCTAATTTTTTTTCTTTTAGATCTTATCTATATCCAAAAATTACCAAAAATTTAAAAAATTATTTGACTTAGTAAGAAACCACCAACTATTATTCCATAAAAGGATCAAGTTAATCACTTAGTTCACAGTCATTTTATTGATCTAGCTAAGTTACAATTGGTATGAAAATTGTCATCGGATGAGTGGGATCATGCCCAATGTTCCTATACCAACTTTGAATGGCCACCTGGCTTGAAAGAGGTAGGGGTAGTTGATCTCTAGAGAATTTTGGCTCCTTTCATTCCAACTACCTATGCTACAAAGGGGGAAAGGGAAAAAGAGAATGAAAAAGAAAGAAAATGGATGCCATATTCAAAACTAACAAGGACGGGGTATGGCCACATCAAGACACATGCATTTGATGTCACCAATAAAAATAGTAGTATACCACCTAACATATTAGCTCATCCCATCATCATTTCTTATTCGGTTTAGCGAACAGGGGTGAATTCTATAACCAGTGGGAGGGTGCAGGAAATCTAGATAGTAGAATTAGAGTGCTTCTACCTAACCTAATTTAACATAAATAATATCCCTATGCCTAGGGATGAATGCAAATTCTAGAACCACCTAGCCATATCCATGAAATTGAGATAGCATAATTAAGTGAACAAGCTCAAATGACCATCACAGAAATATATATCCATACTTAAATAAAAAATAGAAGTAAATATAGATTGAGAGACCAAACAGTGATATACTATTAATTACAAGGCAAATAAGAATTACATTGTTAGATATTTTGAGTCCCTAAGCTAATATGTTGTCATTGATGTCAAAAGATCATTTAATGTCAAAAGTATCTATGAAGGGTTTTTGTGAAAACCAAGATAGAAAAAATAAAAGGTTTTATTTTAAAACCATAGGCAGAATATTTGATCTGGGTTTTTCTTAAAACCCAAGCTGGGCTTTTGTTTCATCAAAAAACGTGCCCCGATGATGGAGATATTTAAGTTTTAATATTTTGTTTAAATTTTAATTATTTAAAATTTAAATTTAAATTTAAAACTCAATATGCAAGATTTTCGCCGACATCATCAAGAAAATAAAAATTCATATTTCCACCTACGTCTTCAATATGATTAAAGGACTATATAAAGGGGGCTTCAATTGATTATTATTTAATCCTTTCTCATGTAATAAAAGTGTTGGCTATCAAATCGTTTATGAGCTCATGCAAAATTCTTGAAAAGTGTGGCAGTGAATAACACAGACTATGTTCAGAGAAAAAAACATCGTGGGCAGCATTGTGCATTGGAAAATGGGCCTTGGCTAAGATGCGGGACAAATGAAAACATCGAGGATCGAATCCCCTTGACTATATTTTTTGGAAAGCATGAGAGAAGCGCTTCGATGCCTTTGGTTTTGCAGAAGTTTGAGACGGGCATAAGGCACGTTGTGCTTTTCCCTTTCCAATGAGCAGATAGCTCATGTGGAATCTTAGTCATGGCTAAGATGCTCATGGTGTGGGCAATTTGATGGTTCGAATCCCCTTGAGGAGGTAACTATGTTTTGCATTAATTTAATTTTATTTAGCCCTAAGGTTGGAGTGATAAGGTGGTTAGTGGAAATTAAAGTTTTAATTAAGATTTGTTATTTGGGATGTATTTATTATTGTAAAATTTAAGGGGTTTAATGATTTATTTGATGGTTATTAATAATTTAATTTAGGAGAAATAAGAAGTTGTTTTTAAAGTATTTTTGAAAGGCTATTTTATTGTTATTTTTGATAAGGGTTTTATTAAAAAGGGACATTGGTGGATGTGTTTATTTAGTTGGAGTAAAAAGGGTGTAAATTGAGTTATGCTTTATATTGTGATTATTTGAAGTCCACTAACCCTTATTGAAATTGGAAAAGAAAGTTGTTTTTAAGTGTGGCAGATTTTGTTGACAACTCCATGGCATCAAAAAGGTATCGGCACATTCTCCTATTGTTTTTTTATGGTGGCTGATTTCTAAAATATCCTTGGAGAGAAAAGGATTGATTGTGGTTTCCATTTTTTAGAGTTGTTGGTTTAAAGCTTCAAGGTTTTTTGGTTTGTGAGTTGTAATTAAACCTTGTTTTAGAAGCATTGTTGTTTAAGCCCATTAATTATGAAATGAACTTGAAATTGAGTTAGAAAAGAACACGAGTATAATTGTTATTGTTAGTCTTACAATGGCACTGAGAGGGGGGGTGAATCAGTGTAGTTCTTTAAACTTAAATTCATAGCTCTTAAAACTGAAATAATGAAACCTTAAAACCAGATAAAGCAAGTATCACAAGAGAACATCACACAACACAAGATTTAACGAGGTTCACCAATTTGGCTACTCCTCAAGAATGACTTCTTGGACTACCATCCAAATCCAGCCTTTGCAAAGCACCAACTTTACAATCAATTTACTAGAACCCACTGGAAGGAGCACCAACCCCTTATTTATCTGCACCAATAGAAAGGAGCACCAACCCCTGATTTACAAGCACCAACTAGAAGGAGAACCAACCCCTGATTTACCAGAACCAATTGGAAGGAGCACCAACCCCTGATTTACCAGCACCAACTGGAAGGAGCATCAACCCCTGATGTCAAGCACCAAATTGGACTTCAATTTTAATCTAGAGGTTTAACAAAAAAATACCTTCACTTTTACAAGACCTTGACTGGTCTATTGCTTACCCAATCTCTCTCACTGTTTATGGAACAGACACATCTTCTGTGATATACAACCGCCCTTCACCTTCTTTGAGTCACTTATCTACGCACACTCTACACACTGTCCTTGTACACTCTGTGCCCTTACAGCTACACTTTACGTTTGTCTTCGCCTTTTGCACTCTCTATGCCTTATACTTTCTCTGCACAATCACAGCCACACTTGGTCAAACTTCAACCTTTTTGCTCTCTACACACTTTGCTCTCTCTGCGCACTCACAGACGCACTTAGGACAATTCAACATGACTCTTCTCTCACTTTGCGCACTTTGCCATCATCTCACTGCTTTTGTGCTTTTTGCGCTCTCACGGTTGCATTTCACACTTAGACACACATTCAATGACTTCTTCAACCACTTAACAATTCTCCAAACAACCCTCATTTTATAAAAATATTTTCATGATGAAAACCCTAATCTTAGTTGGCTTGCATAACAAATGTAAACCCTAATCTTAGTCAGCTGTCATCTGTCTTAGTCGGCTTCAACTCATGAAGATATTCGGTAATTCCACCACTCAAAGATTTCTTTCGATAACAGTCCCTGTAGGAACTGCACTGACTTTTGTTCACTCTTTATACTTTAGCTGCATGAATTCACTCTGTATCTACCCCTATAAATGTTGTAGAGATGTCGGTCCACTATCATACTTCTCATTTTAGTTGGGTTCTTCTTCTTGTCTTGCGCACATACGACCTGTCACGAAATTGCAACATTTCTACCTCTGAAGCTTCTTTTGTTGCTGTTGCCACAAAAAAACATGTCGCGATATCGCGACACTTTTTATTTCTCTCTTTCTCCTTGCATCGGACCGTAAAAATGCTACATGTCATGATATCACGACACTTTTTCTCCTTGCTCTTTCTCTTTGCATTAGACTGCAAAAATACATGTCGCGATATCGTGACACTTTTTCTCCTTGCTCTTTCTCTTAGCTTTGGCCCACAAAAATACATGTCATGATATTGCGACACTTTCACCTCCGTACACTTTCTCTATTCTTTTGTCACGATATCGCGACACTTCAACTTCAAAAGACTTCGACTTTGCTTTTGTCGCGATATCGCGACACTTCTGCCTCCGTAGTCTTCAACTTAGCTTTTATCACGAAATCGTGACACTTTTGCTTTCGTACTTAGCTTCTTTTCTTTTATCGTGAAATCATGACACTTCTGCTTTTGAATTCTTGCTTTTTGCTTTTGTTATGAAATCGCAATAGTTCTGCTTTCGTATGCTTCCTCTCTTTCTTTTGCTACGAAAATGCGACATGTCACGATATCACGACACTTTCCAAGCTTGATTTCTCTCTCCTATTTTAGTCACGAAAATGCGACATGTCACGAAATCATGACACTTTTTTAACTTGCTTTCTCTCTCCTATTTTAGTCGCAAAAATGTGACATGTCATGAAATCGTGACACTTTTCAAACTTACTTTCTCTCTCCTATTTTAGTGGCGAAAATGCGACATGTCGCGAATCGCAACACTTTTCAAACTTACTTTCTCTCTCCTATTTTAGTCATGAAAATGCGACATGTCGCGAAATCGCGACACTTTTCCAACTTACTTTCTCTCTCCTATTTTAGTCATGAAAATGCGACATGTCGCGAAATCGTGACACTTTTCTTACTTGTTCTCTTTCTTCGAACTTGTCATGAAATTGCGACACTTTTTCCTGCTTTCTCTTTCTCTTCCAACATGTCATGAAATCATGACAGTTTTTCCACTTGCCTTTTTCTCTTCCAACATGTCACGAAATCATGACAGTTTTTCCTGCTTTCTATTTCTCTTCCAACATGTTGCAAAATCGCGATATTTTTTCCACTTGCCTTTTTCTCTTCCAACATGTCGCAAAATCGTGACAGTTTTTCCTGCTTTTTCTCTCTCTTTCAACATGTCACGAAATCATGACAGTTTTTCTTTTCTGTTGTATATGTCGTGATATCGCAACACTTTTCTTACTTGTCTTTTTCTTTAATATTTTGCATATGGGCCACTTCGGTCTTCTTGGAAAATCACTATACATACTCTGAATAACCATTGAACTCCTGTATTCTGCATCTGAATAGCTTTTGAACTTCCTATCCATTGCATCAATAGATCTATTTGACTGTGTTGACAAAAATGACAATACTATTGTTGTACCTTACTCAACAATCTCCCCCTTTAGAATTATTGGCAACACATGTGCAATTTCTTGTAACTCTTCTCCCCCTTTGACAATAATACCAAAGGGCTATTACAGACTCCCCCTGAGTCCATGCACAACATTCTCAGACAAAAATTATTACACTTAGCAAAAATCACAAACATGAGCAAAAAGATAAACAAATACAGAAATGCTCCCCCTAAGAATGTGATCTTGATAGCTAGTCAATTCTTGGGAAACGTGACCACTCCCAATTTATTGTGAAGGTACTCAAAAACTTCCTTGGGCAATGGTTTTGTGAAGATATTTGCTACTTGCTCTGTTGTTGGAACAAAAATCCAACTTAACCTCACTTTTTGCAACTTTCTCCTGCGTACACCATGTTGTCACTGCAATATATTCTACCTCTACTATGGATAAGGAAATTGACTCTTGTTTCTTACTGTTCCATGCGACCAACCTATCTTCAAGATAGAATGCACCTCCATTGGTACTCTTTCTGTCATCTACACATCCTGCCCAATCTACATCTGAATACACAATAAGGGTGAAGTCCTTACCTTTCGGATACCATAACCCATACTCCATAGTACCCTTGAGGTACCGAAGAATCCTCTTCATTGCTATCACATGAGTCTCCTTGGGACTAGCCTGAAATCGTGCTACCATGCATACTGCCTACAAAATATCTAGTCTGATAGTTGTCAAGTATAGTAAGCTCCCAATCATAGATCTATACATGGTTTGATCAACAGGTGGAGATTTGTCATCCTTGCTCAACTTGCAACCTGTCATCATGGGAGTGCTAACTGGCTTACAATCCTCCACAAACAACTACATGAACTAAAACACACTTTGACAACTATACGACAACTCCCCCTGACTACTTGCCTTTCATCCTCAGCTAACCAAACAACATAGGAGCGTTAAAATAAAACTTTAAGATTGCTCCCCCTGAGGATGTGCTACCAAGAGTTGCTTAGTGCAATAGAGGAGTAGTCTCCTTTAGTCCAAGGAGACACGATTTCCTTTCTTCTTTCTTTCTCCACTCTGGTTTGATTACAGTTTTGGGCTCTTATTTTGGCTTTTCTTTTTCAGTAGATTGTGCATGTTTTTCGAAAAATCTTCTATTTTATCTCATTCCATTTGGTTGAAATTTTCTTCCCTAAAATTTATTTGATGCAAATATACTTCGATAATTTCTTGCAGTGCGCCCAAAATTATGACAGTTATAACATTCTACTACATAATCCATCAAAGGTGAAAAACCATTTCTACTGGGTGGTTGTCTCATGTGCATCCTTGATTGATGATTATTTTCCTTTCTTTGATGCACATGATTTCTTCCCTGTCTGTGTTGCATTCTTTGCGTCTGATGAAATATATTGTTTTGCCTTATATTAGATACAAAAGTGCTTGGAAAAAACCTTGCTATGTGCCCATGACCATTACATTGAAAACATTGTACATAGTGTTCACTCAGAAACGTAGATGTATTTCTGCCAACATAACTCTTTGATTTATTATTCAATCCACAATAAGTTGCCTTGTGACCATACTGGTTGCATCCGAAACAATAGCCATTAAAAGTATTATTATGAGTAGAGTGAGAGTGATAGAACCTCTTTTGTTGTGGTTGCTTTGTTGTAGATCTCCTTTGATATTTTCTTCCTTTTGAAGATTCAGCTTCAAACTTTTCTTGCTTCGATCCTTCAACAGTGAACTTCTTCTTCTCTGCAGAGTTGGAAGATGAAGGTTGTTCATATTCATATCCAAGACAATGCTTATCCATGGAGTTTCTTTATTGGCTTATCATTTTATCTAGCAACTCTGTGCTCTTCTCAAATTTGAGATTTGTATTGGCCTCTTCTAGTTGTTTCTTCCATAAAACAATCTCTTCCTCTTGTTTGTAGCAACCAATATTTTTCTCATTGATCTATGACCTGAGAGTTTATTCAATCCTTTTGGACTCTTCTACTTGTAGCTTTAGATCACTAATAACTTTGTTAGATTCCTCTTCATGTTTGCTACATACATCGCCTTTATCATCCAGGCGTGACTTCAAGGCTTCTTCTATTTTCTTGGCTTTCTGAATTTGTAAGAGGAGATCTTCAATATTATCCCCATATTCTTCCAACTTCTTGGATAGTCTTTTGTTCTTTTTCCTTTCTATATTCAACTCTTTAAGTGTAGTGATCAACTCACCTTCATCACATACTTCAGAATTCACTCCTTCAACCTTTTCTAGTTCAATTTTCTCTTCCATAGGAACTGAGACTGACTGAGATGCCTTATTTTAGGAGGATCTATTCTTCTTACCTATTGCATACTAATCCAAGATCAACCCTGACTGATTTATCCTGATAAGGGAAACTTTCTCTAATACCAATTGTTAGTATTACAATGGCATTGAGAGGGGGGTGAATTAGTGTAGTTCTTTAAACTTAAATTCACAGCTCTTAAAAGTGAAATAATGAAACCTTAAAACCAGATAAAGCAAGTATCACAAGAGAACATCACACAACACAAGATTTAATGAGGTTCACCGATTTTGCTACTCCTCAAGAATGACTGCTTGGACTACCATCCAAATTCAGCCTTTGTAGAGCACCAACTTTACAATCAATTTATCAGCACCCACTGGAAGGAGCACCAACCCCTTATTTATCTACACTAACAGAAAGGAGCACCAACCCTTGATTTACCAGCACCAACTGGAAGGAGCACCAACCCCTGATTTACTAGCACCAACTAGAAGGAGCACCAAACCCTAATTTACTAGAACCAACTAGAAGGAGCACCAACCCCTGATTTACCAACACCAATTGGAAGGAGCATCAACCCCTGATTCCAAGCACCAACTTGGACTTCAATTTGAATCTAGAAATTTAACAAAAAAATACCTTCACTTTTACAAGACCCTGACTGGTCTATTGCTTACCCAATCTCTCTCACTGTTTATGGAATAGACACATCTTCTACGATCTACAACCACATTTCACCTTCTTTGAGTCACTTCTCTATGCACACTCTACACACTATCCTTGTACACTCTGTGCCTTGATTCACTTTGTGTTCGTATTCACCCTTTGCACTCTCTACGCCTTCTACTTTTTCTACAAAATCATAGCCACACTTAGTCAAACTTCAACCTTTTTTCTCTCTATGCACTTTGCTCTCTCTACGCACTCACAGACGCACTTAGGACAATTTGAGACGACTCTTCACTCACTTTGCACACTTCGCCATCATCTCACCACTTCTACGCTTTCTACACTCTCACGACTGCATTTCACACTTTGACACACATTTGACGACTTCGTCAACCACTTAACAATTATCCAAATAACCCTCCTTTTATAACAATATTTTCATGATGAAAACCCTAATCTTAGTCGGCTTGCATAACAAATGTAAACCCCAATCTTAATCGGCTATCATCGGTCTTAGTTGGCTTCAACTCATGAAGATATTTGATAATTCCATCGCTTCAACTCTATAGCTATTGCACTGACTTTTGTTCACTCTTCATATTTTAGCTACATGAATTCACTCTGTATCTGCCCTTGTAAATGCTGTAGAGATTTCGGTCCACTGTCATACTTCTCATTTTAGTTGGGTTCTTCTTCTTGTCTTGCACACATACGACCTATCATGAAATCATGACATTTTTGCCTCTAAAGCTTCTTTTGTTGTTGTTGTGAAAACACAACATGTCACGATATCGTGACACTTTTTCTTTCTCTCTCTTTCTCCTTGCATCGGATCGCAAAAATGCTACATGTCACGATATCGTGACACTTTTTCTCCTTGCTCTTTCTCTTTGCATCGGACCACGAAAATACATGTCACGATATCACGACACTTTTTCTCCTTGCTCTTTCTCTTAGCTTTGGCCCATGAAAATACAACATGTCATGATATCGCGACACTTTCACCTCTGTACGCTTTCTCTATTCTTTTGTCATGATATCATGACACTTCTGCTTCCAAAGACTTCGACTTTGCTTTTGTCATGATATCGTGACACTTCTACCTCCGTAGTCTTCAACTTAGCTTTTATCGTGAAATCATGACACTTCTGCTTTCGTACTTAGCTTCTTTGCTTTTATCATGAAATCATAACACTTCTGCTTCCGAAGTCTTGCTTTCTACTTTTGTCATGAAATCGTAATAGTTTTGCTTCTATAGGTTTCCTATATTTCTTTTGCCACAAAAATACATGTCGTGATATCGCGACACTTTTCAAGCTTGCTTTCTCTCTCTTATTTTAGTCACAAAAATGTGACATGTCACGAAATCGCGACACTTTTCTAACTTACTTTCTCTCTCCTATTTTAGTCGCGAAAATGCGACATGTTGCAAAATTGTGACACTTTTCAAACTTACTTTCTCTCTCCTATTTTAGTCACAAAATTGTGACATGTCGCAAAATTGTGACACTTTTCAAACTTACTTTGTCTCTCCCATTTTAGTCGTGAAAATGCGACATGTCGCGAAATCGCAACACTTTTCCAACTTACTTTCTCTCTCCTATTTTAGTAGCGAAAATGCAACATATCATGAAATTGCGACACTTTTCTTACTTGTTCTCTTTCTTCGAACTTGTCACGAAATCGTGACACTTTTTCCTGCTTTCTCTTTCTCTTCCAACATGTCGCGAAATCACGACAATTTTTCCACTTGAATTTTTCTCTTCCAACATGTCACGAAATCATGACAGTTTTTCTTGCTTTCTCTTTCTCTTCCAACATGTCGCGAAATCATGACAGTTTTTCCACTTGCCTTTTTCTCTTCCAACATGTCACAAAATCGTGACAATTTTTCCTACTTTTTCTCTCTCTTCCAACATGTCACGAAATCATGATAGTTTTTCTTGCCTACTGTATATGTCGTGATATTGTGACACTTTTCTTACTTGTATTTTTCTTTGATCTTTTGCATATGGGCCACTTCGGTATTTTTGGAAAATCACTATACATACTCTGAATAACCTTTGAACTCCTATCTTCTGCATCTGAATAGCTTTTGAACTTCCTATCCACTACATCAACAGATCTATCTGACTGTGTTGACAACAATGACAATACTATTGTTGTACCTTGCTCAACAATCTCCCCCTTTAGAATTGTTGGCAACACATGTGCAATTTCCTGTAACTCTTCTCCCCCTTTGACAATAATACCAAAGGGCTACTGCAGACTCCCCCTGAGTCCATGCACAACATTCTTAGACAAAAATTATTACACTTAGCAAAAATCACAAACATGAGCAAAAAGATAAACAAATACATAAATGCTCCCCCTGAGAATGTGATCTCGATAGCTAGTCAATTCTTAGGAAACGTGACCACTCCCAATTTATTGCGAAGGTACTCAAAAACTTCCTTAGGCAATGGTTTTGTGAAGATATCCACTACTTGCTCTGTTGCTAGAACAAAAATCCAACTTAACCTAACTTTCTACAACTTTCTTCTGTGTACACCATGCTATCGCTGTAATATATTCTGCCTCTGCTATGGATAAGGAAACTGACTCTTGTTTCTTATTGTTCCATGTGACCAACCTATCTCCAAGATAGAATGCACCTCCACTGGTACTCTTTCTATCATCTACACATCCTACCCAATATGCATCTGAATACGCAATAAGGGTGAAGTCCTTACCTTTCGGATACCATAACCCATACTCCATAGTACCCTTGAGGTACCAAAGAATCCTCTTCACTGTTGTCACATGAGTCTCCTTGGGACTAGCATGAAATCGTGCTACCATGCATACTGCCTGCAAAATATTTGGTCTGGTAGTTGTCAAGTACAGGAAGCTCCCAATCATAGATTTATACATGGTTTGATCAATAGGTGGAGATTTGTCATCCTTGCTCAACTTTCAACCTGTCATCATGGGAGTGCTAACTGGATTACAATCATCCACAAACAACTACATGAATTGAAACATACGACAACTCCCCTTGACTACTTGCCTTTCATCCTCAACTAACCAAACAACATAGGAGCATTAAAATAAAACTTTAATATTGCTCCCCCTGAGGATGTGCTACCTAGAGTTGCTTAGTGCAATAGAGGAGTAGTCTCCTTCAGTCCAAGGAGACATGATTTCCTTTCTTCTTTCTTTCTCCACTCTGGTTTGATTATAGTTTTGGGCTCTTGTTTTGAATTTTCTTTTTTAGTAGCTTGTGCATGTTTTTCGAGAAATATTCTATTTTGTCTCATTCCATTTGGTTGAAATTTTCTTCCCTAAAATTTATTTGATGCAAATGTACTTCAACAATTTCTTGCAGTGTGCCCAAAATTATGACAGTTATAACATTCTACTGCATAATCCATCAAAGGTGAAAAACCATTTCTACTGGGTGGTTGTCTCTTGTGCATCCTTTATGGATGATTATTTTCCTTTCTTTGATGCACATGATTTCTTCCCTGTCTGTGTTGCATTCTTTGTGTTTGATGAAATCTACTATTTTGCCTTAGATTAGATACAAAAGTGCTTAACAAAACCTTGCTATGTGCCCATGACCATTACATTGAAAACATTGTACATAGTGTTCACTCAGAAACGTAGATGTATTTTTGCCAACATAACTCTTTGATTTATTATTCAATCCACAATAAGTTGCCTTGTGACCATACTGGTTGCATCTGAAACAATAGCCATTAAAAGTATTATTATGAGTAGAGTGAGAGTGATAGAACCTCTTTTGTTGTGGTTGCTTGTTGTAGATCTCCTTTGATATTTTCTTCCTTTTGAAGATTCAGCTTCAAACTTTTCTTACTTCGATCTTTCAACAGTGAACTTCTTCTTATCTGCAGAGTTGGAAGATGAAGGTTGTTCAGCTTCATATCCAAGACCATGCTTATCCGTGGAGTTTCTTTGTTGGCTTATCATTTTATCTAGCAACTCTGTGCTCTTCTCAAATTTCAGATTTGTATTGGCCTCTTCTAGTTTTTTCTTCCATAAAACAATCTCTTCCTCTTTTTTGTAGCAACCAATCTTTTTCTCATTGATCTATGACCTGAGAGTTTCTTCAATCCTTTTGGACTCTTCTACTTGTAGCTTTAGATCACTAATAACTTTGTTAGATTCCTCTTCACGTTTGCTACATACATTGCCTTTATCATCCAGGCGTGACTTCAAGGCTTCTTCTATTTTCTTGGCTTTCTGAATTTGTAAGAGGAGATCTTCAATATTATCCCCATATTCTTCCAACTTCTTGGACAGTATTTTGTTCTTTTTCCTTTCTATATTCAACTCTTTAAGTGCAGTGATCAACTCACCTTCATCACATACTTCAAAATTCACTCCTTCAACCTTTTCTAGTTCAATTTTCTCTTCCATAGGAACTGAGACCGACTGAGATGCCTTATTTGAGGAGGATCTATTCCTCTTACCCATTGCATACTAATCCAAGATCAACCCTAGTTGATTTAGCCTGATAAGGGAAACTTTCTCTGATACCAATTGTTAGTATTACAATGGCATTGAGAGGGGGGGTGAATTAGTGTAGTTCTTTAAACTTAAATTCATAGCTCTTAAAAGTGAAATAATGAAACCTTAAAACCAGATAAAGCAAGTATCATAAGAGAACATCACATAACACAAGATTTAATGAGGTTCACCAATTTGGCTACTCCTCAAGAATGACTACTTGGACTACCATACAAATCCAGCCTTTACAAAGAACCAACTTTACAATCAATTTACCAGCACCCACTGGAAGGAGCACCAACCCCTTATTTATCTGCACCAATAGAAAGGAGCACCAACCCCTAATTTACCAGCACCAACTGGAAGGAGCACCAACCCTTGATTTACCAGCACCAACTGGAAGGAGCACCAACCCTTGATTTACCAGCACCAACTAGAAGGAGCACCAACCCCTGATTTACCAACACCAACTAGAAGGAGCATCATCCCCTAATGCCAAGCACCAACTTGGACTTCAATTTGAATCTAGAAGTTTAACATAAAAATACCTTCGCTTTTACAAGACCTTGACTGGTCTATTGCTTACCCAATCTCTCTCACTATTTGCAAAACATACACATCTTCTGCGATCTACAGCTGCACTTCGCCTTCTTTGAGTCGCTTCTCTACGCACACTCTACACACTGTTCTTGTACACTTTATGCCCTTACATCTACACTTTACATTCGTCTTTGCCCTTTCCACTCTCTGCACCTTCTACTTTCTCTGCACAATCACAACCACACTTGGTCGAACTTCAACATTTTTGATCTCTGTGCACTTTGCTCTCTCTACGCACTCACAGACGCACTTAGGACAATTCGACATGACTCTTCACTCACTTTGCGTACTTCGCCTTCATCTTGTCACTTTTGCACTTTTTGTGCTCTCATAGCCGCATTTCACACTTCGATATGCATTCAATGACTTCTTCAACCAATTAACAATTCTCCAAACAACCCTCCTTTTATAACAATATTTTCATGATGAAAACCCTAATCTTAGTCAACTTGCATAACAAATGTAAACCCTAATATTAGTCGGCTATCATCGGTCTTAGTCGGCTTCAACTCATGAAGATATTTGGTAATTCCACCGCTCAAATATTTCATTCGATAACAGTCCCTGTAGTCATCGCATTGACTTTTGTTCACTCTTCATATTTTAGCTACATGAATTCACTTTGTATCTACCCCTGTAAATGCTGTAGAGATGTCGGTCCACTATCATACTTCTCATTTTAGTTGGGTTCTTCTTCTTGTCTTGCGCACATACGACCTATCGTGAAATCACGATATTTATACCTTTAAAGCTTCTTTTGTTGTTGTTGCCACGAAAACACATGTCGTGATATCACGACACTTTTTATTTCTCTCTCTCTCCTTACATCGGACCATAAAAATGTTACATGTCGTAATATTGTGACACTTTTTCTCCTTGCTCTTTCTCTTTGCATCGGACCGCAAAAATACATGTCGCGATATCGCGACACTTTTTCTCCTTGCTCTTTCTCTTAGCTTTGGCCCACGAAAATACATGTCGCAATATCGTGACACTTTCGCCTCCGTACGCTTTCTCTATTCTTTTTTTGTGATATCACGACACTTCTTCTTCCAAATACTTTGACTTTGCTTTTGTCATGATATCGTGACACTTCTGCCTTTGTAGTCTTCAACTTAGCTTTTGTTACGAAATCACGACACTTCTGCTTCTGTACTTAGCTTCTTTGCTTTTATCATGAAATTGTTACACTTCTGCTTCCAAAGTCTTGCTTTCTACTTTTTGTCACAAAATAATGATAGTTCTTCTTCCGTACGCTTCCTCTCTTTCTTTTTTCATGAAAATGTGACATGTCACAATATCGCAACACTTTTCAAGCTTAATTTCTCTCTCTTATTTTAGTTGCAAAAATGTGACATGTCGCAAAATCGTGACACTTTTCTAACTTGATTTCTCTCTCCTATTTTAGTCGTGAAAATGTGACATGTCGCAAAATCATGACACTTTTCAAACTTACTTTCTCTCTCCTATTTTAGTCACGAAAATGCGACATGTCGCGAAATTGTGACACTTTTCAAACTTACTTTCTCTCTCCTATTTTAGTCATGAAAATGCGACATGTCACAAAATGGTGACACTTTTCCAACTTACTTTCTCTCTCCTATTTTAGTTGTGAAAATGTGACATGTTGCGAAAATGCGACATGTCGCGAAATCGTGACACATTTTTTACTTGTTCTTTTTCTTCGAACTTGTCGCAAAATCGTGACGCTTTTTCCTGCTTTCTCTTTCTCTTCCAACATGTCATGAAATCGTGACAGTTTTTTCACTTGCCTTTTTCTCTTCCAACATGTCGTGAAATCATGATATTTTTTCTTGCTTTCTCTTTCTCTTCCAACATGTCATGAAATCGTGACAGTTTTTCCACTTACCTTTTTCTCTTCCAACATGTCGCAAAATCGTGACAGTTTTTCCTGCTTTTTCTCTCTCTTCCAACATGTCACGAAATTGTGATAGTTTTTCTTGCCTATTGTATATGTCGCGATATTGCGACACTTTTCTTACTTGTCTTTTTCTTTGATATTTTGCATATGGGCCACTTCGGTCTTCTTGAAAAATCACTGTACATACTCTGAGTAACCTTTGAACTTCTGTCTTCTACATCTGAATAGCTTTTGAACTTTCTATCCACTGCATTAATAGATCTATCTGACTGTGTTGACAATAATGACAATACTGTTGTTGTACCTTGCTCAATAGTTATGTGCTATTTGTGATTGAGCATTGTTGGAAGCATTTTAAGTTGGTTAAATACATGCTTGAACTAGGATTTGTGAGAAAGGATCGTTCCTTGAGGTGATTGGTTGAGTTGAGTTGATTTAAGCCTAATCAAGTGGATGCATGTGGTTGTTCAAGTTCCTAGAAACAAACTATTTCATATTATGATTTGAGATGAGATTGAGTTGAGTTGAGATTGGTATTTGAATATAGAACATATTGAGTCTCTAACAATTCTCTTTATGCTTCTATTGAGTTGAGATTGGGATTTGAGTATAAAATATATAGAGTCTCTAACAATTCTCTTTATGCTTCTCTAAGATTGATTTGAGTTGAGATTGAGATTTGAGTATAGAACATATTGATTCTCTAAAAATTCTCTTTATGATTCTATGATATTGAATTGAGATATTGATTAAACATTGAGCTTAGAACATATTGAGTCTCTAACAATTATTTTTATGATTCTATGTGATTGAGACAAGCCTTTGAGAAGGCTTGTGGACTGATTTGAGTAACCTTTTTTGAAAGCTTGCTATGCAAATTTGAGCAAGTCCTAGAGAGGACTTATTGAGCTAATTTGTGCAAGTCCTAGAGAGGACTTGTTGAGTAGATTTGGACAAGTTTTGTGTGAGCATGTTGAGTAGATTTGGACAAATACTGTGTGAGCTTGTTGAGCAAATTTGAACAAGTTATGTGTGAGCTTGTTGAGTAGATTTGGACAAGTTCTGTGTGAGCTTGTTGAGAAAATTTGGATAGGTTATGTGTGGAACTATTGAGCGGATTTGAGCAGGTTATGTGTTGACCTATTAAACAAATTTGATCAGGTTCTATGTGGACCTATTGAGCAGATTTGGATAGGTTCTATGTGGACCTGTTGAGCATATTTGAGCAGGTTCTATGTGGACCTATTGAGAAGATTTGAGCAGGTTATGTTTGGATCTATTGAGCAAATTTGAGCATGTTTTGAGTGAACCTATTGAGTAAAATTGTACTAGACCGATTGTACTATGTTTAGTACAATATATTGAGAAGAACTATGCTAGACAAATTGAATTGTGTTTGGTACAGTATTGAGATAGAGCTTTGGAGGTGATAGAGTATAGAGAATAGAGTCTCAGTGGATAGAGATCCAGTAGCTAGGATAGTTGAAGACAGATCTGAATGAAGATTCTTAAAGTGGAAATAGATCCACCAGTCAGTGCAACATAGAGACAGAGTCTTTTAGAAGATCACTAGCAAGAGCAGAAGGGGAAATAGTTCTCCTGTGGAAGAGATCCACAAACTTGATATTATGGGATCAACATCTCCTTTGGATAGAAGTCCATAAACATTGTAATTTGGGAAAGATTCCCAAGAGATTATTTGAGAAATATTTAGAAGAAATATTTTCTCTATGGAGGTAGCCCTAACTGGGTGAAACACATTAAAATCTATATCTCTATTGTGTATGGTGTTTTGTGCATTGATTTAATTATTGTTATTGATACTACTATCTATAAACTACATAATATTATTCCAAGAAGAAAAGTAAAAAGTGGTCTTATACTATTCACCCCCCTCTTAGTATAAGCTTATGCTCTTCAATTGGTATCAGATTGGGTTCCTTCAGAAGAGTTTGATAGCTTGAAGTAAAAGCGGTCTAAGAACAAAATGGATCAAAAGGATCAAAATAATGAGGTCTTCAATAATGTAGTACCAGTATTTGACAAAAGTGACTTGCTATATTGGTGTGTGCTATTGATATTTTACGTGATGGCACTTGGTAATGAAGTTTGGGATGCAGTGGAATTTGGATATGATTCATGAGCCAATCCTCCTATAGATAAGGAAGGTAAGCTTCTCATGCATGCAAATTCAAGAGCTATGAATGCCATTATAAAAGGAATACGTAGATCAAAATCTATGAAGGTTATGGAATGTACAACAAAAAAAGATATGTGGGAACTATTGCATACCATATATGAAGGAGATAAAAGTGTTAGGAAAGCTAATATCCAAAATATCAAGGGAGAATTTGAGAATCTAAAAATGAGGGATGATGAAAGCATCTATGACTATCCCAACAAGGTCGATGAATTTATACATGATATGAAAGGTCTTGGAATGAAGGTTGATGAATTTGATGTTTGCAACAAGATCTTGAGAACTCTTCCAAAAAGGTATAGTGAAAAGGTTTTTGCCATAGAAACATCAATTGATAGTGATAATCTAACAATAAATGTGTTTCTTGGTATGCTTACAACTTTTGAAATAAGAACAAAAGATCCTATTCCTCCAAAAGAAGCTGCATTCAAAGTGGACAGTAAGAAAAAGGGTAAGAAGACTGAATCAAACAATGAATCTTCTAGTGATGAAGAAGCTAACTATGGTAGAAGAGATAGAGGTTCCAAAAATACTGATAGATATGAGATCTATTAAGTGCTTTAATTATGGCAAGTATGGACATTTTACGATAGTGTAAAGAGCCAAAGAATAACAATGATGAAGAAAACCAAGATCATAGGTACAGGGAATCTAAAAAACATAGGTACCAAAAGAAAAGTAGGGATGGACAAAACAGACAAGGGAATAAGTTCTTCCAAAGGCAAAATAGAAGCTACTATGCAGATAATACAAGTAATTACTCAATTGATAGTGATACTATTCTTTTAGACAATGATAGAGATGAAGTCTTGTTCATAGTTGAAGAAAAAGATCCAGTTAAGAAAAAGACTCCAATTATTCTCAAGTGTTTTAGATGTGGTAAATTTGGACATCTTGAAGATGATTGCACAAGGGATGGTTATAGTTTTAGTTATGATGATTTTGAATATGCACTTGATGGAAAAAATGAGAATATTCTAATGGCATTAGAATATGAATAATTAAATGATCTTATAGAAGACAAGTCAAAAGAAATAAATGACATGGACAAAGGCAAACAAATATAGGACTATTCAATAGAGAATGGTTATGATATTAAGGGAGAACTCATATATGCTCTTGACATAGTAAATAAGGTAAGAAATCAAAACTCTAAGCTTGAAAGTCAGTTTTAAGAATGTGATGAAGAAAGATTATTGATCATAGAGGACTTAGAGAAGTCCAAGGCTAAGGCAAGTAATTTCAAAGAAAAGTTAGAAGCAAAGATTTTGGAATGTGAGAAGTTAGCACAAGAAGTGGCTACTCTAAAGGAATATTTAAATGACTCTAAGATCAATATGAAGAGTTTCACAAATATATCTAATAACTTGGATAAGTTCATTTGTGGACAACAAAGAACATCATGTTCAACAGGTCTTGGCTTTGGAAAGAAACATGAAAAAGAAAAGTCTACTTCAAGTCTTGAAGAAGAAGGAACTTTAGAAGAAGAAACTTCAGAAGAGGTATTCTTTGATGAAAGTGGAAGTGAAAGTGAAACTTCTAAGGATGAGTCATATTGTAGTGAGTCTAATAAGGAAAATGGGTAAAGAAGATTCAGATGGAACAACAATCAGAACAGGATACCAATGAGGTCTAGACAAGGAAGATTCAATGGGATATGCTTCTCATGTCACAGTTTTGGGCACATGGCTTCAAATTTTAGGTCATATGAAAGACATGTGTATGGAAGAGAACAAATTTTCCAAGGATATTGCTATTCATGTAATGATTTTGGTCACAAGGCAATGAATTGCAGGATTCATGACAAAAGAGGATATGGCTTCACTAGGAAAAATCCTAGGACAGTTGCACATACAAGGAATAATAAAATTAAGTGTTATAAGTGTAATAGTGATGGTCACATAGCAATATGGTGTAGAGAAAATATTCTAGAATCAAGCATGAAGAGGAACAGGAATGTGAACAGGAACAGGAACATGGGTAGGAACAAGAACATGAATAGAAACAAGAATATGAACAAGAACACAGACTCAAAAAAGAAAAGAGGCTCAGAAAAGAATGAGGACAAGAGCAAGTACAAGAATAGTAACATGGATAAAAATAAGAACAGGAACATGGATGAGAATAAGAATAGGAATAGGAACAAGGATGATGAATTGGAAAGAAACAGTGAGAGGATTCAACAAAAAAAAAGAGGAAAAGACAAAGGGAGAGAACAGTGCTTTTAGGGAGTAGAAATACTCCCACCCCAGAATTAACCACCTCATGTGGAGGTGGGGGAGGGGATAATCTAAGAGGATTAATTATTAGCCCCGAGCCCCAAAGGTGACACTTTGCCATTGATGTCAAAGGGGGAGATATTTGTGTATTTTGGGGAGAGTTTTTGATATGAGGAGAGTTTTGATATCTAAGAGAGCATTGAGCCAGGGGAGCAAAGTCCTATGGGGAGCATAAAATAAGGTCAGATATCAGTAGAGGTATTTGGGTTACCATCAATGACAAAGGGTGAGATTGTTCGACATTTTGAGTCCCTAAGCTAATATGTTGTCATTGATGTCAAAAGATCATTTAATGTCAAAAGGATCTATGAAGGGTTTTTGTGAAAACCAATATAGGAAAAATAAAAGATTTTATTTAAAACCATGGAAAATATATTTGATATGGGTTTTTCTTAAAACCCAAGTTGGGCTTTTGTTTCATCAAACAAGGTGCCCCGGTGATGGAGATATTTAAGTTTTAATATTTGGTTTAAATTTTAATTATTTAAAATTTGAATTCAAAATTTAAACCCAATATGCAAGATTTTTGCCGATGTCATCAAGAAAATAAAAATTCATATTTCTGCTGACATATTTGATATGATTAAAGGACTATATAAAGGGGGCTTCAATTGATTATTATTTAATCCTTTCTCGTGTAATAAAAGTGTTGGATATCGAATTGTTTATGAGCTCGTGTGAAATTCTTGAAAAGTGTGGCAGCGAATAACACAGAATAGGTTTGGAGAAACAAACGTCATGGGTAGCGTAGTGCATTGCCAAGTGGGCCTTGGATAAGATGCGGGGCAGAGGAAAACATCGGGTATCGAATCCCCTTGACTACATTTTTTGGAAAGCGTGAGATAAGCGCTTCGACGTCTTTGGTTTTGCGGAAGCTGGAGATGGGAATAAGGTACATTGTGACTTTCCCTTTCCAATGAGTGGCTAGCTCATGTGGAATATTAGCCATGGCTAAGACGTTCACTGTGTGGTCAAGTCGGGGGTTTGAATTCCCTTGAGGAGGTAATTATGTTTTGCATTAATTTAATTTTATTTAGCCCTAAGGTTGGAGTGATAAGGTGGTTAGTGGAAATTAAATTTTTAATTAAGATTTTTTATTTGGGATGTATTGATTATTGCAATACTTGAGGGATTTAATGATTTATTTTATGGTTATTAAGAATTGAATTTAGGAGAAATAAGGAGTTGTTTTTAAAGTATTTTTTAAAGGTTTATTGATTGTTATTTTGATAAGGTTTTTATTAAAAAGGGACTTTTGTGGATGTGTTTATTTAGTTGGAGTAAAAAGGTTGTAAATTGAGTTATGCTTTGTATTGTGATTACTTGAAGTCCACTAACCCTTATTGAGATTGGAAAGGAAAGTTGTGTTTAAGTGTGGCAGATTTTGTGGACAACTCCTTGGCATAAAAAAGGTATGGGCACATTCTTCTATTGATTGTTTATGGTTATTGATTTATAAAATATCTTTGGAGAGAAAAGGATTGATTATGGTTTTCATTTTTGAGATTTGTTGGTTTAATGCTTCAATTTTTTCTAGTTTGTGAGTTGTAATTAAACCTTGTTTTAGAAGCATTGTTGTTGAAGCCCATTGATTGTGAAATGAACTTGAACTTGAGTTAGAAAATAACATGAGTATAATTATTATGTGAGATTTGTGATTGAGCATTTTTGGAAACATTTTGAGTTGGTTAAATACATGCTTGGATTGGGGTTTGTGAGAAAGGGTTGTTACTTGAGGTGATTGGTTGAGTTGAGTTGATTTAAGCCTAGTCAAGTGGATGCATGTGATTGTTCAAGTTCATAGAAATAAACTATTTCATATTCTGATTTGGGATGAGATTGAGTTGAGTTGAGATTGGGATTTGAGTATAGAACATATTGAGTCTCTAACAATTCTCTTTATGCTTATATTGAGTTGAGATTGGGATTTGAGTATAGAACATATAGAGTCTCTAACAATTCTCTTTATGCTTCTATGAGATTGATTTGAGTTGAGATTGGTATTTGAGTATAGAACATATTGAGTCTCTAACAATTCTCTTTATGCTTCTATGATATTGAATTGAGATATTGATCAAACATTGAGCCTAGAACATATTGAGTCTCTAACAATTCTATTTATGATTCTATATTATTGAGACAATTCTTTGATAAGGCTTGTGGACTGATTTGAGTAAGCTTTTGTGAAATCTTGCAATGCAAATTTAAGCAAGTCCTAGAGAGGACTTATTGAGCTGATTTGAGTAAGTCGTAGAGAGGACTTGTTGAGCAAATTTGGACAAGTTCTATGTGAGCTTGTTGAGCATATTTAGAAAAGTTCTATGTGATCTTGTTGAGCGTATTTGGACATGTTCTATGTGAGCTTGTTGAGCATATTTGGACAAGTTCTGTGTGAGATTGTTGAGAAAATTTGGACAAGTTCTGTGTGAGCTTGTTGAGTAGATTTGGATAGGTTTTGTGTGAACCTGTTGAGTATATTTGAGTAGGTTTTGTGTGGATCTGTTGAGAAAATTTGAGTAGGTTTTTTTGGACATGTTGAGCAAATTTAGACAGGTTTTGTGTGGACATGTTGAGCAGATTTGAGCAGGTTCTATGTGGACCTGTTGAGCAGATTTGAATAGGTTCTGTGTGGACCTATTGAGCATATTTGAGTAGGTTCTAAGTGAACCTATTGAGAAAAATTGTACTAGATCGAATATATTGTGTTTAGTACAAAATATTGAGTACAAATGTGCTAGACAAACTGAACTGGATTTGGTATAGTATTGAGATAAATATTTGGAGGTGACAGAGTATAGAGGACAAAGTCTCAGTGGATAGAGATTCAGCAACCAGGACAATTGAAGACAGATTTGAGTGAGGAGTCTTCAAGTGGAAAGAGATCCACTAGTCAGTACAATATAGAGATAGAGTCTTCTAGAAGATCACTAGCTAGAGTAGAAGGGGAAAGAGTTCTCCTGTGGAAGATATCCATAAACTTGAGATTAGGGGATCAACATCTCCTTTGGATAGAAGTCCATAAATATTGTAATTTGGGAAATATTCCCAAGATATTATTTGAGAAATATTTAGAAGAAATATTTTCTCTATGGAGGTAGCCCACACTGGGTGAACCACATTAAAATTAGTGTCTCTATTGTGTATGGTGTTTTGTGCATTTCTTTGATTATTGTTATTGATACTACTATCTATAAACTACATAATATTGTTCTAAGAAGAAAAGTAAAAAGTGGTCTTATACTGTTCACCCCCCTCTCAGTATAAGTTTGTGTTCTTCATACATATGAATTGTAAATGCCATAGAGCTACCCTTTGGAATGGTGAGAATTCCCCTATTTATAGAATATTTTACAATAAATTCAAATTACAACATTAATGGTAATAGGTGAGAGAATCTTGTTGGAACAGTCAGAAGATTTTTTGTGGCTCTGCTCCAGGAGGAATGGTGGTTTTCTAAAATGATTTTAGTCCTTCCAAACCAATCCAGGCCTTCGATCATTTTGAAATTCCTATTGGGTCATAAAATTGCCTTTCCTCTTCGTGTTGTAGGAAATCCTAAAATTGATCACCTCTAAAGTCATGCATTTTAAACTATCTCCTTCATGTCCATAAACCAAATGTAGGAGGTGGTCGAGATCATTAATACCTATTCTTAGTAATATCCAGTGCTTATCTCTTGGTAAATGATGACCTCGTTCTTGGATGGATATTTTGGTATAGTTCCTTGTTTGATCGCCTTCCCAATTCTCCACCCCATAGATGGGTAGCTCGACATGGAATTTTACTGATACCTTCCCAAAGTTCTATCCATTGAGAATTGTTGTGGTTATTTTCCATTTCTCTATTCATCTTGGATGGGTGTTTGGTATCTATGTATTTATTCTATAATTTGGGTAGGACTTTGAGGTTTGAATCCAATGCTTGCCCACCTACCTTTTCATTTGTCCTTCTTAATGCTTCAAAATTGGGCACTCTGATTTACCAACATCTTGCCCAAAAATAAGAGTGATTGAAGGGACACCAAAATTCATTCACACACTTGGTGAATCACAAGGGATTTTATCTTTATGGGAATATAAATCCAAATAAAATTCTTCCTTAATAATTACAAGAAAAGGGGAGAATAAATATTAGAATAAAAATAATAAACTAGAAACACAGGTAGCCAAGGGACTACTACAAGATGCAAATAGGGGAAGAGAGAGGGCACAAAAAGGTAGTATACAGTGGATAAAATAAGCAAAAATAAGGCACAATAAGAGAATAAGAAGCACATAGAATTAAGAACTAAGAGGAGAGAAGAAGGAGCTACTATCCAGGAGCCTAGTAGAAGCTACTGCATAGGGAGGAAGGGGAGAGAGATAAACAGGGCAAGAAATAAAGAAAATATAAAGTAGCCCTAGATAAAACCTCTCAAAATAGGCCTCGATTGATATACTCCTTTATGGTTGAGGCATTTTCAAGAATAGATAGAATTCCAGAGACATTTTTCTATGCTGATATAGCCCTTCTTTCTTATGCAATTTAGCAAGAATATTCTTAGCTTTTCAGAACACATCTTTGAACCTTTGATCATGTTCTTAGCCTAGAGTCTGTCCACAAGGTCTTTTATAGAGTGATTTATGTTCGAGTTTCATACAATTTCTTTGAAATATTTATCCTTATGCATATATTTACCATATGAGCCAAGATGTACTTGCTACATTCACTTTTGAGCTTTTAGGAGGGTTGTCCATTGGGCTATGGAGTCTCAAGAGGACAAAGAATATTTAAGGAAGAGGTGCCATATAGAAATTACCACATTTAATATCAGAAGTAGATCTCCTAATATGATATCAACAACTATGTGGCCTTATACGATTTGCACCCTTTATTTATCTATCAACTTATTTACACAAAATTATAGCACTATTGGCACACCGCATCATGGGAGTTCTCTGCCACTTATCCATTGAACCTATAATATTTGGACAAAATAACACAAAATGTGAGCTGCTCCTTAAGCTCAATTTCACCTTGTCGGTTAGATGCTACTCTTGGCTTTAGAATATCCATACTCTAAAGGCAGGTCACTCATGTAAAGGCTACCTTTGCTAATTTAACCCATGTTTGGGTTGTCATATTTTTTGGAGGTGGGTACCAGAATCATACCCCATATGATTCAACTTGTAATGTTACCCATACTTCATCATTTTTGGGGTGGGTATCAATCCATTTTTACTTTGAATGCCCCAATATCTAGGGTCTATTATTGAGGCTATAATAGAGTTGATCATGGTACAATTCATCTACTACTATCTTGCTGAACCTCAACTTGGATTCATTCCTGGGCTATTGGGTAGAATCCACCCCTTGCTAGATGAGGATTGATGTTGATGTGTCATTGCATTTCTACTCCTTAAAAAGAGGAACTTTTTGCTTAGACTTCTCCTCCTATGAGGAACAACAAGCCATGATATTCCCTAATTTATGAAATGGACAACCGTTCCTTCTTCATAATTCAAGGTGTTGACTTCCTTCCCATGTCCTTCCTTCTTTCCACTGGTTTTATGAGCTCTATGTGCTCAAATATGTAGGGAAGAAATGGGCCATAAGCCCTAAATTTTTAATATAGGATGTCACATGTAGAAGATACTGAAAGGAAATCCTATAGAGGATTTTTCCTACTTGAACCAACATCCTTTCTACATGGGATGCTTCCTTAAAAACCTGAGGAAAACTCCTCTCTCCTGATTGTTGCACTAGAAGGCCTATGTCAAGCTCAAAGGTATGGAAATAATATGTGTATTATTGGGTAGCAGATGGTCTGGCTTCATAAGGAATCCTCCTCCAGGTCCTGGTAAATTGAACATTTAAGTCAACCATGGCTTCATTATAGGCCTACTTAATGAATGTTAGTTGTGAGTAGGAGAAAGGGATCTACAAAAGCATCAAATGCATCAATAAGTGTTTTTGTGAGTTCATACCATTTGTTGATGCTTCCATGATCTAAAATTTTGAACCAAAATAGTACTCTTCCTTTAAGATAAAAAGTAAGGAGCTTATGCATAACATTTTTAGAAGCAATACAATGAATTAAGGAGAGTGAGGCTACATCTTGATAGTGTTCATATGCAATGCCATCAATACCATCATAAATGGGGAGCGTTTTGAGTGTAACCTCAGGAATATATTTTAGGCTTGAGATATTTAAGGGGCCTACATCATTCCAATTGGGATATTTTGGCTGGGCCATTAAATCATCGGTCCCTCGAAGCCTTTGTATTATATTTCCAAGTTGGAGTTTATATATGAGCATGCTTTCTATGCTAGCAAGGTCATGGATGCTCATCAAACCCTAAGTTCTTCAAGAAATAGATATTTTTTAGCATATGAGGGCAATTGATCTCATGATCTAGAAATTATACAAAGTGGAGTCACCAGGTGATTTACAAATATATGGGTAAACCAAAGTATCACAAACCTTTGATTTCCTTAAGCATGGAAACTCGATGATTTCCTCAGTAGAGTCACAAAAAAATATTGGTATGAAAATTGTCATAAAAAGAGTGGGAGCACACCCAGTGGTCCTCAACTAGCATTGGATGAATGCCTAGCATGGAAGAGGTAGGGGTATGACCTAACCAAGAAGCACACACCTAGCTACTGCATTGATCTATACCATCATAAAAGCACAAATATTTACACAAGTACATAAATTGAATAGAAACAAAGTATGTAAGATTTCTCGTATTAATCTTTGAATGAGTTTTGATTACAAAAATGCCCTCTTAGGGTCACTTGAAATATGATACTGATATTACAATTGCCAATGCCCTCAATAGGGTAGGCGCACTTATGGTGCTCTATTGATTAGTCACAAACTACCTTGGGGTGGAGCTAACCCCCTTCTCCGTGATGTGGAAGGATTATGACATAAGCTCCTCTTGCACCTATCTCCCTGCGAACAAGAAACAACAACACATGATTAAAAATATTGATAGCCTCTCATGATGAGGCCCTTTAAGAGAATGTGCATATAAGTGCCATTAAAATAGAAAAACAAGAAAGCATAAAAAAATACTTTAACCTATTCTAATTAAATCAAGAATTATGCTACAACATGAAGGACATGAATAAGCAAATGATGCATGGATCAAATATCAAATTAGGAACAATAATGGGCATAAAAGATCCAATGTAATCCTACTTAATATAATGCATGAAATGTCTAATTTCTACGGTCAGAGTTTCTCTAAAATGCAATTAAACCTACGAAAAGACTATTATAACTAATCTATGCAGTCAAAAGAAAAGCAAGTAAGGTGATCATTAACCTATTGCAAACCGTAGCTGTGATGGACGGTCTACACTATGAATCACAGCTGGCAGCTACGGTTTGACCTCTAATATGTTTACCCTCAGAAGTAGGGGTAGTGGGATTGATCTCCTTATCCAAATTGATGTTAAAGGGTTGCAATTTTCATCCTCTAACATATTTGGTGGTCAAATCACTGTGAAGGGCCTTTGTTTGCTCGGATTTGTGTTTCTTGATCCTCCTAGGCACCTAGGGCATCCATGGATAATTGGTCTTTAGATGGATAGCAAAGAGACTCTCAAATGCACAAAGTCAGTATGCAATTTGACAAGGCTTCGCTACTCAAATCATCTCCTTTTCTCCCCATTTGTAGGGGGGTATTTATAACATGCCCCCTAGAGCTAGGGGTGGCTTCATGGAGAAGCCAAGACCAAGAAGGGTGGTTAGGATAGTTGGTATGGAAGCCTCTGGAATATTTCATCCTTCAACTACCTCATTCTATATATTTCGATCGTTCCAACTGATTTGGCTCAGATGGAAGGCCTAACTGGACTTCATTTAAGACCACAGGTCACAATTGCAGTCCAGACTATAGACCGCAGGTGTCAACCATGGTTTATACTAGAGACCGTAGGTCTGGGTTGTGGTTCAGACTGCTTAGGCCAAAATGCCTAAATTGAGTGGTTAGAACCACTGCTCTATCTTGGAGTTTTTCCAAGATCCTCCATATGGTTTTGTAGCATGTCCATATGAGTAGTTGCCCTTGGCATGATGTGTTTTAGGTGTCTACAGATTCTCATTTTGAGATACATTGTGAGATCGAACAACGCTGAGCAAAAATAGACCTCCTAAAATGATGTCGAAGGTTCTATGATGATAATTAGTATAATTAACATTAGATGCCCCAGGTCCAGTAAAAAGATGCACATCTTGGAATTATTGCTTCCAACTTGGGAAGGCTTACATTTGAAAAGTCTACACTCACCATCAGACGTTTGGGTAGCTTTGGTTCTACAATAGGAGTTATGCCTATATAATCGAAGGATGAGAGCTACAAACAAAATTTCATATTTGCTATTTGCCCCAAGAAAAAGGGGAAGCTTATGATAGCTGTTAGCAATGATTCACAAGAACAAATGCAATTTTTACAAGATCAAGGGATCTATGATATCTGGGATCTTCTGTTGATTTTTATTATGACATGAAATTATGACTACCCCCTCAAGCGACTAGTCGATGAGGGTAATGACAATGTATGAAGCGATGAAGTTGCTTGACCATAATGAATGATCCTGAACCACTTTAGATTCGAGCCTTTTAATACCTTGGCTATCCCTAGTTCAGCTTATGATTGCAACACTTAGTAGTATTTACACATCTCTATCCCATGGAGCAGTCAGGCTATGATAGCCATCTTAGGGAGTCAAAATAATACAAATGCAATTAGACTTGTGTTGAATTATATTGTTGATGATTTGTTGAAAGATGTCATAAAAGAAATGACAAGTTTGCCCCAAATTTCCTTATGGTGATTTACTCATCTTACCGGATTGCATGGATCACAAGTCACTGCAACTGCCAATTGTATAGGATAAATCACTGAATACAAGGCGCATTTGGTTTTTCATTATTTGATTTTTTTTGGGTATTTATTTGATTGATCCTGGTGCTTTTAAAATCACCAAATTTGTAATTTGAATCATTGATTTTGAATTTTTGTCTGGTGGAAGTCAGTAATTTGTCATTTTAGACCTTCCCACGATGGTATTTGAGTGCATTTATTGCTAGCTACGGATCATTACATTCAGAGATTTACATTTCCAAATTGTGAGGATCGCGGGTCAGACCTATGGGTAGAAAACCCTAGTTTTGAAATCACAGGTGCTAGCTACGGTCCGCAAAGACCAGTAGGACTTATAAATTGAATTCCCATTTGAATTTTTTTATTATTTTCTTGAAACCACTAGCAATTTGAGAGCTCTAAGAGAGATAGAACATTATTTGATATCAAATGTTGCCAAACTCTACCACATTTACACTCATCTACCCTGATGGTGGATCCTGATCAGCCATCGACTAGTCGGGGGCAGGGTGTGGGTAAGGTAACTCAAAACTAAGACCACGCACTCAATACCAGTAAAATGAACCACACTAAGAAATGCAAAAAATTAACCTCACTAAACTGCTGGTAATGAACCCCACTAGTCTAGGTTAGCTTTAGGATTTAATTTCATGTTTGAGTGGTCTAGGAGGGTACCCAAAATGGGTGCCACTCCTAAACCATAATTGGTAGTTGCGGTTCCTAGTTGGAAAATTGGGAACCATGGGTTTTAGCTATGATTCCCAATTTGCAAATTGGGGACCGCAAGTTTCAATTGCGGTTCCCAATTTGCAAATTGGGGACCGCAAGTTGTAGTTGCGGTTTGTGATTGCGGTTTTTTTTTTTTAGGTTGTCTAATTAAGAAATTTGTAATTCTCTTTAGCTCTTCTTAGCTACATTTAGCTTACATTATGCTTTTTGCTTTTACATTTTAACTTCTAGAGTGTAGGAGCCTGACATTATGAAGACTCTCTATGAGGCTTTATCATATTATGATTGAGCATGGTTTCAAGCCATCAAGTTTTGCTATGTCATGGATCTATGAACCAATAGGGTAGATCAAGCCTATCTGACTACATTGGTCTAGTTTTGGAATGCGCAAACCAACACATTCCACCTTCCTCCTAGTGAGATGACCATCACCCTAGAGGATGTCTACAGAATATTTAGGATCCCCATCGATGGTGAGGTTGTTGTTTCCTCTACCTACATGGAAAAGGATGTTGTATTTTATGCCATCTTCGATGACTAGAGTGTCGATGCATAGGATTATGTAGACCATGGAGGAGTGCACATCGGTGACTGGTTACCATGATGATCTCTCCTCTGTATGAGAGGCCCTATTCATGCATATCATCATACAGATTGTCCTTCAAGACTCCTTAGGCATGAGGATTCCTTGGAACATGCTAGCCCCTACTTGGAGGGTGCTTTAGAGCTCGACGGAGGAGCCATTATTATTAGCTTGGGGGAGCACCCTATTATGCCAGCTCTATAGGGAGCTATACTAGATTATAGAGCGTAGCCATAAGGGCATTAGTTGTAGTCTATTGTTATAGATCTGTGGGTGGTAGCACATCTAGGTTGAGCGTCCGACAAAGCTACCACTACACATAACTACCATATATGATGACCATCAGTGTTACACCGCATGCTGGCCTAGTGCTGAGGAGGGTATCCGCAACAGAGCTCATGTTGGGAATACTAAGCACTACATTATTTAGTTTGCATCACTTGGGCTAGGATACATTGTCTAGTGCCCCTACATGGATTGCCCTACATGTCCAAAGGCGGATGAGTGGTTGCGATAGGCCCATCGAGATAGATGGCTTATCTGGCGTAAGCCAGAGGTCTGAGAGTATCAATTCTTCTCTCGTGTCCTACGATAGTTTAGCATGGTGCAGGACATACCAAAGATGCCACTTAGGTACAAATGTCTAGCTCTAGAGAGGGATCTCCCATTGATAGTTCCTCCACCATTAGAATATGCACCCAGTGACTTCTAGGAGCTGGGGGTAGGGACAGCTAGGACCACACCTGACTATAATGGGTGGTGGTCTCTATTCAGATGGTATGGAATAGTGCCTCTGGGCCGAGAGCCAGCTAAGGCAGATGTAGAGGTAGATCCTAACGAGCACAGGGTGCACCAACGCACTAAGGGCAGTTGGGATGTAGAGGTTGTCACTGAGGATACTTCGAAGATCAACCCTAAGGAGGATGCTCTAGAGGAGGGTGAGGTACCTCCTAATAGCACAGATGGATGGTTGCTAGCTCAGGTTGCTAAATTATAGAGTCAAATTTGGTGATTTCACATCTAGTAGCTCGAGAGAGATACTACCATATCCACTCTAGAGGTGAAGATGGATGATAGGGAGTGATGCCTGACTAAGGCATAGGACCAGGTATAGGGCTCATGACTCGATCTACCGATGTAGAGGCCCAAGTGCAGAGACTATAGACTTCCCTAGAGTTGGCACATGCACAGTGGACTACAGTAGAGGTAGAGCGAGATCTTATGTGATCATTGGGGGGGGCTATGCCACCTCTTCAGGCTACTATGGGGTATCTTGTAGCACTAGCAGTAGGTGTATGCTGCACATGACCTGACTATGGAGGTAGAGCGACTGAGCAGTATGGTCATGAGGACAAATGAGATGCATGTAGGTCAGCTTGCTCACATTTATCAACTAGTCAATTACATAGATATGCATAGGCTATAGGTTTTTAAGGATCCTTTTCCATCAAAGTCTTAGCATACAAGGTATGAGACCTTAGGGTAGTCGACAGTGAGCTCAAGTCACAGGACTCATAGGATTGAGAGGATGCACAGGTCCTCTAGTACACACACAATGAGGTTGCAGGCCAGGACTAGAGATCCAGGGCATACATCAGGGGCCTCCAATTAGAGGACTAACTTGTTGCAGTTACTAGTTTCTTGTATGCTGGGTGCTTTAGGCTTTGGAGGTAGGCAAGATCCACAACAAGATCCACCACAGGTGCTAAGTCATCAAGGAGAGAAGGCTCCAGAGCATAATGTGGAGGGAGGTGGCAAGAGCTCCAGTATAGGGGGAGCATCCTAGATCTATGTTATAGTAGCTATCGACTACAATTTTGATATACTATTTTGTGTGTAAGGTTGAGGACCTACACAGTTGTAGCCTACGGGTATTTTTTACTCCTTGTGTACTATTTTGGATACATATATATATGATATGATCTCTTATGGCTCATTATTTTTACATGTATATTTAATATTGTGATTTTATATTTATTTGATGCACATGGATGCAAGGCTTACATAAATGCTATGTTTATATGATGCGATGTATGGATGACATGCACTAGATAACTATTTTACTTTATGATGATGATATGCAGTGATCTAGATGATTAGATGTGTGATATATGATGTATGTATATGGATGCGATGTTTATTTTGGAACACATATTTATTTTTTCTTTGTGGGCATGCGTTTATTTTATGCAGTTTATGGTATGCTATGCAATGTATGGTAATGCATTATGTACAAAATCATAATCTAATGGAAATGAACCTGTATGCTTTAATCACTTAAAAAATAAGGAATGAATGTAAACTATGTATATAAATTTTTAAAATATGACACCACAGAATGTATAACAATCATGCAAACTAATTGATAATTCTCATTACAAGAACTTAATCAATTAATCACCCATATATGAAATGCAGTGAAATGGATTGGTATAATGCTAATGAATGATTATTTAATTTTGTATATTTCTTCTTTGCTGCACTTATATAGTCAGTGGTCATCTAAACATCATTTCTGATATTCATGTAGTATCTATCCTATATGTTTTATTATGCTTTGTAAAATGCATTCTGATGAATGAATGACTCATATTTCAAAAGTCTAATGATATTTGGTATCTTGTTGCTATTGGAGCACCTTTTGGGGTTTTCCTTGAGACTCAAACACCCAAGTAGATTTCTTCAAAAAACCACATACTAACTGTACAAGGCTTATATTGGACAAGGATTTTACCATGATAGACCTAACTATTCATTATCCCTGTGTGTGCATGTGAGTATTTTTAGATAGATCGTAAGCATACCCCGTATGTCAGTCGGGACTCTTTCAACCCATATGTGAGATAGGGTTCCTCATACGATCATACCATATTTATTTCAACTTTGATTAGACTTATACAGCTAGACCATCCTAGGTACCTAAAGCTATATCATCTTGCAAATTGATCAGGGCTACCCCTCCAAATGTAGGTGGGACTCTTTCAACCCATTGCTACATTTGGGGATCACCCAATAGAACTACCCCTCCAATTGCAGGTGGGACTCTTCCAACCCATTGTTGTGATCGGGGATCACTCTATGGCTTTCAAAAGGTGGAAAATCCAGGGATTCAAGTTCTCACCCTTCTTACTTGCTCATGTGTAGTGATAAAAATCACTTTTAGTCCAAGTGTTACCATTTTCTTTGAGCAAGGGATTTTTATAGTGCTTTTGATTAACTATGTCACTTTACATTTTGAAATTGAAATTTTTACTTTTGCACTTTTTAATATTGGGATTTAAAATTTGTGACTTTGGGATTTATAGGGGAAATTCTTGTCCTTTTTCCAAAGTACACCTTTCTAGACCGACTATTTGTAAGATAAGCAGGTCATGAAACCCATCTCTCTAGATACCTAAGACTGCTTTCACAACTTTCATCCTCTCTCGTCTTAGCAGTATTTTATATTATTTTGCTTGGTGATGAGATTCTAATATGTTGAAGCACTATCCCATCTAATGACATTTTCTATAACAGCAAAGCAAGCTTTCTACAATATCTGAAGAACCCACTAGGTATGGTTGAGTGACGAGAAAACTTAATATACATACATATTTCTCCGTAATAGGTATCGTGTATGAATGCAATGAATTATGATAAATGCAAGGGTGCATGATTGACATACAAACGTGTGATCGTTTGTAAATTTTTTATAGATGCATTACACTCTACTATGGAATGCAACGAATGACAAATGCCTAAATGCAATATAATGATGTTAATGTCTATGTGAATGCAAATGAAAATGCAAAATGCAAATGCAATTTTTTTTGGATTTGAAGCTTTACCAAATATTTTTTTTTGGACTTTTATATATTTTTCTTGATTTTTATAGATTTTTGAGTTTTCATATTTGACCAAATGACGAGTACATGTCCTTGGATATTTTAAGGATGACCAAATTATGAGAAACTACCTTTGGAGATTTTACTTGACCAAGCTACTCAATAGAGAGCTTGGGACATTTTGGGATAACCGAGCGGTTGAGAAAAAATCCTCGAAGATTTTGGGTTGACCAAAGGGCTTAGAGATGCCTTTGGTGCCTTTACTTGACCAAGCTCCTTAATCAAAAAGCTTGGGGTATTTTAGGATGACCAAGCGGTTGAGACAAAACCCTTAGAGCTTTTGGGTTGACCAAAAGGCTTATAGATGCATTTGGTGCCTTTACTACACTCTCAAGCCCATAACGCCTTAATATGGATGATATTGAGAGGCTCAAGCTCTTCCACACCCTTTAGCGATGTTAGGCGATAGGTACTTGGACCAATATTTTCAGATATGATGTAAGGCCCTAACTAGTTAGTCATGAATTTATCTCGCATATCAGGTGGAAAATTCAAGTTCTATTGGTTCTCTTTCAACACAAGATCCCCAACTTCAAAATCTTTCTGGTGGACTTTGACATTGTAAGATCATTTTAATCACTCTTGATAAAAGTGAATATGCTCGAGGGCATTCACGTGATTTTCATCGAGCAACATAAATTGATCAAGGTAAGATTACCATGCGATTTCTTCATCAATGAACTCTTTCAATGCGATATGTAGCATTGGAATTTCCAACTCTAAGGGCATAATGGCCTCAGTGCCATATACTAGTGAAAACATTGTTGCCCCAATGGGTGTTCGAATGCTAGTCCTATAAGACCATAATGCAAGGGGTAGTTGTATATGCCAATCCTTGTTGTCTTCTTACACTGTCTTTTTCAAAATGACTACCATAGTCTTGTTTGAGGGCTCAACTTGCCCATTTTCTTGTGGATAGTATGGAGTTGCAAAACTATGTTTAATGCGGTATTTAGATTTTAAAGCCCGCACAGTTTTATTCTTAAAAGAAGTTCCATTATCCAAAATTATTTTGGATGGTATTCCAAAATTATTTTGGATGATATCCCAAAATGCCATATGATATGCTTGAGAATAAATTCTATGATGCAAGCTCCAATGGTCATTGTAATGGGAATGGCTTCCACCCACTTTGTAAAATACTCAGTAGTTGTGATAATGAATGTATGTCGGTATGACAATGGAGGAGAGATCTTGCCAATAATATCTAGTCCCCACTAAGCAAATGGCCAAGCTACCTGAATGGGCTGTAAGGCCTATTATGGCAAGTGCGTAATATTAGCATGATGCTAAAATTTAACGCATTTCTTGACATACACATTGCAATCCTTCTCCATAGTGGGCCAATAGTAACCCATGCGGAGGATGCATTTGATGATAGCCATGTCATTGAAATGGCCACTGCACGTACCATCGTGAGCTTCTAAAATTGCCCAAGATGACTCCTAGGGCTCAAGACATCGAAGGAGAACTCCTTCATGGCTGTGTCAATACAAAATGTCTCCTATCAAGATATACTTAGTTGCATTCTATTTTAATGTACGTCTTGTGACACGTGATAATCCCTCTAGGATCATACCAAGTTTTAGGAAGTCTTGGATTTACAACATCCAGATTTGACAAGCCTCAGCTTCAACTGCTAAGATGACCTACTCCCCCTACGTATATAACTTTGCAAATGCAGACTGAGAAATAACCTTATGGTGAATGGTAGTACCACTTCCCGTAGGACTATGAGAAGTCAATGACTCCAAGGGTGCCTGCTTAAGAAATTTTTCTGATCTATGGAACCAATCAGCTATTGGTTCCATGACAATCATGTTGACTGACTCTTTGTTATCAAAGGTTGCATGATCTACTGCTGGGTGTGAGAGAATTCTAACATATATGGTAGTAAAATTGATATATGGATTCTGAGGTATCAAGAACCCCAAATATGCTATGGTGTCTACAAACCTATTTAATGAACGAGGGATTGCATCGATGTCATACCATTCAAATTTAGCCAGATTAGTGGCAAAAAGATATTTGTAGGCTTTCATTACAGGGAATCGACACTAAAAGAGCCCCTTAACCTAGTTAACTATGAGTAGAGAATTTCCAAAAATATTTATTATTTTAATACCCATGGTGATGGCTATGTGGAGGCCCAAAAGTAGGGCTTCATACTTAGCATTATTTTTGGTGCACAAAAAGTCTAACTTGAATGAAAAAGGCATTGGAGCTCCTTGTGGCATGAAAAACATTATTCTTGCACCACCCCCTTTGCTCACACCTTGAATCATCAAAGAACAATGTCATATCAGCATTATTCTATGGTTCCTTAGGTTTGGGAGCTTCAAATATTACGAAGACCGCATCATCTGGAATCTCAATGGTTAGAGGCCTACAGTTGGATAGTGGTGCCTCAGCCAGCTGATCAGCTATGAATTTTTCCTTGATGGACTTTTGGTTGATGAATTACAAATCAACTTCTGTCAATAGCATGATCCACTTTGTAGTACATGTGTTATGATATGTCTTTCTCATCATATACTGCAAAGGATTGTATGACTTAGCATGTAATGCCAAAATTTCTTGGTAGCGAACACCATTGCTAAACACATCTTCTCAACATATGCATATCCTAACTCATAACTCACCAAGGTGCGACTGATGTAATATATGGTTTGCTCTTTACCTTGCACATTATTTTGGGCTAACATGGTCCCTAATGCAAAGTCGGTTGTTGATATATATAGCACAAAAGGCTCATCTGGCCTTGGTGGAGCTAGTACTGGCGGTGTTGCCAAGTATTGCTTAATCTTAGCAAAGGTTGCTTAGCAGTCCTCGTCCCAATAAAATGGGACCCCCTTGTGTAGAAATCAATTCATGGGTTGACATTTATATGATAATTGAGTGATGAATCACTTTATGAATGCTACTTTACCCTGAAGGCTTCTTAGTTCTTTGATATTAGTGGGAGGATGCATCTCTATAATAGTCATGACCTTTTTTGGGTCTACTTCGATGCCTCATTTAGAAACTATGAATCCCTAGAGTTTACCTAAAGTTACACAAAATACACACTTCTTAGGATTCAACCTAAAATTATGCTCTATTAGGCGATCAAAGACCTTCCTTAAGACCTCTGCATGCTCTGCTCGTAGCAACGACTTAGCTAGTAAGTCATCGATATAATCTTCTAAGATTTTATGCATGTAGTCATGAAATATATATGTCATAGCCCGTTGATATGTGGCACTAGCATTTTTAAGACCGAATGACATAACTTTGTAATAAAATGTCCCCCATGGCATTCTAAATGTGGTTTTATGCTGATCTTCAGGTTTTATCTGAATCTGATTGTATCCAAAAAAACCATCCATAAGGGAGAACATTTCGTGACTTGTAGTAGCATCTACCAAAGCATCGATATTTGGCAATGGAAATGAATATTTGGGTGTTGCCTTATTGAGATCTCTAAAATCCATACAAATATGGACCCTTCCATCTGGATTTCCTACGGGTACCATATTGGACACCCATTCTAGATAGTCTATGGAGATGATGAACTCTACATCCAACAACTTTTGCAGCTCGTCTTTCACCATTAAGGCTACTATTGGATGCATTTTCTAAGTTTTTGTTTGACTGGTTTCTTCGATAGATCTAGTGAAAGGTTATGAGTATCCAATTTTGGATCTAGACCCGACATGTCTTTGTAAGTCCAAGCAAAGAGATCAGTTCTCTCTTTTAGTAGAGGGATGATGCTATCACACTCATCCAGAGTGAGACTCTCTCCAAATCTATCCTTCTTTGGATCAGTGGGATCTAAATGATATCCACATTGAAGGTTTTCTCTACTAACATATGTGATCCTTCCTCAAGCTGGAGAGGTGTAGGAATCAGATGGATGTTATCAATCAGGTTCACTTGTTCCTTATGGGAAGCACCCTCAACATGATAAACATCATGAGCTCAACCTGGCACAAAATGAAATGATTGTAGCATTTCTTCATTAGGGAAGAAATATTCAAGCTAGACCGACAAGTCAGTGTGATCCCAATCGATAACATCCATGTTTAGATGTAGTGGTTTGGATAGATCTGCTAGATTATGGAGTGGAGTGGTCAAATCCATAGAGACCATGTTTATGGAATGGAATTGATCTCTAGAACTACATGGACAAAAATGTATCTTTGAAGCGTAGCTTCTGTACCCAATATCTAGTTTGGATGGTACGGGCACAAACAGATCCTCTCTATGGGATACCCATATAACTCGATCCTCTTGATGAACTAGCTACAAAATGGGATCTCTAAGCTCAAGGAGCTCTAAATATGTAGGCAAATGGGGAAAGAGTTACTGATACCTCTCTTCGATCTCTCTTCTTTTCCTTAGGTTGCGATGGAGATTAATCTCCTGATGCAAACCTGTAGCTATAATAGGTGGGGGACCTTGAGGTGGAGGCCTATTACATAAGTGATGAGGTCCTAAATAGGCCATATCCACCAAATACTCATCATCATTGTACAAATACAATCTATCATTTCCCCCTCCTCTAAGGGGCGATTTGCCAGATATGGCCCCATGTATCTGATTCTACGATTGCTATCATCACTATATAGATAAATCTAATAGAACAATCGTATATATAATACTACCACATAAATTGGCACTGCTTCTTCCTTAGAGTGATCAGTATTGGGAGGTACTTCATCCATAATATGCTCTGATTCCCTATGCAATAGATATTGTGGATACACGAGCCTCGAATCGGTCCTCTCATCTTCATCACTGTGGTCACTACCATGGATGGGCCACTCTATTTTGTCTATGCAAAATGGGAGGTTAGTTGTACGAGGATTTAAGTAAGCCTCATCTATTTCATATTTATAATCACTATCGGCTATGAAGTGCTCGTTCATCTCTTCCACTCGTTCCATAGGTAGCAGATGGCATATAAACATCGGACTTGGAAAGGACGATTTGATTTCCTCCTAAGATTGATCATCATTTGAGGACTCATTATATGCATCATAAGTAGGTCCACTCATTTCAGAGGTGGACTCCTCTCCATCATCATCACAAAGATTTCCCAACTTGAGATTTCCTACAATAGTGGGGTTATGCCATTGCATACCAGTGTCATTGGTAGCACTGCAGATTTGGTTACCCAAGTTGCCTCTGGGGTTGTTCTTTAAGGACCCATAATGGTATGAATCAGGTGGCCCTATGATAAAAAATGATACCATTTGGCAAGTCCTCCAATTGGAAGGATTAGGGTATTATGGATTAAAATCCACATCATCCCCAAGACTCAGGTACGTGCGATCTAAGGATGTAACAAGAAAATCGTCATGATCATGTACCTATAACCCTAACCCAAACCTATTAGTAGTTAACTGATAATGAGGTTCGAGTGGAGTCCTACGTCCTTGTTCAAAAAGACAAAGGTCGTGTCCATGCCAATGACATGACTCAAAAATGCACATGGTATATTTTGGGTTGGATAGATAGTGCACATTCACAGCGAATGGCTCACCATCATACTCATCTATGGATATTCTAGTGGGCACTTGATCCAGACCTGCGTAGATAAAGTTTGTTTGGTTGGGTGGCTCACCCAATGGTACTATAGATCCAATCAAAAATTGATGGGTGTGTGGTCGACCCATATCTTGTGCAATTTTTAGTATAGATCCAAAAGTAATATTTTACACAAGATATTCACCCAACCTTGTGCTAGCTAGATGAATGGTCACTTGCAGTGCAGATGACCCTACTAAATATGTAGGTGAAGCAGGCTGAGGTGCCTCCTCAACTTTGTATTAAGGTTCTTCCACATCCATAGAAGTGGGAGTCTCATTGGCGACTAGTTTGGGCATATGATTTTCTACTTTCTCACCCAATTTTACCTTTAGCTTCTCAACTTGCCGATGTATCGTCGATGTAGTCAGTTTTAGATTTTTAGTCGTATGCTCAGATATGTGTGACATAGATATTGATGGTTGAGCATGGGCTCCTAGTTTGCCTATTGGAATCTTAATCGACAAAATAGGTCAGATATCCAAGTGCATCGATGAGAGTACAAAACCCCTAGGAAAATTTTCTAGGTTCATGAACTTGAATGGTTCTTCGTCTGAGGACACTGTGAACCTATCCCTCATGAATGTACTTCATCCATTGATGCAAGATAGAGGGGATGTAATGCATTTCATGAATCCAAGGCCTTTCGAGTAGAATGTTGTACTGCATGGCACCCTCTATCATGTGACACATCACAGAGATGGTCTTGAGTACCACCTGAATAGGTAGAACAATTATACCAACCGTCGAGCATAGTGCATCGTTAAATGCTCTCAACGTAAAGGTGGTAGGCAATGTGTGATTTGGGTAACTTGAGATGGCTCAGTGCCTTGATCATAATTATATTGATAGAGGACCTAGTGTCTATCAAGACCCTTTTGAAAGGCATGTGGTTAACACATGATAATATGCAGTGATGGGTTAGCCGTAATAGTAGGAACCATCTTCACTTCATGATCATAAAATTGTATCGTGGGTTATTGACACTGTTGTACTTGTCCCATAAAATTTGTAAATGCATGCCCATATTGGAACTGTACCTCAATGGACCTCAGAATGTCCATAAGAGTCTCCCTGCATCTAGGGGACTTATGAATAAGCTCATATATTGACAACTTCATAGGAGTTTTCTATAGGTTCTGAACTAACCTGCTCCTTATGGTCACCACCAATCTAGCTGGTGGACCTAGAATGTTTTGAGCTGGTCCTTGATCCGGTGTAGCTTGTACCCTAATGGGAGCATGGGGTTGATTCGGTTGATCATACCTCCTGTGTCTAGTAACAACATTGATCATGCTTACGAACCCCTAGGTAGGTGGTTTGATTCTCACTTGATTTACTTTGCCGGTGTTATTATGAGGCACCTCATGATTAGGTAGTGGATTATAGAAAATATCCATGTTTCTGTTGTCGGGTGCCTATGGATTGCTTGGCATGACAAGCTATCCTTTTTCTATCATGTTTTGCCCAATGTGTTTGAAGGACCAACATGTCTCGATGTCATGGCATTTCACTCTATGGAATATGCAGAACATATCATCTTGATGCCACTTCAACTTTGGCACATTCGGATCTACTAATTTGACCTCAAGAAATTGTATGGCCTTGGCCTTGCATAGTTGATGGAAAATCAAATTCATTGATTCCGTCAGAGGTGTGAACTGGCGAGGTGGGTGCTCTTCTTTTTTTTTGCAGGAGCACAAATTGTTAACAAATTCAAAAGTGGTTTGCAGGAGCCCATTTATAGGAAGATGAAATACAAGTTGATTGTTAACATTGACATGGCTTTCAATCAAGCCCTTCTTGCTGAGGAGGAACTGAAGGAGCAATCGTGTGGGACTCGCTCTTCTACGTCGGGAGGAAATCAGAAGGCTTCTCCACAACCTTCCAAGGGAGCTAAATCTTCTTCTTCTTCTCCTTCTCCCTCTTCTTCATCTTCCCCTTCTTCTTCACAAAAATCTTCTTCTTCTAAATCACCTTTGATTTGTAATTATTGTAAAAAGCCAGGACATACTCAAAAGAGGTGTTTTAAGTTGCAAAATATGAAGAAAAAATCCCTAGTTGTAAAGCCTTCTAATGAGGACTCACAAGAAAGTCCCATTGAGGCTACAGGGGAACGTAAGCCTTATAAGGAATTGGTAGGGTTAAACAAATTGACCCTTATGAATACTTCACAAGGTGATCGTGAGAATTTTTTTGTGACTACGGTCCATCTCAGTGACACCTTTATGGTTGATTGTATAATCGATAGCGGCTCGCAGAAAAATCTAATTGCGAGGTCCGTTGTTGACAAACTGAAGTTGCCGATGGATCCCCATCCTCATCCTTATCCTTTGGGGTGGAAGGACAATGGGATTACATCCGACATCACACACACTTGCACCATGAATTTTGCTTTTAGTCCTTCTTTTGTGGACTCGGTTGTGTGCGATGTAACTCCAATGGATTGTTGTGTCTTGTTGCTTGGAAGACCCTATCAATATGATAGGAGGTCTATACATGATGGGTACAAAAATACATACACTTTGCACAAAGATAATAAAGCATTCATAATCAGAAGTACACAACAAACACCACATAATTTGATGTTGAGTTGTAGACAAGCACGCAAAGTCAGTAAATCAAGCAAAGGAATTAGCATTCATCTTCATCAGACCAATTCAAGAAGAAAAGCAAGCACCTAAGCACACTAATAATAGGAGTTCTTTAGTTCATTCAATACTTCAATCATTTTCTGATGTTTTTCAAGAACCCACAAGTCTTCCTCCTGAAATACAAATTAATCATAGTATTGAGATTTTTCCTGCATCATCTCTTCCTAATTCTTCAATATATAGACAATCAATAGTGCAAATGGAAGAAATCAAAAAGCAAATTCAAGCATTTTTGGCTAAAGGGTTCATCAAACCCAGTACTTCTCCTTGTGCTTCTCCTATCTTGCTTGTGTTGAAGAAGGATGGCACATGGAGACTATGCATTGATTTCAGGGCACTCAATAAGATTACAATCAAGAATCGTTATCCACTTCCTCGCATTGATGATCTTTTGGACCAATTACAGGGTGCAAAATTCTTCTCCAAAATTGATCTCAAAATTGGGTATCATCAGGTGAGAATTCAAGCAGAAGACACTTGGAAAATAGCATTTAAGACCAAAATGGGGCTCTTTGAGTGGCTTGTCATGCCCTTTGGCCTTACAAATGCTCCAGCTACATTCATGCGGCTGATGAATGAAGTATTCAGAGATTGTTTGGATCAATTTGTAATCATCTATTTCAATGACATTCTTGTATATTCTTCTACTTGGGAGAATCATTTGGAACACTTGAAAACGGTTCTTCAAACTCTTCGAAAGAACCAATTGTATTCAAATTTTCCTAAGTGTTCCTTTGGCAAACATTCATTGCCTATCTTGGATTTGTAATTAGTGAAAAAGGTGTGCAAGTAGATCCTTCCAAAGTTGAAGTTATCCTCTCTTGGCCAACTCCTACTTCAGTCACAAAATTAAGGAGTTTTCTTGGACTTGCCAATTTCTATCACAAGTTTATTGGAGGATATTCTTCTATTGCTGCGCCTTTACACTATTTGACAAAGATCAAAGTTTAGTTTTAGTGGACAAAGGATCAACAAAAAGCCTTTGACACATTGAAACAGAAATTGAGTACTGCACCAGTTCTTGTTCTTCCTGATTTGTCTCAACCATTTGAGATAGAAACTGATGCTTCACAAGTTGCACTTGGAGCTGTGCTCATGCAGAATGGCCATCTAGTGGCCTATCATTCAGAAACATTTTTAGAGGCCAAGAAGAACTATTCTACATATGATAAGGAGTTTTATGCTTTGGTACAAGCAATCAAGTATTGGAGGCATTATCTCTTGGGAAAAGAAACAATTGTTCATACAGATCACATGCCCCTTAAGTTTCTTCAATCTCAAACAAAAATTGAAGAAGCTAGGCACATGAAATGGGCATCGTACTTGCAACAATTCCATTTGGTAATCAAGTACAAGAAAGGATGAAACAATGCAGTGGCTGATTGTTTGAGTCATCCTCCTTCTACTCTTGTTTTGACAATTGTCACTACTTCTCATCTTGGCTTCCAAATTTGGCCTACAAAGTATCCTATGGATCCAAATTTTGGCAAAGTTTTCCATCAAATTTCCAATCCTTCTTCTTCAAATTTGAGAGCTCTTCAAGACTTTCATATCAAGGATGGACTATTGTACAAATTGGACAAACTTTGTGTTCCTCATGGGAATAAGGAGTCTCTTCTGAAGGAGGCTCATTCCACACTCTATGGGGGACATTTTGGTAGGCAAAAAACTCTACATCATCTTCAGAGGTTCTTCTTTTGGCCACACATGCAAAGAGATGTTATTTGCTTCTTGCGACAATGTGCAGTATGTAATTGCTCCAAATCAACCAATAGGACATTAGGAATGAGCATGCCTTTGCCCATTCCTTCTCGTTCGTGGGAAAGCATTTCCATGGATATCTTGAGTGGTTTTCCCATGACAGTCTGCAAGCATGATTGTGTCTTTGTTGTGGTGGACAGATTCAGCAAAATGGCCAAATTCATTCCTTGTCGCAAGACAAGTACTGCACAGGATCTTGCCCAACTCTTCTTTGAGGTCGTATGGCGTTCTTTTGGTATTCCTACCAGCATTGTCTCTGATCGTGACTCGCGCTTTGTGGGTCACTTTTGGTGATCACTTTGGAAGATTTTGGGAGTATCTCTTAACTTCTCTACTGCTTATCATCCACAATTCGATGGGCAGATAGAGGTAGTTAATTGTACTCTAGTGCAGAGTTTGAGGATTTACCATCATTCCACTCCAGCCAAGTGGGACTTAAGCCTCACTCACATTGAGCACGCCTACAACAGGGCCGTCCACAGTTCTACAAGGCACTCTCCATTTGAAGTGTGTTTTGGTTTTCAACCACTTGCTCCTTATGAGTTACCTTTGTCTTTGCCTTCTTCAACCACAATGCACATTCAGAAGGAACAAGACAATGCCAACTCTTTTGTGCAGCATTTGCAGAGTCTTCAAGCCAAAGTGGTTCAAATTCTTCAGAAGACTCAGAAAAAGTAAAAGCAACAGATGGACAAGCATCGCACACCTCATTCCTTTCATGTTGGTGACAAAGTATGGTTTCATCTTGAAAAACGATGATTTGCAGATAAGGCACATAGCAAAATCAAGCCACTTCGTTATGGGCCTTATACTATTCTTCAACAAATCTCTGAGAATGCCTTTCGCTTGGACCTTCCAGCTCATCTTGGCATTCACGATGTTGTCAATGTTGATCTTCTCAAACCATACTATGATTCCACCTTGGAGACAGTTCCAGCCATCCTTCATCCAGTTGATGTGGTTCCTGATGCTCAGCTTTCGCTTGACGCCGATACAATATTTGATACGAAGACCCGACAAACATGCCAAGGTGTTTCTACTTCATATCTTGTGGCCCATCGAGGCCAATTTCCACATCAGGCTCGTTGGATTTCTGCTCACATTCTGTCCTGGGATTTTCCCTCATTGTTAAAAGCATTGGAGTCCAATGCTTCTTTTGTTGGGACGAATGATAAGGAATCTTAGACCTAGGGACTAATTATTTTTAGACCTAGGGTATGTTAATTAGGACTTAGTGTTCATAATAATCAACGTGAGTTGTTTTTAACCTCCGTTGACTGGTCTAGGTGTAGGTGTTTTGGTTTTCAGCATTGTCGGGCTTACATCTTAGCCTTTCCAGATTTGTGTGCATAAATCCTTGGAGTCATTCATGATTTCTAGGTTTACGGTTTTATTTTTGGACTTATTTAACGTCCTAAGTTTTCAATAATAATTAGCTTCAATTATTTCCATATCAATCACCCTAGCCTACACCACAACTTCCTCAAATGTAGGGTACTACTATAGTTGCAACAGTAGCGATATGTACTTGGCACAACTCTTTGTGAACATTTGGGTTATTTTGGCTGCAAGAATAGGGAATGGCATCTTTGCCATTATTCTACACCATCTCTTTTCATATTTCTTGATGGGCTCATTGTCGTGTTGAGCTAATGTAATCAAATCATAAAGGTTGGCCTATTTCTTGATGCCAAATGAATAGCGTTCAAGAAATGCATCAACTAACTGCTCAAAACCAATAATACTATGTTTCTTCATCTGGTTGAACCACTCTCGGGCTAGGCCAAAGAGTTTCATAATGAAATTGTACAACAACAAGGCATCCTAACTCTCTATCTGGAAACAAGCATCCAGAAAACTTGTGACATGCTCTTGGGCATCCTCATCACCCTTGAATTTTTCTAATCTAGGCATATAAAAATGCTCAGGATATTAATTCATAGGCACCGAGGGATCTAGGGGTTCATTGTGTATCTTCCTCAGTGTTAGCTTTTGCATAGCCGCATCTTGCCTCTCCATTGCTTTGACCCTATCAACCAAAACCTTGTACACCTTAGAAGACAAAAAGTCCTCCTCCCTAGGCTGAAATGATGGCAGTCTAGGAGGTAATGTCTTCTTCAGGGAAGGTGGAGGACATGGTTCTTCCTCCTCCTTAACTCAGTAACTTTCAGGATACCCTTGATCATATCTTTCTATATATACATGTTCATGTTGCCTCTATCTAAGATCATTGAGTGACGACAGTCGCTATCTTTGTTGGGCACTGACATGAGTACGAGTGTCTCTACACTCCTCATGCATATCGGCTAGGGACATAGCCCTCCTATGCACATGCTATCTATGCTCCTCGGGAGGGTATAGGCCAACCCTGGCTAGCCGATCCTCCTACTCTATGCACTCCTTCTGAGCTAAAATATGCTCCTTGTGCATGCGCTGCTCATATAATCTCTATCATAGGAGCCTTTGCACTTGAATATTTTTATCTTCAATATGTTGCCTCTCTAGGTGAGCATCATCCAATTGATCTTGGAGGATTTGATGTCTTTTCTCAGACATGTCTATGTGATCTATCGATCTGGTCGGCCATGGGAGGCCTTCGATGTGTGTGCTCTGTATGAGCTACCTTATGGATTTTGTACCCATCAAACAAATATGTGGATGGTGTATGAGTGACATGAGGGTTATTAGAAGCTGTTGTAAATGTGAACAGGGATTCACCTCACTAGGCTTAGAAATATCCCTTTCCTAAGCCTAAGTGTGAACACACCCTATATTTGTCGGCAATTTCTGTCGGCAAATTCCCGTACCTTCTCTCCTAATATCCCTCCTATCTTCTTCCTATTTTTCCTCCTCCTTATCCCTCCATTTCCTCCCTTTTCCTTATCCCTCCAACCTCCTTATCCCTCTGTGCCTTTCTTTCCCCTATCTTCTCCCTCCTTATCTCCTATTTCCCCTTATCTCTCCTTTGCCGACTTTCCTCCTATTCCCTTTCTATATATTATGCAATTTGAATATATTGTAAAGGTTGAATGCTTCAATTCAATAAAGTTGTTAATATTTTATTGGTCCTGCATTTTTTTTTCTTGCTGTGACTGTGTTCGGTTTCAATATCTGGTATCAGAGCCAGACTTCGTCGTCTGTCGAGCACGGTTCTCGAGGCGAAGTTAGGTCAGCGCGGGCACGGTTCCCGAGGCGCGACCAGGCGCGCATCCCGAAGCAATTCGTAGCAGGGCTCGGATCTCGAGGCGGATCGCGAGTAGGCTCGGGCACGCATCCCGAGGTAGTTCGGGCATGGATCCCGAGGCGAAGGTGGCAGTAGCACGACAGTCGAGGCGACACATGGCAGTGGCTCAAATTCCAAGGTGATTGGATATGTGGCAGTTGCAGAGCTCGACACGTGGTGAGCAACGATTGGTGGCAGGTGGCGTTGTTGGCAGCAGGCTGCGACGTTGTGGTTTGGCAAAATTTTGCCACGTGGCAGACGACGGCTGGGTCCACGTGGCACTCAGCGATTGACGAGGTCGACGACAGAAATCCGGTCGCGAATCGACCGCCCGAAGGCAGTCGAAATAGCATACGCGACGCGAGGGTTAAAAACCCTCGCTGTGCAATCGCGCAGCCCATGTGGGATTTATCCCACAGTTTTTTTTTTAAAAAGAAATCGCCCGCCGACGATTACAAAGCGGACGGGACAGAGATTAACTCCCGTCCGCAGCTGTGGTGTAGCGGACAGAGTTGTCCGCTTGTAAGGTGGAGGTACGCGGGTCGATTCCCGCCCGCTCCACGGGAATAAAAAATATATTTTTTAAAAATTTTGTGCCCGCCGTTGAAATAAGTAGATTCTCGCCCCTGTTGATTCCCGTCCATTAGCTTGGTGTATTGGATCGTTGGACCTGTTGTTGAGAGGAGGTTAGCGGGTCAAATCCCGCGAGCGCCGCACGATAAAGAATTTTTTTTTTTTAATTTTTCGGTCGCCGGAAAAATAAAAGGGCAGTGGCCCTTGTTAGTTGCCATCGGCCTGTTTGGCACAGTGGCTAATGTGCCCGCGTAGACAAGGAGGTCGCGGGTTCGAGCTTGACGGAAAGGTAATTTTTGTTTAATTTTTTGTTTTTTAAAGTTTTTTTTAATTTATTTAATAATTTTTATATTATTTGTTTTTAAACAATTATCTTTTTAAATAAAATTTTTTTTAAAAGGGTAATTTAAACAAAATAATAAAAGATTATTAAATTTATTTAAAAAAAAACTTTAGAAAATTTTTGTTAAAATTTTTTTTGTGAAAGGAGATATAATGTGCTTGTGGAAATGGTAGATGTTCCGATCTGAAGGAAGTTATCATGCACTTATCTCTCTTTTAAAGAGAGAATCACCGGAATCCTTTGATGCAAGGGTTCGCCGAACTAGTTTGCACACTGTGTTTAGTCAGTTGGAGAATCAGGTGATTTCTCACCTAAGAAAGCCAGACTCAGGATACGAAGCTGACTCCGAAGACAATATCTTCGGACAGAGAATTGAAGAATCCGACACTGTGCAATTTGTTTCGGATGTTCAAACTGGTGCCAGTTGTACACCGGGTGTACCAACAGATGAAGTGAGTGTGGGCTATACACCACGCTCTCCTGAGCCTGATCCTGACCCAGCAGAAGCAGAAGAAGAGGAAGAAGAAGAAGAAGAAGAAGAAGAAGCAAGCAGCAGCAGCAGCAGATCCAGTGGAAGTGAAACCTGAGATTGTCATCATTAGCAGCAGTTCTGAAGGAGAACATAGATGCACTAAGAAGGCGAGATTTGATTTAAATTATTAAATCATATTGTACTGCTTTGTATTTCCAGTTTGCCTCAATAAAAGTACTTGTTTGCTTTGAATAAAAAGTTGTTTATTCTGCAATGGCTGCAAACACTAGTCTACCTATCCCTGAATTTAATGGTAGTGACTATGAATACTGGTCAATAAAAATGAAGACTTTGTTGATAGGAAAAGGTCTTTGGGATGTAGTTGAGGAAGGTTATACAGAACCAACTGCTGCTGAATGGGCAGCATTTTCAAATGCTGATAAAAAGACAAGAAAAGAAGCACAAAAGAATAATGCTTTTGCCTTATATCACATTCATGCTGCTTTAGACAAAACTATCTTTCCTAGGGTTGCATCATATGTCATTGCACAAGATGCATGGAATGCCTTAAAAGAGAGCTATAGAGGCAGTGACCAGGTGAAGCAGGTAAAACTGCAAACCTTGAAACGAGATTTTGAGAATCTCAAGATGCAGGAGAATGAAAGAGTTGGAGATTACTGCGTGAGAGTGAAAGCAAGAGTCGACAAAATGGTCACACTAGGAGAGGATATCAAACCAGAGATGATGGTGAAGAAAGTGTTGAGAACACTTCTTCCAAAATGGAATTCTGTAGCAATAATTATTGAAGAATCAAAAGACTTATCCACATTGTCTTTTGATGCATTAACTGGATCACTTCTCTCACATGAAGAGAGATTGCAGGAAACTCCTACCACCAGTTATGGAGGAGATGACAAGGCTTTTGCTACACATGAAGGAAGAGGTAGAGGCCGAGGCAGAGGTCAACAGAGAGGCAGAGGCGGGAACAATCAAAGAGGGGGAACTCCTAACAGAGGAGGATCATCCAATAGAGGTGGAAACCAGAATAGAGGAGGACAAGACAGCAATACAGAGGGAAACAATCTGGAAAAGGAAAAGGAGGAGACAAGTCAAAGCAAGTTTGCTACAATTGTGGCAAACCTGGCCATTATGCTCGTGATTGTTGGTCAAAGACTTCACAAGGAAGCAAAGAAGCAACTGAGAGCAAGCAATCGGGTTGGGAATTTTGGAGAAGAGGAAGAGTCCTCAAATCTCTTTCTCTCTTATGGCCAGACAGAGCAAAATTTGAATGATACATGGATTTTGGACACAGGGTGTTCAAATCACATGAGTGGCAAAGAAGAACTCTTTGCTAAGATAGACTCCTCATACAAATCCAAAGATTCGGTTGGGTGATGACAAGTCATTGGCAGTTGAAGGCATTGGAGCTATGGCGGTTCCAACAAAAGAAGGCATAAAACATGTAAGTGATATCTATTACACTCCTCATCTTCAACACAATCTGTTAAGTGTTGGTCAAATGCTTGAAAAGAATTATAAGTTGATTTTTGATGAGGGTAAATGCACCATTTTTGACAAAAACCATAGTAATAGAATCATTACACAAGTGCCAATGTCGAAAAATAGATTATTTCCTTTGAAGTTTGGCCAGCCAAGAGGAAATAAGTTAGCAAATGTAGCTATTACCAATCCAAGTGTCCTGTGGCACTTGAGATATGGTCACTTGAATTCTGCAAGTTTGAAATTGCTAACTTCACAAGCAATGGTGACTGGACTTCCCAAAGTTCAAGATAGTAAGGAAGTCTGTGAAGGGTGTGCCTTGGGCAAGCATGCCAGATCGAAATTTCCTCGTGGACAAGCATGGAGGGCCAACTATCCTCTTCAGTTGGTACATTCAGACATCTGTGGTCCGATGCAGACCAAGAGTCTAGGTAACCACTCTTACTTCCTACTTTTCATTGATGATTGCACAAGAATGTGTTGGATATACTTTTTGAAGCATAAGGATGAAGCATTTGCATGCTTTGTTGATTTTAAAGCAAAAGTTGAAAGTGAGAGTGGATATTCAATAAAATGTCTTAGATCAGATAGAGGAGGAGAATACTCCTCTAATCAGTTTTTGAATTTTTGTAAACATCATGGCATCAAGAGGCAGTTCACAACTGCCTACACTCCACAATAGAATGGTGTAGCAAAAAGAAAGAATCGCACCATTGTGGAGATGGCGAGATCAATGCTTCAGACAAAGCATTTGAGTAATGCATATTGGGGAGATGCAACAAGGACTAGTGTTCACATCTTGAACAGAAGTCCTACTTCGAGTTTGAAAGGGAAGACACCTTATCAAGCCTCGGTATGGTAAGAAACCAAATGTGAAGTATTTCAGAGTATTTGGTTCATTGGCATATGCTCACATTCCTGATGAGCTGAGAAAGAAGTTAGATCCAAAGAGTCAGGCTTGCATTTTTGTAGGATATTGTGAAAACACAAAGGGTTATAGACTCTACAATCCTACAACTCGAAAGATTGTGGTGTCAAGGGATGTGATTTTTGATGAAGGGGGAGAGTGGGGTAAGCCCCAAATATTCAAATGATGTTGAAGCCACTGAAGTAGTTGCTCAGCAGGTGCAACCACAGACTACCATAGAAAGGAAAGCAGTCTCCGCCCTCACATCCACCAAGTCCATCTTCGATTCAACTCGCTTCTCCAAGTCCTTCTCCACAACGATCAGTAAGTTCCTCACCAATGGATATTGATGTTCCATCCAAAGGTAAGAGAACTTTACAGTATCATCCATCATCTCAGATGTTGGATAAGAATTTTTCAAGAAGATATACTAGAAGTCAAGCTAGTGAAATGGATTCTGTTTTACATAGATTAGAAAGTATGCACTTGTATGGTGATGATGAATCACAACAAGAACCCAGAGGAGATCAAGTTAACTATGCATTGTTAACTAGTGCACAGCTTGAACCTTCTAGTTTTGAGAAGGCATGTACTCAGAAGATTTGGCAAGATGCCATGGAAGAGGAGATAACCTCTATAAAAAACAACGACACTTGGGAGCTCGTGAAGCTTCCGAAAGGAAAGAAATGTGTTGGCTGTAAATGGATCTTTAAGACCAAGTTTAATGCTGATGGAAGCATTGAAAAGCATAAGGCAAGATTAGTGGCAAAGGGTTTTACTCAGAAGTATGGAATAGATTATGAAGAGACATTTGCTCCTGTAGCCAGACAGGAGACAATCGAACAGCTTCTTGCCTTAGCTGCACACAAAGGGTGGAAAGTCCAACACATGGATGTGAAGAGTGCATTTCTCAATGGTTACTTGACAGAAGAAGTGTATGTTGAGCAGCCACAGGGATTTGAAGTGCAAGGTAAGGAACACCTTGTTTACAGATTGAAGAAGGCACTCTATGGTCTGAAACAGGCACCAAGAGCTTGGTACTCACGCATTGATGGGTACTTCAAAGAATATGGGTTCACAAGGAGCAAAAATGAACCCACACTTTACTACCTAAAGCAAGGTAAAGATATCCTCATAGTTTGTTTGTATGTGGATGATCTTATTTTTATGGGTAGTAATGAGAAAATGAATAGGGAGTTCAAACACTCCATGTTGACACAGTTTGAGATGAAAGATCTTGGATTAATGCACTACTATCTGGGAATGGAAGTTCATCAATCAGATACAGGGATCTTCATCTGTCAACATAAGTATGCTCAAGATATGATCAAGAAGTTTGCTATGGAGCATTGCAAACCAGTTGCAACTCCAGTTGGACATGGGATCCAATTAAGCAAAGATGATGGAGCACAGAAAGTTGATGTGACCACTTTCAGAAGCATGGTTGGGAGTTTGATGTTTCTCACCAACACCAGACCTGATATTCAGTATGCTGTATCTCTTGTTTCTAGATTTATGTCTAACCCCTCAGAGCTGCATTTGAAGGCAGCTAAAAGAATTTTGAGATATGTGAAGGGTACATTGGATTTTGGAATCCAGTACCATAAATGTAACACTATCAAGCTTGTAGGCTTTAGTGATAGTGATTGGGGTAGCAATATTGATGACAGAAAGTCAACATCAGGCAACTGTTTTAGTCTTGGATCAGGACTAATAACTTGGAGTTCAAAAAAGCAGATAGTAGTAGCGCTATCTTCAATAGAAGCAGAGTATATAGTGGTTACTTATGCTAGTACTCAAGCCTTGTGGTTAAGGAAAGTACTGGAAGAGATTGGAGAACAACAAAGTGGTCCAACCAAAATCTACTGCGACAACATCAGTGCCATTCAGTTGGCATATAATCCAGTCCACCATAGCATAACCAAGCATTTTGATATGAAGTATCACTTCATCATAGATATGGTGGAACAAGAAATTGTTGAGCTTCAATACTGTCACACTTTGGAGAACGTTGCTGACATCTTCACCAAGGCGATGACAAAAGCTCAATTTGTAAAGCTGAGAGACTGTGTAGTCAGTTCTCTCAACTTTAAGGGGGAGAATGTTGTAAATGTGAACAGGGATTCACCTCACTAGGCTTAGAAAGATCCCTTTCCTAAGCCTAAGTGTGAACACACCCTATATTTGTCGGCAATTTTTGTCGGCAAATTCCCGTACCTTCTCTCCTAATATCCCTCCTATCTTCTTCCTATTTTTCCTCCTCCTTATCCCTCCATTTCCTCCCTTTTCCTTATCCCTCCAACCTCCTTATCCCTCTGCGCCTTTCTTTCCCCTATCTTCTCCCTCCTTATCTCCTATTTCCCCTTATCTCTCCTTTTCCGACTTTCCTCCTATTCCCTTTCTATATATTATGCAATTTGAATATATTGTAAAGGTTGAATGCTTCAATTCAATAAAGTTGTTAATATTTTATTGGTCCTGCATTTTTTTTCTTGTTGCGACTGTGTTCGGTTTCAATAGAAGCCTCTCCATGTTCTCTAGTTATCTTGATACAACTGCCGCTACACTCACTCAGAGCACGAGTGGGCAGAGTTGTAGGCTTACAACCTTGATGCTAAGGAAAACTACCTAGACCATCTAACTATCTAGACCTTCACCGCTCATGTGGCGGTGTTCCATTAGCTCCCACATTTGATATATCAATGGTGATTTTGTGTGGTGAGCCACGTGCGGGAGTATGGGTGGACCTATGTTCGAAAGTGAGCCTGTCCTCTTGCCCCTAAATGATCAGATCTTTGGTCCATCTATACTCTAACTATGGAGGGTTAGAACCTCTTATGGATATAGTACGTATGGGAACCAAATTGGTCCCCTGCACAACATATTCCTCAGCTGATCATGTGGATGCACATGCAGTGTGGTCTCGATAATGGCTTTGGAGTAGAGCATCCTCATGCTGAGAAGCTCCGCATTTAGTCTTGTGACTAGAGGAGTGTATTGAAGCTCCTCTATCATGGGTCCACTCAACAAGATCTATCCATGTCTATTTGTCACCTCTAATACTCACCGAACGTCATTCAGTTTGCTCATGTGTGTGAGGACTCAACACATGTTGTGAACCAGTTGGGGGTTGATCATGGGCATCGGTCCTGGACCTTTTCCGATCACCCCGTTTGTTCACCATTTGTGTACCTAACATCTAGATGTGTTTTATTATGCAAAAAAAGTATACAAATGACAATTATCTCCTTTTAAATTTTTATTGTGAACCCTAAACTGTTTGATGTTGTTTTTAGATGTGTTGTATCAGCGTTAGAAACTCTCACATATTTTGAAATATTGTTGGATTTTATACTCAGTTAAATTGGCTTTCACATGTATACCCGCAACTCGACAACTTGGTGATGAAACCCAAGTCATGTAAACCAACCTATAATGTGTGGAAGTGAAGCCCACACACGGTCAGGGGGCACAGGTCCTCCCAGTTCCTCACCCATTTTCCCCCAATCAGTGTCATACCCTCCAAAGAGGAGTATATGCAAATTTTTTAGGATACAAAAGGATATTGGACCCAGTATGGTCTAGTAACACATGGTACATGGGATTTGGGCCAACGGATGGAAGTTACACCCACCGTCATTGAACCCTACTAATGGTTGGATATGAAGCCCAACTCACTAGCATTTAAGTGCCAGGTGGTGTGTGTAGTTCCTTTTACTTTGCAAAAATGACAAATGCATAAAAGAGCATAATGATCATTCCTAAATGATATGCATGAAAATAAAGGAACTTTTCAAGTTTATAAATAATGCATGCTAATGTCATATATGACATTTTGATGATGAAATTACAATGACATGGCCACTAATTGGGCGTCAAGCATGCAAACGACACACCATCTCTATCAAGGTCATTGTATTTAGGGGTGAACTACACATAGAGGTCTGCTATTTCCAACAATGCCTTTCTAATGAAAGGAAAATTAAAACAAACTAGGACTTGTTCATTGACCCTTTTTTATTTGAGTTCCTAGTTTGCGACGGTTCATTGCTTTCTAGAAATATACAGAGCAGAATATTCAGAATAGATAGTGAAATTGGGGCCTACCTCAAATCCTGCTCTACTGCCCACTAAGTTTCTTGTTGTCTACCTTTTCCTCTATAAACTATAGGTTTGATCTATGGGCTGCAGTGGTGACCGTAGGTTACAGCCGCAGGTCAAAAAATAATCGTAGCTAAAATCTACGGTTAGCACCTGAGGTAAGAAATAGCCAAGAAAAGTCAAAAATCAAGGCTAAAATTATGGGTTCCCACCGTGATCGCCATCTGAACTAACCACAAAGCATGCACCTAGCTACTGCATTGATCTATATCATCATAAAAGCACAAATATTCACACAAGTACATAAATTGAACATAAAAATAGTATGTAATATTTCTCGTATTAATATTTGAATGTGTTTTGATTACAAAAATTCCCTATTAGGGTCACTTGAAATATGATACTGATACTACAATTGCCAATGCCCTCAATAGGGTATGCGCACTTATTGTGCTCTATTGATTAGTCACAAACTACCTTGGGGTGGAGCTAACCCCCTTCTCTGCGATGTGGAAGGATTATGACATAAGATCCTCTTGCACTTGTCTCCCTGTGAACAAGAAACAATAGCACACGATTAAAAATATTGATAGCCTCTCGTGATAAGGCCCTTTAAGGAAATATGCATATAAGTACCATTAAAATAGAGAAACAAGAAAGAATAAATAAATACTTTAAACTATTCTAATTAAATCAAGAATTATGCTACAACATGAAGGACATGAATAAGGAAATGATGCATAGATCAAATATCAAATTAGGAACAATAATGGGCATAAAATATCCAATGTAATCCTACTTAATACAATGCATAAAATATCTAATTTCTACGGTCATAGTTTCTCTAAAATGCAATTAAACCTATGAAAAGACTAATATAACTAATCTATGTATTCAAAAGCAAAGCAAGTAAGGTGATCATTAACCTTTTACAAACCATAGTTGTTATGGGTGGTCTACACTGTGAACTGTGGCTGACAGCCACGATTTGACCTTTGATATGTTTACCCTTAGAATTAGGGGCAGTGGGATTGATCTCCTTATCCAAATTGATGTTCAAGGGTCACCTTTTTCATCCTTTGATATATTTGGTGATTAAGTCACTGTGAAGGGCCTTCATTTACCTGTATTTATGTTTCTTGATCCTCCTAGGCACCTAGGGCATCCATGGCTAATTGGTCTTTAGATGGATAGCAAAGAGACTCAAATACATAAAGTCAATATGCAATTTGACAGGGATTCATTGCTCAAATCATCTCCTTTTCTCCCCATTTTGGAGGGGGTATTTATAGCATACCCCCTAGATCTAGGGGTGGCTTCATGGAGAAGCCAAGACCAAGAAGGGTGGTTAGGACAGTTGGGATGGAAGCCTCTAGAATATTTTGTCCTTCAATTGCCTCCTATATCTTTCAGTCATTCCAATAGATTTGGCTTGGATGGAAGGCCTAACTAAACTTCAGTTAAGACCATAGGTCATAGTTGCACTCCAGACTATAGATCATAGGTGTCAACCACGGTTTAGACTGCTTAGGAAAAAATGCCTAAATTGAGTGGTTAGAACCACTGCTCTATCTTAGAGTCTATCCAAGATCCTTCAAATGATTTTGTAGAATGTCCATATGAGTATTTGCCCTTAGCATGATGCATTTTAGGTGTCTACAGGGTGATAAATCTCTAGGAGAAGACCAACTCCTTCTATTCCAGCTACCTATGTTGTAAAGGAGGAAAGGGAAAAAATGAATGAAAAATAGATTAAAAGGAGGCTATAATAAAAAATAATAAGGACAACATATGGACGCATCAAGACACACATGTTCAATGTCATTGATGGAAATAGCAGCATACAACCTAACAAATCAGCTCATTCCATCATCACTTATTGTTTGGTACTATGGACAAGGACAAATTATAGAACCAACGGGAGGGTGCATGAAATCTAGATAGTAGAATTAGAGCACTCCCACTCAATCAAAATTTTAAAAAATAAAACCCTAATGCCTAGGGATGGATGCAAATTCCAAAACCACCTAGCGAGACCCACAAAATCTAGATAGCAAAATTAAGTGAACAAGCTCAGATGACCATCATAGAAATAAACATCCATACTTAAGCAAAAATAGAAGCAAAGATAGATTGAGAGAACAAACAATTATATACTATTATTTACAAGGTGAAGAATAATTACATATAAATTATAAAATCCACAAAGTCACACTTTGAAATGGCGAGCATTCCCCTATTTATAAAATATTTTACAATAAATTCAAATTATAGTATTAATGGCATTAGGTGGGATAATCTTGTTGGAATGGTTGGAAGATCTATTGTGGCTCTACTACAAGAGGAATGGCAATTATTCAAAGGTATTTAGGTGATTCTACATCAATCTAGGCCTTCGATCACTTTGACATTCCTATTGGGCCATAAATTTACCTTACCCATTCGTGTTATAGGAAATCCTAGAATTGATTCCCTCTAAAGTCATACATTCTAAATTATCTCCTTCCATCCATAAAATAGATGTACAAGGTGGCTAATATCATTAATGCCTATTCTTATGAATCTCCAGTGATTCCTCCTTGGTAAATTATGACCTCTTTCTTGGAGGGCTATTTGGGCATAGTTCCTTGTTTAACCACCTTCCCAATTCTCCACCCCGTAGATGGGTAGCTTGGATTGGAATTTTATTGCTACCTTCAAAAATTTTTATCCATTCTTGGGATAGGAATTTGGAAATGAGAATTATTGTTCTTATTTCCCATTCCTTAATTCATCTTGGATGGGAATTTTGGATCTAGATGTTTCATTTAGAAGTCAGGCGGTACATTGAGGTTTGACTCCAATGCTTTCTCGCATACCTATCCGTATGTCCTTCTTAATGCTTCAAAATTGGGCATTCTAAATTGCCAACATCTTACCCAAAAATAAGAGTGGGTAAAGGGGTACCAAAATGCATCCACAGTTACCACCTTCACCCTAATCCATGTGTTTATTACCTAAAAAGGATGAAGTATTACACATAAACATGTGTACCTTTGTCTATGTGAGAATGTCCTATGATGAAAATATTCATGGTAACAATCCCTCCTTGATAGAAAGAGCCTTCATGCATTGCTACTTATCCAATGACTATACACTCCCTATGAAAATCCTATCTAGTATGGGATATGAAGGTAAAGTTTTAGGTCCACAATAATAATACATTCAAGATCCTTTGTAAGTTGACCTATCGATTACATACCCAATAAAAATCAACACTTAACAATCGATGATGAATTCGTATATCATCATGTCTTAGAGTGGATTAATGAGGTTGAGGATCCCCTTATCCCTCAAACAAATTATTTTACAATATGATAACCCTGGTTTATCTTGAGATAAGAATAACTTGTAGAGAATATGCTGAAGGGGGATACTCTTTGTGATATGGCTCATGAAGATATATTTAAAAATATATTTTTATTTGATGGGTTAGTCCCTTGTGTTTCTCATGTTCAAACTATTAATTCTTAAGAGGATTTAATCTCTATGTCTCCAAAATACCTTGAGCAACTAGGAATTTCCCCTATCCCTCCTCACTATGATGATGACTCATACATCTTCATTGAGGATACCCTCAATGTTAACATATGAACTGAAGAAATCCCTAGAGTCCTTAAATTATGAAAAGCCTTTTCCATGGATGAGAAATAGTAACTTACCAAGTTTCTAAAGGAATTTCAATATGTCTTTGCTTGGTCAAATGTAGACATGCCAGGGCTTGACCCCTCCTTGGTCATGCACCACTTAGTTTTCAAACCCAATGTTAAACCCATTAAGTAGAAGCTTAGGAAGATGCATTCCAAAGTAACCTTATTATTTAAAAAGGAGCTCAAAAAAATCCTTGATATTAGTTTTATCAAAGCTATCGACTATTCTGATTAGATCTCCAACATCGTTCTAGTGGATAAGAAGGAAGGTATGATCAAAGTATGTACCAACTTTAGGGACCTAAACTTAGCTTTTATGAAGGACAAATTTTCCCTATCCAACATAGACATGATAATATACTCCACTATTGGAAGTGGAATGCTATCACTCATGAATGGTTTCTTGAGATACAATCAAATCAAGATTACCCCTGAGGACCAAGCTAAGAAAGCTTTCATAACTCCATCGGGCACCTTTTTTTATAGGGTAATACATTTTATCCTAAAATATGCTAGTGCCACATACCAAAGGACCATGACATATATATTTCATGACTTGATGCATGATATTTTTGAATATTCCATGATGATCTTCTTGGTCACTACATCAAATGAGAAATTCATGGTCAAGATTTAAGATGTATCTTTCAATGACTTTGACAATACAATTTTTTCTTAACTCTCCAAGTGTATTTTTGGACTCACATCTAGCAATATCTTAGGCTTCATAGTGTCTAGGTGAGGTATTGAAGTAGATACAATAAATTTTTTTTATTATTTCTAATATGCCTCCTCCTCGTAACCTAACCAAGTTGCATAAGCTATTCGATAATTTATAGCCCAGTTAGTTGATAAGTGTTAACATTTTCTTAGGCTCCTTATAAAGGATGTAGAGTTCAAGTGGGATATTGAGTATCAAAAATCCTTAAATTAATTCAATAAGTATCTCACTTTCCAACCATAGCACCCTAAAATTGGCACAGTTAAACCCTTAGTAAAAAGATAAAAATTTGAATTTTAACCCCAAAACCGCCTATTAACCACCCATTACCCGCTCCCCTTGTTTTCCATGCCATTTTTAGGATTTGTTTTGATCTCATATGAACGACTATGATTTGAGATGATTCTATGCAATTGCAGATGATTATGTAATATTTGAGACGATCTAGACGTCTACAAACCTCAGACTCTTCATTAGACATCCGAAATCAGGTATATTATATCTTATTTAGCATACTTTATGTGTTTAGAACTTATTCATGTTTTCTATATCCATATAAATCAGCATTGGCATATATAATAGCTTAGATTCATCTTTTCCAAACCTAGGATATGAATGATTAAAGTACAAAATGAACACATCAAACCTATTATTAACCTAGGCGTGGAAACTGCCACTCAAAATTTTCATGGTGAACCCACCATCCGTCAAAATTCACCCTTATATTCCCCTCCCCGATAGGCGTGACATTCATAGGGCCTATCAGTCCGAGGTATTGTCCCATCCTTCTCACATCCCCATTTTGGGCGCAGATCCTATAGCCTGAAGGTAAGGATGCAAAAAATTTGGAGCGATACACCAACATATCCTTATCCCACCTAACCTAGATAACCATTTAATGCTTTTATATGGTATCTAAAACCCAATACTTAGGAGCTATGCTTTCTCAATATTATGATAAGAACAAAGAAGAATCCATCTACTATATTAGTAGATGTAGACACCAAAACAGCATCATTCGATTAAGTGACTACAAACACTGATCGCATGCACATACACAGCTTTCAGGGCAGCCTTTAGAGGTCAAACAGTGGTCTTGACCACTTGCACAATGGTTCGGAGGGTCAGAAAAGAATCAAAGCAATGTTAGTCATCTTCAAAACAAAGCCTTAACAGAGCCTTAACAAAAACTTTGAAACCTTTGAATCAAAAGCAAAGTATCTGAAAGCAAACAAGCCTTAACAAAAGGGGAGCCCAGCCTTGGACGTCGCAAAATCGCGACGTCGCGATATCGCGCGGTCACGATATCGTGACGTCGTGATATCACGCGGTCGCGATATCGCGACAGTGCCCACCACGCACCCAGCCTTTTCCTTAGTGTCGCGATATCGCGACAGACCCCTGCCTTCGTGCCTGCCGCAGACACGTAAACATATAAAAGCATGCAACCACTCAAAAGCCGACACGTCATCAGTTAAAGGCAGAGTTAAAGCAAACATTAAAAATGATTTTAAAAAGCAAATATCCAAAGAGAGCATTCAAAGCAATTTACGACGAGCTTTAATGGAATAACAAGCGGTTTCAAAATATCCGATCCGAGGCCACGCCTCATAACTGCGATCAGTCAGTGCGAGCCATGTCCCATAATGGCCCGATAAGGATCAAATCCGAGCGGCCCTTACGGATTTAGGGTTTGGCATTAATGCTCCAAGAGGCGAAAATCTCTATAAAAACCGGCTCGATACAATGAAAAAAGAGGAGAGAAGTTACGAAGCATTTTAAAAGCAACAAAGTGCTGTTACACTGAACACTCGACTGCGTTCACCTGAACCTTCAATCCCGACATTGGATCATGTTAATCCATCAATTCGACGACAACTCTTTCCTTTGAGATTTCGGGCCCATTCCCAGTGGATTGGTGCCGAGATCAGATTTAACGGGAGCGGCCCGCTTGGGCATCCCGCACATGTTTTTGTTAATTTAATATATGCTGTCTTCGGATGTTCTAAAACAGTCTATGTTCTATGATCTATGATGTTTTGAATATATTAAAGCAGCTTATGTCTTTATGTTTTCGAATGTAAATTGTCCTCGAATGTTTTAAAACAGTTTATGTTTTAAAGGCAAACGTTTTATTTACGCATTCATTAAATCTTTTACATGCATTTTCCATTGCTTCCTAGAGACAAACCTTCTGACTTCTTACTGCAGGTGCTATTAACAGTTTACTGTTTCTTTTGCAGCAAGAACAGCAGCAAGCAAGGACTCATCACCGCAAGCGGCGGCAACACTGTAGCCCGTCCATTTTACATGTGGGCATGCGGAAAGAGATCACTATTCATCTGGTGTATTTAAAAGAACGTGTAACTGAGGAGACATATTGTAACCGAGCGGAATTACGTTAATAAAAAGGGTTGTGCTCCTATTTTTAATTTAATTCTATCCGTGTTATTTTATGCATCAATTTAGTTCTGTTTTATTGCATCTCAGTGTTTTATTTCCGAAATCTCATGCTTTCAGTGGCGATCACGGTGGGACCGTTCCCAGATTTTTAAAATCACAGAAGTTAATTAAACTTGTTGTGTCTTGTGCTTAACAGGTACTTCTTTTTAGCCGGAGGTCAGAAACAGCAATTTCGGGCAGAAAGGAGGTAACGGTTCTAGCCGTCCATATCATTTTCTATTGCGAAGTTTCGGGTTATTTCATTTACTGTCATTTTAATTTCTTTTAATTATTACAGTAAGGTAGAGAAATTTTTCTTAAAATTTTTTTTTGCTTTATTTAATTATGTAGTTATCTGCATAATTATTCATTTAATAATTAAATCTTTTTAATTATTAAAATAAGGTAGAGAAATTTTTCTTGCTTTATTTAATTATGTAGTTATCTGTGTAATTATTCATTTAATAATTAAAAAATTTTGTTAAAGAAAGGTAGAAAATTTCTTTTCAAAATTCCTACTTGCTGTTTGCCGGTTTGTAGTGTCTGTCTGGCATAGGGAAAGCTTTCTTTTTCAGTTGCCTGTTTCAATTTTGCAAAGTAAAATGAACCTCACACACCATGTGGTATTTTAAACCAAGGCGTTGGTCGTAAAACCCCAACCCTTGAGCAAGACCAAAGGTGGATTCCATCATCACTTTGGCTTGAGATATTGCATCCATTACCTCGATCGCGACTGTTGCTAGACGTAAATCCTGACGAAAGCTGACCAAGTGTTGCTGGGGTGATTCCCATGCACGCGAGGATAAGTCTTCTATGGTAGGTGTCATAAACAGAGTGATTCCCCTTCTGTACCACCTATGTTCCACGTACCATCTCGCTCTCACGTACCTATAGTCTCCCTCACGTAAGGGCGGGTATATAGAGAGGTTGGTATATCGGTCCGACAATGGTATATTGAAGGGGCGACCATTTATGGGAGTCATATGAGCCAACATTATGCATTTAAACGTTCTTCCAAACTTACAAAAACAAAACAAAACATCAAAATGCACTAAACCAGTTTAGGACACACTATCAATCCTTAAAAGAGATAATCACGGTTTTGTGTATGTGTGTGTTCATTTCTGCTTAGTGTAAACAAAAAGACAAATCATCATAAACGAGATAAAATCTGCTTAGATAGTAGAGAAGCAACACAATGGTGTACACCCGTAGCCAAGCCCAATCAAGGGCGGACGCTACGAAAGGTGCACAAAGAGAGGGCGCTAGTCGCCTTCCCTTTAACCCCAAGGATTTGGTCATACCACCTTGGTGGCCTGACACACAAGGCGGTCCCCTCCACACCTTAACAGATAAGGACTATGGGGGTACCCCTTCTAGGAGCACTCCTGTTCAGCATAGCACTCAACACACATCCTCCCATGAGGGGTACATCCATAGGAGAGCTACCTTAGATGCTCGTTACGAGCGGTCACCGCGCGATGAAGCGCCGAGGCAACCTAGGGTTCGATGGGAGGAACCACATGGTTACACTATCCCTCCCTCAACCCCTCCAGTTGTCAGGACTACGATGACAAATCCAGAGCACAAAGCTCCTCAGGCAAGCCAAGCCAATTCCGTCTGCCAAATCATGTTCGCTTATGAAAGAGAGCATGAGGAAGATTCCTACCTTCCTCAAAAACAATACACATCACGGGAGCAATACGCCTCCGCACCTGCTAGATATCATGGTCACACTCTGAGGCCAGCGCCTCAGATAAATGCCGCTACCCCCATCAGAGAGAGATGGCCTCTAGAGATCTTGGATCACTACGACCAAGATAGATATGTCAGAGAGGCATCTAGGCCTTCTACACATGAGGCGACAAGACCAACTATCTTAGAGCCTGTCAAGCATTTCGCACGTCGGGTGCAACTCACGCAACTTGAGCTCGACCGACTACCATTAGAGAAACTGTACCATATTAACGAAGAGCGCCTTCAGCGCCAGAAGGATGAGTTGTTCCAACACACTATGCAAGAAAGGACTCCAACCCCTCACACACATAAGACAAAACATTATGAGAGGCACAAATCCGAACCTCCTGAGCAAAATAGGGTAGACCAAATTGACCCGACAGTCGCCAGAAAAGCCGCCCGCCAAGCTCGAACCACGCGGCTTGAGCAAGGTCGTCAGGAGTTAGAATACTTATACATGCAGCGCAAAGCGGATAAGTTGCGCCGAGACGAGTCTCCGTGACCTTATCAAGCATCGCCCCCGACGCCTCCCAGACATGAGCGGGGGGTTAATCTTATAACCAATGATGGGCCCCTTCCTCAGGAACCCACTCAGGTTCATGGGCCACCCTTAGAAATTCATCAAGAAGCCTCTGAGGAATCAAAGCAAGAAGAAGAGAGGGATGAAATGCCCTGTCAAGGCATGGGGGGTGCCATCGAGCCACCCCTTCATAGGCCTCAAGTCCCTCAACAAGAACCAACCAAAGAGGAGGAGCTCAAATCTCTCGATACATGCAAAACATTGGAGCACTTAGAGTCGCTAGAGACCAAGATTTTGGAGCTCCCAATGCCCAACTTACATGAGGCTCCTTTCGAAGAGGATCAACCTTTAACCGTAGGTCTACCTGATGATGCAGTCCTCCATGTCTCAGAATCTCCAGATTCTGATGAACTATACACATTGTCCGAAGGTGAGGATGAAACAGAGATAGCTCAAAGCAATCACATACGACAACATCGACATCCCATAAATATCGATGAAGCATGTCAGCAAATAAACATAATACTAGGGCATGAGTGGCGCATAGACCCAGCCCACCGGCATCACATGTCCATCCCACTCCTTGGGGAAGGTCGCGAGCAACTTCCACCCAGAGATATCATAGCACCATCAGTGTCGAAGGCAGACCCTGTCCTCCTATCCGTGCATAAGGCCGATCCATTCGTGCCAATTCCTACAGAGCCAGATCCGGTGCACAAAGATTGTCAAGCTGGGGGTACCTCTATTCCCTGAAGAGCAAGTGGATTACACCAAATGCTCCAAAGGTGTCCATCAACCCTTTGGTCAAACCAAAAAGCTCCAAGGATTATCGCAATCTCTTGGTCAATCCCAAAAATGCTCCAAGGATTTCCACAATCGCTTGGTCAATCTCAAAAAGCTCCAAGGATTATCGCAATCGCTTGGTCACCCCAAAAGCTCCAAGGATTATCACAATCGCTTGGTCAATCCCCCAAAGGCTCCAAGGATTCTTGCAATCGCTTGGTCAACCCCAAATGCTCCAAGGATTCTCACAATCGCTTGGTCAATCCCACAAAGGCTCCAAGGATTCTTGCAATCGCTTGGTCAAACCCAAATGCTCCAAGGATTCTTGCAATCGCTTGGTCAATCCCCCAAAATGCTCCAAGGATTATCACAATCGCTTGGTCAATCCCACAAAGGCTCCAAGGATTCTTGCAATCGCTTGGTCAATCCCAAAAGGCTCCAAGGATTCTTGCAATCGCTTGGTCAATCCCAAAACGCTCCAAGGATTTCCACAATCACTTGGTCAAAAATCAAGAAAATTCAAAAACAACAAAAATTTGCATCTCATTTCTAGGCATACTCAAATTCATCAAATAGAGAGTTCTTCTCGCAATTCATCTTCATATTCACCAAAATCAATCCATCAAAAATACAAAAATACATAGCTGCATCCAAGCATTGCATCCATACATTGCATATTTGTGGTCATACAGGTCAAAGGCACCATAGGCTGTCATGGTTCTACTAGTCCATCTTGTTCCACACTGTTCCATTTTACAAAAACAACAAAACACCATGCACTTTACCACACTAGAGTCAGTGGTCTTTTAATGTATCAAGAGTTTTTCGTGATTCAATCATCATTTTGCTCTTTAGCAATGAAATGTATCAAGTCAAACAGATTTTACGAAGGTAGAGTTACACTTGCAATACACCTTGTTACGTAACATCCCAACACAAATTAAAACACATAAAAATTCCCGAGTTGTGTGAACGAAGGATGAAACCTCGCACAATAATCCAGGTTACCATAAGCGAAACGGTTATCTTGCTCATCCCCCCGTGCGAATGACCCCAAGAATGCCGAGAGTTGGCAAAAGGACAAGCATCCTCCCTACCCAATTCCCTAAGAATCCCAAAGTTGCAAAACGTCAAAAATTTGCAAAATGTCAAAACTTCAAAATTTGACACCCTACAGTGCACATCTCAAAAAGCACAAAGAATAGTGATTATCGTCACTCCATATCCAAATCCCTTGCTCAAGAGAAAAGAAAAATAAATCAAAATAAACAATGATTATTATCACTATAACGAGCAAGTATCCCAATACAATTGAAGAAAAGAAGGGAGTTGACCTTGAATCCCCGGAACTCTCAAGGATTCTCGACAGGTCATGAGGCAAGCCTCGCATACCGGTTTGGTTGATAGCCTATCGGTCACTCGGCGGTAAACTTCTCGCATGACGATATATCTATCACATTAACTTGTGTATAGATCAATGTTTGCATGTGGGTGAGCTAGCTTATGGTATCCTGGAGAACACCGCAGATTAATCTAACTACATACAACAAAGGAGTTAGTGGAGCTAATTAGGTGATCCTCAGTACAGGTTCGGTTGAAAGCCCATCTGGCACTGGCGGTATCCTGACAAATACCACATAAATGAACTCAATTGCACACACAGGGATGTGAAATAGCTTGGTTAAAAACAAGTCCGATTCATACCTTGTTCAAAAGTCTTGTAAGATAAAGTACAATCATGGCTAGTGAGTTAAAACTGTCTGAGTCTCAGAAAACCTTAGCTACATTTCTAAACCAATTGCACTACTTTTCATCCTTGCAATACCATCAGAAAATACAAAAAGAAGAAACACCACATTTGTACATAGCAAAGTAATGGAGTTCTAAACAGTCTATGGTGCCATAACCAAATCTCACTAAGTCCATACATCCATTTCATTTCTGCATATCACATGCATTTGCATTCCTCATGCATCCATCAAAATAAATCAACATACAACATCGGTAATTATCATACCATATGCATCCATCAATATCAAGTAGCATGCACCCATCAACATCAATCATTGCGCATAAAATCATGACATATACGCAAAGAAAGAAAATCAAAACAACAAAAACATCACAAAAATGCAACACAAAAAACATAAGCAATAAGCATTGTCGGACACGAGTGCTCTTGCACTCAACCTCTTGGCATAGAAAATCGATGTCGGGGCTCAAATTCTCATTCTCCTACTTCCCTAAGAAGGCTATCATAGCTGGACCGCTCCACGGGAAGACGGGTTTTTGATGATTTCACCCCATTATGGCATCACCAAAAGGGTTAACACCCACCAAAAATAGGTCCAAATGTCGGGAAATTGCACGTGCTCAAATGGAAAAACATCTAAAGGCACCCTAACCTAAGTCATCTTGGGTCAAGCGACTCGTCGCTTTTCTCACGAAGGTCATTCCCTCATCGATTCGTCGCTTGAGGGGGTAGTCACACTTAGTCACCAATCAACAAGCACACACCCAATCAAGGCAATGACATGCATTCAAAGAATCATTGACAAAGACAATCACGCTCCCGCTTGGGGCAGTAAACAAGCAATCATTAAGTTGATCAAATACTTGGCATTCCCGAAGCATGAACACAAGGTTTCCCCCGTGGATAAAAGGTTGCGCCCTTTGCCTAATCATGACCGATCAATGTCCAAGCTCAAGTCACACCTCACCAAAATAGGTTAACACTTGAAATCAAATTCCTTAGCTCGTCAGAAGCAAGGATTCAAGAATGCATGCCCTTTCCATACTTGGGGCATTAAAAGTTGGTTAGGTTACCAAGAAACCCTAATCATTAGTGCTTTGGTCGTATATTTTTGCTCAAGACTGCGTCACCCGCAGCGCTTCCCAAAAAGGGGCATCTGTAGACACCAAAACAGCACCATTCGATTAAGTGACTACAAACACTGATCGCATGCACATACACAGCTTTCAGGGCAGCCTTTAGAGGTCAAACAGTGGTCTTGACCACTTGCACAGCAGTTCGGAGGGTCAGAAAAGAATCAAAGCAATGTTAGTCATCTTCAAAACAAAGCCTTAACAGAGCCTTAACAAAAACTTTGAAACCTTTGAATCAAAAGCAAAGTATCTGAAAGCAAACAAGCCTTAACAAAAGGGGAGCCCAGCCTTGGACGTCGCGAAATCGCGACGTCGCGAAATCGCGCGTCGCGATATCACGACCGTCGCGATATCGCGACAGCGCCCACCACGCACCCAGCCTTTTCCTTAGTGTCACGATATCGCGACAGACCCCTGCCTTCGCGCCTACCAGACACGTAAACATATAAAAGCATGCAACCACTCAAAAGCTGACACGTCATCAGTTAAAGGCAGAGTTAAAGCAAACATTAAAAATGATTTTAAAAAGCAAATATCCAAAGAGAGCATTCAAAGCAATTTACTGACGAGCTTTAATGGAATAACAAGCGGTTTCAAAATATCCGATCCGAGGCCACGCCTCATAACCGCGATCCGTCAGTGCGAGCCATGTCCCATAATGGCCCGATAAGGATCAAATCTGAGCGGCCCTTACGGATTTAGGGTTTGGCATTAATGCTCCAAGAGGCAAAAATCTCTATAAAAACCGGCTCGATACAATGAAAAGGAGAGAAGTTACGAAGCATTTTAAAAGCAACAAAGTGCTGTTAAACTGAACATTCGATCGCGTTCACTCGAACCTTCAATCCCGACATTGGATCATGTTAATCCATCAATTCGACGACAACTCTTTCCTTTGAGATTTCGGGCCCATTCCCAGTGGATTGGTGCCGAGATCAAGATTTAACGGGAGCGGCCCGCTTGGGCATCCCGCACATGTTTTTGTTAATTTAATATATGCTGTCTTCGGATGTTCTAAAACAATCTATGTTCTATGATCTATGATGTTTTGAATATATTAAAGCAGCTTATGTCTTTATGTTTTCGAATGTAAATTGTCCTCGAATGTTTTAAAACAGTTTATGTTTTAAAGGCAAACGTTTTATTTACGCATTCATTAAATCTTTTACATGCATTTTCCATTGCTTCCTAGAGACAAACCTTCTGACTTCTTACTGCAGGTGCTATTAACAGTTTACTATTTCTTTTGCAGCAAGAACAGCAGCAAGCAAGGACTCATCACCGCAAGCGGCGGCAACATTATAGCCCGTCCATTTTACATGTGGGCATGCGGAAAGAGATCACTATTCATCTGGTGTATTTAAAAGAACGTGTAACTGAGGAGACATATTGTAACCGAGCGGAATTACGTTAATAAAAAGGGTTGTGCTCCTGTTTTTAATTTAATTCTATCCGTGTTATTTTATGCATCAATTTAGTTCTGTTTTATTGCATCTCAGTGTTTTATTTCCGAAATCTCATGCTTTCAGTAGAACCCTCATTAGATATGAAACTTGGTACACTCCCTTAGATAAGCTTTACCTCATTGTAGTCTTTTCCTATCAAAATTTGAGACACTACATGATTAGCCATAAGATATGAGTAGTTGTAATGTTTAATCATGTTTGCTACTTAAAGTTGGAGCCCCACCTTTTAGGTCAAGCCACTAAGTGGGTCTAAGCCCTTAGTGAGTTTGACCTAATATTCATAGGTCAAAAGGCCATAAAAGTTCAAGTAATTATTGATCAACTAGTCATTGCTCCTTTAGAATATTCCTATCCCTTAGTCATTATCTTTTTTGATGAGTGCTTTAGCCTAGAAGTAGAAGAGATAATTCCTAATCATTATTTTTTAATGGATCCCATTGTTTAAAGGGCGTTGGGGTTAGAATCATTCTAGTCACCCCTAAAAAAACAATTGATTCCCCTTTCCTTCAATTTGTGCTTCTCCTACGGTGATAATACTATAAAGTATGAATCCTTGATCCTAGCTCTTAGGGGAGCCTTAACCTTAAAATTTAGAAGCCTTCCCTTCTTTGGTGACTCTCAATTTATGGTTAACCAAGTTAATGAAATTTATCAAACCAAAGATGATAAACTAAAACCCTACAAGGAAATTATCAGCAAGCTCATGCTAGCCTTTGATAAGATAACTATAGAGTCTATCCCTAGATCCTCTATTTGTTATATGGATTTCATGGCTACTATTACATTCCTTATCCCCTTTGAGTTAGAATATGATCAAGAAACTATCATCATTAAATAACTCTACAAACCCACAACCCTTAGTTCTAGCTATGTTTCATTACAGGCCTTATACATTAGAGCTTATCCATTTGAGCCATGGTACACAAACATCTTTAAATTTATTAAATATGGAACAATGCTTGATGGATTAGATCTCAACAAGCAAAATATTTTGCAAAATATAGCATGCCAATTTATTATAATCAACAATAATTTATATCAATGTTTTGTTGAGGGCATCCTCTTATGATGCCTTAACTCTGATGAAGCCTGACAAGCCCTTAGTAAATCTCATGAAGGATCATGTGGAAGCCATTTTAGCAGTAAAACCATTACCAAGAAGCTCCTTAGGATAGGTTATCATTGGACTTGCATAGATAATGATACATGTGACTATGTTCAACACTATGATAAGTATCAACATCATGACAACCTTGTTCATGCTCCTCAAAACCTTCAGGTTATTTCTTCATCTTGGCCATTCTCCATGTGGGCATTGGACATTATAGAGAAGATTAACCCATGTCATCTGATGGTATAAATATATCAATATGAAAATATAGTAATTTACCAAGTGGGTAGAATCCATACCCTTGGCCATGGTGACTAGAGGTCAAGTCTTTATGTTCATATTCATTTAAATCCTTTGTAGGTATGGGGTTCCTTCGGTAATCACCTCTAACAATGGTACTCCTTTCAATAACAAGGATATCCATAATATTTGTGCTAAGTACAAGATTCAACATAAATGATCAACTCCATATTACCATTAGGGTAATGGTCAAGCCAAAGCATCCAACAAGTCCTTACATAATATCCTTAAGAAACTAGTTAGTAGTACCGATCAATACTAGCACATCAAAATTTACCCTAACTTGTGGTCATATCATACCAGTATACAAACTAATATAGATGCAAACCATTATTTCTTGGTCTATGGAACTAAGGAAGTCTCCCCCTTTGAGCTATAAGTATTTTCCTTTCTTATCTTGTTGCAAGATACCTTGATTGGTGATGAGTACCATTTAGATCATTTAAACCAATTGGAATTGTAGGATGAAAAGTGCATCCATAACTTAGAGTAAATTCAAGCCTATAAAAATAGGCTCAGGTGAAATTAATCTAATAAATTTTGCACTAATTCTTTTGAATTTGGGAACCTTATCCTCAAAGATAACCAAAAGAACACTAATGCTCAGATAGATCTGAAGGGCCAATTTCATCCCAATGGACTAGGTCCCTTTTTCATAACAAAAAAAATTGACTCAAGATCCTATCATTTAGTAATGTTAGATGGTAAATAAATTAAATAACAAATCAATATAATACACCTAAAATGATATTATGCATGAATTCAAATCACCTCTCTTATTTTCTTATATTTTTGTTGATCATCTCTCTTCTTCTATATTCTTCTTTTGTGTCGACTTGCATTGGATTACTTGCTCATATTGCACAACTACTTGTCATACAATACATAGAATGTTTGACATACTCTTATTTTTACAATTATGCTCATAATATAGATACTTTATTTCTTGATCATACTTGCATGGTTGCTTGATCATATGGGCTTTAAGGGCCTTTGTAATGAAGTAACCGATGAAACCTAGTTAGGTTTTAGCTCATATGCATTGCACTCATACTAGGTCACTGATGCTTAGCTAATCCCCAACCTAGGGTACATATTTTATTTTTTCCCATAGGGACGCTAATAATTATCTCAATTGACCACACATATATACATGAGGTATTTCTTTGCTAGAAAGAACCTCACATTTCTACATTATTTCATTTGTTGGCACAAAAAACTTCTATCTTATATATTCTTTGACCTTGAAAGTATCATTAATTTTTAAAATTTTCCCCAAGTCAATGGATATATGGTCATTCTCTTCTTCTATATACCGTGACATTTAAAGTATCAATAATCATAAAAAGTTCTCCAAGTCAAGGGATATAGTTATTCATATCTTGTATATCTTTTTTCCTTTGAATGTTCTCAATCATTTCTTCTTTTATCCAATATAAATGATATACACTCCTTTTCATACTTTTCCATATTGGTATTTCAATTGTTAAGGGGTCCTTGTAGGATAGGATAGATAGCGCATGAACATCCTTTATGATATTCACAAATACACTATATATTATATACACATCTCTTAGCTCTTGAAATTTCAATAATGACATACACACACACATTGCTTTCTATTGCTTTGTTCTTCCCATCTATCTATCTTCCCTCTAGCACATGCACACTTAATACCTTCTTGTTTTTATTTCATCAATATTCTTACCTTTTTCAATGAGATAACACCCCTATTGGGTTACACTCTTTTTTACCATCAACACACACTACACCCCTATCAAATTACACTCCTTTTGGATCTTATCAAGCACTACACCCCATATAGGATTGGTTCATGGCTACCAATAAGCATAACTCCACATTAGACCATTTTTGAGCACACATACTAGCATGTATCACTCCACATATAGCCACTATTGATAACACACTTGTAGTAGGTATCACTTCATATTTTGGTCACTAACGAGCACACACCCATAGCAGGTATCACTCCACCAACTTATTCTCATCAATGAGCAATATATCCTTATAGGATAACTTCATGAATACAAGCAAGCATTACACCCATAGCAGGTATCGCTCCCTCTTCAACCATTCATGAGCAAACATATTTATAGGGTATTGCTCCATATTTTTTCACTTTTATTTTTCTTAGATTATATAGGTTTTATCACACTAACCTATTTCAATCTATTTTGATTCAAATGGTATATCTAAGCCCCTATTTTCTTTCTTTGATGTTTTAATGGATTTCTCCTTATTCTATTATTCTTCCATATTTTCCCTTTTTTTATTTCTTTCTTTTTATTCCATCACTCTTCTACTCTCACATATATAAATATATTAATCAATCCCTAACTGGGGGTATCAATCATTCCTCTTATAGAGCAAAAAAAATGATGCACCTAGTAGAGGTAAATGATATGTATCTATTGCTATTTGACCTAAGCACTACAAAAGCAACATTTCAAGCAAGCATAAAATGAAAAATAGATGAAAGAAATGGCAGGTTCTCTTTATATTAGTGCAATTTCCAAATATATGGTTACAAAACATCCCCTTGAGGGCTCTCAATTGATACAACTCATTACAATACTCAAAGGATAAAATCCTTTCAGAAATCCAAGGCATGCTTGCAGTGTCTTCCTCGCACTCACGATTGAATAACAGGCTTCTGATGCCACCACGATATTATATCTATATTCTAACTTGCTGCTCCTTCCTCATGCACTAGGATACCTATATCTAAACATAAAGAAATCATATTCATTAATAGCATGTGTGGATTGAAATGCAATTAAAGAGATACATGATTATGAGCTTGAAAGGGGAAATGTATAATAGATGATTCAAATCTAATACAAATCCTAGAAAAACCTAGGATCATGCATATAATATGTTCTATAAATGATCTAATAAAAAATAGAAATAAAATAGTGCTTAAATTTGTGGTCATCTTAGGGTGAGTCATTCAGGACTACAAAATAAGAAATGTATGATAACAGATGCAATAAACTCAAAATTGTACCAAAACTTAACAGAAGGTATAAAATCTATTCTAGAATCTATCTATAGAAAAATAGAAGAGAAATTGTGCTCTAATTTGTGGCCATCCTTAGGTGAGCCATTTAGTTCTGTCATAATTTTGGGGTCATCCTAGGGTGGGACAACCACAAAATATGGTGGTTTTTGCTACAAATTCCTTTAGGATTTGGTCTAAATTACTCATAGGGGTATTTTCATCAAATTTGGGGATCTTATTCACTTAAATGGGTCAATTTTGTAAACAGATTGTGCACTTTGGAATCACTTGAAAATATCCTTCGCTTGATGGAGATCTCAAGGGAAAACACACAAAAAATTGGGGATAAATATTGATAGCACTTCATGGTGAAATATGTTGGAAATTTGAGCAAATTTTGTTGTCATTGATGTCAAGAGGTTGATGTCCAAGTTTCATCGTAGGTTGTTTTTCCAAAAGGCAAGGAAGTGATTAAAATAAATAGGATATAATATTTTGTGACTTAATTTTGTGAAGAAGGAAGGCATTTTTTTTGTTCACTGAATCCTACAGAGGCATAAGGTGGTGTGCACGAACTAAGGTTCACGTGTCGGCATGTAACCCAATGGTAGCCTAGCCTTGGTCTAAGGTGCTCAATGAGTTGGTCGTGGGTTCGAGTTTTGGAACAGCCAAGACGTGCACAATATTTTTGAGATGTGAGCCAAAGACTAAGGTAAGCATTTTTTATTATTATTTAATTTCACTGAAGTTTGGGAGGTGCAAGTTTTATAAAGGCCATGTGATATTTTTGCATAGTGGAATGCATAGGGAGTTATAAGGTTAATTAAAAATTATTTTATATTTTTGTTGCTTAGAAAAATAAAGTTATAAGGGTTAATAAAAGAAATTGATTTTTATATGTTGGATGTTATTTTGAAATGTTGGAGTTTATAAGGGGTTAGTAAACAAACTTGATTTCTGGATATTATTTTGAAAGGTTGGAGTTTATAAGGTGTTAGTAAAGGAACTTGATTTTTGAATATTATTTTGAAAGGTTGGAGTTTATAAGGTGTTAGTAAAGGAACTTGATTTTTGAATATTATTTTGAAAGGTTGGATTTTATAAGGTGTTAGTAAAGGAACTTGATTTTTGAATATTATTTTGAGAGTTTGGATTTTATAAGGTGTACTAGAGATTTGATATTTTTGTATGGTGAAATAATTATTGGGGAGAATATTTGTGTGGAGATTTTGAGATTGGTTGTTTCTATCTAACCTTGAAATTGGCAAAGAGGATTTGATTGTGATTAAGACAGGTTTTGAATACATATCTCCATCAAAACAAAAGGTATGGGCACATCTTCCTTATGAGTGAAATATTGTTGGATTGAATGTTATGAAATGCAAAGGTGGAGTAAAAAGGATTTTTTGATAAGCATTTTTGGAAATATATGAGTGAGTTTTCTTGTGCATGATTTGTGGATGTTGAAAGAACATGAGTATCATTATTATGTGACATTAGAATCATCTTGAGTCAAGGTTTGAGTTCCATAGTGTGAGTTGTTGAAAGTATAGTGAAACACTTGGTTAAGGTTTGTAGGAGTTCTCCTGTGGATAGAGTTCCATGCACTAGCAGAGGAGAAAAAGTTCTCATATGGACAAAGGTCCATGAAATTTATTAGGGGATTGGTGTCTCCTTTGGAAAGAGGTCCATAAACATTGTAATAAGGAAGGATTACCAAGATATTTGTTAAGAAAATTTTAGTGAAATATTTTCTCTGTGGAGTAGCCCACATTGGGTGAACCATGTTAAATTGGTGTCTCTATTGTGTGTGATGATTTGTGCATTGCTTTGATTACTACTATTTATATTGCCATTGATATATTGGATAATATTATTTGAGAAAGAAAAGTAAAATTTGATCTTATATTGTTCACCCCCCCTCTCAGTATAAGCTTGTGTTATTCAAAATATTACAAAGACTCCTCCCTAAAATTGGGTGGAATGGATCCAGTTTATAGCCTAAGAGGGCATATGGTAAAATGGTCATACAAGGCCATGTGAGGTAGGTGCCACAATTTGTCCAAACCTTGCCATACATTTGAGGGGGAAGGAATCTCCATTTTGGAACTCCAATTTGCAACTTGGCATGAGAGTTATGTGCCCTCAGACTGGCATGCTTGAATAGGTGGGATAAATGGTAGATTATAGGTGCCATTTATCTTACATTTAATCTTTTAAGGGTCCAAGGACATGGTCATACCACCTAGGGATGGTTTCTAGTGGTCGTACCTAGGTGGAATGGCCATGAATTTTGGTCATCCTAGGGTGGGATGGCCATACCTACATGGCCCAAAACTTACCAAAAGTGGGTTAGAACCTCCTAAAAGTGGTTAGGACCACTATGTAACCTCTTAGGGTTTCCCAAGGGGGCATATGGTGTCAATTAGATCTTGTCTTGGTAGTCTAATTGGATTAACATGATTTTAGTGTCTATAGATACCCCTTTTTGGGATGCATTATGTGCAACACAATGCTAAGAAAAAATAGATGACTAAAATATCAAATGATTAAGTTTATTCAGTAACCTAACCAAATTTATATGCCCTAATCATGGAAAGAGCATGCATCCTTGAATCCTTGATTTTGATGAATTAAGGAACTTGATTCAAGTATAACCTTTTGTGTAAGGCTTACTTGATCTTGGATATTTTCAGTCATGAAGTGGTGAGGCCCGTGTTCCTTCATGGTTCTATAATGACAAGTATTTGTTAAATTGAAATTTTTGCTTTTTCTCTACCCCAAGTAGGGTCATGATTATTTTTGACAATTATTCACTAACGAACTTGATTTGCATGATTGAGTGTTTTATTATTAATTTTGATTATGAATTTGCTAATTATGACTACCCCCTCAAGCGATGAATTTATGACGGAATGACCAGTGATAAAAGTGATGAGTTGATTGACCCATATGACTTGATTGGTGTTAAATTATTATCATTCATAAAATAGAAAACCTAAAGCCATATTGTAGGTGAAATGATGATCATTGATCTGATCAACATTAGATAACCCAATCATGAGAAGGGTATGCATCTCAGAATCATTACTTCCAATGATGTGGAAGGCTTAATTTAGGATTTTGGAAGACAATATTAAGTCAAATACTAGCCTTGATGGTGATTAGGAGATAATATTAAATCAAATCCTAGCCTTGATGGCAATTAGGAGATAAATATTAATTCAAATCCTAGCCTTGATGGTGATTAGGAGATAATATTAAGTCAAATTCTAGCCTTGATGGTAATTAGGAGATAAGCTTAAGTCAAATCCTAGATTTTATGGTGATTAGGAGATAAATCTTACTGGTTTCCTTGAATTTGCTTTTGTTCTTTTACTTATTTGCCCCAAGCAAGGAGGGTGCATGATTGTCTTTGGAAATGATTGATGCACAAACACACTTAGAAATGATTGAGTGTTTAATTATTGAATTTTATTATGACTACCCCCTCAAGTGACGAGACAATGAGGAAAAAGGTAAGTGATGAAAGCGATTAGTACCTTGACCAAGATGACTTGATTGAAATGACCAAAGGTATATGCTTCTTTGGAGCTATTTGAAATTGATTGCTTAACTATTTGATTGCTAATTAGGGGAGGTATTATACCAATAATTCCATAATTGATGTTTCAAAATGTTTGTGTGATTTTTAATTGTACAATTTTGGACCATTAGACACATTATGTGTTATGATATATGGATGCACTAATGGATGCAATACCTATTTATGATGCAATTATGCTATAAGTATGTGATGTATTGATGACATACACTAGCTAGATGATAAATGTATGATTAGATGTTATGATCTAGATGTGTAGATGCTCTACTATGTATGCATATATGTATGCAATGGTGAATGTTTAATGCATGTTTAATTTATTTCAATTGTTTATGCAATTAATTTATGGTGGTATGATATGGTGAATGCAATGTATGTAATGTATTATTTACATGATGATGATCAAATATAAATGAACCTGTATGCTTTAATCACTTAAAACATAAGGAATGCAATTAATATGTATTTTGACAAATTGATGGATGACACCACAAAACGTATGAAAATCACGAATGAAAATGATAACTCTTATCATAAAAATTAATCATTTAAGCATACATATGTTAAATGAGATGATTGTGAGATATGTAGGATTTCTCTATAAGCTTATGTAAATTAAAAAATATGCATAAAATAGTTAGTGGCTATCTAAATATCATTGTTTATATTTATCAGGTATCTATCCTATTTCATGAAAAACACTTAATAAACAAAATTTCATAAATAAAAATATGTATGATTGATGTAATGATTTTTTTCTATTAGGGAATTTTTGAGGTTTTCCATGAGAATCAAACACCCTAGTTGATTAATTAAAAGTTGTATAATGACTATATAGGACTCCTGAAAGATAAAATATTTTGTTATGAAGACCAATATATTCATTATTCATGTGTGTGCAAATGAATACATTAGATGAGACATAAGACTATCTCATTTCTAGGTGGTATTCATTCAGCCCATTGTTGTAATGAGGATCACCATATGTTCATCATGATCCTAAGTTTGGACTTAGTTGAATTAGACCACTACGTGATACAAGCCACCTAAAGCTAGCTCACTTTGTAAATTGCTTAGAACTACCCCAATGCCAGGTAGGATTCATTCAACGCATTGCTATATTAGGGATCACTCACTGGTTTCAGAATACTGATCATTCTAGGGATTCAAGCTCTTCACCCCCTTATTTTATTCACATTTATATGGGATACTTGCTCATGCTTAGTGGTGAAAATCATTGTTTATTTTGATTTTGATTTTTGCTTTTTAGGATTTTTCTTATTTTTATGAAAGCAAGGGATTTATTTGGGTAGGGGGGAGCTTATATTTTTGTCAATGACCATCACCCTAGACCATGTGCATCACAAGGTGAGAAAGTGAAAATCTTTAAATTAAGGTTACCAGGACCACTTTGCGATGTTCATATTTCCTTTGTTCAAACTAGGATTATTAGTGTTTGATTAGTGATAGGATTTTGATATTTGCTAGGTGCTATCAAAACTAGACCTCATCTTATGAAAGTGAAGATAGCTTTCTACAAAATCTGAGAAGATCACTAGGTAAGGCTGAATGACCATAAAACCCTAGTATATTCCTTATAGCAATAATAAAGGGTTGTGTTGAAAAACATAATTACTTACAAGGGTGAATGGATGATGATGATTTGTGGATGCATGATTGGCACACAAATGTGGAGTCTTTTGTAGGATTAAAAAAACTATCCTAATGCAAGTGCAATGGATGAAAATTCCTAATGCAATGCAATTAAATGAATGCATATACAAAATGTAAATGAAAATGTGTTTTGTGTTTTTAATGTTTTTGATTGTTTTTGAAATTTTATGATTTTTCAATTTTTTTTTAATTTTGAATGTTTTGTAATGTTTTTGGATTTTATTGCTTTGTGATTTTTTTTTGGATTTTTTATGTTTTAGGAGGGGAAGGTATGATACCTTAGGTACCCCCAGTGTGTGTGCTACTCAACAAAAGTGAGGAAGGTGCAATACCTTTAGAGTTCTCACTATGCTTCATTGGTTGTAATGTGGATGGTGGGGAAGGTATGCTACCTTTGGGACCCCCAACGTGCATTTTATCCACTATAATATAGTCAAACCAATTAGGAAGAGCAACAAAAATTGACTTCCCTTGTTGTGGCATGGAATCTTGTGCAATGCCAATGTTTTAGTGAGACGAGATAGGTGAAGGTGAAACATTGTATGAAATCATAGGTTGTGTAGATCAATTTTGATATTCTTGGTATTTTGTTACAACATTGATCATTCCCACAAACTCTTGGGGAGGTGGATTAATATGCACCCGATTAGATTTCCTGACTTGATTGGCAGGTGTTTTCTTTATGTGTGAGAAAGGGGTCTTGGAAGACTCCTATTGGTTGGTTGTTTGGAGCAAGAGGATTGCCCATTAGAAGTTCTTACCTCTCGATCATATCTTGAACTAAATATCTAAAGGGATAACATGTCTGGATGTCATGGCCTATTTTTTGATGGTAAACACTGTTGAGTAAGGTGCAGCAACAATATTGTCATTGTTGTCAACACAGTCAGATAGATCTATTGATGCAGTGGATACGAAGTTCAAAATCTATTCAGATGCAGAAGACAGGAGTTCAAAAGTTATTCAGAGTATGTACAGTGATTTTCCAAGAAGACTAAAGTGGCCCATATGCAAAATATCAAATAAAAAATACAAGTAAGAAAAGTGTCGCGATATCATGACATATACAATAGGCAAGAAAAATTGTCACAATTTCACGACATGTTGGAAGAGAGAAAAAACATGAAAAACTGTCGTGATTTCGTGACATGTTGGAAGAGAGAAAAAACAAGAAAAATTGTCATGATTTCATGACATGTTGGAAGAGAAAAAGGAAAGTGGAAAAACTATCGCGATTTCATGACATGTTGGAAAAGAAAGAGAAAGCAAGAAAAAGTGTCGTGATTTCGCGACAAGTTCGAAGAAAGAGAACAAGTAAGAAAAGTGTCATGATTTTGTGACATGTTGCATTTTCATGACTAAAATAGGAGAGAGAAAGTAAGTTTGAAAAGTGTCACGATATGGCGACATGTCACATTTTCATGACAAAAGAAAGAGAGGAAGCGTACAGAAGCAGAACTGTCGTGATTTCATGACAAAAGCAGAAAGCAAGACTTCGAAAGCAGAAGTGTCACGATTTCGTGACAAAAGTAAAGAAGTAAAGTACAGAAGTAGAAGTGTCACGATTTCATGACAAAAGTAGAGAAGAAGACTTTGAAGGCAGAAGTGTCATGATTTCACGACAAAAGCAAAGAAGCTAAGTACGAAAGTAGAAGTGTCGTGATTTCATGACAAAAGCTAAGTTGAAGACTACGGAGGTAGAAGTGTCACGATATCATGACAAAAGCAAAGTTGAAGTCTATGGAAGCATGTGTCATGATATCACGACAAAAGCAAAGACAAAGTATACAGAGGCAAAAATATCATGATATTGCAAAAAAAGAAAAGACGAAGTCTGCGAAGGCAAAAATGTCACGATATCATGATAAAAGAATAGATAAAGTGTACGGAGGTGAAAGTGTAGTGATATCGTGACATGTTGTATTTGCATGGCAATAACAACAAAAGAAGCTACAAATGCAAAAATATCGTTATTTTGTGATAGGTCATAAATGCACAAGTCAAGAAGGATAACCCGACTGAAATGAGAAGTATGATAGTGGACCGACATCACTACAACATTTATAGGGGTAGTTACAGAGTGATTTCATACTGCTAAAATACGAAGAGTGATCAAAATTTAGTATGGCGGTTACAAGGTCTATCCAGAATGAAATCATCAAGTGATGGATAAACCAAACATCTTCTTGAGTTGAAGTCGACGAAGACCAATGACAACCGACTAAAATTAGGGTTTACAGTTGTTATGAAAGCCGACTAAGATTAGGATTTACAGCCAACTAAGATTAGGGTTTTCATTATAAAAAATATTATTATAAAAGGAGGGTTGTTTGTAGAATTGAAGGGTAGTCGAATGTGTGTGAAATACGGTCATTGTGCATAGAGAGCAAGTCATGTCGAATCGTGCTAAGTGCAAAATTCGTAAAGAGAGTAGAGTGCACAAAATGGAGAAGACGATCATGAATTTTGGTTGTAACAAAGCAGAGTGTGCAAAGTGATTACCTAGAGAGATGTGAGTGTGTAGAGAGTGAAAAGGTTGAAGTTCGACTAGGTGCTGCTGTGATTGCACAGAGAAAGAAGAGTGCGTAGAGAACGCAAAGGTAAAGAAGACCAATCAAGGTCTTACAAAAGTAAAGGTATCTTATTGACAAAATTATAGATTCAAATTGAAGTCCAGGTTGCAGCTTGGCATCATGGGTTGGTGCTCCTCTCTATTGGTGCAGATAAATAAGGGGTTGGTGCTCCTTCCAGTTGGTGCTGGTAAATTAGGGGTTGGTGCTCCTTTTTGTTAGTGCAGATAAATTAGGGGTTGGTGCTCCTTTCTGTTGGTGTAGATAAATAAGGGGTTGGTTCTCCTTCTAGTTGGTTATGGTAAATCAAGGGTTGGTTCTCCTTTTTATTGGTGCAAATAAATTAGGGGTTGGTGCTCCTTTTTGTTGGTGTAGATAAATCAGGGGTTGGTTCTCCTTTCTGTTGGTGCAGATAAATAAGGGGTTGGTGCTCCTTATAGTGGATGCTGGTAAATTGATTGTAAAGTTGGTGCTTTACAAATGCTAGATTTGGATGGTAGTCTAAGTAGTCAATTTTTGAGAAGTAGCCACATTAGTGAACCTCATTAAATCTTATGTTGTGTGATGCTCTTTTGTTATACTTGTTGTATCTAGTAATAAGTTTTAATTGATGTGGTATTAAAAGCTATAAATTCAAGTTTAAAGAGCTACATTGATTCACCCCCCCCTCTTAGTTTCATTATAAGACTAATAATTGGTATCAGAGCTAAGTTCCTATACAAGCTTAATCAGCTAGGGTGATCTTAGAAGTAACATAATGGCAGATGGTGAAGGCTTCTCATAAAACAAAGCACCATTTTTTTATGGATCTAATTACATGTTCTAGATAATCAGGATGCAGACATATCTCTGTGCTTTGGGATACGACATCTGGGATTCAGTAGTTAGTAGATACACAATACCCATCACTCCTCCAAAAGAGGTTGACAAAAAGACACTGTTTGAAAATAACTCAAAAGCAAAGAATGCTATCATGTGTAGATTAGCAGACAATGAACTAGTAAAGATCATGAGCTATAAAATGAAAAAAGAAATATGGGACAAACTGAGGAGTATTCATGAAGGAGATGGTAAGATCAAGGAGGCCAAGTTACAGACACATCGAGCTCAGTTCAAAGCATTAAATATGAATGACGATGAAAACATTGAGGCATATATGCTGAGAGTTAATGGAATCATTAATGCGATCAGAGGACTCAATGAGGATATCAAAGACTCTACCATCATGAAAAAGGTATTAAGATCTCTTCCTCAAAGGTTTGATTCTAAATTCTCAATGATAGAAGAAGCTAAAAAATTAAATTATTTTAGTATAGATGAGATGTATGGTTCTTTGACTGCATATGAGATGAGGATAGGAAGATCTAAACCCACAGACAGAGAAGCAAATTTTAAAGCCCTTAAAAATAAAAATGTAAAACAAGAGTCCAAGGAAGAAGAGACATCAGATGAAATGGAAGCAAAATTTGTTAGAAAACTAAAAAGCGGAAAAGGAAAATACAGAGGAAAGCTACCATTTAAATATTTCAACTATGGAGGTGTTGGGCATTTTGCGACTAAATGTCTACTTAATGAGAAGAACAAAAATGATGAAGGATCACACCAAGAAAGAAGTGACTAGAAGAAGAAAACGAATTTTAGAAAAGACAACTTCAAGAAGAAAAGTTTCATCTCCAGGAATGTCAGTTCATCAGAAGATAGCTTTGGAGAGGATTCTAAAGAGGAAATAGGTGAAGCTCTTTTCATGGCATTTGAAGAAGTAAAATCAGAAAATGAAGGAGTGAACTCTGAAGTATGTGGTGAAAACCCTGAGGCTGAAGTAGATCTAGAAGGTGAGTTGATCTCTGCACTTGAAGAGTGGAAAATAGAGAGGAAAAAGAATAAGAAAATTTCAAAAAGCTTGAGTATGCAAATGAAATCATAACCAATTTGAAAGTACAAACATAAGAATACAAGAAAATATCTGAAGATCTCAAAGTACAAATTACCATGAGAATAGATTATTGCTACAAACTAGAAGAAGAGAATGTTGGTTTATAGACGTAGATAGAAGAGAAGAATCACAAAATTAGTTGCTATCACAAATGTGAAGAAATTTCTATGAAGATGGATAAGATTATAAATGACCAAAGGCCTGCAGGCATCAAATTTGGTCTGGGTTTCGTCGAAGGAGAATCATCAAATGGATCAAATGCTAGAAATGTAGAATCCATAAAGAATGAAAATAAGAAAAAGGTTGATTAAGGAAAAATGTCTCATGCAAAAGAAAGCAATAATACTAGGCACAAAAGGAGAATTGACAATGATGGATTCACCAATGTCACATATCAAAGAAGAAGAAGACCTATGGCTCCTACGACAACATGGCAAAGACCATTACCCAGGTTCAATTATCCATTTTCTGGTTTCTATTTTAAATGCAATGGCTATGGACACAAAATATCATACTGCAAATATAATGTAAGACCAAGGAATTTCACCAGTAGAAATGCTTTTTCTCCTTTGATGAATTATACAATAGAATGTTATAACTGTCATAATTTTTGGCACATTGCAAGAAACTGTAGAAGTACATTTGCATAAAATCAGTTTCAAGGAAGAAAATTTCAAACAAATAGGATGAGACAAAATAGAAAACTTCTCAAAAAACATGCACAAGCTATTGATAAGGGAAAGGCAAAACAAGAGACCAAAACTACTATCAAAACAGAGTGGAAAGAAAAAGAGCGACTTAAGGAAGAAAAGGAATCCTTAATCGTACAAACAACATTTAAAGCATAGAAAAAATATGTACCATGGATACTTGATAGTGGATGCTCTAGTCATATGACAGGTGACAAAAATAAATTTGAGAAGTTACAAAAATATGAAGGTGGTTCAATAAAGTTTAGAAATAATTATGGAGCTAAGATAGTTGGCAAAGATTCAGTTAAAATTAGTTATGGAAAAATTAAGTCAGAAGAAGTCTTGTTTATGGATGGTTTGAAACATAACTTGTTGAGCGTAAGTCAGATTTGTGATAAAGGTCATGAAGTAGTTTTTAAGAATCAGGGTTGTGAAGTCAGAAAAACAAACAGTGAAAAATTGATAGAAACTGGATCAAGGACATCTGGCAACCTGTACATGCTCTCAGAGACTTTAGAAGGAGCTTGTTTTATTGGACAAGAAGAAGAAAATTGGTTGTGACACAAGAGACTTGGTCATATCAGTTTTGATAATCTAGTAAAAATCAACTCAAAAAGTGTAGTGAGAGATATTCCCACCATCATCAAACTTGCAAACAACATTTGTGCTTCATGCCAAAAGGGGAAGAAAACTAGAGTCACATTCAAAACAAAAGAGTACTACACAAACAAACCTTTGGAACTAATACACACTGATTTATGTGGACCCATGAGAACACCTAGCATAAATGGTGACAAATATTTTATGTTGTGCATTGATGACTATTCCAGAATGACATGGATATTTTTCTTGAAGCATAAATCAGAAGCTTTTGAAATGTTCAAGACTTTCAAAAACCAATTTTAGAATGAAACAAGAAAGAGGATCAAATGTTTAAGATCAGATAGAGGAGGAGAATTCATTTTAGAGGTTTATAGAGTACTGTGAAAAATATGATATTAGAAGACAGTTTTCAGTAGCCAAGATACCTCAGCAAAATGGAGTGGTAGAAAGAAAGAACAGGACAGTGCAAGAAATGGCACGGACTATGTTGGCTGAAAGCAGAGTAGTAGATAGATTTTGGAAAGAAGTAGTCCATACTGTGATGTATATCCAAAATAGGTACATACTGAGAACACATGAAAGTAAAACTCCTTATGAGTTGTGGTTCGATAAAAGGGCAACCGATGAGGCCTGGAAATGCCTCAATCATAACATGTTTTGAACACTAAAAATGCCTATAAACTCTTATGTTTTATCTGATATGTTAGTTAAGTTGATTCAATATGCTGTATATTAACCATTTTGCATGATCAATGTATTTGGAATATTATATGCTGATTTTACAACTTTTTGCATAGTTTTGTGTTCTTTTTGCTATGATTTGCTACAATGGGATATGCTTAGAATAATAGCAGCATTTCACTAATCATGTTTTGATTTGTCTCAAGCATTTATTTCACCTAAATCTAGAAACAGTGCAAGCAAACTGTTGTTGTGCAGCAAAAACTGGTCTTTCCCATGTAAATTCCAGCCAACTGTCCATAAATAGCAAGGCATGGAATTCACATGAGGAAAGAGATGAAGACCATTGGAATTTGATCTTAAGAGATAACCCACCTGAGAGATGCAGAAGAAATCACTGGAAAAACACACATTTGTTCATTTTGAAGTATCTTTGGAATGAACAGATATCTTCAAAATGAACAGATATCTTCGGAATGAGAGAACACAACATCTTCGGAATGAGCGGATCTTCAGAATGAAGAATGCAGTATCTTCAGAATGAGCGGATCTTCGGAATGAAGAATGTAGTATATTTGGAATGAGTGATATTTGGAATGAGAATGCAGTATCTTCGAAATGAGCGATCTTCGGAATGAGAATTGCATTATCTTTAGAATGAAGCCACTTATCTTCGAAATGAAAATAGAGTGTGCTTTTTGACTTGTTGACCAATTTTTGAAGCCAAAAAAAGAGAAATAAAGGTTGGAAAAAGTAAAGGAAAAGATCTTCCATCTGTATTTTGCCGTCATTGCCGACCAAAGCCATCATTAAGGGAAAGATCAAGTTTTAATCTTCTTCTAGGATAAAACCAAAATTTGTTGCAGCATTGTAGGATTAGATCTTTTGAGATATTCTTTGTTTGTAATCAGACCTTAGGACATCTATAAATATTGCTCCCATTTAGGTTGAGCCGGGTAGTAGCATATAGGATATAGAGGCAGAGGAAGTAGAAAGTAAGGAAGAAGCAGAAAATAGATAGAAATTGATTGTTACAGTCCTGTAATGATTTTTCAATAGAATTATTGTAATCATGTCTTTTAATCAATAAAGTGCACCAGTTCTATTTCATATTGCTTGTAAATGAGTGTGATTAAGATTTAGAAAGAGAGAGAGACTTACACCTTCTTCTGGACAAAGAGGCTGGCCACTTCCAGACCTAGGAGGAGGACTAACAAGTAGGTTTTTATTCTAATTTTGCTACAGTAGAATGAGTTGTAGAACTTGTTATTTCAATTGCTTGTAAACAGCTAACAATAATTGTAGTCTTAGTTTATTTATGCTTAGATTAATCTTGTTCTTAATGTTTTAGTTGCAATCTTACTTTTAGCAAAGCTTCCACTTTATTTTAGATTGTTATTTCCAAAATTTACTATTTTTTAGTAATTTCCTACATTTTATGTTTTGCTGTCAAATCCTGCACAAAAGATTGACAAACTTCTGTTACAGAGCTTTGACAATTTTTATTTCCACATTAGATCTAGACTTTCATTACTACAAAAGTAATTAGATTTCCTTTCTGCAATTAGGATCAGACTTTCAATTCTGTAACTATTATTTATGCAATATAATTAGGTCTTATTCTGTAATTGTAATTAGGACTTCATTTCTATAGTTAATGATTAGTTTCCAATTCTGCAACTTAGATTAAGGTTTATTTCATGCAATTTAGAGATAGGAATGTCCTAAAACCCCCCACACAACCGGTTCCACCAATAAGACTTGTTGCTCTAAATTGACCTAAGTTATAGTTGTTTCACTTCTTTCGCAGATAGCCTTGTACACTACCCTGGATTGATAGATTCATTGAGAATTAATGATGGTATAACGAATACGCATCATTTTGGCACCGTTGTCGAGGAATAGTGTTGTCAAAAGAAAACAAATAGTCCAATAGCTGTAATCAGACTAAGCTATGAGAATTCAGGTTAAAATCTGAATACAACAGCTGAGGAAGATAACAACTATTGACTTAATTTATGTCATTTAGGAGTAAACATGAATGAATAAGTCTAGGGATGAAAAAGGTAGAACTACCCCAAAGGATCCTTAGCTTGTTCCATTAAGGAGATATTCATGCCTAAGGGGTGAATCACCTGTGTTTGAATTACCAGAAATATTGATAGAAAAATCACTAGTCTCACCATCACTAGAACATTCTGAGATAGGAAAATCACCAATTTTATCATCATCAGAATATCCTAAGAAAGACAATTCATTAGACTCATCATCAACAGAGAGGCTTGGACCTCTTGAGAGAACAATTTGGGAAGCTTTAACTTCTCCCAACAAACAGGAAACTATGGAAGAAGGAGGCAATATAGATGGCCAACATGGCTATGTTCATAATGAAGGAGATGATCAGGATATACTCCAACCGTCCAGAACATTTGAATATCCTATTTGTATGAATCCAACACAAAACTCTCCCATGAAGACCATTTCACCTTTAGTACTTCCAACCTTTCGAAGTGTTGTATCTAAAGATCCTGACCAATTTTTGTTTGAATTCAAGGTAGTGTGTCAGACCTATGATTATATAAATGACAATCAGAAACTTAAGGTTTTTCCCTCAACTCTCAAAGATTCAGCATTGCACTGGTTCATGAGCTTAGATCCAAATTCCATAAGAACCTGGGATCAAATGGAGACTGTATTTTTAGACAAGTATCAAGAATATTGTCGTGTAAGGAATAAAAAAGATGAGTTATTCAAAATCAAGCAGGAAGATGATGAGACATTGGAAGATTATCTTGATAGGTTCTCCTTTGTTCAAAGGAGATGTGGACTTGTAGAACCATAATTATGTAAAACCATATTTTTGAGAGGATTGCAAGATGAATCTAGAGAAGTTCTGGATTTGATGGGAAAAGGGGATGTAACCACTCTCAGTAATGAGGAAATTATGGATCTCTGCAAGAATTACTCTTGCACTAAGCAGAGAAGAAGAAAAAGCCGCACAAATGGCAATTGATGTAAAGGACTTGATAGAGGAACTTGCAAATTTCAAAACTGATATTCTAGTGCACTTAAACACTACTTTGGGGGAAATGTCTACAAAAGCAAAAAACACAGAACCTTTGGCAATTTATTGCCCAAGATGTAGAAATAAACATGCTTTGCAGGAATGTCCTTTGAATAAAACATCTATTTCAGCCATTTGTAGTATCTGTTCAAAAAGGCATTCAAGTGATCAATGCCACCTGCTACCACAACTCAAAACTGTGTTAGAAAACCAGATTGAGGAACTCAACTATATTGGACCAAAACAAGGGGGAAATTTCTCTCAATATCAAAATCCCCCTTGTTTTCCTACAAATTGGGGGCATAATCCTGGTACTATGCCTTGGGGACAATCAGAACCACCCCAACGTCCTTGGAATTATCCTCAATGGACAAATTCCCAAGAATGGCCACAAGCAAATTGGAGTAACCCGGCCTGGAATCAGAATCAAAACAACCCCTCATGGAATCAAAAAAACCCATCTTGGAATCAAAACAATCCAGCTTGGAATCAAAATCAGACTAATCCACATTGGATGCAAAACCAACCACAGTGGAATCAGCAATACTAGTCCTATCCAAGGCAGCAAAGGAATCAAGGTCAAACTCAGCATTTGTTGCCTGCACCTAATCAAAATTTTCAAGAAAAACAACAACAAACACAACAAGTGAAACAACCTCAATTGCCAGCTCAGCTAGTCACTAATCCAAACAGCATGAGACAGACACCTCCTATCTATGTGGCTAAAGCTAAAGAAAATGTTGAAATTAATGTTCTTGATTGTAGTAACATCCAACTTCATTCAGGGAAAGTTGTACCTGAACCAGTTTCAATTGAAATCAAAGAAAATGAAGAGCAAGAATCATCAGAACTAGAGAGAATCCAACCAACAATAGAAATAGAAGAATTGGAACCAGAGAGAATCCAACCAACAATAGAGAAAGAGACACAAGCAGAACAATTACCAAGGATAATTCCATATCCTGAAAGACTTAATGCAATACCAAAAAATTTTGAGTCAAAATTGGTCAAAGAACTCAAAAATTTGACTATATCATTGCCCTTATTGCAAGCCATTAAGGAAATACCAGAGATTAACAGTCTTGTCCAAAATTTGTGCATTAAAAGAGCAGGAAGAAAGAAGAAAGCATTTCCCAAAACTATGCAGGTTGAAGGAAAGATAGCTGATCTCTTATCTAGAAAACTACTACCTCCAAAGTATAGTGACCTAGGAAGTCCAGTTATCACAGTTACCATAGGTTCAGTACCAATATCAAATGTTTTAGTGGATCTAGGAGCTGCAATAAATGTCATGACCAAGGATACAATGGAACAATTATAGCTCAAACATCTCAGCCCCACATTTAAAGTTTTAGAAATGGCTGATAGGTCAGTTGCAAAACCTGAAGGAATCATTGAAGATGTCCCTATAGAAGTTTCTTCTTGGGAATTCCCTGCAGATTTTCTAGTTTTACAACCAAGAAATTCAGCACATGGATATCCCATTATTTTGGGAAGACCTTGGCTTGCAACTGCAGCAGCCTTCATAGACTACAGATCTGGAAATATGACTATTTCAAATGGTATTGATCTGAAACAAATTTCTTTATATCCTCTTGCAAAACCATCCAGCAAATTTTTTGGTCAGTTATGGTTTTCTGACTCAGAGGAAGAACCAGAAGAGGTCATTTCTACACTAGCTACCTTAGTAGTAAGAGAACACATAGAAGACCTCAGTGACACAGAAAACTTAGAAAATGAAACATCTGATTAATTTTTTTAAAAAAAAAAATTTAAAAAAAAAAAAAAAATCCAACAGTTGATAAGGAATGAGGAGAATCAAAAATCTGAAGATGAACCATCTGTACTATCATAGGGAAACTCTGTTTCACTACCACATGGATGGCACCATCATCTGATTTTTCCTTCTCACTATTCCATACAAGATATGCTTCCCTCAAGCAGTAATAAAACATAAACTGCTTCTTTTCTCCCATCTCAACAATGTCCTCTTAATCCCTTAATCACCAGGAATGGATTGAATTTTGTCCTTCTAAATATAAAACAAATAGAAGTCTAGCCAGGTAAATTTTTGAACATCTACAGCCAGCTTACTAGGGAAGAGGAAGAAAAATTGATAGTTGTCTTGTAGAAGCATGTTCATGCTTTTGCTTGGAACTACAAAGATATGTCAGGAGTTCATCTTGATATATGTACCCACAAAATCTATACTGAAGAAGTCAAGCCAGTCAGACAACCTCAAAGAAGATTGAATCCTACCTTAAGAGATATTGTGAAAGAAGAAATTGAAAAACTCCTGGAAGTAGGATTCATTTACCCAATTTATGATAGCCAATGGGTTTCTCCATTGGTAATAGTTCCTAAGAAAAATGGAAAAATGAGAGTATGTGTAGACTATAGAGAGTTGAATAAGGTGACATACAAAGACCATTTTCCATTACCTTTCATAGATCAGGTGTTAGATACTCTTGCTGGGAAAAGATACTTTTGTTTTCTTGATGGATTTAGTGGATATAATCAAATTCAGATTGCACTCGAAGATCAAGAAAAGACAACTTTTACATGTCCATGGGGAACATTTGCCTATAGGGTTTTACCTTTTGGTTTGTGTAATGCCCCAGAAACTTTTCAGTGAGCAGTCCTAGCAATTTTTGCTGATCTGACCACCAAAAGCGTTGAAATATACATGGATGATTTCACAGTATGTGGACAAACTTTTGATTTTACATTGGAAAATCTTGATAAAGTCTTAACTCACTGTGAAACATACCACTTATCCTTAAATCTAGATAAATGCTTCATGATGATGAAGGAAGGGATAGTTCTTGGTCATCACATCTCTCCTGAAGGGATCCAAGTTGATCCAAAGAAGGTTGAAATTATCAAGAATCTCCTTCCTCCTAAAACTCAGACTAATGTCAGAAGATTCCTAGGACACATTGGTTTTTACCGCAGGTTTATTCCCAACTTTAGCACAATAGCCAGTCCTATGTTTGCCCTATTGACTAAAGATTCTGAATTCTCCTGGACTGCAAAGTGTCAGGAAGCATTTGAAGCTTTGAAAGAGAAATTGATAACTCCACCTGTGCTCAGAGGACCTAATTGGACATTACCATTTCACATACAGATCGATGCCTCCAATACAACAATTGGAGCAGCATTAGGACAAATTGATAATGGTGAACATTATACCATCTACAACATTAGCAAGAACTTAATAGGAGCCAAGAAAAATTATACAACTGAGAAGGAATTCCTAGCAGTAATTTATGCCATCAACAAATTCAGGCATTATATCACAAGTTATCAAATATTTATTCACACAGATCATACAACCATTAAGTATTTGATGAATAAACCTATGGTAAGTGCAAGAATTATTCGTTGGTTGTTGTTGCTACAAGAATTTGATATCACTATAATCAACAAACTAGGAAAAGCTAATGTTGTGGCAGATTTCTTGTCCAGGTTGCAGAACACAGATGAAGGGGAATTAGTTGATGACACTTTTCTTGATGAAAAACTATTTGCTATATCAGTCCAATCACCTTGGTTTGCAGATATAGCCAATTATTTGGTCACAGGGAAAGTTCCTCCACATTTCACTTCAAAATAGAAAAAACAATTGATCAAACAGAGTTCTTCTTTTGAATGGATTAAGGGTATGCTTTTTAAGTGCAATCCTGACCATGTGTTACGTAGGTGCATCCAAAAGGATGAAGTGTATGATATCCTTAGAGCTTGTCATGATGAACCCTCAGGTGGACACTATTTTGTAAAAAGCACAGTTAGGAAAATCTTAGGGATAGGATATTATTGGCCATCTCTTCACAAGGATGTGAAAAAGTACATCAGGCATTGTGATGCATGCCAAAGAATGGGGAAACCCACTCATACAAATGAGATGCCACTGCAGCCTCAAATGGTTTTAGAACCATTTGAGAGGTGGGGGCTTGATTTTGTAGGACCTATTGATCCACCTTCTCAAGGAAAGGTGCATATTCTAGTATGCACTGATTACCTGACAAAGTGGGTAGAGGTGTGTGCTTTCAAACATGCTCGTGAAGAGAAGGTCGTTGATTTCTTGTATACTCAGATTTTTTAGAGATTTGGAGCTCCACGGTCTATCACCACAGACCAAGGACCCCAATTCGCATCCAAAGTTATAAAGGCATTTACAGAATTGTATGAAATCAAACATAGGAAATCATCACCTTACCACCCACAAGCAAATGGCCAGAGTTGAAGTAACAAACGAGGGAACTAGAACGCATCTTGACAAAAACAATAGCTTTTCATAGGAGAAATTGGCTAGATAAATTACCTGAAGCAATTTGGGCCTACAATACTACTTGGAAGTCCACTACTGGATTCACACCTTATGAACTAGTCTTTGGTAAAAAGCCTCTCTTACCTATTGAATTTGAGCTACTAACATTGCGCATAGCACTGGAAATTGGAATTGAATTATCGCAGGCACAGACAGACAAGATTCTACGGTTGAATGCATTGGATGAACTTAGATTGGATGCTCTGCACCAAAATGAGGTAATTCAGGAGCAGAGGAAGCTGTGGCATGACAGTCACATTCAACAGAGGAAACTTCAACAAGGAGATTGGGCTTTACTGTTTGATTCTCAATACGAAGACTTCCCTAGAAAACTGAGAACTAGATGGTTGGGACCTTACTAGATTGAGGAGGTATTTAACAATGGAGCAGCTCATCTATCCCCTATTGATGGGTCACGAAGAAAGTTGGTAGTGAATGGACATCGCCTCAGGGTATACCATACACCTCTGACTAAAGAAGAATTCTTGCAGCAACTTGATAGTTTGGATACACAGTAGGTGGAAGAGATTCCCTCTTCCACTTCAAAACAATCAACATGATCAGTGGATTTCAAGAAAAAGCAGAAAATACAAAAAAATAAGAAAAAATAGAAAACAAAAAGATGAATAAATTCTGAGTATGAATTCCTTCACGGGCATGGTTTCAGGGGAAATCATGAAATTCCTTCATGGGCATAGTCAGGATCAAGAAAAAGAAAAAAAAAGAGAGAAAAGGAGAGGTAAAAAAAAAAAGGGGGAAAATCAAGAAAAAAGAAGAGAGAAAAATGAATAACTCAGCAGTGAAAACCTTTTCTTAAGGCACTATTGGGTTGGTATGCATGAAAACCAGTTTTATGGCATGCATAACCTTGAGAAATTTTTGAACCATCATTGTACAAATTCACCAAGTGCACTTGTTTTGAAATGTTGCAGAAAATCTCAGCAGAATATCAACAAAGGCAGTCATTCTTCAAAACTGGCATTAACTATTTTTTTTTAGGTATATATTTCTTACATTTCTTCATTGTAAAATGATTGGTATATAGTATGTGACAATTAACCATTAGCATAAAAGGTATTCATAAGAGTTGGCATACTTAAGACATGTTTTGAAAATGAAAATATTGATTTCTACCTAATCTTCGGAACAAGAATGCCAAAAACAGTGCCTGTTGTATTATCTTCGGATTGAAATCATCTTCAGAATGACAGCAAAATGAATGTTGCACTTTGTCTTCAGAAAGAAACTTTGTCTTCAAAATGACAATTTGTCTTCAGAATGAAACTTGGTCTTTGGAATGACGACTTGCTACATCATCTTCGAAATGAAGATCTGTCTTCAAAATGAAGATCTGTCTTCGGAATGACGATTTACCTTCACAATACAGCCTGATATTTGGAATGAGGATTGATCTTCGGAATGAGGATTGATCTTCAGAATGAGGATTAATCTTCGAAATGAAAATTTTGCAAAGAGGATTTGTCTTCGAAATGAAGACCTGTCTTCGGAATGAGGTCATAATCTTTGAAATGAGGATTTGTCTTTGGAATGAAGACTCGTCTTCAAAATGAAGTCATAATATTTGGAATGAAGTTTTATTTGCATCTTCGAAAAGAGCATTTCCACATGGCATCCAAGAAGACAAGGTACGACAAAATCAAACTCTTTTAGTTGCATACGAAAGAGGAACACGTGTCAGTCAGCACATGGTTTGTTTTTGCACTCATTGGAAAGTACCAGAATTACGGAGGACATGACCAACCATATGCCACCAATTTTTAATGCCAATAAACATGCACGTGAGAATCTATAGACTGAATAGAAAAATTAAAATCAAATGAGGTGGATCTAACGGCAAGGACGTCTAAGCAATCATTGACGGACAGGTGTTCGATGCAATAGTAGAAATGTGTGCCACCTTTCTTTTCAAAGACGTGTTTGTGAAGTACAGTGCACAGGTTATGGTTCATTCCAAAGAAGAAGATGAGAAACAGGGCAACGAAGGTTTTAAACTAAAACTTTGCAAATCTGCAACATTAAACAACCAAAAATCTAGCAGAAGAACAGCAGCCATAGTGTACGGTTTTTAAACAGAAAATATGGGGCGAAAGATCAGAACAGAGCCTGCAGATACCACTTACCTCCGAGAAAATCCGGTAGTCATGTATATTTTTGAAAATGGAGGGTTTATGCCATTTTTGGATAAATTCAATGGGTCTTCTGAAGATTTGGCTGGCATGTTCGCCCATACGTTCAAAAACAACCGAGCACATGTTAACGGCATGACTATTGAGGTAAGCCCTAAAATTTTAAGTCAGATTACAGAGTTGCCATTAGAAGGGATTTCAATTTCTAGATCTGGCAAGAACACATTGGCAAATGTAGTTAATCAGTTTGTAGAAGAAAATGATAGAGAACTAGAATACTTAACCCATAACAACACATGCAAAGGGTTAAAAAGGGCCAGCTTGCAGGAACCCTGGGATGAAGTAGCCAGCTAGGTAATTAAATTTCTAACCTGTGAAGGGCAGTATGTGCTATTATCAGGGCATCATCTATGAATTTTGAACCATCTCAGACATGGTGGACAACAACCAGAAGTTAGGGTAAATCTTCCCTTGTATTTGTATCAAGAGTTAAAGAACATGGCAAAAAGATATCAGGAGGGTAAAGGAAGCCTTCGCCATCATGGCCTCATCAAATTAGTTTGCCAACACCATTTTAGAGGAAACCCTAGGAGTTTTGATAGGTTTTACTCTACCCTAAATGATGTCATTTTTGGGGATGAAAGTGAGGAAGAAGAAGAACCAAATGTTGTTGATGTTGTTGCAGAAGAGGAAACAACTACTGTAGAAAATGTTGTAGAAGATGCTGTAGAAGAAACTATGGAAGGTGCCCTTGAAGCTGTTACAGAACTACACCCCACAACAGTAGTAGAAAACCTTGCTCCTGAACCCTCAACTTCACGAGCTAAGAAACAAAAGAGAAGAGGATCTAGAACTGGCAGCAGAGCAGAAAAACAAAAGAAGGTTCATTTTGCTAAAGCTGCAACTGATTTGTCAAAACAGAGAAGTGAAGCACTTAACCAAACAGAGGCAAAAACAACAAGGGAAATAGAGGCATCTGAAACTGACCCCATGACCCCTGTTGTCACCAAAAAATAGAGCAAAAAGAAGAAGTTTGCATCTAGAACTAGGAGGTCTACAAGAATCCATTTGAAAGAAATAGCAGAACAGGTTATGGAGGAAGAAGATAGACCAAGTAGCCCAGATGTCACAGAGATACAACCTACATCTAAAAACTTTTCAGAATTCCTTGAACAGATAGCTGAGGCAAAAACTGAGCAGGATGGTTTGGAGGAGGCTACAGTTCAATAGGCTACAGATATGGTAGATACCCTTATAGACAGTCTCACAGAGCCTCTCGAACAAGAACAAATTGTTGCAGAAGAAGAGGAAATATTGGTTGAGCAACCAACTACAACCGACTTATCCGCATCGGCTTCGAAGCGAAAAGAAGTGGAAGACATCACAGGGAAGCTAAGGGCAGCAAGGAGTGTTGTCAAAACATAGACCATATGGATTTTAGAGAAAGAAAGCATCATTGAGATGCAAGAAAGAAAAATTAAAGAGCTTCAGTAGGAAGTGGCAGAATTGAGAAAATTGTTGTCACAATCTAAAAAACAGCCAGCTATATCCAATGATGAAGACAATTTGGCTCAATTACTTCTGGTTCTATCAAGGGCAGATGACTCTGTTGAGGCAGACATAGGAGTTCATCTTGAAATAGCACTCCTTCATTCTGAAGAAGTGCCTGTTCATTCTAAAGTAGCACCATCTTATTCTGAAGCATTGCCTTCTTGTTCTAAAGATGCTTCAGAAATGGTGAAGAGCATAGCAGAGGATGTTGAAGATGAGCCACCAACACAGGAATAGTCCTAGTACCAAGAAAATATTCAAGTAAGTACTCCTATTGAGGTCCTTGCATTTCAACTTGTTACACTTTCAGTAGAAACAACAGATAAGGGGGTACAAGTAGAAATACTATCTGATGACAACCCCATAGAAATAGCAAATAAGGGGGTGCAAGTAGAGTTATTAATAGATGAACAACTAGTGGAAGTGGCAAAAAAAGGAGTTCAGATAAATTTGCTGCCTAGGATCCCTCCTATAGTAAGACCACCCAATACTGTGTCTCTAGAGCAGTACAATGCAGACATAGCTAGCTGGATGATTAGATATGAGCAGCTTGCCACTAAAACTGAAAAGTTCAAATTGGAAGCAAAACAACTAGAAGCCAAGGACACAAAAATTTAGGCATTGAAAGAAAAGGTGTCTGACTTATGCCAAATTGCTGAATTTTTAGTCCAATTTAGATGACCAGCTAGATTTTACAGCCTTATTTTGAAGGAAAAATACCTCAGATGGCAGGTCATGAGGATTACTTCAAACCTTCCATATAAATTGGACACTATTGAAGATTTTTTGGAGGCATATTTTGACAGTCCTTTTGAGCAAAAAAATCTCCTGTGTGAACTGTTTTTACATAGTTTCTTCATTCTAGAGGAAGTTGACTCTCATCCTCAAATCTACATTGGAGATGTTCAGTTGAGAGCATTTATGTCTACTTTGCAGAATCAGCTTTACTGGGATCAAGAGAAAAAGCAGAATAAAGTGATTGAAACAAGGGCTGAGTTGTTAGTCAGAGCAATCCAACCAAATCACCTAGTTATCACCAGGCAACACTTCTCAATGATGAACAGAGATGATATAAAGAGAATGTACTTGAACAACTTAAGGGACTGTGTGGCCAGATTTAACAATTTCTATGATCACAATTTCTTCCCAGCATTATCAGTATGCAGAGACAGATGGAATGAACTTTCCATGTCTTTGAGGAAAAGAGAACCTATCTCCCCCATCAACTTAGAATGGTCCAGAAGAAGAGCAGAAGGTGTAATCCAGCTGATTCAGATCATGCAACATAACTGGATAGGTCTCAGGTTCAGGCCTTCGACCATCATTACTCTCGTTCCATTCTACTTTGAGGAAGATGCCCAACTTGATGAACAATTTGAAGATTGGCTCAGAAACATTCAGAAAAACAGGGGGTATTACATAGGCAAGAAATTATTCTACAGGTCATGGAATCTAAACATGGACATATGTGATTCCATAGCCCAACAGAATGCATGAGGGCATGCATTAATATAAGTTGGGGGGAAAATGATGAGGCCTAGAAATGCCTCAATCATAACATGTTTTGAACACTAAAAATGCCTATAAAATCTTATGTTTTATTTGATATGTTAGTTAAGTTGATTCAATATGCTGTATATTAACCATTTTGCATGATCAATGTATTTGGAATATTATATGCTGATTTTACAGCTTTTTGCATAGTTTTGTGTTCTTTTTGCTATGATTTGCTACAATGGGATATGCTTAGAATAATAGCAGCATTTCACTAATCATGTTTTGATTTGTCTCAAGCATTTATTTCACCTAAATCTGGCAACAGTGCAAGCAAACTGTTGTTGTGTAGCAAAAACTGGTCTTTCCCATGTAAATTCCAACCAGCTGTCCATAAATAGCAAGGCATGGAATTCACATGAGGAAAGAGATGAAGACCATTGGAATTTGATCTTAAGAGATAACCCACCTAAGAGATGCAGAAGAAATCACTAGAAAAGCACACATTTGTTCATTCCGAAGTATCTTCGAAATGAACAGATATCTTTGAAATGAGAGAACACAACATCTTCGAAATGAGCGGATCTTTGAAATGAAGAATGCAGTATCTTCGAAATGAGCGGATCTTCAGAATGAAGAATGTAGTATCTTCGGAATGAGCGATCTTTGGAATGAGAATGCAGTATCTTTGAAATGAGCGATCTTCGAAATGAGAATTGCATTATCTTCGAAATGAAGCCACTTATCTTTGAAATGAAAACAGAGTGTGCTTTTTGACTTGTTGACCGATTTTTGAAGCCGAAAAAGGGAAATAAAGGTTGGAAAAAGTAAAGGAAAAGATCTTCCATCTATATTTTGCTGTCATTGTCGACCAAAGCCATCATTAAGGGAAAGATCAAGTTTTAATCTTCTTCTAGGATAAAACCAGAATTTGTTGCAGCATTGTAGGATTAGATCTTTTGAGATATTCTTTGTTTGTAATCAGACCTTAGGACATCTATAAATATTGCTCCCATTCAGGTTGAGCCGGGTAGTAGCATATAGGATATAGAGGCAGAGGAAGTAGAAAGTAAGGAAGAAGCAAAAAATAGATAGAAATTGACTGTTACAGTCCTGTAACAGTTTTTCAGCAGAATTATTGTAATCATGTCTTTTAATCAATAAAGTGCACCAGTTCTATTTCATATTGCTTGTAAATGAGTGTGATTAAGATTTAGAAAGAGAGAGAGACTTACACATTCTTCTAGACAAAGAGGCTGGCCACTTCCAGACCTAGGAGGAGGACTAACAAGCAGGTTTTTATTCTAATTTTGCTACAACAGAATGAGTTGTAGAACTTGTTATTTCAATTGCTTGTAAACAGTTGACAATAATTGCAGTCTTAGTTTATTTATGCTTAGATTAATCTTGTGCTTAATGTTTTAGTTGCAATCTTACTTTCAGCAAAGCTTCCACTTTATTTTAGATTGTTATTTCCAGAATTTACTGTTTTTCAGCAATTTCCTGCATTTTATGTTTTGCTGTCAAATCCTGCATAGAAGATTGACAACCTTCTATTACAGAGCTTTGATAGTTTTTATTTCCACATTAGATCTAGACTTTCATTACTGCAAAAGTAATTAGATTTCCTTTCTGCAATTAGGATCAGACTTTCAATTCTGTAACTATTATTTCTGCAATATAATTAGGTCTTATTCTGCAATTGTAATTAGGACTTCATTTCTGTAGTTAATGATTAGTTTCCAATTCTACAACTTAGATTAAGGTTTAATTCATGCAATTTAGAGATAGGAATGTCCTAAAACCCCCCACACAACTGGTTCCACCAATAAGACTTGTTGCTCTAAATTGACCTAAGTTATAGCTGTTTCACTTCTTCTTTCGTAGATAGCCTTGTACACTACCCTGGATTGATAGATTCATTGAGAATTAATGATGGTATAATGACTACACATCAACAACAACAAAATACCTCAAATTTTTTGGCAGCAAGTGCTACATCAAAAGAACTAAAGATAATCTTGGTAAGTTTGAAGATAGAGCGGATGAAGGTATTTTTGTTGGTTATTCATCAAAAAGCAAAGCTTACAAATGCTACAACAAGAGGCTAAAGAAAATTGTGGATAGTGTCGATGTTAAATTTGATGAAGGTAGAGAACGAGTAATTAGCTATGAAGAGAACTACCCAATTTATGAAGAGGTTATTGAAGGAGATGAGGAAAACAAAATGAAAAAGATACAAAAAATTGACTCGGATGATTTAAGTTGTGATTCAAGAGTGGAAGAAAATAAGAAATTCAAAACAGGCAGCTGACAGAAAAATCATCCTAGAGAGAAAATAATTGGAGACCCCAAAGTTGGTGTTCAGACAAGAAGAAGAGTAGTAAGTAACTACTCTCTATTATCCAGCATTGAGCCCAAAAATGTTGTTGACGCAAGCAAAGATGAAAGTTGGATGAAGGCAATAAATGAAGAATTAGATCAGATCAAGAAAAACAAAACTTGGGAGTTAGTACCTAGACTTGCAAATAAAAATATAATCGGGACTAAATGGATTTTTTGAAACAAATTGAATGAAGACGGATAGGTAGTCATAAATAAAGCAATATTGGTATGTAAGGGTTATGCACAAGTTGAAGGCATTGACTTTGAGGAAAATTTTGCACTAGTAGCTAGACTAGAGGCAATTAGAATGTTTCTGGCTTTAGCAGTCTACAAGAATTTCAAAGTTTATCAAATGGATGTGAAATCAATGTTTTTGAATGGAAAACTTGAAGAAGAGTTTTATATTGAGCAACCAAATGGTTTCCAAATTTGTGATGATCCCAACTTGGTTTGCAAGTTGAAGAAAGCATTATATGGCTTAAAACAGGCACCTCGAGCATGGTATGGAAGGCTAGACAACTATCTCACTCAAAAAGGGTTTAAGAAAGGTATGGTGGATAGTAATTTGTATGTCAAAACAAAAAATGGGCATCTTATTGTTCTTGTTGTATACGTAGATGATATCATATTTGGCAGCAGCAAAGATGAGTCATGTAAAGATTTAGGAAATAAGATGCAAAAAAAAATTGAAATGTCAATGATTGGTGAACTTTCGTATTTCCTCGGGTTGCAAATTAATCAAAATAAGAAGGGCATATTTATTTCTCAAGTTAAATATATGAAAGAGATGTTAAAAAATTTCACAATGGAGGATTGTAAGCCAGTTAGCACTCCTATGACGATAGGTTGCAAGTTGAGCAAGGATGAAAAATCTCCACCTGTTGATCAAACCATGTATAGATCTATGATTGGGAGCTTACTGTACCTGAAAACTACCAGACTAGATATTTTGCAAGAAGTATGCATGGTAGCATGATTTTAGGCTAATCCCAAGGAGACTTATGTGACAGTAGTGAAGAGGATTCTTCGGTACCTCAAGGGTACTATGGAGTATGGGTTATGGTATCCAAAAGGTAAAGACTTTGCCCTTATTTTGTATTTAGATGCAGATTGGGCAGGAGGTGTCGATGACAGAAAGAGTACCAGTGGAGATGCATTCTATCTTGGAGACAGATTGGTCGCGTGGCATAGTAAGAAACAAGAGTCAATTTCTTTATCGATAGTAGAGGTAGAATATATTGTAATGACAAAATGTTGTACGCAGGTATTGTGGATGAAACAAACCCTAAAATATCTTGGTATTAGCTTCTGTTGGCAATTTTGGGTACCTTGAGTTCTTTGCAGTTGCACAAGTAAATAAGTTGTCATTGATGTCAAGGAGCTTTTGAAAGAATTTGATTTGATGTAAAATAATGTGTTTTGTTGAAGGTTCGACTTGATAGGTTCGAAAGAAAGTAAGTTGGAAAAATGTCACGATATCGTGACATGTCGCATTTTTGCGACTTAGGTAGGAGAGAGAAAGCTTTTTGAAAAGTGTCACGATTTTGCGACATGTGAGAAGAGAGAGAAGAAGCTGGCAAAACTATAGCGATTTCGTGACATGTTGGAAGAGAGAGAAGAAGCTAGAAAAACTGTCGTGATTTCGCAACATGTTGGCATAGAAAGAAAGCAAGGTGGAAAGTGTTGCGATTTCATGACATATCGCATTTTCACGACTCGAAAAGTGTAGGAAGGCAAAGACGGAAAAGAGTCATGATTTCGTGACATGTTGGAAGAGAGAGAAGAAGCTAGAAAAATTGTCGCGATTTCGCAACATGTTGGCATAGAAAGAAAGCAAGGTGGAAAGTGTTGCGATTTCATGACATATTGCATTTTCACGACTCAAAAAGTGCAGGAAGGCAAAGAAGGAAAAGAGTCACGATTTTGCGACATGCTGCAAAAGACGAAGTGAGGACTGTCATGATTTTGTGACATGCTAAAAAGCTCAAATTGAGAACTGTCATGATTTCATGACATGCAGCAAAGGGAAGAGTGTGAAATGAGAAGCGTTGTGATTTCGCGACAGGCTACAAAGAAGTCGTACGGATGCAAAAAGTGTCACATTTTTGTGACAGGTTGAGATGGCAGCATTCAATTGGAGAAAGTGTCACGATTTCATGATAGGTTGAGATGGCAGGATTCAGTTGGAGAAAGTGTCATGATTTCATGACAAAAATAGTAAGCAAGTCTTCAATAGAAGAAGCGTCATGATTTCACGATGAATTCAAGAAGGAAGAGCTTGAAGGCGAAAGCATCATGATTTCGTGACATGTTCCAGTTTCATGGGCGTAAGGCAGAGAAGTTCTTAAGGCAGCGACAGCACGCAATTTTGCGACATGTTCCATTTTCACTAGTGCAAGTCGAGAAGAGGTTGATAAAGTGAGAAATGTCATGATTTCGTGACAAAAGTGATGATGATGTCAACAGAGGCAAAAGTGTCATGATTTCATGACAAAAGCAAATTTTTTACTGACAAAGCGAGAAGTGTCGTGATATCACAAAAAGAGCTTAGTCAAAGTTGTCAATGGCTAAAGTGTCGCGATATTGCGACAAAAGCCATAAGATAGTGTACAGTTGCAAAAGATGTCGCGATATCGTGACATGTTGTAGTTTTGTGATAGAAGCTACAGAAGAGTTATAGAGTTAAATTTGAGCCAACAAAGTTAAATCTGGGCCGACAAATATTAGGGTTTGCAGTCGACGTTGTTTAGGGTTGTGCAGCCGACTAGGATCAAAGTTTTAATATTGAAAGTTTTAGTATAAGAGGAGGGTTGTTTGAAGAGAAATTGCAATCGATCGAAGTGTGTGTTCTAAGTGCGATATTCACAGATAGAGTGTGGGGGAGAAGTTTTATCATTGAGAAGTAGAGTGTGTGAAGACGGTGCTACTATGATTACGTAGAGGTGCAAAAGTTGATGTTCGATCGAGTGCTGCTGTGTTTGCGTAGATAGTGTAAAAGTTGGTTTCGACCAAGTGTGACTGTGACAGAATAGAAAGAGATTTGAGGACAGAATTGTGCCAGACCAAAGGACTATGTTTGGTGCAGACCAGAGAAAGAGGAAGAGGACAGACTTGTGCCAGACCGAAGGACTGTGTTTGGTGTAGATCAAAGAAAAATATAGAGGACATTTGTGCTAGATCAAAGGACTGTGTTTAGTGCAAATTTGAGGACCAAGCTTTGAGGTGTCAGAGTTGAGGACAAAGGTCTCCAGCCAGAGTAGGGAAGATAGGTGTCTTCTATGGATAGAGTTCCATTTGCTAAGGGCAGTAGAGGTAGAGGTCTTCTAGAGGATCACCAGCCAGAGCAGAGTTAGGGGATTGGTGTCTCCTTTGGGTTGGTACCCATAAACATTGTAATCGGGAAAGGTTTCCCAGATTTGTTTGATAAAATTTTAGTGAAAAATTTTATCCGTGGAGTAGCCCACTTTGGGTGAACCACGTAAATTGCTGTGTCTCTATTGTGGATGGTGTTTTCTGCATTGCTTTGATTTATGCTTGATATTGTTTTCTATACACTGCATAATTTTGAGTTGAAAGTTGAATTGAAGGAAAAAGTAAAAAGTGGTCTTATACTGTTCACCCCCCCTCTCAGTATAAGCTTGTGTTCTTCAATTGGTATCAGAGCGGGTGCCTTCAAAAAGTTTAACATCTTGAAGGAAAAGCTAGTAAAGAACACAATGGATTATTCAAGTGGCAATGCAGCACCTATTCTTGATGGATCAGATTTTGGTCTTTGGAGTGCTAGGATGAAGGTTCATCTAATGGCACTTGGGAATGAGGTTTGGGAAGTGATTGAATATGGGTACACTATTCCTGTAAATGGTCCATATACTAAAGAAGATAGGCTCCTACATCACAACAATTCAAAAGCAATGAATGCAATCCTAAAAGGTTTACAGAAAGCAGATCTCACCAAAGTAATTCACTGCAAAATAGCTAGTGAAATGTGGAAACAGTTGTAGGTGGTTCATACTGGTGATGCAAATGTCAGAAAGGCCAAGTTGAGACATTTCAAAGGTATGTTTGAACAACTCAAGTGAATTATGATGAAAATATTAGTGACTATATGCTTCGTATGGATGAGGTTGTTAACTCCATGAAAGACTTAGGACTTGAGCTTGCTGAAAATGATATTTGTGATAAGATTTTAAGATCTCTTCCTAATAGATTTAGTGAAAATATTTCTGCTATTGAGGAAGCTAAAGATTTGGATAAGCTGAAAAAGGATGAGCTTCATAGTATACTTGCAGCATTTGAGTTGAGAACTCAAGTGAAGGTTGATGTCAAGAAAGAGGCAGCTTTCAAGGCTACCAAGAAATCTAAGGGTAAACAACTTCAAGAGAGTGATGAGTTTTCTAGTGATGAAGAGGCATATTACAGCAAGAAAGGCAAGTTATCTAGAAAGCACAAAAGTATAAAAAATATAAGATGCATCAATTGTGGAAAGTTTGGTCATTATGTTACTGACTGTACTGTTTCCAAGAATGAAAGTGATGAAGAGAAACATGATGTTAAGAGCAAGGATTCTAAAAGGCACAGGTATTACAGAAAGAACAAATATGAGCACAACAATCAAGGAAAGAAGTATTCACACAAGAACAAGAAGAGTTTCTACCTAGACAAAGCAAGTAAGTGTTCTAGCAGTGATAGTGAAAGCTCTTCAAGTGATGAGGAAAATGAGATGTTGTTCATATCAAAAAAAGAGAAAGAACCGAAACATAGATTCATTATTATGAAATTTCTTAGATGTGGAAATTTTGGTCACCTTGAGGATGATTGTACAAATAATGATTTGGTTTCCAATATGTATAAGGATGCTTCAGAAAACTATCAAGAAGATGCTTGTATGGTTTTTGAAAAAGGTAGCACCTCTAGTGATAAGAAATCTAGAAAAGGCCTTGAGGATTCAAAAAGCAAACAAATAAAGGATCTTGAAAGTGAACTTAATAATGCTCTTAGTGCTTTGAAAAAGGAAAGAAAGAAGAATGATAGACTCAAGGATAAGTTAGATGAATGTTGTATGGAGAGAGACGATCTTATAGAAAGTCTTGACTTCTCTATAGCTAAGACACAAGAACTCAAGGACGAGTTAGAGTCTAAGATTCTTCAGTATAATGAGTTGGAACAAAAAATGGCTTCTTTGGAAGTGGAAACTAAAGAGTACAAGGATAAGCTGTACAGGTTTCAAGATAGCTCCAAAAGGGTTAAGTCTCTCATCAAAGGTCAAAGAAAAACAATAGATAAAACAGGCCTTGGTTTTGTTAAGCCGCATAAGGAAGAGAGTTCTAATGGGGAAAGTATTTTAGATCTTGAGTCCTTAACTGATCGATGCGCAGAAATAGAAAATGAAAATCAAAATGCGAAGAAGTTTTTAGGACCCAAGAGGTCGAATAAAGGTAAATTTCACGACATATGTTTTGCATGTTACAGGTTTGGTCACATGGCCTGCATGGCTCAAGTAAGGAAGATAAATGACAGTTTTAGAGGTGGTAATTTCTTTCAAGGGTATTGCTACTCTTGTAAACAGTTTGGACATAAGGCAATTTTTTGCAAGGCTAATAACTGGAACAGGGTTAGTCAAAACAAGAGGATTCAAAGAACAAGTATGCCTAAAAGAAATAACATTGTTACTTGTTATAAGTGCAACAATGAAGGCCACACAACTAGACAGTGTAGAGCTGAACTTCCAAGGTACAGGAACAAGAATAGTGGTATGAACAGGTCCAAGGATCAAGGCATGGATAAGAACATAAATAATAATAGGAATAGGAACAGTGACAGGAACAGGAATAGGAATACGGGAAAAATGTTCAAGAAAAGGCCCGGCAAGGAAATTATAGACACTGATGATGATCAGTGCCTAATGGGAGTTTTACTCCCACCCCAGAATTAATCACCTCATCAGGAGGTGGGGGAGGGACTAAGCTAAGTGGCTCATTCATAGTCTCGAGCCCCAAAGGTGACCCTTTACCATTGATGACAAAGGGGGAGAGATATGAGTAAGAGGGAGAGATATGAGTAAGGGGGAGAGCTTCAATGTGAAGAGGAAAGCTTCAAGTAAGGGGAAGCAAAACTTCAAAATGAGATTCTTAGCTGTTAGCATAGTTGGTTTCAGTTTTAGCTCCTGAGAAGTGTTTTTAGTAAAGGGTTGCCATCAATGACAAAGGGGGAGATTGTTGGCAATTTTGGGTACCTTGAGTTCTTTGTAGTTGCTCAAGTAAATAAGTTGTCATTGATGTCAAGGAGCTTTTGAAAGAATTTGATTTGATGTAAAATAATGTGTTTTGTTGAAGGTTCGGCTTGATAGGTTCGAAAGAAAGTAAGTTGGAAAAATGTCGTGATATCACGACATGTCGCATTTTCACGACTTAGGCAGGAGAGAGAAAGATTTTTGAAAAAGTGTCACAATTTTGTGACATGTGAGAAGAGAGAGAAAAAGCTGGCAAAAATGTAGCGATTTCGTGACATGTTGGAAGAGAGAGAAGAAGCTAGAAAAACTGTCATGATTTCACGACATGTTGGCAGAGAAAGAAAGCAAGGTGGAAAGTGTCACGATTTCGTGACATATCGCATTTTCGTGACTCGAAAAGTGTAGGAAGGCAAAGAAGGAAAAGAAACACGATTTCATGACATGCTGCAAAATACAAAGTGAGGACTATCATGATTTTGTGACATGCTAAAAATCTCGAAGTGAGAACTGTCACGATTTCACGACATGCAACAAAGGGAAGAGTCTGAAATGAGAAGCATCACGATTTCGTGACAGGCTACAAAGAAGTCGTACGGATGCAAAAAGTGTCACGTTTTCATGATAGGTTGAGATGGCAGCATTCAGTTGGAGAAAGTGTCATGATTTTGTGATAGGTTGAGATGGCAACATTCAGTTGGAGAAAGTGTCACGATTTCATGATAGAAACAGTAAGCAAGTCTTCAACAGAAGAAGCGTCATGATTTCGCAACAAATTCAAGAAGGAAGATCTCGAAGGCGAAAGTGTCATGATTTCATGACATGTTCTAGTTTCATGGGCGTAAGGCAGAGAAGAGCTTAAGGCAGCGAAAGCATCACAATTTCATGACATGTTTCATTTTCGCTAGTGCAAGCCGAGAAGAGGTTGATAAAGCGAGAAATGTCATGATTTCATGACAAAAGTGATGATGACGTCAGTAGAGGTAGAAGTGTCATGATTTTGTGACAAAATCAAAGTTGTTGCTGACAAAGTGAGAAGTGTCACGATATCACGACAAGAGCTTAGTCAAAGTTGTCAACGGCTAAAGTGTCGCGATATCGCGACAAAAGCCATAAGATAGTGTATGGTTGCAAAAGATGTCACGATATCGTGACATGTTGTAGTTTCGTGGCAGAAGCTACAAAAGAGTTGCAGAGTTAAATTTGAGCCGACAAAGTTAAATCTAGGCCGACGAAGATTAGGGTTTGCAGTCGATGTTGTTTAGGGTTATGCAGCCGACTAGGATCAAAGTTTTAATCTTGAAAGTTTTAGTATAAGAGGAGGGCTGTTTGAAGAGAAATTGCAATCGATCGAAGTGTGCATTCAAAGTGCGATATTCACAGATAGAGTGCAAGGGAGAAGTTCGATCATCGATAAGCAGAGTGTGTGAAGATGGTGCTACTATGATTATGTAGAGGTGCAAAAGTTGATGTTTGATCGAGTGCTGCTGTGTTTGCATAGACAGTGCAAAAGTTGGTTTTGACCAAGTGTGACTGTGATAAAACAGAAAGAGATTTGAGGACAGACTTGTGCAAGACCAAGGGACTGTGTGTGGTGCAGACCAAAGAAAGAGGAAGAAGATAGACTTGTGCCAGACTGAAGGACTGTGTTTGGTGCAGATCAGAGAAATAGATAGAGGACATTTGTGCTAGACCGAAGGACTGTGTTTAGTGCAAATTCGAGGACCAAGCTTTGAGGTGACAGAGTTGAGGACAAAGGTCTCCAGCTAGAGCAGGGAATACAGGTGTCTTCTATGGATAGAGTTCCATTTGCTAAGGGCAGCGAAGGCAGAGGTCTTCTAGAGGATCACCAGCCAGAGCATAGTTAGGGGATTGGTGTCTCCTTTGGGTTGGTACCCATAAACATTGTAATCGAGAAAGGTTTCCTAGATTTGGTTGATAAAATTTTAGTGAAAATTTTTATCCGTGGAGTAGCCCACTTTGGGTGAACCACATAAATTGTTGTGTCTCTATTGTGGATGGTGTTTTATGCATTGCTTTGATTTATGCTTGATACTGTTTTCTATACACTACATAATTTTGAGTTGAAAGTTGAATTGAAGGAAAAAGTAAAAAATGGTCTTATACTATTCACTTTTTGAAGGAGAAAGTTGTAGAACGTGAGGTTAAGTTGGATTTTATTCCAAATACAGAGCAAGTAGCAGATATCTTCACAAAACCATTGCCCAAGGAAGTTTTTGAGTACCTTCGCAATAAATTGGGAGTGGTCACACTTCCAAAGAATTGACTAGCTACAAGGATCACATTCTCAAGGGGAGCATTTAAGTATTTGATTATCTTTTTGCTCATGTTCATGATTTTTTCTAAGTGTAATAATTTTTTCTTGAGAATTTTGTGCATGGACTCAGGGGGAGTCTGCAGTAGCCCTTTGGTATTATTGTCAAAATGGGAGAAGAGTTATAGGAAATTGCACATGTGTTGCCAAAAATTCTAAAGAGGGAGATTGTTGAGCAAGGTGCAACAACAATATTATCATTTTTTTCAACACAGTCAGATAGATCTGTTGATGCAGTGGACAGGAAGATCAAAAGCTATTCATATGCAGAAGACAAGATTTCAAAGGTTATTCAGAGTATGTACAGTGATTTCCCAAGAAGATCGAAGTGGCCCATATGCAAAATATCAAAGAAAAAAGACAAGTAAAAAAAGTGTCGCGATATCGTGACATATACAGTAGGCAAGAAAAACTGTCACGATTTCATGACATGTTGGAAGAGAGAGAAAAAGTAGGAAAAACTGTCACAATTTCGTGACATGTTGGAAGAGAGAGAAAAAGCAAGAAAAACTATCGTGATTTCGTGACATGTTGGAAGAGAGAGAAAAAGCACAAAAAACTGTCACGATTTCGCGACATGTTGGAAGAGAAAAATGCAAGTGGAAAAACTGTTGTGATTTCACGACATGTTGGAAGAGAAAGAGAAAGCAGGAAAAAGTGTCACGATTTCGCGACAAGTTCAAAGAAAGAGAAAAAGTAAGAAAAGTGTCACGATTTCGCAACATGTCACATTTTCGTGACTAAAATAGGAGAGAGAAAGTAAGTTTGAAAAGTGTCGCGATATCACGACATGTCGCATTTTCATGACAAAAGAAAGAGAGGAAGCATACGAAAGCAAAACTGTCATGATTTCGTGACAAAAGCAGAAAGCAAGACTTCGGAAGCAAAAGTGTCATGATTTCACGACAAAAGCAAAGAAGTAAAAGTACAAAAGCAGAAGTGTCATGATTTCACAACAAAAGCAGAGAAGACTTCAAAGGCAAAAGTGTCACAATTTCATGACAAAAGCAAAGAAGCTAAGTACGGAAGTAGAAGTGTCACGATTTCATGACAAAAGCTAAGTTGAAGACTACGAAGGTAGAAGTGTCGCGATATCGTGACAAAAGCAAATTCAAAGTCTATGGAAGCAGAAGTGTCGCGATATCGCGACAAAAGCAAAGATGAAGTATACGGAGGCGAAAATGTCGTGATATCACGATAAAAGAAAAGACAAAGTCTACAGAGGCAGAAATGTAGCGATATCATGACAAAAGAATAGAGAAAGCGTACGGAGGCAAAAGTGTAGCGATATCGTGACATGTTGTATTTGCGCGACAATAGCAACAAAAGAAGCTACAGAGGTAGAAATGTCACAATTTTGCGACAGGTCATAAATATGCAAGTCAAGAAGGAGAACCCAACTGAAATGAGAAGTATGATAGTGGACCGACATCACTACGACATTTACAGGGGCAGTTACAGAGTGATTTCATATTGCTGAAATATGAAGAGTGATCAAAAGTCAGTATGGCGATTATAGGGTCTATCCAGAATGAAATCATCAAGTGATGGATAAACCAAACATCTTCTTGAGTTGAAGCTGATGAAAACCGATGACAGCCAACTAAAATTAGGGTTTACAGTTGTTATGAAAGTTGACTAAGATTAGGATTTACAACCGACTAAGATTAGGGTTTTCATCATAAAATATTGTTATGAAAGGAGGGTTGTTTGGAGAATTGAAGGGTAGTTGAATGTGTGTGAAATACAATCATTGTGCGTAGAGAGCAAGTCATGTCGAATCATGCTAAGTGTGAAATTTGCAAAGAGAGCAGAGTGCACAAAAGGGAGAAGACGATCATGAAGTTTGACTGTAACGAAGCAAAGTGTGCAAAGTGATTGCATAGAGAGAGCAGAGTGCACAAAGAGTGAAAAGGTTGAAGTTTGACCAGGTGTTGTTGTGATTGCATAGAGAAAGTAGAGTGTGTAGAGAATGCAAAGGTGAAGAAGACCTGTCAGGGTCTTGCAAAAGCAAAGGTATCTTACTAAAAAACTTATAGATTCAAATTGAAGTCTAGGTTGCATCTTGGCATCATGGGTTGGTGCTCCTTTCTATTGGTGCAGATAAATAAGGGATTGGTGCTCCTTCTAGTTGGTGCTAGTAAATCTGGGGTTGGTGCTCCTTTCTATTTGTGCAGATAAATCAGGGGTTGGTGCTCCTTTCTATTGTTGTAGATAAATAAAGGGTTGGTGCTCCTTCCAATTGGTGTTGGTAAATCAGGGGTTGGTGTTCCTTTCTGTTGGTGCAGATAAATCATGGGTTGGTTCTCCTTTCTATTGGTGTAGATAAATCAGGGGTTGGTGCTCCTTTCTATTGGTGTAGATAAATAAGGGGTTGGTGCTCCTTACAGTGGGTGCTGGTAAATTTATTGTAAATTTGGTGCTTTGCAAAGGCTAGATTTGGATGGTAGTCCAAGTAGTCAATTTTTGAGGAGTAGCCACATTGGTGAACCTCATTAAATCTTGTGTTATGTGATGTTCTTTTGTTATACTTGTTGTATCTAGTAATAAGTTTTAATTGTTGCGGTATTAAGAGCTGTAAATTCAAGTTTAAAGAGATACATTGATTCATCCCCCCCCCTCTTAGTTTCATTGTAAGACTAACAATCCATTATAGATTTTACCTATGCACCTTTGATCTACTCTTATTAGATTTTAATGGATGAATCTCGAGAAGCATGATTGCTTGTGCCTCATACAATCGATTGAAGATCGATGCTAAGGGCTATGAAAAATGAGTATATTGTCATGGTGGCTGATGTGGTTGGCCTTGTATTTACTTTTGTTGCATATGATTTTTGGCCAATGGAGGCTAAGCCTGGTAATTAGGCTACACTGGTAATTGCGGTGGTGGAGCCCAATTTGAGGATTCAGGGATACTCAAAACCACTTGATTGATTGGGGCCACATTTTGTTGCATGTTACCACCTTTAATATTCTTGTTTGGCCATTACCATTTGTGGAGTGGAACATCACCCTCTTGGACCTTGATGTCCTCAATGATCTTGGCCTGTGCTAAGGCCTCCTCGAATGTTTGATACTATTGTAATTGTAAGAGAAGCGAAATCTGATTCGAACAACTTCTAGTAAATTTTTGGGTGAGTTTCATTATGGATAGGGTGAAAGGTAGTTTTGACATCACCTTCCTCCATATATTTTCATACTCCATAATTGGCTCATCATCAAGTTGACGAAGGCTAGACAAGTCAGTCAAGTTTATCATTTTCTTAGTTCTAGAGGAAAAATATTACAAAAATGCATTGATCAATTACTCAAAGGTGTTTATGCTATGATGTGGCAGATGATTATACCATTCCAAATCATCCCCAACTAAAGTTGTAAGGAATATTCTCAACATCAAGGGGTCATTGTCTTGAAAATTGAAGCACATATGGATGAATCTTGTCATGTGCTCTTGTACATCATCATCATATTTGAACTTTTTAAGTTTAGGCATATTGAAATTCGATGGGTATATCAGTGATGACATTGATGGATGCAAAGGCTTATTTATAAGCTACTTTAGTGTGGGTTTTTATAACCCAAAATTTAATCTTGCTTTTCTAATGCCTTTACCTAATTAATTAGCACTTTGAATACCCTAGGAGTCACAATATGATCATCCTATTGTCGCCCTTGATTAGATAGAGGGGAAAAATTTTGATGTTGAAGTGGATGATAAGTATGATAATTAGGTACCTCATAACAACTAGATTCAGGATAGGTATATACTTGCTCCTGATGTTTCCATAGGGACTCTACATATGATTCTTCCTCATCTTGATCTTGGTATTATTGAGGAGAATGAGGTTTTTTATGATAACCAGATAATGGCCTTTGATGTTGAATGCAATTTTGGCATGGCCTAGGGGGAATATTTTGAGACTATATTGGGCACCTTGCACATTATTGCATCCTATAGGTGCTAGGTGTAAGCACCACTTCATGTAATGCATTTTGCAATTGCTCTTATTGTATATTTTGTTTTTCTTGTATCTTTTGTTGATACAACCTTTGTAGGTGTGCTTGTTGTGAGTCCACCCATTTTTGATTTAATTATTGTTGATCCAACTGGAGTTAATCCGTATATTATTTCCTATTAAGATTTGGCCTAAGTTCCCAATGAGTATGATCATGTTTCTTAGTTTCATGGGTCTTGTGCACCCTCGTATTTGAAATACGGATGGGTTTATCATGTCTTTCCTCCCTAGTAGAATCTATTGCTTATTTTTCATGCTCCCTAAAGGTTGCATTGATATGATACTCTAGTTTATGAATCATCTTTGTATAGTCCAATGATGTAGAGCCATAATGTGGTTTCACCAAGTACTCTTCACGAGGAGTAGGAGGATGAATTGGGTCTTCTTCCTCATCTATAAGGAAATACTTATATTCAAGTTTAGATGTAAGCTTTGTATATGCATACTATGCAGAAGTACATGGTGTACACATTGAGTGCTCTATGTGAGGAGTATGGGGGTGACTTACTCGATCAAATGGGGTAGTTTGCTCATCTAGGCTAGGCCATGGTGTACTCTCATGTTCATATTTTGATTGATGTATAGAGTAATATGGGATGTGAATCTATGATATTGGCCTACTAGACCCCTCAGTGGGTAGAATATTTGCTATATAGAATTCCATCAGGGTGTCCAAGTTAGGAAGGTTTCCTAAAGGACCTATGGGTGCTTCCCTAGTAGGGATATCTCGAAGGTTTACCCCCTTGGGGATGGTATTGTTTTTATGATAAAACCAAGGATGTCATTCAGGGATGGGCATGTCCTCTAGAATTATTTGGAGATATTCACTGGTTATGGATATTGATTCTATCTCTGAATTGGAGGTCTTGTTTTCAACTACATTTGGACCAAATTCATAAAAGGGGGTCCCTCGGCTATAATGGAAAATTTTGACTTCCAAAAAGGTTATGGGTATTGTATATCAAAATTATCAGTGTGATGAGATGATCACAATGGGATAGGGCTCTAAAAAAAGACTTCCTAGTCAAATTTTGTATTTTTGGAATATTTGGGCAATCGAGGCTCGTGGAGAAATACCCAATTTTAGGAATATTGGTAAAATGTGGATCCAAACCTCAAAAATGTTGTGATGGGTGCACAAGGAGATAAATAAGACAAAAAAAATAAAATTGACATATTTTGGGATTTTCTAGGGCTTTTTATGATTGTTTTAGTGTAGTTTTCCCCTATTTTTGGCTTTAAAATCACTCAAAAATAGAGTAATCATAAAACCAACATAACTTTTTTGTTATAGCTATGATTTGCATGATTTTCAATTCACTGGATGCAAAATAAAAAAATAGTATTTTTAGGGTTTGGTCCTAGATGGTAGGATCTTATGTTGATTACTTGAACAATAAAGAAACATAAAGTAGATAACATGATTATCTCTTTTGAATTTTAGAAACACATAATCAAACGATCAAATAAGCACACAAGCAAATAATATGATTATCTCCTTTAATTTTTAGATGTGAATACCTAAGCTGTTTGGTGTGTTTTGATTTTTTTTCAATACAATTTGAATCCTTATCATGTTTTGCAATGGTTGATGTAATACTCAAATTGTTAAAGGGATTTCACCTATATACTCACACAAGTTAGAATATGGGGATGAAATCCATACTCGATGAGGTAGCATAGGTTCTACCGATCCTCATCCAAAACACCATAGGTAGCTATACACCCTACGGAGATGAGTGTGTACTATTTTCCATGGATAGGATAGTTATTGGATCAACCTTGGCCACAGATGGGTCCTGATGATACAATATTATTCAAGCCAAATGAGTGGTAATGAATTCCACCATTGGTCCTAATCAATGGACTAGATGTGAGAGCCCAATGCCATTGATGTTCACTTTGGATCATGGTGTGTGTGTGTGTTATTTTTATACTTAAAGAAAGTAAAAAAATAGCACTCAATGATATTTCACTAAATGCAAAATTGACATTCCACTTTCAGAAGTATTAGATAGATATTGAACCTACAAAATGCATGCCTTAAATGGCAACCTACCCAATAAGTAGGTTGCAAGCAATCAAACAACACAGATGCATTCCTACTTGATTTTTTTTCTATTTTTCTTCTTTTTGTTATCCTTGAAATTAAATTAAAGTAAAATCTATATTTTAATCAAATAAAGGGAGAAAGATAAACTAAATTTAGATTTTTATGGATAGCAAAAATGCAAAGTAAAGGTGCAGTTACTTACCTTGAAAGCCTAAGAAGTTATTTTTGGAATTTTTAACTACAGACCCTCTATTTTATGGTCATAATGGGTGGGATAGTTGCAAATATGGGGACTATCCCTAGGTGGTATGACTACTGTGGTCATACTTGGGTGTTCCAATTAGGAAATCAAGGGTCATTTCAGGCCAGAATGACCAAAACCTGCAACATTTCAAAAGCAAAAATAGGGTCAAAACTTAGCTAAATAAAATGGGACAGGGGTCCCACCATGATGTCCACTATAGAGAAAAAAAATGGTGCACCTAGCAGAGGTAAATGAGATGCATCTATTGCTATGTTGATCTAAGCACTACAAAAGCAACATTAAAGTAAGCATAAAATGAAAAATAGATGAAATAAATGGGTGGTTATCTTTATATTAGTGCAATTTTCAAATATACGATTACAAAATATCCCCTCAAGGGCTCTCAATTGATACAAATCATTACAATACTCAAAGGATCAAATCCTTTCAAAAATCCAAGGTGTGTTTGCAGTGTCTTCCTCACACTCATGATTGAAGAGTGGGCTTCCAATGTCCCTGTGATGTTCTATTGATGTTCTAACTTGCTGCTCCTTCCTATATTCTAGGATGCTTGGATCTACACACAAAGAAATTAGATTCATTAATAGCATGTGTGGATTGAAATGCAATCAAAGAGATATATGTGATTATGAGCTTGAAGGAGAAATGTATAATAGACAATTCAAATCTAATCCAAATACTATAAAAACTTAGGATCATGCATATAATATGTTCTAGAAATGATCTGATGGAGAACAAGACTAACACAGGACAGAGGACAAAGAAAACAAGAGCCAAATTTCTCATTCAATAGCTTCAGAAGAATTTACAGAAAATATACAGGCAATCTGCCGTTTGCCAGCCCTTTCTCATTACAATTCTTGGGTTTTTATCGAGGCCCCGACCCTCTGTGTTTTCAAAATTTCCACGATCTGCAACTGCCACCTGGCTCAATACTGGAAAGTTGCATTGATGGGACTCTGGGTGAGGTGCGCGACTGGCCGCCATAACCACCGAAATCTTCTTCTGGAACTGCTGCTTCGTTGCTAGTTGCCATAAATGCGTCTCTAGATATAGTGCACGAGTGGCCGACATGCTTGCTGGAATCTTCCTCTGAGACTGATGCTTCATTTTCCCGTGCGTGAGTGGCCGACCTGTTCAGCGGGATCTTCTTTTGAGACTGCTGCTTCACTACCGCTAGCTTGTCGTGCATGAAGGAATGCATTTATGAAAGCCTGGAGTGCGTGTTTTTCTTTTGGTCGTGATATCGCGACATGTCGCGATATCGTGACAATTCTCCTCTATGCTTTCTCTCTCCTACTTCGGTCACGATATCGTGACATGTCGCGATATCGCGACATTCTTTCCTTCATGCCTTCTTGCTTCTACCTTGGTCGCGATATCGTGACATGTCGCGATATCGCGACGTATTTCCATCGTGTCCCCGTTCTTCTGCTTTGGTCGTGATATCGCGACATGTCGCGATATCGTGACGTTTCTCTATCATGCCTTCGTTCTTCCCTCTGTTCTTCAGTTTCGGTCATGATTTCGTGACATGTCACGAAATCGTGACATGTCACAATTTCGTGACATTCTATCCTTCGTGCCTTCTGCTCCCTACTTTGGTCATGATTTTATGACATGTCACGAAATCATGACATGTCATGATTTCATGACATTCTGTCCTCCGCGCCTTCTGCTCCCTACTTTGGTCATGATTTCATGACATTCTATCCTTCGTGCCTTCGCTCCCTACTTTGGTCATGATTTCATGACATGTCATGATTTTGTGACATTTTGTCCTCCGCATCTTCTCTCTCCTATTTTGGTCATGATATCGTGACACTTTTTCTGTCGCGATATCGCGACACATATTTTTCTTTGCAAAACACTTAGAAAAATTTGGTTGATGCAAGATTGCTCTGCTGCCATCGGATGCTCCTGCATCAGACACCCGAGGTGGATTGAGAAGTGATCCTCACTTCTGATCTGTTAGAGGAAGACCCAGGCGGTCAACCTCTATTTTTGACAACCAAGTTGCATCTTCTACAGGTCTGCCCTTCCACTTGATCAAATATTCAGAATACTATTTGTTCCTGGTGCTTCTACCTTCACGAGTGTCTAATATTTCCTCGATCTCGTCTGTGGTTGGGGTAGACGTTGGAATGCTCCACAACTCTGTACTTGGTGCCTCTGTACTGTCTCCCTCATGGTATTCCACTAAATCTGAGATGTTAAAAATAGGCGAAATGTCAAGCCCACTTGGCAATTCCACTTCATATGCATTGCCTGAATCCCGTTTTTCCATTATTCTGCATGGCCCAAACTTCTTCATCTTCAACTTGTTATAGGTTTTGGCAGGAAATCTTTCTTTTCTGAGATGGACCATGACTTCATCTCCCACTTTGAACTCTTTGAACCGCCACTTCTGGTCTGCCCTTGTCTTATATTGAGTATTCATTTTTGTAATTTGTTTCTTCACTTCTTCATGCAGGCTTTTCATATGTTCCACAAATTCCTCAGCCTCGACACTGCACTTTTCCCCTTTATCCAATTTCCTCAGCTCAAAAACATTTCTTGGGCTGTTTCCATATATGACCTGGAATGGAGATTTGTTTGTACTCTTGTTGACAGAATTGTTGTATGCAAATTCTGCCTGTGGCAAAACCAAATCCCATCCCTTTGGCTTATCCCCTATCAAGCATCTCAATAGATTACCCAGACTTCTATTTACCACCTCTGTCTATCCATCAGTCTATGGGTGGTATGCAGAACTGAATTTCAAGTCTGTCTTCAACTTCTTCCACAAGGTTCTCCAGAAATACCCAACAAACTTGGTATCTCTGTCAGAAACGATGCTTTTTGGTAGACCGTGAAGTCGTACCACCTCTTTGAAAAATAACCCTGCAATGTGAACCACGTCACTTGTTTTTTGGCAGGGAATAAAATGTGCCATCTTGGAAAATCTGTCAACTACCACAAATACGGAGTCATTTCCTCTCTGCATTCTCGGCAATCCAAGAACAAAATCCATGCTGACGTCCTCCCATGGCCTCTCTGGTACAGGTAATGGCTGATATAATCCAGTGTTCTGCCTCACGCCTTTCGCCATCTGGCATATTCTACAACTTTGCACAAACCTTTTCACATCTTGCTGTAGTTGCGGCCAATAGTAGTTCTCACTCACCAGGGCAATGGTCTTATCCCGACCAAAATGTCCAGCCAGTCCTCCATTGTGTTTCTCCTTGACTAGGTTTTCCCGCATGGAACTCCTTGGAATGCATAATTGACTTCCTCTGAACAACATTCCATCTTGGATTAGAAAATCCAACCACTTTGTCCTGTCCAAAGTAACAGGTGCCAAGCAAGCCCTCCAGGCTTCTGCAAAATCAGGATCTTCAGGGTACAAACCCTTCAGTTCTTCAAATCCTACCACTTCCACCTTCATTTCTATCAGCAAATTCTGCCTTCTACTTAAGGCATCTGCAACTCTATTTGATTTTCCACTTCTATGCTTCAACACAAAGGTATAACTTTGGAGAAACTCAACCCACTTCAAGTGTCTCTGATTCAGCTTCGTTTGGCTATTGATAAACTGTAAGGCCTGATGATCAGTAAATAGAACAAACTCTTTTGGCAACAAATAATGTCTCCACTTCTTTAGAGCCTGAACTATAGCATAAAACTCTTGATCATAAACTGAATACTTTTTCCTAGCATCATTGAGTTTCTCACTAAAGTAAGCAACAGGTCTGCCTTCTTGACTCAGTACGGCTCCTATGGCACTACCACTGGCATCACAATCTACCTGAAATACCTTGTTAAAGTCTAGAAGTGCCAAAATAGGTTGCTCTGTGACCTTCTTCTTCAACATATCAAAGCTCCTATCTGCTCCTAAGGTCCACTTAAATTCTTTCTTATCCCCTCTCATTGTTTCTGTAAGGGGTGCACAAATGCTGCTGAAATTCCTAATGAATTTTTTGTAAAAGCTTGCTAGACCATGAAATGATCTTACCTCAGTTGTGCTTCTCGGAGTAGGCCATTCGATGATAGCTCTCACCTTTTCTGGGTCCATTTTTAGACCTTCTACTGAGATGACAAATCCCAGGTACACTAACTCCTTCTTTACAAAATTACACTTTTTAGATTAATTAATAACTGCTCCTCCCGCAGCTTCTCAAAAACCCTTCTGATGTGCATCAGGTGCTCTTCCAGGGTTCTGCTAAATATTAATATATCATCTAAATAGACAATGACAAATTTTCCTAAAAATTCTTTCAGTACCTCATTCATCAGCCGCATGAAGGTACTTGGTGCATTGGTTAGCCCAAATGGCATGACCAACCACTCATACAAACCCTCTCTGGTCTTGAAGGTTGTCTTCCACTCATCTCCTTCTCTGACATGGATCTGATGGTAACCACTCTTGAGGTCAATCTTGGTGAAGTACTTGGCTCCACTCAAACAGTCCATTATGTCATCCATCCTTGGCAATGGAAATCTATATTTTATTGTGATCTTGTTGATGGCTCGAGAGTCTGTACACATTCTCCACTCTCCATATTTCTTTGGCGCTAGCACTACAGGCACTGCGCATGGACTCAAGCTCTCCCGAATCAGTCCCTTCTCCAGCAACTCCTGGACCTGCCTGTTTAGCTCCTCAGTTTCTATAGGCATCATTCTATGTGCAACTTTATTGGGCAAGCTCGATCCTGGCACCAAATCTATATGGTGACTGATCTTCCTTACTAGGGGTAAACCCTCAGGCACATTATCAGATATAATATCTAGAAATTCCTCCAATAGATCTAGGACTTCTGCTGGGGTATCTTTGCATTCTTTCTCCCTAACTCTAGGAATTAATGCATAACACATATGTTCATGCTTCAAACCATCTAAAAATTTTCTCCCATCAACTAAGCAAATTTTGGCACTGCCACATACCTTTTCGTCCACCTCCTTCAGGGGTTTCAGCTTATGGCGAACTCCATTCTTTGTTACGGAGTAGGTGTTGGCATGACCATCATGAACCGTGCACCTGTCAAACTGCCATGGCCTTCCCAACAGCAAATGGCAAGCATCCATGGGTAGGATGTCGCACAGGACTTCATCATGGTAATTCCCAATATTGAATTTTACCAGGCATTGCTCACTGACCAAAGCCCTATGGTCCTTCTGTAACCACGTGATCCGATATGGATGCGGGTGTCTCTTCCTCTCTAGTTGTAGCTTTGTAACCATTCCTTCTGAAACTAGGTTATCTGTACTACCATTGTCAATAATAATATTGCAAATCTTACCCATGCATTTACACCTTGTGCGGAATAAGCTTTTCCTCTGATCTGCGTCCCCCTCCTCATTCAGCAGGACTCTCCTTGTGATCAGTACTTCTCCTCTCTCTGCTTCTTCAGAGTGCTCAGATCCAACACCTTCTTCAGCGACCGTGGCTCTGGCATTACCTTTCGGCCTCCTATTAGTCCTTTCTTGTTGTTGTGGACACTCATATTGGTGATGTCCCTCTTCTCCACACTGGAAACAAGTTCCACAGAATCTTCCTCTTCCATGGCCACGTCCAGCTCTGCCCCTTCCCCTTCGGTAATCATTGTTCTGATTACGGGGGCGGTAGGTATTTTCTCCCCTTTGTTCCTGATTACTGCTACCTTCTCCATTCTTCTGAGAATCTTCATTTCGTCTTCCACTGGTCCTTCCGTCGGTTCTTCTGCCATGACCTCTTCCTCTTTGCTTGTTCTCAAACCTCCTATTGAGCTTTTCTTCAACTCTTAGGGCAAATTGGTAAGCGTCCTCTATGGTGGTCATCCTGACCAGACTTAATTCTTCTTGAATACTTGCTCGTAACCCATTAATATAATGGGCTACCTTCTCCTTGTTGGCCTCTGAGTGGCCTGTTCTGATCATAATTTTATGAAACTCCTCTGTGTATTCTTTTACAGACTTACTTGATTGCCTCAAACCTTGCATTTTCTTTAGCAGGTCTAACTCATAATCACCAAGGATGAACTGCCTCTTCAACTTTTCTACCATCCGCTCCCATTTTGTTATTCTCTCTTTTCCTCTTCTATTTCGCTCCAGCTGCACTCCCTTCCACCATATGCTGGCATGACCTTTCAGTTTGGTCTTAGCGAATCTGACCCTATCAGGGTCCTCAACCTCCTCGTACTCAAAGTACTCTTCCAGATCGTTGATCCAGTCGATCAATTCCTCTGGATCAAGGTTCCCAGAATACATGGAAACCTCCATCTTCGACCTCTTCCCAATCTGGGATATGGCTCTGTATAGTCTAGCTTGTGTAGGATCTACTGCTTCTTCTTCTTCCTCAGGCTGGCCCTCTTCTTCGTCATCTTCCTCTTCACTACCTTCATCTCTTCTTGGCTCCAATCTTCTACGTAGCTCTTCTTGCAGGGCCTGAACTTGCCTCTGCAAGACTCGGACATCTTCTGCTGCCGCTATGCCTCTCCCACCACCAGGGTTTCTTCTTGGAGGCATTCTGCTCACTCCTCTCACAAGCCCTTCCACAGATCCTGGTGCAAACTGCCTCACTTTCGACGATCTGCTTGCACACTCAGGAACTTTCGGCTCTGATACCACTTGATGGAGAACAGAACTAACACAGGACAGAGGACAAAGAAAACAAGAGCCAAATTTCTCATTCAATAGCTTCAGAAGAATTTATAGAAAATATACAGGCAATCTGCCATTTGCCAGCCCTTTCTCATTACAATTCTTGGGTTTTTATCGAGGCCCCGACCCTCTGTGTTTTCAAAATTTCCATGATCTGCAACTGCCACCTGGCTCAATACTAGAAAGTTGCATTGATGGGACTCTGGGTGAGGTGCGCGACTGGCCGCCATAACCATCGAGAATCTTCTTCTGGAACTATTGCTTCATTGCTAGTTGCCATAACTGCGTCTCTAGATATAGTGCACGAGTGGCCGACATGCTTGTTGGAATCTTCCTCTAAGACTGATGCTTCATTTTCCTATGCATGAGTGGCCGACCTGTTCAGTGGGATCTTCTTCTGAGACTGCTGCTTCACTACCGCTAGCTTGTCGTGCATGAAGGAATGCATTTATGAAAGCCTGGAGTGCATGTTTTTCTTTTGGTCATGATATCATGACATGTCACGATATCATGACAATTCTCCTCTATGCTTTCTCTCTCCTACTTCGATCGCGATATCATGACATGTCACGATATCACGACATTCTTTCCTTCATGCCTTCTTGCTTTTGCCTTGGTCATGATATCGTGACATGTCACGATATCGTGACGTATTTCCATCGCGTCCTTGTTCTTCTGCTTTGGTCGTGATATCATGACATGTCACGATATCATGACGTTTCTCTATCGCGCCTTCGTTCTTTAGCTTCGGTCATGATTTCATGACATGTCATGAAATCGTGACGTTCCTCCGTCGCCCCTCCGTTCTTCAGTTTTGGTCATGATTTCGTGACATGTCGCGAAATCGTGACATGTCATGATTTCATGACATTCTATCCTCCATGCCTTCTGCTCCCTGCTTTGGTCATGATTTCGTGACATGTCATGATTTCATGACATTTTGTCCTCCGCGCCTTCTGCTCCCTGCTTTGGTCATGATTTCGTGACATGTCGTGAAATCATGACATGTCATGATTTCATGACATTCTATCCTCCATGCCTTCTGCTCCCTGCTTTGGTCATGATTTTGTGACATTCTATCCACCGCATCTTCTCTCTCCTATTTTGGTCGCGATATCGCGACACTTTTTCTGTCGCGATATCGCGACACATATTTTTCTTTGCAAAACACTTAGAAAAATTTGGTTGATGCAAGATTGCTCTGCTGCCATCGGATGCTCCTGCATCATAATCTAATAAAGAATAGAAAGAAAATAATACTCAGATTTGTGGTCATCCTGGGGTGAGCCATTTAGGATTGCAAAACAAGAAATGCATGATAACAGATGCAAAACAACTCAAAATTACACCAAAACATAACAGAAGGTATACAATCTATTTTAGAATCTATCTATGCAAAAATAGAAGAGACATTATGCTATAATTTGTGGCCATAATTGGGTGAGCTATTTAGGAATATCATAATTTTGGGGTTGTCTTGGGGTGGGATGACCACCAAATATGGTGATTTTTACCACCAATTCCTTTAGTATTTTGTCTAAATTACTCCTAGGGGTATTGTTGTCAAATTTGGGGATCTAATATACTCAAATAGGTAAATTTTCTAAATAGATTGTGCACTTTGGAATCACTTGAAAACCTCCTTCACTCGATTGAGATCTTAAGGAAAAATGTACATCAGATTGGGGATAAATCTCGATAGCACTTCGTGGTGAAATATTGCAAAGAATCCTCCCTAAAATTGTGTGGAATGGATCCACTTTATAGCCCAAGAGGGCATATGGTCAAATGGGCATGCGAGGCCATGTGAGGCAGGTGTCGTCATTTGTCCAAACCTTGCCATGTGTTGGAGTGGGAAGGAATATTCATTTTGGGCCGCAAATTTGTAACTTGGCATGAAATTTATGTGCCCTTAGACTGGCATGCTTGAATAGGCAGGGTAAATGGTAGATTCTAGGTACCATTTGTCCTACATTTGACTTTTTAAGGGTCCAAGGCCATGGTCATCCCACCTAGGTATGGTTTTTAGTGGCCATCCATGGGTGGGAGGACCATGAACTATGGCCATCCCAGGGTGGGATGACCATGCCTACATGGCCCAAAAATTCCCAAAAGTGGGGTAGAACCTCCAAAAAATTGTTAGGACCACTATGTAACCTTTGAGGGTTGCCCAAGGGGGACATATGGTTCCAATTAGATATTGTCTTGGTAGTCTAATTAGATTGATGCTATTTTAGTATCTACACCTCTCATTTCTTTATCTCTCCTTATCACTTCATATTCCCTTCATCTTGATCTTGGGCTAATTTAATCATATCTAATCATTCTCAATATTCGTAAAGTATTTCTTCCTCAAACCTAGCCTAATTGAGTTTCATTAGTTCAATTGGTTTTTATTGTATATTGATATTGACTAAGAAAACTACAAAACCAAAATTTCTTCGATATGTTTGAAGAAAACCAAAAGTTTCTATAGTCCTTGAAGAGTCACTATGATGTTTGGATTTTCTAAAAGAGAAATGAAGTGTTGTAACATCATTTTCTCTATTTTAAATGTAAAATAGTGTAAAATAGATGGAGGAAATTGTGTAGAAATATTTTTAATACTTTTGAGTTCATTTGGAATGCAAAACAATATTCTTTTCCATTCATTTTGTGAAAAGCATGCTTGTTGTCTCTACTTTTGAAACTTGCAATAAACTTCTAAATCTCATAAATTTTTATTTAAAGCTCCATTTTTTGCATGCCATGCACTATTAGAAATTTATATTTGTGTAGAATTCACTCTTAAAATTCCATCAAATTATGATTTTTTTTTGTTCCCTAAAATTAGACTATCCTACACCATTACATAAATTGTTGTAGTTTTTGTTGCAACAATTGTTTTCTTGTGATACTTTTTACCCTTTGGTTATTGGATTAAATAATTCATTTGGTATTAGATATTGGTTAGTTTTTGGTTTTTAGTTAACTTGGTTTCATGGTTAGTCTAACATTTTATCAATTTCTTGGACAAGTTCATTGAAGAAAAACTTCATTTGTTGTTGCCTGAGTCTAATGGCCAACTTCAACAACTCATTACCCATTCTAGAATTCAATGGGTAAGATTATGAATACTGGAGCATAAATATGATAATATTGTTAATTTAAAAATATATTTGGTAGGTATTGGAGAGTGGTTATGAATAACCATTTTATTGAAACACATTATAACGAAATTATAGGACAACAAAAAGGAAAACAAAGAAGAAAAATTCATTAAACATCTACCACATTCAATTTTTTTCCATGTATTTATGCTAGTACATCATACAATGAGGATTGGAAGTCTCTTCAAGAGGTTTACCAAGGAAATGACCAAGTGAGAATGAAGAAATTACAGACCGTGAAGAAAGCATTTGAGAATTTGCAGATGAAAGAGGTTGAAAGTGTGGGTTATTATTGTGTTAGAGTGAAGGATGTGGTTAACAAGATGGCCACCCTTGGAGAGACCTTGAAGAAAGAGGTATTGATATATCTTACCCCTAACTGGAATCATGATGCAATATATTTTTAGGAGAGTAAATATTTATCTACACTTGAAATTGATTATCTAGTTAGTTCTCTAATGTCACATGAGGAAATACTAAGAGGAACTAGTAAAGAAAACGAGGAGAATTATTTTAATTCTAAGTTGGTTTTTTTTAGAATGATGACACTCGTCAGAGCACAAGTAAACAAGCACATGGCAGATAAATAAATCATAATTACTCAATATGTAGAGGAGGAAGAGGAAGAGGAGATGTTGCTATTAGAAGAGGACATAGAAGGGTTGATTAAAAAAAGTTGAATGATAAAATTATCATAAAATGGGCCACATTGCATGATATTACAAAGTGAATACCACAAATGGATATAGAATATCTTATTATGTATGTGAGGATGAATATAGAATATATTATTATGTCATTTGGCATCTCATATTTGGATACTTAAATTTTAAAAGTCAAGAATTTTTGTCTTCAAAATATGTGTTAAATGTAGTACCTAAAGTTGGAGAGCACAAGGGTGTGTGTGAAGCATGTGTGATTGGAAAGCATTCAAGGAAGGAGTTTCCAAAATTAAAAGCATAGTGGACCTCATACCCACTTCAACTTGCACATTATGATATTTGTAGACCTTGTTGAGTGATATTTTTGTTCAATCACAAGATTATACTCATAGTTAGGATTATGCTTGAATATCCACTCTTGCAAGGAAATATTTGTGATTTTCCCAAGGTTCTATTTGATGTTTTTATCTGCTTGAAATGATTAGTGAAAAGTGTAAAATGCCAAAAGTTTGTTGGGTACCTTAGTGTTGCATATGCTTGTTAACAAGGGGTCCATTTTGATTGATTTTATTTGCAATGATTTTGTTGTTCATGAAATTTATGAGAAAATGTGAAATTATTAATCAAATACTTGCTTTGAAACATAAACCTTTGAAATGTGATTTAATCAATTTTATCTCAAATTGTTAATGTTTGCACTTGATTATTTTGAAAATTTGATAAATATTCCACTTTAACCTTTGAAAATTGATTTTAATTGATTTTATATCAAATTGTTAATTAAATTTTGTAATAAAATTTTATCTCAAATTGTTAAGATTTACCCGAGAATAAACAAAATGAAATAATTAAATCTAAACTTTGCAATGTGAAAACTTTAAAATATCAAGTTAATTATTCACTTTAATGAAAATTTGAAATAAATTGAAATTTCAATAAATTTTAAATTTTCATTTAAGTGAATAATTAATTTGATATTTTAAATTTTTCACATTGCAAAGTTTAGATTTAATTATTTCATTTTGTTTATTCTTGTGCTAGCTTCTATCTGCAAGAAAATTGAACAAATTCAAATGAGATTTCTCTTGTCAAGGAGCAAAAATAATAATAGAATTCCCCTAGTTGCTTGGGACAAGATCTGATTGAAGAAAAATCAAGGAGGGTTGAGTTTTAGGAAAGCTAGCAAGATGAAATCTACCCTCATTGGTAAGAAAGGTTGGAGAGTTATTCAAAATGAACAAGATACTTGGATCGACATCATAAAAGATAAATATCTACAATAGTGAACCTTTATCAATGATGAACTACTTCTAGTTGGATCACATTTTTGGAATGCTATGATTAATACAAGGACCATTCTAAAATTTGGACTTAGGTGGCAGTTAGGAAGTGGAACATCTATAGACTTTTGTGAGGATAGATGGTTTAGTGATCACCCTCTAATCAATGATGCTAGTATATCCTGCATCAAACCAATAATTTATCATATGTTTGGTTTTAAGGTATGTAATTTATTTTATAGAAACTGTAGCAGTGCCATATGGAAGCCCTTTCCCTCTAAAAATATTAACATTGCCCAATATTCTACTTTTTCCATTATTTTTGGTCTGTTATGCACTACTATGATTCCTAGTAACCCAAACGCATCAGAATATTCTTTCTAATGTCTTTGTGAGGATAAGATTTATATTATTAAATCTGCCTACTATGCCCAAACTAGAGAAGTTAACTCCTGGCCTGAATTTAATACTATTTGGTTAAAAATTTTAATCCCTAAGGTAGCCCATTTTTTTTGGCTTTCTTCTTTAAACAAAATTTTGACCATCAATAATCTCATCCAAAGAGGTCTAATGCTCCCTAACCATTGTGTCCTCTGCAAAAGTAACTGGAAATATATAATTCATATCTTCCTTGAATGCCCTTTCTCTACTGAAGTGTTGTCTTCCTTTCTCAAACTAGCCAACTTATCCTAGGTATACCCAAAAACTCTTGTTGATGCCTACCATTAGTGGCCAAATCCATTTTCATATCCAAAAATCCGTGCTTTTTCGTTGTATTGTTTTTCTCACATTTTGTGGTAGGTTTGGTTGGAGAGGAATAATAGAATATTTGGCATTGCTGCAAATGATGCAAAATCAGTTTTTTCTCAAGATTTATAATTTTCCATTGAGAATGCTAGTCTCATCCAAGCTGAGAAGCCCAAGAACCAATGGGAATTGTCCATTTTCAATACTCTCAAATTTTAGATTGACACCCCCCTATGGGGTCCTCCAAATGTTGACAGGTCAATGGTGAAATGGATTCCCCCACCTTGTGGATGGGTCAAAATTAATTTTTATGAGGCCTCAAAAGGAAACCGTGGTAGAGTTGGAGGAGGTGGTATCTTTAGAAATAGTCAAAGTAATGTCCTGTACATGTTTTCTGAGTCTATGGGAATTCAAACCAATAATATTGTTGAAGCTCGTGCGTTATACCTAGGTCTCCTCATTTGCAAGTGGCTTTAGTTTGAAAGACTTATCATAGAATGTGATTCTATGAACATCATTCATTGCATCCAAAAGTGTCAACTCCCTACTTGGAGCATTTTCAATGCTATCCAAGAAAGCTTGAAAATAATTGAAGGCATCAGACATGTTACAATTCAACATGTTTATCGGGAAGGAAACAGAGTTTTTGACCTCCTTGCCAATCAAGGAGTTGAATAGGACAACTTTCAAGTTTGGTATGACAATTTTCCTCCATGTATTATGGCCCACACTGATGCAAATGGAAATCTTAATCTGTAACTAGTTGTTGTTGCTGATGTGGCTGAATTGGGGCCTAGTGACTGGGCATGGTTTTTCTGACATGGGTGCCAACACATATCTTCCTTTCCCTTATGCATTTTCTTACAATCCGTTTAAAGGGAAATTTTATGAAGGCTTGTAAAATTCACAAGGTAATTGTCACCCGTGAACTCAGGTGGCAAGGAATGGCAAATAAAAATGCTAATTTCTAGCATAGTGGAGATGTTTGCTCCAAAAATCTCATAGACCAAAATTGAACCCCGCTAAGCCAAATATCATAATCTTGGTCGAGCTTCTAATGTTTGTTTTCTATTTTTTATAGGTACCATTGTTGTAGTTTGTACCCTTGTCCCTTGTTGTTTCAGTTTTAGCCTTCTTTCCAGTTTAATGTTGGTTGTTTTGATCCCCTCTAGGTTTTTTTGCTTTCAGTTCAGTTAAGCTTGCTTATGTCAAGCCTTCTTTGCTACATTTGTATAAAAGGTTTCAGGACCTTTCAAAACCCTTTTTATCAACCAATCAAAAAAAAAAGACTAGGGTTAGAAAAAATAAATGAAAATAAACTGAAATGAAATAAAATGTGCAGAACAAAATGGGATAGAAATATAGAAAAATTACTAAAATGAAACTTAACCCTGAATCTACATAACTGATTCTCTAAAAATTTAAACCTAATCTAATTTGATCTGAATTCACACAATCAAAACTATATTAAACACAATCTTCTTCAGAAATAAATAATATATTAAATTTTTTAGAAAGATACCATATGCATGCATAAACCTTACTAAAGAAAATTAATATATTAAAAAACAAGATATTCAATAAAAATTTACTTCTAGAAAATCTGCACTCTGCAATTACAATGATGAAACCTTCAATGCAGTAATCTCGTTCTTAAACTTTTCCTTCTCCAACAATATTCTGCTTTTAATATATTCTAACCCTTTTCCATGAGTATCAATGGTTTATTTATAATTTGATAATTTTAGATTTTTAGTTTCATGACAATTGTTGAACGGACGGGTTTCATAACTATTTATCCACTGGACTTTGTTCTCCTTCATTCTCATTTCTTTTACCTTTGTATTCTCCTTTTAAAAAAAATTTAATATTCCACTGGTGCAATGATTTAGGTTTGGTATTTAATTATATGTTTATAAGTAAGCATTTATGTCTGCTTATCGCACACAGGGATAGGGGTCTTTAAAATTATATTTTATCATCACTTTAGCATAACCTTCAGCTATTTAGACGAGAGTAATGAAAGCAAAATGATGTTTCCTCAAATAACTGAGAATCAACTTAGTTTGCCATGGTGTACTAACATACTCCATACCTTTTATTTTTGTACAATTTTCTTTTTCAGTATCTTGTCAAAGTTGCATATATCCATTGCGTTGTAATCCTATTCCACATGACTGTCAACTTTTTTATAGTAAAATAGTTACCTTCCACCATTTTCAACAAGTATTCTACTACCATACTCTGTAGTGTTATTTCCCCTGATTCCAGCAAGAATGAACGTCAATTTTTATATACCTCAATAGTGCCATCCAAAAACAGGCTAAGTGTAGTGGGAAACACAACTCCTCTCAATCAAATATTTTAAAAACATGCTCAAAACCTATATTTCAATCACTTGTTTGTAGGAAGAACTGAACAATCCAATAAGAGTCTATGCACAAAAATAATACAATATTTTATTTCTCGGTTCGTCTATATGGTGTATCCACTACCAAAATACAATGCTTCTAAAAAGTTGCTTAAACTATAATGCATGTCATTAGAATGGATCCCTGCAATCTTTGAAGAGTAGCTTCAAAGTAGTCATTTTAATAGAAAACAAATAGTAAATAGGTACTGGCAACACTTAACTATGATATGTTGAAATCAAGTACCATTTCCTGTAGCGTTGTCAGATTTTCTAAATAGTAATCTATGCCAAGAATCCCCACATGCGTAGATCCATCGGTTACTTGTATTCTTTGTCAATGAGAAACTTCATTAGGAAATCCTCCAAAATGTCGTGCACGTTCTCATGATCCAATACAGGTTCCAAATCATATTCAAAACATGCATTCAAGGTATGTATTCCAATACGGGTTCCAGATGCATGTTAACATGAGACCCACATGCATCTTTGTTTTCTTCATTGTCTTTCTCATTTGTATAGTGGGCTTCATGGTTATTTTTCCTAGCCATTTTATTTTTACATTTATAACTGTAATACCTAAATTTATTGTAGTAATAAAATTGGATTTTAGATTTTTTATACCTTTGATTTGAGCCTCCTTGCTGATTTTTATTGTCAGCTCTTCCTCTTGCTTAATGTAAATTGTATCTAGTTTCTCCTTTGTTGCAGTAATTTTATCTTCTTTCTCTTTCATGGCCTCTACCACCTCTACCTCTATTATTCTATCCTATTTCTTCTTGAGAATGTGAGGCTTACTACTAGGACTATTCCCTTTTGATGTTGTTTTTGAATGATACATGTGTTTTGAATACTTGCACCAAAGAGGATTGAGTTGTCTAGTTCAACCTCTACTCATATGTTTGTAGAGAACCAATTAACTCATACACTAAAAGGGTTTTCAAATCTATTGATTTTTAAATAACAATAAATATGAAGTCAAACCTAATTGGTAGGATTCATAGTATCTTCTCCATTATTATCTAGTTTTTAATATTTTCTCCATTCATCCTCATCTAGTTGATAATACCCATTGTGCAAGTAAAGAAGTCACTCATGGACTCAAATTCATTCATCTATATATTTTTAAACTCTCTTCTCAACATCTACAACCTTACCAACTTTACTTTGTTGGTACCTTGGAAGAAGTTTGCTAACATTTCTCATGCCTACGTTGACTTCGTTATTATTGTAAAATTAGGGAAAATAGAATCATCAACTTCCTGCATAAAGTAGAACATATCCTTCTAATACTTGTAATTTTTCTTCAAAACATCCTTCTTAGCTTGAGAAAGAGAATTCCATATTTTTTTATTTATGGGTTCTACACACCCATTCTCATCTAAGTCCCAAAGATCTTATGATCCAAACAAAATTTTCATTTGTATGCTCCAATAATCATAATTTCTAGCATTAAACCATGGGATTTGCAATTGCAATAAACTGTTATTGGAATCCATTATTGCTAGAAATTCCATAGATATCTCTGGCTATGTTACCAATTTGAAGGATTTAATAGGCCATGAGATAGCTATACTCTGATTTTATTAAATTAGATTTTATGAAAAACTGGATGATGTAAGTCAAATCTATACTTTGATTATCTACATGTAAGCATAAGACCAAAGACTATAACTCTATTTCATGCACGCATAAGACCAGATAAGAAAGAAATTAGGAACAAGTAGGAACATATAATTTCTTATAAATTTGCATGATTATAGAGTTGCATGATTCTAGAAAGCAACTCACTTTGGGGATGTTTCAATTTCAAGAAGGCAAGTGCAAAGCTAGAGTTATTCTACTTTAATTTTAAACACAATAATTTATCGACAAAGGAACAACACCAAATAATCAAAGCAAGTACATGAATATACAAATAATATATTTTAAATATTATATCAAAGGAAGATTCCTTTGCCTTTGCTATGGCTACTTCAAACCTTGCATACACATTTGTTAAATATAATTGTGATATCTATTCTCTGATATACCTTCTCTATCTCTCACACTCTTTTGTGTGCTTCAACAATCTCTCCACTTCATCTAAAAGAAATCATGCCTAACACTTGTATATATAATACTAAATGACATAAAGGTTAATCTAACCTTCTAACAAACATTAGTTGATGAACAAATATCTATCTAATCTTTGAATAAATACAAATACAATACAATTACTATGAAGTATGAACATGGATTCTAATAACTACAGAGAAAAATATATGTTAGAATTGGGTGAAATCTTGATTAATTTCCAACATTGCCAAAGTAAAAAAATATTGTGTTCTTATATTTAGTGTCTTCTATACTTAGATTATAAACTAGTACAAGTAAATTATGTGTTCTCTACCTAATACTTTGTATGAAATATTGTTGTATATGTAGTTGGGAGGACCTTGGTGGATAGTTATTCTAGGAAGGGGAGATTTGAGTACAATAAGCAAAAGTGGAGAAAATAATAACATTCTACCACCAAGCTCCAGTCTGAGAAACCTTATCTCTAAATTCTAGGCACAAAGACTTACAACAAAGGAAATGGTTATACTCAAAGGTAAACTATTTTTAACTCATTTGATATGTAGTCTACTGGTTTTGTAGTGAGTTAATGGTGTTAGATTTTAATTTTAAATGTGCTCATACAATTGGTTAAGCATGGTGCACCAACTTTAGGCCTTGTATTTACAATGAATCCAACATAGTTATGAAGTACATCAATTATTTAAATCAAAGTGACCTTTAAATGGAAGCAACAACATAATATCACCCTTAGATATCCAAATTCCAACTTCCTTTGACAATAATTACTACAAGAATTTGATTAGTAAGAAAGGACTACTTCACTCCCACCAACAATTATTTAATGGAGGTTCTACTAATTTCTATGTCAACACCTATAGTGTGAATATGGAGATATATTTTAAGGACTTTGTAGCTACAATGGTGGATATGGGAAATATCAAGCCTCTCATGGGTTCTAGTTAAGAGATTAGTGATGAGCATCAGAAATGCTCATATTTTTGTATGATTTCTAATGGTTTTTGCGTGGCAATATAATACAAGTTGTATATTTTTATGAATTATTATGTATCTATTTAATAAAATTATGTGCATTATATAATTTGTGTGTGAAGTGTTTTTTGTGTAGATATTTGTTGATTTTGTCATCTTTTGCTCAGTCGAGGTCCTATGTGGACCTGGCATGCTTCTACTTCATGAGTCTAAGGTATATTGAGTAGGTTCCTTACTCTTCAAGTAGGCACCTTACTCAAGTAGGCACCTTACTCAAGTAGATGTCTTAATAAAGTAGACACCTTACTCAAGCATGTACCTTACTCAAGCAGGTGCCTTACTCAAGTAGGCACCAAGCAGGCACCTTACTCAAGTAGGTGCCAAGTAGGCACCTTACTCAAGTAGGCACCAAGTAGGTGCCTTACTCAAGTAGGCACCAAGAAGGCACCTTACTCAAGTAGGCACCAAGAAGGAGCCTTACTCAAGTAGGTTCCAAGTAGGCACCTTACTCAACGTTAAGCGCTTTGACCGAGTGGTTGTAGAGGATCCCATTGACCATAGTAAAAATTTAGTTCCACGTCACACAAGCTATCCTTGGGAGAGAAACGAATGTATGAGATGTTCCATCCAAAGTGGACAAAATGTGTAACCACTCAATGAATCATAACATGAACAACACATATATCGGACCTAGAAATATTCTATCTCCAAGAAAAGATAAAAAATTGTTTATCATGCACCTATTACAGTAACTAAACTATCTCAGTTTAGACTATAACCAGGCCTTCTATTGTAACAAGTACTATAATAGGAAGTCTTGTGTGTGTTATATAAAAATATGAACTTCTTTGAAACAAGGGAGGAGTTTTTCTAAGATAATATTAGCATATGTAAACACTACATTGCATTATCTATAAATCTTGAGAGTTCCTTTCTTCACGTCTTATCTTCATTATTAGCTAGGTAGAAACTACTAGAGCTTGGGCCCACTCCAAGCTAGTATTCCTCCCTTACATTTTACTATTTTATAGATTAGCTTATTTTCTTTAGTGTGTTGTTTCTTTTAAATTACGTAAGGTGTGTTTTACTACTTTTATTTAATTTCCAATGTAGTGTGGTTTGATTTAATTTCCTGTACTTTCATTTATGCATGGTTTTACTTTGGTGTGGATGAATCAATACCATTTTATAAAAATCCCCAAAAATAGGTTAATAGACTCATCTCAGGAATGGTATTGTGATTGGCCTTGATCATGGTACTTCAAAATTTTACAAGCTGCCTGGTCTGAAAATTTAAAAATGAGGGTTGTGACAAAATTAGGCCAAATTTAACTAGTGTTTTTGCCCCAACATTTTGGCACCGTTTTTAGGGAAGCACCACAAATAGATTAATTGTAATATCGTAAAACCTTCTATCTGAATTTGTATGAGTCCATTGAGGAAAAGAGGACCCAACGGTCATTTCATAAAATAGAGCCCCCAAGAAAAATTTGAGTTAGCCAAAAATTCCAAATTTGAGTTAGATTCTCCTAAATCACCACCAAGCAGTACATTGGAGTAAATACCCTATCTTTGTGCAAAGCTCTTCCTCATACCATCGACCAAGAAAAAAGAAAATTATACAAAATCGTCTCTTCAAAAGGACACCTTCCAAGAAGGAATTTTTGTGGAAAGCCATATGGGATCAAAATATAACCCCAACTAACTTAGAGGCTCTCGTACTAAAATTTTTAGAATGACCAAAAGGCTATAGAATCTACATTAGAGACCACATTTCCTGAAAAATGGATGAAGAGACTTTGATTGGCTTTAGTTTCTTGATAGAGGAAGGTGCAGGGGAAACCAAAATGAAGAACATATCCCCTGCCCATATCCCTACCTTTAGAGGATACCCAAATGAAGACCTTGACCTATTTTTATTTAAATTTGTTATGTTATGTAGATCCGTCAACTATAAATCATATGCACAAAATTTGAAACTCTTCCCATCAACACTAGATGACTCAGCTCTATGCTAATTTACCAGGTTGAGATATAAACATATCGCCACATGGGAAGAAATGAAGAGGCTCTTCCTGGAATAGTAACAAGACTTTAGTAGAGCACAAGACTCCAGGGAAGAGATTATAAGCATGATGTAAAAGGAGGATGAGTCCCTGGAAGGATACTAAGAGATATTCAACCTCAACCTACAACGATACCCTCATACGAAGATGGGTCATTGTCAATGCTATAGCTAGTGGGACAACTTGGATGATGGGTCATTGTCAATGCTAAAACTAGTGATGTTACTAAAATAATTGGAGGAGGAAGATGATAAATATGACATCATTATAGGATTCCTCCAAGGAGAGTCCTCCCCCATTATTCTTGAATCACCTTTGTTCAGTTCCCAGGATCACCACACTAGACAAATCAAAATAGAGTATGGTAGAACATTAAATGTTAACAACGGATTGAAACCCACACAACTGATAGAATTAAAAGAGCTCTTGAATAGGCATCAATGAGAATTTTCTTGGGAGCACTCAAAAATGAAGGAAATCAGCCCAAAAATTTGCACCCATCGAATCTACCTCGAAGAGAAGTTGACCCCAATAAGATAGACGCAAAGAAGGATGAACCCTGCCATGAAAAAAAAATTTAAATATGAGTTGCAAAAACTTTTTTTAGTAGGGTTTATATACCCTATATTCGGTAGCAAATAGGTGTCACCATTAGTGGTGGTTCCCAAGAAAAATGGGAAATTGTGAATCTATGTCGACTATAGATCACTAAATAAGGCAACCAAGAAAGATCATTTTTTGCTTTCCTTCATTGATCAGGTATTGGATACATTGTTTTGGAGAAATTACTTCTTATTTTTGGATGGGTTTAGTGATTACAACCAAATACAGATAAGGGAGGAGGACTAAGACAAGACAACGTTTATCTACCCTTGGAGAATGTTTACCTACAAAGTGTTGCTCTTCGGGTTATGCAATGTACGAGCCATATTTTAGAGGGTGGTGCTAAGAATATTCTCGAACATGATGGAGGAAGCAGTATAAGTTTACATGGATGATTTCACCATCTATGGTGAAACCTTTAGTGAGGCAATGAATAATATGGAATGAGTGCTCTAACAATGCAAAGAAAATAATTTATCCCTTAGCAACAAAAAATGTTTCATGATGATGTGTGAAGGCATAGTGTTGGGACACCATATCTTAGCATAAGGGATTAAGGTGGATAAAAATAAAATCAAGGTCATAAAGAACCTACCGATTATTAATATGTAGAGGTATGTAAGAAGTTGTCTTAGCTCCACCGGGTACTAGAGGTGATTTATTTCCGAATTCAACAAAATTGCCAAATCCCTACACACATTGCTCTCCAAGGATGTGGAATTTTTCTGGATGGAAGACTACGAATGAGATTTTCAAATGCTAAAGGAAAATTTGACTACTACCCTAGTCCTACTTGGCCTAAATTGGGCCGTGTCATTTCATATTTACTATGATGTATCCAATAATGTAATAGGAGTGGTCCTTAGGTAGAAGGATGGTGAGGAATTCTACACCATATACTATGTTAGCAAGAATTTAGTAGGTGTCAAGCTTAACTACACAATGACAAAGAAGGAATTCCTTGTAGTAGTGCATGCCATCAACAAGTTTCACCACTACATCACTAGGTACAAGGTGTTCATCCATACGGACCATGTGGCTATCTGGTATTTAATGAGTAAACCCACGATGAATGGTAGAATCATCAGATGGATCTTGCTTCTACAAGATTTTGATATTACCATTGTAGATAAGCCTAAAAAGGACAACATAGTGGTAAACTTCTTGTGCATATTAATACCATCAGATCATGCAATTGTGGAAGACCAGTTCCTGGATGAATATTTGTTTATCATCAATGAATAGATGTTGTGGTACATAGACATCACCAACTATTTGGCCATTGATAGAACATCCCTTGCTCTTTCATCATGGGAGAAGTAGATGGTAATAGAAAAGAGCACCTCTTTCTTGTGGATCGATGACCTCCTATTTAAAATAGGGCCTGATCAAATCGTAATAAGGTGCGTAGTCGAGCACAAATTTTCAAAATTTCTCAAAGCTTGCCATAGTGAGCCATGCAAAAGATATTTTGCAAGATAAAGGACCATGTACAAATTCCTATATGTTGGGTATTTTTTTCCCACGTTGTTCAAGGATATAGCAAAATACGCCAGCCAACGTGACAAATTCTAGAGGATGGGAAGGCCAACCCATAGGTATGAAATACCCCTCCAAAATCATGTATACATAGAGCTCTTTGAAAAATAGGGTATGGATTTTGTGGGGTCAATCAACCCACCTTCAGCCAGAAAGAGATACATTTTCATTTGCATAGACTATGTCACCAAATGGGTCAAGGTACATGTGTTGAGATACTCCAAGGAAGGAACAATTGCAAAATTCCTGTTTGCTTATATTTTCATGAGGTTCAGGGTACCCATGGAGATTACAACAGGTCAAGGATCCTAATTCACCTCCAAGATAAGGAGCTAATGTAGTAGTACAATATTTGGCATAACATAACCACTCCCTATCATCCACAAGCGAATGGAAAGGTAGAGGTGACCAATATGGAGATATAGAACGTCCTAACAAAAATTGTACAACACAGGAAGGACTGGGCTACAAGGCTACCAGAGGTAGTATGGGCGTATAGAACAATGTGGAAAATAACCATAGGCTTTACCCCATTCCAACTGGTATACAAGAAAAGTGTGATGATGCCCATCGAATTCAAAATAAAAATGCTCATAACTGTAGTGGAACTAAACCTGAGCCTAGATGAAGCATAGAGGGAGAGAATTTGATAGCTGAATTAGCTGGATGAATATCAAATGGATGCCTTGTAAAAGATGGAAATCATCTAAAGGCAAAGGAAATAGTGACATGACTACTACATTAAGTCATAGAAGTTCAAATAAGGATATTAGGTATTATTATACGACTCCAAGTTCTAGGAACGTAAAGGTAAACTAATGTAGATGTGGATGGGACCATACGAGGTGGTATAGCTAATTAGAAATTGTGGTGTGCATGTCAAGACAATTGACAACAACAACACCATCTTGTTAGTTAATGACCATTGGTTACATCCATACCACACATTTGAGAAATTAATAGTGGAGTCCAAAAAAGGCATGGGGGAGACCCCATTGAATTGAAACATGTCAACTTCTTGATAACACGATAAATACAAGAGTATCCACTGAAAACAATTTAGTCTTAGTTTTTTTTCCTTTCATGTGTGTTTTAGGTATGGTGCTCGCATGCAAGCTGCAAGTATTCTGAAATCCAAGGCCTAACAGGTATGGATTGCACTAGCCCTACATTTTTTTTATTTTAGTTTATGATGTGTTTTAAAAGGATAAAATATGCATGCAAGCTACTGGCATCTTGAGATCTAGGGCCTAATAGGCATGGATTGCATTTAACTACATTTTATTTTTTTATTTTCTTTTTGCAGGTGAATGGCCTGATTGTATGAAGAATAGGTATCTTGGGAGACAAGGCCTAGACCGGCTCAACATCCACGAACCTACATATTTATTTTGAGGAAAGTTTTGATTCAAGCATGGATGTGGGAACTAATTCCCTGAAAAGGAAAAAAATTACACATCCCCATGCTTGGAAAATCAGTCGTTGACACAGGATAAAAAGCTTTAGAAGGCATGATCAACCTTGCATCAATAAACACATAAGCTACTGCTAACTTTTCAATGGTGGGAGAGCACCTTACTCCAATAAGGAGGTGCCTTAATATAGAGGTAGATGCCTCACTCCAAAGGGAGGTACCTTACTCAAAAATAAGGCACGTTACTGTAAGAGGGAGGTGCATTACTTAGATAAGGAGATGCCTTACTCCAAAGGTAGGCACCTCACTCCAAATAGAGGCACCTTACTCTGAAATAAGGTGCCTTACTCTGAGAAGGAGGCACCTTACTCCAGAGGTAAGCACCTCACTCCAAAGGGATGTGCCTTACTCTAAACGAAGGCACATTAATCTGATAAGGAGGTGCCTTACCCCAGATGTAGGTGCATCACTCCAAAGGGATGTTCCTTACTCCAATAGGTAGGTGCATCACTACAAAGGGAGGCACCTTAATCTGAAATAAGGCATCTTACTTAGAGAATGAGGTCCCTTACTCCAAAAGTAGCAAAGGAAGGCACCTTCAAAAAGGCAATCATCTTACTATCAAGCGGGGACCTTACTCTGGCGCCCTACTCTAGAGGTAGGAGCCTTACTCTCAAATAGGTGCCTTACTATGGAGGTAGGCACCTTACTCTAGAGGTGCTCAAAATTTCCTTCCAAAAAATAAAAAAAAATAAATAATAATAATAATAATGAGGCACCTTGATGTTATGCATCAACAAAAAAATAAAAAATAAATAAATCAATTTGAGGCACAGGTGCCTTATGCTCAAGCAGGTGCATTACTCAAGTAGTCGCCTTACCCAAGTAGGTGCCTTACTCAAGTAGGCACCTTACCCAAGAAAGCACCTTACTCTAGAGGTAGGTGCCTTACTCTCAAAGAGGCACCTTACTCTAGAGGTAGGTGCCTTACTCTCGCACCTTACTTTTTAGGTAGGCACCTTGATCAATGGTGCCTTTATCAGGGGTGCCTTACTCTTCAAGGAGGTGCATCGATTTAATCAAAAACACCTACGCAACTTGGTAGTACATGGAGCGGCCAAAGCCAACATCATCACTTCACATGATGGAAATATGAAGGCATCTAAAAATATTTTGAAATCATTGGGTAGGATTTTTGCACATCCCAAATCCAACGATCAAATGAAATATGCATCGTAATCCGAACCAATCGGATCCACCATATTTTTAGCATGGGACCTCAAGCAAACCAAAATTGTAGTGACCAAGGTAACGTAATCAACACATGGGAAATACACCATCACCATTATCATGGATTACCGAATCGGCATGATCCACAATGCATGAAACAACCAATCAGGTATGCACATGATTTTTTAAATATATACTTAATTTTTCTTAAGCTATGTTTCTCTAAAATAATTTGGGCACAAGAATTGAATTGGCCCCTCATGCCTAATATGTCATGCCAAAAATCAATTCAGGTGGCATACCCTATCAACCCCAATGCAGAAGCAATTCACTAGGGATTGACACCTTAATCTATAAGAAGGTGCCTTACTATGAGAATAATGCATCAAAATAGTCAAAAAAATCTAAGAATTCACCATGGGAGGCTGATCAAAGAACCATGTGCTCAAGAAGAATGAGCCCAATGACACTAAGGGAATTAGAGGTGAAGTCCATAATCGGTTCGAGGTGGCTAGGTGGATGGATTATTGTCACCTATTTAGCCAAAACTAGGACATTGAGGCAACAAAGGAGTTTGCTACCACTATGATAGGAGAGGTCACTCAATTGCATGAACTAGAAATTCCAGTCACTCCAGAGCACATCTCTTGTGTTACTAGCCTCCCCTCACTGGAGAATGTACATACAAGGATGACATGGTAGTCCAATGCACATAATTATTGCTCAAGTAGGAAAATGTCTGACTCAACCATGGAGGGCTCCCAAATAAAGGACTTCTGATGCACCTACGGAAGCTCTTCGAATAGGTTGTGAGATACTTCACATGCATAGGGAAGTACTCACACTTAAACGTGAACCACATGCAATTCTTGAATCACTTTGTGTAAGGGTGAAAAATTAATGTGCCATTCTATATGGAAAACACCCTGAAGGACAATGCATCATGATACTAGAAAGGAGTAGCCTTTACCCTAGCCCATAACAAGCTAATTACAACCCTAATTCACCATGTTGAGGAACACAAGGGAGGCTCATCGGTAGCAGGGGTCAAAAATTATGGTGTGCAAATACAAGCAATGATCAAAGTAGGGTAGGAGGCTAAATTATGAGGAATGGATGAAGAAGAAGGAGAATGGTCCCAAACCTCACTGGATGCTATAGAAGAAAGGTATATTTCTTTGCTTGATTATATAGAGGAAAGTTTAGATTCCTCTAGCCCTAAAATTATGGCTCGTTGAAAAGAGCATATATGTGGTCAGAGACGCCTATGATGAGTAATTTTGTTGAGTGAGGAAGAGGAGGAAGACACAAAGGTCATATTTGTAGCCCAAACCTTACAAAATTTGGCCGCTCAAATTCCATTGGACCTACAACCATATACAGGCCTGTAATAGTAGCTCAATGTGCCGATAGAATATCTCATTGGAAAGAGTGAAAATTTCATGACACAAGCATTTTTTTATGGATTTAAGGATATGAATATAAGGATAATTCAGAGGTAGGAGGCTATCGTATCTCAACTACAACAACTGGTTCAATAGGTCAGGATATAAAATTAGTAGTTGTAGTCTAGGGTGGTGGAAAAATGATATTCCTCCACCTAAATAGATTAGGAAATTGAAGTGCCCATGAACTCTCTAACCTCACAAGAGAGGGTAGTCTCATTTGGGGTAATCAAGTCAAATGCCCAAAATGAATAAGTGGAGGTAGGACAGAGTTCATTCACCTCTAATAGGGTGACAACAAAGGAATAGGGGAATTGTTTTCATCAAAAAGAACCCCCTATAATTGGCATTATTGACTATGAGGAGCACTCGAGTCAGATCCAAAGGCAAAGAATTGAACCTAATACCAAGGAGGACTCTCAAAAGCTATGGGTAACCACCGTTGAAGGACCTATACCTGAAGGACCTATAGAGCATCTGCTAGTTGACCATAAAATAGAGGAAAATGCTACAGGTGATTCAAAGCAAGAGGAGTAGATTCCTAGACCCTCTAATAGGGAGGCATATTTCGTAGGGAAAGAGGATATCCCTACACAATATTTCGTAATACCAAAGGATCCCAATGGGAAGGCACCTCATACATCACATAAGAGGACCAAGAAAAAGGCTAAGGTTATGTTTGTAGAACCAAATTCCCAATTATATTAAGAGTGGACAGAAGGTATGCAGGGCTTTGTTGAGTGGAAAGAGAATTTTGAAAGGCTTCATGAAGAACTCAAGGTGGAAAAGGTAGCCAAAAAAGTTACCAAGAAGGCCGAAATGGGGCCTAGAATTTGTGTGGACCCTTCTACAGATGACCAGTTCTTGGAGTTCATCATAGAGATGAACCTACAAAATGAGGAAATGGTTGCAAATACAGGGAGTATTTAAACTAGAGGTAGATATGGAAGTGATCACAAAAGAAAATTCTGGCCTCACTCCTAAGGAGATTTGAATATACAAGGCCAGCGTAGTCATACTACAAAGGGATGATTTCGATATTCCATTTGGAGAACTAAGGCCCCAACATGCTGATCTCTAGCATGAAGTAGAGGATGCATTCCAAAATGTAGAAATGACCATGGTTGTGACACCTAGCATAGGTGTTGGACAAAGAAAAACAAGGAGGTACAACCAGCATAACAAGAAGCCAACGCAATCGAAGGATGAGAGCCAACCCAACACAATCGAAAGCCAATGTAGCCAAAAACTAGTGCAACCCAAAAATGCCCTACAACAAACAGTGGCCCTAAGTAGAAATGGAAGTCTCAGAATGAAGGGTAGGCTAAGACCACAAATAATAAGAGAAAGTAAAAGGATACGACCAACTAGAAGAGGTTGAATACTGGTTTCAGGTGCCATAAGGGTGTGGCACATATTAGGCATGGGGGGATGATGAGCATCATAAATGCTCATATTTTTGTATGAGTTCTAATGGTTTTTGTGCTGAAATATAATACGAGTTGTATATTTTTATGAATTATTATGTATCTATTTAATAAAATTATGTGCATTATCTAATTTGTGTGTGAAGTGTGTTTTGTGGAGACATTTGTTGATTTTATCATCTTTTTCTCAGTCAAGGTCCTACATAGACCTAGCATGTTTATGTTTCATGAGTCTAAGGTATATTGAGTAGGTGTCTTCCTATTCAATTAGTTGCCTTACTCAAGTAGACATCTTACTCAAGCAGGTGCCTTACTCAAGCAGGCACCTTACTCAAGTAGGTGCCAAGTAGGCACCAAGCAGGTACCTTACTCAAGTAGGCACAAAGCAGGTGTCTTACTCAATGTTAAGAGCTTTGATAAGGTGACTTTAGAGGATCTTGTTGACCACAGTAAAAATCTAGTTCCACATCATGCAGGCTATCCTTGGGAGACTATCGAACGTATGAGTTGTCCTAGCTAGAGTGGACAAAATGCGTAACCACTCAATGAAGAAGAACATGAACAACATAGATATCAGACCTGAAAGTATTCCGTCTCTAGGAAAATATGAAAATATATTTATCATGCACCTATTACAGTAACTAAATTGTCTCAATTTAGATTGTAATGAGGCCTTCTATTGTAACAACACTATAACAAGAAGTCCTGTGTGTGTTATATAAACACATAGAATTCTTTGAAACAAGGGAGGAGTTTTTCTAAGAGAATATTGGTGTATGTAAACACTGCACTTCATTATCAATAAATCCTGAGATTTCCTTTCTTGATGTGTTATCTTCATTATTATCCGGGAAGAAACTACTGGAACTTGGGCCCACTCCAAGCTAGTATTCCTCCCCTACCTTTTACTATTTTCTAGATTAGATTATTTTCTTTAGTGTGGTGTTTCTTTCAAATTATGCAAGGTGTGTTTTATTGCTTTCATTTAATTTCCAATGCAGTGTGGTTTGATTTAATTTCACATACTTTCATTTATGCATGGTTTTACTTTGGTGTGGATGAATCAATGCCATTTTATAAACACCCCCAATGATAGGTTAGCGGACTCATCTCAAGAATGGTATTGTGATTGGCCTTGACTGTGGCACTTCAAAATTTTATGAGCTCCTTGGTCTAAAAATTTAAATGCGAGGGCTATGACAAAATTAGGCCAAACTTAACCAGTGTTGTTGTCCCAACAATTATTAATAATTTCAAGATGACCAACCGATCGATTCTCGAGTTCATAGTAGTACATCTTATAGGAATTGTGGATCAATTTTTGAACATATTCAAAGGACAAAAAGATAACCCAAAAATTGCAAAAATAAGCTAAGTGCTACAAAATTACAAAATCAATCTAAGATCATGACTAGCCCAAAGTTATCAATTATGATAAGTAAACATTAGCAACCAATACATTCTTAGTAGGGGTAGGAAACAATCAAGTTAGCATAACATGGATATTTCCTAGAGCTAGGTTAAAGGGAGGGTTGTTAGTTGGAAAAGATTCTTATACCATGAAATATTGAGCCTAAGCCTAACGAGTTAAAGGTATAATCAAATATCACCACTAGACGTAAAATTATATCCTAACAATAGGTTCAAATCTATGCTATCTTGAGCAATGATATCATCAAAAGTGAGAAATACCTGATGCTATGCCTATAAAGTAAAAAATGCCTAATATTATAATATGGCATGAAGTTGCAATCAATAATCATATGATGTCATCACTACATGCTTCAATATGGGACCACATTCGAATAGAAAATATGTGCCAAAATACCAAACGTGCCTGAAGTTGGGACTTAATCTCAAACTCATGAATCCTCGATAAAACATGACACAAAGGATAATAATGGAGCTAGATATCAAAAGCACCAACTGATGTTACTCTAGATCTTCACCATAATAGTGATTAACAATTATTTCCAACTAGAATCTCAATAATGCAACCACTTGTAATAATCCATTGTAGATCAACAAGAAAAAATCAAATGTAGATATAATATAAAATGTGAACCATTTATGCAAAATTTTGGAACCTTTTGTGCAATTATCTGCAACTATTTTTTATAACTAAATGTAAATTATATGCTACAAGATTCAAATAAGCAACCTATAAATAAGAGTTTAGACCTTAATTAAAGAGTTAGCTTTGTAGCCCTTCCTTGGTATCACACTATAATCATTTTTTATCAATGAAGTGGTAGTTATTTGGTCTCCATGGTTCCTGTATCTACATGTTTTATGAGAATGATCTTTCTAAGTCATTTCTGTTACACTGTGATGTTAGTTTATTTTTATAAAGTAGTTCTATATCTAAATCATCTATTAGATTGCTAACATATACGACATTTGGAATGTTTAGAATTATTATACATTTGTTTTAAGAAATTTATGTTACATTCAACCTTTACTGTATTATTTTAAAGTGATATTATCATCGCCTATTATATTTCGAATTGTGCAAATCCTTGTAATGATTAATATAAATGTAATATATAATGAGTAATGATTGATCTATTAAGTGCCATGAAATGGTTTAGTAGTTGATTATTTGTGAGATTTAATGTTGTCACCCTATGTCCTGGAAATGCTTTTACTTATTTCTAAACCCTTTCTCTTTCTTACCTTTTACTCTTTTCCTTACCATTTCCATTTAAAAAATATTCATAAGAGTCGATCTTCTCTGAAGTCTGAAACATAGGGTGACCTTGTTTCATCTAATTACCATGCTTTGGCTAAAATAGATGGGCACAATGTCTTTCCTTAGTAATGGTAGATTTTAGTCCAATACTATAGTAACATTTTGGCACACCTAGTGGGACAAAACTAATCATTTTTTCTTGTTCTCCTATAGGATTCAAGATTTGATGAGTAGTCTTAATCTCATCGATAAATATTGTATGATCATCTTATGAATCCCATTCAGAGATATAACCCATTAAATATTAACCATCAATTCCATAATTCACATTGAATTGTAGGCATAAGTGTCTCATTTCCTATTTAAGTATTCATAAGCCCTAAAAAATCAAAGTTCATATGTCTATGAGGTATAAAAATTACCTAATTCTTGTTGACCTGATCTTAATGGCCCAATAATATTGCATACCTTGGTATGATACAAGTCCCCTCAATGTTCCAATCCTTCATGATATACATTAAATTGCTTGTAAAACCCTACCTACCTATGAAGGGAAGGGAAAAATATCCTTCAAACATTACCAAGACATGTGGTTTTACCATCTCTTCATAAGAAAAATTGTACATGAGTACCTTATTAGGTCATGTTTTCGGGACTCATTTGATACATTCACATTTAGTATCACTTAAGGGGGGTGTTAGAATAAATAATTATTTTCTGAAGTTCTACTAGGATAAAATTAGTTGAGTTACCACTCTTCCATGAGTCAGGTGAACTCTCAGTTTAGAATAGTTTAGATTGGATGAGTTGTTGTAATCCAACGACTCTCAATGATCAAATTTGCTATTTATACAAAGTTGATCCATAGAATAAATCAATCAGTTCTACTCTTCTCTTCATAGTCCTTGTAATGCTTTGCATGTCTATTCTTGGGAAATTCTAAAAAAATGCCTCCTAGAGATACCATCCATCCATTTAATTTTTGCATGAATCCATTCCATATACCATCCTTTGAGAACAATGAGCCTTACTCATTTCAAGTTCCTAAAATCAATAATAATTCCACCGCTAAGAGGGAATAATTTCAAATAAAACATGAGTTAAGAGCAATTATTTATAAGTTGACAAAAGATGTCAAGAGAATGTAATAATGGTTTTCACATCCAAAAATGGATGATCCTAATAATGATGGTCCTGCATTACTAAAACCTTACCAACATATCAAACAATTTCCTCCTGTTAGTATAGAACATAATATGAAAATGAGAGCAAAGTAGGATGTGAACTAAAGTGGAAAAAAAGAGAGTAATGTTATTGTTCTAGTTGAGCCTTCATGAAATAAGGAAACTTATATTATAGCAAACAATTCAAGCCAAAGAGCACTACACGAAACCTCATTGATAGACAATGTGATAGCCTATAACACAATGTCCAATCAAGAATAGTGTGAAAAGGTAAGTATCAAAACTAGTCAATAGAAATATTGTAATAATGGTTACTACATATTTATAGAGATTAAAACTATATAAGAAGATCAAGCATACACTCAATAAATGTTATCAAGGGTACAATATTTAAACCATAGAAGAGTTGAGTCCTATAAAAAGTTGTATTTCCCAAGTATGACTTCAAAACAAAGAGTAGAAGTGGTGGAGTAGTTCCATAACTTATTTAAAAAAATGCTTACAACACCAGGATATTTAACGGAAGACTTGTTGATGGCTAAAGAGGTAGATTCTATAGATATTTCCATTGGGGAATCAAAATAAAATAGTCATGTACTTGTACAAAGTATACCCATAGGTTTTACAAGAAGTCATTCTAATCCATTTATTATGTCTCTTTATTTAGAAATATGTATATTACACAACTATGTAGTGGACTCAAAAGCTAAGATCTCAATCATGCCATTGGAATGTTAGCTTTTGATGCTTAATAGTTAAATAAAAATAACCACAAGATATAAAACAAATTTGTTATATAAAATATATGGTAATGACAATATTCTAATCATATAAAACTCATAAATAACTTCTACAAAAACTCATAAAATGGCCACTACCACATGCTTACGAAAATAGTATTTTGATATAGAATAATGATCTCAAATACACCTTACGTCCACACACTCTCACTCTACATTGTATTACACACACACACATAGACAAATATATAATGGAATGTGACTCTTCATAAGAAGTACTCTTGACCTTCACTATTCTTTAGAATATTCACTTTCCTACTCTAAGGACACATGTGCACATCTACACTCATCATACTTGCATACTTAACTACAAGACACTTGTGCATTTCTTACACATTATTACATTATATAAAGTAAATACTCACTCTCTAATATAATACATACTCCTAATCTAAATATGTACCCAAGGTGGCATATATACCAAATAGTGTAATATACTCCAAAACCCCCATATATTATATTATTTTGTTATTGAAGACTTTAGTCTTTAAGATGATCTTCATCTTCAATATTTAATCTATCTCTAGTAAATTTGTATCCGGAGTCTTGAAATAAGCATCTTCTTTCAATTTAGTATTAATCTTCCCTCTCTTGATCTAATTCCTTTTCTTGCTTCACTTTTTCTTCCATTTCTATATTTTTATTGATATATTTTTTAAGCAATGAGATAGTAAATCATCACAATAATATGACCCTTTTTTTGATGAATCTTCTTTGATATAATTATAAGAATCATTTGTTTCAATTTGTATCTTTTCTTAAAAAAATTTAAAGATAATTAATGAAATATACATCATTACACATTCTTATAAAGTTAATAAAATGGTATTTTAAGACACCCAATAAGATCTAAAAATATTCTCATGAAGATATTCCATAAAAGTAGTAATTTTTCCTTCTTTAGCTTCTTTAAAAAATAAAATCAATTTGTCCCTTAGAAAATCAAATATTCTATCTCCATCAATGTTGGGTATTCAACCATGTGAATAGAACCTAAGTGCATGTAACATTTCTTCACTATATTCAATAAATGTTTTCTTCACTATAAACCTTTAGATGCTCCCTAGGATATAAGACAACTTTGATAAAAAAATTCCAAAGACTCTAAACCTTTGAGGTTGACTACCTTATGTATCCCTAGTATTTTGATGATAATTTCAATATAACCTTTAACTTATATTATTTAAGGCTAATACCTTATTTATCCCTAGTCATTAATGTATAATAAATAAAATTGACAAAAGGTTTCAATTCTTCAAAACTCTAGGATGAATTCTTTTTATCTCCCAAATTTTAAAAATATGATTTCTAAATTCTAAATTTCTCAATCCTATGTTGGTGTTAAATTCCTTATAAATCCCCAATTAGAAATTTAGTAAAAATATAATTGCAAATTTTTTATTCCTAATTTGATGTTTAACTCCTTATTTCTCCAAAATTATAAATTTGTAAATATTTCAAATTGCTTAAGAAAATCAAATAAAATAATTACAAAACATGTAATTATCTTCCCAAATCCTTAAATTGGCTTTTAAAAACTTCTCGAAACTTTCCAAAATACAGTAATAGAACATCTAGCGTTTGATTTACCACTTATAAACCTTATACCTCTAATAGCATTAATTAATCATGTGTTAATATAATAATCAAACTCAATATTTCATAAACCAATTATAAATTCCTCCTTATTACTCTAATATTTAAATAAATCAAATAATAATTTAATATTTACCTCAATAAGTTGGGTGCATGCTATCTTAAGAGAAATAATCTATCTTCACTATTGATGATTCAATGGACTTCTTGCTTCAAGACGCTCACCTATTTCTGCAATCTAAACTTCCTTCCATACGAATCTCTTACTTCAAGATGCTCACCTTCAAACATATTAATTCTCTCCCAAGTTATTGGTGTTCTATTTTTGATGTACCAAATTTCAAGCAATGACTTTACCTCTTCATATCACATACCATAGGTCTCCTTTTAATGCTTGAATTCTCTAACACCCTTCCTCACTGTGTAATGCTTGGTAATGATCAACTTGAAGCATTTTCAAGGTATTATGGTATCTTGAATATTTCAATAAACATATGACATCTCACCACTTGCAATACTAATGTCCACTTATGCGGTGGTTGATCCCTTGGAACTTAACTTGCCCTAACTTAGCTTCTTCAATGTCTTGCCTTCCCAATACTTGTATTTTGATATTTATCGAATGTATTCTTTGCTACCTGTTTGTATGAAATGCTTGCCCTCCATGAATGGTTCTAATGGTGGTGTTGAGGCTTTTATCCTCCTCAACTTGGTGGCTCAACCTTGGTGGTTCTTCTCAACTCTTTGGTTGTTGTTTTCACTTGTGGTGGTTCATCCTCAATGTGGATGTCTTCTATTCCATGATGGCTATACCTCAACAATATGGTGGCTCCTTTTCTACATAGTGATTGGTCAAGCTTATTTGATAAATACTTTGCTTTTTGGATAATATTTATTCTCCAATATTTGCTATGAAAATATTGACTTATTCAATTTATTAAAATCTTCTTTCCTAACTATAGAAGAAATTTGGCAAAAAAATTCAAGTCGAAGAGCACTACATGGACCCTCATTGATAGAAATTGTGATAGCCTACAACATAACACCCAATAAAGAATATTGTGAAAAGGTAAGTATCAAAGCTAGTCAATAGAAAGGTTGTAATAATGGTTACTCTCTATTTATAGAGACTCAAACTATATATGAAGAAGATCAAGAATGCACTCAATTATTGGTATCAGGGGTAAAATATTTAAACCAGAGAAGCCTTGAGTCCTATAAAAATTTGTATTTCCCAATTATGACTTCAAAATATAGTGTATAAATGGTGGAGTAGTTTCATAACTTATTCAATAATTTTATTACAACACTATGATATTTAAGGGAATAAATGTTCATGGTTAAAGAATAGATTATATAGATATATCAATTGGAAAATAAAAAATAAATAGTCATGTACCTATATGAAGCATACCCCTAGGTTTTCTAGGAAGTCATTATACTCTATTTTATATGTCTCTTTATTTAGAAATATGTATATTACATAGCTGTGTAGTAGAATCAAAAGCTAAGATCTCAATAATGCCACTAGACTGTTAGATTTTGATGCTTAATATTTAAACCACAATAACCACAAGATCTAAACTAAAGTTTCTATATAAAATATATGATAAAAATAATATTCTAATTATATAAAACTCATAAATAAATTCTACAACAATTCATAAAATGACCATTACCAAATACTCATGAAAATAGTATTTTGATATCGAATAAATATTTCAAATACACCATAATTCCACACACTTTCACTCTATTGTATCTCTCTCTCACACACACACATAGACACATATATAATGGAATGTGACTATTCATATGAAGTACTATTTGCCTTTACTCTTCTTGAGATTCTTCACTTTTCTACTCTAAGGACACATGTGCACTCTTACATAAAGGACACTTATGCACATGTATACTCGTCATACTTGCATACTTAACTACAAGACACTTGTGCATTTCCTACATATTATTACATTACATAAAGTAAATTATCATTATCTAATCTAAGATGCACTCCTAATCTAAATATGTACCCAAGGTGGTACATTAGCATGTACCAAATAATGTAATATACTCCAACATAGAAATTTATTAAAGTTTGAAGTTGAATGTAGATATGCTAGAATCTAAATGACTATATTGTAAGGGGTAACTAGTAAAAAGAATAGGTGTGTTGAAATATTTTTTAATGATGGTGTGTAGACACCCAAAATTGATTACCATTGAAGATATAATGGTTTTTGATGTAAGCCAATTGTTCAACATATGCCTATTTAGATATTTATTAAAACAATATGGGAAATGTCTAAACCAAAACCAAGATCAAATGGTAATCCTAGAGATCAAGAAGATACTTAGAGTACAAAATCAGGCCCTACATCCTTTCTACATTGAGTATTATAGAGAGCAAGAAGTGAGCCTCATAAAAGAATTCATTCACAACACAAGGGTAGAGGCTAGCGAATTGCAAAGAACAAAGATAATCTATTCTAAGCAATATCATCTATACTTTAATGAAAATATACATCACGATCCAATAGTCAAATCTAATATTTACTGGATTACATAGGATTTCAATTTCCCCTTGTTTTGTATAGCAACTCAAAATCAACTGACAAGAGAAATAAACAAATAGAATATAGGAAACCAAATAAGATGCTATATGAAGAAGCATACACAAGAAGGATTGGAAGACTCAACAAGTAACTAGATGAATTTCAATACAAAGCAAAGTGCTATAATATTCACATGTGGTCAAAGCACAGTATCTTCAAAAGAAAATCAAAATTAGATTAGACTTTAGAAATTCTTGAGAACAACTTTAAATAATTGAAAAAAACATGAAGAAAATTCATAGTTGGTGTCATATGGTATGGACATTGTAGATTCATAGGATAGTATTTAATCAATACTCTAGGCCAAGAGTGGGTAAGCAAGCAATGTTTTGTGTACATTTATGATAATTAAATAAAATAGTTGAGTACAACTACAATGAGTGTAATAAAAATAAACTCATGTGATAGCATACCGCTTACATTAGTTGTACATGAAGTAAGAGATAAATAAAAGGAATCATTGTAGTAAGTAATCATAACTTGATAAAAATAAAGGTATATCAAAATTTTGTAAAATTAAATGAAGAAATAAATTATGGCTACCATCAAAATTTTCACACATCACTTTTCACTCTTTATTCATATTCTTCTTGGATTATCCCTCCATCATTAATACTTTTATTCCATATCCCAATGGATCAGAATAAAATAGTTTAAAAGTCACAAGGTATGCACCTAAACATTTGATATAACATGAAGCATAACTAATGCAACCCATGTGAGAAAAATAAGCATGTCATACTATATCAAGAATGATGTTAGCTAAATAAAAAGTATCCATAAGAGGAGGATCTCAGTTAACAAAAGCAAATATGTAAATTGATAGTTCATGTGCTCAATCAAGAGGTACAACTCTTCAAATTCCAACGGGTGATACCATCATTCACTAATAAATTCTATATAAGACTTGTTGTAGCATAAATTTAAAGGAGACACTCTTAAGATGAATAAAAGCCCAAATAAATAAGAAAATACTCACATGGTGGAAAGCAATAAACAAAGGAGGTTCCTATTGGACTACATAAAAAAGAGAAAACAACACGAATATGATGAATTCTAGCCTACAAGTATCTAGAATAATTTCTCATAGTAATTTATATATTCCTTAAGCAACTTTTAGCTATAGTGGAGTATGCTCATGAAGGTGCAATTTTTTGTGGGTGTCCCATGAGCTAGGTACCCCTTTCTACCATTTTTTTGGGTAGTCACATGATTGAATTCTATTTATTTTCTTATTTTTATGTTGTAGTATCCTTTCTTCTCATGTTTACCTATAAAATTACCACAAAATACCATGTTTGTATATGCAACTATTTCCTCCTTTACCATTTCATGTAAAAAAGTATTTCATACTATGTTTTATCCCTATACTTCCCATTAACCATTTACCTCCTTTTCATGTGTATATCCATTTATCATTCCATGTTTGTTTCTCTTTTGTTACCCACCACCCATATTTCTCTTGCAACAATTATTGGTTGTATCTCTCAACCATTTTCTCTCCTTCCCCCCAAATTTTCTTTAGCTCCTTTTTTTCTCTCCTCCTTATTGAAAAGTCCTAAGTTCAAAATAAGTACATTTAAGTTCTCCATTCCCATAAGTAAAAATTCTCCAAGAGGCACCAAACATGTGGATTAATTTTTTATCACATTTAAATGACAAAGAAATAGCTACCAAATTGCAACCAAGGTCTAAGTGCTACAAAATTACAAGATTTTTCCAAGACTAGGATCAGCCCAAAGTCAGCCATAATGATAAGTAAAAGTTAGCAACCAATACATTCTTAGTGGGGCTGGGCAAGAATGGAGTCCGCATAACAAAAATATTTTTCAAAGTTGGGTCAAAGTGAGGGTTATCAGTTGGAAAAGGGACTGACACTATGAAATCTTGAGTCCAAGCCTCATTGTTCAAAGGTATAATCAAATATCACCACTAGACCAAGGCCATGGTAGATAAAAGTATATCTTGAAAATAGGTTCAAAGCTATGCTATTTCGAGCAATGATATTATTAAAAGTGAGAAATGATTGACACCACACAAAGCAAGTAAAATATACTTAAAACTAAAATATATCTTGAAGCCACAATATTTAATCATGTGATATCATCACTAAATGCGTCAATATGAGGCTACATTTGAATAGCAAAGATGTGCGAGAAGCCTAGAAGTTCCTGAACTCAGGATTTAATGTCAAACTTGTGATTCCTTGGAAAAATATGATACATAGGATAATAATGGAATTAGATGTCAAGAGCACAAATTTATGTTACTCTATATCTTTGCCATCATAGTGCTCATCAGTTGTTTCCAACTAGAACCTCAATGATGTAGCCACTTGCAAGAATCCATTGTAGATTAATGAGCTAAATTCAAACATAGACATAGAAAGAAATATAAACCATTCATGCATACTTCTACAACCTTTTGTATAGTTGTCTACAACTATTGTTTATACCTAAATGTAAATATTACATTACAATATTCAAATAATAAGCCTATAAATATGATTTTACATCTCATTCAAAGGTTCGGCTCTATAGAACTTTCTTGGTATCACACTATAATAATTATTGATCAATTAAGTGGTAGTTGTATAGTCTCCATGTTTGTTACACCTATAGGTATTATAAGAATAATATTTCTAAGTCATTTCTATTGAACTATGATGATAGTTTATTTTTTAAAGTAGTTCTATATCTAAATTACCTATTGGATTGCTAGCATTTATGGTCCTTGGAATGATTAGAAGCCTTATACATTCATTTTAAGTCATTTATGTTACATTCAACATTTAGTGTATTTTGTTAAAGTAATATTCTCATTACCTACTACATTTCTAAATTTGTGAATATTTGAAATGATTAAGATAAATATAATGGATTGAATAAACCTCTATATGTAATCATTAATGGTTAATCTATTAAGTTTCGTGAAATAGTTTAGTAGTTGATTATTTTGTGAGATCCAATGTTGTTATAATATATCCTGACCATGCTTTTACTTATTCCTTAACCATTTATCTTTCTTTATATTTTCTCTTTTTCTTACCCTTTTCCTTAAAAAAAATTCCACAAGAGCTGACCTTCTTCAGAGGTTAAAACATAGGGTAACCTTGTTTCATCCAATTACCATACTTTAGCTAAATTTGACAGGTGCAACGTCTTTCATTAGTAATGGTATATTTTAGTCCAAAAAGAATTTAGTTATTTTTAATATTTTATGTAGAGGCGATTATGGAAGGATATACTCCTATGAGACCATCCAAGAAGTAAATAAATATCTTTTGTATTTAGTAAAAGTTTGTAATATACAATGAACTTGATAATATTGGATTTGTTTCAAGTGGAATTACTACTAAGTATTTTTTAAGTGAGAATGCAACCTATGAAATGAGATTACGAATTATTCTTTAGACATTGTGAACCTTGAAGAAACAAAATTAGGTGTAGAAGCTTTCCTACAGTTATATTCAATGCATAAAACTAGACTTTACATAACTCTAGAAGGCAGTGGTTGGAGCTATGCTTCAATTTTGTTAAAGTGCATGAAGCAAGAATTTATCAAAAGCTAGTTGATGTAAGTAGAAACCAATTTCTAATTCTATGCATGAATGCACAAGGTTGGGATGTCTCAAAACTAAAAAATAATAATAAGCACAAAACTCTAAAATAAATTTACAACTAGATTTTTGGATTTATTCACTTTGGGATTACACAATTTTGAAAGGTAAACACTTAAGAAAAAATCTCACAATAAATTATCTATCACGCAATGTCGAGCAATCTAAAAATAAATTCATGAAGGTATAAAAGCATATACATTTATATTATATTAAAGTTGTTATTGCAATAATTACAGAATAACAATGCCTAATACCAAAAGGTTATGTTTCTCCTTTTCAAGGCTAGAACTTAGACTATCTACTATCTCCTCATATCTTTAGAAATTCTCTACTTTTTTCTATCTCTTCTCACTCTTCTTTGTGCTTCAACAATATTTTGCTCTTTGCCTTCAACCTCTAACCCTAATGAATCCATGCCTAGCTTCCTATATAATATATATATATATATATATATATATATATATATATATATATATATAGCCAAAGAAGGAGGGAAAAGCTTAGCTAACACATTAATTAATGGATAGGTGTCACTCTAATATATGAAAAACTATAGCTACCATGAGTAAATGAAAGCACTCCTAGTGATGGATTGTATCATTCTAAAAAATATATCTATCAAAGATTTGTCAAAGTTAAATAAAATATGGATTAATTTCCAACATCCTCCCTTAAGCTATATTTCACAAAATCTTTGACACCTATAATTTCCTTTATCCTTTTAAAATATTCCTCTTTCAAAGTTTTTGTGACAATGTCTACAACCTGATATTGAGACATACGAAACAAAAATTCAATTTCTCTATTTTTAACTAGATCTCTAATGAAATGATACCATATGTCAATTTTCTTGCTTCTGTGATGAAAAATTAGATCCTTGGATAGTTCTATGTTTGTGTAATTATTGCAAAATATATTTTTTTCCTTCTTGTTGATGACTCAATTTGTGTACTATTCTTCTCAACTAAACTACTTGACATGTTGCAGATGTGATGACAACATAGTTTGCTTCAATAGTAGAGAGTAAAAATATACTATTTCTTGGATGACCATGGGATTGCACCTAATCTAATATGGAATGTATAATCAGGAGTGCTCTACCTATAATCAATATTACTAGCCCATTCACTATCTATGTAACCAACAAGTTGAATTTGCTTTTTTGTTGCATAAAATATCCCATGGTATCTGGTCCCATTGACATACCACAATATCCTTTTTCCTATATGCAAGAGAGTTTTCTTTAGTGTCTCCATGAATATTTTGATTAAACTCACTATAAATATTATGTCTAGTTTGGTTCCTGTCAAATACATGAGACTTCCAACTAACCTCTTGTAGAGGTTTGAATCTACATTTCTTCTACAATCATGTTTGTTATATTTTAGACTTGTTACAATTGGTGTGCTGGAAATTTTGTTGTTCTCTATTTTGAATATTTTTAATACATCACTTTCATACTTGCATTGTAAAATTAAGATACCATCCACTGATTGGGCAACTTCAATTCCAAGAAATTATTTTATTAAGCCCAAGTCTGCCATTTCAAACTCATGCTTTATTGCATCTCCAAACTAATCAAACAACATATTGTTATTGCTAGTACTAATAAAACCATCCATATATAAGTATACTATAATAATATCTCACTTTTCATTTGTCTTAATGTAGAGAGTGTGTTCATATGGGAACTAGATGAATCCATTCACCTAAAAAAAGAAGTCAATAAAACTATACCAAGCCTTGGGTACTTGCTTTAACCCATAGCAAGCTTTATTTAGCTTGTAAAAATTTATTTCTTTCCCTTCCAACTCATACCTAGGTGGTTGGTCTATGTATACCTCTTCTTACAACACCCCATTTAAAAAGGCTGAATGACATCCATATAGTAAAATTTCCACCCTTTTGGGCTGTCAATGCTAGGATCATCCTCACTATGTCAAGACTTGTTATAGGTGAATACACTTCATGGTAATCAATTCCTATTTTTTATTTATACCCTTTTGCAACTAGTCTTGATTTATGCCTTTCAACATCACATTGGGCATTAAACTTAGTTTTGTACATCCATTCACTCCAATGGTTTTATTGCCTACTAGAATATCCACTTCATCCATAAATTTTAACCATTTTTTGTCTTTAATTGCTTCTTCAATTGAAATAGGGTCACACTAAAAAAAATAAAGCAAAATAAGAATGCACATCTTCTATTTCATTTCTTATTATCTCATATATTTCTTGCAATCTCCTTGTCCTTTCTAGCATTTTCATATTAGAAATCATTATTGCAAGTGATGGAGTTCGATGACGAAGAAGGGATACTACCTACATGAAGCTCAAGGTTGATTTATTCTTTCTCCATTTAATTCTTCTTACTCAATACTTGTTGTCCCCTACTAACTAGTATTAGAATTCTAATTTTAAGCTTCTTCTTCCATGAGAACCACATCTCTTCTTATGATCAACTTATTTATAACATGGTTATGCAATCTATAGGCCTTTGACTCATCATTATACCTGATGAAGATGTATATTATTGTATTGTAATACAAATTTCTTCTCTTCTCTTTTACAATATTTGCATATCCTATGCATCCAAAGACTCTTAGGTGAGAAACTATTGGTTTCTTTTTATTCCATGCTTCTTTTAGAATCATGTCCTTGACATGTTGTATGGGATGTGTTTAGAAAATAAAAAATACATGTTACAACTTCTATCAAGATTTCATTTGGAAATGTTATTTCCTTCAACATGTTCCTTACCATATCAATTAGTGTTATATTCTTCCTCTTTGCTACACTATTCTATTATGGTGTGTATATGGTTGTGAACTACATTATTGTCTCATTTGCTTTATAGAAACTAAGGGAAATCCTTTGAGATATACTCACCACCTCCACCAATTATTAGAGTCTTCATATAGTAGCCATTTTAATTTTAAACCAAAACCTTGAAGTCCTTAAACTTAACAAATGCTTCTAAATTTTTTGGGGGCAGGTATGCCCATGTATTTCAGCTAAAATAATTTATAAAAGATAGAAATGATCTATTATTGGAAAATGAGATGGCTTGCATGGGTCTGCATATATATGAATTAACTCGCTCCAAAGGTTGTGAAGTTATCCATAACTTTCCTAGAGGGAATGAATCCCTGTGCTACTTGCCTACAAGGAGAATTTCATATGCTTTATTGGATTTTTCTATGAGAGGAAATCCCCTGACCATCTACTTTTTGTGCAATAAATTCAAGCCCCTAAAACTTAAATGACCAAATATAATGCCACAATAATTTAGCATTATTTACAATTGTACTAAATAAAAGTAATATTTCACTCTAATTTTTTAGAATAAATATCTTTTTCTTTGTAATAGCTACATTTTCTATAAGCCTATTTACTCTATCCCTAATTATACAAGCTCCATTTTTAAATTACGCTATGTACCCCTTTTGCACAAGTTGTTCAACACTCAATAGATTATGTTTTAGCCTAGGCACATAATACACGAAGAGATTTTTGTTATTTCTCTTTGTTTATGTAAATTATCATTTTATTTTTGCCCATGATAGGTACCTTATTGTTATTTTCGATCTTCACTTTAGCTTTATGGTCTTATCTAGATTTGAGAAAAAATATTCATTCCTAGGTATGTGGTTACTACAACCAATATCAAGATACCAAACATTCTTTTGGCTCTCTTCATCAACACTACAAGTTAACATCACAAAACCACATGCATATTGTTTTTCATTCTAATTCTCATTGGTATAGTGGATTTCTTGCTTATTTTCCCTAGATATTTTCTTTCTACACTCATAACTGTAATGGATAAATTTATTGTAGTAATAACATTAGATTTTGTATTTATCATGCCTTTGATTTGAGCCTCCTTGATTATTTATACTTTTACCTCTTCCTTTTGCTTGATGGAAAGTGTAGTTGGTTTCTCCTTTTTTGGAGTAGTTTATTCTTCCTCCTCTTTCTAGGCCTCTAAAATATTTTCCTCTACATTTATATCATCTTCCTCCTCAAGAAATTGAGGTTGCTTGTCGGGATTATCTATTTTTACTATTTTATATGATGAGACATGTGTCTTAAATGCTTGATCCAATAAGGACTATATTATTTCGTTTAGCCTCTATTTGTATTTTTAGAGAACCCATCATCTCATCCACTGAAAGGGTTGTTAAAGCCCTAAATTCTTCAATAGAAATCAATACTAAGTTAAACCTTATTGGTATGCTTCTAAGTACCTTATCCATAATCCTATTTTTCTTGATATTCTCACCATCCATCCTCATATGATTGATAATGACCACTATGTGGGTAATGATGTCACTCATGGATTCATATTTATGCATTTGCAAATTTTCAAAATCTCTTCTCAACATCTACAAACTTACCCACTTTACATTGTTGGTGCCTTAGAAGGAGTTGGATAATATTTTCCATGCCTAATTTGCATTGGTTAGTATTGCAACTCTAGGAAAGGTTGTCTCATCCACGACATGAGTAATGTAGAATATGGTCTTCTAATCTGTCTTCCAATTTTTCTTCAAGTATTTTGTAGCTTGAGAAATAGCACTCAAAATTGCTACATTAATGGTTTTACAAACCTATTATCTACAAGGTCCCATAGCTCCTAAGACCCAAATAATATTTTCTATATGCTCCACGATGAAGAACACAAGCTTATACTAAGAGGGGGGTAAACAGTATAAGACCACTTTTTACTTTTCTTTTCAATTCAATATTATGCAGTGTATATATAGTAGTATCAATAGCAATAATCAAAGCAATGCATAAAAAACCATCCATAAAAGTGACACAACAATTTACGTGGTTCACCCAATGCAGGCTACTCCACGGAGAAAATATTTTGCTAAAAATTTCTCAATCAATATCTTGGGAATCCTTCCCAATTACAATTTTTATGGACCTTTGTCCAAAGGATATGTTGATCCCCTAAATCTCAAGTTCATGGATCTCTTCCATAGGAGAAATATTTCCCCTTCTGCCCTGGCTAGTGATTCTAGAGGACTTTGTCTCTCTACTGCACTGACTTGTGGATCTCTCTCCACTTGAAGACTCCTCACTTAGATTTGTCTTCAATTATCCTGGCTGTTGGATATCTATCCACTAAGACTTTGTCCTCTATAATCTATCACCTCCAAAGTTCTATCAATAGGATCACTCAAAATATTTTAAAATCTTCTCAATAGGCTCACTCATAACCTACTCAATATGCTCACTCAGAACCTGCTCAAATCTTCTCAATAGGATCACTTAGAACCTGCTCAAATATGCTCAACAAGGTCACTCAGAACTTGTCCAAATCTACTCAATAAGCTCACTTAGAACTTTTCCAAATCTACTCAATAAGTCCTCTCTAGGACTTGCTCAAATTTGCACACCAATATCACTCAGAACTTGTTCAAATTTTCTCAACAAACTCACTCAGAACTTGTCCAAATATTTTCAACAATACCACTCATAACTTGTCCAAATATGCTCAATAAGTACTCTCTAGGACTTGCTCAAATATATACAACAAGCTCACTCAGAAATTATCCAAATCTACTCAACAAGATCACTCAAAACTTGTTCAAATATGCTCAATAAGTCCTCTCTAGGACTTGCTCAAATATGCATAGCAAGCCTTCATAAAATCTTACTCAAAATCAGTCCACAAGCCTTCTCAAAGACTTACCTCAAATCAGCTCAACAAAATCTCAACTCAATCTCATAGAAGCATAAAGAGAATTTTTAGAGACTCAATATGTTCTATACTCAAATCCTAATATCAACTCAAATCAATCTCAACTCAAAAATATCATAGAATCATAAAGAGAATTGTTAGAGACTCAATATGTTCTATACTCAAATACCAATCTCAACTCAAATCAATCTCAACTCATCAATATCATAGAAGCATAAATAGAATTGTCAGACTCAATACGTTCTATACTCAAATCCAATTTCTTTCTCAACTCAACTCAAATCATAATATAGAATAGTTTTCTTTATGGAACTTGAATAACCACTTCACACAATCACTTGAATAGGCTTAAACAAATCTACTCAACCAATCACCACAAGGAACAACTATTTCTCACAAGCCCTAGTCCAAGCATGAATCAACCAACTCAAAATGTCTTCAAAAATATTCAACAACTCTTCATAACAATGATACTCATGTTTTTTTAAGCTCAAGTTCAAGTTATTTGCACAACTTCACTCCAAAAATAATGCTAATAAAAAAATGTTTTAATCACAACTTTGAAACCATAAAACCTTGAAATATTCAACAAACCATTTTCGAATAGGAAACCACAATCAATGCTTTTTACTCCAATGATATTTCAGAAATCAACCACCCAAATAAAATCAATGGAGAATGTTACTCATACCTTTTTGATGCCTTATGAGTTGTCCACTAAATCTGTCACACTCAACACTTTTCTTTTTTTCAATCTCAACAAGGGTTATATATCTTGAGTAATATCACAACAATAAAATAATGTTCAAATAACACCTTTATTGCTCCTAATTTATTTTAACATCCACAAAAGTTCTTTTTAAAGAAAACCTTTACTCCAAAAATAAATTTCACTAAAAGAACTTTATCAAAAACCCTTATTAATCCTAATAATTTCAAAATTCACAATTAAAAATTTAACTCCACAACTCAAACAACCACCATAACCTTATTCCTAAGGTTATTCAATACATCAACTATCAAATCACCTTTACCTCTTATCATTCCACCTTAGGCAATAAAAAAATTAATGAAAACCTCAATACCTGCCTAGAGGGAAATCGAACCCCTGTCATGTCCAACATGAATGCCCTAGCTACGGCCAAACTACCATATGAGCTATGGGCTAATTGTGAAGAAATAAGTTCCACTCGCTTCTTGTTCTTCACTCCTACCAAGAAAAAAATAAATATACTTTGACTGCCTCAACAAAGATAAAACGATGCTTATAGGAATCAAATGCTTAACCTTCCTGCGACCAACACCTTTGCACAAACAAAGCTGCCACTAGGCCACACTACCCAACATGATTTGGAAAATGGATGCGGTTAGCTTTCGATATTCATTGCTTCACAAAATGAAAGTAACATGAGCTCTTCCTTTGCAAAAGAAAATCGTAAATCTCAATCGAGCAAGGATGATTTATTTCAAAATTATTAATGGCATATATATATATATGCCTTCGCTTAGCTTGGAAACGTCAGTGCTTTTGAACCTTCCTTTATGATGTTGGCAAATATTCTTTTAATTTAATTTTAAAATTTAAATTTAAATTTTAAATAAATTAAAATTTAAACTAAATTTTTAAAATTAAATATCTCCATCATCGGGGCACCTTTTTCGATGAAACGAAAAGCCAACTTGGGTTTTACAAAAAATCTATTTCAAATCTGCCATTCATGGTTTTAAATAAAACATTTGAAATTAAATTTCTTCATCACCGGGGTGCCCTTTTCGATGAAACAAAAAGCCAAATTGGGTTTTAAGAAAAACCCATTTCAAATCTACCATCCATGGTTTTAAATAAAAAACTTTTTCTAAGCTTCCCTTGAAGCTCCTTTTAGAACCAAATACCATGCATCCCTTATTGAACCTTTGATAAAAACCTTTGCTTCTACACAAACATAGTGTTAGCTTACATAGATCCTTTTGACATCAATGACAACTCTTAGCTTAGGAACTCAAAATGTCCAACAATCTCCCCCTTTGTCATTGATGGCAACCCATATACTTTTACTAAAACTTGACCTTATTTTTTTCTCCCCGTGGGATTTTCTCCCCCTACCTCAAAGCTTTCTCAAATATCAAATCTCTCCCCATATCAAAACTTTCCTCAATATACACAAATCTCTCCCCCTTTGTCATCAATGGCAAAGGGTCACCTTTGGGGCTCGGGGCTAATAATGAGCCTCTTAGCTTAGCCCCTCACCCACCTCCTCATGAGATGGTTAATTTTGGGGTGGGAGTATTTCTACTCCCCAAAAGCACTGCTCTTTACCTTTATCTTTCTCTCTTCCTTTCTAAGTTTTCTAAATCCTCTCATAGTTTCTTTCCAAGCCATCATCCTTGTTTCTGTTACCATTTCCATTTCTATTCCTATTCCTGTTCTCATCCATATTCCTATTCCTATTCCTATTCCTATTCTCATCCATATTCATGTTCATGTTCTTGTTCCTATTCTCATCCATGTTCCTATTCCTATTCATAGCTGCTAGAATATTTGCTCTACACCATCTTGTTGTGAGTCCATTATTATTACACTTATAACACTTAATGTTATTATTTCTTTGAGGTGCAAATGTCTTGGGATACCTCCTAGTGAAGCCTTATCCTCTTCTACCATGAACCCTACACTTCATTGCTTTGTGACCATACTCATTGCATGAGTAGCAATACCCATGGAAAGGTTGTCCTTTCCCATATTCCTGACTTTCATATGACCTACACTGTGAAGCCATGTGCCCAAACCTATGACATGAGAAGCATCTCCCATTGGAGCTTCCTTGCCTATACCTCATTGGTCTCCTATTCTGATTGTTGTTCCATTTGTATCTTCTTTGTGCATTGTTCTTATCTTTGTTGAACTCTATGTTGTCCAATTCATCCTCTAATGTCTCATTCCTACTTACACTATCATCTTCTGAAGTATATTCTTTCAAAGTTTCTTCTTATTCAATACTTGAAGTAGACTTTTATTCCCATTTATTTTGAACTTGTTTGGAACCAATACCTATCTTTTTTGTTGCTCCTCTTTGTATCTTGACTATTTTATCCACATTCTTTGCACTGGTCACATATTTGTACAACTTTTTCTTGAAATCCTCTAAATCTTCCTTTAGTAGTGCCACTTCTTGTGTTAAATTTTCACACTCCAAAATATTTGCTTCTAACTTATCCTTGAACTTACTTGCCTTAGCCTTTGACTTCTCTAAGTCCTCTACAAGCAATAATATTTCTTCATCACATTACTGAAACCGAATTTCAATCTTAGAGTGTTGCTTTCTTACCTTCTTTACTGTGTCAAGAGCATGAATAAGTTCTCCCTTGAGATCATCACCATTATCTATTGAGTAATACTCTATTTTTTTTCTTTTGTCCTTATCATTACTTCCTTTTGGCTTGTCTTATATAGGATCACTTACTTCATCTTCTAGATCCATTAGAATATTCTCATCTGGTCTTTCAAGTGCATCTTCAAAACCAACATCATTGAAACTATAGCTATCCCTAGTGCAATCATCTTCAAGATGTTCAAATTTACCACATCTAAAATATTTGAGAATAACTGGAGTCCTTTTCTCTCTAACCATAAATAGGACTTCATCTCTATCATTGTCTAAAAAACTAGCATCACTATCAATTGAGTACTTGCATTATCTGCATAGTAGCTCTTCTTTTGCCTTTGGAAGAACTTCTTTCATTGTATATTTTGTCCATCCTTACATTTCTTTTGATACTTGTGTCTTTCTAATTCCCTATACCTATGATCCTATTTTTCTTCATCACTATTGTACTTTGGATCTTTGCACTCTGTTGCATAGTACCCATACTTTCCAAAATTGAAATACTTAATAGATATTATATGTATGGATATTTTGTAACCTTTATCTCTTCTACCATAGTTAACTTCTTCATCACTAGATGACTCACTGCTTGATTCTATATTTTTACCCTTTTTATTTTTTTCCACTTTGAATGTAGCTTCTTTCGGAGGAATAGGATCTTTTGTTCTTATCTCAAAAGTAGTAAGCATGCCAAGAAAAGAATTTCTTGTAAAATAATCACTCTCAATTGATTTTTCTATAGTAGAAACCTTTTCACTATACCTTTTTGGAAGAGTTATCAATATATTATCACAAGCATCAGATTCATCAACCTTAAATCTAAGACCTCTCATCTCATGTACAAGATCATCAATATTAATGAGATAATCACGAATATTTTCATCATCTCTCATTCTTAAGTTCTCAAATTATTCTTTGAGATTTTTTATCTTAGCTTTACTGACACCTTTATCATCCTCATATATGTCATGTAGTAGATCCCACATATCTTTTATTGATTTACAATCCATAACCTTCATAGATTCTAATCTACCAAATCCTTTTATAATTGTATTCATAACTCTTGAATCTGCATGCATTAGAATCTTACCTTCCTTATCTATAGGAGGATTTACTATTGAATCATATCCAAGTTACATTGCATCCCAAAATTCATTTCCAAGTGCAATCAAGTAAAATCTCATCAACATACACCAATACAAGAAGTCACTTCCATCAAAGACAAGTATTGCATTACTGAATGACCCATACTTTTGATCCTTGTGATCCATTGTGTTCTTAGACTGCTTTTCCTTCAAGCTATCAAAATATTATTAAGGAACCCACTCTAATACCAATTGAAGAACATAAGCTTATACTGAGAGGGTGGGTGAATAGTATAAGACCACTTTTTACTTTTCTTTTCAATTCAATATTATGTAGTGTATAGATAGCAGTATCAATAGCAATAATCAAAGCAATGCACAAAACACCTAGTAAGACCCCAAGGTCTTACTATAAAAATATTAATAAATTAATGTAAATGTAATTGCAGGCCACTCAAAGGGGGCTCTCTTGTAATCGCTTTGCCACTATAGAGGGCTCCCTCTAGAATCTATGATTATTATTATTTTTCTTCTTCTTGGCTGATTTGTGTGAATGGCCAACATAATATATATATCTACCCTAAATCTACATTTGTGAAGAGACATGATGGTTCACGTTATGAAGAGATGCGATGGTTCAAATTATGAAGATATGTGATGGTTCACTTTATTATGAGTTAATAATATAATAATTAAATGATTAATAATACTAACTAACACTAACTAATATTAACTAATAATGTTAGGATTGAGGATCCTAACATTCCACCATCCTTAAAAAGAGCTTTGTACTCAAAGCTCAAAGTGAGGATATTTATATTTTTTTTCCAAGAAGAATTTGTGTAAGTTCTTGGACTCTTTTAATTTCATCCTTTCATAGGCAAGGATATCGATAAGGATGAAGCATTAGCAGATGACTTCCAAAAATATTAGTAACTATGTTATGATGAGGGAAGGGAAATCCTTGGGGTTCTTCAAACACCTTAGAATGATGCATAAAAAGAGGTGGTAAAACTTCTACATTCTCCCATTGTTCCCTAGGAGAGGCAACGAAGGAGTGTGTAGTCACTTTTTTGCCTTGTTTTTGAATAGGTTTGACCCTATGGTGATAACTCACTATTGGAGAGGAATTTGAGTGTAGTTCTTTTAGAGTGCATGTTTGTCCATAATGAGTTACTTTGGGAATGTCTTGAGATATTTCTTGCTCATTATCATTATTTTCCACATATTCATCTTATTTTTTATCTTTCGTGGCTTCCTCATCTTCCTTACCTTCCTCATCGTTACCATATTTAGTGCTATATTCATGTGTATCCATCACTATCTACCTCTATTTTATTTTAATATTCTATTGCCTTACAAAGTTAGCATTATGCATTGGCTTGGGAGTGATGTAAGTGGTTTATGAATTATCCATAGGTGGTTTCCATAATCGATGTTGTGTGTTGATTTTATCTTCGACTAATTTGGCCAATCCATAGGTTTACATCATGTTATAGGAATTGAACCTTGTCACCTCCATTTTAATTTTTTCTTTCAATCCACTAATGAAGCTATTGATGAGAATTGATTCATCCAACCCTGTGTTGTGTTTGGTGATATCCTCAAACCGAGTTTGATACTCATGCACAAAAGTGATTTGATGAAGTTCCTTGAGCAAATCCCACATGGTTGGGTCCCACATGGCTCTGATACCAAATGGTAAGACCCCAAGGTATTACTATAAAAATATTAATAAATTAATGTAAATGTAATCGTAGGCCACTCAAATGGGGCCCCCTTGTAATCGCTTTGCCATTATATGGGGCTCCCTCCTTTAAAATCTATGATTCTTATTCTTCTTCTTCTTGGATGATTTGTGTGAATGGCCAACATAATATATATCTACCCTAAAGCTATGTTGGTGAAGAGACGTGATGGTTCATGTTATGAAGAGATGTGATGGTGAGATGTGATGGTTCACTTTATTATGAAAAAATAATATAATAATTAAATGATTAATAATACTAACTAACACTAACTAATATTAACTAATAATGTTAGGATTGAGGATCCTAACAACACCATCCATAAAAGTGACACAACAATATACGTGGTTCATCAAATATGGGCTATTCCACGAAGAAAATATTTTGCTAAAACTTTCTCAATCAATCTCTTGGGAATCCTTCCCAATTACAATTTTTATGGACCTCTATCCAAAGGAGATGTTGATCCCCTAAATCTCAAGTTCGTGGATCTCTTCCATAGGAGAACTCTTTCCCCTTCTGCTCTGGCTAGTGATATTCTAGAAGACTTTGTCTCTCTACTGCAGTGACTTGTGGATCTCTCTCCACTTGAAGACTCCTCACTCAGATATGTCTTCAATTGTCCTGGCTACTGGATCTCTATCCACTAAGACTCTATCCTCTATACTCTATCACATCCAAAGCTCTATCAATAGGTTCACTCAGAACCTCTTCAAATTTGATCAATAGGCTCACTCAGATCTTGCTCAAATCTACTCAATAGGCTCACGCAGAACCTACTCAAATATTCTTAATAGGTTCACTTATAACCTGCTCAAATCTACTCAAAAATTTCACTCAAAACTTGTCCAAATCTACTTAAAAATCTCACTTAGAACTTGTACAAATCTGCTCAATAAGTCCTCTCTAGGACTTTCTCAAATCTACACAACAATATCACTCAGAACTTGTCCAAATCTACTCAACAAGCTCACTCAGAACTTGTCCAAATCTACTCAATAATATCACTCATAACTTGTCCAAATCTGCTCAATAAGTCCTCTCTAGGACTTGCTCAAATTTGCACAAAAATCTCACTCATAACTTGTCCAAATCTTCTCAACAAGCTCACTCAGAACTTGTTCAAAGCTGCTCAATAATTTCTCTCTAGGACTTGCTCAAATCTGCATAGCAAGCCTTCACAAAAGCTTACTGAAAATCAGTCCATGAGCCTTCTCAAAGACTTGCCTCAAATCAGCTCAACAAAATCTCAACTCAATCTCATAGAAGCATAAAGAGAATTGTTAGAGACTCAATATGTTCTATACTCAAATCCCAATCTCAACTTAAATCAATCTCAACTCAACAATATCATAGAATCATAAAGAGAATTGTTAGAGACTCAATATGTTCTATACTCAAATCCCAATATCAACTCAAATCAATCTCAACTTAGCAATCTCATAAAAGCATAAAGAGAATTGTTAGAGACTCAATATGTTCTATACTCAAATCCAATTTCTTTCTCAACTCAACTCAAATCAGAATATAGAATAATTTATTTTATGTAACTTGAACAACCACTTCACACAATCACTTGACTAGGCTCAAACAAATCTACTCAACAAATCACCACAAGGAATAACTTTTTCTATCAAACCCTAGTCCAAGCATGAATCAACCAACTCAAAATGTCTTCAACAATACTTAACAACAACTCTTCATAATAATGATACTCATGTTCTTTTCAGATCAATTTCAAGTTCTTTGCACAACAACTTCACTCCAACAACAATGCTTATAAAACAAGGTTCTAATCACAACTTTCAAACCATAAAACCTTGAAGCATTAAACTAACCATTTTTGAATAGGAAACAACAATCAACCATTTTTACTCCAATGATATTTCAAAAATCAAACACCCAAATAAAATCAATGGAGAATGTTACTCATACCTTTTTTATGCCTTATGAGTTGTCCACTAAATATGTCACAGTCAACAATTTTCTTTTTATTCTCAATATCAACAAGGGTTAGAGATCTTGAGTAATAACACAACAATAAAATAATATCCAAATAACACCCTTATTACTCCTACTTTATTTTAACATCCAACAAAGTTCTTTTTAAAGAAAACCCTTCAAAAATAACTTTCACTAAAAGAACCTTATCAAAAACCCTTATTACTCCTAATAATTTCAAAAATCACAATTAAAAATTTAACTCTACAACTCAAAAAACCACCATAACCTTAATCCTAAGGTTATTCAATACATCAACTATCAAATCACCTTTATCCCTTATCACTCCACCTTAGGCAATAACAAAATTAATAAAAACCTCAATACCTGCCTCGAGGAGAATCGAACGCCCTAGTCGCAGCCAAGCTGTCGCACGAGCTATGGGATCATTGTGAATAAAGAAGTTCCACTTGATTATTTTTCTTCACTCCTACCAAGCAAAAAAGAAATGCACCTTGAGTGCCTCAACAAATCCAAAATGATGCTTGCAGGAATCAAATGCTTAAACTTCCTGCCACAACACCTTTGCACAAACCAATCTGCCACTAAGCCACACTACCCAACATTCTTTGGAAAATGGATGCGGTTAGCTTTCAATATTTGCTGCTTCACAAAATGAAAGTAACACAAGCTCTTCATTCCCAAAAGTAAATCGTAAATCTCAATCGAGTAAGGATGATTTATTTCAAAAAATTTAATGGCATATATATATGCCTTCCCTTAGCTTGGAAACATCAACACTTTTGAACCTTCCTTTATGAGGTCATCAAATATTATTTATATTTAAATTTTAAATAAATTAAAATGTAAACTAAATCTTTAAAATTAAATATCTCCATCACCGGGGCATCTTTTTCAATGAAACGAAAATCCAACTTGGGTTTTACAAAAAATCCATTTCAAATCTGCCATCCATAGTTTTAAATAAAACCTTTGAAATTAAATTTCTTCATCACCGGGGTACCTTTTTTGATGAAACGAAAAGCCAACTTGGGTTTTAAGAAAAACCCATTTCAAATCTGCCATCCATGGTTTTAAATAAAAACCTTTTGCTAAGTTTCCCTTGAAGCTTCTTTTAGAACCAAATGCCATGTATCCCTTCTTGAAACTTTGATCAAACCTTTGCTTCTACACAAACATAGTGTTAGCCTACATAGATCCTTTTGACATCAATGACAACTCTTAGCTTAGGAACTCAAAATATCCAACACACTAATCATAATTCTTTACATTGAGTTATAGGATCTATAATTGTAGATAATTTTTGCTAGAAGCTATAGATGATGTGGCTCTTAAACTCCCACTATTGGCTTAGGCTTTGATACCAATTTTAAGGAAAAAAATTGAGTGCAAGAGCTTTACTCCAATTTTATTCAATGCACATAACTAGACTTTGCACAATTTTTATAGGCAAAGGTTGGATCTATGATCTAATTTTTCTCAAGTGCATAAAACTAAACTTTACCAAAAGTTGGCTGATGTAAGTAACAACTAAAATCCAATTCTATGCATGCATGCAAATGGCTAGGCTCCCCCAAAACTAAAAAAAAAATAATAAGCATAATACCCTAAAATAAAATTGCAACCAAAATTTTTGATTTATTCACTTTGAGGTTGCATGATCCTAGAAGGTAAGCACTTAAGGAAATAACTCACAGTAAATTATCTAGGGTACATTACTAGGAAAACTAAAAATAGATGCACAAATGCATAAAAGAATATATATATTTATATTATATCAAAGTGGTTGCTATGATGACTTTACATATAGATCCACAAATTTATTTACTTCACTACTACAAAATAGCAATGCACAATACCAAAATATTTTCTTTATCTTTTGCAAGGCTGCAAATTGCACTATCTATCATCTCCCTCGAGCTTTAATAATTCTATGCTTTCATCTATTTCTTCAAATTTTTCTCTATGTTGCAACATGCTTCTACTCTTTACCTTCAATTTCTAACCCTAATGAAGTCATAACTATGAAAATAAAAATAATGAAAATATATAAATAAACTTGAGCTAATAAGACATTAAGCTAAGTTGATATGGTGTTTGTCTATTAAAATATTTATAATGGGATCACTCTCTCTCTGGACATAGATATTCATGTTTTGATTAATATATTATATTTTTAGTACACAACCAACTACTTAACTTTTATATGATATACAATAATATCAAAATTTATCATGATTTAAAAAATACTATATTATTAAATTTTTACACTAATTTTAAAGTAAAAATAAAAATATTGTTTCGTTCATTTAGACATGTGACTATAATGAGAAAACACAATGATAAACAAGTGCACAATATGTTCTAAAACTAGACTATAAAAATAGTATATGTTACAACTAATAACTACTTTTTATTATAGTTAGTAAGCATCAACCATCCACTTGTGGTGACAAATACAAAATACATTAAAAAATAAACCTATAGAATATTATTTTTGATAATGATAAAAAAAGGGGTTGAAGGACCCCAAATATTTACAAAGAGCTGAAACAATGTACAAGAAAAAACAAGAGAATATCAGATAAATGCAAGATAGCCCTATCTTAGTAAAATAAACAAATAAATAAACCTAGGCTAAAATAATATCCATCCCATTATCCTCCTATTTGACAAGGCATATGCCATGCACAATGCTTCACATAACTGATAAAGAAACCATTGACAACAATGTAATTTAGTGTGCTCAAATCCTTCATCGCATGATCCCAATAAGTATTTTTCTTTGCTCTGATCTCTTTATCTTCTAACATCATTATCAATTCTTATAATCTCTTCTAATTCCATGGGGACATATGACCAAACCTTGAAATTCTAAAATCTAACCGTCATATTCATCATTTAATTAGCAACTTTGTTTCCCTCTCTATAAATATGTTTATTTCGACTTTCTTCCAGGTTTCCCAAAATAGTCGTCACATCTATAATTATTTACAAAATGCTAGAATTATTTAGCTTCTATTTTTGAAGGAAAGTTATAATATTCTTGGAATCCCATCGATAAAAATTCTCCTAAAACCGAAATTCACTACGATTTGAAGGCCTATAAGCATTTCTCTTGCTTTAGCTTGGTGATTTGTGGTAATTCCACTACCTGACCTTTGTCATTCCTTATGAGGTCCCCACCACTATAATATCACTAGGATGTAATTACTATATTTTATTTTTATTATGCAATACCTTTAGTTTATCCTTATTTGGTTGACATAAATAGTATGCAAACTATAATTTCTTTTATCGATATTCAATATAAGATAAAATACATATTTATTCCTAAAGATGTTGAAATTACATTTCAATAGAACTAATCTAAGTATAAAGATAAAGAGATTGATTTTTAATTTTGGCTTATCATAAAAGGAAACATAATACATAATACAAGGAAATATATAATAAATTTTATATAATACATAATACTATTGAAGGAAAAAATAGAATCAACCCATTATTTGGATAAAACAAGTAAATGACAATAAATATAAATATTAGGTAAGGTTCTCTCATATATCAAATATTTCACTATAGAATTAATGAATAATATCTAACTAATTATAATGCATTGTTGGGGTTGTGTATAAGGACACACTTATTACAAAGATACAAATTCTAATAATTATCAGGATGCCATATTATTGGCTAGTACATTAACACGTGGATAATCTAAATAATGCTCAATATGGGCTCATGGTATAGTATAACGTACATATTTAGGTCAGTAAATAAAAATTACATAATCTCACACTCCCCCATAATATAAATTCATGGCTACAAATAAAATAAATTATTGCATAATGCCTTAATGGAAGTTCTTCCACTCCAATACACTACCTCAATTAAGTGAATATTACTTCATGCATAACCTTTGTAAAGACATTTACAAGTTTGTCTACTAAATGCACATATGCTAGAAAGTTAGAATTAAGAGTGAGTTTCTTGAATGTTATGCATATTATTTTTTAATTGATTGGTGGTTTTTGAAAGGGTCCAACCCTTTTACAACCAGAAAGAAAAATAGTTGAGACAAAGGAGAAACAAGAATTCACTAGAACTCCAAACTACAACACACACAAAGGAAATAGGAACAAACCAAAGAAAGTAAAAAATGAAGCAAATGAAATAAAAGAAACTTCCAACTAAGCATCAGGATTGCAAGCCTTCTTGGAGTCCTCGACCTCCTCACTCACATTGATGGATTTATAGACACAAATGCCATGTTGAAGGATGGTGATGACTTTGGAAATAGTTGATAGGGAATGCTTGAGTATGTCAGTCAATATTGTAGAAGGGTGTCGACTAGCTTTGGCCATATGGGATTTCTCATTATCATGACTTAACTCTCTATCCTTGGGAGTGCCCTAAATATCATCAAGATGAACCTCAATATGAACACTCTCAGGAAAGATTCTAGGATTATGTTGACAACCGAGTCTTTGAAGTTGACAGTCCCTTTGGCAACAGACTCCTTAGGATTAGCTTTCCCGGGTGAGGATCTTTTAGGAACTGAATTTATCAATGAGCAATGTCTAGGAGTATATTTGTCTACAGAAAGTCTCCTTTTCTTGGATCTAGGAAAAATTTCTTCTTCAATATCACTGTACTCATAAATTAGATTGATGAAACTAGATTCTTTCTCAACACTTCGGTAAATAAAAAAGGAAGCCTTGAGAGAATTTTTTTGAAGCATATATTTGAAGATAATTAAATGCAATACTTATGTTTCATCTTGACACTGTTGTTCATTTGAATGGCTTCAACATTGAACATCATGGATCTAACAAAGTAGTCAGGGACATTGATATCTTTCACATCTTGGAGATGGTTCAAAAAAGTGAGATGAAAACTCCTGAGCAACTTGTCAATAGCATCCACTATGAAAAATTGCATGATAGGAATGAGGAATCTACACCACGATTTTGGAAGACCTTTCCTCACAATGTCCCCATTTTTGTGACCCAATTTTCTTCCATGATCAGGAAAAAACTTAAGCTCTTCAGCTATGGAGTGCTTATCCCTTCTAATGAGGTCTCCGTCATTGGGGAGTTTGGTGATATTAGCAAAGAGATGAACCAAAACTTTGAAATTGAATCCTTTGATGAAAACCTAGATATTTTTCTAGGGTTAGACAATTTTTTTAGAGATTTATTCATCATGCCTACTAATTTTTCTTAGGAAATTAATGAAACCATGGATTCTGAAGTAGAGTTGCATTAACCAAAACCATAAAATCCATAGAAAAATAGAAAATAGAGAAAATTCCAAAATATTTCTAATATTTCTTGCTTAGGATAATGGAGCTTACAAAGACTAACTGCTTACAATTTTGAAATTCCCCCCTTTTGAACCAGATTTCCCTTTTCCTGCCTAAAACCATCTATTTCAAATTTGAATTTAGGGGGCAACTTGTCGAGGTCATAACTTTGCGCTCATTGCTCCAATTGACTTGCACAAGATATTTTTAGAAATGAAATGAGATGAAATAAGCGAGGATATACTTAGATCTTCATTTTAATGATTTTGGCTAACCAAAATCCTCAAATTGAGCCTCTAAGGCCTTCAAAATTCACTAGCAAGTTTTACTAGTTTTACAAAATTAAACAATTACAATTTTTTTTTTAGGTGATGCAAAATCACTCTTACACCACTGGATGCTCCTACATCAGATTATGAGATTGGTTTCTACATAAAAATCAAGGGATATAATACTAGGTTCAAAAATAATCATTTGAGACTAAAACATGCTTGCAAGTAAGAGGAGTCTAAGAAAGGATAGCACAACAAACTAGGTGTAAGAGCTTTGGCTAAATCCAATACTTGAACTACCCATATCAAGAATCTAAAGCATCGGTGGTGTCATGTGATCACTCATGGAAATCAATTCCTCCTTGGTATTGGCATTTCGAATATCAAATCTAATCAAATTTATCATTTTGGAAAAATAAGAAGCATAGAAGCACAACTGAGACAACTTTTTACTTGAAAAAAGATAAAAAGTTATCATTTTGAATGTTATGCATATGAAGTTCAATATTTTTGGTCTATTGGTAGAAAACCAAATTATTTGTTAACATATAAGAGTTATTTTTATCACAAATGAAACTGGTGGGTCCTTTAATAAGAAGTATTAATTAACCAATAATATTCCTCAGCCACATCATATTCTTCCTAGCATGAGTAGAAAAATAATATATTTCTCTCATAGAATGTAAATAAATATTATTGTACTTCCTAGGACATCAATAAATAGATAAAGAACTAAGATATAACACATGTATATAAATGCATTTTTTCTTATCAATAAAATGATTTCAATTTTTATATAAATTCTCTAAAAAATAAAGGAAATCCTTTGCAACATATTAAATTCCATAATAAGTAGTACCCCTAACATAATTATGATTCCATTTAGATGCCTTTTAGTAATTCTCATAAGGTGCTTACATGTACCTAGAGTAAAGAATGATATTTAAGGAAATTTTTAGTAGAGTGTGGGTGATATAGATAATATGTTACACTAATAATAAAGATAAGCATCGACCAATTCAAAAGGAGAGATATCCTGTAGCTTAACCCAATAAACAAAGGAGGTTGAATTTGAATTATAATCATCTATTAAAAAGTTGTAGTAACAACTCCAAGACATTCTAGGTTGATAAATAAGTGTATTTGATGAATAAAAGTAACACAAAAGATAAAAAAATAAGTTAAATAGGCATAAATCAGTCATATAAAATTATTGGCAAAGCCATAATTTTACATATTAATTCATTGAATACAAACTCCTTATAATGAACTAGTCATCAATGTTGGAAATTTGAGTTAATTTGAGGTATTTTATGTTGTCATTGATGTCACATAGATCATTGATATCACATGGATCACATTTGGTTTTGGTGGCCAAAATATTTCATAAATAAGCATTTATGATATTTTGGAAAGCATGGCTATTTACTGGGTTTTTATGAAAACCAAGGCAGGAAAAATAAAAGGTTTTATTTAAAACCATGGTGGGCTTATGTGGAAAAGGCTTTTCTTAAAAAACAAGGTGGAATAGGCTTTTCTTAAAAAACAAGGTGGAATTTTGTTTCATAAAAAAAGGACCTTCGGTGATGAAGATATTAAAGTTTAAAATTTAAGTTTAAATTAATGGAGGGCCGACCTATGTGCAATTAATGGAGGTTGGCATATATATATGTAAAGGTTTCAATTTATTTCGAAAAGTGGGCATATTATATATCGTCGGAAAGATTATTTCAAGGGCTATTTGAATAACTTATTTAGAAGGATAAATAAGGTGTGTGTAAAGAGATATTTATAATTTTGTAAAGGGGTTCCAAAAGTGAAGTTTACCTTGTTCTTTTTCAAGAGGAGTAATTCTTTCATGAGGTGACAAGGTATGTAATATTGTGATTTATTTTATTTTATGGTATAAGTGGTTTTGGAAGTGAAAAGATTATGCAATGTTTTGATTTATTTTATTTTATGGTACAAGTGGTTTTAAGAGAGATAAGGAAGTTGTGCAATTAAAGGCCTTGGTGATGATTATTGAAAAGTGGAGTAATATTGATTATTTTGTGATCTACTAACCCTTGTGAAGATTGGCAAAAGAATTTTGTGATTGTGGCAGATTTACAAGACGTTTTTCATCTTCATAAAAGGTATGGACACATTATCCTATTGATTGTTTATGGTGGTTGATTTTTGAAATATCATTGGAGGGAAAATGATTGTTTGTGGTTTCCTTTTTGAAAGTGGTTGGTTGAATGCTTCAAGGTTTTCTTAATTTAGAGTTGTGTCTAAAACTTGTTTGATAAGCATAGTTGTTGAAGCCCATTGGTTGTGAAAGAACTTGAGTTAGAAAATAATATGAGTATCATTGTTATGTGAGATTTGTGGTTGAGCATTGTTGGAAACATTTGAGTTGGTTGATACATACTTGGACTAAGGTTGTGTGAGAGAGAGTTGTCTCTTGAAGTGGATTTGAGTTGAGTTGAGTTGAATATTAGAACATATTGAGTCTCTAACAATTCTATTTATTCTTCTATGAGTTGATTTGATTTTATTTGAGTTGAGATTGAGATTAGAACATATTGAGTCTCTAACAATTCTCTTTATGCTTCTATGAGTTGAGTTGAGTTGAGATAATTGTGGATCATTGTTGTCATCTATTAAGGAGTACATTGCCATTCATTGTTGATTTAATATTTGAGCTTTTCCTTGATAGATTTGTGGATGTGTTTTGAGTGCTACTTGAGCATGATTTATTGAGCATTTGAAGAAGGTCTTTAGGATAGATTTGTGGACAAACTTGTGGCAGTTTGTGTATGATTATTTTGGGACACATTTGAGGACAGATTTAAGGAAAATTTTGAGGATAGATTTGTGGATAGATTTATGGACATATTTATGGCAAGTTCTTGATGATATTTCTAGAGCAAATTTGAGCAAGTTATTTGTGATATTGCTATAGCAAAATTGGGCAAGTTCTTGGTGAGATTGCTTGAGAAGATTTGAAAAGTTTTGTGTGAGCTTGTTAAGCAGGTTTTGTATGAGCCTATTGTGCAAGTTCTGTGTGAGCCTATTTACAAAGCTTTGGAGGTGACAGAGTATATAGGATAGAGTATCACTGGATAGAGATCCATCAGCCAGCACAGTTGAAGACATATCTAAGTGAGGATTCTTTAGGTGGAAAGAGGTCCACCAATTAGTGCAGTAGAGATACAAAGTCTTCTAGAATATAACATAGCTAGAGCATAAGGGGAAAGAGTTCTCATTTGCATAGAGATCCATAAACATTGTAATTAGAAGTGATTCCCAAAGATATTGATTGAAAATTTTTTAGTAAAATATTTTATCTGTTGAGTAGCCCGCATTGGGTGAACCACATAAATTTTTGTGTCTCAATTGTGTGGTGACTTGTGCTCTTGCTTACTACTACTATTTGAGTTATTAATGCACACTAATATATTTGGTTATTGCAATTAAGGACATTAATTGATATTGGTTTTGAAAGAAATTAAAAAGTGTTATTATACTGTTCACCCCCCTCTTAGTATAAGCTTATGTTATTCAATTGGTATCAAAGTGGGTTCCTTTGAAAATGCTAACATCTTGAGGGCAGATTCTAGAAGAACACAAATGACAAAGAAAGGCAAGAGTAGAAGCATGAGACACAAGAAGAAAAGAACACCTATGGTTATGAAATACAATGAAGAACATCTATTCCAAGGAATAGAAGGTGAAAAATAAAAATGCTTTGTGTGTGGTCAAAGAGATCACAGATCAGGATATTGCAATGGTTTTAGTGATAGTGAAGATGAAATGATACATCAATGAAACAAGCATGGTCAAAAAAATATTGAGAGTTTATTTGCTAAAGAATATTATAATGACAGTGATGTTGAAGAAGAGGAAGATTCATATAAATAAAAGGAGGAATCCACTCTTAAGGAACTTGTTTAATTGAAAAGAGAAAATTTAGAATTGAATGATCAAATACAAGAAGATGAGAAATGTAAGACAAAGCTTCTACAAGATATATCTAACTTGAGATATAAGGTTGAAAAGGCAAGAAGAGTTGAAAAAGGTATGGTTGAATAGTCAAAGGTAAAAGAGATAGAATGTGAAATGCTTATAGTTACTCTTGAAGAATAAAAAATGGAGAACTCAGGATTAAGGGTTCAATATCAAGAAGATAAAAAAGCAAAAGCAAGGTTTTTATAGGAACTCACCAACTTCAAAATCAAAGTTGAAGAGACAAAGAAAATTGAAGAAGATATGCTTGAAAAATTAAAGGTAAGGAAGCAAGAATGTGAAATATTAGAACATGTAGTTGTTTCCTTAATATTGGAAGTGAAAGACTCTAAGGATAAGTTGCACAAGTTTTGGAAAGGTTTCAAAGCACCAAAGGTCCCATATTTTAGGTTTGGGGAATCACACTCAAAAGGAAAGGAAGTTCTAAAATATGAAAGCAAGGAAGCACCTAAATTTTTTTAGGAAAGTTACAAAGTTCCTATGGCTTCAAATATTCAGTTTGGTTCTTGTTTTGAGATAGGTGAATCAAGCTCAAAAGGAAAAGAAACTCTTGAAGAGAAAAGCAAGGAAGAAACTAAGGAAGAAGTTTTAGATACTACAAAGAAGGTTCAAGGATGCAATGCACAAGTTGAAGATGATCATAAGGATAATGGTAAAGAAAGGTATGAAGAACCAAGGCATGAACAAAGGTATTTTCAAGGACATTGTTTTTCTTGTAATGGATTTGGACATAGGGCTATACATTGCAGAATCCATGGATCAAAGAAGTTTGATTTTTCTAGAAGGAACTTCAAAGGAAGAAGGTATGATTTTCAGGGACATTGCTTCTCATGTAACATGATTGGTCATAAATATTTTTAGTGCAAAGAGAATTAGCAACATGGTTTTAGTTTTAGAGCTACACATTTCATAAGTCATGGTCATAATGGTCATGAAAATAGAGCTTCACAATATAGGGTTCAAGAAAGGAATGGATATGGAAATTATTTCAAGAATAATTTTAGTACATGGGAACCAACCAAAGGCTACAATATTAAGTGTTTTAATTGTAATAAATTTGGGAATATTGTAAGATGGTGTAGGAATCAATTCCAAATAGATCCAAGGCAAGAAGGTCAAGTAGTTTCAAGACAAGAAGGTCAACCAGGTTCAAAATAAGAAGGTCAAGGAACTCATCAAGAAAAGGATATCAGAAATATATGGAAGGAAGTTGATAGAGGAAAGAAAAAAAGTGATATGGGAGTAAAAATACTCCTACCCCAAAATTAATCACCTCAAAAGATAAGGGGGTGAGGGGGATAAGCTTAAGAGTCATATATTTTAGCCCCATAGGTGTCCCTTTTGCCATTGATGTCAAAGGGGGAGAGATTTGAGTAAGGGGAAGAGCAGTGAGTTAGGGAGAGAAGCCTCCAAAGATATTATTGAGTCAGGGGGAGCAACTTTGATTCTCAAAGATGATTTTTGTAATGATTGTGGTTTTTGCTTTAGAGGTGTTGCCATCAATGACAAAGGGGGAGATTATTGGAAATTTGAGTTAATTTGAGATATTTTATGTTTTCATTGATGTCACATGGATCATTGATGTCACATGGATCACATTTGGTTTTGGTGGCCAAAATATTTCATAAATAAGCATTTATGATATTTTGGAAAGCATAGCTATTTACAAGGTTTTTATGAAAACCAAAGCAGGAAAAATAAAAGGTTTTATTTAAAACCATGGTGGGCTTATGTGTAAAGGGATTTTATTAAAAGCCAAGGTAGAATTTTCTTTCATCAAAAAATGACCTTAGGTGATGAAGATATTAAAGTTTAAAGTTTAAGTTTAAATTAATGCAGGGCCGACCTATGTGTAATTAATGGAGGTTGGCAATATATATATATATATATATATATATATATATATATATATATATATATATATATATATATATGTAAAGGTTTCAATTTATTTCGTAAAGTGGGCATATTATATATTGTTGGAAAGATTATTTCGAGGGCTATTTGAATAACTTATTTAGAAGGAGAAATAAGGTGTGTGTAAGGATATATTTCTTATTTTGCAAAAGGGGTTCCAAAAGTGAAGTTTGTCTTGTTCTTTTTCAAGAGGAGTAATTCTTTCATGAGGTGACAAGGTATGCAATATTGTGATTTATTTTATTTTATGGTATAAATGGTTTTGGGAGTGAAAAGGTTATGAAATGTTTTGATTTATTTTATTTTATGGTACAAGTGGTTTTAGGAGAGATAAGGAAGTTGTGCAATTAAAGGCCTTGGTGATTGAAAAGTGGAGTAATGTTGATTATTTTGTGATATACTAACCCTTGTGAATATTGGTAAAATAATTTTGTGATTGTGGTAGATTTACAAGAGGTTTTTTCATCTTCATAAAAGGTATGGGCACATTCTCCTATTGATTATTTATGGTGGTTGATTTCTGAAATATCATTGGAGGGAAAAGTATTGTTTGTGGTTTCCTTTTTGAAAGTGGTTGGTTGAATGCTTCAAGGTTTTCTTAATTGAGAGTTGCGTCTAAAACTTGTTTGATAAGCATATTTTTTGAATCCCATTGGTTTTGAAAAAACTTGATTTATAAAAGAACATGAGTATCATTGTTATGTGAGATTTGTGGTTGAGCATTATTGGAAACATTTAAGTTGGTTGATACATACTTGGACTAGGGTTGTGTGAGATAGATTTGTCCCTTGAAGTGGATTTTATTTGAGTTGAGTTGATATTAAACTCAACTTAACTCAAATCAAATCAAATAATAATATAGCCAATGTGACTATAGTTCAATGGTTTAGACAAATAGTTGATATATCCCACACCAAAGTTCAAATCTCAACAACACAAAATAGTTCAATGTGAATAAGTCAATGTAAAATGGAAAGGGTAACCATTTCAAAATACTACTTCAAAATAGATAAATAAAATAATTATATAGGATATATACTTGTGTGCTTGTATATTTTATTTTCTCATCTTACTATAAAATTAGGTTTTGGCATCTAGATAGATAAGTTATTAAAATAAATTGTTGCTTCCCATGAAAACCCTAGGTATTTACGTATTAACCCCATCAAACTATCTTATTAGGTATACATAAAATGTACGATAATATTGGGTGTGACTTAAGGGAAAAAGGGAAATGTTTGAGAATCCCCTCATGATTGGTCCATTTTGGTTGATCACATGTTTGTTTAAACTAGAACCTTTAATCAAGAAAAAAATCATTAAACATTTAAATAAGGCCACTTAATTTGCCTACATAGTTTGTTCACATTAATAGATATTAATAACAACATAACCAAAGGCTAATCTTACTAGGGATTATGTATGATCCTCTAAGAAACCATAATATAATTCTATAAGCTACATTGGGTATATTTTAAGCTTAAGCCACCAATGTCCCATATAGGATCTTATGTATACTTTCAACCTATAGAGGAGTATAACATGATAGACTAGTATAAGTCATAAGAAGATATTTTATTATTCTTCATATAACATCTTGGACCATGTACCTAGTGGGAAATTTCATGTACCATTATGATCCCATGTATCAATTATCTCTCATGTACTAATAGGTATATAGGAAATTTTAGGTATACATGGCATACCTAAGTTATATAGGTCAGATAGGTATACCAAGGGAAGGTGATATAAGAGAATAAAATACATTCTCTTTCTTTTCTTAAGAAACCTTGAAAAAAATATTAAATTTAATATTCCTTCCTCCCTAAGCCATGGCCAAGTGACACTATGTGATCCAAAGTGTTTTCTACTATATAGTCCACAACAAAAATACTTTGGCTAAAGTTCAAGAGAACCAAGACATATTTAAAAATCCTATCAATGAAGAAGAATATGAAGTATCCCTCTCTTAAGTGCTCTCTTTGTCATTCATTATGGACAAGGGAGAATAATATTAAAGTCTCTTGATCATATGGTCTTCTTCATAGAGAGGAAAAAGGGGTACATAGAAACCATTTTAAAATAAATTAGAGACCCTCTAGTTACCTTTATGGAGGAATTATCCATCATGGACCATCCTTAGTAGTTCATGTATAACCCCTTAACCATATGTGTTCCTATGCATAGGCCTTAATGAATCAATCCTAAATCATGTAGACTTAAGTCCTCCAATTGTCACATATTCTACAAATGGTGGAGCATGAAATATTCCATCATCCTCAAGATATCAATCATCATTACCTCCCCTTTAGGATTTTTTTTAGTTCAGTGTAAGTTCTCCCATCACTCAATAAGTGAACACAATATATGGAATTCCTAGTGATCCAAACTCTCAATCTTGTCTCAAGAACCTTCCATCAATCCCAAGTGCATATGTAGAATTTTCTTAGACCTTAACTCCCACATAAAAAATATCTTTTGTCTTAAGTAGCTTGGCGGCATATTTTATGATCCCAACTTTGACATAATATGCACTAAATACCCAATATTAACTTATTATCGACTATCAATGTCTTTCAATTGCACAACATATATCACATGTGCCATAGAAACCTCTTTCTTAAACTTCAAGTCCTAACATTACAAATGGATACTCAATTGCTCTACGATTGCCATCCTCATAGAATTGGTTCAATAATAGCCAAATTTTTACATGAAAGAAAGATAGGGGATTATTTCTTCATTGAATAATTTACTTACATAAGATTATATGGGTCTAAAATTCCTCCAAAAATATTACTCAAATTTTATCCTATGTCCATTGCAACATTGGAAATCATTAGGTAAATAGTAGAGGAATCCAAAATAAGAGCAACTAAGAAAAAAACCAAAGTCCCATGGCTAGGTTTCTCTTGTAGAATGGTATATTATGTATATAAAAGGTACTATGGGGGATCTGTCGAAGATGGAATCATACAATTTTGCTAAAATTACTTGGTAATATTATGATCCTTTTGAATATCATAAAAAATTCCTTGGTAGTCCATTGTAGAGACATGTTTAAAGATGAAATGCAAATTGCTTTAAGAAAATGAGAATCCCTAGAGAATATATGGAAAGAGTATTTGTGAAATATATATTACACTCAAATAAATATGGTAGGTAATTATCCATATTACTTAAGAGTGTTAAGAAGGTCTTCAATAGAGGTCATTGCTCCATTAGTCCCCACCATACACCCCGAGAAGCTACAAGACCCAATATTGAGGATCATAGATTAGGAGCCCAAATAGGTGGAGGTAGTCTTAGAATTTACTAATTCAGCTAAAGCAAGAATAAGGAATTCCTTAGGTGTCCAACCTATTCCAAGTGTAGTTATAGAGAAGAAGAGAAAATATATTATGGTTGTTTCTTCTATACAAGCCTATCCAATTATCGTAGATATTGCACAAATATTGATGTCTACCAATCATAAGCTTAAGTTACAATAAATTTTCACAGTGTCATATCGACAACTATAGTGGTGAATAGGAAAGAAATCGAATAAAATTCCAAGATGTTGGGGGATTGTCTAATCTCGTTTGAGAACAACAAATAAAATCTAGAAGCCCTTCAAGTTTCGAAAAACACAAAAACGCTATACATGAATGTGCTTCTACTAATTCCAAAATTCTCACTTTAATAAGAGTAGAATAATCTATACTATTTGATCCTATTGAGTAGAGCTAAATCCAATATATACTTGAGGGGCAGAATCTAAGTGAGTTGTAGTACAAATATGAAGATCGAATCACATAAATTGGAAATGTATCCATCCCCATATCTCAAAATATTGAAAATATCTATGTTAATTCTCATTGAAAACACATTTGATGAGTTGATATCCAAAAGAATGACAAAATATAGCACAACTTTCTGACTTGTCGAGAATAACTCAATCGATAATCAGATTCTCGAAAGAAAATAAATTTGAAATAGAATATTATGCAAATAAATTACTCATGATAAAATATAGAATTACATCTACAACTTCCATTTGTGATGAGTCTTGGGAGTAAATTTTTGACCTAGTAGGAATAATCCAATAAGAAAACAATAAATCTAAAGTGGGACCCCTTGTAGAAAAATGATAGGATCCAAAATATGACAAAAGTTAAAGGATCTAAGATGATCCAAGATAATTAGTGCAAGATAACTCAAAATAATTGTACAATAGTTGTAAACCATCATAATATCAATGGTACATATACAACCACATGGAAGGATGATATGAGGGTAGTTGTAATAGAATGACCCCACATTCAAACTACAAATAGGAGCTATATTAGTAGAGGGATCAAGTTTTTTCACAACCAAGTTTTCCAAAGGTATAGAGTGCCCTTGTCCTTGTAAATTTTATTTTCTTTGTGTGTATTTTCCCTATTTCCATATCTTATTCTTCCCCATTACTTGTGTAGGTTTTGTTGAGGATGCATTTAGTTAGTTGAGATTATTTCCATTGGCTAAGTTAGAATCTTGGAGCTCTTTATCACTAATCGTAGGATGAAGAGCAAATTCCTCTATTAAATTAATTGAAGGGAGTTAATCCTTTGTATTTGATTAAATAGATTTGAGCACTCTCATAGAATCTAAATTATAAAAATCTTTTGAATTATAATACAAATCTAGCTTCTTCCTTTATGCAATTCATTGTCAATTGGGTGTTTTTTATTCATTTACATATTACATTGTTTGAATATGTAAATGGTGCCTTCCCTCACTAGTTAAAATTCAATTATGCTTGTTACATAATTTGAATAAACATAATTGAATTAGATCTTTCTTTATTTTTCGTTCTATTTTATGTAATTGTTGAAATCTTCTTATAACTGATAATGGATAAGGTATCAATCTACTAATAGGATATAATTATAAGAGTTTCCATAAATATTGGCCAAAGAACATTTAATATTTTATGTTTCTTGTTAAATATGGATGAGCATGGGCTTAAAAGTCACAATATAAGTTCTGTCTTTGGTTTCCTAAACAACTTTGGTTTGTTTAAACTCTTCTTGATTATTCATTCTCGAGTAAAGAGGTGGATTGACCAGAGTCCACAACACTAGTTGGAATCAAGAATTTCTTGTCGCATGACAATCCATAAGGGATGCAAGATGATTCCCCAACAAGTAGCACATCAATTATAAATTCCCCCTTAGCATACAAATGTATAAATTGGACTCTCCCAAACAACCATTTATTTTAAATAAAATAGTATGGTATGCCTATAATTTGGCCCCTCCTACCTCTAACACCACTTACTTTAACATATTTAATTTTTTATAGTTTTCATATGACTCCTATGATTCATCCTATAAAAACCCAAATAATCCTTTCAAAAACTACTCAAACCCCTTTGCTTCTTAGTCAAATCCCTCTTTTAACCACAATGCTAAAATCTATACTTTGATTACTATCTAAATTAATTTTCTCTCATCATAAGTGTTAGAAATATTGAGTCGTAATTGATGTCAAAGGTAAAAACATCTTCAAGGATGAAATGTTGAGTTGTCATTTATTATAAAGGATGAAATGTTGAGTTTTCATTGATGGTAAAGGTAGAAATATCTTCAAGGATTATTTGAATTACAAGTATATGATTTAATATTTAAATTAAAAATTTAAATATTAAAGTTATAAAAATATTATAAAGTTAAACCTTTAATATTTAAATATTAAATTTAAATATTATAAAGTAATGGTTTAAATATTTATATGGAGTTGAAGTTTGAAATTGTGAGAGCACCGACCTCTTGGGTGCCAAGCAAGATTGAATGTAAGGTTGAAGTTCAAAAATAAAGTATGAGCTGACTAATTAAGCGCCAAAGGCAAGAAGGACAAAAGTGTGCATATATACATGAGTTTGAAATTCATTTCAATGTGATGTGGGGTGAGATATTCCTTTGAAGAGAAGAAGCGAATGGTGGTGCAGTGGTTGGCAATGTTGAAGACAACAAATGAATACCTTTGAGATAATTGGAAGAGTGCATACACAAAGATCCAGTGTAGAGGAAAATAAGTAGATCACACACATGGAGATCCAGTGTAGAGGAAAATAAGTAAAACACACACAAGGATATCAAGCACAAAGTGAAACAATAGAATGCACCAAAAGGATTTCGAAGGACCACACATCGGGAAAAAACCATATAAGTTTTAAAGATAAAGTGACAAACTCTTCCTAGATAAATACATATTTGTGGAATATTTTGTAATGAAGTTTATGAATTAGAAATATTACAATATTTTAAATATATGTGTATTTCGGATATGAAATTTGTGAAGTAGAAAGACTACAATGTTGTATTGAATATATATCAATGTTAGATATAAATTTTGTGAAGTAGAAAGTAAAAACAACATTGATTTGATTGGAGGTATTTGTAATACTTGAGCCTATGGTTTTTGAATGCAAATGAAAGAAATATATTCTATAAAATAAATATGATGGCATTGAAATAAAAATAAGATAGTAGTAGTTTTGTTGTGGTAATCAAGCATCGATGGTAGGACTCTACAGAAGCTAACTATCAGAATTCATGTTGGATTATCAAAGACATGGAAGTAGTAGGGTTTGATGGTATAACTCCATGTAGAAGAGACTACATCAAGAAAAAAGGATGTGGTGAAGAACATCACGATTATAGAGAAAGATAGCAGAAATAAGGAGGTGTTGTAATTTGGTGAGTAATGGCTCCTAAAAAAATGTTTTTGGTTAAGATATTTTCATATGATAGAGAGCACAGGTAGAGTTTGATAGTAACAGTCATTTGGACATTCAAGAAAAGATGATTGTCTTAAGAATAACGTAGAGGGGAGGCGAAGCGCTAAAATTTGGGTAAGTAAAACAATCATTATTATTTTGACATTGAGTTGTAGTGTTTTCAATTGATGGTTGTAATGGAGGAGCTCTCGAATGCATTGAGCGAGTGCATGTATTAATGAAAAAACTTCATCTTGAGAGGAATCCATATGGAGAAGACACACAAAACAAGAAATGTAGCTTCAAAAGTGATACAAGAAAAGTCATTCCTGATAGCCAAGTTTCACTAAGAATAAGGTCATAGTTATATATACATCGACGAAGAATCAAGGATATGCAAGTGTCACTAAGAACAAGGTCATAGTCATATATACATCACACAAACGTTTGAGAGAGAACTATGTACACCACGTCAAGAGGGAGCCATTACAAAGGAGAATGTCATGTAGAAATGTGCATCACTATGTAAACACTTTCTCATGAAATATTATCCTACACACACCATATATTAAGAGGTACATATTTTTATTGTTTGAATACATAAAGAATCAATTTTAAAAGTTTGAAAAGGAGATATAAGAAAATTGAGTTACTAGAATTTGGATAGATAAAGGTGATATTATGGATGGCTTTAATGATAATATTCTAGAGTTGATTTAAGCAAGAGTGAATATTACATTATAATTTTGATATCTAAGAGAGAGCATTCACAAATTGAAGAAATAAAACTCAAGAAAAGGGAAGAATTTAAAGAGTAAGAGCAATGTTTTTAGATCATATTGTTGAGCATATTTGAGTGGGTTTTTTTGTTGAGCACATTTGATTAGGATTTTGGATCAGATTACTGAGCATATTTGATTAGGATTTTGGATCAGATTATTGAACATATTTGTTAGTATATTTGAGCAGTGTTTGTGAAAAATATTTGGGAGTAAACTTGAGCAGTGATTGTAATTAGTTTTGGAGAAAAATTGAGTGGGTTGGTGCCCATGAAATTGCACTAGGGTATTGGTGTCTTCTGTGGGTTGGTGTCCACAAACTTGCATTAGGATATTGGTGTCACTTGTGGATTGGTGTCCATAAAATTGTATAGGGGATTAGTGTCTCCTATGGATTGGTGTCCATGAACTTGTATAAGAGATTGGTGTCTCATGTGTATTGGTGCCATAAACTTGTATAGAAGATTGGTATCTCCTATAGATTGGTACCCACAAAATTTTATAGGGTATTGGTGTCTCCTGTGGATTGGTGTCCATGAACTTGTCTAGGGTATTGGTGTCTCTTGTAGATTGGTGCCCATAAAATTTATTGAAGAAATATATAAGCAATATTTTATTGTGGTTTTCTCCTGAAAGGGTGTTTCCATGTAAATCCTTGTCTCTTGTGTGAATGGTGATTATGTGCATTGATTTATTATTGCATTGATATTATTTCAAGTTATTGATTTGGAAAGAAAAGAGAAAAGTTTTATCTTATACTATTCACCCTCCCTCTCAGTATAAGCTTGTGTTCTTCAATTGGTATCAAAGCAGGTTCTTTCATGAAAGCCTAACCACTTGAAGAAATATATTACAAGAAAACACATGGCTCAAAAGAAATATTTTTCATCAAATAGGGCTCCATTGTTCAATGGGATAAACTATAATTTCCAAAGCGTGATGACACAAACCTATTTATTGGTACATGGCTATGATATATGACAATATGTTGTGGATGGGTTCACACCATCTACAACTCCTTTCATAGATAAAGATGGTAAGAAACCATTTGAAAATAATGCTAAGGCAATAAATGTAATATTAAGTGGATTAATATGAAGGAAATGGATCGACGACACCATTTTGAAGGCTTTTGTTGACACTTGGAATAGACGTTATGTCATAATCCATGGGGTCCAGTACCATATCTCCTTTGAGTTGTTGGTGAGATTGACTAGGCAGCCCTTGAATGAAAAGGTGATCCGATGCAACAAAAATAATTGGGAAGCTGAACTGACCTTCTTCAAAAAACATTTTGAGGTCCACAAGAACTATAGAAAAGGGTTGTATCATGAACACATTTCCCCTCCTTTGCAGAAAATTTTAGTTCTCGTGATGCAATACCTATCATGTGATAATCCAAAATCATAGTTATGTTGTTTTCATCTCACCTATGTGAATCACTTTTGTGATGCCAAAGAAATGAATATCCCCACTGCAATTTTTTGGTCCATCGATTACGCCATTGTAACCTCTCACAAAAAGGAGTATGCCCTTCCAAGTCACCAAGGACTTTTCAAAGTCCTCTACCACTATCTCCTCCTTAAAATCCCCAATGGTAAAATTCCCACTCCTAAATCAGATGAAGCGAATTCATCCTCTACCTCGAGTCCTAAACATTCCAATCCTAAGAGGAAGATCAAAACTAAAAAACCCCATCCTATGGCTAGGAAGAAAATTAAGGTGGATTCAACCCCTATTAGAATCTCCCAATGTATGAAGCTAAGTGAAGTTTTAGAAATACAACCTACCATCTTAGGCAAGCCTCCCAAAGCCCAATCCTCTTTGCCTGAGTTGGTTGATAAATTTATCCATAAGATGGTCATCCATGCCATAAATGCATCCATCACTCACTTGAAGGCTTCCCACATTACCATCGGTAAGACCATTTAGAGACTCAAATAATAGAGACACAACCTCATCCTATTATTCTTTTGTGACAATTTCAATGGTTTTGCTACTGAACCCCCCTCTGATGTTAAAGAAGAGGTTACTAAATATGAGGTTGTATAAATTGTAAAATATACCTACCTTGATGGTTTTAAGGATATTCTAAATATGAAAGAGACCTCGAAGGATGCAGAGAAGGATGCAATGAAGGACAATGTTTTGAATATTTATGTCCATACTTTTCTACAGCCTGAAGCTCTTCCTTGATGGCACTTTCTACTGGTCTCGGTCATTGTTTTGGGATGTTATCTATTTCCTCTAGTTTCATGGCATGTTGCTAGGTCTGTCCCTACTCATCTCATCCTTTCTACCTTCTAGTGTTGTTCCTTTATGTTCCTTTGTGCTAAAGTATCACTGGCAATCCTTCAGGTTGCTTTTTGAGTGTAATGGCTTTAGGCCTTTTAGTTTTTATGAGCTTCGCTCTGTTCTTCGTGTTTCTCTTTTCCTCCTCTTGTTCCTCTAAGTTCCTTTTTGTAAAAGGCAATAGGGCACCTTTCAAATGCCCTTTTTGAATTAATATAATTAACTTACCAAAAAAAATATATTAAGTGGATTAAGTGAAACAGAGTTTGTGAAAGTCATGGAGTACACTTAAGTAAAATAAATATGGGACAAGTTACAAAGAACAAATGAAGGAGACAACAAGGTTAAAATGGAAAAACTTCAAACCCACAAGAGGAATTTTGAATAATTTAATATGAAAGATGAGAAAGGTATTGCTAAGTATTTTCTCCATGTTGATGAGGCTTTCAACACCATTCATGAAATTGGAGAAAGTATTGAAGACTCTAAGATTGTTCAAAAAATCTTAAGGTCACTTCCCATGATGTTTGATGCAAAGGTTTTAGAAATAGAAGATATGAAGGATCTTAAAACCTTAAGCATGGATGATATACATGGAATTATCACATCCTATGATATGAGGACTGAAAAATATCAAACATCCAAATGGAAAGCAATATTTAAAGCTTCAAAGAAGATAAAGAATAAAGAACCATAATCAAGTGAAGAATAAAGTAGTGGAGAAGAAGCTAACTTTGTGTGAAGGAATAAGAAGGGTCCGAGAAAACACAAAGGTATGCATTCTATGAAATGTTTTAACTATGGTAACCTTGGTCACTATGCATCTAATTTCCCACAAGCTAGAAGTAGTAGCAGTGAAGAATAAAAGGAATATAAGAAAAAGAAAGAGAGAAAATTTTATCATGAAAAGAAAAATAGGCATGATCAAGGCAAGCATGAGAAGAAAATATTTCAAAGACACAAGAAGAGTTTTTATGTTGAAATAGCAAGAAATTACTCCAGTAGCAATGATGAAAGCCTCTCAGATAGTGAAAGAGAAAAAATCCTATTCTTGGCCATAGAAGAAAAAGAAGATGCTCCTATTATATAAGACCAAGAAGAAGAGAATGATTCAAAAAATGAAGAAGAAGCCATGATTGATATAGAAGAGGAACTTTTTGTTGCTATTGAAGAGTTGAAGAGGTTTATAAAGAAGAACTCAATATTGAAGGCTCAAGTACAAGAGGATGAGAAGACAAAGGTAAAGTTGTTACAATAACTCATTGACATGAAAGTTAAAGTTGAAGAGGCAAAACAAATTAAAGAAGGTATTGCTGGGTAGTTAAAGGCAAAAGAATAATTTAGGGTCCATGCTAAGAATAATGTTGGATTCAAAAAGAGGAATTTCAATTCATTTTCATCTCTCATGGACTACACCATTATTTTTTACAAATGTAATAAGTTTGGGCATACATCTAGATGGTGTAGAACGGTGTTCTCTAAAATTCTGAAATCAAGTAAGAAGGAGGATGGTCAATCTTTTCAAAAATAATATGACCTCCAAATTTTGGAAAAATAAAATAGAACAAGAAAATGAGTAAAGTACTTTGGGAGTTTTACTCCCATATCATAATTGATTAGCTCAAGAAGAGCAGGGAGTAAGGAGGTATTATCAAGTATCTTATCTTTCAGCCCTAAGGTGCCTTTGCCATTGATGTCAAAGGGGGATAATTTCAGTAAGGGGGAGCAGGTTGTCAGGGGGAGCATTTTGTGATCATGTTTCAATAAAGGATAGTTTCATTGTAGGGTTTCCATCAATAACAAAAGGGGATATTGTTAGAAATATTGAGTTGTCATTGATGTCAAAGGCATAAATATCTTCAAGGATAAAATTTTGAGTTTTCATTGATGATAAAGGCATAAATATCTTCAAGGATGAAATGTTGAGTTGTCATTGATGTTAAAGGTAGAAATATCTTCAAAGATTATTTGAATTACAAGTATATGCTTTAATATTTAAATTGAAAATTTAAATATTAAATTTATAAAAATATTATAAAGTTAAACCTTATAATATTTAAATATTATAAAGTAATGGTTTAAATATTTATATGGATTTGAAGTTTGAAATTGTGAGAGCACCAACCTCTTGGGTGTAAATCAAGATTGAATGTAAGGTTGAAGTTCAAAAATAAATTATGAGCTGACTAATTAAGTGCCAAAGGCAAGAAGGAAAAAAAATGCATATATACATGAGTTTGAAATTCATTTCAATGTGATGTGGGGTGAGATATTCCTTCAAAGAGAAGAAGTGAATGACGGTGTAGTGGTTGGCAATATTGAAGACAACAAACAAATACCTTCAAGATAATTGGAAGAGTGCGCACACGGAGATCCAATATAGAGGGGAACAAGTAGAGCATGCACACAAAGATCCAACATAGAGAAAAACAAGTAAAGCATGCACAAAAATATCAAGCATAGAGTGAAACAACAGAACACAACAAAAGGATTCTAGAGAACCACACATTGAGTAAAAACTAGATAAGTTTCAAATATAAAGTGATAAACTCTTCCTAGATAAATACAGATTTGTGGAATATTTTGTAATGAAGTTTGTGAAGTAGAAAGATTACAATATTGTGAATATCTATGAATGCCAGATATGAAATTTGTGAAGTAGAAATATTGCAATGTTGTATTGAATATATGTGAATGCTGGATATAAAATTTGTGAAGTAGAAAGTAGAAGAAACATTGATTTGATTGGAGGTCTTTGTAATACTTGAGCCTACAATTTTCAAATGCAAATGAAAGGAATGTATTCAATAAAAGGAATATGACAATACTGAAATCAAAGTGAGACAAAATTAGTTATATTGTGGTAACTGAGCATCAGTGGTAGGACTCTATGGTAGCAAACTATTAGAGTTCATGTTGTATTATCAAAGATGTGGAAGAAATAGGGTTTGATGGTATAACTCCATGCAAAAGAGACTACGTCAAGCAAAAATGATGTGGTGAAGAACATCATGATTATAGAGAAAGATAACATATATAAGGTGTTGTTGTAATTTGGTGAGTAACGGATCCCAAAATATTATTTTTGGTTAAGATATTTACATATGATAGAGAGCGCAACTAGAGTTTGAGAGTAACAATCATTTGGAGATTCAAGCAAAGACGATTGTCTTAATAATAACGTAGAGGGAAGGTGAAGCACTAAAATCAAGGTAAGTAAAATAATTGGTATTATTCTAACATTGAGTTGCAATGTTTTTAATTTATGGTTGTAATGGAGGAATTCTCGAATGCATTGAGTGAGTGTACGTATTGATGAAAGCACTTCATATTGAGAGGAAGCCACTTGGAGGAGATATACATAATAAGAAATGTAGCTTAAAAATCATTAAAAGAAACATAATTGCTGGAGCCAAGTGTCACAAAAAATGAATGATAGTAAAGTGTCACTAAGAACAAGGTCATAGTCATATATACATCACACAAAAATTTGAGAGAGCACTCTGTACACCACGTCAAGAGGGAGTCATTACAAAGGAGAACGTCACACAAAAAGGTGCATCACTACGTAAACACTTGCTCATGAAATATTATCCTATGCACACCATATATTAAGAGGTACATATTATTATTATTTTTTAAAGACATAAGGAATCAATTTAAAAAAATTTAAAAGGAGATATAAGAAAATTAATTGCTAGAATTTGGAAATATAAAGGTGATATTTTGAATGGCTTTAATTATAAGATTCTATAGTTGATTTGAGAAAGAGTGAATGAATGTTATTACATTATAATTTTGATATCTAAGAGAGAGAATTCACAAATTGAAAAAAGCAAACTCAATAAAAGGAAAGAATTTAAAGAGTAAGAGCAAAGTTTTTGGATCAGATTCTTGAGCACATTTGAGTAGGTTTTTTTGTTGAGCACATTTGAGTAGGGTTTTGGATCAGATTTTTGAGTACATTTGTGAGTATATTTGGAGTATATTTGAGTAGTGTTTGTGAGCAGATTTGGGATCATATTTGAGTAGTAATTGTAATCAATTTTAGAGCATAATTGAGTGGGTTGGTTCCCACAAACTTGCACTGCGGTATTAGTGTCTCCTGTGGGTTGGTTCCCATGAACTTGCACTAGAGGATTGGTGTCTCCTATAGATTGGTGTCCATAAACTTGTATAGGGTATTGGTGTATCCTGTGGATTGGTGTCCACAAACTTGTATAGGGGATTGGTGTATCCTATGGAATGGTGTCCATGAACTTGTATATGGGATTGGTGTATCCTGTGTATTGGTTTCCAAAAAATTGTATAAGGTATTGGTGTCTCCTAAGGATTGGTATCCACGAACTTGTATGGGGAAATTTTGTCTCTTGTGGATTATTTTCCACAAACTTGTGTAGGTGATTGGTGTATCCTATGGATTGGTATCCACAAAATTGTATAGGGGATTGGTGTCTCCTATGGTTTGGTGCCCAAAAAAATTATTGAAGAAATATATAAGAAAGCTTTTGCAATGGTTTTATACCAAAAGGGTGTTTCCATGTAAATCCTTATCTCTTGTGTGAATAATGATTATGTGCATTGATTTATTATTGCATTGATATTATTTCAAGCTATTGCTTTGGAAAGAAAAGATAAAATTTTTATATTATACCGTTTGCCCTCCCTCTCAGCATAAGCTTGTTTTCTTCAATAATTTATGCCAAATCTTACAAGTCAACCCTCTTGAAGAACACAAGCTTATACTAAGAGGGGGGTTGAATAGTATAAGGTAAACATTTGCTTTTATTTCCAAAATAATATTATCTAATTTTATCAATTGGAATATCTTTCCAAAGAAGTATTAACCAATACCATCAATAGAAGTAGAAAATAAATGCACATATCATCACACACAAGATATATGTAGATTTAACATGGTTCACCCAATGTAGGTTACATCCACGAAGAAAATATTTCTTCTAAATTTTCTCAATAAATCTCTTGGGAACCAAATACCTATTATAATGTTTATGGATCTCTGTACAAAAGAGACACCAATCCCCTATGCTCAAGTTTTTGGATCTCTATCCATAGGAGAACTCTATCCCCTCAAATCTAGTTCATGGACCTCTATCTACAGGAGAACTCTATCCCCTCAACTCTAGTTCATGGAAATCTATCCTTAAGAGAACTCTATCCCCTCAAATATGGTTCATGGACCTCTATCCATAGGATAAATTTATCCCTTCAAATTTGATTCATGGAAATATATCCACAGGAGAACTTTATCCCCTCAAATTTTCTCTAATTCATGGATTTATATCCATAGGAGACACCTCTCCTCTTAGCTCTGGTCTGCTCCAAAGCCAAATCAATACTCTACTCAAAAATTGCTCCAATACTTCACACAAGGCTTGCTCAAACTTACAAAAAAATATTCTCAAATCACTACACCAAGCCTACTCACAAGGCTTGCTCAAATCAGTAACAAAACCTAATCACAAATCAGCCCAAATATACACCAAGCCTATTCGCAAGGCTTGATGAAATCAGAAACAAAACCTGATCATAAATATACCCAAATATACACCAAGCCTACTCAAAAATATTACCCAAATCAGCTCGTAAACCTACTCTCAAATATACTCAAATATGCTCCAAATCTGCACACCAAACTTGTTCAAATCTGCTCACTAAAATCTACTCAAATCTTCTCCAAGCCCACACATTAGAATTGCTCAAATATACTCACAAAAATTTGCTCAAATCTTCTCCAAGACTACACACAAGGCTTTCTTAAATATGCTCTCCAAAAACTACTCAAATCATCTTCATGCCTACACATAAGGCTTGCTTAAATTTGCTCATAAATCTGCTCAAACATTCCTAATTATTGCATACAAAAAATTTCATATATCTTTCCAAAAAGTGTTTTCCTTGACTAAATTAGTTTAGACATATTCTACCCAAAATTCATTTAACCTTTTAAACATATAGAGAATGATATGTACTATTAAATGCCCAATATTTTTTCACATTCATATGTCTCACATTCAACGGCAACTCTAGTCTAGTAATTTTATAATTGAACTTCTTATGTATTTCTCACAATCAAAACTGATGCACACACTTGCTTCACAAATCCGATTTCTACCACTTTCACATTCACTTTCAATGACACTCAAACCAATGCATAATTTTTTCAAATCCTAGCACATGTGTTTCCAATTTCATTCAACAATGAAGCACAATTTTTTTCTCAAACCCTAGCTCAAATATTTCCAAAAATGCACACTAATAAAACCTTTTATCTCCACCTTAAAAATATTTCCTCAAAGTACAACCACCTAGAGAAGGAGTTGTATCACGATACCTCAAAATTGCTTTGATGAATATGTGCCTACAAAAATCTATCTCAAAAACAACTTATCTTTCTTGTGACACTTCAAGTATTAGATAGCAAAATACTTTTCAAGTCATCCACATGAAAAACCCTCTCAAATGATGTGCATAGTAAAACTTAAAAATAATACTCTATTATTTCCTTTTGTCTTCACAAAAGTACAACTTGTAGCCCTTAAACCTTTTTCTTATTATGTGTATGAATTACAATATACAATGATCACAAGTACACCCTTTTATCTCCTTTCTAATAATACAATATTTAAATCCTCATACAATACCCTAAACATATTAATATTAATTTATTTCATGCAAGCATAAAATAATTTTATTAAACTTTATGACTGCCTTCTAAACTTTCAACAATTCTAAAATATTTTCACAACTCTTATACCTCCTGTACACACATTTATCAACAAAATTTTACTCTAAAAAATATTTAAAAATACTTGCTACCCAACCACCTTTACACCTTGCAAAAATTAAATAAATCAAACCTTATGCCTCCTAATTTTTGCACTTAATAAAAATAAAATACCTCTTATGCTACCACAACTCGAACTCTATTAATGTGCAAGACAACACTCTCCAAAGTGCTCAATGACCTATTGTGATATCATGGCTTGGTAACACAAAAGGTGGCTCACATAATTTATTTCAAATTTATCTCAGAAACAAGAAAAATTCTTCTACCCAAAAACCATCATCGAGGGGACTTAACCCCAAGACCTCTCTCTATCCAGCGCTCTAACACATCACCAACAACCAACTACACTATGTCAATAGGCATGATGTCAACCAATGCTCCCATGGATATATTTCAAACATTGCACATTGAAATATTTGTTGCCTCTACCGTTTGCTAGCTCTCTCGATGAATGGGAATCGATGCACAATTCGAGTGATGATTTCCTAAGGTAAGACCTTGGGTATAAATATATGTGTTGTCCTTTACCTTGGACTACGTCGGCACTAGAAACAATTCAAATATATTTCCTTCACGTGTATTTTGGCACCATCCTCGTTTTTGAAACTTTGCATTATAATATTTAAAAAATATTATAATATTTATTTTAAAACCTTGGTCCATTTGTATTTTAAAACTTTTTCCTCGTCCTGTAAACCTTGGTCCATTGCATTTAAATTTTTTATCCTCTTGTCCTTTAAACCTTGGTCCATTGTCCTTTTTAAATCCTCTTCATAATATTTAAATATAATATTTAAATATTATACTCCTTAACATATTTGCCTTCTTTTCTTTTTTTCAACCTTATAACTTGCTCTTTTTATCATCAAACCTTGGACATAAAATATTTCTACCTTATGCATATTTTGACATCAATGACCAAACAATACTTTAATATTTCCAATAATCGCCCCCTTTGTCATGGATGACAACCCTTTCATAAAATAATTCTTTTACTACCACTGAATTCCAAATATGCTCCCCCTAAGAAGCTACTCCCACTTACTGATTTCTCTCTCCAGGATTATGCATAGTGGCTATTTTCACAAAATTGCTAAAATTAGGATTTTCAAATTTTGGAATTGGCTAATATTTGGGACCCTTGACCAGGGTCCATTAGCCAAAAAATTTTGGGTGCAAATTTTTTTTTTGGTCAATTCACCCCAATTTTATAATAATTTGACCATTTTAAGTTTAAATTTTCAACATTGCCCCTAATAATAGTGAACCTTCTACATGTGTTTCGAAACTATTCACTTGGATTTTGAAACCGATTCGCAAAATTTTTATAAATATATTTTGGGGTCGATTCCTTACGCATAACCCTATCTCTCCCCCTTATTGAAACTATCCCCCTTTGAAATCAATGGGAAAGGGCTCCTTTGAGGCTAAAAATAATACTCTTAGCTCAACCCCCTCACCACCTCCTCTCCTTGAGGTGATCAATTTTGGGGTGGGAGTAAATCTACTCCCAACTTACAATGTTCTTCTCCTTTCTCAACTTTATTTTTCCACTCCTTTGTAGTCATACCCTTTTGATCCTTTTGAGTGTCCTTGTTCTTGCTTGTCTTTGGAAGTTCTAAAAACTCTGTTCTACACCACTTAGCCTTATGCCCAAAATTATTGCAATTGTAACACCTGATGTTATAATTTTTGAATAGTGTAAATGACCTAAAATTTCTTTTGGTGAAGCCATAATTATTTCTACCATGAATCCTGCAATGTATAGCTTTGTGACCAAAATGATTACATGAGAAACAATGTCCTTGGAAGAAATATTCATCTTGTCTTGAAAAATCTGGTCTTTTGGTCCTTTTTTTGCCTTCTCTGTGATGATCCCTATTTCTTGTTTGTGCATTGTTTTCTTCCTCAATGATGCTTCCACTCCTCAACTTATCAACATAGGTCTTAGGTTCTTCTTCAATCTCTTCCTCTAAAACTTCCTTTTATTTTGATCTTGACTCCTCTTTTTGTACCTCTTGACCTTCTTCATAGCCTAGTCCTATTTTGATAAAAGAATATCTTTGTGATTTGATAATATTATCCAAAGCTTTTGAACTTTTCCTAAACTTGTGCAGCTTATCCTTAGAATATTTCACTTCCATCCTTAGAGAAACCACTTCATTTTCTAATATTTCACATTCTAACTCTTTTGCTTCTATCTTTTCAACCATAACTTCTTTAAATCTCCTTGCCTTAAATTTTAAGTTTTTGATATATTACAAATATTTTCCTTTATTTCCTCATCTTCTTGAACTTGAACCTTCAGTCTTGAGTTCTTCTTTCTAAATATTTTCAACTCTCTAAGAGCAATAATAAGTTCCTCTTCTAGATCAACTATACCTTCTTCTTTTTCTGAATCTTCCTCTAGGTCTTCAATTATAGGAGCATATTTTTTTCTTCTACTTGGTCAAAAACATATTCTACTTGATATTCAATAGGAGTGTCCTCTTCCTCTTCTATTGCCAAAATAATAATCTCTTCTTTTTCACTATCTGAGAATATTTCATCATTGTCACTTGAAGCACTAATTTCTTCTTCAACATAGAAATTCTTATTGTGCCTTTGAAAAATCTTATTTTCATGCTTGCCTTGACCATACATGTTTTTATTTTCATACCTAAATTTTCTTTCTTCCTTTTTCTTATAATCCTATTTCTCTTCACTGCTACTACTTCCATCTCGTGGACAATTAGATGCATAGTGACCAAATTTACCATAGTTAAAAAATTTCATAGTTTTCATATATTTGTGTTTTATTGAGTCCTTCATTTTTCTTCTCACATAGTTAGCTTCTTCATCACTACTTGAATCATCACTTGATTTTTGTTTCTTATATGTTGTCTTATTTTAAAATTTGAATGTTGTCTCTCTCTTGGAATTTTGATATTTTTTTGTCCTCATCTCATAAGCTATGAGAATTCCATGTAACACATCTATTGTCAACTTATCGATATTCTTCATCTCTTCTATTGCTGAAATATTTGCATCATACCTCATAGGGAGTAACCTTAATACTTTCTGAGCAACACTAGATCCCTCAATTTTAAATCCAAGTCCATGCATGGTATTAACAACTTCATCAATATGAAGCAATTATTTAGCAATATCTTCCTCATATTTCATATTCAACTCTTAAAACATTCTCCTGTGATTTTGAAGTTTTTCCAACTTAACCTTGCTATCTCCTTCATATGTTTTCTTAAATTTATCCCATATTTCTTTTGTTGAGTGTATTGCATAATTTTCACAAACTCTGATTCACACAATCCACTTAAGATTCCATTCATAGCCTTGGTATTATTTACATATAGTTTCTTGACATCCTTATCTATGGGAGGAGTAGTTGTAGGTTTGAACCCATCCTCAATAGATTGCAATGTTTCATATCCTTGTGCTATCAAATAAGTCTTCATCCTCATACTCTAGACAGTATAATTATTTCCATAAAAAATTGGAGCCTTATTTGTAGAAGATCCATTCTAATAAGCCATCTGTGTTCCTATAAGATCTTCCTTCAAGCTATTAGAATTTTTTGAAGGAACACACTTTAATACCAATTGAAGAACACAAGATTATACTGAGAGGGAAGGTGAACAGTATAAGATAAACTTTTGCTTTTCTTTCCAAAACAATATTATCCAATATTATCAATTGCAATATCTTTCCAAAGTAGTATTAACCAATATCATCAATAGCAATAGCAAAGTAATGCATATATCATCACACACAAGAGAGAAACAGATTTAATGTGGTTCACCCAATGTGGTTACATCCATAGAGAAACTACTTTCTCTAAATTTTCTCAACAAATCTCTTGGGAACCAAATCCCTATTACAATATTTATGGACCTCTATCCAAAGGAGACACCAATACCCTATTCTCAAGTTTATGGATCTCTATCCATAGGAGAAATCTATCCCCTCAAATCTGGTTCATGGACCTCTATCCATAGGATAACTCTATCCCCTCAACTCTAGTTCATGGAACTCTATCCATAGGAGAACTCTATCCCCTCAACTCTGGTTCATGGATCTCTATCCATAGGAGAACTCTATCCCCTCAAATATGGTTCATGGAAATATATCCGTAGGAGAAATATAGCCCCTCAAATCTACTTTGGTTCATGGATCTCTATCCATATGAGACACTTCTTCTCTCAACTCTAGTCTACTCCAAATCTAGCTCAACACTCTACTTCAAAACTGCTCTAGGCCTTCACACAAGGCTTGCTCAAATCTGCAACAAAATATTCTCAACTCATTGCACCAAGCCTACTCACAAGGCTTGCTCAAATTAGTAACAAAAAATGATCACAAATCATCCTAAATATACACCAAGCCTACTCACAAGGCTTTCTCAAATCAACAATATTTTTTTTATTTATGTAAAACATCCCAAAAGGGATGCCACTTTTAGGTAAGACCCAAGGAGGTAGGGGTATCCATTCCACCAAAAATAACTAGGAATTGAACCTAGCCTACCACCTTTGACATACTCAAGGAGCAAAAAAAACACACAAAACCAAAATAAAAATAGGTAAATAAATAATTAAAAAACAACAAAAATAATAAAATAAAATAAAAAACATGCTCCCTGAGTATGTCAAAAATAAAAGCACAACCAAACACACACACAAAAATATAAAAAAAACCACAACACAGAACACATATAAAAACACAAGAACCACATAACGAAACACAAACAAGAAAAAAACAATGGAACACTACAAAGACATAACCCAAAAAAACATGAAAAATAAACACAACCAAAACCTAAAATATTAAAAAAATAAAAATAAAAAACAACCAACAACAAAAAATAAACAAAAACAATAAACATAGAAAACACTCACACATAAAAACACGAATTAACACAAACAAAGAGAAACACAAGAACAAGAACGACAAAAACACAAGAATAATAACAAAAAACATAAAAAATATACAAAACAAGAAAAACACAAGAACAACTAAAAACAACACAAAGAACACAAAAACAAAACAAAACAAAAGAACACACACACTTTGTGACTACTCTTTGGGTTTGAAGTGGTGGTTCCTGAAGATTTTTAGCTCCTTTCGTGGCTTGTAGTGGGGTCTCTACTCTTCTTTTTGCCGATTCCTTTCAGGACTTCTTCTTCTATGTCCTTGAAGATTTTTGTTGGCGGGTCTAAGGAATTTTGGATTCATGAGAAGATTTGCACAATATCCTTTTGGTTTTGGAGGTGACTATGTGCTTTCTACCATGACTCTGCTCTTTGGGTTCATGGTGTTAGTTCCTGTATGGTTTCAATTTCTTTTGTGGCTTTGGGATTGGCATTTGCTTTTCTTACTACTGAATCCCTATAGGTTTTCCTTTTTTGCATCCTTGAAGTTGTGGTGTTGAAGGTTGTCTGGCTGCTTCCTTTAATTTTGGGCTCTATTTTTTGCATTCATGCTTCCTCATGACTTCTTTTTGGATTCCTATTGCACTTTCCTACCTTTTCCTTCAGATGGGTTGTTCCATTGCTATTGTTTACTGCATTGGAATTTTGTGCCTTGAAGACTTCCTTTTCTACTTAAGGACTTTGTAGTCTAGGAAGCTCCTCTTGTTCCTGATCCACTAATGTACCTTCATTTAGGCTTTGTTCCATTGCATGAGGATTTTGTATCTTGAGATTTTTCTCTTCATGCTGCTTCATTTTCAGGTTTTCAATGAGTGGTTTTTCCTGTTTTATTAATCTTTCACCATCCCTGTGTGATTCCCATCCCTGTTTTGGTGGGATTCACAATTTTTCTATTCCACTGCTCCACCCATTTGTTTTGGGTGATTTTTAGATCCATTATGGTTTTCCCCTGCATGGGAAATAATTTTTTCTTAGGTCCTATTTTCCCAAGGGTGGTTTCGTTTTCCCGCCCTTGGGAGGATTCAAATTTTAAAATTCTAGATCTTGTCCTTTCCTACCTTTGGGATCTTTTAAATGGTTTGTTGGCAGTTTGGACGGTACACTTTTATTTCAAATTTGGTTTTCTGGCGGGCTTTCCCTTCTTGCCCATTTTTCCTTTGGCACAAAGGAAGACGTCTTCCTCTGGTGCAAAGGAAAGCATGTTCCTTAATTTATTCCTTTGGGCTGTAATTTGTTGTAATCTGATCCTTTGTAATCAGGTTTTGGGATCCTTGACAAAAACCCACATTTAATATAACCTACCAAAAAAAAAACTAAACAAAAAAGAAAAAAGAAAAAAATTGAACATAACAATGACCTATCTAGATTAGAAGACTATTAAGGCAAGAATCAACCGAGGAAATAAAATAAATAATATTTTGAGCTAGGGAACTAAAATAAACCGAATGAACCAAATAGAAGCACAAAAATCAAGAAGAAACTAGGTACCTTTAGAACTGGAGCCATCCAAAGAAAAGATAGAAAGAAGAGCTCCTCTAATTTGTGAAGCCCACCATCTAAGAGGGTGGCAATAACAAGTAAGATCATATTTTTCCAAATCCCAATTAGCTAAATCATCAACACTCTTGTTTTGATCTCTGACCACATGATTGTAATCAAATTTCAAAAATCCCATCTGGATTAATTGAATCTTCTCAATAATTCTTTTTATTCTCCAATCAACCTTATGATTCTTAGGAGTCTTCAAAATATTAATCATAAGTTAAGATTCAGAATCAACTAACACCTTTTCCCATCCAACCTTAGTAGTCTCCTGAAGGCCTCTGAGGATACCATACCCCTCAACAAGGTTATTGGAAATAATACCCAAATTCTCTACAAAATTAAAAACCTGGGAGCCATCTGAAAGTCTACCAATTCCTCCCACACTGGATTTTCTAGATTTCCCTCTAGAGGCTCCATCAGTATTGACTTTTCCAAAATCCTTAGGAGGAGGTTGCCAATTTCTTGTCATATCCATCTTAAAAATACTCACATTCCCTTCAATTTTGTTGCCCTTAGAATATTTAATCTTCAATATTTGCATCACTTGATCCCATATTTGGTGGGTGTTTTGGGGGTGATTAAGGAGTTGATGGACTGATTCAACTAAGTTGGATATGGTATTTTGCCAAATATAGTGAATATCCTTCATATCTTGATTAAAAATTTGGACATTCCTTTCATTCCAAATATTCCAAAGAAGAATGGTAGAACCCATCCAAACTAACTACTTAATAAAATGATCAACACCCTCTTTATTAGGCCAATACCTCCAAAGTTGTTCAAAAGTAAAAAAATTAGACCACTGTAAGCCAAGTAAAGTGGCCATTTTCCTCCATATATCAGAGGCTAAAATACACTCAATAAAAATATGGTTGAGAGTTTCTACATTCTCTTCACACATTTCACATCTAAAAGGGCCATGAAAACCATGCTTCATAAGTTGCTCACCAGTAAGCACCCTACGATGCAATAAAAGCCAATTAAAGAACCTCACCTTAGACCATAGCTTTTGAGCCCACAATTGAGAAAATATATCAAAAGAATGGTTGGTATTATTATGGCATAAGGTCAAATAACCTTGAGCAACTGAATATTCACCCTTAGTAGTGTTTTTCCATCCAAAATAATCTTTTTCATGGGACCAAGAGAGAGATATTATATGAAGGATGCCTTGGATATCTTGTCTTTACCTTTTTGGGATTTGAATAGGCTAGTCCTCAATAGGGATCCAATATCTACCAAAATTTGAATTATTAGTAATGTACCGACAATAATTAGCCACCTTTATCCAGTTAGCTTAGTGAAGCTCCTCCATCCAAGGCCTCCAATCGAGAAAGTGAGTTAACAAAGGCTTGTGACCATCCTAAGAATTTGTCCAAAAATTTGCCTTTTGACAATTATGAATGATCAAAAATAAATTTTTCTTTATCAAATCCTCACCAGTATTAAGAACTGCTAAAATGGGAGAACCTTTGGTAGGAAGTTGATAGTGAACAAGGTCTTCAGGACTTTTGTTCTCAATATATGTAGCACGAAGATTATTGGTCCAAAGAGCATTAGGGTTATGCAACATCCTCAAATATAATTTAGCAGCTAAATATTTGTTGTTATTAATAGAATACCATAATCCTAAACCCCCCTCATTCTTAGGAAGACATAAAGTGTCCCATTCCACCAAGGCCCATTTTATTTTCTCCTTAGTACCACTCCAAAGGAAATGATGACTGATTAGATCTAGTTCTCGAAGAATAGCCTTTGGGATATTCAACACAGAAGATATATAAATAGGAATAGCTTGAAGGACTTATTTTACCAAGGTGATTCTACCCCCAGAAGAAAGCCACCTATTGGTCCACTTTCCAATTTTCTTCTAGAATTTGTCCAAAAACCAATTCCAATGTTTATTTTTCTACCTTTGAATATTTATGGGAATACGTAAATAAGTGATTGGGAGGGAGGTCTTATTATATCTTAATTTATCTAAGACCATGGATTCCTGTCTAGTAGAGCAGTGAAAGAAAAATAAATTTATATTTGTCTTCATTGATCAACTGCCCAATAGCCTTAGAAAAATAGCTAATGATTTGCTTAATATTAGAAGCTTCATTAACTATAGATTTACCTAAAAGAGTAGAGTCATACACAAATTGAATATGAGAGATAGGTCTGGATCCCTGAGCAATGGTAACTCCCTGAAGGGTTTTGTTTTCCCTATTTTTGGTTATAGTCCTACCCAAGAATTCAGTAAGAATGATGGATAAATAAGGGGATAGAGGGTCACCTTGCCTAATACCTCTGGAATATGGGAATGACTGAGAAGGCCTTCCATTGATAAGAACTAATTAGGAAACTGAAGAGATACATCCCATAATCCAATCCATGCAATCCTTAGAGAAACCAAAGTGGCTCAAAATTTTAATAAGGAAGTGCCAATCCACTCTGTCATAAGCTTTGGATAAGTCTAACCGAATGAACATGGAAGGAGATTTTTGCATATCAATGAAATGGATGGCTTCTTGAGCAAGAACTATATCATCTACTATTTGATGCCCTTCTACATAACCCACTTGCTCTGAGGAAATAATATTATGCAAAGAGGCTTCAACCTTTCTACCATGATTTTAATAATTATTTTGAGAAGAACATTACATAAATAAATAGGTCTAAAAGCTGAGACATGATCAACCTCTTGAGATTTTGGAACAAGAGTAATATAAGTTTTATTTATAACCTTCAAAATTTCTTTGGCTTTCTTGGATTCTTCCACCACCTCTAATAAATCAACATGAAGGATATCCCAAAACTCTTGGTAGAACTCAATGGGAAAACCATCAAAACCTGGGGTTTTCCTTTTTGTATTTTAAAAACTACTTGTTGAAGCTCGTTGATAGTAACAGGAGTATTCAAAATATAGTTCTCCTTAGAAGTGATAAGAGAAGGGATTTCTTGAAGAACATTTTGTTGAGAATTTGAGTCAAGAGGAGTAGCAGCAAAAATATTGGAAAAGTAATCAACAACAATAGATTTCATGTCATCCCAAGTATAAACAACACCTTCAGAATCTGATTTTAGGGAAGAAATAAAGTTGTGAGATCTTCAAGCTAGAAGAGATTTGTGGAAGAAATTTATGTTTCGATCTCCTTCATTGAGCCATTGAATTCTAGATTTTTGCTTCCATAAGATTTCTTATCTTTTTACCCATTTCTCTAACTGAGTTGTGAGTTTAATTTCATCTACACTTCTCTTCTCTATGAGGCCACCTAAATAAATTTTCTTATTCAAATTTGCAATATGAGTAATAACTTCAATTTTTTTTTTATGAAAATCCCCAAACTCTTTCCGATTTTTAGTATTAATTTTGGATTTAATGTATTGTAGTCTTTTGGAAAAACAAAACATCTTAGTCCCAAGCCCAGGTTTACCTTCCTTACACCATTGTTGTACATGAGGTCTAAAGGAAATGTCTCTAAGCCGCATCAATTGAAAATAAAAAGGAGAGAAACTCACATTGGTTTTCCACATTTCCACCATGACTAGCCAATGATCTGAACCAGCATTGTTAAGAGTCTTCATTTAGGAATGCGCCCATGGATTAAGAAATTTTTAGAGAGTAAAAAACTATCCAATCTCTCCATTATACAAGCTAAGCCTTGCCTTTTGTTAGATTGTCATAAGGCCATTATTTGGTTGGATGTCCACAAGATAGAGGTTTGTAATATATTCACTCATGAGGTCAGTGCTTTTGTCCAAATTTCTATTTCCCCCATTTTATCATATAGAGAGAGGATGGTATTGAAATCTCCTCCGATCAAGATCCAAGCTTCAGGAAAATGAGAGATAATATGAGTTATATCCTTCCATTCTCTTATTTTTTCCTCCAAAGCAATCAGAGCATAAATAGTAATGCAGAGCATAATTTTGTTGGAATGTCTACTTTGAATAGCTATAGTCAAAAGACCCCAAATGCTAACCATATGGTGAATAACTACCTATTTTGGGTCCCAAAGACAAGCAATACCACCAGAAGTACCCTGGGAACTGAGGGAAACCATTTTTCCAACTAGAAAAATTTTACTGGCAATTGAATCCATATCCTCCATTGACATCTTTGTTTCTTGAATGAAAACAAGATGTGGATGATTTATCTGAATCATTCTTCTAATTTCATTTTGTTTTGAAAGACTCCCTTTGAGTCCTCTAATATTCCAAGTGATGATATTAATTAATACCAGGGCTAAAAAATTTGGGAAGGGCATTAATCTTACCTTCTTGTATAAGCTTTTCACCTTATTTTACGATATGATATTGATAGGTCTTATGACCTACTTTTTTATTAGAATCCATTTTTATTTATTTTTCCTATTTCTTGACTTATTTCAATTGAATCTGAGATGACTTCTAACCTTGAAGAATTCTCGTACATAGCTAAAATTTTACTAGAGGGTTCAACAAAGTCTATATTGGGATCTGTATTATTTGAAGTTTTGACATTTAAAATATTGTTTTTCTTGTGTAAATTTTCTCCCTTTTTTTTGGTTGAAAAACTTTGATTTGTTGGTTTGTCTCTGAGTTCTTCCCTTCATTTTTAAATTGTTTTTATAAGATTTATGTTTCCATTATTTCCTCTTCCTCACTTGGGACATCATTTGTGTAAAGGATTTCAAACATATTAGCAGATGACTTTGATTGATCCTTCATAACTAGTTTTTTCTAAGTGTTCTTCTTCTTAGGCATTTGGAAACTTACTAAGTTTAAATCTTCTTTCTTTTTATCAATAATTTTATTTGGGCAAGCACTGGCCAAATGACCATATTCATGGCAAATTCTATAATGAAAAGGAATGTTCTCATAGTCCACTACTTTCTCCCAAGTGTCTTCCCCAAATTGTAATGTGATATTTTTAGGTAGGGGTTTGTCAAAATCCATTAAAATACAAATCTAAGCATAAATAATATGTTCAAAATTTTGAGTACAATCAATAGTCATCATAAAAGTTCTAAAGATTTTCCAATTGAAGAAAAAATAGTAGGATTCCAAAATTCAATAGGGAGACCAAATATTCTAACCCACATGAGAGCTATATAAGCCATCTCTTCTTCGACTTTAAATTTAGTATGTTGGGGCTTCATGAAAAGCCCTTCCCTTCCAAAAAACCAAGGACCCCATTGAAAAATTTTCTCTCTATATTCATTATTAGAAAATAAAACAAGAAAATAACCATTTGGATAAATAGAGATTTGTAACTCACCTTTAGTTTTCTAGATTTTTGCAGCCCAAAATTTGAAAGTAGATAGGCTTAGACTAAAACTCATGAACCGACAAATTAGTCCTTTTTTTTCCAAATTTTTAATTCTAGTCTGAATGTTACCCATATCAATCTTAACAATAGGAGTTCCATCAACTGCTTTAAGACATCTTGACTCCATTTTATTAGGATCAATCTTAGGCATTCTTAGAGGTTTATGGGAAGCCCTAATATTGATATTAGACTTGGGCTGAGGCTATCCACTACGGAGGGCATCCCTAAAATTCATTTTTGGGGCTGAGTCTTCGACATTCTTACCCTTGAAAGGGGTTTTCATAGTAGAATTATTTTGTGGGTGCACCTTAGCACCATATTCACTTGAGATATGAGCCATTTTTTGATCAACTGCTTGAAACTTGTTTCGTGATCTCTTTAATCCTTACCCTAGACATCGTGAAAGGGTATGGTTCTTATTTTTCTTTTGTGCAATAAATTGGAAGCCATTGTCACTCAAGTTCATAGTATGATATATTGAAAGAAAAATTTCTAACTCATATTGGATCCCCTACAATATTTCCTACTAAAATATTAAGCATAAACCACAAAAATATTGGTCGCTAGGGCCCGAAGGTCCTAAAAACCAACCTTTGGAGCTGCTTGCACTCAACCCAGATGAAACCCTCACATAGCCGCTTGCCAAAAATATTGTTCACACATAGGGATGCACTAGGATTTGTGTTGCTACAAATGATATGACAATTGGTGAAGACATTCTAGGGTTTTTCAAGCATCTACCCTTAAAATTTCAGCTCAATTTGAGTTTAGATGAGTGAGATATGGCCAAAACAAGTTCTACAGTTTGGGCATTCCTACGAAAAATGTCCCTCATATAAAACATTTTTTTTCATCTACTCTCAAATCAATAATATAACCTGATCATAAATCTACCCAAATCTGCACCAATCCTACTCACAAGGCTTACCCAAATCGGCTCGTAAACCTACTCTCAACTCTGCTCAAATATGCTCCAAGTCTACACAATAGACTTGCTCAAATTTGCTCCCCAAAAGTTGCTCAAATATTCTCCAATTCTACACACTAGAATTGCTAAAATATACTCACCAAAATATGCTCAAATATTCTCCAATCCTACACACAAGGCTTGCTTAAATCTACTCTCCAAAACCTGTTCAAATCCTCTCCAAGCCTACACACAAGGCTTACATAAATTTTCTCATAACACATACTTAAATTTACTCATAGAAACTGATCAAACATTCCCAATTATTGCATACAAATAATTTCATATATCTTTTCCAAAATTGCTTTTCTTGACTAAAGTAGTTTATATATATTCTACCCAGAATTCGTTTAACCTTTTGAACATATAGAGAATGATATGTACTATTAAATGCCCAATATGTTTTTCACATTAACATGTCTCCAATTTGTTTTTTAAGAAAAAATACCCTTACAAGGCCGCCTTGGTCTGAGAGACCACAAACAGGGGGTTCTACACAGTCAAAGTCACCCAAGAGTCACACCCGACCTTGCTCGCACCAACATTATACCCAATTCAGCTTTTTGGTAGGGTGGATATTTGAACCTGAGACCTCCATTGGAGGATTGCCCTATCCTCTCCAAATAACCTACAACACCTGGGTAACATGTCTCCAATTTAATATTAGCTCTAGTCTAGTACTTTCATAACTAACCTTCTTATGTATTTCCCACAATCAAAACTGATGAATACACTTGCTTCACAAATCCAATTTCTAATAATTTCACATTTAATTTCAATGACACTCAAAACAATGCACATTTTTTATCAAACCCTAGCACATGTGTTTCTAATTTCATTCAAAAATGAAGCATACTTTGTTTCTCAAATCCTAAATCAAATTTATCCAACAATGCACACTAATCAAACATTTTATCTACACCTTAAAAATATTTCCTCAAAGTACAACCACCTAGAGAAGGAGTTATATCACCATACCTCAAAATTTCTTTGATGAATATATGCCCAAAAAAATGTATCTCAAAAATAACCTATCTTTCTTGTGCCACTTCAAGGGTTAGCTAGCAAAATACTTTTCAAGTCATCCACATGAAAAACCCTCTCAAAAGATGTGCATAGTAAAACTTGAAAATAGTACTCTATGATTTCCTTTTGTCTTCACAAAAATACAACTTGTAGAACCCTAAAACCTTTTTCTTATTATGTGCACGAATTACAAAATACAATGATAATAAGTAAAACCTTTTCTCCCCTTTCTAATAATGCAATACTTCAATCCTCATACATTACCCTAAACATCTTAATGTTAATTTATTTAATGCAAGAATAAAACAATTTTATTATACCTTATGACTCCCTTCTAAACTTTCAATAATTATAAAATATTTGCACAACCCTTATACCTCTTGTACACATATTAGAAGCAATTTACTCTAACAAATCTTTCAGAAATACTTGCTACCCAACCACCTTTACACCTTGTAAACATTAAATAAATCAAACCTTATGCCTCCTATTTTTTGTGCTCGATAAAAATCAAATACCTCTTATGCTAACGTAAATCAAACTCTATCAACATGCAAGACAACACTCTCCTAAGAACTCAATGATCAGATATGTTATCATGGCTTGGTGACATAAAAGGTGGCCTGTGTAATTTATTTCAACTTTGCCTCAGAAACAGTGAAAATTCTTCTACTCTAAAACCATCGTTGAGGGGACTCGACCCCAAGACCTCTCTCTGTCCAATTCTCTAACACATGACCAATGACCAGTTATGCTATGACAATAGGCATGACATCAACCAATGCTCTCTTGGATATATTTCAAATACTATGCCTTGAAATATTTGTTGCCTTTGCCATTTGCTAGCTCTCTTGACGAATGGGAATCAATGCACAATTCGAGTGGTGATTTCCTAAGGTAAGACCTTGGGTATAAATATATGTGCCCTCCTTTGCCTTGGACTATGTCGGTGCTAGAAATGATTCAAATGTATATCCTCTATGTGCATTTTGGTACCATCCTACTTTTTGAAAGTTTGCATTATAGTATTTAAATTATATTATAATATTTATTTTAAAACCTTGGTCCTTTTGTATTTTAAAACTTTTTCCTATTGTCCTATAAACCTTGGTTCATTGAATTAAAATATTTTCTCCTCTTGTCCTATAAAATTTGGTCTATTGTCATTTTTAAACCCTCTTTATAATATTTAAATATAATATTTAACTAGTATACTCCTTAACATATTTGTATTCTTTTCTTTTTTCCAGCCTTGTAACTTACTCTTTTTATCATCAAACCTTGGAAATAAAATATTTTTACCTTAAGCATATTTTGACATCAATGACAACACAATAATTTAATATTTCCAACAACTCTCTTGAAGTTAAATCCCTTATGTCTCAAGTACATCAATTGACTCAATAGATGTCTTCACTCTAATAATTTTTGAAGCAAATATGTGCATTTGACAATATTTGCAATCAACAATTTGACCTACTTATAGCAAATTTATCTTTTTTGCATAAATTTGAAGTACCTAAGTTACCCAAGTAAAATGACTTAGGTGATATTGTGACTCACATAAAAATCTTTGTAATCACTTGTGTAAGTGCAGTGCATGACAAATTACTACTACTAAAAAAATTCCCATAAGGTCTTACTAGGTTAGCACTGGAATGGTATTACCAGTTGCCTTGTCATTTTCATGGGATATTTAGAGAACTAGATGATAAAATCATTCAAAAATTCATTAATGACATAGAAGAAACTGCTACCCTTGCTAATTTATATTAGTTAAAGCAAGGTAAGGATGAAATTTTATCATGTTTCTTAAAAATGTGGAGGTCATTAGTGGAAAAATTAGAATATAAACCCCCTCCAAAATATCTCCTCAATGTCTTTAAAAATAACCTTAATGAACATCTATCCTATCCCTTGGAAATATCCATAATACCTTATTTTTAGAATGTCATTCAATTAGGAAAACAAGTATAATCTACCCTCATCAAGAAGTGGTAATTAAATTTCAAGGAGGAGGATACGTCCTCCTTTAATCAAAAGGGGGTGTATAAGAATAAACATGTTATAGGAGATAAAGTCACTACCTCTAGATAAAACAATAATAGTGGAAGTACTATGGAAACCCTTAAAAAAATCATTTTGATCAAACAAGAAGGACCATGGAAGCAATGCACTAGATTAAACCAATCTCTCTCTACAATTTTAGAATAACTTTTAGGGGAAAAATGGTTGAACTCCTACCTATAAGGTGTTTGACTCTTGAAAGAGAAAATATACCAGGATTCAATGTTGCAGAATAATGCACTTTTTATCGCATCCATGTATACTCCACTAATAAATACAAAACACTTGGGACCTCATTCAAAATCTTATAGATGAAGGGTGATTTAACTTAAATGAATTCAAACTATCCACATATTCTAATCAAGACTTGGGATTTTTTTAGAATGCTTTATCAAATCATTAAAAGATAACTAATAATATTCAATATTATTAGAGTATACTACATCATTTGGAACATGTAAATGTACCACCCTTGGTACATAACTAGAGTAGTTTATTAATTTAGGGTTTAGTTATCTAATTACTTCAAGTGATGTAATAAATGCACAAGTATCTTTGCAAGTTGTAACTGTGCAAGGTGTCCCCTTGTACAACTAGGTAGAGTGTTGGCCAAGCAATACGTCTTTCTATATAAAGGGCCTCATAGTGAGTGATTACATATCATTGTAGGTAGTAGTAGGAATACTATATGGATCACCATATAGATTGATATTTGGGTACAATGTACTTCTTTAGTATCAATTATAGAGTGCTCATTTCCTCCATATTGCATTGCATCATTTTCATCACTTTCCATTAATAGCATATTTTAGCATCTTACATTTTTGCATATTTTACATCTTGTGATTACATTATCCCTTGGAATATACCATCAAAAGCTAACAGTGGTATTAGAGCCATGATAGATCAATAGGAATATGGAGAGCCATAGAAGATCACTAGGAATAGGAAAGTCACAAGAAATATTGAGAGGAGAAGCAAATCTTAGTTCTAGAATTTTTGAGATTATATTTGGCTAGAGTTTTTCTACAGAGTTATAGAAAACTCATTAATACTAAGACTCAGTATTTGTTCCACTAGATTGACAATTCAACTAGTGAAGATTCAACATTGACAAGATTTAGAATTCTCTTACTAATATATTGTTGCAAAAAAGTAAAACTAAAGGAAGACCTATTTTAGACCTACACATTATAGAAGAAAAGGCCACAAATACCTTATTGTATAATAAAATGCAACAAAAGCCTTATTGCAGAAGAAAATGCCACAAAAGCCTTATTGCATAAGAAAAGGCCACAAAAGCCTTATTGCAAAAGAAAAAGCTATATAAGCCTTGAACCTGAAGAAAAATACAAAGAAGAGTCCTTGAACCTAAAGAAGACTCCCAATAAGATTCCATGAAAGATAGGATATTGGTGATCTCTTTTACTGATTGAAGACTTCCTCTAGAAGAGTCTAAAGAGACCCATAAATGGTCTTATTGAAGAACTTCCATCCTTGGAAGAGATATATAAGGACTATCAAAAGTCTTGTTCCAAATATCCATGAAGAATATCTTATTGCCAATACTTCCATAGTTGAGGGTTGAATAAAAGGTCTCATCAAGAAGACCAATGAAGCTACAAGACTAAAGAGCTTGGAGAGCCTCATTGCAGAAATTGGAGAAGCCATTAAATAATTTCCTAGGATAACTCAGTGGAGAAATTCATGATAAAAGATAGTGAAATAATTGTGATAATTGTTGGCATCTGACAACAAGCCCAAAGGAGAAATATTTGGTAAATAGTTTGTAAAAATTTAGAGAGAATATTCATGAAAATCTTAAGATATTTAGTTTCTTGAGAAGAAATCCTTATTTGAAGTTAGAAATTATATAGAATAAACTTACCAAATCCAATAATATTTAGATATTGCCTTTAATAGCTAAGAAGGCACATTTCAGTAAATAGATTTACTACTAAAGTAAAATAAATATTGGTTTTATGTGTGATTACTTTATGTTTTAAGCATTTTTGTTTCATATTCATATCTGTTATTTGCTGCTAAATTCAAATTCTACATTCATATTTGAATACTTCTAGTGAGGGAGTGAGTACTGGAATGTGATCTTGGAGGTTGTTTCCTTAGAACTGTAAGTAAATTCTTTGCCTTATATTCATCTTATGCTGCTACCATGCTTGGTTGGAATTCTTACTGCTAGTCTTTTACCAATCCTAAACCTTCGGCCTATGACTTCATTTTCCATTTCTTTCAATTATTTCCAATTTCTTTCCTGCAATTCTAGTCTCAAACTAGTGTAGGATTTAGTAAGGGAGCTAGCCCTCTCTAGATATTGGCATGGAGGACATATATTTCCTCGGGCATTTCAATGTTGGACATGTATAGGGCATGCAAATGCAGGTTTGTATAATTAGGCAGATATTTGACCAACAATTTTTGAAAACCTGTGTTGATGATTAAAGGTAAATTCTACCTAAAATTGAGCAAGGAGCGAACGTTCTTTCTTTGATTCCCAAATTTTATTCCTGAATCACAATTTCTAGTAGATAAAGTGCCCCTCATATTTACTTCTTGTTATAGTAATAACCCATAGGTGAAAATAACTCGTTAAATACTATGAGTTATGCTCTGAGTTATTCTTTGCATTGTCTTTCTTATAGAGTGAAAGAGCTTCTCTTAAGACATAAATTTTCCCTAAAGATATACATTTTCCCTTAGAGTGGGTGAAAGGCATTATCACCCCATACTTCGAGTAAACATTATGTTGACTTTTCAATTCCCAATCTCTCCATAATCACCGTAGAGCTAAAACAAAACCTTTCACTACATCGTCGGGTTGTTTCCCTATAGCTTCACCCCAGTGAGGGGTAAATGAGATGCTCACCCCCTTCTTGGGATGAATGTGCTATTGACCATTCATATTTATTTTATACGCCAAAGTGGGGACCATACCTTGCTCCGTATATCCATTTGCCTGGACGAAGGGCGAATCTAACGTTCACCCCCCTTTTGGGGTGAATGCACCATTGAATTTTCAACGTCTTACTTGGAACTTGCAAATTTGTTTAGATTCACCAAAGCTTTCCATTATTGTGATTTCACCTCTAGGAGGGGTGAATGGGATGTTAGCCCCTCAATCAGGGTGAAATAACTATTGAATTTTCAACACCCTTTTTTTAGAAAACTTTAAAATGATGTTCACCCTAAAGTGGGGTGAACAAATATTTCACCCCAACTCTGCATAATCACCATGTATCATAAGCATAATCACTTCATGTCATTTATCCTTGTAGATTTTGGACCAAGGGAGTGATCTTGATCATGTGAAATTCCATGGCAACTGGATCAAAGGCAACCTTCTTGAGAGGACGGGTCGAGGCAAGTGCCTCTTTTCACCTATGACTTTTTAGCCACTGTGACAAACTGAGGTGTGCTCAATTTATTTTCTCTATGTTTGAAAAGTCTAGTGCTACCTTACCTTCAGGTAGTACTTACAAATCCAAACATGGTGTGAAATAAATTAGGATCTATGAAAGATCAAGCTTGAAGGAAGTAGAGGAGATATCCAAAAGAGGGGGGACCAAAATAATAGAGTGGATAGAAGAACCAGGAGTGGTTGTAGTTACGATCACTCATGAAGGATATTGCATACTTACAACCTTGGTGAAAGTGGTGGTGTAAATGGAAGGGAAAGGGCATGAAAATGGATTTGGCCCCGATGCGAATGAACTAAAAGAAAGGGATTTTGAAGAGAGGGGAATAGAAGAAGGAGAAATAGTGGCTTGCATATAGGAAAAATGGAGTGAAATAGACATAGAGGGCATGCTGAAGGGAAGAGTGAATTAGGTAGTAACTAAGGGAAATGAACTAATAGCCACTACATGATCTGAAGTAGAATTAGAATAAGAGGGGAGGAAAAACATACCTTTGGGCATGGGTACCGTGTGTCCTGGTGATGGAAGTGGCTGCATAATAACTTCTTCTTATGGCTACTCCACTTCTACCTCAAGGTTAATGATGTCCTCCTACTGCTCCATTAGCTGCTAGTGAAATGATGGAAAAATTTGAGCAACACTAAGCAAAGCAGTTGGCTCCAACATAGAGGAATAATCAGTTGTAGCAATTGCAAATGTAGAAACTGAAACATAAAAAACTACAATAGAAAAAATGGAAGTAGCACCAGTTTTTAGCCTCTTCATAGATTTTGGGAATGGAGGTGCCTCTTTAATAGTATGCTTCTCCAACAAAGGTGCATAATCTACATTTTGCTTCACTTGTCGGGATCTTTGCTGAAAAATGTATTGTTGCTCTTCCTCCTCGGGTGTCTCTTCTTCAGTTTCTAGGCATGCTGCTTTTGACACACTTTCACCACTATCATTTTTTTAAATATTTGAGGCAAATATTTTTAGTAAGTGATGGGTTGATAGGCATTGATATACTCATCATAGGATTTCGAAAATGCCTCATCTATTTTCAACCCAAAAACGAACATAATTTTTCCCCTATGGACATGCATAATACACCAGTTCATTAATTTCTCTTCGGTACACAAAGGGTGAGATTATTTCACATAGATGAATGGTTTAGGTGGAGGAATATTATATCTTTATACTTCTAGATTATACTCAGCCTATTGTTCATAGAAATCATGCCAGTGTGGGAGCGATATCATATATTCAATATGCTAATCTAAGTTGCGCCCATAAAAATTGTTATGCCTCTCTTGAATATCATGATGTGGGTAATAATGGAAAGTATTTGCCTTGATTATCTCAAAAAAGTTAACCAATGGATCATATCTCCATATTTGTGATAGTTCTATCATCCCCAGGACTTGAAGTACCACCGTGAGTAGTCTATTCTACTCGACCTAGTTTACTTCTATACTGTCAAACTTGAAAGGAATATTATAGGTGGTACTCTTACTACACCCTGCTCCATATACATCATTGGCATAATATATTTGTTGCACCACATCCATGGTGAACACATGCTCGGTGGTGAAGTATGGGAGAAGGAATGGCTTACCTATGAAGCCATAAATTCTTACGACCATACCTTGTGTTAACAAAAATATGTCATCTTTCTCCATTGTGATGATTTCCTCCTTCATCACCTATAGAACCCTATCACTTTGTCCATAAATCAACTCAATTTTGGGCCCCAAAAATAGATGGTAAAAATTATAAAATGACTCCCTTCTTGACATAGCGGGAGTCCATGCATAAACAAACAATAACTTGTCCTTCTCATCAACTTGTCTTATGACTGTAAATGAAAAATGTTGGTGCAAGTGAAAAAAGAAATACCATACAAGAAAGGATGTATGTTTGAAGGATGTCTCCTCTCCTGTATGCAATTTTTCCAAATGGATGTGCATATTATGATAAATAAAATTAGCCCAATCAAAATAAATCAGATTTATATCCCTTCTCATAGCCCTTGGGGCATAAAATTCCTCTGATATATGCATTATGCCAGTGTTGCTTTCCACTTGTGGATTGTAGAATATTTTGAAATACCAATGACCCACACCAGCATTAAGAACAAGTCAGGGCTCTTAAATTTTGATAATGATTTTGATAGATTTGGAAACTACCCCAACTATGGTTCTTTAATCAACAATGTCTCCATGAACTGACACATTGTCACTGTTGATATATATATTTTCTCTTCGTCGTTGATATGAAACTTCTTGAAAATAAGATCAGATGGAGGTTTTAAACCACATGCAAATGCTTCCCTCACTTATATGGCAGAGATGGAAAAATCACTTCCCCATTGGATTTTTAAATGACCCTGGTAAGTGGATTGTAATGTTTGGCAATTAAATTTACTAGCTCTGAGAAAGGGTGTACAAGCATACATAAATACAAAAATAATAGTGCATAAAATAACACCATTAATGGGCTCTATATTGAAACCCCTTTATTTAATACGAATTCTACATCTTTTTGAAGCTTTACCATACCCTTGTTTGTGATCAAGCAATCTCTAACCTCTTCCATGGTGTTAGAGTATGGGTCTAAGTCCACATTCTCATTTATTTGGGCCTTCTTGGACTTTGAACCACTTTATAATTTTATTTTTGACTACTTGGGCTCTGTAACCTCTTTAGCCTCTTTGCTCTTCATTCCCATTTTATCAATTCTGGAAACTCTAAAAGCACTTTGCAAATTCTACAATAATAGCTTGAAAATACACTGGCCAATTTTTTTTAAAAGGATTTTAAATTTTGCATGAATTTACCTATGCTCTATTTATAAAATGCATGCCACCCACCGAATTAAATGCCAAAAACCTTCTTGGTGAATTTGGGAGGGCTCATACCTTGTTTCCCTCAACCAAAACTAATCCCAAAGCCAAATGGTAACTGAATGAAATTCATTGTAAAATCACCTTAGGAAAGTGTGCCCTCCTAGATGTGTTGTGCCTTAAAAAAACATGCCTTGACTGTCAAAATGGCATTGAAAACATAAACTCACCAACTATAGACCAATAGGAACCTTTAATTTTGACATGGTAAGATTTTGGCTTCCAAGAAAGCGTAAACGTCTCCCAATGCAAACTTGGCACATGTTTTGAATTAACTGCTCCATGAATGCATCATTAATGTGCATGATCCTCTCTCAAAAATTGCCATGTTCCAAAGAAAAATCACTCTGGTGGCACACTTGAAAACTAGATTACTCTTCCCTAAATATGCCTTTCCTACTTGATGGAATTGATGGTGAACGTTCATTTAAAACCACCTCTTGCTTCTCCTTTTTTTCAAGTTTAGAAAAAGCATGGATTTTCTCTAAAAAACTTCATTGATTTTAGGGCTTCATTCCATTTTTTTCTTTTATCTACCTTTGTATTCACCTACATGCCCGAACGTCTTATACAACTCATGCTTTTGCATTTTACCCCTTTTTTTTTCTTTTTTATAGTATGATTTCACCTTGCATTAATATTTCAATGTGTTTGCCTCCTTTGGGGCCGACATGCATGCCTATCATTAAAAAATGTTATGCTCCTATATACAAGGTGCAAAAATCATGGATTTATAATGCTATCTTGATTGTACTTTAGTAGTCAATCTATTCACTGAAATGTGCCTTCTTAGCTATTACGGGCAATCTCTAAATATTCTTGGATTTGGTAGGTTTATTCTATATAAGTTCTAACTTCAAACAAGGATTTCTTCTCAAGAATATGAAGATCTTAAGGTCTTCACAAATATTCTCTTTGAAGTTTGACAAAATATTTGCCAAATATTTCTCCTTTGGTCTTGTTGTCATATGGTAACAATTGTCCCAATTCTTTCATTATATTTTGTAGTGAATTTCTCCACTAATTTATCCTAGGAAATTTTTTTATGGCTTCTCCAATTTTTGCAATGAGGCTCTCCAAGACTTCTCCGTGTTTCTCCTTGAGACCTATCCAAGGTCTTTAGTCTTACATCTTATTTGATCTTCTTGATGAGACCTTTTATTCAACCCTCAACTATGGAAGTATTGGAAATAAGATATTATTCATGGATATTTGGAACAAGAATGTATAATAGACAATGTAAAATTGTTCTAAATGCTACCAAAACTTAGGATCATGCATATAATGTACTCTGGAAGTTATTTAAGTAATAACAGAAAGCAAATTACACACAAATTTATGGCCATCCTTGGGTGTGCCATTCAGAACTACAAACCAAGAAATGCATAATAACAGGTGCAAAACAACTCAAAATTGCACTAAAACTTGATAGAAAGCATAAAATCTACTCTAGCATTGATCTATGCAAAAACAAAAGATAAATTGTGCTTAAATTCATGGTCATCCCTGGGTGTGTCATTTAATATTGCTAACCATCCTACATAGGGACAACCACCAAATATTGTGGTTTTTGCCATCAATTCCTTTGTGATTTGGTCCAAAATCCTACTACGGGTGTTGTCATTATATTTTGGGATATGTTTCACTCAAATGGATAAGTTTTGTAAATGGATTGCATATTTTAGAATCACTTGAAAACCTCCTTCGCTCGATGGAGATCTCAAGGGAAAACACGCAGTGTATTGGGGGTAAATCTTGATAGCACTTTATGGTGAAATATTGTGAAGACTCCTCTTCAAAATTGGGTGGAATAACTCCACTTTATAGCTCAAGTGATCATATGGTCAAATGGGCATGCTTGTTCATGTGAGGCAGGTGCTTCCATTTATCCAATCCTTGCCATGCGTTGGAGGGGGAAGAATCTCCAATTTGGACCTCCAATTTGCAACTTGGCATGAGAGTTATGCACCCTCAAACTGGCATGCTTCAATGGGTAGGATAAATGGTAGAATATGGGTGCCATTTATCTCACATTTGACTTTTTGAGTATCCAACGCCATGGTCATCCCACCCAAGGATGGTTGCTTATGGTCGTCACTAGGTAGGACAACCATAAATTGAAGTCATCCTGGGGTGGGATGACCATGTTTACATGGCAAAAAACTTCCCAAAAGTGGGGTAGAACCTCAAAAAAGTGGCTAGGACCACTATTTAACCTCAAAATTTTTCCCAAGGAGGGCATATGGTGTTGATTAGATTGTGTCTTGGCAGTCTAATTGGATTGACATGATTTTAGTATCTACAGATGCCCCTTTTTGGGATGCATTGTGTGTAGCACAGTGTGAAGCAAAAATAGATGACTAAAATTTCAAATGATCAAGGTTATTTAATAACCTAACAAAAATTAAATTCCTCAATCATGGAAAGGCCATGCATCTTTGAATCCTTACTTCAGACAAGCTAAAAAACTTGATTCAAGTATAACCTTTCATGCCAGGCTTACTTGATCTTGTAAATTGTTTAATCATGAAGAGGTAAGGCCTATGATACTTCATGATTCCATGTGCCAAGTATTTTTTTAATTGAAAATTTTGCTTTTTTTCTACCCAAGTATGAGCATGATTGTTTTTGGCAATGATTCGTTGACGAACTTAATTTGCACGATTAAGTGTTTGATTATTGATTTTGATTATAAATATGCTAATTATGACTACCCCCTCAAGTGATGAGTCGATGAGGGAATAAACAATGATAAAATCAATGAGTCACTTGATCCATATGAATTGGTTGGGGTTCCTTCAACTTTACTCATTGTAAAATTTCTTAATTTTGTGAGGATTTTGATGATTTTGTTGATATTTCCTGGAAGAAACAAATTGAATGCCTCATTACCATGGAGAAGTTTGAACACAGTGGTATTATTGGGGATTTAAGGATAGACTTTTCAATTCATCCATGAATTATTTGTTTTAATCTTGATCCATAGTGAATTTTATCAGATTTGACCTGTTTTTGGTGGTTTTAAGGCCATTTTTGTTGCTTTTTGTGTTGTTTTTGGGGTGTTGTTTGGTGGCCATACTAGGGTGGTATGGTTGCATATTATGTGTCCATCCCAAGGTGGGATAGTCACCATATTTTACGGCAATATCACCTTGAGATGACCATACCTTTTGCAGGTCTATTTAAGATCAAAATTTGAAAAATAGGTTCATTTGTGTAGTTTTGATTAGGCAATTTGAAAGGTGAGAAGTAGGAGTGTGATTTTACAAAGTGTAACAATACAAAAATCCTCCCATAGTCACCATGAGCCATCCTACAAACTCGTCAAGCGGTGGAGCTGGAGTAAGATGGATAAGGGATGAATTTGCTACTACAATTTATTACTTTTGGAAGAGTAATTATCTTCACTTTTTGCAAATGAAACACACTAAATCTTAGTAAATGAACCTTGATAGTGATATTTATTATTTTGTGCTTTAGTTGGTGTTTTTATACATTTTTGTTACATTTTTTTTATTTTTGTAAGGTTTTTTGGTTGTTTTTGGTGGCCAAGAAGGCCATCTTTTGCATAATTTTTGGGGCCATCCTAGGGAGGGATGACCATCTTGAGTTGTTTCGGGGTCATCCCTGGATGGGAAGGACACAAATTTGGGGGTCATACCTGGGTGGGATGGCCATGATTTCGCAAGAAAAGTGCCCTTTTTAAGGTGTTTTTGGGTTTCTTTTTGCTTCTTTTTGTTTTGTTTTGTTTTTTTTTGTATTCTTGCTTACCCCTTCCAGGTGATCAAGAGTCGATATCAATTTCCAACTCTATTTAGGAATACTCATGGCCTATTGACATAGGATTATTAGGAATGGATTGACACCATTAATATCAAGCAAGTGACAAGACTAGAGCCAGTGATGAGAGACAAAGCCTACCTGACTACACTAATAGATTTGTGGGACCCTCGCACCAACACCTTCCACTTGCTGACTCGATAGATGATGATGAACCTAGAGGACATCTACTATATTTGGTGTATTACAATAGAAGGGTGGTCAATTATATCTACTCATAAGGATCTTAGAGATACGATTTTGTAGAGATACTTCAGAGATAACTAGCCTAATGTGCTATGTGATTTCCTAGTGGAGGTATCCTAGTGGACCTATGGTATGAGGAAGAGGTATTGACTATGATACATGCCCTACTAATGATGCTTATTTCTAACATGCTACTTCTAGACTCAACAGGAGCCAGGTTCCCTTGGAAACTTCTAGATTTGGAATTTTCACTGGTGGAGTTCACCATAGAGAGGCCATTACTGATGGCATGGGGTACTACTTTTCTAGCATAGATTTATGATGAGTTGTACGAGATCCGCTATCATGGGAAGAAAGGATTAAGTTATATATTTCTATTGTAGATGTTGGGATGATAGAATACTATCATGAATCGATCATTAGGGCTACCTTGGATGATGCAGGTACAACTCACAAATAGGGAGATAGGATATGGGATCCTATGGTAGTGGGATCAAGAGAGGGGTTAGAGCCATATCGATGCAGGTTCGATTGACCATTATGTAGATTTATTTGCATGGCTCAGGGTAGATACGGTTATCTAGAGACCATACAAAGACTCTACAGAATGGCCTAAGGCTAAGGCACAACTTCGGTAGGTATGATGATGTAGGTTGCTATTTAGTTGACACAGGACCGAGTGAGAGTACTTCCCATATGTTCAAGGGCTACAGAAGTTTGGACTATGCTAAGGGTTACCTAGTGAGCCAATTATCTACCAATATCATTGTGATGAGAGGATATTTATTTGGCATATAGTGGAGGTATTTGGGAAGGATATAGATCCTATGGAGGCTACCTCTAAGAGAGATGATGTCGAGACCATAGCAGAGTATAACTCCTAGTGGGTGATTTGTCGATGGCATGAGCATGGATATCTATGGGGTGTTATGGCTGTAGGGGTATAGGAGGCTCATGGGGAGGCTTCAACTAAAGAGGAGATAGAATTAGGTGAGAAAAAAAATTAGGGGGTAAACTTAGGGGAACGACATGTGCATCATAAGATAGGTGATGAGTGGATGTACTGCATGGAAATGAAGGGCTAGTAGGGGTACTTAGAGGATGACTTGGATGAGTAGGGAGTGAAGGAAAAATTGGTAGCATGGGATATTACCATTTCTTGGATACAAGGTGAGATGATTTGAGGGATATAGGAGTGGAAGGAGTATGCAAAGGAGAGGGCTCTCCTACAAGTACATGTGTAGATTACATAGGTATATATTGATTGATAGACATTAGTTATGGATGGGCAAGTGGTAGTGATAGATATGCATGCGGTAGACTTAGCTACACTTCTATCATAGTTTAGGGTAGGGATCTTGAGATAGGATGTGGTAAGTGGTGATGAGGTAGCTAGGATACAATTAGAGGTGAAAAAACTCTAGAATTTACTGGGTGACTACCAGGCTCATCATTGAGAGGATCTATTGCACACATAGGATTTGGAAGATGAGGTAGCACACCTTAGAGGGCACTTACCAGCTCATCCTTCTGCTAGTGGATCCTAGTAGAGTAGGAGGAGTGGTACAGGGTAATCATCTATGAGGATGGGAGATCCTAGCTATGTGTTAAGGGTAGACAGGGTAGGGGTAGTATATCTGGGAGCTCTCAAAAGATGATGGCTGATAGTGGGGGTGAGAGCCATGGTGTTGGTCCTGTGTGACCATGGATTTTGAGATTGTAGTTATTTTTATTTTTGAATTTTTGTAGTGTGAGGTCTGAGGACCCACTTTAATGTAGCCTATGGGTATTTTTTGGATCATGATGTAGCTTTTTATCCCACACGCACACACACACACACACACACACACACACACACACACACATATATATATATATATATATATATATATATATATATATATATATATATATATATATGAGTTTTTTTATTGTCATCATGTGTTTCCTTATTGCTTTATTGGATGTATGCAATGCTTATGTTTGCTTTACTAATGCTTTGATGGATGCATGTATTGTAATATGATGTTTTTTATGATATGGATATGTGTAGATGCATAATGAAATGGATTATTTGTTGATCTATATGATGAAATATGTATACTATTTGATACACTATGTTAGCACCATATACTATATACAATTAATCAATTAATTTGTGATGTTGTCATGAGACTATGTGATGGATATGTGAAAATTTAAACTAACAAAAATGTGATAAAATGGTATGGATATTATAGACACTAAAATCTGGTCAATCCGATTATGCTACCATAAGCAATGGCTAAATGACATACCAAGGCCCCTAGGGCAGCCCTCAATAGGTATACAGTGGTCCTAACCACTCAGTGCAAGGTTTTGGAAGGTTTCAGGCCACTTTTGGGACCTTTTGAACACCCTATTTCTATTCGTCCCACCCTGGGATGAATACAAATTCTATTCATCCCACCTTGGAGTGAATAGCAACATTCATCCTAGGGTGGGGTGAATAGCAGGTTTGACCAATAAAAAGTCAAATCTGGGCCAATGGCACCCAGTAACGGTCAGATTCCTAGCTATTATTACCCACAAGTTAGGGCACATAGCAGATATTATGACATGCTCAATGAATGAGGCCAATTTGGGAGATTCTCTTCCCCCTCCAATGCATGTCGCCTCGGTGGCCAAGTGGCGCCTCTTGCCCTGCATGCCCTCGCATGCCTTTTGACCCATGAAGCCTCCTTGGGCTATAAAGTGGATGTATTTTCCACACAAAATATAGAGAGGAGTTTTAGGTTTAAGCAATGGAGTGCTGCTAAGATTTCCTTTCACCCTTTTGTGCCCATTTTTACCTCGAAATCTCTACCTAGCGAAGGAGGTTTGCGAGTGAACTAGTAGGCGCAATTTGTCACATAACCGAACCATATGAGTGAATTACCTCACAAAATTTGATGAAAATACCTCCCATAGTGTTTTGCATCAATCCCTAATGGAATTGGTGGTAAAATTTAGGTAAAAATGGTGGGCGTCCCACCCCGGGTGCCCCCCAATTTGTGATAGTCGTATTCATCCCACCCTATGATGAATAGAAATATGTGCATGATTTTGTTACTATTTTTAATTATTTATTTTCTATATTATCATATTATGCTTCAGTTCAAATTTCAGGTCATTCTGAGCTATATTGGCCGAGATATTGCAATTTTAGTGTTTTGTAGGGTCTCATGCAGGTCTCCAATGGTCATCTAAAGAAACACCTAAAATATTACTGATTTTTAAAATATGATCAAATGGGTTTCTTTAAAATATCATTTTATGTATTCTTTCCAATTTTCATGTGTTTTGGATATGTGTAGGGCCAGAAATTGTTTGCTTTGTGTTTTGTAGGTTGCGCACGGTCATTGCAATTACGAGGCACCAAAGGACACAATTTCGATATAATTTTTGGTGATATCTTCCCAAAATATTCTATTTTACATATCTCTATAATTTCATAGCATTTGGAGTTCATTTGATATAGGCACACCATATATGCTATTTTCTTGCCTATGGGGATTGCATGTTTTACATCATACGCACTTGCTATTTGACATTTCTTGTTTCCTTGTGTGTAGGTGTAGGTTTTATAGTGCATTAGGAAGGATTGAAAGACCTCAAGATAAAATATACAAGTGGTGGAAGCATTGGCCCACCCACTTCGATTGTGGGTACGAGGAAAGACATTGGATGTGCACCCAAGTTACTTGAAGGATTTTGATCCTTGGGCACCCGATTTGTAAACATTTGTATCATCCATTTGAGCCCTCAAAGGGGAAATTTTGTAACCTATATTTTATCTACCCAATTAATAAGAAGTCAATTTACTTTGCATCATTTCTTGTTATTTGCTATCTTTTCCATCTTACTTGCATGCTTCCGTTTGATGCTCATACACAATAGGACATAGATACACATATTTTTTATCATAATTTGGTGCACCATTTTTCCCTAATTCAGTGGTGATCATGGTGGGACCCAGTCCCTTTTGCTTTAGGTGAATTTTGGAGCTCATTTTTCATATTTTCATGTTGCAGGTGCTATTCATTTTAGACTGAAACGAACCCTGACCTGCTATTCATGCCACCCTGGGATGAATGCGAATTCATCCCACCCTAGGAAGAATATAGACCTGCTATTCATCCCACCCTAGAGTGAATAGAAACCAGAGAGTTTTCAGAGCAGAATTCCAAAAATAGCAAGTTTTGGCAGTGATGAGGTAGGCATCTGAATCTTCTATCTCTATTTTTCATTTTCAGAAACTATTTTATTTGGTTTTTCTCACATATTTTGCTTGTTTAGAAAGGTTAAAAGTTATTTTTCCTTTTTATTAAACACAAAATAACAAAAACATATAAAAGGAGAAAAATCAAAATAAATTTAAAGTAGGAATGCATCTCTTTGGATTGCTTGCTTGTAGCCTACCCAATGGGTAGGCTAGCATTTAGGGTTTTGCATTTCTAGATACATTTGTGAGTTATTTTTATACTAAATTTCTGAAAGTAAAATACACCTTTTGCATGCATTTAGTGAATGATCATCGAATGCTTCTTTGTTTACTTTCTTTGGATTAAAAAGAACCACACACACCATGATTCACTTAAATGCTAGTGAGGTGGATTTCATCACCATCCACTAGTAGAGTTCAATGAGGTGGCTTTCATCTCCACCCATTGTCTCAAATCCCATGAACCTTATTCTTTGCCAAGGTCGGTTCCAAGATCCATCATAGCCCATGGGTTATAGCATGTATCTCTCTTCGAAGAGGTATATCATAGACTACGGGTGAACTGGGTGAGGAACTGGTAGGACCTATGCTCCTTGGCCATGTGTGGACCTCATCACCACACATTATAGGTGGGATAACATGACCTGGAGTTCATAGCCAGGTTGTCGAGCTATGAGTATACAGGTGAAATCCAATTTAACACAAGATTATCATTCAACAATATTTCAAACACGTGACACAAGGTCATTCTTTACAAACAACACATCTAAAACACACAAAATAGTTTAGGGATTCACATTTAAAACTTAAAAGAGATAATCATCTATCTTATTGAGTGTTTCCTTTTTTATTTGCTATTTCATTAAGAATTTGTAAAGAAGATAATCATCTAGGGTTTGGTAGAGAGTTACGATGGTGTGCACCCATAGCCAAGCCCAATCATGGGTAGAAGCTATGGAGAGTGGACTAGGAGACATGAGTCATCTCCGCTATAGCCCTAGGGACCTGGTCATACCTCCCTAGTGAGCCTCTACTCACCCTAGCCCCAAGACAGTGGGGCATGAGCCACACCTATGAGGGAGCCCTATGTGGGACACCCCTAGGGATGATGGAATTTACTTGGGAGAGTGTTCTTGATACTTAGATACATCACACGCCTTCTTGAATGAAAGGCAACAATACACTGAGGTGCTAGTAGATAGAGTGGTGCCATGCATCCACATACCTATTAGGGCTGACACACCTATTCATAGGCCAGAGCATGACTTCACACACTAGGTAGAGTAGGTCGATATGACCTTGCCTACACATCACCTTGATAGGGTACAATAGATTAGGCAAACTGATGGGTATGATACTCATCACTCAAGGTGAGCTAACTCTACCCTACCCTTCCTCATCCAGGAAGGAAGGCATGAGGAAATCCTAAATTTTCCTTAAGAGTAGTATTTTATGCATGCACGATGTGCCTCTATGCCCATTGAGTATAATGAGCATATGCCCCGACCCAAACCTCAAGTTAATGTGATGACCCTCGATCGAGGGAAGCATGCGATGGATATCATAGATTATCTTGAATGAGGTCAGCCTCAGGGTGAGACTCCTAGGCCTCTTAGGCCTCGCATAATGGAACAAATTAATCAAGTAGTTGCAAGATACATAGAATGCCAAGCTCAATTCAAGTAGCTTCGATGAGACAAAGAGCAACTAGACCACTTGCATCAGCTTGAGAAAGAGAGAATCGAATGGTAGACCAATGAGCTATTCTAGAAGACTCTATGAGAGAGGGTTCCTACCCCTAAGACACATAGGTAGGAAGTCCACCCGAGGCAACCCATGCTCATTCGAGATAGGTCTCCTAGGCCTTATCCAATGTTGCCTCCATGACCTCCTAGGCTAGATCGAGATGTGCCTCCCAGGCCAAACATAGGGCACCCATAGTAGGTAGATAACCCTCTTTATAGACCGACTCGAGAGATGCCCTATGGGGCCTACAATGAGCATGAGCCGAAAGTAGAGTACTTGGAGATGCCTTACCAAGGTAGGGGGTGACATGCCACCACCCCACAATAGGTTGGAGGATCCTAGACCTCCACCGTAGGATGTGAACAAGGATGAGGAGATCAAATCCTCAGACCCTTATAAAGAGTTGCTAGAGCACCTAGAGTTAGTAGAGAACAAGACCTCTGGGTCTGGATCTCAAAAGCCTACTATGCACCAATTGCATAGTCAACCCATCCATCCTTTGATTCCTACACCTCCTTATCTAGAGCAATTTAAGTTGCCTCAATTGGCTACATTTAAAGGAGAGGAAGATGCATAGGAACATGTCACTAGATTCTTGGGCTAATGCTTTGGCATTCATGATGATGATGCTTTGCTTTTGAGGACATTCATGACTACCCTCTCAGGCCCTACCTCGGAGTGGTTTTACCAACTCCCTAAGCATAGCATCCACACCTTGGACCAACTTGTAGATGCATTCCTAGAATGCTTCACCTTCAATACCAAGAGGAAGGTGACGTTGGTCGACTTAGTTGGGTTGAAATAGTATGATGATGAGTCAATAACAAACTATGGTAATAGATGGTGAACCTTGCTCGCCAAGCTACCTTATCTTCTCCCCATGTCGGAGTTGACTCAAATGTTCTCCAAGAGCTGCCTGAAGCCAATCTCCTTGTTGTTGCAGCTACAATAGTATCCGACTCTTGAAGATGCCCTAGCATAGGCTAGGATCATCGAAGAAATCAAGATTCAAGAGGGCAAAATTGTGAAGCCTCACAAGGAGTGGAACAAGAATGCTAAAAGCACCCCAACATAGTCTAAGCCAGCAATAGTAAATCAAGTTGCCATTAGTGTCCCAGGGCCAATGCAAGCCATGCCACCTCAAAAGCCTAATTATCAGGCCACACCCAGGAACTATGCCAAGGATAACCAAAATAGTCAAGGGAAAAATCAACAACATCACCCCAAGTGATAGTTCACACCTATTGCAGAGTCTATGGACTCATTGTTTGACCACCTCTTAGTGGCTAATGTGATTCACCTGCCTGAGAGTCGACCTATCGACCCAAATGCACCAAAGCCCAAAGGATACAGAGAAGACCTATATTGCAAGTTTCATAGGCAAAATGGGCATGATGTGCAAATGTGCTACAAGTTCAAGCATTTGGTGCAAGACATGATCGATAGGAATGCCCTTCAGGTGGACAACCCTATTGCACCAAACAACCAACAGATGGAGGTCTTCAAAGACCCCTTGCCTACCCATGTAGAGCAGGCCAAGCCAACACCCCAGGTGAATGAGGTTCACCATGCCCCTCCTAAGCAAGGGTATGTCGGCATGATCAACATTGTAATGAGGAATAGGTGGTACCCAAGTCCAGCCGCACCACCCATGGCTCAGAATGATGTCCCCTCGACATCATAGCCTCTATCACCTCCTATGCCGAGCCTCCCACCTAGGCCTATTGTCACCATCAAGAGCAAGCTCACTCAGAGCTTAAGAACAATGTCCACCTGACTCTCCATCTATGAGCTCATTCAACAATCGACACCTCATAGAGAAGCCTTGATGGAGATCCTTAAAGCAATCGAGCTTCAGCCCTAAGAGTCTGACTCCTTCAACAACTTCATGGGGCATGTGCGACAATGCACAAAATTGGTGATTACCTTTCGAGAAGATGAGCTTAAACTAGTTCCAAATGATATGGTAGATCCCCCTTTGCACATCATCGCATGTGTGAATGGAATGCCATACAAGAGAGTGTTGATAGACACTAGGTCTTCTAGAAATATCATCATGACAATAGCTCTCAAGCATTTGAAGCTCCCAACATCCCACATTGTCGCATCTACCTACACCCTCCAAGCCTTCAATGATGCCATATGCTCAATGGTTGGTACGATCATCCTACCTATTCAGGTAGGGGAAAAGACCATCTCGACGTTGTGCCACATCCTGGAGGGTGAGATGGCATACAATATCCTATTAGGTAGACCATGGATCAGGGACATGAAGTGTGTCCCTTCCATCGCTCACCAGTGCCTTAAGTACACTCATGAAGGGCAAGTTCATGTCATCCCTATGGACCTAGAGCCCTTCAAGTATTGCAATATGGTGCAGTAGCTCCCCGAGTCAACCTTACCATCAACCCATCTAGATTTTCAACCGAATAAATCTAGCCAAGGTTTGACTTTACCACCATCATAGGCCATACCATCCACATCATCGGCACCCCCATAGATGTCTAGTGCACCTATGGATCCTTTGCCTAGGAACCCAGGGAAGTGGCCTATTGAGGAGGCCCAGTCGACCATATCCACCATCTCCACAGAGGAGGTTCCTAGCCAAGTAGATGAGGAGCTACCGCATGAGATGAATGATGAATCAGATCAGGTCTCACTCTCATCCCTCTTCTATCCATAGCCTCAGGTCATAGTGCACCTAGCTTCCACCAGATTGGGGGAGTACATGGTTAGGAATGTTACAACCACCCCTGCTATAGAGTCGGTGCAAGACATGGGTCGACCCCATCTTCCCATAGGCACCATCATGCCTCTTGGCCTCCCCCTAATCAAATGAATTTTATCTATGGGGGCCTTGACTATGGCATCGAACCTTATCAATAGTAGGAAGAAGATGAAGAGCCCTTTGGAGAAGACATTAACTACTTGTCCAACCCTAAATTTACTCTGAAGTACCTTGACCTATGCAATTGGCATGGTTATGGGTTAGGCCTGTATGAGTAGGGCACTCGAGTTCCCTACCAGCCATAGTATCAAATGCCTTATGACAAGTCTAGCTTGGGATTCAACAACCTTTGCCCTTAGACATCCTCATAGATAACTTAGAGTGCATGACTCTAGATTGTAGAGATGAGCTCACATGAGATCCTTTCACCAACCCCAATCATGTCTACTCACTAGGGGACTACTTCCCTATGCCCTTGGGAGATGATGAACCACCTCATGATGATATTCACTCTTATGAGAGAGGTGAAGGTTCATGTACTCTTCCCCATGATAGTGAGGAAGAGGATCTAGGGTCCCCTTATGAGTGGACATCAGATGATGAGTCAGATTATGGAGTCGCACCCATTGATTCTAGTAGCTTAGATGGAGAAGGCCCTCGAGTCATCCCCATAGATGATGAGGATGAGTTCTATCTATGCATGTTCCCATTACATCATCCCATATAGTGACAACTTCTACCTCTAGAGGAGCAAGCTCACCCATAGCCACATCGACCACCGTCGGTCATTCCACCACCCCCACAACCACCTCCTCAGGTCTTGCGACATTCGGAGGTCCGTGGACACCATCAACCACATAGGGGAAATCATCCATCCATAAATATGATTTCCATAGATCTGTTCGAACCCCTACGAGATCTGAATAACCCGTTGGAGCCATTGCACCTCGACATGGGGGCAATCAACTTTGATCAGGGAGATTCACCACCCTCACCCTCTGAGTATTGGCCTTGCGATGAGATGTTACAACCATTTCATTTCTCTCTAGGGCCAACTCATGATGTCTTCCATGCTGAGGAGGAACCCGAGGTTCCCATTGATGATCTAAATCTAGCTGATGACATCCATTTGATCCCTACCCCCCACCAGTTGGAGGAGGGGTCGCATATGTCAATCGAGCCTATGATTGACAAAGATATTAACTCAGATCCTAGAGAACCCATAATGTATCAAGCTAGGGGAAAGTCTATCCCCCATAGAGCAAGCCGATTACATAGCCCTTCTCATAGAGAAGAAGGCAGCTTTTGCATGGTCTTACAAAGACATGCTAGGACTGGATCCAAATCTAGTCACCCATAATCTGATGCTTGATCCCAAGGCCAAGCCTATCAAGCAAAAGCTGAGAAATATGCATCCAACAGTGGCCTTAATGGTCAAATATGAGCTACAAAAGTTGTTGGATGCCAAGTTTATCATTTATGTAGACTATCCACCATGGTTGTCCAACATGGTTCCTCAAGAAGCCTGATGGGAGGATTCACATTTGCATCAATTTTTGAGACCTAAACAAAGTGAGTCCTAAGGATGATTTTCCTTTGCCGAGCATCGATGCCCTGGTAGATGCCATAATGGGCCATAAAATGTTATCCCTTATGGATGGCTTCTCTGGGTACAATCAGATTTGTATCAACCTAGAGGACCAGCTCAAAACAACGTTCACAATGCCCTGGGGAACATTTTGCTATAAGGTCATGCCTTTTGGCCTTAAAAATATCGGTGCCACCTACCAGCATGCCATGACATACATCTTCCATGACTACATGCATAATATTTTGGAATATTACATGGATGACTTATTGGCTAAATATTTGTTATGCCATGAGCATCTCGATGTCTTGCGCAAAGTCCTCGATCGCCTTATCGAGCATAATGTGAGACTGAACCCCAAGAAGTGCATCTTTGACATCACATCTAGAAAGCTCTTGGGATTCATAGTTTCTAAATGAGGCATCGAAGTAGGCCCTAACAAGGTCAAGGCCATCCTCGAGATGCCTCCCTCGACTACCATCAAGCAGCTTCGAAGTCTGTAGGGCAAGATAGCATCCATCAAATGCTTCATAGCGCAATTTTCGGACAAGTGTCGACCCATGAACAAGTTATTGCACAAGGGGGTCACATTCCATTGGGATGATGAGTGTCAAGAGGCCTTTGATGCAATAAAATAGTACCTAGATTTACCACCAATGTTGGCTCTACCTCGACCAGGAGTGTCATTCCACTTATACATCTCAACCACTGAGATTGCATTGGGTGCCATGTTAGCCCAAAACAATGAACTACATAAGGAGCAGGCTACTTACTATCTCAACCACACCCTAGTCAGTTATGAGATCAAGTACGCATACATTGAGAAGTTATGCCTAGCGATGGTTTTTACCACCAAGAAGCTATGACATTACATGCTTAGCCATACCACGTATGTTGTATCTAAAGAGAATCCATTGTGATACATGATGAGTCACACTTATCATAACAGTCGCACGATGAAATGGATCATGTTGTTGATGGAGTTTGACCTAGAATTCATTGGAAAAAAATCAATCAAGGGTCAGGTCATCATCGATCAACTCGTAGAGGCTCCTCTCCAGGATGATCAACCTCTGAGCATGGAGCTTCCCGATGATGGAGTCTTCCAAATATCAAAATCACCTGATTTTGATGAGCCTGAGTCACAGGCAGATATGACTCTATTCTTTGATGGCTCCAAATGTGAGCAAGGAGGTGGCATAGGGATCATGTTTTTCACACCGCATGGGGCTCCCATACCCCTATCATTTAAACTCGATTTCCCATGCACCAACAACAATGTCGAGTATGAAGCCTTGCTCATAGGTCTTCAAATGGCTATCACCATGAAAATCACCAAGCTTAACATCTTTGGTGACTCCTTGCTCATTGTTAACCAGGTCAAAGGGATCTACCAGTGCAAGTGCCTAGTTCTACAAGCCTACAAAGCCCTTGTGGATAAATTCTTAGTAAAGTTTGAATGGTATGACATCGAGGCACTCCCTCGATCATCTAATCATTTTGTGGATACGATGGCCTCCTTAGGGTCCTTGATCCCGTAGAACCCCATTGATGAGATGACAACCATTCAAGTCAAAATGCTCTCGTAGTCTATGGTTGAGCGTGAGGATACTCAGGCCATGCCGGAAGTCCACTTGATTCAAATTGAACCTCATCAAGAGAGATTCTTGCACCTTCACGAGCTTGAATAATGATGATTGGGGGATTTTTTTCCCTCAAGCCCCTTTTGATAGTAGTACAATGCTATTCTTACAAATTCTTTCCCACTCAACATTTTCTCGAGATGAATTTCAAGAGGGATAGGCAATTCATGCAATCGAGGCTTCCTCACAATAGGACTGGTCCACACAAATCAGGGAGTATCTAAAGCTTGGTAATCTCCCTCCTAGATTGTCGCATGCCACTAAAAGAACATTCAAATGGAAGGTGACAAAATATGTCTTGCTAGGAGATATTATGTATCATCGAAGCTATGAAGGGATCCTCCTTCATTGCTTAGAGCATCAAGAGTCGGCTTGGGCAATCGCCCAAGCACACGATGGTACATGTGATGGCCATTTTAGTGGTATGGCCATCGCAAAGTGCATTCTTCGCATGGGCTACTATTGGCCAATTTTAGAGTGAGATTGTTGTGCATATGTGAGGAAGTGCATGAAGTGTCAACACCATGCTAACTTGACACATGTACCTTCCTAAGCCTTACAACCGATCCAATCGGCTTGGCCATTTTTACAATGGGGGTTGGATTTAATCGAGAAAATCTCCCTTGCATCCTTAGGCCATCACACATTTATCATTATGGCTACCGAGTATTTTACAAAGTGGGTGGAAGCGATTCCCCTTACCACTACGATAGGACCTCGCATCATGGAGTTCATATTGCATAATATCATTTGTCATTTTGGTATTCCATCCAAGATCATTTCGGATAATGGGACATCATTTAAGAATAAATATGTGTATGCTTTAACAACAAAGTATAATATCTAGCACAACTTTTTGATGCCCTACTATCCACAAGAAAATGGGCAAGCAGAGGCTTCCAACAAGACATTGATTGCCATTCTCAAGAAAACTGTCAAAGAGAATCACATCGATTGGCACACGCAAATACCCCTTGCTCTATGGGCCTACCGCACTAGCATTCAGATGCCCACTAGGGCCACCCCATTTTCACTAGTGTATGGTGCTGAGGCAGTCATGCCTCTAGAGCTGGAAATCCCATCGCTATGCATATCCATGCAAGAGTTCATCGATGATGACACCATGCGATAGGCTCACCTAGATCAGCTTACATTGCTTGATGAACATCGTATTAATGCTCTCGAGCACCTACGCATTTATCAAGAGTGACTTAAAAGAGCCTACAATATGAAAGTCCATCTTAGAGACTTTTAGGTTGGTGACCTTGTTCTGAAAGAGAACCAACAAAATTCTAATTTTCTGCCCCATCTAAGGGACAAGTTTATGGCAAACTGGTTAGGTCCTTATGTCATTACTAGTCATATCGGACCCAAAACTTATCGCCTAGCCTCCCTTGAAGGCGTCGAGGATCCTAAACCCTTGAACATCCTTCACTTGTGGCCTTTCCATGCCTAGAGTGTTATGGCTCAACCTAAAATGCTCCTAGGTGGTCTATAACCATCTAGGTCACCCCAAAATGCTCCAAGGGTGCCTTTAACCCACTTGGTCAACCTAAAATGCTCCTAGGTAGTCTATAACCATCTAGGTCACCCCAAAATGCTCCAAGGGTGCCTTTAACCCACTTGGTCAACCTAAAATGCTCCTAGGTGGTCTATAACCATCTAGGTCACCCCAAAATGCTCCAAGGGTGCCTTTAACCCACTTGGTCAACCTAAAATGCTCCTAGGTGGTCTATAACCATCTAGGTCAAACCCCCCCAAAATGCTCCAAGGGTGCCTTTAACCCACTTGGTCAACCTAAAATGCTCCTAGGTGGTCTATAACCATCTAGGTCACCTCAAAAGCCCCAAAGGCATCCATAAGCCCTTTGGTCACCCCAAATGCCCCAATGGCCCCCAATAAGCCCATTGGTCACATGTATATATCTATCAAAAAAAAATCAAAAACATCATATATATCAATCAAAAATACAAAAATATTGCATCGCATTGCATCTTCAAACATCATCAAAATAAAAAACATCATATATCAATCAAAAATACAAAAATATCATATTGCATTTCATTACATCGCATCTCATTGCATTATCAAAATCATATGCATTAGGCATACTCATTATTGCACTTTGCATTATAGAGTTGCTCATACGTGTCTAGCACTAAGACTGTACATTATTCATTATTCCAAAAACAATTATGTCAAAATCATTATCCACATCATTCCATTTTCCACTTATCATATTCACTTACATTTCACATTGGTCATAATAGTGTCTATCTCCCATCACATAGTCATTTGTTCTAGAATGTCTTTAGGATTTTTAGTCACTCAACCATCTCTAGTTTTCTTTTCAGATTTTGTAGAAAGCTATCATGATTTTTAGGAGGTAGAGTCTTGCTTAGATTATACCTTGTATACAACAAATCCCAACACATTTACACATTAATAAATCCAAGTTTTGTGCAAGGAAAGATGAAAACCACGAAGTGGTCTAGGTTACTTTAAGCGAAAAGGTCATCCTACTCATCCCCCTATGTGAATGGTTCAAGAATGCTGAGAATTGGAAAAAGGACAAGCTCTTCCCTACCCAATTCCCCAAAATAAATAGTGGTTTTCACCACTATCAAAAATCCCAATTCCCAAAATCCAAAAAGTTCAAAAAAAAAACAAAATCCCAAATTCAAAATCCTCAAAAGTCAAAGTCAAAGTCAAAATCAAAATCAAAGCAAAATAAATAGTGGTCATCACCACTCCCCAAATCCCTTGCTCAAAGAAAACAAAATACAAAATAAACAGTGATTATCATCACTACACATGAGCAAGTATCCCAATAAAATTGAAGAAAAGAAGGGAGCTTGAACTTGAATCCTTAGAATTCTCAGCATTACTAACCGTATCGCATGATGATATGTCTATCACATTAGCTTTTGCGTGTGTGTAGACCAATGTTTGCATGTGGATGAGCTAGATTTTGGTAACCTATACTACCTAGTGGTCTAATCCTACCAAGTACAAACCTAGGATCATGACATTCATAGGGTGATCCTCATTCTAGGTTTGGTGGATAGCCTATCTAGAAATGGTGGTATCTTTATGCATCTCACAGGAATGAACTCACTTGCACACACAGGGATATGAAGTATCTTGGTCATCCTAGCAGATTCATACCTTGTCAAAAAGTCTTGCATAGTCAGTATATAATATTTGATCAAGTTAATTAGAGTGTTTGAGTCTCATGAAAACCTCATCTACATTCTATAACATCTCATTTCATTTATTCCATTATATCACATTGCAATAATACATTTCCATATATCCATTACACAAAAATAGTACAAAAAGAAACAAAAGGAACTAATGCATTTTATACAGTCTATGGTGCTAACATAGTGGGGCAAATCATTAGTCACAGTTCAATATATCAAAGCATGCAATTCATCCATTTCATTATGCATCCATGCATATACATAGCAACAAATCATAACACAAAAACATCCATATGCATACATAATAAACATCAATCACAATTGCATTACATCATAGAAGCATACATATGCATACATGGTACAACATCCATCAGTACTACAACAAATCACATAACAATATCCATCTACAACAATCATTAGCATTTAACATACCATCATAAATCACATACATACATTGCATCCATCTCATAAAACAATAAAAGAGACATATGATGACCATAACAAAATCTCATATATATATGGGGCAAAAATATACATCATAGTTTCCAAAAATGCCCATGGGCTACAATAAAGTGGGTCCTCAGACCTCACCAATATCAAAAAGCAACAAGTCAAAAAGAGTCTCAATAGTACCCATCACCATGGTCATGCAGGACCGGTGCTGTGACTCGCACTACCACCCATAGTCCAGGTCCGCTGTGATCCCCCAGGCCTGCTACCACCAACCCTATCAGTCCTCCACCTAGAAGATGACTGCACCATCTCGCTCTACCGAGTCCGATGTGAGCCACTAGTCTCCCCATCATCAGGAAGATGCCCTCCAAGGTGCACCACCTCCATATCTAGTCTATCCACATAAGCCTATCTCTATTGCCCCCATGACTAGTATGTCTCCACTACTGACTATAGCTAAAGCACCTCTACCCATAGCCTCTCTACCTCCCCAATGCTAGACCCCTCCTACCTAGGACCCTATGCTCTCAACTATGCCCACAGGGATGATATCTCAACCTGATCCTCCTATACCTATGCCCGAAGGAGATCCCTCTCCTATCTGACCCTGACCAACTCAGCCTATAGCTCTAGATATCTATCACCCTATGTACCCTACTATACCTATACCCCCTAGTCCTCAGCCTCCCCCTCATCACCCTGATCCCCTAGGTCTAACAGGTCCACCTACTCATCTACCTACTAGTGATGCCCATGTGGCTCATCCACCTCTACCTAGTCCTCCTTCGAGGCATCCTCCATCACCTCATCTATACCCTAGCTGCCTCACCTCTGAGAGCCCCTACACCTCACCACTAGTGCATCACCCACCATGAGTCATACTCCACTATAGTCCCAACATCATCCACATCAGGAACATCCACTACAGGGTCTACCTCCTCTCCCACCTCCTCCACCACTAGCCAACCTAATGTCCTCTCATCCCCGTGGCGATATACTACTAGCTCCCGAGAAACCCCTATCATAGTCCAAACTATCATATAACCCTAGCAAATAGGAAGTACTCCCACTCGGTACCATATCAAAAAATCATCCCCTCACCCATCGAGCTGCTCTCCAGCATCCACCTAGACAAGACAGTCCCTGTATGATCACCATACCACCTACCTAGTGCAATCATGAGAATGCATCAACATAGTGATCCACATCACTTGCATGACATCGACTCTACCCTATCTCCTCTACCCTCTACCATAGGATAGCATATCCTATCTCCCTATCAGCTAGCTATGCCCGAGTCATCCATGGTAGTCCATGTGGTCACTCCACAACTATGTGCTACCATCCCCAACACTACAATAAGAAGCTACACCCCAAGCCCTTCCATCGATGGTAGTGGATCTCATACAACTCATCATACAACTATGCCAGTAGTGTCATCCCCCAAGCCATCACTAGAGGCTCCTCCTTGGTGCACCCCACCAGGGCGTACACTAGCTCTAATAGGTTCCAAGGGAACCTAGCTCCTAAAGAATCTGAGAGAAGCATATTGGAGATGAGGGTCATCAGTAGTACATGCCTCACCCCCAATACCTTCTCCTCATACCAAAACCCCACCAGTATCCCTCCATTTAAGTAGTCTAGCTCCACCACATCCGCATCCTCCCCAAAGTACCTCATCAACACTACACCTCTCTAGTCATGATGCATAGAGTGGATCGGTCACCCCTCTATTAGAATCCATAGAATCTGATAGATGTCCTCTAGCATCACCATCATCTCCCCCATGGGTAGGTGGAAGGTGTTGGTGCATGAGTCCCATAGGCTAATAAGAGTAGTCAAGTAGGCTCGATCACCTATCATAGGCTCCAACCGAGTAACCTGCTTGAGCCCCATGGCATCAAGCCACTCCCAATCAGCCTCAATCAAGGCATCTCGGGTGGTCTCGAAGAGCTTCGGTGTGTGATACCGACTCTTCACCACCTGGTAGAGCAATAAAATTAATAAGAACAACAATAAAATGACATTCATTATGCCTCACAAAGGCCTCCAAAAGGCCCAAAAACAAATGCACAACTAATTCATTACAACAATTTAATTCCACAAAAACAAAATACAAAAATTTAAAATACAACATATTACATCTACCCTAGGGTTTCATTCCCTATCCCATAATGTGATATGTTTAAAAACAAAATACAAAAATTCAAAATTTAACATATTACAGCTACATTAGGGTTTCACTACCTTTCTCGTAATGTGATATGTTTAAAAACAAAATACAAAACTTGAAAAATTTTGGTATATTTTATCTACATTAGGTTTAATTGCCAAAGGTCAAATAAGGTAAAAATATAGTACATTCCAATTAAATTTAGGTTTAATTACTTATTTTAAACAAATCAAATAAACAAAAAAACAAAATTACAATTTTAAGAGCAAAATAATGAGGAAGGTGAGTCACCACATACCCATCTCACACCGGCTCCTCTATTGGATGCCTCTGCTTACTGACTCATGGTGGCCATAGGGTGATTTCGATAGTGCTTCGCTACAGAAAAATAACCCTCTTCTTCCTCACCTCTCAAATCGCCAGAGAAAACATGAAATAATGAGCCCAAAACTTGCATTTGAGGTTTATATAGGCCTACAATAGTTCTATTCATCCTAGGGTGGGATGAATACACTTTTGGCCATTCATCCCACCCTAGGATGAATACAAAATTTGTATTCATTCCACCCTAGGATGAATACAAAATTTATAAGGTAAAACAACTTAAAATGCACCAAAACAGCTCTATTTTGGTCAAAATTTTTATATCAACCAAAATACAAATAATAACACTCTTGGATGCTTGGAAAGAACCTTAATTCAATCCCTAAGAAGGCCAATATGGCCAGACCACCCCACGAGAATGAGGTTTTTCATTCCTTTCCTCTAGGAAGCAGCAAAGAAAAGGGTCCAAAAACCCACCAAAAACAAGTCAAATATGATGGAATTCATTCAGGGTCAATATGGAATGCAAATTCTCATGGATGCATAGACAAGTTACTATTTCACTCCCCAAGAAGGCCATTGTGGTCAGACCACCCCATGGGAATGAAGTTTTCAACTTTTTGCTTCCAGGAAACCTCCATAGCATCATCAAAATCCTTTCAAAACTATGCCATTTTTCAATGGATACAACTGAAGGCAACCTCAACAAAAGTCATCTGGGTCAAGTGACTCATCACTTTTCTCATGAGTCATTCCCTCATCGACTCATCGCTTGAGGGGGTAGTCATACTCAGTTCAAAATCAACAAGCACACACTCAATCATGCAAATTGCATTCATTCAATGAATCTTTGACAAAGACAATCATGCTCCTGCTTGGGGCAGCAAACAAGCACAAAAAATCAAATTAAAATACTTGGCATTACTAGCATCATGGAATCATAGGCCTCACCTCTTCATGATAGACAATGTCTAAGCTTAAGCAAGTTCCTTAGCTCGTCGAAGCAAGGATTCAAGAACGCATGCTCTTTCCAGGATTGGGGCATCTAAAGTTGGTTAGGTTATTGAGTAACCCTAATCATTGAACATTTTAGTCATCTATTTTTTTCGATGCTTGTGTTGCACACAATGCATCCCAAAAAGGGGCATCTGTAGACACTAAAATCTGGTCAATCTGATTATGCTACCATAAGCAATGGCTAAATGACAGACCAAGGCCCCTAGGGCAGCCCTCAGCAGGTATACAATGGTCCTAACCACTCAGTGCAAGGTTTTGGAAGGTTTCAGGCCACTTTTGGGACCTTTTGAACACCCTATTTCTATTCATCCCACCCTAGGATGAATACAAATCCTATTCATCCCACCCTAGAGCGAATAGCAGCATTCATCCCAGGGTGGGGCGAATAGCAGGTTTGACCGAAAAAAGTCAAATCTGGGCCAATGGCGCCCAGTAACGGTCATATTCCTAGCTATTATTACCCACAAGTCAGGGCACACAACAGGTCTTATGACATGCTCAATGAATGAGGCCAATTTGGGAGATTCTCTTCCCCCTCCAATGCATGCCGCCTCGGTGGCCAAGTGGCGCCTCTTGCCCTGCATGCCCTCGCATGCCTTTTGACCCATGAAGCCTCCTTGGGCTATAAAGTGGATGCATTTTCCACACAAAATAGAGAGAGGAGTTTTAGGTTTAAGCAACGGAGTGCTGCTAAGATTTCCTTTCACCCTTTTGTGCCCATTTTTACCTCGGAATCTCTACCTAGCGAAGGAGGTTTGCGAGGGAACTAGTAGGCGCAATTTATCACATAACCAAACCATATGAGTGAATTCCCTCACCAAATTTGATGAAAATACCCCCCATAGTGTTTTGCATCAATCCCCAATGGAATTGGTGGTAAAATTTAGGCAAAAATGGTGGGCGTCCCACCCCCGGGTGCCCCCCAATTTGTGATAGTCTTATTCGTCCCACCCTATGAAGAATAGAAATATGTGCATTATTTTGTTACTATTTTTAATTATTTATTTTCTACATGTATATATTATGTTGCAGTTCAAATTTTAGGTCATTCTGAGCTATATTGGCCGAGATATTGCAATTTTAGTGTTTTGTAGGGTCTCATGCAGGTCTCTGGTGGTCATCTGAGGAAACACCTAAAATGTCACTTATTTTGCAAATATGATCAAATGGGTTTCTTTAAAATATCATTTTATGTGTTCTATCCAATTTTCATGTGTTTTGGATATGTGTAGGGCCAAAAATTGTTTGCTTTGTGTTTTGCAGGTTGCGCACGGTCATTGCAATTACGAGGCACCAACGGACACAATTTCGATGCAATTTTGGGTGATATCTTCCCAAAACCTCCTATTATTCTTATCTCTATAATTTCACATAATTTGGAGTTCATTTGATATAGGCGCGCCATATATGCTCTTTTCTTGCCTATGGGGATTGCATGTTTTACATCATACGCACTTGCTATTTGATATTTCTGGTTTCCTTGTGTGCAGGTGTAGGTTATACAGTGCATTGGGAAGGAGCATAAGACCTCAAGATCAAAGATACAAGTGGCGGTAGCATTGGCCCGCCCACTTCGATTGTGGGTACGAGGAAAGACATTGGATGTGCACCCGAGTTACTTGAAGGATTTTGATCCTTGGGCACCCGATTTGTAAACATTTGTATCATCTATTTGAGCCCTCAAAGGGGACATTTTGTAACCTGGATTTGATCTACCCAATTAATAAGAAGTCGATTTATTTTGCATTATTTCTTGTTATTTGCTATCTTTTCCATCTTACTTGCATGCTTTCGTTTGATGCTCATACGCAATAGGACATAGATACGCATATTGTTTATCATCATTTGGTGCACCATTTTTCCCTACTTTAGAAATGGAATGAATAGTAAGATGTTATAGATTGTCCTTGAGATTTTCATGAGACTTAAACACTCTAATCCACTAGTCAAAAGTTATATACTAACCATGCAAGACTTTTTGACAAGGTGTGAATTTGTTAGGATGACCAAGATATTCAATATCCTTGTGTGTGCATGTGAGTACATTGTTATGATAATGCATAAAGTTACCCCAGTTCCAAACATGATTTATGCAACCCATATGTATTGAAGATCACCTGATGAGTATCATGATCTTGAGTTTTGTACATATTTGTATTAGACCACTAGATAATACAGGCTACCAAAAACTAGCTCATCTGCATGCAAACATTGGTCTATACAAAAGTAGGATTCTAACATGACAGATGTAGCATCATGCATAAGGATACCACCATTGCCAGGAAGGATTTATTCCATCCAACTTGTAATGAGGATCACCTCATGGTTTGTCAAAACCTAAGAATTCCAAGGATTCAAGTTTAGTACTCCCATATTTTCTTTTATTTTTTAATTGCTCCAGGGATTTGATCATTTTTTTTTGGTGAGCAAGGTATTTTGGGAGTGGTGATAGCAAATTTTTATCTTTCTTTCTTCTTTTTATAGTGGTGAAAACCACTGTTTATTTTGGGGATTTTTGGTAGTGGTGAAAACCATTGTTTATTTTGTATTTGGGTAGGGAGGAGCTTGTCCTTTTATCAATTCTCAACATTTTTTAACCATGTACACAAGGGGATGAGAAAGGTAAACTTTTAACTTAAGGTAACTCAAACCACTTTGTAGGTTTCATCGTTCCTTGTGCAAAAATTAGATTTAATGTGAAAATGTGTTGGGATTTTGATGTATACAAGGTATAATGAAAGCAAGAATCTACCTTCTAAAAATCAGGCTAGCTCTCTATAAAATCTGAAAAGAAAACTAGAGACGGTTGAGTGATTGAAAACCCTAGAGACATCTTATAAAAAATTACTATGTGAAAGGAAAAAGACACAAATATGAAAGGTTGGAAATGTAGATGATAATTGTAATGTAGATGGGTGTGACTGATGACTTTTGACAAGGTTGAATATGAATGATGTCTAGTATACAAACATGGTGCTAGACATGTATGAGAAACTCTAGAATGCAAAATTCAATGATGGGTATGCCTAATTCAAGTGATTGTATAATGTAGTGGTATGAAATGTGATGCAATGCAATATTTTTGTTTTTTTGTTTTTAATGATGTTTTTGGATTTTGATTAATATATATGTATATACATTTGACCAATGGGCTTATTAGATGCCATTGGGGCATTTTGGATGACCAAAGGGTTTATGGATGCCTTTGGAGGCATTTGTGTTACCAAAGAGTTTATAGATACCTTTGCGGCTTTTTGGGTGACCAAAGGGTTTATGGATACCTTTGGGGCTTTTGGGTGACCAAAGGGTTTATGGATACCTTTGGGGCTTTTTGGGTGACCAAAGGGTTTATGGATACCTTTGGATATTTTTGTGTGACCAAAGGGTTTATGGATACCTTTGGGGATTTTTGGGTGACCAAAGGGTTTATGGATACCTTTGGGGCTTTTTGGGTGACCAAAGGGTTTATGGATACCTTTGGGGCTTTTGGGTGACCAAAGGATTTATGGATACCTTTGGGGATTTTTGGGTGACCAAAGGGTTTATGGATACCTTTGGGGATTTTTGGGTGAACAAAGGGTTTATGGATACCTTTGGGGATTTTGGGTGACCAAAGGGTTTATGGATACCTTTGGGGATTTTGGGTGACCAAAGGGTTTATGGATACCTTTGGGGATTTTTGGGTGACCAAAGGGTTTATGGATACCTTTGGGGATTTTTGAGTGACCAAAGGGTTTATGGATACCTTTGGGGATTTTTGGTGACCAAAGGGTTTATTGATATCTTTGGGGATTTTTGAGTGACCAAAGGGTTTATGGATACCTTTGGGACTTTTTGGGTGACCAAAGGGTTTATGGATATCTTTGGAGATTTTGGGTGACCAAAGGGTTTATGGATACCTTTGGGGATTTTGTTAGGGCATGACACTTTTAAGAATGAAAAGGTCATAGATGAAGGATATTCAAGGGTTCAAGTTCCTCAATTTCTTCAATGGAGGTTAGGTGATAAGCTCCAGGTCCAATATAACTAGTGATAATGAATGGGCCTAACCAGTTTACCGTAAAATTATCCTGCATATGGGGTGACAAGTTAGAATTTTTTTGGTTCTCTTTTAGGACAAGGTCACCAACCTGAAAGAAACTAATATGGACTTTCATATTATAGGATCTCTTAAGCCACTCTTGATAAACATGCAGGTGCTCAAGATAATTAACACATCATTTGTCAAGCAATTTTAGTTGATCTAGGTGAGCCTACCACGTGATGTCATCAACAATGAACTCTTGCATTAATATGTGTAGTACATGATTTCTAGCTCTAAGGGTATGACTACCTCAGCACCATACACTAATGAAAATGGAGTTGCCCTAGTGGGTGTTTGAATACTAGTGCGATAGGCCCATAGGGAAAGGGGTAATTGAGTATGCTGATATTTGTGATTATCCTTAACAGTTTTATTTAAAATGGTAATTACTATCTTGTTTGATGCCTAAGATTATCTGTTGGCTTGTGGATAATAGGGCATAGAAAAGTTGTGTTGGATATTATATTTGGATGTTAAAACTCACACATACTTATTCTTGAAAGGTGACCCATTATCTAAAATGATCTTGGATGGAATACCAAAATAATAGATGATATTATGTAACATGAACTCCGCAATGCAAGGTATAGACATAGTGGTAAGGGGAATTGATTCCACCCATTTTGTGAAATACTCGGTGGTTGTAATGATGAATGTGTGATGGCCCAAGGAAGGGGGTGAGATATTCCCAACTAGGTCAAACCCCCATTACAAAAAATACCAAACTAATTGAATCAATTGTAAGGCCTGAGAAGGTATGTGTGTCAAATTAGCATGGTGTTGACACTTTGCGCACTTCTTAACATAAGTACAAAAATCCCAATCTAAATTTGGCCAATAATAGCCCATGTGAAGAATGCGCTTTGTGATGGCCATGTTGCTAAAATGGTAACAATATGTACCATCATGTGCTTGGGCAATGACCCAAATTGACTCCTAAGATTCTAAGTAGTGAAGGAGGAAAACCTCGTAGATTTGATGATATAAAATATCTCCAAGTAAGACATATTTTACCATTTTTTGTTTGAATGTCTGTTTGGCAACATGTGATAGTCCAGAAGGAATATTACCAAGATTTAGGTAATATTTTGTATAAGTGGACCAATCTTGATTTGAAGAAGCCTCAATTGCATGAATTGCTTGATCCTTTTGAAGTTCATTTCTCATGAATGCTTATTGGGATAGAACTTGTAAATATAGCATTGTGCTGCTATCAAAAGGAGTTTGAGGGAATAAAGTCCCCCAAGCGGTATTATTTAAGCAATTGTGAATTTGAGAGAACCATTCATAAGAAGGTTCACTTTGAATCATGTGGAATTCTGGCATGGAGTGAAATTATTCATGCTTAGTTGTATATTACAATAGCATTTTGACTTGAATGGTTGTGATATCATCAAATGGGTTTTGCAAGATTAAAGACCCTAAGGAGGCCATTGTATTCACAAAATAGTTAGATGATCCAGGGAGTGCCTCAATATAACACCATTCGAATTTTACCAGAAGTTTATCTACAAGGGTAGGCTTGCAATATTGGATATTTGCATTGGAATATTCCCTCGACTTGATTTATTATGATCAAGGAATCACAAAAAATGTTGAGTTTGGTTATTTTCATGGTGATTTTCATTTGAAGTCCTATGAGAAGAGATTCATACTCGACATTATTTTTGGTCGACAAAAACTCAAGTTTGAATGAAAGGGGTATTGGATCCCCTTGAGGTGTGAAAAATATAATTCCTATACCACCCCATTGCTTGCACTTAGATCCATCAAAAAATAGAGTCATATCAACCTATGATTTAGGCTCTTCAAGGTCAGGTGATTCTGACACTTGAAATACTCCATCATTGGGAAGCTCCACATTAAGAGGCTGATCATCTTGGAGAGGAGATTTTGCGAGTTGATCGACAATGACCTAACATTTAATTGATTTTTTTTATAATGAATTTGAGATCAAATTCCATCAACAACATGATCGATTTCACCATGCAACTGTTATGGTAAGTATGAATCATAATACATCACAATGGATTATTTTTGGATACTACATACTTGGTATGATTGAGCATGTAATGGCATATTGTTTTAGTGGCAAAAATCACTTCTAAGCATAGCTTCTCAAAGTATGTGCATTTTATTTTGTAATTGACCAGGGTGTGGCTATTATAGTAAGTAGCCTATTATTTGTGCAATTCATTCTTTTGGGCTAACATGGTGCTCAATGCAAGCTCAGTGGCTGATATGTATAAATAGAATAGCACTCTTGGTTGGTGGGGAGCCAATACTAGTGGTAAAGCCAGATATTGTTTGATTTCATCAAATGTGGCTTGAAATTCATCATCCCAATTGAATGTGACCCCCTTGTGTAAATTTTTTTTCATAGGTCGGCACTTATCCGATAATTATAATATCAAGAATTTGATGGATGCGACCTTACTTTGTAGACTATGCAAATGCTTGATGTTAGCAAAGGGAGGTATATCAAGGATTGCCTACAATTTTTTGGGATCAAATTTGATGCATCTTTTAGAGACTAAATCCCAAGAATTTTCTATATGTGACATTGAAGATTCACTTCTTGGGGTTTAGTATAATGTTGTGTTCGATGAGGTGATCGAGAAACTTTCACAATACATCGATATGCTCATGGTAGATTAAATATTTAACGAATAAGTCATCCATGTAATCTTTCAAAATTTTGTGCATGTAGTCATGAAAGGTGTAAGTCATAGCCTATTGGTAAGTAGCACTAGGGTTTTTAAGGAAAAAAGGCATGACTTTATAACAAAATGTCCCCCAAGGTGTTGTGAATGTCATTTTGAGTTGGTCCTTTGGATTAATATAAATTTTGTTGTATCAAGAAAAATTATCCATTAGGGATAACATCTCATGGCCTACTATGGCATCTACCATGAAATCGATGTTTGGCAATAGGAATTCATCCGTGGGACTCACTTTATTTAGATCATGAAAGTCAGTGTAAATATGAATCCTCCAGTTAGGTTTCTTGATAGGAACCATATTGGAAAGCCATGGCAGATAATCCACTAATATAATAAAATTGGCATCTAACAACTTTTGTAGCTTGTATTTCACCATTAGGGCTATTGTTGGATGCATTTTGCATAGATTTTGCTTAAATATTTTTGCATTTGGGTCAATCACAAGATTATGCATGAATAAATTTGGATCTAGTTCTAGCATGTATTTATAAGACCATGCAAAAGCTTCCTTCTTATCTTTGAGAAGATATTTGAGAAGCTATGAAATCAAATTGCTCAATGAGGGATAAGCATTCCCCTAACTTGATGAATTGAGGATTTTTAGGATCTGTGTCAATATTAGTATCACTTGTTGTCTCAATTGACATATGAGATCCCTATTCCAATTGGTGTGGAGTAGAGATCAAATGAATGTCATCAGCTAGGTTTATGTCATCGATTGGGAATTTTGGCTCAACCTCAGTGTGAAAGACATCTTGAGTAGACCTTGGAGAAAAATGAAATGGTTGTAACATCTCATAATAAGGTGAATACTTTGAAGGATACGATGCATAATATCCTTGATAAAATTCAATTACCTCAAGATCAAGGTGCAATAGGTCAATGGATTATTCAGATTATGCAAGGGTATAAAAATATCTATGGAAATCATGTTGATGGATGAATGATATCAATTTGGTGGTTTATGGGGTATATTTACAACAGGTTATCACAAGACTTGTGGAGGTGGTTGTAGTGGAAGCGGAATGACCGAAGGTGGTCAATGTGAAAGGGGGTGAGCCTACCCCTCCAAGGGTAGAAGCTATCACCAGATGGGATGTGGTAATGGGAACCCTTGTTTAGGGGGTTCCATATGAACCTTGTTCACCCATTGTTCTAATTTTTCCTACTCCTCATGAGTAGACAGTGGGTATTTAAAAACACCCATTTATTGATTGTTTGTTGCAATAGGGTTATAAACCTTAAAATAGTTCCTATCGATCATATCCTGTACTAGGTGTTTGAACCTAAAGCACATCTGCATGTCATGCCCATTCTACCTATGATACTTGTAGTATAGGTCTTCACGATATCTTGGGGGCTTTGGTGTGTTTGGATATATAGGTCAAATTTCAGGTAGATTAATTGCCTTGGCTGCATAGAGACACTCAAATAAAGAATCCATAGAATAAAAAATGAGCATAAATTATCACTTAGGGAAATTTTGATAGTTTTCCCCTTGATTTATTTAATTGTTGTTATTGTATTTTATAAGTGTGGCCTCATAGTTGAGCTTATAAGGCAGTGTTGGTTGCATAGGACTTGGAATACTAATAATAACTTGGTTGAATGCTACCGAATTGGGTTGCACCAGATTATTCTTGGTGTTCTTAGTCCATTCCTTCTTGTGGGATTTTACAATTTCTTCCTCTTGAATTTTAATGTCTTTGATTGTCCTAGCCTGTGCTAGAGCATATTCAAGAGTTGGGTATTGTTGGAGTTGTAGCAATAAGGAAATTGGCTTCAGGAAACTCTTAGCAAACATGTGAGTCAAATTAGACATGGGGAGTAGGTACGATAGCTTAGAAAGAAGCATTCGCCACCTATTGCCATAGTCCGTGATTGACTCATCATCATATTGCTTCAACCCCGTGAGGTCTATTAAAGTCACCTTTCGCTTAGTGTTAAAGGTGAAGTGTTCTAGGAATGCATCTATGAATTGTTCAAAAGTGTAGATGTTGTACTTTGGGAGTTGATTGTACCACTCTATGGTAGGGCCAAAGAGGGTAAGTAGAAATGTTCTCAATAGTAAGGCATCATTATCCTGGATACAAAAGCATTGGTTCAAAAATTTAGTGACATGCTCTTGTGCATCTTCCTCTCCTTTAAATTTATCCATCTTGGGTATTTTAAAATGCTTTGGATAGGTAGGGGAAGGTACTTATGGGTGAAGTGGTTGACTACAAAGCTGGTGCAAAGTGGGCTTCTAAGGCCCAGACCCCAAGGTCTTGTTCTCTATCAATTCCATGCATTCTAGCAATGCTTTGTATACATCAGAGGATTTTATCTCCTCTTCTTTGTTTTGACCCTACGAGGGAGGGCAAGGAATATCAAGCCTATTGCATGGTGGTTGAATGTCATCCACCCTACCTCCATAAGGTACTTCAAGATATTCCTCTTCTGGTTCAAGCTCAGTGTAGGCCCCATAAGGTGTCTCTTGAACTAGCCTACAAGGAGGAGTAAGCACCTGTGGATGGCGATCTATGTTTGACCTTGAATTCCCGATTGGGCCTAGGAGGTCAAGGAGGCAACATTTGGTTAGGCCTAGGAGGCCTATATTTATTGAAAGTAGGTTACCTCTGATGAACCCCCTGTCTATGAGTACTTGGGGTAGGGACCCTATCATGTAAGGTCTCTTGAAATAGCTCATTGGTTTGTTGCTCAATTATTTTATTTTCTAATTGATGTTGGTGGTCCAAGCATTCTTTATCCTACCAAATTTGATTGAATTACACTTGGTGCTCAACATATCTCTTGACCACTTGATTTATCTATTCTATCGTATGGGGCCTATGAGCCCTAGCAGTATCACCCTAGGACCTATCTCATTCAAGATGGTCTAAAATATTGACTACAAGCTTCCCTCGATCGAGGGAAGTCGCGTTCACTTGAGGTTTAGTCCTAGACAAGCGTTCTTTGTACTTAGATAGCATAGAGGCACATCGTGCTTGCATGGCATAATGGACCTAAGGATAATAAAAATTTTCCTCATGTCTTCCTTCATTGATGAGGAAGGGAAGGGCTGAATTTTCTCACCTTGAGTGATGAGTATCATACTCATCTTGGTACTTAGGTTGTTGTAACCTATTAGGGTGGTTTAAGGGTGTAGTTTGATCATTTGGCCCTACCTAGTGTGTGTACTCTTGATCTTACTTGTAGGTGGGTGTGGTAGACCTAGAAGGCATGTGAATGCATGGTATTTCTCTATCTATTAGTGCCTCAATGTGTAATTGTCATTCTTGAAAGAAGATGTGTGAAGTGTCTAAATATGGGAGGTACATTCCTTGATTAGGACCAAAACCTATAGGGGTATCCCGTGTAGGGGTCCCTTGTAGGTGAAGTTCTTGACTAGCTATTCTAGGACTTGGGTGAGTAGGAGGCTGCCAAGGAGGTATGAACATGTCCTTAGGGCTAAATTGGAGATGACTTGTGTCTCCTTGTCTACTCTCCACAACATCAACCTTTGAATGGGCTTGGTTGTGGGTGCACACCATAGCTACTTCCTACCAAACCCTATGTGATTATCTCCTTTACAAATTTTAATGATGCAACACACAAGAATGGAAACACACAATAAGATAAGTGTTTATCTCTTTTAAATATTTATGTGTGTTCCCTAAAACTATTTTGTGTGTTTTGATTCATTGTTTGCAAGGAGACCTTTTGTCACGTGTTTTCTTTTGTTGGATGATATTCTTATGTTAAAGGGATTTCACCTGTATACTCATAGCTCAAAAACCAACAATGAAAGTCTAGTCACATGTACCAACCAAAGTATGGAGATGAAGCCCATACCCGATCAGGGAGCACAGGTCCTACCAATCCTCACCCATATTGACCATGGGTAGTGATACACCCTCCTAAGAGGAATGTATGCTATTTTCCATGGCTAAGATGGTTCTTGGAGTTGGCTTTGGCCAATAAAATAGGGTTCATATCAATCATGTGATCCAATGGGTGGAGATGAAGCCCACCATCATTGGTCTCTATTAGTGGTTGGGGATGAAGTCCAACTCACTAATGTTTAAAATATGACGTGGTGTGTGTGGTTCATTTTATACTTAAATAAAGTAAAACAATAGAGCACTCAATGAGATTTCACTAAATGCAAAAATAATGTTTCACTTTCAAAAGTATTAAATAGAAATTGAACCTACAAAATGCATTCCCTAAATGGAAACCTACCCATTAGGTAGGTCGCAAGCAATCAAACCACATAGATGCATTCCTACTGGATTTTTTTCTATTTTTCTTATTTTTAATTTTTTTTTTAATTTTTACGATTAAGGAAAAGTGAAATCTACCTTTCAAGAAAACAAGGGGAGGAAGAAAAACTAAATTTGACCTTTTTTGAATAGTAAAAATGCAAAAGCAAGGTGCAGTTACTTACCTTGAAAGCCTATGATTATGTTGTTTCTATCAATTTGAGTTGCAGACCCTCTATTTTGTGGCCATCCTGGGGTGGTATGGTTGCAAATTTGGGGGCCATCCCTAGGTGGGACGACTATTGTGGCCATCCCTGGGTGTTCCAATTAGGAAATCAGGGGTCATTTCAGGCTAGAATGACCAAAACCTACAACATTTCATAGACAAAAATAGGGTCAAAACTTACAAAAATGAAATGGGATAGGGGTCCCACCATGATCGCCATTGTAGAGCAAAAAAATGGTACACCTAAAAATGGGAAATGAAATGCATCTATTGCTCTTATTGATTTAAGCACTACAAAAGTGACATTTTAAGTAAGCATGAGAGACAAATAAGTGAAAGAAATGGGGGTCCTCTCTATATTATTTGATTTGTCAAATTCATGATTAAAAAATGTCCCCTTGAGGGGTCTGAATTGATACACTCATTACAAATATATCAAAAGTATAATCCTTTTAGAAACTCAAGTGGGCTCCAGCGTCTTCCTCACACTCACGAATCATTCAAGAGCGGGATTTCGATGCTACCATGATGTTCTATCGATATTCTAACTTGTTGCTCCTTCCTTGCATGTTGTGATACCTGGATCTACACATAAAGAAATCAGATTTTTTAATAGCATGTGTGGATTGAAATGCAATCAAAGAGATATATGTGATAATTAGCTTAAAAGAGGAAATGTATAATAGACGATGCAAAATTGTTCCAAATGCTACCAAAACTTAGGATCATGCATATAATGTACTCTAGAAATGATCTAAGAAATAACAAAAATAAAATTTCACACAGATTTATGGCCATCCTTGGGTGTGCCATTCAGGACTACAAAATAAGAAATGCATAATAACAGATGCAAAACAACTCAAAATTGCACCAAAACTTGATAGAAGGTATAAAATATACTCTAGAATTGATCTATGCAAAAACAAAAGAGAAATTATACTCAAATTCATGGCCATCCCTAGGTGTGCCATTTAATATTTTTAACCATCCCAGGTGGGGACGACCACCAAATTTGGTGGTTTTTGCCACCAATTCCTCTGTGATTTGGTCCAAAATCCTCCTAGGGGTGTTGTCATCAAATTTTGGGATCTTATTCACTCAAATGGATTTGTTTTGTAAATGGATTACATGTTTTGGAATCACTTGAAAAACCATCTTCGCTTGATGGAGATCTCAAGGGAAAATGCATAGTGGATTGGGGGTAAATCTCAACAACACTTCATGGTAAAATATTACAAAGACTCCTCTTCAAAATTGGGTGGAATGAATCCACTTTATAGCTCAAGTGAGAATATGGTCAAATGGGTATGCTTGGCCATGCGAGGTAGGTGCTGCCATTTATCCAAACCTTGCCATGCGTTGGAGGGGAAGAATCTCCAATTTGGGCCTCCAATTTACAACTTGGCATGAGAGTTATGCACCCTCAGATTGGCATGCTTCAATGGGTGGGGTAAATGGTAGAATTTGGGTGCCATTTGTCTCACCTTTGAATTTTTAAGGGTCCAAGGCCATGGTCATCCCACCCAGGGATGGTTGTTGGTGGTCATCCCTAGGTGGGATGACCATGAAATATGGTCATCTTGGGGTGGGACGACCATGCCTACATGGCCCAAAACTTCCCAAAAGTGGGATAGAACCTCCCAAAAGTGGCTAGGACCACTATTTAACCTCTAAGGGTTGCCCAAGGGGGGCATATGGTGTCGATTAGATCATGTCTTGGTAGTCTAATCGGATTGACATAATTTTAGTATCTACAAATTCAACTACCTAGATAATATAGAATAGGGCTTCTTGATCCTTATTTTGGTTTACCTTCAACAAATATTTCTTAGCTTGAGAAAGATCTCTCAATGTTGTTTCATCTTTGGGTTCAACATACCCATTCTGCGCTAGGTCATAGAGACCTATATAATGTATAAGGCTTTCTTATCCTTATTTTTGTTTACCTTCAACAAATATTTCTTAGCTTGAGAAGGAGCACTCAAGTTTGTTGCATCTTTGGGTACTACATACCAATTCTCCCAAAGCTTCTAAGACCCAAACATAATCTTCCTTTGAATGCTCAAGAAATCATAATTATTACCATTGAATAATGTGATCTACAATTGCAAAGGATTGCTACAAGAAGACATTGTTGTTATGTCTCTAAAACACCCACTAATAACTCAAGCTCTAATACTAATTTGAAAGGGAACAAAATCAAGTTGAAGATTTACTTTTACTTATGTGCAAACTTGCATAGACTTAGATTTACATGATGTTGAACCTAAATAAAATTAGACTTACACAAAGTTGAACTTGTACAAAGCTAAACATTGCATGATGTCAAACATAAAAAAAGTCAAAATTGCACAAAGCCAAACTTTGCATAATTCTAGAACGAAATTGGAATTTTTACAAGAGCAAATGACATCAGCTGGAGTTATCGTCTGACTTTATGTACATGCACAAAGTCAAAATTTTGCAAAGTCACACAAACACAATACAAACATGAAACACTAAAATTAATTCATGACAAAACTTTCTAGATGTATTCACATTGAGGTTGCACGATCCTAGAAAGCAACCACTTAAACATAAAAGTGCATAATACATTTCACAAAGGTACAAAGGCACAAATAAGCAAAAGCTTTCTTCATTGGAGGATTTCTACACCTTTGCAAATGTTGTACTAATGTTGCATTACCCCATCATTGGAGGCTTTCTACACCTTTGCAAATGTTGTACTAATGTTGCACTACTACATGTAGGAGATTGTTGAAAGGCTCTACAATTACCTTCTTCTTCTTGTTTGTGCTACTCAAAAGCTCTACAATTACATTATTCTTGTTGTTCGTGCTTTGGTTGCTCTATTCTTCATAAAAAAATGAATCTTACCAAGTGCTCATTTATATAGCTAAGGAAGAAGGAAAAAATTCAACTAAGGCATTAATTAAGAGATAGGTGGCACTCTAACCATCTAACAACTGTAGCTACCAAGAGTAAATACAAATTCTTGAAACAATGACAATGAATTTTGATAACTCTAAAGAACAAGATATATCAAAGAAGTGGATGAAATATGATTTAATGTCTAATGATAACCTGGAATAAAATATTGTAGTAAGTTGTGCATACATAAATATCCAACACAATGAAAAATGTAAGGCTTATCTCCACTAACTTAGATGAAGTTAAAGGTGCAAGCCCTGTCTTGTATTTTTTTATTTTTAGAGAGTTTGAGGTAGTTGGATAGTTGTTTTTTTTTTTTTAAACATTTCATTTTTTTATATAAAATGTTTATTTTTAATAGTATATTTTAATGATAATATTTTTTACAATGTAGGATTTTATTTTTTTATATTTTTATTATTTATTTAGTTAGTTAGTGTCTAGAGAATTTATGTAACTCTTACATTTTCAGGGCCTCTTCCTGGGTTGAATCATGTTCCTTGTTGTCACTATAGCCTTTAGTTGCATCGCTGACACAAACAAGCCTTCTGGTTATACGAGTTCTCAGTGATTGAAACTGTGGTCTCCACCCTCCTAAGAGCACATTTTTTTCTACTTAATTAATAATCTTGCATTGAACCAGTTTTAATATTTTAATTGTTTATAAACCAACTACATGTAAGATTCCTCACCCATTAACATCCTGTCTTCTGCGGGTACATCTACTCTTGAGCAGGTACATGCGATAATACCTCTTCTTCTAGCACACGAACACCATATGCATCCGGCGTTTGGGCCGGTCATAGAAGCTTCAGTCCAGACAGTCAAGTATACGACGTCCAAATTGAACGTCTTTCAAGATTTAAAATGTTTCAAGGTCATCTTTTACATACTACCGTTGTCGACGATGGTATAGATCCCGTAAATGGTGGATGTTATATCTCAAGTTCCAAATTGTAAGTGTATTAAAGCATCTAGCAACTTTTAAATACCATCTTGCCTTCTAAAGACTTATCCAAACAAATTATAAACCTGGGAAACCTTTCCAAAGACATTATAGTTGTCATAGCCCCTCTCTATTTTGACTTGACTAGAAGGGTTGGAAATGAAATAACAAACCATTCGCCACGATAACGTTTCGGGAGAAATTGTCAAAAATCTGTTGTATCTTTTGATGTCTTTACACCCACAAGGATCCTTTATGAAAATGTTCGAAGTTCTTCTATAGTCTTCTAATCGTATAAAAGCTATGTATGGAGGGAACCGTTCGGCATCTTAATGATCGTCAATTTAATATTTCACGAACAGTCTACATACTGCGGTGTGGAGGGAATGCACTTAATCGCTTTCATGAAAATATCTTCAGTAATGTCTAATCATTCGATAGTGCGAACGGCACTTCAAAATTGCCTCTTTTCAAGGAAATAAATACATAACTTCGATCGCAAGGCCATTTACAGTACAAGCATCCAAAGCCTGTATGGCTAACCTTGTTTGTAAATATGCGAGGATACGGAGTCTGGCATACATAAAAAACTCAAACTAAATTTTAAAATATACGGCAAGTGTTCTTAACCAAAAAAAAAAGAAAAAAAAAAATTATTTTTAACATTGAATGCAATCTCTTATATATTTTCAACCATTCTAATTTAGATTAAGAATACATAATTTAAATGTGGTGGGTATCGATAATGGCAGCCTAGGAAATTCCGCCTTTTGAAAATATATTTTAAAGATATTTTTTCATCGATATCGATAATGGCAGCCTAGGAAATTGCGCCTTTGAAAATATATTTTAAAGATATTTTTTCCATTGAACATTCTTTAGAATTATTATAACTGCGATTGACTTATGATTAATTGTATAATATTTTATATTTGTTAGAATGCTCAATTGTATAATATTTTATGTTTGTCATAATGTTCAATCTACGTCACAGGAAACCAAGGAATGGATGTTATTGACTATATGCTTTGTACGAACAATATTTTATAATTTGATGTTATTGAGGATAGTAAGTCACACAAATGATATTCTATAATTGGATAGAAAAGGATGATGTTATACAATTTAAAATTACTAATATTAAGTGGTGTCTTTCATTTCCAAGGGATAGAGAAGAAATTTTGAATTATTTTTAATTTAAATTAAGTTCTTCATTAAAAAAACTTTTTAATGTTAAAATGGTTTTGAATATTTTGTAAGCTGATACAATGTTTTACCTTGAAGTAGTATTTATTGAATCCTTTGTCTTGTGTCTTGAAGTTGTTAGCACTTTGTCTATGTCATTTTTTTTTTTTTTTTGAAAAAAAGTAGTATTTTTTAACAAATAATTTTATGGAGGTTTTATTTTTATATTCAAGATTTAGTGATTAATAATTGATAATTATTAATTTTTTATAGATGTATTTATTATAATTTAATATTACATTAGAATTAATAACATAGTTTTTTTAATTTAGATTTTTCTAGTTTTTTTTTTTTTTTTTTTATAGCTATAATTAATTAAAAAAAATATTTAATTTAGAATTATATTAAAATTTGTACCAACAGGGTCACCACAATGACAAAAGATATTGGGTTTTCTTAGGAGGGAATCAAGTTCGATTCACAGGAATAGTGGCCTTCATTTTCCCTCGTACATATATTACAATTCTAAGCTATGCAATTTTTTTCTCTTGTAAGTGCACAATTACTTGTATTTTTAAAAATATGTAATTTTTTTACATATTTATATCTATATCCCTTAAATCAAATAGAATGGAAAGCATTGATCCTCTAAGATGAGAATAGTAGTGGAATAAAGAATTACAAATTTATATATGTATGTAGATTCAAAATTAGTGATAGGTTGGATTGTAGATCATGTTAAGATAAAAATTGTTCCACAATCCTTTCTATAAGGAAGTGAAATTATTATAATCTATAACATAAATTTTATGAACTAAACATAGAAGTAGATAGCCTTTAAAAATAATAGGTTTGAACCTTCCTACAAGCACTCGAGAGAGGGAAGAAGTCGTTAGAAGACTTGGAATTTTCTCATAGTCCTCATATTATTAAGGATCATATCAAAATCTAACAAAAAAAAAAAAAAAGGTAGGGTTTGAAAGGGACCCCTTTATTTTACCAAAAAAAAAGTATTCTTCAAAATAGCATTTGTGTTCAAAATAGAAACTTGAGTTTTGGTACCCACTTAAGAGTTATTCAAGAACTATGATTGATTAGGAAGTTATTATTGCTTTCTTTCTACTTGTTAGTCATGTCTTGTTATTACAATTTTTTTTTTTTTGGTATAAGTTAATTGCAATATATTATAGTAGGGATACCAATGCTCCTCTAAGTTAAGTTTAGATCAAATCCTAAATAACATCTAACTAAAATTCTTGAGGGTACTTTGTACTGGTAGCATTATAATTATTTTTTCAAACTTAAAAATAAAATTATAATATTTTTTTGAAAAAAAAAATAGAACTTGCTATAAAAAAATGTCCACTTTTTAACATAAATGTATCTTTTATACTCCATAATATTTTTATCAATATAATAATTGAAGTATTCTTGTTATCATTTCTTTTTAAATTTGACAACTCATTTTTCACCCATTTGCTCTCAAGTTAACAAACCTAAAATCAAAATCCATAACTTATAGTTAAGAATTTTATTTTTAAAATTATTTTTATGTTAAAGGGTCCACTCCATCCCTAATTTAAATAATACCATGAAACCGTAAATGAATCTAGGAAAAATTAAAGTTATAATTTGATGCAAATAATTTATCTTATTCAAAATAAATTAATATGATTGAATTTTAATTTTTTTCATTTTTAAATATACATTCATATAGTTACGTGAATATATCCATAATGCTCTTCTAACATAGAATTCAATTTGATATAATTTTAAAATATAGAAAAAGATAGTCTAAGATGTTGTAGGATAACATAATTATAAATTAAATGTGTAAATGATATTATAAATAAAATATTTATAAACACACAATATTTAACAAGAATATATCTTAATAGAAAAGATTTTATAAAATTCATTTTATTTATTTCATGATTAAAAAAATACTTACTAGTTTGTGTAATTAAAATATTTAGAAAGAGATCTAATCCCAATTTTTCTTAATAAATTTTATATCCATTAGAAGGAAGGAATCTATTCCAAGTTCAAGGTGTTAAAATTGTGTATATTCTAGAGACAAAATAGGGTAGGTCCCTTAAGTTTACAAAACAAGGGAGGTATTTGTAGTACGAATATGATTTATGTTTGGTATAGATCCAATTTGGGAGAGGTCTTAGTGGGTTCTCTCTTCTTATAGATATCGATGATTTTTCCTTTAGCCCTTTTGAGTATCTAGATTCAGTATTTGGAATGTAATTTTTAGGTTTTAATGGATAGGTTGGTTGGTGCCCTATTCTAAATTTGGTTTTACCTTTTGGATGGTAATTTTTTGGAATATTTCTCTAGGTTTTATTTAAGCAAGAACCGCTTGAAGGGTTTGAATGTTTAAGGGAGACCTGCTTGAAGGGTTTGAATGTTCCTACTCTTGTTATTGTTTTCCAATTTCAATTTTAGTAGTTCATGCTTTTGGTGGGATATGCTTCTTCTAGATTGTGCTTCTCTTGGTTTCTAATATTTTTTGAAGTTTTTTTTTTGGATCCTCTAGGTGAACCAATTCTTTATTTTTTTTTTGCTTTTATTTCTATCTAAAAATGTTTGCTTCTTATTTGTAAAAGGTTTGAAGATCCTTTCTAAACACCTTTCATCTAATAAAAAAAAATAACAAAACATCCGCCCATGTAAGGGAGTTGGAGAGAAGTGGGTAGTTGAAACTCTTGTTGAAGAAGCCCCACGTTCAAATATCTCCCTCTCATATGTTGATGATATGGTATGTAATAGTTATTAGGGACCCTACTTGAGGCGTGTTTATCCACTCACTTAATGTAATGATGTGCTTTAATGATGAAACGACCATTATTTTAAAAAAATAACAAAAATTACATTTATGTGTGATGGTTAATGGTAAATATAAATTATGAAAACTTTAATATTTTTATATCATTGATTGTTTTTAGATAAAATTTTATTGTTTTTAATAGAAAATTGTATACATTACATATTCATTATATTTTACTTTTTGTTTTAAAAAATATTTAATTTAAAAAAAAACACTTGTCCCTTTCATCCCTTTCACATTTAAAATAATTATGGCATGGTGATTAACTGAAGGCTTGTGCCTTTTGTGGTGATTTCAATGGCTTAAAATACTTAAAATGATTGTGGCATGCTGGTTATAGAGGCGGTCTCTGTGAAGAAGTGTGTGGCAGGTTCTCCCACATAAAATCTTTTTAGATGAATGCAACTATTTACACCTTCAATACTTTTTTTATCAAATTCTTTACACATTTCACACCAGTTCTTGTAATGCTTGATACATCTTAAAAAAAAAAAAATTACAATGTCATCTATATATAAATGGTAATTTATTAGGTTCAAAAAGCATGTTTGATGTGTAAAGGTTCTCTATTTTGTGATAAAAAATGTCTTTCACATCAACTTTCATGATTTCTTGTAATTCTAAAAACCATTTAATAAAAATAACATTTCAAAAAAGTAACAATATGTTATAGAGGCGGTCTCTGTGAAGAAGTGTGTGGCAGGTTCTCCGACATAAAAGCTTGATAGTCTACCAGATTCTTGGAGGCTACAAATTCCAGAATGTAAATTCAAAAAAAAAAAATTAATATATTAATAATTATAAATTATAAATATCCAAAATTTTAAGTGATTATATGATTTCAAATATTATATTTTTAATTTTAATTTTTTAAAGATTAATACAATTAAATATTTCTAAAACAAATTGATGTACGTATATACAAACACTTTTTCTTTCTAAAAATATAATAATAACATCTTATTTAAATTTAGATTCTGATATCGGATGTCTATGTTTGTAAACTCCTCTTATAAGTTATTATTATAATTTTAATAATAAATTTTTAATTTATAAATATGATAAAAAAAATGTAAATAATAATATTTAAGATTTAAAAAAAAATTGTAAATCAAATAAAATTAGCTTTTATATATATAAAACTTTTTACAAACCAGAATTTTAAAATTTATTTCACATATCCTTAATTTTATACATTAAAGTATAAATTATACTGACTTGGCTTTTCACTTTTATTTTTTATAATTTATATATATCATTAATCAAGCATCATAAATCGACTAAGTATAATGGATTTGCAACATAATGGCTATCTAACAATATTGAGTTAAAAGCAACTACGAAATTCCCGGCCATGTAAACATCAAGCAGCCGATTATTCCAGATGGTTGATGGGATAAAATATCATTCAAATCTACGTTAGAAAAATTAAATCTAACTTCACGCCCAAAGGAGATTGGGCGCGAAGCACTTCCGAAACACCTTCGGAAAATGTTTCGACGCGAAGGACATTTTGGCAGCCCCCGAAACACGTTTCGGCCCGAAGCAAATTTGACTCAGCCGTTGAAAACATTTCACCGCGAAGTAAGAACAAGTTGCCCTCCGAAGCATAAAACAGCTGAAGCGGAATGCAAGCGCGCAAATCGGGACATTAACTATCCAAGCGTGCGAGTAGCTGGGGTCGTCCGACAGTTGGTCGAAAAGCCACTTCGGCATTTAATTCTGTCAGCGGGTTGGTGAGTTTATCCCGCCCCTTTGTCCTCATTCCCCGCCTATAAATACCGGGGCCATTTTGACATTTAGTGATATGAGGAGAAGTGAGAGGAGCAGAGCAGTAGAAAGGCAGAGCAGCAGCAGCCATCAGCAAGTGAGTGGAGCAGCAGTCTCCCATCCAAGTTTTCGGTTTATCCTGCAAAGTCTTTACTTGCAGAAGATTGTAATCGCTTCAAAAGGAAGCTATTGTAACCCGGGATTAAAATTTAATACATAAATAGTTATTCTACATATTTGGTCTTTGTACATTGTTTTTCTCCCCAGATATTCCAGAGCTAGGGTTTGGCCCGAAGTAAGAAATCACCTGTTCGATCCAGACAGGAGTCGAGTTTATTTGTCTATGCCAAAGCACATTGTGGGACTTCGTCTCCCGAAGTTGGAACCAGGAGCCACTTCGCAGAAGTTCCCACGAGTTGCCGAACTTCAGAGCTTTGTCGTCCGAAGAAGTTATCTCGGCACGAAGTTACCCGAAGTAGATTTACTTCGGAAGGTTTTTCCCCCGAAATACATACTTCGGAAATATCTTCCCCGAAGCATTTCCAGTTCGGCGGTCTATTCCCCGAAGTACATACTTCGGGAGAATTCTCACCGAATCTCCTCCCGAAGTTCATATCTGCCCGAAGTAGAAATACTTCGATAGTTTATCCCTGAAGTAGATACTTCGAGCGTACTCTCCTCCGAGACTCTTTCCCTCGTCGAAGTAAAATTGCCAAAGCAATTTTTCGTGACCCGAAGTAGTTTTCCAACGCGATTTTAACTTGTGATTTGGAATTTGTTTCATATTTTATTCCTTCAAATTGGTATCAGAGCCATTGTTGCCGTGACACAGAGATAGAAGCATGGCTTCCAAAAGAAATTTGTTGCAATTGCAGATCCCGTGATTTAACGACAAGAACTACGACTACTGGAGCATTTAGATGAAGATCCTCTTTGGATCTCAAGATTTATGGGACTTGGTCGAGAATGGATACCCGGAGCCGATAGACGCAGCAAAACATGCCGCCCTCTCCCAAGCTGACAAAGATCTTCTGAAGGAGAATCAGAAGAAAGATCAGAAAGCCCTATTTTATATCATGCAAGTGGTTGAGGAGACCATCTTCCCACGAATCGCATTAGCCACCAAGGCAAAGCAGGCCTAGGAAATTTTGGCAAGTTTGTACCAGGGCACCAACAAAGTCAAGTTGGTAAAATTATAGATGCTTAGAAGGCAGTTCGAGAACCTACATATGAGCGAGTCAGAGTCAATGAGCGACTTCTTCACCCGAACGACAGATGTCATCAATCAGATGCGGTTGAATGGTGAAGTGCAGAATCAAAGGATCGTGGAGAAAATTCTGTGAAGTCTGCCAGTGAAGTTCGACTCTGTGGTAATCGTAATTGAGGAGTCAAGGGATTTGACAATCCTCTTGGTGGACGAACTCATGGGTTCCCTGCAGACACATGAGCAGAGGCTGAGCCACTCAACTCAGTCCTCTTTGGAGCAAGCTTTCAAAGCAAAAGTCTCAATCCGAGATAGCGGTAGACAAGAATCCCACCACAACACTTCTAGTTCTCAAGGTGGAAGAGGCAGAAGCAGGCATGGGAGAAGTAACAAGCAAGGAGGGAGATCAAACCCTCATGACAGTGAGCCCAGTTGCAACTTTCATCAGCAAGGAGGAAGAGGCACTGGCAAATACCAGCAAGGTAGCTCTCAGTAGAAGAAGGACATGTCAAAGGTCCAATGCTACTACTGCAATAAGTTCACCCATTATGCCTCACAGTGCAGAAAGAAAATGGCGAACAAGAATCAGCAGCAAGCCCATTATACAGAGGAAACCGAAAATACGATAGGAGGAAATGTGCTGCTGACTTGTAGTGTTGAGGAGGAGAGCAAGAATAATATTTGGTATCTTGACAATGGGTGCAACAACCACATGACTAGGAACAGAGAGATGTTCTCATAGTTGGATGAAACAGTCCAGTCCGAAGTCAAGATGGGGAACAACAACAAGGTTCCCATGATGGGGAAAGGCAAAATCTCCATCCGCACCCGACATAGTGAAAGAAAAACAATCTATGATGTTTATTATGTGTCTGGGTTGAAACACAATCTGCTTAGTGTTGGACATCTTGTGCAGAAGGGGCACACTGTACTGTTCAAATATGGTGTCTGTTCCATCAGAGATAAAGTCCATGGACAAATCACAACAATGTCCATAATGAAAAACAAGATGTTTTCACTGCAGATTCAGAATGAATCCTTAATGTCTTTGAGTGTAGTTGTGAAGGATGCTACCTGGCTGTGGCATATCAGATTTGATCATTTGAATTTTAGTGGCCTAAATTTGTTGCATAGGAAGCAGATGATGAAGGGTTTACCCCTTATTGAGCAACCGAACCAAGTTTGTGAAGGTTGCCTTGTTGGCTAGCAACACAGGGACTCATTCCCTGTAGGACAGTCTTGGAGAGCATCAAGGCCATTGGAGCTGGTGCACTCAAAAATTTATGGTCCCATGCAGACCACCTCATATGCCGACAACAAATTATTCTTGACTTTCATTGATGACTTCAGTCGAAAGACCTGGATTTATCCCATCAAGTTGAAGTCAGAGGCATTTGGAAAGTTCAAGGAGTTCAAGGCTCTAGTTGAGAAATAGAGTGGGTATTTTGTCAAGACTCTCAAAACTGATGGAGGTGGAGAATACATCTCCAATGAATTCCACAACTTCTGCAAGCAGCATGGAATTCGTAGGCAGTTCACTTCCAGATATACACTGCAACAGAATGGTGTAGGTGAAAGGAAGAATAGAACAATCATGGAGATGGCACTGAGCATGCTGAAGGCAAAAATTTTGCCACATGAGTTCTGGGCAGAAGCTGTAAGTTGTGCAATTTATCTGCTGAACTGATGTCCCACCAAGAGTGTGAGAGACAAAATTTCGGAGGAATCCTAGAGCAATCTGAAGCCAAGTGTGGCTCATTTGCAATTTTTTAGGTGAATAGCATATGCACATGTTTTAGATGAGAAAAGGCAAACGCTGGATGACAAAGCTGAAAGATGCATTTTCATAGGATACAGCAAACCAGCAAAGGTGTATAGGTTGTACAATCCTATGACAAAGAAACTTGTCATCAATCGAGATGTGAAGTTCCTGGAGGATGAAGCCTGGAACTGGAAATCAGAGACTGGTCAGCCTGAACCAGCAGTTGTTGAACCTATAAACTTGGAGGAAGACAGTGTGCAGCCACCTGTGCCTTCAAGCAACATCAGTGGTGCCAGTAGTAGCACAGCCTCATCATCCCGATCACCTTCACTTGCAAGCAGAATTCAAAATCTGAGAACACCTACGAAGACTCGGAGCTTGCAAGATATTTATGAGGTAACCCGAAATCAGTTAGATGAAGAATATTCTGACTTTGCTTTATTTACTGAATGTGATCCAGTGGAGTTTGAAGAAGCAAGTCAGAATCGCAAATGGGTAAATGCCATGGATGAGGAGATAGCAGCCATTGAGAAGAATGAGACATGGCAGCTGACTGATCTTTCGACAGGGAAGAAGACCATTGGGGTCAAGTGGGTGTATAAGACGAAGTTTAACGCCCAAGGAGAAGTTGACAGACATAAGGGCCGATTAGTGGCGAAAGGCTACAAACAAAAGTCAGGAGTTGACTATCATGAGGTGTACGCACCTGTAGCCCGACTTGACATAATCAAAATGATTATGGGACTAGCAGCTCAGAAAGGCTGGAGTGTGTACCAGATGGATGTCAAGTTTGCCTTCCTGAATGAAGTGTTGGAAGAAGAGGTCTACATAGACCATCCACCCAGGTATGAAATACAAGGGCAAGAAGACAAGGTCCTAAAGCTGAAGAAGGCCCTATATGGGTTGAAGCAAGCACCCTGGGCATGGTACAGCCGGATTGATGGCTATTTTTAGGAGAATGGGTTTCAAAAATGCCCATATGAGCACTCCTTGTACCTAAAAATAAATGAAGCAGGGGAGTTGATAATCGTCTGTCTATATGTGGATGATCTGATTTATACTGGCAATAGCAGAAGCCTATTTGCACAGTTCAAAACTGCCATGAAGTCTGAGTTTGAATGACAGACATGGGGCTGATGAAATATTTTATCGACATTGAAGTTGTCCAATCAGTAGATGACATCTTCATTTCTCAGGACAAGTATACAAAGGATGTCCTGAAGTGGTTTAAGAGGGAGGACAACAAGCCTGCCATCACTCCGGCAACCACTGGCATCAAGCTGAGCAAGACTGACAATAGCAGAAGTGTTGACCCAACTCTCTATAAAAGTTTAGTTGGAAGCCTGATGTACTTGACTACAACTAGGCCAGATTTGATGTATGCCGTGAGTTTAATTAGTCGGTTTATGGAGTCGCCCAAAGACACTCACTGGCAAGTAGGCAAGAGAATCCTGCGATATGTCAATGGCACAAGGAACCATGGACTCCACTATGCCAAAAAGGACCAGCTGGAGTTAATTGGCTACACCGACAGCGATTGGGCTGGTAGCATAGATGACAGGAAGAGCACTTCGGGGAATGCCTTCCATTTAGGATCCGAAGTCATCTCTTGGTCCTCAAAGAAGCAGCCAATTGTGGCTCTATCTACAGCAGAGGCAGAGTATGTTGCTGCCACCTCAGCAGCATGCTAGGCAGTCTGGCTGAGAAGTCTGAGTGAACTACACATCTGTCGAAAGCAGTAACAACAATATTTTACGACAATAACTCTGCCATCGCACTCTCGAAGGACCCAGTCTTTCATGGCCGAATGAAGCACATAGACATCCAGTATCATTTCATCAGAGAGCTGGTAAAATTCGACGAAGTATAGTTGCAGTTTTGTAGGTCAAAGGAGCAGCTGGCTGACATCTTCATGAAGCCTTTGAAGGAGGACTTCGCCAGACTGTGAGATATGCTGGGAGTCAGAGAACGTGTGAAGTTTGATTTAAAGGAGGGTGTTAGAAAAATTAAATCTAACTTCACGCCCAAAGGAGATTCGATGCGAAGCACTTCCGAAACACCTTCGAAAAATGCTTCAACGCGAAGGACATTTTGGCAGCCCCCGAAACACGTTTCGGCCCGAAGCAAATTTGACTCGGCCGTTGAAAGCATTTCACCACGAAGTAAGAACAAGTTGCCCTCCGAAGCAGAAAACAACCGAAGTGGAATGTAGGCACGCAAATCGGGACATTAACTATCCAAGCGTGCAAGTAGCTGGGGTCATCCGGCAGTTGGTCGAAAAGCCACTTCGGCATTTAATTCTATCAATGGGTTGGTGAGTTTATCCTGCCCCTTTGTCCTAATTCCCCGCCTATAAATACCGGGGCGATTTTGACATTTAGTGAGATGAGGAGAAGTGAGAGGAACAGAGCAGTAGAAAGGCAGAGCAGCAGCAGCCATCAGCAAGTGAGTGGAGCAGCAGTCTCCCATCCAAGTTTTCGGTTTATCCTGCAAAGTCTTTACTTGCAGAAGTTTGTAATCGCTTCAGAAGGAAGCTATTGTAACCCGGGATTATAAGTTAATACATAAATATTTATTCTGCATATTTGGTCTCTGTACATTGTTTTTATCCCCAGATATTCCAGAGCTAGGGTTTGGCCCGAAGTAAGAAATCACCTGTTCGATCCAGACAGGAGTCGAGTTTATTTGTCTGTGCCGAAGCACATTGTCGGGACTTCGTCTCCCGAAGTTGGAACAAGGAGCCACTTCGCAGAAGTTCCCACGAGTTGCCGAACTTCGGAGCTTCGTCGTCCGAAGAAGTTATCTCGGCACGAAGTTACCCGAAGTAGATTTACTTCGGAAGGTTTTTCCCCCGAAATACATACTTCGGAAATATCTTCCCCGAAGCATTTCCAATTCGGCGGTCTATTCCCCGAAGTACATCTTCGGGAGAATTCTCACCGAATCTCCTCCCGAAATTCATATCTGCCCGAAGTAGAAATACTTCGGCAGTTTATCCCCGAAGTAGATACTTCGGGCGTACTCTCCTCCGAGACTCTTTCCCTCGCCGAAGTAAAATTGCCGAAGCAATTTTTCGTGACCCGAAGTAGTTTTCCGACGCGATTTTAACTCGCGATTTGGAATTTATTTCGCATTTAATTCCTTCAATCTAAACGGGTGAGCTGAAAAGAGAGTTAAATACACTATTTTGCAAAAGATATAGTTTGAAAAGGAAAGCACATGGACCACCTTACTAACGTGCCTAGCGAGGTCGAATTTTCAGCAAATTGATTAAATTCGTCCATCATCATGAAGTTTTGACTTGACGTGAAATATTGTTAGCGTTTTCATCTTGCCTATCTATCTTCCTGCGCTAACATATGAAGCCGACAACAGAGCTGTTGGTAGAGCTGTTTACCAAATTTTTCTGCTTTGGTCTTTTCATGAAAAGAGCAGCTTGCCCAATAACAACTCCTTTAAAGAGAAAGTTGAGATGTCTTTGTTACGTAAAGAATACGAATGTTTAGTCTGTGCATGTTTAGTCATTCCTTTCACTTTTTGATACTGGTCCAGCCTTCGCTTCTATTTGGGACCTGTGATGAACTTCAATTGGCGAGTTTTGATCCAAAATTAATAATAAAAGTGTTTTAAAACTATAAATCATATTCTGAACTGTCATCCACTTGTATTATTGTGATAAGATTTTAAGCTCATCTTCTTCCTTAATTAAACTAATAATATGTAATATCTATCTTTTATTTTAATTAATTTAAATCTTATAAAAAAAATGTAATGAAATCTATAACAGGGCAAGAGTTCGTTGCCATTTAATTTTGCGTGATCAAATCAAAAAAATCCATATACCCAAAATAGTAATGTTGCCAACGCTATTGAAATGGTAAAGGATGCCATTACAGAGATATATGGTGGATTACAAACGTTATAACGTAGATAACGATTAATTGGATGGAAATTTATTTATAGTCTTCGAATTTGACGGGTTGATAGGAAAGTATCCCTTCTTCCATAATATGTATAATACTGAGAGGACTAATTTTCCTTGTATAATTATTCTAAGGATTGATACGCAACACCAATCAGTTGGGCTTCCTACAATTCTTTCGGATCTCTCCGTTGGTTCCAGTGAGAGGATTAATATTTCCCATCTTCACCATGGCCGCTGCAAAATCACTAAAAAAGGTATTCTGGTTGCTACTGTAGCCATTAACCTGAGAATCGGTATAGCTTCCGTTAAATAGTTGCTGATCGGAGTGCAGAAGCCCTCTCTGGCTCACAAGATTTTTGTAGCAGTTATTGTCGAAGGTAGTGGGAGTTTGAAGATCCAAAGGAGAGATGTTGTTATCACCGCCACTGCTGGGACAGTTTCCTTTCAAGGAATTAGCGTACGCCATAACAATGTTGGATTCGTTGTAGATACGAACTCTGAAATTGGTGCATCGCGCTTGGCCGATAGTATGAGCACCTACAAAAGAAATGCCGGTAATATTAACTTGAAGACTTTCAAACTTTAAAGAAAAAGGTTTAAGCTTAAAATAATATAGTGAAATAAACATACTAGTTAAACATATAATAACACGCAATTTATTAAGAACCTATGGACCGCTGGATGTTAAAACCTACTACTTCGCTTTATTACATCTCTACAAAATTAGAGCAATCAATGAAAGGAAAAATTCCACCTGCAAGTGCAACCATGTCATTTGTTGAAAGTCCCTGTGCTTGGAATGAGGAGGTGAGGTTGGCGAGGCTTGAAGTAGGTGGCGGAATGTTATTATTTGCTCCGCTTAGGCTTGCTGTCCTCGAGTCCCTTCTTCCCAGCAAAACCGTCCAGGAAGGTCCTCCCAACTTTATATAGAAAACAAAATATTAGGTCTTGCCAAACGATTTGGTGATACAAAGGAGAAATATGGAAGGGTTTATACGTATGGCTTACTTCAACAACTGAATCACGAGCAGCTATTGCCAGAATGTCAGCACATGAAACCACTCCACTGCAAACGTTCTCGACCTGGGCCTTGATGTTATCAATCACCTCGAATCCTCTGGCCGATTGATTATTAGGAACTGCAGTCTTTTCTCCCGTTAAAGTCGAGGAGTCGTCCAACAGCACAGACCCATCGCAACCCTACATTGCCACTCCAACATATCAAAGCATGATAATCGAATATGGTATGCATCTTTGAATAAAGGAAAACAAAAAAATTCTTACGTTAACGAAGCAGTCGTGGAAGTGAAGGCGAAGCAACGATGCGCCCATTCGTTGCTCCTGGGCAACTGCCTGCTTCACAGCAGCCTTAACTGTGGACAAGGCCTGGGGACACGACGAGGCATAAAAATTTGCACTAAGTTGAGCATACACACAGCTCGAACACAACATTACAACAGCAAATGCAATGGTTATCGCCACTAACTTAGGCGAAGCCATTTTCTTCAAGAAGCTGGGTTATGTTCTGCTGCTTATGGTGTCATACATTTATAGGGATTCACGATCAAACTGAAAAGAAAATTTCACCAAGATGTTGGGCAGAAATAATGACACTATAACTTTTTGCCCATGGAATCTTTGCTTTTTGAGATGTTAGTCTCGAAGGGCCGACTTTGCCTTCGCTGAAAGTTATTACGGCTGAGCAAATTTCAAACTTCAGTGGCACGCGGCGTTATTAACGTTATGTTTGCAGTGACTAGGTCTTTATCAAGGTGCCTGCAAGTCCACAGATTCTGCCTGTAACAGTTAGATGCATTTGTAGTAAACCGTCAATGGAAGAATTGTGAAAGATAAATAGCCACATTTAGATTGTTTTGACTCTACAACTGCACAGAAAGTTACTTCTAGAAAGTGCTAAAAACTAAAAATGTTATTTCATCTACTATTCAAATTTATTATTATTTATTTTATTATTTATAAAACTTTTATAAACTTTAAGTCTATCAAAATCCCAAAGTCTAGGAAATGGTGGAAGGGTGGTGGGTGGCCCACCACCCTATTTTTTCAAATGAATTTTTAAGTAAAACATAAATTTTTAAAAAGTTTCAGTTTTCATATACTCAAATTTAAACCTTATACTCGAATTTAAACTTTGAATCAGTCAAATAAAAAACCATAAAATATGGCTATTTCTTTAATCTTAAACTTTGAATCTGTTAAATGAAAAACCATAAAATATGGCTGTTTCTTTAATCTTGTCTTCAAAGGCATGTAGAAAATGTGACATATCCTGTTGAAGTACATCGAACAAATATCTTATACTAGATTGCCTTGTTATGTTTCCAGCATGACACCTCTTTTTCTTCCCACCAACTGTATTGTAATGATTTTTAATGGAATAGCTTTGGGCTACGTTTGTCCTTTAACCTTGAAATTAAAATCAGATTTTTGAATAATCTTTAACTCCAAGACAGCCCAGTCTTTTCCTTCAAGTTGTGCAAACGCAGGAAGGTAAGCGTAAGCATTGACTAATTGAAATGTTATCCGAAAAACTTGCGTTACATTTATGTCCAGTACATAAAATGAATTAGTTGAATTAGTTCCTAATGGTTGCTAATGTTTTTCAGACAAAATCAATCAAATAAAAGTATTTTTCAATTATTTCTTGTCGGGCAGTAGTGTTTCCCAACAAAACCAATGATATAAATTTATCTTTTGACATACAAAGTGTTTATATTTTCCGATAGTTCTACTTCCTAGACCTCGAAATTTAGGTTCAAACTATAATTGGAGTTTGTATAAAAGTTGCGTAACAATAAAGTCAGATAAAATATAAAATATTTGTTATTTATTTTATATTGTAAAGTTTTTTTAATAATCATAATTTATATTTTTTAATAAAAACATGTTAAAATTTATTAGAAATTTATTATTTATTTTATATAATAAATTATTTTAGTATTTAATATTAATTTTTTTTTTTATTTGTGGAAAACATCCCAAAAGGGATGCCACTTTCGGGTAAGACCCAAGGAGGCTGGGGTATCCATTCCGCCAAAAACGCCCAGGACTCGGACCTGGCCTACCACCTTTGACATACTCAAGGAGCAAACAAACACACAAAACCAATTTAAAAATAAGTAAATAACAACAAAAATAATAAAATAAAATAAAAAACATGCTCCTTGAGTGTGTCAAAAACAAAAGCACAACCAAACACGCACAATAAGATAAAAGAAACCACAACACAAACCACATAGAAAAACACAAGAACCACATAACAAAACACAAACAAGACAAAAACAACAGAACACTACAAAGACATAACCCAAAAAAAAACATGAAAAATAAACACAACCAAAACCTAAAAAATTAAAAAATAAAATAAAAATAAAAATAAAAAACAACCAACAACGAGACAATAAACAAAAACAAAAAACATAGAAAACACTCACACATAAAAACACGAAATAACACAAACAAAGAGAAACCCAAGAACAAGAACGAAAAAAACACAAGAACAATAACAAAAAACATAAAAAAACAAAAACAACAAAAACACAAGAACAACAAAAAACAACACAAAGAACACAAAAACAAAACAAAATAAAAAAACCCACCCACCTTAAAAAACTAAAAAAAAAAAAAAAGAAATAAAAAATGAACAAAACAATGACCTATCTAGACCAGAAGACTATTAAGGCAAGAATCAACAGAGGAAACAAAATAAAGAATAGAATGAGCTAGGGAACTAAAAAAAAGCTGAATGAACCAAAGAGAAGCAAAAAAAAAAAACAAGAAGAAACTAGGTACCTTCAGAACTGGAGCCATCCAAAGAAATGATAGAAAGAAGAGCTTCCCTAATTTGAGAAGCCCACCATATAGGAGGGTGGCCATAACAAGTAAGATCACCTTTGTCCAAAGCCCAATTAGCTAAAGCATCAACACTCTTGTTTTGATCTCTGACCACATGATTGTAATCAACTTTCAAAAATCCCATCTGGATTAACTGAATCTTCTCAATAATTCTTTTTATTCTCCAATCCACCTTATGATTCTTAGAAGGATTCTTCAAGAGATTAATCATAAGTTGAGAGTCAGACTCAACTAACACCTTTTCCCATCCAACCTTAGTAGCCTCCTGAAGGCCTCCGAGGATACCATACCCCTCAGCAAGGTTATTGGAAAGAATACCCAAATTCTCAGCAAAAGTAAAAACCAGGGAGCCATCCGAAAGTCTACCAATTCCTCCCACACTTGGCTTTTCCGGGGTTCCCTCTAGAGGCTCCATCGGTATTGACTTTTCCAAAATCCTTAGGAGGAGGTTGCCAATTTCTATTCCTATCCATCTTACTAATACTCACATTCCCTTTAAGTTGGTTGCCCTTAGAAGGTTTAATCTTCAATATTTGCATCACTTGATCCCATATTTGGTGGGAGTTTTGGGGGTGATTAAGGAGATGATGGACTGATTCAACTAAGTTGGCTATGGTCTTTTGCCAAATATAGTGAATATCCTTCCTATCTTGATTAAAAATTTGGTTGTTCCTTTCATTCCAAATATTCCAAAGAAGAATGGTAGAACCCATCCAAACTAACTGCCTAATAAAATGATCAACACCCTCTTGATTAGGCCAATCCCTCCAAAGTTGTTCAAAAGTAAAAAAATTGGACCACTTGTAAGCCAAGTAAAGTGGCCATTCTCCTCCATAGCTCAGAGGCTAAAGTACACTCAATAAAAATATGGTTGATATTTTCTACATTCTCTTCACACATTTCACATCTAAAAGGGCCATGAAAACCACGCTTCATAAGTTGCTCACCGGTAAGCACCCTACGATGCAATAAAAGCCAATTAAAGAACCTCACCTTAGGCCAGAGCTTTTGAGCCCACAATCGAGAAAATATGTCGAAAGAATGGTTGGGATTATTATGGCATAAGGTCAAATAACCTTGAGCAACTGAATACTCACCCTTAGTAGTGTTGTTCCATCCAAAACAATCTTTTTCATGGGACCAAGAGAGGGATCTCATATGAAGGATGCCTTGGATATCTTGTCTTTGCCTTTCTGGGATTTGAATAGGCCGAGTCCTCAATAGGGATCCAATATCTACCAACCTTTGAATTACCAGTATGGTACCGATAGTAATTAGCCACCTTTATCCAATTAGCTCGGTGAAGCTCCTCTATCAAAGGCTTGTGACCATCCCAAGAATCTGTCCAAAAATTTGCATGTTGACCATTATGAATGATCCAAAATAATTTTTTCTTTATCAAATCCTCACCAGTCTTAAGAACTGCTAAAATGGGAGAACCTTTGGTAGGAAGTTGATAGCGAACAAGGTCTTCGGGACTTTTGTTCTCAGCATATTTAGCACAGAGATTATTGGCCCAAAGAGCATTGGGGTTATGCAACATCCTCCAATATAATTTAGCGGCTAAAGCTTTGTTGTTATTAATTGAAGACCATAATCCTAACCCCCCTTCACTCTTAGGAAGACATAAAGTATCCCATTTCACCAAGGCCCATTTTCTTTTCTCCTTAGTACCACTCCAAAGGAAACGATGACTGATTTGATCCAATTCTCGAAGAACAACCTTTGGGATATTCAAAATGGAAGAAACATAAATAGGAATAGCTTGAAGGACTGATTTTACCAAGGTGATTCTACCCCCAGAAGAAAGCCACTTGTTGGTCCACTTTCCAATTTTCTTCTTGACTTTGTCCAACAACCAATTCCAATATTTATTTTTCTGCCTTTGAATATTTATGGGAATACCTAAATAAGTGATTGGAAGAGAGGTCTTCTTATATCTTAGTTTATCCAAGACCATGGATTCTTGTCTAGCAGAGCAGTGAAAGAAAATAACTTTAGATTTGTCTTCATTGATCAATTGCCTAGTAGCCTTAGAAAAATAGCTAATGATTTGCTTAATATTAGAAGCTTCCTTAGCTGTAGCTTTACCTAAAAGAGTAGAGTCATCCACAAATTGAAGATGAGAGATAGGTCTAGCTCCATGAGCAATGGTAACTCCCTCAAGGGTTTTGTTTTCCCTCTTTTTGGTTATAGTCCTACCCAAGCATTCAACAAGAATGATGAATAAATAAGGGGATAGCGGGTCACCTTGCCTAATACCTCTGGAAGGCTGGGAAAGACTGAGAAGGCCTGCCATTGATAAGAACTAAGTAGGAAGCTGAAGAGATACATCCCATAATCCAATCCATCCAATCCTTAGAGAAACCAAATTGCCTCAAAACTTTGATAAGGAAGTGCCAATCCACTCTGTCATAAGCTTTGGATAAGTCTAACCGAATGAACATGGAAGGAGAATTTTGCATATCCATGGAATGGATGGCTTCCTGAGCAAGAACTATCTCATCTACTATTTGACGTCCTTCCACATAACCCCCTTGCTCTGGGGAAATAATCTTATGCAAAAGAGGCTTCAACCTTTCTGCCATGATTTTAGTAATGATTTTGAGAAGAACATTACATAAAGCAATAGGTCTAAAAGCTGAGATATGATCAACCTCTTGAGCTTTTGGAACAAGAGTAATATAAGTTTTATTGATAACCTTCAAAATTTCTTTGGCTTTCCTGGCTTCTTCCACCACCTCTAATAAATCAACATGAAGGATATCCCAGAACTCTTGGTAGAACTCAATAGGAAAACCATCAGGACACGAGGTTTTCCCTTTTTGCATTTTAAAAACTACTTGTTGAAGCTCATTGATAGTAATAGGAGCAGTCAAAATAGAGTTCTCCTCAGAAGTGATAAGAGAAGGGATTGCTTGAAGAACATTATGTTGTGAAGCTGAGTCAAGGGGAGTAGCAGCAAAAATATTGGAAAAGTAATCAACAACAATAGAGTTCATGCCATCCCAAGTATAAACAACATCTCCAGAATCTGATTTTAAGGAAGAAATAAAGTTGTGAGATCTTCGAGCTAGAAGAGATTTGTGGAAGAAATTTGTGTTTCGATCTCCTTCTTTGAGCCATTGAATTCTAGATTTTTGCTTCCATAAGATTTCTTCTCTTTTTTCCCATTCCTCTAAGCCGAGTTGTGAGTTTAATTTCATCTGCACTTCTCTTCTCTGTGAGGCCATCTAAATGGATTTTCTTATTCAAATTTTCAAGATGAGCAATAACTTCATGTTTTTTTTATGAACATCCCCAAACTCTTTCCAGGTTCCAAGTCTTGATTTTGGATTTAATGTATTGCAGTATTTTGGAAAAATAGAACATCTTAGTCCCATGCCTAGGTTTACCTTCCTTCCACCATTGTTGCACATGAGGTCTGAAGGAAATGTCTCTAAGCCACATTAATTGAAAACGAAAAGGAGAGAAACTCACATTGGTTTTCCACATTTCCACCATGATTGGCCAATGATCCGAACCAACATTATTAAGAGTCTTCACTTTAGGAATGTGACCATGGATTAAGAAATTTTTAGAGAGCAAAAACCTATCCAATCTCTCCATTATACAAGCTAAGCCTTGCCTTCTGTTAGACCAAGTCATAAGGCCATTATATGGTTGGATATCCACAAGATGGAGGTTTGCAATATATTCGCTCATGAGGTCAGTGCTTTTGTCCAAATTTCTATTTCCCCCCTTTTCTCATCCAGAGAGAGGATGGTATTGAAATCTCCTCCGATCAAGATCCAAGCTTTAGGAAAATGAGAGATAATATGAGTAATATCCTTCCACTTGTCTTCTTTTTTCCTCCAAAGAAGTCGGAGCATAAACGGTAATGTAGAGCATAATCTGGTTGGAATGTCTACTTTGAATAGCTATAGCCAACAAACCCCAACTGCCAACCATATGGTGAATAACTACCTCTTTTGGATCCCAAAGACAAGCAATGCCACCCGAAGTCCCTTGGGAACTGAGGGAAACCACTTTTCCAGGTGGCCAAATTTTACTGGCAATTAAGTCCATATCCTCCATTGACATCTTTGTTTCTTGAAGGAAAACAAGATGTGGATGATTTATCTGAATCATTCTTCTAATTTCATTTTGTTTTGAAAGACTCCCTTTGAGTCCTCTAATATTCCAAGTGATGATCTTCATTAATACCAGGGCTAAAAAAGTTGGGAAGGGCATTAATCTTACCTTCCTCTACAAGCTTTTCACCTTCTTTTACCATATGATATTGATTGGTCTTGCGACCTACTTTTTGATTAGAATCCATCTTCAATTTTTTTTCCCTGTTTCTTGACTTATTCCAATTGAATATGAGATGGCTTCTAACCTTGAAGAATGCTCGTACACAGCCAAAATTTTACTAGATGGTTCAACGGAGTCTATATTGGGACCTGCATTATTTGAAGTTTTGACATTTGAAATATTGTTTTTCTTGTGTAAATTTTCTCCTTTTTTTCTGTTGAAAACCTTTGATTTGTTGGTTTGTCTCCGAGTTCTTCCCTTCATATTTAAATTGTGTTTCTAAGATTTCAGTTTCCATTATTTCCTCTTCCTCACTTGGGACATCATTTGTGGAAAGGATTTCAAACATATTAGCGAGATGACTTTGATTGATCCTTCATAACTGGTTTTTTCGAGTGTTCTTCTTCTTAGGTATTTGGAAACCTGCTTGAGTTTATATCTTCTTTCTTTTGATCAGGAATTTTATTTGGGCAAGCATCGGCCAAATGACCATATTCATGGCAAATTCTACAACGAAAAGGAATGTTCTCATAGTCCACTACTTGCTCCCAAGTGTCTTCCCCAAATTGTAATGTGATATTTTTAGGTAGGGGTTTGTCAAAATCCATTAAAACACAAATCCGAGCATAAATAATATGTTCAAAATTTTGAGTACAATCAGCGAGTCATCATAAAAGTTCCTAAAGAGTTTCCAATTGAAGAAAAAATAGTAGGATTCCAAAATTCAATAGGGAGGCCAAAGAGTCTAACCCACACGGGAGCTATAGAAGGCATCTCTTCTTCGACTTTAAATTTAGTATGCCAGGGCTTCATGAAAAGCCATGCCCTTCCAAAAAACCAAGGACCCCCTTGAAAAGTTTTCTCTCTATCTTCATTATTAGCAAATAAAACAAGAAAATAACCATTTGGATAAATAGAGATTTGTAACTCACCTTTAGTTTTCCAGCTTTTTGCAGCCCAGACTTTGAAAGCGAGATAGACTCGAGACGAAAACCCACGAACCGACAAATTAGTCCTCTTTTTTCCAAATCTTCAATGCCGGTCTGAATGTTACCCATATCAAGCTTAACAATAGGAGTTCCATCAGTTGCTTTAAGACATCCTGACTCCATTTTCCTGGGATCAATCTTAGGCATTCTTAGAGGTTTATGGGAAGCCCTAATATTGATATTAGCATTGGGCTGAGGCTGTCCACCATGAAGGGCATCCCTAAAATTCATTTTTGGGACCGAGTCTTCAAAATTCTTACCCTTGATAGGGGTTTTCACGGTAGAATTATTTTGTGGGTGCACCTTAGCACCAGATTCACTTGAGATATGAGCCATTTTTTGATCAACTGCTTGAAACTTGTTTCGTGATCTCTTTAATCCTTGCCCTAGACGTCGTGGAAAGGTATGGTTTTCACTTTTCTTTTGTGCAGACAAATTGGAAGCCGTTGTCACTCAAGTTCATAGTATGATCTGTTGAAAGACAAATTTCTAACCCATATTGTATCCCCTGCAACATTTCCTGCTAAAATATTGAGCATAAACCACAAAAATATTGGCCGCTAGGGCCCGAAGGCCCTAAAAACCAACCTCTGGAGCTGCTTGCACTCAACCCAGATGAAACCCTCGCATAGTCGCTTGCCAAATATGTCGTTCACACATAGGGATGCGCTAGGATCTGTGTTGCTCCAAATGATATGAAAATTGGTGGAGACGTTCTAGGGTTTTCTAGGCATCTACCCTCAAAATTTCAGCTCAATCCGAGTCCGGATGAGTGAGATATGGCCGAAACGAGTTCGGCAGTTTGGGCAGTCCTGCGAAAAACGTCTAATCAATTTCGCCTCAACTTTTCATCTCCCCTTTCAGTATTTATAATTACATTAATTATATTCAAAAATTTCAAAATTTTACCTCTGTCGTTGTATTTATATGATATTAAGTTAATACAAATTTATTATTAAAAAATAGTTTTTATAAATTGATTTATTTAAAGTAAATAAAAAATTATATACAATTTTTCAAGCGTGCTTTTATTATCTAAATATTAAAAATAAAAATATATTTTTTTTAACTTTAGGTTGCCAATGTACGGTAACTATCAGTGTTTTTTAATTAAATTAGTAAAATAATAAATATTTTATCATGATCAGTGTTTTTTAATTAAATTAGTAAAATAATAAATATTTTATCATGATCAAACGCGAGTTGAGTTGATAAGCTCCTTCAACTTTCACGTGGAGTAAGTTACCCCATGACCCAATTTCAAGCCTTTAAAACATGCGAGGAACATGGAAAGACGTTCTTGCTAATAATGACACTCTTCATAATAATAATAATGGTGGTCTGATTTCCACCTCTAATTTCACTATTATTTAAAACATAAATATTTCATTTTAATTTTTAATTGTGTATAAAAATTATTATAAATTTTAGTTTGTTTTATTTGTTTAATTGATATTTGTCTCTTAAGATAATTTTGGATGGTATTCATAGAATTTTCTCCTTATTTTTTAAAGAATTAAGTCAAATTTAAATCGCAGCGATTGATTCTGAGCAGAAGGGGGAACTTCGCTAGTTTTACCCGCGAGAAGAGAGCTTCGCTAATATGGACAGCGAGGGAAGAGCTTCGCTGCACGAGCTTCCGAAGTGGAAGCTTCGGAGGGTTTAATTGCGAAGTGGAAACTTTAATTAAATGTGAAGCTTCGCAATTATTTAGCCAAATTTGAGTGCTTCGGAGGTTTGAACAGCGAAGCGGCTACTTCGTAGGAAATATTTCCGAAGTGGCAACTGGGGAGCTTAGGCTGAGAACAAAAAACAGGAAAACGCAAAACAGTAGGACAAATATTTATATATATATATATTAAAATATAACCGGGTTACAGAGCTTCTTTCTGTGAAGCAAGTACAAACTTCTCCAAGTTAAAATTGCAGGATAAACACGAGAAAGTTTTCGTGGAGGCTGCTGCTCCCTTCTCTGGCTGTCTGTGGCTGTTGCTTTCTCTCTTCTCCTGCTTTCCGCTCAAAACCCTAACTCCTGTGGCTCTTCAAAATGACGAATGGTCTGGTATTTATAGATGAGGAATGAGGACAAGAGACAGGAATAATTTCACCAATCGACTGACAATATTAAATGCCGAAGTGGGGTTTTAACCAATTGTCGAGCGACTCCAACTACTCGCATGTGTGAAGTCAGACCCTCGTTTCCCGTGCCTGGTTACTGCTTCGTCAATTTGAAATGTGAACTGCAGAATTTATGGTATTGAAACTCAAAGGCATATTTCTCTTAATGCTAAGAGGAAACATCTTATTATAAGTCATGGGTATTTTGGTTATCATTTTATTCTTACCATAAGTAATAAAGTATGTAACATTCTCAAACTTCACAGTGTGGCCTTTTTGCAGAAGTTGACCTACACTTAACAAGCTATGCTTTAGACCTGGTACATCACCAATAAATTTCTTCTCACCTTACTTTGTTTTGAGTAATATCCTCCCATTCCACATGACCGATGCAGTTACATTATTACCTATATTTTTAGCTAATTTGATGGACTCATCTAGATCTTGGAATATCTCTTTGCTTCCTATCATATGATTACTACATACACTATCAACATACCATTTATTTTCATTTATTTCCTATTTTGTGCTACATTTTAGAAACACATATTATTTTTGTCATTCACCTTCATTTACATATTGAGATTCCTGTTTACTTTCATTTGCTATTTTTTTCTACATTTAGATGTAATATGTCCATGCTTTTGACAATAATAGCACTCAACGAATGACTTATCATGCTTTTGAGAGATACTACCTCTTTACTGAAAATTTTCTCTACCTCTACCTCTTTGCTAAAATTTTACTCTACCTCTACTTCTTGCTTGAGTGTAGTTGCTGGTTTCTTCATCACTTATGTTGCTTCTTGGACCTCTAACTATTTCCTAAAAGTGATCTCATCTTCCTCTTGTACTTCTTCCTTATCCTCTTTGTAGGAATGATGCTTCTTATGCTTCTTCTTTTTCTAACATTAAAACCTTACTTTTGAAGGCTTGCTCTAGTGGCTCATTTGTGGTTCTATTCATTCTATGTTCATGTGTGTATAGTGAATTCATAAGTTCATCTACAGACAAAAGTGTTAGATCTTTTGATTCTTCAATGGTTATAACTATAGGATCATATTTTGAAGGGATATATCTTCAAATATTTTCTATAATATTTTGATTGCTCATAACTTCACCATTTGATTTTATTTGATTAATTAACCTTATTTCACAAGTAAATAAATCCCCTAAACTTTTTGAATATGACATTCTTAAAACTTCAAAATCTCTTCTAAGTAATTGTAGGCAGACTATTCTTACTTTATTCGTACCTTGAAATAATTGTTCAGGGAGATATCACACTTATTTTGCCTTCATAGTGGCTATAAATCTTGGGAGGAGGGTTTCATCAAGATCCTACACTATAAACAACAAATAATTTTGATCCTTTTTCCTAATATCCTACAATATATCTCTTTGATTTTATGTGAGCACTATTAATGCTATTGTATTCATTGGTTTTGAGTATCCATTATCCACCCTATCCTATAGCTCCTGCGATATGAATAAAATCTTCATTTGGAAACACCAAAAATCATAATTTTTTCCATTGAATTTGGGAATATGGAGATGCATATTATTAGCATTCGTTGACATTTCAAACCTAGCTCTAATACTAGATGATGGAGATAATAAAAGAAATAAATAGGACAATATTAAAAGAGACAAAGAAAAAGTAGAGAAATGAAAATAAAAAGAAATATAACTACACATATCAACACAAAAATACCAAATCACTTCTATAATTTTTTGTGTACATGGCTAAGAAATGCCAAACATTTTATAGCCTTAGAAGGATAAACTTGGAGAATTCTAGACACCAAAAAATAGTTACAAAAATCATCTAAACTTAGAAAGTTACAAAAATCATCTAATCTTAGAAAGAAGTAATGTATCCTAATCCAAACGAGATCATTGAATGATATGTTACAAAAAATATTTTCTATATTTAACAAGGATATGGATCAGAGACCTGGAAAGCTCTAAAGAAAGGAGTATCACTTATCAAAGAAGGGTTATACTAGAAAGTAGGATATGAAAAAACTACTAGAATGTGGGAATATTATTGGGAATATTTATCCCCCATAATTGATGAGTACCCCCAATTAATATGACTCAAGGAAAACTTTTAGAGAAAAGTGTGGAATCTCATAAGGCACTATTTTAGAATTCCATATCAACTACAAGACAATCTTAGTCAGTGGCAAGTCCCAGAGGAGTTGAGGGAAGAATGGAATGAAGAGAAAAGAGAACTAAAAGAAATCTTAGGTAGATGAAAGTGGCCAAGAAGTAATGGACCTGATCAACTTGGTTGGGGACATAAAAAATTAGGAATTTATACTATCAAATAAGGTTATATAAAGATTATCCAAAACACTCGAATTGGTCCAAATCCCCCTTGGTTGTAATTATAGCAACCCAAAGGATGACTAAAGATAAATTACTTTATGTGGTTTTTTGCACATAATAGTATTATGAATCAGGATAACATGAGGAGATGTGGATTTATTGAACCCAACTGGTGTGTAATGTGTCACCAAGGGGAAGAAATAATGGACCACCTCCTTTTTTGCGTCCCTATGCTGAAAAAGTCTAGAGTTTGTGGTACAATATTTTTTATCAATAAAAAAGATCCATTCTCACTGAGAACAAATTTTATGACTATTGGAAGACCAATAGATTCAAATCAAAGACCTAGAAGATAGTTTGTGATTTAGGTTTGGGTTTCATTTTTTGGAAACTTTGGTTGGAATATAATAACATAATTTTCAATGAGAAATTTAGACTAGAGGAAACAATATAGAGAACTCTAATTAGTAAATTTTTAGATATAGTGTAGGCTAAAACCCAAGAGGACTCTCATATGGTAGAGGATGAAGCATAAATATTAACACAACTTCATAAAAAACTGCAATATGGGATCTAATAAAGTAAGGATAAGAATAGAAAGATGGCTTTATAGACTCAGGATGTAGTCTATAGATTTAAAAGGAAAGTATAAATGGAACACCTTTAGGGATCATCCAACAAGGACTAAAAATTCTAAAAGTTTGACAGTAAAAAGAACATAGTTTTACCACATTTTAAGCCTTGCCAAGAAAGGCAGGTTATCAATAGTAAATGTATAATTTGAGTTTTTTTTCAATAAAAGTTTTACCTTTTTTTCAAAAAGTCATGGTAGAAAAATATTAAAATGGTAATAGAGTCATCTCATTGTTCCATAATGTTTGGAATTTGTCAAAACGTCTCCTCCCTTATCCTTGATTATTATTTTTTACAAGGTCATGATAAGTATTTATTATCCAAAAAAGTGTTTGTAAAGAGATCATTGAAGAAAATTTTAGAAATTAAAGGAAACCAAGGTCAAAGATCAAGTATCATAGTCAAGCATCAAGTCATGTATTTTCAAGAGGTGTGTATCATTTTTAATTTTCATAAAGAAACTTTTAATTCACTACCAGTTTATGCTCTTATTTTATATCCATATCTTTTACCCTAGATATTTAATATTAAATTTTGTTTACATAGAACCTATTGTACTACTTATATATATGTCATAAACTACAATTTAAACCCCTCACCTTACCAATATACCTTCTTTAGATCATACTCTAGGATTCATATTTTATGTGCTCTAACCTAACCTTCTCCATTTTATTTTTTCTAATTTGGACTTGCACACGCATTGCTTTTCCAAATTCTGATAAAATACTATGATTATGATACTTGCATATCAAATTCAACCTTTTAATGAATATTCTAAGCAAAAACTCTAGTTTATGATAATTGTTTAATAGTGCTCATGAGTAAATAAAGTTTAGTGATTATTGAGGACTAAAGATAATCCAAATTCTTGAAAAAAACTCTAGTTTATTTAGAACTTAATATTGATAGAATTTGTTGTTATGTCACGTTCCATTTCTTATTTTTGTATATTTCAAATATTTAAATTTTAATATGTATGCATACCTTGAGAAAAGATAAAGATATGATAAACTACAAAATAGACATTCAATTGCTAAAAAAAATAATAATCTAAATATATATTTTTTAAATAAAGGGGTAAACATTTATTGATAAAATTTTTGGATTATAGAGTACAACTGAGCTTCCAACCAAGACTCAACTAAACATCCAAATGGACTAAAACCACTAGACTAGAATGACACCTAGAAAATACAACAAGAATAAACCACATTAAGTCTGTACATCCTTGTGGATCAACTCCCACAGGCGTTGAGAGTCCCCATATGGGAGAATCTCCCAATTATCGATACTCCAAGGATCCAGCAGCTCAGAAGCCCTTTTTGCCAGGTAATCAACAACCATATTCCATTCCCTTGGAATGTGCACAAGGGATATAAATTTGAACTCTTCACTCATTCTGAGAATCTGAACGACTACAAAGGCCAACTGCCAATTAAATTTCTCCACCCTTTTACTATTTAAAATATTAACCATAATTTGAGAGTCATACTCATAGATAATCCTATGCCATCCAAGAGAAAACCACCTCTGCAAGGCCTCAAGAATTGTAAGAGCTTCCATAGAATTGTTGGAATGAACACCTTTATAAATGGAAAAGAAAAAATTGACACCACCAGTAGAATCTCTCCCAACTTTGCCAATGCCAGCATGTCCATGATTACCCCTGGACGATCCATTAGTATTAATTTTTAAAACTCCTCTAGGGGGTGGCCTCCACCTACCATCTCTCCTAACCTTCTTGCTAAGCTGAGGAACCCTACTAGGTCTAGAAGAGTTCACACCATCCCCAAAGAGACCAAGGGCTTGTTGTACCTTCTCCTCCCTAGAATCCAAAAGAGGGTCCACATCACATTTTCTATGGATGGTTTCCTGAACCATATACATGATCCTTTGCCAAATCTATTTAATAGCCAAATAACTGCCCTAAAATATGCATTGGTTCTATTAGAGCCAAATTTACCAGATGATGCAAGAAGGGCCCAAATCCCAAGCCAAACGAAGGAAGGAGACCTTGGTCAGAGGTCTACCCAGACTACTCCAAAACTCCACCAGGGACAACACATAAAAACATGGATGGTTCCAGGTGCTCCACCAACGGTGCCAAATGTCTCTTGCAAAGGTGCATTGAAAAAATAAATGAGAAGAGTCATCCTCATTCTTACCGCAAAGGACACAAAAAGAGGGACCCTAAAATCCCCTCTTCCTCACATTATCCCAAGTGAGGCATTTATTACGAGCTACCAACCAGATAAATAAGTTACATTTTGGCTAGGCAAATTTGTTCCACATATTTTTCCACCAAGTGACATGAAGACTCCCATACTTTTTCTTATCAAGAACCTGATAACCATAGGCTACCATGTAGGTTCCCTTAGGATCAGGGTTCTAATACAAAATATCTTTACCCTTCAATGAAGAACAAGGCCTCCTCATAATAATAAGAGAGCACCTCTCTGTCCTTGTCCAGTCCCCCCTGGGGCCATTCTTGCAGATATTTCCACCTATACATCTCCATATTTCCAAAATACTAGATTTTTTGAAAGTCCTCCACATGAGACCAGTCTGCTTCCAAGAAAAAAAATACTTAGGGAATGTAACCTAGGATATTGATTCAAGATAGGAGGGTGGCCATCCCAAGAATCCTCCCAAAAAAGAGCATTTAATTTCTGATTGCAAATGTAGAACAAACCCTGCTTGATTAAATTAGCTCATATTTTTAGAGTGTCCTAGATAACTGAACCTTTCCCAACCAACCTGACTCTAGGGATTTCAGCCTCAGAAACACCTCTCAAGTATTTACAAGATAATGTTTTAGCCCAAATATTATATTGAGAGGTACACCATCTCCAATAAAGTTTTGCAGCCAAAGCCTTCCCAAAAAGAGTTATATGTCACAACCCAAGGCCTCCCTCTTGCATCGACCTACATATAGAATCCCACCTAACCAAAATCCATTTAGATTGATCAAGTTTTCCAGACCATAAAAACTATCTTGACAAAGCATCCATGTCCTTGATGAAGTGAGAGGGAGCTATTTGTACAAAATATCTATAAATGGGTAAATCTTGAACAATAGATTTTAAAAGCAACACTCTACCTAAAGTGGATAGCCATATAAAAGTCCAGTGATTCACCTTCATTCTAAACTTATCAAGCATAGCCTACTAAGAATATCTAGGTAGAGGGTGAGATGAAATTGGAATACCAATATAAATGAATGGGGGAGTCCAAACCTAGAATTTTAGAATGCGAGCAATCCTGGCTTGAATAAGAGGAGGGGTATTGAAGAAGAAAATAGAAGACTTGTTCTCATTAATCAACTGTCTATAAGAACAAAGATATATGTCAAGAGACTATCTAATATTTCCAGGTTCCCTGATAGTGGCAACTCCCAACAATGTAGTATCATCAACAAATTGAAGGTTGGAAAGAGGTGGCAAACTACTATCCCACTTCCACACTTGAATGAGACCCTGCATGACTTGGGACATGAGCAATCTTCCCAAACCTTTTGCCATAATGATAAACAAATAAGGAGATAAGGATCTCCTTGCCTCAATCCCCTTAAGGTTTCAAACAACTTTGATGGCTCATTATTAACTAGAACAGAGAATGAGGAAGAAGAAACACAACTCATAACCCATCTAATCCATTCCTCCTCAAATCCAAAAGCAGCAAGAAATTTTTGAAGAAAGGACCATCTGACCCGATCATAGGCTTTTGCCATGTCCAACTTAATGAACATAATTTTCTCCTTAGAAGTTTCCATCGAGTGAATAGATTTTGTAGCAATAACAACCCCAACCAATATTAGTCGACCAACAAAAAAACCTCCTTGCTCCTCAAAGATGATTTTTCTCAACCATATCTTTAGCCTCTCAACAATAATTTTTGTGATGATCTTATACACAACATTGCAGAGAGCAGTAAGCCTGAACATATCCAAGGAATTTGCTCCCTCTCTTTTGGGTATAAGCACCAAAAATGTAGCATTTAGAGCCCTTAGCATTTGTTTGTTCTTTTGGGACTCATTGACCACCTCCAAAAGAACAAATTTGATTAAATCCCAAAAATCTTGATAAAAATCAATTGGGAATCCATATGGGCCTGGGGATTTTCATTTTTTCATCTTGAATAAAAAATTTTCCAACTCCTAAAGGGAAATTGGACCCATCAAGTGCTCATTCATCTCTCTAGAAACAATCATTGGAATATATTTTAGAATAATATTTTCATTCTCATCATATTATAGGGAGTCCTCCTTGAAGAGAGAGGAAAAATATCTCTTAGTCTCTTCTAAAATATCCTTGAAAGAAGAGAGCAGGGAACCCTAAGAATTCACAAGAGAGGTAATCAGGTTACCATTATAGTAAGCCTTAACTGAGTTATAAAAGAATGTTGTGTTCCTATCCCCTTCCTAAAGCCAATCTACTTGAGCTTTTTGTTTCCAAAAAAATTCTTCCCTTAGTTCCCATTCAGCAAGGTATTTCGTAGCCTCAGATTCCTCAACAAGAAGCTCCTTCGTGAATCCCTAATCTCTAATATTCCATGAAGCTTCTTCCATCCTCCTAAGAGTTGCCATCTTAGCCAAGGAAAGGTTCCAAAAATTTAGTCTATTCCATATCTTCAATTTATGTTTTACAAATTGTAGTTGCTTCATAAAGGAATACATAGTGGTGCCATGAGGAGGTTTGTCAGTGGTCCACCAGCCTTGCATGAAATCATGAAGCTTAGGATCACAAAGCACATAACTTGAAACTTAAATGAGGGATTATTTTTTAGCCCTAAATCCAAATCAGAGAGTTTGATAGGCCAATGATCATATCCCCTACCCTCCAGAATCACAAACCTAGCACCTCTATTATTACCCATCCAATAACTTGATATAAAAAACCTATCCAGTCTCTCTGAGATGGAAGCTTCACCACACCTTATATTGTGCCAATTAAAGATCCCATTATCTATATTAATGTCAAAAAAATTTAGGGCCTGGATATGAGCACTGAAGATAGAATAAAAAGGCTCGATACGGTCCACCCCACCACATTTCTCCTCTAGACAAGTGATAGAGTTGAAGTCTCCAACCAAAATCCATGGGTACAGGGGAACCAAACTTCTCACAAAGTAAATGTGCTTCCAAAAATTCACTTTACCATTGTAATCAATAGGAGCATACACATTTGTAAGATTCACAGTCAATATGACATCTTATATTTGGTCATTTGAATTTTTGTGGACTAAATATTTTACATAAGAAGAACATGGTAATAGGTTTACCGCTCATCCAAAGGCTAGATGAATAATCTGAAGGATGCATTATTGGAAAACACCACAGAGAATCCTTTGTAGTAGGGAAATATTGGAGAGCTTTAGAGGTAGTGGAGCTAGTACACTCAGATCTATATGGACCACTTGAATTAATTTCATTATCTAGTATGAGATATTTCTTGATATTTATTGATGACTATAGCAGAAAACTCTAATATTATCTGTTACTTTAATATAATTTAGAGAATTTAAAACATTACTTGAAAAGCAAAGTGGTTATTTTCTTAGAATTCTAAGGACTAGAGGTGGAGAGTAGATCTCATATGAATTTCAATTTTTTGTATTGAGAATGGCATAAAATGGTAGTTAAAAACTAGGTATACTCCTCAAAAAAATGGTATAGTTGAGGAAGAACAAAAAAAATCTAGATATGGTGAGGAGTATGCTTAAAGCTAAGAATTTACCTAAATTTTTTTGGGTAGAGGTAGTTTTTTGTGCAGGTTATATTATGACTAGGATCCCTATGAAGATAGTTTGGGACTTGACACTAGAAGAAGCCTGGGAAGGATTCAAACCCCATGTAGATCATTTTAAAGTTTTTGGTTGCATTGCTTATTCCCATGTTCCAGATTCACTTAGAAAGAAATTAGATGATAAGGTAGAAAGGTGTATCTTTGTAGGATACAGTGAAGAATCAAAAACATACATACTATACAATCAAGAAACATAAAATTTAGTGATAATTAGAGATGTTAAGTTTATTGAACACCAGGAGTGGTGTTGGAAATTGAAAGACAACTATCAGCAAGTCAGTATTGAAGATGAAGCAGTAAGCCCACACCAAAATTTGGTTGGTAACAAAGGACCTAGAAATAGTAGCATTCACAAATCTACACCAAGAAGTGGCTCTTATTCACTAGGAAGTAGCCTTTATTCACCAAATACCAAAAGTAGATTTTCATCACCCACATCATAATCTCTAGAAAGAAGGTAAAATACAAGGTGCTTATCTGACATATATCAAGAAACAATAGAGGTAAGTGAATATGCTTGTCATTTTGTATTTTTTGGGTTTGATTATGATCCCATTACATTTATGAAGTAGTACAAGATGATAAATGGATTAAATTTATGAATGAAGCAATTGTAGGCATAGAAAATAATCAAACTTGGGAACTGATAGACCTCCTAGAGCACAAAAACCCAATTGGAGTAAAGTGGATCTATATAACCAAGTATAATGAGTAAGGAGAAGTCAATAAATACAAGTCCATGTTGGTAGTGAAGGAGTACAAGCAAAAATCAAATATTTATTATCATGAAGTATTTACACCTATTGCTAGAATGGATACTATTCGAACTATTTTAGCTCTTTCTACACAAAAGGGTTGGAGACTCTTTCATATGGATGTCAAATAAGTATTCTTGAATGGTGTATTGGAGGATGAAATATACATAGAGCAACCACCTAGTTTTGATAAAGAAGGTTATAAAGGTAAAATGATCAAACTAAATAAAGCTTTGTATGGTTTAAAGCAAGCACCTAGAGTCTGGTATGAAAGGATTGAATCATATTTTTTGAAAAATGGTTTTGAAAAATATCCTTATGAGCACACCTTATTCACAAAATAAAATAAGCAAGGAGATGTTATGATGGTTTGCATTTTATGTTTATGATTTGATTTATACTGGAAATAATGAAAAAATGCCTAGAGAATTCTTAGTTGCAATGCAAAATGAATTTGAAATGACTAATCTTGTCTTAATGCATAATTTTATTGGTATTAAAGTCACTCAAAATAGTGACGAGATTTTTATTTCTCAAGAGAAGTATGCCAATGATTTATTGAAAAGGTTTAGGTTGGACATTTGCAAACCAACAATTACACCTATTGCTATGGGTGTGAAGTTGAGCAAAGAAGATGACACAAAAAATATAGATTCTAACTTGTATAAAAGTTTGGTTGGTAGTTTAATGTACTTAACTACAACAAGGCCAAATATCATGTAAATAGTCAACTTGATAAACAGGTTCATAGAGGATCCCCATGGTACACATTTCCAAGAAGGTAAAATAATACTTAGATATGTGAAAAGGACTATAATTCATGGGATTTTTTATGAAAGGAAGGATACCTTGAACTTAGATGGTTACATAGATAGTGACTGGGTAGGAGATATAGATGATAGGAAAATTACTTTAGGATATGGTTTTAATCTTGGTTTAGGGGTAATTTCATGGTCATAAAAAAATAAACTATTGTTACATTATCCACAACAAAAGCATAATATATAGCAGCCACTTTAGCTAGTTATGAAGCAGTTTGGTTATGTAGGATGCTTGAAGAATTGATGCATCCCCCCATGGAAAAGACCATTACTTTCTATGATAATTATTCAGCCATTCAACTTTCAAAAAATCCAAATTTTATTGGAAGAAGCAAGCACATACATATCCGATTTCACTTCATCAAACAACTAATTAAAGACAAAGAAATCAAGCTTTTTTATTATAGGTCCAAATATCAGGTTGCTGATATTTTGACAAAGCCATTGATGGACGAAGAATTTAATAAATTGAAGAATATTTTTGGGATGAGAGCCTTTCTCACAAATTAGTATTAAGGGAGGATTGAGCCATTATTTTTCACAAATTAGATTTTAGAGAGGATGTTAAATATAGAAAATTTGTTTTGTAGTATATCATTCAATGATCCTGTTTAGATTAGGATCCATTACTTCTTTCTAATATTAGATGATTTTTGTAACTTTCTAAGTTTAAATAATTTTGTAACTATTTTTTGGTGTCTAGAATTCTCTAGGTTTATCCTTCTAAGGCTATAAAATGTTTGGAATTTCTCAGCCATGTATGCAAAAAAATAAAGAAGTGATTTGGGATTTCTGTGTTAATATTCACAATTTTGTTCCTTTTTGTTTTTATTGCTCTATTTTTTCTTTCTCTTTTAATATTGTCCTGTTTATCTTTTTACTATCTTCATTGCTCCTGATACAGGAAGACGAGGAAGATATTTTATATTTTGTGAGCAATAATATTTAAATTTCAATACTTTTCTCCAAAGTTGGTCAAGATGAGTTAGCCATCTCCAATACAACTTGGATGTTAGAGCTTGGTTGTTTGTCATTATTGTTATAATTCCCAAACCTCCAACTTCCTTAGGCTTGCAAACCTTGTTCCAACTAACTAGTGCCCTTGTGTGGTTACCCTACACTCCAAATAAAATAAATTGTCTCTTTATCTTGTCCAAATATTTTAGTATGCTCTTTGGGACAACCAAAATGGAGAATTTATACGTTGAAATTGCTTTTCAAACTAATTTAAGCAATGTTACTCTCCCTAAAAAACTTAACCACCTATAGGTCGAATGCAAAAGTTTCGAGTGGATTATGTCTCTTATTAATTTTTAATATTTATTTTTGAGGCCCTTATATGTTAAGATACCCAAGTATTCTAAGGGTAGTGATGCCTCTGAGAATTTGAGGATGTGGTTTATATGTTCTCTTAATTTTTGTATCACATTAAAAAAATTATTATTAATTTTTCTTCATTTAGTAGTTGTCTAGAAGCCGTTATGTAGCACTCCAAAAAAAAATTATATTGGTTTCTTCTCTTATTATTGCTTCCCTCCACATTTCTATGTCATCCACAAATTGAAGGTGAGTAAAATTTATGTTCTTGCTTATCATTACCCTTGAATTGCTACTCTTTGATTTCATTTTTTATACGAGTCTTCCCAAGCCCTTTGTAAAAATGATGAAAAAAAAATGTGAAAGTGGATCCCCTTGACAAATTCCTTTGGAAGATTTAAATAGTTTGGATGGATTACCATTGATGAGCACTGAGAAAGAAACTATAGAAATGCATTCCATAATCAATTTTATCCATTCTTCGCTAAAACCAAATTTATGTAGTATTACAACTAAAAACTCCCAAATTACTCTGTCATATGCCTTGAATAAATCTAGCTTAAGGAACATACATTTTTTTTCCTTTTGGAAAAGCTCATAAAAAATTTCTTGTGCTATCACAACTCCATATAGAATTTGTCTACCCTGCACAAATTCCCTTTGTTCTGGAGAGATTAACCCTAGTAATATTTGTTTCAACCTATTTAACAACAATTTGCTTATGATATTATAAACCACATTGCATAAAGCAATTGGTCTATAGTTAGGGATATTTTCAATATCTCCACCTTTCAAGATGAAATACAAAAAGGTGTGATTCAAGGCTTTAAGGATTCTTCCACTAGGCCTGAATTATTCTACTACTTGGGTTACATCCTTTGCAATTATATCCTAATAGGCTCCATATAACTCTATTGGAAATGCATCTAGACTTGAGGAATTTCCTATCTAGAAATCAAAAACTATTTCTTTAACTTTTTCCTCTTTAATATCTCTTAAGAGCCCTTCATTTTGTTGCTATGGAATTAACATTAGTATGCTTTCTAAAATTTCCTCTTGGTGTTTAGTGGAAAGATGTGGATTTATAGTAAATAAAGTTGCAAAGTATCTATTTACAGTTTCTTGAATACCTAGGATAGTGGTTTCTTTATTTCCATCCCATATGGATAAGGCATCAACCTAATTATAGTGATTACGTGTTGTGGCTAAGTGATGGAAAAAATTTGTATTCCTATCTCCCTCTTGCAGCTAGATTATTATTACTCATTATCTCCATTAGGCTTCCTCTTTCTTGTCTAAATCTTCTTCCTCTTGCATCAAAATACTTTCCTTGTGCAGAAGCTCTTCAGAGATAGGTTTTGAGTGGATCCTTTTTGCTATTTATTATACTTGAACTGAAATATTTGCTCTATATTGCTGGAAATTTATTCGATGAAATTTACTCTATTTTTTAATTTACTTTTGATAAAATTTAATCTGGAGTGAAGCTAAAATTGTATTGTCCCATGTTCTAGGTTTCCTTGTTCTCACCACTGTTTCATTAGCTCTGGAAAAGCTAAAATTGTACTGTCCCATGTTCTAGGTTTCCTTGTTCTCACCACTATTTCATTAGCTCTGGCAAGTCATTTTTTTTGGAGATAAAAAGTCTCAAATATAAATAGATGATTCTTGACCTAGAGCCTTTTTCCTATGTAGATAGATACTATAAAATGGTCAAATCCTATTTGGTTCAAAATTTGTGATTTACAGTACTAAAGGATGGAGACTTTCTCCCTCACAAGAAACCTATCTAATATATATTTGATTGCGAATGCTCATTTTCTCTTATTAGTCTGTAGACACCAAAATAGCACCAATCCAATTATGTGACAACAAACGCTGATTGCATTGACACACACAGACCCCTAGGGCAGCCCCTAGAGGTTAAACAGTGGTCCTAACCACTCCCAAAAGCAGTTTGGAAGGTCAAAGGTCAATTTGGCACCTTTTTGGCACTTTGCTCCCTACTCGTCCCACCCTGGGATGATTACAAACTAGTATTCATCCCACCCAGGGACGATTATCAGCATTCACCCCAGGGTGAGGCGAATAGAAGGTTTGACTGGCAAAAAGTCAAACCTCGACAAGTCCGCCAGTTAACTACAGCTTCAGGCCATGCAATTGTGAGGAACGACTTCAAATCAAGGAGAGAGACTTCAGTCATGCATGTCTTTGATTTTGGAGGCCTCATGCAAGGAGACTCTAAATCAAGGAATAATATTTTCTCCCAAAATAGGACAAGCAACTCAAGTGGCGCCCTCGCATGCGCATTCAAAGAGAGAGACCCTAGGTCTATAAATTGGTGAGTCTTCTCACCCAAAAGATATACAGAGAAGGAGCATTTTGAGCAATGAAGTGCTGCCATTTTACATCCACACACACACCTTTTGATTTGTGCCTTTCACATCCTTGATCTCTTTTGGAAGGGAGGTCATAGGGTGGTTATTGGAAGCGCAAATCCGGAGCCCAAACCCGAACATTTGGCCACAATATCCCACAAAATTTTCTGAAAACACCCCATAAGAGGTTTTGGACCCATCCCAAGTGGATTGGTGCCGAAACAGAGTCCCAAACGATGGGCGTCCTGCCCCCGGGTGCCCCCAAACTATCGTAGTTCTAATCGCCCCACCCTAGAGTGATTAGAAATATATGGTAGATTTCCTTTATATTATTTTTGCATCTGATTCTATATTATTTAGATAGGTTTTCATTTAAATTTCACATCATTTTGACAATTTTTGATCATGTTTTTATCATTTCCCGCCTTTACTAACATGCAGGTAGCATCATCAAATTCTTGGTGATAGAGGCCAAATTGGGAAAATATGACCTTCTAGGTCTTCCCAAAATACCCCCAATTAGCTAACCCCAACTTTGTAGGTGATTTGGAGCTTCCCAGATGTGACATTTGGGACTATGCTTTTTAACACTTTGTTGTAGGTCTATTCGTCCCGCCCGGAGCGAATACAAATCTGTGGTGAATTTTCTGACTATTCCATTTGTAGTGTCTTCCTTGTGATGTTTTGATGCCCCTATCAAGTTTTCAGTTCATTTGGATCTATTTCAGTTATCATTTTAATTATATTTTGCATGTGCTAGTTGAAGGCGTGGGGATTGCATGTTTTATTTTATCTACAGGTGCTACTGACTATTTTCTATTTCTTTGAATATAGGATCTAGACATTAGAGGAGCAGCAAGGAGTCAAGACTCATCAACGCAAGTGGCGGTGATGTTTGGTCCACCCATTTTACATGTGGGCACGCGGAAGAAGGAATAGCATCCATGGGTGTAACAAGAACACATTTAACGCTCCTAGCCCCTGAAAAGGGAGGAGACGGATTGTAACCAAGTTCTGAAACATATTAATAAAAAGGGTTGTCTTCCATATTGGATTTTTATTTGGTTTTGATTCGTTCATGCCTCTTTCCTTTCATGCACTTTCAATTCATAGGATTTAGCGTTATCTTTTGTTTCGTTTGCATCGCATCTTGGCTTTTCCTTTTTGTTTCCGTATCCTCGTGCTTTCAGTGGTGATCATGGTGGGACCTCTGTCCCTTGATTTTAAGATTAAATTTTTGATCAAAAGTTGCTTGTTTTTGCTTGCAGGTACCAAGTTTTCAAACGTTGGACTGTTGTTCGTTTCAGTCTGTGACGAGTACAGAGCTGGAATTCGTCTTACCCAGGGACGAATGGGCATTTGCCCCACCCTATGATGAATACAGTTCTGTTATTCATTTCACCCAGGGATGAATAGCTCTCTATGCAATTTCAGGGCAGAAATTCAGAGGCATCCGATTTGGGCAGAGAAGAGGTAGGGGTCCTAAACACCTTCTGTCATTTTTTGCTTTCTATTTTCTGGTTATTTGCTTGCATAGGAGAGTTTGAATGCTTGTTTTCTTCATTTATGCAAATTAAAAAGAACCCCACACACCACGTGGTAATTTAAAACAACAAGGAGTTGGTCGTAAAACCCCAACCCTTGAGCAAGACCAACGGTGGATTTCATCACCACCTTGGCTTGAGATATTGCATACATAACCCCGATCGTGACTGTTGCTAGACGTAAATCCTGATGAAAGCTGACCAAGTGTAGCGGGGGTGATTCCCAGTGCATGAGGATAAGTCTTCTATGGTAGGTGTCATAAACAGAGTGATTCCCCTTTCGTACCGCCTATGTTCCACGTACCATCTGCTCTCACGTACCAATAGTTTCCCTCACGTAAGGGCGGGTATATAGAGAGGTTGGTATATCGGCCTGGCAATGGTATATCGAAGGGGCGACCATTTTTGGGAGTCATAAGAGCCATCATATTGCATTTAAATGTTCTTTACAAAAGCTTTCAAAACAAAAATCAAAACACACTAAACCAGATTTAGGGCACACTTTTAATCTTTAAACGAGATAATCATTGCTTTGTGTGTGTGATCCCTTCTATTTAGTGTAGCATAAAAATCATAAAAAGAGATAAAAATCTATGCATCTTGTAGGAAAACATCACCATGGTGTACACCCGTAGCCGAGCCCAATCACGGGCAGGAGCTGTAGAGAGTGCACAAAGGGGGACAAGTCACCTCCGATATAGTCCTGAGGACTTGGTCATCCCGCCTTGGTGGCCTGACACACAAGATAGTCCACATCATGCCATTACAGAATAGGACTATAGAGGCACCTCTTTGAGGGGCACCCCCACTCAGCATAGATCCTTTCAAGAGGAGGACCTACACGTGGCACTCAACATAGACAGGAGGCCTCCCTTAGATGCTCGTTATGAGTGGCCTAGTGATGAAGTGCTAGAGCAACATAGGGTCCATAAGGAGGGGCCACATGATTTCGTCATCCCTCCTTTACCCCTTATTACTGTTAGAAACACTAGACAAAATCCAGAGCACAAGGCTCTCCAGACAGGGCAAGCCAATTCTGCCCGCACCTTTCACACATACGAAAGGGAGTACGAGGAAGACCACTACATTCCTCAAGAGCAATACATAGCATGGGAGCAATGCACCTCCACACCTGCTATGTATCAGGATCACCCATTGAGGCCAGAGCCTCGGGTGAATGCCGCTAACCTCGATAGAGGAAAGCAACCCATAGGGATCTCGGATCACCATGACCGAGATAGACATGTAGGAGAGGCATCTAGGCTTCCTAAACACGAGACGGTGGAACAAATTGACTTGGCATTTTCCAAACATGCCACCCGCCAAGCGCAAATCATGTAGCTCAGGCAAGATCAACAATAGTTAGAGCATCTGTACCACCTTAGCAAAGAGCGCATTCAACGTCAGACAGCCGAATTGCTTCATAACACTATGCCTGAGAAGGTCCCAACCCCTCGCATGCATAAAGTAGAAGTGTATGAGAGGCGCAACCCCTTGGTGCGAGACAGGTCCCCGCGACCTTACCAAGTGCTACCTCCGAGACCTCCTAGACCTGAGCGGGAGGCCACTCCCAGGAACAATGATGGGCACCCCCACGGGGACCCACCCATGTTTATAGGTCTCACCCAGGAACTCCTCAAGAAGCCTATGAGGAGTATGAGCAAGAAGAAGAGCGGGCTGAAATGCCCTACCAAGGCAGAGGGGGTGCTATCCAGCCACCCCTCCATAGGCCTCAAGTTCCCCACAACCCACAATGGGAGCAAACTAAGGAGGAAGAGATTAAATCCTTCGATGCATATAAAGCGTTGCTAGAGCGCTTAGAGTCTATGGAGACCAAGACTTCTAGGCCCCAAAATCCCACTTTATGCCAACTCCGTAGTCACCCTGTGCATCCATCAGTGTCGGCACCCCCATACCCTGAACACTTTAAACTACCCTAGTTGGCACTCTTTAGAGGAGAGGAGGATGCCCAAGAGCACGTGACTAGATTCCTGAGCCAATGCTTTGGCATTCAGGACAATGATGCTTTGTTGCTAAGAACATTTATAACCACATTCGTAGGCCCTACCTCGGATTGGTTCACTCAATTGCCAAAACATAGCATCAGTAACTTGGATCAGCTAGTGGATGCGTTCCTCGAATGCTTCACCTTCAACACCAAGAAAAAGGCGTCACTAAGTGACCTAGCTAGCCTCAGGAAGTATGAGGAAGAAACCATGGTGGCATATGGGAACCGGTGGAGGACGTTGCTTTCAAAGCTGCCCTACCTCCCTCCCATGTCCGACCTGACCCAAATGTTCTCAAAGAGCTATTTGAGATCGATCTCCATGCTATTGCAGCTACAGCAATATGCCACTCTTGAGGAAGCTCTAGCGCAAGCCAGAATCATTGAGGAGATCAAGATACAGGATGGCGAGATTGCCAAGCCAAAGAAGAAAGAATGGTCTAAGAACACCAAAATAGGGACCATGCAATAGAAACCCGTTACGGTCAATCAGGTTGCTATAAACGTCCCTAAGCCTGCACAAGCAACACAACCCCAAAAGGCTAACTATCAGGCGGTGCCTCCTAACAATTATGACAGAGAAAATCAGAGGCAAGAACAAAATCAGCAGCATCGCCCTAGGCGACAATTCACACCTTACACAGAGTCCAGGGACTCCCTGTTTGACCGCTTGTCAATGGCAAACTTGATCAACCTGCCAGAGATTCAAACCATAGACCCCAATGCACCAAAGCCTAAGGGGTACAGGGAGGACTTATACTGTAGGTTCCACAGATGGAAGGGACATGACCTTAATGCATGTTGGAAGTTTAAAGGCTTGGTGCAAGACCTAATCGACAACAAGACGTTGGCGGTGGACAACCCCGTAGCGCCAAACAACCAATAGATGGGAGTCTTCAGAGACCCCCTGCCTGCCCATGATGCGTAGGAAAAACCCCTTCAAGTCAATGAGGTGCAACAGAATTGCCCCATGCAGGGGTATGTAGGGATGATAAGCATAGTGACTAGGAACAAGAGGTACCCAGGAGCTGCCCCCGTGGCAGCCACAAGAGAGGTTCCATCGACGTCACAACCTCAACAACACCCTACGCAACCTCCCCCGCCTAGACCAGTGGCCACGATTCAGACTAGACTTACCCAAAGTCTAAGGACCACGTCGGCTAGGCTCTCCATATACGAGCTCATTCAACAATCAACGCCCCATCGAGAGGCTCTAATGGAGATATTAAAAGCCATCGAGCTGCAGCCCCATGAAGCAAACTCTTTCAACAACTTTGTGGGACATGTAAAACAATGTACAGAACCAGTCATCACCTTTAGAGAAGATGAATTGAAATCGGTGACTGGTGATGTGGCGGATCCACCCCTGCACGTCATTATGCGGGTCAACGGGATTCCGTATAAGAGGGTGTTGGTGGACACTGGCTCATCCAGTAATATAATTACAATAACAACATTGAAACATCTAAAGTTGTCGGCATCTCACATCGTGGCCTCCACCTATACTCTTCGAGCATTCAATGATGCGATATGCTCGACGGTTGGCACAATTGTCCTACCCATCCAAGTGGGACAAAAGACTATTCATACATTGTGCCACATCTTGGAAGGTGAGATGGCCTATAATATCTTGCTGGGGCGGCCTTGGATCAGGGACATGAAGTGTGTCCCTTCAATAGCTCATCAATGCCTAAAGTATACATTTGAAGGATAGGTGCATGTAGTCCCGATAGACTTAGAGCCCTTCAAGTACTGCAATACGGTGCAATTCATGCCGCAATCGACCCTTCCATCAACACATTTGGATTTTTAGTTGAATCCATCTAAACAGGGTCCGATTCCGCATGCATCCCCATTGACAAGTCCATCAAATCCCCAGTCGGGTCCATCTTCCTCATCTGGTCCTTCACCAACGATGCCACCTACGGTGGCCACACCGAAGGACAAGGGAAAGAAACCCCTAGAAGAGGAACCACCCCTAGTCTCAACCATCTCTACCGAAGAGATGCCTAGCAGAATGGAAGTCGAGATGCCTAGTTCACCCTACATGGAGTGGACTCCGGAAGAACTCCCATTCGCTCCCCCTCAACCGCCAACGATCATCGTTGAGATGGCCAACATGGGCCTAGGGGAGTATATAGTGCGAAACATTTTAGCAACACCCGCACTTGAGTCCATGCAGGACATGGGGAGACCTCGCCTCCCCATCGGCACTGTGGTTCCTCTAGGCTACCCACCCAATCAGACAAACTTTGTTTATGGGGGCCTGGATAATGGCATTGAACCTTACATGCAAGAAGATGAAGATGAAGAACCCTTTGCTGAGGACGTCAACTATTTGTCCAACCCAGACTTCGCATTGAGATATCTTGGCCAATGCAATTGGCATGGATATGGGTTGGGCAGGTATGAGCAAGGAGTGCGTGTTCTTTGCCAACCAAGATATCAAATGTCGTATGACAAGTCAGGAGTAGGGTTCAACCACCCCTTGCCCCTGGACATCTTGGTAGAGAACATGCAAGGCCTAGGGATAGGCAACAAGGATGGGTTGGCATTAGATCCATATGCCAATCCTAACACAACATATACATTGGGGGATTATCACCCATTGCTAACAACCAACCTTGTTGACCTTAACAACCCTTTCCCTTCGGTCGAAAAGGGAGAAAGTTCGAGGACTCACCTACAAGAGGGATATAGACAAGACCAAGAAGGGTCTTCAGAAGATGAGTCGGAGTACGAGGTAGCACCTTGGGATCCTTTTGAATCTGATAGCAATCATTCACAAGTGACCCCCATAGATGATTATCAGGAGAGCTTCCTGACAATGTTCCCTTTGAATGCTCCAATTGAGCATATGCCACCTCAAGAGAATCAGGTCCCCCCACAAAGAGCGGAACAACCTCGATGGGACCACATTAATTTGCTCGAGCAAGATGAGCCTCATATGTCGCAAATAGCTATTGGAGCCAACGAAGGCCTTTGGATCTTCGACAGTGATTATGAAGATGAAACTGAGATGGCCTATCTCAATCATATGTGATAGCAACAATATCCCTTGGACATAGATGACATGTTTGAACAATTACATATAGGGCCAAGGCATAGGTGGCACCTCAACCAGGCATAGTTGTACCAATTACTGCACCCGCCACTCCAGGTATACAGAGAACATCTTCCACCTGGAGACCCTATAGAGCCATCAGTGCCTAGGGTGGACCCTGTCCTCTTATCCGCACATAGGGCCGATCCATTTGTGCCAGTACCCACAGAGCCAGATCCGGAGCACAAAGATCATCTAGGATGTCCGAGTAGCCACACCCATGGTAATGGAGACCAAAATCATTTCATCAACATGATCTCCATTGATTTAACCACCCCCATCCATAATCCAACCGACCCAACATGGTCATTGCATCTAGACCTAGATGCTATAGACTGGGATCATGTTGACACACCGCCATCCCCATCAGAGTACTGGCCTTGTGGTGGGATGTTCCATTTCACCCCTAGACAGACTCAGGATGTCTTCCATGCTGAAGAGGAACCTGACGTTCCGAACGATGATCTAAATTCAGCAAATGATATCCACTTGATCCCAACTCCACACCAGTTGGAGGACGGGTCCCACATGTCGGTCGAGGAGACGACTAACGTAGACATCGGCTCAGATCCAATGAATTTGCAAATCATCAAGCTAGGGGTAAGTCTATCCCCCGAAGAGCAAGCCGACTACATTGCCCTTCTCAAAGAGAAGAAGGAGGTTTTTGCATGGTCCTACAAAGACATGTCGGGGCTAGATCCGTAGCTAGTCATGCATAATCTAACGCTTGATCCGAAAGTCAAGCCAGTAAAGCAAAAACTATGTAAGATGCATCCAAAAGTAGCCTTAATGGTCAAATATGAGCTACAAAAGTTATTGGATGCATAGTTTGTCATCTGCATGGATTACCCACCATGGTTGTCTAACATGGTGCCCATCAAAAATCTTGATGGGAGGATTCGCATATGCATCGATTTTTGAGATCTAAACAAAGTGAGTCCTAAGGATGATTTCCCCTTGCCTAGCATCGATGCATTGGTAGATGCTACAATGGGCCATGAAATGCTTTCCCTCATGGATGGTTTCTCAGGATACAATCAAATTCGTATCAATCCTGAGGACCAACTAAAAATGGTGTTCACAATGCCTTGGGGGACATTTTGTTATAAGGTCATGCCCTTTGGCCTTAAAAATGCTGGTGCCACCTACCAACGTGCCATGACGTACATCTTCCATGATCACATGCACAAAACTTTGGAAGATTACATGGATGATTTGTTGGCCAAATCTCTTTTGCGCCCAGATCATCTCGATGACTTAAGCAAGATCCTCGATCGCCTCATTGAACATAAAGTCAGACTAAACCCCAAGAAGTGCGTATTTGGCATCACATCTGGAAAGCTCTTGGGTTTCATAGTCTCCAAATGAGGAATCGAGGTAGACCCACACAAAGTCAAGGCAATCCTTGAAATGCTTCCCCCAACTACCATCAAGCAGCTCAGAAGCCTGCAGGGAAAGGTCGCGTCAATCAAGCGCTTCATAGCATAGCTATCTGACAAGTGCCGACCCATGAATAAATTATTGCACAAGGGGGTAGCATTTCACTGGGATGACGAGTGCCAGTCAGCCTTTGATGATATTAAACAATACTTGGCTTCATCACCAGTATTGGCACCACCTAGACCAGGAGTGTCATTCTACTTATACATCTCAGCTACTGAGGTGGCACTGGGTGCCATGCTATCCCAAAAAAATGAACTACACAAAGAATAGGCTACTTACTATCTTAGCCGCACCACGGTCAGTTATGAACTTAACTATGCATACGTTGAGAAGCTCTGCTTGGCAGTGGTGTTTGCTACCAAAAAGCTATGCCACTACATGCTCAGCAATACGACGTATGTTGTGTCTAAGGAGAATCCATTGCGATACATGATGAGTCATACTTATCATAGTAGCCGCACGACAAAATGGATCATGTTGTTGATGGAGTTTGACATAGAATTCATTGGACAAAAATCCATAAAAGGTCAAGTCATCACCGATCAACTAGCAGAGGCTCCTCTTGAAGATGATCAGCCTCTGACCATAGAACTACCGGATGATGGGGTCTTCCATGTTTTAGAATCGCAAGATTCTAATGAGCCTGAGTCACAGGCTGACATGACCCTATTCTTCGATGGTTCTAAATGTGAGCAAGGAGGTGGCATGAGAATTGTATTCTTCACACCGCAAGGGGCTCCAATGCCTCTATCATTTAAATTAGACTTCCCGTGCACCAACAACAATGCAGAATATGAAGCCTTGCTCATAGGTCTTCAAACAACAGTCACCATGAACATTAAACGTTTAAACATCTTTGGTGATTCGTTGTTAATTGTCAATCAAGTCAAAGGGGTATTCCAATGTAAATGCCCAGTTCTGCAGGCCTACAAAGCCCTTGTGGACAAATTCTTGGCACAGCTTGAATGGTATGACATCGAGGCACTCCCTCGATCATCGAATCATTTTGCGGATACTATGGCCTCCTTGGGGTCACTAATCCCGCAAGACCCTTTCGATGAAATGACGACCATTCAGGTCAAAACATTATCGCAATCCATGATGGAGCGAGCAAGCTCTGACCTAACGCCAAGAATCCACCTGATCCAGATTGAACCATCTCAAGATAGGTTCTCTCGAATCCATGATTGTCTGACTCAAGCCAACTGGGGGTCCTTGTTCTCCCCGACCCCTCTTAATAGCAACACAACGCTATTTTTACAAGTTCTTTCCCGCTCAGCTTTTGCTAGGGATGAACTTCAAGAGGGATTGGCCATTCATACCATCGAGGTTTCTGATCAGCAGGATTGGTACACACCCATAAGGGATTACCTCAAGTTAGGTAACCTCCCACTTGGATTGACACAAGCCATAAAAAGATCATTTAAATAGAAAGCGGCAAAACATGTCTTGCTAGGAGACATTTTGTATCATCAGAGCTATGAAGGAATCCTCCTCCATTGCTTGGACCAGCAAGAGTCCGCTTGGGCGATCACCCAAGCCCACGATGGTACATGTGGTGGCCACTTCAGCGGTATGGCCATCGCAAAGCGCATTCTCCGCATGGGTTATTATTGGCCATATTTAGAGCGAGATTGTTGTGCATATGTAAAGAAGTGCGTGAAGTGTCAACACCATGCTAATTTGACACACGTACCTTCTCAAGCCTTGCAACCGATTCAATCGGCTTGGCATTTTTCATAGTGGGGCTTCGATCTAATCGGAAATATCTCCCCTGCATCGTCGGGTCATCACACGTTCATCATAATGGCCACAGAGTACTTCACCAAGTGGGTGGAAGCAATTCCGCTAACCTCTACGACTGGAACCCGCATTGCGGAGTTTATTTTACATAACATCATATGTCATTTTGGTATTCCATCCAAGATCATCTCGGATAATGGGACGTCATTCAAGAATAAATATGTGCATGCTTTGACAACAAAGTACAAAATTCAGCATAGTTTTTCAACACCCTATTATCCATAGGCAAATGGGCAAGCAGAGGCGTCAAACAAAATGCTAGTCGCCATCCTCAAAAATACCATCACAGATAGTCATAAATATTGGCACATTCAAATCCCGCTTGCCCTATGGGCTTATCGCACTAGCATTCGGACGCCCACTGGGGCAACTCCATTTTCGTTGGTGTATGGCTCCGAGGCAGTCATGCCTCTCGAGTTGGAAATCCCTTCCCTACGCATTTCAATGCAAGAGTTCATCGATGATGACACTGCGTGGTAGGCCCGGTTAGACCAACTTACGTTGCTCGATGAACGATGCGTCAATGCTCTCGAGCATTTGCGTATCTATCAAGAGCGACTTAAGAAAGCATACAACATGAAGGTTCACCTAAGGGACTTTCAAGTTGGTGACTTGGTCTTAAAAGAGAACCAACAGAATTCTAATTTGTCGCCCCATCTAAGGGACAAGTTCATGGCAAACTGGTTAGGTCCTTATGTGATTGATAGTAAAATAGGACCTGGAACATACCGGCTCGCCTCTCTTGAAGGAATCAAGGAACTAGAACCCTTGAACATCAGTCATTTGAGGCCATTCCACATTTAGAGAGCCATAGCCCACCCAAAAGCTCCAAGGATTCCCACAATCGCTTGGTCAACCCAAAATGCCCCAAAGGTATCCATAAACCCTTTGGTCAAACCAAAAGCTCCAAGGATTCCCACAATCACTTGGTCAACCCAAAAATGCCCCAAAGGTGTCCATAAACCCTTTGGTCAAACCAAAAGCTCCAAGGATTCCCACAATCGCTTGGTCAAACCCAAAATGCCCCAAAGGTATCCATAAACCCTTTGGTCAAACCAAAAGCTCCAAGGATTCCCACAATCGCTTGGTCAACCCCAAAAATGCCCCAAAGGTATCCATAAACCCTTTGGTCAAACCAAAAGCTCCAAGGGTTACCATAACCGCTTGGTCAAAATAAATATTCAAAAACAAACAAAAACAATAAAATCATCAAAAATAACAAAAAAATTGCATCTCAATTCCATGCATACTCGTAAAAATCAAAATACAAAAATATAAGTTGCATTAGGCATCGCATCCATACATTGCATATTTGCTTGGTCATACATGTCACAAGCACCATAGACTGTAATTGCTAGGCAATTCCTTCATTTTCCACATTCCATCCATTTTATAAACACATACATCCAGAATAACACCATCCCCATTTTTAGCATAGTCGATTGTCTCCTAATGTATGTAGGGTTTTCGTCATTCAACTGTCTTTAAATTTCTAGCCAAAAACTGTACAAAGTTAAATGGATTTTACAAGGGAAAGTTTTACTTGGGTCACGCCTCGTTATGTAACATCCCTACACAAGTTAAAACACATAAAATAATTCCCAAGTTGTGTGAATGCAAGATGAAACCTACAAAGCAGTCTAGGATACCATAGGTGAAAGATTAGCCTATTCATCCCCCTGTGCGAATGGTTCAAGAGTGCTGAGAATTGACAAAAGGACAAGCTCTTCCCCATCAATTCCCCCTAATAAATAGTGGTTTTCACCACTAGCAAAAATCCCAATCACCGTTGGTCCCCAAAGTTGTAAGGATTCGTACTACACGCCCCTGACAAGGATGGGTAGTCATCCCCAAGGCCTAAAAGGATCAATGCCATTCAAAAGAAAAATCCCAACAAGCCATCATCACGAACATATCCAATCACCTTTGGTCTCCAAAGTCGTAAGGATTCATACTACACACCCCTGACAAGGATGGGTAGTCATCCCCAAGGCCTAAAATATCAATGCCCTTACTTCATAATATCCATAATCCCCTTTGGTTCCCAAAGTCGTAAGGATTCGTACTACACGTCCCTGAACAGGATGGGTAGTCATCCCCAAGGCCAAAAGGATCAAGGTCATTCATAAGCCAAAAACCTACAAGCTCAACCTTACGAAGCTCAAAATGCAAAATCAAATAACAGTGGTTATCACCACTATTCAAAATCCTTGCTCAAAAAGAAAAACAAAAGAGAAAAATAAACAGTGATTTTCATCACTATGTATACGAGCAAGTATCCTAACACGTTGAGCAAATAAAAGACTCCTGAGCTTGAATCCCTGGAATTCTCAGCATTCAAAAACCATCTAGGTGATCCTCATTACGGGTTTGGTGGACAACCTACCTGGCAATGGTGGTATCCTAAACGCATGACGATATGTCTATCACATTAGCTTTGCATGTGAGCAGACCAATGTTTGCATGTGGATGAGCTAGCTTATGGTACCTTAGATTGTCCCATGGATTAATCTTACTAAATACAACAATGGAGTTAGTGGAGCTAATTAGGTGATCCTCAGTACAGGTTTGGTTGATAGCCTATCTAGCATTGGCGGTATCCTGACAAATACCACATAAATGAACTCAATTGCACACACAGGGATGTGAAATAACTTGGTCAAACTCAAGTCTGATTTATACCTTGTTCAAAAGTCTTGCGAGATAAATGTACAGTCTTGGCTAGTTAGTTAAAATATCTGAATCTCAGAAAAGCTTAACTACATTTTAAAAACAACTAGTACATTTCATTACGTACATCACCATCAGAAAATACAAAAAATACAAAAACAAAGTTCTCACATGCAAAGTCATTCCACAAAGCCATCACATAAGTACAACAAGCCAATAAATCTTGTACAGTCTATGGTGCCATCGACAAGTTATCAACAACTCATTTCATTCATTCCATATGCATACATCATATAATTAGAAACATCGCATTCATAATACCACATGCATACATCATCATAAATAAATATGCATAAACAGAAAAACAAACCATGACAAGTGTATAAACACAAAGAAAGTCATCTATATATATATCATCAAAAATGCCCATAGGCTACAATAAACCGGTCCTCTGACCTCGCAACAAAGCAAAAGCTCAAAAACCCCCAAGCCTAGGGCGTCGGCCACCATGATCACGTAGGATCGGTGCGATGGGAACTACCCCCCATGGTGTGGGTCCTATGGGACCCCTCAAGGTGACTGCTGCTAGCCCCCGCATCATGCCTACTAGCCCTCTCCTCATCCAATCGCCTACAACGAGAGGATGTTGACTGCTCAGTATCGCTCCCTCTCGAGTGGTGCGAAGATCCACCTCTGCTAAACATAGGGATCCACCCCCCGAGGTGGCTAATCTCTGCCTCCAGATCCAATCGATGTCGCACCAAGTCCATCTCCCACTGATGATACATAGCCAAATTCTCATTACACTATGCCAGCTACGTCCATAGGAGATCCCTCTCCCACATAGCATCGGTATCCCCATCCTATCGATGGTACGTAGCCCATGCATTCTCCCGCTCCACTAGCTACGTTCATAGGAGATCCCTCTCCCGTAGTGCATCCTCGAGCTCCTCATCCCACCTCTGGAGTAGCCCCTCCAATCATGCATTCTCAATATGCAACCCTACCTCCATGTCCTTCGAAACTTCCTGAGGCATTGGCATCTCTGGAACAACAACCTGCTCTGGCTCCCACTACTCCGGGACGTCCTACATCTTCGGCTGATCCGAAACCCCAAAATCCCCCCAAAATCATCCACCTCTACCATGTCCGCATCCTCAAGCGAAACCCCCCAACCCTCTCCTGGTGCCTCTACACCCTCACCACCTATTGTTACCGCCTCTACGCCCCCTAGAGGCCCCTCGCCTCGCCATCACCACAAAGTCCACCACTGGTCATACTCAACGGTAACCCCGACGTCATCCACATCTAGGGCATCAATCATTATATCTGAATCCTCACCCAATGATGCAATGACTGGCCAGACCAGAGTCCTCTCGTCCCCCCGACGTCGATAGATCAAGGGCTCACCAGGCAACCCCTGGCGCACCCCAAACTATCGTGTCACCCGACCATACGGGAAGAACTCCTGCTCAGTCCCATGATGCCCAATCAGCCACCTCCCCTATGTACCCACTAGAGCCACTCTCCAGCCTCAGGCCAGGCTGGACAGTCCCGATAGGGGCGCCAGAACACCTCCCCTAGAGTAAGCCGAGCGAAGGCATCGACATAGTGCCCTACGACACCTCCCACCGTTGACTCTATCCCTGCTCCTCATACCGCCGCCACAATGCCCCATATCCGATCTCTCGGTCTACCATCTCCACCCGAGTCATCCATGGCAACCCCACCAGCCTCTCCACCGCTATGTGCTGCCAAGCCCAACACTGCAACAGATAGCTACATCCAATCCCCTTTTGCCTCTAGCAATGGACCTCGTACAACTCATCATAGAGCTATGCCAATAGAGTCTATCCCCATCTCATGATCATAGGTGCCTCCATAGGACACTCCACCAACCTGAACACCACCTCCAACAGGTTCCATAGGAACCTCACACCGAAGAGTCGGGTAGCAGCATGTTGGAAATGAGGCCCATCAATACTGCGTGCCTCACTCCCAACACACCCATCTCTAGCCACCATCGAACCAAAATGCCACCAATCAGGCAGTCACCCTCTGCCCTCTCCACTAGGCTGTCCACACCCACCTCCTCCCCATGCCCGAAGCATCATGTCAGTACTGTCCGTTGATCACGCGACATCGTCCTGATCGGTAGTCCATCTATCAAAATCCGTAGAATCCGATAGACATCCTCCAAGGTCACTGTCATCTCCCCTATTGGGAGATGGAAGGTATTGGTCCGGGGTTCCCACAAGTTGATAAGGGCCATCAGATAGGCCCGATCCCCGACCACAGGCTCTAGTCGAGTCACCTGCTTGAGCCCAAGGGCATCAAGCCACTCCCAGTCAACCAAAGTCAGCGCCTCCCGCGCTTCAGAAAACTGTAGGTACACGGTACCGGCTCTTCACAACCTGCAAAAGAAAACAAAACAAAAACATTAAAAACCATGAAAAACTGTACAACAATAACAAGAATATACAACAATGCATCAAACAATGTACAACTAAAAAATAAACAACAAATCACAAAAATTCAAAAAAAAAATAGTTTGTCAGTCCTAGGGTTTTTAACTCTAATATAAATATCTAAGTTTAACAAAATTAAAAATAATTAACCAAATAAAAACAAAAATAAATAAAAAACTAAATTTTACTTTTAAACTAACGTTTCTAACTCTAAGTTTTGATCTTTGTTAAACTAGGGTAACACTTTTAAGTTACTTTAAACTAAGTTTACTAATTTTAAACTAACTACTTTTTAACTAGGGTTTCAACCTAAGTTTTAACTAATTATTTTTTAGGGTTTCATTTTTAATTTGAAAAACAAAATACAAAGACAAAAACAACTAAATTACGGTTTTACAAATTATAACAAACAAACAATAAAGAGGAAGAACACTCACTGGTCTCGCTTCGCTTCTCCACTTGAGGATCCAGTCCATGAACTCATGGTGGTAGGAAAAATTTGGCAGTGCTTCGCTTCGCAGAATTGACCTCCTCCTCCTCAAAGCTCCAAATCGCCAGGAAAAACAAATGCAAATGAGCCCAAAACCCAGTTTTGGCCCTTAAATAGGCTTTTGAGCCTGTAATCATTCCTCCTTGGGATGAGCACTCTAGTTAGCACTCGTCCCACCCTGGGATGATTACTAAATTGGTATTCATCCCACCCAAGGACGATTACAGAGCAAAAATTTCAAAAACAACAAAAAATGCACAAAATGCACCAAAACAAGCAATAAAATTGTCCAATAAGAGTGCTTTTGCACTTGACATTTCGGGCATGCAAAATAGACGTTGGGGTCACAAATCCTCACTATCCTACTCCCTAAGAAGGCTACCATAGCCGGACCACTCCACGGGAGGACGGATTTTTGAGAATTTCATCCCCAAAGGCAATTGTCCAAACCCACCCAAAAATAGCAATAACATTGCAAGAACGCTTTGCACATTCTTGCATCAAAAATAGGTCACAAATCACTATCCTACTCCTAATAAGCTACCATACCGCCTAATTTTTTCACTCACAAAATGGGTCAAAACCCAACCAAAAATAGCAATAACATTGCCGAACGAAGGCGCCTTTGCGCCTGACATTCTTGGCATCCAAAATAGACGTTGGGGTCACAAATTGTCACTATCCTACTCCCTAAGAAGGCTACCATAGCTGGACCGCTCCACGGGAGGATGGATTTTTGACAATTTCAGCTCCAAAATGCATCACAAAATGGGTTGAAACCCACCAAAAATAGGTCAGAATGTTCGGAAACTGCTTAAGCATTCAACGGTAAACAACTGAAGGCACCCTTACCTAAGTCATCTTGGGTCAAGCGACTCATCGCTTTTCTCATGTTGGTCATTCCCTCATCGATTCGTCGCTTGAGGGGGTAGTCACACTTAGTCACCAATCAACAAAAACACACCCAATCAAGGAAATAACACGCATTCAAAGGATCATTGACAAAGACAATCACGCTCCTGCTTGGGGCAGCAAACAAGCAATAATCACAAGCTGATCAAACACTTGGCATTCATGAATCATGAACTCAAGGTTCCCATAGACAAAAGGTTGCGCCCTTTGCCTATTCATGACTGATCAATGTCCAAGCTCAAGTAACACCTCACCGAAAAAGGTTAACACTTGAATTAAGCTCCTTAGCTCGTCAGAAGCAAGGATTCAAGAATGCGTGCCCTTTCCATACTTGGGGCATCAAGAGTTGGTTAGGTTACTGAGAAACCCTAATCATTAGTGCTTTGGTTATCTATTTTTGCTCGATGCTTGCACCTTGCACAACGCTTCCCAAAAAGGGGCATCTGTAGACACCAAAACAGCACCAATCCGATTATGTGACGACAAGCACCGATCGCATTGACACACAGACCCCTAGGGCAGCCCCCGAAAGGTTAAACAGTGGTCCTAACCACTCCCAAAAGTAGTTTGGAAGGTCAAAGGTCAATTTGGCACCTTTTTGGCACTTTGCTCCCTACTCGTCCCACCCTGGGATGATTACAAACTGGTATTCGTCCCACCCAGGGACGATTATCAGCATTCACCCCAAGGTGAGGCGAATAGAAGGTTTGACTGGCAAAAAGTCAAACCTCGATAGGTCCACTAGTTAACTACAACTTCAGGCCATGCAATTGCGAGGAACGACTTCAAATCAAGGAGAGAGACTTCAGTCATGCATGTCTTTGATTTTGGAGGCCTCATGCAAGGAGACTCTAAATCAGGGAATAATATTTTTCCCAAAATAGGACATGCAACTCCAGTGGCGCCCTCGCATGCGCATTCAAACAGAGAGACCCTAGGTCTATAAATTGGTGAGTCTTCTCACCCAAAAGATATACAGAGAAGGAGCATTTTGAGCAATGAAGTGCTGCCATTTTACATCCACACACATACCTTTTGATTTGTGCCTTTCACATCCTTGATCTCTTTTGGAAGGGAGGTCATAGGGTGGTTATTGGAAGCACAAATCCGGAGCCCAAACCCAAACATTTGGCCACAATATCCCACCAAATTTTCCGACAACACCCCATAAGAGGTTTTGGACCCATCCCAAGTGGATTGGTGCCGAAACAGAGTCCCAAACGGTGGGCGTCCTGCCCCGGCGCCCCCCAAACTGTCGTAGTCCTAATCGCCCCACCCCAGAGTGATTAGAAATCTATGGTAGATTTCTTTTATTTTTCTTTTGCATCTGATTCTAGGTTTTTTACATAGGTTGTCATTTAAATTTCACATCATTTTGACAAGTTTTGATCATGTTTTTATCATTTCCCGCCTTTACTAACATGCAGGTAGCATCATCAAATTCTAGGTGATAGAGGCCAAATTGGGAAAATCTGACCTTCTGGGTCTTCCCAAAATACCCCCAATTAGCTAACCCCAACTTTGTAGGTGATTTGGAGCTTCCCGGATGTGACATTTGGGACTATGCTTTTTGACACTTTGTTGTAGGTCTATTCGTCCCGCCCCGGAGCGAATACAAATCTGTGGTGAATTTTTTGACTGTTCCATTTGCAGTGTCTTCCTTGTGATGTTTTGATGCCCCTGTCAAGTTTTCAGTTCATTTGGATCTATTTCAGTTATCGTTTTATTTATATTTTGCATGTGCTAGTTGAAGGCGTGGGGATTGCATGTTTTATTTTATCTACAGGTGCTACTGACTATTTTTTGTTTCCTTGAACGTAGGATCTGGACATTAGAGGAGCAGCAAGGAGTCAAGACTCATCAACGCAAGTGGCGGCGATGTTTGGTCCGCCCATTTTACATGTGGGCACGCGAAAGAAGGAATAGCATCCATGGGTGTAACAAGAACACATTTAACGCTCCTAGCCCCTAAAAAGGGAGGAGACGAATTGTAACCGAGTTCTGAAACATATTAATAAAAAGGGTTGTCTTCCATATTGGCTTTTTATTTGGTTTCGATTCGTTCATGCCTCTTTCCTTTCATGCACTTTCAATTCATAGGATTTAGCGTTATCTTTTGTTTCGTTTGCATCGCATCTTGGCTTTTCCTTTTTGTTTTCGTATCCTCGTGCTTTCATAATCCATGTATTTTTGAATTCTAATGGCATATATCTATCAAATCTAGGTATTTTCATTGAGCTAGCAATAGCCTATCCTTCTCATTGAGTTGGCTCAAACCTCCTTTTGATCCTGCACTAACAGTTTAACATTGAGATCCTCTCCCACTATCCAAAATTCTTCCTGATGGGTTTCCCTCAACTACTGTATTATCTTCCATTAATTTTTTTATATCGTACCCCTATCATGCCATAAAAAATAATTATCATCCAGACCAGCCTAGAGTCCCTCTTCCTAAGTCTCATCATGAGGATTCATTTGGCTAAAGTTGTGTCCATCAATTGGAAGCAATTTTTATTCCATAAAGTGGTTATTCATCCTAAAAATCCTTGAGAATATTGGGCCATAAAATCTACCTACCCCCAACATTTCTTTGAAATATTTTTCATAGCTTCTAAGGAAGCTCTAGTTTCATATAGCAAAACCACATATAGGTTATTTTTTAAAATCATTTTATTAATAGCCAGTTGTCTTGGGTGGTAGTTTAAACCCCTTACATTCCATGTGTTTATAATCATTGAGGGTATATATTGTAGAAGTTGGTAATGGACTTCACCAATCCAATTTTTGTCATTTTTTCCCCTTGTTGATGTATTTTATCCTTGTTTTGTTTCTTCCCACCCTTTGTGAACTTGCATTCTTTGGTCTTTTCTCTATCTGGCTGATTCCCAATGTTGGATTCTCTTTGTTTTTCTCTTCCACTCCCATAATGATATATTTTGATAGATTTTGATCTTGTACATGCACTATCATTGCCCCTACCATATCATTTCGTTAACATAGATATCTTTGGTGTTTGTTGTTGCTTTTCCCAAGCTCTTAATAAATCAATTTGTTAAGGCCTAGATGTATCTGATTCTTATTTTTGTGTCATAATATTATTGTTTTTTAATTTACATCTTATTTTTGTATCATTGTGTCATAATTCTTGTTGTTGTGTCATAATTATTGTCGTTGTGTCATATCTATAACAGGGCAAGCATTCCTCTTATGTCGAAAGTTGCCATTTTATTTTGTGTGATCAATTCAAAAAATCCATATACCCAAAATAATAATTTTGCCAATGCTATTGAAATTTTAAAGGATGTCATTATCGAGAAATAAGGTGGATTGATTACAAACTTTATAATTTAGATAACAATTAATAGGATGGAAATTTATTTGTCGCTTTTGAATTTTATGGGTTGGTAGAAAAGGATCTCTTCTTCCATAATATGTATATTATTGAGAGCACTAATTTTCCTCTTATAATTATTCTAAGTATTGATCCAAAACCCCTATCAGTTGGGCTTCCTACAATTCTTTCAGATCTCTCCACTGGTTCTAGTGAGAGGCCACTACTGAAAGCACGAGATTCCAGAAGATTGAAAGGAAAACTAATGCGATGTATACAAAACCCAAAGTTAACGCTTAAGGTCCTATAAAGTGAAATGCATGAAATGAAAGAAAAGAGACAAATTTAAATGAGATAAAAGGAAGTATAGAAAGCACAACCCTTTTTATTTATACTCTTCCAATTCGGTTACAAAGACGTCTCCTCCATTTTAGGGGGTAGGAGCGTTAACATAGTTTCAATTACAATAATGGATTTAGTGTTCCTCCTTTTGCGTGCCCACATGTGAAATGGGCGGGCCAAAGTGTTGCTGCCGTTGGTATTGATGAATCTTTAATCCTTGATGCACCTCCTACGTTCAAAGAAATAACTAATCATTAGTAGAACCTGTGTATGATAATGAAACTCACAAATCTAAAAGAGTACTATTAATGAATATAAAAGATAAATATAACGATGATTAAAATGAATCTAAATAGACTAAAAATTTGACAGAAGCATAATCATGTAACTAGCAAAATACTGCAAAAGAAACAATCACCAAATTCGATACAGATTTGTATTCATTCTGGGGTGGGATGAATAAACCTACAACAATTTAGTATTCATTTCGGGGTGAGACAAATAAACTTGCAATAAGGTAGGGGGTGCCCGAAGGCAAACCACCCGCTGGTGGAGACTTTGTTTCAACACCAATCTGCTTGGGATGAGTCTGAAACCTATTGTGATGTGTTGTCGAAAAATTGGTAGGATATTGTGGCCAAAAATTAGGTTTTGGGTCCAGATTTGTGCTTCTAATAGTCACCAAATAACCTCCATTTCAAATGAGAGATTAAATATGTAAAAGCACAAATCACAAGTAGGTATGTAAATTGGTAGCACTTTGTTGCTCAAAATGCTCCTTCTCTGTCTATATTTTGGGTGGGAAAATTCCCCAATTTATAGACCTTAGGGTCTCCTTGTTTGAATTGCGCATGCAAGGGCACCACTTGAGTTAACTGTCCTATTTTCAGAGAAAAGCTAACTCCCTGTTAAAAAATCTTCTTGCATGATGTTTCTAAAATAAAGACACTCATCACTGAAGTCTTTCTTCTTGAATAAAATCTATTCCTCGCAATTGCATGGCCTGAAGCCTTAGTTAACTGGCAGAGTTGCCAAAGTTTGACTTTTTTTGCCAGTCAAACCTTCTATTTGCATCACCTTGGGACGAATTCTGTATTCGTCCCTGGGTGGGACGAATGACAGTTTGTATTCGTCCCTGGGTGGGACGAACAGAGAGCAAGGTGCCAAAAATGTGCCAAATTGACCTTTGACCTCTAAAACTACTTTTGGAAGTGGTTAGGACCACTGTTTAACCTCTGTGGGCTGCCCTAGGTACTGTTTGTGTTAATGCGATCAGCGCTCATTGTCACGTAATCGAATTGGTGTTGTTTTGGTGTCTACAGATGCCCCTTTTTGAGAAGCGTTGTGCAAGGCGCAGCACCGAGCAAAAATAGATAACCAAAGCACTAATGATTAGGGTTTCTTAGTAACCTAACCAACTCTTGATGCCCCAAGTATGGAAAGGGCACGCATTCTTGAATCCTTGCTTCTAACAAGCTAAGGAACTAAAGTCAAGTGTTAACCTTGTTTAGTGAGGTGTTACTTGAACTTAGACATTGACCAGTCATGAATAGGCAAAGGGCACAACCTTTTTTCTGTGGGAACCTTGAGTTCATGATTCGTGAATGCCAAGTTTTTGACAAGCTTGCGATAATTGCTTGTTTGCTACCCCAAGCAGGGGCGCGATTGTCTTTTGCAATGATCCTTTGAATGCGTGTCATTTCCAAGATTGGGTATGTTGTTATTGATTAGCGACTAAGTGTGACTACCCCTTCAAGTGACGAATCGATGAGGGAATGACCGATATGATAAAAGCGACGAGTTGCTTGACCCCAGATGACTTAGGTAAGTGTGCATTCATTTGTTTACTATTGAATGCGAAAGAATTTTTTGAACATTCTGACCTATTTTTGGTGGGTTTTAACCCTTTTTGTGATGCATTTTGAAGCTAAAATTGGCAAAAATCCATATTTCCATGGAGCGGTCCAGATATGGTAGCCTTCTTAGGGAGTAGAATAGTGATAATTTGTAACCCCAATGTATATTTTGGATTCCAATAATGTCAAGCGCAAATGTGCCTTCATTCGGCAATGTTATTGCTATGTTTGGGTGGGTTTTGACTCGTTTTGGTGACGACGTTTGGGGATGAAATTCTCAAAAATCCATCTTCTTGGGGAGTGGTCTGGTTAAATTAGCCTTCTTAGGGAGTAGGATAATAGGGATTTGTGACCCCGACATCGGTTTTGCATGCCCAGAATGTCCAATGTAAAAGCATTATGATCGAACACTGTTAGGGCTGTTTTTGGTGCATTTTTGTGTAGTTTTTTGCTATTTGTGCAATTTTTGCTCTGTATTCATCCCAGGGTGGGACAAATTCCTATTTAGTATTTTTCCTAGGGTGGTACGAGTGCTAAATAGAGTGCTCGTCCTAGGGGGGAATGAATACAGGCTCAAAAAGCATTTTTAAAGGCCAAAACTGAGTTTTGGGCTCATTTGCATTAGTTTTCATTTCAATCTTCAGGAATCTCGTGCTTTCAATGGAGATCACGTATAACCAAAAAATATGCAATGTATGAATATGATGCCTAATGCAACCTATATTTTTTGTATTTTTTATGTTTTATGAATATGCATGGAATGGAGATGCAATTTTTTTTTTGTTATTTTTGATGATTTTATTGTTTTTTGGTTAGTGTTGAATATTTATTGTGACCAAACGGTTATGGTAACCCTTGGAGCTTTTGGTGTGACCAAATGGTTTATGGATATCTTTGGGGCACTTGTGGGGTTGACCAAGGAGTATGGGAATCCTTGGAGCTTTTGGTTTAACCAAAGGATGTATAGACACCTTTGGGGCATTTTGGGGTTGACCAAGTGATTGGGATAATCCTTGGAGCTTTTGGGTTGACCAAAGGGTGTATGGATACCTTTGGGGCATTTTGGGGTTGACCAAGCGATTGTGATAATCCTTGGAGCTTTTTTTTGACCAAAGGATGTATGGATACCTTTGGGGTATTTTGGGGTTGACCAAGCGATTGGGATAATCCTTGGAGCTTTTGGTTGGACTATTGCTCTCTAAATGTGGAATGGCATCAAATGAATGATGTTCAAGGGTTCAATATCCTTGACTCCTTCAAGAGAGGCAAGCCGGTAAGTTCCAGGTCCTATTTGACTATCAATCACATAAGGACCTAACCAGTTTGCTACAAACTTGTCCCTCAGATGGGACGGTAAATTAGAATTCTGTTGGTTCTCCTTTAAGACCAAATCTCCAACCTAAAAATCCCTTAGGTGAACCTTCATATTATATGCTCTCTTAAGTCACTCTTGATAGATATGCAAATTCTCGAGAGCATTGACACCTCATTCGTCAAGCAACGTAAGTTGATCTAACTAGGCCTATCGCGTAGTGTCATCATCGATGAACTCTTGCAGTGATATGCACAGCGAAGGGATTTCTAACTCAAGAGGCATGACAGCCTCGAAGCCATACACCAGTGAAAACGGAGTTGCCCCAGTGGGCGTCCAAATAATATTGTGATAAGCCCATAGGGCAAGTAAGATCTGAATGTGCCAATCCTTATGATTATATGCTACTATCTTTTTGAGGATGGTGATGAGCATTTTATTAGATGCCTTTGTTTGCCCATTTTCCTGCAGATAATAGGGTGTTGAAAAACTATGCTGAATTTTGTACTTTGTGGTTAAAGCATGCACATATTTGTTCTTGAAGGGTGTCCCATTATCCGAGAGGATCTTGGATGGAATACCAAAATGACATATGATATTTTGCAAAATAAACTCCGTAATGCGGGGTCCAGTCATAGAGGTTAACGGAATTGCTTCCACCCACTTGGTAAAATACTCTGTAGCTGTAATGATAAATGTGTGATGCCCCGACGACGCAGGGGAGATCTTTTCGATTAGATCAAAGCCCCACTGCAAAAAATGCCAAGCCGATTGGATTGGTTGCAAGGCTTGAGAAGGTACGTGTGTCAAATTGGCATGATGTTGACACTTCATGCACTTCTTCACATATGCGCAACAATCTCACTCTAAAGATGGCCAATAATAACCCATGCGGAGAATGCGCTTTGCAATGGCCATACCGCTGAAGTGGCCACCACATGTACCATCATGGGCTTGGGTGATCGCCCAAGCGGACTCCTGCTGGTCCAAGCAATGGAGGAGGATTCCTTCATAGCTTCGATGATACAAAATGTCTCCTAGCAAGACATGTTTTACCACTTTTTGTTTGAATGATCTTTTTGCGGCTTGTGTCAATCCAAGTGGGAGAGTACCTAGCTTGAGGTAATCCCTTAGGGGTGTGTACCAATCCTACTGATCAAAAACCTTGATGGTATGAACAACCAATCCCTCTTGAAGTTCAGCCCGTGCAAAAGCTGAGTAGGAAAGAACTTGTAAAAACAGCGTTGTGTTGCTATTAAGAGGAGTAGGGGAGAAAAAGGATCCCCAGTTGGCTTAATCAAACAATATTGGATTCGAGAAAACCTATCTGGAGATGGTTCAATCTAGATCAATAAGATTCCTGGAATGAGGTCAGAGCATGCACACTCCATCATGGGTTGTGATAATGTCTTGACCTGAATGGTTGTCATCACACCAGAAAGGTCTTGCAGGATTAGTGACCCCAAGGAGGCCATAGTATCTGCAAAATGATTCGATGATCAAGGGAGTGCATCAATGTCATACCATTCAAGTTGTGCTAGGAATTTATCCACAAGGGCTTTATAGGCTTGCAGAACTAGGCATTTACATTGGAATATCCCCTTAACTTGATTGACAATTAACAACGAGTCACCAAAGATGTTCAATCATTTAATTTTCATGGTGACTGCTGTCTGAAGACCTATGAGCAAGGCTTCATATTATGCATTGTTATTGGTGCACGAGAAGTCTAATTTAAATTACAGAGGCATTGGAGCCCCTTGTGAAGTGAAGAATACAATTCCTGTGCCACCTCCTTGATCACACTTAGAACCATCGAAGAATAGGGTTATGTTAGCCTGTGACTTAGGCTCATCAAAATTTGGCAATTCTAAAACATGGAAGACCCCATCATTAGGTAGCTCAAAGGTTAGAGGCTGATCATCTTCAAGAGGAGCCTCTGCCAGTTGATCAACGATGACTTGACCTTTTATGGATTTTTGTCCAATGAATTCTATGTCAAACTCCGTCAACAACATGATCCATTTCACCGTGCGGCTACTATGATAAGTACGACTCATCATGTATCGCAATGGATTCTCCTTAGACACAACATACATCTTATTACTAAGCATGTAGTGGCATAGCTTTTTGGTAGCAAACACCATTGCTAAGCAGAACTTTTCAACGTATGCATAGTTAAGTTCATAACTAACCAGGGTGCGGCTAAGATAGTATGTAGCCTATTCTTTGTGAAGCTCATTTTTCTGGGACAGCATGGCACCCAATGCCACCTCAATAGCTGAGATGTATAAATTGAACAACACTCCTAGTCTAGGTTATGCCAATACTGGCAACAAAGCCAAGTACTGTTTAATGTCATCAAAGGCTGACTAGCACTCGTCATCCTAGTGAAATGTGACCCCCTTATGCAATAATTTATTCATGGGTCAGAACTTGTTACATAACTGCGCTATGAAGTGTTTGATAGATGCAACCTTTCCCTATAGACTTTTGAGTTGCTTGATGGTAGTTGGGGGAAGCATTTCAAGGATTGCCTTGAATTTTTTGGGATCCACCTCGATTCCTCATTTGGAGACTATGAAACCCAAGAGCTTGCCAAAGGTGACGCCAAAGATGCACTTCTTGGGGTTTAGTCTGACTTTATGCTCAATGAGGCAATCAAGGACCTTGCTCAAGTCATCGAGGTGATCTGGGCGCAAAAGAGATTTGGCCAACAAATCATCCATGTAATCTTCCAAAGTTTTATGCATGTAATCATGGAAGATGTACGTCATGGCACGTTGGTAAGTGGCACCGACATTTTTAAGGCCAAAAGGCATGACCTTATAGCAAAATGTCCCCCACGACATTATGAATGCAATTTTTAGTTGGTCCTCGGGATTGATACAAATCTGATTGTATCCTGAGAAACCATCCATGAGGGAAAGCATTTTGTGGCCCACTTTAGCATCTACAAATGTGTCAATTCTTGGCAAGGGAAAATCATCCTTAGGAATCGCTTTATTTAGATCTCAAAAATTGGTGCATATGTGAATCCTCCCATCGGGCTTCTTGATGGGAACCATGTTAGAAAACCATGGCAGATAAACCACATAGATGACAAACTATGCATCCAAAAACTTTTGTAACTCATCTTTTACCATTAAGGCCACTGCTGGATGCATCTTGCGTAGTTTTTTATTTACTGGCTTGATTGTCGGATCAAGCATTAAATTATGTGTGACTAGCTGTGGGTCTAGTCCCAGCATATCCTTGTATGACCATGCAAAAACCTCCTTCTTCTCCTCAAGAAGGGCGACATAATCAGCTTGCTCTTCAGGGGAGAGACTTACCCCTAGCTTGAGAATTTGTGGATTCATTGGATTTATACCGATGTCTACATCAGTCATTGCCTTGATCGACATGTGGGATCCATCCTCCAACTGGTGTGGAGTTGGGATCAGATGGATATTGTTTGCTAAATTAAGATCATCATTAGCAATGTCAGGTTCCCCTTTAGCATGGAAGATATCCTGAGTCTGTCCTGGAGTGAAATGAAACATCCCATCACAAGGCCAATACTCTGATGGGGATGGTGGTGTGTCAGCGCGATCCCAATCTATAGCCTCTATGTCTAGATGCAATGACCGTGTTGGATTGGCTAGATCATGGATGGGGGCGGTCAAGTCAATGGAGATCATGTTGATGAAATGATTGTAACCTCCATTATCGTAGGTGTGATAACTATAAAATTTTGGATGTTCTTGATGCTTTGGATCTGGCTCTGTAGGCACTGGCACAAAGAGATCAGCCCTATGTGTGGACATGCAAACAGGGTTTGCCCTAGGCACTGATGGTTTGATAGGGTCTCCAGGTGGAAGATGCTCTCTGTGTACCTAGAGTGGCAGGTGTAGTAATTGCTATAACTGCATCGGGTTGAGGTGCCACCTATGTCTTGGACCTATGTGTAAGTGTTCAAACATGTCATCTATGTCCAAGGGATATTGTTGTTGCATTTTTTGCATGTTTTTGAGATAGGCCATCTCGGTTTCATCTTCGTAATCACTATCAAAGATCCATAGGCCTTCATTGGTTCCAATAACTGCTTGTGACATGGGAAGCTCATCTTGCTCGAGCAAATTAATATGGTCCCAACGAGGTTGTGCCGCTCTCTACGGGGGGACCTAATTTGCTTGAGGTAATCTATGCTCAATGGGATCATTCAATGGGAACATGGTCAAGAAGCTTTCTTGATAATCATCCATGGGAAGCATGTGGGTATGATTACTTCCTGACTCAAGAGGATCCCAAGGTGACACCTTGTACTCCAACTCATCATCCAAAGAATCTACTTGGTCTTGGTCATACCCTTTGTGGAGGTGAGTCCTGGAATTGTCTCCTGTTGCGATCGAAGGGAAAGGGTTGTTGAGGTCAACAAGGTTGTTTATGTGTAATGGGAAATAATCCCCCAATGTATAAGTTGTATTTGGATTGGCATATGGATTTGATGTCAACCCATCCTTGTTGCCTATCCCTAGGCCTTGCATGTTTTCAACCAAGATGTCGAGGGGCAAAGGGTTATTAAAACCTACTCCTGAATTGTCATAAGGCATTTGGTATCTTGGTTGGCATAAAACATGCAATCCTTGTTCATACCTTCCCAACCCATATCCATGCCAATTGCATTGGCTAAGATATCGTAATGCAAAGCCTAGGTTAGATAGATAATTGACATCCTCCACAAAGGGCTCTTCATCTTCCTCTTCTTGTAGGGAAGGTTCAACGCCATTATCCAGGCCCCAAAAAATAAAGTTTGTTTGATTAGGTGGGTAGCCTAAAGGAACCACAGAGCCTATGGGGAGTCGAGGTCTTCCCATATCTTGCATAGACTGAAGTGTGGGCGTTGCTACAACATTGTGCACTATATACTCCCCCATGCCTATGTTAGACATCTCAACAATAATCGTTGGTGATTGAGAGGAAGCGAATGGGAGTTCTCCATAAGTCCACTCCATGAACTAGGCATCTCGACTTCCATTCTATTAGGCATCTCTTCCATCGAGATGTTGGATACTAAGGGTGTTTACTTTTCTAGGGGCTTCTTTCCTTTGTCCATTGGTGTGGCCACCATAGGTGGCATCGTTGTGGGAGGACTAGATGAAGAATATGAACCCGCCTGGGAATTTGATTGATTTGGTAATGGAGATTCTTGCATAATCGAACCCCTTTTAGATGGATTTAACTAAAAATCCATATGCATTGAAGGAAGGGTCAACTGCAACATTAGTTGCACTGAATTGTAGTATTTGAAAGGTTCTAAATCTATAGGGACCACATGCACTTGTCCTTCAAATGTATACTTTAAACATTGATGAGAAATTGAAGGGACACACTTCATGTCCCGGATCCAAGGTCGCCCTAGCAAGATATTGTAAGCCATCTCACCTTCTAAAATGTGGCACAATGTATGAATGTTCTTTTGTCCCACTTGTATGGGTAGGACAATTGTGCCAATTGTTGAGCATATCGCATCATTGAATGCCCAAAGAGTATAAGTGGAAGGTACGATGTGAGAGGCTGGCAACTTCAAATGTTTTAAGACAACGGTTGTAATAATGTTACTGGACAAACCAATGTCTACCAACACCCATTTATATGGAATCCCATTGACCCGTGTAATAACGTGCAGGGGTGGATCCACCACATCACTAGCCATCAATTTTAATTCATCTTCTCAAAAGGTGATGACTGGTTCTGTACATGTTTCACATGGCCCACAAAGTTGTTGAAAGAATTTGCTTCATGGGGATGCAGCTCAATTGCCTTTAAGATCTCCATGAGAGCCTCCCGATGGGGCGCTGATTGTTGAATAAGCTCATATATGGAGAGCCTAACCGACATGGTCCTTAGAATTTGAGTAAGTCTAGTTCTTATCGTGGCCACTGGTCTAGGCAAGGGAAGATGTGTAGGGGTCGGTTGAGTTTGTGACGTTGATGGAACTTCTCTTATGGCTGCCGCAAGGGCAGCTCCTAGGTATCTCTTGTTCCGAGTCACGATGCTTATCATCCCAACATACCCTTCCATGGGGCAATTCTGTTGCACCTCATTGACATGAAGAGGTTTTTCTTGTGCATCATGTGCAGCCAAAGGATCTCTGAAAATGCCCATTTGTTGGTTGTTAGGCACTATGGGATTATCCACTGCCAATGTGTTATTGTCAATGAGATATTGCACTAAACCTTTGAACTTCCAACAGGCGTTAAGGTCATGCCCTTTCCTTCTATGGAACCTACAGTAAATATCCTATTTATAGCCCTTAGGATTTGGCACATTAGGATCTATTGTTTGAATCTCTGGTAGATTAATCAAGTTTGTCGTTGACAAACGGTCAAACAAGGAGTCTATGGACTCAGTGTATGGTGTAAATTGCCGCCTAGGGCGATGCTACTAATTTTGTTCATATTTTTTTATTTTATCTCTCATAGTTTTTGGGAGGCATCGCCTGATAATTAGCCTTTGGAGGCTATGTTGCTTGGGCAGGCTTAGGGGCGTTGATAGCAACTTGATTGACCGCGATGGGTTTTTGTTGCATAGTCCCTGTTTTAGTGCTCTTGTTCCATTATTTTTTCTTAGGCTTGATAATTTTGCCATCCTGTATCTTGATCTCTTCCATAATTCTAGCTTGCGCCAGTGCTTCTTCTAAAGTGGCATATTGCTACAGCTGCAATAGCACAAATATCGATCACAAAAAGCTCTTTGCGAACATTTGATTTAGGTCAGACATAGGAGGGAGGTAGGATAGCTTTGAAAGCAACGTCCTCCACCGATTCCCATATGCCACTATATATTCTTCCTCATACTACTTGAGGCTAGCTAGATCACTTAGTGACGCATTTTTCTTTGTGTTGAAAGTGAAACATTCTAGGAACGCATCCACTAGCTAATCCAAGTTGTAGATGCTATGCTTTGGTAAATGGGTAAACAAATTCGAGGCAGGTCCTACGAATGTGGTTATAAATGTTCTTAATAGCAATGCATCATTGTCTTGAATACCGAAGCATTGGCTCAAGAATTGAGTCACATGCTCTTGAGCATCTTCTTCCCCTCTAAAGAGTGCCAATTGGGGTAGCTTAAAATGTTTGGGGTATGGAGGTGCCGACACGGACGGATGCACAGGATGACTACGGAGTTGGCGTAAAGTAGGATTTTGGGGCCCAAAAGTCTTGAGTTCCATAGTCTCTAAGCGTTCTAACAACACTTTGTATGCATCAGAGGACTTAATATCCTCCTCCTTGGTTTGCTCCCGTTGTGGGTTTTGGGGAACATGAGGCCTTTGGAGGGATAACTAGATAGCACCCCTTCTCCCTTGATAGGGCATTTCAGCCCGCTATTCTTCTTGTTCATAATCCTCATAAGCTTCTTGAGGAGTGTCTGGCCTAGGCCTGTAAACATTGATGGGTGCCCATGGAGGATGCCCATCACGGTTTCGGGGAGTGGCCTCCCGCTCAGGTCTAGGAGGTCTTAGAGGCAGTGCTTGATGAAGTCGCGGAGACCTATCTCGCACTAAGGGGTTGTGCCTCACATACATCTTAGATTTTTGTGTGTGAGGGATTGGGGCCTTCTCAGGTGCATTGTTGTGAAGTAATTCAACTGTTTGACGTTGAATGCTCTCTTGATTAAGGTGACACAAATGTTCTAATTGTTGTTGGTCTTGCCTAAGCTGCATGATTTGCGCTTGGTGGGAGGCTAGTTTGGCAAATGCCAAGTCATTTTGTTTCGCCGTCTCTTGCTTATGAGGCCTAGATGCCTCCCCTACATATCTTTCTTGATCATGGTACTCTGAGACCCCTATATGTTGCTTCCCTCTGTCAAGGTTAGTAGCATTGACTTGAAGCTCTAGTCTCAATGAGCGATCTAGATATAAAGTGGGTGTAGACATGCATCATTCCCGTGCTATGTATTGTTCTTGAGGAACGTAGTGATCCTCCTCACATTCTCTATTATATGCATAAAAGGTGTGGGCAGAATTGTCTTGCCCTATCGGGAGAACCTGATATTCTAGATATGGTCTAGTGTGTCTGAAATTAAGTAGGGGTAAATTAGGAGTGACAAAATCATATGGTTCCTCCTTGTGGACCCTTTGTTGTTCAAGGATTTCATCACTAGGCCACCCATAACAAGCTTCCAAGGGATGCCTTATATCTAGGTCAAGTGCTACATGTAGGTTGTCTTCTTGAAAGGATCTAGTGATGGCATGAGTTGGAGTGCCCCTTAAGGAGGTGCCTCTATAGTCTTGTCTAGTGATGGCATGAGTTGGAGTGCCCCTCAAGGAGGTGCCTCTAGAGTCATGTTCTGTAACTGCATGGTGTGGACTAACTTGTGTATCCTATTGCCAAGGCGCGATGGCCAAGTCTTTAGGGCTATATCGGAGGTGACTGGTCCCCCTTGGTGCATTCTCTATAGCTTTTGCCCGTGATTGGGCTTGGATACGTGTGTACACCATGGTGATGTTAACCTAAAGATGTAGAGATTCTTTTTTGGATTTTTCTTTTTATGATTTTTTTGATACTCTAAACAGAAAATAGCATACACACACAAGCAATGATTATCTCTTTTAAATATTAAAAGTGTGCCCTAAATCTAGTTTAGTGTGTTTTGTTGTTTGTTTTTTGAAATCTTTTTATGAAAACCATTTAAATGCAATTATGAAGGCTCTTATGACTCCAAAAATGGTTGCCCTTCAATATACCATTGTTGGACCGATATACCAACCTCTCTATATACCCGCCCTTACGTGAGGGAGACTATAGGTACGTGAGAGCAGATGATACATGGAACATAGGCGGTACAAAAGGGGAATCATTTTGTTTATGACACCTACTATAGAATACTTATCCTCATGCACTAGGAATCACCCTAGCTACACTTGGTCAGCTTTCATCAAGATTTACGTCTAGCAATAGGCGCGATCGGGGTAATGTATGCAAATATCCAAGCCAACATGGTGATGAAATCCATTGTTGGTCTTGCTCAAGGGCTGGGGTTTTACGACCAACTCCTTGGTTTAAGTAACCACCTGATGTGTGGGGTTCATTTTAATTTGCAAAAAAATGAAACATGCAAACAAAAAGGAAACTTTCCCTAAGCCATACAAAAATTGAAAATCAAAAAATAGAAAACAAAAATTTGACAGAGGCTTGTTAAAAACCCCTACCTCTTCTCTGCCCAAAAGGATGTTTTTGATTTGCTACTCTAAAAAATGCATAGAATGCTATTCATCCCTGGGTGAGACGAATATCAGAACCGTATTCGTTCCAGGGTAGGACGAATGTCTATTCACCCCTGGGTGAGACGAATCCCAATTCTGTAATCGTCGTTGACTGAAATGAATAACAGTCTAATGACTGAAAACTAGGTACCTATAATAAAAACAAGCAATTTCAGATAAAAAATCTAACCTAAAAAAAAATAGAGGACAGAGGTCCCACTGTGATCGCCATTGAAAGCACAATATTCTGGAAGATTGAAAGGAAAACTAATGCTATGTATACAAAACCCAAAGTTAACGCTTAATGTCCTATAAAGTGAAATGCATGAAATGAAAGAAAAGAGACGAATTTAAATGAGATAAAAGGAAGTATAGAAAGCACAGACCTTTTTATTTATACTCTTACAATTCGGTTAAAAAGACGTCTCCTCCATTTTATGGGGTAGGAGCGTTAACATAGTTTCAATTACAATCATAGATTTAGTGTTCCTCCTTCTGCATGCCCACATGTGAAATGGGTGGGCCAAAGTGTTGCCGCCACTGGTATTGATGAATATTTAATTCTTTTGTGCTCATCCTATGTTCAAATAAACAACAAATCATCAGTAGCACCTGTGTATGATAATGAAACTCGCAAATCTGAAAGAGTACTATTAATGAATATAAAATATAAATATAACGATGATTAAAATGAATCTAAATAGACTAAAAATTTGACAGAAGCATAATCATGTAACTAGAAAAATACTGTAAAAGAAACAGTCACCAAATTTGATATAGATCTGTATTCATTTTGGGGTGGGACGAATAAACCTACAACAGTTTAGTATTCATTCCAGGGTGAGACGAATAAACCTGTAATAAGGCAGGGGGCGCTCGAAGGCAAACCACCTGTTGGTGGAGACTTTGTTTCAACACCAATCCACTTGGGATGAGTCTGAAACCTGTTGTGATGAGTTGTCGACAATTGGTAGCATATTATGGCCAAAAATTAAGTTTTAGGTCCGGATTTGCACTTCTAATAGTCACCCAATAACCTCCCTTTCGAATGAGAGATTAAATATGTGAAAGCATAAATCACAAGTAGGTATGTAAATTGGCAGCACTTTGTTGCTCAAAATGCTCCTTCTCTATCTATATTTTGGGTGGAAAAACTCCCCAATTTATAGACCTTAGGGTCTCCTTATTTGAATTGTGCATGCGAGGGCGCCACTTGAGTTAACTGTCCTATTTTCAGAGAAAAGCTAACTCCCTGTTAAAAAATCATCTTGCATGATGTTTCTAAAATAAATGCACTCATCACTGAAGTCTTTCTTCTTGAATAAAATCTATTCCTCGCAATTGCATGGCCTGAATCCTTAGTTAACTGGCAGAGTTGCCAATGTTTGAATTTTTTTGCTAGTCAAACCATCTATTCGCCTCACCCTGGGATGAATTTTGTATTCGTCCCTAGGTGGGACGAATGACAATTTGTATTCGTCCCTAGGTGGCATGAACAGAAAGCAAGGTTCCGAAAATGTGCCAAATTGACCTTTGACCTCTAAAATTGCTTTTGGAAGTGGTTAGGACCATTGTTTAACCTTTGGGGGCTGCTCTAGGGACTGTTTGTGTCAATGCGATCAGCGCTCATTGTCACGTATTTAGATTGGTGTTGTTTTGGTGTCTACAACTACAAAATAATTGAAAAAGGTGTTGTGGTTACTACTGTATGCATTAACCTGAGAATCAATAGAGCCTTTGTTAAATAGTTTTTGATCACAGTGTAGAAGTCCTCTCTGGCTCACAATATTTTTGTAGTAATTATTGTCGAAGGTAGTGGGAGTTTGAAGATCCAAAGGTGAGATGTTGTTATTGTCACCACTGCTAGGATATTTTCCTTTCAAGAAATTAGGGTATGTCAAAACAATATTGGATTAATTATAGATACAAGCTCTAAAATTAGTGCATCATGCTTGGCCGATAGTATGAGCACATACAAAAGGAAATACTGGTAATATTACTTGTTTAACTTGAATACTTTCAAAGTTTAAATAAAAAAGTTTAAGGTTTTTGAAAAACTTTATTATCATTAACTTAATCATTCACCAATATGCATAAATATCATATCATTAATCCACAAATAACTATTCACAAAAACAATACCCTGGTGTTGTAGGTGAGTTGGAGAAGAGAGGGCAATCCTCCAAAGGAGGTCCCAGGTTCAAATATCCACCCTACCAAAAAATTGAATTGGGTATCCAAAATCCAATTGATAATGTTGGTGCAGGCAGGATCGGGTGTGACTCCTGGGTGACTTTTATGGTGTAGAACCCCCTATTCATGGTCTCTCAGACCAAGGCCACCCCAAAAGGGGTTTTCGCTTAAAAAAAAAACTATTCACAAAAATAATCCATAAATGAGAGAGATATAGATAATACCCTTAAGGTAGGAAAACACCAATAATAATACTTAAGGAAGGAATAAATCCACAAGATATCCCAATATGAGAGAGCCACTTAAAAATGGTAAAGTCCCATAAGCCACTTTGTGGGAAAAGACAATTACATATGATTCATCTCCATGATGATTACAATGATAAATATCTCTTCCTTATATATCCATCTTCTTATTCTACTTTTGGGAGCCTACTACTAATATACTATTATATTATAATATAATATAACATTATAAAACAATAAACCTTGGGTTATGGGTGGTCCATGCCAACCCTTATACAATATAATAATATATCCCCAAATTTCTATTCCTAGGTACCCTAACATGCCACCCTCCTGTAGACACCAAAACAGCACCAATCCGATTATGTGACTGCAAACACTGATCGCTTTGACACACACAGCCCCAGGGCAGCCCTCAGAGGTTAAACAAGTGGTCCTAACCACTTTTGTAGCAATTTTGGAAGGTCAGAAGGCAATTTGGCACATTCAGGCACTTTGCTCAGTATCCGTCCCACCCTGGGACGAATTCAAATTGGGATCCGTCTCACCCAGGGACGAATTCTGAATTCGCTCTGGGTCAGGACGAATTCCAGGTTCAACGGGCAAAAAGAAAAATGGTGCCAAGTGGCAGCCGAGGACAGTCAATTAATGCCTCCTGCCTTGCATGCGCGTGTAGGTGGGCAGATTGGACGTTAGAGGACTGTCACAAGGGCAGTCATGGAAGCCCAAGTCATGGAGGACTTTCCTCCCTCATGGGAAGGCATGACTGCCACATGGCGCTTATGCATGCCCCTCCAAAGAGACCCCCTGGGTCTATAAAATGGTGAACTTTCTCACCCAAAAAGGACAAGTTGGAGGCATTTTCAAGCAACGAAGTGCTGCCAAATTGAATACCACATTTTACCCTTTTGATTCACCTCTTCCACATCCTTGATCTCTTTCGCAAGAGAGGTCATTGGGTGGTTATTGGAAGTGTGAATCCGGATCCAAAACCCGACATTTGACCACATTGATCTACCAATTCGCCGACAACCCATTACAAGAGATTTTGGGCCCATCCCAAGTGGATTGGTGCCGAAATCAAGTTCCAACGGTGGGCGGCCCACCCGGGCGCCCCGCATTGATGCGAGCCTAATCTTCTTTTTAGAACGATTAGGAATTCATGGCAGATTGTTCCTTTTGTCACTTGTTTATCTTGCATTTCATTTTATGTTGTTTCAATAGTTTGTAATTCCAATTTTATAATGTTTTGATCAAATCTTATCATGTTTTGTCGCTTTTGTTGTCCTCACTAACTTGCAGGTAGCGACGTCAAATTCCCATTGATGGAGGTCAAATTGGGGAAATCTGACCATCTGGGTCTTCCCAAAATGCCCCCAATTAGCTAACCCCTAAGTTTGTAGGTCTTTTGGAGATCTCGAGATGTGACATTTGGGCAGCATCACTTCGACGCTTTGTCGTAGGCGAATTCGTCCTACCCAGGGATGAATTACAGTCGAATTCATCCTGCCCAGGGATGAATTAGTCGAATTCAAATCGGTGGCATTTTTCTGACTATTTTGATGGTAGTGGCCCTCTGGTAATGTTCCCTGGTTCCTGTCAAATTTGCAAGTTGTTTAGAATCGGTTTATTTATCATTTTTATTCAGTTTTATGCATACATCCTTCATTGTTTTTAGAGAACAAATGTTTCATCTTTGCAATAGGTGCTACTAACAATTTTGTTGTTTCTTTGAATGCAGGAGGAGCAGCAAGGATCAAGGATTCATTCACACAAGCGGCGGCAACACTTTGGCCCGCCCATTTTGCATGTGGGCACGCGGAAGAGAGATGACTTTCCATTGATGTGACCAAGAGACAAGTTTGATGCTCCTTTCCCCTAAAAAGGGAGGAAGCTAATTGTAACCAAATTTGAAATACATCAATAAAAGAAGAGGGTTGTTTCATTCCATTTTGGTTCCAATTTGTCTATGCTTTCTCCATTTTACGCATTTCTAATTTGTAGCATCAAGTTTAGTTTCGTTCTTGCATCGTGTTTGGAGTTTTCCCTTTTTGTTTTCTGGAATCTCGTGCTTTCAGTGGCGATCACGGTGGGACTCTGTCCCTTGGTTTTTGAGATCAAGAAACTGATCAAAAATTTGTGTTTTTGTGCTTATAGGTACCATTTCTTTGAACTCTGACTGTTATTCGTCTTTGCCTGTGGCGAATACATTACTATAATTCGTCTGACCCTGAGATGAATTCTAATTCATCTCAGACAAGGACGAATTCTATTCTGTAATTCGTCTCACCCAGGGACGAATTTTGGTCTATGCATTTTCAGGGCCGAGGATCAAAAACAGCAAGTCTAGGCAGAGAAAAGGTAAGGGTCTTAAACAAGTTCCTGTCAAATTTTCTGCTTTTCTGTTTCTATTTTTCATCAATTTTGTCTTCTTAAGGAAAGTAGTTGCTTCTGCCTATTTTAATTTTTAAATTAAAAAGAACCACACACACATCACGTGGCATTTTTAAACCAAGGAGCTGGTCGTAAGACCCCAGCCCTTGATCAAGACCAACGGTGGGTTCATCACCACCTTGGCTTGATTTTTGCATCCATTTACCCCGATTGTCACTGTTGCTCGACGTAAATCCTGATGAAAGCTGACCGAGTGTCGTTGGGGTGATTCCCAATGCGTGAGGATAAGTCTTCTATGGTAGGTGTCATAAATAGGACAATCCCCCTTTCGTACCGCCTATGTTCCATGTACCATCTGCTCTCACGTACCTATAGTTTCCCTCTCGTAAGGGCGGGTATATAGAGAGGTTGGTATATCGGTCGAGCAATGGTATATTGAAGGGGCGACCATTTATGGGAGTCATATGAGCCTTCATTATGCATTTAAACGTTCTTCAAAACTTTCAAAAACAAAACAAAATCATCAAAACACACTAAAACCAGTCTAGGACACACCATTAATCTTTAAAAGAGATAATCACCATTTGTGTATGTGTGTGTTCATTTCTGCTTAGTGTAACAAAATAAAAAATCATAAACAAAAAGATAAAAATCTGCTTAGCTTGTAGAAGAGCACCACCATGGTGTACACCCGTAGCCAAGCCCAATCAAGGGCAGAAGCTACGAAAAGTGTACAAGGAGCGGGCACAAGTCGCCTCCGCTTTAGCCCTAAGGACTTGGCCATACCGCCTTGGCGGTCTGGACTACAAGAGAGTCCACATCATTCCATGTCAAGGTGGAATTATAGGGACACCCCCTAGGGGACACGCCCATTCAGCATAGCCCCTTTCGGGAAGAAGCTTTACATGTGGCACTCAACGTAGATAGAAGACCTCCTTTAGAGGCTAGATATGAGTGGCCACCATGCGATGAAGTGCTAGAGAGGCATAGTGTCCATGAGGAGAGGCAACGTGACTATGGCATCTCTCCTTTGCCTCCCATCATTGTTAGAACCGATAGACAAAACCCAGAGCACAGGGCTCTCCAAACAGGGCGAGCTAACTCCGCCCGCCCCTTTCACACCCATGAAAGGGAGTACGAGGAAGACCATCACATTCCTCGAGAGCAATATACAGCATGGGAGCCTTGCGCTTCCACACCTGCTAGATACCATGGTCACACATTGAGGCCAGAGCCTCAGGTAAATGCCGCCAACCTCGACAGAGGGAAGCGACCCATTGAAATCTCGGATCATCATGACCGAGGCAAATACATAGGAGAAACATTCAGGCCTCCTAAGCCCAAGATGGTGGACCAAATTGACCTGGCAGTCACCAGACATGCCACCCGCCAAGCCCAGATCATGCGGCTTGAGCAAGATCAGTAGCAGTTAGAGCGCTTATACCACCTTAACAAAGAGCGCATTCAGCGCCAAGCAGACGAGCTGCTTTATAACCTACCTGAGAGGGTTCCAACCCCTCGCACCCAAAAAGTGGAACCATATGAGAGGCATAATCCCTTGGTGCAGGATAGGTCTCCGCGACCTCGTCAAGTTTTGCCTTCGAGACCCCATAGACCTGAGAGGGAGGCCACTCCCCGAAACAATGATGGGTACCCTCCATGGGGACCCACTCAGGGTCATAGGTCTCACCTAGAGACTCCTCAAGAAGTTTACGAGGAGTATGAACAAGAAGTAGAGCGGGCTAAAATGCCCTATCAAGGCGGAGGGGCTGCTATCCAGCCACCCCTCCATAGGCCTCCAGTCTCCCACAACTCACAACGGGAGCAAACAAAAGAGGAAGAGATTAAATCTTTCGATGCATACAAAGCGTTGTTAGAGCATTTGGAGTCTATGGAGACCAAAGCTTCTGGGCCCCAAAAGCCCATGTTACGTCAACTCCATAGTCATCCGGTGCATCCGTCAGTGCCCGCACCTCCTTACCCCGAACATTTCAAGTTGCCTCAGTTGGCAGTCTTTAAGGGTGAAGAGGATGCTCAAGAGCATGTGACAAGATTCCTGAGCCAATGCTTTGGCATTCAGGATAATGATGCGTTGTTGCTAAGGACATTCATAACCACATTCGTAGGCCCTGCCTCGGATTGGTTCACCCAGTTGCCGAAGCACAACATCAATAACTTGGATCAATTAGTGGATGCGTTCCTTGAATGCTTCACCTTCAACACCAAGAAGAAGGCGTCACTGAGTGACCTGGCCAGCCTCAGGCAATATGAGGAGGAGACAATGGTGGCCTACGGGAATCGATGGAGGGCTCTGCTTTCTAAGCTACCCTACCTTCCCCCTATGTCCGACCTCACACAAATGTTTTCACGAAGTTGTCTGAGATCGATCTCTGGGCTATTGCAGCTGCAGCAATATGCCACCTTAGAAGAAGCTCGGGCGCAAGCCCGAGTTATCGAAGAGATCAAAATACAGGATGGCAAAATTGCCAAACCTAAAAAGAAAGAGTGGAACAAAAACACAAAGACAGGGACTACGCAACCAAAACCCGCTACGGTTAATCAAGTTGCTATAAATGTCCCTAAGCCTGCACAAGAAATACAACCTCAAAAGGCTAATTATCAGGTAGTGCCTCCTAATAATTATGAAAGAGAAAATAAAAAATAGGAGCAAAATCAGCAGCGTCGCCCTAAGCGACAATACACCCCTTATACGGAGTCTAGGGACTCCCTATTTGACCGCTTGTCAACGGAAAATTTAATCACCCTTCCAGAGATCCAAACCATAGATCCTAACGCTCCCAAGCCTAAGGGATACAGAGAGGATTTGTATTGTAGGTTCCATAGGCGAAGGGGACATGACCTGAACGCATGCTGGAAATTCAAAGGATTGATACAAGACTTGATTGATAATAAAACATTGGCAGTGGACAACCCCATAGCGCCAAATAACCAGCAGATGGGGGTCTTCAAGGATCCCTTGCCTACCCATGAGGCACAAGCAAAACCCCTTTAGGTCAATGAGGTGCGACAGAATTTCCCCATGCAAGGGTATGTGGGAATGATAAGCATAGTGACCAGGAACAAGAAATACCCAGGAGTTGCCCCCGAGGCAGCCACAAGAGAAGTTCCAACAATGTCGCAACCTCAACAACACCCTGTGCAGTTACCTCCGCCTAGACCCGAGGTCACGATACGGACCAAACTCACGTAGAGTTTGTGGACCACGTCGGCTAGGCTCTCCATATATGAGCTTATACAACAATCAGCGCCCCATCGAGAGGCTCTCATGGAGATTTTGAAAGCCATCGAGTTGCAGCCCCATGAAGCGAATTCCTTCAATAACTTTGTGGGACATGTAAAATGATGCATGGAGCCAGTCATTACCTTTCGAGAAGATGAAGTTAAATCAATATCTGATGACATGGCAGATCCACCCCTGCACGTTATCGCGTGGGTCAACGGGATCCCGTATAAGAGGGTGTTGGTAGACACTGGCTCGTCCAGTAACATCATTACTACAGCAACATTGAAACATCTAAAGTTGCCAGCCTCTCACATCATCGCTTCCACTTACACACTACGAGCATTCAATGATGCGATATGCTCGATAGTTGGCACAATTGTTCTACCCATTCAGGTAGGACAAAAGATGATACCTACATTGTGCCATATTTTGGAAGGCGAGATGGCATACAACATATTGCTAGGGCGGCCATGGATCAGGGACATGAAGTGTGTCCCTTCGATAGCTCACCAATGTTTGAAGTATGCATTTGAAGGAGAAGTACATGTAGTCCCGATGGACTTAGAACCCTTCAAATATTGCAATGCGGTGCAATTGATGCCGCAATCGACCCTCCCATCGATGCACTTGGATTTTTAGTTAAATCCATCTAGACAGGGTCCGATGCCGTGAGCACCACTGGTGACTAATCCATCAAAACCCTAGCCAGGTGCATCTTCATCGTCCGCTCCTTCACTACCAATGCCACCTATCATGGCTAAACAGAAGGACAAAGGGAAACAAATCCTGGAAGAGGCTCAACCCCTAGAAGAGGTGCTGCCAACAATATCAACCATCTCAACCGAAGAGATACCTAGCACAATGGAAGTTGAGGCTCCTAGTCCACCCAACATGGAATGGACTCCGGAAGGGCTTCCGTTCCCTCCCTCTCAATCGCCAACAATTACTGTTGAAATGGCCAGTACGGGCCTGGGGGAGTATCTAGTGTAGAATGTTGTAGCAACGCCCATGCTAGAGTCAGTGCAAGACATGGGGAGACCTCGCCTCCCCATCGGGATAGTTGTTCCTTTAGGCTACCCACCGAACCAGACCAATTTTGTGTATGGGGGCCTTGACCATGGTGTTGAGCCATGCATGCAAAAGGATGAGGATGAAGAGCCTTTTGTAGAAGATGTCAACTATCTGTCTAACCCGGACTTTGCTCTGAGATATCTTGGCCAATGCAATTGGCATGGATACGGGCTAGGCAGGTATGAGCAAGGAGTGCGTGTCCTTTGCCAGCCAAGATACCAAATGCCTTATGACAAGTCGGGAGTAGGGTTCAACCACCCCCTGCCCTTAGACATCTTGGTGGAAAACATGCAAGGCCTAGGAATAGGCAACAAGGGTGGATTGGCATCAGATCCTTATGCCAACCCAAACACAACATATACATTGGGAGATTACCTCCCATGGTCAACAACCACCCTTGGTAACATCAATAACCCTTCTCCTTTGCTAGAGAGAGGTGAAAGTTTGGGAACTCACTTTCAAGGAGAGCATAAACAGTGTCCAGAAGGATCTTCGGAGGATGAATCAGATGAACCAGTGTCATATGATCCCTTCGAATCCAATAGTGATCACTCACGAGAGATTCCCATGAATAACTAGCAAGAGATATTTTTGAATTTGTTCCCTCTAGAGGCTCCAATCGAGCCAGTGTTGAGTCAAGAGAATCAGGTCCCCCCACGGAGTGTGGAACAACCGCAATGGGACCAGATTAATTTGCTAGAACAAGATGAACCTCAGATGTCGCAAGCAGTTGTTGGAGAAAATGAACATTTTTGGATCTCCGACAGTGATTCGGAAGATGAAACTGAGATGGCCTATCTCAACCACATGCGACAAATGCAACAAAGGCAACAATGACACCCTTGGAGGATTAATGACATATTTGCACAGATGGGCATAGTGCCAGGACATGAGTGGTACGTAGACGCAAGAGGGTGGGACCAAGTGTTGGATCCGTTGCTCCAAGTTTACGATGAGCAACGTCCACCTCGAGACCCTAGGGTGATATCAGTGTCGAGGGAAGACCCTGTCTTCCTATTAGCACATAGGGCCGATCCATTCATGCCAATACCTACAGAACCAGATCCAGAACACAGAGAACATCCAGAATGTTTGAGTCATCACACCCACGGTAATGGAGACCAAATTCATTTCATCCACATGATCTCCATTGACTTGACCGCACCCATCCGCAATCCGGCCGATCCAGCATGGTCATTGCATCTAGACATAGATGCCATCGACTGGGATCACGTCAATTCACCTCTATCCCCATCGAGTATCGGCCTTTCGATAAAATGCCTCATTTTACCCCAGGGACAACTCAGGATATCTTTCAAGCTGAAGAGGAACCCGAGGTTCCCAACGTAGATTTAAACTCAACTAATGATATCCATTTGATCCCAACTCCACATCAGTTGGAGGACGGATCCCACATGTCGATCGAGGAGACGACTGACGTAGACATCGGCTTAGATCCAATGAATCCATAGATTATCAAGCTAGGGTAAGCTTATCCCCTGAAGAGCAAGCCGACTACATTGCCCTTCTCAAAGAGAAGAAGGAGGTTTTTGCATGGTCATACAGAGACATGTCGGGGCTAGATCCTAGCTAGTCATGCATAATCTAACGCTTGATCCGACAATCAAGCCGGTTAAGCAAAAACTACGTAAGATGCACCCAACAGTGGCCTTGATGGTCAAAGATGAATTGCAAAAGTTGTTGGATGCACAGTTTGTCATCTGCATGGATTATCCGCCATGGCTGTCCAACATGGTGCCCATCAAAAATCTCGATGGGAGGATTCGCATATGCACTAATTTTTGAGATCTAAACAAAGCGAGTCCTAAGGATGATTTCCCCTTGCCAAGCATCGACGCATTGGTAGATGCTACAATAGGTCATGAAATGTTATCCCTCATGGATGGTTTCTCGAGATACAATCAGATTCGTATCAATCCCGAGGATCAACTAAAAATGGCGTTCACAATGCCTTGGGGGACATTTTGTTATAAGGTCATGCCTTTTGGCCTTAAAAATGCTGGCGCCACCTACCAACGTGCCATGACGTACATCTTCCATGATTACATGCATAAAACTTTGGAAGATTACATGGATGATTTGTTGGCCAAGTCTCTTTTGCGCCCGGATCATCTCGATGACTTAAGCAAGATCCTCGATCGCCTCATGGAGCATAAAGTCAGACTGAATCCCAAGAAGTGCGTATTTGGCATCACATCTGGAAAACTCTTGGGTTTCATAGTCTCAAAGTGAGGCATCGAGGTGGACCCAAAGAAAGTCAAGGCAATCCTTGAAATGGTTCCCCCAACTACCATTAAGCAGCTCAGAAGTCTACAAGGAAAGGTCGCATCAATTAAGCGCTTCATAGCGCAGCTATCTGACAAGTGCCGACCCATGAACAAATTATTGCACAAGGGGGTTGCATTTCACTGGGATGACGAGTGCCAATCAGCCTTTGATGACATCAAACAATACTTGGCTTCGCCACCAGTATTGGCACCACCTAGACCAGGAGTGTCATTCTACTTATACATCTCAGCTACTGAGGTGGCACTGGGTGCCATGCTGGCCCAGAAGAATGAACTTCACAAAGAATAGGCTACTTACTATCTTAGCCGCACCCTGGTCAGTTATGAACTTAACTATGCATACGTCGAGAAACTCTGCTTGGCAGTGGTGTTTGCTACCAAAAAGCTATGCCACTACATGCTGAGCAACACTACGTATGTTGTGTCTAAGGAGAATCCATTGCGATACATGATGAGTCATACTTATCATAGTAGTCGCACGGCGAAATGGATCATGTTGTTGACGGAATTTGACATAGAGTTTATCGGACAGAAATCTATCAAAGGACAAGTCATAGCCGATCAACTAGCAGAGGCTCCTCTCGAAGACGATCAGCCTCTAGTCATAGAACTACCCGATGATGGGGTCTTCCATGTCTCAGAATCGCCAGATTCTGATGAGCCTGAGTCACAGTCGACATAACCCTATTTTTTGATGGTTCTAAATGTGAGCAAGGTGGTGGCATGGGAATAGTATTCTTCACACCGCAGGGCGCTCCAATGCCCCTGTCATTTAAATTAAATTTCCCATGCACCAACAATAATGCAGAGTATGAAGCCTTGCTCATAGGTCTTCAGACAACAATCACCATGAACATCAAACGACTGAACATCTTTGGTGATTCGTTGTTAATTGTCAATCAAGTCAAAGGGGTATTCCAATGCAAATGCCCAGTTCTACAGGCTTATAAAGCCCTTGTGGACAAATTCTTAGAAAAACTTGAGTGGTATGACATCGAGGCACTCCCTCGGTCATCGAATCATTTTGCGGACACAATGGCCTCCTTGGGGTCACTAATCCCGCAAGACCTTTTCGGTGATATGACAACCATTCAAGTCAAAACCCTATCGCAATCCATGATGGAGCGTGCAAGCTCTGACTTGATGCCAGGAATCCACATGATCCAGATTGAACCATCCTCGGATAAGTTCTCTCGAATCCACGATCATCTGAAACATGCCAATTGGGGGTCCTTGTTCTCCCCTACTCCCATTAATAGCAACACAACGCTATTCTTACAAGTTCTATCCCGCTCAGCGTTTGCTAGGGATGAACTTCAAGAGGGATTGGCTATTCATACCGTCGAGGTTTTCGATCAACAGGACTGGTATTTACCCATTAGAGACTACCTCAAGTTAGGTAATCTCCCGCTTGGATTGACGCATGCCGCAAAATGAGCATTCAAGCAGAAAGCGGCTAAGTATGTCTTGATAGGAGACATTTTGTACCATCGTAGCTATGAAGGAATCCTCCTTCGTTGCTTGGACCAGCAAGAGTCCACTTGGGCAGTCGCCCAAGCGCACGATGGTACATGTGGTGGCCACTTCAGTGGTATGGCCATCGCAAAGCGCATTCTTTGCATGGGCTATTATTGGCCATCTTTAGAGCGAGATTGTTGCGCATATGTCAGGAAGTGCGTGAAGTGTCAACACCATGCCAATTTGATGCATGTACCTTCCCAGGCCTTGCAGACAGTCCAGTCCACTTGGCCATTTTCATAGTGGGGCTTCGATCTAATTGGAAAGATCTCCCCTGCATCGTCAGGCCATCACACGTTTATCATAACGGCCACAGAGTATTTTACCAAGTGGGTGGAAGCAGTTCCGCTTACCTCTACGACAGGACCCCGCATTGTGGAGTTCATTTTGCATAACATCATATGTCATTTTGGTATTCCATCCAAAATAGTCTCGGATAATGGGATGCCATTCAAGAACAAAGACGTGCATGCTTTGACCACAAAGTACAAAATTTAGCATAATTTTTTGACACCCTATTATCCGTAGGCAAATGGGCAAGCAGAGGCGTCAAACAAAATGCTAGTTGCCATCCTTAAAAAGATGGTCGTAGACAGTCATAAGGATTGGCACATCCAAATCCCACTTGCCCTATGGGCTTATCGCACTAGCATTCGGACGCCCACTAGGGCCACTCCATTTTTGCTCGTGTATGGCTCCGAGGCAGTCATGCCTCTCGAGTTGGAAATTCCTTCCCTACGCATATCAATGCAAGAGTTCATCGATGATGACGCTGCGTGGCAGGCCCGGTTAGACCAGCTTACGTTGCTTGACGAACGACGCGTTAATGCTCTCGAGCATTTACGTATCTATCAAGAGCGACTTAAGAAAGCTTACAACATGAAAGTTCACCTGAGGGACTTTCGGGTTGGTGATTTGGTTTTGAAGGAAAACCAACAGAACTCTAGTTTGTCGTCCCACCTAAGGGACAAGTTCATGGCAAATTGGTTAGGTCCATATGTCATTGATAGCAAAATAGGACCCGAGACATACCGGCTAGCCTCTCTTGATGGAATCAAGGAAACAGAACCCTTGAATATCAGTCATTTGTGACCATTCCATATCTAAGAGAGCCATATCCCCAAAATGCTCCAAGGATTCCTATAATCGCTTGGTCAATCCCAAAATGCTCCAAGGATTCCCACAATCGCTTGGTCAAAAATAAGAAAATTCAAAATCCAAAAATCATCAAAAACAACAAAAATTTGCATCTCATTTCCAGGCATGCTCAAATTCATCAATAAAAAGCTCTTCTCACATCTCATCTTCATATTCACAAAAATCAATCCATCAAAAATACAAAAATATATAGCTGCATTAAGCATCGCATCCATACATTGCATATTTGTGGTCATACAGGTCAAAGGCACCATAGACTGTAATTACTCTGCTAGTCCATCTTGTTCCACATTTTTCCATTTTATAAAACAAAAAACAAACATGCCATTCACTACTTTTTACCACACTAGAGTCAGTGGTCTTATAATGTATCAAGAGTTTTCATCTTTCAGTCATAATTTTGCTTTCTAGCCATGTACTGTACCAAGTCAGACAGATTTTACGAAGGTAGAGTTCTACTTGGATCACACCTTGTTACATAGCATCCAAACACAAATTAAAACACATAAAAATTCCTAAGTTGTGTGAACGAAAGATGAAACCTAAAGCAATCCAAGTCACCATAAGCGAAACGGTTATCTTGCTCATCCCCCTATGCAAATGACCCAAAGAATGCTGAGAGTTGGCAAAAGGACAAGCATCCTCCCTACCCAATTCCCCAAGAATCCCAAAGTTCTCAATAGTTGCAAAACATCAAAAATTTGCAAAAGTCAAAACTCCAAAATTTGATATCCCAAAGTGCACACATCAAAAAGCACAAACAATAGTGATTCTTATCACTCCATATCCAAATCCCTTGCTCAAAAGAAAAATATATAAAAAAATAAATAGTGATTTTTATCACTACAAAGGAGCAAGTATCCCAATACAATTGAAGAAAAGAAGGGAGTCAAACTTGAATCCCTGGAACTCTCAGCATTTCGATAGGTCATGAGGCAAGCCTCAGTACCGGTTTGGTTGATAGCCTATCGGTCACTGGCGGTAAACTTCTCGCATGACGATATATCTGTCACATTAACTTGTGTACAGATCAATGTTTGCATGTGGATGAGCTAGCTTATGGTATCCTAGATAGCACCGTAGATTAATCCGACTAAATACAATAAAGGAGTTAGTGGAGCTAATTAGGTGATCCTCAGTACAGGTTTGGTTGAGAGCCTATCTGGCATTGGCGGTATCCTGACAAATACCACATAAATGAACTCAATTGCACACACAGGGATGTGAAATAGCTTGGTCAAAAACAAGTCCGATTCATACCTTGTTCAAAAGTCTTGTAAGATAAAGTACAGTCATGGCTAGTGAGTTAAAACCGTCTGAGTCTCAGAAAACCTTAGCTACATTTCTAAACCAACTGTGCTACTTTTCATCCTTACAATACCATCAAAAAATACAAAAAAACCACATGTATACATACAAAGTCATTTACCATAGCAATCGCCTAAAAACAAAATAACAAAGTCCTAAACAGTCTATGGTGCCCTAACCAACCAACACAAATTCATTTCATCCATTACATTTTGCATATCACATATAAATCAAAAACATTTGCATTCATCATAACATATGCATCCATCAAAATAAATTAACATGCATACATCCATATTCATCAACCATCATGCATAAGATCAAATCATCACATGTGCATAAACAAAATAAAGTCTATATATATATATATATATATCATCAAAAAAATGCCCGTAGGCTACAAAACTGGTCCTCTAACCCCCAATCAACAAGCCAAAACCACCCAAGCCTAAGGCTTCGGCCACCATGATCATGCAGGATCGGTGCGACGAGAACTACCCCCATGGTGTGGGTCCTATGGGACCCCTCAGGGGGCTACTGCTAGCCCCCACATCATGCCTTCGCCTCCCTCATCCAATCGCCTACGATGAGATGATGTTGACTGCTCAATACCACTATCCCTCATTCGAACGAAGATCCACCTCTCGAGGGCTCGGTACCCGCCCCCAAGGTGGATAATCTCCCCCTCCATAATCCATTCGATCTCGGTACCACTCCCCTCCCACCGATGGTATCAATCATCATCGCACCTCTACATCCATAGGAGATCCCTCTCCCATGAATTAGTTCCCCTCCTATCGATGGTGTGCAACCCATGCGCTCTCCCACTCTGCTAGCTGAGCCCGTAGGAGATCCCTCTCCCATAGTGCATCCCCTAGCTCCTCATCTCGCCTCCATAGTAGCTCCACCAACCGTGCATTCTCAGTGCATACCCTAGACTCCATGTCCTCCACATCCGCCTGAGGCATGGGACTCTCTAGAATAGCAGCCTGCTCTGGCTCCCACTACTCCGCAATGTCCTGCATCTCCGGCTGATCCGGAGCCCCCAAATCCACATCCTCACCCTCCACCTCCACCATGTCCGCATCCTCCAAAGGAGCTCCCCAATCATCCCCTAGTGCCTCAGCACCCTCCCCCCCTCCTCCGCCTCTGCGCCTCCCAGTGGCCCCTCTCCCCGCCATCACCGTAGTACCCACCACTGGTCATACTCAACGGTAGTCCCGACGTCATCCACATCCGGGACGTCGATCACCGCATCTGAATCCTCGCCTAGTGGCGCGATGACCGATCGGTCTAGAGTCCTCTCATCCCCCAATGCCGATAGACCACGGGCTCACCAGGAAACCCCTGGCACACCCCAAACTATCGTGTCACCCGGCTATACGAGAAGAACTCATGCTCGGTCCCATGTCGCCCAATCAGCCATCGCTCTCTACATACCCATCGGAGCCACTCTCCAGCCTTCGACCAGGCTGGACAGTCCCGATAAGGGCGCCAAACCACCTCCCCTAGAGTAAGCCGAGAGAAGGTATCGGCATAGTGCCCTACGACACCTACCCACCGTCGACTCTGCCCCTGCTCCCCGGACCACCGCCACAGAACTGCATAACCTATCTCCCTATCCTCCATCTCCGCCCGAGTCATCCATGGTAACCAGGTTGGCCTCTCCACTGCTATGTGCTGCCAAGCCCAACACTGCAACAAGTAGCTACAACTAATCCCCTTCGCTATCGATAGCGGACCTCATACAGCTCCCCATAGAGCTGTGCCAATAGCGTCTGTCCCCATCTCATGATAAGCGGTGCCTCTGTCGAGCACTCTACCAACTGCCAAACCAAATCCAGAGGTTCCATGGGAACCTCATGCCAGACGAGTCAGGTAACAACATGTTGGACATGAGGCCCATAAGGAATGCGTGCCTCACTCCCAACACCCCCTCTCCAGCCACCATCGGACCAAAATCTTGCCAATCTGGCAGTCGCCCTCTGCCCTCTCCAGTGGATCCTCCACACCCAGCTCCTCCCCATGCCCGAAGCATCGCATCAATATAGTTGTCCGCTGGTCACGCGACGATGTCCTGATCGGTAGTCCATCTATCGAAATCCATAGAAGCCGATAGATATCCTCCAAAGTCACAGTCATCTCCCCTATTGGGAGATGGAAGGTGTTGGTCCAGGATCCCAAAGATTGATCAGGGCCATCAAATAGGCCTGATCCATGACCACAGGCTCCAGTCGAGCCACCTGCTTGAGCCCAAGGGCATCAAGCCACTCCCAATCAGCTACAATCAGCGCCCCCCATGCTTTAGTAAAAGTAGTGGGTACACGGTACCGGCTCCTAACAACTTGCAAAAGAAAACAATTCAAAAACATTAAAATCATGGAAAAGAACTGTACAACAATAACATGAATATACAACATTGCCTACCAATGTACAAAAAAAAACAAACATAAAAATTCAAACAAAAATTAATTTTTCAGTTCTAGGGTTTCTAATCCTAACTGATAAATTCCAAAAATAAAACAAAACAAAATTCAAAAATTAATTTTTCAGTCCTAGGGTTTCTAATCCTAACTGATTAATTTAAAAACAAAACAAAAATTCAAAAATACAAAAATTACGTCTTAGGGTTTTACGTTCCGTTTATCCTAGGGTTTAGTTAAAAGCAAAATAAAAATTCTTTACCTAGGTTTTGCGCTACGTTTAGTTGTACACTAAGTCTTAGTTGTCTTCAGCTCAGTTTCAGGGTTTAAGTTTTAAAATTTTGAAAAACATCATCACAAAGAAAATTAAACAAAACACTTGCAATTTTAAACAAAAGTAATAACTCTAGGGAGCACTTACTGGTCTCGCTTCGGCTCCGCCGCTCGATCCGGTTTGTGCACTCATGATGGCAGGGAAAATCCGGCAGTGCTTCGCTTCGCAGAATTAACCTCCTCCTCCCCAGAGCTCCAAATCGCAAGAAAATTCAGATGCAAATGAGCCCAAACCCTAGTTTTGGCCTTTAAATAGGCCTTTTGAGCTTAAATTCGTCCTCCCCTGGGACGAGCACTCTGGTTAGCGCTCGTCCCACCCTGGGACGAATTCTAAGATGGTATTCGTCCCACCCTGGGACGAATTCAGGGCAAAAATTTCAAAAAACATCAAAAATTGAACAAAAATGCACTAAAACAGATAATAAACTTGCCCGATGAGAGTGTTGTTGCACTTGACATCCCGGGCATGCAAAACAGACGTTGGGGTCACAAATTGTCACTATCCTACTCCCTAAGAAGGCTACCATAGCCGGACCGCTCCACGGGAGGACGGATTTTTGCCAATTTTAGCTCCAAAAAGCGTCGCAAAAAGGGTTACCACCCACCAAAAATAGGTCTAAATGTCAGAAAAATTGCACATGCTTAACGCTAAACCATCTAAGGGCACCCTTGCACAAGTCATCTTGGGTCAAGCGACTCGTCGCTTTTCTCACGAAGGTCATTCCCTCATCGATTCGTCGCTTGAGGGGGTAGTCACACTTAGTCACCAATCAACAAACACACACCCAATTAAGGAAAATGACATGCATTCAAAGAATCATTGACAAAGACAATTACGCTCCTGCTTGGGGTAGTAAACAAGCAATAATCACAATCTGATCAAATCACTTGGCATTTCATGAATCATGAACTCAAGGTTCTCACAGACAAAAGGTTGCGCCCTTTGCCTATTCATGACCGATCAATGTCCAAGGTCAAGTAACACCTCACCAAAAAAGGTTAACACTTGAATTGAGTGCCTTCGCTCGTCAGAAGCAAGGATTCAAGAATGCATGCCCTTTCCATACTTGGGGCATCAAAATTTGGTTAGGTTACCAAGAAACCCTAATCATTAGTGCTTTGGTTATCTATTTTTGCTCGGCGTTGCGCCATGCACAGCGCATCCCAAAAAGGGGCATCTGTAGACACCAAAACAGCACCAATCCGATTATGTGACTGCAAACACTGATCGCTTTGACACACACAGCCCCCGGGGCAGCCCTCAGAGGTTAAACAGTGGTCCTAACCACTTTTGTAGCAATTTTGGAAGGTCAGAAGGCAATTTGGCACATTCGAGCACTTTGCTCAATATCCGTCCCACCCAGGGACGAATTCAAATTGGGATCCGTCTCACCCAGGGATGAATTCTGAATTCGCTCTGGGTCAGGACGAATTCCAGGTTCAACGGGCAAAAAGAAAAATGGTGCCAAGTGGCAGCCGAGGACAGTCAATTAATGCCTCCTGCCTTGCATGCGCGTGTAGGTGGGCAGATTGGACGTTAGAGGACTGTCACAAGGGCAATCATGGAAGCCCAAGTCATGGAGGACTTTCCTCCCTCATGGGAAGGCATGACTGCCACATGGCGCTTATGCATGCCCCTCCAAAGAGACCCCCTGGGTCTATAAAATGGTGAACTTTCTCACCCAAAAGAGGACAAGTTGGAGGCATTTTCAAGCAACGAAGTGCTGCCAAATTGAATACCACATTTTACCCTTTTGATTCACCTCTTCCACATCCTTGATCTCTTTCGCAAGAGAGGTCATTGGGTGGTTATTGGAAGTGTGAATCCGGATCCAAAACCCGACATTTGACCACATTGATCTACCAATTCGTCGACAACCCATTACAAGAGATTTTGGGCCCATCCCAAGTGGATTGGTGCCGAAATCAGGTTCCAACGGTGGGCGGCCCACCTGGGCGCCCCGCATTGATGCGAGCCTAATATTCTTTTTAGAACAATTAGGAATTCATGGTAGATTGTTCCTTTTTGTCACTTGTTTATCTTGCATTTCATTTTATGTTGTTTCAATAGTTTGTAATTCCAATTTTATAATGTTGTGATCAAATCTTATCATGTTTTGTCGCTTTTGTTGTCCCCACTAACTTGCAGGTAGCGACGTCAAATTCCCATTGATGGAGGTCAAATTGGGGAAATCCGACCATCTGGGTCGTCCCAAAATGCCCCCAATTAGCTAACCCCTAAGTTTGTAGGTCTTTTGGAGATCCCGAGATGCGACATTTGGGCAGCATCACTTCGGCGCTTTGTCGTAGGCGAATTCGTCCTACCCGGGGACGAATTACAGTCGAATTCGTCCTGCCCAGGGATGAATTACAGTCGAATTCAAATCGATGGTATTTTGTCCGACTGTTTTGATGGCAGTGGCCCTCTGGTAATGTTCCCTGGTTCCTGTCAAATTTGCAAGTTGTTTAGAATCAGTTCATTTATCATTTTTATTCAGTTTTATGCATACATCCTTCATTATTTTTTAGAGAACAAATGTTTCATATTTGCAACAGGTGCTACTAACAATTTTGTTGTTTCTTTGAATGCAGGAGGAGCAGCAAGGATCAAGGATTCATTCACACAAGCGGTGGCAACACTTTGGCCCGCCCATTTTGCATGTGGGCACGCGGAAGAGAGATGACTTTCCATTGATGTGACCAAGAGACAAGTTTGATGCTCCTTTCCCCTAAAAAGGGAGGAAGCTAATTGTAACCGAATTTGAAATACATCAATAAAAGAAGAGGGTTGTTTCGTTCCATTTTGGTTCCAATTTGTCTATGCTTTCTCCATTTTACGCATTTCTAATTTGTAGCATCAAGTTTAGTTTCGTTCTTGCATCGTGTTTGGAGTTTTCCCTTTTTGTTTTCCGGAATCTCGTGCTTTCACCTCCTTACAAATATTTTATCCTTGAAATATGTGAAGAAAAAAGATAATATGATTTGCCAAGTAATTTTAGCAACTGGTACCAATCTTGAATATCCATCCATCAAAGTGAAACACATTTATGATGGTATACCATTTTTTTACATGAGTATCCAAATCTGCTTTGTGGGATCCACACTTCTACTACTATATTTTGATAACTTGAATGATGGGTCCACTTGTTCCTTAATGTTGTTGAACTACTTTGAAAACCAGGATCACTATGCTTTATCTACCAAACACTATCGTAGTTGGTGCTCTTTTGATTCCATGTAGAACCAAAATATTGCTACCTTGAGTCATACCTCCAAGATTATTATCGCCCAAGGTGGTGTTGATGACGGTATGGTGTAATCTTAACTTGATGTTCTACCTTCTTTGACTACTCAAAATTTTGATCCACTATTGTAAAATACTCTACACATTGTGTTTTCCTATTCCATTTATTTATTGTGTCCTTGTGCTCTTCTATCAAAGTTTCATTGGAGTCTACTACTGCTATTTCCATAGACTTTGGTGCTACTTCTTCTTCCATAGACTCTATCGTTGTTCCTTCTTGGATTCTATTTCAAGTTCTTCTATTTGTTCTTTAATTTTTTCTCTACAACCACTTCTTGTTTTTCCTTGGATCCTTGCTCCTTAAGTTGAGAAATATCCTACAATGTTACCTTCTTTTTCTTGTACTATAACTTCATAAAATTCTTTTGCACATTAATTTTGACAGTACCTAAAGAATCTAACCAAGCATAAAAAATAAAAATACCCTCATCATCCATATCAATAACATATAAATATGAATGTAAAACATATTTATCCATGGTGATCTTCAAATCTTCAAAAATCTAAAAATTCTCACCCTCTAGTTGTATGTCCTTCATTATTTTGCTTGAACTTACAACTTCTTAGGCAATGCAATATTAATAAAATTATATCTACTACTAGGGTAAATGGAAATAATAACCTATGTATTTTGAATACTTCCAAGAACCTACAAAATAGACTTCTTGGGTCCAAACAAATCATTTCGTCCATTTTCTAATTTATCTTCTACCATAGGTATGGTTTCCTTTGTTTGCATACTAACATCTTTTTTATCTTCTACCACTTCTTTAAAATTCGCTAGATCTCTTTTTACTTTTGTTTCTTTTGAAGCATATTTATTTCTTATTCATATCCTTTGATGGTGACCTATAAACTAGCTATTATTTTGTATGGGTTCCATTTACTAAAGAATGCATACCTCATTTCATTCCAACTGAAGTTAGATTTATTAGAACTATTATACCAAGAGAGAGTTGCTCCTCTAAGATAGCGATGAAGAATTTGGTTTCAAGTAAAATCATATTTATAAAAATACAAGTCTCTAAATAGTTTCCACCACTCTCTAACATCAATATCATCTTCTCCAAAAAATAATTGTAGCTCCATAAGTTCACACCTCAAGATAATGCAAATCTAGGGTTTCATAAAAATATATATCATGCCCCAATGCAAACTAGGGTTTTATAAAAATATATATCTCTCTACTGATTTGAAGCTAAAATTCCACATAAAGCATTAGATATGCATTTCTTCTTCCAAATAAATTAAATTGCAACTGATTTGCTTACCCAAACTCACAAATTTTGTCTTATGAAAAAAATACGAATTGAAAATTCATCACTGCCCTTGTTCCATATGGTTGACTTCAAAAGTTTGTATCTTCCTCAATACTGCTCATATTTTTTTATATGACCACTCATTTTAAATATCTCTAAATTTTGCACAAACGAATCCACAAATCATCTAAATCAGATAAACTTTCACAAAGATATGACTCTTAAAATATGAGATATTTGTCCAAAATAAATCTGCATAATTTGCCATTATCCCTGTTCGATATGATTGAATTCAAAAAAGTTATATCTTCCTCAATACTTATCAGATTCCTTCATATGATGACTCATTATAAAGCTCTTCAAATCTAGTACAAACTAATTCAAGAATCATCTAAATTAGATAAACTTTCGCAGAGATATGGCTTCTAAAAGATGAAATGTTTTTCCAAAAAAAATCTGCCCTAATTTTGCAATTCCACAAAAAATACCCACTTTACAAAAATCGTTTCTCTTATATGACTTGTTGCGGAACTTTATCATCATTAACATAAATCATTCACCAATATACAGAAATATCAAATCATCCATCCACAAATAATTATCCACAATAACAGTCCACAAATGAGAGAGACATAGATAATACCCTTAAGGTAAGGAAACACCAATAATAACCCTTAAGGAGGGAATTACTCCACAAGATCTCCCAAGATGAGAGAGACACTTAAGGAGGGCAAGTCCGATAAGCCATTTTGTAGGCAAAGACAATTACATATAATTCATCTCCATGATGATTACAATGCCAAATATCTCTTTTTTATGTATTCATCTTCTTATTCTACTTTGAAGAGCCCACTACTAATATAATATTATAATACAATCAACCTTAATTATGAGTAGTCCATGTCAATCCTTATATAATATAATAATATATTAAAAAACTATTCTATGAGAATATAGTCAAATAAATATATTAGTTAAACATATAATAACACGCAATTTATTAAGAACTTATGGAGTACTCGATGTTAAAATCTACTACTTTGCTTTATTACATCCCTACAAAATTAGAGCACCTGAAAGTGCAACCATGTCTTTGTAGAAAGCCCCTCTGCTTGGAATGTGGAGGTGAGGTTGGCGAAGTAGGTGGCGGAATGTTATTATTTGCTCCGCTTCTGCTTGCTGTCCTCGAGTCCATCCTTCCCAGCAAAACCGTCCAGGAAGGTCCTCCCAACTTTATATAGAAAAGAAAATATTAGGTCTTTGACAAACGATTTGGAGATACAAAGGAGACATATGGAAGGGTTTATACGTATGGCTTACTTCAACAACTGAATCACGAGCAGCTATTGCCAGAATGTCAGCACATGAAACCACCCCACTGCAAACGTTCTCGACCTGGGCCTTGATGTTATCTATCACCTCGAATCCTCTGCCCAATTGATTATTAGGAACTGCAGTCTTTTCTCCCGTTAAAGTCGAGGAGTCGTCCAACAACACAGACCCATCGCAACCCTACATTGCCACTCCAACATATCACAGCATGATAAGCGAATATGGTATGCATTTTTGAGTAAAGGAAAACAGAAAAAAATTTACGTTAACGAAGCAGTCGTGGAAGTGAAGGCGAAGCAACGATGCGCCCATTCGTTGCTCCTGGGCAACTGCCTGCTTCACAGCAGCCTTAACTGTGGACAAGGCCTGCGGACACGACGAGGCATAAAAATTTACACTAAGTTGACAGATCGAACACAACATTACAACAGCAAATGCAAAGGTTATCGCCACTAACTTAGACGAAGCAATTTTCTAGAAGAAGTTGGGTTATGTTCTGCTGCTTATGGTGCCATATATTTATAGGGATTCACGATCAAACTGAAAATAAAATTCCACCAAGATGTTTGGCAGAAATAGTGACATAATAACTCTCTGCCCATGGAATCTTTGCTTTTTAAGATGTTAGGCTAGAAGGGCCGACTTTGCCTTTAGATTGTTTTGACTCTACAACTACACAGAAAGTTACTTCTAGGAAGTGCTCAATACTAAAATTGTTATTTCATCTGCTATTTAAATTTATTATTATTTATTTAGTCATTTATAAAACCTTTAGTTAAAATTCAAGTCATCAGAATCCAAAAGTCCAGGAAATGAGAGGGAACGGCCCACCAGCCTATCCTTTTGAAAGGAATTTTAAAAATAAAAAGGTTTTAGTTTTCTTATATCCAAATTTAAATCTCACACAAAAATTTAAACTTTGAATCTGTTCAATATATCCAAATTTAAATCTCACACAAAAATTTAAACTTTTAATCTGTTCAATAAAAAACCATAAAATATAGCTATTTCTTTAATCTTTATCTTCAAAGGCATGTAGAAATGTGACATATCTTGTTGAAGTACGTCGACCAAATCTCTTATACTAGATTGCCTTTTTATGTTTCCAGCATGAGACCTCCTTTTCTTCCCATCGACTATACTGAAGGGAATTAAAACAAATTCCAGATAAATCGCGTCGCTGGAAAACGCTTCGGCGATTTAATTTACTTCGGGAGGAACTTCGGCGATTTAAATCGCGTCAAAATTGCTTCGGCAATTTCTTCTCGGCGAGAAAGAGTCTCGGAGGTAAAACTCCCGAAGTATCTACTTCAGGGGGAAAACTCCCGAAGTATTTCTACTTCGGAAAGTTGGGAGCTTCGGGAGGAGGTTCGGCGGGAATTCTCCCGAACTAAAATGCTTCGGAAAAATTACTCCCGAAGTATGTACTTCGGGGGACTATCAACCGAAGTAAAAATGCTTCGGGGGAAAGCTGCGAAATTCGGCAGCGCGCGGCAATAACAGCGAAACTAAGACCCGCAATATGCTTCAGCACAAACAACAAAACCCGACTCCTTTTCTGGATCGAACGGGTGTTTTCAAACTTCGGGAAAACCCTAGCTCTGAAATATTTGCAGATAAAAATAATGCACAGAGACAGACAAATGTGCAAAGACTCAAATGGCAGAATAAATATTTATTTATATATCTTTAACGCCGGATTACAAAGAGCTTCCTACTGAAGCGATTACTATCTTCTGCAAGTAGAACTTGGCAGGATAAACATAAAAACCGTCTCCTGGAGGCTGCTGCTCCAACTGCTTCTTCAACCTTCTCCTCTCTCTTCTCCTCTTCAGCTTACGCTCCTCATGCACTTAAATGACAAAATGGCCCCGGTATTTATGGATGGGGAATGAGGACAAAAGGCGGGATAACTTCACCAACCCGCTGATAGAAATAAATGCCGAGGTGGCTTTTCGACCAACTATCGGACAACCCTAGCTACTCGCACGATCGGGAAATTAATGTGTTGATTCCCGTGCTTGGTTTCCACTTCGGCTTATTTCCGCTTCGGAGGGCAACTTGAAACTAGTTCATGGCGAGACGCTTTTTGGGGGCTACCGATTTGTCTCTCATGTCGAAGCATCTTCCGAAGGTGTTTCGGAAGTGCTTCGTGCCGAATCTCCTTTGGGCATGAAGTTAGATTTAATTTTTCTAACACCCTCCTTTAAGTCAAACTTCACACGTTCTCTGACGCCCAGCATATCTCGCAGTCTGGCGAAGTCCTCCTCCTTCAAGGGCTTCATGAAGATGTCAGCCAGCTGCTCCTTCGACCTACAGAACTGCAACTGCACTTTGCCGAATTTCACCAGCTCTTTGATGAAATGATACCGGATATCAATGTTCTTCATCCGGCCATGGAAGACTGGGTCCTTTGAGAGCGCGATGGCAGATTTATTGTCGCAAAATATTATTGTTGCTGCTTTCGACGGATGTTGTAGTTCACTTGGAACTCTTCTCAGCCAGACTGCCTGGCAGGCTGCTGAGGTGGCAGCAACATACTTTGCCTTTGCTGTGGATAGAGCCACAATTGGCTGCTTCTTCGAGGACCAAGAGATGACTCCGGATCCAAAATGGAAGGCATTCCCTGAAGTGCTCTTCATGTCATCTACGCTACCAACCCAATCATTGTCGATGTAGCCAATTAACTCCAGCTGGTCCTTTCTGGCATAGTGGAGTCCATGGTTCCTTGTGCCATTGACATATCGCAGGATTCTCTTCCCTGCTTGCCAGTGAGTGTCTTTGGGCGACTCCATAAATTGACTGATTAAACTCATGACGTACATCAAATCTGGCCTGGTTGTAGTCAAGTACATCAGGATTCCAACTAAACTTTTATAGAGAGTTGGGTCAACACTTCTGCTGTTGTTAGTCTTGCTCAGCTTGACGCCAGTGGCTGTCGGAGTGATGGCAGGCTTGTTGTCCTCCATCTTAAACCGCTTCAGGACATCCTTTGCATACTTGCCCTAAGAAATGAAGATGCCATCTGCTGATTGGACAACTTCAATGCCAAGAAAATATTTCATCAGCCCCATGTCTATCATTTCAAACTCGGACTTCATGGCTGTTCTGAACTGTGCAAATAGGCTGCTGCTATTGCCAGTGTAAATCAGATCGTCCACATACAGGCAGACGATAATGAGCTCACCTGCTTCATTTGTCTTCATGTACAAGGAGTGCTCATATGGGCATTTTTGAAATCCATTCTCTTGAAAATAACTGTCAATCTGGTTGTACCATGCTCGGGGCACCTGCTTCAACCCATATAGGGCCTTCTTCAGCTTGAGGACCTTGTCTTCTTGCCCTTGCATCTCATAACCAGGTGGTTGTTCTATGTAGACCTCTTCTTCCAACACTCCATTTAGGAAGGCAGACTTGACATCCATCTGATACACGCTCCATCCCTTCTGAGCTGCTAGTGCCAGGATCATTCTGACTGTGTCAAGTCGGGCTACAGGTGCGTACACCTCATGATAGTCAACTCCTGACTTCTGCTTGTAGCATTTCGCCACCAATCTGGCCTTATGTCTGTCAACTTATCCTTGGGCGTTGAACTTCATTTTATACACCCACTTCAGCCCAATGGTCTTCTTTCCTGCTGGAAGATCTGTCAGATGCCATGTCTCATTCTTCTCAATGGCTACTATCTCCTCATCCATCGCATTCACCCATTTGTGATTCTGACTTGCATATTCAAACTCCACTGGATCACACTCTGTAAATAGGGCAAATTCAGAATAATCTTCATCCATCTGATTACGAGTTACCTCATAAATATCTTGCAAGCTCTGAGTCTTCGTAGGTGTTCTTAGATTTTGAATTCTGCTTACAAGTGAAGGTGATCGAGATGATGTGGCTGTGTTGCTACTGGCACCACTGTTCTTGCTTGAAGGTACAAGTGGCTGCACACTGTCTTCCTCCAAGTTTATAGGTTCAACAACTGCTGGTTCAAGCTGACCAATCTCTGATTTCCAGTTCCAGGCTTCATCCTCTAAGAACTTCACATCTCGACTGATGACAAGTTTCTTTGTCACAAGATTGTACAGCCTGTATGCCTTTGCTGGTTCGCTATACCCTGTGAAGATGCATCTTTCAGCTTTGTCATCTAGCTTCTGCCTTTTCTCATCTGGAACATGTGCATATGCTATGCACCCGAAAACTTGTAAATGAGCCACACTTGGCTTCAGATTGCTCTAGGCTTCCTCCGAAATTTTGTCTCTCACACTCTTGGTGGGATATCGGTTCAGCAGATAAACTGCACAACTTACAGCTTCTGCCCAGAACTCATGTGGCAAACTTTTTTCCTTTAGCATGCTCCATGCCATCTCCATGATTGTTCTGTTCTTCCTCTCAGCTACACCATTATGCTACGGTGTGTATCTGGCAGTGAACTGCCTGCGAATTCCATGCTGTTTGCAAAAGTTGTGGAATTTGTTGGAGATGTATTCTCCACCTCCATTAGTTCTGAGAGTCTTCACATAATATCCGATCTGTTTCTCAACCAGAGCCTTGAAATCCTTAAACTTACCAAATGCCTCTGACTTCAAATTGATGGGATAAATCCAGGTCTTCCGGTTGAAATCATCAATGAAAGTCAAGAAATATTTGTTGTCAATATATGTGGTGGTCTGCATGGGACCACAAATGTCTGAGTGCACTAGCTCCAATGGTCGTGATGCTCTCCAAGACTGTCCTACAGGGAATGCGTCCCTATGTTGCTTGCCGACCAGACAACCTTCACAAACTTCGTTCGGTTGCTCAATAAGGGGTAAACCCTTCACCATTTGCTTCCTGTGCAGCAAGTTCAGGCCACTGAAACTCAGGTGACCGAATTTGAGATGCCACAGCCAAGTAGCATCCTTCACAACTATACTTAGAGACATTAAGGATTCATTCTGAATCTGCAGTGGAAACATTTTGTTTTTTGTCATGGACATGGTTGCGATTTGTCCATGCACTTTGTCTCTGATGGAATAGACACCATATTTAAACAGTAAAGTGTGTCCCTTTTGCACAAGCTATCCAATGCTCAACAGATTGTGCTTCAACCCAGGCACATAATAAACATCACAAATTGTTTTTCTTTCACCGTTCTGGGTGCGGATGGAGATTTTGCCTTTCCCCATCACGGGAACCTTGCTGTTGTTCCCCATCTTGACTTCAGATTGGACTGTTTCATCCAACTGTGAGAACATCTCCCTGTTCCCAGTCATGTGGTTGCTGCACCCACTATCAAGATACCAAATGTTCTTCTTGCTCTCCTCCTCAACACTGCAAGTTAGCAGCATATTTCCTCCTGTTGCATTTTCGGTTTCCTTCGTATAATGGGTTTGCTACTGATTCTCATTCACCATCTTCTTTCTGCACTGTGAGGCATAATGGTCAAACTTATTGCAGTAGTAGCATTGGACCTTTGACATGTCCTACTGAGAGCTTCCTTGCTGATTTTTGCCAGTGCCTCTTCCTCCATGCTGATGAAAGTTGCAACTGGGCTCGCTATTATGAGGGTTTGACCTCCCTACTTGCTTGTTACTTCTCCCATGCCTATTTCTGCCTCTTCCACCTTGAGAATTGGAGGCGCTGTGGTGGGAGTCTTGTTTGCCACTGTCTCGGACTGAGACTTTTGCTTTGAAAGCTTGCTCCAAAGAGGACTGAGTTGAGCGGCTCAGCCTCTACTCATGTGTCTGTAGGGAACCCATGAGTTCGTCCACCGAGAGGATTGTCAAATCCCTTGACTCCTCAATTGCAATTACCACAGAGTCAAACTTTGCTGGAAGACTTTGCAGAATTTTCTCCATGATCCTTTGATTCTGCATAATTTCACCATTCAACCGCATCTGGTTGATGATATCTGTTGTCCGGGTGAAGAAGTCGCTCATTGACTCGGACTCGCTCATCTGCAGGTTCTCGAACTCTCTTTTGAGCATCTGCAGTTTTACCAACTTCACTTTGTTGGTGCCCTGATACGAACTTGCCAGGGTTTCCTAGGCCCGCTTGGCTTGGTGGCTGATGCAATCCGTGGGAAGATGGTCTCCTCAACCGCTTGCATGATGTAGAAGAGGGCCTTCTGGTCCTTATTCGTGTGCTCTTTCAACAGATACTTGTCTGCTTGAGAGAGGGCGACCAGTGCTGCTGCATCTATCGGTTTTGGGTAGCCGTTCTTTACTAACTCCCATAGCTCTTGAGATCCGAACAGAATATTCATCTGGATGCTCCAGTAATCGTAGTTCTTGCCATTAAATCACGAGATCTGTAACTGCAGGGAATTCTTTCCGAAATCCATCTTCTATCTCTGCGTCACGGCTCAATCAGCTTTGATACTAATTTTAAGGGAATTAAAACAAATTCCAGATAAATCGCGTCGCTGGAAAATGCTTCGGCAATTAAGTTTACTTCCAGAGGAACTACGGCAATTTAAATCGCGTCAAAATTGCTTCGGCAATTTCTTCTCGACGAGAAAGAGTCTCAGAGGTAAAACTCCTGAAGTATCTACTTCGGGGGGAAAACTTCCGAAGTATTTCTTCTTCAAAAAGTTGCGAGCTTTGGGAGGAGGTTCGGCGGGAATTTTCCCGAACTAAAATGCTTTGGGAAAATTTCTCCCGAAGTATGTACTTCAGGGGACTATCAACTGAAGTAAAAATGCTTCAGGGAAAGCTGCAAAATTTGGAAGCGCGCGACAATAACAGCGAAACTAAGACCCGCAATATGCTTCAGCACAAACAACAAACCCGACTCCTTTGCTGGATCGAACGGGTGTTTTCAAACTTCAGGAAAATCCTAGCTCTGAAATATCTATGGATAAAAATAATGCATAGAGACAGACAAATGCGCAGAGACTCAAATGGCAAAATAAATATTTATTTATATATCTTTAACGCCGGATTACAAAGAGCTTCCTACTGAAGCGATTACTATCTTCTGCAAGTAGAACTTGGCAGGATAAACATAAAAACCGTCTCCTGGAGGCTGCTGCTCCAACTGCTTCTTCAACCTTCTCCTCTCTCTTCTCCTCTTCAGCTTACGCTCCTCTGCACTTAAATGACAAAATGGCCCCGATATTTATAGATGGGGAATGAGGACAAAAGGCGGGATAACTTCACCAACCCGCTGACAGAAATAAATGCCGAGGTGGCTTTTCGACCAACTGCCGGACAACCCCAGCTACTCGCACGATCGGGAAATTAATGCATCGATTCCCGTGCTTGGTTTCCACTTCGACCGATTTCCGCTTCGGAGGGCAACTTGAAACTAGTTCGCGGCGAGACGCTTTTCGGGGGCTGCCGATTTGTCTCTCGCGCCGAAGCATCTTCCGAAGGTGTTTCGGAAGTGCTTCGCGCCGAATCTCCTTTGGGCGTGAAGTTAGATTTAATTTTTCTAACATATACTGTAATGATTTTTAATGGAATGGCTTTGGGCTACGTTTCTCCTTTAACCTTGACATTAGAATCAGATTGCATCTTGCACTCTTCTGTTCCATTTGAATTATCTTTAACTCCAAGACAGCTCAGTCTTTTCCTTGTAGTTGTGCAAACGCAAGAAGCGTAAGCGTAAGGGTAAGCATTGACTAATTGAAATGTTGTCAGCAAAACTTGCGTTACATTTCTGTCCAGTACATAAAATGAATTAGTTGAATTAGTTCCTAATGCATGTTAAGGTTTTTCAGACAAAATCAAGCAAATGAAGGTATTTTTCAATTAATTCTTATCGGGCAATAATGTTTTCCAACAAAACAATGATATAAATCTATCATCTTTTGACATACAAAGTGCTTTTATTTTTCGATAGTTTTGCTTCCAGGACCTCTCTTTTAAGAAAGTTTGATTCAAATTACAATTGGAATTCATATACAAGAAGTATATGACTAAGAATAAGCTTATATAAAATATAAAACAATTATTATTTATTTTATATATTAAATTTTTAATAATTACAATTTATATTTAATAATAATATATATATATATATATATTTTGAATGAAAGGACCTTATATTAATTGGAAATAATCACTTTCATACAAAAATGTTAGGTGGAATTAACACACCCTATGGCACAGACCCAAAAAAAATTACAGGATCACATGGATCAACTCAAAAAGTCAATATTACATCAGAACTGAGTAAAGAAAAGAAGACAAAACAGATACAAGTGTATGCAATCACTGGAAAATAAAATATGTTAAAGTTTATCATAAATTTATTATTTATTTTATATCATAAATTGTTTTAGTATTTATAATTATATTAACTACATTCAAAAATTTCAAAATTTTATATAACCTCTCTCATTGTATTTATATGATATTAAGCTAATACACATTTATTATTAAAAAATAGTTTTTATAAATTAATTTGTTTAAAATAATTAAAAATTTATATATAAATTTTCAAGCATGCTTTTATTATCTAAATGTTAAAAATAAAAATATATTTTATTAAAATTTTGTTTGCCAATGTACGTGGTCTAACTATCAACTTTTTTTAATTAAATTAATAAAATAATAAATATTATAACATATAAATATTTTACCATGATCAAACGCGAGCTGAGTTGATAAGTAAGTTACCCCATGACCCAAATTCAAGGCTTTAAAACATGCGAGGAACATGGAACGACGTTCTTGCAAATAACGACACTCTTCATAATAATGGTGGTCCGAATTCCACCTCTAATTTCACTATTATTTAAAACATATAAATATTTTATTGTATTTTTAACTGTGTATAATTTTTTTTATAAATTTTAATTTGTTTTATTCTGACTATATACATGTTTAATTATATTTGTCTGTTAAGATAATTTTGGATGATATATTATTTTCTCCTTATTTTATGATTTTCTTCTTGAAATCCTTCACATTGTCTCGCATTGGCATTATTCTAGCCGATATGCATTACATTAAAATATAATTTCTACTAGAATAAAAGTTTTAAAAAATGCTTTTACTTCAATTAATGTGTGCCTCTAACATATATGGACGCACGTGCGCGTATAATAACAATAATTTTTTGAATAAAAAAACTAAAAAAATTCCATTAAAGAATAATTAAGCCTTATTATATAAAAAAAAATGTATGGAAAAGATCACATCCTAGTATGGTTCCAAACTGACCATCAGGGTTAGGAGACACAAAAAAAAACCAAGGCATCATAAAAACTAGATACAACGAGTCCACTGATAACAAAATATCAAAATTGGGCTGTAACGAAACATAACCACAAAGATTCAGGCAGTAAGAGTAGTATGGGGAGGCGCATCTACCTCATTCATGTCCAAGCAATGTCAATCGGCATTGGAAAGTGTGGAAATAGGCCAACCAACATCATTGGGCCTCTTATCAGTACCATCAACAGAAGGCCCAATATCCCATCCATGTGTGCAAGCAATAGCCACAGGGGCTGCAACATCCGTTGAAACCGACCAACCTATTATAGGATTATTGTGAATAGGATCCCCCCAACCTGTACCAGGAGTGGGTACGTCAAGAATTTCATGTCTCCATCCTGCCACAGGGGGAGGGGTAGGAGTAGGAGGACGAACATCCCATCTGTTATGCTGTCTGGAATAACCTGCATCATATACACCATGTTTGAAAGTTGACCCTCCACTGTGACAAGAAGAATTTTGGTGAGAGTGAGATCGAGATCAGGACCGACCATGGGATGAGGGATCCTCAAGAAGGCGACTAATAGTGCAAGGTGTACCATGGGATGAGGGGTAATCATGAAGGTGAATAACAGTGCAAGGTGGATTACACCAGTAGTCAATAAGACTACATAGATGTTGAATCTCCACATTAATTTTCTTCACCTGCACAAAAATTTGTAGCCAAGAATCATAAAACACTACATACTGGTCAGCCAAGAAAAAATCCTTGAACTAATATCATGAGAAAAAGCAATCTTGTTCCTGGACTTCCAAATATGATAAAGAATTCCAATTCGAAAGATATTCCAGACTTCCAACAAAGGTTCTAAAAATTTAGGCGGATCTCCAAGAATGATTTGCTGCCAGGAAAAAGGAGAGTGAATGAAGGGACAAAAAAAAGACTCAATCCAGGTCCAAGTTGAACGAGCCTTGGGGCAAGACCAGAATACATGTAGACAATCCTCCAAATCTCCACATAAATAATAGGTAGGGTGATCAATGCCAATATATATAAGTTGTTGCCCCATTGGTAGGCCTTGCATCAGTAAACTCCATGCAAAAAAATATTTCTTAGGTTCAATATATTTTGCCCAAACCATTTTGAACCTAGTTTGCCAAGTAGAAGGAGGAGAAAGCAGATCCCAACGAGCATTTAGAATAGCATCCATAGGAATATGGGGAGATAACCAAGAATAGCCTAAATGGGCTTTATACTAAGTCATGGATTTATTCTTAGGCCAACTCCAATCATCCCACCAGTCCTTCTAAAAGTGTTTGAAAATTCTAGGCCACAAAGAAAATGGAGTATTAAAAACCACAACCTCATAAGTACCTTGATCATCCTGCTTAAGCTGATAAAAACTTTTAAAATCATCCCAAGGAATCCAGTATCTGGTGTAGAAAGAGAAAAATCAATGATAGAGTTAATTCATTTTCTGTAAAATCGTTGAGCATGAATCCATTGAACTTGGTCCAAGGGCAAAGACTGAATTTTGATAACAGGAGACCACCAAACACTAATAGAGGAAATAGAAGCACCATTATTTTTTCCATATCCTTTCCAAATAAGCCAGGGTTTGAGAGATTCCTAGGCCTTCCAGATACTTTTGACAACAAAGGAACCTATGATTTTAATAGGAACAAGGACGGTGATAAGAGTAGACAAATTCAATCCTTGCCATACCCTCTTCCCCAAGGGGAGACTAGTCAAAATGCAATGTCGAAGAAGAATTTTCCAGGCTTCATTGCCATCAAGAGCTCACACAACCCATTTTGCACACAAGGCAATTCCCTGACAGTGACAATCTAAAAGGCCCAGGCCACCAGAAATGTTTGGGAAGACAACAAAAATCCCAAGCAACTCTGTGAAACCCCTTTGTATGAGATGCATTTGACCATAAAAAATCCCTCAACAATATTTCCAATTTCAAATAGCAAGCTTTTGAAGGAAGCCAACATGAAGAATAATAAACATGAGTGGTAGCTAGAATCTTAGAGCAGACCTGAAATTTCCCTGCCAGAGAAAGTTGTTTAGTGATCCAATATGTCAATTTCTTCTCCACTTTTTGAATGATGAAATTCCATAACTGAGCTGGTGTGCTGTGAAAGGCAAAAGGAATACCTAAAAACTTGAATATTTCACTAGGTTGAATCCAATGCCATGAATATTGAGAAATCCAAGGTGGCAAGGGTTTCGTAGATTGCCTAAAGCAAGAAGTTTTTTTCATTGAATACTTGACCCAAAAGCTAGACAAAAAGTGTCAAGGCATTTAAGAGCAGTGGACAAAGAGTGTTCATCTTCAAAAATGGTTAAAAAAGAGTCATCAACAAAATTTCCATGAACCATTTGAGAAGAAGAAGCAGGTAAAGCAAGACCACGAATAGATCCGTGAGCCACTTTGGAAGCCAGTAAATACCCAAAAGCCTCAACTGCTAAAATAAAAAGGGAAGGAGCAAGGGGACAACCCTGTCGAACGAATCTAAACAATCCAAAGACTTCAGATTGACAATTGTTTAGGGTAATTATAGCAGAAGCATCTTGAAAGAGCATGTTCATAGATTGAATGAAGAAAGTCCCAAAACCTAAGGACTGGAGCATGGAAAGAATAAAATACCACTCAACTTTATCATAAGCCTTCTCAAAATAAATTTTAAAAATAACATATCCTATTGTGAAGAGCAAGCCTAGTCCATTCCTTCCCAAACTGCAATCACATTATCTAAAATATATTTGCCTTGCACAAACCCTGTATGTCCAGGTCTGATAATCAAAGGGAGAATTAGGTGAAGCTTGAGAGCAAGGGCCTTAGCAATGATTTTATAGCTTACATTCAGCAAAGTAATTGGTCACCAATTAGTGATGATTTTAGGATCACCAGCTTTAGGAATCAACTTGATATTGTCTATGTTTAAGATAGGACCTAAATATCCAATGTGCAGTGCTTCTTGATAAACCTTAAGAAGATCGGGACCCAAAAAATCCCAAAATTCTTTATAAAATTCATAGGGGAATCCATCTAATCCAAGTGCTTTCTCATTAGCCATTGCAGATAAGGCTTGCTTCAAATCTTCAAGAGACAAAGGATTTTCACAAATATCTCATTGAGAAGATGAGACCTTTTTAGGAATGACAACCTTACATTCAGCTAAAGCTTGTTGGTGAGCTGCAGAGAAAGGTTGAGAAGCAAAGACATGTTGATAGTGTCTGACAAAGGTTGCACTTATTTTAGGGAGAGAAGTGAGCCTCTGATCATCAACCTAAAGAGCAAAAATCTGAATAGATTGAGAAGGTGGCCTTAATCGCTTAAAAATTTCTTTAGAGACCTTGTCCCCAATTTTCAACCAATTCAATCTAGCTCTCAACTGAGCTCCTTTTGCTTCATACAAGTCAGCTTTTTTGATTTCATGATGAAGAGAAGCTACTTGGGCTTGTAAAACAGAGCTAAAAGGACAAGCTTCAAGATGAGCAGAGGCTTTGTGTAACTCTTGCTTAAGAGCCGCATTTGCAAATCTTTGTCATTTAGCAACCTCACCACCAAGAGAGCGTAACAGGTTAGTAGTGCGAGAAATGGCATGATTCCACCAGGAGATCCAACCAAGGTGACCATTTGGGTGAGGAATAAGATTCCAACAGCGAACAATATGAGCTTTCATATGAGAGTGTTGCAGGAAAGAAACATTGAGATAAAATTGATTATGAAACTATCAAGGCTGTTGTATGACATGGCTGATGTTAAAAACAATAGGAGCATGATCAAATAAGGTTGTATCAGTAAGAGTGTGCACATAGAGAGAAGAAGAGTGTAGAAATTGGAAAAAAAGTGTCATTCTCGATAAGCATGGCTCTATCTAATATTTTTAAGATTCTTGCAAAACCTGCTTGGAAGTTAGACCAGGTATACTAGGCAAACTCAGAAAAAGTAGCAGGGGAAAAACAAGAATTAGGGTCTGAAACTCTAAGCATATTTTTCATAAAGAACCACGCTTCACGTTCGCCTATAGTCCAACGCATAGGAAGTTGTCCAATCTTATCAGAGGGTTTTTCAATCATATTAAAGTCCCCACATAAAACCCAGATAGCAGGTGGTAAAGAAAAAGCAAGCCAACGCCAGAGTGCACATCGCTCAGAAGCATCATTAGAGGCATAAATATTAACAATTCCAAAGGGTTTGCCATGAATTTCCAATAGAGACCAAACAACTTGATGGGAGGGATCAGAGCCCCAAGAAACAACATTATGCCACCATTTAGAAGCAATAAAAGTAACAACACCACCTTTCCTAGAAGGATGACTGGTAACATGAAACCCACCATGCGGCCATAAAAAATTGCAGGTACAGTGAAGAGGAAAGTCAAAAATCTTAACCTCTTGCAGACAAACAAAATCAAGCATACCAAACATGGAAGCGGCTCGAGACAACTCATCACGGACCATTTATTTTCGAACTAGGTCAATCAGCCCTCTAATATTCCAGGAATAAAAAATCATTGAGATCTATCGAGGTGCATGTCAACCTCAACGATCTCTCTATCACCAAGGTGACCCAAAGATTCATACGAGTTAGAAAACCATCCACTATTCAATTGAATTTTTGAAGGCGGACGTCTCACTTCATCCGATTGGCACCTTTTATCAAACAAAAAGTCCATCCCCACCTGCAGGGCTGTGGGAGCATCAGACTTTGGAAATTTGAGAAACATTATCAACAAAATATTTAGTAAAGGAATAGGAAGGAGTAATATGAGCGAGGGAAGATTGAGTAACAATAGTCGTAAAATAATTTGTAGGATAAGTGAAAGAATTTTGAGGGGCAGGGGAGCTTGGTGTGCATGCATGGCAGGGAAAGGTGGTGGAGACGGTTGCACTGGAGGTGCACTATGGGCTACCTCAAGACTAGAAACTATAGTTTTGGGTTGATAGTTTTTTCTGGTATGAACCACCACCCAGTCATCTTGTCCTCCATTCACAAAAGGTGGTGGAGCAGTAGAAGAAGAAGGAGAAGCCTCACGCGATTTAAATTTTCCAGCCATAAGAGGGTAATATTTAATCTTATGAGTCATAAATTGACAATGATAATAAGTGTTAGGTAAATTTATATACACTATCTGTTGCCTAAGGGTGTGTTTCCTAGACTTGATATCAATAAAATCATGCATGTCCTTTTTCATATCAACTTTGACATGCACTATTTGAGAGGGACGAGGACTAAAAAATCGCTCTGGTTCAAGATACACAAAAGTCCCTAAAGGAGCAGCTAAATATTGTAGGAAAGGCCATAAGGGAAGAGGTAAACCTGGGAAATCCACCCACTCTAGAACTTCTAGAGAGACTTCATCATTAACCATAAAATAACGATGATAGGGTTGCAAATTGAGAAGAGAACTACGAATAGTCCATGGGTTTTTTGGCAAAGCCTTTTCAATATGAATGGGATCAGCAAAACAAAATAATAAAAACCCTTTGTCAAATTTTTGGATATTTTTAGCTTTAATACCATGGGGTTGCTAGACATGCTAGACCCAATTCCTAACCAGGGTATCATTCGAAATATGACCAAGAAAATATCCAACTAAATGAGTTTGTTCATACCAGTTACATGTATTTTGAAAATCTTCAACAGGAAGAAGAATCTTTGGGACAGAGCCATTACCTCATGGAAGACTTTATTATTGACGCTCTATAGTAAGGGATTGTTACTCTACTAGATATGAAGCGCACATTCAATTTAGCTGATTGGTTGGCTATGTGTACCTCCTAGTGGGCATAATACAAGCATCACAATTCTTAAAAGGTAATACTTACATATTAATATATGCATTATTGACATCTAAGTGAAGTCCAAATATAAGGGTAGATTTCATTTGAATTTTGTAAATTTAATTTTAAATTTATTAAAACTAAATATAATTTTAAAAATATTTTTTTATAAATTTTAAATTAATTAAAATATTTTTTCAATGATTTTACATAGTGTTTTCACAAAGGGTTTGTATCTTCATACTAAGTGGAGTTTGAATATTAGACCTCTCAAAGAGAAGCAAAAACCCTTACCACTACACTAAACTTGCACCTAAATTAATTAAAATATTTTAAATTATTTGTTTTTATTTATTTTATTTATATGTATAAAATATAATTGTAAAACTTTCACATATATCATTTATAGAGTTTGTTTATACATTACTATTTGTTTTCTATTCTTTGTATATGTTTTTATACATCTTACTAAATTTTATATCTCTTTAATTTCTTATTCAAGTTAAACTAGCCTCTCTTGGACTGTCTCTCTTAATGGGGAGAATGAAAAAATCATCGTGGGACCCTTTGATTGAAAGAATCCAACATAAACTAGCCTCTTGGAAAGGGGTGTTGCTAAGCCAAGAAGGGAAGGTGGTACTTGTTTAAAGCATTCTCTAGAGCATACCCATTTATTTCATGTCCTTATTCATGCTCCATGCTAAAGTAATGGATAAAATTGATCGTATTTGTAAAACATTCCTTTGGGCTTAGTCAGATTTAAAAGGCAAGTACCACTTGGTCGCTTGGGATCAGATTTACAAGAGGAGAAAATACAAGGGTCTTAATTTGAAAAAGCACTTATGAATAGAGCCCTGGTTGGTAAATTAGGGTGGTTGGTTGGTTCAAACATCAAGAGACCTTGGTGTTCTATCCTTATAGTGAAATACAGATTTAATTCTTTCTTATCAGATGATATCTCCCCGAGAGGCTCCATTTTTGGAGAATATTAATGAAGATCAAGTACTTTGTGAAGGCTAAAAGTAGGTGGATCATTGGTGATGGGAGAAACGTTAAGTTTTGGGAAGACCATTGGTTGAGGGAAGAGTCGTTATTGGATGATCCAAATCTCAGGGCTCTTACTTTGAAAGCAATGGAGGAAGGTGAAATTTAGGTTTCCCAATATATGCTTATTGTCAATAGTAGGCATTCATGGAATTCTCATACATATTGGGTGTCCAACCAGAATGATTTGGTCAGTTGGTAGAGACTTTTAGTATAACTTAATAGGTATGCAATCAGACATGATGATTCTAGAGACTGTTTTATTTTGAGTGGGGAAGCTGAAGGTGACTTTACTATGAAATCAAATTATTCCTTCCTTCTCCTGAAATATGAGGCTCTTTTTCTAGAAAATCTTATTTGGATTAAAAGACTAATCCCAAAGATCAATATTTTTTTTTGGATGACGACTAAAAATAAAATACTTTCCTTAGAAAATCTTTGAAAGAGGGGTCACACTCTGGTGAACAGATGTTATCCATGCAAATCGGACTGGGAATCCATTCAACATCTGCTCCTCAGCTACCCATTTACATGGCAGGTATTTATGTTTATTTTTAATTGGTTTAACATTTATTGGGTGTTTCCAAGTACATTGATGGACAACATCCTTCAATGGTGTTCATCGTTCGTATCCCAATGACTATCTTGGTTGTGGAAAATTATGCTTCCCCATGCTTGGTGGGGGTGTGGAAAGAATTGAATGCTCATGTTTTTAATGACATTGATACTGATGTTGTCAGGGTGGGTACTAAGATCATTAACAGAGCGTCAAAGAATATCTTGGTTGCCTTTGTTGGTATATATCCCAAGACGCCCTCCTCCTTTGACAAAGTTTATTTAGAATTCAAATTGGGTTAGATCCCTCTTCCTCAGCCCCCCACCCAAACCTGATCCTAGAGCAGGAATTAAGTGGGCCCATTCATCTCCCAATTGGCTGAAACTCAACTTCGATGGGGCCTCAAAGGATAACCCCAACAAGGCTGGAGTAGGCGGTATTGTGCAAAATGAGAATGGTGACATCCTCATGGCATTTGTTGAACCCCTTGATTCCCAATATTCACACTTCATGGAGGCTTGTGCAACTTATATGGGGGTGAAATTGTTAGCGGATGCTAGCTATCAGAATGTGGAAATCGAAGGTGACTCATTGAACATAATCAAGATGCTCAAAGGGGAGTGTACACCTAGCTGGAACGTTCTCAATATTATTGTCGAAGCTAGGATATTATTGTACGCTTTTGAACAAGTGAACATTCACCATGTGTTTCGTTAGGGGAATGCACTGGCCGATATGTTGGCCAACCGTGGTGTCCACCATATTGCTTTTTTGGTGTGGAAAAATGATGTCCCAAATGACATAATCTCCCTTTCTAGAAAAGAGGCTGATGATGTTTTTTTTGTAAGGAGGAGTCGGACATCCCTTTGGCTCTCATTGGAAGGGGTGTTCGGTCTCGCTTTGCCCTTTGACCGGAGTTTGTTAGAGTTTGTTTTACCTTCAAAGCATTGTGTTTTTCTAAGTTCTCTCCAGAATCATTATGGTTATTAGGAATTAAACTCTCTTAATTATTCCTAATAGATATAATATTTTGGAGATTGTTATTATGATTAATAATTTGGCTGTATGTATAATATTGTGAGGACCCTTTCAAAACCCTCTCTTTATATTAATACAAAAAAAATTAATAATTTTTTTTTTAATTTTTAAAATTCTTTGTTTACTTACTAATTTGTAATTTATACTTAGTCATTTGTAATATATAATACATAGCCATAGTCTTAAAGTCACTATAGAGTCCCATATTAACTAATCATTTTACCTTTTCTTTTTTTGACTATAGGACTAAAAGAAACCAAACTTTCTTCGAACCTTTAAAGTCTAGCTTGTATTTTGTTTTCAATTCTAGCTTGTAGATTGTTTAAAAATTTAACTAGTCTTGCAATTATTTATTTTTGTTATTGTTTCGTGTGTATATATATAAAATCTCTCATAGATATATGTTTTAATATCTTTATTTCTTGTAGTTGCATTTTCATATATGTAGGCTTCCTTTCTTCGTTGGCGTTGGTTACATTATTAAAACTGTATTTTTATAAACTAAATCATCTTAATATGTAGCCTACTTTACATTTTTAAATATTTTGTATTGTTAAAATTTGTTTAGTATCAAACACTCTAAAAATATTTAGGATTTATTTAGTTCATGACTTAAATAATAAAAAACGATATCATCACGAGATACCCAAATATCACTATCCTTTTCATACAAATGATTTCTACTCTATTAATAATATGTGACAATGCTAAAAAAAACTACCTATCAAAACATTAACAATACTTTAACCCTTAATATGATTAAAACTAAAATTAACTCATGAACATAATGCTTATCAAATATTATATAGAAACACATATTCATATAAATATAAATATAAACAAATATTTTTAAATAATTTTTATAAAAGTATTCCAAATAGTCTTCGTAAAATACTCATATAATAACTAACGTAATGATACTATCATGATATACTTAAATATTACTATTCTTTTAATACAAATGATTTTCACTTTATTAATAGAGTATGATAATGGTAAAAAACAAACATTAATAGTACTTTAACTCATTAAAACTAAAATTAATTCATGAACATAACGCTTATCAACTATTATATAGAAACACATACTCATATAAATATAAACTAATATTTTTGGATGATTTTCACCAAGGTATTCCAAATAATCTTCTAAACACCTTATGATATTTTATTACAATTATATTTCTTTTTGGAATATTAGAGGAAGATACCTTAATGAAAGTCTTATGGTTTTCATTCTAAACATATTATTTTTTATATTTAAATCCAACCTCATTTTTAATTTCTTAAGAAAAATATTAATTAATGGCATCTAAATGGCATCCAAAGTGTGTCAGCACATATAATTTCAAAAAAAACTATAATTAGTAATAATTGTATACCTTTGATATATTTTTTTTTTTATAAAATATTATTCTTGATTTTATTTTTAAATATCAAAGTCCCTTGTACATAGTAATTGTCAATATTATTGTACATAATAATTGTCAATATTATTTGTAACACTACTTTTACATGAAAATTTGTAGTAATTATTTTGTAGTGAAGAGTTTCACAACCTAAACCAAAGTTCAAATCTAGTGGATAAATGGTAATCTTATGACATGACATCATCATCATCATCATTATTTTCTTTTAAAGTTTAAATATTTTCATGTAGTACATGTATAATTTCTAGGTCATAATAATACCATTATGTAATTTATGTAATATAAAAGAGTAACTTATTTCACTCTCATATAACCAATCAAAAAATATTTTGATATAAAAAATTGTTTTCTTAATAATATGTGTCTTAGTAATGAAACCCTAACATATATCATGTAATTTTAAGTCTATAACTTCCATATCATCCTAAATAACACCATCCACCTTCATATAATCCATTAAATTAAAGTTAGTGGATTCATTTGAAAATCCCAAAAGAATAATATAATTTCTTCTTTTATTTATAAGCTATATAACAATGTTATTTCACTTTTATTACATTTTTAATGAACCACTTTCTTTTGATTAAACCCCTTCAATTTCCACATTCTAACAGCCAGCATCCGCTAACAATTTCACCCCCATAAAATTTATGCGAGCCTCCACAAAGTCTGAATATTGGGAATCAAGGGGTTCAGCAAATGCCATGAGGATGTCGTCATTCTCATTTTGCACAACACCACCTGCTCCAACCTTGTTCGGGTTACCCTTTTAGGCCCCATCAAAGTTGAGTTTCAACCAATTGGAAGCCGGATGGGACCACTTAATTCATGCTCTAGGATCAGGTTCAAGGGGAGTTGAGGAAGAGGGCTCCAACCCAATTTAAATTCCAAATAAATTTAAATAATTTTGTTTTGATACTATTAAGTAAAGAGGGCTTTGAAAGGGGCCCCAAAACCTTTTAAAATGCCTTTAAGAAAAATGGAGTAAAACTAGAAGCAAACCTAAGCCAACTAGAAATAACCCCTCACCAATGGAGAGGGTTCAAAGACACAATCAAACATAGAGAAGCATACCAGAAAAGAGAAAAAAATAATTGGAAGAAATAAGGAAAGAACCGATGGAGTTCTGAACTAATGAATCATAGAACCACATCACCCACCATCCTTGACACCTCCTTTGAGTAGTCAATAGCAATATTCAACAATCTCCAAATTATACATTGTTTAATCTCCATCAACTTTAGATTATGGATCACTAAATTATTTCACTCGGGGGTCTCCTTCGAAATGTAAATATCCTTCACCAACTTGTCTTTATGGAAATATTTGGGTAGGAGCTCCGAATCTGAGGGGGGAGAAATAGGAGATGAACCCTCCTCATATTTCTTCTTACCAAGCAAGCACTTGAATTTTCTCGTACCACTCCCTTCCACCTTGCTCGAAGATGGAATACCTACCATATCAGGCTTGATCTTGAGATCATTAGATGAACTCTTTAGAAAATTATTGTTTTAAGCATTGCTATAGGATGCTTTACCTTTTACCTCTTTTTTCGAGATCTAAATATTTTGAGAGATTCTATCAGCCTCAAAACCCATTGAAAATGAGTACATATCCTCACTTTAATTTCTCAAACCCCTAGAGTATTCCTTCGGTAAAAATATATCAAGGATTGGCTAATAAATGATAGGCTTAAAAAGCTCCTAAAAAGCCAAACCATTCTCAAAATCAACCTATTCAAATACTGATTACGCCAAACCCTGGTGCAAAGGAACATCACCTCTACCTCCTTGAACATCCAACATATACTTCTTAATAGACTCATCCAAAGATACCTCCAAAGGTGATTAAGGAACATCATATGCCAACTACAGATTACATCGTATGAAGAATACAATATAAAGTACTCCTTTGTTACTTTGGACACCCTATCTCATGAAGGAGACAACACCTTGGAACTAAAACCATTTTGCATTTTGGAAAGGAACTCATTAACATCCAATAAAAAGTTAATCTCCTTAAGTAACAAATGCTTATCTCTATTGTGGTAAGATCCATCTAGCATAAGGCCCATGGTTCTACTTATCAATTTATCCTACACATCAAAATACCAGGTGCCCACTTTCACCCAACCATAATTCCACTATATCACCAGCCACTTTGAAAGGATCGGATTATGGCCATGAAACTTCTAACTACAATTTAGAAGACTACCATTCATCATAATAAATTTCACCTCATAATCGACCAACAAAGAAGTTGGTTCCATATAGGATTTGGACATACGTGACTTGGGACTATAGATTTTTATCTTCCCTATATAAAACTCCCATTTCTTCTACACAATAAACTCTCCCACACCATAGGCACTAGACTTGGACAAAGCCACTCAAAATCGACCAAAAAATTCCAAAGTGAAATAAATGAAATATATGAATTTAAACCCCTAATAGTCAATCCTGAACCATAACATCTGCTCTCAAAATGCTACAACTAAAGAACACCAGACAACCTAGAAAACACCACCAAGAAGACTTCACACATCCTACAATTCCTAAAATTGAAAAAAACACCCAAGAGTAGGAAAACAACCTCAACCCTCTGAAAAACCAAAATTTTAAATAAGTCATGAAATAAGGAGCCAAAAACTATGCTAACTTCCTTCCTCAAAACTCCCTCCACACAAATAAGCCAAGACCACTGAGCATAGACTCCATCACCCACCATATCACCTTTCGCATCTCAAATATACCACCTTTAGAGAGATGCCCACTTGCCAAGCAAAGAATGAGACAAGGAACGACAAAAAGGAAACTACGATAACCCATCATCCCCCAATCCCAATAAAGCTTTGGAAAAATGTGATGAGGACAAGACATGAAACCAAATTGAATGTTAGGGTCTACCAATCCTGACACACACTACCCAGGTCTGTAAGCCAATGGAAGGAAATGATTGAAACCCTGACAAGCTTCCATTGAAGCTTTGAAAAAACCTAAAATAACAAAATCATGGGACCACTATAGGGCTTAGTCGATGCCAGCTAAGCACAAACCATTAGAAATTAACCACCAACTCCCCCATATTGATCATCAAAGTGATTCCATAAAGTAATGGATTGTGATCTAAAAAATGAATTCAAATTTTAGGAAATAAATGCCAATGATCATCGAAAATAAAACTATCCCATAATCCAAACACCTTAGGTATTTTAGCCAAGAGAAAGAAAAACTCCTGAGGTACTAGATAAATGTAGCTCTCCGAGAACACTAAGCAAGGTTCTGACATAAGAATTTTGAATTTTTAATCTCCCCCTTTTGTCTTGGATAATAATCCAAGGCCTTCGAGCTACATTCCAACACCTCAATCTCATCGACTAAACCCCACATACACAAGGCCTTACTCCACAAATTCAAAATCTGAAGTACCTCACAAAATTTATGGTTATTCATCATTGGAAAAAAGTATCTCAACTAGTAAGTCCATCTGTTAGACCATAAATATTGGTTAGGATGCACCAATATTTTTCATAATATATGTTGTAGAGTTTTCTTCCCTCAACATGTGAGAAATTGAGACCTGTTTCAAGGATCAGATGTTTTACTTCACCTCTTCTATCATATTTGACACCCTCCAACTAGCCTGAACAAAGTCATTGAGCAAGTTAATTATATTTAAGTAATCATCCATTATGATGACATTGTGGATCCTAAAATCTTTTAAAAGTAATAATCCTTGGAAAGCCACCCTAGCTTCTAAAAACTAAGAAGTTTGAAATCCTTCTTTTGAATTTTAAAAACTCGTATTTTATTCCTTCCAAACTCCCTAGAGCATATACAAGAGAAAAAATTTCCAAAAACAATTGAGCCAAGAGGAAGAGAAGGGAGGAGACCATTTCATAACATAATTTGAAAATGAATTAGGTAGTACCCAAAGGACACCAAGAAAGTTGAAAATGAATGAACACACCTCTTGGAACACCTAGTAGATGAGGAGCAAGTGAAATATCAACTCCCAATCCACTTCACATAAAACTACCTATTAACAAGATTAAAGTCTCCCTTCAGTAAAATTTTGATAGTCAAAATTTTATTTTGCACTGCCAACCAAAAAATGATATTGAATTTGGGAGTTAGTTTTTTCATCCAGATATTTTCAGCTAGGAATTGGACATTGACCACGGGGCTCAGCAACTCACACAGAGATTTCATAGATTAAGAACCCTTACTGTATCCAGCCCAAACCAAATTGTCTTTGACATACTCCTACCTAATAGAATAGATCCTAACCTCATCCATCAAGACACTCCAGGATTGCAAAACAACTCCATCCCCCACCAAAGGTGGAGGACTAAACAAAACTTTTCTACCATTTTGAAATGTTAAAAACTTTACCACCTTGATCATACCAATATCTCTGGAAATCAGAATTAGATCTCTAAAATGTTGATCAACTAAAATTGGAGGGTCCCTTGGCTAGGAATCACACCAAAAGTTGACATAATTACCATTTCCAATCAACCATTTGTCATTCTATTTTAAAAACTCCTTGGATTTGATGAAATTTTTCCAGAACACTAAACCACCACTAGGAAAGATATCATATAGAAATATGTTAAAGTTATATTTAGATTTTAGGATATCACACCATTGGCAATCAACATTGGATGCCACCTTCCAGCCTAATTTGGCCACCAGGGCCTTATTAATCTGAGCTACACATTTAAAATTCAAACCTCCCTCCTTCTTACTTCGACAAATTTGCTCCTAAGAAAATAGATGGAATTTCCATTTCATCTCTAGGTTGGCCCAAAGAAAGGCCTTAAATAGACTGTCAAATTTCATCGCTAATCTACTTGGGAGATTGAAAAGAGAAAAAAATTAATGGGATACTTTGAAAAGTACTTTGGACAAACATAATCTTACCAGCCTAACTTAAAAATTTCCCTTTCCAAGAAGTCAACTTTTGTTGCGGTCTTTCAACCACAAGAGTCTAGAAGAAGTCTTTAATATGAACAAGGAAAAGTGAAAGATCCAAGTAGGATGTCAGAAGAGAAGCAATCCTGCAATTCAATATTTTGGCAATATTGCATTGATGATTCACTAGAGTGTTGATAAATAAAATATTAAGAACATAGATGAAATTATATTATAAGTATATTTCATTTGAAATAATGGGTCAAATACAATATTAGTAGAATAGTGCTTACTAGAAAACATGGCCATTTCTAAAAAATATAATCCATTGTATAATATCTCAAAAAGCGCAATGCTTTGATATTATATCAAAATAATAAAACTCTAAAAATACAAACAAAATATTGAAAGCATGAGGATACAAAAGCGAAAAGAAAACACCAAGTGTGATGCAAGCGAAGCCAAAGATAATGCTAAATCCTATGAATTGAAAATGCATGAAAGAAGATAAACATAAAAGAATCGAAACCAAATAGAAATAAAAAATGGAATACAACCCTTTTTATTAGTTTGCATTAAAATCTTGGTTACAACACGTCTCCTCCCTTTTTAGGGGCTAGGAGCATCAAATAAGGTTTCGTTACACCATGGGTGATATGCCTTCTTCCGCATGCCCACATGTAAAAGGGGCAGGCAAAACATTGTCGCAACTTGTGTGAAAGGGTCTTTGATTATTTTCTACTCCTCCAGTGTTGAGATCCTGTGTTCAAGAAAACAAAAAACAATCAGTAGCACCTGCGGATGAAATGAAACATGCAATCCCCAAGCCTAATATTAGTGCATGCAAAGAATAAATAAAATGACAACTAAAAGATATCCAAATGAGCTGAAAACTTGACAGAGGCATGAGAACATCACCGGGAAGGCACTGCAAAAAGAACAGTCAAAAAATTCACCACGGATTTCTAATCGCTTTGGGGTGGGATGATTAGACCTGCAACAAAACATCAAAAAGCACTGTCCCAAATGTCCCATCTGAGAGGATCCAAATCACCTGCAAGGTTGGGGGTTAGGTAAAATGGGGTATTTTGGAAAGAACTAGGTCATATTTTGCCAATTTGGCCTCTATCACTAGGAATTTGATGATGCTACCTGTATTTTAGTGAAAACAAGAAATAACAAAAACATGATCAAAACTGCTCAAAATTACATGAAATTTGAATGCAAGCCTATCTAAGAAACCTAGAATAAAATGCAAAAAGAATAGAACTGAAATCTACTATAGATTTATAATCACTCCGGGGTGGGGCGATTAGGACTGCAGTAGTGTGGGGGGCACCCGGGGGCAGGACGCCCACCGTTTAGGGCCCGATTTTGGCACCAATCCACTTGGTATGGGTCCAAAACCTCTTGTGGGGTGTTGTTAGAAAATTTGGGTGGGATACTGTGGCCAAATGTCAGGTTTGGGGTCCATATTGTGCTTCCAATAATGACCCAATGACCTCCCTGCCAAAAGAGAGATCAAGGATGTGAAAGACACAATCAAAAGTGAGTATGCAAAACGGCATCACTTCATTGCTCAAAATGCTCCTTCTCTATATATATTTTAGGGTGAGAAGAATCACCATTTTATAGACCTAACGATCTCTGTGTATGAGCATGCAGAGGTGCAACTTGGCAATTATGCCTTTCCAGGAGGGGAGAAGATTTCTCCCTGATTAAGGGCTCCATGACTGCCTCTGAACTGCCTATAGGGATCCAAAACGCTCACTCACACTCCCATGCAATGAAGGAGGAGTTAAGTGGCAGATCTGGGCTGCCATTTATTGAGATTTGATCTTTTTCCCATCAAACCTGCTATTTGCCCCACCCTAAAGCAAATACTGCTAATCGTCCTTGGGTGGAATGAATACCAGTCTATAATCATCCCTGGGTGGAACGAATAAGGAGCAGAGTGCCTGAAGGGTGCCAAATCAATTTTTGACCTTCCAAAACTACTGTGAGAGTGGTTAGGATGACTACTTAACCTCTACGGGCTGCCCTAGGGGCTGTGTGTCAACTCAATCAGTGTTTGCAGTCACATAATCGGATTGGTGCTATTTTGGTGTCTATAGATGCCCTTTTTTGGGAAGCACTGTGCATGGCGCAGTGCTAAGAAAAAATAGATAACCAAAGCACTAATTATTAGGGTTTCTCAATAACCTAACCAATTTTTGATGCCCCAAGTATGGAAAGGGCATGCATTCTTGAATCCTTACTTCTGACGAGCTAAGGAACTTAATTCAAGTGTTAACCTTTTTTTGATGAGGTGTTACTTGAGCTTGGACATTGATCAGTCATGAATAGGCAAAGGGCGTAACATTTTGTCTGTGGGAACCTTGAGTTCATGATTTACGAATGCCAATTTGTTTGATCAACTTGTGATTATTGCTTGTTTGCTACCTCAAGCAGGGGCATGATTATCATTGTCAATGATTATTTGAATGTGTGCCATTTCCTTAATTGGGTGTGTATTTGTTGATTGGTGACTAAGTGTGACTACCCCCTTAGGTGACGAATCGATGAGGGAATGACCTACATGAGAAAAGCTACGAGTCGCTTGACCCAAGGTGGCTTGTGTAAGGGTGCCTTTTAGTTTATTATTTTTGAATGTTTGTGTAGTTTCCCAACATTTGGACCTATTTTTGGGTGGGTGTTAACCCTTTTGGTGATGCCATTTGGGGATGAAATTCTCGACAATCCGTCCTCCTGTGGAGTGGTCCGGATATGGTAGCCTTCTTAGGGAGTAGGATAGTGAGGATTAGTGACCCCAACGTCTGTTTTGCATGCCAAGAAGTAGAGGCGCAAAGGCGCCTTGTTTAGCAATGTTATTGCTATTTTTGGGTGGGTTTGGACCCTTTTTGGGATGTCATTTGGGGATGAAATTCTTGACAATCCATCCTCCCATGGAGTGGTCCGGCTATGGTAGCCTTCTTAGGGAATAGTATAGTGAGGATTTGTGACCCCGAAGTATGTTTTGCATGCCCATAATGTCAAGTGCAAAAGCACTCTTATTAGACAATTTTATTGCTTGTTTTTATGCATTTTGGTGCAGTTTTTTGTTGTTTTTACAATTTTTGCTCTATAATCATCCCTGGTGCAGTTTTTGTTGTTTTTGCAAAGGCACCAGGAGAGGGTTGGGGGGCTCCATTGGATGATGCTAACATGGTGGATTTTTATGAGGTGGGTGAGTAATTTTGGGTTCAAGAGCAGTCGGAGATGCAGGACGTCCCAAAGCAGCGGGAGCCGGAGTAGGCTACCATTCCAGAGATGTCGATGCCTTAGGCTTTCCCAAAGGATATGAAGGCAAGTTTGCACACTGAGATAGCATGATTGGAGGGGCTACTCTGGATATGGTATGAGGAGCTCGAGGATGCACTTTAGGAGAGGGATCTCCTACAGATGCAGCTAGCAGAGAGGGAGAATGCATTCGTTGCTTACCGTCGATGAGATGGGGATACAGATCCTGTGCGGGAGATGGATCTCCTATGGACGCAGCTAGCACAACATGACAAGAACTTGGTGATGGTTCATTATCAGGAGATGGACTTGATTTGACATTGGTTTGAGCTAGAGGCAGAGATTATCCACCTCGATGGGCGGATCCCTACGATTAGTGGAGGCAGATCGTCGCACCACATGAGAGGGAGTGATACTGAGTAGTCAGCATCCTCTCAATGCAGGTGACTAGATGAGGATGATGCTAGTAGGTGTGATGCAGGGGCTAGCAGTAGTCACCTTGAGGGGTCCCATAGGACCCACACCACAGGGGTAATTTTCGTCACACTGATCCTACGTGATCATGGTGGCCGATGCCCTAGGCTTGGGGGTTTTTGAGCTTTTGCCTTTTTGCGAGGTCAAAGGACCGGTTTATTGTAGCCTATGGGCATTTTTGATGATATATATATAGATGAATTTCTTTTTTTTATACACGTGTTGTGATTTGATTTTATGCACAGTGACTAATGTTTGATGCATGTTATTTTACATTATGTATGGATATGTTGCAATGAATGCTAATGTTTCTAATTTATATGATATGCAAATGGAATGGATGAATTGAATTTGTGATTTTTAGTGGTGGCACCATAGACTATTTAGAACTTATGGCTTTTTTTCCTAGGCGATTGCTGTGGTAAATGACTTTTTATGTATACATGTTATTTTTTGTATTTTCTAATGGCGATGCAAGGATGAAAGATATCACAGTTGGTTTAGAATGTAGTTAAGGTTTTCTAAGACTCAGATGTTTTAACTAACTAGCCACAATTGTACTTTTATCTTACAATAATTTTGAACAAGGTATGAATCCGACGCGTCTTTGACCAAGTTATTTCACATCCCTGTGTGTGCAATTGAGTTCATTTATGTGGTATTTGCCAGGATACCACCAGTTCCAGATAGGCTGTCAACCAAACCTATACTGAGGATCACCTAATTAGCTCCACTAAATCCTTTGTTGTATTTAGTCAGATTAATCTATGATGCTATCTAGGATACCATAAGCTAGCTCATCCACATGCAAACATTAATCTGCACACAAGTTAATGTGACAGATATATTGTCATGCGAGAGGTTTGCCACCAGTTACTGATAGGTTATCCACCAAATCGATACTAAGGTTTACCTCATGACCTTCTGAATGCTGAGAGTTCCAAGGATTCAAGTTCGACTCCCTTCTTTTCTTCAATTGTATTGGGATACTTGCTCTTTTTTAGTGATAAAAATCACTGTTTATTTTTATTTTTTCTTTTGAGCAAGGGATTTGAATATGGAGTGATGAGAATCACTATTTGTATGTGCCATTTTATGTATGCACTTTGTGGGATTTGATGTCTAACTTTGTAGTATTGAATTTTGCAAATTTTTGATGTTTTGCAACTTTTTGAGAACTTGGGATTCTTGGGGAATTGGGTAGGGAAGATGCTTGTCCTTTTGCCAACTCTCGATATTCTTGGGGTCATTCACACAGGGGAATGAGAAAGATAACCTTTTCACTAGATGGTATCCTGGATTGCTTTGCAGGTTTCATCTTTCGTTCACACAACTTGGGAATTTTTATGTGTGTTTGAGTTTGTGTTGTGATGCTACGTAACAAGGGGTGGTCCAAGTAGAACTCTACCTTCGTAAAATCTATCTGACTTTGTACAATATTTTGCTAGAAATATAAAGATAGTTGAATGACGAAAATCCTAGATACATTAGAAGACAACTGATGCATGATATGGTGAAACTGTGGGTGGCATTTATTTTTGATGGACTGTTTATAGAGTGGAGAAATGTGGAAAATGATGGATTTGCCAAGTAATTACAGTCTATGGCGCCTTTGACCTGTATGACCAACAAATATGTGATGTATGGATGTGATGCTTAATGCAGCTATTATTTTTATGTTTTCGATGGATTGATTTTTGTGGTTATGAATATGAGATGCAAAAGAGTTCTTTATTATTGTGATGATTTTGAGTATGCATGGAAATGAGATGCAAATTTTTGTTATTTTTGATGATTTTATTGTTTTTGAATTTTCTTATTTTTGACCAAGCGATTGTGGGAGCCCTTGGAGCCTTTGGGTTTGACCAAAGGGATTATGGGTACCTTTGGGGTGTTTGGTTGGACCAAAGGGTTTGTGGGCACCTTTGGGGCATTTTTGGGTAACCAAGTGATTGTGAGAATCCTTGGGGCTTTTAGTTTGACCAAAGGGATTATGGGTACCTTTGGGGCATTTAGGGGTTGACCAAGTGATTGTGGGAATCCTTAGAGCTTTTGGTTTGACCAAAGGGATTATGGGTACCTTTGGGGCGTTTAGGGGTTGACCAAGTGATTGTGGGAATCCTTGGAGATTTTGGGGGTTGACCAAGTGATTGTGGGAATCCTTGGGGCTTTTGGGGGTTGACCAAGTGATTGTGGGAATCCTTGGAGCTTTTGGGGGTTGACCAAGCGATTGTGGGAATCCTTGGGGCTTTTTGGGGTTGACCAAGTGATTGTGGGAATCTTAGAGCTTTTGGTTTGACCAAGCGATTGTGGGAATCCATGGAGTTTTTGGTTTCACCAAGTGATTGTGGGAATCCTTGGAGATTTTGGTTTGACCAAAGGGATTATGGGTGCCTTTGGGACATTTAGGGGTTGACCAAGCGATTGTGGAAATCCTTGGAGCTTTTGGGGGTTGACCAAGTGATTATGGGAATCCTTGGGGCTTTCGAGGTTTGACCACGTGATTATGGGAATCCTTAGAGCTTTTAGTTTGACCAAAGGTATTATGGGTACCTTTGGGGTGTTTAGGGGTTGACCAAGTGATTGTGGGAATCCTTGGAGCTTTTGGGGGTTGACCAAGCGATTGTGGGAATCCTTGGAGCTTTTGGTTTAGGCTATGGCTCTCTCAGATATGGAATGGCTTCAAATGACTGATGTTCAAGGGTTCTATTTCTTTGATTCCGTAGAGAGGCGAGCCGATATGTTTCAGGTCCTATTTTACTGTCAATCACATAATCACCTAACCAGTTTGTCATGAACTTGTCCCTTATATGGGGCAAAAAATTAGAGTTTTGTTGGTTCTCTTTTAAGACCAAGTCACCAACCTGAAAGTCCCTTAGGTGAACCTTCATGTTGTATGCTTTCTTAAGTTGCTCTTGATAGATACGTAAATGCTCGAGATCATTGACACGTTGTTCTTCGAGCAACATAAGTTGGTCTAACCAAGCCTATCATGCAATGTCATCATCGATGAACTCTTGCATTGATATGCGCAGGGAAGGTATTTCCAACTCTAGAGGTATTACTGCCTCAGATCCATACACCAGTAAAAATGGAGTTACCCTAGTGGGCATTCGGATGCTAGTGTGATAAGCCCATAGAGCAAGTGGAATTTGAATGTGCCAATCCTTATGACTATCTGCGACTATCTTTTTGAGGATGGTGACTAGCATTTTTTTTACCTCTACTTGCCCATTTGCCTATGGATAATAAGGTGTCAAAAAACTATGCTGAATTTTGTACTTTGTGGTCAAAGCATGCATGTCTTTGTTCTTAAATGGCATCCCATTATCCAAGATGATCTTGGATGGAATACCAAAACGACATATGATGTTATGTAAAATGAACTCCACAATGCGGGGTTCAGTCGTAGAGGTAAGCGGAATTGCTTCCACCCACTTGGTGAAGTACTCTATGGCCATTATGATGAACATGTGATGACCTGACGATGTAGGGGAGATCTTTCCGATTAGATCTAAGCCCCACTACAAAAATGGCCAAGCCGATTGGATCGACTACAAGGCCTGAGAAGGTATGTGTGTCAAATTGGCATGGTGTTGACACTTCATGCACTTCCTTACATATGCACAACAATCTCGCTATAAATATGGCCAATAATAGCCCATGTGGACAATGCGCTTTGTGATGTCCATACCACTGAAGTGGCCACTGCATGTACCATCGTGCGCTTGGGTGATCAACCAAGTGGACTCCTGCTAGTCCAAGCAATGAAGTAGGATTCCTTCGTAGCTGCGATGGTACAAAATGTCTCCTAGCAAGACATGTTTTGCCGCTTTCTACTTGAATGATCGTTTCACGATGTGCATCCATCCAAGTGGGAGGTTACCTAACTTGAGGTAATCTTGTATGGGCGTGTACCAATCCTGCTTATTGGAAACCTTGACAACATGAACAACTAATCCTTCTTGAAGGTCATCCCTAGCAAAAGTTGAGCGGGAAAGAACTTGTAAGAATAGCGTTGTGTTGCTATTAAGGGGAGTAGGGGAGAACAAGGACCCCCAGTTGGCATGATTTAGAAAATCATGGATTTGAGAGAACTTGTTCGGGGATGGTTCAATCTGGATCAAGTGGATTCCTGATGTTAAGTCAGAGCTTGCACACTCCATCACGGGTTACGATAGTGTTTTGACTTGAATGGTTGTCATATCACTAGAAATTTCTTGCGGGATTAGTGACCCCAAGGAGGCCATAGTGTTTGCAAAATGATTTGATGATCGAGGGAGTGCCTCGATGTTGTACCATTCAAGTTGTGCCAAGAATTTGTCCATAAGGGCTTTGTAGGCCTGCAAAACCTAGGCATTTACATTGGAATACCCCTTTGAATTGGTTGACAATTAACAATGAATCACCAAAGATGTTCAATCATTTGATGTTCATGTTGATTGATGTTTGAAGACCTATGAACAAGGCTTCGTATTCGGCATTGTTGTTGTTGGAATTACCCCTAATTCCTAAGTATCTAGGTTAATATTTGTTAAGGGGGAGAATGTTGCAAGTGTGAAAAGGGTTAGGTCTAAGTGGCTCAGAAATATCCTGATTTCTGGCCTTAGTATGAACACATCATGTATTTGTCGGCAAGGGTGTTTGTCGGCATGATTTTTTTATTTTTTTTATTTTTATTTTCTCTTTCATTTTATCTCCTTATCCCTCCATCCCTATTCTCTCGCATCCCTTTCCTCCCTATTTTTCCTCCTAGATTCCTTTATCCCTTATCTCTCCTTCTTCCTCGCTCCTCGTCCCTCCTATCCTCTATTTCCCTTATCTCCACACTACCTCCCTTCCTCCTTTTCCTCTAACCTCCTTCCACCTTCCACTATATAAATAATTGTAAGTTGTTTTCGAAATGTGCTGCATGCGTAATAAGAATGAGTTATTATTCTCATTTGGTATCAGAGCACGAGGTGAATCCAGATTTGATTTAACAATCGTCTGGATATCAAGGTGAGCCTTGGATGTGTGCATAGGCGGTGCCATTCACAGTGTTTTGGAATTCATGCACGATAGAAAAAGGAAAAAGGTGGTGTGCGTTCAGAAAAAGCGGTGGTCTGAAGAGAAGAGGCCCGATCCGTGGCAAAGAACGTAAGCTAAAAAAAGTGACGTTGCATTTGGTGAAACGGAGTTAACGCTATCGAGGAAAGCTTGAAGGCTGTTGTTTGCAGTGAAGAGGCATAGTCTTTCATTGGAGAAAGCATCAAATGGTAAAATAGACACCGTGTTAAAAGAAAAGAAGACGACGTATTAAATTCAAACTGTGTATACTGCAAATTGATGACCATGCTTGGTAAATAGTGATTGGAGACTCAAACGATGTAAGGATCGCATATGCATATTCGCAGCAGTGGTGAAGGAGGAAAATTTGTTGTTAGAATGTTTGGCATCAAATCCTGCGTGTCGATCCTATTTTTTAGAGTGTTTGGAGCCGTTGTTGAAACGTCGTGCCTGTGTGGAGAGAAAGCAGGTTATACGGAGATATTTGTAGGTTTTACGTCACAAGCCGCTGTCAAAAGCCACCTATGGGAGAAAGCCCACGATGCACTACTGTGCGTTGTAATCTACGCCATCGGACTGCTGAGCGTGGAGGATGATTAGTTACGTAATTCATGGTGCAAAGACTGCGAGGACGAGATTGTGATGAGCGTGGAGATTAAGAGCGCAGAAGAACCTTCACGAAGGAGATTAAGTGGAGTACAATACCATTTGTGCAGAAGGCAAAGGTCAATCGGTGTGCAGATAGAACGGAGGAGAGAAGACGTCAGATGACATCCACGTGACATATGGAGAAGCTTAAGAAAAGGTAAAAACAAATATTTTTTTTTACCTTAATTACTGCATGTAATCGCTACGATTGCAGTCTGTAGCAGAAGGAGACGTCGGCTGCGATTGCAATTTGATATAAAAATTACTGGTGCTGAAAGAGGATGTAAGGGAATAGCCCTCAATTGGAGGCGGATCATCGGATGAGTCGTTGGACCTATGGTGTTTTATGGTGAAATACAGTGAGCTCACTGGCCTTCGTTGAAGGCACATTTGTCACTATGTGACAACAGTGTGCAAGGGCGACGAGTGCGTAAGGGCAACGCGTTTGTCTCTTGTGATTGGAGATTATTAAAAAAATTAAATCTTCGTATATTCTTGCTGTAAGAAGGAGTTGCATTTTGGTATCGTAGAACACAAAGTGACGCGGAATTAAGGTGGACGTTCTGCGAAGAGACCAAAACGATAGAAAAAAAAGTCTGTTCTAATTTCGTGATTGCACTGGGCGTAATTGATGCTGAGACGTGCTGTGTGGAGTTTCACAAACCATTGTGCACCAGTCAGGAAGCTGTGTTTTGTGAGAGCACCGAAACCTGAGAAGAGGCTAGCTGTCTAGAAAAGAAGGTAAAGCCACCGGTGTGAGTGAGAGGAGAGTGAAGACGTTGTGTTGTTGCTAACTGACAGAAGGGGATCAGTGACAATTGTTGTTCTCATTTTGTGTTATCTATTCTGATGTTATAAATTTCTATGTGAAGAGTTTATTTTTTATTTTTCAATGTTTTGAAGATCTTGCACATAGAAGAGTAGACTGGTGAGGCTGATTTCATAAAGCAACCAAAAGTCTAAAAAAAAAAAGGACAAAAAGGCTGCGTAGATTCAGGAAATCAGTGGTTGAAAATTTGGTGGAAACTTGAGGTCTAATTGCTGGTGGCGTTGAGAATACCCGTAGTAGCTCGACGTGGAAGTAGAAGTGACAGTGGGAGAATTGCAGTCAGAGACTTGGTAAAGCCCATCTCAAATATTGAGATCAATCAACACAAGGTGGAGTTGAGTGTTGAATATGCTGACAGCCTAGCAGAGTTGTTAGACCTATGTAGAAGAAAAACTACGCACCAGTAGAGGTTGTGAAATCTTGAAAAAGACCCCTCCGCATCCTGGAAGATGTGGAGTGTTGTTGTTGTAGGGTGATTAAAGACTGTGGAGCACCTGCAATGTACGAATCTGATGTGGAGGCCAGCCAAGAAGTAATTGTTTGCAAAGGTTTGTTGTTGTGTTTCTGTCCAATAGCATGTTGTGGGAGGACGTCAATACTGAAGACGCTGTTGCCAACCGAATGCTGCCTATTACTGAGTTTTTGTTCAGCTTAAACCCTACCTGGAAGTGCAGACTGACCGTCGTCTTTGTGTCATTATTGGTTCATGAAGTGCAGACCTGTGTAACTTATAGCCTTTATCTTGTGTTAAAGCAAATATGGCAACCATGTATGAAGATTTGGTTGTGCCTAAATTCGATGGAGATGATTATGCTTATTGGAGCATAAGGATGAAAACTTTATTGATGGCCAAAGACCTTTGGAGCATTGTAGAAGAAGGATATGAAGAATCTTCAAATTGGAGCAGCCTTCAGGAAAATGAAAGAAGAGAGAAGAAAGAGCAGCAATACCAAAATTGCTTAGCCCTTATGGATTTGAGGAGAGGAATGGAAAAGAGTGTTTTTCCTCTCATAGCCAATTGTAGATCAGCTACAATGGCATGGCAAGTGTTGCAAGATACATATGGGTTTGATGAGAACACCCATAAAATCATGTGTGACAATCAAGAAGATTGTTTAAGCAAGGAGGAGCCTTGCTTTCTTGAAGAATTTTCTGAATTAGATCCTTTTGCAGGAGCTTTTGAAGACGCATGTGAAGACATGTCTTATGAAGAAGGCATGCATGATGAATTCTTCCTTATGGAGGAAGATGATGGAGAACTTATTGAAAATAAAAGAAGAGGTGTGTATTCCTCAAGAGGAAGAGGAGGAAGACGAGGATTTGCAGCTGATAGAAGGAAAAGTAATGAAGAATCTCTTCATGGAGAAGAGGATGAGAAAGAACCTAGTTCCCTAGAAGATCCTTTTGGAGAGTCTTATGAAGACTCATCTAAAGATTGTTTTGAGCAAACATGGAAGAATCTCACTGATGAAGACGTTACTTGTGAAGGCATGGAAACTTGTAAGTATCAATTCTCTGTTTTAGAAAGAGAATATGATGAAAATTGTCAATTCTTTCCTTTAGAGGGAGAATATGATGATGAAAAGCAAAATTGTATTGATGGAATAGAGAATGAATGTCTCATTGAAGAGACAATTGTTGAAAGATCATTCTATGGGAATGATGTTTATTGTAAAGACCACTCTAAAGTGGATGATGGCTTGCTTGAAGAATCACTCCAAGAAGAAGGAAGAGAAACACTCACATTGAAGTGTTCCTTGCTTGAAGATCACCTAGATGAGGTGGTGGAAGATGAAGAATGTCTCATGAAGGAGACAAATGGAGAGTGTATTTTGGAGAATACACCTAAAATTCTCATGGAGGAGAGTGATGAAAATCTAACCGCAAATTGTTGGCATAATGATGGAAAAGCAATGTTCATGACAAACCATTGGCTTGAAGACCATTCACTTGGAATGGATGTATGCTCTCTTGATAGAGCAACTCAAGATATCCTTGAAGGAGACGATAAAATTGTTCCTCTACAGGGGGAGGAAAATATTAAAGATGAAGAGGAGATTGATTCACAAATTGTATGGGATGTTGATTCCCATGACATTGTTGATTGTAAGGCTCAAGTTATGTGGGATTTTGATCCACAAGAATTTGAAATTGAAGAGGAGATGAAAGTCATAAGCTTCATGCTCAATGGAGGATATCACTCATTAGGGGTGACAAATAGAGATGCTTCTTGTTCATCCACCCAAGAAGTAAAACATGAAAAAGGAGAGATTGATAGTTTTCATGTTGTGATGACTATGAGAACATCAATGCTTGAACCTAGGAATTATCTTGTACAGGCAATTACAAATCAAGAGGAAGATTACTCATTTGGTGTAATAGAAAAAGAGATTGATGGGTTCCATGTTATGGAAACATCAATGAAAGAAGAAATGAAGGGCATAAGTTTCATGCTCCATAATGCAGATTATCTCAAGGCTGAGATAATAAAAGGAAAAGAACATTATGAGAAACACTATCTCAAGGAGGAGATAGAACATAGTGAGATAGTCACTAATGGACTTCATGATGCAATGGAGGCATCATCAAAGGAGATTGAAAATTGTCTTGAAGAGGCAATTGTGGTTGAAGATCACTCACTTGGAGTGGCTACATTATAGAAAAGGAGTTGTCTTGAAAAGGCGACAATGTATGATTGCTTTAATGAATGATGTTTCAACACACGACCATGGATTGATCAAAGGAGAAGAGCTCTTAGTGAAGAGTTGATGGTTGATATTGAAGCACCATACCCCAAAGGAGAACTGCTACAAAATAGCTTTATGGGAAGCACCAAATCTACTCATACTAAAGGTAATGTTTTTATGATTAATGATTTGTTTTTTGTGAGTAGGAATGAAAAGAAAGGAGAATGTCTTCCAAAGGCATTATTGAGAGGAGATTGTCTCATAGAGACAACTTTGATGAAGAGTCTTCTTGGAGAGAAGACAGTGATGGAGAACTTGGGTCACATGGATCCAACTGATGTGTTAACAATTCCTGGGAAGAAGGAATCTTGTAAAATCAATATGTTGAGTGAAAATTTGTGTGAAGAGCAACATTTTGTTGCGTATGTAATTAGCTATTGCATAGCTATATTTTGTTTGAAGATCTGTGTAGAGGTATGTGAAATTGTAATATGGCAAAACCATCTACATAAGATGATGCATTGCACATACTCAGGAGGAGTATTAGGAGCTGAAATATGGTTTGAAGACCATAGAATGAATAATAAAAGAAGTATGCTGGATTGGTTAATGAGAACCAATACTTATGGCATTCTGGGAATGCCATCATTTGAAGGAGCTTTTGATGAAGGGGGAGTAGCTCATCAAAATGAGGCACTCTATTACTTGCATGAAGGAGCAATAACAAAGATGGAGGAGATCACACACAAACAATGGAAGGAGTGCCCAAGACAAAACTTTACAATTTTTGATTTCTTGTTACAAAACTGGAGGAGACGAAAAAGATTGAGTTTCTTCCAATGTTGTGATGCTGATGAAACTTTTTGCAAAAAGTCACATCAACATCAAGGGGGAGAATGTTGGAATTACCCCTAATTCCTAAGTATCTAGGTTAAGATTTGTTAAGGGGGAGAATGTTGCAAGTGTGAAAAGGGTTAGGTCTAAGTGGCTCAGAAATATCCTGATTTCTGGCCTTAGTATGAACACATCATGTATTTTTCGGCAAGGGTGTTTGTCGGCATGATTTTTTTTATTTTTTTTATTTTTATTTTTCTCTCTGTCATTCTATCTCCTTATCCCTCCATCCCTATTCTCTTGCATCCCTTTCCTCCCTATTTTTCCTCCTAGATTCCTTTATCCCTTATCTCTCCTTCTTCCTCGCTCCACGTCCCTCCTATCCTCTATTTCCCTTATCTCCACACTACCTCCCTTCCTCCTTTTCCTCTAACCTCCTTCCACCTTCCACTATATAAATAATTGTAAGTTGTTTTTCGAAATGTTCTGCATGCGTAATAAGAATGAGTTATTATTCTCATTTGTTGGTGCATAAGAAATCTAATTTAAATTATAGAGGCATTAGAGCCCCTTGTGATGTGAAGAATACAATTCCCATGCCACCCCCTTGCTCACATTTAAAACCATAAAAAAATAAGGTTATGTCAGCCTGTGAATCAGGATCATCAAAATCTAGCAATTCTGAGACATGGAAGACCCCATCATCGGGTAGTTCTATTGTCAGAGGTTGATTGTCTTTGAGAGGAGCCTCTGCTAGTTGATCGATGATGACTTGATCTTTGATGGATTTTTGTCCAATGAACTTGATGTCAAACTTCATCAACAACATGATCCATTTCACGGTGCAGCTACTATGATAAGTACGATTCATCATGTATCGCAATGGATTCTCCTTAGATACAACATACGTCATGTTGCTCAGCATGTAATGGTGTAGCTTTTTGGTAGCAAACACCACTACCAAGAAGAGCTTCTGAATTTATGCATAGTTAAGTTCATAACTGACCAGGGTGTGGCTAAGATAGTAAGTAGCATGTTCTTTGTGTAGCTCATTTTTCTGGGCTGGCATGGTGCCCAGTGCCATCTCAGTATCTAAGATGTATAAGTAGAATGGTATTCCTAGTCTAGGTGGTTCCAATACTAGCGGCAAAGCCAAGTATTTTTTAATATCATCGAAGGCTGACTAGCACTCGTCATCCTAGTGAAATGCTACTCCCTTATGCAATAATTTATTCATGGGTTGGCACTTGTCAGATAGCTACACTATGAAGCGCTTGATTGATGTGACCTTTCCTTATAGTCTTCTAAGCTGCTTGATGGTAGTTGGGGGAAGCATTTCAAGGATTGCCTTGACTTTTCTTGGGTCCACCTCGATGCCTCGCTTTGAGACTATGAAACCCAAGAGTTTTCCAGATGTGACACCAAATACGCACTTCTTGGGATTCATTCTGAATTTATGTTCCATGAGGCGATCAAGGATCTTGCTTAAGTCATTGAGATGATCTGGGCACAAAAGAGATTTGGCCAACAAATCATCCATGTAATCTTCCAAATTTTTATGCATGTGATCATGGAAGATGTATGTCATGGCACGTTGGTAGGTGGTGCCAGCATTTTTAAGGCCAAAGGGCATGACCTTATAACAAAATGTCCCCCAAGGCATTGTGAACACCATTTTTAGTTGGTCCTCGAGATTGATATGAATTTGATTATATCTCGAGAAACCATCCATGAGGGTTAGCATTTCGTGGCCTGCTGTAGCATCTACCAATGCATCGATACTAGGCAAGGGAAAATCATCCTTAGGACTCACTTTGTTTAGATCTCAAAAATTAGTGCATATGCGAATCCTCATGTCAGGTTTTTTGACAGGCACCATGTTGGACAACCATGGTGGGTAATCCATGCAGATGAAAAACTGTGCATCCAATAGCTTTTCTAATTTGTCTTTGACCATTAATGCCACTGTTGGGTGCATCTTACGTAGTTTTTGCTTAACTGGCTTGACTCTCGGATCAAGCGTTAGATTATGCATGACTAGCTACGACCATGCCTACATTACCCAAAAATTCTCAAAAGTGGGGTATAACCTCTCAAAAGTGGATAGGATCACTATTTAACCTCTAAGGGTTGCCCAAGGGGCCATATAGTGTTTATTAGAATGTTTCTTGGTAGTCTAATCATATTGACATGATTTTAGTGTCTATAGATGCCCCTTTTTGGGATGTGTTGTGTGAAGCACAGTGCAAAGAAAAAAGTAGATGATTGAAATGTCAAATAATTAAGTTTATTCAGTAACCTAACCAACTTTAAATATCCCAATAATGGAAATAGCATGCATCCTTGAATCCTTGCTTTGATAAGCTAAGGAACTTGATTCATGTCCAACCTTTCGTGTCAGGCTTACTTGATCTTGGACATTGTTCAGTCATGAAGATGTGAGGCCTATGATCCTTCACGCTTCCATGTGCCAAGCATATGTTTAATTGAAAGTTTTTCTTGTTTTCTACCCCAATAAGGGGCATGATTGTTTTCATCCATGATTCACTAACGAATGTGATTTACATGATTGAGTATTTGATTATTAATTCTGATTATGAATGAGTTAATTATGACTACCCCCTCAAGTGACGAGTCGATGAGGGAATGACAAATGATAATTGCAATGAGTCACTTGACCCATATGACCTGGATGGCGTTCTTTCAACTTTACCCATTGTAAAATTTCTCTATTTTGTGAGCAGTCCAACCAAAATGGTCTTCTTAGGGATTGAAGTAAAGACTTTTTAGTTCATCCATGAACAATTTGGTTCAATCTTGATCCATTGTGAATTGTATCAGATTTGACCTATTTTTGGTGGTTTTGAAGCCATTTTTGTTGCTTTTTCTACTATTTTTGAGGTGTTTTTTTGGTGGCCATCCTAGGGTGGGATGGTTGCATAGTCTATGAATGTCCTAGGGTGGAATGGTCATAAAATTTTCTGATCATCCCACCCTAGGATGGCCATGCCTTTTATAGGGCTATTTAAGCACAAAATTTAAAAAATGGGCTCATTTGTGCATTTATGATTTGGTAGTTTGAGAGGTGAGGAGTAGGAGAGTTATTTTATGAAGTGAAGTGCTGATGAAACCAATCCATAATCACCATGAGCCAGCCTAAGGGCTTGTCGAGAGGTGGAGCTGGCGCAAGACAAGTAAGGGATGAATTTGTGACTGCACTTTGTTACTTTTGAAAGTGTAATTATCTTCACTTTTTGTAAATGAAACACACTGAATCATGGAAAATGAACCTCATTAGTGATAATATTTGATGTTTAATATCTTATTTTATGTTTTTGTTCATTTTTTTTACGTGTTTTTTGTATTTTTGTAATAATTTTTGCTTATGTTTGGTGGCTAAGAAGGCCATTTTTGGGCAATTTTGGAGGTCGTTCATAGGAGGGATGACCATATTGAGCTATTTGGGGGAATTCAATGGGTAGGATGACCAACTTTGGGGACATCCTTATGTGGTATGGCAATGATTTTGCAAGAAAGAGTACCCTTTTTTAGGTATTTTTGTGTTTCCTTTTGCTTCTTTTTTTTTGTTTGTATTTTGTTTTTAAGATTTCTTACCCGTTCCAGGTGATCAATATTTGGTATCAATTTATAACTCTCTTTAGGACCACTCATGGCCTACTGACATAAGATGACTAGAAATGGCTTGATGCCATTGGTCTCAAGAAAGTGACATCACTAGAGCCAATGATGGGAGATAGAACATACCTGACTACGTTGATAGATCTATGGGACCCTCACACAAACACCTTCCAATTGCTAACTAGGGATATGAAAGTGACCCTAGATTATATCTACCAGATTCTACATATTCTTATAGAGGGGCATTCAATTATATATACTCATTGGGTTATTAGAGATAAAATTTTGCTAATATACTTCAGAGTAGACTGGCCTGAGGCACTACAAGATTTACCTAGTGGAGGCATCATAGTGGATCTATGGTATGCGGAAGAGGTCTTGAATACGATACATGCCTTACTTATGATGCTTATTTCTAACATGTTACTATTAGAATCATTAGGATCCAAGTTCCCATGGAACCTTTTGGAGTTGGCATTTTCACTGGCAAAGTGCACCATAGAGATATTGTTAGTGATGGTGTGGGGTACTACATTTCTAGCATAGCTTTATAACAAGATCTACAAGATACATTATCATGGAAAAAAAATAATTGGGTTGTAGATTTCTATTAGAGGTGTGGGGATGGAATCATATTACCATGGATCAACCATGGGGGCTACGTTGGATGACATGGGTAAATCGCATGGTTTGGGAGATAGGATATGGTATTCTATGGTAGTAGGACTAGGAGAGGGGTCAGAATCATCTCAATGTAGGTTTGAAAGACCATTATATAGATTAATTTGCATGGCTCAAGGTAGATGTAGTTATATAGATACCATATAGAGACTACCCATTACGGCCTGAGGCTAAGGCACATCTTTAGTGGGTATAATGAGGGAGGTGGCTAGTTGATCGACATGAGATTGAGCGAGAGTACTTCCCATATGATCAAGTGCTATGGTAGTTTGGGCTACTCCAGAGGCTGCCTGGTGAGCCAGTTATCTACCAACACTGTGGTGATGAGAGGAAATTGGCTTGGCCTACACTAGAGATAGTTATGGAGGAGGCAGATCTTGTGGAGGCTAAATTTAAGAGAGATGATGCTGAGACCATAATAGAGTATGAATCTTGGTTGGTTATGCATCGGTGGTATGAGTATGGACCACTATGGGGTGCTATGGCTATAGGGGTAGATGAGGCTCATGGGGAGGCTCCAAATGAGGCACCAACCGAGGAGGATCCAACCTTAGGTAAGTGATATAACGAGGGAGTATACTCAAGGGAGTGGTATGTGTGTCATAAAATAGATTATGAGTGGATTTATTACATGGATTTGAAGGGCTAGTAGGGGGACTATGATAGGGATGATTGGGATGAGTAGGGGGTTTAGGTACAGGTGGCAAAACATGATTCCACCATTATAGAGCTACAAGGTGAGCTGATCAGAGGGAGATCTAAGTGGTGAGGATATGCTGAGGAGAGGGCTATCCTACAGGTACAATTGTAGACTTCATATGCAGAGATTGACTAGAAGGCACTAGTGATTGAGGAGTAGGGGACCATGATTGCAGGGTAAGCATAAGAGTTTTCCATGCTTTGATCATAGTTTAGGTTAGGGAACTCAAGCTAGGGAGCGTATAGTATTTGTGAGGTAGCTAGGCTATGAGAGGAGGTAACTACCAAGCTCGATGTCGATAGGAGCTATCATACACATAGGATTTAGAGGATGAGGTAGTGCACCTTAGAGGATGCTTACCAACTCATCCTTCTACTAGTGAGTCCTAGTATAGTAGGAGGAGTGGTATAGGGAAGTCATCTACGAGGATGGAGGCTCCTAGATCTACATGGAGGGTAGACAGGGTAGGGGGTAGTAGATCTAGAAGCTCACAACGGACAATGTTTGAGGGTGGGGGTGAGAGTCATGATGTCGCTCCTACATGACCATGGATTTTGAGACTCTGTAGTTATTTTTATTTTGAATTTTTGTAGCGTGAGGTCTAAGGACCAACTTTAATGTAGCCTACAAGCGGTTTTTGGATCATGATGTAGCGTTTTGCCCCATACATATACATATACATACATACATATATCTATATATATATATATCTATATCTATATATATATATAGATATATAAGTTGTTTTATTATCATCATGTGTTTTCTTATTACTTTATTGGATGTATGCAATGCTTATATTGTTTTACTGATGCTTTGATGGATGCATGTATTGTAATATGATGTTTTTTATGATATGGATATGTGTGTATGCATAATGAAATGGATGATTTTTTGAGTTGTATGATGAAATATGAATACTACTTGACACACTATATTAGCAACAATAGATTTTATAAAATTTAGCGATTCATTTGTAATGTTGTCATGATACTATGTGATGGATTTATGAATATGTAAACTGATAAAAATATGATAAAATGGTATGGAATGGAATGAAAATTTATATGTTATAGAATGTCCCTGAGGTTTTCATGAGACTCAAACACTTTAATCAACTAGTCAAAAGCTATATACTAACCATGCAATACTTTTTGACAAGGTGCGAATCTCCTAGGATGACCAAGATATTCAATATCCTTGTGTGTGCATGTGAGTTCATTATTATGATAATGCATAAAGTTACCCCAGTGCAAAATAGGATTGATGTAGCCCATTTGTACTAATTATCACCCTATGAGTATCATGATCCTGAGTTTTGCACGTAGTTGGACTAGACCACTATGTAATATAGGCTACTAGAAGTTAGCTCATCCGCATGCAAACATTGGTCTATACAAAAGTAGTATGCTAATGTGACAGACGTATTGTCATGCATAAGGATACCACCATTTCCAAGTAGGCTTGATGCCACCCACCTTGTAATGAGGATCACCTTATGGCTGTCAAATTTTGAGAATTCCAGGGATTCAAGTTCAGTACTCCCTTCTTTTCTTTTGTTTTTGAATTGCTCCAAGGATTTTCTAATTTTTTTTTGGTGAGCAAAGAATTTTGGTAGTGGTGATAACCATTGTTTACTTTATTTCTTTTTGCTTTTGCTTTTGATAGTGGTGAAAACCACTATTTAATTTTGTATTGGGTAGGGAGGATATTGTCCCTTTTTAAATTCTTAGCATTTTTGAACCATGCACACAGGGGGATGAGCAAGGTAAACTTTCCACTTAATGCAACTCGGACCACTTTGTAGGTTTCATATTTCCTTGTGAAAATTTTGGATTTAATGTGAAAATGTGTTGGGATTTTGACGTATACAAGGTATAATTAGAGCAATACTCTAACTTCTAATATTCAAGATAGCTTTCTACAAAATATTAAAAGAATACTTGAGATGATTGAGTGACCAAAAACCTTAAAGATACCCTATAAAAAATGACTAGGTGAAGGGAAACAAACACAAATACAAAAGGTGGCAAATGTATATGGAAATGATAATTGTAATGTATATGGGTGTGAATGATGAATTTTGATCAAGTTGACTCTGAAGGATGTCTAGTATACAAACCTGGTGCTAGACATATATGAAAAACTTTAGAATGCAAAATGTAATTATGGCTATGCCTAATGCAAGTAATTGTATAATGCAGCGGTATGAAATGTGATGTAATATTTTTGTATATTTTTGTTTGTATTTCTTGCAACATAATATAACTATGCCTATATAACTTTACATTTAATCCTAATTATCTTCTTTTATTAAGAAACTACTATAATAATAAAGCAAAACATAATCTAATGGTACATAAAGAGGGCAAAAAAAGGGTGAAAAAGAGGTATTTTTGGGCCTCATCAAATTATCAAGCAAACTATTAATTTGAACTATTGTATTTTAGGTTGTACAATGCTTCCATAATCTTTCAAGCAATGATAAATAATTTATCATTTAAGATTAAGAAAAACATACAATATCATAAGATCTATGTTCTATTGGAAAAATATAAACACTAGAATTATGATTAGTGTATCTAAGTATAATATTCATCCACATAGGAAGGTAGAAAATGCACCACCCCAAGATTACCTTAAATAATGTTATTACCAATCAAAAGTGAAAGGGGTACTTATGGATTTAAATTGTATTATCAGGATGTGTTGAGATGATGGTGATAAAATATTTCTTAGGATAGTTAATCAAGTAAATATGCACGTTGAGATTTGTAACAAATAAATATTTTAATGTTCATAACTAAGAATTTATACTTTAAACATATACTTAGTGTCTCAGCTTACTATTTATAGAAAATTTAAATTACTTAAAAACTATTTGTCATGACATGTTTTGTAATTTGGTTAAGTAATATTTACATGATCATTGCATACCATTCAATAAATATGAAAAAAATGAATCAAATAGAAGGGTATCTAAGGATGTACAATGAATATAAGTGGATAAACTACCAAAGTTTCTATATTTGATAGAGTATTCATATAACATTTCATGTCATGTATCCATCAATATTAATCCTTTCAAAAATTTGTATGAATATATGAATCTTTTTTTTTTGATGAAAAGCTAAATTATATTAATAATAAAGTTTAACATGAAAAAAGTGGCGGGTGGCAATGATCACACCCCTGGAAGAAACAAGCCAACCCTAACCACGGGTTGGGAAACCACAAACCAGAGCTCACTACAAACTAGGCAACATCAATCAAACAGGCAAGTGAAACTTGCATGCAATCGTAAAGTTTGTGGCCGCACGTCTACGTTGGAGTCCCATGGAATGGCCAAGGTATGCGGTAATCCATCTGTGTGTCCCTGATCCTCATGAACATTTGAATCTCCCCAGCCTTGTCCTCGAGATCTATCAAGCTGGCGATTATGTGCACTTATATCCCCTGCATTCCAGGCACGATCCTGTGTGCCACCATTAACTTCCACCAGCTCATCCCCGGCACCTCTGGGTGGAGAACATGATGGTGATTGAATTGGCTATGCATTCCATCCATCATTGTAGGTAAAAATGTCATGTCCCCAACCTCCCTGTGCATGCACCAGACGTGGCAGTTGATGAGACCTCGAGCGGGAACAGGATGTCTGTTGTGCGTTGTTTGGAAAAACCCTGCTAACTGAGCAAGGTGCATTTTTCCAGTCATCCAAAAGTGCCTTCATGTGCGCCTGCTCAATGTCAAGTTTAGCCTGCTGATTGCAAATCTGGAACCATGTATCTTGAAACACCTCTATTTTGTCGACTAGAGAAAATTCATCAGAAGGATTTTGATGCTGAAAAACTATCTTGTTTCTAGATTTCCACATGTGAAAAAGAAGACTAATTCGAAATATGTGCCACACTTTGGACAAGGGAAGAACAAATTTAATCTTATCCCCTAACGGAGCTTGCCGCCATGTAAGGGATTCATCCTGGAATTGGGAAAAAAAAGACCATCCCCATTCTCGAGCACTCCTTGCTCTTGTGCAAAACCAAAAAATATGAGGAGAAGATTCATCCTCATTACAGAATGCACATTTAGGGTTTGCAACTCCCAAGTGCCCGAGTCTGTCTCCTAAGGGTAAACTTTGAAAGAGAAGGCTCCAAGCAAAAAAAGATTGTTTTGGCTCAAGAAAAGAAGACCAAACTATCTGAAATCGAGCCTTCCAACCAGAAACCGCCACTGGATCTCCCCATTTATCATTAAGTCTAGGGACCATTGGCAACATTGGGGAGAGCCACTTGTAACCCAATTTAGCTGAGTAATTCAACAATGGTATATCCGAAAACCAAGACCAATCTTTCCACCATGGCCTCTGAGAGTGCCGCCCACACTTGTGCCACATGGAAAAGGGGATAATGTCAATTACTGAGTCATAAGTGAGCTTGTCACCAGTGCTCAACTGAAATTGTTGTTTAAAAAGTGGCCAAGGGATCCAATCCCTCGAGGTTTGAGAATAAAAATCAGAAACTGTAGATATACCTTTTTTAAAAAACTTTTGGGCATGAATCCACGGGACCTGAGCAAGAGGAGTTCCCTGAATGTTAATCACCGAAGACCACCAGATGTTTAAAGAATTGATGGACAGTCCTTTATGGCCTCTATTCCCTTTCCACTTAAGCCAAGGAGTGAATTGCTGCCATGATTTCCAAATACTTTTAATCACAAAAGAACCAGATATTTTCACAAAGACTGGCATTACAATTAGGGAAGGGAGGTCAATTCCTCTCCAGGCTTGTTTGTTCAAAGGCAGCCCTGAAGAAATACAATGTCTGATGAGGATTTTCCAGGCCTCCGAGCCTTTAAGGGCTCGTATGATCCATTTGGCACAGAGAGTCGTGCCTTGTCTTTTACAGTCAACCATGCCCATTCCTCCTGAAGCTTTAGGTAAACAACACATATCCCAAGCAACCCGATGAAAACCTTTCTTCTCAACTGAGTTTGCCCACAAAAAATTCCTCAATAGTCTTTCAAGCTTAAGGTAGCATGCTTGTGAAGGGACCCAACAAGAAGAGTAATACACATGAGTAGAGGCAAGGACCTTAGAACAAATCTGGAATTTTCCCCGCCGGAGACATCTTCTTAGTAATCCAATACTCAAGCTTTTTCTCAACTTTCTGCAGAACATAGTTCCATAACTGAACAGGGGAACCATAAAAGGCAAAAGGGATCCCTAGAAATTTGAACACTTCTCCTGGCAAAATCCAATGCCATTGAAACTGTTCTAGCCAAGGAGGGAGCGGGGTAGGGGACTCGCCGATAACAAGAAGTTTTTCTCCACTGAATACTAGAACCAGAGGCCTGACAAAAAACTTCCAAACATCTGAGTGCTTCCTTCACTGAGTGTTCCTCCTCTAAAAGAGTGAGAAAAGAGTCATCAGCAAAGTGACCATTAATGAGCTGACCTTGGTTATCAGGGAGAGAAATACCCTTAATTTGGCCCAAAGAAGCATGCCTAGCAAGCAAATATCCAAAGGCTTCAGCAGCAAGGATATACAGAGAAGGAGCCAAGGGACAACCTTGCCGAACAGATCTGAACAAACCGATTGGCCTAGTTTGATGATTATTCAAAGATAAAATAGCCGAAGCATCCTGAAAAAGAATATTGACAGATTGAACAAACACAGGCCCAAACCCTAAAGACTGTAACATGGAAAGAATGAAGTTCCATTCAATTCTATCATAGGCCTTTTCAAAATCAATTTTCAAGAAGAGGGCTTGCTGACCAGATTGCCTAGCCCATTCCATACCTTCCCAAACTGCAATGACATTATCCAATATATATCTACCTTTAATAAATCCTGTTTGCTCCGGCCTAACAATAAGAGGCAACAAGGGCCAGAGTTTCAGAGCTAGGGCTTTGGCAATAATCTTATAGCTGACATTGAGCAAGGTAATTGGCCTCCAATTTGTTATACATTCAGGATCCCCTTGTTTTGGAATGAACTTGATATTACCTCGGTTCAAAATTGCTCCAAGAGAGCCACTGTGCATGGCTTCAAGGTAGACTTTGTGTAAATCAGAACCAACAAAGTCCCAACATGCCTTGTAGAATTCACAAGGAAATCCATCCAAGCCTGGGGCCTTCTCATTGGCCATTTGAGTTAATGCTGAGGCAAGGTCATCAATAGACAAATACTTTTCACACTCCTCTCTTTGAGCTACAGAGAGTTTGTTAGGGACAACATCCATGCAAAGCTTGAGAGCTTCATCCCTCTCTGGAGAAGAAGACTGAGCAACAAAAACTTGAGTGTAATGCTTAACAAAAATGTCAAAAATACTGGGTAGAGAGGTATGGCGAATACCATTGTCCACAATAGCTTTGAATTTAGTGGCATTGCGAGGAGGACGTAACTTTTGGAAGAATTCCTTAGAAACTCTGTCCCCAATTTTAAGCCAATGTAAGCGGGCCTTGATCTGAGCACCTTTAGCTTCATAGAGCTCTGCCACCTTGAGCTCATGACGAACCTGAGCAGCATGCCCCTGCAAAACAGGACAGAGAGGGTTGGCTTCAAGCCTACAAGAGGCTTTTGTCAGTTCAGTGCGTAAAGCAAGCAAAGAATATTTTCTAAACTGAGCAACTTTCTTGCCCAAACTGCGAAGAAGGGCTGTGGTTCGGGATATAGCATCATTCCACCACTCAATCCATCCTTCTTCACCAACAGGTCTGTCCCCCAAATTCCAGACTCTCCGAATATGACACATCATGGAAGAATGTTGAAGAAAGGATGTGTTAAGAAAAAATTGAGACTTAATACCCTGAACAGGTACCACAAAAGATAAAATAGTGAACATAATTGGGGAATGATCAGACCCAATAGTACCAGCAATAACCTCCACAACTGGAGCATCACCATGCTTCCGATGAAAATAAAACTGGGTATGGTCTGACAACATAGCTCTATCTAAACGTTTGAGAATCCTTGCCCGCCCAACTTGAAAGTTATTCCAGGTAAACCAAAGGTGCTCATCAAAAGAAGCAGGAGAAAGACAGGAATTAGGGTCAGACAAACATAATTTTTTTTTCATAAAAAACCAGGCTTCACGCTCACCAAGGGCCCACCTGTGGTTTAGACCCCCAATTTTATCAGAAGCACGCTCAACCATATTAAAATCTCCACAGACGATCCAAACTACAGGAGGCAAAGAAAAGGCACACCATTTCCAAAGCAAACAACGCTCCGGAGCACTATTGGAGGCATATACATTTAAAATTCCAAAGGACATTCCGTCAACTTCAAGCAAAATCCAAACAACTTGGTTAGAAGGGTCAACCCCCCAATCAACAAAATTCCCATGCCATCTATTGGCCAGGAGAATAACAGCACCACCACGACCGGGAGGGTGCTTGGTGGAAAAAAGTTGACTATTAGGGTAAATGAGCGCACAGGCACACTGCAATTGGAACTCAGTAATTTTAACTTCTTGCAAGCAAACAATATCTGGGCCCCCATACTTGGTTGCACAGAAAGTAATATCATCGCGAACCATGTATCTTCGAACTGGGTCCGTCAGTCCTCTAACATTCCATGATAGAAAAATCATTCTGACCTGTCGAGGATCAAACTTCCTCTGACCTCATCAGAGTCACCCAGAATAGCAAGCGACTGAAACGAGTTGCTAGAAAAGCTTCCCAGTTGTCGGTTTTTGTCTGCATGCAGACCCTGCACTGGACTACGAGACCTTCGTCTTCGGGCATTCATGCCTTCTTTTTGCTCCAGCTGGTGAGCAACCATGGAGACAGAGAGGATACCATCATCTTTAAGAGCCATCGACATATCTTCAGCCACAACTACTGAATTGGAAAGGATTTGAGTACTTGGGGAAGCATTCTGGGATGGAACTGGGACATGCAAGGGCGGTTTTATCATTGTGGCTTGAGCATAGGAGCCAGCAGGCTGACCCCCCTGAGGATTATGGACAGAGGACTGGCCTCCCTGAGGGCCTTTACCAGGGACATGCTTGCCTTTCTTGGAGACCACCTTCCAGTCACTGTCAGACCCATCTTTGGTTGGCTGGTTTTTCTCATTAGAAGCTTGATTAACAGGGGTTGGGCCCTTGGATTTAAACTTATCTTCCATTAAGGGACAATATTTAATCTTGTGTGCGATAGACTGGCACCTGTAGCAAGTGTTTGGCAAATTGACATACACCACTCTCTGGTGGATATTAGTATCACCTACCTTAATATCAATAAATTCCTTGAGGGAATTGGCCAAATCAATTTTCACACAGAGCCGATGGGTAGGCCGAGCATTATAGAAGCGCTGAGGCTCTTCACATACAAATTCCCCAACTTTCATGGCAACATCATGAATAAATGGGACCAATGCCATTGGCAAACCTGGGAATTCAACCCACACAGGGACAACAAGAGAGACACCATTGGCCACCTAGAAATTCTTGTGCCATGGTAGATTCAAAAATTTATGTTGGGTCCCCAAATTTGGGGTCATTGTGAAATGGTCACAATTAGCTAGGACTTCTCCAATATATGAATACTCATGCATATCTACATTTTGATGTTCTCGATTACAATAATCCTCATTAGTAGACATTGGCTTTGAAACATATGATATATTAGAACCTTCCATAGAGTATGAAACAATTACAAAAAATGATCAAGAAAGTCAATGTGTTTCAAATAGTGACATGCTAGAACTGAAATATTTAGAGTCATTATTTAAAAATGAGGATTGGGATAATCATAGAAAATTAAATGCAAGAGTTGATCCAATTTTAGAAATAATTAAGCCCTCAAAAGTAGATGAAGATGAGTTTGAAAAGCAGTCAATTGTTGAATTTAAAGAAATGAAATAAGGGATGCAATTTCATCAAATTTTATAGGAAGATAATTATTATAATGGTTGGGTAAGATATGAAGAATTATTTTTTTCTCACAATCCTACTGATGAAATTTCTATTTCACTTAATATGGAGGATGTTGAAACCTCTATCTCGCATGAAGATCTTGTTATTCCTATGCAATAAGAAAATGATGTGCCAATTTCAAAAATAGAGAAAGTTTCAAAATTTGATCATTTTGAACATGAGTTTGTAGAACACATTGTCGCAACATAAAGGGAAGAAATGGTAAAATTTTCTTATGATTCATCTGTTTTAGATGAAGAAGAGGTAAAATATTTTCTTTCATTCTCGAATACTAAAAATTTAGGTACAAGTTCCCATGATTATTTTGAAGATTCAAATGAATAAACTCCATGGGTGGTTAACAAAGAATTATAATTTTCTATTCACCCTAAAGAAAATATTGATTTGTTTGACCAACAAGATCTATGGTTTGAAAAGGATGAACATATTTTTTATTGGGTACCTAATTTTGGTGTGTTTAAAAAATAGGATATTGGTGAAGGTAAAGGGATGCAAGATGATGATGGTGATAGTGACCATGAAGAAAAATAAAATATTAGAATGGCTCACCAAGTAGCGGTAAATGAAAGTGTACAAAAGGTAGAATATCATCCTTTGTGTCTAAACATTCAAGAATCAAGTAAAAATTTGCATAATTATTTATTGGATTCAAATGTTATTGATGATGAAATACCATTGAAGGTTAATAAAGAACAAGAATGGATTTCTATTCACACCACTAATGATATTGCTTTGTTAAATGGAATATAAGTAGATGTGCTTGAGTTTTTGAACCATGTTCATCAACAATTGACAATTCAGTCTAGGATAGAAACTTATAATGATTCTCATTTTATAAATATCCTAAGTGCTTGCAAATTGTTATATGAATATGATTGGCCTAAAGACATATATGATGACTTTGCTTTGAAATTTTCATATGATGCCTCTTATTTGAAATAATTTTATATGCTTATGAAAATGAAAACTTAAGTCAAAGTGAAAAGTCAGATTTTTAAAGTTGCATCTCATTGAATAAGCAAAAGATAGTCTAAAATCATGTATTCAAGTGTAAGTTTCATGAATCAAATCCTAAACATGGAATTGCTTATAAACTTGAATCAAATCGGTGGTATGAGAAAGGTAAAATGAAGTTTGTTATATTGTTGGGCCTAATCTTCTTTTGGTTGGAGTTATGTAAAACTTGGCATGCATACAATAATATATAACTTTTACAGTGTGGCAATCATTTTTGGGATCAAGGCAAGTGATAGCATAAATTTGGCATCATTTTGTACATAGTGTATATTTTTGTAAATAGCATTTTGGTTCTTGTATTTTTTGTTTTATTTTTTAGCATAATTTTTGTTTCGTAATATTTTACTTTTGGTTTTCTTGTCAGTATTTTCAAGTTTAGGAGTAAGTTTTTATTTGCTTATTAGTTTTGCTTGTATATAACTTGTGGTTTTGTGATTTTGTTAATCATCGTTTGTGTGTTTGTTTTCATTGTGAAATTTTGGTGTTTTTTTATTATGGTTTTCAATAAAATTGGCTTATGCCAAATTTTGGATTTCAATTCATGTTATCATTTTGTTGTTTAAAGTTTTATAGTTTTTGGTGTTTTTTTTTATTGAGGTAGTTGTGGTAGTTACAATAAACATTTGATGATTTTTTTTGTACTTTTTCCTATGTCACTCAAGATAAATTACCTATTTTTGAAATCATATGAAACTTGAAGAAAAGGGAAGTAATATTGTTAGTATGTATCTTTATGAATTTGGATCAAGATAGTAAAATTTGGAATAATGAAGCCATTTTGTCAAAGCTCCATAGATATTGCATCACATTAAAGGAACATTCCTTGAAATATTGAAGGATGAAGTTATAGTTTTGTAGGTTAAGGTGAAAATCTAAGATACTCAATTTTTAGCCTTACTTGATCTCTAACCTTAGTGGAAGGTAAATTTTGCAAAGCGATATAAAGCTTGATAAAAAAAAGCAAAGTAAATACAAGGGAAATTAATTTTAAATCAGTAACCATACTCTAGATAACCTTCATCGGGGATATAGATGCCTAAATGGCAGTAGATCTATGTCTATACTAAAGTAAAGAAAAGATACAAAAATGCAAAATTTATCTAATATTTGGGTGATTTAGATAACCTCTATCGGGGCTATAAATGTCTCACTAGTAGTAGATCAATGTCTTGAAGAGAGCGAGTTACCTCCACTGGAGCTAAAGAATCCTGACTAGCAGTGGAGCAATGTAGAGGTATACTTAATGAGAAAATTTTATAAGCTTAACTGCAAAATTATAATGAAATTTGAATAGTTTTAGGAAGACAAATGAATCACAGAGCACACACCGAGCATAGGCAAATGATTTAGTTGTTCTATTTTGAAATTATCTATTCACATTATTTGGATATCATTAATACTTATTTTTTTGATGTTTGGGTTTTATTGGTTTCAGAATTGGGTTCTTAAGTCCAAAATATTTAGGAACATTTTCCAGTAGAGTTGTCATTTGTTGTGACCACTTCACAACTTCCCCAAAATTGGGGACCCATTGAAAATTTTGAGATTTTGATATTTTAATTTTCATGATATTGATTGTTTTATTAAAAATAAAATCTTTCTTTACTTTATTTCATATTTTGTTGGGCCTCTTTTGAAAATTTTAAGACTTGATAAGTGTGATTTTAAATGTTTTAATTTTAAAAACTTTTAATTTTAATGTTTAAAATAAATCATTTAAAATCATTAAATAAAATACTTTAGAGTATAATTTTAATGTTTTAAATCATTAATTTTAAATATTAATTAAAATATTTAAAGTTCATTTTGAATGTTTTTATTTCAAAGTGTATTGTAAATGTTTTAATTAAAATATTTAAAGTACATAATTTTAATATTTTAAATCATTCATTTTAAAGTTTACTTAAAATATTTAAAGTTCATTTTTGTTAAAGTGGTGGAGCCTGTTATGATAAAGTCTTTGCAATGGTTATAGTAGTTGTGATCCTTTCTAATGTGGAGTTGTAAATATTAAATGCAAACAGTTGCAACCAAATTAAATGTGTAACCGTGCATTAGTTTTTTTTAGGAAATTTGTTTTATTGTGTAAGCACCTTAAATTGATGCATTCAAAATGAGTGCAGTGTGTGTGTTGAGAGAGCACCACCAGGAGAGCGAGTGCAAGAGAGAACCCCCAGGAGAGCAAGTACCATGAGAGCACGGTGGTCTATTGTTGTAAAATATTGGAGCATTGAAAATGTTTGTTTGTAATTCATAATAGAAAGACTTGTTGGTGGATGTAGGTATTATGCCGAACCACATTAAAATTCTTGTGTCATTATGTGTATGTTTGTCATGTATTTTGATGTGTTATTAGTTTACTCTACTCTCTGAAAACCCAAAAAGTGGTATCAAAGCTAAATATTGGGTGTGAGAGTCTTCAATTTGAGTGGGAGTTGAGGCTGCAGAGAGAGAGAGCAATTTTCTAAAAGGTTAGGGCTCATGGCTTGTTGAACCCAATAGTGTTTGCCATTCTTGGAGCTGATGGATGGAAGGAGGACTCACTATTGTGCTTCCAATTGTATGATGCTATGCTATTGGACATAGTCTGTGGATCTTTCAATTCATGATTCTCCTCGTAGGTCAATGGACCATTGCTTGAGAGAAGAGAATGGGGATCTCAGGTGGTGAGGAAGGAACACGAAATGGGATGTCTCTTAATGCACGTTGGGGTTTGTCCAATTGGAGGTAGCCGATAGAATACCATGTGTGCGCCAGGGTGGGTGAGGCAATTTTTTTTTTACGTAGGAATGCATGGACTTGAAGAAGTGGCTCTTTTATGCTATGTGGTGAGGGCTTCGAGTAGAGGATATCTATGTGAGTGGCACGATATGGTGAAGGGCCTCAATTTCTACATGTGTAGCATAATGACATGGAGGACTTCTTCATCTTCCTCGATCGCATCATGGCCATGGAAAAGCTTTCATTCACGTAGAAAATAGCTTATGGTGAATGACATCTTATGTGATGTCTAGCCTTGGTGTGGGAGAATTTCTACAATGAATGGCATTGCATGGATATTTGACCAGCATAAGATATATTGGTAGAGCAAGTCGGTTTCAGGTCCATGTTTACATATTGGACAATACTATCTATGGTCAGTTTTTTTTTCTTTAGCAAAAATATTTTCGGTGCTCCTATATCTAGGTGTAGAGACTTGGAGTGTTGAGGAAGGTTACCAGATGGCAACGGTGGTAGTTATGGAGGGCATACTTTCAAGAGCCATGGCAAAATAAGGATATGGGTTGCTGGTACATGCAATCTATTTGAGCTCATATTCATGACTTAGGGAAATCGGATATGTAGCAAGAGAAACTGATCACTTCTCTTTGCTCTATCTCTTCATTAGTTTTGTATATAGCTTGGAATTGGAAAGGGGTTTTCAATATATTGTTCTTGATCGTGGAAAACTAGGAGATTGGTGAAGCAGTGGGAGCAATGAAGAAAAGAAAATGTAGATTTTCTTGTTGCTTGTTGATCACAGGAGAAATTATGAGGTTGACACTAATCCTGTGTGGTGGTGCAAAGCATTGGTGTAAGAACAATATAGAGGAGGTGAATATCCTCGGTGTGGTTTGAATATGATCTTCAAAAAATGCAGCAGTGGTGGAGTTGTTATGGAGGAGGTGCTTTCCTCGAGTGGCTAGAGAGTCTTCTTCAGCTATTGCAATAGTAGTGGAGCCGTTGTAAATAGTATCCAAGTGGGAGATTGTTAAGGTGGTGGAGCCTATTCTAATAAAGTCTTTGTAATAGTTAAATGCAAATAATTGCAACCAAATTAAATGTGTAACCGTGCATGAGATTTTTTAAGGAAATTTGTTTGGCTATGTAAGAACCTTAAATTGATGCATTCAAAATGAGTGCATTGTGTGTGTGTCGGGAGAGCACCGCCAGGAGAGTGAGTGCAGGAGAGCACCACTAGGAGAGCAAGTGCCATGAGAGCACAGTGGTCCGCTGTTGTAAAATATTGGAGCATTGAAAATTCTTTTTTGTAATTCATAATAGAAAGACTTGTTGGTGGATGTAGGTATTATGTTGAACCACGATAAAATTCTTGTGTCCTTATGTGTGTGTTTGTCATGTATTTTGCTGCATTTTTAGTTTACTCTACTCTATGAAACCCAACAATTTTGAATGTTTTTATTTCAAGGTGTATTATAAATGTTTTAATTAAAATATTTAAATTACATTATTATAAAAAAAATTATGTTGGTTTTGCAGGTTTTCAATATGAATGAACGAACAAAGGACTAAAAAGCAAAGAGAATAATATGGTTATACAATCTGTTTTAAATTGTAGAATAGAATGAATGAACACAATGTTAAATTATATATAGGTCATTGGAAACCAATAAAAATGGGTCAAAAACTTTGCAGAGAGGATGAATTGAATAGGAGAAACAAAGGATAGGTTGCATAGGGTTTTACATAATGAGAATAGAAACATTTGGAGAAAATTTATTGTGAGATCTAAAGTTATATATCAAATTATTTTTGTTAAAATACACATGCGGATGGTGTTTTAATTGATTAAATAATTTGATATATTTCCCTTTATTTAAATTCCATAGAAGATAGCATTTGATCTATATTAGATTGAGTTAATTCTGATCAGTATAGATTGCATTTGAATTCCAGAAGAGTTGTATTTATGTTGTGTAGCCTGTAGATTAAATTTCATATTGTCTTATTTTTCTACCTTAATATTTTTATTTTATTTTAATTTCAAAGTTCGATTTATAAACCCTAATTCAATATTATAAAGTTTTAAACTTTATAATTAGGGTTTCATGTTTATTCACCATTCAAATATTACGTAAATTTATATTTGGATGAATAAACATTAAATTTAATTGAAATGTGTTATAAACCCTAATTTCAATATTATAAAGTCCAAAATTTATAGTTAGGATTTCATGTTTATTGACCATTCAAATATTACGTAAATTTATATTTGGATGAATAAACATTAAATTTAATTGAAATGTGTTATAAACCCTAATTTAAATATTATAAAAACTAAACTTTATAATTAGGGTTTCATTTTTATTCACCATTCAAATATTATGTAAATTTATATTTGGATGAATAAACATTAAATTTAATTGAAATGTGTTATAAACCCTAATTTCAATATTATAAACTCTAAACTTTATAATTAGGGTTTCATGTTTATTCACCATTCAAATATTATGTAAATTTATATTTGAATGAGTAAACATTAAATTTAATTGAAATTTGTTATAAAACCTAATCTCAATATTATAAAGTCTAAAATTTATAATTAGAGTTTTATGTTTATTCACAATTCAAATGTTACGTAAAAATTTCCCTTTACAAAAATTGGAATTTTATAAAAAGGGGTTAATTTATAAGGGTTTTCAAAGGTTATTATATTTCAAGGTTTATCATTTGGATCGTTTTCTTTTATGTTTAATGCAACATAAAAATCAATTCACTCGTCATTTCATTAAGTTTCATGAATAATCAATAGCATATCAAAATTAAATATTGCCAACACAGGCCCCTTGTTAACAGTTATTTACAAATAAAAAAGGTATTCGAAGCACTTATTTGATATATTTTCATAACATATAAACACACATTAAGTGAAGGAACCTTGGAAAATGTTTATTTCTTTACAAGATAGGGTTTTCAATTGAAAATAATGGGGAATTTGCAATTGGAAAAAATTTCCACAAGCACAACGTTGTGTTTGCATGGGCACCTACACTATTGGTACATGTCTATAGGGAGTTACATGATATGGTGTGTGTGGGATGAAAAGGGTTGAGTTAGAGTCCTTTGTTATAGGTGTGGGCATGGGAGCATATAATGATAGAGCGACCAGTGATGTTGCCCTATGATGCTCATTTGGAGTGGAAGACTCACCTACCATATGCATTGAGGTGGTCGATGGATGAGGAGAAGGGGATGAAGAGGTTGCATGATGGTGATCATTTGTTTTGTAGGATGAAGTTTGGGGATTTGGATCCCAAGTATATTAAGTGGAGGCCCTAGAAGGGTGGTATGGTATAAGAGAGTGATGAGGAGTAGTTGCGAGCCATCAATCAAAGGTGATGGGTAGTGGGGTGATATTCCTACTAGGTAAAATTATTTCGATTCAATAGGATGATGTGGTAATTTGGGCTATGGTCGGATATCCCACAAGTGTTTATCATTATTTATAGGCAACGAGGTGATAGAGGGAGTCACCCCATAGTATTACCATGGACTTATGAGAGGGATCCATCGATAATTATTTTAGATCTAAATGATGTAGGTACGACACCATAGTATGATGCCTTACGGGTGACTCAAATTTGGGAGGCAGGTACTAGAGTGATCGATTGGTGGGTGCATCCAGGTAGTGAGGTGCCTACACTAGAGGGATGGTCATCGAGAGGCACTAGATATAGGGTACAAGGAGAGGTGAGAGATTAGGCAAAGATACCTCTTTATTAGTTGAAGTGATAGCTAGATGGTACGTCTAGTTTAGCTGCGAAGAGGGTGGCAGAGGCACCGATGAGTGATAGGGTGTAGCCTATGGAGGAGACAATGACCATGGAGGGGGTTGGTGAGGATGTCAATATTGATGTAGGTATGGATGATATGATTTATATAGGAGGTTTAGGTGACATTGGGGATATGGGAGACATACCCTTTAAGGAATAGGAGAGGAGGGATGTGAATGAGGAGTTTTTGATGTTATAGAAGAGGGTACATCAGTTGGAGGGGTATATTTAGAAGAGCGAGAGAGGTTGGATGGATGACTTGGGGACATGGAGAGGACAGCACCATGATTTGGATGAGAAGTTAATAGATGTGGAGATGGTAAGTGATGTTGAGCAGAGAGATTGGATAGAGAGACTAGGGGTGGTAGAACAGGTGCATGCCATATAGTAGAGGTCTTTGGAGCTACAGTGCATTGAGTTGCATGGATGGCTTGTAGTAATGGATATGAGACATGCAAAGATGATAGAGGGTTTGTGTTGTCTGACCATAGAGATGATGGAGGTGAGGGAGAAGTTGAAGTTAGAGGTACATAAGATGCAGAATGTGATAGCGACCAGGGATGCTGAGTGAGAGGCTCTTTTGGTGGATATAGTTGAGTTGCATGTTGAGGTACAGTGGTAACGATAGTCACGAGAGGATGGCGAGTAGGTGAGGGCCATGGAGTAGGTCCCTATATATGTGACTTATTTGAAAGCAGATATGAAACAACTATGATAGTTATTGATTTGTTCATGAGGATCCTCTTTGCCTTTGTATTTATAAAAAATTTGTATCTCAAAGTGATAAGGGTAGGGAGGAATAGGAATAGGAGTATGGACTAGCTCATTGCAGAGTTTATCATATGTGGGTTTTTATGGCCCATAACTGGTTGTATGAAGGTTTATCATCTTAAACTTCATCTTGAATAATTTAAAGCTTAAGTGTCAAGGGTGTGGAGGTTTGTGTGTGGTAAGGTAGAGCTTGGGAATTGGAGGATACTAGTGTTATTATTCTTCCCAATGTGGGGAAGGGATATATTCTGATGGTACCTATAGGTGAGGCTATTGGATAGCATAGGAGGTCGAATATAATGGGATAGCCTATGGTAGAGTAGGCATTTGTTGAGGGTAGTAGTATTGTTGTTGTGGAACTTGCAGTTTTTGAATCAATATTTATGGGAGAAGGGTCAAATATAGTGGTTGGATTATAGAATATGACGACCATGAAGGGGGTGTTGTGAAGAATGTGGGTCTGGCAAGTTTTAGTAGAGGTAATTCTATCTTCATGAATGATGTTGGTGGTGGGTAAGATGAGGTGTCAAGAGATGTCACTTGTATCTAGATAGAAGCATGATGGATGAAAAAGGTAGGAAACACAGAATATCCTATAAAATTAGTAGGATAAGACATAGGTCATCAGTCGTAGGTGGGAAAGAAGCTAGGAGTTGGATCTAAAAATAAATGTGGTGGAGGTATGTGAAATATGGATGCCAATAAATATGGGAGTGGAATGGAGTGTGGTGCACCATACATTCTAGGGTGGTGGAATGTAGGTGGAGGTAATGGGGGATAATTATCATGGGCTTTAATTGTAGAAGCCTAAGAAGGTGGTGTGGTGAAAGTGGTCTCACCAGATAAGGGATATGAGGTCTATTGAGGTAGTTTGTACAAAAATTATTATGGTTGAGAAGGTGGTTGTGATCTATTATCAAAGGATGCAAAGGGTTTTTGTTGGAAGGATGAGGGTTGTGGTGCTTGAAAAGCATCCTGACATGATGATGTGAGAGATGCATATTAGGGCTCTATAGGAGGCTATGGCAAAGGGATTTTTGATGAGGGTGATTGCGTGGTTGGAGTGGAATATGATGGGTTTGAAATCATCCCTACGGTAGGGTCCAATGAGGTGACCTTGGGGAGAGTGTGATTAAGTAGGGAAGAATCATTCTCAAACAAATATTGAATTAAAATTTGGAAGAAAGGATGCATGAAGGTAGGTGAGGTAGGAGTGATCTCCTCATCAACCATAAAAAGAGGAGGTGAATGTCCAGGAGAAGTGTAGACGATGTGATTACAAAATGTAGAAGGTGGGTTAGGTGAAGGTAAATGGAGAAGGAATGGGATATCTTCACCTGAAGATGTGGGAGTCTCATAATGATATCCAGTGTGTGTGGGAAGTAAGTTTTAATCTATGGGGAGATCTACTGTGTGTATCAACTTCCCCTATAGAGAGAGAGGAAGAAGTATAATGACTGGAAGGGGCAAAGAATACCTCTTCCTTGAGGTATGCTTTCTCACACGCTTGACTACATGTGATGACATGAATGATGTCGTGTGAGGTGTATTTATTCTCAAAAATATTTAGAAATGAAAATCAGAGATTTTGGGTGTGATATATATGGGGTTTTTGAGTAACCCTATGAAATTTGAATAGTTTCTATGCCTAGAAATAGAATTCATAGGGCACTATGCAAATTGAGACATTATTCATAGGTTGACCTATAAATTGGACGCATACTATGAATATAACAAAAAAATTAGAAGTGATAGGTCGTAGATAGCCAATAAATGTGTTGTTGATATGTAGATGTGTTGAAACCAGTATTTGTGAGTGTTGGCAATTTTGGGTACTTTGGGTACATTGCATTTGCTCAAGTGTATAAGTTGTCATTGATGTCAAGAAGCTTTTGAAGGAATTTGATTTGATGTAAAATAATTTGTTTTTATGAAGGTTTTGGCATGACAGGTTAAAAAGAAAAAGAGCAAGTTAGAAAAGTGTCGCAATATCGCGACATGTCGCGATTTCACGACTCAGAGGAGAGAGAATGTTCAGAGTCAGAAATGTCATGATTTTGTGACATAATGCAGGATAGAGAGTCCGAAAGAAAAAGTGTCACAATTTCGTGACATAATGTAGGAGAGAGAGTCCGAGAGAAAAAGTGTCGTGATATCGTGACATGTCGGGTTTTCACGACCTGAAGAAAAGAAAAGAGCTAAGGAGGAAAAGTGTCGTGATATCGTGACATGTCACATTTTCACGACTTAAGCAGGAAAGTGTTCCAAGTGGGAACTGTCATGATTTCATGACATGCAGCAAAGGAAACTGTTCCTAGTGAGAACTGTCGTAATTTCATGACAGGTTGAAAAGAAAGCTTGCGGATGTAGAAAGTGTCATGATTTCATGACAGAATCTGAAAGCTGGTCTTCAACAGGAGAAGAGTCATGATTTCGTGATAGAAGCAAAATGAAAGAGCATGGAAGAAGTGTCATGATTTCATGACAAATTCAATAAGGAAGAGCTCAAAGGTGAAAGCGTCACGATTTTGTGACATGTTCCAGTTTCGTGGGTGTAAGGTAGAGAAAAGCACAATGCAGTGAAAGTGTCGTGATTTCACGACATGTTTCATTTTCGCTAGTGCAAGCAAAAAAGAGTGCAAGGAAGCATAAGTGTCACAATTTCATGACAGAAACTGAAAGCAGATCTTCTATAGGAGAAGTGTCATGATTTCATGACAAAAGTAGAAAGGAGGTCGACGAAGGGAAAAGAGTCGCGATATCACAACAAAAGCAAAGTTGATGTCGACAAAGACAAAAGTGTCGCGATATCACGACAGGAGCTTAGTTGAAGTCAACAAAGGCTAAAGTGTCGCGATATCACGACAAAAACCAAAAGGAAGTGTGCGGTTGCAAAAGTTTTGCGATATCGCGACATGTTGTAGTTTTGCGGTAGAAGCTACAAAAGAGTTATAGAGGTAGTGAAGCAACAAAGTTAAATGTGAGCCGATGATGTTTAGGATTTGTAGCCGACATAGTTTAGGGTTTGCAACCAACGTAGTTTAGGGTTGTGCAGCCGACTAAGATCAAAGTTTTTGATCTTGAAAGTGTTAGTATAAAAGGAGGGCCGTTTGGAGAGTTGAGGGTATCGAATGATTCACTGAAGTGCGAAGTTCATAGATAGTGCACAAAGCAAGAAATTCGATCGCTAAGAGCAGAGTGCAAAATTTGATAGTAATGTAAAGAGTGCATTTTGTCGAATCGTCTAAGTGAGAGAGATTGCAAGGAATCAGAGTGTGCAAAGATGGTGCTTATGTGTTTGCACAGAAAGAGCAGAGGGCGTAAAGAGCAACAGGCAAAGACGAACGAGGACATTTGTGCCAGACCGAAGGACTGTGTTTAGTGCAAATTTGAGGACCAGCTTTGGAGGTGATAGAGTTGAGGACAGAGGTCTCCAGCCATAGCAAGGAAGACAGGTGTCTTCTGTGGATAGAGTTCCATTTGCTAAGGGCAGCGAAGGCAAAGGTCTTCTAGAGGATCACCAGCTAGAATAGAGCTAGGGGATTGGTGTCTTCTTTGGGTTGGTGTCCATAAACATTGTAATCAGGAAAGGTATTCCTAGAAGGTGGATTGATAAAATTTAGTAAAATATTTTATCCGTGGAGTAGCCCACATTGGGTGAACCACATAAATTGTTGTGTCTCTATTGTGGATGGTGTTTTGTGCATTTTTTTTATTACTGCTATTGATACTGCTATCTATACACTGCATAATATTGAATTGAAATTTGAATTGAAGAAAAAAGTATAAAGTGGTCTTATACTGTTCACCCCCCCTCTCAATATAAGCTTGTGTTCTTTAATTTGTATTAGAGCTGGTGCCTTCGTAAAGTTTAACAGCTTGAAGGAAAAGCTAGTAAAGAACATAATGGATTATTCAAGTGGCAATGCAGCACCTATTCTTGATGGGTCAGATTTTGGTCTTTGGAGTGCAAGGATGAAGGTTCATCTAATGGCACTTGGTAATGAGGTATGGAAAGTAATTTAAGTTGAGTACACTATTCCTGCACATGGTCCAAATACTAAAGAAGAAAGGCTCCTACATCACAGCAATTCAAAAGCAATGAACACAATCTTGAAAGGCTTACAGAAAGCAGATCTCACCAAAGTGATTCACTACAAGACAACTAGTGAAATGTGGAAACAGTTGCAGGTGGTTCATAAAGGTGATACAAATGTTAGAAAGGCCAATTTGAGACACTTCAAAGGTATGTTTGAACAACTCAAGATGAATGATGATGAAAGGATTAGTGACTACATGTTTTGTATGGATGAGGTTGTTAACTCCATGAAAGACTTAGGTCTTGAGCTTGCTGAAAATGATGTTTGTGATAATATTTTAAGATATATTCCTAATAGATTTAGTGAAAAGATTTCTATTATTGAGGAAGCTAAAGATTTGGATAAGTTGAAAAAGGATGAGCTCCATAGTATACTTGCAGCATTTGAGTTGAGAACTCAAGTGAAGGTTGATGTCAAGAAAGAGGCAGCTTTCAAGGCCACCAAGAAATCCAAGGGTAAACAACTTCAAGAGAGTGATGAGTCTTCTAGTGATGAAGAGGCATATTACAGCAAAAAAAGCAAGTTCTCTAGAAAGCACAAAAGCATGAAAAATATAAGATGTTTCAATTGTGGAAAGTTTGGCCATTATGCTACTGACTGTACTGTTACCAAGAATGAAAGTGATGAAGATGAACAGGATTCTAAGAGCAAGGATTTTGAAAGGCCCAAGCATCACAGGAAGAACAAAGATGAGCATAGCAATAAAGGAAAGAGGTATTCTCACAAGCACAAGAAGAGTTTCTACCTAGACAAAGCAAGTAAGTGTTATAGTAGTGATATTGAAAGTTCTTCAAGTGATGATGAAAATGAGATGCTGTTCATATCAGAAAAAGAGGAAGAACCAAAACATAGATTCATTATCATGAAATGTCTTAGATGTGAAAATTTTGGTCACCTTGAGGATGATTGTACAAATAATAATTTGGTTTCTAGTATGTATGAGGATGCTGCAGAAAACTATAAGGAAGATGCTTGTATGGTTTTTGAAAAAGGTAGCACCTCGAGTGATAAGAAATCTGAAAAAGGCTTTTATTATTCAAAAAGAAAACAAATAAAAGATCTTGAAAGTGAACTTATTAATGCTCTTAGTGCTTTGAAAAAGGAAAGAATGAAGAATGCTATACTCAAGGATAAGTTAGATGAATGTTGTATGGAGAGAGATGATCTTATAGAAACTCTTGATTTCTCTATAGCTAAGACAAAAGAACTCAAGGATGAGTTAGAGTCTAAGGTTCTTGAGTATAGTGAGTTAGAATAGAAAATGGCTTCTTTAAAAGAGGAAACTAAAGAGTACAAGGATAAGCTTTACAAGTTTCAAGATAGCTCCAAAAAGGTTAAGTCACTCATCAAAGGTCAAAGAAAAACAATAGATAAAACAGGCCTTGGTTTTGTTAAGCCACACAAGGAACAAGTTGGAGAGTCTAGTAAGAGACTCCAAAAGGAAGAGAGTTCTGATGAGGAAAGTAGTTCAAATCAAGAGTCCTTTGAGGATAAATGCATAGAAATAGAAAACAGAATTCAGAATGAGAAGAAGAAGTTTTCAGGACCCAAGAGGTCAAATAAAGGAAAATTTCAAGGAAGATGTTTTGCATGTCACAGGTTGGGTCACATAGTTGCACATTGCATGGCTCAAGTGAAGAAGGTAAACGACAATTTTATAAGTGCTAGTTTCTTTCAAGGGCATTGCTACTCTTGTCAACAATTCGGGCACAAGGCAGTCTATTGCGAGGTAAACAACAAAAACAGGTTTGATCAAAATAGGTTTGGCCAGAACAAGTTTGGTCAGAATATGTTTGGGTAGAATAGGTGGATTCAAAGAATAGGTATGCCTCAAAGGAATAACATTGTTACTTGTTATAAGTGCAACAATGAAGGTCACATAGCTAGATAGTGTAGAGCTGAACTTTCAAGGTATAGGAACAGAAACAGTGGCATGATCAGGTCCAAGGATTAATGCACGAAAAAGAACAGGGATGAGAACAAAAACAAGAACAGTGACAAGAATAGGAATATGGACAAAGAGTTCAAGAGAATGCCTTGCAATGAAGTTATAGACGCTAATGATGATAAATTCCTAATGGGAGTTTTACTCCCACCCCATAATTAATCCCCTCATTAGGAGGTGGGGGAGGGACTAAGCTAAGAGGCTCTTTCTTAGTCTCAAGCCCCAAAGGTGGCCCTTTGCCATTGATGACAAAGGGGGAGAGATATGAGTAAGGGGGAGAGTTTCAAGTGAAGAGGAAAGCTTCAAGTCAGGGGGAGCAAAACTTCAAAGGAAGTTTCTCAGTTGTGGGCATAGTTTCTCAATTGTTAGCACAGTTGGTTTCAGTTTTGGCTCTTGAGACGTGTTTTCAGTAAATATTTGCCATCAATGACAAAGAGGGAGATTGTTGGAAATTTTGGGTACTTTGGGTACATTGCATTTGCTCAAGTGTATAAGTTTTCATTGATGTCAAGAAGCTTTTGAAGGAATTTGATTTGATGTAAAATAATTTGTTTTGATGAAGGTTTCGGCATGACAGGTTTAAAAAAAAAGAGCAAGTTAGAAAAGTGTCACGATATCATGACATGTCACAGTCTCATGACTCAAAGAGGAGAGAGAATGTTCAGAGTTAGAAATGTCACAATTTCGTGACATAATGTAGGAGAGAGATTCCGAAAGAAAAAGTGTCACGATTTCATGACATAATGCAGGAGAGAGAGTCCAGGAGAAAAAGTGTTGCGATATCGTGACATGTCGGGTTTTCGTGACCCGAAGAAAAGAAAAGAGCTACGGAGGAAAAGTGTCGCGATATCGCGACATGTCATATTTTCGTGACTTAAGCAGGAAAGTGTTCCAAGTGGGAACTGTCGCGATTTTGTGACATGTAGCAAAGGAAAGTGTTCCTAGTGAGAACTATCATGATTTTGTGACAGGTTGAAGAGAAAGCTTGTGGATGCAAAAAGTGTCATGATTTCATGACAGATTGATATGGTAGCATACGATTGGAGAAAGTGTCACGATTTCGTGATAGAATCCAAAAGTTGGTCTTCAACAGGAGAAGAGTCGTGATTTCATGACAGAAGCAAAACAAAAGAGCATGCAAGAAGAAGTGTCATGATTTCATGAAAAATTCAAGAAGGAAGAGCTCAAAGGTGAAAGCGTCATGATTTCATGACATGTTTCGGTCTCACGGGCATAAGGCAGAGAAAAGCATAAGGCAGCGAAAGTATCATGATTTTGTGGCATGTTCTGTTTTCGCTAGTGCAAGTAGAAAAGAGTGCAAGGAAGCATAAGTGTCATGATTTCATGACAAAAATTGAAAGTAGGTCTTCTATAGGAGAAGTTTCATGATTTTGTGACAAAAGCAGAAAGGGGGTCGACGAAGGGAAAAGAGTCGCGATATTGCGACAAAAGCAAAGTTGATGCTGACAAAGACAAAAGTGTCACGATATCGTGACAGGAGCTTAGTTGAAGTCGACAAAGGCTAAAGTGTCACGATATTGCAACAAAATCCAAAAGGAAGTGTGTGGTTGCAAAAGTGTCACAATATCGCAACATGTTGTAGTTTCGTGGTAGAAGCTACAGAAGAGTTACAGATGCAATGAAGCAACAAAGTTAAATGTGATCCGACGATGTTTAGGATTTGCAGCCGACGTAGTTTAGGGTTTGCAGCCGACGTAGTTTAGGGTTGTGCAGTTGACTAAGATCAAAGTTTTTGATCTTGAAAGTGTTAGTATAAAAGGAGGGCCGTTTGGAGATTTGAGGGTATCAAATGAGTCGTTGAAGTGCGAAGTTCACAGATAGTGCACAGAGCAAGAAATTTGATCGCTGAGAGCAGAGTGCAAAATTTGATAGTAATGTAAAGAGTGCATTTTTTCGAATCATCTAAGTGAGAGAGATCGCAAGGAATCAGAGTGCGTAAAGAAAATGTTGCTGTGTTTGCACAGAAAGAGCAGAGGGCGTAGAGAGCAACAGGCAAAGACAAACGAGGACATTTGTGCCAGATCGAAGGACTATGTTTAGTGCAAATTTAAGGACCAGCTTTGGAGGTGATAGAGTTGAGGACAGAGGTCTCCAACCAGAGCAAGGAAGATAGGTGTCTTTTGTGGATAGAGTTCCATTTGCTAATGGCAGTGGAGGCAGAGGTCTTCTAGAGGATCACCAGCCAGAACAGAGCTAGGGGATTGGTGTCTCCTTTGGGTTGGTGCCCATAAACATTTTAATCGGGAAAGGTATTCCCAAAAGGTGGATTGATAAAATTTAGTAAAATATTTTATTCGTGGAGTAGCCCACATTGGGTGAACCACGTAAATTGTTGTGTCTCTATTATGGATGGTGTTTTGTGCATTGTTTTGATTACTGCTATTGATACTGCTATCTATACACTGCATAATATTGAATTGAAAGTTGAATTGAAGGAAAAATTATAAAGTGGTATTATACTGTTCACCCCCCCGCCTCTCAGTATAAGCTTGTGTTCTTCAATGAGCATGCAAAGAACATTTAATTGGTGTCAATTCTAAATGTAAAAAATAAAATGTTTGTTTTTTTTTGTGTGTTTTGATGTTGAAACTTGCTTCCTAGAAAATATCATTGGAAGTTGGTGAAAATATAGAAAAAATTGGAGTATCATTGGTACGAAACCTCCTACAACACCCAATGATGCACAAAATAGAATGGTGTCTCAATGAGCAAGTGGTGACCTATATGGAAGGTACAATAAAATGATATCCAAATAAGGAGGGAACTAAAAATGTTGAAGTGAGTTTTATATCCTCTCACGAGAATAGGTGGTACTATTTGAGACCTGCTACTAGACCATTTGGGTGTTTGCTTCACTCTTCGATGAGCTTAGTTAAGAACAATAGTTACTGTGATCACTAATTATTTGAGCCTTGTGAATAAAGGTGTCTAATACCATTCCACTCCGAATGTCCATTTTGGTGATGAATTCTAGAAAACCACTCTAAAAAGTGGGGGATTTTTTGGTGATGAAGTCCAAAAACTACTCCTAGTGGCTACTATGGTGACTAGACTGGTAGTGGGTCGGTGGAGGATAGAACTCTGACCTCACCAGTCTTGAGTGGGGAATTGGTGATGAAATCCAATCCTTACACCATTTTTTTTTGGTATGTGAGTGTGCGTAAGTGTGTTTGTTACCACTGAGTGAAAGCAAATATGATATATCTAAATGTCTTTTCAAAAATGAAAGCTAGGCCTAGATGCATTTTTCAAAATGAAACTAGATCTATATGCGATTTTAAAATGAAAACTAGTCCTATGTACCATTTTGGAAAAGAAATAAGAGTCTATTCTATGCAGTATGTAAACAAGCAAAGTGAAGCATGTGATGAGAGGGATTTTGGAACCCTAATTTTGAAACATGAAAGAAGTTTGAGACTAACTATGCAAAAAGAAATTGAAATCCTATGTTAGAAGATGCGAAAAGGAATTGAAATCATAATCTAATGACATGAAAGGAAATATGCAAGTTACCGACGATATTTGTGAAAGAGATGGAAAATTTCTAATATAAATGATTTGACATAAATTTGAGACCTTAATCTAATGACATGAAAATAAATATGTGAGTTACCCAAGGGATTTGTGAAAGATATGGTAAATTTCTAATCTAAATTATTTGAAAGAAATTTGACTCTTATGCTAAAGGATGCAAAAAGGAATTGAAATCATAATCTAAAAACATGAAATATATTTGAAATTTGAATTTGCAAAAAGAAATTGGAAATGATTTGTGAAAAGAGATTGAAATTTATGTGTAAGAAGGAATTGAAAGTAATATGCAAAAGGAAATGAAATTCTATGTTAAGGGAAAAAATGAATCAGAACCCTAATATAGAAGCATGAAAAATATTTGAAGTTTGATTTTTGCAAAAGGGAATTTAAATCTTTGACACAAAAAGGGATTTTAAAAACCTAGTCTAAATGTGATTTTTGAGAAATGAAATTGAAATGCTTTTGAAACATAAGAGAAACTAAAAACTTATGATCTAAACATAGGTTTTAAAAAGGAATTGGAAATGCCTATCAAACATACATAAAGGAATGAAATGCAACCAAAAGAAAAGGAATGAAGAACTAGTTTGATGATTGTAAATAACAAAGAAAAATGAGGAATGCAATTTTTGAATCAAATGATAGCAAATAACTCTCAAATAAATTGAAGGAGTTCTAACCACTATGATAGACCTAATTATTGTTTCAAAAGGAACAACGGTACAAAATAGCACAATGCATTTTGAATGTGAAATTGCTATGCAAAAGAAATACAGAAATAGAAAATTCCAAGGGGAATACTTGACTATTGAGATGCCAGATAGATTTTTTGAAGCTTCTAATGTGATACCCTACTATGTTAGGGTTTTGTGGAGCAATACGATAGGATTTATAAGGTTACCTATGAATTGGAATCTAATTCACAGGCTGGGGGTGAATCAGGCTTAAGAGCTTAAAATTCCTTTTATGTTGGTCTAAAGTGCTTGTCAAGCTTTTGGGAGGTTCTGTTCTACCTTGAGAGTACCTGTAATAGAACTAAAAACCAGATATTGCATCATATTTGTAAAAAAGCTAGCCCAATGCAACCTTCTATAGGGGTCCCATCGAGTGTACCAGAATGAAGCTAACTAAAACTGACCATTTGATCAAACAACTTAAATAAAATATAAATTGGTCAAAAATGCTATTTTTCATGTATTAAGAGTGTTTTTGGGTTACAATATAAATCACTCTATTCTCTTTACAAACATGAAGCATTGTGATGGTTTCCTTTAGTGCCCTTTAATGTAGGTGGATTTCTATGTGCATGGGCCACTAGTAGTTTTTTTGGTGTGGTTCTCTTGTACCTCATCTTGAGACCTAAAAAATATGATTAGTAAGTTTTGGGGCCTACCTTAGACAGTACCCATGGTGATAAATACAAATTCAACATAAAATTAACATGAAAAATGGTAGAAAATGAAAAGAAATTCTACTAGTACATTAAAGGACTAATACCTACTGATTTTTTTGGTGTAGACCCACCACAAGGTCAATTCACAGGATCACCTATGAATTGAAACTCAAATTCATAGGGTAGGAGGTGAATTAGACTATGAATATCCTTTGGTGGAGATCCTTTATTTGGATGTGCTCCCAAGATGCTCTGATGCTATTTGCATGTTTTTTAATTGTCAGATGTGGCTTTGGTATGATTTCTGTAAGGTGAATGAATGAGGAGAGAGAGGTAAAACAAAAGGTGGATCCCTCTATTTATATAAAATTCAATGGTTAGGGGGGTGGTTAGATGAACTAGACCTTAGATTCAATCCCTAGTGAGGTTAGGTTAGTTTTTTGGGGAGGTGTCAAACCCACATGCCCTAAACGAATATCTCATCCTCACACGTGTGAGGAAGGGTTAGTTTTTTGGGTGTCTACACTTGTATTAGTAGCATATACATTGGCCATCGTAATACCACATGGTGTAGTGCTTCCTTTGTGATGAGGGCTCATGGGAAATATTTTTCTTTAGTCTTCATTCTTGGGATGAATTACTTCCCAAGGAGGAGTATGTCTTCTCACCGTAGACCATTTCTCATTTTGTAGCCTTTTCCCGAGTGAAATTTAAATCCTATTGGCCATATCAAGATCATAAATATCAATGTGATCATTTCTATGTTCATCAGAATATTGCATTCGGATCATCAGTCACCCACCATCGATGGCATGTGTGATGGGGCTAGTTTTTATTTTCAATCTTGGGTGGGCAGAAATTCATAATTTATCACTATTCTTTGGTTGGATACCTAAGTTGGTTTCATATTGCACTTGCATTAAGTGGTTACATTATGAGTGGTGGGTTTTGTGGGATTTTGACCATGTAGATAATTCAACCATGGCACTGCTCGAGCCCATGGCTATACACATTGATGCTCTAGTTGAAGTGTTTCTAACTCTATGCTATATGATACCCTTTATCCAAAAATTTCAAGGCAATGACCTTGTTGTTTCTGATGATTTTATTGCTTTCTAGGATAGAGGGTGGGTAATTATAAAAGGGATTAATTTCAAGGTGAGTGTCTTCTTGATCGTCAAAGTTTTTGAACTTCCCATCGATGGTAATAATGTTCATAGGGATAAGCACACCTTGGTCATTGAGCTAATCCATTTTCAAGATAAGGGTAAATGTCTCGATAGAGAGAAGGGTGGCATCATGTGGAAAGGTCTTATTATAACCTAGAATAGAATCATGGTCTTGATAATGGAGTACATAATGATTGATGATATCCATACTCATTTGAGAATCTTTCACATGGCCTTCTTGAACCACATGTGTTCAAGGAAGTAAATTAATATACCCGAATAACTTTATAAGTAATTTGAAATCTCAATTGATAATTTTAGATAAGGGTCATCCACCCATCCCAAACATGAAGGGCTTCATATTTTGCTACACTATTTTTCTATGTAGAATTAAGCAGATAGAGCTACCCTCATGGTGATTCATACCCAGGAAGTGTGTGCCCCTGCTGCATCAGCTTTCAGTGATGACTCAAAGACTGATATTGATTTAGAAGTCAACGGTGAGGTATCTCCAGCCTACACCCACTTCCCTATGAAAAAGGGTCCTTGTTGGCATTCATCCTGAAGGAGCACTTTTGGAACCAAGGTCAATATGAAAGTGGACCTATCAGATTCTACTACTAAGGTGAACCCTGCATTAACAAAGAAAATTAAATCTTAAGAGGTTTCTACTCACACTCACTCTACAAATGTTGGGAAATGCCTAAAGAAGGAGCCCTAGGTTTGTATGGTTGATCTTCTTAGCTCTGCTTCTTCCATGCTCCTCCAAGTTGGGAAGATCATAACCACCATGAACAATGGTATCTTCCAAGGAGTTGATCCTAAAACTACTACTGAGCCATCCAAATAGGATAATCTTGATGAATGAGGTTCTCGAGGCTGCCTATTTTCTATATGGTTTATGTAGGCTCATTTGGTCTTAGTTGTTTCCTTTTCCTCTCTAGTTTTGGTTGGGTCTTTGTTTTTCTGGGTTGTCCACCCTATTTTTTCTGGTTAAGTCATCCATGGCTTGCTTGTTTTTGGATGACTTCCTTTTGGTCCTATTTTGTGAGGATGGGTTCCTCTTTTTCTCTTGGTGGGGTTTCCACCTTCTCGACTACTAAGTTGTAAAAGGTTTAGGGTCCTTTCAAAACCCTCTTATCTATCAAAAAAATGGTATATAGATTATTTTATTTTTAAAAGAGCAATAAAACAACAATTTGTAGGTTTTGGAGATCCTTGTCCTCCTATATAGGATAGGGGTGGACTAAATTTGTTAATCCTTCAATAGGACAATAGTGATCCATATTGGTCGATGGTCTTTGTTTTTTTTTCTTCACTAAGTTGTTGCCTTTCATCTACCTTTCTTGCTCAGTTTTACTTGTTAACTTGACCAAGTCCTTGAAATAAGGATAGAGTCATGATTAAGGGACATACCTACATGTGTCTCCTAAATCATACATCCTAAAAATTGACCATGTCAATATCACCTCTTTAAGTGATAATTATGGTCATTGATTGAATTTAAGGATTTGCATTGTGAAGCCATGATTCTAGCACATTTTACACCTATGGTTATGATGGAACATCATTTGGATCCATATTTGTGATTTTATGGCTCTAAAAATAGTGTAATTTAGTGATTATCCTCAAAAAGGAAAGTTAGTTTTTCATCCTCTATAGATACCCATTTAATTTTCTCATTTAACCATCATTTATTGATTTGCTCCTCATTACTACTAACATTACTCTCAAGCCTTTTTCCTTTATTACTTCAATGACAAACAACCCTTTTCACTTCCTTTCTTTCTATATTGCCCTTGTAGGTAAAACCAAAGCCACTAACTATAAGTTCACTACCTTCCATAGAGGAGTACAAGGTGCTCTACTAGGATTTGTGTCCAAAGACCAAATATTATAACTCAACTATCATTTTTTGGGCTATACTATATCCTCTCCATATAGTCTAGGTGTGATCTCTCTTTTACTACTATGGTGAGATAGCAATTCAAATTGATTAGAAGTGACGATCCCATTATGATTGTTTTATGAAAGGAATAATCCTTGATGTCATATGTGTCAATTAATTTATTTTAATATGCTAGGATTAGCCCTAGTTTCTACTTCTTATGGAAGATCTTATTGTAATAATTTCTTGAAATCATCACTATTAATTTCTACTTAAGTAGGATAGTCTCAAATTTGATTGTTAAATTATTACTATATTGTTTTTTTTTAGCATTTTGGTATATCTTGTATTAATTTGTGTAATTATATGAGATGTTATCTTTTTTCTTCTAATATTTTTTGTGAACTAGGTCCGAGGTGTAGACCAATTGGTTCGACAAAACCTTGTAAGGGGGGTGATGGTCCAAGGTTCAAATCTTAGGCCTTGCTAAACTGAATGCTAGTCCCTTTCCTGGTTGTTTCAATGACATAAATAACTATGTGGTGGCTTTCAGGGTAGACAACACAGAATACTATGGAAACCATAAAATATGAATAACCTACCCATATTCATGGTGGCTACCGATTCCACCATGTAAATTCAAAAATAAAAAACATTTTTGTGAACCTGACATGAAACTTACCTTCTAAGGATATCTAGTTTTTATATTTTAGTCTCTAGGATTTAGCAACTTCATATCCATAGATTTTTTGTTGGTGGTTTTATTAGATAAAATTTAAATATTGTTGAAGACTTTCTCTTTCTCCTAGGACTATTTTTAATATATTTTTATTTTTTTCTATGAAAGATTTTAGTGGTTGGGTTTCTTTGGTATATAAACTTTGGTAGAAACCTAGTTGCCCTTGAGTAAATTTTTTGCTTGCTCTTATGGGTTCTATCTCTTCTTATAAGGACTTTGGATTGACCACTAGATCTAAAAAGAAACACATTCTAGAATTCCAAAAAGTAGAGGATTTCACTTAATCCATTGCTCAGGAAAATAATATTGTTCATCCCCTAAGCTTAAATATGATCAAGAACTCTAAATTAGTTACTAAATTAATAGAAATTTTTATTTTTAGGAAGAAAATACCTAGATATAGACTTTTAAAAAACTTATAGGTCTATTTTAGGGTCTCAAGAGACTTTGGAAGCATCGACATTGGCTAGTGATGATGAATGGCATGCTAAATATTGATCACCACTAAATATGATGATCATAGACAAATAGTTTTAGATGTGAATGATGAACATAGAATACACCATATTGAATTCCATGCCCATTATAAACCTCATAACAAAATTAGATGTCTATATGATGATTCTTAGAGAATATTTGGCCTATCAACTAAATTGTCATATGCATGATATTGAGAAGCAAATGGAGGCCTTTAGAAGATAAATAGTCAAAAAAAAGGTAGGATATGATGATCATTATTAATAAAATTTTAGTGTTAATGGAAATCCTATAGTATAAGTGGTTATCCCTCCTTAAATACTAAACCTTAATGCTACTCTTCCTCTGCTTCCCCTAGAAAATCATGGAATGGATTTACCTATATCAATGAATCCTACTCTGGGAAATTATCAAATCCAATATCTCACTCCTAATGTGGAAGCTATAGACTTGTCTAGGCATGCTCCTAAATTCTTCTATGATAGTACAAATAAAGTGTAAACATTGATTGATATATTTATTTCTTATTATAGGGATTGGTTACACAATGAAAACGTTTTTTCCAAAGTTGATTACTAGGGCTTTGGTGGGAAATTATCTCGATTAGTTTGGATCCTTACCTAAACACTTTATTGGATACCCAAATACTTTTGTTAAAAATTTAAAACAAGAATTTAACAATGACATGATTGTGATGGAGTTAAGGGATATTTTTGTGAATGCTAAACAAAGCCCTAATGAATTTGTTGTTAATTACACATGAGGTGGAAAATATTTAAAATTCATGCTAACATGAAGATAAGTAAAGAGGAAACAACAAAAAAATTATAAATAATATTAGACCAACTTTTTACGATAATATCCAAGAAGAAAACACATGTGGCTTTCCTTCCCTTGACCAAGTTATACACTTCAATAAAATCCTTGAATATTGGGAAAATAAATAAGTTAAAAGGTAAATTAAAACCTAAAATACCTAAAAAGGATGTTGTCAGGGATGGGATTTGTATTTTAGTTATCCAAGATACCTTTCATGAGTTATAAATTGCTTGACCTATAGTGCATATGTTGACCAAATCTAAAAATTGAGAACATGATGCCTTAATGGACCAATGAAGATATGTAAAATATATCTATCATCTAAGCTTAAAAGATACCATTGGAATGATAGTTTTGAAGCACATATATAGAATAATCATAAGAAAATTTTCTTTTTGCATAGAACTTATTGCCATGATAATTATACTTGCATGGAATTATGTATACTTGGTCTCCCTTTATATGTATCGTTTTGCACACTACAAGTAGAGAAGACTATAATATTAGTTTTTCTAGCATTTAATTTCATGTTAAATTCTTTATAAAATTGCTCTAAATATTTTGCATGATCTTTTAAACATTATTTCTTATAGATTATGATAAGGCCATTAGAATAGAGAAATTTGTTTGACTACATTACAAGCCAATTGTATCCCATCTCCTATCATCCTTTCCACACATTCATTTAATTTTTCAATATAAAGGCTAAAAACTTTGGTGATAGTAGACACTATATTTCACCCCAATACCACTTCTACAACACTCTAATAACCCTTCTAGAGTTATAGTTATTTCTACCACTTGCTTAAGAATTTTATGTATAATTTTCCTATAATTCCTAGGTATGTGATGTTCTTCCATTATTTTCCATAATTTACCTATTGGAACATTATAAAAATACTTTTTAAAGTCACTAAAAAATAATGACCTTATTATTTTCATTCAACATCCTTCAATAATGAAGTGATGGAATGTTGAGTGCTTGTTTCTAAGCCATAATTTTCCTCTTTCCTTATTTTTCTACCCACTAATTGTTTCTACTTTCTACTATGTTATGAAATAGTTTTATAAAAATAGTATTAGTCATGATGGTGTAGTAATTTGCAAGATTGTTGGTGTATACGTTTTTATACAAGGATATCAGTAAGCTAGTTGTCCATTCCAATGGAGATATTCCTTTAAATATGGCATTAGAAATATTTATGATTTGTGGTGCTAAGATGTTGACTCCATAGCCTATAAATAATCTATATCATGAGCTTTGCCTATTGATATTTTTTTAATGTTCTCTTTCAGTTTTTTAAAATAAATAAGCTTCTCAATTATATTAATTGTATAAGGGCTATTGTTTTCTTGGTTTTTATCATATCACTATCTAGCTTATTCCAAAAATTGTTCACTTGTGTTATTATTTTGTGTGTGCTTTTTTGATTTGTTGTAGCTCTTTCTAAAATTGTATTGGAAATAATTCAAGGTAATAACAATATTAATTTGCAAACTTCAATATTCATATATAATTTAAAATGATAATTAATTGTTAAAATCATAAATTTTAATTGATCAATGAGTTTTAATATATTTGTATTTAATTTAAAGTAATCGTTAATCATTGTCTCATTTATTATAAATTTTAAATCTACAATTTCTATTCATATTTAATTTTAATTAAATTATTAAATACTATATTTTATAACATAGATGTGAGATATATGAATACATTATAATTTCTAATGATTCTTTTTCATTTTCATTTTATAAATTACTATTTTAAAAATATAATTAAGGTTTATTTAAATTTATTTATTTATTTTTGTTAAAGTAACTTACAATGGGTAGAACAACTAGGGACCATAGTCCTCATGGGCATAAAATGGACCTGCCTCTTCTTGCTTCGAACTTGGGTAACTTAGATAACAATCTAACTACATGCTACTAAGGTGTTCCAACATGGACTTTTTTTTTATTTTTTTAAAAACTAAAGTATAGATATATATGTGTTTAAATATTGCAAGCGAATATAATAAATTAGTTTGTTATTTTGTATAGACCTACCTCATAACATTAGCATTTTCAAATAATACAAAAGTCATCAAAAATTATTTTCAAATGACAAAACTCAATTTTTTGAAAGTTCGTCCATGATACATCAAACTAACATAAAATGTCTCTTCAATTCATATTATATCCAACAACTTAACCACTAAATAATAAAATGTGTTCTTAAATATTTACTTCATCTTGGTTAGGAACATTGATCCTTGGTATAGTCTTAATTGGAAGAATATACTTCAAAATATATTTTATTATTAACCTTAAAAATGTAAAGAAAACAATTTAAAATATAAGAAAACTTCATTAAAAGAGAAGTAATATTTATTAAAAACTAAATGTTTGAAAACTTTACACCTATTATCCACGAGAATTTTAATGCTTTAAGATATATCTCCCTATTACGACCTTAGAGTCAATAAAAGGCTTTAATAAACTAAATTTTTATACCAAGAGTAAAAAACATAGTATACCTCCATACCTAAGACATATTCACATCTTAAAAACCTAATAACACAAAAGGGTAAATAATATTTTTATTTATATTCCTCTTTCTTAAATATTGAAATTGATACAGTGAATAAGATCTTCCAATTGCATTCTGTAGTTGGAGGTAAGAAACATTAAATTAATTACATTAATTTCTTTCATTAATTACCTAATTGTTGATGTAATATAATCCCTAATTAATAGGAATAAGTTGAGTTATTTATGAATATAATGGCCCTTAAACTCCATTTTTGCAACATCTTTTGTCAAGTATAGAATATGGTCATCTAAGATGTCTTAAAACATATACCTTTACAATATTTTGTGATCTTGATTTTGTTACAAAAGAGTATCTATTATTAGAATATTTATGATAAATTTTAATTTTAATCAATGAACACATTTAGCATTGATAAGAATTATATTTTTCTTTTCTTTAAATGCAAATTTCTTATATGGCCATGTCATTATTTCTTTGTAAATATGAAATGTTTAAATATTTGACCGTAATGTCTTTAGACCTTAACTTTATATCCTCTTCCAGTTCAACCCCATCATTTTACCTTTAATGCTTGATTGTTCTAATGATTAAAATTTTGAACTCTTATTTTTCTTCTTATTTTTAGATCTAACTATATACAATGGACTATATGTGCATCAAACTTTATTTACGTAAATGACACTTAGAAGAAGTTAATTAACTTCTACTCTTTCAAATTTTCAAGACACATGTTATCTCATCAACCTCATCCTTCATATTATATGCGCTATAATACCCGTGTTGTAGCTTTAGCTATCTTTTTTCCTTTAATGCCAACTATGTGTATTGAACTATCCATGCAATTATTGAATATATTACTTCAAACTTACTTTTTATCCTATGGTGGTCCACATGTTTCTCCATATTATTTAAAAACATGGTCAAATTCTCCTTTATAAACGATGGGATATTTTATATATCCTTCTATATTATAGAACACTCCTTTGAAAAAATCAATTCAACGGTGACAAAGATTCATATATTAAAAAAATATAATCTTAGGGTTTTGCTCTGCAACTCATCCTGAGGAGCCGAGCTGACTTTGCGTTCATCATTTGCATGTGTGATTTTTGGCCTCGTCACAGTGCTGCATGTGCCAGTGGATGGGATCTGTTGCTTTGTCCTTCCATTATTGATTTGCCTTGGGCGGAATTACTATGTTTTTTTAATATGTCACATTTGGTTCCTCCTGGTTCATCGTCTGGTGAAGCCGATGGAGAAAAGGATGGGAGGAAAGCAACCTCGAAAGTTCATTCCCACGGTGTTCCACAAGGTAATGTGCCAGACATTTCTATTCCCCTCGATAGTTTCAATAAAGCTTGTACTTGGCTAGAGAAAAATACTGTCATAGGCTATTTCTTGGGCTGTATCCCCTCTGATGCAATTCTACGAAACTGGTTTCAAAGCTATTGGAACCCATATGGTATCTTTGTAGAGTCTGTGCAAAACCTGACCAAAGGTTTCTTTCATATTTGTTTCTCTGATCTAGAGTGTGTCAAAAAAGTTCTCAACAAGGGTCCTTGTTATGTTCATAGCACTTTTCTTATTTGTCAATGACTTTGTTGGATCGGCTGGATTGTGGATGGGGGTGGTTAAGTCAATGGAGATCATGTTGATGAAATGATTTTGGTCTCCATTACCACAAGTGTGGTGACTCGAACATCCTGAATTATGTTTGTGCTCCAGATCTAGATTTGGAGGTATTGACACGAATGGATCGTCCCTATGTATGGAGAGGAGGACAAGGTCTACCCTCGAAATTGATATCACTATAGGGTATCTGGGTGGAAGGTGCTCTCTGTATGCCTAAATTGGCAAATGCAGCACTTGGTCCAATTGTACTAGTTTTAGGTGCCAGCTATGCCTTGGCCCTGTGTTTAGCTGTTCAAACACATCATCAATATCCAAGGGGTATTGTTGCTGCATCTTCCACATGTGATTGAGATATGCCATCTCAGTTTCATCTTCATAATCACTATCGGAGATCCAAAGGCCTTCATTAGTTCCAACAACTTTTTGTGACACGTGAGGCTCATCCTGCTCGAGCAAATTGATTTGGCCCCATCGAGGTTTTTCGGCTCTCTACAAGGGGACCTGATGTTCTTGAGGGGGCACTTGCTCGATTAGAGCATCCAAAGGGAACATTTCCAAGAGGCTTTCTTGATAATCATCCATGGGGGTCACTTGTGAGTGATTGCTATCCGATTCGAAGGGGTCCCATGGTGCTACCTCATATTTTGACTCGTCTTTTGAAGATCCTTCTTGACCTTGTCTATACCCCTCTTGTAGGTGAGTTTTTGAACTTTCTCCTTTCTCGATTAAAGGGAAGGGGTTGTTGAGGTCAACAAGGTTGATTGTCAATGATGGGAGAAAATTCCCCAATTTATATGTTGTTTTAGGATTGGCATATGGATCTAATGCCAACCCATCCTTGTTGCCTATCCCTAGGTCTTGCATGTTCTATACCAAGATGTCAAGGGGTAGGGGGTGGTTGAACCCTACTCCTGACTTGTCGTATGGCATCTAATATCTTGGTTGGCAAAGAACTCACACTCCTTGCTCATATCTACCTAACCCATATCCATGCCAATTGCATTGGCCAAGATATCTCAAAGCAAAATCTAGGTTGGACAAATAGTTGACGTCTTTAGCAAAAGGCTCTTCATATTTGTCCTCTTGCATGTAAGTTTCGATGCCATTATCAAGGCCTCTATATTTTTTGGTTTGGCAGGTAGCCTAGACGAACAATAGTGCCTATGGGGAGGAGAGGTCTCCCCATGTCTTGCATGGACTCAAGTGTGGGTGTTGCCACAATGTTTCACACCAGATACTCCCCCAGGCCCCTGTTGGCCATCTCAATAGTGATTGTTGGTGGTTGAGGCGGAGGGAATGGGAGTTCTTCCTCAGTCCACTCCATGTTAGGTGAACCAGGCATCTCGACTTCCACTCGGCTAGGCATCTCTTCTGTAGATATGGTTGAGACTGATGGCGGTGCCTCTTCTAGGGGTTTCTTCCCATTGTCCTTCGATGTGGCCACTATAGGTGGCATTGTTGATGAAGGACCAGATGATGAAGATGGACCTAGCTGGGCATTTGATGGACTCAACAACGAGGATGTATGTGGAATCAGACCCTGTTTAGATGGATTCAACTAAAAATCTAAATGTGTTGATGGAAGGGTCGATTGCGGCATTAGCTGCACCGCATTGCAATATTTGTAGGGTTCTAAGTCCACCAGGACTACATGCACCTGCCCTTCGAATGTATACTTTAAGCATGGGTGGGCTATTAAAGGGACACAGTTCATGTCCTTGATCCATGGTTGGCCTAGCAAAATGTTATAAGCCATATCATCCTCCAAGATGTGGCACAATGTAGGAATAGTCTTTTGTCCCACTTGTATGGGTAGGACAATTGTGCCAACTATCGAGCATATCACATCATTGAATGCTCGCAAAGTGTAGGTGGAGGCCATGATGTGAGATGTTGGCAACTTCAAATGTTTCAATGTTGTTGTTGTAATGATATTATTGGACAAGCCAGTGTCCACCAACACCCTCTTATATGGAATCCCATTGACCCACGCAATGACGTGTAGGGGTGGATCTGCCATGTCACCAGTCACTGATTTCATCTCATTCTCTCCAAAGGTGATGACTAACTCGGTGCATCTTTTGACATGTCCCACAAAGTTGTTGAAAGAGTTTACTTCATGGGGCTGCAACTCGATGGATTTTAGTATATCCATTAGAGCCTCCCTATGGGGCGATGATTGTTGTATGAGCTCATAAATGGAGAGCCTAGCCGACGTGGTCCTCAAACTATGGGTGAGTTTGGTCCGAATTATGGTCACTGGTCTAGGTGGAGTAGGTTGTGTAGGGTGCTGTTGTGGTTGTGACGTTTTTGGCACCTCTCCTGTAGCTGTCATGGGGGCAGCTATTCTTAGGTACCTCTTGTTTCGAGTCACTACACTGATCATCCCTACATACCCCTACATGGGGTAATTCTGTGTGACTTCATTGACTTGTAGGGTCTTTGCTTCTACATCATGGGCAGGTAGGGGGTCTTTGAAGACCTCCATCTATTGGTTGTTTAGTGCTACTATATTATCCACCACTAGCATCTTGTTATCGATTAGGTCTTGCACGAAGCTTTTAAACTTCCAACACGCATAGAGGTCATGTCCCTTCTGTCGATGAAACTTACAGTACAAGTCTTCTCTATAACCTTTGGGTTTTGATGTGTTGGGGTCTATAGGTCAACTCTTTGGAAGGTTCATCAAGTTTGCCATGGTCAAACGGTCAAACAAGGAGTCTTTAGACTCTGTGAAGGGTGTGAACTATCACCTAGGGTGACGTTGCTGATTTTGATCTTGTCGATGGTTTTCTCTTTCATAACTGTCAAGAGGGACCACCTGATAGTTAGCCTTTGGGGGTTGTGTTGCTTGTACAGGCTTAGGTACATTTATAGCAACTTGGTTGAATGCAGTGGGTTTTGGTTGCATGGTCCCTATCTTGGCATTCTTAGACCATTCTTTCTTCTTTGGCTTGGCGATCTTGCCATCCTAAATCTTGATCTCCTTAATGATTATGTCTTGCGCTAGAGCTTCCTCTAAAGTGGCATATTGCTATAGCTACAATAGCATGGATATCGATATCAAATAGCTCTTTGAGAACATTTGGGTAAGGTCAGTCATAGGAGGGATGTAGGGCAGCTTCGAAAGCAATGTCCTCCACTGATTCCCATAGGCTGCCATGGTTTCTTCTTCATACTGCCTAAGGCTGACTTAGTGACACCTTCTTCTTGGTGTTGAAGGCGAAGCATTCGAGGAACGCATCCACTAGATGATCTAAGTTACTGATGTTGTGCTTTGGCAATTGAGTGAACCAATCCGAGGTAGGGCCTACGAATGTGGTTATAAATATTCTTAGCAACAAAGCATCATTGTCTTGAATTCCAAAGCATTGGCTCAAGAATCTAGTCATGTGCTCTTGGGCATCCTCCTTACCTCTAAAGATTTACAACTGGGGTAGCTTGAAGTGTTCAAGGTATGAGGGTGCTGGCACTAAGGAATACAGTGGGTGACTACAGAGTTGGCATAAAGTGGGCTTTTAGGGCCCAAAAGTCTTGGTCTCCATAGACTCTAAGTGCTCTAGCAGCACTTTATATGCATTGGAATATTTGATCTCTTCCTCCTTGGTTAGTTCCCGTTGTGGGTTGTGGAAAACTTGAGGCCTATGGAGGAGTGGCCGAATAGCACCCCCTCTACCTTGGTAGGGCATTTCAGCCCGCTCTTCTTCTTGCTCATACTCCTCATAAGCTTCTTGAGGAGTTTCTAGGTGAGACATATAACCATGGGTGGGTCCCTACAAAGGGTGCCCATCGTTGTTCCTAGGAGTGGCCTCCCGCTCAGGTCTAGGAGGTCTCAGAGGAAACACTTGGTAAGGTCATGGGGACCTATCTCGCACCAAGGGGTTGTGCCTCTTATATAGTTCTACTCTTTGGGTGTAAGGGGTTGGAACCCTCTCAGGCATAGTGTTATGGAGCAGCTCATATGTTTGACGTCAAATGCACTATTTTCTAAGGTGATACAGGTGCTCCAACTATTGTTGGTCTTGCTCAAGCTACATGATTTGTGCTTGGTAGGAGGCATGTTTGGTAAATGCCAAGTCAATTTGTTCCATAGTCTTAGGTCTAGGGGGCCTAGATTCCTCTCCTACATGTTTATCTCGGTCATGATGATCCGAGATCTCTATAGGTCACTTTCCTCTATCGAGGTTGGTAGCATTTACCCGAGGTTCTGGCCTCAGTAGGTGATTTTGGTAGATAGCAGGTGCGGAGGCGCATTGCTCCCATGCTATGTATTGCTCTTGATGAATGTAATGATCTTCCTTGTGCTCCCTTTTATATATGTGAAAGGGGCAGGTAGAGTTGGCTTGCCCTGTCTGAAAAGCCTTATGCTCTGGATTTGGCTTGTTATTCCTAACAGTGCTGAGGGGTAGAGGAGGGATGAAATAATCATGTGGCCTATCCTTATGGACCCTATGTTGTTCTAGCACTTCATTGTGCGGTGGACACTCATACCAAGCATCTAATGGAGCCTTCCCATTTATATTGAGTGCCATGTGTAGGGACTCCTCCTGAAAGGGTCTATGTTGAACGGGAGTGCCCCTCGAAGGGGTGCCTCTATAGTCCCATTCTAAAATGGCACGATGTGGACTATCTTGTGGGTCAGGATGCCAAGGTGGTATAACCAAGTCCTTGGGGATATAACGAAGGTGACTTGTTCCCCCTTGTACACTCTTCGTAGTTGTTGCCTGTGATTGGGCTTGGTTACAGGTGTACACCATGGTGGTGTCTCTCTACAATCTACGTAGGGTTTTTTTTTTTTTTTCTTTTCTATGATTTTTTTTAAGCTACACTAAACAAACAAGAGCCACACAATCAAAGAAGTGATTATCTCATTTATAGATTAAAAATGTGCCCTAAATATGGTTTAGTGTGTTTTTATTTTTGTTTTGAAAGCTTTGCGAAGAACGTGTTGTTGTATATGCAATATGATCTCTTGTGTCTCCCAAAATGGTCGCCCCTTTGATATACCACTGCCAGGCCATTATACAAAACATATCAATATACCCGTCCTTACGTGAGGGAAACTATTAGTATGCAAGAGCATAATGGTACGTGGAACATATGCGGTACAGAAAGGGGATCGCCCTATTTTTGATACCTACCATAGAAGACTTATCCTCATGCTCTAGGAATCACCCCATCTACAGTCGGTCAAATTTCGTCAGGATTTACGTCTAGCAACAATAGCGATCGGGGTTATGGATGCAAAAATTCAAGCCAAGGTGGTGATGAAATCCACCATTGGTCTTGATCAAGGTTTGGGGTTTTATGACCAACTCCTTGTTGTTTAAATTACCACGTGGTGTGTGGGGTTATTTTTAATTTGCATAAATGAAGAAAACAAGCATTAAAAACTCTCCTATGTAAGCAAATAACCAAAAAATAGAAAATAGAAAGCAAAAAATGACAGAAGGTGTTTAGGATTCCTACCTCTTCTCAGCCCAAATTGGATGGCTCTGATTTTTTGCCTTGAAACTACATAGAGAGCTATTCATTCCTGGGTGGGATGAATAAAATAACTATATTCATCATAGGGTGGGGTGAATTCCTATTCATCCCTAGGTAAGACAAATTCTAGCTCTGTATTCGTCATAGACTGGAACGAACAGTAGTCCAGCGTTTGAACACTTGGTACCTGCAAGCAGAAACAAGAAATTTTTAATCAAAAGTTTGATCTCAAAAATAGAGGATAGGGTCCCACCATGATCGCCACTGAAAGCATGAGGATACGAAAGTGAAAAGGAAACACCAAGTGTGATGCAAGAGAAGCCAAAGATAACGCTAAATCCTATGAATTGAAAATGCATGAAAGGAGAGAAACATAAACGAATCAAAACCAGATAGAAAGTAAATATGGAATAGAGTCCTTTTTATTAGTTTGCTTTAAAATCTTTGTTACAACATGTCTCCTCCATTTTCAGGGGCTAGAAGCATCAAATAAGGTTTCGTTACACCATGGGTGGTATGCCTTCTTCTGCATGCCCACATGTAAAATGGGTAGGCTAAACATTGTTGCCGCTTGCATGAAAGGGTCTTTGATTCTTTCCTGCTCCTTCAGTGTCAAGATCCTATGTTCAAGAAAATAGAAAACAATCAGTAGCACCTGCGGATGAAATGAAACATGCAATCCCCAAGCCTAAGATTAGTGCATGCAAAGAATAAATAAAACGACAACTAAAAGAGATCCAAATGAGCTAAAAACTTGACAGAGACATGAAAACATCACCAAGAAGGCACTGCAAAAATAATAGTAAAAAAATTCACCACGGATTTCTAATCACTTCGGGGTGGGACGATTAGACCTACAACAAAATGTTAAAAATAACTATCCCAAATTTCCCATACGGGATGTTCCAAATCACCTACAAAGTTGGGGGTTAGGTAAAATGGGGTATTTTGGAAAGACCCAGAAGGTCATATTTTTCCAATTCAGCCTCTATCGCCAGGAATTTTATGATGCTACCTGCATGTTAGCGAAAATGAGAAATAACAAAAACATGATCAAAACTGCTCAAAATTACATGAAATTTGAATGAAAGCCTATCTAAGCAACCTAGAATAAAATTCAAAAATAACATAACTGAAATATGCTATAGATTTCTAATCGCTCTAGGGCGGAGCGATTAGGATTGTAGTAGTGTGGGAGGTGCCCGGGGGCAGGATGCCCACCGTTTAGGGACCGATTTTGGCACCAATCCACTTGGTATGGGTCCAAAACCTCTTTTAGATTTTTGTTGACAAATTTGGGTAGGATACTATGGCCAAATGTCGGGTTTGGGGTCCGGATTGCACTTCCAATAACCACCCAATGACCTCCCTTCCAAAAGAGAGATCAAGGATGTGAAAGACACAACCAAAAGTGAGTATGCAAAATAGTAGCACTTCGTTGCTCAAAATTATCCTTCTCTGTATATATTTTTGGGTGAGAAGACTCACCATTTTATAGACCTGATGGTCTCTATGTATGAGCATGAAGAGGTGCCACTTGGAAATCATGCCTTTCCAGGAGGGGAGAAGATTCCTACCTGATTAAGGGCTCCATTAATGCCTCTGTAATTGCGTCTAGGGCTCCAAAATGCTCACTCGCACTCCCATGCAATGAAGGAGGAGTTAAGTGGTGGATCTAGGCTTCCATTTGTCAAGATTTGACCTTTTGCTCGTCAAACCTGCTATTCGCCCCACCCTGGAGCAAATACTGCTAATCGTCCCTGGGTGGAATGAATACCAGTATGTAATCGTCCTTGGGTGGAATGAATAAGGAGCAGAGTGCCTGAAGGGTGCCAAATCAACCAAAACTACTGTGATAATGGTTAGGGCCACTGCTTAACCTCTGGGGGCTGCCCTGGGGGCTGTGTGTGTCAAATCGATCAGTGGTTGTAGTCACATAATTGGATTGGTGCTGTTTTGGTATCTACAAATATCATTATCAATTTTACCACAATATATGCAATGGGATGTAATATAAAATTAGGTGCAATATCTCCTCTAAATATAATAGTTGCACTCATTCAAGTTGATATAAACATATTACATTGAATGGATTCAATACATTGGATGTCCCCTTGCAATGTCTAAATGAGATACTCAATTGGATGGAGATTGCTTACACTAAATGAGAATACTCACACTAAGTGGGGATTACTTACACTAAATGCGAATACCCAATGATGAAGATACAACATATTTATAACACTAATAATGTTAGTAATAGACTACATAACTCTATCCATAAATGCAACTAATAGGTTTCAATCCTATTGCTAATATGGGTTTTCATATAACTAATTTTTGCTCATATTGCTTTTTATTTTATTTTAGTTTTTTTTGTAGAGTTGCTTTTCTAAATTTTCAATAAAATAAACATTAAAATATTCTAAAATTCTCCTTAATATTTATTTTGGACAAGAGTGGACACTATAGACACCAAAACAGCACCAATCTGATTATGTGACTGCAAACACTGATCACATTGGCACACACAGCCCCAAGGGTAGCCCCCAGAGGTTAAACAATGGTCCTAACCACTCCCACAGTAGTTTTGGAAGGTCAAAAATTATTTTTGCACCTTCAGGAACTTTGCTCAATATCTGTTCCACCTAGAGATGAATTCTAATTGGGATTCGCTCCACCCTGGGATGAATTCCTAATTCGCTCCAAGGTGGGGCGAATTACAGGTTTGACAGGTAAAAAGTCAAATCTTTACAAATGGAAGCTCAGATATACCACCTAATGCCTCCTTTAGTTCATGGGAGCATGGGTGAGCATTTTCGAGCATTAGGGGCTGTTACAGGGGCAGTCATGAAGCCCCTAATTAGGGAGGAATCTTCCCTCCCCTGGAAGGGCATGGTTGCCATGTGGTGCCTCTGCATGCTCATCCTAAGATACCTCTAGGTCTATAAATTGATGAGTTTCCTCATCCCAATATATACAAAGTAAGAGCAATTTTGAGCAACGAAGTGCTACCATTTTATTTCCCCATACATCCTTGTGCAATTTGTGCCTTCTACATCCTTGATCTATTTTAGAGAGGAGGTCATTGGGTGACTATTGGAAGGTCGAATCCTGATCCCAAAACCTAACATTTGGCCATAGAATACCACCCAATTTTTTAACAACACCTTGTGAGAGATTTTGGACCCATCCCAAGTGGATTGGTGCCGAAATCAGGCCCCAAACGGTGGGCGGCCAGCTCGGGCGCCCCCACACTGCTGCAGGCCTAATCGTCCCTTTTAGGAATGATTGGGAATTTGTGGTAGATGTTGCTTTCTATAATTTTCATTTTTTGCATTCAATTCCATGATGCTTAGATAGGTTTTCATTTAAATTTTGTCTCATTTTGAACAATTTTGATCGTGTTTCTATATTCGTTCGCTTTTACTAACTTGTAGGTAGCATCATCAAATTCCTGCTAATGGAGGCCAAATTGGGAAAATTTTAATATATCGGTCTTCCCAAAATTTCCCCAATTAGCTAACCCCAAGTTTGTAGGTATTTTGGAGCTCTCTAGGCCAAAAATTTGGGACAGTACCTTTTCGGCATTTTGTTGCAGGTGAATTCATCCCACCTCGGAGCGAATTCAAATCGGTGAGGAATTTCTTGACTGGTCTTTTGTAGTGCCCTCCTGGTGATGCCCTGATGCCCCTGTCCACTTTTTAGAACATTTGGATTCATTTTAGCCATAGTTTAATTCATTTTTCTCATCCATTTATCGCAGGCTTAGGGATTGCATGTTTTGTTTTATCCGTAGGTGCTATTGATTTTCTTTTGTTTCTTTGAGCACAGGACCAGAACATTGGAGGAACATCAAGGAATCAAAATTTGTAGACACAAGTGGCAATGACATTTTGGTCCACCCATATTACATGTGGGCACGCAGAATAAGGAAGGCTATCCATGGATGTAACCAAGAGATGAATTTAACGCTCCTCGCCCTTGAAAAGGGAGGATGCGAATTGTAACCGAGTTGTGGAATACATCAATAAAAGAGAAGGGCTATTATTTCATTTGGTTTTCAATTCATGCTTTTTCCATTTCATGCATTTTTAATTCATAGGATTTAGCATTAAGTTTAGCTTCATTTTTGCATCGTGCTTGGAGTCTTTCCTTTCTTGTTTTTGTATCCTTGTGCTTTTAGTGGCGATCATGGTGGGACTCTGTCCTCTACATTTTTGGATCAGAAATATGATCAAAATTTTCCTTGCTTGCAGGTATCTTTTTTTTTGTAACGCGGGACTACTGTTTGTTCCAGTCTATGGCAAACACAGAACTGTAATTCATCTTACCCAAGGATGAATGGGAATTCACCCCACCCTGTGACGAATATAGTACTGTAATTCATTCCCCCCCAGGATGAATTTCTATCTATGCAGTCTTCGAGAAGAAACTCAAAACCGACAGATTTGGGCAGAGAAGAGGTAAGGATTCTAAATTTTTCTTATCTATTTTCGTCTTCAGTTTTTTTGTTTAGGGTACTTGCTTGCTTAGGGAAAGTAGTTTTTCTTTAACACTTGCTTGTTTCTATTTTGAAAAATAAAATGAACCCCACACACCACGTGGCAAATTAAAAACCAAGGCACTGGTCGTAAAACCCCAACCCTTGATCAAGACCAACGGTGGATTTCATCACCACCTTGGCTTGATTTTTGCATCCATTACCCCGATCACAACTATTGCTAGACGTAAATCCTGATGAAAGCTAACCGAGTGTAGCTGGGGTGATTCCTAGCACATGAGGATAAGTCTTCTATGGTAGGTGTCATAAATAGGGTGATTCCCTTTTCGTACCGCATACGTTCCACGTACCATCTACTCTCATGTACCTATAGTTTCCCTCACGTAAGGGCGGGTATATAGAGAGGTTGGCATATCAGCCTGGCAATGGTATATTGAAGGGGTGACCAATTTTGGGAGCCATAAGATCCACCATTTGAACATTCTTTACAAAAACCTTCAAAAAACTTCAAAAAAAAAACAAAATAAAAAACACACTAAACCAGGTCTAGGACACACATTCAATATTTAAAGGAGATAATCACTGCTTGTGTGTGTGTATGATCTTTTCTATTTAGCGTAGCATAAAAAAATAATAAAAGAGATAAAAATCTACATAGCTTGTAGGACAGCACCACCATGGTGTACACACGTAGCCAAGCCCAATCAAGGGCGAAAGCTACGGAAAGTGTACAAGGGGGCACAAGTCACCTCCACTATAGCCCTAAGGACTTAGTCATACCACCTTGGTGGCCTGACCTGTAAGAGAGTCTGCATCAGTCCATGTCAAGATGGAATTATAGGGACACCCCTTTGAGAGACACGCATGTTCATCATAGCCCCTTTCAAGAGGAGTCCTTACACGTGGCACTCAACATAGATAAGAAGGCTCTATTAGAAGCTTGATATGAGTGGCCACCACGCAATGAAGTGCTAGAGCGGCATAGTGTCCATGAGGAGAGGCCACATAATTATGGCATCCCTCCTTTTCCCCCCATCACTATTAGAACCAATAGACAAAATCTAGAGCGCAAGGCTCTTCAAACCGGGTGAGCTAACTCTGCCCGCCCCTTTCACACATATGAAAGGGAGCACGAGAAAGATGATTACATTCCTCAAGAGCAATATACAATGTGGGGGCCATGCGCCTTCGCACCAGCTAGATACCATGATCACCCATTGAGGCCAAAGCCTCGGGTAAATGTCGCCACCATCGACAAAGGGAAGCGACCTATTGAGATCTCGGATCATCATGATCAAGGTAAGTGCATAGGAGAGGCGTCTAGGCCTCCTAGGCTCAAGATGGCAAAAAAAATCGACCTGGCAGTCGCCAGACATGCTGCCCGCCAAGCGTGGATCATGTAGCTTGAGCAAGATCAGCAGTAGCTAGAGCATCTATATCGCCTTAGCGAAGAGTGCATTAGGAACCAAAAAGATGAGCTACTACATAACCCAGTGCCTGGGAGGTTCCCAACCCTATGCACCCAAAGGGCAAAACCATATGAGAGGCGCAACCCCTTGGTGCGATATAGGTCTTCGTGACCCTACCAAGTGCCACCTCCAAGACCTCCTAGACCTGAGTAGGAATCCACTCCCTGGAACAACGATGGGTACCCTCTGTGGGGACCCACCCAGGGTCATAGGTCCCCCCCAGAGACTCCTCAAGAAGCTTACAAGGAGTATGAGCAAGAATAAGAGTAGGCTAAAATGCCCTACCTAGGCGAAGTAGTTGCCATATGGCCACCCCTTCAGAGGCCTCAAGTCTCCCACAACCCAGAATGGGAGCAAACTAAAGAGGAAGAAATCAAATCCTCAGATGCATATAAAGCACTGCTAGAGCGTCTGGAGTCTATGGAGACCAAAACTTCTGGTCCCCAAAAGCCCACTTTACACCAACTCCATAGTCATCCTGTGCATCTGTCAGTGCCAGCACCTCCTTACCCTGAACACTTTAAGCTGCCTCAGTTGGCAACCTTTAGAGGGGAGGAGGATGCTCAAGAGCATGTGACAAGGTTCCTGATCCAATGCTTCTGCATTCAGGACAATGATGCTTTGTTATTGAGAACATTTATAACCACATTCGTAGGCCCTGCCTCAGATTGGTTTACTCAGTTACCAAAGCATAGCATTAACAACTTGGATCAGTTAGTGGATGCGTTCCTCGAATGCTTCACCTTCAATACCAAGAAGAAGGCATCACTGAGTGACTTAGCCAACCTTAGGTAGTATGAGGAGGAGACCATGGAAGCCTATGGGAATCGATGGAGGACATTGCTTTCGAAGCTGCCCTACCTCCCTCCTATGTCTAACCTCACTCAGATGTTCTCCAAGAGTTGTTTGAGATCGATATCTGTGCTATTGCAGCTGTAGCAATATGGCACCTTAGAAGAAGCTCTGGCGCAAGCCAGGATAATTGAAGAGATCAAAATACAATATGGTGAGATAGCCAAACCTAAGAAAAAAGAGTGGACTAAAAACACTAAAGCTGGGACCATGCAACAAAAACCCGCTATAGTTAACCAAGTTGCTATCAATGTCCCTAAGCCTGCATAAAGAACACAACCTCAAAAGGCTAACTATCAGGCAGTGCCTCCTAAAAACTATTACAGAGAAAATCAGAGGCAAGAATAGGGTCATCTGTGTCACCCTAGGCGACAATTCACACCCTACATAGAGTCCAGGGACTCTTTGTTTTACCGCTTGTTAGCGGCAAACCTGATCAAGCTGCCAGAGATTTAGACTATAGATCCCAATGCGCCCAAGCCTAAGGGGTATAGAGAGGACTTGTACTGTAGGTTCCATATGTAGCAGTGTGAACAAGGCTAGGTTAGTTTAGTTTAGTTATCGACAATTATCGACATGATTTTTATTTGAATATCTCTTCTTCCTCCTTATCCCTCCATTCCCTCCTTTATTCCATCTTCCTTATTATCACTCCATCTCATTTCCCCTTATTCCTCTAGCCTCCCTTATTTTCATCTTCTCTGACTTCCTCCCTTCTCTCTTCATATAAATTAGTATCCTATGTTCTAAGTTGGTTGGTTGTTGTAATGGTTCTGTGTGAAGTTTAATAAAGTTGTGTTAATTTTTGTTATTAATATTTCTTAATGCCACCTGGTTCGATTTTAATATTTGGTGTCAGATCTGGTCAGGCAAGCATGCTGGGCATGAATCTCGAGGTCACATGGGCATGAATCTTGAGGTCACATGGTGACTAGTTGGCAAGAGTGTTGGGCATGTATCTCAAGGGAGCACCGTGATCAAGGAGGTGGCAGAGCATAGAGCTAGGGCATGGATTTTGAGGCTACATAATTTTTGAGGTGACACATGGCAAGCGAAGATGAGAGCTGACTCAAACATGCAGCTCAAGGAGCTGAGGTGTACGCTGACATGGTAGCAGCTTACACATGGTAGGCACTGGCAGAGTGCTAACTGGGCGAGCTGGGAGCTAACGTGGCGAGCAGAGGTGGCAAGCTGACATGGTGATTGTGCTGATGTGACGGTTGAGCGTGTGTGGTGATGTGGCAAAAACTAGTTGGAACACGTGGCAAAAGCAGATTCACCTAAATCAGTGTACGTGGTAGACGCAGAGTGGCCGAGCAAGCATAGCATTGGGGAGTGATTTCTCGAAGGCAATCAAAGCTTAATGCGCCTTCACGCATATTTGAAGACAAGTTTGTCTTCCTCCCAGGATAAATCCACAAAAGTTTTTTTTTAAATAAAATGACATGGTAGAGGGTATAATGAATAGGCGGTTCCTTCCTCTATCCGCTGAAGCGCTTAGCGCAGTTGGTTTGTTTGTTTGGTTGTGGCACAGAGGTCTCGGGGTCGAATCTCGCCTGGGTAAAAGATACAATTTTTTTATTTTTTTTGTTAATGCCAGCATCTGAAAGGTTTAAATAGGTGGAGGGTTGCATTCCTCTCACCGGAGCCACGTGGTGCAGTGGCTAGTGCTTGCGGGTAGGACGCGGAGGTCCTTAGATCAAATCTCGTTGGGGTTTTGCCAAAAAAAAAAAGGTTTTTTTATTCAATTTTTCTTATTTGTTTTTCTTTTAATTAAAGTTTTTTGAAAATATTTAATAATTTTTATTTATATTTTTTATTATGTTGTTTTAAAATAAACTTTTATTTTAAAAAACTAATTTAAAAAATATATAGAAAATTGTTAAAAATTTTAAGGGCTTTATTAAAAAATTTTTTGGAAAATTGTTTAAAAAAATTAAAAGGGTGAAAAGTTTTTTTTTGGCATCATTATTGTAACCCAGTGCATGCGATGTAATTTTGGGTAGATGATTCGGTCATCTGGATGCTATTATGCATTGCTCTCTCTATTGAGAAGAGAGAATCCTGATTCCTCTGATAGGAAAGTCTAGCAGAGTGGACTTCATATAGTGTTTTGTCAGTTGGAAAACCAAGTGATAGCACATCAGAGAAAACCAGATTCTGGATACAAGGTAGATTTTGAAGATAATATCTTCGGGCAAAGAGTAGTTGAATCCAAGACGGTTGAAACAGTACCGGAAGGACAATCAAGTGACAGTTATACTCCTACAGTGCCTGAAGTTTAAATGAGTGAGAGCTATACACCTCACTCTTATGATTCAGAACCAGCAGAAGCAAAAGCAGAAGAAGAGGAAAAAGAACCAGTGGAGGTGAAACCTACAATTGAAGAACAAGTTATTCTCGAAAGGCATCTTGAGCCAGCAGCAGCAGCAAAAGAAGTCATTATAATCAATGATGATGAAGCAGACAACTTCACCTTTCCAATCTTGGGAAATCCTCAAGAAGAAGAACGCCAAATCAGTGAGCATTTTAAGAAAGCTAGATTTGATTTAAATCAGTGATCTATTTTGTACTTCTTTGTACAACTTGTTTGAAATTAAAATAAAATTTGGTTTCTAAAATGGCTTCCAATACTAGTTTACCAATCCCTGAATTCAATGGTGGTGATTACGAGTATTGGTCAATTAAAATGAAAACTCTGTTGATTGGCAAAGGTATTTGGGATGTGATTGAAGAGGGATATACTAAACCTTCAGCTACTGAGTTGGCAGTTTTCAGTGGTGCTGATAAAAGAGCTAGAAAGGAAGCATAGAAGAATAATTCTTTTGCCCTTTATCACATTCACGCCACCCTTGATAAAATTATTTTCCCTAGAATAGCTTCTTTTAAAACTGCTAAATCTGCTTGGAATGCTTTACAAGAAAGTTATAGGGGTAGTGACCAAGTCAAACAAGTTAAACTCCAAACCTTGAAAAGAGAATTTGAAACTCTTAAAATGCAAGAAAATTAAAAGGTTGGTGATTATTGCATGCGTGTGAAAGCCGTAGTAGATAAGATGGTCACTTTAATAGAATATGTAAAGCCTGAAGTTATAGTGAAGAAAGTGTTCAAGACACTTCTTCCTAAGTGGAATTTAGTTGCAATAATTATAGAGGAATCTAAAGACCTAACTTCTTTGTCTTTTGAAACCCTCATTGGCTCACTTCTCTCACATGAGAGATTACGACCAACTCCTTTCACAAGTCATGTAGGAAATGATAAAGCCTTTGATTCTCAAGAAGACAGAGGTAGAGGTCATGGCAGAGGAAAGTATAGAGGAAGAGGCAGAAATAATCAGAGAGGTGGAAATCCTAACAGAGGAGGAAATCAGAACAGAGGAGGATTCTCAAACAATAGTGAACAATAATAGAATAGAGGAGGACATCAAAATAGGGGGAAATAATTAGGCAGAAATAAAGGAGGAGATAAGTCAAAACAATCTTGCTACAATTGTGGCAAACTTGGCCATTATGCTTGTGACTGTTGGACTAAGACTTCACAGGGAGCTAGTAGCAGCCAGAGCAGTTAGTTTGGAAACTTTGGAGAAGAGGAAGAGGCCACAAATCTCTTTCTCTGATATGGTCAGGAATATCAGAACATGAATGATACATGGATCTTGGACACTCGGTGTTCAAACCATATGAGTGGCAAAGAAGAGCTCTTTGCTACTCTAAACTCCTCTTATAAATCCAGCATCAAATTAGGAGATGATAAATCATTGGTAGTAGAAGGCATTGGAGCTATGGCAGTTCCAGCTAAAGAAGGAGTCAAACAAGTAAGCGATATCTATTATACACCCCATCTCCAACATAATCTTTTAAGTGTTGGTCAAATGTTAGAAAAGAACTACAAGTTGATTTTTGATGAGGGTAAATGCACTATTTTTTTATAAAAATAACAATAATAGAATCATTACTCAAGTGCCAATGTCAAAGAATAGATTGTTTCCTTTAAATTTTGGCCAGCCAGGGGGAGATAAGTTAGCAAGTGTTGCTATTTCCAATCCAAGTGTTCTATGGCACTTGAGATATGGCCATTTGAATTTTGCTAGTTTGAAAATGCTAACTTCCCAAGCCATGGTCACTGGACTTCCTAAAGTTTAGGATAGTAAAGAATTCTATGAAGGGTGTGCTCTTGGAAAGCATGCCAAATCAAAGTTTCCTCATGGACAAGCATGGCGGGCCAGCTATCCACTCTAGCTAGTGCATACCGACATCTGTGGTACAATGTAGACATAGAGTCTGGGTAACAACTCTTACTTTCTACTATTTATTGATGATTATACTAGAATGTGTTGGATATATTTTTTGAAACATAAGGATGAAGCATATGAATGCTTTATCGATTTCAAAACAAGAGTTGAAAGTGAGAGTAGATATTTTGTAAAATGTCTTCGATCAGATAGGGGAGGAGAATATTCCTCTAATGAGTTTGTGAATTTTTGTAAGCAACATGACATTAAGAGGCAGTTCACTACTACCTACACTCCACAACATAATGGTGTCATAGAGAGGAAAAATCACACCATTATGGAGATGGCAAGTTCTATGCTTCAGACAAAGCATTTGACTAATTCATATTGGGCAGATGCAGCCAGGACCAACGTATATATCTTGAATAGAAGTCCTACTTCAAGTTTGAAAGGACTGACACCTTACAAAGCTTGGTATGGTAGAAATCCAAATGTTAAGCATTTTAGAGTATTTAGCTTGTTGGCCTATTCTCACATTCCTAATGAGCTTAGGAAGAAGCTCGATCCAAAGAGTCAGGCATGTATCTTTGTAGGATACTGTGAGAATACAAAAGCTTACAAACTCTACAATCCCCGGAATTGAAATTTTGTGATTTCTAGGGATGTAATTTTTTATGAAGGGGGAGAATGGGGTAAACCCCAAATATTTAGTGATGTTGAATCCACTGATGTAGCTTCTCAGCAGGTGCAACGACAGACACCACATAAAGGAAAGCAGTCTCCTCCAACATGTCCAAGTTCATCTTATGATTCATCTTCTTCACCAAGTCCTTCTCCATAGCGATCTGTATGTACCTCACCAATGGACATTGATTCTCCATCCAAAGGTAAGAGAACTCTACAGTATCATCCATCATCTCAGATGTTGGATAATTTTTTTTTAAGAAGATACACTAGGAGTCAAGCTAGTGAAATGGATTCTGTTTTACACAGATTAGAAAGTATGCACCTCTATGGTGATGATGTCTCCTAGCAGGAACCTAGGGGAGATCAAGTTAACTATGTTTTGTTAACTAGTGCACACCTTGAACCTTCTAGTTATGAGAAGGCATGTACTCAAAAAATTTGGCAGGATGCCATGAACGAGGAGATAACCTCTATAAAAAACGACACTTGGGAGCTGGTCAAGCTTCCTAAAGGCAAAAAATGTGTTGGATGTAATTGGGTCTACAATACTAAGTTTAATGTTTATGGTAGCATTGAAAGGCACAAGGTGAGACTAGTTGCAAAGGGATTCACTCAGAAATATGGAGTTGATTATGAAGAGACTTTTGCTCCTGTAGCCAGATAGGAGACTATTAGAATAGTTCTTGCCTTAGCTACAAATAAGGGATGGAAATTTCAACACATGGATGTGAAAAGTGCATTTCTAAATGGTTACTTGACAGAAGAAGTGTATGTTGAGCAACCACAAGGATTTTAAGATAAAGACAAGGAACATATTGTTTACAAACTGAAGAAGGCACTTTATGGCCTCAAGTAGGCACCACGAGCATGGTACTCACGCATTGATGGGTACTTCAAAGAATTTGGGTTCACCATAAGTAGAAATGAACCCACCCTTTACTACCTACAGCAAGGAAATGACATCCTCATAGTTTGCTTGTATGTGGATGATCTCATATTCATGGGTAGTAATGAAAAACTAAATATGAAGTTCAAACACTCCATGATGGAGGAGTTTGAGATGAAGGATATTGGCTTAATGCACTACTTCCTTGGAATGGAGGTTATTCAGTCAGATACAAGGATCTTCATCTGTCAACATAAGTATGTTTAGGACATGCTTAAGAAGTTTTCTATGGAGCATTGCAAACCAGTTGCAACTCCAGTTGGACATGGGATCTAATTAAGCAAAGATTATGGAGCATCAAAAGTTGACATGACCACTTTCAGAAGCATGGTTGGGAGTTTGATTTTTCTCGCCAAAACTAGACCTGATATTTAGTATGTTGTTTCTCTTGTCTCTCAATTTATGTCTAACCCTTCTGAGCTATATTTTTAGGCAGCTAAGAGAATTCTCAAATATGTAAAGGGTATATGGGATTTTGGAATCCATTACCATAAAGGTAACACTATCAAGCTTGAAGGCTTCAGTGATAGTGATTGGGGTAGCAACATTGATGATAGAAAATCAACCTCGGAGAATTATTTTAGTCTGGGATTGGGACTAATCACTTGGAGTTCCAAGAAGTAGATAGTAGTAGCACTATCTTCAACAAAAGTTGAGTATATAGCAGTCACTCATGCTAGTACTCAAGCTTTGTGGCTACGAAAGGTATTAGAAAAAATTGGAGATCAACAAAGTGGTCCAACAAGGATATTCTGTGAAAACATTAGTGTCATTCAGTTGGCATACAATCCTGTCCACCATAGTAGATAAAAGCATTTTTATATGAAGTACCACTTCATCAGAGATATGGTGGAAACTGAAACTATTGAGCTTCACTATTTCCACACTTTGGAGAATGTTGCAAACATCTTCACCAAGGTGCTGGCTAAAGCTCAATTTGTAAAGCTGAGAGACTGTATTGTTAGTACTCTCACCTTTAAGGGGGAGAATGTAGCAGTGTGAACAAGGCTAGGTTAGTTTAGTTTAGTTTTTGACAATTGTCGGCATGATTTTTATTTGAATATCTCTTCTTCCTCCTTATCCATACATTCCCTCCTTTATTACCTCTTCCTTCTTATCACTCCATCTCCTTTCCCCTTATTCCTCCAACCTCCCTTCTTTTCCTCTCCATCGACTTCCTCCCTTCCCTCTTCATATAAATTAGTATCCTATGTTCTAAGTTAGTGGTTGTTGTAATGGTGCTGCGTGAAGTTTAATAAAGTTGTGTTAATTTTGTTATTAATATTTCTTAATGCCACCTGGTTTGATTTTAATGCCATAGGCAGTAGGGACATGACCTAAATGCCTGTTGGAAATTTAAGGGCTTGGTGCAAGACCTGATTAATAACAAGACCCTGACGGTGGATATTCCTGTCGCACCAAGCAATCAACAAATGGAGGTTTTCAAAGACCCCTTGCTTGCTCATGCTCCATAGGCAAAGACCCTACAAGTTAATGAGATCACACAGAACTACCCCATGCGGGGATATGTAGGTATGATCAGTATAGTGACTCAGAACAGGAGGTATCTGAGCACGAATGCTCCTGCGATAGCAGAAGGAGAGGTGCCAATAACTTTGCAACCATAATAGCACCTTGCACAACCTCATCTGCCTAAGCAAGTGGCCACACTTTGGACCAAACTAACTTAGAGTTTGAGGACCACCTCGGCTAGGCTCTCCATATACGAGCTTATACAACAATCTACGCCCCATCGAGAAGCTCTAATGGATATTTTGAAAGCCATCGAGTTGCAGCCCCACGAGAAAAAATATTTCAACAAATTCATGGGGCATGTAAAATGATGCACTAAGCCGGTCATCACATTTCGAGAAGATGAATTGAGATCAGTGATTTCTGACATGGTGGATCCACCCCTGCACGTTATCGCACAGGTCAACGAGATCCCATACAAGAGGGTGTTGATATACACTGGCTCATCTAGTAATATCATCACAACTACGGCCCTAAAGCATTTGAAGTTGCCAGCATCTCATATCACAGCTTCCACCTACACTCTGCGAGCATTCAATGATGCAATCTGCTCGATAGTTGGCATAATAGTCCTACCAATCCAAGTGGGACAAAAGACCATACCCACATTGTGCCACGTATTGGAAGGTGAGATGGCCTACAACATCTTACTAGGCCGGCCATGGATCAGGGACATGAAGTGTTTCCCTTCGATAGCTCACCAATGTTTGAAGTACACATTTGAAGGCGAGGTGCATGTAGTCCCAGCGGACTTAGAACCCTTCAAGTATTGTAATGCGGTGTAGTTGATGCCACAATTGACCCTACCATCAACGCATTTGTATTTCTAGTTAAATCCATCTAAATAGGGTCTAATTTTGTAGGCATCCCCATTAACAAGTTCTTCAAAATCCTAGCCAGGTTCATCTTCATCGTCTGGTCCTCCACCAATGACACCATCTTTGGGGGCCAAATAGAAGGACAATGTGAAGGAACCCCTAGAAGAGGCAAAACCTTTGGAAGAGACACTATCGTTAGTATAAACTATCTCTATTGAGGAGATACCTAGCTAGATGGAAGTTGAGGCTCCTAGTCCACCCGACATGGAGTGGACTCAAGGAAAACATCCATTCCCTCCCCCTCAATCACCAAAAATCAATGTTGAAATGGCCAATACGGGTCTGGGGGAGTATCTGGTGTGGAATATTGTAGCAACACCCACACTAGAATCCATGCAGGATAGGGGGAGACCTTGAATCCCCATTGACACTATTTTTCCCCTAGGCTACTTGCTGAACCAGACAAATTTTATGTATGGGGGCCTTGATCATGGCATTACACCATGCACGCAAGAGGACGAGGATGGAGATCCTTTTGCTGAAAATGTCAACTATTTGTCTAACCCAGACTTTGCTTTGAGATACCTTGGCCAATGCAATTGGCACGAATATGGGTTAGGCTAATATGATCAAGGGATACATGTTCTTTGCCAACCAAGATACCAAATGCCATATGAAAAGTCAAAAGTAAGGTTCAACCACCCCCTGCCCTTGGACATCTTGGTCGAGAACATGCAAGGCCTAGGGATAGGTAACAAGGGGGGATTTGCATCAGATCCATATGCCAACCCTAACACCACATATACATTGAGGGATTATCTCCCATTAACGACAATCAACCTTGTTGGCTCTAGTAATCCCATCCCTTCGCTAGATAAAGGAGAAATCTCGAGAGCTCATTTTCAAGGAGGTTCTAGACAATGTCAAGAAGGGTCCTCGGAGGACGAGTCAGAGTATGAACCAACATCGTATGACCCCTTCGAATCAGATAGTGATCACTCACAAGTGATCCCCATGGATGATTATCAAGAAAGCTTCTTGACAATGTTCCCCCTAGATGCTCCCATCGAGCAATCATTGCTCCAAGGAAATCAAGTCCCCCTATAGAGAGCGAAACAACCTAGGTGGGACCACATTAATTTGATTGAGCAAGGTGAGCCTTTAATGTCGCAAATAGTCAAAGCCAACGAAGGCATTTGGATATTTGATAGTGATTATGAAGACAAAACTGATATGGCATATCTTAATCACATGCGACAGATGCAGCATCGACACCCCTTGGAGATTAATGACATATTTGAACAATTAAACATAGTGCCAGGGCATGAGTGGTACGTAGACCCAGCACGGTGGGACCAAGTGTTGGATCCGCTACTCTGGGCATATGAAGAGCACCTTCCACCTAGAGACCCTATAGTGAAATTAGTGCCAAGGATAGACCTTGTCTTCCTATCCGCACATAGGGCCGATCCATTCATGCCCATCCATTTAGAGCTAGATCCATAGCATAGAGAACATCTAGGATGTCTGAGTAACCACACCCATGGTATCTAGACATAGATGCCATAGACTAAGATCACGTCAATTCCCCTCCATCCCCATCTGAGTACTGGCCTTTCGGTGAAATGCTCCATTTTACCCATGGGACAACTTAGGATATCTGCCATGCTAAAGAGGGGCCCGAGGTCCCTAACGATGATCTAAACTCATCAAATGATATCCACTTGATCATAACTCCACATTAGTTGGAATATGGATCCCACATGTCTATCAAGGAGACGACTGACATAGACATCGGCTCAGATCCAATGAATCCATAGATCATCAAGTTGAGGGTAAGTTTATCCCCCGAGGAGCAAGCTAACTACATTGCCATTATCAAAGAGAAGAAGGAGATTTTTGCATGGTCATACAAAGACATGTCGGGACTAGACCCACAACTAGTCACACATAATCTAACGCTTGATCCAAAAATCAAGACAGTTAAGAAGAAACTACACAAGATGCACCCAAAAATGGCCTTAATTGTCAAAGACAAATTGCAAAAGTTGTTGGATGCACAGTTTGTCATCTGAGTGGATTATCCACCATGGCTGTCCAACATGGTGCCCGTCAAGAAGCTCGACGGGAGGATTTGCATATGCACTAATTTTTGAGATCTAAACAAAGTGAGTCCTAAGGATGATTTCCCCTTGCTAAGCATCGATGCATTGGTAAACGCTACAGTGGGTCACAAAATGCTTTCCCTCACGGATGGTTTCTTGGGATACAATAAAATTTGTATCAGCCTCGAAGACCAACTAAAAATGGCGTTCACAATGCCTTGGGGGACATTTTGTTATAAGGTCATGCCTTTTGGCCTTAAAAATGTTGGTGCCACCTACCAACATGCTATGACATACATCTTCCATGATTACATGCACAAGACTTTGGAATATTACATGGATGATTTGTTGGCCAAATATCTTTTGCACCTGGATCATCTTAGTGACTTAAGCAAGATCCTCGATCGCCTCATGGAGCATAGAGTCAGACTGAATCCCAAGAAGTGCATTTTTGGCATCACATCTGGAAAGTTCTTGGGTTTCATAGTCTCAAAATGGGGCATCGAGGTGGACCCAAATAAAGTCAAGGCAATCCTTGAAATGCGTCCCCCAAATACCATCAATCAGTTCAAAATCCTGCAGGGAAGGTCGCGTCAATCAAGTGCTTCATAGTGTAGCTATCTGACAAGTGCCAACCAATGAACAAGTTGTTGCATAAGGGGGTAGCATTTCACTGGGATGACGAGTGCCAGTCAGACTTTGACGACATTAAACAATACTTGGCTTCACCTCCAGTATTGGCACCACCTAGATTAGGAGTGTCGTTCTACTTATACATCTCAGCAACTAAGGTGGCACTAGAAGCCATGTTAGCCCAGAAGAACGAACTTCACATGGAAAATGCTACTTACTATCTTAGCCACACCTTGGCCAGCTATGAACTTAACTATGCATATGTTGAGAAACTGTGCTTAGTAGTGGTGTTTTCTACCAAAAATTTGCACCATTACATGTTGAGCAACAAGACGTATGTTGTGTCTAAGGAGAATCCATTGCGATACATGATGAGTCGTACTTATCATAGTAGTCGCACGATAAAATGGATCATGTTGTTGACGAAATTTGACATAGATTTTATTGGACAAAAATCCATAAAAGGTCAGGTCATAGCCGATCAACTAGTAGAGGCTCCTCTCGAAGACGATCAGCCTCTAGTCATAGAACTACCCGATGATGGGGTCTTCCATGTCTCAGAATCAGCAGATTTTGACAAGCCTGAGTCACAGGCCAACATAACCTTGTTTTTTGATGGTTCTAAATGTGAGCAAGGTGGTGGAATGGGAATAGTATTCTTCACATCGTAGGGCACTCCAATGCCCTTATCATTTAAATTAAATTTCCCATGCATCAACAACAATGCAGAGTATGAAGCCTTGCTCATAGGTCTTCAGATAGCAATCACCATGAACATCAAACGATTGAACATCTTTGATGATTCACTATTAATTGTCAACCAAGTCAAAGGAATATTCCAATGCAAATGCCTAGTTCTGTAGGTCTATAAAGCCCTTGTGGACAAATTCTTGGCAAAGCTTGAATGGTACGACATCGAGGCACTCCCTCGATCATCGAATCGTTTTGCGGACACTATGGCCTCTTTGGGGTTGCTAATCCCACAAGAAATTTTTGGTGATATGACCACCATTCAAGTCAAAACACTATCACAATCAGTGATGTAGTGACCAAGCTCTGATTTAATGCCAAGAATCCACTTGATCCAGATTGAGCCATCTACGAATAGGTTCTCTCAAATTCACAATCATTTGAAACACGCCAATTGGGGGTCCTTGTTCTCCCCTACTTCCCTTAATAGCAACACAATGCTATTCTTGCAGGTTATCTCCCTCTCAACTTTTGCTAGGGATGAACTTCAAGAGAGACTGGCTGTTCATACCATCGAGGCTTCTAATCAGTAGGATTGGTATTCCCCCATCAGGGACTACCTCAAGTTAGGTAACCTCCCTCTTGGATTGATGCATGCCACAAAATGCACATTCAAGCAGAAAGCGAAAAAGCATGTCTTGTTAGGAGACATTTTGTACCATCACAACTATGAATGGATCCTCCTTCGGTGCTTGGACCAGCAAGAGTCCACTTGGGCGATTGCCCAAGCACACGACGGTACATGTGGTAGCCACTTCAGCGGTATGGCCATCGCAAAGCGCATTCTTCACATGGGCTATTATTGGCCATATTTAGAGCGAGATTATTGCACATATGTTAGGAAGTGCATGAAGTGTCAACACCATGCTAATTTGACACACATACCTTCCTAGGCCTTGTAGCCGATCCAATTGGCTTGGCATTTTTTGCAATGGGGCCTAGATCTAATAAAAAATATATCCCCTACGTCGTTAGGTCATCACACGTTTATCATCACGACCACAGAGTACTTCACCAAGTGGGTGAAAGTAGTTCTGCTTACCTGTACGACTAGACCCCGCATTGTGGAGTTCATTTTGCATAACATCATATGTCATTTTGGTATCCCATCCAAGATCATATTGAATAATGGGACATCATTCAACAACAAAGATGTGCATGCTTTGACCACAAAGTACAAAATTTAGCACAATTTTTTGACACCCTATTATCCACAGGAAAATGGGCAAGTTGAGGCATCAAACAAAACACTAGTCACCATCCTTAAAAAGATAGTCGCACATAATCATAAGGATTGGCACATTTAGATCCCACTTGCCCTGTGGGCCTATCACACTAGCATTCGGACACCCACTGGGGAAACTCCATTTTCACTCATGTATGGCTCTGAGGCTATCATGCCTCTCGAGTTGGAAATTCCTTTCCCTGTGCATATCAATGCAAGAGTTCATCAATTATGATATTGTGTAGCAGGCCTGGTTAGACTAGCTTATGTTGCTTGATGAACGATGCGTTAATGCCCTCAAGAATTTACGTATCTATCAAGAGCGACTTAAGAAAGCATACAACATAAAATTTCACTTGAGGGACTTTCAGGTCGCTGACTTGGTCTTGAAAGAAAACCAATAGAACTCTAGTTTGTCGTCCCATCTTAGGGACAAGTTCATGGCAAATTGGTTAGGTCCCTATGTAATTGATAGCAAAGAGCCATAGCCCAAATAAAATCTCCAAGGATTTCCGTAATCGCTTGGTCAATCCCCAAAATGCTCCAAGGATTTTCGTAATCGCTTGGTCAATCCCCAAAATGCTCCAAGGATCCCCACAATCGCTTGGTCAAAAACAAGAAAATTCAAATATAGTAAAATTATCAAAAATAACAAAATTTGCATCTCATTTCCATGCATGCTCAAAATTGTCACAAAAATAAAAAGCTCTATTTTGCATATCATCTTCATATTCACACAAATCAATCCATCAAAAATACAAAAACATATAGCTGCATTACGCATCGCACCCACACATTGCATATTTGTGGTCATCAAGGTCAAAGCGCCATAGACTGTCATTACTTGGAAAAACCATTATATTCAACATTTTTTCACTTTATCAATAGCTTGTCACCTATAACTACCATTCACGTTATTATCCCACATCATAATCAGTTGTTTTCTCATGTAACGAGAGTTTTTCATCATTCAGTCGTCATTAGCTGTCTAGCCACATATTGTACCAAGTCAGACAAATTTTATGCAGGTAGAAATCTACTTGGATCACACCTTGTTACGTAGCATCCCATCACAAATTAAAACACATAAAACATTCCCAAGTTGTGTGAATGAAAGATGAATCATGCAAAGCAATCTAGGTCACCATAAGCGAAACGATTATCTTGCTCATCCCCCTATGCGAATGACCCCAAGAATGCTGAGAGTTGGCAAAAGGACAAGCATTCTCCCTACCCAATTCCCCAAGAATCCCAAGTTCTCAAAAATTGCAAAACATCAACAATTTGCAAACGTCAAAACTCCAAAAAAATTGATATCACAACCAAAGTGCATACATCAAAAGGAAAGCACATCAAATAGTGATTCTCATCACTCCATATCCTAATACCTTGCTCAAAAGAAAAATATAATACAAAAATAAACAGTGATTTTTATCACTACAAAAGAGCAAGTATCCCAATACAATTGAAGAAAAGAAGGGAGTCAAACTTGAATCCCTAGAACTCTCAGCATTTCGCCAGGTCATGAGGCAAACCTCTGTATCGATTTGGTTGATAGCCTATCGGTCACTGGTGGTAGACCTCCTGCATGACGATATATCTATCACATTAACTTGTGCACAGATCAATTTTTGCATGTGGATGAGCTAGCTTATGGTATCCTACGATAGCACCATAGATTAATCTGACTAAACACAACAAAGGAGTTAGTGGAGCTAATCAGGTGATCCTTAGTACAGGTTTGGTTGATAGCCAATCCTGCACTCGGCGGTATCCCGACCAACACCACATAAATGAACTCAATTGCACACACAGGGATGTGAAATAACTTGGTCCAAAACAAGTCCAATTCATACCTTGTTCAAAAAGTCCTGTGAGATAAAGTACAGTCATGGTTAGTTAGTTAAAACATCTGAGTCTTAGAAAACCTTAACTACATTCAAAACCAACTTGCTATATTTTATTCTCGCCATACCAAAAAAAAAACATGTATACATAAAAAGCTATTTACTGCAGCCATCACCTAGGACAAAAGCCATAAAGTTCTACATAGTCTATGGTGTGACTACCAAACATCACAAATTCAATTCATCCATCCCATTTGCATATCATATACATTAGAAACATTTGCACTCGTCAACACATATGAATCCATCACTACAACTTAACATGCATACATCCATATTCATCAATCATCATGAATAAAATCATATCATCACATGTGCATAAACAAAATAAAGTCTGTATATATATCATCAAAAATGCCCGTAGGCTACAAAGAGCTGGTCCTCTGACCTTGTAACAAAATCCAAAATCTCAAAACCCCCAAGCCAAAGGCGTCGGCCACCATGATCATGTAGGATCGATATGATGGGAACTACCCCCTATGGTGTGGGTCCTATGGGACCCCTCAAGGCAGCTACTGATAGCCCCCACATCATGCCTACTACCCCTTCCATCATCCAATTGCCTGCAACGAGATGATGATGACTACTCAGTACCACTGTCCCTCATCTGGCATGAAGAGCCACCTCCAGGGGGCTCAGGTAACCACCCACCAAGGCAGATAATCTCTCCCTTCAAATCCATCAGATACTAAGACCAATCTGTCTCTGTTGAGACCAATTTGTCTCTCGTCGCAACCACTCTGCCTCCCATCGATGGTAGTAAGCTACTACATCATCATGCTATGCTAGCTGCATCCATAGGAGATCCCTCTCTTGTGTAGCACAGGTGTCCCCATCCCCCCGATGATATGCAACAAACACGCTATCCTGCTTCGCCAACTGAGTCCATAGGAGATCCCTCTCCTGCAAAGCTTCCCCCAACTCATCATCTCACCTCCATAGTAGCTCCACCAATTGTGCATTCTTAGCACGCCCCTCTACCCCCGTGTCCTTCGCCACAGTTAGATGCATAGGTGCCTTTGGAATAACAGCCTACTCTGGCTCCCACTGCTTTGGGATGTCCTACATTTCTAGCTAGTCTGGAGCCCCAAGATCCACATCTACATCATCTACCTCCACCATGTCCTCCTCCTTGAGCGAAGCTCCCCAATTATCTCCTGGTGCCTCGACACCCTCCCCACCCGGTGCTGCTACCTCTGCACCTCCTAGTGGTCCCTCTCCTCGCCATCACCATAATATCCACCCTGATCATACTCTGGCATAGTTTCAACGTCATCCATGTTTAGGACGTTGATCACCGCACCTAAATCCTCGCCCAATGGCGTGATGACCAACCGATCCAGAGTCCTCTCATCCCCTCGACGTTGATAGACCACGGGATCACGAGGAAACCCCTAGCACATCCCAAACTATTGTGTCACCTGACTATATGAGAATAACTCTTGCTCGGTCCCATGCTGTCCAATCAGCCACCACTCCCTATGCACCTGCCAGAGCCACTCTCCAGCCTTAGGCTAAGTTGGACAGTCCTGATAGGGGCGCTAGAACACCTCCCTTGGAGCAAGCCAAGCGAAGGCATCGACATAGTGTCGTAAGGCACCTGCCCATCGTTGAATCTTTCCCTGCTTCTTCGATCGTCGCCACAGAGCCGCATACCCTATATCCTTATCTGCCATCTCTGCCTGAGTCATCCACGGTAACCTCGTAGGTCTCTCCACTACTATATGCTGCCAACCCCAACTTTGCAACAGATAGCTACAACTAACCCCTTCTACTTTCGATAGTGGGCCTCATATAGCTCCCCATAGAGCTGCACTAGCAACGTCTATCCCCATATCAGGACCAAAGGCTCCTACGTCGAACACTCCACCAACCGATAGACCACATCCAGCAGGTTCCACGAGAACCTCGCACCTGTTGAGTCAGGTAGCAGCATGTTGGAAATGAGGCCCATAAGCAATGCGTGCCTCACTCCCAACACCCCCCTCTCAAACCACCATCGAACCAGAATCCTGCCCATTTGGCAGTCAACATCTGCCATCTCCACTGGACCATCCACCCCCAACTCATCCCCATGCCCGAAGCAGCGTGTCAGCAGCATGTCAGCACCGTGTCAGTAGCGTGTCAGCAGCGTGCAATGTCTAAATGAGATACTCAATTGGATGGAGATTGCTTACACTAAATGAGAATACTCACACTAAGTGGGGATTACTTACACTAAATGGGAATACCCAATGATGAAGATACAACATATTTATAACACTAATAATATTAGTAATAGACTACATAACCCTATCCATAAATGCAACTAATAGGTTTCAATCCTATTGCTAATATAGGTTTTCATATAACTAATTTATTTATAAATAATTTTTGCTCATATTGCTTTTTATTTTATTTTAGTTTTTTTTGTAGAGTTGCTTTTCTAATTTTTCAATAAAATAAACATTAAAATATTCTAAAATTCTCCTTAATATTTATTTTGGACAAGAGTGGACACAACCACAAAAAATAAACTCATTGATATGGGTCATGATAAGTGGTCCTAATTAGATATCCATTTACAAATAGAATCAATCTCTTTAACTTGTTGAGGTGAATCATTGTTGATAAAAATATTTAACTAGATTTTTAGATACCCATTTACAAATAGAATCAACCTCTTTACCTTCTTGAGGTGAATCATAGTTTATAAAAATATTTAACTAGATTTTTACCTACATGGATTTTATGGATTAACTATAACCATCACATGATGTTCCTCTTTTCAACAAGCCATTATATATGAAGAATATTTTTTTCAAGTAACTAAGCTTCTCTATTATTTACCAACATATTTTATCCTCACTTTAGAAAGTTTTAGTGATTATATCAAATAATTTAGCTCCATTTTGGAAACCATACCCCTATAACTTTGACATGCTTTTAATTTTTGAAATTATTTTCACTATACTTGATAGTATATTTGTGTAAGAAATAAGAAAAATATTTATTTCATCCATTGCATATTTCACATGGATACAAGTTCTAATATTTAATTGAATAGTGACCAACTTGTGAGCAATAGTTACACTTGTTATTTCCTATATTTTCTTTCTTTCTTGTAAAACACACACATTTATAATTATTTTTACATTTATCGTAATTTTATTCATTGTAAAGTGTATCTTGTTTAACAAATTTGATACCCTCTTTAGATTGTGCATTTGAATTACAAACATATCCATAAAACTAAAAACTAAGTATTTTGGTCTAATTTTCAACATTAATCAATGTTACCATACCTTGTTGATTCCTACCAAGCCCTTTTCCTTCATAACCCATATTTCCAATCAATTTGAAATATGAGATAACTAGATCTATAACAAGCTACATTCATTTTTTGTAAATCATTTTTTTGAGATTCCTTAAAATTTTTAAAATATTTATCATGTTCTTGAAAAGTAGAGATATTATCATCATCAATAAAACATATCATGTGAAAAAATATAGTTTTATAAGAAGAGTTAACTAACTTTACCAAATCCGTTGTCATAAAAATAATCAATCAATGGATGCTTAGATTTCACTTTATTGTTCTCCTCAAATAATATTTGGTTTTTCATTTTTTTATTTATTTATTTTTTCCTACATCAAATGAAGTGTAACATAACAAAATCATCATGAAGATCTATACCTTTGATAAGTTCTTCCCATTTGACATTGAAATTATAAATATCTTCAATGCTTATTACTTTCTTAAAAATTAGAAATTGAATTGATTTCTTTTTTTACTTTGTTTTAACTTTTATTTTCTGATTCTCATTCTTGATAAAACTTTTCAAAATCAAATAAAAATACCTCACATAATTTATTATCATGAGTTCAAATATCCACAAGCCCAAATTGATTGTCCAACTTGAAAGACATGTAGTATGCATCTTTTGCATGATATTTGCGTATTTGCAACTTAGATTTCATGCTACATAACAAATATTTCATACTAGGTGAAAAATATAAACCTTCTAATAATTTATCAAAAAGCTCAATGCTATAATATTATGCCAAAAAATAATTACTTCATAAATATAAACATAGCACAATTATAATTATAATTATAATTGTATCATAATGCATGGACCACTTGTTTAGAACTTGTGACTTTTTTCGTGATATCCTAAATATGTTATTGAGAGAAGTTAATGTTGCTTGGGTCATTCTAGATTTTCTAATAAGGATTTGGAATAGTGGCACTTAGAAAGCAGTATTTTTTTTGGAAAAATACATTCCACATATTTTCTAGGGGATTTGGTTGGAAAGAAATAGATGAGTGTTCAAAAATAAAACCAGAGGAATAATTGGGATTTATGATAGGATAAAAACAACCATATTGGAGGATTGTACTAGAAAACATTGTCAGCTAGGAAAATCTTGCAATGATCCTGTCTAGAGAAAAAGATATCTTAAATATGAAAAAAATCAGTAAGGTGAGACTAGATACTAGATGGGAACATCCTCACAAATACTGGGTAAAAATTAACTTTGATGGAGCTCCAAAAGGTAACCCGGGTCATGCTGGTGGTCAAGGTCTCATTAGCAATGATAGAGGTCAGGTAGTGGGGTAGTGGCTGCATATGTAAAGGATTTAAAAATTATCACAAATCACCAAGTTGAAGCAAGGGCGATGCTTACAGGTCTCCAAATTGCAGTGAATTTGGGTTTTAGGAGAATTAATCTTGAGAGGGATTCCAAGAGTATTATAAGTTCCATTCAAAAATATGAGTAAAATATTTCTAAAATTTTCCAAATAATTATAGATGCGAGGACTATTTTGGGAACCTAGAAGAAATTCAAGTTAAACATATTTATAGAGAGGGAAACAAATTTGCCGATAAAATGCTGAATATGGCAGTTAAATCTCAGAATTTCAAGTCTCGTCATATGTGCCCATGGAGTTGGAAGAGATTATAAGAATTGATAATGAAGCTAGCAAATAAAGAGAGAAGCAAAATACTTATTGAGATCATGCATTGAAGGATTTTAGCACACTAAATTACATTATTGTCAGCAGTTTCTTTATCAATTATGTAAAGTATTGAGCAATGCATAAGCCACGTTAAATAGAAGGATAGCATAAGAAATATTATTTCAACTTCTCCAAGTTTAGCCCAAGTTTGCTTGCTTTACTAAGATAATACTATCTTGTATTTGTATGATCTTCTCTTGTTTTTTTCTATACATATTTTGAGCTTTGTGTAAAATATTGGGACCCCTCAACCCTCTTTTATATCAATACCAAAAGAAAATATTATCGCAATATATAAAATTGAATATAATTTTAGTAATTACACTCACTCATATCCATACAAACAAATTACATTAAATATATTCAATTGAAATTCAATTGATGTCTCCTTACACTCACCATGTGGGAATTACTTTCACTAAATTAGGATATTGCAATTAATAAAGATACAGCACATGTTTATAACATTGAAAGAGTGTTCATTATAGACTGATCACCCCTATCCAAAATTACTACTAACATTTTTTTTCTTTCTCATTTTTATAAAACTATTATTTTATTTTAATTGTTATTTTATTTATTTTTATAGTTGTTTTTTTTTTTCTCTTAAACTTTTTTAAATTTAAAACGAAAATAAACAATAAAATATTCCAACAATATCCTTTAAACTTTACACAAAAATAAACATCAAATTATTCCAACAAAATATTCCAACAATATCCTTTGGTGAAAGTCCCTCTGCTCGTAATTTGGAAATTAGGTTGCTCAGAGTAGAACTCGGGGGTGGAATGTTTTTGCTTAAACTTCTGTTTTTAGCTTGTCTTTGAATCTCTTCTTCCTGAAGGCCCTCTTAACTATATCTCTCTATATATGCATCATAATAATTAATTTAGAAAAATAAACTCTCTCCACCTGGGCCTCGATGTTATCTATCACCTCGAATCCTCTGGCCGAATTATTGTTTGGAATCGCAGTCTTTGCTCCTGTGAAGGTTGGGGTGTCGTCCAACGGGAGTGATCCGTCGCAACCCTGTATTCTCAAAATACAAAAGATAACTTAAAATCTATCGAAGGTATTCTACCTGCACATGAATATTCAAAATACTGTTACGTTTGGTGTCATTGCAGACATTTCTTGCGTTACCTAAACAGTCGCGAAAGTGAAGGTGCCCATTCGCTTTCCCATGGCCACTGCTTGCTTGATAGCAGCCTTCACTGTGACAAAGCCTTCGGACACGACTTGGCATAAATTTTGCAGGAGTTCCAACACAACAACATTACGAAAATTGTAAGGCTTATCTTCACTAACTTAGATGAAGTTAAAGGTGCAAGCCTTATCTCGTTCATGTGAGTTTTTTTATTTCTAGTAATTTTGAGTCGTTGTAAGTGTTTGTGTGTTGCTTTTCAGATTTTTTATTATACAAACAGTGGCATATTTTAATAATAATACAATTTTTTTTGTCTGCTTGCCTTAATAATCCGGCATTGAACATTAAACCAATTTTAATAGTTTAGTGGTTTATAAACCCACTACTTATCAATATTTTTACCAATTAAACAACAAATTAAAAAAATATATAACTTTTTTTTTGTTAAAAAAAATGTAACCTTTGATCCTCTCACATGTAAAATTCTTCACCCATTAACATCCTGTATTCTGCAGTTACATCTAATCTTGTGGATGTGCATACGATTATACCTCTTCTTCTAGCACACGAACACCATATGCATCGGGCCTTGTCATAGAAGCTTTTACTTCTGTTTGTCTGGGTCTTTTCAAATTTATTAGAGCGAGTCCAGACAGCCAGTACGACTTCCAAATTGAACGTCTTTCCAGAATTGAAATGTTTCAAGGTCATCTTTTAAATACTGCCGTTGTTGGATCCCCGTAAATGGTGGATGTTATATCTCAAGTAACAAATTGTATGTTTATTAAAGCATCTAGCAACATTTAAATATCATATTGCATTCTAAAGACTTCTCAAAACAAATTGTAAACCTGGTAAACCTTTCCAAGAGATATTAAAAATGCCATAGCCTCTCTCTATTTTGACTTGACTAGCAGGGTTGGAAATGAAATAACAAACCATTACACCCATAAGATCCTCAATTTAATATTTCGAGAAAAGTCTACATACTTTGGGGTGAAGGATACGCATTCAGGCATACATAAGAAACCCAAACTAAATTTTAAATATATGGCAACCGTTCTTCAGCAATATAAAAAGTATAAATATTTTTAACAACGTAGAATGCAATCTCATATTTTCCGATGATTCTAATTTAGATAAAGAATACATAATTTATATATGTAAGTATGGATAATGGCAGCATAGGAAATTGTGCCTTCGAAAATAAATTTAAAAGGTTTTTTTTTTAATGGAACATTCTTTAGAATTATAATACCTGCGTTTGACTTCAGGTAAATTGTATACTATTTTATATCTGTTATAATATAATGTTTCCTCTAGATCATAGGAATCAAAGGAGTTGTTATTGACGAGAATGCTTTGTACAAATAATATTTTATAATTTGATGTTCTCGAGGATAATATATTATACAGATGATATTTTATAGTTCTATAGGAAACGTATTATGTTATATAGTTTAAGGCCAATGCCATTAAGAGTGTTTATCAAATTTAAGGTTTAGAAAGAAAGTTTTCAATATTTTTAATTTAAATTAAATTCTTTGTCAAATTAATTATCTTTTAATGTTAGAATAGTTTGAACTTTTCGTAAGCTTGCATAATGTTACAAAATAATGTTTCACTCTTGCATAATAAAATTTTAATTTATAAATATGATAAAAAAACATAAATTATAAATAATAATATATAAGAGTTTTTTTTTATTATTATAAACCAAATTCAATTAAGTAATACATATATTTAAAATTATATATATAATTTTAATAATTTTTTAAAAATTTATATATAAATGATATTTGACTTCATCTTTTACATGTGAAATTATAAATTATACTGACTTTTCTTTCAATTTTTTGTTTTAAAATAATTTATATACATAATTAATCATGCAACTTAAATTTATGAAGTATAATGAATTTATAAATATAAGTCTAGTAATATATTCCGTGATTGAAATTTCATTCACGCTAATACCTATCTACCTATCTATCTATTTAACAATATTGAGTGAAAAACAACTACTAAATCCCCGACCATGTAAATATCAAGGAGCCTGTATTCCAGATGGTTGGTGGGATAAACCATCATTCTAATCTAAAAGAGTGAGCTGAAAACACAGAATTAAATACCACTATTTTGCAAAAGATATAGTTTGAAAACGAAAGCACATGGACCACCTTACTGACGTGCCTAGCGAGGTCGAATTTTCAGCAAATTGATTAAATGCTCATCATGAAGTTTTGACTAGAGGTGCAATATTGTTAGCGTTTTCATCTTGCCTGTCTTCCTGTGCTAACCTATGAAGCCGACAACAAAGCTGTTTTACGACTTTTTCTAATTTGATCTTTTCAAGAAAAGAGCAGCTTGCCCAATAACAACTCCTTTAAAAAGAAAGTTGAGACGTCTTCGTTACGTAAAGAATACATTCATTAAACTGAAAGGACAAGAGAAAGCGACGTTGCCACGAGTATGTGGTGTGTTCGGGCGGCAGATTTGGAGGACCATCTGATATGATATTCAAGAATGTTTAGTCTGTGTACGTTATTTAAAAATAGAATAAGTCAATCCTTTTAATTGGTTATGTTTTTCCAGCTTTCACTTCTATGAGGGACCTGTGATGAACAGAAGGATTAGGGTTTTACCTTTTCTCACAGCCGAGAATATGGTTTTGGTCTTATTTGAGAATTGTTCATTATTTTGTTTAGGACATCAAGTGTCAAGTTTTTGGTTCAAAACTTTAATAAAATTGTTTTAAAATTAAATAATCTTCTGAACTGTGAACTGTCTTCCATTTGTGTTATTGATAAGATTTTAAACCCATCTCTTCCTTAATTAAAGGAATAACATATAATATCTAACTTTTGTTTTAATTTATTTACGTCTTATAAAAAAAATCTAATAAAATCTATAACAGGGCAAGAGTTCCTCTTATGCCGTCAGTTGCCATTTTATTTTGTGTCAATTCAAAAAATCCATATAGCCAAAATGGTAATGTTGCCAAAGCTATTGAAATGGTAAAGGATGTCATTATAGAGAAATAAGGTCGATTACAAAAGCTATAACGTAGATAACGACTAATTGAATGGAAATTTATTTGTTGATTTCGAATTTGACTTCCTCCATAATATCTATATTACTGAGAAGACTAATTGTCCTCTGATAATTATTCTAAGGATTGGTCCATAAAACCTATCAGTTGGGCTTTCTACAATTCTTTCGGATCTCTCCGCTGGTTCCAGTTAGAGGCTTAATATTTCCCATATTCACCATGGCCGCTGCAAAATCACTGAAGAAGGTGTTCTGGTTGCTGCTGTAGCCATTTACCTGAGAATCGGTAGAGCCTCCATTAAATAGTTGCTGATCGGAGTGCAGAAGCCCTCTCTGGCTCACAAGATTTTTGTAGTAGTTATTGTCAAAGGCAGTAGGAGTTTGAAGATCCAAAGGCGAGATGTTGTTATCGCCGCCACTTCTGGGACAGTTCCCTTTCAAGGAATTAGCGTACGTCATAACAATGTTGGATTCGTTGTAGATACGAGCTCTGAAATTGGTGCATCGCGCTTGGCCAATAGTATGACCACCTACACAATGAAATACCGATAACATTACTTATCTAGAACTTTAAAAAGGTTTAAAAAGGAAGTTTAAGATTGAAATATAGCTTAAATAAACATATATTAAACACATAGTCACACACAACAAAACCCTACTCTGCTTTATTAGATCTCTGCAAAATTACAGCACTCAGTATCAAATGAAACGAAATGTGTCCACCTGAAAGCGCAACCATGTCCTTTGTTGAAAGTCCCTGTGCTTGGAATTTGGAGATGAGATTGGCGAGGCTTGAAGTAGGGGGTGGAATGTTATTATTTGCTCCGCTTTTGCTTGCTGTCCTCGAGTCTCTTCTTCCCAGCATAACCGTCCAGGAAGGCCCTCCCAACTTTATATATAAAAGAAAATGTTAGGTTTTCCCAAACGATTTGGACATACAAAGGAGAAATATGGTAGGGTATGTAAGTATAGCTTACTTCAACAACAGAATCACGAGCAGCTATTGCCAGAATGTCAGCACATGAAACCACTCCACTGCAAACGTTCTCGACCTGCGTCTTGATGGTGTCTATCACATCGAATCCTCTCGCTGAATTTGCATTGGGAACTGCAGTCTTTTCTCCGGTTAAAGTCGAGGAGTCGTCCAACAACACAGACCCATCGCAACCCTGCATTGCCACCCAAATATATCAAAGCATGATAATTGAATATGATCTTCAATCTTTGAATAAAGGAAAAAAAAATAAAAAAGCTCTTACGTTGACGAAGCAGTCGTGGAAGTGAAGGCGAAGCAACGATGCGCCCATACGTTTCTCCTTGGCAACTGCCTGCTTCACAGCAGCCTTAACTGTGGACAAGGCCTGGGGGCACGACGAGGCATAAAAATTTGCCCTAAGTTGAGCATGCACAGAGCTCGAACACAACATTACAACAGCAAATGCAAAGTTTATCGCGACTAACTTAGACAAAGCCATTTTCTCGAAGAAGCTTGGTTATGTTCTGTTCCTTATGGTGTCATATATTTATAGGGATTGAGGACCAAACTGAGAAGAAAATTCCACCAAGATGTCTGGCACAAATAGTGACACAATATCCTTTTGACCATGGAATTTTTTAATTTTGAGATGTTAGTCATGAAGAACCGACTTTGCCTTCCTGGAGCTGAGCAATTTTCAAACTTCAGTTTTCAGCGCCGCTATCAACGTTATGTTTGCAGTCACCACGTCTTTATCAAGGTGACTGTAAGTCCACAGATTCTGCTGGTAGCAGTTAGATGCATTTATAGTACACCGACCATCAAGGAATGCATGGAAGAATTATGTGAAAGATCAATGGCTGCTTTTGAAGGAAGATTTTTAATTTCCAGTCGCCGATGGACGGACTGCGCCGGGGGCCGGAGGAGAAACGGATGTCGCACGCGAAGTGCGATCGGCGCCGAACAACGGGCGAAGTACGTGCTTCGCAGCGCAGTGCGGACTGCGCCAGATCTGGGGGCGAAGTTCGTACTTCGCAGCGAAGTGCGTATGTCGCACTTAGAATGAGTGAAGTGCGTACTTCACGTGAAGTGCGTATGGCACACATTTCTTGTGCGAAGTGCGAACTTCGCTGGCTGACAAACTTCGCTGGCACTCGGGCTGCGCTCGGAACTCGGGCGCAGTCGGATTTGCGGCAGCGAAGTTGGAACGCTGCGTCAGACTTGGCCAAACTTTGGCCTTCGACTTCTTCGTCTTCCACGGCTGCCGCTGGGTTTTCCTGGCTTGGCAAGACCCGTATGAGAGGAGAGAAATGCCGGAACAGAGAACAACAAACGTTAGCAAATAAACTACTGCAAACCCTAAATATGCCACAAACAACAGCAAAGTTTATTTATATGAAACTAGGGTTACAGTATTCCTCAACCAAGGAAATAACAACTTCTGCAGGCTAAGCTGCAAGATAAACTAAAAGGGGAAATGTCGAGTCTGCTGCTCGGACATTAATCAGCTGAGCCACACTGCTCACTGAATCGCTCGCCCTCCTTTCTTTGCTCTATTCTCTTCGCTTCACCTTTCATGAACTTCTCTTTTTCATCCTCTCTTTGTCTGAAGACCCAAACTGCCTTTTATAACCGCGGGGAGAGGAGGATAAGGGTTATCCTCTAACAGGCCCTCAACTAGGGTTTCTGACTAATCGTCGACTTGGCATTAACTCCTGCGGAGATCGGATATGTCAGGTGTCAAATCTGTCAGAAGGTAGGTGCGACGTCATGTAACACTTTTGTCGGGATCCCGAACTACGAGAGTGCAGTCCGACTTCACCCATGTCTGGAGCGCAATCCGATTTTGCCCAAGGTTCGGAGCGTAGTTGGGGACAGGCGTGAAATCTGGGTTAATTTTTCTAACACCCTCCTTTAAACCTGATTTCACGATCGCTTTGACTCCAAGCTACTCTCGTAATCTGCTGAAGTCTTCATCCTTCAAAGGCTTCGTGAAAATATCTGCCAAATGCTCCTTGGATCTGCAAAATTGTAGATGAATTTCTCTAGACTTCACCAACTCTCTGATGAAGTGATAACGAATATCAATGTGCTTTGTCCGGCCATGGAACACGGGATCCTTTGATAGTGCAATGGTCGAATTGTTATCACAAAAAATTGTTGTCGCGCCTTCTGAAGGATTGTGCAGTTCACTCAGAACTCTTTGCAGCCATACTGCCTGGCATGCGGTTGTCATGGCGATGACATATTCTGCTTCAGCTATGGACAACGCAACAATGGGTTGCTTCTTGGATGCCCATGAGACTGCCCCTGATCCGAGATGGAAAGCATACCCGGAGGTGCTCTTTCGATCATCGATACTGCCAGCCCAATCATTGTCTGTGTTGCCGACCAGTTCCAAATGGTCCCATCTAGCATAAAATAAGCCATGGTTCCGTGTCCTGCTGACATAGCACAAGATCCTCTTGCCTGCTTGCTAGTGCATGTCCTTCGGAGTCTCCATGAAATGACTGATCAGACTGACTTCGAAAATCAGATCTGGCCAAGTTACAGTCAAATACATCAGACTACCAACTAGCCTCTTGAACAAGGTTGGATCTACATTCCTCCTTGTATCCAACTTGCTCAGCTTCAAACCTATGGCTACAAGTGTGATGGCAGGTTTATTGTCCTCCATCTTGAAGCACTTCAGGACATCCTTCGCATACTTGCCCTGAGTAATGAAGATGCCATCTGCTAATTGGTCAACTTCAATGCCGAGAAAAAATTTCATCAGCCCCATGTCAGTCATTTCAAACTCGGACTTCATGGCTGTTTTGAACTGCGCAAATAGGTTGCTGCTATTGCCAGTATATATTAGATTGTCTACATACAGGTAGACGATGATGAGTTCACCTGTTGCATTTGTCTTCATGTACAGGGAGTGCTCATATGGGCATTTTTAAAACCCATTCTCCTGAAAATAGTTGTCAATATGGCTGTACCATGCCCTGGGTGCTTACTTCAACCCATATAGGGCCTTCTTCAGTTTCAAGACTTTGCCTTCTTGCCATTGTATTTCATAACCGGGCGGCTGGTCTATGTAGACCTCTTCTTCCAACACTCCATTGAGGAAGGCAGACTTGACATCTATCTGGTACACACTCCATCCTTTCTAAGCTGCCAGTGCCAGAATCATTCTGACTGTGTCAAGTCGGGCTACAGGTGCATACACCTCATGATAGTCAACTCCTAACTTCTGTTTGTAGCCTTTCGCCACTAATCTAGCCTTATGCCTTTCAACTTCTCCTTGGGCATTAAACTTCATTTTATATACCCACTTGACCCCAATGGTCTTCTTTCGTGCTAGAAGATCTGTTAGCTACCATGTCTCATTCTTCTCAATGGCTACTATCTCCTCATCCATCGCATTCACCCATTTGTGATTCTGACTTGCCTCTTCAAACTCCACTGGATCACATTCAATAAAGAGAGCAAAATCAGAATAATCTTCATCTAACTGATTATGGGTTACCTCATAAATGTCTTGCAAGCTTTGAGTCTTCGCAGGAGTCCTCAGGTTTTGAATTTTGCTTGCAATTGGAGGTGATCGGGATGATGAGGCTGTGCTACTGCTGGCACCACTATTGCTGCTTGAAGGCATAGGTGGTTGGACACTATCTTCCTCCAAGTCTACAGATTCAATAGTTGCTGGTTCAGACTGACCAGTCTTTGACTTCTAGTTCCAAGCTTCATCCTCTAGGAACTTCACATCTCAGTTGATGACAAGTTTCTTTGTCACAGGATTGTACAACCTGTATGCCTTTTCTGGTTCACTATATCCTGTGAAAACGCACTTTTCATCTTTGTCATCCAGCTTCTGCCTTTTCTCATCTGGAACATGTGCATATGCTATGCACCCAAAAAATTGCAAATGAGCCACACTTGGCTTCAACTGCTTCAGGCTTCCTCTGGAATTTTTTCCCTCGCACTCTTGATGGGACATTAGTTCAGCAGATAAACTGCACAACTTACAGCTTCTGCCCAGAAATCATGTGGAAAAATTTTTTCCTTTAGCATGCTCCGTGTCATCTCCATGATAGTTCTGTTCTTTCTCTCAGCTACACCATTTTGTTGTGGTGTATATCTGGCAGTGAACTGCCTCCGAATTCCATGCTGCTTGTAGAAGTTGTGGAATTTTTTGGAGATGTACGCTCCACCTCCATCAGTTCTGAGAGTCTTCACATAATGACCGCTCTATTTCTCAACTAGAGCCTTGAACTCCTTAAACCTTGCAAACACCTTTGACTTCAACTTGATTGGATAAATCCAAGCCTTCCGATTGAAGTCATCAATGAAGGTCAGGAAGAACTTGTTGCCGGCAAGAGTGGTGGTCTGCATGGGACCACAAATGTCTGAGTGCACTAGCTCCAATGGCCGTGATGCTCTCCAAGACTGTCCTGCAGGGAATGCATCCCTGTGCTGCTTGTCGACCAGGAAACCTTCACAAACTTGATTTGGTTGCTCTATAAGGGGTAAACCCTTCACCATCTGCTTCTTGTGTAGTAGATTCAGGCCACTAAAACTCAGGTGACCGAATCTGAGATGCCACAGCTAGGTAGCATCTTTCACAATTGCACTCAGAGACATCAAAGATTCATTCTAAATTTGCAGCGAAAACATTTTGTTTTTTGTCATGGACATAGTTACGATTTTTCCACGAAATTTGTCTCTGATGGAACAGACACCATATTTGAACAGTATAGTGTGCCCCTTCTGCACAAGTTGTCCAACACTTAGCAGATTGTGCTTCAACCCAGGCACATAAAAAATATCTTGAATTGTTTTTCTTTCATCGTGCCGAGTTCGGATGAGGATCTTTCCTTTCCCCATCACAGGAACTTTGATGTTGTTCCCCATCTTGACTTCGGACTAGATTGTTTCATCCAGTTGTGAGAACATATCCCTGTTCCCAGTCATATGGTTGTTGCAACCACTGTCAAGATACCAGATATTTTTCTTGCTCTCCTCTTCAGTACTGCAAGCCAACAACACATTTCCTCCTGCCACAGTTTCAGGTTCCTCCATATAATGGGCTTGCTACTAATTCTCGTTCGCCATCTTCTTTCTGCACTGTGAGGCATAATGGTTGAACTTACTGCAGTAGTAGCATTGGACCTTTGACATGTCCTTCTTCTACTGATAGCCACCTTGCTGATTTTTGCCAGTGTCTCTTCCTCCTTGTTGATGAAAGTTGTAACTTGGCTCAACGTTCTGAGGGTTTGATCTCCCTCGATTTTTCCTTCTCCCACGCTTGCTTCTGCCTCTTTCTCCTTGAGAACTAGAAGTGTTGTGGTGGGAGTCTTATCTGTCGTTGTCTCAGATTGAGACTTGTGCTTTGAAGGCTTGCTCCAAAGTATACTGAGTTGAGTGGCTCAGCATTTGTTCATGGGTCTGCAGATAACCCATGAGTTCGTCTGTCGAGAGGGTTGTCAAATCCCTCGACTCTTCAATTGCTATCACAACCGAGTTGAACTTGGCAGGCAGACTTCTGATAATCTTCTCAATGATTCTCTGGATCTGCACATTTTCTCCATTCACTCATTGACTCGGACTCAGTCATCTATAGATTCTCAAACTCTCTTTTGAGCATCTGCAGTTTCACCAACTTCACTTTGTCGATGCCCTGATACAAACTTGCCAGGGTTTCCCAGGCTTGCTTGGACTTGGTGGCTGATGCAATCCGTGAGAAGATGGTCTCCTCAATCGCTTGCATGATGTAGAAGAGGGCCTTCTGGTCCTTCTTCTTGTGCTCTTTCAACAGATCCTTGTCTGCTTGAGAGAAGGCGGCTAGTACTATCGCATCTTCCAGTTCTAGGTAGTCGTTCTCAACTAACTCCCATAGCTCTTGAGATACAAACAGGATCTTCATCTGGATGCTCCAGTAATCATAGTTCTTGCCATTAAATCGTGGGATCTATAACTGCAGGGAATTCTTTCCAAATCCATCTTCTATCTCCACGTCATGACACTATCAGCACTGATACCAATTTGAAGGAAGATTTTTTTAATTTCCAGTCAAAGACGGACGGACTGTGCCAGGGGGCCGAAAGAGAAACGGATGTCACACACGAAGTGCGATCGGTGCCGAACAACGAGCGAAGTACGTGCTTTGCAGTGTAGTGTAGACTGCACCAAATCTAGGGGTGAAGTTCATACTTCATAGCGAAGTGCGTATGTCACACTTAGAATGAGCAAAGTGTGTATTTCGCACAAAGTGCATATGGCGCACGTTTCTTGTGCGAAGTGCGAACTTCACACTATTAGTGAGAAGAAACAACTGTCGACAGCGAAGTGCGAACTTCGTTGGCTGACGAACTTCGCTGGCACTTGGGTTGTGCTCGAAACTTGGGCATAGTCAGATTTGCGACAGCAAATTTGGAACGCTGCATTAGACTTGGGAAAACTTTGGCCTTCGACTTCTTCGTCTTCCACGGCTGCCGCTGGGTTTTCCTAGCTTGGAAAGACCCGTATGAGAGGAGATAAATGTCAAAACAGAGAACAACAAACATTAGTAAATAAACTACTGCAAACCCTAAAGATGCCACAAACAATAGCAAAGTTTATTTATATGAAACTAGGGTTACAGTATTCCTCAACCGAGGAAATAACAACTTTTGTAGACTAAGTTGCAAGATAAACTAAAATGGGAAATGTCGAGTCTGCTGCTTGGACATTAATCAACTGAGCCATACTGCTCACTAAATTGTTCGCCCTCCTTTCTTTGCTCTATTCTCTTCGCTTCACCTTTCATGAAATTCTCTCTTTCATCCTCTCTTTGTCTGAAGACCCGAACTGCATTTTATAGCCGCGAGGAGAGGAGGATAAGGGTTATCCTCTGACAGGTTCGGATAAGGGTTATCCTCTGACAGGCCCTCAACTAGGGTTTTTGACTAATCACCGACTTGGCATTAACTCCTACGGAGATCGGATTTGTCAGGTGTCAAATTTGTCAGAAGGTAGGTGCGACGTCATGTCACACTTTTGCCGGGATCCCGGACTGCGGGAGCACAGTCCGACTTCGCCCATGTCTGGAGTGCAATCCAGTTTTGCCCAAGGTTCAGAGCACAGTTGGACACAGGCGTGAAATCTAGGTTAATTTTTCTAATAGCTTTTAGATTGTTTTGACTCTACAACACAACAAATTACTTCTAGAATGTGTCCATATTTCATCTGTATTCAAATCTATTACTAGTTTTAATTGTACCACTGGGAGAATATCGCCATCCTAGTGACTATTTCTTTAATCTACGTATTCAATGGCATGTAAAAAAAATGTGAAATATCTTGTTGAAGTACACCAACCAAATTTCTTATACTAGATTTGGACTTTTATGTTTCCAGCATGAGGAGCCCTTTTCTTCCCACCTATAAAAGGCTTTGGGCTACTTTTCTCCTTTGATCAGATTGCATCATGCACACTTCTATTCCATTTGAATAATCTTTAAGTCTAAGAAACACCCTATGAACAAGTAAACTTGCGGTCTTTTCGTTCTAGTTGTGCAAACACAAGAAGGTAAGCGTAAGCATTTATTAATTGAAATGTTATCCGAAATACTTGCACGCTTAAATCAGACATACAAATTCTATCCAGTTCATAAAATGAATAGTCCACCGTTTTGTGAGTTCAAATCACGAAAAAAAAATACGTGAAAATAATCTTTTCACAAAAAATATATATTTTTTAAAATAAAATTATTATAAATTTTATTTTAAGTGTTTAAAAAATTGAATTGAGAAATTGAACAACCTACCAATAAATACTAGAACCTTTGAATTGGGAAATTGAATAACCTACCAACAAATACTGAAACCCTGGTGTTATACCTAGATACAAGGTGGTCTTCACAACCCTTAACATATAAATATTTTATTGATATATCTCTCTTGCAACAATTTTTTTATGATATATATATATATATATATATATATATATATATATATATATATATATAAACAAATAAAAAGAGAAATTGGTAATTTATTTTATCTAGATTCAAATTTTTGAAGTTGCTTTTATAACTCTTACTCTTACCTAGTTATTGACAATCTTTCTTAAAAAAAACTACTAATAACTTTAAATTAAAATCAAACAAAACTTAACAAAACTTACCAATCCAATAGTAATTTGAATGATATTCAACCATATGAAGAAAACATTGAATTTTAGTTGATAGGTTGCTATGTTACCTTGAAGTGAGCATAATACAAGCATAGTAAGATTTTATTTGGAAATTTTTAATTTTATTTTTACATTTAATTTAACTATAATTCAATATATTGTTTACTAAAATAAGGCATTGTTTCTCTTATTAACAATCCAAAAAATATCTTGCTTAATAAGTATGACACTTTTTTTGAGAGTGTCCCCAACAATGGAACCTTCCCCCCTTCGCTCCAATCTCGAAATCTCATCAGCTGAAGCACCACCAAAATATTTTAGGCTAAGAATTTTAGTGTAAAGTTGATCAGGATTAGTGTACCACCTCCAATAAATTTTAGCAGCCAAAGCAAGACTATTCAAATTGGATTACCTCAAACCAAGACCCCCATATCTTTAGGGCAACACACAATATTCCAATTGACTAGGCTCCATTTATTATAGTCCAAGTTTTCTACCCATAAATATTTTATAGAAAGAGAATCAAATTCTTTGAGAAAGCACTTAGGAGCATCCAATATAGAAAACTTATAAATAGGTAAAGCATGAAGTACAGACTTCAAAAGAGTTAATCTACCAACAAAGGATAGCCATCGAAAAGTTCAATGATTAAACCTTGATCGAAACCTATCCAAAATACTTTTCAAGTAAGCCCTTGCAAGATTTTTAGAAGAAATAGAAATCCCCAGATACTCCATTGGTAAACAACCCACCTAAAAATGTAGAATATTAAAAATCCTACATTGAATTTGATCATTCATATTAAAGAAGATATTTTATTTCTCTTTATTAATCATTTGACTAGAGGCATATAAGTAAATACCTAAAGCCTTCCTAAAATTCATTGCTTCCTCAATTTTTGCCCTTCCCATTTGAGTACTATCATCGACAAACTGAAGATGAGGCTGGGATAAAGAATTATCTGTCCAAGACCATCTATGGATAGCACCACAATTCTGAAAATGCTTGAGAATTTTACTCAAACCTTTAGCCATAAGGATGAAAAGATAAGGGGACAAGGGATCTCCTTGACGAATCCCCAAGAGGCCAAGAAGAAAGCAAAGAGTAAACCATTTATTAAAACTGCAAAGGAGTATGAAGCCACACAACTCATGACCCACTCAATCCAGTTATATGAGAACCCAAAAGCTTGAAGGATATTCTACAAAAAAGGCCAACTAACCCTATCATAAGCCTTGGAAATATCAAGCTTAATGAACATAGTCTTTTTCTTAGATATATCCATAGAGTGAATAACATCAATATAAACCACCACACCATCTAAAATATGATGAAATTTAACAAACCCACCTTGCTCAAGAGAAATAAGAAAACCAAGAACTTTCTTTAGTTGATATGTAATAATCTTGGTAATAATTTTGTAAGTAACATTACATAGGGAAATAGGATGGAAGGACCCTAACGAGCTAGAATTTTTAGATTTGGGAATAAGAGCAAGGAATGTTGAATTAATAGCTTTAAGCATTTGATTATTAACTTGGGATTCATGAACAACTTTTATCATATCAAAAGATAACACTTCCCAAAATTCTTGGAAAAAATCTATAGGGAAACCATAAAGTCTAGGTGTTTTACATTTTTTCATTTGAAAAACCACCACTTTGAGTTCCTCCATTGAGATGGGGTCCATTGGCATGTTATTCATATCATTAGAGACCAACCTAGGAATACAATCCAAAATAAACCTCATATTAACAGCATCATGAGGACCTTGCTCAGAGAAAAGAGAGGAGAAGAACCTGACTACTTCATTAGAGATATCCTCAAAGGATAATAGAGTTTCCCCTGATAAGAAGTAAGTGAGACTATAACATTACCATTCCTATGGTCTTTAACCAAATTGTAGAGTATTTTCATCCCCTTCCAACAACGAGTCAATCCGAGATTTCTACTTCCAAAAAATCTCATCACAAAGCTCCCATTCATCAAGTTGACTAGAAAGAGAAGCTTTCCTTTCCAACAAATCCTTTGTCAATCCTTCATATTTAATTTGAAAAGTGATCTCCTTTAGGCTATCACGTAGTTGCTTTTTATTCTAAAAAAAATTCTAAAATAAAATATGTTCCATTGCCTGAGGTTGAATTTGACAATCTGGAGGCTTTTGAAAAATTAAACATAGCAATGCCAAATTTGGGTTTCCCTTCGACCCACCACCTCTCCACGTATTCATACAAATCCTTAAACCTGAGCCACATAAGTTGAAATTTGAAAGTCAAATTTCTTGGCAATGAGAATCTCCAAGATTGAAAGAGAATAAGCCAATGATCCAAGCCCCTCCAACCTAGAATCTCTGAGAATGAAGTCTAGCTATCATCAAACCAACTATCTCAAGAAATAAAATGATCCAATATTTCATAAATAAAATTCATTCCATATCTTCTATTAGTCCAAGTAAAGAGCCTATTTTGAAGCTTCACATCAACAATATTAAGGAAAGAAATATTTTTCTATATCAAAGTAGAAGAAGGGTCCAAACACTCAATACCACCATTATTTTCATCCAGGGAAATGATAGAATTAAAATCCCCAGCCACAATCCAAGGATAATTGGGAACAAGAGATCGAATAAATATAATATGATTCTATAAGAGGATTTTACCTAATAAATCATTGGGGGTATACACATTAGATAGAAGAATAGAAGATCCATATGAAAATAAGGTAGTAACCATAGAGAGATAATTCCTTCTACCAACCCACTAAGAGAGGGTTAATATTTGTGTATCCCATAGACATGCAACACAGCCCATCGAACCCTAGGATCCAATAGCAAGACAGTGACCACCTTTCCATATCTTAGAAGCAATTCTAACCATATTTTCATAAGATAATTTTATTTCCTAGATGAAAACAATATCGGGTTTATGATATCTAATCAGATTCTAAGTGGATTTTTGTCTAGGGCTGCTACCCAAACCCATAACATTCCAAGATATGACTTTCATTTTGGGGGAATAAAGAAGTGATAATCTAGTGTCTTAACAACACCACACTCAATTGAGGATTCCCCTATCAATTTTACTTTTCCTTGATCCTTCTTTCTTCTTGTTTTTACCACCTTCTCTACCCCACATTTTTTGATAGTTTTTGGGTGAATACGTAACACAAAAGAAACTATCATTTTTCCTTCCTCTTGACAATATTGTCCTGGGATGGTTCAAACCTAGTATCATCCTCATTTCCCTCAATAAAGTTTTCATCCAAAGAGGAATTATCAAGAACTTTATTAAGGCAATTCAATAACTCTTTGGAATTATCTTCATTTCCTATAAGAGGGTTATTAGGCACCAGCACTTTCTTATCAGAAGTTTACATTTCAAAAGAAATATTTATGAAAGAACAAGTACATGGATCTTGAATACAAGCATCCATATCACCTTTGTTCCAGACTTTCTTCTCAACATGTGACTCCTCAAAAGTCTCAAGCACATCAAATATGTTACTAGAACCTCCATTCCCAACACTTTTATTCCAATGAATAAAATACATAGATATTGAACGAGACTTAACAAGAATAAATCCATTAGAACTGGTCATCTCATTAATCATAGAAGCTTTTCTTTTTTCCTTTGTGTATGCATCTTCAAAGTCAGATGAAGATGATTAAGGTTGAGAATTCAATTTAATATAGTTTCTTTGAATATGCCCATATTCATGGCATATATAACATTGAAATAGAAGAGCTTCATAATATAACTATTGGACCCAAGACATGTTTCCCAGTTTAATCACCAATGATTTAGGCAATAGATTATTCAAATCTACTTCAACATAGAGTTGTACAAAAGAAGCAAATTTCTTATCCAAAGTTTGGTGAGATGGACCAACCATTTTACCAATAATCTTTGCAATAGAATGAAGAATATTTGACTTTAATTATTCCATAGGGAGTTAAGGTAAATAGACCCACACATATACTAGAAGACCTCTCCTTCACTGGATCAAATCCTACATTCTAGGGTTTGATAAATTATCCTTACCAGGACTCCCCAAGCTGCCATATCTAAAGCAAACTACAACACACCTCTCACCAGCCAACACGTTAGTTTTCACAAAAAAATTTAGCATCGACCTTATATATATTTTTGGTATATACAAAAGAATTGGTAATTTTCCTTATCTAGATTTAAAATTTTGAAGTTTCTTTTATAACTCTTATTTTTACCTCCTTATTAACAATCTGACTTAAAAAAATATATTAATAACTTAAAATTAAAACCAAACAAAACTTACAAATCTAATAGTAATTTGAATGATATTCAATCATGTGAATAAAACATTCCCTTTTTAGCTGATAGGTTGCTATGTTACCTCAAAGTGAGCATAATACAAGCATTGTAATATTATTATTGAAATTTTTTATTTATTTTTATTAGTGGAAAGGGTTTTGAAAGGGTCCCTAAACCTTGTACAAAAAGAACCAAGGGAAAATCAAACCATATTTAACCATGAAAAAAGAAAAATAAGAAACAACTTAAACCCAAGCTAGAATAGAACAAGAAATAATAGACCAGAGAGAAACCAGAGGGAAACCCAACTAACAACTAAGAAGCAAAATAGTAAACACATCAAGATTAAATTACTAGGGAGTTAAAACATCCATACTTTCCTTTTCACTAATAGGATCTGGGTTGATGGCCTTGAACGTTTCACTCTTGCTGGTAGAGATGGCTTTGGAAACATGGATCACATACTGGAGGTTGGTCATGGCTTTCATCTAGGATTGATAGATATTTTCCAATATCTCAGTTAGGATCTCTAAGGGATCATGCATGGCCCTAGCCATAATTTTAGCATCTGCAAGGGACTGATCAAGTTGATTTTCTATTCTCTCTGTTTTTGTCAATTCACTAGGCTTCATTAGTTGGTCCAAATAGTTTTTTACCTGATGTATTCTTGGGAGAGCTTCTATGATTGCAGGACCCATGATTGTTCATCAAATCCTCAACAGGTAATTTATCCTCTTCAAAATAAATGGTTGGATTAATGGTCACCTTGGCTACCACTTTATGTAATATATGGTCATAAATAATAAAAAAAAGGCCTTGGTGCTTTATTTGAGTGACCGATTTTTCGTTAAAATTTTAAATGGGTACCTCCATGGATCTCCAAAGATATTCAAGAATGTTAACCTCTTTGACATCCCTTATAATATTAAGGAATTCCAAGTGAAATATCCTCATTGGTTCATCAATATTGTCCACTATGATGTACTGCATCATCGGGATAAGGGTTCTACACCACGGCTCTAGCAAATCTTTCTGGATAATGCCTTTCTAGTTTCTAACTAGTTTCTTGCCCTTATTAGCAAAGTGCTTCAGCTCTTCCTGGATGGTGTGGTTGTCTCTATGGAGCTTAAACCCCTCATTTTTTAGCTCAATAATATCCACCATAAATGAAACATTATTAGTGAACTTCAATCCCATCATAGTGACCTGGTCATTCACCCATGAATTAAAAAAATATTTTGTAATTTTTTCATCGATCACCCTAAAATTTCTAAGAAAATTGAGAAAGTTATGGTTCTTGAATATGGTTTTGATGTCAAGTTCCATGTTGAGGGTGTTAGGCTCAATAATGGCCGTGGCAATGAGTAAGAGATCACGAATTGCAGACAAGAGCAAAATCAGGATAGGTTTGACAAGCCTGAAGGAAAGGACATTCAATAATAATTAAAAGCCTAGGTATAAACATGATCTATGTCATTCTTGGATGCAGAGAAAGTCTAGGGACCAGTCTAGAGTGGAATTTAATGGGTAACTTGGCCATAATAGTGAGGGAATGAGGTAAGTTTCTACCATCCGTACCTATGTGGATGATGAAGAGAGCTTCCTGGACAATCATGTTATGAAATTGCAACCAAAATATCGTTAAAGTGTGAAGAGTAAACATGAGTTATGAATCGGTAATAGTGATTTTCACAGTCATCCACACCTAAAAATATGCCATGAGAAGTTTGGTTTTTCCATATCCAAGGATTTTATAGAGGTAGGTGTTTCTTGAAATGTAGATGGTGATGATTCTCTATAGAGGGATGATAACAACTAAGTTTTGCAGTTCAAATGTGGATGAGTCTTTACAATATGCCACGGGGAGGAGTTACCACATTGGAGGGTGGATGAAAAAACCCAAGTTCTAGAAACATCTATGGCTTGGGATAACAAATCCCCATCCTTGCTCTTTGTGTTGTGTAATTGGGCCTCAAAAAGGAGAGCATAATTCTGTGATATGAGTTTATTGTCCACACATATGACTAGGTGCATGCCTAAGGATGCCACGGTTTTGGGAAACAAACCACGAACTTCCCTAAGAGCCTTGAATTTCACCTTGGACTAATTACATGAGACAAACATCGATGTTGGAGTTGTCAGTTATGAGATCATGCGGAAAGGAATAATTCAATACCTGTATGGACATTTTATTAACACCCATGTTAGCTAGATAATTAGTACATTTTTTTCCCTCATAGTAGACGTGTTGGATGACGATGTCATTGTATGTACTGATAAGACTTTTGCATTCGTCCACGATGTTGCTTTATGACCATGAAGGATTGTGATTTCCCTTAAGGTAGTTTATGATGGGGAGAGAATCTACTTCGATGATCAGTTTTTTGATGTTCAAATTGTCGATGAGGAAAAGACCTTGGTATAACGCTTGAGCTTCAATCACATTGTTCGTTTGGGTTCTCTAGTTTTCTACAAAGGCAAGATGTATTTTCCCTTGACTGTATTTGAGTATGTCTCCCCCACCTGCAGCACCAAGGTTCCCTTTCGCTACTTCATTCAAATTGAATTTGAACCATCCTAAAGATGGAGGGTTCCACCTGATGATAGACCTATTGATAGAAAAATAATGCACGCAAGAGACATTAGTAATATTAAAATTTGAAGTAAGATTGGCTTCAAGGCTAGCTCTAGGACCTTTAGAGGAGATAGTAGAGGTATTATTGATGGAAAGGGATAAAAATCTAAGAGTGGTATTAAGAGGTTAATTTACTTGGGTTTTATAAATCTGATAGTTACTTTGTCACCAGATTTGCTAGAGGTAATGGTGAAGGCAAGAAGACTAGAGGAAGCTAAGCTATGGATTATGAAAGGGTTGAGGCCATTGATGGAACAACTAGTGGATAGATGCTAGTTGGGCCCAAATAACACTAAAATTATCAAGCATAAGGTTCAACACAACCAATGAAAATGGGTATTCCAAGAAAATATGGGTGGTCAATTCCCCGTTTTTCTTACATAGGATGCACCAATTAGGGATGACAAGGCCTCTATAAATTAGATTATCGATGGTGAGTATTTCGTTCTAGGAGGCCATAAAGATAAAAATGAAATATTGGGAATAATGTTTTTATTCCAAACAATCTTGGCTATATCCCACTTTTCCATAGGTGGATATTGGTTGTAGTAGGCAGATTTTATAGTAAATATACCTTCTTTAGACAATTTCTAGATTGGGGAATTGAGTGCCTAGTTGTTAAAAATGACACAGACTCTGAGGAGATTTTGAATGGTCCTGACCGCTTAATTAATTTGGTTATTTAGGTTATACAAAGTAATAGGCTTCAATTGACACCTTCTAGTTTCTTGAGAAATAAATTCTACAACCTTACCACCAAAGAGGTTATCCATAATAGGTTTGAGAATAGATAAAGTCAAATCATTTATGAGAAATTGATTGGAAATCCATGGATCCTCCAAAAAATTGATAACTCTGCCAAATCCTAAGCACCATCGAAGGCCTTGCTTTATGATTCCCCTTGTCTAAATAATGGAGTTCCAAAAATAGGACCCTACTATAAGGCGATGGTCACTCATGAAGGTCAAGTGTTGAAGGTACTTCTCCTTGATGATATCTATTCAGGCTATTTTCTCATTTAGAATGATTCTCTATGCTTGCTTGGAAATCAAAGCAAGGTTTATTTTACTAATTCTTCTGAAGCCAAAGTCTCCATGGTATTTTTTGGAGCACACTCTATCCCATGCTACAAGGGTACATCTATTTCGGTTCTCATTACCATCCCATAGGAATTTGCATTAAATTTGTTTGATTTTATGGTAAATTGATATGGGGGCTTTAAAGATTGATAGGAAATAAATCATGATACTCTCGAGATGGGCTTGGACTAAAGTGGCCTTGGCTACCTGGCTTAGCATTCCACTCTTCCACCCATAAATCTTCTTATGAATGCGTTCAAAGATGTTGAACCACATGTTAGTTATGATTTTTACATGAAACATAGGTAAGCCTAGGTATGTGGTAGGAAGCTCAGAAATAGTGCATCCAAGAATATCTGCAATCTTGTTTTATCTTAGAATAGGGGTATGTAGAAATTATAATATGATTTTACTATAATTTGCCTTCTATCCTATAGCTTTTTCATAGGAATCAATAATGAATTTGATGATTTTTTCTTCAGGTATGGAGGAGGATGACATAAAAATGGTGTCATCAATAAATTGTTGGTGAGTTATAGCCCTTGACACAGACACAAGTTTGATGCCTGATAGGATGCCTCTGGAGAAAGTTTCCAAGAGGGATCTGCTTAGGGCCTCCACCATGATGATAAAATGGAAGAAGGATAGGGGGTACCCTTACCTTATGCCCTTGGATATTTGGAAGAAACTAGCAGGGGAGCCATTTATGATGATTGAGAACTAGGCAGTGGATATACATTCCTTAACAAGAACAATCTAGTCTTCGTGGAAGCCAAACCTACCCAAGACCTCAAATAACAATGGCTAAGAAACTCTATTGAAATATTTATTCATGTCAAACTTAAGAAACATACTGGGTTTTTTGTTTTTGGCTGCTAAGTGGACAATCTCATGGATAGTAATGACTCCATCAGTAATAAATTTACCCTTCATAGAAATCCCTTGATAATGGTTGATTATGGATGGGAGAATCTCTTTGAGTCTAATGACTTTTGTGATGATTTTTTACACCATGTCGTAGAGGCTGATGGGTCTGAAATCAGAGATAGACTTACAAATTTAGGATTTCAGAACCAACACAATAAACAGGGAATTTACCTCTTTTGAAATATACTTGGATTTTTAAAATAATTGGATAGCTTTAGAGACTTCTTTACCTACAATATCCTAGAAATATTGGAAAAAATGGGAGGGGAAACCATTTGGACCTAGAGCTTTGTCAGGTTCCATTAAGAATAAGGCTTCCTTGATTTTTTTCTTCAATAAATATTTGAGGAGCCTTGGATTGAAATCATGAGAGACCATAGGAGATATGTTATGGAGTAGGGCATTTCCAACCTAGTGAGGCAAGGGGGGATTTGGCCGAGCATTTCCTCAAAGTGAGAAACAACTTCATCCCTTATCTCTTGGATATCATCTATTTTGGATCCATCACCTCTGGTTAACTCTTTTATTTTGTTTGTGCTTTTGTGTATGAGAGTGGATACATGGAAAAAAATTGTATTCCTGTCCCCTTCCTTTAGCCATAATGCTCTGGATTTTTACCTCTAGAATATTTCCTCCTTAGCAAGACTATTGTGGAAGTCCATGAGGAGGGATTTCTCTTCTTGAAGAATATCTGCCCTGGGTCTCCATCTTGGATGAGTTTCTCTATAATGCCAAGTCTTTTAGTGATGCATTTCCTTTCAAGAAACAAGTTCCCAAAGACTTCTTTGTTCCATGCTTTTAGTTTAGTATTGACTAATTTTATTTTCCTAGAAAAATTGAGCATAGGATCTCCAAGAAGATCAATCTGCCACCACTCATCAATGTGATTCACGATATCTGGATGGTTGAGCCATATTTTCTTAAACCTAAAGATATTTTTTGAAGTTTTGCTTTGGGCGAGAATAGTCCAGGACCATAGGGTTGTGATCAAAGCCTATTTTAGGATGGACATACAGGTTGACATCTCCTAGGTAGTGAATGATCTCCTTGGACATGAGAAAATTGTCAAGCCTTAGTTGGATTAGCTGATTAACTAGTCTTCTATTACTCTAAGTGAAATTTAAACCTTGCAAATCCATGTACATCAGTTAATTATTGTTAACAAAGTTGCTAAATTCTTTAGTGCATCTAGGGGTGATAGGTTTTTCTCCTATTTTATCATAAGGAAATATGTGGAAGTTGAAGTCTCTTGCGAGTAACCATGGTTCATTTTCAAAATTGTTGCGCATTGTTGATAGTGTTCTAGAAATTTTTTCTGACAAGGGGGTTGTTTGGTGCATAAATTATGGATGTGATCCATTGGTAGTTTATTTATATTTTAATGAAGAGAATATTGATTATTCTATTAGATATGGAGAGAATTATACCTTCAATATATTTCAGGTCCCATAAGCATAAAAGTCCCTCAAATATCCCTTGGAAAGTGCTATAGGCAAAATTGTTTTTCTTCCACAAGGATCTATACACTTCTACGTTGGTTTGGTCATCCAACTTAGTTTCTTGTAGTAACATTATGTTTGGTTTGATTTATTTTTTGATTGATCTGACTATCCTGTATTTAGCTGCCTCATTGAGACCTCTTACATTCTAAGATAGAATCTTCATCTAGACATATTGGAGGTAGATTTATTTCCCTTGTATCTTCCTTGATATAGAGGTGGTTTGGTTATTTTTCTTCATAAGAATGAAGTTCAAAGTTTGAGGTATCTGAAAGGAATGTTAGAATGGTCGATTGAAGGCCATTTGATATGGTGTCCTCTATTTCTTTTTATATTTTTCAAGAATAGTAGGTTTGCCTCTTTTATTTTCACTACCTATGTCTACATTAATTATAGATTTTATGGGGCTAGGAAGTTGCTTGAGTATTGTAGAGGAGGAAAGGAGTTGTTGGATAGAAACACCATAGTGGCTTCCCAAGGAATATTTTGGGGATAAAGGGTGGAGGCCATAAGATGGGAGGGGAATGGGGATAGTGAGGGTGGGATTGACAATCTGGGAAGTAGGAAGGTCAGGGGATTTAGATTTCGGGCAAGAGAGGGACAGGGCTATGATAGACTCAACCACTTTGGACAAGGGGAGGGTAGCACGGACCAAAATCAGAGGGGTAGTGAAGAAGACCCTCCATGAGCTCTTACAACCATGACAGAGAGGGGTAGGGTCCAAAATATGCATTAGGATTGGATTCTTCATTATATAAATTTGAAACATCATCTTGATGGTTTACTAAAGGTATGAATGGATTAGATTTAGCAAAAAGAGAGCCAACCTGATTTGACTTCGAAAAGAAATAGGATGTTGGTTGTGAATGAGACAAAATCAGTTTGCTTTTCTTGGTCTGCAATTTTTTCTAGAAGCTCTGACCCTGGGTAGGGTTCTTGTGATGGGATCCTTTCTGAATATCCTTCTTGAGATTTGAGCACTAGGATATGAGATGCCCTTGGGTCTTGCATTCGATGTAATAGACTAGTTTATTTTTGTATTATATGCCTTGACACCGTTTGTAATCACCAGTAACAATATCAACATAGGTTGGTAGAGTGAAGTCTAGGTTTACAATGATGAAGATGCAAGTATATGTCATTCTAGATCTGGCCTTGGTAGCCGGGTCAATGGCCACCAGCTCTTTGATAGTCTGAGTGATTCCTTTGAGAGCATCATGGTAGAAAAATTGTGAGGGAAGACCATGAATTTTGACCCAGATGGGGGTCGAATTGATGCTTTGAGTTTCAGGGTCGAAATCCTCCCCCCACCTACGGATGAAAAGACTTCATCAGCCAAAAAACCAGAGATGTCCAGTAAGGATCCGATTTGAATCTTGAGCATTTTTTAGCCTGATCATGAAGAAACCACGAGAGAAAGCAACGAACTCCATGTTTCTTGAGAAACACCATTTTGAAAGAGCCCATTCATAAATGGACTCGATATCAGACCAAGCTTCTACAAACTTATTTAACAAAGATATAGTTTCCTGGAAGATTAGGGGTCCCATTGATCCATGCAGGTAGGAGACTTCGTTGCCCGAGATATAAAAGAGAAAGGGGGTTTGGAAGGGAGAAACACCAAATGAGACGAAACAAACGTAGATTTATTTTTGAAGATTTTCAAATTTATTTTTATATTTAACTATAATTCAATATTTTTTTTAATTTTAGTAAATTTAGAAATTTTTATTTACTAAAATATTTTTAATTATTTATATTTTTTTAATATTATTATATATAATTTATAAATTATGTTTATAGATGACTATTTTGATTTGCTTTTATTTATTTTTCACATCTTATTTAATATTTTTTTTTGAAGTTAATAGTTTTTTTTAATTAAATTTTAGAATTTTGCTTTTATTTATTACTAACAGTTATAGGTTCAATATAGAATTCCATATTAGATAATTGTTCTATATATGTTTTTAATTTAAGATTAAAAAAAAAACTAAATTTTCTTACAAACCTTTAAATTGTAGATTACCGAGTGTTTAAAGATTTGACTAGTCCCACAACCATTTTTTTTTGTGTATTTTTTTTTATCCATTTTATATATGCTCTTATAAATATTTTTTAAAACGGTTTTATTTCTTATAGTTGCATTTCCATATTTGTAGGCTTCCTTCTTCTGTTTGCATTGTTTAACATTGTTGCGATTAACACTTTTAAGCTAAATTATCTTAGCATGTAGATTGATTAATTTTTTAAAAAAAATTGTATTAATAAATTTTATTTATATCAAACATTTTAAAGATATTTATATTTATAAATATTAATATTAGATTTATTTAGCTCATTATCTAAATAATAACTCACTTAATGATACCATCATGCAATACCCAAATATTAGTATCTCTTTTAATACATTTTCTATCCATTCTATAATAGCATTTGATGATGCTACAAAACATAATAAAAAAACTTTAATCTTCCTCTAACTTCTTAAATGATTAAAAGATAAAATAAATAAAAAACTTAATGTTTGAATAACTACTGTGTAGAAAACAGGGTCATATAAACATAGCGACATTATTTTGGGATGATATTCATGAAGGTATTCTAAATAATATTTAACCACCTTATAACATATAATTCCAATTAGATTCCTTTTGTAATCTTAGAGGAAAGTACCTTCATGAAAGTATTGATATCTTGTAAGAAATCCTTGGCTTTCGTGCTTAACCCGTTTTTTTTTTAAATTTAGATCTAAGAACTTTGAATTTTATTTTTTAAATATTAATTTTAACATCTATTTTAATCAATGTGTTGACACACATAATCTCAAATAAAATTCAACACATAATCTCAAACAAAATTAAAGTTCCACGAGTATATATATATATATATATATTTTTCTCTTCTAAGTCGTGTGCATATTAATTGTGGATATTATGTATGAATACTTTGGCATGAAAATCATATGGATTTTAGAGCAATGGGTTTGGAGTGAAGAGATTCACACCCTAAACCAAAGTTCAAAAATTGTGAGTAATATTTAATATTTTATTAAATTATATTAAATAAATCAATTAAAATTCTCCACTTTTAAAAAGGATTCTGAGGTTTGAATCTTCCCATGTAGTATATGTATAATTTTCGTGTCACTACAATACCATTATGTTATATATATAATATTTAAGTTACCCATTTCAATCCCATATAACCAATTTTATAACCAATTTTATATAGAAAAATAAATAAGTATGTTTTCTTAATGATGTGTATATTGGAAATAAGACCCTAAAATATATACAAGTACCTTTATGTCTATAGAATCCATCTCATTCTAAATAGCACAATCCACCCTCATATCATCCATTGAATTGAAGTTAGTGGATGCTTTTGAAATTACCAAAATATAAGCATAAATGCTTCTTTAATTCATACATTATATTACAATATTTTTTACTTCTATTATATTTTTTATGAATCAATTTTTATTGATGGAAACAATACTTTGGTGATGCAATTGCTCAAAATCAAAATTTTATGTTAAAGTATTAATTAACTAATTTAAAAAAAAATCATAATTATGTTGTGAATAAAAAATAAAAAATATAATATTATCTATAACAGATGCTTCCATGCTTAATGCCAAAGGAACAATGCATTTGCACATAGTACAAGTTACTCACAATGATTATAACAAAGAATATGTATGTATTATTTTATATTAAAGATTATTAATTAAGAATTTTAAATGAATATCCTAAATAATATAAGATTTATATTTTTCCATGAACAATATAAGCAAAATGTATTTATTATTGAACACTTTTAAAAATACCATTATTTGTTTCCTTGGAATGTTCTTTAAAAAGTTGAATTCAATATGCAAGTGTTATAATCATAATATTTTTTTTGATGCTCATGTTGATCCAAATTAGGAAAAGCAAAATCGAAATGGTTAGGTTAGAGCATATAATAAATGAATCCTAAGGTATGATCTAAATAGGGTAGATTGGTAATATGGGGATTGAATTATAGGTGTTGATATATAAATAAGTAGCATAATTGGATTTAGATACAATAATTATAATATAAAATATCTAGGATAAAAGAGATGGGTGTAAATCAAGAAAATAAATTAGTAATGAATTAAATGTATCTTTGTGAAAGAAACAAATGATAAATGCTTGTTCAAAATTCCTGAGTTTATCCTTGATTATGATACTTGATCCTCAACCTTGACTTCCTTTAATGGTTGATAATGCTCGTTGATGACCTCCTTAAGACAATTTTTTTTTGGATATTAGTTTCCTATCATGACCTTTAAATAAGAAATAAATGTTAAAGAAAATAATAATAATTAAGGATAAGGGAGGAGTTGTTTTGGAAAATTTTAACATTGAGCAACAATGTAATGAACCTATTACCATCTAGGTATTTTATTAACGTGACTTATAAGTAGAAAGGATAGAAGGATGTAACTACTTTATAAATGAGAGAAAGAATAATGGTCTATAATCATTGCAAATTATTTACTAACTTCATATTAGGTATAACTAAAAGAAATGAAGGATAATTTGATACTTTGTTTATACACTTTTCTATTTAAAATAATATTCACAACAAAATCAACTAACTATAGATTATAAGCATTAAATAATATGATAAAAAATATATATTGACCTTGTAATAGCAAAGGAATTCTAAAATTGTAATGTTTTACTTATATTTAGCAATGGCATCTACTACAAGAATCATTGTCTTAAGGATAAATATTATTGATAGAAACTATTGCATTTGGAAATATATACTTCTCAATATAACTTAGAATTTTTTTTTCTTAAGTGTCATAAAGGTAAATAAAGTGTTTTGGATTCAAATTTTTGAAGTGACTTTTATAACTCTTACTTTCTCGTTATTAACAATCTGACTTAAAAAAACCTACTAATAACTTAAAATTAAAACCAAATAAAACTTACCAATACAATAGTAATTTGAATGACATTCAACCATAAGAAGGAAACATTCAATTTTAGGTGATAGGTTGCTATGTAACCTCAAAGTGAGCATAATACAAGCATCGTAATATTATTATTGAAATTTACTTGAAGTGTAAATCAAACGTAGATTTTATTTGGAAATTTTCAAATTTATTTCTACATTTAACTATAATTCAATATATATTTTTTTAAATTTTAATAAATTTCTAAATTTTTATTTGCTAAAATATTTTTAATTATTTATATTTTTAATATTGTTTTTTATATTAATACTAAAAGAGGATTTTGAAAGGAGCCCCAAAATATTATACAACAAGTAAGCCTAGAGGACAATTAAAGCAAAAGATGACCTCCATAAGGGAGATCCACCCAAAAGGACAACAAGATATTACAAACTGAGGCAAGCACCCCCTGGGGAAGGGGAACCAAAGGAGTTGACACCATACCCAAAAAGGCATGCCAGGGAGAAAAACCCAAACAAATTGACCCTAAATAATAGTAGGACAACGTGGGGGCTAGAAACAACAAACCTGAATAAATGCATCATTTGAAATTTGAAAGTCACAACATGCTGCAATGTTTGACAGGCCCAAGTAAAATAAGGAGCAACATCACCAGGGGGATGGAAGGGATAATCATATAAGGTAGAAATGTAAAATATCAGTACACACCATAAAGCACTTAAACCTATGGGTACCAACCAGATCACTCATATATCTAAAAGGAACTAAAATTTGATAAGATTTAAGGAGATTCATCCCTAACACAAAGTACAATATCATTGGGAAAATCCCACTGCCATATAAATAAGCCTTGAGAACTAGCTCCTAAGTTTTCTAAGAGATCAACCATAGAGTTAAATTCTCTAAAAATATGGAAGAACTCCATGCTAGAAAAGGAACGAGCAAACCAAGTTACTTCATCAATTAAATTAGCTATTTTCCATCTCGAATAGGAAACTCCACAAAGCATGTTGATGATGGATAGGGAATCCTCTTCAATAATAGTGTTTCTAATGCCAAGGTATTTAAGCTACTCCAAGCCAATGAAGGTTGCTCTAGCTTCAACCACCATGGAAATTGGACTCCAAGGTAGTCCACGTAAGCCAAAATAAGATCATCATTGATGTTCCTTATTGCACTGCCCGTGCTAGCTAAGTCAAGGTTACCTTTATAGGTGCCATCAAAGTTAAGTTTGAACAATCCAATGAATGGTGGAGACTAATAAATCTTCCTCCTTTAATTAGTAGCACTAGGGGGTAGGCTAACGACACAAAACCAAGTCATTCTTCCAACAATCGCTTGCTTGGGGAGAGTGCCAAAATTAATTTTGAAGGATTCAAATTGCTGAGATCCGAAAACACATTTTTTTACACCTTCCACAAAATCTTGAGGCTGATTTGGATAATATTTTTTTACACTGTTTTGAATGCCCTTGAGTTCCTTTCCTTCCACACTCCTTAGAATGAGTGTGGGAGGAGAAATTTCCAAAAATATTTAAGTTGATAAGAAATAAAATATAACTTCCATTGGATGACACTATCCATTAAGGAATTATAAAACACCCATGCAACGTCCAACCAATAGAGAATGGAAGCCAAAATCTTCTGTGCACTATGATAGATGAGTAAAGGATGATCCATTGATTCCTAATAATTCTTGCATAAATAGAACTTGTTGACTAGGCACATCCCCCTCTTAATAATATTCTCTATGGAGAGGATTTTAGTTTGCATAGCCAACCAATAGAAAATGTTAATCTTTGACATTATATTTTTAAACCAAATTTGATTTGCAAGAAAAAAGACTTTCTCCACTGAGCTAAGAGAAATGTAGGTAGATTTAACCGAATAGGACCCATCTGGGTCCCCCATCCACACCAATATATCATATGTTAAAACATTACATACCACAATAAGCCTTAGATCCACCAATAAAGCATACCATAATCTTACATCTACATCGACGACCAGCTCTGAAGGAAGAGAGACCAAAATCTAGATCTATCTTGGATAGTAATAAAGTCTACCATATTTTCAAGCTCATGGGTTCTAAATGAGAAACAAGGGAGGTGTACTATAGAACATCCTTTAAGGGAATATCCCTAGCACAAATATCATCCCTAAAATTAACCGCATCACCACTTCCAATAATCCAACTGCAACAGGACTTGAGGAACCTACAAGATTTGATGAGGCTGTTCCAAAAGGTCGAACCTCCACTGGGAAGGAAATTTTCTAAATAAGAATCAAATTTATATTTAAATATAAGGATATTACACCAAAGAATATTAGAATTCATAGCAAATTTCCTCCCAAGTTTCACCATAAGAGCTTTGTTCATCACGGTTGTATTTTTGATATTGAGACTCCCTTGCTTCTTCCTCTTACAAATCTGCTCCCACAAGACAAGGTGGAATTTTCCTATCAACTCAGGGCCTGTCCATAGGAAGAATTTGTATATGATATCTAGTTTTCCAACCACCTTAGAGGATAAATGAAAGAGATAAAAAATAGATGGGGATGCTTTGCAATGTGCTTTGGACCAGCACCACCTCCCTCGCTTGACTAGGTAACACCCCTTTTCAAGATGCTAATATGCATTGGAATCTTTCAAAAACCAGGGTCCAAAACTCATCCTTAATATGGCCAAAAAAAAGGGGGGCCCCAAGTAAGTATCCAAGACAAAAGAAATGTGACAATTTGAAATTTTAGCTATTCTCCTTTGTCATGTCTTCGAAGTATTAACAAAATAAATTAAGCTTTTTTCAAAATTTATTTGCTGCTCAGAAGACTTATCATAGCTTACGAAAATAGAATCCACATCCTTTGCATGGAACATTGATGCATCACAAGAGAGGAGGGTGTCATCAGTAAACTACTTGTGATATATCGATGGGCAAGGGACAACTAGCCTTAGACCAAAATTAAAGCTCTGATGGGAAATCGAATGACCAAGTACCTCTACCATGATAATAAAAAGGAATGGAGATAGAGGGTCATCCTGGCGTAGAACATGGCATGACTAAAATAATCCTACTTGAGAGCCATTAACTAGGACAAAGAAGTAGGCAGAAGAGATGCAAGACTCTATGAGCCCCACCTATCTTTCACTAAAATCAAATTTCCTCAGGATGTAGAATAAAAATTTCCATGAGACCCTATCATAAGCCTTGCTTACATCCAACTTGAAGAAGAATGTTGCCCATCCACTCTTTTTAACTGAGTGGAGTTCATGAACCACAATCACCCTGTCTAAAATTTATCTGCCAAGGAAAAAGGCACATTGGGGACTATCCATGAGAAGAGGTAGGATAACCATCAACCTGTTGGCTAAGGCTTTAGAAAGAATATTATAGAGAGTGTTGCACAAAATTATAGTTTGAAATTCATTGAAAGAGGATACATTGTATTTCTTTGGCACCAAGGCCAATAACATCGAATTCATTTATTTAGGGATGACCATGAAAGCTTGAGAGTATTGAACCACCACACAAATGTTTGAGCCACATATATACCAATACTTATGGAATAACCTCAAAGGGAAATCATCAGGACCAAGTGCCTTAAGAGGGCTTATCAACTTTAATGCATTAAAAATTTCTTTGCTTGAAAAAGGAGTAACTAGCCCCTCATTCATCTCCTTCGTTACCAAGCACAAGATTACCTCTAGCATGAAATTATCATCATCGATTTCCCTTGATATGTCAAGCACAAAAGGGAGGAGAAGAACTCCACAATATTCTCCCTTATTTGAAATATATTCGAATTTGAGTTGCCATCACTAGTCTTTATTTTATTTATGCAATTGTGACTCCTTTGACGAAGGGTGGAGGTGTGAAAAAACAAATAATTACGGTTCCCTTACTTAAGACTGATTTCTCAAGATTCCTACTTCTAGTGGGTCTCTTCTCTGGCTTGAATATTATGAAGCTCTACAACCAAAGATCCTCCTCCAAGTGAAGCTCCATAGCACCTCCCTACATTTCCAATTTGGATTCAATATTCAAAAGTTTCCCACGAATCCTTTATTTCTCTCTGAAAATGTTACCAAATGAAAACTTATTCCAAACCTTAAGATTGGACCTTAGCCTTTTAAGCTTATTGGATAGTCTTTCCATACCCACGTTGTTAGCCTCATCTGACCACCAGTCCTATAAAGAGGTCTCAAAACCAGGATGGGAGCACCACATAATTTTAAAATGAAATAGGTGAGGGAAAAAAGGCTAACCGTTGGGGACCTCCAACCATAAAGGGTTATGGTTCAAACCAATCTAGATAAGAGTAGACAAAATGGATGCACCAAAGATATGGATATAGGAGTTGGACAAAAAACCCTATCTAATCTACTGAGAATCAAATTGACCCCCACCCTCCTATTACTCCATGTGATCTTCAACACTTTAAGTCTAAATCTCTTAAACCTATGGCATTAAAAAAATCTACAAAATCATTTAGGCTTATGGAATCCACTTCATTGCCACCTCATAATTCTAAATATAAAAGAGTGGTTTTGAAATACCCCGAAACCACCCACACCTCATATTTAAAGGAGGCTCTCATATCGAGTAGAATATTCCCAAATCTCCTTCTATTAGTAGGGGAATTTGGTGCATAGATATTAGAGATGATCCAGCTTTTGTGGGTTGTCTTACACCAGAAAATAATGTTTATTTTCCTTGAAGAGGATGAAACCACATGACCATCAAAATTAGAAGGATCCAAAAAAATAAAATACCATTAATAAAATTGAAAGCCTAACTCACCGCAAAGCCAAAGTTTTTCCAAACTACATTATGAACCAAATCCCATGAAGAAGCATTAAGTTTGTACTCTTAGATGCATATAGAATCAGGAGATTTTTCTTTCTTAATAGAAGGCAACAAATGATTTTTGGAGGATCTATTTAGCCCTCTCACGTTCCACGAGCACTTCATTGAGATCAAAATAAGAGTTTATTTCTTGACCCTTTGGAGAGCGAAGGTTTAAAGCTATCAAGATTTATATGCTTGTCTTTGTTATCCTCTTAAAAACCAAGCCTTAATTGCCCACCATTGGCCAAAGCCTCCTCCATTTTTTTTCTTTCTGTCAGCTTTGCTAGGGGGCCTACCCAAATGTTTGGACAGGCCAAGGTCCAAACCCTTCTTACGTTGACTTCTTGTCTTTGGGCCCGAGGAGCCCTTTTCAAAAATTACTTTAGGAGAGCCCATTGGGCTACCCAAACCACTCGAAGGCATCGAGAAATCATCCTTCAAGGAATCTCAAACTGCCTTGGGTGTAGAAACCACATTCTCCATTATTATATCCAAAGCCTCTATGGCCTCTGTTTCGAGACCACGAAATGATTTAACCATAGGGGTGGGTGGTTATAGAGTATGTTATATATATTATGTTTATTATACTATTATATATAATTTGTAGAGTATGTTTATAAATGATTGTTTGTTTCAGTTTGCTTTTATTTATTTTTCACATTTTATTTAATAATATATTTCATTTCTTTTTGAAGTTAATATTATTTTTTTTAATTTTAGATTTTTTTTTTTATTTATTACTAATAGTTATAGGGTCAATATAGAGTTCCATATCTCTCTCTCTCACACACATATATATATATATATAATTTAGGATTAAAAAATCATTTGTAAAGTCTAGATTAACTTTAAATATTTGACTAGTCTCACAACCATTTGTTTTTTTTTATTATTTGATCCACTTTTATATATCCTCTTATAATTTTTTTAAAAACATTTTTTTTTCTTATAGTTGCATTTCCATATTTGTAGGCTTGCTTCTTGTGTTATTGTTTAACATTGTTAAGATTAACACTTTTAGGCTAAATTATCTTACCATGTAGATTGATTTACATTTTTAAAAGGATTTGTATTCATGAAGTTTGTTTATATCAAATATTTTTTAAATATTTATAAATATTAATATAGGATTTATTTAGTTAATTAGTTTAATAATAACTCACTTAAACGATACCATCATGAAATACCCAAATATTACTATCTCTTTTAATACATTTGCTATCCATTCTATAATAGTATTTGACAATGCTACAAAACATAATGACCAAACATTAATCTTCCTTTAACTTCTTATATGATTAAAATATAAAATAAATCAAGAACTTAATGTTTGAACAACTATTGTGTAGAAAACATGCTCATATAAACATAGCAACATTATTTTGGAATGATTTTCATGAAGGTATTCTAAATAATATTTAACCACCTTGTGATATATACTTCCAATTAGATTCCTTTTGTAATCTTAGAGGAAAGTACCTTCATGAAAGTCTTGATATCTTGTAATAAATCCTTGGCTTTCATTCTTAACCCATTTTTTTAAATTTAGAACCAACTAAGAACTTTGAATTTATTAAGGAAAAAATATTAATTTTTAGCATGTATTTTAACCAATGTGTGTTGATACACATAATCCCAAAAAAAACTAAAATTTCAGGAGTAATAGTTGATGTATACCTTGATATTTTTTTGTCTTATAAAATATTATCTTTGAGTCTTTTTTCAATGATCGAAGTCTTGTGTGCATATTAATTGTGTATATTATGTGTGAATACTTTGGCATAAAAAACATATGTATTTTAGAGCAATGGGTTTGGATTGAAGAGATTCACACCCTAAACCAAAGTTCAAATATTGTGATTAATATTTAATATTTTATCAAATGATATTAAATAAATCAATTAAAATTCTCCACTTTCAAGGAGGATTTTGAGGTTTGAATCTTACAATGTGATATATGTATAATTTCCAAGTCATTACAATACCATTGTGTGGTTTATATAATATTTAAGTGACCCAGTTCAATTCCATATAACCAATTATATATATATATGTATGTATGTAATAATGTTTTATTAATGATGTATATATTAGAAATGAGACCTTAAAATATATACAAGTACCTTTATGCCTATAGAATCCATATCATTCTAAATAGCACCATCCACCCTCATATCATCCATTAAATTGAAGCTAGTGGATGCTTTTGACATTCCCAAAATAAAAATATAAATGCTTATTTGATTCATACACTATATGACAATATTTTTTACTTTTATTATGTTTTTTTATGAACCAATTTTTTTTTATGGAAATAATCTACTTTGGTGATGCAATTGCTCAAAAATCAAAATTTTATGTTAAAGTATTAATTAACTAATTTTAAAAAATTATAATTATTTTGTGACTAAAAAATTTAAAAGATAATATCACCTTTCTAATATTATCTATAATACATGCTTCCATGCTTAAAACCAAAGGAACAATGCATTTGCACATAGTACAAGTTACTCACAATTATTATAACAAAGAATATGTATGTATTATTTTATATTAAAGATGTATTAATTAGGAAGTCAGGGAATAACGAAGGAGCCAGCTAGGGTGGGAGATGTTGGGCGTTGCATGAACCTTGCACAGGCTTGCATGCCTCTGTGAGTACCTACATGAGGGAGTTTTTTCCTTCTTTTGATTCGGTGGCTTTTTTTGGTTGTGGGGGTGGGTATTTAATTAGTTTTTGGGGTGGTTTGTTGCTTCCCGAGAGTGTTTTTCCTGATATGAGTGTGGGATAGTCATGGATTTTCCTAGAGGTATCCAATACCAAAATAATGTCTCGTTTAAGGAAGCCCTTCATGGCTCGAGCTCTTCTTTTTTTTGGCATAATGCGGATGATAATTCTTCAAGCCCAGGTGGTTCTTCTTTGGAAGGAGGGTTTTGTGCAAAGTGAGTTAATGGATGCTTGGAAAGGGCTAGGGAGCAGCCTGTTCTTGTGATACAACCTAATTGAATTGTAGAGGATGTGGATTATATACAAAATCATGCTTTAATATGTAAATTTGTGGGTATTTGTGTCCCTTTCTTGGTGTTTGAAACGTGGGCCAAGAGTACTTAGAACCCAATTTGTGACATGGAAATCATGAGGGGAGCTAATAATTTCTTTCTAGTGGTGTTTTCTTTTTGCTGGACTTTTGAGGGGGTCCCGTACTTTTACAATTAGACTAGCGTATTTAGTAAACCTTAGGACATGGGTTTTAATCTAAGGAGATTCCTCTCGGGTTACCGTGTGGGTTAGGCTTCCATGGCTACCTTTGGAGTTTTGGCGGATGGATATTTTGCACATGATTGCATTGTTGTTAGGCAAATCGGTGGGACCATCTCAGCAAACTTTAGAAAAAAGGTAGTCTTATGTGCCCATATTTGTGTTGAGTTGGATTTAACTTAGCCTCTACCTGATTCTATGTAAATATGTGTTGGGTATTTTTCTTGGGTTCAATAATTAGACTATGAAACTCTTCCTTTTCATTTCCATTTGTGTCATGAGTACAGTCATCTTCAACGTAAATGCCCTAAAATTCCTGAGAATAAATCATCTAGTTTTAAAAATCTAAATCTACAATCTTCTGATGGGAAGTCAGTTACGCAAGATGTTGTGCCTAGTCATGGGAGTGGTCCCATGGATGTCAGTGGGGTGGATAAAGAAGGCTTTGTTCTTTTTAAGACTCATAATAAGGAAAAAAATTTGAAGAGGACCTTTACTGATAGACAAATGGATGACTATTACAATCAGACTAGCCTATTTAGTAAACCTTAGGATATGGGTTTTAATCTGACTAAGGAGATTCCTTCTCGGGTTACCATGTGGGTTAGGCTTCCATGGCTACCTTTGGAGTTTTGGTGGATGGATATTTTGTACATGATTGCATTGTTGTTAGGCAAACTGGTGGGACTGTGTCAGCAAACTTCAAAAAAAAGGTAGTCTCATGTACCCATATTTATGTTGATTTGGATTTAACTTAGCCTCTACCTGATTCTATGTAAATATGTGTTGGGTCTTTTTCTTGGTTTCAATAATTAGACTGTGAAACTCTTCCTTTTCATTTCCAGTTGTGTCATGAGTACGATCATCTTCAACGTAAATGCCCTAAAATGCCTGAGAATAAATCATCTGGTTTTAAAAATCTAAATCTACAATCTTCTGGTGGGAATTCAGTTACACAAGATGTTGGGCCTAGTCATGGGAGTGGTCCCATGGATTTCAGTGGGGTGGATAAAGAAGGATTTCTTCTTGTTAAGACTCATAATAAGGGAAAAAGGTTGAAGAGGACCTTTACTGATAGACAAATGGATGACTTACATAATAATTTTGATGCCTTGGATGAATTGGCATTTCTTGATGAAGGAATGAATGGTAATTTGAATATGGATAGACAAAATGTGACTGAGGTTTTGGACCATAATAGGCAACAGGAAGTAACAGATCCTTCTTTGGACACAACCCTATAATTATTCCTATTTCGAAGGTGTGATATGATGAAGTGAAATGGGATGACCCTATTTTGGTTGATTTTTTTAATACTGGTAGAAAAAAGGATTCCAAGCCTGGTCCTTCTCTAGGGTTGCTCCAAAAGACCTTCAAAAAAGGGGCCCCTGTGAAGACGACTAAGGTGGGTAGGAAGAAAGATGTAGATAAACTTCATGTGGAGGGAGAAACATTGGTTGAGAGTGGGGTTGTTAAACCCTCAGAGACTCACTTTTCTTCTCTTTCTAAATGATTTTTATTTCATGAAATGTGAGAGGTTTGAATATCTTACTTCATCAAAAATCTATTCGGGATATGGTGCAGGTGCATAAGCCAAATTTTGTTTTTCTTCAAGAATCTAAATTATCGGTGGAGGGTCTATTTAGTATTACTTCTAAAATTTGGGCTTGAGGAGTCTTGTGTCACGATTTCGTGACTTGTAGCTTTTTCATGACCAAAGGTGAAGTTCGTGTTTGTTGCGTGTTTTCGCGATAAGTTGTTGTGACAGATCTATCAGATCTCTCAGCTAGCTTGGTTTTGGTTCAAGAGATTTGGATCCATTGCAAATCTTCCTCTTCTCTTGTAATCATGTGCTTTCATTGTTTTCAGCTAGGATGTGTCTTCTCCCAATTGTAACAGATCTTTGTTTTAATACAAGTTTTTTTCATTTTTTTCAAAAACTTGGGGCTCGAGGTATTTGTTCGTGTGTTGGGGTTGTGGGTAGTTTTGGGAGGACTTTTATCCTTTGGAATCCATAGAAGCTTACTCATATTTTGTGGGTCTTTAATAAGTCAGCTCTTTCCATGATAACTTCTTGCCATGAGTCTGGAGAAGTGGTTTTATTAACTAAAATGTACGCCCCCTTAGATATTGCTAGGAAGGTGTTGCTTTGGAACCATGTTCAAAGTGTTTGGGCCTTGGTTCCATTCTATCCTTGGATTATGGAAGGGGATTTTAATGCTATATATAGTATTGATGAGAAGTGAGGAGGTGTGGGTACTTTGGGGCCTGCATCTAGGCTCCTTAATGATAATAGTCAGCTTCTTAATATTGTAGATATTAATCCTACGAATGGTGTGTTCACTTGGATGAATAGGTAGTGTGATTATACCTTGATATCTGAGAGGTTGGATAGATTTATTACTTCTTCATATTGGGTTATCAATTCTTAGGTTATTAATTCAAAGGTTCTTCACTGGAGGGGATCAGAACATTGGCCTATTAAACTTGCTATATATCGAAAATAAATGGGTCATCATCCAAGTTTTAAATTTTAATTAATGTGGCTTAGGGATCCCTCTTTGTATGACTTGATGAAATTATGGTGGATTTAGGGTTGTCCTTCCTACGATACTGCTATGTACTCTTTTGTTAAAAGGCTCCAATTTGTGAAATTTCAACTCAAAAAGTGGAATAGGTAGTGTTTTGGGAATCTATTTCAGGCTAAATCTTTGGCCCAAAGTAGGCTTGATATTATCACTAGAAATATCATATATCATGGGCTTATGAAGAAAAATTTGTAGGAGTCTAAAGATTTGCATGAGCTTCAAGAGTGGGATCTTCAGAAAGAAATTTTCTGGAAGCAAAAGGCCAGAGTGGAATGGTTACAAGAAGGAGATCGAAATACATTTTGTTTTTTAACATTGTTAAGGATTGAAGACATAGCAATGGTATTTCTTCGATTATTTCTTCTCAAGGTATTTAGTTGTCTACTTCTCAAGGTAGGTAGTTGTCTACTTCTCAAGATATCTCTCGGGAGGCTATTCGGTTCTTTTCTTCCTTATATTTCAAGGATTCTTGTATGGATCACACTGATGATCATACTATTTTACATTGTATTCCTTCTATTATTTCATAAGAGATCAATGCTCGTCTTCTTCAACCTATTTCCATTGATGAACTAGAAAGGGTAGTTTTCCTTATGAATACTAGGAAAGCTCTGGGGCCTAATGGATTCCCTGTTGAGTTCTTTCAACACTTTTGGGAAATTATTAAATATAATATTTTGAAGGTTTTTATCGAGTCCTTTCATAACCAACAGTTATTGAAAGTTTTAAATTCCACTTTTTTGGTTCTAATTCCTAAAAGGGAGAGGGCTAGCTCTTTTGATCAGTTTCAGCCTATTGCTCTCTGCAATGTGGTGTATAAAATTATTACAAAGCTGATTGTAGAGCATATCAAACCTTGGCTGTATAGAGTTGTTTCTGATGAGCAGGGTGGCTTTGTGGCTAGTTGGCAAATTCCAAATGGGGCGGTTATTACTTTTGAGGCTATTCATTCCATGAGAACTTCCAAGGATAAATTTATGTTTATGAAGCTGGATATGGCGAAGGCTTATGACAGGGTGAAATGGTCTTTTCTTCACAAAGTCCTCTTGGCATTTGGATTTTATCCTTCTTGGATTGAGTGGATTATGATTTTTATTACGACTCCTTCATATTCTATCCTAACTAATGGGGAGCTCTCTTATCTATTTCATGCTTCCTGAGGTCTTCTACAGGGGGATCCTTTATATCCCTACTTATTTATAATTATGGCTGAAGGTTTGGGGCATTTGCTTAAAGAATAGGTTCACCAGGATCTTATTCATGGGTGGAAATAGGATACTGGTAGGCCGAATATTTCTCATATTCAGTTTGTTGATGATACTGACATCTTGGGTGTGGCATCTATTTGTGAAGCCACCAACTTTAGATGTGTTTTGGATATGTATTTGGTTTTCTCTGGTCAGAATATTAATGAGCATAAGTCTATTATTTTATTTTTTAATACAGATCCCAGGATTCAAGCTAGAATTTCTTAGATTCTCAGGTTTTAGGTTGGGACTCTTCCCCTTACGTACTTGAGGATTCCTATTTCTATTGTTCCTCTACCTAGGTCAGTTTGGACTAACATACTTGATAAATTTTGTAGTCTAGTTAGTCATTGGACTCACAGATGGTTGAATTTTTTTGGTCGGGTTTACTTTTGAAGTCGGTTGTTTAGGCTTTACCGGTGTATAGATGTCTTATTCATATTTCTCTGGCAAGTTTTCTTCATGATCTAGGTTCTCTTTCTAGGAAATTGCTGTGGGTAATTATTCCCAAAAAGGTTTATAAAAAAAAATTTTAAAAAAAAAAGGGGCGCCCCAAACTTGGCGAAACAGGTTAAAGGGTAGGAGAAGAAAAAAAAAAACACACCCAACAAGAACGGGAGGGGGAAGAAGAAAAAAAATTAAAAAAAACAACACAGTCGAGTAAATTTAAAAAAAAAAAAAAAAGAGAGGAAAAAAAAGAAAGATTTTGGAAACAAAAAATAAAAGGATGAGGGATGGGGGAGGAGAAAGAGAGAAAAAAAAAAATGGGCGGGAAGTTAAGAAGAACGACGAAGGGGGGCACGCCCAGCCGACAAGAAGGAAAGGGAAAAGAGGGAGAGAGAAAAAAGGGATGGTTGAAGATAGAAAAAGAAGGGAATGGAAAGAGAAGGGAGAAAAAGGTAAAAAAAAAAAAAATGGAAAAAGAAAAAAAAAAAAGGCAGGAACCAGAAGGGGGGGGGAAGAGGATCGGGAAAAAAAAACCACAAAAAAGAAAAAAAAAAGAAACTATGTCTACAAAATATCAGATTATTTCTCCCGTGGACCAAGCGGAATGTCATATCATGGAAGGATTAGGTTTTTTGGTTAATGGTCTTGGTCCTAATGTCTCTTGTAGATGGATGGGTCAGAGTAATTGGGTGCGGAGGGCTAGTAAATGGAATCTGCCTCCTCCGGAAGTGTTGAAGATTAATATGGATGGATCTTCCCGGGGTAATCCGAGTAATGCTGGTATTGGTGGTGTGGGACGGGACAATAGTGGTACTATCTAATTTTGTTTATATTGCTTTAAGGGATATCATTATAATAACTTCATGGAAACCCTTGTGATTTTATATGCTTTGGATAAAGGGTATGCTTTGGGTTGGCATCATATTTTTTGTGAATCTGATTCTCAGATTGTTATAAATTTGTTGAATTCTGGGGATAGTCTTCATGGGAGTTGACAGTTGAGTTGGATTGCTCAAAAAATTCTCAATATATTTGATCACTTGGATTTCATTTCATTTATGCATATTCCCTAGGAGTAGAATGGGGTAGCATATTTGTTAGCTAAATGGACTTATGATTTTCAGTATGGTTGGGATGTTCAGAATTGATCTCAACTTTCTTATGATCGCTCTCAATATCTCTCTTCTTTATTGAGAGCTGATATGTCTAAATAGCTCTTTTTTCTTTATATCTTGGATGTTTTGCTGAGTTAATAAATTTTTACCCTTTTTTTCAAAAAAAAAAAATGTATTAATTAATACTTTTAAATAAATATCCTAAGTAATATAATATTTATATTTTTCCATGAACAATATAAGAAAAACATATTTACTCTTGAACACTTTTAAAAAATATCAATATTTGTTTCCATAGAATGTTCTTTAAAAGGTTGAATTCAATAAGTAAGTGTCATAATAATAATATTTTATCAAAATTTTATGCTTATGTTGATCCAAATTAGTTAAAGGAAAATCAAAATGGTTAGGCTAGAGCATATAGTAAATGAATCCTAAGGTATGATGTAAATAGGGTAGATTGGTAATGTCAGGGATTGAATTATAGGTGTTGATATATACATAAGTAGCATAATTGGACCTAGATACAATAAATATAATATAAAATATATATGGTAAAAGAGACGGATGTAAATCAAGAAAATAGATTAGTAATGAATCCAAAGCATCTTTGTGAAAGAAAAAATTATACATACCTCTTCAAAATGCTTGAGTTTATGCTTGATTATGATACTTGATCCTCAACCTTAGCTTCCTTTAATGGTTTATAATTCTCCTTGATGACCTCCTTAAGACACTTTTATTTTGGATATTATATTCCTATCATGACCTTTAAATAATAAGGAAATTTTAAAGGAAATAATAATAATTAAGGATAAGGGTGGAGTTGTTTTGGAAAATTTTAACATTGAGCAACAATGTAATGAACCTATTACCATATAGGTATTTTAATAACATTACTTATAAGTAGGAAGGATAGAAGGATATAACTACTTTATAAATGAGAGAAATAATAATGGTCTATCATCATTGCAAATTGTTTACTAACTTTATATTAGTTATAACTAAAAAATGAAGGATAATTTGATACTTTGTTTATACAATTTTCTATTTAAAATAATCTTCACAACAAAATCAACTAACTATAGATTATAATTATTAAATAATATGATAAAAAGACTTTAAAAATAGTTATATTGACATTAGAATAGCAAAATAAGCCTAAAATTTTAATGTTTTGCTTCTATTTAGCAATGGCATATAGTACAAGAATAATTGTCTTAAGGATAAATATTATTGATAGGAACTATTGTATTTGGAAAGATATACTTCTCAATATAAATTCAAATTTGTTTTTGTTAGGTGTCATAGACAAAATTAACATATACTATTGATGAAATTTATGAAGTAAAGGCAAATAAAGTGTTTTGGAGGATCATAATATTATGCTAATATTTCCTATGGATTTATAAAGTTGTGGGTAGGTATGGGGATAACCTCAAGGTATTGTGTGATTTATATTTACCTCAAGGATATTTAATCATTTTCCAAGGATAATTATCCATCCAAATATATGAAAGCATAGCTTATATTTTCTATAATATACATATTACTCATAAAAGGTGCGAAGTTATTTATCAAGTGTTAATGGAGCATCATGTATAAATATATATGTCTAAATTTACATTTAGAAATATCCTAGAACATGTCAGATAAAAAGATCAAATGCTCCATGTGCTATAATTCCACCATGGTTAAGGTAATAAGTAATCCTAAAAATTAAATGCTAAAATCCATTTTATTATTGAGATTAAAGGAGAAAAATGTTCTCTAAATTAATTCTCTAGCTAAGTTGGTGGTTAAAATAATTAATCAAGGTGGAAATGTATAGGTTTCAAAATTGAAGGAACCAAAATCATATTAGATAAATTATGAAGGTAAAAATTATGACATCAATGCGCCTAAGCTAGAGACATATGATATGAGGGTGGAAGTAAACATAAGGTTGGAATGATAAAGCTTCCTATTTACCTCCAATTTACGGAGATCAAAATATTATAACTAAACTCATATTTTTAAATATTCATGCACATATATTTGGTAAGTAAAAACAAATGCTAAAAGAAAATTTAATGGATAGAATGTGTAGTTTTTCCCTAAGATATATATATATATATATATATATATATATATATATATATTATTATTTCTAAGTTCAAAAAAAAAATACAATGCTATGGGTATGAAGTACCCTAAAAAAAATTAAAACTGAGAAGTGTACTAGCCTCCCTATTGTAATATGTTGGAATCAACTTTCAATCTAGAAGTAAAATACTAATAATCAAACTGACATGTGGAACATATAAATTACTTCCTATTCATAGTTCTCAAATGACTCTTACCGTAGTACTAAAATTACTCATGTTTAAATGCTAAAATTAAATGTTTTTTTTTTTTTTTTTTTGGTGGTGGCCACAAGGGGTAAACATAGTGTGACCACGAGGGAACCATTACATAACATATCCGCAACATGTGAGGCAAGAGATTTGAACCTAGGCCTCTCAGCAACTAGAGAGGTTTAACTACCCACTTGCTCTCCAACTCCTCTACATGGGTGGATGAGCTAAAATTAAATGTTGTTTTGAAGTATGTCTTTCTAAAAAATAAAGGTAAGGGTCCCCATAAAAACCTTTTTATTTTTATTTTTGTTTACAAATAATAGATCTATGATATGGTACTAATAGGAACACCACAATGGCAAAATATATTGGGCTTTCCTAAACAAAGATTCAATTTCAATTTATGGGAAGGATGGCCTTGATATATCCTTAACTTTTCAACCTATCCAAAAAATATATCCTTGATATGATCCTTAATAAGAGGAGGATCATGAGGAAAACCTAAGTCCTCTAACTAATGATTCCCTCTATGAAGTTCCTATTGTAAGGTTTAAACCATATTTTGAAATACCATTTGCTTCGATGTTTAGTTACCTATAGATGTGCTTGTATAAAATTTATGCTATAGAAGGTTCTTATAATTGTTAGAAATATTGAGAAGCAATATTGAGGCCAAGAAACTAGCTATCCAAAGTATCACTGAAAATATCAAGAAATGATTGATTATTCCATGGGATAAACTTTGTATAAATATCAAAGTTTATCAATGTGAGTCATTGGATTACAACAACTCAACACATCTGAACTAGTCTAGACTAAGATTTCACCTAACTCATGGAAGAGTGGTAACTCAAGTTAAACTATCCTAGTAGAACTTAAGAGAATAAATATTTATTCTAACAACCCCTTAAGTGATACTAGGGGTGAATCTAACAATGGGAGATGAGTCCCGACAACAAGTCCTGATGAGGTACTCATGTACAATTTTGGTGCTACCCAAAAAAAAATGATTTCTGGTAATATGGCCTTATTAGGTACTCATGTACAATAAAATTAATTAGAGGATAGATGGTGATAAAACATATGGGAAAAAAAATCTTCCTAGAATAAAAAAGGAAGAATAAGAAGAAGAAGAGAGGTGAATGAGGCATGTCCTCAGATGGTGAGGATTATCCTCTTCTAAATTGAGCCTCTCAAAGATATTCAACTGAATGAGCACCCTTCTAATTTAACTGCCTAACCCCAAGTTTCTCACACAACTAAATGTAACATGGAGAAGGAAATAATTTGGTGAAGATGTCTACAATTTGATTTTCTATGGGAATGTAATCCAAGTTTAGATCCCCTTTTTGAATATGCTACCAAATGAAGTGCATGTGAATCTCAATGTGCTTGGTGTGTTGATGCTCAACTGGGTTGCAAGAAATATGAATTTTTCTCTGATTGTCACACCAAAGGGTAATAGGTTGGTCATGAAAAAAATCAAATTCCTTTATTATCTAACGAATTCAAAGAGCTTCCTAAGTGGCAAAAACTACTACCTTGTATTTTGCCTCTGTAGATGATAGTGCTATTACTTGTCATTTTTTGTATGACCAAGAAATCGATGAAGAACCAAGACAAAAAATAGAGCCAGATTTGGAATAGCTATCTTCAAATAAACCTACACAATCTGATTTTGTGTAACCAATGATATTCATAGATCCACGCTCATATAAAATCCCAAAGTGAGTAGTTCCCTGTAAGTAGAGAAGGATTCTCTTTGTTGCTTTCCAATAGGTTAAATGAGGTTGATGTGAGAATATGGATATTAAGACAATAACATATGAAATATTTGGGTGAATATGAGTGAGATATAATAGAATTCCTACAAGTTATCTGATGAGGATTGATGTTAGATCTTTCATATGACCCCTCTAGTAGTTCCTAGCTAGGTTTTCATAGTTTATTTCTTGCAAATTAATAATTGTAAGTGAGTCTCCTTCTCACATGCACTTGTGGGCACTAGTTATCTTCTAGTTTTCATTTAGAATGGAACTCAAAGTAGGAAGTGTGTACTTCAAGATAGCTAAAATGGATCTTCTAGTTAGCAATATTCTTTTCTATTAACTTAGAATTTTATGTGCATTCTCCTTTGCACTTTTGTAGCTTATGGTTAAGCATATTGGATCAAATCCATGATTTGATGGGTTGGTTATGTATTTTGGGCCATTAGTGCCTATATATTGAATTGTAAATAATAGAACACTTAGTTGGATTTTGAATCCTTTTCATTGGTATCAGAGCCTAGTTCATGTTTGCACTAGGGCTTGTGAGGTGAGAGGATAGGAGAGAATTTTGTTATGAGAAATATTTTCTCATTGAGGACTCGGTTTAAGCTCAAGGGTAGCTTGAAAACCATTCGGAGAAGGAAGTTCCTTCGACGACAAACTCCTCGTTCCAAATTTTTGCTTATGTTCAAGAGGTATAGGAAACGTTTGCCTCAGAGTTCATCGTATTGTGATCCTTGGAAGGGATTGGATCGTAGTTACGATCCAATTAGGATTAGGGAGCCTTTTGACCCAACTTCCCCCCCCATTTTTGAGTACTGAAGAGCTCCTAGAGGTCATCAAAACTAGGTCGTGTGTCGACTTAGGTCTGGTTGCCTTTCAAACGCTGGTCGTGTGTCAATCGGATCTTGAAAGGAGAGCTACTAAAGGGAGGTTGCTCTTATTTTTGCAATTTAAGCTTTTCAAATTTTAGAATTAACCCCCCTGGTTAATTTTTAAAAAAATTTAATTTGTAATAGAAAAGCTTTAGTTTTCAGTAATATATTATTTTTTTTAATATATTACCTTGCTGCATATTTGTAAAAAAAAAATACTGTAATTTATTTTTTTTTAAGCAGCTTTGGCCAGGCCTCGACTGCATTCAGTAGCGCCAACCAGGCCTTGGCTACATTCGACAGTGTCGACGCTTTTTCAACAGCACGCGACGTGGCCTTTTACCGTTGGCAACGGCCTTGCTGTCCGACGCGACAGTGACAGCATTTGCTGCCATCGCTGTCTGTTGACAGCGCTAGGCCAGTGCTTTGGCGTCAGGCCAGCCTCCTAACACTATCATCAGTTCTGATAGCACCAGGTAAGACAGCCTCAACTGTCACTGTCGGTTGACAGTGCCAGGTGAGACAGCCTCGGCTATCGCTATCGGTTGACAGCGCTAAGCGAGGTTCGTTTGGCATCAGGCCATCACCCTGACACTGCTATTGGTTTTGACAGCAGTGTAGTCAGGTGCTATGGCCTGACCTGACTGTCAACACTAACAGTGGCAGGCTAGCCTAACCATGTTGTCAGACTGACAGTGTTGGCAGTGGCTCACCCACTTATGGGTGCATGCCGCTTTGACGTCAGGCCAAACAATGTCTGATGTGCTGTCAGGCATGAGAGCATCGTAGCCAGGCAGGAGGCCTGGCTACACTATCATTCTATAGTTTGCCAATGGGCAGCACTTGGAGGCAGTCGCACGGGTGCACGGCTTTGGAGGTCGCACCAGGGTTCCCACCGTCAGGCTTGGAGCCTAACAGGACAGTTGTTGGGTCTAGAAAACTCTACAGGTTTGGAACCTCAGGAATCGTGCCACTACAACTGGCCAGCAGATTCATGCCTCGGGAATAGTGAAACTGTAGATTGAGAAGTTGCATGAAATTTAGGGTAATTTTATTGTAATTTTTTTTTTAATTTTTACTATTTAAGGTAGCATGTTAAATTTGGTGTTTATTAATTTAATTTTTAAATAGCTTGATTAAATTCATTAATCTTTGATTAATTGAAATTTAATTTTTAATTAAGTTATTTTTAAGTTAATAAATGCTAAATTGCACATTAGATTAGTTTAAAATTTTTAAAATTTCAGCCTTAGGAGTAAAATTTTCAAATTTAGAAGCACTCCATTGTAACAAGGAAATTTTCCATTTTCTTTCCTTGATTAGTGCTTTCTCATTTTTACTCCTGGCTTATACCCGAGAACACATGGCTTCTGACTTGGCTGCCTAAGTGGCAAAACTGGCCCATGTTGTAAATGCTTTGGTAGATAATTCTAATGACACTACCATGGCAGAAGTCCTTGGCAATCTTGCCATGAAGGTAAATGACATTTCTTTGCATAATGCTTCAACTTCTGCTCATGATTCTCGTTTGAGAGTTCGTTGTGAAGTTCCATTGTATGATGGATCCAGGAACCCTGATGTCTTGAATAGTTGGATTCTTGACATGAGTTCTTGGTTTTCTTACTCTCAACTTTCAGAAGACGATATAGTGCCTTATGCTAAGCTAAAACTTTTTGGTTTAGCCAAAGTACTTGTTGAACGAAAAAGAGGATAGGATGCACTCACTACATGGGATGAGCTTGTACAATGTCTTAAGACCAATTTTTATCCTTCAAATTATTCTAGGGAATTGGTTATTAAATGGTTTCATTTTTGACAAGGTACTAATATGTCTGTACAAGAATATATTTTCCAGTTTAACAGGTTCAAAATACTTGTGAATGTCGAGTATGATGTTCCATGTTTGATTCTCAAATGTCAAAGTGGCTTGTTAGAGCATTTGTATAGGGAACTAATGTTTATTTCTATGGAAATGTTGGATTCAGTTTTCAACCAGGCGCAGCTTGCGAAGGACAAGTTTAAGGCGCAATCATAGGCATTCCGCACACCTGTTACTCAAGTGGTTGCAAACTCATCAAAAGGGAATAATTCTTTCTCACAAAAGAAGAATTTTGCTCAAAAGAATAATGTGTCTTCTCCATCTCCTTCTTCTCCTTCCCCTTTCACTTCTACTCCTTCTTCTTCTTCTAAATCTTCTTCTTCTTCTTCTAAGAAATTTTGCATTTATTGTAAGAAGAAAGGGCATGAAAAAGCTAATTGCTTTAAGATTAAAAATAATAGTTTAGTAATTACTACTCAAGAGGAGGATGCCTCCAAGGGTCCCCTTGAGTCTGTAGGAGAGAGTAGAGTATATACGGAATTACGAGGTAAGCTTAATGAAGTTACCTTGGTAAATGTAAGTTCATAAGAAGGGGCTCGTGATGCTTTGTTCATCAGTCGAGCCCATTTGCTTCATAATTTTGCAATTGATTGTATAGTGGATAATGGCTCGCAAAAAAATCTAATTGCGAGGTCCATTGTTGAGTGTTTGAAGTTACCTATGGAGCCTCTTCCTCAACCTTATTCTTTGGGTTGGAAGTATAGTGGAAGAGGCTCAAAAATCACTCACACTTTCACATTAAAATTTGCACTTGGCCCACATTTCATATATCAAGTCACTTGTGATGTGACTCCTATGGATTGTTGTGGGATTTTGCTTGGATAACCTTTTCAGTATGATAGGAGAGCTATTTATGATGCTTTCAAAAGAACCTACACACTTCAAAAATATGGTAAGGTCTTTCTCATTAAAAGCACCAACACTCCTAACATCATTCTATGTTCCAAGCAAACGAAAAGAGTAATTTAAAAAGGTGGTGATGTTGCCCTAATTTTCATTCGCTCTCAAAACACTTCTACATCTACATCCATTACAAAGCAACACACTTAAATGGATAAAATATTGCAAAGTTATTCACACATATTTCAGGAGCCGAAGTCTCTTCCTCCAATTTGCACAATTAATCAAAGCATTGAAATAATTCCTAGTTCTTCCCTTCCTAATGCTCCCATGTATAGACAATCTATTTTGCAAAATGAAGAAATAAAAATGCAAATAGAATATTTGTTGTCTAAGGGTTTCATTAAGGAAATTACTTCTGCTTGTGCCTCACCTATTTTGTTAGTTCTTAAAAAATATGGCACTTGGGGATTATGCATTGATTTTCGTGCTTTGAACTGAATTTTTGTGAAGAATAGATATCCCTTACCCCATATTGATGATTTATTAGATTAGCTTCAAGGAGCTAAGTTCTTTTCAAAAGTAGATCTCAAAAGTGGATATCATCAAGTGTGTATCCAAACTGAGGATACATGGAAGACAGCTTTTAATATGAATATGGGCCTCTTTGAATGGTTGGTCATGCCCTTCGGTCTTACTAATGCTCCTACAACCTTCATGAGGTTGATGAATGATGTATTTCGTGATGTACTTGACAAATTTGTCATAATATATCTTGATGATATATTGATTTTCTCAAAAAATTTGGAGGAACACCTTAGGCATATCTAGCAAACCCTTGATCTTCTTGCAAAGAATCAATTATATGCCAATTCTTCCAAGTGTTCTTTTGGAAATACTTCAATTTCTTACCTTGGCTATGTGATTAGTGAAAGTGGAATTCAGGTAGATCCCATAAAAGTTGATGTTTTACTTAAGTGGTCCCCTCCTTCAACTCTCACTGAGTTAATGAGTTTTCTAGGACATGCGAATTTTTATCGCAAGTTCATTCCTCAATATTCCACCCTTGCAACTCCATTGCATTATCTCACTAAGTCCAAAATTCCATTTCATTGGGAGAAAAGCCAAGAAGTTGCCTTTGAGAAACTCAAAAAGAAACTTTGTACAGCACCTGTGTTAACTTTACCCGACCTCTCTCAACCTTTTGAGATTGAAATGGATGCCTTTAAAGTTGCCTTAGGAGCTATGCTCAAACAGAATGGTCATCCAGTTGCTTATCATTCAGAAACTTTTTCTGCTACTAAGTTGAACTATTCTACATATGACAAGGAGTTGTATGCATTAGTTCAAGCTATTAAGTATTGGAGACATTATCTTTTGGGAAAAGATACAGTAGTACACACTGATCATATGCCTCTCAAGTTTTTACAATCTCAAAGTAAAATTGAAGAATCAATACATATGAAGTGGGCCTCTTACCTCCAACAATTTCACTTGGTGATCAAGTACAAAAAGGGGAAGAGTGATACTGTTGCTGATTGTTTGAGTAGGCCTCCAGCCACTCTTGCCTTAACGATTATCTCCACCTCACACTTGGGATTTCAGACTTGGCCTAATCAGTATTCACAGGATCCTGATTTTGGAAAAATATTTGAGCAAGTGAGTAAGCCTTCTTCTTCCAATTTGCATCCTTTCCAAGATTTCTACATCAAATAAGGACTTCTTTACAAATTGGACAAGGTTTGTGTTCCTTGTGAGCCTAGAGTGTCACTTCTTAAGGAAGCTCATTCTACACTTTATGGTGGTCACTTTTGGAAGCATAAAACACTTCATCATTTGCAAATATTTTTCTATTGGCCTAAAATGCGGAGGGATGTGTTGAGATTTCTCAAACAAGTAGTGCGCTTTGTTGTCGCTCAAAACCAGCTAATAGGAAGTTTGGCTTAGGCATGCCTTTGCCCATTCCTTCCCATCCTTGGTAAAGCATTTCCATGGATTTGGTTAGTGTTTTTCCTATGACAGTGCGCCAACATGATTGTGTGTTCGTGGTGGTTGACAGATTTAGTAAAATGGCTAAGTTTATTCCATGTCGCAAGACAAGTTCTGCATCAGACTTAGCCCAATTTTTCTTTGATAGCATTTGGCATTCCTTTGGTCTACCTACCAGCATTATCTTGGATCGTGATTCACATTTTGTGGGTCACTTTTGGCATTCTTTGTGGAAGATTTTGGGATTTTCCCTTAACTTTTCCACTACCTATCATCCGCAGTCCGATGGGCAGACTGAAGTGGTAAACCGTACACTTGTGTAAAGTTTATGAATCTATCATCATGCTTCACCAGCAAAGTGGGACTTGAGTCTCACTCATATTGAACATGCCTACAATAGGGCCCTACATTCTTCTACAGGTCATTCACCCTTTGAGGTTTGTATGGGATTTCAGCCCTTGGCACCTTATGAGTTACCTTTGTCTTTGCCTTCTCTTGTCACTTCACATCTTCAGACGGAGCAAGACAAGGCACACTCATTTATTCAACACTTACACAATCCTCAATCAAATGTGGTTGAGATTTTTCAAAAGACACAGTAGTAGCAAAAAAATGCCATGGATTGACATCAAATTCCTCATCCATTTTAGGTTGGTGACAAAGTTTGGTTGCATCTTGAAAAGAGGCATTTTACTAATAATACTCAGCAAAATCAAACCAATTCGCTATGGGACTTATACTATTCTTCAGCAAGTGTCCGAGAATGCTTTCCACCTTGATCTTCTCGCACACTTGGGAATTCATGACATCGTTAATGTAGATCTTTTGAAGTTGTACTTTGACTCTACATTGGAGACTGCACCAGCTATCAGTCATCCTGTGGACATGGTTCCTGAAGCTCAGTTACCATTGGATGCAGATCAGATCTATGACACGAAGACTCGACAGACTCACCAGGGGTCTACCACCTCATATCTTGTGGCTCGATGAGGATAGCTTCCGCATCAGGCTCATTGGATTTCTTTTCATCAGATGTCCTATGACTTTCCTATTCTTCTGAAAGCATTGGAGTCTAATGCTTCTATTGTGGGGAGGCATGATGAGGATTGATGTTAGATCTTTCATATGACCCCTCTAGTAGTTCCTAGCTAGGTTTGCATAGTTTATTTCTTGCAAATTAATAATTGTAAGTGAGTCTCCTTCTCACATGCAGTAGTTATCTTCTAGTTGTCATTTAGAGTGTTAGTAAGTGTGAACTCAAAGTAGGAAGTGTGTACTTCAAGATAGCTAAAATGGATCTTCTAGTTAGCAATATTCCTTTCTATTAACTTAGAAGTTTATGTGCATTCTCCTTTGCACTTTTGCAGCTTATGGTTAAGCATATTGGATAAAATCAATGATTTGATGGGTTGGTTATGTATTTTGGGCCATTAGTGCCTATATATTGAATTGTAAATAATAGAACACTTAGTTGGATTTTCAATCCTTTTCATTATCTGTAGAGAGTAGCATCACATTGAGGGGTTTTGTAGGAAGTAGTTAGAATGACTCTAGACTAAAAGGGTGTGGAAGAAGGCTTACAATCAGTCATCTTAAACCGTTGAAGAAGATCTAGAGTATATTTTTATTGACATAATGAAATTCCTGCATCTATTTGAGTTATTTGAAACCCAAGGAAGTAATGAGCTAAACCCAGATCAACCATTTTGAATTTCTTAGAAAGAGAGTCTTTGATAGTTTGGATGTGAGAAATGGCACTACCAGTTAGTAGTAGATCATTAACATAGAGAACAAGTATGGTGATGTTTTCTTCATTTCTCCAAATGTAGACTGTTGCATCAAACTCACAATGAGAAAATCCTAAGGAAAGAAGGAAGGAGTCCATTTTTTCATACCAAGCTCTAGGAGCTTGTTTGAGACCATAGAGAGACTTCCTTAGTCTACAAACAAGTGAGGAATCTTGAGTAAATCCTATAGGTTGTTCCATGAATATTTCCTCTTTTAAGTCACCATGTAAGAAAGCACTTTTAACATCCATCTAAAAAACTAGCCACTTTTGGGAAGCAACAAGTGCAAGTACCAGCCTAAAAGAATCCATTTTTGCAACTGGTGCAAAGGTTTCAGAGTAATCAATACCTTCAACTTGTAAAAAACCTTTAGCTACCAATCGAGCTTTGTGTTTGTCAATTTTTCCATCAGGTCCATATTTTGTCCTGTAAATCCATTTACAATGAACTAATTTTCTTCCTTTAGGTAGAGGGACTAGATCCCAAGTGTTGTTTTTTATTAAGGAATAAAATTCATTCTCCATGGCATCATCCCACTCTTTTATACCAGTTGCTTCTTTGAAGGATTGAGGATCTATGGAAATGGACTGACAGACAAGACCAGAACCCAAGGTGTTGCTTAATCTGGATGATGGAAGGTTTTGGATGTAAGGAGTGGCCTCTTGAACTATGGTGTGGGCCCATTTTGGCATTGTGGAAGGAGTAATGGGTGTGGCAGGACTTTGAGTTGGAGTTTGAAGTATAGGTTCCTCATTTTGGTCATCTAACTCAAGGATGGGATCTTCATTATATTGTGGCTCAAATATTGGAGATGGCTCAAGAGAATTAATGTTGGGAGAAGATGATTGAGGATCTTTATGAGGGAATGTTTCATCAAATTGAATATTTCTATGAAAAATACCTCATGAGTTGTGGGATCAAGGAGCCTGTAGGCTTTCATTTCCTCACAATAACCAACAAAAATAAGTTGCTTGCTCTTTTTGTCTAGAGCCTTCCTATTTTTCTTTGGTATGTGTGCCCAAGCAGTACACCCAAAATTTTTTAAAAAGAGACATCATGTTTTGAGCCAGTCCATGCTTCTTCTGGAGTCAAGTGGCCAAGAGCTTTATGAGGTGTGCGGTTTTGAATATAGTTTGCACAATTAATTGCCTCAGCCCAAAAAAATGTTGGAAGATCTCTTGAGTGGAGCATACAATTTGCCATTTCTTTTAAGGTTATGTTTTTCCTTTCTGCAATGCCATTTTGTTGTGGATTATGGGAGACTGAATGTTGATGAATTATGCCATGAGTTGATAGAAATATGGAGAATTCATTACTGAAGTATTCCCTCCCATTATCTGTACGAATTTGCTTGATTTTGCAAGTGGCTTGATTTTCAACTAAGGCCTTGAAGATTTTGAAGTGGGATAGAACATCACTTTTATATTTTAGAAAGTAGACCCAAGTTCTTCTTGAAAAATCATCAATGAAGGTTAAGGCATATTTTTCTCCTTTGAAAGAAGGCTTTGGGAAGACCATCAAGTCACTATGGATTAACTCTAGAGGGGATGAGGCTCTTTGAGAACCACTTGGATGAAAAGGATCTTGATGTTGTTTTCCAAGAGCACATCCAGGACATACTCCATCAATAGAAGAGACTTTTGGCAATCCTGTTACCATTTCATGAGTATTCAATTCTTTTAGATAGCTATAACTGAGATGTCCAAACCTTTCATGCCAAATTTTGCTTTCAATATCCCCATGTGCAACAAAATAGGAGGTCCCATCTGAATTTTGGAATCCCTTGAAGTGAAAAAGGTGAGTGTTATGATCAATATCTCCTTTTGCTACGAGAGAGTGTGGTTCTTGAAGATCTCTTATCTCAACTCCTATTGGTGAAAATAGAACTATTTTACCCTTTGCAGAAGTACAAATCTGATATATGGAGAGGATATTTGTAGCTATATTTGGGACATAGAGAACATTATTGATATAACCACCATCAATGGATATGTCACCTTTTCCTTTGACTGGGATAAAGGATGAGTCACCAACTTCTATGCTAGAAGTTGAGCTTGAGGAGATTGAAGTGAATGACTCATGTGAAGAAGTCATATGATGAGTTTCCCTAAATCTAGAACCCAATATTTTGATGGAGTTTTTATAGGTTTACCTTGAACATTTAAGGCTTTCCCTATCTGCTTCTTAATGTATATTTTGTGATCCTTTATTGCTGCATCTAGTTGTTGTAGTCTTTTCCAGCATTTGTTCACAGAATGACCATCCTTTTTGCAATGTGTACAAGTTATAGGGCCTCTTTCTTTCTTTTTGAATTTTTCTTTAGTGGATGTGGATGCTACTAATGCTTTTGAGGAAGAGGGAGAGATCTCATATTTTTCAAGTTTTGTTTCCTCTCTAGTTAGCCTATCACAAAACTCCTCTAAAGAGGGCATTTTAAAGCTTGTACCAAGTGCATCTTTTGTAGACAAAAAGGTGGTTGCAAAAATTTGAAATACTCCATTTAACTTAGAAAGAATAAGATAGATGCATTCTTCTTCTATTTTGTTCTTGCCACTACCTTTTAATTGTGTGAGGACTTCTTTAAATTTGGTGAGGAAGTCAACAATATTGTTGAAGTCTTCAGGAGATAATGTTGTTAACTCTACTTCTAGCTGCATTGACCTTATTTGATCCACTTTACCAAACAAGTTCTTTAGTTTCTACCAACTCTCAAATGGAGTTTTACATTCTGAAATGTGAAACCATAAGCTTTCATTTACATTTGTGCTTATAATACCCATTGTTTCATACATCTTCCCTTTATGAACAAATATTTCATATTCCTTTTCAAATTCAGGTTGCTTCTCTTCTAGCAAGTGTGTGAGCCCTTTTTGAGAAATGAGATTTAATATTTTTGGTTTCCATGTGTGATAGTTGTGAGGGGTGAGTGGGTCAATTGTATTCATTTTGCCAAAAAAAACTGTAGTGAACCAATATTCCCCCCTTAACTGCAAGTAGCTTGAAGATGATTCAACAAGAAGCAACACCACCAGAAAACCTTTTAAAGCAAGGTAGCAAAAGCCAGACCTTTATACCAAACTCTTCAAAATACCCACCCTTACATGAGGGAAACTATAAGTAAATGAAGAGTTGGATACGTGGAACATAGGCATTTTGAAACCAGAATAATCTGCCAGACCTTTATACCAATCTTCTCAATGGCCCGCCCTTACGTGAGGGAGACTATAGGCAAATGAGGAGATTGATACGTGGAACATAGGCCATTATATGAAGGAAAGACTACTTTGATTTGAGAAAAAATGCCAAATTTTGATGTGCTTTATGAGAATGTGCCTTCTTGTAATTAGAAACACCAATTTTATGCAATGGCCATTATAATGTGTAGAAGAAGCTCAAAGAAGAAGAGTGAAGCAACAACCATGAAGTAGTGAAGTTAGTGCCACATAAAATGACTCCACCAGAATCTAGCAATATGGATAGAATATGACTCCACCAGTATAGCAGTATGGACACAAGATAAAGCCTCCCCTCTGTGTGAATCCAACAAAAAATAGGTGCAAGAATGAGCACCAACCCCCCCCCCAAAAAAAAAAACAATTTTTGTATTTATGAATATTACAATGGGACTCTTCACTTTTATAGCCTCTTTTGAATAGGATAAATAGAGGAGTAAAAAAAACTTCAAGTTTCAGAAGAATTAATTTTGGAAGAGGAAGAGCTGACAGAAAAAGGAGAATGACTTTTTGTTGTTAGAACAATTAGAAAATCACTAAGAAGCAAGATTGCTTTTGATGGATTTACAAAAATTGAGCAATAGTAGTCATGAGAGTCCCTCTGATATGCGCAGATCTTAGATGCTAATGAGATGGCTTTCTTCACTTCGTGTTCTTCCTGCCAAGCTTGGATGCAAGAGCAATGTATACTATGGGTTATTTTGCTTTAGAATGGTGCCTCCACATCTTAGTAAGAACCAAATAAAACAAAGAACTTTTGCTCCATGTCAAAATAAAGATAGAGTCATGCGTTAGAGCTTTCTTCCATGTCAAATCGAAGAGGAGACCTGCATATGAAGACAGAGAAGGTGCACAAGCGAAATGTAAAGGCTGGTGTAAAAAAATAATAGCTATCAGTAGGAGCATTAAAAAAATACAATAGCTTGCATATCGTGCTCTCTGTGAGCTATGTGTCCTCTGCTTTGAATGTCAAAAACTCAGACAGTGCCAAGTTCCTAGTGCAAATCATAGCATCTTCGATATACAAATTGTAGTGAAAATGTTTTGCAAATGATGAAAAATTGAGAGAGTTTGATGAGCTAAATAGAAGAGTGGTTGAAGGATAGCCATTGTTGAACGTTCTATTTACGCATGGAAGCAAACGACGTGGCTCTTCATGGCTCATTTTCCTTGGAATGATCTGTAGATTTGGCAATGGGTGTTTCATCCCTGGCAATGCGCAACAATAGATGATGGGCTTCCAACTCAGCCATCTTCTCTTCTCCCAATGAATAGGACGTGGCAATCAATGCCAATTCGAATGTTTGCCTCAAAAACCACCAAGGTTCGATGTCAAATTTGGGATATCTCTCAGATATATCTATGCTCTTTGTTGTCAGGTGTAGTGTGAACTATGAATGGCACGAGCTCCAAGATTGGCTATTAGGCCAATGGGAAGGAGTGTGTCAGTGTTGTTGGTGCTTGTATTCAATATTGGTAGAGCCCACACTTTGAATGGCCAAAAAAAATTAAATCCAATCTTGGCTTTATGGTGGAGCACGAACACAACACGAACCAACAACTGCTTGACATATAACACGAATCACAAGATGAACCACAAGGTTCAGGGCTAGGCACACCATGCACAATATTCAAGGTTGAGTAGCTACATTCGCTATGGATACGCCAACACAGTTGAAGACGCTCTGCATGAGAAGGGTAGGTGTGGCCACTTTGCTTTAGATACACTAAAGCAAATATTCCTTTAAAGTGATGTACAATACTATGAAGGAAGCCTTCACATCCAAAAGAGGACACTAGGTATATAAAAAAATACCCTTTTTTATAAGGGACTGCACAAATTTGTTAGAGGGTAGTGAGATGCAATAATATTAGATAACACCATACATAAAAAGAGAGGTAGCAAAAATAGTAGTTGCTTGTCTTCTAATTTTCATCAGAGAAATAATAACACCCTGCTTCTTATCCCTCATAACAATAATAATAATGATGATCTTATATGAAACATTAGTGATTTGACACTATATGAGAGTATAGATCAAAAGAAATATATGATTATCTAACAACTTCCAAATAAGCTAAAATAGTCAGAGAAGACTTATCCAAAATAGAGGACAAGCTGAACCAGATCTATGAAAAGTTGAATGCTTGTAAAACTAGCCCTGCTCTGGTACCATGTTAGAAATATTGAGAAGCAATATTGAGGCCAAGAAACTAGCTATGCAAAGTATCACTGAAAAGATCAAGAACTGATTGATTATTCCATGGGATCAACTTTGTATAAATAGCAAAGTTGATCAATGTGAGTCATTGGATTACAACAACTCAACACATCTGAACTAGTCTAGACTAAGAGTTCACCTGACTCATGGAAGAGTGGTAACTCAAGTTAGACTATCCTAGTAGAACTTAAGAGAACAAATATTTATTCTAACAATAATTTCACTTGCTCATAAAAATAATTGAGGAGCAAGTTTTTCATCTCAACATGATCTGTATTTCAACTTATCACTAAATTTGAATCTCCATAGATATATAAAACTGTAATTTCTTGCTCTACTATTATTCTCTTATTTTTTTTGTCATATTATTTGTTCCTTCACCTAAACCAATTATCTTATGACTTTTATTTAAATAAAGTGCTTGCCCTTTCCCACACCTACTTGGCTTGTCCTAGCAAGCTCCATCAAAGAAGAACTATGGATTCATAGGATTCACTATTAATGTTCCTATATGACTACTCAATTTTAATTTTGGGGATATATTTAGACTTCAAAAAATGTATTTAATCTAAATTTTTACCTAAATCGGTAGAATTTACTTACCTTCAAACAACCTAGTATTTCTAGTCAGCCATAAATTCCATACCACTATCAAAGGGACATAGTTATACTCCTTTAATCCTATTTCTTTTAACCATTGTTGCATGTTATCTAAAATATTCATAGAAAGTCATTATTATTTCCCTTGAGTCAAATATAGAATTGAATTCTACTCTTATTTTTTGAAAGGACAATGAACTAAGAGATGGTCCATTTTTTCTTCTTCATTTCTGTACATGACACATTGACTTGGTCCTTGCCAAGACCTCCTTTGAAGAACATCCTCTATCATTGGTTTTTTAATTAGAGATAACCAGACAAATATTTTAATTTTTAGAGGAGATTTTACCTTCCATATTCTACTACAACACTAAATATTTTCTTCACTCATTATTTTTATAAAAAAATGTCTTATATTCTTCTATAATTGTAAATACCCATTTCCTATATTATTAGACCATATTAGATAGTCTCTTTGTTTATTTAGTCTTATATTTGTTCTTTCAAGTTCCTTTGTATAGTCATGTCAAATATGTGCATCATTTCCTCCCAAAGTTGGTTCTTCTACTTTAACCCATCCTTGTTTCTATAAATTAGTACTCTTTGTTGATGCCACCTATGCTAATTCCATCTTTCCTTGTCTATATGATCTATTATGTTTTGATGAAATTGGTAGTCTTCTTTTCTTCCTAGCCAAGAATCTTTGCCTATCCTTACTTCCTTTCCATTTCCTATTTTCCAAGCCAAGAAATTTCTTATTAATAAAAAAGCTCTTACTAGTGCCTTCCAAATAATAGTGGCTTTTGAAATTGATTTATTCTACAATCTAATCTGATATACAAAGGACAAATTATCTAGCTATTTCTCATGAATTACTTCTTACCTTAATCCATTATATATTATCAATTTACATAGCATTTTTGCTCCTAAAACTTTCTTGAAATCATGCATATTCATAAGGCCCCATTCTCTATATAATTTTGGTTTAGCTATTATGTTCTATTTAACTAGTGCCATTGCATCCTTTCGATTGTTGCTTAACCAAAGAAACTAGAAATATGTGTTCCTTTTTTTACTATTATAATTATGGAAATGTAATTCAAGGAGTACCAATAGATTGAGTTGGTTTCTAAAATGGATTTTACCAACTTATGGTGACCCCATAACGATAACCACCTTGTACACCTAGTGTTGATATTATTCTCTATTTTGGTGTATAACCAAATCCAATACTTGTACCCATAGTCATTCGGTTTCAAATGGAAACCTAAATATTTTATCCCTTTATCAAAGTCTACTTGCTTGAAACAAAAAATTCTCTTTAATGCTTCTATTTTCCCTAGCTAAAACCTAATAAAATTTATTTATGTTTATTGTACATTTATTAAATGTGTAGTTACCTTTGATGTGTACCTCATTTCTTGAGTTCTTTATTCTATAATTGGAATTGATATTTCTTTTGGTGTTACCTCACATCCACCACCTTAGTACTTTCCTCACTAACAAGAAGATATGTTGTATTTTTTCACATATAATTATGGAAACATGATTAGATATTTTTAATGTCCCATATGGACTCATAAATAATACTTATTTTTTTAAATTTCCATTAATAATGCTAATAATTTTTTTCTACTTAAGCATCCTATCTTGAATAAAATTATCTATAACAAAGACACTAATTTTTTGATGTAATTGTCTATATTTTTCCAAAGGAATCCATTCAAGATAGTACATAACTATCAACCATCCAAGTGTACTTACATAGTAATTTGTTTAATTAAACATTCTTAACAAAATAGTAGATATGTTGGATACTTAAATTGGATAAGATCAAACTAATTTAATCTAGGAAAATGAATTTAATTTATTTTATTTCATCAAATTCTCTCCTCTTCTTATTATCATAGATTTATATCCCATTCAACATCATTATTGTATCCCCAAATATATAAATAATAACCCTTTAAAAAATCTTGATGGTGCATTTCAAGCCGCCTACTAACATTTAATCAAGTGGTCAAGAGTAGTATAGTTTAAATTTGAAAGTGGATTAACAATAAAAAAAATATTAAAAGTATTGGTATGGTAACCATTAGGTAGTGTCATTCCTTATCCCTTATTCATGAGAAATATAAATACATTTAATCATGTTTCTTGTCATTTCCCTAAATCCTAATATAAAAATAGGGTTAGTGTTACTATTATCATGTTGATTAGGTGAATTGTTTTTTCTTTTTAGACTTTGCCTAAATAATTTTATCACATCATATAGGCATTAGTTTTGATTTTATGTTATTTCAAAAAAAAAAAATTCTAATCATTAAAGAGTACTGCTAACATGAACACATTTCTAATAAAAATGTAATGTAGTACATATGTAAGTGATGCATGCATAATGTATCTCTATTTATTTCATAGTTTAACATATACTATCCTTTCATTAATGATACACTCCCTTTCTTGATTAGGTTTGTGGTGTGGATTTGTCAAGCACTTTGACTACTAAAAGAAGTAATTAATCTAATTATAAAAATCCATAATATCATAAATACTTATTGCATAACAATAATAATACTACTGAATTAACAAGATGATATGGATTTAGGTTGAACGAACTCAGATGCTTTGGCGAGAAAATTTTTGAGCAGGCAAGAGGCAATGTTCTAGGGTTTCTGGAGCGAAGGAAAATATAGGGCATCAGGTGGGTTGTTGTAGTGTTTTTCTGGTTACTGTGGATCTGACGAAAAGTTTGCTACCCCAGGAGGGTCCAATGGGGACTCCTCTAGATCCTCTCTCTAGGAGAAAGAGTTCTTTCACTGAATTGCTAAAATAAAATTCTTCATCTTCTAATGACGAAGCTCAGAGAAATACTCTTCATACGCTCTTCAAGAACGTTGGAAAGAGCTCAACAGCACATCGAGCCAATGGATGCTTTTTGCAATCTGTCTCAAGACCCAAGATTTTCATCGAGCCAAAGATGGTCGAAGACACAATCATATACAGAGCCAACCATGATCTGATCTGTAAATTCATGGGTATTTTCCCTACCCTAAATTTTTGGCATACCTGGGTCAGACAAAAATGGGAGCCTCATGGTGAGTACTCCTTATGGTTTATTAGCAATGGGTATTTCATTGTTAGTTTTTCTTCTCTAGCCGATAGAAATAGGGCTTTTGAATCAAAAAAGAGGAACCATGGTCCAACAAGGTTATTTGTTCAACCCTGGAGAGTAGTTTTTGATCCTCGTATTGAACCCATGACTATCCCGGTTTGGATTTGGTTGTATGCTCTTCCAATGGAGTTTTGGGGTGGGCAGGTTTTGGAAATGATCGGTAACTCCCTCGATAGATATTTGGGTGTCTCCAAAGACACCATAGAAGGAAACACAGCTATTTTTGCAAGAATTTGTGTGGAAATGGATATTAGCCAGCCTCTATCGGTAGAGGTGGAACTTGAACTGGCAGGACTATCTTGGATCCAACAGCTAGATTATGAATCTCTGCCATTCAGATGTTGAGTTTTCCACAAACATGGGCATTTGGCCTGGTTTTGTCCAAATATTTTGAACACAAAAATGGAGGCCCCGCTTGGAATGCCAAATCATCCTAGGGAGGGTAAGTCAACTCTTACCAAAGAACCAACCAATACTCCTCAGGGTAAATATGTTCAAAAATATGGCTTTGAATAGCCCAAAAGAAGGAGAAAGCAAAAGAAAAATGGTAAGGAGCAATCACAACTCAAGCCAGCCAATAGGTATGAAATTTTTAAGACACTAGTGGACCAAGAGGATCAAGTCATGGAAGGAGTGGATGGGAATATTGAAGACAATAACATCCACGCTCATGCTTCTCCTTCATCTCCCACCATCATAGAATAGGTAATTGAGTACATTGAGTTACCGTAGTTAGAGAATGCAAGGGCATTGATAGTGCACTCCCAAGCGCAGCCAATAATCAAGGATGTCAGCATGGGAATAGTAGAAAAGAATAGAAAAATGCCAACCCTAGGGATAACTCAGGTGGAAAAGAGATAAAAAAATAGCAACTCTTAAGGAGCGGCCAAAAAATCAAATAAGGACCTGCTAGCAGTTCAAGGAGACAAACTAATCACTGGAGGATCGGTGAGGACAATTGATTCTTACTGCTCTCAAGGTTTTCTATGATTATTCAATCATGGAATATTAGGGGTTTAAACAGTAGAACCCATCAATTTTTTGTTCAAAGAATCTTAGGAAAATGCAAAACAGATTTTCTGCTTATCCAGGAGACCAAAATGTCGTTAGATCTTATGTGTAAAATAGTTAACAGAATTTGAAGGGGTGTTGGTCATATGGATGTGGCTTCCCAAGGTGCCTCATGGGGGATTGTCACTCTTTGGAACTCTCTAGAATGGACTATAATAGAACATATAGCCTGGATGGGTGTTCTCACATCTCATTTTAGGAATAATGTCACAACTGAACATGTTTTAATCAGAAATTTTTATGGGGCTCAAAACCTTGATGGCCAGAGGCTTCAATGGAAAGTTGTGCATAACATGAGGACCTCAAGGGAAGATTTAGATTGGATTATTGATGGGGATTTTAATGCTAAATTATCTTCTAGATATTAGGAAGGAGGAACCCCAATTTTGGACCTAGGGGATCGACTTCTGATTGCCCAAGTCTAGGCTTTTCACCTAGTGGATATTAAAGGCCCTGGATCCAACTTTACTTGGACTAACAAGAGGAGGGAGCCACATAGTAGGAAGGTAAAGCTAGACCATTTTCTGGTTTCAGAGGAGGCATTCATAAAATGGAATACAAAATTCCAAATTTTGGAGGGCCCGATTTCAGATCACTTTCCCATTTTGTTGGAGGGAGGGATTATGACAGGGCAACATCACAAACCCTTTAAATTTGAGAATTTTTTGTTACAAAAAGAGGATCTTCGAAAGAAAATTCCACAGTGGTGGGGGGAAGGTCGTCTACCTTTTGGGACATCAATGTTTAGATATCACAAACAACTTCATTATGTCAAAGCTCAACTGAAACAATGGAGGCAAGCTAACAAGACAAACTGCCAGCTCCAAAGAGCTTCTTTGGTGGCCAAATGGGATGAGGTTCAAAAACACTTTAGGGAAGGAACAATTATAGAGTAGCTCAAAGCCGAGGATGATGCCTTGCGTAAAGCGGTTGAGGACATTGATAACCAAGAGGAGACCTACTGGAAATAGAGAGCAAGAACCACTTGGTTATTGGAAGGTGATAGAAATACCAAATTTTTCCATCGGTCAGCCTATGCTAGGAGATAGATGAATAACATGGAAGATCTTCAAGATGAGAATGGACATTCCTTTGATACCCTTCCTGGTATGCATTCCCATTCAATGGATTATTTTTTTAAACTTTTTAAGGAAAGTATGGAGCAAGATGTAGAGGCTCAAAATGAAGTTATTGATGTCATACCCTTTGTTATCTCTGAAGAAGAAAATTAGGCCCTCCTTAAACCCATTGGTAGAGAAGAACTGAAGAATGTGGTCTTTGGAATGAGTATTGGCAAAACTCCAGGACCAGATGGCTTTCCAATTGAGTTTTTTCAGGCCTTTTGGGATACTTTGGATGAGGATGTTTTGGTTGTCATAGAGGAGTCCAGAGGTAATAAAAAAATGCTTAAGGCATTAAATCATACCTTCATCACTTTAATTCCAAAATGGGAGGAGGGGGTTCATATTTCAGATTATAGACCTATTGCCTTATGCAATGTGATTTATAAAATAATCACAAAGGTAATGGCTGAACGGCTAAAACCCCTTTTACATAACATTATCTCCTCAGAGCAAGGGGGTTTTTTAGAGGGTAGGCAGATCTTGGATGGGGTGGTTCTTACTCAGGAGGCAATCCATACAATGCAAAAATATGGTAATAAAGGAATGTTCATTAAATTATATATGTCAAAGGCTTATGATAGGGTGGAGTGGAGTTTCTTGTCAAAGATGATGGCAGCCTTTGGTTTTTCTCAGGACTGGATAGATTGGGTCATGAGTTGTGTATCTACGTCGTCTTATTCAGTTTTAATCAAGAGTCTTCCATCGCAACCTTTTGGAGCCTCTCGAGGTCTTCGTCAAGGGGATCCTTGCTCTCCCTATCTTTTCCTCATTTTGGCTAAAGGATTAGGTAGAATTTTCTTGAGGAGAAGACATCAAGGTTTGCTAATAGGTATCAAGGTGGGTGAGGAATTTTTGACTCACTTATAGTTTGTGGATGATACAGGATTGCTTGGAGTGGCCAACTTCAGGGAAGCAAGAGTGATCAGAGATACTCTTAATGTCTACCTTAGGGCTTCAAACCAAGTCATCAATGATAAAAAATCCAAAGTGGTCTTTCTCAATCTTGATCAAAGGCTCCGGATGACGAGTCCTAGAGATCTTGGGATTCACAAGGACTTCTCTTCCAGTGGTTTACTTGGGGGTTCCTTTGCATTTCAAAAAACTAAAAATGGATATCTAGAAGGATCTTTTGGATGGTATCAAAGATAGAATGAATCATTGGTCTCACAAATGATTAATCTATGAGGGTAGATTAACTTTTTTACAGTCAGTCATTCAGGCCATGCCAATTTAAAAATTCTCTATCTTGGCGACCCCACATACGATATGGAAAGAGTTGGATAATATGTCTAGAATATTTTTATGGGAAGGAGTAAAATGAGAGAGGAAATGGGCCTTAGTTGGTTGGGATAAAGTTACCTAGCCCAAGGTAAAAGGAGGGCTAGGACTGAGAAGATCCAAGTTCAATAATAAAGCTTTGGCTGGAAAGCTGTACTGGACGTGGATTTCCCAACCAACCTCCTTATTCAGTAGAATCCTAACTAGTAAATATTTGGGTCATGTTAACCCCAATGAGGTGGGTCATTTCCCTTTGGATGGCCTTGGATCCCTAGTGTGGCAGGCTCTCAAGATAGGATCTCAGGTGGTTAAAGATTGATTGTTTTGGAAAGTGGGGAGAGGGGAGAAGGCTCATTTTTGGACAGACTCTTGGGATCAGTACCCACCCATCATTGTTGAATTTCTTGAATTGCAACCAATAAAAACTGCCATAGAAAACAAAGGATGGGTTCACATTGATAGTTATTTCATCACTAGTCATCTGGGGGAGTATAAGTTTAAGAAGTTTAAGAAGCTGGAGGAGTGGCCAATTTCAATCCCTCCAGAGTTGGCACCCATCAGGACTAAAATCTTGTCAGAAATATTTCTCACAGGTAGAGACAAGGAGGATGAATTATCTTGGGGCTATGGGAGCCTTGGTGTCTATACAGGGAAGGACAAATATGAGAATATTCTCCCAGAGCCTCCCCCCCATTCATTCTTAGTTGAGGATTGGAAAAAGATTTCGCACTCCAAGGGCTGGCCGAAAGTAAACTTTTTTTCCTGGCAGTTTATGCATAATGGAATTCTCTCTTTTGACAATCTCAGATGTAGAGGAATCATCGGTCCATCTCAATGTGTTTTATTCTACAAGAATGAGGAAACAGTTGATCACCTGATGTTTGAGTGCCCTTTCACGCGTCGGATTTGGAAGCGTTGGCTTTCTTGCTATAAAATTCAAGTTAATGGTGACTTGAATCGGACTAATATCTGGAAAACATGGAAGAGTGGTATATTTAAATCTAAAGCTCTTCAAATTGGTTGGGAGCTTGGACTAAACTTCATTTGGTGGCAAGTGTGGTTGGAGAGAAATGCGAGAATTTTTAGAGAAATTTTTTTCTTGTTAGATGGAGTTTGGCAGATCATCTGGAGCAAAGTTACAGAAACTGTTGTCTATGCTATAGAGGAAACTCAAGTTGTTACTATGCCAATGGAAGAGGGAGTTGAAGAGCAAGAGGGACAGGACAGAGCTATTTTGAAACCACCACTAGAAGGCTGGATTAAAATTAATACTGATAGAGCTACAAAGGGCAATTCGGGTAGTGCTAAAATTGGAGTGGTTTGCCAAAATCATGATGGATCAGTGCTATATTGGGAACTACAAGGCTTGGGAAGAGCCACAAAAAATGAAGCAGAAGCCATAGCTATCAAATCCACTTCTATTTGGGCAGTGAAACAGGGCCACAGGAGGATCATTATTGAATAAGACTCTCAAATAATGGTTGGAGCTCTTGATTGCATGAGAAAATTTGGTTTGAAAGCACGGAGGTTGAGGATTCTTGTCACTCAAATTAAGGAATTATGGAAGGAATTAGATGATGTTATTCCAGTTTATGTGAGTCAAGATTTAAACAATGCGACCAACTTCTGGGCTAAGATGGGTGCTGAGAAGGAGGCAGGGGTTCAGCTTCAAAGTGACATGGCTATTGAGGATGAGGTGATCAGGCAGGGTCTGGAAAGGTCCTTGAACAAATGATCAAAGAAAAAGCAAAGGGAGGGAAGTTGTCACGATATCGTGACATGTTGCGCCATCGCGATCTCTGGAGGAAAGTTGTCATGATATCGCGACATGTTGCACCATCACGACCATCGGAGGAAAGTTGTCATGATATCGTGACATGTTGCACCGTCACGGTCCGCTGGAAGAAATTTGTCATGATATTGTGACATGTTGCGTCATCGCGGCTATTGGAGGAAAGTTGTCATGATATCGTGACGTGTTGCACCATCGCGGTCGCTAGAGGAAAGTTGTTGCGATATCGCGACATGTTGTGCCATCGCGGTCGCTGGTGGAAAGTTGTCATGATATCGCGACATGTTGCACCATTGGAAAGTTGTCACTATTTCACGACATGTTGCACTGTCGCAATCGCTGGTGGAAAGTTGTCACGATATCACGACATGTTGGGCCATCACAGTCGCTGGAGGAAATTTATCGCGATATCGCAACATGTTGTACCATCGCGGTCGTTGGAGGAAAGTTGTCACGATTTCACGACATGTTGCACCGTCATGGTTGTTGGAGGAAAGTTGTCGTGATATCGTGACATGTTGCACCATCACGACCGCTAGAGGAAAGTTGTCATGATATCGTGACATGTTACGTCATCACGGTTGCTAGAGGAAAGTTGTCACGATATCGTGACATGTTGCATCGTCATGGTCACTGGAGGAAAGTTGTCATGATTTCATGACATGTTGCATCATCGCATTCGTTGGTGGAAAGTTATCGTGATTTCACGACATGTTGTGCCATCGCGATCGCTAGAGGAAAGTTGTCACAATATCGCGACATGTTGCTTTTTCATGGCCATCGAAGAAAAGGTGTCGCGATATTGTGACATGTTGCTTTTTCATAGCCAAGAGAGAAAATGTGTCGTGATATCACAACATGTTGCTTTTTTGTGGCCAAAGGAGAAAATGTGTCACGATATCGTGACATGTCGCATTTTCGTGACAAGTTGCATCATCTGTCCATGCCAATCCCCTGCTAGCTAGTTATTGATTCAGGATATTTGGCTCCATTGCAAGTCTTCTTCTTCTATTGTAAGCTTGTGTTCTCTTTGAATTCGGCTGGGAAGAGTCTCTTCCCATATTGTAATTGATATTTGTTTTAATACAAGTTTTTTCAAATTTTTCAAAAAAAAAACAATAATAATACTACTAAGCATGAAATTATGAGCCACTATTGACATGTCATCAAATAATCCATATCATGTAAAACTCAAAAAATTTAAATAGTTCTAATAATTTGGTGTATGACATCATTTTCCACTAGAAAGAGTCATCTACTCGATATCTAATAATAAAGCATGAATACTAAAATCAAGATATTGTCAATGCAAGAATATGAGGAAGGAGCCTTTGATTTTTTTGGAATCTTCTCAAGTAGCACTTTCCTTAGTATATTATTTCCACTAGACCTTGTACTAGGATGTTTCTTGATTATGAAAGTGATATTATGTGTATTAATCCTTAATGGTTCAAGTAGAATGACTTCTAGGTCTTGAACCTACAATGACTACCAAACAAAGGATAAGTGAAACATCAACATAATAAGTTTTCAATAAAGGAACATTGAAGATAACATGAATTAAATATAGAGCTTGGGATAGTAAAATTCTATAGTCAAATAGGTTTATTATCCCTATAAACTTTAAATGTCATACAAATATAGGTGTATGTTTGGAAGACTTGGAAAAATTGATAAAAAAATTATGGTTTCATCCAATGGACTACTTTGTCACTTCTTAGCTTTTGACTAAATACTTAAGATAAAACAACCACAAGATCTAAAATAAAGTTGCAATGTCGAATATATGATGATGGAAAATTACTAAACATGTAAAACTCATAAAAACAATTAAAAAATAATTCATAAATATTCCATTAATAAATGCTTACAAAAATTGTATCTTAGTTGAATAATGATCTCAAATACACCATACTTATACACACTCTCATTCTATAATTGTATATTACACACACACACATTCATAGACATATATAATGGAATGTGACTCTTCATATGGAGCACTCTTGGCCTTCACTCTTCTAGAGACTCTTCATATTCCTACTCTATGGAATCATGTGCACATGGACTATTATACACATTTACATTACCAAAATATTTTCACACTTTAATAATACTTGTGCATTTATTACATTGCATAAAGTAAATACTCACACTCTAATCTAGGACTTTCTTTCCTAATCTAAATATGTACCCAATGTGGTACATTAGAATGTACCAAATAATTTAATATATTCCAACACCCCCTTGTATTACATTATTTGGTTATTGAAGAATTTTAATATTTAATATGATCTTCATCATTTTTCTGGAACTTGTGCTCTTCTTTTCTATTTTCTTCATTATGCACCTTGTTTGTATCTTGATCAATTAAATGATTAGTATCTTCATAAAACACTATATTTTCTGAAAGTGCTTTACCTTCATGTTCTTCTCTAGTTTCTTCTACTTCTTGAATTTCTTGTATCTCTTGATCTAAGTGTCCCGTCTAATTTTCTTCTATATATTGAAGCTGAGGTTGATTGTACTAACACTAAAATTATTGTTGATGTGGTCTATATAGATTAAAATATTATCTTGGTTGAAATAATCTATTTTATTGGATTTCTAATTTTTTTATTCCCTTTATATTTATTTCTTGGATTTAATATACAATAATTTGTATTGTGTCCTCTTTTTTGCAAACTTGACAATATCTATTTTTCCATTTTGTTTTGATCCTTGAAAATTAAGCAACATTTCCTTATGGATTATCTTTTGAGACTAAAGGAGTGTTAGTCATTTCATATTTTATTGAATTCTCCACTCCATATTGTTATAGTAAATTTAATAATTTATAAAATGATGTATCTTTACTAAGAATTTGTGAAGATGTGAGTAGATGCTTGTAGCTTTCTAAAAGTGTTCTTAGAATAACTTGAACAAGAAACTTATCTTCTATCTTCTCTCCTAGGATTAATAACTTCCATTTTATATCTGCCACATTTAGAAATAATTCTATACTTTTACCACTATTGGATTTTAGAGGATGTGGTTGGGTTTGAACATTCAAGATAGTGGCTTTATTCATTCATTCAAATATTTTGGCTAAAGTATTCAATAATTTTTTAAAATTTACTACTGAACTAATGTATGGTTGTATATCATCTATAATTACAAATGTTATTATCATTAGTGCTTTTGCTTCATCCTCCTCATATTTTTGAATTTCCCCAGTATCTTTAGTAGTTTTAGTTTTTTCTCCTTTAATAATTTTCCAAAAAAAATCTACTATTAATATTGAGTTCACTTTTTTTTTTCCATAAGGTATAATTAGGATTTTTGAGTAGTTGATATTTTGAAAGAAATAATTTATTTGTTGTCATGAATAGACTACATTATATCTCCGTAGTTTATTTTATCATAAATTTATTTGATGCAATCTCAAATTCTCTATTCTTTATTTCTCATTAGTTTTGAATGATAGACTAAGGATAATTTTTAATTGTTGACTTTATGTTGACAAGCTTTAATCTCCCTAGATTCAATATAGTTATTCAAAACTACTTTCATTTTTATCTTATCAAACAATAATTTGAATGGAATTTCAATCATTCTAGTTTTCAAACTTATGTCTCTTTTAATTTTGAATTAGAGAATAAATTATCAATGCAAATTTCATTTGTCAAAATTTCTATTTTGAATTCCTTTTATCTCAAAAATTTCAAGAATATAATTCCCCAATTCTAAATTTCATAAATCTATCTTGATGTTGAATTCCTTATAACTCCCATTTTAGAAATTTAGAAATTATATAAAAGAATATTTGCAAGTTTTGTATTCTTAATTTGATGTAGGATTCATGATTTCTCCAAAATTATCAAATAGAAAATATTTCAAATTATTTTGTAAATTAAAATTATCTAATTACAAAACTTCAAAATAATTACTTTAATTTTCAAATAAATATTCAAATCTTCATAAAACTTTCAAATTGCAATAATCAATTTTATAAGGTTTTAAATAGTACGTAAAGGTATTATCTCTCCAATAAAATAATTTTTTTTGGTAGGTAATAGTAAGAATATTATTAAACCGGATTGAAGGGACCCAATCCCTATTTACAATAGGCTCCAACTAGCCTGGAAACTAAAAGGATACATAATCCCAAAAAATACATGATAGAATAGAGTCTCACAACAAAACCCCCACATGGGGCTGAGACTAAGAGAAACTACATTTCATGAAATCATAACAGATAGAACTACAAAACAAAAAATATAAGGGCCAATAGCAAGAAACCAATCAACCCAAAATAATAACATTAGACAATAATAATTTCTTTCACCCTTATAAATCCTATCTTGTGCATATAATTATTTTCAAATGAAATCAATTACCTCCAAAACTTGAGGTGCTCCTTATTTGTTGTAGTATTCTAACTTGCTTTGAAAAATAGACACTCTATCTCCTCCTTGACTAGTTAACTATTCTCTAAGCTATTCCACGATGCTTAAAAAAAGAGCGTACATCCACCTTGTTGTAGTAAATGTTATTGTGTAGGTTTATTTTTATCCCATGCATTAATGGGTGCTTTTGATGTTATATCTTCCCTTAGTAATGATTGGATTATGGAATACCAAATGATAAATGATACCAAATATCCCTTGCTCTTACTAACATATTTGTGATTCTCTTACTTCAAATGACATATGATGCTTTTTATTGCTCATGATAAATGGAAATAATAAATTTATAATGTTCAACCAACCTTACAAATGATATTCTTAATGCTTCAAGCTCCATATAATGTTTTATGACTGCATTCTTCTTATTCCAACACTTGGATACCTGTGTAACATCCTAAATAAAGCAATGCAACATTCTCTTCTCTACAAAAAGTGTTATGGATTCCAATTCTTCAATTCTCTTCTTAGTAGTTGCAAAATCCTACAAGTTTGGTTTCTCCTTATAACTTTTTGATATCCAAATATTGGTTTTCTTTTCTTATATTTTAGAGTTTGCAAAAAATGATTCCTCTTCTTCAATGCTGACTCTTCTTCACTTTGATGCTTCTCTACTCATCCTCCTAGGCTTGGTCACTCCACCTTTCAATTGTGGATCTCTAAAACAATGCTCTTTAGGTGGCTCTCCATGGTGGCTCCTCTCTTCTCTACCTGGTGGCTCTTCTCCTAAGTACTACTCAGATGCTAGCCCCCTTGTGCTTCAACATCACATTGGCTCCTCTATGTTCAGTGTCTTTGAGTTTCACTCTTAGTGGCTTATTTTTCAATATGTGTTAGAATATATTACATTATTTGGTACATGCTAATATACTGCCTTGGATATATTTTTAGATTAAGAAAGTATCTTGGATTAGAATGAGAGTATTTAATTTATGCAATGTAATAAATGCACAAGTGTGTAAAGCATTTTAGAAATGTAAATATCCATAGTTATCCATATGCACATGAGTCATAGAATAGGAATATGAAGAGTCATAGGAAGATTAAAGGCCAAGAATACACCTAATTAAGAGTCGCATTCCATTATATGTGTGTGTGTGTGTCTGGGTGTGAAATATATAGAGATATATAGAGTGATAGATAGATTGGTCATATACAATGGTAATGTAGAGTGATGAAGTATGATGTAGTTGAGGTATTTATTCAATAAAGATCGTATTTTCATGACCATTTATTTGTAGTATTTATATCAATAATTTCTAAAGTTATTTATGAGTTTGATATGCTTAATATTTTATCATTATCATATATTACATATTTTAACTTTATATTAGATCTTGTGGTTACTTTATCTTATATATTTAGCTTTAAAATATAATACTGGTATGAGAGCCACAATAAGATTTTGTCTTACAAAGGTTTTTAGTTGCAAAGGATATTTCTACTAGTTAAGGAGAGACCAATAAATTTGAAGAAATTACCTCTGGAAAAGAAAACTAGAGAAGATAGGATTTGTCACTGTGTTAAAGGAAAACTAGTAATAGTTGAATACTTACATATTCCAAGAGTAAATTTAGAATAGAAGGAGATTTACAGGTCTTGAATATATACCTTGACATTGAAGGGGTTAAGAGACCCTTGAAGGAGGTCCTATTAAAAATTTTATAGAGAGAATAATATTCTCGATTAATTATTGGCTAGAGTCTTTCCATAGAGTTCAAGGAAAACTTATCAAGACTAGGACTCAACATAGATTTGGGTCGACTAGGTTTAGGAATATATAGTGAAGATTATTTATTTTAGAATTCTAGAACTTTGAATGTATTTGTATAATATTTTCTAAGTGTTTTGTTTCAAAAAATTAGTTCTCAAAATTTGAGAAGCTTCCTACAATGGATAGAGAAGAATTTCACCTTCGATTGTCTAAAATTCTGTGTTTTCCTCATTTAGGGATTAAATATTTGCTGTAGCAAAGTAGACGAAGATTAAGGAGGTCCAAAAAAGAAGGCCCCATTGAATATTGAATACTATAGACTGAATATTGAAGAGAACCAAAAAAGAGGTCACATTGAAAAACTTATAGATTTGAAATATTGAAGATTGAAGATTTAAGATAGAGGACTACAAAAAGGTCCCATTATAGAGTTGAGAAGCATTTGATTTTTGAAATCCAAGAAAATATATCTCACTGTAGAATTTCCATAGTTGTAATATTAAATAAACCAAGGTAAGGTTTCGTTAAAAAATTTATTAAGAAGAGTTAAGTAGCTATAATATTAGAAGACCTAAGAGAAGAGGTCTCTAGAAGATTTTGGAGAAGAAAAATAAGGCTATAGAAAGCCTTATTGCATAATTAGAATACATAAGAGAAGAGGTCTCAAGAATATTTTTGAGAAGAAGAAGAATGCTAGATAAAAGCTAATTGTAGAGTTAGAAGACCCAAGAGAACAGGTCTCAAGAAGACTTTGAAGAAGAAGAAGAAGAATACTAGAGAAAACCTCATCATAGAATTGAAGCAGTGGCCATTGGAGGAGAATTGAAGAAAAATTTATGTTAGAATATTGAAAGCAAGAGAAGCTCTTTATAAGAGAAATTTGGGACAATTATCACCATCCAACAAGTCCAAAAGGAAAGAGAATTTGGCAAGAATTTTGCCAAATTTTGAGAAAATTTTTGAATACCTCAATACATTAAGATTCTTGAGGAATAAGAAAATGAATGGGATTAAATTTAAAGTCAGAACTCATAAAGAAGTTTGAAGAAGTAAGAAGGATTGAAGAATATATATATTTAAGAAATTTTAAGATAGCCATGATCGTTTTAAAGGCCAATTTGTAAAAGATGAAATTTATTTATTTTCAAAGGATAAGTTGAAAGATCATATGACAACAAATTAAAGAGAGAATAAAGCTACAATTTAGATAAAGTTTTGGGAAATTTTGAATAGAAAATTAAAAAAAAAAAGGCTTGATATAAAAATAAGACAACAAATTTTAATATTCTTGGACATCAAAGAATCATATTTTGTAAGCAACAATTTGAGATATTTAAGTTGTGAATTTGGATAGAATTGAAAAGTGAAAAGCAATATGTATTTTGAAAATATTTCAGGGATAAATTTGGAAGATATTTGGATAGCAAAGCAAATAAATATTTATAGACATTTGAAAAAGTATTATTTTTTCAAATTTAAATAGCAAGAGGGAAGTATTTGTAGCTACTATTTTTAGAAGTTGATAGTGTTGAGCAAGGTGTAGTGACAGTATTTTCATTGTTGTCAACACATTCAGATAGATCGGTTGATGTAGTGGATAGGAGTTCAGAGGTTATTCAAAGTATGTATAGTGATGTTAAATGCTTATGAGGATGTTTTTGATGTTTGGGTGAAGTTGTTACAGGTTGTTTGTGCAAAGTTGAAAAAATCATGTTGTGGCTACTCCACAACGTACCCCAAAATTGGGACCCACATTTTTGCATATTTTCCAAAAATACCGAAGTGGCCCATATGCTAAAGATCAAAGAAAAAGCAAAACACCGCAAATAAAAAAAGTGTCACAATATTGCGACATGTTGCATTTTCACGGTCCAAAGCAAAGAGAAAAAACAATGAGAAAAAAGTGTCGTGATATTGCGACATGTTGCATTTTTGCAGCCAAAAGATAAGAGAAAGAACAAGAAAGAAAAAGTGTCATGATATCACATGTTGCATTTTCATGGCCAAAAGAGAAGAGAAAGAACAAGAAATAAAAAGTGTCGCGATATCGCGAGATGTTTCATTTTCACGACCAAAAGAGAAGAGAAATAACAAGAGAGAAAAAAGTGTCGCGATATCGCGACATGTTGCATTTTCATGGTCCAAAGAAAAGAGAAAGAGCAAAGAGAAAAAAATGTCATGATATCGCGACATGTTGCATTTTTGCGATCCAAAGCAAATAGAAAGAGCAAGGAGAAAAATGTGTCACGATATTGCGACATGTTGCATTTTCATAGTCCAAAGCAAAGAGAAATAGTAAGAAGGAAAAAGTATCGCGATATCGCGACATGTAGCATTTTTGTGACTGAAAAAGGGTAGGCAGGCAGAGAAACAAAAGTGTCGTGATATCGTGACATGTTGCATTTTCATGACTCAAAAAGAGCAAGGAGGCAAAGAAACAAAAGTGTCGTGATATCGTGACATGTTGCATTTTCATGACTCAAAAAGAGCAGGGAGGTAGAGAAACAAAAGTGTCACGATATCATGACATGTATTTTTGCCAAAGGAACAAAGTATTTGATAGTGCGTCTGATATTAGTGATGAACACCAGGATAGTGAAACTGAAGACTGCATAGTGACATGGATCTATAAGGAATAAATCAAAGATTGCATAAGGTAATTTGTCACATAAGGACAAAATTCAATGAATAAGACAAAACGTTACATAAGGAATCTTTAATAATTTGAAATCATTTAAGATGTGTGTTACACATGGAAAGAAGTGGATGCATGCCCATGTGGAGAAAAGGAAACGAAGGGCCACAAAATAGAAATGAAAAGACTTTTTGGAAACCAAAACGCATGCCTGCATAAGGGAAGGAGAAAATGAACAGTCATGGAAGGAGAAAATGAACAATCATGGAAGGAGAAACATATTTTTTTTAGAGGATTTAAATATGCCATTCAAAGAGGCCATGATTTTTTGGTGATCCTTTCTGTTGATACAGATAAATTAGGTGTTGGTGCTCCTTTTTGTTGGTGCAGATAAATTAGAGGTTGGTGTTCATTTCTATTGGTGTAGATAAATTAGGGGTTGGTGCTCCTTCCAGTGGGTGCTGGTAAATTGATTGTAAAGTTGGTTCTTTGCAAAGGCTAGATTTGTATGGAAGTCCAAACAGTCATTTTGAGGATGTAGCCAAATTGATGAACCTTGGTACATCTTGTGTTGTGTGATGTTCTCTTGTTATACTTGTTTTATTTGGTTTCAAGTTTTCATTGTTTTGTCTTTAAGAGTTGAATATTTAAGATTTAAAAGAGCTACACTGATTCACCCCCCTCTCAATGTCATTGTGAGACTAACAATTGGTATCAAAGCTAGGTTCTTAAACAAGCTTAACCGACTAGGGTGATCTTGGAAGTGATACAATGGCAGGTGGTGAAGGCTTCTCATCAAACAAAGCAACATTGTTTGACGTAACTAATTACGCATTTTGGAGACTTAGGATGCAGACATATCTTTATGCTTTGGGATATGACAATTGAGATTCATTAGATAGTGGATACACAATACCCACCATTGTTGAGCAAGGTGTAGTGACAATATTGTCATTGTTGTCAACATAGTTAGAAATATCGGTTGATGCAGTGGACTAGAGCTCAGAGGTTATTCAGAGTATGTACAATGAAGATAAAATCTCATGAGGATGTTTTTGATGTTTGGGTGAAGTTGTTACAGGTTATCCAAGAAGACCAAAGTGGCCCATATGCAAAAGAGAAGTGAAAAAGCAAAGAGGAAAAAGTGTCACGATATCATGACATGTTGCATTTTTGCAATCAAAATAGAAGAGAAAATGCAAGGAGAAAAAGTGTCGCGATATCGCGACATGTTGCATTTTTACGACAAAAGAGAAGAGAAAATGCAAGGAGAAAAAGTGTCGCGATATCACGACATGTTGCATTTTCATGTCCAGAAGAGAAGAGAAAATGCAAGGAGAAAAAGTGTCGCAATATCATGACATGTTGCATTTTTGTGGCCATAAGAGAAGAGAAAATGCAAGGAGAAAAAGTGTTGCGATATCATGACATGTATTTTCGCGTGCCAAAGCTAAGAGAAAAATCTAAGAGAAAAAGTGTCGTGATATCGTGACATGTTGGAAGAGAAAAAGAAAGTAGGAAAAAGTGTCATGATTTTGCGACAAGTTTGAAGAAAGAGAACAAGTAAGAAAAGTTTCACGATTTTGTGACATGTTGGAAGAGAGAGAAAAAACAAGAAATACTGTCGCAATTTCATGACATGTTGGAAGAGAAAAATGCAAGAGGAAAAACTGTCGTGATTTCATGACATGTTGGAAGAGAAAGAGAAAGCAAGAAAAAGTGTCATGATTTCATGACAAGTTTGAAGAAAGAGAACAAGTAAGAAAAGTGTCGCGATTTCGTGACATGTCGCATTTTCGCGACTAAAATAGGAGAGAGAAAGTAAGTTTGAAAAGTGTTGCGATATCGCGACATGTCATATTTTCACGACAAAAGAAAGAGAGGAAGCGTATGGATGCAGAAGTGTCACAATTTAATGACAAAAGTAGAAAACAAGGCTTCAAAAGCAGAAGTGTCATGATTTCATGACAAAAGCAAAGAAGATAAGTACGAAAGCAGAAGTGTCATGATTTTGTGACAAAAGATAAGTTGAAGACTTCGAAATCAAAAGTGTCATGATTTCATGACAAAAAAAAAGAAGTAAAGTACGAAAGCAAAGTGTCATGATTTCACGACAAAAGCAGAGAAGAAGACTTCGAAGGCAGAAGTGTCACGATTTCGAGATAAAAGCAGAGAAGAAGACTTTGAAGCCAGAAGTGTCGCGATTTCATGATAAAAGCAAAGAAGCTAAGTACGAAAGTAGAAGTGTCATGATTTCACAACAAAAGCTAACTTGAAGACTACAGAGGCAGCAGTGTCACAATATCACGACAAAAGCAAAGTCAAAGTCTATGGAAGCAAAAGTGTCGCGATATCACGATAAAAGCAAAGACGAAGTATACAAAGGCGAAAATATCATGATATCGTGACAAAAGAAAATATGAAGTCTACACAGGCAAAAATGTCATGATGTCACGACAAAAGAATAGAGAAAGTTTATGGAGGTGAAAGTTTTGCGATATCATGACATGTATTTTTGCGGTAATAGCAACAAAAGAAGCTACAGAGGCAAAAATGTCATGATTTCATGACAGGTCGTAAATGCGCAAGTCAAGAAGGAGAACCCGATTGAAATGAGAAGTATGACAGTGGACCGACATCACTATGGCATTTACAGGGGTAGTTATAGAGTGATTTCATACTGCTAAAATACGAAGAGTGATCAAAAGTCAGTATGGTGGTTACAGGGTCTATCAAGAATGAAATCAAGCGATGGATAAACCTAACATCTTCTTGAGTTGAAGCTGACGAAGACCGATGACAGTCGACTAAAATTAGGGTTTATAGTTGTTATGAAAGTTGACTAAGATTAGGATTTACAACCGACTAAGATTAGGGTTTTCATCATAAAATATATTAGTATAAAAGGAGGGTTGTTTGGAGAATTGAGAAGATGGTGGAATGTGTGTGAAATACGATCGTTGTGCATAGAGAGAAAGTCATGTCGAATCATGCTAAGTACGAAATTCACAAAGAGAGTAGAGTGCACAAAATGGAGAAGATAATCATGAAGTTCGACTATAATGGAGCAAAGTGTGCAAAAGAGAGAAGACAATCATGAAGATTGATTGTAATGAAGTAGAGTGTGCAAAGTGATTATGCAGAGAGAGCAGAGTGTGTAGAGAATGCAAAGGTGAAGAAGACCAGTCAGGGTCTTGCAAAAGCAAAGGTATCTTACTGTCAAACTTATAGATTCAAATTGAAGTCTAGGTTGCAGCTTGGCATTAGGGGTTGGTGCTCCTTTTTGTTGGTGCAGATAAATAAGGGGTTGGTGCTCCTTCTAGTTGGTGCTGGTAAATTAGGGGTTGGTTCTCCTTTCTACTGGTGTAGATAAATCAAGGGTTGGTGCTCCTTCCAGTTGGTGTTGGTAAATCAGGAGTTGGTGCTCCTTTCTGTTGGTGTAGATAAATCAGGGGTTGGTGCTCCTTCCAGTTGGTGCTGGTAAATCAAGGGTTGATGCTCCTTTCTATTGGTGTAGATAAATAAGGGGTTGGTGCTCCTTCTAGTTTGTGTTGGTAAATCAGGAGTTGGTGCTCCTTTTTGTTGATGCAGATAAATCAGGGGTTGGTGCTCCTTCTAGTTGATTTTGGTAAATTAGGGGTTGGTGCTCCTTTTTATTGGTGTAGATAAATAAGGGGTTGGTGCTCCTTTCAGTTGGTGCTAGTAAATTAGGGGTTGGAACTCCTTCTAGTTGGTGCTGGTAAATCAGGGGTTGGCACTCCTTTCTATTGGTATAGATAAATCAGGGGTTGGTTCTCCTTCCAGTTGGTGCTGGTAAATCAGGGGTTGGTGCTCTTTTTGGTTAGTGTAGATAAATCAGGGGTTGGTGCTCCTTTTTGTTAGTGCAAATAAATTAAGGGTTGGTGCTCCTTCCAGTGGGTGCTAGTAAATTGATTATAAAGTTGTTACTTTGTAAAGACTAGATTTGGATGGGAGTCCAAGCAATCAATTTTTGAGGAGTAGCCAAATTTGTGAACCTCGTTACATCTTGTGTTGTGTGATGCTCTCTTGCTATGTTTGCTTTATTTTATTTTAAGTTTTCATTGTTTTAGCTTTAAGATTTGAATATTTAAGTTTTAAAGAGCTACACTGATTCACCCCCCCTCTCAGTGTCATTGTGAGACTAACAATTGGTATCAAAGCCAGTTTCCCTTATCAGGCTAAATCAGCTAGGGTTGATCTTGGATTAGTATGCAATGCATAAGAAGAATAGATCTTCCTCCAATAAGGCATCTTAGTCAGTTTCAGTTCCTATGGAAGAGAAAATTGAACTAGAAAATATAGGAGTGAATTCTAAAGTATATGATAAAAACCATGATGCTGAAGTAGATCTAGAAGGTGAGTTGTTTGCTGCACTTGAAGAATTGGGTATAGAAAGGAAAAATAACAAAATACTATCCAAGAAGTTGGAAGAATATGGGGATAATATTGAATATCTCTTCTTACAAATTTAGAAAGCCAAGAAAATAGAAGAAGCCTTGAAGTCACTCTTGGATGATAAAGGCGATGTATGTAGCAAACGTGAAGAGGAATCTAACAAAGTTATTAGTGATCTGAAGCTGCAAGTAGAAGAGTCCAAAAGGACTGAAGAAAATCTCAGGTCACAGATCAATGAGAAAGATATTATTTACTGCAAACAAGAAGAGGAGATTGTTTCATTGAGGAAACAACTCGAAGAGGCCAATACAAATCTCAAATTTGAGAAGAGCATAGAGTTGCTAGATAAAATGATAAGGCAACAAAGAATCCCAATGGTTAAGCTTGGTCCTGGATGTGAAGTTGTACAACCTTCATCTTCTAAATCTGCAAATAAGAAGAAGTCCACTACTGAAGGATCAAAGCAAGAAAAGCTTGAAGTTGAATCTTCAAAAGGAATAAAATCTCAAAGGAGATCTACAACAAAGCAACCACAACAAAATAGGTTCTATCACTCTCACTCTATTCATAATAATTCTTTTAATGGCTATTGTTTTAGATGCAACCATTATGGTCACAAGGCAATTTATTAAGGATTGAATAATAGATCAAAGAGTTATCTTTGGTAGAAATACATCTGTTATTCCGATTGAACACCATGTACAATGTTTTAAATGTAATGGTCATGGGCACATAGCAAGGTTTTGTCCAAGAACTTATGTATCTAGTCTCAGGCAAGACAGTAGATTTCATCAGACACAAAGAATGCAACATAGACAGGGAAGAAATCATGTGCATCAAAGAAAGGAAAATAATCATCCATCAAGGATGCACAAGAGACAACCACCCAATAGAAATGGTTTTTCACCTTTGATGGATTATGTAGTAGAATGTTATAACTGTTAGAGTTACTGTGTTAGTATCTATAAATATTACCTTATTTAGGTAGATATAATTTACCTCATGGTAAAAAGTAAGGTGTTACTTTTTACCACTAGTAAATTTCTTTTACTAGTTAGTCATTGTAGTCATTTTGACTACGTTGGTTAGTAGGTTAGTTGTTAGCTAGCTTTAGGGTTAGATATCCTAGAATGCGCTATGTTAGCATGGTTATAGGAATATTAGTTAAATTTCCTATTCTGTAACCTATTTAAACTATGTTGTAACCTATGCTAAGGTTAATAATTCAATATTATTATTTTCTCCTAACATTGGTATCAGAGCTGGGTGGCATAATATGAGCTTCGCTTGTTCCACCCAATTTGGATTTGACATGATTCTTGATGTGGTTTGCAAGAGTTTACTGGCTCGCTTCTCAAGGCAGCCCACAAGAGCAGACCTAGACAAGACAGGCAACGTCCTGTTCCAGCTGGACTAGGGGCTCAAATCTCGACATGGGACCCCCTGGACAGAACCCGAGACAACAGCCTATAGACGCACAAATCTTGAGGAGTAGGACCTTCTGACCTTGCATGCAAATTGAGTGACCTAAGGAGAGGGCCCACAGGCCCACATCATTGGGCCAGCCTGACTGTGATCATCGCCATAGATCCAATGATCAAGATCTATGAAGGAAGGCACGCCCTCTAACCCCGACGATCGCGACTGATGGTTGCTACTGCTGTGTCCCTAAGGGTCCAATGCATAGCCAGGAGTGCAGGAACTTCCTCCCAGGTGGGAACCCAAACTCATGGGTAGGAGAGCCCTCGGGTCTGACAAAACCTGATAGGGCGACAACCCTATCAAGCAATCGACAACCAACCCCTATGTGGTCGATAGCGAGACGTGACATCAAGCATAGGTCCCAAGGCATTGATATGGCAAACAGCCCCTAACTCGACCTCAAGCATAGATCCCAAGGCACTAACATGGTAGACAGCCACTAGACGACATAGACTGGAGATACTGAGACTGGACAAGTGGCAGAAAGCCACTGGACGACGCTAGATAGACCACACACAAGGCGACACATGGCAGACATGCCACGTGGCACTTGAAGTGACTGATTGGACACATGGTGGCCATGTGGTGTAGAACCACGTGGACCACCAAACATGTGGACCCATCCTATTGTGCCACATGGCGACAGCAAAAGGGGTCCACTCGGACCCTGATTGCAATCACGTGTTAATGAACACGTTAAGGCCTTTAAAGGCCTTATTCATCCCTCGCGGGATGAATGTGGGATTAAAACCCACATTTTTGGGTTTCCCCACCCCGACGGGAAATAAAGGGAAGGAATTCCCTTCCCTTCCCGTCGAGCAGCGTAGCCCGACTGGTAGGAATGCCAGTCGGGGCACTTACTGCCGCAGGGTCAGGAGTTCGACTCCTGGCAGGGTAGAAAACACAATTTTTTTTTGGGTTTCCTGCGGCCGACGGGAATAAAGGAAAGGAATTCCCTTCCCTTCCCGTTAGGTGGCGTAGCCCGACTGGCAAGAGAGTCAGTCGGCCAGTCTCTCGACCAGGAGGTCGGGAGTTCAAACCCCGTCGACTCCAAAAATGGTATATTTTTTTTGCTAAAACGCGACGGAGGAAAAGACAAGGTAAAAGGTTAAAAAAAAAATTATTTTTTTGTAAATTTTTAATATTTTTTTAATCTTTTTATTTAATAATTTAATATCTTTTGTTTAGAATCAATTTTTTTTCAAAAATTACATTGATTTTTTCCAAAATTAAATTTTATTATTAAATAAATATGATTAGATTTATTAAACTTCTGCATTAAAATAGAGAATTAAAAACCTATTTTTTGCAACACAAACAAATGAGTGCTTTTTTTTTCCATAAAACGGAATATAAGACATAGAAGAGCAACTTTTTATTGCAAAATTAGGGAACCTTAATTCTTATCAAACCTTGTTAATTTAGCATACAATAAAGGTTCAAACCTGAATTCTTTTTTGCCAAATTGTAACACAAGGAGACTGAAATTTTTTTGTAAAATTCAAAGGCAAAGTGTGCATTTGTTTTCTCAAAAGGGGGATATAAGACATAAAATTGCACATTCTTTTTTGCAAAAATTTGAGAAGAAATTGAAACCTTGGGTCCATCAAAAACTAAGTCATTTGTCGACTAGTTCAGGAAGCATTCCAAATGCGGGTCATGTGTCGACTTGTCTTGGAAGGAGTGCTCAAAATTGTTAATTTTGCAAACTCCATGGGGGAAGACAGCATTGTACTTATTTTGCAAAATTGTAAAACAAAGTAGGAGACATAAAAATATCATTTTTTGCACAACACAAAACACAAATTTTGTTGCAAAAATTAAAAGGTGCATTTTCAATTTTACTCGACACCTTTATTGGCAAATTAGGTGCATTTTCGGTAGCATCCGACACCTAGGTGATAAGAATTTTGTGGGAATTATTGTTTGATTATTGCATTATTTCTTTTGCAATTATAAGTCATAGAATCAAGAACACACTAAACCCCAAAATTTCACAAATTTGTGTAAATCCTTGCACAGATTTAAAGCCAAAATTACTTGATATTCTCTCCTAAATCAACAAAACCCCTAATTCACTCTTATTTGTTTGGCTTAATTTCCTCCAACTTTTCATCCTTCTTGAAAGGAGTTAAGGCAGGTGCCATTAAATATTTGTTTGAGTGAATTATATTTTGGTACTCTTTTAGGGTAATCAAAAGAAAGAACAAGTTTTATTAGGGAACCTTGAAAGTAGCAATCCTTTGCACTAAGGGGGGATAATTCCTTTCTTCCTTCAAACACAGATCTTGACAAGAGGGAGATAAAACTTGTAAAGGCATTCAGAAAAGTAGAATTCATCATACAAACTATATCTTTTCTTTTAGACTTCATAACAGCAACCATGCTTGAAGTACTTGCAATAAGAAAGGACAAATTGGTGAACTTTTTTGATCAAATTGCCTAGAAAGCATAGTTTTGCACAACTTGTAAAATGAAAACCAAGACACCATTCAGTGTTGGTTTCAAAAAAAGCAAAACTAAAATGGCAAAGGCACAACACAGAAGCCATATTTCTTGTGAAGTGTCTCATTCTGATTCTGTTTCTGGTTCAAAGATAGCACAAGGAGTGCTAAAATTGCTAAAGACAGTATTGTAGAGGGAAAACACATGTGTCCCTTGGGCAAAAGCACCATATTCTCTCTCTCTTCTTTTAGGCTTCATAAATAGCATAATTATTTTGTTTGAAGACCTTGCAATAAGGGGAGCTTGTACCTCTTTTAGGCTTCATAAATAGCAAATTCTAAGTGTTTGAAGTACTTGTAACAAGAGGAGTGACTTTTTGTGACATAAAATTGTCTAGGAGGCAATATTTGTAAAATCCTTCACAAAACTCTTGAGTTGCATACCTTTATGCAATTGAGGGGGGATATCCATTTCTTTTCTTCACAATTTTTTGTAAAAATGGAAGATGACTTATAACGGTGCATTTTTGGCTTTGGCCAACACCTTAGTCACACTTCCTTCAGAAATTAATTACACTATGTTTTGCAACAAGAAGGGGGGAACTTATAAGGGTTCATTTTTGGCAATGACCGAAACCTTAGCTACCTTATCTTTTGCAAATTCATATTGTAAATGAATGAACCTTGTATGAAGTGATCTATTCTACTACACCTAGCGATTGCAACGGCTGGTTACCCATGAAAATTTATTGGATGATGTGATTACCATAAGGACATTCGTTAACATGAAGACAAATTGAGGAATGACCCACTTCTTGCTGAGGAGCAGCCAGATTACTATGACAGAGCAAAGAACCAACAGATCAACATCTTCTTCACTGTATTGGGATAGCTATATACTTTACCCAAATATTGTTGTATAAGAGGGATATGTATGTATTACCCAAATAATGTAATAAGGGGGGATGTTAGAGTTACTGTGTTAGTAACTATAAATATTACCTTATTTAGGTAGATATAATTTACCTCATGGTAAAAAGTAAGGTGTTACTTTTTACCACTAGTAAATTTCTTTTACTAGTTAGTCATTGTAGTCATTTTGACTACGTTGGTTAGTAGGTTAGTTGTTAGCTAGCTTTAGGGTTAGATATCCTAGAATGCGCTATGTTAGCATGGTTATAGGAATATTAGTTAAATTTCCTATTTTGTAACCTATTTAAACTATGTTGTAACCTATGCTAAGGTTAATAATTCAATATTATTATTTGCTCCTAACAATAACTGTCATAATTTTGGGCACACTACAAGAAATTGTTGAAGTACATTTGCATCAAATCAATTTCAGGGAAGAAAATTTCAACCAAATGGAATGAGACAAAATAGAAGATTTCCTGGAAAACATGCACAAGCTACTAAAAAATAAAAGTCAAAACAGAGCCCAAAACTGTAATCAAACCAGAGTGGAGGAAGAAAAAATAAAGGAAATCATGTCTCCTTGGACTGAAGGAGACTACTCCTCTATTGCACTAAGCAACTCCAGGTAGCACATCCTCAGGGGGAGCAATATTAAAGTTTCATTTTAATGTTCCTATGTTGTTTGGTTAGCTGAGGATGAAAGGCAAGTAGTCAGGGGGATTTGTCGTATAGTTGTCAAAGTGTGTTTTAGTTCATGTAGTTGTTTGTGGAGGTAATAAGAGAGCATTAATTTTCTCTAAAGAAGTAGTCATTATCAAAGAGATGCCAAAGTCAAAGCAAATAGTGGCACTAGCACCCAGTTGGTCAAGAGTGCCAATTGGCACATGCAAGGCAGAGACATTGAGAGAATAGTGCCCAGGTGGTGAAGCGCCAAGGAGGACAAGATGCCTATGCACCTAAGAAATTCTTGCATTATTTGAGAAATGCAAGATATTGCCCAAGGATTCCCTTGATCACAATGAGGAGAAATGCTCCCTGGAATCATGTGAAGAATGTTTGCCTAAGACATTGAGTAGCCCTGACATATGCCCTAGTAAGAAGCAGAATACCGAGTGTTGATGACTACACACAGATTGAGGTTCCAATGCTAGATGTAACGGTCCATTGTCAATACCTGCACAGGTGATGAAAAAATTCATAGCAGTCATTAGAAACTAGAGACATTGAGCTGCACAACTGATGTGAGGCAAAGTTGTCAATCATGGAGGAGATGGCAGTCAAAAGGCTAAAGAAATTACACACAGGCTGCCTAGAGAGTCGATAACTTTTGATTTGGGAGTAACTTTGCACAGCTAAAATTTGAGTATTGATCATACTATACTAAATAAGTAAAAGCAAGGTACAACAAAAATTCTAATATGATGAGTAGAGATTAGAGTTCTTATCCAAGAATACTTTATGATAGAAAGAGTGCCAGTGGAGGTGCATTCTATCTTGAAGATAGGTTGGTCACGTGGAACAGTAAGAAATAAGAGTCAGTTTCCTTATCCACAGCAAAGGCAGAATATATTGTAGTGACAATGTGTTGTACGTAGGAGAAAGTTGCACAAGGTGAGGTTAAGTTGGATTTTTGTTCCAACAACAGAGCAAGTAGCGCATATCTTCACAAAATCGTTGCCCAAGGAAGTCTTTGAGTACCTTCACAATTGGGAGTGGTCACGCTTCCCAAGAATTGACTAGCTATCGGGATCACATTCTTAGGGGGAGCATTTGTGTATTTGTTTATCTTTTTGCTCATGTTTGTGATTTTTGCTAGGTGTAATATTTTTTGTCTGAGAATGTTGTGCATGGACTCAGGGGGAGTTTACAGTAGCCCTTTTGGTATTGTTTTAAAAGGGGGAGAAGAGTTACAAGAAATTGCTCAAGAGTTACAGGAAAATGCACGTGTGTTGCCAACAATTCCAAAGGGGGAGATTGTTGAGCAAGGTGCAACGATAGTATTGTCATTGTTGTCAACACAATCAAAAAGATTGTTTGATGCAGTGGATAGGATCTCAGAGGTTATTCAAAGTATGTACAATGAAGTTAAAATATCATGAGGATGTTTTTAATGTTTGGGTGAAGTTGTTATAGGTTGTCCAAGAAGACCAAAGTGGCCCATATGCAAAAGAGAAGCGAAAAAGCAAAGAGGAAAAAGTGTTGCGATATCGTGACATGTTGCATTTTTGCGGTCAAAAGAGAAGAGAAAATGCAAGGAGAAAAAGTGTCACGATATTGCGACATGTTGCATTTTCACGACCAGAAGAGGAGAAACTGCAAGGAGAAAAAGTGTCGTGATATCATGACATGTTGCATTTTCATGGCTAGAAGAGAAGAGAAAATGCAAGGAGAAAAAGTGTCGTGATATTGCAACATGTTGCATTTTCACGGCCAGAAGAGAAGAGAAAATGCAAGGAGAAAAATTGTCGCGATATCGCGACATGTTGTATTTTCGCGGGCCAAAGCTAAGAGAAAGAGCAAGGAGAAAAAGTGTCGAGATATCGTGACATGTTGGAGGAGAAAGATAAAGCAGGAAAAAGTGTCGCGATTTCATGACAAGTTCAAAGAAAGAGAACAAGTAAGAAAAGTGTTGCGATTTCATGACATGTTGGAAGAGAGAGAAAAAGCAGGAAAAACTGTCATGATTTCGTGACATGTTGGAAGAGAAAAATGCAAGAGGAAAAATTGTCGTGATTTTGCGACATTGTGGAAGAGAAAGAGAAAGCAGGAAAAAGTGTCGCGATTTCATGACAAGTTTGAAGAAAGAGAACAAGTAAGAAAAGTGTCACGATTTCACGACATGTCACATTTTTGTGACTAAAATAGGAGAGAGAAAGTAAGTTTGAAAAGTGTCATGATATCACGACATGTCACATTTTCATGACAAAAGAAAGAGAGGAAGAGTACGAAAGTAGAACTATTGTGATTTTGTGACAAAAGCAGAAAGTAAGACTTCGGAAGCAGAAGTGTCACAATTTCATGACAAAAGAAAAGAAGCTAAGTACGGAAGCAGAAGTGTCACGATTTCATGACAAAAGCTAAGTTGAAGACTTCAAAAGTAGAAGTGTCATGATTTCATGAAAAAAGCAAAGAAGTAAAGTACAAAAGCAGAAGTGTCACAATTTTGTGACAAAATCAGAGAAGAAGACTTCGAAGGCAAAAGTATCATGATTTCACAACAAAAGTAGAGAAGAAGACTTCGAAGGCAAAAGTTTCATGATTTCATGACAAAAGCAAAGAAGCTAAGTATGGAAGCAGAAGTGTCGTGATTTCGTGATAAAAGCTAAGTTGAAGACTATGGAGGTAGAAGTGTCACGATATCGCGACAAAAGCAAAGTCGAAGTCTATGGAAGCAGAAGTGTCGTGATATCACAACAAAAGAAAAGATGAAGTATACAGAGGCAGAAATGTCATGATATCATGACAAAAGAAAAGACAAATTTTGCGAATGTAGAAATGTCACGATATCACGACAAAATAATAGAGAAAGTGTACGAAGGTGAAAGTGTCACGATATCGCAACATGTATTTTTGCGACAACAACAACAAAAGAAGCTACAAAGGCATAAATGTCATGATTTTGTGACAGGTCATAAATGCACAAGTCAAGAAGGAGAACCTAACTAAAATGAGAAGTATGACAATGGACCGACATCACTATGACATTTACAAGGGTAGTTATAGAGTGATTTCATACTACTAAAATATGAAGAGTGATCAAAAGTCAGTATGGCGGTTACAGGGTCTGTCTAGAATGAAATCATCAAGCGATGGATAAACCAAACATCTTCTTGAGTTGAAGCCGATGAATACCAATGATAGCTGACTAAAATTAGGGTTTACAGTTGTTATGAAAGCCGACTAAGATTAGGATTTACAACCGACTAAGATTAGGGTTTTCATCATAAAAAATATTGTTATAAAAGGAGGGTTTTTTGGAGAATTGAGAATATGGTGGATTGTGTGTGAAATACGGTCGTTGTGCACAGAGAGAAATTCATGTCGAATCATGCTAAGTGTAAAATTCACAAAGATATTAGAGTGCACAAAATGGAGAAGATGATCGTGAAGTTCAACTATAACAGAGCAGAGTGCACAAAAGGGAGAAGGCGATCATGAAGTTTGACTGTAACGAAGAAGAGTGTGCGAAGTGATTGCATAGAGAGAGTAGATTACATAGAGAATGCAAAGGTGAAGAAGACCATTCAAGGTCTTGCAAAAGCAAAGGTATCTTACTATCAAACTTATAGATTCAAATTGAAGTCCAGGTTGTAGCTTGGCATCAAGGGTTGGTGCTCCTTCCAGTTGGTGCTGGTAAATCAGGGTTTGGTGCTCCTTTCTATTGGTGCAGATAAATTAGGGGTTGGTGGTCCTTCTAGTTGGTGCTGGTAAATTAGGAGTTGGTGCTCTTTTCTATTGGTGCAGATAAATCAGGGTTTGGTGCTCCTTCTAGTTGGTGTTGGTAAATCAAGAGTTGGTGCTCCTTTCTGTTGGTGCGGATAAATAAGGGGTTGGTGCTCCTTCCAGTTGGTGTTGGTAAATCAAGATTTGGTGCTCCTTTCTGTTGATGCAGATAAATTAGGGGTTGGTTCTCCTTCTAGTTGGTGCTAGTAAATTAGGGGCTGGTGCTCCTTTTTGTTGGTGAAAATAAATAAGGGGTTGGTGCTCCTTCCAGTTGGTGCTGGTAAATTAGGGGTTGGTGCTCCTTTCTATTGGTGCAGATAAATTAGGAATTGGTGCTCCTTCCAATTGGTGTTGGTAAATCAGGGGTTTGTGCTCATTTCTGTTAGTGTAGATAAATCAGGGGTTGGTGCTCCTTTCTGTTAGTGTAGATAAATTAGGGGTTGGTTCTCCTTCTAGTGGATGCTGGTAAATTGATTGTAAAGTTGTTACTTTGCAAAGGTTGGATTTGGATGGGAGTCTAAGCAATCAATTTTTGAGGAGTAGCCAAATTGGTGAACCTTGTTACATATTGTGTTGTGTGATGCTCTCTTGCTATGTTTGCTTTATTTGATTTTAAGTTTTCATTGTTTTGGCTTTAAGAGTTGAAGATTTAAGTTTTAAATAGCTACAATGATTCACCCCCCCTCTCAATGTCATTGTGAGACTAACAACCACTTCTCCAACCGATGTTGTTGGTAAGAAACTGTTTGAGAATGACTCAAAAGCAAAGAATGCTATCATGTGCAGATTAGTGGACAATGAACTGGTAAATATTATGAGTTGTAAAATGGCATAAGAAATATGGGATAAACTGAAGAGCATTCATGAAGGAGATGTTAAGATCAAGGAGGTCAAGTTACAAACACATCAAGCTTAGTTCGAAGTGTTAAAGATGAATGACGATGAGAACATAGAGGCATATATGCTAAGAGTTAATGAAGTCATTAATGCGATTAGAGGACTCGGCAAGGAAATCAAATATTCTGTCATCGTGAAAAAGGTATTGAGATCTCTTCCCCAAAGATTGGATTCTAAATATTCAGCTATAGAAGAAGCTAAAGATCTAAATTCTTTTAGTATGTATGAGATGCATGGTTCTTTGACTGCATATGAGATGAGAATAGAAAAATATAATCCCACAGATAGAGAAGCTGCTTTTAAAGCCCATAAAAATATGAAAGTAAAACAAGAATCCGAAGAAGAAGAGACATCAGATGAAATGGAAGCAAACTTTATTCAAAAAATAAAAAAGAGAAAATGAAAATACAGAGGAAAGTTACCGTTTAAATGTTTCAATTGTGGAGGCGTTGGGCATTTTGTAGCTAAATTTCCACTTAATGAGAAGAACAAAAGTGATGAAGGATCACACCAAGAAAGAAGTGACTGGAAGAAAAAACCAAATTTCATAAAATGCAACTTCAAGAAGAAAAGTTTCATCTCCAAGAATGTCATTTCATTAGAAGACAACTGCGGTGAGGATTCTAAAAAGGAAACAGGTGAAGTTCTTTTCATGGCACTCAAAGAAGAAAAAATAGAAAAAGAACAGGAATGTGATGAAGAAGAAATTGATGCAGAAGTAAATTTGGAAGAGGAACTAATTGTAGCTCTGGATGAATTGAAGATAGAAAGAAAAAAGAACAATAAAATTTCAAGAAAGCTTGAGGATGCAAATGAAATCATAACCAGTTTGAAAGTACAGATAGAAGAATCCAAGAAAATATCTAAAGATCTCAAAGTGCAAATAACCATGAAAATAGATTATTGTAGCAAGCTAGAAGAAGAGACTATTGGTTTAAGGATGCAGATAGAAGAGATGAATCGTAAAATTAGTTGTTATCACAAAAGTGAAGAAAGTTCTATGAAGCTGGATAAGATCATAAAAAACCAAAAGACTACAAGCATAAAATTTGGTTTGGGTTTTGACGAAGGAGAATCATCAAATGGATCAAAGGCCATAAATGAAGAATCCATAAAGAATGAAGATAAGAAATAGGTTGATCAAGAAAAATTGACTCATGCAAAAGAAAGCAATAATGCAAGGCACGAAAGGAGAATTGACAATGATGGATTCACCAATGTCACACATCAAAGAAGAAGAAGATTTATGGCTCCTACGACAACATGGCAAAGACCATCACCCAGCTTCAATCATCTCTTTTCTGGTTACTATTTTAAATGCAATGGTTATGGACATAAGATTTTAGATTGCAAGTATAATGTAGGACCAAGGAATTTTATCAGTAGAAATGTTTTTTCACCTTTGATGGATTATGTAGTAGAATGTTATAACTATCATAATTTTGGGCACATTGCAAGAAATTGTTGAAGTACATTTGCATCAAATCAATTTCAGGAAAGAAAATTTCAACCAAATGGAATGAAACAAAATAGAAAATTTCTCGAAAAATATGCACAAGCTATTGAAAAAGAAAGGTCAAAACAAGAGCCCAAAACTGTAATGAAACCAGAGTGGAAAGAAAAAGATCGATCTAAGGAAGAAAAGGAATCCTTGATCGTACAAACAACATTTAAAGCATAGAATAAATCTGCACCATGGATACTTGATAGTGGATGCTCCATTCATATGACAGGTGACAAACAGAAATTTGAGAAGTTACAGCAATATGAATGTGGTTCAATAAAATTTGGAAATAATTATGGAGCTAAGATAGTTGGAAAAGGTTCAGTTAAGATCAATGATAGAAAAATCAAGTCAAAAGAAGTCTTGTTTGTGGTTGGTCTGAAGCATAACTTGTTGAGCATAAGTCATATTTGTGATAGAGGTCATGAAGTGATTTTTAAGAAGCTGGGTTGTGAAGTTAGAAAAGAAAATAGTGGAAAGTTGATAGCAACTGGATTGAGGACATCTGGAAACCTGTAAATTCTCTCAGAGACTTCATAAGGAGCTTGCTTGATTGGACAGGAAGAATAAAATTGGTTGTGGCACAAGAGGCTCGATCATATCAGTTTTGACAATCTAGTAAAAATTAGCTCAAAAAAGGCAGTGAGAGATATTTCCACCATTGGAAAACCATCAAATAGCATTTGTCCTTCATGCTAAAAGGGGAAGAAAACTAGAGTCTCATTTAAAACAAAAGAGTACTACACAAGCAAACCTTTGGAACTAATACATACTAATTTATGTGGACCCATGAGAATGCAAAGCATAAATGGTGAAAAATATTTTATGTTGTGTATAGATGACTATTCCAGGATGACATGGGTACTATTTTTGAAGCATAAATCAGAAGCTTTTGAGATGTTCAAGGTTTTCAAAAACCAATTTGAGAATCAAACAGAAAAAAGGATTAAATGTTTAAGATCAGATAGAGGAGGAGAGTTCATTTTAGAGGATTTTATAGAGTACTGTGAAAAATATGGTATTAGGATACAGTTTTCAGCAACCAAGACACCTCAGCAGAATGGTGTGGTAGAAAGAAAGAACAGAATAGTGCAGGAAATGGCACAGAATATGTTGACTGAGAGCAAAGTAGCAGATAAATTTTGGAAAGAGGCAGTCCATACTGCGGTATACATCCAAAATAGGTGCATGTTGAGGACGCATGAAAGCAAAACTCCTTATGAGTTGTGGTTCGGTAAAAATGCAACAGTAAGATACTTTAAAGTTTTTGGCAGCAAGTGTTACATCAAAAGAATTGAAGAAAACCTTGGTAAGTTTGAAGATAGAGCAGATGAAGGTATTTTTCTTGGCTATTCATCAAAAAACAAAGCTTACAAATGCTACAACAAGAGGCTAAGGAAAATTGTGGATAGTGTTGATGTTAAAGTTGATGAAGGTAGGGAATGAGTAATTAGCTATGAAGAGAACTACACAATTTATGAAGAGGTTATTGAAGGAGATGAGGAAAAGGAAACAAAAAAGAAACAAAAAATTGACTCAGATGATTCAAATAGTGATTCAGAAGTGGAAGAAAATAAGAAATTCAAAATAAGTAGCTGGCAGAAAGATCATCCTAGAGAGAAAATAATTGGAGACCCCATAGTTGGTGTTGAGACAAGAAGAAGAGTAGTAAGTAACTACTCTCTATTATCCAGCATTGAGCCCAAAAATGTTGTTGATGCAAGTAAAGATGAAAGTTGGATGAAGGCAATAAATGAAGAATTAGATTAGATTGAGAAAAAAAAAACTTGGGAGTTAGTACCAAGACCTGAAAATAAAAATATAATCGGTACTAAATGGGTCTTTCAAAACAAATTGAATGAAGATGGCCAGATAGTCAAGAATAAAGAAATATTGCTATGTAAAGGCTATGCACAAGTTGCAGGTATTGACTTTGAGGAAACCTTTGCACCTGTGACTAGACTAGAGGCAATTAGAATGTTTCTGGCTTTAGCAGTTTACAAGAATTTCAAAGTTTATCAAATGGATGTGAAATCAACATTTTTGAATGGGAAACTTGAAGAAGAGGTTTATATTGAGTAGCCAGATGGTTTCCAACTTGGTGATGATCCCAACATGGTTTGCAAGTTGAATAAAGCATTATATGGCTTAAAACAGGCACCCCGAGCATGGTATGCAAGGCTAGACAACTATCTTACTCAACAAGGGTTCAAGAAAGGTATGGTGGATAGTAATTTGTATGTCAAAATAGAAAATAACCATCTTATTGTTCTTTTTGTATATGTAGATGATATCATATTTGGCAGCAACAAAGATGAGTCGTGTAAATATTTAGAAAATAAATGCAGAAAGAATTTGAAATGTTAATGATTGGTGAACTTTTGTATTTCCTCGGGTTGCAAGTTAATCAAAATGAGAAGGGCATATTTATTTCTCAAATTAAATATGTGAAAAAGATGCTAAAAAATTTCACAATCGAGGATTGTGAACTAGTTAGCACTCCCATGATGAGAGGTTGCAAGTTGAGAAAGGATGACAAATCTCCACATGTTGATCAACCCATGTATAGATCTATGATTGGAGCTTACTGTACTTGATAGCTATCAGACCAGATATTTTGCAGGCAGTTTGCATGGTAGCATGATTTTAGGCTAGTCCCAAGGAGACTCATGTGACAACAGTGAAGAGGATTCTTTGGTACCTCAAGGGTACTATGGAGTATGGGTTATGGTATCCAAAAGGTAAGTACTTCACCCTTATTGTGTATTCATATGCAGATTGGGCATGATGTGTAGATGACAAAAATAGTACCAGTGGAGGTGCATTCTATCTTGGAGACAGGTTGGTCACGTGGCACAGTAAGAAACAAGAGCCAGTATCCTTATCCACAATAGAGGTAGAATATATAGCAGCGACAACATGTTGTATGTAGGTATTATGGATGAAACAAACCCTGAAATATCTTGGTATTAACTTCAGTGAGCCAATTTTAGTTAAGTGTGATAACATCAGTGTCATTAACATCTCAAAGAATCCGGTTATGCATTCTCGCACAAAACATATTTCTATCCGATATCACTTTTTGAAGGAGAAATTTGTGAAAGGTGAGGTTAATTTGGATTTTGTTTCAAAAACAAAGCAAGTAGCAGATATCTTCACAAAACCATTGCCCACGAAAGTCTTTGAGTACCTTTGCAATAAATTGGGAGTGGTCATGCTTCCCAAGAATTAATTAGCTATCAAGACCACATTCTCAGGGAGAGAATTTGTGTATTTGTTTATTTTTTTGCTTATGTTTGTGATTTTTGCTAAGTGTAATAATTTTTTCCTAAGAATGTTGTGCATGGCTTCAGGGGGAGTTTGCAGCAACCCTTTGGTATTGTTGTCAAAGGGGGAGAAGAGTTACAGGAAATTGCACGTGTGTTGCCAACAATTCCAAAGGGGGATATTGTTGAGCAAGGTGTAGAGACAGTATTGTCATTGTTATCAACACAGTCAGATAGATCAGTTGATGCAATGGATAGGATTTTAGAGGTTATTCATAGTATGTACAGTGATGTTAAATTCTTATGAGGATGTTTTTGATGTTTGGATGAAGTTGTTACAAGTTGTTTGTGCAAAGTTGAAAAAATCATCATGTTGTGGCTGCTCCACAACATACCCCAAAATTGGGGACCCACCTTTTTGCATATTTTCCAAGAAGACCGAAGTGGCCCATATGCTAAATATCAAAGAAAAAACAAAACACCGTAAAGAAAAATAAGTGTCGCGATATCGCGACATGTTGCATTTTCGTGGTCCAAAGCAAAGAGAAAAAGCAAGGAGAAAAAAGTGTCGTGATATCACAACATGTTGCATTTTCACGGCCAAAATAGAAGAGAAAGAACAAAAAAGAAAAAGTGTCGCAATATCGCGACATGTTGCATTTTTGTGGTCAAAAGAGAAGAGAAAGAACAAGAAAGAAAAAGTGTCACGATATCACGACATGTTGCATTTTTACGACCAAATAGAAGAGAAAGAACAAGAAAGAAAAAGTTCCGCGATATCATGACATGTTGCATTTTTATAGCCAAAAGAGAAGAGAAAGAACAAGAGAGAAAGAAGTGTCGCGATATCACGATATGTTGCATTTTTGCGGTCCAAAGCAAAGAGAGAGAGCAAGGAGAAAAAAGTGTCACGATATCGTGACATGTTGCATTTTTGTGGTCCAAAGAAAAGAGAAAGAGCAAGGAGAAAAAAGTGTCACGATATCGTGACATGTTGCATTTTCACGGTCCAAAGCAAAGAGAATGAGCAAGAAGGAAAAAGTGTCACAATATCACGACATGTAGCATTTTTGTGACTCAAAAAGGGTAGGACAAAGAAACAAAAGTGTTGTGATATCACATGTTGCATTTTCGTGACTCAAAAAGGGCAGGTAGGCAGAGAAACAAAAGTGTCGTGATATCGTGACATGTTGCATTTTTTCCAAAGGAACAGAGTAGTTGACAATGCATTTGATATTAGTGATGAACACTAGGATAGTGAAACTGAAGACTACATAGTGACGTGGACCTATAAGGAATAAATCAAAGATTGAATAAGGTAATTTGTCACATAAGGATAAAATTCAATGAATAAGACAAAATGTTACATAAGGAATCTTTAATGATTTGAAATCATTTAAGATGGTCGTTACACATGGAAAGAAGCGGACGCATGCCCATGTGGAGAAAATAAAATGAAGGGCCACAAAATAGAAATGAAAAGTCTTTTGGAAATCAAAACACATGCATGCACAAGGGAAGGAGAAAATGAACAGTCATGGAAGGAGAAACGAATAGTCATGGAAGGAGAAAATGAACAATCATGGAAGGAGAAAACGAACAGTCATGGAAGGAGAAAAAAAAAAAATTTAGAGGTTTTAAATATGCCATTCAAAGAGGCCATAATTTTTTGGTGCTCCTTTTTGTTGGTGCAGATAAATTAGGTGTTGGTGCAGATAAATTAGGGGTTGGTGCTCCTTTCTGTTGGTGCAGATAAATCAAGGGTTGGTGGTCCTTCCAGTGGGTGCTAGTAAATTGATTGTAAAGTTGGTGCTTTGCAAAGGTTGGATTTGGATGGGAGTCCAAACAGTCATTTTGATGATGTAGCCAAATCGGTGAACCTCGGTACATCTTGTGTTGTGTGATGTTCTCTTGTTATACTTGTTTTATTTGGTTTCAACTTTTCATTTTTTTGGCTTTAAGAGTTGAAGATTTAAGATTTAAAAGAGCTACACTGATTCATCCCCCATATTAGTGTCATTGTGAGACTAATAGATAGCATGCATTTGAAGGAGAATAAGAAAAAAAGGTTATAGAAATAAAGTTTATTTTTAGGTAGCAACTAGAGCTGAAAATAAAATAATCTAGAGCAGCAAATAAAAATGGAGTACATTTGCAAAACTACTTAAGTTCAATATAGTGAACTAACAAAAGAAAAGTCATAAAGGAAGCCATAAAAGGTGTGTATATTTGATGCTAAAATAATTTTTATTTTACAAGTATTGAAAGTAATTATTATAAGTCTTTTAAAGCATCATTTTTAGATCCATTAAAATATAGAAAGAAGAAGCTTGAGTAAAGCATCTCAAATCCAAAAGAGAAACCATTATTATTTCTTAAAAATATGCAATATAGAAAAACAAATATTACAGTTGCTTAGTATTAAAAGAAGTGATAAGAAAAATACTATATGTTGTTTATTACATAATAAAAAGAGCAGATTTATATTATGTCTTCTTGGAAAAAAAAAACAATATTGATAGATGAGACGTTTTTCGCAGGACTGCCCAAACTTCCGAACTCGTTTCGGCCATATCTCACTCATCCGGACTCGGATTGAGCTAAAATTTTGAGGGTAGATGCCTGAAAAACCCTAGAACGTCTCCACAAATTTTCATATCATTTGGAGCAACACAGATCCTAGCGCATCCCTATGTGTGAACGACATATTTGGCAAGCGGCTATGCGAGGGTTTCATCTGGGTTGAGTGCAAGGGGTTGAGTGCAAGTAGCTCCAGAGGTTGGTTTTTAGGGCCTTCGGGCCCTAGAGGCCAATATTTTTGTGGTTTATGCTCAATATTTTAGCAGGAAATGTTGCAGGGGATACAATATGGGTTAGAAATTTGTCTTTCAATAGATCATACTATGAACTTGAGTGACAACGACTTCCAATTTGCTGCACAAAAGAAAAGTGAAAACCATACCTTTCCACGACGTCTAGGGCAAGGATTAAAGAGATCACGAAACAAGTTTCAAGTAGTTGATAAAAAAATGGCTCATATCTCAAGTGAATCTGGTGCTAAGGTGCACCCACAAAATAATTCTACTGTGAAAACCCCTATCAAGGGTAAGAATTTCGAAGACTCAGTCCCAAAAATGAATTTTAGGGATGCCCTTCATGGTGGACAGCCTCAGCCCAATGCTAATATCAATATTAGGGCTTCCCATAAACCTCTAAGAATGCCTAAGATTGATCCCAAGAAAACAGAGTCAGGATGTCTTAAAGCAGCTGATGGAACTCCTATTGTTAAGCTTGATATGGGTAACATTCAGACTGGCATTGAAGATTTGGAAAAAAGAGGACTAATTTGTCGGTTCATGGGTTTTCGTCCGAGTCTATCTGCTTTCAAAGTCTGGGTTGCAAAAAGCTGGAAAACTAAAGGTGAGTTACAAATCTCTATTTATCCAAATGGTTATTTTCTTGTTTTATTTGCTAATAATGAAGATAGAGAGAAAACTTTTCAAGGGGGTCCTTGGTTTTTTGGAAGGGCAGGGCTTTTCATGAAGCCCTGGCATACTAAATTTAAAGTCGAAGAAGAGATGCCTTCTATAGCTCCCGTGTGGGTTAGACTCTTTGGCCTCCCTATTGAATTTTGGAATCCTACTATTTTTTCTTCAATTGGAAACTCTTTAGGAACTTTTATGATGACTGTTGATTGTACTCAAAATTTTGAACATATTATTTATGCTCGGATTTGTGTTTTAATGGATTTTGACAAACCCCTACCTAAAAATATCACATTACAATTTGGGGAAGACACTTGGGAGCAAGTAGTGGACTATGAGAACATTCCTTTTCATTGTAGAATTTGCCATGAATATGGTCATTTGGCAAGTGCTTGCCCAAATAAAATTCCTGATCAAAAGAAAGAAGATATAAACTCAGCAGGTTTCCAAATACCTAAGAAGAAGAACACTAGAAAAAACCAGTTATGAAGGATCAATCAAAGTCATCTGCTAATATGTTTGAAATCCTTTTCACAAATGATGTCCCAAGTGAGTAAGAGGAAATAATGGAAACTAAAATCTTAGAAACACAATTTAAATATGAAGGGAAGAACTCAGAGACAAACCAACAAATCAAAGGTTTTCAACAAAAAAAAAAGGAGAAAATTTACACAAGAAAAACAATATTTCAAATGTCAAAACTTCAAATAATGCAGGTCCCAATATAGACTCCGTTGAACCATCTAGTAAAATTTTGGTTGTGTACGAGCATTCTTCAAGGTTAGAAGCCATCTCAGATTCAATTGGAATAAGTCAAGAAATAGGGAAAAAAAATTGAAGATGGATTCTAATCAAAAAGTAGGTCGCAAGACCAATCAATATCATATGGTAAAAGAAGGTGAAAAGCTTGTAGAGGAAGGTAAGATTAATGCCCTTCCCAACTTTTTTAGCCCTGGTATTAATGAAGATCATCACTTGGAATATTAGAGGACTCAAAGGGAGTCTTTCAAAACAAAATGAAATTAGAAGAATGATTCAAGTAAATCATCCACATCTTGTTTTCCTTCAAGAAACAAAGATGTCAATGGAGGATATGGACTTAATTGCCGATAAAATTTGGCCACTAGAAAAGTGGTTTCCCTCTGTTCCCAAGGGACTTCGGGTGGCATTGCTTGTCTTTGGGATCCAAAAGAGGTAGTTATTCACCATATGGTTGGCAGTTGGGGTTTGTTGGCTATAGCTATTCAAAGTAGACATTCCAACCAGATTATGCTCTGCATTCACTGTTTATGCTCCGACTTCTTTGGAGGAAAAAAGAAGACAGTGGAAGGATATTACTCATATTATCTCTCATTTTCCTAAATCTTGGATCTTGATCGAAGGAGATTTCAATACCATCCTCTCTCTGGATGAGAAAAGGGGGGAAATAGAAATTTGGACAAAAGCACTGACCTCATGAGCGAATATATTGCAAACCTCCATCTTGTGGATATCCAACCGGATAATGGCCTTATGACTTGGTCTAACAGAAGGCAAGGCTTAGCTTGTATAATGGAGAGATTGGATAGGTTTTTGCTCTCTGAAAATTTCTTAATCCATGGTCACATTCCTAAAGTGAAGACTCTTAATAATGTTGGTTCGGATCATTGGCCAGTCATGGTGGAAATGTGGAAAACCAATGTGAGTTTCTCTCCTTTTCGTTTTCAATTAATGTGGCTTAGAGACATTTCCTTCAGACCTCATGTGCAACAATGGTGGAAGGAAGGTAAACCTAGGCATGGGACTAAGATGTTCTATTTTGCCAAAATACTCCAATACATTAAATCCAAAATCAAGACTTGGAACTGGAAAGAGTTTGGGGATGTTCATAAAAAAAAACATGAAGTTATTGCTCATCTTGAAAATTTGAATAAGAAAATCCGTTTAGATGGCCTCACAGAGAAGAGAAGTGCAGATGAAATTAAACTCACAACTCAGCTAGAGGAATGGGAAAAAAGAGAAGAAATCTTATGGAAGCAAAAATCTAGAATTCAATGGCTCAAAGAAGGAGATCGAAACACAAATTTCTTCCACAAATCTCTTCTAGCTCGAAGATCTCACAACTTTATTTCTTCCTTAAAATCAGATTCTGGAGATGTTGTTTATACTTGGGATGGCATGAACTCTATTGTTGTTGATTACTTTTCCAATATTTTTGCTGCTACTCCCCTTGACTCAGCTTCACAATATAATGTTCTTCAAGCAATCCCTTCTCTTATCACTTCTGAGGAGAACTCTATTTTGACTACTCCTGTTACTATCAATGAGCTTCAACAAGTAGTTTTTAAAATGCAAAAAGGGAAAACCCCAGGTCCTGATGGTTTTCCTATTGAGTTCTACCAAGAGTTCTGGGATATCCTTCATGTTGATTTATTAGAGGTGGTGGAAGAAGCCAGGAAAGCCAAAGAAATTTTGAAGGTTATCAATAAAACTTATATTACTCTTGTTCCAAAAGCTCAAGAGGTTGATCATATCTCAACTTTTAGACCTATTGCTTTATGTAATGTTCTTCTCAAAATCATTACTAAAATCATGGCAGAAAGGTTGAAGCCTCTTTTGCATAAGATTATTTCCCCAGAGCAAGGGGGTTATGTGGAAGGACGTCAAATAGTAGATGAGATAGTTCTTGCTCAGGAAGCCATCCATTCCATGGATATGCAAAATTCTCCTTCCATGTTCATTCGGTTAGACTTATCCAAAGCTTATGACAGAGTGGATTGGCACTTCCTTATCAAAGTTTTGAGGCAATTTGGTTTCTCTAAGGATTGGATGGATTGGATTATGGGATGTATCTCTTCAGTTTCCTACTTAGTTCTTATCAATGGCAGGCCTTCTCAGTCTTTCCCAGCTTCCAGAGGTATTAGGCAAGGTGACCCGCTATCCCCTTATTTATTCATCATTCTTGCTGAATGCTTGGGTAGGACTATAACCAAAAAGAGGGAAAACAAAACCCTTGAGGGAGTTACCATTGCTCATGGAGCTAGACCTATCTCTCATCTTCAATTTGTGGATGACTCTACTCTTTTAGGTAAAGCTACGAGTTAAGGAAGCTTCTAATATTAAGCAAATCATTAGCTATTTTTCTAAGGCTACTAGGCGGTTGATCAATGAAGACAAATCTAAAGTTATTTTCTTTCACTGCTCTGCTAGACAGGAATCCATGGTCTTGGATAAACTAAGATATAAGAAGACCTCTCTTCCAATCACTTATTTAGGTATTCCCATAAATATTCAAAGGCAGAAAAATAAAGATTGGAATTGGTTGTTGGACAAAGTCAAGAAGAAAATTGGAAAGTGGACCAACAAGTGGCTTTCTTCCGGGGGTAGAATCACCTTGGTAAAATCAGTCCTTCAAGCTATTCCTATTTATGTTTCTTCCATTTTGAATATCCCAAAGGTTGTTCTTCGAGAATTGGATCAAATCAGTCATCGTTTCCTTTGGAGTGGTACTAAGGAGAAAAGAAAATGGGCCTTGGTGAAATGGGATACTTTATGTCTTCCTAAGAGTGAAGGGGGGTTAGGATTACGGTCTTCAATTAATAACAACAAAGCTTTAGCTGCTAAATTATATTGGAGGATGTTGCATAACCCCAATGCTCTTTGGGCCAATAATCTCCATGCTAAATATGTTGAGAACAAAAGTCCTGAAGACCTTGTTCGCTATCAACTTCCTACCAAAGGTTCTCCCATTTTAGCAGTTCTTAAGACTGGTGAGGATTTGATAAAGAAAAAATTATTTTGGATCATTCATAATGGTCAACATGCAAATTTTTGGACAGATTCTTGGGATGGTCACAAGCCTTTGATAACTCAGTTTCCCGATTGGAGGCCTTGGATGGAGGAGCTTCACCGAGCTAATTGGATAAAGGTGGCTAATTACTGTCGGTACCATACTCGTAATTCAAAGGTTGGTAGATATTGGATCCCTATTGAGGACTGGCCTATTCAAATCCCAGAAAGGCAAAGACAAGATATCCAAGGCATCCTTCATATGAGATCCCTCTCTTGGTCCCATGAAAAAGATTGTTTTGGATGGAACAACACTACTAAGGGTGAGTATTCAGTTGCTCAAGGTTATTTGACCTTATGCCATAATAATCCCAACCATTCTTTTGACATATTTTCTCGATTGTGGGCTCAAAAGCTCTGGCCTAAGGTGAGGTTCTTTAATTGGCTTTTATTGCATCGTAGGGTGCTTACCGGTGAGCAACTTATGAAGCGTGGTTTTCATGGCCCTTTTAGATGTGAAATGTGTGAAGAGAATGTAGAAAATATCAACCATATTTTTATTGAGTGTACTTTAGCCTCCGAGCTATGGAGGAGAATGGCCACTTTGCTTGGCTTACAAGTGGTCCAATTTTTTTACTTTTGAACAACTTTGGAGGGATTGGCCTAATCAAGAGGGTGTTGATCATTTTATTAGGCAGTTAGTTTGGATGGGTTCTACCATTCTTCTTTGGAATATTTGGAATGAAAGGAACAGCCAAATTTTTAATCAAGATAGGAAGGATATTCACTATATTTGGCAAAAGACCATAGCCAACTTAGTTGAATCAGTCCATCATCTCCTTAATCACCCCCAAAACTCCCACCAAAGATGGGATCAAGTGATGCAAATATTGAAGATTAAACCTTCTAAGGGCAACCAACTTAAAGGGAATGTGAGTATTAGTAAGATGGATAGGAATAGAAATTGGCAACCTCCTCCTAAGGATTTTGGAAAAGTCAATACCGATGGAGCCTCTAGAGGGAACCCTGGAAAAGCCAGTGTGGGAGGAATTGGTAGACTTTCGAGATGGCTCCCTGGTTTTTACTTTTGTTGAGAATTTGGGTATTCTTTCCAATAACCTTGCTGAGGGGTATGGTATCCTCCAGAGGCCTTCAGGAGGCTACTAAGGTTGGATGGGAAAAGGTGTTAGTTGAGTCTGACTCTCAACTTATGATTAATCTCTTGAAGAATCCTTCTAAGAATCATAAGGTGGATTGGAGAATAAAAAGAATTATTGAGAAGATTCAGTTAATCCAGATGGGATTTTTGAAAGTTGATTACAATCATGTGGTCGGAGATCAAAACAAGAGTGCTGATGCTTTAGCTAATTGGGCTTTGGACAAAGGTGATCTTACTTGTTATGGCCACCCTCCTATATGGTGGGCTTCTCAAATTAGGGAAGCTCTTCTTTCTATCATTTCTTTGGATGGCTCCAGCTTCGAAGGTACCTAGTTTCTTCTTGTTTTTTTTTTTTGCTTCTCTTTGGTTCATTCAGTTTTTTTTAGTTCCCTAGCTCATTCTATTCTTTATTTTGTTTCCTCTGTTGATTCTTGCCTTAATAGTCTTCTGGTCTAGATAGGTCATTGTTTTGTTCATTTTTTATTTCTTTTTTCTTTTTTGTTTTTTTTGTTTAGTTTTTTAAGGTGGGTGGGTTTTTTTATTTTGTTTTGTTTTTGTGTTCTTTGTGTTGTTTTTTGTTGTTCTTGTGTTTTTGTTGTTTTTTTTTTTTTTTTTTTTTGTTATTGTTCTTGTGTTTTTTTTTGTTCTTGTTCTTGGGTTTCTCTTTGTTTGTGTTATTTCGTGTTTTTATGTGTGAGTGTTTTCTATGTTTTTTGTTTTTGTTTATTGTCTGTTGTTGGTTGTTTTTTATTTTTTATTTTTATTTTTATTTTATTTTTTAATTTTTTAGGTTTTGGTTGTGTTTATTTTTCATGTTTTTTTTGGGTTATGTCTTTGTAGTGTTCTGTTGTTTTTGTCTTGTTTGTGTTTTGTTATGTGGTTCTTGTGTTTTTCTATGTGGTTTGTGTTGTGGTTTCTTTTATCTTATTGTGCGTGTTTGGTTGTGCTTTTGTTTTTGACACACTCAAGGAGCATGTTTTTTATTTTATTTTATTATTTTTGTTGTTATTTACTTATTTTTAAATTGGTTTTGTGTGTTTGTTTGCTCCTTGAGTATGTCAAAGGTGGTAGGCCAGGTCCGAGTCCTGGGCATTTTTGGTGGAATGGATACCCCTGCCTCCTTGGGTCTTACCCGAAAGTGGCATCCCTTTTGGGATGTTTTCCACAAATAAAAAAAAAAATTAAGTCTTATTGAGTCTGAATAGAGCTTAAAGATAGTGAAGATTTAAGGAGTTTAAAAACACCAATAGAAGAAAAAAATCTGCAGAAATATTGGTGAGGAAAACCACCACAAAAAGCATCATTGAGTAGCTTAGTTTGATCAACATACAAAAGTTCAAATGTCAAATTAAGTTATAGAGGGATGAATACCCAATTAGAGCCTACAAGAAGAGCCATTGATTGGAAGAGCCACCACCAGAAAGAGAAGATCCACCTATAGAAGATATCATGAGTGGAGAAGAACCACCATAGAAGAGTCACCTTTAGAGGAGCACCTAAGTGGAAGAGCCATCATTGAAGAAGCTGAAGCACTATTCTCAAGTCCAAAAATGTATACAACAAAGAAGGTAATATTTTTCATAAGTGAAGAGGCATTAAGGAAGAGCAAAAGGTCTAGGGTTTGTAACTATCAATAAAATGAGTGTAGAGAAATCATGAATAATATTCTTTGTAATGTTGCACTATTTTTATTTCATGCACATTCAAGTGTTAAGAGAATGTAAAGAACACAAGTAAGGGATTTAAAACATCAAAGAGTGCTCAAAATTCATCCATAAGGTTCAAGAGAGTTATAATATTGCATTTGCCACTTGGCACAAGGAAGAGTGCTACACATATTTGAAAAGTTATAGGTTATGTTATAAAAAATAAGGAAGAGCTTTGGTGACACTTGTCACTCATCTTGCAATATTTTAGACAATACTAAGGAATACCAAATATTTTTGGAGCACCATTTAATGCATGAGAGAAAAACACATTGAAATTGTCATCCACTACATCCAAAAGATATACATTGGAGTTGAAGGAGCTTGACCAATTTTAAGTTGACCAACCAAATTAGAGTACGTATGCCCACTTTCGAAGCAAGTCTACATTCAGTATTGAGGAGGGAGTGCCTCAAATATTTAAAGGTATTTTATTATTTTTGGAATTGATTTATGACAATTAGGAGTTATAAGTATTAAAGAGGCTTATTATCTAAGGTTATGTTTAAAAATATTCTATTGGAGAGATAAGAATTTCTAAAGTATTACTTAAACCTTAGAATTATGAATATTACAATTTGAAAGCTTCTACAAGTTAATGAAGATTGATTTAAATATTAAAGGATTTATTTCTAAAGTTTTGTAATTTACACATTTGAAATTACAAAATAAATTAAATATTTACAAATTGATAAGTTGGAGAAATAAGGTATTCTACTTAAAACTAGAAACACAAAAACTTGTAAACATTAATTTTATAGAATTTCTAAAGTTGGATTTATAAGAAATCCAACATCAACATAGTTTATGAATTTTAGAATTGAAAAATTATATTCTTAAATTTGGGAGATAAAAGGAAATAAATATAAAATGTCTTTTGACAATGAAAATTACATTAATAATTTAGTTTGTAATTCAAAAATATAAGAGACAAGCATTTGAATATTTGCAAGATTTAAAATTGCATTCAAATCATTGATTGATAAGAGGAAAGTAAATTTTCTAGTTTTGAAGCATAGAAGATGTAGAATTATATTGCCATTTTCAATCATTAAGGATATACAAGGAGTTATACAAAATATAGAATTGAGAGAACTATATTAAAACTAGGGAGATAAAAGGTTGTCAACACAAAGTCAAAATTAAAAATTATCCCTAGTCTACCATTCAAATCTAATAAGAGTTAAATAATAGAGAGTCTGAGATTACATCAAGTACTTATTTGATAAATTAAACTAGGGAGTCATAAGGAAGTCAACCTCAAAAGTTTAAAAGGATTCTACTAAAGTTATATTTCATTTTTGAGACTCGGGAGTTACAAGGAATTCTACATAAAAAAAAATATGGATAACATAGTAAAGGAAGTATTTAATGAAAATAGTGAAGAAATGTTGCATGCACTCAAGTTCTATTCTCATGACTTAATATCAAACATTGATGGAGATCAAGTATTTGATATTATAAAATACAAATTGATCTTATTTTTCAAATAATCTAAGGAAGGAAAATTTACTACCTTTATGGAATTCCTTCATGGAAAATGTTTCAGGTCTTGGTAGGAATCTTAAGATATTATTATTACTACAAAAGGATGTCTCATAATGTATCTTTCATTTTTTGTTTTTGAAATATTCCAACGAAAAATATAGGTTGAAGGAAATATTTCATATGATTATCTCAAGGAAGATTCATTGAATCTAAATCAATATTATTGTGATGATCCACAAACTCACAACACTAAGGATATATCATTGACAAAAGTGCAGGGGCAAAGAAATAAAAGGAGTAAGGATATAAATCAGATCAAGAAATACAAGGTGAAGATTGAAACTAAAAAAGATGATTATTTGAAGCATTTAGGACAAGAACCAAATTTGTATCACTATGATGATATGCTAACACAATGCTTAGAAGGAAAATCACCAATGAATATACAAAAGCAAGGAAAAGAAAAGAAGAAAATAAGAGGTCACACCAGAAAAGTTAAACATGAATCATTTTATGCAAATTCAAAAATTGATCTTATAGAGATAGATTGAAGACATGAAGATGACTATCATATTGAATACTAAAGTCTTCAATAACCAAATAATGTAATACAAAGGGTGTTATCATATATTATATTATTTGGTACATGCTAATGCACCACCTTAGGTACATATTTATATTAGGAAAGTGTCTTAGAGTATAATGAGAGTATTTACTTTATGCAATATAATAAATGCACAAGTGTGTAAAGTATTTTGGCAATGTTAATGTGCATAGTTATCCATATGCACATGAGTCATAGAATAGGAATATTAAGAGTCATTGGAAGAGTGAAGGCCACGAATCCTCCATATAAAGAGTCATATTCTATTATATGTGTGTGTGTGTTTGTGTGGGTGTGAAATATATATAGAGATGTAGAGTGATAGATAGATTGGTCATATACAATTATAATGGATAGTGATGAAGTATGATGTATTTGAGGTCTTTATTCAATAAGTATCATGTTTTCATAAGCATTTATTAGTGGCATTTATATGAATCATTTTTAAAGTTATTTATGTGTTTTATATACTTAATAGTTTATCATTATCATATACTTTGTATTGCAACTTTATGTTAGATCTTGTGGTTAATTTATCTTATGTATTTAGCTTCAAAAGCTAACAAGATGGTGGCTCTTCTTTCAATAGTTTTGCCTTCACATTTGCTTGGTGGATCTTCCACTCTTTTTGGTGAGTTTTCTTCACCAATATTTTTAGTAACTTTGGTTCTCCTCTTGGTGTCTTTAGACACCTTAAATCTACCTTATATTTGAGCACTATTCGGCCTTCTAATAAGTTTACACTGATTTTGATTCTAAAAATATATATGTTACTTTTAATTATCACTCCCTTTCAAGCACTTTTTAACTCCAAATATTGTTGTTATATTTTGAATATTATACTATGATAATGATGTCTCCTTCCTTAGATTGGAGACACTTAGCCTTCCTTTTGCTGAATTTTAACAACTCTAGTATGGTGCTTTCAAAACTTGCAATAAATAATTTTAATACTTATATAAGAACACTTTTATAGCACCAATATTACACACCTTTTATGGAATTATTTGTGGCTAGTCTTCTTGGTGTTTTGTTGTCTCAAATTTATGAATTTTTTCAGCTTGGATCCCTTTTAATTTGCTTCTCTAGAATCATCAATTTTGTAGCTCTACTTGATCACAAAAATCAACTCTCCTACTTTCAAATTTTATTTCAACTTTCTCTTTATTTATCCTTCAAATGTATGGTTTCAACATTTGAAATTTGTAGCTACAAATGATACCTTCTTGTTGTCCAAATTTGTAGCAATTATCCTCCTTCAAACGCTGCTAAATATTCCTCTACTTTGCTGCTCAAAACTCTCTCAAATATGTCCTAAAATTTTAAGAACTGAAGTTCTATTTTTTATTCAATTTGCTGTCCTTTGACCTTTCAACTTCTACCTTAAAAATAAACAACCTCCTCCTTTGAAAATCAGCCTTCAAAAACTTTGTTGCTGTCCTCCAACTTCTCAAAAAGTTTACCTCTTCAATTATTTTTCCTTATTCAATTTTCTTTTTGAATTTTTATTTCAAATATGATCCCTTTCATTGTCGTCTTCCTTAAGAATATAAATGTCTTGAGGTCTTTAAAAAAATTCTCAAAATTTGGAAAACTTATTGCCAAGTCCTTCCTTTTGGTCTTGTTGTTGGATGGCAATAATATCTCAAATTCTTATTTCTAGGAGCTTCTTCTACTTGTAATATTCTATCACTAAATTTATTTAAATCTCTTATAATGGCCACTTATTCAACTTTACAATGAGGATTTCTCTAGACTTCTTCTTCTCCATTTTATCTAAAAAAACTTATGGCTCTGTACAAAACATCAACATTTGAAGTTTGCACAGTGAGTGAGGGACCCACAAATAAATTTGAACAACTTGTCTATATCACACTAATGGGATTAATCATAGAAGTGGTAGTGAAATATGTTGAACACTCCATGGATGAAGTGACTTGGTTGATGGAATTTTGACTCAATATTTTTGTTTGATTTTACATTAAAACCATAAGCTAGTGAATCAAATGTGAAATGTGCGAGAAATAAATACAATAAAAAATTTCATAAAATCAAGTAAACAATTTAATCCTATGTTTTTACAACATATTTTACTACCTCTTTTTTATCTCGTTTTAAATATTTTTTATTTTTATGATTTTTGTGTGTTATGAATGTTCTACTATGAATTATGCAAGGTAAAATATATGGTTGGCTAGAAAATAAAATTCTTCTTGGTGATGAAATCCGTAAAGTTTACTCATAGGTATCTACGATTGCTAAGGGCAAATATTGATGGATGGATATGAAGTCCACCATTGCCAAATATCAAGTAATGGTTGGTGATGAAATTCAAATCATTATTAGTTATTGTGAAACATGCATTGTATGATTCATTTTAAAGTGTTTGTGTTTTCTAATTTGTATATACAATGTTAAAAATAACCTATTTCACATGCCTAAATCAGAAGCCAAAAACAAAAATACCAAGTTCCTCAAAATAATGTAGGGTGCACCGCTTAGGTACACTCTAAATAGTGGAGGGTTTACCTAATTCTTCCATCTTGAATCACCAAATATTGCAGTATACTTATGTATTATGATCTTGTTATAACTTAGAAAAGTAAAAATAAAAATTCTTAACCCTATTATGCAACTATTTTATGCAATTATAATTTCACATGAAAACAATATGCAAAATATTGAATAAAACACACCAAAAAATAATAGAATTTTAAATATAAAATGTGAACTATGGTGAATGTGAATGCAATTCTACTCTAAATACCTAAAAAATAAAATGCAATGTGACTATTTTTAACAAAAATTGAAATTTTTGTCAATTTAACTATAAAATGTAGGAAAAATAAAATAGAAATGGGTTAGGGTTTGAATAAGGCTTACCAAGAAGCCTACATATTTCTTGTCCACTCTATGAAACACACCCCAAATCTAAATAAATGCACCAGGGCATATCTTAAATGCTAGAGGGCATCCCTCGAGCATTGCAGGGCATCTGTGCAACCTCTTTTCAACTTTTGCAACTCCAAAAAACCTAGTTCTATGAAAATCACATGGTAAAATTTCTAGAAACCTATAGAATAGAAAATTAGTGATAAATTAAATTAACATAGAGAACCATCCATTCTTTTCAGCTAGGATTTCGAAGAACCCTAGTATCTATAATTTTGTATCAACATAAGCATTGTAAAAACCCCATATTGGGGTATATTGATTGTATCATTTGAGATCCGCTCACATTAATAAAAATAGTTTATTTATCTTGTGCAATATTTACGTATTACTAAGATTATTGTAATTTTATCTATTGTATTGGTGTTGCTTGATTTCTGATTCACTATTACAATCAAAATTTTGCCTTTATGAGAATCATCCAATTGCTCAAAAATCATTGATTTCCATAAAAGAAGTTTTAAAACCTAATTAACACTAAATATATTGTTAAAACCTAACTAACACTAAACCTAATTAACATAAAAACCTTATTAACACTAAATATATTGTTAAAACCTAACTAACACTAAACCTAATTAACATAAAAACCTTATTAACACTAAAAATAACAATAATATGAGTTGGAGAGTAAGAAACATCATTTTCAAAGCATGACATCTCCTCAATTTTTCTGAGAAAATCATGCAACACACCTTCATAGAAGCAAATGTTGTTGCAGATATGTTGGCTAATATTGGCCACTCATAGGGATCCCTCATTATTTGGCATGATGAATTCCCTGCATAAATTCTTGAAATCATTTATAGGGATCGTCCTCCCCATCCCTAATTCTCGGTCCCTATCACCAGTTATGAATTTCCAAGATGGTGTCATTCCTCATGTGTCACCTCCCTCACTTCACAAATATTATTTTTGTTGGCATACACTTGTTTTCACTGGTACCCTTTCTATTCCATTATCTCACATGTACCCTAATTGACATAACCTTTGTTTCCCTTGCCTTCCACCAATAATGTTGGAAGTTAAAAGGGTTAAAAAGGTAAAAAAAAATTTTTACCACTGTAAGCTTTGGACATTACCCTTTTACCTCCTTGGATGACAAGTGAGTTAGCATGATTGGATGGCATGGACGGTAGGGATTTTGAATCCTAACTTCATTTTTCCTTTCCTCCCTATTATTCCTCCTAATCTTTCTAGGTTATTGTTAGTAATTCTCCTATTTAAGCTTTGTAATATTTCAATTAAGGAGAATGCAATTTTGTTTAATAATCTAAGTGCTTCTAATATTCGTGATTGCTATATCTGGTCAGAGCTAGAGCTAGGATTGAGATTTTGGTGAGGTGCAGAGCCCAAGGAGATCAATAGGTGGACACAAATCCCAAGGTGGTCTAGGAAGCCTGCAAGTGAGGCACAAATATTGAGGAGTTCAAGGAGCCTATAGATCAAGGTTGAGATACCTACAACACATGAATCAAGGCAAGGTCAAAGAGGGCCCATAAAAGGCACACAAACCAAGGCAAGGTCAATAAAGGCTCATAGAGAGCATGTGAATTGAGGAGCTAACCAAAAAGTGACACATGGTGAGTGGACAACAAATCCAACACGTGGCAAGTGGACGAAGGCAGACACGAGGACTAGAGCAGACATGTGACGTGGCATATAGGCTACATGGAAGGTGACGTTGTGGACAAAGGGTAATGATGATGTGGCACATAGTGATAGGCTCGAGTAGGAGGAAAAATTATGGTCATTGATTGCCCGAAGGCAATTGACTGAGTAGGGGTATGTTGAGGTTTTTAAAAGCCTCGCACTGTTTTGCACAACGCATGTGGGACTAAAGTCCCCGAATTTTTTTTTCATTGTGCATAGCCACGACAAGATAAAGAATTCAAGCCTCCCTTTCCTCCTCGTCGGGCCACACAGCTCGACTAGCTCAAGGAACCAGCCTTAAACCACACGCCCTCAAGGAGGTCATGGGTTCAAAACTCGACGGTTTTGCAAGTTAATTTTTTTTATTTTTGTATGAAATTTGCTTGATTATCTTGAAATAACATTGTACACTGGTTAGGTTCCATCTGTAGTTGTAGCTGAGTTGGCTAGGAGGCTTCACTTGGCAGATAGGAGTCACAATTTCGACTCATGCAGAGTCTAAATTTTTTTTTATTAATTTGTTTTTTTTTATTAATTTATTTTTTTTATATAAAGTTTATTATTATATTATAATAAAAAATATATATCTTTATATTTAATAAAAAATTAAATAATAATTGTTTTTTACAAAAATTATTTTTTAAAGCAATTATATATATATATTTTATTAAATACAAATATAGATATATATTTTTATATAATATATTTAAAAAAAAAGGGACATTGCCTAAGAGGCAATTTATGTAAGCAGAATCAAAATTGCAAAATTGTGACTAAGAGGCTTAAAAGGTGATAGAAGATTGTGTAAAATACCTAAAGGGCTTTAGATATTTATTTCTAAAAGTCTCAGAGAGGCAAAACTTTGAGGACTCCACAGGATGTTATCATGCACTTTATGCATTTTTAGTAAGAGAGAATGCTAAAAAAAATTATGAAAAAGTGAGAACTTATGGTCTTCATATTGTGTTTAGTCAGTTGCAAAATGTAGTAATCTCACATTAGAGACATCCAGATTCAGGGTACGAGGCAGACTCTAAAGAAAATTTGTTTGGGAGTAGATTTGAGCAATCTAAATCCATAGAAATTGCACCTTAAGAATATGAATATACTCATTATAGTAATTCAGTGGAAACCCTAGAACTAGAATCACCAGAGATAATATTGATCAGTGACACGAAGAAGAAGTAGTAGATAATTTTGTGACTCAAGAAATAACAGCACCACAACAAGAGGAACAAGCCATCAGTTATAGAGTGAATCAAGTCAGTTGACTTAAATTTGTAATCTCTTCTTTCTTCTTCTTTATTCCTTCTTCCTTATTCCTTATTTGAAAAATAGAGTGCTTTATTGTAATCAAGAAATAAAAAGAGTGTTTTAGTAATTATGGCCTCACATAACAATCTCCCAATTCCAGAGTTCAACGGGTATGACTACGAGTATTGGTCTATCAAAATGAAGACTTTGCTCATAGGAAAAGGATTGTAGGACATAATTCAAGGGGGTTACACTGAACCCATAGACTAGACAACATTATGTGCCATAGATAAGAAAACAAAGAAAGAAGCACAAAATAGCAACTCTTTTTCTCTTTATCATCTCCAAGCATCATTGGAGAAAATTATATTCCCTAGAATAGTCGCTTGTTTAACTACACAAGATGCATGGAAAGCTTTGAAAGATGGATTCTATGGAAGTGATCAAGTGAAGCAAGTAAGGCTTCAAACACTGAAATGATATTTTGAAAATATCAAAATGAAAGAAGACGAAAAAGTTGGTGACTACTGTGTTAGATTCAAGGAAGTAGTTCATAAAATGGTTACTCATGGTGAAGAAATTAATCCTAAAACAATTGTAAATAAAATTTTATGAACACTTATTCAAATATGGAATCACATAGCCATAATCATAGAAGAGTAAAAAAATATTTCTACTTTAACATTTGATGCATTAATAGGGTCATTAATGTCTCATGAAGAGAGATTACAAGAATATCCTTCAATCAGCTATGGCGGCGATGATAAAGCCTTCACATATAATGAAAATGCTGGCAGAGGACTTGGAAGAGGTCAAGGTAGAGTCCAGAGAAGAGGTAGAGGTAGAGGCAACTATAGAGGTGGCAATTAGAATAAAGGAGACAATTTCAATAGAGGAGGTAATCAAAATAGAGGTGGAAACCAAAGTCAAGGAGGAAATCCAGGACAAAGTGGAAATCAAGGATGAGGAAGTGATAAGTCTAAAATAGCTTATTTTAACTATGGCAAGCTAGGTCACTTTGTTCGTGACTGCTGGTCAAAAACTTCTCAAAGCAACAATAGTCAATATGGAAATTATGAAGAAGATGATACCTCTAATATTTTTCTATCATATGGACAATCAGAACAAAATCTAAATGACACATGGATTATGGATACTGGTTGCTCAAACCATATGAGTGGCAAATAATATCTATTTGCTACTCTAGATTCCACTTATAAATCCCAAATCAAGTTAGGGGATGATAAAGCTTTGCAAGTTGAAGGCATTGGATCCATGGAGGTTCCAACAAAATAAGGACTAAAGAAAGTGAATGATATCTACTACACTCCAAAGCTCTAACACAATCTCCTAAGCATTGGGTAAATGATGGAGAATAATTACAAACTTGTTTTTGATGAAGGAAAATGTATCATTCTTGATAAAAACAATTGTAATTGTGTCATCACATAGGTCCCAATGACCAAAAATTGGTTATTCCCTCTCAAATTTGGTGAGCCAGGGGGAGCTCAACTTGCAAATGTAGCTATAACTAATCCAAGTGTTCTTTGGCACTTGCGATATGGTCACCTTAATTCCGCTAGCTTGAAATTGTTAACTTCTCAAGCTATGGTGACATGACTTCCTAAAATCAATGAACAGAAGGAGATCTACGAAGGATGTGCTTTGGGAAAGCACTCAAGGTTGAAGTTTCCAAAAGGAAAAGTTTGGAGAGCCAAATATCCACTTTAGTTAGTGCATTTGGATATCTGTGGTCCAATATAGACAAAGAGTATTGAAAACAATTCTTATTTTCTCACATTCATAGATGATTTCTCTCGCATGTGTTGGATTTATTTATTAAAACATAAAGATGAATATTTTTATTTCTTCATATATTTTAGAAACAATGTAGAGAAACAAAGTGGGAATTATGTAAAATTTCTTATGATAGATCAAGGAGGCGAGTACTCCTCCAATACATTCTTGAAATATTGTAAATAAAGTGGGATCAAAAGGTAATTCACCACTGCCTATACCCCACAACAGAATTTTGTGGCCAAGAGAAATAACCACACCATAGTTGAGATGGCAAGAATGATGCTTTAGACTAAGCATATAACTAATATGTACTGGGCTGATGTTGTAAGAACCAGTGTATATATTCTAAATATAAGTCCAAATTCTAGTTTAGATGGTGTCACTCCTTATGAGGGGTGGTACGAAAAGAAACCAAATGTAAAGCATTTCAAAGTTTTTGGTTCTTTAGCATATGCACACATTCCTGATGAGAAGAGGAAGAAGCTTGATCCCAAAATTCAAGCTTGCATTTTTGTAGGGTATTGTGAGTCTACGAAAGCATATAGACTCTACAATCCCAAATCTCATATGATTATTCTCTCAAGGGATGTAATTTTTGATGAAGGGGGAGAATGGGGTCATCAAAGAATTTTTTTGATGATGGATCCCAAGATGTAAATTCTTCACAGGTACAGTAGGTACAATAGGTGTCTCCCAAGAAAAATAAAGGCACACCCCCTCCAAGCCCAAGCAAAAGTACTTCGAGTACATCTGACGCCACTCCAAGTCCTTCTCCATAAATATCTGTAAGTTCTTCATCGATGGACATTGAATCTCCATAAAGAGGCAAAATAACATTACAATATCATCCATATTTTCAAATGTTGGATCAAAATTACAAGAAAAGATACACTAGAAGCCAAGCTAGTGAAATGAATTCAGTTTTGCAAAAACTTGAAAATTTTCATATGTATGGGGATGATGACTCCCAGGATCCTAAGGGAGATGTAGTTAATTATGCTTTATTAACTAGTGCACAACTCAAGCCATCTAGCTACGAGAAGGCTTGTACTCAAAATGTATGGCAAGAAGCCATGAAAGAGGAAATAACCTCTATAAAAAATAATGATACATGGGAGCTGGTAAAGCTACCCAAAGGAAAAAAATGTGTTGGATGTAAATGGGTCTACAAGACCAAATACAATGCTAATGGAAGCATTGAGAGGCACAAGGCGAGACTAGTAGCAAAAGGTTTTACTCAAAAATTTGGCATTGACTATGAGGAAACCTTTGCCCCTGTTGCACGACAAGAGACAATCAAATCAGTTCTTTCCTTAGCTGTCCATAAAGTATGGAACATTCAACACATGGATGTGAAAAGTGATTTTTTGAATGGATACTTGACTGATGAGGTTTATGTTCAACAACCTCAAGGCTTTCAAGAACAAGGAAAGGAAAACCTTGTTTATAAATTGAAAAAATCACTCTATGGCCTCAAGCAAGCACTAAGAGCTTGGTACTCATGCATTGATGAATATTTTAGCAAGTATGAATTCACGAGAAGCAAAAGTGAACCAAATTTGTATTACCTAAAGCATGGAGTAGACATTCTCATAGTTTGTTTGTATGTGGATGATCTAATATTTATGGGTAGTAACAATAAAATGAATATGGAGTTCAAAAACTCCATGATGAAATAGTTTGAGATGAAAGATCTTGGTTTAATGTGATACTTCCTAGGCATGGAAGTGCATCAATCAAATAAGGGGATCTTCTTATGTCAATATAAGTATGCTCAAGACATGATCAATAAATTTGCCATGGAGAAGTGCAAATCAGTTGCAACTCCAACTGGATATGGAATCCAATTGAGAAAGGACAATGAATTACCAAAGGTTGACATGACCACTTATAGGAGCATGGTTGGGAGTCTGATGTTTCTCACCAACACAAGTCCCAATATTCAATATGATGTTTCTCTAGTTTCAAGGTTTATGGCAAGTCCATCTGAGCTGCATCTACAATCAACTAAAAGAATCTTAAGATATGTAAAAGGTACATTGGATTTTGGAATCCATTACCACAAGTGTAATTCTATGAAATTAGTTGGCTTCAGTGATAGTGATTGGAGCAGCAATGTAGATGACAGGAAATATACATCAGGGAATTGTTTTAGTCTAGGGTCAGGACTAATAACTTGGAGTTCTAAGAAACAAATTGTTGTAGCATTGTCATCTATTGAGGTTGAGTATATAGCCATCACACATGCTAGTACTCAAGCCTTATGGTTGAGAAAAATCCTTGAAGAGATTGGCAAAATTCAAAGTGGTCCAACTTGACTGTATTGTGATAACATAAGTGCCATTCAGTTGGAATACAATCCAGTCCACCATAGTAGATCAAAGCATTTTGATATGAAGTATCACTTCATTCGAGACATGGTAGAGCAGCAGATAGTTGAGCTTAAATATTACAGCACTTTGGATAACATTGCAGATATCTTCACCAAAGGCATGGCTAAATCTCAATATATAAAGCTGAGAGACTTTATAGTCAGGCCTCTCAACTTTAAGGGGGAGAATTTTGGAAGTTAAAAGGGTTAAAAAGGTAAAAAAAAAATTTACCACTGTAAGATTTGCACCTTACCCTTTTACCTCCATGTACGACAAGTGAGTCAGCAGGATTGGATGACATGGACGACAGGGAGTTTGACTCCTAACTTCATTTTTACTTTCCTCCCTATTTTCCTTCTTCCCTATTATTCCTCCTAAGCTTTCTAGGTTATTGTTAGTAATTCTCCTATTTAAGCTTTGTAATCTTTCAATTAAGGAGAATGTAATTCTGGTTAATAATCTAACCCTTAACCTTTTTTATGTCAATTTTGGGTCCTGATATCCATCTTGTCCTAAGCGCTAGATATTTTGTGCTTTACCATTTATTTATTATGTAAATCCATTCTTGTAATATTAACCAGAAAATGTTTGTCATACAACCCTATGAAAGTACTCGGACCATGAAATTTCCTTCATGTTTTTCCAATTATGAGTGTAATTCCAACATCATATTTATTTGCACCACCTTAATCAATTACCTTTGAAAATATTTCCCAAACATTCCCAATCCCCACTTCATGATTTTTTCTTGTGTCGATGACCCTCAATGCCTCAAAATTAAATGTTTCCTTCATAGTTCAAGGGAGGTGCTAACGGTTTTGATTTTCAAGAAACCCCATTATGTGCACCATGCATCACCCAAATACACTTCTCATCCTAATTGCCTTGCATGTATAATGGTTAAATCAATATTTTAATAATATGACTGAATCTCCTCAAGTATTTTGATTCCTACCAGTATATTGTCTATTCTAAAGAATTATTCCCTAGAACCAATTCTTCCATGGTAATTATTGAGCCTTCCAGTATTCACCTTGACCCTATGGTTGAGGATATCCTCCAAAACTTTATTTTTTTCCTTATAAATTTTGCTGGTAATTAAAACGATATCACACATGCTATTATAAAAACTTGAAACAATGGACAGGTTACTATCCATGGCCTTGAGTTCACCATCGATGTGCAACTACTTGCTGAAGTGACTATATTACTAATGTATGAGACGAGTGTTCAAAGGGACAAGTATTCCATAATGGTAGAAATTTATTTTTTCCTAGATAAATGTAATGATATTCTTACTACTGATTGAGGCATGAAGCGAACTAAGATTTTTTCTCCTTGAGATCGTTTCATAATACCAATTCTCCAATTTTTTACAGTAGATAAAATTTATTGTACCCTTAGAATTTTTCACGTTGCATTCCTCAACCACTTCCATGGCAACTACAAAATAAATATCCCTAACTATACTTTTTATTCAATTAAGCTTTCTATTTCTAATGTACAGTATGGTAAAGCTCACTATGCCATTCACTAGGACCTGCATCATATTCTTTACAAGCATGCATTAGATATTTTTGATAGGATTACCTTCATATTTGTCATTCCTCCACCCCTCACTACCCCTAGCCCTCATGATCCCCCTCTTTCCTAGTTCCCCCCAATGCTTCATCTAAATCCTCCACCTAGGGATGCTCTACCCTTGGCATCTACCAACCAGCTACCCTTATCCCCCAGTGTGAGGCCCCTATGTAGACTTATCCCTTTCCTTCCCATCCCCCCATCATCCAATCCCTTCCAAGTCTACTAATATTTCTAGTACTAAAATTTATATTCAAGAGGTCCCTAGTTATGACTCAAACCTTGATTTTCACACCGTTGTTGCTCCCATGGTCAAAGTTGAAGCCTTAGAGGATTTTGAGCCTAAACTAAGAGTGGCCAAACACTCTTCTTATAAATTCTTTAATTATGGCCTTTCCACCATGAGAGCCTCTCTATGGCTCAAGAAATTCAAAGCGAAGGTTGTTTCCCAAGCCAAACCCACTGAACTGCACCCTAGTGATTCATCCCCTATCAAAGATCTAGAGTAAGTAGATATGAACATCGATATCACTCATCCTCAAGTACTAGTGATAGTATCATCTAATAAGAACAACCTCTATTCTACAATCCTTAACCATTTGAATAGTTCTATGACCACTGTCTCTATGATTACTAAAGCAATTAAATCCCAATGGATGATCATTTAGTAGGTGGTAAAATATTTTGAGGCTACCTGTTCATAGCTTAGTACTCTCTTCAATGATAAAGTCAATACTTGCACCACCCATGCCAACAACTGAAGGATCGACCCAGTATTTTGGGTTTTCCTATAGGATGGGATCAACCATAGTGGTGGTACCATCCCCCATTTTGTTTTGGCATTGTATTTATTGTTTTTGAAATATGTAACTAATGTAGAATACTATGTTATGATGGCTAATAAGCCTGATGAACTTCAATTCCATATTTGATGTATTAAGATTTTTTGAATCCTTTCAAAATCCTTACATTAATAATAAATTTTTTTTACAAATAAAAATAAAAAATATATATTATTCTTTTATGGAATACACATACACCAAGTTTATGCATAAGGGGTTGGACTCAACATATACTTGTAAAAAAATGTTGAATCCTAATCGAAATCAAGGTGAATCATGTCAAATCCTAAGAAAATCAAATAAATCATCTTCACACAAAAATTTGGGGTATTTGAAGTCCTAGAAATTAGTGTAATATTTGGGACACATTTTGACCTATTAAATAACCTTATAATTTCATACAAACACCACCATTAGATCATTATTGTAAAGAGCTTTCCAATGAGTACAAATATGCTTATATTTGGTGTAGACACCAAATTACAGCCATTAATCCTCCATCCTAACCATCCCATCACCCACTTGTCCACCATACACCTTTCCCACCATCCATTTAGCCACTTTTAGCCCTTCCCGCATTCAAAAGGCCCATTTTAGCCCTTTCCCACCATTTCCTAACCCAGTTGGGTTTATTTTAATATTATTTTGTATTTAATATAATATTTTATATTATATTATAGTATATTTATTATAAAATATATATTTATAAACCCATTTAACCCCAACTGTCTAACACAATCTAATATCCATTGTCCATCTTCATTAATCTATACCACATCTAAAATGTAATCTCAACATTAGGATGTGATTTAATCGTAGCCACACGATCTAAAGTGTTGAACTAAAACCCTAAGAAACCCTAAGGTTGGATTATAAGTAAGGGCATTTGCAAATGCTCAAGACCTGGAATGTTCTCACGTCAAATGAGGTTATTGAAGAAGCCCTTGTGAAGCAGAAGGATATAGAGCCCTGAAGATCCAAAACCCTAGCTTGCCATAGGACTTACATCATTCTAGCCATTTCCACATCCATCCCCATTCGCTGTCACAATCCACCATCCATTATCCATCATCATCGTAGTCCCCTTCCATCTATTGCATTTCTTACATCTCCACTATTTGATTTTGCAAATGTACCCTATCCCATAGGTTCTCACCAAAGCTTGCCAAGCTCACTGCAGAGCTTGCCAGGTGCACACTAGAGCCTGCCATATATTGCAGGTGCATTCCAAATCCTACCATATCCTGTAGGTGCACGCAAAATCCTGTCAAGCTTACACTAGAAACTTGTGAAGCACCCACTAGAGCCTATCGTCATCATAAAACCCTAATCAAAATCTACTATATCAATGTATTTGCAATGAAGAAACATCAAGATAGCAAGGTAAATCACTGCTTGTGTCATTTTATATATATTATTGTCTTATTTTGTTCCCATTTGATTGCCATAACTAGGGTTTATAAGTGGTGATTTCTGAGGGCTCACACTATGGAGCCCTCATTTGTTATTATTGATTCTCCTGGTTTATTTATGTGTAGGATTTGATAATACATCAAAAGCATTGAGCAGTTGTTGAAGCTAGAGTGGTCCGAAATCGGATACCTGAAGCCCATTCAACCTATTGGGAGTGAAGCACGTTGAAGACACTTTTTCATTGTAGCTAGGGTTTTGGAGAACCCTAGTAATTTGTATTCATTGTATCACAATATTTTTGTCAAGTTAGAATTAATTGTACAAAGGATTTTTTCAGCTCCCCCCGTTATTTAATAATAATATTTCTGGTGCAATTACATTTGTCTTATCGGATTTGTTTACTTTTTGTTTTTATTTAGTGTCGTGATTTTTGCTCTAAAATTGGTGATCATGGTGGGACCCCACAAGAGTTTCATTATTTAAATTGATTTACTTTGCTAACTTGATTTTGTTTCTGTCTGGTGTAGGGATTTTTAGAAGTTGATTTCGTCGCTAGGGTTTCTGTAGCATTCTACGACACTTTTAGAGGTTTTGCAAGCATTCAGAGAAAATTGTAGATGGCTATAGGCACATATATGCTCCTACACATACACCCTTATGTGCCTACATAGGCACCCTGCTGTGCCTGGTGTTGACTAGAGGTGTTCGGCTGTGTTTTCCTACACAAACTACCCTCATGATTTTAGCCATAGGCTGCCTATATCCGGAGTTGTATTGGGTTGAATTTTTAAGGGTAGGTTCCTAACATGCCATAGCACATCTGTAGAAATGTTCAGGTCAATTGGAGCAACAAATATCTCATAATGGCTTCACCAACATGTAGGCTTCCCTGGTAAGCCCTACACCCATTCAACTTAAATTTTTGTATTTGTTTATTTACTTATTTGGTTTTCTATGTGTAATTTATAGTTTTGGGATAAAAATTAACCACATTAAAGAAATATAGAAAAAAATCATCATAAGTTACATTTTAAAGTTACATATTGCATGTCAAAACATTTAGTTTTAGGTTTCTTGTTTAATGGTGTGACTGTTTGCATCCTTGTTTTCATTGAAATCAAAAAGATCATACCTAGTTATATTCTTAGGGTTAAAATTTGCTTGTTTTATTTTTTTAAGCTAGAATAATGTGAACATATAAAAATTAGTCCTGATCTAGGTTGGCACCTTTAGCAGGGAAGTGGACGAACCTTCCGATGCTATTTTGATATTATTTGGTATCATTTGTAGGCAGGAGTTTCAAGCGGTGTACTTCACTTTCATTGATGAAATTTGTATATTTATGTTAGATTCTAGTTTAAACTTAGGAATCTTGTTGCTTTTAATATTTATTGGAACACATAAACAACAAGAAATATAAAATTAACATCACAAAATGCATGTTGCACTTTTAAATAGTAGTGGTTGGATTTCATCACCAGCCATTGCTTGATATTTGGTGACAGTGGCAATGATTTCCATCCACCAATATCTACCCTAGAAACCATAGGATTACCCCTGAGCAAACTTGTTGGACCTCATTACCAACAAGAATATCATTGCCCCAACCAACCATATTTGTTTACCTTTGTTTTCTTTAAGCAATATTAAGTTACATCAAAACACACAAGTCTAAAAATATAAAAAGAATCTCACATTAACAAAATAAAATAATTAATGAACAAGGTAAGTCACACATGGTAAAATATAGGATTGATTGTTTTCTTTTACTTTAAATTTTATAAGAGTTTTTTAGTTTGTGTAATTTTTATAAGCTTTAAATTTCTAGTTTAAATACTTTATGGTACTAACAAGACAACAAAAGAAAGTAATAAACCAAAATTGTTTAATGAAAAACATTTCCCATCCTCCTGCTACTTTGGTATCTAACCTATCCAGTATGGTATAGACTACTTCATCTGGATCACCATGTCCATCCCTACCTCAAGTAGGATCCTTTCCACACAATGTGGAAACATCCACCACCCACATAGACATGGATAAAGTGAGGACCATCTACAAGTCTTCCAACTATGTATAGAACCCCTTAGCCAAGAGGGTTTTGAAGAACCCAAACTGGCTACCTCCTGCCTCACCCAAGGATATCATAATTTTTTTTATGAATATGGTATACCTTATTCCCCAAGCCCATCATATCAAAATCTAAACCCTTCATCCACCTATTCCAACCCCTTTTATGAGTAGTATGTCAATGCGGCCTCACAAATACCCAACCCCCAAGTTGTCACATCAAATGCAACTTGCTCCATGCCCATGTCTTCCTATCCTTCTTCATCAAAACCTCCATCATCTAACCTAGCCACAACCACATCCATTGACACCTGGTCGGATCAATAACTAAAGGACACATTAGGTATTGTGAACAAATTGCTATTATAGCATCCTTGCAAGTTCATGAAGACCCTATGCTCCATGTTGTTCCAACCCAACCTATAGTAACCAACCAAAATCCAACTTGGATGCCCCAAAATTTAGAGGTGTCCATTTCCATACCTCCATCAACCCATTCCATTCTTATGAGTCCACCCATCCGTAGTCCTCATACATCATATCCTTTTCTTCATTCACAATCATTTCCTCACCAACCCCATCATCATAAAAATCATTTCATGACCCCCAATTCATCACATATCCAACAAAACATTCAATGTCATCCATTCATTAATCCATTCACCATATCTCAAGTCACTCAAAAATCCAACCAAGGCTTACATTCAAATTGTCAACACGCTAAAATTTTACAATAAATCTTAACTTGACTCATCAACATTGAGTTACATTTGAGTCATATTCAGCAACCACAACATTTGACACATCCACGATCACAATCCACATCTCAGGTTTTTACACATACCACTAATTGAAATTTCAACACAATTGGACACAAGCACCAAGAACCCCAAAAAACCTCATTGCAACTACACAAGACTTTCAAAATCTTATGCAACCATTTTTCAAAGGCTATATGAATCACAAGAGATTGTACTTCCAAAAATAAAATCAAGTGATCCTAACAAGAAATATGCAAAGAATTATAAGAAGCACTCATATTTTCCTTATCATCAACAAGAGGGCCATGACATCAACAACTATAAAGTATTCAAAAATGTTGTCCAAGACCTTATTGATCTTAAAGTCTTCACCCCAAATGGTCCAACTAACTTATCTGACCAGTACATCGGTACGAACTCAATCACAAAGTATAGTATAGAATCTCAGGATATCACATCCTCCTAGTCATCCACATAATTCCAATTTCAAAAAAAAAAAGCTCCGAAGGTCTTAACCTTGATGCCTTTGGTCACATTCAATTTCAAAAGCTCCAAAGGTCTTAACCCCTTTGGTCACATTCAATTTCAAAAAGTTCCAAAGGTCTTAACCCCTTTGGTCACATTTGATTTCAAAAGCTCCAAAGGTCTTAACCCCTTTGGTCACATTCAATTTCAGAAATCTCCAAAGGTATTGACCCCCTTTGGTCACATTCAATTTCAAAAAGCTCCAAAGTGTTGAGCAAGGTGCAGCGACAATATTGTCATTGTTGTCAACACAGTCAGATAGATCGGTTGATGCAGTGGATAGGAGTTCAAAGGTTATTCAGAGTATGTACAGTGATGTTAAATTCTTATGAGGATGTTTTTGATGTTTGGGTGAAGTTGTTACAGGTTGTTTGTGCAAATTTACAAAAGTTGAAAAAATCATTAGAAAGTTGTCAAAGTAGCAAAATAGTCAAAAAGTTGCAAAAGTCGCCACGGGCACAGTTGGACAGGATGGATCAGTTTGGAACATGCCAGCATGTCAGGAAATAGTCCAGAACAGCATTGGATATGTCAACACAGTGTTTGGAGTGATCGGTGGTGTTTCCGGTATCTTGGCGGATGATTTGGCAAGTGGTTGTACAGGCTGAAAAAGTGCAGGTTTTGTCAAAAGCACTGCGAACAAACCGTAAGGATTTATGTAGAAAAATTTGAACTAGATGTGGTTGTTATATTCAAGAACATTTTTTCCAAATTTCAACAAAAACGGAGAAACGATACGAATTTTACAAGTGTTGCAAGACTGTCACAAAAATGCTCTTTTTTGAAAAAGTGTGTCAGTAGCAGTTTTTGTGGAAGTGGTACAGGCGAACCGTAAGGATTTAGGTAGTGAGTTTTGGTTTGGACATAGTCAGTGTTGTAAATATTCTACGTTTCAAATTTCTTAGAAAACCGAGTTACGAGGTGAGAGTTATGATTTTTGCAAAAATGTTACAGGTCTCTTTTATGTCAATTTGTGCCACTTGGGCAAAATCCTTTAGTTAGCCATTTCGACCTTGAAGAGTCGCCAGAGTTTCAGTTTCAGTGTTGTTACACCTTCAAGGCATCAAATAGATCATATTTTGTTTTTTGTTTGAGTTGTCACGTGGCTCCGAAGTATGAGAACGAGTAAGGTGTCAATTCTTTGCATGTGACATGTTTGACGAAATGCCTTCTCAATATAAAAAAAAGGGAGTTATATTATTTTAAGCAGTTTCATTAAATAAATATCTTTGGGAAAGTGAAAAGTGAAAAGGAATGCAAGTGTGTGCATTTAAGTTAGAAGTGTTTTATTTAAGAGTGTGATTTTATTTTGTGCAGAGAGAAGAGTGTGTGGAGAAAAATAAAGAGTGAAAATCTGTGTTTTTGGGAAAAGGTGAAAAATGTTACTTTAGTATTTTGGGTATAAATTTCTCATATGATATCAGTTTTCGCTGAAATTTTTAGAGGAGGTCATAGATAGAGTTCTGCACAATACCCAAAAAGTTTTTATCAATTGACAGAACGAGCTAAGATAACGGTCAATTTTTATGTGAGAAGAGAAGATTCATATATGTCATTTTATTATCAATATCAAAATCAAGTGGGTGCTTGGTAGAGGGGTTGGTGCTCCTTTATGTTGGTGCAGATAAATCAGGGGTTGGTGCTCCTTTCTATTGGTGCAGATAAATCAGGGGTTGGTGCTCCTTTCTATTGGTGCAAATAAATCAGGGGTTGGTGCTCCTTCCAGTGGGTGCTGGTAAATTGATTGTAAAGTTGGTGCTTTGCAAAGACTAGATTTGGATGGGAGTCCAAATAGTCATTTTGAAGATGTATCCAAATTGGTGAAACTCAGTACATCTTATGTTGTGTGATGTTATCTTGTTATACTTGCTTTATTTGGTTTCAAGTTTTCATTGTTTCGGCTTTAAGAGTTGAAGATTTATGTTTTAAAAGAGCTACACTAATTCACCCTCCCTCTTAGTGTCATTGTGAGACTAACACAAAGGTCTTAACCCCTTTGGTGAAATTAAATTTCAAAAATCTCCAAAGGTTCCTAACCCCTTTGGTCACACATCATTTCAATTTTCAAAAATCCCCAAAGGTTCATAATCCCTTTGGTCACATTCAATTTTTAAAAAAATCCCCAAAGGTCCTAACCGCTTTGGTCACATTCAATTTCAAAAAGCTCCAAAGGCACTCAATCCCTTTGGTCACATCAAAATTCAAAATCAAAAAGCTCCAAAGGTACTCAATCCCTTTGGTCACATCAAATTCCAAAATCAAAAAGCCCCAAAGGTACTCAATCCCTTTGGTCACATAAAAATTCAAAATAAAAAATATCCAAAGGTACTCAATCCCTTTGGTCACATTCCAATTTCAAAAATTTCCAAAGGTCCTAACCCCTTTGGTCACATTCAATTTCAAAAAAAATACCCAAATGTCTTAACCCCTTTGGTCACATTCAATTTTCAAAAAGCCCCAAAGGCACTCAATCCCTTTGGTCACATCAAACTTAAAAATAAAAAAGATCCAAAGGTATTCAATCCCTTTGGTCACATCAAATTCCAAAATTAAAAAAAAAACCAAAGGTACTCAATCCCTTTGGTCACAACAAATTCCAAAATCAAAAAGCCTCAAAGGTACTCAATCCCTTTGGTCACATAAAAATTCAAAATCAAGAAGCTCCAAAGGTACCCAATCCCTTTGGTCACATTCCAATTTCAAAAAGTTCCAAAGGATCCTAATCCCTTTGGTCACATTCAATTTTCAAAAATCCCCAAAGGTACTCAATCCCTTTGGTCACATCAAATTCCAAAATCAAAAAGCCCCAAAGGTACTCAATCCCTTTGGTCACATCAAAATTCAAAATCAAAAAGCTCCAAAGGCATTTAACCCCTTTGGTAATCAACTTATCAGGCTAGGGGGAGTAAAACACCCTGAACCACTAAGCATCATACACTTGAAAAGCATTCCATGCTTAATGTGATTGATATATGTGTATATATACATGGCTTTTACAAAAAAAAAATCATTCACATAGGCATCCCCACATTGCATACATTCCATTTGCATTTACATTTAGGCATTTGACATGCATTTTCATTTTTGCATTCATGCATTGTTTCATTTGCATACATTAAATCATACATATTCCGTTGCATTGTACAATTTCCATTTGCATATCAACACTTCATTGCATTAGGCATATGCATTTGCATCCATCCCATCCCATGTTCAAAGATCATTTATGGTAATGATGATATGGCCACAAAAAAAAAGGTTAAATTGGGGGTACCTAGTTTGAAGAAATCATGCAACCCTCGTAAAAGTCATATGTCAACCACATCATGTGTCAAAAATCATAAGGTCTATATTTTTAATCACTCAGCCATTACTAGTGTAGCAAGCAACCTCTAAACGGATGTCCGATTTTCTTTAGGACCAAAAACACACTTTACACACTAAGAAAGTCTTGAGCATTTCCAATTGATTTCGAATACAATCCTGAACCAATCATATTTCCTCACATCTTGATTATATTTTTAGTTAAGGAGGGTTAGAACCATACTTGGGTAGTATCTTGAGGTGAAAAGGAGTATTCCTCGCTTGTCCCATCATGCAAAATAGTCCAAAGAAAAATAGTGGTTTTCACCACTATCAACATTGCTCTAAACATAAACATAAAAACATAGAGTAGTAAGGATAGGGTCAAAATTATCATCACACTTTGGTTGAGAATTCTATTCCCCAAAGCTCTATACAAAGTTAAAAAGTTCAATTACCCCACCCTTGATCACTAAAGATGTAAGGATTCATACTACACACCCCTAAAAAGGATGGGTAGTAATCCCCAAGGACTAAAATATAAATCCTATTGGACTATGGAGTGAATCTCTACCGGGGCTATAGACGCTTGATTGACAATGGAGTAAGCTCATGCGAGGTGACATGTCTCTCCTCCAAAAAGAGAGACCTATGACCGCACATAAGGACAGGCTAGCCTCTGGGTCATCTCCATAATAGGGCATGCCTAATTTACTCATAATGGGTTAATGAACTTCACATGCACATACATTAGTTCTTGATTGGATAGGGTCATTGTCATACTCAATATTTGGTAATTGAACCTCACTCGCACACACATTTGGTCCTAAAGAAAGTTAGACAACCTTAGTGAGTTTGGTTGAGGACACTAGTATGTTTGAGTCTTTGAAAATCCTACAGTACTCATTCCATATCAACATCCATATATTTTTCTATATCAACATCCATATCTTCTTTCATGTCAACATCAATGTCTTCCATATTCAAGTTGCATAACACCACCAAATTTGGTACCCCCTATAGCTAAAAATGGACAAAAAAATGGCCAAGAAAAATTCTGAACTATAAAATATCATACGAACAACATGGATTCCTATCATATAAGTTTGCATTCATTTACCATTAGCTTGCATTAATCAGCCATATAAGCATTTGCCATTGCATTTATATTCACCATGTATCTTGCCTTAGTCATCCATATAAACATTTCGTATGCACATCATATTTAGCTTACATTAATATAAGCATGTCGCTACATTAATCATCCATAAAACATGCATAAAACATTCTTAAAAAAGGCACTGCATTCACACAAAAATATAACACAAAAAACAAAGCCTTGTATATATATATATATATATATATATATATATATATAACTCGCATATGCAAAGATCGCTAGAAAGTTCAAACATCATCATGGCTAGGGGGTGCTCAAGGTTTCACACCTTTTCCCTAATCAAACATCATCATAGCTAGGGGGTGCTCAAGGTTTCACACCTTTCCCTTAATCAAGCATCATCATAACTAGGGGGTGTTTAAGGTTTCACACCTTTCTCCTAATCCAACATCATCACAACTTGGGGGTGTTCAAGGTTTCACACCTTCCCCACCAATGCAATAAACAAGTCAATCATGCAATCACATCACATCATCAACAAGTCAATTGTTAGGTTCAAAATACTGCATTCTTTTATCAAAGGTTGCATCCTTTACCTAGCATTACATCATCATCATCATCATTGCTAGGTTCAAAAGGTTGCATTCTTTTAAAAAAGGTTGCACCCTTTGCCTTGCATACATCATCATTATTGCTAGGTTCAAAATATTGTGTTCTTTTTTCAAATGTTGTGCCCTTTGCCTTGCACTTATCACATTTTAAAAAATCCTTTTATTAGGGCAAAAACAAATACATTCATCACATGCTCACATTTCAAAATCCCCTTCATTTGTTAGGGCAAAAATAGATACATTCATCAAAAATCCCTTCATCTATTAGGACTAAAATAGATACATCCATAAAAAATCCCTTCATTTATTGGGGCAAAAATAGAATACATCAATTACAGCTTCACATTTACTCAATTTCCTAGTCTTATCCATTGGCTAAAAACATGAAGCTTCCTTGCCTTACCAGTAGGCCAAAATAATGGAGATTCATTCAACATTTTTTATCAACATTTTCATCGTTATTAGTGTCCTTGTTTGTGGGGCTAGAAACACACACAAAATCATAATTTCCTTATTCGTGGGGCTAGAAACACGGGAAAAGTTATATCTCATCATCATTAATATCCTTGTTTATGGGACTAGAAACATAGAAAAAATTATAATGTCCTTGTTTGTGGGTCTAGAAAAATGGGAAAAGTTATATTTCATCATCATTAATGTCCTTGTTCGTGGGGCTAGAAACACAGGTAAAATTATAACTCATCATCATTAATGTCCTTGTTTGTGGGGCTAGAAACACAGATAAAAAAATAATAATGTCCTTTTTTGTGGGGCTAGAAACATGGATAAAATCATAACTTATCATTATTAATATCCTAGTTTGTGGGGCTAGAAACACGGACAAAATCATTCAACATCATCCATTAATTTATCATTATGAAACATTCCAAAATGAACCTTGTATCTAGTAATTTATCCTACTTAACCTGGCGATTGTAGCGACTTGTTATCCATGCAATCTGGTAGGATGGATAGATTACCATAAGGCAACTTATATCATCGCAAACCCCTTTATCTGTTAGGGCAAAAATAGATACATTCATCAAATTTTCACATTGTAAAAACTCCTTCATCTGTTAGGACAAAAAAATATCACACTTACATTTAACATCATCTATTCATTTATCATTATACGACATTCATAAGTAAACCTTGTATTTAGTGGTTTATCATAGAAACCTGGTGGTTGCAACGACTGGTTATCCATGCAATCTGGTAATATGGGTAGATTACCATATGGACACTTACCTCATAAAAAACCCTTCATCTATTGGAGAAAAAATAGATAACATTCACTTATCATCATTAAAGTCCTTGTTTGTGGGTCTAGAAACATAGACAACAAAATCATAACGTCCTTTTTTGTGGGGATAGAAACATAGATAAAATAATAACTCATCATCCATTAATTTATCATTATGCAACATTCACAAGTGAACCTCATATTTAGTAGTTTATCCTAGAAACTTGGCGGTTGCAACGACTAGTTATCCATGCAATCTGGTAGGATGGATAGATCACCATAAGGACACTTTCATCATCGAAAACCCCTTCACCTATTAGAGCAAAAATATATACACTCATCACATCTTCAAAATTGTAAACTTCCCTCATCCGTTGTGGCAAAAATAGATCACATTCACATTCAACATCATCCATTCATAGGTGAACTCTACATTGAGTGAAATATCTGCATTTCTTCATCCAACATTCTTCCATCACCATATTTCATCAATCATAAAATTTGTCAAACTTCAAGTAGCATGCAAGTGAACCTTGTATCTAGTGGGTTATTCTACAAACTCGTGATTACAGCGATGGGAATCCATTCAATTTGGTAAGATGAATAGCCTACAATAAGGACACTTGACCATGATCATCAGCAATTATCTCATTGTCCAAGATCACAATCACATTGGGAACTTCACATTTTGTAGTGAAACCTTGCCAAGAAAAAATTGGACAATTGTTGTCATTGATGGCCTAGTTCGTGATGCTTAACACATGAACAAAAAAAAAACTCAAATTTCATCATTTTTCTTCAAAAATATAATGATCGAAACTAGCTAGGATGATTAGTTCCAATTGTAATAATAGTCACCAGCAGGCTATCCACAATTCTTTTTTCTTTTTATCTGCATCATCATACTTGCATATCAATGGCATCAGAGAGCACACTATTCAACAACATCGAATCACCCCCAAATTTGGGGCAACCACAATTTGATCTTGATCCTCCCACAATGGGATACATCTTACATGATCATGACATCTACACTTGACAAAACCCCATTTCAACCATTGGGGAAAAAATGGTATTGCATTTGACATCATCATTTATCCACAAGCATCATGGTACTTCACACCAACCCCTTTTTCATCGTTGGGGCAAAACGGTCTCACATTTTACATCATTCATTTTACATCATTCATATCATCTACAATCACATCACATGTTACATCATTCATGCATCACTTGCACATCTATCATCACTTGCACAAATTCATTTTCAATTGGCTCATGAGAATATTCTCATTCACCAATTGAGGGGGTAAGCTACACAAAAAATCCAAAATTATTTATTCTTTTGCCTTCAATGCTAGTGCTCAAATCCAACAAGAGAAGTTGCTTTTGTACCCGTAACCCAAGCATGTGTCTCGTATTTTGCACCATATTGCATTTAATGCAACATGGTACAAAAATGGGCATCTGTAGAAACCAAATTACAGCCATTAATCTCCATCCTAACCATCCCACCACCCACATGTCCACCATACACCTTTCCCACCATCCATTTAGCCACTTTTAGCCCTTCCCACATTCAAAAGACCCATTTTAACTCTTTCCTACTATTTCCTAACCAAATTGGGTTTATTTTAATATTATTTTATATTTAATATAATATTTTATATTATATTATAATATATTTATTATAAAATATATATTTATAAACCCAATTAACCCTAGTCGTTCGACCCAATCTAATATCCACCGTCCATCTTCATTAATCCACGCCACATCTAAAATGTAATCTCAACCTTAGGATGTGATTTAATATTAGCCACATGATCTAAAGCGTTGACCTAAAACCCTAAGAAACCCTAAGGTTGGATTATAAGTAAGGGCATTTGTAAATGATCAAACCCTAGAATCTTCTCACCCCAGATGAGGTTATTGAATAATCCTTTGTGAAGTATAAGGATATAGAGCCCTCAATATCCAAAACCCTAGCTTGCCATAGGACATACATAATTCTAGCAATTTCCACATCCATTCCCATTCGTTTTCACAATCCACCACCCATTATCCATCATCGTCGTATTCCCTTTCCATCTACCACATTCCTCCCATCCTCGTGATCTTCTTCTATATATTTACCCTATCTTCTAGGTGCTCACTAGAGCTTACCAAGCTTACTGCAGAGCCTACTAGGTGCACACCAGAGTTTGCCATATCCCTTAGGTATGCATCAGAGCCTACCATATCTTGTAGGTGCACACCAGAGCCTACCAAGCTTGCACTAGAAACTTGCGAAGCACCCACCAGAGCCTATCATCATCATAAAATCCTAATCAAAATCTGTTGCATCAATAGATCTGCAACGAAGCAACATCAATATAGCAAGTAAATTACTATTTGTGTCTTATATATATATATATATATATATATATATATATATATATATATATATATATATATATATATATTATTGTCTTATTCTATTCATATTTCATTGCCATAACTAGGGTTTGTAAGTGGTGATTTCTGAGGGCTCACACTGTGGAGCCCTCATTTTTTATTACTAATTCTCCTAGTTTATTTGTGTGCAGGATTTGATAATACATCAAAATCATTGAGCATTTGTTGAAGCTAGAGTGGTATGAAATTGGATACCTGAAGCCCACTCAACCTGTTGGGAGCAAAGCGCATTGAAGACACTTTTCATTGTAGCTAGGGTTTCGGAGAACCCTAGCAATTTGTATTCATTGTATCACAACATTTATGTCAAGGCAGAATTAATTTTACAAAGGACTTTTTCAGCTCCCCCCCGTTATTTAATAATAATATTTCTTATGCAATTACATTTGTCTTATCATATTTGTTTAATTTTTGCTGTTATTTAGTGTCGTTCTTTTAGCTCTACATTTGGATATATATTGTGGTCAATAGAACCTAAGAAAAAATTGGTCCTAAAAATTTTAGGTAAATGGGCCAACGTTGAGGGTCCTCATATTCACCAATTTCTAATTTTAAAAATCCTAATATTCACCCAATTTATGAATAGTCACCACTATGCATAACCTTGTGTCACACACACACATATATAGATAGATAGATAGATAGACTATTCTATGAATATGAAGAAATCATATTCCAATCCAAGCAAAAGAGAAATATAATAGTTGACATGTAAAAAATGAAGTTTGGTCAACAAATTTGTACACCATCCACCATTCCACAACATGCTTTGTATCTTAAATGTAAGTTTGTATTGAGGGTTAGGTAGGGTTAATACATATATTCTTGTGCCACCCATGAGAGATGCCCTCTCAAAATTTACACCAATAAGAGGAATTCTAAAATATTTGAAATTACATTATTTTGTCTAGCAATAGAGCATATTATCACCATACTATTCTCTTAGGTATGGTTAATTTATATCCAATAACAAAGAAAATCAAGGGAATGAGAGAAAAATAAAATTTGTGTAAGACATTAAACCTATGAAATCAAGGGGATAAGGGAGAGTGCCTACTACTATACCTCCAAGTGTAATATGGGGTTGCATAAAGCAAGAGAAGAGGACAATCATGAAACAAATAGGAAAATAATGAGCACAGGTGCATGCATACGTAAATACAAGATAGACAATGATATTGGATGAAAAATGGATTAACACCTTATTTTTAAAATTTTGAAATTCTAAAAAAATGAAAAATTCAAAAAACAAAACCCAAGCAAGAAATTCCCTAGGTTAACTTGAGAGATTCTTCTATCACTTTGAAGGATGTAAGATGTTTTTTTATTTTTGAGTGATGTAACCTCATTCTTCCCTTTGATACCATGCTCAAATTCATAATACATTATGGAATATTCTAAAACATACATTTGAAATGATCAAATTTAGAAAATATTTAAGAGTGATTGAAGATAGCAATGATAAATAGAATAGAAACAAATAGAAAGATAAAAAGGGAAAAAGTAACAAGAGCTAGGTGATTTTATGCATCCCTTAAAAATATAATACACATTGATACTATTTATTAGTTATTGTGGTGTATTCATAGAGATATGAAAATCCCAACCAGATTTAACCTCAACCCAATATTAACTTGGCTTTGAGGTTAAAATTTAATAAAATAATAATACATTATATCCATTAATCAAGGTTTTCAGAAAGAACCCAGGTGTTATAGGTGATTTGGGGAGGAGAGGGCAATCATCAAAGGGAGGTCTCAGGTTCGAATCTCCACCCTACCAAAAAGCTGAATAGAGTACCCAAAATCCAATTGATAATTTTGGTGCGGGCAGGTCTGGGTGCGACCCTCGGGTGACTTTAATGGTGTAGAACCCCTTGTTCGTGGTCTCTTAGACCAAGGCAGCCCCGCAAGGTGTTTTTCACTTAAAAAAAAAAAAAAGGCTTTCAGAAAGATAGATTAAATAATATCACCAAGGATTAATATGAATGGTACTCTTTAGACTTGCACTAACATGGTTGTAGGATTACATAAATGATTTCCAAAGTATTTGTATAAAAATTCCCATATGCTTACATTAATACTTACCCATAGGTTACATAAATAACTCTCATAAGCACTTAATCATACTTTTATTCTTGGTGTATCAAATTATATGCATTTCAACATCCACCTATAATATACACTAAGGAATCAAGGAGAAGAGGCATTACAGGTAACAACTCCCCACCTTGTATAATGTATTCTCATATGCGACTCCACTTTACCATATTAATCCACATATTTTTCAGCAATAATCTTATGTTCTACTCTTAAGAATTATGTGTCAATATTATTTAGCCTTGTAATGCTATCTTTCATGGGGTGTCCTTCTCTTTTAAAGTACTCATAAGTTTTTGAATTCTTTGGAGCTAGACTTTCTCTTGGGAAACTAAGATTTAGATTCCATTAATTTGAAGTCATTTATATGATACTATTAATGATAAAGAGAGCCATAATTTTTTATTGCAACTCCATAATGAATAATAAAATTAAAAAGTACTTCAAGAGAAATAAGTTTGTGCATGCATAATAGAAATAGTATTCACGTAAAGAATCAATACAATTGTATGAAAAGGAGGAGAATGATTAGAAGTAATAGATTTGGCATACTCTTCATATTTATCTACCTTATCTTCCATCATAGTTGAGAAATATTTTTTGGATTTGAAGTGATATATGCAGTCCTCAACACTACTTAAATCTAAAATTTTAATATTAGAAATTTTTATCTTTATTGTTTTTTTAACTTTAATAGCACTTTATTTTCCATATAGACTTTTCAAAGTGGTCTATATTTCAATAGGATTAGTTTTCTCCCTAATAAAAAATATATATCTATCTCAACTAACATTATAAGTACTGTAAGGGATTCCTCCTTCTTACCATGTTCATAATTACTAAGGTCTTCTAATTCATCATTGATAGTAAACTAGTGATTATTGCTTTTGTGTAATCCTACCATTTTAACTAACCAAGTGCTATAAATTTTCCCATTAAGGTGAGTACCATACCCTAAAGAATCTACTTCATACATAAATCCCATGTAAAACTATAACAACTACATACATTGATATCACCATTGTGTAGAGATCCAAAACACTATGAAATCTAGAAAAAAATTGGCTCTCAACATTCTCATATGTAAAAATTATGGTCTTCATTTTTTTTTGTATAATAGCATTAAAATCAAGAAAAAACCAAGTTTCAAACATTATGAGAATTTCATTGAATTAAATTTAACCACTTCATACAACTAAACTAGAAACTATTTTCTTTAACTACAAATTGACAAGTTAATTGATATGATTGGTTAATACTCTTCACACACACGCATGTGTGTGTGTATATATACATATTTAAGTTTTCATAGTTTATGGGGATCAAACCTAAGACCTTTCCCAATAAAATAAGCAAGATAACCAACATGTTACATGTGAGTTTAAAATATGGTCTTCCTTCCTTCTTTATCAAATAAACCTATCTCAAATGAAGAAAAACAATATACTAGGGTTTCAAATACTCATCAATCAATTCTAATTTAACACTCTAATTTACACACCGTCACACTTGGACTGAAGTTATAGCATAGAAAAAAAAAATTAATTAGGTAGCATGCTATGTACAACAATAACCTTATGACCTATGAGCTCATCTTGACCATCTCATTTCTTTTTTCTAAAAATACTTTTAGGATATTTGAACCATCACCTTCTCATCATAAGAAAATGTATCATCCATTGCACCTTAGGAATGGTTTGGAGGTAGGAAATATCTACCAGGAGAACAACAAATAAATATAGATATATACCATCTAAAATGGTTAGAAAAGGGGGTTTCCCCAAGTTTCAAACCAACGTTGTTTAGTCATCATTACTTCAACCACTATGCAATAGTATACTTTACCTTTTCAATGCAAACAACTTTATATTGAGGGTCAAATAGAGCACATACTTTGACTATCATCTCACCTGTGGGAGACACCATCTCAAAGTTTTATACCAAAAAATAACAACCCCCATAGATTTGAAACTATAATATTTTATCTATCGATAGAGCAATATTGAAAATGAACTATTCTCCAAAAAAATGTAGAGGTTTTGGATCAAGTGGTAGAGAAGGTAAGTCAATAAGTAAAAAATTATGCAAGGGATCATCAAACCCATGATGTTGAGAGGGGTGAGGGATAAAATAACATGGATATATGTTATTGAAATATGTGGTAGTTAAGCTCTTATTGGTGCCACAACTAACTATTTATACTTATATTTTTAATATTTTTCATCCAGGATCGTCTAAACCTTGAAAAATATACTTTTATAATTTTATAGTATTTTATTCTTGAGGATCGGTCTCATAACCTTGGCCTAAAGGCATCATGTATATGGATATAAATGGTTCTTCATACCAATATTTCATTGTTAGTTGGAGTGTAATTTTATTTCTATCTAGTGAGATTATTGTTGTCCATAAACACTTCATTATATTATGTGTTATATTTTATTCTATGCTTTTTTTTTTTTAAAGCAATATTGGGTAATTTTTAATTTCATTCATTTCTAGAAACTACTATAAAATTTTAGATGGTAGTTTTTAGAAACTACTATGAAATTTGAAACTGTATATGAATGTGTGTGAATCTTCAGTACTCAATTTCTAGTGACAAGAATTTTTTTCCATTTTCTCTCGAGTAAAACTATTTTTGGAGCTAGTGAAGGAGATATTTTTAAGGTTGAAAACATAATATAAATAATTATTTTCATTGGAAAATCCTAGGTGGACTTGTATCACAAGGATCTCATAGACTTACTCCAAGAGATATATTCATTAATAGGTTCATCTTTCATATCATTGGAACTTAATCTTATTTTGTTTTATTTTTATTTATAATAGATGAATGTATTGGTTTTAGTATTAGGGTTTCCAAGGTTTTTTAATGATATTAAACTTATAATTTTGAGTTAAGAAAGATAATAAAATAGGACAAATAAAATATAATTGCATAAAAAATTAGAACATAAGAGTAAACAAGACAAATAACATAATAATTTTATTGCTTAGAAATAGAGTATAGTGTAAGCAATCTTTGAGAAGAGATTAAGGCTAAAACATTACATCCATTACTCATATTTTTATAGTTAAGGGTACATATCTCTTTATACAACAATTGATCTATTGAAAGTCCATTATATTGATTATGAAAGGTCACTGATATGGAAATATGGTGATAGACCTTCCCTAAGTTAAAAAGCTCATATTGAACAAAAAATACATATAAATGAGTTGTACTATTGTGTTTTATCTTCTACTAATGTGTCAACATAACTAGAGATGAATTTTGGGTACAAAAATATAAAAATAGAACATTATTGTTTTTATATATATTTTTTGCTTTACATTTTTTAGGGCATCAAATGTTTTAGGAATCATGTCTACAAGAGTTTCTTATAAATATTATTTCTCTCTAATTTTTATAGGTATTCTTGAACGGATCAAAATGGAGTTCCAAGCACAATTTATGCCCCATAACAATGTGGTTAGGATAAAAAATAGATGTTTGGTCATTTTTTAGCATAAAACCATGTTGTAAAAAGGTCACATGTCTAGATAAATCATCCTCTATTGAAATGAAATGATCCTTGTAAAGCAAAAAAATGCATGCATCCATAAAATAAATAAATAAAATATATGATATTATTATTGAGATTTTTGTTACAAATAACCCTCTTGGGATTTTACAATGGAGTCTCTAAGGTGGAGGACTATTTTCTTGACAATATTGCACAATAAACTAGGATGCCTTCATAATGTTCTTCTTGATCACAATCATATGCTAGTGGGTTTTTAGTGACCACCATTGGTTGCATAGAGCCTCTTGATGCCTACACACATGCAAACAACCAATGGATTAGTAGCACCTACCAATGTATTAAACAAAATAAAAACCACAACAACCAATGAAAATGTGAACATGCATACTTGAATTTGGAATATTTTATAGAAATGTCCATGAGAATGCAAGAAAGGATTATTGGAATCTCAAGAGCGCTTCACAATTATTTTTCTAGATTCTCAATGGAGGAAAATGATTGTTTATTTATAGTATTTATTGGGGTAATGTGTGAGGGGTGACATGACCAGTTAAGTGGAGGACAGGGCTATTTAAGATAGGTGTAACTTGGAGTTTCCCCTTTGCATTGGTATTATCACAAAGGATGTGCATCTACAAAAGAGGATGTGTTTGCATTGGAGTTATCACCAGATGTGCACACTTTGGAATTATCACCGGGTGTACGTGTATATTCGAAGTTATTATGCATGCATTAGAATTTTCATAGGATGTGCACACATTATAATTATCATCGAATTTGCATTATTTATAATAATCACTAGATCTGTGCACATTTGTCATGGTTACCCTATAATGAGTCTTTTTTATTGCATTTTTAAATATCTCTAGTTTAAATTGTTATTTCATGGTTCTTTAATGAGGTAATGCTAATGGCTTTTATGTTGCAGGTATAGGTCCTCAAAAGATGAAATGGGAAATGATGGTGCATGAAAAAATTTATCTATGATGGTGTATTTGCATTGGTAGGGATGAAATAAGCCTTACCAATAAAATATTCATAGTGGTTTAGGGTATATGGAATCCCTTAAGAATAAGTGCATGTAGATTAATGTAGCTAAACTATGAATGTATATTTTTTATATTTGTGTGAAGAAAATGGTTGCTTGCATTTAAAAATCCTCCAATGGTAAGAAAAGTGCCACAAAGCATGGGAGCTATTATTAATAGGTATATGTCAATATTTTATCATCAAATTACTTGTATAAGAGAAAAATGTTGGAGGTATATATATATATATATTATGTAAAATTGCATTCTAGTTAGATTTGTATTCTTACATTTATTTAATATAAAATTTAAAATATATATGAAAAAAATAAAATATAAATATAAACTAATTAGCTAAAAAAATTATAATAAATAATTTAAATTACAAAATATTTTATAAATAAATTAACAACTCATTGTATGTAAAACCCTTATTTAAATTAAATTTCCACCTAGCAAATAGGTGAGATTAAGATTTGGCTTTTCACATGTTAAATCATTTGTAGAAGCAAAATAATCTAAAAGACTTATATAATGGAGGAATGAGGAGGATTTTTGGGTGTGAAGGAAGAGAGAGGAGATAGAGGAGAAACACACAAAACCATGCTACATTCTGGAAATTGTGTGATTTTAACTAATTGGGTTACTATTACTTGACTTTGTTTCACACTATTACTCATGGTTTTTATTATGAAATCATGTTGGTTTATGTTCTATTTGTTAAATCTTATCTCTATTTTGACAATGTTGCTTGATTGAAAATTGTGTATGTTACTTTATGTTTTCTAAAAGATATTTTGTGTATTCATCCAATTTTTGAAATGCTTAATTACTTCTATGGTCACTTTGTGGTTTATTCTTCCTTCATCCATTTGAATTTAAGTGTTAATTGTTTTATATAAAGAAAGATAACATCTTATTGTTAAGGCTTGTAGAACAATTTCTTTCCATATAATTTGAAGCCTGTATGGGATTAAGTTCAGGTCTATAGACCTTCAAAATGAAAAACCATACCAGAATTTAAATATTTATCCTCCAACTGCAACAAGGTTGATATACCTGAAGACTCTGTAAAGGAAATTAATTCTCAATTCTTTATCAAATTAATTTAGTAATAATATAAAGTATTAGATGTCTCTTGTATGTGTATAGGATATTTTAATAAGTTTTCCCTTTGTTAAAATGTGGGAATTAATGTTTGGAATGCATGTGGGCATTATCTTATGACTCAATAAAAATCCAATGGTTAGGACGTCCCCTATGAGTTCGAGGTGCCTCACCTTCTTAAAAAAATTATTTTTAATTTTTATATTAAAAGAATGTCCCTTTGGAATCCTTTATGGCTCATTCTCCATCCATGTAAATCATTTTAAATTTGGATAGGGTTTGTGTAAGAAGTTGCCACCCTTTGTTTATCTCTTTTTTTGAAATCGAGTGGCCCATGCTGCTTGGTATTGTTAATGGTTATTGTTTGATATGTCTGTTGGTAAGTAGTAAAATCTTAGCAAATAATGCTCAATTATAAGTTAAATTATAATTCCTTCAAATGTAAGGATGATCATAAATAATTATGTTTACAATAATTGCATTATGTTTTCTTTAAGATGTCTTTATACTTGTATTCTATTATGAACACATCCTTTATTAAAATTTGGGCCACTCTAGTCCTAATCCATAATCAAGCCAAGAAGGAGTGTTTGAGCTCTTATGTGCAAATACATTTAAGGAATTGAAGTTTTAGATAATTCAAGCATCTTGGCAAGCGATGAATTCCATATAAAGATATCTATGCTACTGCATATGCTCATTGTAAAAACATTTGCATGGTTTAAAAATGCTCATCTTGGGTAAAAAGAGCTATTAGATGTTATTAAAAGATTACCTCTTTATTTTCTAAGTAAAAAATAGAAGAGCTCCTTTGGAAATTATTATTGAAGGTTGTTCTTTATTCTTTTCAATTAGTAGTAAAGGAAACATAAACTATTGCAATGTCTTAGATGTTGGTCAAACGTGCATGATGTAAAAAGAGTAGGATTGTTTAATATTATATTTGTCTCTTTTAAAATTATGATTATCATTTTTTAAGGCAATGGTTCTTAATTTATCTTTTATACAACTTGTCTATTTATCCATTAATTCTTTTAAAAATTGTTTTATTTGAAATAATAGTATCTTATCTTTTTAGTCATTAATTCTTTTAAAATTTGGTTTATTTGAAATAATAATTTCTATGTTTTCTTCTATATAAAAGTGAATGTTCATGATAGTGCAAATGTTGTAGAAATCCATTGTGCTAGATTTTTTTGCTTCATGTTCGATTTCAACCCTAAGATTAAAGGAAAGGAATCATTCCAGAGTTACTTTTATGACTTTAAGTAGATTATTAAATAGATTTAATATTACTTCCAATATTTCTAAAACAAAAGGAGTTTTTTTGCGAAGTTTATTTAATCAATTTTTTTTTGTATGTGTTTCTTACTCAATGATAGAAATTAAACAATTATATAGATTTAATTTTAAATTTTTATAGTTATTGAATGACTAAAAGAATTATTTAGACTTTATTAAAATATTTTCTATATTGGTTAAACTATTTTAACCTTGGTTAAAACCTATAATGGTAAAGAACAAAGAATTTAGGCTTAGATTTAGCTAGAGATACCTTATTAACTTAAAGCAAAACTTATAAAATAAAAATGTTCAACTTTAAAAATTAGAATACCCAATGTTGGTGTGTTACAAGATGGTAACTGTCATGAATCGAGAATGGTTATTTTTGACAAGATAAATTAGGATGAGTAGGTAATGAGGGGTAGTATGGGATGTCTCCTCTAGGCCATTGTGTGAGTGGTACGATGATGGTTCCTTGAATGACTTATGAATAGGGACAAACTAGCATGAGTTTTGGCTAGGCAATCCATGATAGTCGGTATGGGATAACTATCATTATTCATAATTTGTCAAGTGAAAGCATATCCAAAGCCATAAAATGACATAGATCTAGTTGACTCTAGAGAAGTGGATAATTAACTAGGTAGTAGGCTTATACCTTTACACCCTTAAATGTTAAATTTGGAATAGGTGTTGAAAATTTGATTTAATTTGAGGTATTTTATGTTGTCATTGATGTCACATGGATCATTCATGTCACATTGATCACATTTGGTTTTGGTGGCCAAAATATTTCATAAATAAGCATTGATGATATTTTGGAAAGCATGGCTATTTACAGGGTTTTTATTAAAACCAAGGTAAACAAAATAAATGTTTTATTTAAAACCATGGTGGGTTTATGTGGAAAGGGCTTTTCTTAAAATCCAAGGTGGAATTTTGTTTCATCGAAAAAGGACCTCCGGTGATGAAGATATTAAAGTTTAAATTAATGGAGGGCCGACCTATGTGCAATTAATGGAGGTTGGCATATATATATATATATATATATATATATATATATATATATATATATATATATATATATATATATATATATATATATATATATATATATATATATATATATATATATATAAAGGTTTCAATTTATTTCAAAAGGGGGCATATTATATATCGTTGGAAAGTTTATTTCGAGGGCTATTTGACTAACTTATTTAGAAGGAGAAATAAGGTGTGTGTAAAGAGATATTTCTAATTTTTCAAAGGGTTTCCAAAAGTGGAGTTTACCTTGTTCTTTTTCAAGAGGATTAATTATTTCATGAGGTGACAAGGTACGCAATATTGTGATTATTTTATTTTATGGTTAAGTGGTTTTGGGAGTGAAAAGGTTATGCAATATTGTGATTTATTTTATTTTATGGTACAAGTTGTTTTAGGAGAGGTAAGGAAGTTGTGCAATTAAAGGCCTTGGTGATGATTGTTGAAAAGTGGAGTAATGTTTCTTATTTTATGATATACTAACCCTTGTGAATATTGGCAAAAGAATTTTGTAATTGTGACAGATTTACAAAGAGGTTTTTCATCTTCATAAAAGGTATGGGCACATTCTCCTATTGATTGTTTATGGTGGTTGATTTCTGAAATACCATTGGAGGGAAAATGAATTTTTTTGGTTTCCTTTTCGAAAGTGGTTGGTTGAATGATTCAAGGTTTTTTTAATTGAGATTTGTGTCTAAACCTTGTTTGATAAGCATAGTTGTTGAATCCCATTGGTTGTGAAAGAACTTGAGTTAGAAAAGAACATGAGTATCATTGTTATGTGAGATTTGTGGTTGAGCATTGTTGAAATTTGAGTTGGTTGATACATACTTGGACTAGGGTTGTGTGAGAGATAGTTATCCCTTGTGGTGATTGGTTGAGTTGATTTGATTGATCCTAGTCAAGTTATATGTGAAGTGATTGTTCAAGTCTTATGAAACAAACTATACCATTATTATAATTTGGATTGACGGTAATATTAGAACATATTGAGTCTATAAAAATTCTCTTTATGCTTCTCTAATATTGACTTGATTTGAGTTGAGATTGATTTGATTTGAGTTGATTTGATATTGAGATTAGTACATATTGAGTCTCTAAAAATTCTCTTTATGCTTCTATGAGTTGATTTGAGTTGAGTTGAGTTGATATTGAGATTAGAATATATTGAGTCTCTAAAAATTATCTTTATGCTTCTATGATTTGAGTTGAGTTGAGATCATTGTGGATCATTGTTGTCATCCATTGAAGAGTACATTGCCATTCATTGTTGAGTTCATATTTGAGCTTTGCCTTGATATATTTGTGGATGATATTTGAGTGCTACTTGAGCATGATTTATTGAGCCTTTGAGAAGGTATTTGTGGACAATTTTGAGAAATATTTGTGGATAGTTTTGTGGATATATTTGTGGACAGACTTTAGAGTAGATTTGGGCAAGTTCTTGGTGAGCTTGCTAGAGTAGATTTGGGAAAGTTCTTGGTGATATTGCTAGAGAAAAATTGGGCAAGTTCTTGGTGAGCTTTCTAGAGCATATTTGGGTAAGTTCTTGGTGAGCTTGCTTGAGCATATTTGGACAAGTTTTGTGTGAGCTTGTTATTCATATTTGGACAGGTTTTGTGTGAGCTTGTTATTAAGCATTGGATAAGTTCTATGTGAGCTTGTTATTCAACATTGGACAAGTTTTGTGTGAGCTTGTTAAGCAGGTTATGTGTGACCCTATTGAGAAGGTTCTTAGCGAGCCTATTGAAAGAGCTTTGGAGGTGACAAAGTACATAGGATAGAGTCTCAGTGGATAAAGATACAATAGCTAGCATAGTTTAAGATAAATTTGAGTGAGGAGTCTTCAAATAGAGAGAGGTCCACCGGTTAGTGCAATAAAGAGACAAATTCTTCTATAAGATAACATAGCCAGAGTAGAAGGGAAAAGAGTTCTCCTATGGAAGAGATCCATGAAATTGATATTAGGGGATCAACATCTCCTTTGGACATAGATCCATAAACATTATAATTGGGAGTGATTCCCAAAGAGAATGATTGTGAAAGTTTTAGTAAAATATTTTATTCATGGAGTACCTCACATTTTGGGAACCACGTTAAATCTTGTGTTTCAATTATATGTGGTGACTTGTGCTCTTGCTTACTACTGCTATCTAAGTTATTAATGCACACTACTATATTTGGTTATTACAATTAAGGACATTAATTGATATTGGTTTGGAAAGAAAGTAAAAAGTGGTCTTATACTGTTCACCCCCCCTCTCAGTATAAGCTTGTGATATTCAATTGGTATCAGAGTGGGTTCCTTCAAAAAGGCTAATATCTTGAGGGCATATTCTACAAGAACACAGATGGCTTCACAAAAATGATTATCTTCAAATAAGGCTCCTTTGTTTGATGGTAAAAATTATGCTTTATACAGCACGAGGATGAAAAACTACATTATATCACAAGGATATGAGGTATGGAAGATGATTGAAAAAGAGTATAATGTTGAATGTGATCCTGAGGAAGATAAGACTACCAAAAAATTGGTTGAGATCAATGCAAGAGCAATGAATTATATTTTTAGTGGGCTATGTGAGACAGGTTTTACAAAGGTCATGGTATGTACTTCAACTAATGATATGTGGACCGAGTTGAGGAATAATTATGAAGGATATTCCAAGGTAAATTTGGCAAAACTACAAACTCATAGAAAAATATTTGAGAAATTGAAAATGGAATATTTTGAAGATATTGCAAAGTTATTACTTTGAGTTGATGATATTACTAACACTATGGGAGGCCTAGGTTTTGAGATGAAATAATTAGAAGTTACTCAAAAGGTTTTGAGATCACTTCCCATGAAATAGGATGCAAATGTTTTAGCAGTAGAAGAAACAATGGATATCAACAAGTTAACAATGGAAGAATTGAAAGGTACTCTCATAACTTATGATATGAGGATAAGTAAGAATCATGCTCCAATAAAAGAGATTGCATTCAAGGCTTCATAAAAAATAGAAAGGGAAAGTTTCAGAAATAGATAGTGACGAGGAATCTAATTTCATCAAAAGGAATAAGGACTCAAGGAATTTTAGAAATATAAGTAAATTCAGGTGCTACAAGTGTGGTGATCTTGGTCACTATGCATACAATTGTCCACATGATGAAATCAGTGATGATGAAAAATAAGGTCATAGAAGAAAAGAAGATGAAAAGAATAAGTATGAAAAATATGACAAATTCAAGAAAAATAGGTATGAGAAGAAGATAATTTGTTGTAAGGCAAAGAAATATTACTACATTATAGAAGCAATTGATAGCTCAGATCATAATTATAGAGACAATTCATATGATGAAAAGGATGATCATTTATTCCTAGAAATAGAAGGTGAAAGAGAACAATGTTTTGTGTGTGGTCAAAGATATCATAGATCAAGGTATTGCAATGGTTTTAGTGATAGTGAACATGATATGACACATCAAGGAAATAAGCATGGTTAAAGAAATCTTGAGATTTAGTTTGGTATAGAAGATTATAATGATCTTAGTGATAGTGAAGATGAATAAGGGTTTTTCTATGGAATAAAAGAAGTAGAATAAGAAAATTCACTCCAAACAAAAGAATTTAAAAAATAGGACAATGTCTCAGTTGATCTAAAGGAAGAATTCAATGTTATCCTTGAGTAACTACAAGAGGTTAAGGAGAATCTAAAAGAATTGATATGTTCCCTACATGAGAAGTTTGATCCATCAAATGACTTAAAAGGTCAAGATATTTGTACTAAGAAGGAAACATGTATTTCGGAGGCTATAGATATGGATGCGAAGTTGCTACTTGATATAAATTAAGAGAAAGAAGAGGAAGATTCCAAAGCACCAAAGGTCCCATATTTCAAGTTTGGGGAATCATACTCAAAAGGAAAGGAAGTTATAAAATATGAAAGCAAAGACGAAACTAATATTTGTGAGGAGATTTCCAAAGTTCCTATGGATCCAAATATTCAATTTGATTCTTATTTTAAGATAGGTGAATCAAGATCAAAGGGAAAATAAAATCTTGAAGAAAAAGGTAAGGAAGAAACTAAGGAAGAGGTTTTAGATGCTACAAATAAGGTTCAATAATGTAATGCACAAGTTGAAGATGATCATATGGATAATGGTCAAGAAATGTATGAGGAACCAAAGCATGAAAAAAAGGTTTTTCAAGGATATTTTTTTCTTGTAATGGATTTGGACACAGGGATATACATTGCAAGATCCATGGATCAAAGAAGTTTGATTTTGCTAGAAGAAACTTCAAAGGAAGAAGGTATGGTTTTCAGGGATATTGCTTCTCATGTAACAGGATTGGTCATAAAGATTTTCAATGCAAATGAAATGAACAATATAGTTTTTGTTTTAGAGCTACAAAATTCAGAAGTCATGGTAATAATGGTCATGAAAATAAAGCTTCACAATACAAGATTTAGGAAAGGAATGGATATGGAAATTACTCTAAGAAAGAATTTAGGACATGGGCACCATCCAAAGGCTACAATATTAAGTGTTTTACTTGCAATAACTTTGGGCATATTGCAATATGGTTTAGGACTCAATTCCAAACAGGTTCAAGGCAAGAAGGTCAAATAGGTTCAAGACAAGAAGATGAAGTAATTCATCAAGAGAAGGATATCAGAAAGACATGGAAGGAAGTTGATAGAGGAAAGAATCAATGTAATATGGGATTAAAGGTATTCCCACCCCAAAATTAATCACCTAAAAAGAGAAGGTGGTGAGGGGGCTATGCTTAAGAGTCATATATTTTAGCCCCATAGGTGTCCCTTTTGCCATTGATGTCAAAGGGTGAGAGATTTGAGTAAGGGGAGAGCATTGAGTTAGCGGGAGCAGCCTCCAAAGAGAGCATTGATTTAGGATGAGAAACCTTCAAAGAGAGCATTAAGTTAGGGGGAGCAGCCTCCATAGAGAGTATTGAGTAAAGGGGAGCAGCATTGATTCTCATAGATGGTTTTTACAGTGATTGTGGTGTTTTCATTAGAGGTGTTGCTATCAATGAAAAAGGGGCATATTGTTGGATATTGGATTTAATTTGAGGTATTTTATGTTGTCATTGATATCACATGGATTATATATGTCACATGGATCATATTTGGTTTTGGTGGCCAAAATATTTCATAAATAAGCATTTATGATATTTTGAAAAGCATGGCTATTTACAGGGTTTTTATGAAAACCAAGGTAGAAAAAATAAAAGGTTTTATTTAAAACCATGGTGGGCTTATGTGGAAAGGTCTTTTATTAAAATCCAAAGTGGAATTTTATTTCATATAAAAAGGACCTCTGGCGATTAAGATATTAAAGTTTAAAGTTTATGGTTAAATTAATGGAGGGCCGACCTATGTGCAATTAATGGAGGTTGGCACACACACACACACACACACACACACACACACACACACACACATATATATATATATGTAAAGGTTTCAATTTATTTCGAAAATGGGGCATATTATATATTGTCAGAAATATTATTTCTAGGGCTATTTGACTAACTTATTTAGAAGGAGAAATAAGGTGTGTGTAAAGAGATATTTCTAATTTTTCAAAGGGGTTCCAAAAGTGAAGTTTGCATTGTTCTTTTTCAAGAGGATTAATTCTTTAATGAGGTGACAAGGTATGCAATATTGTGATTTATTTTATTTTATGGTATAAGTGGTTTTGGGAGTGAAAAGGTTATGCAATATTGTGATTTATTTTATTTTAAGGTATAAGTGGTTTTGGGAGTGAAAAGGTTATGCAATGTTTTGATTTATTTTATTTTATGGTACAAGTGGTTTTAGGAGAGATAAGGAAGTTGTGCAATTAAATGCCTTGGTGATGATTATTGAAAAGTAGAGTAATTTTGATTATTTTACGATCTACTAACCCTTGTGAATATTGGCAAAAGAATTTTGTGATTGTAGAAGATTTACAAAGAGGTTTTTTTATCTTCATAAAAGGTATGGACACATTCTCCGATTGATTTTTTATGGTGGTTTATTTATGAAATATCATTGGAGGGAAAAGGATTGTTTGTGGTTTCCTTTTTGAAAGTGGTTGGTTGAATGCTTCAAGCTATTCTAAATTGAGATTTGTGTCTAAACCTTGTTTGATAAGCATAGTTGTTGAAGTCCATTGGTTGTGAAAGAACTTGAGTTAGAAAAGAACATGAGTATCATTGTTATGTGAGATTTGTGGTTGAGCATTGTTGAAAAAATTTTAGTTGGTTGATACATACTTGGACTAGGGTTGTGTAAGAGAGAGTTATCCCTTGTGGTGATTGGTTGAGTTGATTTGATTGAGCCTAGTCAAGTGATATATGAAGTGATTGTTCAAGTCCTATGAAATAAACTATACCATTATTCTGATTTGGGTTGAGAGTAATATTAGAACATATTGATTCTTTAATAATTCTCTTTACGCTTCTATAAGATTGACTTGAGTTGAGATTGATTTGAGTTGAGTTAAGCTTATATTGAGATTATCACATATTGATTCTCTAACAATTCTCTTTATGCTTCTATGAGTTGATTTGATTTGAGTTGAGTTGAGATTGAGATTAGAACATATTGAGTCTCTAACAATTATCTTTATGATTCTATGATTTGAGTTGAGTTGAGATCATTGTGGATCATTGTTGTCATCATTTTAAGAGTACATTATCATTCATTGTTGAGTTCATCTTTGAGATTTGCCTTGATAGATTTGTGGATGAGATTTGAGTGCTACTTGAGCATGATTGATTGAGCCTTTGAGAAGGCATTTGTGGATAGTTTTGAGAAATATTTGTGGATATTTTTATGGACATATTTGTGGATAGAGTTTAGAGCATATTTGGGCAAGTTCTTGGTGAGCTTGCTAGAGTATATTTTGGCAAGTTCTTTGTGAGCTTTCTAGAGCAGAATTGGGCAAGTTCTTGGTGATATTGTTAGGGCAGATTTGTATAAGTTATTTGTGAGCTTGCTTGAGTAGATTTGGATAAGTTATATGTGAGATTGTTATTCATATTTGGATAGGTTCTATATGAGCTTGTTATTAAGCATTGTATAAGTTCTATGTGAGATTGTTATTCAACATTGGACAAGTTTTGTGTGAGCTTCTTAAGTAGGTTTTGTGTGAGCCTATTGAGCAGGTTCTTAGTGAGCCTATTGATAGAGCTTTAGAGGTGACAGAGCACATAGGATAGAGTCTTAGCTATTAGATATCTAGTAGCCAGCATAGTTGAAGAAAAATATGAGTGAGGAGTCTTCAAGTGGAGAGAGGTCCACCATTTAGTACAGCAGAGAGATAGATTCTTCTAGAATATCACACATCCAGAGCAGAATGGGAAAGAGTTCTCTTGTGGAAGAGATAAAAAAACTTGAGATTAGGGGATCAACATATCCTTTGGACAAAGATCCATAAACATTGTAATTAGGAGTGATTCCCAAAGAGATTAATTGAGAAAGTTTAAGTAAAATATTTTCTCTATGGAGTACCTCACATTGGGGGAACCACCACTTGGGAGGTCATCTACAATGGTCATAATTCTCAAAAGTGGTATTCTATATCTCATACTGATTAGACATTGGGTGAAAAATAAAACTAAAATTAACTCAAAAATTTTACCTTAGACTAGGTCTAGTGAATGAAGTCAATCAAGCTAGTGAAAAAATCATCTTGATAAAATAGTGAGCTAGAGTAGGTTGTATAACCAATGAGTTAGATACGATTGATTACAATTGGTATCAAATATTAGGTCATAGGATCCTAGGTTATAGGCCTCTAGATTTCTTTTTAATATCTCTTGTAACCATGGCAAACGTAAAATATTAAAATAACACCTCTTTTGTACCCGAGTAACATGACACCTATGTTATGAGGAGGATATTCTAAAAACCCTACACCAGCTAGGTAGGAAGATGATATTGTTATATGCTAAAGGGATGTTATACAAGATGATGTTATTATGAGATACCAAAGGGAAAGACAACTAAAAGAAATAAATGAACCTACTAGTAAATTTGAAAACCTAACTATGTATAATTGCTTCAAGAGCAAAAGTAACAACAAAAAGAACAAATGGACCAACAACATGATTTTATGAATCAGTAGTAAAAAATGATAGAAATTTTAGCCAGGGGTAAGAAACCTATGATCAGATAGGAAGAAACATCTAATAGGACTAAGAAACTAGTAGAAATTAGGTAAGGACTTGACTAGCAAAAGAAAAAAAATGTAAAGGTTTCAAAGTTTGATGGTAAATAAGAAGGCGATGTAAAAAATTGGTTGAGTGAAATATAAACATATTTTTCAATGACAATTTTATCATTTGATTCCAAAACTACATGGTCTATCATCCACGTAGTAGGTGAAGTCTTAGACTAGTTGACCACATTTAAGGAAGGAAAGAAAATGCTATGACTATTAAATGGGAATATTTTGTGGAGGAATTTAAGAAGATATTCTTAACTAAGCAATTATGTGTAGAAAAATTCACTAAATTCACTAATTTATAGAAGGAAAATTTTACTGATAGAGAGTATTAGTAGAAGCTTGTGAAACTTTTGAAGTATATTCCATAATATGAAAATAATGAACAAATGAAAGTGCAAATGTTTATTTTAGGAATTCATCGAAAAATCGGGACTATAATCAATCTGCTCAATCCTAAAGCTATTCAAAAAAACCTATGATTTGGCATGTCCAGAGGAAACTAATAAAGAAACAAATAAGGCATATTTTAACTATCAAAAGATGTTTGAAAGGAAGAAATATGAACTCAAAAAAGGAAAAAGTGTAGGTTTTACAAAAAGAAAAAATAACACAATAAAATAATTAGATAAGAGGAAAGAGCTAAACTTGAAGCATGAATATAAATAGGTTCCATAGCAACAAATATAGAAGGAATAGAAAACATTACTTAGGTAAAAATGATCAAAGACCCTCATTCTAGGAAATATCCAAAAAATAACATATGATAATATGATTGAGAATGGTAAAAAGGATAATAGGGCTCCACCGATAGGATGCTATGTTTGTGATGACCCCCATTTTGGAAATAAATATTCTCAAAGGGAAAATCTTAAGAAGGCATATGAAGAACAAATTAATAACATCTATGTTGCAATAGGTAATTCCACTCTTTATGGATAGGCTACACCTTTTATTTTGAATGGTAAATTATTTGACAAAGATGTGTATATTTTAATTGATAGTGGTGCAACAAATAGCTTTATTTCTACTAGTATAATCAAATATATATTGAAAAGGCTTGCATTTTTGGTAAATGGGTGGAAATTAGAATGTGTTAGCACAAATCTATACAGTCAATTAGTGTCTATTTGAACCCCACATTATCTTACCTCAAGGAATTATCACTTGAAACCTATATGTAGCTCCCTTGCATACCTTTGACATCATTATCAATATGGACTAACCAATATCTCATAAATCCCTTATTAAATTTGAATAAAGGTGGTTAGAATTCATTTATGATTCCAGATAGTAGATTAAGGTCTATTGTGACTACAACTCTTTTAGACCACTTTTATTATCTACCTTGCAAGTTAAGAAGGCAATTAAAAGGGGTGGAATGCTATATGTGGTAAAATTGAATAAAAGGGAAGAGAATAAAGTAAATTGAGATTTTTTTATAAGTATCCCATACTAAATGAAATTAGGGATGTATTTCCTAAAGACTTATCAGGTCTTTCACCTCAATAGGAATTTGAATTATGTATAAAACTTTTGTCTAGGGTTGTATTGATTACTAGGTCACCTTATAGGATGACTCCTATTTCTTTACAAGAGCTAAAAGTACAACTTTAGGACCTATTAGAGAAGGAAATAATTAAACCTAGTGTGTCACCATGGGGTGCTCCTATTCTATTTGTAAAAATAAGGATGACACCTTATGGTTATCTATAGACTATCAAATGCTCAATAAGGTTACTATTGAAAATAGGTATTCCTTGTCTAGAATTGATGATCGAGATCCAGTATCATAGAGAAAAAGAAAACAATTTTCTTTTATTCCATGCAGCCCAATATTACAATCACAACCAAAAATTACAGTCACAGCTGTTTATCCATAAGTCGCAAAATAATGGCGTCTTTTTCGCACTTCTCCAAGCTAGAAATACCACGTGATTATCTTCTCGATTTAGCAATTAATCTTCCATCCCTTGTGCATGCATTTGTTTCCATTTTTAAAGTTTCATAGGTGGCATTCCATTTCTAGCTAGCGGCCCTTCGTTTCCTCTTCCAGAACATTTCGTTTGCCTCCCCGTGTTGCTTCGTTGTCTAGGTATTCGAAACGTGTCACTTTTCGCCTCTTCGTCTTTGACTCATCTTTTGTCATGAAAATACTACCTGTTGCGATATTGTGACGTATTTCCATCGCTTCCCCTTTTCTTCTGCTTTGGTCACAATATCATGACATGTCATGATATCGTGACGTATTTCCATCGCTTCCCACTTTCTTCTAATTCGGTCGTGATATCACGACATGTCACGATATCGTGACGTCTTTCTACTGCACCTTCGTTATTGAGCTACGGTCATGATTTCATGAAATGTTGCAAAATTGTGACATGCCATGATTTCGCGACCATCCGTACTGCCGTAGCCCCTACTTTCGTTGCGGTAGCAATTTCATGACCCTCCGTACTGCCGTAGCCTCTGTTTCTATTTTGGTCATGATTTCACAACCCTTTGCATTGTCATAGCCTCTGCTTTCATTGCAGTCATGCTTTCATGACCCTCTATACTTCCATAGCATTTGCTTCTATTTTGGTCGTGATTTTATGACATGTCACGAAATCACAACATGTCACAATTTCACGACCCTCCGTCCACCGTCACCTCTACCTTGGTTGTATGCCGCGATTTCGTGACATGTCATGATTTTGTGACCCTCCGTCCGTCGTAGCCTCTGCCTTGGTTGTATGTCCGTGATTTTGTGACATGTCATGAAATCATGACATGTCACAATTTCATGACCCTCCGTCTACCATAGCCTCTGCCTTGGTTGTATGCCACGATTTTGTGACCCTTCGTCTGTCGTATCCCTGCTTCCTGATTTGGTCGTGATTTCATGACATGTCATGATTTCATGACCCTCCTTCTACCATAGCTTCTTTCCCTATTGGTTGGTGCAGGATTGCTCTGTTGCCCTCGGATTCTCTTGCCTCAGACACCCGGGGTAGATTGATAAGTGATCCTCACTTCTGAACTATTGGAGGGAGACCCAGGTGGTCAACCTCCATTTTAGACAACCAAGTTGCATCTTCTACTGGTCTGCCCTTCCACTTGACCAAATATTCAAAATACTGTCTGTTTTTGGTACTTTTGCCTTCTCTTGTGTCCAGTATTTCCTCTATCTCATCTATGGTTGGAGTAGATGCTGGAATACTCCACAAATTTGCATAGGGTGCCTCACTACTATCCCATTCATGGTATTTTACTAAATCTGATATGTTAAAAATAGGTGAAATGTCAAGCCCACTTGGCAATTCCACTTTATATGCATTGCCTGACTCCTGTTTTTCCAGTATTCTGCATGGCCCAAATTTCTTCATCTTCAATTTGTTATAAGCTTTAGCTGGAAACCTTTATTTTTTGAGATGGACCATGACCTCATCTCCCACTTCGAACTCTTTGAACCGCCTCTTTTGGTCTGCTCTTGTCTTATACTGAGTATTCATTTTTGTAATTTGTCTCTTTACTTCTTCATGCAGGATTTTCATTTGTTTCACAAATTCCTTAGCCTCGACACTGCACTTTTCTCCTTTATCTAATTTCCTCAGCTTAGAAACATTTCTTGGGCTATTTCCATATATGAATTGGAATGGATATTTGTTTGTACTCTTGTTGACAGAATTTTTGTATGCAAATTTTGCCTGCGGCAAAACCAAATCCCATCCCTTGGGTTTATCTGCTAACAAGCATATTAATAAATTACCCAGACTTCTATTTACCACCTCTGTCTATCCATTAGTCTGTGGGTGGTATGCAGAACTGAACTTCAGATCTGTCTTCAACTTCTTCCACAATGTTCTCCAAAAATATCCAACAAAATTTGTGTCTCTGTCAAAAACTATGCTTTTTGGTGGACCGTGACGTCGTACCACTTCCTTGAAGAATAACCCTGCAATGTGCACCACGTCACTTGTTTTCTGGCAAGGAATAAAATGTGCCATCTTGGAGAATCTGTCAACCACCACAAATACGAAGTAATTTCCCCTATGTGTTCTTGGCAACCCAAGAATGAAATCCATGCTGATGTCCTCCCATGGCCTCTCAGGTATAGGTAATAGCTGATATAATCCTGTGTTCTACCTCACTCCTTTTTCCATATAACATATTCTACAACTTTGCAAAAACTTGTTCACATCCTACTGTAGTTGCAGCCAATAATAGTTCTCACTCACCAGGGCAATGGTCTTATCCCGACCAAAATGTCCAGCCAGTCCTCCGTTGTGTTTCTCTTTGACTAAGTTTTTCCGCATGGAACTCCTTGGAATGCATAATATACTTCCTTTGAACAACATTCCATATTGGATTAGAAAATCCAACCATTTTGTCCTATCCACAGTAACAGGTGTCGAGCAAGCCTTCCAGGCTTCTGCAAAATCAGGATCTTTTGGGTACAGGCCCTTCAATTCTTCGAATCCTACCACTTCCACTGTCATTTCAATCAGCAAAATTTTGCCTTCTACTTAAGGCATCTGCAACTCTATTTGATTTTTTGCTTCTGTGCTTTAACACAAAGGTATAGCTTTGGAAAAACTCAATCCACTTCAAGTGCCTCTGGTTCAGTTTTCCCTGGCTGTTTATATACTATAAGGCCTGATGATCAGTATATAACACAAACTCTTTTGGCAGCAAATAATGTCTCCACTTCTTCAAGGACTAAACTATGGCATAGAATTCTTGATCATACACTGAATACTTTTTCCTGGCATCATTGAGTTTCTCACTGAAGTAAGCAACAGGATTACCTTCTTGACTCAGCACAGCTCCAATGGCACTACCACTGGCATCACAGTCTACTTGAAATACCTTATTAAAGTCTAGAAGTGCTAAAACAGGTTGCTCAGTGACCTTCTTCTTCAACATATCAAAGCTTTTGTCAGCTCCCAAGGTCCACTTAAAGTCTTTCCTATCCCCTCTCATTGTCTCTATAAGGGGTGCACAAATACTACTAAATTTTTTGATGAATTTCCTATAAAAATTGGCTAAACCATGAAATGATCTCACTTCAAAAGTGCTTCTTGGAGTAGGCCATTCAATGATAGCCCTCACCTTTTCTGGGTCCATCTTCAGACCTTCAACTGAGATGAAAAATCCCAAGTATACCAACTCCTTCTTCACAAAATTGCACTTCTTCAAGTTGATCAACAACTGTTCTTCCCTTAGCTTCTCAAAAACCCTCCTGATGTGCATCAGGTGCTCTTCCAGGGTTCTACTGAATATCAAAATGTCATCCAAATAGACAATAACAAACTTGCCTAAGAGCTCCTTCAGCACTTCATTCATCAACTGCATGAAAGTGCTTGGTGCATTGGTTAGCCCAAATGGCATGACCAACCACTCATATAAACATTCTCTGGTTTTGAAAGCAGTTTTCCACTCATCTCCTTCTCTGATCCAAATCTAATGGTAGCCACTATTTAGGTCAATCTTGGCGAAGTACTTGGCTCCACTCAAACAGTCCATAATATCATCCATCCTTGGTAATGGAAATCTGTATTTGATGGTGATCTTGTTTATAGCTCGGGAGTCTGTGCACATCTTCCACTCCCCATCCTTATTTGGTGCTAGTATTGTAGGTACCGCACATGGACTCAAGCTTTCTCGAATCAGTCCCTTTTTCAACAACTCATGGACTTGTCTACTTAGCTCCTCACTTTCCATAGGAGTCATTCTGTGGGCTGCCTTGTTGGGTAAACTAGATCCGGGTACCAAATCAATATGGTGACTGATCTTTCTCATCGATGGTAAACCCTCAGGCACATTGTCTGATATGATGTCTGGAAATTCTTCTAATAGGTGTTTGACCTCTACTGGAACATCTGTGTATTGTTATTTCTTAATAGTAGGGATTAATGCATAACACATTGAATCCCTCTTCAGACCTTCCAAAAACTGTCTTCCTTCCACTAGGTAGATTCTGGCACTACTACACACTTTCTCATCCACTTCCTTCAGTGGCTTCAATTTGTGACATACTCCATTCTTCATTAGAGAGTACGTATTTGCATGCCCATCGTGCATTTCACGTTTGTCAAATTGCCATGGTCTTCCCAACAATAAATGGCAAGAATCCATTGACAATATATCACATAGGACCTCATCTTGATAATTTCCAATGTGAAATTTGACCAAGCACTGTTCACTGACAAGTGCTCTATGGTCTTTCTACAACCATGCAATCCGATATGGATGTGGGTGCTTCCTCTTCTCCAAATTCAACTTAGTAACCATCTCTTCTAAAACTAAGTTTTCTGTGCTACCATTATCAATGATAACATTATAGACCTTCCCTGCACATTTGCACCTTATGCAGAACAGGCTCTTCCTCTATTTTGGTTATTTTTCCTCATTCAACAGTGTTCTTTTCATCATCAACACTTCTCCTCCTTCTGTCTCTTTAGAGTGTTCGACTCTACACCTTCATCTGCCACAGCAACTCTGACATGACCCTCAGGTCTCCTGTCTGTCCTTTCTTGGTGTTGAGGACATTTGTATGACCGATTTCCTTCTTCTCCACACTGGAAACAGGTTCCATGGAATACCCCTCTTCCATACCCACATCCAGGTCTACCTCTTCCTCTCTGGTAGTCATTGTTTTGATCATGCAGGCGGTAGGTATTTTACTTTTTCTGTTCCTGGGTTTTGCTTGTTTCCCCAGTCTTCTTCTGGTCTCGGTAATTTCCTCCACCGGTTCTTCCACCATGATCCCTTCCTCTGGTTACCTTCGAATCTTCTATTTAGTTTCTCTTCTACATTCAAGGCCAACTGGTATGCATATTATATGGTGGCTATTCTAATCAATCTGAGCTCTTCTTGAATGTTCATTCTCAACCCGTTGATGTATCTAGCTACTTTCTCCTTATTAGCCCCTGAATGGCCAGTTATGATGGAGATATTGTAGAATTATTCTATGTATTCTTGGACAGACTTGCCTGCTTGCCTCAGAATCTACATTATCCTCAACAGGTCCAACTCGTAATCCGTAGGAATAAATTGTCTCTTCAACTTCTCCACAATTCGGTCCCATCTGGTTATTTTCTCCTTTCTATTTTTATTTCTTTTGAGTTGTATTCCTTTCCACCATAAACTAGCATGGCCTTTTAATTTTGTTTTTGCAAGTTTTATCCAGTCTGGATATGCCACCTCCTCATACTCAAAGTATTCCTCCATATCGTTGATCCAATCAATAAAATCTTCTGGGTTGAGGTGCCCAGAATATGTAGAGACATTAAACTTTGGTCTCTTCCCAGCCTGAGATAGAGCTTTCAACAGTCTAGCTTAAGAAGGATCCAATGCATCTTCATCATCTGATGGACCCTCAGTTTCCCAGGCTTCATTGTTACTCTGTTCTTCTCCCTTAGGTTCAGTCAGTTTTTGCAATTCTTCCTATAGGGCTTGCACTTGCCTTTGCAATGCTCTGAAATATTCATCCTGCGCCACATTTCTCCCATGACCACAATTTCTTTTTGGAGGCATCCTGATCATGATTTCTTTGTTACACTACTTAGGCACTCTCGTTCTCTCTTCTCAGAATCCTTCCATAGATCCTGGTGCAAACTACCTCACATTCGAATTCTGTTTGCACACTCAGAATCACTCGCTCTGATACCACTTGATCGAGATCCAGTATCACAGAGAAAAAGAAAACAATTTTATTTTATTCCATGCAGCCCAATATTACAATCACAGCCAAAAATTATAGTCACGGCTGTTTATCCATAAGTCACAAAAGAATGGCATCTTTTTTGCACTTCTCCAAGCTAGAAATACCACGTGATTATCTTCTCGATTTAGCAATTAATCTTCCATCCCTTGTGCATGCCTTTATTTCCATTTTTAAAGGTTCTTAGGTGGCATTCCATTTCCAGCTAGCAGCCCTTCGTTTCCTCTTCTAGAACCTTTCATTTGCCTCCCCGTGTTGATTCATTGTCCAAGTATTCGACACGTGTCACTTTCTGCCTCTTCATCTTCGGTTCATCTTTCATCATGAAAATACTACCTATCATGATATCATGACGTATTTCCATCACTTCCCCATTTCTTCTGCTTTGGTCACGGTATAACGACATATCATGATATCGTGACATATTTCCATCACTTCCCCCTTTCTTCTGCTTTGGTCGTGATATCATGACATGTCGTGATATCGTGACGTCTTTCTACTACGCCTTCGTTCTTGAGCTGTAGTCACGAAATCGTGACATGTCGATACTGTCGTGATTTTGTGACCCTCCATACTGTTGTAGCCTTTATTTCTATTTTTTTCATGATTTTGTGACCCTTCACACTGTCGTAGCCTCTGCTTCTGTTGCGGTCACGATTTTGCGACCCTCCATACTGTCATAGCCTTTGTTTATGTTTTGGTCACGATTTCGTGACATGTCATGATTTTGCGACCCTCCATCCGCTGTTGCCTCTGCTTTGGTTGTATGCTGCGATTTTGCAACATGTTGTGATTTTGTGACCCTCCATCCACCATAGCCTCTACCTTGGTTATATGCTGTGATTTCGTGACATGTCGCAAAATCGTGACATGTCATGATTTTGTGACCCTCCGTTCATCGTAGCCTCTGCCTTGGTTGTATGCCACGATTTCATGACCCTCCGTTCGTCGTAGCCCTACTTCCTGATTTGGTCATGATTTTGTGACCCTCCTTTTGCCGTAGCTTCTTTCCCTATTGGTTGGTGTAGGATTGCTCTGCTGCCCTCGGATGCTCCTGCATCAATTGATTACCTCTTTGATCAATTAAAAGGACACCTCATTTTATCTAAAATTGATCTCAGATAAGGGTATCATCATCTAAAAATTCATGAGGAATACACTCAAAAGACTCCATTTAAAACAAGGTATGGACATTATGAATTTACAATCCTATATTTTGGATTGACAAATGTCCCAACTGCCTTCATGAATCTCATGAATAGTGTTTTTTGGAGCAACTAGATCATTTAGTACTTATATTTCTTGATGATATATTAATTTACTCCTAAACTAAGGAGGAACATGATCAACATATGAATATTGTACTTGAGGTACTTAGGAGGAATCAATTGTAGAGGAATTTATCGAAATGTGAGTTTTGTACTCCTCAGGTGCAATATTTGGGGCATGTGATCTTATCTAATGGAATAACCATATATCATAAGAAAATTGAAGCTATCATAAAATGGCCTACACCCACCAATGTAACTAAAGTATCTAGTTTTATGGAAATGGCAAGTTACTACAAGCATTTTATAAGGATATTTTCAAAAATTGCATACCCTATCACAAACCTCCCAAGAAAAGGGAAGGTATTCAAATGGATAAATAATTTTGAGGAATCCTTCAATACTTTGAAGGAGACATTGAAAAATACTTTGATTCTCAAGATACCTAATTCTCCAAAAAAAATTATGATTTATCCTAATGCTTCTATTGAAGGTCTAGGAGGATTCCTAACCCAATATGAAGTAGTTATCGCTTATGAATCATGAAATATTAAAGGACATGAGATGAATTATTCTACACAAGACTTAGAATTAGTAGTGGTTATGCATGCTCTCAAAATTTTGAGGTATTATTTACTAGGGAATCCCTTCGAGCTTAAACCTAATCACCAGAGTTTGAGATACATATTTATGCAACTAATATTAAATGCAAGACCAAGGCTGATCGATGGAATTCTTGGCAGAATATGATTTTGGCATTGAATATATCAAGGATAAGGAAAATAATATAGTGGATTCCTTGAGTAGAAGAGGACACATAATCACTATGTCTCAATATCAATACAACTTAGTTGATCAAGTCAAAAGTCACCAACAAAGAGATGACTATTGTAATAAGTGTCAAGCATATGTTGAGTTTGGACCTAACAAGGACACATATTTTGTAGTAAAAAATGATCTATTGTACTTCAAAAAATATTGTTTATTATAGATATAGGTGAGTTGAGAAATGTTATCTTAATAGAACACATTATACTCCTTACTTCATACACCCGGGTCGGATAAAAGTATAGGAGAATTTGAGTAAAACATTATTTGACCAAGAATGAAAAGGGATATTAATAATTTTGTGGATAGGTGTCTATAATATCAAAAAGTAAAAGCTAAACAATTTCACCCAATAGGATGGTTGTATCCATATTTTATTCCCACCCAAAAGTGGTAAGTTATATATGTAGACACAAAAATAGCACCAATCTGATTATGTGATGACAAATGCTAATTGCATTGACACACACAGCCCCTAGGGCAACCCCCAGAGGTTAAAAAATGGTCCTTACCACTCCCAAAAGTAGTTTGGAAGGTCAAAGGTCAATTTGGCACCTTTTTGGCATTTTTCTCCCTACTCATCTCACCCATGGATGATTACAAACTGGTATTCATCCCACCCAAGGACGATTATCAATATTCACCCTAGGGTGAGGCGAATAAAAGGTTTGACTGGAAAAAATTCAAACCTCGATAGGTCTGCCAGTTAACTGTAGCCTCAGACCATGCAATTGTGAGGAGCAACTTCAAATCAAGGAGAAAGACTTCAGTCATGCATGTATTTGATTTTTGGAGGCCTCATGCAAGGAGACTCTAAATCAAGGAATAATATTTTTCCCAAAATAGGACATGCAACTCCAATGGCACCCTCACATGCGCATTCAAACAGAGAGACCCTAGGTCTATAAATTGGTGAGTCTTCTCACCCAAAAATATAGAGAGAAGCAGCATTTTGATCAATGACATGCTGCCATTTTACATCCACCCACATACCTTTTGATTTGTGTCTTTCACATCCTTGATATTTTTTGAAATGGAGGTCATAGGGTGGTTATTGGAAGCACAAATCTGAACCCAAACCCAAAAATTTGGCCACAATATCCCACAAAATTTTTTGACAACACCCCATAAGAGGTTTTGGACCCATCCCAAGTTGATTTATGCCAAAACAGAGTCCTAAACGGTAGGCATCCTGCCCCCAGGTGCCCCCCAAACTATCATAGTTCTAAACACCCCACCCCAGAGCGATTAGAAATATGTGGTAGATTTCTTTGATTTTTATTTTGCATCTGATTCTAGGTTGTTTACATATGCTGTCATTTAAATTTTAGGTTATTCTGACAAGTTTTGATCATGCTTTTATCATTTCCCGCCTTCACTAACATGTAGATAGTGCCATCATATTTTGGGTGATAGAGGCCAAATTGGGAAAATATGACCTTCTGGGTCTTCCCAAAATACCCCCAATTAGCTAACCCCAACTTTTTAGGTTATTTGGAGCTTCCCGGATGTGACATTTGGGACTATGATTTTTAACACTTTGTTGTAGGTCTATTTTTCCTGCCCCAGAGCGAATACAAATCTGTGATGAATTTTTTGACTGTTCCATTTGCAATGTCTTACTGGTGATGTTTTGATGCCCCTATCAAGTTTTTAGATCATTTGGATCTATTTCAGTTATCATTTTAATTATATTTTGCATGTGCTAGTTGAAGGCGTGGGGATTGCATGTTTTATTTCATCTACAGGTGCTACTGACTATTTTATGTTTTTTTGAACATAGGAACTGGACATTAGAGGAGTAGAAAGGAGTAAAGACTCATCAACACAAGTGGCGGTGATGTTTGGTCCGCCTATTTTACATGTGGGCATGCGAAAGAAGGAATAGCATCCATGGGTGTAACAAGAACACATTTAACGCTCCTAGCCCATGAAAAGGGAGGAGACGGATTGTAACCAAATTTTGAAACATATTAATAAAAAGGGTTGTCTTCCATATTGGATTTTTATTTGGTTTCAATTCGTTAATGCCTCTTTCCTTTCATGCACTTTCAATTCATAGGATTTAGCATTATTTTTTGTTTCGTTTGCATCGCATCTAGGTTTTTCCTTTTTGTTTCCGTATTTTTGTGCTTTCAATATGAATGTATTTTGTGGTCAGTTTACCTAAAAATATATTTTACATGATGATATACTTATGGTGGTAGATAAATTGACTAAAGTTTCACATTTCATACCTAGGAATATCCAATATGATGCACCTGCCATTGTAAATTTACAAGGAAATGTTCTATTTGCATGGGTTTTTGGAAGTCATTATCTTAGATAGAGATTCTTGATTTACATCAAAATTTTGGTAAGCATTGCGTCGAGCCTTGGGTACAAAAATTAATATTAGTTTTGCATACCATCCAGAAATAGATGTTTAGATTGAAAGAGTTAATCAGGTATTTTAAGACATGTTATGCATGCACTGTATGGACCATAAAACTAAGTTGGAATACCATCTTTATATGGTTAAATTTTCTTATAATAATATCCATCATACTTCTCTGGGTATGGCTCTATTTGAGGCCTTGTATGGGAGATGATGTAGAACATTTCTATATTGGTATAATCCAAATGATCGAGTAGTGATCATTCCAGATATTATAAAGTGTTAGCTTTTGATGTAGTATGCAATGGGATATATCAATCACAAGATGCAAAATAATATTAAAGAAATTAAATCTATGAGATGACTAAATATGCTATAAATAGAAATTATGAAAATGAATACGATGTAGCTATGGAGTAAATGGATACTCCATGAATAAAGCTACTGGACTACATTGCACCCATCACCAATATATGGTGATATACATAGCACTATGTTACTACCTACGAATATGCTATGAGCTTGTTATATGCTTTTTACATGAGGTCCTTTTTATATAGGAAGATAGGTTCCTTGGCCAACAATCTACCTAGTTATACAAGGGATACCTTACACATATACAACTTGCACATTGAAACTTGTGTATTTAATACGTTTCATAAAGTAACTAGATAAATTCCCCCTAAAATAACCTAATTTCCTAATTATGTACCTAGGAAGGTACATTTACATGATCCAAATGATGTAATATACTCTATCTCTAACACCCCCTTATATTAAACTATTTGGGTAGATAAGACTTCAGTATTCAATGTAGATCTTCTTCCATTGAATGATATTTGTCTTGTTCAGGTTCACCATATTCTTCTTCTTGTGAGGAGTCTTGATCTAGTTGTTTTTTTGCTACTTCAGTCTTCATGTCATGGCCTCTCATATTTTTTAATTATTTGTTCCTTGATGTCAAGTGTATTTGATGGACCATTGCTCTCATGATGTTACATATCTTGAGTATATCAGAATAGACCCATATTCTTTCTTTTGAACCTATGTAAAACCTATTTCTCTATCATTCATATGTATTAAAATTGAGCTCATTGTTAGTAGATCCATTTAAAATATTTTTTTGGAGGTAATAGTCTATTCTATGTAGTAATATTTCTTCATAGCTCTTATAATATATGTATTTATAATAGCAAGAGAAATATGAGTGATTTGTCCTATTACAATATTTGCATGGATGGAAACTACAATAGTTAACCTTTTCATAACCATATTAATTGCAATAGGTGCATAGTAGTGATGATCTACCAATTTTGTAGTCTATTTTGGGAACATCATGTTTGTTTATTTCTTTGATAAGACCTTCTAACCATATGTGCGCAATTGAAGCTATTGCATATTTTCATTTTTGTACAATATCTTGTTCATCAATATTTTCCTTTTCAATTTTTCTTTGTCATTAGTCTCACTAGAAGAATCTTTCTTTTCATAATTATTAATTTCAGAACTTGTTTCGCATCTTATTGGTTTTTCCATTTCTTTAGATTTTACATCATTGTAATCCATTGAATTTTCAATCAAGATTTTAATCCATATTGGTATTTTCTTCATTCCACTTCTAAGAGTATTCCTTAGCATGCTAGTGGTCATTTGTATTGCTCTTTTAGAGTGAAAAATACATGTATTCTTAGGGATAGAGTCTTAGTAGCAGTATACCTTATGACTACCTTCTTTAGAACATATGAACACTAATTAAAGTATATAAGATTGATTTGATAAAATGTTTATTAATCCTTAGGATTTTAGACTTCCTTATCTCCCTAGTAATGATATTATATATACCTAATACAAGTTTATATTTTGTAGAAAGCTTATATATTTCCAATGGATTTAGAATTTGATAATATTTGGTAGATAATATTATTATCAAGTTTTGTAGAATGCATTATGACTCCCTAATGATTTTAGAATATTATGTAGTGATTTTTAAAATGTGGTTCAACTTTAGGTTTATTTTGCAAAGTTTTTTAAATATCAAAATAGACTTTTATAACATCTTATTACTATTAGCTTTTTATGAATGAGCCATGAGAGATAACAATCACAAGATGTAGAATAATATGAAATAAATTAAATCTTCTAGATGACTAAAGCATGATGAAATATAAATTATATAAAATATTACAATGTAGCTATGGAGGAAGGAAAAACTCCATTAAAAAAGCTACAGATCTACATCATATCCATCACCAATAAATGGTGTGGAACACAAAACTACACTATCCACTAACCTACGCTATATGACTATGTTCTCCAGCATTCTTATAAATATATATAAGAGGCCATACTTATATAAGAAAAATAGGATGCTTGGCCATCACTCTATCTACTTGTGCATAGGATAACTTGCACATGTACAACTTGCATATTGACACTTGTCCACTTATTACATTGCCGAAAGTAACTAGATAACTTGCATAGGATGTAATCTAGATAAGTATATTTGAGGATACATTTACATAACCCAAATTATGGAATAGACATTATTTCCAACACCCCCCATGTATTACATTATTTAAATATTGAAGGCTTTAGTATTCAATATAGATTTTCTTCATCTTCTTTTGATTGATTTGTTTCTTGTTCTACCACTTCTATATTCATGTCAATGCTACTTGTCTTTTTAAATTCTCTACTTCTTGGTCTCAAGTGTCTTTGGTGATTCATAGCTCTCATGATGATGCATGTCTTGAGTGGATGAATTGGACCTTCTTCCAAATTTTATCTCTTGGTAGGACTTGGTTCTTTTTCACTCATAAGTACCAACCATGAGCTTAATGTTAGTATATTTATGTAAAATAAATTTCTAAAGATAAGAGTTTAACATTTGAAGCAATCTTCTTTCATATCCTGTATAATATCTATATTTTAGGTGACAGGAAAAATATGAGTAATTTTTTCCATCACAATATTTGCATGGATGTAAACTCTAACAATTTGTTTTTTCATGATCATGTTGATTGCAATGGGAGCACAATAGAGATGATCTAGAAATTTTGTGATAATATTTTGGAATATCATGTTTTTCTATCTCCTTAATATTTTCTACAAATCATATGTGCACAATTGAAGCTATTCCATTTTGCATAAAGTCTTGTTGACCAGTATTTTCTTGTTTTTATTCAATTGATTCATTAGATGAATATTCCTTTGTATAGCTATTGACTTCAGAAATTATATCATATTATACAGGTTCTTCCTTTTATTTCCTCTTTTCATCATTGGAGTCCATCATGTTCTTGATCCACATTGGTTTTTTTCTTATTCCACTTCTAAGAGCATTACCAATTATGCCATTAGATATTTGTATGACCTAAATTTTTATAGGACCAAGATTTTAAGATATGTGCTCCTTGATTGAAAAATGATATAGTGCTTTTTGCAAAAATATAATTTATTTTTTGGTTGATTTTGTACAAGTTTTGCAAGAATAAAAAATCAACTTTTCAACACCTGATTTATCCTAATTGAACTAAGCACATTTTCAATTTTGAAGAGGTTTTGATGTTGGAATTCTTTTACCACTTTTTAGATATTTGAGACAAGTAAAAATATGTTTATCCAACCTTAATAAAATTTCCTTAATAACATATTTTATATCCATTGGATTATTTCTAATTTCTAAATAAAATAAATTTCATGGAGTAATCCTTGTGACTCCCAAGTTTGGAAAATTAGAGAAATGATAATAATATTTGCAATATGGTTTAATCCAAGTTGAATTCATTATTCCTCCTAAGTAATATTGTAAATATTAAATTAATAATATAAGTCACCTCTTTGGCTTTCAATATCTAATTTTTAACCTTAGTTTATAACCCTTGTAACTCCAACTTATGAAAGCAATAATAAATGAGATTTAGACCTTACCTTATGGATGTAAAATCTTCTTAATATTCAACACTTTCTACATCTGAGTATGACAATTTATATGAGGTACCTTGGGCACTCATTTTAATGGAGATTACTTAGAGTGGAAAGACTTGAATGATGTATGTATGCCACTGAATGTTGATATTTAGAAATGGGGAGATTTTAATGCTTCTTCCCTTTGCATTCCACACTACATTTCAAATGTTTTTACTGCACTTCTCTCATGCCTTGACTATGATGCATTGTTCCTTCGGAAATATTTTATTGTTCTTCACTCATTCATATTGATCTTGGATTTAAGATGCCTTTTAAGCACTATTGATCATAGGTATTGTGACAAGTTTCACTTGCGTTACACGTGAGTGATCCATTATTTATGTAACACTCAAAAACCTTTCTTCAATGCTCTTAGAGAAAATAGAAAATATATGAGCACTTGTGTGAAGCTAATGGAGAATACCAAGTGTCACATCTTTGCTTGTAACTCCTTCATGGAAGTTTCTAGAATGTTGAGAGAAATGGTGACCAAAATGCCAAGTGTTATTTCTACATGAAATATGTTCTTGTAATACCTTTGAGGATGAATATTATAACTCCATGATCCTTCTTCTTTGCAATTTTTCTTGGGCAGCAAGCAAGATTTTTCTCTACAGGTGTATTGGGTGATGCACTATAGAGCTTGGATGGTTATTTGAGGATTTCCTTTGTGAGTGGTCTTCTCCAAGTTAGAGACCATGACTATAACACCTTCTCTTTTTATTTTACACCTCTAAAGATATTTATTTCCTTGTAGATATTTCATGTCATTTTTTGTATTGATATACACTCACCTTTCTACGTAAATACGCTCATGAATGATCTGAAATGAGCTTATATTTTGCAGATACATATGTCCAATATGAGCCCTCAAATGTCTCCTTCTAGATTAGGAAGAAGAGTGTTGACACTCAATATTTGATGGTTATTATTTTTCTTTAGAATACATGCCCTAATGTGGCATTTCCAAATCTACTATTATGCTTCTTTTGCACTCTATTTCTAGATTTTAAATTCTAGTTTCATGGTAGATTTCTTTCAATACAAGGATTTCAGGTTGTATTTAAAAAGTAGACACAATTTTTCCCTTTTTATTGGACACTTTTGATAACAAGTCCAAGTTTCAATAATAGTAGATAGAATATTTTTAATTGATGTAAATTTTCTAGACTTTTTTCCACATGATGATAATTTTATCATTTGAGTCCAAAATTGCATGGTCTATCCTCCACCTAGTAGGTGCAACCATAGAGTGGTGGAACACATTTAAGGAAGGAAATAAAATGCTATGAATATTAAATGGGAATATTTTTTGGAGTAATTTAAGAAGATATTTTTAACTAAGCAATTTTATGAAAATAAATTCATTGAATTCACTAATTTATAGAAGGAAACTTTGATTGTCAAAGAGTATTAGTAGAATCTTGTGAAACTTCTGAAGTATATTCCAGAACATGAAAATAATGAAAAAATGAAAGTGCAAATGTTTAATTTAGGGGTTCATCCAAAAATAAGAACTATAATCAATCTACTCAATCCTGAAGATCTTCAAAAAGCCTATGATTTGGCATGTCAAGAGGAAATTAATCAGGAAATAAAGAAGGTATATTTTAACTATCTAAAGATGTTATAAATGGAGAAATTTGAACTTAGAAAAATAAAAAGTGTAGGTTTTATAAAATGAAAAAAAGAACACAATAAAAAAAATAGATAAGTGGAAAGAGCTAAACTTGAAAGCATGAATAGAAATAGGTTCCATAACAACAAAGATAGAAGGGATAGGAAAAATTACTTAGGTAAAAATGATTAAAGACCCTCATTCTAGGAAATATCCAAAGAAAAAACATACGATAATAGGATTGAGAATGGTAAAAAGGATAATAGGGCTCCATCGATAGGATGTTATGTTTGTGATGACCCCCATTTTACAAATAAATATTCTCAAAGGGCAAATCTTAAGAAGGCACCTGAAGAACAAACCAATCGCATCTATGTTGCAATACATAATTCCACTCTTTATGGATGGGCTATACCTTTTATTTTGAATGGTAATTTTTTTTACAAATATGTGCATATTTTAAATGATAGTGGTGCAACAGATAGCTTTATTTCTACTAGTATAATCAAGGATATACCAAAAAGTCTTGTATTTTTGGTAAATGGGTGGAAAGTAGAATATGTGTTAGGACAAATCTATTTAGTCAATTAGTGTCTATTTGAACCACACATTACCTTACCTCAAGGAAATACTAATTGGCACCTATATGTAGCTCCCTTGCACGCCTTTGACATAATTATTAATATGGATTGGCTAAGATCTCATAAAGCCCTTATTAAATTTGAAGAAAGGTGGTTAGAATTCACTAATAATTCCAAATAGTATATTAAGGTCTATTGTGACTGCAACTCTTTTAGACCACATCTATTATCTACCTTGCAAGTTAGGAAGGCAATTAAAAGGGGTGGAATGATATATGTGGTCAAATTGAATAAAAGGGAAGAGACTAAAGCAAACTTAGATATTTTTTAGAAATATCCCATACTAAATGAATTTAGGGATGTATTTCCTAAAGACTTGTCAAGTCTTTCACCTTAATGGAAATTTGATTTCTCTATAGAACTTTTCACTAAGGTTGCACTGATCGCTAGGTCACCTTATAGGATGACTCCTATTGATTTACACGAGCTAAAAGGACAACTTCAAGAATTATTAAATAAGGGACTAATTAAACCTAGTGTATCACCATGGGGTGCTCATATTCTATTTGTAAAGTAATGACGACTCCTTATGGTATGTATAGACTATCAAATGCTCAATAAGGTTACTATTAAAAATGGGTATTCCTTACCTAGAATTGATGACCTCTTTGATAAATTAAAAGGACACACAATTTTATCAAAAATTGACCTCATATTAGGGTATCATCATCTAAGAATTCATGAGGAAGACACTTAAAATACTCTATTTAAAATAAGGTATGGACATTATGAATTTACAATCCTATCTTCTGGATTGACAAACGTCCCAAGCGCCTTCATGAATCTCATGAATAGTATTTTATAGGAGCAAATAGATAATTTTGTACTTATATTTCTTGACAATATTATAATTTACTCCTAAACCAAGGAGGAACATAATCGATGTATGAATATTGTATTTGAGGTACTGAGGAGGAATCAATTGTATAGGAATTTATCAAAATGTGAGTTTTTTAATCCTCAGGTGCAATATTTGAGGTATGTGATCTTTGCTAATGGAATCACCATAGATCATAAGAAAATTAAAGCTACATTAAAAATGGCCTATACCCACCATTGTAATTGAAGTACGTAGTTTTATGGAAATGGCGAGTTCCTACAAGCATTTTATAAGGATATTTTCAAAAATTGTGTACCCTATCACAAACCTCACAAGAAAAGGGAAGGTATTCAAATGGATAAATCATTTTGAGGAAGCCTTCAATACTTTGAATGAGATATTGAAAACCACTCTGATTCTTAAGATAATCCTCCAAAAATATTATGATTTATAGTAATGCTTCTATTGAAGGTCTAGGAGAAGTCCTAACCCAAGATGAAGTAGTTATCGCTTATGAATCATGAAATTTTAAAATACATGAGATGAATTATGCTACACATGACTTAGAATTAGTAGTGGCTATGCATGCACTCAAAATTTTGAGGTATTATTTACTAGGGAAGCCCTTTGAGCTTAAAACTAATCACCAAAGTTTAAGATATATCTTTATGCAATTAATGTTGAATGTAAGACAATGTTGATGGATGGAATTCCTAGAAAAATATGATTTTGGCATTAAATATATCAAGGATAAGGAAAATATATTGTGGATTCCTTGAGTAGAAGAGGGTACATAATCGCTATATCTCAATATCAATACAACTTAGTTGATCAAGTTAAAAGGCACCAACAAAGAGATGATTATTGTAATAAGTGTCAAGCATAGGTTGAGTTTGAATCTATCCAAGACACAAATTTTGTAGTCAAGAATGATCTATTGTACTTAAAATATAGATTGGTTATTCTAGATATAGGTGATTTGAGGAATGTTATCCTAAGAGAGGCACATTATAATCCTTACTCCATACACCTAGGTGGGGTAAACATGTGGGAGAATTTGAGGAAAACCTTAATTTGACCAGGAATGAAAAGTGATATCAATAATTTTGTGGCTAGGTGTCTATAATATCAAAAAGTAAAAGCTAAACAATTTCACCCAATAGGATTGTTTTATCCATATTTCATTCCCACCCAAAAGTGGTAATTTATATCAATGTATTTTGTGGTCAATTTACCTCAAACTAGATTTGACATGATGATATACTTATGGTGATAGATAAATTGACTAAAATTGCACATTTCATGCCTAGGAATATCCAATATGATGCACTTGCCATTACAAATTTACAAGGAAATATTCTATTTGCATGGGTTTTTGAAATTCATTATCATAGATAGAGATTCTTGATTTACATAAAAATTTTGGCAAGCATTGCATCAAGCCTTGGGTACAAAACTCAATATTAGTTTTGCATACCATCCAAAAATAGATGTCTAGACTACAAGAGTTAATCAAATATTTGAAGACATGTTATGCATGTACTATATGGATAATCAAACTAAGTTGGAATACTATCTTTATATAGTTGAATTTTCTTATAATAATAACCATCATACTTCTCTGGGTATGGCTCCATTTGAGGCCTTGTATGGAAGACGATGTAGAACACTTCTATATTGGCATAATATAAATGATTGAGTAGTGATCATCCCAAATACTATAAAGTGTTAGCTTTTAATGCGGTATGCAATGGGAGATATCAATCACAAGATGTAGAATAATATTAAAAAACGTAAATCTATGATATGACTAAAATATGCTATAAATAGAAATTATGAAAATGGATATGATGTAACTATGGAGGAAGTGGATACTTCATGACTAAAGCTATTGGACTACATTGCACCCATCACCAACATATGGTGATCTACACAACACTATGTTACTACCTATGAATATGCTACGAGCTTGTTATATGCTTGTTACAATGAGGTCCTTTTTATATAGGAAGATAGGTTCCTTGGCCAAAACTCTACCTAGTTGTACAAGGGACACCTTGCACATATACAACTTGCACATTAACACTTGTACATTTAATACATTGTATGAAGTAACTAGGTAACTTCCCCCTAAAATAATATAATGTCCTAAGTATGTACCTAGGAAGGTACATTTACATGACCCAAATGATGTAATATACTCTATCTCTAACACTCCCCTATATTATATTATTTGGGTATTGAAGACTTTAGTATTCAATGTGGATCTTCTTCCATTAAATTATCTTTGGCTTGTTTAGGTTCATCGTCTTATTCTTCTTGTGAGGAATCTTGATCTTGTTTTTTTCTTCTACTTTAGTCTTCATGTCATTACCTCTCATATTTTTTGATTCTTTGTTCATTGATGTCAAGCGTCTTTGATGGACCATTTCTCTCATGATGTTGCATGTCTTGAGTGGATTAGAATAGACCCATCTTCATTATTTTTAACCTGTGTGTTGTGGCTGATCCACAACACACCTCAAAATAGGGGACCCACATTTTTGCATGCTTTCAAAGAAGATCTCAGTGACCTAGATGCTAAAAATCAAGAAAAAGGCAAAAATGCACAAGTGTAGAAAGTGTCGCGAAATCGCGACATGTCGCGAAATCGCAACATGTCGCGCCGTCATGGCCAAAACCAGAAAAATGTCGTGAAATCGCAACATGTAGCTCTGTCACTGGCAAAAAATGAAAAGTTTCACGATTTCACGTCGTGTTGCGCAGTCACTGGTAGAAAACGAAAAGTGTCGCGATATCGCGACATGTCGCAAAATCACGGGTCAAACCAGTCAAACAGGGCAAAGCAAAAAAGCGTCATGAAATCATGACAAGAAATGGCAAAGGAGCATGAAACAGAAATATGTCACGAAATTGTGACATGTCGCAAAATCACGGTCAATGCAGTCAACGATAGCAGCTAAGGGGCCCGAAGTGGAATGCGTCGCGATTTCGCGACAGGTTGCAGCGAAGGTGTACGGAATGAAAAAGCATAGCGATATCGTGAAAAAAATCAGCAAAGGGGCATGAAGCAAGAAGGCGTAGTGATATCGCAACAAAAATCTGCGAAGGCATACGAAATGAAAAATCATCGTGATTTCGTGATAAAAGGCACCCGAAGGCGTACGGGCATGAGAAACGTCACGATTTCGTGATAGCATGCAGCAAAGGTGCCCGAAGTGAAAAAGCGTCATGATTTCACGATAAGTTGTGGGCAAATGGTACAGAATGAGAAAAGCATCGTAATTTCATGACATGTCACGATTTCACGACATGTCGCATTTTTTCTGGGCACGATGGCAAGAAAGGTTGCTGATAGGAAAACGTTGCGATATCGCGACATGTCGCGATTTTGTGACATGTCACATTTTTGCGGCCAAGAAGATGGACAAGGTTGCATGCTATTTTTGGTCATGATTTACAGGGAGCCATTTCGAAAGATGCTAAAAGTGCAGAACACATGGCATACATGTATAAGGGTTACAGAAACATTACATGCATAGAATATTATCGAATTTTTCAGCATTAAACATAAATTCAAGAACAATTCGAAATGCGGGAATATGAAACAAATCGATCAAGAATATGAAACGAAGCGTCACAGGCTGAAATAGAAAGCATTGCCATGCTTTAAAAGCAGAAGCACAGGATAGATACGGGGTCAGAAACCGCTGGATCAGAGTTGAAGTGCTAGAGGCCAGAGGGCCATTCTAGGCCTGCTTGGGGCTGTTTTCTTCCTTTTGCTGGTTTTGAGAAAACCATAAGATCTGCTATTGTAACATGATTTATTTTTAATGCAGAGTGTTCAGAAATTTGCATTTTATGGGCAAGAAAGAAGGAGATCTTCTGTGCATGCTAATGGATTTAATGTTTATTCTATTGTTTTCAGATTTCATATTTATAGATAATGTTAAATGCCACTTTTGTGGTTTGCATTAGGCGAATATTTGAAATCTGAATTTTTATTTCAAACCCTAGGAGACTAACACTTAACTTACCAAGATTGTGCATGTTTGCAGGTTCCATAAGTTAGGTTGCATGCATGGAAACCTCACATCTTCAATTTTTCCAGGATGGGATAGCATCAGACTGAATGCAAATTTAATTTCTTTTTCTGTTGCATTTTACTTTCTTTTTGCTGCACTTTATTTCCAGAAGCTCCAACTTTAATTTTTCAAGCTTTAAAATAAAATTAAAAAATTAAAAAACTTTAAAATCCATAAATAATTCCATTCATGTTATTGCATTTCATCAATTTACATTTTCAAGTTACAGCATGGTCATTTAAGGATCAAATCACATTTACTTTATCAGGGTTCAATGAACAATCACTAAATTATCACAGTAAAATAAATCACAGTGCCCCTTGTTTTCAGTTACTTGCAACCACTAAGGTGTTCCAAGCATTTAAAATGAATATCTTCATTTAAGATTATTAATACACAGATGTAGAATTCTAACATAATAGGAACCTTGGAGAAATTGTTTCTTTGCAAGCAGAGGATTTAGAACCCAAATCCTATCGAAGAGTGTGTTTTCACAATCGGGTGAAAATACCACTCAACAGATTGGCGCTAGAAGGAGGGCCTGAAAATTTTATTTTATCATGATTTTTAGATGCTACGGGTTTTTAATTTCTTAAGAGCTTTACATTGCTAAATATTTTAAGTACATTTTATTAGCATCTTCGGCCTCTAACACCACTCAACGGATTGGTGCTAGGAGGGCCGAATGGGTTTATTTTATTATTTTTTAAATTTAAATTTTTATGCTTTAGTTCTCTAACACTCAGCAGACTGTAAAAGGACGGCCTGAATTGGTTTATTTTATTCTATTTTAAGCAATTCAGGTATGCTGTAATATTTTTTTGATTGTTCATACAGAATTAAGGTGATTTGATTTAATTTTTTAGAATTTTGGTCTCATGCAATTACTTTTCATTTGATTTTAATGAGTACATATCTTAGTTGATGCTAACTTGATTTTTTATTTTTTATTGCAGGTTGAATATTCAATAGATTTGGTTCTAAAATTGCATTTTAAGTTTCACCAATGGCAACACTTGAGGAGCAAATGATATCCCTAAGAGCTGAAATAATGTCTCTAAGAGAGAGAATGGTATTAATAATAGAGGATCATTATAAGGGTTTGTCTATACCTGTGGTACCATATCATATTCCTAAAATGTTATTGGATTTTTTACGGTGTTTTAATCAAGAGGTACCACTAGGATACTTGCAAAAACTGCATGTCTACAAGAATACATTATGTCAATTCCAGATTTTCTATGAGGAGGTGGCTTGTAAGTTATTTGCATACATTTTGGAGGATAGACCATTCTTTTGGTATAGTCAACTACCCATGGAGGTTAGGACTTATTGGATACAACTAGAAGCAGCCTATCTTCATCATTTTGGTAATCAGGCTGACTTAGAAATATTGAAAAATCAGTTTACCTCCATATGTAAGGAGCCTAATGAATCCTTGAGTCAATTCAATGAAAGATTTCGGGAGTTACACTCCCAAATGTGGGAAAATTTTAACACATTGGAAGAGGAAGCCATGGAAGTATACCTAGGAGCCATACACCCCACACTTGCTTCACTCATTGAGGAAAAACTGAGTGGTTTGTCCCTAGAGAAAATCCATGAGGTCTTAGAAGAGATAGAACGACAAGGTCTTGAGGAAGAAAAGGCACAACATGTTCATATGAGAGATTTTTCTTTTGATGCCAACCTACACCAACCATAAAACATAGCACCCTCCACTCCAATGATACCTAAGGTGAATGATCAAGGGGATGAATTTGAATACCCAAATTTTATGACCACCTTAGATGTAGTCCAAGAGGAGGTGCAAATTGCTAAGACAACATCCACTAGTGAGGAAGGGGTTCTAAATTCAACAATGTTTGATATATGTGATAGGAGAGAACCTACCATAGAATTGAATGAAGTGGTTGAAAGTGAAATTGGGAGAAAACCAATAAATGAATTTGAAGACATGATAGAATTTCACCACTTGTTCTTGGAAGATACTATTGATGAGATGTGTAAAATTAAGGATCAGGAAATTCTTCACCCTCCAAATTATGATAATGAATCATGGGTTACTAATTTGGACAATAATAGCCTTATAAATTTGAATTCAAGAAATAACCCACTTTTGGAAATAATTGAACCATCTAAGGAAGGTGAAGGTGAATTTGATGAGAAACACATTGATGAATTGGAAGATGTTGAAGAAGTAGTTGAACGTCACCACTTGATTTTGAAAGATGATTATTATGATGCTTGGAAGAAGTGGGAAGATTTCACTCATTCCAAAACTACTAATGAAACTTGTGTGCCCATTGATATACAGGACAACATAATCGCCTACTCAAAGGATGACTTTACAACTCCTGTACAATTTGAGGATGTTTTGGAAGAGGGTTTCAAATCTCATCAAATATTTGAAGATTATAATGATCCTATTTCCAAGGACAAATAAAGAAAATAATCTATGAATGAATCAAAATATCATGTCACAAATGCCATGGAGTTTCATCCCACAAGTTTGGAAGATAATTTTTATAATGGTTGGGGGAGATATGATAGTGCATTCTTTTCTCACATCCCTATAAATGAAACTCATATTTCACATGATATGCAGGATGTTGAACCTTCTACATCATACGTAGATCTCATATTCATAGGATTTGAAAAGGTGACAAAATTAGATCATGTTGAATATAAATTCATTGAAAGTGGCGATGCAAGTTTGTATGATGATTTTGAGGATTCAAATGAAGAGATACCATGGATAGTGAACAAAGAATTGGAACCAAATGATAGAGAGATTGATCAATTGGAAGCAACTCAAATGAAGGATCATCAAGATGAGTCATGGGACATACGCTTTGACCAAGAATGTTTGAGAATTGAAAATGATGACCATATTTTGAATTTAAATAATTTGAATGATGAAATGTCATTAAAGGTAAATGAAAAACAAGGTATAATTTTTAATCACACCTTTAATAACATGGTTTTAATGAATGGAAAAGAAGTTGATGCACTTGAATTGTTGAATCAGATTCATCAACAATTGCTAATCGAATCTAGGATAAAAAGTTTTTATGATCCTAATTTAGTAAATATCCTAGATGCTTGTAAATTGTTGCACAAATTTGATTGGCCTATAAATTTGGAAAATAATTTGGCTTTAAAATTTGTAGAAATAGGCTCCTACTTACAAAATTGCATATTGGAAGAAGATAGCCTAATTCTAAATCAAATATTGAGTTTGGAAATGGAAGTTTTAAAGAATAGACATGATAAAATTGAAAATCATTTATTGTCTAATCATTTTAGTAATTTGGTGCTCACCTATGGGAGTATTATTGGAACTAAATCAAATTGGTATGGTGAGCATGGCAAGTGGAAATTTGTTGCATTGTTTGGTCTGGTCTTGTTTGTATTGGATTCCCACAACATTTGGCATGCTTATCATGTTATATTTTTGTTGAAATGTTCTAATCATGTTTGGGATCCAGGAAAGTGATAATCCAAGCTTTGCACCATATTGTATTATATTGTACATTTGTATATAGATTTTGTTTCTTTTGGATTTTGGTTTGTGTTTTCAAATCTTCATTTTTGGGATTGCAGTTTGGTTTTGGATGGAATAATTTTTAATTTAAAGATGTGTGTTTATTTGACATTTTTGTTTGTTTATATATAAAAAAAAATGAATGATGAAAAAGTTGCCTTGAGATGCTAACTTATGTTCTAGATCGAGAGAATATGAAACATTGGAATTGTCTTGTAAAAGCTCCACGAGTAACACAAACAATTTAATTATATCGTTTGAAACTTGTGATGCATGAAGTAGTCAGTTATATGGCAACATTTCATCTGCATTTCAAAAGACAATGCATTCATGTTACATCTCACTTTGCACATACATGCCATCTTAGTTGCAAATGCATTTCAAATGCAAATCATTAAAGTGTGTCAAATCCTCTTAAGGTTATGCTATCACATAAATAAGAAGAAAATCCTAAGGTTGGGAACTGAGTCTTGAAATATCTAGAACCAAGCACATTTTATACACATTAAAAAGGATCTTGAGCAAAATTATCAAAACCTTGCTTAGAAGAAAGGGTTGGGCGAAAGAAGTATTTCATGTCTATCCTATTTATGCAACATGATCCTTAAACAGTGGTTTTGACCACTTCCATTAAGATTAAAGCCTAAAATTAGAGTAGTAAGGATAGGGCTAAATCCTCATCGAACTTAGGTTAAGGATCCAATCCCCCAAAGCTTTGATTTGACCTACATGGAGTAGTAAGGATAGGGCATAAATTCTCATCTCACTTAGGTTGAGAATCTAATTCCCCAAAGCTCCTATGTCTCATTTCATAATAAATCTTGGATTGGAAGGATCGTACTACTTGTCCTCTACAAAGGATGGGTAGTCATCCCCAAGGTCTAAGCAATAAAATTAATATTTTCCATTTACATCTAAAGTTTGGATTGGAAGGATCATACTACATGTCCCTAGTAAGGATGGGTAGTCATCCCTAAGGTCCAAGAAGTAAAAAATAAATTTTTCCCATCTCATATTTATCTTGGGTTGGAAGGATCGTACTACTTGTCCTATGCAAAGTATAGGTAGTCGTCCCCAAGGTCTAAGCAATAAAATTAATATTTTCCATTTACATCTAAATTTTGGATTGGAAGGATCATACTACATGTCCCTAGCAAGGATGGGTAGTCATCCCTAAGGTCCAAGAAGTAAAAAATAAAATTTTCCCATATCATATTTATATTGGATTGGAAGGATCATACTACTTGTCCTCTACAAAGGATGGGTAGTCATCCCCAAGGTCCAAAGAAATGAAGATAAGTTTTGGATTGTGGGGTTAAGTATGCCCATGCATGGCAACATGTCTTGTCTAAAAAACAAGACCGCTGATTGTCCAAAGGGTTAGACTAGCATGACCATTTCTTCCATAATTGGTTAAATTATTTTGCTCAAAGTGAGGTAATGAATTCTAAATCAAAATAGTAAGGATAGGGTTAAAATCTCATCTCGGTTGGTTGGGATTCTGATTCCCCAAAGTTCTGATTTCACATTCACTTGCACATGGGTTCAAGATAATAGGGACTCATAACCAACTTTGGGATATAATAAAGCAATTCATTAGCAGATCCTAAGAGGGTTTGGCAATCTTGAATGTGTGTATATGATACTAGAAGGAATATGCATTTTATAAAAGCAAAATCTCTTAGCATATTTATTAAGTTACACAAATCATTCACAATCTCACATATGCATGCATGTAAAATTGACGATGGAATGTTGATCAATTTCAAACGATAGGGGGATGAAAACACATTGCACACACCGAGCTGATATTTCATAATTTTGATGATTCATGTATTTTTGATCTATGGGCATTCGTTTATATTTCTTATGTGCTAATGCTGGTTTCCAAGTTTGTAGACTTCCAGGTTGGGTTCTCACAAATGCTCAAGAGCATTTGACAGCAGAGTCACCATTTTTTGTGGCTGATCCACAACACACCCCAAAATTGGGGACCCACATTTTTGCATGCTTTCAAAGAAGATCTCAGTGACTTAGATGCTAAAAATCAAGAAAAATGCAAAAATGCACAAGTGTAGAAAGTGTCGCGAAATCGCGACATGTCGCAAAATCATGACATGTCGCGCCGTCGCGGCCAAAACCAAAAAAATGTCACGAAATCGTGACATGTAGCTCCGTCACTGGCAGAAAATGAAAAGTGTCATGATTTTGCGACATGTTGCACGGTCGCTGGAGGAAAATGAAAAGTGTCATGATATCGTGACATGTCACAAAATCACGAGTCAAACCAGTCAAACAGGGCAAAGCAAAAAAGCGTCACAAAATCACGACAAGAAATGACAAAGGAGCATGAAATGAAAATATGTCATGAAATTGCGACATGTCGCAAAATCATGGTCAACGCAGTCAACGGCAGCAGCTAAGGGGCCCAAAGTGGAATGTGTCGCGATTTCGCGACAGGTTGCAGCGAAGGTGTATAGAATGAAAAAGCGTAGCGATATCGCGACAAAAATTAGCAAAAGGGCATGAAGCAGGAAGGCATAGTGATATCATGACAAAAATCTATGAAGGCATACCGAATGAAAAATCATCGTGATTTCACGAAAAAAGGTAGCCGAAGGCGTATGGGCATGAGAAATGTCATGATTTCGTGACAGCATGCAGCAAAGGTGCCCGAAGTGAAAAAGCATCGCGATTTCGTGACAGGTTGCGGGCAAATGGTACGGAACGAGAAAAGTGTCGCGATTTCATGACATGTCATGATTTTGCAACATGTCACGTTTTCATTGGGCACGATGGCAAGAAAGGCTGCTGATAGGAAAACGTCATGATATCGCGACATGTCACGTTTTTGTGGCTAGGAAGACGGACAAGGCTACATGCTATTTTTGGTCACGATTTACAAGGAGCCATTTCGAAAGATGCTGAAAGTGCAGAACACGTGGCATACATGTATAAGGGTTACAGAAACATTACATACATAGAATATTATCGAACGTTTCAGAATTAAGCATAAATTCAAGAACAATTCGAAAGGTAGGAATATGAAACGAATCGATTGGGAAGATGAAACGAATCATCACAGGCCGAAACAGAAAGCATTGCCATGCTTTAAAAGTAGAAGCACAGGACATATACGGGGTCGGAAACCGCTGGAGCAGAGTTGCAGTGCTAGAGGCCAGAGGGCCATTCTAGGCCTGCTTGGGGCTGTTTTCTTCCTTTTGCTGGTTTTGAGAAAACCAGAAGATCTGCTATTGTAACATGATTTATTTTTAATGCAGAGTGTTCAAAAATTTGCATTTTGTGGGCAAGAAAGAAGGAGATCTTCTATGCATGCTAATGGATTTAATGTTTATTTTGTTGTTTTCAGATTTTAGATTTATAGATAATGTTAAATGCCACTTTTGTGGGTTGCATTAGGCAAATATTTGAAATCTGAATTTTTATTTCAAACCCTAGGAGACTAGCACTTAACTTACCAGGATTGTGCATGTTTGTAGGTTCAATAAGTTAGGTTGCATGCATGGAAACCTCACATCTTCGGTTTTTCCAGGACGGGATAGCATCAGACTGAATGCAAATTTAATTTCTTTTTCTGTTGCATTTTACTTTCTTTTTGTTGCACTTTATTTCCAGAAGCTCCAACTTTATTTTTTCAAGCTTTAAAAAAAATAAAAAAAAATTAAAAAACTTTAAAATCCATAAATAATTCCATTCATGTTATTGCATTTCATCAATTTACATTTTCAAGTTACAGCATGGTCATTTAAGGATCAAATCACATTTACTTTATCAGGGTTCAATGAACAATCACTAAATTATCACAGTAAAATAAACCATAGTGCCCCTTGTTTTTAGTTACTTGCAACCACTAAGGTGTTCCAAGCATTTAAAATGAATATCTTCATTTAAGATTATTAATACACAGATGCAGAATGCTAACATAACAGGAACCTTGGAGAAATTGTTTCTTTGCAAGCAGAGGATTTAGAACCCAAATCCTATCGGAGAGTGTGTTTTCATAATCGGGTGAAAATACCACTCAACACTGTGTAAAACATGTTTCTCTACCCTTCATATGTATCAAAATTGAGCTCATTTTGAGTAGATCCATTTGAAATAAATTTTTGAATATAATTGTCTAATCTATGTAGTAATTTTTCTTCATAGCTCTTATAATATTTGTATTTATAATAGCAAGATAAATATGAGTGATTTTTCCCATTACAATATTTGCATGGATGGATAATCCAATAGTTAACCTTTTCATGACCATATTGATTGCAATAGGTGCACAGTAGTGATGATCTACCAATTTTGTAGTCTATTTTGGTAACATCATGTTTTTCTATTTCTTTTATAAGACCTTCTAACCATATGTGCGCAATTTAAGCTATTCCATATTTTCCTTTTTGTACGATATCTTGTTGATCAATATTTTACTTTTCAAATTTTCTTTGTCATTAGTCTCACTAGAAGAATCTTTCTTTTCATAATTATTAATTTCAGAACTTGTTTCACATCTTATTGGTTTTTCCATTTCTTTAGACTTTACATCATTGTAATCCATCGAATTTTCAATTAAGCTTTTAATCCATGTTGGTATTTTCTTCATTCCACTTCTAAGAGTATTCCTTAGCATGCTAGTGGTCATTTGTATTAATCTTTTAGAGTGAAAAATACATGTATTATTAGGGATGGAGTCTTACTAGAAGTCTACCTTATGACTACCTTCTTTAGAACATATGAACACTAATTAAAGTATATAAGTTTGATTTCATAAAATGTTTATTAATACTTAGATTTTTAGACTTCCTTGTTCGCCTAGTAATGAGAGTATATATACATAATGCAATTTTAGATTTTGTAGAAAGCTTATATCTTTCCAATGCATTTAGAATTTCATAATATTTGGTAGATAATATTATTATCAAGTTTTGTAGAATGCCTTATGTCTTCCTAATGATTTTAGGATATTATATAGTGCTTTTTAAAATTTAGTTCAATTTTGGGTTTATTTTGTAAATTTTTGTAAATATCAAAATCAACTTTTCTAACACCTTATTATTGTTAACTTTTGATGAATGAGCCACGAGAAATAACAATCACAAGATGTAGAATAATATGAAAGAAAGCAAATCTACTAGATGACTAAAGTATGATGAAATATAAATTATATAAAATATTACAATGTACCTATGGAGTAAGGGAACACTCCATTAACAAAGCTACATATCTACATCATATCCATCACCAATAAATGGTGTGGAATACAGAACTACACTATGCACTAACCTATGCTATCTATATATGTTCTCCAACACTCTTATAAATCTATCTAAGAGGCCATACTTATATAAGAAAAATAGGATTCTTGGCCATCAATCTATCTACTTATGCATATGATAACTTGCACATGTACAACTTGCACATTGACATTTGTCCACTTATTACATTGCATGAAGTAACTAGATAACTTGCATAGGATGTAATCTAGATAAGTATATTGGAGGATACATTTACATAACCCAAATTATGGAATAGACAATATTTACAACACCCCCCATGTATTACATTATTTAAATATTGAAGTCTTTAGTATTCAATATAAATTTTCTTCATCTTATTCTGATTGATTTGTTTTTTTTTCTACCACTTCGATATTCATGTCAATGCTACTTGTCTTTTTCAATTATTTGCTTCTTGGTCTTAAGTGTCTTAGATGATTCATAGCTCTCATGATGATGTATCTCTTGAGTGGATTAATTGGACCTTATTCCATATTTTATCCCTTGGTAGGACATGCTTGTTTGTCCTTCATAAGTACCAACCTTGAATTCAATGTTAGTAGATTTATCTAAAATAAATTTTTGACAATAAGAGTTTAACCTTTGAATCAATATTATTTCATAGCCTATATAATATCTATATTTTAGATGACAGGAAAAATATAAGTAATTTGTTCCATCATAATATTTGTATGGATGTAAACTCCAAAAATTTGGTTTTTCATGACCATGTTGATTGCAATGGGAGCACAATAGAGATGATATATCAATTTTATTTGGAATATCATGTTTTTATATCTCCTTATTAAGGTCTAAAAACCATATGTGCACAATTGAAGCTATTCCATTTTGCATAAAGTCTTGTTGACCAATATTTTCCTATTTTTTTTAGTTGATTGATTAGATGAATCTTCCTTTGCATAGTTTTTTATCTAAAAAATTATGTCATATTATATAAGTTCTTCTTTTTATTTCATATTTTCATCATTGGAGTCCATCAGGTTCTTAATCCACATTGGTGTTTTTCTTATTCCACATCTAAGATCATTACCAAGTATACCAGTAGACATTTGTATGACCTGAATTTTCATAGCCCAAATATTTTAATATATGTGCTCCTTGATTGAAGTATGATATAGTGCTTTTTCTAAAAATATAGTTCAATTTTTGGTTGATTTTGTACAAGTTTTGCAATAATTAAAAATCAACTTTTCAACACCTGATTACTCCTATTTGAACTAATTACTTTTTCAATTTTGAAGAGGTTTTGATATTGGAATCCTTTTGCCACTTTTTAGAAATTTGAGATAAGTAAAAATATGTTTATCCAACCTTAATAAAATTTCCTTAATAACCTCTTTTATATCCCTTGGATTATTTATAATTTTCAAATAAAATAAATTTCATGGAGTAATCCTTTTGACTCCCAAGTTTGGAAAATTAGAGAAATGATAATAATATTGGCAATATATTTTAATCCAAGTTCAATTCCTTATTCCTCCTAACTAGGATTTAAAATATTAAATTAATAAGATAAGTCACCTCTTTGGCTTTCAATATGTAAATTTTAACCTTAGTTTATAACCCTTATAACTCCAACTTATGAAAGCAATAACAATTGAGATTTAGACCTTACCTTATGGATGTAATATCTCCTTAATATTTAGCTCTTCCTATGGCTAAGTATAATAGTGTGGAATGCAAGGGGAAGGATAACTAAAATCTCCCCATTTCTAAAGTTAAACATTTAGTGACATACGTACATCATTCAAGTCTTGCCACGCCAAGGAATATGTGTTACATTCTTGCTTTAAACATATTTGACTGTGCTTCACTCATTCATACCGATCTTAGATTTAAGATACATTTTATGCACTATTGATCATAGGTATTGTGACAAGTGTCACATCCATTACACGTGAGTGCTCCATTCTCTATGTAACACTCAAAAACCTTTGTTCAACACTCTTGGAGAAAATAGAAAATGTATGAACACTTGTGTGAAGCTTATGGAGAATACCAAGTATCACGTATTTACTTGTAACTCTTTCATGGAAGTTTCTAGAATTTTGAGAGGAATGATGACCAGAATGACAATTGTTATTTCTACATGGAGTATGTTCTTGTAATACCTTTGAGGATGGATATTATAACTCAGTGATCCTTCTTATTTGTAATGTTTCTTGGGAAGCAAGCAATATTTTCTCTATAGGTGTATGGGTGATGCACTACAGATATTGGATGGTGATTTGAGGCTTCCCTTGGTTAGTGTACTTCTACAAGTTAGAGACCATGATTGTAACACTTTATCTCTTTATTTTATTCCTATGAACATATTTATTTCCTTGTAGATATTTTATGTCATTTTTTTGGATTGATATGCACTTGCCTGACTACATAAATGGGCTCATGAATGATCTAAAATGAGTTTTGATTTTATAGGTATGTACATCCAATATGAGCCCTAGAATGGCTCCTTATATCTTGGTAATAATATTTTTGACACTCGATATTTGATGGTTGTTATTTCATTATAGAATATGTGCCCTAATGTGGTACTTCCAAATCTTCTACTATGCTTATTTTGCACTATATTTCTAGATTTTAAATTCTGATTTTGTCGAATATTTCTTACAATGAAAGGGTTTGAGGTTGTATTTAAAGAGTAGACACACTTTTTCATTTTTTCTTGGACACTTTTTATAACAATTCCCAAACCTATGACATGAGAAGCATCTCCCATTGAAGCTTGAATGCCTAGACCTCATTGGTCTCCTATTCTGATTTTTGTCCCATCGGTATCTTCTTTGTGCATTATTTCTATCTTTGACCTTTTGTTTTCCAACTCATCCTCTGATGTCTCATTCCAACTTACATTGTTATTTTCTGAAGTATCTTCTTCTGAAATTCCTTCTTCTTCTAGACTTGAAGTAGACTTTTCTTCCCATTTATTTTGAGCCTATTTAGAACAAAGACCTATATTTTTTGTTGCTCCTCTTTGTATATTGATTATTTTGTGTACACTCTTTGAACTGTTCACATATTTGTACAACTTTTTCTTGGAATCCTCTAAATCTTCCCTTTAGTAGTGCCACTTCTTGTGTTAAATTTTCACACTCCAAAATATTTGGTTCTAACTTATCGTTGAACTTACTTGCCTTAGCCTTTGGCTTTTCTAATTCCTCTATGAGCAATAATATTTCTTCATCACATTCTTGAAACTGACTTTCAAGCTTAGAGTGTTACTTTCTTACCTTCTTTACTATGTCAAGAGCATAAATAAGTTCTCCCTTGAGATCATATCCATTATCCAATGAATAATACTCTTTTTTTTTGCCTTTGTCCCTATCATTACTGCATTTTGGCTTGTCTTCTATAGGATCACTTCCTTCATCTTCTAATGTCATTAGAATATTCTCATATGGTCTTTCAAGTGCATCTTAAAAACCATCATCACTGAAACTATAGCCATCCCTAGTGCAATTATCTTCAAGATATCCAAATTTACCACATCTAAGACACTTGAGAATAACTAGAGTCCTTTTCTTTCTAACCATAAATAGGACTTCATCTCTATCATTGTCTTAAAAACTAGCATCACTATCATTTGAGTACTTACTTGCATTATTTGCATAGTAGTTTTTCTTTTGCCTTAGAAATAACTTCTTTCCTTGTCTGCTTTTTCCATCATTGCCTTTCTTTTTTTACTTGTGTCTTTCTGATTCTCTGTACTTGTGATCCTATTTTTCTTCATCATGATACTTTGGCTCTTTGCACTCTGTCGCATAGTGTCTATACTTTACACAATTGAAGTACTTAATATATCTTACATCTATAAATATTTTGGAACCTTTATCTTTTCTACCATAGTTAGCTTCTTCATTACTATATGACTCATTGATTGATTCTATTTTTTTACCCTTTTTCTTTTTGTCCAATTTGAATGTAGCTTCTTTCGGAGGAATAAGATATTTTGTTCTTATCTCAAAATTAGTAAGCATGCCAAGAAAAGAATTCCTTGTCAAAGAATCACTATCAATTGATGTTTCTATAGTAGAAACATTTTCACTATACCTTTTTGGAAGAGTTCTCAAGATATTATCACAAGCATAAAATTCATCAACCTTCATTCCAAGACCTCTTATCTCATGTACAAGTTTATTAATATTACTAAGATAATCATGAATATTTTCATCATCTCTCATTATTAAGTTCTCAAATTCTCCTTTGATATTTTTGATCTTAGCTTTCCTAACACCTTTATAACCCTCATATACGTCATGCAATAGATCCCACATATATTTTGTTGTTTTACAATCCATAACCTTCATAGATTCTGATCTACTCAATACTTTTATAATTACATTAATATCTCTTGAATTTGCATGCATTGGAATCTTACTTTCCTTATCTGTAGGATTATTGACTATAGAATCATATCCAAGTTCCGCTACATCCCAAAATTCATTTCCAAATGCCATCAGGTGAAATCTCATCAGCATACACCAATACAAGAAGTCACTTCCATCAAATACAGGTACTACATTATTGAAGGACCCATCCTTTTTATCATTGTGATCCATTGTGTTCTTAGACCACTCTTACTTCAAGTTGTAAAAATCTTCAAAAGGAACCCGCTTTGATACCAATTGAAGAACACAAGCTTATATTGAGAGGGGGTGAATAGTATAAGACCACTTTTTACTTTTATTTTCAATTCAATATTATGTAGTGTATAGATAGCAGTATCAATAGCAATAATTAAAGTAATGTAAAAACCACCATCCACAAAAGTGACACAACAATTTACATGGTTCACCGAATGCGGGCTACTCCATGGAGAAAATATTTTTCTAAAACTTTCTCTATCAATATCTTGGGAATCCTTCCCAATTATAATATTTATGGACCTCTATCCAAAGGAGATGCTAATACCTTAAATATCAAATTCTTGGATCTCTTCCATAGGAGAACTCTTTCCCCTTATGCTCTAGCTAGTGATTTTCTAGAAGACTTTGGCTCTTTTTTGCATTGATTGGTGGATCTCTCTCCACTTGAAGACTCCTCACTGAGATCTATCTTCAATTGTCCTAGCTACTGGATATCTATCCAATGAGACTCTATCCTCTATACTATGTCACCTCCAAAGCTCTATCAAGAGGTTCACTCAGAACCTCCTCAAATATGCTCAATAGGCTCACTCAGAACCTTCTAAAATATTCTCAACAAGCTCACACAAAACTTGTCTCATTCTACTCAATAATTCCTCTCTAGACTTGCTCAAATATACATAGCAAGCTTTCACAAAAGCTTACACAAAAACAGTCCACAAGCCTTCTCAAAGACTTACCTCAAATCAGCTTAACAAAATCTCAACTCAATCTCATAGAAGCATAAAAAAAAATGTTAGACTCAATATGTTCTATACTTAAATCTCAATATCAATTCAAATCAATCTCAATTCAGCTCAATATTATAGAAGCATAAAGAGAATTGTTAGAGACTCAATATGTTCTATTCTCAAGGCTCAATCTCAACTTAATCATAATATAGAATAGTTTGTTTCATGGAACTTGAACAACCACTTCATGCAATCACTTGATTAGGCTCAATCAACTCTACTCAACAAATCACTTCAAGAAACAACTCTTTCTCACAAACCCTAGTCCAAGCATGAATGAACTAACTCAAAATGTTTTCAACAATGCTCAACAAAAAATCTTACATGACAATGATACTCATGTTATTTTCTAACTCAAGTTCAATTTCTTTGCATCAACCATTGGTTTCAACAACAATGCTCATAAGACAAGGTTTTAATCACAACTCTCAATTCAGAAAACATTGAAGTATAAACTCGAAGTACTTCACTCAACCAATGGTCTAAACAACAATGCTTATCAAACAATATTTAGTAACAACTCACGATCTAGAAAACCTTGAAGCATTAACTCAACCACTTTCGAAAAGGAAACCACAATCAATCCTTTTCACTCCAATGATATTTCAAAAATCAACCACTCAAATAAAATCAATGTAGAGTATTACTCATACCTTTTTGATGCCTTATGAGTTGTCCACTAAGTCTATCACACTCAACACACTTTATTTTTCAACTCTTAACAAGGGTTAGATATATTGAGTAATAACACAACAATAATATCCAAATAACACCTTATTACTCCTACTTTATTTTAACATCCACCACAGTTCCTTTTAAAACAAAACCCTTACTAAAAATAACTTTCACTAAAAAGAACTTTATCAAAAACCCTTATTACTCCTAAAAATTTGAAAAAATCACAATTAAAAATAATTCACAACTCAAACAACCACCATGACCTTATTCCCCAAGGTTACTCAACAAATCAACTAACAAAACACCTTTACCGTTTATCACTCCACCTTAGGCAATCCAAAAAAAATATTAATAAAAACCTTAATTCCTACCTCAAGGGGAATGGAACCCTCGTATTGCCCCAATGTGAACACCCTAGCCATGGCCAAGCTACCGCATGAGCTGCGGGCTCATTGATAAAAATAAAGGCCACCTACTTCTTATCCTTCATCCTCTTTCGCCAAGTGAAAAGTATGCGACTTGGGTGCCTCAACAGAACAAAGCCAAAAATGATGCTTGCGGGAATTGAATGCACAACCTCATTGTCACCAACACCTTTGCACAATCCAAGTTTCCACTAGGCCACATTGCCCAATGCGTTTTGGGAAGTGGTCGATGTCTCCCTCTAATGTTCGCTCCGTCACTTAAACAAAAAACATGAGCTCTTTTTATTTGTAAATACTAACCGCAAATGTAAACGAGCAAGGATGAATGAATTAAAAAATTCAATGGCATATTTATATGCCTTCCCTTTACTTTGGAAACATCAGCCTTTTTGAAAATTTCTTCATGTCGTCGGCAGATAAACTTTTAATTTTAATTTTAAAATTTAAATTTTAAATAAATTAAAATTTAAACTAAATGTTTAAAATTAAATATCTCCATCACCAGGGCACATTTTTCAATGAAACGAAAATTCAAATTAGGTTTTAAGAAAAACCCATTTCAAATATGCCATCCATGGTTTTAAATAAAACATTTAAAATTAAATTTCTCCATCACCGGGGCACATTTTTCGATGAAACAAAAAGCCAACTTGGATTTTAAGAAAAACCCATTTCAAATATGCCATCCATGGTTTTAAATAATTTTTTTTTACAAATATTCCCTTTAAGCTCATTTTGGAACCAAATGCCATGCATCCCTTCATGAACATTTGATCAAAAACCATTGCTTCTCATGAAGCTCTTTGTGAAACACAAACATAGTGCTTACTTACATAGATCATTTTGACATTAATGAAAACTCTTAGCTTAGGGACTCAAAATGTCCAACACCACTAAAGTTGTATCGTGGTTACCATGGAAGATATTTTGACTAGAACAACACTAATGCTAAGGAGGAAATTATTCTCACTAGATTTTGATCTACTAGTATTTTATTTGTAAGTGTATTAATTTAAAGAGGCACAGCCCTCTATAAATACTAGTCATTTTTATGTAAGAAAGGAGGATGGACACTCTATAGAAAAACACTTTAAGTTTTTTACATCAATAGAAATGTTTTAGCTTCTGGTTCTTTGAGTGGTCTTGCACTTGATAATTTTTTGTGTCATTTTTGAATGCTTTCATTTACATTACTTATTGTGTTTAAATTTTGCTTCTAAATTTTATTTTTGTTGGTAAGGGAGTAAACACTGAGATGCTCTTTGGAGGTTGTCACTACATAATTGTAAGAATTTTTGGTGCTTGTGTTTCCATTGCATGCTGCTAATTATAGCTTGGTGGAATTTTGGTTATTAGTCTATTGCCATCCTATTTTGTCGGATTATAGTTATATTTTCCTATTTATTTCCTGTTACCCTAATATTTTAACCAAAATTAGATTAGGAAGGAATCCAACCCTCTCTAGAGATTGGACTGGGGGACATCTCTTTCCCCTAGCCTTTCAATATTGGTCAGTTCTAGGGCACACAAAGCATAGATTTTGTAATTAGGTGGATTTGTGACCAACATGAAGTAATCTAGATATGTATCTTGGAGCATACATTTACATAACCCAAATGATGGAATAGACACTATTTTCAATAATTACTCCTATTGAACTAAGCACTTTTCCAATTTTTAAAAAGGTTTTAATGTTGAATTTATGTTATCCCTTTTGTGAAATTTTGAGACAAGAATATTATAAATTTTTAACCTTAGAAAAACCTTAATAAACTATTTTAATATCCCTTAGGATTTGCTTTTAGTGTTTCTAATTTTCAATAACCTAATTTGGTGTTGTAACCTTTATAACTCCCGAATGTAGAAAATTAGAACAAAATAATATTTTCAAATATTATTATGTAGAAACCTTTATTACTCTAATGCTTAATATTGCAAATACTTAATTAATTTGATATCTTAATTCCCTTTTAATTTTACTTTCAATGTGTTTTATTTCTCTAAGTTTCAACCTTAGTGTATAATCCTTATAACTCCCAAGAATGAAATTAAACTATAATGGAAATTATTATTTAACTTGGAGAGTTGATATCCATAATTTTTGGTGCATTATTTAGGCATGAATGATAGTAATACCAATATCATTTGCCTTGGTTGCTTCAACCAACGGATAGTCTTGGATTTCTCTTGGTTTTGGAGCTTGAATAATGGTGCCCAAATTCTATGAATTTTGGATCCTTTTGACTAGAGCTTTAAATGATATTTCACTTTCCTCCACATTGCAATTAGACCTTGTGTGAAGTGCTTTGAATGAATATACATATTTCAAACTCCCTTGGTCATTGAACCCTTTAAATGGAGTAATAATATTCATAAATATGACAAGTGGCATGGCAATTACATTTCATAGGTGCTTGATAAGTAGATGGGAGTTACTAAGCACTTGTATTACTCCTATATGTAACATATGAGACATTATAGTATTCTTGGTGAGTGCTTGTCTTCCTATCCAATATGGGCACTCTTAGAATCTTCCAACTTTGGATAAGTGGTGCTCATATGAATGTAACATCTTTTTTATTATTTGTAACTTCCCTTGGTTGAGTGCTTGAAGTAATACTTTATTTTTTAGATGTTATGAATGAAGATGGTGCCTTAGGAGGTTTGTGGCAAGTGGCACTTTACATGTAACTTTTTGTTATAACACTTCAATATGAATGATATACCTCCTATTTCATTTTTGTATGCATGTTATTTTGCTTGCTACATTTCTTGGAGAGCAAGCAACTTCTTTCTTTTGCAGGTGCTTCAATGAGGACGTTGGATGACACTAGCTATGATATCCCTTGCTTCTATGGAGCTTCCAATGGCTATTTTATAGCTTATCTTAGTGCTCCTATTGGTGGACATTTTTATCAAGATTGAAACCTTGGATTTAGTACCTATTATTTTACCTTAAATGTGATGATTTTGTCCTCCTTTCCACATTCATTTTAATGTCTACTTTTCTCCCTTTTTGAACCTGTTATGTATTTCATTCTTTGTAGATAATAGTACCCTCAAATATAACATTTTATTTCCTTGTGTTATCCCTTGAAGGCTTGCAATTTTAGCTATCCATAATGGAGAAGATGTGAGCCTTTTGAGAGGATCCTTTGCTATGCTCAGAGTGTGCTAGTGTCCAACTATTTTAACCTTGTATATTGTGCCTTTGTGGCACCTCAAACTCTGCCTTATCACCTGTATAAAACAACTTAGAATGGTGCAAAAATATGTAATAATTTTAGGATATAAAAACACCCCTTTTGCACCTTTTTGCACTCCTTTTGCTACTTTTTATTTTCTATTTTTATGGAAGATTTTTGGAGATGTTATTCTGAATATGTAACTCTCATTTTTGTTGGTTTTATGAACCCAACTTATAACCACTTTTGTAGATGCAATATAACACTTATAGTGCTTTGAATATGAGACTCACCAAGTCTTGATTTGAGGCAATTCTTACTTATTTCCTATGGATATTTTCTTCTCTAAAACTTAGAGGATTGACCTGATTTTGGTGGATTTATTTGGCCACTAAAAGTTGCATATTTGGGTGCATTAATGGTGTCTTTAGACACTTGACGCTATTCTAATTTTGTGCCCTTATCAAGAACACAAACACTAAGCTTTTTGAGAGTAATATAGTAGTGCAAATGAACCCACTAATAATTCAATTTTAATGCACTAACAATCTCACATTACCAATACAATAAACTCTCAAAATAACTTATAAGTGTACTTAATAAATTTACTACAACTAATCAATAATAATCTGAAATGAATCGTCAAGAGTTATTCTGCAATTTCACTACAAATTAAGTTGTAGGAACTAGTCTTATTTTTTTCCAAAGTAGATAATTGGTAGTTGATAGATAGTTGTAATTTTGTAATATAATCAAATTAAAAAATAATGTGCGAATTAACCTTAAAATTAATTTTTTCTTTTTGCACTTTCGAATACTATAATTCAATTTTTCTCTTTTGCAACTCTAATCCAATATAATGTGCTTTTAAAAATCTAATAAGTAATCCAATTAATGAATCTACTTGCACCAATAGGTGTTTACCATTTTTTGAAATATTTTGTAGCTCTTTTTTTTTATTTTGTAGAGGATGTAGATATTGGTGTCTAAGATCACCAAGTAATTTCTTTGAGTAGGATATCACTACTTTGTTTCTATTTCACCAAAAAGTGGTCTTGAACTTTTTTTTACGAGACTTGGTTTTGGGGATTTTATCCTTCAAGTAATATTTTCGTTTTGTTGTAGATTTGGAGAATGATTTGTCTTTAGAATGTTGCTTTATTTCTATGAGACGTAATATTCAAATCTCTTATATTTGGTAGGCTTCTCCTATCTTCAAGTCTTCTTGTTGAATTATGACTTCAACTAGGATCTTCTTCTCAAGATTTTGAATGTCTTAAGGTTTTCTGAATATTCTAATATTTACAACTTCTTACCAAATTCCTCTTATTATTTTGGGATTTTTATTTGATGGTGATAATTGTCCCAAATATTTCACTATCTTCTATAGTGAATTTTCCCAATGAGTTCTCCTCGGAACTCCTTTGATGATTTTTTCAATAAGGTTCTGCAAGCCTTTTACTAGATGCTTGTTGAGACCTCTATAGGGTCTTTTGATATTGTATCTTCTTCTAGTATTCCTTGAGACATTTTCTTCAACCTTCTTCTAGAAGTGTTTGAGGTGAGATCTTCTTTCGGATCTCTAACTTTTCTACTTTTGCATTTGAGCAAGACTCTCCTAGTTCTTCTTCTTCTTCCAATATTGGAAGTTCTTCAATGAGATCTTATTATGATCTCTTCAACTTCAATTTTACTTCAAGTGCTGGATTAATTCTAAAGAAGATACTCTTCCTAAATTTGTTGTATAAAGTTTCCAAACTCACTGAATCACCTTTTTTAGCAACAAAGTATTAGTACTAAAATATGAATTTGCTTTTGAATCAGATACTCTTTTATGGAGTCTTCTTCAGTATCAAGGCTTCTATGGCATTTTCTTTAGTATCAAGGTTTATGTGGTCTTTTCTTCAGTATCAAGGATTTTGTGGCCTTTTATTTAGGATTAAGGCTTATGTGGCATTTTCTTCTCGAACAAGGCTTTTGTGACCTTTTATTATGAATCAATGCTTCTCTAGCATTTTCTTCTATATCAAGGCTTATATGGATTTTTCTTATTTTGTGAAGTTCTCAATATAGCAATATATATCTCTAGTCTCCTAACTTCATCATGAATCTTCCCTAGGAGTCTTCTTTCATAGTATTTTTTTCTTGGACAAGGAACTAATCTCTCCAATATGAAGGTGTGTTAACCTTTAGGCAAAAAAGTTGAAATATCCTAGCTTTCTATTGTAAGAAGTGTCCCAATAATTTGAGGATTAATTTTCTACAACAAAAGAAACTTTTGGTAATAGTTAACAAATTCTAAATATCCTTAATGATCTTCACTAGTTGATTTGGCAATTTAGTGGATTGAATGTTGAGTCCTAGTATTCATGAGTTTTTCCTACAACTCTATGGAAAGACTCTATCCAAATATAATCTTAGTATTTCTAGAATTGATATTTATTTCAATCCTCACTTGTGGCTCTCCCTAATTTTACCACCTTGACACTTTTGAGAGTTTTTGATACTGGTTGTTCTAAAGGTGCATCAGGTTAAAAAAAATCAGGCTCAATGATAATGGTAGTTTTCTTATCGATCTACCATGGCTAGATATACTATGCTAGATCTACCATGGCTCTGATACCACTGTTAGATTTTGATGTAGTATGCAATTGGAGATAGCAATCACAATATGCAAAATAATATGAAAGAAAATAAAAAATGCAAGATGACTGAAATATGCTATAAATAAAAATAGCAAAAATGAATACAATGTAGCTATAGAGGAAATGGATGCTCCATGAATAAATATAGTGGAATACATTACACCCATCACCAATATATGGTGATAGACACAAAACTATGCTACTATCTACAAATATGCTATGTGTTTATTATATGCTTGTTACAATGAGACCATTTTTATATAGGAAGATAAGTTCCTTGGCCAACACTCTACCTAGCTATAGAAGGGACACCTTTCACATATAAAACTTGCATATTTACACTTGTGCATTTATTATATTGTATGAAGTAACTAGATAACTTCCCCCTAAAGTAATCTAATGTCTTAAGTATGTACCTAGGAAGGTACATTTGCATGACCTAAATGATGTAATATGCTCTATCTCTAACATAAATGAGATCAAGGAACAAATAAAAGGAATACAAAAAATGCTCAAAGAAGCCTTAAATCATAAAAATATCTATGCAAACCTAAAAAGGACCCTATGGGAATTATCTATGGGAGACAGTCATCTTAAGGCTAAACCTAGCAAAAGTTTTTTTAAGTCCTCCAAGCTTGATCCTAGATTTATGGGACCTTTTGAAGTTATAGGCAAAATCAATCCTATCACCTATAGGCTTGCTTTACCATCTTGTCAAAAATCCATGACACTTTCCATGTGTCCCTTCTTAGAATATATATTTTTGACCCATATCATGTTTGGAATATCTCAAATTTGTAGATGCTATATCCCCTCAACATTGAATTTCATCATGTTTGAATACTAGGTTTTAGATCAAAGAACTCAAGAAAAAAAAATATGGAATAATCTAAGGTCCAATAGGACCAATATTATGAGAAAAATGCAACATAGGAATATGTACATATTATGAAAAATAATTCTCTTTTCTTTTTTATTTATCAATATCTTGAATATTGTATGGATTTGTATCAAAAACACAAGTATTATGATTTATTCAAGGGGGGAAGAATATCATGACTACTCCAGAATGAGTCTTTTTTATTGCATTTGTAAATGTCTCTAAATTAATGTCCTAGATACTATAAAGGAAATCAAGGAACAACTGAAAAGAATATGCCAAAGGCTCAAAGAAGCCTCGGATCATCAAAAGAGCTATGCAAATCTAAAAATGATCCCAATGGAATTATCTATGGGAAATAGTCTTCTTAAGGGTGAAATCTAAAAAAAACTCTATTAAATCCTCCAAGATTGACCCTATATTTATGGGACCTTTTGAAGTTATAGTCAAAATCAATTGTATCACCTATAATATTGCTTTACCATCCAACTTGTCAAAAATCCATGACACCTTCCATGTGTTCCTTCTTAGAAAATACACTGGTGACCCATATCATGTTTGGAATATCTCAAATTTATAGATGTTAGATCCCCTCAACATTGAAGTTTATCTTGTTTGAATACTAGGTTTTAGAACAAAGAAATTAAGAAAAAGAAAACTAGAATAATGTAAGGTCCAACGAGACTAGTATTCTGAGAACAATGCAACATGGAAGGATGTACATGTTATGAAAAATAATTTTCTTTATATATATATATATATATATATATATATATATATATAGATATCTTGAATATTGTATGGATTTGTATAAAAAAACATAGGAACTATGTTTATTTCAATGGGGACAAAATATCGTGACTACCCTAAAATAAATCTTTTTAATTGCATTTGTAAATATCTCTAGTTTAAATTATTATTTTATGCTTCTTGGATAAGGTATTGTTGATGGCTTTTATGTTGTAGGTATAGGTCCTTAGAATATGAAATAGGAAATGATGGTGGGTGAAAACTTTCACCTACGATGGTGTATTCACATTGGTAGGGATGAAAGAAGCCCTACCAATGAAATGTTCACCAGTGGCTCAGGGTACATGGAATACCTTAAGAATAAATGCATGTAGATTCATGTAGTTGTATTATGAATGTATATTTTCATATTTGTGTAAACAAAATGGTTGTTTGTATTTTAAAATCGGAAAGTGCCACAAAGCATTGAAGTTATTCTTAATAGGCACATGAAAATATTTTATCATCAATTTGCTTGTATAATAAAAATATGATGCAGATATATATATATATGTTTGATGTAAAATTTCATTCTAGTTAGATTTATATTCTTACATTTATTTAATATATATATATATATATATATATATATATATATATATATATATATATATATATATATATATATATTATGTGCGCCCGCACACATACGTGTAAAAAAAATAAAATATAAATATAAACTAATTAAAAAATAAAAGAATTATAATAAATAATTTAAATAAATAAAATCTTTTATAAAAAAAAAAAGAACTTAATGTATGTAAAACCCTTCTTTAAATTAAATGACCACTTGGAAAATAAGTGAGATTTAGATCTGGATTTTCACATGTTAATCCATTTATAGAAACAAAATCTTCTTAAATATTTATATAACGAAGGAATGGGGGAGAGTTTTGGATATGAAGGAAGAGATTGAAGTAAAGAAGAAACATAAAAAACTAGGTTGCACTCAAAACATTGTGTGATTCTGGTTACTGTTATTTGAATTTGTTTCACCCTGTTACTCGTGGTTTTTCTTATGAAATCATGTTGGGTTGTCTTCTATTATTTAAATGTTATCTCCATTTTGGAAATATCATATGGTTTAGAACTGTGTATGTTGTTTCATGTTTTCTAAATTATATTTTATGTGTTCATCAAATATTTTAAATGTTTAATTACTTCTATGTTCCCTGTGTCGTTTATTCTCCCTTATACCGTTCGAAGTTAAGATGTGAATTTTGTTATATAAATAAAGAGAATGTCATCTTGTTAAGGCCTGTAGAACAATTCATTTTTTTCTAATTTAAAGCTTGCATGGGATTGATTTTGGATCTATATATTTTTTCTTCTCTAGACCTTCCAAATAAAAAACCATACGTAGATTAAAATATCTCTCCTCTAACTACAGTAAGGTTTATTTACAAATAGACTATGTAAAGGAAATTAATTCTCAATTCTTTATTAAACTAATTTAGTAAGAATATAAAGTACAATATACCTCTTGCATGTGTATAGGATATTTTAATAAGTTTTCTCTTGGTTAAGATGGTTAAAATGTGGGAATTGAAGTTTGGAATGCATGTGGGCATTATAATTTGACTCAATAAAAATATAATGGTCAAGACATCCCCTATGATTTTGGGGTTCCTCACCTATTTAAAATATTTATTATTAAATTTTATATTAAAACAATGTCCCTTTGGAATCATTTATTATCATTCTCCATCTGTGTAAACCATTTTAAATTTGTATAGGGTATGTATAAGAAATTGCCACCCTTTGTTTATATATTTTTTTGAAATCGAGCAATCCATGCTTGATATTGTTAATGGTCATTGTTTGATATGTCCGTTGATAAGTAGTAAAAGCATAGTAAACAATGCTCAACCATAAATTAAAATATAATTCATGTTGAATGCAAGCAGTGTCATAAATAATTATGTTTACAATAATTGCATTATGTTATTTTTAGATATTGTCTTTATATTTGTATTATATTATGAATTCATATTTTATTAAAATTTGGGCCACTATGATCTCGATCCATACTGAAGCCAAGATGAAGTTCCTGAGCTCTTATGTGCAAAGAAATTTAAGGGATTGAAGTTTTAGATAACTCAAGCATCTTGGTAGGCAATGAATTCCATATAAAGTTGGTTGTGTTAGTGGATGTCGACACCAAATACTAGCTACTTGTCTTCCACTCAAAATCCAATCACATTCGTTTATATATATATATATATATATATATATATATATATATATATATATATATATGTTTGTTTGTTTGTTTTGTTATTTTTTTTATTTTTAATTTACATTGTGGAATCAGTAGCTATCATGAATCCGGGTAGGTTGTCCAACTTTTATGGCTGCCATAGTATTCTGCATTGTCTACCCCATAAGACACCTCACAATTTTTATGCAATATGCCCCTATAACCACCATGTCAAAATCATTTTAAACCTTTTATGTCATTGAAAGAACTAGAAAAGGGATAAGTGTGTAGTTTTATGAGGCTCAAGATTTGAACTCTAGACCTCCACCCCCTTAAGGGGTTTGGTAAAACCAATTGTTCTACACCTTGAACCTTATTTATATTTATATTTAAATATAAATATTATATATATATGAATAAATAACATCCACTCATCACATATCAATCTTAGCCATCCATTTAGCTTGATCCATGTTACATATCAACATTACAATCTTATCCATTCATCATGTTGTAATCTTGATCGTCCAGTCCATTGGTGTCATAAAAACTCTAACATGTTGAAGGTAAGTTATAAAAGATCATTCACTTTTGTGAATGAAGGTTAAGTGGTTAAGCAATTAAACTATCCATTTGTTAATTCTTGAGGTTAGATATCATTAGAGCCCTTGCATCCATCGTTACCCAAAACCCTAACATTTCGCTAACATCCTCCTTCCTTGTCACCACCATATCATCCATTTTTGTTGCCCAAAACCCCTACAAACTAGATCTAGTTTTGCAGATCACTCCTCCATCCTCCTCGGATACTATTGAGAATTTCTAGGACACTTTTGAGCATATTTAAAATGTGGCAAGATGTCCACCACAATTCCTAAACACTTATGGGTGTTTCTTATCATCTAGTTTACCACCGACAAACTCTTGAATGCTTCTAAGCATTGATACACCATCATACTGTAGAAGCAAAGACATAGATCAGCATCATAGATATTCCTCTAACAAGATATAAGTTATTTATTTGCTTTACAACTTACATTTTCTATGTCTTACTTGTGTTACATTATTACAACACCTAGGGTTTATAGATTTAGTAATCGAAGGGTCTCACATAGTGTAGCCCTCACATATGCTACTAAATTCTTGATGTTGTGATATGTATGTAGGTTATATAAATCACTTACATTTATTACTGATGCAGCTCGACTGGTCTCGTAAGTATATGCAAGCCCACCCATAACTTGTTTGGAGTTAAAGACACTAGTTATTCTTTAGAATGAGGGTTTTCAACCCTCGCATTGTAATATTGTATCAAAAGTAATAAAGTGTATTGTAACCCTATATTTGGGGTAAATCCATTGTAAAATTTGGATATCCATGCTTCTTGAGTCATAATAAATTAGATTTGTCATTTTTGTGCATATATTGTGTTATGTGCTTTTGATCTATTGCTTTATTGGTTTTCATTTTTACTTTATACTAGATATGCTCATTGTAAAAACATTTGTTGGTTTGAAAATATTTATTTTGGTCAAAAATAACTATTAAATTTTATTTGGAAATCACCTCTTTATTTTTTGAGTAAAAAATAGAAGAGCTACATTGGAATTGGTTATTGAGAGTTGTTCTTTATTCTATTATGTTAGTATTAAAGAAAAAATAAACTATTACAATATCTTGGATATTGGTCAAATGTGATTGTTTAATATTATACAGGGTTATTCATAAGGGGTAGTGCTAAAAAATTAATTATAAATTTGAGGTAAATCAAGGAGAATCGTGTAAAAAAATTACTGCAAATTTTTCAAAATTTTGTAGAAAATTTATCAAAATATGGCAAATTTTCAAAAATTTTACACATAAATTATAAAAACGCTTGGGGGTACTTTTGACCTATTAAATCATTCTAAAAATTCATAAAAAAACCACCATTATATCAGGTTCGAAAAGAGCTTTCCAATGATGACTAAAATTATGAAATTATTGTCAGTCAACTTATGACAATCACTTGTGTTAGTCACCTTGTGATGGAAACATAGACACACAAGGAATGAATAAAACAGAAACACAGTAGCACCGATAATCTCTCAAGCTCTCAATTCTTTGAACTTCAAAAAAAAAATTACAATACTAGCCAACAGGCATAGTTTCTTGTTCCAAGAACCCCCCTCTTCCTTGATGCACCACCTGTTTCTATAAACATGTCTGGGCCTCTTTTGAGGTTTCGATCCTCTAGGCAATTAATGACCCAACTGTTAGAATGCATCCTGCCTCACTGAGCCTTTACATATTTCCTTATTTGGCAACTTTCATCGGGTTAGCCACGAAAACATGCATTGATGAGCCGTCTGACCTCTAGGTGCACTCTTCGAATGGCCACCATGCTAAGCAAGCTTATCGGGCAAGAAATCATGCATTAATGAGGCCCTAAGTATGTCACAATATCGCGACATGTCACGATATCATGACATTTTTCTTCCTTGCTGCCTTTCTCTCCTTCGGGTCGTGATATCGCGACATTTTCCTTGCAAAATTTCTTTTCTTCGGGTCGCGATATCACGACATGTCGCGATATCACAAAATTTTCCTTTCTCACTGCCTCCCTCTCCTTCAGTTCACGATGTCGCAACATGTTGTGATATTGTGACATTTTTCTTTCTTGCTATCTTCCTCTCCTTTGAGTCACGATATCATGACATGTCACGATATCATGACCTTTTTCTTTCTGGCTCTTTCTTTCTTTTGGTCTCGAAATTGTGACATGTCACGATATCGCGACATCTTGCTTTGTGCTTCCTTCTCACCTCTACGGGTCATGAAATTATGATGTGTCGTGATATCGTGACTTCTTCACTCGTTGCTTTCTCTTTGCATTTTGGGTCACAAAATCACAACATATCGAAATGTAGTGATAGTTTCCTACTTGGCTTTCTTTCTGCCCCTTCGGTCGTTATTTCACGACATGTGAAATTGCAACATCTTCTCCACTGGCCCCTTTTGTCTTCCTTCAGTCACAATTTCGCAACATGTCACGAAATCGTGACATTTTATCATCTAGCCTTTCCCTTGTTCTTTTGGTCACGATTTCACGACATGTCACGAAATCATGACATCTTCTCCGTTGGCCCCTCCTGTCTTCCTTCAATCGTGATTTCATGACATGTCAAGAAATCATGACATTTTCTCGTTTGGCCTTTCCCTTACTCTTTCGATCACGATTTCACGTCACGAAATCGTGACATTACTTTCGGGCACCTCCCCTTCCTTTGCTTTGGTCGTGATTTCACAACATGTCATGATTTCGTGACATTCTCTTCTTATGCCTCCGCTCTATGGTTTCAGTCATGATTTCGTGACATGTTACGAAATTGTGACATTTTAGCACCGAGCCTTCTCTCTCCTCCCTGAGTCATGAAAACATGACATTTCATGATATCGTGACACTTTTACTATATCGTGATATCGTGACATCAAAGCTAACACTTGAAAAAAAAATTGTTGATGCAAGATTCCTCTGCTGCCATCGAATGCTCCTGCATCAGACACTTGGGGTGGATTGAGAAGTGTCCTTCACTTCTATTCTGTTGGGGGAAGGCCTAGGTGGTCAACCTCTATTTTTGACCACCAAGTTGCATCTTCGATAGGCGTGCCCTTCCACTCGACTAGATATTCAAAAAACTGCATGTTCCTGGTACTTTTGCCAGCTCGAGTGTCTAGTATTTCCTCGATCTCGTCTATTGTTGCAGTAGATGTTGGAATATCCCACAAATCTATTCTTGGTGTCTCACTATTACCTCCTTCATGGTATTCTACCAAGTCTGAAATATTAAAAATAGGTGAGATATTCAACTCGCTTGGCAGTTCCACTTCATAGGCATTTCCCAAATCTCTTTTACCTATGATCCTGCATGGTCCAAACCTCTTCATCTTCAGCTTGTTGTAGGTTTTTCTAGGAAACATTTCCTTTATCAAGTGAACCATGACCTCATCTCCCACTTGGAACTCCTTGAAATGCCACTTCTGATCGGATTTGGCTTTGTATTGAGTATTCATCTTACTGATATGCTATTTTACCTCTTCATGTAAACTCTTCATGTGCTCTACAAAATCTTCAGCCTCAGCACTACTCTTTTCTCCTTTACCCATTATTCTCAACTCAGAAGCATGCCTTGGGTTGTTCCCATACACAATCTAGAATGGGGATTTACCAGTACTTCTATTGATGGAATTGTTGTAGGCAAATTTTGCCTATGGAAAAATCAAATCCCTCCTTTGGGCTTATCTCCCACTAAGAATCTCAGAAGATTACCCAAAATTCTATTCACCACTTCTGTTTGCCCATCTGTCTGCATATGGTATGCAGAACTGAACTTCAAATCTATTTTTAGCTGCTTCCACAAAGTCTTCCAGAAATAACCCACAAATTTGGTATCTTTGTCAGATACTATACTCTTGGGTAGACCATGAAGGCGTACCACCTCCTTGAAAAACAAGCCTGCAACATGAACTACATCACTCATTTTCTGACATGGAATAAAATGAGCCATCTTCAAAAACCTATCAACCACAACAAAAATGGAGTCACTCCCTCGTTGTGTCCTTAGTAGACCAAGAATAAAATTCATACTGATGTCCTCCCATGGTATCTCTGGTACAAGTAATGGCTGATACAATCCTATATTCTATTTCACTCCCTTAGCCATCTGACATACTCTACAACCCTGCAAAAATTTAGTCACATCTTGCTACAACTGTGGCCAATGGTAGTTTTCACTAACAAGGGCAATGGTCTTATCTCGACCAAAATGTCCAGCTAGTCCCCCACTATGCTTCTCCTTTATCAGATTCTCCCTCATTGAACTCTATGGAATGCATAATTGACCTCCTTTGAACAACATTCCATATTGGATTAGGAAATCCAACCACTTGGTTCTATCCAAAGTAACAGGTACCAAGCAAGCCTTCCAGGCTTCTACAAAATCAAGATATTTAGGGTACAAGCCCTTCGGTTCATCAAATACTACCACCTCCACCTTCATCTCTGTCAACAAACACTACCTTCTACTTAAGGCATTTGCAAATCTATTGGACCTTCCACTCTTGTGCTTCAACACAAAGGTATAACTCTATAGAAACTCAACCCACTTCAGGTGCCTCTGATTTAGCTTCCCTTGGCTATTAATATACTGTAAGGCCTGATGATCAGTAAATAGAACAAACTCTTTTGGCAACAAGTAATGTCGCCACTTCTTTAGAGCCTAAACTATAGCATAAAACTCTTGATCATAAACTGAATACTTCTTTCTGGCATCATTGAGTTTCTCACTAAAGTAAGCAACAAGTTTACCTTCTTGGCTCAAAATAGCTCCTATGGCACTACCACTAGCATCACAGTCTACCTGAAATACCTTATTAAAATCTTGAAGTGCCAAAATAGGTTGTTCTGTAACATTCCTTTTCAACATATCAAAGCTCTTATCTACTCCTAAGGTCCACTTAAATTATTTCTTATTCCCTCTCATTGTTTATGTAAGGGGTGCACAAATACTGCTAAAATTCCTAATGAATTTCTTGTAAAAACTTGCTAGACCATGAAATGATCTTACCTCAGTCATGCTTCTTAGAGTAGGCCATTCAATGATAGCTCTTACTTTTTTTGGGTCCATTTTTAGACCTCCGACTGAGATGACAAATCCCAGATACACTAACTCCTTCACGAAATTATATTTCTTCAAATTAATCAACAACTGCTCCTCCTACAACTTCTCAAAAACCCTTATGATATGCATCAGATGCTCTTCTAGGGTTCTGCTAAATATTAGAATATCATCTAAATAGACAATAACAAATTTTCCTAAGAACTCTTTCAATACCGCATTCATCAACCGCATGAATGTGCTTGGTGCATTGGTCAGCCCAAATGGTATGACCAACCATTCATACAAACCTTCTTTGGTCTTGAAGGTTGTCTTCCACTCATCTCCTTCTCTAACATGAATATGGTGATAACCACTCTTCAGATCGATCTTGGTGAAGTACTTGGCTCCACTCAAACAGTCCATAATGTCATCCATCCTTGGCAATGGAAACCTATACTTTATGGTGATCTTGTTAATGGCTCGAGAGTCTGTACACATTCTCCACTCTCCATCCTTCTTTGGTGCTAGTACTGTAGGTACTGCACATGGACTCAAACTCTCCCGAATTAGTCCCTTCTCCAGCAACTCTTGGACTTTCCTGTTCAACTCTTCCATTTCTATAGGGGTCATTCTATGTGTTGCCTTATTGGGTAAGCTAGATCCTGGTACCAAATCTATATGGTGATTGATCTTCCTCACTGGTGGTAAACCCTCAAGCACATTATCAGATATAATGTCTGGAAATTCTTCTAACAGTCCTAAGACTTCTATAGGGGTATCCTTGCATTCTTCCTTCCTAACTCTAGGAACTAATGCATAGCACATATGCTCATGCTTTAAACTATTCAAAAAATTTCCTCCTTCAACTAAACAGATTATAGCGCTGTTGCATACCTTTTCTTCCACCTCCTTCAAGGGCTTCAGCTTATGGCGCACTCCATTCTTCGTCATTGAGTAGGTGTTGGCATGACCATCATGCACTACACACTGGTCAAACTTCCATGGCCTTCCCAACAGCAAATGGCAAGCATCCATAGGCAGGATGTCACATAGGACCTCATCACAGTAATTCCCAATATTGAACTTCACTGAACATTGCTCACTGACCAAAACTCTATGGTCCTTTTGTAACCATGCAATCTAGTATGGATGTGGGTGTCTTCTCCTTTTTAACTGTAACTTGGCAACCATTTCTTCTAAAACCAAGTTATCAGTACTACCATTATCTATGATAATATTGCAAACCTTACCCAAACTTCTACACCTTGTGCAAAATAGGCTCCTCCTCTGGTTTGATCCTTTATCCTCATTTAATAGGGTCCTCCTAGTGACCATAAATTCTCCTCTCTTTGCCTCCTCAGAATGTTCTGATTCAGCACCTTCATCTGCTACAATAGCTCTGGTAGGACCCTCAGGTCTCTTATTCGTCCTTTCTTGGTGTTGTGGACACTCAAATGCTTGATGTCCTTCTTCACCATAGTGGAAATAGGTTCCACAAAATCCTCCTCTTCCAAATCCATGTCCAGATCTGCCTCTCCCTCTTGGATAACCATTGTTCTAATTACGAGGTTGGTAGGTGCTTCCTTCCTTCTGTTCTTGGGTATTACTGGTCTCACCAGCCTTCTTCTAATCTTTATAATTTTCTCCACTGGTCCTTCCACCAGTTCTTCCACCATGACCTCTTCCTCTTTGCTTGCTCTCAAACCTTCTATTCAATTTCTCTTCAACCTTCAGAGCAAACTGGTAAGCATCCTCTATGGTGGTCATCTTGACCAGGCTTAACTCTTCTTGAATACTTGCTCGTAACCCATTAATATAACGGGCTACCTTCTCCTTGTTGGCCTCTGAATGGCTTGTTCTAATTACAATCTTGTAAAAATCCTCTGTGTATTCTTTAACAGACTTGTTGGCTTGCTTCAAACCTTGCATTTTCTTTAGCAGATCCATCTCATAGTCAGTTGGGATGAACTACCTCTTTAACTTTTCCAGCATTCTATCCCACCTAGTTATTCTCTCCTTTTCTCTTCTATTTCTTTCTAGTTGTACTCCCTTCCACCATATGCTGGCATGACCCTTCAAATTGGTCTTAGCAAACTTGACCCTATTAGGATATTCAACCTCTTCATACTCAAAGTATTCTTCCAAATCATTGATCTAGTCAATCAACTCCTCTGGATCAAGATTTCCAGAATATGTAGAAACCTCCATCTTTGGTCTCTTCCCAATCTGAGAGATGGCTCTGTATAACATGGCTTGTGTAGGATCTATAGCCTCTTCTTATTCCTCAAACTGGTCCTCTTTTTCTTCAACCTCATATTCACTTCCTTCTTCCCCTTTGGGTTCAAGTCCTCTGCGTAGATCCTCTTGCAGGGCCTGAACTTGCCTCTGCAAAGCTCTAAAATCTTCTGCTGGCACCATGTTTCTTCCACCACCATGGTTTCTTTATGGAGGTATTTTGCTTCACTCTCTTCTCACAACCCTTCCACATATCCTGGTGTAAGCTACCTCACTTTCGATGATCTGCTCACACACTTAGGAACTCCTGCTCTGATACCACTTGATGGAGACACAGACACACAGGGAATGAATAACACAAAAACATAGTAGCACAGAGAATCACTCAAGCTCTCAATTCCTTGAACTTCAAAAAAAAATTACAATACTAGCCAACAGGTGTAGTTTCTTGTTCCAAGAAACCCCCTCTTCCTTGATGTACCACCTGTTTCTATAACCATGTCTGGGCCTCTTTCGAGGTCCCGATCCTCTAGGCCATTAATGACCCACCTGCCAGAATGCATCCTGCCTCACTGAGCCTTTACATATTTCCCTATCTAGCAACTGTCACTGGGTTAGCCATAGAAACATGCATTGATGAGTCGTTTGACCTCCAGGCACAGTCTTCGAATAGCCGCCATGCTCAGCAAGCTTATCGAGCCAAAAATCATGCATTAATGAGGCCTTGACTGCCTCAGAAAACACTATATGGGAATGCAAGATTTTTTGAACATAGAACCAGCAGTATGTCATGATATCGTGACATTTTTCTTCCTTGTTGCCTTTCTCTCCTTTGGGTCACGATATCGTGACATGTCGCGATATCACGACATTTTCCTTCCTTGCAACATTTCTTTTCTTCAAGTCGAGATATCATGACATTTTCCTTTCTCACTGCCTCCCCCTCCTTTAGGTCGTGATGTCATGACATGTCGTGATATCGTGACATTTTTATTTCTTGTTGTCTTCCTCTCCTTCAGGTCACGATATCATGACATGTCGTGATATCGCGACCTTTTTCTTTTTGGCTCTTCTTTCTTTCTTTTGGTCATGAAATCGTGACATGTCGCGATATCGTGACATCTTGCTTTGTGCTTCCTTCTCGCCTCTATGGGTCACAAAATCATGATGTGTCGCGACATCACGACTTCTTCACTCGCTGCTTTCTATTCTCCTTTTGGGTTACGAAATCACAATATGTTGCGATATCATGATAGTTTCCTACTTGGCTTTATTTTTGCCCCTTCGGTCATGATTTCGTGACATGTCACAAAATCATGACATCTTCTCCACTGGCCCCTCCTATCTTCCTTCGATCATGATTTCGTGACATGTCACGAAATCGTGACATTTTCTCGTCTAGCCTTTCCCTTGTTCTTTCGATCGTGATTTCGTGACATGTCGCAAAATCATGACATATTCTCTGTTGGCCCCTCCTGTCTTCCTTCGGTTGCAATTTCACGACATGTCACGAAATCATGACATTTTCTCATCTACCCTTTCCCTTGTTCTTTCAGTCATGATTTCATGACATATCGTGAAATCACGACATTACTTTCAGGCACCTCCCCTTCCTTTGCTTTGGTCACAACTTCATGAAATTCTCTTCTTATGCCTCTGCTCTATGGTTTCGATCATGATTTTGTGACATGTAGCAAAATCATGACATTTTAGCACCGAGCCTTCTCTCTCCTCCCTGAGTCGCAAAAACGTGACATGTCACGATATCGCGACACTTTTGCTATGTCGCGATATCACGACATCAAAGCTAACACTTGAAAAAAAAATTGATGCAAGATTGCTCTGCTGCCACCGGATGCTCTTGCATCACCTTGTGACTATTGCTATTTGGTGACTGTCACAAGGTAACTGATAATAATTTCAGAATTTTAGTCATCAATATAATACATTCATATGCATATTTCTACTCGTTGGAAAGCTCTTTTTTAGAATGATCTAATGGTGGTGTTTTTATGAAGTTTCAAAATTATTTAATAGGTCACAATGTATCCCAAAATTATATTACTTACCACTATATTTAAGGTCACTTTTGACCTATTAAATAATATTGAAACTTCATAAAAACACCACCAATAGATTGAGCTCAAAATAATATTTCCAATGAATACAAATATGTCTATGTTTGGATATATATTGATGCCTAAAACTATAAAATTATTGTTAGTCACCATGTGACAGTCGCTTGTGTCAGTCACCTTATGATAGTAGCCACATGGCGACTGTCACAAGGTGACTAACACAAGTGAATTTCACAAGGTGAATGACACAAGATGATTGACAAAAGATAACTAAAATTATTGTCAATCACCTTATGATAGTCACCACATGGCAATTGACACAAGTGGTTTTCATAAGGTGACTAACACAAGGCAATTGGTAGAGGGTGATAGACAATAATTTTATAGTTTTAGGCATCAATATATCCAAATATAGGTATATTTGTACTCGTTGGAAAACTCTTTTCGATCCTGATCTAATGGTGGTATTTTTATGAAGTTTTGAGATGATTTAGTAGGTTGGTAGCTACCATAAAATGATATTACTTTCTCACCATCATATTTAGGGCCACAAAATCTACTAACTCATCTTGAAACTTTTTAAAAGCACCACCATTAGATCAGGCTTGAAAAGATATTTCCATCAAATACAAATATAACTATGTTTGGATATATATTGATGCCTAAAATTACAAAATTATTATTAGTCACCCATTGCCAGTCATCTTGTGTTAGTCATATTGTGTTAGTCACCTTATGATAGATGCTATGTGGTGACTATCACAAGGTGATTGACACAAGTGACTATCATAAGGTGACTGACAATAATTTTAGTCATCATTTTTTAGTTAGGTTCTGCTAGTTTTCTGTGTCAGTCACCTTTTATCAGTTGTGTTGTGTCGGTCGCATACTTTTTATTGTTTGCTATTGAATAAAATTAATGTTTTAATTGTATGAGTGTCACTGTTAGGGTTACCTATATATAATGGGGTACAAGAGGTAAATTGGGTGGGATAATATCTTTTAATAATTTTAAGGCAAAAATTAGGTAGGAAACCTTATGGTACCGATGCAAATGTACCCTAAAAAAATTGATCCTAAAATTTTTTGGCGAATGGGTCGATCTCTAGGGTCCCAAATTTACAAAATTACAATTGTGAAAATCCAAATATTTGCACTAAATTATGAAATTCACCACTATGCATAACCTTGATATTATATTTGTCTCTTCTAAATATTGACTATCTTTTTTTTAATGTAATGGTTCTTAATTTTACTTTTGTACAACTTGTATACTTAGTCATAATTTTTTTCAAAAACTGGTTCATTTGAAATAATGGTTTCTTGTCTGTTAAGTCATTACTTATTTTAAAAATCAGTTTATTTGGAATAATAGCTTTTGTATTTTCTCCTATATAAAAGTGAATGTTCATGATAGTGTGAATGTTGTATAAATTCACTGTGTTGAATTTTGTTGCTTCATGTTTGATTGAAACCATAACATTAATGGAAATGAATCATTATAGAGTTACTTTTATGACTTTCAATAAATTGTTAAATATATTTAAGATTACTTCCAGTATTTTTGAAACAAAAGGATAATTTTTATGAAGTATACTCAATCAATGTATAGTATGGGTTTCTTACTAAATGATACAAATTAAAGAATTATTTAGATTTTATTTTTCATTGTTATAGTTAATGAATGATTAAAAGAATTCTTTAGACTTTACTAAAATATTTTCTATCTTGGTTAAATTATTTTAACCTTAGTTAAGACCTATAATGGTAAATTAAAAATAGTTTAGTATTATATTTAGCTAGAGATACCTTATTAACTTGAAGCAAAAATTATAAGAGAAAAGTGCCAACTTTAAAAATTAGAATATCCAATGTTGGTGGGTTACAAGAAGGTAACCATCATGAATCTAGAATGGTTATTTTTTGATGAGATAGATCAAGATAAGTAGATAATAAGGGGTAGTATGGGATATCTCCTCTAAGTTGTCGTGTGAATGGTATGATGATGGTTCCATGAATGACTTATGAATGGGGATAAGCTAGCATGAATTTTGGTTAAGCAAACCATGATAGTTGGTATGAGACAACTATCATTATTCATAAGTTTCCAATTGAAACTGGGTCTAGAACCAGAGAAATGGCATGGCCCTAGTTGACTCTAGAGAAGTGGATAGCTAACTAGGCACTAGGCATATATGCTAAACACACTTATATGTTAAATTTAGAATATGAGATCTTAATTAATTTTAGGTTCCAAATGCTAAGATAGGGGAATTACGCGTCCATGCTCTATATATTATAGGTCCTATAGGATAATCCCAAACCATGGATTTTTATTGTCATACCATAATAAGAGGATGAGAAGATAAAACCACTAAATAGCACCATCTATAGGATTTTTCCAATCTCATTCACTTATGAGGTCATATGTAGCAACCATAATTTCTAAAAGTGGTATTTTATACCTCGTATTGATTATACATTGGGTGATCACTAAAACTAAAATTAACTTAATATTTTTAACTTAGACTAGGTCTAGTCAATGAAGTCAATGAAGCCAACAAAAAAATTTCCATATTGATGAACTAGTGAGATAGACTAGGTTGTACAATAGGTGAGTCAGACTCGAGTTGTTACAACATTGGAATTATCACCAGATGTGCACACATTATAATTATCTAAGGAGATTTGAGAGTGGACGTGTGAGTGGGAGATGTGGAAAAAGAAGTGGAGATGGGATAAGGGTGAGATAAATATTCACCCATACAATTAATGCATAATTAATATGGTAGAGTGTGAATTAGAACTGAAGTGGAGTGGAGTGATGTGCACATAGCATAAGAAAGGGGAAGGATCTTACGATGTTTATAGGCTAGAAATGGAAGAATGGTTTAGTGGATGAAAATGGTTAGGATAGCATGGGTAGGCTAATGTATACTAATTAATTTTTAATTAATCAATTAATATTAGACATATGTGCTTATTTTAGGTGTCTATAGATGCTTCTTTTTATATCATGTTGTGTATAAATATAATGTAGTACAAAAATAAATGACACCTATCATTCGATTGATAACGAATAGTGGTGATGAAGGGTGAATGATGAAAATAAATTTTGGCTTGAGTTTGACATTTGATTATATCAAATCAAGGATAATGTATGATACCCCAATCATAGAATGAACAAATATCTTTGAATATTTACCTTTGATAGCTTGTTCAACATATTAGAGTTAGCAAATGAGCTAACCATATGGTAGATGACCTAATAATGCTCCAATTGATTATAAGTTATAATCAGTTTTGCCACCTCAATTGTAGCATAGACATGTAGACCCATACAAACATAAGCATAACACATAGCAAATCAATTTTAATTAGATTTTTATTGAGAAGAGAAGTTTTGTATTTTAACCCAATAGAATAGGGTTTTTGACAATCTCAGACAAACATTCTTGAACACATGTAACTCCATAAATAGGTGTTTAAGTATTGGATTTTTTTGAGATAATATTTTGTGGATATTATCTACACCTTCGAGTGGTGAATGGGTGGAAGAAATGGGTAACAACCATGAGCCAATTGATAAAAGATAAAGTGGAATGTGGCATGAAATTGGGGAATTTTGTTTTATTTTTATGTTTTTTTGGATATATGTTGAAGTGATGGAGGATGATGTCAGTATTTATAAATAATGAATGTGTCAGATTATTGGAGTATGAATAGATAGAAATGGATGATAGCAAATGGGATAGATATAATAAAATAGATGTATACACACATGATTGATTACATGTATATATGCATCACTACTCAAGATTTTAATGGATTAATTAGGGGTTTCAACACAATGGTACTAACATAACTACACAATGGATGGAAGTGGATGTGACACAATGTATGGAAAATATGAGTAGACTATAGAAGAAAAGGTGATATGACTTGTCTTGCCGCATATCCTAGGAAGGAAGAATCAACAAGTGCTTTCAAGAAGCTCAAACATCCTAGTGACATCAATCAAACTCATCTACTAATAAAATAAGCACTTGAAGATACTACAACTAGCCAAGTGAGTCAAGTATTTTAAAGACCAAAGTGTGTGTAGTGATGTTCATTTTATATTTAGAGTAAGGTAGGACTAATTTATTATGACTCAAGCCATTATAAGCTAGATCATTCATAAGTGATAAAAGGTTTGTACAAAATAAGGTTGCTAATGTGATAGACATGTTTCCATGTGGAGGGTATACTCCACTACCAGTTAGGCATCTATAGCCCTTATGGATATACGCCCACAATCCTTCGATATTACTCCACTACCATCCAGGCATCTATAGCCCTTATGGAGATGTCTAAAATATCAAAGGATCCATGATGAAGTATTAAAATGATTTTATATTTTTTCTTTTGTGTTTAGATTTATTTTTGATATAAAATTTATTTGGTTTCTTAGGTTTTGATTATGCTATGATATGATGAGCAGGGGAAACCATTCACTTTATGGTGAGAGAGATGCTTGGTTTGATCTTTCCCTAGACTCAAAATATGATTAATATATGATATATGTTCATGGTTCTAGAGAAACCTTGAGGTAACAAATAATTCCTATAGTATTCAAGGACTAAATGACATTCAATGGAGGTTTTTTGAGACACTAGGAATGGTTGAGCGACTAAAATAACCTAAATATTCTCTAAATATATGATAAGAAAGAGATAAAGCATGACAATAAATGAATGTGGGAGAAATGGATATTGGGAAAAAGTGCATAAAATAATGGGGGACAATTATGATTATTAATATATCCTTAATTAATATAACAAAACATTTTGTAATGACATGTATTAAACTTGATTAGATAATGATAAAGTTAGCATTGGATTCAAGACAAATGAGCTTGTTGCTATTTTATCTGACATGTTTTTTGGTGATTGTTTTTGCTTTTGTTTTCTTTTGTTGTTTTCCTTTGTTTTTATTTTTAAGGATGAATTCCCCTAGACTAGATGTGGATTAGAAAAGGGGTTAACTCCCCTGATCATGAAAGCAAGTTGAGCAGGGAGAAAATAATTATAATAATATGAAGGTAGGAAGATGTAAATCGATGAGCAATGGGATGATGACAAGTGTCAATGATGGATGCAAAGGGATGAAGTGGCACTTGAACAGGAGACCTAAGTGTAGGTCCAAAAGGCTACATATTAAAAAAAAAAAAAAAAATTGGCTAGGTGTTCAGACAAAACTCAAGAGCAATGTTAAACTCTACTAAGGTATAGAATCTATGGTCAATGCAGTCAAATAGTGCTAAGAAAAATTCAAAGTAATGAAATTTAGAAGATCGATATTAGCACAACGGTATTCTTCATAGTGAAATATCACAAGCATATCAGTTTTGGTGAAAGGGCAACTAAGTATCAGAAAGAATATCTACCAAGTATTGACAAGGTTAAATTCGATCGAAATGATAAATCTACAATCAACATAGTCAAACAAGGTTTAGTAGAGACTGGAGTTGCAGATTCTAGCTATAAGGATGCAAAGTAGTGTTAAAGTTCACCCAAGGTAAATGCAATATAGGAATTCCATAGTCAAACCTATCAAACCTAACCTGGAAAAAACTAAAGTAGTAGATTTTGTAAAAGAACATTGATCATTGTTGAATCCTCATTCCACAATCAACATGGTCAAACTCTACCTAGTGGAAAATAAAGTAGTAGATTTTGTAGAAAGTCATCAAGTGCCACAAGAACTTAATTCTATAGTCAAGCTGGTTAAACCTGATCAATCAAAATTTGGATCAACGAATTCTAAAGAGAAAGAGAATTAAACAAAACTTGAGGAGTGCAATGGAAATAACCAGGAAAGATCAAACATTGTTAGAATCAAGACTCACTTGTATTTTTAGTTTCAAGTCAATAATGGAAATTTTTCTCAAGAACGAAGGATGATCCATATTGATATGTAACCATTCCAACTTCTGAATTTAGTTTAGATCTCAACACCTTGTAGAGATCACAAGTGCAACATTCATGGAGCACAATTCTATTCTTTTCTTGAAAATCCATGAGAGGCTACCACCTCAGCATATGGTTGGTTTAGTAAGAAGATAATTGTAATATTTCCAATATTTTACTCTTATTGTGAAAAATTATATAAAGAGGTCATTTAAGGGTTGACTCTGGAGTGTTTTATTTATATATTACTATAACTTGTTGAGAAATAAATAGAAGGAGCATTACTTGGATGTTTACCTCTAACTTTTTATCTTCATCAATTATGATTTTATTCTATGAATGCATTTCTAATACCGTTATTATTAGTCAATTTTGTTGATATTGGATTGCTAATTTGGAGCAACTTGGAATGGTTCATGCCTAAACAAATGCTATAGAAGACTTCTATTTATGTTAGTCTAAGTGTTGATCTAATCCTACTTTTTATATTATTAGCATTTTAGATGTTTGAAATAGTTTTTTGAGTATTTCATTATTTTAATGGTGAAGATAATAAGTTTTGAATGTTGTTAGTCCTAAGTGTGGCATATTGGAAATGTGATTGATCAATGAATTCTTAATATTTGTCAATGTTGTTAGATCTATTCGACCATTAGACCTATATCCTTGATATCAAAATGTTGATTGAATTGACTGGACATCAACCAAAATGAAGATCAATTAAGAGAGAAAAGCACAATTGGGATGCTGAATTAAAGAACCTCAAGGATAAGGACCTCTATAGAAGAGCTCGTATTGGCATATGGTGTGATGAGCTACCTTTTTTATGGTGGAGCATCCTTAAGACCATTATGGAGTATGTGACCATGGATGATCCTAACAAGCCTTTGTGCAATTTTTACTCTCATTTTACAACCATTTTTTGGGATGTAAGTGCTATAAATACACCTCAATTTATTTTTAACTCTATTAATTATACCATAGAACATTGTAGGGAGCAATATGGGTCTAAAATTCCCACCCACCATGGCCTTTTCAATGTCTTATTCAAATACTGGTTAATTCATTGTCCTAAGGGTATCGTGTTGACCTCTCCCCCTTGCCCAAATAGAGTCCCCTAACACCAAGTTCATCCCAAACCATACCCAAATATTCTAGTAATCCTAGGCTATCCACCAAAAAATAGAAAATTATTGATAATTTTTGAGAATTAAGAAAGATACCAAGAAGTGCTTCACCTAAACCTGAGAGTGAGCCTGAACAAAAATGCCTTTTCTCCTCTACACAACTAAACAACAAAGGTATGCAAAAAGATTCACTGGTCATTGAGTCTAAAGATGAAGACATGGGCAGCCCAGATAATTGCATGCAGGTTTTCATCATCCAATATATTACAAATTGCATTACCCAGCTGATTTATTTGTGTAATGCCCTAAATTTATGGTTTTTTAAGAAATATTTTACTAAAAGTATGGAAGAAGTCCCTACTGAGAAGCTGAAGAAGGTGGTTGTTAAATATGAGGACATCCCTACCAAGGACAACACTACTGATATGGACACCCTTAATGTTGGAATCCAAGATGTTGATGTCAATACTGATCTTGAAGGTTAAGTGCACCCACTCTAGTTTGAGGGGTTGTTATCCAAAGTTTGATGAATTTTGTTCTTTGTATCAGTTTTGCATGATCGTTCTATTCTTGGTGTTGGCTGAGGACAACCTTAATGTTTGTTTTGCTTTGGTTAGTTCCTTTTGTTCTTCTATATCCTTCTAGTTGAGAATGGAATTTTGTATACAGGTATTGGGGCCCTATCAAAACCCACCTGATATATAAATTTTAATATGTTTAACCGATAAAAAAAATATTGAGTCCATAATAAGATAGGAATTGCTTAAGCTTCTAAAAGGGAAAATAATGTATCCTATCAAGCATTCCACTTGGTATACCAACTTGGTCCCAGTAAGAAAGAAGAATAGAGACATTTGCTTATGCGTGGACTTACAAAAATTGAACAGAGCATAAATGAAGGATCATTATCCACTTCCTCAAATGGATAAGATTCTATAGATGGTGTCAAGAGTAGAAAGGTGCTCCTTATTGGATTTCTTCTCTAGATACAATCAGATCTAGGTTAAATATAAGGATCAATTCAAAATTGCCTTCACCACTAAGTGGGGCACATTTGCTAATTAGAGAATACCATTTAGTCTATCCAATGTAGGAGCCACCTTTTAGAGGTCCATGAACTATGCTTTTGGTGAGTTGATCAATAAAATAATTTTGATTTATTTGGATGATATGACAATTTTTCTCATAGAGCAGAATCACATCTTGAACATTTAGATAAGGTTTTCTAGAAGTGCAAAGAGTTTGAAATATCTTTTAATACCAAGAAATCATTCTTAGTTTTTCATGAAGGTAAATTATGGGGACATGTAGTCTCTAAATATGAGATAGCAATATATCCAGATAGAGTAAAATTAATTCTAGCCCTTACCCTACCTACAGATAAGAAAGAGCTATAATCCTTCCTTAAGAAAATTAACTTTATGAGGAAGTTCATCTCAAAATTTACTCAAGTGGTCAGGCCCATATCAAAATTACTTAAGCATAATATAGAGTTCAAATAAACTGATAAAATAAAATAAACATTTGAAGCTATAAAGCAATCAATTACAATTGCACTAGTATTGATAAACCTAGATTTCATCAAAGACTTCATTTTGTATGCCTATGGAGCTAAGGAAAGCTATTCATTGGTGCTCACTCGAAAGGATGTGAATGAAGAGGAACATCCCATATTATCCTAGAGTCAAAATTTGCATGAGTATCAGACAAAGTAAAACTTTATTTAAAGACAAGTATTTTATTGTGATAAAATATTCAAAGAGGTTTAAGCAATAGTGTACAACCTTGGGAAGCATGCACCTAGTCTAATTGCAACATAATATCAAAATAAATGACCATAAATGCGTAGATAACGCAAATGTAACAAAACTAAGAGATATATTTACTAATTTATCTAAAAATTTGGTTACATATTGGTCCCTCTTAGGGATACCCCATTTGATATAATGATTACAAGCAGAAATAAAGGCCCCCCACAAGGGAATGGTGCACTTTGTAGGCCTTCCAGTATCGTACAAGAATTTTTATAAGAACTTATCGATGTCTTCTTCTCCTTCCATTTTCTAGAGGGATATAACACTTTGAATTCTTTGACGTGGTCCTGGAACCTATAACCTGCATAGAAGAAATGACAAAAAACTATCAGTAGCTCCCGTTGCCTCTTCAGATGAGGCATTATTAGTAGATCTGCAAAGAAGGATATAAACGCATAGTAAAATCATAATAAAGCAAAATTAAGCAAGAATGCATTTATTACTCAGAAATCACCATGAAAATGCATTAAAAAAGATAAATCTATTCTAACATTAATTGATAGAATATAAGGCAATAAAATATTTATGCTAAAACTTTGAAAATAGCATATAAAACCTTAGGTTGTGCTTGCAGGTCGATGTCTAGGATAGTGACCATAAAATTAAACCTTCTTCCTTACAAACCAGGGGTTGTGGCACTACATTCCTCATCTAAATTGATGTCTAAGGGTTGCCTCTATGTCCATACACTAATTGGTGGTGAAGAACATATTGATATAAATGCTTGGATGGCTCGTAATAATCACTTAACAAGACAACACTTCACTATTCCTCAAAGGGGTATGAAATCACTCTCCAATTTTCTATGGCTCTACTAAACAAAAATTATGATATTCACAATTTTTTCTTTTTCTTGGGAGGATGAATATGTAGACCTCCTATATTCATATCTAGATCTAGATCTGCATGTAACTAATCATCATATGGGGAAGGATTAGTCATAGATATGCATTGAAGGAGCAGTTAGGAGGAACTCTATGAGATTGACACTGAAAAACTACTCGTAAATAATGCAACTACCATCATTGTCCATGATTTGGCCCCTCCCTCATGGCTAGATTGTGTTTCAATTCTAGTCATTGTCCAAAGCAGTGGCTATATGTGGTTTCTTTCAGCTTTAATGACCAGTGTTTATAGTTGCTCTAATTGATAGCGATCAAGCTTTAATGGGCTAGAACTACACCTTTTGAGTGGTTAAGATCATTGCTTGTTCTTGGAAAGGTCCAAGATCGGTCATATGGTCTTATTATGTACCCATATGAGTAATATCCTAAAAATGGTATGTTTAAGGTGTCTACGAATACCCCTTTTTGGGATGCATTATGGGAAAACACAATGCTAAGCAAAAATAGACCACCTAGGGCCACATGATAGGGTGTGTGATGATCATTAATATAATCAACATTAGATGCCCCAGTCATGAGAAAGACACACATCCTAGAATCATTATTTCCAATAGGATGGAAGGCCTAAATTTGTAAAAGCTTATCCACATACATCAGGCAATCGGGTAGCTTTAGTACTACTATAGGTCCAAAAATAGGAGAGCTACACGCTTAACTATCATATTTGATTTTTTACCTAGAAAAGGATAAGCTTATGATAGTTGTTGATAATGATTCATAAGAAAAACACAATTTCACATGATCGAGTGATCCTTTGTTGATTTTGATTATAATTTTTGATATTATGACTATCCCCTTCAAATGATGAGTCGATGAGGAAAGGACAATGAATAAAGTGATGAGTTTCTTGACTAAGATGAATGATTTAGATATTTTCAAAGTTTTACTTTGTTATAAGAAAATCCCATTGCAGGTATTATTTCAACCATTTATAGTAATTGTACATATGTATCCCATAGAGAGGCCTGGTTGCAATGGCCTTCTTTAGGAATAAAGATGATAGAAATTCTATTTAATCTTGTGTTGAATTACTGCATTCAATGATTTGCTAAAAATGTCATAGAATAATTGAGATAAATCCCCATTACCATGGGGCAGTACAGCCGCCATGGCCTTATTTGGGATTGAAATTTTAATTCTATAAATCATGGTGTTAATGAGATAATCATTGGCTCTCCATCATGGTGTGCGATGTCCTTTCAACACTATTTAGCATCTCAATTCAAGAAATGACTAATTTACCCCAAATTGCATTATGGTGATTTACTCATCTTGTCAGATTGCATGGAGTGCTAGTTGCTGCAACTACCAAGTGTACAGAGAAAATAACTGAATACAAGGTGCATTCGAGATTTTGTTGTTATTTGATTTTTTTGTTATTTATAGATTTTATATTATTTTTTATTTTTGATTTATGTGATTTTTTTTGTTATTTTGATATATTTGTTAATTTTGGAATGACAAATATGCTTAATTTCCCATTTTGAGATTCCTTATGGTGAGAAATTAAGAGCATTTATTGCTTCTTGCTAGCCACTATCAGATCAGTAGCCAATTCGTGGTCACTTTTAACATCAATAACTAGAAAATATGGGCTACTGTCACTAGCAGTAGTCAATGAAAAACTAAAAAATATAAAAGAAATTTAGGGTTTTGACTTTCATTATTTACCAGCTTTCAATTTGCATTTGAGCTCTGAGAGAGAAGACAAGAAAGTGACCTGATACACTGACTGCATATTTGATATTGTAGTTGGATAGGGCAAGGCATCCATTAGTGGAGAAACCGATGACTCACAGGTATTTCTCAAACCCTAACTTTATTTTTTTTATTAACCGATAAAATGAACCCCACTAATTAATTGGAAAATAAACCAAATTAAACCTATTGGCAATGAACCTAACTAGTCAATAGGTCTAGGATTAGCTTAATTTAGGTGGGTTTAGTTTAGTTTTTATTTTTTGTTATTTTTTTAATATTTTTGGGTTAGGAAAGATGTCATTGGCATGTCGCCTCATGGCTGCTAACACCCAGAGTAGCCCCTAATTTGCAAAGAGGTGCCACTATCACTATCAGTGGCTAGTTTAAATTCCAATGGTCAAAAATTTAATTGTTGGTAGCTAGCCATTATCGGCATGAGTGGCCATGCAAATTTAGTAAAATTATTAAAATTTATTGAGATTTTTTTTTTTTTTTTTAATGAAATTAATTGATTTTTTTTTAATTTTTGAAGTGTGAATTTTGATTTTTTTGTTTTTTTAGGTGCATTTGCTCATTGTGTTCATAGCCTTAAGCTATCTTAGGTTAATTTTGCATCATTTTGTGTTTTATTGTTATTTTTAGCTTTTAAGTGCATTTAATTAGAAATTTTAATTTGCACTTTTAGCTTCTATCTATGTGGGCTTGGGACCCTAGTTTACTTGTATTGCTCATGCCCTTGATGGATGATGTGGACTAGGATTGTTTTGATTCATGGGGACTCATGTATGTCATAAGGCTATTGACGATTATGTCGGACTAGGCCTATCTTACTACCCTAGTACATAGGTGGGATTCTCGAATGAACATCTTTCATCTCCCTACTAGTGAGATGAATATTACTCTAGAGGATGTGCACATGATATTTAGGATCCCTTTTGATGGAGTGGCTATTGTATCTTCTCCCAAAAATGCTAGATATGTCATCTTTGAGAGGGTCTTTGGATATCATGTAGCTGTAACATTTTTTGACTACCATCATGGTGGGATATCTATGGCTCAATGGTACCGGGAGGATGTCTTCACATGATGGCAACTTATATTGATGCATGTTATATGTAACATGTTTTTTTTTGTATTTCTCTAGAGTGAGGATACCATAGAACTTCTTAGCATGGTTTAGGACCTTTTATACAACCAGGAGCCCATTATTATGGCTTGGCAGAGCATGCTGCTAGCTCAATGCTATGATGAGCTCTCTAAGATTCAACAATATGGATGAGCCAGCATTACTTACAACTTGATTATTTAGATTTGGGGCTAGGAGCACATCAATATGGACCATCCAAAAGGATTTCCTATTAATATTACTTCCATTGCAAAGGTAGCCCAATACTACGAATGCAGGTGGCCTCAAGAGTGAGAGGAGCATCAGAGTCAGCATTGTATAGGTGATCTTTCTCACTATGTAGCCTCCTTGAATATCCTACAGGTGAGGGACATTATATGGAGGCCTTATTTTGAGTGCCCTACATGGCCAAAGGTAGATAGATTCATGGATTGGACCAAGCATAATCGATGGGTGATTGGTCATAATGCAAGCATCAGAGAGTTTTTATTACTCTTGAGTACTTTGATATTTTGGTGTACAGTAGGATGTACCTCTTGAGCTAGTTTTGTAAAGGTAGGTCACCCCAGAGAGGGATCTTCCACTATCCTAAGTTGTAGCAATCTCAAAGGATGACCCTCCTACAATCGATGTTGGTATAGCAGATACCAGGGTTACAAAGGTGCATACCTAGTGGTGGGTTATGTAGCTATGATAGGGCAATGATAGTTTAGGGTGGACTAAGGATAAGGCATATACAAAGGAGGATCCTGATACACATCAGATGTGACCTAGGATTTATTAGTGGATCTAGGCCATGGAGTAGCAGGTAGTAGAAGAGTAGGTAGCTCTAGAGGAGGAGGAAGAGTTAGCTTTAGAGGAGCAAGAGTCTCCTCTCGAGGCTTAGTTGCATAGTGTAGATATCAAGTTTTAGGTAGCTCATATTCAAATTTTGTAGTAGGAATACACTATTGCTATGCTCCAAACATAATTCAAGAGCTTTGAGGGGGAGAGGATCACCCTCTAGAAACATAGTCACTTAGCATAACTCAGGATATATCAACTCACTATGTAGAGGGATGTTGCACTACATGTTGTGTTGGCTGCTCCAACTGTATAGGGGCCTACAAGTTTGGATCTAGGTGCAGATATCAGGCACCTAAGAGATATCTTGGAGGACTGTGATGTCTATATTTTAGGAGATACTAGGTACATTGCATCTCTACAGATGCAAATTTGGATGCTAGTCACCCCTCCTCATGAGAGATCTTCAGTAGGGGGTGGCAGAGGATCTTGTAGACTATGTTAGGATAGTCATCGGTTTGGCCTAGCCATAGGACTAGGACCCATATAGAGCGTATTGCAGGGACTAGCTCCTGTCATACTCATAGGGATGGAGCTGAGGGTGGAGGCAAGCCTAGGGGTGTAGGTCCAGTCTAATGATTTGATGGCTTTGGTATTATTTTTGAGTGTAATGTCAATGGACCTACACTATTGTATCCTATAGGGATTTTTGTACCTTCATGTACTTATTTGACACCTTATACACTCATATATATGATGTTATCTATTTTATACTCATTGTGTGTATTATGTGTTTGGTTTTGTTATGATGTTTATGAGATCCAATGGATGCAATATTATATGATGTGATTGAAATGCATTAGCTAGATGATAGATGTATTTTTAGATGATATTATCTAGATGTGTGGATGCACTACTATGCATGCTTATATGGATGTACTGATGGATATTAAATACATGTTTAATTTGTTTTAATTATTTATGCATTTAATATATGTGCTATGATATGATAGATAATTTATGTAAAATGTTATGCATTAATTATATGGGGATAATCTAATGTAAATGAAAATGTATGTTTTAATTACTTAAAACATAAGGAATGCATGTGATGTGGTTTTAACACTCTAATGGATGACACCATAGATTGTAACACAATCATAAATGTAAATGATAATCCTTATCATAATAATTAATCATTTAAACATCCATACATGAGATGACATGATGTGATATGTATAAGATTTCTTTATAAGCTTTTGTAAATTAAAGGACCTATATAAATTAGTTGGTGATCATCTAAATATATTGTTGATATTTATCCAGTATCTGTCCTATTAATGAATGCCCTTTACTGAACAAAACCTCATAAATAAAGTTGATGATTTTACTGATGGAATGATTTTTTGCTATTTTAGGAGCCTTTGAGGTTTTCCATGAGACTCAAACACCCTAGTTACTTCATAAAAAACTATGTAATGACCATATATGACTCTTGAAAGATAAATTTATTGTTATGAAGACTTAGATATTCATTATCCCTGTGTGTGTGAATGAAATAAATTAGATAAGACATAATCCTACCTCGCTGCCAAGCAAGATTTATGTAGCCCATTACTATATTAGGAATCCTCAAATGTCCATCATGATCCTAAGTTGGACTCTATCGGGTTAGACCACTAGGCAATACAGGACACCTAAAGCTAGCTCTTTTTGTAATTTTGCTTAGAACTACCCTAATGCTAAATGATATTCATGTAGCCCATTGTTGTATTAGGGATCACTCAATAGTTTTTGCAGATTGACCATTCCAAGGATTCATGATCTTCACCCCCTTTATTTCTCCATATTTATTTGTAATACTTGCTCATATTTCAGTAATGAGAATCACTGTTTGTTTTGAATTTTGTTTTCTTTTGAGCAAGGGATTTATGTAGTTATGATAATCACTATTTATTTTGCTTTTGAATTTTGTTTTTTTATAATATTTTTGCTTGTTTTGATGAAATCAAGGGATTTATTTGGTTTGAGGGGATCATGTCCTTTTGCCAATGATAAAAATCCTATACCATGCACATCGTAAGGTGAGCAAGTAAAAACATTTCACTTAGGATACCTAGTACCACTTTGTAGCATTCATATTTCTCTTGTTCCAACTCAGATTTTAGTGTTTTTATCAGTGATGGTATTCTAAAATATACTAGATGCTATCAAAACCAAACCTTATCTATCAAAAGTAAATATGGTATTCTACAAAATCTGAGAAAATCACAGAGTATGGCTGAGTGATAAAAAACCCTAGTATATTCCATATATCAACAAGAGGGGTTGTGTTGAAAAACATAGTTACTTGCATGGGTTATGGATGATGATGGATTTTGAAGATGCATGATTGAGGTACAAACATGGTGTCATTTGTAATATTGCAAACACAAATATATATAATGCAAATGTAATGGATGCAATGTGCCTAATGCAATGCAACTAATGGATGCAAATGCCAAATGTAAATGTTTTTGTATTTTTAATGTTTTCAATTGTTTTTGAGTTTTGATTATTTTGAATGTTTTTTGAACTTTTTGACTTTAAACTATTTTTGTGCTTTTATATTTTGTTTTTTACCAAAGGGCTTAAGGTGCCTTTGGATCCTTTTGTGAATTGGCCAAAGGGATTTAAGATGCCTTTTGGGCTTTTTGTGAATTGACCAAAGGGCTTTAAGATGCCTTTGGGGATTTTTGTGAAGTGACCAAAGGGATTTAAGATGCCTTTGGGGTTTTTTGTGAAGTGACGAAAGACATTTAAGATGCATTTAGGGATTTTTGTGATGTGACCAAAGGGATTTAAGATGCCTTTGGGGCCTTTTGTGTTTTGACCAAAGGCTTTAAGATGCCTTTGGATCATTTTTTGAAGTGACCAAAGGGATTTAAGATGTATTTGGAGCCTTTTGTGCTTTGAACAAAGAGCTTTAAGATTCCTTTGGAGCCTTTGGTGATTTGACCAAAGGGCTTTGAGCTTATGATGCCTTTGGAGCCTTTTTATTTTGAAGTTTTCTATTGTTTTCATAATTTTAAATTTTTTGAATGAATATTGTTATTTTTGACATTTATTTGAATGCTTTTATATTTTTTTGTGCTTATGTGTAAAATACATTTAGATAAATAATTTTGAGAGGCTATGGATCCTAAAAACCTTATAATGATGTTACGCAATACGTCCTAGGTCCAATATTCTTAGAGATGATACAGGCACCTATCTAATTGGCCGTAAATTTATCTCATAGATGTAGTGATAGATTTGAGTTCTATTGGTTTTATTTAAACACAATATCCCCAACATTAAAGTCTCTTCATTGATGTGATGTTCATCAAGAAGGGTCAACTAATCAAGTCAATATTTCCATGCAATATCGTCATTGATTAACTCTTTAAATATGACATGCAATGTTGGAATTTCCAATTCTAAGGGTATAATGGCCTCAGTACCATATACAAGCAAAAATGTTGTTGCCTCAATGAGTATCTACATGCTAGTATTGTAAGCCAAAAATGAAAGGGGCAATTGCAGATACTAATCCTTATGATTTTATTTCACCATATTCTTTAATATGGCTACTATTATCTTGTTTGAGGCCTCTGCTTGCCCATTGGGTTTTGGATAATATGGTATCACAAAACGATGGTAAATTTTTTATTTGGATATGAAAGACGACATATTTTTGTTCTTGAATGTTGGACCATTATCCAGTATTATCTTAAAAGGAATCCTAAAGCAACAGATGATATTGTGAAGTATGAACTCCATAATTCATGGTCTAGTTGTCGATGTTAATGAGACCGCTTCCATCCATTTGGTGAAGTACTCAGTGGCCATTAAGATAAACGTGTGTCAACCTAAATACGGGGGAGATATATTTCCAATTAGATTGAAATCCCACTAATAAAATGGCCAAGACATCTAACTGGATTGTAAGGCCTGTGATGGAAAGTGCGTAAGATTTGCATGATGTTGATACTTAATGCATTTTATGGCATACTCGCAACAATCCTTCTCTATGGTGGGCCAGTAATAGCCCATTTGAAGGATGCACTTGACGATGGTCATACCACTAAAGTAGCCACTACATGTACAATTGTGATCTTACAAAATCACCCAATATGATTCTTGGGGCTCTAGGAAATGAAGGAGGAGTCCATTGTAGCTTCGACGATACAATATACCTCATAGCAAGACATATCTTGTCACTTTTTTTTTTGAATTCTCATTTTTTAGCATGCGATAGTCCATGTGGGATGATTCTAAATTGAAGAAAATATTGTAATTGGGATAGCCAATCCTGATAAGCTACAACCTCAACAGATAATATGACTTGTTTATCCTTGGCTTCGATGTACACAAATGTAGATTGAAAAATAACCCTGTGATGAATGATGGTACCATTCTCCATAGGACCCTGCAATATCAAGGGCCCTCAAGGTGCCTTCTTTAGAAATTCTTTGGCTTTATAGAACCACTCATGATATGGTTCTATATGAATCATGTTGATCTATTCTTTTTTGTCAAAATCCTCATGTTGCATCACTGATTACTAAAGCAATTTTACATGAATGGCAGTGAAATCAGTAGATAGATTTTGAGGGATCAAGAAATCTAAATATGCCATAGTGTCTACGAATATGTTTGATGTATGAGGGATCACCTCAATGTCATACCATTCTAGTTAGGATAGATAAGTATCAAAAATATCTTTGTAAGCTTTCAAGATTGGATCCCTACATTGAAATAGTCTCTTAAATTGGTTTACTATGAGGAGGGAGTCACAGAAGATATTTAGCCTTTTGATATTTATAGCGATGGCTATTTGGATACCTAAGATTAGAGCCTTGTATTTGGTGTTGTTATTCATGCAAGGTAAGTCTAGCTTAAATTACAATTTCATTGGAGCACCTTGTGGCATGAAAAACACAATCCCTACACCATCCCCTTGCTCACACTTTGAACCATCGAAGAACAAAGTCAAGTCAACTTTATTTTTAGGTTTTTTAGGTTTGTGTGCTTTTGATAATGCAAAAAATGCATCATTAGGAAGTTCTATGGTGAGAGGCCTACTATTCTGAAGAGGTGCCTCTGCTAGTTGATCAACTTTGACTTCTCCCTTGATGGAATTTTGGCTTATGAATTCTGAGTTGAGTTTTATCAATAGCATGATCCACTTTGTAGTATGTGTATTATGATATATCTTGCTCATCATATAATGTAAAGTATTTTGTTTTGATATCACATATGTTGTATGGCTCAACATGTAGTGGTACAATTTCTTGGTCACAAAGACCACTATTAAGCACAAATTTTCTACGTATGTGTATCCTATATTGTAGCTCACAAAGGTGTGGCTGATGTAATATATCACTTGTTCTTTGTCTTGTGTGTTCTTCTGATCCAACATGGTGCCCAAAGAAAATTTGATAATGGATATATATACAAGTAATGGTACGTTTGGCCTTGGTGGAGCTAGCATTAGTGGCATTACCATGTACTTCTTGATTTTAGTAATGGATTATTGACATCCTTTGTACCAATGGAATAGGATCCCCTCGTGTAGTAATCAATTAATGGATCAACATTTGTTCGATAGTTGTACGATGAATCACTTTATGGATGCTACTTTGCCTTGTAAGCTTCTCAACTCTTTGATGTTAGTGGACGGGGCCATTTCTAGGATAGCATTTACCTTTTTTGGGTCTACTTCGATCCCTCATTTAGAAACGATGAATCCCAAGAGTTTTCCAAAAGTTACACCAAATATGCATTTCTTGGGATTCAATCTAATATTATGCTTAATCAGGTGATCGAAGACCCTTCTAAGGATCTCGGTATGCTCTTCACACATCAATGACTTAGCTAGTAAGTCATTGATATAGTCTTCTAATATCTTGTGCATGTAGTCATGGAAAATGTATGTCATTGCCTTCTGATATGTGGCACCAACATTTTTAATACCAAATAGCATTACGTTGTAGCAAAAGGTCCCCCATGGAGTGGTGAATGTGATTTTGTGCTGGTCTTTGGGTTTAATCCAAACCTGATTATAACCAAAAAAACCATCCATGAGGGAGAGCATATCATGACTTGTAGTTGCATCTACAAGAGAATCTATGTTGGGCAACGAGAATGAATCATTTGGTTTTTACTTATTGAGATCCCTAAAATCCATGCAAATATGGATTCTTCCATCAAATTTTCCTACAAGCACCATGGTTGATACCCATTCTAGATAGTCGATAGGAAAAATAAAGACTACAACCAATAGTTTTTGCAACTCATTCTTTAGCATCAAGGTGATGGTTAGATGTATATTTTTGACCTTTTTCTTGACCAACTTCTTTTTAGGGCCAACTTCTTCACCATCACCTATGAAGAATATATTATCTACTTCCACTAGTCCTGTGATGTGGCATGCATGCATAGACCTAAGGTAGGCCATCTCAGTTGAGTCCTCTGACTCATAACCACTCTTATCCATGATGTATCTACCTTCTATGTTATTTGACCATACGAGGCACTATAAATATCAAGGGCCATGATAGGCCAATCCAGTTTCACCTTTAGATTCACTTGTGACATACTTATTTTTTTCTTGCTCATAACTATTGTGACATCCTTCACAAAAACCCCAAAATTGGGGACCCACTTGAAATTTGAAATTTTTTGTCTTCGCTTTTCACTTTCATCATCTAGTGTCTATAAGTTTGTCTTCAAGTGTTTTGTCTTATAATGGTTTCAATGTTAAATTTTGTATCACAATCCAAGGGTTCCTTCCTGTTCCTATATGGTCATGTTCGTATGTTATGTTTAGTTATGTCTTGTTTTAAATTAATTAAATTATAAAGTTTTATAAATTTATAATTTAATATAGTTAGAATGGTTATGTTTTAAATAAATAAATTAAATTATAAATTTTTATAACTTTATTATTTAATTATGTTTAAGAAGATTATTTTATAAATGTTTTATATTCTAATTAATATTTGTTTTGTGGGTAGGATTATTAAAGGTTAATATTTGAAAAGGCTTTACTGATATTAGGGTTTCAAGAGGAGAAATGTTAAATTCATTGAAAAGGCTTTATTGATATTAGGGTTTCAAGAATTCATTTTTAAAATTGACAGAACAGAGCAAATTAATCACGAGGAACAAATTTCTCAAGTTATAAATAGAGAATTAGAAACCAAAGAGAGGGTCAGACAGGTTGGATAAAAAGATGAAATATTGAAAGGAGCCAAATAGAAGACCAAGTTGCAGATGAAGCTACATTTGCACATGAATACATAGACTTTGTTGGATTCATTGTAAGATCTAATATTTTATATCAAATTCAATTTTTATTGAAAGCAAGCACTATTGTGGTGTTTTTAATTTATAAGTTGATTTATATAATGTGTTTTTTAATTAAATTTTTGTAGAAGATAGCACCAAATTTGTCGCAGGATTGTGTAAAATATGGTTTGCCTAAGTTTGGTTTTCAAAGTTGTGTTTTTCTATGTTGTAGCAAGTTTTTCCGAATGTTTTATTCAAATTTGTTTCTTTATCCTAAGACCTTTTTAATTTATTTGAGGCATGAATATTTAAGATAAAACCTAGTTTATTTTATAAAAGATTTAAATTTTACAACTAAGTTAAATTTTGAATTTATCACTCAAATATTTAATTCTATAAATAATTTGGGTGAATAAATTTCATAGAGGAGGGAATCAATGAACTTTTGCTTTTAAATTTCATTGAATTTGTTTTATTAAAACCCTAAGTTGAATTTCAAAGATTCAGATTTATAGAAAGGGTTGTAAATTTTATTTAGGTCAAAAATTTAAGTTAGTAAATATTTAACAAAATAAATTTCAAATATAGAGAAGGATTATATGGATTATTTATTTTAATACCATAAAATTTTAAAATCCACAAATTGAGATTTATTTATGTTTATAGAAGTTTGATTTATTAAAATTTTCAATCTCAAATCATAAAGTTTGAAGTACTACTGAAAGGATTAAATTTATTTAATTCAAATATTTAGTTTAATGAATATTTGAATATAAATAAACATCACATTAAGGAAGATTATGCGAATTCTAATTTTCATATTATAAAGTACAAAAATTTATATTTAGAATTCATACATATTAATTATTTATATTTATTTATTTCAAATATTTGAATTAATAAATATTTGGTTTAAAAGGTTATATGAATTCTAATTTTTATATTATAAAGTACAAAACTTTATAATTAGAATTCATACACATTAATTAATCATATTCTATTAAAAGAAGCAAGGATTATAAAGCTTAGAATATTCTAAAAACCCAAACATAGGGATTATAAAGTGTTTCACATTTTATAATTAGGGTTTTTATTTTATTCATCATTTATTAGATCTGATTTTAAGCTTCATTCATGAAATAAATGCAAGTTTTGAATTAAAATGCTTTAAAACATTCATGCAATTTTAATATAAGGCTAAAAGCATTTTTTCAAAGTTCATATTTTAAAATATATTTGCATTATAAAATATTAGCTTTAAAAAGGCAAGTTTATTAATTTTGATAAAGTAAATTATACTGATGAAAATGCAAGTAATAATTTCAAGATCAAAATATTTATCATACTAGGCCCATTGTTAACAGTTGATTGTTAATCCTTGAGATGTTATGTGCACTTAATTGACATAAATTTATAACATGTTACGTAAAAGAACCTTGGAGAAACTTTTTTTCTTTGCAAGAGAGGATTACGATCCTAATTGTCGGGTGATATTTGTAATAGAAAAAAATCACACCTAAAAAATAACCATATCCTAGCTTATATTCCCATAGGATGATTTTTTATGGGCTTGCTTCAATCAAGAAATCTAGATGATACTCATCAAGTGGTTCGATATTGAGTATAGCCACTCATATTTCACTAAAGGAGCCTCTGCTTGGGGGTTGATAGGGATTCTATTCGATGTCTTCCTCGAACCCCATGCTCAACCTATATAGAGCTACTACCAATGAATAATCATGGCTTTGGATATCCTAGAACAAACCTATCAATAGGTAGCTAGTATTGCAGCTGGAATGGAATCTGATGTCCTTGCTCATACATAACTAAAACATGGCCATGCCAATGACATCATTCAAAGTACCTTAGAGAAAACTTAGGATTAGACAAGTAATGAATATTCATAGTGAATGGTTCATCCTCATCCTCTTCAATATCATAAGCATTATGGGTATAGTCTAAACCAACATATATAAAGTTGGTTTGGTTAGGGGGTATCCACAATGGAACCACTGTATCTATCTTGGTCATACCATGTCTTGTGCAGACTCAATAATCTGTGTGAAAATCACATGTTGCATAAGATACTCACCTAAACCTATTTTGGCTAAGTGAACTATCACCTGCGATGTAGATTATGTCATTGATGAAGCAGGTAAGGCAGGTTGAGGTACCTCCTTGGCTATGTCTTGGGATTTTTTCTCCTCCATGGGATTTAGAATTTTCATAGCTACTATAGTTGGAATTTTTTTAGGTCCTTCCTCTACTAGGGGTGATTTTAGCTTCTAAGAGTCCTTTGACTTGGATTTTGTGAGGTTCTCAAAAGCGTTAGTAGCTTTAAATGTAGGAGGTGGTGCTGATGTGTACGGGTCACCTCACACTAATTAAGACTTATTTTCTGGATATGTGGTAGGGGATGAAGTCCTTATGTATAGGTGTGTTTATGAAAGGAATAAATCCCCTAAAAATTCAACTTGATGCACGTATTTAAATGGTTATTTATTCAATGGAACCACATGTACTTATAACTCATGCACATACTTGATGCATTGGTTCAAGATTGAGGGAACACACTACATGTCCCTTATACAAGGATGCCCTAGGAGCATGTTGTACTACATTACCCCATCCAATACATTACTCATCATAGGTATGGTCTTATACCCTATATTTATAGGTAAAATAATTGTACCCACTATGGAGCATAACGTATCATTGAAAGATCTTAATGTATAGGAGGTTAGAACAATGTTTGACCTAGGGATCTTTAGGTGTCATATAGATTTTGTTGTTATAATATTAATCGATGATTCCATGTTGATTAGAACTTGCTTTAAGGGTATGTCATTTATGGATGCAATGATATGCAGAGGTGGGTCTACTATGGTAGTAGGTACTACCTTAATTTCATGATCGTAGAAAAAAATTACAAGCTCTTAACATTGTTGGACCTTCCCCACAAATTTTGTGAACATATTAGGGTTATGGGGTTGAAGCTTAATTGATCTCAGTATTTCTATTAAAGTCTCCATGTATCTTAGGGACTTTTGAATGAGCTCATAGATTAATAACTTGGCCGATGTTGTCTGGAGATTTTACACAAGTCAGCTTCATACAGTCACCACAGGTCACACTGGTGGACTTGGAGGATTATTCTACACCTACCTTTATTGAGGTACAACTGGGATACAAATAAGATCCACTAGAGACTCTGGTTGGTCGTATCACTGACTTCTTGTCACCACATTGACTATTTCAACCATTTTGATGTATCCCTAATTTGGAGGTTTAACTCAAACTTGTTTTACTTGAGTGCCCCGATCTCTGGAGACCTCATGATTAGGCAATAGGTTTCTTAATATTCCCATGTATCTGTTGTCAGGTGCCAATGGGTTGTCATATTTTAGTTCACCCTTCTCAATCATGTTTTGGACAACATTATTGAAACTTATGCATGCCTTGATATCATGACCTTGTTGTCTATGATATTGGTAATACTCATCTTCTCTATATTCCTTGGGCTTGGGATGATTAGGATACTAAATTTTTACCTCATGAAATCTGACATTTTATGCCTCGCTTAGTTGATTGAATATCGATTACATAAATTTTGATAAAGGCATGAAATATCAAGGTGATCGACGTTCCTTATTGTTCTTTGGATTGTAATTGGCTAATGGAGGTTGAGCCTGATAGTTCTATGATTGTTGGCTATTCCTTCCTTTAAGTGCATTTAACACAACCTGATTGACCTGAGAAGGCTTGGCCTACTTTTTTTTATTCTTGTTGTTTCGGTTGTTATTGCTCCAATACTTTTTGTTTTTAATCTTAAGGTCTCCTTCATCAATATTGATGTACTATATTAGCTTGGATTGATAAAAGACTTCTTTGAATATTTCATACTATTATAGTTGTAGTAGCAACAAGATGTGCTTTGCACAACTCTTGGCAAATATTTGGGTGAGATCTACAGTGGGAACAAAAAATGGTAATTTTACCATTATTTTCCTCCATCTATTCCCATAGTCCATAATTGACTCATCATCATATTGCTTTAGGTTTGCTAGATCGAACAAGTTTACATTGTTCTTGATACCAAAAGAAAAGTATTCAATAAATGCATTCATCAGTTGCTCAAAGTTGATGATGTTGTGCTTAGGTAATTGGTTGAACCATTTAGTTTTTGTGTCTGATAATGTCATGATAAACATTATTAGCATTAGGGCATAATTATGTTCAAGTTGGAAGGACACGTTCATAAAATTTATGACATGTTCTTGTGTTTCTTCCTCTATTTTGAAATTGTCTAGCCTAGGCATCTCAAAGTTCCTAGGATACGTAGGACTCGATACTAAAGGGCACAATGGTTGGTTGTGTATTTTACTTAGGGTTGGTTTCTACCCAACCACATCCTATTTATCAAGATATTTGACTCTCTCAACAAGTATTTTTTATACCTTCAAATAAATGATCTCTTATTCTTGAAGTTCTACTCATGATATTATGTCTTCCCATTTTGGGCATCTATACTCATTCCCCATGACTATGGATGAAGGTTCATGATATGTCTACTCCTAATATTCCATCCTTACCTATTCTTGATTAAGTTGTATCTATTTTATATTCAAGCATTATTGATGCTTTGAGGTATGGTGAGTGCACTCATATCTTTTTCCAGTGTATCTCTCATGCTGAGAATCAACATGTCTATCATGTTGGTGTTGCTCACCACCTATGTGTAAGTCAAATTGAGACAACCTATCTCCTTTCTCTTTGTATTCTATCTATTCCTCCCTCTAGAATTTCTCGTGTAGGTGCAAACATATTTTTCTTTATGCTTATTGCTCAAGGATTTCTAAGATTTCTTGCTCTATGCACAGTGCTTTCACTAATCTATGTACACAATTAGACTAATCTACCACTAAATGTTTGTGATCCTACAACTCTATTCAATGATTCCTAATGGATAGGCCTCTTGGATAGTATCCTGGTATGCTCTTGCCCTTCTCTATCAAGGTGACATGACCTATGTAGAGTGATCTATGTTTTTTAGCCCCATGGTCGAAGGCAATGCACATGCCACAGGGATGCTTTAAATCTTCCCTTGGCTCATTGGTGTACCTTGTAGTTTTATGGCTACGTGAAATTCCTAAAATATAATGTGCAATAGCAATGTTTATTTTAGCTAATATCGAGAGAACCTAATCCAACTCATCAAGTTGATTGGTATTCCATGGACAATCCTATGGAGTCCCATTAGCCCCAATGAGATCATGATTTATGGGTATCCTCCCATATTCAGGGAGGGTAGGAGGTGCTCTATGTTTGTGACAAGATGCAACCCTTGTGATCTGCCCCCTTAGTGGGATGATTTGACTTAATTGTAACCTATGAATATTGGGGTCTTGCAGCCCCTTCATGTCTATGTGAGGACTGGGGCCTTGAAGCCTCCTTACTTCTATGTGAATATTTGGGCCCTGATACCGCCTCATGCCTATGATATGATTTAGGCATTGAGACCTCCTCATGTCTACATGAATATTGGTACGTTGAAGCCCCCTCATGTCTATGTGATGATGGAGGCCTTGAGGCCTCCTCATGTCTATGTGATTATGGAGAACTTGAGGTCTCCTCATGTCTATGTGATGATGGAGGCCTTGAGGTCTCCTCATGTATATGTGATGAGGGAGGTCTTTAAGCCTCCTCATGTCTATGTGAATATTGGGGCCTTGATGCCCCCTCATGCCTATCATGAGAGGAACCAAGATATGGATCTCTAGTTGGGATTTCTCGAGGAGTCCCCCCATGGGTTGAGGTATCAACCCTAAGGCTCGTTGAACTTCATCCAACGATATTGTTTGTGGACAGATCAATGTCATTCTGATTTTGAGTGTGCAGAGCATCAATTTTTACCTCGATGTTGGACCCATGGTGGTTGCTTCATGTGTAGACCATGAAAATTATGAATTACCTTTTTATGTATATTTAAAAACACATAAACAAAGTAAATAAATGTTTATCTCTTTTAAGTTTTCTTGGTGTTCCTAGACTGGTTTGGCATATTTTTTGATTTTTTGATAGCTACAATATAACTGTCATCATATTTTGCATTTTTTTAATGATATACTTAGATTGTTCAAGTATATTTAACCTATATATGCATATATTGGTAATTGGTATAGAAGTTCTAGTCATGTTATCCAACCAAAAGGTATGGTGATAAAGTCCACACCCAATCAGGGAGTACATGTCCTCCTAGTCCTCACCCATTTCACCCGTAGTTGGTGATAAACCTCTCCAAATAGAGATACATGCTATAGCCCATGAGTTATGATGAATCTTGGAAACCAGTTTTGGCCAATATAAAAAGGTTTGCGGGATTTGAGACAACGGGTGGAGATGAAAGCCATCGTTGTTGAACTCTACTAGTGGATGGTGATGAAGTCCACATCACTAGCATTTAATTGAATCATGGTGTGTGTATGTTATTTTAGATTTTTGCATAAGGAAAATAACGCATCAAGAAGCACTCATGTGTTTTCTCCTACATGCCTAAGAAAAGAACATTTTATTTTTATAAAAATGCATATCTAAATATTTCAATGATTTTTATAGAATGTATTTCTACTCTATAAAATAATGGCCACTGGTTAGGCCCCATGCAAACAAGATTTACAAACAAAAACCTAGACTATTGGAGACTAAGACATATCTAAAAATAGAGGTTCGCTATTCCTAGTAGCGACTAGAAGAAAACTAAGAAGATTTATGCATTTTTCCTAATTAAAATTATATTTTACCTACTATATTCTAGAAATAAATTATAGACAGAAATTAAAATAGTAGAGAGTTTACCCAACTTGAAATCCACATCTGATGAAGCACAAATTGTCATTTGTTGTTAATTTTATTCTAACCGCTATCGACCAAAGCGACTACTACCAGTTGATGTCTTCAAAAGTAGTCTTTGTCTTCTACTATTGACAAGATCTGCTAGACCTGCACAAAAAAAAATATAAATCCATCAAAAAAATAGATGAAAATAGTAAAAAAAATGGGGATCCCATCATGATCGCCATTTGTATGACCCCAAGAAGTGTGCACCCATTATACTTGCAGTATAATATCAAAATAAAATGCCATAAATGCATAGATAACATGAAAGTAACAAAACCAAGAGATATATTTATTAATTTATCTAAAAATTTGGTTACATATTGGTCCCTCTTAGGGATACCCCATTTGATACAATGATTACAAGTAGAAATAAAGGCCCCCTACAAGGGGATGGTGCACTTTGTAGGCCTTTTGATCTTGTACATAAACTTGTATAAGGGCTTATCGATGACTTCATATCCTTCTCTTGCCTAGAGGGATATGATGCTTTTAATGCTTTGACATGGTCCTGGAACCTATAACTTGCATACAAGAAATAACAACAAACTATCAGTAGCTCCTACTGCCTCTCAGGATGAGACGTTATTATTAGACTTGTTAAGAAGGATACAAAATCATAGTAAAAGCATAATGAATAAAAAATAAGTAAGAATATGTTGATAACTCAAAAATCACCACAAAAATGCTTTAAGAAAGATAGATATATTCTAACATTAATTGATAAAATAAAAAGAAATTTAAAATCTATGCTAAAACTCAAAAAATAGCATCTAAAACCCTAGGTTATTCATGAAGGCCATTGTCCAAGATAGTGGCTATGAAATAAAACCTTCTTCCTCATGAACTAGGGATTTTGGCACTATATTCCTCATCTAAATTGATGTCCAAGAGTTACCTCTATGTTTGTACACTGATTGGTAATTAATAAAATCTTGATATGAATGCTTAGATGGCTTGTAGTCATCGCTTAACCAGACAGTGCTTCGCTACTCCTCAAAGGGGTATGGAATCACTCTCCAATTTGCTAGGGCTCTACTACACAAAAATTATGATATTCATGATTTTTTCTTTTTCTTGGGAGGATGCATATGTAGACCTCCCAGATTTAGATCTAGATCTAGATCTTGGCTTCCTGGAGAAGCCAATATCTAGATCTACATGTAACTGACCATTAGAGGGGGAAGAATAATAATAGATCTATATTAAAGGAGCAGTCAAGAGGAACTTTGGGATATCTATACTGAAAATGTGCTCATAAAATGCAACTCCATCACTATCCATGATTTGGGTCCTCCCTCATAGCTATACTATGTTTTGGTGCTAGTCCCTATCCAAAGTAGCGACTAGATGTGGTCACTCTCAGCTTTAGTGACTAATGTTGGCAGCCACTATGATTGATAGTGTTCAATCTTGAATGGGCCAGAAATACCCCTTTTTAATGGTTAGGACCATTTCTAGCTCTTGGAAAGGTCCAATATTGGTCATATGGTCTTTGGATGTGCCCATATGAGTAGTCTCCTAAACATGGTGTATTTTAGGTGTTTACACTTTGTTCAAAGTAAGAATATCATCTACGTGCTGCACCTAGATGTAAGAAACTTTATCCTTCAAGGAGAAATGGGTGATAAAAGGGTTGGCTGGATTAATAAAGTATAAGAGTGTGATGTAGAAATCCACCCTACCAAGTTGGTCAAGGGAAGAGCATTATGCAAATAAATCATAGCTAAGGTAGATTCAAAATAAATATTAGCTTGTTAGGGAGTGAAATATGATCACAAAAATGGTTTTCTAGAAAGTTCAGATTGGATATATTAGTTGATAGCATATTTCAAGATAGAGGTATGTTCGTAGGATCTCAATCCATCATAATGAAGAAGATTCATAGTGCAATATTTGAAGAATGTATTACTTTCGAAAGGTTTGTATAAGAGGAACCTAGATGGAGTCCTCCTAAGATGTCTAAAATATAATGAAATACTAAAGGTCATCGAAGAATTTCATGGAGGTCTATTCGAAGGTACCTTCTTACGAAGCATAACTGCTATAAAAATAATAAGAGCAAGATACTACTGGCCCACTATATTTAGGAAATATAATCACTATGAAAATAATAAGAGCAAGATACTAATGGTCCAATATATTTACAATGTTTTCAAGGTAGCTAAGTCATGTGACAACTGTTAGAGATATATGGGAAGAACAAAGAATACAAAATTTCCACTCAAATCAATTCAAGTAGAGGAGCCCTTCCAATAATGGAGACTTGACTTTGTTGGAGTTCTTAATCCCAATTCTTTAGTAGGTCATAATTTCATCCTTACTGCTATTGACTATTTCACTATATTTGTTGAGGCTATTCTAACTAAGAAATCATTCCAAGAAGTAGTCATTAAATTTTTAGAAAATTTAATCATAAGGTTTGGAATCCTAGAAGCACTAGTGAGTGAAAATACTCCATATTTCATAGGTGCAAAATACATTGAGTTCACAAACAAGTAAAATGTAAATATAAAGAATTCCTTTAAATATTACCCTTAAGTAAATGGATTGGTGAAATCCACCAAAAAAAATTGCTCAAAATACTAAAAAGGGCACTAGAAGAGAACAAAAGGAGTTGGCATTTGTTACTTGACCAAGTCCAGTGGGAAAATAGAATCACTGTTAATATATCTATCAAGACATAATATTATACATTAGTTTATGGCAAAGAGGTTGCTATACCTACATATCTAGAGATACCAACTTTCAATTGGGCTAGCCATATGGAGGTCAGATTGATGCATTTGCTACACTTGGAATAACAAAGAACTCAGGCATATGAGAACTTTCAAAAATACTCCATGAATACCAAAGAGTGGTTTAAAAAAAAAGTAAGATCCAAAAATTTCAAATAAGGAGATACAATATTAAGGTGGAATTATGGAAATACTAAGCCAAAAAATTACACAAATTTTTATTCTTTCTGTGAAGGACCATTTAATATTATTGAAGTAAAGCAAATCAATGCCTTCTAGCTCCAATATCAAAGAGGAAACATACAACCCATTCCTAAAAATGGATATCATATCAAACTATATTTTAGTTAGAGGAGCTCTCCTATTGTAATATATGTACATATGTTGTATTATATTTTATTTATGTACGCATGTTGTATTATATTTTATTTATTAAGTCCAAAAAAGCAAATGGAGAAAATGAGATCATTTTCCACTTCTAGAAATGACTGTGCTATACTTCATAAGGAGGTAATGCAATGTAGAATCTAAAGTCGAAGTTGTCAAACAATGCTTACTAGAATCAATAAAAATGAAATTCAAACTTCAACAAAGTTTTCAAGAGACCTGAAATCTTTCAACAATTTTTGAAATTGGAAAATTTCCAAAATCCACAGTCAACTTGGTCAAAGTTACCATGGAATGTTTTTTGGAAAAGCACAAAAAGGAACATGAATTTTTTAACAAGCATAATAAGAAAAAGAAAGTATAACATTAAAATATAATGAGTTCATAATTTCACCATGAAGATGAGTAAATAAATGCACCTTGAGAAGTGTACCAAAAAATAGTTTACCACTATCTGTCGTGAATGTCATCCAATCAAATATGCATTCTTCATTGACAAGCCATGCTTCAAAACATATGAGTCACTTGTTTGAAATCATGGGAGGTAACCACCCACTCATTCTCATTAATGGTAAAGGAGTGCTTCAAAACCTATTTAAGAAAGAAAATTCAAATTTTTAGTCATTTACAAGAAATCGAGTTGAGTAAATAGAGTGTTATTAAGAAGAGTTTGTTGCATACTCCCTAGAGTAATTTGTGAAGAATAAGTTACTTAGAATATAAAATGACATCATCTTCAAAAAATCTTACTCGGTAATCTGGTAAGGCAAAAATACCATATTACATAGATAAGAAGGAAGGGGTCATATACACATGGATGATTTACTCAACCAAATACAACTTGATATGGAGATATGAAGATAAATTATTCAAGGACGAGCCTCTTCTAGACCAAGGTATTGGGGCTATATACTCTTTCTTTGCTTATTATATTTGTGATGCAATCCATCATTACCCTAAATTAGTCTCCACCATAGAAAAATTTTATGACCCCATCTAGTTCTATGAGAACATCCCACAATAAGGTTTTGTTTCATATTACAAAGAAAACTTACTGAGATCTATTTGCAATTAGAAAAAATCCTCTACACCCCTAGAGAGTTCATATTAGATAAGCAGGTCAAATTTTACACTCTAAGGAACTATGCACAAGATGGAAAACATTTTATAAACTGGGTGTATGGCCAAATTAAGACCACTAAGTCCAATCAAGCCATACCCACAACTCCTATTCCTACCAGTGAATTTGTAGAACTAGAGTTGTACTCCATGTTGGCTGTAATAGCTAGCCTTGAGTCAAACTTGGAAGTAAGATACTTATAATTGGTCACTACATATTGCATCTCCAACACCAAGATATACACAAAACAGAAAAGGCCTAACAATAATGCCCCAATTTACTTCAATTGGCCTACTTTTCTTGCTAATAAAATGCATGAGCAGTTGGTGGATATGAAGGAATATGAAGAGAACCGAGTATTCATACATTGTTCTAACTTATTTTGGATGTTATTTAGTGCTATTAAGGATGAATATCCATGGATATTAGTGGTTTATAGGGATGCATATAGACATATACTTCCATTATATTATTGGACAAGGTTTATGAGAAGAACACATTCATATTATACTTTCAATTTTGAATTTTTTTTACTAGAATCTATGCGTTATGTATGATGACCACCCCAAATTAGCCCCAAAAATTGAAAGTAAAATCAGAGTGAAAGGAGCATAATAAATATATTGGTACCTACTAACAAAGGGTACAATCATAAGATTATATGGTTTCATGAAAAATCCATTCTTATTGTATCATTATTTCACCCACCGCTTATTCACACTAGAATATTGCAGGTAGGTGGACTACATAAACTACATGCTTGGTTCCTAAAATAAGAGAAGAGAAATAATGGAGTACAATTTCAATGAGGGTGATATCACCATATGGAAGAAATGGTAATGTGATCAAATCACAAACTTGGAGAAACTAGGTCTTAGCCAATTTCCACAAGGAGTGGAGATACGATCTAGATGACTTGTTCATGGAAAGAATTAAGGAGCTACATGGAGATAAAATAGATAAAATGGTGAAATCTATGTGCATACACATAGAGAAAAACATGAATAATAGAGATAATTCCCTCATATGATGGAATGTAAGTGCTATGATACCATTTCCACCTTGGGGATATTTCTATGTGCATGCAAATGAATATGACCAAACCAAGAGTTCTCATCAACTCAGTGATATCAAAAGCAAGGAGATGGAAGAAACTTACAACTGGTCTTCAACCAAAATTCTTAAATTGTGGAAGATAAGGGTTGAGAGAAATACAAAAAATGGCAAATATCCCAATCCTAAAATTGATGAAGAGTTTGTGAGGAGGTACGATGAACACATTGCAATTTGGAAGTCCCAAAAAAATAAGATCCTAGCATTAGTTATAGGAAAAACAGAAATGAGTGTGGTGGGAAAAGATAAAATGAAAATCAAGAAGTATGAAGCAACTAAAAATTAGGAGTCCACACCACCATCTACTACTCATCTACAAAAAATGAGGATACCATGAAATAAGTAGGTGCAACAGAGGATAATCTAAGGAGGATAAGGTATGAATGTAGAGCCACTAAGGCAAAGACCCCTATAAAATAAGATCAAAAGAAAAAGAGGAAAGCATTATACATCACTACTATAACCTCATACAAGAATAAAGGTATGTTTATCCTAGTTGAAAAATCTACAGAAGCACTTCCTCGATAAGAACTACAACCAACTATAAAATTTAAGAAGAATGTGGAAGGTGCAGTATTGGAGATTGTCATCGAAGCTCTTAAGAAATAAAATTTGAATAAATTAGAGGAGGTGAAACCATATCCCACTACATTAGATGAGGAAAGAACTCAAGAAGAACAACAAATGAATTTCAAGGAGATTCTCACATAGTCTACTATAGTAGGCTCAGGTATAATTTTTGATGTCTTTCCTCCTTCTTCTCCTACTTATTCCCCAAATAAATCTCAATCCCATTCTTGAGATAAAAATATAATGGAAATATCATTATAAAAAATTAATACCCTGAAACCATATCCATCTCATCCACATTCACCTCCTAATTTAAATCACTCTCCACTTCATACAACTAAGAATCCTAAAACCTCTTCACCACCTCCTTCAATGCAGGTTCTAGTGTCATATCCACATACAAATTCCATTAATCCAAATCCCCTATAATAATCACCTCCATTAGCGATGGAAATATCATCACCATTATCCCCACCATCACCTATAGCTATTAGTTCTATTTTATTTGTTATTTTTGGGGTGAATACAAACTCTACTTTTATTACCTCCACTCCCCTCTCTACTATGGTAATCCCTTTATTCCCTGTAAATGTCACCTCATCCACTCCTATGGATCACCCTACAATAGTATATTTTAAGAAGGTCAAGAGAACCTCACTAAGAGCACAAAAATTTTTGAGCATGAAATTGGCTCAGTCTTCCAAATAATTTGCTAAGGTAAGAAGGACAAATATGGTCGATGTTGTGTCTTGGTAGAGGATAAAATACAAGATTATTCCTTTGGTTGATAAACTAGAGGAGGATATGACAATGGAAGACTATTGGATTGTGGAAAAACTAAATGTATAGCAAAAATGGTCATGGAAGATGTATTGGTCATAGCCAAATATGGGATAGAAACCATGTTAATCAAAACTAAAATCTATAGGAATAATCTAACAAATTGGAGGAAAATGTTACCGAGATTCAAGATATCATCAAGGACCAAAATAAAGAAATGTAGGTTTTGGTGAATGATGCTAAAAAATGGTAGAATAAGTTTGAGAATATGGTCTACTTCAAGGAGCAGGTTGAGCAGCTACAATAGTAGAATGAAGAATATGTAGAGCATATATAAGCTTAACAACAACAAATTTAGGTTGAGAGAACTAGGGTTGTAGGATACTCCAATACTAAGGTGAAGCATGTTAGAAGGTAAATTTTATTTGAAATCTTGGAAAGGTGCTCTAGAATCCAACACACATTTGACTTCATGAATGAGGTTGGCTATGTGTTGGAGAAAACCAACGAAGATATAGAGACCATCACTAAATAAATCTGACCAATAACTTCCCAGGAAAATGGGCTTCTCAATTTATTTGAAGCTAGATATAATAATTTGGGTAAGGCCATTACCAATAAGAACTAGGGCACCTAAAGGATTGTAGATAGAATCATCCTCAAGAAAAATAGTTTACTTCAGAAGGGTTGGCCATTGATTGAAAAATTGGATGACAAACTACAAATGATCATAGAGACCAATGAAGAAATGATGCATTATGAATTAAATGGATTTTGGGATGAGAATAATCTAATGGTATCAAATGAGGAGCTCCAAAAAAGCATTTAAGCAATGATCAAAGATGAATATGAAGTATATGCTTAGGAAGAACCAATCAACCAGGAGAAATTAATCCATCTAATAAAGAAATCAATCAAATTGAAATGTTTAATGATAAATTTGGTGAAATGGGGAACTTCATTCTCCTATGATATGATGGTAGAATTGCATTATGTCCATCGATAGCTTTTGGAAATATAAAAGCACACTCTGGCATCTTGGAAAAAGGCCATGAATATCTTGAACTAAGCCAATCAAATTTTGAAATGGGATACAAAACAAAAGGAGGCTAAGGACAAGGAAATGTGGTAGCATACAGAAGAAGTGGATGAGGAAGAGGAACAAGAAGCTAAATAATATTAAGAATAGGAAGAAGACCAAGAAGGATAAGACCATAAATTTGAGGATTAGGAGTATTAGCAAGAGGATACACATGGAGAAGAGCAATAGGAAGAGGTTGAAGAAGAAGATAAAACCATAAACATATTAGATGAGGAGAAGATTGAAGATACTATGAAACATAAAGACCAACAATAAAGTCATGAGAGTACCAACAATTTTATTGTAACATAGTTCAAATATTTTTGAATAATAATGATTAGTGGAATAAGCCATAGAGGCAATTTTGTAAAAGCATTTTTGGAGCCTGATAATATGAGAAGGTAAAAGAAGCGTGAGCTTGTCTGGACATGAAAAGGTTGTGAAGTTGAGTTTGACCATGTACAAAGGAGCATGATTCCATGCATTTTGATCATAGTAAAAAGTGCTTCTAGCATGGCCTCTATATCAAGATTTAATATTTGAGTATTTCTACAATGGCATAGAGTATGAGGTTTATTAGGAAGTTGTTTTTGAAGGTATAGTTCACAATAAGCTATAATAAGTTCCACTAGACCGTAGGGATATCAATTAGAAAAAGTGAAGACAACTGATTATGGAGGTACATGGTCATGGTTCTATCCCACCCGTTTAATTTTTGACTCCAGTACCCAATGGATAAGTATATAAGTTCGTAACCCCTACGAGTAATGCTCCCCTGGAGGCACCAAAATGTAGGCCCAAAAGGCTACATACATAGAAATATTTTGTAAAATTAGTGAAGATTTTAAAGAAAACTCAAGAGCAATATTAATCTCTGCTAAGGTGTAGAATCTGTGGTCAACATACTCAAGTAGTTCTAAGTAGAACTTAAAGTTGCATAAATTAGAAGATCAACATCAACACTACGGTATTTTCACAATGGAAGATCACAAGTATATCATTTTTGGTAAAAGGGCAACTAAGTATCAGAAAGGATATCTACTAAGTATTGACAAGGTTAAAGTCCATTGCAATGAGAAATTTTTAGTCAACGTACTCAAACAAGATTTAGTGAAGATTGAAGTTGTGGATTATTGCTATCAAGAGGTAAAGTAGTGTTAAATTCTACTTGAGGCTGATGTAAAATAGGAATTTTATAGTCAAATCGGTCAAATCCAACTTATAAAAAATGAAGTAGCAAATTTTGTAAAAGGACCATGATAATTGTTTAATCCTTATTTCATGGTCAACATGGTCAAAATATAATCAATGGAAGACAAAGTAGTAGATTTCATAAAAAATCATCAAGTGTTGCCAGAACTCCATTCCACAATCAAATTGGTCAAACCTGATCTAGAAAAAATTGAATCAATAGATTCCAAAGAGGAGAAGAATGTAGAAAAACCTGAGTGTAGTGGAAAGAATCAAGGAAGATCAAATATCATTGATATCAAGAATCACCTATATTTTTAGTTGTAGATCGATGACATAAAGTCTTCTCAAGAATGAAGGATAATATAGATTGATCTGTAACCATTCCAACTATTAAATTTAGTTGAGAGATAAACAACATGTAAAGCTCAAAAGTGCAACATTCATGGAGTGTAGTTTTATTATTTTTCTTGAAAACCCATGAGAGACTAGCACCTCAACATTCTACTCATTTGGCAAGATCCTTGTAAGTTTTCCAATATTTTACTATCATTGTAAAAATATATATAAAGAGGTAAAACCCTAATGTTTAAGGGTTGGCTCTAGAGTGTTTATCTGATATATTATTGTAACTTATTTATAAATAAATAGAAGTAACATTACTTGGATGTTTACCTCTAACTTTGTGTGTTCATCAATTGTGAGTTTATTTTGTGAATGCATTTATGCTACCATTGTTATTATTAGTCAATTTTATTGATATTAGATTGCTAATTTGGAGCAAATTGTAATGGTTCATTCCTAAAAAATATTGTAGAAGACTTCTATTTATGTTTTTTTTTTTTTAATTTACATGGTGGAATCGGTAGCCGCCATGAATCTAGGCAGGTTGTCCGACTTTTATGGCCGCCATTGTATTCTATATTTTCCGCCCTAGAAGCTGTCACACAGATATTCATGTAGTCCGCCCCTATAACCACCATGCCATAATCATTTAAAACCTTTTATGCTGTTGAAAGCACCAAGAAAGGGACAAGTGTTCAGTTTGATGAGGCCCAAGATTTTAACCTTGGACCTTCACCCACCTTATGGGGTTTGGATGAACCAATTGGTCTACACCTTGGACCAAATTCTATTTATGTTAGTCTAAGTGTTGATATAATTTTGCTATTTGGCTTATTATCATTTTAGATGTTTGAAATAGTTTTCTAAGTATTTCACTATTTTAATGATGAAGATAATAAGTTTTGAATGTTGCTAGTCCTAAGTGTGGCATATTGGAAATGTGATTAATTTGAGGTTTCTTAATATTTGTCAATATTTTTAGCTCTATCTGGCCATTATTCATTCAACTATTTTCTAACCCTTATCTCTTTTTTTTATCCCTAAACATACACTTTTATTTGAGCTTAATTTAGTCAACACCTAAATTAGTTGACAAGGTATACTAGCATACTATGGAGGTTGGATTGAAGCAGTATTTGGTCCATCCAATATTGAGGTTTGAGTTGTGATTAGTGGGTATGTGCATCCTAGAAGTCATAGATTCATAGTCATAGTTCATGTTTACCTTGATTTCAATTCAGACCCTAACACTAATATTATCTTCAATCATGGCCAATGTGAGATACTCCAATTATGGAATTGATGAATATTGTTGAACCTTGTCACTAATAAAATTTTGAGTGTATTGAGATACTATACTAACAACTATACTAATAAGTCATGATCCACTGTGGTAAGAAAAGTAAAAGTGACTATGCTAATGAGACTTGAGTCATTGAGCTAAAGCTACATTAAAATGATATTATATAAATGATAGTATTAGACAAGGTTCTAAGATAAATATAAATTGCAAATATGGATGTTGGGTATTAATCAAGTTCATGATAGTATTGAATTTTTTTTTTCCAACTCAAGTGATAAGGTGATTTATGATGGTGGATGATGTGTGTGTATGAATCTGATTGGTGAATATAGGAGACATGTATATAGGTGAAATATATGGGTTGATGAAGAAGAAGATGTGGGGAAGGAATGAGAATATTGAGAGGTGATCATTGGAGTCGTTGTGACTATCACACAAATAGCCTCAAGGATTGGGGACCCACCTTTTAAATTTTGTTTTTGGATGCCTTTGGTTCATTTTGAGTGGTGATATTCATGCATACTTACCCACGATATTGTAGTAGGTCCTATGTTGGTTAGGATATCCTTTTGGTTGTTTTTTGTTTTTCAAAGGTCTAGTATCTATTGGTTTTAATAGAATTTTCAGCCTCTTCATTTATTTAATTTCTTGATTGGTTTCAATATTTAAAATTAAATTACTTTAAAATTTGAAATCAAATTATATATATTAATGGATAACAAAAAAACATTATTATATACATATATTTCTTATATATGCATATAATAATAAACAAAATAAATAAAGAAATAATATGTATGATATATATTATTTATTATTTATTTCACTAATAAGATAAAGCTTTTGCTTTGGAAGTTTTCATTAATCTTACCTTATGAAACCAATGTTTAAGATAGGGCAAGTAAATTTAATGTGCCTCTAATTATTGTTCCATTATATGTGAATGTAGGGGCAATGATGGACTCCATAAGGGGGTAAGCTCACCATGGACCTAGACATGTTGACTTGACATGGGTGACATGGTGTATAAGAGTATCCCAGATGGTAGCACAAGATTCGATTGTGAGCCTTACCCTACATGCCCACATGGTTTGTAAACCAACATGGCAGTCAATGATAGCACATATGTATTGTTTCACATGCAACACATAGGGATGAGGTTCTCATGATAGCCAAAGAATTAACTGAACATGTAAAAGATGTGATAGTAAACAAAAATTATTGGGAAGCTAACATAGACACAAGGATCATGCAACACCACCATCAAGAGACATGGAAGAAGAGGAAAAATGATATCAGTGAAATTTGTATCTAGCATATGATAGTGTGAAGTTTACGGTGTAGCGACAAAAAAGAGAAGTGTTCACCATGAAGGTTGACCCTAGCAATGTGATAGTAAATAGTAGTGGCCAGGAACCTAACATAGACACGAGGATTGTGGAGCACCACTATAAAGAGACATGGAATAAGAGGAAAATTAATGCCAATAAAATTTGTATCTAGTAGACAATAGTGTGGTAGTTATGGTGTAGTAGTGATGAAGAGAAGTGTTCATTGTGAAGGTCGATCCTGGTAGTAACTATCTTGATATTAGATGTTTGAACGATCAAATCCATGGAGGTATCTTGGAAGATGATGAATAAGATGACAAAGGATGGATAAATTATTGGGTGAACTATGGTTGTGTCACCACATTAGGGTAGATATGTAGTGAAGTCTTTGGTAGATGAAGATAGTAATGAGGTATTCTTTGATGACGATGGTGAACAATTCTACGAGTGAATTGATAGTTGTAACACTGATGGTGAAAAAGGAGATGGATGTTTCATTACAATGAGGATCATCATCAATAATACTTTTGACATGTGAAAGATATATATGAGATATTTATCATGGTTATAATAGCAAGGTGAATCCATGATACAAGTGACATTTGTGTCCTACACGCATTTCTAAGCAGAACATATTTCTATTGTCAAGTGATTTGATCTAGAGCGAGTGGTATATTTTAAAGGTTATGGGGGACTTCGATGCATTTATGTTTATCTCTACATGTTACGCTCTAGAGAAGGTTTCCAAATATATTGAGCAATGAGGATGCCCATGGACGATGAGGAGTTTATCAAAAATGTTAGTAAATATCTCCATATGTACAATATAGAGGGACGACGAGGGATAACCAACCAGATCATTTAGTGATAATTATTTGATTCCTTGATAGTTTGAATGCTTGGATGGTAACTACCTAGAGACACATGGGCAAATAAGGTGGTCGATAGAGATATGATTTGATTATTTAGAGGGATCAATCACCATTAGGAATTTTAGGCTATAATCAGGAAGCATCTATTGGGCCTATGCCCTATTGGAGGAACATGGAATTACATAGGTACATGAGAGATGTCCGAGGTTTTCTCGTATAGAATGTAGATGAGGTAAAAATAATATTAAGTTATATTTAGAGTATAGATAACATGGCTCCTAGTCATATTAGTAATTTGAGGTTGGTTGATAATCACAAGGAAGGAAAGAAACTACAATATAAGACTTCGAACCAAAGCCACGTGGACCACAAAATAGTCATCGCCATAAATCTAGCCACCAGGTTCACTTCTCATAGGATGATTGGCCAAGATAGTATGTGGTACTAAAGCATGTCATATATGAAAGAAAGCAATTACCAAAGAATTATTAAGAGTAACTACCAATACAGAGCTTGTGGGAGTTTTTTTAGTACTCGGTTATGTGTGTTTGCAGCTTTTTGTTTCTCCATTGTCTCAAGGAAGGGATCCATGTCTGTTTCTTTTTTGTAATTATGATGCATGTGTGTTTTCGAGGTATACCCAAAATGTTGTATGGTAAGTTTATTTTTGATAATAGGCTATGTGCCTTACTGGATGTAATGGTTTTGGCAGCATGTATATTTTACATATATAGGATCCTTAGTAAGGATATGTTCATCAACAGCCTTGGGCTGATTTTTGTAAAAGGTATTGGGTCAACCTATAAAACTCGGTATTAATGCTATAGTATATTATCTACCAAAAAAAAAAAGAGTATAGATAACCTACGTGGAGATTATACATGTAGTGGCAGAGCAAAATGGAAGTGGATGTATATTGGATGCAACTCAAGCACTCAGACGATGAGGTGGTAGTGTAGATTGGACGTAACATAAAATGAGAACTATGTTATGCAACAAACAGGAAATAAATTCATTTCAAATAGTGATGTCAGTTACATTTGATAGATAACATATTTGTGAGTTATGTATTTTCTACCTACCAAATCACAAATCCATTTTGTGGACCTCATTAATAGAGAAAATCTAGGGAATAATGAGGGTAATTAACATATGGAGGGCATTATGAATTATTAAAATCCATATATACGTTTTATGAAACCTTGCAATTATGAATCAAATGAAACAAATTGTTTGGGGATGCAAAATGAGATAACAATGTACATATTTCAAATATCCCTTTAAAAAAGAGAAGACGGCACTGGAATTTTTGTAAGCAAAAGAAATTATTTTTAATGCATGCAAATTCAGAAACTTGCACCTTGTGAGCAAGACTAGAGGAGATTATTTTTTGGGGGTTATTGTTTCAATGTGTTATTCTTTTACTGCATGTCTTTAAACTTATATCTAGTGTTAAATGCTCTTAGGAGGTTACACTAGGTGAAGGTTTATTTTGATGCAAGTTTATTTTTCCTTAGAGTATAGCACTCGATCTAATATAATTGTATTTATGCAAGTTTTTTTAGATTGAGTTACCCTTAGAACTTCTCACAATATTTGGTTTTTCAAGATAGGGGAGTATGACACCATATTATGTGTGTGCTTATGTTCTAGCTTTAGTTTAGTCTAGTTGTAGTTTATTTTTTGCGTGTTTTATTTTATATTTTTGCAAACCACCATTTTAAGTTTTAGTTTTTTTCATTATAGTCCTTTGTCTAGAATTTTTATCATGTTATTTCGATTTGTTTTCATTCTAGTCCTTTATCCATAATTTCTATCATTTTATCACAATTTGTTTTCATTCTGGTCCTTTGTATAGAATTTTTGTCATTTTATTTTGGTTTGTTTTTCATTCTGGTCCTTTATCCAATATTTCTATCATTTCATTTCAATTTGTTTTCATTCTAGCCCTTTGTCCAAAATTTCTATCATTTTATTTCATTTTGTTTTTTTTTTTTTTCATTCTGGTATTTTATTGAGAATATCTGTTAGTTTGTTTGCATTATGGTCCTCGTTCCGGAATTTTTGCATCTTCATTTTTAGTTGGTTGATTTTTTTATCCTTATCCATAATTTCTATATTTTTTAGTATTGTATAAAGTAGTTCAACACTTTTACTTCATCATCTAAGGCTCAAGATAAAATCAGTTTAGGAGGGAGGATATTGATCACTATTTTACATTAAGTGCAGATAAAATAAATGAATGCTAACTTGCTAACATGCTAGCTGTCTAATTTTGTAGTTCATAGAGCATTAAATTGGAACATAAAATTGAACCTTCTAGTTGTAAATGAATCTCACATTAAAGACATGAATTTAAAATAAAGTAGATAATTCCACACACTTTCTCACTTTGCATTTTAATCTAAAGATAAAATGAACCCACTAACAGGGATTTAGGGTAATACAGATTAATGCAAAGATAAATAAGGAAGCATCATTTCATTTTAAGATTTTCACACAAAGACACATTCATTTCAAGTTAAGAAAATCAATCACTACACTCATATGAATTAAACTAGCAAGCCCCTTTGTTAACAATTATTTGAAAATATTTGGGTTGTTTATAGCACTTTTTACAATTGATCATTTCATTTTCAAATACACATGTGCAATACTTATATAGTGTAACCTTAGAGAAGTTTCTTTGTTTAAACTTATTTACAAGAGAGGGCTTTCAGTTTAATACCCTAATTATGGTGGGATTTTGCAATAGGGTAAAATATCCACTCAACATTTTGGTGCTATAAGGAGGGCCTTCTTTTCATGGCTTTGTGATTTATTTACTTAAGATCATTTGTTCTCTGATAGCTAATGTGTGTTGTTTTGTTTCCACTGTGTTTTGTTGCAGGGAATTTGTTTTGCATGTTGTTATGTTGCTTTTGTTTATTGTCTAATATATTGTGATTTTGTGAGAAGTCTTATAGAACAAGTGTCTTCCCAAGCTGGCCCAACCTGAGTATATCACTACTAGGTATAAAACCACTAGGAAAACCATTTTTTAAAGCCTTTCTCCTAATTCTAGGAAACCAAGGAACAAGACTCAAGAGGTTGAAATCCCAATTAGTATACTTGATATAGAGTTATATTTTATGTCAAGTACATCTAGTGGGAATACACCTATTTTATCTATCATTGTAGTATATCAAGTGTATCCATATCCATTACCTCAATTATCTCTACTACTCCCATAGGGCCACTACTATTAAACAACATGGCCCAACCACCACTAGTTCCCTAGTATGGAGTGCATAATATTCCCCTAAATATATCTAGGGATGTCCATGGGATACCCAAGAATTTTAAGAAATCACTTCCTAAGTTTAAGCACGATGGTCCTCTTATATCTGAAGAGCATATCCAGACTTACAAGGATGTTTTGATTAGACTATCAGTAGATCATGAAGATGTTGCTTGTAGGCTCTTCCCCATGAGTTTGGATCGAGTGTCCTATGAATGGTATATTAGTCTTCCCACTGGGTCCATCACCTCTTGGACCCAATTAGAGGAAGCCTTTTTTAATTAGTTCAGGTCACTTTTAGATCCTACCATCACATATAACCAATTTGTGACCTACAAAAGGGGATCTAACAATCCAATCAGGATGTTCAATTCTAGATTCCAAAAATTATACACGAACATAACCCATAATTTTGTGGTTGATGCTTCTATGGCTCTTAAATTATACTTTGGAGCACTAGATCCCATGACAACTATATTTTCTAGAAGAAACCTCCAGGTTACAACTCTTGCCTAAGCATATGCAAAGTCCATGACTATTGAGCAACAAATAATGCCGCAAGGTGTGGGCATGCCTTAATTGCCCATGGTAGGATAGTTTTATCCTTATAGTTAGTTTGCTATGATGAATCAAGTCATGGCACCTCAAATTCCAATGATGAATGTCGTACCATACAATCAACCTTATCCATTCATGCCCACTTATCCATCCATTCCCACATATCCAAATACATCCATTCCATCCACCACATATCTACTCTTAAATAATCATATGGCTACATAAGGAGTCAATGCAACCAATGTTTAAGCTTTGATAACTTTTCCCATGCCCACACCTTTTCAGAGCATGAACCCTTTATTGAGCCAAAACATTCAAAATCAAACTTTGATTTCAAATCAAGATACTTCCAGTATTGGAAATTCTTTTGAACCTAATACCATAATACCTTAGCCAAAAGAATCTAAATCTAAAATTGAGTAATTGAACAAAATGTATCTCAAGATAAGCAAAGACATAGTTTACATGTAGAAGCACAATTTCCAAACTCCTTTTTCTCATAAAAATTTTAATAATCAAAAGAATCAATGGAATAATATGCCTAATAATGGGGGTGTACCTAACCCCATAGAAAATCAAGCTAATGCTTTTGAAATGCCTAGTAACCTCGATCCCATTATTAATTTATCAGTTTTATATTGGGAAAAGGGATGCAAGTTGTATAACACTAAAGACCATAGCAAAAAAGAATATATAGAAGCTTCGAGATTCACAAAATACTTGCAAGATCAAGTCAATGACTTACAGTTAGGGCAAACTGAGGGTGCATCTTATTTTTCCAAAGGGAAGTAAGTTGCTTTGGTAGATTAAATAGTTCATTGTCAAGAAAGTGAGGAATAAGAAGAGGATAATGAAATATTAGGAGAGTATGATGATGGAATAATGGAAGAGGAATTCCAAGTTGTTAGGTACTTTGGAAAAGGAAATCATGGTTATTATACAAGAAGTTCCAAGACCCTCAAAACTTCCTCCACTCCAAAAAAAAATTCCCTTCTTCCTCTTGATACCAAATTTGATAACATTCCACCTACCTACCTACTATTGAGCCATATAAACCTACACAGAAGGCGTAGAGCCCTGATAAGACTACCTATAACATAGTGGAAGACTTGAAAAATACTAAAGTTAATATTGTTTTTTAGAGGCTTCTAAATTTCCAAGTCAAAAGGAAGCTTTGATGAAAGCTTTATACCGACCAAGATAAACTCATGAGGTCAAAGGTGATGAGTCTCAATTGTTTTTACGAAAGGAGAAATGATAAGTGCCTCATTTTTTCTTGAAAATTAGAGTTGTAGGAAAAATATTGCATATTTTTTTAGTGGAATCAGGTGCCTCGAGCAATATCATACCCCTTGAGATTTGCCAAAGGCTAGGTTTCAAGCCAACTCCTTCAAAGAGAAATGTGATATAGTTGGACGGATTGACAATAGACATGGTAGGAATTCTTTATGACATCCTGATTCAAATTAATTTAGAGCCTAGGATTCAACATCATGTTGATATTATTGTGGTCAATATTACTGCCAAATATGGCATGGTTTTGGGCAGATATTGGAGTAATAACCTGAATGGTTACATCGTTATTGATTCCTCCCACATGTGGCTTCCTTGGAAGGAATTGGCAAAACAAATTTGGGTGGAAAGTGAGCCATGACTTAAGGAAATGATTACTGCATATAATAGGACCCATGAAATCTAGTTTGTAGAGTCTGAATTAGGGTTCTTTAACTTTGATATAAAGGAGGCTACTGAATAATATCAAAAATAAATCCTTATGCATAGTCCTCTAAAAAAATTAATATGGTTTGGATTCTCATATTTGATGGATCCAAATAAATACAAGGTGTTGGGATTCATATCAAACTCATTTATCTAGGAAATAAACCTATGATAGCTGCCTATACTACATTTTCCATGCACCAACAATGTGGAAAAATATGAAGCACTTTTTTTTAGACTACAACTAGATTTGAGCAAGAAATTCAAGTGTCTCAAAGTCTTGGGAGACTCAGAGTTAGTTTTCAAATAGGTGAAAGGGTAATATGCGTCTCGAGATAAAATATTGAGCCATTATAGGACTATAGTTAGGGATTTGATAGATGAACTTGATGCTTTCAATATTTCCCTTATCTCAAGAAAAATAATCAGATGGTTGATTATTTAGTTGCTGCAACAAGTATACTCAAACTAGTTGACAATAAAAAATATAAAAAGTTTTTGATTGAACTAGTTTCCTATCCTTGAATACTAGATAACATTACCAATTTGCATGTTTTTGAGAGTTACAAACACATTTTTAACTTTGTCACTAACATTGGTATTTTTGAAAATCAAGTGATAGACGAAGACTAGAGATGGCAAGAAGAAACATATTAGGATAGTGAAATATCCCAGACAATGAAAAATATGAAAAAGGGGTTATTTCACTAGAAAACATATTGGATATTGTATATCAAGCAAAAAAAGACAAAAATGTACCACTCTCTAAAGAAACATGTGATTTAATCAACTTAGGGAGTGCAAAAAATCCATAAGAGGTATTCATCGTCAATGCATGTACAAGTCAAGAAAAGGAATCTATCTCTCATGCACTAAATGAATGTAAAGGATTTGAAAAAATTCCTCCAAATATGTAGGGAACATGGAATCTCCCTAAATCCAAGAAAATGCATCTTTAGAGTAACAGAGGATGAGCTTTTGGATCACATTATTTTTAAGGAATTTGTATTGATCCTAAAAGAATAGCAGCTATCCAAGAGATGCCTCCTCCCCATAGCAATAAGGAATCCATACCATTCTTTGCAAAATCAATTTTATAAGAAAATTCATTGCTATATTTGTTGAGATTATTAGAGAGGAATGAGAGTAAGGATGCTTTCCAGAGCATCAAAGATGTTATTTCTATGGCACCTATTTTAGTAAGTCGAAACTAATCAAAGCACTTCTACATTTACATTTTAGCTTCATAACATTCATTTGCAAGTGTCCTAACTCAAAAAGGTGAAGGTAATGTTGAAAATCCTATTGCTTTTTTGAGTTCTCCTTTGAAATTGTGAAATTGAGGTATTATGTTTTAGATAAATAAATGTACAGGCTTTTCAAAACTATAAAAATTTTAAACATTACATTACACGTAGTAGGGTTTTTTCTATTGTGTTTGAACCTACTATCAAAGGTATGTTTATGCAAAATAAACATGATGAGAGAAGAATAAAATGGATTTCTATGCTCCAAGAATTTTATCTTGAAATCCAACCTATGAATATAGTTCGCAGACAAGTATTGGTAAAATCAATTCCTAAAATTGATCCTCTAATATCATGTCAACATTATACTATAGAAGACATTACTAAATATGATTGGTATGTAGAAATTATATGTTTTTATTGAATGGTAGGTGTCAATTACATCTCACTTCTACTCAAAGAAGATATTTAAGTCTAAAATTCATAAATTTTTTGATTAAATCTAGTGTTTTATACAAGGATAACCATGAAGGGTCTAACTTCTTTGTGTGAATTGAGAAGAATCAAGCCAAGTGCTCAATGAATTCCATGGTGAGTATGGAACTAGACACAGGTTAGCCAACACAATAGCACATCAGATTCTCAGAGTTGGATACTATTGACCTCATATTTTCAAGGATGCACATGCTCATGTGTGATCTTACCATACATGTCAGGTGGCAGCCAATAGAGAGACACAACCATGCCATTACAACCTGTAGTGGAGATGAGGCCTTTTGTACAATGGGTGTTGGATTTTTTTGGGGTTATCAGTCCCAAATATTTTGATTCTCGTAAATACATCCTCACAACTATGGATTACTACACTAAGTGGAAGAAAGTAATCCCTACAAAATATGCTACTACTAATATTGTCATTAAGTTTCTAGAGGATTATATTGTAACTCATTTTGAAAGGCCTAATTCAATAGTAAATGATAATCCTTCTGCATTTTCTTCAATTCAATTTGTAGATTGGGCATATGATAACAAGGTAAGCTTGAAATTTTCTTCAAATTATTATCCACAAGGTAATGGTTTGGAGGAATATTTTAACAAAAATTTTGTTTCTTATCATAAACAAATTGCTAAAAAAGAATCCTAGATATTGGCATGGTAAGTTAAAGTTTACTCTTTGGGATGATAGAACTACAACAAAAGAATCAATTAGGACCTCTCCAAATCATCTAGTCTATGGAAAAGACCCCATTTTTCCCACTAATTTAAAATTTCAAACCCTTCATTTTATGAAATAATATCTTGGAACAAATTATCATATTGAAGCTCAATTAACCCAATTGATGTACCTTGATGAGAACAGATATGAAGCCATATTCCAATTTAGTAAAAATCAATATGTAGTAAAGAGGTGGTTTGATAGGAGAGTTACAATTAAAAAAATCAAGATTTCTAATTTAGTTTTATAGTGGAATAAGAGACACAAAAAAAATGGGATCATGATAAATTTGATTGCTTGTGGTTAGATATTTACCAAATTTCTAAAATCCTATGTGAAAATAGTTTTAGATTAAAACCTTGGATGGAAAGGAATTATCTCTGCCTGTTAAAGGGCTGCATTTAAAGCACTATTTCAACCCATGAAGTGTGTGATATTGTGTATTATATGTATATATTTTTTGTTTTCATGTTTTTTTTTAGCTTTGTTGTTTTATTCTTTGTCCTTGATTTTTTTAATTGGTTTTGCTTTCTGGTAAGTTTACATTAAATTAGGATTCAGTTTGTGCTTTTAGTTTTATGTTTTGTATTGTTCCTTTGTTTTGAGGTGATGTTTTGTAGTCACTAACTAATAGCCTCTAGAATATTTATTGTGTTCCTTTATCATGAAGGATGAATAGCCTATCATGCAGAACTAGGGGAAAGGAAATGAAGCTATGTAGTGCTTATCCTTGGCTAAGTGTACTAATATGGTGGAGTGTGAAACAATGGAATATTATGCTAAAGCTTCACTCTAATGAATCACATGAAGAGACATTTCTTATGATTTTTAAGGATGCAATCATCTTGGTAAACTGATTAAGGCTAACCTCTAACATGCTCAAATTCAATTTTAGAATAGAGGTTTGAAAATTTCTCTATAAAATAAGAATACAAGCAATGCAAAAATTGATCAAATCTACCACCAAATTTATATAAACTCCACCAAGGCTATGAATGCCTGATTGGCAGTGGGACTCTATTTAGACAAAATATTGATAAAAAAGAGCATAGAAAAGCTTGAAAAAATTAGTCACTAAACTTGGATAAACTCCACTGGGGCTATAGATGCTTGTGTAATGGCCTAATTCTGAAAACAATGCCAAACCCTAGCAAGATTGCAATATTTCTCCAAACAAAATAAATTCTATTTAAATAAAATTCTGATCTATGAATTTAAATCACAAACTTACTCATAACTTCAGCAAACAACACCCAACATCACTGATTTTCCATTAAATCTGAAATATAAAGACAATTACATAAATATTACTAAAAATGGCCACATCAAACAACTCACAACAAGCAAAATCTGATTTCTAGAGCTGAGGAGAACACCCCAAATGGGACGTTGGGGTTTTGGGACACAATACTGATGAAAACAACTCTCAAACTCTGCTGATCAGCCCTTGCAGTGAGGACGCCAGCCCTCCAATGACTGCAAAAGTGTTTCAAACCCTGAAATCTGCCCTCTTTCTGCCTTAAATATTGATATCTCTGCTCATAAGTGTGACGTCCAGCTTAGAATGTCTGTGTGAACCTCTAGAAGTGGGACGTAGGGCCTGGATTGATCATAAATCTGCCAATGCTGCTCAAGAACAGGGACGTCTGCCTCCCTAAGGCAAAATATGCTCACAATGCTGCCAAAACACTGGAGAGACTTAAGGGGTTTCGCCCTGAGCCTCTGATCCAAGAGGGTTTTTGTCCTCAGGGATTAGCTCCTATAGGTTTTCATCCACAAGAGTGTTGTAGATGACTTCTCAGCCACATACAAGAGAAAATAATGAAATTCAATATTCATCGATGCCCAAATGAATATTCATGAAATTCAATATTCATCGATGCCCAAATGAAAACCCTTCTTCTCCTTTTATAGGCAAATATTCTAATTCTTCGTTGAGAGGCACTTTTTCATTAACTTGTAATTATCCCCTTAATCACCTTTTAAAACATCATTAAGTTGTCTTGCTAGGACAACCCCTTTTATTTCCTCCTAATTAGCCACACTTAATAAAAACAATAAAAATCACACCACACTTATGTACAAGCGAACATCATGAGAAATTGGGTCATTACAATACCTCCCCTCCCGAATTGCTTGACCCCAAGCAATTGAGAGCTGGGTGGGAAAGGATTTGAGATCCTTCCCAAGTGGAGTCCTCCAATGGCAGCCCTTTCCACTTGACCAAGTACTCATTAATAATTCTGCTTCTGAGTTTCCTTTCTCTTACTTCAATGATTGATTCTGGTTCCAAAATTAGCTTGCCCTCATCATCAAGTGGAGGTAATTCCTGTGAAGGAATAACATGCTGCCCAAGTGCCTTCTTCAAGCAAGATACGTGAAAAAAATTATGAATTTTGCTATGAGGAGGAAGCTCCAACTCATATGCTACCTCACCAATCCTACGTAGTACTTTGTAAGGCCCATAAAACCTTGGTTTCAGCTTGTCCTTTCCGCTGGTTTTTAGTGAAGACTGTTTGTAGGGCTGAAGTCTTAGATACACCATATCTCCCTCTTCAAAATGCCTTTCAACCCTTTGCTGGTCTGCATACCTCTTTTGCTGATTTTGGGCCATTAAAATATTGTCTTTAAGGATATTCAGTATATTTTGGTGCTCTTGAATGAAATCTTGTGCCTTTGGGACCCTACTATCATGTAATAAGACATCAACAAGGCTAGGAGCTTCATAACCGTAAAGTGCCATAAAAGGAGTCATTTTAGTGGACATATGGTAAGTAGTGTTGTAACAGAGTTCAGCCATGTACAACCACTTAACCCAAGCACTTTGCTGCCCTGAAATGTAGTTTCTCAAGAACCCTCCAACCATTTGTTCACTATTTCAGTCTGCCCATCAGTTTGAGGGTGATAGCTAGTACTTGGTGTCAATTTGGTACCACTAAGTCTGAAAATCTCCTGCCAAAATGCACTCATAAATTTGCTGTCCCTGTCACTGATTATATTCTTAGGCAATCCATGCAACCTAAAGACTTCTTTGAAAAATACTTCAGCTACTTGTATGGCTGTATATGAGGCTGAGATAGCATAAAAATGTCCATATTTTGTTAACCTATCAACAACCACATATATGCAATTTTTCCCTTGAACACTTGGCAACCCTGTTATAAAGTCCATTGATATGCTTTCCCACTTACCATCTGGAATAGGCAATGGCTGTAATAGACCTGCATTTAATGTATTTTCTGATTTGTTCTCTTGGCATGTTGGGCATTCTCTAACATGTTTCATTATATCATCTTTCAAACCCTTCCAAGAAAATTTTTCTCTCACCAACCTGTATGTTTTATAAAATCCTGGATGTCCCACATATGATGCATCATGCAAAGCTGAAATGATTTTGTCTTTTAATTTTGATTCTGGTACAAGATAAATTCTGTCCTTATAAAAAATCAGCCCATTATGAACTCTGAATTTTGTATCAACAATTGACCCATCTACCAATTTAGAAGCAAAATCATTCTTTGCATACTCAGCCATTAACTTTACCTTCCATTCTGCATCAACAGCTGAAAATGAATAGAATAATGGAGTCCTAGAAAGTGCATCTGCAGCTGTATTTGTTTTCCCCTTTTTGTACTCAATATCAAAGTCATAAGCTTGTACCTTAGTTACCCACTTTTGTTGCCTCTCATTCAAATATTTCTGATCTAGGAAGTATTTTAAACTGTTATGATCTGTTTTGATTGTAAACTTCCTACAAATGAGATATTGTTTAAATTTTGATAATGCATGCATAATTGCTAACATCTCTTTGTCATAAATGCTGAAAGTTCTTTCTGTAGGGGTTAATTTTCTGCTTTCAAATACAATGGGCTGCCCCTTTTGCATTAGAACAGCCCCTATCCCTACACCTGATGCATCACATTCTATCACAAATGGCAAAGAAAAATTTGGTATTGCAAGTGTAGGACAAGTGGTCATTACCTTCTTCAACTCTTCAAATGCACTTTGAGCTTCATCACTCCATGTGAACGCTCCTTTCTTGGTCAATTCTGATAAAGGGGCTGAAAGTTTGGAAAAACCTTTTATAAATCTTCTGTAGTAATTACATAAACCCAAGAATCCCCTTAATTGGGTTAATGTAGTTGGAGTAGGCCATTGTTGAACTGCTGCAATTTTATTTGGATCAACATGTACTGCATTGTGGCTGATTATATGACCCAAATATAGGATTTCTGTTAACCCAAATTCACATTTTGACTCCTTAGCATAAAATTGTTGTTTTTCCAAGATATCCAACACAACCTTCAAGTGCTCAAGATGCTCATTCCAAGATTTGTTGTAAACAAGAATATCATCAAAGAAAACCAATACAAATGATCTCAAATAATCCCTGAAAACATGATTCATAGTAGCTTGAAAGGTGGCTGGTGCATTTGTCAATCCAAATGGCATAACAAGAAACTCAAAATGCCCAAAATGGCACCTAAAAGTTGTTTTAGGTACATCTTCCTTTCTTACCCTGATTTGATGATATCCACTCCTCAAATCAATTTTAGAAAAATACTTAGCATCATAAAGCTCATCTATCAACTCATCAACTCTTGGAATTGGATACCTGTTTTTGATGGTTCTCTTGTTTAGAACTCTATAGTCAATGCACATGCGTAGAGTTCCATCTTTCTTCTTCACCAACACCACGGATGATGCAAAAGGACTACTATTTGGCTGAATATGTCCCATAGCAAGCAGCTCCTTTATAGTCTTCTCAATCTCATCTTTGTATGCACGCGGGTGTCTATAAGGTGTAATCATTACTGGTTTTGTTCCCTCTTCAAGTTCTATCACATGCTCAAAGCCTCTATGTGGTGGAAGGCCCTTTGGCATGTCTCCAAAAACCACCTTATGGCTGTCCAAAATTTTCTGAATTTGAGGATGATGTTTTATCTTTATGCTTGGCTTGGAGGTAGGTATCCCTTTGATGTTGTGGATATATGTGCACCATTCATAGTCTCCCTTCTTAATCACTCTCTCCATGCGCTTGGCTGAAACACTTTGAAGCTCAAAATCCTTGATTCCTTTCAACACTATCTCCCTTCCTTGATACTGAAATTTTAACTCCAACTTTTTATAATTAGATGTCACATCCCCCAAGTCATAATACCATTGTGCTCCAAGCACTACATGTGGAAGACCTCCCATTGGAAAGACATAAAAATCATGTATCACCTTATAATCACCAATGACTAACTCCATTTGCTTAACCACTTTTGTACATGGAGAAATTTCTCCTCTACCTGTAGCCACATTAAATCCTGCAAAGCTTGTTGTTTTTATTTTCTTTTTGTGTACAAAACTTTCATCCACAAAATTGTGGGTTGCCCCACCATCAATTAAAATTACCACATCCTCATCTAAAACCTTGCCAAGGACTTTGATAGTAAAGAATTGAGGTGCACTATGCAAGGTAGCCAACGCACCACTAGTGGGAAGCATTCCATGTGATTTTTCTTCCACATGCTCCTCAACATCATGGAACTCTTCTTGGCTGTCCTCTGAAGTAGTAGACTCCTTTTCATTTTCTGAATCATTTTTTGAGACTACTTCAATGTAATGAATTTCACCTTTACCAAGGCACCTATGACCTGGTTCCCATGGCTTCTTGCATGAGAAACACAACTTCTTGCGCCTCAATTCATTCCTGGTAACCTCATCTACCTTCTTGGTGCTTGACGTGGGCATTGTGGGCTTAGAGAAGGAGGATGTTGGCTGTTTTTCAGCTGATTTTTCTGTTTTCCATGGTTTAGATGACTCTCTCGACTTGAACTTGTTGGATGACCACTTTGGTTTTGATGATGTGTAGGGCTCAAGAGTGTGTTCCAGCAAAATGGCCCTTTTTATAGCCTCATGAAGTGATGGAGGAGAGAAAGATTTAACCAAACCCCTTAAGGGTTCCTTCAAACCATCCATAAAGAGATAAATCACCTTCTTAGGTGAGACATCCTGCACTATGACTGAAATTCTTTCAAACTCCTCTATGTATGTAGAGAGTGAATCTGTTTGTTTCAAAGTTGTTAACTCCCTGAAATACTCCTCATCATCCTTCTTCTCGAATCTATCCAGGAGTCTCTGACTAAACTCATCAAATGTAGTAACCTCATCATGCCCTTGAGTAATCAAGCCATTGTGCCACCAATCATAAGCTTTTCCTTCTAAATTCAGCGTAGCCAACTGTAATGCATCATTCTCAGCTATGGGGTCAAGTGTAAAGAAGGTTTGGAGTTTCTGTAACCATGCCCTGGCTGATAATCCATCACTCCCATTGAATGTGGGAACCTGCATTTTCTGCTGTAATTTCTTTTTGGGCCTTGTTGGCTTTGTACCTCCAACCTTTTTGCCTTTCATCTGAATGTACTCAAAAAATTTCACTGCACTGCAGAAAGCCTCAGATTTTAGTTGATACTCAGTGAATAATTCCTCCAAATCATCATCCTCCTCAACATTGGGTTCTTCTGCTGGTTCCAAAAACATGGGTCGAGAAGGTTTCTTTAGTGGAGTGCGAGTAGATCTCACACTACCCTGCTTAGGTGCAATGCCCCTATGTGAAGACTCTGCTTGTCGAACTGGAGATGGTTGGCGTTGATTCACTAGCTACCGTAGCAAATTGACTATTTCCCCAAATTGCTCAGCTGGATCTGGTGGTGGGGCGTTTCTTCTTTCTTCCATTTCTTGAATTTCCTCTGCTTCTTCTTCAAGTGCAATATCCTCTAGGGTTTCCTCCTCAACTGGGATATTTTGATTCTGCTGATTCCTTCTGCCTCTAAGATGATATTGATGGTGTATTGGAGGTCTTTGGTTCATAGAAACCCCAATAAATTCTAATTTTCCAGGATGGTAGATCTGCTAGAAATATTCAATACCCAGAAGCTGAAAACCCTAGATCTGAATTTTTCACCGCAAACCCTAACTCAATCTTCCACAAGATGGCGAAACCAAAGCTCTGATACCACTGTAATGGCCTAATTCTGAAAACAATGCCAAACCCTAGCAAGATTGCAATATTTCTCCAAACAAAATAAATTCTATTTAAATAAAATTCTGATCTATGAATTTAAATCACAAACTTACTCATAACTTCAGCAAACAACACCCAACATCACTGATTTTCCATTAAATCTGAAATATAAAGACAATTACATAAATATTACTGAAAATGGCCACATCAAACAACTCACAACAAGCAAAATCTGATTTCCAGAGCTGAGGAGAACACCCCAAATGGGACGTTGGGGTTTTGGGACACAATACTGATGAAAACAACTCTCAAACTCTGTTGATCAGCCCTTGCAGTGAGGACGCCAGCCCTCCAATGACTGCAAAAGTGTTTCAAACCCTGAAATCTGCCCTCTTTCTGCCTTAAATATTGATATCTCTGCTCAGAAGTGTGACGTCCAGCTTAGAATGTCTGTGTGAACCTCTAGAAGTGGGACGTAGGGCCTGGATTGATCATAAATCTGCCAATGCTGCTCAAGAACAGGGACGTCTGCCTCCCTAAGGCAAAATATGCTCACAATGCTGCCAAAACACTGGAGAGACTTAAGGGGTTTCACCCTGAGCCTCTGATCCAAGAGGGTTTTCGTCCTCAGGGATTAGCTCCTATAGGTTTTCATCCACAAGAGTGTTGTAGATGACTTCTCAGCCACATACAAGAGAAAATAATGAAATTCAATATTCATCGATGCCCAAATGAAAACCCTTCTTCTCCTTTTATAGGCAAATATTCTAATTCTTCGTTGAGAGGCACTTTTTCATTAACTTGTAATTATCCCCTTAATCACCTTTTAAAACATCATTAAGTTGTCTTGCTAGGACAACCCCTTTTATTTCCTCCTAATTAGCCACACTTAATAAAAACAATAAAAATCACACCACACTTATGTACAAGCGAACATCATGAGAAATTGGGTCATTACAACCTGACTGGCAGTGGGGCTCTGTTTGAACAAATTATGATCAAAAGAGACATTCCAAAATATTATTCAAGGACCAAATTTTATGATCAACATTTCATAGCCTAAAGGTAAACTAGATGATGGAATATAGATGATCTCCAAAGATGCAAATTGAATCACATTGCACACACCATGTAGAAGCAAATAATCCATTTGTTCTCATATGAAGCTATTAACCTTGCTTTCCTTGGATGTCACTAAATGGTATATAAATTTTTTATATTTGGTTTATTTATTTTTATAATTGGATTCTTCACCCGAAATGCTCAGGAGCATTTCCCAGCAGAGTCACCATATATAGTGATTGTCACACAACTAGCCCCAAGGCTTGGGAACCCACCTTTTAATTTTTTTTTTTGGATACCTTTGGTTTTTTTTGAGTGGTAATATTCATGTATTCTTACCTATGAGATTGTAGTAGGTTCTATGTTGGTTACGATCTCCTTTTGACTATTTTTTATTTTTTCAAAGGTCTGGTATCGGTTGGTTTTAATAGAATTTTGGGCCTCTTCATTTATTTAATGTCTTGATTGATTTCAGCATTTTGAATTAAATTACTTCAAAATTTGATATTAAATCAAATATATCTTAATGGATAAAGGGCTAAAATAAATATTAAAAATAATAAAATAAAATAAAACATTATTATATACATATATTTCCTATATATATGCATATAATAATAATAATAATAATAAAAAAAAAAATATGTATAATATATTATTTATTATTTATTTCACTAATAAGATAAAGCTTTTGCTTTGGAAATTTTCATTAATCTTACCTCATGAAACCAATGTTTAAGATAAGGTAAGTACCTTTAATGTGCCTCTCATTATTATTGTGTTTATATGTGAATTCAAGGGCAAAAAAAAACACCACAAATGGGTAAGATCACCATGGTGACATGGCATAGAAGAATATTCCAAATGGTAGTGTCGGATTCGTCGGTGAGCCTTACTAGACATACCCACGTAGTTTGTAAACCAACGTGGCCCACAAAAGACACCTATGTGGATACCAAGGATGTGGAACAAGCTAGTATTAAGGATGCTTGGCATATGGATTTCAAGAAGCGTATTGGGAAGGTAAAGCTCCTAAACATATAATTTGGATTTAAATGCATGTTTGACATGACAGGTTGACACATGTCGAGGTAGACTCCAAGAGGCAATGCGTGATTTGGACCTGATGCACGAAGTAGTCAAAATGGTAGTCAATGATAGTGTGGACATATTGTTTCACATGCAACACATAGGGATGAGGTTTTTATGATAGCAAAAGCATTAATCGAACATGGACGAGATGCGATAGTAAAAAATAGTAACTAGGAAGCTAACATAGACACAAGGATCATGGAGCACCACCGTCAAGAGACATGGAAGAAGAGAAAAAATGACATCGATAAAATTTGTATCTAGCAAATGATAGTGTGGTGGTTACAGTGTAGTTGTAATGAAGAGAAGCATTTATCATGAAGGTTAACCATAGAAATGTGATAGTAAACAATAGTGATCAAGAAGCTAACATAGAAATGAGGATCATGGAGCATGATCGTCAAGAGACATGGAATAAGATAAAAAATGATGTCAAAAAAATTTGTGTCTAGTAGATGATAGTGCAATAGTTATGGTGTATCAATGATGAAGAGAAGCACTCACCATGAAGGTCTACCTTGGTAGTAATTATATCGATGTAATATGACTAGATGATTAGGTTCATAGAGGTAGCTTGGAAGCTAATGAGGATGACAAATAATGGATAAAGCATTGGGTGAATTGTGGTTGCATCACCACATTAGAGTAGATATGCAGTGAATTATTCAGTAGGAAAAGATAGTAATGAAGAAATGCTTTAACGACGATGGTAGACAAGCCTACAGGTGAACTGATAGTTGCAATGCTGATGGAGAAAAAGAAGGTGGACATTTCATTACAGTGAGGGTCATCATCGGTGATCCTTCTAGCATGTGGGAGATGTCTGTGAGATATCTATGATGTTTAGAATAACAAGGTGAATCCATGACACTAGTGACATTCGGGCCCTACACACCTTGCTAAGCAGAATATATTTCTATTATCGAGTGATTTGATCTAGAGCGAGTGGCAAAGTTTAATGGCTCAAGGTATGCAAATTATGATTATGGGGGACTTCGATGCATTTATTTTTATCTCTATATGTTAGGAAAAAAATAATAAATATTGTTGAGGGTTTAACTCAATGGAAGGAGCAGAAATGGATGAGGCCATAGTTACGCTCACCCTTGACAGGGTTGGTGTACTTACAAATATGATGATATTATCAATGGGAGTGGAATATGAGGTAAATCATAGTGAAATATAAAATGGGTTAGGAACAAAGGCCAAAAAACTAAAATATGGAGGAATGAAAGAAATGGGAACGATGGAAGGAGCATTGGTGACTTATGACTATGAAACATGGAGGGGAATAGAAGTGGTGGGTACAACGAATGAAAGCAAAGTGGAAGGAGGTACTGCAAAATGAAGGGAAATAGTCACCAAATGCTCATGATCAAGATAAGATAAAATGTGTACCTACGAGCTCTGACACCATTTGAGCCAATGACATGGGTGGTTGCAATGTTAGATTTTATTCTTTTTAAATAGATCACACCATTTAGTGCCCTAAAAACTTTATTTATCAATTGATCTATTTACACTATTTACACAAAATTTTATGATATGATTGGTATGCAACCAAAAAAAACCTAGCTTTGGATTCTTATATGGTAAATCTATAGTGTTCAAAATAGATCTGATTGTACTTAAATTTATCTTTAAAGTTCGGTTGGCCTCTTCCCAATGTTTTCTAGGTTGGGAACAATCTACAATGTGGTAGGTTATCATGCATGCTAGTACTCATGCAATTAATGAATAATATGGTGAAGCGATTTACCACATGAGAGCCTTCTTTGAGTAATGGTTACGGTGACAGTTTGAGCCAATACCACCACTTGAGAGAGTCCACTAGCTATGGGCTCTTGAGTATGTGCTCATCTGACTCCTTGATGTGACAAAAATATTTTTATGGTGATAGCTCTTCTATAAATATATCCTTAGGATAAACATCTTGATGAGGTATTCTTATTAGATTTTGGCTAAATACTTGTGTGCTATGCCCTAGGACACAAAAAGCGTGCAAAAATATGCTCTCTTTTCTCTCAAAATCTACCACTTGAGCCTATTCACCTTCTTGGTCCATCTCCTTAAGGAAACTACAAGTAACCATATCGTTCATTGCTACATTAGTGCTTACATATTCCCTTCATTGGCCTTAGATGAGATCCACCTCTTGTGCTGCACACAACTATATTCTAGGTCTCTATATATTTTGAGGGATATGCCATTGTGAATACTGTGCAAGATAGATGAGAAAAAACTATCAGAGAGAGTGATGGAAATGTAGTTTCTCTCCCTTATATTTTTCTGAATAGAGCAGGAGCAACTCTGCTTGTACTACTTCCTGAAATACTTGAGAGAATATCTATTCCCTAGATTTTTGCAGGAGGAGGCCTATGTCTGGGTGGAAATCCTGAATATAGAGGTGGACTTGGTTAGATGTCGATTATATCTTCTCTGAAATTCTTATCAAACTCCTCAAAAATCATATATTGCAGTTTGGGATGCTCTCTAGAGATGATCTTGTGATTGTGGAGAAGTGCATAAAGAGTTTAAAGAAATCTAGAGAGACATCAAATGTGTCAACTAGTGCTCCTTCCAACTTCACACATGAGTAGATGCTTTATGCCTGAGCAGTCTATACCACTGCAGTGCCTTTCCATCTAGATACAAGACCAAAAGTATAATTATGACATATTCATGGGTTATGCAATGGATTTTTGCTATAGCAGCAATGTATTCAAGGTAATCTAGGACAATTTTTGCAAGATATCCACAATCTTGTCAAATAATCAGTTGTAAATTAGTAAATAGATATAAGTTGAAAGGAATCACAGTAAGAAGGAATCATTGAGTTTATTGATGGAAAGCCAATCCATAAGAAAATATGTAATTTGTATTCAAATGATGCTTAATACATACTTTCAAATGTATATAAATACAATTTGAAGTTATGTGAATGAAGGGACACATTGGTCCATAAACTTAATTAATTGGTGAATAAAGGTACTTTGTGTTAGGATTAGGATCCTAACATTCCACCCTCCTTAAAAGAAGCTTTGTCCTTAAAGCTGGAAATGAGGGAATTGTTGCTAAATATGATGAAGGGTCTTCCAAGTGGCATATTATGAAGGTAGAACTTTCCATTGAATCATTAATTTAGGGATGGTACGATTACGAAGGTGGTGAATGCAGCAATCTAGGACAAATTTAGGTTCAACCATGAGTGATCCATCTTTAGTAAACTCATGGAGTTGAGTTTATGTGGTGATGTGTGTGCTAACTACTAGTTTAAAGCAAGATACATGGAATACTAGATAAATTTTACATGACTCAGGTAATTCAAGGTTATAAGAAATAGATCCAATACGTTGAAGAAATTTATATGGTCCATAGAATTTGGGGGCTAACTTTTGAGAGCCTTTTATTTTTAGAGAAGTTTGGCGATATGGTTGTAGGTGAAGAAATACCATATCCCCTTCTTGAAAATTGTGCTCTATTCTATGTTGGTCAACCTGTTGATTAATACGATGTTGGGTGGATTGTAAATTTTCTTTGAGTGTGAAAGATGTTATCTTGAGTAAAAAGTTCCATATCTATGGTTGGTATGTTAGTAATTCCTAGAATATAAGAGGTATGTGAGGGTGGTGATTGACCATATAAAACTTCATATGGAGTCATCTTAATGGTCATATGATATGAGGTGTTATACCATCATTCTGCTAAAGTAAGCCATTTAACCCAGTGAAGGGGTTGAGTAGAAGTAAATCAACATATAAATTCTGTTTGACCATCTTTTTGGGGATGGTAGGCAAAAATCATATGAAGTTGAGTGCCCTAAATTTAAAACAATTCTCTCTAGAATTTTCTAGTGAAGGTGGGATTGTGATCACTAACTATAGTGGAAGGCATACCATGTAGTTTGAATATATTATCAAGAAATATTTGGGCAATGGTACTAGTTGTATACGGGTGAGTGACTACACAAAAACGAGCGTATTTGGATAAGCGATCCATCACAACTAGAATGGTAATTTTACTAGAAGATTTTGGAAGACCTTCAAAAAATACATGAAAATATCAACCCATGTTTTAGATGGGATTGGGAGGGGTTGAAGAAGACCTGGAGTAGCCACCGTTTCTCCTTTGTATCTTTGGAAGGTATCACATTCATTCATAAATTTTTTGATATAATTTTTCATACCTACCCAATAAAAATATCAGGCCACTCTTTTATAAGTTTTGATAAATTTGAAGTATCCTACAGTGGGTGTAGCGTGGAGCTCATGGAGAATTTTTGTATGATATGAGGAAGTGGATGATAGGACAATACACTCTTTGTACCTAAGTAGGTTATTGCTCTAGGAATAGTGGGGTTTACTAGTAGAGTCATGTTGAAGTTGTTGAATCAATGTATGAGTGGTAGGGTCATTAAACCATTCTTCATTGATGTGGTCTATCCAATTAGGAATAGGAGAGGAAAAATCATGTAATTGAGGTATTGTTTCAAATTTCCTTGAAAGGGCATTGGTAGTCATGTTATATTTTCCTTTTTTATATATTATTTCATAATCATATCCTAGTAGTTTGGTCACCCACTTTTGCTACTCTGGAGTGGTTGTATGTTGCTCAAGGAGGTATTTTAGGCTATGGTGTTCTATGTGAATAATGAAATGTTGCCCAATAATATAAGGTCTCCAATGTTGAATAGCATGAACAATGTCTAACATCTTTTCTTCATATGTGGAACAGACAAAATTATTTTTGGAAAATGCCTTGCTTGTAAAAGCTAGGGGCATTTCATTTTGTATGAGCACTATGCCTATGCCCAATCCTAAGGCATCGTTATCGATAATAAATTGTTTGGAAAAATCAGACATAGCTAAGATAGGGGTGGTACACATTGCATTAATTAAAGTGATAAAGGATTTCATAGCTTGTGTAGACCAAAGAAAAGCATTTTTTTTAGTAGTGTTGTTAAAGGGACTACAATTTTGCTATAATTTTTGATAAATTTGTGGTAATACCTTGTTAATCCTAAAAAACCATGGAAACATTTCAAGTTTTTTAGGATAGGATAATTTTTTACATATTCAATATTGCAGGGATCCACTTTAACTCCTTTAGAGAAAATGTGTCCGTGGTATTCCATTTCTTGTTTTTCGAAAGAACATTTTGATATTTTAGCATATAATTGATTGTCCTTCAATATTTTCAATGCTTAGTCTATATGGCGTAAGTGATCTTCCCATGTTTTGCTGTAAATAAAAATGTCATAAAAGAAAACTAATATAAATTTTTGAAGGAAGGGATGAAATACCTTGTTCATTAGACTTTGAAATGTGGAAGGAGCGTTAGTAAGGCCAAAATGCATAACCATGAATTCATAATGTCCTTCATGAGTGTGAAATGCCATTTTGGGAATATCACTTTCTTTAACTCGAATCTAGTGGTATCCTAATCATAAATATAGTCTAGAGAAGTATGTAGCCCCATGAAGTTCATCCAATAATTCATCAATGAATAGGATAGGAAAATTATCTTTGATGGTTAATTTTTTAAGGGTACGAAAGTCTACACATAGGCACCATGATTCATCCTTTTTTTGAACTAATATAATAGGAGAAGAGTAAGAACTTTTACGGGGTCTAATACTCTTGCATTTAGTAATTATTTTACTAGTTTTTATGTTTCTATTTTTTGAAGATATGGATATCGGTAAGGCTGAATGTTAGGGGGTTGGTGTCTTGGAAGAATTTGAATCACATGATCATGGCTTATTTTTTTGGGGTAATCCTTTTGGTTCATTAAATACCTTGTCATGGTGTTATAGAAGTTGTTGTAGTTTTGATGCCTCCTTTTCTTCCACCATAGGTGATTGAATAGAAAATAGTTGTGCAACCATTCATTTACTTCCTTTGCACATAATTTTCTCCATATGGTGAGAAATCACAATTTGGGAGAGGCCTGATTGTAATCCTTTAAGGGTACATGTATGATATTTTATTGTAAATTGTATCCATAGTGCTTCAAAATCCCATTGGATGTTTTTGAGTGTTCATAACCATTGTACCCTAGGATGATATCACATCCCCTAAAAAAATACTATAATCATCCATGGTGAGCTTAATATTTTGGCACTTTCCTTTACAAGCAATTTTTCCTGCATCACCATCCATAACTTCAAAACTATTACAGGGTTGTATATAGAAATTAGTTTGTTTGGATACATGTGGGTCAATGAAATTATGTATACTAATAGAGTTGATAAGCACAATAACGTTTTTTTCATTTGAAATATCCTCTGACTCTCATGGTTTGTGGAGAAGAAAATCTTGTGAGGTCATTGAAAGAGACTACTGGTGTGCTTTTAGTGCCATATTTAGTTATACTCATCACCACTTCTACTTCTATTTTATTTTCTTCTTCTATTGCATCATCAAGGTTAGCTATATCTAGAATATATAGTTTTTTGTAGCACATTTATGATTTTTTTTCAAATTTCTCATCATAATAATAACAGAGGCCTTTTGCTTGTATTTCTTTCATTTCTTCAAAATTGAGATGTTTAATCAATAGGGTTGGGTTAATTTTTGGGGGTAATTTCTTTGTGCCTTTCCATTATGCATAGGTTTTGGGGTGATGTAAGTGGTTTATGATTTCCCATAAGTGGTTTCCCTAATTGATGTTGTGCATTGATTTTGTCCTCGACTAATTTAGCCAATCCAATAGTCTGCATCATGGTCGTGGGGTTAAATATTTGTACCTCTAGCTGGATATATTCCTTTAATCCATTGATGAAACAACCCTAAACAAATGAGGCATCTAGCCCTATTGTTTGGTTTTTCAAGTTCTCAAATTATGCTTGATATTCGTGTATCGAAGTGGTTTGACATAGTTTGGTGAGAGAACCTATGAAATTATGGAGCTTGCTAGGGCCAAATTGTACTAATATATTTTGTGTAAAGTTTAGCCAAGTAGGGGTGACGTTGGTCTTATTGAACAACTGGTACCATTGGATATCCTTATTTTATAGGTGGGTTGAGGTGGTGGAGCAGGGCACAGATGGTGGAGCAGGGCAACCAGCGATAGTGGAGTGACGGTGGTAGAGAAGGGTGGGGTGGTGGGCAAGTATGAAGTGTCCACTTGGTGAGGTATGATTTTACAAAGGGTCAATCAAGGTCAACCAAGGTTTTGGCTTCACACAAGCATGTGGCTATCGAATGGTAGTCACACCTACCAACTTGCATATCTCAGATAATAAACAATAATTTTTACTCTTTCCTGGAAAATGGGGAACAATTATTTTAGTCCCACAATTCCAATGCCCTATTTTTTTCTCTAACATCATTACACATTATTGATGGTAAATAAAAGTTTTTAAATATTATTTTTTATTAAGGCTCTATCACCAATTTTTTGTGGAAGTCATCGATGAAACTTCTATGTAACGGGTTTTTGCTTTTCGTCAATTTTATTTTACTCTACTATAATTTATGTTGTTGAAGAATTATGATGGCGATTGTATATGGGAGTAGATCCATGTTTTTTTGCTATGAAAAATAACTGCTTGGTGTTTGTTTCATTTAGCATAAAGGGAGTTCCTTATCTAGTGCTATGATAAGACACATTAAAATTTTATGTTGGATAACGGTATACACATAAATTTTAGCATCCCAGATGTAGCAAATAATTAGAAATAAAATTGAAGGAGAGCACCAATGAATTTGAGTACCACAAAACAATGGTAGAACTTTGTATTGCATATGGAAGATGCTATTACTTATGTAATGCTTATTTCCAACTGAAAAATTAAAGGTAATTGGAAAAAACTTTGATGAATGGCTTTGAATACCAAAGAACAATGGACATTTTTTTATGAAAACAGACATGGTGTCGTAAGCCAAGTGAAAAAAAACAAAATCTTTGGGAAGAAAATAATTTTTTTTTTAAATTTGAATGGCTCTGATCCAAATGCAAGATATTTACAATCCTATCAAATATTTTTATGTAAATAAGTAAATAGATACAAATTTAAAAGGAATCACAGTAAGAAGGAATCATTGAGGTTATTGATGGAAAGTCAATCAATAAGAAATATATGTAATTTGTATTCAAATGATGCTTAATACATCAATTCGAATGTATATAAATACAATTTGAAGTGATGTTATTGAAGGGACACGTTGGTCCATAAACTTAATTAATTGGTGAATAAAGGTACTTTGTGTTAGGAGTAGGATCCTAACAGTTTCGTGAGTGCCATTGTATTTTTTTAGGATATTCAAGGTATTTTTAGAAATATCATGCCAACTTTGGAGTTTCAGAGGGTCAGGATCATCCCAACTGGGATAGCATACCTGTGTTATTATAGTAGTGGTTGTCAAAGATCATGGTCCTTATCATTGAGTTGAATTCAATAGGTGAACATTCTTTCTTCACTTGTGAGGTCAAGGTTGCTCACCAAACCTTGATTCCACTAGGGTGTCTTCTTTACGCATAAAAGTTGTTCATTGATCAATAGATCTGCATATTCAACTCAATAGAGTCACCATGTGATTTTTCCATATGAAGGTAAGCTAGAGATTCACCAAACTTAGGCTCCCTTAAAATACAAATATTATTCGTCCCACCAAGCATGCGTAAAACTATTGGTCAAATATCTACCTAAAACACAAAATATGCATTTGTGCACCCTAAACACGATCAAAATTGAAATATTAAAGGATATAAATAGACTTCAAGCCAATATCCAGAGAGTTTTGGCTTGCTTAATATTCCTACATCAGTTTTAAGCTTTATATTAGTGGGAAAGAAATGAAAATAATGAAAATAAATGGGAAATATGGCCATAGGCCAGAAGATGTAGGATTGGGGATAGACTAGCAATAGAAATTCAATAAAGCATTATAATAGCACAAAACAAAAAGAAGGTGAAGAATATACTTATGATTTTGCTGATACAACTTCTAGAATCATATTTTAGTACTCACTCCCTCACCAGTAGTGTTCAAATCCAAATGTAGAATTAAAATTTAGTAGATAACATATATGAATATAAAATAGAAATGCTTAAAGTAGAAAAAAAACACACATAGAAGTAATTCACAAAATTAGAAGCCAAATTATTTCTATTTACATAGAAAAATTGAAGTGTTTTCTACAAAGTGTCTATCCTCCTTCATTACATGAAAATTCTTAGTATTTATAGAGGGTTTCACCTCTATCATTCAATGCACAATACAAAAAATATTGGCTAGTCAAAATTTAGTAGCAACAATTCTCTCATTGGTAATTGCAATGCTCAAATAAAATCATTACTCAGGAAGTAGTGATCATTCTTTCATGGAGAGAACCTAGGAAATAAATAGGATTGGATGGTGGAAAATCATCTTAGATGTCGATGCATTGGAACACAACAATGTCGCATGAAGACTAGGAGCTTGGGTATTAAATTTTGGGTACCATTCCATCACTTTATGCCTCAAAATATTACCCTCACCAGTGGAGACCCAAAAAAATTAATTTTGTCTCAAAAATGGGTAAGATCAGTGGAGGACACCTTGAAAATAAATAGAATCACACTAGAATCTAGAATGTAACATTTAATCTTAGTATTTCTTTAGCCAGAATTATGGAAATATCAATCTCATTGCTTCCAGAATTAAATTCCACCTATCTTTGATATTTTTCTGAAATATATTATCAACAGGGATACTTTGGAAGAAAACATTTCCAGAAAGAAGGGGCAAGAGTTAATTTCACCCATGTAGTCTGATGTTTTCACCCCTTAACATGATTTTACCCTTTTTATGGATAATTTGGCCCCTTTCCTACTTTTGCTCCTTTCTTGGGTAATTTTTCTCCTTAACATGATTTCACCTCTTTCCTGGGTAATTTTTCCCATTTCCCTACTTTCACCCGTTTCCTGGGTGATTTTGCCCCTTAACATGCTTTTGCCTCTTTCTTGGGTGATTTCACCCCCAAAATTATTAAAAATATCTTCTTGCAAGAATGGAGGCAAAAATTATGGATTTCACCCCTAAGAGGAGTGAAAATGATTTTAGCCCTAGCCTAGGGGTAAAGTTAACTCTAATTTCCAGGAAAATATGCTATTTCTAGGAGTTTCACTCAAGATGCCTTTACTTAGAATTTCATCTCGAAGGAGGGCAAAAATGATTTTTGTCCCTCATGAGGGGTTAATTTAACTTTGACTGCTCCATCTTTGTTTGGATGATGTCATTTTTGTGTTTACTCTTAGAAACTACCTTTTACTAGGTTTTCACCCCTGAGAGGGATGCAAATAATTTTTGCCCTTGTCGAGGGGCAACTTTGACTTTGACTGCTTCAAGTAGCTCTTCCTTCTATTTTCACCTCAAAGATACTTTTAACTAGATTTTCACCCCTTTCCTGGGGTGCTTTTGACTTTGACCCATCTCATCACTTGCAAAATTTTTCCTTCTTCTCCTTTATTTGGATGGAATCATTTATCCATGCAGTTTCACACCAAAGGAAGGGTGTAAAGGATTTTCCCCTTGAAAGTGCTCGAAAATGAATTTTCACGTCAAAAATAGATTTTTGGTGGTACATATTCCTAAAGCCATAAATTATGATTCATTGACCTGATTGTATATTGCAATATATCATTGAAAATCTTAGGAAGAGATCTATAAAGTTGAAATTGATGCTTCATTAATTTCATTCATTTTTCATCCCCCTGTGGATCCTCTAAAGTCTTTAAATTGTATTTTTAAGTTGTGCTAGATAAATTTCTCAAGACAAAAACTTTAATATCTCACAATCCATTAAGGATATTGGGGTGATTATTTCACCATAAGTATAATTTTTCAATTCTTATCCTTTGGATAAATTTTCAAATCCATAGGTGTTCGTTTAGTATAATTTCCCAAAAATATTTGCTTCCTAGTTTTCATCTTTTTTAACTTCTGAGTGTAGTGTGGCAAAATTACCAACAATAAGATGATGAAATTGCTATCTCACATGAAAATTTTCCAATACCTATATAATAAGAAAATGAAAAGCCATTGGTTGAAATAGAGAAGATTCCAAGATTCAATCATTTTGAAGATGTGTTTATTGAACACCTTGTCAAAAGGAAAATATGAAGAAAGGGTAAATGTTTCTTATGATCCATTTGTTGGGGATGAAGAAAAGGAATCACTCAATTTATTCCCATTTGAGGGGCAAGAAATTGAAAGCCTTGTTTCACCTAAGGATCCTATAGTACCTATGCTACCTCATATAGAGAACATTCTAGAATATGAATGGTTTGGGTTTGATGTCATTGATGATCCAAATAAAAAGGTTGCTTTATTTGAAAAAACTCAAGTAATTGATAATAGAGATGTGTTATTTAACACATACCTTGAACAACAAGATTAATTTCTAAAAAGGATGGCCATAATTTTAATTGGGTATCTAATTTTGGTGTTTTTGATAAACAGGTCATGGATGAAGATCAAGGGCTACAAGATGACAATGATGGAGATCATGAGGAAAAAAAATTCACAAATCCTCTTCAAGTATTGGTAAATGGAAATGTATCAAAGGTAGAATTCCACCTTTTGTGTTCCACCATTCAAACTCTAGGTGAATATTTACCTAACAATCTATTGGATTCAAATGCTATCCATGATGAAATGCCATGTGTAGTTGATAAAGAATTTGAGTTAACTAACCCTCACACCACTATTAATATTTCTTTGGTGAGTGAAATGAAAGCAAATACCTTTGAGTTGCTAAATAAAATTCATCGATAAATGATAATGGAATCTAGGATAAAAATTATAATGATCCTCATTTAGTAGAGATTCCATATGCTTGAAAATTTTTGCATACATTTGATTGGCCTATAGATACATAAAATGAATTGGCTTTGAAATTTATAGAAATAGGATCTTACTTGCAAGATATCATACTCAAAAGGGAAAACCTAGTTATAAATCATGAATCAAATTGTGAAATTTTTATTCTAAGGTATAAATAAGAAGCAATTAAAAATCAATCATTGTTTTATCATTTTGATGAATTGAAGCTTGACCATGGGATTCCTAATAAAAGCAAATCAAGATGGTGGGATTAGAGGTAACTTGAAGGATTTTGTGCTTGTAGGTATGATATTATTGTGGGATGTTTCTCATAAAATTTTGTATGCCTATCATGTCAATATTCTTTTCATTTTTAATAGAAATCAAGTTTAAGATCCAAGGAAATAATAACCCAAATTTTTTGCATCAGCTTGTACATTTTTGTTTATAACTTTGATATTCGGGCTTGTGTTTTACGTTTTTTAATTTGGTGCTTTGTTCTTAATTTTTGGTTCAATGATTTTTATGTTTATTTTCTTGTCAGTTTGCATTAGGACAAATTTTGGGTTTATTTCCAAGTTTTGGTTTGTATGTTTTGTATTATGAGGATGGTCTCTTTGTTTGAGGTGATGTTTTGTGATCGTTACTAATTGCCTCTTGACTATTTTTTGTTCTCCTTTGTCATGAAATGTGAATTTCCTATCATGTGGATCAAGGAAAATGAGATGAAGTTGTTTAGTAACGTCTCCTAGATTTTAGGACTAAGATAGTAAATTTTAAAATAGTGATCATTTTGCTAAATCTACACACAAACACATCATATTAAGGGGCATGCTTTTAAATATTGAAAGCTAAAGTCATTTTGGTTTGAAAATTAAGGTAAAAATATAATATTCTCTATTTCTAATTTTAGATACTCTCTATCCCATGTGGTGCATAAAATTTTGCAAGGCCTTATAAAAAAAGCAAGCAAAGAAAAAAACACTAAAATTAGTCACTAGGTACAGATAAACTCTACCGGGGTTATGAATGTTTGATTGGCAGTAAAGCTTTATCTAGACAAATCTTGTTAAAAAAAAGGAGCATTTAAAAATATCAATTAAACCATGGGTAATGTAGATAAAGTCTACCAGGGCTATGGATGCCTAACTGGAAGTAGGGATCTATCTATAAAAAATATTCTAATGAGCAACATTTGTATAGCCTAAATTCTAAATAGGTGATGGAGTCCAAATGGTTTTCAAGCATGCAAAATGAAATAATGTTCACACACATTAAGCCCAAGAAAACGTTCATGTATTTCCTTTTTAAGCTCTCTACCCCCATCTTATTTGAATGTTGCTAGATGATGTACATTTTTATGAACTTTGGTTTATCTATTTTTATAATTGGTTTCTTCACATGAAATGCTTAGGAGAGTTTTGCAACAGAGTCACCATTTTTTGTGTCCATTGCAAAACATGCCCCAATATTAGGAACCCACCTTAATTTTTTGGTTTTTGGGAGTTTTGCATTTTTTATGTGATAATGTTAGTAGGGTTTTGCTTCTTTGTTAATGTATTTTGTTTAATTTTTTTGTCAATTCTTAATGCTAGTTTGGATGTTTGAATTCTAGTGCTAATACCAATAATTTGAAAGCAATCAATTCAAAGATTAAGAATTGGTTAATTTGGATTTCTTGTTAAATAAAATAAAATATAAATTAAAAAATAGAAAAAAATATATAAAATAAATAAAAGAATTTTATAAATCATATATATATTCACATATATATGATTATTATACGAATAAAATAAATAAAACAAAACAAAATAAAATAATACTTTTATATGTGCATATGAAAGTATTGGGAAGTAAAACCCCATGTATTCCTGTTTTGATGGGAAGGCTTGTTCATTTAAAAGGATAGCCTAAGACTCTAAAGAAAAGATTTGATTTGATTACTCAAAGAATTTAATTATTATTTTATTCATGTGGCTCACTCACAGTACATGCCTTGGTCTAACATGGATAGTTTTAATCTATGGAGGATGGTGACCGGTGGTAGCATAACGTGGGAATCCATGTGGAAGCGAGTTTGCAGATGGAGAGCAAAATAAAAGAGATGCCAAATTATGTGGCAACCTGATAATTCCATGGGTAAATATATGGAGAACTTAGACACCGAAGAAATTGATGTGCGGGTTGACGGATATGTGGTGCTATTTTTGAACTTAGGGTAGATTAACACAATGATAATATGGACTGATTGTGGATCAACTTCAATGGAGATAATGTGGATAACCTGAACCTAACAGCACATGGGATGCATTGGTAACGTAAGTAAAGTTGTATTCAAGTCATGGACGATAGTGAGGTGAATAGGAGGATGAATAGGACATGCTATTGGGGATAATATCATGTGGAATAATGCTATCATCCAAACCCTAGGGTATTTTAATCCTTATGTATCTCTACCACATGGAATATCAAATTTCTAGGGATGAGGTCTAAAATGTAGATATGGGCAAGTGCATGGTTTTGGATAATAGTGTGGAGCATTTGATTGAAATCTCGAATGTAGAATGACAAGGTTCGAATAGCATGACCATGGTAATATCAAGAGTTTAGTGTGTAAATAGTAGAAGTCAACTTGCAGGGATGTTATACGAGGCCAACCTTCAGTAATTAGTTCAGGATCAAAGTAAACATATCACGGTATATTATCGTGTAAGATATCATGTTGTAAACATACGTGTCTTCCACGGGTGTGAAATGGTAGATTACATTACATATTTTATTGTTTATGTTAAAAGGATGATACTGTACACTACTAGACTAGGATAAATCTAGACCATTATCACATACAAAATAGATTTTGACTACCAGTGTTGGGACTATATTAAACAATGGTGGATAACGACCACCGAAGACATGATTACTGGACTGATATAGTGGAAAACATGGGCAGTTACTTCAATTCGGTGGTAGACTATGGGAAGATCATAGATGTTGTTTTTGAAGTCTCACGACATGAATGCAAGGAGAATGTCAAAATATTCGACATTGAGAAGACAGTTAATGAATTTTGAAAACATGGAAAAAATGGAGATGGATTTATTAAAATTGCTCTCACAATTATTGATTTTGATGCCTAGGGCAAAACATGATACTATGTACAAAAAATTAGGGTAAATTTTTTTTGGGTTATTTCTTTGTTTATAATAGAAAATGTAGACACCATCATGTATTGGTCATCTACGTGGTGGTAAGTATTCCAAGTATCATGAAAATAAATTAAAACCTATGCTCCAATGAAGGAAATGTTAAGTTTAAGGCTTGGTATGTAGAGAATATTAAGACATTATTGAAAATATTTCCCAAATAGAAAATAATGATTAACATTAGTTAGTTATAAATCGGGCCAAACAAAAATAGAAACAAAGATCAAGTGTTGGAAAACAAAGCGAAAAGTGTAGGAGGAGAGAAACAAAGGGGCTTGGGTGAAGTTTCAAATATCCATTGCATTGGACAGAACAAGGGTTGGATTTTTTTAAAAAGAATGGATTTTTTTTAAAGCCATAGGCTAGAATTTTAGGAACAAAAACTAGGTTGAAGAAGTTTGGAAGGCTTTTGGACTACGGCCTAGATTCTAATCTCATTGTTGTATGCAGGGAAATAGATTTTTGAATACAAGAAGATTTATTTCCCATATTTCATTGTGTTAGAGTTGTTTTTAATGGTGTCTTATACGTTAAGTTGGTTGCATCATTTAGATAGCTTTAATGCACATTTATCTTTTCTTGTTAGACTCTCACCATAATAGGATCTTAGATTGTGTGGATATAGGTTTAACACGGTTGTATTTTTGTATTAAGGAATTTAACATTTTCTACAACGTAAGCTAGAATAGGGTTCTATAGTTTCTATTTGGTCGTCTTCCATATTATGGTCCATATTCCATATTTTTTTCTAACACTTCCCTTTCACATTTTTAAACCTCAATCAAATAAAATAAAAAACTGAAAAAAAAATCTAAAATTCTTAAAATAGATACACGGAGCCCTATAATAAGCTTTAACATTTCATCCTATGCAATTTTGATTTCAGTTTGAAGCCATTTATAAATTATAAAAATTATTTAAAGTTGCTATTTTATAAGGAATTTTATGATTTTGAAATCTGATATAATTTCACATTTTGAAGGTGAATCAAGCTTTAAGCTTTGCATTTCATTTTGCAAGCAACAAATTAACTTTTCTTTGTGAAAATCATAATTTCATTAAAGGGAGGTAATTTATGGGGTATTTCAAAGCCATTATCCTTAAAGCAATAAATTGACTTCTCTTTATGAAAATCATAATTTCATAAAAGAGGGGTATTTTATATGAGACATCATAGGATATTTTATTTACCTATTTATTCATGTAGATTATTTTAATTTCATTTTCAAAGCAAAATTAAGTGAATCCAATCATCATTCAAAATTTGAATTTCAAAAGATAGATTTTATTCTTCCCTTTTATGCTCAAAGTAAGGTTTAATAATTCAAGATAAAATTTGTTTAAAATATGCTTAACCAAAAGAAGATAAAATTTATCTAAAATACTTTAATATAAAATGAACTAAGGCTTTACATCATGGTCATATGAGGTCAAATCACATTTTCATTTCTTTTAAGTTTCATGAACAATCAATAGCATAACATAGTAAAATAAACCAACACAAGCCCCTTGTTAACAATTATTTACAAAAGTCTAAGGTATTTATAGCATTTATTTGATACATATTTACAATATTACAAGCACACAATAAGTAAAAGGAACATTGGAGAAATACTAGTTTCTGTGCAAGAGAGGGTTTTGTATCAAAAACCTAACTATGAGTCTGGTTTTAAAATTGGATAAAATTACCACTCAACAAGTTATATGGTTGGAGGGGCTTTGTTGCATTAGATTTTAATGAGAGTGGCCTGAACAATCCATAGTATAAGAGGAGGGGAAATAGTGAGGTGTAAATGGGGTATGTGGTGAGGTAGGGGTATTATCCTTTGGACTTGTTGGAGTGACATTGGGTGAGTAAGATATTTTCTTATCATCTGAAATGTTCAAATAAAGGGCATGGATGGTGGTAACTTGGTGAAATTTTAGAGAAAGCAAATGATCATATTCAATATCAATATATTAATCAAAATCATCATCATCAAGATAAAGCATAATACATTGGAAGTCATTCCCAAGGAGGAGTACTGATGAGTTTTTACCAAACCCTAAACTAGATTTATCATTTGGAATTTGGTAGGGAGGGTTTACAAAATAGTGTAGCCATTGTTCATATCGACCAAAGTCAAATCCATGTCAATTGAAACATTGAAAATATTTCATAGAAAAGGATAAATTTGATATATAATTAATGATACCACAAAATGGCATTGTAGACTTGATAAAATTGGGTGTCTTAAAGGAAACATTGAGATCCCATAGAAAAAGTTAGTATAATTGGTGGAAGAACCAATATGGATGATAATGCCAATAGTTAAGGGAATGTCATAGGTGCAACACAAATCCTTAATAGACTTGATAACAAGGGGAGAGCAGCGACCTTATGAATAAAGTACTATCCTGAGCCAAGACTAGATATTTAGATAGAGATAGGAGGCAATTCTTAGTTGAATAAGTGGAGGAAAAAATAGTAGATGATGAGAGATCAGGCAGAGTGGAGGAATAGGATGGTGGTGTAGATTGAGAGAATGATAAATTGAAAGAGGAGTTAGATGAGGTGGTTAGAGAAGGTGATGTGATAGTAGCAAGAGTAGAAGAACTAGTTATATTAGATGATATAGAAGATAAAGCTAGAGAGGAACTAGATTTGTTAACTTGTGCCATGGAAGATACAAACATAGATGGAGGAGGATTGGCTAGTTGAAAATCAAAAAGTGCACTGCTTCTAATATTGATTCTCTTGAGGTAGGGTTATGGATAGTGGTGAATATTTATAAACTAGGTGAATATTAGGATTTTAAAAATTAGAAATTGTCAAATATGAGGACCCTCGACGTCGGCCCATTTACCTATAATATTTGATACCAGTTGTTTTTAGGGTTAATTTGACACATATATCCAAATATAGGCATATTTATACTCGTTGGAAATATTTTTTCGAGTCTGATATAATGGTGAGGTATCTATGGAGTTATAATGTGATTTAATAGGTCAAAATTCTCCCCAAACATGACCTTAATTTTTAGGGCTTCAAATGCCCCAAATTTTGGTATCAAGATGATTGATTTGATTTGCATAGGATTCACCATGATTCTACTTGATTTGTAATAGGATTCACCATTTTTTTACAAGTATATATTTAGTCCAACCACTTATGCATACTACTATATTGAGGAGTGGTAGATGGTATGAACGAAGCAGAAGTAAAGTAGTCATGACTAGTTGTGCCTACCAAACCTTGGTAAGATGGGACATTATTGAAATGATTAACATGTTTCGGATGAGTTGTACAAGTTGATGCACCATTAAGTTGTTATATGGTCCCATGTTGTGCTAAATAATTTTGGGAAGGAAGGGATAAAAGGTTATCAATGATAATATTCTCTCAATCAATCATATCATGTACCAAGTTTTGGAAGGATTTATAATAATTGAGATCATGACCCCTTTGATGATGGAATACACAATAGTGATATTTATTATACCCTTTGATGATGGAATACACAATAGTGATCTTCTCTATACCCTCTAGATGTGGGTTTATGTGGATCATCTAGCCTTATTTTGAGTAAGAAGATGACCTCCATTGTAATATGCTTTTAGAAAAATGGTTGACAAGGGATCTAAGATAGGCATAAAGTTATGAGGGGGTTGAGGAGGAATGTATCTAGGGTGGGAAGTGGGTTGGTTTTGAAATTGAGTTGAGGGTAGCATGGCTTGGTATGTTGGTATTTGGGTCTTAAAAGAAGGCTACTATAGCAAAAACTAAGGTTGTTGAGATTAATATATTGGTGGTTGGCGCTAATATAGAGGTTGCTATGGAGGTTGTTGAGGTTTTTGTGGTTGTTAATATTGATATGAAGGGTGTATGAAAGATATGGATGAGGTTGGATATATGGTAAGAATGGTATAAAATAGTGGAAGGCATTTGGGATACTAGAGTTTATTGGGAACATTGTTTAAAAGCATTGGTTCGGTTTGTGGGTGGTTGGTAGTTGGTGGATTCATGAGATGTAGGGGGTGGTTGATATTGATTGGGTGGTGGTTGGTGATGGGAATATTGAGGTTGTTGATATTTGGGAGGTGGTTGATGGTATTTGGGAGGGGACTATTGGTATTGATCAAAGACCTTATAATCTTGAGGGGTTTGGGTGGTGGTTGATGGTTGTTGGTAGTGATTAGGCTAAGATTTGTATTGATGAGAGGAAGGCTGATATGGATTGGGATCATGTTGAGGATACTTTGGCAGTACATGGTATTGATGGGGTGATGGTTGATGTTTTTATAACTATGTCAATGGCTATTGATGTATATTTTGAGGTGGTGATGTATTGAATATTAGTGGATAAGAAGTCCATGATAGGTTGTGGGTGAAATAGGAATCCTCAGAGGGTGGTAGTTAATGAGGAATTGGTCCATGATGTAACTTGTGAGGGATATGAGTGGCATATGAGGCATGGGGATGTTTGTGGTTATGATTGGTAGGAACTTGCCACACAAAGGTATAATCAAGAGAATGAGTGAGTGGACATTGATATTGAGACCAATGAGAAGAAGAAGAAGGAAATTGCATGGTAGGAACTTGCATCATTTTGTATTATTTTTTTTGTTTTTGTATTTTTTTTTGTGTGTGTGTGTGTGTTTAAGGTATCCTAAACCTAGAAACTACAAATGGGGTGTATGGAGTGTAATATAGAAGGGTGTGTTTACGCCCACTTTCCTTACAAGAAGTGGTACAAAAAATGGAAAAAGGCTTCTTAGGATGGAGGTTGTGGTTTTGGGTATCCTAAAGGGGACCAAAAAGAACCTCTCAAGGGAGGTTGCAGTGTCTAAGTCCTACTACCAGTCTACCTAGGCTTTCACTTCACCATCGACCAGGATTGGACAAAAATGATAGTTGTAAGTCTACTAATTATTAAACCTCATGAACAAAGGGGTATCTATCCTAACCTACCTCGAGGTAATATCAAGAGTAGAGGATATTTTGGTGATGAAGTCCAAAAAATTATTCATGGGGGCTACTATGGTGTCTAAGGTGAAAGCTAATGTAAGGAGATGAAATCCAACATCATTGGTATTGATTGAGGTTGGTGATGAAATCCAATCTTACGAATGTGTGAAAATAATGTAGATGTGTGGGATTTATTTGGATTTTATTATCTATTGTGTTTTATTTTGGTTTTTTGTGATGTTGATGCCTATTTGCAATGCAAAAATAAAAATAAAGATATAAAATGTAAAACTCTCTTTAATTTTTATAATGGAGTCTCCAAGGTGGAGGCTTGGAGGACTCTTTTCTTGACAAAATTGCACAATGAACTATGATACTTTCACGATATTCTTTTTTATGATAATCATATACTGGTGAGTTTTTAGTGACCACCATTGGTTGCGTAGATCCTCCTGATACCTACACACATGAAAACAACCAATGGATTAATAGCACCTATCAATGTATTAAATAAAATAAAATCTGCAACAACCAATGAAAATTTGAACATGTATACTTGAATTTAGAATAATTTCTAGCAATCTCCATGATGATGCAAGAAAGGATCAATGAAATCTTAGCAATTCTTTGCTATTATTTTTCCAGATGCTTAATGGAGGAAAAGATTGGTTTATTTATAATATTTTTTGGTGGAATGGGTGAGGGAGGTGACTTGGAAAATTAAGTGGTGGATAGGGCTAGTTAAGATAGGTGTAATTTGGAGTTTCCTCTTTGCATTGATATTATGGCAAATGATGTGCATCCATAAAATATTATGTGTTTGCATTGGAGTTATCACCAAATGGGCACAATTTGGAATTATCACCAAGAGTTTACATACATATTTGAAATTATTGTGCACACATTGGAATTGTCATCATATGTGCACACTTTGGAATTATCACTAGATGTGCACACATTGGAATTATCACTAGATTTGCACACATTGGAATTATCCAAGGAGACGTAAGAGTGGAGGTGTGACTGGGAGAAGTGGAAAATAAATTGGATATGGGATAAGGTTGAGTAAAATATTCATCCATCCAAATAATGTATAATTAGAATGGTAGAGAATGAATTAGAACTAGAGTGTACCGAAGTGATGTGCACATAGGATAATAAAGGAGAATGATCTCACAATGTCCATAGGGTAGACATAAGAGGGTGTTTTATTGGGTGAAGTTTTTTAGGATAGTCTAGGTAGGATAATGTATACTAATTAGTTTTTAATTAATTAATTAGTATTATATAGATATGTTTAATTTAGGTGTCTATAATCCCAGTTATGTTAAATTTTGACATTAGTTGTAGAAATTAATTTTTTATTTGGTTTTTGGTGAGTCATTACCATGGGTTACCATGTTGTCCTTCCTTGATCACTCTATACATATGAATGTATTGCATTCTAGTGGTCTTGGTCCATGTGTCAACAATTGGATCCTCATTCACTAGTACTTAATTTCTTGGACTATATTATTCAATGTCAATCTATTATACTACTACACAAGTGTCCAACATAGGTGGATAATATGCCTAAGAAGTTTAACATTGAAGATTGAATGCAAACCAAGATAACATAGAATATTTAGTTCAAAGGTATGTTTTACCACCTTATTGATGATGGTGTATGGTCCATAATAAAGAGGTATGATATTTCTACGTGGCCTTGCAAGTATCACTTTATGAAGACGTAACCATACTTTGTATCCAACATTAAATTGATGTGGGATAATATGATCCTTATGTAATTGCTTGTATTTAAAATTTATATTTTCTAAGCGGTCATGGAACTATTATTATGTTTTTGAATTTATTCTATAAACGATGCCATCATTTATACTTATTTTTGTCTATGAGGTGAGTACATGGGTTACATAGAAAAATACATTAATGATTGCAAGGGTTGGAATCTAAAATAGATATGGAATAGATTGTATTTGGTAGAGATATGTAAATATTGACTACAACCATACTAAATATAGTGGAGGCTCTCATACCATTTATGTGGATCTTTGGAAATATACATTTGTATAAGATATATAATGAATTGATTTATAAATTCTATTTGACCATCAATTTGAGGATGGAAGGTTATGGGAATGGTCAATTTGGTATCCATCAAACTCCATATAATGGACCAAAATATTCTTAGAAAATTTCTATCCTTGTTAGATACAATGGGCTTTGGAAGACCAAGATATTTCCATGACTAAAATAAATCTTATTAGTATTCTCTGCTAAAATAGATTTCTTACAAGGTATCAAAATAGCCATTTTTGAGAAACAACCAATTACTACAAAATTACAATAATTATCATGGTTATATGTGGATAAACCTCCATGTATGCAAGGCTTAAATGGCATTAAAAATGGTTTATATTGTCATTAATTCTTATTGGTTGGTTTAGAAATAGTGTAGGAGGCACATGGCTTGATGTATCTTTTGATATAATTTGTCATATTGGGCCAATAGAATTAAATTTAAAGTAATATCATTGTATTTTCATCTCAAAGTGACTTGCTACTTTGTGAGAGTGTGATATCAAAATTATATTTTAGTGCTCAATAGTTGGTACATAAACATAACCCATATGGTAGAGGAGGTTATATTACAAATAAAAAAGAGAAATATTCTTAACCACATAAAGATCTTGCTACATCCTTCTCTCAAGTTGCTCAAAATAAGGTTCTTGCTTAGAAAACCCATTTGAACAACATGTAATTTTTGTCAATCAATAAAAATATATTCTAGTCTCTAGTTTATAAGGTTGAATAGCCTCTAAATCACTCCTCATAAATTTTAATCTTCTATATTAGAATATTAGGGGGATCATCCTATCTTACCATATGTTCCATGTTTTAAATGTAATTGTTGAAAATAATATTTTTATTCTTTTCTATTAAGAACTGAAAGTCACTCATCAGATTATCACCCATTGTATGGACATATATGGTGGTGCATATGCATATGCCTCTACTACTTCTCATATTAATGGTAAAGGGAATGCTTCCCTTTCCATAGCCAATTCTCCTTATTTTTATATGGAGACCATGGTGAATATCCTGTTCATCACTGGGTGGGTTATATTGGCTCTCAACTCCTAGGTTATTATATTATGTTTTATCTATGCTCCCAATGACCCTCCTAGTCATATAGCCCTCTGGGAATGGTTATTTGTTTCTCCCCCTCCTATGTAATAGATTATTGGAGGTGAATTTAATATGATTGAGAATCCTAGTAATAAAAATTAGATTGGTAGTAAACCCCTTTCTAATGCTAAATTTGGTAGTTGGTTGTTTTGTCATAATAATTTAGGTGTGCATGACCATATATTTGGTAAATCCTCCTATCATAGAGATAATTGGTTTATGTGCTTCAACTATAATCAAGGTTATGCTAGAAATCTTGTTTGTCTAGATATATTTTATTTTAATAATTACTTCATGGATGAATTCTCCATACACAAACAAGTTTACATCCTTTCTCACACAACTTTGTCTGATCACCTTCCTATATTTTCTTCTATCCAAAATTCCTCTATATACCTTAATTCCATGCCACTTTATTTCAATTTAAATTTCTCATACCTTGATAATTTGTCATACCTTGATAGTCTTGCATATTGCCACCTCATTGGGCATATTTGGAATAGATTTTCTATACCAATTGGTAATACTATCTAGATAAAATGGCTTGAAATAGCTACTTCCAATATGGTTTCATCCCTTATATGGTATGGACACTCTGTTTCTATGAGGAAGAAGATTCAAGAGAGTTTCCTTCATAAAGAGATCTCTCATCTTCGTTCTATTCTTATGAAAGACAATACTAACACTATTATTCAATGTAATATAGCTAATGCTGAAAATCAAGCTAGAGTTTATGAGTTTGACCATGCTAGAGGGGTGCATATTAGATATCATCTCAATTGGATCTCCCAAGTAGACAAGGAAAATAATTTTTTTTTAACTACCTCAGATATAAGAATATTTTAAAAAGGATCACTGAGTTGGAGGACCCTTCAAGTCATTCTCTTTTTTAATCTAAAGAGACCACGATTTTTTTTGTAGTTCATTTCTCTCAACTTTTTATAGTGGGGCCAAGGGATGACATCTAATGTATCTTAATAGAATGTGTGCAAGAACATATTACCTCCCTAGTAGAGCACATTATTTGGGATCAAGTTGAATATCATATTTTTGTGAATGATATACAAACTGCTCTTTTTTCTATGAAGAATGACAAAGGTCTTGACTTGGATGATCTTCTAGTAGAGTCTTATAAATAAATTTAGCATATTATTTCTTGTGATCTTCATCATATTTACCTAGAAGCTCTCCATAATAGTTTCCTCAAAGCTTATATCAATGCAAGACTAATCAAGTTGATTCCTAAAGGTACAACTTGTAATGAAATGTTCAATTGGATATCTATTATCCTCCTCAATATTTCGTACAAGATCATAGCTAATGTTATAGCTTTAAAAATTATTATTTTTTCTCAAACGATTATTTACCTAGAACAATCTACTTTTCTTAAATGTTGTTATATTTTAGATAATCTTATGATGGCCTAGTAAAATTTACAATGGATTATCGACTCCAATCAAGATTCCCCCTTGGTTAAGTTAGATTTTGACAAATTTTATGATAGAATTAGATAGAATTTTATTCTTAGTATGCTTTCTTGGCTTAGTTTTAGTCCAAAATTCTATAATTAAATTGGCATGTTCTTCGGTGATGCTTCAACTTATGTTCAAGTTAATGGAGCTCTTTCCCCCTCCTTCCCTCTTCAATGGTATATTATATTGGGTTGTCCTCTTGCTCTTCTTTTGTATGTTCTTTCTACCGATGCGCTAGGTACCTTCTTCACATGGCTCATTTTGATGGCTTCATTCAAGGTATTAAGCTTCCTAGGAATAAACATGCACTAAAATCATATTTTCTTCATAATTATATTTTTTTTCTTCAAAAAAACTAAGAGGTAGAAATTGCTAAAGAGATTTTTCAACTATTTTTTGATGTCTCTAACTCTCGTATCAATGACTATAAAACTGAAGTCTTCTATACATCTTCCTCTCCTCGTGGATGCAACTCCTAGACTAAGTGGAAGATCATCCCTCATTGTACGATGGTGTGTTATTTAGGAATTATATTTGGGATTAATATCTCTCCTAGTCCTAAGGATATGTGGAACTAGGTTATGAAAAGACTTAAAAAACATTAATTCTTGGCTAGCTCGATTTATTTTCTAAGCTGGAAAAACTCAAGTTGCAAATATTATTATGGCAGCCTCTCATGTTTATTACTCCTCTTGTTGTATGGCCTCCAAGGTAACCTATAACAAATTAAATTAGGTCATTCGTAAATTTATATAGACCAAATGGGATGAGAAAATGGGAATGATAACCATATCATAGAAACTTTATACTCAACTTAAGGCTTGAGGAGGTCTAAGCATCATTGATCCTCATATCTAGAGCAAAATGTTGGCTACAAAATGGGTTGCTAAAACCATCACTACTGATGAAAATTAGAAACATCTATTTTGTTACAAAATCTCTCTAGCTACTCACAAAGGTAAATGGAAATAAACCCCATGGGAGGATAACATCCTTAATGCACCTTACTTTATAGTTAAAGGATCTATTCCAACTACCCAAAACTAGAAGGCTTGGTAATCAATTTCTCATTTAGTAGCTTGGAAGTCTAACTCCTTAAGACATGGTCTGAGCATTAGTCTAAATAGTCTTTGGTGGAATAAATTTTTCCATAATGATAAACCTTTAGCTTTATGCAAGGCTATTCAAGGTCTAACATTTTTGAAGAAAGATATTAATAGAATTAGAGATATTTGGAATTCGATTAGCTACTCAATTATTACCTAGAACCATATTTACAATTATTGCCCCTTTCCTCTAGGTTCAAAAAGTTTTATGACTTAGTTGTGGCTTCCATGCCTTGTAATGTCCTTATAAAGTTGGAAAAAACTACCCATAATGTATGGAATGATTGGAGATGGCTTAATAGTCATAGAATCTCTTCCATTACTTCTAGTTGGATATACAAAAATATTTTGTGTCCTCCGTATTTAGACTTTAAGGTCAATGTCAAGTGGTAAATGAATTTTATCAACACCCAATGGTAATCTCTTTCTATTAGATTTGGAAAGTTCTTGTTGAATCCAAAACTTAGCTTCTTAGATGGCATATTTTGTATCAAAAAGTTATAACTTCTAAAAGTCTAGCTTTGAATTTACACATCTCCTTTCAATGAAATATTTGTAATGTTTTAGAAACTTTTATTCACTTATTTTGGTTTTGCGACATGGCTAAACAATTTCGGGATGTCTTTTACACTTTTATTTTTTCCTATTTCACTAGATCTTGGAAATTTTCTCTGCTTAGTTTTTCTCAACTACATCAATACCCCAAACTCTAGGATTTTTGTAGACTAATTCTTCTCAAGCACATTTGGAATTGCAGATGCAAAAATGTGTTTACTAGTTCTTATCCTCCATGGGATATAATTTTAGTAGACTTGACCTTTGATCTTTTGTTACATATGCTATGAACTCATTCCTAAGTCTATCAAACTTTGAACACACCATACAATGTTATTAACAAATTTCATCAGCTTTCTATATGGTTCAAGATCTTCAAAAGATCCAACAAGAAACTAAAAGGAAGGCACTTAACAATGATGAGCAAATTCAAGACTTGATTACTTCTATTTCTTCTTTGAAGACTTCCAAAAAAATTATGGAAGACACATTAAAAGTTTCCCATATATTAGGCTCTCCCACAAATGAATGTTAATATCTGGTGTATTGCAACAAGATATAGTTATAATCTTTTTTTTGCTATTAGCTTCTATTCTTATGTATATTGGATGCTTTACTCCTTATCCACCTCATTCTATTTTTTAATTGATGGAAGTGTTAATACCATAATATTTTTTTTGCTAATAAATAAATATAATCTAATTTAAAAAATAAAATGAAATTAGGTCATTTTATTGAAATGCCAATCCACTATCGTGACAGTAATTTTTTTTATATAACAATACAACATCTTTTTTTAATATAAAAATTAACTTTAATATCATATTATATCTCAATATTCTTTAGTCTTGTAATGCAATATATATATATATATATATATATATATGTTGTATTTTAATAGTCTTATAATGGTTATATCACAACTCTTATGAAAATTGATTCTAATACAACAAGAATGGACAAAAATAAAATTAAAATATACTCTATTGTAAAAATAGATAAATAATGATAGGTCTATATGAGATCTAATGCAAAAAATAAAATAAATCTATTTAAAATAGAAAAATAGGATTCAACCTCTCTATTTATAAGGGTTTGAAAGACATGGCAAGAAAAAGCAAAAATTCTAAAAACTAGGTTTAACATTGAAAAGCAAAATGGTAGCACAAGAATTATGGATTTGAAGGCGAAACCCTAAAATATCAAATTCATGGTTGATTTGAGATGACTATGAATTCATTAAATCTAACCATTGGATGTTAGATTGGTACCAAGGTAACCTGATTGAGTTTATGGTCATTCTTAGATGATTGTAAATTTGGAGAGACTATGAAAAAGGGTTAAACTAAGGGATGGAAAGTGCAAAAACTGCACTTAGTAACTTTTAGTGGATTTCTAAGCATCTAAGGATAAATTGATCCATTTGGATAAGTCAATTTTTTATGTCTACTTTTTTCCCTTTGTTTGATATATTTATGACATAATAAATGCATTCTATTAAAATGGTTGACACATGTAGACTAGAAATAAAAATCACCAAAAGGGGTAGCAAGTTTAGGTAGAGGGATGGTACAAAAATAGTGTCATTCAAAATACTTTGATTGTTTTCATGCTTTACGGAGCAATTATGACATCGATACCCCCATGTTCTAGGTCTCCCTTTAAGTTTTAGAAGGAATGTAAAATTCTTGAAGAAATTAAACATGGAAGATATAGAAGAATAGAGAAGTGAATTTAAAAAATAGCAAAAAGAGAAGAGAGAAAAAGAAGGATAAAAGGGGTGGGGAGGTTGAAAATGAATTCATTTCACCATGCTAGGAGGAGAAAAAGAGTTCTAGAATAAAGGGAAGAATGGCATTTTTAATACACTATCCAGTAATCACAAGGGGTAAGGTCAATGCAATAATGGACCAGGGATAGGTACACACCTAAACTCACTCTAGACTAGGTTAGATTAAGATTTAACATGATTTTTAATTTTTTTTAAATTTTTGGAGGAAATCACCACATGGAACTCGATGTGATTTTGTGGTATTAAATTTGAATTCAATTGGTCATTGGAAAGATACGAATTCATGGCCAACTAAAATTGGCCATGAATTTATAATTTTACACCCTGAAAAGAGGGGGTATAAAATTGTAGAAGATGAAAATGAAGAGAAAACGAGAGAGAAAAAAAAATGGATAGAGAGAAAAAATAATCTAGATAGAAGAGAAAAGAAGAATGTTGATATTATAATTGTTTAATGGTTGTATAATTTTTAATTATTCTTGTTATAATTTAAAATTATTTAAATTTTAGTAAAGTTGTTTTGTAGCAAGGTGTACTCAAGAGTAGAGAGTGGTGACCTAGCACACTAGAGGATGTTTTGTGAAAAATCATAGTATCTTATAGGGATATCTTATAGGCTATGGGGTTGCTACGTCTAGTAGATATGCCCTAGGTAGATGTGGATATGACCCTATTGACAATGATTATAGAGTGATTGTATTTGAAGTCATGAATATTATAGTTATCTACTAGTGAGATGACCATTATACTAGAGAACATGTGGTAGATCCTAAGGATCCCTATTAGAGATAGGGAAGTGTATAGAGCATAGGTGCCTCAAGCATCATTACAAATATTGTTGAGATACCCAACACATGATATCCACTAAAGTGGATTGCATGTCGATGAGATGCCAAAGTAATATGAGGTTGAAATACTCATGACTATACTCTATGGGTTAGTGGATAGACTCTTGGTGTGCCATACTAGCAAGCAACACCTATTGTGGGTATTGGTATGAGTTACAATAGACATGCAAGGTCAGTAGGTTATATTTGCATGGGGCTTGTATTTGTTAGCCTCTCTATACAAGATATTGTATAATATTATGTACAATAACTAGAGTGGTATTATGTGTACCATGCTACTCTAGGTATGGTGCTAGGATCACATATTTGTCCATAGACTGCATGCACTTCCAAGACCATTTCCCAACCTAGAGAGACCAACAACTTATAGATGGACCTAAGACTTTGAGCATGTGTAGAGAACATACACTGGTATCTCGCCATTGGGTTGGAGGATGGTGGATAAGCTCAAAGACTACATGATAATTTGACATTCATAGCATCAACACCTAGGGTGATCAAAGGATAATTGTGAGCTAGCTTAGGTATAAGGGATCAAGTGGGTGACTAGACCAAGATGAGTTATAGTTATTTTGGTTTGATCAGGTGTACCAATAGTTTGATATCCCACAAGAGGTGTCAAATCTAGGGGACCTCTAGTATAGGTAGGCACAAAGGGACCCATCAAGGATCAAAGGAGAGCTTGATATAGTGAGGTTTGTAGAGGAGGACCTAAAGGATCCCTTACATATTGATCCAAAGGTTGATGACATCAAGGTGGATCTCAAGTACAAGTAATGGTATATGAGCATTATGCCCGTGAGGATCTCAACACCAATGCTAGTTAATAAGTACCAGATCATGGATCAAGACATGTAGTTAACATTTTGAGAGGCCACCTAATGGACCATAGAATGGTGGAAAAGAATACCATATTAGCCTAGATAAATGTGAGTGGAGTTAAGGGTGGATATGATGATGAATCTTAGGAAAACAATCACTATATCAAGTATAATAGGAGCAAACACATCAAGAGTTTCCCCATGACTAGAGGCTAGGCCAAGTAGGATAGCAAGAGTTGCCCCCTTAGTGGTTGATGTAGGACCTAGCAAGATGGTAGGTCACGATGACTTGACTGGGGAGATGGAGATGATGTACGCTAGGTTGGCTGACATGCGAAATGATATAGACCTGCTCTAAGAGAATAAGACAAAAATAATAAAAGGTTTGTAGGGAGCAATAGAGGATATCATCACAAAATTATATTAAGATATCATATAATAAGAGGTGATGACAATAGAGAGGGATACAATGAGGCCTAATGTAGAATGCTTTAGGGAGTGATGCAGCAGTGAATCAGGCTATCGCCAACGAGAAGCGCATGGGAGCGTCGCTTCTCCGCCTTCACTTCCATGACTGCTTTGTTAATGTAAGAGTTTCTCTGCCTATGTTATGTTTCCTGCACAATAAATTTCGGAGTTATGTAAGATTAATTTTTGTATTAGAAATTGTTAAATGGAAGCTGGTCTCTGCAGGGATGCGATGGATCTATTCTGCTAGATGACTCCTCGACTATAACGGGAGAAAAGACTGCCGGACCAAACAACAACTCGGCCAGAGGATTCGACGTGATAGACACCATCAAGACCAAAGTGGAGGCGATTTGCAGCGGAGTTGTGTCTTGTGTTGACATTTTGGCCATCACTGCTCGAGATTCAGTTGTCGAAGTAATTCTATACATCGACACATTTCTTTTTTCTTCTTCCCTTCCGATGTAGTGTGTTCAGGAAAGTTTGTATTGTTTTTTATTACAATATTATTTTTCTTGCAAATTCTAGCTGGGAGGACCGTCATGGACAGTGATGCTGGGAAGAAGAGACTCGACAACTGCAAATCTAACTGGGGCAAACGACAATCTTCCGCTTCCCACATTCAACCTCAGTGAACTAATCTCATCTTTCAGTACTCAGGGCCTTTCTACCGAGGATATGGTTGTCCTCGTCGGTAATATATGTTTCCAAGTTGCTAATTTCTTATTTAGAAAGTCCTTCTGTAATTCTAGTGCCTAACATATATTTTTCCATTCTTCGGCAGGTGCCCATACGATAGGCCAGGCGCGGTGCACTAACTTTAAGGCTCGCATCTACAACGAATCCAACATAGACGCTACATTCGCTTCCTCTCTGCAATCCAACTGTCCGATCACAAGTGGTGATGACAATCTGGCGCCATTGGATCTTCAGACTCCCACTACGTTCGACAAGCTTCTCCACTCGGACCAGCAGCTGTTTAATGGAGGTTCCACCGATTCTCAGGTTACCACCTACAGCAGCAATCAGATCATCTTTTTCAGTGACTTTGCTGCTGCAATGGTTAAAATGGGGAACATTAATCCTCTCACTGGTTCCAACGGAGAGATCCGAACGATCTGCAGGAAACCTAATTGATCGCCATAATAAAAGCCCGTACATTATGGGTTCTCATTAAAAAAATACATATTAAGTAAATACTTCTTATACATATACTGTCAACTTAATTGATCGCCATAGTAAAAGCCCTTACATTGTGGGTTCTCATAAAAAAATATATTAAGGAAATACTTCTTATACATATACTGCCATGGGTCACAAATGTAAGTGATGTCTTTACCCGTAAACTACAACACATAAATTAAAAATAATAATATTAGTGATTGATTGTTAATAAAGATTATACTCCGGGAATTGACGGTCACGCGTCATGAGGGATGTATCTATTGTTCGTTGCGATTGTCAGAGCTTTAAACTCTGCAGCTCTCGAATTTTCTATGTGACGGCCTAGAAAATTCAATTATGCAATATATTTAGGAATGAATGAAATTACTTGATTATCAAATAGAGTAAGAAAATATAACAAAAGGAAAGTTTTTTTTGTTTTTTTATTAATAATATTTTATTAATTAAATTTAAGATATTTAACTAACAAGAAATAAATTTGATAATTGAAAGTATAAATATTAATCCATGATGTAATACAACTTCCACAAAATATATGGTAAATGGGTTCATAGGGAAAATATAATAAACATTATTGAAAGTTGGTCATTGCCCCTGACTTAAACTATCTCAACATTACCTTTAAGATAGATGAAGACGAAGAAGATAAAATCATATGTATATTTTCCCATCACCAAGTCAATTCTACAATCTAGTAAAACTCAAGAACAAACCTTCTTAAAATATCCACAAGTTGATCTACTAGAGCCACTTACAATGACTCGAACATTCTTTATAAATGTATGCATTCTAATTAAAATGTCCTTAACTTATTACTTGTATCGCTCCAAATTTTTCGCATCCCTACCTTCAGGCTATTGGATCCGCGCCCGGAAGGAGGATGGGAAAAGGATGGTGCGGTACCTCGGACGAGAGGACTTCACGAAGGTCCCGCCTCTCAAGGGAGGTGCATTTTGGTGATTTTTCGACGGATGGTGGGTTCACCAGGAAACATTTGGTGGCAGTTTTCACGCCTAGGTTTTGGAAATGAGTTTTGATGAGTTCGTTTTATTTTTAAGCATTCATCCTAGGTTTGGCCGAATGATTCTAACTTAAACTACATGAAAATGCAATTTAAATGAATACAACAAACATAAAAGAAAGTAGAAACAGAGAATTTGTAGGAGGCCAATGAAGATTACCTGATCCGAAAGTCTGATGGAGTTTCTGAAGCTTGAAGAAGTATGGATCGTCTGCAATTCAACATAATCGCCTTCAATTTGATAAAATCTTCTAAACTGACAGGATCGTCTGCAATCTGACAAATTCGTCAGACGAATTCATCAGAGACCTGCAAAATAGCAAACAGATGCGAAATACAAGAAATTCTATTTTGTAAACAGGGGCAAACTATATGAAAAAGTAATATGAGTATTGAACAATATGCAAGAACAAAAGTAAATGCAAATCACTGTGTTTAAATAGCAGAATATGATCTTAATATGCAAACTAGACAAAATGGGTGAACTCCAGATGCAATATAGTATAAAAACTGAATAAACAATCTAATTTATAGCATGAAATGACAAAGAAAAGAGAAAGAAAAGAAAACTCCAGGCACTGATTGCCTCGATGTGTGCTGCAGTTGAAATCATCTTGCATCAGTACGAGATCATCCCGAATTTGACAAGATCACCTCCGATCTTGACAGGTTCGTCGGCTGCGATAGGTGCTGGCTTCGGCTGAAAACTAGTGGTGTACCTGCAATGAAATGACTATAGGACTAATGCAAAATATGAATTACGATGTTTTAGAGCATAAGGGTTCAATTTGCATAAAAATTTAGCTAGGGGTTGGGGAGGGAAAAGTCTTAGAGTTAAATAGGCATAGGATAGTTGTTGGGAGGTTGGAGATCATCCCAATTTGGGAGATCTCCAACGGGGGAAGGGTCCCAATAGCGTAGACACGCTTCTGCCCGGATTGGAGACCCGTTGGAACGGATTCCAACTATGCAAATTTAGTTTTGTGACAAAATCGTCTAGACGTTCTAGTCCAGACGAAATCGTCAAATCTGGGGTGATATCATCTGATCGGAGACGATATCATCAAACGGTCGAAACAACTGCTAAAAATGGCACAGAAAAAAGGAAACGGGTTTCTCGGCGATTAACTAGGCGGTTTGGGAGGTTAAATTTGAATTTAAATTTATTTACTAAGGTGAATGTAATTATTCCAATTTTACTGTGTCAATTTTAGGGTGCTATATTTTGCCCCCTCTTTAGCGAATTTTCCGAAGAAAATGCGTTAAAGATGAGTTCTTCTCGATCTACGAGAAAGCAAAAAATTATTCTCATTTTCAGGCGACGATTCCTGGTCGAATCGTACGACGGCTTACTATGGTGCCCCCTCCGTGTTTTTACCCAAATTGAACGTTTGAGGTAAAACGCGAAAAAGAAAAAATTATTTGTGAATTATTTTGAATAAAATTAAGAAAAATAGGGTAAAACCCTAATTCATTATTACTGTTCATTTTACTATTTTTAGAGTTCTGGAGAAAAAATGGTAGAGATAGCGCACAGATCTGCAGAGGTCCGCCGCGGTCTACGGGTAAGGGTTTAAACTTAGTTTAGATTGATTTAATTTGAATTTATATTCTTTGCAAATGAATTTTAGGATGAATTTTGAGCATCGCGGCCATTTTTGGCTGTCGACGTTGTCCGGACGAAATCGTCCCTAGTTCGACGAAATCGTCTCAAGTTAGTCAATTTCGCCCAAGGGCAAAATCGGCAAAAAAAGGACGATTTCGGCAAATTAGAGACGATTTCGACACGCGAAATCGGAGACGATTTTGCTCAAATTTTGGACGATATCATCCAATAGTGGGCGATATCATCAATTGCAAAAATTTGATCTTTAAGTTGCATTATTGATTACTGAAATTGTTATTAATGATTGTTTATTGTTTTGTTGTTTATGCTTGCAGAGAGGTTTACTAAAGAGCAGGGAGTGGAAATATGGAGGACTGAGAGACGACTTGGCCGCTCTCACCCAGGCAAAGCGGGATCTACTGGCATAGGCCGAATTGCAGCATGTGGCAGAGATGTCGCAGGTTTCTACAGACATGGGGCTACTAACAGCCTTAGCAGAGAGATGGTACCCGGGCTCTTCATGTTTTCGGTTAACAGGGGAGATGACTCCCACACTAGAGGATGTATGGAGGATTCTTAGAATCCCCATACAAGGGAGGATGATCACACCTACGGCCAATCAAGGCCATGCGATGAGACGACTCTGTGGTGACCCGAGCTTCACCCTGGAGAAGGGCGGAGTGAACATCGAGGCACTGCGCTAGATGCCTAGGGCATCTACACTGACATGATTTTTGACTGGGGTGGTTGGTGGACTTCTGCTGTGCCACCAGAGCGGATGCAGGGTACCATGGATGCTGGCAGATGTGATCTATGATATGCACGACCATGGCTACAGATTCTCATGGGGCAGCTTTGTTCTATGCCAGCTGTACAGGATCCTTTACGGGGTCATGTATAAGGGCGGGCGATTTCTAGTTATGACATCGCTCCTACAGGTTTGGTGTTGGGAGCACATTGCGGTGCGGAGGCCGGTAGGGCTTCCACTGATAGGGGTTGACGGGGAGAGGCCCTTAGTCTTCTACTGGTGGCTCCAGAGAGGGGCACAGCGACGGATCAACCTGCCGATGTTTCGGAGACTACTGGATGACTTGGTCCCAGACCAGATCACCTGGAGGCTATGGAGGTAGCATCCAGGGTGGGCAGAGGACGCACAGGATCTGGCTCGCATCAGACAAGTCTGTTGGCTGAGGATGGAGAGGGGGGAGGTGGAGCTCCACCTCTATGACCGAGTTTTGTGACAGTTCGGTCTATAGCAGGGGATCCCATCTCTCAGGGATTACGAGTTTTCTTGGACTGTCCGAGATAACACCACAGTTAGCGAGGCTCCAGATATGCAGTGATTTTGGAGTCAGGACGCGGACAATGCCCCCATTCAGATAGTGGATGGGGACGATGCAGGAGTAGCCGATGGCTATGATGCCTGGTATGCATGCATCTGCCATGCTCGAATGACGAGGGCATAAAGATCGATCCACGTAGTTGTGCATCAGATAGGGAGGCAGTGCCAAGCGGTGGTAGAGGCAACCCGGGGTCATGATAGAGGAGAGCAGAGGATGCCACAAGCATAGGAGATGCCACGACAGAGGGAGAGGAAGAGGAGGGAGGCGAGACCTCGATCTCCACAGAGGCCACCATCGCCTGATAAGGGCAAGGGTGTGGACATTGGAGAGAGTAGCGAGATGGCTACTCTCCGGGCAGAGAGAGATCGTCTGCGAGCTTAGGTGCAGACGTTACAGGATGTAGCTGCACAGCACCAGGCTGAGGTGTCACAACTACGAGACGAGAATGCTCGTCTCAGGGCACGAGGTGGAGGGGTGAGCACTCAGGAGCTGATGCGGTCGATTTCTCAGACCGCATTCTATCAGGCTCTATACTACCAGGCGATGCCAGAGGGCCACCTGCCATAGCAGATCCTATCAGGACAGGGTCGACGAGGAGCTCATCCCGGTCGACGATGAGGACTCGTAGTACCACACATACTACGATGGGACCACCTCGTCCTCCGTAGGGCGGGGGAGGAGATGAGGCCGAGAGCTCTAGAGGCTCTCAAGGTTAGAGAGTGGGATACTGCCACTGATATTGTATTATACTTGTATTGATAGAGGATTGAGTATGCCGAGTTACAGATTGTGGCATACCAATCTAGTTTTGATGATGTATATATTATGTTGATATATATAGATGAGATATTTTTGATCATATGACTTGTCTTATGTGATTCTTATGATGCTTTGTATGTTTGATTGATTGATTGAGTTGATTGATGTAATGATTTTATTGATGATTCATGTAATTATGTCGTTTTCGAAAATATTATAACTTGGATGTCATGCTTTAAATATTTTAAATGAAATAATCTGATGTAACAAATTGATTGGTTGTAATGAAATGTGATAAAAATAAAAAGGGATTTCTAACAATAATTTCAAAGGACATTGTCGCTATTATAGACCATTTCATGGAGTCGTTGCTCACTCGGTCGTCAAGCTAGTCCTAGGATAGAAATATTGTTAAAAGAAAAGAGTGCTTAAGAGACTGTCTTAAGACTTTGTTGTGATGATGCAAATGATGATGATGATGGTTTGCTTTCAGATTTCCATGAAAATATTATGCATGAAATTTTTGGAAAATGATTTTTGCTAGGCATAAATTCCTAAGTGTGATAAAAATTGTTGAATAATTCCTTAAGAATTATACCATCATTGCAAAATGCAAAGGTTGACATAATGATATGAAATAATAAAAATGTGTTTACTTTTGAAAAGCATAATTTGTAAAAAAAAATGAAGTCATATGTTTTGTATGATTTTTGATAAATTGGGAAATAAAATTGTTACAATGGTTTGTGCTAGACATAGAATATGTAGGTATAGACTTATACCATCATCACGAAAATCAAAGAAAGGATAGTTTTATTGCATGATTAATTTTTTGATGAACAGAAAATATGATAATGAGGACTTGCGCTAAGCATAAAATTCCCATTTTGGTTTTGGAACTATGCCATCGTCGCGAAAGTCGATAAGATATATATGATATGCTTTGAAAAGAATTTTTTTTTATTTTTGCTATTATATAGTTGTCTTTGTGGAAAACAACTGTATTTGATTTATTCCAAACAAGTTGCAAAAATAAATTTCAAAGTATTTTGAAGATAAAAAGTTAGATTTATAAGGAATCCCATGTGCATATGTGAATTCATTGCCAATCTTGATTTATCATAATGATAGACAAAATCTCTCAAATACAAATGTGTGTGCAATTGCATTGTTCATTTACCAGGTTTGAGCAAGATACTATGATACAAGTGATTTGAAGAAACCAAATAAGTGTTCATTAACCATGATGTAGATGCATATAACCATACTAGGATACTATGTAGATCAGATTATCAATAGCTAGCTAATCCATAAGCAGACATAGGTCTGTACAAAAGAAGGTCGCTAATGTGACAGACATATCACCACGCTAGGAGTTACCCAAGGCCAAGCAAGGTTGGGCACAAACCACCTATTATGGGGCTTACCTCACAGTTTTCGAATAATTGAGAATTCCAGGGATTCAAGCTCATTCACCCTTCTTTTCTTTTCAAAGGGTAGGGAAAGGGATTTTATTGCTTTTCTTGCTTTCTTTAGAACTTTGCTTATTTTTTTCTTTTTGTATTTCTTTTGCTTGGAACATTGCTGACATAACATTTTTCTTTTCTCTTTTTCTTGAATTTTTTTTTTCTTATTTTTTTTTCTAGGGATACTTGCTCAGATTAGCTGTAGAGCAAGGGATTTTTATTCTGGGTAGGGGTGAGCTTGTCCTTTTGCCAATTCTCAAATATTCTAGACCATGTGTATGATAGGATAGCAAGGGAAACTTTTCACTCAAGAAATCAGTTCTACTATGTAGCAAAACATGGAAATTACAAATATAATCATTTTATTGTGTAAAGATGTGCTTGGTTTAAGTAAATAACAAGATCAATTCTCTATGCTCAAAATTTATTTAATTGAATTTTGTGGACTTTGATATAAGAGAGATTAGTAATCATGCCAGATAAAATCAAGATATTTATTGTTGTGAGTGTGCAAGTGAGGGATGCCAAATAAATGCTAGTTTTATCCAAAATAAGTTGAAACATATAATTGCAATAATTGTAAGAAAATAATGATTTTGAGAAAGTTTTGAGAATTTTGACTCTCTCTTTATTCTGTATATTGTTTTGGTTTCGAAAGAGTCAAGCATATTGCTATTTTTGAATTTTTATGTTGATTTTTGTTTTGGAGCAAAAGGAACTTTACAAGTGCTTTAAATAAATGCAATAAATATTTTTGAAGATTTTTGAAGATTTTATGAATGTTTTTGAGGTTTTTTGAATAAATTGAAAGAAATACAAGATAATAATTTTGAACAAATATATACATGGATGAAATAATCAAATTTATGCATAATAACGTTTGAGATGTAAAATATTCATGGGTTCTTTAAGTTCTTTACCATCTAAGGTAGATAATTTATATGCTCCCTGATTCAAATTTTGTAGTAATGATGTACGGTCCGAGCCAGTTGGGCTCAAATTTACCTTTCAGTTCTTTGGTTGCATTTGTATTCTTTTGATTTTATTTTAAAACAAGGTTGCCAATATCAAAGGATCGATGACAAACTTTCTTATTATATGCTCTTTTAAGCTTGTTTTGGTATGCACGGAGATGCTCTAAAGCATTGATGCATTTTTCATCTAGGAGTTCCAGCTGACTGAGTCTGCCAGCGCGATATTCATCTCCTACTTCGGTGTCTTGAAGTAGCAGAGCCAAAGAAGGAACTTCTAATTCAAATGGAAAAACTGCTTTGGCACCATATACCAAAACAAATGGTGAAGTGCCTGTGGGGGTTCGAACACTAGATCGATAGGCCCACAGGGCGGGATATAATTGAATATGCCAGTCACGACCAGTTTTATTGACTAGTATTTTGAGAATTTTTATTAGAGTTTTATTAGAAGCTTTTGCTTGACCATTACCATGAGGATAATAGGGAGTAGACCAGCAATGTTGAATCTTATATTTTTGACATAATTTTTTAACATCTTTATTTTTGAATGGAGTTCCATTGTCAGAGATGAGATTTGCAGGAATTTCGAACTCGCAGATGATTTGATTAAAAATGAATTTAGAGACTCGTGAACCGAGTGCAAGAAGCTAAAGGCATAGCTTCAACCCACTTCGTGAAATACTCAGTGGCGATTATGATGAACTTATGTCCATCAGAAGACACAGGATTAATTTTACCAATAATATCCAAGCCCCATTTAGAAAAGGGCCAAGGAGAAGAAATATCCTATAGCTCTTGTGCAGGCGCATGGACAAGGTCAAAATGTTTTTGACACTTGTCGCAATGGCACACATATTCATGTGCATCCGTTTCCATGGTAGGCCAAAAGTATCCTATCCGAAGGAGATTTTTAGCAATGACGCTACCACTAAAGTGTCCTCCACAAGATCCATCGTGGGCTTCACTTAAGGTTGCTTTAGACTCTTCTAAATTTAGACATCTTAATAGGATACCTTCAAAAGATCTCCTATATAAAGTATTGCCAATGATTACAAATTGACTTGCTCATCGACGTAATAACCAATGCTGGTTGCGTTTAGAATTAGCAGGGAAAGTCCCATTTTGGAGGAAATCAAATATGTCTGTATACTAGAGTTCAGGAGTATTTTCCTTGATTAGAAACACATCCAAAGGCTCTAAGCATGACTTATGTGAAGCGGGTTCTTGGAGTCGACGAATGATGATAGTAGCATATTCGTCGTCTAACTCCAAGGGTAGGAGGGATGCAGCAGCAGCCATAGCATCAGCTGCACGGTTGCTAGTTCGAGGAATGGCTTCCAAAGTAACTTGATCAAACAAGGCCATTAGTTGTAAAACATAGGCCTTATATGGGCGAAGTTTATCATCTCTGGTCTGATAAACTTCATTAATTTGGTTTATAACCAATTGGGAATCCCCAAAAACTAAGAGGTTTTTAATTTTAAGTGCTAAAGCAACTCGTAATCCAAGGATTAGAGCTTCATACTCAGCAATATTGTTGGTGCAAGCAAAGGTTAGTTTGAAGGACGGAGGAATAAGATGTTTTTGCGAGAGATATTAAAATAATACCCGCATTCGACCCCACTCATGCATCGGGCTCCATCAAAGTATAAGGACCATTGTTCAACAAGGTCCGCCTCTAATTGAAGGCATTCATCGAGAAACTCGATAATGAGGGGGTGAGTAGACTCTAAGGGTGCAGCAGCTAATTGATCTGCTATGATTTGACCCTTAACAGACTTCTGTCCTATGAAGGTGAGATCAAACTCGCTTAGAGCAAGAACCCACTTGGCTATGCGACCCGATAAATACGATCGACTCATGAGATATCTTAAAGGATCATATTTGGCAATGACATACGTTTTTTGGCTAAGCATGTAATGTCATAATTTTTGCGTAGCAAACATGACTGCTAGACATAACTTCTCTAACGCTGTATAGTGGGTTTCATAACTGATGAAGGTGCGGCTAATGTAATAATTAGCATGTTCTCGTTTTTCATCATCAAGCTGAGCTAACATAGCTCCTAAGGCAGAATCTGAAGCAGAAATATATAGAAGAAATGGGCGATTAGATTTAGGCAGTGAAAGCACCAGAGGGTTAAGGAGATATCGCTTGAGAAGTTCAAAAGCTTCTCTAAATTATGTGTCCCAATTAAAGGGGACGTCCTTCTTAAGGAATTTAAGAAAGGGACCAGTTTTGTCCACTAGATTATCAATGAAGCGACGGATAGCTTGAAGTTTACCTTGTAAACTTCGTAATTCCGATATATTAGTGGGTGCGGGCATATCAGTGATAGCCGCAATTTTGAAAGGGTCAATTTTGATACCATGTAAAGAAACTAAAACCCCCAACAGTTTGCCGGACTTAACTCCGAATATGCATTTTTCTGGATTTAATCGAATGAGATATTCTCGTAATCGATTAAAAACTTTTCTTAAATCATCTAAATGATGATCTTCAATAAGAGAGCGAGCTATAATATCATCTACACTATGGGTGGGAGAGGATCTTAATAAATCTAAAAGGGAGATTCTGGCGGTGGTATTAGACAACTGTTCATTAATGCTATAAGGGGGTTTAGGTTGAACAATAGGAGCATGGTTTCCTTTATTGGGATTTTTCAGAACGAATGGAGCTGATCCATCGTTCTGGTTTTGTTCTTGTTGGGGATTTTGAGCTTGTTGTCAGGTGACGACTCCGATGGTACCAACAATTTTATAGTGACGACGTTGAAACGGTCTCGGTTGAGAGTTTATGGCTTGTTCATAAGGAAGGACTTCATTAGAAGAAGGTCGAGTAGTGACTCTTCTGGGAAATGGTTCTTCTGGAACATTAGCATCTGTGATAGGTTGAATAGGATCTGATTCATTTTCAGAACTATTTGATTGAATGGTGTCTACTTCACTTTCACTATCTGACTCTATATCGCTAGAATCAGAAGTTTGAAAATTATATAAGGGCCTGGTTGTAACCAGGGATAAGGTTGTGTCAAAGGTTTGGGAATCCTGAATAGGTAATTGTCCGCTAATGGTTCCTACATATCGAGTAGGAGGGGGAACATTATGATGTTCAATTTGATTAGCTACCTCTTTACCATGTCTTGGTAAAGGGTGTTGAAATATGTCTAAAGTTTGATTGGCATTCTGATTTTGATTTTTGGGAACAGTATTTTGAGTATTATTAGGAGGGTTTTGTTTAGGTTGGAAGGCTTGCACTTCCATTTCATTATTGTCAATCAAATCTTGTATTTTATGTTTCAATCTCTTACAAGTGTTGGTAGAATGTCTAGGACCTCTATGAAAATCACAGTGCAAATCAGCTCTATATCCGGGTATGCTCGGGTCAGGTTTCCGGATAACTGGTAGTTGGATTAAACCTCTTTCAAGAAGTTGAGGTAAAATAGTTGATAAAGGTTGGTTTAATCTAGTGAACTCTCGAGGAGGCTTATCAGGAGGTTTCAAGATAAATTTTTCTGTTGTTTTTGTTGCGTTGACATTAGCAACATTTCTGCTGTCAGTGACTCCATCATCGACAACCTGTTTATTTTTATATTGATTTCTAGATGTTTTCTCATCATCCTTCTTTCTAAGTTGGCCTCTCCTAATGAGGGCATATTCTACTCTTCGAGCTAAGTCTATAGCTTGATCGAAGGTAGTCAAAGTAGCTGTTGATAGCTCATAAGAAAGTTGTTCTTGTAAATTGTTAATGAAAATGTCTAACATTTCCCTATAGGGTAGCACAAAGTGCAGTTTTCCTATCAATTGTATCCATATTGCTAAGAAATAAGCAAAAAATTCGTCTTTATCTTGTTTTAAATTGTATAGGTCTTTAATAGTTACATGCCTCTCGATGTAGGCACTAAATTGATGAACAAATGACTCAGCTGTTTCTTCAAAGTTTCTTAAGGAATGAGTGGACAATTGATAATACAACTCTAACGCCATTCCAACTAAACTTTTGGGGAACATTTTTAGTAATAGCAAGTCATCATGCGATATGTCGTGACATGCTATCCTAAACATGCGAAGATGTTCTATGGGATCTTCGGTTCCTTTATAGATAGGCAGGACGGGCATGGGAAAATGTTTAGGGTATGGTTGAGCTACTACTATGGGATCCAATGGTTGGCTACAAATCTCTCGATAATTATACGAGGGATGGTAGGGATCTATCTGGTCCATACGTGAAGCCAATTGTTTCACCATAGCTTCCAAACTACTAGTTTGCCCCCCATATTGATTCGGTGGGGCATTGCCATAAGTTTTATGGGCGTAGGATGGAGGAACATGCAGATTAGATGCCATGTTACTATTGTGTAAAACATTGGTAGGAAAAATATTATGGAGGAATTTTGAAGTTGGATTGTGTTGTATTGTAGATTGTTGAAAGTTTGTATTTGGCTTTGTTTTAGATTTTTGTCTATTTAAAGCATTTTGCTCAATAGTTTGGAGGAAGGAAGTAGTGAAGGGAATTTTATTTTGTGCGGGAGTGATTTTAGGTTGAGTAACAGGTTGCTTAGGAGGTTGGGTGACCTGTTGTTTGGTCATGGCTTGGGCTATAGTGACCATATTCGCATTAGATGGTCCACCCTTATCAATTTATTGATCAATGAAAGACAAGGGATTAGTTTGCATATCAAGTGCCCGTTCTAAGGCTGCTTGGGCATCACTAATTTCCCCTTTATCAATACAGACTGCCACATTAAGGATGTCGATATGTTGATTAAGAAATTTTTGAAAATGTTCTACATTGTCAAAAGTGATGCCTCCATTTGGAGCTATTCTAGGGGATGAATATTCTTTAACACTTCCTTCTTGTTCCTTATCTTCACCTAAGTCTTCATATGATTGACCTAGAGTTTCACCTTCCGGATTTGTATCTCCAAGAAGGACATTTGGGTTTTCAGTTGTATTTTGTAGCCAATCTTCTCCTTATCCTAAAATTTCTTTTCCATTCCTAAGTTTAGTCATGGTGCTAAGTTTTGATTTCAGCAAATATATATATATTTATATATATATATATATACATGCAACAAATTAAAAGGTATATATTTATATATACCTAATGCAATATTGTAAATGAAATGTTTAAGTTTTTACTATGTTTTTTTTTTTTTTTTTTTTTTTTGATTTTTTGTTTTTTAGTTTTTATTTGAAACAATATAATAAAGACAGCAAATGAAACAATAAATGCACACAATAATAATACTGAAAGCAAATAAACTAGTCTTCTATGAATAATTTATGAATATCATTAATAGGTTCAAGCTGTTCAGGGGTCATGAAATGTTCTTCTTCAAACTGAAATTTTTCTTTTAGGAATTTGATGAAAAGGGCTATGGTAATGTTGTCTATCTCAGATGCTGGTTGATAAAAGTAAAGCTCATGGCAATACTCTCGATATAGCACAGCTCGTGGAAATCTATTCCATATTTCCCTATCTGTAAGAACAACTTCTTGGTCCTCTACAAGGCCTAGGAATCGGTGTACAATGTCTGCATTCTCGAGATATTCCTCGAAGCTAAACAACTCTGAAGATACTAAAGCTCTCCTATAGGCTAGCCATCTATGGCAAGCTCTCTGAAGTTCATGGTAGAAAACTAATTGATGAGGATCCAGGATTCTATCCAAGACTAGCCTCTTAATCTGTTTAAGTTGTGTGGACCTAGATGAGATGAGACTAAGTCTCCTAATAAGTTCGTCCCACAAGGATTGATTTCTACTTGTTTCAGGGATACTAAGGACAGAATTAACTTCTATGGCTGCTAATTGGTTTACTACGTTTATAGTAACTGCTAACCTCTTTTTAGGAGCTACCATCTAAACATGATTTTGAACCTTAAATGTTTTAAAATGCATCTAAGTTTTAGTTGTTCTAATTTTTTTTTTTTTTGTTTGTTTTTGCTTTTGTTTTCAAAATGTTATGATGCATTCACGTCGGGTTCACCAAAATGTATCGCTCCAAATTTTTCACATCCCTACCTTTAGGCTATTGGATCCGCACCCGAAAGGAGGATGGGAAAAGGATGGTGTGGTACCTCGGACGAGAGGACTTCACGAAGGTCCCGCCTCTCAAGGGAGGTGCATTTTGGTGATTTTTTGACGGATGGTGGGTTCACCAGGAAACATTTGGCGGCAGTTTCCACGCCTAGGTTTTGGGAATGAGTTTTGATGAGTTCATTTTATTTTTAAGCATTCATCCTAGGTTTGGCCGAATGATTCTAACTTAAACTACATGAAAATGCAATTTAAATGAATACAACAAACATAAAAGAAAGCAGAAACAGAGAATTTGCAGGAGGCCAATGAAGATTACCTGATCCGGAAGTCTGATGGAGTTTTTGAAGCTTGAAGCAGTCTGGATCATCTGCAATTCAACAGAATCGCCTTCAATTTGATAAAATCGTCTAAACTGACAGGATCGTCTGTAATCTGACGAATTCATCAGACGAATTCATCAGAGACCTGCAAAACAGCAAACATATGTGAAATACAAGAAATTCTATTTTGTAAATAGGGGCAAACTATATGAAAAAGTAATATGAGTATTGAACAATATGCAAGAACAAAAGTAAATGCAAATCACTGTGTTTAAATAGCAGAATATGATCTTAATATGCAAACTAGACAAAATGGGTGAACTCCAGATGCAATATAGTATAAAAATTGAATAAACAATCTAATTTATAGCATGAAATGATAGAGAAAAGAGAAAGAAAAGCAAACTCCAGGCACTGATTGCCTCGATGTGTGCTGCAGTCGAAATTGTCTCGCATCAGTACGAGATCATCCCGAATTTGATGAGATCGCCTCCCATATTGACAGGTTCATCGGTTGCGATAGGTGCTGGCTCCGACTGAAAACCAGTGGTGTACCTGCAATGAAATGACTATAGGACTAATGCAAAATATGAATTACGATGTTTTAGAGCATAAGGGTTCAATTTGCATAAAAATTCAGCCAGGGGTTGGGGAGGGAAAAGTCTTAGAGTTAAATAGGCATAGGATAGTTGTTGGGAGGTTGGAGATCATCCCAATTTGGGAGATCTCCAATGGGGGAAGGGTCCCAACGGCGCAGACACACTTCTGCCCGGATTGGAGACCCGTTGGAATGGATTCCAACTATGCAAATTCAGTTTTGCGACAAAATCGTCTGGACGTTCTAGTCCAGACGAAATCGTCAAATCTAGGGCGATATCGTTTGATGGAAGACGATATCGTAAAACGGTCGAAAAAACTGCTAAAAATGGAATGAAAAAAGAGGAAACGGGTTTCTCAGCGGTTAACGGGCGGTTTGGGAGGTTAAACTTGAATTTAAATTTATTTACTAAGGTGAATGTAATTATTCCAATTTTACTGCGCCAATTTTAGGGTGCTACAATTACAACCATTGAATTGTAAATAAGTTAAATACTGCTTTACTTTTAATCAAATATAATAATATTGTCTTTATGAGAATTATTCAATTGCTCAAAAACCATCAATGTCTATAAAATAATTTTAAAAACCTAATTAACACTAATTAAATTTTCTTTTATGGAATACACAAACATATATAGATAGATAAACTATTATGTCACTATGAATATAAAAATATATATTTTAATCTAAGTAAAAAATAAATATAGTAGTTGACATGTAAACAATGAATTTTGGTCACCAAATCTTTACATGAAATACTATGCCACAACATGTTTTATCTCTTAAATGCAATCAAGTTTGTATTGAGGGTTAGGGACATAGACTCTTTCTCACCCAAGGGAAATGCCCAAGAAAATTTGTGTAAGGAACTGAATCTATGATATATAGGAGTTAAGGGGGAGTACCTACCATTGTACCTTCAAGTGTAATATGAGATAACATAAAGTAGGAGAAGGTGACATTCATGAAACAAATAGGAAAATAATGAGCACATGTGCATTCACATATAAAGATAAGATAGACAATGACATATTAGATGGATAAGGGGTTTACACTCTATTTTTAAAATTTTAAAATTTTAAATTTCTTAAAAATTCAAAAAACAAGACCCAAGCAAGAAATTTCTTATGTTACCTTGAAAATATCTTCCATCACTTTGAAAAATGTAATATATATTTTTCTTTTGAGTGATGCAATCTCAACATTCCCTTTGATACCATAATCAAATTCACAATGGTCAAATTTAGAAAAGATACAAAAGTGGTTGAAGATAGCAATGATAAACAAAAGTTCTAAAACATACATTCATCATGGTAAAATTTAGAAAAGATACAAGAGTGGTTGAAGATAGCAATGATAAACAAAATTGAATGAAATAGAGAGATACAAAATAAAAAAGTATCAAGGGGTGGGTGATTTTACGCACCCCATAAAAGTATAATACACATTAATACTATCGATTAGTTATTGTGGTGTATTTAGTGCGATATCATAAGCCCAATTAGAGTTAACCTCAGTCCAATATTAAATTGAATTTGAGATTAAAATTTAATACAACAATAATAAATTATACCCATTAATCAAAGTTATTAATAAATATAGATTAACCAATATCACTAAGGATGATTATAAATGGTGCCCTTTAGACTTACATTATACACTTACATAAATGATGTCCAAATAATTTATATGAAAAATGACAAGAGGATTACAATAATAATTACCCATGGAAGAAGGATTTGTGGTTGAGGTCTCTGCTAGGGTTTGATGAGGAAAAACTACTATGCTAGGGTTTGATGAAGAAAAATTGCTATGTGGGGATGGTAGCATCTTCCGGAGGAGGTCTAAAAAATTGGAGGAATATCGTGATGGCATCGGGTCCAGCACAGAGAGTGCATGCTTGTGATGTTTTTTCATCTGAAAATGACTGGAAGGAATAGGATTTTCCAGTGCATGTCGGGAACCGCTTGTTAAATAACAATGGATGTTTGGAACGATGTGAAGCTAGGCTAGTTCTAGTGGTTCAACCAAACTCAATGGTGAAAAATGTGGAGTATCTAACCAAACATGCCCTTATTGGCAATTTTTTGGGCATTCGAATTTCTCTTCCCTTTGTGGAGGCTTGGGTCAGCAAGACTTGGAATCCTAAAGGCAATGTGGACGTGATGTTGAGTGTGAACATATATTTTATGGTGGTTTTCTCTTGTATTGTAGATTGTAACAAAGCATTTTAAGGGGGTCCTTATTTCTATAACCAAGTGGGACTCTTTCTTAAATCTTGGCATGTGGGTTTCAACCCATTAGAGCAGCGGCTGCTGCAGGTTCCAGTATGGGTGTGGCTTCCATGGCTCTCATTGGAATTCTGGAGAACTGATATCTTGCATAAGATTACCCTTCTGCTTGGGAAGCCGGTTGGACCGTCACAACAAACAATGGATAAAAAGGTAATCTCTGTTGCTCATATTTGTGTTGAAATTGACTTAAATAATCCTATTCCAGATTATATTGAAATACAATTTGGATTAACTACATGGGTTCAAAAACTTGACTATGAAGCTCTTCCATTTTGTTGCTAGATTTACCATGAATATGGCCACCTACAAAGAAAATTCCCTAAGTTTTTCCCACCTATGGCTTCAAATCCTCGGCCCTATAGATCTGGACAAAGTTTGGATAAAGAAAAATCCCTGATAAATGAAGGGGAATGGGATAAAGAAGGTTTTTTTCTGTTAAAATCCTGAAACAGAGGACAAAGGGCAAACAAAGACCTTAAGGATAGCCAACCAGATGCTCTACTCAACCATTTTGAAATATTAGATGATCTTGATCAGTGCATGGAGATACCTAAAATTTTGCTACCTGATGCAAATATAACAAGGCCAAATCATGTCTCTTCTTGAGGGGGAACTTAAGGAATCATATCTAGGGGGTTTAAATGAAGAACAAAGGGCTTTGGATCTGAGTATAGGGGACATGGTTGGGTCTAGTCCTATAAGGGAAACTATTTTGGAAAGTGGTATAAATTTATTTATGCCCTCTCCTACTCTGGCACTGATGCAGTCTTCCTTGGACTATAAAAATCCTACGGTATTGGGATTGCAGTAGAAAATAATTAAAAAAGTTTTTCAGATAAGAATATGAAGGTGGGTCGAAAGAAGGACAAGGATAAAATTAAGTTAATGGGGGAGACTTTGGTGGATTTAGGCTTGGTGAGAACATTGGACTCCCATTTTTATAACCCCCAAAAATGATTATCCTCTCATGGAATGTAAGGGGGTTGAACAACATCCCTAGACAAAAAATTGTTCATGATTTGGTTTGTGTGCATTCTTTGGATGTAGTGTTTATTCAAGAGACTAAATTTGCTATTGATAGTATATTCAGTATTACTCCCAATTTGTGGATAAGGGGGCAATTCCAGTGTATTGGTGCATGTGGATATGCTGATGGTGTCGCTTGTTTATGAGATCTGATTAAGATATCCCCTCTTGGATTTCTAGCAGATTGTCTATTTCGATGGTTGGGCATGATAATGAATCTAGTGAAACCATCCTACTTACAAATGTATATGCTCCTATTGATTACAATGGTAAAGTGAATTTTTGGGAGCACATTTGCTTTGTGAGAAGTTTGATTCCCCTGTACCCATGGCTTTTGGCTAGAGACTTCAACTCTATCACTTGTATGGAGAAGAAATATGGTGGGGTGGACAGTATTAAGCCTTTTTCTTCTATCTTTAGTGCTCATATCCAGGCCCTAACCTTGGTTGACATCAAGCCAAATAATGGGATCTTTATTTGGCACAATAGAAGGTGTGGAGAAGCTTCCATATCAGAGATACTAGATAGGTTTTTGATATCTAGTTATTGGATGGGTAATAACAGAAGTGCTAGTTCTATGATTTTGGAGGGTAGGGAATCTGATCATTGGCCTATCAAACTCTCTGCTTTGGAGTTAGGGCTAAAAAAGAATCCCTCCTTTAAGTTTCAACTTATGTGGCTTCATGATTTCATGCGAGGCTGGTGGACCACTGGAAAACCTCCTCATGGCACCGCTATGTATTCCTTTATGAAGTGACTACAATTTGTAAAACATAAATTGAAGAGATGGAATAGACTGAATTTTGGGAACCTTTCCTTGGCTAAGCTAGTAGTTCTTAGGAGGATGGAAGAAGCTTCAAGGAATATTAGAGATCAAGGATTCATGAAGGAGATTTTTATTGAGGAATCTAATGTTGCGAAAGACCTTACTGAATGGGACCTAAGGGAAGAAATTTTTTGGAAACAAAAAGCTCGAGTAGATTGGCTTCAGGAAGGGGATAGGAACACAACCTTATTTTATAACTTAGTTAAGGCTCACCGTAATGGTAACCTGATTACCTCTCTTATGAATTCTTAGGGTACCCTACTCTCTTCTTTGAGGGATATTTCAGAAGAGACTAAGATGTAGTTTTCCTCTCTCTTCAAGGAGAACTCCCCATCAGATGATGAGAATGAAAAGCTTATTCTAAACTGTATTCCAACTATTGTTTCTAGAGAGATGAATGAGAACTTGATGGGTCCAATTTACCTTGAGGAGTTGGAAAATGTTGTATTCAAGATGAAAAAAGGAAAAACCCCCAGTCCAGATGGATTCTCGATTGAGTTTTATCAGGAGTTTTGGGATTTAATCAAATTTGATCTTTTGGAGGTGGTCCATGAGTCCCAAAAGAATAAACAAATGCTAAGGGCCCTAAATGCTACCTTTGTGGTGCTTATACCCAAAAAAGAGGGAACAAATTCCTTGGATATGTTCAAGCCTATTGCTCTATCCAATGTTGTGTATAAGATCATCACAAAAATTATTGTTGAGAGGTTGAAGATATGGTTGAGAAAAATCATATCTAAGGAGCAAGGAGGGTTTGTTGTTGGCCAAAAAATATTGGATGGGGTTGTTATTGCTACAGAATATATTCACTCGATGGAAACTTCTAAGGAGAAAAATATGTTCATTAAGTTGGACATGGCCAAAGCCTATGATCGGGTCAGATGGTCCTTTCTTTAGAAAGTTCTTGTTGCTTTTGGATTTGAGGAGGAATGGATTAGATGGGTGATGAGTTGTGTTTCTTCTTCCTCATTATTTGTTCTTGTTAATAATGAGCCATCAAAGTTGTTTGAGGCCTCAAGGGGATTGAGGCAAGGAGATCCTTTATCTCCTTATTTGTTTATCATTATGGTGAAAGGGTTGGGAAGATTGCTCAAGTCTCAAGTCATGCAGGATTTCATTTAGGGGTGGAATTGGTATAGTAGTTTGCCACCTCTTTCCCACCTTCAATTTGTTGATGATACCATTTTTTTGGGAGTTGCCACTATCAGGTAAGCTAGCAATATTAGACCTTCTCTTGACATATATCTTGGTGCTTCTGGATAGTTGATTAATAAGGACAAGTCTTCTATTTTCTTCTTCAATATCCCTCCTCTTATTCAATTCGGGATTGCTTGCATTCTAAGATTCTAGGTTAGGAATCCCCCTTCATTTGTCTTGGTATTCCAATTTCATCTCATCCTCTACCTAGATCTTCTTGGCAGTCTATGATTGATAAGTTTAGAAGGAAGGTGAATCACTGGACATTCAAATGGCTATCCATTGTAGGTAGAGTGTTGCTTTTAAAATCTATTGTTCAAGCTTTACCCATTTATATATGTTTTGTACAAATAGCTCCCTCTCACTTCATCAAGGACATGGATGCTTTATCAAGATAGTTTTTATGGTCTAGAAAACTTGATCAATCTAAATGGAGTTTGGTTAGGTGGGATTCTATATGTAGGCCAGTGCAAGAGGGAGGCCTTGGGTTGCGATAGACAACTCTTTTTAGGCATACTTTGGTTGTAAAACTTTATTGGAGATGGTGTACCTATCAAGATCAGATTTGGGCTAAAATATTATCTTGTAAATACTTGAGAGGTATTTCTAAGGCTGATATCCCTAGAGTCGGCATGGTTGGGAAAGGTTCAGTTATCTGGGACACTCTGAAAAGATGAACTAATTTAATCAAGTAGGTTTTGTTATGGATTTGCAATCAAGGATCAAATGCTCTTTTTTGGGAGGATTCTTGGGATTTTCACCCTCCTATCTAGAATAAAAATCCTAGGTTACATTCCCTAAGCTTTTTTTTCTTAGAAGCAGGCTGGTCTCATGTGGAGGACTTTAAAAAAATCTAGTCTTTTGGAAATATGGAGATGTACAAGTGGAAAGATCCGCAAGAATGGCCTTAGGGGGGACTGGCCATGGACAGAGAGGTGCTTGCTCTTATTTTTATAGGGAGGCCTTGTTCTTAATTAAGGGTTAAAGATATTCTGGCTTGGAACCTTGATCCTAAGGGAACCTACTCGGTAACCTATGGTTATCAGGTTCTTGATAAGAAAAAGTATGGGAGTATTTCTGTCACTTGGTGGAAAAAGGTGTGGAACAAATTTGCCTAGCCAAAATGTAACTTCTTTCTTTGGTTGGTAGCTCATAATAAATGCCTCACTTGGGATAATGTGAGGAAGAGGGGATTTCAGGGTCCCTATTTTTGTGTCCTTTGTAGTAAGAATGAGGATGACTCTTCTCATTTATTTTTCCAATGCTCCTTTGCTAGAGACATTTGGCACCGTTGGTGGAGTGCTTAGAACCATCCATGTTTTCATGTGTTGTCCTTGGTGGAGTTTTGGAGTAGTCTGGGTAGACCTCTAGCCAAGGCTCCCTTCCTTTGGGTGGCTTAGAATTTGGGCCCTTCTTGCATCATCTAGAAAATTTGGCTCGAATAGAATCGGCATATATTTTAGGGCAGTTATTTGGCTATGCAAAAGATCTAGAAAAGGATCCTGTATATGGTTCAGGAAACCATCCATACAAATGTGATGTGGACCCTCTTTTGGATTCTAGGTAGGAGAAGGTACAACAATCCCTTGGTCTCTTTGGGGATGGTGTGAACTCTTTTAGCCCTAGTAGGGTTCCTCAACTTAGCAAGAAGGTTAGGAGAGATGGTAAGTGGAGGCCACCCCCTAGAGGAGTTTTAAAAATTAATACTGATGGATCATCCAGGGGTAATCCTGGACATGCTGGCATTGGCGATTTTGGAAGAGATTCTACTGGTGGTGTCAGTTTTTTATTTTCCATTAATAAAGGTGTTCACTCCAACAATTTTATGGAAGCTCTTGCAATTCTTAAGGCCTTACGGAGGGGGTTTTATCTTGGTTGGCATAGGATTACCTACGAGTCTGACTCTCAAATTATGGTTAATATTTTAAACAGTAAAAGGGTGGAGGGAGTTAATTGGCAGTTGGCCTCTGTAGCCGTTCAGATTCTTAGAATGAGTGAAGAGTTTGAATTTATATCCTTTGTGCACATTCCAAGGGAATGGAATGTGGTTTTTGATTACCTGGCCAAAATGGCTTTTGAGATGCTGGATCCTTGGAGTATCGATAATTGGGAGAGTCTCCCATTTGGGGACTCTCAACACCTATGGGAGTTGATCCACAAGGATGTACAAACTTAATGTGGTTTGTTCTTGTTGTATTTTTTGGGTGTCATTCTAGTCTAGTGGTTTTAGCCTATTTGGCTATTTATTTGAGTCCTAGTTGGAAGCTTAATTGTACTCTATAATCTAGACTTTTTATCAATAAATTTTTACCCCTTTATTTAAAAAAAAATTACTCATATGGTACATAAATAATTCTCATAAGAACTTCCTCACACTATTATCCTTGGTGGATCAAATTACACATATTTCAACACCAGATCATAATCTAAACTAAGGGGTCAACGAGAGGAGGCATTACAGGTAATACCTTCCCATCCCCTATAATGGATTCTCATATGACACTCTACTTTACCATATTCATCCTCATCTTTGTCAACCAAAAACTTGTGTTCAACTCTTAAGAATTATATCTCAATCTTCTTTAGTCTTATAATGCAATATATATATATACATATATATATGTATATATACATATATATATGTATATATATATACATATATATATGTATATATGTATATATACATATATATATATGTATACATATATACACATATATATATATATGTATATATATATGTATACATATATGTATACATATATATATGTATATATATATATATATGTATATATGTATACATATATACATATATATATATATGTATATATACATATATACATATATATATATATATATATGTATATATACATATATACATATATATATATGTATATATACATATATACATACATATATATACATACATATATATATATATATATATATATATATATATTTATGTATACATACATATATATATATGTATGTATACATATATATATATACATACATATATATATATATATATATATATATATATATATATATATATATATATATATATATATATATATATATATATATATATATGTATATATTTATGTATACATACATATATATATATATATATGTATATATATATGTATACATATATATGTATGTATATACATATGTATACATATATATATATGTATATACATATGTATACATATGTATATACATATATATATACATATATATATATGTATATACATATATATACATATATATATATGTATATACATATGTATATACATATATATGTATACATATATATATATATATACATATACATACATATATATATGTATATATACATATACATACATATATATATGTATATATACATATACATACATATATATATATATATATATGTTGTATTTTAATAGTCTTATAATGGTTATATCACAACTCTTATGAAAATTGATTCTAATACAACAAGAATGGACAAAAATAAAATTAAAACATACTCTATTGTAAAAATAAATAAATAATGATAGGTCTATATGAGATCTAATGCAAAAAATAATATAAATCTATCTAAAATGGAAAAATAGGATTCAACCTCTCTATTTATAAGGGTTTGAAAGACATGGCAAGAAAAAGCAAAAATTCTAAAATCTAGGTTTAACATTGAAATGCAAAATGGTAGTGCAAGAATTATGGATTTGAAGATGAAACCCTAAACTACCAAATTCATGGTTGACTTGAGATGACTATGAATTCATTAAATATAACCATTGGAGGTTAGATTGGTACCAACGTAAACTAACTGAGTTTATGGTCATTCTTAAATGGTTGCAAATTTGGAGAGACTATGAAAAAGGGTTAAACTAAGGGATGAAAAGTGCAAAAATTGCACTTAGTAAATTATAGTGGCTTTCTAAGCATCTAAGGAGAAATTGATCCATTTGGATAAGTCAAATTTTTATGTCTACTTTTTTCCCTTTGTTTGATATATTTATGACATAATAAATGCATTCTAGTAAAATGGTTAACACATGTAGACTAGAAATAAAAATCACCAAAAGGGGTAGCAAGTTTAGGTAGAGGGATGGTACAAAAATAGTGTCATTAAAAATATTTTTATTTTTTTCATGCTTTATGGAGCAATGATGACATCAATGTCCCCAAGTTCTAGGTCCCCCTTTAAGTTTTAGAAGGAATGCAAAATTCTTGAAGAAACTAAAAATGGGAGATATAGAAGTATAGAGAAGTGAATTTAAAAAATAGGAAAAAGAGAAGAGAGAAAATGAAGGATAAAAGGGGAGGGGAGGTTGAAAATGAATTTATTTCACCATGCCAGGAGGAGAAAAAAAAGTTCTAGAATAAAGGGAAGAATGGCATTTTTAATACACTATTCAGTAATCACAAGGGGTAAGGCCAGCACAATAATGGACCAGGGATAGGTACACACCTAAAATCACTCTAGACTAGGTTAGATTAGGATTTAACATGATTTTTTAACTTTTTTAAATTTTTGGAGGAAATCACCACATGGACCTCGATGTGATTTTGTTGTACCAAATATGAATTCAATTGGTCATTGGAAAGATACGAATTCATGTCCAACTAAAATTGGCCATGAATTTATAATTTTACACCCTGAAAAGAGGGGGTATAAAATTGTAGAAAATGAAAGTGGAGAGAAAAAGAGAGAGAAAGAAAAAATGGATAGAGAGAAAAAATAATATAAATAGAAGAGAAGAGAAGAATGTTGATATTATAATTGTTTAATGGTTGTATAAATTTTAATTATTTTTTTTATAATTTGAAATTATTTAAATTTTAGTAAAGTTGTTTTGTAGCAAGGTATACTCGAGAGTAGAGAGTGGTGACCTAGCACACTAGAGGATGTTGTGTGAAAACTCATAGTAGCTTATAGGGATATCTTATAGGCTATGGGGCTGCTACATCTAGTAGAGATACCCTAGGTAGATGTGGATATGATCCTATTCAAAATGCTTATAGAGTGATGGTATTTGAAGTCATGAATATTATAGTTATCTACTAGCGAGATGACCATTATACTAGAAAACATGTGGTAGATCCTAAGGATCCCCATTAAATATAGGGAAGTGTATAGAGCATAGGTGCCTCAAGCATCATTACAAATATTGTTGAGATACTCAACACATGATATCCACTAAAGTGGATTGCATGTCAATGAGATGCCAAAGTGATATGAGGTTGAAATACTCATGACTGTACTCTATGGGGTAGTGGATAGACTCTTGGTGTGCCATACTAGCAAGTAACACCTATTGTCGGTATTGGTATGAGTTAGAATAGACATGCAAGGTCAATAGGTTAGATTTGCATGGGGATTTTATGTGTTAGCCTCTTTATACAAGATATTGTATAATATTATATACAATAAGTAGAGTGGTATTATGTGTACCATGCTACTCTAGGTATGGTGCTAAGAGAACATAGTTATCCATAGACTGCATGCACTTTGAAGGCCATTTCCCAACCTAGAGAGGCCAACAAATTATAGATGGACCTGACACTTTGAGCATGTGTAGAGGAAATACACTGGTATCTCGTCATTGGGTAGGAGGATGGTGGACAAGCTCAAAGACTGCATGATAATTTGACATCCATAGCATCAATACCTAGGGTGAGCAAGGGATAATTGTGATCTAGCTTAGATACAAGGGATCAAGTGGGTGACTAGACCAAGATGAGTTAGAGCTATTTTCATTAAATCAAGTGTAGCAGTAGTTTGATATCCCACAAGAGGTGTCAAATCTAGGGGACCTCTAGTATAGGTAGGCACAAAGGGACCCATCAATGATCAGAGGAGAGCTTCATATAGTGAGGTTTGTAGAGGAGGACCTAAAGGATCCCTTACATATTGATCCAAATGTTGATGAAATCAAGGTGGATCTCAAGTACAACTAATGGTATATGAGCATAATGCCCATGAGGATCTCAACACCAATGCTAGTTTATATGTACCAGATCATGGATCAAGACATGTAGTTAACATTTTGAGAGGCCACCTAATGGACCATAGAGTGGTGGCAAAGAATGCCATATTAGCCTAGATAAATGTGAGTGGAGTTAAGGGTGGATATGGTGATGGATCTTAGGAAAAAAATAACTATATCAAGTTTAATAGGAGCAAAAACATCAAGAGTTTCTCCCATGACTAGAGACTAGGCCAAGTAGGATAGCAAGAGTTGCCCCCTTAGTGGTTAATGTAGGACCTAGCAATATGGTAGGTCAGGATGACTTGACTGGGGAGATGGAGATGATGTATGCTAGGTTGGCTGACATGCGAAAGGATATAGACCTGCTCTAAGAGAATAAGACAAAAATGATAAAAGGTTTGTAGAGAGCAATAGAGGATATCATCACAAAATTATATTGAGATATCATATAGTAAGAGGTGATGACAATAGAGAGGGATACAATGATGCCTAAGGTAGAATGCCTTAGGGAGTGATGGGTTAGCAAGAGTAGGAGTGACAATAGGACCAAGTAGAAGGGATGATCATTATTACTAGCAACCAATAGGACTAGGCTATTTGACTACTATTGTATGAATTCAATTGGTCATTGGAAAGATACGAATTCATGGCCAACTAAAATTGGCCATGAATTTATAATTTTACACCCTAAAAAGAGGGGGTATAAAATTGTAGAACATGAAAATGAATAGAAAAAGAGAGAAAGAAAAATCAATAGAGAGAAAAAATAATCTAGATAGAAGAGAAGAGAAGAATGTTGATATTATAATTGTTTAATGGTTGTATAATTTTTAATTATTCTTGTTATAATTTAAAATTATTTAAGTTTTAGTAAAGTTGTTTTGTAGCAAGGTGTACTCAAGAGTAGAGAGTGGTGACCTAGCACACTAGAGGATGTTTTGTGAAAAATCATAGTAGCTTATAGGGATATCTTATAGGCTATGGGGTTGCTACATCTAGTAGAGATGCCCTAGGTAGATGTGGATATGACCCTATTGACAATGCTTATAGAGTGATGGTATTTGAAGTCATGAATATTATAGTTATCTACTAGTGAGATGACCATTATACTAGAGAACATGTGGTAGATCCTAAGGATTCCTATTAGAGATAGGGAAGTGTATGGAGCACAGGTGCCTCAAGCATCATTACAAATATTGTTGAGATACCCAACACATGATATCCACTAAAGTGGATTGCATGTCGATGAGATGCCAAAGTGATATGAGGTTGAAATACTCATGACTATACTCTATGGGTTAGTGGATAGACTCTTGGTGTCCCATACTAGAAAGTAACAACTATTGTGGGTATTGGTATGAGTTAGAATATACATGCAAGGTCAATAGGTTAGATTTGCATGGGGCTTGTATGTGTTAGCCTCTCTATACAATATATTGTATAATATTATGTACAATAACTAGAGTGGTATTATGTGTACCATGCTACTCTAGGTATGGTGCTAGGAGCACATATTTGTCCATATATTGCATGCACTTCCAAGACCATTTCCCAACCTAGAGACACCAACAACTTATAGATGGACATAAGACTTTGAGCATGTGTAGAGAAAATACACTGGTATCTCGCCATTGGGTAGGAGGATGGTGGATAAGCTCAAAGACTACATGATAATTTGACATCCATAGCATCAACACCTAGGGTGAGCAAAGGATAATTGTGAGCTAGCTTAGGTATAAGGGATCAAGTGGGTGACTAGACCAAGATGAGTTAGAGTTATTTTGGTTTGATCAAGTGTAGCAATAGTTTGATATCCCACAAGAGGTGTCAAATCTAGGGGACCTCTAGTATAGTTAGGCGCAAAGGGACCCATCAAGGATCAGTGGAGAGCTTGATATAGTGAGGTTTGTAGAGGAGGACCTAAAGGGTCCCTTACATATTGATCCAAAGGTTGATGACATCAAGGTGGATCTCAAGTACAAGTAATGGTATATGAGCATAATGCCTATGAGGATCTCAACACCAATGCTAGTTTATAGGTACCAGATCATGGATCAAGACATGTAGTTAACATTTTGAGAGGCCACCTAATGGACCATAGAATGGTGGCAAAGAATACCATATTAGCCTAGATAAATGTGAGTGGAGTTAAGGGTGGATATGGTGATGAATCTTAGGAAAACAATCACTATATCAAGTATAATAGGAGCAAACACATCAAGAGTTTCCCCCATGACGAGAGGCTAGGCCAAGTAGGATAGCAAGAGTTGCCCCCTTAGTGGTTGATGTAGGACCTAGCAAGATGGTAGGTCACGATGACTTGACTGGGGAGAAGGAGATGATGTACGCTAGGTTGGCTGACATGCGAAATGATACAGACCTGCTCTAAGAGAATAAGACAAAAATGATAAAAGGTTTGTAGAGAGCAATAGAGGATATCATCACAAAATTATATTGAGATATCATATAGTAAGAGGTGATGACAATAGAGAGGGATACAATGACGCCTAAGGTAGAATGCCTTAGGGAGTGATGGGTTAGCAAGAGTAGGAGTGACAATAGGACCAAGTAGAAGGGATGATCATTATTACTAGCAACCAATATGAGTTATAGAGGGCATGGGAGGCCTTACAGGTACCAATGTAGAGAGAAACTTTCTACTAGATAGGTCACAATCTTGGATACTTTAATATCCGTCGTGCCTTTTCCTCGTTGCTAGATTTAATACCCGAGTTTGGTTAAACGATTTTCTTCCATTCCAACTAAACTAAAGGGAATAGAAGTTTCGCTCTGAATGATTCAAAACTTCACAAATCTATGTTACGTAGGATCGGGAAGATTTCTTTTATCCTTTAGATCCTCTATAAATAAAACGAAATTAACGGGATTTTAATTTAAAAAAAAAATCGAACCGAAAAACTCAGACTCCCACCACGTTCGACAACGATTACTACAAAAATCTGAGAAGCCAAAAAGGGCTTCTCCACTCTGACCAGCAGCTGTTTAATGGAGGTTCTACCGATTCTCAGGTTACCACCTACAGCAGCAATCAGAACACCTTTTTCAGCGACTTTGCTGCTGCGATGGTTAAAATGGGAAACATTAATACTCTCACTGGTTCCAACGGAGAGATCCGAACGAACTGCAGGAAACCTAATTGATCTCCACAGCAAAAGCCCGTACATTCTGGTTTCTGATAAACAATAAAAAGTAGTATTAATGTTTGATTGTTAATAAAAATTATACTCCGGGAATTGACGGTCACGCGTCATGAGGGATGTATTTATTGCTCGTTACGATCGTGAGAGCTTTAAATTCTGCAGTTCTCGAATTTTCTACGTGATGGCCTAGAAAATTCAATTATGCAATATATTTATGAATGAATGAAATTACTTGATTATCAAGTAAAGTAAGAAAATATAACAAAAGGAAAGGTTTTTTATATCAATTATATTTTATTAATTAAATAGAATATATTCAACTAATAAGAAAAATATTTGATAATTGAAGGTATAAATATAAATCCATGTAATACATCATCCACAATATCTATGGCAAATGGATCCATAGGAAAAATATAATAAACATTATAGAAAGTTGGTCATGGCCTTGTTTGAAGGCAAATCTTAACATCCCCGTTAAGATAGATGAAGACCAAAAAGATAAAATCATATGTATATTTTCCCATCACAACTCACCTCAAGAACAAACCTTTCCAGGATATCCACAAGTTCATCTACTAAAACCACTTACAATGACTCGATCATTCTTCACAAATGAATGTAGTGCATTTTAATTTCAATGTCCTTAATTTATTACCAGTCATCGGATTATAAATAAGCTAAACACTATTCTACTTATAATCAAATAGGATAATATTGCCTTTATGAAAATTATCCATTTACTCAAAAACCATCAATGTCTATAAAATAATTTTGAAAACCTAATTAGCACTAATTATATTTTTCTTTTATGGACTACACAAAAATAGATATATAGATAGATAGACTATTCTATGAATATGAAAAATTATATTCTAATCTAAAAAAAAAAGAAATATAGTATTTGACATGTAACCAATGATGTTTGGTCACCAAATCTTTACACAAAATATTATACCACAACATGCTTTATCTCTTAAATGCAATCAAGTTTGTATTGAGGGTTAGGGAGGGTGCATACATAGACTCTTGTGTTACCCAAGGGAAATGCCCTCTCAAAATTTTACAATAATAAGAGGAATTCTAAGATATTTGAAACTACACCATTTTGTATAGAAATAGAGTATATTACCACCACCCAGGTGTTGTAGGTGAGTTAGAGAGGAGAGGGCAATCCTCCAAGGGAGGTCCCAAGTTCAAATATCCACCCTACTAAAAAGTTGAATTGGGTATCCAAAGTCCAATTGATAATGTTGATGCGGGCAGGGTCGGGTGCGACTCCCCAGTGACTTTGATGGTGTAGATCCCCCGATTCATGGTCTGTTAGACCAAGGCGGCCAAGCAAGGGGTTTTTTGCTTTAAAAAAAAAAAAAAAAGTATATTACTACCATAATATTCTCTTGGATGTGGGGGAGTTGGATCCAATGACAAACAAGACAAGTTGATGAGAGAAAAATAAAAGTTGTGTATGGAATTGAACCTATGACATATAGGAGTGGGGAGTGCCTACCGTTTTGCCTCCAAGTATAATATGAGGCAACATAAAATAGGAGAAGGTGACATTCATGAAAAAAATAGGACAAGAATGAGCACACGTGTATGCACATGTAAAGATAAGATAGACAATGACATATTAGATGGGTAAGGGGTTTACACCCTATTTTTAAATTTTAAAGTTTTAAACATTTTAAAATTTCAAAAAACAAGATCCAAGCAAGAAATTTTTTATGTTAGCCTGAAAATATCTTCTATCACTTTGAACAATGTAAGATCTTTTTTTCTTTTGAGTGATGCAACCTCATCCTTCCCTTTGATAACATTCTCAAATTCACAATACATTCTAGAAATATTCTAAAAAATACATTCATCATGGTCAAATTTAGAAAAGATACAATAGTGATTGAAGATAGCAATGATACAAAAAAATAGAAAGAAATAGAGAGATAAAAAAACAAAAAAGGAACAAGGGGTGGGTGATTTTATGCACCCCATAAAAGTATAATACACATTAATACTATTGATTAATTATTGTGGTGTATTTATAGTGATATCAATAGCCCAATTAGAGTTGACCTCAACCCGATATTAACTTGACTTTGAGGTTAAAATTTACTATAATAATAATAAATTATACCCATTAATCAAGGTTATTGATAAAAATATATTAACCAATATTACTAAGGATGAATATGAATGGTGCCCTATAGTCTTACATTAACATGGATATATGCTTACATAAATGATGTCCAAAGGATTTGTATGACAGATGACCATAAGATTACATTAATACTTACCCATATGGTACATAAATAATTCTCATAAGAACTTTCTCACACTATTATACTTTGTGGATCAAATTAAACTTATTTCAGCACTTTTCCATCATGTAAACTAAGGTTCCAAGGAGAGGAGGCATTATAGGTAATACCTCCCCACACCCTATAATGGATTCTCATATGGAACTCTACTTTACCATATTTGTCCTCATCTTTGTCAACCAAAAACTTGTGTTCTACTCTTAAGAAATACATCTCAATATTATTTAGTCTTATAATGCAATCTTTGATGGAGTGTCCTTCCCTTTTATAATAAAAATAAGTGTTTTGTTTCATTAGAACCTTAGGATTTTCCTTGGAAAACTAAGTATTATGTTCATTGGTTGAATTTTTAGAGGGGAAAATAACCTATGTAGATAATTCTCAACAAATCTATTGGGAGCTGAGGTAATTGTGAGGCTATGTTCCTATACATTCAAGGGATTAGGATTTTAGGGTTCACCAAGAGTGCTTTTAGGACTCACTCTAAGTTCAATATGGAATGCTCGATGTGTTTATTGAAATACACTTACATTTGGCCTTTTAAAATAAACTAATATAATAACTAAAAAGTATAGTGTAAACTAAATACAAAAAATACAAATATAGAAAACAAAACTATCCTAAGAATGATTCTTATTTTTTTATGCACACTAATCCTAAGAATATTAAAAAATAAATTTACTTTTCCTTTAAGTAAGGGTTCAAGGGATAATGCACATGCAAGTTAGCCTATTGTGTAACCTTTTGTTTGATGCCTAAAAGCTAAAGCAAAGCAATTTGATTTCCTTATGATCTAAAGAAAATAAAATTTTATTTCATTAATTAATCTACTAAATATGGTTGAACCTTAAGTTTATTCCACTTTATTAATTATAGAAAAATAAAAAAAAATGAAAGAACATAATAAATAACCTAAAAAGATTAACAAAACACCTACTTATCCTAGTGTTCATTCCTACATCGAATTTGCAGCCCAAATCCTATAGCTACAAATCCAATTTTGCACCTCACAATTCTTGATCATGAATTCATTTAGAACTACAAAAAAAGACAAAAAGTAAAAAAATAATGGTTAGTATTTGGGGGCTTGGTTAAGCTGCTATGAAGGTTATGCTTGTAGGCATAGCAATCAAGACCCCATGGTCCTTTTAACTAACTATATGATAAAAAAAAAGTATTTTATCTTTTGGACATGGTCAAATAGGATGCAAAATAAAAGGTAATATTATGATAGTATGCAAAATAGAAATAAGGAAATGCAAGAGTAAACATAGAAACAATAATAGGAAAAGAAAAGGCTTACCCCTAAATCTATTGTAGTTGAATTCATGCCCTATAATGGGTGATCATGAATTCATGATAGAAAAAGCAAAATATAAAGCATAATGTAGACAACACACTCTATAATGCACTTGCCAAATTTGTTTCAAATAAAAAGGGACCACACATTCATGACAAAAAGAAAGGTCCAAAATAGAGATTTTTACCCAATCTTCAAATGCATGACCATTAGGGATGGACCATGAATTCAAGATAGAATAAAAAGAGGATGAACAAATAATGGAAATGTGCTTGAACACCAACAAATGAAGTGCTAATTAATAGAGAAAGATAAAAATAGATGAAATGCAAATATATAGATGCAAATCTAAGCAAGTTAAATGTAATCTAAACAATAAAAGAACTTAACCTAAGTACAATAAAGATGTAAAATAATCATGTAAACGACTAAAACAAAATTGTATATTACCTAAAATGCAAAAAATATATAGATGAGAAATGTAAATAATATAAACAACAATATATAGAAGAGTGTATAAATAACATAAGTATTAAAATACAACAAATATATATGAAAATTGATTCTAATACAAGAATGCACAAAAATAAAATTAAATATACTCTATTGTAAAACAAATAAATAATAATAGGTCTATATGAGGTCTAATGCAAAAAATAAAATAAATCTATCTAAAATAGAAGTAAGGTAAACTAGAAGAACACTAATGCAATAGAAAATAACTAACTACAACAAAAATGGAAAACCAATAGAGGGTCGAAGGCACGAACAAAGGAGAAAGCCTATATTCCCCTTATATTTGATAGATTTGAAGATATTACCACTTTCCTTTTGATGTGGCTAGTCAAACATCACACAAGAAAAGAAAAGAATGGAGATAGGAGATTGAAGATAGAAGGTGAGAGCTTGAAGATGGAAGATAGGATTGTAAATGGAACATGGGACAAAAGAGGATTTAACCCCTCTATTTATAGGATGTTGGAAGACATGGAAAGAAAAAGCAAAAATTCTAAAAACTAGATTTAAAATTGAAAAGCAAAATGGTAGCACAAGAATTATGGTTTTGAAGGCAAACCCCTAAACTACCAAATTCATGGTTGATTTGAGATGACTATGAATGCATGAAATTTAAACATTGGAGGATATATTGGCACCAAGGTAGATTAATTGAGTTTGTGGTCAATATTAGATGATTGCAAATTTGAAGAGACTATAAAAATGGGTTAAAATAAGGGATGGAAAGTGCAAAAATTGCACTTAGTAACTTTGAGTGGCTTTGTAAGCATCTAAGGATAAATTGACCCATTTGGATAGGTCAATTTGTTATGTCTACATTTTTCCATTTTTTTGATATATTTATGACACAATAAATGCATTCAATATAATTTTTGACACATATAGACTAGAAACAACAAACACCAAAAGGGATAGCAAGTTTAGGTGGAGGCATGGTGCAAAAATGTTATCAATTGAAATAATTTGATTTTTTTCATGATTTATGAGGTAATTATGACATCAATGCCTCCAAGGTCAAGGTTCCCATTTAAGTTTTAGAAGGAATGCAAAATTATTGAAGAAACTAATAATGGAAGATATAGAAGAATAGACAAGTGAATTTAAAAATAGCAAAAAGAGAAGAGATAAAAGGATGGATAAAATGGGAAGTGAGGTTGAAAATGAATTCATTTCACCATGCAAGGAGGAGAAAAAGAGCTCTAGAGAAAATGGGATAATGACACTTTTAATGTACTATCCAGTAAGTACAAGGGGTAATGCCAACACAATAATGAACCAAGGATAGGTAAACACCTAAAATAACTCTAGACTAGGTTAGATTAAGATTTAGCATAATTTTTTAACTTTTATGAATTTTTGGAGGAAATCACCATGTGGACCTTGATACAATTTCATCAGATCAACTATGAATTCAATTGGTCATTGGAAATATACGAATTCATGACCAACTAAAATTGGCCATGAATTTATGATTTTTAATCCTCAAAAGAGGGGGCATAAAATTCTAGAAGATGAAAATGGAGAGAAAAAGAGAGAAAGAAAAATTGGATAGAGAGAAGAAATAATCTAGATAGAAGAGAAGAAAATAATGTTTATATTATAATTGTTTAATGATTGTATAATTTTTAATTATTCTTGTTATGATTCGAAATTATTCAAATTTTAGTAATGTTGTTTTATAGCAAGGCGTACTCAAGAGTAGAGAGTGTTGACCTAGCACACTAGAGGATGTAGTAAGAAAACTCATAGTAGCTGATAGTGATATATTATAGGCTAGGGGGCTACTGCATCTAGTAGATATGCCCTAGGTAGAGGTGTATAGGGCCCTATTGACAATGCTTATAGCACGATGGTATTTGAAGTCATAAATATTCTAGTTATCTACTAGTGAGATGACCATCATACTAGAGGACATGTGGTAGATTTTGATGATCCCTATTAGAGAGAGGGAAGTGTATAGAGCACATGTGCCTCAAGCATCATTACAAATATTTTTGAGAGACCCAACACATGATATTTGCTAGAGTGGATTGCATGTCGATGAGATGCCAAAGTGATATGGGGTTGACACTCATGACTATACTCTATGGGGAAGTGGATAGACTCTTGGTTTGCCACAATAGCAAGCAACACTTATTATGGGTATTTTTATGGGTTACAATAGACATGCAAGGTCAATAGGTGAGATTTACATGGGGCTTGTATGTGTTAGCCTCTATATATAAGACATTGTATAATGTTATATACAAACACTAGAGGGGTATTATGTGTACCATGCTACTCTAGGTATGGTACATAGTTATCCATAGACTGCATGCACTTCCAAGGCTATTTACCAACCTAGAGAGGCTAACAACTTATAGATGGACCTAGCACTTTGAGCATGTGTAGAGGACATACATAGGTATCTTTCCATTGGGGAGGAGGTTGGTGGATAAGCTCAAAGACTACATGATAATTTGACATCCATAGCATCAAAACCTAGGGTGAGCAAAGGATAATTGTGATCTAGCTTGGGTATAAAGTATTAGGTGGGTGACTATAGACCAAGATGAGCTAGAGTTATTTTGGTTTGATCGGGTGTAGTAGTAGTTTGGTATCCTACAAGAGGTGTCAAACATAGGGGACATATAGTAAAGGTATATGCAAAGGGACCCATAAAGGATAAGAGGAGACCTTGACATAGTGATTTTTGTAGAGGAGGATCTAAAGGATCTCTTACATATTGATCCAAAGGTTGATGACATCAAGGTGGATCTCAAGTACAAGCAATGGTATATGAGCATGATACCCCTGAGGATATCAACACCAATGCTATTTTAGAGGTACCAGATCATGGATCAAGGCATGTAGTTAGCTAATGGACCATAGAGTGATGGAAAATGATGTCAGATTAGCTTAGATAAATGTGAGTGGAGTTAAGGGTGGAGATGGTGATGACTCTTAGGAAATATTCACTATCTCAAGTATAGTAGGAGCAAACACATCAATATTTTCTCCCATGACTAAAGGCTAGGCCAAGTAGGATAGCAAGAGTTGCCCCCTTAGTGGTTGATGTAGGACCTAGCAAGATGGTAGGTGAGGATGAATTGACTGGGGATATGGAGGTGATATACACTAGGTTGGCTAACATGTGAAGGGAGATGGACCTGCTTTGAGAGGATAAGACCAAAATGATAAAGAGGTTGTATGGAGAAATAGAGGATATCATCACAAAGTCAGATTACGATATCATAGAGTGGGAGGTGATGACAATAGAGAGGTATTTAATTAGGCCTAAGGTAGAGTGCCTTAGGGGATTATGGGATAGCCGAAGTAGGAGAAACAATAGGACCAAGTAGAGGGGATAGTCATTATTATTAGAAACCAATAGTGCTAGGCTATTTGACTACTATTGGATGAGTTGTAGACAACAAGGGAGGCCTTAGAGGCATCATATATATAGAGAATTTCTACTAGATAGTCTATTTTTAGGATATCTCAATATATTAATGGATACATTTGTCATCCTCTCAATGATCTCAAAGTAGGTCACAATCTTGGATACATACCATTTTGTATTCCATGAACTTACCTTCATTAGGTCCACCTCCAATAGTTAAAGTAGAGGAGACAGGGTCAAAGAGGGCAGGGATCAAGATGGCATGCTACCTTTTAGTGTGGTATGCTTACCTAGGCTAGGGGATAGTCGAGTGTGCTAGACTTTTTACTATGGTACATCAATCTAATAGATTACTTGTACTCTCACTTCTACGAAATATTACTAAAAGTGTGAAAACAATGCACCATAAAACATATAAAGCAACATGATGTACAAAGAAACTAAATGGTAAAAAATCTAGCTATATAAATTGTATTGATATATTTTAATATTTGTTACAATGAATCCCTTTCATTGATTTTACAAATGATACAACATTACAATACGGTGCAATCCAAAATGTACTTGAACCTAGAACAATATTTTGGAGAGAGGGTTTTCGATGATCACCACATTGAGAGTCAAATCTGATAGTCTTGCACAATATTTGATCTTGTAACCTACATGCAATAAAACACAAGAAAAATTAATAGCATCTATGGGGCCCAATAAGATTGAACCCATGTTGAATAATGAGTAAATAAAAATGTGAATTTATGCATACCATAACAAATATCTAAATAAAATTAAGTGCATAAAATTAATGATCTATCATTAAAACAAATGTGCAGATGTTGATTTGATTAAATAGATAGAAAACTTAATGAAATTGGTTATCTAACTGGGGTTTTCTTAGGTCAATATGGCCTTGAATGTGACCATATTGGGTCAATATAGTCATTTTTACAGGCTATCTTAGTGTGATAAAGTCCTTGTCACAAACTTGTAACTCTAAAAATCAAGTTTGACAATGTTGAGGGGGGTCCAAAAATGGTTTTGTCAATGAATTTCTCATGAGTGGGAATGTGACCTTGCTGATTCAAATGATATAGAGTAGTAGGGTTATTCATGTGATGAGGTGGAATGCAATTTCAAGGTAGCAATCTAGTAGCATGATGATATTGTGGAAATTTGGAGAGCAAAATTGGTAGCACTTCATGGAGGTAAGCATTCAAAATTAGTATTTTTTGGAAGGGGAAGAGCCTCCATTTTATATCCATATTGATATGTAGTCGAGGAGGGAAAATGGTAGTGCATGGCTACCTCACTACATAGTTGCAAAAAAATTGGAGGTGGTAGGAAAATATTTGTTGCCTACAAGGCACCTGGTGCTAGTAGAAAATCCATCACCACATTAACAAGTACCCATTATTTTTTTAATTTCATGTGTGCATGGCCATATTAGGTCGAGATAGTCACAAATTTGAGGCCATATAAAGTCAATACGACCATGAAATTGAGCCCATATTGGGTCAATATCACCATAATTTTGAGGCCATCTTCGATTAAGACGACCACGACTTTGAGGCTGTCTTGGGTCAAGAAGGCCATGCTTCCCATGGGGTAAAAGCACCTTTGCTAGAAAAATATATTGAATTATCCTTGATGCTACCCTATGTGGGTTAAAAATATTAGAAGAAGGTATTTTGGATAATATACTTGATATGACGTGTTTTAGGTGTCTATAGATACTCCTTTTTGAGATGCTTTGTGTGACAACATAATGCAAATCTAAAATAGAGAACCTAAAATGGTCAATTTGATGGTTAATGATATTTATTAGTCAAATAAATATAATATGCTCCAATCATATGAAGAGCATGCAATTTCAAATCATTTATTTTGACAAGTTGAAGAACTTGGTTTTTGTAAATCTTTCAGCCATGGGTAGACTAGCTCAAGTGACGAGCTAGGAATCTATGGGTGCATGATTTAGGTATGCCAAAGTTTTGTTTGAATTTTTTTTTACTTGTTATCTACCCCAAGTAAGAAGGGTGCATGATAGTATTTTGCAATGATTCTTGAATGAACACAATTTGCATTATTGAGTATTTTATTGTTGACTTGATTTTGAAATGAAAAGTTTATAGTTATTGACTACCCCCTCAAGCAATGAGTCAATGGAGGAGATGAAAATTTGATTATAGGTGCTTGAACAAGATGTGATGGTTAGAATAAAATTTAGTGTGGCGAAAACATGTTTTATTATTTTTTAATGAGTGGTATTATGGTAATTTACTCATCCTCGTGGAGTACATGGATAACCAATTGCTGCAACTGCTAGGTGACAAGAGTAAATAACTAGATACGAGAATCACTCAAAAATTTTGAATTTTTTACCAAAGAGGTTAAGTGCCTTTGGAGCCTTTTGAATTGATTTGACCAAAGTATTTAGGTGTCTTTGGAACCTTTTGAATGAAACTATGACCAAAGGGGTTAGGTATCTTTGGGGCCTTTGAACTAGAATTTGAATTTAGATATGGTGAGGTAAAGGGTGCAATATTTGAAAAAAGGACACAACCTTTTGAGCCTAGTGATTGCTTTGATTAATGTGAATGTGAGGCAAAGGACAAAACCTTTGAAAAAAAGATACATATTTTTAACCCATAAGTTTATGTGTTGATTGATTATGTGATTGATTTATGTTTGAAGTGAATTAGATATTTGGTGGAGAAGATGAACTATCTTGATTGTTCCAAGTGGATTGATTGCTTGTTGTGATCTTTGGAGAAGGTGTAAGACCTTGAACAACCCAATTTTTTGTTGGATTTGTTTTATTGAATATCTATATTTGATTGATTGATGTGATTTATTGGCGAGGATGGTGTGATGCCTTGATTACCCTAAGCTACTTTATTATTATTTGATGTGATGGATGAGGAAGGTGTGAGATCATGAAACCTCCCTAAAGTTGCTTTATGACTACTTGATATGATTATTGGGGGAAGATGTAATACCTTGGACACCCCTAATTTGGTTGGTGATTGTGTTATTGTTGATGATTGAAGTAATTTAGATTTTTTGTGGGAAAGTTGCATTGTCTTGATTACCCCAAGTTGTTTGATTGTTTAATTGGATTAATTTAATTGCTTAATATATTGGAGGAATGTGTGATAAATTGAACACCCCTAGTTGTCATTCTGTTCATTTTATTGAATTTTTGAATTTGATTTAGTGCTATGATTGATTGGTGGAGAAGGTGTGATACCTTGATTACCCCAATTTGTTGACTCATTTGATGTGACTTATGGGGAAGGTGTGATACTTTGGATACCCCTAAAGTTACTTGATTAATATTTTATGAGATGGATGAGGAAGGTGTGAGACATTGAAACTTCCCAATTTGATGTTGATGATATGATACGATGATGTATGTATGCTAAATGAATGTTTTTATATGATAGAGCTATTATTTATGCATAAAAATATGTATGTATGTGATGCACTAATATCATGATAATAAAAAATATAATTTTATGCTTTGTATGATAAAACATAATTAATGAATCTAAGATGTGAAAAAAACCTGTGTAAGTGCCAAAGAATGTATAAAATTCATTAATCAAAATGTTAACATTTTCTCAAAAGTCATACATTTGAATGGGAACTATATGGAATGAAATGCATATGAATGATGGAGAATAATGATATGTTATGATTGAACCACAATGCTTTCATGATACTCAAACATCATAGTTGACCAATCAAAAGTTGTATACTTACTATACATGACTCTAAAAAATAAAAATCTTCTAGGAAAATCTAGATATTCCATATCCCTATGTGTGAAACTAAAGTCATGTTGAGTGGATATTTTGCCCTATAACAAAATGATCACGCAACTAGAGTCTCTGACAGGAAACTCCCTCTTGCAAAGAAATTAGCTATTTCTCCAAGGTTCTTATGAACAAACATTCATATGCATAAATAATAATATTCAATTTAAATGCTTGGAACACCTTAGTGATTGCAAGTAACTGTAAACAAGGGGCAACTTTGATTTATTTCACCATGAAACTTTAGTGATTGTTCATTGTTTTCTTTTAGATTTTGATATTTTTTAGATTTTTATAATTTTAATGACTGCAAATTAAAATAAAGTAACAACTTTTGGAAAAGTAAAGTGCAGAACAATAAAAATAAAATGCCTTCAGTATGATGCTATCCTATTTCGACAAAACCGAAGATATGAGGTTTCCATGCATGGAACCTAACCTATTGGACCTGCAAAACATGCACAATCCTGATAAGTTAAGTGCTGGTTCGTAAGGATTTGAATGAGGTTTTTAGATTTAAGCATTCGTATGCAGCAACCAACAAAAACTTGTATCAACTACATTTACAAGCCTAAAATCTGAAAAGGGAAAATAGACATTTAATATTGCATGCAAAAAATGACTCCTTCTTTCTTGCCCATAAGATGCAAATTTTTGAAATATTATCTACATTAAATATTTTTCATTTTACAATAGCAGACATCTGGTTCTCCAAAACCAAAAAAAGTGGAAGAAAAGCACTCCAAAGCAGGCCCAAAATGGCTCATCACCCTCAACTCTACAACCCTGCTCCCAACGATTTTTGACCCCCTATTGTTGGCAATTTTGGGTACCTTGGGTACATTGCCCTTGCTCAAGTGTTGATGTTGTCATTGATGTCAAAGAGCGGAAGGGTTTTTGTGAAAACCAAGGCAGACTAAATTATAGGTTTTGTTTAAATCCATGGTCAAGCACTTTTGAAATGGGTTTTTCTTAAAACCCAAGTTAGCTCTTCGTTTTGTTGAAAAAGGTGCTCCGATGATGAAGATATTTAATTTTAAATATCCAGCTTAAATTTTATTTATTTATTTAAAATTTAAATTAATATTTTAAAATTAAATTAAAGTCGTTTCACCGGCTTGTTTTCAAAGCCGACGTTGCTAGGGTTTTGCAACGGATCAATTAGGGTTTCCTGCTGACAAAGCAAGGTTAAGCAACCAAAAAATTCTAGGGTTTCATGTTGACCTAATTAGGGTTGCAGCCGACGTGTTTGAGAATGTTTTGATGGGATATTCTCTTCTATAAAAATGCGGGACTGTTGCAAGGTTGAAGAGTGGGCGTGATGCGATATATGCGAATGAAGTTCGTGTGCAACAGAGTGTAAGTCGGTGATAGTTCTTTGGAGTTAAAGAAAAGAGATCGCAACGATGAGATAGTGAGTGAGTGCGTATCGACTGATCGAGAACAAAGAGAGCGATATGCAGACGGCGTGTTTAAAGTCCGAGGCAAAAATACGTAGATGGTAGAAGTGAGATTTCATGGAAGGTGCAGTAGAGTGAGTGGTGCAAAGAGAAGATAAGAACGCGGTATGCAGAAGTCGTGTTCCGAGTGTGAAATGACAATGTGCTGGCTGTAGAAGTAATATTTCTGTGAAGTTGCAGCAGAGAACGCGGAGAGATATAGAGGAGTGGTTGAAAAAGTGCGAATCATTTTTCACAGCAGCAGTCGAATGCCGACAAGCAGCAGAACGCAAGAAAAATAGCAGATCGTGCAAATTGAGGTGACAGTTTAATTCTGCAATTTTTATTACTATCTCCAAGTTGTAGCTTGGTAAAAGGGGTTGGTGCCTCTTTCTAGTTGGAGCTGGAAAAATTGGAGTTGGTGCTCCATTCTCGTTGTAGCAGTATAAAATTTAGAGGTTGGTGCCTCTTACCAGCTGGTGCTGGTGAATGATTATGTAAAGTTGTAGCTTTGCATTTGACTCGGATTTGGATGGTAGTCCAAGCAGTCTTTTTGAGGAGTAGCCACATCGGTGAACCTCGTTAAAATGCCGTGTTATGTGTGATGCTCTTAGTACTTTTATTATTTCTGTTTTAATCTGCTGTAGTTTATTTAAAAGTCTAAATTGCTTTTAAGTTTTTAAAGAACACACTGATTCACCCCCCCTCTTAGTGTCATTGTGATTATAACAATTGGTATCAGAGCAAGGTTCCCAATTTTGGCTAAATCAGTCAGGGTTGATCTTGGATTAGTACACAATGGCTAAGAAGAATAGATCCTCATCCAAAAAGGCATCCCAACCAGTTTCAGTTCCTATGGTTGAGAAAATTGAACCATAAATGGCAGAAGGAATGAACTCGAAGTTGAAGAAGTTGAGGCTGAAGTTGATTTAGAGGGTGAGCTAGTGTCTGCCCTTACGGAATGGGAATCGGAGAAAAAGAAGAATGAAAAATTGTCAAGGAAACTTAAGGATGCAAACAACATTATTGCCAGTTTAAAAATACAGACTGAAGAATACAAGAAAATGTCTGAAGATCTGGAAATACAGGTATCCATGAAGATAGACCACTGCAGCAAATTGGAAGAAGAAAATGTGAGTCTTCGAATACAGATACAAGAGCTGGATCGAAAAATCAACTGTCATGTAAAACGTGAAGAAAGCTCGATGAAATTGGACAAAATTCTGAGCGATCAAAGATCCACAGGTATCAAATTTGGTCTCGGCTTTTCTAAAGGAGAATCATCAACTGGACCAAAAGCAAGCAATGTTGAAAGTGAAAAGAACAAAGACAAGAATCAAGCAAAAGAAAGATATAATGCCAGACCTGAAATAGCAGCTGACAATGATGGCTTTACTAAGGTCACACATCAAAAGAATAGAAGATCCAAGGCTCCAGAAACAACCTGGCCAAGACCATCTTTCAGGTTTAATCATTATTTCTATGGTTTTTGTTTCAAGTGTAATGTTTATGGGCATAAAATTGTTGACTCGCAAATACAACGTAGGTCCAAGAAGTTTCACTAGTAGAAATGCGTTTGCTCCTTTAATGAGTTATGCAATAGAGTGTTTTAAGTGTCACAACTTTGGTCATATTGCCAGAAATTGTCGTAGTATGTCCGTTTCATATCAACCTCATGAAAGCAGATTTCAACCGTATAGAGCAAAACAAAATAGAATTTATACTGAAGGATATGTGCAAAATTCTAAAAAGGGGAAGTCATAGCTAGAACCCAATACCACAGTTAAAACAGAATGGAAACAAAAAGAACATCTCAAGAAAGAACAAGATTCTTTAATAGTGCAGATAGCTTTTAGAGCTCAGAATAAACATGTTCCTTGGATTCTTGATAGTGGTTGCTCAAGTCATATGACAAGTGACAAACAGAAATTCGAAAATCTACAAAAGTATGAGGGTGGTTCTATAAAATTCGGCAACAATGACGGAGCCAAAATAATAGGTAAAGGAACGGTCAAAATTAGTGAAGGAAAGATCAAGTCAGAGGAAGTTTTATATGTGGATGGTTTGAAACATAATCTATTGAGTGTGAGTCAAATCTGTGACAAAGGACATGAAGTAGTTTTCAAGAAGCATGGTTGTGAAGTCAGAAAAATAAACAGCAGGAAATTAATAGCAACCGGCTCAAGGACGTCTGGCAATCTGTACACACTCTCAGAGTTTTCAGAAGGTATGTGCTTCATGGGACAAGAAGAAGAGAACCGGTTGTGGCATAAGAGGCTTGGACACATAAGTTTTGATAATCTGGTAAGAATTAGCGCTAAACAAGCAGTGAGAGATATTCCAATCATTAAAAAACCTGCAAATAGTATGTGTGCTTCATGTCAGAAGGGTAAACAGACCATAGTTTCATTTAAAACAAAAGAACATCACACTAACAAAGCTTGGTCAAAACAGGTTTAGTCAGAACTGGCTTAGTCAGAACATGTGGATTCAAAGAACAGGTATGCCTAAAAGAAACAACACTATTACTTGTTATAAGTGCAACAATAAAAGTCACACTGTCAGACAAGTGCAGAGTTGAAATTCCAGGATATAGGAACAGGAACAATGGCATGATCAGGTCCAAGGATCGTAACAATGACAGGAACAAGAATATGGTCAAAGAGTTCAAGAGAAGACCCGACAAGGAAGTTATAGACGTTGATGTTGATCAGTGCCTAATGGGAGTTTTACTCCCACCCCAAAATTAATCACCTCATCAGGAGGTGGGGGAGGGACTAAGCTAAGAGGCTCATTCTTAGTTCCGAGCCCCAAAGGTGGCCCTTTGCCATTGATGACAAAGGGGGAGAGATATGAGTAAGGGGGAGAGCTTCAAGTGAAGAGGAAAGCTTCAAGTCATGGGGAGCAAAACTTCAAAGAGATTGATTTCAGTTTTGGCTCTTGAAGATGTGTTTTTAGTAAAGGGTTGCCATCAATGACAAAGGGGGAGATTGTTGGCAATTTTGGGTACCTTGGGTACATTGCCCTTGCTCAAGTGTTGATGTTGTCATTGATGTCAAAGAGCGGAAGGGTTTTTGTGAAAACCAAGGCAGACTAAATTATAGGTTTTGTTTAAATCCATGGTCAGTAGCTTTGAAATGGGTTTTTCTTAAAACCCAAGTTAGCTCTTCGTTTTGTTGAAAAAGGTGCTCCGATGATGAAGATATTTAATTTTAAATATCCAGCTTAAATTTTATTTATTTATTTAAAATTTAAATTAATATTTTAAAATTAAATTAAAGTCGTTCACCGGCTTGTTTTCAAAGCCGACGTTGCTAGGGTTTTGCAACGGATCAATTAGGGTTTCCCGCTGACAAAGCAAGGTTAAGCAACCAAAAAATTCTAGGGTTTCATGTTGACCTAATTAGGGTTGCAGCCGACGTGTTTGAGAATGTTTTGATGGGATATTCTCTTCTATAAAAAGGCGGGACTGTTGCAAGGTTGAAGAGTGGGCGTGATGCGATATATGCGAATGAAGTTCGTGTGCAACAGAGTGTAAGTCGGTGATAGTTCTTTGGAGTTAAAGAAAAGAGATCGCAGCGATGAGATAGTGAGTGAGTGCGTATCGACTGATCGAGAACAAAGAGAGCGATATGCAGACGGCGTGTTTAAAGTCCGAGGCAAAAATACGTAGATGGTAGAAGTGAGATTTCATGGAAGGTGCAGCAGAGTGAGTGGTGCAAAGAGAAGATAAGAACGCGGTATGCATAAGTCGTGTTTCGAGTGTGAAATGACAGTGTGCTGGCTGTAGAAGTAATATTTCTGTGAAGTTGCAGCAGAGAACGCGGAGAGATATAGAGGAGTGGTTGAAAAAGTGCGAATCATTTTTCACAGCAGCAGCCGAATGCCGACAAGCAGCAGAACGCAAGAAAAATAGCAGATCGTGCAAATTGAGGTGACAGTTTAATTCTGCAATTTTTATTACTATCTCCAAGTTGTAGCTTGGTAAAAGGGGTTGGTGCCTCTTTCCAGTTGGAGCTGGAAAAATTGGAGTTGGTGCTCCATTCTCGTTGTAGCAGTATAAAATTTAGAGGTTGGTGCCTCTTACCAGCTTGGTGCTCGGTGAATGATTATGTAAAGTTGTAGCTTTGCATTTGACTCGGATTTGGATGGTAGTCCAAGCAGATCTTTTGAGGAGTAGCCACATCGGTGAACCTCGTTAAAATGTCGTGTTATGTGTGATGCTCTTAGTACTTTTATTATTTTTGTTTTAATCTGCTACAGTTTATTTAAAAGTCTAAATTGCTTTTAAGTTTTTAAAGAACACACTGATTCACCCCCCCTCTCAGTTTCATTGTGATTATAACACCTATAACTGCCTTTGGCTTCTACTTTTAAACCTTCTAGTACGATTCTCTATTTTTCCCTATGACGCTTCGCTTCATCTCCCAGGTCTCTTCATTTCATCTTCCCACCTCTTTGCATTATTTTTGGCTTTTGTTCGAGCATAAAAACATTTGATCTTCTTGCTAACTATAACCATTCTATAACCCTTACACCTTTATGCCACGTGTTCAGTGCTTCCTTGCATGTTCCATAACGGCCCCCTGTAAATCATGACCAAAAATAGCATGTCGCGATATCGTGACGTTTTTATGTATGCAGCCTTGCTCCTCTACCTACTCCACGAAAATGAGACATGTCGCGATATCGTGACATTTTTCTATTTTGGACTGAGCAAATGCAACCTGTCACGAAATCATGACGTTTTCTCCTTCGTTGTGTTTTGTTGCACTTAGCCGCGAAAAATGCGACATGTCATGAAATCATGACACTTTTTCATACCATCTCGCTTCTTTTCGTCGTGAAATCATGATTCTTTTCTCTTTCGTACCATCTCACTGCTTTCCGTCATAAAATAATGACGCTTTTCTCTTTCGGGTTGTCTTGTTGCTTTCTATCATGAAATCACGATGCTTTTCTCTTTCGTACCATCTCGTTGCTTTTCATTGCGAAATCGCGATGCTTTTCTCTTTTAGACTGCTCTCGTTGTACTTGGCCACGAAAACGCGACATGTCACGAAATCATGACATATTTTCCTTCCATACCATCTCACTGCTTGGAGCCGCAAAAATGTGACCTATCGCGATATCGCGACATTTTTCCTCTACGTTCATTTTGGTTGCTTTAGGTCATGAAAATGTGACATTTTTCATTTTGTCTTTCTCTCTCCTCTATGAACCGTGATTTCATGACATGTCGTGATATCGTGACATTTTGAGTCTTTAACTTGGTTCTTTGTCTTGCACCGCGATTTCACAACACGTCACGATATCGTGACATTTTCTCTTCATGATGCATTCTACTGCTCTTAGCCGTGAAAACGCGACATGTCGCGATATCACGACAACTTTTCATTTCTAGCCGCGACGGAGCAACATGTCGCGATATCGCGACAACTTTTCATTTCTAGCCGCGACGGAGCAACATGTCGCGATATCGTGACAACTTTTCATTTCTAGCCGCGACGGAGCAACATGTCGCGATATCGCGACACTTTTTCTCTTTTGTGAAATTTTGCTTTTTCCTTGATTTTTTAGCATCTGGGTCACTGCGGTCTTCTTTGAAAGCATGCAAAAAAGGTGGGTCCCCAATTTTGGGGTGTGTTGTGGATCAGCCACAACAAATGGTGACTCTACTATCAAATGCTCTTGAGCATTTTGGTGAGAACCCAACCTGAAATATACAAGCTTAGATACAGGCGTCAACACATAAAGATAAACAAATACCGATAGATCAGAAATACATGAAACATCAGAATCATTAAGTATCAGCTCGATGTGTGCAATGTGTTTCATTCCCTATCATTTGAACTTGATCAACATTCCATTGTCAGTTTCACTTATGATTTGTATGCAAGGCTATGAATGATTTGTGCAGGATTTGATGCATGATGAAGATGCTAGAGATATAACAACCTGCTTTACAAAGGCTCAAACCTTCTAATATCATGAACAAACATATTAAAAGCTGTCAAACCCTCTTAGGACCAAATATATGTATATTGAATTAATTTACTAGATCCCAAAGTTGGTTATGTGTCACTACCATCTTGAACCCATGTGCAAGTGTGAGTGAAATCAGAACTTTGGGGAATAGGATTCCCAACCTAAGCGAGATGGGAATTTAACCCTATCCTTACTACTATGATTTGGAGTTCATTACCTCATCTTGAACAAAATGATTTAACCTATTATGGATGAAATTGTCAGGCTAGTCTATCCATATGAGCAATCAGTGGTCTTGCTTTTAGACAAGACATGTTGCCACGCATGAGCATACTTAACCCCATAATCCATGATTTGGCTTCATTCATTCTCTTTTTTTTTTTTTCTTGGACCTTTGGGATGACTACCCATCCTTGCTAGGGACATGTAGTACGATCCCTCCAATCCAATATTAAGATGAAATGGAAAATATTAATTTTTATTTCTTGGACCTTTGGGATGACTACCCATCCTTTGCAGAGGACATGTAGTACGATCCTTCCAATCCAACATGTAAGATGAAATGGAAAATATTAATTTTATTTTTATTTCTTGGACCTTTGGGATGACTACCCATCCTTTGCAGAGGACATGTAGTACGATCCTTCCAATCCAAGATTTATGATAAAATGGGAAAGATGGAAGCTTTGGGGAATCGGATTCTCAACCTAGGCGAGATGAGAATTATGCCCTATCCTTACTACTCCATGAAGGTCAAATCAGAGCTTTGGGGAGTTGGATCCTCAACCTAAGTGAGATGAGGATTTAACCCTATCCTTACTACTCTGATTTTAGGCTTTAAGCTTTATGGAAGTGGTAAAAACCACTATTTTAAGGATTATGTTGCATGATAGGACAGACATGAAATATTCTTTTCACCTCACCTTTTCATCCAAGTATGGTTTTGACCATTTTGCTCAAGATTCTTTTTAATGTGCATAGAATGTGCTTGGTTCAAGATAGTTTGGGCAGCAGTTCCCAACCTTAGGATCCTTTTAATATATGTTATGTAATAATCCTAAGAGGATTCAACACCTTCTCAATAATTTCCCATGAAATGAAAATGTAACTGAGATGACATGTATATGCAATGTGGAATATGACATGAGATATGAATGCACTTGCTTCTTTTGAATATATAGCATCGAGTATTACCATAAAAATATGCAAAGCTGACAACTTCATGCATCACAAGATTCAAACGATATTATTTAAATGTTTGTGTTACTTGTGGAGCTTTCTACAACATAATTCCAATGTTTCATATTCTCCTGATCCTAGGCATAAGTTGACATCTCAAATTTTTATTCATTTTTTTATTTTTATTTTTTATTTTTTCAAACAAAACTAAACATGTCAAAGGAAATCTAACACACAAAACTTAAATCCTAACCCAAATAGCAACTCCAAAATGAAACTTGAAAACACAAACCAAAACCCAAAACCAAAATCTATATACAATATAGTACAAGATGATGCCAAGCTTGGACTATTACTTTCCTGGATCCCAAACATGATTAGAACACTTCAACAAAAATATAAGGTGATATACATGCCAAGTGTTGTAGGAATCCACCAAAAACAATATTAGACCACACCATGCACCAAATTTTAACTTCCCTTGCTCACCCCACCAATTAGATTTAATTCCATTAGTACTCTCATAGGTGAGCGTTAAAATACTAAAATGATTAGACAATAAATGATATTCAATTTTATCTTGTCTATTCTTGAAAGTATCCATTTCATAGTTCGATTCATGATTTAGAACTAGGCTCTCTTTATCCAAAATGAGACTTTGTAAGCAAGAGCCTATTTCTAAAAATTTTAAAGCCAAATCATTTTCCAAATTTGTAGGCCAATCAAATTTGTGTAACAATTTGCAAGCATCTAGGATATTTACCAAATTGAGATCATTAGGAGCTTTTATCCTAGGTTCAAGAATTAATTGTTGATGAATTTGATTTAGCAATTTAAATGCATCAAGCTCCTTTTCATTCATTAAAGTAATGTTATCAAAGGTGTGGTTAGGAATTAATCCTTGTTCTTCATTCACCTTCAATGGCATTTCATCATAATGTAGCACTTGTTCTTTCTCCATGATTTGTTTATCAAAGGCACCAAACTTAGGTACCCAATTGAACACGTGTCCATCCCTTTCAAACCATAAGTCTTGTCTATCTAGGGGTGGGTTAACTAACATATTTCCATGATCAATCACTTGGGTTGTTTTGGATAACGTGGGATTTTCAATTGGATCATCAATGATATCAAACCCAAATGATTTAGGTTTTGTAATTTTCTCATTTTGAAATGGCATAATCGTTGTAGCACAAGTAAGTGGATCAAGAGTTTCAACTTCTTTTCCTTCAAAGGAATCTAAAGCAAGTGACTCTCTTTCTTGATTCATGATTGTAGAATCCTTATCATGCTCCAAAATTTGATGAGATTCGAATTTCTCTTCCAAAACTTTCTCAAATTGTACAGGATTTATAGTATCCTCATGTGAGGAAGCAATTGAGTTATCCTGCATATTAATTGACACAACAAGTTTGTTAGAAGATTTAGATTGATAATATTCTTCCCATTTCTTCCACGAATCATAGTAATCATCTTCCAAGTTCAAGTTGTGGCGTTCAAGTATTTCTTCTTCATCTTCTGATTCATCAACCTGTTTCTCATCCAACTCATCTTCACCTTCCTTAGATGGTCCCGTTATTTCCAAAAGTGGGTTATTTCTTGAATTCAAATTGGTAAGGCTATCATAATCCAAATTTGTAACCCATGATTCAATTTTATCACAATTTGGAAGGTGTGGATCCTCTTGGTCATCACTTTCGAGAGCATCATCCAAAGTGTCTTTCGAGAACAAGTGGTGAAATTCGATTATGTCTTCAACTTCATTTGTTGATTTTATTTCAAATTCATTTTCAGCCACTTGTGATGACTTAGGAGCTTCTACAATGGGATCAATTTTTGAATTCCGTGTCATATAGTTGCTCCAATCCTTTGCAAGTACATCTGCCCAAATCATATCCACATAAGTTTGTTCATCCAAATACTCCTTTTTGGGTAATGATTCTGGATATTTATTTTCCAAAACAAGATGGTGATTATTTGATTCCAACTTCTTGTTACCCATCCATAGAATTTCTTCTCCAAAATCTTCATGCTCTTCAAGACATTTCGAATAGGTATTCACTTCAACGTGAGTCACCTCAAAATTTCTTGTATCACTTGAAGAAGCATAACATGAAACATCATTAAGATCGGCATTACGAATTTTCTTATTAGGATGATTTGGATGCATACATTGATGTGCTCGTTTTTGTGATGGAACATGCCTACATACCTTCTTAACCACTTTCTTTTGCTCTTTTACTTTCGATACGAACTCTTTGGGTTGAGTGGTAGAAGTAGTAGGATTAGTTGGATTAATATCCATGGACAAAGCTTGAACATTTGTTGCAATGGTTCCATGAGTGACCACATGATTCTCTAATTGAGGCATAGTTGGATGGATGGAAGTACTTGTATAAGCACACGTGGGAGCATAAGTTGGTATGGTAGGATAAAGTTGATTGTAGGGAAAAACATTTGATATCAAATTTTGTTGTGCCCATGCTTGATTTACCATCGAGGCTTGATTGCAAGCCCCTAGTTGTCCTACCATAGTTGATTGCTCCATTCCATAACCTTGTGGCCTCAATTGTTGATCTACAATCATAGCTTCTGTGTAGGCCGATGCAAGATCAGTAACCAAGGGATTCATCCTAACAAATATGGCAAACAATGGATCCAATGCTCGAAAGTATATTTGAAGAGCACCACTTTCCTCAATAGTATAGGGAGAAATTAGTCTCGCATAAAGTTTTTGAAATCTCAAGTTGAAACTTCTCACTGGCTCATTAGGTTCTCTTTTGCAAGAAGCAAATTGTTGATATATCATGAGAGGATCAATGAGTAACCTAAATTGATTGATAAAATTATCTTTCAATTGAGTCCAAGATGTAATAGAACCAGTGGGTAAATTGATGTACCAATCATATGCCACCTCATCTAGGGTTCCAGGAAACATTCTACATGCCACATCCTCATGTTCAACATTCCATCTGACTAGGATATCCACATAGGCTTGAATATGTTCCTCGGCTAATGTTGGACCATTGTGTTTAAACTTGGGCAAATGCTTTTCTACATTCTTGGGTAAATCATGAAAATCTCCACTAATATTCAAAGGATTAGCATGTATCCCATACCACGTTCCTACAGTTGTAGCCATTAATGAAACTCAGAGAATAATTTCAAAACCAATTTGTTAGTCATGAATAAAGAAGGAACCATGACACAACAATATTCTAAAAATGTAAATTAGTTTCTGGTTCACCGGATCGCATATGCGCAAGTGAAGAGCATACTCCTAGTGTTGTAGGCTTTATGATTCACAAGATCGCATTACACGCAAGTGAAGAGCATAATACCGACAACCAATACATTTTAGACAAAATAATTCCCTACGAGTGAGCATGAAATGACTAGCAAATATCAAACCTGTAACGTGTTAATAATCATGTTAGCATCAACCAAGCAATGTATCCATTAAAATCAAATGAAAGTAATTGCATGGAGACAACCTCGTTAGTCAAGAAATTTTTTATTTTTTTTTTTTAAATCCAATCAAGACACATTATTCCTGTATGAACAATCAAAAAACGTTAGAACAATGCATAGCAATTCATGTCCTCCTTTTAACAGTACAATGTTGTATTGTTAAAAGAGGGCTAAAGATAATAACCAATAGGGCATGAAATATTCAAAATTTAAATCCCTATAGCATTTAAATCACACTGAAATAAACCGATTCAGGCCCTCCTTCTAGCGCCAAAATGTTGAGTGGATATTTTCACCCTATAACAAAATGATCACTCAACTAGAGTCTCCGACACAAACTCTCTCTTGCAAAGCAAATTAACAACTTCTCCAAGGTCTCTTATGAATAAGCATTGCATATGTATCTCAAATAAAAATATTCAATTTAAATGCTTGGAACACCTTAGTGATTGCAAGTAACTGTAAACAAGGGGCAATGTTGATTTATTTCACCATGAAACTTTAGTGATTGTTCATTGTTTTTTTTTAGATTTTGATATTTTTTAGATGTTTATTATTTTAACATTGAAATTAAAATAAAGTAAAAAATGGAAAAGTAAATGCAGAAAAATAAAAATAGAACACATTCAGTCTGATGCTATCCTATTTCGACAAAATCGAAGATATGAGGTTTTCATGCATGCAACCTAACCTATTGGACCTGCAAAACATGCACAATCTCGATAAGCTAAGTGCTGGCTCCTAAGGATTTGAATGAGGTTTTCAGATTTAAGCATTCGCATGCAGCAACCAAGAAAAACTTGTATCAACTACATTTACAAGCCTAAAATCTGAAAAGGGAAAATAGACATTTAATCTTGCATGCAGAAAATGACTCCTTCTTTCTTGCCCATAAGATGCAAATTTCTGAAATATTATCTGCATTAAATATTTGTCATTTTACAATAGCAGACATCTGGTTCTCCAAAACCAGAAAAAGTGGAAGAAAAGCACTCCAAAGCAGGCCCAGAATGGCTCATCACCCTCAGCTCTGCAACCCTGCTCCCAGTGGTTTCGACCCCTATAACTACCTTTGGCTTCTGCTTTTAAACCTTCTGGTACGGTTCTCTATTTTGCCCTGTGACGCTTCGCTTCATCTCCCAGGTCTCTTCGTTTCATCTTCCCGCCTCTTTGCATTATTTTTGACTTTTGTTCGAGTGTCGAAACGTTTGATCTTCTTGCTAACTGTAACCATTCTGTAACCCTTACACCTTTATGCCACGTGTTCAGTGCTTCCCTGCATGTTCCATAATGACCCCCTGTAAATCGTGACCAAAAATAGCATGTCGCGATATCGTGACATTTTTATGTATGCAGCCTTGCTCCTCTACCTACTCGCGAAAATGAGACATGTCGCGATATCGTGACATTTTTCTGTCAGCAGCCTTGTTCGTCATCATGCATCGCGAAAATGAGACATGTCGCGATATCGTGACATTTTTCTATTCCGGACCGAGCAAATGCAACTTGTTGCGAAATCGTGACGTTTTCTCCTTCGCTGTGTTTTGTTGCACTTAGCCGCGAAAACGTGACATGTCATGAAATCGTGACACTTTTTCATTCCATACCATCTTGCTACTTTCTGTCGTGAAATCATGACGCTTTTCTCTTTCGGCTGTCTCGTTGCTTTACAAAATCGTGACGCTTTTCTCTTTTGTACCATCTCATTGCTTTCTATCATGAAATCATGACGCTTTTCTCTTTCGGACTGCTCTCATTGTACTTGGCGAAAACATGACATGTCACAAAATCATGACATATTTTCCTTCCGTACCATCTCGTTGCTTGGAGCCGCGAAAACATGACCTGTCGTGATATCATGACGTTTTTCCTCTACGTTCATTTTGGCTGCTTTAGGTCACGAAATCATGACATTTTTCATTTTGTCTTTCTCTCTCCTCTATGAACCGTGATTTCACGACATGTCGTGATATCGCGACATTTTGAGTCTTTAACTTGGTTCTTTGTCTTGCACCACGATTTCACAACATGTCGCGATATCACGACATTTTCTCTTCATGATGCATTCTACTGCTCTTAGCCACGAAAACGCGACATGTCACGAAATCATGACAACTTTTCCATTTCTAGCGGAGCAACATGTCGCGATATCGTGACAACTTTTCATTTCTAGCGCGACGGAGCAACATGTCGCGATATCGCGACAACTTTTCATTTCTAGCCGCGATGGAGCAACATGTCGTGATATCGCGACAACTTTTCATTTCTAGCCGCGACGGAGCAACATGTCGCGATATCGCGACACTTCTTCTCTTTTGTGAAATTTTGCTTTTTTCCTTGATTTTTTTAGCATCTGGGTCACTGCGGTCTTCTTTGAAAACATGCAAAAAAGGTGGGTCCCCAATTTTGGGGTGTGTTGTGGATCAGCCACAACAAGTAATTATGTGATGCATGAATACCCCATTACAATGTAAACATTTCTAACACATTTCTATAATAGGTATAACCCTATGGTCATAATTGCCTTAATTTTGTATGCAGTTGGACCAGACTACTAGGCAACACAAGCCAAAAAATGCTAGCTCATCCACAAGTTGGCATTGGTTTGTACAAAAGAATATCACTAATATGATAGACATGTTACCATATGTAGGACTACTCCATTTCCAGGTTGACATATATAGGCCATTTTTGGCAATGGATATTACCCCATGGCTTTTGAAAAACTAATAATTTTAGGGATTCGGGTGCATTCCCCCTTCTTTTCTTTTGATATTCTCTCTTGTTTTATTTTTTGGGAACATGATCATTTTGTGGAAGAGAAAGGGAATTTTTGTTTTTTTGGGGGAGAAATTGCTCATTTTGTGGAGGAGCAACGGTATATTATTGCTTTAGTTAGGGGGATATTATCCTTTTATTAATTCTCAACATTTCTAAACCATGTACATAATAGGATGAGCAAGGGAAAATTTTCACTTAAGGAACAACGACTATGTTGTAGTTTCGTATTTCATTGTAAAAACTAATATTTAAAATGTTAAATTGTGTTGGGATTGTGAGATATACAAGGTACAATCAAAGAAATATACTACCTTCAAAAAAATAAAGATATTTTTCTACAAAATCTAAAAATAAAACTAGGAATGTTTGAATGATTGAAAGACCCTAACGAACACCCTATAAAAACTTATTGGGTGAGGGGAATTGAGACAAAAACCTAGGATGGGGTATGTGAATGAAAGTTATTTTTGGATGTGTGTGCTTTCCTCATGAAATTTTGGAATCAAAGAGGTGTACATAAAATAGCCAGTGGCCATCTAAACATCATTGTTGATGGTCATCTAGTATCTATCCTATCTTACAAAGACTGCTTAATAACCAAAATATCATAAGAAAAAGTGTAAATGATGGTGATATAAAAGGATGATTAAGACTCATGATAGTCATACAAGCATGGTTTCTTATGTAGAAATCCAAGAATGACATAATATAATGCAAGTAAAATGAATGAATATGCCTAATGCAACTAATAAATGAATGTGTAATGCATGATGATGTAAGTAATGCAATATTTTTTTTTATAATTTTTTATTTTGTATTGTTTTTGTTGTGTTTTTTTTTTATATTGGGAAGGTGTGAGAACTTAAGAATCCCTAAAGTGTTTTGGGATTTGTGAGTGTGTGGAAAGTATGATATCTTGAGCATCCCTAAATGGTTGTATTGTTTGTTGTGCAATTGACAAGGATGGTGTGATACCATGAGTGTCCCCACTATGGATCTTATGGGAATCAAGTCTAATTGAATGGAGTGAGTAGACCATCTATGGAAAAATTTCCCCTGTTGATAGCAATTTTTTATATCGTGGCCCACTTACGGATGATAGAGATAATGATTATCTTCTCTATACAACTTGGATTTATGTGTGTTGGGATTTGTGGAGTGTATGTTCAGTAAAGCAATTGCTTTTACCTCCTACAACTTGTGAAGGATTATTAACATGGCCTCAGATAAAGGGGTGTAGGTATGGGGCTATCATTTTGAATGAGGTGGACAAGGTGGATGAGTTTGATGAGGTGGGTGATGTTGAGGAGGGTGATGTGGTTGATGAGATTGATGTGGTGAATGTGGGGAGCATGTGATACCTCGATAAATACCATTATGCATTGTGCTTGATGTGATGTGATTGATTGTATCAAGAGAAGAAATTTTGGTTGATGCCAAGGTTTGGATGGGTTAGTGCAAGAAGAATTTTGATGGGAATGGCTCCCTTTTCAATAATATCTTGCACCAAAATTTTAAATTTGAAGTAATTATTGGTTTCGTGACCCTTTAGTATATGGTAAACACAATAGTGATATTCATTGTAAGACCTAGGTTTAGGATGATTTGAGTCTGTGAGTTTTATTTCTAGTAAGGTGATTGCTTGCACCTCATAGAGCCTCTAAAATATGGTTGAATAAGGTTTGAGAAGGGGTGTATAATTATGAGCTTGATGCTTGTTGCACTTATCTAGTTATGGTTGATTTTGAGGCTATATGGGAGGTGGTTGGGCATATTATATGGTTTGTGAAGGTGGATTTTGAAAATTTTTGGGGTGTTTATGAGGTTGATGATGACTCGAATTTAGTTCAATGTTTGTGAGTTGACTTAGGATTTGTTGTAAGTCATTATTTTGGTGATTCACTTGTATCTCAATGTTGGCTAACCAATCCAAGATATGTTTTAGACTAGGTGGAGGTGGTTTTTGGTATTATGGAGGGGGTTTTTGAATGGATTTTGATGAAATTTTGTGGCAACTAGTACGTGGTGAAGTTGGATTGGGTGTAGTTGCCAAAATATAATTAAGCATGTTTAGATTAAAATCCCTCAATATATGAGCAGATGTGGATGGTTCATGATGATTTTATCTAGTGGTTACATTCACATGCTCATGTTCTTGATTCAACTTGGAATGTTCAACTATGGTAGCTTGATTACCCCCATGTTGGTGTAGTGGATACACATGTTCTTGATTTTATGGAGATGTTGGATGAGATAGAGTAGGTATGATTGGATTCAATGGTAGTAGAACATACAACATGGAGAGAACATTGGATGTATCTACAAGTTGTGTAGATCAACTTGGTGAGCTCTGGTTCTCTATCACAATGTCAATCATTCCAAAAAAACTTGATTTGGGAGAGTTGTGTACACTTTATTAGCCTAATTAGGTTGTTTCAGTTGATTGATAGGTGTTGTGTTTATCATGCATTATGGAAAGGGGTCTTGGTAGACTCCTATATTTTGATTATTACAAGTAAGGGGATTATCAGTCTAAATTTCTTACTTCTCGATCATATATTACACTATATTTTTAAATACATAGCATGACTAAATTTCATACCCCTTTTATCAATGATAGTTATAGTATTGATCCTCCCTATAATATTTGGTTTTACGATGATTCAAATCCAATTGTTGGATATCAAGGAGCATAATTACTTACACCTCGCATAAGTGATTGAATATTGATGCCAAAGACTCTAGTAATGGTGTATATTGGTGAGGCGGCCGAAGTTGTTGAATTTGTAGTTTTTTTTGTAGTTATTGTATATGTTGCAAATGATACTATGCATGTGGAGGTTGTCCTGATATTTCAATTACAAATGCAAAGATTACTTTGAGGGCTTGGGGAAACTCAAAACAACTTGATTACTGGAGATACCTTTGGTTGTGCTTGATTGCCTTTAAAATTATTGTTTGACCATTCCTTTTTTGGATATTAATATATCCTTCTTGGACCTTAATGTCCTCAATGAATTTGGCCTAAGCTAAAGCCTCCTTGAAAGTCCTATATTGTTGGAGTTGCAATAAAAATGATACCAGTTTCAAGAAAATCCTTGTGAACATCCAAGTAAGCTCTATGATGGATAAAATAAAGGATAATTTTGACATAATTTTTATCCACCTATTTCCATATTCTATGATTGGATCATCATCAAATTAATGAATGCTAGACAAGTCAGTCAAGTTTACCTTTTTTCTAACGCTAAAGGCAAAGCGTTCTAGAAATGCATCCACAAATTGATTAAAGGTGTATATGCTATGGCATGGTATATGATTATACCATTCCAAAGCACTCCCTATCAATGTTATAAGGAATGTACTTAACATAAAGGAGTCATTGTCTTTAATATGATAGCATATATTGATGAAGCTTGTCATGTGCTCTTGCACATATTCATCACCTATGAAATTTTCGAGTTTAGTCATATAAAAATGCTAAGGGTATGGTGGTGATGAAACTGATGTATGCAAAGGTTTATTACTAAGCTACTTTAGGGTGGATTTTTGGCAACCCAAGCCTTGAGTTTATTTTTCCAATGAATTTATCTGGTATGTTAGCACTTTGTATGCTATGGTGAAATGATATGATTTACCCAATGTTACCCTTGATTAGGTAGAGGGGGTTTATTTTGATGTTGAGGTGGATAATAGGTATGGTCATTAGGTACCTCATCATAAATGTATTTAGCGTAGATAACAACCTATTATTGATATCCCCATTGGGTTTGTTCATATAATTCCTCCTCCTATTGATATTGGTACTATTGAGGAGTAGGAGGTTCTTTATGATGACCAAGTAGTGGCCTTTGATATTTAACATGATTTTGGGATGGCCGATGGGTAGGTTTTGATACTATATGGGGTGCCTCATGCATTGTTGCATTTGAGGCCTATGAGTGATAGGGGTAGGCACAATTTCATGTAGTGCCTAGTGGACCCTTTGTAGGTGTACCCATTTTTGGTCCACCCATTGTTGATTTAATTGTTGAAGGTCTAATTGAAGTTGATGTAACTATTATTATTAGTTAAGGTTTTTTCTAGGTCCCTAATAAGTGTTTTTTATTTACCCAGATGTAAGGGGTCTATTTAGCCTTGTATCTACAATATGGATGGGTTTGTCTTGTCTCTCACCCCTAGTAGGATCTACAACTTATTTTTCATGATCTATAGAGATTGAATTGACCTAATATTGAGGTTTGAAGGTGATATGGAGATGCAATATTCTCAAATGAACACTCTCTCTTGAAACATATAGGTATTTGGATCACCCTCTTATATGACAAATGTGAGAGCTAACATAGGTTGTTTGTGAGAATTATGATTAACATACATATCCTATTGGTAGTATTCTTGATGTATATATATATTCTCAATTGGATGGTCCTCATAGTAGTCATCTTGTTATAAGATGTACTCTTGTGCTACTTCTAAGGGATCTCTATGATGATTTAAGATGCGAATGTGCAACATTGCCGTACTAGACCCCTTAGTGGGTGGATGATTCTTTTTATAGAAATCATGCAAAGTGTCTAGATCATGAAAATATCCTTTATAGTTGTACGCAAGACCTATCGGTGCCTCCTAAATAGGGATTTCTTGAAGGTTATATTCCCTATATAAAGTATTCACGTGTCATCTTATGTTAGGGTACTAGTCAAGGATGGAAAGGTCCTCTAGGGTAAATCGTAGATGCTCCATTTCTCCTTGTGAATATTTAGTAGCACTAGCTCTTGATTGATACTAACTACATGTTGTTACCATTTTCTAAGCTATGCAAATAGTAAGTAAACAAAGAAGCAAGAAAGCAATGTTTTTGTGTTTTTTTTATTTTTATGATTTTTTTTGTTTTGGATTTTGGTGTGTTTTGACTTAAAATCTATTCCTATGATAGCTAAAATTTAAATGAAATGAAAAATTTGAAAGGTAGTTTATGCACATTTTATTTTGAGGAATGCAACACAAGTGGAAAAAAATTGCTTTCTAGGATGCAAGATATGGCTACTAGGTATCCTAAGGAAATAATTTTACCTCCCAAAAGAGGTTGCACTATTTGAGTCTTGCTACTTTCCTAACTAGAATTTTTCTTGACACTCGAGCATGCTTGGACAAGAATGATAATTATGTTCCACTTATTATTGAGCCTTATGGTTGAGGGGCATCTAATACTAACCTACCCTGGGCACACCCGAGAGTAGGGGACTTTCTAGTGATGAAGTCTAATGTTACTAGTCTTTATTGGGGGTTGGTGATGAAATCCAACCTTACTAATGTTCAAGTGATATGTGTGTGTGTGATTTTTATTTTATTTGTTGAAAAATGGAAACAAAGAGAATACAAGTGATTCTAAATAATGCAATTTATAAAATAAAATACTTTTATTTTTACTACATTTAGATTTGTTCTTTCTATCAAGCAGCAATGCAAAAAAAATAGTTAAGAATAGAGAAACCTAAAACTAAAATAAATAAACATAGATGCAATTATGTTGTATGATTTTCTTATTTTTCTTTGTTTTCCTTTTTCAAAAGCATGAAATGTAATAGAAGTGATAAGGAAGGAAGAAAACCCTAACCTAAAATCCTTTTGTTAAATTTGGAATGTAGATTTATAGTTGTTTTAGGTCCTTGATTAGCGATATGTATGGTGGTGTAGTTGAGTTCTCCTTTGACATGTATTGTTTGTATACATGCATGCAAAAATAGGGGTCACAAGGGCCTCAAGATGATATCATAAATTGAATATTCCGTAGGATGATACTGTATCACTCTTAGACAATTGTAGAACATGGTTCATCTCAATATTAGATGATTACGACATCAAATAGAGATCGTCCTATATGGTTGTGATTGTGTACCTATAAATCACAAAAGTAAGCAAAAATTAGTCATTTTGACTTATCAAAATAATAAATGATGAAAAAGTGATACCCTCAAGGGGTCCCATCATGATCACAATTTGAAATCATGAAAACAATACACCATAAAACAAACAAAACAACATGATACACAGAAAATAAATGGCAAAAAAATTGGCTATATAAATTGCATTGATCTCTTTAAAAATGTGTTACAATGAATCCCCTTCAAGGATTTTACAAATGATACAACAATAACATTATAATAATGTGTAATCCAAAATATATTCGTGCACACAATAATATTTTGGAGTGCAGGTTTTTGATGATTGTCACATTGAGAGTCAAATCTGATAGTCTTGCACAATATCTGATCTCATAATCTAAATGTAGTGAAACACAAGAGGAATTGGTAGTATCTATAGGGACCACTAACATTGAACCTATTTTTTTCAAGTATTAAAGTGAAATAAAGCAAATTCGTGCATGTAATAATAAATATCTATGCCATTATAATAAAACCAAGTGCATAAAAGGATCTATTATTAAAAAAAATGTGTAAATGTTGATCTAATTAGATAGATATATAAATTAACAAAATTGGTTACCTAAATAGGGCCATATTAGGTCAATAAAACCTTGACTATCATCATCTTAGTTCAATACAATAATGTCTACGAGCCATCTTGGGGTGATATGGTCACTGTCGTAGATTTTTAACTCTTAAGAACCAGGTTTGGCAGTGTTGGGGGGTCCACAAATAATTTTATCAATGAATTTATCATGAGTGGGAATGTGAGCTTACTGATTTTGATGATCTTGAGCAATATTTTTAGTCATGTGATGGGGTGGAAGGTGACTTTGAGGTAGAAATCCAATAGCATGACAATATCAAGGAAACTTGGAGAGCAAATTTGGTAGCACTTCATGGAGGTATGAATTCAACATTATTATTTTTTTATAGTGGGAAGAACCTCCATTTTATATAAATCATGATATGCATCCAAGGAGGGACAAGTGGTAGTGAATGGCCACGTCACTACATATTTACAACAAAATTAGAGGTGGTAGGAGAAATTTTTTTGCCTACAGGGCACCTAGTGCTAGCAAAAAACCTATCACGATGTTGATAAGCACCCATTATTTTTTTATTTTCATGTGTGTGTGGCCATATTAGGTCAATACAATCGCAACTTTGAGGTCATATCGGGTCAATATGGCCATGTATTTGAGCCCATATTAGATCAATATGACCATGAATTTGAGGCCATCTCAAGTCAAGACGACCACAAATTTGAGGATGTATTGGGTTAAGATAGCCATGCTTCCCATGGGGGAAAAGTGCCTTTGCTATAAAAATATATTGAATTAGCATTACGACTACCCTAGGTGGGTTATAAGGGTTAGAAGGAGTTATTTGGAGAATCTCTTCGATATGACACATTTTAGGTGTCTACATATGCCTCTTTTTGAGATGCTTTCTGTGACACATTTTAGGTGTCTACATATGCCCCTTTTTGAGATGCTTTGTGTGACAACATAATGCAAAGCTAAAAAAGAGAACCTAAAATGGTCAGTTTGATGGTTAATGATATTTATTAAGAAGTAAATATAAGATATCTCAATCATAGGAAGAGCATGCACTTTTGAATCATTGCTTTTAACAAGTTGAAAATTTTGATTTTAGTAAACCTTTCAACCATGGTATAGTAGCTCAAGTAAAAAGTTGGGAATCTATGGGTGCATGCTTTAGGTATACCAAAGTTTTGTTTGAATTTGTTTTTGCTTGTTATCTACTCCACAAGAAGGGCACATGATAGTCTTTGACAATTATTATTTAATGAATACAATTTGTATTATTGAGTGTTTGATTATTGAATTGATTTTAAAATGAAAATTTTGTAGTTATTGGCTACCCCCTCAAGTAATTAGTCGATGGAAGAGTTGAAAAATCAATGATAACGATGATGCACTTAGCCAAGATGTGATGGTTTGCATGAAAGTTAGTGTGGTGAAAAAATAATTTGTTTTTTAATGAGTGGTCTTATGGTAAATTACTCATCCTACTGAAGTACATGGATAACCAATTGCTACAACTGCCAAGTTACTAGAGTAAATAACTAGATACGATATTCACTCAAAATTTTTGAATTGATTTGACCAAAGAGGTTAAGTTCATTTGGAGCCTTTTGAATTGATTTAACCAAATTGGTTAGGTGTCTTTAGAACCTTTTTAATGAAACTATGACCAAAGTGGTTAGGTACCTTTGGGACCTTTGAACTAAAATTTGAATTTAGAGATGGCAAGTCAAAGGGTGTAACCTTTGACAAAATAACACAAGCTTTTGAGCCTAGTAATTGATTTTATTAATGTGAATGTGAGGCAAAGGATGCAGCCTTTGACAAAAGGATGCATTCTCTTTAACCTAGAAGTTGATATGTTGATTTATGATTATGTGATTGATTGATGTTTGAAGTGAATTAGATATTTGGTGGGGAAGATGCACTACCTTGATTGCCCCAAGTGTATTGATTGCTTGTTGTTATTATTGGTAAAGGTGTAAGACCTTGGGAAGATGCACTACCTTTATTATCTCAAGAGAATATCTATTCTTAGAAACGTACTTGGTGTTGACATAAAATCTATTGCCACGATGATAGGTGCCCATTTTTTTTTCACACTTGTGGTCATTGTAGGTCAATATGGTCATGACTTTGAGGTCATCTTGGGTCAATATGACCATGACTTTGAGGTCGTCTCAAGTCAATATGACCATGACTTTGAGGCCCTCTTGGGTCAATATGAACATGACTTTGAGATAATCTTGAGTCAATATGGCCATGCTTCCCATAGGGGAAAAGTGCCTTTTCTAGCAAAAGATAATGAATTAGCCCTTAGGTTGCCCTAGGTGGGTTAGAAGGGTTAGAAGGAGCTATTTTGGAGAATATCCTTGATATGACGTGTTTTAGGTGTCTATAATTACCTCAACTACTTTGTTGTTATTATGTGTTTCTTAATTTATTATCCATTATTTGATGGTTGCTAAAGAATTGAATAGTTGAAATAATAAAAATAAATGAATAAATGCAATGATCAATGAATGAAATAACTTAACTAATTTATGATGGTTAGATTACTAGATGTAGATAAGAAGAGTGAGGGAATAAAAATAGATAATAAAATAGGAAATATAGGGAAGATTAATAGATGAAGAAGAATAGGAAATCCACCATAACATCAAAGAAAGCAAAGAGGGACTTATATTATGCCATTTGAATCAATGTAGACTAAAATAGGTTAATGTTATTAAAAAACATGATCTAAAAAAAAAAGAGTGACAAAAGAATAAATATAGAGTAATACCCAATAAGGATGTGTGCTCATGAATGGCTAAAGATGGATCAAAACCCATTATGGATGTGATGCTTGTTAGTGGCCATGAATCTATCCTATGAGGGTGCAATACTTATTGATGAGAAAAATTGTATGGAATGATACCCACTATGGGTGTGTTCTCGCTAGTGACCAAATATAGAGTGATACCTACTATGGGTGTGTGCTCGCTAGTGGCTAAAGTGGGATGATACCCGATAATATGTATGCTTACAAATGGTCTATGGTAGATAAATGCTCATTCATAACCACTATCCTGTATGGGTGTAGTGCTTGTTGATAGCCAATATGAGTGTGACCCAATAGGAGCAGTGTGCTTGTACATGGTCAAAAGCAAAGTGTAACCTAATAGGAGTATAGTGCTCATAAAAATGATAAGGTATTGAGAAAATCAAATAAAATATGTGTGTGTGTGTGCATATGATAGATATAAGTAATATAGATGAGTGAAAAATAAAATAATGGAAAGTAGTGTTTGTGGGTATCCTTGTTAATATTTTGATAGCTAAGAGATGTGTGCAAAAAAAATATTGTATGAACACCATAAATTATATTAATGCAATATCTATAATATTCTATGAGGATACCTTAACAATAAAAAGATCAATAAGAAAATGGGTAATCAAAATAAGATTAAAAAGAATAAGTGTATATCGTTTGTCTTGGAGAAAAGGAAAAAATATGGAAAACTTTCAAAGAACAAAGGATATACAAGAGATGAAGAAATATATCCCTTTACTTGGAGAAAAAATGATGATTATTAATAATTTCAAGGTCATGGAATATATATAAGATATAAGCTTTCTTTGTGCTAATGGATGTAGTAATGTAAAATAATTATAATAACAAATTTCCCACTAGCACATAAATACCTCATGTATGTATAAGAACAAGTAGAGGTAATAATTAGCATCTTGGTAGGAGAAAGTAAAATACATACCCTAAGTCAAGGATTCTCTAAGAATTAGTGACCTAGTGTGAGTGCAATGTATATGAGCTAACCTAGCTAGGTGTCATCACTTTCCTCTTTACAAAGTCTCAAAAAAGTCTATATGATCAAGTAGTCAGATGCAAATATCCTCAAGCAACAAAATAGTTATATGACAAGCATAAGTGCAAAAGGAGGAGTATATCAAGCAATTCATGCAAGTTATGAAATCGGTCATGCAGTATGAGAAAACAATCTAATGCATTTTGGCACATAAGAAGATGAAGAAGAGAAAATGATTAAGAAGAATAAAATAATAGAAGAATAGAAAATTATAAATGAAGAAAGAGAGATGAAAAAAGAGATGATAGATGTGAGATAATGTATAATTTATTTTTAGGTGCATTATTTTCATTGGCTATTTATCTTCTTTACCATATATCATTGCTAAGCATTATGTTCCCAAGCCCAACTTGGCTTGTCATGACAAAGGGGCCTAGCCAATAGGGCTAAAATTTTCCCTTTAGATCTATGTAAGCATTAGTGTTCTTTTAATTTTTAAAGGATAAAGTTCCCAACCTCAAAATAAATATTACCAACTTTCGTAGTGTAAGTTTTCTTGAGCATATTATGATATGCTCAAATATACTCTAAGGCATAGATGCAATATTCATTCAACAAATCTAATTGGTTTAAATACTCTAAATGATACTCATTGTCGACTACGGTATATTGCAACAAGATACGTAATGACATGACCTCTAACTCAAATGGAAAGACTACCTTAGTGCTAGATATCAAGATACAAGGTGTTACATATATAGGAATTGTACATTGGTATGATAGACCGACAAGGTAAGGTATAGATGGATATGCTAGTCTTGATCGATATTACTAACCAACTTCTTGAGAAGCTTGACTAGGGACTTATTAGATATTTTAGTTTGGCCATTACCCTAGGAGTGGTAAGGGGTTGACATTTTATGTTGAATATTGTACTTAAAATAAATCTTATGGACATTCTTATTCTTGAAAGTAGTTCCATTGTTAGAGAAAATTACCAAAGGAGACTCATACCTACAAAGAATTTGGTTTAAGATGAACTTGGAGACTTGGGAATCAGTCACCATGGCCAAGGGCATGAATTCTACCAACTTGGTAAAGTATTTTTTTATCGTGATGATAAATGTGTGACCATTAGATGACGTGGGGATAAACTTCCATATAATGTCAAATTCCCACATGGAAAATGGTCAAGGGGAAGAAATAACTAATAGGTTTTGGAGGAGCATGAAAAGGTTGTGATATTGATACTTGTCACAGTGTTGAACATAGTCACATGCACTTTTATCTATGGAAGACCAATAATGACCTATCACAAAAATATTTTTGATAATTGCATTACCGCTAAAATGGCCTCCATATGAGGCTTTATGAGATTCACTAAGGGCTTGCGAGGCTTCATTAGAGTTAAGGTATTGTAAGCGGATACCCTTGAAAGAATGTCAATATCAACTATCATCAATTATCATAGATCAACACACTCTTTTTTGAATAATTTTTTACTTGTTGTGATATAAGCCATCAGGCATTGTGCCATCTGGAAGAAATTTAAAAATGTCCATGTACCAAGGATCATATGAAGAGGCTTTAAAGTTTAGGATATCCAAGGAAACGTTTCTAGAACTAAGGTTAGGGGGCTCTCAAAATTAATGGATAATAATACTTGCTTGATCATATTCCAACTCCAAGGGGATAAGGGGTGCAATAACGAGCATGTAATATGCATGGTGGTTGGAGGATTTAGGTATAAACTCTATGGTTACACTATCGAAGGCTAACATGAGATTAGTGATAGTCTCTTTCTAGAGTTTTAGTTTATCATATTAAGTTTGGTAAACATAATCAACCTAACTAATCACAAGTTAAGATTCATCAAATATGAAAAGGCTCCTATTTTTTAAGGCTAAGGATACCCTAAGACTTAGGATCAAGGTTTTCTACTCTATGGTTTTATTGGTACAAGAAAAGTGCAACTTGAAGTAAATGGGGATCATTTATTTTTTTATGAATGACTAGAATTATTCTAGACCCAATGCCCTTTAAACAACGAGCTCCATAAACAAACAATAACAAAGAATTGGGCTCTTCTAATTCTAGGCTAAAACAATAATTAGGAAACTCGACAACTAAGGGATAAGAGTATTCTAAAGGATCAATGGCTATTTGGTTAGCAATAACTTGACATTTTATAGAATTTTACCATATAAAGGTTATGTCAAATTTTCTAAGGGCTAGAACCCACTTGGAAAATTGACTTGAAAGGTGGGGCTTTGACATTAAGTAGTTAAAGGGATAAAACCTTGAAACTACTAATGTCTTATGGCTAAGCATGTAGTGTCTAAAATTTTGAGAGATAAAAACTATAGCAAGGTAAAAGCTCCTCTAAGGGAGTGTATGATATTTTGTAGATACTGAAGGTTCTACTAATATAGTATATTACTCACTCTGTATTTTGACCATCATGTTTAGCAAGCATGATCCCCAAAGATTAGGCTATGGTTTCTATATAAATAATTAAATATTTACTTGCATTGGGTGGGATAAGGATAGGTAGGGAAGTGAGATACTTCTTGAGTTTCTCAAAAGATTTTTGACACTTATATATACATCATTTTTAAGTATCTTGAGAAAAGGTTGACACTTATCCACTATTTGGGATATGAAGCGATGAATAGCTTGAAGTTTTCCTTGCTAACTACCCAACTAAGTTAGGTTATGGTGAGGAGGTATGTTAGTAATAACTTATATCTTGGTTGGATATACTTTTATGACTCACCTAGACATAATCAAGCCTAAGATCTTGCTATATGTGACACCAAACACATACTTAAAGGGTTTAATATGAACTTTGTATTTTCAAAGTATTTTGAAGATTTGTATTAATACTTATGCATGAATTTCCTGATGGATGGACTAACCAAGAGAGTTGTCCACATAATCTTCTACTATATAATGCATCAAGTCATGAAAGATGTAAGTTATTACCCTTTAATATGTGGCACCCATACTATTTAAGTTAAAAGCCATTACTCTATAATATAAGGTTCCCCATGGAGTTAAGAAAGCTTTATTGGATTGGTTCTAAAGGGAAATTTTGATTTGATTATATCACAAGAAACCATCCTTTAGAAATAGCATTCCATATCTAATGGTGAAGTCTACTATCATGTCTATGTTGGATAAGGTAAATTCATCCTTAGGATAGACTATGTTTATGTCCCTAAAGTTGGTTCATATTCTAATTGTACCCTCCTTCTTGGCTATAGGAATGATGCTGGAGATCCAACTAGAAAAGTCAATAGCTTTGATAAAATTAATATCAAAGATTTTTTGGAGATCCTCTGTTACTAATAGAGCAAATTTTATGATAAATATTCCTAAAATTTTGCATTATGGGTTTGATATTGGGTTTAACTATTAGGTGGTACATGACTAAGGAAGGGTCAAGCATTGACATGTTGGCATAGGAGCAAGCGAAGATATCTCAAAATTCCTTTAATAACTTGGTCAATTGCTCTTTCTCATTCATGATAAGAGCTTTATCTACGTAGTATAGGGTTCTCTTCAGTTCCTATATTAACATTGATGGTCTCCTCAATGAGGATGTGAGATTCATAATCATAATGAGGAGGGGTTAGTATAACTCCTAGTTTCTCAAAGTCTTTAGGAGGTATAGAAATTGGATACTCTTGATATTTAGAATTTTGAACATCAATAACACATGAGACTGACCCATCAAAGAAAAAGCTATTTCAAAGGATATCTTCATGAGCTATATCACAAATAGTATCTCATTTAGCATATTATATGGGAGTTACAATGAGCTCATGGTGAAGTAAGGTCATAATATTACAAATAAATATAGTTGAAGGATAAAGGGGTCCCTCATTCTCATCACTCAACTCTAATCCATGATGACCTATGAATTCAACATAAATGATGACTTCATCATCATAAACTAGTAAGAGTTGGTTATTATTGGGGATGTAGCCTATGCCACATATTCCAAGCCATAGTTAAACTTTTAAAGACTATTTTATGCCTTTTTTTTGTGGTCCTAATCCATTACCTTTATATCCTTTACTAGATAGGATGTTCTTAAGTAGTCGATAATCATATGATAGGTAGCAATGGAAAAAGGTTCTTGCTAACAATGTGTCTAAGATCTTGGGTCCTACCCTAAGAGGAAGGAATATGATACCATATGCCTCTTGGGATTAATTATTAAAAGCTTTTATTATAACATCTAAATTAGTTAAACCTTCCTAATTTAGACCAAAATTTTAGAAAAAATTATAATTGTATATGCTGAGGGAGGAACCATTGTCTACCAATATTTTCATGATAAATATTTCTCCAATATATCCAATAATGTAAAAGGGAGAATCCCCTTGTATGGTTGATTAAGGAATATTATATTAATAAAAATATATGTGGCTAATCCCAAGAGCACCTACAACAGTGGTTAATTTACTAGGTGGAAGGTCTTGTAGGTTGGATTGCTGGATTATAACCTTGACCAAGGATTTCCTATGAATGGGAGAAGTTTGTAAAATATTTAAGAGTCAAATATTGGCTGGGGTACTAGCTACACATTATTTTAAGTCATAGCAAACTATTGGTTAAGGTTTTACTACCAATAACAAATAAAGAGGCTAAATATCTTTGATGACTCCCTCATCATAGTAAACTAGGTAAAAGGATTTTTTGAATGTTAGCATCCAATCCTGAAATATTACAAGGAGCTTTCTGACACATTTCTAGCCAAACTAGAGTGGTACGACATTGAGGCAATCCCTCACACATTGAACAGATTCATAGACACCAAGGAATATTTGGGATCCTTGATCCCCTAGAATCCATATGCTAATTTCACTACCATTCATGTCAAAGCACTTTTGCACTCAATGATCTAGTGTGAGACTTTTCATAACAATGAATCTATCAACATGATCCATATAGAGCCATACCATGACTGGTTCTATAAAGTCAAAGACTTCTTATAGAATATGCCTTGGGGGTCTTTGATCTCTCAAGGTCCTATGGGGAATGGTACCACTATTCACCACAAGGATATTTCTCATTCTATGTTTGTGCAAGTCAAATTGTAGGAGGAACAAGTCATATTATCTGTTGAGGCTATAGCCTATCAATATTGGCTATCCCAATTATAGGATTTCTTGAGACTTAGAATTGTCCCACAGGGACTGTCACATGAAAAAATACAAGCATTCAAGCAAAAAGTTATTAGATATGTCTTGCTAGGAGGTATATTGTATCATAAAAGCTACGATGGAGTTATCCTATATTGCTTAGATCCCAAAGAATCAGCTTGGATGATCTCGCAAGCTCATGAAGGTACGTGCAATGGACATTTCAATAGCATGGCCATTGCCAAGTGCATCCTTCGAATGGGATATTACTGGCCCACCATGGAGAAGGACTGTTGTGAGTATGTCAATAAATATATCAAATTCGAACAACATGTAAATATGATGCACTTGCCATATCATGCCTTACAACCTATTCAGGTAGCTTGGCTATTTTCTCAGTGGGGTTTCGATCTAATTGGAAATATTTCTCCCCCATATTTGGGCTAGAATATGTTCATCTTAATGGCCACTGAGTACTTCACAAAATGGGTGGAAACGGTCCCCTTAACCTTGATAATTGGTCCTTATATTGTGAAGTTCATACTCCATAATATATTTTGTCATTTTGGGGTACATTTCAAAATAATCTTGGATAATGGTCTATCATTCAAAAATAAAAATTTGTTATCTTTAACAACCAAATACAACATTCAGCATAGTTTTGCAACACCATACTATATGTAGGAAAATAGGAAAGGAGAGGCCTCAAACAAGACAATAGTAGCCATATTAAAGACGATGAAAAAGAATCATAAGGATTAGCATTTGCAATTACCCTTGGCGTTATGGTCTTACAAGACTAGCAACGGACGCCCACTGGGGTAATCCTATTTTTTCTTGTATATGGCATTGAGGCCATTATACCCTTAGAGTTGGAAATTCCAGCATTGTGCATCACATTGAGAGAGTTCATAAATGATGACTCTACACGGTAAACTTACCTGGATCAATTGACCCTTCTAGATGAATGACACATCAATGCTCTTGAGCACCTTCACGTCTACCAAGATCGTATAACACAAGATTATAACAGTAAATTCCATATGAGAGACTTAAAATTTAGGTATCTTGTGCTTAAATAGAACCAGTAGAACTCAAATCTATTGCCGCATCTATGAGACAAATTTATAGCCAATTGGATAGGTCCCTATATCATCTCTAAGAATATTGGGACTAGGGCATATCACCTAGAAATTATAGAGGGTTTTTAGGAGTCAGAGCCTCTCAACATAATTAATTTAAAGGAATTTCACACATAAATCAACAAAATATAAAAAAAATTCAAATAAATTTCAAAATATTCCAAAAAAGTAGAAATAAAAAAAATCCAAACAAATCAGAAAACATCAAAATAAAAAACAAAAAGCCCCAAAGGCATCACAAGATCTTTGGCCAAATAAAAAAAGGCTCCAAAGGTAGCATAGCACCTTTGGTCAACTCACAAAAATCCCCAAAGGAATCTTAAAGCCCTTTGGTCAATTCACAAAAAGCTCCAAAGGTATCTTAAAGCCCTTTGGTCAACTCACAAAAATCCTCAAAGGTATCTTAAAATCCTTTTGTCAATTCACAAAAGTATCCAAAGGCATCTTAAAGCCCTTTGTTCAACTCACAAAAAGCTCCAAAGGCATCTTAAAGCCCTTTCATAAACTCACAAAAGCCCCAAAGGCACCATAGGCGCTTTGGTCAAAAGCAACGCACAAAGGCACAAAAACATTTCAAAATTCAAAAAGATAAAAAAATATTCATAATAATAATAACTCAAAAACAATTGAAAGCATAAAAAATATAAGAACATTTGCACTATACATTTACATTTTCATTCACATAGTTGCATTGCACTTAGGCATGTCCATCCATGGTATTTGCATTAGGGAAAATTATGTTTGCAATCTTAAAAATGACACCATGTTTGTGTCTAAATCATGCATCTTCAAAAATCCATCATAATCCATAGCCCATGTGTGTATCTGTATTTTTCAACAGAACCCATCTTGTTTCTATAAGGAATATACTAGGATTTTCTAGTCACTCAACCATACCTAGTGGTTTTATCAAACATTGTAGAAAGTTGTATTAGCTTTTGATAGATGAGGTTTGGTTTTGATAACACCTGATATATTTTAGAATCCCATCACTAATAAAAACACTAAAATACTAGTTGGAACAAAGGAAATATGAATGTTATGAAGTGATATTAGATATCCTAAGGTGAAAAGTTTATCTTGCTCATCCCCCTGTGTGACCAACTTGGAAATGCTGAGAATTGGCAAAAGGACAAGTTCACCCCTACCCAAAGAAATCCCTTGCTTTAATCTAAACAAGAAAAAAAATATAGAATAAAGAAAAATTCAAAAACAAAATGAATAGTGATTATCATAACTACATGAATCCCTTGCTCACACAGAAAAATAAAAGTAAAATAAATAGTGGTTTTCATCACTAAATCATGAGCAAGTATCCCAAAATAAATATGAAGAAAAGAAGGGAGTATGAACTTGAATACATAGAATTCTCAACATGAATGAACTCAAAGCTACCCTTACGCACGACGATATGTCTATTATATTAGCATCTAACTGTTGTACAAACCAATGTTTGCATGTGGAAGAGTTAGCTTTAGGTGTCATGTATTGCCTAGTGGTCAAACCAATTAAGTCCAACTTAGGATTAGGATAAATATTTGAGGATCCCCAATATAGAAATGGGTTGAATGAATCCCACCTTGCACTAGGGTATGCTTGTGTTCTATCTAATATATTCATTTTTGCACACATGGATAATGAATATCTAGGTCTTCATAACAAATGTTTATCCTGAAAGGGCTCTATATTATCAGTATACAACCATTTTATGAAGCAACTAGGGTGTTTGAGTCTCATGGAAGACCTCAAAAATACTCCAATAACAAGTCATATCATCAATAACATCATCAACTTTATTTTAGAGGTTTGGTTTTCTAAACAAGTGTACAAGATAGGATAGATACCAAATAAATGTTAGAAATGACAATAAAACGACCACTAACTATTTTGTGCATATTTATAGCAACCTATAAATAAATTACATACATGTCACATAATATCATATCACATTAACGTTTAAATGATTAATTCTTATTATGAGAATTATTATTTATTCATGATTTTTATACATTCCGTGATGTCGACCATTATATTGTCAAACTCATATCACATCATACCATATGTTTTAAGTAATTATATCATACAGGTTTATTTATATTAACTCATAATCATAGTGTATTATACATATTGCATCCACCATATCATAACAACATAATTTGAATGCATACAATTAAATCAAAATCAAACATGCATTTAACCATAAGCATTCCATCCACATATGCATCCATCATCATCATCTAGATCATGCCATCTAAGCATCCACACATCATAAAGCATAGTTCATGAAAGAAACATAGCATAAGATCATAAAGTATTCCATCTACACATATAAATAATAACATATAACACATCACAACACATACATATCACATAAGTCATGATACTACATCCATAAACATAAAAACATAATCATAAATGGTCACACATAATGAGTCTCAAAGTCTAGATATCATATAAACATGTGTCCAAATAAGTACATGTAGGTACAAAAATTACCAATAAGGCTACAACTATGTAGGTTGGCTGACCTTACACCCAAAAATAGGTACAAAGTGTCCAAGGAGCCAAATGCTCAAGAGTGGCCTTCTCCACTAGTATCACCTTCGCCCTTGGTGCCCCCTCTAGGAGGAGGTATAGAACTGGAACTCTCAGTCTGCTCTATCTAAGACCTAGTCTTATGGATTGATCAAGCTTATGAATACCTTGAAGTACTTTGGCTAGTCCTCTATGACCCTCCTACCCCTGGCATCTCTGATAGATGGCCTCACCAAAGCCTGACCTCTTACTCCAATGCTAGGATGTAGGAGGCATCTTGGGTGCACTCCCCCAAATTATATGCATCTGCATCTAGACCACCAGGTCCTCGATGTGCTATAGTAGGTGGTGCAATCTGTACCCAAGTAGCATCTTGCTTAGCAATAAGCTAGGCAATCTATCTCTAAATATTGACAATGGTAGCATCCCTCTACTGAACCTAAATTTAGGATATCTATAGCTCGACCTTGACCTAGTGTAGTTGAGCCTGGAGGGGAGACTCCTAATCCTCAATAACTAGCTCCTCATGCTCCTCAGGGGCAACCTGCTCCTTTATATACTACTCCTCTACCACCTACTCTTTTTGTCTTGATTTCCCCCAATCATCCATTCGAGACCACACTTAGCACCATTAGGATCCTCTACATCAGTAACATCCAAAGACAACCCTAGGTGGCCACCACTATGCCATAGCCATGTAAACCACCAATGGTTATACTCATTAGTAACTCTCATATAAACCACACAAGGATCAACTATAGGAGGGTCATCCTCCTCTAGAACTGTTCTAACTTTAGGAAGTAGAAGGTTCCTATCTATGACAATCTAATGATAGACAACCGGTTTGATATGAATATTCTGCTAGATACCAAACTGGAAAAGCACCCTAGAATAGTAGAAAAATGCTCTGATCCCATCCTTGTAGCTGATAACCCATCGGTCTCTTCGATTCCTAGCAGTGAAGCTAGCTGAGTCATCCCAAGTAGGGCACTCATGGTAAGGTCTCCAAATTGTGTCAGCTATCTGTAATCCAATTAAAGAAACTATATAGTTGGAAATCACCCCTAAAAAATGATGGCTTTTGCATTCCTCAAGCACTTTGGGCCACCTAGATCCATAGCACTAAATATCATCATCTAACGTAGTGATATTCACTAGAAGCCCTACTAGGCGGTCAATCTTGATATGCTCCCATCACCAAATTTGGAGGAGCAAGCTGCAAGTGATACTGGCCCATTTGTGGCATTGAATGTGGTATAGCTTGTTGTAGCACTATGCCAGTAGTGCATGCCCCCAAGAATATATGATAGGTGTCACACTATCAATCAAATCCTACTCCATAACCAAGAGGTTTCATGGGAACCTCGCTGTAGAGTAGTCAGGTATGAGGATGTTGTAGATGAACATAAGCAACACAATATACCTCCAGGAGAATACATCCTCCTAGTACCATCGAGCAACTAAAATCCCACCAGAATGAGTATCCTTGAAAGTAGTGGTGTTATGTCTCCCAAAGACCCTAGCAAAAACTACCTCTCTAGCACTAGTGGGAGAAGAGAAAATGGGCACTCCATCAAAAATGATCTTGAAGATCTTGTAGACATCCTCCAATGTAATGGTCATATCACCAGTAGAAATGTGGAAGGTGTTGGATCTGGGATCCCACCTATGGGCCAAGACCATCAACCAGGCCTAATCCTACATGATCATGAGTAGGCCAGTAACATACTGGAGCCCAGTATCAAGCCAAGCCTAATACATGTCATCCATCTCATGCAAAAAGTCACAAAGTAGCTTCATGTCCTAATCTTGAGCAAAAAATATGTAAAGAGTGCAAAATAAAGCCTAAATAAAATGCACTAACAACTAAATAAAATCATAAAACAAAATCGGTGTAAGCTAATCTAAGATGCACTTAAGGCAACAAGCATAAGGAGTAAATGCACCTAAGCATCTAAAAAAATCAAATAATATGTTTCAAAAATTCAAAAAAAACAATTAAATGACTTCTAAGGAAAAAAAAATCAAAAAAATAATCTAAGGCTACCTGGTTGCTCACACCAGGAGTGGCCATTAATCATTCGTTGAAGCTTGATAGTGGCCATCTTGCAATGATAAAAAAATTGACTGTTGGATTTGAAACTAGTCACTGACAGTGATAGCGACGGGCAATTGGACATGCTAGCCACTCTGAGTGGTAGTAGCCAGCAAGAAAAACACCAACAATGTGCCCTTGTGGCCAAAAATCAAACAAAAAATACAAAAAAAACTAAATCTAAAGGAAACCCATATGTTTAAACCTAGAATTAAGCCAATCTACTAGTTTAATTCATGACCAACATGCTTAATGAGGTTCCTTTACTAAATTACTTAGTGAGGTTAATTTTACCAGATTAATAAAATAAGGATAGGGTTTATAGAGGTACCTATGAAGCTCTAGGTCCTCCACTCATCGAAGCCTCGCCCTGCTCATCAATGGTGTCAAAATGGTAGTGTCCTGGTCTACAAAAATCATTGTCAGCCCAAAAATCCAAAAGTAGAATGAAAAACTGGAAGAATGAAAGGTCAAAAATTCTAATGTGCTTTTGAATTTTCTAATCGATCTTTGGCTACTTCTAGCATTAGTGGCCTGAACTTTCTAGCCATTGTACTTGACAATGACCATGAAGCCCTATTTGGGGGTCCTTGGACCTAAAAGCAACCAAGAGTCAATGAGGAGTTTCCATAATTTCTCATCACATAGCACCTCAGAATAAGCCATAAAGCACACACTTCAGATCAAAATCCACCAAAATAAGCAAAATACCAAAAACTTTACATATATCAAAACCCAAAAACATCATAAAATCCATATAACAAAAAAACCAAACAACAACAAAAATCCCAAATGAACCTCGTAGTCAATGATTTGTTATATTCACTTGGCAATTGCAATGACTAGCACTCCATGCAATTTATAAATATGAGCCACTTATGGTAAAACAATTATGGCAGAATTGAGATGTTTTATTTCAAACTTGAAGAAGGCTAAAACAGTTAGAATGCCCCATGGGAGCGAGGATCCATCTTATTTTCTCCTATAGAAAATAGTGATTCAACACAAGTGCAATTAGAATTGCTATCACCTTTATTCCCTAAGAAGGCCATTGTGGTCAGACTGCCTCATGGGATATAGACGTACGATTACCAAATAGGGTTGAAATCACACATGGATGTGAACTACTCTATAACATAAATGTAAACCTCTAAAAAGATTCAACTAATTCATTTTGGTCAAGTGACTCATCACTTTATTAATTGTCCTTACCTCATCGACTCGTCACTTGAGGGGGTAGTCAAAAAATTTCAACAATCATAATCAAAGTTAGCAAAAGATCATCTCGATCATGTCAAAGTTACATTTTTCTTATGAATAATTGTAAAAAACTATCATAAGCTTACCTTTTTCTAGGGAAAAACAAATATGGCAGTTCAGTTTGTAGCTCTCCTCCTTTAAGACCTATAGTAGTAGTAAAGCTACCCGATCAATTGATGATGAGTGTAAAATACCACACATTTAAACCTTACATTTCATTAGAAGCAATGATTCTAGGATTCATGCCCTCCCACATGACTGGGGCATCCTATATTGGTCAGATCAATGATCATCATCCAACCTACAATATGGCCCTAGGTGGTCTAATTTTTTTCTCTACGATGTGATTTTCTCACAGTGTATCCCAAAAAGGGGTATCTATAGACACCTAAAATGTGTTATGTTTAGGAGAATACCCATATGGGACAATCATAGACCATATGGACCCTCTTGGATATATCCAAGAGCAAGCAGTGGTCCTAACCACTCAAATAGGGTAGTTCTAGTCCATCCAGGCTTGGTCACTCTTAGGCAGAGCGACCAATACACCTTGCCACTGAAGACTATAGTGGACACATTTGGCCACTAAACTTGATAGCAACCAACATGACACATAGGATGGCTATAAACATGGGACTATATCACGCTATCTAACTGCACCTTTGCATGGTTAACGAGTGGATTTTGATGAGGAACTCCTTGAGTTCCTCCTAACTACCTCTTCCATGTCAGTTTGTGATTGATGCTTCCCACCTGGAATAGCTAGTTGCATGCAATTTGGACTAAAGCTTCTTTAGGAAGCCAAAGTTTATATCTGAGAGGGAAGTCTACATATGGACTCTCCCACGAAGAGCCAAGGATCTATGAACTATTCAAAGTTGTGTAGCAAATACTTTTGAAAAGAAAGAGCCAAGCTACGTCCCTTGGAAGAGCATTGGAGCACCATCTGGCTAAGATATGATCATGCATCAGTTTTCAGATTCATTATTCCCAACTACCAATTAGTGTAGGAGAAATGCTCGATGACCCTTGAACATCAATTACATCAAGGAGGATAGCGTAACAACCCCCAATTCACAAGGAGAAGAGTTTCATATCATGGTCACTATCTTGGATAGTGGCCTGCAGGCATATCTTAGGGTATAGGTATTATTTCCCTTTGATTTATCTCAGATTCATTACTATTTTATTTTCTTAGTTTGCCATAAGTCATATATGATTTTATTAATGTATCTATTCCATATTTCTCAATTTTCCATGCATTTATAATTATGTTTAGGCTTATATTTTATTATTATTATATCTATTTGATCCGCTAATGAAGGCCTCATCCAGAGAGGTGGCCCGTCCTACTAAGCATACTTTATTGTTTCCATGAGCATAGGTACATATCTTCAAGACCATATTTAAGTAGAAGGAGCACAAAGATCCCTCTAGGACCATATCTAGAGAAGGGGGCATCAATAAGGCCCCATACAGTTTCATGTGCGAGACCAGGAGACCTACGTAAGTGCATCATTCCCTTGCAGGGAACTCATCCAACCACTACTATATATTGTGTAAATATTTGTATCAAAATGATGGGTATCCCTTAGAGGGATGGACTTGTAATCGAGGATCTGAGATATCAATAAATAAAGCATTTTTTTTTTCCTATTTTTTGTGTTACATGTGCTTTTAGTAATTTCATTTTGTGCAAGTGATAATAGAAATAATAAATCAAATCACAAGTAGGGTAGCCAAGGTGTGCACTTCCCAAGGTCACACAATACTAACACTAGAATTCTTTGTACTATGCAATTATTGACATTATTTATTATATTTTTATCATTGACTACCTTGTATTTACTGACTATTATAGATGACTATTACTACCACTGTCAACCTGACTATTACTACCACTAACCCAATAATTACTGCTACTATCCCAAATGTTACTAAAATATTTCCTAACTATCATAGATACTTGTAGTATCTACCCTAACTGTATGGTGAATAAAGTTTTTTGGTGATAGGGAAGTCTCTTCCATATGCCCAATCTTGTGGAAATAAATTATAGGTTTAGAAAAGTAAGAGGGATTTTATTTTGCAGGTTGATTTTTTGACAAAACCAAGGTATACTAGGAAATTGAGTATGTAATACCCATAGGCCCTCTATTATACCATAGTGATGAACAATAGTCTTTAGACTAATATTTTAGGCCACTACCCAAGGATGATTCCACATATACCTTTGGTCACATTATCTACCTCTCTAACAGTATGAGAGGGTAATATTTTGGAATGTTGTGTCCTATGTACTATGGATAATGCAAATCTAAAAAAATTCCTACTAGATAAAAGTTTATTTAACCCTATATGGTCTCCCTAAATACCCGAAGATACATGGGAGGTCAATTCCATGTATAGGTGTTGTTTGAGGCTTACGTATTGGAGCTTGATTACCCCTCACTCCACTAGATGCTTTATGGGATATCTAGCTTAGATAATAACAACAAATCCTTCATGATATTTAAAAACCCCCAACATAGGTTTTTTAGCCTTCTCAGCATTGTATAAAAATAAAGGACTATATATTTTGAAAAAAAAAATAATAGAAATGAAAATACAAGAAAATTATACCTAATATTTGGAATGGATGATCAATAATTTTCATAGTCATACCAAAACATAGCCCTGAAAAGTGCTCTGATACTACTTGTTAGGAACCTACTACTAAAATAAGCTCATTCATAGAAAATACTATAAATAAGCATAAATTCATAAAATAATAGAATAACACTAATCCTAACTCTAAAGAAAATCTTCATGCAACCCTAACCCTAAGCTGAAGAGTTGGCTTACATACAAAATGCCCCTTGAAATAGAATCTTCTACCAAACATTAGTTACATTTTTATAATAGTTACATGAAATGGCTCCACTTGTCTAGGTGCCTTACGTACCACATATGATTATAAAAGAATTGCAAAATAAAATTATAAGGGGGACCCTACGTTGGACGTGGGTCATTACATAATAAATTTAAAATTACAAAAATAATGTTAGGACGGGGTCCTAACACCATTTAAGTGATCATCCAATAATCAATACAAGAGGCCACCACTTAAGGGTGAATTAGGCTCTTAAATAATTCATGTCCTTTGGACACAATGTGTATAGGTAATCTATTGTTTCTTAATCACTTATCTAATAATTTGATGCAAAGTCCACTACTTAAGGGTAAGACTATATGAAAAACAAAATTACATAACTTTTGATAGAGTCTAGTATCTATCACTATTTCATCCTTTCCTTTCATCTCCCTTCCTCTTCCCTCTTTCATCTCTGCATCTCATACTAACTAATATTTAATCGAACAACATCCATTAATAATCAACTAAATATTTAATCAACCATCAAATTAACCAAACCCTCACTTTTAATCAATCATTCCCAAATCCTTTTTAAAATCTTGATCACCTCTTGATCGTTAATCCCATATTAATCAACTTCTTATCATCTTCCTTAGGTGGATCATAGCTGGGTTAATTTTTCTTGGTTCAACTTGGTTTATCCTTTGAAATTCAAAGGGGCACGTTGAGGTAGAGCACCATTTAGTGTTATTTTAAACACAATCATTAACATCGTTTTAAATAAAGTAAGAAACTTTACATTCCTCATAAACCTTTAGCATGGAATATACATTAGTTTTTGATGTAATCATTATGTAATGAATGTATAGAAAAGGGTAAAAATATTGATATCCAATTATGCACTCTTTGATCCACCACGACCCTCATTTACTAGCCTTTAGATCAACCAAATTGACTCCACCTTCTTATTCCTAAATGTAGAGCATTTACTTCTCTAAAATAATGATATTTTTGGGTCATTAATATCCATTAAAAATATTGAAAAATATTTAAATAACTACTTCCATTAGAATGAGCTCAAAAATATTTTTCTAATGAGTGTATATTATCTCATACTTGTATAACAATTGATGTCATTATTTTTCCAAAATCAAAAGTTTCATGACCCATGGAAGCGTTGTACTGTGGTGTTTCTTCCAATACAAATGATGATTTTGTCTTTTCTAATTCTTACCCCCAATTATCAAAAGTTTATAACACATGTTTTCTCTCTAGATTTTCCTTAATTAAACCCTAAAAACCTAAACTCAAAGCCTAAAATCCTAAATCCTAAAATCTTATGGAATAGCCACAAGGTTGAACAAATTGCATTAATCAGATAAACATATTTATACAATGCTTTGACCAATAATAGAATTAACACACATTTTAAATATAAATTGTTGTTATAATAAACTTGAATCATACCTAAAATTAGTTAACAACCTCTAACAAATTGATTTTGTTAACAACTCATAAGACTCCTATATGAGTGGCTTTAGTCACTTACTTTCTCTTTAATATGAATGATTAGATTATGATTTAATAAATCCTAAAATTTACCTTTTTATTAAAACTTGATCCAAACAAGCGTAGGATAGTAACAATAATACAAATAAACATATGATAAACTAGGACACACTCAATGATTCATTAAGTACATAGGGGTACACTAAACTATTTACAATAAACAATAATGGAAATAGACTCACCATGCATTTTTAGTGGGAATGGACTCATTGGAAACATAACCAAGGATAGGAACTATATAAGTTCATATAACACAATTGGATAGGGACACACTCTATCCATCATCAAAACCGTAAATAGGGACACATACTACTATTCATAATAGTTATGACTAGGGATGCATACAACCAAACATAAAACTAGTTATACTAGGCCTTACTAATTTAATAATTTAGGAGGATATTAACAAGTACAATGGAGGCCAAAAAGATTATTGTGACTCTTTTCCTTCTCTTTTTCATCCTTGATAATATTTTTGATCTTCATTTGTGATTACCCAAGTATCTAGAGGAAATTGGCATCATCAAATATTGAGATCAAATACCTCAAGTCCTGCACTTTTTGCAAATGAAAAATATGCCCACACATTATATTCCAAGGTGCATGATTAGCATCCATGGTATATAGGGATCATAGTGGAGGGTTCATGACAAAATGATATCATGTAACGGGGTGTTCAATGAGGCCCATGTAGGTGATATTTCTCATTCCCACATTAGATTTATGAAATAAGGATTAGATCAACAACAATAATAATGAGGCCATAGAGGTAGGGGTGACAAGATTCTTTCTAAGAGGTTGTTATGTGTAGGGATGAAAAATATGAAAGAGGGAAGAGCATTATTTCCATGAGAGAAATCTCCCTCACAGGCCAAATCTACCACTTTGATACCAATATTGAAGATTTGAATCAAACTTACTATTGCATTATTTTCAAGTGCTTAAATAAGAAGGCAAGAAAAATGTTACAATCAATGATCATTTTGCAAGAGCCTTATTTAGAAGATATAAATCTAACCAACTAAATATATCTTATCTCTTAGCTAAATAATTTCTAACAACCAATATATCTTAGAACGGTGCTAACAAATAAAATATTAAAACCTAATGTGAGCATTTGGAATGCATCAAGTATTACATGTTTATTAAAAATAAACCTATAACCTAGGCATATTCTTATAAATAAGTGATATAGAGAAGAAATAACTTGGTATTTTTGTTCTTACAACCCTACAAGAAATTATCCTTGAAGACCAAGTCTAGATAGAAGTTGGCTTCTTGATTTTATGATACCTACAAGGTGGCTTGATTTATTGGTGAAGTGGCATATTCATTTGACCTTCCACCATATTCACATACCTATCTTGTCTTTCATGTATTTTTTCTTAAATAGATTATTGGTCAAATGATGTAGTCCTAGATGAAGCTTCTAGTTCTCAATGAATAAGGTCAAATAAATCTTTAGTTTGAAGCAATATTATAGTCCAAAGTTAGTCATATTCAGTCTCAAAAAATTCAATTGTTTCTCGTCAAGTGGTAGGACCTTCAAAAATAAGATGCTATATAGGATTTTGATAGCATTTTCTAGTATTCTCTAGAATTGAGTACAAGGATTTTAGAGTGGGAAATCCATGTAACTTCTTCAATATAGTCATGTCAGCTATCATTATTTTTATTAGCTCAAGCCCTAGGTTTAGATAGACATCCCTTAAGCATTATGGTTATAGAGAATGTTGATTTAATCTATAAATAGAAATATTTATGTGGTAGTTGGAATGATCTTTCATATTTAAATTTAAGTGATGTCTTCTATGCATATGAGATTTTATCATATCTAAGTAGCTAAGGATTTTTATTGATTTGAGTTTAAAACTATATTGTTGCATTTTTTTTTTAATTTGTGGAAAACATCCCAAAAGAGATGCCACTTTTGAGTAATACCCAAGGAGACAGGGGTATCCATTCTGCCAAAATCGCCCAAGGTACAAACCTGGCCTACCACCTTTGACATACTCAAGGAGCAAAAAAACACACAATAAGATTTTTAAAAAATTATAAAAAATAAAAATAAAAATAAAAAATATGCTCCTTGAGTGTGTCAAAAATAAAAAGGACAACCAAGCACACACACAATAAGATAAAAAACCCATAACACAAACCACATAGAAAAACACAAGAACAACATAACAAAACACAAACACGACAAAAACAAAAGAACACTGCAAATACATAACCAAAAAAAACATGAAAAATAAAAACAACCAAAACCTAAAAAATTAACAAATAAAAAAACAACCAACAACAAACAGTAAAAAAATAAAAAAAACACAGAAAACACTCACACACAAAAATACAAATTAACACATACATACATAAACACACGAACAAGAACAACAAAAACACAAGAACAATAACAAAAAACACAAAACAATAAAAACAAACGATAAAAAAAAACAACACAAAGAACACAAAAATAAAATAAAAAAAACAAAAAAACATAGACACCACAAAAAATTAAATAAAAAAAGAAAAAAAATTGAACATAACAAAGACCTTTCTAGACCAAAAGACTTTTAAGGAAATAATTAATAGAGGAAACAAAAGAAAGAATAGTTTGAGTTAGGGAACTAAAATACCCTGATCGAACCAAAGAGAAGCAAAAATAAAGTAATAAGAAACTAGGAACATTCAGAATTGGAGCCATCCAAATAAATGATAGAAAGAAGAGCTTCCCTTATTTGTGAAGCCCACCATCTAGGAGGGTGGCCATAATAAGTAATATCACCTTTGTCCAAATCCCAATTAGCTAAAGCATTAGCACTCTTGTTTTGATTTCTGACCATATGATTGTAATCAAATTTCAAAAATATCATCTGGATTAATTGAATCTTCTCAATAATTCTTTTTATTCTCTAATCAACCTTATGATTCTTAGAAGGATTCTTCAAAATATTAATCATGAGTTGAGATTCAGACTCAACTAACACCTTTTTCCGTCCAAACATATTAGCCTCTTGAAGGCCTCTGAGGATACCATACCCCTCATCAAGGTTATTGAAAAGAATACCCAAATTCTCAGCAAAAGCAAAAACCAGGGGGCCATATGAAAGTCTACCAATTCCTCCTACACTAGCTTTTCCAGGGTTCCCTCTAGAGGCTCCATCAGTATTGACTTTACCAAAATCCTTAGGAAGAGGTTGCCAATTTCTAGTCCTATCATATTACAAATACTTACATTCCCTTTATGTTGGTTGCCCTTAGAATATTTAATATTCAATATTTTCATTACTTGATCCCATATTTGGTGGAAGTTTTGGGGGTGATTAAGGAGACGATGGACTGATTCAACTAATTTGGTTATGGTATTTTGCCAAATATAGTGAATATCCTTCCTATATTGATTAAAAATGTGATTGTTCCTTTTATTCCAGATATTCCAAAGAAGAATGGTAGAACCCATCCAAACTAACTGCCTAATAAAATGATCAACACCCTCTTATTTAGGCCAATCCCTCAAAAGTTGTTCAAATGTTAAAAAATTGGACCATTGTAAGACAAGTGGTCATTCTCATCCATACATTAGAGGCTAAATTACACTCAATAAAAATATGGCTAAGAGTTTCTACATTCTCTCCACATATTTCACATCTAAAAGGGCCATGAAAACCATGTTTCATAAGTTTCTCACCAATAAGCACCCTACGATGCAATAAAATCCAAATAAATAACCTCACCTTAGGCCAGAGCTTTTGAGCCCACAACTAACAAAATATGTTAGAATATTGGTTGATATTATTATGGCATAAGGTAAAATAACCTTGAGCAACTGAATACTCACCCTTAGTAGTGTTGTTCCAACCAAAACAATCTTTTTCATGGGACCAAGAGAGAGACCTCATATGAAGGATGCCTTGGATATCTTATCTTTGCATTTCTAGGATTTGAATAGGCCAGTCCTCAATAGGGATCCAATATCTACCAACCTTTTAATTACCAATATGGTATCGATAGTAATTAGCCACTTTTATCCAATTAGCTTGGTGAAGCTCCTCCATACAAGGCCTCCAATCAGGAAACTGAGTTATCAAAGGCTTGTGACCATCCCAAGAATCTATCCAAAAATTTACCTGCTGACCATTATAAATGATCCAAAATAAATTTTTCTTTATCAAATACTCACAATTATTAAGAACTGCTAAAATGAAAGAACCTTTGGTAGGAAGATGATAACGAACGAGGTCTTCAGGACTTTTGTTCTCAACATATTTAGCACAAATATTATTGGCCCAAAGAGCATTGGGGTTATGCAACATTCTTTAATATAATTTAGCAGCTAAATATTTGTTTTTATTAATAGAAGACCATAATTCTAACCCCCTTCATTCTTAGGAAGACATAAAGTGTCCCATTTCACCAAGGCTCATTTTATTTTCTCCTTAGTACCACTCCAAACGATTCGATGACTGATTAGATCTAGTTCTCAAAGAATAGCCTTTAGGATATTCAACATGGAAGAAACATAAATGAGAATAGCTTGAAGGACTGATTTTTCCAAGGTGATTCTACCCCCAGAAGAAAGCCACTTGTTGGCCCACTTTCCAATTTTATTCTTGACTTTGTCCAACAACAAAGTCCAATATTTTTTTTCTACCTTTGAATATTGATGGAAATACCTAAATAAGTGATCATAAGGGAGGATTTCTTATATCTTAATTTATCCAAGACCATGGATTCATGTCTGGAAGAGCAATGAAAGAAAATAAATTTAGATTTGTCTTCATTGATCAACTGCCCAATAGCCTTAGAAAAACAACTATTGATTTGCTTAATATTAAAAGCTTCCTTAACTGTAGCTTTACCTAAAATATTAGAGTCATCAACAAATTGAATATGAGAGATAGGTCTAGCTCCATGAGCAATGGTAACTCCCTCAAAGGTTTTATTTTTCCTCTTTTTGGTTATAGTCGTACCCAAGCATTCAACAAGAATTATGAATAAATAAAGGGAAAGCGGGTTACCTTGCCTAATACCTTTGGAATCTAGGAATTATTGAGAAGGTATGCCATTGATAAGAACTAAGTAGAAAACTAAATATATATCCCATAATAAAATCCATCCAATCCTTAGAGAAACAAAATTGTCTCAAAACTTTGTTAAGGAAGTGCCATTCCACTCTATCATAAGCTTTGGATAAGTCTAACTAAATGAACATGGAAGGATATTTTTACATATCCATGGAATAGATGGCTTCCTGAGCAAGATCTATCTCATATACTATTTTATGCCCTTCCACATAACCCCCTTGCTCAGGGGAAATAATCTTATGCAAAAGAGGCTTCAACATTTCTGCCATGATCTTAGTAATGATTTTGAGGAGAACATTACATAAAGCAATAGGTCTAAAAGTTGAGATGTGATCAACCTCTTGAGATTTTGGAACAAGAGTAATATAAGTTTTATTGATAACCTTCAAAATTTATTTGGCTTTCCTGGTTTCTTCCACCACCTCTAATAAATCAGCATGAAGGATATCTCAGAACTCTTGGTAGAACTCAATGGGAAAACCATCAGGACCTGGAATTTTCCCTTTTTGCATTTTAAAAACTACATGTTGAAGCTCATTGATAGCAATAGGAGTAGTCAAAATAAAGTTCTCAGAAGTGATAAGAAAAAAGATTGCTTTAAGTGTTAGAGTTACTATGTTAGTAATTGTAGTTATTACATTATTCTTATACTAGTTAGTTTTACCTAGGTTTCTATCCTAGTTTAGTAGTTTCGCTAACCTCTATTGTTAGCGAATACTTGTTGATTAGTTGATTAGTTAGTGAGTTAGCGCTATTAGCTAATTTAGTTAGAGCTATTGATAGGCTAATATATGTATATATATTTGATTGCATATTCAATAAACTCACTCTATTTTTTGACATGGTATCGGGAGTATCGCTCCACTCCAATTGGGTGAGTGGAAGCGCTTGATCGATTGGGCTCATTTTGGAGTGTTCATTTTCTTAGTTCCATATAGCTGGTTTAGAGTGTAAATCGCTCCATTTGGAGCATCGTTGGGCCTCGACAGATCCTATACCAGGAGATTGTCTGATTGGACCTGACTGTAGATGAGAAGCGCAGACTACGTTGTGACCTAGGCTCAACAGACCATAAATCTACCATGGGATCCAATGTGGATGTATTTAGATCTAAATGGACTGACCTACGGATGGACCTGGGTGAACTTGGAAATACCAGACACTGGACGTAACCCTAGCTAGAGCCTGATGCGTTACCTGGAGACTGAGGTGAACACAACTGACGCGTACAACCTAGATGATACCTACGTGGTAGATCTAATACATAGACTGGGCTCACAGAGAGAGAGTGACAGATGATTGGATGAGAACACTGCAAAATGTAATTCACCTGCATTGTGACCTAGGCTCAATAGACCACAAATCTACAATGGGATCCAACATGGATGCATTTAGATCTACGACGACTAACCTATGGATGGACCTGTGTGAACTTGGCAATACCAGACACTGGACGTAACCCTAGCTAGAGCCTGACGTGTTACCTGGAGACTGAAGTGAACGCAACTGACAACTGCAACCTAGACGATGCCTACGGGGTAGATCTAATACACAGACTGGGATCATAGAGAGAAGGTGACAGACGATTGGACGAGAACACTCTAGAATGTAATTCACCTGCTGGATAAGGACGGATATGTGAAGATCTGATTGGACGAACAAGTAGCTAATCATACCTGGACTACAACTGGACATTCCACATGGACCAACATGGGTGAAACAATGAAACTGGACTGATAAAGAGTGTCTCATCAAAGGAATCATCCACCCTAAGGTGGAAATTTAACCATATACGATTTATTTCTTTTAAAGCATTAGTGAGCCTCCCCACTTTGCATGTGGGATATTGATCCCACTGCACTACCGTGTCTCTGCAATCATTTTGGAGAAGGTCAAGACGTCGATACAGTGTCAAAAACCCTTGTAACAGGCGCTAACAAGAAGGATTTTTTTAGATATTCCTTCAAATCACTCCATCGGCTGCTCAAAGTTGTAGATGTTGGGCCGCTACAGCCATTTGTAGGCATTGTTCCCTAGGTGGACATTTTTTTGAAAATGCAGACCCAGATTAGCCAGAGAATGCACAGTGGAGTACGATCGCCATATCTGAATGTGGCGACTGATATTGCTATGCAGGAAACAAAGTTGACAAAGACGGAGTCATGAAAGAATAAAAAAAAATTGCAGCTAACAAGATTTGGTTACATTCAAAGTGCATGAATTTATTTTATTAAGCACCATTGCCTAATGAACAAATATTCCTGCTCATAGCAACGATCGGATGGGGGACAATGTTGTATCAAAACTAGTTCTAGCATGAGAAACCTGGTTTTATGGCAGAATTATAGTACTGTATCAAAACACATTCTAGCATGACCAACTTGGTTTGATGGCAGAATTACAGTGTTGTATCGAAACACATTCCAGCGTGAGCAACCTAGTTTTATGGTAGAATTCTCCTGATTTTCTGATGATGACGGGGAGCTTCATGAAGGCATAGAAGGAGCCGCACTAGGCGGAAGGGTCGCCTATGGATGCAGTTCGGGTGACATTGCCAGCAAAGGAGTAGCACCGAGCAGAAGAACAACACCGTCAAAGGAAGCCATAGTGTGGCTTTTATTTAAGAAACGGATACTTCCCTTTTATTTCCATCGAGAGAAGTAGCTTGGCTGATTGGAGGCTCTTTCTAAAGGTGCATTCAGGCCAACAAGTCGGGGATTCAATCCTCATCCCTGCCAAGGTATAGAAAATATTTTTTTAGAAAAATTATTAAAATTTTATCATTTTTTTTAATAATTTAATTTTCATTTAATTAAAGATCATTTATTTATTTAAAATTCATGATTTATTAATTAAATAAATTTTATTATTAATTAAATTTTTTTGATAATAATTTTAAATTTTGCAAATTAAAATCAAAGCATAAACCTTGTAAAGGCAATCAAGGCATAAGTTCATCAAAACTCCACACCCGTTTTTTTTAGGCTTCATAAATAGAAATTTTTTTGAGGTATTTCACACAGGGAGGGATTTTTTTGGTGACACATTGTGCTAATCTACCTACGAGGCAAGCTTTGTAAAAGCCTTTTGAGGCTTCATTGTTGCATTTTTTTTGCACTAAAGGGAGAGGATAACATTTTTTTTATCTCCACCATCTCCTATCTTGTGAAGAGGGGAGATATAATTTTGCAAACAAAAGGGGGGAAGACTTATAAGGGTGCATTTTCGATAGTGACTGACACCTTCATCAAATTATTTTTTGCAAAATTCATTGTAAAAGGTGCATTTTCGACAGGGACCGACACCTTAAAAATGGGCAGATCAAATAAAAAGTAAGCCCCTAAACAAACTGATGCTGTTGAATAATCAGTTAAAGGTCCTTACTTTCCACTAGAGATGGAAGGAATGGATTTTTATAAGGATGAAAAATATTATACACTACATAGTGGTGTAAAATCAATTCTCAAAGATTCTAAATATTTTGAAGACCTTTAGAAGAATGGTGTTCAAATCCCTATAGGTGTCATAAGGGTAGTCTACATATCATTGATTTCTCTTGATACTACCCAATGTAAATTGTACAGGGACTTTGGCGAGGAAACATAGGTCAAACCCCTAATGGTCGATGCTTGTAGTGACACAAGTGACCTTCAACCCATGTTCGCGAATGGTTATTGTGACACATGTGACCTTGAGCCCATGATGGCCAATGCTTGTTGTGATACAAGCAACCTCATGCCTATGATGGCAGATATCAGTTGTAGCATAGGTGATCTCATCACAATAGTAGATTTTTCTTGTGACACTAGTGACTTAAAAATTGAATCTCCTCAAAAAGAGCCCATAATCTCATCAATAGCGATAAATGCAATATTATTAAAATCATTGATGAAGATGATGAAATTGGGTATTTTGAAAAACACACCAAAGGATTTGGATACAAAATTATTAAGAGAATGGGATTCAATGGTGAGAGATTAGGTAAACAGGAAGAAAGCATTAAAATTTTAATAATAATAAATTTTAGGGCAAAGAATGAAGGCCTTGGTTATACTGGATATGCAAGTACCAGTAATTCTATGTTTGTAAAACCTAAATCTCGTACATATCCTAAAAATTATTGTTGCAATCATTATGGAAATACAAGATATGTTGGAGTTGAGTGTTGGAGATTACATCCTTGTGATTCATGTGGATGTATGAATCACTCTTCTTCAAGTTGTTGGTACAAACTAAAAATGGCCAACAAGGTTCATATAGATTGTGGATGGAAAGATCTCACACAATGGACCATGATGAAAGAAATGTTGTATGGCTTCTAGTGAAAAGGTAAAACCTATGGTAGACCCCGAGTAAAATCCAATGACAAACCGAATGGTAGTCCCAGAGATAATGACCCTGAGACAGATCTAAAGACAGACCCAGAGAAAAAGTTCCAGAGGAAAATCTATAGATAGATCTAGAGGTAATGATCCAGAGGCAGATTCATAGGTAGATCCAGAGATAGACCAGTGGTACAAATCTAGAGGTATGCTTAGAGCCAAAGCCAGAGCTAGAGCCGACGACAAAGCACGAGCCACCATTATTTCATTTCTCTGCTTCTTCTTCATTGTATTGGGGTAGTTATATACTTTATCTAGATATTGTTGCATGGGGGGATGTTAGCATAGCTAGTAGTTATTCAATTACCCAAATAATGTAATAAGGGGGGATGTTAGAGTTACTATGTTAGTAACTGTAGTTATTACATTATTCTTATAGTAGTTAGTTTTACCTAGGTTTCTATCCTAGGTTAGTAGTTTCGCTAACCTCTATTGTTAGCGAATACTTGTTGATTAGTTAGTGAGTTAGCGCTATTAGCTCATTTAGTTAGAGCTATTGATAGCCTAAGTTGATGTATATATTTGATTGCATATTCAATAAACTCACTCCACTTTCTGACGTGAAGAACATTTTGTTGAGAAGTTGAGTCAAGAGGAGTAGCAACAAAAATACTGGAAAAGTAATCGATAACAATAGAGCTCATGCCATCCCAAGTATTATTGCATATTTGGTTTTCTAGTAACTGGATCTAATTATTATTATCATTTTAGTATTGTTATTTGAACAATATTGGGTTACTACTATTGTCATTATTATTTACACAATTCCTTAACATATTCCTAGGTACCATAGTCTTCCAACCTCCTTACAAATATTTCATCCTCAAAATATGAGAAGAAACTAAATAAGTTGATCTTCTAATCAATGCTAACAACTAATACCAATCCTAATCATCAATACATCCAAGTGAAATCTTGATTTGTGGTGGTTTTCAGTGATGCCAATATGCCATTGTACCACTTGAATATCAATAATTGCTCTATTAGCTTCATTCTTCTATTGCTCTACTCTAATATTTTGAATGTTTGATCCTATTTTTCCTTGATGTTGTTTCACCCCTTTTAAATATAGAATCACTAAAGTTTTTTCTTCCAAACACTTCCATACTTGATGCCTTTTTAACTCAATGTATATCCATAATAATATTGATTTCTTAAGCCATACCTCCAAGATTGTTGCTAATAAATGTGGTGTGGGTGGCAATATGCTATAATATTTTCCTAACATTTTATTATCTTTTATTCTTTAGCAATTTATTTTTCTATTTTAAATTTTTCCTCATGCTCTTCTCTATTGTACCCTTCTTTTTGTTCATCCTTGCGTGTTTCTAACAAAATTTTCTTAAACTTTGTTGCCACTTATTCCATGGACTCTGCTATTGTTGTTACTATAGATTTGAATTTTGATTCTTCTATTGGTTCCTTAACTTGTTTCCTACCATAACTACTTATTGTTTCTCGTAAGCTAAGAAATATCTTGTGATGTTATCTTCTTTTTACTATACCATACATTCATAATATTTTTTTCTGCATTAATATTAATAGTACCCAAAGAATTCATTGAAGGATAAACTATAATAATATCCACATCATAAATCTTAGTAGTATGAAAATTTGAATGTAAAATATATAGCCATGGTGATCTTCAAATCTTAAAAACTATAGAGTCTCACTCTCAATACGTATGTTCTTAATTTTTGTTGCTTGAAATTAAAACCTCTTATCCAAGGAAATATTAATAGAATTATATCTACTAATGGGGCTAATGTTATAACAAAATTTTCCTTATAAATGCAACCATAAAATTATAAATAGACTTATATATTCAATAAAATTCCTTTATCCATTTTTTAGCTTATCTGCCACCAAAGATGTGGTTCCATCGATATACACACTAGCAACTAGGGTTATGCATAAGGTATCGACACAAAAAGTATTTATAAAAATTTGGTGAATCAATGTTAAAATTCAAGCGAATGGTGTCCAAACACATGTAGAAGGTTCACTATTATTAGGGGTAATGTTGGAAATTTAAACTTTAAATGGTCAAATTATTATAAAATTGGGGGGAATAGACCAAAATAAAATTTGCACCCAAAATTTTTTGGCTAATGGGTCCTGGTCAAGGGTCCCAAATATTAGCCAATTCTAAATTTTGAAAATCCTAATTTTAACCAATTTGGCAAAAAATAGCCACTATGCATAACCCTCGCTAGCAACTATTTTTCCTTATACAACTTAATTTAAATTTTCTAGCTTTCTTATTAATCCATTTTATTCTTTTTGAAGTATGTTTACTTCTTTTGCATAGCCTTTGACTGTATAATTCAATCTAGCTATATTTTTATTTGGCTTCCAATAACTTAAGAATGCTTGCTCTATTTTTTCTAAGTTAGTTAATAATTTAGGTCCCTAAAAAATCTATAAAACCAAGAGAGATATTATCCTTAAAGGTGATAAGTAATTAATGTTCCAACTTAAATTAGTAGAATAAAAGAATTTAAAATGTTTCCACTAGTCTCTAACTTCACTATATTCTATTAAAATATTTTGTAGCTCCATAAGTTCACACCCCAACTAAAATACAATGCAAACTAGGTTTTTATGAATGAGGGTTTTATAAAACTATATGTTTCCTTACTGATTTGAATCTAAACTATCACATAAACAATTAGACCCAAAAAATAGGACATGAATTGCTTATCCCAACTGACAGATATCTCAACTTTTATTTTTGTAAAAAAACAATTATTTGAAACATATGGCTCCCTAAAAGTGAGATGCTTTTTGGAAAAAAATATGGAAAATATTTATAACCCAAAAAATATTTCCCATTTTTCTAGAATCATTGCTTTGATATCACTTGTTATAAGACTTTATTCTTATTAATATACAACATTCATCATATACTAAAATAAAAAATCACCCATACAAAATATTTATCCATAGTAATAATGCACACAATGAGATACAAATAGATACTACTCTTAGGTTATAGAGATACCAATAATAATCTAAGAAGGAATAACTCCATAAGATCTCTCAATATTAGAGTGTCACTTAGAGAGTGAAAATTCTCATAAGTTGCTTCATGGGCAAAAATGATTACAAGTTACATTTCCTATCCATCCTTATTACAATAACAATATCTCTTCTTTATATACCCATATTTTTATTATACTTTAGGAATATAACTAATAAACCCTCATCCTACTCATTATCATAATATAATATAATAATATAACATAATCAAAATTGGGTTATGTGTATCCTATGCCAACTATACATAATACCCATATACAATTTAATATCATATCCACATATACCTATCCTTAGGTACCATAGAATATTTTGAGAAATTTCATTCTATTCTAACTATTGGTCGTAATATCCTTCTATTTATACCACTAAATTCACACTAGTAAAAAGGAGAAATTTTAACCAAATAGATGGTAAATTAATGATAGTGGTTTTAATATATTTGTTTCAATATATTATGATAAATCAAATTAGATTTGCAATTTTGATGTTCAATCCTCCACTTCTTCCAAGATTAAATGATGTATTTTTATAGTTGATAAGGAAAAGGACATCCAAAATCAATGACATAAATATATAGGTCATATTAACTTTATATCCCTAAGGCATGTGAGGCATATTTATATTGTTGATGGGATTTCACCTAGGAATCCATCCAGTTATTTTGTGAGGGATGTATTTTAGTGAAGCATTATAATGAATAGTTTTCAAAGAAAAAATATTTTCATATTGGATCTTATTTACAACAATATTTTTAGAACTAATGGAACATCATTCTCATTTTGATATCATGTGTTTTCTTACTTCCATTAGTGATATTTAGGTTCTTATGACTTAACACCATTAATCCCAATGATTAATATTTTGAAAGCATTGGTGGAGAATCACATGAGAAATGGATCAAGTGGCTAAGGATTAAAGTGGTGAAGAGTTCACTAATTTAATGCATTTGAATATTTATTAGCAACACTTGGTATTACCTTTTAATAGATCATTAATTATACTACATAGTAGAATGGGGTGGCTAAGTAGAATAACAAAGTTATTTTCAATATGGGTCAACTTATTATGAATTCCAAGTAGATGGAGTCCAAATTATGGGTCAAGTAGTAACTTCTATTGCACATATCATCAATTAAATATCAATTCAAGCACTAAATGATATGTTACTTTTTTAGAAATTGATAGAACTCAATGCTTTGGTTTCATATTTTTGCATCATTTAATTGGTTGTTGAAACTCACTTTATGTTAGATGTTTTTTTTTTTTGAATTTACATGGTCGAATTGGTAGCCGTCATGAATCCAGGAATGCTGTCTAGCTTTTTATGGCCACCATAGTATTCTGCGCTATCCGCCCCAGAAGTCGCCACACATATCTTTGCATAGTCTGCCCCTATAACCACCATGCTACAATCATTCTAAACATTTTACACCATTGAAAGCACCAGGAAAGGGACAAGCGTTCAGTCCGACGAGGCCCGAGATTTGAACCTTGGACCTTCACACCCCTTATGGGGTTTGCATGAACCAATTGGTCTACACCTCGGACCTCACTTTATGTTAGATGTTATAATTATAAAAATGTAGTAAAAAGAAAACATACAAGAAGGGTTTGCCTAGAAATTTTTATAACCTTCATATTTAGGTTGTTAATGGAAACCATAAAGATATTTATAATTTTGATTGACATTCACTAATAAATTTTAACTTCATATAAATATTTTTTACTCTTTGATAGAACTTACTATGATCATTAAGAAGAGTATGACCCTATAGTAGTATACTAAAATGTGTAATACCATTAAAAGCATTTGATAATTTCTACTTTTGGTGTTCACTTTCCCTTTGTAAAGGTAAGTCCTTGGTGATTAAAAACAACAAAAAAAGATGACAAAAGCATACAATTCTTAATATTGTGAAGTATTAATGTTCAACCACTCTTTAAAATAAAAAGTCATATACATGATATTCATCTAAATTATAGTAATCAAATTAATAATAATTGAGATTTTTTTATCAAAAATATATAAAAATATTGAAAAATATAAGCAACTAATGTCTTAGGTTTCCAAGCCATCTAATTGATCTAATAAGTTAACTTTTTCATGATCTAAAATTAAACTCCTCATCAAATCCATTTCACCTAATAGCACAAAAATGACATCTTCTCTCTTGTATTTATATGATCATATTTATTGGCATGGTTTCCCTATGTTTGCAATATGCTATGCTAGACCATCATAGAATTAAAATACATGCCCTTATGTGTACTAGATTAACACTAACTTAGCTTCACAAAATATAGTTTGATGATATCTTGATATAAAATGATCATAAAAGTTAAAGAAAACATAAAAATAAAGAGGTGTGATGCTCTCTAGAATGCTCCAACTCTTTAATATGGTGTTAAATTTCTATGATTGATGTTTTTTTAAAATAATCTCTTCAACATTTTATTTGTTTCCATATCTTGTGGTTCATATTTGCATTAAATATATTTTTTAGAAATCCTACATCCTTATATATTATTGTGTAATCCATTTTACTTCATATTCTACTCTCCTATAAATTTGGGTTTAGAGATCCATATGTTATAGGTTTTATTTTTAGATGCAAAAATGTAGAAAGGATGTTGTGGCCATAAAAATTCATGAAATATAAAATAGAAATAAAATTATTATCTATTTTATAAATAAATAGTTAAATATTCAAAGTCAAATTTATAATCCAATTTATATGGAAATTCATTCTAGTTTGCCTTATCAAGTTTTCTAATTGTATGACCAATTGGTTTAAACATATTCTTATGCTTTAAATCCATTGAGGATATTATTATGAGTGCATTTTTTAAGCTCCTAGGAGTTAAAGGAAGGTTTGAATAATGAAGAAGAAAATATACCATTAAGCAAGGCATCATGCTATGGTTTCACACTTTTGATATCTTCTATTCAAATTGTGTGGATTTATAGCTTTCCTTAATGTTCACCCTTTCCTAGAGGTTGTTAATTCTAATCAAATAATCACATTAATATTTATTTTTATTTGTGTCATTTCACATTATCAAATAGGGACATAATGCAAAATTCCCTTCCATTACTTCTAGTTGAATAAATTAGACTTAAAAATAAATTTTGCATATTTTTCTTCAATTTCTAAAGGAAGCAAGTTATTAAAAAATAATTGTAGTTGTTTTATTTCTTGCAATTGTGTGGTCACTCATGTAAGAAATAATTTTCCCTATTATATATTGTTTCAAACTGGATTATATGGGTTATTGTATTTGTATTGTCATGCAATAAACATTATATAAAATTAGTAACTTAATGATTCATATCATGTTTATATAGGTCTTATGTTCTGATTGACATATCTCCTAAAACTTAACAAAAGATCAAAAGGGTTGAAAACCTCCTCCACATACCATTCAACTACCCCCAGATCCAAAACATCATCTAACAATACCTACTATGCCAATGGTAGGGCTTACTCTTGGGAGTCTACTTCATATTGTGAAGAAGTGTATGCTATTGGATTAACATTTTCCATATCATAAAAAACTTGTTTATTCCCCTTCCCTTTCTACTAACCATATTATTTGTAGGTGAAAATTATCTAGAGGAATCTACCTCTAATATTCTTCATGAAGAACCCCCTAACATCCTATCACCTTCTCTAAAAATATGAGCCACCTTCACATGCTCTAGTCAGTTAATGATACTTAGTGTTTTTGTTATTATAATTGACACATAATATCTCTTTGTATCTCTCTTGTTAAGGTAATTGATAATATTGGGAGAATATTCCTCCACTATCAACTTGCTTAATCCCAATTGCCTTGCTAGTTTTACTCCATCCAAAGATGTTATGGCTTCTACTTTATGGCTCATTATAGAGCATAGAAAATCATTGACAATATTAATTAAGATCTCTTTCCTATCCCTTATCACTACTTCCCTTTCCTTCCCAAATTTCCCCGTATAACCTCCATAAAAAATGAGCTATAGTCATCCCTCCCTAAGTAGATGTTGTTTTACACTTCTTGAATATTATCTTGGGGGCTTTCTCCATCTCAACTAGGATAAGGTCCCAATGTTCACTATATGGTTCCATATACAAGGATTTACAAGGATTTAATATGGTTAAAAATCTCATATCTTCTTGGCTATTTAAGTATTTATTCTATAAAATTATGACCCAAAAAGAATGGCCTTCCTTCATTAGCACCCATCCTACTTTAGTAGTTAAGATATTATTCACACCTCTATTGCTCCTTAATATCAATCCTTATTTATATTTTGGTCTGCACACATTTTCCCATGCCAAAAGAGGGATTCTAATCATTTTCATTAATTATAGAAATTTCTTTTACATACTTCCTACATTGTTTGTAGCTTTTTTTGGTATCTTAAACACATATAGGAGAAAGAAAAGCATGACTTGAAGAGTACTCTTTGGTAACTAAATATTTCCTACATGACGTAAAATGTTTCTTTCTGGCCTTCTAGCTTACATTAAAATTTATTAATCAACATATTCCCTACCTACTCCTTACACACATTTGTAAACAAAAGCATTCCTAAATAAGTGGATGGAAGGCTAGATACATTACAACTTATTACCTTTGCTATCCTTCTTTATCATTTTTATAGAGTGTTGATAAGGAATACCTTGCTCTTTTTTAGATTAATCATCTATTTGGAAGTCTTTTTTTATAGATTTAGGATTCATTTAAACTCCTTGGCTTGGGCCACTGAAGGTTTCCCAAGCAATATTGCATCATGCACAAACTAGTGGTGAATGATACCTCTAATATATATAGAAGGATTTAATAAATTTAAAACTCCCATAATATAATCTACACCTATACATATCCTAAGGGCTTCTACCATGATAATAAAGAGGTAAGGAGAAAGCAAGTCTTCGTGTCTTAAGTCCATGTTGCTCTCAAAGAAACATGTCAAGGAATTGTTTATGATAATTGAGAACCTTGGTTCTCAAGAGCAATTTATCACTCATCTTCACCATCTTATACTAAAATCAAACTTAGTAAGAATTTTATTGATGAAGCTCTAGGAGACCCTATTGTAAGATTTATTCATATCTAGCTTCAACAACATTCCTTATATCCTATTCCACACTATCAAGTGTAGTGTTTCAATGAGAGAGATAACACCATCTAATATTTGCCTTCCCTTCACAAACCCCCTATTGATCTTCTATAATTTTTGGGATAACTATTTTAAGTATAAAAACTTTGTAGATGTAAAAATTTTACAAATTAGAAACATGAATTTATGTATGTTATAATAATAAAATATAATCAACACAACAATTAGTAAAATATTAAGTAAATTAACATATGCGAGTTGAAGGGTGTTAAACAAAATTACAATGTATATTTTAAAAGAAGGCATAATCTTTAATTTCTATTTTTAAAATTTTAAATTGAATGCATGTAGTAATGATGGTCAAGGTATATATGTATTGGAGGATACACCACTATAAATTTTATAATTAATTACATACAAATACATTTCAAATGAGACTAAAAATAATTAAATAAATAATTTTAAACAACATAAATAATATTATATGATATATTATATTTTATAATAAATAAATATAAAATTACATAAAATTATTATTATTATTAATTATAATATATAAATAACAATTAATATTATTAGTCCCAAGGGGACAGCGCAATGGTTTGGGCTTTGGATTTTTTTGGGAGGTCCAAAGTGAGTGGATGAGTGTGTGAGGGGTGAGTGTGTGTTCATAAAAAAAATAATTAATATTAATAATGGTCAAATTTATATTAATATATCAAGTTGACTTTTGTTCCCCTCTATTAGGAGGTATTTTTGGATAATGATTGTTGGGCAAGGCAGTGTTCATCATTTTTTATCCCTCTTTTATTTGTCTTTAAGGCTTTCCTTCATGACATTGCCAAATGTTTTGAGAGTCCTGGCGTTATCCTCTGGTGGTCCTGCTCGTGTCTTCGGGATTGGTTTATGTCGGCCAGGGGTGGTTAAATATGTCTATGCCTAAAGGAGTTGGGCAAGGTAGTTTTTGTCATTTTATATACCTCTTTTCTCCATATTTAAGGCCTTTCTTCATGACATTGCCAAAATTTTGAGAGTCCTAGTGTTATCCTATGGTGGTCCTGCTTGTGCCTTTGGTATTGGTTTTTGTAGGCCAGCGATGGTTAAATATGTCTATGCATCAGAGGAGACCTCTAAAAAGAATAGTGTAATTTTGCATAGTCTAAAACCGATTGAAATCAAGCAACACATCATTTGCAGCTTTGTGAAGATCGTTGTTGACTATTCTGAGGAGATATCACAGATGACAGGAACAATTGCCCATGAGATTGACATTCTGGTGTATAACTCCCTTTGTTCTCTCTTGTGTCCACTCTCATATTTGTTCTCTCTCATCGTGTTTGTTTTTGTCTCTCTGGTTTCTGTCGATTGCTTTGTATGGTGTTTTCTATTTCTGGTTGCCTTTTAAAATGGTTTTCATGAAAATATTGTGAAGTCCCTTTCAAAATCCTCTTTTCTATCTATCTATCTATCTATCTATCTATCTATATATATATGATAATTAAAAACTAAATACAACTAATGACATTGAGAAAACCATGAATATTTTTCATACATTAATACTTCTAAAATGTTTAGTTGTTTAATATTTCTAATGAAAACTGAAGTTAATATTAAAACATATAAAACTAAAATATTACAGGATAAAAATTTCACTTCAACACAAAGGCATCAAACCTTCAAAATTTAAGTAACCCTTATTTTTCATGAAATGTCTATCTACTATCCGTCAGCGCATATTTTGTTGGAGTCCCTAAGCCAAAGTTGTCATTGATGTCAAGATGCCAATAATAGTTCTTCTCCAGTTCAAGTGCAAAGTTCAATGGAAGTTGTAATGGGTTAAAATATTTTTATTTTATACCCAAAAGAATGGATCAAAAAATGGTTTTAGTTCTCCTTTGGAAGCAAATATATCCGAAGCAATGGAAGGATATAATATTATAATATTTATTATAATATTTATCCAAGGTGGTTAAAAACCCAAATAAATTATTGTAATTTTAATTATAATATTATTTGGTATACAAAGGAAAATTAATTATTTTTTATAAAACCCTAAGGTTGGGTTTTGAAGGAAAAAATATTCAAAGTGCAAAGTTTAAAGTAAATTAAACCCAAAGTTGGGGTTTAAATAAAAAGAGTTTCGAAATATTTATATTTTCGCTCACGTTGTCATGGAGGAGCTAGTGCCGACGTGTCCAAAGAAAATATAATGCATATAAATACTTTGCAAAAACCATTGGAAAGTTACCCTTACTTGAATTAATAAATTGGTGGCATGCGAAAAAGAGAGCTTGTGATTTATGAAAACGTGGCAGAAAAAGGCATAGAGGAGGAAGATTTTGTCCTTAAGTTTATTTGGGCAAGTGTGGCCTAGTGGTAGTTGGGAAAGCACAAAGGCGCTGACAGCAAGGTGGTTGACATTTTGAATCCTCGCATGCATTTTTTGGTGTGTTGTTTGAGGTGCCCAAGGTGCATGACCTTTTTCTTGGTGAAAGGTGGTGTGATATTAAGAAGCACGTGGTGCTTCTTTAATCTCAAGCGAGCGCTTGGCTTGTGCGATGACTTTGGCTGCAGTAAAGGTGCTTGTGGTGAGACAAGGTTGTGGGTTCGATTCCCTCCAAAGACAAGGTATTTAATTTTGATTAAATTTTGTTAGTTGCCTAATTTTGGAGGACTAAGGGTGCATAAGTGATTATTATTTTTGTACATTAAGGCATGAAATTTATGGGGAATGTTTTTTGAGGATTATTGTGGAAGGTTTGATATTTGAAATTTATGGTGAATGTTTGTTGAGGATTATTGTGGAAGGTTTGATATTTGAAATTTATGGTGAATGTTTGTTGAGGATTATTGTGGAGGTATTGATATTTGAGATTTATTATTTTAGAAGTAATAAGGAGTTTTAGTAAGGTCTTATTAATTTCTTATTAATACTTTTGAGCATTATTTTTTGTATAAGGGTTTTCCATTTAAAGAAGACTATGGCAAATGTTATTTTTGAGTTGGAGTAATAAGGTGTATTTTGGGTCATTATTTTGTATTGTGATTTGATTGAAGTCTTCTAACCCTTATTGAGATTGGAAAAGAGAAATTTATGAGTGTGGAAAATTTGTGATCAACTCCTTTCCAAACAAAAAGGTATGGGAAAATTCTTCTTTGGTTGAGTTGGTTGATTGGCTTACTTGAAAATTAAGTTTGGAGTGAAAAGGATTTGATTAGGTTTTCCTTTTCAAAATTGTTTGAGTTGATACTTCAAGGTTTTCTAAATTGTAAGTTTTGATTAAAACATTGTTTTATAAGCATTTTCGTTGAGATCATTGGTTGAGTGAAGTATTTGAGTTAATGCTTCAAGGTTTTTTGAAATTGAGAGTTGTGATTGAAACCTTGTTTCATAAGCATGGTTGTTGAAGTGAGTTGTTATACAAAGAACTTGAACTAGGGTTTGAAAATATTATGAGTATCATTGTTATGTGAGATTTATTGTTGAGCATTGTTGGAAACATTTTGAGTTGGATGATACATGCTTGGACTAGGGTTTGTGAGCAAGAGTTGTTTCTTAAAGTGATTTGTTGAGTAGAGTTGATTGAGCCTAGTCAAGTGGATGTATGAAGTGATTGTTCAAGTTCCATAAAACAAACAATTATATATTCTGATTTGAGTTGATATTGATTTTTGAGAATAGAACATATTGAGTCTTTAACAATTCTCTTTATGCTTCTATGAGATTGAGTTGAGAAAGTGATTGAGTTTTAAGAATAGAACATATTGAGTCTCTAACAATTCTTTTTGTGATTATATGAGATTGAGTTGAGAAAGTGATTGAGTTTTGAGTATAGAACATATTGAGTCTCTAACAATTCTCTTTATGCTTCTATGAGATTGAGTTGATAAAGTGATTGAGTTTTGAGTATAGAATATATTGAGTCTCTAACAATTCTCTTTATGTTTCTATGAGATTGATTTGAGTTGAGAAAGTGATTGAGCATTGAGTAAAGAACATATTGAGTCTCTAACAATTCTCTTTATGTTTCTATGAGATTGGACAAGTTATGTGTGGACTTGTTAAGCATATTTGAGGTAAGTCTTTGAGAAGACTTGTGGACTAATTTTGTGTGAGATTTTGTGGAAGCTTACAATACATATTTGAGCAAGTCCTAGAGAGGACTTATTGAGCAGTTTTGCAAAATTTCTATATGAGCTTCTTGATCATATTTGGACAGATTTTGTGTGGACCTGTTGAGTAGATTTGGATAGGTTTTGTGTGGACCTATTGAGTAGATTTGGATAGGTTCTGTGTATACCTATTGAGAATATTTGGATAGGTTTTGTATGGACCTATTGAGTAGAGTTGTGCAGGTTCTATGTGGACCTATTGAGAATATTTGAGCAGGTTCTGAGTGGACCTATTGAGCATATTTGAGTAGGTTCTAAGTGGACCTATTGAGAAGATTTGAGTAGGTTCTGAGTGGACCTATTGAGAATATTTGAGCAGGTTCTTAGTGGACCTGTTGAATAGATTTGAGTAGGTTCTGAGGGGGCCTATTGAGTAGATTTAAGTAGGTTATGAGTGGACCTATTGAGTATATTTGTGCTAGACCGACTAGACCGCGTTTAGTGAATATTTGAGTGGGCTTGTGCTAGATCGACTAGAATATGTTTAGTACAAGAGTTAAGCATAATTGTGCTAGATCGAATGGACTGTGTTTAGTGCATATTTGAGTGAACTTATTGAGAAGACTTGTGCTAGACATACTAGACTACATTTAGTGCAAGATATTGAGCAAATATGTGCTAGATAAACTGGACTAAGTTTAGTATAGAATTGAGATAGAGCTTTGGAGGTGACATATCAGAGAGGATAGAGTCTCTAGTGGATAGAGATCCATCAACCATGGTAGTGAGGACAAGTATTTTGAGTGGGGATAAGAGTCTTCAGTGGAAAGATATCCACAATCCAGTGTAGTGGAAGCAATAGTCTTCTAGAGGATCACCAGTCATAGTAGAGGAGAAGGAGTTGTCCTGTGGATAAATATCGACAAACAATATATAGGGGATCAACATATCCTTTGGATAGATATCCATAAACATTATAATTAAGAAGGATTCCAAAGAAATTATTTGATAAATATTTAGAAGAAATATTTTCTCCATGGAGGTACCATATTTGAGTGAACCACATTAAGTATATGTCTCTATTGTGTGTGATGATTTTGCATTGCTTTAGTTATTGCTATTGATATTGTCATTGATTATATTTATTAATATTGTTTGGGGAAGAAAAGTTAAAAGTGGTCTTATAGTGTTCACCCCTTCATCTTAGTATAATATTGTGTTCTTCAATTTGTATAAAAGTGAGGTCCTTTAGAAAGGGTTTAACATATTTAAGGAAGATCTTGCAAGAACACAAATGGAAAATAAAGGCAAATGTAAATTCATGAGACACAAGAAGAAAAGAACGCACATGGTCATGAAAGAAAAGGAAGATGAGTTTAATATTATTGTGTTGGGAGGACAAATGGAAATATATTCAAGAGATGAATCAAGTAATGAAGAAATATCCAGACTGATAAAGTATTGTACCATATGTGGGAACACAAGTCACCATGCAGCTTATTGTCCATAACAATGTTTTGTTTGTGGTCAACTCGGCCATGATGCATGTTATTGAAATGGGTTTAGTAGCGGTGAATATGAAGATGAATTTTTCAAAAATGAAATCCTAGAGTTTGGTTCAAGAAAGGATAATGGGGACAATCAAAATAGGTATGAAGAAAAAAATCTACTTTTAGTATTAGAAAAAATGATCCTACAGAAGATTCAGAAAAAGAAAAAGAGAAAGCCACTATTAAGGAAATTGTTGAGTTTAAAAGAGAGAATTTAGAATTGAAGGGTAAAATACAAGAAGATGAGAAATGTAAGATAAAGCTTCTACAAGATCTTTCTGACTTGAGAGATAAGGTTGAAAATGCAAGAAGAGTTGAAAAAGATATGGTTGAACAGTCAAATGTAAAAGAGATAGAATATGAAATGCTTATGGTTAATCTTGAATAATTAAAAAAGGAGAACTCAAGATTAAGAGTTCAAGCTCATGAATATGAAAAAGAAAAAACAAGATTTTTATAGGAACTCACCAACTACAAAATCAAAGTTGAAGAGAAAAAAAAATTGAAGAAGGTATGGCCAAAACATTAAAGACAAAGAATCTAGAGTGTGAAATATTAGAGCATGAGATAGCTTCACTAAGGATGGAGGTAAAAGGCTCTAAGGATAAGTTGCACAAGTTTTAGGAGACTCCAAAAACTTTTTTTAGAATTATCAATGTACAAAGGTCATCAGTCACCATAACAACACTTAGTTCTAAATAATAACAAGGGAAACATGAAGTAGAAAAAAGAGATTCAAGATCAAACACCAAAAAAGAAGAAGCATCAAAAGAAGTAAGTAAAAGAGAGAGTGATACTTCTAAGGATAATTTGGACAACATAAAGTTCAACAAGGAAAGGAACAATGAACAAGTAAGAAACATATCAAATAGGAAATAGGTAGAAGAGACTAAGATACCAATGGCGTCTATGCAAGGTTTCTTCAGTGGAAGATGTTTTTCATGTCATACATTTGGGCACATGGCTTCATAGTGCAAGAAAAATGAAAGACAAGAATATGGGAAGTAATAACTTTTCCATGGGTATTGCTACTCATGGAATGAGTTCGGTCACAAGGAAATGAATTTTAGGGTTCATAACATAAAAGGATATGGCTTCACTAGAAGATTTCCTAAGACATTCACATCTCCAAGGAATAATAACATTAAGTGTTATAAGTGCAATAATGATGGTCACACAACAAAATGGTGTAGAGCAAATATTCTAGAAATAGGTATGAATAGGAATAGGAATATGAACAAGAACAAGAAAATGAACATGGATAAGAACAAAAGTAGGAACATGAATGATGACAGGAATAGGAATAGGAACATGAATAGGAATAGGAATAGGAATAGGAATAGGAACATGGATGAGAACATGAAAATAAATAGGAACAGGAATGATGACAGGAACAAGAATGATGACATGGATAGAAACAATCAAAAGAATAAAAAAATCCAAAAAATAAGGGAAGAAGATAAAGGTAAATAACAATACCTTTTGGGAGTTGAAATAGTCCCACCCCAAAATTAACCACCTCAAAGGAGGTGGAGGAGGGGCTAAGCTAAGAGGCTCATTCTTAGCCCTGAGTTCTAAAGGTAACCCCTTTCAATTGATGTCAAAGGGGGAGATATTTGATATGGGGAGAGACTTGATATATGAGAGAGCATTGAGCCAGGGGGAGCAGAAGAAAAAGAAAGGTCAGGTTTCAGTAAAAATAAAGTGGGTTGCCATCAATGACAAAGGGAGATATTGTTGGACATTTTGAGTCCCTAAGCCAAAGTTTTCATTGATGTCAAGATGCCAATAATAGTTTTTCTCCATTTCAAGTGCAAAGTTCAATGGAAGTTGTAATGGGTTAAAATATTTTTATTTTACACCCAAAATAATGGATCAGAAAATGGTTTTAGTTCTCATTTGAAAGCAAATATATTCGAAGCAATGGAAGCATATCATATTATAATATTTATCCAAGGTGGTGAAAAACCCAAATAAATTATTATAATTTTAATTATAATATTATTTGGTTTACAAAGGAAAATTAAATATTTTTTATAAAACCCTAAGGTTGGGTTTTGGAGGAGAAAAAAAATCAAAGCACAAAGTTTAAAGTAAATTAAACCCAACTTTTGGGTTTAAATAAAAAGAGTTTCAAAGTCTCTATATTTCTACTAACATCGTCATGGAGGAGCTAGTGCCAACATGTCCAAAGCAAATATAATGCATATAAATACTTTGCCAAAACCATTGGAAAGTTACCCTTGCTCAAATTAATAAATCGGTGGCATGCGCAAAAGAGAGCTTGTGATTCACGAAAATATGGCAGTGAAAAACATAGAGGAAGGTTCCATCCTCAAGTTTCATTGGGTAAGCATGGCCTAGTGGTAGTTGGAAAAGTGCAAAGGCACTAGCAGCAAGGTGGTTGACGTTTCGAATCCCCACGTGCATTGTTTGGTGTGTTTTTTGAGGCGCCCAAGGCACATGAAATTTTTCTTGGTGGAAGGTGGTGTGAAATTAAGAAGCACATGGTGCTTCTTCAATATCAAGTGAGTTCTTGGCTCGTATGGTGACTTTGGCAATGATTAAGGCGCTTGTGGTGATATGAGGTTGAGGGTTCGATTCCCTCCAAGGAAAAGGTATTTAATTTTGATTTAAATTTTGTTAGTTACCTAATTTTGGAGGAATAAGGTTGCATAAGTGATTATTATTTTTGTACATTAAGGCATGAAATTTATGGTGAATGTTTGTTGAGGATTATTGTGAAAGGTTTGATATTTAAAATTTATGATGAATGTTTGTTGAGGATTGTTATGGAAGGTTTGATATTTGAAATTTATGGTGAATGTTTGTTGAGGATTATTGTGGAGGTATTTATATTTGAGATTTATTATTTTAGGAGTAATAATGAGTTTTAGTAAAGTCTTATTAATTTATTAATAAGACTTTTGAGCATTATTTTTGTATAAGGGTTTTTCCATTTAAGGAAGACTATGGTGAATGTTATTTTTGAGTTAGAGTAATAAGGTGTATTTTGGGTCATTATTTTGTATTGTGATTTGATTGAAGTCTTCCAACCCTTATTGAGATTGGAAAAGAGAAATTTGTGAGTGTGGCAGATTTGTGATCAACTCCTTGTCAAACAAAAAGGTATGGGCAAATTTTTATTTGGTTGAGTTGATTGATTGGCTTACTTGAAAAATAAGTTTGGAGTGAAAAGATTTTATTAGGGTTTCCTTTTTGAAAGTGTTTGATTTGATTCTTGAAGGTTTTTTGAATTGTGATTTGTGATTAAAACCTTGTTTTATAAGCATTATTGTTGAGATCATTGGTTGAGTGAAGTATTTGAGTTAATGCTTCAAGGTATTCTGTAATTGAGAGTTGTGATTAAAACCTTGTTTGATAAGCATGGTTTTTGAAGTAAGTTGTTATGCAAATAACTTGAACAACGGTTTGAAAATATCACGAGTATCATTGTTATGTGAGATTTGTTGTTGAGCATTGTTGAAAATATTTTGAGTTGGATGATACATGCTTGGACTAGGGTTTGTGAGCAAGAGTTGTTTCTTGAAGTGATTGGTTGAGTAGAGTTGATTGAGCCTAGTCAAGTGGATGTATGAAGTGATTGTTCAAATTCCATAAAACAAAATATTATATATTCTGATTTGAGTTGAGATTGAGTTTTGAGAATAGAACATATTGAGTCTCTAACAATTCTCTTTATGCTTCTATGATATTGGGTTGAGAAAGTGATTGAGTTTTGATAATAGAACATATTGAGTCTCTAATCATTATATTTATGCTTCTATGAGATTGAGTTGAGGAAGTGATGCAGGAGCATCTGGTGGCGACAAAGCAATCTTGCATTAAATAAAAAAAATTCTAAGTGTTTGCCCTGATGTCACGATATCACGACAGAGAAAAGTGTTGTGATATCGCGACATGTCGCATTTTTGCGACTCAAGAAGGAGAGAGAAGGTGTGGAGCAAAAAAATGTCATGATTTCACGACATGTCACAAAATCACGACCAGAAGACAAGAGAAGGCGCAAGGGAGGAAAAGTGTCATGATATCGCGACATATCGCATTTTTGCGACCAAAAAATGAGAGAAGGCACAAAGGAGAAAAGTGTCACGATATCGCGACATGTCGCCTTTTTGTGACCAAAGGACCAAAAGGAGGCGTAGGAGAGAAAAGTGTCGTGATATCATGACATGTCGCATTTTTGTGACCAAAGGACGAGAGGAGGCACAGGAGAGAAAATTGTCGCAATATCATGACATGTCGCATTTTTGCGACCAAAGGACCAGAAGGAGGCATAGGAGAGAAAAGTGTCACGATATCGTGACATGTCGCATTTTTGCGACCAAAGGACCAGAAGGATGCGCAGGAGAGAAAAGTTTTGCAAAATCGTGACATGTCGCATTTTCGCGACCAAAGGACGAGAGGAGGCGCAGGAGAGGAAAGGGTTGCGATATCACGATATGTCACATTTTTGCGACCAAAGGACTAGAGGAGGCGCAGGAAAGGAAGTGTCACGATATCATGACATGTCACATTTTTGCAACCAAAGGACCAGAAGGAGGCATAGGAGAGAAAAGTGTCATGATATCACGACATGTCGCATTTTCATGACCAAAATACGAGAGAAGGCACAGAGGAGAAAAGTGTCACGTTTTCGTGACTCAGGAAGGAGAGAGAAGGCACAGAGCAAAAAATGTCATGATTTTGTGACATGTCGTGAAATCGTGACCGAATGGGAATAGGAAGGGCTAGAAGAGAAAATGTCATGAAATCACAACATGTCATGAAATCGCGACCGAAATAAGGAAGGGAAGGCCAAAGAAGAAAATCTACCGAAGGCGCAGAAATAAATCCTGGAAGGAAACTGTCATGATATCGCGACCCGAAGCAGAGGAGGAAAGCGAAAGGTAAATCTATCGTGATATCATGAAATGTTGCGATTTCATGACCTGAGAGGCAAAGAGAAGAAAAAGAGCAAAGATGTTGGGATATCACGACATGTCACGATTTTGTGACCCGAGAGGCGAAGAGAAGACAAAGAGCAAAGATGTCGCGATATCACGACATGTCACAATTTCATGACCCAAAAGGTGAAGAGAAGGTAGAGAGAAAATATGTCATGATATCACGACATTTCATGATTTAGTGACTCAAAACAAGGCAAGAAGGAGGCAGAAATGGAAGATGTCATGATATCGTGACCCGAAGGAGAAGAAGACAGCGAGAAAGAAAAATATTGCGATATCGTGACATGTCGTGATATCATGACCCGAAGGAAAGAAATGCTACATGGAAATAAAATGTCACGATAGCGTGACCCAAAGGAAAGAGATGTTGCAAGGGAGGAAAATGTCATGATATCGTGACCCGACAAAGAGAAAATGCCACAAGGAGGAAAATGTCACGATATCATGACATGTCACGATATCGCGACCCAAAGGAGAGAAAATGTAGTGAGGAAGAAAAATGTCATGATATCGTGACATATTGCTGGTTCACAGTTTGAAAAGGCCCATGTTCCCAGACGATGTTTCTTGAGGCAGTAAAACCTCATTTATGCATGATTTCTTTCCCGATATGTTCACTGAGCATGGCGGCCACTCGAAGGCTATGCCCAAAGGTCAAAAATGATTAAAAGGCTCATCAATGCAATTTTTCATGACTGACCCGGTGGCAGTTGCCAGTTAGGGTAAAATATGTGAAGGTTTAGTCATGAAGGTAGGGACAAGAGTCGACTTTTTAGTTTTGGGAGATGTGTTCTTCCAGGTGGGTCATTAATTGCCTAGAGGGTCAAGACCTCAAAGAAAACCCAAATATTTAAAAGGGGAAGCAAAGGCATGCACAAGGGGTGAAAAAACGGCTGAGGAGTTGCAAATTTGAAGGCAAGAGGGCCACTCTGGATCTATTTAGGCTATTTTTCTTCTAGGTGGAGATTAGGAAATGTAGCTTAGATCGAAGAACTACAGCTGTAGGCTAGGAAGTGTGTGAGCAGATCATCGAATGTGAGGCAGCTTGCACCAGGAAATTAAAACTATGCCTGCAGGCTAGTATTGTAATCTTTTCCCAAGTTTAATGAATGAAACATTGAGAAATTTGGTCTGAGCGATTTAATGAATGAATGAGTTTATGAGAAATATTTCTAGAGTGATTTTGTGTCCCCCCATCAGGAAGTGATTAATTTTTGAGTATAGAACATATTGAGTCTCTAAAAATTCTCTTTATGCTTCTATGAGATTGAGTTGAGAAAGTGATTGAGTTTTGAGTATAGAACATATTGAGTCTCTAACAATTATATTTATGTTTATAAGAGATTGATTTGAGTTGATAAAGTGATTTAGCATTGAGTAAATAACATATTGGGTCTCTAACAATTCTCTTTATGTTTCTATGAGATTGGACAAGTTTTGTGTGGACTTGTTAAGTAGATTTGAGGTAAGTATTTGAGAAGACTTGTGGACTGATTTTGTGTGAGATTTTATGGAAGCTTACAATACAAATTTGAGCAAGTCCTAGAGAGGACATAGTGAGAAATTTTGGACAAGTTCTATGTGAGCTTGTTAAGCAGATTTAGACAAGTTTTGTGTGGACCTATTGAGCATATTTGGATAGGTTCTGTGTGGACCTATTGAGCAAATTTGGAGAACTTCTATGTGGACCTGTTGAGCAAATTTAGACAGGTTCTATGTGGACCTTGTTAGAGTTACTATGGTAATTCTATTTATTACCTCATTTGGTTTGTTAGGGTAGTTAGTTATCTACCTAAGGTTCACTTAACCACTTTGTTAAGTGAATATTTCTTGTTAGTTGTTAGCACTATTAGGTTAGTGGTTAGTTTTCAGAGAAGATATTAAATTCTATTAATCTGACAATAAATAAATAGAATACATTAGGCTAGGAATAGCCCATGAATTTAGGATCTAGAAAACCAAATGAAACCTAAAATATACTCATGCTAATCTAAGCCTAACTACTAACCAAAATAATGGAATAGTAACATATATGCTAACATCCCCCCTTATTACATTATTTGTGTAATGTAATAACTACTAGCTATACTATCATCCCCCCATACAACAATATTTGGGTAAAGTATATAACTTCCCCAATACAATGAAGAAGAAGAAGAGAAATGAAAAAATGGTGGCTCATGCTTTGTCTTCGGCTCTGGCTCTGGCTCATGGCTCTGGCTCTGGCTCTAAGCATACCTATGGAATTGTACCTCTGGTTCTATCTCGGGATATGCTTGTGAATATGCCTCTAGATTATTGCCTCTGGATCTGCCTATAGATCTGCCTTTGGAACTTTGTCTCTGGGTTTGTCTTTAGGTCTGTCTCTGGGTCATTATCTTTGGGATTGCCACTTGGTCTGTCACTGGATTTGCCTCTGGGTGTACCATAGGTTTTACATTTTTGATAAAATCCATACAACATTTATTTCATCATGGTACATTGTGTGAGATATGTCCATCCATAATCTATGTGAACCTTGTTGGCCATTTTCACTTTGTACCAATAACTGGAAGAAGAGTGATTTGTACATCCACAAGAATCATAAGGATGTAATCTCCAACACTTAGTTGCAACATGTCTTGTCTTTCCACAGTGACTACAACAATGATTTTTAGAAGTAGAATATTTAGGTTTTACAAACATAGAATTACTGGTACTTGCATGTCCAGTATAGCCAAGGCCTTCATGCTTTGCCCTGATATTTAGCATTATTGGAGATTTAATGCCTTGTTCCTATTTATCTAATATCTCACCATTGAATCCCATTTTTTTCATCATTTTGGAACCAAATACTTCTATGTGTTTTTCAAAACACCCAATTTCATCATCTTCATCAATGATTTTAACAATATTGCATTTGTCGTTGTTGATGAGAGTATGGAATTCATTTTTAGGAGGTTCAATTTTTAAGTCACTAGTGTCACAAGAAAAATCTGCTACTATGATGAGATCACCTATGCTACAACTAATATCTTCCATCATAGGCATGACGTCACTTGTATCACAACAAGCATGTGCCACAATGGGTTGAAGGTCACTCGTGTCACAACAAGCATCCGCCATAATGGGTTGAATATGACTTGTGTCACTACAAGCATTGACCATTTTTACCTATGTTTCCTCATCAAAGTCCCTATAGATTTTACGTTGGGCCATATCAAGAGTAATAAATGATATGTAGACTACCCTTATGACTCTTATAGGGATTTGAACACCATTGTTCTGAATGTCTTTAGAATCTTTGAGAATGGATTTTACACCACTGCATAGTGTAGAAAATTTTTCATCCTCAAAAATCCATTCCTTCCATCTCTGGTGGAAAGTAAGGACCTTTAACTAATTTTGCAACAACATGAATTTGTTTTGGGATAGTTTTCTTCTTTGATATACCCATTCTTAATGTGTCGGTCTTTTCCAAAAATGCACCTTTTACAATAAAATTTTGCAAAATAATTTGACTAAGGTATCGGTCACTACCGAAAATGCACCCTTATAAGTCTTCCCCCCTTGATTTTGCAAAACTATATCTCCCCTGTATGGGATTCCAAGGGTTAGCACCCCTGGGGAGTCCAAAATTTTTTGGTAGCGCATAATGGGTGCTCTAGAAGGTTTTTTTTTACTGGTTTGTAAAAAATTACAATATTTACCTTTTAGGCAGATTAGCACAAAAATGTCATAAAAATGCCATGTTGATTGCCTTGACAAGGTTTATTGCCCTTCACTTATTGCTTCCGTAGAGCCTTGGTGCTCGGACACCAACCGATCAAGCTAGTGCCTTGGTTGGAAGCTAAAGGGTAGGGCCCTTTATTTTATCCGAAGATAATTATGCCCTTCGGTGTGGCGACGCTACTCAGCTGGCGCCTGTAATTTTTATGATGGTGGCAATAATAAAAAAAATTAATTTTGTTTTTTTTTTTCTTCGAAGATAGCTGCCTGTGCGGCACTCATCCTTAGCACTGCTTCCACAGAGGTGGCTTGTCTTTGTTGACACACTTTATCATCGTCCACACCTTGACGTTGCGTCTGCATCCTTCAGGGAAGATCATAGAAGATTGCAAACAAATACACGGTGTCACATCCACAATATAGTGTTGGGTCTTATAGTCTACAAGTTTGAACTCCAATCGGATGAGTTATAGTCACAACTCGCTACACATAGATGCAGTGCACATATGTCCCTCTACTTCTCACCAAAAAATCATGACCTAAATTGTAGCCTAAATCACTGTCTCCACTAGGGACATTAGCCGCAAAACAACAAAGTCAAGGACATTATCTTTCATTTCTCTTCTTCTTCTTCTTCACTGTATTGGGGCAGTTATATTATTACCCAAATAATGTAATAAGGGGGGATGTTAGAGTTACTATGGTAATTCTATTTATTACCTCATTTGGTTTGTTAGGGTAGTTAGTTATCTACCTAAGGTTCGCTTAACCACTTTGTTAAGTGAATATTTCTTGTTAGTTGTTAGCACTATTAGGTTAGTGGTTAGCTATTCCTATGGGCTAACTATAGCCTAAGTTGTACTATTTAATCTATGTTGATTAATTAAATGTTGTTCGACTTCGTCAACATACATTTTGAGCATATTTGAGTAGGTTATGAGTGGACCTATTGAGTAGATTTGAGCAGGTTCTAAGTGGACCTATTGAGCATATTTGAGCAGGTTTTGAGTGGACCTATTGAGCAAGTTCTGAGTGGACCTATTGAGTAGATTTTATTAGGTTCTGAGTGGACCTATTGAGTATATTTGTGCTAGATTGATTGGACTATGTTTAGTACATATTTCATTGGACTTGTGTTAGATTGACTAGATTGTATTTAGTACAAGAGTTGAGCAGATTTGTGCTAGATTGAATGGACTGTGTTTAGTGCATATTTGAGTGATCTTATTGAGCAGACTTGTGCTAGACCAAGTGGATTGTGTTTAGTGCAAGATATTGAGTAGAGCTATGCTAGACCTATGGGATTGAGTTTAGTACATAATTGAGATAGATCTTTGGAGGTGACAGAGCAGAGAGGACAAAGTCTCTAGTGGATAGGGATCCATCAGCTAGGGCAGTGAGGATAGGTCTTCTAAGTGGGGACAAGAGGCTTTAGTGGAGAGAGATCCAAAAGCTAGTGTAGTGGAGGCAACAGTCTTCTAGAGGATCACTAGCCAGAGTAGAGGATACAAAGTTCTCCTATGGATAGATATCCACAAACTAGATTTTGGGGATAAGCATCTCCTTTGGACAGAGGTCCATAAACATTGTAATTGGGAAGGATTCCTAATATATTATTTGAGAAATATTTAGAAGAAATATTTTCTCCATGGAGGTAGTCATATTTGGGTGAACCACGTTAAATATGCATCTCTATTGTGTGTGATGATTTATGCATTGATTTGGTTATTGTTATTGATATTGCCATTAATTATATTTATTAATACTATTTGGGAAAGAAAAGTAAAAAGTGATCTTATACTGTTCACCCCCCTCTCAGTATAAGCTTGTGTTGTTCACATTTTATTTTTATATCATAATATTAGAGTCCTAAATAAGTTTTTCAAATTATTGTTATGTGCACCGGGGTCTAGGGATTGATGTGTCAGAGTATACCCCAATAAAATTCTTTGAATCGATGGTACTTGATTACTTCCCAATGTATCTTCAAGTCTACTTTTCCATAGGTTGTTCAAAGGTTCCATCATAAGCATTGGGAGGCCCATAGACTACCCTTTCTAGGCCTTGTACTCCATTCAAAATGAAGTGCATATTGATGTCTATGCTGAGGTGTCGTCCCTTCAACTTTATTTTCCTGATGGGCCTTATTTTGGGGACTTTTCTATGTCTTGGGTATATTTCTTTCTTTGAGGACTATTGGTTATTTAATTTTTGGAATCCTTCCTCTTATGTGTCTCATTTTTTGTTGTCCATGGTGATGTGGATTTGTTTGCTTGTTCCACCTATTGAGCAAGGTGCAGCAACAATATTGTCATTGTTGTCAACATAGTCAGATAGATCTATTGATGTAGTGGACGGGAAGTTTAAAAGCTTTTTAGATGCAAAAGACAAGAGTTCAAAGGTTACTCAGAGTATGTACAATGTTTTTCCAAGAAGACCAAAGTGGCCCATATGCAAAATATCAAAGAAAAAGACAAGTAAGAAAAGTGTCACGATATCGCGACATATACAATAGGCAAGAAAAACTGTCATGATTTCACGACATGTTGGAAGAGAGAAAAAGTAGGAAAAATTATCACGATTTCGTGACATACTGGAAGAGAAAAAGGCAAGTGGCAAAACTGTCATTATTTCATGACATGTTGGAAGAGAAAAAGGCAAGTGGAAAAACTGTCACGATTTCATGACATGTTGGAAGAGAAAAAGGCAAGTGGAAAAACTATCATGATTTCATGACATGTTGGAAGAGAAAAAGACAAGTGGAAAAATTGTAGTGATTTCGTGACATGTTGGAAGAGAAAAAGGCAAGTGGAAAAACTATTGCAATTTTGTGACATGTTGGAAGAGAAAAAGGCAAGTGAAAAAACTGTCGTGATTTCGTGACATGTTGGAAGAAAAAAAGAAAGGAGGAAGAAGTGTCGTGATTTCACGACAAGTTTGAAGAAAGAGAACAAGTAAGAAAAGTGTCACTATTTTGTGACATGTCGCATTTTCACAACTAAAATAGGAGAGAGAAAGCATGTTTGAAAAGTGTTGCGATTTCGTGACATGTCGCATTTTTGTGACAAAAGAAAGAGAGGAAGTGTACGGAAGCAGAACTTTTGCAATTTTGTGACAAAATCAGAAAGCAAGACTTTGAAGGTAGAAGTGTCACGATTTTGTGACAAAAGCAAAGAAGTGAAGTACGAAAGAAAAAGTGTCGTGATTTCATGAAAAAAGCAAAGAAGAAGACATCAAAGGTAGAAGTGTCATGATTTTGCAACAAAAGCAGAAAGGAAGACTTCAAATGCAGAAGTGTCACGATTTCACAACAAAAGCAAAAAAGTGAAGTATGGAAGTAGAAGTGTCATGATTTCATGACAAAAGTAGAGAAGACTTCGAAGGTAGAAGTGTCATGATTTCATGAAAAAAGCAGAAAGCAAGACTTCAAAAGTAGAAGTGTCATGATTTAGCAACATGTCACATTTTCATGACTCAAAAAGGACAAGAAGGCAAAGAAGCAAAAGTGTCACAATATCGTGACATGTCACATTTTCACGACTCAAGAAGGGCAGGTAGCCAGAATAACAAAAGTGTCACGATATCGCGCAATGTCACATTTTTGTGACAAAATAATAGAGAAAGTGTATAGAGGCAAAAGTGTCACAATATCGTGACATGTATTTTCGTAGGCCAAAGCTAAGAGAAAGAGCAAGGAGAAAAAATGTCATGATATCGTGACATGTTGCATTTTCACGGGCCAAAGCTAAGAGAAAGAGCAAGGAGAAAATGTGTCGTGATATCATGACATGTATTTTCAAGGGCCAAAGCTAAGAAAAAGAGCAAGGAGAAAAAGTGTTGCGATATCGCGACATGTATTTTCGTGGTTGAGTTGAAATCGATGAAGACCGATGATAGCCGACTAAAATTAGGTTTTATAGTTGTCATGAAATTCGACTAATATTAGGGTTTATAGTCGACTAATATTAGGGTTTTCATCACAAGAATTCTATTATAAAAGGAGGGTTGTTTGGAGATTTGAAGTGTTGTTGAAGTGTGCAAAGTTTGGTCATAGTGTGAAGAGAGTAGAGTGCACGAAAGGGAGAAGATGATCGTGAAGGTCGACTGTAACGAAGCAGAGTGTGTGAAGTGATTGCGTAGAGAAAGCAGAGTGTGTAGAGAGCACAAAGGTGAAGAAAGACCAGTCAGGATCTTGCAAAAACAAAGGTATCTTTCTGTCAATCTTATAGATTCAAAATTGAAGTCTAGGTTGTAGCTTGGCATCAGGGGTTGGTTCTCATTCCAGAAGTTGCTAAAAAATTAGGGGTTGGTGCTCCTTTCTATTGGTGCAAATAAATAAGGGATTGGTGCTCCTTATAGTGGGTGTTGGTAAATTGATTATAAATTTGGTGCTTTGCAAATGCTAGATTTTGATGGTAGTCCAAGTAGTCATTTTTGAGGAGTAGCCACATTGGTGAACCTTGTTAAATATTATGTTGTGTGATGCTCTTGTGTTATACTTGCTACATCTAGTAATTAGTTTTAATTGCTACTGTATTAAGAGCTGTAAGTTCAAGTTAAAAAAGCTACACTAATTGACCCCCCCTCTTAGTGTCATTGTAAGACTAACAATTGGTATCAGAGCTAAGTTCCTATATAATCCTAACCGGCTAGGGTTATCTTGAAAGTAACACAATGGCAAGTGGTGAAGGTTTCTCATCAAACAAAGCACCATTGTTTGACGAATATAATTACGCATTCTAGAGAATCAGGATGCAGATATATCTTTGTGCTTTGGGATATGACATCTGGGATTTAGTAGTTAGTGGTTACATAATACTCATCACTCCTTCAAAAGAGGCTAAAAAAAAGAAACTGTATGAAAGTAACTCAAAAGCAAAGAATGCTATCATGTGCGGATTAGCAAACAGTGAACTAGTAAAGATCATGAGCTATAAAATGGCAAAAGAGATATGGGACAAACTGAGGAGTATTCATGAAGGAGATGATAAGATCAAGGAGGCCAAGTTATAGACACATCGAGCTCAGTTCAAAGCATTAAAGATGAATGACAATGAAAACATTGAGGCATATATGTTAAGAGTTAATGGAATCATTAATGCGATCAGAGGACTCAGAAAGGATATTGAAGACTCTACCGTCGTGAAAAATGTATTAAGATCTCTTCCTCAAAGGTTTGATTCTAAAGTCTCAGTGATAGAAGAAGCTAATAATCTAAATTATTTTAGTATAGATGAGATGTATGGTTCTTTGGCTGCATATGAGATGAGGATAGGAATATCTAAACCCATGGACAGAGAAGCGGCTTTTAAAGCCCTTAAAGATAAAAATGCAAAATAAGAGTCCGAGGAAGAAGAGACGTCAGATGAAATGGAAGAAAAATTTGTTAGAAAACTAAAAAGGAGAAAAGAAAAATACAAAGGAAAGCTATCGCTTAAATGTTTCAACTGTGGAGGCGTTGAGAATTTTGCGACTAAATGTCCACTTAAAGAGAAGAACAAAAATGATGAAGGATAGCACCAATAAAGAAGTGACTGGAAGAAGAAAATGAATTTCACAAAAGGCAACTTCAAGAAGAAAAGTTTCATCTCTAGGAATGCCATTTCATCAGAAGACAGCTTCGGTGAGGTTTCTGAAGAGGAAACAGGTGAAGCTCTTTTCATGGCATTTGAAGAAGTAAGATCACAAAAGGAAGAAGGAGTGAACTTTGAAGTATGTGGTGAAAACCCTGAGGCTGAAGTAGATCTAGAAGGTGAGTTGATCTCTATACTTGAAGAGTGGAGAATAGAAAAGAAAAAAAATAAGAAACTTTCAAAAAGGCTTGAGGATGCAAATGAAATCATATCCAATTTGAAAGTATAGATAGAAAAATCCAAGAAAATCTCTGAAGATCTCGAAGTGCAAATAACCATGAAAATAGATTATTGCAGCAAGCTAGAAGAAGAGATTGTTTGTTTAAGAATGCAGCTAGAAGAGATGAATAAGAAAATCAGTTGTTATCACAAATGTGAAGTAAGTTCTATGAAGCTGGATAAGATCATAAATGACCAAAGGCCTGTAGGCATCAAATTGGTTTTGGGTTTTATCGAAGGAGAATCATCAAATGGATCAAAGGCTAGAAATGTGGAATCCATAAAGAAAAAATATAAGAAACAGGTTCATCAAGGAAAAATATCTCATGCAAGAAAAAGCAATAATACCAGGCACGAAAGGAGAATTGACAATGATGGATTCACCAATGTCACACATCAAATAAGAAGAAGACCTATGGCTCCTACGACAACATGGCAAAGACCTTCACCCAGGTTCAATTATCCCTTTTCTGGTTTCTATTTTAAATGTAATGGCTATTGACATAAAATCTCAGACTGCAAATATAATGTAAGACCAAGGAATTTCACTAGTAGAAATGCTTTTTCTCCTCTAATGAATTATACAGTAGAATGTTATAACTATCATAATTTTGGGCACATTGCAAGAAACTATAGAAGTACATTTGCATCAAATCAGTCTCAGGGAATAAAATTTCAACCAAATAAGATGAAACAAAATATAAAACTTCCTAAAAAACATGCACAAGTTGTTGATAAGGGAAAGGCAAAACAAGAACCCAAAACTACTATCAAAACGGAGTGGAAAGGAAAAGAGCGACTTAAGGAAGAAAATGAATCCTTAATCATACAAAAAACATTTAAAGCACATAATAAATATATACCATGGATACTTGGTAGTGGATGCTCCAGTCATATGATAGGTGACAAATAGAAATTTGAAAAGTTACAGAAATATGAAGGTGGTTTAGTAAAGTTTGACAATAATTATGGACCTAAGATAGTTGGCAAAGGTTTAGTTAAAATTAGTGAGGGAAAAATTAAGTCAGAGGAAGTCTTGTTTGTGGATGGTTTGAAACATAACCTATTGAGCGTAAGTCAGATTTGTGATAAAGGTCATGAAGTAGTTTTTATGAAGCAGGGTTGTGAAGTCAAAAAAACAAACAGTGGAAAATTGATAGCAACTAGAGCAAGGACATCTGGAAACCTGTACATGCTCTTAGAGACTTCAAAAGGAATTTTCTTTATTAGACGAGAAGAAGAAAACTGGTTGTGGCATAAGAGACTTGGTCATATCAGTTTTGATAATCTAGTAAAAATCACCTCAAAAAGGGCAATGAGAGATATTCCCACCATCAGCAAACTTGTAAAGGACAAAATGGAAAGCAAACTAGAGTCACATTCAAAACAAAAGAGTACTACACAAGAAAACCTTTGGAACTAATACACACTGATTTATGTTGTTGAGCAAGGTGTAGCAAAAGTATTGTCATTGTTGTCAACACAGACAGATAGATCAGTTGATGCAGTTGACAGGAATTTGAAGGTTAGTCAGAACATGTACAATGAATTTCTAAGAAGACAAATGTGGCTTAGATTTAGAAAATCAAAGAAAAAGACAAGTAAGAAAACTGTCATGATATCGCGACATGTTTTCTATCGTGATATTGTGACAGGTTGAGAAGAAATAAGGCAGAAAGAAAAATTATCACGATTTCGTGAAATGGCCGAGGAGAGAGAAGGCACAAGCAAAATTGTCACGATTTTGTGACATGGCTGAGGAGAGAGAAGGTGCAAGCAAAATTGTCGTGATTTTGTGACATGGACGAGGAGAGAGAAGGCACAAGCAAAATTGTCATGATTTCACGACATGAACGAGGAGAGAGAAGGCGCAAGCAAAATTATCGTGATTTCATGACATGAACAAGGAGAGAGAAGGCACAAACAAAATTGTCATGATTTTGCAACATGAAGGAGGAGAGAGAATGTGCAAGAAAAATTATCATGATTTCACGATATGAACGAGGAGAGAGAAGGCACAAGCAAAATTGTCATGATTTCGTGACATGGCCGAGGAGAGAGAAGGCGCAAAGAAAACTATCATGATTTCATGACATGTTGGCAGAGAAGGAGGCAAGTAGAAAAACTGTCATGATTTCGTGACATGTTTGAAGAAGAGGCGCAGGCAAAGAAAACTGTCATGATTTCGCGACATGCTCAAGGAGAAGGAGCTCGCAAAGAAAAGTGTCACGATTTCATGACAGGTTCCAAGAGGAAGCGTTAAGGAGAGAAAGTGTCACGATTTCGTGATAGGATCGAAGAGAAAGCGCCAAGGAGAGAAAGTGTCACGATTTCACGATAGGATCAAAGAGAAAGTGCCAAGGAGAGAAAGTGTCATGATTTTACGATAGGGTCGAAGAGAAGTGCAAGGAAGAGAAAGATGTCACGATTTCATGACATGTTCTATTTTCGTTGGCCAAAGACAGAAAAGGCATAAGGCAATGAAAGTGTCGCAATTTCGTGACATGTTTCGATTTCATGAGCAGAAGGAAGAAAAGGCACAAGGCAGAGAAAGATGTCATGATTTCATGACATGTTCCATTTTTGTGGGTGAAAGGTAGAAAAGGCACAAGGTAGAGAAAGATGTTGCGATTTCACAACATGTTCCATTTTCGTTGGTTGAATCCAAGAAGAGTAGCGAGAATGCGAAAGTGTCATGATTTCATGACATGTCTCATTTTTGCTGGTTGAATCCAAGAAGAGTAGCGAGAAGGCAAAAGTGTCATGATTTTGTGACATGTCTGGTTTTCGCTAAAGCAAGCCAAGAAGAGTAGTGAGAAGGCGATAGTGTCATAATTTTGTGACATGTCTGGTTTTCACGAGTGTAAGCAAAGAAGTGGACAAGGAGGCAAAAACTGTCGCTATTTCGTGACATGTATTTTTGTGGGTAAAATGCGAGAAGGGTAGAAAGATACAGAAGTGTCACGATTTCATGACAGGTCACAACAACACGATAACAGACAGTTAACTAGAACAAAACAAAAATTAAAGGGGCAGTTGTAGAAGAAAAGCATGCAACTAAAAAAAGAAGAGGTAACTAGAGTAAATGCGTTAGTTATAGATGCAGTCATGCAGCTTTTTAAGAACTGGAGTTAACTGGAGTAAATCAAATAGTCGCATTAATAGAATCACAAAATACATGCATGCATAGAAATGAATTCGTACAGTCATGGTAGAGATATACGTTGCATGTAACAACATAATGCACACTCTATAAATATAGAAGGAGTTAAAATTGACAAGTGGTAGAAGAGAATAATAAAATAATAGTTACGGGTTGCATGCATAAATATGGAAGCTAAAAATAGAGACTTATTTGTTATAAAAGCAGATCTGCATGAAGTTTATTGCTACTGCTGTAAGTGAGAATTTTCTACGTAAAGAGGGTGAGAAGAGGGATGAGAGAGAGATAAGCAAAGCCGTGATAGTGTGCAGAGTTTATTCAAGTTTAATTAATTGCAGACCAGTCAGGGTCATGTAAACAATGAAGGCATTTTATGTCACTAAATTAAATCAGAATTGTAGTCCAAGTTGGTGCTTAGCATTAGGGGTTGGTGCTCCTATCTGTTGAAGTAGAAAAACAAGGGTTTGGTGCTCCTTTCAGTGGGTTTTTGTAAAGTGTTTGTAAAATTGGTGTTTTGCAAAGGCTGGATTTGGATAGAAGTCCAAGAAGTCATTTTTGAGGAGTAGCCAAATTGGTGAACCTCGTTACATTGTGTGTTGTGGTGTGCTATCTTGTGATTATTGCTTTATCTGTTTTCTAGTTCTCTTTGCTTCAGTTTTAAGGATTGCAGATCAAATTTTTTTAGCTACACTAATTCACCCCCCTATCAGTGTCATTGTGAGAATATCAATTGGTATCAGAGTAAGGTTCCTAAACTAAGCTTAATCAGCTAAGATAATCTTGGAAGGAATACAATGGTAGGTAATGAAGGATTTTCATCAAACAAAGCTCCTTTATTCAATGGAACTAATTACTCTTTTTGGAGACTCAAGATGCAGACATATCTAAGTGCGTTAAGATACAACATTTGGGATTTAGTAGAAAATTGATACACAGTACCCTCTACTCCTCCAATAGATACTGTCGGTAAGAAACTATCTAAGAATAACTCCAAAGAAAAGAATGCCATAATGTGTGGGCTAGTAGACAATGAACTGATAAGGGTCATGAGTTGTAAATCGACAAAATACGTGGGACAAATTGAAGAGCATCCATGAAGGAGACAACAAGATTAAGGAAGCCAAGCTGCAAATGCATCGAGCTCAATTTGAGCCATTACAAATGAATGACGATGAGTACATAAAGGCCTATATGCTGAGAGTCAATGGAGTCATTAATGCAATCAGAGGACTCGACGAAGAGATCGAAGATGCGGTTGTCATGAAAAATGTACTTAGAACTCTTCACAAAAGATTTAATTCTAAAGTTTCTATAATAGAAGAGGCTAAAGATCTAAATAATTTTAGCATGGACGAGATGCATGGTTCTTTGACTACATACAAAATGAGAATAGGACAAACTAAGCCCATAGACAAAGAAGTTGCTTTTAAAGCACACAAGAATACAAAATCTGAACAAGAATCTGAGAATGAAGAGACATCGGATGAAATGGAAGCCAACTTTGTCCAGAAACTTACAAAAGGAAAAGGAAAGTATAGATGAAAGTTATCGTTTAAGTGTTTCAATTGTGAAGGGGTCGGTCACTTTGCAGCTAAGTGTCCAATGAATGAAAAAACCAAAAGTGATGAAGGGTCACACCAAGAAAGAAGTGACTGGAAGAAGAAACCAAATTTTAGGAAAAGCAATTTCAAAAAGAAAAGTTTCATATCCAAGAATGTCAACTCTTCTAAAGAAAGCTCAGGTGAAGACTCTGAAGAAGAAACAGGTGAAGCTCTATTCATGGCATTTGAAGAAGCAAAAATAAAATAAAAATAGGAAGGTGATACAAAAATTAAGGATGAGGTTGAAGTTTATCTGGAAGGAGAGTTGGTTGTTGCACTTAAAGAGTTGAATACAGATAGGAAAAAGAATAATAAGGTCTCAAGAAATCTTGAGGATGCGAATAACATAATAAAAAGTTTGAAATTATAGATAGAAGAATTTAAGAAAATGTCTAAAGAACTTGAAGTACAATTAACCATGAGAATAGATGAGTGCAATAAACTAGAATAAGAGATTGTTGTTTTAAGAATGTGACTAGAAGAAAAGAATAAAAAATTGAGTTGCTATCACAAACTTGAAGGAAGTTCTACAAAGCTTGAAAAGATTATAAATAGTTAGAGGACTACAGGCATCAAGTTTGGCTTGGGGTTTGTCGAAGGAGAATCATCAAGTGGATCAAAGGCCATGACTGTAGAACCAGTAAAGAAAGAGGATAAGATCAAGGTTGACCAAAGAAAAATGAATCTTACAAAATAAAGCAATAATTCCAGGCATGAGAAGACTGTTGACAATGAGATATTCACAAAAGTCACACATCAAAGGAGAAGAAAATTTGTGGCTCCTACTACAAATTGGCAAAGACCAACTCCCAGGTTCAATAATTCCTTTTTTGGTTATTGTTTTAAATGCAATACTTATAGTCATAAGATTTCAGACTGCATTTATAATATAAGACAAAGAAAATTTTCCAGTAGAAATATATTTTCACCCTTGATGGATTATGCAGTAGAATGCTATAACTGTCATAACTTTGGACACATTGCAAGAAACTATAGAAGCACATATGCAGCAAATAAATATCAGGGAAGATCTCAACCAAATAGTTTAAGGCAAAACAAAAAATTCCTAGATAAACATGCATAGGCCACTAACAAAGAAAAGTCTAAACAAGTGACCAAAACTATAGTCAAATCAGAATGGAAAGAAAAGGAGCAACTCAAGGAAGAAAAGGAATCCTTGATTGTACAGATAGCATTCAAAGCACATAACAAATTTGCACCATGGATATTGGATAGTGGATGCTCCAATCACATGACAGGAGATAAACAAAAATTTAAAAAATTATAGAAATATGAAGGGGGCTCTGTAAAGTTTGGAAATAATGATGGAGCAAAAATAGTTGGCAAAGGATCAGTCAAGATAAGTGATGGAAAGATCAATTCCAAAGAATTTCTATTTGTAGTTGGTTTGAAGCACAACTTACTGAGTTTAAGTCAAATGTATGACAAAAGTCATGAAGTCATCTTTAAAAAATAGGGCTGTGAAGTCAGAAAAGCACACAGTGGGAAGTTGATAGCTACTGGATCGAGGACTTCTGGAAATATATATACTCTCAGAAACTTCAGAAGGATCATGCTTGATTGGATAGAAAGATAAAAATTGGATGTGGCACAAGAGGCTCGGTCATATTAGCTTTGAAAATCTGGTAAAAATGAGTTCAAAAAGAGCAGTAAGAGATATACCTACTATTGGCAAACTAGTAAATAGCATATGTGCTTCATGCCAAAAAGGGAAGCAAACCAGATCCACATTTAAAGCAAAGGAATACTTCACCAGCAAACCGTTAGAGCTGATACATACTGATTTATGTGGACCCATGAGAACACAAAGCATAAATGATGACTAATACTTTATGTTGTTCATAGATGACTACTCCAGAATGACATGGGTGCTATTTTTAAATCTTAAATCAGATGCCTTCAAGATGTTCAAGATTTTTAAAAAATAGGTTAAGAATCAAATTGGAAAAAGAATTAAATGCCTAAGATCAGACAAAGGAGGAGATTTTATCTCAGAGGAGTTTGCATAATACTGTCAAAAATATGGGATCAGAAGACAGTTTTCAGTAGCAAGGACACCTCAGCAGAATGGTGTTGTGGAAAGGAAGAACAAGACTGTGCAAGAAATGGCATGGACAATGTTGTCTGAGAACAAAGTAGCTAAAAATTTTTGGAAAGAGGCAGTACATACTACAATTTACATTCAAAATAGGTGCATGTTAAAGATGCATGAAAGCAAAACACCTTATGAGCTATGGTTCGGTAGGAAAGCAATAGCAAGATACTTCAAAGTGTTCGGCAACAAGTGTTATATCAAACGAACTGAAGATAATCTCGGTAAGTTCGAAGACAGAGTTGACGAAGGTATTTTTCTTAGTTACTCGACAAAAAGCAAAGCCTACACATGTTACAACAAGAGGCTAAAGAAAATAGTGGAGAGTGCAAATGTTAAAATTGATGAAGGTAGAAATCAAGAAATTACTCATCAAGAAAACTACCCTATTTATGAAGAAGTCATTGAAGGAGATGAAGAAATGGAAACAGAAGAAAATCAAAAAATTGACCCAGTTGATTTAAGAATTGACTCAGAAGAAGAAGAGAATAAGAAATTCAAAACAGGCAACTGGCAAAAAAATCATCTCAGAGAACAGATTATTGGGGACCCAACAGTTGGCATTCAGACAAGAAGAGCCATAGTATGAAACTACTATCTTTTATCTAGCATTGAATTGAAAAATATTGTTGAAGCAAGCACAGATGAAAGTTGGATGAATGCAATTAATGAAGAACTAGATCAGATTGAGAAAAACAAAACCTAGGAATTAGTACCATGGCCAGCAAATAAAAACATAATCGATACTAAATGGATTTTTCAAAATAAATTAAATGAAGACGGATAGGTTGTCAGAAATAAGGCAATATTGGTCTGTAAAGGCTATGCTCAGGTTGAAGGCATTGATTTTGAGGAAACCTTTGCACCAGTAGCCAGATTAGAGGCAATCTGAATGTTTCTGGCTTTAGCAGTCCATAAAATCTTCAAAGTTTATCAAATGGATGTAAAATCAGCATTTTTGAATGGAAAACTAGAAGAAGAGGTTTACATTGAACAGCCAGATGGCTTCCAACTCGGTGACAATCCCGATTTTGTTTGCAGGTTAAAGAAAGCGTTGTATGGTCTGAAACAGGCACCTAGAGCATGGTATGCAAGGCTAGATAACTATCTTATTAAATAGGGGTTCAAGAAAGGTATGGTGGACAACAATTTATATATCAAAATAGAGAATGGCCATCTTATTGTACTTGTTGTTTATGTAGATGATATAATATTTGGTAGCAGCATGGATGAATATTGTAGAGACATAGCAAATAAAATGAAGACAAAATTTGAGATGTCAATGATTGGTGAACTGTCTTATTTCCTCGAACTGCAAGTCAATCAAAGTAAAAAGGGCATTTTTATCTCTCAAGTAAAATATGTGAAAGAAATGCTAAAAAAGTTCACAATGGAGGACAGTAAACCTGTCAACACTCCCATGACAATAGGTTACAAGTTGAGCAAGGATGACAAATCTCCATATGTAGATCTAACCATGTACAGGTCTATGATTGGAAGCCTACTGTATTTGATAGCCACTAGACCAGATATATTACAGGTAGTATGCATGGTAGCAAGATTTCAAGCTAGTCCCAAAGAGACTCATGTGACAACTATAAAGAGGATTTTTAGGTACCTCAAGGGTACTATGGAGTATGGGTTGTGGTACCCAAAAGGTAAGGACTTCACTCTTATTGCATATTCTGATGTAGATTGGGTAGGATGTATTGATGATAGAAAGAGTACCAGTGGAGGAGCGTTTTATCTTGGAGACAGGTTGGTAGCATGGCACAACAAGAAATAAGAATCAGTCTCTCTATCCATAGCAGAGGTAGAATACATTGCAACAACAACATGCTATACATAGATATTATGGATGAGACAAAAAGATCTTGGTATTCACTTCAAAGAGCCAATTTCAGTTAAATGTGATAACACCAGTGCTATAAACATATCAAAGAATCAGGTTATGCATTCTCAAACCAAACATATTGCAATTCGGTATCACTTCTTGAAGGATAAAGTTGAAGAAGGTGAGGTCAAATTGGATTTTGTTTCGACTACAAAGCAAGTAGTAGATATATTCATAAAACCATTGCCAAAGGAAGTTTTTGAGTACCTTCGAAGTAAGTTGGGAGTAGTCACATTTCCCAAGAACTGACTATCAAGTGGGATCACATTCTCAGGGGGAGTATTTATGCCTATGTTTATAGTTTTGCTCATATTCATGATTTTTTCTAACTATAACAATGTGTATCTGAGAATGTTGTGCATAGACTAAGGGGGAGTCTGCAGCAGCCCTTTGGTATTATTGTCAAAGGGGGAGAAGAATTATAGGAGAGTGCATGAGTGTTGCCAACAATTCCAAAGGGGGAGATTGTTGAGCAAGGTGTAGCAAAAGTATTGTCATTGTTGTCAACATAGACAGATAGATCAGTTGATGTAGTTTACAGGAATTTAGAGGTCAGTCAGAACATGTACAGTGAATTTCCAAGAAGATAAAAGTGGCCCAAATTCAGAAAATAAAAAAAAAATACAAGTAAGAAAATTGTCGCGATATCGCGACAGGTTGAGAAGAAAGAAGGCAGAAAGAAAAATTGTCGTGATTTCGTGACATGGCCGAGGAGAGAGAAGGCACAAGCAAAATTGTCATGATTTCATGACATGGCCAAGGAGAGAGAAGGCACAAGCAAAATTGTCATGATTTCATGACATGGCCGAGGAGAGAGAAGGTGCAAGCAAAATTGTCATGATTTTGCGACATGGATGAGGAGAGAGAAGGCACAAGCAAAATTGTCATGATTTTGTGACATGAACAAGGAGAGAGAAGGCGCAAGCAAAATTGTCATGATTTCTCGACATGAACAAGGAGAGAGAAGGCACAAACAAGATTGTCATGATTTCACGAGATGAACAAGGAGAGAGAAGGCACAAGCAAAATTGTTGCGATTTCACGACATGAACGAGGAGAGAGAAGGCACAAGGAAAATTGTCATGATTTCACAACATGGCTGAGGAGAGAGAAGGCACAAGGAAAACTATCATGATTTCATGTAATGTTAGCAAAGAAGGAGGCAAGTAGAAAAACTATCATGATTTCACGACATGTTTGAAGAAGAGGCGCAGGCAAAGAAAACTGTCATGATTTTGTGACATGCTCGAGGAGAAGGAGCTCGCAAAGAAAAGTGTCACGATTTCGTGACAGGTTCCAAGAGGAAGCGTTAAGGAGAGAAAGTGTCACAATTTTGTGATAGGATCAAAGAGAAAGTGCCAAGGAGAGAAAGTGTCGTGATTTCGTAACAGGATCGAAGAGAAAGTGCCAAGGAGAGAAAGTGTCACGATTTCACGACAGGGTCGAAGAGAAGTGCAAGGAAGAGAAAGATGTCACGATTTCATGACGTTTTCTATATTTACTGGCCAAATACAGAAAAGGCATAAGGCAGTGAAGGTGTCATGATTTTGTGACATGTTTTGGTTTCACGGGCGAAAGGAAGCAAAGGCACAAGGTAGAGAAAGATGTCGCAATTTTGTGACATGTTCCATTTTTGTGGGTGGAAGGCAGAAAAGGCACAAGGTAGAGAAAGATGTCGTGATTTCATGACATGTTCCGTTTTTGCTGGTTGAAGCCAAGAAGAGTAGCGAGAAGGAAAAAGTGTCATGATTTTGCGACATGTCTCATTTTTGCTGGTTGAATCCAAGAAGAGTAGCGAGAAGGCGAAAGTGTCACGATTTCTTGACATGTCTGGTTTTCAATAGAGCAATCCAAGAAGAGTAGCGAGTAGGCGATAGTGTCATGATTTCGTGACATGTCTGGTTTTCATGAGTGCAAGCGAAGAAGTGTAAAAGGAGGTGAAAATTGTCACAATTTTGCATCATGTTGTATTTTAATGGGTAAAATGCGAGAAGGGTAGAAAGATACGAAAGTGTCACGATTTTGCGACAAGTCGCAACAACACGATAACAGATAGTTAACTGGAAAAAAACAACAGTTAAAGGGGTATTTGTAGAAGAAAAGCATCCAGCCAAAAAAAAAAAGAGGTAACTGGAGTAAATGCATCAGTTATAGATGCAGTCATGCAGATTTTTAAGAATTGGAGTTAACTAGAGTAAATTGAATAGTCACATTAATAGAATCACAAAATACATGCATGCACATAAATGAATTCGTACAGTCATGGTAGAGATATGTGTTGCATGTAACATAATAATGCACACTCTATAAATATAGAAGGAGTTAAAGTTGACAAGTGGCAGAAGAGAATAATAAAAGAACAGTTACGGGTTGCATGCGTAAATATGGAAGCTAAAAATAGAGACTTATTTTTTTATAAAAGCAGATCTGTGTGAAGTTTATTACTGCTACTGTAAGTGAGAACTTGCTACGTAAAGAGGGTAAGAATAGGGATGAGAGAGAGATAAGCAGAGCCATGACAGCGTGCAAATTTTATTCAAGTTTAATTAATTGTAGACCAATCAAGGTCGTGTAAATAGTGAAGGCATTTTATGTCACTGAATTAAATCAAAATTGTAGTCCAATTTGGTGCTTAGCATTAGGGGTTGGTGCTCCTTCCAGTGGGTGCTGGTAAAGTGTTTGTAAAATTGGTGTTTTGCAAAGGCTAGATTTGGATAGAAGTCCAAGCAGTCATTTTTGAGGAGTAGCCAAATTGGTGAACCTTGTTACATTGTGTGTTGTGGTGTGCTCTATTGTGATTATTGCTTTATCTATTTTATAGTTCTCTTTGCTTCAGTTTTAAGGATTGTAGATCAGATTTTTTTATCTACACTGATTCACCCTCCCCTCTCAGTGTCATTGTGAGAATATCATATGTGGACCCATGAGAACACAAAGCATAAATGGTGACAAATATTTTATGTTGTGCATTGATGACTATTCCAGAATGACATGGATATTTTTCTTGAAGAATAAATCAGAAGCTTTTGATATGTTCAAGATTTTCAAAAACTAGGTTGAGAATGAAACAGGAAAAAGAATCAAATGTTTAAGATCAGATAGAGGAGGAGAATTCATTTCATAGGATTTTACAGAGTACTATGAAAAATACGGTATTAGGAGATAGTTTTCAGTAGCTAGGACACGTCAGCAGAATGGAGTTGTAGAAAGAAAAAATAGGATAGTGGAGGAAATGGCACAGACTATGCTGGCCGAAAGTAGACTAGCAGATAGATTTTGGAAAGAAGTAGTCCATACTACAGTGTGTTGAGTTGTGTTTTAACCCGATTGTGAAAACACACTCTCCTGTAGGATCCGAGTCCTAAATCCTCTGCTTGCAAAGAAAAATGATTTCTCCAAGGTTCTTATTATGCTAATTATTGATTATAAAGGATGTTGTTTAAAATGAAATGCTAAGAACACCTTAGGGTTTGCAAGTGGATGTTAACAAGGGGCACTGTGGTTTATCTAATTCTGAAAGTGCAATGGACTCTAAAATGAATAAAATCTATTTTAATCTACAGTTTTGATGGATTTTCGGATGTTTATTCAAACACAGTAATTAAACTGTTGAAAATAAAATATGGGTTTGGAAAGCAACGACAAAAGTAAACAAAAATAACAATAAGAATAGATTATAGTCAGAAAGCTATCATTAATCTGATGAAACCAAAGATACTGAGGCTTTCTGCATACAACCTAACCTAATGAACCTGCACTTTCACACAATCCAAATAGGCTAGGTGCGGGTCTCGAGGGTTTCTACTATTATTCCAGATTCAGGCATTCGCATGAAGCAACCAAGAGATCTAACATTAAACTTCACCTAGAAACCTAAGAAATCTAGAAAGGAAATATAGACATTAAATCATGCATGCAGAAGTAACTCCTTCTTTCTCATCCAAAAGATGCCAACTCTCTGTATTTTGTATTAAATAATATTTCGATTACATTCAAAAATGTTCTAGGTATAAAATTCTAGAACAAAAAGAAGGAAATTGCCCAAGTACAGGCCCAGAATAGCACGAAGCTCTTGTCTCTGCAACTCTATAATCGGCAATTTCCAACTCCTTCAATTTGCAATTCTGGTCTTATAATGTTTGACGTGGCTCTTTGATCTTCTCTGTCGCTTCATTTCACCTTCCTGCACATGACCCCTCAAATTCTTGCTTTTTCTCGCTTTGATTCATGCTCAAATTTGAAAACGCTTCGAAATTCATCTCTGCATGTAACGCCTCTGCAAGTTTGACACCTGTGCGCCATGTGTCCTACTTTTCTTGCATCCTATAACACTTTCCTATGAAAGAACCCGACAAAACTGCAAGTCCGCCTGTTCACCTTTCGGTTCGTGAAATCATGACATGTCGTGATATCGCTACCTACTTTCCTGTCGTACGCCTTCATCAGCTCCCCGTAGCGATGTTGCGACCGTTTTTCATTTGTCTACCTCCGGCAACTTCTCGTAGTGATATCGCTACCCTTTTAACATTTTGAGCCTTCTTCTTCGAATGGTAGCGATATCGCTACCACTTTCTAACTTTGAACCCTTTTCAAAATGTGGTAGCGATATCGCTACCACCTTGGCCTTGCAGCGTCCCTTTGAAATGTGGTAACGATTTGCTACCACTTTCGTTTCAAGCCTTCTCCTTGTGACATGGTAGCGATTCGCTACCATTTTTGTTTCAAGCCATCTCTCACTAAACTTGTAGCGCTATCGCTACCCTCTGACTTTGAGACTGGCCTTTATGAAATTTGTAGCGATATCACTACCTTTCGACCTCGAGCTTCGAGCCTGATTTTCATTTCTGTCATGATTTCGTGACATCTTCCTTGTACCGTACAACTTTGACAAAATGCATCGTGAAATCGTGACACCTTTCATCATCCGTATGTTTCTGCAAAACTCATCGCAAAATCGCTACCATTTCCCCGTCCGTACATTTTGCCAAAATGCATCACAAAATCGTGACCCTTTTCTTTTCTTCTTAGCTGAATGTCGTGATTTCACGACATCATTTTCATCTTGGTCACCGACACGTCGCAATTTCATGACACTTTTTCTATTTTGTTGCCGTTGACCGCGTTGACCGCGATTTTTTGACACGTCGCAATTTCGCTATCGTTTTTATCTTCTGTACGCCTTGGCAAAACCTGTCGTGATATCACAACATTTTTCCCCCTCGGACCTTCATGCAGCTTTCTGTCGCGATATCGCTACCACTTTTTCTTTCCGTACGCCTCCCCGAAACACGTCGTGAAATCGTGACCATTTTTCTGTTCCACACGCCTTGGAAAAACCTGTCGCGATATCATGACCATTTTCTCCGTCCGTACAGTTTGCCAAAACACGTCACAAAATTGTGACCATTTTTCTATCCGTACGCCTTTGCTACAATCGGTCGCGAAATCGCGACGTCTCTCCTCTTCGAGTCCTTTAGTTGTTTCCTGTCGCGATATCGCGATGTTTTTCCGCTTTTGTACACCTTTCCAAAACACATCGCAAAATCATGACACTTTTCATCACCCGTACGCTTCGGAAAAACACGTCACGAAATCGTGACCATTCTCATCCTTTTCCAACGGCGTGTCACGATTTCGCGACATCATTTATTTTCTTCTCAATAGCATGTCGCGATTTCGCGACACCTTTTCTTTTCTCCTCAGCGACATGTCATGATTTTGTGACAACTTTTGATTTTATTTTCTCTCCTCTTTGGTAGCGATGGAGCTACATGTCGTGATTTCACGACAACTTTCTTGTTTCCGGCAGCGATGGCGCAACCAGTCGCGATTTCATGACACATTTCAACACTTAGGCATTGGATCAACCACAACAAATGGCGACTCTGCTGTCAAATGCTCTTGAGAATTTTAGTAAGAACCCAACCTGAAACATATCACAAACTCACAAATACATGTTAGCACATAAGCAAAATAACAAATGCCCAAAGATCAGAAGTACATGAATCATCATAATCATCAAGTATTAGCTCAGTGTGTGCAATGTGTTTTCATTCCCTATTGTTTGAAATTGATCAACATTCCATTATCAGTTTTGCATGAATGCATATATAGGATGGTGAATGATTTGTGTACCCTAATGAATGTGCAAGCAGATTTGCTTTTGTAAAGGGCATGGTACTTCTTCTAATACTATGTACAAGCATTCAAGATTGCCAAACCCTCTTAGGATCCACTAGTTCATTACCTTATTGTATCCCAAAGTTGGTTATGAGTCCCTACTATCTAGAATCCATGTGCAAGTGAATGTGAAATCAGAACTTTGGGGAATCAGACTCCCAACCAACCGAGATGAGAGTTTAACCTTATCCTTACTATTCTGATTTAGAGTTCATTACCTCACTTTAAGCAAAATAATTAAACTAGTTATGGAAGAAATGGTCATGCTAGTCTAACCCTCTAGACAATCAGTGGTCTTGTTTTTTAGGCAAGACATGATGCCATGCATGGGCATATCTAACCCCACAATCCAAAACCTATCTCCATTTCTTTGGACCTTGGGGATGACTACCCATCCCTTGCAGAGGACAAATAGTACGATCCTTACAATCCAAAATAAATATGAGATGGGAAAAATTCACTTATTTATACATATTTTACTTCTTGGACCTTGGGGATGACTACCCATCCTGGTTAGGGACAAGTGGTACGATCCTTACAATCCAAAATTTAAATGTAAATGGAAAATATTAATTTTTTTGCTTAGACCTTGGGGATGACTACCCATCCTTTTCGGAGGACAAGTAGTACGATCCTTACAATCCAAGACTTACTATGAAATGAGACATAAGAGCTTTGGGGAATTAGATTCTCAACCAACCAAGATGAGAATTTATGCCCTATCCTTACTACTCCATGTGGGTCAAATCAAAGCTTTGGGGAATTGGATCCTCAACCTAAGTTTGATGAGGATTTAACCCTATCCTTACTACTCTGATTTTAAGCTTTAAGCTCTATGGAAGTGGTCAAAACCACTGTTTTAAGGATCATGTTGCATAATAGGATAGACATGAAAACCACTTTCGCCCAACCCTTTCTTCCAAGTTAGGTTTTGATCATTTTGCTCAAGATCCTTTTTAATGTATGGGGCGTGCTTGATTCTAGATATCTCAAGACTCAGTTTCCAACCTTAGGATGCACTTACATAAATGTTATAACACAACCCTAAGAGGATTTGACATACTTTAATGGCTTGCACCTAAGATGCATATGTAACTAAGATGAGATGTATGTGAGGTGAGATGGAATATGAATGCATTACTTCTTGAATTGTGAATGAAATGATTTGTCATGCAAAACTGACTCTTTCATGTATCACAAAATAAAACAATATAATTTAATATGCTTGTGTTACTTGTGGAGCTTTTACGAGACAATTCCAATATTTCATAACCTCCTAACCTTAAGCATAAGTTGGCATCTCAATTTTTTATTTTTTAAAGCAAAACATGACAATTGAAATAAAATTCAGAATCAAAATCCTAACTAGGTTAGCAATCCTAAATAAAAACCAAGATCTAAAAATTTCCACCAAAATCAGGATATCAAAATCTAGCAAACAAAATCCTAGCTAAACCAGCAATCATAAATAAAACACAGTTTGAAAATCCCCTTGTTAAAGCCAAAAGAATAAAATGAAAACTTCCACAACCTAAGGGCTAAAATAATGTTTTAGAATCTGCCCATTAACCGGAAACATGAAATCTTTCCCTTCTAAGGTTTTTAGCCTGAAGGTATTCTTCCCAAGGATCTCTGAAATCTGATATGGGCCCAACCAAAGACAATAAAACTTTTGATGATTCCATTTTTCCTCATGTCTTTTGTCCCATAGTAACACCAAATCTGAAATTTTGAATGATTTAACTTTGGCCCTTCTGTCAAACCACCTTTTGACAACTTCCTGGTGTTTATTCATGTGATTCATGGCCTCTTCTCTCTTTTCATCAAGGTGCAACAACTGGCTCAACCTGGCTTCAACTTGATCATCTGTCCCCAAGTACTCTTGTATGAAATGTAAGGTCTGCAACTTCAAATTTGCTAGAAATATCGGGTCTTGCCCATAGACCAAATGATAGGGAGTATTCCCTATGGATTCTTTCACTCTGGTCCTATCTTGCCAAAGGGCAAACTTTAGTTGACTCGTGCCGATCCCGAGGGTTCTTTTCCAAGAACTTCTTAATAGTATTCAACAAATTCTTATTTGAAGACTCGGCCAACCCATTTCCTTGAGGATAGTAATTGGATGCAAACTTTAAGCTCACTTTGTTATCATATGCCCAATCTGCAAATTGTGTAGAAATAAAAGTTTTACCATTTTCACTGACAATAGAGTCGGGAATCCCAAATCTTGTTATAATTTGATCCTCAAGGAATTTAATCACAACGTCTGTGGTGGCATGTTTAGTGGGAATCGCTTATGTCCACCTTGTACAGTAGTCTGTAGCTGTCAAAATAAATTTGTGAGAGTCAAAAGAATTTGGGTTAATAACCCCAATAAAATCCAGTCCCCACTGTGCAAATGGTCTCGTTTCAACTACAGGTTGTAATGGCATGGCTGCATTTCTTTCTCTATTTGCAGCCACTTGACAGATGTGACAAGATCGCACATGAGCATGTGCATATTTGAATATATGAGGCCAGTAATATCCTGCTCGCAGGATTTGGTGTGTTGTAGCATTGGCTGCACCATGACCAGTTCCATGCTTGCCATGAAATTCTTGCAACACCCTGGCGGCTTCATCTTTGCTCAAGCATCTCAGGTAGATACCTTCATGATTTTTCCTATAAAGCACACCAGACTTTATCAGATAGTTAACAGATTTAAGCCTCAAAACTCTCCTCTGTGTTGAATTCAAATTAGAAGGGCACTTACCAGTCAATAAAAATTGCACAATATCAACATACTAGTCCTCCTTAGCCATGTATTATGTATTTGAGCATTGACCTGTTATTTGTAGATCATTTTCTGTGATCGCCCTCGCCAGTCCTTGTCCTTGAACTAGTTTCATTGGTTGGATTACGAGATCAAATTCTTGGATGGTTGCAATCCACTTTCCTCTCTTTTCACCTAGTTCATTCTGTAAAAAAATGGTCTTGATAGCAGAATCGGGCACAATGGCAATAATTCTGCTGTGTACGATGTAATGCCTAAATTTTTCATAGTTTTAAAAAGTGCATACATTTTCTTATCAAGGATTGAATACCTTAATTGGGCATCTTTTAGGGGGGCACTTAAAAACGCAATGGGTTTTTCGGCATTATATTCGCCTTTTTGGGTTAATACACACGCCATGGAGTGCTCCGATGCAAAAGCATAAATGTAAAAAGGCTTGGAATATTCTGGGCTTATCAAGATCGGGGCTTTGGAAATGGCATCTTTGATTTTCTAGAAAGCCACTCTACTTTCCTCGTTCCACCTTACGTCCACATCTTTCTTGAGCATCTGGTTTAGAGGTTTAGCTATCTCAGCAAAGCTAGAAATGAACTTCCTCACAAAATTGACTTGCCCAAAGAAAGACCTCAATTATTTTTTACTGCTCGGGAGAGGTAGGTCTTGGATAGCTTGTATCATTTCTGGGTCGATGGATATTCCCTCCTTTGAAATAATGTGACCTAGCAGTTTCCCTTCGTCACTCCAAAAATGCATTTCTTGGGATTTAATGAAATTCCATGTTCCCCGCATCTTTGAAGCACCTTCTTTAAGTCTTTAACATGATCCTCTCTCTTCTTCGAGAAAACTGGGATATCATCCACAGACACGATGATGCATTTTCCTATTAGTTCTTTGAATGCGTAATCCATGGCGCGTTGAAAAGTTGCACTAGCGTTTAACAGTCCGAACGACATTCTCTTATATGCAAATGTCCCCCACTTGGTAGTGAAGGCTGTTTTCATCCTATCATCTGGATGTATAAGAAATTGGTTGTACCCAGAATATCCATCAAAAAAGGACATAATTTCTGATCCATTTACCATTTGCAAGATTTCATCGATTGATGGCAATGGATAATTATCTTTCTGGGAGGCTTTATTAATATTTCGAAAATCTATGCATAGCCTAATCTCTCCACTCTTTTTTCTCACTGGAACGAGGTTAGCCACCCAGGTTGAGTGCCTAACGGGAAAAATGATTTTCGCCTCCAACAGTATTTTAACCTCCTTTTCGATCAAAGGCTCCAATAGCGGGTTAACAACTCGCTGTCTTTGCCTAAAAGGCTTGGAGTCTGGCTTCAAAGGGATGGTATGCGTGATAATGTTCTGGTTGTAAGTCTTCAGCTCATTGTAGTTCCAAGCAATACAATCTATGTAATGCTTCAAAGCCTGTATTATATTGCTCCTTTCTTCCTTTGTACATGCCTTTGCTATGTACACCTCCTTTGGATTGTCTCGCACTCCCCGATTAATTGAATCGCATGCATCTTTGGGGAGCGGGACTCTTTTTCTTTTCTTGTTCTTGCATTCCATGTCGAACATATTTTCTAATGAAACCACGTCTTTAGGAATTTTGTTGGATTGATATGCAGTTTCACTTTCTTCTATTTCATCCTGCCACCTTTGTTCCTCATCGATCACCTGATTTTCAAAAATACGAGTTTGTGACAAACTTGAAGATGTGCCTGTCACACTCAAAAACCTGGAAATTCTTCACATTATCAGGTATTGATGGACAAGGAACCAGCTCAATGGAAAAAATTTTACATCTTTTTATATCCACCGGGTTTAACATGCCCGCGGCGACTGCAAGAGAGTCTGCTATTCGATTTCCTCTCCTATAAATAAGGGCTATGTTGAATGCATCAAACTCCTCCATGAGGTCCATAACCCTAGTCCTATAAAGGCTCAGTATTTTGTCGCGGCATGTATACTGTCCTTTGATTTGCTTGACAACCAACTCAGAATCTCCCAAAACCTTCAAGCATTTAACATGTTTGCTCAATGCTAGACGTAAATCGTAGATCAATGCTTCGTATTCTGCCACATTGTTTGTGCAAGGAAATTGCAGTCTGCAGGCAGCCAATAATGGTTTACCTCCTGGACCAGTGAGCTCGACTCCAGCTCCTACTCCCTATCTATATTTTGATCCATCAAACTTGAGCAACCACGTGTAATACTTTTCCTCAGAACATGACACACTTCTTCTTTAAGTTCATCAGCAGCTTTCTCAACATCAAGAGCATAGACCCCTAGGTCTGGCTCAGAAAACTGAACCTCATTCAGCTTGTTAAAGTCCGTTATAATCTCCTTAAGCCTCGGTTCATTTTCCACTTTGATTTGGTTAGTAATGCCCTTCCATGGCAGCCACATATGCGAGCAGTCTGTTGCAAAATAGCCATTCAACGTTTTCATCCAATCTCTCGCAAGTAACATTCCATATCTACTTGGGATGTTAACCACCAAAATGTCTACAACCTGTTGGACCCTGGGTTCAGAATTTAATTGAATCTTGACATCATATAAGGTCCCTACTACATTTACCTCTGAACGGTCCAATTGCAAGACCGTGCATTTGGATGAAACCGGTTGTAGACCCAGAATTTGACATATCTCCGTAGGCATGAGGTTGCTCGTGGCTCTTGTGTCTACCAAACAGTTATGCAAGTTCTTACCTACAATTCTCAGATTTAATAAGAATGGTGGGACATCCCTTCTATCCTTTTGCAAAATCAGATGGGATTCAACTCTTTTTTCCTTCCACATCGGATCAGGTGAGTTCAAAGCTCTTATCAACGCCTCCTTTTGACCAGGCAATTTAGCTGTGTCCAGGAATGAAAGGCTAGATTTGGACTTCTTCATATCCTCCACTATGTCATAATTTGGTTTTTCAAATTTGACTATCTTCTGGACGTCATTAGACATTTCTCTTCTGAGTGGAGGGGGAGGGTTGTTACTTGCATTTGTATCTGGAGGAAGAATAGAACTGTTTGGAGGTGTTGATGAGGTTTTAGGGGCTTTAGACTTACTCCTCAAATGGTACCCATGAGTCCCCTTTCTGAAATCTCGAAAAGCTTGCACCTCCTGTTCCAAAACTTTGTATTCTTCCTCCTCGCTCTCACCTTCTTGGTGATATACTATTTCCATCACCATAATATTTTCATCTTGCTGATACGATGGATCCTCATTTGATACCAGTTCCAAATCATCAACTTGTGCCTGAAGACAATGAGTGTATCTAGCAATCTCAGGACAATTCCTCTCATTGTGTTCTTTTGTGTTATGTAACCTCGCACCCTCTTTCCCATGCCAAATCTGAAAGATTCAAAAGAGAATTTGATTGGCTAGGGCTTGCAGAAGCATCTAATTGATTAGCAATGGGAGCAGGAACTCCCCCATTGTTTGGCTTAGTGTTCCAGTGCCTCCCTCTATTGTTAAAATTTCGACTTGGGTGAGGGGCACGGGACTCATGCTTCTGCTGTTGAACCCTCGTCATTACTTAGTTTATGCACTAGTTTCTTGAGCTCTTCGACTTCCGAAAAGACATCCTTCGATGGAACCACATTGTTGTTAACCCCCATTGGATTTGCATAATTGATGGGGTCTTGATTCCACATTTGGGTGGGATTCTGAGGAATTGGATTCCCATATGGATTGATACCTTGAATTGGGATTGGATTTGGAACAGGAACTATGGCTTGAGGATTGACTTGACTAGTTTCCTGCGTAGTTGATTGACTGTTCTGCAAGAATGCAGGAACGGGTGGAATGGTTGTGATTAGTTGGATTGGAATGGGTGCATATGCGGGTGCTGGTGGATACGACTGCTGATATGGGAAGGCGTTCATACTCAGGATTTGTGGTTCCATGAGTTGATTTGCCTGGGGAACTTGACCATATGGAGCACACTGTCCCAACATAGGCATCTGGGTAAACCCGTAGCCTTGCGGTGTCAATTGCTGCTCAATAGTCATGGCTTCATTATAGGCCAAAGCCAGCGTGGTGACCTGAGCATTACGCCTTGCAAACATGGCTGTCATGGGATCCAATGCCCCAAAATATATCTGCAAAGCTACTGTAGGATCAATGGAAAAATGTCTAATTGCTCTGTTATAGTTCTTTTGGAATCTCTGATTAAACATTCGGATTGGTTCCCCTTGGCCCCGTTTGCATGTAATAAACTGATTGTAAATAGTTGCGAGATCTAAGGGCGACCTAAATTGATTGACAAATGCATTTTCCATTTGTGTCCAAGAGGTGATTGAACCAGTTGGCAAGCATATATACCATTCATATGCTATTGGATCCAAGCTCATGGGGAAAAATCTGCAGGCTACATCCTCATGCTGAACTTGCAGCCTAATTAAAACATCTCTATAGGCTTGGATATGTTCTTCTGCTATTCTTAGGCCATCTGGCTTGTATTTAGGTAGAAATATTTCAATGTTCTTGGGGATTTCATGGATATCCCCAGCAATATTCAAAGGAGTATTGTTAGCTCCATACCAAGGAGTCTGCTGGAGCTTGAGCCATTTGACTCGTAATTTATGTAGACAGACCTACAATAGCGGAAGAAATATTACAAACTATAGGCACACTAGGGGCAACAGATATTACTGGCGTAGGTCCACTCAATGTTCCTGGAGAAAACAGGCCTTTTGCTACTGGAGTGCTTACGACTTGCTTGAATTTACCCTTGGGAGTACCAGTAAGGTTGTGAAAAATGGTTTCTCTGGTTTTTTGAGACCTGGTCGCAATACGGCGTGGTAGGTCCAGCCTGCCTGAGGAAACCCTCGGCTAGTTCGAAGAAAACCTGCAACAAACACAAAAATAGTGTTGCAGTTTAGCCGTAAATAATTTTAGAATTAAATCAAAAACAAAATATTCAGATATAAAAATTGAAATAGATAAACCGATTCGGCCCTCCTTCTAGCACCAATCTATTGAGTTGTGTTTTAACCCGATTGTGAAAACACACTCTCCTGTAGGATCCGAGTCCTAAATCCTCTGCTTGCAAAGAAAAACAATTTCTCCAAGGTTCTTATTATGCTAATTATTGATTATCAAGGATGCTGTTTAAAATGAAATGCTAAGAACACCTTAGGGTTTGCAAGTGGATTTTAACAAGGGGCATTGTGGTTTATCTAATTTTGAAAGTGCAATGGACTCTAAAATGAATAAAATCTTTTTTAATCTACAGTTTTGATGGATTTTCAGATGTTTATTCAAACATAGTAATTAAACTACTGAAAATAAAATATGGGTTTGAAAAGCAAAGACAAAAGTAAACAAAAATAACAATAAGAATAGATTACAGTCAGAAAGCTGTCATTAATTTGATGAAACCGAAGATACTGAGGCTTTTTGCATACAACCTAACCTAATGAACCTACACTTTCACACAATCCAAATAGGCTAGGTGCGGGTCTCGAGGGTTTCTACTATTATTCCAGATTCAGGCATTCGCATGAAGCAACCAAGAGATATTGCATTAAACTTCACCTAGAAACCTAAGAAATCTGGAAAGGAAAGATAGAAATTAAATCATGCATGCAAAAGTAACTCCTTCTTTCTCATCCAAAAGATGCCAACTCTCTGTATTTTGTATTAAAGAATATTTCGATTACATTCAAAAATGTTCCGGTATAAAATTCCTGAACAAAAAGAAGGAAATTGCCCAAGTACAGGCCCAGAATAGCACGAAGCTCTTGTCTCTGCAACTCTGTATTCGGCAATTTCCAACCCCTTCTTCGATTTGCAATTTTGGTCTTATAATGTTTGACGCGGCTCTTCGATCTTCTCTGTCGCTTCATTTCACCTACCTGCACATGACCCCTCAAATTCCTGCTTTTTCTCGCTTTGATTCACGCTCAAATTTGAAAACGCTTCAAAATTCATCTCTGCATGTAACGCCTCTGCAATTTTGACACCTGTGCGCCATGTGTCCTACTTTTCCTGCGTCCTGTAATGCTTTCCTGTGAAAGAACCCGACAAAACTGCAAGTCCGCCTGTTCACCTTCCCGACCGCAAAATCGTGACATGTCGCAAAATCGCGACATGTCGCAATATCGCTACCTGCTTTCTTGCCGTACGCCTTCATCAGCTCCCCGTAGCGATGTCGCGACCGTTTTTCATTTTTCTACCTCCGACAACTTCTCGTAGCGATATCGCTACCCTTTTAACATTTTGAGCCTTCTTCTTCGAATGGTAGCGAAATCGCTACCACTTTATAACTTTGAACCCTTTTCAAAATGTGGTAGCGATATCGCCACCACCTTGGCCTTGCAGCGTCCCTTTGAAATGTGGTAGCGATTTGCTACCACTTTCGTTTCAAGACTTCTCCTTGTGACATGGTAGCGATTCGCTAGCATTTTTGTTTCAAGCCCTCTCTCACTAAACTTGTAGCGCTATCGCTACCCTCTGACTTTGAGATTGGCCTTTATGAAATTTGTAGTGATATCGCTACCTTTCGACCTCGAGCTTCGAGCCTAATTTTCATTTCTGTCATGATTTCGTGACATCTTCCTTGTACCGTACAACTTTGCCAAAATGCATCACGAAATCGCGACACCTTTCATCATCCGTACGTTTCTGCAAAACTCATCGTGAAATCGCTACCATTTCCCTGTCCGTACATTTTGCCAAAATGCGTCACGAAATCGTGACCCTTTTCTTTTCTTCTCAGCTGAATGTCGCGATTTTGCGACATCCTTTTCATCTTGGTCACCGACACGTCACAATTTCGTGACACTTTTTTTGTTTTGTTGCCGTTGACCGTGTTGACCGTGATTTTCTGACACGTCACGATTTCGCTACCGTTTTTATCTTTCGTATGCCTTGGCAAAACCTGTTGTGATATCGTGACATTTTTCCCCCTCGGACCTTCATGTAGCTTTCTGTCATGATATCGCTACCGCTTTTTCTTTCCGTACGCCTCCCCGAAACACGTCGCGAAATTGTGACCATTTTTCTATTTCGCACGCCTTGGCAAAACTTGTCACGATATCGCGACCATTTTATCTGTCCGTACATTTTTCCAAAACACGTCGTGAAATCGCAACAATTTTTCTGTCCATATGCCTTTGTTGCAATCGGTCGCGAAATCGCGACGTCTCTCCTCTTCGAGTCCTTTAGCTGTTTCCTGTCGCAATATCACGACATTTTTCCGCTTCCGTACACCTTTCCAAAACACGTCATGAAATCGTGAAACTTTTCATCACCCGTACGCTTCGGAAAAACACGTCATGAAATCGTGACCATTCTCATCCTTTTCCAACGGCGTGTCACGATTTCGCGACATCATTTATTTTCTTCTCAACAGCATGTCGCAATTTCGTGACACCTTTTATTTTCTCCTCAACAACATGTCGCGATTTCGCGACAGCTTTCGATTTTCTTTTCTCTCCTCTTTGGTAGCGATGGAGCTACATGTCACGATTTCGTGACAACTTTCTTGTTTTCGGCAGCGATGGCGCAACCAGTCGCGATTTCACGACATGTCGCGATTTCGTGACATGTCACGATTTTGCGACACCTTTCAACACTAAGGCATTTTTTTCTCTTTTCTTCAATTTTAGCATCTGGGTCACCGAGATTCTTCTCTGCAAGCCTGAAAAAAAGTGGGTCCCCAATTTTGGGGTGTGTTGTGGATCAACCACAACATGGTGTATATCCAAAATAGGTACATGTTGATAACACATGAAAGCAAAACTCCTTATGAGTTGTGGTTCGATAAAATGGCAACAACAAAATACCTCAAAGTTTTTGGCTGAAAGTGCTACATCAAAAGAACTGAAGATAATCTTAGTAAGTTTGAAGATAGAGCGGATGAGGGTATTTTTGTTGGTTATTCATCAAAAAACAAAGCTTACAAATGCTACAACAAGAAGCTAAAGAAAATTGTGGACAATGCCGATGTTAAATTTGATGAAGGTAGAGAACGAGTAATTAGATATGAAATAAACTACCCAATTTATGAAGAGGTTATTGAAGGAGATGAGGAAAACGAAATAGAAAAGATACAAAAAATTGACTCAGATGATTTAAGTTGTGATTCAGAAGTGTAAGAAAATAATAAATTCAAAAAAGGCAGCTAGCAGAAAAATCATCCTAGAGAGCAAATAATTGGAGACCCCAAAGTTGGTGTTCAGACAAGAAGAAGAGTAGTAAGGAACTACTCTATTATCCAGCATCGAGCCCAAAAATATTGCTGACGCAAGCAAAGATAAAAGTTGGATGAAGGCAATAAATGAAGAATTAGATCAGATCGAGAAAAATGAAACTTGGGAGTTAGTACATAGACCTACAAATAAAAATATAATTGGGACTAAATGGATTTTTCGAAACAAATTAAATGAAGACGGATAGGTAGTCAGAAATAAAGCAAGATTGGTATGTAAGGATTATGCACAATTTGAAGGCATTGACTTTGAGGAAACTTTTGCAATAGTAACGAGACTAGAGGCAATTAAAATGTTTCTGGCTTTAGTAGTCTACAAGAATTTCAAAGTTTATCAAATTGATGTGAAATCAACATTTTTGAATGAGAAACTTGAAGAAGAGGTTTATATTGAGCAACTAGATGGTTTCCAACTTGGTGATGATCCCAAATTTGTTTGCAAGCTGAAGAAAGCATTATATGGCTTAAAATAGGCACCCCGATCTTGGTATGCAAGGTTAGACAACTATCTCACCCAACAAAGGTTTAAGAAAGGTATGGTGGATAGTAATTTGTATGTCAAAACAAAAAATGGGCATCTTATTGTTCTTATTGTATATGTATATGATATCATATTTGGTAGGAGCAAAGATGAGTCATGTAAATATTTAGCAAATAATATGTAGAAAGAATTTGAAATGTCAATGATTGGTGAACTTTCATATTTCCTCGGGTTGCAAGTTAATCAAAATAAGAAGGGCATATTTATTTCTCAAGTTAAATATGTGAAAGAGATGTTGAAAAATTCACAATGGAGGATTGTAAGCCAGTTAGAACTCCCATGATGATAGATTGAAATTTGATCAAGGATGACAAATCTCTTTCTGTTGATCAAACCATGTACAGATCTATGATTGGAAGCTTACTATACCTGACAGCTACCAGACCAGATGTTTTGCAGGCAGTATGCATGGTAGCACGATTTCAGGCTAATCCCAAGGAGACTCATGTGACAGCAGTAAAGATGATTCTTCGGTATCTCAAAGGTACTATGGAGTATGGGTTATGGTATTCGAAAGGTAAATACTTCACCCTCATTTTGTATTTAGATGCAAATTGGGTAGGATGTGTAGATTACAGAAAGAGTACCAGTGGAGGTGCATTCTATCTTGGATACAGATTGGTCGTGTGGCATAGTAAGAAACAAGAGTCAGTTTCTCTATCGACAGTAGAGGTAGAATATATTGTAGTGACAACATGTTGTACGTGGGTATTGTGGATGAAATAAACCCTAAAATATCTTGGTATTAGCTTCAATGAGCCAATATCAGTTATGTGTGATAACACAAGTGCCATTAACATCTCCAAGAATTTTGTTATGCATTCACACACAAAACACATTGCTATCAGGTATCACTTTTTGAAGGAGAAAGTTGCAAAAGGTGAGGTTAAGTTGGATTTTGTTTCAACTATAGAGCAATTAGCAGATATCTTCACAAAACCATTGCCCAAGGAATTTTTTTAGTACCTTCGCAATAAAATGGGAGTGGTCACACTTCCCATGAATTGACTAGCTACAAGGATCACATTCTCAGGGGGAGTGGTCATGATTTTTGCTAAGTGTAATAAATTGTGCCTGAGAATGTTGTGCATGGACTCAGGGGGAGTCTACAGTAGCCCTTTGGTATTATTGTCAAAGGGGGAGAAGAGTTACAAGAAATTGCACGTGTTTCCAACAATTCCAAAGGGAGAGATTATTGAGCAAGGTGTAGCAATAGTATTGTCATTATTGTCAACACAGTCAGATAGATCTGTTGATGCAGTGGACAAGAAGTTCAAAATCTTTTCAGATGCAGAAGACAGGAGTTCAAATGTTACTCAGAGTATGTACAGTGTTTTTCCAAGAAGACCGAAGTGGCCCATATGCAAAAGATCAAAGAAAAATACAAGTAAGAAAAGTGTCGCAATATCACGACATATACATCAGGAAAGAAAAACTATCATGATTTCGTGATATGTTGGAAGAGAGAGAAAAAGAAGGAAAAACTATCACGATTTTGTGACATGCTAGAAGAGAAAAAGGCAAGTGGCAAAACTTTCACGATTTTGGGACATGTTGGAAGAGAAAAAGGCAAGTGGAAAAACTATCACGATTTCGTGACATGTTGGAAGAGAAAAAGGCAAGTGGAAAAACTATCATGATTTTGTGACATTTTGGAAGAGAAAAAGGCAAATGGAAAAACTATTACGATTTTGCAACATGTTGGAAGAGAAAAAGGCAAGTTGAAAAACTGTCACGATTTCGCGACATGTTGGCAGAGAAAAAGGCAAGTGAAAAAACTGTCATGATATTGTGACATGTTGGAAGAAAAAGAGAAAGCAGGAAGAAGTGTCATGATTTTGCGATAAGTTTGAAGAAAGAGAACAAGTAAGAAAAGTGTCACGATATCACGACATGTCACATTTTTGTGACTAAAATAGGAGAGAGAAAGCAAGTTTGAAAAGTGTCATGATTTTATGACATGTCACATTTTTGTGACAAAAGAAAGAGAGGAAGCATACAGAAGCAGAACTGTTACGATTTCGTGAAAAAAGCAGAAAGCAAGACTTCAAAGGTGGAAGTGTCATGATTTCATGACAAAAGAAAAGTGAAGTACAAAAGCAGAAGTGTCATGATTTCATGACAAAAGCAGAGAAGAAGACTTCAAAGGCAAAAGTGTCACGATTTCATGACAAAAGCAAAAAGGAAGACTTCGAAGGCAGAAGTGTTGCGATTTCACAAAAAAAGCAAAGAAGTGAAGTATGAATGTAGAAGTGTCATGATTTTATAAAAAAAGCAGAGAAGAAGACTTCGAAGGCAGAAGTGTCACAATTTCATGACAAAAGCAGAAAGCAAGACTTCAAAAGAAAAAGTGTCACGATTTTGTTACATGTCGCATTTTTGTGACTCAAAAAGGACAGGAAGGCAGAGAAGCAAAAGTTTCACGATATCGCGACATGTCGCATTTTCATGACTCAAGAAGGGCAGGCAGACAAAATAACAAAAGTGTCACGATATCGCGCAATGTCGCATTTTCGTGACAAAAGAATAGAGAAAGTGTATGAAGGCAAAAGTGTCGTGATATCATGACATGTTGTATTTTCGTAGGCCAAAGCTAAGAGAAAGAGCAAGGAGAAAAAATGTCATGATATCGTGACATGTTGCATTTTTGGGGGCCAAAGCTAAGAGAAAGAGTAAGGAGAAAAAGTGTCGCGATATTGCAACATGTATTTTCGTGGGCCAAAGCTAAGAAAAAGAGCAAGGAGAAAAAGTGTCGTGATATCATGACATGTTGTACTTTTTTTGTTGAGTTGAAATCGATGAAGACTGATGACAACCGACTAAATTTAGGGTTTACAGTTGTCATGAAAGCCGACTAAGATTAGGGTTTATAGATGACTAAGATTAGGGTTTTCATCACAAGAATTTTGTTATAAAAGGAGGACTATTTGGAGATTTTAAGTGTTGTCGAAGTGTGCGAAGTTTGGTCATAGTTCAAAGAGAGCAGAGTGCCTGATAGGGAGAAGACGATCATGAAGGTTGACTATAACAAAGCAGAGTGTGTGAAGTGATTGCACAGAGAAAGCACAGTGCATAGAAAGTGCAAAGGTGAAGAAAGACCAGTCAGGATCTTGTAAAAACAAAGGTATCTTTCTATCAATCTTATAGATTCAAAATTGAAGTCCAAGTTGTAGCTTGGCATCAGGGGTTGGTGCTCCTTCCAGTAGTTGTTGTAAAATCAGGGTTTGGTGCTCCTTTCTACTGGTGTAGATAAATAATGGATTGGTGCTCCTTCCAATGGGTGTTGGTAAATTGATTGTAAATTTGGTGCTTTACAAAGGTTGGATTTGTATGGTAGTCCAAGCAGTCATTTTTGAGTAGTCACATTGGTGAACTTCGTTAAATCTTGTGTTGTGTGATGCTATTGTGTTATACTTGTTGTATCTAGTAATTAGTTTTAATTGCTACTGTATTAAGAGCTATAAATTCAAGTTAAAAGATCTACACTAATTCACCCCCCCTCTCAGTGTCATTGTAAGACTAACAATTGGTATCAGAGCTAAGTTCCTGTACAAGCCTAACCGTCTAGGGTGATCTTGGAAGTAACACAATGGCAAGTGGTGAAGGTTTCTCATCAAACAAAGCACCATTGTTTGACAGATCTAATTACGCGTTCTAGAGAATTAGGATGCAAATATATCTCTGTGCTTTGGGATACGACATCTGAGATTCAGTAGTTAGTGGTTACACAATACCCATCACTCCTCCAAAAGAGGCTAACAAAAAGAAACTATTTGAAAGTAACTCAAAAGCAAAGAATGCTATCATGTGCGGATTAGTAGACAGTGAACTAGTAAAGATCATGAGCTATAAAATGGCAAAAGAGATATGGGACAAACTAAGGAGTATTCATGAAGGAGACGATAAGATCAAGGAGGCCAAGTTACAGACACATCGATCTCAGTTCGAAGCATTAAAGATGAATGACAATGAAAACATTGAGGCATATATGTTAAGAGTTAATGGAATCATTAATGCGATCAGAGGACTCAGTAAGGATATTGAATACTCTGCCATCGTGAAAAATGTATTAAGATCTCTTCCTCAAAGGTTTGATTCTAAAGTCTCAACAATAGAAGAAGCTAAGAATCTAAATTATTTTAGTATAGATGATATGTATGGTTATTTGACTACATATGAGATGAGGATAGGAAGATCTAAACCCACAGATAGAGAAGCATCTTTTAAAGCCCTTAAAGATAAAAATGCAAAACAAGAGTCCGAGGAAGAAGAGACGTCAGATGAAATGGAAGCAAACTTTGTTAGAAAACTAAAAATGGAAAAAGGAAAATACAAAGGAAAGCTACTACTTAAATGTTTCAACTGTGGAGGCATTGGGAATTTTGCGACTAAATGTCCACTTAAAGAGAAGAATAAAAATGATGAAGTATCGCACCAAGAAAGAAGTGACTGGAAGAAGAAAACGAATTTTAGAAAAGGCAACTTCAAGAAGAAAAGTTTCATCTCCAGGAATGCCAGTTCATTAGAAGATAGCTCCGATGATGTTTCTGAAGAGGAAACAGGTGAAGCTCTTTTCATGGCATTTGAAGAAGTAAGATCACAAAAGGAAGAAGGAGTGACCTCTGAAGTATGTGGTGAAAACCCTGAGGCTGAAGTAGATCTAGAAGGTGAGTTGATCTCTGCACTTGAAGAGTGGAGAATAGAGAAGAAAAAGAATAAGAAATTTTCAAAAAGGCTTGAGGATGCAAATGAAATCATATCCAGTTTGAAAGGTATATTTCTTTCTTTGAGGATTGTTGGTTCTTTAATTTTTGGAATCCTTCCTCTTATGTGTCTCCTTTTTTTTTGTCCAAGGTGACATGGATTTGTTTGCTTGTTGCACCTTTTCTTTTTGCTTGACATTATGGATGCTTATCGGTGTTTGGTAGTACATTGAGGTGGTTTTGCTTAGTCATAGGTGCTTCTTGTTATCATATCCATTGCAATTTCCTCTTGGATAGGGTTTTTGAATCCTTTTTGGATTTCATGGATCGGTGTGTTCCAAAATATTATTTTTTCCATTTCGAGTCATGTTTGAGTACTTCTGTGAGTTTTGGTGTTCACATGATGAATATGATTTTTAGAAGCCCCTTTGACTTAGTTGGCTTGGTCTGGTTTGTTGCTAGATTTGGTGTTGTTTTAATCTCTACCTGGGTTTGGATTTTGTGCTATTTTTTTGAGAGAATTGGGGTTTCTTGGTCTAAATATTGCTTGTGGTGTCCTATCTTAGTTCCCCCTTGGTTTTATGGATTTAGTGTGAGGATGGGAAAATATAAATTGTGCAAGCACAAGTCTATCATCCCTAAGTATAGAGTCAAACCAGTGTCTCTGATTTCCAATGAGGAGGTCATTAGCATTTTGAGGAGTGGGGGCGTTTTGGATTGCATCCAAAAAATTCCATGGCAAAAATCCAATTCTATCAAACTGGATGACATTTTCCTAGAAGGAGGGGTGGGTCCAAGTGGGCTCTTTGTCCTTTGAAGTCTTAGTTGATCTTGTGAGTCGTGCTACTGGGCTTGATGTGGACGATGTTGTGCATAAAAATGAGATGCACTCATTGGTCTAGGAGATCAGATATGTTTTGGATGAAGATGATTTTTTGTCGCGTATCCAAAATAGGTTGAGTGTTAAAGCCCTTCTAGCTCCATGGAACAGGGTCATTAAGGTAATTATGGACTTCTTCACTGTGAACTCTTTTTATGATATTGTGCAAAGCTTCCACATGATATGTTTGAACCATATTAGGAGGTAGATATGGATAAAAATCCCACAGTTTCTATTTCACTCACTTTGAAGGTCAATGTTGGTGGTTAAGAATGGTAGAGGTAATATCCTGCTGCATCAAGGGTTAGCACTTATCCTTTTTGAATATGTTACATAGGAAAAATGTATAGCTACTAGTGATATTCTTAACTCACTTAATTCCATTCATGTTCTAATGAATTGTGATCCTTTAGTACTATCGGATGATGGTGTTAGATTGGAGGATGAGCTAAGGCATTCTTCCTCTATGGGTTTTGGTTTGGGGAAAATGAGCACCAAAGGCTTTGAGTCTATAAAGGGTGTTTGGTATTCTATAGTGACGAGAGGTTTTGTTTGTGATGGGAACATTCATGTTGCATCTCCTATTCCTATCCCTATTGAGGTTAGTGAAGGTGTTGGAAAAGGGGCTATTGGGGTTTCCAAGTCCACCCGCTTGAGTGGTAAGAAAGGTAATTTGGTACAATATTCCCCTAACTCTAAAATAAAAATTCTATATGAGGATATTGATATCCTTCCTATATCTGTGTCGAAGGGAAAGTTTGTCAATGATATGTGTTATTAATGAAACTATGCTATCAAGAAGAGTTTCATTCTTCACAATCTCAATTTGATGGAGATCAAACAACACGTTGTGTGGAGCTCTATAAGTATGGCATTGGATTATGATGAGGAGATGGTCCAAATGTCTAGTGGGATTATATCTAAGTTTGACTCTATGCTATAGAACTATATTAGTTCTTCCATAGGTCTGCTAGGGGTTATTTGGCATTTGTGGTCTACCTGGCCTTTGTTGTTGTTCTTTTTTTTATTTTGTTATGTGATTTTTTGTTGTGTGATCTTTAGCATAGTGTGCTTTGTTGTTTTTTTTATGTTTTACAAGGTTTAGGGGTCCCTTTCAAAACCCTTTTCTCTTAATATTACCAAAAAAAATATATTAGAGTCCTGAAAATCTCCTCTCTACTTTTATATTCAAATGAATAGCATTTAAGGATTTTGACAACACTGGTTAGTGATACTTAACCTAAAATTTTAGGCTTCTTTATGGCTATATTGGTAGTAAATTCCATTCTCAACATGGAAGAATGGTGTGATACTACAGTTCAACAACCATATATATTCCATTTGACATGGACAAAACAATATAATGAATGGCGTGATACTACAGTTCAACAACAACCATCTATATATCATGTGATAGGGACAGACCAAGATATTGAGAGAAAACATAAAGTCTAGAATCACGGTCCACTAGAATGAAATTGTTAAAAGTTTACTATTCATATAGATGCTTCTGCAAATAAAAATGTCTAAACCAAAGCAAAAAGTAGTAATCTATTAAAACTTTTTAAGCATGCATACTACCTAGAAGCATAATGCACTTTGCCCTAGTTATTTAGTTGCAGAGCTTTTGGTAGAAGTGTCTAGTTGTCACACAAAGGAGCAATGACACAAGTACCGCCAACATAAAGACACATGCCAAAATAGTGAATGTGAGTTTGAATCACACACTTCCATTGCACTCCCATACTCAATAGTCCATGGATTTGAATTAAATGAGTTGCTTGTTTAGATTAATCAATGGATTTCTATCAAACAATGAGATACTCATGCCTTGTGTGTTTCACTTTGGTCTTGTGTTTGACGATGGTCGTGTATGGGCAACTTAGTGCAACATTTTACAATTCAACAAAAATTTTATAATGTAATGCATATGAGATAACCTAAATAGGTGTCATCACTTGCCTCATTGTGACGTCTCGTAAAAGTTTATATGATCAAGCAGATAGATGCAAATATGCTCAAACAACAAAATAGCTATATGAGAAGCATAAGTACAAAAAGAGAAGTATATCAAGCAATTCATGTAATTAGTCATGCAGTATGAGCAAGGAATCTAATGCAAGTTGGTACAAAAGAAGAAGAAGAAGAAAATAATAGAAGAATTTAAAATAAAGAAAGAGAAATGAAAAGAAGAGATGATAAATGTGAGCTCATGTATAATATATTTTTAGGTGCATTATGTTCATTGGTTCTTTAAGTTCTTTACCATCTATAATTGCTAAGAAATAGGCACCTAATCCAAACTTGGCTATTATGACAAGGACCTAGACAATTAGGATGAAATTTTTCCCTTCAAATAAATGCAAGCATTAGTGTTCTTTTTGTTTTCTTTGAGGACAAGGTCCCTAGCCTAAAGAGAATGACTCCAAAATTTTCTAATGTAAGTTTTCTTGAGCCTATTCTAATAGGATCAAAGATGCTCTAAGCCATGGATGCACTTTTCATCCAACAAATCCAATTATTTTAAACACTCTAAATGATACTCATTGTTGACCAAAGTATCTTAAAATAAGATACACATGAATAACATGTGCTTATATTGAGAGCGAGGTGAACAATATACAATCATTTTTTTTTTCTTTTTAATCTAAATAATAGTATTAGCATTACTAAAGTAGTAAACATCACATAAAGCAACACACACATGAGAGATATGATTTTTACGTGGTTCATCCAATGATGGATACCTCCATGGAGAAAATATTTCTTATATATTTTTCTCAAATAAATTCTCTTGGGAATCCTTTCCATACAATGTTTATGGACCTTTGTCAAAAGGATATGTTGATCCCATAAATCAAGTTAGTGGATATCTATCCATAGGATAACTCATTATATACTTTGGTTGGTGCTTCCTCTAGAAGACTACTGCCTCCACTACACTGGCTTGTGGATCTCTCTCCATTGAAGACTCTTATCCCCACTCAGAAGACTTGTCCTCACTACCTTGGATTATGGATATCTATCCACTGGAGACTAATGTCCTCTCTACTCTATCACCTCCAAATATCTATCTCAAATATGCACTAAACACAGTCCTTCGGTCTAGCACAAATCTACTCAATCTCTATCTTTGGTCTAGCACAAACATGTACTCAAATATGCACTAAAATCTACTCCACAAATCCACACAAAACTTGCTCAAATATATCCAACAAGTTCATACATAACTTGCTCAAATATTCTCAACAAGTTCACACTAAACTTGATCAAATATACTCAACAAGTCCACTTAGAACTTGCTCAAATTTTTCCAACAAGTCCACTCAAAAATTGCTCAAATATGCTCAAAAATTTTACACAAAAATTGCTCAAATATGCTCAACAAGTCCACTTAGAACTTGCTCAAATATCATAAGAACATAAAGATATTTGTTAGAGACTCAATATGTTCTACACTAATAACAATGCTCAATTACTTTCTCAAATCAAATCATAATATAGAATAGTTTATTTTATGGAACTTGAACAATCACTTCACACATCCACTTGACTAGGCTCAACCAAATCTACTCAACCAATCACTCAATGAAACAACCCTTGATCACAAACCCTAGTCCAAGCATGTAAACATCAACTCAAAATGTTTCGAAAAATTCTCAACAACCAATATCACATAACAATGATACTCATAATTTTTTCAAACCCTAGTTCAAGTTCTTTGCTCAAAAAATCACTTCAAAAACAATGCTTATAAAACAATATTCACATAGTAAATATACTCAAATCCTAGTTCAAGTTCTTCACACAACCAATGTTTTCAACAACAATTCTTATTAAAAAAGGTTTTAATCACATCACTTTATTCCAGAAAACCTTGATGCATTAACTCAAACACACTCAAGAGGAAATCCTAATCAAGTCCTTTTCACTCTAAACTTATTTTCTAGCAACCAACCAATCAAATTAAACTTTGAAAAATGTGCTCATACCTTTTTCTTGATGATGAAGGAATCTTCTAAATCTGCCAAAAAATTCAAAAACTTCTTGCCAAGATAAAATAAATTATAATGTGATTAACTTCCTCAAAATACAATATAAACATCAAAACATACATACACCTTATCACTCCATCTTTAAGAAAAAATTCATCAACATTTATAAAAAGTAAATTACCACTTACATCTTATAATATCCCAATAATGTTCAATGCACTCTTATTATCAAAATAACCTAAGACAAGAAGCTCCCTCTATCCTTTTAATATTTCTATAAATCAATATTTCAAAAACACTTTATTAAAATAAAACTTAACACCTTATTCCTCCAACTTATCAAAAATCATTTCCAACTAACAATCCTGTCATGCACCCTTTTAACTCCAAACTTTAGGCAATACACAAAAAATAAAATTAAAATTTATTACCTTACCTTGGAGGGGATTCAAACACACCACATAGCCTCAACCGATGCCCTATGTCTCCTAATGTCGCACAAACTAGGCAGTTGCTTGGGGACTAATGAGCACCACGTGCTCCAAAAGCTTCCCCACTCACCTTGTGCAAAATGTGCACCTTTCCTTGGCACTCTCCAACACCAATGCAACTACCACAAAAATGATATCACTGTGTTTCGAACATAGACCTCCTTGTGCCCAACACCCTAACATTGTTCTCTTTTCCACTAGGCCACTTGCCCCGTTGGTGCTTGGTCTTTTTGCACAAATCCCCTTGACATAATTTGTTGGTGCTTAAAAATAATGATCGATGCTCTTTCTTCCTCATGAATTCAAACACAATTGCATGCATTCGATTATCGAGCAAAAGGATGAATTAAAATACCTCTAAGGCATTAGCTTATATATCAAATTTCTTCTTCCATGCATGATGTCGGTGCTCGAATTACCTTTAACAATTTTTGGATGTCGACGCTCAAATTTCCTTTGGAGCTTTATTAATTTATAAAATATTTAAATTCTTTTGAATTTAAATTTTATAAATTAATTCTTTAAAACCCTTTGGTTTTATTTAAACCATATTTCACTTTGCACCTTTGTATAAATAATATTTATTTATAAAATTTAAATTCATTTTGAATTTAAATAATTTATCAAATAAATATTAAACCTTCCTTTAGCTTTGCAATAAAATTTCTTAGGTTTTTATGAAAACCGTTTAACCTATGCTTACGCATAATATTTAAAAATATTATGGATCACTTTACATTTAACCTTTGCATTGTTCCTCCTGACCTTTGACTTTATTATAAGCTTCTTCTTGGATATCAATGACAACTTTTATAACTTGTTTCTTGACAAATTCCTTGACATTAATGATGACTTCATTTATTGACATCAATGATAACTTTGAATTAAGGACTCAAAATGTCCAAAAATCTCCCCCTTTGTCATTTATGGCAACCCAAATTATTTTTACCAAAAACTTGACTTCTTCTGTTCTGCTCCCCCTGGGAGAGACCGACTCTGATACCAATTGAAGAACATGTGCTGATACTGAGAGGGAGGGTGAACAGTATACAATAAAACTTTTTACTTTTTAATCCAAATAATAACATCAATATTACTAAAGTAATAAACATCACATAAAGTATCACACATATGAGAGACACGATTTTTATGTGGTTCACCCAATTATGGCTACCTCCACGAAGAAAATATTTTTTATAAATTTTTCTCAAATAAATTCTCTTGGGAACCATTTCCCTACAATATTTATGGACCTTTGTCCAAAGGATATTTTGATACCCTAAATCAAGTTAGTGGATCTCTATCCACAAGAGAACTCCTTCTCCTCTGCTCTAGTTGGTGCTTCCTCTAGAAGACTACTGCCTCCACTACACTGGCTTGTGGAAATATCTCCATTGAAGACTCTTAGCCCCACTTAGAAGACCTATCATCACTACCCTGGCTGATGGATCTCTATCTACTAAAGACTATTGTCTCATTTTTCTGTCACCTCCAAAGCTCTATCTCAAATATACAGTAAACACGGTCCTTCATTCTACAAAAAATCTACTCAATATCTATCTATGGTCTGGCAAAAACTTATCCTCAAATCTGCACCAAAATCTACTCCATAAGTCCACACAAAACTTTCTCAAATTTGGTCAACAATTTCACACAGAACTTGCTCAAATCTGCTCAACAAGTTCACACATAACTTGCTCAAATCTACTCAAAATATTCACTCAAAACTTGCTCAAATCTGCCCAACAAGTCCACTCAAAACTTGTTCAAATCTGCTCAACAAGTTCATATAGAACTTGGTCAAATCTTCTCAACAAGTCCACTTAGAAATTGCTCAAATCTCATAGAAACATAAAGAGAATTGTTAGAGACTCAATATGTTCTACATTGATCACAATGCTCAATTACTTTCTCAACTCAAACTAGAATATAGAATAGTTTATTTTATGGAACTTGAACAATCACATCACACATCCACTTGACTAGGCTCAACCAACGCTACTCAACCAATCACTCAATAAAACAACCCTTGCTCACAAACCCTAGTCCAAGCATGTAAACATCAACTCAAAATGTTTATAATAATTCTCAAAAACCAATCTCACTTAACAATGATACTCATGATATTTTCAAACCCTAGTTCAATTTCTTTTCTCAACAACTCACTTCAATAATAATGCTTATAAAAAAATCTTCACATAGCAATGATACAAAAACCCTAGTTCAAGTTCTTCACACAACCAATGTTTTCAACAACAATTCTTATTAAACAAGGTTTTAATCACAACTCTTTATTCTAGAAAACCTTTATGCATTAACTCAAACACACTCAAGAGGAAAACCTAATAAAGTCCTTTTCACTCCAAAATTATTTTCTAGAAAACCAACCAATCAAATTAAACTTTATAAAAGATGCTCATACCTTTTTCTTGATGATGAAGGAATATTCTAAATTTGCCAAAAATATCAAACACTTATTTCCAAGCTAAAATAAATTATAAGGTGATTAACATCATCAAAATACAATGTAAACATCAAAACAAACATACACGTTATCACTCCATATTTAAGAAAACATTCATCAACATTTATAAAATTAAATTACCACTTACAACTTATAATCTCGCAATAATATTCAATACACTCTTCTTATCAAAATAACCTAAGACAAGAATCTCCCTCTATCCTTTTAATATTTCAATAAATAAATATGTCAAAACACTTTGTTAAAATAAAACTTAACACCTTATTCCTCCAATTTATCAAAAATTATTTCCAACTAACAATCCTTTCATGCACCCTTTTAACTCCAAAATTTAGGTAATACACAAAAATTAAAATAAAAATTTATTACATTACCTTGGAGAGTATTCAAACACACCACAAAACCTCAAATGGTGCCCTAGCCATGGATCCCAATGTTGCACAAGCTAGGTGCTTACTCGGGGACTAACGAGCACCATGTGCTCCAAAAGCTTCCCCGCTCACCTTGCGCAAAATGTGTGCCTTTCCTTGGCACTCTCCAACACCAATGCAACTGCAACAAAAACCCTACTACTATGTTTTGAATACAAACCTACTTGATCCCAACACCCTAATGCTATCCTCTTTACCACTAGGCCACTTGCCCTGTTGGCACTTGGTCTTTAAACAGAATGATCGTTGCTATTTCTTCCTCACGAATTCAAACACAATTGCATGCATTCGATTATCGAGCAAAATGATGAATTAAAATATCTCTAAGGCATTTGCTTATATACCAAATTTCTTCCTCCATGCATGATGTCAGTGCTTGAATTACCTTCAACAATTTTTGGACATCGGCGCTCGAATTTCCTTTGGAGCTTTATTAATTTATAAAATATTTAAATTCTTTTGAATTTAAATTTTATAAATTAATTCTTTAAAACCCTTTGGTTTTATTTAAACCATATTTCACTTTGCACCTTGGTATAAATAATATTTATTTATAAAATTTAAATTCATTTTGAATTTAAATAATTTATCAAATAAATATTAAATCTTCCTTTAGCTTTGCAATAAACTTTCTTGGGTTTTTATGAAAACTGTTTAACTTATTCTTCCATATATATTTAAAAATATTATGGAGCCCTTTGCCTTTAATCTTTGCATTGTTCCTCTTGACCTTTGACTTTATTAGAAGCTTCTTCCCGGATATCAATGACAACTTTGATAACTTGTTTCTTGACAAATTCCTTAACATTAATGATGACTTCATTTCTTGACATCAATGACGAATTTGACTTAAGGACTCAAAATATCCAACAACGCAAGGATAGGACCTCTAACTTGAATAAAAGACTACCTTAATGATAGAGATCAAGATATAAGGATTTGCACCTATAGGAGTTTTTACATGAGTACAATAGGTCCACAAGGTAGGGTACAACTAGATATGTCAGTCTTGACAAATGTTACTAACCAACTTCTTAAGGATATTGAATAGGGACCTATTGGATGCTTTGGTTTAGCCATTATCCTAAGGGTAATAATGAGTTGATTATTTGTGTTGAATCTTGTACTTAGCACAAATATTATGGACATCCTTATTGTTGAAAGGAGTTACATTGTTAGAAATTATTACCAAACAATTCACATACCTATAAAGTATTTGATTAAAAAAAATACTTTCATATAAATTGAGTATTTGTTAGAAATTATTTCAAATAAATTTGATGCAGGAGCATCTAGTGGTGTAAGGACAATATTGCATCATAAAAAAAAAATATTTAAAACCCAATTTATTCATTAATGCTGGTATTTTTAAATGCCCAATTATTCATTCATGATGGTATTTTTAAAATACTTAATTTATAGATTAATGATGGTACTTTTAAATGCCCAATTTATTCATTAATGATGATATTTTTAAAATGCCCAATTTATTCATTAATGATGGTATTTTTTTAATGCCCAATTTATTTCATTAATGATGGTATTTTTAAATGCCCAATTTATTCATTAATGATGGTATTTTTAAAATGCTCAATTTATTTTGAAAAGGAACAGTGGGAAAATGGGAGTTATGTTTTCTAGAATATTCTATAGAAGTTATTAAAGGGGGAACAAATATATACCAAAGGTAGTCTAGGAAGATAGATCATGGCTCCAAATTATAGATTTGTAGTCAATTTTCTTGTGATAAAATTGACCTTGTGGTCATAGCATTGTAACTTTGATTCTCTAATTCTATTTTATTGAAATTATATCATATGTCATGTTTCTTCTGATTTTTCTATTATTTGAGTATTGTGTGAGTGTTGGATGGAGTAGCCCTTCACCAAGTGGTATCAAATTAGGAGTTCCTGAGTGTGTAAATAGATCATTGAACATGACGTTATTTGCACTAGGTTTTTTGGTTAAGGGTTGTGAGAAAAGTGATTACAATACCTCCACAAAGAAATCATGGTGGTGGAAGAAATACTATGGTTATAGAAGAGGTATTTTAGAGCCCTATAGAGACAAGTTCAAGCATTGCAAAAGTAGTTGCGTAGAGGGTTTGAACCAAGAATAGAAGAGAAAAGTAAATATAAATTTGAAGAATATTCCCAGATCGAAGAAGAATAGGAGGCCATAGATCTTGAGCAAGTCATATTATTTAAGGCCATATCTAAGATTGGAAAAAGGCCAAAGTTTGATGTTTCTATTTTTTTTGGAAATATAAACCCAAAAGAGTTTATCAATTGGATCAATGATATGGAGGAGCACTTTTAGTATGAGGAGGTGGAATATCTTAAGAGGGTCAATTTTACAAAGACCAAGTTGAAGGGTTACACTAAAATCTAGTGGAAGGAAGTACAACTAGATATAAATAGAAGAGGAAAACAAGAATAACAAGATGGTATCGGGTGGTGGAAAAGTTAAAGAGATAGTTCATTCTAGTTTATTACGAGTTAGATTGAATAAAATACAAGGTTTGAGGCAGGTAGGTAAGTCTATAAAAGAGTATACAGAAGAGTTCTCTAAGATCATGATCAGAATAGGTCATTATGAGGCCAACAAGGAGAAGGTAACCCATTATATAAATGGACTAAAACTAAGTATTCAAGAGGAGCTAAGTTTGGATAGAATGACTACCATAGAAGATGCTTATCAGTTAACCCTAAAGATAGAAGAGAAGCATAATAAAATATTTAAAAGCAAGTAGAGATAAAGAGATCATGGTGGAAGGACTGGTGGAATACCATATGGAGGATAAAATAAAGACCAAAAAAAGAATGAAGAAGTTAGCAGCAGTTAGAACCAAAAAGGAGATAATACCTACCAACTCTGAGCAAAATAATAGTGATCAGAGAGGAAGAAGAAGGCTTATATGAGGACTTTAAAGAGGAGGATTTCATGGAACCTATTTCTAATATGGAGAAGAAGTACATCGAGCATACGAGTGTCCACAACATCAAAGAATGACAAATAAGAGACCTTAAGGTAATGCATGAGTTTCTTATGTAGATGAAGCTGTTGAATCTAAGCATTTTAAAGAGGTAGAAAGAAGATAGTTGTTGTCATAAGGAGAGCCTTGATAAATGAGGAGAAAGATCCAGTTCAGATGAAGAGTTTATTTTGCACAAGGTACAAATGTAAAGGTTGTAGACACCAAAACAGCACCAATCCTATTATGTGACTGCAAGCACTGATCACTTTGACAAACATAGCCCCCAAGGCAGCCCTCAAAGGTCAAACAATGGTCCTAACCACTTTCATAGCAATTTTGTAAGGTCAAGAAGCAATTTGGCACATTTTAAGCACTTTGTCCAGTATTCGTCTCACCCAAGGACGAATAATAACTGGAATTTGTCTCACCCAAGGACGAATTCTGAAATCGTCTCTGGTTAGGACGAATTCTAGGTTTAACGGGCAAAAAGAAAAATGCCGCCAAGTGGCAGCCAGGGACAGTCAATTATTGCCTCCTACCATGCATGCGCGTGCAGGTGGGTAGGTTGGCAGTTGATGGACTGTCACAAGGGCAGTCATGGAAGCCCAAGTCAAGGAGGAGTCTCCTCTCTCTTGGGAAGGCATGGCTGCCACATGGCATCCCTGCATGCCCCTCCAAAGAGACCCCATTGGTATATAAAATGGTGGAATTTCCCACCCAAAAAGAAGAGATTGGAGGCGATTTCAAGCAACGAAGTGCTGTCCAATTGAACACCCATTTTGCATCTTTTCGATTCACCTTGTCACATCCACTAATATCTTTCGCAAGGGATGTTATTGGGTGGATTTTCGAAGCATGGATCCAACCCAAATCCAACATTTGACTACCTTAAACCACAAATTTGCCGACACCCCAATCCTAAGAAGTTTTGGGCCCATCCCTAGTGGATTGGCGCCGAAATCAAGTGCCAACGGTGGGAGGCCCACTTGGGCACCCCCGCATTTTCTAAAGTTTTCTTCTAAAGCATTTCTAGATCATTAGTTTATATTGCATTTCATGTTATTCGGTTTAATTAACTCATAGCTCCATTTTCATGATGTTTTGATTAGAGTTCACCATGCTTTTTGTCGCTTTGTGGTCCCTCTAACTTGCAGGTAGCGACATCGAATTCCCGAGGATAGAGGCTAAATTGGGAGAATATGACCATCTGGGTCATCCCAAAATGGCCCCAATTACATAACCCCTCTATTTTTAGATGTTTTGGAGGTCCCGAGGTTCGACATTAGAGCAGCAACAACTCGACACTTTAACACAGTAGAATTCATCTCACCTAGGGACGAATAATAGTAGAATTTGTCCTGCCCAGGGATGAATTCTAGTCAAGAGTAGATTGGCCAACTGTTTCAATGGCAGTGGCCATCTGGTAACTCCCTCTGTCCTATGTCAAGTTTTTAGGTCATTTAGGTTTGCTTTATTCACTGTTTTAGACAACTGTTCGTATGCATCTTTTATCAATTTCAAAGCATGAATTTTCCTTCTTATCACAGGTGCTACTAACGCCTTGTTTGTTTCTTTGATTGTAGGAGGAGCAACAGGAAGTGAGGATTCATCGGTGTAAGCGGCGGCAACATTTGGCTCGCCCGTTTCAAACGTGGGCATGCGAAAAAGAGATCAATGATCAATATTGTAACCGAATCCACTTAACGCTCCTAGCCCCTAAAAAGGGAGGAGGCAATTTTGTAACCATGGTTGACAAGTTAATAAAAGGGCTGTGACTTCTTTCTAAATTCTTGTAACTGGTTTCGATCTATTTGCCTCTTTCGTTTAAATGCATTTCGTGTTCTAGGACTTAGGCGTTATTTTGATTTGAATGCATCAAAGTAGTTGTTCTTTCTAAAAAGCTTCCGAAATCTCATGCTTTCAGTGGCAATCACGGTGGGACTCTATCCCCTGATTTTTAGATCAAATAACTGATCCCTTTTGTGTTTTTGTGCTTGATAGGTACAAGTTTTTAACGCAGACTGTTATTTGTCTCTGACTGTGATGAATATCTGATTGTAATTTGTCTTACCCTGAGACGAATTTTAAATTCGTCTCTGGCAGGGACAAATTTTGTTTTGTAATTCGTCTCACAGAGGGACGAATTCCTGCCTGTGAATTTTCAGAATAGAACATCAGATACAAATCCAAGAAGAAAAGAGGTAAAGTTCTAAACTGTCTTTGTCATTGTTTTTGATTTTATGCTTTCAATTTTGTCAATTCTTGCGTGCTTAAAGAAAATAGTGGTTTATTGCATGTTTCATTTTTTTAAGTAAAATAAACCACACACACGGCATGTGGCACATTTTAAACCAAGGAGCTAGTCGTAAGACCCCATCCCTTGAGCAAGTCCAACGGTGGGTTCATCACCACCTTGGCTTAGCTTTGCATCCATTTCCCCAATTGTCACTGTTGTTAGGCGTAAATCCTAATGAAAGCTGATCGAGTGTCGTTGGGGTGATTCCCATGCGCGTGAGGATAAGTCTTCTATGGTAGGTGTCATTAATAGGACAATCCCCCTTCCGTACCGCCTATGTTCCATGTACCATCTGCTCTCACGTACCTATAGTTTCCCTCTCGTAAGGGCGGGTATATAGAGAGGTTGGTATATTGGTCCAGCAATGGTATATTGAAGGGGCGACCATTTATGGGAGTTATATGTGCCAACATTATGCATTTAAACATTCTTCAAAACTTGCAAAAACAAAACAAAACATCAAAATGCACTAAACTAGTTTAGGACACACTATTAATCCTTAAAAGAGATAATCATCGTTTGTGTATGTGTGTGTTCATTTTTGCTTAGTGTAACAAAAAAAAAAAAAAAAAATCATAAACAAAAGATAAAAATCTACGCATTTTGTCATTTTCTCCAAAAGCTCCAAGGATTCCCGTAATCGCTTGGTCACTCCAAAATGCCCCAAATGTGTCCATGAACCCTTTGGTCAACCCAAAAGCACCCCAAAGGTGCCCATAAGTGATGCAGGAGCATCCAAAAAAATATGGGAAATCTTATTTTTTCCCCTAAATTTTAGTGTATCTTGTCGGGGCCATAACTTCTCAACCGTAGCTCCGATTGACACGAAATTTTACAGGGAGTTAGTTGAGAAATTAGGTTTCGGGTCCAAAGAAGTCAGTTTTCGGGGCCAAATTCCATCATCTAGTGCCCCGAAATTAGGTTTTAAAATTGCGTGCCCAATTTTTTGCACTTTTTGAGCTGTTCGAAGGTCAATATCTCCTAATGTATTTAGATTTAGGACTTGAAACTTCATTTTTGTCTTATCTATGGTAAGAGGGATGCACACACTAATTTTTGGCCCCATATGACTCATTTCAATTTTTAGGGTTTTTAAAGAGACATCATGGTGCTCACCCGTAGCCAAGCCCAATCACGGACGGATGCCATGGGGAATATCCAAGGAGGCACAAATCATCTCCGTTACAATCCCAAGGATTTGGTCATACCACCTTGGTGACCTAACACACAAGACAGACCCCTCCACACCTTAAAGGAAAGGGACTATAGGGGCACCTCTTCTAGGGGCACTCCTGTTCAGCATAGCACCCAACACACACCCTTCCATGAGGGGTACATCCATAGGAGAGCTCCCTTAGATGGTCGCTATGAGCGGTCACCACGCGATGAAGTGCTAAGTCAACATAGGGTTCGACGAAAGGAACCACATGATTACACTACCCCTCCTTCACCCCCTCTAGTTGTCAGGACTACGAGGACAAATCCAGAGCACAAGGCTCCTTAGGTAGGGCGAGCCAACTCCGTCCGTCCCATTTTCACTTATGAAATAGAGCATGAGGAAGACTCCTACCTTCCTCGAGAGTAATATACAGGGCGGGATAAATACGCCTTCGCGCCTGCTATCTATTAGGACCACTCACTGAAGCCAAAGCCCCGAGGGAATGCTGCTACCCCCAATAGAGGGATGTGTCCTATAGAGATCTTGGATCACTACGACCGAGATAGATATCTAAGAGAGGCATCTAGGCCTTCTAGACATGAGGTGACAAGACCAACTATCTTAGAATCTGTCGAGCACATCGCATGTCGAATGCGACTGACGTAGCTTGAGCTAGAGCAACTACGTTTAGAGGAAATGTACTATATTAAAAAAGAACACCTTTAGCACCAGAAGGATGAGTTATTCCAACACACTATGCAAGAGAAGACTCCAAAACCTCACACGCATAAGACAAAAAATTTTGATGGGCATAACCCATGGGGGCAAGACAGGTCATCGCGACCTCATCAAACGCTACCCCCAACACCCCCTAGACAAGAGCGGGAGGCTACTCTCCCAATTCCTAAAGCACCACACCCAATGCATCCTAGACATGAGTGAGAGGCTAATCCTATAACCAATGATGGGTGCCTTCCTCAGACATCCACCCAGGTTTATGAGCCACCCTTAGAAATTCATCAAGAAGCTTCTAAGGAATCTGAGCGAAAAGAAGAGCAAGGTGAACTGCCATACCAAGGCATGGGGGGTGCTATCTGGCCACCCCTACATAGGCCCCAAGTTCCTCAACAAGAACCAACCAAAGAGGAGGAGCTCAAATCTCTTGATATATGCAAAGAGCTAGAGCACTCCGAGTTGGTAGAGACCAAGATTTTAGAGCTCCCAAGGCCCAATTTACATGAGGTTCCTTTCAAAGAGGATCAACCCCTGGTTGTAGGGCTGCCTGATGATACAGTCCTCCATGTCTCAGAATCTCCAGATTCTGATGAGCTATACTCACTGGTTGAAGGTGAGGATAAAACAGAGATAGCCCACAACAATCACATGCGACAGCATCGGCATCCCATAAAAATCGAGGAAGCATGTCAATAGATAAACATAATACTAGGGCATGAGTGGCACGTTAACCCACCACAGTGGGACCAAATGTTACATCCACCATGTTGGGCACACAAAGATCAACTTTTATCTAGAGACCCCATAGCAATATCAATGCCGAGGGCAGACCCTGTCCTCCTATCCGTGCATAGGGCCGATACATTCGTGCCCATCCCTCCAGAGCTAGATTTGGAACACAAATACCATCAATCTAGGGGTACCTCTATCCCCTAAAGATCCATAGTCCAAACCAAAAAGCTCCAAGATTTCGTAATCACTTGGTCACCCCAAAATCTCCAAGGATTATCGCAATCGCTTGGTCACCTCAAAAATTCCAAGGATTATCGTAATCACTTGGTCACCCCAAAATCTCCAAGGATTATCGCAATAAATTGGTCACCCCAAAAGCTCCAAGGATTATCACAATCACTTGGTCACCCCAAAAGCTCCAAGGATTATCGCAATCGCTTGGTCAACCCAAAATCTCCAAGGATTATCGCAATCGCTTGGTCATCCCAAAATGCTCCAAGGATTATTGCAATCACTTGGTCACCCCAAAAGCTCCAAGGATTATTGCAATCACTTGGTCACCCAAAAATCTCCAAGGATTATCGCAATCACATTGTCAAAACCCCAAAAAGCTCCAAGGATTATCGTAATCACTTGGTCAAAACCCCAAAAGCTCCAAGGATTATCGCAATCACTTGGTCACCCCAAAGGCTCCAAGGATGCTTGCAATCGCTTGGTCAATCCCAAAAATGCTCCAAGGATTTATAAAATTGCTTGGTCAATCCAAAAATGCTCCAAGGATTTCCACAATCGCTTGGCTAAAAATCAAAAACAACAAAAATCATCAAAAAAAACAAAAAATTTTGCATCTCATTTCTAGGCATACTCAAATTCATCAATAGAGAGCTCTTCTCGCAACTCATCTTCATATTCACCAAAATCAATTCATCAAAAATACAAAAAATACATAGCTCATGAAAACAATGCATCCATATATTGCATATCTGTGATCGTACGGGTCAAAAGCACCATAGGCTGTAATGGCTCTGATAGTCCATCTTGTTCAACAATTCAAAAACAATAAAACACCATGAATCACTTTTACCACAATAGAGTTAGTGGTCTTTTAATGTATCAATAGTTTTCATAATTCAGTCATCATTTTGCTTTTTAGCTACGTCATGTACCGAGTCAGACAAATTTTATGAAGGTAGAGTTACACTTGAAATATGCCTTGTTACGTAACATCCCAACACAAATTAAAACACATAAAAAAAAATCCCAAGTTGTGTGAACAAAAGATGAAACTTGCACTGTAATCCAGGTCACCAAAAGCGAAACGGGTATCTTGCTCATCCCCCTATGTGAATGACCCCAAGAATGCTGAGAGTTGGCAAAAGGAAAAGCATCCTCCCTACCCAATTCCCTAAGAATCCCTAGTTCTCAATAGTTGCAAAACATCAAAAATTTGTAAAACGTCAAAAATAAAATATTTGACATCATAAAGTGCACACATCAAACGGCACAAACGATAGTGATTTTCATGACTCCATATCCCCAATACCTTGCTCAAAAGAAAACAAATCAAAATAAACAGTGATATTATCACTACAACGAGCAAGTATCCCAATACAATTGAAAAAAAGAAGGGAGTTGAACTTGAATCCCTGGAACTCTTAGCATTCTAATAGGTCATGAGGCAAGCCTCAGTAGCGGTTTGGTTGATAGCCTATCGGTAACTGGTAGTAAACTTCTCGCATGATGATATATCTGTCACATTAACTTGCATACAGATCAATGTTTGCATGTGGATGAGCTAGCTTATGGTACCCTCGATAACATCGTAGATTCATCTAACTGAATACAACAAAGGAATTAGTGGAGCTAATTAGGTGATCCTCAGTATAGGTTTGGTTGAAATCCCATCTGGCACTGGCGGTATCCTGACAAATACCACATAAATGAACTCAATTACACACACAGGGATGTGAAATAGCTTGGTCAAAAACAAGTCCGATTCATACCTTGTTCAAAAGTCTTGTAAGATAAAGTACAGACGTGGCTAGTGAGTTAAAACCGTCTGAGTCTCAGAAAACCTTAGCTACATTTCTAAACCAACTACGCTGCTTTTCATCCTTATAACATCAAAAAATACAAAAAGAGAGAAACCACATGTATACATACAAAGTCATGCATCACAACAATAGCCTAAAAACAAAATAACAGAGTTCTAAACAGTATATTGTGCCATAGCCAAACATCACAAATCCCATTCATCCATTTCATCTCTGCATATCACATATAAATAAAAAACATTTGCATTCATCATAGCATATGCATCCATCAAAATAAATCAACATGCATACATCCATATTCATCAACCATCATGCATAAAATCAAAGAAAATCAAAACAAAAAAAACAAAAAAAATGCAATACAAACAAAAAAAGCAATAAGCATTGCCAGACACAAGTGCTCTTGCACTTAACCTCTTGGCATAGAAAAATTGATGTCGGGGTTTACATTGTCACTATCCTATTCTCTAAGAAGGCTACCATAGCTGGACCGCCCCATGGGAAGATGAATTGTTGACAATTTCACCCCCAAATGGCATCACAAATGGGTCAAAGCCCACTAAAAAACAACAAGAAAATCAAAACAACAAAAACATCAAAAAAATGTAACACAAAAACATAGCAATAAACATTGCCAGACACAAGTGCTCTTGCACTTAACCTCTTGGCATAGAAAAATTGATGTCGGGGTTTACATTGTCACTATCCTACTCTCTAAGAAGGCTACCATATCCGGACTGCCCCATGGGAAGACAGATTGTTGACAATTTCACCCCCAAATGGCATCACAAATGGGTCAAAGCCCACTAAAAAAACAACAAGAAAATAAAAACAACAAAAACATCACAAAAATGTAACACAAAAACATAGCAATAAACATTGCCAGACACAAGTGCTCTTGCACTTAACCTCTTGGCATAGAAAAATTGATGTCGGGGTTTACATTGTCACTATCCTACTCTCTAAGAAGGCTACCATAGCCGGACCGCTCCATGGGAAGACAGATTGTTGACAATTTCACCCCCAAATGGCATCACAAATGGGTCAAAGCCCACTAAAAAACAACAAGAAAATAAAAACAACAAAAACATCACAAAAATGTAACACAAAAACATAGCAATAAACATTGCCAGACACAAGTGCTCTTGCACTTAACCTCTTGGCATAGAAAAATTGATGTCGGGGTTTACATTGTCACTATCCTACTCTCTAAGAAGGCTACCATAGCCGAACCGCTCATGGGAAGACAAATTGTCAACAATTTCAACCCCAAATGGCATCACAAATGGGTCAAAGCCCACTAAAAAAAAAAAAACAACAAGAAAATCAAAACAACAAAACAACAAAAAAAAATGCAACACAAACAAAAAGCAATAAACATTGCCAGACACAAGTGCTCTTGCACTTAACCTCTTGGCATAGAAAATTGATGTCGAGGTTTACATTGTCACTATCCTACTCTCTAAGAAGGCTACCATAGTCGGACCGCTCCACGAGAAGACATATTTTTGACAATTTCACCCCCAAACGATGTCCCAAACTGGGTCAAAACCCACTCAAAAACAATAAAACAACAAACCACCAAAAACATCAAAAAATGAACAAAAATGCACTAAAAACCAACAATAAATTTGCTCGATGTGAGTGCTGTTGTACTTGACATCCCAGGCATACAAAATAGACGTTGGGGTCACAAATTGTCATTATCCTACTCCCTAAGAAGGCTATCTTAGCCGGACCGCTCCATGGGAAGAAGGATTTTCCCCAATTTCATCTCCAAACAACGTCACAAAAAGGGTTAACACCCACCAAAAACAGGTCCAAATGTTGGAAAAATTGCACATGCTTAATGATAAACCATCTACAGGCACCCTTGCACAAGTCATCTTGGGTCAAGCGACTCATCGCTTTTCTCATGAAGGTCATTCCCTCATCGATTCATCGCTTGAGGGGGTAGTCACACTTAGTCACCAATCAACAAACACACACCCAGTTAAGGAAAACAACATGCATTCAAAGAATCATTGACAAAGACAATTACGCTCCTGCTTGGGGTAGTAAACAAGCAACAATCAAATTGATCAAACACTTGGCATTCATGAATCATGAACACCAGGTTCCCCTGTGGACAAAAGGTTGCACCCTTTTCCTAATCACGACTGATTAATGACCAAGCTCAAGTCACACCTCACCAAAATAGGTTAATACTTGAAATCAAATTCCTTAGCTCGTCAGAAGCAAGGATTCAAGAATGCATGCCCTTTCCATGCTTGGGGCATCAAAAGTTGATTAGGTTATCAAGAAACCCTAATCATTAGTGCTTTGGCTATCTATTTTTGCTCGGCGCTACGCCATGCACAGCGCATCCCAAAAAGGGGCATTTGTAGACACCAAAACAGCACCAATCTGATTATGTGACTGTAAAAACTGATCGCTTTGACAAACACAGCCCCCAGGGCAGCCCTCAAAGGTCAAATAGTGGTCCTAACCACTTTCATAGCAATTTTGTAAGGTCAAGAAGCAATTTGGCACATTTTAAGCACTTTGTCCAGTATTCGTCTCACCCAAGGACGAATACTAACCGGGATTCGTCTCACCCAGGGACGAATTCTGAAATCGTCTCTGGTTAGGATGAATTCTAGGTTTAACAAGCAAAAAGAAAAATTCCGCCAAGTGGCAGCCAGGGACAGTCAATTATTGCCTCCTGCCATGCATGCGCGTGCAGGTGGGTAGGTTGGCAGTTGATGGACTGTCACAAGGGCAGTCATGGAAGCCCAAGTCAGGGAGGAGTCTCCTCCCTCTTGGGAAGGCATGGCTGCCACATGGCATCCCTGCATGCCCCTCCAAAGAGACCCCATTGGTATATAAAATGGTGGAATTTCCCACCCAAAAAGAAGATATTGGAGGTGATTTCAAGCAACGAAGTGTTGTCCAATTGAACACCCATTTTGCATATTTTCGATTCACCTTCTCACATCCACTAATATATTTTGCAAGGGAGGTTATTGGGTGGCTTTTCGAACCGTGGATCCAACCCAAATCCGACATTTGACTACCTTAAACCACCAATTTGCCGAAACCCCAATCCTAAGAGGTTTTGGGCCCATCCCTAGTGGATTGGCACCGTAATCAAGTGCCAACGATGGGAGGCCCACTTGGGCACCCCAACATCTTCTAAATTTTTCTTCTAAAGCATTTCTAGATCATTAGTTTATATTGCATTTCACGTTATTCGGTTTAATTAACTCATAGCTCCATTTTCATGATGTTTTGATTAGAGTTCACCATGCTTTTTGTCGCTTTGTGGTCCCTCTAACTTGCAGGTAGTGACATCGAATTCTTGAGGATAGAGGCTGAATTGGGAGAATCCGACCATCTGGGTCGTCCCAAAATGGCCCCAATTACATAACCCCTCTATTTGTAGGTGTTTTGGAGGTCCCGAGGTTCGACATTGGAGCAGCAGCAACTCGACGCTTTAACACAGTAGAATTCGTCTCACCCAGGGACGAATAACAACAGAATTCATCCTGCCCAGGGACAAATTCCAGTCGAGAGCAGATTGGCCGACATTTCAATGGCAGTGGCCCTCTGGTAACTCCCTCTGTCCTTTTTCAAGTTTTTAGGTCATTTAGGTTTGCTTTATTCACTGTTTTAGACAACTATTCGTATGCATCTTTTATCAATTTCAAAGCATGAATTTTCCTTCTTATCATAGGTGCTACTAACGCTTTGTTTGTTTCTTTGATTGCAGGAAGAGCAACAGGAAGTGAGGATTCATTGTGTAAGCGGCGACAACATTTGGCTCGCCTATTTCAAATGTGGGCATGCGGAAAAGAGATCAATGATCAATATTGTAACCGAATCCACTTAACGCTTCTAGCCCCTAAAAAGGGAGGAGGCGTTTTTGTAACCATGGTTGACAAGTTAATAAAAGGGCTATGACTTCTTTCTAAATTCTTGTAACTGGTTTCTATCTATTTGCCTCTTTCGTTTAAATGCATTTCGTTTTCTAGGACTTAGGCATTATTTTGATTTGAATGCATCAAAGTCGTTGTTCTCTCTAAAAAGCTTCCGGAATCTCATGCTTTCAAAGGTAAAGTTTGTACTGTTATCATTGATAATGGTAGCACTGATAATCTAGTTTCAGAGGATATGGTTAATAAATTACATTTGAAGAGAAGGAGACACCCACATCCATATCAGATTGCATGGTTGTATAAGGACAATAGAGCTTTTTTCAATGAACAATATTTAGTGAAGTTCAATATTGGGAGTTACCATGATGAGGTACTATGTGACAGCATGCCTATGGATGTTTGTCATTTACTATTGGGGAGGTCATGGTAATTTGATCAACATGCAGTACATGATGAACATGTCAACGATTATTCTTTGACAAAGGATGGAGTTCACCACAAGTTGAAGCCCTTGAATGAGGTGGAAGAAAAGGTATGTATTAGTGCAAGAATTTGTTTAGTTTATGGTATAAAATTTTTGGATGGTATGAAGCATGAGCATATATGCTATGCATTGATCCCTAGAGTTAATGAAAAAAATGTGAAGATATACTAGTATAAATCTCAATATAGAGGTTATTAGGTTTGATGAACTCAAGAGTTTACACCATAAAGATCCATATTTTGTAGAAGCTTGAAGAGATTTCTTGGAACCTATTACTTTGGAAGAAATGAAATGGTTGGATTTCTTAATCCAAGATGGGATGTTGTTTAGATAAAACCAGTTGTGCATTCCAAGGAGTTCTATGAGAGAGAACCTAATTGAGGAGAATCATAGTGGAGGATTGGATAGAAACTATGGTTAGGATAATACCATTTCTCTTGTTAGTGAGAACTATTATTGGCCATAATTATAGCAAGATATGAAGAAGTTTGTACAAATTTGTAGAGTATGCTAGATGGCCAAAGGTATAAGATAAAACATCGAGCTATATCACCATTACCTGTACCAAAGAAACCATCGGAAAATATTAGCATGGATTTTGTTCTTGGTTTACCAAGGATACATAGAGGACATGAATCAATATTTGTGGTGGTTGACAAGTTTTTTAAGATGGCACATTTCATTATATGCTTGAAAACTAATGATACAATTCACATTGTAGAGTTGTTTTTTAGAGAGGTGGTACGACTACATGGTCTACCAAAGAGTATAGTTTCAGATAAAGATGCCAGATTTGTTGGTTATTTTTGGAGGACCTTATGGAAGAAGCTGAAGACAGATTTGAAGTTCAGTTTTGCACACCATCCATAGACTAATGGACAAATAGATATGGTGAATAGGATTTTGGGCAACCTGTTGAGATGCTTAGTAGGAGATAAGCCCAAGGGATGGGATTTTATTTTACCATAGGCAAAATTTACTTACAAAAATTCTATCAACATGAGTATTGGTAAATCCCCATTCTAGATTGTATATGGGAGCAACCCAAGGAATGCTTCTAAGTTGAGGAAGATGGAAAAAGGAGAAAGGAATAGTTATAATATCGAGGACTTTACAAAGAACCTAAAAAACTTGCATGAAGAGGTAAGGAAGCATATTAATAATATAAATACTTAGTGCAAGGTAAAGGTAGACCACAAGTGAAGTTTTAAGGAATTGTAGGTTGGAGATGAAATTATGGTTCATCTGAGAAAAGAAAGATTTCCTATTAAAACATATAACAAGTTGAAAATTAAGAAGTTTGGACCATGTAGGATTATAAAGAAACATGATTAAAAAAATGCATATGAGGTGGAATTACCAAGTGGAATTAACATATCACCTATGTTCAACATTTTTGACTTGATAGAGTATCATAAAGGAGACAGTGAGGATGGACCAATAGAAGAACGGTGGAATATTTCAGCATCTACTCTAGAGAAAGAAGATATAGAGGAAATCGTGGATAGATGTATGGGTAGAAGTATAAGAAACAAGTAGTATAAAGAATATCTAGTTAAGTGGAAAGAAAGGTCTGTTGAAGATTCCTCATGGTTGTCTAAGGCAAAGGTTAACCATCTTGGTTTTCCTCCCACACTAAAGAAGTGAAGTTCACTTCTCAATTTACCCTAGGTTTTTGATGCAAGAGCATCTAGTGGTGTAAGGACAATCTTGCATCATCCAAAAAAAACAATTTTTTTAATGCCCAATTTATTCATTAATGATGGTATTTTTTTTAAATGCCCAATTTATTCATTAATGATGGTATTTTTAAATGCCCAATTTATTCATTCATGATGGTATTTTTTTAAATGCCTAATTTATTCATTAATGATGGTATTTTTAAATGCCCAATTTATTCATTAATGATGGTATTTTTAAAATGCCCAATTTATTCATTAATGATGGTATTTTTTTAATGCCCAATTTATTAATTAATGATGGTATTTTTAAAATACCCAAGGAAAGGAATGATGGTGTTACAAAATATTCCATGGAAGTTATTAAAGGGGGAATAGGAATTTATCATGGCTCCAACTTGTAGATTTGCAATCGATTTTCTTGTCATAAAATCGGCCTTGCAATAGTAGCATTGTAACTCTGATTTTGTAATTCTATTTTCTTGAAATAATATCAAACATGTTTCTTCTAAAATTTTCTATGATTTAAATATTATGTGAGTGTTGGATGGAGTAGTCATTCATCAAAATTTCTTTACCTCCAACCATGACATTTGACCTTCCCTTGAATGGTGCTCTCCATGAAATATCACTCCTCTGTCACACTTACGGTGCTTCTCTCCAATCTACTATACTCAGACCTGATTCTACCACACTTAGCTTGATGATTGATGAATATATTTCAAAGTTCTATTTTTTCTTAATGACTTGTCCACAATTCATTTAAAGTGGTATGGAGAAATTTTTTTAACCTTACAATGGTTGGTGCTCCCTCCTATGAAATGACAGTTGTCACTTTGGCTCTTCACTTCCTCGTAGTGTGATTACCAAGTGGCACTAACCGTTTTAGATTCTTCTTTGCCCTATCATTTCAAATTTCCAAAGCAACCTTTAATTTTCCTAAATATAACACACTCCGAAATTTTTAATCCTCTATCAAAGTGAAATGACGGTGAAACGACATGTAATTTCTCTTCCTTCGACATTTGGTTTTCTACCTCCTGAATTGCTTGCTTTATGTTTGACTTCCTCTTTGTTTCATGTTCTATTGCTATTCAGACGATTGGATTTATACATCCCTTGTGGCTCTTAGTCTTTTCTCTAGAAACATGCTCTCGTTCTACCTTCGAACATTTCTTCAAGCTTGGCGACGTACATTGGTTGTTTGGTGTTCTTGCTTCCTCCAATGGTTGTTCTCAATTGATGCTCTTCTTAGGTGCTCTAGCTTCTTCTCAACAACTATTTTTTCTCACTTCGGGTGGTGCTCCTTCTTCACTAAGATGGCTCTTCCTTCAATACAATGGTGCCTCCACTTGTGCTTGGTGGTTCTACTAGTCATTTGGTAACTTTTGTTAATCATTATTTTCTGCAGTTCTTAGTGCTCCTCTTGGTGTCTTTGGACACCTTAACTCTGTCTTGTCTTTAATCACTATTCGGCCTTCTTTTATTTAATGGACCTTATAAAAAAATCTGCACTTATTTTAATTATAAAAACAACATATGTTACTTCTTATCACTCCCTTTTAAGCAAACTTTAACTTCAATCTTTGTTGTTGTATTTTGCAGATTCTAGGATGATAATTATGCCTCATTCCTTGGATTAGAGACACTTAGCTTAGACTATCTTTTAGTGCCCTTAATGGTGGTTTCAAAACACTTTATAATAAACTAGTTCAAAAAACTTTATAATAAACTAGTTTTAATACTGAAATAATATCCTTTTGTAGCACCAATGTTACAAACCCTTTTTTACCTCCTTTTGTAGCTGATGTCCTTGGTGATTTGATTCACCTTTTTGCTATCTCGAATTTACAAATTTTGCAGCTCCATTTCCTTTTACTTCGCTGCTCCAAAATCAACTTCTATCTTCTTTGAAGTTTGTTGTTTGAAACTTCTCTTTCTCTTTGGCAAATAGCTATTACAGAATGCTGAAAATTTCAGCCTTTCTTCCTCTTCAACATCTCTGATTTTTTCTCAAGCACACTGCAGCAGCTTCAGGGCTCGCATCTACAACGACTCCAACATCGCCACCGCCACCAAGTTCGCTTCCTCTCTGCAATCCAACTGTCCAAGCACAGGAGGTGATGACAATCTGGCGCCATTGGATCTTCAGACTCCCACCACGTTCGACAACGATTACTACAAAAATCTGAGAAGCCAGACAGGGCTTCTCCACTCGGACCAGGAGCTGTTTAATGGAGGTTCCACTTCTTCTCAGGTTACCACCTACAGCAGCAATCAGAACACCTTTTTCAGTGACTTTGCTGCTGCGATGGTTAAAATGGGAAACATCAATCCTCTCACTGGCTCCAACGGAGAGGTCCGAACGAACTGCAGGAAACCCAATTGATCGCTAAAGCAAAAGCCCGTACATTCTGGGTTCTAATTAAAAATTGTAGTATAATGATTGATTGTTAAGAAAGCTTATACTCCGGGAATTGACGGTCACGCGTCATGAGATGCAATGGCGATAAAATACGAGAGATGTATTTATTGTTCGCTACGATCGTCAGAGTTCTAAACTCTGCAGTTTTAGAATCTACGTGATGCTGTAGAAAATTCAAACTTCATAAATTTTGAATTTGAATTTCAAAGACCTGCATGGGATGAAATTCATTAGCAAAAAAAGTTAAGAGGTATTGCATCAGCCTACCTACGTATAATTTTTTAAATAATGAGATTTGTTTTTCTTTCCCATACATTTATTCCCTCATAGTCTTCTTAGAATCTTTTGACCTATAAATTTGTGTCGTTAGAATCATTGGAAAGACTTATTTTCCATTTCTTTTATACCAATTGAAGATGTGCCTTTGTAATTGTAAAGTCTTAAACTCTAGATTTCATGACATCGTTTCACCATTACCTAAACTAAGTTTTTTGAATGGAATATTTTGTATTAAAAATTTCTAATTTTTTGTAAGCTTGGTTTTTAATGTAATTTTTGTAATGCTTTAAAAACTTTTATTTTGTGTTTTCTTAAATGGTAGAAAAATTTTGGGATGTTTTGCACACATTTTTTTCCCCTTCTTTCACTAGATCTTGGAAGCTTTCTTTGCTTTCTTGGAAGCTTTCCTGCTTGGTTTTTCTCAACTAGATCAATGCCCCAAACTCTGGGATGCAAAAAGATGTTTATGGTTTTGTTCCTTCATGGGATAAAGTTTTAGCAGACTTGACCTTTGATCTTTGTTATATGTAGGACCCAATCATTTTCAAGTCTATAACATTATGGTTTTGTTCCTTAATGGGATAAACATTATATTCTTTTAGTTGATGTAGAATTATGCAATATATTTAGGAATGAATGAAATCACTTAATTATCAATTAAAGTAAGAAAATATAACAATTATAGATAAAAAGGAAATATTTCCTTAGATATCAATAATATCTTATTCATTGAATAAAATAAATCCAAATAATAATAAAATGATTTTATGGCTGGGTTATAAATATAAATTCATGATGCGATACAACATCCACAATGTATGTGGCAAATAGATCCATACGAAAATATAATAAACATTATAGAAAGTTGATCATGGCCTTTTTTGAAGGCTAAAACTATCTTAACATCCCTCTTAAGTTTGATGAGAACCAAGAAGACAAAATAATATTGATATTTTCCCATCACCAAGTCAATTCTACAATCTGGTAAAACTCACCTCAAGAAGGAACCTTCTTAGGATATCTACTAAAGACACATACAATGACTTGCACATTCTTCATAAATGAATGTAGTGCATCCCAATTTCCGTATCCTTAATATTACTATATTCATTTAATTGTAAACAAGTGAAATACTACTTTGATTACAATCAAAATATTGCCTTTATGAGAATTATCCAATTGCTCAAAAACCATTGATGTCCATAAAAGAAGTTTGAAAATATAATTAACACTAAATCTATCATTCTTTTAAGGAATACACACACTAATAGGTAGATACATAGATTATTCTATGAATATGAAGAAATCATATTTCAATCCAAGCAAAAGAGAAATATAGTAGTTGACATATAACCAGTGAAGTTTGGTCACCAAATATTTACAACAACCACCATGCCACAATATGCTTTGTATCTTAAATAAAAGTAAGTTTTTATTGAGGGTTAGGTAAGGTAAATACATAGACTCTTGTATCACCCATGATAGATGCCCTCTTTGAATTTTAGACCAGTAAGATGAATTCTAAGAGATTTGAAACTACATCATTTTTTATAGAAATAGAGTATATTACCACCATAATATTCTCTTAGATGTGGGGGAGTTGCATCCAATGATAAAGAAGATAAGTTGATGAGAGAAACAAGAAAATTTGTGTAATTCATTGAACCTATGACATATAGAGGTTGAGAGGGAGTGCCTACCATTGTACCTCCAAGTGTAATATGAGGCAACATAAAGTAGGAGAAGGTGATATTCATGAAAAAAATAGGACAAGAATAAGCACATGCATGTACATATAGATATAAGATAGACAGTGACATATTAGATGGATAAAGGTTTTCCACCCTATTTTTAAAATTTTATAAATTTTAAAAATTCAAAAAATAAGACCCAAGCAAGAAATTTCCTATGTTAACTTGAAAGCTTCTTCTATCACTTTGAACAATATAAGATCTTTTTTTCTTTTGAGTGATGCAACCTCATCCTTCCCTTTGATGCCATGCTCAAATTCACAATACATTCTAGAAATTTTCTAAAACCTACATTCATTATGGTCAAATTTTGAAAAGATACAAGAGCGATTGAAGATAGCAATGATAATTTTTTTTTTTAATGTGTGTGAATATTCATTACTTGATTACTTCTACTCGCAAGATTTTTTTCCCATTTCTCTCAAGTAAAACTATTATTGGAGCTAGTGAAGGAGATATTTTAAGGTTGAAAACATAATATGAACAAAGATTTTTTATAAGAAAATTCTAGGTGGACTTGTATCACGAGGATCTCATTGTAAATATTTGCTCCAAGAGATATATTCATCAATAGTTCCTCTTTCATCTCATGGCACTCAATCTTAGTTTGCTTCATTTTTTATTATAGATTAATGTCTTAGTTTTAGTATTAGGGTTTCTAAGGTTTTTGAATGATATTAAACTTATAATTGTGAGTAAATAAAGACTATAAAATAGTGCAATAAAATACAACTGTATAACAAAATAGGACATAAGAGTAAACACGCAAAATAACATAATAATTCTATTGCTTAGAAATATAGTATAGTGTAGGCAATCACTGATAAGAGATTAAGGCTATAGAATTATATCCATTAATCATATTTTTATAGTTAAGAGTATGTCTCTATTTATACAAGGATTGGTCTATCGAAGGTCCATTGTATTTATTATGGAAGGTCACCCATATGTTAATATGGTGATACACCTTACATGAGTTACAAAGCTCATATTAAATAATAACTACACATACATGACTTGTACTATTGTGTCTTATCTTCTACTAATGTGTCAACATAACTAGATATGCATTTTAGCTACATAAATTTAGAAATAAAACATTTGTATTTTGTATGTATTTTGTTTTACATTATTGAGGGTCTCAAAATTGTTTTTATAAATATATCATCAATTATGTTTACAAAAGAGTTTCTTATAAAAATTATTGTTCTCTCTCTCTCTTTAAGATTTTTAGGGATTCTTGAATGGATCAAAATTGAGTCCAAAACACAATTTTATGCCCCATAACAATGTGGTTAGGATAAAAAGTAGATGTTTGGGAATTTTCTAGCGTAAATCCATGTTGCAAAAATGTCACATGCCTAAATCATCCATCCTCCATTGGAATGAAATGATCCTAATTATGTTAACTTTTGACATTAGTTATAGAAATTATTTTTTTATTTTGTTTTTGTGAATCATCCCCCTAGGTGACCAAGTTGTCCTTATTTGATAACTATATACATAAGAATGTATTGCCTTTTACTGGTCTTAGCCCATCTATCAAAAATTTGATACTCCTTCACTAGTACTAAATTGTTTGGACTACGTTCTTAAATGTCTACCTATTATACTACTATAAAAGTGTCCAACATAGATGGATAATAGGTCTAAGAAGTTTAACATTGAATATTGAATGCAAACCAAGATTACATAAAATATTTACTTCAAAGGTAGTTTTTACCACGTTCTTGGTGATGGTGTATGGTCCATAGCAAAGAATTATGATATTTCTATGTGGCCTTGTAAGTATCTCTTTATGAATATGTAATCATACCTTGTATCCAACATTAAATTGATGCAAAATCATATGATGCTTATGTAGTTGCTTATATTTCTAATTTATATTTTCTAAAAGGTCATGGACCTATTATTCAGTATGTTAAATTTATTCCATAAACTATGCCATCATTTCTACTTCTTTTTGTCTATGAGGTAAGTAAATGAGTTGCATTGAAAATAATTACATCAATGGTTACAAGGGTTGGAATATAAAATACACATGAAATAGATTGTGTTTTGTAGAGATATGCAGAGCTTGACTACACCTATCCTAAATATAGGGGAGGCTCTCATACCATGTATGTGAATACTTGGAATTGTATCTTCATATAATATATATAATCAATTCATTTATAAATTCTATTTGACCATCAGTTTGAGGATGGAAGGTTATGGGAATAGTCAACCTAGTATCCATCACACTCCATAGAGTGGACCAAAATATTTTAGAACTATTTTATCCTATCATATACAATAGTATTTGGTAGACCAAGATCTTGATATGACTAAAATAAATCTTATTAGTATCCTCCGCTAAAATAGATTTCTTACAAGGGATGAAGATAGCCATTTTTTAAAAAGAATCAATTACAGCAAAAATACAATTGTTAGAATTTCATAATAATAGATATGCAAAGCATTACACAAGATATTAAGAGAAGAGTGGAACTGATTGATTTATTTCAAGGATCAACTTTGTATAAATAGAAAAGTTGATCATTGAGAGCCATTGGATTACAACTCATCAGACCTGATGAAGACACCACTAAGAGTTCTCTTGACACATGGAGGAATGGAAAATCAAGTGTGTATCCTTGTGGACCTTAAGAGAATATTCACTTATTCTAACACCCCCCTTAAGTGATACTACGGGATATAGTACAAATGACTCCCAAAGATAAGGCCTGATGAGGTACTCATGTACAATGACTTTTTTTTGAAGATATGGTAAAAACCCAATGGGAAAAACCATCAATCAAAAGGAAGTAAGAGGCTTGTCTTTGTATGGTGAAGATTGTCCTCTTAATACAATAATTAGTTGGTGAAAAAATGTCTTGTATTCGTATGGCAAAGATTGTCCTCTTTTACAAAAATAAAAATATGAGTCCCAACAACTTGGCCTGATTAGGTACTCATTTACATTAATAGTTGGTGAAAAAACCCCTGTGGGGAAAAACCAACTATGAGAAGAAGAGAGGCTTGTCTTTGTATGGTGAAGATTTTCCTTTTTATACAAAAAATAAATATGAGTCCCGAAAACTTGGCTTGATTAGGTACTCATATATAATATATAGTTGGTGAAAAATACCTTGTGAGGAAAAACCAACTATTAGAAGAAGAGAGGCTTTTATTCATATGGCAAAGATTGTCCTCTTTTGAAAAAACAAAAATAAAAATGAGTCCTGGCAACTTGTCCTGATTAGATACTCATTTACATTACATAGTTGGTGAAAAAATCCCTGTGGGGAAAATACAACTATGAGATGAAGCAAGGCTTTTCTTCGTATGGCAAATATTCTCTTCATAAAACCAATCAATGTAGTTGTATAAATCCAAGCTTATCTCACAACTGAAGGTAATGTGGAGAAGGAAATGACTTGGTGAAGATATCTGTAATTTATTTCTTGGCTAGAATATATTCCAAGTATATGTCCCCATTCTAAATATGTTTCCTTATGAAGTGCATGTGTATTTCAATGTGCTTGGTGCACTGATGCTCAATTGGATTGCGTGCAACATGAATCATGCTTTTATTGTCATACTAAAGAGTAATAGGTTTTTCATGGGTGAAACCAAATTCTCTCAGAATTTGACAAAGCCAAAGAGCTTTTTGACTAGCCAAAACTACTAACCCATTATTCTGTCTTTGTAGAAGATAAGGCTACTGCTTGTTATTTCTTGCATCGCCAGGCTATTGGTGAAGAACCAAGGCAAAATACATAGATTGAGGTTAAAAATTTGTATTCTACTAAACCTACCCATTCTAAATCTATGTAGCCAATGATATCCATGGATGTTTCCTTGTAGAAGAGCCTAAAGTGTGTAGTGCCTTGCAAGTAACGAAGGATCATTTTTTCTACTTGCCAGTGACTGAAGTGAGGTTGATGAGAGAATCTGGATATGAGGCCAACAAAATATAAGATATATGGGTGAGTATGAGTAAGGTATAGCATACTCCTTACAATTTGATGGTATAGAGTTGCATCACATAGAGGGGATGAGCAAGAAGTACTAAGATTAATGTCAGATTGAAAGGGGGTAGGAGAAGGTTTGCAATCTATCATCTTGAATCTTTGAAGAATATCTAGAGTGTACTTTTTTTGACACAAAGAAAAACTTGTATCTATTTGACTTATTTGGATCCCAAGGAAGTAATGAGCTTTACCTAGATCAGTCATTTTAGTGTTTTTTAGAGAGGGAGTATTTTATAGTCTATATGTGAGTCAAGTTACTACCAGTTAGAAGAAGATCATCAACATATAGAACAATAATGGTGAAAAAATTGTTGAAAGAAGGAAGGAGTCCATATTTTCATAGCAAGCTATAGGGGCTTGTTTGAGGCCATAGAAAGACTTTTTAAGCCTACAAAAAAGAGAGCAGTCTTGAGTGAAACTAGCAGGTTGTTCCATGAATATTTATTCTTTTAAATTTCCATTTAAGAAAGCACTTTTTACATCCATTTGATAGACAGGCCACTTATGGGAAGCAACCAGAGCAAGCAACTTGACAAAAAGTTTCTACATAATCAATGCCTTCAATTTGAGAAAAACCTTTGGCTACTAGACGAGCTTTGTGTTTGTCTATTTCTACATTAGACCCATATTTTATTTTGAAGATCCATTTACAATGAACTAATTTCCTTCCTTTAGGGAAGGAAACTAAATCCTAAGTTTTTTTTTTTATTAAGGAAGAAAATTCATTTTCCATGGTATCATCCCATTGTTTAATACTTGAGGCTTCTTTTAAGGATTGAGGATTAGAAGAAATAGACTGACATACAAGACCAATGCCTATGGGGTTGGATGATCTTGTTGAAGGAATATTTTGGATGTAAGGAGTAGCTTCTTTAACAATGGTGCGAGCCCATTTTGGCATAGAGGAAGGAGTGGAAGGAGTTGAAAGACATTGAGTTGGAGTTACAGGTTCCTCATCCTAATTTTCATTGACCAAGTTAACTTCAAGAGTTGGCTCTTCATAATATTGAGGTTTTGACCAAGTTAACTTCAAGAGTTGGCTCTTCATAATATTGAGGTTTTACTATAGGAGAAGGATCAATGGAATAAGAGGGTGTTTGAGGATCTTTTTTAGAGAATCATCAAATTGGAAATTCCTATGAATGAAGACCTCATGAATTAAGGTATCAAGAAGCTTGTAAGCTTTCAATTCTTCATAATAATCGATAAAGATGAGCTTTTTGCTTTTCTTATCAAGAACCTTCCTTTTCTTCTTTGGGATGTGAGCCCAAGCAATACACCCAAAAATCTTGAAGTACGAAACCTTTGGATTTGAGCCAGACCATGATTCTTTAGGAGTTAAATAGTCAAGAGATTTATGAGGTGTGTAATTTTGAATATAATCAATACAGTTAATAGCTTCTACCAAAAAAAAATTGGAATATATCTTGAATGGAGCATACAATTTGCCATTTCTTTTAATGTCTGACTTTTCCTTTCTACAATGCCATTTTATTGAGGATTATGGGAGATAGAATGTTTATGAATGATACCATGACCTGAAAGAAACATGAAGAACTCATTACTGCAGTATTCCCCCCCATTATCTATGTGAATCTTCTTGATTTTGTAAGATCCCTGATTTTCAACTAAAGATTTAAAAACTTTAAAGTGGGATAGAACATCAATTTTATATTTCAAGAAATAGACGCAAGATCTTCTAGAAAAATCATCAATAAAAGGTTAGAGCATAATTTTCTCCTTTGAAAGAAGGTTTTGGAAATGTCATTAAGTCACTATGGATTAAATCTAGAGGGGATGAGGGTTTTAGAGAACTTCTTGGATGGAAAGGATCTTGATGTTTATTTCCAAGAGCACATCTAGGACAAAATCCATCACTAGAAGAGACTTGGGGTAAACCTGTTACCATATCATGGGTGCTCAAATCCTTTAGGTAGTTGTAACTAAGATGACCAAACCTTCCATGCCAAATTTGGATTTCAATATCTCCATGAGCCATAAAATAGGAGGCTCCTTCTAGATTTTGGAAACATTTGAAGTGAAATATATGAGAGGTATGATCAATATTTCCTTTGGCTATGAGATAATGAGGATCTTGAAAGTCTCTTGTCTCAACTCCTGTTGGAGAGAAGAGAACAATTTTCCCCTTTCCAGAAGTACAAATTTGATAGAAGAAAAGGATATTTGTGGCAATGTTTGGAACATAGAGAAAATTATTTATAGAGCCACCATCAGTGGTTATGTCTCATTTTCCTTTGATAGGGATAAAGGAAGAGTCACCCACTTCTATGCTACAAGTAGAGCTAGAGGAGATAGAAGAAAAATATTTATCTGAAACAATCATGTGATGAGTAGCTCTAGAATCTAGGACCCAAAAATTAGGGGAATAATTGGAGGATTTTCCTTAAACATTAAGGGCTTTTCCTATTTGATTTTTATTGTCTATATTTTGATCTTTTATAACTGCCTCTAGTTATTGTAATATTTTCCAGCAATTTTTTGGTCAGTGACCATTCTTTTTGTAGTGAGTATAGGTTATGGGGGTATTTTCCTTCTTTTCGAATTTTTCTTTAGAAGAGGTGGAGGCTAATAAGGCTTTAGAGGAAGAGGAAGAAGAAGAGATTTCATATCTAGAAAGGTTTGTTTCTTCCCTAGTTAATCTATCACAAAATTCTTCTAAAGAAGGCATTTTAAAGGTTGCACCAAGAGCATATTTGGTAGATATAAAGGTGATAGAAAAAATTGAAAAACACCATTTAACTTAGAAAGGATTAGGTAAATGTATTATTCTTCAGTATTAGTATTTCCACTACCTTTATATTGAGTGAGGACTTCTTTGAACTTAGTGAGGAAGTCAACAATACTACTAAAATATTTAGGAGACAAAGATGTTAGTTTGGCTTATAGTTGCATTGATCTCATATGATATACTTTCCCAAAAAATGTCTTTAGTTTCTCCCAACTTTCATGGGGAGTTTTGCAATCTGTAATATAAAACCACAAACTTTCATGAACATTAGAGCTAATAATACCCATTGTTTCGTGCATATTTCCTTTATGAACAAAAAATTCATATTCTTTCTCAAATTTTGGTTGCTTTTCCTATAAGAAATGAGTAAGACTTTTTGAGAGATAAGATTTAAAATTTTAGGTTTCCAAGTGTGAAAGTTATGAGGGGTGAGAGGTTCAATTGAATTCATCATTTTAACACGAGAAAAATTGAAGTTTTAATTAACCAATATATCCCCCCTTAGAACTTCAATTAATTGATTAATGCAATTGTTTTAGGAAAAAATATGAAGCTTCTCAATATTTAAAACTCAATATACCTGCCCTAGCGAGAGGGAAACTATAAGTATAATGAGGTTTTAATATTTTTCACTTTTAGAGATGTCAAATCCTTTTAGTTCCTCACAATACCCGCCCTTACTTGAGGGAAACTATAAGTATAGAGAAGAATTTGTCAAGGGTTTTGGCTTGAAGTGCAGTGATATCAACCAGTTTAAATTGGATTTTCTCAATACTTGCCCTTACGAGAGGGAAACTATAAGTGAGAGAGATTCCCAAATAAAATGAATGAATGAAAAATATATGCCAGGCCTTTATACCAAGTGCCTCCAAAAACCCACCCTTACGTGTAGAAAACTATAAGTTTTTGGTGGTAATGATACATGGAACATAGGCAAAGATATTTTGAGGGAAAGACTTATAATTTTTAGAAAAAAATTATAAATTTGTATTTTAAGTGAATTTTATTATTTTTATAAAATATAAAAAAGGATATTTTTCTAAATAATATATACCAAAATTTTAACATATATGAGTGACAATATGAAAAAAATTAATTAAAAAAATTGAAGAGTCTTAAAGGTTATCTTCTTTATGAAATATGAATAAACATTTTAGCAAAAAAAACCTTTTAAAATAAAATTATTAAAAAGGAAATAAAGGAATGTAAAAGAAGATTCAACCCTCCCTTTAAATTTCTATTTAAAATAAAAAGGTTTTGATGAATTTTGAGTAACTTGTCTATGAAATAAACAAAGTTATATTTGAACAATTAAGCCTTATAATTTTTTTTACTTAAAATAAAGTAAAGAGCATAGATGAAGATAGAAAAAAATAAAAATGCAACCCCCCTTAAAGCTTCAAAACAAAAATGTGTAATAAATTGTGCGCACCCCCCCAAATAATTTTTTTTATTAGAATGGTTACAATATTGTCTCACAATCAAGAGAGCCTATTTATAAAAATAAAGGCCCTGAGAAATAGGGAGAAAGGAGTTTCTTCGAAACACGAAGTATCAAAGGAAACTTAATAACCTATAGAAATGAAATTTCTATGAGGATATAAAATAAATTATACAATATTGAGGTCTCAGAGAAGATAAGTTGTATGAAATATAGAGACACCTTCTTAGAATGCATGCAATCAAAATATTATAATTCAAAATAGTTGTAACAATCTACTTTGAAGGTGTGGTGCTCTCGACGTCTTGAAGGTGCGATGCTCTTGATGTTTCGTTCAAGCTCTCTATTTGTGCATTCAGTAGATGAACCAAAGAAGAGGTATGTAAAATATAATATACCTGATATTTCTAAGAGTAGAGGATGGGTGAGGTCAGAGGAAAGAGCACCTAAGATACTTGATATTTGACCGTCGAGGTATCCTTGTAGAAGACTTTTTCGAGATCATAGAATGGGTGAGGTCAGAGTAAAGAACACATAAAAGTCATTATCTATGATTTTCAAGCTAACCCTGTAGAATATTTAGTAATCCTTGGACAATATGTTAATAAAAATATAAATGGATGATCGAGTACCCTGCACAATAAATTAAAAATGTATGGATTATCCAACTATCCCTTTAAACACTTTAATAAATAAAAAATTGCTATATTATAACATTAGAAAGCTTTTATATTGAATCAGTAAACTTGAATAGTAGGACTTAGTTTTCCAAAAATCTGCAGGGGGGAGAATATAAGGACCGACGTTGAGAGAGCATAAAAAATTTGAGGACGAAAATAAATCTTTGAAAAGAATTTGATCATGAGACAGGGATAGCAATCTTCAACAACAGTGAGAAGAACATTGCGAGCACCAAGGGCTAGCTAGATAATGAGTATCAATCTATGTAGCTACTAGAATGATGTGAGCGTCAAGCATCAACGTGTGCAGAGGAGATACGATGTCCTGAATAAGGTCAAAAAATGATCCACATGTACCACGTTGTGAGCTCCAAGATTTAAAAAGTGAAGAGGATACCCGTATCCCATAGAAGATAAAAATAATTACATGATTAAAACCACCACTCACTCCAAGATTTAACAGGTGTAGAGGATACATGTATCCCATAGCAACGCTTACTTTTTTATAGATGAGATTCTCAATTAAATTGGGTGAAACATTTGAGGAGCCTTGAATTTCCAATAGGAACATAGAGCTTATATAGGAAAGGAGAGGGCTCAATATTGAATTCAAAGAGGGAAAAATTAAAAAAAACATATAAAAATACTTCCATTTGAGAATGGGCTATAATAGCGCCATGCACACAAGGTAAACCTGGTGTTGAAGCAAAGGAAGTAATTTTAATATTTTGAATACCCTCAAGGACAAATTCAACACATATAGATTTAAAAAATATTGCAACAATATATTTCAATAAATATTTTGCTAAACAAAAATAAACTATGGATAAAAAGTGACTGCTAAAATACTTTCAAGTAAGTTAACCAAAAAAAATTATCCAAAGCAAATGAACTAGATCCTAGAACCTTCAAGAGAGAATGCTAGCAAAATTTATCCTGCTCTAGTACCATGTTAGAATTTCACAATAATAGATATGCAAAGCATTACACAAGAGATGAAGAGAAGAGTGGAACTGATTGATTTATTTCAAGGGTTAACTTTGTATAAATAGGAAATTTGATCATTAAGAGTCATTGGATTACAACAACTCATCATACCTAATGAAGACACCACTGAGAGTTCTCCTGACACATGGAGAAGTGGAAACTCAAGTGTGTATCCTAGTGGAACTTAAGATAATATTCACGTATTCTAACAAAAATTATTACCATGGTTAGATGTGGGTAAACCTAAGAGGAAATCCATGGATTGAAGGCTTAAATGACACTATAAATGGTTTGTATAGTCAACTTATTATTGGTTTGTTTAGGAATAGTGCAAGAGACACATGACTTGATGTACCTCTTGACATAATTCCTTGTCTTGGGCCAATGGAAGAGATTTTAAAATATTACCAATACTTTTTCCACCTCTAAGTGACTAGCTACTTTGTGAGGGTGATTTCCAAATCATGTTTTAGTGCTCAGTAGTTGGTACACAAATATGTCTCATATGGTAGAGGAGGCTATATTGCAAATACAAATTAGAAAGATTCTTATCCACACCAAGAGTTTAGTATGCATTTACAAAATTAGAATCTACTTCATACAAGGTGGACATGTCCACAAGAATCAAGAATAGTGGTGAGTGCTATGATTGGAGGTTAACTCAAAGAATCTATTGCTAAATTGGCAATCCTTATTTTTTGCTTTATGATCATATAAAATTGTTATAGATATGTAGCCCACTTTTGATATCCTTAATCCCTTATCTTACTCTATGGAGGTCTACAATCTATTTGAATGATGGTTTCCTTACCAAAGATGTAATGCTTCCACTATTTACATGCTTTGACAATGAAATATAACTCTTTGTCATACATGGGGTATTTTTGAACTGCTATATTGAGTGTTTCACTATGATAGGTAATTGGATGATTATGATGTATGAGAATATATCCCAATATGTACTTTGATGCATCATTTATTAAATAAAAATATTGATGTTGGTCAAGTGGTAAATTTTTAGGAGCATACCATAATTGGTCATTCAACCTATCAAGTACCCTCTATGGTTTATCTTCCCAATAAAAAATTGATTTGGTACATATTTTGGTCACTTAATGTAGTGGTTAATTAATGTGTGAGAACCCCAATACAAATCATTGATAGAAATTAGGATGACCCAAAAAGTTATGAGGATCTATTAGAGTCTTTGGGGTGGACCAGTCTCTAATTACTATAATCTTCTTAGGATTAACATTGACTCCCTCTTTATCAACAATATACCCAAGGCATTGAATCTTCATCATACCGAATGAGCACTTCTCCAAATTAGCATATAGATTGTGTCTTCAAATAATCTAAAGTACTTGTCAAACATATTCCTCCCATGTCTGATTATAAAAGAGAATGTCATCTAAGTAGAAAACTATAAATGAGGTGAAATAAGGATGCAAGATGTCATCCATCATCTTCATGAATTTTGTAGGTGCATTGGTCAAGCCAAAAAGACATAACCAACCACTCAAATAAACCCTCTCTAGACTTGAATTTAAATTTTCATACATAAGTGAAAATTATAAGAATTTGATGATAGTTTAATTTGAAATCAATTTTAATGAATTTTACACCATGGATCGACACAACAACAATTAGTAAATAATTAAGTAAATTTAAATATGAGAATTGTAAAAGTGTTAAACAAATGTTAAAATGTAGTTCTAAAAAAAAAAAAAAATTATTTTATTTTTGTTTTTTATTTTCATTTTTGGTTGGGTTGAGGTAGAAGAATATTTTAATTGAATACATGTCGTGAAGATGGTCAAAGTATATATCTATCTTGGGAACACACCACTACTAGTTTTATAATTAATTACATACAAATACATATCAAATCAAACTAAAAATAATTAAATAAATAAATTTAAACAACATAAAATAATATTATATTATATTTTATAATAAATAAATTTAAAATTTCTTTTATAATATATTAAATAATATTAATAATGGTAAAAAATTATTTAAAAAACTAATATCATTAACATATTATTTTAGTTGTTCAAAGGATACCAATTTCACTTCGACAAAGGCATCAAACCTTCAAAATGCAGGTAACCCTTCATTTTCTTGAAATGTCAATCCACTATCGTGAGAATACAATTTTTTTTATATTGCATTATGATATTTATTTTTAATATAAAAACTAACTTTAATATCTGTCGTGGTTTTTCATCGCTCCCAGACTTAATAACTGAGTTTGGTTAAACGACTTTCTTCGAAATTAACGGGATCAAATCAAACTAAAAAGCTCATCGATAAATACATACTCGCAAAACCACCCTAAGAATTTTATCCTTATTTGTAGAATGCCTCTGTCATATCTTTCTCTGAAGTTTCGAAACCAACCTGGCATTGAAACTAGCTTAGCGTTAAAGTTTAAGCTTACTAACAGGTTTATCATTAGATGAAATTCTCTGCCATCTGGTTGACTCAAATTAAATTTTGACGGAGCCACAAAAGGAAATCTTGATGATGCGGGGAGGCATCTTTAGAGATAGTCAAAGGAAATTGCTCCTTGCATTTGTCGAAAATCAAGGAACCAGACGAACAACATGGCCGAAGCCCGTGTGTTATACCAAGGACTTCTCCTTATTTATAACATAAACATCAGCAAACTAGTCATTGAAGGATATTCCCTCCTCATCATCAACTGCATCAAGGGTAACCACACTCCTTTCTGGTCCTTGAGCAATAATTTACATGAATGCAAACGTTTCATCAGCAAATACAATGACATTGTCATCCAACACATTTACTACGAGGGAAACAAATTCGTTGATTGGCTAGCTAATAGAGGTGTTATATGAACTTCCATTCAGGTATGGAATGATTTCTTCCCGCATGAACTTAAAACTCACAACTCCAATATTGATGGCTGCCTCATGTAATAATACCAAGATGAACATCAAGAATTCTAGGGAAGATCGTGGTCTGTTTCCCAAGGTCGTGCCTCTCCTAGCCATGCACTGAGTCAGAATTTCCAATGCTGCCATGGCTTTCCTCCACACATCTAATCAGAATTCCCAAGGCCCTTTTTTCTGCTCCTAAGCAAATTATGTGGCATTAGTTCCACCTCCTCAAGGACCAATATTGCAGCACGGATAATAAGCTCGGTGATCTCCAAAGTTACAACTTCACCCCTCGAAACCTGGTAGTGCATGTGACTTTCTTCGAATTGTGCAATCTAAATTTTATCACCACTATGCACGGAATACACAGTTTCCATAATCCAAATAGTTTTTATCTCTGTGCCACCCTCAAATATGGAAACATAAATCTTCTCAAGGCAGGTAGTGACTCCCCCTATCAGCAGAATGCAGTACACAATTAGTATTCGTACTCCTATCAACATCTGGGTCAAGTTTGATCATTTGAATTGCTAGGAAGCTTCATCTTCATGTCATCTAGTCATGGATGATAACAACATTCTCCATGCCCTAACTTCATTATCCAATTCTTTCGCCAAAGTCCTCTTTGGACCTGGACTAGTCCCTCGATCGTATTGGGGCCTAAGAATGACTCAGCCTACCTGTTATCAATCTAGGTTGTTTATTTATCCCCAAAGCTTCCATTACCTCAATCATGTCAGAGCTTTCTTGCACGAATCCTTGTTCGGTGAGCCCTTGTCTATTAGAGTATTTTGCACGAAACCTTGTTCGGTGAGCCTCCGCCTGTCAAAGTCTTCCTACATGAAACCTTTTCTAGTGTGCCCTTGTCTATCAATCGCATTCCCTTCTTCCTTACCATGGCCATCATTGACCTTGAAACCCTTAACCTGGAGCCCAACATCGAAACCATATTCAAGAACCATGACCTTCTAACTTTTCTTGGCAAGTTTAGAGGGGTTGATGATGATATCATGAAATATTTTGTTAATTATTGGGTAAATGGCCAGGCCACTATGAGGGGGTTGAAGTTCACCTCGACCCTTTTGGCGGAGATAACTGAAATTCCAAATGATGGGTTTAAACTCCATAAGGTCAACCACACTATTCAGGAGGAATCGAAGCATTTTGCTGATAGAGGCAAGAAGATGGTTAGAAACTAGAAAGGAGGCATTGTTCAAAAATATTTACTAGAGCCTTGGTGTAGAACGTTAATCTCTGTGATGTAGTACATCACTATAGATAAGATCAACGATCCATTGAGGAGTTTTCACCTTGCCTTCCTCAAACTTATGAGGGATGTCAAAGATGTGAACCTGCCCAAATACCTCTGGAGATCCATGGAGGTATCAATCAAGAATTTCCATAAGAAATCCTCTACCCATGTCAAGCACCAGGGGCTATTCTTTATTATTTACAATCATGTGCTCCAGAATGTGACAGCCAAGGTGACCATAAAAATTTTCATTGGTTTTGAAGAGGAACAAGTGCTTGTTGAAGTTGTGAGATCATGCAACCACAGAAGCTCAGCTTAAAATGCATTGGGTAAAAGGAAGTGCCTTGATCAGCTCATCAAGTCCAGCAATTCTACGACTACTGAGCAATGAGAACCGAAGCTCTATTAGTACCTCATAGACACCAGATTGATGATTAGGGCTAGGCATGACCCTTTGAAGATCCTCACCTAAATGCTGGAAAACATTTACCAAACTTAGACCAAAGCCTTAAACAGCCTCCAGCATGTGATCCGTATTTCCAAAGCTATCTTTTCTAGCAATATTGAAATGTTCAAGGACATCCTCCCTAACCCAATCCATGAGAAGGAAGGTATAGATGTGCTAATCCTAGAGTAATCAGGTGTTGCCTCGGGGTTTTCTGTTTGAATCGATCTTTGTCTTAGCTTTTCATGTGTGTTTGTTGGCTTCCACTTTAGTTCCTCATGATCTATTTTTGCTTAGTGCCGGTTCCAATTTTGTCTTTGCGGCATTCCTCTTGTCTGCTTAAATTTTAAATATTTTTTTGAACTTTTCCTGCAACGACCCTTTCAAAACCCTTTCTACTAATAAAAAAAATACATACTTGCCTTTTACCAACCTGCTATCAAACTAAAAGCATACAAATACAATGTTCGCTGAGTACAATATTCATTAGTCTTCATGTCATAAGTCAAATGCTGAAATTGAGCTTTCCTAAAATTGATGTTCCTATGTAATCATATCAAAGGCACTAGTAACAAATTTTCACTTTGCAATCCATATGACCCAACAAAAACATTCTTTGTACCCCACAACTATTGGGCTTTCCAAGGATATGTTGGTTTGGCCACGTAGGGTAGATAGAGTCTAAGTATCCATGTTCAAGACTATAATGGCGACTAAAGTTATATGCCTACCACAATGTGGAAAAATCAAAGAAAAAAAGGTAATTAATTGAAAATATAAAAACCACATTAGACAATGATTACTACAAAAATCTAAGAAGCCAGACAGAGTTTCTCCATTCGTACCAGAAGTTTTTTAATGGAGGTTCCATCGATTCTCAGGTTACCACCTATAGCAGCAATAAGAACACCTTTTTTCAATGACTTTGCTACTGCAATGGTTAAAATGGGAAACATTAATCCTCTCACTAGTTCCAATGGAGAGATCCAAGCAAATTGTAGGAAACCTAATTTATCACCACAACAAAAGCCCATACATTCTGGGTTCTCAAATTTCCAACAATATCCCCCATTGTCATTGATGGCAACACCTCTAATGCAAACCACCACAATCACTACAAAAACCATCCCCTTTTGATATCAATGGCAAAAGGGACACCTATGGGGCTAAAATATATTTCTCTTAATATTATCCACTTCACCACCTTCTCTCTTGAGGTGATTAATTTTGGGGTGAGAGTACTTTTACTCCCATATTACATTGTTTCTTTCCTCTGTCAACTTTCTTTCATATTTTTTTGATATCCTTATCTTGATGAATTACTTGATCTTCTTGTCTTGAACCTGTTTTACATTATTACCTTGAAATTGCTTGACCTTCTTGTCTTAAACTTGTTTTAAATTGAGTCCACCACCATTCTGCAATATGTCCAAATTTATTGCAATTAAAACAGTTAATGTCATTATTCCTTGGAGGTTCAAATGTCTTAGGATATCTTCTGATGAAGACATATCCTCTTCTATCATGAATCCTACAATTCATTGCCTTGTGACCATACTCATTGCATGAGTAGCAATACCCATGGAAAAGTTATCATTTCCCATATTCCTATATTTCATATGACCTGCACTATGAAGCCATGTGCCCAAACCTATGACATGAAAAACATATTCCATTGAAGAAACCTTGACTAGACCCCATTGGTCTCTTAATATTTTCACTTTATTTCATGTTCCATCTATTTCTTACTTGTGCATTGTTCCCTTGTTGAAATTTCTATTATCCAAATTATACTTAGAATTCTCACTTTCTATTTCACTTAATTCTTTTGACTCTTCTTTTTTGGTGTTTGAGCTTGACTCTCCTTTTTATGCTTTATGTTTCCCTTGTTCTTCTTTAGAACTAAGTCATGTTATGATGACTGCTAATCTTTGTGCATTGATAGTCCTTTCCAAGGTCCTTGAATTTTCTTCAAACTTGTGTAGCTCGTCCTTAGAACCTTTTACTTACATCCTTAGTGAAACTATCTCATGCTCTAATATTTCACACTCTTTATCTTTTGTCTTTAATTTTTTGGCCATACCTTCTTCAATTTTCCTTGTCTCTTCAACCTTATCTCTCAAGTCGGATATATCCTATAGAATATTTGTCTTACATTTTTCATATTCTTGTATTTGAGCCTTCAATTCTGAAATTTCTCTTTTCAATTCAACAAGTTCCCTAAGAGTGGCTTCCTCCTTTTATTTATCTGAATATTCCCCTTCTTCAACATCATTGTTGTTGGAATTGTCACTAGAACTGCTGCTAGAACTATTACTATAATTGTTGCTTTCTTTTTGTACAAATAAAATTTTCTTGTTGCAATTATTTTAGTACGTGCAATCATCATCTAAATACCTAAAGTCTTCACATATGAAGCATTTCAGTATTATTAGACCCTTCTTATACCTGTTTGTTTGCTTAATCGCTATAGCAAGCTCTTCATATCATTCTTCGATAGATATATCCTCTTATTTAACTTCAATACCTAGGAATAGGTGTCCTATTTGGAGTGGAAGTTCTTCTACTTATTTTATCCCATATAAAAACCCTTCTTCATATTCACTGACACTAAGATCATTATCATATTTTATAGCAAACAAACTCTCATGATTTCTTTGACCATGCCTGTTTCCTTGATGTGTCATCTCATCTTCACTATCACTGAATCCATTGCAATATCCTGATCTGTGATATCTTTGCCCATACAAAAAGCACTGTTCTTTTTCACTTTCTATTCCAAGGAATAGATGTTATTGCTTTTCATCATTTGACTTATCTCTATCACTATGATCTGAGCTATCACTTGCTTCTACAATGTAGAAATTTTTCTTTGTCTTACGAAAACTTTTCTTCTTTTCATACCTATTTTGCTTGAATCTATCATTTTTTTCATGCTCATGCTTTCCATATTTTTTTCTTCTATGACCCTATTTTTCATCATCACTATTTTCTTCATGTGGACAATTGTGTGCATAGTGACCAAAATCACCACACTTGTAGCATTTGAATTTCTTCATATACTTTTTCCTTTTGATGAAGTTAGTTTCCTCATCATTATCTGAATCTCTATCTATCTCTGGAACTTTCCCTTTGTTTTTCTATGAAGCCTTGAATGTAATCTCTTGTAGTGGAACCTGATGCTTACGCACCCTCATCTCATAAGTTGTGAGAGTTCCTTATAATTCTTCCATTGTTAGCTTTTTGATATCCATTGTTTCTTCTATTACTGAAACCTTTGCATCATACTTCATGGGAAGTTATCTCAAAAACCTTTTGATTAACTTTTAATTATTTCATCTCAAATACTAGGCCTCTCATGGTGTTAGTAATCTCATAAAATCGAAGTAAAAGCTTTTAAATGTCTTCAAAATCTTCCATTTTCAATTCCTCAAATATTTTTATATGAGTTTGTAGTTTTTCCAACTTTACCTTGCAATCTCCTTCATAAGTATTCTGCAATTTGGTCCACATTTCATTAGCTTAATTACATATCATGACCTTTGCAAAATCTATCTCACGTAGCCCACTCAAAATACAATTCATTGTCCTTGCATTGACCTCAACCAATTTCATAATAGTCTTATCTACCTTAGGATCACCTTCATCCTTATACTCTCTTTAAACCATCTGCCATACCTCATATCCTTGTGATATCAAGCAATTATTCATTCCCATGCTTGGGAAAGCATAATTGTTATCGTCAAAAAGTGGAGCATTATTTATAGATGATCCATTCTATGAAGCCATATGTGTTCTTGTAAAATTTACCCTCAAGTTGTTAACCCTTTTTAAATAACCCACTTCGATACCAATTGAATAACATAAGCTTATACTGAGATGGGGTGAACAATATAGTGGTCACTTTTTACTTTCTTTCCAAACCAATATCAATTAATGTCCTTAATTGCAATAACCAAATATAGCAATGTGCATTAATAACATAGATAGTAATAGTAAGCAAGAGCACAAGTCACCACACATAATTGAGACACAATATTTAACGTGTTTCCCCCAATGTGGGGTACTCCAAAAGATAATATCCTTATAATATTTCACACAAAAATAAGGATCCTTATCCAATACAATGATTACTTTGATTATCTCAAAGCTATGCAATCCACTTATCTTCTTAGGTAGCCAATCCTAATCTACTTAGGTAGGCAATCTATTGATCTACTAAACAAGGCAATCCATTGATCTGCTCATCTAGGCAATCTTGATCTGCTCAAGTAGGCAATCTACTGATTTGCTCAAAAAGGCAATCCATTGATCTTCTTAGCTAGGCAATACTAATATGATCAGGTAGGTAATCCACTGATCTGATCAGCTAGGTAAACCTGATCTACTTAGGTAGGCTATCCTCTACTCTGCTTTAGCAAGCTCACCATGAAATTATCCAAAATATGCTCTAGAAATCTCACCAAGAACTTGCTCAAATCTACTCTAGCAAGCTCACCAAGAACTTACCCAAAATATGCTCTAGCAAGCTCACGAAGAAATTGCTCAAATCTGCTCTATCAAGCTCATTAAGAACTTGCTCAAATCTACTCTAGCAAGATCACCAAGAACTTGCTCAAATCTTCTCTAGCAAGCTCACTAAGAACTTGCTCAAATCTGCTCTAGAAATCTCACTAAGAACTTGATCAAATTTTCTCTAGCAATCCCACTAAGAACTTGCTCAAATATGATCTAGAAAACTCACCAAGAACTTGCTCAAAATCTCCTCCAACAAGCTCACTCATAACTTGTTCAAATATGCTCTATAGGCTCACTCATAACCTCATCAAATCTGCTCAACAAGCTCACCAAGAACTTTTTCAAATCTATCCCAAATCTGTCCACAAATATGTCACAAAACTATCCACAAATCTGCTCAAAAACTTTCCACAAATATATCCCAAAACTATCTACAAATTTGTCCCAAAAGCCTTTTCCAGGCTCAATCAATCATACACAAAATTTGCCATAATTCTATCCAAAAATCTATTCCAAGGGCTTTCTAAAAGGCTCAATCAATCATGCTCAAGTAGTACTCAAATATCATCCACAAATCTATGAAGTCCAGGCTCAAATATGAACTCAACAATGAATGGCAATGCACTCTACAATAGATGACAAAAATGATCCATAATGATCTCAACTCAACTCAAATTTTATAAAATCATAAAGATAATCGTTAGAGACTCAATATGTTCTAAGCAAAATCTCAACTCAAATCAGAATTATAGAATAGTTTATTTCATGGAACTTGAACAATCACTTCATACAATCACTTGACTAGGCTCAATCAACTCAACTCAACCAATCACCACAAGGATAACTCTTTCTCACAAACCCTAGTCCAAGCATGTATCAACCAACTCAAAATGTTTCCAATAATTCTCAACCACAAATCTCACATAACAATGATACTTATGTTCTTCCCAAACTCAAGTTCAAGTTCTTTGCATAACCAATGGGCTTCAACAACTATGCTTATAAAACAAGGTTTAAACACAACTCTCAAACCAGAAAACCTTGAAGCATTAAACCAACCACTTTTGAAAATGAAACCATAATGAATCCTTTTCAATCTAATGATATTTCATAAATAAACCACCATAATCAATCAATAGGAGAATGTGCCCATGCCTTTTATGAAGATGAAGAAACCTCTTTGGAAATCTGCCACACTCAACACATTTTCTTTTTCCAATATTAACAAGGGTTAGATGTCTTAAGTAATAAAATAACAATTAAAATAATATCTCAATAACACCTTATTACTCCTACTCAATAAAATACATCATGTCCCCTCATGAAAGAATTAATCACCTATGAAAAAGAATAAAACAACCTTCACTTTTGAACACATTTACAAAAATAGAAATATATATTTACATACACCTTATTTCTCCCTCTAAGTAAGTTAATCACATTGCCCTCGAAATAAGCTTTCCAATGATATATAATATGATATACTTCTAAAAACTAAATCACCAAAAATATCTCTTTTTATTAAAGTGCATCACACCCCTTATTTCTCGTAATGCAACTTTAGAAAAATAAAATAATAATAAAAATTAACTTGCCTCTATCCCTGACGGGATTCGATCTCTTCATGCCTCCTTGATCAGTGTATTAACCATGGCCAAGCCATCATTGGGCCACATGCCCTCACGTGCTCAAAAGGAGCATGAACCAAAACTTAAGCCCCAATATTTTGTGCCCTTCGAAAAACACAAACGTGCTTCATGCGTTTCAACATAGAAATATACCTCCAGCGAGAATCGAATGCAGGACCTCTTGCTTCACATATAACGCATGAACCACTAGGCCAAATAGGCCTATATTTTTGGATTTACTCCAAAATATTATCTTCAACGAACATGAAAATTGTAAGACTTTAAAACCCTTCTCACACACACTTCAACACACGATGCATAGGCTCTTTTTCCATTCGAATGCAAAATCGAGATCGAGGACTTAGATAATTAATCGAATGTTTGGTGGCATTTATATATACCTTCCTACTTTATTTTTAATGTCGGTGCTATAAAATAAATTTGAATATATGCATCCTCCATTATTTTGATGTCAGCGCTATAACTTTATTTTTAATTTTAAATTTAAATTTAAATTTTAAATAATTTAAAATTTAAACTAAATATTTAAAATTAAATATCTCCATCACTAGGGCACCTTTTTCGATGAAACAAAAAGCCAACCTGGGTTTTAAGAAAAATCCATTTCAAATATGCCATCCATGGTTTTAAATAAAACCTTTTATTTTGCTTGCCTTTGTTTTCATGTTTTCCAAAATATCATAAATGATTATCACCAAAACTCAATGTGATCCATATGACATCAATGACAACATAAAATAACTCAAATTGCCAACAATCTCCCTCTTTTTCATTGATGACAACACATCTCATGCAAACCACCACAATAACTGCAAAAACCATATTTTGGAATCAAAGATGCTCCCCCTGAATCAATACTCTCTATGGAGGTTGCTCCCCTAACTTAATGCTCTCCCCCTTACTCAAATCTATCCTCCTTTGACATCAATGGCAAAAATGACACCTATGGGGCTAAAATATATGACTCTTAAGCTTAGCCCCCTCACTACCTTCTCTCTTGAGGTGATTAATTTTGGTGTGAGAGTACGTTTACTCCAATATTTCATTGTTTCTTTACTCTGTCAATTTCCTTCCATATTTTTTTGATATCCTTCTCTTGATGAATTACTTGATCTTCTTGTCTTGAACATGTTTGACCTTATTTCCTTGAAACTGCTTGAACTTCTTGTCTTAAACTTGTTTGAAACTGAGTCCTACACCATTTTGCAATATGTCAAAAGTTATTGCAATTAAAACACTTAATTTTATTATTCCTTGGAGGTGCATATGTCTTAGAATATCTTTTGGTGAAGCCATATCCTCTTCTGTCATGAATCTTGTAATTCATTGCCTTATGACCATACTCATTGCATGAGTAGCAATACCCATGGAAAATATGTCCTTTCCCATATTCATGTCTTTCATATGACCTACACTATGAATCCATTTACCCAAACATGTGACATGAAAAACATCTTCCATTGAAGAAACCTTGCCTAGACCCCGTTGGTCTCTTACTCTCTTCTCCTTGTTTCATGTTCCATTTGTTTCTTACTTGTGCATTGTTCATTTCCTTGTTGAACTTTCTATTATCCAAATTATCCTTATAAATATCACTTTCTCTTTCACTTACTTCTTTTAACTCCTTTTATTTTATGGTGTTTGATCTTGACTCTCCTTTTTATACTTCATGTTTCCCTTGTTCTTCTTTAGAACTAAGTCCTATTATGATAACTGATGACCTTTGTGCATTGATAGTCCTTTCCAAGGTCCTTTAATTTTCCTCAAACTTGTGTAGGTTGTCCTTAGAACCTTTTACTTGCATACTTAGTGAAACTATCTCATGCTCTAATATTTCACACTCTAGATCTTTTGTCTTTAATTTTCCGGCCATACCTTCTTCAATTTTCCTTGTCTCTTCAACCTTCTCTCAAGTCAGATATATAATGTAGAAGATTTATCTTACATTTATCATCTTATTGTATTTTAACGTTCAATTTTAAATTTTATCTTTTCAATTCAACAAGTTCCCTAAGAGTAGCTTCCTCATTTTCTTTATATGAATATTCCTCTTCTTCAACATCACTACTGTTGGAATTGTCACTAGAATTGCTGCTAGAACTATTACTAGAAATGTTTCTTTCTTTTTCCACAAATAAACTTTTCTTGTTGCAATTGTTGTAGTACGTGCAATAATCATATAAATGCCCAAACTGTCCACATATGAAGCATTTTATTATTCTTAGACCCTTCTTGTACTTGTTTGCTTTGTCAATGGCTATAGCAAGCTCTTCATGTCGTTATTGTTGGCAATTTTGGGTACCTTGAGTACATTGCCTTTGCCTAAGTTTAGTTGTTGTCATTGATGTCAAGGAGCTATTGGTAGATGTTGTTTTTGATGTCAAGGAGTTCTTGGAGCAATTTGTTTTTATGTCTAAGGATGTGTTTTGATGAAGGTTTCAGTTGGTGAGTAAGTCAGAAGAAAATCAGAGTAGCCCAGTTGCCAAAAATCCAGAAAAAGATAAGTTAGAAAAAGTTTGCAGGCTGCTGGAAAAACTGTCGCGATTTCGCGACATGTTTGAGGAGAGAGAAAGTTTGGCCAAAACTGTCATGATTTCGCGACATGTTTGAGGAGAGAGAAAGTTTGGCCAAAACTGTCACGATTTCGCGACATGTTTGAGGAGAGAGAAAGTTTGGCCAAAAGTGTCATGATTTCGCGACATGCAGGAAGGCAGAGGCAGAACGGGCAAAACTGTCACGATTTCGCGACAAGTTGAGTTGGCAGTGTTGAGTTGCAGGAAGTGTCACGATTTCGTGACAAGTTTCGAAGAAGTTGTACGGATGCAGAAAGTGTCACGATTTCGCGACAAGTTTCGAAGAAGTTGTACGGATGCAGAAAGTGTCACGATTTCACGATAGGTTGAGTTGGCAGCTTGCAGTTGGCAAAAGCGTCGCGATTTCATGACATGTTCCAGTTTCGTGAGCAGTTGACAAGAAAGAGCTTAAGGCAGCGAAAGCGTCGCGATTTCGTGACATGTTTCATTTTCGCTAGTGCAAACCAAGAAAAGGATGAAGGAGCAAGAGGTGTCACGATTTCATGACAGCTAGTTTTGTGAGCAGTTGACAAGAAAGAGCTTAAGGCAGCAAAAGCGTCATGATTTCGTGACATGCATCGTAGTGCAAACCAAGAAAAGGATGAAGGAGCAAGAGGTGTCACGATTTCACGACAAGAATCATGATGACATCAACAAGAGGCAAAGGTGTCACGATTTCATGATAGTAGCAGAGAAGAAGGCTTTGAAGTCCAGAGCATCGTGATTTCATGACAAGAATCATGATGACGTCAGCAAGAGGCAAAGGTGTCACGATTTCACGACAACAGCGAAGAAGAAGGCATTGAAGTCTAGAGCGTCGCGATTTCGTGACAAGATTCATGATGACGTCAACAAAGGTTGTAGTGTCATGATTTCATGACAACAAACCAAAGAAGGTGTACGGCAGACAAAGGCGTAGCGATATCACGACATGTTTGAGTTTCGCATGAGAAAAGCTACAGAACAGCAGAGGCGGTTGAAGCCGACGAAGTTAACCTTTGTCGACGAAGTGTAAGGTTTTACAGCCGACGTGTTAGAAGGTTGAACAGCTGACTAAAGAACAAGATTTCATCTTGAGATTGTGAGTATTAAAGAAGGACTGTTTGAGCAATTTTGTGTATCGATCGAAGTGTGCATTCGAAGTGTGGCGTTCGCAGAGTTAGTGCGACAAGTGAGGTTCGATTATCGAAAAGCAGAGAGCGAAGTTCGAAAGTAGCATTAGAGTGCATTTCCTTGAATCTTCTAAGTGTCAAAGACTGTGCTGCTGTATGCATGGAAAATGTGCTGTTGTTCATGAGAAGACTGTGCGAAGAGAATGTGTTGTTGTGATTACAAATAGGCACATAAGTTGTTGTGCATTCGAATGCTGCAGTGTTTGCGAAGAGTGGAATTTGATCTAAGGACAGTTGTGATTGTGACTGTGTTCACGCAGTCTGTGTAAAAGAAAAGCAAAGGGCACGAAGTAGATGCTGCTGTAATTGCGAACAGTTGTGAAGGACGAACGGTGATAGTGCTGCTGCAATTTTTGTGAAGATTGCACTATTATGTTTGCATAGAAGTTGAGAAGATAGTGCGGCTGTAATTTAAAGAGACTGTGCTCTTTGTAGTTGTGCAGACAGTGAAAAGTTGTTTTCCTACCAAGTGCAGATCAAAGACAGAGGAAGAGGACAAAATTGTGCCAGATCGAAGGACTGTGTTTTGGTGCAGTAAAGAGGACCAACTTGCTATGACAGAGTTGAGGACAGAGATCTCCAGCCAGAGCAGGGAAGACAGGTGTCTTCTATGGGAAGATTTCCACTTGCTAAGGGCAAAAGAGATAGAGGTCTTCTAGAGGATCACTAGCAAAGCAGATTTAGGGGAAGGTGTCTCCTTTGAGCTGAGGCTCATAAACATTGTTATCGGGAAGGATTCCTAGAGGTTTTGATATAACTTTTAGAGGAAAATTTTTATCCGTGGAGTAGCCCACCTTGGGTGAACCACGTTAAAATGGGTCTTTTATGTGTGATGCTTTCTGTCTTATTTAATGTTATGTTGATGCCACTGCTATCTAAAATTAAAATTATTAAATGGTTTTATCTTATACTGTTCACCCCCCCTCTCAGTATAAGTTCATGTTCTTCAATTGGTATCAGAGCGGGTCTCTCCAGAAAAAGCCTAACAGCTTGGAGAAGGATCTAACAGAGGAACATATAAATTCAGAAAAGGTTGAATTCGATCTCAAGAGTGAATTCTTCTTGGCCTTGAGAAAGCTTGAGAAACTCAGGGAAGAAAATTCTGTTCTTAAGCAGCATTGTCAAGAAAAAGAGATAGCAAGATCAGAATTGGCTCAACATATTATAGATTTCAAAATTCTAGCTGAAGAAGGGAAGAAGATTGAACAAGTTCTAACAGAGGTTCTAAAAGGAAAGGTAGTAGATTGTGAGAAACTAGAAGGAGAGATTATGTCTCTTAGAGTGAAGTTAGAACAGTCAACTCTCAGACAAAAATTTTCGTGTGAAAAGAAGGATGGCATCACCATGTATGAAACAGGGTCTTCAAGCAAGAACAATATTCACTCTGAAGAGAAATGGATTCCAGTTGATCGCAAGAAGAACAAACTTCCAAGGCATCAAAACAAGTTACATAATACCTTCCATGGATATTGTTTTTCTTGTAAAAAATTTGGTCACATAGCTATGCATTGCAATAAATATCTGAAGAGTCATAGTAAGGAAAATGTTAACTCATTTGCACCTCTTATGAATAAAAATATCATGTGTTACAAGTGCAAGAATTTTGGGCATATAGCAAGGATGTGCAGCTTGGATAAATTTAGTTTTGAGGTCTCAAAAGGGAGGAATGAGATAAAATCTAAGTCAATGATAGTTCAAACTGCTTTTCATGCTCAAGACAAAGTAGAAAAATGGTATCTTGATAGTGGCTGTTCAAAACATATGACTGGTGAAAAAGAAAAATTTTTGTCTTTAAAAGAAGCAAACAGAGGAACAGTCAGTTTTGGAGATAACGGGTCCGCAAAGATCTGTGGTAAAGGAACTCTTAGTTTGGATGGGAAATCCAAAACAGAAAACGTGCTTTATGTAGAAGGGCTAAGACATAATCTGCTTAGTGTGAGTCAACTTTGTGATCAAGGGCACATAGTATCTTTCTTTTCTGATAGATGTGAGATAAGTAAAGAATTAAATGGAAAACTTATTGCTAGAGCTACAAGGACTCCAAACAATCTTTACATGCTGAGTGAGATAAAAAGAGAAAAATGCCTTCTAACTCAAGAAGATGAGAGTTGGTTGTGGCATAAAATATTGGGACATTTGAGTTTTGATAATCTGGTCAGTATTAGTAACAAGGAAGCGATTAGAGACTTGCCCAAAATAAAAAGGCCCCAAAACATCATTTGCGGTCCTTGTCAACATGGTAAACAGACCAGAACCAGTTTCAAATCGAAAGGGTATACCTCGTCCAAACCCTTGGATCTTATTCATACTGATTTGTGTGGTCCTACCAGAACTTAGAGCATTCAGGGAGATAGCTATTTCATGTTGTTTATAGATGATTACTCGAGAATGACTTGGGTTACTTTTCTCAAAGAAAAATCTGAAGCTTTTGAAAAATTTAAATTTTTTAAAGAAATGATTGAAAATGAGACTGACAAGAGAATCAAATGCTTAAGATCAGATAGAGGAGGAGAGTTCACTTCAAATGAATTTGTGGAATACTATGAACAACATGGAATCAAAAGAGAATATTCAGCAACAAGAACTCCTCAACAAAATGGAGTAGTTGAAAGAAAAAATAGAACTGTTGAAAATATGGCTAGAGCAATGTTAGATGAGTCAAAACTTTTAGATGGTTTTTGGAGAGAAGCAGTAAATACAGCAGTCCACATCATTACCAGGGCTCAACTCAGAGTCAATCATCATAAAACTCCCTATGAGCTGTGGAAAGGAAGACCAGCTACAGTTAAACACTTCAAAGTGTTCGGGAGTAAGTGCTTCATCGGAAGGGAAGATCAAAATCCGGGTAAGTTTGATCCTAGGTGTGATGAGGGAATTTTTCTTGGATATTCCAGAAAAAGTAAGGCCTACAGATGCTTCAACAAAAGAACTCATACAGTTGTAGAGAGCATAAATGTGACAGTAGATGAAAAGACAGGAATAAGAGAACCAGTCAAGGAACTCAGTGATGGAATCTGTCAAGAAGAATTCAGAGAAGTGTCGGATGAAGAAGAGGAAAGACAACAGTTGCTTCCCAAAACTCCTTCACGGTATGTTCAGAAACATCATCCCAAAGACTTGATCATTGGTGATCCAAATAGCAGGCAAACAAGAAGAAGAGTCATTTCTTCACATGAATCTGCAAATGTTTCATTGTTATCTCAGATTGAGCCAAAAAAATTTAGTGAAGCATGTACAGATGATTTTTGGGTACAAGCAATGGATGAAGAGCTAAATCAAATAGAGAAAAGTGAAACCTGGGACTTGGTTCCAAGACCTAAGAATAAGAATGTCATTGGCACAAAATGGGTCTTCAGAAATAAACTTAATGAGGATGGAAATATTGTCAGGAACAAAGCCAGGTTAGTCTGTAAAGGGTATGCTCAAGTCGAAGGTGTTGATTTCGAAGAGACGTTTGCACCTGTTGCTCGTCTTGAAGCGATCAGAATGTTTTTGGCCCTGTCTAGTTTCAAATCTTTCAAAGTGTTTCAAATGGATGTAAAGTCTACTTTTCTAAATGGAGTGTTGGATGAAGAAGTCTATATAGAACATCCAGAAGGTGTGTCTCTTTCAGAATAGCCAGACTATGTGTGTAAACTAAAAAAGGCACTGTACGGGTTAAAGCAAGCACCCAGGGCTTGGTACTCAAGACTTGACGGGTATCTTTATGAACAAGGGTTCAGGAAAGGCGTGGTAGATTGCAACTTGTACATTAAGAATAAAGGTGATGATATGATTATCATAGTTGTTTATGTCGATGATATTATTTTCGGGGGAAATAATACTCGGATGTGCAAAGTTTTTGCTAACACCATGCAAAAGGAATTCGAGATGTCTATGATTGGAGAGTTGTCATTCTTTTTAGGACTGCAGATTGCGCAATCAAAAAATGGTATATTTCTCTCTCAAGAAAAGTATATCAAAGAGATGTTAAAAAAATTTGGGATGATGGACAACAAACCTGTATGTACTCCAATGATTACAGGGTGCAATCTGAGTAAGGATGATGAATCTCCAGTGGCAGATCAGAAATTGTACAGATCTATGATTGGCAGTTTACTATATAGTACAGCTACCAGACCGGATATCATGCAGGCCGTTGGATTAGTAGCAAGATTTCAGGCAGCTCCAAAAGAATCTCATGTTATGGCAGTCAAGAGGATATTCAGATATTTGAAGGGCACTGTGGATTTTGGGCTTTGGTATCCCAAAGGCGATGATTTCACCCTCACAGCCTATACAGATGCAGATTGGGCAGGCGGTATTGATGATAGAAAAAGCACTAGTGGTGGAGCATTCTTTCTAGGAAAGAGTCTGGTTTCTTGGCTAAGTAAGAAACAACCTTCAGTTTCCTTATCTACAGCAAAAGCTGAATACATAGCAGCAGTGGCTGGGTGCACTCAGGTTTTATGGATGAAAACAACCTTGGAGGATTTCAAAGTCAAGCATGAACAACCTATTCCTATTCTTTGTGATAATTCAAGTGCCATAAGTATTTCTAAAAATCTGGTAATGCATTCAAGGACGAAGCACATTTCTATCAAATATCATTTTCTAAGGGAAAAAGTGCAAGAGAAGCAGGTCAAGCTAGAATATGTACCCACTAAAGAGCAAATTGCAGATATCTTCACCAAACCCCTTCCAAAAGATACGTTTGAGTATCTAAGGGAGAAATTGGGAGTTGTACTCTCACCTCGAGATTAATCACCTCATCAGGAGGTGGGGGGAGGGACTAAGCCAAGAGGCTCTTTCTTAGTCCCGAGCCCCAAAGGTGACCCTTTGCCATTGATGACAAAGGGGGAGAGATTTAGGAAGAGAGTAAGGGGAGAAAGGAGAGTTTTCAAGAGAAGAGGAAAGCTTCAAGTCGGGGGGAGCAAAACTTGAAGAGATTGATTTCAGTTTTGGCTCTTGAAAGATGTGTTTTAGTTAAGGGTTGCCATCAATGACAAAGGGGGAGATTGTTGGCAATTTTGGGTACCTTGAGTACATTGCCTTTGCCTAAGTTTAGTTGTTGTCATTGATGTCAAGGAGCTATTGGTAGATGTTGTTTTTGATGTCAAGGAGTTCTTGGAGCAATTTGTTTTTATGTCTAAGGATGTGTTTTGATGAAGGTTTCATCTGGTCAGTAAGTCTCCAAGAAAATCAGAGTAGCCCTAGTTGCCAAAAATCCAGAAAAAGATAAGTTAGAAAAAGTTTGCAGGCTGCTGGAAAAACTGTCATGATTTCGCGACATGTTTGAGGAGAGAGAAAGTTTGGCCAAAACTATCACGATTTCGTGACATGTTTGAGGAGAGAGAAAGTTTGGCCAAAACTGTCGTGATTTCGCGACATGGTTGAGGAGAGAGAAAGTTTGGCCAAAACTGTCGTGATTTCGTGACATGTTTGAGGAGAGAGAAATTTTGGCCAAAAGTGTCATGATTTCATGACATGCAGGAAGGCAGAGGCAGAACGGGCAAAACTGTCACGATTTCGCGACAAGTTGAGTTGGTAGTGTTGAGTTGCAGGAAGTGTCATGATTTTGTGACAAGTTTCGAAGAAGTTGTACGGATGTAGAAAGTGTCGCGATTTCGTGACAAGTTTCGAAGAAGTTGTACGGATGCAGAAAGTGTCGCGATTTCATGACAGGTTGAGTTGGCAGCTTGCAGTTGGCAAAAGCGTCACGATTTCGTGACATGTTCCAGTTTCACGAGCAGTTGACAAGAAAGAGCTTAAGGCAGTGAAAGCGTCACGATTTCGTGACATGTTTCATTTTCGCTAGTGCAAACCAAGAAAAGGATGAAGGAGCAAGAGGTGTCGCGATTTCACGACAGAGTTGCTGATGACGTCAGCAAAAGGCAAAGGTGTCATGATTTCATGACAGTAGCGGAGAAGAAGGCTTTGAAGTCCAGAGCATCGCGATTTCGTGACAAGAATCATGATGACGTCAGCAAGAGGCAAAGGTGTCACGATTTCATGACAATAGGAGAGAAGAAGGCTTTGAAGTCCAGGAGCGTCACGATTTCATGACAAGAATCATGATGACGTCAGAAAGAGGCAAAGGTGTCGCAATTTCATGACAGTAGTGAAGAAGAAGGCTTTGAAGTCCGAGCGTCACGATTTCGTGACAAGAATCATGATGACGTTAGCAAGAGGCAAAGGTGTCACGATTTCATGACAGCAGCGGAGAAGAAGGCATTGAAGTCTAGAGCGTCATGATTTCATGACAAGATTCATGATGACGTCAGCAAAGGCTGTAGTGTCACGATTTCGCGACAACAAACCAAAGAAGGTGTACGACAGACAAAGGCGTAGCGATATCGTGACATGTTTGAGTTTCGCGCGAGAAAAGCTATAGAACAACAGAGGCGGTTGAAGCCGACGAAGTTAACCTTTGTCGACGAAGTGTAAGGTTTTATAGCCAACATGTTAGAAGGTTGAACAGTCGACTAAAGAACAAGATTTCATCTTGAGATTGTGAGTATTAAAGAAGGATTGTTTGAGCAATTTTGTGGATCGATCGAAGTGTGCATTCGAAGTGTGGCATTCATAGAGTTAGTGCGACAAGTGAGGTTCGATTATCGAAAAGTAGAGAGCGAAGTTCGACTGCAGCATTAGAGTGCATTTCCTTGAATCTTCTAAGTGTCAAAGACTATGTTGTTGTATGCACGAAGAATGTTTTGCTGTTCATGAGAAGACTGTGCGAAGAGAGTGTGTTGTTGTGATTACACATAGGCGCATAAGTTGTTGTGCATTCGAATGCTGCAGTGTTTGCGAAGAGTGGAATTTGATCTAAGGACAGCTGTGATTGCGACTGTGTTCACGCAGTCTGTGTAAAAGAAAAGCAAAGGGCGCGAAGTAGATGCTGCTATAATTGTGAACAGTTGTGAAGGATGAACGGTGATAGTGCTGCTACAATTTTTGTGAAGATTGCACTATTGCGTTTGCGTAGAAGTTGAGAAGATAGTGCGGCTGTAATTTAAAGAGACTGTGTTGTTGTAGTTGTGCAGACAGTGAAAAGTTGTTTTCCTACCAAGTGTAGATCAAAGACAGAGGAAGAGGACATAATTGTGCTAGACCGAAGGACTGTGTTTTGGTGCAGTAAAGAGGACCAACTTGCTGTGACAGAGTTGAGGACAGAGATCTCCAGCCAGAGTAGGGAAGACAGGTGTCTTCCGTGGGAAGATTTCCACTTGCTAAGGGCAAAAGAGATAGAGGTCTTCTAGAGGATCACTAGCAAAGCAGATTTAGGGGAAGGTGTCTCCTTTGAGCTGAGGCTCATAAACATTGTAATCGGGAAGGATTCCCAGAGGTTTTGATATAACTTTTAGAGGAAAATTTTTATCCGTGGAGTAGCCCACCTTGGGTGAACCACGTTAAAATGGGTCTTTTATGTGTGATGCTTTCTGTCTTATTTAATGTTATGTTGATGCCTACTGCTATCTGAAATTAAAATTATTAAATGGTTTTATCTTATACTGTTCACCCCCCCCTCTTAGTATAAGTTCATGTTCTTCAGTTATTCGATAGATATATCCTTTTCTTTAACTTCAATACCTAGGAATAGGTGTTTTTTTTGGAGTGGGAGTTCTTCTTCTACTTATTTTATCCCATAGAAAAACCCTTCTTCATATTCACTAACACTAATATCATTATCATCTTCTATAGCAAACAAACTCTCATGATTTCTTTGACCATGACTATTTCCTTGATGTGTCATATCATCTTCACTATCACTAAATCCATTGCAACATCCTGATCTGTGATATCTTTGCCCACACACAAAGAACGGTTCTCTTTCACTTTCTATTCCAAGGAATAGATGTTCTTCCTTTTCATCATCTGACTTGTCTCTATCACTATGATCTGAGCTATCACTTGCTTCTACAATGTAGAAAGTTTTCTTTGTCTTACAAAAACTTTTCTTCTTTTCATACCTATTTTTTTTTAATCTATCATTTTTGTCATGCTTATGCTTTCCATCTTCTTTTCTTTTGTGACATTGTTTTTAATCATCACTATTTTCTTCATGTGGAAACTTGTGTGCATTGTGACAAAAATCATCACACTTGTAGCATATGACTTTCTTCATATCCTTGTAATTTATTAAGTCTTTTTTTCTTTTTATGAAGTTAGCTTCCTCATAATTATCTGAATCTCTATCTATATTTGAAACCTTCCCTTTATTTTTCTTTGAATCCTTGAATGCAATATCTTTTATTATAATCGGATGCTTACTCACCCTCATCTCATAAGCTGTGAGAGTTCCTTGTAATTCTTCCATTGTTATCTTGTTGATATCCATTATTTATTCTATTGTTGAAACCTTTGCATCATACATCATGGGAAGTGATCTCAAAACCTTTTGAGTAACTTCTGATTCTTTCATCTCAAATCCTAGGCCTTCCATGGTGTTAGTAATCTCATCAACTCAAAGTAAAAACTTTGAAATATCTTCAGAATCTTCCTTTTTCAAATCCTCAAATATTTTTCTATGAGTTTGTAGTTTTGGCAACTTTACCTTGCAATATCCTTCATAAGTATTCCGCAACTTGGTCCACATTTCATTAGTTGAATTACATACCATGACCTTTTCAAATTTTGTCTCACGTAGCCTAGTCAAAATACAATTCATTGCCCTTGCATTGATGTCAACCATTTTTTTGTGATATCAAGTAGTTATTCATTCTCATGCTCTAGAAAGAATAATGGTTACCATCAAACAGTGGAGCCTTATTTTTATATGATCCATTTTGTGAATCCATCTATGTTCTTGTATAATTTGCCCTCAAGTTATTAACCTTTCCAAAGGAACCTACTCTGATACCAATTTAAGAACACAAGCTTATACTGAGAGGGGGGTGAATAGTATAGCGCCCACTTTTTACTTTATTTCCAAACCAATATCAATTAATGTCCTTAATTTCAATAATGAAATATAGCAGTGTGCATTAATAACTTAGATAGCAATATTAAGCAAGAGCACAAGCCACAACAAATAATTGAGAAAAAATATTTAACGTGGTTCCCCCAATGTGGGGTACTCCACAAGATAATCTCCTTATAATATTTCACACAAAAATAAGGATCCTTATCCAATACAATGACTAGTTTGATCTGTTCAAAGCTAGGCAATCCATGAATATGCTCTTGTAGCCAATCTTGATCTACTCAGGTAGGCAATCTATTGATCTTCTCAATAAGGCAATCCACTAATATGCTCAAATAGGTAATCTTGATCTACTCAGGTAGGCAATCTACTTATTTTCTTAGTAAGGCAATCCATTAATCTACTTAGCTAGTCAATCATGATCTACTTAGGTAGGAAATCCACTGATCTGCTTAGCTAGGCAAACATGATCTTTTCAGGTAGGCTATCCTTTGATCTACTTCAACAAGCTCACCAATAACTTGCCCAATATCTGCTCTAGCAAGCTCACCAAGAACTTGCTCAAAATCTTCTCTAGCAAGCTCACCAAGAACTTGCTCAAAATATGCTCTAACAAGCTCACCAAGAACTTGCTCAAATCTGCTCAGCAAGATCACCAAGAACTTGCTCAAATCTGCTCAGCAAGCTCACCAAGAACTTGCTCAAAATCTGCTCTAACAAGCTCACCAAGAACTTGCTCAAATATTCTTTAGCAAGCTCACCAAGAACTTGCTCAAAATCTGCTCCAACAAGCTCACTTAGAACTTGTTCAAATATGCTCTATAGGCTCATTCAAAACCTCATAAAATCTGCTCAACAAGCTCACCAAGAACTTGCTCACATATGTCCTAAATATGTCCACAAATTTGTCCCAAATCTGTCCCAAATATTTTCCAAAACTATCCACAATTTTATCCTAAAATTGTCCATAAATTTATCCCAAAAGCCTTCTCAAGGCTCAATCAATCATACACAAAAACTGCCACAAATATGTCTAGAAATCTATCCCAAAGGCCTTCTCAAAGGCTCAATCAATCATGCTCAAGTAGTACTCAAATCTCATCCACAAATCTATGAAGGCAAGGCTCAATTATGAACTTAACAATGAATGGCAATGCACTCTACAATGGATGACAACAATGATCCACAATGATCTCAACTCAAATCAATCTCAACTCAAATCAATTCAATCTCAACCCAACTCAAATCAATCTCAACTCAACTCAAATCTTATAGAAGCATAAAGAGAATTGTTAGAGACTCAATATGTTCTAAGCTCAATATCAACTCAAATCAGAATTATAGAATAGTTTATTTCATGGAACTTGAACACTCACTTGACTAGGCACAATCAACTCAACTCAACCAATCACCACAAGGGACAACTCTTTCTCACAAAACCCTAGTCCAAACATGTATCAACAAACTCAAATGTTTCCAACAATGCTCAACCACAAATCTCACATAACAATGATACTCATGTTCTTTTCAAGTTCTTTGCATAACCAATGGGCTTCAACAACTATGCTTATAAAACAAGGTTTAAACACAACTCTCAAACTAGAAAACCTTGAAGCATTCAACCAACCACTTTCAAAAAGGAAACCACAATCAATCCTTTTCACTCCAATGATATTTCAAAAATCAACCACCATAATCAATCAATAGGAGAATGTGCCCATACCTTTTATGAAGATGAAGAAACCTCTTTGGAAATCTACCACACTCAACACATTTTCTTTTTCCAATATTAACAAGGGTTAGAGGTCTTGAGTAATAACACAACAATCAAAATAATATCTCAATAACACCTTATTACTCCTACTCAATAAAATACATCATGTCCCCTCATGAAAGAATTAATCACCTTTTAAAAAGAACAAAACAACCTTCACTTTTGAACCCCTTTACAAAAACAGAAATATCTCTTTACATACACCTTATTTCTCCCTCTAAGTAAGTTAATCAAATAGACCTCGAAATAATCTTTCCAACGATATATAATATGATATAATTCTAAAAAATAAATCACCATAAATCTCTCTTTTTCTTAAAGTGCATCACACCCCTTATTTCTCCTAATGCAACTTTAGAAAAATAAAATAATAATAAAAATTAACTTGCCTCTGTCCCTGACGGGATTCGATCTCTTGATGCCTCCTTGCTCAGCGCCTTAACCATGGCCAAGCTGCCATTGGGCCACACGCCCTCACATGCTCAAAAGGAGCATGAACCAAAACTTAAGCCCCAATATTCTGTGCCCTTTGAAAAACACAAACGCGCTTCACGCGTTTCAACATAGCAAAACACCTCCAGGGAGAATCGAACGTAGGACCTCCTGCTTCACACACAGTGCACGAACCACTAGGCCAAAGAGGCCTATACGTTTGGATTTACTCCACAATATTCTCTTCAACAAACATGAAAATCGTAAGCCTTTAAAACCCTTTTCACACACACTTCGACACATGATGCACAGGCTCTTTTTCCATTCGAATGCAAAATCGAGATCGAGGACTTAGAGAATTAATCGAATGTTTGGTGGCATATATATATACCTTCCTCCTTTCTTTTTAACGTCGGCGCTATAAAATAAATTTTAATATATGCCTCCTCCTTTCTTTTGACGTCGGCGCTATAACTTTATTTTTAATTTTAAATTTAAATTTAAATTTTAAATAATTTAAAATTTAAACTAAATATTTAAAATTAAATATCTCCATCATTGGGGCACATTTTTCGATGAAACAAAAATCCAACCTGGGTTTTAAGAAAAACCCATTTCAAATCTGCCATCCATGGTTTTAAATAAAACCTTTTATTTTGCCTGCCTTGGTTTTCATGTTCTCCAAAATATCATAAATGATTATCACCAAAACTCAATGTGATCCATGTGACATCAATGATCCATGTGACATCAATGACAACATAAAATAACTCAAATTGCCAACAATATCCCCCTTTGTCATTCATGGCAACACCTCTAATGCAAACCACCACAATCACTACAAAAACCATCTCTGAGAATCAAAGCTACTCCCCTCGACTCAATACTCTCTATGGAGGTTGCTCCCACTAACTCAATGCTCTCTCCCTTACTCAAATCTCTCTCCATTTGACATCAATGGCAAAAGGGACACCTATGGGGCTAAAATATATGACTCTTAAGCTTAGCCCCCTCACCACCTTCTCTCTTGAGGTGATTAATTTTGGGGTGGGAGTACTTTTACTCCCATATTACATTGTTTCTTTCCTCTATCAACTTCCTTCCATGTTTTTCTGATATCCTTCTCTTGATGAATTACTTGATCTTCTTGTATTGAACCTATTTGACCTTCTTGCCTTGAAACTGCTTGACCTTCTTGTCTTGAACTTATTTGGAATTGAGTCCTACACCATTTTGCAATATGTCCAAAGTTATTGCAATTAAAACACTTAATGTTATTATTCCTTGGAGGTGCAAATGTCTTAGGATATCTTCTGGTGAAGCCATATCCTCTTCTATCATGAATCCTACAATTCATTGCCTTGTGACCATACTCATTGCATGAGTAGCAATACCCATGGAAAATTTGTCCTTTCCCATATTCATGTCTTTCATATGACCTGCACTGTGAAGCCATGTGCCCAAACCTGTGACATGAAAAACATCTTCCATTGAAGAAACCTTGCCTAGACCCCATTGGTCTCTTAGTCTCTTCTCCCTGTTTCTTGTTCCATCTGTTTCTTACTTGTGCATTGTTCCTTTCCTTGTTGAACTTTCTATTATCCAAATTATCCTTAGAAGTCTCACTCTCTCTTTCACTTACTTCTTTTGACTCTTCTTATTTTCTGGTGTTTGAGCTTGACTCTCCTTTTTCTGCTTCCTGTTTTCCTTGTTCTTCTTTAGAACTAAGTCATGTTATGATGACTGATGACCTTTGTGCATTGATAGTCCTTTCCAAGGTCCTTGAATTTTCCTCAAACTTGTGTAGCTTGTCCTTAGAACCTTTTACTTCCATCCTTAGTGAAACTATCTCATGCTCTAATATTTCACACTCTAGATCTTTTGTCTTTAATTTTTTGGCCATACCTTCTTCAATTTTCCTTGTCTCTTCAACTTTGATTTTGAAGTTGGTGAGTTCCTATAAAAACCTTATTTTTGCTTTTTTATTTTTTTTGCTGACCTGAACCCTGATTCTTGATTTTTCTTTTTTAATTCTTTAACCTGAGTGCCATAACTTTCACATTCTTTCCCTTTTTCCTTTGACTATTCAATTTTCTTTTTCAACTCTTCTTACCTTTTCAACCTTATCTCTCAAGTCAGATATATCATGTAGAAGCTTTGTCTTACATTTCTCATCTTCTTGTATTTGAGCCTTCAATTCTGAATTTTATCTTTTCAATTCAACAAGTTCCTTAAGAGTGGCTTCCTCCTTTTCTTTATCTGAATCTTCCTCTTCTTCAACATCACTGTTGTTGGAATTGTCACTAGAACTGCTGCTAGAACTATTACTAGAACTATTGCTTTCTTTTTCCACAAATAAACTTTTCTTGTTGCAATTGTTGTAGTACGTGCAATCATCATCTAAATGCCCAAAGTCTCCGCATATGAAGCATTTTAGTATTCTTAGACCCTTCTTGTACATGTTTTCTTGCTCAATGGCTATAGCAAGCTCTTCATGTCATTCTTCGATAGATATATCCTCTTCTTTAACTTCAATACCTAGGAATAGGTGTTTTGTTTGGAGTGGAAGTTCTTCTTCTACTTATTTTATCCCATATAAAAACCCTTCTTCATCTTCACTGTCACTGAGATCATTATCATCTTCTATAGCAAACAAACTCTCATGATTTCTTTGATCATGCATGTTTCCTTGATGTGTCATCTCATATTCACTATCACTGAAACCATTGCAATATCCTGATCTGTGATCTCTTTGACCACACACAAAGCACTATTTTGTTTCACCTTCTATTCCAAGGAATATATGTTCTTCCTTTTCATCATCTGACTTGTCTCTATCATTGTGATCTGAGCTATCACTTGCTTCTGCAATGTAGTAAGTTTTCTTTGTCTTATGAAAACGTTTCTTCTTCTCATACATGTTTTGCTTGAATATGTCATCTTTTTCATGCTTATGCTTTCCATATTCTTTTCTTATGTGACCTTGTTTTTCATCATCACTATTTTCTTCATGTGGAAACTTGTGTGCATAGTGACCAAAATCACCACACTTGTAGCATTTGACTTTCTTCATATCCCTGTAATTTCTTAAGTCCTTTTTCATTTTGATGAAGTTAGCTTCCTCATCATTATCTGAATCTCTATCTATCTCTAGAAACCTTCCCTTTATTTTTCTCTAAATCCTTGAATGCAATCTCTTTTATTGGAACCGGATGCTTACTCACCCTCATCTCATAAGCTACGAGAGTTCCTTGTAATTCTTTCATTGTTAGCTTGTTGATATCCATTGTTTCTTCTATTGTTGAAACCTTTGCATCATACTTCATGGGAAGTGATCTCAAACTTTTTTGAGTAACTTCTGATTCTTTCATCTCAAATCCTAGGCCTCTCATGGTGTTAGTAATCTCATCAACTCGAAGTAAAAACTTTGCAATATCTTCAGAATCTTCCATTTTCAATTCCTCAAATATTTTTCTATGAGTTTGTAGTTTTTCCAACTTTACCTTGGAATCTCCTTCATAGGTATTCCGCAACTTGGTCCACATTTCATTAGATGAATTACATACCATGACCTTTGCAAAATCTATCTCACGTAGCCCACTCAAAATACAATTCATTGCCCTTGCATTGATCTCAACCAATTTCCTGATAGTCTTATCTACCTCGGGATCACCTTCAACCTTATACTCTTTTTCAACCATCTGCCATACCTCATATCCTTGTGATATCAAGTAGTTCTTCATTCTCATGCTCTAAAAAGCATAATTATTACCGTAAAATAGTGGAGCCTTATTTGTAGATGATCCATTCTATGAAGCCATATGTGTTCTTGTAGAATCTGCCCTCAAGATGTTAGCCTTTCTGAAGGAACTCGCTCTGATACCAATTGAAGAACACAAGCTTATACTAAGAGGGGGGTGAACAGTATAGCGCCCACTTTTTACTTTCTTTCCAAACCAATATCAATTAATGTCCTTAATTGCAATAACCAAATATAGCAGTGTGCATTAATAATTTAGATAACAATAGTAAGCAAGAGCACAAGTCACCACACACAATTGAGACACAAGATTTAATGTGGTTCCCCCAATGTGGGGTACTCCACAAGATAATATCCTTATAATATTTCACACATAAATAAGGATTCTTATCAAAATACAAATGATTACTTTGATCTACTCAAAGCTAGGCAATTCATTGATCTTATCAGGTAGGCAATCCTGATCTACTCAGGTAGGCAATCTACTGATATGCTTAGGTAGGTAATCCATTGATCCGCTCAGCTAGGCAATCCTAATCTACTCAAGTAGGTAATAACTGAAACCCGAGCTCCTCAATATTCTTTAGCAAGCTCACCAAGAACTTACCTAAAATATGATATAGCAAGCTCACCAAGAACTTGCTCAAATTTTCTTTAGGAAGCTCACTAATAACTTGCTCAAATATTCTCTAGAAATCTCACCAAGAACTTGCTCAAAATATGCTCTAGCAAGCTCACCAAGAACTTGCTCAAATCTGCTCTAACAAGCTCACTAAGAACTTGCTCAAATATGCTCTAGCAAGCTCACCAAGAAATTGCTCAAAATCTACTCTAGAAAGCTCACCAAGAACTTGTTCAATTTTCTCTAGCAAGCTCACTAAGAACTTGCTCAAATCTTCCCAACAAGCTCACCAAGAACTTGCTCAAATATGCTCTATAGGCTCACTCAGAACCTGCTCAAAATATTCTCCAACAAGCTCACTCAGAACTTGTTCAAATATGCTCTATAGGCTCACCAAGAACCTCATCAAATCTGCTCAACAAGCTCACCAAGAACTTGTTCAAATCTATCCCAAAAATATCCACAAATTTGTCCCAAAACTGTCCACAAATATGTCCCAAAATTGTCCATAAATCTATCCCAAAAGCCTTCTCAAGGCTCAATCAATCATACACAAAAACTTCCACAAATCTATCCAAAAATCTATCCCAAGGGCCTTCTCAAAGGCTCAATCAATCATGCTCAAGTAGTACTCAAATCTCATCCACAAATCTATGAAGGCAAGGCTCAATGATGAACTCAACAATGAATGGCAATGCACTCTACAATGGATGACAACAATGATCCACAATGATCTCAACTCAAATCAATCTCAACTCAACTCAAATATTATAGAAGCATAAAGAGAATTGTTAGAGACTCAATATGTTCTAAGCTCAATCTCAACTCAAATCAGAATTATAGAATAGTTTGTTTCATGGAACTTGAACAATCACTTGACTAGGCACAATCAACTCAACTCAACCAATCACCACAAGGGATAACTCTTTCTCACAAACCCTAGTCCAAACATGTATCAACAAACTCAAAATGTTTCCAACAATGCTCAACCACAAATCTCACATAACAATGATACTCATGTTCTTCTCAAACTCAAGTTCAAGTTCTTTGCATAACCAATGGGCTTCAACAACTATGCTTATAAAACAAGGTTTAAACACAACTCTCAAACTAGAAAACCTTGAAGCATTCAACCAACCACTTTTGAAAAGGAAACCACAATCAATCCTTTTCACTCCAATGATATTTCAAAAATCAACCACCATAATCAATCAATAGGAGAATGTGCCCATACCTTTTATGAAGATGAAGAAACCTCTTTGGAAATCTGCCACACTCAACACATTTTATTTTTCCAATATTAACAAGGGTTAGAGGTCTTGAGTAATAACACAACAATCAAAATAATATCTCAATAACACCTTATTACTCCTACTCAATAAAATACATCATGTCCCCTCATGAAATAATTAATCACCTTTGAAAAAGAACAAAACAACCTTCACTTTTGAACCCCTTTACAAAAACAGAAATATCTCTTTACATACACCTTATTTCTCCCTCTAAGCAAGTTAATCAAATAGCCCTCGAAATAATATTTCCAATGATATATAATATGATATACTTCTAAAAAATAAATCACCATAAATCTCTCTTTTTCTTAAAGTGCATCACACCCCTTATTTCTCCTAATGCAACTTTAGAAAAATAAAATAATAATAAAAATTAACTTACCTTTGTCCCTGACGAGATTCGATATCTTGATGCCTCCTTGCTTAGCAACTTAACCGTGACCAAGACGCTATTGTGCTATACGCCCTCACATGATCAAAAGGAGAATGAACCAAAACTTAAGCCCCAATATTATGTCCTTCAAAAAACACAAATGCGCTTCATGTGTTTCAACACATCAAAACACCTTAAGCAAGAATCGAACGCAAGACATCTTGCTTCACACACAACACACGAACCACTAGGCTAAAGATGCCTATACATTTGGCTTTACTCCACAATATTCACTTCAATGAACATGAAAATTGTAAGCCTTTAAAACCCTTCTCACACACACTTCGACACACGATGCACAGGCTCTTTTTCCATTTGAATACAAAATCAAGATCGAGGACTTAGAGAATTAATAGAATGTTTGGTGGCATATATATATATATATATAAACCTTCCTCCTTTATTTTTAACATTGGCGCTATAAAATAAATTTTAATATATGCCTCCCTCTTTCTTTTGATGTCTGTGCTATAACTTTATTTTTAATTTTAAAATAAATTTTAAATTTTAAATAATTTAAAATTTAAACTAAATATTTAAAATTAAATATCTCCATCACCAGGGCACCTTTTTAGATGAAACAAAAAGCCAACCTGGGTTTTAAGAAAAACCCATTTCAAATATTCCATCCATGGTTTTGAATAAAACCTTTTATTTTGCTTGTCTTGGTTTTCATGTTTTCCAAAATATCATAAATGATTATCACCAAAACTCAATGTGATCCATGTGACATCAATGACAACATTAAATAACTCAAATTTCCAACAAGCACCTTTATGCTGGGTAGACAAATATTATATGGCGCTATTGTCATGCATGAGCTTCTTCATTTGATCAAGTATAGTGGTAAAGAGGCTTTCCTTTTAAAGCTCTACATCAGTAAGGCTTATGACAAAGTGACATGGCCATTCTTACAAGAGGTGATGAGGAAGTTTGGCTTCAGTGATCGGTGGGTCACCCTTATTTCGGCTTGCATTTCTTCAATTTGGTGCTCCATTCTAGTGAACAGATTGGTGTCTAGATTTTTTAAGTCTCACCGTGATTTGAGGCAATGGGATCTACTTTTCCCCTTCCTCTTCTTTATGGTGGAGGTTTTAGGGAGAGCGATTGGAAGGTTGAGCGAGGAGGTGGATCTTCATCCAGCTCTCCCATGTTTGCCTGTATCTCATCACCAATTTGTTGATGACATTCTGATTGCTAGTGATGCATCGATATTTTTTTCCTGGAATATTAAAAATATATTATTGTGTTATGAGAGGGCTACTGGTCATGAGATCAACTTTGCAAAGATATTTATTTACTTTTTTAACACTTCAAAATTCAAACAATCAAATATTGTGAATATACTCAATTGTAGTATTGTCACGTTGCCAGCGACCTATCTTGGACTGCCTCTCTTCATGGGGAGAATGGAAGACTCACTATAGGACCCTTTGATTGAAAGAATCCAACATAAACTAGCCTCTTGAAAATGGGTGTTGTTGAGCCAAGCAGGGAAGGTGGTACTTGTTCAAAGCATACTCCAGAGCATACCCATTTATTTCATGTCCTTATTCATGCTCCTTGCTAAAGTAACAGATAAAATTGATCGTATTTATAAAATTTTCCTTTGGGCTATATCGGATTTAAAAGTCAAGTACCACTTGGTATCTTGGGATTATATTTGCAAGAGGAGAAAAAATGGGGGTCTTAATTTGAAAATAGTAGCACTTATGGATAGAGCCCTAGTTGGTAAATTAGGGTGGTTGGTTGCTTCGAACATAGAGAGACCTTGGTGTTCTATCCTTAAATCGAAATATGGATTTAGTTATTTCTTGTCAGATGATCTCTCCTTGAGAGGCTCCATTTTTTGGAGAATCTTAACGAAGATCAGGGACTTTATGAAGGCTAAAATTAGGTGGATCATTGGTGATGGGAGAGACATCAAGTTTTGGGAAGATCATTGGTTAAGGGAAGATTTGTTATTGGATGACCCAAATATCAAGGCTATTTCAATGAAAGCAATGGAGGAAGGTAAAATTAGGGTTTCCCAATATATGCCTATTGTCAATGGTAGGTGTTCATGTAATTATCATCCCTATTAGGTGTCCAACCAAAATAATTTGGTCAGTTGGTAAAGACTTTTAGTGGAACTTAACAGGTATGTGATCATACAGGACGATTCTAGAGACCGTTTGATTTGGAGCGAGGAAGCTGAAGGTGACTTTACTATGAAATCATATTATTCCTTCCTTCTCTTGAAATATGAGGCTACTTTTCTAGTGAATCTTATTTGTATTAAAAGACTAATCCCAAAGATCAATATTTATTTTCGGATGGCAGCTCAAAATAAAATACTTTCTTTGGAGAACCTTTGAAATAGGGGTCGCATTATGGTGCAAATGCTATCTGTGCAAATAGGATTGGGAATCCACGCAACATCTGCTACTTAGCTGCCCATTCAAATGGTAGGTATTTATGATTATTTTTAATTGGTTTTTAACATTTATTGGGTGTTGCGGAGGTCCAAGGTTCAAATCTCGGGCCTCGTCGGACTGAACACTTGTCCCTTTCTTGGTGATTTAAGTGGCATAAAAGGTTTAAAATGATTGTGGCATGGTGGTTATAGGGGCGTACTACACGAAGATCTATGTGGTGGCTTTCGGGGTGGACATCGCAAAGTACTGTGGCAGCTTTTGGGGCGGACAACATAGAGTACTATGGCGGCCATAAAATCTAGACATCCTTCCTGGATTCATGGTGGCTACCGATTCCACCATGTAAATACAAAAAAAAAAAACAAAAAAAAAAAGTATTTATTGGGTGTTTCCAAGTACGTTGATGGACAACATCCTTCAATGGTGTTTGTTGTTCGTGTCCCAAATACTATCTTTGCTATGGAAAATTATGCTTCCCCATGCATGGTAGGGGGTGTGGAAATAATAGAATGCCCATGCTTTTAATTACATTAATACCGATGTTGTTAGGGTGGGTACTAAGATCATTAACAAAGCATAGAAAAATGTCTTGGCTGCCTTTGTGGGTAAAATGCCCAAGGCACCCTTCTCCTCTAACGAAGTTTATTTGGAATTTAAATTGGGTGGACCCCTCTTCCTCACCCCTACCCCCCCGAACCTGACCCTAGATTAGGAATTAAGTGGGACCATCCGACTCCCAATTGGTTGAAACTCAACTTTGATGGGGCTTCAAAGGGTAACCCTGACAAGGCTGGACCAGGCAACATTGTGCGAAATGAGAATGGCAACATCCTCATGGTTTTTTTTGAACCCCTTGATTCCCAATATTCACACTTCATGGAATCTCATGCAACTTATATGGGGGTGAAATTTTTAGTAGATGCTGGCTGTCAGAATATGGAAATCAAAGGCGAATCTTTGAATATAATCAAGATGCTCAAAGGGGAGTGTACACCTTGCTGGAACGTTCTCAATCTTATTACCGAAGCTAGGATATTGATGTATGCTTTTTAATAGGTGAACATTTTACATGTGTTCCATGATGGAAATGCACTGGTTGATATGTTGGCCAACCGTGGTGTCCACTGTGCTACTTTTTTGATGTGGAAAAATAATGTCCTAAATGACATAGTCTTCCTTTCTAGGAAAGAGGCTCATGATGCTTTATTTTTTTAATGAGGAGTCAGACATCCCTTTGGCTCTCATTGGAAGGGGTGTTCGGTCTTGCTTTGCCCTTTGACTGGAGTTTGTTAGAATTTGTTTTACCTTCAAAGTGTTGTGCTTTTCTATGTTCTCTTTGAAATAATTATGGTTATTAGGAATTAAACTCTCTCGGTTATTCCTAATAGGTATAATATTTTAGAGATTGTTATTATGGTTGAGATTTTTGCTGTATGTATAAGGTTGTGGGATCCTTTCAAAACCCTCTCTTTAAATCAATACCAAAAAAAAATTTTCTTTTCAAAATATAGATTTTATTAAAATAAAATTGTCAACTGTTTAGATTTTTTTATTTGATATATATTAGTTAGTTGTAATGATTTAATTTTTTCAACTTTAGAATGATTATTTTATTTATTCTAGTAATATTTTTCTTAAGTATATATAATTTTATAAAAAAATAAATAAGAATTATAAATAACATGTATAGATAGATAGATACACAAACCATGAACATGTATAAATTTATTATTATCTATGTTTTTTTTATAGATTAAAAATAATTAAAGTTAATTAATATATGTAAACATTATTTTTGAAGAACACAAGATTATACTTAGAGGGGCAGTGAACAATATAAGATCACTTTTTACTTTCTATTGCAATTCAATATTATGTAGTGTATAGATAGCAATATCAATAGCAATAATCAAATAAATGCACAAAACACCATACACAATAGAGACACCACAATTTATGTGGTTCACCTAATGTGGGATACTCCACAAAGAAAATATTTTACTAAAATTTTCTCAATCAATCTATTTTGGGAATCCTTCCCAATTACAATGTTTATGGACCTCTGTCTAAACGAGATGTTGATCCCCTAATCTCAATTTTGTGAATATCTTCCACAAGAGAACTCTTTCCCCTTATGCTCTAGCTAGTGATCTTCTAGAAGACTTTGTATCTCTTCTACACTGACTGGTGTATCTCTCTCCACTTGAAGACTCCTCACTTAGATCTGTATTCAATTTTCCTGGTTGTTGGATCTCTATCCACTAAGACTTTATCATATGTACTATATCACCTCCAAAGCTCTGTATCAATATTATACTAAAAACATTCCAATTGGTCTAGCACAGCCCTACTCAATATCTTACACTAAACACACTACATTCAGTCTAGTACAATTCTACTCAATAGGTCCACACAGAACCTACTCAAATCTGCTCAACAGGTCCACCCAAAACTTGCTCAAATGTGCTCAATAGGTTCACACAGAACCTGCCCAAATCTGCTCAATAGTTCCACATAGAACCTACTCAAATATGCTCAACAGGTCCACATAGACCTACTCAAATCTACTCAACAAGATCACTCAGACTGTATCCAAATCTGCTCAACAAGCTCACTCAGAACTTGTCCAAATATGCTCAACAAGCTCACTCAAAACTTGTCCAAATCTACTCAAAAAGCTCACTCATAACTTGTCCAAATCTACTAAACAAGCTCACTTAGAAATTGTCCAAATCTGCTCAATAAGTCCTCTCTAGGACTTGCTCAAATCTGCATAACAAGCTTCCACAAAAGCTTACTCAAAATTAGTCCACAATTCTTCTCAAAGACTTGTCTCAAATATGCTTAACAAGCCCACACAGAACTTTCCCAATCTCATAGAATCATAAAGAGAATTGTTATAGACTCAATATGTTATATACTTAATGCTCAATCAATATCTCAATTCAATCTCATAGAATCATAAAGAGAATTGTTAGAGACTCAATATGTTCTATACTCAAATCCCAATCTCAACTCAAATCCAGAATATAGAATAGTTTGTTATATGGAACTTGAACAACCACATGCATCCACTTGACTAGGCTCAATCAACTCAACTCAACCAATCACCTCAATGAACAACCCTTTCTCACAAACCCTAGTCCAAGCATGTATCAATCAACTCAAAATGTTTCCAACAATGCTCAAACACAAATTTCACATAACAATGATACTGATGTTCTTCTCTAACTCAAGTTCAAGTTCTTTGCATAACCAATTGGCTTCAAAAAATGCTTATAAAACAAGGTTTAATCACAACTCTCAAACTAGAAAACCTTGAAGCATTTAACCAATCACTTTCAAAAAGGAAACCACAATCAATCCTTTTCACTCCAAAGGTATTTTATAATAAACCACCATAATCAATCAATAGGATAATGTGCCCATACCTTTTATGAAGATGAAGAAGACTCTTTGGAAATCTACCACAATCACAATATTCTTTTTCCAATCCTCACGAGGGTTAGAAGATCACAAAATAATTAACATTAGTCCACTTCACAATAATATTCACCAAGGCTTTTAATTAGAAAACCTTCTTAAGAATTAATGCACAACTTCCTTATCACTCCTAAAACCACTTGTACCATAAAATAAAATAAATAAATAAATTGCATACCCTTATCACTCAAAAACCCACTTATACTATAACATAAAATAAATCAAAACATTGCATAACCTTGTCACTCCAAAAACCACTTATACCATAAAATAACTCAAATATTTTATATCCTTCCTTTCAACACTTTTGCACTTAAAAAAGATAATCACAAAGCCTTCTTAGGCAATATCTCACATTAATAAAATATCATACCTTAGCCATATGCAAAAATTAAATCCACTATATTCTTCGTGATAATCGACGCTTAACATAACCTTAGCAAATTCGAAATATTTCATGCACTCGAAAATTTCAATGATAAAATTTTGACATACCTTGCAAAATGACTTCGGGTGGTTTTGACCCTGCGTTCCTCCTCATCGTGCGCTTTAGCGCATTATACGCCCATCGTGTGGACTAGGCCTCTCACATGGAGGCTTTAAGCCTTTGAGACTTATATTTTTTTCCTCTCCACCTATGTCTTGAAACTTGCTCCCTTATTCCATGTGCAATGCACAAATGAAATTAGAAATGGGGAATCAACGATTGCGAAGGAGGGGATAATCGAATGCGGAAAATATTTCTTTTCTCCTTCTTGGTTGATAAAATAAACCCCTTTAAATATTTGAACTTTTGCATGACAAAATATATGACGTCGACGGACATGGCAGGAAAACTCTTTTATTTAATTTTAAAATTAAAATTTAAATTTTAAATAAATTAAAATTTAAACTAAACCTTTAAAATTAAATTTCTCCATCATCGGGGCACATTTTTCCATGAAACGAAAATCCAACTTGGGTTTTAAGAAAAATCCATTTCAAATCTACCATCCATGGTTTTAAATAAAACCTTTCCTTGCATTCCTTGGTTTCATAAAAACCTTTTGCTAAGCTTCCCTTGAAGATCCTTTTGGAACCAAATGTCATGCATCCCTTCTTGAACCTTTTATCAAGACCTTTGCTTCTCATGAAGCTCTTTGTGGAGAAAAATCATAGTGCTTACTTAAATAAGTACTTTTGACATCAATCAAATTTTATCTTAGGGACTCAAAATGTCCAAAAATCTCCCTTTTTGTCATTGATGGCAACCCATATCCTTTTACTAAAACCTGACCTTATTTTCTACTCCCCCTGGGACTTTGCTCCTCCTGGCTCAATGCTCTCTTAAATATCAAATCTCTCCTTATACAAAATCTCTTCCAAATACACAAATATATCCCGCTTTGAAATCAATGGCAAAGGGTCACCTTTGGGGCTCGGGGCTAAGAATGAGCCTCTTAGCTTAGCCCCTCCCCCACCTCCACATGAGGTGGTTAATTTTTGGGTGGGAGTATTTCTAATCCATGAAAGCATAGATCTATGCCTTTATATTTCTCTCTTCTTCTATGATTTTTTTGAATCCTCTCATTGTTTCTTTCCAAGTTATCATCCCTGTTCCTATCATCACTTTTGTTCATGTTCATGTTCTTGTTCTCATCCATGTTTCTGTTCTTGTTCTTGTTCTCCTTATTTTCTAAGTCTTTATTCTTTTCTGAGTCTCTATTCTTGTTCGTCTTCTTGTTTCTCTTCATATTTATGTTTTTGTTCATATTCTTGTTCTTGTTCATATTTCTATCCCTGTTCATACCTATTTTTGGAATATTTTCTCTACACCATATTGCTATGTGACCATCATTATTGCACTTTTAACACTTAATGTTATTATTCCTTGGATGTGCATCTGTCTTAGGATTTCTCCTAGTGAAGCCATATCCTCTTCTATCATTAATCCTGCAATTCATTATCTTGTGAACAAATTCATTACATCAGTAGCAATACCCATGGAAAAATGTTCTTTTCCATATATTTGTCTTTCATGAGTCCTTCACTGTGAAGCCATGTGTCCAAACCTGTGACATGAAAATAATCTTCCATTGAAGCCTCCTTGTTTTGACCTCATTGGTCTCCTATTCTGATTGTTGTTCCATTTATATCTTCTTTGTGCATTGTTCCTCTCTTTGTTGAACTCGTTGTTGTCCAACTAATCCTATGATGTCCCGCTTACACTTAAACTGTCTTCTTATGATGTATCTTCTTCTAAAGTTTCTTCTTCATCAAGAATTGAAGTAGATTCCTTTTCATATTTCTTTTGAACATTTCCAAAGCCAAGACCTATTGAACATGGTGTTCATTGTTGTCCATATATGAACTTATTAAAGTTTGTAGAGCTATTTGTGAAACTCTTCATCTTTATATTTGAGTCCTTTAAATCTTCTTTTAGAGTAGCCACTTATTGTGCTAACTTTTCACATTCCAAAATATTTGCTTCTAAATTATCCTTGAACTTGCTTGCCTTAGCCTTTTATTTTTCTAAATCCTCTATGAGCAATAATATTTCTTCATCATATTCTTGAAACTAATTTTCAAGCTTATAATGTTGCTTTCTAACCTTCTTTACTGTGTCAAGGGCATAGATAAGTTATCCCTTGAGATCATAGTCATTCTCTATTGAATATTCCTCTATTTTTTTTTCTTTGTTCATATCATTACTTCCTTTTGGCTTGCCTTCTATAGGATCATCTTATTTATCTTCCAAAGCCATTAGAAGATTCTCATCTAGTCTTTCATGTGCATATTCAAAATCACCATCACTGAAACTATAACCATCCCTAGTGCAATCATCTTCAAGATATCCAAATTTACCACATCTAAAACAATTAAGAATAATTGGATTCCTTTTCTTAACTGGATCTTTCTCTTTAACCATAAATAAGACTTTATATCTATCATTGTCTGAAAAACTAGCATCACTATCAATTGAGTACTTGCATTTTCCGCATAGTAGCTTCTCTTTTGTCTCTGGAAGAACTTCTTTCCTTGTCTGATTTGTCCATCCTTGATTTTCTTTCGGTACCTGTGTATTTCTGATTCCCTATATCTATGGTCCTATTTTTCTTCATCATTGTTGCCTTTTGGCTCTTTTTATTCTATTGTATAGTTTCTATAATTTCCACAATTGAAACATTTGATAGATATTATATCTATGGGTATTTTGGAATATTTTTCTCTTCTGTCGTAATTTACTTCTTCATCACTGGATAACTCACTGATCGATTCTATATTCTTTCCCTTTTTATTTTTGTCTACTTTTAAAGAAGCTTCTTTCATAGGAATAGGATATTTTGTTCTTATCTCAAAAGTAGTAAGCATTCCAAGCAAAGAATTAATTTTCAAAGAATAACTATCAATTTATGTTTCTATAGCAGAAACCCTTTCACTATACCTTTTTGGAAGAGTTCTCAATATATTATCACAAGCATCAGATTCATCAACCTTCATTCCCAAACCTTTCATATAATGTAAAATTTCAACAATATTATTGAGATAGTCACGAATGTTTTCATAATCCTTCATTCTTAAGTTCTCAAATTCTCCTTTGAGATTTCTGATCTTAGGTATTCTGAATCCTTTATATCCTTCATATATTTCATGCAGAAGTTCCCACTTTTCTTTTGTTTTTTACAATCCATAACCTTCATAGATTCTTATCTACATAATCCTTTTATAATTGCATTCATGGCTCTTGATTTTTCATGCATTAGAATATTACCTTCCTTATCTATAGGAGGATTGATTATTGAATCCTATCCAAGTTCCACTGCATCTCAAACTTCATTTCCAAGGGCCATCAAGTAAAATGTTATCAGCATACACCAATATAAGAAGTCACTTCCATCAAATACTGGTACTGCATTATTTAAGGGTCCATATTTTTTATCCTTTTTATCCATTGTATTCTTAGACCACTTTTTCTTGAAGCTATCAAAATCTTAAGAAGGAACCCGCTCTTATGCCAATTGAAGAACACAAGCTTATACTGAGAGGGGGGTGAACAATATAAGACCACTTTTTACTTTTTCTTTCAATTCAATATTATGTAGTGTATAGATAGAAATATCAATAGCAGTAATTAAAGTAATGCACAAAATACCATACATAATAGAGACACCACAATTTACATGGTTCACCCAATGTGGGCTACTCCATGGAGAAAATATTTTACTAAATTTTTCTCAATCAATATCTTTTGGGAATCCTTCCCAATTACAATATTTATGGACCTCTATCCAAAGGAGATGTTGATCCCCTAATCTCAAGTTCATGGTTCTATTCCAGAGAAGAACTCTTTCTCCTTCTACTCTGGATAGTGATCTTCTAGAAGACTTTGTCTCTCTTCTACATTGACTGGTGGATATCTCTCCAATTGAAGACTCCTCACTCAGATCTATATTCTATTATCTTGGATGCTGGATCTCTATCCACTAAGATTTTTTCCTCTATACTTTGTCACCTCCAAAGCTTTGTCTCAATACTGTACTAAACATAGTCCAATCAGTCTAGAATAGTCCTGCTCAATCTCTTGTACTAAACATAATGCATTCAATCTAGTACATTTTTGCTCAATAGGTCCAGACAGAACCTACTCAAATATTCTCAATAGGTCCACACAAAACCTGCTCAAATCTGCTCAACAAGTCCACACGAAACCTACTCAAATTTTCTCAACAGGTCCATATAGAACTTGGTAAAATCTACTCAACAGGTCCACACAAAACTTGCTCAAATCTACTCAACAATATCACTCACAACTTGTCCAAATTTGCTCAATAAGCTCACTTAGAACTTGTCCAAATATGCTCAACAAGATCAGTCAGAACATGTCCAAATCTGCTCAACAAGCTCACTCAGAACTTGTCTAAATTATTTCAACAAGCTCACTTAGAACTTGTCCAAATATGCTCAATAATTCCTCTTTAGGACTTTCTCAAATATGCATAGAAAAATTCCACAAAAGCTTACTCAAAATCTTTCCACAAGCCTTCTCAAATACTTGTCTCAAATCTGTTTAACAAGATCACATAGAACTTGTCCAATATCATAGAATCATAAAGAGAATTGTTAGAGACTCAATATGTTCTATACTTAATGCTTAATCAATATCTCAATTCAATCTCATAGAAGCATAAAGAGAATTGTTAGATACTCAATATGTTCTATACTAAAATCCCAATCTCAACTCAAATACAAAATATAGAATAGTTTGTTTTATGGAACTTGAACAACCACATGCATCCACTTGACTAGGCTCAATCAACTCAACTCAACCAATCAGCTCAATGAATAACCCTTTCTCACAAACCCTATTCCAAGCATGTATCAACCAACTCAAAATGTTTCCAACAATGCTCAAACACAAATTTCACATAACAATGATACTCATGTTCTTCTCTAACTCAAGTTCAAGTTATTTGCATAACCAATTGGCTTCAACAACAATGCTTATAAAACAAGGTTTAATCACAACTCTCAAACTAGAAAACCTTGAAGCATTTAACCAATCACTTTCGAAAAGGAAACCACAATCAATAATTTTCACTCCAAAGGTATTTTATAACCAACCACCATAATAAATCAATAGGAGAATGTGCCCATACCTTTTATGAATATTAAGAAGCCTCTTTGGAAATCTGCCACAATAACAATATTCTTTTTTCAATCCTTACAAGGGTTGGAAGATCACAAAATAATCAACATTACTCCACTTCACAATAATATTCACCAAGGCTTTTAATTAGAAAACCTTCTTAAGAATTAATGCACAACTTCCTTATCACTCCTAAAACCACTTGTACCATAAAATAAAATAAATAAAAAAATTGCATACCCTTATCACTCAAAAAACCACTTATACTATAAAATAAAATAAATCAAAACATTGCATAACCTTGTCACTCCAAAAACCACTTATACCATAAAATAACTCAAATATTTTATATCCTTCCTTTCAACACTTTTGCACTTAAAAAAAATAATCACAAAGCCTTCTTAGGCAATATCTCACATTAATCAAATATCATACCTTAGCCATATGCAAAAATTAAATCCACTATATTCTTCGTGAAAATCGATGCTTAACACAACCTTAGCAAATTCGAAATATTTCATGCACCCAAAAATTTTGATGATCAAATTATGGCATACCTTGCAAAAAGGTTTCGGGTGGTTTTGATCCCATGTTCCTCCTCATCGTGCGCCTTAGTGCATTCTCTTCCCACTGTGTGGGCTAGGCCTCCCATGTGGAGGCTTTAAGCCTTTGAGAATTATATTTCCATCCTCTCCACCTATGCCTTGAAACTTGCTCCCTTGTTCCACGTGCAGTGCGCAAATGAAATTAGAAAGAGGGAATCGACGATTGCGTAGGAAGGGATAATCGAATGCAGAAAATATATGACATCGGCATACATGGTGGGAAAAATCTTTTATTGAATTTTAAATAAATTAAAATTTAAACTAAACCTTTAAAATTAAATTTCTCCATCACCGTGGCACCTTTTTCGATGAAACAAAAAGCCAACTTGGGTTCTAAGAAAAATCCATTTCAAATATTCCATCCATGTTTTTAAATAAAACCTTTCCTTGCCTTCCTTGGTTTTCATAAAAACCTTTTGGTAAGCTTTCCTTGAAGCTCCTTTTGGAACCAAATGCCATGCATTCCTTCTTGAACCTTTGATCAAAACATTTTCTTCTCATGAAGCTCTTTGTGGAGAAAAATCATAGTGCTTACTTACATAGGTCCTTTTGACATCAATGACAATGTTTAGCTTAGGGACTCAAAATGTCCAACAATTTTATTTTGGATGATGTAGAATTATACAATATATTTAGGAATGAATGAAATTACCTGATTATAAATTAATGTAAAAAAATATAACACTTATAGATAAAAAGGAAAGGTTTCCTCAGATATCAATAATATCTTATTAATTAAATAGAAGATATACAACTAATAATAAAATTATTTGATAATGGGGGTATAAATATAAATACATGATACAATACAACATCCACAATATATATGGCAAATGAATCCATATTTCAAATATTTTAAAAATTATATAAAGTTAGTCATGGCCTTTTAGGTTAAAACAATCTTAACATCCTCCTTAAGATAGATTAATACCAAGAAGATAAAATCATATGTATGTTTTTCCCATCACCAAGTTAATTCTACAATCTAGTAAAACTCACCCCAAGAACAAACCTTCTTAGGATATCCACAAGTTGATCTACTAAAGCCATTTACAATGACTTGAAAATTCTTCATAAATGAATGTAGTGCATTACAATTTCAATATCCTTAATTTATTAATAGTAACTGGATTATAAACAAGGCTAATATTACTCTACTTATTATCAAATAGAACAATATTACCTTTATGAGAATTATCCAATTGCTCAAAAACCATTAATGTCTATAAAAGAAGTTTGAAAACCTAATAAACACTAAATATATTTTTCTTTTATGGAATACACAAACACACACGTAGATATATAGATAGATATACTATTCTATGAATATGAAAAATTATATTCTAATCTAAGTAAAAAATAAATATAATAGTTGATATGTAATCAATGAAGTTTGATCACCAAATCTTCATACCAAACACTATGCCACAACATGATTTATCTCTTAAATACAAGTTTGTATTGAGGGTTAGGGAGGGTACATGCATAGACTCTTGTGTCACCCATGGGAGATGCCCTCTCAAAATTTTACAAGAATAAGAGTAATTATAAGAGATTTGAAACTAAACCATTTTATCTAGAAATAGAGTATATTACCAGTATAATATTCTCTTATATGTGGGGGATTTGGATCCAATGACAAAGGAGATAAGTCTATGAGAGAAAAATAAAATTTGTATAAGGCATTGAACCTATGACATATAGGGATCGAGGGGGAGTGTCTACCATTGTCCCTCCAAGTATAATATGAGGTAACATAAATAGAAGAAGGTGATATTCATGAAAAAATAGGACTAGAATGACCACATGTGCATGCACATGTAAAGATAATATAGACAATCACATATTGGATGGATAAGGGTTTTAAACCCTATTTTAGAAATTTTAAAAATTCAAAAAACAAGACCCAAGTAAGAAGTTTCTTATGTTAACCCCAATTACTGATATCAAAGCCCAAATTATTGTTAACCTCATTCCAAAATTGACTTGTATTTGAGGTTAAAATTTAATAAAATAATAGTAAATTATACCCATTAATAAAGGTTATTGATAAATATAGATTAACCAATATCACTAAGGATGAATATGAATGGTGCCCTTTATAATTACATTAACATGGCTATAGGGTTACATAAATTATGTCCAAAGAATTTGTATAAAAAATGACCATAGGATTACATTAATACTTACCTATAGGGTACATAAATAATTTTCATAAGAACTTCCTCACACTATTATCCTTGGTGGATCAAAGTACACATATTTCAACACCTTCCCATAACCTAAAGTGAGGGGTGAAGAAGATGAGGCATTATAGGTAACACCTCCCCACCCACTATAATGGATTCTCATATGGTACTCTACTTTACCATCTTCATCCTCATATTTATCATCCAACAACTTGTGTTCTACTCTTAAGAATTATGTCTTAATCTTATTTAGTCTTATAATGTAATATTTTATGGAGTGTCCTCCCATTTTATAATAAACATAAGTATTTAGATTCTTTAGAAGCCTAGGCTTTCCCTTAGAAAACTAAGCCTTAGGTTCCATTGATTTGAAGTTGTAGAGGGAAAAATAACCTATGTAAACAATTCTCGATAGATCTATTGGGAGCTAAGGTAATTGTGTGGCTATATTACTCTACACTCAAGGGATTGGGGGTTTAGGGTTCACCAAGAGTGCTTTTAGGACTCACTATAAGTTTGATATGGAATGTTTGATGTGTTTACTATAAAACACTTATGTTTGGCCTTTAAAATAAACTATTATAATAACTAAAAAGTATACTATAAACTAAATACAAAAAATACAAATGCAAAAAAAACTATTCTAAGAATGATTCTTGTTTTTGTATGCACACTAATCCTATGAAAAAAAAAAAAAAAACAAGTTTTACTTTTCCTTTAAGTAAGGGTTCAAGGAACCTAGGTGTTGTAGGTGAGTTGGAGAGGAGAGGGCAATCCTCCAAGGGAGGTCCCAGGTTCAAATCTCCACCCTACCAAAAATTTGAATTGGGTATCTAAAATCCAATTGATAATGTCGATACGGGCAGGATCGAGTGCGACCCTCGAGTGACTTTGACGGTGTAGAACCCCCTGTTCGTGGTCTCTTAGACCAAGGCAGCTCCGCAAGGGGTATTTTTCTTTAAAAAAAAAAGTAAGGGTTCAAGGGATAATGCATATACAAGTTAGCCTATTGTGTACACTACATGCAATTTTTGTTTACTATCTAAAATCTAAAGTAAAACAATTTCTTTTTATTACGATCTAAATAAAATGAATTTTAATTTCTTTAATTAATGTACTAAATATGGTTAAAATTTAAGTTTATTTCGCTTTATTAATTATAGAAAAACAAAAACAAATTAAAGCACACAATAAACAACTTAAAAAATTAATAAACACCAACTTATCCTAATGTTAATTCCTACAGTGGATTTGAACCTCAAATCTTATTGCTACAAATCCAAATTTTCACCTTGTAATTCTTGATCATGAATACATTCAAAACTACAAACAAAGATAAAAACTAAAAAAATAATGGTTAGTGTTTGGGGGCTTGGTTAAGATACTATGAAGGCTAAGATTGTAGGCATAGTAGTCAAGCCCCATTGGTCCTTTTAACTAACTATATGATAAAATAAAGTATTTTATATTTTAGACATGGACAATAGGATGCAAAATAAAAGGTGATATTTTAACAGTATGTAATTTATAAATAAAAAAATGCAAGACTAAACACAAAAAAATAACAGAGAAAGCAAAGGATTAACCTTAAATCTATTACGGTTGAATTAATGCTCTATAATGGATTATCATGAATTCATGATAGCAAAAGCAAAATAGAAACCATAACATAGAAAACACACTCTATAATGCACTTGCCAAATTTGACCTAATAAAAAGGGATCACACATTCATGACAAAAAGAAAGGGGAAAAATAGAGGGTTTCACCCAATATTCCAAATACATAACCCTTAGGATGGACCATGATTTCAAGATAGAAGAAAAAGGTGTTGAGAAAATAATGGCAATGTGCCTGAACACCAAGAAAATGAAGTTATAATTAATAGAGAAAGACAAAAATAGAAGAAATGCAAATATATAGATGCAAGTCTAAAAAAGTGAAATGTAATCTAAACAATAAAATAAGATAACCTAAGTACAATAAGGAAGTAAAAACTCATGTAAATGACTAAAATAAATGTGTAGTTAACCTAAAATGCAATAAAATATAGATGGGAAATGCAAATAATATAAAAAAAAATATGTTTAAGTGTGTATATATAACCTAAGTATTAAAATACAATATATATATATGAAAATTTCAGTAAAAGCAAGTTATATTTCTTGAACACCCCCATTCAGAGCCAAGGAAGGATTGCAAAAATTTTAGGGTGTGATATAGCAAACCTCCCCACTTTGTATCTTGGTCTCCCTCTTTTCATTGGTTCTCTGAGTGAGTCAATGTGGGACAGGGTTAATGAAAGAATTCAAAAAGAACTTGCTGGATGGAAAGGTCATCTTCTATCTCAAGTAGGAAAGCTGACCCTCACTAAGGCCTCTCTTTAGAGCATTCCAGACTATTTCTTCTCTGTTTTCAAAGCCCCTGTGAAGGTTTTCCAGAAAATTAAGAAACTCCAAAAAGAATTTTTATAGATTGGATTAGAGGAGAAAAAAAGGATACACCTTGTAGGATGGACCAAAGTGTGCAGACCTAGGGAAAATGGGGGCTTAGGTCTAAGGAGAATTGCTCATATAAATTTAGCTTTACTAGCTAAGCAAGTGTGGCGTCTCATTTTTGGTGAAGAAAATTAATGGAAAGCTATCATCAAATGAAATTATCTTCAAAATATGGAATTTCTAAGTGACTCTGTTAAAATTAGAGGTTCTGCTTTTTGGAAAGCAATTCTTAATTGTAAGGAAATCATAAAAAAAGGTTTAATATGGGTTTTAGGCAATGGTGAGAGGATAAATTTCTGGAATGACAAGTGGTCTAAGGATGAACCACTGATGTAATATCCTAACTTATCCCGAATCAGAGATATCACAAAAGAAATCATTGGCAGAAAAGTCTCTGATTATATGGTTGAGGATAGAGGTAGAATGAAGTGGAAACAAATAAGAATTCAAGGATTTCAAGTGGAATCAAATGATCTTTGTAACATTCTCGGGCAACATTTTATCCCCATGAGACCCAAGAAATATCAAGTAACCTGGGCTCCTACGAAAAATGGGTAGTTCATTGTTAAATTATCTTACAAGCTTTTGCTTGATGACGAGGATTTTGTCCTCCAAAAGGACTTAGTTTGGATAAAAAATTTAATTCCAAAAATTGCAGTCTTTTCATGGATGGTTATCCAAGGAAGAATTCTAACCATTGATAATATGATGTGTAAAGGTATTTGTATCACTAATCGTTGTTATCTATGCAGGGCTAATTGGGAGACCATTTATCACATTTTCCTTTAGTGCCCTTTTTCCTTGGCTGTCCTAAGTGGGGTTTTTCAGGCCTTCAATATTTCATGGGTTAAACCAACCTGAAAGCATGAGATTTTAGAAGTTTTGAAAGGAAAACTATTACGATGCATTCAAAATCAAAATAAACGCTTAAGTCCTAAAATGTGAAATACATGAAACGAAAGAGACGAATTGAAATGAGATACAAGAAATTAGAGAAATCATAGCCCTTTTATTTAACTCTCTTAATCTCGGTTACAAAGATGCCTCCTCCCTTTTCAGGGGCTAGGAGCGTTAAATGGATTTTGGTTACAATTGTGACTTAGTATTCCTCCTTCTGCATGCCCACATGCAAAATGGGCAGGCCAAAGCATTGTTGTCGCTGGTGTTGATGAGTCTTTGATCTTTTCTGCTACTTCTACGTTCAAAGAAACAACAAAGGCATTAGTAGCACCTGCTGCAAATATGAAACTTTGTTCTCTAAAATTAATGAAATATGCATGCAAAATATTAGCTAAACCGGTGAATAAGATGAATCCAAATGACCTGCACATTTGACAGAGACCAGGAAACATTACCAGAGGGCCACTACCATTGAAACAGTCGACCAATTTGCATTCAACTGAAATTCATCCCTAGTCAAGACGAATTCTATTGTAATTTGTCCCCGGGTAGGACGAATTCAACTGTGTTAAAACACCAAGTTGATGTCACTCAAATTTCACCCCTCGAGATCTCTAAAATACTTGCAAACATAGGGGTTAGCTAATTGGGGGCATTTTGGGATGACCCAAATAGTCAGATTCTCCCAATTTGACCTCCATCCACAAGAATTTGACATCGCTATTTACAAGTTAGTGAGGGCCAAAAAATTGACAAAGCATGATAATATTTAATCAAAATCTTATGGAATCAAAATCATAAACTACCCAAACAACATAACATGTAATGGAAGATAAACAAGTGATAACAGAATAAATTAAAATGAAACTAAAAAAAGTGCGGGGCGCCCGAGCGGGCCGCCCACTATTGGAACTTGATTTTGGCACCAATCCACTTGGGATGGGCCCAAAATATCTTGGAATGGATTGTCAGCAAATTGGTAGGTTACTGTGGTCAAATTTTGGGTTTGGGTCTGGATCCACACTTCCAAAAGCCACCCAATAACCTCTCTTGCAAAAGAGATTAAGGATGTGGAAGAGATGAATCGAAAAGGGGTGCAATGGGGTGTTCAATTTGGCAGCACTTCATTGCTTGAAAATGCCTCCAACTTGTCTTCTTTTTGGGTGGGAAAGTCCACCATTTTATAGACCCAGGGGGTCTCTTTGGAGGGGCATGCATAAGCACCATGTGGCGGCCATGCCTTCTCAAGAGGGAGGAGACTCCTCCTTGACTTGGTCTTCCATGACTACCCTTGTGACAGTCCTCTAACGCCTACTCTGCCCACCTACACGCGCATGCAAGGTAGGAGGCATTAATTGACTATCCTTGGCTACCACTTGGTGCCATTTTTCTTTTTGCCTATTGAACCTGGAATTCGTCCCGACCCAGGACAAATTTAGAATTCATCCCTGGGTAGGACGGATTCCAATTTGAATTCATCCTTGGGTGGGACGAATTCTAAGAAAAGTGCCTGGATGTGCCAAATTGCCTTTTGACCTTACAAAATTGCTACAAAAGTGGTTAGGACCACTGTTTAACCTCTAAGGGCTGCCCTGGGGGCTGTGTGTGTCAAAGAGATCAGTGTTTGTAGTCACATAATCAGATTGGTGTTGTTTTGGTGTCTACACAACCATTGTACTTGATTTGTTCGTCCAGTGGCCTTGCCCCTTTTCAAACCAAAGACTTAGATACATGTGGAAAATTTGTCTCAATCACTATATTTTGCAGGTGTGGTTAGAAAGGAAACATAGAGTCTTTAATGAGTCTATCCATGATCATCAAACTATCATTGTCAGGATCCTATCCTTTGCCAATGAGAATTTGAACCTTATCCCTTTTGATACATGTAAACCTCATCTGCAGGAGACCATGATTGCTAAATATTTAAGCTTAACCTTGTTATATGAGTCTATGCCTAGGGTAGTCAACCCTAGAGCCAATGTTAAGTGGTCTCCACCTCCTACGGGTTGGTTTAAGCTTAATTTTTATGGAGTAGCTAAGGAAAATCTTGGAAGATTAGACGCTAGTGGCATTGTACGAGATCATAATGGGAATATGATGCTTGCATTTTCTAAATATTTGAGAACAAGGATGAACAATGAAGTTGAAGCTAGAGTTATGTGGAGAGGCCTTCAAATGACTCAAGACTTAGAAGGCAATTTGATCGTATAAGGAGACTCTATGCATGTTATAAATCTCCTCAATAATTGGAAAACACCTCCTTGGAGGATTAAAACAATTGTTGAAGAGACTAGGATCCTTTTCCAGGGAATACAGGACAAAAAAGCCCAACATGTCTTTTGGGAAGCTAACAAAATTGTTGATAAGCTAGCCAATTTGGGTGTCGATGGTGACAAACTTTTCAAATGGGAACACGGTGTCTCGAGTGAAGTAGAGGATCTTATTCAACAAGAATGCCAAGAATGATAGTTGAATTTACCAATAGGGAAGGCACTATAAGTTCAAAGGCTAGGAGTATTCCTGTCTCTTTTTTGAATTGGACTCACAATAAAAATTATCTGAGCTGTCAGTATTCATGGATGCTGCTTGGAAATACCAAAAATACTAATCGGGGAAGTCACATGTCATATAACATGGCTCCTAGTCATCTTAGTAATTTGAGATTGGTTTATAATCACAGGGAAGGAAAGAAATGGAAATATAAGACTTCAAACCAAAGCCACGTGGACCACTAGATAGCCACCGCCATAAATCTAGCCAGTAGGTTCACTTCTCCAAGGCTGATTGGCCAAGATAGTATGTGGTACCAAAGCATGTCATATTTGAAATAAAGCAATTACCAAAGAATTATTAATATTAACTGGAAATACAGAGCTTGTGGGAATTTTTTTCAATACTCTGCTATGTGTGTTTGTAGCTTTTTGTTTCTTCATTATCTCAAGGAAGGGATCCGTGTCTATTTCTTTTTTGTAATTATGATGCATGTGTGTTTTCTTGGGGTATACCCAAAATGTTGTATGGGAAGTTTATTTTTGATAACAGGCTATGTGCCTTACCGTATGTAATTACTTTGGCGGCATGTAGATTTTACATATATAGGATCCTTAGTAAGGATATGTTCATCAACAACCCTGGGCTAACTTTTGTAAAAGGTTTTGGGTCAACCTGTAAAATCCTATATTAATTCTATAGTATGTTATCTACCAAAAAAAAAATTATTCTAATACAATAAGAATGAACAAAAATAAAATTAAAATGTACTATATTGTAAAATAAATAAATAATGATGAGTCTATGTGATATCTAATACAAAAAATGAAATAAATCTATCTAAAATAGAAGGTAAACTAGAAGAACACTAATGTAATAGAAAATAATTATCTACAAAAAAAATGGAAGACCAATAGAGGGTTGAAGGCATGACCAAAGAAGAAAGCTTGTCTTCCCATTATAGTTGATAGAGTTGAAGATATACCTTGTGTACAAACTTCCATTGAAATCTTTGCACTTGCCTTCTAATGTGGATAGTCAAATATCACATGAAAAAATCAAATAATGGAGATAGGATATCAAAGATAGAATGTGGGTGCTTGAAGATATAAGATTGGATAAAAAATGGAACATAGGAAAATAAGAGGATTCAACCCCTCTATTTATAGGGGGTTGGAAGATAGAGCAAGAAAAATCAAATATTTTAAAAACTAGGTTTACAATTGAAAAGCAAAATGGAATCACAAGAGTTATGGTTTTGAAGGCAAAACCCTAAACTACCAAATTCATGGTTGATTTGAGATGCCCATGAATTCATGAAATATAACCATTGGAGGTTAGATTGCCACCAAGGCATCCTAATTGAGTTTGTGGTCTATCTTAGATGATTGCAAATTTGGAAAGGCTAGGAAAAGGGGTTAAACTAAGGGATGGGGAGTGCAAAAAATGCACTTAGCAACTTGTATTGGCTTTCTAAGCATCTAAGGAGAAATTGACTCATTTGGATAGGAATTTTTTTTATATCTATGACATAATAAATTCATTAGAGAAAATTGTTGACACGTGTAGACTAGAAACAACAAACACCAAAATAGGTAGCAAGTTTGGATAGAGGAATGGTGCAAAAATGGTGTCATTCTAAATATTTTGATTTTTTGCATGCTTTATGGGGCGGTGATGACATCAATACCCCCAAGTTCAAGGTTCTCCTTTAAAATTTAGAAGGAATGCAATTTTTTTGAAGAAACTTGAAATGGAAGACATAGAATAATAGATAAGTTAATTTTTAGAAATAGAAAAAAGATGAGAGATAATAAAGGATAAAAGAGGAGGGGAGGTTGAAAATGAATTTATTTTCACCATGCAAGGAGGAGAAAAAGAGCTCTATATAAAATAGGAGAATGACACTTTTAATGCACTCTATAGTAGTCTCAATGGGCAAGACCAACACAACAATGGACTAGGGATAGGTACACACCTAAACTTAGACTCTAGACTAGGTTAGACTAATATTTAGCATGATGTTTCAAATATTTTAAATAAATCACCATGTGGGTCTTGATGCGACTTTGTGGGATCAACGATGAATTTAATTGGTTATTGGTAAGATACAAATTCATGGCCAACTAAAATTGGCCCTGAATTTATGATTTTACACCCTAAAAAGAGGGGGTATAAAATTGAAGAAGATGAAAATGGAGAGAAAAAAATAAAGAAAATATGGATAGAGATAGAAAATAATATAGATACAAGAGAAGAATATTAATATTATAATTGTTTAGAGATTGTATAATTTTTAATTATTCTTGTTATGATTTGAAATTATTTAAATTTTAGTAATGTTTTTTTGTAGCAAGGTGTACTCGAGAGTAGAGAGTGGTGGCCTAGCACAATAGAGGATGTTGTGAGAAAATCCATAGTAGCTGATAGGAATATCTTAAAGGCTATGGGCCTACTACATCTAGTATATATACCCTAGGTAGATGTGGATAGGGCCCTCTTGAAAAATCTTATAGAGTAATATTATCTGAAGTCATAAACATTCTAGATTTCTACTAATGATATGACCATTACACTAGAGAACATGTGGTATATCCTAAGGATCCCTATTAGGGAGAGGGTAGTGTATAGAGCACAAGTTCCTCAAGCATCATTATATATATTTTTGAGAGACCCAACACACAATATATGCTAGAGTGCATTGCATGTTGATGAGATGCCAAAGTGATATGGGGTCAACACACTCATGACTATACTCTATGGGGTAGTATATAGACTCTTGGTGTGCCACACTAGCAAGTAAAACTTGTTGTGGGTATTGGTACGGGTTACAATAGACATGCAAGATTAGCAGGTTAGATTTACATGGGGCTTGTATGTGTTAGCCTCTCTATACAAGATATTGTATCATATTATATACAAGAACTAGAGTGGTATTTTATGTACCATTCTACTATAGGTATGGTGCTAGTAGCACATAGTTATCCATTTATTTCATGCACTTCCAAGGCCATTACCCAACCTAGAGAGACCGACAACTTATAGGTGAACCTAACACTTTGAGCATGTGTATAGGACACACACTAGTATCCAACCATTGAGTAGGAAGTTGGTGGGTAAGCTCAAAGACTACATGAGCATATGTCATCCATAGCATCAATACCCAGGATGAGTAGAGGATAATTGTGATCTAGCTTAGGTACAAAGGATCAGGTGGGTGAATATAGACTAATATGAGCTAGATCTATTTTTGTTTAATTTGGTGTAGTAGTAGTTTGGCATCTTGTAAGGAGTGTCAAACCTAGGGGACCTCTGGTATAGCTAGGTGCAAAGGGACCCATCAAGGATCAAATGAGACCCTAGCATGGTGATGTTTATAAAGGAGGATCTAGAGGATCCCTTACATATTGATGCAAAGGTTGATGATATCAAGGTGGATCTCAACTACAAGCAATGTAATATGAGCTTAATACCCTTGAGGATCTCACCATAAATGCTAGTTTTGAGGCACCATATCATGGATAAAGGCATGTATTTAACATTTTTAGAGACCACCTAATTGACCATAGAGTGATGGCAAAGGGTGCCATATTAACCTAGACTTAAAATAAGGTAGTGGTTATCATGTATTGTATTAGTGAGCTAGACTTGAAATATGGTAGTGGCTATCATATTTTGTATTAATGGCCTAGACATAAAATATGGTAGTGGTTATCTTGTTTTGTATTGATAGCCTAGACTCAAAAAATTGTAGTGGTTATTATATTTTATAATAATGATATAGACTTGAAACATGAATAGTGGATACTAGGGTTCATTGTGATGGAGTGGACTTGGGTTGCAATAGTGGATATCATATCTCAATTCTTGAAGAAATAAGAGATGGTTTCTCATATCCTTGATATGTATCCATGTGTTCCATTGGAGGGGATTATGGGATTATTTTTAATGAATGGTTGTATGCACAACTCTATGGTTGATGGTCGATTACACTTAAAATTTTGAAGGAAAATATTCCTTGAGTTTTGGGACATAATAATTATGGGGTTCTTATGTGCCTTTAAATTTTAATAATGAGATGGAAAGGGAACCATAGAGTTCCCCTAATTATTGTAGTACAAAAATTATTCTCAACGAATGAATCAAGGATATCTAAGGCCAGGTTTTAGCCATAGTGATTTTCCTATGATATATGATGTGTTATGTGATTGTGTGATACATATCTACCCTTGTATTATGTTATTATTAGATTTTGAAATTATATACATGTTATTATGTGTAATGAATTGGAAATATATTGTGCTCTAATGGTTTGTCTCTTAAATATAAGTATGTTTGTATTAAGGGTTAGGGAGGGTACACACATAGACTCTTGTGTCACCCATGGGAGATGCCCTCTAATAATTTTACAAGAATAAGAGTAATTCTAAGATATTTGAAACTAAACCATTTTATCTAAAAATAGAGTATATTACCACCATTATATTCTCTTAGATATGGGGGACTTGGATCCAATGAGAAAGGATATAAGTCGATGAGAGAAAAATAAAATTTGTGTAAGACATTGAACCTATGACATATAGGGGTTGAGAGGGAGTGCCTTCCATTATCCCTAAAAGTGTAATATGAGGCAACATAAATAGGAGAAGGTGATATTTATGAAACAAATAGGACTAGAATGAGCACATGTGCATGCACATGTAAAGATAATATAGACAATGACATATTGGATAGATAAGGGTTTTACATCCTATTTTAGAAATTTTAGAAATTTTAAAAATTCAAAAAACAAGACCCAAGTAAGAAATTTCCTATGTTAACCCAATTAGTGATATCAAATCCCCAATAATTATTAAACTCGATCCAATATTGACTTGTATTTGAGGTTAAAATTTAATAAAATAATAGTAAATTATACCCATTAATAAAGGTTATTGATAAAGATAGATTAACCAATATCACTAAGGATGAATATGAATGGTGCCTTTTAGACTTACATTAACATCGTTATAGGCTTACATAAATTATGTCGAAAGGATTTGTATGAAAAATGACCAAAGGATTACATTAATACTTACCTATAGGGTACATAAATAATTCTCATAAGAACTTCCTCACACTATTATCCTTGGTGGATCAAAGTACATATATTTCAACACCTTCCCATAACCAAAATGAGGGGTGAAGAAGAGGAGGCATTACAGGTAACACCTCCCCATCCACTATAATGGATTCTCATATGGTACTCTTAAAAATTATATCTTAATTTTATTTAGTCTTGTAATGGAATCTTTGATGGAGTGTCCTTTCATTTTATAATAAACGTAAGTATTTGGATTCTTTAGAAGCCTAGGCTTTCATTTAGAAAACTAAGCCTTATGTTCCATTGATTTAAATTTGTAGAGAAAAAAATAACCTATGAAGACAATTATCGATAGATCTATTGGGATCTAAGGTAATTGTGCGGCTATATTCCTCTACAATCGAGGGATTGGGGGTTTAGGGTTCACCAAGAGTGCTTTTAAAACTCACTGTAAGTTTGAGATGGAATGTTTGATGTGTTTACTATAAAACACTTACGTTTGACCTTTTAAAATAAACTACTATAATAGCTAAAAAGTATACTATAAACTAAATAAAAAAATACAAATGCAAAAAAAACTATCCTAACAATCATTCTTATTTTTGTATGTACACTAATCCTATGAAATTAAAAAACAAGTTTTATTTTTCCTTTAAGTAATGGTTCAAGGGATAATGCGCATACAAGTTATCCTATTGTGTGAACTACATGAAATTTTTGTTTACTATCTAAAATCTAAAGTAAAAAAAATTATTTTCCTTATGATCTAAAGAAAATGAATTTTAATTTCTTTAATTAATATACTAGATATGGTTAAAATTTAATTTAATTTTGCTTTATTAATTATAGAAAAATAAAAACAAATGAAAGCACACAATAAACAACCTAAACAAATTAACAAATACCAACTTATGCTAATGTTAATTCCTACATTGGATTTGAACCCCAAGTCCTATTGCTACAAATCCATTTTTACACCTTGCAATTCTTGATCATGATTTCGTTCAGAACTACAAACAAAGATAAAAATTAAAATAATAATGGTTAGTGTTTTGGGGCTTGGTTAAGCTGCTATGAAGGTTAAGCTTGTAGGCATAGTAGTCAAACCCCTTGGTCCATTTAACTAACTATATGATAAAAAATAGTATTTTAGATTTTATACATGGACAATAGGATGTAAAATAAAAGGTAAGGTTTTGATAGTATGCAATTTATAAATAAGAAAATGCAAGACTAAACACAAAAAATAATAGAGAAAGCAAATGATTACCCTTAAATCTATTACAGTTGAATTCATGCCCTATAATGAACAATCATGAATTCATGATAGCAAAAGAAAAATATAAATCATAACATAGAAAACACACTCTGTAATGCACTTGCTAAATTTATACCTAATAAAAAGGATTGCACATTCATGACAAAAGGAAAGGGGCAAAATAGAGGGTTTCACCCAATCTTCCAAATTCATGACCCTTAGGGATAGACCATGATTTCAAGATAGAAAAAAAAGGTGATGAGAAAATAATGGTAATGTGCCTGAACACCAAGAAAATGAAGTTATAATTAATAGAGAAAGACAAAAATATAAGAAATGCAAATATATAGATGCAAGTCTAAACAAGTGAAATGTAATCTAAACATTAAAAGAACATAACCTAAGTACAATCAAGCAGGAAAACAATCATGTAAATGACTAAAAAAAAAGTTTAGTTAACATAAAATAAAATAAAATGTAGATGGGAAACACAAATATTATAAACAACAATATGTGTAAGAGTGTATAAAAAACCTAAGTATTAAAACACAATAGATGTATATATGAAAATTGATTCTAACACAATAAGAATGAAAAAATATTAAAATTAAAATGTACTCTATTGTAAAATAAATAAATAATGATAAGTCTATGTGATATCTAATACAAAAAATGAAATAAATCTATCTAAAATAGAAGGTAAACTAGAAGAACACTAATGTAATAGAAAATAACTATCTACAAAAAAATTGGAAGACCAATAGAGAGTTGAAGGCATGACTAAAGAAGAAAGCCTATCTTCCCCTTATAGTTGATAGAGATGAAGATATACCTTGTGCACAATATTCCATTGGAATATTTGCACTTGCCTTCTATTGTGGCTAGTCAAATATCATATTAGAAAATCAAATAATGGAGATAGGAGATCGAAGATAGAATGTGGGTTCTTGAAGATAGAATATAGGATAAAAAATGGAACATGGAAAAATAAGAGGATTCAACCCTTATATTTATAGGGGGTTGGAGGATAGGGCAAGAAAAAGCAAAAATTCTAAAAACTAGGTTTAGGATTGAAAAGCAAAATGGCATCACAGGAGTTATGGTTTTGAAGGCAAAACCTTAAACTACCAAATTCATGGTTGATTTGATATGCCCACGAATTCATGAAATATAACCACTAGAGGTTATATTGCCATCAAGGCATCCTAATTGAGCTTGTGGTCAGTATTATATGATTGTAAATTTGGAGAGGCTAGGAAAAGGGGTTAAACTAAGGGATATTGAGTGCAAAAATTGCACTTAGCAACTTTGAGTGGCTTTCTAAGCACATAAGGAGAAATTGAATCATTTGGATAGGAAATGTTTTTTATATCTATGACATAATAAATGCATTAGAGACAATTGTTGACACATGTAGACTAGAAAAAACAAACACCAAAATAGGAATGCAAATTTTTTGAAGAAACTTGAAATGGAAGACATAGAATAATAGAGAAGTTAATTTATAAAAATAGCAAAAAGAGGAGAGATAAGAAAGGATAAAAGAGGAGGGGAGGTTGAAAATGAATTTATTTTCACCATGCAAAGATGAGAAAAATAGCTCTATAGAAAAGGGGAGAATGACACATTTAATGCACTCTCTAGTAATCACAAGGAGCAATACCAACACAATAATAGACCAGGGAGAGGTACACACCTAAACTCACACTCTAGACTAGGTTAGACTAAGATTTAGCATGATTTTTTTAATATTTTAAATAAATAACCATGTGGGTCTTGATGCGACTTTATGGGATCAACTATGAATTCAATTGGTTATTGGTAATATACAAATTCATGGACAACTAAAATTGGCCATGAATTTATGATTTTGCACCCTAAAAAGAGGGGGTATAAAATTGAAGAAGATGAAAATGGAGAGAAAAAAAGAAAGAAAAAATGTATAGAGATAGAAAATAATCTAGATACAAGAGAAGAATATCGATATTATAATTGTTTAATTATTGTATAATTTTTTATTATTCTTATTATGATTTGAAATTATTTAAATTTTAGTAATGTTGTTTTGTAGCAAGGTGTACTCGAGACTAGAGAATGGTGACCTATAACACTAGAGGATGTTGTGAGAAAACTCATAGTATTTAATAGGAATATATTATAGGCTATGGTGCTACTACATCTAGTATATATACCCTAGGTAGAGGTGGATGGGGCCCTCTTGACAAAGCTTATAGAGTAATGTTATCTAAAGTCATCAATATTCTAGTTTTCTACTAGTGAGATGACCATTACACTAGGGAATACGTGGTAGATCTTGAGGATCCCTATTAGGAAGAGGGTAGTGTATAGAGCACAACTGCCTCAAGCATCATTATAAATATTATTGAGAGACCCAACACATGATGTATGCTAGAATGGATTGCATGTCAATGAGATACCAAAGTGATATGAGATTGACACACTCATGACTATACTCTATAGGATAGTAGATAGACTCTTGGTGTGCCACACTATCAAGCAACACTTGTTGTGGGTATTGGTATGGGTTACAATATACATGCAAGATCAGCAAGTTAGATTTTCATGGGGCTTGTATGTGTTAGCCTCTCTATACAAGATATTGTATAATATTATGTACAAGCACTAGAGTGGTATTATGTGTACCATGCTACTATAGGTATGGTTCTAGGAGCATATAGTTATCCATAGATTGCATGCACTTCCAAGGTCATTACCCAACATAGAGAGACCAATAACTTATAGTTGGACCTAAACTTTGAGCATGTGTAGAGGACATACAATGGTATCAAACCATTGAGGAGGAGGTTGGTGGGTAAGCTCAAAGACTACATGAACATCTGACATCCATATCATCAACACCTAGGATGAGTAGATGATAATTGTGAGCTAGCTTAGGTACAAAGGATCAGGTGGGTGACTATAGATCAATATTAACAAGACTATTTTGGTTTGATTTGGTGTATTAGTAGTTTGGCATCCTGTAAGAGGTGTGAAACCTAGGGGACATCTGGTATAGCTAGGTGCAAAGGGACCCATCAAGGATCAAATGAGACCCTAGCATAGTGAGGTTTATAAAGGAGGACCTAGAGGATCCCTTACATACTGATCCAAAGTTTGATGATATCAAGGTGGATCTCAACTACAAGTAATATAATATGAGCATAATGCCCTTGAGGATATCACCACAAATACTAGTGTAGAGGCACCATATCATGGATTAAGGCATGTAGTTAACATTTTGAGAGACCACCTAATGGACCATAGAGTGATGGCAAAGGGGGCCATATTAACCTATAATTAAAATATGGTAGTGGTTATCATGTATTGTATTAGTGAGCTAGACTTGAAATATGGTAGTGGCTATCATATTTTGTATTAATGGCCTAGAAATAAAATATGGTAGTGGTTATCTTGTTTTGTATTGATGGCCTAGACTCATAAAATGGTAGTGGTCAAATACACTTAAAATATTGAAGAAAAATGTTCCTTAAGTTTTGGGACATAATAATTATGGGTTCCTTATGTGCCTTTAACTTTTAATAATGATATGGAAAGGTAACCATAGAGTTCCCCTAATTATTGTAGTACAAAAATTATTCTCAACAAATGGATCAAGGATATCTAATGCCAGGTTTTCCCCATAGGGGTTTTCCCATGATATATTATGTGTTATGTGATTGTGTGATACATCTCTACCCTTGGATTATGTTATTATTAGATGTTGCCATTGTATACATGTTTTTATTTTTAATGAACTAGAAATATATTATGCACTCATGGTTTTATACTTTAGTTATTTGGTAAGATTTTGATGACTAAATAAAGTGCTACTCATATAGCTTGTGGATATGTAATAAAATAAAGGAAAGGATTCACTAGTTGTGAGTAAGGAAATAGTTTAGAATATTCTTAGTTTGTTAATTATGTAAATAATGACACCTATGAATTTAATTTTGGTTTTGGAAATATGAATATGGTAAGATAGATATCTTAGGCTAGCTCATTATGGAGATGAGACAAATACTTAAGCTAGCTTACCATTGATATAAGACAAATATCTTAATCTAGCTCATTGTGGAGATGATATAGATATCTAAGCTAACTCATAATTGAGAGAAGATATATAGCTTAGGCTAGATCACCATGGAGATGATATAGATAGCTAATCTAGCTCATTATGTAGATGGGTTGGATAGCTTATGCTAGCCCATCATGGGGATGATATATATAGATAAGCTTATCTATCATTGTATGAGACATGTAACTTAGGCTAGCTCATTATATATAGGATATATATATATATCTAATATTACTCATTGTTGAGATGAGATAGATAGCTTAGGCTAGCTCATCATGGAGATGAGATAGATAGCTAAGCTAGCTCATCATTGATATGAGATAGATAGCTTAGCTAGCTCATTGTTGAGATGAGATAAATACCTTATGCTAGCTTATAATGGATATGAGATAGATAGCTTAGGTAGCTAATAGTTGAGATGATATAGATGGATAATACTAGCTCATCATGGATATGAGATAGATGGCTAAGCTAGCTCATCATTAGGATGGGATAAATTGCTTAAACTAGCTCATTGATAATATGAGATAGATAGTATAAGCTATATCATCATAGATAAGAGAGATAAATTGACTCATAAGAGCCTAAAAAGTGTGTATAAACATATAAATAAATATATATACCTTTCTTTGATAAGGATTTAATTATTGGGGAGTGACAGTGAGAATGCATGAAGAAAGTTATTTTTTTTTATATTAAAGTACCTAAAATGGATATTGGCAGTTATAAAGGGTTAATTATATTTTTTTTAATTGAGGAATAACATTTTGGATCCATAAGGGAGGAAAGTATAAGGGATAAAAATTAAAAGAAAATATTTTTAGAAATAGACAATAATTGTTTTTTAAATAGGAGATATAAGTGGAGATTTGGATAATTTATAAAAAGAATATTTTTAAATTTAAAAATATGGTAAGGAAAAATCAAGAAAAAATACAAATAAATGATCGAATATTAGAAATACAAGATCATGGATTATTAAATACAAGTGAAGAGGAAAAATAGGTTAAAAATTCATATTTTTTAATTGTGGAGAAATTCTTAAATGATCAAGAATATCCCACCAAAATTTATTTTTTTTAAGAATTAATTTTTGATGAAGCAAAAGATAACTATTTTTCAACACTTAAAAACTATGTCAATGTTGCCTTCAATAAAATTGAGTACCACTATATTTCATTATCTATTAACATAGGAAAGATAAAAAATATATCATTTTTCTTTCTGGAAGACAAGACTAAAAAATAATATGAAATAATTAAAAATTTGAAGAGGAAGCTTATAATGAAGGATAACACTTGTGAAAAAAATGATTTAAGGCCTATGACAATGAATGAATATTATGATACCATAGAATTTAAACCAATGATGACTTATGCATATTGTGATAATAGTGATTTGGGACCCATGACAAAAATAGAACTTGTTCTTAGAGTAGATGTTGCATGTGACACAAAGAATTTTAATATGGTTTATGAAGAAAAAGAGTGTGCAGACAATGTGTGTGGTAAATAACATAGTAATATTGTAATATTGTAATATTGTAATAATGAAGACTTCAAATAATAAAAAACAAATGCAAACTTTGTGATAGGCATGGACATAAGATAGAAATATGTTGAAAGTTTCATTTTTGTAAAATTTGTGGAGCTACAAATCACTCTTAAAGACATCATTGGTATAAAGGAAATGATAATATGAATCATAAATGGATAAACATACACAAATGAGATATTATTGAATAAATTATTACAAGGATAGCACTAAATGGATTTCTTCAAAAAAGTTGTTTTAATTTTAGATATGGTCAAAGAAAGAACTTTTGTAGGAGTCAATTCAAAAGAAAATTAGTACTAGTAATAATGCCAAAGTCAGAGCTAAAAGGTGAAGACAATTGAAAGAAATATGAAGATGAACTTTGAATACTAAAGTCTTCAATAACCAAATAATGTAATATAAGGGTTGTTGAAGAATATTACATTATTTGGTAATGCAAAAAAGTACCCGCATGGTACCATTGTACATTTGTAAATATGAGATTAGAGTGTGAGTTCTTAGGTTTAAGGTGTGTGATTTATATTTTTCCTAAAGTATGTGTCTATGTGTAGTATGAGTTCAAGTGTCATAAAGTGTGCACATGTGTAAAGTAAAAGAGTATGCAAGTGTCATCTAATTAAGTTTTAAAGTGTGTGCAATATGTCATATAAGTTAGTGAAAATTCTTATGTGTAGGTGTCAATTATACAAGCGGTAAGATGTAAAGTGAAGGACCTTGAGAGGTTTGTCTTATGTATGGAATGGAAAATGATACATATCTTGGATATGTGAGGAGAGCAATAGTCAAGTATTGAAGAGTCATCTTCTAAGGTTATATTATGGAGACAAAGATCCATGTATTGTATCTAATTATCAAAGGATAAATTGTAAAAGAGATCTTGTATATTTGATTCATCAATAATATAGTGAGTTTATTTATTATGTTATATTGTTATATTTCATGAATTTTATATTCATTGACATTGATATTATTATATGAATTTGCACGCATATCATTTTAATTTGAGATATATTAGATCTTTTATATTGTGAACTATGATTAATCTAGGTAAAATTCCATCATAGGCTTCATGCCTCTTCTAAATGGTTGCTTCCCTTTTTCACCTATAAGTAGTAATTTTTCATTTTTCTATTGTATGTAAGGCCTCTATATTTTGAAGTAGATTCACCAATTTTTCAAAGCTTGGTGTTTTATTAGTAATATTTAGTGTAGTAAAGAAAAATTTATACTTTAATGAGGAGGATCTAAAATTTATAGGAACTAAATTTTCATTAGGTACTTGAATTCCTAGTGCTTGTAATGATGCTTACAATTCTACTATTCTTCTCATGAATGGCTCTATATTTTTTTCACTCTTCACATTATGAAAATGGAGTTGGATCTAGAAGAATATATTTTAATTTTAATTCTTGGCTTCAAACATTATTTTTAGTTTCTTCAATACATCCTTGGTTCTGGTTGTATCCCTAATGTATACCTGAATCTCATATAATACTCCAAACATGATTATTAATCTTACTTTTCTTTATGTTTTTCTTTTTTATGGGTGATGGCCCCATCTATTTCTTCCTAAAATTTATAAAACTCAAGTTGTCCTACATTTGATCTTCTAGGTAGCTTAATTATTTCCCCTCAACAATTGGAAATATGGTAACAATATCTTTGGTGGTCCACTGGCCATAGTAAAACTTTAGAAAATATGAATCCTCTTTTTTTTTTTGGTAGTATTAAAAATGAAGAGGGTTTTAACAGTATCCCACAACCACTACAGAAATGGCCACAAGGGCAAGATAAAAAAAATAAAACCTCATCGGACAGCAATGAGGTAGATAGAGAAAACTGCTTACACCAAATACAACAAGCACCTAAGGAGGGAGAACTAAGATAGCTCTGCACCAACTTATCCATACCCTAAGAAAAAAAAACAGCTAAACTCAATACAAATTTAGACAAAACTAGAGCCAATTTCAAAGAGCACCATAAATTTATTTGATCGATATCAATTAGCGTTAAGTCATGGGAAACATAATGTTTAAAATCCTTAGAAGCCTCAAGAGCATAGACCTCCTCCATTAATTTCTCTTGAATTCAAACCTAAGGAAGAACATCACAATCTGGGAGGGCTGGTGGATGGGGGGGTTGTCAGTCACACCTTCTTTGCAGCATAAACCCTTAGATTTATGATGATCACCATAATAAGCAAAACAAGAAGGCCTCAGTTTTGATTTCATAGAATCTTCAATGATCACTTTAGGAGGTAAATTGAATTTTATAGAGGGACTAGCTGAAGGAGTAAGGTCTTCCACATTGAAAGCCTTCCCCCAAATTCCTTTAGAAGAGACTTGAATATTTCTATAAATTTTCTCAGAGCCCTTCTTGAAGGAAAATAAATAGATATCTTCATTACAATCAGAATCCATCCTAGAGGCTAATTTGGAGCAACCTTCAAGGGAGATATGGGAATCCACCATCATCTTAGTTCCACCAGCCAAGGGACTAGGAATATCTACAAAAGGCTTGAGCAAATTTTTAGAATTTAAACCACATTCAAAGGTAGCCTACTCAAACACCAATATCGCAAGGCCTTGATTAATAGGGGTCTAACCACGGTGACCTTGAACACTCAAAAATGACTTCTTCATAGAATGGAAAATAAACAAAGGAATATTCATGCAAGCTTTACATCTCAAATGATTTAAAAACATAGCATACAAACTCCTAATTATTTCATAGGAAATATCAAGGGTAAAATAATCCATAATAACTCTAGCAACCTGATCCCAAGGAGGAGGTAGGGCCATAGTGTTGAAACCATTCTAGACTCTAGGCAAGAATTCCTCCTTGTCTAAGAAAATACTAATCTCCTACAATAGAGAATATTTATCACAGTTGTGAGATGCTTCATCTATACCAAGTTGGTGGTCCTTCTAATGAGCTCCAATGTGACCTGAAATGACTAGGAGCTAATATTGACCCAACCAACATTCCAAGAAGAAACCATCTAGTTAGTAATAACTGGGCTATGACCATGCAACTTTTGAATATACTCCAGAAGACCCCCATCCACCAAGATAGTTTTAACCTCCTCATAAAAGGATATAGACGTAGGCTAAATATGGGGTTTACTCAATTTAAGATTAGACAGGTAGATATTCACTTTACCCATACTATCAATTGACCAGGTAAACTCAAACACAGAAAAGAGAAATAAAACTCAAGAAAAAACACTCCCAACAGCAACAAAACTCTGGCAAAGGACAACCTAGGCCATAATATAGTACATATATAGAATCCTCACCCCAAAAGTTAACAATATAACACCAAATAAAGGCTTGGGAGGGAAAAGCAATGGAAAAAAAAGAGTCCCAAGAATAGCCATCAAGGGAAATTAACCCTCCTCATGATAGATAGCAAAAAACCATGCGACGAGCAACAAGACTAAACCCATCATGGGGAGGAGTGACGTAAATATCAAGAGAGAGTGGATAAGACTACCAAGAAGAAGCTTAGAGGACAAGGGAAAGAGTCCCAAATCCCAAGAGGAAAAAACCTTAAATAAATCTTAGAAAGAACCAGGTGTACACAAGAACAACAAGATAGCAATAGGTGTAAGGTTCCCCCAAGACAACCTGGCTAAAAAATTGCCATGTGAGCACCAACTCAAAGCAAAGAGGAGAGCATTAAAAAGGGTAACGACTTCTCTAGGAAAATAAATATCATAACCCAGCCAGCACAATGTAGAAACCATACCAAGGAATTGACAGGTACTATGACATGGAACCATAGACTCGAGTGCCCACCAAGAATGTTCTAGAGACTACACAAGACCTAGAGTGGTCCAGCTCCCGAGGGCATGAGAAGACGTTGGAAAAGATTCCAAAATTTGAAATTAAAAAATTAGGGGAGGGAAAGGGACCACATTTCTTCTCAATAAGCATTAATTGAACCAAGAGGGCTCTAAAGGACAAGTTAGCCAAGCAAATTAAAAGCCCTCCATGTTCATTCCAGTATAGAATAACTACCAACAACCACTAAGAGAAAGTAGCTATGCCAGAAGCCCAAATGCAACCTAAAAATCATAAAGGCTTCTCATCATTGATAAGGTGAATTAACTTAGGAGGAAATTAAGTGCGCCATATCATCAGGTCTTGACTAGAAATTCCCAAATTAGCACGGAAATCAGCCACCACATTCCCTTATCTAAACTTGTTCCTGATGATCAACTCCTCTAAAGACAATAAATGCACTCTTGATTCTTCAATTAAATTGGAGATTCGCCATCCCGAACTGTAATCACCTTTGAAAATATTAATAATATTTAATATGTCTCCTTCAATCCTTTTATTTTCTTTTGTTTATTTGAATAAAATTTGTTTGTTGAGTAAATATAATTTTATACTCATATCATTAATTGACGTTTCTATAAATTCAAAATAATTGTTTCACCAAATAAATCTTATGGAGGTGACAAAGTGTTTCTTACTTTAAAAATATTATTTCTAAATCCTTTAAAAATAATAATTTATTCCTTTCTTTTTATTTTTCAATCAAAAGGAATGCATACCTTTTCTCCATTTTTTTTCTGTCTCACTAGTTTATGAGGTTAATGTTTGTAGTTCTTGATCCTTAAGACAATTGAGCAAACACATATCCTTTTACTAGTTGCCTAATTTTCTCGTGTTATTTTCTTTGAAAAACTTATTAAATAAAATTTGGTGCTTTCAAAACCTTTGGTTGCACCTTTTTATTATGAAATATGTTTTTGAATTTTATAGATGATATAATTTTGTTCAATTGAAACTTCTTATCACTTTTGATCATATGCTTTGAAGCCTTTGTCTACTTAGATCTATTCTTCTTTTTTTAACCACCCTCTTTCTTGATCCAAGGGAGAGATTTTTTTTTTTTTAATTTCTACTAGAAACAATTAACTCACTAAGAAGACCCAATAAAATCAATAGTGAATGCAAAACCATATTTATTTTATTATTGCTATAGAGAAGACTCAAGTGGACTAGAGTATTCAAATTCCCATAACTTCCTTGGGTTTACTTTCTTAATCTCACCATTAGAAAAAGTGTCATCAATGGTCCCTCCATTTCCCCTACACTACCCTATATGAGATAATTTGACCACAACATAGGTTTTAATATTTAAGGACTATATCACTTAAAGGTGATACTTTTTTCTAATCCTACATACTACCATCTATGCACAATTATAATTATTATGGCATAATTCCTTAATGATTAGTTAGTTTCATCTACCTATAAACTAAGACCATTAAAACTCAACTGATAATGATAATGGTCATACTTGCCCACTTAAAACATACCACCACTATATTACCTTGTGAATGATCCAATGAGTGAAGATTACACAATCCTCAATGCTAGTGTTTATCATTCATAATTACCTAGTGGAATTGTCCATCCACAACTTGACTAGGATTGGGTACAAATCAAATCTAGGGATTATTACTGAGGTTTTTAAAAATAAAACCTATATCAACCACCTGTTAATCTCAAGGGTCCTATTCAATCATCAATTTTCTATCTCACAAAAATATAAAATGCTATAATACCAAAACTCCATACTAGCATCAACATATCATATTGACAAAGACTAAGGAATTTAGCAATTTATGTATTTCATTTATTTTCATGAAAATAAGTAAAGCAACATCTATAATTCATAACCAAATTCCATTAATTACTTTCCCTATTATTCCATCATCTTCTTCAATAAACAAAATTTATCCATCTTGCTAACTACAAATCCTTCCCAAAGAAACTTAACATAGAAAGAAAACATCAATTCATCTTCATCTATTAAATAAAAATTTATGGCAATACATCAAGGATGTTTACAATATATCCCATCCTTCATCAATAATCATAACATAACTTCTACACATGATATCTCTTAAGTATTTCTCTTTTCCAAATACAACATTACATTTCAAACATCAATTCCCAAAACCACAAGTTTCATCCTCTTTCTAATGTCTTCTACTTGATATATTTTTTCCTTCATTGAGCTTACAAGCATGAGCATAGGGATTTTTGTTCATTGAGATTATGACCATGAGCTAAAATGCATCATTAAAATAAAATCATGCAATAAAAATGCAATTTTTTAAATCATAAACAAGAAAAGTCCATACTTCTCTCACTCAAGTTTGACTTCCTTGCTACACAAGCCACATTTAACTCCTAGAATAAATTTAATATTCATTCCTTCAAGAATAAAACAATCACCTCTTTTCTTGAAACAAAGAGTTATTTTAATATATGGTCTCTATTAATAATTCTTCCAATATTCTTAAATATGGGTTTATTACTCTTCTAATAAACCCCATCATAATCCTTATTAATAAATAAATATTGATTATAAAAAAATACACAATAATTTTTTAATTTAATAAAAGTCTTAAATCTAATATTAATTAATAGGTTTAACCCTATTAATTAAATATGACTTAGTTAAACTATTAATTAATTAATTAAATTAATATTGAATAATAATTTAACACCTCTATCCTCTGGTTATTTGTACTCGTTAATGGCTCTCACGTAGGGTCTTTTCATTCCTATCATGGTCTTCGTCAAGGTGATCCACCGTCTCTCTTTATTTTCATCCTCATGGTTGAGGCTCTTGGAAGGTATATTTCTCGATGGCAGAATGATTTTGGGCTACGTTTGGTGCTTCCTTGCAATCCTATCTCTCATCAAAAATTTGTTGATGACACTCTAATTTCTTGTGTTGCTTCGGTGGTCATTTCTAGGGAAGTTAAATCTCTTTTATAATGCTATGAAAGGGTGGTTGGTTAGTAGATCAATTTTTTGAAAAGCAATTTATTTTTCATCAATACTCTGGAAGTAAGGCAAAGAAGGAGTGTTGATATTCTAAATTGTAATTTTACCTCTCTCCCATCCTCTTATCTGAGTCTTCCTCTTCTTATTGGTCATGCCAAAGATGCTTTTTGGATCCTGATGATTGAAATAATTCATCGTAAATTAGCTTCTTGGAAGGGTGCTCTTTTGAGTCAAGTGGAGAAGGTGTTGCTAGTCTAGAGTACTTTGTAGAGCATCCCCATCTAGATTTTGTCCTTTTTCTACCTTCCTGGTAAAGTGGTAGTAAATTTGTATAGCATTTGTAAGGCTTTTCTCTGGGTCAACCTTGAGATTAAAGGTAAATTTCATTTAGTTTTCTAGGAGAAGCTTTGTAGGAGGAAACAATATGGTGGTTTAAATTTGAAGAATACAACTAGGGAAAACAAGTCTTTGGTGGTGAGGCATGTTTGGAAGGTAGCTTCTAATATTGACCATTTGCGGTGCAAAATTTTGAATGCTAAGTACAATTTTGATTCATTTATTTTTTATTTCCTCCAATATGGTGGTATGGCCTTTTTGGAATAGTCTTGTTAAATATTGCGAGTTCATCAATTTTAACTCTACATGGATTATTGGAAATAGAAGGAATGCAAATTTTTGGGAAGATGTTTGGTTGAGAGATCATCCTTTGATTGAGGATCCTCATTTTAGAGACATGAGTCAAGGGTATAGGCTTGTTGGTCTGATTAAAGTGGTTGATTTTACAGAATATCGAGGAGGTAAAATTATCTAGACCAATATTTCTCCCATGGTGAGGAATGCAATGGGAGAATAAAATGATTTCCAATAAAAATAATGGCATCATTCTTGCTAATAGATTCTATAATAATCAAGTAAACTAATGTTTGCTTTCTGGAGAAGTCTGAGTCTAGAATAGGTTCATCAATAAGGACGATGCAAATGAGTACAACTAATTATAGCTTAATTAAAAAAGTATAAAATTATCTAATACTAGAAATACCTCTCTTACATTAAACAAACTAGCCAAAAAGGATGGTAAACCATCAATCACTAGAAAAGGGTGGTAAACCATCAAACACTAGATCCAAAATATATATATTCTTCCCACCTAATAATGTTATGGAACATGAAAATGATTGAATTTAACTATTTTATTTTTGAAACAATATAATTTGATCCAATCACTCCTTATTACTTCATGTTCTAACAACTGAGATAAGCTAATTGTTCAACACAAAAGACACTAATACTTACTATTTTAAAAAAACTAAAACTAGAAGATGTTGATTAAATATATTAACACCATTCACCACTACTTTACTAAAATGAAAAATATTATATATCAGATCCTCTATTCTTCTTTAACACATGCCAACTCAAAAAAACTAGATTTAAAATACTAGTTTTAATGTATATATGGAGTAAAACTATATTTTAAATCAAAATAAAAGTTTACATCTATTAAATTTTCTTCAGATCTTACCAATGTGTGCCCAACCAAATCCAAAATCTTGCTAAAATGAGGTTTAACATCCAAAAACTTATTTTATAGTCTTTCATTCCTTCTACTTCCTTCCTTTCTCCCCCTTTAGCCATAAGATTAAAAAGCATATTGTAGTGGAATAAGAGAATCAATGAAATGAAGTTCAAAGGTCAAGTAAGTCCCTCTTTCCTTCTTGCTCCATTACAAAATGTTTAGTTTTCCAAAAGCTACCTTCCACTAGAATGATTATCTCAATGTTCTTCACAAAAAAAAAAAAGTGCAATAATATTTATTAAAAATATGTCCCCTCCTCTCTTTAAAATTATTATTAACTAATACTTTTTATTTTGTTTTTTTAAATAAGGTGATAGTAATTAATTCAACTTCTTACTTCACCAACTCAAATTAATTAAAAAAATATATTACTAATTTCTAATATTAATAATAATTATTAACAGTAGTAATTCATTAATAATGATAACATCCTTGTTAGTACTTTAATTATAAATTCAAGATCCATAATTCAAAACACATGCATAAATGCATCCTAATGATAAATTACAAGTCTAAGCAACACAAGGGCTCTTGCTAAAAGCTATCCTTGCTTGGACTAAGATGCATATCAACAATAAGAAAAAATATTTACAACCAATGTTTTTCCATAGGTAAGAGGTATTATGATAACTATAAGGTTATTATTCACTTACGAAGGAACCCTAAGCATAGAGGTAAGGGTTATTTGGATTTTATAGCAACCACCTTGTCCAATGAAGCATTTAATCACACATACACACAAGCAAATGCTTCTACACGATTGTTTATCCTTGTGGTTTTCAATGAAAATTCATCCATCATTTTCCATTTCTCTCAACTTTGGTGGTTTCAGCCATACCAATCCACCCATGAGAGTACCTATTATTGTAACCACAAAATTCATCATTAGTGTCATATTGTAAAAATAGCATAATCCAACTTTAGTAAGAAAAATGTACAACTATCAACTCATCTTGATAGAACAAAATAGGATCATGCTAACAACAATTGCATCAATGTAAAGACTAATTACTTCAAGTTTATAATGATGCCTTCCAATTAATGGTACCAAATATAATTATTTAATATAGCCAAAGATATTGAATCTTCAAGTACTATAGTATGCTATAATGGTACATTTGATCAAGCATGGATCTTGTTATGAACCTCTCTTTTTATTTATAGAAATTTTCACCAATATGTAGAAATATCAAACATACTTCCACAATAGCAATCCATACAATAAAATAGAAATAGACAATACCCTTGAGGTAGGGCAACATCAAGAATACTCCTTAATAAAGGAAACATGTCACAAGATCTCCAACTCCATAGGCCAGGAATCTTACTAAGAATACTTTATATTACTTCCTTTTACAATTGGAGGTACATATTTCTTTATACAATAATGTGATGGTTCACCTTCCATGAGTTATAAATTGCATAATATTATAATAAGGCACTGTGTTATATATTATTATTTATGTGTGATCCATACCATAATATTATATTATATTATATTATATACCCACATGAATATACTTAGGTACTTAACATTCCACCCCCTTCACAAAAATGTTTCGTCCATAAAACATATGAATAAACTAAATAATATTATCTTCTAAGCAATGTTGACAATTGATACAAATATTAATTATTCCTCCATCCAATTTAAAATGTGTATTATGGTAGTCTATGATGCCAGATTGCCCTTGTACTACTTGAATGTCCTTAATTAATCCTTGGGTTCCATATATGTGCACCATAACTCATTTGATGCTATTTTCTCTATCTCCATGATTGTTGCCTCTCATGGTGGTGTGGATGGCATTATACCCCAACCTTAGCCTACTTTTTTACCTTATTTGTCTCTTCAATATTTGCTTCTATTTTTGGTTCATACTTTTTTTTTTCAATTGGTTATATAATATTTAAAGGTGTCCTACTTGTATTAAAACATCACCACATAGTGGTCTTACAACAAATCTTGGATATTATCCATGTATCACATGGTAATATTCGAACCTTGGTCTCCCCATTAAGTGTTCAGGAATCTAACTAGTTGAGCTAATACCACTTGATTCTTTTGGTTCATCCTTTGATTTCAATTCATATTCGATTATTGATTCCTCCTTAGACTATATTTTGCATTCTTTTACTTGTTTTTTAGTTTGTTCCCATATAATAACTTATTATTTTCATTAAATTGAGAACTATCATGTAAAGGTTATCTTCTTCCTCCTATACCATAACTTTATGAACTTATTTGGCACATTAATATTAATAGTACCTAAAGAATCCATCCATAGATAACCAAGGAAAATATATCCATATCACTCATCTTAATAGCATGAAAATATAAATATAAAACATACTTATCCATGTCGATATTCAAATATTTAAAAATCTAAACATCCTCACCCTCAAATTCTATATTTTTAAATTTTGTTGTTGGAACTTACAAATTGTTAAACAAGTACCTACTAATGAAGCTATGTTTGTTGTTAGGTTTTATAGAGACAATAACAATTTTTTTTAATACAACCATGAACTTGCAAAATATAAATTTTTATATTCAAATAAACATTTTTGAACATTAACACCCTTATCTTTTCTTTTTTCCAATTTCTTGAAATGTTCCAACTCCCTTTTTAATTCCTTTTGTTCATCCAAGAGCCTAGCAAATTTTCATCTTTTTTATTCAATCCCCATTTGCTTAAAAATGCAATTTCAAATTCTTCCCATGTGTATGTAATATTATGGGCACTATCAAAGTCCATAAACCAAGATAAATATTCCCCTTGTAAATAAGCATAAAACTCACATCTCCATAAAAATTTAGAAGAATTTAAAGACTTAAAAATTTTCCACCATTCCCAAGCATTACTATCATCCTTTCCTATGAATATTGACAATTGTATGACCTCAATCCAAAAAAACAATCTCAAAGCAACTAGGGTTATAAATAACTAACAATCTCAAATATCATCTATTCCCTTCTATAAATACTTAAATATGCATATTTTCTTCAAAATAAAACAAACAACAATTGATTTGCTTACCAATATTAAGAGATATGAAATTGTTTCTCTCTTGATGAACATTTTGTGCAACACAAAAATATTAAAAGCCCAACTTCAAATATTTGTACCTATATTAATATTAATTAGAATTTCACAAGTGACTATTCATTTGTAGTATTCAAAATAGTCCACATAATGGTGCAAAACCCATTTGGAAATGACTACTAAAAAAAGTTATTTGAATTTTTTTCTTTTAAAATAATTTCATGCAATAAAAATTTAGCATAAATACCCAACTTCAAATAGCCATAATTTTTTTTAATATTTCACAAAATTTAACAACTGAACAATCATTTTTGTAGTACTCAAAATGATATATACAATGGATTAAAAAGGTTTTAAAAAATGATTGCTAAAAAAATTGATATGAAGTTTTTCTTGAAAACAAAATTGGATACTGAAAAATGGCATAAATAACACAACTCCAAATAGACATAAATTCCTCTATACTTATCAAATTTTAACAAATGAGTGCTTTTTTTTTAGTAATCAAGCTAATCTACATGTTGGAACAAAAATATTCTAAACATAGCTGCTAAAAATACATGGCTCCCACAAGATGGGACATTTTTCTTAAAAAATATACCCTAGCTCCATAAAAAAAACCACACTTTGCAAGAATCATTGTTATGATACTAATTATTATGAACCTATTTTTTTAATAGAAATAATTCAATAATATGTAGATATATCAAACATGTATCTACAATAACAATACACACAATAAAATAGAGATAGATAATAATACCCTTGATGTAGGGTAGTACCAAGAAAACTCCTTAGGGAAGGAATCACTCCATGAGATCTTCTTCTCCACAAGATAAGACTCCTAGCATGAATACTTCATATGAATCCATTTTACAATTGGAGCTATATCTTTCTTTATACAAGAATATGATGGTTCACCTTTAATTAGTTACAAATTGCATAATATAATATTATAGAATTATGTTATATATTATTATAATTTTACATGTGGCCTATGCCATAATACAATATTATATTATATCCCCACATGAATATACTTAGGTAATTAACAAATATCTTCAAATTAAAGGTATTGTAAGAGGTATATAAACTTATTAAATTTGAGCAAAACACACAAAAACAAAATTATAAAAAGGAGTAGGAGCAAAAAACAAAAACTAGAATGTTAATTACCAACCAAAAAAGGCAAGAGTGACTCTCAAAAGAATCGTGATAAATGGGGTTTTCCCCAAAATCATAATTGAAAGTATAAAAGAGACTTCTAAAAAATGTTTTCCTCAAATGCCAAGAGTGGAAAATGGTGTGATTATCATAAGAGCAACTAATATTCAATGAAGGAGTTTTGAGCAATTTATTCATTATTTATTGCATTGTAATCCTCTCCATCCACTACACTACTACCTTCACATCCCTATGTTGAGGATAAATGCAAGAAAATCATGTAATACAAAACATATGTGATCAATGCCACCACACATGTTGTACAAGAGTATACATAATGAGTAATGCCTATTTCACTCAAAAATATGGTTCAAGGGCAATTCATTAAAATTTATTATTGATAGTGGGGGCTAAAGGAATCTAATTTCTACTTATATGGTGAAGTATTTGAATGTGCCTATCACACCATACAAACATATAATGTTGTATGTTTACAATAGGGGATAAAAATTGATGTCACTCAACAATATCTCCTCACTTATGCCATATATCCATTCATAGATGAATTTTGTTTGATTTTGTGTTCTTGGATATTTATGATGTGATTTTGTACAAATAATTTATATGGAAAAGAAATGATGTATATGATTCAAGGCCTCAAACTAACATCATTGTCATTAAATGCTAGTGTTGTATGATTCTATACATATATCCTCCTACCTTTGTTTCCTTAATTAGTGCTAAATAATGCACAAAGATGATAGGAAAGACAAAAAATATATTTTGTTGATTGTCAAGCCACAAATTAGACAAGGGACCATCACTACATTAATTTTAGGCCATACATTATAGAAGTTGATGGAAAAAATTGTAGTAGAATATGATGAATTGTTCAATTCACCAATTGTAGTTCCATTTCATTGTAAGCTAAATCATTTTATTAATTTTAGTTATTAATTATCCTTTTTCTAATATATTTATTTATCATAGACTAATACATAAAAATTATGAAGTCAATAAGTAGATCCAAGAATTGATAGAAGTGGTACATCAAACCAAGTGCTTCACATGGTAGTCCAATTATCTTGGCTCTATAGAGTGATGGAATATGGATAATATAGATTGAGTACAAAGGTTTGAGTAAAATCACTATGAATAATTATTATCCACTCCATTATTTATATGAATTTTTGGACTAGATCTACGTACAAAGTTCATCAAAACTAATCTAAATTCTGACTATCATCCAATATCTATAGATCCATTGATGTATGGAAAACTACATTCAAATATAATAAGGATTTATTTGAGTGGTTGGTTATTCCTTCTAGCTTTAACAATTCATCTTCAACATTCATGAGAATGACGAATTGTATTTAACATCCCTATACTAAATCATTTGTGGTTGTGCACATAGATGACATTCTCATCTACAATAAGGCATTGGAGGAACATCCACATCATGTTTAGTAGGTAGTTAAAATTTTTATAAGAAACAAGCTATATGCCTATCCCAAATAATCTAATAAAATTTAGGTAAGTAGAGATTGGTCTATGACAAAGAATATAATAAATATTTATAGTCTTTTGGGTCTTGCCAATTTCTATTTAAGATTTGTATTGAGGTTCTAACACATTGCTTGGCCATTACACCAAGTGACCAAATGAGGTGTGATATCCATGTTCAATTGGTAATATACACAAAAAAGGAAATTTGAGAGGGTGAAGGACCTTTTGTGTTCTATTCACATACTTTCTCTACCTAGTTTCCATGAACCTTTTGAAGTAATGACTAATTTATGAAATACATATTGGAAGCTATTTTTACACAACCTGGGTATCCAATTTCCCATCATAATAAAATAATTAATAGTGGGTAGTAGTTATAAATTTTTCCTAATATTAAAAAATAAATTCATGAAGGACCTGAAGGAGGAAGTGTACTTTGTTCTCATTCCCAAAATTGCAAAATTTAGAACAACTAAGGAAATGGATGAAATTCTTCATGAATTATTTGATGTGTTGGAGGTATTTTTAGATATTATCTCAAAGTAGTTTTCAAATAAATTACCTCCTATGAGGATCATTAGTCATAACATATATTACATACCTTGAGCAAGTTTACCAAACAAGGTAGCTTATAGAATGACACCCATAGAGAATGAAGAAATGAAGAGACAAGTCAAAGAGCTTCTATACAAGGGGATGATTAGGGAGATCTTGATTCAATTTATAATACTACTCAGACTAGCACTAAATTAAGGTGGATAATGACATATGTGTATGGACTCTTAGGCTATCAATAATATTATGAGAAAATATAGATTTTCATTACCATGTATGAATGATTTGATGGATTGTTCGAGTGGAGTAAAGTACTTCATAGAGATTGATTTGAATATTTGCTATCATCAAATTCAAATTAGAGAAGGAGATGAGTGGAAGACTATGTTAAGACCAAATAAGACTTGTATGAATAAATGGTAATGCCATTTGGATTAACAAATGTACCCCACACTTCTATGCAATTACTAAATGAATTATTGAAGCCTTTTCTTGAGAACTTTATGGTGGTTTAATTGGTTCATATTTTGGTGTTTATCAAGATGAAGGAAGAACACATAATATATATAAGTTTAGTTTTACAAAAATTTAAAAGAAGAACCATTGTAGATTAATTTTAAGGAATGTAATTTTATGAAGAAAGAGTTGGTATGTTTAGGTTTTATTATTTTTAAGTATGGTGTATGGATGGATCTAAAAAAGGTAAAGGCTATGGTGGATTGGACATCACCAAGAAGTATGTTTGAGGTAAGAATATTCCATTGTTTGACAAGTTTTTATAAAAATTACATCAATAATTTTAGTGGAATTTATGCTTCAAACATGAAAATGATAAAGGGAGGTATACATAAATTCAAATGGACATACACAAAAAAAATAATATTTCAAATATTAGGATAAATTTATAGAGCAACTAATTTTAACATTATGAGATTCTAATAATATCTTAAAAGTATAGTATGATGCAAATGAAACCAACATTACAGGAGTATTGAGCCAAGAAGGTATACCCATTACTTATTTCAGTAAGAAGCTAAATGAATCGAAGAAAACTTATTTAGTTTATGATTAGGATTTTTAAGCCATTATGTGATCACTAAATAAGTAGAGAGATTACCTATTATAAAAGGAATTTATCTTATATATGGATCATCATGCTTTGTTGTTCATTAATAGTCAACACAAATTAAACCAAAGAAATATGAAATGGGTAGAGTATCTTCAAAGTTACTAAATTATTTTGGAACATAGAAGTGGTATTTCCAATCACATAGTCAATCCCTTGAGTATGAGAAGTTTATTTATGAATTCAATGAGAATTGCAGTTGTTGGTTTTGATGCTATGAAATAGATTTTTGTTGTTAAATATAGATCTCAAAAAATATTGGACAACATGTACTAACCCTACTATAGGTGATAGAGCACCATGTCTTAATTATTTTATCCAAGAAGGATTATTATTCAAGGTACAATAGTTATGCATACTATGGAGCTCAATTATAGAGAACTTGATAAGAGAACAATGTAGTGGATGATTTTTTGGATATTTTGGATAGTTATTATTGTCTAGCAATGAGTGAAGATATAAGAATATTTGTGTAATATTATCAAGTTTTTCAACATGTGAAGGGAATAGGTCAAAATATTAGATTGTATCAACCGTTACCAATACCAAAAAGACCATGGGAAGACATAAGTATGGAGTTTATCCTTGGATTACCTCAAACACAAAGAGATAATGATTCTAATTTTTTTATTGATATATTTGAAGATGGCACAACTACTTGTATAAAAATGAATGATGCTACTTCTATTACTAATTTTTTCTTTAGAGAAGTTGTAATATTACACAACTTGCCAAATAATATTATGTAAAATAGATATTTTAATAGCATAGGCCACTTTTGGTAGACTTCATGGAAAATTTTGGACACAAAATTGATATTTAGTTTAGCTTATCATCAAAAAATGGATGGGTGAACCAAATTTATCATCAAAATCCTTAGGAATTTATTGAGGTGTTTAGTTGACAAGAAATTAAAGTTGTGGGATACTATTTTTAAGAAGCAAAAATATAGCAACTCAGTCAATAGGAGTACAACCAAAAGTCCATTTCAATTTGTGTATGGAATTTGTTGAGAGGAGTAGATGAGTTGTGGAGTATAGTTGATTTTTAGAGACCTAGTACTATAGTAGAGGACTTTGCTAATTATATGTAAGATTTACATTGGGAAGTGAAGCATGATTTATAATATATTGTCATAAAATACAAACATGTTGATCAATTCACTAACTAGGCTTCCACTTCATTGTGAGATAAAGCATTCCATTTATTTTATTCTTAATTATCCTTTTTCTAATGTACGTATTTATTATAGATTAGTACTTAAAAATTATGAAATCAAGAGGTATATCTAAGAATTGATGTAGAGGTGGCACATCAAACCAAGTGCTTCATAATGTGGTAGTCCAATTGTCTTAACTCCAAAGAATGATGAAATATGAAGAATCTATATTGAGTACAAAGGCTTGAGTAAAATCACTATGAATAATTATTATCCACTCCCTTATGTAGATGACTTGTTGGACCAACTACATGGTAAAATGTTTATTAAAATGGATCTCAAATCTGACTATCATCAAATACCCATTGATCTACTAATGTATGAAAAACTAAATTCAAATCTAAGAAGGGTTTATTTTAGTGGTTGGTTATGCTTTTTGGCTGGACCAATTCATCTTCCAAATTCATGAGGATTATGGATGATATTTTACATCTCTATACTAACTCATTTGTGGTTACCTACATAGATGACATTCTCATCTACAATAAGGCATGGGAGGAACATCTACATCATGTTCAATAGGTAAATAAAATTTGTGTAATACACAAGCTACATGTAAAGCCCAAATAATCTAATAATATTTAGGTAGGTATAGATAGGTCTACCACAAATATTATAATAAATCTTCATAGAATTTTGGGTCTTGAAAATTTCTATTAATGATTAGCATTAATGTTCTAACACATTGCTTGGCCAGTAAACCAAGTGACCAAAGGATGTGTGATATACAAGTTCAATTTGTAATATACACAACAAAGGAAATTTGAGAGGGTGAAGGACCTATTGTGTTCTATTCCTATACTTTATCTACCTAGTTTGCATCAACCTTTTGAAGTAATGAATAATTTATAAAATACATATTGGAATTTATTTTCACACAACTTGGGTATCCAATGAAACACTCAATAGTGGGTAGTAGTTTTTAAGTTTACCTAATCTTCAAAAAAAAAATCATGAAGGACCTAAAGGAGGAAGTGTGCTTTGATCTCATTCCTAAAAATACAAAAGTTAGAAAAACAAAGAAAATGGGTGAAATTCCTCATGAAATATTTGATATGTGAGAGGTATTTATAGATATTATCTCAAAGGATTTTCAAAATGGATTGCCACCTATAAGGATCATTACTCATAACATATATTTCATACCTAGAGCAAGTTAACCAAACAAGGTAACTTATAGAATGACACTCGTGGTGAATGATGAAATGAAGAGACAAGTTGAAGAGCTATTAAAGAAGGGGTTGAGTAGAGAGAGCTTGATCCAGTGTATAGTACTAGTCATACTAGAACCAAATAAAGGTGGATAATGATATATGTGTATGGAATTCTAGGCTATCAATACGATTATGATAAAACATGGGTTTTTATTACATTGTATGAATGATTTGATAGATTGCTTGAGTGGAGTAAAGTACTTCAAAAATATTGATTTGAAGAGTGGTTATCATAAAATTAAAATTAGAAAAGGAGATGAGTGGAAGACTATGTTTGATACCAAAGGAGACTTGTATCAATGGATCCATGCCATTTGGATTGACAAATTCACCCAATATTTTTATACGGTTAATGAATGAAGTATTGAAGCCTTTTCTTGAGAAATTTGTGGTGGTTTAATTTGATCATATTTTGGTGTTTATAAATATGAAGAAAGAACACCTAGTATTTTTTTTAGTAAAAGGTAAAAAAATTATTAAAACATTGATTAGGTTATACAAATCCATTTTGATATCCTGCATTTCCTGGCAAGGCTCAAATTTTTCTATTTTATTTCATCTACCCAAGTTATCTGAATCCCCTATTCTGTAAACTTTACCTCATTCTTAACTGTATATGTTCTCTTCCAAAAAATATTATTGAAGTCCTATTTATTTTTTTTTCTATTCTTGATAGCTTTCATGTTGCATTTTATTCCATAGTTGTGCCTAAATATCTTATTCTACCTCTGTCATAGAATATTATTCTTGTAATTTGGTTTGCACTATTTCTAATAACTTCCTTAACATAATCCTCAATGTCCTCTCCTCTTAACTAGATTTATCTTTAAAAATTATGTTGTTCCATTCCAACCATATTTTTTAGCAGATGAAGTCAATCCCCAAATTATAAGCTATACTTAGAGTTTTGGATTTAAAGGTGTTATGTGACCAATAGTCCCAAAAATTACTACCATTAGGAGGATACCATTCCGTTTGGCTAAATATGGAGTACCACCAATTCCAGATTGTGTAAGCATATGAGAAATAAAAAAAGAGGTGGTTTATAGTTTCTACCTATTTAAATCATATTACACATCTACTAGGTCCAATGAACCCCTTTCTACTCATGTTTTCATGATTCATAATGCTTTTGTGAGCAACCTGCCATATAAAATAATAACCTTCAGTAAACCTTTTGGTTGCCATATTTCTTTCCAAGGATGTTGTTCTTGGGGTTGGTTCTTGCTACTTTGGTGAGCCTTTCGGTAGCCTTCTTTCACTGTGTAAGTGCCTTGTTTCCCATATCCGCATGTTAGTTGGTCAGGTCCATATTTTCATAGCCATGTTCTTTTATCTAGAATTTCTTTTAGTTTCCATTTTTTGGCTTCCCATTATTCACCTAATCATTGGTCCAAATTTTTACATCTTATTGAAGTTGTTAGTTGTTGGCTTGGGGGCATAAGATAATGAGATATAAGAGTTTTGACATGATAATGAAGAGTCTCTATGATGCCACTAAGATGAGGGTATTGATTAATAATAGGGGTGGGATTCCCAAGAATCATACCATAAATAAAACTTTTCTCCCATCACCTACTTTCTAATGTAATTCTTCCTTGATCAGTGAGGCCCCTATTTTGAGTGTTTTCCATATCTCTAATCCCACACCTGTAACTAGAAACCATGGGACATCCTCCATTTTGTGTGAGGGTAATATTTAACTCTTAGAACTTGACTCCATAACTGATTTGGATTTGTGATCCACCACTAGTATAACTTCCCTATCAATGCTATGTTGTTTGTTTTTGCAGCTATGATTCCAAGACCTTCCTATTCCTTTGGTTGACAGACTTTCTCCTAGCTTACCAAAGTATTTTTCTGATTTTTGTGTGCTCCTGACCATAATAATTTTCTCATAGTTTTATCCAAATCTTTGAGTATGCTATTTGGGGCTGCTAAAATGGAAAATTTGTAAAAAAAAACACATAATATATCTAAGGTTAGTTTTACAAAATTTAAAAGAAGAACCATTATGGAATAATTTGAAGACATGTAATTTTATGAATAAAGAGTTGGTATAATTAGGTTTTATTATTTTCAAGCATGATTTATGGATGGATACAATAAAAGTAAAGGCTATGGTGTATTGGCCATCAGTAACAAGTATGTTTGAGTTAAGAAGATTATATGGTTTGACAAGTTTTTATAAAAATTACATCAATAACTTTAATGAAATTTGTGCTCCAATCACAAAATTGAATAATAGAGTTATACATGAATTAAAATAGACATACACAAAAAAATAGAACTTTCAAATATTATGAGAAAGTTATAGAACAACTAATTTTAGCATTACCAAATTTTAACAAAGGTTTTCAAGTAGATTATGATGCAAATAAAACCACTATTGGAGGATAATTGAACAAAGAAGGTAAACCCTTTGCTTATTTTAGTGAGATTATAAATGAATCTAAGAAGTATTTAGTTTATGATTGGGAGTTTTATTCCATTGTGTAAGAACTGAAGAAGTGCAAAGATTACCTATAATTCAAGGAATTTGTGTTATTTATGGATCATCATGCTTTGTTGTTCATTAATAGTTAAGGCACGTTAAACCAAAAATATGAAATGGGTAGAGTATCTTCAAAGTTACTAAATTATTTTAAAATATAGAAGTGGAAGTTCCAATTGCATAAATATTACCTTGAGTAGAAGAAGTTTATTGATGAATGCAATGAGGAATGAAGTTGTTGGTTTTGATGCTATGAAAGAACTTTTTGTTGTTGATATAGAATTAAAAAAATCTTGGACAACATGTACTAATGTTACTACATGTGATAGAACACCATATTTTAATTATTTTCTCCAAGATAGTATGTAGAATAGTTTCCACGTTAAAGTTGTTATGTGTATGGTGAATGCATTGTGTTTGTCAAATTACATCTTAGATCATATTTAGAATGGTGTATGTAGGATTGTAGGTTTTTTGATATGACAAGAAAAATGTTGTTGTCCAAAACAATACATTAGACTAGTATGCAACATGTCATTTACGTGTAAGTTGCACTATATTCTTCAAGTAGAAATGGCATTCAAGTGGACATCATTCAAGTTATGTTTCATTCAAGTGGAAGCTATACTATTTAGGTAAATGTCATTCAAGATAGATAAGAGTACCAACATTCAAGAACATGTGATTAATGTTCATATTAAAATGAGAACACCATTCAAAAGTATGATCACAATACTATTCAAAGAAGACCTAAGTATCATTCGAGTGAAGGATCAAAGCAACATTCAATTAAAATAATATTGGCATTCAGGTGTGATTGAATAATATTATCATTTAAGGGAATGATATTATGTCCTTCAGGTGAATAATATTTCTCTTTTCAAGATATTTAGGTTATCTACGAAAATTTCCTACTCGAGAAGATAGTCATTCAATTGACCCTCTTCTCTTGGTACTATATCAATTTATCTCTGTTTTTCTTTCTATTTTGTTTGTCATTTCTATATTTAATCACTCTTGCATATTTTTCTACATATAACCATGGTGAATGCATGTTTCAAAATATTTCTATAAATTATTATGAATTTTAACATGGTATTAAAGTGAATAACAAAGGTGCATCACTTAGAAACAAAAAATATCTTCCATCCTTCAAAGTGATAGAAAAATCTCTCAAGTTAACCAAGGAAATTTCTTGCTTGAGCCTTTTTATAGGTTTCTAAGCCCTTTTTCCTCTAACATTTCATTGTTTATCTTTTCTTTACATGCACATGTACCCATACTTGCACCTATCTTGTTTTTTTTACACTCGTCCCCTTCTCCTACTTTGTGTGGGCCCACATTATGCTTACGAGTTGAGTGTAATGGTAGACACTTTTCCTCACCCCCTAGATATCATGAGTTTGATGTCTCACATACATTATTACTCATTCACTTGTTATTTTATTCCTAGATCCAACTCTTCTCCATCCAAGAGAATAGTATGGTGGTAATATGCTTTATTGATAGATAAAATATTGCATTTTAAATATTTGTAGGTCATTCTTATTGGTGTAAACTTTTTAGAGGGTATATCCCATGGGTTACATGGAAATCAGCTTACACATTCTCCTAACCATCACTATGAAGTTGCTTTCATTGGATAATAAATAATGTAATGACATTGTGGTTAGTGTAAATATTTTATTATCAGACATCATTGGTGGTAATTCAGATACTAGATTTCTCTTTTGCTTGGTTTAGAATATGATTTATTCATATTAATAGTAATATTCTATATATCTATATATTTATGTGTGTGTTGCAAAAAATAAAAATATATTTAGTGTCAATTAATTTTTCAAACATATTTTATGTACATCAATAGTTTTGAGCAATTGGTTAATTCACACAAAGGATTCATTACTCTATTTGATTGAAATCAAAGTAGTATTCATCTTATTTACAATACAATGAGTGTCAATAAAGTAAACTAAGGATATTGATATTTTGATGCACTACATTCATTTATGAAAAATGTTTGAGTCCTTGTATGTGCCTTTAGTAGATTCAACTTTTAGATATTGTAAGAAAGTTCATTCTCGAGTTGAGTTCTACCAAACCGTAGGATTAACTTGATGATGGGGGTGATCAATAAGATTCTCTCTTATTGGTCCTCATTTAACTTAAGGGGATGTTAAAATAGTTTTAGCCTTCATAGGAGGCCATCACCATCTTTCTATAATGTTTATTATATTTTTTCTATGGATCTATTTACCCTATGGCATGTGGTTGTTGTATTGTGTCATGGATTTATATTTATACACCCACTTATGAAATAATTTTCTTATTAGGTGGATATATTCTATTCAATTAATAAGATATTATTGATGTTGAATGAAGCATTTCTCTTTTTATCTATAAGTGTTATCTTTCTTTAATTTACTTGATAATCAAGTAATTCCATTCATTTCTAAATATGTTGCATAATTCTACATAAACCAAAACATTTACGCATAGTATATATATATATATATTATTTGGCTAGTGTAAGAAACCTCACGACCATTGCATAAGGCTAAACAGTCTCCTCCCAACCATGACCCCTCGTAAAGCTGAGAGCTATGCTTATAAATAAGGAATTTAACACATAGCCACCACACACCTACCCTGTTACACACCCACCCATGCCACGGTTTAAATATTGGACCTTCCAAAGAAGAGCCAAAGCCCAAAACCTTGCACTATCCTCCAAAGATATTTATTTAAATATATTAAAAAAAAACAATAATAAATTTATACATATTCCATTTTGTATATTTCTCTATCTATATGTTCTCTATATCTCTTTATTTTTTTTATAAAATTACACATACTTAACAACAATACTACTTGATGAGGCCTGCAAATGCCTCATCCATGGACTAGTTTTGATAACTTATAAACACTTTTGATCACCTTATGTTATGTTTTGATGCTAATTATAGTGATAGAATGCATTATGTATTGATGTTTACATGTTGTAAATGTTAAAATGCATATATCCTATTTTGATTGTTTTCCTATATTTTATATTCTATTTCAGTTGCATTATTTAGTATATTTTGCATTAAGTTAATGTTGTAATATTAAGGTACTGATATTTATTTGGTTTTGTGTTTCTTTCATAAGATTTCCCCACCGTTTAAACCATTTTAAATAACCAAAAGGTGTCAAAACTTTGTCAACAGTTTGACTGTGCAGAAAACAGAAACTTTTCCATACAAATTCTAGCCAGTTGTGCATATACAACATGTCTTGGAATCTGTTCACTCCAGCTCATGCAAAAGATGGAATCAGTCTTCTGGGCACTTATGAAGCCTATTTCCATCATCACAACTATTATCATGTGCTTTTGGATTATGAATTAATATAAAATTTGTTTTGTTGCCCGATATTCTAGAGCAGCTTTGGAATAAGCGCAGAAGGAATAGTTTGGGTTGAAAATGCCTTTAATTGCAACAGAGGGTGGTAAATGGTGGTTGTAGCTATTTTAGGGATATCCCTATATTTTCCAAAACCTGTCCCTCAATGGATGAATCCCAACATATGGAATGGATAAGAGTTAATAGACCTAATCCCTACATTCTGGGAAATAGTAATAGTTATAACATTCCTACATGGTAGGACAAAACCTTATCAATGTTGTACCCTACTTGTATAAATAAAATGCTTCTGTTTGGTTGAGCATATAGAAGAATATAGAAAATAAGTTATAAGAGTTAGAATTATTTGAAGTGTTGTAACTATGTATTGCAGCAGCACAATAGCCTATATATCTTCCCCTGCACTGTTGTCATGCTGCTGAGAATGAAATAAAGGTGCAATATTTGACATTCATGTTTGCTTCTAATTTGAGTGTGAAGACTTAATAGTTTAGAGCAAGTTTATTTGCCCTCTTTTGGTTCAAGAAGAAAGGGCCACTTCCAGGTTCTAGAGGAGGGTTTTTACCTGACAAAATTCTATTATTTTTGGCTACAGCAAGTTAGTAGAGATTTGATAGTTTTTGTATGGTTAGTGATTAGGATAATGTGGCATTTGAATGCATGGTAGGTAACTCATCTAGGGTATAATTTAACACAGTACTTTCTATTTCTAATTTGTTTCAGAATTTGCAATATTTCCATAATTTCTTGTCAGCCTAATTTGTTACAAATTGTGCAACTTTATTTATCAGTTTTTAAATTTTATTTCCATTTCAGAAAGTGACATTGTTTAATGCAATTTCAGAAAGTTTTATTATTTACCAGTTTGAATGTTAATGCTGCAATTTCAATTTAGTAATTTTTTGTCAATTAAATTATGCTATTTTCAGCTTTGCAATAGTTTAGTTTTATTTTTTTACAATGGTGTGAATTACAATTTGGCAAGGATAAGTAGGAGATTAGTTTTAGTTTTTAGGAGTAAGAAAGGATACCCCAAAAACCTCAATATCTAATTGTTCCATGAATAAATCCATACTCTAAATGAACTAAAAATCAGTCTGTTAACCCCTACTTTCGTATATAGCCTTGGGCACCGCCCTAGATTGACATATAATAATTAAATGATGAATATTTGATGACACTCATAATTTTTGGTGTCATTTTCGGGGACACTTAGGTGTTGTTAGGAGAGGTCTAGCAGTCCAAAAAATGTCCTGTTTTAGGAAATAATTTTTGGAAACTTGAGGTTTAGTTTATTTAGTAAATAGGCATGAATGCATAGGCCAAGAGACAAAAGAGAAAGGTTTATGAGAACTAGCTCTTTTCCACCAAGCATTTCTTCATGATCAGGTTAAGATCTTCCTGTGTATGAACTTCCTAAAAGACTTAAAAGAGAATCATATTCTTCATAAAATGAAATTGTAGGATCTTTGCAGGAAGATCTCTTAGAGGCACTTGCTTCTAGACATACCCATAGGGCTGCTCCATATGAACCAGTTGAACAAATTAAAGTTGAGGAAGAACCTATGGAAGAACAAGGAGAACATGATAGGGATATTGTTGGTCATGATGCTGACAATCCTCCTGTTAGAAATTTTGAATACCAAATTCGTTTGAATCCTACTCTAAGTGCTCCTATGAAAATAATTTCACCCTCAGTATTGCCAATATTTAGGGTAGTTATTTCTGAAGATCTTGATCAATTTCTTTTTGAATTCAAGTTCATGTTTCAGACTTATGACTATGTCAATGATAACTAGAAACTAAATTTATTTCCCTTTACACTCAAAGATGCAACCTTACGGTGGTTTATGAGCCTTGAACCAAATTCAATACACACTTGGGATCAAATGGAAACTACATTTTTGGATAAGTATCAGGAGTATTGTAGATTGAGAAATAGGAAGCATGAGTTATTTCGGATAAGACAAGAAGAGGATAAAAACTTAGAGGGTTATCTTGATATATTTACCTTTATCCAAAAGAGATGTGGTCCTATGGAAAATGACTTATTAAAAAATATATTTTTGAGAGGTTTGTAGTATGATTCTAGAGAATTATTAGACTTAATGGGAAAAGGAGATATAAAATAGCTTGATATTAATGATATTGTAGAGTTGTGCAGAAATTATTCCAGCACTAGGCAAAGAAGAAAGAAAATGAATCTTGGTAATATTGATATAAAATATTTGATGGAGGAAATGGCTAATATAAAAACTGATATACTTGTTCAACTAAACATTGCTTTAGGAGAAAGGAATACAAGATCCAATTCTTCACCACCCCTATCTATCTATTGTCCTAGGTGCAAAAATAAGCATGCTCTGCAAGATTATCCTTTGGACAAGACTTCAATTTCAGCAATTTGTGGCATTTTCTCAAAGGAGCATAAAATTGATAAATTTCACCTTTTACCTCATCTTTGGAGTGTTTTATAAACCCAAGTTGAATAACTTCATGCTATTAGGAAAATCCCAGGAGGCAACTTCATACACAAACAAAATGCCCCTCGCTTTTCTTAAAATTGGGGATAGAATTCTTGGAATATGCCATGGGCGTATACCGAACCTCCTCCCCAAACTTGGAATCAATATTGGGCAGCCCATCAAGATTGGTCACATTATGGTTCAAATCAGCCGTGGCATCTAGTTAATCCATATTGGGTATGAAATCAGTCAGGGAAAATATGGGGGCCACAATACCCATCCTATCAAGGGCAATAGAGGTATCAATCACCAAATCGACACTTGCTTCCAGCCCCTAGTCAAAAATTTTAGGGAAGATTTCAACCATAGCAAACACAACCAGTTAAGCAACCTCCACTTCTAGCTCATCCTATGGCTAACCCCAATAACAACAGACAAGCAATCCCTATTTATGGAGCTGAGTCTGAAGAGACTATTGCAGTCCATGTCCTTGACTATAGTAACATCCAGTTACATTTAGGGAAGATTTTACTTGACCCTACACCACCCACTATTGAATAAATTAATGGAAATTAAGAATTTTCAAGTCCAGAAAACCACAAAAAGAGCAAAATGAGGAAAAAATAAAAATTTTACAAGGAAAATTTGAACCTTCCTCGGTAGACCTACCATATCCTAAAATGTTTGACCACACTATCATTGCTTATGAATCAAAATTAATCACAGAATTGAGGAAAATGTCTATCTCACTCCCTTTATTGTAGGAAATAAAGGATGTACCTCTGATTAGGAAAACCATTCAGGAGTTATGTATTAGGAAACTTGGTAGGAAGAAGAAAGTCTTTCCTAAGACTATACAAGTAGAAGGTAAGTTGGTTGACTTGCTTTCTGGAAAACTAGTACCCCCTAAATATGGTGATCTAGGGAGTCCAGTAGTTACAATTATTGTTGGGTTAGTTCAAATTCCAAATGTACTTATCGATTTAAGAGCTGCAATCAACTTGATGACTAAGGAAACCATGCAAAAATTGTAGCTCAATAACCTTAGTCCTACTACCACAATTTTGGAAATGGCAGATAGGTTAGTGTCTAAACCGAAATGAATTCTGGAGGATGTTGCCATTGAAGTGTCTTCTTGGAAATACCCTATAGATTTCTTAGTGTTGCAGCCTAGAAACTCAACTAATGGCTATCCTATTATTCTAGGATGACCTTGGCTTGCCACTACAACTGCATTTATAGACTGCAGGTCAGGTGAGATGACCATTTCAAATGGTGTAGACCTGAAAAATATTTCCTTGTATCCACCAGCCCAACCTTCAGCCAAATGTTCTGGACAAATATGGTATCCTGATTCTGATGAAGAACATGAAACTATTGTCACCTTGGCCACTATTGTAGTAAAAGAACATATTTAAGAATTTAATTCACAAAAAAGAAAAATCTTTTAACATGAAATAATTTTGGTGAAAACATTGCAAGAAGAATATCTTAGGGATGATAAAATTCTTATCCATCGTTTGTTACAAAAATATGAAGAACAAACTACTAAACATCTATCATCTATTCCACTACAAGAAATCTCCTTCACATTGCCACATGGATGCCATCATCATCTTCTGACTTATTTCATCTGTCCTATGCAAATGATCCCATTAGGTATCACATTTACACCAGAATAAAGAGTATTTCATACTCTACAACTACATCATTTTTCCTTAAATGCTTTAATCAATAAATATGAGGTTGTCAACTCTGTTTATCCAGGGATTAAGTAGATTGAGATACAACAAGAAATTTTTTTGAATATTAATAGTTGGTTGACTAATGAGCAAGAAGCCAAATTATTTGTTGTTTTACAGAGACATGTTCAAGATTTTTCTTGGAGTTATAAGGACATGACTAGAATTCACCCTGATGTGTGTACACATAGGATATACACTGAAGATGTCAAACTAGTAATACAACCACAAAGGTGTCTGAATCCCGCTCTGAAGGATATTGTTAGGGAAGAAATCAAAAAACTATTGGATGTAGGATTCATTTATCCAATTTTAGACAGTCGGTGGGTTTCACCATTGGTCATTGTTCTAAATAAAAATGAGATGATGATATTATGTGTGGACTATAGGGAATTGAATAAGGTCACACATAAAGATCACTTTCCATTACCATTTATAGACCAAGTGTTGGACACCCTTGCTGGTAAGAAATTTTTTTGTTTCCTTGATGGTTTTAGTGGTTATAATCAGATCCAGGTTGCACTAGAAGACTAGGAAAAGACAACTTTCACATGTCCTTGGGGAAAATTTGCTTACAGAGTATTACCCTTCGGTTTGTGCAATGCACCAACAACATTTCAGAGAGCTTTTTTGGCTATCTTTTCTAATATAACAAATGAAAGTGTAAATATTTATATGGATAACTTCACAGTGTTTGGAGATACATTTGAATATACTTTAGAAAAACTTGAAAAAGTTTTAATACGTTGTGAAACATATCATTTGTCTTTGAATATTGATAAATGTTTCTTGATGATGGAAGAAGGAATTGTTCTTGGACATCATATTTTTGCTTATGGAATTAAAGTTGATCCTAAAAATGTAGAGGTCATCAAAAACCTTTCTCCGCAAAAAACTCAAACTGATGTCCATAATTTCTTAGGACATATTGGCTTTTATCATAGATTTATTGCTAATTTCAGTATCATTGCTAATCCAATGTTTGCATTGTTAACAAAGTATTTTGAATTTGTTTGGTCTGTTGGGTTTCAATAGTCCCTTGAAGTTTTAAAGGAAAAGTTAACTCCGCCTGTATTGAGAGGTCCTAATTGGAAGTTACCCTTCCATATTCAAACCGATGCTTCCAATACTGCTATTGGAGCTGCATTAGGGCATATTGAATATGGACAACACTATGCCATATACTACATAGTAAAAATTTGACTGGAGATGAAAATAATTATACCATAATCGAGAAGGAATTTTTAGCTGTGGTGTATGCTATTAAAAAATTTCAATACTATATCACAGGATATATCGTATTCATCCACACAGACCATGCTGCTATAAAGTATTTGATGAATAAACCCTTGGTTAGTACACAAATTATTTGTTGGTTAACACTATTGCAAGAATTTGATATTACTATAGTCAATTAACCAGGGAAGTCTAATGTAGTGGCAGATTTCTTGTCAAGATTGTCAAAAGCAGATACAAATAAATTGGTTGAGGATGCATTTCCTAATGAGAAATCGTTTGTTGTTTTTGTACAATCTCCATGGTTTGTAGATATATCTAATTATTTAGATACATGGAAGATTCCTCTTCACTTTACTCCTAAAAAAATGAAATAGTTGATCAAGAAAAGTTTTTCTTTTGAATGGATAGGAGGTTTATTATTTAAATGCAATCCTAACCATGTTTTGCACAGGTGTGTTCGCAAGGACGAGGCATATGACATCCTGTGAGCATGTCATGATGAAACATCAGGAGGGCATTATTCAGTGAAAAGAACCATTCGAAATATTTTGGGTACTAGTTACTACTGGCCATCCTTGCACAAAGATGTCAAAAGGTATGTCAGAAATTATGATGCATGTCAAAGGATGGGTAAGCCTACTTTTACTAGTGAAATGCCTTTACAACCTCAATTAGGTACAAAACCATTTGAAAGGTAGGGGCTAGATTTTGTAGGACCCATTGATCCACCTTCCTAAGAGAAAGTGCATATCTTGGTATGTACTGATTATGTAACCAAGTGGGTAGAAGCCGGTGCTTTTAAACATGCTCGAGAAGAGAAAGTTGTTGATTTCCTACATTCACAAATATTTCTATGATTTGGAGCCCCACATTCTATCACCATTGATCAGGGACCTTAGTTTACCTCAAAAGTTGTTGAAGCCTTTACAAAGTTGTATGAAATCAAACACCGAAAATCCTCAGCTTACCATCCACATGCCAATGGCCAAGTTGAAGTGAAAAATAGGGAATTAGAGAGGATATTAACCAAAATTGTAGCAGTCCATAGGAGGAATTGGGTGGAGAAGTTACCTGAAGAAATTTTGGCTTATAACACCACTTGGAAATCCACTACTAGATTTACTCCCTATGAATTGGTTTATGGCAAAAAACCTCTTTCGCCTATTGAGTTTGAATTACTAACTCTTTGAACTACTTTAGAATTTGGTATTGATTTGTCATAGGCATAGACGGACCGAATTCTACAGCTTAATGCATTGTATGAGCTACAGAGGGATGCATTGCACCAGACTGAGCTAATCCAAGCACAGTGAAAATTATGGCATGATAGTCACATTTAGCAAAGGAAGTTTCAGCAAGGCGATTGGGCTTTGTTGTTTGACTCACATTATGAAGACTATCTTGGAAAATTGTAGACTAGGTGGCTTGGACCATATCAGATTGAGGAAGTTTTGGCAAATGGAGCTATACGTCTTTCACCAATAGATGATTCAAGAAGGAAAATGGTGGTTAACGATCATCGTATTTAGATATATCAAAAACAATTAACCAAGGAGGATTTTCTCAAGCAAGTAGGAAACTTGGATGTATCAATATTGGAAGAAACCACTTCTTCCAAGATGGACTCAATCAAGTGGCATGAACCAAAATATATAAAAAGCAAAAAAATGAATAAAATAAAAAATATATATAAAAAAATAATAATAATTTAGAATGTGTAAACCTCTTTGAGGCACATCTGAATTGGGCTTACATGAAAACCAATTTTTCTGGCATGTTTGCCTCACAAACCCACTACCATTCCATTAATTGTCACCATTGTTTCACTATTTACCATTCCATTTATTTTCACCATTGTTTCACTATTTACCATTCCATTCATTCTCACCTCTATTTCACATATTTTCATATTGCACCTGTCTTAGTCAGTAGAGCAGCCAATGAAGAATCAGCAGAAATAGCCACTATACAATTGTAGATAAATGGTTATATCAGGTATGTACCTTTCTCATTTTAGAATATTGTTGATATCAAGTATGTAGTGCATAATATCCTTAGTTAGTATATGAGGCATACATAAGGTTATTTAAGAAAAAAAAGTTATCCATCTAGTCAATGGAAGTTTTGAAAACAACAGGAAAATTTTTACCTTCAAATGCTTCAACATGATAATGCTCCAGAATAAAAATTTTGTTCAGCTTCGAAATGATGGAAGCTCTGGAATGAAAAACTATTGTTTTAACAAAAGCGACTTTAGCATAAAAAGGGGTGTGCTTCAGAATAAAATTGTTCAAACCTCGAAGAAAAAAACTTCGAAATGAATAAAGATAAAAACAAAATTACATGTGGTATCATAATCCAATTCCTATTGTTTGAAGTAAGGAGAAATTATGGCATAAATTTTAAGACACAAGTTTCCAACACAACGATGGGAATGAAGGTGTTGGGAATCATCGCACATTTTGTGATAAGGAAAAATATTTGGCACACTTCAGAAGGAATTTATGAAAAAGGAAAGCTTTGTACATGGTACATGACGCGACCAATAGATGATTTTCATGTCAATGCATCATAATCATTTAATAAAATGTAGTGGATCACGTTCCCTCAGAGAAATAGAAATATGCCATGTGATACGTAAAGGAGAAATTTAATTTTTCAAATGCTTCAACATGTTTCGAAGCATTTTTCTGATGTTGTAAAATTTTAATTCCATATTTGAGAAGCCATTTTTGCCTTGAAACTACAAATAATTTGATCTAGACTCAGGCACAATGTCATTGTTTTGGCACTAAGAAAATATAGAACACAGAAAAATAAAAATAGGGGGTAAGAAGAATCAAATTGAGCCAAAAAATGCAAATTACCTACAGGGAGATCCTGAATCACTATGTATCTTCACGGAGGAAGGGTTTATACCATTTCTACAAAAATTCGATGGACACTCTGAAGGGTTGGAATCTGAATTCACCCGAACGTTCAAAAACAACCAAGTCCATATTAGCGGCATGACCATCCAGGTAACTCCATAAATTCATAGTTCTATTATTGAAATGCCTTTACAAGGGGTCCAAATTGTAAAACCTGGAAAGAATGCCCTGGTAGAAATTGTCAATCAATTTACAGAAGAAGGGGACAGGCCAATTGAATTTTTAATGAGCAAAAATGTTTGTAAAGGGGTTAAACGGTCTAGTCTACCACCTCCCTGGAATGAAGTAGTTGTATGGGTTATTAGGTTTTTAACCTATGATGGACAATTTCTTGTTCTATCTGGGCATCATATCAGAATTCTGAATCATCTATGGCATGGTCATTCAAATTCGAAGGTCAAGATAAATCTGCCCTTATATCTTCATCAAGAATTTTGAGCAATATGGCTATAAAATACCAACAAGGAAGGGGCACTCCTAAACACCATGGGCTCATCAAGCTCATATGCAAGCATCACTTCAGAGGAAACCCTATGAGTTTTGAATGGTTCTTTTCTGCCTGGAATGAATTAGAGTGAAAGCCCTAAATCTGAAGGAGAGGTAAAAGGTGCATCTAAATATGAAGCAAAAATTACAAGATCTAAACCTAAAATTGAAACTGAATCCTTTAACAAGGGAATCCCCTCCTCACCACAAGGACCTCCATCCTCTAGGACTAGGAAATAAATGGAAAAATGGTCCAAGTCTGGTCCCATGGGAAAAATAAGGAAAGTTACATTTTTTTAGAATGTAACTATTTGTCGAACACAACCTGTCGAGAAGTCTGGTATTTCAAATAAAGAAAGGCAAATAGGGAAAGAAACACCTAAAGCATATTTTACTTTAGAATCATTAGAATTTATTCTGGAGTTACCTAAAAAGGTTAAACAAGCTCCTGTGGGGTTACGAAGGTCTTCCAGAGTTCAAAAACAAAAAGTAATAGAATAAATAATGGATGAAGAAGCTACACCACTATTTCAGCAATTAAATACAGAGTAGGAGCAGGAAGTTCTTTTAGAACAATTTACAAAAGAGATATCAAAGGAAGTATATATGGACATAGAAGAAGTAGAGGTAGAGATAACAGTCACAGCTACAAAAATACCTACAGTATCACTTGTTGACTATTCAAACTCTAAATATTCTGATTCTAGCAAAGAATCAATAAGAAAATAGGAAGAGTCTGATATAAAAACCTAGTTACATGCTGCTAGAAGTGTCATTAAGACAAAAATATGTTGGATTGAACAACATGAAGCCTCTTACATAGAGAAATATAAGCTTATTGCTAATTTGCAGGAAGAGGTGAATAAACTAAGGGCTCGATTGTCCACTCTAGATCAACAGTCTACAAAAACTGGTTCTAAGGATGAATTGGCCAAAATTTTGTTAGAATTAGCATAAGATCATAGAGAATTGGCATTACATAAGGAATAATCACCCATCAGAGGAGTGGAAATAGAATAAATAATAACCTAAATTTTCTAGCAAGATGTTAGCATGACAGCTTCAGAAGCCTATGCAAAATATTTTGAAAATTCATAGCAGGGGGCACAAAAAATATAAGTAGCTGAGGAAGCCAATGAAAAGGAGGAAGTGCAAGAAAAGGTAAATATACAATCTCCTCAACTATTTATTGAATTAATTACAGCTGAATCACCTCAAGTTGAAACAACAAAAAATGGAGTGCAAGTAGATCTATTCACTGTTAACATATCAGAAGTTGGTATACAAGTGGACTTGCCTCCAAAAATACAATCAATTATAAGGCCCCCACAAATAGTTACAATGACAAAATATAATGAGGACATAGCACACTGGATGTTGCAGTGTCAATATATGGAGGCACAAATTTCAGCCTTAAAACCTTTGAAGTAGAAGCTAGAAGCTCAAACTACAGATATAACTAAGTTACAGGAACAAATACAAGATATGTGCCAAATTGCAGAGTACTTGGTTCAGTGCAGAATGTTTGCAAGGTTTTATACTCTAATATTAAAGGAAAAATACCTCCATTGACAATTAATGAGAATTGTTTCCAAACTTCCATATAAATTGGAAATTGCTAAAGGATTTGTGAAAACATATTTGCATAGTCCAGAGAAACAGAGGAATCTACTTTGTGAATTGTTTTTGCACAATTTATTCTTACCTAAAAATGGAACCTTCTTGCCACACATATTTATAGGAGATATTCATCTGAGAGCCTTTATATCTTTAGTACAAAATAAAATTTATTAGGAGGAGGAGAAAAATACAAGAAAGGAAATGGAGTTAACAACTGAGTTACTGATTAGAAGAACCCATACTAATTACAAGGAGTCCATCAATCAACATTGTACTATGATGAGAGAACAAAAAATCAGAGAAGTATATAAGAGTAATCTTACTGATTGTATCAAGAATTTTTAGGTCTTCTGTAATCAACATTTTGGTAATGCTCTCTCAGCTTGTAAAAGCAGGTGGGGAGAATTGTCAATATCACTTCAGAAGAGGGAACCTATCTCACCTAACAATTTATTATGGTCCAAAAGGAGAGCATAAGGCATAGTACAAGTTATCCACAAGCTGTAGGATCACTGGGTAGGTTTGAGGTATAGGCTGCAAAATGTTATATCTCCAGTTCCTTATTTCTTTGATAGTGATCCCCAATCAGATGAGCATTTCCAGGAATGGCTCAAGAAAATACAAGCAATCATAGGATATTATAAGGTTCCAAAACCAAATTTGAGTTATGAATAACAGAATCTGGATGTAGATATCTGTGCTATTGTGGCTGCACAGAATGCATGACGACATGCATTAAAATAGGTTGGGAGAAAAATGATAAGGCCTATAAATGCCTCATTCATGGACTAGTTTTGATAACTTATAAACACTTTTGAACACCTTATGTTATGTTTTGATGCTAATTATAATGATAGAATGCATTATGTATTGATGTTTACATGTTGTAAATGTTAAAGTGCATATATATTGTTTTGACTATTTTTCTATATTTTATAGTCTATTTCAGCTGTATTATTTAGTATATTTTGCATTAAGTTAATGTTGTAATATTAAGGTGCTACTATATATTTGGTTTTGTGCTTCTTTCATAAGCTTTCCCCATCATTTAAACCATTTTAAATAACCAAAAGGTGCCAAAACTTTGTCAATAGTTTGATTGTGCAAAAAATAGGAAATTTTCCATACAAATTCTAGCCAACTGTACATATATAGCATGGCTTGGAATTTGTCCACTCCAGCTCATGCAAAATATGGAATCAATCTTCTAGACACTTATGGAGACTATTTATATCGTCACAACTATTCTCATGTGCTTCTAGAGCATGAATTAATATAAACTATGTTCTGCTACCTAATATTCCAGAGCAGCTCCGAAATAAGCACAAAAGCAATAGTTTGGGTCAAAAGTGCCTTTAATTGCAATAGAGGATGGTAAACGGTGTAGACACCAAAATAGCACCAATCCAATTATGTGACTACAAGCACTGACAAAACTGGCATAAATACCCCCTAGGGCAGCCTCCAGAGGTTAAACAATGGTCCTAACCACTCCCAAATTAGTTTTGGAAGGTCAGAGGTCAGTTTTGCACCTTTTAAGCACTTTGCTCCCTATTTGTCCCACCTTGGGATGATTAGAATCCTATTCGTCCCACCTCGGGATGATTAGCAGCAATCACTCCAGGGTGGGACGATTAGCAGGTTTGATTGGCAAAAAATTCAAACCTTGACAAATGGCAGCCCAAATTTACCACCTAACTCTGCCTTCAATGCATGGGATTGCAAGGGAAGGTTTCAAATCAAAGAGGCTTCAATCAAGTCTGCCCTAATCATGGAGGCCTCAATCAAGGAGGCCCTAATCAGGTAGGAATATTATCTCCCCAAAAAATGCATAATGAGCCAAGTGGTGCCCTCGCATGCACATTCAAAGGATACCCTTAGGTCTATAAAAAGGTGAGCCTCCTCACCCAAAAAAAAATAGAGCTAGAGCATTTGGAGCAACGGAGTGCTACCAAACTATACCCCCACTCCCCCAAGATAACCTGGGTAGAATTTTCCAAATATTACCTTTTGGGTCATCTCAAAATGTTGTTTTTAGTCTAACCACAAGTTTGCAGGAGTTTTGGAGGCATCTAGGAAGGACATTTGGAAGGTCACTTTTTGCAGGTTTTGCGACAGTCCCTAGCATGCCACCCCAGAGTTATTAGAAATATGTGCATGATTTCCTTAATATTAATTTTAAAATATGTCCCAGATGATATCCTAATGCCTCTGTTAAATTTTGAACTCATTCTGACATGATTTGATGATCGTTTTATTATTTTATGTATTAACTAGCTCGCAGGGTGCCCCTGTCACATACAGGAGAATTTGGGTAGGATGTGTAAATTCTGAGAATCTGGGTAGTCTTACAATTACATATAATGTCTAAATTATGAGTTTAATGTGATTTGGATAAGCATAGGTGGGACATTGGAGTGCTCACTTTGGAGAGGCCCTCGACGGGCAAATGAGCATAACGGGGTCGTCCGACGCCACTTCGATGCAAAATCAGGTGATACCAATTCTAGATGTTGTCCTTTACATTTCCATATCATTATATAATATACTTATCAATATTATCACTGATATCTTCTAAGCACCTGCTGGAGGCCTTAGGGATTGTATGTTTTTCTAGACATGCATATGCTATTAACGATTTGTTGTCTTTCTATGGATAGGATCTCACCAATAGGAATACTAGAGGGGAATCAAGGAACGAATAACATATGGACACAAGAAATGACAACTTTTAGGCCACCCACTTTGAGTGTGGGCACGCAGAAGATGCAGGAAGCGTACCGTTCAATATTGGAAGCGCGGATTCTTTCGGGCATCCATTAATGTAACAAATTGTATCAATGTTCTGATCCCTAGAGTGTGGATGTACTTTAATCATATTAAAAGCAATATCAATAAATGAGGCCCTACTTTGTTTGCTCACATCTCATTTCTATGTCATTTCCTTCATGCATTGCTCATCCCATTTGTAGGACTTAGCATCTATATATATATATATATATATATTTGTTTGCATCATATTGGTACACTATTTTTCTATTGATTTCAATGGTGATCACGGTGGGACCCTATCCCCTACTGTTAGGATCAAGTTTTTGATCCAAATTTTGTGGTTTTTCTTTGTAGGTGTTACTCATTCGGGCATTGAACTACTACTCGTGCCACCCCAGGATGAATAAGTATTCATACCACCCTATTAGGAATGTAGACCTACTATTCATCCCACCTTGGGATAATTAGAGCTCTATGCATTTTTTGAGAAGAAACTCAGAGGCATCTGGTTTAGACAGAGAAGAGGTAGGCCTTATGAACATCCTCTATGTTTTTCTACTTTCTGTTTTTGCAATTTTCTGTTTTCTTTGATTTATTTTCAGAAACTTGCATAGAAAGGTTAAGTAGTTTTTTTTACTTTCTTGCAATAAAGAAAATAAAAATAAAAACATAGAGTAAATTAAATGGAATGAACTTGATTATGAATGCATTTTTAGAAAAATCACCACCATGGTGTATATCCGTAGCCAAGCTCAATCACGGGCAGAAGTTGCAAAAAGTATGCAAGGAGGCACAAGTTGCCTACATTATAGCCCCAAGGACTTGGTTATACCACCTTGGCAGCCTGACCCACAACATAGTCCACACTATACCACTATAGAATAAGACTATAAAGGCACCCCTTTGAGGGGAACTCCCATTCAACACGTAACCCTCTCAGGAGGAGTACACACATGGGAAGGCCCCCTTAGACACTCATTATGAGTGACCACTATGTGATGAAGTGCTAGAGTAGCATAGGGTTCATAAGGAGGGCCCACATGATTATATCATTCCTCCTCCATCCCTCATTACTATTAGGACTAATAGGCCAAATCTAGAGCAAAAGGCTCTTCAGATAGGGTGATCCAACTCTACCCATCCCTTTCACATGTACAAAAGGGAGCACGAGGAAAACTAGTATATTCCTCAAGAGCAATACACAACATGGGGGCAATGTGCCTCCGCACTTGGTAATTATCAAGATCACCTGTTGAGGCTAGAGCCTCGGGTGAATGTTGCTAACCTCGATAGAGGAAAGAGACCCATAGAGATCTCGGATCACCACGACCGAGATAGATATGTAGGGGAGGCATCTAGGCCTCCTAGACCTAGGACGGTAGAACAAATCGACTTGGCATTTGCCAAACATGCCACCCGCCAAGCACAAATCATGCAGCTTAGGCAAGATCAATAGTAGTTAGAACAATTGTATCATCTTAACAAAGAGCGCATTCAGTGCCAGATAGATGAGTTGTTCCAGAACACTATGCATGAGAGGATTCCAACCCCTCACACACATAGGACAAAAATTTATGAGAGGCACAACCCCTTAGTATGAGACAGGTCTCCATGACCTTATCAAGCATTACCTCCAAGACCTCCTAGACCTAAGCGGGAGGCCACTCCTAGAACCAATGATGGGTGCCTTCCTCGGGCACCCATCCATGTTTATAGGTCATGCCCAAAAACTCCTCAAGAGGCCTATGAGGAATTTGAGCAAGAAGAAGAGCAGGCTGAAATGCCCTACCAAGGCAGGGGGGTGCTATCCGACTACCCCTCCATAGGCCTCAAGTTCCTCATAATTCACAATGAGAACAAACCAAAGAAGAGGAAATAAAATCCTCTGATGCATACAAAGCACTGCTAGAGTGCTTAGAGTCTATGGAGACTAAGAATTCAGGGCCCCAAAAGCCCACCTTATGCCAACTTCATTGTCACCCTGTGCATCCTTCAGTTCTGGCACCCCCATACCCCGACCACTTCAAAGTGCCTCAATTGGCAATTTTTAGAGGGGATGAGGATGCCCAAGAGCACGTAACAAGGTTCCTAAGTCAATGCTTTGGCATTCAAGACAATGATGCATTGCTTCTAAGAATGTTTATAACCACGTTCGTAGGCCCTACCTCGGATTGGTTTACCCAATTGCCGAAGCATAGCATCAATAATCTAGACCAGCTAGTGGACGCGTTCCTTGAATGTTTTGCCTTCAACACCAAGAAGAAGGTATCCTTAAGTGACCTAGTTGGCCTTAAGCAGTATGATGATGAGACCATGGCTACTTATGGGAATCGGTGGAGGACATTGCTTTCAAAGCTACCTTACCTCCCTCCCATGGTCGACATGACTCAAATGTTTTCAAAGAGTTGCTTAAGGTCGATCTCCGTGCTATTGTAGTTGCAGCAATATGCCACCCTCGAAGAAGCCCTGGTGCAAGCTAGGATAATTGAGGAGATCAAAATACAAGATGACGAGATTGCCAAGCCACGCAAGAAAGAGTGGCCCAAAAATTCTAAAACTGGGCCCACGCAACCGAAACCCATCATGGTCAATCAAGTTGCCATAACTATACCAAAGCCTGCACAAATGACACAGCCCCCAAAGGCTAATTATCAAGTAGTTCCTCTTGATAACTATGAAAAGGAAAATCATAAACAAGAGCAAAATCAGTAGCATTGCCCTAGGCGATAATTCACACAATTCACGGAGTCTAGAGACTCCTTGTTTGACTGCTTGTTTGCAAAAAACCTGATAAACTTGCCAGAAAGTTGACCCATAGACCCCAACATGCCAAAACCCAAGGGCTATAGGGAAGACTTATATTGTAGATTTCATCGGTAGAAAGGACACGAAATCTCCACTTGTTGGAAATTCAAACACTTAGTGTAGGACTTGATAGACAACAAAACACTCGCGGTAGATAGTCCCGTAGCACTGAGCAACCAACAGATGGAGGTCTTCAAAGACCCCATTCCTGCCCATGATGCGTAGGCAAAGACTTTACAAGTGAATGAGGTAACACAAAACTACCCCATGCAAGGATACGTAGGGATGATAAGCATCGTGACACGGAACAAAAGATACCCAAACATGGCTGCACCCGTTGCAGCTACAGGAGATGTTCCATCAATGTCACAACCTCCACAACACCCTACGCAACCTCCCCCGCCTAGACCAATGGCCATGATTCGGACTAAACTTACTCAAATTTTAAGGACCACGTCGGCTAGGCTCTCCATTTATGAGCTCATCCAACAATCATCGCCCCATCGGGAGGCTCGATGGAGATACTCAAAGCCATTGAGCTACAACCCCATGAAGCCAATTCTTTCAACAATTTCGTGGGACATGTGAGACAATGCACAAAACCAGTCATAACCTTCAGGGAAGACGAACTAAAACTGGTGACTGGTGATATGGTGGATCCACCCCTGCACGTCATTGCGTGGGTCAATGGGATTCCATTCAAGAGGGTGTTGTTGGACACTGGCTCGTCCAGCAACATAATCATGATAGCGGCATTAAAACACCTTAAGCTGCCAGCATCCCACATTGTGGCATCCACTTACACTCTTCGAGCATTCAACGACGCGTTATGCTCGATGGTTGGCATAATTGTCCTGCCCATCCAAGTAGGACAAAAGACCATTCCTACATTGTGTCACATCCTTGAGGGTGAGATGGCCTACAATATCTTGCTAGGCTGGCCTTGGATCAGGGACATGAAGTGTGTCCCTTCGATAGCCCATCAATGCCTCAAATACACATACGAAGGGCAAGTACATGTAGTCCCAGCGGACTTAGAGCCCTTTAAGTTTTGCAATGCGATGCAGCTGATGCCACAATCGACCCTCCCATCGACACATTTGGACTTTCAATTGAATCCATCCACATAGGGTCCGATTCTACCTACATCCTCATTGTTGAGTCCCTCAACTCACCAACCTGGCCCATCTTCGTCGTATGTTCCTTCACCAATGATGCCACCTATGGTGGCCACACCGAAGGACAATGGGAAGAAGCCCCTAGAGGAGGTACCACCATTAGTCTCAACCATCTCTACCGAAGAGGTGCCCAACCGAATGGAAGTCGAGACACCTGGTTCACCCAACATGGAGTGGACTCAGGGAGAACTCCCATTCCCTCCCCCTCAACCACTGACGATTACCATTGAGATGGCCAATACGGGCCTGGGGGAGTACCTAGTGTGGAACGTTGTGGCAACACCCATGCTCGAATCCATGCAAGACATGGGGAGACCTCGCCTCCCCATCGACACTATCGTCCCTTTAGGCTACCCACAAAATCAGACCAATTTTGTATATGGGGGCCTCGAGAACGACATTGAACCCTACCTACAAGAGGAAGAGGATGAAGAGCCATTTGCTGAGAATGTTGACTATCTGTCCAACCCGGACTTCGCCTTGAAATACCTAGACCAATGTAATTGGCATGGATATGGATTGGGCGGATACGAACAAGGAATGCGCATTCTTTGTCAACCGAGATACCAGATGCAATATGATAAATCAGGAGTAGGGTTCAACCACCCTTTGCCCCTCGACATCTTGGTAGAAACCATGCAAGGCCTAGGTCTAGGCAACAGGGATGGGTTGGCACAAGATCCATATGCCAATCCCAACACAACATACACATTGGGGGATTATCTCCCATTGTTAACAACAAACCTTGTTGACCTCAACAACCCCTCCCCTTTGATCGAGGAAGGGGAAAGTTCAAGAAGTAACCTCCAAGAGGGATATGAACAAGATCAAGGGGGGTCTTCTGAAGATGAGTCAGATTATGAGGTAGCACCTTGGGACCCTTTTGAGTCCGATAGCAATCACTCGCAGGTGACACCCATTGATGACTATCAGGAGAACTTCGTGGCAATGTTCCCCTTTAATGTTTCGATCGGGCAATTGCTACCTCCAGAGAATCCAGCCCTCCCGTAGAGAGCGGAACAACCCAGAAGGGACCAAATCAACTTGCTCAAACAAAACGAGCCTCCCATGCCGGCCATAAGGCCAAGTGATCCACCGGAGGAAGAAGATCCAAATATCTTCTTCAACATCGACTACCTGCATGCCAGATTTCTGGTTTTCATAGAGAGTGAGGATAGTGATCAAGAAACGCCTAGTGGGAGGCTATACCAGCCAGAGGGGCACATAGTTGTCGGAGCCAATGAAGGCCTATGGATCTCCGATAGCGACTATGAGGATGAGACTGAGATGGCATATCTCAACCATATGAGGCAACAGGAATACCCCATAGACATCGATGATATGTTTGAACATCTAAATATGGGACCAAGGCATAGGTGGCATTTAAACCAAGTACGGTTAAACCAAGTGCTTCATCCACCACTTCGGGCATACAGGGAGCACCTCCCACCTAGAGACCCTATAGGGCCATCAGTGCCAAGGGCAGACCCTATCCTTCTATCCGCACATAGGGCCGATCCTTTTGTGCCAGTACCCACAGAGCCAGATCCGGGGTACAAGGATCACCAAGGATGTCTGAATCAACACCCACGTGGCAATGGAGACCAAATTCATTCCATCAACATGATCTCCATTGATTTAACTGCCCCCATCCACAATCCAGCCGATCCAACATGACCATTGTATCTAGACCTAGATGCCATAGACTGGGATCACGCTGACTCACCACCATCCCCATCAGAGTACTGGCCTTGCGGTGAGATGTTTCATTTCACCCCAAGATAGACTCAGGATATCTTCCATGCTGAAGAGGAACCCGACATTCCCAACGTAGATCTAAATTCAGCAAATGATATCCACCTGATCCCAACTCCACACCAGTTGGAGGACGGATCCCACATGTCAGTCGAAGAGACGATTGACGTAGACATCGGTTCTGATCCAATGAATCCACAAATCATCAAGCTGGGGGTAAGTTTATCCCCCGAAGAGCAAGTCGATTACATTGCCCTTCTCAAAGAGAAGAAGGAGGTTTTTGCATGGTCCTACAAAGACATGCCGGGGCTAGACCCATAGCTAGTCATGCATAATCTAACACTTGATCCGAAAGTCAAGCCAATCAAGCAAAAGCTACGTAAGATGCACCCAAAAGTGGCCTTAATGGTCAAATATGAGCTACAAAAGTTGTTGGATGCATAGTTTGTCATCTGCATAGATTACCCACCATGGTTGTCCAACATGGTACCCATCAAAAATCCTGACGGGAGGATTCGCATATGCACCGATTTTTGAGATTTAAACAAAGCGAGTCCCAAGGATGATTTCCCCTTGCCTAGCATCGACGCATTGGTAGATGCTACAACAGGCCACGAAATGCTTTCCCTCATGGATGGTTTCTCGGGATACAACCAGATTCGTATCAATCCCGATGATCAACTAAAAATGGCGTTCACGATGCCTTGGGGGACATTTTGTTATAAGGTCATGCCCTTTGGCCTTAAAAATGTTGGCGCCACTTACCAACGCGCTATGACATACATCTTCCATGATCACATGCATAAAACTTTGGAAGATTATATGGATGATTTGTTGGCCAAATCTCTTTTGCGCCAAAATCATCTCGATGACTTACGCAAGATCCTTGATCGCCTCATCGAACACAAGGTTAGGCTAAACCCCAAGAAGTGCGTATTTGGCATCACATCTAGAAAACTCTTGGGTTTCATAGTCTCAAAATGAGGCATCGAGGTAGATCCAAATAAAGTCAAGGCAATCCTTGAAATGCTTCCCCCAACCACCATCAAGCAGCTCAGAAGCTTGCAGGGTAAGGTCGCGTCGATCAAGCGCTTCATAGCACAGTTATCTGACAAGTGCCGACCCATGAATAAATTATTACACAAGGGGGTAGCATTTCATTGGGATGACGAGTGCCAGTCAGCCTTCGATGACATCAAACAATACTTGGCTTCACCGCTAGTATTGGCACCACCTAGACCAGGAGTGTCATTCTATTTATACATCTCAGCTATTGAGGTGGCACTGGATGCCATGCTAGCCTAGAAAAATGAATTACATAAAGAATAGGCTAATTATTATCTTAGCCGCACCCTGGTCAGTTATGAACTTAACTATGCATACGTTGAGAAGCTATGCTTGGCGGTGGTATTTGCCACCAAAAAGCTATGCCATTACATGCTGAGCAATATGACGTATGTTGTGTCTAAGGAGAATCCATTGTGGTACATGATGAGTCATACTTATCACAGTAGTCGCACGACGAAATGGATCATGTTGTTGATGGAGTTTGACATCGAATTCATTGGACAAAAGTCCATCAAAGGTCAAGTCATCATCGATCAACTAGTAGAGGCTCCTCTCGAAGATGATCAGCCTCTGACCGTAGAGCTGCCCGATGATGGGGTCTTCCATGTCTCAGAATCGCCAGATTCTGATGAGCCTGAGTCACAGGCCGACATAACCTTATTTTTTGATGGTTCTAAATGTGAGCAAGGGGGTGGCACGGGAATCATGTTTTTCACACCGCAAGGGGCTCCAATGCCTTTATCATTTAAACTTGATTTCCCGTGCACCAATAACAATGCTGAATACGAAGCCTTGCTCATAGGTCTTCAGACAACCATCACCATGAACATCAAATGCTTGAATATCTTTGGTGATTCATTGTTAATTGTCAACCAAGTGAAAGGGGTATTCCAATGCAAATGCCCAGTTCTACAAGCCTACAAAGCCCTTGTGGATAAATTCCTAGCAAATCTTGAATGGTACGACATCGAGGCACTCCCTCGATCATCGAATCATTTTGCGGACACTATGGCCTCCTTGGGGTCACTAATCCCGCAAGACATTTCTGGTGAGATGACAACCATTCAAGTCAAAATGTTATCGCAATCCATGATGGAGCGTGCAAGCTCTGACATAATGCCAGGAATCCACCTGATCCAGATTGAACCATCTCAAGATAGGTTCTCTCGAATCCATGATAGTCTGAATCACGCCAACTGGGGGTCTTTGTTCTCTCCAACCCCTCTTAATAGCAACACAACGCTATTTTTACAAGTTCTTTCCCGCTCAACTTTTTCTAGGGATGAACTTCAAGAGGGATCGATCATTCATACCATCGAGGTTTCTGATCAGCAGGATTGGTACACACCCATAAGAGACTATCTCAAGTTAGGTAGCCTCCCACTTGGATTGTCGCACGTCGCAAAAAGATCATTCAAATAGAAAGTGGCAAAACATGTCTTGCTAGGAGACATTTTATACCGTCGAAGCTACGAAGGAATCCTCCTCCATTGCTTGGACCAGTAGGAGTCCACTTGGGTGATCACCCAAGCGCACGATGGTACATGCGGTGGCCACTTCAGCGGTATGGCCATCGCAAAGCGCATTCTTCGCATGGGCTATTATTGGCCATCTTTAGAGCGAGATTGTTGTGCATATGTGCGGAAGTGCGTGAAGTGTCAACACCATGCTAACTTGACACACGTACCTTCTCAGGCCTTGCAGCCGATCCAATCGGCTTGGCCATTTTTGTAGTGGGGCTTAGATCTCATCGAAAAGATCTCCCCTACATCGTCAAGTCATCACACATTTATCATAACGGCCACAGAGTACTTCACTAAGTGGGTGGAAGCAATTCTGCTTACCTCTACGACTGGGCCCCGCATTGCGGAGTTCATTTTACATAACATCATATGTCATTTTGGTATTCCATCCAAGATCATCTCGGATAATGGGACGTCATTTAAGAACAAATATGTGCATGCTTTGACAACAAAGTACAAAATTTAGCATAGTTTTTTGACACCTTATTATCCGTAGGCAAATGGGCAAGCAGAGGCATCAAACAAAATGCTAGTTGCCATCCTTAAAAATATGGTCACAGATAGTCATAAGGATTGGCACATCCAAATACCACTTGCCCTATGGGCTTATCGCACTAGCATTCGGACGCCCACTGGGGCAACTCCATTTTTGCTAGTGTATGGCTCCGAGGCGGTCATGCCTCTCGAGTTGGAAATACCCTCCCTATGCATATCAATGCAAGAGTTCATCGATGATGACACTGCATGGCAGGCCCGGTTAGACCAGCTTACGTTACTCGATGAACGACGCGTCAATGCTCTCGAGCATTTACGTATCTATCAAGAGCGACTTAAGAAAGCATACAACATGAAAGTTCACTTGAGGGACTTTCGGGTCGGTGACCTGGTCTTAAAAGAGAACCAACAAAATTCTAACTTGCCACCCCATTTAAGGGACAAGTTCATGGCAAATTGGTTAGGTCCTTATGTAATCGATAGTAAAATAGGACCTGGAACATACCGGCTCGCCTCTCTTGAAGGAATCAAGGAACTAGAACCCTTGAACATCAGTCATTTGAGGCCATTCAACATTTAGAGAGCCATGGCCCACTCCAAAAGCCCCAAGGGTTCTCGCCACCGCTTGGTCACCCAAAATGCCCCAAAGGTATCCATAATCCCTTTGGTCAAACCAAAAGCTCCAAGGGTTCCCACAATCGCTTGGTCAACCAAAAATACCCCAAAGGTATCTATAATCCCTTTGGTCAAACCAAAAGCCCCAAGGGTTCTCACAATCGCTTAGTCACCCAAAATGCCCCAAAGGTATCAATAATCCCTTTGGTCAAACCAAAAGCTCCAAGGGTTCCCACAATCGCTTGGTCAACCAAAAATACCCCAAAGGTATCTATAATCCCTTTGGTCAAACCAAAAGCTCCAAGGGTTCTCGCAATCGCTTGGTCAACCAAAAGCCCCAAAGGTATCTATAATCCCTTTGGTCAAACCAAAAGCTCCAAGGATTCTCACAATCGCTTGGTCAACCTAAAACACCCCAAAGGTATCTATAATCCCTTTGGTCAAACCAAAAGCCCCAAGGGTTCTCGCCATCGCTTGGTCACCCAAAATGCCCCAAAGGTATCCATAATCCCTTTGGTCAAACCAAAAGCTCCAAGGGTTCCCACAATCGCTTGGTCAACCAAAAACACCCCAAAGGTATCTATAATCCCTTTGGTCAAACCAAAAGCCCCAAGGGTTCTCACCATCTCTTGGTCACCCAAAATGCCCCAAAGGTATCCATAATCCCTTTGGTCAAACCAAAAGCTCCAAGGGTTCCCACAATCGCTTGGTCACCAAAAATGCCCCAAAGGTATCAATAATCCCTTTGGTCAAACCAAAAGCTCCAAGGATTCCCACAATCGCTTGGTCAACCTAAAATACCCCAAAGGTATCTATAATCCCTTTGGTCAAACCAAAAGCCCCAAGGGTTCTCGCCACCGCTTGGTCACCCAAAATGCCCCAAAGGTATCCATAATCCCTTTGGTCAAACCAAAAGCTCCAAGGGTTCCCACAATCGCTTGGTCAACCAAAAACACCCCAAAGGTATCTATAATCCCTTTGGTCAAACCAAAAGCTCCAAGGGTTCCCACAATCGCTTGGTCAACCAAAAATGCCCCAAAGGTATCTATAATCCCTTTGGTCAAACCAAAAGCTCCAAGGATTCTCGCCACCGCTTGGTCACCCAAAATGCCCCAAAGGTATCTATAATCCCTTTGGTCAAAACCTCCAAGGATCCGTAAGAATCACTTGGTCCACACCCATTCAGGTTAAACCGTCCATAACGAATATTCAAAAACAACAGATAATCAAAAATAACAAAAAAATTGCATCTCACTTTCATGCATAATCTTAAAAATCAAAAAAAAAAAAAAAAAATTGCATTAGGCATCGCATACATACATTGCATATTTGTTGGTCATACATGTCAAACGCACCATAGACTGTAATTACTCGGCAATTCCATCATTTTCCACATTCAGTCCATTTTGTAAATGATCCATCAAGAATAACGCCATTCACATTTTTGCCATATCATAGTCAGTTGTCTTCTAATGTCTTTAGGGTTTTCGTCATTCAGCTGTCTTTAGATTTCTAGTCAAATGTTGTACAAAGTCAGACCGATTTTTACAAGGTAGAGTTTTACTTGGATCATGCCTTGTTACATAGCATCCCAACACAAGCTTAAAACACATAAAAATTCCCAAGTTGTGTGAACGAAAGATGAAACCTACAAAGTGGTCCAGGATACCATACAGTGAAAATGTTATCTCGCTCATCCCCCTATGCGAATGACCCTAAGAATGCTGAGAATTGGCAAAAGGACAAGAAAACTTCCTTCAATTCCCCAAAATAAATAGTGGTTTTCACCACTACAAAGAATTCAAACTCCAAACATCAATCTCAAAAGTGCACAAATCAAAAAGCACAAGAACACAGTGATTCTAATCACTGATCAAAATCCCAAGCTCAAACAAAATAAATAGTGATTATCATCACTACTGAGCAAATATCCCACTAAAAGAGAGGGAGTAACTATTGAATCCCTAGAATTCTTAGCATTCGAAAGGTCATGAGGTGATCCTCAGTCTCGATTTGGTGGATAGCCTGTTGGTCACTGGTGGCAAACCTCTCGCATGATGATATATCTATCGCATTAACTATTGGGCATATGTACAGATCAATGTTTGCATGTGGATGAGCTAGCTTATGATAGCCTAGATTGCATCGTAGATTAATCCTACTAAATACAACAAAGGAGTTAGTGGAGCTAATTAGGTGATCCTCAGTACAGGTTTGGTGGACAGCCTACCTAGCACTGATGGTATCCTTACGAATACCACATAAACGAACTCAATCGCACACACAGGGATGTGAAATAACTTGGTCAAACTCAAGTCTGATTCGTACCTTGTTCAAAAGTCTTGTAAGATAATGTACAATCTTGACTAGTTAGTTAAAGCATCTGAGTCTCAAAAAAACCTTAACTACATTCTAAAACAATTGTTGTACATTTCATTACTTACATCACCATCAAAAAATACAAAACAAAAATTACAAATGCAAAGTTATTCCATAAAGCAATCACATAGTACAGAAAGCCAGTAAATCTTGTACAGTCTATGGTGCCACCACTTGTACACCAAACAAATCATTCCATCCATTCCATATGCATACATCTATATCATATAGTTAAAATCATCCGTAGTCATAATAACATATGCATACATCAACATAAATAAATGTGCATAAAGAACAATAAACCATGACAAGTATATAATCAAACCAAAAAAAAGAGTCATGTATATATATCAAGTCAAAATGCCCTCAAGCTACAATAAGAAGGTCCTCTGACCTCACAAAAACCAAAAACTCAAAATCCCCAAAGCCTAGGGAGTCGGCCACCATGATCACGTAGGATCGGTGCGACTGGAACTACCCCCAGTAGTATGGGTCCTATGGGACCTCTCAGGGTAGCTGCTGCCAACCCTCGCACCCTGCCCACCAACACTACCCTCACCTAGCCGCCTACGATGAGATGATGCAGACTGCTCAGTCTCACTGCCTCTCGTACGACGTGACGAACCACCTCCATCAAGCACAAGCAACTATCCATCGAGGTGGACAACCTCTATCTCTAACTCTATCCGGTACCGACCCCACTCCATATCTCATTGGCGATACACAGCCAATGCACTATCCTGCTATGCCAACTGAGTCCGTAGGAGATCCCTCTCCTGCGTTACCTCCACCAAAGCATCTCTATGCTCCTCCTCCCATCTCCGTAGGAGACCCTCCAATCATGCTATCTCAGCATGAAGCCTAGCCTCCACATCCCCTAAGACAGCCTGAGGCATGGGCACCTCCGGGATGGCCTACTACTCTGGCACCCACTACTTTGGGACATCCTGTACATTCGGCTACTCTAAAACCCCCAAATCATCTCCATCATCGATGAAGTCATCGACCTCCACCATGTCAACATCATCAAGCGGAGCCCCCCAACCCTCCATCGGTGCCTCTGCACCCCCACCTCCTACTGCTATAGTATCCATGCCTCCTAGAGGCCCCTCACTCCACCATCACCGCATAATCCACCATCGGTCATACTCTGTAGTCACCCCGACATCGTCCACATTGGGTACATCAATAACTGCATTGGACCCCTCGCCCAACTACTCAATGGTAGGCCAGACTAGAGTCTTCTCGTCATCGTGATGCCGATAGATCAAGGGATCACCAGGAAATCCCTGGTGCACCCCAAACTACCGCATCACCCAAACATATGGGAAGTACTCCTGCTCTATCCCATGCCACCCAATCAACCATCTACCCCTATGCACACACCGGAGCCACTCTCCAGCCTCAGGCTAGGCTGGACAGTCCCGATACGGCCACCAGAACACCTACCCTAGCACTAGACGAGAGAAGGCATCAGTATAGTGACCTACGTCACCTGCCCACCATCGACTCTATCCATGCTCCTCTGACCTCCGCCATAAATTGGCATATCCAATTTCTTGATCCACCATCTCACCTCGGGTGGTCCAAGGCAAACCCTATGGCCGCTCCACAACTATGTGCTGCCACCCCCAACACTGCAAGAGATAGTTGCACCCGATCCCCTTTCACTTTTGATAGTGGACCTCGTACAACTCATCATACAACTACGCCAATAACGTCTGACCCCATCTCATAATAAGTGGAGATGATGTAGGACACTCCACCAATGTGAAAACCAACTCAAGCAGGTTCCAAGGGAACCTCGCACCTGAGGAGTCAAGAAGTAGCATATTGGAGATGAGGGTCATGATCAAAGCATGCCTCACCCCTAATACGCCCTTCTCTAGCCACCACCGCACCAGAATACCACCTATCTAGTAGTCAGCCTCTGCCCTCTCCACAGCCCTCTCCACCCCCCTCTCCACCACTAGACCAAAACACCATGTCAATACCATTGTCCGCTGGTCACGGTGGGTCATCCGGATAGGCAGTCCATCTATCAAAATCCGTAGAATCCGATACACATCCTCCAGAGTAACAGTCATCTCCCCTATTGGGAGATGAAAAGTGTTGGTGCGGGGATCCCACAGATTGATCAGGGCAATCAAATATGCTCGATCCCCCACCATAGGCTCCAGATGCATCACATGCTTGAGCCCAAGGGCATCAAGCCACTCCCAATCCACAACTGTCAGGGCATCCTAGGCATCAGAGAAAATAGTCGACTGGCGGTACCGACTCTTCACAACCTGAAACAACAAAATAAAATAAAAAAATATATTAAGTACATACTTAATATAAACAAAAACATTAAAATAAAACTATACAACAGAAGTACAGACTACAATTTACAATTGTACAACAAAAGTACAACATAAGAAGTACAGTAAAACAAATGTACAATGAAAGTATATAATCATTAAAATAAAACTGTACAACAATGACAACATACATGAAAATAATTGTACAATCAACAAAAAACAACAAAAATCATATTAGGGTTTCAACCTTAATGTGAACGCAAAACAAATAAAAAATAAATATTAGGGTTTCAACCTTAATATGGCAAAAACAAAAATGAAATAAAACATATTAGGGTTTCAACCATAATATGAACAAAAACAACAAAATAAAACAAAAACATTTTGGGTTTTAAACCTAAATACAAACACAAACAAATTATAGATAACAGTTGTGTACTAGGGTTTTGACCTTAATATACAAAAATTAACAACAAAATAACAGAGCACAAAAACATGTTGGGTTATTTTAACCTAATATAAAAAAAAACAAAGCAAATAAAGTTCCTATATTAGGTTTTCAACTTGATATACGAATAAAATCAAACCAACACACAAAAAAAATTAGGTTTTTAAAACCTTAAAAACAAAATAAAGCGAACAAACATTTTATATGTGAGTTTTAAACTTCATATAAAACACGCACGAATAACAGACAGAGAGAAGGAACATCATACCGGTCTCACCTCGGCTCCTCCACTCGAAGATCCGGTTCTCGCACTCATGATGTCCATGAAATTTTAGCAGTGCTCCGCTACGCACACTCGCACTCCTCCTCACTGCTCCAAATCGCCAAGAAAAAATATTGCAAATGAGCCCAAAACCTAGTTTTGGTCCTTATATAGGTTGTTAGGCCTGTAATCGTTCCACCCTGGGATGAACGCTCTAGTTAGCGCTCATCCCACCCTAGGACGATTACAAAATTGGTATTCGTCCCACCCTGGGACGATTACAGAGCAAGAAATAAAGCAACAAAAACTGCATCCAAAAAATGCACCAAAAATAGCAATAAATATACCGAACAAAGGTGCCTTTGCACCTGACATTCATGGCATGAAAAACCATCGTCGGGGTCACAAATACTCACTATCCTACTCCCTAAGAAGGCTAGCATAGCCGGACCGCTCCACGGGAAGGAGGATTTTCGATAATTTCTACCCCAATAGGCGTAAAAAAAAGGGTCAAAACCCACCAAAAATAGGTCCGATGGTTGGAAAACTGCAATAAGCGTTCAACGAAAACAACTGAAGGCACCCTTACAAACGTCATCTTGGGTCAAGCGACTCATCGCTTTTCTCATTTTTGGTCATTCCCTCATCGATTCGTCGCTTGAGGGGGTAGTCACACTTAGTCACCAATCAACAAATACACACCCAATCAAGGAAATGGCATGCATTCAAAGAATCATTGACAAAGACAATCACGCTCCTGCTTGGGGCAGCAAACAAGCAATAATCACAGGCTAAACAAACACTTGGCATTCTGGAAGCATGAAGAAAAGGTTCCTCGGACAAAAGGTTGTGCCCTTTGCCTATTCATGTCTGAACAATGTCCAAGATCAAGTACACCTCACTGAAAAAGGTTACACTTGAGTTAAGCTCCTTAGCTCGTCAGAAGCAAGGATTCAAGAATGCGTGCCCTTTCCATACTTGGGGCATCAAAAGTTGGTTAGGTTACTGAGAAACCCTAATCATTAAGTGCTTTGGTCATCTATTTTTGCTCAGCATTGTGCCACACACAACGCATCCCAAAAAGGGGCATCTATAGACACCAAAACAACACCAATCCGATTATGTGACTACAAGCACTGACCGAATTGGCATACATACCCCCTAGGGCAGCCTCCAGAGGTTAAACAGTGGTCCTAACCACTCCCAAATCAGTTTTGGAAGGTCAGAGGTCAGTTTTGCACCTTTTAAGCACTTTGCTCCCTATTCGTCCCACCCTGGGATGATTAGAATCCTATTCGTCCCACCCCGGGACGATTAGCAGCAATCGCTCTAGGGTGGGACGATTAGCAGGTTTGACTGGAAAAAAGTCAAACCTTGACAAATGGCAGCCCAAATCTGCCACCTAACTCCGCCTTCAAGGCATGGGATTGCGAGGGAAGGTTTCAAATCAGAGAGGCTTCAATCAAGCCTGCCCTGATCATGGAGGCCTCAATCAAGGAGGCCCTAATCAGGGAGGAATCTTCTCTCCCCCAAAAAGGCATAATGAGCCAAGTGGTGCCCTCGCATGCGCATTCAAAGGAGACCCTTAGGTCTATAAAAAGGTGAGCCTCCTCACCCCAAAAAAAAGAGAGCTGGAGCATTTGGAGCAACGAAGTGCTGCCAAACTATACCCCCATTCCTCTTTGTGCTTCCTACATCCCTAATCTCTCTCTTCTGGAAGAGAGGTTATCGGGTGAACACTAGGAACGCAATCCAGATCCAAAAACCCAAGCAATCGGCCACAATCCCACCCCAAACTCGTCGACACAACCCCCTAGGAAGTTTTGGACCCATCCCACTTGGATTGGTGTCAAAACTAGGCCCTAAACGGTGGGCGTCCCACCCTCGGGCGCCCCCCAAACTGCTGTAGTCCTAATCGCCCCACCCCAGAGTGATTAGAAATCTGTGCATGGTTTTGTTACTATTATTTTTGCATTCTTTTATATCTAATGTACTTATGCTGTTGTCCAAATTTCATTGCTTTCTGACATGATTTGACCTGGTTTCTGTCATTTTATGCGTCTACTAACCTACAGGGAGCGCCTTCGGATACAAGATAACCTGGGTAGAATCTGCCAAATCTGACCTTCTGGGTCATCTCAAAATGTTGTTTTTAGTCTAACCACAAGTTTGCAGGAGTTTTGGAGGCCTCTGGGCAGGACATTTGCAAGGTCACTTTTTGTAGGTTTTGCGATAGTCCCCAGCGTCCCACCCCAGAGCGATTAGAAATATGTGCATGATTTCCTTACTATTCCTTTTGCAATATGTCCCAGATGATATCCTAATGCCTCTGTTAAATTTTGAACTCATTCTGACATGATTTGATGATCGTTTTATTATTTTATGTATTAACTAGCTCGTAGGGCGCCCCTGTCACATACAGGAGAATCTGGGTAGGATATGCAAATTTTGAGCATCTGGGTAGTCTTATAATTACATATAATGCCTAACCCATGAGTTTTAGGTGATTTGGATAAGCATAGGTGGGACATTGGAGCGCTCACTTTGGAGAGGCCCCCGACGGGCAAACGAGCATAACGGGGCCGTCCGATGCCGCTTCGACGCAAAATCAGGTGATACCAATTCTAGACATTGTCCTTTACATTTCCATATCATTCTGTAATCTACTTATCAATATTATCACTGATATCTTCTAAGCGCCCGTTGGAGGCCTTGGGGATTGCATGTTTTTCTAGATACGCATATGCTATTAATGATTTGTTGTCTTTTGTGTGCAGGATCTCACCACCAGGAATACTAGAGGGGCAGAAAGGAATGACGAACACATGGACACAAGCGGTGGCAACTTTTAGCCCGCCCACTTCGAGTGTGGGCACGCGGAAGACGCTGGAAGCGTACCGTCCGATCTTGGAAGCGCGGCTTCTTTCGGGCATCCATTAATGTAACAAATTGTATCAAATGTTCTGAGCCCTAGAGGGGGGATGTATTGTAATCATATTAAAAGCAATATCAATAAAGGAGGCCCCGCTTTGTTTGCTCACATCTCGTTTCTGCGTCATTTCCTTCATGCATTGCTCATCGCATTCGTAGGACTTAGCATCTATATCTATTTTTGTTTGCATCATATCGGTACGCCATTTTTCTGTTGCTTTCAAACAGTTACAGCTATTTTAGGGATATCCCTATATTTTTCAACACCTGTCGCTCAATGGATGAAGTCCAACAGATGGAATGGATAAGAGATAATAGACATAATCCCTACATTATGGGAAACAATCCTGTAATAGTTGTAACATTCATACATGGCAACACAAAACCTTATCAATGTTGTACCCTACTTGTATAAATAAAATTCTCCCATTTGGTTGAGCATATAGAAGAATATAGGAAATAAGTGATAAGAGTTAGAACTATTTTAAGTGTTGTAACTATGTATTACAGTAGTACAATAGCCTGCAGATCTTTCCCTGCACTATTTTCATGTTGCTAAGAATGAAATAAAGGTGTAATATTTGACATTCATGTTTGCTTTTGAGTTTAGTGTGAAGACTTAATAGTTTAGAGCAAGTTTATTTTCCCTCTTTTGGTTTAGGAAGCAAAGGCCACTTCCAGATCCAAAGGAGGGTTTTTACCGAACAAAATTATGTTATTTTTGGCTACAACAAGTCAGTAGAGATCTAAAATTTTTTGCATGGTTAGTGATTAGGATAATGTGGCATTTGAATTAATGGTAGGTAACTCATCTAGGATAGAATTTAACATAGTACTTTATGTTTCTCATTTGTTTCATAATTTGCAATATTTCCATATTTTCTTGTCAGTCTAATTTATTACAAATTGTGCAACTTTATTTATCAATTTTTGAATGTTATTTCCATTTCAGGAAGTGACATTGTTTTCTACAATTTCAAAAAGTTTCATTATTTACCAGTTTGAATGTTAATGCTACTATTTAAATTTAGTAATTTCCTGTCAATTAAATTCTACTATTTTCAGCTTTGCAATAGTTTAGTTTTATTTTTCTACAACAATGTGAGTTTCAATTCTGCAAGGATAAGTAGAAGTTTAGTTTTAGTTTTTAGGAGTAAGAAAGGAGACCCTAAACACCCAAATATCTAACTATTCAATGAATAAATCCATGATCTAAATGAACTAAAATCAGTATGTTAACCTTTGCTTTCGTGTATAGCCTTGGACACCGCCATGGATTAATACGTAATGATTAAATGATGAAGATTTGATGACACTCATCGCTACTAGCTTAGATATATATATATATAGCCTCGAGATTGATAACTCTCTGCGTTTATATATATATATATATATATATATATATATATATATATATATATATATATATATCTATAAACGCAGAGAGTTATCAATCTCGAGGCGCCTATCTCATATTGTACATTTAAGCATCTTCTCATTTTTTAAATATTTTAAATCCATCGTAACCCTTAATGTCGGCGGATAATTTTCTTAATGTCGATTTTTTAATAAAATATTAATATTGTTTATGGTGTGGCTGACCTTCTTGACTGCCATTGTAGGACGCCTATCAACTCAATTAAAATAATTTAATGGACCTTTTCAAAGTTGAAAAAAATTATATCATTACAATTAACTAATATAAATAAATGAAGTATAAATTAAATAGGTGAAAATGTTATGTTCGGAAAAGGAGCATTATACTTGACTATATAATTTCGAGTAATAAAATCATTTTTATAGTTAACTATTAATAATGACCTTCCTTGCAAAGTAAGCACTTAAAATTCCAAAGATTTATGATAAATAGGCTTTATCGAAAACACAAATTCTAAATAAATTATTTTTACTATTTAAAATTTAGATCAACAAATTATTATGTAGGAGTGATAAGTTTAGTTAAGTTTTGTTAAAGCTGAAGCAATGTCAAGAAATCTAGGGTTTAAGACTTACCGAAAGTAATCTCGTTACAATTACATGGGCCATCTTTAATTAGAATAAAAAATATAGGTAGTGAGTCAACTTTCCAATGAATTTAACGACAAAAATTTATAGGTTAAATTATTCTAAGAAGACTATTAGAGAATAAATAACTACTCATTATTTAAAAAGTTATACATAAAATAGGTACATTGATGCAATACCGCTGAATTACTTTTAGTTCAGAAATTCATCGTCCGAAACTGTTTAAATTTTAAATTCAAAGTTTATTTAGTTCGAATTTTCTACACGATCACCTAGAACTGCAGAGTTTAAAGCTCTGACGATCGCAACGAACAATAATGTGTCTCTCGTATTTTATGGGCATTGGATCTCATGACGCGTGACCGTCAAATCCCGGAGTATAAGCTTTATTAACAATCAATCATTTATACTACAAATTTTATAGCAGAGGCAAGAATCTACGGGCTTTTGCTATGGCGATCAATTGGGTTTCCTGCAGTTCGTTCGGATCTCTCCGTTGGATCCAGTGAGAGGATTGATGTTTCCCATTTTAACCATCGCAGCAGCAAAGTCGCTGAAAAAGGTGTTCTGATTGCTGCTGTAGGTGGTAACCTGAGAATCGGTAGACCCTCCATTAAACAGCTGCTGGTCAGAGTGGAGAAGCCCTTTTTGGCTTCTCAGATTTGTGTAGTAATCGTTGTCGAACGTGGTGGGAGTCTGAAGATCCAATGGCGCCAGATTGTCATCACCTCCTGTGCTCGGACAGTTGGATTTCAGAGAGGAAGCGAACGTGGTGGCAATGTTGGATTCGTTGTAGATGCGAGCCCTGAAGTTAGTGCAGCGCGCTTGACCAATCGTATGAGCACCTGCCGAATAACGGAAAATATATGTTAGGCATTCGCACCATGGAAGGATTCCATAAAAGAGAAATAGTGAGCTTGGAACCATATATTACCCGCAAGGACAACCATTTCACTGGTAGAAAGCCCCTGAGCACTGAAAGATGAGATGAGTGCGCTGAGGTTGGATGTGGGAGCCGGAATATTGTTGTTTGCCCCGCTTAGACTTGCAGTTGTCGAGTCTCTTCTTCCGAGCATCACCGTCCATGACCGTCCTCCCAGCTAGAATTTGAAAGAAAAATAATAATGTTATGAAAAACAATACAATCTTGTCGCTACTGCTATACAAACTTCCCTGAACACACTACATCGGAAGGGGAGGAAAAAAAACAAAGTGTCAATGTAGAGAATTACTTCGACAACTGAATCTCGAGCAGCGATGGCCAAAATATCAGCACAAGACACAACTCCGCTGCAAATTGCCTCCACCTGGGTCTTGATGGTGTCTATCACGTCGAATCCTCTGGCCGAGTTGTTGTTTGGAACTGCAGTCTTTTCTCCCGTTAAAGTCGAGGAGTCGTCCAGTAGAATAGATCCATCGCATCCCTGCAGTAACCAGCTTGCATTTAGCAATTTCTAATACAAAAATTAACGTTTCATTAACTCCGAAATTTATCGTGCAGGAAACATAACATATGAAGAGAAATTCTTACATTAACGAAGCAGTCATGGAAGTGAAGGCGGAGAAGCGACGCTCCCATGCGCTTCTCGTTGGCGACAGCCTGCTTTACTGCGGATCTAACCGTCGACAACAGATTGGGACATGTCGAATTATAAAATGTTGCGCTAAGTTGCCCATACGTGGCCGTCGTCGAACACAAGACCAAAGTGAAACACGCAAAGCATGAGAATCTGATTGCTGCAGAGAAAGCCATTGTTTAATCTAAGCAAACAGCTCGATGTACTTCAAATCTGTGGACTATTGAGTATCGATCACATCCTTTTATAATACAAGAAACACAGTTTGACAATCTGTTTACGCAACGACATTATCGTGGAAAACGCGTGCGGAGGAAAAATTGCAGCCTGAGCGTAGCTTTTATCTTTTTCATTCATTATCTTTCTGTTTCTTTAGATTTTTCCACATTGCGGTAGGCTTGGATTTCTAGTCGGCAGTATAGTCTTGGACGCGGAACGGTTCGAAATTCATCTTGCAGCGTGAATTATTCCGGGGTACTTAGATTTTGTGTACCCCACGCGGCCAAAACGACACAATATCATTGGGTAGATTTTGTGTACCCCACGCGGCCAAAACGACACAATATCATTGGATAGATTTTGTGTACCCCACGCGGCAAAACAGACACAAGATCATTCGATAGCCTATCAATTGTGGGGTACAGAACATGCTTCTGTTGGATGGTATTGCTCGCAAAGTCAAAATTTGCTACCAATACCTTTGACATGATAACACGGAAACATCAATTTTAGCAAACATCTAACTTTAGCATTTGACGTGTGACGAGCGACTTTCAACAAACATTAAAATGGATACAAACCTAAAGTACTGGTTTAATGACGTGAAGACTAATGAACGTCTATAGGAAGTCAACGCTGATTTTGTATGGTTTATCAATCTTCGCTTTTATACGTAGCATACTTTTGTATTGTTTTGAATTACTCAGAGCGAAACTTCTATTCCCTTTACTTGGAACTGAGGAAATTAATTTCACCAAACTCGGAAATTAATTCTAGCAGCGGTGAAAATCCACGAGGGATATGAAAGTTTAAAACCCAAAAAAATATTATTATATACAGATAAATGTATTGGAACAGTATAAGGATCCAAGTTTTGGTTTTTTAGAAGGTTTAAAATTTAAAGGTGATTTATCTGGAGTTGTGTGTTAAATTTTTTATTGATAAGCTCAACGTTTGTCCCTATAGAAAATCATGATGAGGTGGTGTGTTTGGGGTTGTGTGTTAAATTAGATTATGAGCTCAGCTTTTTCTTTTTTATTCATAAGCTCAACTTTTACCTTTATGAGATTTTGATAAGATGAAGATGTTCAATGATAAAAATTTCTTACACTAACAAAATCTTATTAATAATAATAATAACATTTCAACAAAATTAAGGTTAACTAAATTTTGGAAGTTTGGTGTCTTTTGAAATTGTTATCCTTTATTGTCTTATTTTTATATGTTTTAATAATTAACTTTTAGTTTTCAATATAAGTATTAAATAATTAAAATATTTTATAAGTATTAATGTAAAGGGGAAAATGTAATGGTTTTCTAATTGATTTTTATTAAATAAAATTATTGTGTATTTCTTATTAATATTATTTGTTATTGTATATATTATAATATATATATATATATATATATATATATATATATATATATATATATATATATATATATATATATATATATATTTGAAAATGAAATTTTAAACTTTAAAATTATTTGTTATAAAATAGAATAATAATATTATATTATGTTATTTTTCACTCATATATATTATAAAATAGAGAGGAATTTTTCTTTCACTCACACATGTGGGTCAAGGGTAAATCATTATATTTCATTGTTGATAGTTGGAGTCAAAAGAATATGATTTGTACGTATATTGTAAAGGATTTGGATGTGTGTGTTACACCACAATCATAACTATATGTTTGAAACAAGGGAGATACATCTATGTCACACAATAGTGTCTCCTCTTATTCTATCAAGACCTCCAAAGATGAATGTTTGTGTGATTTTGTACCCTTGTATATTTATGATATGCTTTTGGGCCAACTATACATGGGCAAGAGGCATGATGTATATGAGTCAAGGCCCCAAAGAGTCATCATCGCTACCAGAGGTCAATACTTAAAGATACAAAAGGTATATCCTCCTATATATTTTTTTTCAATTAGTGCTAAGAAAGATGATAGACAAAACAAGAAAATTCATTGTGTTGATGATTAAACCCCAAAGCAAAAGAAGAACTACTACTACATCAATTGCAATATCTACACAATAAAAGAAAATGGTGAGGATTGCATTATTATGATAATTGGAATAAATCTATATGTAATATCTTTATTTTAATGAATCTCATTATTATGGGTTACCTTATCATGAAAATCTCTATTAGAGTATAAATATTTTAACTTTGATTAAGTTCATACAAATACATCTCACTTGTTGTTGTTCCACAATGCCATGGACTAATGTTAAGTTTCACATACAAATATGGAATATTGACTTAAGAAGTTTCTTTGCTTTATATTGCTTGGTCCAAATTCATTGAAAGAAAGTTTATTTTACAAGATTATTGAGATGCAAGTAATTTAAATAATTATATCCTCTTTGTATCATAGAATTTACTTTTTCTCTCTTTTATCTTCATATTGCTATTATATTGTTTCTCCTTTGTTATTTTCATGAGTATCTAAGATACATTATGCATATAGATTTTAGCCCCAATATTTGAAGATACATTCACATCCTTCTATTTATATTACTCTTATATTTCTTTCCTTTTGCTATTACACCACCTCTTAGTGCCCTGGCACAATTATTAATCACATAATATATAAGGTGTAGGTGAATTTTTATACTCATTCATATAAATAAAAATAAAATTAATGTTGTAGAAAAATGGATGAATTGATTATCCAAATATTTCTTTGTAAATAATTTTATTAGCGGTGAGAATATCATTTATGTACTCTTGAAAGATTTATTGCCTACTTGAAATTAGTGGGAAGCATATATTAGTAAGTTCAAGGATGAGAATAATGATGAATAAAAAATGGTCACATGGGATTCTTTCATGGAGGTTTTCAAGAAAGAATATTATATTTTGGGAGCCTATAAAAATCATTACATGTGATGGAAAAATCTATGTCAAGTTAAATATTAATCTATTTAAGATGATATTAATACTTTACAATAAATGAAAAAAAAAAACTAGGTACTCAAGATACCAAAAAGTCTTAAATCCTTAAATACTAGTGGCATACAATGTTATATTCAATAGGACATGGACCTCTTCAAATATAAGACATTGGGAGAGGCATACAAATTAATTCTGAAATTCGAGTAGAAACACAAAAACAAATCTTGAAAAGGAGGAGGAGAAAATAACAATAACTAGAATACTAAGTATAATCCAAAGAAAGGCAAGAGTGACACTTCAAAAAATTAAGAAAAATAGATTCAAAACCAAAATTATAAGTAGAAAAATAACTCCCAAGAAAATAACCTTCTACAAGCCAAGACTAGAAAATAATTTAATTATCACAAGAGCAATCAACATTTGAGTAAGAAGTGTTGAGAAATTTATTAATTATTTTTTAATTCACAATCCTCTACGTCCAGTGCACCATCACCTCTATATCCATAAGTTGAGGATAGAGAGAAGTAAATCATGAGCTAAATCAAATGTGGCCATTGGCACCACACATGTTGTACTAAAGGTGTCACAAGAGGAGGAATTTATATTTAACTCATATATGTGGGTCAAAGGTGAATCATTATATTTCATTGGTGATATTTGGAGTTTAAATAACATAATTTATAGATATATTGTAAAGGGTTTAGATCTATCTATCATACCACAACCATAACCATGTAATATTTAATTTCTAAAATATGGAAGAGACATATATGTCACATGATAATGTCTTGTATTATTCTATCATTTCCTTCAAAGATACATATTTGTGTGATATTGTGTCCTTGGAAATTTATGATGTGATTTTAGGCCAACCATACATGTGGAAGAGTCATGTTGTGTATGATTCAAGGCCTCAAATAGTCATCATCATTATCAATGTTCAATAATCTAGGATATAAAGGGTGTATCTTCCTAAATATTTTTTTATTAGTGACAAGGAATATGATAGAAAAAAAGAAAAAAATATTGTGTTGATGATTAAGCCCCAAAGAAAAAGAAGGACTATTGCTACATTGATTTTGAGATTTGCACAATAAAAACAAATGATGAGGTTGCATTACCATGAAAAGTGAAGTTATATATATATATATATATATATATTTATAGTGACTCTTGTTATTATGAGTTTTCTTATAATGAAAGTGTCCATTAGACTATGAATATTTTAACTTTGATCACGTTCACACAAATATCTCACTTACTGTTGTTCCATAATGCCATGACTAATGTTAATATTCATAAATGAAAATGGAATCTTGACTTAAAAAGTTTCTTTGCTTTATATTGCTTGGTCCAAGACACCAAATCCATTGAGAATTTATTTTTAACAATATTATTAAAATGCAGGTACTTTCAATCATTATATACTTTGTGTCATATAATTTTCTTTTTTCATCTTTTATCTTCATTTTGATATTCTATTTTTTTCCTTTGTTGTTTTCATGAGTATCTAAGATACATTATGCATATAGGATTTAACCTCAATATCTGAAGATAACATTCATATCCTTGAATTTATACTTCTCTTATATTTTCTTCTTTTGCTACTACAACACCTTTGAGTACCCTAACACAATTATTGCTCGCATAATGTTTAAGGTGTAGGTGAATTTTTATACTCATTATTTATATAAAAAAAATGGTGTTGATACCCTAGAAAAGTGATTGAATTGATTATCCAAATACTTCTTTGTAAATAATTTCATTGATAGTGAGAAGATCATTCATGCACTCTTGAAAGCTTCATTACTTGCTTGAAATTAGTGGGAAGCATATTTTAATAGGGTCAAGGAAGAAAGCAGTGGTGAAGAAGTAGTGTTCACATGAGATTATTTTAGGGAGGATATTGAGGAGGAATATTATCTTTTTGGAGCCTATGAAAATTAGTACATATGTGGTAAATTTTGTGTCAAGGTAAATACTAGTCTATTTAAGATGATATTAATACTTTCCATTTCATGGAAAAACAAGACTAGATATTCAAGATAACAAAAAATATTCAATCCTTAGATACTATAGTGGGATATAATGTTATTTTCAAGAGGACATGGACCTATTCAAATATAAGATATTGGGAGAGGCATACAATTTTTTCTTAAATTGGAATAGAAGCACCAAAACAAATCTAAAAAAAAGGTAAGAGTAAATAACAAGAACTAGAACACTGAGTATCATCTAAAATTCAAAGGTGACACTTCAAACAATTAATACAAACTTCAAGATTAGAATTGGAAGTAGAAAAATAACTCCCAAGAAAAGAATCCTCTACAAGCCAAGACTAGAAAATTATGTGATTATTATAAGAGAAATCAATATTTTTGGAAAAAGTGTTGAGAATTTCAATAATTTTTTTTTTCTAATTCACAATCCTTTACATCCATTTCATCATTATTTTTGAAAAATTGATCCATCAAAATTAATCACTTTTCCTTCTTGATTTTTTAAAGGTCGCGGGGTCAAATCGCCCGCGTAAAAAAAGTCAAACTTTTTTTTTAATTTTAAAGGTTTTAAATTTTTAATTAAAGTTTTAAATTATTTAATAATTTTAATTATAATTTTTTTTTAAAATTATCTTTTTAATAATTTATTTAAAAGGTAATTTAAAAAATATATATAAAAATTTATTAAATTTTTTTAAAGACTTTATAAAAATTTTAAAAAACCTTGTTTGATGAGCATTTGAAAAAGGAGAAATAATGTGCCCTTGAAATGTTAGATGATCCGGTCAGTGGGGTGCTATAATGCACTTCTCTCGATTTTGAGAAGAGAGACACCAGAATCCTTTGATGAAAGGGTTCGACGAACAAGTCTCCATACAATTTTTTATCAGCTAGAAAATCAGGTGATTGATCATCTGAGGAAACCGGATTTCGGGTACGAGGGAGATTCTGAAGACAACATATTCAAACAAAGGATTGAAGAGTCCGAGACTATGGAATTTGTACCAGAGGATCAAGCAAGTGTCAGTCATACACCTGGTGTACTAGTAGCAGAATCAAGTGAGAGCTCTACACCACGCTCTCCTAAACTAGAAGTAGAAGAAAAAGTAGAAGACGAAGAAGAAAAAGTAGAAGAAGAAGAAGATCCAGCGAAAGTGGACCCTGAAGAACCTAAGATCATAGTCATTAGCAGTAGTTCTGAAGCCGAACCTGAATGTTCTAAAAATGCAAGATTTGATTTGAATCATTAATCTCTTTGTACTGCTTTATATTATCTATTTACTTCAAATAAATTTTTTTTTTATTCTGCAATGGCATCCAATAGTAGTCTGTCGATTCCTAAGTTCAATGGAGGAGATTATGAGTATTGGTCTATTAAAATGAAAACCCTTTTGATAGGAAAAGTTTTATGGGATGTAGTCGAAGAGGGCTACACTGAACCTATTGTTGTTGAATGGGAAACTTTCTCTAATGTTGATAAAAAGGCTAAAAAATAAGCTCAGAAAAACATTGCTTTAGTCCTTTATCACATACATGCTGCCCTAGATAAAAGTATCTTCCTTAGGGTTGCCTCTTATGTAATTGCACAAGATGCCTGGAATGCCCTAAAATAAAGTTATAGAGGTAGTGACCAAGTAAAACAGGTAAAGCTGCAAACATTGAAACGAGATTTTGAAAATCTCAGAATGCAAGAAAATGAAAAAGTGGGAGATTACTGTGTGCGAGTGAAAGTCGTAGTTGATAAAATGGTCACACTAGGGGAAGATATTAAGCCAGAGGTTATGGTGAAGAAAGTGTTGAGAACACTTCTTCATAAGTGGAATTCTGTTGCAATAATTATTGAAGAATCCAAAGACTTAACCTCGTTGTCTTTTGATGCCCTAACTGGTTCACTTCTCTCACATGAAGAGAGGTTACAAGAAACTCCTACCACCAGCTATGGAGGATATGATAAAGATTTTGCCTCATATGAAGGAAGAGGTAGAGGCTGTGGCAGAGGACAACAAAGAGGCAAAGGAAGGAATAATCAAAGAGGAGGAACTCCTAACAGAGGAGGATCATCCAATAGAGGAGGATATCAGAATAGAGGAGGACAACAACAATATAGAGGAAAACAATTAGGCAAAGGAAAAGGAGGAGATAAATCAAAACAAGTTTGCTATAATTGTGGCAAACCTGGCCATTATGCACGAGATTGTTGGTCAAAGTCTTCGCAAGGAAGCAATAGCAACTAGAGTAGTCAGTTTGGAAATTTTGAAGAAGAGGAAGAGTCCACAAATCTCTTTCTTTCTTATGGCCAGACAAAGCAAAATATGAATGATACATGGATTTTGAACACTGGGTGTTCAAATCACATGAATGGCAAAGAAGAACTCTTTGCTACTTTAGACTCCTCATACAAATCCAGCATCCAATTGGGAGATGAAAAATCATTGGTAGTTGAAGGCATTGGAGCCATGGAGGTTCCAACGAAAGAAGGCATCAAGCAAGTAAGTGATATCTATTACACACCCCATATTCAACACAATATTTTAAGTGTTGGTCAAATGCTAGAGAAGAATTACAAATTGATTTTTGGTGAGGGTAAATGAACCATTTTTGACAAGAACAATAGTAATAGAATCATTACACAAGTGCCAATGTCAAAGAATAGATTATTCCCTTTAAAGTTTGGCCAGCCAGGAGGAAATAAGTTAGCAAATGTTGCAATTACCAATCCAAGTGTCCTATGGCACTTGAGATATGGTCATTTGAATTCAACAAGTTTGAAAATGCTAACTTCACAAGCAATGGTAACTGGACTTCCCAAAATTCAAGATAGTAAGGAAGTCTATGAAGGGTGTGCCTTGGGCAAGCATGCCAGATCAAAATTTCCTCATGGGCAAGCATGGCGGGCCAGCTATCCACTCCAATTAGTGCATACAGACATCTGTGGTCCGATGTAGACCAAGAGTCTAGGTAACCACTCTTACTTCCTACTTTTCATTGATGATTGCACAAGAATGTGTTGGATATATTTTTTGAAGCATAAGGATGAAGCATTTGCATGCTTTTTTTATTTTAAAGCAAAATTTGAAAGTGAGAGTGGATATTCTGTAAAATGTCTTAGATCAGATAAAGGAGGAGAATACTCTAATCAATTTTTGAATTTTTGTAAACATCATGGCATCAAGAGGCAGTTCACAAATGCCTACACTCCATAGTAAAATGGTGTAGCAGAAAGGAAGAATCGCACCATTGTGGAGATGGCAAGATCAATGCTTCAGACAAAGCATTTGAGTAATTCATATTGGGGAGATGCAACAAGGACTAGTGTTCACATATTGAATAGAAGTCCTACTTCAAGTTTGAAAGGGAAGACACCTTACCAAGCCTGGTATGGTAAGAAACCAAATGTGAAGTATTTCATAGTATTTGGTTCATTGGCATATGCTCACATTCCTGATGAGCTGAGAAAGAAGCTTGATCCAAAAAGTCAAGCATGCATTTTTGTAGGATACTATGAAAATACAAAAGGTTATAGACTCTACAATCCTACAACTCAAAAGATAGTGATTTCAAGGGATGTGATTTTTGATGAAGGGGGAGAATGGGGTAAGCCCCAAATATTCAGTGATGTTGAAGCCACTGATATAGTTGCTCAGCAGGTGCAACCGTAGATACCACAGAAAGGAAAGCAGTCTCCTCCCACTCATCCTCCAAGTCCATCTTCTGATTCAACTACTTCACCAAGTCCTTCACCACAACGATCAGTAAGTTCCTCACCAATGGACATTGATTTTCCATCCAAAGGTAAGAGAACTCTATAGTATCATCCATCATCTCAGATGTTGGATAAAATTTTTTCAAGAAGATACACTAGGAGTCAAGCTAGTGAAATGGAATCTGTTTTACACAGATTAGAAAGTATGCACTTGTATGGTGATGATGACTCCCAGCAAGAACCTAGGGGAGATCAAGTTAACTATGCTTTGTTAACTAGTGCACAACTTGAACCTTCTAGTTATGAGAAGGCATGTACTCAAAAAATATGGCAAGATGCCATGAAAGAGGAGATAACCTCTATAAAAAATAATGACACTTGGGAGCTCGTGAAGCTTCCTAAAGGAAAGAAATGTGTTGGTTGTAAATGGATCTTCAAGACCAAGTTTAATGCTGATGGAAGCATTGAGAGGCACAAGGCAAGATTAGTAGCAAAGGGTTTTACTCAGAAATATGGAATTGATTATGAAGAGACTTTTGCTCCTGTAGCCAGATAGGAGACTATCAGAACAGTTCTTGCCTTAGCTGCACACAAAGGATGGAAAGTCCAACACATGGATGTAAAGAGTGCATTTCTCAATGGTTACTTGAAAAAAGAAGTTTATGTTGAGCAACCACAGGGGTTTGAAGAGCAAGGTAAGGAACACCTTGTTTACAGATTGAAGAAGGAACTCTATGGTCTTAAACAGTCACCAAGAGCTTGGTACTCACGCATTGATGGATACTTCAAATATTATGGGTTCACTAGGAGCAAAAATGAACCCACACTCTACTACCTAAAGCAAGGTAATGAAATTCTCATAGTTTGCTTGTATGTGGATGATCTCATTTTTATGGGTAGTAATGAAAAAATGAATATGGAGTTCAAACACTCCATGATGACGCAGTTTGAGATGAAGGATCTTGGATTAATGCACTACTACCTTGGAATGGAAGTTCATCAGTCAGATACAGGGATCTTTATCTGTCAACATAAGTATGCTCAGGACATGATCAAGAAGTTTGCTATGGAGCATTGCAAACCTGTTGCAACTCCAGTTGGACATGGGATCCAATTAAGAAAAGATGATGGAGCACCAAAAGTTGACGTGACCACTTTCAGAAGCATGGTTGGGAGTTTAATGTTTCTCGCCAACACCAGACCGGATATTTAGTATGTTGTATCTCTTGTTTCTAGATTTATGTCTAACCCATCTGAGCTACATTTGCAGGCAGTTAAAAGAATTTTGAGATATGTGAAAGGTACATTGGATTTTGGAATCCAGTACCATAAATGTAACACTATCAAGCTTGTAGGCTTCAGCGATAGTGATTGGGGTAGCAATATTGATGATAGGAAGTCAACATCAGGAAACTGTTTTAGTCTTGGATCAGGACTAATAACTTGGAGTTCCAAAAAGTAGACAGTAGTAGCACTATCTTCAACAGAAGCTGAATATATAGCAGTTACTTATGCAAGTACTCAAGCCTTGTGGCTAAGGAAAGTACTAGAAGAGATTGGAGAACAACAAAGTGGTCCAACCAAAATCTACTGCGACAAAACGATTGGCATATAATCCTGTCCACCATAGCAGAACGAAGCATTTTGATATGAAGTACCACTTCATCAGAGATATGGTGGAACATGAAATTGTTGAGCTTCAATACTGTCACACTTTGGAGAACGTCGCGGACATCTTCACCAAGGCGATGACTAAAGCTCAATTTGTAAAGCTGAGAGACTGTGTAGTCAGTCCTCTCAACTTTAAGGGAGAGAATGTTGCAAGTGTGAATAGGGTTTCTCCTTAAGTGGCTTAGAAAAATCACTTTTCTAGTCTTAAGTGTGAAAATCCTTAAGTTTGTCGACAAGTTTTGTCGGCAATTTTTTCCCTATTCTCCCTAACTCCCCTCCTATTTCTTCTCCTATATTCCCTCCTCTATCTTTTCCTTATTCCTCCACGCTTTCCATTTCCCTTATCTCTCCAACTCCTTTCCCTTTATTCCTCCAACCTCCTTATCCCTCCACGCTCCCTTTCCTCTATTCTCTTCCCCTTCTCTATATAATTAGAGATATCTATGATGTAAGGAGAAGAGGGGTACATTATAAATAAATTATTTCCGCTGCAATTTTAATTTTTTTTTTTTTAAGTTAGTTTCTGTTAACACCCTGCACCTGTGATCTATCAGCGTGCAGAGAAAAAATTGCACCCTGAGCGTAGCTTTTATCTTTTTAATTTATTATCTTTCTGTTTCTTTGGATTTTTCCACATTGACGTAGGCTTGCATTTATAGTCGCCAAAATAGTCTTGGACGCGAAACGGTTCAAAATTCAACTTGCCGTGTGAATTATTTTGGGGTACATAGCATGCTTTTGCTGGATGGTATTGCTTTAAAAGTCAAAATTTGCTAACAATACCTTTGAAAAAATTACACGGAAACATCAATTTTAGCAAACATCTAATTTTTGTGACGAGCGACATTCAAAAAACATTGAAGTGGATACAATCGTAAAGTACTGGTTTAATGACGTGAAGACTAATGAATGTCTATAGTAAGTCAACGTTGTCTTTGTATGCTTTATCAATCTTCGCTTTTATACGTAGCATACGTTTGTATTGTTTTGAATTATTCAGAGCGAAACTTCCATGCCCTTTGAACCGAAGAAATCCATTTCACCAAACTCGGAAATTAAGTCTAGCAGCGGTGAAAAACCACGAGGGATATTAAAGTTTAAAACAAAAAAAATTATATTATTATATGCAAATAAATGTATTCGGACAGCATAATGGTGTAAGCTTTGTTTTTAGGTTTTCCAAAGGTTTAAGTTTAAACCCTGATGTAATTTTTTGATGTAATTTTTTTATTAATAAGTTGAACTTTTAACCTTATGAAAGATCATAATGAACATTATGTTCAACCTTAAATATAAATTAAAAAAGTTTTTTACACTTAACAAATCTTTAAAAAATAAAAAATACTCATACCAATAATGCGTTAGCATTTCAAGAAAATTAAAGGTTACCTAAATTTTGGGAGTTTGGTGTCTTTTGAAATTGCTATCCTTCATTATCTTATTTTTATATGGTTTAACAATTAACTTCTTATTTTTTTATTTTAATCTTACTTTGAATCCTTTGAGTGCCTATCTCCCCACAGACAAACACCGACAATGACAGTACGAATTTCGAGTGCCTGGTGTCCTGGTGGTATTGAGGTCAACAATTACAAAGTGGAATAGGTTTGGTGAAAGCAGTCGCTATGGTTTGAACCTTTCAGTTACTAAAAATAGTGTGGTTGTGACTAACTCTCACGAAAACAAAACAATTAACTTTGAGTTTTCAATATAAGTATTAAACAATTGATAAATTTTATAAGTATTAATGTAAGGGGAAAATGTAATGGTTTTTTAATTGGTTTTTATTATATAAAATTATTGCATCGTTGATACTAATATTATTTGTTATTGTATATATTACAATTATTTTGTAAAAAAAATAAAATTTTAAATTTTAAAACGATTTGTTATAAAATAGAATAAAAGATTATATTATATTGTTTTTCACTATAAAATAGAGAGGAATATATTTTTCACTCGTACATCTAGGTTAAGCGTAAGTCATTATATTTTATTGTTGATAATTGGAGTATGATTTGTGCATAGATTTTAAAGGATTTAGATGTATGTGTCACATCACAACTATAACCACATAATATTGGATATTTGAAACAAGGGAAAGATATCTATGTCACACAATAGTTTCTTCTATTATTTTATCAAACCCTTCAAAGATGAATTTTTGGGTGATTTTGTGCCCTTGTATATTTATGATGTGCTTTTAGGCCAACCATACATGGGGAAGAGACATGGTGTATATGAGTTAAGGTCCCAAAGCATCATCATCGCTATCAGAGGTCAATACTTAAGGATACAAAAGGTATATCCTCCTATCTATTTTTTCCATTAGTGCTAAGGAATATGATAAATAAGAAAACTCATTTTGTTGATGATTAAGACCGAGAGCCAAAGAAAGACTATTGCTACATCAATTGCAATATCTACACAATAAAAGAAAATGGTGAGGATTGCATTATCGTGATAACTAGAATAAATCTATATGTAATATCTTTATTTTAATGAATCTTATTATTATGGGTTTCCATATCATGAAATTCTCTTAGAGTATGAAGATTTTAACTTTGATTAAGTTCATACAAATACATATCACTTATTGTTGTTCCACAATGCCATGGGCTTATATTAAATTTCACACATGAATATGGAATATTGACTTAAGAAGTTTCTTTGCTTTATATTTCTTACACCAAATTCATTGAAATTTTATTTTTACAATATTATTAAGATGCAAGTACTTTAAATCATTATATCCTATTTGTATCATAGAATTTTCTTTTCCCCTCTTTTTTTGAAAAATAATTTGAAAAAACTTGTATTAAAACAAATATCATTTACAAGTTGGGATGAGACTTTTCCCAGCCTTAGTCAAAGAGAACACATGTTTACAACAGTAAAAGAAGATTTGCATTGGATCCAAATATCTTAAACCATATTTCTACAATGACTGTTCTCATGTTTACAAATATTAAAGAAGATCTACATTGAAACATAAATCTCCTAAACAGTATTTCTAGAATGGTTATCCAAATTGGCTAAGCACTGGATTTGCTCACCAACCTGCCTAATCATCTCATCCTCAATAGCCATGTCACTGTGCCACTAAACCCCTACCTCCTTCTCAGTACCCATCTTAGCCAGGAATTCTTCCACTTTATTTAGATCTCTACTCACATAAACTGGAATCACATCATCTAATTCCCTCCATAATTCCTTAATTTGAGTGACAAGAATCCTCAACCTCCATGTTTTCAAAGCAAATTTTCTCATGCAATCTAGAGCTCCAACCATTATTTGAGAATATGATTCTAGGATTATCCTCCTGTGACCTTGTTTTACTACCCAAATAGAAGCATATTTGATATCTAAGGCTTCGGTTTCATTGTTTATGGCTCTTTCGAAGCCTTGCAGTTCCCAATAGAGCACGATTCCAACATAATTCCGATAAACAACTCCAATTCTAGCTCTACCCGGATTGCCTTTTGCATCTCCATTAGTATTAATTTTAATCCAACCTTTTGGGGGTGGTTTCCAACTAGCTTTGTCCTGTCCTTCTTGCACTTCAAATTCTTTTTTCATTGCCTCAATAACAACCTGAGTTTCCTTTTTAGCATAGACTACCACAGTTTCTCTGACTTTACTCCAAATGACCTGCCAAACTCCATCTAAAGAAGAAAAAGTTTCTCTAAAAATTTTAGCATTTCTCTGCAACCATACTTGCCACCAAATAAAGTTTAGTCCAAGCTCCCAACCAATACAAAGAGCTTTAGATTTAAATCTACCCCTCTTCCATATTTCCCAAATATTAATCCGATTCAAATTACCATTAACTTGAATTTTATAATATAAAAACCATCTCTCCCAAATTTGGCACATGAATGGACACTCAAACATGAATTGATCAGTTGTTTCCTCGCTCTTGTAGCCTAAAACACATTGAGATGGACCAATGATTCCCCTACATCTGAGATTATCGAAAATAAGAATTTCATTATGCATGAACTGCCAGGAAAAAAAAATTACTTTCGGCCAACCCTTGGACTACCAAATATTTCTCCAATCCTCAACCTGATATGTATGAGGAGGAGGCTCTGGAAGGATCTTATCATATCCATCCTTCACTGTGTAGACACCAAGGCTCCCATAGCCCCAAGCTAATGCATCCTCCTCGTCTCTACCTGTGAGAAATATTTCTCCCAATATTTTAGTCATGATGGGTGTCAAATCCGGAGGGATTGAAATTGGCCACTCATCCAACTTCTTAAACTGCTTAAACTTATAATCCCCTAGCTGACTAGTGTTGAAATAACTTTCAATTTGGACCCATCCCTTGGTTTCTATGGTTGTTTTTATTGGTTGTAATTTAGGAAATTCAACAATGATAGGTGGGTATTGATCCCATGAATCTGTCCAAAATCATGCCTTCTCCCCTCTCCCCACTTTCCAAAATAATCTATATTTTACTACCTGAGATCCTAACTTGAGAGCCTGCCACACTAAGGATCCATTACCATCCAAAGGAAAATGACCCACCTCATTTGGGTTTACATATCCCAAATATTTACTAGTTAAGATTCTACTGAATAAAGAAGTTGGTTGGGAAATCCACCTCTAGTAAAGCTTTCCAGACAAAGCTTTATTATTTAACTTTGATCTTCTCAGTCCCAAACCTCCTTTTACCTTTGGTTGACTTGCTTTATCCCAACCTACTAAGGCTCATTTTCTCTCTCCTTTTACTCCTTCCCATAAAAATTTTATAGCCATCTTGTCCAACTCTTTCCATATGGTATGTGGGGTAGAAAGGATAAAAAATTTATAAATTGGCATGGCCTGAATGACTGACTATAAAAAAGTTAATCTACCCCCATAGCTTAACCATTTGTGAGACCAATGATTAATTCTATCCTTGATATAATCCAAAATATTTCTCCAAATATCTATTTTTAATTTTTTTAAATGCAAAGGGACCCCCAAGTATACCATTGGGAGATAAGTCCTTGTGAATCCCAAGATCTCTAAAAAATTTTCCTGAAGCCTTTGATCAAGATTGAAAAAGACCACTTTGGATTTTTTATCATTTATGACTTGGTTTGTAGCCCTAAGGTAAACATTAAGTGTATCTCTAATCATTATTGCTTCCCTAAAGCTGGCCACTCCCATCAATCCTATGTCATCCAGAAACTGTAGGTGAGTCAAAACATCCTCACCCACCTTCATACCTGTTAGCAAACCTTATTGTCTTCTCATCAAGATGAGTCTACCCAATCCTTCAGCCAATATGAGAAAAATATAGGGATAGCAAGGATATCCTTGATGAAGGCCTCGAGTAGCTCCAAACAGTTGTGAGGGAAGACCCTTGATTAACACTGAGTATGTCAGAGTAGAAACACAATTCATGACCCATTCTATCCAATCCCGAGATAAACCAAAGGCTTCCATAATATTTGACAAGAAGCTCCACTCCACCCTATCATAAGCCTTTGATATATCTAATTTTATGAACATTCCTCTATTACCAGATGTTTGCATTGAATGGATTGCCTCCTGAGCTAGAACCACACCATCCAAGATCTTTCTACCCTCTACAAAACCCCCTTGCTCTAAGGAGATAATGTTATGTAGAAGAGGTTTTAGCCACTCAGCCATTACCTTTGTGATTATTTTATATATGACATTGCATAAAGCAATAGGTCTATAATCTGAAATATGTACCCCCTCCTCCCATTTTGGAATTGAGGTAATGCAAGTATGATTTAATGATTTAAGCATTATTTTATTACCTTTGGACTCCTCTATAACAACCATTACATCCTCCTCCAAGTTATCCCAAAAGGCCTAAAAAACTCAATTGGAAAGCCATCTGGACCTGGTGTTTTTTCGATGCTCATTCCAAAGACTACATTCTTCAGTTCCTCTCTATCAATGGGTTTAAGTAGGATCTGATTTTCTTCTTTAGAGATAACAGAGGGTATGACAACAATAACTTAATTTTGAGCCTCTTCATCTTGCACCATACTTTCCTTAAATAGTTTAGAAAAATAATCCATTGAATGGAAATGCATACCTGGAATTGTATCAAAGGAGTGTCCGTTATGATCTTGAAGATTCCATGTTGTTCATATGTCTCCTAGCACAAGCAATCCGATGGAAAAATTTGGTATTTTTATCACCTTCTAATAACCAAGTGGTTCTAGCTCTCTATTTTCAGTAGGTCTCCTCTTAGTTGTCAATGTCCTCAATTGCTTTATGCAATGCATCATCCTATTCTTTGAGCTGCTCTGTAATTGTTCCTTCCCTAAAATGTTTTTGAACCTCATCCCATCTGGCCACCAATGGGGCTCTTTGGACTTGGAAGTTTGTCTTGTTAGCTCGCCTCCATTGTTTCAGTTGATCTTTGATATAATGAAGTTGTTTGTGGAATCTAAACATTGTTGTCTCATATGTTGGGCGACCTTCTTCCCACCATTATGGAATTTTATTTCGAAGTTCTTCTTTTTGTAACCAAAAGTTTTCAAATTTAAATGGTTTGTGATGCTACACTGTCTTGATCCCTCCTTCCAACAAAATGGGAAAGTGATCTGAAATTGGACCCTCCAAAATCTGAAATTTCATATTCCATTTTAAAAATGTCTCCTCTGAAACCAAAAAATGGTCTAACTTCACCTTCTTGCTATGTGGCTCCCTCCTCTTATTAGTCTAAGTATAGTTGGTTCCAGGGCATTTAATATCCACCAAGTGTAATTCATGGACTTGGGCAATCATAAATCAATCCCCTGGGTCCAAAATTGGGGTTCCCCTTTCCTGATCTTTAGAGGATAATTTAGCATTAAAATCCCCAACAATAATCTAGTATAAATCTTCCCTTGAGACTCTCATGTTATGCACATATTTCCATTGATGCATCTGACCATCTAGGTTTTGAGCCCCATAAAAATTTGTGATTAAAACATGTTCATTTGTGACATTATTTCTAAAATGTGATGTGAGAACACCCCTCCAAGCTATATTTTCTATTGCAGTCCATTCAAGAGAGTTCCAAAGAGTAACTATCCCCCTGAGGCACCTTGGACAGTCACTTCCATATGACCAGCACCCCTCCAAATTTTGGTAACTGTTTTACACATAAGATCTAACAACATTTTTATCTCCTGGATAAGCAAAAAATCTATTTTACATTTTTCTAAGAGTCTTCGAAAAACAAATTGATGGGTTCTACTGTTTAAACCCCTAACATTCCATGATTGTATAATCATTGGTTACCTTGAGAGCAATAAAAATCTATTGGCCTCACCGATCCTCCAATGATCAGTTTGTCTCCTTGAACTGCTATCAATTCCTTATTTGATTTTCTACCCACTCCTTGAGAGTTGCTATTTTTTGATCTCTTTTCCACCTGAGTTATCCCTAAAGTTGGCCTTTCTCTATTCTTTTTTGCTATGCCCATGCTGACATCCTTAATTATTGGATGCTATTGGTTATGCACTATCAATGTCCCTGCACTCTCTGACTACGGTAACTCACTATACTCAATTACCTACTCTATGATGGGGTGATATGAAAGAGGAGCTTGAAAATAGATGTTATTGTTTTCATTATTTCCATCCACTCCTTCCATGAAATGTTATTCTTGGTCCATTAGTGTCTTAAATATCTCATACCTATTGGAGGGCTTGAGTTGGGTTTGCTCTTTACCATCTTTTTTCTTTTGCCTTCTCATTCTTTTGGGCTATTCAAAACCATCTCCCTGTGCTTCTTTACCCTGAGAAATATTGGTTAGTTATTTTTTGATTGTTGACTTACCCTCCTTAGGAAGATTTGACATTCCTAGAGGAGCCTCCATTTTTATGTTCATATTATTTGGGCAAGATCGGGCCAAATACCCATATTTGTGGCAAACATTGCATCTGAATGGCAATGCCTCATAATACAGTTGTTGAATCCAAGATAGTCCTGCAAGTTCAAGTTCCACCTTTGTCGGTAGAGGCTGGCTAAGATCCATTTCCACACATAATCTTCCATAAACAGATGTGTTTCCTTCTATTCTATCTTTGGAAACACCCAAATGTCTTCCAACAGAATTATCGATAATTTCCAATACCTGCTCACTCCAAAACTCCATTGGAAGTGCATACAAACATATCCAAATCGGGACAACAATGGGTTCAATTCTAGGATCAAATCCCACTCTCTAGGGTTGAACAAATAATCCTGTCGGACCATGATTCCTCTTTTCTAATTCGAAAGCCCTATTTCTATCGACAAGTGAAGAAAAACTAACAATAAAATATCCATTGCTAATAAACCATAAAGAATACTCACCAAGAGGCTCCTAGTTTTTTTGGACCCAGGAATGCAAAAAATTTAGGGTAGGGCGAATACCCATGAATTTACAGATCAAATCATGATTGGCTCTATATAAAACTATTTCTTCAACCATCCTTTGCTCAATGACAATATTTGGCCTTGATTATGACTATGGCAAGCATCCATTAACTCATTGAGATGTTGATCTATTTCCAGTAGCCGTAAAGAGCATTTTTAATGTAGTTTTTTGTGCTTCTTCAATCTTTGATGGAGATTTATCCTTTAACAAATCTGCAAAAGAACTATGTCTCTCTAGAAGAGGATCCGGAGGTGTCCCCATTGGACCCTCCTAGGGCAACAATCTTGTCTTCAAATCCACAGTAACCAGAAATATCTTCGGCTACCCAACTGATGCCCTAGTTTTCTCTAACCCAAATTCCTCCATCCTTATCCAAAGAATATTCTTCTTTTTCCCTATTTTATCTTCATGTTGTTGTTATATTTTTTCTCCTTTATTTTTTCACGAGTATCTAAGATACATTATAGGGTTTAACCACAACATTCATATCCTTCTATTTATATTACTCTTATATTTTTTTCTTTTGCTACTACACCATCTATTAATGCCCTAGCACAATTATTGCTTGCAAAATATATAAGGTGTGGGTGAATTTTATACTCATTCATAAAAATAAAAATAAAATTTATGGTTATGTTGTAGAAAAATGGGTGAATTCATTATCCTAATATTTCTTTGTGTAGACACCTAAAACACGTCATGTTTAAGGGACTACTCATATGGGTATCCTTGCAAACCATACAAATGATCTTGGACCTTTCCAATATAAAGCAGTGGTTCTAACCACTCAATTTACGTAACTTTTGCCTACTCAGTCTTAGCCACGGATAACATTCGTAGCTAAGGTCTCAGCCATGGCTCACACCCGTGGCTAGGATGCTAGTTGCACTTAAGATATGTGGCTAGTTTTGCAACTATCACGGACTCTCGAGCCAAGCTAAAATCAATTACAACGACCATGGCTACATATTTTAGATGGTTTCAAGCGACAAAGGTTTTAGCTTCTTCCTCCCAACTACTCCAACCTCCCAATTCTTGATCTTGCATTCCCAAGGAAGCTAGGATGAAGAGTTGAGAGTGCTATAAGACCCCCCTCTAAATTGATGAAAATATATAGAAGAGTTTTCAATTGAATGCAGTGAAGCCCTATCGAATTGGAGAGACACTGAAAACCCTTGAGGAGTTTCTGCATGTTGCTAATTTGGAGAATCGTCGCTGCATTGAAGCTATGGATGTTTCAAGAGCTTGAAGAGATAATTCATCCCCAATTGAACCACTTCCACTACAAATTCAAAGAATCTACATCGCCAATTAATTCTAGAACATAGAGGCAACCCTTGATCATCAATTTCTCAAAGGAATTTTGAGATTCAAGCCCTCGTTACAAGAGAAAAAATACTTTCACCTTAGTTGTTGTTGTCAACCATGTCTAATAGAGCCAGCTATGTTTGAAACCCAAGGCTAGGGTTTGATACTCAATTTCCTTCGTTTTAGCCATAGGAATTTCATTTCAAGTATGCAATTAGGTAGATCTACCTTAGATCATCCTTCATTTATGATTTTGTATGGTTAGTTGTAAAAATTAGAGGTAGCTTTGCTATTATTTCATTGTATTTGCTAATTTACACTTATCTTATTAGATTATATCTATTTCTTATTTTAGTTGTAAATTACACATCATATTAGCTAGATTTACTATTTTCCTAGAATGCTTTATAATAATTTAGAGATTTTATGATTATATTGGCAAGTATTTATGCTTTATTTGCATATTTATCATATTCTTTGCAAATCTTCAACAAGACACTCATCATGAGAGGCCTCATCTGCTTCTAATAGTGCTATGTTGTTTCTTGAAAGTATATGACATGTTCTTAACATATTCAGGACATTATTTGCATCAAATTCCTCCAAGCAAGTAAGAAGAAAGCATCCATAAGCCTTGAGTTGTTCGTGTCTACTCTAAAAGCCTACAAATTGCACCATACCTATTTAGGGGTATCAAATTTGTTTTAATTGTATCAATATTTTGGCATCCCTAAGAGGGACATACTTGTAATCAAGATTTACAATGATTTAATAAAAGAAACTTTTTATTATTATCAATTCATTGTTATACATGTTTTATTGCTTTAATATTTGGTATAATGATGTAATAGCTTAGGTGCATGATTTTTAGGATGGTACAGATGGTGATCAAGGTGGAAACCTACAAAATGCATTGTTAGTTACTAATATTTCTATGTTTATGTGTTACAGGTCTTAGCCACACTTGAGAGTCATGGTGCACAGTGTTAGCCACATTTAACACCCACATATAGCATATCAACCATGCTTGATAGTCATGGCTAGTAGAAAATAGAGAAATAGACAAATAGTTTGTATCTTCATCAGATGAGAGATTCCAGGTAATTTTCCCTTCTCTGTGATTTCCATGTCTATCTCTTTTTCCTATTAGTAGGCTAATTAGATCATCTAGCCAAAGTTAGAGGGAAAAATAATGAAAATTGCCTAATTTGTTGTTAGTTGTGGCTGAAAACAATAACTAGCACTGTTAGTTGTGGTTGTCACTTGCAACTAAGATTCAAATGTTTGTTCATTGTGGTACAAAATAAAATCTAGCATTAAATCTTTGTGTTAGGGTTTGCTTGATTGGGACCTATTAAAATGCTAGTTTCTCATGTAATTTTACATTCTTTGATTTGGAAAATAGCATTATGTATTGTATCCTTCTAAATTCAAATGTAAATTTCCTAGGCATATAGGAAAAATCATGGATGCTCTTTGATGATTTTTTTTTACGCAAATTTAAAATGAACCCTCACACACCACGTAACATCTAAATTCTAGTGAGTTGGAATTCACACCCAACCACTAGTAGAGTTCAACCAAGGTGGGCATCATATCCATTTGTTGGATCAAATCCCATGAACCCATTCTATTGGCCAATATTGACTCCAAGAACCATCATATCCGTGTAAAATAGCATGCATTTCTCTTCGGAGGGGTGTATCGCTATGCAAAATGTGTTGGGTGAGGATCAGTAGGACATGTGCTCCTTGACTGAGTGTGGGCTTCATATCCACACTTTTGTGGGTTTACGTGACCATGAATTTCATTTTCGGTTTTCGAGCTATGAGCATACATGTTAAATCCATTAAACTAAAAAAGTATATCATCAACAAATATAAAAACATGATGAGAGTTAGTTTATGATACAACACACATGAAACACACTGAAATAGTTTAGGGATCACAGAGAAATTTTAAAATATATAATCACCCTTGTTTGCTTTGTTTTATCTAAAATATACATATGAGATAATTCACATTATAGTTAATACATGGAGCGACCAAAAATTGATGTATAACTGATATTGAAGCCAAAGTTCCACCAAACACACAATACAATGTGTTGAACTCTCAACCACAAGATCCTCCTGAATGGCGTTCGATGAGTATTAGAGGGGACAATTCAATATGTGTGGATTATGTTCAAAATACCCTAGTTAGAGGAGGTAATTCACACTCCTCGAGCGATATATCTAAGGGTGGCTCAAGGCCCCCGCCATCCCAAGATAGACAACAAGAAAATTTATCCATTCAGGGGTACGAAGAAAGGGGTGCATCAGAGCGTAGACCCATGAAGATGCCAAACCCTAGTAGACCTAGAAATTTGACTATATATTTGGCCACATTTGGAGCTAATGGTACACCCCAAATCAACCCTAGAGAACTAGACAACTGGACAAACTAGATCAAGTCCTAGGTCAACTAGGATATAAATCCCAAACTACTCCTTGCTCTGCAAGTATATGTACCGCATCCATACATGGAGGCACAAATAATAGACTACTATAAAACACAAATGTCATATTTATGAATAGATGTAAGAGTATTGTAGATAAGTCTATTGGGACTCACACCAATATTGAATTGATCTAAACCACTAGAGGCCACATACTAATGATATTATAAGTCAATCACAAAAATTAGTGTCAAATCAAAGGTAGCAGATCTTCCAAGATCAATTGTAATATGTGTGTGCAAAGTGCGAGTGCATTCAAAATAAGGATACTCAATGATAGAGGTTGTTAAAGCAACATGTGTATGAGCAGCGCATGCATGAGCAATGCATCCTTGACCAAAAGGATAGTGCAAAGAGAGAATATAGATTGGCTCATACAAATTTGCCTTCTTAGAGTGAATACAGGAAGCACCATCATAGATGAGCTATTTCGTAGCCCAAATTACATCCTAAGAATACTAGAAACTGTACTCATTATATGATTCAAAACACGTTACAGCACCAAGCACTTGAACACCATGAGCGTACTCAGTACGAGGAAGTAGGATATGACCAAGAACAAAAATATCCTAAGATCTCCTTAGTGGATGTAAAGTACGAGCCTAGTCCTCCACCTCGAATGAAGAAGAATATTCCTCCAAAGGTTCCTCAAAGACCTCTTATGAAAGAGGAGATTCTATCTTTGCAAGCTTACAAGGCCTTTGCAAAAAACATAAGATCCATTTAAAAACAAGGTATGATTTATCAAAAGCCTACCTTGAACAAAATACACAATGCACCTCTATGTCCCTTAGTGCCTACTCCAGCATATCTTGATCACTTCGAGATGCCAAAGCTAGATAAATTTCAAGGAGATGAAGATGCCCAGGAGCATGTCATGTGTTTTATGAACATGCACTTTCAGATATAAAGCGATGATGCTTTGTTATTAAGGACCTTCATCATGACCCTTTTAGGCCCTAACCTGGAATGGTTCAACTAGTTAAAAAGATACAACATAACCATCTTCGAATAGCTAGTAAATGATTTTCTTGAATGCTTCTCCTTCGACATCAAGAAGAAAACAATTTTTTTTGATTTGGACGCTTTAATGCAATACGATGACGATTCAATCATGGACTATGGAGAGAGATGGAGAAATTTAATGGCAAAGTTGCCATTTTCCATTCCAACAATAAAATTGACTCAGATTTTCACTAATATTTGTGCAAAAAACATCTCGCTATTGTTGCAATTGCAATAATATCATATGTTTGAGGAGGCCTTGGAATAAGCCAAGGTTATTGAGGATATAAAGTTACAAGAGGGTAAATTGAAACTCCAGACTAAAAAGGATTGGAACAATAAGAAAACTAAAAATCAAAATCACCCAGCCAAGCAGGTCCATGTGAATCAAGTAGTGTTGAACCTCCAGAATGAGGACAAGGGACAACAATAATAGAATTATCAAGCTCAACCTCCATTACGTAGTAAAATCAGTGCAATAATAAGAAATAGGGTAAAAATGAATAACAATGCCCTCATCTCTATTTTATGCCATTGTCAAAGATGATGGCATCAATTTTTCATCAATTGTGTGAGGCTAAGGCCATCACCTTACCCGAGATTAAGTTACTCGATCCAAACCAACCAAGATCGAGAGGATTCAAAGAGGATCAATATTTTTCAAACCATAAACATAAAGGGCATGACATTGAAGGATGCCATAGTTTTAAACATGTGGTCTAGAACATGATTGACAATAATGAGTTGACCGTCGACAATCCTCAAGCTCCAGACAATCAAAACATGGGGATATTCAAAAATTCCTTTCCAAACCATGAGCCTCTGAGGAACAATATTGACCAAGTGAATCAAGTGCATATCGATCCACCTACATATGGCTTCATCAGTTTGGTGAATGTTGTTACCAGGAGCAGGCAGTACGATCAGCCAAGTCCTCCTCCTATGGCAATCAGGGTTCAAGTTGCTCCTCCACAAAGGCTAGCACATAAAAATCTACCAAGCCCACCAACTAGATCAGTGGTGACCATAAGAAATAGGCTCATCACAATAGTATTGTAAGTACAGGGAGACACTAATGGATATTTTAAGGTCCATAGAGATTCAGTCCCAAGACCTGGAATTGTTTATGAATTTTGTGGGACATGTACAACAGTGCCAATTGTAACGACCCAAAAAATAAACAAACAAAAAAATACAAAAATATAATTTTTTTTACTATGGAGAGAGGTACATGAACTCTTCATGAACACATAACCAAACCATTGTTTTCCTAAAGTCTCAATTTCATAAGTTTTCTTGAAAGCTACATCTCACTAGGTACCCTAACACAAGTTCGTTTGTGTAGGCATATCATGTGTTACTGTAAATAAGTCTATCTTTACCATCATTCTCAATGAGCTAGACTTATCACCCTCCATCCATCTAAGGTATACACATATTTCCATGCCATACACAAATCATCATGTGTGGGCATTCTACGAGTATTGCGAGTTAATCTATCTATCTTGTCTCCACAATGAGCTATCTTAACTTAGATGTAGTCTCTCCACAACCTAGTCCTTTATCTCCATAAGGGGGTCTCAATTCCCTTAGGTCTCCTATATTAACCCTAAGGGATTTCTCAATTCCCTTAGGTCACCTCTGGGTTCACCCTATAACTCTACAATTAGATTTCTAACATCAAGTAATCCAAAGAATGATACAACTAGATACCACATTACCAAAAAATAATCACAAAAAATCTAGAGCACAAGCAATATTAACTTAAAAAAGAGTCATCTACATAACATAAATAATTAAAACCATAAAGTAAAAATACCTTCCTTAATTCAATGAACAGTTATTGCATCAAAATTTGCACATTAATTCCTTCTTACTTTAAGGAATATTATAGCAACTATAGTGGGGATATCTCCCTATAAATCTAGTCTATTTGAGCATAGTAAAGCAACATAAAATACAATTAACTATACCTCACTTCCATTGAACTCCTTGATTCTCCTTGCTTCCCATTGATTCTTTGATGGTAGTAGGGGATCAGGATACTCATGGTTCAGGATAGGCATACCTTTGAATGTATCTACTCATTTACTTTACCAAATTGTAACTCTAAAAAATCTAAATAAGTTTCCAACCATGTAATGCATAATGGATATCATAAAAGATCATTTAATTTTATCTTCACCTCTCAAATTCCTTTAGGAAGTCATCCAACATGTGCTACTTAGAACAAGGCCTAACTTAATCAGATTCATTCATGCTTTAAAGCGATAAAGTCCCATACCTTTAACCTCTAAAAAAATCCTTTTATTTTCATTCCCTAAATCAAAGCCCCATAACTTTAATCTAAATAATAAATCCACATATTTTTCCATTCACAAAATCCAATTAAATCATTTACTGTTTAAAGCATTAAAATCACACCTCTTTTAATATTTAAACAAACAATTCATTCATTCCTTAAATCAAAGCCCCATAACTTCAATCTAAGGAAAAAATCCACATCCCTTTTAATTTTAAAAGCCTTAATATAATCATAAAAAATAAAAGGCTTCCTTTTATATTAAAACCCTAAGATAATAATTAAAATCAAATGTTTTCCTATTTAATCAAATGCCCTTTAATAATAATTAAAATCAAAGGTTTCTTATTTAATAAAATGCCCTTTAATAATAATTAAAATCAAAGGTTTCCTATTTAATAAAATGCCCTTTAATAATCATTAAAATCAAAGGTTTCCTATTTAATTAAATTCCCTTTAATAATAATTAAAATCAAAGGTTTCCTATATAATCAAATGCCCTTTAATAATCATTAAAATCAAAGGTTTCCCATTTAATAAAATACCCTTTAATAATCATTAAAATAAAAGGTTTTCTATTTAATAGAATGCCCTTTAATAATCATTAAAATTAAATATTTCATGTTTAATTAAATGCCCTTCTTCCAAAGCATGATGGTTTCCACAGACGGTGCTCCTAATCACAATATCCCTTCTTCCCTGTACACGAATGCCTAACTCATATTTGATACACTTAACATATTCTCTAAGAATACCTAGGCAGTTCCCTAAAAGCACATCACCTGAGCTTACACAGGCATCTCTTAAAACACATAGCGTTTAACTTGGACAGACGCTCTCCCAAACACACACACAGTGCTTAGCTTGGACATACACTCTCCCAAACACACACTACGTTTAGCTTGGAAATATGCTCTCCCAAACAAACACCCGATGCTTAGCGTGAACAGAAACTCTCCCAAACGCACACCCACAATGTTTAGCTTGGACATACGCTCTCTAAAACACACACAGAGTGTTAGAGTGGAAAAACTCTATCTAAAAATGTAAACACCACCCAACTTAGGAAGGACACTCTCCCAAGCACACACACACAACATTTAGCTTGGACAGACGCTCTCCCAAACACACACCTGACACTTAGCTTGGACATACACTCTCCCAAACACACCCAAAATTTTTCGGTTGGACATACACTCTTCCAAATACACACACAATGTTAGCTTTCAACCAAACAATTTATGGTTTCTAAAAAAACATCAACAGGGTTGAAACGTAGAACTTTCAACCAAGAAATTTATGGTTTCTAAAAAACATCAACAAAGTAGAAACGTAGAGATTTAAACCAAGCAATTTATGGTTTCTAAAAAACACCAATAGAGCAAAAACATAGAGCTTTCAACCAAGTAATCTATGGTTTCTAAAAAAATTCAACAGAGTAGAAATGTAGAGCTTTCAACCAAACAATTTATGGTTTCTAAAACACCAATTTTCACCATACAAAGCATGCACTAAAAAAATGTAGGTTAAATTCTAATACTCCAATCTCAATGCTACTGTTAAAGTCACTTATCCTTCGTTCAAAGTACGTTCTTCACCTTTCCTATCTTTGTTCTATGTTCTCTCCCTCCACTCCTTCGTCCTCCTTCATCCTCTCTCTGTTCTTTTACCCCTTTCTTTTACCTTATCACACCATACGAGCTTCTTCTTCTCCAGGTAGCCCATATCAAACCTCGATCTCTCCTCGAGCCTCCTCCCCTTCCACTCTCCATCCCTTTCTCTGGTGGCAAGGAACCCTTCATATGATTGTTTCCATCTTTGGAAGCCTATCAGCCACCCTATATTATTTCATAGCTTACAAGCTATAATGGAACAAGATATTTACATATTTTATATTATCTCTTTTTATATTATAGAAGGATGGTATTATTTTAACATATCTCTTTTATTTTAAATATATATCCTTTATTGATAATTATCACTATTAAGATACCTCTTTTATTTATACAATTTCATAATTGTTTTTCATTAAAATAAAAGACATCTTATTTCTTAAATGGATACTTTTTTTTTTTTTGTTTTTTTTTTAATTAATTAAATTCTTTCAATGACTTATCTATTAGCATTAAAATGAATACTTTTAATTAACTAAAAAAAACTCTCATATATTAAATAAAATGAGGTTTACTAATGAGCTTAATTAAATCAATTATTTAATCAAACTTCATTGATCCTTTTGAATGAATATTTATTTAACATTCAAATTTAATATGTTTTTCTCTATGAAAATGATGCTTTATCTTTTCTTTAACAAAAAAATTAGTTTTATGCATCCACATATATTTGGTAGTTGTTTTTCTATAGTAGTTCCAACATTATGCTACTCCAACCACTATGCAACAAAGAGCAAATAAATTTATAAAGCAACAAAGAGGGAATATTTCCATCAACCCTATCACCTATCTCAGCCAAATATTTTATGATAGCTACTAGGCTATCAACTAAGGCTCAAGGTGATCAACCATCGACGATTATCACTTTCGATAATGCATGCCTATATGAAGGTATCTATCGATGTTACCTCTGAGTACCTTAATAATCATTTCCTCTGATCTTAGGCACACTCGTTTATGTTGGATGCTTTTGCCTTCTCCACCCATGAGTATACTGGATCCTACACACTTGAAAATATATTAGCAATAACATGCCCTTCACAAATCAACTAAACATGATATAGTTGGTATAATTTTTCAAAATAAGTATCACCACACCAGAGGTTAATACATTATTCCTTTGTGCCATAAAGTCAACTAGGGAGGGTCATGACATCCTCCCACACTAGAATTAAACATCATCCTTGGTGTTTCCAAATTTTCTTTGTTTTAAAAACACTAAAAATAAAAGTTATTACATCACGAAGTTTCAAATAGAAAGGGAAAATATTTTTACACAACCTCCAATTTATCCCAAGTGGAATTTTTTACAGAGAATTGGTCCCACTGGACCTTACACTATTCGAGAGTCCTATTCCATAGAGACTTGGAATGAAACTCAAGAATTTTCACCAGTAGTACTTCAATGGCCTTCAGGATTACCATTTGCAAATTAGAAACATCCCACACATGTTTAGGGTTAGCAACATACTTTCTAAGCAAGGATATGTGGAAGGTGTCATAAATTTTGGATAGATTAGGTGGTAATGCAGGTCGGTATGCAACCAGGTTGATCTTTTCCATGATCTCAAAGGGTCCCACAAAGTGTGGATCCAAATTTGTGGATTTGATAGCACTCTTTTTTGGATTAACCCTTATGAATACCTTATCTCCAACAGAATACTCTCTAGGAGTCCTTTTTAGATCTGCATAACTCTTTTGCCTATCGATAACTTCTTTAAGCCTTTGCCTAATTTCTTTTAACTGCTCTTCCATTACCCTGACCATTTTTGGACCAATCTCAAATTGATCCTCTAGGTTGTCCCAAGACAATGGTGTTCTACACTTTCATCCATACAAGGCATCAAAAGGTGCCATTATTAGTGAGGAGTGATGTCCATTATTGTAGGAAAACTCTACCAAAGGTAGACAATCTTCCCAATGAGATTTATGATCCATGCAGTACATGCAAAGCATATCTTCCAAAACTTGGTTTACCCACTCTATTTGGCCATTCGTTTTAGGATGGTATGCTGAAATCATATTCAATTTTGTGCCAACCACACTATGAAGGGAATTCCAAAATTCACAAGTGAATTTGGAGTCTCTATCTGAGACGATTACCTCAGGAAATCCATGTAATCAAAATACCTCTTTTAAGAATCTACTAGCCACCACCTGAGCATAGTCCTTGGTATTTCCTGGTATGAAGTGGGCAACCTTAGTTAATTTATCAACCACTACAAATATGGCATCATGTTGGTACCGATTTTTTGGTAAACCTACTATAAAAGCCATAGATATAACCTACCATTTATGCGTAGGTATATCATGCAGATATAGTTTTGTTGTAGGATGTTTGTGTTCCACCTTGACTTTCTAACATTTGAAGCATCGAGCAACAAAATTCATGATGTCCTTATTCATACCTACCCAAAATAAGGTTTTTTTCATGTTTTCTCGCATTTTGGCTCCTCCTGGATGAACATAATAAGGAGATCTATGAGCTTCTTGAATTATCAAGTTTCTTAGATTACCCGTATTTGGTATTACGACTCTTCCCTTATAACATAGAAAGTCATATTTCACACTAAATTCCTTATTTCCTTCAGGATCTCTATTCATATTGACTCGAATTCCTTGGCAATACTCATCCTGAGATTGCTCCTGTCTCATTTGATCCATCAGGTCCATGTGAATTCTAGGTATTGTTGCTATATGTTTCCTTCTGCTTAAAGCATCTACTACCTTATTCTTTTTTCCTTTATGTACTCAATTGTAAAATTATACTCAGCAAGAAATTCCACCCATATTCTCTATCTTGCATTGAGTATTGGTTGGGTGAATATATACCGTAAAATTTTATGATTGGTTTTCAATTCAAAGGGTTTCCCCACTAAGTAGTGATGCCAAAATTTTAAAGCATTCTCCACTATAGCTAGCTCTAAATCATGCATAGCATAATTAAATTCATGCTTTTTGATATTCCTTGAAGTATATGCCACTACTGAATCTTCTTGTGAGAACACCCCACCCAACCCTTATATCGATGCATCAGTGCACACTGAAAAGTTTCCCTAGGGATCAGGAACCTTCAATAGGGATCTTCATTAAATTTCCATAAAATTTGTTCTTCCTTAAAAATTCCAACACAATCCTAAGCTGTTTATCATGCTCCTGTTTATCTCGAGAATATATAAGGATATCATCAAGGAATACCAAGACAAACTGGTCCAAATGTCTTTGAAACACATGTTTTATTAGGTTCATGAAAGTAGTTGGGGTATTAGTAAGTCCAAAGGGTAGAAAATTAAACTCATAATGCCCATACTTAGTCTTAAATGTCTTCTTGTGAGTATCTTCCTTAGGGATCCTTAACTAGTGATACCTTGACCTTAAATTGATCTTAGTAAACATATTAGCATCGTTTAGTTGATCAAATAAATCTTCAATCATAGGTAAAGGATATTGATTTTTTATTGTAGCTTTATTTAACATCCTATAGTTAATACAAAATCATAGTGAATCATCCTTCTTTTTCATGAACAAAACTGGTGCACCCCACGGTGACACGCTTGGTTTTATCAAACCCTTCTCCAATAATCCTTGCAATTGAAACTTTATTTCTTGCATTTCAGTACGATTAATCCTATACGAGTATCTATGAATAGGTTTGACTCTCGTTATAAGTTCAATTGTGAAATAAAATTCCCATGAAAGAGGTATCCCCTATAGGTCTTCTAAAAACACATCCTAAAAATCCTGTAGGATCGGGTGTTGTCTTAGTATTTCTCCTTTCTCATGGTCTTCCACTTCATTAATTTTTACCACATACACTATTCCTCCTTTCTTTAGGGACTTTTTCACTTGCATAGCGAACAACATCTATGGTTCAAATGCCCCTTGCACACTATGAACTCTCATTCTCCTTTCGACTTCTTCTAAATACTCAATCCATCGGTCTTGAAAATTGACCAAGGATTTATGAGCTTGCAGCCAATCCATCCCTAGGATCACATCAAATGCATGTAAGGAAGCTACATGCAAACAACCATTTGTAGTTCCACTTTATAGAGTTATTTTTTCCATAGGATAGCATTGGTTCACCGAGTAGGTCTGTCCAAAACCGTAGTCAACCTTCCACCCTTGAGACAAATATCTAGGTCTTTCCAACATAGTCCTTGCTAGACTAGACAAAATAAAACTATCAGTGGCTCCACTATCTATCAAAATGTTTACTGGTTTATTAAAAACCTTACCTTTCACCAGTAATGGGGTGGCCTATCCCTCTAGCTTCTGCTTCCTGGTTACGACATAAATTTGATGTTTCTATTTCTTCCCTTTTGCATTAACGGTGCTAGTCCCTGCTCGATATGGAAACTAAGTGTAGTAATGATACCCTCAGCAATTGTAGCACCCTTCCTTGGGTCCTTGCTATTTTTTAGATTTCTCATTCCCATTCTTAACTGCAATAATTGGAGCCTGCAACTTCTGTGGTTGAGGTTTTGTGTTGTTGGGTTAGTTATCCTTCTTACAAAATTTCTTCTTGAACTTCTTCTAATCTTCATAAGATTTCTTCTCTAGATTTTTGGGGTTCTTAGCCTTTCGCTCTTTATCTGAGTCCCATTTTACAAACCTGACACTATTCCTTTTCTTTAACTCTTGTTGAGCTTGTTTGGGTAGAGTGTCATATTTATAACATAAGTGTGAATCTGCTTTCTTTTCTAGGTCATATAAATTTTGTAGTGATTTAGGCTCCTGCATTTCCACATCATGCTTTAACCTAGATTCCAATATAAAAATTAACTTGTGGACCCGCATTTTCTCATTATAAATAGGCACATATTTGAACAACCTTATCAACTTCTTGTAGTACACCTCTACTATGTTGGTTCCTTTTCTAAGACCAAAAAATTATTCAAACTTTAAGGTATAAAAATGCTTCGTTAGGAATCTCTTATTAAAGATATTTATAAATTCTTCCCATGGGGTATTAATGGGTTCAACCTTAGTTTCGTCATAGTGGGTTTCCCACCACTCCATAGTAGTCCCTTCTAGGTTAATTGTAGCCCAAGGTGTTCAGGTTCCTAATGAGTAACCTTTTACCATAAAGTGAACCTCTACTTCTCTCAGCCATGCTTCTACTTCATCACCATCACCCTCTAGAGATATTGATGTTTTTCATATCCCTATATTTTATTTTTTTCTAAGGCTGTAGCTTGTACTTATTTTATAGTTAGTGCACTTTCTAGACCGGTCTCTGAACCATGAACTTGTGAATTTTGATTCACAGTTGTCTCTAACAACTGTCTTATCTAATCCTGCATACAAACAACTATAGAAACAAGGTCTTCTACCTCCCTATTGGGGTTTTTTGGTTCCCCCTCCTGGTTATTATCTTCGACATCACTTTATCAAGTTTTTCTAGGTATAGACCTCCCTCTTATAGTTTTAGGTGGCATCTCAACCTCATTCCATCCAAGAAATAGGATTAGATTATAGTTTCATCTTAATATGTAACTCTAATTCAAGCCATATTACAAATTTTTCTTGCTATATGCATTCACAAATATAACTAGGGTAATATCCTAGGCTAGGTTGTGTCACTGATACCAAATCCCATCCTAAGGTATCCTAACATCCTCTCTCTCTTGGGGTTAAATACAGTCAGATCCTAGAAAATAGGGTATCCTATATCATCCCAACTTTAGCCTTTACTTTAAGCAAGCTTTCAGTGGATTCATATTATTTCTCTTATAAAACATAGAAGCTCTATACCCTCGTACCTAGAGCTCTGATGCCAAATGTTACAACCCAAAAAAATAAACAAATAGAAAAATAAAAAAATAGAAAAAAAATTACAATGGAGAGAGGTACATGAACTCTTCATAAACCCCTAACCAAACTACTATTTTCCTAAAGTCTCAATCTCCCAAGTTTTATTTAAATCTACATCTCACAAGGTACCCTAACACAAGTCCATCTGTGTAGGCATTACATATGTTATTGCAAATAATTCTATCTTTCCCATCATTCTCGATGAGCTAGACTTATCACCCTCCATCCATCGAAGGTATACACGCATATCCATGTCATACACAAATTGTCATGTGTAGGCATGTTATGAGTATTACAAGTTAAACTATCTATATCATCTCCATGATGAGTTATCTTAACTCAGATGTAGTATCTCCACAACCTAGTCCTTTATCTCCCTAAGGGGGTATCAATTACCTTAGGTCCCCCATTTTCACCCTAAGGGACTTCTCAATTCCCTTATGTCACCTCTGAGTTCACCCTAGAACTCTATACTTATATTTCTAACATCAAGTAATCCAAACAATGATACAACTAGATACCACATTATCAAAAAACAATCACCAAGAATCTAGAACACAAGCAAGATTAACTTTAAAAAGAATCGTCTATATAACATAAAAAATTACAACCATAAATTAAAAATACCTTCTTTAATCCAATGAACAATTATTGCATCATAATTTACACATTAATTCCTTTCTTATTTACTCTAAGGAATATTACAACATCTATATTGGGGATATTTCCCCACAATTCTAATATATTTGAGCATAGTAAAGCAACATAAAATACAATTACCTATACCTCGCTTCCATTGAACACCTTGCTTCTCCTTGCTTCCCATTAATTATTTGAGGGTATTAAGGGATCAAGGTACCCATGGTTCAGGATAGACATACCTTTAAATGCATCTACTCATTTAATTTACCAAATTGCAACTATACAAAATCTAAATAAGTTTCCAACCATCTAATGCATAATGAATATCATAAAAGATCCTTTACTTTTATCTTCACCTCTCAAATTCCTTTAGAGATTCATCCAACATGTGCTACTTAGAATAAGGCCTAACATAATCAGATTAATTCATGCTTTAAAGTGATAAAGTCCCATACCTTTAACATCTAGAACAATACTTTCTTTTTCATTCCCTAAATCAAAACCCCATAACTTCAATCTAAAGAATAAATCCATATATTTTTCCATTCAAAAAATCTAATCAAATATTTTACTGTTTAAAGCATTAGAATCACACCCCTTTTAATATTTAAACAAATAATTCATTCATTCCTTAAATCAAAGCCCCATAACTCCAATCTACGGAACAAATCCACATACCTTTTAATTTTAAAAGCCTTAAGATAATCATAAAAAATAAAAGGTTTCCTTTTAAATTAAAACCCTAAGATAATCATTAAAATCAAAGGTTTTCATATTTAATCAAATGCCCTTTAATAATCATTAAAATCAAAGGTTTCCTATTTAATCAAATGCCCTTTAATAATCATTAAAATCAAAGGCTTCCTATTTAATCAAATGCCATTTGATAATCATTAAAATCAAAGGTTTCCTATTTAATTAAATGCCCTTTAATAATCATTAAAATCAAAGGTTTCCTATTTAATAAAATGCCCTTTAATAATCATTAGAATCAAAGGTTTCCTATTTAATTAAATGCCCTTGAATAATCATTAAAATCAAAGGTTTCCTATTTAATCAAATGCCCTTTATAATCATTAAAATCAAAGGTTTCCTATTTAATTAAATTCCCTTATTCCAAAGCATAGTGGTTTCCACAGACGACGATCCCAAATACAATGTCCCTTCTTCCCTATATGTAGAGGTCTAACTAATAGCTTTGAAACACTTAACACAACATCTAAGCATACCCAGGTGGTTCCCCAAAAGCACAGCACCTGAACTTACATAGGCATATCTTAAAAACACATAGCATTTAGTTTGGATATATGCTCTCCCAAACACACATACATAGTGCTTAACTTGGATAGGCACTCTCCCAAACATACACTAAATCTAGCTTGGACAGACACTCTCCCAAACATACACCTGATGCTTATCTTAAACAGAAACTCTCCCAAACACACACATAAAACTTTTAGCCTGTGACAGATGCTCTCCCAAACACACACACAGTGTTAGCTTGGACAAACTCTCTCTAAAAACATAAACACCACCCAACTTAGGATAGATGCTCTCCCAAACACACACACACAACATTTAGCTTGGACAGATGCTCTCCCAAACACACACCCGATACTTAGCTTGGATAGAAACTCTCCCAAACACACACCCATAACATTTAGATTGGACAGACACTCTCCTAAACACACACACAACGTTATATTTCAACCAAACAATTTATGGTTTCTAAAAAAAACATCAACAGGGCAGAAACGTAGAGCTTTCAACCAATGAATTTATGGTTTCTAAAAAACATCAACAAAGTAGAAACATAGAGCTTTCAACCAAGCAATTTATGGTTTCTAAAAAACATCAACAAAGAAAAAATGTAGAGCTTTCAACCAAGCAATTTATGGTTTCTAAAAAAACATCAATAGAGAAAAAATGTAGATCTTTCAACCAAGCAATTTATGGTTTCTAAAACACAAATTTTCACCATACAAAGCATGCACTAAAAAAATATAGGTTAAAGTCTAATACTCCAACCTCAATACTGCTGTGAAATGGGGATCAGTGGAGTCTAGGTCGATTCTCATTCACTCACAACATGTTCCTCACCTTTCCTGCCCCTGGTCTGCATTCTCTCCCTTTGCTCCTTCGTCCTCATCCATCCTCTCTCTATTATTTTCCCCCTTTCTTTTCCCTTATCACACCATACAAGCTTCTTCTCCTCTAGGTGGCCTATCTCGAGCCTCAAGCCCTATCCTTGAGCCTCCTCCCCTTCCATTTATGATGTGCTTTTGTGCCAACTATACATGGGAAAGAGGCATGATGTATATGAGTCAAGGCCCCAAAGAGTCATCATCGCTACCAGAGGTCAATACTTAAATATACAAAAGGTATATCCTCGTATATATTTTTTCAATTAGTGCTAAGTAAGATGATAGACAAAACAAGAAAATTCATTGTGTTGATGATTAAACCCCAAAGCAAAAGAAGAACTACTACTACATCAATTGCAATATCTACACAATAAAAGCAAATGGTGAGGATTGCATTATTATGATATTTGGAATAAATCTATATGTAATATATTTATTTTAATGAATCTCATTATTATGGGTTACCTTATCATGAAAATATCTATTAGAGTATAAATATTTTAACTTTGATTAAGTTCATACAAATACATCTCACTTGTTGTTCCACAATGTCATGGACTAATGTTAAGTTTCACATACGAATATGGAATATTGACTTATGAAGTTTCTTTGCTTTATATTGCTTGGTCCAAATTCATTGAAAGAAAGTTTATTTTATAGGATTATTAAGATGCAAGTACTTTAAATCATTATATCCTCTTTGTATCATAGAATTTGCTTTTTCTCTCTTTTATCTTCATCTTGCTATTATATTGTTTCTCCTTTGTTATTTTCATGAGTATCTAAGATACATTATGCATATAGATTTTAGCCCCAATATTTGAAGATACATTCACATCCTTCTATTTATATTACTCTTATATTTCTTTCCTTTTGCTATTACACCACATCTTAGTGTCCTAGCACAATTATTAATCGCATAATATATAAGGTGTAGGTGAATTTTTATACTCATTCATAAAAATAAAAATAAAATTAATGTTGTAGAAAAATAGATGAATTGATTCTCCCAATATTTCTTTGTAAATAATTTTATTAGTCATGAGAATATCATTTATGTACTCTTGAAAGCTTCATTGCCTACTTGAAATTAGTGGGAAGAATATATTAGTAAGGTCAAGGAGGAGAATAATGATGAATAAAAAATGTTCACATGGGATTCTTTCATGGAGGTTGTCAAGAAATAATACTATATTTTTGGAGCCTATAAAAATCATTACATGTGATGGAAAAATCTATGTCAAGTTAAATATTAATCTATTTAAGATGATATTAATACTTTACAATAAATGAAAAAAAAAAACTAGGTACTCAATATACCAAAAAGGCTTAAATCCTTAAATACTAGTGGCATACAATGTTATATTCAAGAGGACATGGACCTCTTCAAATATAAGGGTAGACACAAAAACATCACCAATCCGATTATGTGACTGCAAACACTGATCGCTTTGACAAACACAGCCTCCAGGGCAGCCCTCAGAGGTTAAACAGTGGTCTTAACCACTTTCATAGCAATTTTGTAAGGTCAAGAAGCAATTTGGCACACTTAGACACTTTGCCCAGTATTCGTCTCACCCCGAGACGAATTCAAAATAGAATCCGTCCCACCCTAGGATGAATTCTGAATCCGTCCCTGGGTGGGACGAATTCTAAGCTTAACGGGCAAAAAGGCAAAGGGTGCCAAGTGGCAGCCCAGAACAGTCAGTTAAGGACTCCTGCCTTGCACGCGTGTGTAAGTGGACAGAGGGGCCGTTAGAAGACTGTCACAAAAGGCATTTATCAAATCTCAAGTCAATGGAGGACTCCCCTCCCTCATGGGAAGACAAGACTGCCACATGGCGCCTATGGCCAACACATGGCATTTGTGCTTCCCTCCCAAAAGAGACCCCATGGGTCCATAAAAGGTGGGACTTTTCTCACCCAAAATATACAGGTTGAAGGAGTTTTCAAGCAACGAAGTGCTGCCGAGTTGAAGACCCACTTGCATCCTTTTTGGTTCACCTTCCCACATCCACCAATCTCTTTTGCAAGGGAGGTTGTTGGGTGGCCTTTGGAAGCTCGAACCCGATCTAAATCCAACACATGGACACCTGAACCAACCAATTCGCCGACCCCCCACTCCTAAGAGGTTTTGGGCCCATACCTGGTGGATTGGCTCCAAAATCAAGTGCCAACGGTGGGAGGCCCACTTGGGCACCCCCGCACCTCCCAAGTCCTATTTTTAGTTTTTGAGCATTTTAGATTACTTTTCAGATTGCATTTTGTGTTATTAGGTTTGATTAATCCATAGCTGCAATTTTGTAACTTTTGGTCAGATTCTAGTATGTTTTGTGTTGCTTTGTCGTTTCGCTGACTTGCAGGTGTCGAGGTCAAATTCCCAAGGGTGGAGGCAAAATTGGGAGAATCCGACCATCTGGGTCATCCCAAATGGCCCCAATTACATAACCCCCATGTTTGCAGGCATTTTGCAGGTCTCAAGATCCAACATTGGAGCAGCAGCAGGTCGGTTTCCCCAACACAGAAGAATTCGTCCCACCCAGGGACGAATTGTAGTCAGAATTCATCCTGCCCAGGGACAAATTCCAGTGGAAGGTAGATTGGCCAGCTGTCTCAGTGGCAGTGGCCTTCTGGTAACTTTTCTTATCTTCTGTCAAGTTTTGAAGCCATTTGGACTCACTGTAATTACTGTTTCAGGCAAATGTTTACATGCATATTTCGCTAGTTTTAGAGAACAAACACTTTTCATTTGCGACAGGTGCTACTGACATCTTTGTTGTTTCTTTGTTCACAGGAGAAGTAGCAAAGGTGAAGAACTCATCGACATCAGCGACGACATCATCTTGGCCCGCCCATTGCAATCGTGGGCATGCGAAAAGAAGAATAATTCAGTGATTGTAATCAAACTCTATTTGCGCTCCTATCCCCTGAAAAGGGAGGAGACATCATTGTAACAGAGATCAAGGGATATTAATGAAAGGGTTGTGTTTTCTCTATTTGCTTGTGTCTCTTCCAATGTGTTTCTTTTCCATTTCATGTAATTTACATTTCTAGGACTTAAGCGTACTTGATTTTGAATGCAATCGCACTTAGTGTTTCCTTTTCCCGGAATCTTGTGCTTTCAGTGGCGATCATAGTGGGACCTGTTCCCTGGTTTTTAAAATCATAGAAACTGATTAAAATTTTGTGTTTTGTGCTTGACAGGTACATTTTTTTGTTGCAGACTGCTATTCATCTCTGACAGGGACGAATTCTTTTCTGCAATTCGTCTGACCCTGAGATGAATTCAAATTCGTCTCTGGGAGGGATGAATTCTGTTCTGCAATTCGTCTCCCAGAGGGATGAATTCCTGTCTGTGAATTTTCAGAGCAAAAATTCAGAAGCAACTGGAGCAGGCAGAGAAGAGGTAGGGATTTTTATCATCTCTGTTAAATTTTATGTTTCTGTTTCTGTTTCTTTAATTATTTTCATTTAATCCTGCATTTCATTAGGAAAAGTCATGTATGCTAGTTTCATTTTTGTTGAATAAAATGAATCCCACACACATCACGAAACAATTTTAAACCAAGGAGCTGGTCGTAAGACCTCAGCCCTTGATCAAGACCATTGGTGGATTTCATCACCACCTTGGCTTGATTTGCATCCATTTCCCGATTGTCAACTGTTGTTAGGCGTAAATCCTGACGAAGACAGACCGAGCGTAGCTGGGGTGATTCCCATGCATGCGAGGATAAGTTTTCTATGGTAGGTGCCATTAACAGGACAATCCCCCTTCCATACCGCCTACGTACCATGTACCTTCTGCTCTCACGTACCTATAGTCTCCCTCTCGTAAGGGCGGGTATATAGAGAGGTTGGTATATCGGCCTAGCTGGTATATTGAAGGGGTGACCTTTTTGGAGTTATAAGAGCCTACATGATGCATTTAAACGTTCTAAAAAACCTACAAAAACAAAACAAAACATCAAAATGCACTAAACCAGTTTAGGACACACCAAGAATCCTTAAAAGAGATAATCACGGTTTTGTGAATGTGTGTGTTTAATTCTGCTCAGTGTAGACAAAAAAAAAAGAAAATCATAAAACGAGATAAAAACTTATCTAGATAGCATAGAAGCACCGCAATGGTGTACACCCGCAGTCAAGCCCAATCAAGGGCAGAATCTCTGGAATGTACACAAAAAGCAGGCACAAGTCGCCTTCACTTCAGTCCTGAGGATTTGGTCATACCACCTTATAGGTCAAACCTACAAAAGAATCCAATTCAAAATCCTCGATGGGGTATGCCTATTCAAAGCAGCCCCTTTCGGGAAGATGCCTTACATGTAGACCTTGACATAAATAGAGAATCACCTCTTGAAGTTAGGCATGAGTGGCCATCGCGCAATGAAGCGCTAGACAAGCACACCGTCCATTTGGAGGGGCAACGTGGATATGACATCCCTTCTTTACCTCTCATCAGAACAGAGAGACCAAATCTAGAGCGTAGGGTTCCTCACACAGGGCGACCTAACTCTGCCTGCCCCTTACGCACCTATGATAGAGAATATGAGGAATATCATCGCATTCCTCAAGGACAACAACATACAACTCAGGAACCTTATGCTTCTGCACCAGTCGGATATCATGATCACCCATTGAGGCCAGAACCTTGAGCACATACCGCCTACCTCGACAGAGGGAAGCGACCCCTTGAGATTTTAGAGCATCAAAACCGAGGTAGACCCATAGGAGGAACATTTGAACCTTCTAAACAAAACAGGGTAGATCAAATTGACCCGACTGTCACCAGATATACCACCCGTCAAGCCCAAATCATGCGGCTTAAACAAAGTCAGAAAGAGATAGAGTATCAATACCGCTTGGATAAAGAATGCATGCAACGCGAAGCGGATGAGTTACGCTATGAAATAACTGAGAGGGGGCCAACCCCTCGCATCCAAAGAGCTAAACAGTATGAGAGGCGTAATCCGTTGGTGCAAAAAAGGTCTTCGCGACCTCGTCAAGCTCTGCCTCCAAGACCCCATAGATTCGAGAGGGAGGCAACTCCCCGAAACAATGATGGGTACCTTCAGCAAGAGCTTGATCAGGGCCATAGGTTTCGCCTAGAGACTCCTCAAGAATTTTACGAGGAGTATGAACCAGAAGAGGAATATGTTGAAACTCCCCATCAAGGTAGGAAGGATGCCATTCGACCACCCCTCCGTAGGCCTCCAGTTTACCGTAACTTGCAACAAGAGTGAACAAGAGAGGAAGAAATAAAATCTTCCGATGCATACCAAGCGCTATTGGAGCGTTTGGAGTCTGTGGAAACAAAATCTGTTGGGCATCAAAAACCCACATTACGTCTACTCCGCAATAATCCGGTGCATCCCTCAGTGCCTACACCTCTTTACCCCGAACACGTTACACGATTTCTAAGCCAATGCTTTGGCATCCAAGATAATGACGCATTATTGCTTAGAACATTCATAACCACATTCGCAGGCCCTGTCTCGGATTGGTTCACACAACTGCCCAAACACAGCATAAGCAGCTTAGATCAGCTAGTAGATGCGTTTCTTGAACGTTTCACCTTCAACACAAGGAAGAAGGCATCACTTAGTGATCTTGCTAGCCTTAAACAATTTGAGGAAGAAATAATGGCAGCGTATAGGAACCGATGGAGATCTTTGCTTTCTAAGTTACCCTACCGTCCTCCCATGTCAAACCTCATGCAAATGTTCGCAAAAAGTTGCTTAAAATCAATCTCTGGTCTATTTTTACTGCGACAATACGACAGCTTAGAAGAAGCTTTGGCGCAAGCCAGAGTCATAGAAGAGATTAAGATAGGTGAAGGTGCAATTGCCAAGCCTAAGAAGAAAGAGTGGAATAAAACCACTAAAACCGGGACAACGCAACCACAACACGCTGTAGTCAACCAAGTTGCGATAAATGTTCCCGTGCCTGTGCAAGAAATGCAGCCTCAAAAGGCTAACTACCAGGCAGTGCCTCCCGCTACGAAAGAGATAACGGAAGACAGAGCAAGATCGTCAGCAGCGTCACCCTAGGCGACAATTCACTCCGTATGCGGAGTCTAGGGACTCCTTATTTGACCGCTTGTCGGCGGAAAATTTAGTTACTCTGCCAGAAATCCAAATTTTTGACCCTAACATTCCCAAGCCTAGGGGGTATAGGGAGGAATTGTATTGCAGATTCCATAGGCGCAGAGGACATGACCTAAATGGGTGTTTGGAAATTCAAAGAACTAGTCCGAGGATTTGATCGATAACGGAACATTGGTCGTGGACAACCCCATCACACCAAACAACCAACAAATGGGGGTATTCAAGGACCCCTTGCCTGCCCACGAGGCACAGACAAAACCACTCCAGATTAACGAGGTGCGACAAGATCTTCCCACGCAAGGATTTGTGGGAATGATTAGCATTGTAACAAGGAATAGAAAATACCCAACAGTTGCCCCCAAGGTACCTGCGAGGGAAGTTTCGTCCACATTGCAGCCTCAACAACGCCCAACACAGTTACCTCCGCCTAGACCTGAGGTCACGATACGAACCAAACTCACACAGATTTTGCAGACCACGTCGGCTAGGCTGTCCATCTACGAGCTTATTCAACAATCAGATCCCCATAGAGAAGCTCTTATGGACATTTTAAAAGCCATTGAAGTACAACCCCACGAAGAAAATTCTTTCAATGCCTTCGTGGGACATGTGAAACAATGTACGGAGCCTGTCATCACATTCAGAGAAGACGAGGTCAAAATGATATCAAATGACATGCCGGATCCACCCCTGCACGTTATCGCGCGGGTCAACGGGATCCCGTACAAGAGAGTGCTGATAGATACTGGCTCGTCCAGTAACATTATAACCACTGCAGCATTGAAACATTTAAAACTGCCAGCCTCTCACATCACCGCTTCCACGTACACACTACGAGCTTTTAACGATGCAATTTGCTCGACAGTCGGCACGGTTGTTCTGCCTATACAGGTAGGACAAAAGTCAATACCCACACTGTGCCATGTGCTAGAAGGCAAAATGGCTTATAATATACTGCTAGGGTGGCCTTGGATCAGGGACATGAAGTGTGTCCCTTCGATCGCACACCAGTGCTTGAAGTATGCCTATGAAGGGCAAATACATTTAGTCCCAATGGACCTAGAGCCCTTCAAGTATTGCAATGCGGTACAATTCATACCTCAATCGACCCTCCCATCAATGCATTTGGATTTTCAATTGAATCCATCTAAATAGGGTCCGATACCACAGGCACCATTGGTGGCCAACAAGGCAAAATCCCATCCAGGTGAGACTTCATCACCTACTCCTTCATCATCAATGCCACCTATCGCGGCCCAACAGAAGGACAAGGGAAAGCAAATCATGGAAGAGGTTAAGCCTCTAGAAGAGGGGTTGCCCACGATTTCAACCATATCAATAGAGGAAACACCCAACACAACACAAACCAAGACTCCTGAACAACCAAACATGGAATGGACTCAGGAAGGACTACCGTTTCCTCCCACCCAATCATCAACAATCACTATTGAGATGGCCAGTATGGGCCTGGGGGAGTACTTAGTGCAAAACATTGTGGCAACCCCCACATTGGAGTCAGTGCAGGACATGGGAAGACCCCGCATTCCCATAGGGACAATTTTTCCACTAGGATACCCTCCCAACCAGATGAATTTTGTGTATGGGGGCCTTGATCATGGTTCTGAACCATGCAAACAAAAGGAAACAGATGAAGAGCCTTTTCTCAAAAACATCAATTATCTGTCGAACCCAAAATTTGCCCTAAAATATCTTGAACAATGCAATTGGCATGGGTATGGTCTAGGCAGATATGAGCAAGGAATGCGGATCCTTTGCCAACCAAGATATCAGATGCCATATGACAAGTCAGGGGTAGGGTTCAACCATCCCCTACCATTAGACATCTTGGTTGAAAATATGCAAGGCCTAGAAATAGGCAACAAGGGGGGATTGGCACAAGACCCGTACGCCAATCCAAACACAGAATACACATTAGGGGATTATCTCCCATGGCCTACAAACACCCTTGAAAACAACAATAATCCCCCTCCTTTGCTAGAGAGAGGTGAAAGTTCAGAGAGCAATCCTCAAAGAGAACAACAACGGCTTCCAGACATTTTTTTGAAACTGTTCCCCTTACAGGTTCCAGACGAAATAACACAGTCTCAAAAGAATCGGGTCCCTCCACTAAGAGTGGAACAATCGCAATGGGACCAGATTAATTCACTGGAACAGGAAGAGTCCTCAATGTCGCAAGCAACAGATGCTGAAGAGGATGAACAACTTTGGATCTATGAAAGCGATTCAGAAGACAAAACTGAAATGGACTATCTCAGACATGCGTGACGACATCACCGCGCTCTAACTCATGAAGATCTAATGGGACAAATGGGTATATGGTTAGGACATGAATGGCACGTAGACCCAGCGAGGTGGGACCAAGTGTTAGGCCTATGGCTCCAAATTCAAGATGAGCATCGTCCACCTCGAGATCCCATCAGGACAGCAGTGCCAAGGGAAGACCCTGCCTTCATTTTCACACATAGAGATGAATTTGCACCTAGAGAAGATCCATTCGTGCCTATTCCCGTAGAACCAGATCCAGAGTATAGGGAACATCTAAAAGAATCAAGTCATCACACCCACGGTTCTAGAGAACAAATTCATTCCATCCACATGATCTCCATTGATTTGACCACACCCATCCGCAATCCGACCGATCCATCACGGTCATTGCATCTAAACATGGATGCCATTGATTGGGATCGCGTCAATTCACCATTTTCACCATCAGAGTACTGGCCTTTCGGTGAAATGCTTCATTTTACCCCAAGGACAACTCAAGATATTTTTCAAGCTGAAGAGGGACCCGAGGTTCCAAATGCAAATCTTAACTCAGCTGATGATATCCATTTAATCCCAACTCCACATCAGTTGGAAGACGGATCTCACATGTCAGTCGAAGAGACGACTGACGTAGACATTAGCACAGATCTAATGAATCCACGGATTCTCAAGCTGGGGGTAAGCCTTTCCCCCAAGGACCAAGCCGATTACATTACCCTTCTTAAAGAAAAGAAGGAGGTTTTTGCATGGTAGTACAAAGATATGCCAGGACTAGACCCGCAGCTAGTCATGCACAATTTAACGCTTGATCCAAAAATCAAGCCTGTAAAGAAAAAACTAAGAAAGATGCACCCAACAGTAGCCTTGATGGTCAAAGACGAATTGCAAAAGCTGTTGGATGCACAATTTGTCATCTGCATGGATTATCCGCCATGGTTGTCCAACATGGTTCCCGTCAAGAAGCCCGACGGGAGGATTCGCATATGCACCGACTTTCGAGACCTAAACAAAGCGAGTCCTAAGGATGATTTCCCCTTGCCAAGCATCGACGCATTGGTAGACGCTACAACAGGTCACGAAATGCTCTCCCTAATGGACGGTTTCTCAGGATACAATCAAATTCATATCAATCCTGAAGACCAACTCAAAACGGCATTCACAAAGCCTTGGGGGACATTTTGTTATAAGGTCATGCCTTTTGGCCTTAAAAACGCTGGCGCTACATACCAACGTGCTATGACGTATATCTTCCATGATTACATGCACAAAACTTTGGAAGATTACATGGATGATTTGTTAGCCAAATCTCTCTTGCTCTCGGATCATCTCGGTGACTTAAGCAAGATTCTCGATCTCCTTATAGAGCATAAGGTCAGACTGAATCCCAAGAAGTGCGTGTTCGGCATCACATCTGGAAAACTCTTGGATTTTATAGTCTCCAAACGAGGCATCGAAGTGGACCCAAACAAAGTCAAGGCAATCCTTGAAATGGCTCCCCCAACCACTATCAAGCAACTCAGAAGTCTGCAATGAAAGGTCGCGTCGATTAAACGCTTCATAGCACAATTATCTGACAAATGCCGACCAATGAACAAATTATTGCACAAGGGGGTCACATTTCATTGGGATGACGAGTGCCAGTCGACCTTTGACGAAATCAAACAATACTTGGCTTCGCCGCCAGTATTGGCACTACCTAGACAAGGTGTCTCTGTTCTACTTATACATCTCGACTATCGAGGTGGCACCGGGCGCAATGCTAGCCTAGAAGAATGAACTTCACAAAGAACAGAGCTACTTACTATCTTAGCCGCACCCGGTCGGTTACGAACTTAACTATGCATACGTCGAAAAACTACGCTGGCAGTGGTGTTTGCTACCAAAAGGCTACGCCACTACATGCTGAGCAACACTACGTATGTTGTGTCTAAGGAGAATCCATTGCGATACATGATGAGTCATACTTATCATAGTAGTCGCACGACGAAATGGATCATGTTGTTGACGAAATTTGACATTGAGTTTATTGGGAAAAAATCTATAAAAGGACAAGTCATAGCCGATCAACTAGCAGAGGCTCCTCTTGAAGATGATCAGCCTCTAGTCATAGAACTACCCGATGATGAGGTCTTCCATGTCTCAGAATCACCAGATTCTGAAGAGCCTGAGTCTCAGGTCGACATAACCTTATTTTTTGATGGTTCTAAATGCGAGCAAGGTGGTGGAATCGTATTCTTCACATCGTAGGGCGCTCCAATGCCCCTGTCATTTAAATTAAATTTCCAGTGCACCAACAACAATGCAGAATATGAAGCCTTGCTCCTAGGTCTTCAGACAACAATCGCCATGAACATCTTTGGTGATTTGTTGTTAATCGTCAATCAAGTCAAAGGGGTATATCAATGCAAATGCCCAGTCCTAAAAGCCTATAAAGCCCTCGTGGATAAATTCTTGGCAAAACTTGAGTGGTATGACATCGAGGCACTCCCTCGATCATCAAATCGTTTTGCGGACACAATGGCCTCCTTAGGGTCACTAATCCCGTAAGACCTTTCCGATGATATAACAACCATTCAGGTCAAAACCTTATCGCAACCCGCGATGGAGTGCACAAGCTTAGACTTGACGCCAGGAATCCACATGATCCAGATCGAACCATCTTCGGATAAGTTCTTTCGAATCCGAGACTATTTGAAACATGCCAACTGGGGGTCTTTGTTCTCCCCCACTCCCATTAATAGCAACACAACGCTATTCTTACAAGTTCTATCCCAATCAGCATTTTTTAGAGAAGAACTCCAAAAGGGATTGGCTGTTCAAACTATCGAGGTATCCGATCAATAGGACTGGTATTTACCCATAAGAGACTACCTCAAGTTAGGTAATCTACCCTTTGGATTGACGCAAGCCGCAAAACGAACATTCAAACAGAAAGCGGCAAAATATGTCTTGATAGGAGACATTTTGTATCGTCGCAGCTACGACGGAATTCTTCTTCGTTGCTTGGACCAGCAAGAGTCCACTTGGGTAGTCACCCAAGCGCATGATGGTACATGTGGCGGCCACTTCAGTGGTATGGCCATTGCAAAGAGCATTCTTCGCATGGGCTATTGGCCATCTTTAGAGCGAGATTGCTACGCGTATGTCAAGAAGTGCGTAAAATGTCAACATCATGCCAATTTAATGCACGCACCTTCCCAGGCCCTACAGACAGTCTAGTCTGCTTGGCCATTTTTGCAGTGGGGCCTCGATCTAATCGGAAAGATCTCCCCTGCATCGTCAGGTCGTCACACGTTTATCATAACGACCACAAAATATTTTACCAAATGGGTGGAAGCAATTCCGTTAACCTCTACGACGAGACCTCGCATTGCGGAGTTCATTTGGCATTACATAATATGTCATTTTGGTATTCCATCCAAAATAATCTCGGATAATGGGCCATCATTCAAGAACAAAGACGTGCATGCTTTAACCACAAAGTACAAAATTCAGCATAGATTTTCAACACCCTATTATCCGCAAGCAAATGGGCAAGCAAAGGCGTCAAACAAAACGCTAGTTGCCATCCTTAAAAAGACCGTCGCAGACAGTCGTAAGGATTGGCACATACAAATCCCACTTGCCCTTTGGGCTTATCGCACTAGCATTCGGACGCCCACTGGGGCAACTCTGTTTTCACTAGTGTATGGCTCAGAGGCAGTAATGCCTCTCGAGTTGGAAATTCCTTCCCTCCGCATATCAATGTAGGAATTCATCGATGATGACACTGCACGACAGGCCCGGTTAGACCAACTTACGTTGCTTGACGAAAGACGCGTTAATGCTCTCGAGAACTTACGTATCTATCAAGAGCGGCTTAAGAGAGCTTACAACATGAAAGTTCACCTAAGAGACTTTCGGGTTGGTGATTTGGTTCTGAAGGAAAACCAACAAAACTCTAATTTGCCATCCCATATGAGAGACAAATTCATGGCAAATTGGCTAGGTCCTTATGTCATTGATAGAAAAATAGGACCGAGAACGTATAGGCTAGCTTCTCTTGATGGTATCAAGGAAACAGAACCCTTGAATATCAGTCATTTGCGACCATTTCATATCTAAGAAAGCCATATACCAAAAAAAAAAAAAAAAAAAACAAAAAGCTCCAAGGATTATCGCAATCTCTTGGTCACCTAAAAAGCTCCAAGGATTATCACAAATTCTTGGTCAACCCAAAAAGCTCCAAGGATTATCGCAATCTCTTGGTCAACCCAAAAAGCTCCAAGGATTATCGCAATCTCTTGGTCAACCTAAAAAAGCTCCAAGGATTATCGCAATCTCTTGGTCAATACAAAAAGCTCCAAGGATTATCGCAATCTCTTGGTCACCAAAAATCTCCAAGGATTATCGCAATCTCTTGGTCACCAAAAAGCTCCAAGGATTATCGCAATCTCTTGGTCAATACAAAAAGCTCCAAGGATTATCGCAATCTCTTGGTCAATACAAAAAGCTCCAAGGATTATCGCAATCTCTTGGTCAACCCAAAAAGCTCCAACGATTATCGCAATCGTTTGGTCAAAAAAAAATCAATAAATTCAATAAAAACAAAACAACAAAATCATCAAAAACAACAAAGACTTGCATCTCAATTCTAGGCATACTCGAATTCATCAAAAACAAAAAAAACACCAAGCATAACTTTTACCACACTACAGTCAGTGGTCTGGGAATGTACCAAGAGTTTCAGTGATTCAATCATCATTTTCCTCTTTAGCCATGTAGTGTACCAAGTCGAACAGATTTTACGAAGGTAGAGTCATACTTGAAATACACCTTGTTACGTAACATCCCAACACAAATCAAAACACTAAAATTCCCAAATTGTGTGAACGAAATACGAAACCTGCAAAATAATCTAGGTCACCACAAGCGAAACGGTTATCTTGCTCATCCCCCTGTGCGAATGACCCCTAGAATGCTGAGAGTTGGCAAAAGGACAAGCATCCTCCCTACCCAATTCCCTAAAAATCCCTAAAGTTCTCAACAGTTGCAAAACACAAAAATTTGCAAAATGTCAAAACTCCAAATTTGACAAACTATAGTGCACACATCAAAAGGCACAAACAACAGTGATTTTCGTCACTCAATATCCCCAATCCCTTGCTCAAAAAAAAAAAAAAAAAACAAATCAAAATAAATAGTGATCTCATCACTACAATGAGCAAGTATCCCAATACAATTGAAGAAAAGAAGGGAGTTGACCTTGAATCCCTGGAACTCTCAGCATTCTGTAGGTCATAAGGCAAGATTTTGTACCAATTTGGTTGATAGCCTATCGGTAACAGAAGTAAACCTCCCGCATGACGATATATCTGTCACATTAACTTGCGTACAGATCAATGTTTGCATGTGGATGAGCTAGCTTATGGCATCCTGGATTACATCATAGATTAATCTTAGTACATACAACAAAAGAATTCGTGGAGCTAATTAGGTGATCCTCAGTACAGGTTCGGTTGAAAGCCCATCTGGCACTGGTGGTATCCTAACAAATACCACTAAATGAACTCAATTGCACACACAGGGATGTTAAGTAACTCGATCAAAAATAGGTCCGATTCATACCTTGTTCAAAAGTCTTGTAAGATAAAGTACAGTCATGGATAGTGAGATAAAACTATCTGAATCTCAGAAAATCATACATTCATCCCAAAACCATCTGCGCTACTTATCATCCTTATGATACCATCAGAAAATACAAAAACAGAAAAAACCAGGTAAATAAAGAGCTTCTTAAACAGCCTACAGTGCAATCACCACAAATATCATTCATCCATTTCAATTTTCATATCACAAAGACATCTAAAACATTTGAAGTCATCATAACATCTGCATTCATCAAAATAAATAAACATGCATAACAAAAAAAATTACATCATCACATGTATAAAACTAAAAATAAAACCAGTATATATATATATCGTCAAAAAGATGCCCACAGGCTACAAAACTGGTCCTCAGACCCCGCAATATATCCAAGAACCCAAACTAAGGCGTCGGCCACCATGATCACATAGGATCGGTGCGACGGGAACTACCCCCCATGGTGTGGGTCCTACGGGACCCTGCAGGGCGGCTACTACTAGCCCCCGCATCATGCCTGCTACCACCCCCCTCATCTAACCGCCTATGACGAGATGATGCTGACTGCTCAGTCAAACTATCCCTCGTCTATCGAGAAGATCTACTGATCGAAGGCTCAGGGAGCCGCCCGCCAAGGCGGATGACCTCCCTCTCCAAGTCTATCTGGTACAGACACCACTCTGCCTCTCGTCGATGATAGATAGACAATGCATCATCGTGTTGTGCCAAAACTCTATCCCGCTCTGCCAACTGAGCTCGTAGAAGATCCCTCTCCAGATCTCACATTCGTAGAAGCTCTGTAAGTCGTGCAACCTCATCGCCTACATCCGACCCCACCTCCTCTATATCTGCCAGACGCATAGGACTCGTGGGGACAGTAGCCTACTTAGGCTCCAAATGCTCCTCCACATCCTGCATGTCCAGCTGCTCCGGAACACCCAAGTCCAAATCCTCATCTCCCACATCCACCATGTCTGCATCATCCAACGGCCCCACCAATCACCCCCTGCCACCTCAGCATCCTCCACTGCCGCCTTCGCGCCTCCCAGTGGACCCTCTTCTCTCCAGCGCCGCAATACCCACCACGAGTCATACTCAGTGGTAGTACCAACGTCATCCACATCCGGGACCTCAATCACCGCATTCGACTCCTCGCCCAATGGCATGGTGATCGGTGGCTCCAGATCCCTCTCATCTCCCCGACGCCGATAGCCTACGGGCTCACCAGGAAACCCTTGGTGCACCCCAAACTATCGTGTAACTTGGCGGTATGGAAAGAACTCATGCTCCGTCTCATGCCGCCCAGTCAACCATCGCTCCCTCTATACCCGTCGGAGCCACTCTTTAGCCTCAGGCCAGGCTGGACAGTCCCTATAGGGACACCAAAACACCTCCCCTGGAGTGAGACGAGAAAAGGCATCAATGTAGTGCTCAACGGCACTTGCCCATCATCGACTTTGCCCCTGCTCTACATACCGTCGCCACAAAGCTACATAACCAATCTCCTCATCCTCCATCGCCGCCCGAGTCATCCACGGTAACCCGGTAGGCCTCTCAACAGCTATGTACTGCCAACCCCAGCACTGCAACAAAAAATTGCAACTGACACCCTTTCACTATCGACAGCGGACCCCGTACATCTCCCCGTAAAGTTGTGCCAACAAAGTCTGTCCCCATCTTAGAATCAACGGTGCCTCTATCGGGCACTCTGCCAACTGCCACACCAAATCCAATAGGTTCCACGGGAACCTCGCGCCTGACGAATCAGGGAGAAGAATGTTAGAAATGAGGCCCATCAAGAATGCGTGCCTCACTCCTAACACCCCCCTCTCCTTCCACCAGCCTAACCAAAATCCCGCCAGCCTAGCAATCCGCCTCGGCTGTCTCCACTGGGTCTGCTACACCCAGCTCCCCCCCATGCCCAAAACATCTCGTAAGTATAGCAGTCCGCTGATCAAACAGAGATGTCCTAATAGGCAGACCATCTATAGGAATCTGAAGCAACCGATAGACGTCCTCAAGAGTCACAGTCATCTCCCCTGTCGGGAGATGGAAAGTATTGGTCCACGGATCCCAAAGCTTGATCAGGGCCGCCAGATAGGCCTGATCCGAAACCATAGGCTCCGAGAGAGCCACCGCTGAGCCCAAGGGCATCAAGCCATTCCCAGTCATCATCGATCAATGCCAACCGCGCCTCAGTAAATGCAGCGGGTACACGGTACCGACTCCTAACAACCTGCAAGCAAAAAAAAAATATATATATATATAACAGATCAAATTTTCAGTTCTAGGGTTTCTAACCTTAACTGATAAACAAAAACATCACAAAAAAAAAAAAAAAAATCTTAAAGTTTTGAAAAGCGTCAACACAAAAACAATGCATTAAATTAAAGCAAAATAAAACCTAGGGTCACTTACAGGTCTCGCCTCGGCTCCGCCACTCGAACCACTTTGTGCACTCATGATGGTAGAGAGAATTCCAGCAGCGCTTCGCTTCACAGAATTACCTCCTCCTCCCAGAGCTCCAAAATCGCAAGAAAAAAATGACACAAATGAACCCAAAATCAAGTTTTGGCCATTAAATAGGCCTTTTGCACTGGAATTCGTCCTGTACTAGGACGAGCACTCTGATCAGCGCTCGTCCCACCCAGGGATGAATTCTCCAGCTGGAATTCGTCCCACCCAGGGACGAATTCAGAGCCAAGACAAAAAAAAAATCAACAAAAATGACTAAAAATGCACTAAAAACAGACAATAAAATTGCTCGACAGGATTGCTACTGCACCTGACAACATGGGCATACAAAATCAACATTGGAGTCACAAATTGTCACTATCATACTCCCTAAGAAGGCTACCATAGCCGGACCGCTCCAAGGGAAGACGGATTTTAGACAATTTCATCCCCAAACGCCATCACCAAAAGGGCCAAAGCCCACTCAAAAACAGTACAAAATTCAACAAAAACACAAAAAAAACATTTCCGGGCATAAGTGCTCTTGCACTTAACCTCTAGGCAAAGAAAATTGATGTCGAGGTCCAAATTATCGCCCTCCTACTTCCCCAAGAAGGCTACAATAGCCGGACCGCTCCACGGGAAGTTAGATTTTCGATGATTTCACCTCATTACGGCATCACCAAAAGGGTTAACACCCACCAAAAATAGGTCCAAATTTTGGAAAAATTGCACAAGCTTAACGGTAAACCCTTTAAGGCATACCTGCACAAGTCATCTTGGGTCAAGCGACTCGTCACTTCTCTCACGAAGGTCATTCCCTCATCGATTCGTCGCTTGAGGGGGTAGTCACACTTAGTCACCAATCAACAATCACACACCCAATTAAGGAAAATGACATGCATTCAAAGAATCATTGACAAAGACAATCACGCTCCTTCTTGGGGCAAGTAAACAAGCAACAATCAAATCAATCAAACACTTGGCATTTCGTGAATCATGAACACAAGGTTCCCCCCGAGGATAAAAATGCCCTTCACTTGTTCATGACTGGATCGGTGTCTAAGTTCAAGTCACACCTCACCAAAACAGGTTAATACTTGAAATCAAATTCCTTAGCTCGTCGAAGCAAGGATTCAAGAATGCATGCCCTTTCCATACTTGGGGCATCAAAAGTTGGTTAGGTTACCAAGAAACCCTAATCATTAGTGCTTTGGTTATCTATTTTTGCTCAAGCATCTGCGTCACCCGCAGCGCTCCCCAAAAAGGGGCATCTGTAGACACCAAAATAGCACCAATCCGATTATGTGACTGCAAACACTGATCGTTTTGACAAACATAGCCCCCAGGGCAGCCCTCAGAGGTTAAACAGTGGTCTTAACCACTTTCATAGCAATTTTGTAAGGTCAAGAAGCAATTTGGCACACTTAGACACTTTTCTCAGTATTCGTCTCACCTCGGGATGAATTCAAAATAGAATCCATCCCACCCCAGGATGAATTCTGAATCCGTCCCTGGGTGGGATGAATTCTAAGCTTAACGGGAAAAAAGGCAGAGGGTGCCAAGTGGCAGCCCAGAACAGTCATTTAAGGACTCCTGCCTTGCACACGTGTGTAAGTGGACAAAGGGGCCGTTAGAAGACTATCACAAAAGGCATTTATCAAAGCTCAAGTCAATGGAGGACTCCCCTCCCTCATGGGAAGACAAGACTGCCACATGGCGCCTATGGTCAACACATGGCATTTGTGCTTCCCTCCCAAAAGAGACCCCATGGGTCTATAAAAGGTGGGACTTTTCTCACCCAAAATATACAGGTTGAAGGAGTTTTCAAGCAACAAAGTACTGCCGAGTTGAAGACCCACTTGCATCCCTTTTGGTTCACCTTCCCACATCCACCAATCTCTTTTGCAAGGGAGGTTGTTGGGTGGCCTTTGGAAGCTCGAACCCGATCTAAATCCAACACATGGACACTTGAACCAACCAATTCGCCGACCCCCCAATCCTAAGAGGTTTTGGGCCCATCCCTGGTGGATTGGCTCCAAAATCAAGTGCCAACGGTGGGAGGCCCACTTGGGCACCCCCGCACCTCCCAAGTCCTATTTTTAATTTTTGAGCATTTTAGATTACTTTTCAGATTGCATTTTGTGTTATTAGGTTTGATTAATCCATAGCTGCAATTTTGTAACTTTTGGTCAGATTCTAGTATGTTTTGTGTTGCTTTATCGTTTCGCTGACTTGCAAGTGTCGAGGTCAAATTCCCGAGGGTGGAGGCCAAATTGGGATAATCCGACCATCTGGGTCGTCCCAAAATGGCCCCAATTACATAACCCCCATGTTTGCAGGCATTTTGTAGGTCTCGGGATCTAACATTGGAGTAGCAGCAGGTCGGTTTCCCCAACACAGAAGAATTCGTCCCACCCAGGGACGAATTGCAGTCAGAATTCGTCTTGCCCAGGGATGAATTCCAGTGGAAGGTAGATTGGCCAGCTGTCTCAGTGGCAGTGGCCTTCTGGTAACTTTTCTTATCTTCTGTCAAGTTTTGAAGCCATTTGGACTCACTGTAATTACTTTTTCAGGCAAATGTTTACATGCATATTTCGCTAGTTTTAGAGAACAAACACTTTTCATTTGCGTCAGGTGCTACTGACATCTTGGTTGTTTCTTTGTTCACAGGAGAAGCAGCAGAGGTGAAGAACTCATCGACATCAGCGACGGCATCATCTTGGCCTGCCCATTGCAATCATAGGCACGCGAAAAGAGGAATAATTCAGTGATTGTAATCAAAATCTATTTGCGCTCCTATCCCCTGAAAAGGGAGGAGACGTCATTGTAACAGAGATCAAGGGATATTAATGAAAGGGCTGTGTTTTCTCTATTTTCTTGTGTCTCTTCCAATGTGTTTCTTTTCCATTTCATGCAATTTACATTTCTAGGACTTAAGCGTACTTGATTTTGAATGCAATCGCACTTAGTGTTTCCTTTTCCCGGAATCTCGTGCTTTCAATAAGACATTAGGATAGACATACAAATTAATTCTGAAATTCGAGTAGAAACACAAAAACAAATCTTGAAAAGGAGGAGAAAATAACAATAACTAGAATACTAAGTATCATCCAAAGAAATGCAAGAGTGACACTTCAAAAAATTAAGACAAATAGCTTCAAAACAAAAATTAGAAGTAGAAAAATAACTCCCAAGAAAAGAACCTTCTACAAGCCAAGACTAGAAAATAATTTAATTATCACAAGAGCAATCAAGATTTGAGTAAGAAGTGTTGAGCAATTTATTCATTATTTTTTAATTCACAACCCTCTACTTCTAGTGCACCATCACCCAATGCACCATCACCTCTATATCCATAAATTGAGGATAGAGAGAAGTAAATCATGAGCTAAATCGAAGGTGGCCATTGGCACCACACATGTTATACTAAAGGTGTCACAAGATGAGGCATTTATATTTAACTCTTATATGTGGGTCAAAGGTGAATCATTATATTTCATTGGTGATATTTGGAGTTTAAATAACATAATTTATAGACAAATTGTAAAGGGTTTAGATCTATCTATCATACCACAACCATAACCATGTAATATTTAATTTCTAAACTATGGAAGAGACATATATGTCACATGATAATGTCTTGTATTATTCTATCATTTCCTTCAAAGATACATATTTGTGTGATATTGTGTCCTTGGAAATTTATGATGTGATTTTAGGCCAACCATACATGTGGAAGAGTCATGTTGTGTATGAGTCAAGGCCTCAAATAGTCATCATCATTAACAAATTTCAATACTCTATAATATAAAGGGTATATCTTCCTAACTCATTTTTCATTAGTGACAAGGAATATGATAGAAAAAAAGAAAAAAATATTGTGTTGATGATTAAGCCCCAAAGCAAAAGAAGGACTATTGCTACATTGATTTTGAGATTTGCACAATAAAAACAAATGATGAGGTTGCATTACCATGAAAAGTGAAGTGATATATATATATATATATATATATATATATATATATATATATATATATATATATATATATATATATATATATATATATATATATAGCGACTCTCTTGTTATTATGAGTTTTTTTATAATGAAAGTTTCCATTAGACTATGAATATTTTAACTTTGATCATGTTCATACAAATATCTCACTTACTGTTGTTCCATAATGCCATGACTAATGTTAATATTCATAAATGAAAATGGAATCTTGACTTAAAATGTTTCTTTGCTTTATATTGCTTGGTCCAAGACACCAAATCCATTGAGAATTTATTTTTAACAATATTATTAAAATGCAGGTACTTTCAATCATTATACACTCTTTGTGTCATAGAATTTTCTTTTTTCATCTTTTATCTTCATTTTGATATTCTATTTTTTTCTTTTGTTGTTTTCATGAGTATCTAAGATACATTACGCATTTAGGATTTAACCTCAATATCTGAAGATAACATTCATATCCTTGAATTTATACTTCTCTTATATTTTCTTCTTTTGTTACTACAACACCTTTGAGTACCCTAACACAATTATTGCTCGCATAATATTTAAGGTGTAGGTGAATTTTTATACTCATTATTTATAAAAAAAAATGGTGTTGATACCCTAGAAAAGTGATTGAATTGATTATCCAAATGCTTCTTTGTAAATAATTTCATTGATAGTGAGAAGATCATTCATGCACTCTTGAAAGATTCATTACTTGCTTGAAATTAGTGGGAAGCATATTTTAATAGGGTCAACGAAGAAAGCAATGGTGAACAAGTAGTGTTCACATGAGATTATTTTAGGGAGGATATTGAGGAGGAATATTATCTTTTTGGAGCCTATGAAAATTAGTACATATGTGGTAAATTTTGTGTCAAGGTAAAGACTAGTCTATTTAAGATGATATTAATATTTTCCATTCCATGGAAAAACAAGACTAGATATTCAAGATAACAAAAAATATTCAATCCTTAGATACTATAGTGGAATATAATGTTATTTTCAAGAGGACATGGACCTCTTCAAATATAAGATATTGGGAGAGGCATACAATTTTTTCTTAAATTGGAATAGAAGCACCAAAACAAATCTAAAAAAAATGTAAGAGTAAATAACAAGAACTAGAACACTGAGTATCATCTAAAATTCAAAGGTGACACTTCAAACAATTAATACAAACTTCAAGATTAGAATTGGAAGTAGAAAAATAACTACCAAGAAAAAAATCCTCTACAAGCCAAGACTAGAAAATTATGTGATTATTATAAGAGAAATCAATATTTTTGGAAAAAGTGTTGAGAATTTCAATAATTTTTTTTTGCTAATTCACAATCCTTTACATCCATTTCATCATTATTTTTGAAAAATTGACCCATCAATATTAATCACTTTTCCTTATTGATTTTTTCTATTGGCATTACCACATTTACAATCATCTAGGATGGGGTGGAAATTCATCAAAAGTTATGTGGACTATTGAGTATCGATCACATCCTTTTATAACACAAGAAACACAGTTCGACAATTTGTTTACGCAACAACACTATCGTGGAAAACGCGTGCAGAGAAAAAATTGCACCCTGAGCGTAGCTTTTATCTTTTTAATTTATTATCTTTCTGTTTCTTTGGATTTTTCCACATTGCCGTAGGCTTGCATTTATAGTCGCCAAAATAGTCTTGGACGCGGAACGGTTCAAAATTCAACTTGCCGTGTGAATTATTTTGGGGTACATAGCATGCTTTTGCTGGATGGTATTGCTTTAAAAGTCAAAATTTGCTAACAATACCTTTGAAAAGATTACACGGAAACATCAAACATCTAATTTTAGCAGTTGACTTGTGACGAGCGACATTCAACAAACATTGAAGTGGATACAATCGTAAAGTACTGGTTTAATGACGTGACGACTAATGAATGTCTATAGTAAGTCAACGTTGTCTTTGTATGCTTTATCAATCTTCGCTTTTATACGTAGCATACGTTTGTATTGTTTTGAATTATTCAGAGCGAAACTTCCATGCCCTTTGAATCGAAGAAATCCATTTCACCAAACTCGGAAATTAAGTCTAGCAGCGGTGAAAAACCACGAGGGATATTAAAGTTTAAAACGAAAAAAATTATATTATTATAAGCAAATAAATGTATTCGGACAGCATAATGATGTAAGCTTTGTTTTTAGGTTTTCCAAAGGTTTAAGTTTAAACACTGATGTAAATTTTTTTATTAATAAGTTGAACTTTTAACCTTATGAAAAATCATAATGAACACCATGCTCAACCTTAAATATAAATTAAAAATGTTTTTTACACTTAACAAATCTTAAAAAAATAAAAAATACTCATACCAATAATGGGTTAGCATTTCAAGAAAATTAAAGGTTACCTAAATTTTGGGAGTTTGGTGTCTTTTGAAATTGCTATCCTTCATTATCTTATTTTTATATGGTTTAACAATTAATTTTTTATTTTTTATTTTAATCTTACTTTGAATCCTTTGAGTGCCTATCGTCCCACACACAAACACCGACAATGACAGTACGAATTTCGAGCGCCTGGTGGCCTGGTGGTCTTTAGGTCAACAATTACAAAGTGGAATAGGTTTGGTGAAAGCAGTCGCTATGGTTTGAACCTTATGTTTTTCAGTTACTAAAAATAGTGTGGTTGTGACCAACTCTCATGAAAACAAAACAATTAACTTTGAGTTTTCAATATAAGTATTAAACAATTGATAAATTTTATAAGTATTAATGTAAGGGGAAAATGTAATGGTTTTTTAATTGGTTTTTATTATATAAAATTATTGCATCGTTGATACTAATATTATTTGTTATTGTATATATTACAATTATTTTGTAAAAAAAATAAAATTTTAAATTTTAAAACGATTTGTTATAAAATAGAATAAAAGATTATATTATATTGTTTTTCACTATAAAATAGAGAGGAATATATTTTTCACTCGTACATCTAGGTTAAGGGTAAGTCATTATATTTTATTGTTGATAATTGGAGTATGATTTATGCATAGATTGTAAAGGATTTAGATGTATGTGTCACATCACAACTATAACCACATAATATTGGATATTTGAAACAAGGGAGAGATATCTATGTCACACAATAGTTTCTTCTATTATTTTATCAAACCCTTCAAAGATGAATTTTTGGGTGATTTTGTGCCCTTGTATATTTATGATGTGCATTTAGGCCAACCATACATGGGGAAGAGACATGGTGTATATGAGTTAAGGTCCCAAAGAGCGTCATCATCGCTATCAGAGGTCAATACTTAAGGATACAAGAGGTATATCCTCCTATCTATTTTTTCCATTAGTTCTAAGGAATATGATAAATAAGAAAACTCATTTTGTTGATGATTAAGCCCGAGAGCCAAAGAAAGACTATTGCTACATAAATTGCAATATTTACACAATAAAAAAAAATGGTGAGGATTGCATTATCATGACAACTAGAATAAATCTATATGTAGTATCTTTATTTTAATGAATCTTATTATTATGGGTTTCCATATCATGAAATTCTCTTAGAGTATGAAGATTTTAACTTTGATTAAGTTCATACAAATACATATCACTTATTGTTGTTCCACAATGCCATGGGCTTATATTAAATTTCACACATGAATATGGAATATTGACTTAAGAATTTTCTTTGCTTTATATTTATTACACCAAATTCATTGAAATTTTATTTTTACAATATTATTAAGATGCAAGTACTTTAAATAATTATATCCTTTTTGTATCATAGAATTTTCTTTTCCCCTCTTTTTTTGAAAAATAATCTAAAAAAACTTGTATTAAAACAAATATTATTTACAAGTTGGGATGAGACTTTTCCCAACCTTAGTCAGAGAGAGCACATGTTTACAATAGTAAAAGAAGATTTGCATTAGAGCCAAATATATTAAACCATATTTCTACAATGATTGTTCACCTGTTTACAACTATAAAAGAAGATCTACATTGAAACATAAATCTCCTAAACAGTATTTCTAGAATGGTTATCCAAATTGGCTAAGCACTGGATTTGCTCACCAACCTGCCTAATCATCTCATCCTCAATAGCCATGTCACTGTGCCACTGAACCCCTACCTCCTTCTTGGTACCCACCTTAGCCAGGAAGTCTTCCACTTTATTTAGATCTCTACTCACATAAACTGGAATTACATCATCTAATTCCCTCCATAATTCCTTAATTTGAGTGACAATAATCCTCAACCTCCATGTTTTCAAAGCAAATTTTCTCATGTAATCTAGAGCTCCAACCATTATTTGAGAATATGATTCTAGGATTATCCTCTTGTGACCTTGTTTTACTGCCCAAATAGAAGCATATTTGATAGCTAAGGCTTATGCTTCATTGTTTGTGGCTCTTCCCAAGCCTTGCAGTTCCCAATAGAGCACGATTCCAACATGATTTTGGTAAACCACTCCAATTCCAACTCTACCTGGATTGCCTTTTGCATCTCCATCAGTATTAATTTTAATTCAACCTTCTGGGGGTGGTTTCCAGCTAGCTTTGTCCTGTCCCTCTTACACTTCAAATTCCTTTTCCATTGCCCTAATAACAACCTAAGTTTCCTCTTTAGCATAGACTACCACAGTTTCTCTGGCTTTACTCCAAATGACCTGCCACACTCCATCTAAAGAAGAAAAAGTTTCTCTAAAAATTCTAGCATTCCTCTCCAACCACACATGCCACCAAATAAAGTTTAGTCCAAGCTCCCCACCAATACAAAGATATTTAGATTTAAATCTACCCCTCTTCCATCTTTCCCAAATATTAATCTAATTCAAATCACCATTAACTTGAATTTTATAATATAAAAACCATCTCTCCCAAATCTGGCACATGAATGGGCACTCAAACATGAATTGATCAGTTGTTTCCTCGCTCTTGTAGCATAAAACACATTGAGATGGACCAATGATTCCCCTACATCTGAGATTATCAAAAATAAGAATTTCATTATGCATGAACTGCCAGGCAAAAAATTTTACTTTCGGCCAACCCTTGGACTGCCAAATATTTCTCCAATCCTCAACTTGATATGTATGAGGAGGAGGCTCTAGAAGGATATTATCATATCCATCCTTCACTGTGTAGACACCAAGGCTCCCATAGCCCCAAGCTAATGCATCCTCCTCGTCTCTACCTGTGATAAATATTTCTCCTAAGATTTTAGTCATGATGGGTGTTAAATCTGGAGGGATTGAAATTGGCCACTCATCCAACTTCTTAAACTGCTTAAACTTATAATCCTCTAGCTGACTAGTGTTGAAATAACTTTCAATTTGGACCCATCCCTTGGTTTCTATGGTTGTTTTTATTGGTTTTAATTTAGGAAATTCAACAATGATAGGTGGGTATTGATCCCATGAATTTGTCCAAAATCATGCCTTCTCCCCTCTCCCCACTTTCCAAAATAATCTATATTTTACTACCTGAGATCCTAACTTGAGAGCCTGCCACACTAAGGATCCATTACCATCCAAATGAAAATGACCCACCTCATTTGGGTTTACATATCCCAAATATTTACTAGTTAAGATTCTACTGAATAAAGAAGTTGGTTGGGAAATCCACCTCTAGTAAAGCTTTCCAGCCAAAGCTTTATTATTTAACTTTGATATTCTCAGTCCCAAACCTCCTTTTACCTTGGGCTGACTTACTTTATCCCAACCTACTAAGGCTCATTTTCTCTCTCCTTTTACTCCTTCCCATAAAAATTTTATAGCCATCTTGTCCAACTCTTTCCATATGGTATGTGGGGCAGCAAGGATAGAAAATTTATAAGTTGGCATGGCCTGAATGACTGACTATAAAAAAGTTAATCTACCCCCATAACTTAACCATTTGTGAGACCAATGATTAATTTTGTCCTTCATACAATCCAAAAGATTCCTCCAAATATCTATTTTTAGTTTTTTAAAATGCAAAGGGACCCCCAAGTATACAATTGGGAGATAAGTCCTTGTGAATCCCAAGATATCTAAAATTCTTTCCTGAAGCATTTGATCAAGATTGAAAAAGACCACTTTGGATTTTTTATCATTTATGACTTGGTTTGTAGCCCTAAGGTAAACATTCAGTGTATCTCTAATCATTATTGCTTCCCTGAAGCTGGCCACTCCCACAAATCTTGTGTCATCCACAAACTATAGGTGAGTCAAAACTTCCTCACCCACCTTCATACCTGTTAACAAACCTTATTGTCTTCTCATCAAGATGAGTCTACCCAATCCTTCAGCCAATATGAAAAAATATAGGGAGAGCAAGGATCTCCTTGACGAAGGCCTCGAGTAGCTCCAAACAGATGTGAGGGAAGACCCTTGATTAACACTGAGTATGTCAGAGTAGAAACACAACTCATGACCCATTCTATCCAATCCTGAGAGAAACCAAAGGCTTCCATCATCTTTGACAAGAAGCTCCACTCCACCCTATCATAAGCCTTTGATATATTTAATTTTATGAACATTCCTCTATTACAAGATGTTTGCATTGAATGGATTTCCTCCTGAGCTAGAACCACACCATCCAATATCTGTCTACCCTCTACAAAACCCCCTTGCTCTAAGGAGATAATGTTATGTAGAAGAGGTTTTAGCCACTCAGCCATTACCTTTGTGATTATTTTATATATGACATTGCATAAGGCAATAGGTCTATAATCTGAAATATGTACCCCCTCCTCCCATTTTGGAATTGAGGTAATGCAAGTACGATTTAATGATTTAAGAATTATTTTACTACCTTTGGACTCCTCTATAACAACCATTACATCCTCCTCCAAGTTATCCCAAAATGCCTGAAAAAACTCAATTGGAAAGCCATCTGGACCTGGTGTTTTTTTGGTGCTCATTCCAAAGACTACATTCTTCAATTCCTCTCTATCAATGGGTTTAAGTAGGGTCTGATTTTCTTCTTTAGAGATAACAGAGGGTATGACAACAATAACTTCTTTTTGAGACTCTTCATCTTGCACCATACTTTCCTTAAATAGTTTAGAAAAATAATCCATTGAATGGAAATGCATACCTGGAATTGTATCAAAGGAGTGTTTGTTCTCATCTTGAAGAGCTTCCATGTTGTTCATCTGTCTCCTAGCACAAGCAATCCGATGGAAAAAATTGGTATTTTTATCACCTTCTAATAACCAAGTGGTTCTTGCTCTCTATTTTCAGTAGGTCTCCTCTTGGTTGTCAATGTCCTCAACCGCTTTACGCAATGCATCATCCTTTTCTTTGATCTGATCTATAATTATTCCTTCCCTAAAGTGTTTTTGAACCTCATCCCATATGGCCACCAATGGAGCTCTTTGGACCTGGAAGTCTGTCTTGTTAGCTCGCCTCCATTGTTTTAGTTGATCTCTGACATAATGAAGTTGTTTGTGGAATCTAAACATTGTTGTCCCATATGTTGGGCGACCTTCTTCCCATCATTGTGGAATTTTATTTTGAAGTTCCTCTTTTTGTAACCAAAATTTTTCAAATTTAAATGGTTTGTGATGCTACCCTTGATCCCTCCTTCCAACAAAATGGGAAAGTGATCTAAAATTGGACCCTCCAAAATCTAAAATTTTATGTTCCATTTTACAAATGGCTCCTCTGAAACCAAAAAATGGTCTAACTTCACCTTCTTGCTATGTGGCTCCGTCCTCTTATTATTCTAAGTATAGTTGGTTCCAGGGCATTTAATATCCACCAAGTGTAATTCCTGGACTTGGGCAATCGTAAGTCAATCCCCTGGGTCCAAAATTGGGGTTCCCCCTTCCTGATTTCTAGAGGATAATTTAGAATTAAAATCACAAGCAATAATCCAGTATAAATCTTCCCTTGAGACTCTCATGTTATGCACATATTTCCATTGATGCATCTGACCATCTAGGTTTTGAGCCCCATAAAAATTTATGATTAAAACATGTTCAGTTATGAAATTATTTCTAAAATTTGATGTGAGAACACCCCTCCAAGCTATATGTTCTATTTCAATCCATTCAAGAGAGTTCCAAAGAGTAACTATCCCCCCTGAGGCACCTTGGACAGTCACTTCCATATGACCAGCACCCCTCCGAATTTTGGTAACTATTTTACACATAAGATCTAATGACATTTTTATCTCCTGGATAAGCAAAAAATCTATTTTACATTTTTCTAAGAGTCTTCGAACAACAAATTGATGGGTTCTACTATTTAAACCCCTAACATTCCATGATTGTATAATCATTGGTTACCTTGAGAGCAATAAAAATCTATTGGCCTCACCGATCCTCCAGTGATAAGTTTGTCTCCTTGAACTGCTATCAATTCCTTATTTGATTTTCTACCCACTCCTTGAGAGTTGCTATTTTTTTATCTCTTTTCCACCTGAGTTATCCCTAATGTTGGCCTTTCCCTGTTCTCTTCTGCTATGCCCATGCTGAAATCCTTAATTATTGGATGCTCTTGGTTATGCACTATCAATGTCCCTACACTCTCTGACTGTGGTAACTCAATATACTAAATTACATGCTCTATGATGGAGTGAGATGAAAGAGGAGCTTGAACATGGATGTTATTATTTTCATTATTTCCATCCACTCCTTCCATGAAATGTTATTCTTGGTCCATTAGTGTCTTAAATATCTCATACCTATTGGAGGGCTTGAGTTGGGTTTGATCTTTACCATCTTTTTTCTTTTGCCTTCTCATTCTTTTGGGCTATTCAAAACCATCTCCCTGTGCTTCTTTACCCTGAGAAATATTGGTTAGTTATTTGTTGATTGTTTACTTAGCCTCCTTAGGAATATTTGACATTCCTAGAGGAGCCTCCATTTTTATGTTCATATTATTTGGTCAAGATCGGGCCAAATGCCCATATTTGTGGCAAACTTTGCATCTGAATGGCAATACCTCATAATCCAGTTGTTGAATCCAAGATAGTCCTACAAGTTCAAGTTCCACCTTTGTCGGTAGAGGCTACCTAAGATCCATTTCCACACATAATCTTGCATAAACAGATGTGTTTCCTTCTATTGTGTCTTTGGAAACACCCAAATGTCTTCCAACGAAATTACCAATAATTTCCAATACCTGCTCACTCCAAAACTCTATTGTAAGTGCATACAAAAATATCCAAATTGGGACAATAGTGGGTTCAATTCGAGGATAAAATCCCACTCTCCAGGGTTGAACAAATAATCTTGTCGGACCATGATTCCTCTTTTCTAATTCGAAAGCCCTATTTCTATCGGCAAGTGAAGAAAAACTAACAATAAAATATCCATTGCTAATAAACCATAAAGAATACTCACCAAGAGGCTCCTAGTTTTTTTGGACCCAGGAATGCAAAAAATTCAGCGTACGGCGAATACCCATGAATTTACAGATCAAATCATGATTGGCTCTATATAAAACTATTTATTCAACCATCCTTTGCTCAATGACAATATTTGGCCTTATTATGACTATGGCAAGCATCCATTAACTCATTGAGATGTTGATCTATTTCTAGCGGCCGTAAAGAGCATTTTTATTGTAATTTTTTGTGCTTCTTCAGTCTTTGATGGAGATTTATCCTTTAACAAATCTGCAAAAGAACTATGTCTCTCTAGAAGAGGATTTAGAGGTGTCCCCATTGGACCCTCCTGGGGTAGCAATCTTGTCTTCAAATCCACAGTAACCAAAAATCTCTTCGGCTACCCAACTGATGCCCTAGTTTTCTCTAACCCAAATTCCTCCGTCCTTATCCAAAGAATATTCTTCGTTTTCCCTATTTTATCTTCATGTTGTTATTATATTTTTTCTCATTTATTTTTTCATGAGTATCTAAGATACATTATAGGGTTTAACCACAACATTCATATCCTTCTATTTATATTACTCTTATTTTTTTTTCTTTTGCTACTACACCATCTATTAATGCCCTAGCACAATTATTGCTTGCAAAATATATAAGGTGTGGGTGAATTTTATACTCTTTCATAAAAATAAAAATAAAATTTATGTTTATGTTGTAGAAAAATGGGTGAATTCATTATCCTAATATTTCTTTGTGTAGACACCTAAAACACGTCATGTTTAAGGGACTACTCATATGGGTATCCTTGCAAACCATACGAATGATCTTGGACCTTTCCAATATAAAGCAGTGGTTCTAACCACTCAATTTACGTAACTTTGGCCTACTCAGTCTTAGCCACGAATAACATTCGTAGCTAAGGTCTCAGCCATGGCTCACACCCGTGGCTAGGATGCTAGTTGCACTTAAGATATGTGGCTAGATTTGCAACTATCACAAACTCTCGAGCCAAGCTAAAATCAATTACAATGACCATGGCTACAGATTTCAGATGGTTTCAAGCGACGAAGCTTTTAGATTCTTCCTCCCAGTTGCTCCAACCTCCCAATTCTTGATCTTGGCTTCCCAAGGAAGCTAGGATGAAGATTTGAGAGTGCTATAAGACCCCCCTCTAAATTGGGGAAAATATATAGAAGAGTTTTCAATTGAATGCAGTGAAGCCCTATCGAATTGGAGAGCCATTAAAAACCCTTGAGGAGTTTTTGCATGTTGCTAATTTGGAGAATCACCACTGCATTTGAAGCTATGGAGGTTTCAAGAGCTTGAAGAGATAATTCATCCCCAATTGAACCACTTCCACTACAAATTCAAAGAATCTACATCGCAAATTAATTCTAGAACATAGAGGTGACCCTTGATCATCAATTTCTCAAAGGAATTTTGAGATTCAAGCCCTGGTTACAAGAGAAAAAATACTTTCACCTCAGTTGTGGTTGTCAACCACGTCTAATAGAGCCAGCTACATTTGAAACCCACGGCTAGGGTTTGATACTCAATTTCCTTCGTTTTAGCCATAGGAATTTCATTTCAAGTATGCAATTAGGTAGATCTACCTTAGATCATCCTTCATTTATGATGTTGTATGGTTAGTTGCAAAAATTAAAGGTAGCTTTGCTCTTATTTCATTGTATTTGCTAATTTGCACTCATCTTATTAGATTATATCTATTTCTTATTTTAGTTGTAAATTACACATCATATTAGCTAGATTTACTATTTTCCTAGAATGCTTTATAATAATTTAGAGATTTTATGATTATATTGGCAAGTATTTATGCTTTATTTGCATATTTATCATATTCTTTGCAAATATTCAACAAGAGCCTCATCATGAGAGGCCTCATATGCTTCTAATAGTGCTATGTTGTTTCTTGAAAGTATATGACATGTTCTTAACATATTCAGGACATTATTTGCATCAAATTCCTCCAAGAAAGTGAGAAGAAAGCATCCATAAGCCTTGAGTTGTTCGTGTCTACTCTAAAAGCCTACAGATTGCACCATCCCTATTTAGGGGTATCAAATTTGTGTTAATTGTATCAATATTTTGGTATCCCTAAGAGGGTGTATTCAAGATTTACAATGATTTAATAAAAGAAATTTTTTATTATTATCAATTCATTGTTATACATGTTTTATTGGTTTAATATTTGGTATAATGATGCAATAGCTTAGGTGCATGATTTTTAGGATGGTACAGATGGCGATCAAGGTGGAAACCTACAAAATGCACTGTTAGTTACTAATATTTCTATGTTTATGTGTTACAGGTCTTAGCCACACTTGAGAGTCATGGTGCACAGTGTTAGCCACATTTAACACCCACATATAGCATATCAACCATGCTTGATAGTCATGGCTAGTAGAAAATAGAGAAACTGACAATAAATAGTTTGTATCTTCATCAGATGAGAGATTCCAGGTAATTTTCCCTTCTCTATGATTTCCATGTCTATCTATTTTTCCTGTTAGTAGGCTAATTAGATCATCTAGCCAAAGTTAGAGGGAAAAATAATGAAAATTGCCTAATTTGTTGTTAGTTGTGGCTGAAAACAATAACTAGCACTGTTAGTTGTGGTTGTCACTTGCAACTAAGATTCAAATGTTTGTTCGTTGTGGTACAAAATAAAATATAGCATTAAATCTTTGTGTTAGGGTTTGCTTGATTGGGACCTATTCAAAGGCCAGTTTCTCATGTAATTTTACATTCTTTGATTTGGAAAATAGCATTTAGTTTTGCATCTTTCTGAATTCAAATGTAAATTTCCTAGGCATATAGGAAAAATCATGGATGCTCTTTGATGCATTTTTTTTACGCAAAGTTAAAATGAACCCTCACACACCACGTAACATCTAAATGCTAGTGAGTTGGAATTCACACCTAACAACTAGTAGAGTTCAACCAAGGTGGGCATCATATCCATCCGTTGGATCAAATCCCTTGAACCCATTCTATTGGCCAATATTGACTCCAAGAACCATCATATCTGTGTAAAATAGCATGCATTTCTCTTCGGAGGGGTGTATCGCTGTGCAAAATATGTTGGGTGAGGATCGTTAGGACATGTGCTCCATGACCGAGTGTGAGCATACATGTTAAATCCATTAAACTAAAAAAGTATATCATCAACAAATATAAAAACATGATGAGAGTTAGTTTATGATACAACACACATGAAACACACTGAAATAGTTTAGGGATCACAGAGAAATTTTAAAAGATATAATCACCCTTGTTTGCTTTGTTCTATCTAAAATATACATAGGAGATAATTCACATTATGGTTAATACATGGAGCGACCAAAAATTGATGTATAACTGATATTGAATCCAAAGTTCCACCAAACACACAATACAATGTGTTGAAATATCAACCACATGATCCTCCTGAATGGCGTTCGATTAGTATTAGAGGGGACAATTCAATATGTGTGGATTCTGTTCAAAATACCCTAGTTAGAGGAGGTAATTCACACTCCTCGAGTGATATATCTGAGGGTGGCTCAAGGCCCCCGCCATCCCAATATAGACAACAAGAAAATTTATCCATTCAGGGGTAGGAAGAAAGGGCTGCATCAGATCATAGACCCATGAAGATGCCAAACCCTAATAGACCTAGAAATTTCACTATAGATTTGGTCACATTGGGAGCTAATGGTACACCCCAAATCAACCCTAGAGAACTAGACAACTGGACAAACTAGATCAATTCCTAGGTCAAATAGGGTATAAATCCCAAACTACTCCTTCTTGCTCTGCAAGTATATGTACTGCATCCATACATGGAGGCACAAATAATAGACTACTATAAAACACAAATGTCATATTTACGAATAGATGCAAGAGTATTGTAGATAAGTCTATTGTGACCCACACCAATCCTGAATTGATCTAAACCACTAGAGGCCACATACTAATGATCTTATAGGTCAATCGTAAAAACTAGTGTCAGATCAAAGGCAACAGATCTTCCAAGATCAATTGTAATATGTGTGTGCAAAGTGTGAGTGCCTTCAAAATAAGGATACTCAATGATAGAGGTTGTTAAAGCAACATGTATATGAGCAGCGCATGCACGAGCAATGCATCCTTGACCAAAAGGATAGTGCAAAGAGAGAAGATAGATTGGCTCATAAAAATTTGCCTTCTTAGAGTGAATACAGGAAGCACCATCATAGATGAGCTATTTCGTAGCCCAAATTACATCCTAAGAATACTAGAAACCGTACTCATTATATGATTCAAAACACGTTACAGCACCAAGCACTTGAACACCATGGGCGTACTCAATACGAGGAAGTAGGATATGACCAAGAACAAAAATATCCTAATATCTCCTTAGTGGATGTAGAGGACGAGCCTAGTCCTCCACCTCGAATGAAGAAGAATATTCCTTCAAAGGCTCCTCAAAGACCTCTTATGGAAGAGGAGATTCTATCTTTGCAGGCTTACAAGGCCTTTGCAAAAAACATAAGATCCATTTAAAAACAAGGTATGATTTATCAAAAGCCTATCTTGAACAAAATACACAATGCACCTCTATGTCCCTTAGTGCCTACTCCAGCATATCCTGATTACTTCGATATGCCAAAGCTAGATAAATTTCAAGGATATGAAGATGCCCAGGAGCATGTCATGTGTTTTATGAACATGCGCTTTCAGATATAAAGCGATGATGCTTTGTTATTAAGGACCTTCATCATGACCCTTTTAGGCCCTACCCTGGAATTGTTCAACTAGTTAAAAATATACAACATAACCATCTTCGAATAGCTAGCAAATGATTTTATTGAATGCTTCTCCTTCGAAATCAAGAAGAAAATAAATTTGTCTAATTTGGCCGCTTTAATGCAATACATTGACGATTCAATTAGGGACTATGGAAAGAGATGGAAAATTTTAATGACAAAGCTTCCATTTTCCATTCCAACAATAAAATTGACTCAGATTTTCACTAAGAGTTGTGCAAAAAACATCTTGCTATTGTTGCAATTGCAATAATATCATATGTTTGAGGAGGCCTTGGAATAAGCCAAGGTTATTGAGGATATAAAGTTACAAGAGGGTAACTTGAAACTCCAGACTAAAAAGTATTGGAACAATAAGAAAACTAAAAATCAAAATCACCCAGCCAAGCAGGTCCATGTGAATCAAGTAGTGTTGAACCTCCAGAATGAGGACAAGGGACAACAATAATAGAATTATCAAGCTCAACCTCCATTATGTAGTACAATCAATGCAATAATAAGAAACAGGGTAAAAATAAATAACAATGCCCTCATATCCATTTTATGCCATTGTCAAAGATGATGGCATCAATTTTTCATCAATTGTGTGAGGCTAAGGCCATCACCTTACCCGAGATTAAGTTACTCGATCCAAACCAACCAAGATCGAGAGGATTCAAAGAGGATCAATATTTTTCAAACCATAGACATAAAGGGCATGACATTGAAGGATGCCATAGTTTTAAACATGTGGTCTAGAACATGATTGACAATAATGAGTTGATCGTCAACAATCCTCAAGCTCCAGACAATCAAAACATGGGGATATTCAAAAATTCCTTTCCAAACCATGAGGCTCCGAGGAACAATGTTGACCAAGTGAATCAAGTGCATATCGATCCACCTACATAGGGCTTCATAGGTATGGTGAATGTTGTTACCAAGAGCAAGTAGTATGATCAGCAAAGTCCTCCTCCTATGGCAATCAGGGTTCAAGTTGCTCCTCCACAAAGGCTAGCACATAAAAATCTACCAAGCCCACCAACTAGACCGGTGGCGACCATAAGAAATAGGCTCATCACAATAGTATTGTAAGTACAAGGAGACACTAATGGATATTTTAAGGTCCATAGAGATTTAGACCCAAGACCTGGAATTGTTTATGAATTTTGTGGGACATGTACAATAGTGCCAAGTGTAACGACCCAAAAAATAAACAAACAAAAAATACAAAAATAGAAAAAGGTTTTTTTTACTATGGAGAGAGGTACATGAACTCTTCATGAACCCCTAACCAAACCACTATTTTCCTAAAGTCTCGATCTCCTAAGTTTTCCTGAAAGCTACATCTCACGAGGTACCCTAACACAAGTCCGTCTGTGTAGGCGTATCATGTGTTACTACAAATAAGTCTATCTTTCCCATCATTCTCGATGAGCTAGACTTATCACCCTCCATCCATCGAAGGTATACACACATCTCCATGCCATACACAAATCATCATGTGTAGGCATGCTACGAGTATTGCGAGTTAAGCTATCTATCTCGTCTCCATGATGAGCTATCTTAACTCAGATGTAGTCTCTCCACAACCTAGTCCTTTATCTCCCTAAGGGGGTCTCAATTCCCTTAGGTCTCCTATGTTCACCCTAAGGGAGTTCTCAATTCCCTTAGGTCACCTCTGAGTTCACCCTAGAACTCTACACTTAGATTTCTAACATCAAGCAATCCAAACAATGATACAACTAGATACCACATTACCAGAAAACAATCACCAAGCATCTAGAACACAAGCAAGATTAACTTTTAAAAAGAATCATCTACATAACATAAACAATTACAACCATAAAGTAAAAATACCTTCTTTAATCCAATGAACAGTTATTGCATCAAAATTTGCACATTAATTCCTTCTTACTCTAAGGAATATTACAACATCTATATTGGGGATATCTCCCCAATCAATTCTAATCTATTTGAGCATAGTAAAGCAACATAAAATACAATTACCTATACCTCACTTCCATTGAACTCCTTGCTTCTCCTTGCTTCCCATTGATTCTTTGAGGGTAGTAGGGGATCGAGGTACTCATGGTTCGGGATAGGCATGCCTTTAAATGCATCTACTCATTTACTTTGCCAAATTGCAACTATACAAAATCTAAATAAGTTTCCAACCATCTAATGCATAATGGATATCATAAAAGATCCTTTACTTTTATCTTCACCTCTCAAATTCCTTTAGAGAGTCATCCAACATGTGCTACTTAGAACAAGGCCTAACTTAATCAGATTCATTCATGCTTTAAAGCGATAAAGTCCCATACCTTTAACCTCTAAAACAATCCTTTTATTTTCATTCCCTAAATCAAAGCCCCATAACTTCAATCTAAAGAATAAATCCACATATTTTTCCATTCACAAAATCCAATTAAATCATTTATTGTTTAAAGCATTAAAATCACACCCCTTTTAATCTTTAAACAAACAATTCATTCATTCCTTAAATCAAAGCCCCATAACTTCAATCTAAGGAACAAATCCACATCCCTTTTAATTTTAAAAGCCCTAAGATAATCATCAAAAATCAAAGGTTTCCTTTTAAATTAAAACCCTAAGATAATCATTAAAATCAAAGGTTTTCCTATTTAATCAAATGCCCTTTAATAATCATTAAAATCAAAGGTTTCCTATTTAATCAAATGCCCTTTAATAATCATTAAAATCAAAGGTTTCCTATTTAATAAAATGCCCTTTAATAATCATTAAAATCAAAGGTTTCCTATTTAATTAAATGCCCTTTAATAATCATTAAAATCAAAGGTTTCCTATTTAATCAAATGCCCTTTAATAATCATTAAAATCAAAGGTTTCCTATTTAATAAAATGCCCTTTAATAATCATTAAAATCAAAGGTTTCCTATTTAATAAAATGCCCTTTAATAATCATTAAAATCAAAGGTTTCCTATTTAATTAAATGCCCTTCTTCCAAAGCATGATGGTTTCCACAGACGACGCTCCCAAACACAATGTCCCTTCTTCCATGTACATGAAGGTCTAACTCACAGCTTTGAAACACTTAACAGAGTCTCTAAGCATACCCAGGTGGTTCCCTAAAAGCACAACACCTGAGCTTACACAGGCATCTCTTAAAACACATAGCATTTAACTTGGACAGACGCTCTCCCAAACACACACACATAATGCTTAGCTTGGACAGACACTCTCCCAAACACACACTGCATCTAGCTTGGACATACGCTCTCCCAAACACACACCCGATGCTTAGCTTGGACAGACACTCTCCCAAACACACACCCACAATGTTTAGCTTGGACAGACACTCTCCCAAACACACACACAATGTTAGCTTGGACAGAACACTCTCTAAAAATGTAAACACCACCCAACTTAGGATAGATGCTCTCCCAAACACACACACACACAATGTTAGCTTGGACAGACGCTCTCCCAAACACACACCCACACTTAGCTTGGACATACACTCTCCCAAACACACACCCACAATATTTATCTTGGACATACACTCTCCCAAACACACACACAATGTTAGCTTTCAACCAAACAATTTATGGTCTCCCAAACACATCACCATAAAACGTAGACACTCTCAACCAAACACATTTATAGCTTCTAAACACATCAACAAATAAAACATAGAGCTTTCAACCAAGCAATTTATGGTTTCTAAAAAACATCAATAGAGCAGAAACATAGAGCTTTCAACCAAGCAATTTATGGTTTCTAAAAAACATCAACAGAGTAGAAACGTAAAGCTTTCAACCAAGCAATTTATGGTTTCTAAAACACCAATTTTCACCATACAAAGCATGCACTAAAAAAAGGCAGGTTAAAGTCTAATACTCCAACCTCAATGCTGCTGTGAAATGGGGATCAGTGGAGTCTAGGTCACTTCTCCTTCACTCACAGTGCATTCCTCGCCTTTCCTATCCCTGGTCTATGTTCTCTCCCTCCGCTCCTTCGTCCTCCTTCGTCCTCTCTCTATTCTTTCCTCTTTCTTTTCTCCTTCTCACACCATACGAGCTTCTTCTCCTCTAGGTGGCCCATATCAAACCTCGAGCCTCCTCCCATTCCATTCTCCATCCCTTTCTCTGGTGGCAAGGAACCCTTCGTCCGATGGTTTCCATATTTGGAAGCCTATCAACCACCCTAGATTATTTCATAGCTTACGAGCTATAAGGGAACGGGATATTTACATATTTTATATTATCCCTTTTTATATTTTAGAAGGATGGTATTATTTTAACATATCTCCTTTATTTTAAATATATATCCTTTATTGATAATTATCACCATTAAGATACCTCTTTTATTTATACAATTTCATAATTGTTTTTCATTAAAATAAAAGACATCTTATTTCTTAAATGGATATATGTTTTTTTGTTTTTTTTTAATTAATTAAAGTCTTTCAATGACTTCTCTATTAGCATTAAAATGAATACCTTTAATTAACTAAAAAAAACTCTCATCTATTAAATAAAATGAGGTTTACTAATGAGCTTAATTAAATCAATTATTTAATCAAACTTCATTGATCCTTTTGAATGAATATTTATTTAACATTCAAATTTAATATGCTTTTCTCTATGAAAATGATGCTCTATATTTTCTTTAACAAAACAATTAGTTTTATGCATCCACATATATTTGGCAGTTGTTTTTCTATAGCAGTTCCAACATTATGCTACTCCAACCACTATGCAACAAAGAGCAAACAAATTTATAAAGCAACAAAGAGGGAATATTTCCATCGACCCTGTCACCTATCTCAGCCAGATATTTTATGATAGCTACTAGGCTATCAACTAAGGCTCAAGGTGATCAACCATCGACGATTATCCCTTTCGATAATGCATGCCTATATGAAGGTATCTATCCATGTTACCTCCGAGTACCTTAATCATCATTTCCCCTGATCTTAGGCACCCTCATTTCTGGTGGATGCTTCTGCCTTCTCCACCCATGAGTATACCAGATCCTGCACACTTGGAAATATATTAGCAATAACATGCCCTTCACAAATCAACTAAACATCATATAGTTGGTACAATTGTTCAAACTAAGTATCACCACACCATAGGTTAATACATTGTTCCTTTGTGCCATAAAGTCAACTAGGGAGGGTCATGACATCCTCCCCCACTAGAATTAAACATCGTCCTCGGTGTTTCCAATTTTTCTTTGTTTTAACAACACTAAAAATAAAAGTTATTACATCACAAAGTTTCAAACAGAAAGGGAAAATATTTTTGCATAACCTCCACTTTCTCCCAAGTGGCATTTTTCTCAGAGAACTGGTCCCACTGGACCTTACACTATTCGAGAGTCCGATTCCATAGAGACTTGGAATGAAACTCAAGAATCTTCATCGGTAGTACTTCAATGGCCTCCGGGTTTGCCATATGCAAATTAGAAACATCCCACACATGTTCAGGGTCAGCAACATACTTTCTAAGCAAGGATATGTGGAAGGTGTCATGGATTTTGGATAGATTAGGTGGTAATGCAAGTCGGTATGCAACCGGGTTGATATTTTCCATGATCTCAAAGGGTCCCACAAAGCGTGGATCCAACTTCATGGATTTGATAGCACTCTTCTTTGGCTTAACCCTTAAGAACACCTTATCTCCAACAGAATACTCTCTGGGAGTCCTTTTTAGATCTGCATAACTCTTCTACCTATCCACAACTTCTTTAAGCCTTTGCCTAATTTCCTTTAACTGCTCTTCCATTACCCTGACCATTTTTGGACCAATCTCAACTCGATCCTCTAGGTTGTCCCAAGACAATGGTGTTCTACACTTTCACCCATACAAGGCATCGAAAGGTGCCATTCCTAGCGAGGAGTGATGTCCATTATTGTAGGCAAACTCTACCAAAGGTAGACAATCTTCCCAATGAGATTTGTGATCCATGCAGTACATGCGAAGCATGTCTTCCAAAACTTGGTTTACCCGCTCTGTTTGGCCATCTATTTTAGGGTGGTATGCTGAACTCATATTCAATTTTGTGCCAACCACACTATGAAGGGACTTCCAAAATTTAGAAGTGAATTTGGAGTCTCTATCTGAGATGATTACCTCAGGAAATCCATGCAATCGGAATACCTCTTTGATGAATCTGCTAGCCACCACCTGAGCATCGTCCTTGGTATTTCCTGGTATGAAGTGGGTAACCTTAGTTAATTTTTCGACCACTACAAAGATGGCATCATGTTGGTACCGAGTTTTGGGTAAACCTACTATAAAATCCATAGATATAACCTACCATTTATGCGTAGGTATATCATGCAGATATAGTTTTCTTGTAGGATGTTGGTGTTCCACCTTGACTTTCTAACATTCGAGGCATCGAGCAACAAAATCCATGATGTCCTTCTTCATACCTACCCAAAATAAGGTTCTTTTCATGTTTTCTCGCATTTTGGCTCCTCCTGGATGAGCAGAATAAGGAGATCTATGAGCTTCTTGCATTATCAAGTTCCTCAGATTGCCCATATTTGGTATGATGACTCTTCCCTTATAACACAGAAAGTCATATTTCACACTAAATTCCTTATTTCCTTCAGGATCTCTATCCATCTTGACTCGAATTCCTTGGCAATACTCATCCTAAGATTGCTCCTATCTCACTCGATCCATCAGGTCCATGTGAATTCTAGTTATGGTTGCTATATATTTCCTTCTACTTAAAGCATCTGCTACCTTATTCTCTTTTTCCTTTATGTACTCAATCTCAAAATCGTACTCAATGAGAAATTCCACCCATCTTCTCTATCTTGCATTGAGTATTGGTTGGGTGAATATATACCGTAGACTTTGATGATCGGTTTTCAATTCAAAGGGTCTCCCCACTAAGTAGTGGTGCCAAAATTTTAAAGCATGCACCACTGTAGCTAGCTCTAAATCATGCATAGCATAATTAACTTCATGCTTTTTGAGCTTCCTTGAAGTATATGCCACTACTGAATCTTCTTGTGAGAGCACCCCACCCAACCCTTCTATCGATGCATCAGTGCACACTGAAAAGTCTCCCTAGGGATCGAGAACCTTCAATATTGGTGCCATAGTAAGCTTATGCTTTAGTAGTTCGAAGGTAGCCTCACACTTTTTTGACCATTTGAATTCTTTCCCCTTCTTCTGAAGGTTTGTTATGGGTCCAACAATCTTGGAGTAGTCCTTTATATAACGTCTATAATAGCCCGTTAACCCCATAAAACTTTGCACTTCAGTGACATTAGTAGGGGGTGGCCAATTCAGAATAGCCTCTATCTTTTCTGGATCCATAATGATCCCCTTTTATGATATAATGTGTCCAAGATATCATACCTCTGGGGCATAGAACTCACTCTTCATCAGATTTCCATAAAGTTGATTCTTCCTTAACAATTCCAACACAATCCTAAGATGTTTATCATGCTCCTCTTTATCTCGAGAATATATAAGGATATCATCAAGGAATACCAAGACAAACTGGTCCAAATGTCTTTGAAACACATTGTTCATTAGGTTCATGAAAGTAGTTGGGGCATTAGTAAGTCCAAAGGGTAGAACAATAAACTCATAATGCCCATACCTAGTCTTAAATGTCATCTTGTGAGTGTCTTCCTCATGGATCCTTAACTGGTGATACCCTGACCTTAAATCGATCTTAGTAAACACCTTGGCATATTTTAGTTGATCAAATAAATCTTCAATCCTAGGTAAAGGATACCGATTCTTGATTGTAGCTTTATTTAACATCCTGTAGTCAATACACAATCATAGCGAACCATCCTTCTTTTTCATGAACAAAACTGGTGCACCCCATGGTGACACACTTGGTTTTATCAAACCCTTCTCCAATAATCCTTGCAATTGAACCTTTAGTTCTTGCATTTTAGTAGGATTCATCCTATACGGGGATCTATGAATAGGTTCGGCTCCCATCATAAGTTCAATTATGAAATCAAATTCCCATGCAGGAGGTAGCCCCGATAGGTCTTCTAGAAACACATCCTAAAAATCCTGTAGGATCGGGTGTTGTCTTAGTATTTCTCCTTTCTCATGGTCTTCCACTTCATTAAGTTTTACCACATACACTATTCCTCCTTTCTTTAGGGCCTTTTTCACTTGCATAGCAGACAACATCTATGGTTCAAATACCCCTTGCTCACTATGAACTCTCATTCTCCTTCCACCTTCTTCTAAATACTCAATCCATCGGTCTTGAAAATTGACCAAGGCTTTATGAGCCTACAACCAATCCATCCCTAGGATCACATCAAAGGCATGTAAGGGAGCTACATACAAACAACCATCCGTAGTTCCACTTGATAGAGTGATTTATGCCATAGGATAGCATTGGTTCACCGAGTAGGTCTATCCAGAACCGTACTCAACCTTCCACCCTTGAGCCAAATATCCAGGCCTTTCCAACATAGTCCTTGCTAGACTAGATGAAATAAAACTATCAGTGGCTCCACTATCTATCAAAATGTTTATTAGTTTATTAAAAACCTTACCTTTCACCAGTAATGGGGTGGCTTGTCCCTCTAGCTTCTGCTTCCTGGTTGCGGCATAAATCTGATGTTTCGGTTCCTTCCCTTTTGCATTAGCGGTGCTAGTCCCTGCTCGATATGGACACTGATTGTAGTAATGAGATCCCCAAAAATTGTAGCACCCTTCCTTGGGTCCTTGCTATTTTTTAGGTTTCTCATTCCCATTCTTAACTACTAGAATTGGAGCCTGCGACTTCTGTGGTTGAGGTTTCATGTTGTTGGGTTTGTTATCCTTCTTACAAAAGTTCTTCTTGAACTTCTTCTGATCTCCATAAGATTTCTTCTCAGGATTTTGGGGGTTCTTAGCCTTTCGCTCTTGATCAGACTCCCATTTTACAAACCCAACACTATTCCTCTTCTTTAACTCCTACCGAGCTTGCTCGGGTAGAGTGTCATATTTATAACAGAAGTGTGACTCTGCTTTCTTTGCTAGGTCATATGCCTTTTGTAGTGATTTAGGCTCCTGCATTTCCACATCATGCTTTAACCTAGATTCCAATCCAAGAATGAACTTGTGAACCCACATTTTCTCATTATAAATAGGCACATATTTGAACAACCTTACCAACTTCTTGTAGTACACCTCTACTATGTTGGTTCCTTGTCTAAGACCAAAAAATTCTTCAAAATTTAAGGCATAAAAATGCTCCGTTAGGAATCTCTTCTTAAAGATATTTATAAATTCTTCCCATGGGGTATCAATGGGTTCAATATTAGTTTCCTCATAGTGGGTTTCCCACCACTCTAGAGCAGCCCCTTCCAGGTTAATTGTAGCCCAAAGTGTTCGGGTTCCTGATGAGTAACCTTTTACCATAAAGTGAACCTCTGCTTCTCTCAGCCATGCTTCCACTGCATCACCATCACCCTCTCCATAAAACTTAGAGATACTAATGTTTTTCATGTCCCTAGATATTTCCTTTTCTGCTAAGGCTCTGGCTTGTACTTGTTCTATAGTTAGTCCACTTTCTAGACCGGTCTCTGAACCATGAACTTGCGAATTCTGATTCATAACCATCTCTAACAACTATCTTATCTGATCCTGCATAGCAGTGACCATAGCAACGAGGTCTTCTACCTCCCTATTGGGGTTTGTTGGTTCCCCCTCCTAGTTTTCCTCTTCGACATCACTTTGTCGAGTTTGTCTAGGTATAGGCCTCCCTCTTCTAGTCTTAGGTGGCATCTCAACCTGATTCCATCCAAGAAAGAGGATTAGATTATAGTTTCATCTTAAGCTGTAACTCTAATTCAAGCCATATTACAGAGTTCTCTTGCTATATGCATTAACCAATCTAACTAGGGTAATATCCCAGGCTAGGGTGTGTCACTGATACCAAATCCCATACTAAGGTATCCTAACATCCTCGCTCTCTTGGGGTTAAATCCCATCAGATCCTAGAAAATAGGGTATCCTAGATCATCCCAACTTTAGCCTTTACTTTAAGCAAGCCTTCAGTGGATTCATATGATTTCCCTTAGCACACATAGAAGCTCTATACCCTCGTACCTAGAGCTCTGATACCAAATGTAACGACCCAAAAAATAAACAAACAAAAAAATACAAAAATAGAAAAAGTTTTTTTTACTATGGAGAGAGGTACATGAACTCTTCATGAACCCCTAACCAAACCACTATTTTCCTAAAGTCTCGATCTCCTAAGTTTTCTTGAAAGCTACATCTCATGAGGTACCCTAACACAAGTCCATCTATGTAGGCGTATCATGTGTTACTGCAAATAAGTCTATCTTTCCCATCATTCTCGATGAGCTAGACTTATCACCCTCCATCCATCGAAGGTATACACGCATCTCCATGCCATACACAAATCATCATGTGTAGGCATGCTATGAGTATTACGAGTTAAGCTATCTATATCGTCTCCATGATGAGCTATCTTAACTCAGATGTAGTCTCTCCACAACCTAGTCCTTTATCTCCCTAAGGGGGTCTCAATTCCCTTAGGTCTCCTATGTTCACCCTAAGGGAGTTCTCAATTCCCTTAGGTCACCTCTCGAGTTCACCCTAGAACTCTACACTTAGATTTCTAACATCAAGCAATCCAAACAATGATACAACTAGATACCACATTACCAAAAAACAATCACCAAGCATCTAGAACACAAGCAAGATTAACTTTAAAAAGAATCATCTACATAACATAAACAATTACAACCATAAAGTAAAAATACCTTCTTTAATCCAATGAACAGTTATTGCATCAGAATTTGCACATTAATTCCTTCTTACTCTAAGGAATATTACAACATCTATATTGGGGATATCTCCCCACAATTCTAATCTATTTGAGCATAGTAAAGCAACATAAAATACAATTACCTATACCTCGCTTCCATTGAACTCCTTGCTTCTCCTTGCTTCCCATTGATTCTTTGAGGGTAGTAGGGGATCAAGGTACTCATGGTTCAGGATAGGCATGCCTTTAAATGCATCTACTCATTTACTTTACCAAATTGCAACTATACAAAATCTAAATAAGTTTCCAACCATCTAATGCATAATGGATATCATAAAAGATCCTTTACTTTTATCTTCACCTCTCAAATTCCTTTAGAGAGTCATCCAACATGTGCTACTTAGAACAAGGCCTAACTTAATCAGATTCATTCATGCTTTAAAGTGATAAAGTCCCATACCTTTAACCTCTAAAACAATCCTTTTCTTTTCATTCCCTAAATCAAAGCCCCATAACTTCAATCTAAAGAATAAATCCACATATTTTTCCATTCACAAAATCCAATTAAATCATTTACTATTTAAAGCATTAAAATCACACCCCTTTTAATATTTAAACAAACAATTCATTCATTCCTTAAATCAAAGCCCCATAACTTCAATCTAAGGAACAAATCCACATCCCTTTTAATTTTAAAAGCCCTAAGATAATCATCAAAAATCAAAGGTTTCCTTTTAAATTAAAACCCTAAGATAATCATTAAAATCAAAGGTTTTCCTATTTAATCAAATGCCCTTTTAATAATCATTAAAATCAAAGGTTTCCTATTTAATCAAATGCCCTTTAATAATCATTAAAATCAAAGGTTTCCTATTTAATCAAATGCCCTTTAATAATCATTAAAATCAAAGGTTTCCTATTTAATTAAATGCCCTTTAATAATCATTAAAATCAAAGGTTTCCTATTTAATCAAATGCCCTTTAATAATCATTAAAATCAAAGGTTTCCTATTTAATTAAATGCCCTTTAATAATCATTAAAATCAAAGGTTTCCTATTTAATCAAATGCCCTTTAATAATCATTAAAATCAAAGGTTTCCTATTTAATTAAATGCCCTTCTTCCAAAGCATGGTGGTTTCCACAGACGATGCTCCCAAACACAATGTCCCTTCTTCCCTATACGCAGAGGTCTAACTCACAACTTTGAAACACTTAACAGAGTCTCTAAGCATACCCAGGTGGTTCCCTAAAAGCACAACACCTGAGCTTACATAGGCATCTCTTAAAACACATAGCGTTTAACTTGGATAGATGCTCTCCCAAACACACACACATAGTGCTTAGCTTGGATAGACACTCTCCCAAACACACACTACATCTAGCTTGGACAGACACTCTCCCAAACACACACCTAATGCTTAGCTTGGATAGACACTCTCCCAAACACACACCCACAACATTTAGCTTGGACAGATGCTCTCCCAAACACACACACAATGTTAGCTTGGACAGACGCTCTCTAAAAATATAAACACCACCCAAATTAGGATAGATACTCTCCCAAACATACACACACAACATTTATCTTAGACATATGCTCTCCCAAACACACACCCAATGCTTAGCTTGGATAGACACTCTCCCAAACACACACACATAACATTTAGATTGGATAGACACTCTCCCAAACACACACACAACGTTATATTTCAACCAAACAATTTATGGTTTCTAAAGAAAACATCAACAGGGCAAAAACGTAGAGCTTTCAACCAAGCAATTTATGGTTTCTAAAAAACATCAACAAAGTAGAAATGTAGAGCTTTCAACCAAGCAATTTATGGTTTCTAAAAAACATCAACAGAGCAAAAATGTAGAGCTTTCAACCAAGCAATTTATGGTTTCTAAAAAAACATCAATAGAGCAGAAACGTAGAGCTTTCAACCAAGCAATTTATGGTTTCTAAAACACCAATTTTCACCATACAAAGCATGCACTAAAAAAATACAGGTTAAAGTCTAATACTCCAACCTCAATGCTGCTATGAAATGGGGATCAATGGAGTCTAGGTCGCTTCTCCTTCGCTCACAACATGTTCCTCACCTTTCTTGCCCCTGGTCTACATTCTCTCCCTTCGCTCCTTCGTCCTCCTCCATCCTCTCTCTATTATTTTTCCCCTTTCTTTTCTCCTTCTCACACCATACGAGCTTCTTCTCCTCCAGGTGGCCTATCTCGAACCTCGAGCCCTCTCCTCGAGCCTCCTCCCCTTCCATTTATGATGTGCTTTTGTGCCAACTATACATGGGCAAGAGGCATGATGTATATGAGTCAAGGCCCCAAAGAGTCATCATTGCTACCAGAGGTCAATACTTAAATATACAAAAGTTATATCCTCCTATATATTTTTTCAATTAGTGCTAAGGAATATGATAGACAAAACAAGAAAATTCATTGTGTTGATGATTAAACCCCAAAGCAAAAGAAGAACTACTACTACATCAATTGCAAGATCTACACAATAAAAGCAAATGGTGAGGATTGCATTATTATGATATTTGGAATAAATCTATATGTAATATCTTTATTTTAATGAATCTCATTATTATGGGTTACCTTATCATGAAAATATCTATTAGAGTATAAATATTTTAACTTTGATTAAGTTCATACAAATACATCTCACTTGTTGTTGTTCCACAATGTCATGGACTAATGTTAAGTTTCACATACGAATATGGAATATTGACTTAAGAAGTTTCTTTGCTTTATATTGGTTGGTCCAAATTCATTGAAAGAAAGTTTATTTTATAGGATTATTAAGATGCAAGTACTTTAAATCATTATATCCTCTTTGTATCATAGAATTTGTTTTTTCTCTCTTTTATCTTCATCTTGCTATTATATTGTTTCTCCTTTGTTATTTTCATGAGTATCTAAGATACATTATGCATATAGAGTTTAGCCCCAATATTTGAAGATACATTCACATCCTTCTATTTATATTACTCTTATATTTCTTTCCTTTTTCTATTACACCACATCTTAGTGCCCTGGCACAATTATTAATCGCATAATATATAAGGTGTAGGTGAATTTTTATACTCATTCATAAAAATAAAAATAAAATTAAAGTTGTAGAAAAATAGATGAATTGATTATCCCAATATTTATTTGTAAATAATTTTATTAGCGGTGAGAATATCATTTATGTACTCTTGAAAGCTTCATTGCCTACTTGAAATTAGTGGGAAGCATATATTAGCAAGGTCAACGAGGAGAATAATGATGAATAAAAAATGTTCACATGGGATTCTTTCATGGAGGTTGTCAAGAAAGAATATTATATTTTGGGAGCCTATAAAAATCATTACATGTGATGGAAAAATCTATGTCAAGTTAAATATTAATCTATTTAAGATGATATTAATACTTTACAATAAATGAAAAAAAAAACTAGGTACTCAAGATACCAAAAAGGCTTAAATCCTTAAATACTAGTGGCATACAATGTTATATTCAAGAGGACATGGACCTCTTCAAATATAAGACATTGGGAGAGGCATACAAATTAATTATGAAATTCGAGTAGAAACACAAAAACAAATCTTGAAAAGGAGGAGGAGAAAATAACAATAACTAGAATACTAAGTATCATCCAAAGAAATGCAAGAGTGACACTTCAAAAAATTAAGACAAATAGCTTCAAAACCAAAATTAGAAGTAGAAAAATAACTCCCAATAAAAGAACCTTCTACAAGCCAAGACTAGAAAATAATTTAATTATCACAAGAGCAATCAACATTTGAGTAAGAAGTGTTGAGAAATTTATTCATTATTTTTTAATTCACAACCCTCTACTTCCAATGCACCATCACCCAGTGCACCATCACCTCTATATTCATAAATTGAGGATAGAGAGAAGTAAATCATGAGCTAAATCGAATGTGGCCATTGGCACCACACATGTTATACTAAAGGTGTCACAAGACGAGGCATTTATATTTAACTCATATATGTGGGTCAAAGGTGAATCATTATATTTCATTGTTGATATTTGGAGTTTAAATAACATAATTTACAGACATATTGTAAAGGGTTTAGATCTATCTATCATACCACAACCATAACCATGTAATATTTAATTTCTAAACTATGGAAGAGACATATATGTCACATGATAATGTCTTGTATTATTCTATCATTTCCTTCAAAGATACATATTTGTGTGATATTGTGTCCTTGGAAATTTATGATGTGATTTTAGGCCAACCATACATGTGGAAGAGTCATGTTGTGTATGAGTCAAGGCCTCAAATAGTCATCATCATTATCAAAGTTTAATACTCTAGGATATAAAGGGTATATCTTCCTAACTCATTTTTTATTAGTGACAAGGAATATGATAGAAAAAAAGAAAAAAATATTGTGTTGATGATTAAGCCCCAAAGCAAAAGAAGGACTATTGCTACATTGATTTTGAGATTTTGAGATTTGCACAATAAAAACAAATGATGAGGTTGCATTACCATGAAAAGTGAAGTGATATATATATATATATATATATATATATATATATATATATATATATATATATATATATATATATATATATATATATATATTTATTTATTTATTTATTTATTTATATTTATAGCGACTCTTGTTATTATGAGTTTTATTATAATGAAAGTGTCCATTAGACTATGAATATTTTAACTTTGATCATGTTCATACAAATATCTCACTTACTGTTGTTCCATAATGCCATGACTAATGTTAATATTCATAAATGAAAATGGAATCTTGACTTAAAATGTTTCTTTGCTTTATATTGCTTGGTCCAAGACACCAAATCCATTGAGAATTTATTTTTAACAATATTATTAAAATGCAGGTACTTTCAATCATTATATACTCTTTGTGTCATATAATTTTCTTTTTTCATCTTTTATCTTCATTTTGATATTCTATTTTTTTCCTTTGTTGTTTTCATGAGTATCTAAGATACATTATGCATATAGGATTTAACCTCAAGATCTGAAGATAACATTCATATCCTTGAATTTATACTTCTCTTATATTTTCTTCTTTTGCTACTACAACACCTTTGAGTACCCTAACACAATTATTGCTCGCATAATGTTTAAGGTGTAGGTGAATTTTTATACTCATTATTTATTAAAAAAAATGGTGTTGATACCCTAGAAAAGTGATTGAATTGATTATCCAAATACTTCTTTGTAAATAATTTCATTGATAGTGAGAAGATCATTCATGCACTCTTGAAAGCTTCATTACTTGCTTGAAATTAGTGGGAAGCATATTTTAATAGGGTCAACGAAGAAAGCAATGGTGAACAAGTAGTGTTCACATGAGATTATTTTAGGGAGGATATTGAGGAGGAATATTATCTTTTTGGAGCCTATGAAAATTAGTACATATGTGGTAAATTTTGTGTCAAGGTAAAGACTAGTCTATTTAAGATGATATTAATATTTTCCATTCCATGGAAAAACAAGACTAGATATTCAAGATAACAAAAAATATTCAATCCTTAGATACTATAGTGGGATATAATGTTATTTTCAAGAGGACATGGACCTCTTCAAATATAAGATATTGGGAGAGGCATACAATTTTTTCTTAAATTGGAATAGAAGAACCAAAACAAATCTAAAAAAAATGTAAGAGTAAATAACAAGAACTAGAACACTGAGTATCATCTAAAATTCAAAGGTGACACTTCAAACAATTAATACAAACTTCAAGATTAGAATTGGAAGTAGAAAAATAACTTCCAAGAAAAGAATCCTCTACAAGCCAAGACTAGAAAATTATGTGATTATTATAAGAAAAATCAATATTTTTGGAAAAAGTGTTGAGAATTTCAATATTTTTTTTTTTTTTCCTAATTCACAATCCTTTACATCCATTTCATCATTATTTTTGCAAAAATTGACCCATCAAAATTAATCACTTTTCCCTTAAATCCCTAACACGTCCATCAAGCGGGGGCAAGTTTAGGCTTTGTTTTTTCCTTCTTGATTTTTTCTCTTGGCATTACCAAATTTACAATAATCTAGGATGGGGTGGAAATTCATCAAAAGTTATGTGGACTATTGAGTATCGATCACATCCTTTTATAACACAAGAAACACAGTTCGACAATTTGTGTACGCAACAACACTATCGTGGAAAACGCGTGCAGAGAAAAAATTGCACCCTGAGCGTAGCTTTTATCTTTTTAATTTATTATCTTTCTGTTTCTTTGGATTTTTCCACATTGCCGTAGGGTTGCATTTATAGTCGCACCAGTATAGTCTTGGACGCGGAACGGTTCAAAATTCAACTTGCCGTGTGAATTATTTTGGGGTACATAGCATGCTTTTGCTGGATGGTATTGCTTTCAAAGTCAAAATTTGCTAACAATACCTTTGAAAAGATTACACGGAAACATCAAACATCTAATTTTAGCAGTTGACTTGTGACGAGCGACATTCAACAAACATTGAAGTGGATACAATCGTAAAGTACTGGTTTAATGACGTGAAGACTAATGAATGTCTATAGTAAGTCAACGTTGTCTTTGAATGCTTTATCAATCTTCGCTTTTATACGTAGCATACGTTTGTATTGTTTTGAATTATTCAGAGCGAAACTTCCATGCCCTTTGAACCGAAGAAATCCATTTCAACAAACTCGGAAATTAAGTCTAGCAGCGGTGAAAAACCACGAGGGATATTAAAGTTTAAAACAAAAAAAAAATTATATTATTATATGTAAATAAATGTATTCGGACAGCATAATGGTGTAAGCTTTGTTTTTAGGTTTTCCAAAGGTTTAAGTTTAAACCCTAACGTGTTGTGTAATTTTTTTTAATTAATAAGTTGAACTTTTAACCTTATGAAAGATGATAATGATCACCATGCTCAACCTTAAATATAAATTATAAAAGTTTTTTACACTTACCAAATCTTAAAAAAATAAAAAATACTCATACCAATAATGGGTTAGCATTTCAAGAAAATTAAAGGTTACCTAAATTTTGGGAGTTTGGTGTCTTTTGAAATTGCTATCCTTTATTATCTTATTTTTATATGGTTTAACAATTAACTTTTTATTTTTTTATTTTAATCTTACTTTGAATCCTTTGAGTGCCTATCATCGCACAGACAAACACCGACGACAATGACAATGACAGTATGAATTTCGAGTGCCTGGTGGTCTTCAGGTCAACAATTACAAAGTGGAATAGGTTTGGTGAAAGCAGTCGCTATGGTTTGAACCCTACATTTTTCAATTACTAAAAATAGTGTGGTTGTGACTAACTCTCCTATGTAACCGAAAACAAATCAATTAACTTTGAGTTTTCAATATAAGTATTAAACAATTGATAAATTTTATAAGTATTAATGTAAGGGGAAAATGTAATGGTTTTTTAATTGGTTTTTATTATATAAAATTATTGCATCGTTGATACTAATATTATTTTTTATTGTATATATTACAATTATATTTGTAAATAAAATAAAATTTTAAATTTTAAAACGATTTGTTATAAAATAGAATAAAATATTATATTATATTGTTTTTCACTCATGTATGTTATAAAATAGAGAGGAATATATTTTTCACTCGTACATCTGGGTTAAGGATAAGTCATTATATTTTATTGTTGATAATTGGAGTATGATTTGTGCATAGATTTTAAAGGATTTAGATGTATGTGTCACATCACAACTATAACCACATAATATTGGATATTTGAAACAAAGGAGAGATATCTGTCACACAATAGTTTCTTCTATTATTTTATCAAACCCTTCAAAGATGAATTTTTGGGTGATTTTGTGCCCTTGTATATTTATGATGTGCTTTTAGGCCAACCATACATGGGGAAGAGACATGGTGTATATGAGTTAAGGTCCCAAAGTGTCATCATCTCTATCAGAGGTCAATACTTAAGGATACAAAAGGTATATCCTCCTATCTATTTTTTCCATTAGTGCTAAGGAATATGATAAATAAGAAAACTCATTTTGTTGATGATTAAGCCCGAGAGCAAAAGAAATACTATTGCTACATCAATTGTAATATCTACACAATAAAAGAAAATGGTGAGGATTGCATTATTGTGATAACTAGAATAAATCTATATGTAATATCTTTATTTTAATGAATCTTATTATTATGGGTTTCCATATCATGAAATTCTCTTAGAGTATGAAGATTTTAACTTTGATTAAGTTCATACAAATACATATCACTTATTGTTGTTCCACAATGCCATGGGCTTATATTAAATTTCACACATGAATATGGAATATTGACTTAAGAAGTTTCTTTGCTTTATATTTCTTACACCAAATTCATTGAAATTTTATTTTTACAATATTATTAAGATGCAAGTACTTTAAATCATTATATCCTCTTTGTATCATAGAATTTTCTTTTCCCCTCCTTTTTTGAAAAATAATTTGAAAAAACTTGTATTAAAAAAAATATCATTTACAAGTTGGGATGAGACTTTTCCCAGCCTTAGTCAGAGAGAACACATGTTTACAATAGTAAAAGAAGATTTGCATTGGAGCCAAATCTCTTAAACCATATTTCTACAATGATTGTTCACCTATTTATAGCTATAAAATAAGATCTACATTGAAACATAAATCTCCTAAATAGTATTTCTAGAATGGTTATCCAAATTGGCTAAGCATTAGATTTGCTCACCAACCTGCCTAATCATCTCATCCTCAATAGCCATGTCACTATGCCACTGAACCCCTACCTCCTTCTCAATACCCATCTTAGCCAGGAATTCTTCCACTTTATTTAGATCTCTACTAACATAAACTGGAATCACATCATCTAATTCCCTCCTTAATTCCTTAATTTGAGTGACAAGAATCCTCAACCTCCATGTTTTCAAAGCAAAGTTTCTCATGCAATCTAGAGCTCCAACCATTATTTGAGAATATGATTCTAGGATTATCCTCCTATGACCTTATTTTACTGCCCAAATAGAAGCATATTTGATAGCTAAGGCTTCTGCTTCATTGTTTGTGGCTCTTCCCAAGCCTTGCAATTCCAAATAGAGCACTATTCCAACATGATTCTGGTAAACCACTCCAATTCTAGCTCTACCTAGATTGCCTTTTGTAGCTCCATCAGTATTAATTTTAATCCAACCTTCTGGGGGTGGTTTCCAACTAGCTTTGTCCTGTCCCTCTTGCACTTCAAATTCCTTTTCCATTGCCCCAATAACAACCCGAGTTTCCTCTTTAGCATAGACTACCATAGTTTCTCTGACTTTACTCCAAATGACCTCCCAAACTCCATCTAAAGAAGAAAAAATTTCTCTAAAAATTCTAGCATTTCTCTCCAACCACACTTGCCACCAAATAAAGTTTAATCCAAGCTCCCAACCAATACAAAGAGATTTAGATTTAAATATACCCCTCTTCCATATTTCCCAAATATTAATCTGATTCAAATCACCATTAACTTGAATTTTATAATATAAAAACCATCTCTCCCAAATTTGGCACGTGAATGGGCACTCAAACATCAAGTGATCAGTTGTTTCCTCGCTCTTGTAGCATAAAACACATTGATATGGACCAATGATTCCCCTACATCCGAGATTATCAAAATTAAGAATTCCATTATGCATGAACTACGAGGAAAAATAGTTTACTTTCGACAAATCCTTGGACTGCCAAATATTTCTCCAATCCTCAACCTGATATGTATGATGAGGAGGTTCTGGAAGGATCTTATCATATCCATCCTTCACTTTGTAGACACCAAGGCTCCCATAGCCCCAAGCTAATTCATCCTCCTTGTCTCTACCTGTGAGAAATATTTTTGCCAAGATTTTAGTCATGATGGGTGTCAAATCCGGAGGGATTGAAATTGGCCACTCATCCAACTTCTTAAACTGCTTAAAATTATAATCCCCCAACTGAATAGTGTTGAAATAACTTTCAATTTGGACCCATCCCTTGGTTTCTATGGTTGTTTTTATTGGTTGCAATTTAGGAAATTCAACAATGATAGGTGGGTATTGATCCCATGAATCTATCAAAAATCATGCTTTCTCCCATCTCCCCACTTTCCAAAATAATCTATCTTTTACTACCTGAGATCCTAACATGAGAGACTCCCACACTAAGGATCCATTACCATCCAAAGGGAAACGACCCACCTCATTTGAGTTTACATGTCCCAAATATTTACTAGTTAATATTCTACTGAATAAAGAAGTTGGTTGGGAAATCCACCTCCAGTAAAGCTTTCCAGCCAAAGCTTTATTATTTAACTTTGATCTTCTCAGTCCCAAACCTCATTTTACCTTGGGATGACATACTTTATCCCAACCTACTAAGGCTCATTTTCTCTCTCCTTTTACTCCTTCCCATAAAAATTTTATAGCCATATTGTCCAACTCTTTCCATATGGTATGTGGGGCAACAAGGATAGAAAATTTATAAATTGGCATGGCCTGAATGATCGACTATAAAAAAGTAAATCTACCCCCATAGCTTAACCATTTGTGAGACCAATGATTAATTTTGTCCTTCATACAATCCAAAAGATTCCTCCAAATATCTATTTTTAGTTTTTTAAAATGCAAAGGGACCCCCAAGTATACCACTGGGAGATAAGTCCTTGTGAATCCCAAGATATCTAAAATTCTATCCTGAAGCCTTTGATCAAGATTGAAAAAGACCACTTTGGATTTTTATCATTTATGACTTGGTTTGTAGACCTAAGGTAAACATTAAGTGTATCTCTAATAATTATTGTTTCCCTAAAGTTGACCACTCCCACCAATCTTGTGTCATCCACAAACTGTAGGTGAGTCAAAACTTCCTCACCCACCTTCATACATGTTAGCAAACCTTGTTGTCTTCTCCTCAAGATGAGTCTACCCAATCCTTCAGCCAATATGAGAAAAATATAGGGAGAGCAAGGATCTCCTTGACAAAGGCCTCGAGTAGCTCCAAACAAGTTACAAGGGAAGACCCTTGATTAACACTGAGTATGTTAGAGTAGAAACACAACTCATGACCCATTCTATCCAAACCTAAGAGAAACCAAAGGCTTCCATCATCTTTGACAAGAAGCTCCACTCCACCCTATCATAATCCTTTGATATGTCTAATTTTATGAACATTCCTCTATTACCAAATGTTTGCATTGAATGGATTGCCTCCTGAGCTAGAACCACACCATCCAAGATCTACCTACCCTCTACAAAACCCCTTGCTCCGATGAGATAATGTTATGTAGAAGAGGTTTTAGCCACTCAGCCATTACCTTTGTGATTATTTTATATATGACATTGCATAAGGCAATAGGTCTATAATCTGAAATATGTACCCCCTCTTCCCATTTTGGAATTAAGGTAATGCAAGTATGATTTAATGCTTTAAGCATTATTTTACTACCTTTGGACTCCTCTATAACAACCATTACATCCTCCTCCAAGTTATCCCAAAAGGCCTAAAAAACTCAATTGGAAAGCCATCTGGACCTGATGTTTTTTGGTGCTCATTCCAAAGACTACATTCTTTAGTTCCTCTCTATCAATGGGTTTAAGTAGGGTTTGATTTTCTTCTTTAGAGATAACAGAGGGTATGACAACAATAACTTCTTTTTGAGCCTCTTCATCTTGCACCATACTTTTCTTAAATAGTTTAGAAAAATAATCCATTGAATGGAAATGCATACCTGGAATTGTATCAAAGGAGTGTTTGTTCTCATCTTGAAGAGCTTCCATGTTGTTCATTTGTCTCCTAGCACAAGCAATCCGATGGAAAAATTTGGTATTTTTATCACCTTCTAATAACCAAGTGGTTCTTGCTCTCTATTTCCAGTAGGTCTCCTCTTGGTTGTCAATGTCCTCAACTACTTTACGCAATGCATCATCCTCTTCTTTGATATGCTTTGTAATTTTTCCTTTCATAAAGTATTTTTTAACCTCATCCCTTCTGACCACCAATGGAGCTCTTTGGACCTAGAAGTCTATCTTGTTAGCTTGACTCCATTGTTTTAGTTGATATTTGACATAATGAAGTTGTTTGTGGAATCTAAACATTGTTGTCCCATATGTTGGGTGACCTTCTTCCCACCATTGTGGAATTTTCTTTTGAAGTTCCTCTTTTTGTAACCAAAAGTTTTCAAATTTAAATGGTTTGTGATGCTGCCCTGTCTTGATCCCTCCTTCCAACAAAATGGGAAAGTGATATGAAATTGGACCCTCCAAAATCTAAAATTTTATATTCCATTTTACAAATGCCTCCTCTGAAACCAAAAAATGGTCTAACTTCACCTTCCTGCTATGTGGCTCCCTCCTCTTATTAGTCTAAGTATAGTTGGTTCCAGGGCATTTAATATCCACCAAGTGTAATGCCTGGACTTGGGCAATCATAAGTCAATCCCCTGGGTCCAAAATTGGGGTTCCCCCTTCCTAATATCTAGATGATAATTTACCATTAAAATCCCCAAAAATAATCTAGTATAAATCTTCCCTTGAGACTCTCATGTTATGCACATATTTCCATTGATGCATCTGACCATCTAGGTTTTGAGCCCCATAAAATTTTGTGATTAAAACATGTTCAGCTATGACATTATTTCTCAAATGTGATGTGAGAACACCCCTCCAAGCTATATGTTCTATTGTAGTACATTCAAGAGAGTTCCAAAGAGTAACTATCCCCCATGAGGCACCTTGGACAGTCACTTCCATATGACCAACACCCCTCAGAATTTTGTTAATTGTTTTACACATAAGATCTAACGACGTTTTTGTCTCCTGGATAAGCAAAAAATCTATTTTACATTTTTATAAGAGTATTCAAACAATATATTGATGGGTTCTACTGTTTAAACCCCTAACATTCCATGATTGTATAATCATTGGTTACCTTGAGAGCAATAAAAATCTATTGGCCTCACCGATCCTCCAGTGATCAGTTTGTCTCCTTGAACTGCTATCAATTCCTTATTTTATTTTCTACCCACTCCTTGAGAGTTTCTATTTTTTGATCTCTTTTCCACCTGAGATATCCCTAAAGTTGGAATTTTTCTATTCTTTTCTGCTATGCCCATGCTGACATCCTTAATTATTGGATGTTCTTGGTTATGCACTATCAATGCCCCTACACTCTCTGACTGCGGTAACTCACTATACTCAATTACCTGCTCTATGATGGGGGGAGATGAAAGAGGAGCTTGAACATGGATGTTATTATTTTCATTATTTCCATCCACTCCTTCCATGAATTTTTCTTCTTGGTCCATTAGTGTCTTAAATATCTCATACCTATTGGAGGGCTTGAGTTGGGTTTGCTCTTTACCATATTTTTTCTTTTACCTTCTCATTCTTTTGGGCTATTCAAAACCATATTCCTGTGCTTCTTTAACCTAAGAAATATTGGTTAGTTATTTGTTGATTGTTGACTTACCCTCCTTAGGAAGATTTGACATTCTTAGAGGAGCCTCCATTTTTATGTTCATATTATTTGGGCAAGATCGGGCCAAATGCCCATATTTGTGGCAAACTCTGCATCTGAATGGCAATGCCTCATAATCCAATTGTTGAATCCAAGATAGTATTGCAAGTTCAAGTTCCACCTTTGTTAGTAGAGGCTAGCTAAGATCCATTTCCACACATAATCTTGCATAAAAAGTTGTGTTTCCTTCTATTGTGTCTTTGGAAACACCCAAATGTCTTCCAAAGGAATTATCAATAATTTCCAATACCTACTCACTCCAAAACTCCATTGGAAGTGCATACAAACATATCCAAATAGGGACAGCAGTGGATTCAATTCAAGGATCAAATCCCACTCTCCAGGGTTGAACAAATAATCCTGTCGGACCATGATTCCTATTTTCTGATTCAAAAGCCCTATTTCTATCGACAAGTGAAGAAAACTAACAATAAAATATCCATTGCTAATAAACCATAAAGAATACTCACCAAGAGGCTCCCAATTTTTTTGGACCTAGGAATGCAAAAAATTTAGGGTAGGGCGAATACCCATGAATTTATAGATCAAATCATGATTGGCTCTATATAAAACTATTTCTTCAACCATCCTTTGATCAATGACAATATTTGGCCTTGATTCTGACTATGGCAAGCATCCATTAACTCATTGATATGTTGATCTATTTCCAGCAATCGTAAAGAGCATTTTTAATGTAGTTTTTTGTGCTTCTTCAGTATTTGATGGAGATTTATCCTTTAAAAAATATGCAAAATAACTATGTCTCTCTAGAAGATGATCCGAAGGTGTCCCCATTGGACCCTCCTGGGGTAGCAATCTTGTCTTCAAATCCACAGTAACCAAAAATATCTTTGGCTACCCAACTGATGCCCTAGTTTTCTCTAACCCAAATTCCTCCATCCTTATCCAAAGAATATTCTTCTTTTCCCCTCTTTTATCTTCATGTTGTTATTATATTTTTTCTCCTTTATTTTTTCACGAGTATCTAAGATACATTATAGGGTTTAACTACAACATTCATATCCTTCTATTTATATTACTTTTATATTTTTTTCTTTTGCTACTACACCATATATTAATGCCCTGGCACAATTATTGCTTGCAAAATATATAAGGTGTGGGTGAATTTTATACTCATTCATAAAAATAAAAATAAAATTTATGTTTATGTTGTAGAAAAATGGGTGAATTCATTATCCTAATATTTCTTTGTGTAGACACCTAAAACACGTCATGTTTAGGGGACTACTCATATGGGTATCCTTGCAAACCATAAGAATGATCTTGGACCTTTCCAATATAAAACAGTGGTTCTAAACACTCAATTTAGGTAACTTTGGCCTACTCAGTATTAGCCACGGATATCATTCGTAGCTAAGGTCTCAGCCACAGCTCACACCTGTGGCTAGGATGCTAGTTGCACTTAAGATATGTGGCTACCTTTGCAACTATCACGGACTCTTGAGCCAAGCTAAAATCAATTACAATGACCATGGCTACAAATTTCATATGGTTTCAAGCGATGAAACTTTTAGATTCTTCCTCCCAATTGCTCCAACCTCCCAATTCTTGATCTTGGCTTCCCAAGGAATCTAGGATGAAGATTTGAGAGTGCTATAAGATCGCCCTCCAAATTTGGGAAAATATATAGAAGAGTTTTCAATTGAATGTAGTGAAGCCCTATCGAATTGGAGAGCCACTGAAAACCCTTGAGGAGTTTCTGCATGTTTCTAATTTGGAAAATCATGACTGCATTTGAAGATATGGAGGTTTCAAGAGCTTGAACAGATAATTCATCCCCAATTGAACCACTTCCACTACAAATTCAAATAATATACACTGCCAATTAATTCTAGAACATAGAGGCAACCCTTTATCATCAATTTCTCAAAGGAATTTTGAGATTCAAGCCCTCGTTATAAGAGAAAAAATACTTTCACCTCAGTTGTTGTCAGTCGCGTCTAATAGAGCCAGCTACGTTTGAAACACACAACTATGGTTTGATACTCAATTTCCTTCATTTTAACCATAGGAATTTCATTTCAAGTATGCAATTAGGTAGATCTACCTTAGATCATCCTTCATTTATGATTTTGTATGGTTAGTTGCAGAAATTAGAGGTAGCTTTGCTCTTATTTCATTGTATTTGCTAATTTGCACTCATCTTATTAGATTAGATCTATTTCTTATTTTAGTTGTAAATTACACATCATATTAGCTAGATTTACTATTTTCCTAGCATGCTTTATAATAATTTAGATATTTTATGATTATATTGGCAAGTATTTATGCTTTATTTGCATATTTATCATATTCTTTACAAATCTTCAACAAGACACTCATCATGAGAGGCCTCATCTACTTCTAATAGTGCTATGTTGTTTCTTAAAAGTATATGACAAGTTCTTAACATATTCAGGATATTATTTGCATCAAATTCCTCTAAGAAAGTGAGAAGAAAGCATCCATAAGCCTTGAGTTGTTCGTGTCTACTCTAAAGGCCTACAAATTGCACCATCCCTATTTAGGGGTATCAAATTTGTGTTAATTGTATCAATATTTTGGTATCCCTAAGAGGGACCTACTTGTAATCAAGATTTACAATGATTTAATAAAAGAAATTTTTTATTATTATCAATTCATTGTTATACATGTTTTATTGCTTTAATATTTGGTATAATGATGCAATAGCTTAGGTGCATGATTTTTAGGATGGTACAGATGGCGATCAAGGTGGAAACCTGCAAAATGCACTGCTAGTTACTAATATTTCTATATTTATGTGTTACAGGTCTTAGCCACACTTGAGAGTCATGGTGTACAGTGTTAGCGGCATTTAACACCCACATATAGCATATCAACCATGCTTGATAGTCATGGCTAGTAGAAAATAGAGAAACAGAAAATAAATAGTTTGTATCTTCATCAGATGAGATATTCTAGGTAATTTTCCTTTCTCTGTGATTTCCATGTCTATCTCTTTTTCTTGTTAGTAGGCTAATTAGATCATATAACAAAATCTAGAGGGAAAAATAATGAAAATTGCCTAATTTGTTGTTAGTTGTGGCTAAAAATAATAACTAGCACTGTTAGTTGTGGTGGTCACCTGCAACTAAGATTCAAATTTTTGTTTGTTGTGGTACAAAATAAAATATAGCATTAAATATTTGTGTTAGGGTTTGCTTGCTTGGGACCTATTCAAAGGCCAGTTTCTCATGTAATTTTACATTGTTTGATTTGGAAAATAGCATTAATTTTTGCATCCTTCTAAATTCAAATGTAAATTTCCTAGGCATATAGGAAAAATCATGGATGCTCTTTGATGAATTTTTTTTTACATAAAGTTAAAATGAACCCTCACACACCACATAACATCTAAATGCTAGTGAGTTGGAATTCACACCCAACAACTAGTAGAGTTCAACCAAGGTGGGCATCATATCCATCCATTGGATCAAATCCCATGAACCTGTTCTATTGGCCAATATCGACTCCAAGAACCACCATATCCATGTAAAATAGCATGCATTTCTCTTCGGAGGTGTGTATCACTATGCACAATGTGTTGGATCGGTAGGACATGTGCTCCTTGATCGAGTGTGGGCTGCATCTCCACACTTTGGTGGGTTTACGTGACCATGAATTTTATTGTCGATTGTCAAGCTATGAGCATACAGGTTAAATCCATTAAACTAAAAAAGTATATCATCAACAAATATGAAAACATGATGAGAGTTAGTTTATGATACAACACACCTGAAACACACTAAAATAGTTTAGGGATCATAGAGAAATTTTAAAAGAGATAATCACCCTTGTTTGCTTTGTTTTATCTAAAATATACATAGGAGATAATTCACATTATGGTTAATACATGGAGTGATTGAAAATTGATGTATAACTAATATTGAAGCCAAAGTTCCACCAAACACATATTACAATGCATTGAACTCTCAACCACAAGATCCTCCTAAATGGCATTCGATGAGTATTAGAGGGGACAATTCAATATGTGTGGATTCTGTTAAAAATACCCTAGTTAGAGGAGGTAATTCACACTCCTCAAGTGATATATCTAAGGGTGGCTCAAGGCCCCTGCCATCCCAAGATAAACAACAAGAAAATTTATCCATTTAGGGGTAGGAAGAAAGGGGTGCATCAGAGCGTAGACCCATGAAGATGCCAAACCCTAGTAGACCTAGAAATTTCACTATAGATTTGGCCAAATTGGGAGCTAATGGTACACCCCAAATCAACCGTAGAGAACTAGAAAACTGGACAAACTAGATCAAGTCCTAGGTCAACTAGGGTATAAATCCCAAACTACTCCTTCTTGCTCTGCAAGTATATGTACCGCATCCATACATGGAGGCACAAATAATAGACTACTATAAAACACAAATGTCATTTATACGAATAGAGGCAAGAGTATTGTAGATAAGTCTATTGGGACCCACACCAATCCTGAATTGATCTAAACCACTAGAGACCACATACTACTGATCTTATAGGTCAATCACAAAAACTAGTGTCAAATCAAAGGCAATGGATCTTCTAAGATCAATTGGAATATGTGCATGCCAAGTGCGAGTTCCTTAAAAAAAAGGATACTCAATGATATAGGTTGTTAAAGCAACATGTGTATGAGCAGCGCATGCATGAGCAATGCATCCATGACCAAAAGGATAGTGCAAGGAGAGAAGATAGATTTGCTCGTACAAATTTGCCTTCTTAGAGTGAATACAAGGAGCACCATCATAGATGAGCTATTTCGTAGCCCAAATTACATCCTAAGCATACTAGAAATTGTACTCATTATATGATTCAAAACACATTACAACACTAAGCACTTGAACACCATGGGCGTACTCAGTACGAGGAAGTAGGATATGACCAAGAAAAAAAATATCCTGAGATCTCCTTAGTGGATGTAGAGGACGAGCCTAGTCCTCCACCTCGAATGAAGAAGAATCTTCCTCCAAATTCTCCTTAAAGACCTCTTATGGAAGAGGAGATTCTATCTTTGCAGGCTTACAAGGTCTTTGCAAAAAACATAATATCCATTTAAAAACAAGGTATGATTTATCAAAAGACTACCTTGAAAAAAATATACAATGCACGTCTATGTCCCTTAGTGCCTACTCCAGCATATCCTGATCACTTCGAGATGCCAAAGCTAGATAAATTTCGAGGAGATGAAGATACCCAGGAGCATGTCATGTGTTTTATGAACATACGCTTTCAGATATAAAGCGATGATGCTTTGTTATTAAGGACCTTCATCATGACCCTTTTAGGCCCTACCTTGGAATGGTTCAACTAGTTAAAAAGATATAGCATAACCATATTTGAATAGCTAGCAAATGATTTTCTTGAATGTTTCTCCTTCGACATAAAGAAGAAAACAAATTTGTCTGATTTGGCCACTTTAATGCAATACGATGATGATTCAATCGTGGACTATGGAAAGAGATGGAGAAAGTTAATGGCAAAGCTGCCATTTTCCATTCCAACAATAAAATTGACTCAGATGTTCACTAAGAGTTGTGCAAAAAACATCTCGCTATTGTTGCAATTGCAGTAATATCATATGTTTGAGGAGGCCTTGGAATAAGCCAAGGTTATTGAGGATATCAAGTTACAAGAGGGTAACTTGAAACTCCAAACTAAAAATGATTGGAACAATAAGAACACTAAAAATCAAAATCACCTAGCCAAGTAGGTCCATGTGAATCAAGTAGTGTTGAACCGCCAGAATGGGGACAAGGGACAACAATAATAGAATTATCAAGCTCAACCTCCATTACATAGTACAATTAGTGCAATAATAAGAAACAGGGTAAAAATAAAGAACAATGCCCTCCTCACAATTTTATGCCATTGTCAAAGATGATGGCATCAATTTTTCATCAATTGTGTGAGGCTAAGGTTATCACCATACCCGAGATTAAGTTACTCGATCCAAACAAACCAAGATCGAGAGGATTCAAAGAGGATCAATATTTTTCAAACCATAGACATAAAGGGCATGGCATTGAAGGATGCCATAGTTTTAAAAATGTGGTCTAGAACATGATTGACAATAATGAGTTGACCGTCGACAACCCTCAAGCTCTAGACAATCAAAACATGGGGATATTCAAAAATTCCTTTGCGAACCATGAGCCTCCGAGGAACAATGTTGACCAAGTGAATCAAGTGCATATTGATCCACCTACATAGGGCTTCATCGGTATGGTGAATGTTGTTACCAAGAGTAGGCAGTACGATCAGCCAAGTCCTCCTCCTATGCCAATCAGGGTTCAAGTTGCTCCTCCACAAAAGCTAGCACATAAAAATCTACCAAGCCCACCAACTAGACCGGTGGTGACCATAAGAAATAGGCTCATCACAATAGTATTGTAAGTACAAGGATACACTAATGAATATTTTAAGGTCCATAGAGATTTAGTCCCAAGACCTGGAATTGTTTATGAATTTTTTGGGACATGTACAATAGTTCCAAGTGTAACGACCTAAAAAATAAACAAACAAAAAAATACAAAAATATAATTTTTTGTTACTATGGAGAGAGGTACATGAACTCTTCATGAACCCATAACCAAACCAATGTTTTCCTAAAGTCTCAATTTCCTAAGTTTTCTTGAAAGCTACATCTCACTAGGTACCCTAACACAAGTTCATTTTTGTAGGCGTATCATGTGTTACTGTAAATAAGTCTATCTTTATCATCATTATCGATGATCTAGACTTATCACCCTCCATCCATCGAAGGTATACACGTATTTTCATGCCATACACAAATCATCATGTGTGGGCATTCTACGAGTATTGTGAGTTAATCTATCTATCTTGTCTCCATGATGAGCTATCTTAACTCAAATGTAGTCTCTCCACAACCTAGTCCTTTATCTCCCTAATGGGGTCTCAATTCCCTTAGGTCTCCTATATTCACCCTAAGGGATTTCTCAATTCCCTTAGGTCACCTTTGAGTTCACCCTATAACTCTACAATTAGATTTCTAACATTAAGTAATCCAAACAATGATACAACTAGATACCACATTACCAGAAAATAATCACAAAACATCTAGAGCACAAGCAATATTAACTTAAAAAATATTCATCTACATAACATAAATAATTACAACCATAAAGTAAAAATACCTTCTTTAATTCAATGAACAGTTATTGCATCAAAATTTGCACATTAATTTCTTCTTACTCTAAGGAATATTACAGCATCTATATTGGGGATATCTCCCTATAAATGTAGTCTATTTGAGCATAGTAAAGCAACATAAAATACAATTAACTATACCTCACTTCCATTGAAATCCTTGCTTCTCCTTGCTTCCCATTGATTCTTTGATGGTAGTAGGGGATCAAGATACTCATGGTTCAGGACAGGCATGCCTTTGAATGTTTCTACTCATTTACTTTACCAAATTGCAACTCTAAAAAATCTAAATAAGTTTCCAACCATGTAATGCATAATGGATATCATAAAAGATCATTTAATTTTATCTTCACCTCTCAAATTCCTTTAGAGAGTCATCCAACATGTGCTACTTAGAACAAGGCCTAACTTAATCAGATTCATTCATGCTTTAAAGCGATAAATTCCCATACCTTTAACCTCTAAAAAAATCCTTTTATTTTCATTCCCTAAATCAAAGCCCCATAACTTCAATCTAAATAATAAATCCACATATTTTTCCATTCACAAAATCCAATTAAATCATTTACTGTTTAAAGCATTAAAATCACACCTCTTTTAATATTTAAACAAAAAATTCATTCATTATTTAAATCAAAGCCCCATAACTTCAATCTAAGGAAAAAATCCACATCCCTTTTAATTTTAAAAGCCTTAAGATAATCATAAAAAATAAAAGGTTTCCTTTTAAATTAAAACCCTAAGATAATAATTAAAATCAAAGGTTTTCCTATTCAATAAAATGCCCTTTAATAATAATTAAAATCAAAGGTTTCTTATTTAATAAAATGCCCTTTAATAATCATTAAAATCAAAGGTTTCCTATTTAATAAAATGCCCTTTAATAATCATTATAATCAAAGGTTTCCTATTTAATTAAATTCCCTTTAATAATAATTAAAATCAAAGGTTTCCTATATAATCAAATGCCCTTTAATAATCATTAAAATCAAAGGTTTCCTATTTAATAAAATACCCTTTAATAATAATTAAAATCAAAGGTTTTCTATTTTATAAAATGCCCTTTAATAATCATTAAAATAAAATATTTCATGTTTAATTAAATGCCCTTCTTCCCGAATGTCTAACTCATATTTGATACACTTAACAGATTCTCTAAGCATACCCAGACAGTTCTCTAAAAGCACATCACCTGAGCTTACAAAGGCATCTCTCAAAACACATAGCGTTTAACTTGGACAGACGGTCTCCCAAACACACACACAATGCTTAGCTTGGACATTACACTCTCCCAAACACAAACTATGTCTAGCTTAGAAATATGCTCTCCCAAACAAACACCCGATGCTTAGCTTGAACAAAAACTCACCCAAATGCACACCCACAATGTTTAGCTTGTACAGACGCTCTTAGAAACACACACAGAGCTTTAGAGTGGACAGACTCTATCTAAAAATGTAAACACCACCCAACTTAGGATGGACGCTCTCCCAAGCACACACACAACATTTAGCTTGGACAGATGCTCTCCCAAACACACACCCGACATTTATCTTGGACATACACTCTCCCAAACACACACCCACAATTTTTAGGTTTGACATACACTCTCCCAAATACACACACAATGTTAGCTTTCAACCAAACAATTTATGGTTTATAAAAAAACATCAACAGGGCAGAAACGTAGAACTTTCAACCAAGCAATTTATGGTTTCTAGAAAACATCAACAAAGTAGAAACATAGAGATTTAAACCAAGCAATGTATGGTTTCTAAAAAACACCAACAAAGCAGAAACATAGATCTTTAAACCAAGTAATCTATGGTTTCTAAAAAAAATCAACAGAGTAGAAATGTAGAGCTTTCAACCAAACAATTTATGGTTTCTAAAACACCAATTTTCACCATACAAAGCATGCACTAAAAAAATGTCGGTTAAAGTCTAATACTCCAACCTCAATGCTACTGTGAAATGGGGATCAGTGGAGTCTATGTCACTTCTCCTTCATTCAAAGTGTGTTCTTCGCCTTTCCTATCTCTGTTCTATGTTCTCTCCCTCCGCTCCTTCGTCCTTCTTCATCCTCTCTCTGTTATTTTACCCCTTTCTTTTCCCTTATCACACCATACGAGCTTCTTCTCCTCTAGGTGGCCCATATCAAACCTTGAGCCCTCTCCTCAAGCCTCCTCCCCTTCCATTCTCCATCCCTTTCTCTGGTGGCAAGGAACCCTTCATCCAATGGTTTCCATATTTGGAAGCCTATCAGCCACCCTATATTATTTCATAGCTTACAAGCTATAAGGGAACAAGATATTTACATATTTTATATTATCCCTTTTTATATTATAGAAGGATGGTATTCTTTTAACATATTTCCTTTATTTTAAATATATATCCTTTATTGATAATTATCACTATTAAGATACCTCTTTTATTTATACAATTTCATAATTGTTTTTCATTAAAATAAAAGACATTTTATTTCTTAAATGGATACATTTTTTTTTTTTTTTTTTTTAATTAATTAAATTATTTCAATGACTTATCTATTAGAATTAAAATGAATACTTTTAATTAACTAAAAAAAAACTCTCATCTATTAAATAAAATGAGGTTTACTGACGAGCTTAATTAAATCAATTATTTAATCAAACTTCATTGATCCTTTTGAATGAATATTTATTTAACATTCAAATTTAATATGATTTTCTCTATGAAAATGATGCTTTATATTTTCTTTAACAAAACAATTAGTTTTATGCATCCACATATATTTGGTAGTTGTTTTTCTATAGCAGTTCCAACATTATGCTACTCCAACCACTATGCAACAAAGAGCAAATAAATTTATAAAGCAACAAAGAGGGAATATTTCCATCGACCCTATGACCTATCTCAGCTAGATATTTTATGATAGCTACTAGGCTATCAACTAAGGCTCAAGGTGATCAACCATAGACGATTATCCCTTTCGACAATGCATGCCTATATGAAGGTATCTATCGATGTTATCTCCGAGTAACTTAATCATCATTTCCTCTAATCTTAGGCACACTCATTTCTGTTGGATGCTTCTGCCTTCTTCACCCATGAGTATACTGGATCCTGCACACTTGAAAATATATTAGCAATAACATACCCTTCACAAATCAACTAAACATCATATAGTTGGTATAATTTTTCAAACTAAGTATCACCACACCATAGGTTAATACATTATTCCTTTGTGCCATAAATTCAACTAGGGAGGCTCATGACATCCTCCCACACTAGAATTAAACATCATCCTTGGTGTTTCCAAATTTTCTTTGTTTTAAAAATAGTAAAAATAAAAGTTATTACATCACAAAGTTTCAAATAGAAAGGGAAAATATTTTCACATAACCTCCACTTTATCCCAAGTGGAATTTTTTATAGAGAACTGGTCCCACTGGACCTTACACTATTCGAGAGTTCGATTCCATAGAGACTTGGAATGAAACTCAAGAATTTTCACTAGTAGTACTTCAATGGCCTCCGGGTTTACCATCTACAAATTAGAAACATCCCACACATGTTTAGGGTCAGCAACATACTTTCTAAGCAAGGATATGTGGAAGGTGTCATGAATTTTGGATAGATTAGGTGGTAATGCAAGTCGGTATGCAACTAGGTTGATCTTTTCCGTGATCTCAAAGGGTCCCACAAAGTGTGGATCCAAATTTGTGGATTTGATAGCACTCTTATTTGGCTTAACCCTTAAGAATACCTTATCTCCAATAGAATACTCTCTAGGAGTCCTTTTTAGATCTGCATAACTCTTCTACCTATTGATAACTTCTTTAAGCCTTTGCCTAATTTCCTTTAACTGCTCTTCCATTACCCTAACCATTTTTAGAACAATCTCAACTTGATCCTCTAGGTTGTTCCAAGACATTGGTGTTCTACACTTTCATCCATACAAGGCATCAGAAGGTGCCATTATTAGCGAGGAGTGATGTCCATTATTGTAGGAAAACTATACCAAAGGTAGAAAATCTTCCCAATGAGATTTATGATCCATGTAGTACATGCAAAGCATATCTTCCAAAACTTGGTTTACCCACTCTATTTGGCCATCCGTTTTAGGGTGGTATGCTAAAATCATATTCAATTTTGGGCCAACCACATTATGAAGGGAATTCAAAAATTCACAAGTGAATTTGGTGTCTCTATCTGATATGATTACCTCAGGAAATCCATGTAATCAGAATACCTCTTTGAAGAATCTACTAGCCACCACCTGAGCATAGTCCTTGGTATTTCCTAGTATGAAGTGGGTAACCTTAGTTAATTTATCGATCACTACAAATATGGCATCATGTTGGTACCGAGTTTTTGGTAAACCTACTATAAAAGCCATAGATATAACCTACCATTTATGCATAGGTATATCATGCAGATATAGTTTTCTTATAGGGTTTTTGTGTTCCACCTTGAATTTCTAACATTCGAGGCATCAAGCAAAAAAATTCATGATGTCCTTATTCATACCTACCCAAAAGAAGGTTTTTTTCATGTTTTCTCGCATTTTGGCTCCTCCTGGATGAACATAATAAGGATATCTATGAGTTTATTGCATTATCAAGTTTCTTAGATTGCCCGTATTTGGTATTACTATGAGCTTCTATCCATATTGACTCGAATTCCTTGGCAATACTCATCTTGATATTGCTCCTATCTCACTTGATCCATCAGGTCCATGTGAATTCTAGGTATTGCTGCTATATATTTCCTTCTGCTTAAAGCATCTACTACCTTATTCTTTTTTCCTTTATGTACTCAATCGTAAAATTATACTCAGCAAGAAATTCCACCCATATTCACTATCTTGCATTGATTATTGGTTGGGTGAATATATACCATAAACTTTTATGATTGGTTTTCAATTCAAAGGGTTTCCCCACTAAGTAGCGATGCCAAACTTTTAAAGCATGCTCCACTATAGCTAGATCTAAATCATGCGTAGCATAATTAACTTCATGATTTTTGATATTCCTTGAAGTATATGCCACTAATGAATCTTCTTGTGAGAACAACCCACCCAACTCTTATATCGATGCATCAGTGCACACTAAAAAGTCTCCCTAGGGATTGGGAACCTTCAATATTGGTGACATAGTAAGCTTATGCTTTAGTAGTTCGAAGGCAGCATCACACATTTATGACCATTTGAATTATTTCCCCTTCTTCTAAAGGTTTGTTATGGGTCCAACAATATTGAAGTATTCCTTTATATAACGTCTATAATAGCCCGTTAACCCCATAAAACTTCTTACTTCAGTGACATTAGTAGGGGGTGGCCAATTCAAAATAGCCTCTATCTTTTCTAGATCCACATCGATCCCATTTTTTCATATAATATGTCCAAGATATCGTACCTCCGAGTCATAGAACTCACTCTTCATTAAATTTCCATAAAATTTGTTCTTCCTTAACAATTCCAACACAATCCTAAGATGTTTATCATGCTCCTATTTATCTTGAGAATATATAAGGATATCATCAAGGAATACCAAGACAAACTGGTCCAAATGTCTTTGAAACACATTGTTTATTATATTCATGTATTTGGGGTATTAGTAAGTCCAAAGGGTAGAGCATTAAAATCATAATGCCCATACCTAGTCTTAAATGTCTTCTTGTGAGTATCTTCCTCAACGATCCTTAACTGGTGATACCCTTACCTTAAATTGATCTTAGTAAACATATTAGCATCGTTTAGTTGATCAAATAAATCTTCAATCCTAGGTAAAGGATATATATTCTTGATTGTAGCTTTATTTAACATCCTATAGTCAATACAAAATTGTAGCGAATCATCCTTCTTTTTCATGAACAAAACTGGTGCACCCCACAGTGACACGCTTGGTTTTATCAAACCCTTCTCCAATAATCCTTGCAATTGAAACTTTATTTCTTGCATTTCAGTATGATTCATCCTATACGAGTATCTATGAATAGGTTTGAATCTTGTTATAAGTTCAATTGTGAAATCAAATTCCCATGAAAGAGGTAGCCCCGATAGGTCTTCTAAAAACACATCCTAAAAATCCTGTAGGATCGGGTGTTGTCTTAGTATTTCTTCTTTCTCATGGTCTTCCACTTCATTAAGTTTTACCACATACACTATTCCTCCTTTCTTTAGGGACTTTTTCACTTGCATAGCATACAACATCTATGGTTCAAATGCCCCTTGCACACTATGAATTCTCATTCTCCTTTCGACTTCTTCTAAATACTCAATCCATCGGTCTTAAAAATTGACAAAGGATTTATGAGCCTGTAGCCAATCCATCCCTAGGATCACATCAAAGGCGTGTAATGGAGCTACATACAAACAACCATCTATAGTTCCACTTGATAGAGTGATTTTTGCCATAGGATAGCACTGGTTCACCGAGTAGGTCTATCCAGAATCGTACTCAACCTTCCACCCTTGAGACAAATATCTAGGTTTTTCCAACATAGTCCTTGCTCTACTAGACAAAATAAAACTATCAGTGGCTCCACTATCTATCAAAATGTTTATTTATTTATTAAAAACCTTACCTTTCACCATTAATGGGGTGGCCTATCCCTCTAGCTTCTGCTTCCTGGTTGCAACATAAATTTGATGTTTCTATTTCTTCCCTTTTGCATTAGTGGTGCTAGTCCCTACTCGATATGGAAACTAAGTGTAGTAATGATACCCTTGGCAATTGTAGCACCCTTCCTTGGGTCCTTGCTATTTTTCATATTTCTCATTCCCATTCATAACTGCAAGAATTGGAGCCTACAACTTCTGTGGTTGAGGTTTTGTGTTGTTGGGTTTGTTATCCTTCTTACAAAATTTCTTCTTGAACTTGTTCTGATCTTCATAAGATTTCTTCTCTAGATTTTTGGGTTTCTTAGCCTTTCTCTCTTTATCAGACTCCCATTTTACAAACCCGACACTATTCCTCTCCTTTAACTCTTTTTGAGCTTGCTCGGGTAGAGTGTCATATTTATAACATAAGTGTGAATCTGCTTTCTTTTCTAGGTCATATACATTTTGTAGTGATTTAGGCTCCTGCATTTCCACATCATGCTTTAACCTAGATTCCAATATAAGAATTAACTTGTGGACCCGCATTTTCTCATTATAAATAGGCACATATTTGAACAACCTTATCAACTTCTTGTAGTACACCTCTACTATGTTGGTTCCTTGTCTAAGACCAAAACATTATTCAAACTTTAAGGTATAAAAATGCTTCATTAGGAATATTTTATTAAAGATATTTATAAATTCTTCCCATGGGATATTAATGGGTTCAACCTTAGTTTCCTCAAAGTGGGTTTCCCACCACTCCAGAGCAGTCCCTTCCAGGTTAATTGTAACCCAAAGTTTTTAGGTTCCTAATGAGTAACCTTTTACCATAAAGTGAACCTCTGCTTCTCTCAACCATGCTTCTGCTGCATCACCATCACCCTCTCCACAAAACATAGAGATATTGATGTTTTTCATATCCCTATATGTTTCTTTTTTTCTAAGGCTCTGGCTTGTACTTATTTTGTAGTTAGTCCGCTTTCTAGACTGGTCTTTGAACCATGAACTTGTGAATTTTGATTCGCAGTTGTCTCTAACAACTGTCTTATCTGATCCTGCATAGCAATGACCATAGAAACAAGGTCTTCTACCTCTTTATTGGGGTTTGTTGGTTCCCCCTCCTGGTTTTTATCTTCGACATCACTTTATCAAGTTTTTCTAGGTATAGACCTCCCTCTTATAGTCTTAGGTGGCATCTCAACCTCATTCCATCCAAGAAAGAGGATTAGATTATAGTTTCATCTTAATATGTAACTCTAATTCAAGCCATATTACAAATTTTTCTTGCTATATGCATTAACCCATATAACTAAGGTAATATCCTAGGCTAGAGTGTGTCACTGATACCAAAGCCCATCCTAAGGTATCCTAACATCCTCGCGCTCTTGGGGTTAAATACAGTCAGATCCTATAAAATAGGGTATCCTAGATCATCCCAGCTTTAGCCTTTACTTTAAGCAAGCTTTCAGTGGATTCATACTATTTCTCTTAGAACACATAGAAGCTCTATACCCTCGTACCTAGAGCTCTGATACCAAATGTAACAACCCAAAAAATAAACAAATAGAAAAATACAAAAATAGAAAAAAAAATTACAATGGAGAGAGGTACATGAACTCTTCATAAACCCCTAACCAAACTGCTATTTTCCTAAAGTCTCAATCTCCTAAGTTTTCTTTAAATCTACATCTCACGAGGCACCCTAACACAAGTCCATCTGTGTAGGCATTACATATGTTAATGCAAATAATTCTATCTTTCCAATTATTCTCGATGAGCTAGACTTATCACCCTCCATCCATCGAAGGAATACACGCATATCCATGTCATACACAAATTGTCATGTGTAGGCATGTTATGAGTATTACAATTTAAACTATCTATATCATCTCCATGATGAGTTATATTAACTCAGATGTAGTATCTCCACAACCTGGTCCTTTATCTTCCTAAGGGGGTATCAATTACCTTAGGTCTCCTATGTTCACCCTAAGGGACTTCTTAATTCCCTTAGGTCACCTCTGAGTTCACCCTAGAACTCTATACTTATATTTCTAACATCAAGTAATCCAAAAAATGATACAACTAGATACCACATTATCAAAAAACAATCACCAAGCATCTAGAACACAAGCAAGATTAACTTTAAAAAGAATCATCTACATAACATAAAAATTTACAATCATAAATTAAAAATACCTTCTTTAATCCAATGAATAGTTATTGCATCATAATTTGCACATTAATTCCTTGCTTATTTACTCTAAGGAATATTACAACATCTATATTGAGGATATGTCCCAACAATTCTAATATATTTGAGCATAGTAAAGCAACATAAAATACAATTACCTATACCTCGCTTCCATTGAACTCCTTGCTTCTCCTTGCTTCCCATTAATTATTTGAGGGTATTAAGGGATCAAGGTACTCATGGTTCAGGATATACATACCTTTAAATGCATCTACTCATTTACTTTGCCAAATTGCAACTATACAAAATCTAAATAAGTTTCCAACCATCTAATGCATAATGAATATCATAAAAGATCCTTTACTTTTATCTTCACCTCTCAAATTCCTTTAGAGATTCATCCAACATGTGCTACTTAGAATAAGACCTAACTTAATCAGATTAATTCATGCTTTAAAGTGATAAATTCCCATACCTTTAACCTCTAAAATAATACTTTCCTTTCCATTCCCTAAATCAAAACCCCATAACTTCAATCTAAAGAATAAATCCATATATTTTTCCATTCACAAAATCCAATTAAATATTTTATTGTTTAAAGCATTAGAATCACACCCCTTTTAATATTTAAAAAAATAATTCATTCATTCCTAAAATGAAAGCCCCATAACTCCAATCTAAGGAACAAATCCACATCCCTTTTAATTTTAAAAGCCTTAAGATAATCATAAAAAATAAAAGGTTTCCTTTTAAATTAAAACCCTAATATAATCATTAAAATCAAAGGTTTTCCTATTTAATCAAATGCCCTTTAATAATCATTAAAATCAAAGGTTTCTGTAGACACCAAAAAAGCACCAATCCGATTATGTGACTGCAAACACTGATCGCTTTGACAAACACAGCCCCCAGGGCAGCCCTCAGAGGTTAAACAATGGTCTTAACCACTTTCATAGCAATTTTGTAAGGTCAAGAAGCAATTTGGCACACTTGGAAACTTTTCCCAGTACTCGTCTCACCCCGGGACGAATTCAAAATAGAATCCGTCCCACCCCAGGACGAATTCTAAATCCGTCCCTGGGTGGGACGAATTCCAAGCTTAATGGGCAAAAAGGCAAATGGTGCCAAGTGGCAGCCCAAAATAGTCAGTTAAGGGCTCCTGCCTTGCATGCATGTGTAAGTGGACAGAGGGGCCGTTAGAGGACTATTACAAAAAGCATTTATCAAAGTTCAAGTCAATGGAGGACTCCCCTCCCTCATGGGAAGACAAGACTGCCACATGGCACCTATGGCCAACACTTGGCTTTTGTGCTTCCCTCCCAAAAGAGACCCCTTGGGTCTATAAAAGGTGGGACTTTTCTCACCCAAAACAGATAGGTTGAAGGAGTGTTCAAGCAACGAAGTGCTGCCGAATTGAAGACTCACTTGCATCCCCCTTTGTTCACCTTCCTACATCCATCAATCTCTTTTGCAAGGGAGGTTGTTGGGTGGCCTTTGGAAGCTCGAACCTTACTCAAATCCGACGCATGGACATCTGAACCTACCAATTCACCGACCCCCCAATCCTAAAAGGTTTTGGGCCCATCCTTGGTGGATTGGCTCCAAAATCGAGGGCCAATCGGTGGGAGGCCCACTTGGGCACCCCCGCACCTCCTAAGTCATAATCTTAGTTTTTGAGCACTTTAGATTATTTTTTAGATTGCATTCTGTGTTACTAGGTCTGATTAGTCTATAATTGCAATTTTGTAGATTTTGGTCAGAGTTTAGGGTGTTTTGTATTGCTTTGTCGTTTCGCTAACTTGCAGGTGTCAAGGTCAAATTCCCGAGGGTGGAGGCCAAATTGGGAAAATCCGACCATCTGGGTCGTCCCAAAATGACCCCAATTACCTAACCCCCTGTTTGCGGGGAGTTTTGCGAGTCCCGGGATCCGACATTGGAGCAGCAGCGGGTCGGTTTCTCCTACTCAGAAGAATTCGTCCCACCCATGGACGAATTACAGTCAGAATTTGTCCTGCCCAGGGACGAATTCCGATTTAAGGTGGATTGGCCAGCTGCCTCAGTGGCAGTGGCCTTCTGGTAACTTTTCTTTCCTTCTGTCAGGTTTTGAAGCAATTTGGATTCACTGTTTTCACGGTTTCAGGCAAATATTCGTATGCATATTTTGTTAGTTTTAGAGAGAGAATGCTTTTCATTTGCAACAGGTGCTACTAACGTCTTGATCATTTCTTTGTTCGTAGGAGAAGCAGCAGAGGCGAAGAACTCATCGACATCAACGACGGCATCATCTTGGCCCGCCCATTGCAATCGTGGGCACGCGAAAGGAGGAATCATTCAGCGATTGTAATCAAACCCTATTTGCGCTCCTAGCCCCTGAAAATGGAGGAGGCATTATTGTAACAGAGATCGAAGGAAATTAATGAAAGGGATGTTTTTTTCTTTATCTTATTGTGTCTCTTCCAATGTGTCTCTTTTCCGTTTCATGTAATTTATATTTCTAGGACTTAAGCGTGCTTAACTTTGAATGCAATCGCACTTGGTGTTTCCTTTGACCGGAATCTCGTGCTTTCAGTTTCCTATTTAATCAAATGCCCTTTAATAATCATTAAAATCAAAGGCTTCCTATTTAATCAAATGCCCTTTGATAATAATTAAAACCATAGGTTTCCTATTTAATTAAATGCCCTTTAATAATCATTAAAATCAAAGGTTTCCTATTTAATCAAATACCCTTTAATAATCATTAGAATCAAAAGTTTCCTATTTAATTAAATGCCCTTGAATAATCATTAAAATCAAAGGTTTCCTATTTAATCAAATACCCTTTATAATAATTAAAATCAAATGTTTCCTATTTAATTAAATTCCCTTATTCCAAAGGATGGTGGTTTCCACAGACAACGATCCCAAATACAATGTCCATTCTTCACTGTATGTAGAGGTCTAACTAATAGCTTTGAAACACTTAACACAACATCTAAGCATACCCAAGTGGTTCCTCAAAAGCACAACACCTGAGATTACATAGGCATATCTTAAAAACACATAGCATTTAACTTGGATAGATGCTCGCCCAAACACACATACACAATGCTTAACTTGGATAGGCACTCTCCCAAACACACATTACATCTAGCTTGGATAGACACTCTCCCAAACATACACCTGATGCTTATCTTGGACAAACACTCTCCTAAACACACACCTAAAAATTTTAGCTTGTGACAGATGCTCTCCCAAAAACACACAGTGTTAGCTTGGACAAACTCTGTCTAAAAACATAAACGCCACCCAACTTAGGATAGACGCTCTCCTAAACATACACACACAACATTTAGCTTGGACAGATGCTCTCCCAAACACACACCCAATGCTTATCTTGGATAGAAACTCTCCCAAAAACACACCCATAACATTTAGCTTGGACAAACACTCTCCTAAACACACACACAACGTTATATTTCAACCAAACAATTTATGGTTTCTAAAAAAACATCAACAGGGCAGAAACATAGAGCTTTCAACCAATCAATTTATGGTTTCTAAAAAACATCAACAAAGTAGAAACATAGAGCTTTCAACCAAGCAATTTATGGTTTCTAAAAAACATCAACAAAGCAAAAACGTAGAGCTTTCAACCAAGCAATTTATGGTTTCTTAAAAAACATCAACATAGCAGAAATGTAGAGCTTTCAACCAAGCAATTTATGGTTTCTAAAACACCAATTTTCACCATACAAAGCATGCACTAAAAAAAGGCAGGTTAAAGTCTAATAATCCAACCTCAATACTACTATGAAATGGGGATTAGTGGAGTATAGGTCGATTCTCCTTCACTCACAACATGTTCCTCGCCTTTCCTGCCCCTGGTCTGCATTCTCTCCCTTCGCTCCTTCATCCTCATCCATCCTCTCTCTATTCTTTTTCCCCTTTCTTTTCCCTTCTCACACCATACAAGCTTCTTCTCCTCCAGGTGTCCTATCTCGAGCCTCGAGCCCTATCCTTGATCCTCCTCCCCTTACATTCTACATCTCTTTCTATGGTGGCAAGGAACCCTTCGTCCGATGGTTTCCATATTTGGAAGGCTATCAGCCACCCTAGATTATTTCATAGCTTATGAGCTATAAGGGAAGGAGATATTTACATATTTTATATTATCTCTTTCTATATTTTAGAAGGATGGTATTATTTTAACATATCTCCTTTATTTTAAATATATATCCTTTATTGATAATTATCACCATTAAGATACCTCTTTTATTTATACAATTTCATAATTGTTTCTCATTAAAATAAAAGACATCTTATTTCTTAAATGGATATATGTTTTTTTGTTTTTTTTTAATTAATTAAAGTCTTTCAATGATTTCTCTATTAGCATTAAAATGAATACCTTTAATTAACTAAAAAATACTCTCATTTATTAAATAAAATGAGGTTTACTAATGAGCTTAATTAAATCAATTATTTAATCAAACATCATTGATCATTTCGAATGAATCTTTATTTAACATTCAAATTTAATATGCTTTTCTCTATGAAAATTATGCTCTATTTTTTCTTTAACAAAAAAATTAGTTTTATCCATCCACATATATTTGGCAGTTGTTTTTCTATAGCATTTCTAACATTTTGCTACTCCAACCATTATGCAACAAAGAGAAAATAAATTTATAAAGTAACAAAGACAGAATCTTTCCATCGACCCTGTCACCTATCTCAGCCAGAGATTTTATGATAGCTACTAGGCTATCAACTAAGGCTCAAGGCGATCAACCATCGATAATTATCCCTTCTAACAATGTATACCTATATGAAGGTATATATCCATGTTATATTCGAGTACCTTAATCATCATTTCCCCTGATCTTAGGCACTGTCATTTCTGGTGGATGCTTCTTCCTTCTCCACACACGAGTATACCAGATCCTCCACACTTGGTAATATATTAACAATAACATGCCCTTCACAAATCAAATAAACATCTTATAGTTCGTAGAATTGTTCAAACTAAGTATCACCACACCATAGGTTAATACATTGTTCTTTTGTACCATAAAGTCAACTAGGGAGTTTCATGATACCAAGAGCCCATGATTCAATTTTATGATCATGAAATTCAAATGATATCTACTATTACATTATACCCGTCACTCCATATAATTACGTGTGTCAACCACACACCTTTCAAGAAGGTATTGATTGACATAGGGTCTTAGATCAATATTATTACTACAAAGGCCTTTGCATATTTGAAATTGCTAAAATTTCATATCATGTCATTAGCCTTCACGCTATGAGCATTTAATGATGCATTGTGCTAAATAGTTAGTAGTATAGTCCTTCCTATTCAGGTAGGATTAAATACCATCCTGGTGATGTGTCACGTGTTATAATGCATGATGTAGTATCACATCCTCTTGGGCAGGCCTTGGATAAGAGAATTGTGATGTGTACCCTCAATACTACATCAATGTATCAAGTACGTACATGAGGGTCAAGTGCATGTGGTTCCTTTTGATGAGGAGCCATTCAAATATATAAATCAAGTAGATTTACCTAGAGATTTCATACTCCCTTCAACACATCTAGATATAATACCAATGTCACCTATTAAACATCTGAAGGGTAAATCAAAGGAAGCATGTGATGGACCTCCAACATCAGCACCATGACCATCTGCACATACAACAACTACTTTGAAAAAGCCTACAACATCGATGATTATTATAAATGACCAAAATATTAAGGTAGTAATGGGTGAGAAAGAGGCAAAAGAAAATTCCAAAGTAGCCACTACTAAAGTCCCTAATCCCATGGATGAGGGAGATGCGTAGAATGAATCCAAGGAGGTACAAAAACCTATTTCACCTATTTCTTTAGTTGGGTCATTTACATCGCAGGTGACCATTCACTTGGTTAATCTTGGGTTAGCAGAATACATAGTGTAGAATGTGATGTTCATACCTTTTATCAAAACTGCACAAGATATGGGTAGACCTCAAGCCCAAAACTTTCCTATAGGGATGGTGGTACCACTGGGGGTGCCACCCAACCAAACCAATTTCATCTATGGAGGCCTCGATCAACTTGTAGATCGTACGCCTACTGATGAAGATGATGATGAACCATTCATAGTGAACATTCATTATCTATTTAACCCAGAGTTCGCCTTACGATGTTTTGAATGTTATCACTAGTATGGTTACGGTCTCAATTTATTCAAGCAAGGATGACACACTCCCTATGAATTGAAGTATCAATTTTCAACTGATTGATTCAGGTCAAGCTATAATATTAGATGTCAGGATGAAATTCTTATAGCATCACTTGATCACCTAAATCTCAATTTAGATGATGACATGGATTGGAACCCCTAACATCCTAACCCTTCTTATTTGCAAAGGGGCAACCATATAGTGACCATGGTTGCTATTGAGCCACATAAAATCTATCACAACAATATTGTGGTGGAGGTCAATCTAGAGGATATTCCAAGAATCGACTTGATAATCAAAAATCATGAAGATGTTAATGACACTAGCATCCAAATTCAAAATTTGAGTCTAACAGTAGACACTAAATTAGAAATTTCTTCTAATGAGGTTAGAGCAAAGTCCCTTTTCGAAATATATGGACCAGAAGGTAATTCTAAAAGTGATAATTATGAAGTCCTCAAACAATGAAGAATATGAGGATGAAACAAAGATGGCCTACCTTGGGCTAGATATTTACGTCATCTCAATTAGATAGTGGTTACAGATAAATGGTACTTCATAGATAATAGTGACTATGAATATGATATTGATATGGCCTATCTTGAGCCACAACACTTGCATCATCGAAATGAACCATTCGACAAGGATGAGATGTATCGAAGAGTTTATCCTGACTCTCACCTTAAGAGGAGACCACCCAACACTGACCTTATTTATCATATGGTGTTCCGCTATTATCCTACATATAAGTAACTCCTATAACCATATGATATCATTTTACAATATGTCCATAGATCGGATCTGGATATCCCCATACCCCTAGAGCCACATCTTGGGTATGAGAAGTATATCGATAATATAGAGGTGTACACACATGGTCTTGGAGATCTAACTCATTCAATAAACATGATCTCCATTGATTTGACCACTCCACTCCACAACATAGTACATCATTCCAAACCATTGTGTCTTAATTTAGATGCTATTGATTGGAATCACACTGATTCACCTCTAGAGCCTAAATATTTCTTCCCCAATGAAGAAATGTTACAACCATTTCACTTTGCACCATGTTGTGCACATGATGTTTATCATGCTAAGGGTAATTTTGATGTGGAACCTTTAAACCCAACAGATGACATCCACCTGATTCCTATGCCTCACCAGCTTAAGGAGGGATCACACATGTCAGTATAGGAAACCTTTGATGTGGTTATAAGTGATGATCCTACTAATCCTAAGAAAGTTAAGTTTGGAGAGAGCCTATTTCCTGATGAGCATGCCAACCTCATCCCTCTACTGAAAGAGAGACCTGATATCTTTGCTTGGATGTATAAGGATATGACAAAACCAGATCCAAAAGTGGTTACCCATAACCTTTCGCTAGAACCATAAGAAAATATAGTCAACCGAAAGCTCAAGAAAATGCATCCAATTGTCACTTTAATGGTTAAATATGAGTTACAAAAATTTTTGGATGTAGAGTTTATTATCTCCATTGACTATCTAGAATGGGTCTTAAATATGGTACTTGTAGGAAAACCTAATGGAAGGATCTGTATCTGTATGGATTTTAGAGACCTCAAAAAGGTAACACCAAAGGATTTATTCTCGTTGCCCAACATACATGCTCTCATAGATGTAACTATGGGTCATGAGATTCTCTCCCTAATGGATGGTTTTTCTCGTTACAATAAAATTTATATTAAAGTTGAAAACCAACACAAAACTACATTCACAACATCGTGGGGAATATTTTGTTATAAAGTTATGTCATTCAGTATTAAAAATATTGGTGCCACATATCAGTGGTCCATGACATACATATTTCATGACTGCATGCACAAGATCCTAGAGGATTATATCAATGACTTATTGGCAAAGTCATTGATGTTTTTAGAGCATGATGAGGTTCTCATAAAGGTCTTCGATCACATGATAGAGCATAATGTCAGGTTGAATCCCAAGAAGTGTGTATTTGGTGTAAATTCAAGAAAAATCTTGGGATACATAATTTCTAAATGAGGGATCGAAGTTGACCCAGTAAAGGTCAATGCCATACTAGAAATGCATCCTCCCACCAATATCAAATAGCTAAGAAGTCTATAAGGCAAAGTAGCATCCATAAAGCAATTCATTGTATAATTATAAAAAAAATATTGACCCATGAATTGATTGCTACACAAGGGAGTCCCATTCAATTGGGATAAGTACTGTCAAGAGGCCTTTAATAAAATCAAGAAATATCTGGCAACATCGCCAGTACTAGATCCACCAATGCTATATGTGCCATTTATGCTTTTTAAATCAGCTACTAACTTTGCATTGGGAACCATGTTAGCCCAAAATAATGTGCAATACAAAGAGCAAGTGATATATTATATCAATCACAACTTAGTGAGTTATGAGCTAGGATACACATACATAGAAAAGTTGTGTTTAGTAGTGGTGTTTGCAACTAAGAAGTTGTGCCACTACATGTTGAGTCATACAACGTATGTGATATCAAAATAGAATCCTTTGTGGTATATGATGAGTAAGACATAATAAAACACGTACTACAAAGTGGATCATGCTATTAAAAAAGTTTGACTTAGAATTCATCAACCAAAATTTCATCAAGGGATAGGTCATAGATGATCAGATGATAGAGGCACCTCTTCAGGATAGTAGACCTCTTGTCTAGAGATTTCTAATGATGCAGTATTTGCATTATCAGAGTCACCCAAACCCAAATAACTAGATAAAAAAGTGGATATTATTTTTTTCCTCGATGGTTCGAAGTGTGAGCAAGGGGTTGGTGCAAAAATTTTATTTTTCACGCCACAAAGTTCTCCAATATCCTTGTCATTTAAGATGAAATTTCCTTGTACCAATAATAACTCTGAATACAAGGCCATAATCATGGGTCTCCAAATAGCAATCACCATCAAGATCAAAAGATTAAACATATTTGGTGATTCCCTTCTCATTGTCAACCAAGTGAAGGTAATTTTTCAATGCAGGTGTCCTATCCTAAAAGCTTATAAGGATCTTGTTGACACTTATCTAGCCCAACTAGAGTGGTATGAAATTTAGGCAATCCCTCACACATCAAACAAATTTGCAGACACTATGACATATTTGGTATCCTTGATCCATCATAATCCATCTATTTATTTCACTACCATTCATGTGAAGATGATTTTGCAATCCACGATGTAGCATGAGGCTTTTGAAAACAAGAAATCAATCAACATGATTCATATAGAACCAAACAATGAGTGGTTTTATAAAGCCAAATATTTTCTTAAGAAGATACCCTAGGCATATTTGATCTTGCAGGGTCCTATGGGTAATGGCACCACCATTCACCACAAGGTTGTGTCCCAGTATGCATTTGTGCATATCAAATCATAAAGGGAATAAGTCATCTTGTGAATCGAGGCTGTAGCTTATCAAGATTGGATGACACAATTGCATGAATTCCTTAAGCTTGGTTTAATCCCATAGATATTGTCACGTGCTATAAAATGCATATTCAAATAGAATATGAAAAAATATGTATTGTTAGGAGATATCTTGTACCGTCAAAGATACGATGGAGTTCTCCTTCATTGTATTGAGCCCCAAAAATCATCTTGGGAAATCTCACAAACTCATGATGGTATGTGTGGTACTCATTTCAATAGCATGGCCATCGTCAAGTGCATCATTCAAATGGACTATTATTGGCCCACTATGGAGAAGGATTGCACCACATATATCAAGAAATATGTTAAATGTCAGCATCATGCTAATATTATGTACTTGCCATCATAGGCCTTACAACCCATTCAACCAGCTTGACCATTTACTTAGTGGGGTCTAGATATAATTGAAAAAATCTCTCCCCATCATCAGGATGGCATACATTCATTATAAATACTACTGAGTACTTTAGAAAATGGATGGAAGCAATCCCTTTAACAATGACAACAAGAACACGTATTGTGGAGTTCATACTCCACAATATCATATGTCATTTTCGGATACCATCCAATATCATATTGGATAATGGAACGTCTTTCAAAAAAAAAACTATTAAGGATTTTATGTCCATGTACAATATACAACATAGTTTTGCAACTCCATACTATTTGTAAGCAAATGGTTAAGCTAAAGCCTCAAACAATATTGTGGTAGCTATCTTGAAAAAGATTGTTCAAGAAAACCATAAATATTGGCACATCCAACTGCCCCTTGTATTATGGGCTTACAGGACGAGTATATGGAAACCCACTAGGCAATCCCATTTTCTCTAGTGTATGGCACTGATGCTATTATACCCTTCAAGTTGGAAATTCCAACCCTACACGTTGCATTGAAAGAGTTCATCGATGACGACACTGCATGACAAGATCATCTCAACAAACTAATGCTTCTTGATGAATGGTGTGTGAATACCCTTGAACATCTTCACGTTTATCAATAATGCCTAAAATAAGATTATAACAATAAAGTACATCTATGAGACCTTAAATTTTGGGATCTTGTACTAAAAGAAAACCAACAAAACTCAAACCTACTATCACACTTACGAGATAAATTTATAGTTAATTGGTTAGGTCCATATATCATCTCATAGAAGATAGGACCTGTAATGTATCACCTAACATCACTTGAAGGTGTTGAAGAGCCTGAACCTCTCATTATACTTCATCTTAAGGCATTCCACACATAAATTCAAAAATTCAAAAACATTCAAAAAAATCAAAATTAAAAAAAAAAACATGGAAAACATCAAAATCCATAAAAATATAAAAGAAATAAACTCCAAAAAATATTGCAAAACATCAAAAATACAAAACCCATTGTATTATGCATTTCATTTTGCACATGCATTCATTTAAATGCATTATATTTAGGCATTTCCATCAATCACACTTGCATTAGGATAGGTTGTGTTTGCAAGTTTACAAATGACACCACATTTGTATCTTAATCATGCATCTATGCATCATCATCATCCATCACCCTTGTGAGTAATTGTGTTTCTCAACACAACCCCTCCTATTGCTATGAGGCATATACTAGGGTTTTTTGGTAATTAAGCCATGCCTAGTGATCTCATATTTTGTAGAAACCTTGCTTTCCTTTTGGAGAGGAGTTCTAGTTTTGATAGCTCCTAGAATATTTCAAAATCCCATCACTAATCAAATACATTAACAATCCTAATTAGGACAAGGAAATATGAACACTACAAAGTGGTCCTAGTCACCTTAAGTGAAAGGTTTTTACTTGCTCATTTTGTGATGTGCATGGTATAGAGTGTTGATCATTGTAAAAATGACAATATACCCCTACACAATAAATCCCTTGCTTACAAAGATGAGCATAATCCCAAAATCAAATAAAATCCCTTTCTCAAAACAAAATAAAAACAAAAATGCAAAAAACATAGTGATTTTTTTATCATTTTATATGAGCAAGTATCCCAATAAATTAAAATAAAAGAAGGGAATGAAGAGCTTGAACCCCTGGAATGGTCGTTAATTGAAATCATAGAGTGATCCCCAATACAACAATGGGTTGAATGATTCCTACCTAGCATTGGGGTAGTTCTAAGCAAGATAAAAATGAGGTAGCTTTAGGTGGCCTATATTTCCTAGTGGTCTAGTCTAATTGCATCTAAGCTTAGGATTATGGTGAAAATTTTGTGTTCCTCATTATAGCAATCGGCCAAATGAATCGCACCTAAAAATGAGGTAGTCTTATGTCTCATATAATATATTCATTTGCACACATAGGAATAATGAATTTCTCGGTATTTCATAACAAAAACTTGGTCTTTTAGGAGTTTTAGTATGGTCATTATACAAATTTTGATTAATCAACTAGGGTGTTTGAGTCTCATGTAAAACCTCAAAATTCCCTATTAGCAACAAATCATCTCATCTCAGAAATCATTACATATTTTTCAAATTCATCATTTCATATATGGATGTAAAAATGATTAATTATTATGATAAGATTTAACATTTTAAGAAATTATTTTTATACATTCTGTAGTGTCTTCCATTAGATTTTTAAACTCATTGCATTCATTCTTTATGTTTTAAGTTATTAAAGCGTACATGTTCATTTACATTAGATCATCATCTTGTAAATAATGCATTACATACATTGCATTCGTCATATCATAAATTAGATGCATACAATTAAATAAAAATTAAAGCATATATTTAAAACAAAATATTACATCCATATATGCATACATCATAGGTAGTCCATATACACATCTACATTATAGTATCTATGCATACATAAATCATATAGCTAGTGCATGTCATCAAAACATCACATCATATAGAAGTAATCAAAGCATATCAAAATTGCATCCATGTGCATCTCATAAACATCAACCTAAAATTAGATACATAATACACATGCAATGAGTCTCAAAATATAATATCATATATATATGTGTGTGTGTGTGTGTGTGTGTGTTTCCAAGTACATAGAAAGGTACATCAAAAATACTCGCAAGCTATAAATGCGTAGGTCCTCAAACCTTACATTAAAAAATGACACATATATCTAAATATTTGTACTACGATGGGCCTACACCCCCTGGTTTGACTCCAACCCCATATCCACCCGCTCCATGAGTGTGCCTTGAGCTAGTGCCTGTGGACCTCTCTGATCTTCCTATATAGTGATTGGGCTATGCTTTTGACTGCCTTGTCTCACTCCTCTAGGTCCTCTAAGAGGCTGACATTGTAGATCTGTCAAGTACTATGCCACCCCATAGTATGACCTTACCCTCAAGGAGAGTGATGTGCATGAAATCAAAAGCATTTCATATAGCATCATATAATACTATGGCATGTAGCTTCTTGATCTCTACAATTATGTCTAGTCCTGTTGGTACTTGTACAATTGGAGTATATGGAGAAACCTATAAATTCAAGGGGTCTCCCCTCACTATCATGAGCAGGTCTCACTTTGTAGTCCAAAATTCTAGCTGAGACTGAAGAAGATCATGTTGCCTAGTGATCTTGTCTATCTCTGTGTTAGTTGTCGTAATATATACATGGAAAGCTGCTCGTTCCTCCTAGTACCCCCACCACTATGTCTTCCCTACTACAAATTGTACCTATAATGATGCCACCTAAGCCTATAGGGTAGCAACAGAAGTATCTATCTCTAATATCTATGTCTGATCTATCTATAACTGGATCTATAGGATAACTACCTAGTCCTGAGCTATGACACCTCATAATCTAGCTCATCCTCATCCTCCTCCTCCACTCATGCCTCCTCCTTTGCTATAGCGACCTAGCCCCATCCACCCTATGTATGTTGGTGAGTGTCTCACCCTTCAATATCACCACCTGCACCCTTTATAGCCACCCCATCTATAGATATTCCTATAGGACTTTTTCCCTACCATAGCTTGGTAGTCCACCAAGCATCATAGTCTACTGTGTCCCTGTATCAGCTAGTACTGAGTATTGAAAGTCATAATCCTCATCATCCAATGGGGTCACCTGAAGCCAAACTAGATGAGTCTCTATCTTAAGGTGGTGTTATATGACTGGCTCCTTTGGGATATCTTGACATAGCTAAAGAACACAAGCTTATACTAAGAGGGGGGGTGAACAGTATAAGACCTCTTTTTATTTTTTTCTTTTTACTTCAAAATAGTAAAGCAATATACCCAAAGCAATATCAAAGCAATGCACAATATCATCCACAAATTGACACCAATTTTAACGTGGTTCACCCAAAATGGTTGGGCTACGTCCACAAAACTTTTCTCTAAAAGTTATCTCAAAGTCATTTGGGAATCCTTCCCAATTACAATATTTATGAGCCTCGGCCCAAAGGAGATACCTTCCCCTAATCAAAATTTATCAGCCTCTGCTCAAAGGAGATACCTTCCCCTCTGCTTTGGAAATGATCCCTCAGAAGATCAACTACCTCTACCTCTTGCCAGCACATGGAACTCCTTTCCACCGAAGATCTCCTATCCTCAATGCTTAGCCTAAGAGACCTCTGCCTTCTATGATCAAGTCCACAGTAGCTTAGCAACCTGTACCAAACACAGTCAGTCGGTCTAGTACAAGTCTTCATTTGTCTATTAGATCTGTCCAATCCTTAAGCTTGAACAAATCAATCCTCTGCACACAAGCCTTCTCAAAGGCTTGCCAAATATATCCTCAAGTTCTTCTCAAAGAACCAGTGCACCTCTATCCTCAAGTTCTCTAATAGAACTATCAAACTCAGCTCACAAGTCCTCTGCTAGGACCTATCCAAATCTGCTCACAAGTCCCCATCAGAACCTATCCAAAACTGCTCACAAGTCCCCACCAAAACCTGTCCACAACTCAGCAAGCTCACCAAGAAAAAAATATTTCTTAGTACGAAATCATAAGGTGAATTGTTAGAGACCCAATGTGATTTGTCAAACTCATAGAAGCATTAAGAGAATTGTTAGAGACTCAATATGTTCTATACTCAACTCCCAATCTCAAAACTCGACTCTAATCAACTCAGCTCAAACTCAATCTCAAATCTGAAAGCTCAACTCAATATCTGAAATGGATAGGATATAATGCTTTCTTTCAAGAACATGAAACCCCAAAAATTGCCAACTATGCAAAGAATCACATAACAATGATACTCATGTTATTTTCACCATCAATTAGGGCTTCAACAACAATGCTCATCAAACAAGGTTCAATCAACACCATTCAGCTCAAAATACAACCTTGAAGAATTTCATAATCAACATTAGAAAAGGAAACAAGTAGAACTCCTTTTCTCTCCAATATTGTTTGAACAAAAAACATCCGCCAACTCAAATCAAAATAGCACAAAACAAATTTTCAAATCATCAACAAAGGAGTAAGCCCAACACTTTAACCAAGTAAAGAATAGCTTGATTATTACCAATTTAATGAAAGCAAATGTCAATCTCAAAGCTGCCCACTTAAGGTTTCACAACTTCACACAAGAAGCAATTTTAACCTTAAAACATCATGCTTTCATTTCCATAATCAACCAAAAGCACTCTCAACATTACAATAAAAAATTATCTCTTATACACCTTATTTCTCCCTTATAGTCTTATCAAAAATAAAATTTATCTCTCATAAGAATGCAATAAGATATTTCAAACAACACCTTCAAAAGAATCTTTTATCAAAAATAAAATAAGATTTAAGCTCCTTATAACTCCTAAGTTGTTTTTCCCTCTAATAAACTTCCTCCATCCGCAAAATACACTTAGCAAAAATTAATTTCGAAAGTACCTTGGCCAACATCAAAAATTGCGCTATGGATAAATTGCGCACAAATTCTAACACCACCCGCTGCGTCCACTTCACGATATAAAACCCTTTCGTGTTATTCGAACGTGGAACCTCCCGTTCGAGTAGCGCGCCAATAGCCTAGTAGCTACCGGTGCACCAAAGGCACCCGATGAGGTTTAAACCTCACGCTGTTAGCCTTGTTCCTTCTATGCTAGAGATTAAATAAAACAATAGTGCCTCCATTTCTTCTAATGTGAACATGAAGACAAAAATATTATAGCGGATTTATGACAAATGACGAGTACAAAAAATGAACAACAGATTCACGAAAATGGTGAAGACACAGTCGAACAGCAGGTTTATGAAAACGCCGAAGACACAATCTAACGATGGGTTTACAAAAACAACAAAGACACAATCGGAGAAGAAATCCGAATAGCGGATCACGAAATCATAGCGAGGAAGAAATCGAACAGCAGATCATGAATTCACAGCGAGGAAGAAATCAAACAGCAGATCATGAATTCACAGCAAGCAACTCTTTCAAAATGCAGATCGGATGATTCTTGATTTTCATCATGGGAGATTTATATGCATTTTTACCATAATCTCTTGACGTCGACGAGGAGTTTAACACGTCGACAAATGTCTTGGATAGCACCCACAATCTTAAAACATAGCGCCATGGGTTAGGAGAACCCATTGCAAACAATAATTTAATATTTATTTAAAAATAATTAAAGGGAACCTTAACAAGGTTTTTACTGATTTAAATAAATACTTCCTCCTGGACCCAAATGCATTAAACTAATGCATCCACCTGTAATATTTAAACCTACCAATTTGGGTTTTACAAAAGACCTTTGAAATTGTCATGCTGGAACCTCCAAGAAACCTTTTATTAAAGCAAAACTTTTGACATCAAACAAATTCCTTTGAGAGCTTCTTGACATCAATGACAACTTATACACTTGAGCAAAGACAATGTACCCAAAGTACCCAAAATTGCCAACAATCTCCCCCTTTGTCATTGATGGCAAACCTTTACTGAAAACACTTCTCAAGAGCCAAAACTAAAACCAACTATGCTAACAACTGACCAATTGTGCCCACAATCGAGAATCTTCCTTTGAAGTTTTGCTCCCCCTAACTTGAAGCTCTCCTCTTCACTTTGAAGCTCTCCCCCTTACTCATATCTCTCCCCCTATGTCATCAATGGCAAAGGGTCACCTTTGGGGCTCAGGACTAAGAATGAACCTCTTATCTTAGTCCCTCCCACACCTCCTAATGAGGTGATTAATTCTGGGGTGGGAGTAAAACTCCCATTAGGCACTGATCATCATCAATGTCTATAACTTCCTTGTCGGGCCTTCTCTTGAAATCTTTGTCCATATTCCTATTCTTGTCACTGTTCTTGTTCTTGTTCTCATACTTGTTCTTGTCCATGCCTTGATCCTTGGACCTGATCATGCCACTGTTCCTATTCTTGTATTCTAGAATTTCAGCTCTACACTGTCTGATTATGTGACCTTCATTGTTGCACTTGAAACACTTGACGATGTTGTTTCTCTAAGGTAAAACTGATCTTTGAATCCACCTGTTCTGACCAAACTTGTTCTGACCAAGCTTATTCTGACCAAACCTATTCTGATCAAACCTGTTCCTGTTATTTGCCTTGTAATAAACTGCCTTGTGCCAAAACTGTTGACAAGAGTAGCAATACCCTTGAAAGTAACTAGCACTTCTAAAACTGTCATTTACCTTCTTCACTTGAGCCATGCAATGTGAAGCCATGTGACCAAACCTATGACAAGAAAAACATCTACCTTGAAACTTTTCTTTATTTGACCTCTTAGGTTCTGAAAAATTCTTCTTCTCATTCTGAATTATGTTTTCTATTTTTGTGCATCTATCATTCAAAGACTCCTTTTCTGAAATACTTTCCTTATCAGAACTCTCTTCCTTTTGGAGTCTCTTACTAGACTCTCCAAATTTTTCCTTGTGTGGCTTAACAAAACCAAGGCTTGTTTTATCTATTGTCTTTCTTTGACCTTTGATGAGTGACTTAACCTTTTTGGAGCTATCTTGAAACCTGTAAAGCTTATCATTGTACTCTTTAGTTTCCTCTTTCAAAGAAGCCATTTTCTGTTCCAACTCGCTATACTCAAGAACCTTAGACTCTAACTCATCCTTGAGTTCTTGTGTCTTAGCTATAGAGAAGTCAAGACTTTCTATAAGCTCATCTCTTTCCATGCAACATTCATCTAACTTATCCTTGAGTCTAGCATTCTTCTTTATTTCCTTTTTCAAAGCACTAAGAGCACTAATAAGTTCACCTTCAAGATCTACTTCACCTTCCTCTATATCTTCCTCTATTTGTTTTCTTTTTGAATCATCAAAGCCTTTTTTTAGATTTCTTATCACTAGAGGTGCTACCCTTTTCAAAAACCATACATGTATCTTCCTTATAGTTTTTTGAAGCATTCTCATACATACTAGAACCCAAATAATTATTTGTGCAATCATCCTCAAGGTGACCAAAGTTTCCACATCTAAGACATTTCATGATAATGAATCTATGTTTCGGTTCTTCCTCTTTTTTTGATATGAACAACATCTCATTTTCATCATCACTTGAAGAACTTTCACTATCACTACTAGAACACTTACTTGCTTTGTCTAGGTAGAAACTCTTCTTGTGCTTGTGAGAATACCTCTTTCCTTGATTGATGTGCTCATCTATGTTCTTCTTGTGATGCTTGTTCTTTTCAGAATCCTTGCTCTTAGAATTCTATTTATCTTCATCACTTTCATTCTTGGGAACAGTATAGTCAGTAGCATAATGACCAAACTTTCCACAATTGAAACATCTTATATTTTTCATACTTGTGTGCTTTCTAGAGAACTTGCCTTTCTTGTTGTAATATGCCTCTTCATCACTAGAAGACTCATCACTATCTTGAAGCTATTTACCCTTGGATTTCTTGGTAGCCTTGAAAGTTGCCTCTTTTTTGACATCAACCTTCACTTGAGTTCTCAACTCAAATGCTGCAAGTATACTATGGAGCTCATCCTTTTTCAACTTATCCAAATATTTAGCTTCCTCAATAGTAGAAATATTTTCACTAAATCTATTAGGAAGAGATCTTAAAATCTTATCACAAACATCATTTTCAACAAGCTCAAGACCTAAGTATTTCATGGAGTTAACAACCTCATCCATATGAAGCATGTAGTCACTAATATTTTCATCATCATTCATCTTGATTTGTTCAAACATACCTTTGAAGTGTCTCAACTTGGAATTTCTGACATTTGTATCACCTATATGAACCACCTTCAACTATTTCCACATTTCACTAGCTGTCTTGCAGTGAATCACCTTGGTGAGATTTGCTTTATGTAAGTCTTTTAGGATTGCATTCATTGCCTTTGAATTGCTTTGATGTAGGAGCCTTTATTCCTTAGTAATAGGACCATGTACAAGAATAGTGTACTCATCTTCAATAACTTCTCAAACCTCATTACCAAGTGCCATTAGATGAACCTTCATCCTTGCACTCCAAAGACCAAAATCTGACCCATCAAGAATAGGTGTTGCATTGCCACTTGAATGATCCATTGTGTTCTTTACTAGCTTTTCCTTCAAGCTGTTAAACTTTTCGAAGGCACCTGATCTGATACCAATTGAAGAACACAAGCTTATACTGAGAGGGGGGGTGAATAGTATAAGACATCTTTTTATTCTTTTCTTTATACTTAAAAATAGTAAAGCAATATACCCAAAGCAATATCAAAGCAATGCACAATATCATCCACAAAGTGACACCAATTTTGACGTTGTTCACCCAAAATGGCTGGGCTATGTCCACAAAACTTTTCTCTAAAAGTTATCTCAAAGTTATTTGGGAATCCTTCCCAATTACAATATTTATGAGCCTCAGACCAAAGGATATACCTTCCCCTAATCAGAATTTATTAGCCTCTACTCAAAGGAGATACCTTCCCCTCTGCTCTGGAAATAATCCCTCAGAAGATCAACTGCCTCTACCTCTTTCCAACACATGGAAATTCTTTCCACCGAAGACCTCCTATCCTCAATGCTTAGCCTAAGAGACCTATGCCTTCTATGATCATGTCCATAGTAGCTCAACAACCTGTACCAAACACAGTCAATCGGTCTAGTACAAGTCTTTCTCTGTCTGTCAGATCTGTCCAATGCTTAAGCTTGAACAAATCAATCCTCTACACAACAACCTTCTCAAAGACTTGCCAAATCTATCCTCAGATTCTTCTCAAAGAACCAGTGCACCTTTGTCCTCAATTTCTCTGATATAACTATCAAACTCATCTCACAAGTCCTCTGCTAGGACCTATCCAAATCTGCTCATAAGTCCCCACCGAAACCTATCCAAAACTGCTCACAAGTCCCCACTGGAACCTATCCAAAACTCAGCAAGCTCACCAAGAAAAAAAATCTTTCTTAGTAGGAAATCACAAGGTGAATTTATAGAGACCCAATGTGATTTTTCAAACTCATAAAAGCATAAAGAGAATTGTTAGAGACTCAATATGTTCTATACTCGACTCCCAATATCAAAACTCAACTCTAATCAACTCAGATCAAACTCAATCTCAAATCTAAAAACTCAACTCAATATCTGAAATGGATAGGATAGAATGCTTTCTTTCAAGAACATGAAACCCCAATAGTTTCAAACTATGCAAAGAATCACATAACAATGATACTCATGTTCTTTTCACCATCAATTAGGGCTTCAACAACAATGCTCATCAAACAAGGTTCAATCAAAACCATTCAGCTCAAAATACAACCTTGAAGCATTTCACAATCAACATTAGAAAAGGAAACAAGTAGAACTCCTTTTCTCTCCAATATTTTTTGAACAAAAAACATCCACCAACTCAAATCACAATAGCACAAAACAAATTTTCAAATCATCAACAAAGGAGTAAGCCCAACACTTTAACCAAGTAAAGAATAGCTTGACTATTACCAATTTAATGAAAGCAAATGTCAATCTCAAAGCTGCCCACTTAAGGTTTCACAACTTCACACAAGAAGCAATTTTAACCTTAAAACATCATGCTTTCATTTCCATAATCAACCAAAAGCACTCTCAACAATACAAGAAAAATTTATCCCTTATACACCTTATTTCTCCCTTATAGTCTTATCAAAAATAAAATTTATCTCTCATAAGAATGCAATACGATATTTCAAACAACACCTTCAAAAGAATATTTTATCAAAAATAAAACAAGCTTTAAGCTCCTTATAACTCCTAAGATGTTTTTCCCTCGAATAAACTTCCTCCATCCGCAAAATACACTTAGAAAAAATTAATTTCGAAAGTACCTTGGCCAACATCAAAAATCATGCTATGGAGAAATTGCGCACGAATTCTAACACCACCCGATGCGTCCACTTCACGATGTAAAACCCTTTCATGTTATTCAAACATGAAACCTCCTGTTTGTGTAGCGTGTCAATAGCCTAGCTGCTACCAGCATGCCAAAGGTGCCTAGTGAGGTTTAAACCTCACGCTATTAGCCTTGTTCCTTCTGCACCAGGGATTAAATAAAACAACAATGTGTCCCTTTCTTCTGACGCGAACACAAAGACAAAAATCTTACAACAAATTTATGACAAATGATGAGTACAAAAAATGAATAGCGGATTCATGAAAACGACGAAGACACAATCAAACAGCAAGTTTACGAAAATGGTAAAGACACAATTGAACGACAGGTTTACGAAAACTGTGAAGACACAGTCGAAGAAGAAATCTGAACAACGGATCATGAAATCAAAGCGAGGAAGAAATCGAACAACAGATCACGAATTCACAGTGAGGAAGAAATAGAACAGCAGATCACAAATTCACAGCGAGCAACTCTTTCAAAATGTAGATCGGATGATTCTTGATTTTCATCGAGGGAGATTTATATGCATTTTTACCATATGCTCTTGACGACGGCGAGGAGTTTAACACGTCGGTGGAGGTCTTGGCTAGTGCCCACAATCTTAAAACATAGCGCGATGGGTTAGGAGAACCCATTGCAAAAAATAATTTAATATTTATTTTGAAATAATTAAAGGGAACCTTAACAAGGTTTTTAATGATTTAAATAAATACTTCCTCCTGGACCCAAATGCATTAAACTAGTGCATCCACCTGTAATCTTTAAACCTGCCAACTTGGGGTTTACAAAAGACCTTTGAAACTGTCATGCTGGAACCTCCAAGAAACCTTTTATTAAAGCAAAACTTTTGACATCAAACAAATTCCTTCAAGAGCTTCTTGACATCAATGACAAATTATACACTTGAGAAAAGGCAATGTACCCAAAGTACCCAAAATTACCAACAATATCCCAAACTATCAAGATATGCATGAGAAGTGGAAGAACTCATGCACATCGAGCTTGTGCCCGATGATCCATCTATCATGTCGCACCTACCTCAGGTAGTAGTTTACCTCCTACCATGTAGGGTAATCCATATAAGGGCACTAGATGACCTGACCTACCTATAGCCTTGTAAGTCAATCCATGTAATGTTGTAGATCCCTTGCACAGGACCTGCTCCTATAGCCCTCGACCTCTTTAGGATAGCAAGCTACATAGAACTATGACTCCTCTATGATTGCACTAATTTGTAGAGGCAGTCCTCTAGGATGATCAATGTTGATATGCTCCCATGCCTAGATCTATAGCAACAAGCTACATCCTACTCCTGCTCATCCCCGCTAAGTCATATGGTATAGCTCATCATAAATTTGACCAAGGAGAGCACTCCCCTAGGATAGAATCAGTGGCTCCTCTATGGTGCTAGCCAACAAGTCCTATATCTTGGCTAGTAGGTTCCAAGGGAACCTCGCACTAGATGTGGCAAGAAGCACAACATTCACAATGATGTGCATAAGTATGGCCTACCACCGTATGAAGACCCACTCCCTATACTAGTGCTTGATGGATACTTCACCATGATCTGTGTTAGCCATTGTCTCATATAACCTAACACTAAATATCCTTTTGAAGACGATAGGTTCACCTCGGTAGGTGAAGAGGTGATGGCCTCACCATAAATAAGGATGCGAAATATACGGTAGACATACTCAAATGTAACAATGATCTCTCCAATGGGAAGGTGGAATTTATTGGTCCGTGCATCCCAATGGTGGGCCAATGTAGTCATATAGGCTTGGTCAGCCTGGATAGAGGTTAATCATAGCACATATCCAAAGCCTATGTCCCTAAACCAATATCGGTCGGCATCACCTATTCCAAGTAGGAGCTCACGGAGGATATCTAACTCCCCCACTCTAGAAATCAAGGTATAAAGAAAAATAATAATTAAAATGATAAAAAATGTTCAAAAAAATCAAAAATTGCACTTGCAAAAATAAAAAAGTAATTAATTCAGGTCAAATAGTAGAAAAAAAAATTCTAAAGTTGCTTGCCTGTTGTTGTCACTCATGACCAACGTCAATGGTCAAATTTATGACCATTGATGTTTGACCTTAGTCGTATCTGACAATCGTGGCCCCCAATTGGTCAATTGGGAGCTATGGCTGCCACCCACGACTATGAACATGACCCTTTTCAAGGTTATTTCCCGCCCCAAGCAACCCCAAAAAAATTAAAACCTATCCACTAATCTAGCCTAGACTAATCTTAACTATGGTGTAGTTAATTTCCAACATTTTAATATGTTCATTAACGCCATTAATTAATTTGGTTCATTTTAAAAGTTGGTAAATGGAAGGAAGAGGCTCACAATGCTACCTTCGTAGCACCGGCTCCACCACTAGTGGACGCCTCTAGTTGGTCAGCCATCAGAATGGGTAAGATTTGTGGCAACATTCTGTATCAATATTTCAACCTCACCTCTTAGAGCTCTCCTATCAGCTATAAATGGAAATAAAGAAATTCAAAATGTCAAATTTTTATTTTATATTTCCCATTCTATCCTCAGCCATGAATGGTGACTATTGGTCAAATATCTTCCTAACTTTATAAACATGCATTTGTGCACCCTAGACATGGTTAATATTGAAAGGCCAGAGGAAAGAAATGTCCTCTATGCCAATCTCCAGAGAGGGTTGTCTCCCTTACTAAATCCTACACTGGTTAAGACTAGAATTGCAATAAATAAATTGGAAATGATGAAAAGAAATGGAAAATATGGCCACAGGTCGAAGGTGTAGGATTAGGGACAGACTAGCAGGAGGAATTCCACTCAAGCATTGAAGTAGCATGTAATAAAATAAAGGCAGTAGGATTTACTTACAACCTTGTAGAGACAACCTCTAGAATCGCATTCCAGAACTCACTCTTCTCACCAGCAATGTTCAAATGCAGATGCAACATTTAAACTTAACAATAGACAATAAAAATGAAAATATAATAGAAATGCGTAATATAGAAGGAAATCATACACAAGATCACTTGCAAATTTAGAAGCCAAATATCTTCTATTGATGCAGAGAACTTGAATATGTTTTCTACATAATGTCTAACCTCCTTTTACAATGGAAATTGATTAGTATTTATAGAGGATTTCACCTCTTTCATTAAATACACATGAAGACAAAATGCTCACAGATCGGGGACCTTGGTGAGACAATTCTTCCTTGAAGTCATTGAAAATATTTCTCTTGAGTGGTAACCCAGATTCTAAGGAAATTCCTCTAAGAAATCAACATTTTTGAGTGTCGATGCATGAAAAACTTTAAGGCTTGGTCATTGACTTGGTACATTCACCATCCTCAAAAATACGCTTTTGATTGGAAATCATGAAAATCACCTTCCGCTTTTAATATTTGTGCTCTCTTTGCTCAAGATCCACAAATTGAGTTACTCTTCACCACAAGAATTTAATGTTTTTCATTCACCTGTCTTGGTGGTTTTGTAAATTCTTTTACATAATTAATAGTGCAACTCGCCCGAACGTAGCAATATGTGAATGCATATTTGCTTTTTCAATCGCATTCATTGGTTGAAAGGGTGCATTTATATATTTAATAATCTCTATGCATTCCCCGATCATGACAATCATAAACCTTTTATTCTCTAGGTGAAAGTGCCTTTAACAACTTCCTTGCTCCATTAAAATCTACGTTCGTCCCCAAAAGAAGTGAAAGGAGTCATCACCCTCCTCTTGGGGCGAATGCGAAGTTGAATTTTCAAATTCACTTCAAACTTTTGACTTTTGCTTGCCTCACCATTCATAGCGAGTTTGGCCTCGTGAGAGGCGAATAGAGCTTTCGTCCCTCAACAGAGGCGAATGCACTATTGAATTTTCAACATTGCACTTTCAAATACATTCACCCCAAGGTAGGGTGAATGAATATTTCACCCCAATTTTGGGGTGAACACGATTTTGCATTTTAACTTCAACGAATTCAACACTTGGTCATCATCAAAACTTTAATTTTTTAATTTCTTCTTTCACCCCAATGAGGGGTACAAAGGAATTTTGCCCCTCATTTGGGGAAAATGCATTTACCAAAGTTTACCATTCCTCTTTCCTTTTACATTTGCCTCAAAGTAAGGTGATCGAGCCTTTTACCAAATATTTGGGGTGAATGTGATTTTTCTTTTCGACAAAGCGTACTTAATCTTTGAGCATCTCATTCTGCAAAATTTTTTATGGGTTATTTAACCAAAGTCACCGATCAAATTTTTCAACCATTTTTACTTTAAAAACCTATCACTTCCAAGACAAAAAAGGATCAACAAAGAAGGAAAAAAACAAAACATAAGTGCAACATATTATATCAGTCAGAATGTTGTAAGATAATATTATTATATTTTACCGAATTTTACCAATTTTACATTGATACAACTTCATCAAAATTTTAATGTGGGACATTGCAAAACTGCCAATATTTCTGGTGACTCATGGGGTATCCATCTCGTATAGATGCAAGCGATCCCAGGACTTTATCCATTGGGATTTCACTAAGTCTTTTTTCCAGTTGCTTTAGCTGGCGCTTTTGATGTAGACACCTTTCTTTCCACCTATATTTTTTCCTCCTTAGTGGCTTTAGCCTCTACTACTACTCGAAGTACTTCTACCTGTTCTGCTTCTTTTGCTGCCTTTTTTGCCATTGTGCGCTCTGTTGCTACTCGTTCCTCTTGTTCCTTGAGGCTTCTGTAGATTACCTCATAGACTATAACTATATCCTCCCAAGCATAAGTGGTGAAAAAATAGGTAACACTCAGTGATTCATAAATAAAACATAGATTGTGGACGTCTTCCAGGATGAGGCGCTTCGCTCGATGGGCTAACTCAAATAACACCATATCCATGTGGGTGAACTTCTATATAAGAGGAAACACTTGCTATTATATTATGTGTTCCTCCCATGTATCAATTTTTTAGGTATCCTCCATGAATATCTTCTAAGATTCTTCCAATTTTTCTTTTGAAAGAGGTTCACCCCACTCATCTGTAAAATTTAAAAAACCCATATCGACAAGAGCATAAAACTTAGTCATTGAAATAGTATGCTCTTGCTCGATTGCATTAAGAATATTTCAACCTTCTCTCACCAGGTCCATCCTCTGAAAGTAGCTATACAACATGATTTTTACAACAAACCAAGTGTGATCCATTTTGCTCAAGGGGTGAATATGCATGTTGGAATGCGTCAGGGCCTGACTTTTTATCGCCATATCCATGTAGGGTTCCAACATCTTCTCAGTGCTATTAATAAACGACTGACCCATATGAATCTATATTTGGGTTACCCATAAATAGTGCAAAACCTAGACTAATTGTGCTGCCAAATTTTATCAATTTTGAACCGAGCAAAGGTGAGCCTCTTTGATTATTTCTGGGAAGAATCCCACAACCTATGTAGCCTTTTTAGCTATTTGATTATTGATGGCCTCCAGTTGCATTTTGAGTACTTAAATAACTATTCTTGTTGCACTCCTTTCTTTCAAGTGCACTGCTACCTATTGGTACAAGTATTCATTATCCATGGTTGTCTTCTCCTCTTGCGCTTTGCTCTTGGCTAAGGAAATTTTGAGTTTGATAATTTTATTCTCATGATCAAATATATCTACTTATAATACTTGCCATGTAAGTATACCAAACTCATATCAACCTATATGTTATCCATTTTCTTCATGGGATCAATCCTGTTCAAATATTATGTTATAGTCTCACAAATATAATCACTCGACATCATTTCTTCTTGTGCCTTCTAGACCTAGGGAGTGATCTTGGTTGTGTGATATTCCATTGCAACTAGATCAAAAGAAACCTTCTTGAGCGGTCGTGTTGGAGCCAATGCTTCTTTCTGTCTATGGATCTTCAACCACTATGATGAACTGAGGTACATCTGATTGATTTTCTCTACATCAGGTTGTTTCAATGCCACCTGAACTTTAGGTAGTACTTGCAACTCCAAAAAGGGTGTGAAAGGTATCAAAATTTCTAAGTGGTCAAGCTCAAAGGAAGTGGAAGAGATGGCAAGAAGTGGAGGGACCGACATGGTGGAGTGAGTGGAGGAACCACGTTCAGTTGTAGTTACACTCATTCTGGGAGGAGATTGCATACTTACTATAGGCAGGCAAATCCACATCTCGAAAGGAAGAAGCAATAATAAAGTTGGATTTGCATAATTTTAAGTAAAATGTACAATTGGTGAAATTGTACAATTGGCAAGTAAAATGTACAATTGGTGAAATTGTACAATTGACAAGTAAAAATGTACAATGTACAATTTGGTATAAATTGTACAATTGACAAGCAAAATGTACAATTGGGTGGAATTGTACAATTAGAAAATAAATTAAAAATAAATAAAGGTAAAGTGCATGTGAAATTAAATGAAATGTAATGGCATGCGAATGAAATGTAATTTGATAAAAATTACATTAAACCTTAGTAAACATTAAATAAAGTTATTAATGTATGGGCAGTTGTAAATAATGAACTATCTTAGGAACCACTTTGGAACGGCCTAGACAACCATTATACCCCCCCATTCAAATTTTTGGTGTTGTTGGTTGATGGTTGGTTGTAGTTCAGTAATGGTTGTGTTGTTGGGTGCAATTGTCAAGGTTATCCATGGATTATCCATGGAATGAGAAGGATTTAATGCTGTAATTTATATTTATTGTTGTGTAATGTCATACACTACCTGTGTACAATACCAGAATAATATAAATTCTCATTTAGACTAGATTTGTGTATGCATGTGTGTGGATCTGAGAGCAATCTCAATAATTATATTGTTGGTGGATTTTTATTGATATTGCAGGTATTATGGAGTCCAGATCTGTGGTAGAGTTGCATACCCAGAAAACGTACAACCATCCGTGTGCTCTTATGTGAAATAGAGGAATAAATAGAAAATTAGATTAATGGTTGTTACCCATTATTGGGAATGATGTTTTTGGCAATAATATGCAAATGGGTATTTTTCTAAGTCAATAGATTTGGTAGAATGAGGGTTTTTACCAAACCATACAACAACATGACCAAACTGTACAAGGGTTTGTAATTTCGTACAACTGATGAGTTTTTGGCCTAAAATTGTACTTTTAAGCATTCTGAAGGTAAATCAAGTGATTTCCAAGTGAATCATAGCAAAGTGAGTGAGATTTGATCAATTCCAATATTCTTGGAGAAATAGTACAAGTGTTCAGTTATGACCGTACAACTGTACGTTTTGGGGCTGTATAGTCTCTAGTTGTACATTTTAAGGATTGTACAATTGTAAATAGTACAACTGTATAAAATTGGCCAAATTATGTGCAATTAGTCAGAATTTATATTAAATATCTTTCATCACATCCTCCTTTGGGAATACTGCACTCCACTCGTGCTACATTTGGTGCCTGTTGTCGTAGTGGATGGACCCATTACCATTTGACTGGTGGTTTTTGTGTGGATCTGAACTAGTTTTATCATTGTTGAGAATGATGAAGGGTCTGGAAGAGTAAGTAGCATGGAAGAACATTGGGGTGGATGATAGATACAAGCCTGCAAATATGAGATTGCAGAGAAGTAGATGATAGTTAATTTGTCAAATATGTGGGAAAGTATGTTGCATTCCATTTCTACATCTTGGAGACTTGGTCTCTATGAATTGGGGGTACGCTTGATGACATGGAGTTGTGAGAAGCAAGTTGCTTGGGAGGATGCACAACAAAGACCATGGCATCCAGTCAAAGCCATAGATGTAGAAGATGATTTTTTTGATGTGGATGATAAACTGCACAACGAGATGTGTATGGATGATGTGAAAAATGGAGATGATGGTTATATTGTAGAGGGTTTGTACAGTTTTAAAGTTGATAACTATACAAATGATTGCAATTTACAAGTATTGCAAGGTTGTTCAATTGATGTGCATCATCCAAAGAGAGCCATGCAAATGGAGGAAAGAATTGCATAGCCACATATGAAAAAGCAAAAAGTATGTGGTTATTGGCAAGAATCGTATGATGGTTGGGGGAAACCGTACAACCAAAGGAAGAAGTATACGATTGCTAGAGAAAGCCATATAGCAAGAGGGAAAGTTGTACGATTGCTGGATAAACCATATAGTGAGAAGGTAAATTGTCCAATTGCCAATGAAATAGTATAGTTGCAATGTAAACCATACAGTGAGAAAGTAAATTGTCCAATTACCAATGAAATAGTATAGTTGCAAGGTAAACCGTACAATTGCCAATCAAATAGTACAAGTACATGTAACCGTACAAATGGGTTGATAAAGTGTACAAGTCAAGTTCAGCCAAAGTTGATGAGAAATACTGGTAAGAAATTGAAGGTTGGGAAAGAGTGTTTGATACCACAACAATTTCTAGTAGTGATGCACGATGGTGAGCAGGATGAGAGTCTGACATCGGTGCCAATGGAAGATGACAAGTCCAATAGTGTGCGAGAGGTGAGTTCGGCACTAGAAAAGCTGCAGATGGGTGTGCTCGATGGTGAGTGGGATGGGAGTTCGACATCGAAGCAACTGTAGGGTGGAATGTTGTCTAATGAGAAGAAAGAGAGAATAGTAGAAGAGCAATTGTAGGGTGATGTGTGTAAGGCTACGGAAATCCAACCTATCAAACCAAAGGCTAATTTGGGCATATCATGTAAATATCCATTATTTCATGGAGAATCAATAGAAGATCCAATTCGACATTGGAGAGTTTGTTGCCTAATGTGGAAAGGGATTGGACAAACCAATGAGGCAGAATGGAGGTGGTTGTTTCCTACAATATTTCATGGATATGCAATAGACTGGTATATGAAATTACTAGAAGATAAGTACCATACATGGGTAGAATTACGTGATGCATTTGTAAAATAATTTTGGTTATATGATAATGAGGATGAGATTCTTATTGAAATTTATAGAATGAAATAGGGTGAGCATGAGTCTATTTGTTCTTATAATCGAAATCTAAGTGGGTTGTTTGATCATTTTGAGAAAGACCAATCCGAGGCATTAAAGAGGATGTGGTTTGTAAATGGACTTCTTCCTATGTATCAAACAAAAATGAAGATTTTTCCTCCAAGCACATACCAAGAAGCTATAGATTATGCCTTGATTTGGGAAAGTGAGGCAAAAGTAGCATCAATGAAGTGGCATCATGTTAATGAGGAGGAGAGTAGCTCAGAGGATGAAAGTGAATCTGACATTGAAGATGACTCAGACAATGAGAGTGTTGATTTTGGGTAGGAGAGTAGTCCCTTGTCCAAGTGTTGGAGTCAAGATGTCAAGGAAGAAAATGACTCCAAAGAAAAGAATGATGAATTTGATGTTGATTGTAACATAGAGAGTGCAAGATCATCACCACAAGTAGATGCAGCCCAAAGCAAGCTTGTACAAAGGAAGAATGTCAGTGGTGATGTAGGGTGTGATAATCATACCAAAGATAAAAGTAGTAAAATACAGTATGACAGTGAGGGTAGACCCATTGTACAATGTTGGCAATGCCAATTGTGGGGACACTTTGCACATGACTATGACAATACTGCAAATCAGGATGAACTAGTGATGCATACAAAATTTGAAGCATCAGAGACAAGTTCTAGCCCTTGCCAAGAAATAAGGGAGGTGGAGGTGAACTTGAGGAGCATGCTTAGAAGTGAGGAAGTGAACTTGATTTCAATGGAGGAGGAAGTGATTGTTGCTGACAAGGAAGAACAACATGCTGCCATACAAGAGAACAAAGTGGAGAAGACCATTATCCAAGATGAGTGTGTACAACAAATTGTTACTCAAATGGAGAAGTTTGATGTACCAATGGAGGGCACTAAGAAGTGTTGTTATTTAAGTGCAAGTAATGAAAGTGCAGCTAATGTGCAATTGGAAGATATTGTTCAAGTGGAACAACCAATTGTACAATTGGAGGTAGTTGTTCAAGTTGAAAGTACATTATACAAAGGAAGAATGATGCTCAAGAGGAACAGTCAATTGTAAACATGGAGGATGTTGTTCACATAGAACAATCACTTGTAAAATTGGAAGATGTTCAAATGGAGCAAAGTGTCATACAAGAAAACTTAACCAAAGAAGAACGGGATTGTAAGATTCTGCAAGAAGGAACTGTACAAAGGTGTAGTCTATACAAATCATATATATTGTTCGTACAAGGTGAAATTGTACATGTATTGTTCGCATTAGATGAAATCATACATGTACATTTCATATAAGATGAATCGTACATGTACAGTTCGTACAAGATGAAATTGTACATGTACAATATGCATAAGATGAAATTCTACATGTACAGTCGATACAAGATGAAATCGTACATGTACAGTCCATACAAGATGAAAGCGTACATGTATAGGCCATACAAGATGAAATCATAGAAGTGCAATTAATATAGGGTCAAATCATACAAGTGCAATCCGTACAGGGTAAAATTGTACAAGTGTAGTTCATACAGGGTAAAATTGTATAGGTGCAATTCATACATGGTGAAATCGTATGAGTGCAATCCGTGCAAGGAGAAATCATACAAAATGGAACCATACCATGTGAAAGTGTATAGAGAAAAACCATACAAGGAGAAGAATGTCCAACAATGGTTAATATAGGGCAGTTTGAGGCTAATATTGAGTCATCTAGAACCTGAGAGAAGCAAAATGGAGTCGACGGTGAGCTATTTAAGTGGGTTGAGAAATGGATCCCAAAGTGCCAACAAAGAGAAAATTTTAGCTTGGATAGTGATGGTTGTATTAGTTTTGTTGTTGAGGGAGAAAGTGAGGGACATTGTCCCTCGACCCTACAAGGGATGCTGTCCCTTGACCCTACAAGGGGGTTCCCATCCCCTTGACCCCCATCATAGGTGGTGATGGGTGTTGTCCAACATAGTGATGAGGTTGTTCATCTGGATCATGTTCATCATCAAGGTGATATTTGTCATGTTTATTAAGATGGTCAGGTTGATGATGTTGCTACAATTGATTTTAGCACTTCCAAGGAGCAGTCTGAATATAATATGTGAGAAGCAACTGGCAGTGATACCAGTTATTGAGGACCTTTGGAATAGAAGGAAGCGAAAGGAGCGTGACAAGTGCTCGCAGTACATTGTGCAATGCTTCTATCCCCAATGTCCATATCATGTGTCATCGAGGACACCGACCAATTTAGAGGAGGGGATAGATGTAGGCAGGAAAATCCACATCTCGAAAGGAAGAAGCAATAATAAAGCTGGATTTGCATAATTTTAAGTAAAATGTACAATTGGTAAGTAAAATGTACAATTGGTGAAATTGTACAATTGACAAGTAAAAATGTACAATGTACAATTTGGTATAAATTGTACAATTGACAAGCAAAACGTACAATTGGGTGGAATTGTACAATTAGAAAATAAATAAAGAAATAAATAAAGGTAAAGTGCATGTGAAATTAAATGAAATGTAAAGACATGCAAATGAAATGTAATTTGATAAAAATTACATTAAACCTTAGTAAACATTAAATAAAGTTATTAATGTATGGGCAGTTGTAAATAATGAACTATCTCAGAAACCACTTTGGAACGACCTAGACAACCATTATAAGCCCCCCATTCAAATTTTTGGGTTGTTGGTTGATGGTTGGTTGTAGTTCAGTAATGTTTGTGTTGTTGGGTGCAATTATCAAGGTTACCCATGGATTATCCATGGAATGAGAAGGATTTAATGCTGCAATTTGTATTTATTGCTATGTAATGTCGTACACTACTTGTGTACAATACCATAATAATATAAATTATCATTTAGACCAGATCTATGTATGCATGTGTGTGGATCTGAGAGCAATCTCAATAATTATATTGTTGGTGGATTTTTATTGATATTGCAGGTATTGTGGAGTCCAGATCTGTGGTAGAGTTGCATACCTAGAAAACGTACAACCATCCATGTGCTCTTATGTGAAATAGAGGAATAAATAGAAAATCAGATTAATGGTTGTTACCCATTATTGGGAATGATGTTTTTGGCAATAAAATGCAAATGGGTATTTTTCTAAGTCAATAGATTTGGCAGAATGAGGGTTTTTACCAAACCGTACAACAACATGACCAAACTATACAAGGGTTTGTAATTCCGTACATTTGATGAATTTTTGGCCTAAAATTGTACTTTTAAGCATTTTGAAGGTAAATCAAGTGATTTCCAAGTGAATCCTGGCAAAGTGAGTGAGATTTGATCAATTCCAAGATTCTTGGAGAAATAGTACAAGTGTTTAGTTATGACCATACAACTGTATGTTTTGGGGTTGTACAGTCTCCAGTTGTACGTTTTAAGGATTGTACAGTTGTAAATAGTACAACTGTACGAAATTGGCTAGATTATGTGCAATTAGTCAGAATTTATATTAAAGATCTTTCATCACATCCCCCTTCGGGAATACTGCACTCCACTTGTGCTACACTTACAACTTTGGTGAAAGTGGTAGTGGTAATGGAGGGGGAAGGGCACAAAAATGGGTTCAACTCTGACATGAATGAACTGAAAGAAAGGGAGGCCAAAGAAAGGGGAATGGAATAAGGAGTAGTACTAACCTGCAAAAGGGAATAAGAGAGAAGCAAAATGGACATGGAAGGTATACTGAAAGTGGGAGAGACTGATGCAAAAACTGATGAAAATAAACTTACAGTCACTACATGCTCTGAAGGATGGGGAAAGAAATATGTACCTTCAAGCATAGGCACCGTGTGTTTTGATGATGGAAACGACTAAGAAATAATTTCTTCCTATCGCTCCTTCGCTTCCTCCTCAATGTTCACGTCCTTATCAAAGTTCACGACCTCCACTTGTGGGTCCTCCACCTGCTGGTCACTTGACTATTTGAGTCATCAAAAATATTTGTACAATCGTAATTAGAGCATTTGTCACCAGTTGAGTGGAAATAATAGTCATCAAAACAATTGGAACTGTGGGAACTATAATAGCCAAAACTATAGTAGTATATGAGGAAGTAGCATCGGTCGTTGGCTTCTTTGCAGATTTCAAGAATGGGGTGCATCTTAGATAGTTTGATTTTCTAGAATAGGTGCCTCATCAACTTTATGCTTCGTATGTTATGACCTTCACTAAAAAACTTAATATTGTTCTTCCTCCTCAGAAGTATCCTCTTCAACTATAGGGTGCTCTCCTTTTTCTCTACTTTCTCTGCTTTTGGAATGTTGGAAACTTTGGTATAAAAAATTTGCAAAAATGATGGGTTGATAGGCATTAACAAACTCATCATAGGCATCTGAAAATACCTCATCCATATTAAACTCATAAGGAGATATGGTTTTTCCTTGATGGACCCACATTATCCACCAGTTTGTAAATTTCTCCTCAGTCCGTAGGGGCTGACTTTATTTTACTTTACTAAACAACCCAGGTGGGGGAATCTAATTCTTGTACCTCATCATATTATACTGAGTCTCATGTTCATAGCAGTCATGCCATGGTGTAAGTGACGTCATATATTCAATGTGCCACTCCAAGTCAGGTCCATCAAAATTATTGTACCTTTTTTCAATGTCAGGTCATGGACAACAATAAAATATCTTGGCCTTTATTATCTCTATAAATTTTTCCAATGGATCATACCTCCATCATTGTGGCAGTTCTATCAATCCTAGGTCCTGAAGTGTTATTATGAGCAACCTATTATGCCCTACCTGGCTCAATTCTATACTTCTGAACTTGAAATGCATATTATAAGTCATCTTATTACCACACCCTACTCCATACACATCATTAACATAGTCTGATTGACACACCACATCCATAGCAAAAATATGTTTAGTGGTAAAATATGATAGTAGGAATGGCTTACCTGTGAAGCCAAAAATTATTATGCCCATGCCTTGAGTAAGAAAAAAATGTCTCCATGTTCTACTATCACTACTGATTCTATCATCTTCTATGGAACTTTTTCACATGTACCACAAAGCAGTTCTATTGTGGGCCCTAAAAACAATTGGTTAAAACTATAAAATGACTCCCTGATCGATAGAGTGGAAGTCCACATGTATACTGATAGAAGCTCATCCCTCTCATCCATTTTCATCACTACAATAAACAATAAATGCTAGTGTATATGGAAGAAGAAATACCATACCAGAAAGGAGGTATGCATGAATGACATCTCTTCTCCAATTTGCAATCTCTCCAGCTAAAAATGTAGTTTTTGACATATAAAATTGGTCAAATCAAATTAAATCGGATTGGTGGCCTACCTCATGGTTGATGGAGTGTAAAATCCACTTGGCATATGCATCGTGCTAGGGCCACCTACCACTTATGAATGGTGGAATCTATCGATAGACCAGAAACCCATGCCAACATCGAATAGACATCTAGGCTCTTGAATTTTGTGAGTGGCTTTGGCAGGTTTGTAAGTTGTATCTCCATGAACTGACACATTCTCAAGGTGGACACATATATGTCTTCTTGATCATTGGTATGCAATTTATTTCTAATCACATATGAAGTAGGCTTCAACCCATAGGTAAATGCTTCCCACACATCATTAGCAAAAATAGAAAAAAATGCTTCTCTATTTACTTTTCACACTATCTTTGTAAGTGGATTATAAAATTGGATGATTATCTTCATCAAATCGAGACAAGGATGTATAGGTGTACACAGATGCCAAAATATTTGTGAGTGATATGCCACCGTTAATGGGATTTCTTTTGTTAACCCTTGATTTATTACAAACTCTACATCTTGTCGTAGTTTCTCCATGCCCTTATTAGTAGTTACACAGTCTCCAATTTTTTCCATGGTGTCAGCATACGGGTCCAAATCCACATTTTCATTCCTTAATGCCTCCTTGGATTTTGACCCACCTTCTTTCTTTCTATACTTCTTGGGATCTGTAGCCTACTACATTTATTTGCTTCTCTTTCCTATTATATCTCTCTAGTGGCTACCCAAAATTCTCTTTGTAATATCTGCAACATTAGATCAAAAACACAATGGCAATAATTTTTTTTTTAATTAAACTACAAGGTTTTTAGCTGTCCCTTTATATAGAGCACACCTCCAACCATCGTAGTAAATAAAAAATCTCCCTTAGGTGATTTAAAAAGAACGTGTACTTTATTTCACCCACCTAGCACTGTTCCTAATGTTCTAACGATATCAACTATTAGTCACTGCAAGATCTTCCTTGGAACATGTGCCTTTCTTACCATGTGTTTTCATCAAAAAACCTACCTTGGTTGTTAAATATTCCTTCAAAAAATAACCCTACCACTTGCAAACCAATAAATGCTTCTCCTTTCGACGGTGTGAGATTTTTCTCCTCGAAACCCTCAAATCTCCCTCCAACAAAAATTTGGGTGCACATTTTAAATTAAATACCTCAAAAATATGCCTTAGATTACATGCATGCTCCTCAAGATTTTCCACACGTTGAAGATCGAAATTAATTTGATAGAGCACTTTTAATATTCTGATTATGTTTATGGAATCAAGGTGCTTCAAGAAAAACAATGAGAGTGAAAACGTCTTTGAGGCACACTTGTCTTCTTTCCCTTTCATTCCAAAAATGTTCCCTGCTTGCTTAGTATAATTCCATGGTGAATATCCTTCTTTTAAAATTACTTTAGATTTTCGTTTTTGCCCAATTTTGGAAAAATCATAATTTTCTAAAAACAACTCAATTATTTTTTAGGTCGTTTCTATTTTTAGATTTTCTTTTCTTTTTCCTTTTCATTCACACCTTGAATTAAAATCTTAATGCATTCATAAAAAAAAACCAAAGCGTGCATGCCTTGAGCATATTAAAAGCCTTGTCGCTCCATACACTAGGAGAAAATGCCTTTGGTTGCCTTTCAATTACCTTTAAATTGGCACCACATGTTTTAATAAGAACATGAGTTGCAAACCCCCCCACCCTTTTTTTGGCCCGTTCACCTCAATAAGGAGCGAATGGAAGTTTCACCCTTTATTTAGGAAAAAATCCATTTCAACCTCTTTTAATGTTGATTTTGCATGCTCCTTTACATTTATTTTTAAATTGTCGCAATGCCTTTGTTATCTACCAAATGATATGAGCACGACAATTTAATCACTTTAATCTTGTAAAAAAAATACCTTCACTCCAACGAAAAGTGAATGCCCCTTCTGACCATTTCTTACTTTGACCATTAATAAGTATTTTCGTCTCATTGAGGGGTGAATAGGCGTTTCACCCCACATTTGGGGTGAAATATCTTTTGATTGCTTTCATACTGTTGGATTGGCGCTTTTGTTCCTATTTGTACGTTCATCCTCAAAGGGAGGTGAATTGGGTTTTCACCCCTTCCTTAGGGCAAAAGCGCCTCTCTGTGTGGTTGTTGTCTTGTGTTTCAAAATGGGGTGTAAAGGCCTTGCTTTTATAGTGTGCCTTTGGACATAGACAATATTTTCTCGAAGGCTCCTTCTTAGCTAGGAGTTTCGTAACACTATATTTTGGAACTAGCCAAATTCTTTCAACACAATAATAAATTTCAAAGAGAATATTGGAACAAAACTAATATTTAAAAGAATATTTCTCTTCTTTTTTTTTCTTATTTTTAAAGCAGATAAAATACAAAAAATAAAATATGTACATATTTACAAAGTGGTACCTCTTTTAATCAAATCATTGAACATAAGCCTTCAGATGAAGGTCGTTAACCAAAATCAGGAGATCCCAACCATCCATATCTTGAAGATGGTATGCATTTTTTGAATTCACTATAGAAACCTAGAATGGGCCCTAGATAGCATCAAAATTGTGGTGCTTCCCTGGTTTGGCTTTGTTCTCATTCCATAGTAAAGTCGATTCTGATCTTGATGATCTTCTTAGGCTCAAGCTGCAACTCCTAATATTCCTCCAATTTTTTCATAGTAAAGTTGATTCTGATCTTGATGATCTTCTTAGGCTCAAGCTCTTGATATCCTCCAATTTTTTCATAGTAAAGTCGATTCTGATCTTGATGATCTTCTTAGGCTCAAGCTACAACTCCTAATATTACTTCACATATACCTTGATCTTGTGCTTCTTAGCCCTATCATTTTGGTCGAATATACTTTCTAGCAAAATCAGTCCCCTAGGAATGTGATTATTCTTCACCTGAAACATTCCTTCCATTTCTTCTTTTACAAGGATTCTATCATCTGTGCTCATAGATTTCTTAATAAGAAAATTGACTACTTTCTCATAATTTTCAAACACTTACCAATAGATATTATTATCAGGGACTAAGGGTCTATAGATTACTTTGATAGTCTTGGGTTTCTTGACTATTTTCTCAACGAGGGATTAATTATCACCAAGAGAGGCTAAAATATCTGCATGTTTGTTCTGCTCTCACGAGATCGCCTAAATTTTCAAGGCTGTAAAGGACTCGAACAAATCCCATACCTTGTTGCAATAGGGTTTCAAGTAATGATGCTTTGATACATACTTTTTTATAGTTTGGTTTACAATGAACTCAGTCTCCAAAGATTTGTAGTTATTTTATACCCAATTTTTAGCCTTTTTGAAACAAAGACATAACACTTCATATTCAATGGCATTATTATTTTAACTCTAATTTAATCTATATGAATAGGTCTTCTGCAACCCCATAGGAGAAAAAATGACAATACCAACCCAAGCATCGTTCTTGCATCTTGTGCCATCAAAATATAACTTCCATAATTGATTTGTAATAGGTTTCAAGGACTCAGGGATATTTTCTTAAATCTACCCAGTTTTTTGTTATAGTGTAGCAACCAATATCAGTTTCAACCATCATGTTGAAATCCATGAGTAATAATTCATCTTCAATTTAGATCTCTCCAAGTGCTTCTTCCATCAAGTCTGCTTACTGTAATTCTTTGATCATCATGTTGACTTCACATGGAGATTTTTCTTCCTCTTCCAATTTTTCCCATGGAAATTGGATGGCTTCTCCTTATAAATGTGGATTTTCCTTCCCTTGTATAGTATCTCTAGATGTGAATAATCCAAGGAAAGGTATCCTCCCAATTTCATTGTGAACTCCCTAGAGAGACACATGCTGAAGTATGATTCCAAGTCAACCACCACTACTTCTTGGATAATAGTAATTTGTGGCATGCTATGTAGAACAATAGGAATATCCTTGATTACTCTCACTATTTTAACTAGGGTCCCATCCAACTATAACACTCTTGAAATACTTATTTTATATTCTATTCCCTTTACTTTGCATACTACCTTCGACATGATAGTAGTTGTAGCACTGAAATAAATCATATACTTTCTAGTAGTTGTAGCACAATCCACCTCTCCATTCCGAGTGACAAATACAATGGGGGTGGCCTATTCTTTCTAGTGGTAGAATTTGGTAGCATCTACATCAACACAGTTTATGAATGAATCTTCTTATGATATTTTGTATTCTTGAGATACTCTTGTAGTAGGTCAACTTGTGCAGGTAACTACAATGCATCGTACAAGATCAATTTTTTAGGTATATTCTTCATCTCCTCCATAATGTTATAATTAAAAACACCAAGATATTTTTCTTCTAAAACCCACTCATACTTGTTTCGATACTATTTATTAACTTCCACCCTTTTTATCTTAGTCAATTATGGGTACCGAAGGCATTTATTAGCTTGTTATTTTGCTTCCATTTGTGATTGAGTAGCTATGGACTGAGAAGCTAATGCCTTTGTCTATGACTTCTCTTGAGCTTGCTTGGGTAGTACATATTTCAATAGGATAGAATCCTGCTACTTCACCATTGAACCAAGTGATTTCATTAGCAGTTGCACTTTTTCATTTTGCACCTTTGGTTCTGTAAGAATCTTTAAAGGTTCCAACTCCGTTGGATATATAGTCACCAGATTATTTCTAGATACCGTAAGAACTGAGACTTTCTCCAAATATGGTACCATAAAATCATAATTAGCCTCCATTATCATATTGAATTGTCCATCAAAAGAAATTTTCACTAGTGTTCGTACATAGTTTAGATCAATCATGCATGTGTCTTGTCCATGAGGATCATTATAGGTGGAGCACCAGTATGATTTTTCTAATGTACTAGCTTCTTTGTTTGTCAACATAGTTGTGTTCCTTTCAGGGCCCTTTCTAGTGGTTGCTTACTCTCAGGTGATCAGTGGTGTTTGAAATCTTCTTGATAAAAAATCAGCTTCAACTTTCTTCTTCCTTACTACTGTAAGATCATTTGACATTTTTCTTATGGCTAAATTAGCATATTGCACCTCTTACAAAAAATTCATGTAAGGGTTAGAATTTGATGGTGTAGGAGGTGCTGGTAAAGGTAGAGGTATTGATGGGGCAGGAAACAACAGTGGAACTGGTGGTAGTGGTAACACTGAGAATGGAATGGGGGGTGGAAATTGTGGTGTTGTTGGTGTGGGTAACTGTGACACAACTAGTGAGGGTAATTTTGGAAAGCTTGGAGAATGAAGTTGTGGGATAGGAATCAAATTAATTTGAGTTAAACACAAACTCCATGAGGGAATTAGGTACATAGAAGGCATAGGTTGTGAGAATGTAGTTAAATACAAATGTTGTGGAAGGTCAGGAAGAATAGGCATGGTCACTGTTAGGGGAAGCTTACCTATGACAATCAAATCTAATTTGGCCTTTTGTGCCTGCGTGTATAGTTTTGGGAATGTGTTCAAATTGGCCTATCGAACAACCATATCGATGTCAAAATTGAATGCTCTAAGGTAGTAAAACGTAGCTTGTTCATGCATAGGCTAAAGACCATTAAGAACTCTTTGACAACTTCAAGCAAATTTGATGTTGAAGTCTACTATATCCTCCTACATATGTCTTTGGATTGTTGTAAATTGATGCATTAAGGATAATGGATTAACTTTATCATGAAAATTCTTGATTAGAAATTCCACCAACTGATCCCATGTGGTGATAGTTGCGGGTGGCAAGAACCGGTACCAGTATAACAACTTTTCTCTAAGTGACAACACCAACAACCTTACCATAATATCTTCATCTATAATACCATGGATTGTCGCCAAAGAAGCCACATACTGAATATGCTCATAAGCGATCTTACCAATACCATTATAGGTAGGCAAAGCCTTTAAAGCTACTTGGGGAACTATGTTTTGTTCTTGTAAATTCAAGGCTCCTGAGCTATTCCATGCTGGGAACTACCTTCATGGTTGTAGCTATTGTGGTGGTGGGTAGTGAGCCATATGGAATGGTGTGTGTGGTTGATCTTGAGAAACACTAGTAGCAGTACTAACTGGACTTGTATGAGTAGAAGACACACCAACTAATCACAAGGATGTTATGGATGATGTATGAGGCGTATGAGGTAACAATGATGTATGATGTAAAGTAACTAGTTGAGGATGCTATCCTAACATTTGGGTATCAAGTTCATAGAAATAAATGGCATTTTTAGGATTTTTTGCCTTTGATCTCATAATCATGAAGCATATCTTTCACTGCTCTCATTCTTGGAGTTTTCTAGGTATAATCGAGTTGACAAATGTTCTAACTATACAACACAAAGGTGAACATCAAACCTTAACACTATTGAAAGTGGAACTTTCGAAGTCTCACTGGGCATGCCAAAAATTGTTGATCAAATATCTGCCTAACTATACAAACATGCATTTGTGCACCCTAGACATGGCCAACATTGAAAGGCAAAAGGAAAGAAATGTCGTTTGTGCCAATCTCCAAAGAGGGTTGGCTCCCTTACTAAATCCTACACTAGTTAAGACTAGAGTTGCAAGAAATAAATTGGAAATGACAAAAATAAATGGGAAATATGGCCACAGGTCGAAGGTGTAGGATTGGGGATAGACTAGTAGAAAGAATGCCGCTCAAGCATTGAAGCAACATGTAATAAAAGAAAGGCAATAGGATTTAATTACAACCTTGCAGATACTACCTCTAGGATCACATTCCAAAACTCACTCTTCTCACCAACAATGTTCAAATGAAGATGCAATATTTAAACTTAACAACAGATAATAAAAATGAGCATATAATAGAAATGCATAAAATAGAAGGAAATAACACACAATATCACTTGCAAATTTAGAATCCAAATATCTTCTATTGATGTAAAGAACTTGAATAATTTTTCTATAGAATGTCTAACCTCCTTTTACAATGAAAATTGATTAGTATTTATAGAGGATTTCACCTCTTTCATTAAATACACATGAAGATAAAATGCTCACAGATCAGGGACCTTAGTGAGACAATTCCTCCTTTAAGTCATTGAAAATATTTCTCTTGAGGTAGTGATCGATCTTCTAAGGAAATTCCTCTAGGAAATCAACATTTCTAAGTGTCGGTGCATGAAAAAATGTAAGGCTTGGTCATTGAATTTGTACATTCACCATCCTCAAAAATATGCTTCTACTTGGAAATCATGATAATCACCTTACACTTTTAATACTACTACTCTCTTTGCTCGAGATCCTCAACTTGAGTTACTCTTCGCTACAAACATTTGATGTTTTTGATTCAACTATCTTGGTGGTTCAGGAAATTATTTTACATAATTGTCATTGCAACTCACCCAAAATTAGCAATAAGCGAACACATATTTGATTTTTCAATCGTGTTCATTGGTGGAAAGGGCACCTTTATTTAATAATATCTATGCATTCCTCGGCCACAAAAGCCATCAACCTTTTATACTCTAGGTGAAAGTGCCTTTAACAGCTTCCTTGCTCCATTAAAATCTACGTTCACCCCCAAAAGAGGTGAAAGGATTCGTCACCCTCTTTTTGGGGTGAACATGAAGTTGACTTTTAAAAGTCACTTCAATATTTTGACTTTCGCTCGCCTCACCATTCATAGTGCGTTCACCCCCAGAGAGGTGAACAAAGCTTTCATCCCTTAACTAGGGTAAACACACTGTTGACTTTTCAATGTCGTACTTTCAAATACATTCGTACAAATTTTGGGGCGAACACGATTCTACATTTTAACTTTAGCGACTTCAACACTTGGCCATCATCAAAACTTTAATTTTTTTAATTTCTTCTTTCACCCCAATGAGGGGTGCAAAGGACTTTCGCCCCTCATTTGGGGTAAATGTGTTTCCTAAAGTTTATCATTCCTCTGTCCTTTTACGTTCATATCAAAGTAAGGTGACCGAGCCTTTCACCCAATGTTTGGGGTGAATGTGATTTTACTTTTCGATGAAGCGTACTTAATATTTGAGCATATCGTTCTGCAAAATTTTTTATTGGTTATTTTAACCAAAGTCACCGATCAGATTTTTCAACCATTTTTCCTTTAAACACCCATCATTTCCAAGCCAAAAAAGGATCAAAAAAGAAGGAAAAAATAAAATATAAGTGCAACATATTATATCGATCAGAATGTTGTAGCATAATATTATTATATTTTACTAATTTTTACCAATTTTACATTGATACAACTTCATCAAAATTTTAATGTGACACATTACAAAACTACCAATAGTAACCATGGGCATAGATTAGGGTTTGTCAACCATGGGTATCAGTTGCGGCTAAGAAATTTGCCAAAATTAGTTGCAGCTGACAACCGCGGCTACCATACAACAATAAATGCTCCCAAATTTTCATCGTAGAAAGCTTTAAAATGTAAAATTAAAAATATTCAATGGTTCAAAAACCACAAAAATTTCAATAAATAACAAAAATTGCATAAGTCAAAATGCAAATGTGCCTTGTATTCATTCATTTATTCTACACACTTGGTGGTTGTAACGAATTGTGCCCCATGCAATACAGTAGGATGAGTAAATCGCCATAAGACCATTTGGGGTAAATTAGTCATCATTGACTTGAAATGACTTCACTTCCATCCTGAAGAAGGCCATATCGATGGGATTGAACCATGGGAATGAGGCATTCATTTCATTTCTTCTATGAAATTTTAAACAAATCATCGACAAATAGTGATTCAACACAAGCCTAATTGGAATTGCCATCATCTTGATTCCCTAAGAAGGCCTTTGCGATTGGACTGCTCCATGGGATAGATATGTATAATTAATATTAATGGTTGAAATCACAACTGAAGTAGGCCTTGCCATATAACAAAATGCAAAAGTCTTAAATCATCAAGATTATTCATCTTGGTCAAGCGACTCGTCACTTTATTAATTATCTTTCTCTCATCAATTTGTCGCTTTTGGGGGTAGTCATCATATCAATAATCATACTCAAATTCAACAAAAGATCACTCGATCATGTAAATTGTGTTTATCTTACGAATTATTGCCAACAACTATCATAAGCTTACCCTTTGCAGGGGCAAAAATAAAATATGATAGTTAAGCTGGAAGCTCTCCACCTATCGAAACAAGTGTAACACTAGCTACCTGATCGTCATGGACACACGAAAGATTTGTAGATTTAAGCCTTCCACTCCATTGGAAGCAATGATTCTAGGATGTGCATCCTTTTGTAAGACTAGACATCTAATGTTGATCATATCAATGATCATCATTCAACCTACAACATGGGTTTAAGTGGTCTATTTTTTCTCAATGGTCTGTTCCCATGACATATCCCAAAAGGGGTATTTGTAGACACCTAAAACACATAATGCTTAGGGAACTACTCATATGGGCATCCTTGCAGACCATATGAATGATGTTGGACCTTTCCAAGACAAAGTAGTGGTTATAATCACTCAATTTAGGCAACTTTGGCCTACTCAATCTTAGCCATGGATGGTATCCACAACTAAGATCTCAGTCGTGGCTGATACCCATGACTAGGATGTTAGTTGTGCTTAAGAGCCATGACTAGCTCTACAACTGTCACAGAATCCTAAGGTAAGCCAAAATAAGTTACAACGGCCATGGCAACAAATTTTAGATGGTTTCAAGTGAGGAAGCTTTTGGATTCTTCCTCCCAAATTCTCCAACCTCCTAGTTCTTCATCTTGGATTCCCAAGGAAGCTAGGATGAAGAGTTGAGAGTGTTGTAAGACCCCTTCCAAATTGGGAAAACTATATAGAAGAGTTTTCAATTGAATGTAGTGAAGCCCTACCAAATTGGAGAGCCACTTACAACCCTTGAGGAGTGTCTACATGCTACCAATTTGGAGAATCATGACTGAATTTGAAGCTATGGAGGTTTCAAGAGCTTGAAGAGATCATTCATCCCAAATTGAACCACTTCCACTATAATTTCAAAGAATATACACCACAAATTTATTCCAAAATACAAAGGTGACCCTTGATCATCAATTCCTTGAAGGAATTTTGAGATTCAAGCCCTAGTTACAAGAGAAAAAGCACTTTCACCTCAATCACAACTATCAGCCATGACTAACAGAGCTAGTTGCATCTGAAACCTGTGGCTAGGGTTTGATACTCAATTTCCTTCATTTTAGCCATAGGAATTTCATTTCAAGTATGCAATTAGGTATATTTGCCTTAGATCAGCCTTCATTTATGCTTTTGTATGATTAGTTGCAGAAATTAGAGGTAGCTTTGCTCTTATTTCATCATATTTGCTAATTTGCACTCATCTTCTTAGATTAGATCTATTTATTGTTTTAGTTGCAAATTACACATCATATTAGCTAGATTTACTATTTTCCTAGCATGCTTTATTGTAATTTAGATATTTTGTGATTATCTTGGCAAGTATTTATGCTTTCTTTGCATATTTGTCATATTCTTTGCAAATATTCAATAAGAGCCTCATCATGAGAGGCTTCATCTGCTTCTAATAGTTCTATGTTGTTTCTTGAATGTAGATCACAGGTTCTTAACATATTCAAGATATTATTTGCATCAAATTCCTCCAAGAAAGTGAGAATAAGGCATCCATAAGCCTTGAGCAGTTTGTGTCTACTCTAAAAGCCTACGGATTGTACCATCCCTATTTATGAGTATCAAATTTGTATTAATTGTATCAATATTTTGGTATCCTAAGAGGGACCTACTTGTAACCGATATTTGTAATGATTTAATAAAAGAAACCTTTTCTTCTTTTCAATTCGTTGTTATACATCCTATATTGCTTTAATCTTTGGTATAATGATGCAATAGCTTAGGTGCATACTTTTTAGGATGGTACAAATGCCAATCAAGATGAAAACCTACAAAATGCACTGTTAGTTACTGATATTTCTATGTTTTTGTGTTGCAAGTCTTAACCATGCCTGATAGCTATGACGTATAGTGTTAGATGTGTTTAATACCCACGACTAGCTTCTCAATCATGCTTGATATCTACGACTAGCATAAAATAGAGAAGCAAAAAGTAAGCATCTTGTATCTTCATCAGATGAGGGATTCCAGGTAATTTTCCCTTCTATGTGATTTCCATGTCTCTATGTTTTTCCTATCAATAGGCTAATTAGATCATCTAGCCAAAGTTAGAGGAAAAAATAATGAAAATTGCCTTTGTTGTTAGTTGTGGCTGACAACAAAAGATAGCACTGTTAGCTGTGGTTGTCACCCAAAGCTGATATTTAGTTTTCTGTTAGTTGTGGTACAAAACAGTAGTTAGCATTAAATATTTGTGTTAGGTTTTTCTTTCTTGGGGTTTGTTTAAAGGCTAGTTTCTCATGTAATTTTGCATTCTATTATTTGGAAAATAACATTTAGTTTTGCATCTTTCTAAATTCAAACGTAAATTTCCTAAGCATATAGGAAAAATCATGGATTCTCTTTGATGCATTTTCCATTTTACACAAATTTAAAATGAACCCTCACACACCACATAACATCTAAACTCTAGCGAGTTGGAATTCACACCCAACCACTAGTAGATTTCAATGATGATGGGTGTCATATCCATACATTGGCTCAAATCACATGAGCTTGTTCTATTGGCCAATACCAACTCCAAGAATCATCCTATTCGTATAAAATAGCATGCATTCCTCTTTGGAGGAGTGTATTGCTACATACATTGTACTGGATGAGGATCGGTAGGACCTGTGCTCCCTAACCAGGTGTGGGCTTCATCTCCACATTTTGGTGGGTTTATGTAATCATGACTTTCATTACCGGTTGTCGAGCTACGAGCATACAGGTGAAATCCATTAAACTAAACAAGTATATCATCAAAAAATATGAAAACATGATGAGATTTAGTTTATGATACAACACACCTAAAACACACTGAAACAATTTAGGGATCACAAAGAAATTTTAAAAGAGATAATCACCCTTGTTTGCTTTGTTTTCTCTAAAATCTACACAGGAGATACTTCACATTATAGTTAATACATGAAGAGGTCAAAATCAATGCATAATTGAGGTCGAAGCTAAAGATCCATCGAACACACAAGACAAGGCGTTGAACTCTCAACCATAGGATCCTCCCAAATGATGTTCGATGAGTATTAGAAGGGACAATTCAACATGTAGGGATTTTATTCAGAACACCCCATTTAGAGGAGGCAATACACACTCCTCAAGGGATATATCTAAGGGTGTCTCAAGGCCCACACCATCCCAAGATAGATAAGAATAAAATCCACCCAATTAGGGGTAGGAAGAAGGCGTGCATCAGAGTGTAGACCCGTGAAGACACCAAACCCTAATGGACCTGGAAAGTTCACTATATATTTAGCCACATTGGGAGCTAATGGTACACCCGATATCAACACTGGAGAACTAGGCAGCTGGATATACTAGATCAAGTCCTAGGCCAACTAGGGTATAAAGCCTTAATTTCTCCTTCTTGCTCTACAAGTTCACACAACATGAGCACACACAAACAAATCATTGATCTAGGAGAGTGCTCGAAGCACTCCTGAAGCGTGTGTACCCCATCCATATAGGGAGGCACAAATAATAGACTACTACAAAACACAAATATTTTCTACATGAATAGAGGCAAGAGTATTGCAGATAATTTTATTGGGACTAACACCAACAAAGCTGCCCAAACGGAGCTAAACCACCAGAGGCCATATATTGTTGATCTTATAGATCAATCGCAGAAACTAATTTCATAGAAAAAGCAATAGATCTTCCAAGATCAATTGGAATGTGTGCACATAGAGCACGAGAACCTTGAAAATAAGGATACTCAATGGCAAATGTTATTAAGGCAATCTTTGTATGACCAACGCATGCACAAGCAATGCATACTTGACCAAAATGAGTGTGTAGAGAGAGAGAAGATAGATTAGCTCATACCAATTTGCCTCCTCAAAGTGAATACAGGGAGTGCCATCATAGACGAGCTATTTTATAGCTTGAATTACACCCTAAGAATACTAGAAATTGTACTTATTATAAAACCCAAACCACGTTACAATGCCAAGCACTAGAACACCATGGGTGTACTTAGTACGAGGAAGTAGAAGGAGATGAACAAGAACAAGAATATCCTAAGATCTCCTTAGTGGACGTATAGGATGAACCTAGTCCTCTGCCTCGATCGAAGAAGAATCTACCTCTAAAGGCTCCTCAAATACCTCTCAAGAAAGCGAATATTCTATCTTTGCAAGCCTACAAGGCCTTGGTAGAAAACATAAGAGCCATTGAAAAACAAGGTACAAATTATCAAAAACCTACCTTGAACAGAATACACAATGCACCTTTATGCCCCTCAGTGCCTACTTTAGCGTATCCTGATCACTTCTATATGCCAAAGCTAGATAAATTTCAAGGATATGAATATGCTTAAGAGCATGTCATATCTTTTATGAATATGTGCTTTCAGATACAAAGTGATGATGCTTTGTTATTGAGGACCTTCATCATGACCCTTTCAGGCCCTGCCCTAGAATGGTTCAACCAGTTAAAAAGGCACATCATAACCAAATTCGAACAACTAGTGAATGCTTTTATTGAATTATTCTCCTTCGTCATCAAGAAGGAAACAAATTTATCCAATTTGGCCGCTTTAATGCAATACGATGATGATCCAATCATGGACTATGGAAAGAGATGGAGAAATTTAATGGCAAATCTACCATTTTTCATTCCAACAATGGAACTAACTCGGATGTTCACTAAGAGTTGTGTAAAAAACATCTCGCTATTGTTACAATTGCAACAATATTAGATGTTTGAGGAGGCCTTCACGCAAGCCAAGGTTATTGAGGATATCAAGTTACAAGAGGGTAACTTGAAATTATAGACCAAAAAGGATAGGAACAATAAGAACACTAAAAATAAAAATCACAAAGCCAATCAGATCGACGTGAATCAAGTAGTTTTGAACCTCTAGAAAGGGGATAAGGGCCAACAACAACAGAATTATCAAGCTCAACCTCCCCCTACGTAGTATAATCAATGCAATAATAAGAAATAGGGTAAAAATGAGGAAAATCACCCTCATCACCAGTTTACACCATTGTCGAAGACGATGGCATCAATTTTTCATCAATTGTGCAAGGCTAAGGCCATCACCTTACTCGATATTAAGTTACTTGATCCAAACCAATCGAGATCGAGAAGATTCAGAGAGGATCAATATTGTTCTTACCATAGAATCTAAGTATCCCTGAATAATTCACACTGCAAGTTGAATTTTGAACCGTTTCACATCCAAGACTACAGTGGTGACTAGAAATGCAAGCCTACCACAATGTGGAAAAATAAAAAGAAACAGAAAGATAATGAATTAAAAAGATAAAAGCTATACTCAGGATGAAATTTTTTCTTTGTACGTGTTTTCCACTATAATCTCGTTGCTTAAGCAGATTGTCAAACTATGTTTCTTGTGTTATAAAAGGATGCCATCAATACTCAATAGTCCACAAATTTAAAATACATAGAGTTGCTTGTTTAGATAAAATAATAGCTTTCTCTGCAACAATGAGATACTCATGCCTTGCATGTTTCATTTGTTCTTGTGTTCAATGACGACTGTGTATGGGTAATTTAGCATAATATTTTATAATTATATGTGTCCCAATATGTTGTTGACAGTTAGAGCCGTAGTGAAGTAGGTTGTCACCAATGAGAAGTGCATGGGAGCATCGCTTCTCCGCCTTCACTTCCATGACTGCTTCGTTAATGTAAGAATTTCTCTTCATATGTTATGTTTCCTGCACAATAACTTTTGGAGCTATGAAACATTAATATTTGTATTAGAAATGTTTTTCTCCCCTTATGATATAGTGTTTGGGCAAGTTTGTATAGTAGTAGTGACAAGTTTGTATTGATTTTCATAACAATATTTTTTTTCAAATTTTAGCTAGGAGGATGGTCATGGATAGTGATGCTAGGAAGAAGAGACTTGAAAACTGCAAGTCTAAGTAGGGCAAACAACAATATTCTGGATCCCACATATAACCTTAGTGCACTCATCTCATATTTTAGTGCTCAAGGGCTTTCTACCAGGGAAATGGTTGTCCTTGCAGGTAATATAAGGTTCCAAGCTCAAAATTTCTCTTTTATGGAATCCTTCCATGGTGTGAATGCCTAACATATATTTTCCATTATTGGTAGGTGCTCATACGATTGGTCAAGCCCAATGTTTCAAAACTTGCAACTCACCAATAACTTGGCTGCCAAATTTTGGCGAGTACTTGGCAACTCGGCAATAATTTGGGAAAAAATCGGCAATAAATTAGAGAAAAATATCGAAGAAATTAAAATAAATAATTTAAAAATTGTAATTTATAATTTATCAAAAAGGATTAAACTACTTCTATCAGCCCATGCAACATTACATTCATTACAATACAATGTACATAAAATCTTAATATAGTTTTCCTTGTTAATATCAATTTAATGTAACTCTCTATATTACATTGAATTGATTAGAAAACTAAGATGCTTAACATAAACAAGAGTTGTGCCATAGATTTAGGTAAAATATTATGAATTTAAGAATTTCCAAATGAAACCAAAATATAAGTAAGAAGCACAACAAATAGAATGTAAATGTAAACGCCTGAATTAGATATCTTGACAATGTGACAATGGTTAACATTTTAGCTTTTTTATTTGGTATTTGACTTATATAGCAAAATACACCTATAAATAATGGAAAGGATCATACTTTCAGGTCATATTGCATAATAAGAAAGCCTCAATCCTAGAAGGCGGTACTTTGGTAATGGAGCTAAAATGAAATGCTTACATATTATTACTCGCAATCTAAATCGAACACCCATTATTGCTCATTTTATCATTTTATCCTTTATTCGTCCTTTGAATGTCAGATTGTCTGCCTCCCCTATTTCTCCCTACCTCCCATGTTTCTCTCTATGGCTCCCCTGCTTGCCTCCCCTATTTCTCCCGTGACTCCCTCCCCTATTTCTCCCTACCTCCCATGTTTCTCTCTGTGGCTCCCCTGCTTGCCTCCCCTATTTCTCCCGTGACTCCCTTATTTCTCCTTGCCTCCCCTGCCTCTGTCCATATTGGCGAGTAACTCTCCACGGGTCGGTTCTCGGCCTAAGCTTTTGCCTAGATAAACTCATAAAGCTGCTGACCCATGAGTTTCATAGGTACTCGTAATAAACCTATGAGTTTCAAAACACTGGTCAAGCCCTCTACACTAACTTCAAGGCTCTCATCTACAACAAATACAATATCACCACCACTTTCGATTCCTCTATGCAATCCAACTGTTCGAGCATAGGAGGTGATGACAATCTGGAACCATTGGATCTTCAGACTCCCACCTCATTCAAAAATTATTACTACAAAAATTTGAGAAGCCAGAAAGGGCTTATCCACTCAGACTTGTAGTTTTTTCATGAAGATTCTATCTCAGAACACCTTTTTCAGTGACTTTGCTGCTACGATGGTTAAAATGGGAAACATCAATCCTCTCACTAGCTCCAACGGAGAGATCTGAATGATCTCCAGGAAACCCAATTGATCGCCATAGTAAAAGTGCATACATTGTGGCTCTAATATAAACTTGTAGTATTAATGATTGATTGTTTTTTATACATAGGGAATCGGTTACATATTGATTGTTAATAGAGCTTGTATTTCAGGATTTTATGATCACGCGTCATGAGATCCAATGCTGATAAAATAGGATGAAATTTCTTAACTACAAATAATTAAGCGATATTGCATCAATCTGTGTTATAGATATCTTTTTAAATAATGGGTTTGTTTTTCTTTTTCATACAAGCCTCAATTATTTATTCCCTAATAGTCTTCTTAGAATATTTTGACCTATAAATTTGTGTTAAAATAATTGGAAAGTTGCACTAGCTATCTATATTTTTTTATTCCAATTAAAGATAGGCCCATGTTTAAGCCTCAATTATTTATTCCCTAATAGTCTTCTTAGAATATTTTGACCTTTAAATTTGTGTCGTTAAAATCATTGGAAAGTCACCATCTATATTTTTGTTCCAATTGAAGATAAACCCATGTTTAATTGTAATTACTTTCTATAGGTCTTAGACTCTAGATTCATTGACATGAGTTCACCTTTACCAAAACTAAACTTATCACACTTAATAATTTATTAATTAAATTATATTGATCCGAATTTTATATAAGAAAAATAGTCTAGATTCTATGTTTTTTAAGTACATTTTATTTGTTTTGATTTTTTTCTAAGGAATGTCATTATTAACTTTATTATGGATATGATTATATTGATGTATATTAGCAATTTGTAGTTGAGTTTACTGCTCTCTTCATAGTTTCGATTTTATTGAGGATAAAATTCTAAAAAAATTAAATGATAAGGTTTAGATCTTAAGAAGTCATAGGAAGAAGCTGTATGCATTAGGGTTTTAATTTATTGGTGTCATACTACCTCTCCACTCTAGAGTGTATGCTGGATGTCTTTTAGGGCATTGTTTTGTTGCTTTCATCAAATTTAATTTACCATTTGGTGGATTGAACCTCTTTTTATGGATAGAGCTCAATTAACAACTCCAACTTTTGTTGAAGCTATAGAAGGGAGCAATGGTGCTAAAGGTGAACAAGCAACCATGAAAGTTCATTTCTAATGTTTATCATGATGTAATATTTCTCCTCCGGATGTTGTTATCCCGTTGAGTGAGTTTAATACTACTTGTTCTTGGCTGGAAAAACATACATTGATAGGGTATTTTTTAGATCACATCCCTAGGGAGACCCTCCTTCAGAACTAGATCCAACAAGTTTGACATGGTGTCAAGGTTGATGCTATCCAGAACCTCACCAAATATTTTTTTTATTTTATTTTGCAGACTCTTCTCAGGCCAAAGTGATCTTCAATCGTGGACCTTGATTTTTTCGTACCTCCTTGTTTATTTTTTAACCCTAGACCAAGAATTTTTTGATCACTAATGATGTTTCTTTGCGGGTTCCAGTCTAGGTTGAATTACCTAGTCTTCCTCTACTACTTTATCCTTACTATTGAAACCTTGTCGTCCCATTGGTGAATTTATCTATTGTGGAATGGATAAATTTTATGTCTCACGCCCTCAAAAGAATTTTTATGTCAAAGTTGATATTTTTAAAGACCTTAGGGAGACTTTTGATGTCAGAGTTGGTGACTATATGTTCAAGAAACATGTTGTCTACATAAACCTACGTAACATATGTTATCATTGTCAATCAGTTACCCATAAGATAAAATATTATACTTTAATGGCAGATAATATTAAAGCTAAATAGACGGTTGTGGCTCTTGTTACTACCAGATATGTCCTTTCTTCCAAAGGGGGGCAATATGAATGGAAGGTAGTCCATAAGAAGGGTGAGAATAGGAAAAGTGTAAACCCCATGGCTACTCCTAGTAGCTCACATCAACCCCTTGTGTCTTTTGTGTTAGCTAGGCATGGTGTGATGATGGAGTAGCATACCATGCAATTGGAAACACCCATTTTTAAGGTTTCACAATGGTTGCTAATGTACCACCGACTAGTGCTTCCTTTATCGAAATTGTTACTTCTTCTACTCCTACTCAGTCTTCAAATTCTCTAGTTTCGCACATCAATGGGTAGTCTTCTTCAAGCTTCATGGAACCTGAACGGGCTTCTATCAATGGTCAAAAATCCTATAGCCTACCACGAGGAGACTCCTTGGTTCACTAGGAAAGAAGTCATTAAATAAAGTTTTGCAAAGTAGGTCAGGAGCATTTTCTCAATAATATTTATGATTCTCTTTTAAACCTCAGAGACACTGAAGATGAAGCCGAACATATGAATCTTGATCGATGTCCATAATTGTTTTACCATGGAATGTCAAAGGGTTGATGGATATAGTCCACAAATACTTAGTCCAAGATGAGATTTCTTTATGCTCTAGGTTTTATGGTACTTGCCATTTTCTTTGGCCAGGTTTATTTTTTTATGCCACCAGTCATTCCCTTGGAAGAGGAGAAGGTATCATTATTTTTGTAGCTAGGTGAAAATATAGTTTTGTATTGTGGGGTGTGGACCCCTCCAATCATGTAGTTTGGGTTTTACTTGAGGTTTGTGGGCTATATTTTAGTATTATTGATGTATATGCCTCCAATGATGCTCAAGAGAATTGTAGCCTTTGGTGATGGTGTGTTTTTTCTTTACCACCTATTTTTTAAGTTATGTGAAAAGATTTTAATATGACTAAAAACTCTTATAGACAAGATAGGACAAATTTCCATATAGTGGGCTATTAGGGAAAGAGACACTTAGTACTTCATTAAAAACAAATTGGGTTTGTTAGATCCCAATTATTATTTTCTCCCTAGGATTTTCCTAAAAATTTATGGTATACGTGGTCCAATTTTTAGGTTGGCCATGAAATAATTCTAAGAATACTGGATAGAGCCATGCTTTTAGATCATGTAAATTTCTTCTTTCATAAGAGAAATGCTTCATTTATGTTTGTTGAAACCATTTCTGGTACCATTACTTTCGACCATTCACCCATCATGTTTAATGTGTTGATGAAATCCCTGCCTCAGAGACACTACAAGTCACAATTGTTTTAAATACTTCCTTTTTTTAGCATCCTTCCAAGGTCTATCATAGCTGCAAAATCTAAAATCTAGTTCCTAGACCTAGTGGAGAGTTAGGTTGGATATAATCGTGGAATGATGTTATTTTTTGTACAACTATCTTACTTTGTACTTTTGAGGAATATGTGGTGTAGTTTAGAAGACATTTCAATTATGTCCTTCATGATGAGCTTACCAAAGCTTCTCTTAGGATTGAGGCCTATTCGTTTAATCTTGAACTTTAGTCTCATGTTGCCCAGCTAAAGCATGAACTTAAAATTACTAAAATTTATGAGGCTTGGGGAGCTTGAATTAAATCCTAACTTCATTGGTTTAAAGTTAGTGATAGGGTCACCAAAGAATTTTTTAAAGGCTTCACCCTCCTAGGTAAGCTACTCAATTCAAGGCCATTCAAGAGAATGGAATAAGGCTTACCTCTCTTTTTAGATGATGAATACTTTTTTCAAGTACTATACTAATTTTTTTCCACTCAAACTTATTACCCTAAGCATGAGCAAGCACTGGCATCTTGTATGGCAGTTGTACCAGTTAAGGTATCAAAGTCTCAAAGAGTAGGATGTGATAAATGTAGGTCTTGAACCATTAGATAGTTATTTATTATTTATATAAATATATAGTACAACTTTAGGCTATAGATAGCTTAGATAGGGACTAACAAATATCCCCACTAATGTTTCTAACAATAATCAAATATAGTGCTAACAACTAACTACTAATATTCGCTAACAATACGAATATATAACCTAGGATAGAAACCTACTACCTAGGAGAATCTATATATTACCAAATAAGGTAATAGTAGTAGTTACTATAAAATAGTAACTCTAACACCCCCCCCTTATTACATTATTTTGGTATTGTATATAACTTTTCCATATAGTGAGGAGACAAATGAAATATGTTGGTATGTTGGCTCTTGCTCTAGCTTGGGCTCTAGCTCATGGCTCTAGATCTGGATCTAAGTGTACCTCTAGATGAGTACCTTTAGGTTTATCTTTGGATCTGCCTATGAATTTACCTCTGGATCATTGCCTCTAGATCTTCATGTAGGTCTACCTATGGATATTTGTCACTAGATCTACCTTTAGGTATGCCTCTGAGCCATTGCTTCTAGTAATACCACTTGGTCTATCATTGGATCTACCACTGGGTTTACTACAGGTTTTACCTTTCTTGTATAAGCCATACAACATTTCTTTCATCTTGGTCCATTGTGTGAGATCTATCCATCCACAATCGTTATGAACCTTGTTGGCCATTTTTACTTTCTACCAATAATTTGAAGAGGAGTGATTTATACATCCACATAAGTTATGAGGACATAGTTTCCAACACCTAGCTTCTACATGTCCAGTTATTCCACAATGACTGCACCAATTCTTTGAAGGAGTTGTTGGAGATTTAGTTTTTTCAAACATGGTTTTACTAGTACTTTCTTGTCCATCATAGCCAATACCTTCATTCTTTGACTTGACTTGTGGCATTACAGGACTTTTAATGCATTTTCCATGTTTACCTAATCCTTTACCATTGAATCCCATTTGCTTCATAATTTTGGATCCAATGCCTTTGGTGTATTTTTCAAAACACCCAAGTTTTTCATCTTCATTAATGCTTTTAACAATATGGTATTTATCACCATTGATGAGAGTATGGAGCTCATTTTGAGGATTTAAAATTTAATTCACTGGTGTCATAATAAAAATATACTTTTATGATGAGATCACCTATGCTGCAACTGATATCTGCCCTTATAGGTAGGAGGTATCCTGTATCACAACAAGAATTGGCCATAATGGGCTTAAGGTCACTTGTGTCACAAAAATCATTCACCACCATGACTTAATGTCACTTGTGTCACAAAAAGCATTCACCACCATGGGCTGAGGTCACTTGTATCACAACAAGAATTCACCACCATGGGCTAAATGTCACTTGTGTCACAACAAGCATCGACCATTAGGAGCATGACCTTTGATTCCTCACTATTTTCCCTTTTCTTTTTGATGTGTTTTCATTAAGCACATCATTAAATCTCAAAGGTATTATCAATATGGGGTAGAGTACAATTTAGGCATTCAAATTTCAAGCATTTATTGGGTGAGAGATTTGGTTTAGCCTTTTGGTGTCACACTAAACCTAATCTACAGAATGGAAACTTACAGGAACTAAAAATGAATTCTAATTTGCAGGAATTGAAATATAACTACAATTGTAGGAATCAAAATTGCTAAATTGAAAGTCTAATCTACTTTTATAGAAATTAAATAACAAAATTTAAATTGCTAAATTTAAATGTTGCTAAAATGAAATCCTAAGTTACATTTGCAGAATTGAAACCTAGTTACTCTTGCATAATTGAAATGATTCTTGTAAATGAAACTTATGCTAAAAACACCTGTCAATGTCCTACCACAAAAGGTCATCAAGCTTTTGCTATAGGAATTGACAACAAAATGAAATATGCTGAAAATGGAAAGTTGCTAAAATAGAAAAGTAGGGAAAACATGGAAAGCAAAGGAAAAATGCTTAATATAATTTGTTAATTGACACACACATAAATTTTGTACACAAACATAAAATAAAACATAAAGAACATTATTCAAACTTAAAACAAGAAAAGTAAACTTGACAAGTAATCTATTAATTCGGTTGCAACAAAATTACAGATTAAAACCTGCCATAAAAATCCTCCTTCTAGATATAAAAGTGGGCCCATACTTCTCGATATAGAAGGAGGTGAAAATAACTCCTTAACTAATTAACACTCAAAAAATGATAAAATAACTACACTTTTATTGATGATAAAACATGCTAAAAATTGTTACAAAAAATTATTGTTCAGTCCTAATTGTTGTTATTAAAAAATCTCCTCTATTCTAATTCCTAACTGGCTCAACCAAAGAGGGATATGTGTTATTTATATAAATATTTACAACATATACCATGCTCAAATCAGCCTATTTGCTACTTTACAGTGATTTGCCAATAATTTTAGATCTGAAATAAATGCAAATCTAGACAATTTATGTCGCACTTGTAGTCATTGGCACTTATAAAGCATCTTTAGTGGTGGGAGTACATGGGATAATTCTAGAAATATCTCACACATATTTATCCACTTCAAAATATGTCATTTCTATCTTGCAAACAACTTCCTATTATGCTGCAGTTATTTCTAGGTTTATCCTAGAAGAGGATCAATTGATCTTTTTCCATGAATGGTGGCTTTGGATGGCAAGGACGATAAAGACAGCTGGGGGATATTTTTCCTTAACCTTCTCAAAATTTTTTCTCTTTTTCCACTATCAAAAATAGTCAAAAATTCAAAAATCATTTTTTGTTCTCAATCCGGAGCTAAGCGGCTCAATCCGAAGAGACTGTATTTCTCAATCTGAAGAGTCTATATTTCTCAATCCGAAGATACCTGTTCAATCCGAAGATCTTTGGAATGACCAATTGTGTGCTATTAATGTGATTTTAGCTGCATTTATCAGGTGTATTAGCCCTTAGGATCAGATTTCAATAGCCTTCATTCCTCTCCATGTGTGAATTCCATGCCTTGCCATTCATTGGTAGCTTGCTAGAATTTACATGGTAAATTACTGCATTTTCCAACTCTACTACACAATTGTAAAATATTGAAATTTATTGCAAATTCAAACAAATTATAACATGGAAAATTTATTCAAATATCAACATGAAGGAGTACATCAAGTTGCTACTGAATTTTTACACTCCATTCACCAAGTAACCATGCTAAAATAGTGCAACAGTGCTGCATAATTGTCCCTGCTCTGTTATACCCTGTTGCTACCTATTTAGAGCATATGAAAATGCTTCTAAATAGGTCATATGTATTCTGTAGTCATTCTGAACTCATTCCATCCATATCCTCATGCTTTGCTTGACAACTTTAAGGTGTTCCTATAAAGTGACAACTTGCTGATTTTTATATGGCTGTTTTTTTTTCAGATTTTCAGATTTACGACAGTCCTAAAATTTTGGCTTCAATGTGGATTTGAAACAAGTTTAAGGGAAAGAAAACATTCAAAAACCATTGAGGAGTTAATGGATATTAGCATACCATATTTTTTAAATTGAAATGCATGTTTTTACTTGCTACTTAATCAAGAAAAATCAGTCACAAAATGCTAAAAATAGTAAAAAACAGAGATATAGTATTCCTAACATAAAATCATGCAAAAAATTAACAAATAGTATATTTTAGTCAACTATTTTACAATTAAATTATCATATGGTAGTAAAAAATTGTGCAATAATGAGGTATTTTTAGGCCTCATCACTTTTTACATTGGGTAATGTCAATTGAAATAAATGACATGTATATTTCCCTTACAATGACAATAGGGATTAGAGCACCATTGTCATTAAGATCTTCACAAGACTCATAATAATGGCTATATATATAGATCTAAGTGTCCTATGGATGAGTACCTTTAGGTTTATCTCTGGATCTCCCTATGAATTTACCTCTAGATCTTCATGTAGGTCTACCTCTAGATCTTTGTCACTAGATCTACCTTTAGGTATGCCTCTGAGTCATTGCTTCTAGGACTACCACTTGGTCTATCATTGGATATACCACTGGATTTACTATAGGTTTTACCTTTCTTGTAGAAGCCATACAACATTTCTTTCATATTGGTCCATTGTGTGAGATCTATCCATCCATAATTGTTATGAACCTTGTTGGCCATTTTTAATTTCTACCAATAATTTGAAGAGGAATGATTTGTACATCCACATGAGTTACAAGGATGTAGTTTCCAACACCTAGCTTCTACATGTCCTGTTATTCCACAATGAATACACCAATTATTTGTCGGAGTTGTTGGAGATTTAGGTTTTTCAAACATGGTTTTACTAGTACTTTTTTTCTATCATAACCAAGACCTTCATTATTTGACCTGAATTGTGGCATTATAGGAATTTTAATACCTTTTTCATGTTTACATAATCATTTACCATTGAATACAATTTTATTCATCATTTTGGATCCAATGTCTTTGGTGTGTTTTTCAAAACACCCAAGTTTTTAATCTTCATCAATGCTTTTAACAATATGGTATTTGTCACTATTTATGAGAGTATGGAGCTCATTTTGAGGATTTTTAATTTTTAAGTCACTGGTGTCACAAGAAAAATCTACTTTTGTGATGAGATCACCTGTGCTACAATTGATATCTACCCTTATAGGTAGGAGGTCTCTTGTATCACAACAAGCATTGGCCACAATGGGCTTAAGGTCACTTGTGTCACAAAAAACATTCACCACCATGACTTAAGGTCACTTGTGTCACAACAAGCATTCACCACCATGGGCTAAAGGTCACTTGTATCACAACAAGCATTCACCACCATGGACTAAAGGTCACTTGTGTCACAACAAGCATCGACCATTAGGAGCATGACCTTTGATTCCTCACTCATTTCCCTTTTATTTTTACATTGGGTAATGTCAAGTGAAATAAATGACATGTATATTTCCCTTACAATGCCAAATAGGATTAGAGCACCATTGTTCTGAAGATCTTCACAAGACTCAAAATCTTTGAGAATGGATTTTACACCACTACATAGTGTGAGAAATGTGTCATCCTCATAAAAATCCATTCCTTCCATCCTTGGTGGAAAGTAAGGATATTTAACTATTTTTTCAACATCACTAGTTAGTTTTGGGGCATTTTATTCTTTGATCTGCCCATTTTAAGGTGTTAGTATATGTCAAAAATGCACCTTTTTACAATAGAATTATGAAATAAGTTTGACTAAGGTGTCGATCACTGCCAAAATGCACCCTTACAAGTCTTCCCCCCATTTTTGTAAAATATTCTTTGATGGAATTTTGCAAGAAGTTTGACTAAGGTGTCGGTCACTGCCAAAAATGCACCCTTACAAGTCTTCTCCCCATTTTTGTAAAATATTCTTTAATGGAATTTTGCAAGAAGTTTAACTAAGGTATCGTTTGCTACCAAAAATGCACCCTTACAAGTCTTCCTCCCCTTTTTGTAAAATATTCTTTGATGGAATTTTGCAAGAAGTTTGACTAAGGTGTCGGTCTCTACCGAAAATGCACCCTTACTAGTCTTCCCCCTTTGTTGCAAAATATTCTTTGAAAGAAGAAAATAATTATCCCCCCTTATTGCAAGTACTTCAAGCAAAAAATTGCTATTATGAAGCCTAAAAAGGTTTACAAATCTTGTCTTCTAGGAAATTTATGAAGTTTTCCCCCCTTAGTGCAAAAATTTGCCTCCTAGGCAAATTATCAAAAAGTTCACCAAAACATCCCCCCTTATTGCAAGTACTTCAAGAAAAAATTTGTTGTTATGAAGCCTAAAAAAAAGGTACAATTTGATGACTTCTTCCGTTCTATTTGCCTTTACAAGTTTTATCTCCTTTTTTACGAAATATATTTTGAAGGAAGAAAATAATTATTCCCCCCTTAGTGCAAACAATTGCTACTATGAAGGTTCCTTATTTCACCAAATTGGTCTCTCTTTCGATATACCCAAATGAGTACTGAAAGAGAATTCACTCAAAAATATATTTAATGGCACCTATTTAAAAACCCTTCTAAAGAAGGATGATCAGTTTGAGGAATTTAAGCTAAAAAAGAAGAGTGAATTTAGGGTATTTTATGGAGTGAATATCAAAATAAAAATTGGCCTTACAAGTGCAATAAATTACACAAATGGGTGTAAAATATGGGGTCTTAAGTGCTTTTGATTTTTAAGTTAAGAAAGGTGTCGAATGCTATAAAAAATGCACCTTATTACAATAATTTTTGTAAAAAAATTGATGTTTGTGTTTGCAAAAATTTGATATTTCAAAATTTCCCCCTTTGTGTTACAATTTTGCAAAAAAGAATCCAATTCTTTGTTTGTCCCCCCTTTTGTTTACAAAATTAACAAGGTTTTTAGGAAATTTTTAGATCCCCCTAATTTGCAAAAAAAATGTGCAAGTTTTGTGTTACATACCTAAATTTTGAGAAAAAAAAATGCACAATTTTGGCTTTATATTTTGCAAAAAGTTTGAGCCCAACTTATTTTGTTTTGTTTACAAAAAAATTAAATGTGCAAGTTCTTGTGTTAGATCCCACCTTCTGAGAAAACAAATGCATAATATTTCTTTGATTTTGCAAAAAAATGAGGATCCTCCTGTTTCTTTGATTTGATTGCAAAAAAAATAAATTTATTCAACAATTTAATTAATAATAAAATATTTTTGCTAAAAATCAATGAGATTACCAAAAGGAAATGTAATAAAATATTGATTTTTGAGAAAAAAATTATTAAATTATTAAAAAAATGGGAAAAACTTATTAAAAATTGCAAAAAAAATAATTTTTACAGGTTTCTTTGACAAAAAAAAATGTTTTCTTTGGTGTGGGTAGGGATGGAGCCCATGACCTTGTGAGAAGCGACATGGCTCTGGTCGCCCAACTAGTCCAGCTGGAGCACTAGAAGAGAGCAAAGGGAAGTAACTTCCCTTTTGTTTTCTTTCCTACTGATCAGTGAGGAAAAATTAAAATGTGGGACTTTTTGGCCCCACATTTATTATGTTGTGGGATTTTGCAGTGTATAAAAATAAATCTACGCCCTTATACAAATTATTACCTACAAAAAATCAGAAGATCACCATTTTTTCGTACATGCTAACCAAGGAGAATATGACAAGTCAGTGCCAATTGGAATGCAATACGTTAGCTCACCAACGAGAGTGCAACATCATAGCCAATCAAATCGTGCCATATGTCTATGCTTGGTCAGATGCCATGCCAATCAACCAATGAGGTCATACCATATCAGCACCATGGGGTGCATGTCCGCCACATCAACCGCTTAGTTAGTAGCCTTGATATGCATGTTGTTAGGTGTTGACCATGTCAATTCCTCGATATCCATGCTTAGGATGACATAAATATGGGATTAGCAACCATTATTAGAATTCATGTTGATCAACATGCATTAGAGTGCAGGTTGACTTCCAGATCAAAGGATTCCATACCATCAAAGTTTTTAGAGATCACACCAATATCTGCTATGGAGGTTGTGGAGTTGTTTTCAAGTGTCTACACTATTTGATCGAAGGGATATCGTCGATGGTTTTAGTACGCCAATAGTGTTTGGTAAATTATGCAAGGATCCAGTGTGTTGTAATCAGTCAGATCTAGTTGTTAGTTATTGCATCAACATGTGCTAGGATTTCACGTCCATCAAGGATTTTCTATGGTCTACTGTCGATTGGATGTAATATTTCACATCATGCAGTGCTCGTAGATCTACATCTGATTCAGTGCCAACTAGACGAGATGCCAATTGCAAAAAATTCCATCTCAATTTCCATACCAAACATCCAAATTTTTGGCAACCAAATATCACCTTTCGAAGCATGTTATGTTGCTCAGGATCCACCTTGAGATTCATTTTAAGTAGTAGAGGGGTCCCATATTAGGATTTGTGCCCTATTGGGTTCGATCAGTTCTATACAATCCTCTATTTGGAGTATGGTCTAGATTTTTATACCTTAGGAAATGTGTCCAGGTGCAAGATAGAATTCACTACTTTCTCCCAGCTCTACAGGTCTTGCTCATAAAGCATTCTGATACCAATGTAGTTCTTGAACCATTAGATAGTTCTTGATTATTCATAGAAATATATATTATAAATTTAGGCTATAGATAGCCTAGATAGGGATAAACAAATATCCCCACTAATGTTTCTAATAATAATCAAATATAGTGCTAACAACTAGCTACTAATATTTGCTAACAATACGAATATCTAACCTAGGATAGAAACCTACTACCTAGAAGAATCTAAATATTACAAAATAAGGTAATTGTAGTAGTTACTCTAACATAGTAACTCTAACATTAATAAATACTCTCCCTTACATATCTAGAGGATGCATTATCTCAAATGTAAATGACAAAGCCCCAAGTTTGGATGGCTTTACCTATGAGTTCTACAAGGGTCTTTGGGACATAGTTGATCTTGATATACATAAAATATATCTAGAAGCTCTTCAAGTAGGCTCTTTGAGAGAAATTATTAATAGGGGTAATATCAAATTCATACCCAGGCAATGGGACCCAAAGTTGATCACTATTTGGAGGCCTATTACTTTGTTGAATGTTAGTTACAAGATAATTACCAAAGTTTTGGCTCTTTACCTTATACCTCTTCTTCCTTTGATAGTTAGATTTGAAAAAACTGGCTTTATTCAAGGAAGGTACATCCTTGAAAATATTGTCTATATAGAAGGGTATGGAATGGGCCTAGATGTTAAACTAGAACATGTTTTTTATTAATATTGATTTTGAGAAATATTATTATTGCATTGAATGAAGATTTGAATAACATGAGCTTATACTAAGAAGGGGGGCGAATAGTACAAGATAAAAAAATTTACTTTTCAATCCATATAACAACATCAAAAATATTAAAGTAGTAAGCATTAGAAAAATCATCACATACATAAGAGACATTATTTAACGTGGTTCACCTAATGTGGGCTACTCCACAGAGAAAAAATTCCTTATAATTTTTCTCAATAAATTCTTTTGGGAATCAATTCCCTATTACAATGTTTATGGACCCCTATCCACAAGAGACACCAATCCCATTACTTTGATTTGTGAAAATCTATCCATAGGAGAACTCTTCCTCCTTTTCTCTAGCTGGTGATCTTCTAGAAAACTTTTTCCCCCACTACACTTGCTTGTGGATCTCTCTCCATAGAAGAACTTTGTTCTTACTACCCTAGCTAATGGATATCTATCCACTAGATACTGTTGTCATCTGCTTTATCACCTCCAAATATTGCTCTCAATTTTGTCTCAGATATACACCAAAATTTGTCCTAAGTGTAGTACAAATCTAATCTATCTCCACTCACAAATCTACTCCCAAATCTCTATCTCAAATCTATTCCCAAGCCTTAACACAAAGCTTGATTAACTCTGCTTAGATTTACCCGAAGCCTTAACTCAAATCTTGATTAAATTAAACCTTCTCTAAATGTTGTCTCAAGTCTTCACAAGACTTTCTAAAAATTTTCTTCAAGTCTTCATCAAGACTTGCTCAAATCTACCTTCAAGTCTTCACCAAGACTTGCTCAAATCTGCTCTAGCACATGCTCAAACCTACTCTAACACATGCTCAAAATAGCTCACAAAATATGCTCACTCATTCAACCAATGAAACACAACTTGTTCACAAACCCTAAACAAGTGTTTTCATACTTATTCAAACAAAGGGCACAATGTGGGTCTCAAACCCTAACTCAAATAATTCTAAATATCTATCTCAAATGTTCTCTTAAAATTCACCAATGAAGCTTATAAAAACTCACTCAATTATTTCCAACAATGCTTATCAAATAATCCTTTTCACTCCACCTTATATTTCACAACATTCAATTCAACAACACTGTAATAAAAGGATGATGTGCCCATACCTTTTTATTTTGATGGAGATATGTCTTCAAAACATGTCTCACTCACAATAACTTTTGCAACTATAACAGGTTAGCACAATACTTCTTTATGAGTTAGCAAAACTTTAATATGTGTTCCCAATTAAATTCCAAACCACACTCTTGGTTTCTCAAAATATTGCATCAACTCATATAATCAAACCCTTCAAAATATTTTAGCAAAACATACACACATTCAAAATTCCTCATACACCTTTTAACTCCCACTTAACATATTTAAAACAAAAACAACAAGGATTCTTATTACTCCAATAATTCACTTTAACTTCCTTCAAATAATTAAATGCATGGAATAATAAAAATTATTCCCTTATATCTCCATTTATCACAAATGCATTTCCAACAGAAATATTGTTGGACATTTTGAGTCCCTAAGCCAAAGTTGTCAATGATGTCAAGATGCCAGTGATAGTTCTTCTCCAGTTCAAGTGTAAAGTTCAATGGAAGTTGTAATGGGTTAAAATATTTTTATTTTACACCTAAAATAATGGTTCAGAAAATGGTTTCAATTCTCCTTTGGAAGCAAATATATCCGAAGCAATGGAAGGATATAATATTATAATCTTTATTATAATATTTATCCAAGGTGGTGAAAAACCCAAATAAATTATTATAATTTTAATTATAATATTATTTGGTTTACAAAGGACAATTAATTATTTTTTATAAAACCCTAAGGTTGGGTTTTGGAGGGAAAAATATTTCAAAGCGCAAAGTTTAAAGTAAATTAAACCCAAAGTTGGGGTTTAAATAAAAAGGCTTTCGAAGCCTCTATATTTCCACCGACGTCGTCATGGAGGAGCTAGCACCGACATGTCCAAAGCAAATATAATACATATAAATACTTTTGCAAAACCATTGGAAATTTACCCTTGCTCGAATTAATAAATATGTGGCATGCAAAAAAGAGAGCTTGTGATTTATGAAAACATGGTAGTGAAAGGCATAGAGGAGGAATATTATGTCCTCAAGTTTCATTAGGCAAGCATGGCCTAGTGGTAGTTGGGAAAGCGCAAAGGTGTTGGCAACAAGGTGGTTGACATTTTGAATCCCCATGTGCATTTTTTGGTGTGTTTTTTGAGGCATCCAATGCACATGACCTTTTGCTTGACAGAAGGTGGTGTGAGATTAAGAAGCATGTGGTGCTTCTTTAATCTCAAGCGAGCGCTTGGCTCATGCAGTGACTTTGGCCACGGTTAAGGTGCTTGTGGTAAGATGAGGTTGAGGGTTCAATTCCCTCCAAGGAAAATGTATTTAATATTGATTTAAATTTTGTTAGTTGCATAATGTTGGAGGAATAAGGGTGCATAAGTGATTATTATTTTTATACATTAAGGCATGAAATTTATGGTGAATTTTTGTTGAGGATTATTGTGGAAGGTTTGATATTTGAAATTTATAGTGAATGTTTGTTGAGGATTATTGTGGAGATATTGATATTTGAGATTTATTATTTTAAAAGTAATAAGGAGTTTTAGTTAAGTCTTAGTAATTTCTTATTAATACTTTTGAGCAATATTTTTTTATAAGGGTTTTTCCATTTAAAGAAGACTATGGTGAATGCTATTTTTTAGTTGGAGTAATAAGGTGTATTTTGGGTCATTATTTTGTATTGTGATTTGATTGACGTCTTCTAACCCTTATTGATATTGAAAAGAGAAATTTGTGAGTGTGGCAGATTTGTGAGATCAACTCCTTGTCAAACAAAAGGTATGGGCAAATTCTTCCTTGGTTGAGTTGGTTGATTGGCTTACTTGAAAATTAAGTTTGGAGTGAAAAGGATTTGATTAGGGTTTCCTTTTTGAAAGTGTTTGAGTTAATGCTTCAAGGTTTTCTGAATTAAGAGTCATGATTAAACCTTGTTTGATAAGCATTGTTGTTGAGACCATTGGTTGAGTGGAGTGTTTGAGTTAATGCTTCAAGGTTTTTTGAAAGTAAGAGTTGTGTTTAAAACCTTGATTGATAAGCATGGTTGTTGAAGTGAGTTGTTATACAAAGAACTTGAACTAGGGTTTGAAAAGATCATGAGTATCATTGTTATGTAAGATTTGTTGTTGAGCATTGTTGGAAATATATTGAGTTGGATGATACATGCTTGGACTAGGGTTTGTGAGAAAGAGTTGCTTTTTGAAGTGATTCATTGAGCAGAGTTGATTGAGCCTATTCAAGTGGATGTATGAAGTGATTATTCAAGTACCATAAAACAAATTATTCCATATTATGATTTGAGTTGAGATTGAGTTTTGATAATAGAACATATTGAGTCTCTAACAATTCTCTTTATGCTTCTATGATATTGAGTTGAGAAAGTGAATGAGTTTTGAGTATAGAACATATTGAGTCTCTAGCAATTCTCTTTATGTTTATGTGAGATTGATTTGAGTTAAGAAAGTGATTGAGCATTGAGTAAAGAACATATTGAGTCTCTAAAAATTCTCTTTATGTTTCTATGAGATTAGACAAGTTATGTGTGAGCTTGTTGAGTAGATTTGAACAAGTTCTGTGTGAGCTTGTTGAGCAGATTTGAACAAGTTTTGTGTGAGCTTGTTGAGAAGTTTTGGATAATTTCTATGTGATATTTTTGAGAAGATTTGTACAGGTTATGTGTGGACCTGTTGAGCATATTTGGATAGGTTATGTGTGGAAATATTGAGAAGATTTGGACAGAGTTTGTGTGGACCTATTGAGCATATTTGAGTAGTTTTTGAGTGGACCTCTGTGTGGACCTATTGATAATATTTGAGCAGGTTCTAAGTGGACCTATTGAGCAGATTTGAGAAGGTTTTGAGTGGACATGTTGAGAAAATTTGAGTAGGTTCTGAGTGGACCTATTGAGAATATTTTTGCTATACCAATTGGACTGTGTTTAGTGTAGATTTGAGTGGACTTGTGCTAGATCCACTGGCCTATGTTTAGTGCAATAGTTGAGCATATTTGTGCTAGACCAAATGGAATGTGTTTAGTGCATATTTGAGTGATCTTATTGAGCAGACTTGTGCTAGACCAATTGGATTGTGTTTAGTGTAAGAGATTGAGTAGAGTTGTGCTAGACCAATTTGACTATGTTTAGTATAGAATTGAGATAGAGCTTTGGAGGTGATAGAGTAGAGAGGATAGAGTCTCCAGTGGATAGAGATCCATTAGCCAAGGTGGCGAGGATAAGTATTTTGAGTGGGGAAAAGACTTTAGAGGAGAGAGATCCACAAGCTAGTGCGGTGGAGGCAGTAGTCTTCTAGAGGATCACCAACTAGAGAAGAGGAGAAGGAGGTCTCCTATGGATAGATCCAAAAACCAAATTTGGGGGATCAACATCTCATTTGGATGGAGTTCCATAAACATTGTAATTGGGAAGGATTCCTAAGAGATTGATTGAGAAAATTTTAGTAAAATATTTTCTCCATGGAGGTAGCCATATTTGGGTGAACCACATTAAAATTGTGTCTCTATTGTGTATGGTTTTTTATGCATTGCTTTGATTACTTCTATTGATACTTCTATCTATACACTGCATAATATTGATTTAGAAATAAAAGTAAAAAATGCTCTTTTACTATTCACCCCCCCTCTTAGTATAAGATTGTGTTCTTAAAATATAACCACCATTCAAAATAATATTCCAAGGCACTTAATAATTTCACTATGTCAAAATCCAAATTAATTCAAAACCCATTTTATGCCAAAAAGTAAAAATTATTTTTAACACCTTATACCTCCCACGTTAGCGTTAACCATACAACTTAGAACCTTAGGCAAAAAATTTATTAAAGCAAAAAATAAATACCTTGCACGCTGCCTCCACGGGAATCAAACCCTCGCTTCGCCTACTGCTTGCACCTTGGCTGTGGCCTAACCACCGCGTGAGCTAAGCACTCACTTGAAACAAAAATGTTCCCACTACCCTTTGTACCTTTCACTAGCACCAAAACTATTTGAAATAAAAACCTTTCCCTTCTTCTACCGTTGGGAATCAAACGTGAGACCTACCGTTTGCCAAAGCCTTACATTGCCAAGCCTTGCCACTAGGCCAATAGCATGGTTGGTGATAGGGGCATGCACCTTTACCTCCTTATCCTTCCAGGTGCTCCTCTTTTATTTTTAAAAATAAAACCTTCATCTTATTTCACCCATGAAAATTCGCATCAAACAATTTAATCAACCTCTCACTTATGCATTTTAGAGACTTACCTTTGGCCTCCCAATTTTATGGTATAAATACCATTTTTATTCCTTGCTTGGAGGTTGGATGAAATTAAAAAATTTAAACCTTAAACTTGGCGCCAAACCCTATTTAGGGTTATAAAATTATTATAATATAAATATTATAATTATTTTATAAATAACCTTAGGCTTTCTCTTAACACTTTAATATTATAATAATAAATATTATAATATTATTTCCTTTGGGCCTAGGTGTTTCCTTCCTTAACCTTAGGCCTTATCTTAACAACTTTAATATTATAATAATAAATATTATAATATTATTTCCTTTGGGCCTAGGTATTTCCTTCCTTCAGGGTATTTAGACAATCTTTTGACCAACCATGTGAAGATTTAAACCAAATCTCTTGGGCTTAAAATATAAATATTTTAACCCTTTTTTATCAATCTCTTTGCACTGAGATGAACTGACTCTTGACATCAATGACAACATAATTACTCAAAATTTCCAACAATCTCCCCCTTTGTCATTGATGGCAATCCTTTTTCCTTAACCATTCCTTTTTCCTTTTTCTAATTCTACTCCCCTTGAGAAATTGCTCCCCCTAACTGCATGCTCTCCCCCTAACTCAAATCTCTCCCCATTTGACATCAATGGCAAAGGGAATCCTTTGGGGCTAAAGATAATACTCTTAGCTCAGCCCCCTCCCCACCTCCTCTCCTTGAGGTGATTAATTTTGGGGTGGGAGTAAAACTACTCCCAATTTTCTTCTGATATACTCAAAAGTTTCTTTTGGAAGTGGTTTAGTGAAAATATTCGCAATCTGCTCCTTTGTAGTAACATATTCTAAATTGACTTGCTAATATATCACCTGCTCTCTCAGAAAATGATATTTGATCAAGATGTTCTTGGTCCTAGAGTGCATCACCGAATTCTTTGAGATATTTATAGCACTTGTATTATCACACAGTATGGGGATAGGGTGATCATGCTCTATATTGAAGTTCTTTTAAAGTTCACTTCATCCATAACACCTATGTACAACAAGAAACCACTGCAATATACTCTGCCTCTACTGTGGATAAGGATATTGATGCCTATTTCTTGCTTAGCCAAGAGACTAAACAATCTCCAAGAAAGAATGCTCCTCCACTTGTACTTTTTCTATCATCAATACTACCTACCCAATCTGCATCTATATATGCTATGAGAGTGAAATTATCACTTTTGGGGTACCAGAGCCCAAAATCCATAGTCCCTTTTAAATACCTAAGAATCCTTTTTACTACTACTACATGTGTTTCCTTTGGTGCTGCTTGAAACCTTACCACTAGTCCCACTTCCTGCATTATATTTGGTCTTGTAGCTATGACATATAGTAAGCTGCCAATCATAGATCTGTATAATTTTTTATTTGCCTCAGAGATTCATCATATTTACTTAACTTGCATCTTGTAACCATGGGGGTACTTACTGGTTTGCAATCTTCTAACTTGAATTTCTTTAGCATCTCTTTTATATACTTGGTTTGTGAGAGAAATACACCTTTCTCTGATTGTGAAATCTAAAGTCCAAGAAAGAAGGAAAACTCACCAAGCATTGACATTTCAAATTTACTTTGCATACTCTTTGCAAATTTCTAGCACATCTTATCATTGTTGCCTCCAAAATTGATATCATCCACATAAACAACCACAATTAGTAAGTCATTTCCTTCATTATTGATGTATAAGTTACTATCCACTATTCCTTTTCTGAAACCTAATTCCTAAAGATACTTATCCAATCTTGAATACCAAACTCTAGGAGCTTCCTTTAGTCCATAAAGTTCCTTCTTTAATCTACATACATAGTTTGGTTTATCAATTAGGCTAAATCCCTCAGGTTGCTCAATGTAAACCTCTTCTTCCAGGATACCATTTAGAAAGGATTATTTAACATGCATATGATATACTTTGAAATTTTTGAAACTTGAGAAGGCTAAAAATATTCTTATAGCTTCAATTCATGCAACTGGAGCAAACATCTCATAAAAATCAATCCCCTCAACCTATGCATAACCTTTGCATACTAATGTTGCTTTGTTTCTGACTACCTGACCATCTTCATTTAACTTGTTTCTGAAAATCCATTTAGTGCCATTCACATTCTTACCTTTTGGTTGTGGGACAAGTTTCCAAGTCCCACTTTTTTCTATTTGATCTAGTTCCTCATTCATTGCCTTGATCCAAAACTTATCTTCTCTTGCCTCATTAAAATATTTGGGCTCAATTTTAAATAGCAAATAAAAATTTGCATTCTCACTTGTTCCTATTATCTTTCTCCTTTTCTGTCTCTCATTTGGATTTCCAATGATTAGATCTCCTGGATGATTTTTTTACACATATCTGGATGGAGTTTTGGGTAGTAGTCTTTGTGTTTCTTCTTCTTCTTCTAATTCTTCACCTAACTCTTCTTGGCAACTTTCTTCTTCCTGATACACAATTTCTCGAGCTGGTTCTCTTGACCCTATATGCTCATCAACTATCACATTTATACTTTCTATAATAGAATGTGTCCTTTTTTTATAGCATCTATAGGCTTTGCTCTTGGTGGAATAGCCAAGAAAAATACCCTCATCACATCTTGAGTCAAACTTACCCAAAATTTTCTCTTCTCGTCTTATGTAACATTTTCTTCCAAATATTTTGAAATATTTTACTGATGGTTGGTCTTCCTTTCCAGAGCTCATATGGGGTTTTGTGGTGATTTACTCTTATTTGAGCTCTATTGATGATATACACTGTTGTATGTACTGCCTCTTTCCAAAAACCATCTGAAATATTAGACTCATTTAACATGGCTCTGGCAATATTTTCAACAGTCACATTTTTCCTCTCAACTACCCCATTTTTTTGAGGAGTTCTTGTTGCTGAATATTCTCTTTTCATCCCATGTTGTTCACAGAAGTCTACAAATTTATTTGAGGTAAATTCTCCTCCTCTATATGATCTTAAACCCTTAATCCTTCTACCTGTTTCATTTTCCACTAATTCTTTAAAATATTTAAACTTCTCAAGAGCTTCTGACTTTTCTTTCAAGAAGGCTACCCAAATCATTCTGGAATAATCATCTATAAATAATATAACGTAACTTTCACCTTGTAGACTCTTTGTCCTTGTAGGACCACATAGGTCAGTGTGCACTAGTTTCAATGGCTCAGATGACATAAATCCTTTTGACTTGAAACTTGTTCTAGTTTGCCTCCCATGCTGGCAATGTGCACAAATTGTATTTTGTGGCCTTTTTATCTTGGGTAAATCTCTGACAGCTTGCTTGTTTCTTATTTTCACTATGTTTTCAAAGTTCAAATGACCCATTATTTTATGCCACAACCAACTCTCATCTTCTTGTGATAGAAAACATTTTTCTCCTTTAATATCACTTAGCATGTAGAGGTTGTTTGTAGTTCTATTTGCATATGCAATAAGCTTTCCAGTTTTAGACTTTATGATCTCACATCTATTTGGATGAAATGTAACCGTGTGCCCCTGATCACAAAGTTGGCTTACACTTAGTAGATTTTGCCTTAACCCCTTGACATACAATACATTCTCCATATTTATTTTTCCATTATCTAAACTCAAAGTTCCTTTTCCACAAATTTTTTCTCAACCATTATCACCAAATTTTACTGATCCTCCATCAATTTCTTTGAGTACAAGAAATTTACTTTTATCTCCTGTCATATGACTAGAACAACCACTATCAAGGAACCATTGTTTTCCCTTATCTTGAACATGAAGGGTTGTTTGTACTAACATTGATCTAAATTTATCATGCTCTTTTCCCTCTCTCCTAATTGTTGAAGTTATATTCTTTTTACTTGACTCAGGAAATACCATTTTGCACCATTTAGCCTTGTACCCAAAATTATTGCATTTATAACATATGACATCATAATTCATAAGAGGTGCAAAAGAATTGAAATTTCTATCAATATTATTTTTCACATAACCAGTGCAATATGTAGCTCTATGACCATATTTGTTACATAAAAAACAATAGCCATGGAAGAGATTTTGTAACCTATTGGAGTGCCTTGAATGATATGGTCGAGTGCTTCTTCTTTTGTTGTTCTTGTAATTGAATTTTGTCCATGGATCTTCTTTACCCTCTTCTTTCCTCGTGCCTTTTCCTTCTAGAGTATTAGCATGAATTATGAGCTCATATTTATTTGATGTCTCTATTTCTTGAGAGCTTGACTCCTCTTTCTATTTCCCTAACTTTATATCTTGTCGTAACTTAGTCTTTTTAACTTCATTCCTTAGAGAGATAATTTTTTATTCCAATATTTCACACTCTACCTCTCTTGCCCTTAATAGTTCTATCATATCATGTTCAATTTTCTTTCCCTCTTCCACTTTTATCTTGAGTTCTGTAAGATTTTGTAGAAGTTCCATCTTTGCTTCTTCATCCTCTTGAATTTGATCCTTCAAACTTGAGTTCTTCCTTCTGATCTTTTCTAAATTTTTGAGAGCAACAAAAAAATTTTCTTTTATGTCAATTGTGGCCTCTTCTTCATTTTTTGAGGTCATGTATGTTCTTATGGGATCTTCCTCCAATATGTTAGGCTTTTCATGAAGGAGCCCACTCTAATACCAATTGAAGAACATGAGCTTATACTGAGAGGGGGGGTGAACAGTATAAGATAAAACTTTTTACTTTTCAATCCATATGATAACATCAACAATATTAAAGCAGTAAGCATTCTACAAATCATCACACACATGAGAGACATGATTTAACGTGGTTCACCCAATGTGGGCTACTCCACGGAGAAAATATTCATAAATTTTCTCAATAAATTCTTTTGGGAATCAATTCCCTATTACAATGTTTATGGACCTTTATCCAAAGGAGACACCAATCCCCTTACTCTAGTTTGTAGAACTCTATCCACAAGAGAACTCTTTCTCCTCTGCTCTGGTTGGTGATCTTCTAGAAGACTTTTACCCCCACTACACTGGCTTATGGATCTCTCTCCACAAAAGACCTTTGTCCTTACTGCCCTAGCTAATGGATCTCTATCCACTAGATATTTTTGCCCTTTGCTCTATCACCTCCAAAACTTGCTCTCAACTCTATCTTAAATTTGTACCAAAATTTATCCCAAGTGTAGTACAAATCTTCTCTAACTCTATCTTAGGTTTAGCACAAATATGCTCTCAAACCTCTATCCTCAAATTTTTCCTCAAGCCTTCTCAAAGCTTAAACTTAACTTCCAACTTCTCAAAGCTTTCCAATCTTGCTCTCAATGTTGTCTCAAATTTTCATAAGACTTGCTCAAATCTGTCTTCAAGTCTTCACCAAGACTTTCTCAAATCTACCTTCAAGTCTTCACCAAGACTAGCTCAAATCTACTCTAGCACATTCTCAAAACCTCTAACACATCTCAAAATCTCAAAAAATCTCAATCATTCAATCAATGAAACACAACTTGCTCACTAACCCTAAACAAGTTTTTTCATAATTATTCAAACAAAAATCACAATGTGTGTCTCAAACCCTAACTCAAATAATCTTCAATATCTATCTCAAATGTTCTCTAAACATTCACCAATGAAGCATATAAAAACTCACTCAAATATTTCCAACAATGCTTATCAAACAATCCTTTTCACTCCACCTTATATTTCACAACATTCAATCTAACAACACTTCAATCAAAGGATGATATGCCCATACCTTTTTTCTTTGATGGAGATATATCTTCAAAACATGTCTCACTCACAATATCTTTTGCAACTATAAAAGGTTAGCACAATACTTCTTTATGAGTTAGCAAACCTTCAATATGTGTGCCCAATTAAATTCTAAACCACTCTCTTGGTTTCTCAAATTATTGCATCAACTCATATAATCAAACCCCCAAAAAAAATTAAAAAAAAAAAAAAAAAAACCAATACCAATTAACATATTCAAAATTAAGATTCTTATTACTCCAATAATTCACTTTCAACCTAATATATTATAACTTCCTTCAAATATTAAATGCATGGAATAATGAAAGTTATTCCCTTATATCTCCCACTTATCATAAATGCATTTCCAACAAAAATATAACCACCATTCAAAATAATATTCCAAGGCACTTAACAATTTCACTATGTCAAAATCCAAATTAATTCAAAACCCTTTTTATGCCAAAAAATAAAAATTATTTTTAACACCTTATACCTCCCACGTTAGCGCATACCATGCAACTTAGAACCTTAGGCGACAAATTTATTAAAGCAAAAAATAAATACCTTGCACGTTGCCTCCGTGGGAATCGAACCCCTTACTATGCCTACCACTTGCGCCTTAGCTGCGACCTAACCACCGCATGAGCTAAGCGCTCACTTGAAACAATAATGCACCTACTACCCTTTGTATCTTTCACTGGTGCCAAAACTATTTGAAACAAAAACATTTCCCTTATTCTACCATCGGGAATCGAACGCGAGACCTATCATCCACCAAAGCCTTACGTTGCCAAGCCTTGCCACTAGGCCAACCATGTGGTTGGTGATAGGGGCATGCACCTTTGCCTCCTTATCCTTCCACGTGCTCCACTTTTCTTTTTAAAAATAAAACCTTCATCTTCTTTTGCTCACAAAAATTTGCATCAAACAATTTAATCAACCTCTCACTTATGCATTCGGAGACTTACCTTTGGCCTCCAAACTTTATGGTATAAATACCATTCTTCTTCCTTTCTTGGACGTTGATGGAAATTAAAATATTTAAACCTTAACCTTGGCACCATACCCTATTTAGGTTTATAAAATTATTATAATATAAATATTATAATTATTTTATAAATAACCTTAGGCTTTCTCTTAACACTTTAATATTATAATAATAAATATTATAATATTATTTCCTTTGGGCCTAGGTATTTCCTTTCTTCACCTTAGGCTTTCTCCTTGACAACTTTAATATTATAATAATAAATATTATAATATTATTTCCTTTGGGCCTAGGTATTTCCTTCCTTCGGGGTATTTAGACAATATTTTGACCAACTAGTTTTCATTCAAACTATTGCTATGCTATTTAGAGATGCTTCAGATATTCTCAATATGAATAATTCACAGTCTGAAGAAGTGGTAATTTTTAGGTCTATTCAATAAGGGTATCCTATTGCTCCCTCTTTATATGTACTTTCTACTAAATCCTTCGGCTATATTTTAGTTTCTCAATCTTCTACAAGTCTTATTAAAGGAATTGCTCTTTCAAATGATCAAGGACAACTTATCAATGGTCACTTATTGATGACTTATTTATTCCTATAAGGGAATAGAAGTAATCTATTTCTAATGCTTTGTGTTGTTTGAACACATTTTGCACAACCTCTAGTTTTAGCATATAATGGAGGAAGACCTTCAACTTTAGAAAATCTCCCTTTCCTATGCCACCTTGGCTTCAAGGGTATCATTGGAATTGGATCTCTCTTGGAGAAGTTTTTAAGTTTCTTGGTATTGATCATATTTAGAATTATGTGCTTCAAATATTTGAAAAGAAACTTGATTTCTATCTTACTACGAAGTTATCATTAGCAGGTAAATTTCATATTTGCTCTAAAGTTTTAGCTACCACTCATGTATACTATTCCTCTTGTTGGGTTCCTTCATGAGCTTGTTTTAAGAAGCTTGAGAAACTCCTTCAAGATTTTATTTGGAATAATTCTTCTAAAACAAAGGGATTTCGTAGAGTTTCCTAGGATATTTGTTGTCTTCCTAGAGAATCTGGCAAAATGGATTTGTTGGATTGTATATGGTAAGGTATTGCTTTGTGTGCTAAGTGGATGGTTAGGGATATGAGGGGAGATAACTATTGGAATGTTCTAGTTTGAAATTTCATTTCCTTTGGTCTTCCCTTAAACCGTAGAGCATGGAGAGGGTTGGATTTTCTCTTTCTCATTGTTGCACCAGTTTTTGTTAAGATTTTAGGCTCCTTTGTTATTAAAATTATATGGAAATCCTGGCAGTAGCTCACTCCTTGGATATGTTAGAGAGGAGATGGATTCCATAAAGGCTTATCTATAATTCTATAAATATTTGGTTGTCCCACATGTTTCTTCATCAAGATTATCCTTTAGATGGGGTGTAATGGATTCATGCTCAATGATTTTTCAAAAAGGATTTTGTTACAATAATTGATTTCTTTTATCGCCAGATTAGAGATTAGATCCCATGGAATGAGTTCAAACTCACCTTCAGACTGATTGATGTGTACAAAAATACTTATGATGCTATTATTGCTCTCACATTTTTTTGTAGGTTGCACAATATTGATGTGCACTCGCAGCATCCTTGGTGGTATGTTGACACTCCTTTGCTTAATTATAAGGCACATTAGGGTATAAATTATTATCTCCTCATATTCCTTTGGTGCCTAATCTCAATCAGTGTTAGGAATTATTTTCTACAAGGACTAGATTGATAGAATGTTTGGGCTACTTATGTTGAGCTCAAGAAATATTTTTTTGCATGGATATTGTTGTGTTAAGGCCTTGCCTTGGGGGAATGTTTGAAGCACCTTGGAATTCCTGATACTAAATGTCCTTTTTTTGGTGTACCCGAGTCTTGTACTCACCTCTTTTGGGATTGCAAAATATCTAAGTAAGCTTGTAAATGGGTCCTTTCCTTTTTTTTACCATTTACAACTACAAGAGTTTCTTGGGCCCAAGCTCTTCTTGGGGACTCTTTTACTTTGTCTCTTCCATGTTTTGAAGTGTGGCATGTTTATAGGATTAGCATGCTCTTTCATATTTGGAAGGCTCATAACAAAATTATGCTTAAACAATATACACCTTCTATCACATTTACTTGTGTTGATAAATTAGAAGACTTTAGTGACATGTGGTTACAGATATGTACTCAAGTAAATCAAATTGTTAAGGAGTTGGATTACCTGAAAGTTCTTTTGGTGCATTGGTCCAATGCTCCTTGTGCAGTTAATTGGATATCCCCAGAGCGCTCTTCTCAAGAGTATTTTTTGATCCCACTCTTGTCATCAACCTCTATCATATGCAAGAAGTTCTCCCATAGATAGGCACTGGTCCCAACCCTCACCAGTCAAGAAGTGGCCTAATATTGACATTGCTTCTTCATCCCGATAGGTTGGCGGGTGGGATGATGTTCAACCATTTTCACCTGGGTCAGTTGTTGGCTGGAGTGGCGAGGGTACTAAAGGTCTTAATCGCAACGTAGAGAAGTGGATTCCTATCCCATAATCACTAGTAGTTTATGCAGGACAACACACCAGGGCACATTACTCCATATGATATACTTTCTTTGATGTAATGATCATTAATGATCATGATAGGTAAACTTGTGTTTTTGTTTCCTAACCCTTGTCAATGAGGCTTAGTTTTATTCCCCATGGGGTGTTTTAAACCACCCACTTTTTTATTGTAAAGGATTTTATCTTAGTTTAAAGTAAATTTGCTTTTTTCATCAAAAAATAGTAAAAATTCTCACCTATTCAACCTTATTTTTATTTCATTTATATTAATTAATTGTAATGGCTTAACCTTTTTTAACTTTGAAAAGTTGTTTAAATTATTTTAATAGTATTTTTCTTAAGTATATGTAATTCTATGTAAAAAACAAATAACATATATAGATAGATACACAAAGCATGAATATGTATAAATTTATTATTGTTTATGGATTTTTACAAAATTAAAACAAATAAAGTTTACTATTACATATAAATATATATATATTTTTTTTGTGGATGGTGAATTATGTAATATATTTAGAAATAAATAAAAATATCAAGTAAAGTAAGTAAAGTGGTGAACACCCTATTATCCCTAAGGTAATGACTAGGTAGAGTGATCCAATAAAATGTTAATAAATATCTTTAAGAAATTAGTCAATAAAAATGGTTGTCACTAGCACTTGTAACTATATCTCAGTGTTTGAACCTCTACTAACACAACACACTATGCCTTAGTATATGGAACTATGGTTATTTTCTAGTTTGACCTTGAAGCTCCCTATTTAAGAGTATTACTCCAAGACTCATTGGTAGGATGTGGATATCATCTTGGTCATCTAAAACAACTAGAGCTTTTAGATGAAAAATAAATTGGTGCCCTAGAGCACTTATGAGCCTACCATGATAGACTTCAATGTGCCTATAATTAAAATTGGTGACCTAGATCCTTCAAAATTGGTGATTTTGTCCTTAAAGAAAACCAAAAGAACACCAATTCCAACCTTAAACTAAAATAAAATTATTGAACCCAATTGGTTAGGTCGATTCTTCATATTGATTTGAATTTGGATCCTATCACCTAGCCACTTTGGATGGAAATGAATAAAAATGCCAATTAATATAATGCATCTTAAAGGACACTATACTTGAGTCTGCATGATTGCTTGCTCATGTGCCTAATTGTATGCTTGCAAGTATGTATGGTTGTTTAAATATCATATCTTACTTGAACACACATGCTTAATTACATTGTTGCTTAAATCTACTTGTCCAAAACATAAGAGTCTTGAGGTCTGTTATGAGGCTATGATGATCCTAGTTAGAAAAAAAAAGTACTTGCATTGCATTTGCACTAGGTACCCAATGCTAGCAGTCCTTCTAGTCCCATACTTCTCTTATTACTATTCCCTCTATCAAAACCATTTTTGATAAGAATAGACATAGGTTTCTTTTATTCATCAACTTTAGTTTAGGTGATATATTTTCCTTCTCCCATAGTCTCCATGGGGACCATGGTTGATATCATAGTCTCAATTAAAAATCTCCTTTTCAAATTATTACTCTTATCTTCTCTTCCCTCAATTGCATTAAGTGATGTGTGACACGATCGTCTAAAACCTTTATAATCCTATCCTTTTCCTTTATTTTATTAACTTTTGGCATCAATCAGATAATATTAACAAAACTACTCAAATGTGTACTAGGAAATCCATAAAATTTCTCCCCTTCTTTATTTATCTAAATCATCAATACCATTATCAATTTTGATGAATAATCCTAAAAACATCAATCTCATGATCATTTGATAGGCCCTAAAAAGGTCCAAGTTTATGTATTTAATGCTTTATAAATTTGTAATTACTTGTGAACTTGTTAGGTAATGAATTTAGAAGGTTGGATATTGATTTTATCTATCAAGTAATCATGACAATCAAATATCACCAACCATAAACTGTCCATATTTCCCACCATAAACTCTAGATTACTTAATAGACCTCTTTGGGAGTTTAGAACTATTAATATAATATCTTTTGAAAGCGAATTTATTTGTGTTAGCTTTTGAGGATGTATGTTGTGGAGAGATCTAACATAGATCCTAATGAAATACATGAAATATAAAAGAAAGTGAAAAAACAATATGACTGAAATATGTTATACATAGAAACGATAAAAATACAAATGCAATATGGAGGAAATGGTCACTCCATTAATATGACCTAAAGAGCTACATTGTACTCCATACAGGAGTACCACTACAAAGAGCTAACATGAACTAGAGATATGCTTGATATCTACTTGATGTCTAATCTACCACTATGAGGCCCTTTATATAGGAAGATAGATTCCTTGACCAACAATCTACCTAGTTGTACAAGGGGATACCATGCACATTACAACTTGCACATTGCCACTTGTGCATTTATTACATTGCATGAAGTAACTAGATAACTTCCTCCTAAAGTAATATCCTATCCTAACTATGTACCAAAGGTGGTACATTTACATGACCCAAATAATGTAATATATTCCAACTCTAACACACCTTGTATAACATTATTTGGGTATTGAATATTTCAATCTTTAATATGGATCTTCTTCTTGGAGCTTGTATTCTTCTTCTATATTTTTTGTAACCTATTCAAGCAAGTAGTTAGTATCTTCATAACCTGTTGTTCTTGCTGAAAGAGCTTTGACTTCATAATCATTTGTAGATTCTTCTAGTTCTTCAATTTCTTCTATAATTTGAGCTAGGTGTCTTTTCTGATTCTCTTTTTGATACACTAATTGGGGATAATTGATTGGATGTTGAGATTGCTACTAATTCGAGAATTGTCTTGGTGGTAATTTGCATCCATTATACATATGATTCCCTTGATTCATATTTTTGGGATTGAATCTACAATAGTTAGTGCTATGACATTTTCTCTTGCATATCTGACAAAACCTGTTATACCATGGTCTTCATCCTCTTGATGTTGATGCAATATTTCCCTGTGGATTGTCTTTCCTTAGGAATAGTTTTATGCTCTTAACATTATTAATTTTTAGAGAATGTAGTTGAGTTTGAAGATGAAGGATAATGGCTTTAATTTTTCCTTTAAATATATTTTCTAAGATTTTCCATGCTTCTATAAATGTCTTTGTTGAACTGATCTAAGGTTGTATTTCATCAGTGATGGCAAAGGTTATTATCATTAGGGCTTTTGCATATTTTCATCAAACTTATGGATTGCAGTATCATTTGCAATTAGTCTTTTTTCTATTCCTTGAGTTATCTCCTAGAGTGTTTCATATACAAATATTGCTTTAACCTTATTTTTCTAGAAGAAATAGTTTGCCCTAGTATTGATTTGATGGCACCTTGATAAAATTATTGGTTTTGTAGAATGCCTTATGTCTCCTTAGTAATTTTAGAAATGCTATATGATAGATAAAGTGCTTTTGAGAATAATATTTCAACTTTGAGTTGATTTTGTAAAGTTTTATGAATAGAGAAAATAAACTTCTTTTATACCTTATTACTCCTATTGAACTTTAGCACTTTCTATTTTTATGAGGTTTAATAGATGGATTTATTTTATCCCTTTAATGTATTTTGAGACAAGTATACCAATTAACTTCCAACTCCTAATATTCTTTAATAACCCTCTTTTTTATAGCCTTTAATAATTATATATATATTGTTTCTAATTTCCAATTTCCTTCTTTGATGTAGTATTCCTTATAACTCACTAATGTGGAATATTAGAAAACAATTATTTGCAATAATAGAAATTCAAGTAGAAATCCTTTATTCCTATGTTTTAATATTGCAAATATTATATTATTTTAATAGATATTTTTCCAATAGATATGTTAGGAATGGAGCCTAATTATGAGGAGGCTAAACAGAGAAAGTTTTTGGATTTACTGCAGGACGGGCAGGGAAAGTTTCCAGATTTACAGTCTGTTAGTCTACTAGAGAAAGTTTTCGGATTTACAACGGGATAGCCGGGGAAAGTTTTTTTGTTTTTATCCCAAAATTAGATGTTGGGAACTCAATGTTAATCTTGGAATGTATTAAGAAAAGCAGTTTGTTTTTTCTATTTTTTTCTTATATATAGTTGTGAGGAAAAACAAAGAAGACTATGACAAAGAAAATTACTGTGTTAATTCCTTGGAAATATAGAGAGGAAATTACAGCAGATGTTTGTTGTAGGTTGTAACCCTCTATTGCTTGGATTGAGAAAATGAAGGACTGAAAATTCTCGAGTGGATGTAACCCACATTGGGTGAACCACGTTAAAATCGTTGTCTCTTCTTCTGTGTGTGTTTGTCTAATTTTTCTTTAATTACGTCGTTAAAGTTTGAAACACTATAATTGCTTTTCTATATAAATATATTTTATATAGTGATTTACTCTAACAAGTGGTATCAGAGCGGTTGTTTTGTTGGGTGCACTTGACAGAAGGAGAATTTCTGGATCAAGTGGGAGCAATGGCGGAAGAAGGGAGGTTTAGAGTTCAAAAATTCAATGGCCAGAACTTTCAATTACGGAAGATGCGGATGGAGGATTACTTGTACCGGAAGGATCTTTACTTACCTCTTGAGGGGGAAACGAGAGAGACCTTCATCTATGTACGATGAGGAGTGGAGTCTCCTTGATAGAAAGGCATTGGGTGCTTGTGAGGTTGTGCTTGGGAGCCACCGTAGCCTTCAACATCTCCGATGAAAAGACTACCAAGGGAGTCATGGATAAGTTGGCCAAGATGTATGAGAAACCATCGACATCAAATAAGGTATTCTTAATGAAAAGGTTATTTAACATGAAAATGAGTGAAGGAGGATCTGTGCATGATCATTTAAATGAATTTAATATTGTCACTAATCAATTGCATTCAGTAGGATTGGATTTTGATGATGAGCTTAGGGCCTTATTAATCTTATGCTCTCTTCCGAAAAGTTGGAACAATTTGGTAATGGCGGTAAGTAACTCTGCTTCGAGTTCAAATAAATTAGAATTTGATGATGTGGTTGGTGTGATACTCAGTGAGGACATGAGAAGAAAAACCATAGGAGAATCATCTAGCACCGCCTTAACTATTGAGAATAGAGGAAGAGGAAGAGAAAGAGGCAAGAGTTCACATCGTGGCAAATCCAAAGGCGGATCCAAATCACGTGGAAAAGGAAAGCTACGGTGTTGGCACTGTGGCAAAAAGGGTCATCTCAAGAAGGATTGTTGGAAAAGAAAGGGTGATGGAAATGAAGGTAATGATAATAATGGTAACACTTCAGAAGCCAATATTACTCGGAAAATTCTACAAGATGCTTTAATCTTATCTCTGGATAGAAATAGTGATTATTGGGTAATTTATAGTGGTGCTTCATCCCATGCTACCTCACATAAGGAATACTTCATAGATTATGTTTCGGAGATTATGGACGGGTTCTATTGGGAAATGACCAACCATGTAAAATCGTGGGTATTGGAAAGATTTTGATTAAATCCCCAAATGGATGTCAATGGGCTCTTAAAGAGGTGAGACACATACCAGATTTAAAGAGAAATCTTATATCGGCAAGTAAGCTTGATGGTGAAGGATACACGGTTGCATTCGGAGAAAATGCTTGGAAAGTTACTAAAGGTTCATTGATAGTAGCTAGAGGTAAATTGGTGGGTACTCTTTATTTACTTACTGATTTTTCTCACTTCTCCATGAATTTAGTTTCTACGGGTGAGAGTGCATCTTTGTGGCACCAAAGACTTGGCCATATGAGTGGAAAAGGTATGGAAATTTTACATTCAAGAAAGTTATTGCCTAAGTTAAAAGAGATTGATTTGGAATTCTGTGAGGATTGTGTTTATGGTAAAGCAAAGAGAGTTAGATTTCTCAAGGATGGCAAGGAAAGGAAGAAAGAGAAATTGGAGCTTGTGCACTCAGATGTTTGGGGCCCAGCTCAGGTAACTTCTCTTGGAGGTTCCTCTTACTATGTACTTTTTATTGATGATGCAACAAGGAAAACATGGATATATTGCATTAAGAATAAAAGTGATGTTTTTAATACCTTTAAGAATTGGAAAGCATTAGTTGAAAATGAAGCTGGAAAAAGGTTAAAGTGTCTAAAGTTGGATAATGGTGGAGAATATTGCAGTAGAGAATTTGATGTGTTTTGTTCTAAAAATGGAATTAGAAGAATCAAGGTAGTTCCAAGAACACCTCAAGAAAATGGGGTTGCAGAAAGAATGAATAGAACCATCATGGAGCGTGCTAGGAGCATGAGAATACATGCAGGCTTACCATTATTTTTATGGGCTCATGCTGTTGATACTTGCAGTATATCTGATTAATAGAGGACCGTCTAGTGCCTTGGATGGAGGAATTCCGGAAGAGCTTTGGACAGGTAAACCAATAAATTATTCTTTCCTTAAGGTATTTGGATGTGAGGCTTTTATGCATATAGACAAAGAGAACAGAAATAAGTTAGATGCTAAGGCCCAAAAGTGCTATTTTATTGGTTACGGTATTGATGGCTTGGGTTACAGATTATGGGATTGTGATAACCGAAAAGTCATTAGAAGTAGGGATGTCATATTTAATGAAAAAAACTTGTATAAAGATCGGTTGCGGGGAAAGAAAGCGAGAAGAGGAAAATGCTGAATACATAGACCTTGATGGACACATAGAAAAGGTAACTCCAAAGGTGGTAGAAGATCAAAATGTAGAGCAGCAACAACAAGCACCTCAATCTCCAGAAAGTGTTGTTAGACGTTCTACCGGGATAAGTAAAATTCCTCAACGTTTCTCTCGATTATGTTTTGTATACCGATCTTTGGTGAGCCAGAATGTTTTCGGGAAGCATTACAAATGGATACCAGGAATAAGTGGGAGCTTGCAATGAATGAAGAAATGGACTCTTTATTTCACAACCAAACTTGGGATTTGGTTGAGCTACCCAAAGGTAAAAGAGCTTTGACCAATAAATGGGTGTACTAGGATTAAAGAGGAGAATGAAGGGCATAAGAGATACAAAGCAAGACTAGTGGTCAAGGGATTTGCTCGAGAAAAAAGGTATTGATTTTGATGAGATTTTTTCTCCAGTTGTAAAAATGACCTCTATTAGAGCTATTTTGAGTCTTGTAGCTATAGAAAATTTGTTTCTGGAGCAATTGGATGTGAAGACAGAATTTCTTCATGGTGATTTGGAGGAGGAAATTTATATGCACCAACCAGAAGGCTTTCGGGTGAAAGGTAAAGAGGATTGGGTATGTAAGCTGAAAAAGAGCTTGTATGGGTTAAAACAAGCTCCTAGACAAGTGGTATTTAAAATTTGATAAGTTCATGGCTAATCAAAGGTTTGAAAGATGTCAAAGTGATCATCTGTGTATATTTTAAGCAAACTGGAAATGGTAACTATGTTATTTTGCTATTGTATGTGGATGACATGTTAGTTGCGGGAACAAATATGCAAGATATAAACATGCTCAAGAAGAAGTTGGCTAAATCCTTTGCCATGAAGGATTTGGGAGAAGCCAAACAAATCCTTGGTATGAGAATAACAAGAGACAAGGAGAGTCACACTCTGAAATTATCACAAGCAAAATACATTGAAAAAGTGCTTAAGAGATTCAACATGAACAATGCAAAGTCTCTGTTGCTACTCCATTGGCAAAGCATTTCAAACTCACCAAAGATTTGTGTCCCAAGACACAAAAGGAACAAGAGCATATGGCTAAGGTTCCCTATGCATCAACAGTTGGAAGTTTGATGTATGCAATGGTTTGTACAAGAACAGATATTGCCCATGCAGTGGGAATAGTGAGTAGATTTATGAGTAATCCGGGGAAAAGGACATTGGCAAGCGGTAAAATGGATACTCGGGTACTTGAGAGGAACTTCAAATTATTCTTTGAATTTTGGAGGCTCTAATATATGCTTGAAAGGTTTTGTAGATTATGATATGGCAGGTGATCTTGATGGTGGAAGGAGCACTACTGGCTACATATTTACTATAGGAGGAGGAGCGGTTAGTTGGATTTCTAAACTCCAACACGTAGTTGCCCTTTCAACCACTGAAGCTGAATATGTTGCTGCTACGGAAGCAAGCAAAGAGATGGTTTGGTTGCAAAGACTAATGGAAGAACTGGGGAAGAAGCAAGAGGATAATAGGTTGTGGAGTGATAGCCAGTGCTATACACCTTGCAAAGAATTCAGCATTCCATTCAAAAACTAAACACATCAAACTCAGGTATCATTTCATTAGATCGGTAGTGGAAGATGGATCTTTGAAATTAGGGAAGGTTCACACATCACAAAATCCTGTTGATATGCTTACAAAAGTGGTGTCAAGAGAAAAGTTGAGCTTTTGCTCAACTTCAATTGGCCTTAAGGAATAAGAGGCCATGATGAGAATTTTTCAGTCCTTGGTTGCAGTATGGTGCAATGGAATTAGTCTCCAAGTGGGAGATTGTTAGGAATGGAGCCTAATTATGAGGAGGCTAAACGAGAGAAAGTTTTGGATTTACTTGCGGGACGGGCGGGGAAAGTTTCAGATTTACGATCTGTTAGTCTACCGAGAGAAAGTTTTCGGATTTACAACGGGACAACCGGGGAAAGTTTTTTTTGTTTTTATCCCAAAATTAGATGTTGGGAACTCAATGTTAATCTTGGAATGTATTAAGAAAAGCAGTTTGTTTTTTCTGTTTTTTTCTTATATATAGTTGTGAGGAAAAACAAAGAAGACTATGACAAAGAAAATTACTGTGTTAATTCCTTGGAAATATAGAGAGGAAATTACAGCAGATGTTTGCTGTAGGTTGTAACCCTCTATTGCTTGGATTGAGAAAATGAAGGACTGAAAATTCTCGGTGGATGTAACCCACATTGGGTGAACCACGTTAAAATCGTTGTCTCTTCTTATGTGTGTGTTTGTCTAATTTTTCTTTAATTCTGCCGTTAAAGTTTGAAACACTATAATTGCTTTTCTATATAAATATATTTTATATAGTGATTTACTCTAACAAGATATTGCTTTCAAATATGGTTGATTTTTTTTAATATTTCAACCTTATATTATACCTTATAACTCCCTATTAATGAAAGCAATTTTTATGAAGTATAAACCTTACATTTAGTGTTGTACTCCCTTTGTATTCGACACAGGTTTCAGACGTATATGACAGTCTTCTTAATACCTTTTGCTTGAATGCTATGGTGTACATCGATTTCGTTTGACTTCAATTTTGGATGGTGGTGCTTCAAATCTGAAAATTTGACATTCCTTGAATACCTTGATGACAACTTTTAATGCTCTTTACCTCTCTTCCAAACTATGATTCAATATGTTGCGATTATTGTAAGTTCTATGACTGCTATGAATACTTTGAGTGTTGTCCTCTATGGTATTTGATGCCTTTTAATAGATAGAGGATCTTGGACTTTATGTCAAGTGTCAGTGTGGTTACCATTGAGCGCTTGATATGCTTATTGTCATTTGTGAAACTCTAGTAGGTAGATGAGCGTTACAATCTTAAACAAGTGCTAATTATTTCCAGCATTCTTCCCTAAGAGTTTTCTTTGTCAAGCTTCTAACGTATGGGTGCTTGCGTGGGAAACATTTTTATTTCTTTCTTGGGTGACAAGTGTCACCTTTCCTTCATGCATGGGATTTTCTACATAACACTTCTATATCTTGTAATCCCCTTATTAACCATGCAATGCGACCAACACTTCCTTTGTTCGATGGAGCTTGATATAAGATGTTTCTAGCAACGCCTTGGGATATTGGAGCGATGCTTTTCCAATGCTTGAGTGGAGTGTTTTTGGCTACTTCAATGGTGCTCCTTGGACATACATCCTTCAACCTGTTATGCCTTCCTTTTTGTAGATGATATTGCCTTGTGTTTCTCCTTGCTTTGTTTGCTTGCAGGTTCGACTGTTTAAAATGTAAAAGATGTGAGCCTTTTGAGTGGCTCTATTTCCTTGCGAGGAGAATGCTTTTGCACGACTGCCTTGGAGTATTTTTCCCCTTGTAAAGAGTGTCTCTTTGGTACAAAAGACCTGCTCATTTTCCTACATAGATCAAATTAGAGTAGTTCAAAACAAATGTAAATACTTTGTATATAAAATACCTTTTTGTACCTCCTTTTACAATATGATTTTTCATCGATGCTCGTGGATTTTCATCGCTGCTACACTTAATTTCCGAGTTTAGTGAAATTAATTTCTTCAGTTCCAAGTAAAGGGAATAGAAGTTTTGCTCTGAATAATTCAAAACAATACAAACCTATGCTACGTATGATGGAAAAGATTGATAAACCATACAAAGACAATTACCGTTGACTTCCTCCTCATGTCATTAAACCATTATGTAAGATTGTTTGATACATCATACAGAGACAACGTTGACTTGGAACAAATATTCATTAGTCTTCACGTCATTAGACCATCACTTTAATATTGTATCATTTTTAATGTTGAAAGTCGCTCGTTACAAGTCAAATGCTAAAATTAGATGTTTGGTAAAATTAATGTTTCCGTGTAATCATTTCAAAGGTAGTGGTAACAAATTTTGACTTTGCAAGCAATACGACCCAAAATTGATAGGCTATCCAATGAGATTGTGTCAGTTTGGTCGCATGGGGTACACAAAATCTAAGTAGCTTGGAAATTGTTGAATTTTGAACAGTTCCACGTCCAAGATTATAATGGCGACTAGAAATGCAAGCCTACCGCAACGTGGAAAAATCAAAAGTGAAGGCAATTTAAATCGGGGTCTGAGGGATTTCTGAAGGCAATTTAAATTGCGATTTAAAATCGCATCGCGAAACACTTCGGATGGATTTCACGCGAAGAAGGGATCTTCGGGGAAAGTTCTCCCGAAGTATGTACTTCGGGGAAATTATTTCCGAAGTAAATTTACTTCGGGGAACAAGCTTCCAAAGTAAACACTTTGAGGAGAATTTTGCTAAAGTATATTTACTTAGTGTCTCCTTAGTAATTTTAGAAATGCTATATGATAGATAAAGTGCTTTTGAGAATAATATTTCAACTTTGAGTTGATTTTGTAAAGTTTTATGAATAGAGAAAATAAACTTCTTTTATACCTTATTACTCCTATTGAACTTTAGCACTCTCTATTTTGATGAGGTTTAATATATGGATTTCTTTTATCCCTTTAATGTATTTTGAGACAAGTATACCAATTAATTTCCAACTCATAATATTCTTTAATAACCCTCTTTTTTATAGCCTTTAATAATTTTATATTTATTGTTTCTAATTTCCAATTTCCTTCTTTGATGTATACCAATTAATTTCCAACTCCTAATATTCTTTAATAACCCTCTTTTTTATAGCCTTTAATAATTTTATATTTATTGTTTCTAATTTCCAATTTCCTTCTTTGATGTAGTATTCCTTATAACTCACTAATGTGGAATATTAGAAAACAATTATTTGCAATAATAGAAATTCAAGTAGAAATCCTTTATTCCTATGTTTTAATATTGCAAATATTATATTATTTTAATAGATATTTTTCCAATAGATATTGCTTTCAAATATGGTTGATTTCTATTAATATTTCAACCTTATATTATACCTTATAACTCCCTATTAATGAAAGCAATTTTGATGAAGTATAAACCTTACCTTTAGTGTTGTACTCCCTTTGTATTCGACACAGGTTTCAGAAATATATGACAGTCCTTTTAATACCTTTTGCTTGAATGCTATGGTGTACATCGATTTCGTTTGACTTCAATTTTGGATGGTGGTGCTTCAAATATGAAGATTTGACATTCCTTGAATACCTTGACCACAACTTTTAATGCTCTTTACCTCTCTTCCAAACTATGATTCAAGATGTTGCGATTATTGTAAGTTCTATGACTGCTATGAATACTTTGAATGTTGTCTTCTATGGTATTTGATGCCTTTTAATAGATAGAGGATCTTGGACTTTATGTCAAGTGTTAGTGTGGTTACCCTTGAGCGCTTGATATGCTTATTGTCATTTGTGAAACTCTAGTAGGTAGATGAGCATTACAATCTTAAATGAGTGCTAATTATTTCCAACCTTCTTCCCTGAGAGTTTTCTTTGTCAAGCTTCTAACGTATGGGCGCTTGTGTGGGAAACATTTTTGTTTCTTTCTTGGGTGACAAGTGTCACCTTTCCTTCATGCATGGGATTTTATACATAACACTTCTACAATGTATCTTGTAATCCCCTTATTAACCACGCAATGCGGCCAACACTGCCTTTGTTCGATGGAGCTTGATATAATATGGTTCTAGCAACGCCTTGGGATATTGGAGCGATGCTTTTCCAATGCTTGAGTGGAGTTTTTTTGGCTACTCCAATGGTGCTCCTTGGACATACATCCTTCAACATGTTATGCCTTCCTTTTTGTAGATGATATTGCCTTGTGTTTCTCCTTGCTTTGTTTGCTTGCAGGTTCGACTATTCAAAATGTAAAAGATGTGAGCCTTTTGAGTGGCTCTATTTCCCTGCGAGGAGAATGCTTTTGCACGACTGCCTTGGAGTATTTTTCCCCTTGTAAAGAGTGTCTCTTTGGTACAAAAGACCTGCTCATTTTCCTACATAGATCAAATTAGAGTAGTTCAAAACAAATGTAAATACTTTGTATATAAAATACCTTTTTGTACCTCCTTTTACAATCTGATTTTTCATCACTGCTAGCCTTAATTTCCCATCTGTACCTTACCTATCCCTAGTAGCTTTTCATCGCTACTACACTTAATTTCCGAGTTTAGTGAAATTAATTTCTTCAATTCCAAGTAAAGGGAATAGAAGTTTTGCTTTGAATAATTCAAAACAATACAAACCTATGCTACGTATGATGGTGAAGATTGATAAACCATACAAAGACAATTACCGTTGACTTCCTCTTCACGTCATTAAACCATTATGTAAGATTGTTTGATACATCATACAGAGACAATGTTGACTTGGAACACATATTCATTAGACTTCACGTCATTAGACCATCACTTTAATATTGTATCATTTTTAATTTTGAAAGTCACTCGTTACAAGTCAAATGCTAAAATTAGATGTTTTGTAAAATTGATGTTTCTGTGTAATCATTTCAAAGGTAGTGGTAACAAATTTTGACTTTGCGAGAAATACGACCCAAAATTGATAGGCTATCCAATGAGATTGTGTCAGTTTGGTCGCGTGGGGTACACAAAATCTAAGTACCTCAAAAAATGTTGAATTTCGAACAGTTTCATGTCCAAGATTATAATGGTGACTAGAAATGCAAACCTACCACAACGTGGAAAAATCAAAAGTGAAGGCAATTTAAATTGGGTTCTGAGGGATTTCTGAAGGCAATTTAAATCGCGATTTAAAATTGTGTCGCAAAAACACTTCAGATGGATTTCACACGAGGAAGGGAGCTTTGGGGAAAGTTCTCCCGAAGTATGTACTTCAGGGAAATTATTTCTGAAGTAAATTTACTTCGGGGAACAAACTTCTGAAGTAAACACTTCGGGGAGAATTTTACTAAAGTAAATTTACTTTGGGTAAAATACACCCGAAGTAACTACTTTGGGGGACAAAGTGCCGAAGTAAAATTACTTCAGGAAATAATGCTCCCAAAGTAAGTTCTTCAGGAAGAAGTTGCCGAAGTGAAACTACTTCAGAGAAAACTGCAGAGTTCAGCAACCCGCGACAACTTCAGCGAAATGAGGTGCCGTAATTTTACTTTGACACAAATAAACCCGACTCCTTTCTGGATCGAACGGGTATTTTGCCACTTCGGGGCAATCCCTAGTTTGAGAAATGTCTGCAGACAAACCAATAATTCGAGCCCAATGACGAATATGTGAAGACCCGAATTTGCAGAATAAGTATATTATATATTAAAAATATTGTCAAATTACAAAAGGTTTCCTTCTGAAGTGAATACAAACATTTGCAGGACAAAAACACGGGTTTTATCTAGAGGCTGCTGCTCCACTCTTCGACTATTGGCAACTGCTGGTTTCACCCTTCTGCTATTCTGTTGGTTGAAACCCTAGCTCTGCGGCTGCCCCTCTGCTCGCTATTGCTCTCTGCTGCTCTGCTCCAACCTCTATCCTCCTCCTCTACAAAATGACAAAATGGCCCAGTATTTATAGGCGGGGGATGAGAATAGAAGGCGGGATAAATTTCACCAGCCGACTGACAAGAATTAAATGCAAAAGTAAGGTTCCTGTCCAATCGCCGAACGCCCCAGCTACTTGCACGCTTGAACAATAAATGCATCGATTCTCGTGCTTAATTTTTGCTTCGGCTGAGTTCTACTTCGGGAGGCAATTTTTTTTTGCTTCGCGATGAAGCATTTTTTGAAGCTCTTTTGGAAGTGCTTTGCGTCGAAACATTTTTTGAAGGCCTTTCGGAAGTGCTTCACGCAAAAGCATTTTTTGAAAGTACTTCGGAAGTGCTTCGCGCCGAAGCATTTTTCGAAGGTGATTTGAAGATGTTTCGTGTCGAAGCTCTTACAGGCGCGAAGTTGGATTTAATATTTCCAACACCCTCCTTTAAATCAAACTTCATGAGTTCTCTGACGCCCAACATGTCTCGCAATCTGGTGAAGTCCTCCTCCTTCAAGGGTTTTGTGAAGATGTCAGCTAGCTGCTCCTTGGACCTACAAAACTGCAACTGTACTTCATCAAATTTCACCAGCTCTCTGATGAAATGATACTAGATGTCTATGTTCTTTGTTCGGCCATAGAAGACTGGGTCCTTTGAGAGCATGATGGTAGAGTTATTATCGCAAAATATTATTGTTGCTACTTCGGGCGGATGATGTAGTTCACACAGAACTCTTCTCAGCCAGACTGCCTGGTAGGCGGCTGAGGTGGCAGCAACATACTCTACCTCTGTTGTAGATAAAGCAACAATTGGCTGCTTCTTTGAGGACCAAGAGACAACTCCGAATCCAAAATGGAAGGCATATCCCAAAGTGCTCTTCCGATCATCTACGCTACCAGCCCAATCACTGTCAATGTAGCCAATCAACTCAAGCTGGTCTTGTATGGCATAGTGAATTTCATGGTTCCTCGTGCCATTGACATATTGCAAGATTCTCTTGCCTGCTTGCCAATGAGTGTCTTTTGGAGTTTCCATAAAATGACTGATTAGACTGACTCCGAACATTAGATTTGGCCAAGTTGCAGTCAAGTACATTAGGCTTCCAACTAACCTTTTATAGAGAGTTGGATCAATGCTTTTGCTATTGTCTGTCTTGCTCAACTTCATATTAGTGGCTACCAGGGTGATGGCAGGCTTGTTGTCCTCCATCTTAAAATGCTTCAAGACATCCTTTGCATACTTGCCCTGAGAAATGAAGATGCCATCTGCTGATTGGTCAACTTCAATGCCAAGAAAAAATTTCATCAGCCCCATGTCTGTCATCTCGAACTCCTTCTTCATGGCTATTCGAAACTGTGCAAATAGGCTGCTGCTATTGCCAGTATATATCAGATCGTCCACGTACAAGCAGATGATTATAATCTCCCTTGCTTCATTTGTTTTTAGGTATAGGGAGTGCTCATATGGGCATTTTTGAAACCCATTCTCCTAAAAATAGTCATCAATCCGGTTGTACCATGCCCAAGGTGCTTGCTTCAACCCATATAGGGCCTTCTTCAACTTTAGGACCTTGTCTTCTTGCCCTTGTATTTCATAACCAGGTGGTTGGTCTATGTAGACCTCTTCTTCCAACACTCCGTTTAGGAAGGCAGACTTGACATCCATTTGGTACACACTCCAACATTTCTGAGCTGCTAGTCCTAGAATCATTCTGACTGTGTCAAGTCGGGCTACAGGTGCGTACACCTCATGATAGTCAACTCCTAACTTATGCTTGTAGCCTTTCACAACTAATCTAGCCTTATGCCTATCAACTTCTCCTTGGGCGTTAAACTTGGTTTTATACATCCACTTGACCCCAATGGTCTTCTTCCCTGCTAGAATATCTGACAACTGCCATGTCTCATTCTTCTCAATGGCTGCTATCTCCTCATCCATGGCATTCGCCCATTTGCGATTCTGACTTGCCTCTTCAAAATCCATAGGATCACATTCAGTAAATAAGGCAAAGTCAAAATATTCTTCATCTAACTGGTCACGGGTTAACTCATAAATGTCTTGCAAGCTGCGAGTCTTCGCAGGTGTCCTCAAGTTTTGAATTTTGCTTGCTAGTGGAGGTGATCGGGATGATGAGGGTGTGCTGCTACTAGCACCACTGTTGTTGTTTGAAGGTACAGGTGGTTGTACACTGTCTTCCTCCAAATTTATAGGTTCAATAGTTGTTGGTTCAGGCTGACCAGTCTTTGAATTTCAGTTCCAGGATTCGTTCTCCAAGAACTTCACATCTCGACTGATAACAAGTTTCTTCGTCACTAGATTGTACAACCTGTATGCCTTTGCTTGTTCGTTGTACCCTATGAAGATGCACTTTTTAGATTTGTCATCCAGCTTTCGTCTTTTCTCATCTGGAACATGTGCATATGCAATGCACCCAAAAACTCACAAATGAGCCACACTTGGCTTCAGATTGCTCTAGGCTTCCTCTGGAATTTTGTCCTTCACACTCTTGGTGGGACATTGGTTCAGCAGATAAACTACATAGCTTATAGCTTCTGCCAAGAACTCATGTGGCAGAGTTTTTGCCTTCAGCATGCTTCGTGCCATCTCCATGATAGTTCTATTCTTCCTCTTAGCTACACCATTCTGTTGCGGTGTGTATCTGGAAGTGAATTGCCTTCGAATTCCATGTTGCTTGCAGAAGTTGTGGAATTCATTGGAGATGTATTCTCCACCTTCGTCTGTCTTGAGAGTCTTCACATAATATCCGCTTTGTTTCTCAACCAGAGCCTTGAAATCCCTAAACTTCACAAATGCTTCTGACTTCAACTTGATGAGATAAATCCAGGTCTTTCGGCTGAAGTCGTCAATGAAGGTCAGGAAGTATTTGTTGTCGGCATATGAGCTGGTCTGCATGGGACCACAAATGTTTGAGTGCACCAGCTCCAATGGCCGTGATGCTCTCCAAGAATATCCTACAGGGAATGCATCCTTGTGCTGCTTACCGACCAGGCAACCTTCACAAACTTGCTTCGGTTTCTCAATAAGGGATAAACCCTTCACCATCTGCTTCTTGTGCAACAAATTCAGGCCACTAAAGCTCAGGTGACAGAATCTGAGATGCCACAACCAGGTAGCATCCTTCACAACTGCACTCAGAGACATTAAAGATTCATTCTGAATCTACAGTGAAAACATTTTGTTTTTCATCATGGACATAGTTGCAATTTGCCCATGCACTTTGTCTCTGATGGAACAGACACCATCTTTGAACTGCACATTGTGTCCCTTCTAGAAAAGTTGTCCAACACTTAGCATATTATGCTTCAGGCCAGGCACATAGTAGACATCATAGATCTGCTTTTGTTAACTGTGCCTAGTTCGAATGAGGATTTTTTCTTTCCCATCACAGGAACTTTGTTGTTGTTCCCCATCTTGACTTCAGACTGGACTGACTCGTCCAATTGTGAGAAAATCTCTCTTTTCCCAGTCATGTGGTTGCTGCACCCACTGCCAAGATACCAAATGTTTTTCCTGCTCTCTTCCTCAACACTGCAAGTCAGCAACACATTTCCTCCTGCCGCATTTCTAGCTTCCTCTGTATAATGGGCTTGCTGCTAATTCTTGTTCGCCATCCTTGTTCTGCACTAAGAGATGTAATGGCCGAACTTCTTGCAGTAGTAGCATTTAACTTTTGATATGTCCTTCTTCTGCTGAACCTTGCTGGTTTTTGCCAGTGCCTCTTCCTCCTTGCTGATGAAAGTTGTAGCTGGTCTCACTGACATGAGGGTTTGATCTCCCTCCTTGCTTGTTACTTCTCCCACACCTGCTCTTGCCTCTTCCACCTTGAGAACTAGAGGCGCCTTGGTGGGAGTCTTGTCTGCTGCTGTCTCAGACTGAGACATGCGCCTTAAACACTTACTCTAGAGAGGATTAAGTTGAGCGGCTCAGCCTCTGCTCATGTGTCTACAGAGAACCCATCAGTTCATCCACAGAGAGGGTTGTCAAATCCCTCGACTCCTCTATTGCAATCACAACAAAGTCAAACTTTGCTGGCAGGCTTCGCATAATTTTCTCCATGATCCTTTGATTCTGCACAATCTTGCCATTCAACCGCATCTGGTTGATGTCATCTGTTGTCCGGGTGAAGAAATCGCTCATCGACTCAGACTCATTCATCTACAGGTTCTCGAACTCCCTTCTGAGCATTTGCAGTTTCACCAACTTCACTTTGTTGGTGCCCTGGTACAAACTTGCTAGGATTTCCCAGGCCTGCTTGGCCTTGGTGGCTGATGCAATCCGCGGGAAGATGGTCTCTTCAACCACTTGCATGATATAGAATAGGGCTTTCTGGTCTTTCTTCCTGTTCTCCTTTAGAAGGTCTTTGTTAGCTTGGGAGAGGGCGACCAGTGCTGCTGCATTTGCTGGTTTCGAGTACCCATTCTCGACAAAGTCCCAAAAATCTTAAGACCCGAAGAGGATTTTCATCTGGATGCTCCAGTAATCGTAGTTCTTGCTGTTAAATCGGGGGATCTACAACTGCAGGGAATTTCTTTCGGAAGCCATGCTTCTATCTCCGCGTCATGGCACCAACAACTCTGATACCAATTTGAAGGCAATTTAAATCGGGGTCTGAGGGATTTCTGAAGGCAATTTAAATCACGATTTAAAATCGCGTTGTGAAACACTTCGGACGGATTTCATGCGAGGAAGGGAGCTTCGGGGAAAGTTCTCCCGAAGTATGTACTTTGGGGAAATTATTTTCGAAGCAAATTTACTTCAATAAACAAGCTTCCGAAGTAAACACTTCGGGGAGAATTTTGCTGAAGTAAATTTACTTCTGGAAAAATACACCCGAAGTAATTACTTAGGGGGACAAAATACCAAAGTAAAATTACTTCGGGAAATAATGCTCCTGAAGTAAGTACTTCGAGAAGAAGTTGCCGAAGTGAAACTACTTCGGGGAAAACTGTGGAGTTCGGCAGCCCGTGACAACTTCGGCAAAATGAAGTGCCGTAATTTTACTTCGGCACAAATAAACCCGACTCCTTTCTGGATCGAACAAGTATTTTCCCACTTCGGGGCAAACCCTAGTTTGAGAAATGTCTGCGGACAAACCAATAATTCGAGCCAGACGACGAATATGCGAAGACCCGAATTTGCAGAATAAGTATATTATATATTAAAAATAATGCCGGATTACAAAAGGTTTCCTTCTGAAACGAATACAAACTTCTGCAAGATAAACATTTGCAGGATAAAAACACGGGTTTTATCTGGAGGCTGCTGCTCCACTCTCCAGTTGTTGGCAACTGCTGGTTTCACCCTTCTGCTATTCTGCTGGTTGAAACCCTAGCTCTGCGGCTGCCCCTCTGCTCGCTATTGCTCTCTGCTGCTCTGCTCCAACCTCTATCCTCCTCACATACAAAATGACAAAATGGCCCAGTATTTATAGGCGGGGGATGAGAACAGAAGGCGGGATAAATTTCATCGGCCGACTGACAAGAATTAAATGCAAAAGTAAGGTTCCTGTCCAATCGCCGAACGCCCCAGCTACTCGCATGCTTGAACAATAAATGCGTCAATTCACATGCTTAATTTTTGCTTCGGCCGAGTTCTGCTTCGGGAGGCAATTTGTTTTTGTTTCGCACCGAAGCATTTTTGGAAGTGCTTCGCGCCGAAGCATTTTCCGAAAGTACTTCAGAAGTGCTTCGCGCCGAATCATTTTTCGAAGGCGATTCGGAGATGCTTCGTGCCGAAGCTCTTACGGGCGCGAAGTTGGATTTAATATTTCCAACAAAAAGAAACAGAAATTTAATAAATTAAAAAGATAAAAGCTACGCTCAGGCTGCAATTTTTTCTCTTCACGCGTTTTCCACGATAATGTCGTTGCGTAAACAGATTGTCAAACTGTGTTTTTTGTATACACAGATTTGAAGTACATCGAGTTGCTTGTTTACATTAACCAATGGCTTTCTCTGCAGCAACCAGATTCTCATGCCTTGCGTCTTTCACTTTGGTCTTATGTTCGACGACGGCCGCGTATGGGCAACTTAGCGCAACATTTTATAATTCGACATGTCCCAATCTGTTGTCGACGGTTAGAGCCGCAGTAAAGCAGGCTGTCGCCAACGAGAAGCGCATGGGAGCGTCGCTTCTCCGCCTTCACTTCCATGACTGCTTCGTTAATGTAAGAATTTCTCTGCGTATGTTATTTTTCCTGCACAACAAATTTCGGTGTTATGAAACATTAAAATTTGTATTAGAAATTTCTAAATGCAAGCTGGTCTCTGCAGGGATGCGATGGGTCTATTCTGCTGGACGACTCCTCGACTTTAACGGGAGAAAAGACTGCAGTTCCAAACAACAACTCGGCCAGATGATTCGACGTGATAGACACCATCAAGACCCAAGTGGAGGCGATTTGCAGCGGAGTTGTGTCTTGTGCTGACATTTTGGCCATCACTGCTCGAGATTCAGTTGTCGAAGTAATTCTCTACATTGACACTTTTTCATTTTTTTACTCCCCTTCCGATATAGTGTTTTTAGGGAAGTTTGTATGGCAGTAGCGACAAGTTTGTATTGTTTTTCATAACAATAGTATTTTTCTTTAAAATTCTAGCTGGGAGGACGGTCATGGACAGTGATGCTGGGAAGAAGAGACTCGACAACTGCAAGTCTAAGCGGGGCAAACAACAATATTCCGGCTCCAACATCCAACCTCAGCGCACTCATCTCATCTTTCAGTGCTCAGGGGCTTTCTACCAGGGAAATGGTTGTCCTTGCGGGTAATATATGGTTCCAAGCTGACAATTTCTCTTTTATGGAATCCTTCCATGGCGCGAATGCCTAACATATATTTTACATTATTTGGCAGGTGCTCATACGATTGGTCAAGCGCGCTGCACTAATTTCAGGGCTTGCATCTACAACGAATCCAACATCGCCACCACGTTCGCTTCCTCTCTGAAATCCAACTGTCCGAGCACAGGAGGTGATGACAATCTGGCGCCATTGGATCTTCAGACTCCCACCACGTTCGACAACGATTACTACAAAAATCTGAGAAGCCAGAAAGGGCTTCTCCACTCGGACCAGCAGCTGTTTAATGGAGGTTCTACCGACTCTCAGGTTACCACCTACAGCAGCAATCAGAACACCTTTTTCAGCGACTTTGCTGCTGCGATGGTTAAAATGGGAAACATCAATCCTCTCACTGGCTCCAACGGAGAGATCCGAACGAACTGCAGGAAACCCAATTGATCGCCATAGCAAAAGCCCGTACATTCAGGGTCTGATATAAAATTTGTAGTATTAATGATTGATTGTTTTTATTATACATAGGGGAATCAGTTACAGATTGATTGTTAATAATGCTTGTATTCCGGGATTTGACGGTCGCGTGTCAAGAGATCCAATGCCGATAAATTACGAGAGATGCATTTATTGTTCGTTACGATCGTCAGGGCTTTAAAACTCTCGAGGTGATGGTGTGGAAAATTCAAACTAAATAAAATTTGGATTTGAATGTTATACAGTTGCATAGGATGAAATTTATTGCATCAACCTATGTTATAGATAGCTTTTAAAATAATGAGTTTTGTTTTTCTTTTCCATACAAGCCTCAATTATTTATTCCCTAATAATCTTCTTAGAATTTTTGACCTATAAATTTGTGTCGTTAAAATCATTGGAAAGTTGCACTCCTATCTATATTCTTTTATTCCAATTGAAAATGGGCCCATGTTTAATTGTAATTACTTTCCATAAGTCTTAGACTCTAGATTTATTGACATCAATTCACCTTTACCAAAACTAAACTAATGAAATTGAAGAATCTATTAATTTAATTATATTGATCTATGTGGTTTGAATTTTTTAATTGATAGTGGGTGTAATCAACTTTTTTATGTAATTTATATATATAAATAAATAAATAAGTAGTTTGTAGTGGATTTTACTACTCTCTTTGTAATTTAGATTTTATTAAAGATAAAATTTTCACTTATTCAACCTTATTTTTATTATCTATATATATATATATTATTATTATTATTATTATTATTATTATTATTATTATTATTATGAAAAAAACTATTTATATTAAATTAAGATAATAATATTTATAATAAAAAATGGGTGGGCATTTATAATAATAATATTAAATTAAGATAAATTAAGATTTTATTATATTTAATATTTATAATATTAAATTAAGAGTATGACTTGATATCCATTATTATTGATTACAATAACGATGGACATAGCGACAAGAGCTGAATGGTAGAGACGTTTTTCGTAGGATTGCCCAAACTGCCGAACTCGTTTCGGCCATATCTCACTCATCCGAACTCGGATTGAGCTAAAATTTTGAGGGTAGATGCCTGAAAAACCCTAGAACGTCTCCACCAATTTTCATATCATTTGGAGCAACACAGATCCTAGCGCATCCCTATGTGTGAACGATATATTTGGCAAGCGGCTATGCGAGGGTTTCATCTGGGTTGAGTGCAAGCAGCTCCAGAGGTTGGTTTTTAGGGCCTTCGGGCCCTAGCGGCCAATATTTTTGTGGTTTATGCTCAATATTTTAGCAAGAAATGTTGCGGGGGATACAATATGGGTTAGAAATTTGTCTTTCAACAGATCATACTGTGAACTTGAGTGACAACGGCTTCCAATTTGCTGCACAAAAGAAAAGTGAAAACCATACCTTTCCACGGCGTCTAGGGCAAGGATTAAAGAGACCACGAAATAAGTTTCAAGTAGTTGATCAAAAAATGGCTCATATCTCAAGTGAATCTGGTGCTAAGGTGCACCCACAAAATAATTCTACTGTGAAAACCCCTGTCAAGGGTAAGAATTTTGAAGACTCGGTCCCAAAAATGAATTTTAGGGATGCCCTTCGTGGTGGACAGCCTCAGCCCAATGCTAATATCAATACTAGGGCTTCTCATAAACCTCTAAGAATGCCTAAGATTGATCCCAGGAAAATAGAGTCAGGATGTCTTAAAGCAGGTGATGGAACTCCTATTGTTAAGCTTGATATGGGTAACATTCAGATGGCATTGAAGATTTGGAAAAAAGAGGACTAATTTGTCGGTTCGTGGGTTTTCGTTCGAGTCTATCTGCTTTCAAAGTCTGGGCTGCAAAAAGCTGGAAAACTAAAGGTGAGTTACAAATCTCTATTTATCCAAATGGTTATTTTCTTGTTTTATTTGCTAATAATGAAGATAGAGAGAAAACTTTTCAAGGGGGTCCTTGGTTTTTTGGAAGGGCGGGGCTTTTCATGAAGACACTGGCATACTAAATTTAAAGCCGAAGAAGAGATGCCTTCTATAGCTCCCGTGTGGGTTAGACTCTTTGGCCTCCCTATTGAATTTTGGAATCCTACTATTTTTTCTTCAATTGGAAACTCTTTAGGAACTTTTATGATGATTGTTGATTGTACTCAAAATTTTGAACATATTATTTATGCTCGAATTTGTGTTTTAATGGATTTTGACAAACCCCTACCTAAAAATATCACATTACAATTTGGGGAAGACACTTGGGAGCAAGTAGTGGACTATGAGAACATTCCTTTTCGTTGTAGAATTTGCCATGAATATGGTCATTTGGCCAGTGCTTGCCCAAATAAAATTCCTGATCAAAAGAAAGAAGATATAAACTCAGCGGGTTTCCAAATACCTAAGAAGAAGAACACTGAGAAAAAACCAGTAATGAAGGATCAATCAAAGTCATTTGCTAATATGTTTGAAATCCTTTCCACAAATGATGTCCCAAGTGAGGAAGAGGAAATAATGGAAACTAAAATCTTAGAAACACAATTTAAATATGAAGGAAAGAACTCAAGAGACAAACCAACAAATCAAAGGTTTTCAACAAAAAAAAAAAAGGAGAAAATTTACACAAGAAAAACAATATTTCAAATGTCAAAACTTCAAATAATGCGGGTCCCAATATAGACTCCATTGAACCATCTAGTAAAATTTTGGCTATGTATGAGCATTCTTCAAGGTTAGAAGCCATCTCAGATTCAATTGGAATAAGTCAAGAAACAGGGAAAAAAAATTGAAGATGGATTCTAATCAAAAAGTAGGTCGCAAGACCAATCAATATCATATGGTAAAAGAAGGTGAAAAGCTTGTAGAGGAAGGTAAGATTAATGCCCTTCCCAACATTTTTAGCCCTAGTATTAATGAAGATCATCACTTGGAATATTAGAGGACTCAAAGGGAGTCTTTCAAAACAAAATGAAATTAGAAGAATGATTCGAGATAAATCATCCACATCTTGTTTTCCTTCAAGAAACAAAAATGTCAATGGAGGATATGGACTTAATTGCCAGTAAAATTTGGCTAGTTGGAAAAGTGGTTTCCCTCAGTTCCCAAGGGACTTCGGGTGGCATTGCTTGTCTTTGGGACCCAAAAGAGGTAGTTATTCACCATATGGTTGGCGGTTGGGGTTTGTTGGCTATAGCTATTCAAAGTAGACATTCCAACCAGATTATGCTCTGCATTACTTGTTTATGCCCCGACTTCTTTGGAGGAAAAAAGAAGACAGTGGAAGGATATTACTCATATTATCTCTCATTTTCCTAAAGCTTGGATCTTGATCGGAGGAGATTTCAATACCATCCTCTCTCTGGATGAGAAAAGGGGGGAAATAGAAATTTGGACAAAAGTACTTACCTCATGAGCGAATATATTGCAAACCTCCATCTTGTGGATATCCAACTGAATAATGGCCTTATGACTTGGTCTAACAGAAGGCAAGGCTTAGCTTGTATAATGGAGAGATTGGATAGGTTTTTGCTCTCTAAAAATTTCTTAATCCATGGTCACATTCCTAAAGTGAAGACTCTTAATAATGTTGGTTCGGATCATTGGCCGGTCATGGTGGAAATGTGGAAAACCAATGTGAGTTTCTCTCCTTTTCATTTTCAATTAATGTGGCTTAGAGACATTTCCTTCAGACCTCATGTGCAACAATGGTGGAAGGAAGGTAAACCTAGGCATGGGACTAAGATGTTCTATTTTGCCAAAATACTGCAATACATTAAATCCAAAATCAAGACTTGGAGCTGGAAAGAGTTTGGGGATGTTCATAAAAAAAAACATGAAGTTATTGCTCATCTTGAAAATTTGAATAAGAAAATCCATTTAGATGGCCTCACAGAGAAGAGAAGTGCAGATGAAATTAAACTCACAACTCGGTTAGAGGAATGGGAAAAAGAGAAGAAATCTTATGGAAGCAAAAATCTAGAATTCAATGGCTCAAAGAAGGAGATCGAAACACAAATTTCTTCCACAAATCTCTTCTAGCTCGAAGATCTCACAACTTTATTTCTTCCTTAAAATCAGATTCTGGAGATGTTGTTTATACTTGGGATGGCATGAACTCTATTGTTGTTGATTACTTTTCCAATATTTTTCCTGCTACTCCTCTTGACTCGAGCTTCTCAACAAAATGTTCTTCAAGCAATCCCTTCTCTTATCACTTCTGAGGAGAACTCTATTTTGATTGCTCCTGTTACTATCAATGAGCTTCAACAAGTAGTTTTTAAAATGCAAAAAGGGAAAACCCCAGGTCTTGATGGTTTTCCTATTGAGTTCTACCAAGAGTTCCGGGATATCCTTCATGTTGATTTATTAGAGGTGGTGGAAGAAGCCGGGAAATCCAAAGAAATTTTGAAGGTTATCAATAAAACTTATATTACTCTTGTTCCAAAAGCTCAAGAGGTTGATCATATCTCAGCTTTTAGACCTATTGCTTTATGTAATGTTCTTCTCAAAATTATTACTAAAATCATGGCAGAAAGGTTGAAGCCTCTTTTACATAAGATTATTTCCCCAGAGCAAGGGGGATATGTGGAAGGACGTCAAATAGTAGATGAGATAGTTCTTGCTTAGGAAGCCATCCATTCCATGGATATGCAAAATTCTCCTTCTATGTTCATCCGGTTAGACTTATCCAAAGCTTATGACGAAGTGGATTGGCACTTCCTTATCAAAGTTTTGAGGCAATTTGGTTTCTCTAAGGATTGGATGGATTGGATTATGGGATGTATCTCTTCAGTTTCCTACTTAGTTCTTATCAATGGCAGGCCTTCTTAGTCTTTCCCAGCTTCCAGAGGTATTGGGCAAGGTGACCCGCTATCCCCTTATTTATTCATCATTCTTGTTGAATGCTTGGGTAGGACTATAACCAAAAAGAGGAAAACAAAACCCTTGAGGGAGTTACCATTGCTCATGGAGCTAGACCTATCTCTCATCTTCAATTTGTGGATGACTCTACCCTTTTAGGTAAAGCTACGGTTAAGGAAGCTTCTAATTTTAAGCAAATCATTAGCTATTTTTCTAAGGCTACTTGGGCGGTTGATCAATGAAGACAAATCTAAAGTTATTTTCTTTCACTGCTTTGCTAGACGAGGAAGCCATGGTCTTGGATAAATTAAGATATAAGAAGACCTCTCTTCCAATCACTTATTTAGGTATTCCCATAAATATTCAAAGGCAGAAAAATAAATATTGGAATTGGTTGTTGGACAAAGTCAAGAAGAAAATTGGAAAGTGGACCAACAAGTGGCTTTCTTCTGGGGTAGAATCACCTTGGTAAAATCAGTCCTTCAAGCTATTCCTATTTATGTTTCTTCCATTTTGAATATCCCAAAGGCTGTTCTTCGAGAATTGGATCAAATCGATCATCGTTTCCTTTGGAGTGGTACTAAGGAGAAAAGAAAATGGGCCTTGGTGAAATGGGATACTTTATGTCTTCCTAAGAGTGAAGGGGGGTTAGGATTCCGGTCTTCAATTAATAACAACAAAGCTTTAGCTGCTAAATTATATTGGAGGATGTTGCATAACCCCAATGCTCTTTGGGCCAATAATCTCCGTGCTAAATATCTTGAGAACAAAAGTCACTGAAGACCTTGTTCGCTATCAACTTCCTACCAAAGGTTCTCCCATTTTAGCGAGTTCTTAAGGCTGGTGAGGATTTGATAAAGAAAAAATTATTTTGGATCATTCATAATGGTCAACATGCAAATTTTTGGACAGATTCTTGGGATGGTCACAAGCCTTTGATAACTCGGTTTCCCGATTGGAGGCCTTGGATGGAGGAGCTTCACCGAGCTAATTGGATAAAGGTGGCTAATTACTATCGGTACCATCTGGTAATTCAAAGGTTGGTAGATATTGGATCCCTATTGAGGACTGGCCTATTCAAATCCCGAGAAAGGCAAAGACAAGATATCCAAGGCATCCTTCATATGAGATCCCTCTCTTGGTCCCATGAAAAAGATTGTTTTGGATGGAACGACACTACTAAGGGTGAGTATTCAGTTGCTCAAGGTTATTTGACCTTATGCCATAATAATCCCAACCATTCTTCTGACATATTTTCTCAATTGTGGGCTCAAAAGCTCTGGCCTAAGGTGAGGTTCTTTAATTGGCTTTTATTGCATCGTAGGGTGCTTCCTGGTGAGCAACTTATGAAGCGTGGTTTTCATGGCCCTTTTAGATGTGAAATGTGTGAAGAGAATGTAGAAAATATCAACCATATTTTTATTGAGTGTACTTTAGCCTCTAATCTATGGAGGAGAATGGCAACTTTACTTGGCTTACGGTGGTCCAATTTTTTCACTTTTGAACAGCTTTGGAGGGATTGGCCTAATCAAGAGGGTGTTGATCATTTTATTAGGCGGTTAGTTTGGATGGGTTCTACCATTCTTCTTTGGAATATTTGGAATGAAAGGAACAACCAAATTTTTAATCAAGATAGGAAGGATATTCACTATATTTGGCAAAATACCATAGCCAACTTAGTTGAATCGGTCCATCATCTCCTTAATCACCCCCAAAACTCCCACCAAAGATGGGATCAAGTGATGCAAAGATTGAAGATTAAACCTTCTAAGGGCAACCAACTTAAAGGGAATGTGAGTATTAGTAAGATGGATAGGACTAGAAATTGGCAACCTCCTCCTAAGGATTTTGGAAAAGTCAATACTGATGGAGCCTCTAGAGGGAACCCTGGAAAAGCCAGTGTGGGAGGAATTGGTAGACTTTCGAGATGGCTCCCTGGTTTTTACTTTTGCTTGAGAATTTGGGTATTCTTTCCAATAACCTTGTTGAGGGGTATGGTATCCTTAGAGGCCTTCAGGAGGCTACTAAGGTTGGATGGGAAAAGGTGTTAGTTGAGTCGAACTCTCAACTTATGATTAATCTCTTGAAGACTCCTTCTAAGAATCATAAGGTGGATTGGAGAATAAAAAGAATTATTGAGAAGATTCGAGTTAATCCAGGATGGGATTTTTGAAAGTTGATTACAATCATGTGGTCGAGAGATCAAAACAAGAGTGTTGATGCTTTAGCTAATTGGGCTTTGGACAAAGGTGATCTTACTTGTTATGGCCACCCTCCTATATGGTGGGCTTCTCAAATTAGGGAAGCTCTTCTTTCTATCATTTCTTTGGATGGCTCCAGTTCTGAAGGTACCTAGTTTCTTCTTGTTTTTTTTTGTTTCTCTTTGGTTCATTCAGTTTTTTTAGTTCCCTAGCTCATTCTATTCTTTATTTTGTTTCCTCTGTTGATTCTTGCATTAATAGTCTTCTGGTCTAGATAGGTCATTGTTTTGTTCATTTTTTTCTTTTGTCTTCTTTGTTTTTTTGTTTAGTTTTTTAAGGTGGGTGGGTTCTTTTGTTTTGTTTTGTTTTTGTGTTCTTTGTGTTGTTTTTTGTTGTTCTTGTGTTTTTGTTGTTTTTTTTTTTTTTTATGTTTATTGTTATTGTTCTTGTGTTTTTTTCGTTCTTGTTCTTGGGTTTCTCTTTGTTTGTGTTATTTCATTTTTTTATGTGTGAGTGTTTTCTATGTTTTTTGTTTTTGTTTATTGTCTGTTGTTGGTTGTTTTTATTTTTATTTTATTTATTTTATTTTTTAGGTTTTGGTTGTGTTTATTTTTCATGTTTTTTTGGGTTATGTCTTTGTAGTGTTCTGTTGTTTTTGTCTTGTTTGTGTTTTGTTATGTGGTTCTTGTGTTTTTCTATGTGGTTTGTGTTGTGGTTTCTTTTATCTTATTGTGCGTGTTTGGTTGTGCTTTTGGTTTTGACACACTCAAGGAGTTTGTTTTTTATTTTATTTTATTATTTTTGTTGTTATTTACTTTTTTTTTAATTTGGTTTTGTGTGTTTGTTTGCTCCTTGAGTATGTCAAAGGTGGTAGGCCAGGTCCGAGTCCTGGGCATTTTTGGTGGAATGGATACCCCTGCCTCCTTGGGTCTTACCCGAAAGTGGCATCCCTTTTGGGATGTTTTCCACAAATAAAAAAAAAAATGGGTGGGTTAACACATTTTATGGGGAATCAAACCAATCTTCATTGAAAAAGGTTAGGAAACAAAGACACCAAAAAAATGTAAGTTTATCAATCATCATTGATCAAAGAAAGCATATCAAATAGAATATTGTGTCGTCCTACAAAAACTGCTAGTGATAATGGGATGGGAATCCACCCCTATACATTGCAATTCTCATTAAGGCCTTCAGTACCCACATCGCTCTAACCAACAACTAGCCTAGGTGAAACTGGTTGAACATCATCCCACCCCCAACCTAATGGAACGAACAAGCAATGTTAAAATTAGGCCGCTTTTTGACTGGCAAGTACTGGAACCAATGTTTGTCTACGGGAGCACTTCTTACATATGACGGAGGTTGACGATGAGAGTGGGATCAACAATGCTCCTAAGAAGAGCGCTATGGTGGGATCTGATTGACTATACGTTGACCATTGGCCCAATGCACCAGAAGAACTTACAGGTGATCCAATGCCATAGAAATTTTGTTGGCTTGAGTACATATATGTAGCCACATGTCATTAAAAACTTCTAATTTATCGACATAAGTAAATGTGATAGAAGGTGTATACTATTTAAAAATAATCTAGTATGGGCCTTTCAAATATGAAAGAGTAGTCTAATGCTAAAAAATTTTCACACCTCAAAAAGTAGGAGAGAAAAAGTAAAAGAGTCCCCAAGAATAGCTTGGGGCCAAGAAAATTTTGTAGTTTTAAATGGGGAAACAAAGGAAGGAACCCATTCCTGTAGTGCCAAAATAGGTGAGTACAAGACTCGGGTACACCACAAAAATAATATTTAGGATAAATAATTCCAAGGTACTTCAAACATTCCCCCAATGGGAGACCTTGACACAACAATCTCCACGTAAAAAAATATTGCTTGGGCTCAACATAAGTAGCCCAAACATTCTAAAATCTAGAATTCCATCTAGTCCTTGTAGAAAATAAGTCCCAACACTCATTGAGCTTAGGAACCATAGGAAGATGAGGAGATAACCATTTATACCCCAAATGAGCCTTATAATTAAGCAAAGGAGTGTCAACATGCCATCTCCAGTCTGACCACCGAGGAAGCAGTGATCACATACCCATCTTGTGCATCATAAAAAAAGGGATGAGAGCAATAACATCATCATAAGTATCTTTTTCGACACCATTTAGCCTAAAGGTGTGTTTGAACTCATTTCATGAGATCCAATCCTTGGTGTGGAGATAAAATAAATCAACTATTGTAACAATACCATTTTTTTTTTTTAATTTTGAGCATGAATCCATTGCACCTAAGCTAAGGGAGAAAATTGATGAAGAAACAATAGGGACCACCAAATATTCATAGAATTGATGGATAAATATATACAAAAGTCATCTCCTTTACAACATATCTAAGGAGTGAGCTACTTCCAGGATTTCTAAACACTTTTAATAACAAAGGAACCAAAAGTCTTGACAAAAATTAGAGCAACAATGAGAGAGGTAAAATCCAACCCTCTCCATGCTCTACAGTTTAAGGTTAGACCAGAGGAAATGAAATGTTAAACCAAAAATTTCCAAGCTTCAGATCCCCTTAGAGCCCTAACCACCCACTTAGCACACAAAGAAATACCTTGTCATCTATAGTCCAGCAAACCCATCCACCCGACTCTCTAGGAAGACATCAAATATACTAGGGAACTCTATGCAATCCCTTAATTTCATAAGAATTATAATAAAATATTGAAGGATTTTCTCAAGCTTCTTATAGCAAGCCTGTGAAGGAACCCAACAAGAGGAGTAGTATACATGAGTGACAGCTACAACATTAGAGAAAATATGGAATTTACCTACTAATGACAACTTCTTAGTAAGCCAAAATTTAAGTTTCTTTTCAACTCTTTGAAGTACATAATTCCAAAGCTGAGTAGGAAAGCCTTGAAAGGCAAAAGGAATACCAAGAAACTTAAAAAATTCTCTAGGAGTGATCCAATTCCAATTAAACCATTCAAGCCAAGGCACCATAAGAAAGGGAGACTTTCTAAAGCATAAGGTATTCCTCCATTGTATACTAGAACCAAAGGATTTGCAAAATATGTTCATACAAGATATAGCATTAGAAAAAAATTTCTCCTCTTCCCTTATAGTAAGAAAGGATTCATCAGCAAAGTAATTATTAATAAGTTATCTCTAATCATTTGGAAGAGTATTCCTTTAATAAGATCTACAAAAACTTGAGTATATAAAATATAGCCAAAGGCTTCAAAAACAAGCACATATAAAGAGGGAGCAATAGGACACCCTTGCCGAACATATCTAAAAAGACCCATTTCTTCAAACTATGAATTGTTGAAAATAGCTAAAGCATCTTTGAATAGTGCAATGATTATCTAAATGAAAACTAGCCTAAATCCTAAAGCTTTGAGCATAGAAAGAATGAATCTCCATTCAATGTGGTCATAAGCTTTCTCAAAATAAATCTTGATAAAAAAAACATGTTCTTTTTTGACATTTGGTCCGATTCCATGCCCTCCCAAATAACCAAAACATTATCAATGATGTACCTCCCTTGAATAAAGCTATTTTTCTATGATATGATTAAAAAGGGAAGAATATACCTAAGGCAAAGAGCCAAATCTTTAGCACTGATCATGTGACTAACATTCAACAAAGTAATAAGCCTCCAATTAGTGATTAGCTCTAGGTCCCCTTTCTTGGGTATGAATTTGATATTGCCCCTATTAATAATTACTTCCATAGAGCCTACTCGAAGAGCCTCCAAATAAACTTTATACAAATCAAGACCAACTAAGTCCCAAATACCTTTATAGAATTCACAAGGAAAGCCATATAGACTTGACACTTTATAATTTGCCATATGAGATAATGTGTCCTCTAGATTTACCATTTGAGACAATGCATCCTCCAGATTTACCATTTGAGACAATGCATCCTTCTCTTTGAGAATTTGAAACCTTAACTGGTACAACTTCCATACAAGCTCATGGGAATAATCTTGAGTGACAAAAACATTAGTATAGTACTTGATAAAACTATCAATCATCTCAATAAGAGCGGTAACCCTTATTCCATTGTCTTGAATGGCCTTGAATTGAGAAGCTTGCTTGGGAGAGTGAAGCATTTGAAAATATTCTTTGGTGACCCTATCACCGACTTTAAGATAATGAATATGGGATTTAATTCAAGCTCCTCGAGCCTCATAAATTTTAGCAAGTTTAATTTCATGCCTCAACTAGGCAACATGAGACTGAAGTTCTAGATTAAACAGATAGACCTCAATCCTAAGAGAAGCTTTGGAAAGCTCATCATGAAGGAAAACATTGGAATGTCTTTTGAACTACACCACTTTTTTCTCTAAAGTGTGAAGTAGGATAATTGTATGAAAAATGGTATAATTCCACCATTCTATCCAACCCAACTCTCCATTAGGTCTAAAAACTAGATTCCAGACTCTATAGATATGACAAACTATGGAAGGATGCTAAAGAAAGGAAGCTTTTAAAAAATTAGTACTTGTAGTGTCTCTAATGTAGGGATTTCATCAACACATTAAATATGATGGGTGAATGGTCAAAAGTAGTGATACGAGGAATGGTTTCCACAAATGGAGTTGAAGCATTTATCCTATGAAAAAAATTGCACATGATCTGATAGCATGGCTTTATTTAGTATTCTCATAATATTGCATGACCAACTTGGAAATTGGACCACATATACCTCAAATTTTTAGACAAAACTTGGGGAGAAAAATAAGAATTGAGGTTTGACAAACCCAATTTTTGTTTCATGAAGTACCAGGCCTCTCTTTTCCCAATAGCCCACCGTATGGGAAGTTTTTCTATCTTGTCTACAATATTTTCAATCATATTAAAATCTTCGCACATAACCTAAATAACAGGTGGTAAATAGAAAGCACACCATCACCAAAGGCTACAATACCCCTGAACTTCATTGAAGGTATAAACATTAATAATACCAAAATATAATCCACTAACCTCAAGTAAAACCCAAACTGCTTGACTGGAGGGGTCCACACCTCACGAGACTAAACTATCTTTCCACTTGGCTACAAAAAGAATGACAACTCCTCCTCTTCCAGGGGAATTATTGGTGGTATAAAAAAAGCTTCCTAGACAAAGAAAAGGAAAAGTACATTGTAAAATAAAGTCAAAAATATTAATCTCTTAAATATAGAGAAAGTTAGGATTACAATAAAACCTGGAGCATAAAGCAATCTCATATCGGACCTAAGTATTATCATACTGGGTTCACCAAACCTCCAACATTCCATGATAAAAAAAAATTGTTTAAATACATTAGAACTCAATATCCTACGTTTAGTGTCTTTGAGGTTTGAAAGGGAATCATAAATATTATTGAGAAAATACTCTTGGCTTGCTTTCCAAAACTCTATTTGATGCCTTTTGTCTTGGTGAACCAAGGAGTCTCCCTAGGGTGGGCTACGAGATCTTTAGCTATAGATAGAAACCCATTTAGGTTCCATGAAGTTGGAGGAAGGTTACCCATTGACATGCAAAACTAGAGAATCTGAAGACTAAGTAGGAGCATAATAAGTAATAATTTTAACAAAGGAAGTACTAGTCGTTGGTACATTCGAAACCATATATGAATCCCTAGTACTGGGTTCTGTCGTTTGCATGGTATGCTACTCTATCACCACACCATGCCCATATGGTGTAGAAGACACAGGAGGTTGAGGTGAGCTACTGGGAGCAGTTGTAGGGTTTACATTTTTTCTATTATTACCCTTCTTTTGGGCTACCTTCCATTCATCTTGCCCTCCCTTGGAAGAAGGGATAGTGCTAGTAATAACAGGAGCCATAGCCATCTCCTTAGCTTTAATATTATCTACCATTAAAGGATAATATTTTATCTTATGGGAAACTAATTAGAAATGATAACATGTGTTAGGTAGGTTTATGTAAATAACACATTGCTTGAACGTATAGTAACCAACTTGGATATCAATAGTCTACCATAGGTCTTTAAAAATATTGAATTTGATATCAAAATTCTTTTTATAGTGTGAGGCATACAATTTATCCGTTTAACAATAGTCAAATTTACCAATGGGTGTTGTAAGATTCTTATAATAAGGCCATAGTGGTAGAGGAAGACAAGGGAATAAAATCCAAACTAGAACCCACAAGGAAACATCATTAGTTACTAAAATATCCTTTGTCCAAGGCTAAAAAATCAACAAGGATCTATGATCAGACTAAGACCTATGACTTAGGACTGCTTTAGTCTGAGCAGGGTTAGCAAAACGAAATAAAAAGAACCATTTGGTGAGGTTCTTGATACCATAAACCTTGACACCATGCCATGCTTTTTGAATCCAATTTTGAAATATGGTTTTTCCAGTGATGCAACCTAGAAAATACCCTACCAGTGTATGGCTTTCCATCCAAGAACAAGTAGTATTAAACTCACTCAATAGGATAACCACATTCGAAGGAGAAATATTACCTCATGATAAACTTTGGGAATGAACTTTCATGGTTGCTTGTTCTCCTTTCATGACATTTCTATCTTATGTAGCTTCAACATAAGTTGTAGCTACTAACTGAGCTTCATCCATAAAAAAGAGGTTCAATCCACCAAAAGACGGAGTAAAGTCAACAACAACAGCAAAACAATTCCCTAAGAGGTATCTCGTAGACACTCTAGAGTGGAGAGGCGGTATGACACAAAGAGACAAAAATCCTAATGTATGCAACCTGTGTGATGTAGTTCCAGAAACCAAATTTTGATATAATTTATTTTTTCATTTCATGTATATTACTTAAATGTAATGGTTTAACTTTATTTTTTAACTTTGAAAAATGTTGTTCAAACTATTTTAATAGCATTATTTTTAAGTATATGCAATTCTATAAAAACAAAGAAGATATATAGATAACATATATAGATAGATACACAAAGCATGAATATGTATAAATTCATTATTGTTTATGTTTTTTATAAAATTAAAAAAAATAAAAGTTTACTATTACGTATCAATATTATATTATTTTTTTGTGGATGTAGAATTATATAATATATTTAGAAGTGAATGAAATTATCAAGTAAAGTAAGTAAAGTTATCAACACCCTATTATTTACAAGGTAATAGTCAGGTAGAGTGATCTAATAAAACCTTAATCAATATCATTAATAAAATAGTCAATAAAATTGGTTGTCACTAGCACTTTTAACTATATCTCATCTTATGGGCATGCTACATGAATTTTTGAACTCCTACTAGCACAATGCCCTATGCCTTAGTATATGGAATTATGGTCATTTTCTAGTTTGATCTTGAAGCTCCCTCTTTAACAGTCTTACTCCAAGACTCATTGGTAGGAGATGAATATCATCTTGGTCATATAAATCAACTAAATATTTTAGATGAAAATAAATTAGTGTCTTAGAGAACTTAGGATCCTACCATGACAGACTTCAATGTACCTATAATAAAAAGGTGTGACTTAGATCCTTCAAAATTGGTGATGATATCCTTAAAGAAAACCAAAATAACACCAATGTCAAAGATGAACTAAAAGGTATATTTGAGCCTAATTGGTTAGGTCCTTTCATCATCTTTACAATGTTTGAATCTAGATCCTATCGTCTAGACGCTTTGGATGAAAAATAATAAAAAACCAATTAATATAATGCATATTAAAGGATATTATAATTAAATATTCATGATTGCTTACTCATGTGCCTAATTGTATGCTTGCAGGTATGTATGGTTTTTTAAATATCATATATTACTTGAACATACATGTTTGATTACTTTGTTTTTTAAATCTACTTGTCCATACCATAATAATATTGAGGTATATTATGAGGCTATGATGATCCTAGATAGAAAAATAAGTACTTGCTTTACATGTGCACTAAGTAGTCGATGCTAGAAGTTCTTTCAATCCCATAATTATCTTACTATTATTCCTTCTATAAAAACTATTTATGATAAGGATAGGCATAGGTTTATTTTATTTATCAAATTTAGTTTAGGTGATATATTTTTCCTTCTCCCATAGTCTCCATGGGGACCATGGTTGGTATCAATAGTCTCAATTAACAATCTCCTTTTCAAATTAATATTCTTCTCTTCTCTTCCCTCAATTGGGTTAAGTGATGCATGACATGATCGTCTGCAACCTTGATAACCCAGTCCTTTTCCTTTCTTCTATTCCCTTTTGGCATCATTCCAATAATATTAACAAAACTACTTAAAGATATACTAGGCAATCAAAACAATTCTTCCTCTTCTTCTTTTATCTAAATCATCAATACCATTATCAAGTTTTAAGAATATTCCAAAAAACATCAATCTCATGATCCTTTGATATACCCTAACAAGGTCCAGGTTTATGGATTCAATGTTTTATAAATTTGTAATTACTTATAGACTTCTTAGATAATGAATTTATAGGGTTGGATATTGATTTGATCTATTACGCAATCATGACAATCAAGTATCACCAACCATAAATTATCCATATTTCCCACCATAAACTATAGCTTGCTTAATAAACCACTTTGGGAGTCTTGGCCTATTAATCCATTATCTAGTGAACGTGAATTTTTATGCAAGACTGTGAAGCAATGGATTCATAGGGTTAGTCTTTCTAGCTTAGTCTATAAGATAGGCATGATAAAAATCTAAATCTATCATGCATATTCTTTGATTTGATATCTACTAAATGTTTTATACAATCATAAGTTGCCTAGTAGCCATTATTATTGCAATTAGCCATGTTGCCTAGTGTGACACCTAAGAAAGTGTGACCCTTGTACATCTAGTATCTTATGACCTCATAATTATTTGCACGTGTGTCAATTAATGGATTTATGTTTTTTAGCACCAAGGTTGGCATGCCTAGTGACATACTTCTTATAAAAGTCCTAATTTTCTTATATAAAAATGAGAGGATTGAATCTCCATGTCCAATACCTTGTGGATCTGTAAATATTTTGCACATATTTTGGGTAATGGATACCAAAATTTGAACTTCCTATTGATATACAAGGTGATTAAAAATATTTTAAAATTATTGCTTCTTTTCAATCAATCTATAGTCGACTACTACATTCACTATTGTGAGGCTCAGGATTTATGCACCAAATTTTCATAAGCATGCAATCATTTATAAATCTATTAAGCACTATTTCATATGGCCTAATTATTGCAAAGGTCTATTAGGTAACCAAACTCTAATATCATCCAAAAATTTTATATTCTAACTCTATTTAATTAAATCATAGTTAGCCCTCACTAGGATCTATCAATTATCCAAACTATGATATTTCTTATTCAATGTGTCCAAGTTTTCCTATACATATTTCCTAATCAATATAGCATTAACCTAGTTTCTTTAAACATCATTTTGAAGTTGAAGATATATGAAATAATATCTCATAGACATGTAATTTCTCGTCGGTCCACCAAGTAATGGCTCATAATGCTTGGCCCTCATAAGGGTCTATCAAGAAACCAAAATTGATGAACCTTGTACTTACTACCTCCTCAACTATTGTAGATCCATGAGACAATGGGGTACACTTGATAAAGACTTTTCTTATCCATAAAGGTATTATGGGTGTGCCAAGTTATTGATCATTTGTACCAACATTTCTCGTTGGTCTATAAACTAACTAGGACAAAATTAATTTTATCTTTATATTGCACTGCAATCAAAATATATCTACAGATCATGAGTGGGGACAATCAAATCCATCCATAATTTTCTATTAACATGAAAAATATCCTCTTTTTGATCATGCTTCCTTATATAATGCCTAAGACGGATCATGTTTATAATCATTACCTTACACATGTACACACTAGGTCATGGTCAAAAATATTATTTATTTTGGGATATGGACAAGATAACATAAACAAAATTCTATCAAAAACCTACCCATCCTCAATTCACATTTCTCCACTAGGAGAAAATTGATTGTTATAAAGCCTAAATATTTCTTTACACAAATTAGTTATCTCATGATGAGCAATATTTCTAAACAATTTTGTATCTAGTCTATAAAATCATACATCATGCACATATGCATAGACATTTTGCATGCCCCTTGAGGAGTAGACATTTTTCATTCTCCCTATAGTGTAGATATTTAAAGTCCCTCTTGGGCATGGTCCTTGCAACATAGATACTTAAAAGCCCTCTTAGGCACACCCCTTGTAAAATATAAATTTAAAGTCCCTCTTGGGCATGCTCTCTATGGGATAAACATTTGAAATCCCTCTTTGGTATTTTTCTATGGAATAGAGATTAAAGTATCTATTGGAATTACCCTTTGTGACATAGATATTTGAAGTCCTCTCGTGGCAATTATAACCAAAATATTATATATATATATATATATATATCAAGTTGCACTTATCTATTATATGGCTACTAAGCCATTGTTTGAGATAAAATTATAAAGCATATTTTTTGTATTATGCTTCCTTTTTCTCAAGTATTAGGTATTTTCTTCTCATTTCCTTGTTAGATTCTCCTTGTCTCTTTTGTTCCATTCTCTATCTATGCTTTTTTTTTTCTTCTATTTATTTTTTGAATTTAGCCACCCTAGTCACAAAATAATTCTTCGATTGATATAGTTTGATATCATTCATCCAACAAAACCTCTCACTTAATAGTTTTCCAAATTAATTTTTCCTTTGGTAGCAAGCAATCACATTTTGAGATCCATTCATCTTATAGAAAATTTACTATAAATACCTCATCAAATTCCCAATGATTAGTGTCATAAACCAGTTTAAAATTATCAATGATCTTATTTCCTAATAATAGTTTCATTCTAGATTTATTTTATTAAAAATAATACCTTGAAGCATTTGGATTTATTTTCTTACAAACTATCAATTTTTTAAAATAAATTCCAAATCAAATTAATCACTTCATTATTAAGGTCTAGTATAAATGACTTCACCAAAAATTACCAAATTAGGTACTGGTTGCATTTGATCAGCTATGCCCTCACTTAATAAGTATAACCAAGTTAATAGTTATTCTTATTTTGATCCATTGACCAATCAAATCATAATTGACCTAATTCATTAATTAGTTACATCTAAATTTTGTAGATATAGTTTAATTTGTTATAAATGATATTGTTTGTTAATTTGGTGAACAACATTCTCCCATAATTATAGTTTTTATATAGGAACTTTCAACAACATGCTAGAGCGCTAAGAATTTTTCATTAATTTTTTTCTCAAGTTTTCTTAATTTTTTCCATTATCATGATTTACAAAACCTAAGCAAAAATTCATAAAATTCATCCAAATTGCTCCTAAATAATTGTGATATATTTAGTTATCACATCCATCCTATATTTATTATTACCTTAATCATTTCTTAACTCTACAATTATGAGTCATTTTCAACACTTTACCTCATATTTTTCATACAAAATAAATTTATTAAATATATCAACTCATCATCAATTTATTTAAATCACGCCAACAACCATTCTATACACTAACTATGACCCATCAATACATCAAAAATTATATTTTATCACATTATAAATTTATTCTCATTTTATTTCAAAATAAATTTATACATCATTTCAAAATCCATATCATATCACAAAAATCACAAAAGTATCAACATGTCATATTAATAGTCAAGTAGACCCAAAACCACCACCAATCTAGTACCTTAGGCCAATATTTAAAATGTAGTGCACCATAATGATCAAGATGAGTGTACACATCCTCAAAATATCAGACTTCCTCTCAATAATTGGATCCTATATCACATGATATTGCTATTATTGTTGGTGATAGTGAATCTCCTATAGGACAACCCATCATTGCTTGTGTAATAAAAACATACCTCTTATCCTTGAGCTAATCCATCTTACTCTATTGATATAGGTTTTATCTTAGTCTCTCTCTTCTAGCACCCCATTGATATCTTATTGCATCCTAGTTGCCTTCACTCATTACTCCCTAATAGTGTCTTAAGGACCATGATACCTCACATCATGACCTAACACCACCTATGTATCCTCATTTGGTGACCTACTAGGTTTGACCCCTCCAAGTGTGCTAGGAACTAGTGGAAGAACAATCAAAGGGTCCATATTTAGTTGACACTATGTGCTCGACCTAACATCCTATATACTAGTAACTCTATCACCTCCACTTATATCTCCATATATATCCTGATCATTTCCTTCTTGCATCCTATTATCTTTATTCTTCCTTCTCATCAAACATTGAAATTCCCTAGATACCATAATGATATGCTCAAGTAACTCAAGTCTGGGAGGCATTAGAGGATGTGGTGTCACAAGTGTTGGAGTAACTTTCTATAGATAAAGGTTAACATACCATATTCAATACCCATATACCACTCCTAGGTCATCTATACCTAGATATATAATAGGGGCATCATTAGTGTCATCCTCTAAAAAGAACAAAATACCATGACACCCACCAAAATTGCCCTCTCAAGTAGGGTATCAAAACTAGATATCTCTATTAATAAGAAACATGTACATATGATAAAGCTATCACACTACCTATTTAAGACTTTGTAGCTTCCACTCCTACTATTCTTTGGTTAGACATCTAATATACTAACCCTAACGAACCCCCACCAATCCTTATTCTATCTAGTGTGGCCTCTCTAATAATGATAAGTCACCTACTTACCCCTCAACTCATCGATAGCCTATTAAACATTCATTAATGTACCTTTACCCATATTTCATACTCCACCCCATCTATAAACCATCAATCTCCCTAGAACATAAGCCCAGCCCTTATATCATGGAGGTCTCCTAATAGCCATGTGCTTTCATACCCAAAATTATAAGAGTATGCAACAAATAAGGCCCTTCTCATTGTAGTACACCACTCTATGAAGGGTCCTATACAATCACTCCAACACTATTGTACCCTATGCAAATATGATCTAACCATATCTCATCATTTCTATAACCTATCTCCAACCTCATATCAAACACTGCCATGAGTATCCTAGACACCAAATAGCCTAATATTATAGTAATATGATCTAAATAACCACCCTTAGAGGTAAAATTAATATCAAGGATTCACCTCATTGTAAACATCTTCCTCTTTATTTTCAAGAGCTCCATACATCATTATTCATCACTTTCTAATTGGACCAGATCACTTTTGATAAGAACATTTAGGATTTTCTACACATCCTCCAAGATGATTATCATCTCTCTTATAGGTAGCAAAATGATATTTATCTTTGTTAAATACTATTATATTATATAGTACATGCCAATGTACCATCTTGGTACATTATTGTAAATATTATATTAGGATCATGTATTAGATTAGTGAGTTAGTTAATATTTCACGTAATGTAATAATGTGCAAAAAATGCACAAGTGTCATTTAATTATGTGTGCAAGTGTTATGAGTGTAAATATGTACAAGTATTTAATATGTAAGGGTGCACATGTGTCCTTAGATTATAAATATTTATGTGAAGATTCAAATCCAAGTGTGCATACAAGATAGTTTCATGTGTATGCAAGTGTCAAATAGAGAAGTCAATATTTATGAGTCTTAGCATATGGAAAGGAAGAGTCATGGAAACCAAAGAGTCATCCTAGAAAGGTTGTATATTACTCCATACAGAACATAGAGAAATATCACCAACATCACTTATATAACCCACATTGTCTACATAGTTAGTAATTGAATTATTTGTAACAAAAAAATGAGTAATACAAGTTTACATACATTTGAGCAACTAGAATTGTAAGTATTGTTATATTATATATTTCAGGATTTACATTCATATTAAGTGTATTATTGAATGTTATCTTATTAAGTATTGATAATACATATTACATACCTAGTTTATCGTTGTTAAAATATTATTAGGTCTATTATATTGCAACTTCATTATATTCAACCCTGTGGTGATTTATAATGAGTATTATATTGTCAAAATCTAACAGTGGTATTAGAGCCACAACAGGGTGCCTTGCATAAGATTTAAAAGTTTTAGAAGTTTAAGGATATTACAATTAGGTAGGAAAAACCAATGAAGATAAGTATCTCCACTAGGTTAAAGAAAAACTAGTGAAGCTAGGATTATTTCCACTTAGGTTGAAGGATAACTAGTGAAGAATACTTTTCATATTAAGAGAGAACCAAATAATAAGAAAATTTGATCATTCTCATTCTACTTTATTAATTAAAATGTATTAAATTCTTAGGTAATGCTAGAAAAAGCTATCTAAGATTTTACTATAGTGAAAAAATGATCTTTAAAATTTGAGAAGCTTCCTACAACAAATAGAGAAGACTTTCATCTTTGATTTCTTGAAGATTATGATATTTCCTCATGCAGGGATTGATTGGAATTGTAGTTAAGTCTTAGATATAGATCTTGATAAGTTTTTAAGGTCCTTATGAAAAAGACCTTGATAAGATAGATTTAGTTAACCTATTCCAAATTATCTATTTGGAATAGAAGGTAATCTATAATATTGATTTTAGGTATTGAAGATAGACCTTGATATTGATAGATAAAGGAGATGAAAGAAAAGAGTTCCCATAAGAAGATCCTTTTAAAGGTCAAAGGTAGAGACAAGACATCCATTGAAAGAGGTCCTTTATATATTGGTCATTAGCAAGAAAATATACCATTGATAAAGATTACTCTACAAATATATAAATAAAGGAAGATAACTTGAAGGTTACAAGAAGACTTCAAGAGAGTAAGAAAACATGAAGGTAGCAATAAGATATCAAGAAGACTTCAATCAAGAAAAACTTAAAGACAATATTTTTGGAAGGTAAGTATAGCAAAATTCAAGACAACAAGAATTCTTGAGGATAATCTTAGTTAAATGAAAACATATTTTTGACAAAGACAGAGTAGAGCAACATATTTTTTTATGGAAGAGATTAATGCAAAGCATCATAGAAGTCTCTAAAAGGACAACATACAAACATCACAAGGTAGAACAACATAAGACTGAGATAGGATAGATAGCATAGAGTTATTCACAAGAGTAGATCTCAATCAGAGAATAGCAACTTAGAATTCAAGAGCAATAGCATAATGAAATTGAAGTAATTTATGACTTTTAGGAGAAGAGCATTGTAAAAATTATAAGCCCTCATTACAAGCGAATGCCAAGGAATTACAAAGTTGAAATTACAAGGGAATGTTAAGGTATGTGAGCAACAAGTATAAGCTATCATTAGAATATTTATAGATATTTAAGTTTCTTAAAGGTACTGAGTGAATCTTGTGCAAAGTTTAAAGTGTAAATTTTATTTTTGAAGACTTCGGAGTATTCTGAACCTGCATAGCAACATAGAAGAAATAAATAAAGATGTGAGAAGTGATTTAGAAAAGAGTACCATGACATACAAATAACATGCTAATCACAAGAAAAAAGTGAAATTAATTTTAGATTAGAAATTTTTTTAGGCACATTTTTAGAAGACGTAATTCCCAAAAGGCACTTATAATAAAATGAAATTGAATAAGATTTAACCTTGTAGGGTCTTGAAGAAGTTTTTTGGATATGCTTATGAATTAGAACTACATAGAGTGGATATGTATCTCATCTTCAATGTAGCATACCTATACTCATATTACAAAGGATCGACTAGTGAGTAGGATAGTGTAACTTTAGAACCTTAAAAGGTTGATTGGGTATGTGAATTGCAAAAGAAGGAACAAGATGAAAATGAGGTAATCATAGGTTCTAAAGTTGCCAAAAAGATGAGGCACAAGGAATGTCATGAGTATATAGTCAAATGGAAGAATCAGGTAACTAAAGATGCAATTCAGATAAATGCATCTCGGATTACAAAGTATGGATTTCAAATTTAAGGTTTACAAAATGTTCATCAAACATTTCTTTTACTCGACGAGTATTATGACCTAATGAGTACAATGTGAAAGCATCTTGACAACCAACCATTTAATAACTAAATTATTATGAAACTAGAAGACCAATTTTTTGAGTTGTTATGTAACTACTTTTCAAAGATTTAAATCTAAGAGTTGTCTCTGGAAAAGTGAGAGAAAAGGGTTCTCAAAAACTCAGCCTTGTATCCTAAATGAAAATAGATAAATAAATTTTTTACAAGTAATTCATTGAGTCTTAGTTGTTGTTGAATGTGTATATATTTAATTTGAAAGATCATATTTTGCTTCTTTCTTGTGTGTAGGATAAAAAGAAGCTCACCAAAGCATTCGAAAACAAATGAAAGATAACCAAGACGTAGATGTCATTCAATGGAAAGGAAAATAAATTGCTGTTGAAAGAGGAATGTTAATTTAAAGGTGATAGAAAAGTTATTGAAATAAAACATATCCTTCTGGGTGAGATTACCGTCCAGAATACAGTGTCCTACATATTCAAATCAAGAGTATCACTTTTAAGCAATTAAGTGGCGAAAGGGAAACCACTACTGAAGAAGAAATACGATCATATATTTAACCTTTGACATTCAAGTAATTATCCAAACTATTCAAATTATTCAAATGAATAGAAAGAATCTGGTAAAACAAGGCCAAGAATTGAAATTGAACATGAGTAGCTTCAAAATTATTCACTCCCACTACTACCATTCCAAGTTACCATTTTAGACCAAGGGAAAAATTCGTTGTATAAAGGATAACAAAACATACAATTAAACAAAAGCCAATGTCGTATGGTTGAAAGCAAGACAAGGTCGCGGTTCATGTCGTACATTTAAATGGAAAGAAAATTTGGCATATGATAAAATTTGTTTGATAGAGGTTATACAGATATATAAGTTGTGGTACAGATATATATTAAGAAGATATTTAGGTTCAAATTTTAAGGGTGTTTGTAAAGGTAGTAGTCTGATCTGAATTCTTTGAATGCATGTCGGATGATGGGCGATCAGTTATCCCCTTTAGGCCATCAACAATAACGAAGAAAAATAGATTTAATAAAAACAACCCTCTAATTTAAACCTTACTCTAATCAATTACTAAAAATATTGTAATTGAATAACTCGGGAAACAATATACAAACGAAAAATAACGTCGTACGATATAGAAGAACTGTGTCTTATGATAGGAAAAGTCTTCGTCATACAATAGAGGGATTTTTGGTGTGATTGCTTGCATCATTTGTACATCATAGACATGTCGCCACGAGTTTTTTAACTAACTACATACAAATACATTTTAATTAAAAATAATTAAATAATAATATAATATTATATTGATAATTTATTTATAATAAATAATTTTAAAACTATATTAATAATCTATTTATAACAAACAGTTTTCAATTGTGAGTAATTCGTTCTTTAAAAAAATATTGAAATGTATAAAATAACAGCGAAGAAACAATGAAATTTTTATCTAATAAAAAACAACTAATAGTATTAATATAATATAAATTGAAAATCATTACATTTTGCACTTACAATAATTTAAATAAAATGTTTAATACTTATACTGAAAACTAAAAGTTAATATTATAACATATAAAAATAAGATAGCAGAGGATAACAATTTCACTTCGACACAACGACAACAAACTTTCAAAATTTAGGTAACCCGTCATTTTCTTGAAATGCCAACCCACTATCCGTGTGAGTACAATTATTTATTTGTATATAATAATATAATTTATTTATTTATTTATTTTTTAAAAACTTTCATATTCATCGCTGCTCCGAGTTTGGTGAAACGAATTTCTTCCGTTGCAAGTAAAGGGAATAGAAGTTTCGCTCTGAACGATTCAAAACAATACAAATCTATGCTACCTAGGAAGGGGAAGATATTTTTTTCCAAAGAAAACAATTTATATATGACCACTCGATCCCTATAAATTTATTTATGATTTTTAAGTTTTTATTTTTTATACATGAAATGGATAACATTTAATAAAAGTTTTTATTTTTTTATATATATGAATAGGTAACATCTCTTTCATTTTTAATTATTAAATACAAGGTCAGATATAATTTTTTGGAAAAGTTGTCGTTAAATTATTGGACCTATCTCTATAATCTATGTTTTGCCTTTGTAAATATGATACGGAGTGAAAGATACCTCGATGACTTAGTGTTAGTACCGTCAAACTGGCACACACTTAATGGAGTCAGGTCACTACTAACAAAACTTACCTTCAAAATTTAAGCTGAATTTTTTCATTTATAAACACTTAAAACTTACCGATTCACTCTTAAGATTTTATTATTTTAAATTTTAGAAAAGAATACAAAGACAAAGTTGACTTTGCATCAGTAAACCATTACTTGTGTCCATTGTAATGTTTGTTTAAAGTTGCTCGTCATAAGTCAAATGCTAAAATTGATGTACCTCTTTAATCATTTTAAAGCTAGTGGTACCAAATTTTGACTTTGCGAGATGGGCTGTCCAATGATATCGTGTCGGTTTGGCCGCGTGGGGTACACAGAATCTAAGTATCCCCGGAATAATTCACACTGCAAGTTGAATTTAGAACCGTTCCGCGTCCAAGACTATAATGGAGACTAGAAATGCAAACCTACCGTAATGTGGAAAAATCAAAGAAACAAAAAGATAAAAAATTGAAAAGATAAAAGCTAGGCTCAGCCTGCATTTTTTCTCTGCACGCGTTTTCCACCATAGTGTCGTTGCGTAAACAGATTGTCGACCTGTGTTTCTTGTGTTATAAAAGGATGTGATCGATACTCAATAGTCCACAGATTTGAAGTAAATCGAGTTGCTTGCTTAGATTAAACAATGGCTTTCTCTGCAGCAATGAGATACTCATGCCTTGTGTGTTTCACTTTGGTCTTGTGTTCGACGACGGCCGCGTATGGGCAACTTAGCGCAACATTTTATAATTCGACATGTCCCAATCTTTTGTCGACGGTTAGAGCAGCAGTGAAGCAGGCTATCGCCAACGAGAAGCGCATGGGAGCGTCGCTTCTCCGCCTTCACTTTCATGACTGCTTCGTTAATGTAAGAATTTCTCTGCGTATGTTATGTTTCCTGCACAACAAATTTCGGTGTTATGAAACATTAAAATTTGTATTAGAAATTTCTAAATGCAAGCTGGTCTCTGCAGGGATGCGATGGGTCTATTCTGCTGGACGACTCCTCGACTTTAACGGGAGAAAAGACTGCAGTTCCAAACAACAACTCGGCCAGAGGATTCGACGTGATAGACACCATCAAGACCCAAGTGGAGGCGATTTGCAGCGGAGTTGTGTCTTGTGCTGACATTTTGGCCATCACTGCTCGAGATTCAGTTGTCGAAGTAATTCTCTACATTGACACTTTTTCATTTTTTTACTCCCCTTCCGTATAGTGTATTTAGGGAAGTTTGTATGGCAGTAGCGACAAGTTTGTATTGTTTTTCATAACAATAGTATTTTTCTTTAAAATTCTAGCTGGGAGGACGGTCATGGACAGTGATGCTGGGAAGAAGAGACTCGACAACTGCAAGTCTAAGCGGGGCAAACAACAATATTCCGGCTCCCACATCCAACCTCAGCGCACTCATCTCATCTTTCAGTGCTCAGGGGCTTTCTACCAGTGAAATGGTTGTCCTTGCGGGTAATATATGGTTCCAAGCTCACTATTTCTCTTTTATGGAAACCTTCCATGGTGCGAATGCCTAACATATATTTTCCGTTATTTGGCAGGTGCTCATACGATTGGTCAAGCACGCTGCACTAACTTCAGGGCTCGCATCTACAACGAATCCAACATCGCCACCACGTTCGCTTCCTCTCTGAAATCCAACTGTCCGAGCACAGGAGGTGATGACAATCTGGCGCCATTGGATCTTCAGACTCCCACCACGTTCGACAACGATTACTACAAAAATCTGAGAAGCCAGAAAGGGCTTCTCCACTCGGACCAGCAGCTGTTTAATGGAGGTTCTACCGATTCTCAGGTTACCACCTACAGCAGCAATCAGAACACCTTTTTCAGCGACTTTGCTGCTGCGATGGTTAAAATGGGAAACATCAATCCTCTCACTGGCTCCAACGGAGAGATCCGAACGAACTGCAGGAAACCCAATTGATCGCCATACCAAAAGCCCGTACATTCTTGGCTCCCCTATAAAATTTGTAGTATTAATGATTGATTGTTTTTTTTATACATAGAGGAATCGGATACAGATTGATTGTTAATAAAGCTTGTATTCCGGGATTTAACGGTATTTAACGGTCGCGTGTCAAGAGATCCAATGCCGATAAATTACGAGAGATGCATTTATTGTTCGTTACGATCGTCGGGGCTTTAAACTCTGGAGTTCGAGGTGATGTTGTGGAAAATTCAAACTAAATAAAATTTGAATTTAATGTCATACGGTTGCATAGGATGAAATTTATTGCATCAACCTATGTTATAGATAGCTTTTAAAATAATGAGTTTTGTTTTTCTTTTCCATACAATCCTCAATTATTTATTCCCTAATAATCTTCTTAGAAATTTTTACCTATAAATTTGTGTCGTTAAAATCATTGGAAAGTTGCACTCCTATCTATATTCTTTTATTCCAATTGAAAACGGGCCCATGTGTAATTGTAATTACTTTCCATAAGAGTCTTAGACTATAGATTTATTGACATCATTTCACCTTTACCAAAACTAAACTAAACTTATGACATTCAAATCTATTAATTAAATGATATTGATTTATGTGGTTTGAATTCTTCACTTGTTATCTAAAATAGTGGATGTAATCACTTTTCTATGTATATATATATATATATATATATATATATATATATATATATATATATATTAGTAGTTTGTAGTCGAGTTTATTGCTTTCTTCGTAATTTAGATTTTATGAAGGATAAAATTCTCACCTATTCAACCTTATTTTTATGTCATATATATATATATATATATATATATATATATATATATATATTATGAAAAAACTACTTATATTAAATTAAGATAGCAATATTTACAATAAAAAAAAGGTGGGTTAATACATTTTATGGGGAATCAAACTAACCCTTATTGACAAAGGTTAGGAAACAAAGCCACCAATAAAATGTAAGTTTACCAATCATCATTGATCAAAGAAAGCATATCAAATGAAATGTTATGTCGTCCTACAAAAACTACTAGTGATTATCGGATGGGAATTCACCCCTGTACATCGCAATCATCATTAAGGCCTTCAGGATCCACATCGCTCTAACCAAAAATTGGCCTAGGTGAAATTGGTTGAACATCATCCCACCCCTAACCTAACAGAATGAACAAGCAATGTCAAAATTAGGCCGCTTCTTAAACTAGCAAGGGTTAAGACCAATGTCTGTCTGTGGGAGCACTTCTTGCATATGATGAAGGTCGACGGTGAAAGTGGGATAAAAAATACTCCTAAGAAGAGAGCTCTGGTGGGATCCGATTGACTATATATTGACCATTAGACCAATGCACTAGAAGAACTTGCAAGTGATCCAAATCCATAGCAATTGTTTTGGCTTGAGTACATATATGTAGCCACATGTCATTAAAAACTTCTAATTTATCTACATGAGTAAATGTGACAGAAGGTGTATATTGTTTAAAAATAATTCTATTAAAAATCTTCCAAATATGAAAGAGTAGGCTAATCCTAAAAACTTTCCACACCTCAAAAAGTGGGAGATACAAAGTAAAAGAGTCCCCAAGAATTGCTTGGGGCCAAGAGAGGTGAGTACAAGACTCGGGTACACCACAAAAATAACATTTAGGATAAATAATTCCAAGGTACTTCAAACGTTCCCCCAAGAGGAGATCTTGGCACAATAAGCTCCATGAAAAAAAAAATAATTAGGCTCAACATAAGAAGCCCAAACATTTTGAAATCTAGAATTCCATCTAGTCCTTATAGAAAATAAGTCCCAACACTAATTGAGCTTAGGCACCATAGGAAGATGAGGAGATAACCATTTATACCCCAAATGAACCTTATAATTAAGCAAAGGAGTGTCAACATGCCATCTCCAATCTGACCATAAAGGAAGCAGTGATCACATACCAATATTGTGCAACATAGAAAAAGGGATGAGAGAAATAACATCATCATAAGTATCTTTGTCCATACTATTTATCCTGAAGGTGTGTTTGAACTCATTTCATGGGATCCAATCCCTGGTTTGGAGAGAAAAGAAATTAGCTATTATAACAATACCATTTTTAAAAAACTACTGAGCATGAATCCATTCCACCCGAGCTAAGGGTGAACCTTGATGAATAAACATTGGGGACCATAAAATATTCATAGAATTGATGGATAAGTTGTTACTAAATTCATATCCTTTACAACATATCCAAGGAGTGAGTTGATTCCAGGATTTCTAGATACTTTTAATAACAAAGTAACCATGAATCTTGATAAAAATTAGAGCAACAATAAGAGGTAAAATCTAACCCTATTCAAGCTCTATGATTTAAGGGAAGACCAAAGGAAATGAAATGTCGAACTAACACTTTCCAAGCTTCAGCTCCCCTTAGAGCCCTGACCACCCACTTAGCACATAGAGCAATACCTTGTTGTCTATAGTCTAGCAGACCCATCCATAGGACTCTCTAGAAAGACAACAAATATTCTAGGGAACTCTATGAAATACCTTTGTTTCAAAAGAATTATAATAAAATATTGAAGGATTTTTTGAAGCTTCTTATAGCAAGCCTGTGAAGGAACCCAAAAAGAGGAGTAGTACACATGAGTGGCATCTAAAACTTTAGAGCCAATCTAGAATTTACCCGCTAATGAAAAATTCTTAGTAAGCTAAAATTCAAGTTTCTTTTCAACTCTTTGAAGCACATAATTCCAAAGATGAGTAGGGGAGCCTTGAAAGGCAAAAGGAATACCAAGAAATTTAAAAAATTCTCTAGAAGGGATCCAATTCCAATTAAACCATTCAAGCCAAGGCAACATAAGAAAGGGAGATTATCTAAAGCATAAGGTGTTCCTCCATTGTATGCTAGAACCAGAGGCTTTGAAAAAGATGTTCATACAAGATTGAGCATTAGAAAAAAAATCTCCTCTTCCCGTATAGTAAGAAAGGAGTCATCAACTACTTTTGGATCTTTGCTAGGATTTTATGAGGAAAAACTACTATGCTAGGGTTTGATGAAGAAAAACTGCTTTGTGAGGATGGCAACAGCTTTAGGAGGAGGTCTAAAAAATTGGAGGAATATCGTGATGGCATCGGTTCCGGCACAAAGAGTGCATGCTCGTGATATTTTTTCATCTTAAAATGACTGGAAGGAACATGATTTTCCAATGCATGTTGGGAATCGCTTGTTAAAGAACAATGGATGTTTGGAATGATGTGAATCCAAGCCAGTTCTAGTGGTTCAACCAGACTCGATGGTGGAATATGTGGAGTATCTAACCAAACATGCCCTTATTGGTAAATTTTTGAGCATCTAAATTTTTCTTCCCTTTGTGGAGGCTTGGGTCAGGAAGACATGGAATCCTAAAGGTGATGTGGAGATGATGCTGAGTGCAAATAGCTATTTTATGGTGGTTTTCTCTTATATTGCAAATCATAACAATGCATTTGAAGGGGGTCCTTATTTCTATAACCAAGTGGGACTCTTTATTAAACTCTGGCATGTGGGTTTCAACCCATTAGAGGAGCAGCCATCATAGATTCCAGTATGGATGCAACTTCCATGGCTCCATTGGAATTCTGGAGAACTGATATCTTGCATAAGATTTCCCTTCTACTTGGGAAACCGGTTGGACTATCACAACAGATAATGGATAAAAAGGTAATCTCTATTGCTTGTATTTATGTTGAAATTGACTTAAATAATCCTATTCCAGATTCTATTGAAATACAATTTGGATCAACTACATGGGTTTAAAAACTTGATTATGAAGCTCTTCCATTTCTTTGCCAAATTTTTCATGAATATGGCCACCTACAAAGAAAATGTTGTAAGTTTATCTCGCCTGTGGCTTCAAATCTCGGGCGGTCTCGATCTGGAAAACTTTTGGATAAAGGAAAAGCCCTGATAAAGGAAGGGAAACAGGATAAGGAAGGTTTTGTTCTGATAAAAGCCCGAAACAAAGGACGAAGGGCAAACAAAGACCATAAGAATAGCTAGCCAGATGCCCTACTCAACCATTTTGAAATATTAGATGATCTTGATCAGTGCATAGAGATACCTGAAACATCACTACCTGATGCAAATATAACAAGGCCGAATCAGATGTCTCTTCTTGAGGGGGAATTTAAGGAATCAGATCTAGGGGTTTAAGTGAAGAACAAAGGGCTTTGGATCTGAGTATAGGGGACATGGTTGGGCCTATCCCTATAAGGGAAACTATTTTGGAAAGTGGTACAAATTTAGTTATGTCATCTCCTACTCAGGAACTGATGCAGTCATCCTTGGACTATAAAACTCCTACGATGTTGGGATTGCAATAGAAAATAATTAAAAAAAGTTTTTTGGATAAGAATATTAAGATGGGCTGGAAGAAGGACCGGGATAAAATAAATTTAATGGGGGAGACTTTGGTGGAGTTATGCTTGGTGAGAACATTGGACTCCAATTTTTATAACCCCCAAAAATTATTATCCTCTCGTGGAATGTAAGGGGATTGAACAGCATCCCCAGACAAAAATTTATTCATGATTTGGTTAGTGTGCATTCTACGGATGTGGTATTTATTCAGGAGACTAAATTGGCTATTGATAGTATGTTCAATATTTCTCCCAATTTATGGATAAGGGGGTAATGCTAGTGTATGGGTGCATGTGGATATGCTGGTGGTATCGCTTGTTTATGGGATTCGATTAAGATATCCCCTCTTACTTGGATTTCCAGTAGATGGTCTATTTCAATGGTCGGGCATGATAATGAATCTGGTGAAACCATCCTACTTAAAAATGTGTATGCTCTTGTTGATTACAATGGTAAAGTGAATTTGTGGGAGCACATTTGCTTTGTGAGAAGTTTGGTTCCCCTCTACCCATGGATTTTGGCTAAAGAATTTAACTCTATCACTTGTTTGGAGGAGAAATGTGGTGGGGTGAACCGTCTTGAGCCTTTTTCTTCTATCTTCAGTGCTCATATCTAGGCCCTAAAATTGGTTGACATCAATCCAGATAATGGGATATTTACTTGGTACAATAGAAGGTGTGGGGAATCTTCCATATCAGAGAGACTAGATAAGTTTTTGATATCCAGTTATTGGATGGGTAATAACAGAGGTGCTAGTTCTATGATTCTGTAGGGTAGGGGATCTGATCATTGGCCTATCAAACTCTCTGCTTTGGAGTTAGGGCTAAAAAAGAATCCCTCATTTAAGTTTCAAATTATTTGGCTTCATGATCCTAAGCTTCATGATTTCATGCAAGGTTGGTGGACCACTGGCAAACCTCCTCATGGCACCGCTATGTATTCCTTTATGAAGCGACTACAATTTTTAAAACAATAATTGAAGAGATGGAATAGACTAAATTTTGGGAATATTTCCTTGGATAAGTTGGAAGCTTTTAGCAGGATGGAAGAAGATTCAAGGAAGATTAGAGATCAGGGATTCACGAAGGAGCTTCTGCGAAAGACCTTTGTGAATGGGAATTGAGGGAAGAAATTTTTTGGAAACAAAAATCTTGAGTAGATTGGCTTCAATAAGGGGATAGGAACACAACCTTCTTTTATAACTCAGTTAAGGATCACCGTAATGGTAACCTGATTACCTCTCTTGTGAATTCTCAAGGTGCCCTGCTGTCTTCTTTCAAGGATATTTCAGAAGATACTAAGAGGTATTTTTTCCCTCTCTTCAAGGAGGACTCCCCATCATATGATGAGAATGAAAATCTTATTCTAAACTGTATTCCAACAATTTTTTATAGAGAAATGAATGAGAAATTGATGGGTCCAATTTCCCTTGAGGAGTTGGAAAATGTTGTATTCAAGATGAAAAAAGGAAAATCCCCAGGCCCATATGGATTCCCGATTGAGTTTTATCAAAAGTTTTTGGATTTAATCAAATTTTATCTTTTGGAGGTGGTCCATGAGTCCCAAAATAACAAACAGATGCTAAGGACCCTAAATTCTACCTATGTGGTGCTTATACCCAAAAAAGAGGGAGCAAATTCCTTGGATATGTTTAGGCCTATTGCTCTCTGCAATGTTGTGTATAATATCATCACAAAAATTATTGTTGATATGGTGATGATATGGTTGAGAAAAATAATCTTTGAGGAGCAAGGAGGGTTTGTTGTTGTCCGACAAATCTTGTATGGGGTTTTTATTGCTACAGAAGCTATTCACTCGATGGAAAATTCTAATGATAAAACTATGTTCATTAAGTTGGACATGGCCAAAGCCTATGATCGGGTCAGATGGTCCTTTCTTCAAAAATTTCTTACTACTTTTATATTTGATGAGGAATGGATTAGATGGGTGATGAGTTGTATTTCTTCTTTCTCATTCTCTGTTCTTGTTAATAATGAACCATCAGAGTTGTTTGAGGCCTCAAGGCGAGTGAGGCAAGGATACTATTTATCTCCTTATTTGTTTATCATTATGGCGGAAGGGTTGGGAAGATTGCTCAAGTATCAAGTCATGAAGGGTCTCATTCAGGGGTGGAAGTGGGATAGTAGTTTGCCACCTCTTTCCCACCTTAAATTTGTTGATGATACTTCTTTGTTGGGAGTTGCCACTATTAGGGAAGTTGGTAATATTAGACAGTCTCTTGACATATATCTTGGTGCTTTTGGATAGTTTATTAATGAGGACAAGTATTCTATTTTCTTCTTCAATACCCCTCCTATTATTCAATCCAGGATTGCTTGCATTCTAATATTTCAAGTTAGTACTCCCCGCTTCATTTATCTTGGTATTCCAATTTCATCTCATCCTCTATGTATATATTCTTGGCAATATATTCTTGATAAGTTTAGAAGGAAGGTGAATCACTGGACTTTCAGATGGCTATCCACTATAGGTAGAGTGTTGCTTTTAAAATTTGTTGTTCAAGATTTACCCATTTATATATGTTTTGTACAAATATCTCCCTCTCACTTCATCAAGGACATGGATGCTTTGTCAAGATATTTTTTATGGTCTGGAAAACTTGATCAATCTAAATGGATTTTGGTTAGGTGGGATTCTATATGTAGGCTAGTGCAAGAGGGAGGCCTTGGGTTGCAACAGACAACTCTTTTTGGGTAGGCTTTGGCTACAAAACTTTATTGGAGATGGTGTACCTCTCAAGATCATATTTGGGCTAAAATATTATCTTGTAAATACTTGAGAGGTATTTCTAAGGCTGAGATCCCTAGATTCAGCTTGGTTGGGAAATGTTTAGTTATCTGGGACACTCTAAAAAGAGGAGCTAATTTAATCAAGTAAGGTTTGTTTTGAATTTGCAATCAGGGATCAAATGCTCATTTTTTGGGAGGATTCTTGGGATGGCCACCCTCCTATCTTGAATAAATATCCTAGATTACGTTCCCTAAGCATTTGTTTCTTGGAAGTAGGTTGGTTTCATGTGGAGGACTTTAAAAAAATTCATTCTTTTGGAAATATGAAGATGTACAGGTGGAAAGATCTACAATAATGGCCCTAGGGAGGACTGGCCAAGAATAGAGAGGTGCTTTCTCTTATTCTTATGAGGAGGCCTTCTTATTGATTAAGGAGTAAAGATATTTTGGCTTGGAACCTTGATCCTAAGGGAACCTACTCGGTAGTATGGTTATCAGGTTCTTGATAAGCAAAAGTATGGGAGTCTTCTTGTCACTTGGTGGAAAAGGTGTGGAACAAATTTTCCTGGCCAAAATGTAACTTCTTTCTCTGGTTGGTAGCTCATAATAAATGACTCACTTGGGATAATGTGAGGAAGAGGGGATTTCAAGGTCCCTCTTTTTGTGTCATTTGTAGTAAGAATGAGGATGATTCTTCTCATTTATTTTTCCAATGCTCCTTTGCCAGAGATATTTGGCACCATTGGTGGAGCACTTGGAACCATCCATTTTTTCATGTGCTATCCCTGGTGGAGTTTTGGAGTAGTCTGGGCAAACCTCCGACCAAGACCCCCTTCCTTTGGGTGGCTTGGAATTTGGGCCCTTCTTGCATCATTTGGAAAATTTGGCTCAAACAAAACCGATGCATATTTTAGGGTAGTTATTTGGTTGTTCAACATATCTGGAAAAGGATCCTATATATGGTTCAGGAAACCATCCATAGCAAATGTGATGTGGACCCTCTTTTGGATTCTAGAGAGGATAAGGTGCAACAAGCCCTTGGTCTCTTTGGGGATGGTGTGAACTCTTCTAGCCCTAGTAGGGTTCCTTAGCTCAGCAAAAATGTTAGGAGATATGGTAATTGGAGGCCACCCCTAGAGGAGTTTTAAAATTAATAGTGATGGATCATCCAGGGGTAATCCTAGATATGCTGGCATTGGCAGTGTTGGGAGAGATTCTATTGGTGGTGTCAATTTTTTCTTTTCAATTTATAAAGGTGTTCACTCCAATAATTTTATGGAAGCTCTTGCAATTCTTGAGGCCTTGTAGAGGGGGTTTTCTCTTGGCTGGAATATGATTATCTACGAGTCTAAATATCAAATTGTGGTTAATATTTTAAACAGTAAAAGGGTGGAGGAAGTTAATTTGCAGTTGGCCTCTATAGTCGTTTAGATTCTCATAATGAGTGAAGAGTTCAAATTTATATCCTTTATGCACATTCCAAGGGAATGGAATGTGGTTGTTGATTACCTAACCAAAAGGGCTTCTGAGCTGTTGGATCCTTGGAGTATCGATAATTGGGAGAGTCTCCCATCTAGGGACTCTCAAATCCCATGGGAGTTGATCCACAAGGATGTACAGACTTAATGTGGTTTGTTCTTGTTGTCTTTTCCGGGTGTCATTCTAGTATAGTGGTTTTAGCCTATTTTGCTAATTATTTGAGTTCTGGTTGGAAGCTCAGTTGTACTCTGTAATCCAGACTTTTTATTAATAAAATTTTACCCCTTTATTTAAAAAAAAAGGGAGTCATCAACAAAGCGACCATTAATAAGTTATCCCTAATCATTCGAAAGAGCAATTCCTTTAATGAGACCTATAGAATCTTAAGTAGATAAAATATAGCCAAAGTATTAAAAAAAGCACATATAAAGAGGGAGAAATAGGACACCCTTGTTGAATAGACCTAAAAATACCCATTGCTTTAGATTATGAATTGTTCAAATTGATAATAGCTAAAGCATCTCTAAATAGCATAGCAATTATCTGAGTGAAAACTAGCCTGAATCCTAAAGCTTTGAGCATAGAAAGATTGAATCTCCATTCAATGTGGTCATAAGCTTTCATAAAATCATTATTGATAAAAAACATGTTCTAGTTTGGCATTTGGCCCCATTCCATGCCCTTCTAGATAACCAAAACATTATCGATGATGCACCTCCCTTGAATATGTTAGGATTTGAAAGAGATAAGGTATATTATACATGAAATAGGTTACAATATATAGGCATGAGCCTATAAGAAAAACATGACACTTGTCAAAGAACATGACAAGTGTCAAACTAAAACTGAAGGTATAGTGCACATTAATATTCTAACATTCCTCCTTAATGTGCACTATCCTAGTAATCGGAAAATAAAATAATTCAATATTAGATAACATTCACATTAATATTGAATTCACTAAAATAACCCTATCATCCTCATTTATTACATGATTTGGTCTAGCCTTGTTCTCTTTGCGCTTGGATCTCAAATATAAATAATGCTAGTTCAACGGTCTATATATCTTGGTATATTGCCATAGGGTCAGCCACTTCCACAAGTTTATTGCCTCTGGATTAGTCATCTAAGTGCCTCAAGGTTATCCACTTATAGGTCCATTGACTCTACAGGTCATCCTCTAGGTATGTTGTCTCTCATAGGTCACTGACGAGATTCACCATGACTATCAAATCCCCCTCATGGTGAACTCAATCTAGAAGGTGTTGGTCTCTACAAAAAATGCACCTTAATACAATAGAAAAATGAGCCATGAAATACAATAAAAAATGAGCCATAGAATCCAAATATGGAGGAGAAGAAGAAAGAAGAGAATAGAATCTTCTGAAGTGTCTTCATTTGTAGTCTTCAAAATTTGATCCAAAAAATACCTCGGATAGAGTCTAGGGTATCTTTGTCTATAGTCCCTAGAGTAGGTGTCCTTATGGTGACCATATCATCCCACCAAAATGCATAGGTAACCAACCTATGCATCTTCCAAGTTCAATAAAGAAGGTGATTAGATACAAGGATCACTCATAGTTTCCTTAGGAGTGTTAGGTTCCATCGAAAGTGGACTCCATGATACAACATATTTCAAGGCCAAAAAATACATGGAATAGCCTCAAAATAAAATTAGAACAACATTGTGTCCATCATAGAAAAACATTTTTAACAACTATAAATACCCCTATATTTCATCTTCAATGGGGCCTTCATATTTAGAAAAACCAAACAACCTTTCTAAGCAGAAAATATCACTCAATGGCAGCATCACACTCTTGCGGAAAATATAGGCTTCTCAATTACCCCGCATAGGGGAAATTACATGAACCATCCATCTCTAAAATTTTGAAAAAATCACTCCAATCTTCATGTGGTAAAAAAAGGCAATAAGGTTGGCCAATATACCCTATTAGGCCATCTTTCATAATTATTCATATAAATAATAATGTCCTTGATATTATTTAAATGGGCTACCTCGATGACCATAAAATAAAAGGAGCCTCATTTTACATATTCCCCTACGATATTATAAAAATATTTAAAGAATAAAACATCATCATCTAAGTTCATGCAGATCAGATATTAAGCATCTACGTCCAAGGTTCAAAACTTCTTGGGAGTATTTATAAGGGAATCATGAGAAACATGAGAAATCCTAAGAGCAGTGCATACCAACTTCTCGATTGCAACAAAAAAAATTATTAGCATTAACCACAATTTTAATGAACTGGTAAATATTTGGGTACACACAACATCAATCACATCACAATAAACTTAGCATATCTCCATGCCACCATCACAACATCACTCTTCTCCATGCAATAGGTCCAGAGCATATCGCTGATGCATGCCACTGGCAACCTGTTTAGCTCCAAAAAATATCATCCACCATGCGGCAAAAATCTTTGTGAGTATTGATGTCTATCGCCTAAAAAATCTCCTTTTCTCTGGCACACACTGCAACTTCTTCATGCCAAAAGAGAATAGCTATAGGAGCATGCAGTCTACCACCGTAACAAATAGGGTCATGCCAATCATTGGATAAAAATTAGTAGCAAAGAAAATATGTCATTACCAACTCCACATTGTCGCACTACTACTCTGTTGGGATATGTGAAAATTATGAGGGATGCCAAATTATGGAGATGTTGGAACTCACAAACCGTCACACATAGGTTTCTAATATTTCCAATATTGTGATGAATCTGAGATTCCATCAATTCCCGTAGGCATGATGCAAGAACTTCACAGACGACCAATTCTCATAAGGTCCCTTTCACCTGTAGACCTCAGACCACGTCAACCCAAAAAACTTTAGCCTCATAGTCTTGGTCATCAAAGTCTTGGTCAATCAAAGCAAGCTGAAGATAAAGTTCTTATAACCAGCTCCCACTGTGTGACTACTTCCAAAACCAAAGCATCCAATAATAGGTCTGAACATCCACCATCTCCATATCGATGATGTGTAAATTTTAAAAATCAAGCAGGATATGCTACAAACTCACCCCAAAGTCATTAGTAATAATTAGTAAAATTAATCAATGCCACATGGCAATTTACAAAGTCATTCTCGAGTGAATCAAACACCATCAATCACGTATCAAAAATTTTGATACTCCAATAAAAATTCCACAAAAAAATATGGTTCCCCACCATGGCATCTCCAGCAAAAAAAATGCAATAGAAGACCCTCTCACAAATCAACGTCAATCTCAGGGTTAAAAAATAAAACTTGATCAAGCTACAATTTCACCTCCAAAACTTTCACAACATATGATATCGACACCAAAGCTGCGCAACAACATGACACTGGTGATATGGGAAACTTCAAACGCATCTTTGACGATTATTGACATGTAGATTTGTTCACTTTTTGCACCCCTCCACTACATAAATCATGATCTAAAATAAAGCAAACATGTAGGATGAGATGGTACATGACCAATATTACCTCCGTCGATCCATCAAATGTAGCCAAAAACTGAATATAATTTTTGGCACAGAAGATATTTTAAAACACACCTTGATTTAAATAGCATCGGAGGCCAACGCTTGTCGCAACCAAAACATGCTCCAATAACTCACAACTATCAAACAAATAACCTCTCCCATGCAACATTTATCTATGTTTTTATACCAACTGCACACTAGCTAAAGTATCTCCACACTAGCTCGGTGTTAATCACCTCCACTCTGGCTTAGTGTTGTCTCGTAGAAGCACCAATATAGTTGTTGAGAAAAAATCAATCAATTAATCAACATCGATTGCCAACATTACAAATGTGAAACACTCACCACAAGCCACTACTGATCGCCATCAGAGAAAGCTATAGACCTCTCCGTTGCCTACCTATATGATGTTAAGCATCACCCATGCCACATCGCTAAGTTTCACCCCCAAATAGAACTCGAGGGATAAACCTGCTACTAATACAAACATCACAAAGAATAAACATGTCCTCCATTTATTCTCTTGGACAAACCAACACGTGCAGTCTGTTGCATCTCTCTCGGATATTAAAACAACTAACATCAACTTTCATAAACCACAGCTAAAACTAGTAGTGAGCTATATGGCATTCTATGATGAGTATAGGCTGAATGATAATAATTGAAATTTTATGGTGACTTCGGACTACAGGTACAACAGGTATGATGGTAACAGTAAGATATTTCACATGTAGGAAAAATAACTTCTCTCTAGATTCAACATGTTGAGATCAATGACTTCTCTGACTATAGCCACTTCAGCCACGATCTTCTTCAATGCTGAAATGATGCTTTAGGCTACGCATAGAGTCTTGATCTCTACAATGAATCCATGGCACAACACAATAAATAAATAAAATAAAATAAAATAAATGCACAACACGTCTTCCTCTACATGCAATTTTATGTAATGGACACAATAAAACACTAAGATCTTTTTCTTACTACGATCTAAAAATTTCCAAATGTCTTGAATTTTTAGAATATTGGCAATGTTAGAGCAAAGAGGCATCCAATGCATTACAGTGCATCTTATGTTTTAATGCTTCTTCCTTTGGGCGCGAAGAAGGAGGAAACCTTAAAAAAATTCTCTACAAGAGAAGGTCAATCGTGACTGTTGACAAATCCAGTATCCATTAGCAAATTCCAACACTGCTTCATCAACACCAGGCAAATATTGGAACTACAAAGATACAAAACAGATCTGCTCGCTCCATTTCACCGCTCAACAATATAACCTACATAAAAAAAAAAAAATGCATGGCCCCAAGCATTGAAGCTTCAGGGGCAGCCATGAAACCCTCTCTTTCTCCAATCTGGCTTTCTGGTTTTTGATCCACAAATGTGGAGAGCATACTCCCTAATCCATGGAGAATAAAAATGTGAGGAAGGGAAAAATGGGAGAGGGAGGATTTCCATGAGGGAAATCCCTCCTCAAGCTCACAAGATCAGAGAATGCCTAGAGCACTGATACCAAATGTTAGGATTTGAAATATATAAGATATATTATACATGAAATAGGAAACAATATATAGGCATGAGCCTATAAGAAAAACATGACACTTATCAAAGAACATGACAAGTGTCAAACTAAAATTGGGGGCATAGTGCACATTCATATTCTAACAGAATAAAGTTAGTTTGCTATGATATGACTAACAGAGGAAGAAGATACCTAAGGCAAAGAGCCAAAGCTTTGGCACTAATCTTATAACTAACATTAAACAAAGTAATAGGTCTCCAATTAGTGATCAACTCTGAGTCCCCTTGCTTGGGTATGAATTTGATATTTTCCCTGTTAATAATTGCTTCCAAAGAGCCTACTTGAAGAGCCTCCAATAAAATTTATTTAAATCATGACCAACTAAGTCCCAAATAACTTTTTAGAACTCATAGGGAAAGACCTGGAACTTTGTCATTTTCCATTTGAGGTATTGCCTCCTCCAGATTTATCGTTTGATACAATGCATCTCCTCTTTGATAATCCAAAACCTTAACTTGTACAACTACTATACAAGCTATCAATGCTTGCTCTCGCTTAGGGGAATAAGCTTGAGCAACAAAAATATTAGTATAGTACTTGATAAAAGCATCAATCATCTCAAGAAGAGAAATAATCCTTATTCCATTGTCTTGAATGGCCTTGAATTGAGTAGCTTGCTTGGGAGGACAAAGCCTTTGAAAAAATTCTTTGGTGGACCTATTACCAAATTTAATCCAATGAAGATGGAATTTAACTTGAGCTCCCCGAGCATCATAAATTTTAACAAGTTTAAGTTCATGCCTCAACTGGGAAACATGAGATTGAAGTTTAGGATTAAACGGACTTGCCTCAAGCCTAAGAGAAGCTTTGGTAATCTCATCATGAAGGAAAAGTTTATAATTTATTTTGAACTACACCATTTTTCCCCCAAAGTGTGAAGCATGATAATTGTATGAAAATTATATAATTCCACCATTGTATCCAACCCAACTCTCTAGTAGGTCTAGGAACTAGATTCTAGACTCTGCAGATATGATAAACCATGGAAGGGTGCTGAATAAAGGAAGTATTAATTTTTTTTTTACTTGTAGTGTCTTTGAGGAAGGGGTTTCATCAACACATTAAACATGATGGGTGAATGGTCAGAAGTAGTGGTACCAGAATGGTTTCCACAAATGGAGTTGAAGCATTTATCCTATGAAAGAAAAATTGCACATGATTCGAAAGCATGCCTTTGTCCAACATTCTCATAATTATTGCATGGCTGGATTGGAAATTGGACCACGTATACCACAAATTTTTAGGAAAATCCTCAGGAGAAAAACAAGAATTCGGTTCTAACAAACCCAATTTATTTTTCATGAAGTACCAGGTCTCTCTTTCCCCAGTAGCCCACTATATGGGAAGTTTTTCTATATTGTCTACAATATTTTTAGTCATATTAAAATATTCACACATAACCCAAAAAGTAGGTGGTAAATATAAAGCACATCACCGATAGAGGCTACAATACCCCTGAGCTTCATTGAAGTCATAAAAAATAATAATACCAAAATATAGCCTACCAACCTCAAGTAAAACCCAAACTACTTGATTGGAGGAGTCCACACCTCAAGAGATCAAACTATCTTTCCACCTAGCTACCAAAATAATGATAACTCCTCCTCTGCCAGGGGAATGATTGGTGGTATAAAAAAATCTTCATGGGCAAAGAAAAGGACAAGTACATTGTAAAATAAAGTCAAAAATCTTAATCTCTTAAATACATAGAAAGTTAGGATTACCATAAAACCTGGAGCATAAAGCAATCTCATATTGAACCAAGTGTTTTCAGACTGGGTTCGCCAAACCTACGATGTTCCATGATAAAAATAAATCTTGTAAATCAATCAAGAACCATATTTCCTACATTTTTAGTGTCTTTGAGTCTTGAAATGGAATCATAAATATTACTAAGAAAATACTTCTGACCTACTTTCTAAAACTCTATTTGATGTCTTTTATCTTGGTGAACCAAGGAGTCTCCCTGGGGTGGGCTACAGGATCTTTGGCCATTGATAGAAGTCCATTCAGGTTCCATGAAGTTGGAGGAATTATACCCATTGACATGTAGAACTGGAGAATATGAAGACTAAGTAGGAGTATAAGAAGTAACAATCTTGACAAAGGAATCTCTAATCGATGGTACATTAGCAACCATCTATGAATCCCTATCATTAGGTTATTTTGTTTGCATGGTATGCTGCTCTATCACCACACCATGCCCAACTAGCACAAAAGACATGGAGGGGTGAGGTGAGCTATTGGGAGTAGTCGTGGGGTTTACATTTTTCTATTATTACACTTCTTCTGGACTATACCTTCCATTCATATTGCCCCTATTTGAAAGTAGGAATAGATCTAGTAGTAACAGGAGCCATAGCCGCATCCTTAGATTTAATCTTGTCTACCATTAAAGGAAAATCTTTTATCTTATGGGTAACTGATTGAAAACGATAACATGTGTTAGGTAGGTTTATGTAAACAACACGTTGCTTGAACCTATAGTCACCAACTTGGATATCAATAGTCTCCCATAGGTCTTTAAAAATATTGACTTTGATATAAAAATACTTTTGAGGGCATGAGGCATAAAATTTATCCATTTCAAAATAGTCAAATTCACCAATGTGGTTGCAAGATTTTTATAATAAGGCCAAAGTGGTAGAGGAAGACAAGGGAATAAAACCCAAACTGGATCCTGCAAGGAACCATCATTAGTCACTAAAATATCCTTGGTCCAAGGCTAAAAAATCAACAAGGATCTACAAACATATTAAGGCTTATGACTTAGGACTACTTTAGTCTAAGCAGGGTCAATAAAATGAAACAAAAAGAACCATTTGGTGAGGTTCTTGATACCATCAACCTTGAAACCATGCCAAGATTTTTGAATCTAGTTTCGAAGAAGGATTTTTCCAGGGATATGACCTATAAAATACCTTACCAATGTATATCCTTCCATCCAAGAACAAGTATTATTAAACTCACTCAACAAGATAACAACATCCGAAGGAGAAATATTACCTCATGATAAACTTTGGAAATCAACTTTCATGGTTGCTTATTCTCATTTAATGCCATTTCTCCCTTTTGTAGCTTCAACATAAGGTGTATGTACTTCAAAGTGGAGAGGTGGTATGACACAAAGAGGCATCCCGTAGACACTTCAAAGTGGAGAGGTGGTATGACACAAAGAGCATGAAATACTAATGCATGCAACCTTTCTGACATAGTTCCACAAACCAAATTTTGATATAGTTTATTTTTCCATTTAATGTATATTACTTAAACGTAATGGTTTAACTTTTTTTTAACATTGAAAAAGGTTGTTCAAACTATTTTAGTAACATTATTTTTAAGTATATAAAATTCTATAAAAAGCAAAGAAGATATATAGAGAACATATATAGATAGATACACACAGCATGAATATGTATAAATTCATTATTGTTTATGTTTTTTTATAAAATTAAAACAAATAAAAGTTTACTACTACATATAAATATTATATTAATTTTTTTGTGTATGTAGAACTATATAATATATTTAGAAGTGAATGAAATTATCAAGTAAAGTAAGTAGATTTACCAACACCCTATTATTTCAAAAGTAATAGTCAAGTAGAGTGATCTAATAAAATCTTAATCAATATCCTTAAGAAACTAGTCAATAAAATTGGTTATCACTAGCACTTGTAACTATATCTCATATTATGTGCATGCTACACCAGTGTTTGAACTCCTACTAGCACAACACCCTATGCCTTAATATATGGAACTATGGTCATTTTCTAGTTTGATCTTGAAGCTCCCTCTTTAACAGTCTTATTCCAAGACTCAATGGTAGGATATGAATATCATCTTGGTCATCTCAATCAACTAGAGCTTTTAGATGAAAATAAATTAGTGTCCTAGAGAACTTATAAGCCTACAATGACAGAATTCAATGTACCTGTAATAAAAATGTGTGACCTAGATCCTTCAAAATTGGTGATCATATCCTTAAAAAAAACCAAAAGAACACTAATGCCAACTACAAACTAAAAGAATAATTTGAAGAACATGTGCTTATACTAAGACGGGGGGTGAACAGTATAACATAAAACTTTTTCCCAAATAGTACCATCAGCATTAATGAAACAATAAACATCACACAAAACATAACAAACATGAGAGACATCATTTTAATGTGGTTCACCAAATGTGGGATACCTCCAAAGAAAAATATTTCTTCTAAATATTTCTCAAATAATCTCTTGGGACTCCTTCCCAAATTACAATGTTTATGGATATTTTTCCAAAGGATATGTTGATCCCCTAATATCAATTTCATGGATCTCTTCCATAGAACTCTTTCCCCTTCTTCTTTGGCTAGTGTTCTTCTAGAAGACTTTGTCTCTATGTTGCACTAACTGGTGGATATCTTTCCACTTGAAGACTCCTCACTTAGATCTATCTTCAATTGTCCTAGATACTGGATCTCTATCCACTGAGACTCTATCCTCTATATTGTATCACCTCCAAAGCTCTATCTCAATACAATACCAAACACAATTCAGTCGGTCTAGCATAGTTCTACTCAATATCTTGTACTAAATATAGTACAGTTGGTCTAGTACAATTTTTCTCAATAGTTTCACTCATAACTTAATCAAATCTACTCAATATGTCCACATAGAACCTGCTCAAATTTGCTCAACAAGTCCACATAAAACCTACTCAAATCTGCTCGATAGGTCCACATGGAACCTACTCAAATATACTCAACAAGTCCACATAGAACCTGTCCAAATCTACTAAACAGGTCCACACAGAACATGCTCAAATATGCTCAACAGGTCCACACAAAACCTATCCAAATTTGCTCAACAGGTCCTCACAAAACTTGCTCAAATCTGCTCAACAGGTCCACACATAACCTATCCAAATTGTCTCAACAAGCTCACATAGAACTTGTCCAAATATACTCAACAAGCTCACACAGAACTTGTCTAAATCTACTCAATAAGTCCTCTCTAGGACTTGCTCAAATCAACTCAATAAGTTCTCTCTAGGACTTGCTAAAATCTGCATAGCAAGATTTCACAAAAGCTTACTCAAATCCGTCCACAAGCCTTCTCAAAGACTTGTCTCAATTCACATAGAATCATAAAGAGAATTGTTAGAGACTCGATATGTTCTAAGCTCAATGTTCAATAAATATCTCAATTCAATGTCATAGAAGCATAAATATAATTGTTGAAGACTCAATGTGTTCTATACTCAAATTTGAATCTCAACTCAAATCAATCTCATAGAATCATAAAGAAAATTGTTAGAGACTCTATATGTTCTATACTCATATCCCAATCTCAACTCAATATAGGCATAATGAGAATTGTTAGAGACTCAATATGTTCTATAATCAAATCCCAATCTCAAATCAACTCAATCTCATCTCAAATCAGAATATGACATAGTTTGTTTCTAGGAACTTGAACAACCACATGCATCCATTTGACTAGGCTTAAATTAACTCAACTCAACCAATCACCTCAAGGAACAATCCTTTCTCACAAACCTTAGTCCAAGCATGTATTTAACCAACTCAAAATATTTCCAACAATGCTCAATCACAAATCTCACATAACAATTATACTCATGTTCTTTTCTAACTCAAGTTCAAGTTCATTTCACAATCAATGGGCTTCAACAAAAATGATTCTAAAATAAGTTTTAATTACAACTCACAAACCAGAAAACCTTGAAGCATTAAACAAACAACTCTCAAAAATGGAAACCACAATCAATCCTTTTCTCTCCAAATATATTTTAGAAATCAACCATCATAAATAATCAATAGGAGAATGTGCCCATTCCTTTTTGATTCCAAGGAGATGTCCACAAAATCTGCCACACTTAAACACAACTTTCATTTCCAATCTCAATAAGGGTTAGTGGACTTCAAATAATCACAATATAAATCATAACTCAATTTACACCCTTTTTACTCCAACTAAATAAACACATCCACCAAATTCCCTTTTTAATAAAACCCTTATCAAAATAACAATCAATAATCCTTTCAAAAACACTTTAAAGAAAACTCTTTATTTCTCCTAAATTCAATTCTTAATAACCATCAAATAAATCATTAAACCCCTCAAGTTTTGCAATAATCAACATAGCCCAAATAAACAAAGTTTAATAAAAACTTTAATTTCCACTAACCACCTTATAACTCCAACTTAGGGCTAAATAAAATTAAATTAATGCAAAACGTAATTACCTCCTCAAGGGGATTCAAACCCCCGACTTGCACATGTCGTGAGTGTCTTAGTCGTGGTTAAGATTCCAACCGAGCTAACCACTTGTTCAAAATGGAAGGGCAGAACGTGCCTAATACCCTTCTCCACTTTCTGCAAAATCAAAAGTGCTAAAGCACCTTTCTCATTCCTTCCAAAATGCTATCAAGGGGATTTGATCCTTGAAATTTTCATTTATCCTACGCCTTAGACAAAAACGATTGCCAATGCACCACACTGCCTACTATATTTGTTTCTCTAAATGTTTCCTATATTATTCCCTGCTTCACTTCTCAAGAAATTTGCACTGAAGAACACAAGATTATACTGAGAGGGGGGGTGAACAGTATAAGACCTCTTTTTACTTTTTCCTTTATACTTCAAAATAGTAAAGCAATATACCCAAAGCAATATCAAAGCAATGCACAATATCATCCACAAAGTGACACCAATTTTAACGTGGTTCACCCATAATGGCTAGGCTACGTCCACAAAACTTTTCTCTAAAAGTTATCTCAAAGTTCTTTGGGAAACCTTCCCAATTACAATGTTTATGAGCCTCGGCCCAAAGGAGATACCTTCCCCCAATCTGAATTTATGAGCCTCCGCTCAAAGGAGATACCTTTCCCTCTATCTGAATTTATGAGCCTCTGCTCAAAGGAGATACCTTCCCCTCTGCTCTAGAAATGATCCCTCAGAAGATCAACTGCCTCTACCTCTTTCCAGCACGTGGAACTCCTTTCCACCGAAGACCTCCTATCCTCAATGCTTAGCCTAAGAGACCTCTGCCTTCTATGATCACGTCCACAGGAGCTCAGCAACTTGTACCAAACACAGTCAGTCGGTCTAGTACAAGTCTTCCTCTGTCTTTCAGATCTGTCCAACACTTGAACAAATCAATCCTCTGCACACAAGCCTTCTCAAAGACTTGCCAAATCTATCCTCAGGTTCTTCTCAAAGAACCAATGCACCTCTGTCCTCAAGTTCTCTGATAGAACTATCAAACTCAGCTCACAAGTCCTCTCGCTAGGACCTGTCCAAATCTGCTCACAAGTCCCCATCGAAACCTGTCCAAAAATTGCTCACAAGTCCCCACCGAAACTCGTCCAAAAACTGCTCACAAGTCCCCACTGGAACCTGTCCAAAAACCGCTCACAAGTCCCCATCGGAACCTATCCAAAAACTCAAGCAAGCTCACCAAGAAAAACTTTCTTAGTAGGAAATCACAAAGTGAATTGTTAGAGACCCAATGTGATTTGTCAAACTCATAGAAGCATAAAGAGAATTGTTAGAGACTCAATATGTTCTATACTCAAATCCCAATCTCAAAACTCAACTCAAATCAACTCAGCTCAATCTCAATCTCAAATCTGAAAACTCAACTCAATATCCGAAATGGATAGGATAGAATGTTTTCTTTCAAGAACATGAAACCCCAACAATTGCCAACTATGCAAAGAATCACATAACAATGATACTCATGTTCTTTTCACCATCAATTAGGGTTTCAACAACAATGCTCATCAAACAAGGTTTAGTCAACCAACACCATTCAACTCAACATCAACCTTGAAGCATTCAACCAATCATCACAAGAAAAAGGAAACAAGTAGAAATCCTTTTCCCTCCAAAGATATTTGAACAAAATAGCCACCAATACAATATCACCAAATGCAAAGAATAACTTGCTCAAATCAACTCAATGGAGTAAGCCCAATATTATGAATCAAGTAAAGCAATAACTTGATCAAACAACCTCTTTGGAAGCAACTCAACCATCAAACTCAAAACAGCCAACCAAGGGTTCCACCAACTCAATGCAAGTAGCTAGACTCACAAATATAAACCCTAGTGCACAAAGCTTCCACTATCTCAAACCAGAAATTATGCATTCACCAAAAACTCTCCTTAAGGATAACAATGCATAAGTAGTCTTCAACAAACCATAAAATAGGATTTACACCCAACCAAAGGAAACCTAGTTGAAAACCTTTTCACTCCAACCTTATTTCAGAAAAACATACACCAATCATACTTATAAGAAAAATGTGCCCATACCCTTTTTGAAGATGAATAAGCCCTTGAAAATCTACCACAATTAATAATTTTGATCTTCCCTAAAAATTATTAACCCAACATTGGCATGTCAAAATAACTCAACCACCATGGCAATTATTTCCCCTTTAATTTTCAATCCGACTATAGCAAAAATATTAAGCTTGCATTCCTTATACCTCCCAAAGCTAACTTTATAAAACCTTAGCAAGCAAAATATTAAAATTTAATTGCCACTCTTTCCGCAAAAATTGGAGCGCATACCTTTGGTAAATATCCCACAAATTTCGGAGTGCATACACTACCCTCAAAAGGGTCTTCGGTGATTCGAACCGCCGACCACCATGCTACTAAGTCCTTTGGCCATGCCGCGTGGGCTAGGAGAGCCCACGTGAGGGAGAAGGGAATTCTCCGTTCTTATCACCATGTGCGCCTCCTCCTTGGCGCCAAGACCAACCCGTCACACCTTTGACCATGCAACGCTTGTCTTCCTCCTTCGCTGGCGCAGGGGCTTCGATGTCGAAATCGAAATGCTCAGGGATTAATGTCGAACTCTTGGCCAAACATAAATGAATTCATTTGCCTCATTTTATATGCACTTTGATGCATTTCCAAACACGTCGGCTGAATTCGAAAAGTAATTTCGAATTTAATCGAAATTGCTTTCTAAAGGGTTTAAAAACCCTTAAGATAAATTAAAAATAATTTCTCCCTTAATTAATTAAATAATTAAATAATTAAAACCTTGAAGGGTTTTAAATAATAATTAAATAAATAATAAAGAGAACCTCCATTGGTTTTAATAAAAACCATTTAACTTGGTTTTAATGAAAAACCCTTGCCAATGGAATCTCTCCGGATTCTCTTGGAATCTTCCACCTTTGAAGCCAACACATCCTCTTAACATTAATGCCATTTCCTTTTGACATCAATGACAACTCATAGACAAGAAGCTAGGATCTCAAACCCAAAATTGCCAACAATCTCCCCCTTTGTCATTGATGGCAAACCATGCTTCTCAACAACACAAAAACTCAACATAAACAGCTCCCCCTGTCTTGAGGCTCTCCCCCTTACTCAAATCTCTCCCCCTTTGTCATCAATGGCAAAGGGTCACCTTTGGGGCTCGGGACTAAGAATGAGCCTCTTAGCTTAGTCCCTCCCCCACCTCCCGATGAGGTGATTAATTCTTGGGTGGGAGTAAAACTCCCATTAGGCACCGATCATCATCGATGTCTATAACTTCCTTGTCGGGCCTTCTCTTGTACTCTTTGTCCATATTCTTGTTCCTGTTCCTATCACTGTTCCTGTTCTTAACCATGCCTTGATCCTTGGACCTGTTCATACCACTATTTTTGTTCTTGTACCTTGGAAGTTCAGCTCTACACTGTCTAGCTATGTGACCTTCATTGTTGCACTTATAACAAGTAACAATGTTATTTCTTTGAGGCATACCTGTTCTTTGAATCCACCTATTCTGACTAACCTTGTTCTGGCCAAACCTATTTTGGCCAAACCTGTTCTGACCAAACCTATTCCTGTTATTTGCCTTGCAATGAACTGCCTTGTGCCCAAACTGTTGACAAGAGTAGCAATACCCTTGAAAGTAACTAGCACTTCTAAAACTGTCATTTACCTCCTTCACTTGAGCCATGCAATGTGAAGCCATGTGACCAAACCCGTGACAAGCAAAACATCTGCCTTGAAACTTTCCTTTAATTGACCTCTTAGGTTCTGAAAACTTCTTCTTCTCATTCTGAATTCTGTTTTCTGTTCCTGTGCATCTATCATTCAAGAACTCATGATCTGAAATACTTTCCTCATCAGAACTCTCTTCCTTTTGGAGTCTCTTACTAGACTCTCCAACTTGTTCCTTGTGTGGCTTAACAAAACCAAGGCCTGTTTTATTTTTTGTCTTTCTTTGACCTTTGATGAGAGACTTAACCTTTTTGGAGCTATCTTGAAATCTGTAAAGCTTATCCTTGTACTCTTTAGTTTCCTCTTTCAAAGAAGCCATTTTCTGTTCTAACTCACTATACTCAAGAACCTTAGACTCTAACTCATCCTTGAGTTCTTGTGTCTTAGCTATAGAGAAGTCAAGACTTTCTATAAGATCATCTCTCTCCATACAACATTCATCTAACTTATCCTTGAGTCTAGCATTCTTCTTTCTTTCCTTTTTCAAAGCACTAAGAGCACTAATAAGTTCACTTTCAAGATCCTTTATTTGATTGCTTTTTGAATCATCAAAGCCTTTTTCAGATTTCTTATCACTAGAGGTGCTACCCTTTTCAAAAACCATACATGCATCTTCCTTATAGTTTTTTGAAGCATCCTCATACATACTAGAAACCAAATCATTATTTGTGCAATCATCCTCAAGGTGACCAAAATTTCCACATCTAAGACATTTCATGATAATGAATCTATGTTTCGGTTCTTCCTCTTTTCTCGATATGAACAACATCTCATTTTCATTATCACTTGAAGAACTTTCACTATCACTACTAGAACACTTACTTGCTTTGTCTAGGTAGAAACTCTTCTTGTGCTTGTGAGAATACCTCTTTCCTTGATTGTTGTGCTCATCTTTGTTTTTCCTGTGATGCTTGTGCTTTTCAGAATCCTTGCTCTTAGAATCCTGTTTATCTTCATCACTTTCATTCTTGGGAATAGTACAGACAGTAGCATAATGACCAAACTTTCCACAATTGAAACATCTTATATTTTTCATACTTTTGTGCTTTCTAGAGAACTTGCCTTTCTTGTCGTAATATGCCTCTTCATCACTAGAAGACTCATCACTATCTTGAAGTCGTTTACCTTTGGAATTCTTGGTAGCCTTGAAAGTCGCCTCTTTCTTGACATCAACCTTCACTTGAGTTCTCAACTCAAATGCTCGCAAGTATACTATGGAGCTCATCCTTTTTCAACTTATCCAAATCTTTAGCTTCCTCAATAGCAAAAATATTTTCACTAAATCTATTAGGAAGAGATCTTAAAATCTTATCACAAACATCATTTTCAGCAAGCTCAAGACCTAAGTCTTTCATGGAGTTAACAACCTCATCCATACGAAGCATGTAGTCACTAATATTTTCATCATCATTCATCTTGAGTTGTTCAAACATACCTTTGAAGTGTCTCAACTTGGCCTTTCTGACATTTGTATCACCTGTATGAACCACCTTCAACTGTTTCCACATTTCACTAGTTGTCTTGCAGTGAATCACTTTGGTGAGATCTGCTTTTTGTAAGCCTTTCAGGATTGCATTCATTGCTTTTGAATTGTTGTGATGTAGGAGCCTTTCTTCTTTAGTATTAGGACCATGTACAGGAATAGTGTACTCATCTTCAATTACTTCCCATACCTCATTACCAAGTGCCATTAGATGAACCTTCATCCTTGCACTCCAAAGACCAAAATCTGACCCATCAAGAATAGGTGCTTGCATTGCCACGTGAATAATCCATTGTGTTCTTTACTAGCTTTTCCTTCAAGTTGTTAAACTTTTTGAAGGCACCCGCTCTGATACCAATTGAAGAACACAAGCTTATACCGAGAGGGGGGTGAACAAGTATAAGACCTCTTTTTACTTTTTCCTTTATACTTCAAAATAGTAAAGCAATATACCCAAAGCAATATCAAAACAATGCACAATATCATCCACAAAGTGACACCAATTTTAACGTGGTTCACCCAGAATGGTCGGGCTACGTCCACAAAACTTTTCTCTAAAAGTTATCTCAAAGTTCTTTGGGAATCCTTCCCAATTACAATGTTTATGAGCCTCGGCCCAAAGGAGATACCTTCCCCCAATCTGAATTTATGAGCCTCTGCTCAAAGGAGATACCTTCCCCTCTATCTAAATTTATGAGCCTCTGCTCAAAGGAGATACCTTCCCCTCTGCTCTAGAAATGATCCCTTCGAAGATCAACTGCCTCTACCTCTTGCCAGCACATGGAACTCCTTTCCACCGAAGACCTCCTATCCTCAATGCTTAGCCTAAGAGACCTCTCGCCTTCTATGATCATGTCCATAATAGCTCAGCAACCTGTACCAAACATAATCAGTTGGTCTAGTACAAGTCTTCCTCTGTCTATCGGATCTGTCCAACACTTGAACAAATCAATCCTCTGCACACAAGCCTTCTCAAAGACTTGCCAAATCTATCCTCAGGTTCTTCTCAAAGAACCAATGCACCTCTGTCCTCAAGTTCTCCGATAGAACTATCAAACTCAGCTCACAAGTCCTCTGCTAGGACCTATCCAAATCTGCTCACAAGTCCCCACCGAAACCTATCCAAAAATACTCACAAGTCCCCATCGAAACCTATCCAAAAATTGCTCACAAGTCCCCACCGGAACCTGTCCAAAACTGCTCACAAGTCCCCACTGGAACCTCGTCCAAAAACTCAGCAAGCTCACCAAGAAAAACTTTCTTAGTAGGAAATCACAAAGTGAATTGTTAGAGACCCAATGTGATTTGTCAAACTCATAGAAGCATAAAGAGAATTGTTAGAGACTCAATATGTTCTATACTCAAATCCCAATCTCAAAACTCAACTCAAATCAACTCAGCTCAATCTCAATCTCAAATCTGAAAACTCAACTCAATATCTGAAATGGATAGGATAGAATGTTTTCTTTCAAGAACATGAAACCCCAACAATTGCCAACTATGCAAAGAATCACATAACAATGATACTCATGTTCTTTTCACCATCAATTAGGGTTTCAACAACAATGCTCATCAAACAAGGTTTAGTCAACCAACACCATTCAACTCAACATCAACCTTGAAGCATTCAACCAATCATCACAAGAAAAGGAAACAAGTAGAAATCCTTTTCCCTCCAAAGATATTTGAACAAAACAGCCACCAACACAATATCACCAAATGCAAAGAATAACTTGCTCAAATCAACTCAATGGAGTAAGCCCAATATTATGAATCAAGTAAAGCAATAACTTGATCAAACAACCTCTTTGGAAGCAACTCAACCATCAAACTCAAAACAGCCAACCAAGGGTTCCACCAACTCAATGCAAGTAGCTAGACTCACAAATATAAACCCTAGTGCACAAAGCTTCCACTATCTCAAACCAGAAATTATGAATTCACCAAAAACTCTCCTTAAGGATAACAATGCATAAGTAGTCTTCAACAAACCATAAAATAGGATTTACACCCAACCAAAGGAAACCTAGTTGAAAACCTTTTCACTCCAACCTTATTTCAGAAAAACATACACCAATCATACTCATAAGAAAAATGTGCCCATACCCTTTTTGAAGATGAATAAGCCCTTGAAAATCTACCACAATTAATAATTTTGATCTTCCCTAAAAATTATTAACCCAACATTGGCATGTCAAAATAACTCAACCACCATGGCAATTATTTCCCCTTTAATTTTCAATCCGACTATAGCAAAAATATTAAGCTTGCATTCCTTATACCTCCCAAAGCTAACTTTATAAAACCTTAGCAAGCAAAATATTAAAATTTAATTGCCACTCTTTCTGCAAAAATTGGAGCGCATACCTTTGGTAAATATCCCACGAATTTCGGAGTGCATACACTACCCTCAAAAGGGTCTTCGGCGATTCGAACCGTCGACCACCATGCTACTAAGTCCTTTGGCCATGCCGCGTGGGCTAGGAGAGCCCACGTGAGGGAGAAGGGAATTCTCCATTCTTATCACCATGTGCGCCTCCTCCTTGGCGCCAAGACCAACCCGTCACACCTTTGACCACGCAACGCTTGTCTTCCTCCTTCGCTGGCGCAGGGGCTTCGATGTCGAAATCGAAATGCTCAGGGATTAATGTCGAACTCTTGGCAAAACATAAATGAATTCATTTGCCTCATTTTATATGCACTTTGATGCATTTCCAAACACGTCGACTGAATTCGAAAAGTAATTTCGAATTTAATCGAAATTGCTTTCTAAAGGGTTTAAAAACCCTTAAGATAAATTAAAAATAATTTCTCCCTTAATTAATTAAATAATTAAATAATTAAAACCTTGAAGGGTTTTAAATAATAATTAAATAAATAATAAAGAGAACCTCCATTGGTTTTAATAAAAACCATTTAACTTGGTTTTAATGAAAAACCCTTGCCAATGGAATCTCTCCGGATTCTCTTGGAATCTTCCACCTTTGAAGCCAACACATCCTCTTAACATTAATGCCATTTCCTTTTGACATCAATGACAACTCATAGACAAGAAGCTAGGATCTCAAACCCAAAATTGCCAACAATCTCCCCCTTTGTCATTGATGGCAAACCATGCTTCTCAACAACACAGAAACTCAACATAAACAACTCCCCCTGTCTTGAGGCTCTCCCCCTTACTCAAATCTCTCCCCCTTTGTCATCAATGGCAAAGGGTCACCTTTGGGGCTCGGGACTAAGAATGAGCCTCTTAGCTTAGTCCCTCCCCCACCTCCCGATGAGGTGATTAATTCTTGGGTGGGAGTAAAACTCCCATTAGGCACTGATCATCATCAGCGTCTATAACTTCCTTGTCGGGCCTTCTCTTGTACTCTTTGTCCATATTCCTGTTCTTAACCATGCCTTGATCCTTGGACCTGTTCATACCACTATTTTTGTTCTTGTACCTTGGAAGTTCAGCTCTACACTGTCTAGCTATGTGACCTTCATTGTTGCACTTATAACAAGTAACAATGTTATTTCTTTGAGGCATACCTGTTCTTTGAATCCACCTGTTCTGACTAACCTTGTTCTGGCCAAACCTATTTTGGCCAAACCTGTTCTGACCAAACCTGTTCCTGTTATTTGCCTTGCAATGAACTGCCTTGTGCCCAAACTATTGACAAGAGTAGCAATACCCTTGAAAGTAACTAGCACTTCTAAAATGTCATTTACCTCCTTCACTTGAGCCATGCAATGTGAAGCCATGTGACCAAACCTGTGACAAGCAAAACATCTGCCTTGAAACTTTCCTTTAATTGACCTCTTAGGTTCTGAAAACTTCTTCTTCTCATTCTGAATTCTATTTTCTGTTCTTCTGCATCTATCATTCAAGAACTCATGATCTGAAATACTTTCCTCATCAGAACTCTCTTCCTTTTGGAGTCTCTTACTAGACTCTCCAACTTGTTCCTTGTGTGGCTTAACAAAACCAAGGCCTGTTTTATCTGTTGTCTTTCTTTGACCTTTGATGAGAGACTTAACCTTTTTGGAGCTATCTTGAAATCTGTAAAGCTTATCCTTGTACTCTTTAGTTTCCTCTTTCAAAGAAGCCATTTTCTGTTCTAACTCACTATACTCAAGAACCTTAGACTCTAACTCATCCTTGAGTTCTTGTGTCTTAGCTATAGAGAAGTCAAGACTTTCTATAAGATCATCTCTCTCCATACAACATTCATCTAACTTATCCTTGAGTCTAGCATTCTTCTTTCTTTCCTTTTTCAAAGCACTAAGAGCACTAATAAGTTCACTTTCAAGATCCTTTATTTGATTGCTTTTTGAATCATCAAAGCCTTTTTCAGATTTCTTATCACTAGAGGTGCTACCCTTTTCAAAAACCATACATGCATCTTCCTTATAGTTTTCTGAAGCATCCTCATACATACTAGAAACCAAATCATTATTTGTGCAATCATCCTCAAGGTGACCAAAATTTCCACATCTAAGACATTTCATGATAATGAATCTATGTTTCGGTTCTTCCTCTTTTTCCGATATGAACAACATCTCATTTTCATTATCACTTGAAGAACTTTCACTATCACTACTAGAACACTTACTTGCTTTGTCTAGGTAGAAACTCTTCTTGTGCTTGTGAGAATACCTCTTTCCTTGATTGTTGTGCTCATCTTTGTTTTTCCTGTGATGCTTGTGCTTTTCAGAATCCTTGCTCTTAGAATCCTGTTTATCTTCATCACTTTCATTCTTGGGAACAGTACAATCAGTAGCATAATGACCAAACTTTCCACAATTGAAACATCTTATATTTTTCATACTTTTGTGCTTTCTAGAGAACTTGCCTTTCTTGTTGTAATATGCCTCTTCATCACTAGAAGACTCATCACTATCTTGAAGCCTGTTTACCTTTGGAATTCTTGGTAGCCTTGAAAGTCGCCTCTTTCTTGACATCAACCTTCACTTGAGTTCTCAACTCAAATGCTGCAAGTATACTATGGAGCTCATCCTTTTTCAACTTATCCAAATCTTTAGCTTCCTCAATAGCAAAAATATTTTCACTAAATCTATTAGGAAGAGATCTTAAAATCTTATCACAAACATCATTTTCAGCAAGCTCAAGACCTAAGTCTTTCATGGAGTTAACAACCTCATCCATACGAAGCATGTAGTCACTAATATTTTCATCATCATTCATCTTGAGTTGTTCAAACATACCTTTGAAGTGTCTCAACTTGGCCTTTCCGACATTTGTATCACCTGTATGAACCACCTTCAACTGTTTCCACATTTCACTAGTTGTCTTGCAGTGAATCACTTTGGTGAGATTCGCTTTCTGTAAGCCTTTCAGGATTGCATTCATTGCTTTTGAATTGTTGTGATGTAGGAGCCTTTCTTCTTTAGTATTAGGACCATGTACAGGAATAGTGTACTCATCTTCAATTACTTCCCATACCTCATTACCAAGTGCCATTAGATGAACCTTCATCCTTGCACTCCAAAGACCAAAATCTGACCCATCAAGAATAGGTGCTGCATTGCCACTTGAATAATCCATTGTGTTCTTTACTAGCTTTTCCTTCAAGTTGTTAAACTTTTTGAAGGCACCCGCTCTGATACCAATTGAAGAACACAAGCTTATACTGAGAGGGGGGTGAACAGTATAAGACCTCTTTTTACTTTTTCCTTTAAACTTCAAAATAGTAAAGCAATATACCCAAAGCAATATCAAAACAATGCACAAGATCATCCACAAAGTGAAACCAATTTTAACGTGGTTCACCCAGAATGGCTGGGCTACGTCCACAAAACTTTTCTCTAAAAGTTATCTCAAAGTTCTTTGGGAAACCTTCCCAATTACAATGTTTATGAGCCTCGGCCCAAAGGAGATACCTTCCCCCAATCTGAATTTATGAGCCTCTCGCTCAAAGGAGATACCTTCCCCTCTATCTGAATTTATGAGCCTCTGCTCAAAGGAGATACCTTCCCCTCTGCTCTAGAAATGATCCCTCAGAAGATCAACTGCCTCTACCTCTTGCCAGCACGTGGAACTCCTTTCCACCGAAGACCTCCTATCCTCAATGCTTAGCCTAAGAGACCTCTCGCCTTCTATGATCACGTCCACAATAGCTCAGCAACCTGTACCAAACATAGTCAGTCGGTCTAGTACAAGTCTTCCTCTGTCTGTCAGATCTGTCCAACACTTGAACAAATCAATCCTCTGCACACAAGCCTTCTCAAAGACTTGCCAAATCTGTCCTCAGGTTCTTCTCAAAGAACCAATGCACCTCTGTCCTCAAGTTCTCTGATAGAACTATCAAACTCAGCTCACAAGTCCTCTGCTAGGACCTATCCAAATCTGCTCACAAGTCCCCACCGAACCCGATCAAAAATGCTCACAAGTCCCCACCGAAACCTGTCCAAAACCGCTCACAAGTCCCCACCGGAACCTCGTCCAAAAACTGCTCACAAGTCCCCACCGGAACCTGTCCAAAAACTCAGCAAGCTCACCAAGAAAAACTTTCTTAGTAGGAAATCACAAAGTGAATTGTTAGAGACCCAATGTGATTTGTCAAACTCATAGAAGCATAAAGAGAATTGTTAGAGACTCAATATGTTCTATACTCAAATCCCAATCTCAAAACTCAACTCAAATCAACTCAAAGCTCAATCTCAATCTCAAATCTGAAAACTCAACTCAATATCTGAAATGGATAGGATAGAATGTTTTCTTTCAAGAACATGAAACCCCAACAATTGCCAACTATGCAAAGAATCACATAACAATGATACTCATGTTCTTTTCACCATCAATTAGGGTTTCAACAACAATGCTCATCAAACAAGGTTTAGTCAACCAACACCATTCAACTCAACATCAACCTTGAAGCATTCAACCAATCATCACAAGAAAAAGGAAACAAGTAGAAATCCTTTTCCCTCCAAAGATATTTGAACAAAACAGCCACCAACACAATATCACCAAATGCAAAGAATAACTTGCTCAAATCAACTCAATGGAGTAAGCCCAATATTATGAATCAAGTAAAGCAATAACTTGATCAAACAACCTCTTTGGAAGCAACTCAACCATCAAACTCAAAACAGCCAACCAAGGGTTCCACCAACTCAATGCAAGTAGCTAGACTCACAAATATAAACCCTAGTGCACAAAGCTTCCACTATCTCAAACCAAAAATTATGCATTCACCAAAAACTCTCCTTAAGGATAACAATGCATAAGTAGTCTTCAACAAACCAGAAAATAGGATTTACACCCAACCAAAGGAAACCTAGTTGAAAACCTTTTCACTCCAACCTTATTTCAGAAAAACATACACCAATCATACTTATAAGAAAAATGTGCCCATACCCTTTTTGAAGATGAATAAGCCCTTGAAAATCTACCACAATTAATAATTTTGATCTTCCCTAAAAATTATTAACCCAACATTGGCATGTCAAAATAACTCAACCACCATGGCAATTATTTCCCCTTTAATTTTCAATCCGACTATAGCAAAAATATTAAGCTTGCATTCCTTATACCTCCCAAAGCTAACTTTATAAAACCTTAGCAAGCAAAATATTAAAATTTAATTGCCACTCTTTCTGCAAAAATTGGAGCGCATACCTTTGGTAAATATCCCACGAATTTCGGAGTGCATACACTACCCTCAAAAGGGTCTTCGATGATTCGAACCGCCGACCACCATGCTACTAAGTCCTTTGGCCATGCCGCGTGGGCTAGGAGAGCCCACGTGAGGGAGAAGGGAATTCTCCGTTCTTATCACCGCGTGCGCCTCCTCCTTGGCGCCAAGACCAACCCGTCACACCTTTGACCACGCAACGCTTGTCTTCCTCCTTCGCTGGCGTAGGGGCTTCGATGTCGAAATCGAAATGCTCAGGGATTAATGTCAAACTCTTGGCAAAACATAAATGAATTCATTTGCCTCATTTTATATGCACTTTGATGCATTTCCAAACACGTCGGCTGAATTCGAAAAGTAATTTCGAATTTAATCGAAATTGCTTTCTAAAGGGTTTAAAAACCCTTAAGATAAATTAAAAATAATTTCTCCCTTAATTAATTAAATAATTAAATAATTAAAACCTTGAAGGGTTTTAAATAATAATTAAATAAATAATAAAGAGAACCTCCATTGGTTTTAATAAAAACCATTTAACTTGGTTTTAATGGAAAACCCTTGCCAATGGAATCTCTCCGGATTCTCTTGGAATCTTCCACCTTTGAAGCCAACACATCCTCTTAACATTAATGCCATTTCCTTTTGACATCAATGACAACTCATAGACAAGAAGCTAGGATCTCAAACCCAAAATTGCCAACATGCACGAGCCCATAAACGATTCGATAGCCAACGATTTGATTGCACGAGCAAGGATAAAATAATAATCAATTGAAGCCCCATTTATATAGTCCTTTAATAATATCAAAGACGTCAACAAAAATATGACTTTTTATTTGCTTGATGACATCGACAGAAATCTTGCGTATTTAGTTTTAAATTTGAATTCAAATTTAAAATAATTAAAATTTAAACCAAATATTAAAACTTAAATATCTCCATCATCGTGGCACATTTTTTGATGAAACGAAATCCCAGGTTGGTTTTTAAGAAAAACCTAGATCAAATATGCTATCCATGGTTTTAAATAAAACCTTTTACTTTTCCTATCTTGGTTTTCACAAAAACCCTTCATTGATCCTTTTGACATTAAATGACCTTTTGACATCAAAGACAACATATTAGCTTAGGGACTCAAAATGTCCAACAATCTCCCCCTTTGTCATTGATGGCAACCCAAATCCTTTTACTGAAATCTAACCTTCTTTTCTGCTCCCCTTGGGACTTTACTCCCCCTGGCTCAATGCTATCTCAGATATCAAAACTCTCCTCATATCAAAACCTCTCCCCAAAATACACAAATCTCTCCCCCTTTGACATCAATGGCAAAGGGTCACCTTTGGGTCTTGGGGCTAATAATTAAGCATCTTACCTTAGCCCCTCCCCCACCTCCACATGAGGTGGTTAATTTTGGGGTGGGAGTATTTCTACTCCCCGAAAGCACTATTCTCTGCCTTTGTCTTTTCCTCTTTCTTTTTGTTGAATCCTCTCACTGTTTCTTTCCAATTCATCATCCTTATTCATGTTCCTATTCTTGTTCTCATCCCTATTCCTATTCTTAGTTTTATCTATGTTCATGTTCTTATAATTGCTCTTGTACTCATTCTTTTCTGAGTCTGTGTTCCTGTTCATCTTCTTGTTTCTGTTCATGTTCTTGTTCCTACCCATGTTCCTATTCCTATTCATATTTTTGTTCCTGTTCACATTCCTATTCCTGTTCATGCTTGATTCTAGAATATTTTTGATACACCATATTGCTATGTGACCATAATTATTGCAATTATAACACTTAATATTATTATTCCTTGGATGTGTAATTGTCTTAGGATTTCTCCTAGTGAATCCATATCCTCTTATGTCATGAATCCTGCAATTCATTGCCTTGTGACCAAACTCATTACACGAATAGCAATATCCTTGGAAAAATGTGTTATCTTCCATATACCTATCTTTCATGTGAATTGCACTGTGAAGCCATGTTACCAAACCTATAACATGAGAAGCATCTTCCATTGAAGCTTCCTTGTCTAGACATCATTGGTATCATGTTCTAATTTTTGTTCCATTTGAATATTCTTTACCCATTGTCCCTGTTGGACTCACTAAAATTTGACTCATACTTAGAAGTTTCACTTTCACTTCCACTTTCATCTAAGAATTCATCTTCTGAAGTGTCTTCTTCTGATGTTCCTTCTTCTTAAAGACTTGAAGTAGACTTTTCTTTTTCATGTTTCTTTCTAAAGCCAAGACCTGTTGAACATGATGTTCTTTGTTTTCCACAAATGAATTTATCCAAGTTCTTAGAGCTATTTGTGAAACTCTTCATCTTGATATTGGAGTCCTTTAAATATTCCTTTAGAGTAGCCACTTCTTGTGCTAACTTATCACATTCTAAAATCTTTGATTCTAAATTTTATTTGAACTTACTTGCCTTAGCCTTGGACTTCTCTAAGTCCTCTATGAGCAATAATATTTCTTCATCACATTCTTGAAACTAAATTTCAAGCTTAGAGTGTTTATTTCTTATCTTCTTTATTGTTTCAAGAGCATAGATGAGTTCTCCCTTGAGATCATAACCATTCTCTATTGAACAGTCCTCTATTTGTTTGCCTTTGTCCATGTCATTTCTTTCTTTTGACTTGTCTTCTATAGAAGCACTCAATTCTTTATCTTCCAAAGCCATTAGAATATTGTCATTTGGTCTCAATATTATATGTTGAGACCGCATCTCATTTTCTTTGGATAAGAGACATTTTCCTTTTTTATCTCATTGAGTACATAAATATTTCTTTCTCTTATATAACTATCTACTAGTTTCCTAGATTCAAATTTTCTTACTTCACATCTATCTTGATGAAAAGTTACCATATGGCCTTGATCACAAAGTTGACTAATGCTCAAAATATTATGTTTTAGACCTTCCACATATAGAAAATTTTCAGCTTTTGATTTTCCATTTCCCATACTTAGAGTTCATTTTCCACAAATCTTTGATGAGCCATTGTCCCCAAAATTTACTGACCCTCTATTTCCTTCTTTCAAAACTATAAACTTGTCATTTTATCCTCTCATGTGTCTAGAGCATCCGCTATCTAGAAACCATTTTTCTTATTTATCCTGAGCATGTAAATCTATTTGAACTATCAAGGATTTTAATTTTCCTTTCCCTTTTTCTTCTTTTCTAGTAGTTTGATTTATGGACTTTCTACTAGACTTAGAGATTTCTAGTTTGCACCTTCTAGCTGTATGCCCAAAATTATTGCATTTGTAACACTTAACATCATCACCCACATGTGGGGAAAGAGAATCTATACTACTACTATCATTGTCTCTGCTAGTACATTGCATAACTCTATGACCATATTTATTGCAAGAAAAACAATGTCCATGGAAGGAATTTTGTAACCTATTTTGATGAGGGCTTGATCTGGTATTATTCCTTTTGTGGTCTTATTTCCTTGAGATATGGTAAGATACCTCATTTTTGCTTGATGTTCCTACCTCTTGTAATAATCTTTTGTTTATTTTAGTTCTGCATCTTAGCATGACAATTTATGCTACCACTTTCTCAAGTCCTACTTCTTTGGCTTCCAACATATCTCTCAACTGATGTTCAATCTCTCTTCTTTCTTTCACTTCTATTTCGAGTTCTATTAACCTTTGTAGAAGCTCAAATATTGTTGATTCATAGTTTTTAATTTGTTCCTTTAGTTGTGCATTCTCTTCTTGAATCCTTTCAATATCTTGGAGATAGTTGAAGAGTGCTTCTTCAATGTCTGTACTTTCTTCACCTCCTAAGTACATTTGTGTTACTAATGGATCCTTCTCCAAGTTGTTAAACTCTTCGTGGAGAAACCTACTCTGATACAAATTGAAGAACATGTGCTTATACTAAGAGGGGCGTGAATAGTATAATATAAAAGTTTTTTCCAAATAGTACCATTAGCATTAATGAAACAATAAACATCACACAAAACATCACACACATGAGAGACATAATTTTAATGTGGTTCACCCAATGTGGGCTACCTCCACAGAAAAATATTTTTTTTAAATATTTTTCAAATAATCTCTTGGGACTCCTTCCCAAATTACAATATTTATAGATCTTTGTCCAAAGGAGATGTTGATCCCCTAATATCAAGTTTTTTGATATCTTCCACAAGAAAACTCTTTCCCCTTCTGCTCTGGCTAGTGATCTTCTAGAAGACTTTGTCTCTATGCTGCACTGACTGGTGGATCTCTTTCCACTTGAAGACTCCTCACTCAGATCTGTCTTCAATTATCCTGGTTACTGTATCTCTATCCACTAAGACTCTATCTTCTATACTCTATCACCTCCAAAGCTCTGTCTCAAAATTGTACAAAACATAGTTCAGTCAATCTAGCACAGTTTTGCTCAATATCTTGTACTAAACATAGTATAGTTGGTCTAGTATAATTTTTCTCAATAGTTGCACCTAGAACCTGCTCAAATCTTCTCAATAGGTCCACACAAAACCTGCTCAAATCTGCTCAACAGTTCCACAAAGAACCCTCGCAAATATACTCAATAGATCCACATAGAACTTGCTCAAATCTACTCAATAGGTCCACATATGACCTGCTCAAATCTTCTCAACAGGTCCACAAAAAACCTGTTCAAATCTTCTCAACAGGTCCACATAGAACCTGCTCAAATCTACTCAATAGTCCATACATAACCTATCCAAATATTCTCAACAAGCTCACACAAAACTTGTTCAAATTTGCTCAATAATATCACATAAAACTTGTCTAAATCTGCTCAACAAGTCCTGTCTATGACTTTCTCAAATCAGCTCAATAAGTCCTCTCTAGGACTTGCTCAAATCTGCATAGCAAGCTTTCACAAAAACTTACTCAAATCAGTCCACAAGCCTTATCAAATACTTGTCTCAATCACATATAATCAAAAAGAGATTTTTTAGAGACTCAATATGTTATAAGCTCAATTTTCAATCAATATCTCAATTCAATATCATAGAAGCATAAAGAGAATTGTTAGAGACTCAATATGTTTTATACTCAAATCTCAATCTCAAATCAAATCAATCTCATAGAAGCATAAAGATAATTGTTAGATACTCTATATGTTCTATACTCAAATCCCAATATCAACTCAATAAAAACATAAAGAGAATTGTTAGAGACTCAATATGTTCTATACTCATATCACAATCTCAACTCAACTCAATCTCATCTCAAATCAGAATATGAAATAGTTTATTTCTAGGAACTTGAACAACCACATGCATCTAATTGACTAGGCTTAAATCAACTCAACTCAACCAATCACCTCAAGGATCAATCCTTTCTCACAAAACCTAGTCTAAGCATGTATTTAACCAACTCAAAATGTTTCCAACAATACTCAATCACAAATCTCACATAACAATTATGCTCATGTTCTTTTCTAACTCAACTTCAAGTTCATTTCACAATCAATGGGCTTCAACAACAATGCTTCTAAAACAAGGTTTAATTACAACTCACAAACTATAAAACCTTGAAGCATTAAACCAACAACTCTCAAAAACAAAAACCACAATCAATCATTTTCTCTCCAAATATATTTTAGAAATCAACCACCATAAACAATCAATAGGAGAATGTGCTCATACCTTTTTGATGCCAAGAAGTCATCCACAAAATCTGCCATACGTAAACATAACTTTCCTTTCCAATCTCAATAAGGGTTAGTGGACTTCAAATAATCACAATATAAAGCATAACTCAATTTACACCCTTTTTACTCCAACTAAATAAACACATCCACAAAAGTCCCTTTTTAATAAAACCCTTATCAAAATAACAATCAATAATCCTTTCAAAAACACTTTAAAAACAACTCCTTATTTCTCCTAAATTCAATTCTTAATAACCATCAAATAAATCATTAAACCCCTCAAGTTTTGCAATAATCAACATAGCCCAAATAAAAAAAGTTTAATAAAAACTTTAATTTCCACTAACCACCTTATAACTCCAAATTAGGGCTAAATAAAATTAAATTAATGCAAAATGTAATTACCTCCTCAAGGGGATTCAAACCCTCGACTTGCACATGTCGCGAGTGTCTTAGCCACGGCTAATATTCCAACCAAGCTAGCCGCTCATTGGAAATGGAAAGGCACAACGTGCCTAATCCCCTTCTCCACCTTCCACAAAATCAAAAGCACTGAAGCACCTTTCTCACACCTTCTAAAACACCGTTAAGGGGATTTGATCCTTGGCATTTTTATTTGTCCTGCACCTTAGCCAAAACCGATTGTCAATATGCCATGCTACCAATGGTGTTTGTTTCTCTGAATTCTGCCTATCTTATTCACTACTTCACTTCTCAAGAAATTCACACGAGCTCATAAACGATTTGATAGCCAATGATTTGATTGCACAAGCAAGGATAAAATAATAATCAATTGAAGCCCCCTTTATATAGTCCTTTAATCATATCAAAGACGTCGATGGAAATATGAATTTTTATTTTCTTGATGACGTCGACAAAAATCTTGTGTATTTAGTTTTAAATTTGAATTCAAATTTTAAATAATTAAAATTTAAACCAAATATTAAAACTTAAATATCTCCATCACCGGGGCACCTTTTTCGATGAAACGAAAGGCCAACTTGGGTTTTAAGAAAACATAGATCAAATATGTTGTCCATGGTTTTAAATAAAACCTTTTATTTTCTTGTCTTGGTTTTCACAAAAACCCTTCATTGATCCTTTTGACATTAAATGATCTTTTGATATTAAATGATCTTTTGACATCAATGACAACATATTAGCTTAGGGACTCAATGTCCAATAAAATTAGAACCCAATTGGTTAGGTCCATTCATCATCTTTGCAATGTTTGAATCTATATCCTATAGCATAGCCAATTTGGATGGAAAAGAATAAAAAAACCAATTAATATAATGCATATTAAAGGATATTATACTTGAATCTACATTATTGCTTGCTCATGTACCTAATTGTATGCTTGCATGTATGTATGGTTGTTTAAATATCATATCTTACTTGAACATACGTGCTTTATTACTTTGTTGCTTAAATCTACTTGTCCATACCATAATAATATTGAGGTATGTTATGAGGCTATGATGATCCTAGATAGAAAAAGAAGCACTTGAATTACATTTGCACTAGGTAGTCGATTGTAGAAGTCCTTTCAGTCCCATAATTCTCTTCCTATTATTTATTCTATAAAAACTATTTCTAATAAATAAGGCATATGTTTATTTTATTTATCAACTTTAGTTTAGGTGATATATTTTTCCTTCTTCCATAGTCTCCATGGGGACCATGGTTAGTCTCCATAGTGTCAATTAACAATATCCCTTTCAAATTAGTATTTTTCTCTTCTCTTCCCTCAATTGGACTAAGTGATGGATGACATGATTTTCTGCAACCCTGATAACCTAATACTTTTCCTTTCTTCTATTCCCTTTTGGCATCAATCAGAAAATATTAACAAAACTACTTAAAGTTATACTAGGAAATCAAAAACATTTCCCCTCTTCTTTCTTTATTTAAATCATCAATATCATTATCAAGTTTGATGAATAATCTAAAAATAATAAATATCATGATCCTTTGATGGGCCCTAACAAGGTCTAGGTTTATGGACTCAATGTTTTATAAATTTGGAATTACGTATAGACTTGTTACATCATGAATTTATAAGGTTGGATATTGATTTGATCTATTAAGTAGTCATAACAATCAAGTATCACCAACCATAAATTATCCATATTTCCCACCATAAACTCTAGCTTACTTAATAGACCACTTTGGGAGTCTAGGCCTATTAATCCACTATCTAGTGAACGTGATTTTTTATGTAAGCCTACCAAGCAATGGATTCATAGGGTGAGTATTTCTAGCTTAATCTATAAGATAGGCATGATAAAAATCTAAATCTATCATGCAAATTCTTTGATTTGATATCTACTGGATATTTTATACAATAATAAGTTGACTGGTAGTCATTCTTCATGAAATTAGCCATGTTGTCTAGTGTGATATCCAGTAGGTGTGACCCTTGTACATCTAGTATCTTATGAACTCATAATTCATTAATTTTCTAAGATAAAAATGAGTCTTAGAAAAAGCTTGTACATCTAGTATCTTATGAACTCATAATTCATTAATTTTCATAACAGGTGTGACCCTTTATATAAGAAAATTATAGAAGCTCCATGTCCAATACCAAGACCCATAAAAATGAGAGGATCGAATCTCCATGTCCAATACATTATGGTTCTGTAAATATTTTTCACATATTTTAGGCAATGGATACCAAGATCTGAACATCATGTTGATATACAAGGTGATTAAAAATATTTTAAAATTATTGCTTCTTTTCAATCAATTTATAATCGACTACGACATACACTATTGTGAGGCTCAAAATTCATGCACCAAAGTTTTATAAGCATGCAATAACTTATAAATATATTAAGCATTATTTCATATGGCCTAATTATTGCAAAGGTCTATTAGGTAACCAAAATCTAATATCATCCAAAAATTTTATATTCTAACTCTATTTGATTAACTCATAGTTAGCCCTCATTAGGGTCTATCAATTAACCAAACTATGATATTTCTTATTGAATGTATCCAAGTTTTCCTATACATATTTCCTAATAAATATAGCATTGACCTAGTTTCCTTAAACATCATTTTGAAGTCTAAGCTATATGAAATAATATCTCATAGACATGTAATTTCTTGTAGGTCCACTGAGTAATGGATCATAATGCTTGGCCCTCATAAGAGTCTATCAAGAAACCAAAACTAATGAACCTTGTGCTTACTACCTCCTCAATTATCGTAGAGCCATGAGACAATGTGGTACACTTGATCAATACTTTGCTTATCCATAAAGGTATTATGGATGTGCCAAGTTATTGATCATTTGTACCAACATTTCTTGTTGGTCTATAAACTAACTAGGACACACCTAATTAATATTATATTTATATTGCACTTCAATCAAAATATAGTTATATATCATGAGTGGGAATAATCCATTCCATCCATAATTTTCTATTAACACAAATTATATCCTCATTTTTATCATGCTTCCTTATATAATGCCTAGAATGGATCATATTTCTAATCATTACCTTGCACATGTATGAGGGCTCATATACACACTAGGCCATGGTCAAAAATATTATTTATTCTAGGATATGCACAAGATAACATAAACAACATTGTATCAAAAACCTACCCATCCTCAATTCACTTTTATCCACTAGGATAAAGTTGATTGTTATAAAGACTAAATATTTTTTTAAACAAATTAGTTATCTCATGATGAGAAATATTTATCAACATTTCTAAGCATTATTAATATGAAATCATTCAAACAATTTTGTATCTAGTCTATAAAATCATACATCTTGCACATATGCATAAACATTTTGCATGCTCCTTGAGGAGTAGACATTTTTCATGCTCCCTATAGTATAGATATTTGAAGTTCCTCTTGGGCATGGCCCTTGCAACATCGATACTTAAAGTGCCTCTTAAGCACACCCCTTGTAAAATAGACATTTAAAGTCCCTCTTGGGCATGATCTCTATGGTATAAATATTTAAAATCCCTCTTGGGTATGCCCCCTATGTAATACACATTAAAGTCTCTATTGGACATACCCTCTATGGCATAGATATTTGAAGTCCTCTCATGGGAATTACTAATAAAAGCCCCTCTTGGGCATTTACTAATAGAAGTATCCTTATGGTATTTACTAATAAAAGTCCCTTGGGCATTTACTAACCAAAGTCCCGTTATGGCTATTACTAGCAAAAATATAATATATATATTTGTATTATATTGTACATATTCCAAGTACCCTATCATTAGGACCTAAGTGCTTTTCCATAATCCTACTCACATGTTACCACTCAATAATAAATCAAGTTACACTTATCTATTATATGGCTACTAATCCATTGTTTGGTATAAAATTATAAAGCATATTCTTTGTATTATATTTACTTTTTCTCAAGTATTAGGTATTTTCTTCTCATTTCCTTGTTAGATTATCCTTGTCTCTTTTGTTCCATTCTCTATCTATGCTTTCCTTTTTCTTATATTTCTTTTTTAAATTTAGCCACCCTAGTCACAAAATATTTCTTCTATTGATATAGTTTCATATAATTCATCCAAAAAAGCCCCTCACTTAAATTTTCCAAGTTAATTTTCCCTTCGGTAGCAAGCAATCACATTTTGAGATCCATTCATCTTATAGCAAATTGACTATAAATACCTCATCAAATTCCCAATGATTAGTGTCATAAATCAGTTTAAAATCCTTAATGATCTTATTTCCTAATCAATAGTATCATTCTAGATTCATTTTATTAAAAATAATACCTTAAAGAATTTGAATTTATTTTCTTACAAACTATCAATTTATTAAAAGAAATTCCAAATCAAATTAATCACTTCATTATTAGTGTCTAGTATAAATGACTTCACCCAAAATTACTAAATTAGGTAGTGGTTGCATTTGATAAGCTAAAACCTCACTTAATAAGTGTAACCAAGTCAATATTTATTCTTATTTTTATCCATTGACCAATAAAATCATAATTGACCTAATTAATTAATTAGTTACTTCTAAATTTTGTAGATCTAGGTTAATTAGTTAAAAATGTTATTGTTTGTTAATTTTATCAACAACATTCTCCTATCATTATAGTTTTTATATAGGAACTTTCAACAACATTCTAGAGCGCTAAGAATTTTTCATTAATTGTTTTCTCAAGTTTTATTAATTTTTTGTATTATCATGATTTACAAAACCTAAGAAAAACTTCATAAAATTCACCCAAATTGCTTCAATTATCACATCCATCCTAGATTTCATATTGCCTTAATAATTTCTCAACTCTACAATTGTGAGTCATTTTTAATGCTTTACCTCATATTTTTCATACAAAATAAATGTATTCAATATATCAACTCATTGTCAATTAATTTAAATCACGTCATTAGCCATTTCATACACTATGACCCATCAATACATCAAAAATTATATTTTATCACATTATAAATTTATTCTCAATTTATTTCAAAATAAATTTATACATCATTTCAAAATCCATATCACATCACAAAAATCACAAAAGTATCAACATGTCATATTAAAAGTCAAGTAGATCCATGTAATGAACGCCCATCCCTCTACTACACTTCTTTGTTATTTTGCATGTATTGTTTGCGGTCTAATTTTTTTTGTGAGTTGGTGTGGTTGATTTGAAAGTAATTGCAAATTCATAACAAGCAATAGTTAGAAACAAGAAGTTTTATTTCAATTCATGATAACTGAAAACAAATACAAATTTACATATTTTCCTAACCTGATTATGAATAGCAGCAAATATGATACAAAAAGCAAGTCTGGAAATGTCTCATTTGCTATGATTTTCCTTATTCATTCCTCCAAATGGCCCTTAAATGAGTGTAAATTTTAAACTAAGGTTGGCTTTTCCACATGCAAGTTTGAAACCAACCAAAACTACTTTTAAAATACTGTTGCTAATTAAATTTGCTAACCCTTTGAACTGTACAACCTGCAAATATGTACGACAACCCTTAGAAACTCAATATTCCTTCAAAATCAATGTAGGAATGCTCAAAAGGGGGTACTTTGCAAAGGCATATTTAATTGTAAATATCCATAATGAAACCCTCACCAAATCCATAGAATATCAGCAAAAAATGGTACAGTTGGCCTACTTTTTTCCCTCAAACTTCAGCAACTTCAAAATGGATTGAGACCCATTTAAATTACCATTGAAATAATGAAACTAAAAAGCTTTGATCTTCAATCCAGTTGATTTTAGTCATAGGAAAAACCTGATCTGCCACTATTATGCTCTGATAATTCTTCTACAATTGATAAATTCAATCCTTCAGCTAGAGGTGATTTTTCACACATAAAACTGGTCCAATCTGGCTAAGAAATCACTCCAAACAATCCCTTTGATATTTTGTCAAAAATCCCTGTGAAAAGCTTAATAAAAATTATAAATTCTCCATTTTTTCAAATGAGGCACAAGTCCAAAATATAAAGGTGCAATTAGGGTTTGGGTGCCCTAATTAGGGTTGCACATATTTATTTATTTTTTAATATATTTAATTTATGTCCATTTACATCATAAAGAGGGCCATGTCCCCCCCCTTGGCCTAGGCATACCACTTTAAGTTATTTTTTAAGTTATAACCTAACATTATAATATAATATTATAAAGTGGCCTCTTTCACATCCATAAAGTGATTTCATAATATAAAGTCATTAAATAATAAATCACTTTAATGGAATATAACTTCACCCATTAAAATACTGCACCTCTACTCCTCAAAGCAATGATTCGTGAATGGTTCCAAATACCCATTTTGTCGAATAATAATACTGTGCTAAAGTTGTCATCCGAAACCCTAAAAATAGACACTACTAAAAATAACAATTCTAGTCAAATGATCTCCAAATAAGCCCAAACAACTGGTAAACATGAGCTCTATGTAAGCTGATGAAGATAATAACCTCTCCAAATGGCTCCCAAACAACTAACTTAGCGTACGGGAGCTCGTATATAGGCTAATATTCTAGGTATATTGATTGCATAGAAGAGGGGATATTATAGTCCGCCCTTCCCAAATATTTCTTGTCCTCAAGCAATGCCCAAACATAACCCAGTTAGTGGTCTACATCCTAGATGAGGCCACATAGAATACCTGGATCCCATAATAACCTCAAAAATTACCCATTGAGCTAACAATGCACCACACTACTCCACACTGCTCCTCTAACAAGATGGAATTACAGAGATATCTCCACACTGATGTAATCTCTCTCAAGTTTGTCACCAACATACTTGACTAAAATAGATCGAAATATCTCATACCACAACATAACCAAGAGATCATCAAATGTCACTACCAAACCAACACTAGGAGCACCTCCATAACCATCACCTACCTAGCTCAGCTCAGCACACATAATCGAGAAGTGACCTGGATGATCCCATGCCACCCAAGAAACTATAGTAGACCAAACACCCTTGGGGAAGATGTCATCCATCATCAAACTCAACCAAGTTGGGTATAAACTAATTTGTATGACATCTAAAGAATCATCCAAATCCCATGCCTACAAATCAACAAGAAACTTAGCCTCATAGACTAAATTGGTATACCCATAAAGTCTAATTTTTGAACTAGGTGATATCTTCAACACAAGTGACTCAATCCAATCCACTCCTATCCTCCCACTGATCATAATAGAATTGATCCCCTATGAAAACATTATTCTCAATACAAAAGTAGGATAGTCAGTGAATCTCATTAGATTATGACAACCCAAATGGTGACCAATCTCTGCTATGCAACCAAAGGGTCAAACATAGCAAGGGTAGAACTGTAATTGGCCACCCAAAAAATATATCATCCATAAGAAACTAAATAATCCATAGTGATACTATGACTCCTTGAGTCAAATAGGACATCCCATGAGTACCAGTTCTCCCCAAAAATCAACATGTCCATTTGTCTCCAAGCTAGGCTTAGTACCTCTCTCCAATCCACTTGTATAAGCACAAATGGATAAATGTCATGGCTGCTCAAGGAGTGAATGACAACATATTGTTGGCAATTTTGGGTACCTTGGGTACATTGCCTTTGCTCAAGTAGATGTTGCGATTGATGTCAAGAATTTCTTGAAGCAATTTGATTTGATGTCCAGGAATTTGTTTTGTTGAAGGTTATTCAGAGCATGATCAGTGAGTTTCCAGGAAGTTCTTAGTAGCCCATTTGCAAAAGATCAAGAAAAATACAAGTAAGAAAAAGTATGCAGCCAGCTGGAAAAATTGTCATGATTTTACGACATGTTTGAGGAGAGAGAAAGTGCTGGCAAAATTGTCATGATTTTGCGACATGTTTGAGGAGAGAGAAATTGCTAGCAAAACTGTCACGATTTCGTGACATGTTTGAGGAGAGAGAAATTTCTGGCAAAGCTATCACGATTTCGTAACATGCTGGAAGAAAGAGAAGAAGCTGGAAAAAGTGTCACGATTTTGTGATATGTTGGCAGAGAAAGAAAGCAAGGTGGAAAGTGTCACAATTTCACGACATGTCACATTTTTGCGACTCAAAAAGTGCAGGAAATTAAAGAAAGAAAAGTGTCACAATTTCGTGACATAATGCAAGGAAGGTTGTACGGACGAAAAAGTGTCACGATTTTGCGACATGATGTAGAAGGGAGAGTCCGCAGTGTGAACTGTCATGATTTCATGACAAGTTCGAAGAGAGATAAAGTATCTCGAAAAGTGTCACGATTTTGTGACATGCTGCAAAAGACTAAGTGAGGACTGTTACGATTTCGCAACATGTTGCAAAAGACTAAGTGAAGACTGTCACGATTTCATGACATGCTAAAAAGCTTGAAGTGAGAACTGTCATGATTTTGCGACATGTAGCAAAGGAAAGATTTTGAAATGAGAAGCATCACGATTTTGTGACAGGCTACAAAGAAGTTGTACAGATGCAGAAAGTGTCATGATTTCACGACAAGTTGAAGAGAAAGCTTGCGAATACAGAAAGTGTCACAATTTCGTAACAGGTTGAGATGGCAGCATTGAGTTGGAGAAAGTGTCATGATTTCATGACAGAAATAGTTCGTAAGTCTTCAACAAAATAAGCGTCACAATTTTATGATGAATTCAAGAAGGAAGATCTCGAGGGCGAAAGCGTCACGATTTCATGACATGTTCCAGTTTTGCGGGGGTAAGGCAGGGAAGAGCTTAAGGTAGCGAAAGTGTCACGATTTTGTGACATGTTCCATTTTTGCTAGTGCAAGCCGAGAAGAGGTTGGCAAAGTGAGAAATGTCATGATTTCATGACAATAGTGACGATGATGTCAGCAGAGGCAGAAGTGTCATGATTTCACGACAAAAGCAAAGTTGTTGCTGACAAAGCGAGAAGTGTCGTGATATCGTGACAAGAGCTTAGTCAAAGTCGTCAATGGCTAAAGTGTCGCGATATCACAACAAAAGCCATAAGGTAGTGTATGGTTGCAAAATATGTCACGATATCATGACATGTTGTAGTTTCACGATAGAAGCTACAGAAGAGTTGCAAAGTTAAATTTGAGCCGACAAAGTTAAATTTGGGCCGACGTTGTTTAGGGTTTGCAGTCGATGTTGTTTAGGGTTGACCAGTCAACTAGGATCAAAGTTTTAATCTTGATTGTTAGTATAAAAGGAGGGTTGTTTGAAGATTTTTGGTATCGATCGAGTGTGCGTTCGAAGTGCGATATTCGCAATTAGAGTGCGAGGGAGAAGTTTGACTGTCGAGAAGAAGAGTGTGTGAAGACTATGCTGTTGTGATTGCATAGAGGTGCATAAGTTGATGTTCGATCGAGTGCTACTGTGTTTGCGTGTTCAGTGCAAAATTTGGCTTCGACCAAGTGCAGCTGTAACAGAATAGAAAAAGGAAGAGGACAGACTTGTGCCAGACTGAAGGACTGTGTTTAGTGTAGACCAGAGAAAGAGAAAGAGGACAGACTTGTGCCAGACCGAAGGACTATGTTTGGTGCAGATCAAAGAAAAATATAGAGGACTGTGTTTGGAAAGTAAAAAGTGGTCTTATACTGTTCCCCCCCGCTCTCAGTATAAGCTTGTGTTCTTCAATTGGTATCAGAGCAGGTTCCTTCAAAAAGGTTTAACAGCTTGAAGGAAGAACTGGTTAAGAACATAATGGATTATTCAAGTGGCAATGCAGCACCTATTCTTGATGGATCAGATTTCGGTCTATGGAGTGCAAGAATGAAGGTTTATCTAATGGCACTTGGTAATGAGGTTTGGGAAGTGATTGAAGATGGGTACACTATTCCTAAAAATGGTCCTTATACTAAAGAAGACAGGCTCCTACATCACAACAATTCAAAAGCAATGAATGCAATCTTGAAGGGTTTACAGAAGGCAGATCTTACCAAGGTGATTCACTATAAGACAGCTAGTGAAATGTGGAAACAGCTGTAGGTGGTTCACATAGGTGATGTAAATGTTTGAAAAGCCAAGTTGAGACACTTCAAAGGTATGTTTGAACAACTCAAGATGAATGATGATGAAAAAATTAATGACTACATGCTTCGTATGGATGAGATTGTTAACTCCATGAAAGACTTAAGTCTTGAGCTTGCTGAAAATGATGTGTGTGATAATATTTTAAGATCTCTTCCTAATAGATTTAGTGAAAATATTTTTGCTATTGGGGAAGCTAAAGATTTAGATAAGTTGAAAAATGATGAGATCCATAGTATTCTTGTAGCATTTGAGCTGAAAACTCAAGTGAAATTTGATGTCAAGAAAGAGGCAGCTTTCAAAGCTACCAAGAAATCAAAGGGCAAATAGATTCAAGAGAGTGATGAGTCTTCTAGTGATGAAGAGGCATATTACAGCAAGAAAAGAAAGTTCTCTAGAAAACACAAAAGCAAGAAAAATATAAGATGTTTCAACTATGGAAAGTTTGGTCATTACGCTACTGACTGTACTGTTTCCAAGAATGAAAGTGATGAAGATATACAGGATGTTAAGAGCAAGGATTCTAAAAAGCACGGGTATTACAGAAAGAACAAATATGAGCACAGCAATCAAGGAAAGAGGTATTCACACAAGAACAAGAAGAGTTTCTACCTAGACAAATCAAGTAAGTGTTCTAGCAGTGATAGTGAAAGCTCTTCAAGTGATGAGGAAAATGAGATGATGTTCATATCATAAAAAGAGGAAGAACCAAAACATAGATTCATTATTATGCAATGTCTTAGATGTGGAAATTTTGGTCACCTTGAGGATGATTGTACAAATAATGATTTGGTTTCTAGTATGTATAAGGATGCTTCAGAAGACTATCAAGAAGATGCTTGTATGGTTTTTGAAAAAGGTAGCACCTCTAGTGATAAGAAATCTGGAAAAGGCCTTGAGGATTCAGAAAGCAAACAAAGAAAAGATCTTGAAAGTGAACTTAATAATGCTCTTAGTGTTTTGAAAAAGGAAAGAAAGAAGAATGATAGACTCAAGGATAAGTTAGATGAATGTAGTATGGAGAGAGACGATCTTATAGAAAGTCTTGACTTCTCTATAGCTAAAACATAGGAACTCAAGGATGAGTTAGAGTCTAATATTCTTGAGTATAATGAGTTGGAACAGAAAATGGCTTCTCTGGAAGTAGAAACTAAAAAGTACAAGGATAAGTTGTACAGGTTTCAAGATAGCTCCAAAATGGTTAAGTCTCTCATCAAAGGTCAAAGAAAACCAATAGATAAAACAGGTCTTGGTTTTGTTAAGCCGCACATAGAACAAGTTGGGGAATCTAGTAAGAGATTCCAAAAGGAAGAGAGTTCTAATGAAGAAAGTACTTCAGAACATGAGTCCACGAGTGATCGATGCACAGAAATAGAAAACAAAATTCAAAATGTGAAGAAAAAGTTTTCAGGACCCAAGAGGTCGTATAAAGGAAAATTTCACGATAGATGTTTTGTGTGTTACAAGTTTGGTCACATGGCTGCACATTGCATGTCTCAAATGAAGAAGGTTAACAAAAATTTCAGAAGTGGTAATTTCTTCCAAGGGTATTGCTACTCTTGTAATCAGTTTGGGCATAAGGCATTTTTTTGCAAGGCTAATATCAGGTTCATGGTTAGTTAGAATATGTGGATTCAAAGAATAGGTATGCCTAAAAGAAATTACAGTATTACTTGTTATAAATGCAACAATGCAGGTCACACAGCTAGACAGTGTAGAGCTGATCTTCCAAGGAACAGAACGAGAGCAGTGGCATGATTAGGTCCAAGGATCAAGGCATGAAAAAGGACAGGGGATGAGAACAAGAACAAGAACAAGTGACAAAAATAGGAATGTGGGCAAAAAGTTCAAGAAAAGGCCAGGCAAGGAAATTATAGACACTGATGATGATCAGTGCCTAATGGGAGTTTTACTCCCACCCCAGTTTTAATCTCCTCATGAGGAGGTGGGGTAGGGACTAAGCTAAGAGGCTCATTCTTAGTCCCAAGCCCCAAAGGTGACCCTTTGCCATTAATGACAAAGGGGGAGATATTTGAGTAAGGGGGAGAGATATGAGTAAGGGGGAGAGCTTCAATGTGAAGAGGAAAGCTTCAAGTCAGGGGAAGAAAAACTTCAAAAGGAGATTCTCATTTTTTGGCACAGTTGGTTTCAGTTTTGGCTCCTACGATGTGTTTTAGTAAAGGTTTGCCATCAATGACAAAGGGGGAGATTGTTGGCAATTTTGGGTACCTTGGGTACATTGCCTTTGCTCAAGTAGATGTTGTCATTGATGTCAAGAAGTTCTTGAAGCAATTTGATTTTATGTCAAGGAATTTGTTTTGTTGAAGGTTATTCAGAGCATGATCAATGAGTTTCCAGGAAGTTCTTAGTAGCCCATTTGCAAAAGATCAAGAAAAAGACAAGTAAGAAAAAGTATGCAGCCGGCTAGAAAAACTGTCATGATTTTGCGACATGTTTGAGGAGAGAGAAAGTGCTAGCAAAACTATCATGATTTTGTGACATGTTTGAGGAGAGAGAAAGTGCTGGCAAAACTGTCACAATTTCGCGACATGTTTGAGGAGAGAGAAAGTTTTGGCAAAACTGTCGTGATTTTGCGACATGCTGGAAGAAAGAGAAGAAGCTGGCAAAAGTGTCACGATTTTGTGACATGTTGGTAGAGAAAGAAATCAAGGTGGAAAGTGTCACGATTTCGTGACATGTCGCATTTTTGTGACTCGAAAAGTGCAGGAAAGAAAAGAAATAAAAGTGTCGCGATTTTGCGACATAATGCAAGGAAGGTTGTACGAACGAAAAAGTGTCACGATTTCATGACATGATGCAGAAGGGAGAGTCCACAGTGTGAACTGTCATGATTTCACGACAAGTTCGAAGAGAGATAAAGTATTTCAAAAAGTGTCACGATTTTGTGACATGCTGCAAAAGACTAAGTGAGGACTGTCACGATTTCGCAACATGTTGCAAAAGACTAAGTGAGGATTGTCACGATTTCATGACATGCTGAAAAGCTCAAAGTGAGAACTGTCATGATTTCGTGACATGCAGCAAAGGGAAGAGTCTGAAATGAGAAGTGTCGTGATTTCGTGACAGGCTACAAAGAAGTTGTACGAATGCAAAAAGTGTCACGATTTCACAACAGGTTGAAGAGAAAGCTTGCAAATGCAAAAAGTGTCACAATTTAACGATAGGTTGAGATGGCAGCATTGAGTTAGAGAAAGTGTCATGATTTCATGATAGAAACAGTTCATAAGTCTTCAACAAAAGAAGCGTCGTGATTTTGTGATGAATTCAAGAAGGAAGAGCTCGAAGGTGAAAGTGTCGCGATTTCATGACATGTTCCAATTTTGCAGGCGTAATACAGAGAAGATCTTAAGGCAGCGAAAGTGTCACAATTTTGTGACATGTTCTATTTTCGCTAGTGCAAGCCGAGAAGAGGTTGGTAAAGCAAGAAATGTCACGATTTCATGACAATAGTGACGATGATGTTAGCAGAGGCAGAAGTGTCATTATTTCATGACAAAAGCAAATTTTTTGCTGACAATGCAAGAAGTGTCACGATATCATGACAAGAGCTTAGTCAAAGTCGTCAATGGCTAAAGTGTCACGATATCATGACAAAATCCATAAGGTAGTGTATGGTTGCAAAAGATGTCACGATATCGTGACATGTTGTAGTTTCACGATAGAAGCTACAGAAGAGTTGCAAAGTTAAATTTGAGCTGACAAAGTTAAATTTGGGCCAACGTTGTTTAGGGTTTGTAGCCGATGTTGTTTAGGGTTGAGCAGTCGACTAGGATCAAAGTTTTAATCTTGATTGTTAGTATAAAAGGAGGGATGTTTGAAGAGTTTTGGTATCTATCAAGTGTGCATTCGAAGTGCAATATTCACAGTTAGAGTGCGGGGGAGAAGTTCGATCATCGAGAAGAAGAGTGTGCGAATACTGTGTTGCTGTGATTGCGTAGAGGTGCATAAGTTGATGTTCGATCGAGTGCTGCTGTGTTTGCGCATTTAGTGCAAAAGTTGGCTTTGACCAAGTGTGGCTGTAACAGAACAAAAATAGGAAGAGGATAGACTTGTGCCAGATCGAAGGACTGTGTTTGGTGCAGACTAGAGAAAGAGGAAGAAGATAGACTTGTTCCAGACCGAAGGACTATGTTTGGTGCAGATCAGAGAAAAATATAAAGGACATTTGTGCTAGACCGAAGGACCGTGTTTAGTGCATATTCGAGGACTAGCTTTGCAGTGATAGAGTTTAGGACAGAGATATCCAGCCAGAGCAGGGAAGACAGGTGTCTTATGTGGATAGAGTTCCACTTGCTAAGGGCAGAGGAGGTATTGGTCTTCTAGAGGATCACCACTAAAGAGCAGAGCTAGGGGAAGGTATCTCCTTTGGGTTGATGGCCATAACTATTGTAATCGAGAAAGGTATTCCCAGATTATGAGTTGATAAAATTTAGAGAGAAATTTTATCTATGGAGTAGCCCGCATTGGGTGAACCACGTAAATTGTTGTGTCTCTTTTGTGGATGGTGTTTTGTGCATTGCTTTGATTACTACTTTTAATACTGCTATCTATACACTGCATAATACTGATTTGAAAGCTGTTTTGAAGCAAAAGTAAAAAGTGGTCTTATATTGTTCCCCCCCTCTTAGTATAAGCTTGTGTTCTTCACATACCACTCCAATCTGTAATAAACCCTCACCCAAAACATGGTCCTACCATCATCCTCGAAACTCATAGATACAAGCATTTGATCCTGGGTGAGTGAACTCAACTCCAAAGTGGCCCTATCACACTGAAACTACACCCGACCACAATGATCTGAATTTCAACTAGATAGAAGTCAAGAATACATGCTCGTATAACACATGCCCACTCCACCTCAGCCTTTTTTGAGCCACCCAATGTCTCCTCTCCCTATGATGTATCCATAAGGTCAAACTCATAGTCATCATGATCAATCTAAGGGTAGCATGAATCTCTAGGTCCCAAAAAAGAGTCCTCGTGGAGTTCCTCAATGCCCTCCACCAACTACTAAATATCTATGCATCTCATCTCTGCTACCTAACCCCTATCTATGGCTACCTCTGAATACTGATTCTCATCTTAGAATAGTGAATAGTGAGCCAAACTTAGATCTAAACATAGTCTATCCACCTCGTCCTCTTTCTCATGGAAAGCATCCAAGGTGACATCTACATATTTGATAGTTTTATCCCTACCATGTATTACATGCAAGTACACTGATTTGATTTCCTCGAGTGTATCTTTGATATATTTCAAATAAGCGATGGAAACCACCTGTTCATACTGGTTCCTAGGGACCTTATGAATGATTTCCTCAAGCATCCTCTTAGTTTAATTAGTGGTGGAAAACACGTGCACTTCGTCTTCAGCAGACATGATGAGTTGGTTCTTCTAATTATTATATAAATTATCATGATCATAAATATTATGCTGATTGCTACTACAATTCAGATAAAAATCAGAACTAACCTCATGAATTTTAGTAGTTTCTTCTAAGCAATCCAATCTTCATGTGCCTCCCTATGTCCATCCTCACAAAACTCATAATTCACACAATATTAATATGAACTACAATCAACGTTAGACCCATCATTCATCAAGTCTTCTTGGCTGTCCTGATGAGGTGAACCATCATGATAATCTGATCTATGATCAGTAGCAAACTCAACTATGTTATTATTATAAAACTTATGTATAGGCTCATCGAAAAAGGCTACTATGAAACTTGTAACGTCGTTATCATGTGCATTATGCCTGTCTGATCCTAACTTTAAATCACTTTGTGGATCACCCAATAATATGTATCTCTTAGGTGCATACATAATAATGGGTTGGTTTTGAGAATACAAACCATGTTCCCTTGTACTACCATCACCAATATGTGATGGGTGAATGTCAGTTGGTGCTAATATGGTGTCCTCATGAAGTACAATCTCATCATCTGTATGTGCAGCCCTGTCTACTACACCTACCTTATGTGAATTTTTTGATTTTGGCTCTTCTTCTTTGCAACTCTCCTCGTTGTCAAGGTAGAATCTTAGCTTCTTCTTACACCTTACAACAATGTCAACCAATTTATGTGCTACAAAAGAATAAACCTTGTCCTACCTTCAAACAACTAATAACAAAGTTAACAGAGGCTACAAAATGGAGTTATATCCATCAATGATTAAGGATGTGATGTCCTCCATGTCACAATAAATGAACTCATCATGTTCCTCACCAATAGAAGATATGAAATAATAACATATACGGAAGATATCACTATCGCAACCTAATTCAATCAGTAAATTACAGGAATGAGGACTGGCCATCAAATCCAAATGCTTTACCTTCTTACCAAACAATGGGCTTATGATATCACTTAATCCCTAGAAGCTATCAACAATCGTATGCATAATTTCATTCATTTTTGTATCCTCATATGGTGCCTCTTAAGTTGTGATCCATGTGAGTTCACATAAGCAACAAGTAACAGCGAGTCTTATCCTATCATCTGAATGTTCCATCCATTTATCCTGGCTCAAGGTATCCAGTGTAGGAATTATGGCAACCTACCACTCCACTAAAGGTTGTTATTCCACTATGGCCAGATATTCCTCTATTTCATTCAGGATGACAATAGCATCATCATTTGATAGTAGTAACTATTCAAATTTTTACCTACAAACCATAGTTTCCTGTGCCATTATTTTTCTACATTGACTAGAGTCATATTTCAATACTCGAATAGGCTGGCAGGGCTAAACTTGAGCTCTATTACCATTGTAATGAACACCCCATCCCTCTACTACACTTCTCTGTTATTTTACATGTATTGTTTGTGGTTTGATTTTTTTTGTGAGTTTGTGTTGTTGATTTGAAAGTAATTGCAAATTGATAATAAACAATAGTTGGAAACAAGATCAAATTTTATTTCAATTTATGACAACTAAAAAAAATACAGATTTGCATATTTTCCTAACCTAATTTTGAAAAATAGAAAATTTGATACAAAAAGCAAGTCTATAAAAGTCTCATTTACTATGATTTTCCTTCTTCATTCCTCCCAATGGCTCTTCAATGAGTGCATATTTCAAAATGAGGTTGGCTGCTCCACATGCAAGTTTGAACCCAACCAAAACTACTTTCAAAAGACTATTTCTAATTAAATATGTTAACCCTCTAAACTATATAGCCTACAAATTTGTACGACAACCCTTATAAATTCAATATTCCTTCAAAATAAACATAGGAATGCTCAAAAAAGGGTGCTTGGAAAAGGCAAATTTAACTGTAAATACCCACAATGAAACCCTCACCAAATCCATAGAATATGATAAAAAAATGGTATGGTCGGCCTACTTTTTTTCCTCAAATTTCAGCAACTTCAAAATGGATTGAGACCCATTTAAACTACCATTGAAATAATGAAACCTAGAAAATTTGACCTTCAATCGAGTTGATTTTAGTCATAGGCAAAACCTAATTTGCCATTATTATGCTCTGATAATTCCTCTATAATTGAGAAATTCAATCCTTTAGCTAGAGGTGATTTCTCACACCTAAAACTAGTCCAATCCTGTTGATAAATCACTCCCAACAAGCCCTTTTATCTTCTATCAAAAATCCCTATGAAAAGCTCAATAAAAATTCCAAATTCTTCATTTTTTCAAATGAGGCCCAACTCCAAAATAAAAAGGTGCAATTAGGGTTTGGGTGCCCTAATTAGGGTTGCACATACTTATTTTTTTTTAATATCTTTAATTTATGTCCCTTTACAATATAAAGAGGGTCACGTTCCCCCCTTGGCCTAGGCATATGACTTTAAGTTGTTTTTTAAGTTATAACTTAATGTTATAACATTATATTATAAAGTGATCCATTTCACATCCATAAAGTGATTTCATAATATAAAGTCATTAAATAATAAATCACTTTGATGGAATATAACTTCACCCATTAAAATATTGGACATCTGCTCCTCAAAGCAATAATTCGTGAATTGTTTTGGATACCTATTTCGTCGAAGAATAATACTGTGCTAAAGTCGTCATCCAAAACCCTAAAAATAGACACTACTAAAAATAGCAATTCCAATAAAATGATCTCCAAATAAGTCCAAACAATCGGTAAAAATGAGCTCTCTATAAGTTGATGAATATAATAACCTCTCTAGATGGCTCCCCAACAACTGACTTAGCCTATGAGAGCTCGTGTATAGGCTAATCTCCTTGATACATTGACTACCTAGAAGAAAGGATATTACAATCCAAAACCACCACCAATCTCATACCTCAGGCCAATATTTGAAAGGTAGTGCAGCATAATGACCAATATTAGTATACCCATGCTCAAAATATCAGATTTCCTCTCAATAATTGGACCCTATGTCCTTTTCACGTGATATTGCTTTTGTTTTTTATTATAGTGGAGCTATTCTAGGCCTACCCATAATTGCTTGTGTAATAATAACATACCTCTTATCCTTAATCTAATCCATCTTACTCTATTGATCTATGCCTTATCCTAGTCTCTCTCCTATAGCACCCCATTGAGATCCTATTTTATCCTGGTTACCTTCACTCATTGCTCCCTACTAGTTTCTTAAGGACCATGATGCTTCACATCATGACCTATCACCACCTATGTAGTCTCATTTGGTGACCTACTAGGTTTGACCCCTCCAAGTGTGCTAGGAACTAGTGGAAGAACAACCAAAGGGTCCATATTTAGTGGACACTATGTGCTCGACCTAGAATCCTATACACTAGTGACTCCATAACCTCCACCTATATCTCCATATATATCCTCATCATATCCTCATTTCATCCTATTATAATTATTCTTCCTCCTCATCCAACATTAAAAATACCTAAATACCATAATGACATGCTCAAATAACTCAAGTCTGGAAGGCATTAAAGGATGTTGTGTCACAAGTGTTGGAGTCACTTGCTCTAGACAAAGGTCAACATACCATCTTCAATACCCATATACCACTCCTAGGTCATCGCTACCTAGATATATAATAGGGGTATCATTAGTTTCATCCTCTAAAAAGAATAAAATACCATGACACCCAATAAAATTGACCTCTCAAGTAGAGCATAAAAACCACATATCTCTATTTATAAGAATCCTCTAAACTTGATAAAGCTACCATACTATCTAATTAAACCTATGTAGCTTCCACTCATCCTATTTTTAGTTAAACATCTAATATACTAACCCTAATGAACTCCCACCAATCCTTAATCTAACTAGTGTGGCCTCTCTAATGATACTAAGTAACCTACTTACCCCTCAATTCGTTGATAGCCTATTAAACATTCATTAATGTACCTTTACCCACTTTTCATACTCCACCCCAAGTATAAGCCATCAATCTCCCTATATCATAAGCCTTGCCCTTATATCATGGAGGTGTCCTAATAGCCATGTGCTTCCATACCCAAAATTATAGGAGTCTACAAAAAATAAGGCCCTTCTCATTGTAGTACACCACTCTATGAAGGATACTATATAATCACTCCAACACTATTGTACCCTTTGCAAAGATGATCTAACCATGTCTAATCATTGCTATAACCTATCTCCAACCCCATATCAAACCCTACCATGAGTAGCCTAGGCATCAAAGAGCCTAAGGTTGTAGTAATATGATATAAATCACCACACTTGGAAGTGAAATTAATATCAAGGATTGACCTCATTGTAAACATATTCTTCTTTCTTTTTAAGAGCTCTATACATCATTATTCATCACTTTATAATTGGACCAGAGTCCTTATGATAGGAACATTTAGGATTTGCTACACATCCACGAAGGTGATTATCATCTCTCTTATAGGTAGCAAAATTAGATTTGTCCTTTTTAGAGAATATTATATTATTTGGTACATGCCAATGTACCACCTTGGTACATTATTGTAAATATTATATTAGGGTCATGTATTAGATTAGTGAGTTAGTTAATATTTCACGTAATGTAATAATGTGCAAGAAATACACAAGTGTCATATAATTATGTGTGCAAGTGTTATGAGTGTAAATATGTACAAGTATTTAATATGTAAGGGTGCACATGTGTCCTTATATTAGAAAGAGTTATATGAAGATTCAAATCGAAGTGTGCACACAAGATAGTTTCATGTGTATGCAGGTGTCAAATAGAGAAGCCAAGATTCATGAGTCTTAGCATATGGAAAGGAAGAGTCATGGAAACAAAAGAGTCATCATAGAAAGGTTGTATATTACTTCATAGAGAACATAGAGAAATATCACCAACATCACTTATGTAAACCACATTGTCTACATAGTGAGTAATTGAAGTATTTGTAACAAAAACATGAGTAATACAAGTTTACATACATTTGAGTAACTAGTATTGTAAGTGTTATTATATTATATATTTTAGGCTTTACATTCATATTAAGTGTATTATTGAATGTTATCTTATTAAGTCTTGATAATACATGTTACATATCTAGTTTATCTTTGTTAAAATGTTATTAGGTCCATTATATTGCAACTTCATTATATTCAACCCTGGGATTATTTTTATGTGATGATTTATAATGAGTATTATATTATCAAAATATAGCAGTGGTATTAGAGCCACAACATGGTGACTTGTATAAGATTTGAAAGTTTTAGAAGTTTAATGATATTACAATTGGGTAGGAAAAACCATTAAAGATAAGTATCTCCACTAGGTTGAAGAAAAACTAGTGAAGCTAGGAGTATTTCCACCTAGGTTTAAGGATAACTAGTGGAGAATAAATTTCATATTAAGAGAGAAACAACTCATAAGAAAATTTTATCATTCTCATTCTGCTTCATTAATTTGAATGTATTAAATTCTTAGGTAATGCTAGAAAAAGCTATCTAAGATTTTACTATAGTGAAAAAATGATCTTTAAAATTTGAGAAGCTTTCTACAACAAATAGAGAAGACTTTCATATTTGATTTCTTGAAGGTCATGGTATTTACTCATGTAGGGATTTATTGGAATTTTAGTTAAGTCTCAGATATAAATATTGATAAGTATTTAATATCATTAAGAAAAAAACCTTGATAAGATAGATTGAATTAACCTATTCCAAAATATCTATCTAGAATAGAAGGTAATCTATAAGATTGATTTTAGGTCTTGAAGATAGACCTTGATATTGGAAAATAAATGAGACCAAAGAAAAGAGGTCCCATAATAAGTAAACAAAGGATACCTATTAGAAAATGTCCCATTGAAGGTTGAAGGAGACCAGCTAAATAATATCCCTTTAAAGGTCGAAGGCAGAGACGAGATCTATTGAAAAAGATCCTTTATATATTTGTCCTTAGCAAGAAAAGAGACCATTTTTTTTTAAATAAAGGGGTAAAAATTTATTAATAAAAAGTCTAGATTACATAGTACAAATGATCTTCTAACCAGGACTAAAATAAATAGCCAAACAAACTAAAACAACTAGACTAGAATGACACCCAAAAAAGACAACAACAACAAACCACATTAAGTTTGTACATACTTGTGGATCAACTACCATAGGCATTGAGAGTCCCCAGATGGGAGAATCTCCTAATTATAGATACTCCATGGATCCAGCAACTCAGAAGCCCTTTTGGCCAGGTAATCAACAACCACATTCCATTCCATTGAAATGTGCACAAAGGATATAAATTCGAACTCTTCACTCATTCTGATAATATGAACAACTACAAATGCCAACTACCAATTAAATTCCTCCACACTTTTACTATTTAAAATATTAACCACAATTTGAGAGTCAGACTCACATATAATCCTATGCTAGCCAAGATAAAACCCCCTCCACAAGGCCTCAAGAATTGTAAGAGCTTCCATAAAATTATTGGAGTGAACACCTTTATAAATGGAAAATAAAAAAATAACACCACCAGTAGAATCTCTCCCAATAGTGCCAATGCCATAATTTCCATGATTACCCTTGGACAATCCATCAGTATTAATTTTTAAAACTCCTCTAGGGGGTGGCATCGACCTACCATCTCTCCTAACCTTATTACTGAGCTAAAGAACCCTACTAGGGCTAGAAGAGTTCACACCATCCCCAAAGATACCAAGGGCTTGCTGTACCTTCTCCTCCATAGAATCCAAAAGAGTGTCCACATCACATTTTCTATGGATGGTTTCCCGAACCATATACAGGTGAAAGCACGAGGATACGAAAACAAAATAGGAAAAGCTGAGATGTGATTTAAAAGAAAACAAAAGACAACGCTAAATCCTATGAATTGAAAGTGCATGAAAGGAAAGAGGCATAAACGAATCCAAACCAAATAGAAAGCCAATATGAAAGATAGCCCTTTTATTAACATGCTTTATAACTCGGTTACAATCCATCTCCTCCCTTTTCAGGGGCTAGGAGCATTAAATGTGTTCTTGTCACACCCATGGATGTGATTCCTTCTTTCGCGTGCCCACATGTAAAGTGGGTGGAAAAAAAGTCACCACTGCTTGCGTTTAAGAGTCTTGACTCCTTTATTCTCCTCTGATGTTAAGACCCTATGTTCAAGGAAACAAAAAATAGTCAATAGCACCTGTAGATGAAATAAAACATGCAATCCCCAAGCCTATGATTAGTGAGTGTGAAAAATGAATAAAACGGTAACTAAAATAGATCCAAATGAACTAAAAACTTGATAGGGGCATGAGGACATTAATAGGATGGCACTACAAATGGAACAGTTAGAAAATTTTCCATAGATCCGTATTCACTCTGGGGTGGGACAAATAGACTTGCAACAAAATGCCCAAAAAGCACTATCCAAAATGTCACATCTGGGAAGCTCAAAATCACCTGGAAAGTTGGTGTTAGCTAATTGGGGGTGTTTTGGGAAGACCCAGGAGGTCAGATTTTCCCAATTTGGCCTCTATCACTAGGAATTTGAAGATGCTACCTACATGTTAGTAAAAGCAAGAAATGATAGAAACATGATCAAAATTGCTCAAAACAATGTGAAATTTAACTGACAACCTATCTAAGAAGTATAGAATCAAATGCAAAAATAATAGAAGGGAAATCTACCTTAGATTTCTAATCGCTTCGGGGCGGGGCGATTAGAACTGTAGTAGTGTGGGGGGGTTCCGGGGGTAGGACACCCACCATTTGGGGCCCGATTTCAGCACAAATCCACTTGGGATGGGTCCAAAATCTCTTGTGGGGTATTTTCGGTAAATTTGGTAGGATTTTGTGGCAAAATGTCAGGTTTTGGTTTTGGATTTGCGCTTCCAATAACCACCCTATGACCTCTCTTCCAAAAGAGATCAAGGATGTGAAAGGCACAAATCAAAAGGTGTGTGTGGAAGTAAAATGGCAGCAATTCATTGCTAAAAATGCTCCTTCCTTGTCTATATTTGATGTGAGAAGACTCACCATTTTATAGACCTGACAGTCTCTTTGGGTGAGCATGCAGAGGCGCCACTTGGAAATCATGCCTTCTCAGGAGGGAGAAGATTCATCCCTGATTAGAGGCTTCATGACTGCCTCTATAACTACCTCTAGCGCTCAAAAATGCTCACTCACACTCCAATGCAATGAAGGAAGGGTTAAGTGGTGGGTCTAAGCTACCATTTGTCAATATTTGACCTTTTTCCTGTCAAACCTGCTATTCACCCAACCCTAGAGCGAATACTTCTAATTGTCCCTAGGTGGGGTGAATATAAGTTTGTAATCATCCCTGGGTGGAACGAGTATGAAGTAGGAGTGCCTGAAGGTAGAAAATTGACTCCTTTCCTTCCAAAACTATTGTGAGAGTAGTTAGGACCACTTTTTAACCTCTAGGAGTTGCCCTGGGGGCTGTGTGTGTCAATGCGATCAGTGTTTACAGTCACATAATCGGATTGGTGTTTTTTTGGTGTCTATAAATGCCCATTTTTGGGATGCGCTATGCATGGCGCAGTGCTGAGAAAAAATAGATAACCAAAGCACTAATTATTAGGGTTTCTTAGTAACCTAACAAACTTTTGATGCCCCAAGTATGGAAAGGGCATGCATTATTGAAATCCTACTTCTGATGAGTGAAGGAACTCAATTCCAGTGTTAACCTTTTTCAGTGAGGTGTTACTTGAGTTTGGACATTAATCAGTCATGAATAGGAAAAGGGTGCAACATTTTGTCTGTGGGAACCTTGAGTTCATGATTCATGAATTCCAAGTGTTTGATCATCTTATGATTATTTATTATTTGCTACCCCAAGAAGGAGTGTGATTGTCTTTGTCAATGATTCTTTAAATGCATGTCATTTCCTTGATTGGGTGTGTATTTGTTGATTGGTGACTAAGTGTGACTACCCCCGAATCGATGAGGGAATGACCTACATGAGAAAAGTGATGAGTCACTTGACCCAATATGACTTGTGTAAGGGTGCCTTCAGATGTTTATCATTGAATGTGTGTGCAGTTTTCTAACATTTAGACCTATTTTTGGTGGGTTTGAACCCTTTTGGTGACACATTTTGGAGCTAAATTATCAAAAATCCATCCTCCCGTGGAGCGGTCCAGCTATGGTAGCCTTATTAGGGAGTAGGATAGTGAAAATTTGTGACCCCAGCATCAGTTTTGGATGCCAAGAATTTTAGGCGCAAGTGTGCCTTCATTCGATAATGTTATTGCTATTTTTGGTTGGGTTTGTACCCTTTTGGTGATGCCATATGGGGATGAAATTCTTGAAAATCCGTCTTCCCATGGAGCGGTCCGGCTATGGTAGCCTTCTTAGGGAATAGGATAGTGAGGATTTGTGACCCCGACATATTTTTTGCATGTCGAGAATGTCAAGTGCAAAAGCCGAGACGCGATGCAAAATTAAACAAAAGATAACACTTAATCCTATGAATTGAAAGTGCAGTAAAGGAAAGATGTAGAAATGAATCGAAACCTAATAGAAAGCCAATATGAAAGACAAACATTTTTATTGATATGATTTAGAACTCGATTACAATCCAACTCCTCCATTTTTAGGAGCTAGGAGCGTTAAATATTTTCTTGTCACATCAACATATGGTATTCCTTCTTTCGCATGCCCACATGTAAAATGGGCGGACCAAAAAGTTGTCATCGCTTGCGTTGATGAGTCTTGAATCCTTGCTGCACATATAATGTCTAGTTCTACATTCAAGGAAACAAAAAATAGTTAGTAGCACCTGTATGTTAGTCTTACAATGACACCGAGATGGGGGGGGTGAATCAATGTAGCTCTTTAAACTTGAATTTACACCTCTTAATACCGCAACAATTAAAACTTATTACTAGATACAACAAGTATAACAAAAGAGCATCACACAACACAATATTTAATGAGGTTCACCAATGTGGCTACTCCTCAAAAATTTATTGCTTGGACTACCATCCAAATCTAGCCTTTGCAAAGCACCAACTTTACAATCAATTTACCAGCACCCACTGTAAGGAGCACCAACCCCTGATTTATCTGCACCAATAGAAAGGAGCACTAACCCCTGATTTATCTGCACCAACAGAAAGGAGCACCAACCCCTAATTTATCTGCACCAACAGAAATGAGCACCAACCCCTAATTTACTAGCACCAACTGGAAGGAGCACCAACCCCTAATTTATCTGCACCAACAGAAAGGAGCACCAACCCCTGATGCCAAGCTGCAACCTAGACTTCAATTTAAATATATAATTTTGTCAATAAGATACCTTTGCTTTTGCAAGATCTTGACTGGTCTTCTTCACCTTTACGTTCTCTACACACTCTGCTTTCTCTGCATAATCACAACAACACCTAGTCAAACTTTAACCTTTTCGCTCTCTGTGCACTCTACTCTCTCTACGCAATCACTTCACACACTCTGATTCATTACAGTCGAACTTCATGATCGTCTTCTCCCTTTTGCACACTCTGCTTTCTCTATGCAATCATAGTAGCACCTGGTTGAACTTCAACCTTTTTGCTCTCTGTGCACTCTGCTCTCTCTGCACAATCACTTTGCACTCTGCTTCGTTACAGTCAAACTTCATGATCATCTTCTCCCTTTTGTGCACTCTACTCTCTTTGCGAATTTTGCACTTAGCACGATTCGACATGACTTGCTCTCTATGCACAACGATTGTATTTCACACACATTCGACCTAACTTCAATTCTCCAAATAGCCCTCCTTTTATAACAATATTTTTTATGATGAAAACCCTAATCTTAGTCGATTGTAAATCCTAATCTTAGTCAGCTTTCATAACAACTGTAAAACCTAATTTTAGTCTTCTGTCATCGATCTTCATGGGCTTCAACTCAAGAAGATGTTTGGTTTATCCATCGCTTGATGATTTCATTCTAGACAGACCCTGTAACTACCATACTGACTTTTGATCACTCTTCGTATTTCAGCAGTATGAAATCACTCTATAACTGCCCCTGTAAATGCCGTAGTGATGTCAGTCCACTATCATACTTCTCATTTTAGTTGGGTTCTCCTTCTTGACTTGCGCATTTATGACCTATCATGAAATCATGACATTTTTGCCTCTGTAGCTTCTTTTGTTGCTGTTGCCATGAAAATACATGTCACGATATTGCAACACTTTTGCCTCTGTACACTTTCTCTATTATTTTGTTGTGATATCGTGAAATTTTTTCCTCCGTTGACTTTGTATTTTCTTTTTTCATGATATCGTGACATTTCTACCTCCGTATACTTCGTCTTTGCTTTTGTTGCGATATTGCGACACTTCTACTTCCATAGACTTTGACTTTGCTTTTGTCGTGATATCGCGACACTTCTGCCTCTGTAGTCTTCAACTTAGATTTTGTTGTGAAATCGTGACACTTCTGCTTTCGTACTTAGCTTCTTTGCTTTTGTCATGAAATCATGACACTTCTGCCTTCGAAGTCTTCTTCTCTGCTTTTGTCGCAAAATTGTGACACTTCTGCTTTCGTACTTTACTTCTTTGCTTTTGTTACAAAATTGTGACACTTTTGCCTTCGAAGTCTTCTTCTCTGCTTTTGTTGCGAAATCGTGACACTTCTGCTTTCGTATTTTATTTATTTGCTTTTGTCGTGAAATCGTGACACTTTTGCTTCTGAAGTCTTACTTTCTGCTTTTTTCATGAAATCATGACAGTTCTACTTCGGTACGCTTCCTCTCTTTCTTTTGTCATGAAAATGCGACATGTCGTGAAATCATGACACTTTTCAAACTTACTTTCTCTCTCCTATTTTAGTCGCAAAAATGCAACATGTCATGAAATCGTGACACTTTTCTTGTTCTCTTTCTTCGAACTTGTCGCAAAATCGTGACAATTTTTCTTGCTTTCTCTTTCTCTTCCAACATGTCACGAAATCGCGACAATTTTTCCACTTGCATTTTTATCTTCCAACATGTCACGAAATCGCGATAGTTTTTCCTACTTTTTCTCTCTCTTCCAACATGTCATGAAATCATGATAGTTTTTCCACTTGCCTTTTTCTCTTCCAACATGTCACAAAATCATGACAGTTTTTCCTGCTTTTTCTCTCTCTTCCAACATGTCGCAAAATTATGACAGTTTTTCTTGTTTTTTCTCTCTCTTCCAACATGTCGCGAAATCGCGACAGTTTTTCATGTTTTTTCTCTCTCTTCCAACATGTCGTGAAATCATGACAATTTTTTTTTCCTGCTGCATATGTCGTGATATCGTGACACTTTTCTTACTTGTCTTTTTTCTTTGATCTTTTGCATGTGCGCCACTTCATTCTTCTTGGAAAATCACTATACATACTCTGAATAACCTTTGAACTCCTGTCTTCTACATATTAATAGCTTTTGAACTTCCTGTCCACTGCATCAATAGATCTATCTGAGTGTGTTTGCAACAATGAAAATACTATCGTTGCACCTTGCTCAACAATCTCCCCCTTTGGAATTTTTGGCAACACATGTGCAATTTCCTATAACTCTTCTCCCCCTTTGACAATAATACCAAAGGGCTACTGCAGACTCCTCCTGAGTCCATGCACAACATTCTCAGGCAAAATTTATTACACTTAGAAAAAATCATGAACATGAGCAAAAATATAATCAAATACTTAAATGCTCCCCCTGAGAATGTGATCCCTATAGCTAGTCAATTCTTGGGAAGTGTGACCACTCCCAATTTATTGTGAAGGTACTCAAAAAATTCCTTGGGCAATGGTTTTGTGAAGATATCTACTACTTGCTCTGTAGTTGGAACAAAATCCAACTTAACCTCACCTTCCACAAATTTCTCCTTCAAAAAGTGATACCTGATAGCAATGTGTTTTGTGTGTGAATGCATAACCGGATTCTTGGAGATGTTAATGGCACTGGTGTTAAAACACTTAACTGATATTGGCTCACTGAAGCTAATACCAAGATCTTTCAAGGTTTGTTTCATCCATAATACCTGCGTACAACATGTTGTCACTATAATATATTCTGCCTCTGCTGTCAATAAAGAAATTGACTCTTGTTTCTTACTGTGCCATGCGACCAATCTGTCTCCAAGATAGAATGAACCTCCACTGGTACTCTTTCTATCATCGACACCCCCTGCCCAATCTGCATATGAATATGAAATAAGTGTGAAGTCTTTAATTTTTGGATACCATAACCCATAATCCATAGTACCCTTGAGGTACCGAAGAATCCTCTTCACTGTTGTCACATGAGTCTCCTTGGGATTACCCTAAAATCGTGCTACCATGCATATTGCCTACAAAATATCTGGTCTGGTAGCTGTCAGGTACAGTAAGCTCCTAATCATAGATCTGTACATGGTTTCATCAACAAGTGGAGATTTGTCATCCTTGCTCAACTTGCAACCTGTTGTCATGGGAGTGCTAACTGGCTTACAATCCTCTATTGTAAACTTTTTTAACATCTCTTTCACATATTTAACTTGAAAAATAAATATGTCCTTGTTTTGATTAACTTGCAACCCGAAGAAATACGAAAGTTCACCAATCATTGACATTTCAAATTCTTTCTGCATCTTATTTGCTAAATATTTACACGACTCATCTTTGTTGCTACCAAATATGATATCATCTACATATACAACAAGAACAATAAGATGCCCATTTTCTATTTTGACATACAAATTACTATCCACCATACCTTTCTTAAACCCTTGTTGAGTGAGATAGTTGTCTAGCCTTGCATACCATTCTCGAGGTGCCTATTTTAAGCCATATAATGCTTTCTTCAACTTGCAAACCAAGTTGGGATCATCACCAAGTTGGAAACCATCTGGTTGCTCAATATAAACCTCTTCTTCAAGTTTCCCATTCAAAAATGTTGATTTCACATCCATTTGATAAACTTTGAAATTCTTGTAGACTACTAAAGCCAGAAACATTCTAATTGCCTCTAGTCTAGCTACTGGTGCAAAAGTTTCCTCAAAGTCAATGCCTTCAACTTGTGCATAACCCTTACATACCAATCTTGCTTTATTTTTGACTACCTGTCCGTCTTCATTCAATTTGTTTCGAAAAATCCATTTAGTCTCGATTATATTTTTATTTCCAGGTCTAGGTACTAACTCCCAAGTTTTATTTTTCTCGATATGATCTAATTCTTCATTTATTGCCTTCATCCAACTTTCATATTTTCTTGCATCAACAATATTTTTGGGCTCAATGTTGGATAATAGAGAGTAGTTACTTACTACTCTTCTTCTTGTCTGAACACCAACTTTGGGGTCTCCAATTATTTGCTCTCTAGGATGATTTTTCTGTCAGCTGCCTGTTTTGAATTTCTTATTTTCTTCCACTCCTGAATCACAACTTAAATCATCTAAGTCAAATTTCTGTATCTTTTCCATTTCGTTTTCCTCATCTCCTTCAATAACCTCTTCACAAATTGGGTAGTTATTTTCATATCTAATTACTCGTTCTCTACCTTCATTAGATTTAACATCGACACTGTCCACAATTTTCTTTAGCCTCTTGTTGTAGCATTTGTAAGATTTTATTTTTGATGAATAACCAACAAAAATACCTTCATCCGCTCTATCTTCAAACTTACCAAGATTATCTTCAGTTTTTTTGATGTAGCACTTACTGCCAAAAACTTTGAGGTATTTTGCTATTGCCCTTTTACTGAACCACAACTCAAGGAGTTTTGCTTTCATGTGTTCTCAACATGTACCTATTTTGGATATACTCCATAGTATGGACTTCTTCTTTCCAAAATATGTTTGCTACTCTGCTTTCAGCCAAAATAGTCTATGCCATTTCCTGCACTGTCCTGTTCTTTCTTTCTACCACTCCATTCTGCTGAGGTGTCTTGGATGCTGAAAACTGTCTCCTAATACCGTATTTTTCACAGTACTCTGTAAAATCCTCTAAAATTAATTCTCCTCCTCTATCTGATCTTAAACATTTGATCCTCTTTCCTGTTTCATTCTCAACTTGGTTTTTGAAAGTCTTGAACATTTCAAAAGCTTCTGATTTATGCTTCAAGAAAAATATCCATGTCATTCTAGAATAGTCATCAATGCACAACATAAAATATTTGTCACCATTTATGCTATGTGTTCTCATGGGTCCACATAAATTAGTGTGTATTAGTTCCAAAGGTTTGCTTGTGTAGTACTCTTTTATTTTGAATGTGACTCTAGTTTGCTTCCCTTTTTGGCATGAATCATAAATGCTATTTGCAGGTTTGTTGATGGTGGGAATATCTCTCACTACCCTTTTTGAGTTGATTTTTATTAGATTATCAAAACTGATATGACCGAGTCTCTTGTGCCACAACCAATTTTCTTCTTCTTGTCCAATAAAACAAGCTCCTTCTGAAGTCTCTGAGAGCATGTATAGGTTGCTAGATGTCCTTGATCCAGTTGCTATCAATTTTCCACTGTTTGTTTTTCTGACTTCACAACCCTACTTCTTAAAAACTACTTCATGACCTTTATCACAAATCTAACTTACGCTCAACAAGTTATGTTTCAAACCATCCACAAACAAGACTTCTTTTGACTTAATTTTTTTTGTCACTAATTTTAACTGAACCTTTTCCAACTATCTTAGCTCCATCATTATTTCCAAACTTTACTGAACCACCTTCAAATTTTTGTTTGTCACCTGTCATATGAATGGAGCATCTACTATCAAGTATCCATGGTACATATTTATTCTATGCTTTAAATTATGTTTTTACGATTAAGGATTCCTTTTCTTCCTTAAGTTGCTCTTTTTCTTTCCACTCTATTTTGATAGTAGTTTTGGGCTCTTGTTTTGCCTTTCCCTTATCAATAGCTTGTGCATGTTTTTCGAGAAGTTTTCTATTTTGTCTCATCCTATTTGGTTGAAATTTTCTTCCTTGAAATTGATTTTGATGCAAATGTACTTCTATAGTTTCTTGCAATGTGCCCAAAATTATAATAGTTATAACATTCTACTGTATAATTCATCAAAGGAGAAAAAGCATTTCTATTGGTGAAATTCCTTGGTCTTACATTATATTTGTAGTCTGATATTTTATGTCCATAGCCATTGCATTTAAAATAGAAACTAGAAAAGGGATAATTGAACCTGGGTGATGGTCTTTGCCATGTTGTCATAGGAGCCATAGGTCTTCTTCTTCTTTGATGTGTGACATTGGTGAATCCATCATTGTCAATTCTCCTTTCGTGCCTGGCATTATTGCTTTCTTTTGCATGAGACATTTTTCCTTGATCAACCTGTTTCTTATTTTAATTCTTTATGGATTCTACATTTTTGGCCTTTGATCCATTTGATGATTCTCCTTCAACGAAACCCAGACCAAATTTGATGTCTGCAGGCCATTGGTCATTTATAATCTTATCTAGCTTCATAGAACTTTCTTCGCGTTTGTGATAGCAACTAATTTTGAGATTCATCTCTTCTATCTAAGTCTGTAAACCAACATTCTCTTCTTCTAGTTTACAATAATAATCTATTTTCATGGTAATTTGTACTTCGAGATCTTCAAATATTTTCTTGTATTCTTATGTCTGTACTTTCAGATTGGTTATGATTTCATTTGCATCATCAAGATTTTTTGAAATTTTCTTACTCTTTTTTCTCTCTATTTTTCACTCTTCAAGTGCAGATATCAACTCACCTTCTAGATCTACTTTAGCCTCAAGGTTTTCACCACATACTTCAGAGTTCACTCCTTCCTTTTCTGATTTTACTTCTTCAAATGCCATGAAAAGAGCTTCACCTGTTTCCTCTTCAGAATCCTCTTTTGGAGGAGTGATGGGTATTGTGTATCCACTAACTACTAAATCCCAGATGTCGTATCCCAAAGCATAGAGATATTTCTGCATCCTGATTCTCTAGAATGCATAATTAGATCTGTCAAAAAATGGTGCTTTGTTTGATGAGAAGCCTTCACCACCTACCATTATGTTACTTCCAAGATCACCCTATCCGGTTAAGCTTGTACAAAAACTTAGCTCTGATACCAATTGTTAGTCTTACAATGACACTAAGAGAGGGGGGTGAATCAGTTTAGCTATTTAAAATTGAATTTATAGCTCATAATACCACAAAAATTAAAAATTATTACTAGATACAACAAGTATAACAAAAGAGCATCACACAACACAAGATTTAACGAGGTTCACCAATGTGGCTACTCCTCAAAAATTGACTGCTTAGACTACCATCCAAATCCAGCATTTGCAAAGCACCAACTTTACAATCAATTTACAAGAACCCACTATAAGGAGCACCAAACCCTTATTTATCTACACCAACAAAAAGGAGCACCAACCCCTGATTTATTTGCACCAATAGAAAGGAGCACCAACCCTTGATTTATCTACACCAACAAAAAGGAGCACCAACCCTTGATTTACCAGCACCAACTGGAAGGAGCACCAACCCCTTATTTATCTACACCAACAGAAAGGAGCACCAACCCCTGATGCCAAGCTACAACCTAGACTTCAATTTGAATCTATAAGTTTGTCAATAAGATACCTTTGCTTTTGTAAGACCCTGACTGGTCTTCTTCACCTTTGTGTTCTCTACGCACTCTGCTTTCTCTGTGCAATCACAATAGCACCTGGTCGAACTTCAACCTTTTCACTCTCTGTGCACTCTGCATAATCACTTCACACACTCTACTTCATTACATTCAAACTTCATGATCGGCTTCTCCCTTTTGTGCACTCTATTTTCTCTATGCAATCACAGCAGCACCTAGTCAAACTTCAACCTTTTTGCTCTCTATGCACTATGCTCTCTCTGTGTAATCACTTCACACACTCTTATTTGTTACAGTTGAACTTCACGATCGTCTTATCCCTTTTGCTCACTCTTCTCGCTTTGCAAATTTTGCACTTAGCATGATTCGACACGACTTGCTCTCTATGCACAATGATCGTATTTCATACACATTCAACCTAACTTCAATTCTCCAAATAGCCCTCCTTTTATAACAATATTTTTTATGATGAAAACCCTAATCTTAGTCGACTATAAATCCTAATCTTAGTCAACTTTCATAACAACTGTAAACCCTAATTTTAGTCGGTTGTCATCGATCTTCGTCGACTTCAACTCAAGAAGATGTTTGATTTATCCATCGCTTGATGATTTCATTCTAGACAGACCCTATAACCACCATATTGACTTTTTATCACTCTTCATATTTCAGCAATATGAAATCACTCTGTAATTACCCCTGGAAATGTCATAGTGATGTCGGTCCATTGTCATACTTCTCATTTCAGTCGGGTTCTCCTTCTTGACTTGCACATTTACGACCTATCATGAAATCATGACATTTCTACCTCTGTGGCTTCTTTTGTTGATGTTGTCACAAAAATACATGTCGCGATATCGTAACACTTTAACCTCTGTATGCTTTCTGTATTCTTTTGCCATGATATCACGACATTTTTGCCCCCACAGACTTCATCTTTTCTTTTTTTGTGATATCGTGACATTTTTGCCTCCGTATACTTCGTCTTTGCTTTTGTCGTGATATCATGACACTTCTACTTCCATAGACTTTGACTTTGCTTTTGTCACGATATCGCGACACTTCTACCTCCGTAGTCTTCAACTTAGATTTTGTCATGAAATCATGACACTTCTACTTTCGTACTTAGTTTATTTACTTTTTTTGTGAAATCGTGACACTTCTGCCTTCGAAATCTTCTTCTCTGCTTTTGTCATGAAATCATGACACTTTTGCTTCTGTACTTTACTTCTTTGCTTTTGTCACAAAATCGTGACACTTCTTCCTTTGAAATCTTCTTCTCTACTTTTGTCATGAAATCATGACACTTCTGCTTCTGTATTTTACTTCTTTGCTTTTATCATGAAATCGTGACACTTCTACTTCTGAAGTCTTGTTTTTTGCTTTTGTCATGAAATCGTGACAGTTCTGCTTCTGTACACTTCCTCTCTTTCTTTTGTCGCAAAAATGTGACATGTCGCGATATCATGACACATTTCAAACTTATTTTCTCTATCCTGTTTTAGTCACGAAAATTTGACATGTCATGAAATCATGACACTTTTCTTACTTGTTCTCTTTCTTCGAACTTGTCACGAAATCGTGACACTTTTTCCTACTTTCTCTTTCTCTTCCAACATGTCGCGAAATTGCGACAGTTTTTTCACTTGCCTTTTTCTCTTCCAACATGTCACGAAATCATGATAGTTTTTCCTGCTTTTTCTCTCTTGCAACATGTTTTGAAATCATGATAGTTTTTCCACTTGCCTTTTTCTCTCTCTTCCAACATGCCGCAAAATTGCGATAGTTTTTCTTGCTTTTTCTCTCTTCCAACATGTTACGAAATTGCGACAGTTTTTCCTACTTTTTCTCTCTCTTCCAACATGTCATGAAATCGCGACAATTTTTCTTGCCTGCTGTATATGTCGCAATATCGCAACACTTTTCTTACTTGTCTTTTTTCTTTGATCTTTTGCATATGGGCCACTTCGTTCTTCTTGGAAAATCATTGTACATACTCTGAATAACCTTTGAACTCTTGTCTTTTACATCTGAATAGATTTTGAACTTCCTATCCCTTGCATCAATAGATCTATCTGACTATGTTGACAACAATGACAATACTGTTGTTGCACCTTGTTCAACACTATAGATAAAATAAAACATGCAATCCCCACGCCTTCAACTAGCATATGCAAAATATGAATAAAATGATAACTGAAATAGATCCAAATGAACTAAAAACTTGATAGAGGCATGAAGAAATTACGAGGAGGGAACTACAATTGGAATAGTCAGAAAATTCACCACATATTCGTATTCGCTCTGGGGCGGGATGAATAGACCTACAACAAAATGCCAAAAAGCACTGTCCAAAATGTCACATCTGGGAAGCTCCAAATCACCTGCAAAGTTGGGGTTTGCTAATTTGGGGTGTTTTGGGAAGACCCAGAAGGTCATCTTTTCCCAATTTGGCCTCTATCACCAGGAATTTGATGATGCTACCTACATGTTAGTAAAGGCGAGAAATGATAGAAACATGATCAAAATTGCTCAAAAAAATGTAAAATTTAAATGAAAAACTATCTAAGAAGCATAGAATCAAATGCAAAAATAATAGAAGTAAAATCTACCACATATTTCTAATCACTTTGGGGCGGGGCAATTAGAACTGCAGCAATGTGGGGGGCGCCCGGGGGCAGGACGCCCACCGTTTGGGACCCGATTTTGTCACCAATCCACTTGGGATGGGTCTAAAATATATTGTGGGGTGTTTTCAAAAAAATTGGTAGGATGTCGTGGCCAAATTTTGGGTTTTGGTTTCAGATTTGTGCTTCCAATAACTACCCTATGACCTCTCTTCCAAAAGAGATCAAGGATACAAAAGGCACAAATAAAAAAGTGTGTGTGGAAGTAAAATGGCAGCACTTCGTTGCTCAAAAATTATCCTTCTATGTCTCTCTTTGAGGTGAGAAGAATCACCATTTTATAGACCTGACGGTCTCTTTGGGTGAGCATGTAGAGGTGCCACTTGGCAATCATGTGTTCTCAGGAGCGAGAAGATTCCTCCCTGATTAGGGGCTTCATGATTGCCTCTGTAACTGCCTCTAGTACTCAAAAATTCTCACTCACACTCCCATGCAAGGAAAGAAGGGTTAAGTGGCGGGTCTGAGCTACCATTTGTCAAGATTTGACTTTTTTCCTGTCAAACCTGCTATTCACCCCACCTTGGAGCAAATACTTCTAATCGTCCCTGGGTGGGGCAAATAGAAGTTTGTAATCGTCCTTGGGTGGAACGAGTATGAAGCAGAGTTTTTGAAGGTGGAAAATTGAATCCTGACCTTCCAAAACTACTATGAGAGTGGTTAGGACCACTATTTAACCTCTGGGGGCTGTGTGTGTCAATGTGATCAGTGTTTACAGTCACATAATCGGATTGGTGTTGTTTTGGTGTCTATAGATGCCCATTTTTGAGATGTGTTGTGCATGGCGCAATGCTAAGCAAAAATAGATAACCAAAGAACTAATGATTAGGTTTTCTTAGTAACATAACCAAATTTTGATGCCCCAAGTATAGAAATACCATGCATTCTTGAAATCTTGCTTCTGACGAGCAAAGGAACTCAATTCAAGTGTTAACCTTTTTCAGTGAGGTGTTACTTGAGTTTGGACATTGATCAGTCATGAATAGGCAAAGGGCGCAACATTTTGTCTGTGGGAACCTTTAGTTCATGATTCATGAATGCCAAGTGTTTGATCATCTTGTGATTATTTCTTGTTTGCTACCCCAAGCGGGAGTGTGATTGTCTTTGTCAATGATTCTTTAAATGCATGCCACTTCTTTGATTGGGTGTGTATTTGTTGATTGGTGACTAAGTGTGACTACCCCATCAAGCGACGAATCGATGAGGGAATGACCTACATGAGAAAAGCAATGAGTCACTTGACCCAAGATGACTTGTGTAAGGGTGCCTTTAGATGTTTATCATTGAATGTGTGTGCAGTTTTTTTATATTTAGACCTATTTTTGGTGGGTTTGAACCCTTTTTGTGATGCATTTTGGAGCTAAATTATCAAAAATCCGTCCTCCCGTGGAGTGGTCCAGCTATGGTAGCCTTCTTATGGAGTAGGATAGTGACAATTTGTGACCCCGATGTTGGTTTTGCATACCCAGAATGTCAGGCGCAAAGGCACCTTCGTTCGGTAGTGTTATTGCTATTTTTGGTTGGGTTTTCACCCTTTTGGTGATGCCATTTGGGGATGAAATTCTCGAAAATCCGTCTTCCCGTGGAGTGTTCCGGCTATGGTAGCCTTATTAGGGAATGGGATAGTGAGGATTTGTGACTCTGACATATTTTTTGCATGCCCGAAATGTCAAGTGCAAAAGCACTCTCATCAGGCAATTTTATTGCTTGTTTTGGTGCATTTTTGTGCAGTTTTTGTTGTTTTTTGAAATTTTTGTTGTGTATTTGTTCCTGGGTGGGATGAATACCATTTTAGTAATCGTACCAGGGTGGGAAAAATTCTAACTAGAGTGATCATCCTAGGGAGGAACGATTACAGGCCTAAAAAGCCTATTTAATGACCAAAACTAGGGTTTGGGCTCATTTGCATTCGAATTTTCTGTCGATTTGGAGCTCTGAGGAGGAGGAGGTTGCTTCTATGAAGTGAAGCGCTATCGAATTTTTCCCACCACCATGAGTGCACAAACCAGATTGATCTGCGGATCCAAAATGAGACTAGTGAGTGCTCTTCCTCTTTTTGTGCAGTATTAAAAACCGCAAGTTATTTGTTTTTTTCTTTTTGTATTTTGTGTGTAATGTATCAGTTGACCATTAGATTTGAAAAATCCTAGGAACTAAAAATTATTTTTGAATATTTTTGTTTGTTTTATTTATCAGGTAAACTTAGAGTTAGAACCCTAGGACTGACAAACATTTTTTTTTAATTTTTTTGTATTTTGTGTGAAATTTATCAGTTGACTGTTAGATGGAAAAATCCTAGGAACTAAAAATTATTTTTGAATGTTTTTGTTTGTTTTATTTATTAGGTAAACTTAGAGTTAGAACCCTAAGACTGAAAAATTATTTTTTTGAATGTTTTTGTATTTTTGTGAATTTTGTCGCTCGTTATTTATCTGTTTTTAGCTGTACATTGTTTTATGCATTGTTGTATATTCATGTTTTTTTTGTACAGTTTTTCATGGTTTTTAATGTTTTTGTTTTATTTTATTTCAGAGGTTGTGAAGAGCTAGTATCGTGTGCTGACAGTTTTCACTGAAGTACAGGACATGCTGACTTTGGCTGACTAGGAGTGGCTTGATGCCCTTGGGCTCAAGCAGGTGACTCAGTTGGAGTCGGTGATCGGGGATCGGGCCTATCTGACAGCCCTAATCAACTTATGGGATCCTTAGACTAATACCTTCCATCTCCCAATAGGGAAGATGAAAGTTACTTTGGAGGATTTCTATCGAATTTTGTGGATCCTGATAGACGAATTGCCGATCAGGACAACGCCACGGGATCAGTGGACAATAGTGCTGACACGCTGTTTTGGGCATGGGGAAGAGGTGGGTGTGGATAGCCCAGTGGAGAGGGCAGAGGGTGACTGCTATATTGGTGGTATTTTGGTACGATGGTGGCTTGAGAGGGGTGTGTTAGGAGTGAGGCATGCAGTATTGATGGGCCTCATTTCCAACATGTTGCTACCCGACTCTTCGGGTGTGAGGTTCCCATGGAACCTATTGGAGGTGGTATTCAGGTTGGTGGAGTGTCCGACCACAGAGCCCCTGATTATGAGATGGGGTTAGATGCTGCTGGTATAGCTCTACGATGAGCTGTACAAGGTCCACTGTCGGAGGTGGAAGGGTATTGGGTGCAGCTTCCTATTGCAGTGCTGGGCTTGGCAACACATAGCTATGGAGAGGCCAGTGGGGTTGTCGTGGATGACTCGGGTGGAGATGATGGATAGGGATATAGGTTACGCAGCTCTATGGTGGCAGTCTAAGGAGAAAGGATAGAATCGATGATGGGAAGGTGTCGTAGGGCACTATGTTGATGCCTTTGTTCAACTTGCCCTAGGGGAGGTGTTCTGGCACCCCTACTAGGATTGTCCAGCCTGACCTGAGGCTGGAGAGTGGCTCTGATAGGTTTGCAGGGGGTGGTGGATGATTGGGTGGCATGGTACTAAGCAGGAGCTCTTCCCTTATGGTTGGGTGATATGACATTTTATGATATGCCATGGGTTTCCTGGTGAGTTCGTGGTCTATCGGTGCCGGGGGGACGAGAGGACTCTAACTGAGGGTTGGGGGGTTTTGCTAGAGGACGCAGATATGGTAGAGGTGGATGATTTTGGGGAGGATGATGTTGGGGTTCTAGAGTAGCCGAAGATGCAAGACTTTTCGGAGCAGTGGGAGCCAGTGCAGCCTGTATTTTTGGAGATGTCGATGCCTTAGGTAGTCTCGAGGGATATTAAGGCAGGGTTGCGCATGGAGAATGCACGATTGGAGGGGCTACTCCAGAGGTAGGATGAGGAGCTCAAGGATGCACTACGAGAGAGGGATCTCCTATGAACGTAGCTGGTAGAGTGGGAGAAATCATTGGTTGTGTACCACCGATGGGATGGGGATATCGATGCTGCATGGGATATTGATCTCCTACAAACGTAGCTGGTGGAGAGAGATAAGGTATTGGCGCAGCATGAAGAGAACTTGTCCACAGTTCGTCAGTGGAATATGGACTTGATTCAGTATCAATTTGAGATGGAGGCGAAGATTATCCACCTCGATGGGTGGATTCCTGCATTGAGCAGAGGCGGATCGTCACATTGCTCGAGATGGAGCGAGATGGACCAGTAAGCATCCTCTCGACATAGGCAACTGGATGAGGGGGGCTCTAGTATGCGGGATGCAGGGGCTAGCTGCAACTACCCTGAGGGGTCTCATAGGACCCACACCATGGGGTGTAGTTCCCATCGCACCAATCCTATGTGATCATGGTGGTCGACGCCCTAGCCTTGGGGTTTTTTGAGCTTTTAGCTTTTTGCGAGGTCAGGGGACCGATTGATTGTAGCCTACAGGAATTTTTGATAATATATATACAAATGACTTTCTTTTATTTATCCATGTGTCATGATTTGATGTTATGCACAATGATTTATGAATGTGTATGTATGCATGTTAATTTACTTTTGATGGATGCATAGGTTATGATGGATGCAAATGTTTCTAATTGCTATGAGATGCAAATGGAATGGATGAATTGAATTTGTGATTTTTGGCGGTGGCACCATAGACTGTTTAGAACTTATGGCTTTTTGTCCTATGCAATTGCTATGGTAAAGGACTTTCTATGTATACATGTTATTTTTTTTTGTATTTTCTGATGGCGGTGCGAGGGTGAAAGATAACACGATTGGTTTAGAATGTAGTTAATGTTTTTTGAGACTCAGATGTTTTAACTAACTAGCCATGACTATACTTTTATCTTACAAGACTTTTGAAAAAGGTATGAATCAAAATTGTCTTTGACCAAGTTATTTCACATCCTTGTGTGTGCAATTGAGTTTGTTTATGTGGTGTTCATCAGGATACCGCCAATGTCAGATAGGCTTTCAACCAAACCTATACTGAGGATCACCTAATTAGATCCACTAACTCCTTTGTTGTATTTAGTCAGATTAATCTGCGGTGCTATCTAGGATACCATAAGATAGCTCATCCACATGCAAACATTGATCTGCACATAAGTTAATGTGACATATATATCATCATGTGGGAGGTTTGCCACCAGTGAATGATAGGTTATCCACCAAACCAATACTGAGGCTCACCTCATGACCTTTTGAATACTGAGAGTTCCAGGGATTCAAGTTCGACTCCCTTCTTTTCTTCAATTGTATTGGGATACTTACTCTTTTGTAGTGATAAAAATCACTGTTTATTTTTGTTTTCTCTTTTGAGAAAGGGATTTGAATATTGAGTGATGAGAATCACTATTGTATGTGCCTTTTGATGTATGCACTTTAGTGGTGATATCAATTTTTTTGGATTTTTGACATTTGCAAATTTGTGATGTTTTGCAACTTTTTGAGAACTTGGGATTCTTGGGGGAATTGGGTAGGGAAGATGCTTTTCATTTTTCCAACTCTCAGCATTCTTGGGGTCATTCACACAGGGGGATGAGAAAGATAAATGTTTCACTTATGGTGACCTAGATTGCTTTGTAGGTTTCATATTTCATTCACACAACTTGGGGATTTTTTATTTTTTATTTTGTTTTAACTTGTTGTGGGATGCTTCATAACAAGGTGTGATCCAAGTAGAACTCTACCTTTGTAAAATCTATTTGACTTTGTACAGTACGTGGCTAGAAATTTAAAGACATATGAATAACGAAAAACCGTACATACCTGAGGAGACAACTGACTTTGCTAAAATGGGGATGATGTTATTCTGGATGTATGTGTTTATAAAATGGATTGAATGTGGAAAATGATGGAATTACCGAACAATTACAGTCTATGGTGCTTTTGACACGTATAACCAGCAAATATGCAATGTATGGATGCAATGCCTAATGCAACTTATATTTTTGTATTTTGATTTTTATGAGTATACATGGAATTGAGATGCAATTTTTTTTTTTTTTTTGATGATTATACTATTTTTATTTGTTTTTGAATATGTATTTTGACCAAGCGGTTATGGTAACCCTTCGAGCGTTTTATTTGACCAAAGGGTTTATGGATACCTTTGGGGCATTTTAGGCTGACCAAGCGATTGTGAGAATCCTTGGAGCTTTTTGTTTGACCAAAGGGTTTATGGAAACCTTTGGGGCATTTTGGGTTTGACCAAGTGATTATGGGAATCCTTGGAGCATTTGGTTTGACCAAAGGGTTTATGGACACCTTTGGGGCATTTTGGGTTTGACCAAGCGATTTTGGGAAACCTTGGAGCTTTTGGTTTGACCAAAGGGTTTATGGACACCTTTGGGGCATTTTTTGGGGTTGACCAAGCGATTATGGGAATCCTTAGAGCGTTTGGTTTGACCAAAGGGTTTATGGACACCTTTGGGGCATTTTGGGTTTGACCAAGTGATTGTGGGAATCCTTGGAGCTTTTGGTTTGACCAAAGGGTTTATGGACACCTTTGGGGCATTTTGGGTTTGACCAAGTGATTGTGGGAATCCTTGGAGCTTTTGGTTTGACCAAAGGGTTTATGGAAACCTTTGGGGCATTTTTGGGGGTTGACCAAGTGATTGTGAGAAGCCTTGGAGCTTTTGGGTGGACTATGGCTCTCTCTAAATGTGGAATAGCCTTAAATGACTGATGTTCAAGGGTTCTAGCTCCTTGATTCCTTTAAGAGAGACGAGCCGATATGTCCCAGGTCCTATTTTACTGTGGATGACATAAGGAACTAACCAGTTTTCTATGAAATTCTCCCTTGGATGGGGCAACAAGTTAGAATTTTTTTGGTTCTCTTTTAATACCAAGTCACCAACCTGAAAGTCCCTCAGGTGAACAGGGTATGCCCTCAACACCGATGTTATAGAGTCTCTGGGCGAAAGGTGTTCTCCATATGCCCGGAGTGGCGGATTCAACACTTGGTCCCACTGTGCTGTGTTTATGTGCCACTCATGCCCTGGCCTGATGTTTAGTTGTTCGAATATGTCATCAATATCCAAGGGGTTTTGTTGTTATCGCATATGATTGAGATAGGCCATCTCATTTTCATCTTCATAATTACTGTCAAAGATCCAAAGGTCTTCGTTGGTTCCAACAACTGTTTGTGACATTAGAGGCTCGTATTGCTCGAGCAAATTGATCTGGCCCCATTGGGGTTGCTCCACTCTCTATGGTGGGGCCTAATTTTTTTATGGTGGCACTTGCTCGATGGGGGCTGCCAAAGGGAACATTGCCAAGAGGCTTTCCTGATAATCATCCATGGGGGTCACTTGTGAGTGTTTTTTTTTATTCAAATGGGTCCCATGGTTCTACCTCATATTCTGACTCGTCTTCTGAAGATCCTTCCTGACCTTGTCTATACCTCTCTTGTAGGTGAGCTCTCGAGCTTTCTCCTCTCTCGAGCGAAGGGAAAGGATTGTTAAGGTCAACAAGGTTGGTCATCAACAATGGGAGATAATACCCTAGTGTATATGTAGTCTTAGGGTTGGCATATGGATCTAATGCCAATCCCCCTTGTTGCCTATCCCTAGGCCTTGCATGTTCTCTACCAAGATATCCAAGGGTAGGGGGTGGTCAAACCCTACTCCTGAATTGTCGTATGGTATTTGGTATCTTGGTTGGCAAAGAACACACACTTCTTACTCATATCTGCCTAACCCATATCCATGCCAATTGCATTGGCCAAGGTATCTCAAAGCAAAATCTAGGTTGGACAAATAGTTGACATCTTCTACAAAGGGCTCTTCATCTTCATCCTCTTGCATGTCTGGTTCAATACCATGATCAAGGCCCCCATACACAAAGTTTGTTTGATTCGATGGGTAGCCTAGAGGAACAATGTTACATACCAAATAACATAGCGTCGGCTATGTTCTACAATATTATCCAAGTGTATTTAGCTATCCAATTGTGTAGTATTAGAACATCATATTTATTTTAATATTTCATTTGCGTTCTCGCATATTTGCCTTTACGGTGAGGGTGTGCCCACCTTAAGTGGCAAACCATTTACTTCGTTATTGATTTAAATTTCTAAATTCATTCCATTGTGTTTATATTGGTTTCTAGATATCTACATTAAGTTTTCTGAGCATTGGTGAATTATTATTGAAAGGAATGTTTGTTCCTTTCCAAGTGGTATCAGATTCCTTAAAAGATCCTAATGAAACTGTGTTTGACACTCTCGCGTATCCTCCCATTTTAAATGACGTCTGCAGGTGTTTCCAACACAGTCCGTCGGCAGTCGAGAAATAATAAACAACATTCTGAAGGATAAGAAACCGAGCACCGAAGGATATAACCGAGCAAAATCACATTTCCCAATCGCTCAAAATCTAAACGAAAGTTGAAAAATCACCAGTTGCAAACTCATTCAGGCACCCAATCGTTTGAAAATCAAAGCAGTGTGAAATAAATCACTACAGGATAGCGCACGCAGAAGCCTTCCCTCATGAACATGTCGGCCAATCAAATTGCAAGAAAAAGACTTATTTCATACCTAAGCTAAGGTACTAAAATTTTATTTAAATTGTGTTCGGGATATTTATCCCACACGCAGGGTAGAGTGGCAAAAAAGCGCATTTATAAGTCAATGGATGCACCTATTGAGCTGTGACTTAGGTCACATGCTCGTTGGTCTCTACCACGTATGCCAAGCCGATCGTGGTCTTTCATATTCTATGTTGCTTATTCCATTTCATTTTATTTCCACCTTTCTATCGTCATTCGTGTCGCTAGTCTGTTTCATGTCCTTTTCACCTTTCTGTCATCATTTGTGTAGCCAATTACGAGTGTCGTCTAGTCCTTCCGTGCTTTAGGTGAAGTGGGTTATGTCTTGTTTTCATGGCCATGTTCATGTGTCGTTTAGTCCTTTCATGCTCTAGGTCTAGTCATGTGCATCTTAAGTTTGTGTCGGGTCAGCATTACTAAGTGTTGTGTCGGGTATCGCTTGTCTTGTTGTCTAGTGTTCAAGCCACTTGTCCTGTCCAGTGTCCTTCGTGTTGTGGTCACATCGTGTCGTGGTAGCATCGTGCATCATAAGTTTGTGTCGGGTCAGCATTACTAAGTCTCACAACGTCGCATCGTATAGGGTCTAGTCACTGTTGTGTCTCATCCTCTATCCAATTGTGCCAAAAGTTATCAACAAAAATTGTCAAAAGTTGTCACTAAAAGTTGTCAAAAGTTGCTGTCAAGGAGGAGCCCAAATTCAAAATTCAAATCCACATCATAGTTGGAGTGATAGTTGAAGCGAAATACAAATTTTTGCCAAATTTTGTAGCAATCAATGTTTAAAAGCTGCTAAGCAGGAGATTTTGGAAAGTGCATGAGCAAAAAGTGGACCAAAGGATCTGACGGTTGACTATCAAGCTCGACTACACCCAACAAAGACATAAGAAGACCCCATCGAAGCCAAGGTACAAAAAATTCTCCTTCTCCTTTCAAAATTGGTAGTTATAATCCGAGTCATCCACTGGTTGACCCCATGGCTACTAACCCTCCCCCAACTCATGAAAACGTCATACAAGGGGAATCAAGTAACTCAGCCATTACCATGGATGAAACTTTGTGACACTTACTAGATGGTATGCGCAAAATTAATGTCAACCTAACTAAACTATTGAGCGCACAAAACCAACCTAATCCCAATACTAATCCCCAAAATCACTCCCATGATGAAGATTGGGAGCAGCAAAGAGGCAATCCAGATAATTACGTGCATCGCTATCATAGACAACGATATAACCAAGATCAGGATAGGGATATGGGTTATCACCAACCAAGAGGCCCTAATAATTTTCCATGCATTGATATGCCCACTTTTGAGGGTCATGATCCCCGTGGTTGGATAGCCAAAATGGAAGGCATTCTGGACTTATACCAAATTAGGGATTCTGATAAAGTCCCTTTCGCGACATCAAAATTAGGCACTAAGGCTTACCAATGGTTCGTATGGCTTAAACACGAGAAAGGAGCTACTGTTTGTTGGAATAATTTTACTACCTATTTTTTAGAAATATTTGATGAAGGAGCTACATCATCATACACAGTAAGACTGTTATCTCTTAAAAAAGAAAGATCAGTTAGTGAGTTCGTCTTCGAATTCACTAGTTTACTACTGTATGCATTACACCTCAGTCCAGACACAGTGGTAGGAGATTTTTGCAATGGTTTGAAAGAAAATATTAAGGTGGAGGTGGAAATTCAAAATCCAACCTCGTTGAACGATTGCATAAGAATAGCCAAGCTACATGAGAAGAGAATTCAGTTGTATACACAGCATGAAACTTATAGTCATCCTTCGTATGACAATAACTATTTTCATAGAAATGATCAACCATCAAGATACTTCTACTATAAATGTCGCAATCACCATCCTAGAGAACAAGCATGTGCACAAAAACAAAACTTTCATATTGAATGTGTGAAATATGAAGGAGAAGAGGAAGAAGCATACCACCAGGAAGAACCTATTCAAGAAGAACTATCGATTGTTCTAGAAGAGAAGGAAGAGGATACAATGGCTATTTCCATGCATGCCCTCATGGGGTTAACAACCCACCATACAATCAAGGTACCAGGATTTATCCGGTAGAAAAAGGTAAATGTGCTAATTGATTCAGGTAGTACCCACAATTTTATCGACATCAAAACAACAAAAGCTTTGAATTTATTCATTAACTCTTCCAACAAAGACAAATTCCAGGTTCTAGTAGCCAATGGGGTGAACGCTCAATGTATTGGGCAAACATCTAAAGTTTCCATTAAAATGGGAACTTATACATGGTATGGATCTCTCTTCGTAATGAATTTAGGGAAATCTGATGTCATTTTGGGAGTCGAAAGGTTGGAAACACTAGACATGGTTAGCTTCAATTTCAAAAAATTATTTGTAGAATGGAAGGAAAACAGACAGGTCATTCGCTTACAAGGCATTACTACTCCTCCATCACAGATGGTGAGCTCTCATAGTATGGAGAAGATGTTAAAAAAGGGTGGTTACGAATTCATAGCTCAAATTAATTGTTTGGAAAAGCAATCTCGAGCAACTTCGAATATTACTACTCCAGATTTATGAGACAGCGTAGCACATTACGAAGAGGTCTTCCAAGAACCAAAGGGACTACCTCCCAAAAGATCCCATGACCTTGCCAGACAATGTCTCAAGAAGGTGATCGGCCAAAAAGTGAAATCTCAGTCAGAATTACCAATACTAGATGCAGAAGGGCATATATATATCTCCAGCCATAAGCAATTCTACAAAGCAGAACACGCATATGGAGCTCTCGTCACATCCAAGAATTTCTCATCAAATTGCAAGGCCTACCAAATGAAGAGGCTACATGGGAACCCGAAAGGATTTTCTAGACATTTTCGATTTTGAGGACAAAGCTTTCCGAGGAAGTGAGTCATGTTACATACCAAATAACATAGCGTCGGCTATGTTCTACAATATTATCCAAGTGTATTTAGCTATCCAATTGTGTAGTATTAGAACATCATCTTTCTTTTAATATTTCATTTGCGTTCTCACATATTTGCCTTTACGGCGAGGGTGTGCCCACCTTAAGTGGCGAACCATTTAATTCGTTATTGATTTATTTTCTAAATCCGTTTTCGCTGTGTTTATATTGGTTTCTAGATATCTACATTAAGTTTTCTGAGCATTGGTGAATTATTGTTGAAAGGAATGTTTGTTCCTTTCCAAACAATGGTATCGATGGGGAGGCGAGGTCTCCCCATGTCCTGCATGGACTCCAGTGCGGGTGTTGCTACAATATTCTGCATGAGATACTCCCCTAGGCCCGTATTGGCCATTTCAATGATGATCGTTGGTTATTTAGGGGGAGGGAATGAAAGTTCTTCCTGAGTCCACTCCATGTCGAGTGAACTAGGAGTCTCAACTTCCATTCTACTTAGCATCTCCTCAGTAGAGATGGTTGATACTGATTATGGTGCTTCTTCCTGAGGTTGCACCTCTTCCAGAGGTTTCTTCCCTTTGTCCTTCTATTTTGCCACCATAGGTGGCATCGTTGGTGAAGGACCAGACGATGAAGATGGACCCGACTAGGGTTTTGATGGACTTGTTAACGGGGATGCCTATGAAATCAGACCCTATTTAGATGGATTCAACTAAAAATCCAAATGTGTTTATGGAAGGGTCGATTGCGACATCAGCTACACCGTATTACAATATTTGAAGGGTTCCAAGTCTATCGGGACTACATGCACCTGCCCTTCAAATGTATACTTTAAGCACTGATGAGCTATCGAAGGGACACACTTCATGTCCCTGATCCATGGTCGACCCAGCAAGATGTTATAGGCCATCTCACCTTCCAAGATGTGGCACAATGTAGGTATAGTCTTTTGCCCCACTTGGATGGGTAGGACAATTGTACATACTATCAAGCATATTGCATCATTGAATGCTTGCAATGTATAGGTGGAGGTTACTATGTGAGATGCAGGAAACTTTAGGTGTTTTAAGGCCGCAGTTGTAATGGTATTACTAGACGAGCCAATGTCCACCAATACCCTCTTGTACGTAATCCCGTTGACCCACATGATAACGTGCAGGGGTGGATCCGCCATGTCACCAGCCACTAATTTCAATTCTTCTTCTCGAAAGGTGATGACTGGCTTAGTGCATCATTTGACATGTCCCACAAAGTTGTTAAAGGAGTTTGCTTCATGGGGCTACAACTCGATGGCTTTTAGTATCTCCATGAGAGCCTCCTAATGAGGCATTGATTACTGTATGAGCTCGTAGATGGAGAGCCTAGCCGATGTGGTCCTCAAACTCTGGGTGAGTTTGGTCTGAATTGTGGCCACTGGTCTAGGTAGAGGAGGTGGTACAAGGTGCTATTGCGGTTGTGACATTGTTGGCACCAATCCTACAGCTATCGTGGGAGCAGTTGTGCTCGGGTATCTCTTGTTTCGAGTCACTATACTGATCATCCCTACATACCCTTACATGGGGTAGTTTTGTGTGATGTCATTGACTTGTAAGGTCTTTTCTTGTGCATCAAGGGTAGGCAAGTGGTCTTTGAAGACCTCCATTTGTTGATTGCTTGGACCAATTAGGTCTTGTACCAAGCCTTTAAACTTCCAACATGCATTAAGGTCATGTCCCTTATGTCTATGGAACCTGTAGTACAAGTATTCCCTATAGCCCTTAGGTTTTGGCACATTGGGGTCTATGGTTTGAATCTCGAGCAGGTTAATCAAGTTTTTCGTTGACAAGCGGTCAAACAGGGAGTCTCTGGACTCTGTGTAAGGTGTGAATTCTCACCTAGGGCGACGGTACTGATTTTGTTCTTGCCTTTGATTTTATCTATCATAATTGTTAAGAGGCACTACCTGATAGTTAGCCTTTTGGGGCTGTGTTGCTTGTGTAGGCTTAGGGACATTTATAGCAACCTGATTGACCACAGTGGGTTTCTGTTGCATGGTCCCTATTTTGGTGTTCTTAGACCATTCTTTCTTCTTTGGCTTGGCTATCTCGCCATCTTGAATCTTGATCTCCTAAATGATTCTGGCTTATGCCAGAGCTTCCTCTAAATTGGCATATTGTTGTAGCTGCAATAGCACAGAGATCAATCTCAAATAGCTTTTTGAGAACATTTGGGTGAGGTCGAACATAGGAGGGAGGTAGGGCAACTTTGAAAGCAAAGTCCTCCACCGATTCCCATAAGCTTCCATGGTTTCTTCCTCATATTGCTTGATGCTGGATAGGTCACTTAGTGACGCCTTCTTCTTGGTGTTGAAGGCAAAGCATTCGAGGAACGCATCCCCTAGCTTATCTAAGTTACTAATGTTGTGATTTGGTAATTGAGTGAACCAATCCGAGGCCGGGACTGCGAACATGGTGATGAATGTTCTTAATAGCAAAGCATCATTGTCCTGAATTCCAAAGCTTTGGCTCAAGAATCTAGTCATATGCTCCTGGGCATCTTCCTCCCCTCTAAATATTGCCAACTGATGCAGTTTAAAGTGTTCAGGGTAAGGGGGTTCCGGCACTAACGAATGCATAGGATGGCTACGAAGTTGGCGTAAAGTGTGCTTTTGGGGCCCAAAAGTCTTGGTCTCCATAGAATCCAAGCGCTCTAGTAGTGCTTTATATGCATCCAAAGATTTAATTTCTTCCTCATTAGTTTACTCCCATTGTGGGTTGTGGGAAACTTGAGGCCTATGGAGGGGTGGCCGGATAGCGGCCCCTCCGCCTTGGTAGGGTGTTTCATCTCGCTTGTCTTCTTGCTAATACTCCTCATAGGCTTCTTGAGGAGTTTTTGGATGAGACCTATGACCATGGGTGGGTCCCCATGGAGGGTGCCCATCATTGTTCCTGGGAGTGGCCTCTCGCTCAGGTCTAGGAGGTCTCGGAGGTAACACTTGGTAAGTTCATGGAGACCTGTCTCGTACCAAGGGGTTGCACCTCTCATATGGTTTTGCTCTTTGGGTGTGAGGGATTGGAACCCTCTCAGGCATAGTGTTATGGAGTAGCTCATCTGTTTGGCACTGAATGCGATCTTTGCTAAGGCGATATAGATGCTCTAGCTACTGTTGGTCTTGCTCAAGCTACATAATCTGCACTTGGTGGGTGGTATGTCTGGTGAATGCCAGGTAAATTTTTTTTTCCATCTTGAGTCTAGGAGGCCTAGATGCCTCTCCTATGCATTTATCTTGGTCACGATGATCCGAGATCTCTATAGTTCGCTTCCCTCTATCAAGGTTGGTGGAATTCATTCGAGGCTTTGGCCTTAGTAGGTGATTTTGATAGATAGCAGGTGCAGAGGTGCATTGCTCCCACACTATGTATTGATCTTAAGGAATGTAATGGTATTCCTCATGCTCCCTTTCATATGTGTGAAAGGGGCGGGCAGAGTTGGCTCACCCTGTTTGAAGCACCTTGTGCTCTGGATTTTGTCTATTGTTCCTAACAATGATGGGGGGTAAATGAGGGATGACATAATCATGTGGCCTTTCCTCATGGACCCTCTACTGTTCTAGCACTTCATCATGCGATGGCCACTCATACCAAGCTTTTAAGGGAGCCTTATTGTTTATATTGAGTGCCACATGTAAGGACTCCTCTTGAAATGGTCTATGTTGGATGGGAGTGCCTCGTGAAGGGGTGCCCCTATAGTACCATTCTAAAACGGCATGATGTGGGATCTCTTGTGGGCCAGGTATCCAAGGTGGAATGACCAAGTCCTTGGGGCTATAGCGGAGGTGACTTGTGCCCCCTTGTACACTCTCCTTAGCTTCCGCCCTTGATTGGGCTTGGCTACGGGTGTACACCATGGTGGTGTTTTCCTACAAGATCTGTAGATTTTTATTTCTTTTTTATGATTTTTTATGCTACACTAAACAAAAAATATCACACACACAAAGCAATGATTATCTTGTTTAAATATTAAAGGTGTGCTCTAAACCTAGTTTAGTGTGTTTTGATTTTTGTTTTGACAACTTTTGTAAAGAACATTTAAATGCAATATGATGGCTCTTATGACTCCCAAAAATGGTCGCCCCTTCGATATACCATTTCCAGGCCGATATACCAACCTCTCTATATACCCACCCTTATGTGAGGGAAACTATTGGTATGTGAGAGTAGATGGTACGTGGAACGTAGGCGATACGAAAGGGGAATCACCTTGTTTTTGAAACCTACCATAGAAGACTTATCCTCATGTGCTGGGAATCACCCCAACTACACTCGGTCAACTTTCATCAGGATTTATGTCTAGCAACAGTAGTGATCGGGGTTGTGAATGCAAAAATTCAAGCCAAGGTGGTGATGAAATCCACTGTTGACCTTGATCAAGGGTTGGGGTTTTATGACCAGCTCCTTGGTGTTTAAATTGCCATGTGATGTGTGGGGTTCTTTTTATTTTGCATAAAAGAAAGCAACATGCAGTAAAAAGAACTTTCCCTAAGCAAGCAAGTAACCAAAAAATAGAAAACTAGAAGCAAAAAATGACAGAAAGGGTTCAAGACCTCTACCTCTTCTCTGTCCAAATCTGTTGGTTCTGAGTTTCTATCCTAAAACTATACAGAGAGCTATTCATCCCTGGGTGGGATGAATAAAAGAACTGTATTCATCACAAGGTGGGCAACTGCCCATTCGTACCTGGGTAAGACAAATTCTAGCTCTGTATTCGCCACATGCTGGAACGAACATCAGTCCAGCACTTGAAACTTGGTACCTGCAAGGAAGAACAAGCAATTTTTAATTAGATTTATGATCTAAAAAATATAGGACAAGAATCCCACCATGATCACCACTGAAAGCACAAGGATACAAAAACAAAAAAGTAAAATCCGAGATGCGATGTAAACAAAAACAAAAGACAACGCTAAATCCTATGAATTGAAAGTGCATGAAAGGAAAGAGGCATAAACAAATCAAAACCAAATAGAAAGCCAATATGAAAGATAGGAATTTTTATTAATGTGCTTTAGAACTCGGTTATAATCTGTCTCCTCTCTTTTCAGGGGCTAGGAGCATTGAATGTGTTCTTGTCACACCCATGGATGTGATTCCTTCTTCCATGTGACCACATGTAAAGTGGGCGGACCAAACGTCACTACAACTTGCGTTGATGAGTCTTGAATCCTTGTTTCTCCTTTTATGTTAAGACCCTACATTCAAGGAAACATAAAATAGTCAATAGCACCTATAGATGAAATAAAACAGGCAATCCCCAAGCCTACAATTAGTGAGTGTGAAAAATGAATAAAACGGTAACTAAAATAGATCCAAATGAACTAAAAACTTGATAGGGGCATGAGGATATTACCAGGAGGGCACTGCAAATGGAACAGTTAGAAAATTCACCACAGATACGTATTCACTTTGGGGTGGGACGAATAGACCTAAAATAAAATACCCTAAAAGCACTGTCCCAAATGTCACATCCAGGAAGCTCCAAATCACCTACAAAGTTGGTGTTAGCTAATTGGGGGTTTTTTGGGAAGACCTAGAAGGTTAGACTTTCCCAATTTGGCCTTTATCACTAGGAATTTGAAGATTCTACTGATGAGGAGCCAAATTTTAACACAAAGAAAAAAACTCAATTTTCATTTAGAAGCATGGAAAGATTACAATCCTGAACAATGGAAGATTTTACACAATACAAAAAAATGTAAAAGAAGCCGCAGTCTTCGTCTTTCCAACCTGCGCAATCCTTCGAGCAACCTCTTTTTTATAATGGCAGATTCTTGCTGTAACCGCCGTTCTTAACTGTCCCTGTAACCGCTGCAACGGTCCCCTGGAACTGCCGTAACGACTTTGGGTAACTGTCAAAAGTCGTTCTGTAACAGTCCACAAAAAAGTAACATGTCGCGATATCGCGACATCTCTTCAACCCGCCCTTCTCTCTCCTAGTCGGGTCACGAAAACGTGACACTTTTCCTTTTAGTCCATCTGTCGCGATATCGCGACATTTTTTCGGCCTTGGTCATTCTTTGCCAACCTATCGCGATATCGCGACACTTTTTCGGCTTTTGTCCTTGTTTGCCAATGTGTCGCGATATCGCGACACTTTCGTTTGCTTTCTCCTCTGCTCAAAGTTCGTCGCGATATCGCGACAACTTTTATTTGCTTTTACCTCTGCTCAAAGTTCATCGTGATATCGTGACAACTTTTATGTCGCGATATCGCGACACTGCGTTTTGCTTCCGCCTCTGTTTTGAGTTCGTCGCGATATCGCGACAACTTTTATGTCGCGATATCGCGACACTACATTTTGCTTCCGCCTCTGTTCTGAGTTCGTCGCGATATCGCGACAACTTTTATGTCGCGATATCGTGACACTTGAGTTTTGCTTCCACTGCGTTCTGAGTTCGTCGCGATATCGCGACAACTTTTATGTCGCGATATCGCGACACTTGAGTTTTGCTTCCGCTACGTTCTGAGTTCGTCGCGATATCGCGACAACTTTTATGTCGCGATATCATGACACTATGTTTTTGCGCTCGTCGTGGTTCAAAATACGTCGTGATATCATGACAACTTTTATGTCGCGATATCGCGACACATTTTAACACTTAGAGTATTTTGTGTTTTATTTCACTCTTTTATTTCTTTTGTTTGCAATATTGTTCTGCGACCACCGGATGCTCCTGCATCAGACACCCGGGGTAGATGGAGAAGTGATCCTCACTTCTGGATGGTCAGAGGAAAACCCAAGCGATCAACCTCTGATTTGGACAACCAAGTTGCATCCTCGACAGGTCGGCCCTTCCACTTGACCAAATACTCTGAATATTGTCTATTTTGGGTACTTCTGCCTTCGTGAGTGTCGAGTATGTCTTCAATTTCCTCTTTGGCTGGAGTAGACGCTGGAATACTCCATAAAGCCGGACTTGGTGTCTCGCTGCTACTGCCTTCATGATATTCGACCAAGTCAAAAATATTAAAAATTGGTGAAATATTTAGCTCACTTGGTAGATCTACTTCATAGGCATTGCCGAAATCTCGTGTACCTATGATTCTGCATGGTCCAAACCTCTTCATCTTCAACTTATTGTAGGTTTTGCTCGAAAACCGTTCCTTGCGCAAGTGAACCATGACTTCATCTCCTATCTAGAATTCCTTGAAACGCCACTTCTGATCTGCTCTGGCTTTGTACGTAGCATTCATTTTACTGATATGTTGTTGGACCTCTTCATGTAAATGCTTCATGTGTGCTGCAAAGTCTTCAGCTTCAGCACTGTGCTTGTCGCATTTATCCATCGGCCTCAACTCAGAAGCGTTTCTCGGGATGTTCCCATGCACTATCTAAAATGGGGATTTACCAGTACTACGATTGACAGAATTATTGTAAGCAAATTTTTCCTGTGGTAAAATCAGATCCCATCCCTTGGGTTTATCTCCTACCAGACATCGGAGAAGGTTACCCAAACTTCTGTTGACCACCTCTGTCTGTCCATCAGTCTGCGGGTGGTATGCAGAACTGAACTTCAACTCTATTTTCAGCTTCTTCCATAGAGTCCGCCAGAAATAACCCACAAATTTGGTATCTCTGTCCGAGACTATGCTTTGGGGTAGACCATGAAGTCGTACTACCTCCTTGAAAAACAAGCCTGCAATATGAACAACATCACTTGTCTTCTGACATGGAATAAAATGGGCCATCTTTGAAAACCTGTCAACAACAACAAAAATGGCGTCATTTCTACGTTGTGTCCTTGGCAAACCAAGAACAAAATCCATACTAATGTCCTCCCATGGTCTCTCTGGTACAGGCAATGGCTGATACATTCCTGTATTCTGGCTTACTCCTTTCGCCATCTGGCACACTCTGCAACCCTGCACAAATTTTGTCACATCCAGCTGCAACTGTGGCCAATGGTAATTTTCACCAACTAGAGCAATGGTCTTATCTCGACCAAAATGTCCTGCTAATCCTCCGCTATGTTTCTCTTTGATCAGATTTTCCCTCATGGAACTTCTAGGAATGCACAACTGGTTCTTCCGAAACAGCATCCCATCTTGGATCATAAAATCCAACCACTTAGTGCGATCCACAGTAGTAGGAGACAAACATGTCGTCCATGCCTCTACGAAATCTGGATCCACTGGGTATAAACTCTTGAGTTCATCAAACCCAACAACTTGCACTCTCATTTCTATCAACAAATTATGCCTTCTACTCAAGGCATCTACAACTCTATTAGATTTGTCGCTTCTATGCTTCAAGACAAAGGTATAACTCTGCAGGAATTCAACCCACTTCAAATGGCACTGGTTAAGTTTACCTTGACTATTTATATACTGCAAAGCTTGATGGTCAGTATATAAAACAAACTCTTTGGTTAGCAAATAATGTCTCCATTTCTTAAGAGCCTGAATGATAGCATAGAATTCTTGATCATAAACAGAGTATTTCTTTCTAGCATCATTTAACTTTTCACTAAAGTATGCAACAGGTTTACCTTCTTGGCTCAATACAGCTCCAATGGCACTGCCACTGGCATCACAGTCAACCTGAAACACTTTATTAAAATCTGGAAGTGCCAGAATGGGCTGTTCTGTCACTTTCTTCTTCAATATGTCCATACTGGTACCTGCCTTGGCAGTCCACTTAAATTCTCTCTTATCCCCTCTCATAGTTTTTGTTAGGGGTGCACAAATATCGCTAAAGTCTCTAATAAACTTTCTATAGAAACTTGCAAGACCATGAAATGATCTTACCTCTGTTACATTCCTTGGAGCAGGCCATTCAATGATAGCCTTCACCTTCTCAGGATCCATTTTCAGACCCTCATCTGAGATGACAAATCCCAGGTATATCAACTCTTTCTGTACAAAACTGCACTTCTTCAAATTGATCAACAACTGCTCCTCTCGTAGTTTTTCAAAAACTGTCCGAACATGCATCAAATGCTCGTCCAATGTTTTACTAAAAATTAAAATATCATCCAGATAAACTATCACGAACTTTTCCAGGAAGTCTCGCAATACCTCATTCATCAGCCTCATGAATGTATTGGGTGCATTAGTTAATCCAAATGGCATAACTAACCACTCATACAAACCCTCTTTGGTTTTGAAGGTTGTCTTCCACTCGTCACCCTCTCGAACACGTATCTGATGATATCCACTCTTTAAATCAATCTTAGTGAAGTATTTAGCTCCACTCAAACAGTCCATTATATCGTCCATTCTAGGTAATGGAAATCGATACTTAATGGTAATCTTGTTAATGGCCCTCGAATCAGTGCACATTCTCCATTCTCCACCCTTCTTCGGTGCTAGTATTGCAGGTGCTGCACAAGGGCTCAAACTTGCTCTAATCAACCCCTTCCGCAACAACTCATGAACTTGTCGGTTCAACTCTTCATTCTCTACAGGAGACATTCTATGGGCGGCCTTATTGGGTAAGCTAGATCCTGGCATTAAGTCAATCTGATGACTAATCTTCCTCATTGGCGGTAAACCCTCAAGCACATTGTCTGATATAATATCAAGAAATTCTGCTAACAGATGTTCAACTTCTGCTGGAATGTCTGTAGTATCTTCTCTCTTTACAGTAGGAATTAATGCATAACACATTGAATCCCTCTTTAGACCATCCAAAAATTTTTTGCCATCTACTAAACAAATTCTAGCATTATTGCATACCTTTTCCTCAACCTCCTTTAATGGCTTCAGTTTGTGGCGCACTCCATATTTTGTCAGGGAATAGGTATTTGCATGCCCATCATGCGTTGCACGCCTGTCAAATTGCCATGGTCTTCCCAACAACAAATGGCAAGCATCCATCAGCAAAATATCACACAGGACCTCATCCTGGTATCTTCCAATTTGAAACTTGACCAAGCATTGTTCACTGACCAATGCTCTATGGTCCTTCTGCAACCACGCAATCCGGTATGGATGCGGGTGTTGTCTTCTTTCTAGCTTTAACTTAGTTACCATTTCCTCAGAAACCAAATTATCTGTACTACCATTATCAATAATAATATTACAGATTTTACCTGAACATTTGCACCTCGTGCGGAACAAGCTTTTTCGTTGGTCTGGTTCCCTCTCTTCGTTCAACAAGGTTCTCCTTGTGATCATCACTTCTCCTCGCTCTGCTTCTTTAGAGTGCTCAGATTCAACACCATCCTCAACAACCGCAGCTCGAGCATTTGCTTCAGGCCTTCTATTCGGTGCTTCTTGGTGTTGGGGACACTCATATGATCGATGCCCCTCTTCCCCGCAATTGAAGCAGGTTCCACGAAATCTTCCTCTTCCATATCCGCGTCCACCTCTACCTCTTCCCCTTTGATAATCATTGTTCTGATTACGGGGATGGTATGCATTCTCCTCCTTCTATTCCTGGTGATTGCTTGTTTCACCAGTCTTCTACGGGCCGTCATATTTACCTCCACTGGTTCTGCCACCAGTTCTTCCACCATGACCTCTTCCTCTCTGTTTACTGTCAAATCTACGGTTCAGTTTCTCTTCCACTTTTAGAGCAAACTGGTAAGCATCTTCAATGGTGCTCATTCGAACCAAACTCAATTCTTCTTGTACGCTGGTTCTTAACCCATTAATGTAACGGGCTACTCTCTCTTTATTTGCTTCTGTATGGCCGGTTCTGATGGAAATTTTAAAAAATTCCTCTGTATATTCTTTAACAGACTTGCTGGACTGTCGCAAACTCTGCATTTTTTGCAACAGATCTAATTCGTAATCTGTCGAAATAAACTGCCATTTCAGTTTTTCAACCATTCGATCCCACCTGGTGATCTTTTCTTTTCCTCTACGATTGCGTTCCAGCTGCACTCCTTTCCACCATATGCCAGCATGGCCTTTCAACTTTGTTCTTGCAAATTTTATTCGATTTGGATCTTCAACCTCCTCATATTCGAAATATTCCTCCATATCGTTAATCCAGTCAATCAACTCTTCTGGATTTAAATTTCTAGAATATGTGGATACGTCTATCTTCGACCTTTTCCCAATTTGAGAAATGGCTTTAATCATTCGGGACTCTACAGCACTCATTGCTTCTTCTTCTTCTTCTGACGGGTCATCAACTCCGCAAGCTTCATCATCGCTCTGGTCTTCTCCTCTTGGCTCTACTCCTCTTCGCAATTCTTCCTGTAGGGCCTGCACTTGCCTCTACAATGCTCGAAAGTCTCCTTCAGGAACCACGTTCCTTCCAGCACCATGATTTCTTCATGATGGCATTCTTCTTCACTTTTTTTTTTAGAACCCTTAACCCCAGATCCTGGTGCAAGCTGCCTCACGTTCGGCGCTCTGCTTACACACTCAGAATCTTCTCGCTCTGATACCACTTGATGAGGAGCCAAATTTTAACACAAAGAAAAAAACTCAATTTTCATTTAGAAGCATGGAAAGATTACAATCCTGAACAATGGAAGATTTTACACAGTACAAAAAAATGTAAAAGAAGCCGCAGTCTTCGTCTTTCCAGCCTGCGCAATCCTTCGAGCAACCTCTTTTTTATAATGGCAGATTCTTGTTGTAACCGCCGTTCTTAACTGTCCCTGTAACCGCTGCAACGGTCCCCTGGAACTGCCGTAACGACTTCGGGTAACTGTCAAAAGTCATTCTGTAATAGTCCATAAAAAAGTAACATGTCGCGATATCGCGACATCTCTTCAACCCGCCCTTCTCTCTCCTAGCCGGGTCGCGAAAACGTGACACTTTTCCTTTTAGTCCATCTGTCGCGATATCGCGACATTTTTTCGGCCTTGGTCATTCTTTGCCAACCTGTCACGATATCGCGACACTTTTTTGGCTTTTGTCCTTGTTTGCCAATGTGTCGCGATATCGCGACACTTTCGTTTGCTTTCTCCTCTGCTCAAAGTTCGTCGCGATATCGCGACAACTTTTATTTGCTTTTACCTCTGCTCAAAGTTCGTCGCGATATCGCGACAACTTTTATGTCGCGATATCACGACACTGCGTTTTGCTTCCGCCTCTGTTTTGAGTTCGTCGCGATATCGTGACAACTTTTATGTCGCGATATCGCGACACTGTGTTTTGCTTTCGCCTCTGTTCTGAGTTCGTCGCGATATCGTGACAACTTTTATGTCGCGATATCGCGACACTTGAGTTTTGCTTCCGTTGCGTTCTGAGTTCGTCGCGATATCGCGACAACTTTTATGTCGCGATATCGCGACACTTGAGTTTTGCTTCCGCTGCGTTCTGAGTTCGTCGCGATATCGCGACAACTTTTATGTCGCGATATCGCGACACTGCATTTTTGCGCTCGTCGTGGTTCAAAATACGTCGCGATATCGCGACAACTTTTATGTCGCGATATCGCGACACATTTTAACACTTAGAGTATTTTGTGTTTTATTTCACTCTTTTATTTCTTTTGTTTGCAAGATTGTTCTGCGACCACCGGATGCTCCTGCATCAGCTACCTGCATGTTAGTAAAAGAGAGAAATGATAGAAACATGATCAAAATTGCTCAAAACAATGTGAAATTTAACTAACAACCTATCTAAGTAGCATATAATAAAATGCAAAAATAACATAAGAGAAATCTGCCATAGATTTCTAATTGCTCTAGGACGGAGCGATTAGAACTACAGCAGTGTGGGGGATGCCTGGGGGCAGGACGCCCCTCCTTTGGGGCCTGGTTTTGGCACCAATCCACTTGGTATGGGTCAAAAATATCTTATGGGGTGTTTTCGACAAATTTTGTAGGATGTTGTGGCCAAATGTCAGGTTTTGGTTTCAAATTTGCGCTTCCAATAAGCACCCTATGACCTCTCTTCCAAAAGAGATCAAGGATGCAAAAGGCACAAGTCAAAAGGTGTGTGTGGAAGTAAAATGGCAGCACTTCATTGCTCAAAATGCTCCTTCCCTATCTATATTTGAGGTGAGAAGACTCACCATTTTATAGACCTGGCGGCCTCTTTGGGTGAGCATGCAGAGGTGCCACTTGGCAATCATGCCTTCTCAGGAGGGAGAAGATTCATCCCTGATTAGGGGCTTCATGACTACATCTGCAACTACCTCTAGCACTAAAAAATGCTCACTCACACTCCCATGCAAGGAAGGAAGGGTTAAGTGGCAGGTCTGAGCTACCATTTGTCAAGATTTGACTTTTTTCTCGTCAAACCTGCTATTCATGCCACCCTAGAGTGAATACTTCTAATCATCCCTAGGTGGGGTGAATAGAAGTTTGTAATCATCCTTGGATAGAACGAGTATGAAGCAGAGTGCCTGAAGGTGCCAAATTGACTCCTGACATTCCAAAACTGTTGTGAGAGTGGTTAGGACCACTGTTTAACCTCTGGAGGCTACCTTGGGGGATGTGTGTGTCAATGTGATTAGTTTTTATAGTCACATAATCATATTGGTGCTATTTTGATGTCTACAACAGGATCCTTTGCCAAATTTGTTGAATAACCAAATAAATTCCTTGAAATATGCATCAGTTTTATTCGAGCCAAATTTTCTAGATGATGCAAGAAGGGCCCAAATTCCAAGCTACCCGAATGAAGGGGACCTTGGTAGGAGGTCTTCGTAGACTACTCCAAAAATCTACTAGGGACAACACATGAAAACATGGATGGTTCCAAGTGCTCCATAAACAATGCCAAATATCTCTGGCAAAGGTGCATTGGAAAAATAAATGAGAAGAGTCATCCTCATTCTTACTGCAAATGACACAAAAAGAGGGACCCTAAAATCCCCTCTTCCTCACATTATCCCAATTGAGGCATTTATTATGACATACTAACCAGAGAAAGAAGTTACATTTTGGCCAGGAAAATTTGTTCCACACCTTTTTCCACCAAGTGATAGGAAGACTCTCATACTTTTGCTTATCAAGAACCTGATAACCATAGGCTATCGAGTAGGTTCCCTTAGGATCAGGGTTCCAAGCCATAATATCTTTACCCATCAATGAATAACAAGGCCTCCCCATAAGAATAAGAGCAAGCACCTCTTTGTCCTTGGCCAGTCCCCCCTGGGGCCATTCTTGTGGATCTTTCCACCTATACATCTCCATATTTCCAAGAGACTAGATTTTTTTAAAGTCCTCCACACGAGACCAACTTTCTTCCAAGAAAAAAACACTTACGAAACATAACCTAGGATATTGATTCAATATAGGAGGGTGACAATCCAAAAGAATCCTCTCAAAAAAGAGCAATTGATCCCTGATTGCAAATATAGAACAAATCCTACTTGATTAAATTAGCTCTTTTTTTTAGAGTGTCCCAGATAACTAAACCTTTTCCAACCAAGCTGACTCTAGGGATCTCATCCTCAGAAATACCTCTCAAGTATTTACAAGATAATATTTTAACCCAAATCTGATCTTGAGAGGTACACCATCTCTAATAAATATTTACAGCCAAAATATGCCCAAAAAGAGCTTTCTATCACAACCCAAGGCCTCCCTCTTGCATCGGCCTATATATAGAATCCCACCTAACCAAACTTTATTATATTGATCAAGTTTTCTAGACCATAAAAATTGTCTTGACAAAGCATCCATGTCCTTGATGAAGTGAGAGGGAGCTATTTGTACAAAACATCTATAAATGGGTAAATCTTGAACAACAAATTTTAAAAGCAACACTCTACCTGCGGTGGATAGCCATCCGAAAGTCCAGTGATTCACCTTCCTTCTAAACTTATCAAGCATAGATTGCCAAGAAGATCTAGGTAGAGGATGATATGAAATTGGAATACCAAGATAAATGAAGGGGGGAGTCCCAACCTAGAATCTTAGAATACGAGCAATCCTGGATTGAATAAGAGGAGAGGTATTGAAGAAGAAAATAGAAGACTTGTCCTCATTAATCAACTATCCAGAAGCACCAAGATATATGTCAAGAAACTATCTAATATTTCCAGCTTTCCTGATAGTGGCAACTCCCAACAAAGCAGTATCATTAACAAATTGAATGTGGGAAAGAGGTGGCAAACTACTATCCCACTTCCACCATTGAATGAGACCCTGCATGACTTGAGACTTAAGCAATATTCCCAACCCTTCTGCCATAATGATAAACAAATAAGGAGATAAAGGATATCCTTACCTCAATCCCCTTGAGGCCTCAAACAGATCTGATGGCTCATTATTAACAAGAACAGAGAATGAGGAAGAAGAAACACAGCTCATCACCCATCTAATCCATTCCTCCTCAAATCCAAAAGCAACAAGAACTTTATGAATAAAGGACCATCCGACCCGATCATAGGCTTTGGCCATGTCGAACTTAATGAACATAGTTTTCTCTTTAGAATTTTCCATCGAGTGAATAGCTTCTGTAGCAATAACAACCCCATCCAAGATTTGTCGGCCAACAACAAACCCTCCTTGCTCCTTAGATATGATTTTTCTCAACCATATCTTCAACCTCTCAACAATAATTTTTGTGATGATCTTATACACAACATTGCAAAGAGCAATAGGCCTGAACATATCCAAGGAATTTGCTCCCTCTTTTTTGGGTATAAGCACCACAAAGGTAGCATTTAGTGCCCTTAGCATCTGTTTGTTATTTTGGGACTCATGGACCACATCCAAAAGATCAAATTTGATTAAATCCTAAAAATCCTAATAAAACTCAATTGGGAATCCATCTGGTCTTGGGGCTTTTCCTTTTTGATCTTGAATACAATATTTTCCAACTCTTCAAGGGAAATTGGACCCATCAAGTGCTCATTCATCTCTCTAGAAAAAATCACTAGAATACAATGTAGAATAAGCTTTTCATTATCATCATATGATAGGGAGTCCATTGATAAATATTACTCTACAAAGATATAAATAAAGGAAGAAAAATTGAAGGTTGCAAGAAGACTTCAAGAGAGTAAGAAAACTTGAAGGTAGCAAGAAGACTTCAATCAAGAAAAACTTGAATATAATATTTTTGGAAGGTAAGTATAGCAAACTTCAAGATAACAAGAAGTCTTGAGGATAATTTGAGTTAAATAACACATATTTTTGACAAAGATAGTGTAGGGCAACATATTTGGTTATGGAAGAGATTAATCCAAAGCATCATAGAAGTCTCTAGAAGGATAACATAAGAACATCAAAAGGTAGAGCAACATAAGACTGAGATAGGATTTATACCATAGAGTTATTTACAAGAGTAGGTCTCATTCAAAGAATATCAACTTCGAATCCAAGAGCAAAAGCATAATGATATTGAAGTAATTTATGAATTTTGGGAGAAGAATATTGTAAAAATTATGAGCCCCCATTACAAGAAAATGCGAAGGAATTACGAAGTTGAAATTACAAGGTAATGTCAAGGTATGTGAGCAACAAGTATAAGCTATCATTAGAATATTTATGGATATTTATTTTTCTTAAAGGTATTGAGTGAATCTTGTGCAAAGTTTGAAGTGTAAATTTTATTTTTGATGCCTCTAGAGTCACCTGATCCTGCATAGCAACATAGAAGAAATAAATCAAGAGGTGAGAAGTGATTTAGAAAAGAGTACCATGACATACAAATAACATGCTGATCACAAGCAAAGAGTGAAATCATTTTAGGTTGGAAATTTTTTTTAGGCACATTTCTAGAAGGTGTAATTCCCAAAAGGCACTTATAATAAAATGAAATGGAAGAAAATTTAACCTTGTAGGGTCTTGAAGAAGTTTTTTGTGTATGCTTATGAATTAGAACTACATAGAGTGGATATGTATCTCATCTTCAATGTAGCATACCTATACTCATATTACAAAGGATCAACTAGTGAGTAGGATAGTGTAACTTTAGAACCTTAAAAGATTGATTGGGTATGACAAGTGCCAGAGAAGGAACAAGATGAAAATGAGGTAGTCATAGGCTCTAAATTTACCAAGAGGATGAGGCACAAGGAATGTCATGAGTATATAGTCGAATGGAAGAATCAAGTAACTAAAGATGCAGTGTAGATAAATGCATTGCGGATTACAAAGTAATGATTTCAAATTTAAGGTTTATAAAATTTTCATGAAACATTTCTTTTACTAGACGAGTATGATGACCTAATGAGTACAATGTGGAAACATCTTGACAACCAACCATTCGATACCTAAATTATTATGAAACTAGTCCAATTTTTTGAGTTGTTATGTAACTACTTTTCAAAGATTTAAATCTAGAAGTTGTCTCTAAAAAAGTGAGAAAGAAGTGTTCTCAAAAACTTACCCTTGTATCGTCAATGAAAATAAATAAATAAAATTTTTACTAATAACTCTTTGAGTCTTAGTTGTTTTTGAATGTGTATATATTCAATTTGGAAGACCATATTGCTTCTTTCTTGTGTGTAGGATACAGAAAAATCTCACCAAATCATTCGAAAACAAATAAAAGAGAAGCAAGACGTAGATGTCATTCATTCAATGGAAAGGAAAATGAATTGTTGTTGAAAGAGGAATATTAATTTAAAGGTGATAGAAAAGTTATTAAAATAAAACATATGCTTGTGGGTGAGATTACCATCTAGAATACATGTAGAGGATCACTTTTAAGCAATTAAGTGACGAAAGGGAAACCAAGAAGAAATACGATCATATTTACCCTTTGACATTCAAATAACTATCCAAACTATTCAAATTATTTAAATGAATAGAAAGAATCTGGTAAAACAAGGCCAAGAATTGAAGTTGAACATGAGAAGCTGCAAAATTATTCACTCTCACTATTAACATTCCAAGTTACCATTTTAGACCAAGGGAACAATTCGTTGTATAAAGGATAACAAAACATACAATTAAAGAAAATGTCGTATGGTTGAAAGCAAGACAAGGTCGCGATTCATGTACATTTAAATGGAAGGAAAATTTGGCATGTGATAAAATTTGTTTCTTATCGTTTGTTGGGCATATGATAGACGTCATACACATGTATAAGTCTTTTAAAGATTAGGTTGATTGATAAGTGTTTGACTGGTGAGGCATTTTAGGTTTAAATATTAGGGGTAGTCAGTGATAGTAGTTTGATTTGAATCCTTTGAATGCATGCACAATGATGGTAATAAACAATATGAAAGCAAAATATGTCTGGTAAAAGCAACCCCTATAATTAAAGCCTGCTTTTATCAGTTATTAAAAATATTATAATTTAAAAATATTATAGTTGACCAACTCGCCTTTGAAACTTGAAAAAAAAAATAACGTCCTACGATATAGAAGAATTGTGTCTTACGATAGGAAAAGTCTTCGTCATACAATAGAGGGATTTTTGGTATGATTGATTGCATCATTTGTACATCATAGATATGTCGCCACGAGTTTTATAACTAACTACATACAAATACATTTTAATTAAAAATAATTAAATAATTACTCTTAATCAACATAATATAATATTATATTAACAATCTATTTATAACAAATAATTCTAAATTGCGAGTAATTTGTTCTTTCAAAAAAAAATATTAATAACAATGAAGAAGCAATGAAATTTTATCTAATAAAGAACAACTAATAATATTAATATAATATAAAAAAAAATCATTACATTTTACACTTACATTCATTGTTTAATACTTATACGAAAACTAAAAGTTAATATTATAACATATAAAAATAAGATAGCAGAGGATAACAATTTCACTTCGACACGACGACAACAAACTTTCAAAATTTAGGTAACCCGTCATTTTCTTAAAATGCCAACCCACTATCCGTGTGAGTACAATTTATTTGTATATAATAATATAATTTTTTTGGGTTAAAGTTCTTATATTCATCACTGCTAGACTTAATTCCCGAGTTTGGTGAAACGAATTTCTTCCGTTCCAAGTAAAAGGGAATAGAAGTTTCGCTCTGAATGATTCAAAACAATACAAATCTATGCTACCTAGGAAGGGGAAGATTTTTGTTTTTTTATAAGGAAACATTTTATCTAAAAGCACTCGATCCCTATAAATTTATTTATCATTTAAAAGATTTTTTTTATACGTAAGAATAGCTAACATTCTTTATTTTTTATTTTTTAATGTATGATAATAGGTAACATCTTTTTCATTTTTAATTACTAGAATACACAAGGTAGACATTATCTTTTGGGAAAGTTGTCTAGGAACACAAGGTTAAATTATTGGAGTTATCTCTATAACTTTTGTTTTGCTTCCGTAAATATGACACGGAGTGAAAGAGACCCCCCTGACTTGATGTTGATACTGTCAAGCTGGCACACACTTAATAGAATCAGGTCACTACCTCTACCCAACAAAACTTGCCTTCAAAGTTTAATCTAATTTTTTCTTTGTAGACACCTAAAACTTACCAATTCACCATGGAGATTTTATTATTTTAAAAATTGAAAAAGAATACAAAGACAACGTTGACTTTGCATCTGTAAACCATTACTTGTGTCCATTGTAATGTTTGTTTAAAGTTGCTCGTCATAAGTCAAATGCTAAAATTGGTGTTCCTGTGTAATCATTTCAAACGTAGTGGTAACAAATTTTGACTTTGCGAGCAATACGAACCAGCATTAGCATTGCTCTGTACCCAAAATTGATGGGTTGTCCAATGATATTGTGTCGGTTTGGCCGCGTGGGGTACACAGAATCTATGTATCCCGGAATAATTCATACTTACGAGTTGAATATCGAACCGTTCCGCGTCCAAGACTATAATGGCGACTAGAAATGCAAGCCTACCGCAACGTGGAAAAATCAAAGAAACATTTGATAAAAATTTGAAAAGATAAAAGCTAGGCTCACGCTCCAATTTTTTCTCTCCACGCGTTTTCCACGATAGTGTAGTTGCATAAAGAGATTGTCCAACTGTGTTTCTTGTGTTATAAAAGGATGTGATCGATACTCAATAGTCCACAGATTTGAAGTACATCGAGCTGTTTGCTTAGATTAAACAATGGCTTTCTCTGCAGCAATCAGATTCTCATGCCTTGCGTGTTTCACTTTGGTCTTGTGTTCGACGACGGCCGTGTATGGGCAACTTAGCGCAACATTTTATTATTCGACATGTCCCAACCTGTTGTCGACGGTTAGAGCAGCAGTGAATCAGGCTATCGCCAACGAGAAGCGCATGGGAGCGTCGCTTCTCCGCCTTCACTTCCATGACTGCTTTGTTAATGTAAGAGTTTCTCTGCATATGTTATGTTTCCTGCACAATAGATTTCGGAGTTATGAAACATTAATCTTTGTATTAGAAATTTCTAAATGCAAGCTGGTCGCTGCAGGGATGCGATGGGTCTATTCTGCTGGACGACTCCTCTACTTTAACGGGAGAAAAGACTGCAGTTCCAAACAACAACTCGGCCAGAGGATTCGACGTGATAGACACCATCAAGACCCAAGTGGAGGCGATTTGCAGCGGAGTTGTGTCTTGTGCTGACATTTTGGCCATCGCTGCTCGAGATTCAGTTGTCGAAGTAATTCTCTACATTGACACTTTTTCTTTTTTTTTCTCCCCTTCCGATGTAGTGTGTTCAGGGAAGTTTGTATAGCAGCAGCGAAAAGTTTGTATTGTTTTTCATAACAATCTTATTTTTCTTTCAAATTCTAGCTGGGAGGACGGTCATGGACAGTGATGCTGGGAAGAAGAGACTCGACAACTGCAAGTCTAAGCGGGGCAAACAACAATATTCCGGCCCCCACATCCAACCTCAGCGCACTCATCTCATCTTTCAGTGCTCAGGGGCTTTCTACCAGGGAAATGGTTGTCCTTGCGGGTAATAAATGGTTCCAAGCTCACTATTTCTCTTTTATGGAATCCTTCCATGGTGCGAATGCCTAACATATATTTTCCGTTATTTGGCAGGTGCTCATACGATTGGTCAAGCGCGCTGCACTAACTTCAGGGCTCGCATCTACAACGAATCCAACATCGCCACCACGTTCGCTTCCTCTCTGAAATCCAACTGTCCGAGCACAGGAGGTGATGACAATCTGGCGCCATTGGATCTTCAGACTCCCACCACGTTCGACAACGATTACTACAAAAATCTGAGAAGCCAGAAAGGGCTTCTCCACTCGGACCAGCAGCTGTTTAATGGAGGTTCCACCGATTCTCAGGTTACCACCTACAGCAGCAATCAGAACACCTTTTTCAGTGACTTTGCTGCTGCGATGGTTAAAATGGGAAACATCAATCCTCTCACTGGCTCCAACGGAGAGATCCGAACGAACTGCAGGAAACCCAATTGATCGCCATAGCAAAAGCCCGTACATTCTGGGCTCTGATATAAAATTTGAGATGCATTTATTGTTCCTTACGATAGTCAGAGCTTTAAACTCTGCAGTTCCAGGTGATGGTGTAGAAAATTCAAACTAAATTTTTGAATTTAAAATTTAAACAGTTTCAGACGATGAATTTCTCAACTAAAAGTAATTCAGCGGTGTAGAAAGTTCAAACTAAATAAAATTTGAATTTACAATTTAAACAGTTTCGGAGGATGGATTTCTGAACTAAAAGTAATTAAGCGGTATTGCATCAATGTACCTATTTTATGTATAACTTAGTTATTTATTCTCTAATAGTCTTCTTAGAATCTTTTGACCTATAAAATTGTGTCGTTAAATTCATTGGAAAGTTGCACTCACTACCTATAATTTTTATTCCAAATAAAGATGGCCCATGTAATTGTAACGAGATTATTTTCGGTAAGTCTTAAACTCTAGATTTCTTGACATTGTTCCAGCTTTACCAAAACTAAACTAAACTTATCACTCCTAAATAATAATTTATTGATCTAAATTTTATATAGTAAAAATAATTTATATAACATTTGTGTTTTCGGTAAAGCCTATTTATCCAAATCTGCTCAACAGGTCCACACAAAACCTGCTCAAATCTGCTCAATAGGTCCACACAGAACCTGTCCAAATCTGCTCAACAAGCTCACACAGAACTTATCCAAATCTGCTCAATAAGCTCACACAAAACTTATCCAAATATGCTCAACAAGTCCTCTCTAGGACTTGCTCAAATCAACTCAATAAGTCCTCTCTAGGACTTGCTCAAATCAACTCAATAAGTCCTCTCTAGGACTTGCTCAAATCTGCATAGCAAGCTTTCACAAAAACTTACTCAAATCAGTCCACAAGCCTTCTCAAAGACTTGTCTCAATCACATAGAATCATAAAGAGAATTGTTAGAGACTCAATATGTTCTAAGCTCAATGTTCAATCAATATCTCAATTCAATCTCATAGAAGCATAAAGAGAATTGTTAGAGACTCAATATGTTCTATACTCAAATCCCAATATCAACTCAAATCAATCTCATAGAAGCATAAAGAGAATTGTTAGAGACTATATATTCTATACTCAAATCCCAATATCAACTCAATAGAAGCATAAAAAGAGTTGTTAGAGACTCAATATGTTGTATACTCAAATCCCAATCTCAACTCAACTCAATCTCATCTCAAATAAGAATATGAAATAGTTTGTTTCTAGGAACTTGAACAACCACATGCATCCACTTGACTAGGCTTAAATCAACTCAACTCAACCAATCACCTCAAGGATTAATCCTTTCTCACAAAACCTAGTCCAAGCATGTATTTAACCAACTCAAAATGTTTCCAACAATGCTCAATCATAAATCTCACATAACAATTATATTCATGTTCTTTTCTAGCTCAAGTTCAAGTTCATTTCACAATCAATGGGCTTCAACAACAATGCTTCTAAAAAAAGGTTTAATTACAACTCACAAACTAGAAAACCTTGAAGCATTAAACCAACAACTCTCAAAAACAGAAACCACAATCAATCATTTTCTCTCCAAAGATATTTTAGAAATGAAACACCATAAACAATCAATAGGAGAATGTACCCATACCTTTTTTATGCCAAAGAGTTATCCACAAAATCTGCCACACTTAAACACAACTTTCCTTTCCAATCTCGATAAGGGTTAGTGGACTTCAAATAATCACAATATAAAGCATAACTCAATTTTAACCCTTTTTACTCCAACTAAATAAACACATCCGCCAAAGTCCCTTTTTAATAAAACCCTTATCAAAATAACAATTAATAATCCTTTCAAAAACACTTTAAAAACAACTCCTTATTTCTCCTAAATTCAATTCTTAATAACCATCAAATAAATCATTAAACCCCTCAAGTTTTGCAATAATCAACATAGCCCAAATAAACAAAGTTTAATAAAAACTTTAATTTCCACTAACCACCTTATAACTCCAACTTAGGGCTAAATAAAATTAAATTAATGCAAAACATAATTACCTCCTCAAGGAGATTCGAACCCCCAACTTTCACATGTCGTGAGTGTCTTAGCCATGGCTAAGATTCCAACCGATCTAGCCACTCGCTGGAAAGGGAAGGGCACAACATGCCTAATCCCCTTCTCCACCTTCCATAAAATCAAAAGCGCTGAAGCACCTTTCTCATGCCTTCCAAAACACCGTCAAGGGGATTCGATCCTTGGAATTTTTGTCTGTCCTATGCCTTAGCCAAAACCAATTGCCAATGCGCCACACTACCCACGATGTTTGTTTCTCCGAATGCTACCTGTCTTATTCGCTGCTTCACTTCTCAAGAAATTCGCACGAGCTCATAAACGATTCAATAGCCAACAATTTGATTGCACAAGCAAGGATAAAATAATAATCAATTGAAGCCCCCTTTATATAGTCCTTTAATAATATCGAAGATGTCGACATAAATATGAATTTTTATTTGCTTGATGACGTCGACAAAAATCTTGTGTATTTAGTTTTAAATTTGAATTCAAATTTTAAATAATTAAAATTTAAACCAAATATTAAAACTTAAATATCTCCATCACCGGGGCACCTTTTTCGATGAAACAAAAGCCTAACTTGGCTTTTAAAAAAACCCAGATCAAATTTGTTGTCCATGGTTTTAAATAAAACCTTTTATTTGTCATGTCTTGGTTTTCACAAAAACTCTTTATTGATACTTTTGACATTAAATGATCTTTTGACATCAATGACAACATATTAGCTTAGGGACTCAAAATGTCCAACAAAATTAGAACCCAATTGGTTAGGTCCATTCATCATCTTTGCAATGTTTGAATCTAGATCCTATTGCATAGCCAATTTGGATGGAAAAGAATAAAAAAACCAATTAATATAATGCATGTTAAAGGATATTATACTTGAATCTACATGATTGCTTGCTCATGTACCTAATTGGATGCTTGCATGTATGTATGGTTGTTTAAATCTCATATATTACTTGAACATACGTGCTTTATTACTTTTTTGCTTAAATATACTTGTCCATACCATAAGAATATTGAGTTATGTTATGAGGCTATGATGATCCTAGATAGAAAAAGAAGCACTTGATTTACATTTGCACTAGGTAGTCGATGCTAGAAGTCCTTTCTGTCCCATAATTCTCTTACTATTATTTTTTATATAAAAACTATTTCTGATAAGGATAGGCATAATTTTATTTTATTTATCAACTTTAGTTTAGGTGATATATTTTTCCTTCTCCCATAGTCTCCATGGGAACCATGGTTGGTCTCCATAGTCTCAATTAACAATATCCCTCTCAAATTAGTATTTTTCTCTTTTCTTCCCTCAATTGGACTAAGTGATGCATGACATGATTTTCTGCAACATTGATAACCTAATCCTTTTCCTTGCTTCTATTCCCTTTTGGCATCAATACGACAATATTAAAAAAACTACTTAAAGGTATACTAGGCAATCAAAAACATTTCCCCTCTTCTTTATTTATTTAAATCATCAATACCATTATCAAGTTTTATGAATAATCTAAAAAATATCAATCTCATGATTCTTCGATGGGCCCTAACAAGGTCCATGTTTATGGACTCAATGTTTTATAAAATTGGAATTACTTATAGACTTGTTAGATAATGAATTTACCAGGTTGGATATTGATTTGATCTATTAAGCAATCATGACAATCAAGTATCAACAATCATAAAATATCCACATTTCCCACCATAAACTCTAGCTTACTTAATAGACTGCTTTGGGATTCTAGTCCTATTAATCCACTATCTAGTGAACGTGGTTTTTTATCCAAGCATACCAAGAAATGGATTCATTGGGTTAGTCTTTCTAGTTTAGTCTATAGGATAGGCATGATAAAAATCTAAATTTATCTTGCAGATTCTTTGAATTGATATCTACTAAATATTTTATACAATCATAAGTTGCCTGGTAGTCATTCTTCTTGCAATTAGCCATGTTGTCTAGTGTGACACCCAAGAAGGTGTGACCCTTGTACATCTAGTATCTTATGAACTCATAATTATTTGCACGTGTGTCAATTAATGGATTTATATTTCCTAGCACCATGGTTGGCACACCTAGTGACATACTTCTTATAAAATTCCTAATTTTCTTATATAAAAATGAGATGATCAAATCTCCATGTCCAATACTTTATGGTTCTGTAAATAGTTTGCACATATTTTAGGTAATGGATGCCAAGATTTGAACATCCTATTGATATACAAGGTGATTACAAATATTTTAAAATTATTGCTTCTTTTCAATCAATTTATAATCAACTACGTAATACACTATTGTGGGGTTCAATCTTTATGCACCAAATTTTTATAAGCATGCAATCATTTATAAATATATTAAGAATTATTTCATATGGCCTAATTATTGCAAAGGTCTATTAGGTAACCAAACTCTAATATCATCCAAACATTTTAAATTATAAATATTTTTGATTAACTCATAGTTATCCCTCATTAGGGTCTATCAATTAACCAAACTATGATATTTCTTATTCAATGTATCCAAGTTTTCCTAAACATCTTTCCTAATCAATATAGCATTGACCTAGTTTCTTTAAACATCATTTTGAAGTCTAAGCTATATGAAATAATGTCTCATAGATGTGTAATTTCTTGTAGATCCACCAAGTAATGGATCATAATTCTTGGCCCTCATAAGAGTCTATCAAGAAACCAAAACTGATGAACCTTGTGCTTACTACCTCCTCAACTATTGTAGAGCCATGAGACAATGGGGAACACTTTATCAACACTTTGCTTATCCATAAAGGTATTATGGGTGTGCCAAGTTATTGATCATTTGTACCAACATTTCTTGTTGGTCTATAAACTAACTAGGACAAACCTAATTAATATTATATTTATATTGCACTTCAATCAAAATATATTTACAAATCATCAGTGGGTATAATCCACTCCATCCATAATTTTCTATTAACACAAATTATATCCTCATTTTGATCATGCTTCCTTATATAATGCCTAGGATGGATCATATTTCTAATCATTACCTTGCACATGTATAAGGGTTCATACACACACTAGGCAATGGTAAAAAATATTATTTATTCTAGGATATGCACAAGATAACATAAATAACATTGTATCAAAAACCTACCCATCCTCAATTCACATTTCTCCACTAGGAGAAAGTTGATTGTTATAAAGCCTACATATTTATTTAGACAAATTAGTTATTTCATGATGAGAAATATTTCTCAACATTTCTAAGCATTATTAATATGAAATCATTCAAACAATTTTGTATCTAGTCTATAAAATCATACATCTTGCACATATGCATAGACATTTTGCATGCCCCTTGAGGAGTAGACATTTTTCATGCTCCCTATAGTGTAGATATTTAAATTTTCTCTTGGGCATGGCCCTTGCAACATAGATACTTAAAGTCCCTCTTAAGCACACCCCTTGTAAAATAGACATTTAAAGTCCCTCTTGGGAATGCTCTCTGTGGGATAAATATTTAAAATCCCTCTTGGGTATGCCCCCTATGGAATAGACATTAAAGTCTCTATTTGACATGACCTCTATGGCATATATATTTGAAGTCCTCTCATGGAAATTACTAATAAAAGCCCCTCTTGGGCATTTACTAATAGAAGTCTCCTTATGGTATTTACTAATAAAATTCTCCTTGGGCATTTAATAACCAAAGTCCCCTTATGGCTATTACTAACAAAAATATAATATATATATTTGTATTATATTGTACATATTCCAAGTACTCTATCATCAGGACCTACGTGCTTGTCCATCATCCTACTCACATGTCACCACTCAATAATAAATCAAGTTACACTTAACTATTATATGGCTACTAATCCATTGCTTGGGATAAAATTATAAAGCATATTCTTTGTATTATATTTCTTTTTTCTCAACTATTAAGTATTTTCTTCTCATTCCCTTGTTAGATTCCCCTTGTCTCTTTTGTTCCATTCTCTATCTATGCTTTTTTTTTTTCTTATATTTCTTTTTTGAATTTAGCCACCCTAGCCACAAAATAATTCTTCTATTGATATAGTTTGATATAATTCATCCAACAAAGCCCCTCACTTAAATTTTCCAAATTAATTTTCCCTTTGGTAGCAAGGAATCACATTTTGAGATCCATTCATATTATAGCAAATTGACTATAAATACCTCATCAAATTCCCAATGATTAGTGTCATAAATCAGTTTAAAATTCTTAATGATCTTATTTCCTAATAAATAGTGTCATTCTAGATTCATTTTATTAAAAATAATACCTTGAAGCATTTGAATTTATATATTGCAAACTATCAATTTATTAAAAGAAATTCCAAATCAAATTAATCACTTCATTATTAGTGTCTAGTATAAATGACTTCACCCAAAATTACCAAATTAGGTAGTGGTTTCATTTTATCAGCTAAAACCTCACTTAATAAGTGTAACAAAGTCAATAGTTATTCTTATTTTGATCCATTGACCAATCAAATCATAATTGACCTAATTTATTAATTAGTTACATCTAAATTTTGTAGATCTAGGTTAATTTGTTAAAAATATTATTTCTTGTTAATTTGATCAACAACATTCTCCCATCATTATAGTTTTTATATAGGAACTTTCAACAACATTCTAGAGCAGTATGAATTTTTCATTAATTTTTTTCTCAAGTTTTCTTAATTTTTTGCATTATCATGATTTACAAAACCTAAGAAAAACTTCATAAAATTCACCCAAATTGCTCCTAAATAATTGTGATATCTTCAATTATCACATCCATCCTAGATTTCATATTGCCTTAATCATTTCTCAACTCTACAATTATGAGTCATTTTTAATGCTTTACTTCATATTTTTCATACAAAATAAATTTATTCAATATATCAACTCATTGTCAATTCATTTAAATCACGTCATTAGCCATTTCATACACTATGACCCATCAATACATAAAAAATTATATTTTATCACATTATGAATTTATTCTCAATTTATTTCAAAATAAATTTATACATCATTTCAAAATCCATATCACATCACAAAAATCACAAATGTATCAACACATCATCTTAAAATTCAAGTAGATCCATGTAATGAACACGTCGTTCCTCTACTACACTTCTTTGTTATTTTGCATGTATTGTTTGTGGTCTGATTCTTTTTTGTGAGTTTGTGTGGTTGATTTGAAAGTAATTGCAAATTGATAACAAGAAATAGTTGGAAACAAGAACAAATTTTATTTCAATTCATGATAACTGAAAAACAGATACAAATTTGCATATTTTCCTAACCTGATTATGAATAGCAGCAAATCTAATACAAAAAGCAAATCTAGAAATGTCTCATTTGCTGTGATTTTCCTTCTTAATTCCTCCCAATGGCCCTTCAATGAGTACATATTTCAAACTAAGGTTGGTTGCTCCACATGCAAGTTTGAACTCAACCAAAACTACTTTCAAAATACTACTGCTAATTAAATTTGCTAACCCTTTGAAATGTACAATCTACAAATCTATACGAAAACCCTTAGAAAATCAATATTCCTTAAAAATCAATGTAGGAAAGCTCAAAAGGGGGTGCTTGGTAAAGGCAGATTTAACTGTAAATATCCACAATGAAACCCTCACCAAATCCATAGAATATGAGGACAAAATGGTATGGTTGACCTGCTTTTTTCCCTCAAACTTTAGCAATTTCAAAATGGATTGAGACCCATTTAAATTACCATTGAAATAATGAAACTCAGAAGCTCTGATATTCGATCCAGTTGATTTTAGTCATAGGCAAAACCTGATCTACCACTGTTATGCTTTGATAATTCTTTTGCAATTGATAAATTCAATCCTTCAGCTAGAGGTGATTTCTCACACCTAAAACTGGTCCAATCTTGTTGAGAAATCACTCCAAACAAGCCCTTTGATCTTCTATCAAAAATCCTTGTGAAAAGTTTAATAAAATTTCTAAATTCACCATTTTTTCAAATGAGGCCCAAGTCCAAAATATAAATGTGCAATTAGGGTTTGGGTGCCCTAATTAGGGTTGCACATACTTATTTATTTATTTTTTAATATCTTTAATTTATGTCCCTTTACATCATAAAGAGGGCCTCATCCCCCCCCTTGGCCTAGGCATACCACTTTAAGTTGTTTTTTGAGTTATAACTTAACGTTATAACATTATATTATAAAGTGGCCTCTTTCACATCCATAAAGTGATTTCATAATATAAAGTCATTAAATAATAAATCACTTTAATGGAATATAAATTCACCCATTAAAATACTGCACCTCTACTCCCCAAAGCAACAATCCGTGAATGGTTTCGGATACCCGTTTTGTCGAATAATAATACTATGCTAAAGTCGTCATCCGAAACCCTAAAAATGGACACTGCTAAAAATAACAATTCCAATCAAATTATCTCCAAATAAGCCCAAACAACTGGTAAACATGAGCTCTATGTAAGCTAATGAAGATAATAACCTCTCGATATGGCTCCCCAACAACTAAATTAGCCTACGGGAGCTTGTATATAGGCTAATCTCCTAGGTACATTGACTACCTAGAAGAGGGAACATTACAGTCTGCCCTTCCCAAATATTGCTTGTCCTCAAGCAATACCCAAACATAACCTAGTCAGTGGTCTACATCCCATATGAGGTTGCATAGAATACTTGGATCCCATAATAACCTTAGAAAGTACCCATTGAGCTAACACTGCACAACACTACTCCACATTGCTTCTCTAACAATATGGAATTGCAAAAGTTCCAACTGCAATAGCCTGATGTAATCTCTATCAAGTTTGGCACCAACATACCTGACTAAATTGGATTGAAATATCTCATACCACAACATAACCAAGAGATCAACATCACGTGCCACTACCAAACCAACACTAGGAGCACCTCCATAACCATCACCTACCTAGCTCAGCTCAGCACACGTACACGAGAAGTGACCTAGATGATCCCATGCCACCCAATAAACTGTAGTAGACCAAACACCCTAAGGTAATATGTCATCCATCATAAAAATCAACCAAGTTGGGTGTAAACTAATATGTATTACATCTGAAGAATCATCCACATCCAATTCCTGTAAATCAACAAGAAACTAAACCTCATAGACTAAACCGGTATACCCATAGAGTCTAATTTTTGATCCAGGTGACATCTTTGGCATAAGTGACTCAATCCAGTCCACTCCTGTACTCCCACTGATCATAATATAACTGATCCCCTGATAAAACATTATGCTCAATACAGAAGTAGGATAATCAGTGAATCTCATCATATTATGCCAACCTAAATAGTGACCAATATCTATTATGCAATCGATAGGGTCAAAGATAGCAAGGGTATAACTATAAATGGCCATCCAAAAAATGTATCAACCATAATAAACTGAATAATCCATAGTGATACTATGACTACCTGAGTCAAATAGGACATCCCATGAGTACCAATTCTCCCCAAACATCAACATGTCCACCAGTATCCAAGCTAGGCTTAGTACCTCTCATAAATCCACTTGTATAAACATAAATGGATAAATGTCATGGCTGCTCAAGGAATGAATGACAGCATACCACTCCAATCCGTAATAAACCCTCACCCAAAACATGGTCCTACCATCATCCTCGAAGCTCATAGATACATGCATATGATCCTAGGTGAGTGAAATCAACTTCAAAGTGGCCCTATCACCCTAAAACTGCACCCGACCATAAATGATCTGAATGTCAACTAGATGGAAGTCAAGAATGCATTCCCATATAACACACGACCACCCCACCTCAGCCTCTGTTGAGCCACCCAATGTCTCATCTCCCTACAATGTATCCATAAGGCCAAACTCATAGTCATCATGCTCAATCTAAGGGTAGCATGAATCTCTAGGCCCAAACAAAGAGTACTCATGGAGTTCATCAATGCCCTCCACCAACTATTGAATCTCTATGCATCTCACCTCTGCTACCTGCCCCCTATCTATGGCTACCTCTGAATATTAATTCTCAGCTTGGAATAGTGAATAGTGAGCCAAACTGAGATCCAAACATAGTCTATCCACATCGTCCTCTTTCTCATGGAAAGCGTCCAAGGTGACATCTACATATTTCATAGTTGTATCCCAATCATGTATTACTTACAAGTACACTAATTTGATTTCCTCCAGTGTACCTTTGATATGATTCAAATCAACGAGGGAAACCACCTATTCATATTGGTTCCTAGGGGCCTTATGAATGATGTCCTCGAGCATCCTCTTAGTGTCATTAGTGGTGGACAACACGTGCACTTCATCTTCAGCAAACACTATGAGTTGGTTCTTCTAAATCTTATCCAAATTATCATGATCATAAATATTATGTTGACTGCTACTACAATTTAGACAAAAATCAGAACTAACCTCATGAATTTTAATAGTGTCTTCTAAGATTTTCCAAGCTTCATGTGCCTCCTTGTGTCCATCCTCATAAAACTCATCATTCACACAATCTGAATATGAACTAAAATAAGCATTAGACCCATCATTCAAAAAGTCTTCTTTGTTTTCCTGATGAGGTGAACCATCATGATAATCTGATCTATGATCAAAAACAAACTCAACTATGTTATGATTGGAAAAGTCATGTATAGGCTCATCGAAAAAGGCTACTATGAAACCTGTAACGTCACCATCATGTGTATTATGCCTGTATGATCCTAACTGCAAATCACTTTGTGGATCACCCAAGAATATGTATCTCTCGGGTGCATACATCATAATGGGTTGGATTTGAGAATACAAACCATGTTCACTTGTACTACCATCACTAATATGTGATGGGTGAATGTCAGCTGGTGCTGATCTGGTGTCCTCATGAAGTACAATCTCATCATCTGTATGTGTAGTCCTGTCTACTACACCTACCTCATGTGAATTTTTTGATTATGGCTCTTATTCTTCCCAACTCTCCTCATTGTCCAGGTAGACTCTCAGCTTCTTCTTACAATAATGTCAACCAATCTATGTGCTACAGAAGAATAAACCTTGTACTACCTTCAAACGACTAATAAAAAAGTTAATATAGGCTAAAGAATGGAGTTATATCCATCAATGATTAAGGATGTGATGTCCTCCATGTCACAAAAAATGATCTCATCATGTTCATTACCAATAGAATATATGAAATAATAACATATACACAAGATATCACTATCACAACCCAAGTCAATCGGTAGATTACTGGAATGAAGATTGACCATCAACTCCAAATGCTTTACCTTCTTACCAAACAATGGGATTTTGATATCACTTAATCCCTAGAAGCTGTCAACAATTGTATGTATAATTTCATTCATTTTTGTATCCTCATATGGTGCCTCGTAAGTTGTGATCCATGTGAGTTCACTTAAGCAATAAGTAACAACGAGTATTATCCTATCATCTGAATGTGCCATCCATTTATCTTGGCTCACGGTATCCAGTGTAGGAATTATGGCAACCGACCACTCTAGTGAAGGTTGTTATTCCACCATGGCCAGACATTCCTCTATTTCATTCAATATGACAATAACATCATCATTTGATGATAGTAACTATTCAAGTTTTTTACCTACAAACCATAGTTTCCTATGCCATTCTTTTCTGACATTGACTAGAGTTATAGTTCAATACTCGAATAGGTTGGCAAGGCTAAACTTGATATCTACTACCACTGTAATGAACACCCCGTCCCTCTACTACACTTCTTTGTTATTTTAAATGTATTGTTTGCGGTCTGATTTTTTTTTGTGAGTTTGTATGGTTGATTTGAAAGTAATTGCAAATTGATAATAAACAATAGCTGGAAACAAGAAAAAAAATTATTTCAATTTATGATAACTGAAAAAAATACAAATTTGCATATTTTCCTAACCTTATTATGAACAACAACAAATATGATATAAAAAGCAAGTCTATAAATGTCTCATTTACTACAATTTTCCTTCTTCATTCCTCCCAATGGTTCTTCAATGAGTGCATATTTCAAAATGAGGTTGGTTGCTCCACATGCAAGTTTGAATCCAACAAAAACTACTTTCAAAATACTATTGCTAATTAAATCTGTTAACCCTCTAAATTGTACAGCCTGCAAATATGTATGGTAGCCCTTATAAATTTAATATTCCTTCAAAATCAACATAGGAACTCTCAAAAAGGGGTGCTTGGTAAAGGCATATTTAACTATAAATACCCAAAATGAAACCCTCACCAAATCCACAGAATATGAGCAAAAAATGATACGACTTGCCTGCTTTTTTCCTCAAACTTCAGCAACTTCAAAATGGATTGACACCCATTTAAATTACCATTGAAATAATGAAACCTAGAAAATCTGATCTTCAATCCAGTTGATTTTAGTCATAGGCAAAACCTGTTCTTCCACTATTATGCTTTGATAATTCCTCTACAATTGAGAAATTCAATCCTTTAGCTAGAGGTGATTTCTCACACCTAAAACTGGTCCAATCCTACTGAGAAATCACTCCCAATAAGCCCTTTTATCTTCTATCAAAAATCCCTATGAAAAGCTCAATTAAAATTCCAAATTATCCATTTTTCAAATGAGGCCCAACTCCAAAATAGAAAGGTGCAATTAGGGTTTGGGTGCCCTAATTAGGGTTGCACATACTTATTTATTTTAATATCTTTAATTTATGTCCCTTTACATTATAAAGAGGGTCACATCCCCCCCTCTTGGCCTAGGCATACCACTTTAAGTCATTTTTTAAGTTATAACTTAACGTTATAAAATTATATTATAAAGTGACCCCTTTCACATCCATAAAGTGATTTCATAATATAAATTCATTAAATAATAAATCACTTTAATGGAATATAACTTCACCTATTAAAATATTGGGCCTCTACTCCTCAAAGCAACAATTTGTGAATGGTTCTGGATACCTATTTCATCGAAGAATAATACTGTGTTGAAGTCATCATCCCAAACCCTAAAAATAGACAATGCTAAAAATAGCAAGTCCAATCAAATGATCTCCAAATATGTCCAAACAATCGATAAACATGAGCTATCTATAAGCTAATGAATAATAACCTCTCTAGATGGCTCCCCAACAACTAACTTAGCCTACGAGAGCTCGTGTATATGCTAATCTCCCTGGGACACTGACTGCCTAGAAGAGAGGATATTACAATCCAAAACCACCACCAATATAGTACCTCAGGCCAATATTTGAAAGGTATTGCAGCATAATGACCAAGACTAGCGTACCCATGCTCAAAATATCAGACTTCCTCTCAATAATTATACCCTATGTCCTTTTCACATGATATTGCTTTTGTTTTTTATGATAGTGGATCTCTTCTAGGCCTACCCATAATTGCTTGTGTAATAACAACATACCTATTATCCTTAATCTAATCCATCTTACTCTATTGATCTAGGCCTTATCCTAGTCTCTCTCCTTTAGCACCCCACTGAGATCCTATTGCATCCTAGTTGCCTTCATTCATTTCTCCCTAGTAGTGTCTCAAGGACCATGATGCCTCACATCATGACCTATCACCACCTATGTAGTCTCATTTTGTGACCTACTGATTTGATCCCTCCAAGTATGCTAGGAACTAGTGGAAGAACAACCAAAGGGTCCATATTTAGTGCACACTATGTGCTCGATCTAGAATCCTATACACTAGTGACTCCATCACCTCCACCTATATCTCCATATATATCCTCATCATCTCCTCCTTGCAGCCTATTATAATTATTCTTCCTCCTCATCCAACATTGAAAATCCCTAAATACCATAATGACATGCTCAAATAATTCATGTTTGGAAGGCATTAAAGGATGTGGTATCACAAGTGTTGGTGTCAATTGCTCTAGAAAAAGCTCAACATACCATCTTCAATATCCATCTACCACTCCTAGGTCATTGTTACCTAGATATATAATAGGGGTATCATTAGTGTCATTTTCTAAAAAGAATAAAATACCATGACACCCAACAAAATTGACCTCTCAAGTAGAGCATAAAAACTACATATCTCTATTTATAAGAATCCTCTAAACCTGATAAAGCTGCCACACTATCTAATTAAACCTATGTAGCTTCCACTCATCCTATTTTTTGGTTAGACATGTAATATACTAACCCTAATGAACTCCCACCAATCCTTAATCTAACTAGGGTGGCCTCTCTAATGATACTAAGTCACCTACTTACCCCTCAACTCGATGATAGCCTATTAAACATTCATTAATGTACCTTTACCCACTTTTCATACTCCACCCCATATATAAGCCATCAATATCCCTAGATCATAAGCCTAGCCCTTATATCGTGGAGGTGTCCTAATAGCCATGTGCTCCCATACCCAAAATTATAAGTCTACAAAAAATAAGGCCCTTCTCATTATAGTACACCACTCTATGAAGGATCTTATATAATCACTCCAACACTATTGTACCCTATGCAAATATGATCTAACCATGTCTCATAATTGCTATAACCTATCTCCAAACCCATATCAAACCCTACCATGAGTAGCCTAGGAATCAAAGAGCCTAAGGTGGTAGTAATATGATATAAATCACCACCCTTGGAGGTAAAATTAATATCAAGGATTGACCTCATTGTAAACATATTCCTCTTTATTTTTAAGAGCTCTATACATTATTATTCATCACTTTCTAATTGGACTAGAGTCATTTTGATAGGAACATTTAGGATTTGCTACACATCCTCCAAGGTGATTATCATCTCTCTTATAGGTAGCAAAATGAGATTTGTCCTTTTTAGATAATATTATATTATTTGGTACATGCCAATGTATCACCTTGGTACATTATTGTAAATATTAGATTAGGGTCATGTATTAGATTAGTGAGTTAGTTAATATTTCACGTAATGTAATAATGTGCAAGAAATGCACAAGTTTCATATAATTATGTGTGCAAGTGTTATGAGTGTAAATATGTACAAGTATTTAATATGTAAGGGTGCACATGTGTCCTTATATTAGAAAGAGTTATGTGAAGATTCAAATCCAAGTGTGCATACAAGATAGTTTCATGTGTATATAAGTGTCAAACAGAGAAGCCAAGATTCATGAGTCTTAGCATATGGAAAGGAAGAGTCATGGAAACCAAAGAGTCATCATAGAAAGGTTGTATATTACTCCATAGAGAACATAGAGAAATATCACCAAAATCACTTATATAACCCACATTGTCTACATAGTGAGTAATTGAAGTATTTGTAACAAAAACATGAGTAATACAAGGTTACATACATTTGAGCAACTAGTATTGTAAGTATTATTATATTATATATTTCAGACTTTACATTCATATTAAGTGTATTATTGAATGTTATATTATTAAGTCTTGATAATACATATTACATATATAGTTTATCTTTGTTAAAATATTATTAGGTCCATTATATTGCAACTTCATTATATTCAACCCTGTGATTATTTTTCTGTGATGACTTATAATGAGTATTAGATTATCAAAATATAACAGTGGTATTAGAGCCACAACAGGGTGACTTGCATAAGATTTGAAAGTTTTAGAAGTTTAATGATATTACAATTGGGTAGGAAAAACCATTGAAGATAAGTATCTCCACTAGGTTGAAGAAAAACTAGTGAAGCTAGGAGTATTTCCACCTAGGTTTAAGGATAACTAGTGAAGAATAAATTTCATATTAAGACAAAAATAACTCATAAAAAAAGTTTGTCATTCTCATTCTGCTTCATTAATTTGAATGTATTAGATTCTTAGGTAATGCTAGAAAAAGCTATCTAAGATTTTACTATAGTGAAAAAATAATCTTTAAAAATTGAGAAGCTTCCTACAACAAATAGAGAAGACTTTCATCTTTGATTTCTTGAAGGTCATGATATTTCCTCATGCAGGGATTGATTGGAATTATAGTTAATTCTTAGACATAGATCTTGATAAGTATTTAATATCATTAAGAAAAAAACCATGATAAGATAGATTGAATTAACTTATTTCAAAATATCTATCTAGAATAGAAGGTAATCTATAAGATTGATTTTAGGTCTTGAATATAGACCTTAATATTTGCGGATAAAGGAGACCAAATAAAAGAGGTCCCATAAGAGGTAAACAAAGGATACCTATTAGAAAAGGTCCCATTGAAGGTTGAAGGAGACCAGCTAAAGAATATCCCTTTAAAGGTCAAAGGCAGAGACAAGAGATCTATTGAAAGATATCCTTTATATATTGGTCCTTAGCAAGAAAAGAGACCATTGATAAATATTACTCTATGTAGACACCAAAATCCAGCCACTTATAAGTCATCTATACCTTCCTGCCAGCCACTTGTAAGTCATCCATACCTTCCTGCCAGCCACTTGTAAGTCATCTATACCTTCATGCCTGCCACGTGTCAGTCATCCATCCTTCCCGCCATTATTTGGCCCAAATCCACACTTTCCCACCATTATTTGGCCCAATTTTACTTTTCCCACCATTTTCATCCCCAAATTTATTTAAATTAATATTTATATATATTTTTTAATATTTTAATATATTTTAATATATATATAAATAAAGTTTAAGTGATTTAATCTGAGCCGTCCATCCTTCATTTAATCTCATCCGTCCATCCATATTAATCCGTTTCACAACCTAGATTTATTCTCTACCCTTGGATCCACTTTAATCTTAGCCACACGTTCAAAGTGTCGTTAAAACCCTAAAGTGTGCCCTAAGAGTAGATTATAAATTGAGTCACCTTAATGGCTCAAACCCTATCTATCTCTTCGGTTAAACCTACCTATCTTTCCAATCTAAGTCTGGAGTTGGCTATTGCTATTAATCCTGAGTCTTCTGAGTCTTCTACAGCCCTAAGTATGAACTAAACCCTTTCGCCGCATCCATCGCCACCGCCTGGTCTCGCCGCATTAACAGGAAAAGGTATAGATTCGTCTAAAGCAAGTAATCTTTCTTTATGTATTAATCTGCTGTTGAATTCTACATTCTATTTATTTTTATTTCATAAATCTAGGGTTTTAGACTGTTTCTGAGGGCTCACATAGTGGATCCCTCTTATTAGTTTCTAACTCTTTGATAATTTTAATGTGTGCAGGATTCTAGTGGTAGATCTAATTTGTTGATAGCAGCTGCTTAAGTTGGAGTGGTCCGAGCCAAAGGATACAACGAAGCCCACTCATTCTGTTGAGGTTAAGGATACATTCTTCGGAGATGCCACCACATTGTGCCAGCTAGGGTTTCAGAGAACCCTAGCACAAATTGTAACTTAAAGGGTTACAGGCCCTGTTGTACTTAAAAGGAGTTTCTAAACTCCATTTATTAATAAAAATCATTCATTTTGTACAACTGTTCTGCATTCCTTTATTGTGATTTCTTTATTTCTGTTTGGCGTTGTATCTTTAATCTACAAATGGCGATCATGATGGGACCCCCTAGGGTTTCATGTTTTTAATACTTGCTTTACTGATCTATTCCTGTTTTTGTTTTATTTTGCAGGTTCCAAAAATCGTGAAATTCACTGTTCCAGCGAACTAGGGTTTTTGAGGAGTTTGCAAAAAACGCAGTAGATGCAGAGCGGCGTCTAGAAGTCCGATCCGAAACGCAGAGGTGCGTTTCAGCCTGCGCAGACTCTCTTGGGCGTTTGAAGGCAGTTTTACAGAAAAAGCGTAGGCTTCCGAGTAAGTGCATTTTTTTTTCTTTGTTAAACTGTACTTTTTACGTTTTTGGTTTTTTTGTTGTATTATGTTTATTTTTCAGATCATTGCTTTAAAATGAACAAAAACTAAGTAATCTGGAAAAGAACAGTTAAGCTGTATATACATTTTTTTTTGTTACATTTTTCTGCATTGCATTATTGGTTGTTGCTTGCATAAAAAAAAAAATTGCATACCTAGATGCATATTAGAATAGCTACAAATTATCTGTTTTAGTTATCTAAGTAGGACTATTGATTGGATGTCAATAGTATTCCTGCCATTGGGTGATTCCAGGCAGAGAAGTGGACGAACCTTCCGGGTGCTCATTTGATATCTGATATCATTGGTAGGTAGGGGGTTTTAAACGGTGTACTCCACTTCTTTAGAGGAAATGGCATATTTTCAGTGGCCTCTTGCTTAGATCATTAGAACTTTTGATTTATAGCTTTGTATGTATACATTAGACAACTAAAACACTTAAAATAAAATTCACTGCATTTCATATTGCATTTAAAACAGTAATATCTAGATTTCATCACCAGGTATTGCTTGAGATTTAGTGACGGTGGAATTCATCTCCATCCATTAAAATTCTGCCTCAGACACCATAGGTCACCCCCGAGCAAACTTGCTGGATTTCATCACCAGTAAGAATCTCGTTGTCCTTTCCTAGCCATAGTTTTTACCTTTTTTGTGAATAATTCAAGATTAGATCACATGCAAAACTCATAAACCGGACACTTAAAATTTACTGCAGATTAAGATCAGAAAATAATTAATTAACCGCAGGTAAGACACATTGGTTGAAACCTAGGTTGTGACTGTTTTCTAATAATTTCTTTAGTGTAAATTTATCATTCAAGTTTTGCATTCTTATTTTCTGAATTTGTTTAGATTTATTGCGTTATGGTCTTAACAAGGAATCAATCTAAAGTGTTAAATCTAAATAATCAAATGAATAATTCACGGAACATCCCCACCACCAGCATGGCCACTTATCCTAGTGAATTTCAGGCAGGTTCGCCTGCAAGTCTTTTACGTCCTTATGACGTCTACCGCATGGCCATGCCCATGGAGGAAGATAATTCCTGTCATATTACCCACATTGATATGGCCCAAGTGCAAACTCACTTAATATTTGGCACTGGCCATGTCCTTGAGCCAATCCAAGATTCCCCTATGCAAGATTTTATTTTTCAGTAGGATATTGCATCAACCCTACCCGCTAGTTTCACTCAGGTCTACACTAGCCCCATATTTGAGGCTAATGTTGTATCTGCTCAGTCGGCTTCATCTCCAACATCTTCCCAGATGCTCAATTGTCCTCCTTTGGAGACAAATGTAGTGTCTTCCCGAACACTTTCTCCTCCATTTACCCGAGTGTACACCAATTCTCTCTATGAGGCTGGTGGAACCTCCTCTAGCCATGACCAATTTCAACCCTCTTCTTCCCAAACCATTTATGGTTTCACCCTACCTGGGGCACAGTCTACTATTTCTTCCCAGGTACCGCCTACTTCAGCCACCTTCATTGCCCCTGCTACGCAGTCTCCTATGACTACCATGGCAGCTTGCCCTCCACCTTCATCCAATCATCCCACATCCCTTAGGTTAGAAATTAATAAGGTTAGGGAGTACCTCGACAAGTTGCTTCAGCAACAACAGCAACAAAATGCCCAACCACCTGTCGTAGTAAATCCTACACCCCAACCAATTTCTACCCAACCAGATTTTCTTAGCTCAGGACCCACCTGGGTACCCCAATCTTCGGTGGTGTCCATTCCTACCCCACCTTTCTCCCAACCCAGTCTAATTCATCATTCACCCCAATCACCTTCTCTCTGGTATCATCCATACCAACAACCTGTCCATTCCACACTGCCTAATCCAGGCAATTTCATCCCATCTCATCATTTTTCCACTCCTCCATTGCATCATCATAATCATCAAACAAGTCAAAATTTTCATGAAGATTCTCGACTCCATGCTATGCAACAACAGATTGACAACCTTATGCTCAACATGCCTGGCTCATCTAGTCAGAAACCCACGCTAAGGTCGTTGATCAATCAACCAATTCATCCTTCGGTACCTTCACCACCATATCCGATCGATTTCACATTACCAAAGTTTGACAAATTTTGAGGAACTGAGGATCCTCATGAACATGTGAGCTCATTCATGCATGCCTACTTTAGAATCCAAAATAATGACGCTCTTATGCTCAGAACTTTTCCTCAGACATTAGGGTGAGATGCTGTACAATGGTACAATCATTTAGCTCACCATAGCATTTATGCTTATGAGCAATTGATTAATCTATTTTTAGAACGATTCTCCCTAAATGTACAAAGGAAAGTCTCATTGTCCGACTTATACAAGCTCAAGCAACATGATGATGAGACTGTTTATGACTTTGGAAACCGTTGGAGGGCTATCATTAATAAATTGCCATTCTCCCTACCAATGGAGGAGTTAACCAAAATGTTCACCTAGAGTTGTCTAAAACCTATCTATTGGTTACTCCAATTACAACAATACAAGACTTTTGAAGAGGCTTTGGCCCAAGCAAGTATCATAGAAGACATTAAAGTCCAAGAGGGTGTTTTAAAACCCCATAGAAAAGAATGGCAACAAAAGGGCCAACAACGAAATAATAATTATGGCCAAAACAAACAAGCACAGGCTAGTACAGCCTCAAATGTTAACCAAGTTAATCAAGTGGTGGCGAGCCACCCTGTAATGGATCAACAACAAGTAATGCAAAGTCAACCGCAACCAATTGCTTATCATGCGGTACCCACCCCTCCTCAACCAGCTCACAATACTCGGCCAACCATGGAAACTCGACCTTGGCAAACAAATCGTCCCAAGCGACAGTTCACACCTTTAGATGAACCATATGCGGTCATATTCAACAAGTTATATAGCACAAATCAGTTAACTTTACCTGAGTTTAAACCTTTAGAACCATCTAGAAGGGGGAAATATTACAAGGAGTACCTATTTTATCCTTATCATAGGCAAAATGGGCATGATATCAATAATTGTACAGCTTTCAAACATGTGATCCAAGATAGTAGATTATAAATTGAGTCACCTTGATGGCTCAAACTCTATCGATCTCTTCGGCTAAACCTACTTATCTTTCCAATCTAAGTCTGGAGTTGGCTATTTCTGTTAATCCTGAGTCTTCTAAGTCTTCTACAGCCCTAAGTCTGAACTAAACCCTTTCGCCACATCCATCGTCGCTGCCTGGTCTCGCCGTGTTAACAGGAAAAGGTATAGATTTGTCTAAAGCAAGTAATCTTTCTTTATGTATTAATCTGTTGTTGAATTCTGCATTCTGTTTATTTTTATTTCATAAATCTAGGGTTTTAGACTGTTTTTGAGGGCTCACATAGTGGATCCCTCTTATTAGTTTCTAACTCTTTGATAATTTTAATGTGTGTAGGATTCTAGTGGTAGATCTGATTTGTTGATAGCAGCTGCTTAAGCTGGAGTGGTCCGAGCCAAAGGATACAACGAAGCCCACTCATTCTGTTGAGGTTAAGGATACATTCTTTGGAGACGCCACCACATTGTTCCAGCTAGGGTTTCGGAGAACCCTAGCACAAATTGTAACTTTGTATCACGAAAAGGGTTACGGGCCCTGTTGTACTTAAAAGGAGTTTCTAAACTCCATTGATTAATAAAAATCATTCATTTTGTACAACTGTTCTGCATTCCTTTATTGTGATTTCTTTATTTCTGTTTGGCGTTGTATCTTTAATCTACACTCTACAAAGATAGAAATAAAGGAAGAAAAATTGAAGGTTGCAAGAAGACTTCAAGATATTAAGAAAACTTGAAGGTAGCAATAAGACTTCAAGAAGAATTCAATCAATAAAAACTTGAAGATAATATTTTTGGAAGGTAAGTATAGAAAACTTCAAGACAACAAGAAGTCTTGAGGATAATCTTAGTTAAATAACAACACATTTTTAACAAAGATAGAGTAGGGCAACGTATTTTATTATTGAAGAGATTAATGCAAAGCATCATAGAAGTCTTTAGAAGGACAACATAAGAACATCACATGGTAGAAAAACATAAGACCGAGATAGGATTTATAGCATAGAGTTATTTACAAGAGTAGGTCTCATTCAAAGAATATCAACTTAGAATCCAAGATCAAAAGCATAATGATATTGAAGTAATTTATGAATTTTGGGAGAAGAATATTGCAAAAATTATGAGCCCCCATTACAAGCGAATGCCAAGGAATTACGAAGTTGAAATTACAAGGTAATGTCAAGGTATGTGAGCAACACGTATAAGCTATCATTAGAATATTTATGGACATTTATTTTTATTAAAGGTATTGAGTGAATCTTGTGCAAAGTTTGAAGTGTAAATTTTATTTTTGATGCCTCTTGAGTCACCTGAACCTGCATAGCAACATAGAAGAAATAAATCAAGAGGTGAGAAGTGATTTAGAAAAGAGTACCATGACATACAAATAACATGCTGATCACAAGAAAAAAGTGAAATAATTTTAGGTTGGAAATTTTTTTTAGGCACATTTCTAGAAGGCATAATTCCCAAAAGGCACTTATAATAAAATGTAATGGAAGAAGATTTAACCTTGTAGGGTCTTCAAGAAGTATTTTGCGTATGCTTATGAATTAGAACTACATATAGTGGATATGTATCTCATCTTCAATGTAGCATACCTATACTCATATTACAAAGGATCAACTAGTAAGTAGGATAGTGTAACTTTAGAAGCTTAAAAGGTTTATTGGGTATGGCAATTGCCAGAGAAGGAACAAGATGAAAATGAGTTAATCATAGGCTCTAAATTTACCAATAGGATGAGGCACAAGGAATGTCATGAGTATATAGTCGAACGGAAGAATCAGGTAACTAAAGATGTAGTGTAGATAAATGCATTACGGATTACAAAGTATGGATTTCAAATTTAAGGTTTATAAAATTTTCATGAAACATTTCTTTTACTCGATGAGTATGATGACCTAATGAGTACAATGTGGAAACATCTTGACAACCAACCACTCGAGAACTAAATTATTATGAAACTAGGCCAATTTTTTGAGTTGTTATGTAACTACTTTTCAAAGATTTAAATCTAAAATTTCTCTCTAGAAAAGTGAGAAATAAGGATTCTCAAAAACTTAGCCTTGTATCCTCAATGAAAATAAAGCGAGTATATTGAATGTGTATATATTCAATTTGGAAGATCATATTGCTTCTTTCTTGTGTGGAGGATAAAAAAAAAAAGCTCACCAAATCATTCGAAAACAAATGAAAGAGAAGCAAGACGTAAATTTCATTCATTCAATGGAAAGGAAAATAATTTTTTGTTGAAAGAGGAATATTAATTTAAAGGTGATAGAAAGGTTATTAAAATAAAACATATCCTTTTGGGTGAGATTACCATCTAGAATACATGTCCTACATATTCAAATCAAGAGGATCACTTTTAAGCAATTAAGTGATGAAAGGGAAACCACTACTTAAGAAGAAATACGATCATATTTAACCTTTGACATTCAAATAATTATCCAAACTATTCAAATTATTTAAATGAATAAAAAGAATCAGGTAAAACAAGGCCAAAAATTGAAGTTGAACATGAGAAGCTGCAAAATTATTCACTCCCACTACTACCATTCCAAGTTACCATTTTAGACCAAGGGAACAAATCCTTGTACAAAGGATAAAAAAACATACAATTAAAGAAAAGCTAATGTCGTATGGTTGAAAGCAAGACAAGGTCGCGGAAGGAAAATTTGGCATGTGATAAAATTTGTTTCTTATCGTTTGTTGGGAATTTCAATTATATTATTTTGTAGACACCAAAACAACACCAATCTGATTAAGTGACTACAAACACTGATCGCATTGATATACACAGCTTTTAGGGCAGCCCTCAGAGGTCAAACAGTGGTCCTAGCCACTCACATTGCAGTTTAGAAGGTCAGAAAGTAAACGGAATAAAGATGGTCGTTTTAGCAAGCCTTCACAAAAACAAAGTCAAAACAAGTCTTCATCAAGCGAGCCTTAGTCAAAAACAAAGTCAAAACAAGCCTTCACAAAAACAAAGCAAGAACAAATCTTAAGCAAACTTCAAATCGTGGCAAACTTTAGGAGCAAAGGAAGTTTGGCCTTAGGTGTCGCGAAATCGTGACACTTCGGGGCTCGAGGGGAACCTCGCCCGAAGTGTCACGATTTCGTGACACTTCAGAGCTCGAGGGAGAACCTCGCCCGAAGTGTCATTATTTCACGACACTTCAGGGCTCAAGGGGAACCTCGCCCAAAGTGTCGCAATTTCATGACACTTCAGGGCTCGAGGGGAACCTCACCCGAAGTGTCGCGATATCGCGACATCGCGATATCGTGACACTTCGGGGCTCGAGGGGAACCTTGCCCAAAATTTCATGATTTCGTGACACTTCAGGGCTCGAGGGGAACCTCACCCGAAGTGTCGCGATATCGCGACATCGCGATATTGCGACACTCGCCCGAAGTGTCACGATTTTGTGACACTTCAGGGCTCAAGGGGAACCTCGCCCGAAGTGTCGCGATATCGCGACATCATGATATCACAACACTTCGGGGCTCAAAGGGGAGCCTTACCCGAAGTGTCATGATATCGCGATGTCGCGATATCGCAACGTCGCGATATCGCGACACTTCAGGGCTCAAAGGGAAGCCTTACCGAAGTGTCGCGATATCGCGACGTCGCGATATCGCGACACTTCGGGGCTCAAAGGGGAGCCTTGCCCGAAGTGTCGCGATATCGCGACGTCGCGATATCGCGACACTTCGGGGCTCAAAGGGGAGCCTTGCCCGAAGTTTCGCGATATCGCGACGTCGCGATATCGTGACACTTCGACATTTAAAGGTGGACTTCAGCAGACTTGCATCAATCAAAGGCAGACTTCGGCATTTACCAAGAAGAAGCAAGCATTAACACGACTCAGTTACCATTGGGCATGTGGCAGTTATAGACAGTCATTTATGGTTTTTCCTTGTGCATGCACGTGTAGGTGGGCCAATTGATAGTTAGCGAAATGTTGCCAGAGCAGTCACGTAGGCCCTAATCAAGGCGGAGTCTCTTCTCGGTTGAGAAGGCATGATCACCATGTGGAACCCTTGCGTGCCCCTTTCAGAGAGAGACCCCATGGGTCTATAAAAGTGATGAACTTTCCCGTTCATAGGAGGTTACGAAGAATTTTTCTCAGAGAACGAAGTGCTATAAAAACCCAGACCCGATCATATTCCCTTGGATTTCAATCTTCTGCACCTGTAATTTCCTTCACAAGGGAGGTTATCAGTGGCTTTCCAGAAACATAAATCTGATCTTAATATCCGACAGTGGATCACAATATCCCACTAATTCGATGACAACTCAACACAGTAGATTCTGGGCCCTTCCTTAGTGGATTGGCGCCAAAACTAAGTTCTAACGGGGGCGGCCCGTTTGGGCACCCCACGTCTTTTTGATAGCTTCATATTGATTTATTCTGTATAGCATGTTTATCGTATGATTAAAATTTACATTGTTTACGTAGTTCATGATCTGGATTTCAGAAAATGGTTATCACGTATTATCAGGTTTAAATAGTTTATCGAATAGATCATCATGTTGTCACGGCTATAAACTTCTATTGAATATTATTATGCTCTCACATATTTCGAACATTATCACGTTTTCAGAAGATCTCTATCATTTTGCATAATCACGTATCTTAATTATTATCTTGCACTATGTTGATCGAATGTTCACTTGGGTAAAGCCTGAATTGTTTATTCACGTACCTAAACAATCTTTGCACGTATTTTTCATCGCTTACTAAAGTTAAACATTCTGTCCTCTTGTTTCAGGTGTTACTAACATTTTTTATGTTTTTTTTATTTTGTATGCAGGTTTTCAACAGCAGAGGAGCGGGAGAAGCAAAGAATCACCTACAACAGCGGCGGTGACGTTTTAATCCGCCCATCTCATGTGTGGGCACGCGGAAGAGGGATTACTAGTCATGACAATAAATGCATCTGACTCTCTTATCCCTTAAAAAGGAAGGAGATGTATTGTAACACAGTTTGTAAAGCGTATCAATAAAAGAGATTACCCTATTTTTTATTGCTTTTATCTTGTGTCGATTTGCATATGTTATTTCTTGTTCTTGTGGTATAATATTCCTTTTTATTTCCGAAATATCGTGCTTTCAATGGCGATCACGATGGGACCGTTCCCAGATTGTTTAAATCATAGAAACTAATCCGATTTGTTGTGTTTATGCTTAACAGGTACCGTTTTCTCAAGCTAAAGGTCAGAAACAGCAAGTCCGGGCAGAAAAAGGAGGTAAGGAGGTAAAGTTCTAAAACTGTCCTCGTCATTTTCTGCTGTTATTTCTATTTATTTTATTTGTTGATTTTTTTTACTGCCATTTTTTTTATTATTATTAAAGAAAGGTAGTCAATTTTATTTCTTTATAAAAAAAAAAAAAAAATCAAATTTCTATTTGTTGTTTTCCGGTTTGTAGTGTTTGTGTGGCATAGGGAAAGTTTCTTTTTGCTGCTTGTTTCATTTTTTTTAAAATAAAATGAACCACACACACTGCACGCGGTAAATTAAACCAAGGAACTGGTCGTAAAACCCCAGCCCTTGAGCAAGACCAACGGTGGGTTCATCACCACCTTGTCTTAGCTTTGCATCCATTTCCCGATTGTCACTGTTGTTAGGCGTAAATCCTGACGAAAGCTGACCGAGTGTTGCTGGGGTGATTCCCATGCACGCGAGGATAAGTATTCTATGGTAGGTGTCATTAACAAGACAATCCCCCCTTTCGTACCGCCTATGTTCCACGTACCATCTGCTCTCACATACCTATAGTTTCCCTCTCGTAAGGGCGGGTATATAGAGAGGTTGGTATATCGGTCCGACAATGGTATATTGAAGGGGCGACCATTTATGGGAGTCATATGAGCCAACATTATGCATTTAAACGTTCTCCAAAAATTGCAAAAACAAAAAAAAACATCAAAATGCACTGAACCAGTTTAGGACACATTACTAAATCCTTAAAAGAGATAATCACGGTTTTGTGTATGTGTGTGTTCATTTATGCTTAGTGTAAACAAAAAGATAAATCATCATAAATGAGATAAAATATGCTTAGAGAGTAGAGAAGCACCACAATGGTTTACACCCGTATCCAAGCCCAATCAAGGGCAGACGCTGCGGAAGGTGCACAGAGAGAGGGCGCTAGTCGCCTTCACTTTAGCCCTGATGACTTGGCCATACTGCCTTGGTGGTCTGGCCTACAAGAAAGTCCACATCAGGCCACTTCAAAAAGGACCTATTGGGAACCTCCTCATTGGGGTATGCCCATTCAACACAGCCCCTTTCGGGAAGATGCTTTGCATGTAGATCTTAATGTAAATAGACAACCGCCTCTTGAGGCTAGATCTGAGTGGCCGCAGTGTGATGAAGTGCTAGAGAGGCTTAGTGTCCATGAGGAAAGACAACGTGAATACGCTACTTCTTCCTTGCCTCACATTTGAACAGAAAGACAAAATCCAGAGCGCAGGGCTCTTTACACAGGGCAAGCCAACTCCGCCCGCCCCTTTCAAACCCATGAAAGGGAGTACAAAGAAAGCCATCGCATTCCTCAAGGACAACAAACAATACGGGAACCTTGCATTTTTCGCACCCGCTAGGTATCATGATCATACATCGAGGCCACAACCTCAAGTAAATGTCACCTACCTCGACAGAGGGAAGCAACCCATTGAAATTTTAGATCATCAAGATCGAGGCAAACACATAGAAAAAACATTTAAGCCTCCTGAGCAAAAGAGGGTAGACCAGATTGACCCGGCAGTCGCCAAACATGCCGCTCGCCAAGCCTGAATCTCACAGCTTGAGCAAGGTCATCAGGAGTTAGAGTACTTATACCACCTGAATAAAGAGCGCATGCAGCGTGAAGTGGATGAGTTGCGCTATAAACTACCTGAGAAGGTGCCAAACCCTCACACCCAAAGAGCCGAATAGTATGAGAGGCATAATCCGTTGGTGCAGGACAGGTCTCCATGACCTCGTCAATCTTTGCCTTCGATACCTTATAGACCCGATAGGGAGGCTACTCCCCGAAACAATGATGGGTACCCTCAACGGGGACTCAATCAGGGTCACAGGCCTCTTCCAGAGACTCCTCAAGAATTTTATGAGGAGTACAAACCAAAAATAGAACGGACCAAAACGCCCCATCAATGCGGGAGGGATACCACTCGGCCACCCCCCCATAGGCCTCTAGTCTCCCATAACTCACAACGGGAGCAAACAAAAGAGGAAGAAATAAAATCTTCCAATGCATACAAGGAACTATTAGAGCGTTTGGAGTCTATGGAGACAAAAGCTTCTGGGAATAAAAAACCCACGTTGTGTCAACTTCGTAGTCATCTAGTGCATCCCTCAGTGCCCACACCTCTTTACCCTGAACATTTCAAGTTGCATCAATTGGTAGTTTTTAAATGTGAAGAGGATGCACAAGAACATGTCACAAGGTTCCTAAGTCAATGCTTTGGCATCCAAGATAATGATGCATTGTTGCTTAGAACTTTCATAACCACATTCGCAGGCCCTGCCTCGGATTGGTTCACACAATTACCCAAACACAGCATAAACAACCTAGATCAATTAGTAGATGCATTTCTTGAACGCTTTGCCTTCAACACAAGAAAGAAGGCATCACTGAGTGATCTGGCCAGCCTTAGGCAATATGAGGAAGAAACAATGGCAGCATACAGGAATTGATGGAGGTCTTTGCTTTCTAAGCTACCCTACCGTCCCCCTATGTCTGATCTAACACAGATGTTTGCATGGAGTTGCTTAAAATCAATCTCTGGTCTATTGCTTCTGCAACAATACGACAGCTTAGAAGAAGCTTTGGTGCAAGCCAGAGTTATAGAAGAGATTAATATAGGCGAAGGCGCAATCACCAAACCTAAAAAGAAAGAGTGGAATAAAACCACTAAGACTGGGACAACGCAATCACAACCCACTGCGGTTAACCAAGTTGCGATAAATGCTCCCAAGCCTGTGCAAGAAATGCAGCCCCAAAAGGCTAATTACCAAGCAGTGCCTCCTGGTTACGAAAGAGATAATAAGAAACAGGAGCAGAATCAACAGCGTCACCCTAGGTGACAATTCACCCCTTACACGGAGTCCAGGGACTCCCTATTTGACCGCTTGTCAGCAGAAAATTTAGTTACCCTTCCAGAGATCCAAACTGTAGAACCTAATGCCCCCAAGCCTAAGGGATACAGAGAAGAATTGTATTGTCGATTCCATAGGATAATGGGACATGATTTAAATGGATGCTGGAAATTTAAAGGATTAATCTAAGATCTAATCGATAATAAAACATTGGCCGTGGACAACCCCATAGCTCCAAACAATCAAAAAATGGGGGTATTCAAGGACCCTTTGCCTGCACACGAGGGACAAGCAAAACTTCTCCAGATTAACGAGGTGCAATAGAATCTTCCCATGCAAGGATTCATGGGAATGATTAGCATTGTGACACAGAACAAAAAGTACCCAGCAGTTGCCCCTGAGGTAGCTACTAGGGAAGTTCCAACGATGTCGCAGCCTCAGCAATGCCCTGTGCAAGTACCTCCGCCTAGACCAGAGGTCACGATACGGACCAAACTCATGCAGAGTTTACGGACCACATCGGCTAGGCTATCCATTTACGAGCTTATTCAATAGTCAGCACCTCATAGAGAAGCTCTTATGGAAATATTAAAAGCCATCGAATTACAACCTCATGAAGCAAATTCTTTCAACAACTTCGTGGGACATGTGAAGAGATGTACGGAGTCGATCATCACCTTCAAATAGGATGAAGTCAAAGCAATATCGAATGACATGGCAGATCCACCCCTACACGTTGTTGCACAGGTCAACAGGATCCCGTACAAGAGAGTGCTGGTAGATAATGGCTCGTCCAGTAACATCATTACCATGGCAGCACTAAAACATCTAAAGCTGCCAGCCTCTCATATCACAACCTCCATGTACACGCTGCGAGCTTTCAATGATGTAATATGCTTGATAGTTGGCACAGTTGTTCTACTTGTCCAGGTAGGACAAAAGACAATACCAACATTGTGCCATGTGTTGGAAGGCGAGATGGCTTACAATATACTGCTAGGGCGGCCTTGGATTAGGGACATGAAGTGTGTCCCTTCGATCGCCCACCAGTGCTTAAAGTATGCTTTTGAAGGAGAAATACATGTAGTCCCGATGGACTTGGAACCCTTCAAGTATTGCAATGTGGTACAATTAATGCCTCAGTCGACCCTCCCTTCAACGCATTTGGATTTCCAGTTAAATCCATCTAAATAGGGTCCAATACCGCAGGCACCACTGGTGACCAAAATAGCAAAATCCCAGCCAGGTGAGTCTTCATCATCTGCTCCTTCATTACCAACACCACCTGTCATGGCTAAACAGAAGGACAAGGGAAAACAGATCATGGAATAGGCTCCGCCCCTAGAAGAGGGGTTGCCCACAATATCAATGATATCAACAGAGGAAACACCTAGAACCACGGAAGCTGAGATTCCTAAACCACCAAACATGGAATGGACTTAGGAAGGACTCCTATTCCCTCCCTCCCAAGCATCAAAAATCACTATTGAAATGGCTAGTACAGGCCTGGGGGAGTACATAGTGCAGAATGTTGTGGCAACGCCCGCATTAGAGTCAGTATAGGATATGGGGAGACGTCGCCTTCCCATAGGAACAGTTGTTCCCCTAGGTCACCCGCCCAACCAGACAAATTTTGTGTATGGGGGCCTTGATCATGGTCTTGAACCATGTAAACAAAAGGAAGTAGACGAAGAGCATTTTTTTGAAAACATCAACTATCTGTCAAACCTAGACTTTGCCCTAAAATATCTCGGCCAATGCAATTGGCATGGATATGGGCTAGGCAGATATGAGCAAGGGATGCGGGTCCTTTGCCAACCAAGATATCAGATTCCATATGATAAATCAGGAGTAGGGTTTAACCACCCCCTACCCTTAGACATCTTCGTCAAAAATATGCAAGGCCTAGAAATAGGCAACAAGGGGGGATTGGCACCAGATCTTTATGCCAACCCGAATACAAAATATACATTGGGAGACTACCTCCCATGGTCAACAAACACCCTTGGAAATAGCAGTAATCCCTCTCCTTTGCTAGAGAGAGATGAAAGTTCAGACATAAATCCTCAAAGAGAACATCAACGGCTTTCAGATATATTTTTGAAGCTATTCCCCTTAGAGGTTCCAGTTGAATCAATACAGTGTCAAGAGGATCAGGTTCCTCCACCAAGAGGAGAACAACCGCAATGGGACCAGATTAACTTACTGGAACAAGGAGAGTCCTCAACGTCGTAAGTAACAGTTGCTGAAGAGAATGAACATTTTTGGGTCTTCGAAAGTGATTCAAAAGATGAGACTGAGATGGACTATCTCAGACATGCGCGATGACATTACCGCCCTCTAACTCATGAAGATCTAATGGGACAAATGGGCATAATTTTAGGGCATGAATGGTGGGTAGACCCAGCAAGGTGGGACCAAGTGTTGGATCCATGGCTCCAAATTCATGATGAGCACCGTCCACCTCGAGACCCCATCATGACAATAATGCCGAGGGAAGACCCTGTCCTCCTTTTAGCACATAGGGCCGATCCGTTCGTGCCCGTTCCCCTAGAGCCAGATCCAGAGTATAGGGAGCATCTAGAAGAATCAAGTTATCACACCCACGGTAATGGAGACCAAATTCATTTCATCCACATGATCTCCATTGATTTGACCGCACCCATCCGTAATCCGGTTGATCCAGCACAGTCATTGCATCTAGACATAGATGCCATCGACTGGGATAGCATCAATTCACCTTTATCACCATCAGAGTACTGGACTTTCGGTGAAATGCCTCATTTTACCCCAAGGACAACTCGGGATATTTTTAAGGCTGAAGAGGAACCCGAGGTTCCCAATGCAGATCTAAATTCAGCTAATGATATCCATTTGATCCCGACTCCACATCAATTGGAGGACGGATATCACATGTTAGTCGAGGAGACGACTGATGTAGATATCGAAAGAGATCCAATGAATCCACAGATTCTTAAGCTGGGGGTAAGTCTTTCCCCCGAAGAGCAAGCCGACTACATTGCCCTTCTCAAAGAGAAGAAGGAGGTTTTTGCATGGTCGTATAAAGATATGCCAGGACTAGACCCGCAACTAGTCACGCATAATTTAACGCTTGATCCGAAAATCAAGCCTGTAAAGCAAAAACTATGTAAGATGCACCCAACAGTGGCCTTAATGGTCAAAGACAAATTGCAAAAGTTGTTGGATGCACAGTTTGTCATCTGTGTGGATTATCTGCCATGGCTGTCCAACAAGGTTCTCGTCAAGAAGCCCGACGGGAGGATTCGCATATGCACTAATTTTTGAGATCTAAACAAAGCGAGTCCTAAGGATGATTTCCCCTTGTCGAGCATTGACGCATTGGTAGATGCTACAGTAGGTCACGAAATGCTCTCCCTAATGGATGATTTTTTAGGATATAATCAAATTCGTATCAATCCTGAAGACCAACTAAAAATGGCATTCACAACGCCTTAGGGGACATTTTGTTATAAGGTCATGCCTTTTGGACTTAAAAATGCTGGCGCTACCTACCAACGTGCCATGACATATATCTTCCATGATTACATGCACAAAACTTTGGAAGATTACATGGATGATTTGTTAGCCAAGTCCCTCTTGCACTCAAATCATATCGCTGACTTAAGCAAGATCCTCGATCGCCTCATGGAGCATAAATTTAGACTAAACCCCAAGAAGTGCGTCTTTGGCGTCACATATGGAAAAATATTGGGTTTCATAGCCTCAAAGCGAGGCATCGAGGTGGACCCAAAGAAAGTCAAGGCAATCCTTGAAATGATTCCCCCAACTACAATCAAGCAGCTCAGAAGTCTGCAGGGAAAGGTCGCATTGATTAAACGCTTCATAGCGCAATTATCTGACAAGTGCCGACCCATGAACAAATTATTGCACAAGGGGGTTACATTTCATTGGGATGACGAGTGCCAGTCAGCCTTTGATGAGATCAAACAATACCTGGTTTCGTCTCAAGTATTGGCACCACCTAGACCAGGAGTGTCGTTCTACTTATACATCTCAGCTACTGAGGTGGCACTGGGTGCCATGTTAGCCCAGAAGAATGAACTTCACAAGGAACAGGCTAATTACTATCTTAGCCGCACCCTGGTCAGTTATGAACTTAACTATGCATACGTTGAGAAACTCTGCTTGGAAGTGGTGTTTGCTACCAAAAATCTACGCCACTACATGCTGAGCAAAACTATGTATGTTGTGTCTAAGGAGAATCCATTGCAATACATGATGAGTCGTACTTATCATAGTAGTCGCACGGTGAAATGGATCATGTTGTTGACGAAATTTGACATAGAGTTTATTAGACAAAAATCTATCAAAGGACAAGTCATAGCCGATCAACTAGCAAAGGCTCCTCTTAAAGACGATCAGCCTCTGGTCATAGAACTACCCGATTATGGGGTCTTCCATGTCTTAGAATCGCCAGATTTTGATGATCCTGAGTCACAGGCCGACATAACCCTATTCTTCGATGGTTCTAAATGTGAGCAAGGTGGTGGCATGGGAATTGTATTCTTCACACCGCAGGGTGCTAACAATGCCCCTGTTATTTAAATTAAACTTCCCGTGCACCAACAACAATGCAGAGTATGAAGCCTTGCTCCTAGGTCTTCAGACAACAATTGCCATGAACATCAAATGACTGAATATCTTTGGTGATTCGCTGTTAATAGTCAATCAAGTCAAAGGGGTATATCAATGCAAATGCCCAGTCCTGCAGGCTTATAAAGCCCTTGTGAAAAAATTCTTGGCTAAACTTGAGTGGTATGACATCGAGGCACTCCCTCGATCATCGAATCGTTTTGCGGAAACAATGGCCTCCTTGGGGTCACTAATTCCGCAAGACCTTTCCGATGATATGACAACCATTCAAGTCAAAACCTTATCGCAATCCACGATGGAGCGTGCAAGTTCAGACTTGATGCCAGGAATCCACATTATACAGATTGAACCATCCTCGGATAAGTTCTATCGAATCCGAGATCGTCTAAAACGTGCTAAATGGGGGTCCTTGTTCTCCCCTACTCCCATTAATAGCAACACAACGCTATTCTTACAGGTTCTATCCCATTCAGCATTTTCTAGGGATGAACTTCAAAAGGGATTGGCTGTTCATACTGTTGAGGTTTTTGATCAACAGGACTGGTATTTACCCATCAGAGACTACCTCAAGTTAGGTAATCTCCCACTTGAATTGACTCATGCCACAAAACGAGCACTCAAGTAGAAAGCGACTAAGTATGTTTTGATAGGAGACATTTTGTATCGTCACAGCTATGAAGGAATCCTCCTTCGTTGCTTGGACCAGCAAGAGTCCACTTGGGCAATCGCCCAAGCGCACGATGGTACATGTGGTGGCCACTTCAGTGGTATGGCAATTGCAAAGCGCATTCTTCGCATGGGCTATTATTGGCCATCTTTAGAGCGAGATTGTTGCACCTATGTCAAGAAGTGTGTGAAGTGTCAACATCATGCCAATTTGATGCACGTACCTTCTCAGGCCTTGCAGACAGTCCAGTCTACTTGGCCGTTCTCACAATGGGGCTTTGATCTAATTGGAAAGATCTCCCCTGCGTCGTCAGGCCATCACACATTTATCATAACGGCCACAGAGTATTTTACCAAGTGGGTGGAAGCAATTCCGCTTACCTCTACGATAGGACCCCACATTGTGGAGTTCATTTTGCATAACATCATATGTCGTTTTGGTATTCCATCCAAAATAGTCTCGGATAATGGGACGCCTTTCAAGAACAAATACGTGTGTGCTTTGACCACAAAGTACAAGATTCAGCATAGCTTTTTGACACCCTATTATTCGTAGGCGAATGGGCAAGCAGAGGCGTCAAACAAAACACTAGTTGCCATCCTTAAAAATACCGTCGTAGATAGTCATAAGGATTGGCACATTCAAATCCCACTTGCCCTATGGGCCTATCGCACTAGCATTCGGACACCCACTGGGTCCACTCCGTTTTCGCTCGTGTATGGCTCCGAGGCAGTCATGCCTCTAGAGTTGGAGATTCCTTCCCTGCGCATATCAATGCAGGAGTTCATCAATGATGACTCTATGCGACAGGCCCGGTTAGACCAGCTTACGTTGCTTGATGAACGACATGTTAATGCTCTCGAGCATTTACGTATTTATCAAGAGCGACTTAAGAAAGCTTACAACATGAAAGTTCACCTCAGAGACTTTTGGGTTGGTGATTTGGTTTTGAAGGAAAACCAACAGAATTCTAGTTTTCCATCCCACCTAAGGGACAAGTTTGCGGAAAATTGGTTAGGTCCATATGTCATTGATAGCAAAATAGGACCCGGGACATACCGGCTAGCTTCTCTTGATGGTATCAAGGAAAAATAACCCTTGAATATCAGTCATTTGCAACCTTTTCATATCTAAGAGAGCCAAATCCCAAAAATGCTCCAAGGATTCTTGCAATTGCTTGGTCAGTCCCAAAAGGCTCCAAGGATTCTTGCAATCACTTGGTCAATCCCAAAAGGCTCCAAGGATTCTTGCAATCGCTTGGTCAAATCCCAAAAATGCTCCAAGGATTATTGCAATTGCTTGGTCAAACCCCAAAAGCTCCAAGGATTCTCGCAATCGCTTGGTCAAATCCCAAAAAGGCTCCAAGGATTCTTGCAATCGCTTGGTCAATCCCAAAATGCTCCAAGGATTCTCACAATCGCTTGGTCAATCCCAAAATGCTCCAAGGATTCTTGCAATCGCTTGGTCAATCCCAAAATGCTCCAAGGATTCTTGCAATCGCTTGGTCAAATCCCAAAAATGCTCCAAGGATTATTGCAATTGCTTGGTCAAACCCCAAAGGCTCCAAGGATTCTTGCAATCGCTTGGTCAATCCCAAAATGCTCCAAGGATTTCCACAATCGCTTGGTCAAAAATCAAGAAAATTCAAAAACAACAAAAATCATCAAAAAACAACAAAAATTGGCATCTCATTTCTAGGCATACTCAAATCCATCAATAAAGAGTTCTTCTCGCACTTCATCTTCATATTCACAAAAATCAATCCATCAAAAATACAAAAATCCATAGATGCATTAAAGCATTACATCCGTGCATCGCATATTTGTGGTCATATAGGTCAAAGGCACCATAGGCTGTAACTACTCTACTAGTCCATCTTGTTCCACACTGTTCCATTTTACAAAAACAACAAAAACACCATGCATTGTTTTTACCACACAAGAGTCAGTGGTCTTTTAATGTATCAAGAGTTTTCATGATTTAGTCATCCTTTTGATCTTTAGCCATGTAATGTATCAAGTCAAACAGATTTTACGAAGGTAGAGTTACACTTGAAATACACCTTGTTACGTAGCATCCCAACATAAATTAAAACACAAAAAATTCCCAAGTTGTGTAAACGAAAGATGAAACCTGCACAGTAATCCAGGTCACCATAAGCGAAATGGTTATCTTGTTCATCCCCATGTGCGAATGACCCCAAGAATGTTGAGAGTTGGCAAAAGGACAAGCATCCTCCCTACCCAATTCCCTAAGAATCCCTAGTCTTCAAATAGTTGCAAAACATCAAAAATTTGCAAAAAGTCAAAACATCAAAATTTGACATCCTACAGTGCACATATCAAAAGGCACAAATAATAGTGATTATCGTCACTCCATATCCCCAATCCCTTGCTCAAAAGAAAAACAAATCAAAATAAACAGTGATCTTATCACTACAAACGAGCAAGTATCCCAATACAATTGAAGAAAAGAAGGGAGTTGAACTTGAATCCCTAGAACTCTCAGCATTCTAACAGTTCATGAGGCAAGCCTCAGTACCGGTTTGGTTGATAGCCTATCGGTCACTGGTGGTAAACTTCTCGCATGATGATATATCTATCACATTAACTTGTGTACAGATCAATATTTGCATGTGGATGAGCTAGCTTATGGTATCCTGGATAACACCGCAGATTAATCTAACTAAATACAACAAAGGAGTTAGTGGAGCTAATTAGGTGATCCTCAATGACAGGTTCGGTTGAAAGCCCATTCGGCACTCGGCGGTATCCCGACAAATACCACATAAATGAACTCAATTGCACACACAGGGATGTGAAATAACTTGGTCAAAAACAAGTCCGATTCATACCTTGTTCAAAAGTCTTATAAGATAAAGTACAGTCATGGCTAGTAAGTTAAAACCATCTGAGTCTCAGAAAACCTTGGCTACATTTCTAAACCAACTGCGCTACTTTTCATCCTTACAATACCATCAAAAAATACAAAAAAGAAAAAGAAAAACACATGTATACATACAAAGTCATGCATCACAGCAATTAAAATAATAGAGTTCTAAACAGTCTATGGTGCCATAGCCAAACACCACAAAGTCCATCCATCCATTTCATTTCTATATATCACATACATTTGCATTCATCACAACATATGCATCCATCAAAAGAAATCAACATACAACAATCACATTTATTATACCATATGCATCCATCAATATAATAGCATGCATCCATCAACATCAATCATTATGCATACCATAATATCATGACATATACACAAAGAAAGAAAATCAAAACAACAAAAACATCATAAAAATGCAACACAAAAACATAGCAATAAGCATTGCCAGACACAAGTGCTCTTGCACTTAACCTTTTGGCATAAAAAATCGATGTCAGGGCTTAAATTATCACTCTCCTACTTCCCCAAGAAGGCTACCATAGCTGGACCGCTCCACGGGAAGACGAGTTTTTGATGATTTCACCCCATTATGGCATCACCAAAAGGGTTAACACCCACCAAAAATAGGTCCAAATGTCAGGAAATTGCACGTGCTTAAATGGTAAAACATCTAAAGGCACCCTAACCTAAGTCATCTTGGGTCAAGCGACTCATCGCTTTTCTCACGAAGGTCATTCCCTCATCGATTCGTCGCTTGAGGGGGTAGTCACACTTAGTCACCAATCAACAAGCACACACCCAATTAGGGCAATGGCATGCATTCAAAGAATCATTGACAAAGACAATCACGCTCCTGCTTGGGGTAGTAAACAAGCAATCATTAAATTGATCAAACACTTGGCATTCCCGAAGCATGAACACAAGGTTCCCTCTGTGGACAAAAGGTTACACCCTTTGCCTAATCATGACTGATCAATGTCCAAGCTCAAGTCACACCTCACCAAAATAGGTTAACACTTGAAATCAAATTCCTTAGCTCTTCAAAAGCAAGGATTCAAGAATGCATGCCATTTCCATACTTGGGGCATCAAAAGTTGGTTAGGTTACCAAGAAACCCTAATCATTAGTTCTTTGGTCATCTATTTTTGCTTAGCACTGCGTCACCCGTAGCGCTTCCCAAAAAGGGGCATCTGTAGACACCAAAATAGCACCAATCCGATTAAGTGACTACAAACACTGATCGCATTGATATACACAGCTTTCAGGGTAGCCCTCAGAGGTCAAACAGTGGTCCTAGCCACTCACATTGCAGTTTAGAAGGTCAAAAAATAAACGGAATAAAGATGGTCATTTTAGCAAGCCTTCACAAAAACAAAGTCAAAACAAGTCTTCATCAAGCGAGCCTTAGTCAAAAACAAATTCAAAACAAGCCTTCACAAAAACAAAGCAAGAACAAATCTTAAGCAAACTTCAAATCGTGGCAAACTTTAGGAGCAAAGGAAGTTCGGCCTTAGGCGTCGCGAAATCGCGACACTTCGGGGCTTGAGGGGAACCTCACCCGAAGTGTCGCGATTTCACGACACTTCGGAGCTCGAGGGAGAACCTTGCCCGAAGTGTCATGATTTCGTGACACTTCAGGGCTCGAGGGGAACCTCGCCCGAAGTGTCGCGATATCGCGACGTCGCGATATCACGACACTTCGGGGCTTAAGGGGAACCTCGCCCGAAGTGTCACAATTTTGCAACACTTTAGGGCTCGAGGGGAACCTCGCTCGAAGTGTCACGATATCGCGACGTCACGATATCGTGACACTTCAGGGCTCGAGGGGAACCTCACTCGAAGTGTCGCGATATCGCGACGTCGCGATATCGTGACACTTCGGGGCTCGAGGGGAACCTCGCCCAAAGTGTCATGATTTTGTGACACTTTAGGGCTCGAGGGGAACCTCGCTCGAAGTGTCATGATATCACGACATCGCGATATCGTGACACTTCTAGGCTCAAAGGGGAGCCTTGCCCGAAGTGTCGCGATATCACGACACTTCGGGGCTCAAATGCGACCCTTGCCCGAAGTGTCACGATATCGCGACACTTCGGGGATCAAAGGGGAGCCTTCCCCGAAGTGTCGTGATATCGTGACATCGCGATATAGGGACACTTTGGGGCTCAAAGGGGAGCCTTGCCCGAAGTTTCGCGATATCACGATGTCGCGATATCACGACACTTCGGCGTTTAAAGGCGGACTTCAACAGACTTGCATCAATCAAAGGCGAACTTCGTGATATCGCGACACTTCGGCGTTTAAAGGCGGACTTCAACAGACTTGCATCAATCAAAGGCGGACTTCGGCATTGACCAAGAAGAAGCAAGCATTAACACGACTTAGTGACCATTGGGCACGTGGCAGTCAGAGACAGTCATTTATGGCTTTTGTTTGTGCATGCGCGCGTAGGTGGGTCGATTAACAGTCAGCGGACTGTTGCCAGAGCAGTCACGCAGGCCCTAATCAAGGCGGAGTCTCTTCTCGGTTGAGAAGGCCTGACCGCCACGTGGCACCCCTGCGTGTCCCTTTCAGAGAGAGACCCCATGGGTCTATAAAAGCGACGAACTTTCCCATTCACAGGAGGTTACGAAGCATTTTTCTCAGAGAACGAAGTGCTATAACAACCCAGACCCGATCATATTCCCTTGGATTTCAATCTTCTGCACCTGTAATTTCCTTCACAAGGGAGGTTATCGGTGGCTTTCCAGAAGCATAAATCTGATCTTAATATCTGACAGTGGATCACAATATCCCACTAATTCGACGACAACTCAACACAGTAGATTCTGGGCCCTTCCTTAGTGGATTGGCGCCAAAACTAAGTTCTAATGGGGGCGGCCCATTTGGGCACCCCACGTCTTTTTGATAGCTTCATATTGATTTATTCTGTATAGCATGTTTATCGTACGATTAAACTTTACGTTGTTTACGTAGTTCATGATCTGGATTTCAAAAAATGGTTATCATGTATTATCAGGTTTAAATAGTTTATCGAATAGATCATCATGTTGTCGCGGCTATAAACTTCTGTTGAATATTATTATGCTCTCACCTATTTCGAACATTATCACGTTTTCAGAAGATCTCTATCGTTTTGCATAATCACGTATCTTAAATATTATCCTGCACTATGTTGATCGAATGTTCACTTGGGTAAAGCCTGAATTGTTTATTCACGTACCTAAACAATCTTTGCACATATTTTTCATCGCTTACTAAAGTTAAACGTTCTGTCCTCTTGTTGCAGGTGTTACTAACGTTTTTTATGTTTTTTTTATTTTGTATGCAGGTTTTCAACAGCAGAGGAGCGGGAGAAGCAAAGAATCACCTACAACAGTGGCGGCGACGTTTTAATCCGCCCATCTCATGTGTGGGCATGCGGAAGAGGGATTATTAGTCGTGACAAGAAATGCATCTGACTCTCTTATCTCTTAAAAAGGAAGGAGATGTATTGTAACACAGTTTGTAAAGCGTATCAATAAAAGAGATTACCCTATTTTTTATTGTTTTATCTTGTGTCGATTTGCATATGTTATTTCTTGTTCTTGTGGTATAATATTCCTTTTTATTTCTGAAATCTCATGCTTTCATATTCATATGATAGACGTCATTTAAGTTTTTAAAGATTAGGTTGATTGATAAGTGTTTGTTTAGTCACGTACTTATATTTATTAAAAATACATTAGATTTAAATTTTAGGGGCAGCCAGTTTGCAAATATAATAGTTTGATCTGAATCCTTTAAGTGCACGCACAATAATAATAAAAATATCTCATACAAAATCAATAAAAAAAAAAGTTTAATAAAAACAACCCTTATAATTAAAACCCTATTTTTACCAATTACTAAAAATATTATAATTTAAAAATATTATAATTGACCCAAACTCCCTAAAAATAACTTCGTACGATATAGAAGAATTGTGTCCTCGTCATACAATAGAGGGCTGTGTGATTGCTTGCATCATTTGTACATCATAGATATGTCGCCACGAGTTTTATAATTAACTACATATAAATACATTTTAATTAAAAATAATTAAATAATTATTATTATTATTATTTTTGATGAGGAATCTTTTATATATAACATATTCGCAACATGTGAGGGGAAAGATTTGAACTTGGGCCTCTCCATAACTAGAGAGTTATAACTACCCACTTGCTCTCCAACTCCTCTACATGAACAGATTAAAATAATTACTTTTAATCAACATAATATAATATTATATTAATAATTTATTTATAACAAATAATTCTAAATTGCGAGTAATTCGTTATTTAAAAAAATATTGTAATGTATAAAATAACAATGAAGAAGCAATGAAATTTTTATCTAATAAAAAAACAATTAATAATATTAATATAATATAAAAAAAAAATCATTACATTTTACACTTACATTAATGTTTATAAAAAAAAATCATTGTTTAATACTTATACGAAAACTAAAAGTTAATATTATAACATATAAAAATAAGATAGCAGAGGATAACAATTTCACTTCGACACAACGACAACAAACTTTAAAAATTTAGGTAACCCGTCATTTTCTTAAAATTTAGGTAACCCATCATGTGAGTACAATTTATTTGTATATAATAATATAATTTTTTTGGGGTTAAAACTCTTATATTCATCACTGCTAGACTTAAGTCGCGAGTTTGGTGAAACAAATTTCTTAAATCGTGTAATGTTCACTGGAGGTTGACTTTGGTTGTTCGACAAATTCTTCAAATCTGTTGTAATTTGGAGTTTATCTTTTTTGTTCACATTCCTCGGGAATGGAATAGGGTTGCGGACTGTTTGGCCAAATGGGCTTCTCAGTTTCAGGGGAATTGGTCTGTTAAGGGTTGGGATAACCTCCCTTTGGACTGTTCTCAGCAACTTCATAATTTACTTGCTGAGGATATGTCTGTTTGAGGTTTTTGTTGGCTATTTTTGCTAGTTGTTTGTTCTCTACTGTAAGGTTTCTTTGATCTAATAAATTTTTACCCCTCTTTTAAAAAAAAAAAGGGAGTAGAAGTTTCGCTCTGAATGATTCAAAACAATACAAATCTATGCTACCTAGGAAGGGGAAGATTTTTTTTTTTTTTAATAAGGAAACATTTTATCTAAAAGCACTCGATCCCTATAAATTTATTTATCATTTAAAAGTTTTTTTTTTTAATACATAAGAATAGCTAACATTCTTTATTTTTATTTTTTTTAATATATGAAAATAGGTAACATTTTTTTCATTTTTAATTACTAGATACACAAGGTAGACATTATCCTTTGGGAAAGTTGTCTACCAACACAAGGTTAAATTATTGGAGTTACCTCTATAACTTCTATTTTGCTTCCGTAAATATGACACGGAGTGAAAGAGACCCCCCTGACTTGATGTTGATACTGTCAAACTGGCACACACTTTATCTGTACTACCATTATCAATAATAATATTACAGATTTTACTTGAACATTTGCACCTCGTGCGAAACAGGCTTTTTCGCTGGTCTGGTTCCCTCTCTTCGTTCAACAAGGTTCTCCTTGTGATCATCACTTCTCGTTCTGCTTCTTTAGAGTGCTCAGATTCAACACTATCCTCAACAATCGCAACTTGAGCATTTGCTTCAGGCCTTCTATTCGGTGGTTCTTGGTGTTGGGGACACTCATATGATCGATGCCCCTCTTCCCCGCAATTGAAGCAGGTTCCATGAAATCTTCCTCTTCCATATCTGCGTCCACCTCTACCTCTTCCCCTTTGATAATAATTGTTCTGATTACGAGGACGGTATGCATTATCCTCCTATTCTTGGTGATTGCTTGTTTCACCAGTCTTTTGCGAGCCGTCATATTTACCTCCACTAGTTCTACCACCAGTTCTTCCACCACGACCTCTTCCTCTCTGTTTACTGTCAAATCTACGATTCAGTTTCTCTTCCACTTTCAGAGCAAACCGGTAAGCATCTTCAATGGTGCTCATTCGAACCAAACTCAATTCTTCTTGTATGTCTGGTTCTTAACCCATTAATGTAACGGGCTACTCTCTCTTTATTTGCTTCTGTATGGCCAGTTATGGTGGAAATTTTAAAAAATTCCTCTGTATATTCTTTAACAGATTTGTTGGACTGTCGCAAACTCTGCATTTTTCGCAATAGATCTAATTCGTAATCTGTCGAAATAAACTACCGTTTCAATTTTTCAACCATTTGATCCCACCTGGTGATCTTTTCTTTTCCTCTATGATTACGTTTCAGCTGCACTCCTTTCCACCATATGCCAGCATGGCCTTTCAACTTTGTTCTTGCAAATTTTATTTGATTTGGATCTTCAACCTCCTCATATTTGAAATATTCCTCCATATCGTTAATCCAGTCAATCAACTCTTCTGGATTTAAATTTCCAGAATATGTGGATACGTCTATCTTCGACCTTTTCCCAATTTTAGAAATGGCTTTAATCATTCGGGACTCTGCAACACTCATTGCTTCTTCTTCTTCTTCTGACGGGTCTGAAAGCATGAGATTTCGAAAGAAAAATAGTATTGAGATGCACTATAAACAAAAACTAACTCGATGCATGAAATAGGAAGAACGTAATCAAATCGAGACAAAATATAAAGAGAAAGCAGGAGCACAGCCCTTTTATATTAATTCCAAACTCGGTTACAATACATCTCCTCCCTTTTCAAGGGCTAGGAGTGTTAGCATGTCTTGGTTACAATCGTGATCAATACTCCTTTCGCATGCCCACATTTAAAATGGGCGGGCCAGAGTGTTGTCGTCGCTTGTGATAATGAATCCTTGCTTGCTGCTTCTCCTACGATCAAAGAAACACAGAGACATTAGTAGCACCTGTAACAAAAGGATAGAATGTTTGACTTTAGAAATCAATAAGAAATACGTGCAAAAGATTGATTAAATACGTGAATAAAATAACTCAGGTTGCTGCCAACAAAACAGTCGGTGAATCTGGTCGCTGTTACCTGCAAGTTAGTGGGACAACAAAAGCCGTGAGAGCATGATGAAATCTAATTAAAACATTATGAAATTGAATACACATTCAAATTAGACGTCGCTACCTGCAAGTTAATGGGATAGCAAAAGCCGCGAGAGCATGATGAAATCTAATTAGAACATTATGAAATCAAATACGTAAGCTATCTAAACAACATAGAGTGTAATGTGAAATAAACACGTGATAACGAAATAAATTAAATTGAAACTAAGAGCGTGCGGGGCGCCCGAGCGGGCCGCCCACCGTTGGAATTTGATTTCGATGCCAATCCACTAGGGATGGGCCCAAAATCTCAAAGAATGTGGTGTCGTCGAATTGATGGATTGAATGTGGTAAAATTTTGGGTTTAGGTCCGGATCCACGCTTCTAAAAGCCACCCACTAACCTCTCTTGCGAAAGAGATTACAGGTGTAGAAGAGATGAATAAAAAAGGAATGCAATCGGGTGTTTAATTTGGCAGCACTTCGTTGCTTTCGAATGTCTACCAACTTGTTTTTTTGGGTGGGAAAGTCCACCATTTTATAGACCCAGGGGGTCTCTTTGGGGGCATGCAAAGATGCCATGTGGCGGCCATGCCTTCCCAAGAGGGAGGAGACTCCTCCTTGACTTGTGCTTCCATGACTGCCCTTGTGACAGTCCTCTAACTGCCAATCTACCCACCTATGCACGCCTGCATGGTAGGAGGCAATAATTGACTGTCTTCAGAAACCACTCGCTTAATGTCTACTTTAATTGGTTAAATTCCACCTTCGATTGGTTAAAGTCTGCCTTTGATTGGTTGATGTTTGCCCAGGCACAAAGGCGGGAGTTTGTCGTGATATCATGATGTTGCGATATCACGACACCTAAGCCTTAGGTTTCTTTTTGGCCAGAAGTGTCGTGATTTCGTGACACTTCTGGCAAAGGCCCTCTTTTGGCCAGAAGTGTCACGATTTCGCGACACTTCTGGCAAAGGCCCTCTTTTGGGCTTTGGTGTTGCGATATCGCGACGTCGTGATATTGCAACACCCTTGACCAAGGCTTTCTTTTAGGCTTTGGGTGTCACGATTTCGTGACGTCGCGATTTCGCGACACCCTCGACCAAGGCTTTCTTTTAGGCTTTGGGTGTCACGATTTCATGACGTCACGAAATTGTGACGTCGCGATTTCGTGACACCCTCGACCAAGGCTTTCTTTTAGGCTTTGGGTGTCGTGATTTCACGACGTCGCAATTTCGTGACACCCTCGACCAAGGCTTTCTTTTGACTTTGCTTTTTTAAAACGACCAACTTTGCTTTGTTTAATTTTTGACTTTCTAAACTACTGTGTAAGTGGCTAGGACCACTGTTTGACCTCTGAGGGCTGCCCTGAAAGCTATGTGTGTTAATGCGATCAGTGTTTGTAGTCACATAATCGGATTGGTGCTGTTTTGCTGTCTACAGGGTCATCAACTCCCCAAGCTTCATCATCGCTCTGGTCTTCTCCTCTTTGCTCTACTCCTCTTCGTAATTCTTCCTGCAGGGCGTGCACTTGCCTCTGCAATGCTCGAAAGTCTCCTTCAAGAACCACGTTCCTTCCAGTGCCACGATTTCTTCGCGACAAAATTCTTCTTCACTTTTTTTTTTCAGAACCCTTAACCCCAGATCCTGGTGCAAGCTGCCTCACGTTCGGCGCTCTGCTTACACACTTAGAATCTTCTCGCTTTGATACCACTTGATGAGGAGCCAAATTTTAACACAAAGAAAAAAAACTCAATTTTCATTTAGAAGCATGGAAAAATTACAATCCTGAACAATGGAAGATTTTACACAATACAAAAAAATGTAAAAGAAGTCGCAGTCTTCATCTTTTCAGCCTGCGTAATCCTTCGAGAAACCTCTTTTTTATAATGGTAGATTCTTGCTGTAATCACCATTCTTAACTGTCCTTGTAACCGTTGCAACGGTCCCCTGGAACTGCCATAACGACTTCGGGTAACTATCAAAAGTTGTTCTATAATAATCCGTGAAAAAGTAACATGTCACGATATCACAACATCTCTTCAACCCACCCTTCTCTCTCCTAGTCGGGTCACAAAAACATGACACTTTTCCTTTTAGTCCATCTGTCGCGATATCGCGACATTTTTTTGGTCTTGGTCATTCTTTGCCAACTTATCGCAATATCGCGACACTTTTTCAGCTTTTGTGCTTGTTTTCTAATGTGTCACGATATCGCGACACTTTCGTTTGCTTTCTCCTCTGCTCAAATTTCATCGCGATATCATGACATCTTTTATTTTCTTTTACCTTTACTCAAAGTTCATCATGATATCGCGACAAATTTTATGTTGCGATATCGCGACACTGTGTTTTGCTTCCACCTCTGTTCTGAGTTTGTCGTGATATCGTGACAACTTTTATGTCGCGATATCGTGACACTGCATTTTACTTCTGCCTCTGTTCTGAGTTCGTCGCGATATCGCGACAAATTTTATGTCATGATATCGCGACACTTGAGTTTTGCTTCTGTTGCGTTCTGAGTTCATCACGATATCGCGACAACTTTTATGTCGTGGTATCGCGACACTTGAGTTTTGCTTCCGCGACGTTATGAGTTCGTAGCAATATCGCGATAACTTTTATGTCGCGATATCGTGACATTGCATTTTTGCGCTCATCGTGGTTCAAAATACGTCGCGATATCACGACAACTTTTATGTCGTGATATTGCGACACATTTTAACACTTAGAGTATTTTGTGTTTTATTTCACTCTTTTATTTCTTTTGTTTGCAATATTGTTCTGCGACCATCGGATGCTCCTGCATCAGCTACCTGCATGTTAGTAAAAGAGAGAAATGATAGAAACATGATCAAAATTGCTCAAAACAATGTGAAATTTAACTAACAACCTATCTAAGTAGCATATAATAAAATGCAAAAATAACATAAGGGAATCTACCATAGATTTCTAATCACTCTGGGATGGGGCGATTAGAACTACAGAAGTGTGGGGGGCACCCGGGGGCAGGACGCCCCTCCTTTTGGGCCCGATTTTGGCACCAATCCACTTGGTATGGGTCAAAAATATCTTATGGGGTGTTTTTGGCAAATTTTGTAAGATGTCGTGGCCAAATGTCAGGTTTTGGTTTCGAATGTGCGCTTCCAATAAGCACCCTATGACCTCTCTTCCAAAAGAGATCAAGGATGCGAAAGGCACAAGTCAAAAGGTGTGTGTGGAAGTAAAATGGCAGCACTTCATTGCTCAAAATGCTCCTTCCTTGTCTATATTTGAGGTGAGAAGACTGACCATTTTATAGACCTGACAGTCTCTTTGGGTGAGCATGCAGAGGTGCCACTTGGAAATCATGCCTTCTCAGGAGGGAGAAGATTCCTCCCTGATTAGGGGCTTCATGACTACATCTGCCTGAAGTTTGTAATCATCCTTCGATAGAACGAGTATGAAGCAGAGTGCCTGAAGGTGCCAAATTGACTCTTGACCTTCCAAAACTGTTGTGAGAGTGGTTAGGACCACTGTTTAACCTTTGGAGGCTACCGTTGGGGATGTGTTTGTCAATGTGATTAGTGTTTACAGTCACATAATCATATTGGTGTTGTTTTGATGTCTGCAATAGGATCCTTTGCCAAATCTGTTGAATAACCAAATAAATTCCCTAAAATATGCATCGGTTTTATTTGAGCCAAATTTTCTAGATGATGCAAGAAGGGCCCAAATTCCAAGCTACCCGAATGAAGGGAACCTTGGTAGGAGGTCTTCCTAGACTACTCCAAAACTCTACTAGGGACAACACATGAAAACATGGATTGTTCCAAGTGCTCCACAAACAATGCCAAATATCTCTGGCAAAGGTGCATTGGAAAAATAAATGAGAAGAGTCATCCTCATTCTTACTGCAAATGACACAAAAAGAGGGACCCTGAAATCCCCTCTTCCTCACATTATCCCAATTGAGGCATTTATTATGACATACTAACCATAGAAAGAAGTTACATTTTGGCCAGGAAAATTTGTTCCACACCTTTTTCCACCAAGTGATAGGAAGACTCTCATACTTTTGCTTATCAAGAACCTGATAACCATAGGCTACCGAGTAGGTTCCCTTAGGATCAGGGTTCCAAGCCATAATATCTTTACCCCTCAATGAATAACAAGGCCTCCCCATAAGAATAAGAGCAAGGACCTCTTTTTCCTTGGCCAGTCCCCCCTAGGGCCATTCTTGTGGATCTTTCCACCTATACATCTCCATATTTCCAAGAGACTGGATTTTTTTAAATTCCTCCACACGAGACCAACTTTCTTCCAAGAAAAAAACACTTACAAAACGTAACCTAGGATATTGATTCAATATAGGAGGGTGACAATCCAAAAGAATCCTCTCAAAAAAGAGCATTTAATCCCTGATTGCAAATCCAAAATAAACCCTGCTTGATTAAATTAGCTCCTTTTTTCAGAGTGTCCCAGATAACTGAACCTTTTCCAACTAAGCTAACTCTAGGGATCTCAGCCTCAGAAATACCTCTCAAGTATTTACAAGATAATATTTTAACCCAAATCTGATCTTGAGAGGTACACCATCTCCAATAAATATTTATAGCCAAATTCTGCCCAAAAAGAGCTTTCTATCAAAACCCAAGGCCTCCCTCTTGCGTCGGCCTATATATAGAATCCCACCTAACCAAACTTTATTAGATTGATCAAGTTTTCTAGACCATAAAAATTGTCTTGACAAAGCATCCATGTCCTTGATGAAGTGAGAGGGAGATATTTTTACAAAACATCTATAAATGGGTAAATCTTGAACAACAAATTTTAAAAGCAACACTCTACCTGCGGTGGATAGCCATCTGAAAGTCCAGTGATTCACCTTCCTTCTAAACTTATCAAGCATAGATTGCCAAGAAGATCTAGGTAGAGGATGATATGAAATTGGAATACCAAGATAAATGAAGGGGGTAGTCCCAACCTAGAATCTTAGAATACGAGCAATCCTGGATTGAATAAGAGGAGAGGTATTGAAGAAGAAAATAGAAGACTTGTCCTCATTAATCAACTATCCAGAAGCACCAAGATATATGTCAAGAAACTATCTAATATTTCCAGCTTTCCTGATAGTGGCAACTCCCAACAAAGCAGTATCATTAACAAATTGAATGTGGGAAAGAGGTGGCAAACTACTATCCCACTTCCACCATTGAATGAGACCCTGCATGACTTGAGACTTAAGCAATATTCCCAACCCTTCTGCCATAATGATAAAAAAATAAGGAGATAAAGGATATCCTTACCTCAATCCCCTTGAGGCCTCAAACAACTTCGATGGCTCATTATTAACAAGAACAGAGAATGAGGAAGAAGAAACACAGCTCATCACCCATCTAATCCATTCCTCCTCAAATCCAAAAGCAACAAGAACTTTATGAATAAAGGACCATCTGACCCGATCATAGGCTTTGGCCATGTCCAACTTAATGAACATAGTTTTCTCTTTAGAATTTTCCATCGAGTGAATAGCTTCTGTAGCAATAACAACCCCATCCAAGATTTGTCGGCCAACAACAAACCCTCCTTGCTCCTTAGATATGATTTTTCTCAACCATATCTTCAACCTCTCAACAATAATTTTTGTGATGATCTTATACACAACATTGCAAAGAGCAATAGGCCTGAACATATCCAAGGAATTTGCTCCCTCTTTTTTGGGTATAAGCACCACAAAGGTAGCATTTAGTGCCCTTAGCATCTCGTTTGTTATTTTGGGACTCATGGACCACATCCAAAAGATCAAATTTGATTAAATCCTAAAAATCCTAATAAAACTCAATTGGGAATCCATCTGGTCTTGGGGCTTTTCCTTTTTGATCTTGAATACAATATTTTCCAACTCTTCAAGGGAAATTGGACCCATCAAGTGCTCATTCATCTCTCTAGAAAAAATCACTAGAATACAATGTAGAATAAGCTTTTCATTATCATCATATGATAGGGAGTCCATTGATAAATATTACTCTACAAAGATATAAATAAAGGAAGAAAAATTGAAGGTTGCAAGAAGACTTCAAGAGAGTAAGAAAACTTGAAGGTAGCAAGAAGACTTCAATCAAGAAAAACTTGAATATAATATTTTTGGAAGGTAAGTATAGCAAACTTCAAGATAACAAGAAGTCTTGAGGATAATTTGAGTTAAATAACACATATTTTTGACAAAGATAGTGTAGGGCAACATATTTGGTTATGGAAGAGATTAATCCAAAGCATCATAGAAGTCTCTAGAAGGATAACATAAGAACATCAAAAGGTAGAGCAACATAAGACTGAGATAGGATTTATACCATAGAGTTATTTACAAGAGTAGGTCTCATTCAAAGAATATCAACTTCGAATCCAAGAGCAAAAGCATAATGATATTGAAGTAATTTATGAATTTTGGGAGAAGAATATTGTAAAAATTATGAGCCCCCATTACAAGAAAATGCGAAGGAATTACGAAGTTGAAATTACAAGGTAATGTCAAGGTATGTGAGCAACAAGTATAAGCTATCATTAGAATATTTATGGATATTTATTTTTCTTAAAGGTATTGAGTGAATCTTGTGCAAAGTTTGAAGTGTAAATTTTATTTTTGATGCCTCTAGAGTCACCTGATCCTGCATAGCAACATAGAAGAAATAAATCAAGAGGTGAGAAGTGATTTAGAAAAGAGTACCATGACATACAAATAACATGCTGATCACAAGCAAAGAGTGAAATCATTTTAGGTTGGAAATTTTTTTTAGGCACATTTCTAGAAGGTGTAATTCCCAAAAGGCACTTATAATAAAATGAAATGGAAGAAAATTTAACCTTGTAGGGTCTTGAAGAAGTTTTTTGTGTATGCTTATGAATTAGAACTACATAGAGTGGATATGTATCTCATCTTCAATGTAGCATACCTATACTCATATTACAAAGGATCAACTAGTGAGTAGGATAGTGTAACTTTAGAACCTTAAAAGATTGATTGGGTATGACAAGTGCCAGAGAAGGAACAAGATGAAAATGAGGTAGTCATAGGCTCTAAATTTACCAAGAGGATGAGGCACAAGGAATGTCATGAGTATATAGTCGAATGGAAGAATCAAGTAACTAAAGATGCAGTGTAGATAAATGCATTGCGGATTACAAAGTAATGATTTCAAATTTAAGGTTTATAAAATTTTCATGAAACATTTCTTTTACTAGACGAGTATGATGACCTAATGAGTACAATGTGGAAACATCTTGACAACCAACCATTCGATACCTAAATTATTATGAAACTAGTCCAATTTTTTGAGTTGTTATGTAACTACTTTTCAAAGATTTAAATCTAGAAGTTGTCTCTAAAAAAGTGAGAAAGAAGTGTTCTCAAAAACTTACCCTTGTATCGTCAATGAAAATAAATAAATAAAATTTTTACTAATAACTCTTTGAGTCTTAGTTGTTTTTGAATGTGTATATATTCAATTTGGAAGACCATATTGCTTCTTTCTTGTGTGTAGGATACAGAAAAATCTCACCAAATCATTCGAAAACAAATAAAAGAGAAGCAAGACGTAGATGTCATTCATTCAATGGAAAGGAAAATGAATTGTTGTTGAAAGAGGAATATTAATTTAAAGGTGATAGAAAAGTTATTAAAATAAAACATATGCTTGTGGGTGAGATTACCATCTAGAATACATGTAGAGGATCACTTTTAAGCAATTAAGTGACGAAAGGGAAACCAAGAAGAAATACGATCATATTTACCCTTTGACATTCAAATAACTATCCAAACTATTCAAATTATTTAAATGAATAGAAAGAATCTGGTAAAACAAGGCCAAGAATTGAAGTTGAACATGAGAAGCTGCAAAATTATTCACTCTCACTATTAACATTCCAAGTTACCATTTTAGACCAAGGGAACAATTCGTTGTATAAAGGATAACAAAACATACAATTAAAGAAAATGTCGTATGGTTGAAAGCAAGACAAGGTCGCGATTCATGTACATTTAAATGGAAGGAAAATTTGGCATGTGATAAAATTTGTTTCTTATCGTTTGTTGGGCATATGATAGACGTCATACACATGTATAAGTCTTTTAAAGATTAGGTTGATTGATAAGTGTTTGACTGGTGAGGCATTTTAGGTTTAAATATTAGGGGTAGTCAGTGATAGTAGTTTGATTTGAATCCTTTGAATGCATGCACAATGATGGTAATAAACAATATGAAAGCAAAATATGTCTGGTAAAAGCAACCCCTATAATTAAAGCCTGCTTTTATCAGTTATTAAAAATATTATAATTTAAAAATATTATAGTTGACCAACTCGCCTTTGAAACTTGAAAAAAAAAATAACGTCCTACGATATAGAAGAATTGTGTCTTACGATAGGAAAAGTCTTCGTCATACAATAGAGGGATTTTTGGTATGATTGCTTGCATCATTTGTACATCATAGATATGTCGCCACGAGTTTTATAACTAACTACATACAAATACATTTTAATTAAAAATAATTAAATAATTACTCTTAATCAACATAATATAATATTATATTAACAATCTATTTATAACAAATAATTCTAAATTGCGAGTAATTTGTTCTTTCAAAAAAAAATATTAATAACAATGAAGAAGCAATGAAATTTTATCTAATAAAGAACAACTAATAATAATAATATTAATATAATATAAAAAAAAATCATTACATTTTACACTTACATTCATTGTTTAATACTTATACGAAAACTAAAAGTTAATATTATAACATATAAAAATAAGATAGCAGAGGATAACAATTTCACTTCGACACGACGACAACAAACTTTCAAAATTTAGGTAACCCGTCATTTTCTTAAAATGCCAACCCACTATCCGTGTGAGTACAATTTATTTGTATATAATAATATAATTTTTTTGGGTTAAAGTTCTTATATTCATCACTGCTAGACTTAATTCCCGAGTTTGGTGAAACGAATTTCTTCCGTTCCAAGTAAAAGGGAATAGAAGTTTCGCTCTGAATGATTCAAAACAATACAAATCTATGCTACCTAGGAAGGGGAAGATTTTTGTTTTTTTATAAGGAAACATTTTATCTAAAAGCACTCGATCCCTATAAATTTATTTATCATTTAAAAGATTTTTTTTATACGTAAGAATAGCTAACATTCTTTATTTTTTATTTTTTAATGTATGATAATAGGTAACATCTTTTTCATTTTTAATTACTAGAATACACAAGGTAGACATTATCTTTTGGGAAAGTTGTCTAGGAACACAAGGTTAAATTATTGGAGTTATCTCTATAACTTTTGTTTTGCTTCCGTAAATATGACACGGAGTGAAAGAGACCCCCCTGACTTGATGTTGATACTGTCAAGCTGGCACACACTTAATAGAATCAGGTCACTACCTCTACCCAACAAAACTTGCCTTCAAAGTTTAATCTAATTTTTTCTTTGTAGACACCTAAAACTTACCAATTCACCATGGAGATTTTATTATTTTAAAAATTGAAAAAGAATACAAAGACAACGTTGACTTTGCATCTGTAAACCATTACTTGTGTCCATTGTAATGTTTGTTTAAAGTTGCTCGTCATAAGTCAAATGCTAAAATTGGTGTTCCTGTGTAATCATTTCAAACGTAGTGGTAACAAATTTTGACTTTGCGAGCAATACGAACCAGCATTAGCATTGCTCTGTACCCAAAATTGATGGGTTGTCCAATGATATTGTGTCGGTTTGGCCGCGTGGGGTACACAGAATCTATGTATCCCGGAATAATTCATACTTACGAGTTGAATATCGAACCGTTCCGCGTCCAAGACTATAATGGCGACTAGAAATGCAAGCCTACCGCAACGTGGAAAAATCAAAGAAACATTTGATAAAAAATTGAAAAGATAAAAGCTAGGCTCACGCTCCAATTTTTTCTCTCCACGCGTTTTCCACGATAGTGTAGTTGCATAAAGAGATTGTCCAACTGTGTTTCTTGTGTTATAAAAGGATGTGATCGATACTCAATAGTCCACAGATTTGAAGTACATCGAGCTGTTTGCTTAGATTAAACAATGGCTTTCTCTGCAGCAATCAGATTCTCATGCCTTGCGTGTTTCACTTTGGTCTTGTGTTCGACGACGGCCGTGTATGGGCAACTTAGCGCAACATTTTATTATTCGACATGTCCCAACCTGTTGTCGACGGTTAGAGCAGCAGTGAATCAGGCTATCGCCAACGAGAAGCGCATGGGAGCGTCGCTTCTCCGCCTTCACTTCCATGACTGCTTTGTTAATGTAAGAGTTTCTCTGCATATGTTATGTTTCCTGCACAATAAATTTCGGAGTTATGAAAGATTAATCTTTGTATTAGAAATTTCTAAATGCAAGCTGGTCGCTGCAGGGATGCGATGGGTCTATTCTGCTGGACGACTCCTCTACTTTAACGGGAGAAAAGACTGCAGTTCCAAACAACAACTCGGCCAGAGGATTCGACGTGATAGACACCATCAAGACCCAAGTGGAGGCGATTTGCAGCGGAGTTGTGTCTTGTGCTGACATTTTGGCCATCGCTGCTCGAGATTCAGTTGTCGAAGTAATTCTCTACATTGACACTTTTTCTTTTTTTTTCTCCCCTTCCGATGTAGTGTGTTCAGGGAAGTTTGTATAGCAGCAGCGAAAAGTTTGTATTGTTTTTCATAACAATCTTATTTTTCTTTCAAATTCTAGCTGGGAGGACGGTCATGGACAGTGATGCTGGGAAGAAGAGACTCGACAACTGCAAGTCTAAGCGGGGCAAACAACAATATTCCGGCCCCCACATCCAACCTCAGCGCACTCATCTCATCTTTCAGTGCTCAGGGGCTTTCTACCAGGGAAATGGTTGTCCTTGCGGGTAATAAATGGTTCCAAGCTCACTATTTCTCTTTTATGGAATCCTTCCATGGTGCGAATGCCTAACATATATTTTCCGTTATTTGGCAGGTGCTCATACGATTGGTCAAGCGCGCTGCACTAACTTCAGGGCTCGCATCTACAACGAATCCAACATCGCCACCACGTTCGCTTCCTCTCTGAAATCCAACTGTCCGAGCACAGGAGGTGATGACAATCTGGCGCCATTGGATCTTCAGACTCCCACCACGTTCGACAACGATTACTACAAAAATCTGAGAAGCCAGAAAGGGCTTCTCCACTCGGACCAGCAGCTGTTTAATGGAGGTTCCACCGATTCTCAGGTTACCACCTACAGCAGCAATCAGAACACCTTTTTCAGTGACTTTGCTGCTGCGATGGTTAAAATGGGAAACATCAATCCTCTCACTGGCTCCAACGGAGAGATCCGAATGAACTGCAGGAAACCCAATTGATCGCCATAGCAAAAGCCCGTACATTCTGGGCTCTGATATAAAATTTGTAGTAATGATTGATTGTTAATAAAGCTTGTACTCCGGGATTTGACGGTAACGAGTCATGAGATCCAATGCCCATAAAATACGAGAGATGCATTTATTGTTCGTTACGATCGTCAGAGCGTTAAACTCTGCAGTTCCAAACTAAATAAAATTTGAATTTAAAATTTAAACAGTTTCGGACGATGAATTTCTGCAGTTCCAAACTAAATAAAATTTGAATTTAAAATTTAAACAGTTTCGGACGATGAATTTCTGAACTAAAAGTAATTAAGCGGTATTGCATCAATGTACCTATTTTATGTTTAACTTATTAAATAATGAGTAGTTATTTATTCCCTACTAGTCTTCTTAGATTCTTTTGACCTATAAATTTGTGTCGTTAAATTCATTTGAAAGTTGCACTCACTACCTATATTTTTTATTCCAATTAAAGATGGCCCATGTAATTGTAACGAGATTACTTTCGGTATTTATTGACATTGTTCCAGCTTTACCAAAACTAAACTAAACTTATCACTCCTAAATAATAATTTGTTGATCTAAATTTTAAATAGTAAAAATAATTTACATAGAATTTGTGGTTTCGATAAAGCCTATTTATCACAAATCTTTGGAATTTTAAGTGCTTACTTTGTGAGGAAGGTCATTATAATATTTTACTATGGGAATGATTATATTACTGTAATTGAGTTAGATTATAGTCAAGTAAAATGCTCTTTTTTCGAACACAAATTTTATTAAGATAAAATTTTCATCTATTTAGTTATTTTTCATTTCATTTATATTAGTTAATTGTAATGATTTAATTTTTTTCAACTTTGAAAAGGTCCATTAATAGTATTGTTGTTAAGTATGTGTAATTTTATAAAAAAAATTAAAGAAGATATAGAGATAAAAAACATGAATATGTATAAATTTATTATTGTTTATGTTTTTTTATATATTTAAACAAATTTCGCACGGGGATAGTGTAACGGTTCGGGCTTTGGCTCTTCTTCGGGCATGGGTGTGTGACGGGGTGGGTGTGTGGTGGCTATGTGTTAAATTCCCTATTGATAAGCATAGCTCTTGGCATTACTAAGGGCCATGGTTGGGAGGAGACTGATCAGCCCTGTGGTGTTGGTTATGGGGTTTCTCACACTAACCAAATAAAGATATATATATATATATATATAGTATACGTAAATATTTTGGTTGATGTATAATTATGCAACATATCTAGGAATGAATGGAATTACTTGATTATCAATTAAATTAAGAAATTATAACACTTATCGATAAAAAGAAAAAGGTTTCATTCCACATCAATAATATCTTATTAATTGAATAGAAGATATCCAACTAATAAGAAAATGATTTCATAAGTGGATGTATAAATATAAATCCATGACATAATACAACAACCACAATGCATAGGGAAAACAGATCGTAGGAGAAATATAATAAACATTGTAGAAAGTTGATGATGGCCTCCTATGAAGGTTAACACTATTTTAAGAGGACCAAGAAGAGAAAATCTTATGGATAACCCCCATCACCAAGTTAATCCTACGGTCTAGTAGAAGTCAACTCCATAATGAACCTTCTTACAATATCTACAAGTTGAATCTAATAAAGGCACATACAAGAACTCAATTATTCTTCGTAAATGAATGTAGTGCATCCAAATATCAACATCCTCAGTTTAATAATACTCATTGGATTGGAAATAAGATTAATACTACTTTTATTTCAATCAAATAGAGTAATGAATCCTTTATGAGAATTATCCAATTGCTCAAAAACTATTGATGTGCATAAAAGATGTTTGATAACTTAATTGACACTAAATATATTTTGATTTTTTGGAACACACACATAAATAGATAGATATATAGCATATTACTATTAATATGAAGAAATCATATTCCAAACCAAGAGAAAGAGAAATCTAGTAGCTGACTTGTCACCAATGATGTTTTGTTACAAAATATTTACACTAACCACAATGTCATTGCATTATTTATTATCCAATGAAAGCAACTTCATATTGATGGTTAAGTAGAATGTGTAAGTTGATTCCCATGTAACCCATGGGATATACCCTCTAAAAATTTTACACCAATAAGAATGACCTGCAAATATTTAAAATATAATATTTTGTCTATCAATAAAGTATATTACCACCATACTATTCTCTTTTATTATCTTGTGTTCGATAGTTTCTTATTCATCTTCTTGAATTTGATCCTTCAAACTTGATTTTTTCCTTCTGATCTTTTCCAAATTTTTGAGAGCAGCAAAAAATTCTTCTTTTATGTCAATTGTGGCCTCTTCTTCATTTTTTGAGGTCATGTATGTTCTTGTGGGATCTTCCTCCAAGTTTTTAGGCTTTTCATGAAGGATCCTCCTCTGATACCAATTGAAGAACATGAGCTTATACTGAGAGGGGGGTGAATAGTATAAGATAAAACTTTTTACTTTTCAATCCATATGATAGAATCAACAATATTAAAGCAACAAGCATTCCATAAATCATCACATACATGAGAGACATGATTTAACATGGTTCACCCAATGTGGCCTACTCCACGGAGAAAATATTCCTTATAAATTTCCTCAATAAATTCTTTTGAGAATCAATTCCCTATTACAATGTTTATGGACCCCTATCCACAGGAGAAACCAATCCCCTTACTCTAATTTGTGGAAATATATCCATAGGAGAACTCTTTTTCCTCTACTCTGGTTGGTGATCTTCTTGAAGACTTCTACCCCCACTGCACTAGCTTGTGGATCTCTCTCCATATAAGACCTTTGTCCTTACTGCACTGGCTAATGGATCTCTATCCATTGGAGACTGCTATCCTTTTCTCTATCACCTCCAAACCTTACTCTCAAATCTATCTCAGATATACATAAAACTCTATCCCAAGTGTAGTACAAATATGCTCTAACTATACTCACAAATCTACTCCCAAATATTTTTCTTAAATTTATCCCCAAGTCTTAACATAAAACTTCATTAAATCTGCTTAGATCTACCCCAAGCCTTAACTCAAAGCTTGATTTAATTAAACTTGCTCTCAATGTTGTCTAAAGTCTTCAAAAGACTTTCTCAAATATATCTTTAAGTCTTCACCAAAACTTACTCAAATATAACTTTAAGTCTTTACCAAGACTAGCTCAAATATACTCTAGCACATGATCACACCTGCTATAACACATGCTCAAAACAACTCACAAAGTATGCTCACTTATTCAACGAATAAAACACAACTTGTTCACAAACCCTAAACAAGTATTTTCATACTTATTCAAACAAAGGGCACAATATGGGTCTCAAACCCTAACTCAAATAATTCTCAATCTCTGTATTAAATTTTCTCTAAACATTCACTGATGAAGCATATAAAAACTCACTCAAATATTACCAACAATGCTTATCAAAAAATCCTTTTCACTCCACCTTATATTTCACAAAATTCAATCCAAAAACACTTTAATCAAAGGATCATGTGCCCATACCTTTTTGTTTTTACAGAGATATATCTTCAAAACCTGTCTCACTCACAATAACTTTTTTAACTATAACAGGTTAGCACAACACTTATTTATGAGTTAGAAAACCTTCAATATGTGTGCCCAATTAAATTTCAAACCACTCTCTTGGTTTCTTAAAATATTGCATCAAATCACATAATCAAACCCTTCAAAATATTTTAGCAAAACATACATACATTCAAAATTCCTCATACACCTTTTAACTCCCACTTAACATATTCAAAACAAAAACAACAAGGATTCTTATTACTCCAATAATTCACTTTAACTTCCTTCAAATAATTAAATGCATGGAATAATAAAAATTATTCCCTTATATCTCCATTTATCATAAATGCATTTCCAACAAAAATATAACCACCTTTCAAAATAATATTCCAAGGCACTTGACAATCTTCACTATATCAAAATCTAAAATAATCAAAACATTTATTATAGCAAAAATTAAAAAATATTTTTGACACCTTATACCTCCCACGTTAGTGCATACCATGCAACTTAGAACCTTAGGTGGCAATTTTATTAAAACAAAAATAAATACCTTGCACGTTGCCTACGTGGGAATTGAACCCCCACTGCGCCTACCACCTAGGCCTTAGTCGTGGCCTAACCATTAGGCCACGATTTTACTTGAAATAATAATGCACCTACTACTCTTTGTACTTTTCGTTGGTGCCAAAACTATTTGAAACAAAACACTTCCCTCTACTGCCATTGGGAATCGAATGTGAGACATGTCATCTGCCAATACCTTATGTTGTCAAGCCTTTCCACTAGGCCAACAATGTGGTTGGTAATAAGGATATGCACCCTTGTCCCTTTATGCGTCCACTATTCTCCTTTAGATTTTAAAAATAAAAGCCTCTGTTTTCTCACGAAATTTGCATTAAATAATTTTATTAATCCTTCACATGTGCATTTGGAGACTTACCTTCTACCTTCAAAATGTTATGGTATAAATACCATTTTTCCTCCTTGCTTGGATGTCGACAAAAATTAAACATTTAAATTTTATTCTTGGCACAAAACCCTCTTAGGTTTATAAAATTATTATAATATAAATAATATAATTATTTTATAATTAATCTTAGGCTTTCTCTTAATACTTTAATATTATAATGATAAATATTATAATATTATTTCCTTTGGGCCTAGATTTTTCCTTTATTCACCTTAGGCTTTCTCTTGACCTCTTTAATATTATAATAATAAATATTATAATATTATTTCCCATGGGCCTAGGTATTTCCTTCCTTCGGGGTATTTAGAAAATATTTTGACCAACCATGTGCAGCTTTAAACAAAATCTCTTGGGCTTAAAATATAAATATTTTAACCCTCCTTTTGTCAATTTATTTGCACTGAGATGAAACAACTTTTGACATCAATGACAACATAACTACTCAAAATTTCCAACAAGATTCATTCTTGCTATGCTCAAATCTTAAGGATTTGGACCAGTTTTCATTGAAACTATTGCTATGATATTCATAGATGCTTCAGCTATTCTCAATCTAAATAATTCATAGTATGAAGTAGTGGGTCCTTTTAGGTCTATTCGATAAGGGTGTCCTATTGCTCCCTCTTTATATGTGCTTGCTACTAAAGCCTTTGGCTATATTTTAGTTTCTCAATATTATGCAAGTCTTATTAAAGGAATTGCTCTTTCAAATGATCAGGGATAACTTATTAATGGTCACTTTGTTGATGACTCCTTTCTTACTATAAGGGAATAGAAGCAATCTATTTCTAATGCTTTATTTTTTCTAAACATATTTTGCACAACCTCTGGTTTTAGCATATAATGGAGGAAGACCTCATGCTTTAGATAGTCTCCCTTTCCTATGTCGCCTTGGATTCAAGGTTATCATTGGAATTGGATCCCTCCTGGAGAAGTTTTTAAGTTTCTTGGTATTGATCAACTTTGGAATTATGTGCTTCAAAGAGTTGAAAAGAAACTTGATTTTTGGCTTACTAAGAAGTTATCATTAGCAGGTAAATTTCATATTTGCTCTAAATTTTTAGCTACCACTCATGTATACTATTCCTCTTGTTGGGTTCCTTCACAAGCTTGCTATAAGAAGCTTGAGAAACTCCTTCAAGATTTTCTTTGGAATAATTCTTCTAAAACAAAGGGATTTCATAGAGTTTCCTAGGATATTTGTTATCTTCCTAGAGAATCTAGCAAAATGGGTCTACTAGATTGTATATGGTAAGGTATTGCTTTGTGTGCTAAGTGGGTGGTCAGGGCTCTGAGGGGGGCTGAAGCTTGGAATGTTCTAGTTTAACATTTTATTTCCTCTGGTATTTCCTTAAACCATAGATCATGGAGAGGGTTGGATTTTTTCTCTCTCAGTGTTGCTCCAATTTTTGTTAAGATTTTAGGCTCCTTTGTTATTAAAATTATATGGAAATATTGGCAGTAGCTCATTTCTTGGATCTGTTAGAGAGGATATGGATTCCATAACATCTTATCCATAAATTCTTTAAATATTTGGAGGTCCCACATGTTTCTTCATCAAGGTTCTCCTTTAGATCAGGTGTAATGGATTCATGCTCAACGGTTTTTCAAAAAGGATATTGTTACAATAATTGATTTCTTTTTTCCAGACTAGGGATTAGATCCCATGGAATGATTTTAAATACATCTTCAGATTGAATGGTGTGGACAAAGTACTTATGATTGTATTATTGCTCTCACCCCTTTTTCTATGTTGCACAAGATTGGTGTGCGCCCGCAGCATCCTTCGTGGTATGTTGCCACTACTTTACTTAATTATAAGGTACATTAGGGGTATAAATTGTTATCTCCTCATATTCCTCTGGTTCCTAAGCTATATTAGTGTTAGAACTTATTTTCTACAAAGACTAGATGGAATTCTAGATTTTTAGAATATTTGGGCTACTTATGATAAGATCAAGCAATCTTTTTTTTCCTATAGCTTGCTGTGTCCAGGCCTTCCCTTGGATGAATATTTGAAGCACCTTGGAATTATTGGTCTTAAATGTCCTTTTTGTGGTGTACCCGAGTCTTGTACTCACCTCTTTTGGGATTGTAGAATATCTAGGAAAGCTTGAAAATGGGTTCTTTCCTTTTTTCCCATATACAACTATAAGAGTTTCTTCACCCCAAGCTCTTCTTGGGTACTCTTTTACTTTGTCTCTCCCACTTTTTGAAGTGTGGTAGGTTTTTAGGATTAACATGCTCTTTCATATTTGTAAGGCCCATAACAAAATTATTTTTAAATAGTATACACATTTTGTCACATTTACTCATGTTGATAAATTAGAAGTTTTTAATGACATGTGGATACAGATATGTACTCAAGTAAACAAAGTTGCTATGAATTTGTATCACCTACAAGTTCTTCTGGTGCATTGGGCCAATGCTCCTTGTACAGTCAACTGGATCCCCCCAGAGCGCTCTTCTCAAGAGTATTTTTTGATCCTGCTCTTGCCATCGAAATCCATCATATGCAAGAAGTTCTCCCATAGATAGGCACTGGTTACAACCTTTACCAGTCAGGAAGTGGCCTAATATTGATATTGCTTTTTGATCTTGTCAAGTTGGGGGGGATGATGTTCAACCAGTTTCACCTGGGCTAGTTGTTTGTTGGAGTGACGAGGGTACTAAAGGTCTTAATCACAATGCAGAGGGGTGGATTCATATATCATAATCACTAGTAGTTTATGTAGGATAACAAGCCAAGGCACATTACTCCATATGATATACTTACTTTGATGTAATGATCATAAATGATCATGATTGGTAAACTTGTGTTTTGTTGGAGGTTTTTTTCTTAACCCTTGTCACTTAGGGTTAGTTTGATTCCCTATGGGGTGTGTTAACCCACCCACTTTTTTTATTGTTAAGGTTTTTTTTCTTAATTTAATGTAATTTTGTTTTTTTCATCAAGAAATAATAAAAATTCTCACCTATTAAACCTTATTTTTTATGTCATTTATATTAATTAATTGTAATGGTTTAACCTTTTTAACTTTGAAAAGTTGTTTAAATTATTTTAATAGCATTGTTCTTAAGTATATGTAATTCTATATAAAAAAACAAAGAAGATATATAGAGAACATATATAGATAGATAAAAAAACAATGAATATGTATAAATTTATTATTGTTTATGGTTTTTTTACAAAATTAAAACAAATAAAGTTTACTATTACATATAAATATTATATTCTTAACAAATAAAGTTTACTATTACATATAAATATTATATTCTTTCTTTACGGATGTGGAATTATGTAAAATATTTAGAAATAAATAAAATTATCAAGTAAAGTAAGTAAAGTGGTGAACACCCTATTATCCCTAAGGTAATGACTAGGTAGAGTGATCTAATAAAACGTTAATCAATATATTTAAGAAATTAGTGAATAAAATTGTCACTAGCACTTGCAACTATATATCAATGTTTGAACTTCTACTAGAACAACACCCTATGCCTTAGTATATGGAATTGTGATTATTTTCTAGTTTGATGTTGAAACTCCATCTTTAAGAGTCTTACACCAAGACTCATTGGTAGGAAGTGGATATCATCTTGGTCATATAAATAAACTAGAACTTTTAGATGAAAAATAAATTAGTGCCCTAGAGCACTTATGAGCCTACCATGATAGACTTCAATGTACCTATAATTAAAATTTGTGATCTAGATCCTTCAAAATTGGTGATTTTATCCTTAAAGAAAACTAAAAGAACACCAATACCAACCTTAAACTAAAATAAAATTATTGAACCCAATTGGTTAGGTTGATTCTTCATCATTGCAATGTTTGAATTTGGATCCTATCACCTAGCCACTTTGGATGAAAATTAATAAAAAAAGCCAATTAATATAATGCATCTTAAAGGATACTATACTTGAGTCTGCATGATTGCTTTCTCATGTGCCTAATTGTATGCTTGCAATTATGTATGGTTTTTTAAATCTCATATCTTACTTGAACACACATGCTTGATTACATTTTTGCTTAAATCTACTTATCCATAACATAAGAGTCTTGAGGTTTTTTATGAGTCTATGATGATCCTAGTTAGAAAAAAGAAGAACTTGCATTGCATTTGCAGTAGTTACCCAATGCTAGCAGTCCTTCCAGTCCCATAATTATCTTATTACTATTCCCTTTATCAAAACCATTTTTATAAGGATAGACCTAGGTTTCTTTTATTTATCAACTTTAGTTTAGGTGATATATTTTCCTTCTCCCATAGTCTCCATGGGGACCATGGTTGGTCTCATAGTCTCAATTAACAATATTATTTTCAAATTAGTACTCTTATCTTCTCTTCCCTCAATTGGATTAATTTATGTGTGACATGATCATCTACAACCTTTTGTTGAGCAAGGTGCAATGACAGTATTGTCATTGTTGTCAACACACTTAGATGGACAAGTTGATGCAATGGACAATAGTTCGAAGGTTGTTTGGAGTATGTAAAATGGTTTTAAATGCTTATGAGGATGTTTTTGATGTTCATGTGAAGTTGTTACAGGTTGTTCGTTCAAATTTGTAAAAGTTGCAAAAACCGTCAGGAAGTTGTCAAAGTTGTCAAAAAGGTGCGCTCCTTGCTTGCAGTGCATGGTCGGATAGGTTAGATCAGGGTTGAGCATGTTGGAATACTAGGAAACATGTTAGAATAGTTTTGGAGGTGTCATATCGATGTTTGGATTGATCGTTTGCATCGCCGGTACTTGGACAATTTTGCCCTTAGTTGGACAATTGTAAAATCTACGTTAGAGGTCACTTTGCGAGAGGAATATTAAGAAATTCGTGAGGAATTGGACCTCAAATGTTTTACTGGAGTTATCTGGATATACTAAGAGCTTAAGTTTTAAATTTCATCCTAAACGAAGTACAAAATAATAAACTGTGAGTGTTGCAAAATGGCTCTGGAGTACTTTTTCAGTTTATGTGATAGGTGTAAAATCAGCATCAGAGGCCACTTTGTCGGAGGTACTGCAAATAATCTATGAAGAGTTAAAATATGACATTTAAAATGAAGGTAGTTGGTTTATCCAAGAACATATGTTTCCACTTTTAGCCCATTTGGAAATTTGAGGAAGTTATGACTATTACAAAAAGCCTTGTCACCTCTTTTTGGTATTTTTGGCAGTTTCTAAGAATATAACGGTTGAGTGGTACTTTTATGTAATTGAAAAAATAGAGCTGCATTTTTTAATGTGAAGAATATATATGTTTTAAAAGAAAAGGGAGAAGAAGGTTTTTTTGTAGAAAGGACTGCCAACGCATGTGGTGAAGAATTTTTTTTTCTTTGGCATTCTGATTGAAAAATGTGCAAGGGTGAGATTATGAGTGTGCAGAGTTGAGAAGATTGAAAATGTTAGACAAAATATTTTAGAGGAGAATATTTGTGAGCTAGACCACTTAGGGTATTTTTATAGGATTTAAAACTTTTATCAGAGGTTTTTAAATTTGTCGGGTCGATGCTTGGAAATAGGGGTCGGTACTCCTTGCAATTGGTGCTGCTAAATTTTGGGTTGGTTGATCCTATTCCCTATAGTTGGTGCTACAAAAATATTGTAAATACCAAACATTTTTTAGGTTGGATTTGGATGGGAGTCCAAACAATCCATTGGCACAGTGGTTTTCCCACATCGGGTTTCCACTATAAATTTTGTGTTATGTGGTGCATGTTTGTGTGTTTTCTCATTTTGATTTGATTTCGTAGTTGGATTAATTTTTTAATACACACTAATTCACCCCCCTAGGGTTATGCATAGCAGCTATTTATAGCCAATTGGCTAAAATTAGGATTTTTGAAATTTGGAATTGGCTAATATTTGGGACCCTTGACCAAGGCCCATTAGCCAAAAAAAATTGGGTGCAATTTTTTTTGGGGGGTCGATTCGCCCCAATTTATAATAATTTGACCATTTTGTGTTTAAATTTTCCAACTTTACCCCTAATAATAGTTAACCTTATACATGCATTTCGATACTATTCACCTGGATTTTGAAACTAATTCACCATTTTTTTATAAATACATTTTGGGGATGACCCCTTATGCATAACCCTCCCAGTGTCATGCTTAGTTCAAAAATTGGTATCAAAGCCAAGGTCCTGAACAGACTTAACTAGCTAGGGTGATCTTGGAAGTGACATAATGGTAGGTGGTGAAGGCTTTTCATCAAACAAAGCACCATTGTTTGATTGAACTAATTACATATTTTGGAGACCCATGATGCAAAAATATCTTTGTGCTTTAGGATACGACATTTGGGATTTAGTAAATAGTGGATACACAATACCCACCACTTCTCCAATCGATGCTACTGGTAAGAAACTATTTGAGAATGACTCAAAAGCAAAGAATACTATCATGTGTGGATTAGTGGACAATGAACTGGTAAATATTATGGGTTGTAAAATGGCAAAGGAAATATGGGATAAACTAAAGAGCATTCATGAAGGAGACGTTAAGATCAATGAGGTCAAGTTACAAGCACATCGAGCTTAGTTCGAAGGATTAAAGATAAATCAGGATGAAAATATAGAGACATATATGTTGAGATTTAATTAAGTCATTAATGCTATTAGAGGACTCAGTGAGAAAATCAAATATTTTGTCATCGTGAAAAAGGTATTAAAGTCCTTTCCCCTAAGAGTTGATTCTAAAGTTTCAGCTATAGAAGAAACTAAAGATCTGAATTATTTTAGTATGGATGAGATGCATGGTTCTTTGACTACATATGAGATGAGAATAGGAAAATTTAAACCCACAGATAGAGAAGATGCTTTTAAATCCTAGAAAAACATGAAAACAAAACAAGAATCCGGGGAATAAGAGACATCATATGAAATGGAAGTAAACTTTTTTTGAAAACTAAAAATGGGAAAAGGAAAATACAGAGGAAAGTTTCCATTTAAATGTTTCAACTATGGAGGTGTTTGCCATTTTGTAGCTAAATATTGACTTAATGAGAAGAACATAAGCGATGAAGGATCACACGAAGAAAGGAGTTACTGGAAGAAAAAATCAAATTTTAGAAAAGACAACTTCAGGAAAAAAAGTTTCATCTCCAAGAAGGTCAGTTCATCAGAAGACATCTCCAGTGAGGATTTTGAAAAGGAAACAGGTGAAGCTCTTTTCATGGCATTCGAAGAAGAAAAACCAAAAAAATAATAGGAATGTGATGAAGAAGAAACTGATGCATAAGTGAATTTGAAAGAGGAACTAATTGTAGCTCTGGATGAATTGAAGACAAAAATAAAAAGGAATAAGAAAATTTCAAGAAATCTTGAGGATGAAAATGAAATCATGACAAGTTTGAAAGTGCATATAGAAGAATCCAAGAAGATCTCTGAAGATATCAAAGTGCAAATAACCATGAAAATAGATTATTACAGCAAGTTAGAAGAAGAGATTATTGTTTTAAGGATGCAGCTAGAAGAGATGAATCAAAAAATTAGATTTTATCACAAACGTGAAGAGAGTTCTATGATGATGGATAAGATCATAAAGAACCAGAAGACTACAAGTATCAAATTTGGTTTGGGTTTTGATGAAGGAGAATCATAAAATGGATCATAGGCCACAAATGAAGAATCCACAAAGAATGAAGAAAAGAAACATGTTAATCAAGAAAAAACGAATCATGCAAAGGAAAGCAATAATGAAAGACACGAAAAAAGAATTGATAATGATGGTTTCACCAATGTCACACATCAAAGAAGAAGAAAATTTATGGCTGCTACAACAACATGGGAAAGACCACCACCCAGGTTCAATCATCCATTTTCTGGTTATTGTTTTAAATGCAATGGTTATGGACATAAGATTTTAGATTGCAAGTATAATGTAAGACCAAGGAATTTTGCTAGTAGAAATATTTTTTCACCTTTTATGGATTATGCAGTAGAATGTTATAATTGTCATAACTTTGGGCATATTGCAAGAAATTATAGAAGTACATTTGCATCAAATAAATTTCAAGGAAGAAAATTTCAACCAAATGGAATAAGAAAAAATAGAAAATTTCTCAAAAAACATGCACAAGCTACTAAAAAAGAAAATCTAAAACAAAATCCCAAAACTATAATCAAATCAGACTAGAAAGAAAAAGAGCAACCTAAGGAAGAAAAGGAATCCTTGATCATACAAATGATATTTAAAGTGAAAAATAAATCTACACCATGGATACTTGATAGTGGATGCTCCAGTCATATGATAGGTGACAAACATAAATTTGAGAAGTTGTAGAAATATGAAAGGGGTTAAGTGAAATTAGGAAACAATGATGGAGCTAAGATAGTTGGCAGAGGTTTAGTTAATATCAATGATGAAATTAGGTTAGAAGAAGTCTTATTTGTGGTTGGTCTAAAGCATAACTTGTTGAGCGTAAGTCATATTTGTGATAGAGGTCATGATGTGATCTTCAAGAAGTAGGGTTGTGAAATCAGAAAGGAAAAAAGTGGGAAGTTGATAGCAGTTGGATCAAAGACATCTAGCAACCTGTACACTCTCTAGGAGACTTTAGAAGGAGCTTGCTTGATTGGACAGGAAGAAGAGAATTGGTTGTGGTACAAGAGGCTCGATCATATCAGTTTTGACAACACCATTGGTAAACCATAAAATAACATTTGTGCTTCATGTCAAAAAGGGAAGAAATCTAGAGTTTCATTTAAGACAAAAGAGTACTACATGAGCAAGCCTTTGGAACTAGTACATACTGATTTATGTGGACCCATGAGAATGCAAAGCATAAATGATGACAAATATTTCATGTTGTGTATAGATGACTATTCCAGGATGACATGAGTATTGTTTTTGAAGCATAAATCACAAGCTTTTGAGATGTTCAAGGTTTTCAAAAACCAATTTGAGAATAAAATAGGAAAAAGGATTAAATGTTTAGGGTCAGACAAAGGAGGAGAGTTCATTTCAGAGGATTTCATAGAGTATTGTGAAAAATATGGCATCAGGAGACAATTTTCAGCAGCCATGACACCTCAACAGAATGGTGTGGTAGAAATAAAGAACAGGACAATGTATGAAATGGCACATACTATGTTGACTGAGAGCAAAGTAACAGATAGATTTTGGAAAGAGGCAGTCCATACTATAGTATACATACAAAATAGGTGCATGTTGAGGACACATGAAAGCAAACCTCCTTATGAGTTGTGGTTAGGTAAAAAGGCAACACCAAGATATTTAAAGTTTTTGGAAACAAGTGTTACATCAAAAGAATTGAAGAAAACCTTGGTAAGTTTGAAGATAGAGCGGATGAAGGTATTTTTCTTGGCTATTCATATAAAAGTAAATCTTACAAATGTTACAACAAGAGGCTAAGAAAAATTGTGGAAAGTGTCGATGTTAAAGTTGATGAAGGAAGGGAACGAGTAATTATCTATGAAGAGAACTACCCAATTTATGAAGAGGTCATTAAAGGATATGAAGAAGAGGAAACATAAAAGAAACCAAGAATTGGATTATAGGATTTGAAAAGTGATTTAGAATTGGAAGAAAATAAGAAATAAAAAACAAGTAGCTGGCAGAAAGATCATCCTAGAGAGAAAATAATTGGAGACCCCACAGTTGGTGTTCAGACAAGAAGAATATTCGTAAGTAACTACTCTTTACTATTCAAAATTGAGACCAAAAATGTTGTCGAATCAAGAAAAGATGAAATTTGGGTAAAGGCAATAAATGAAAAATTAGATCAGATCAAGAAAAACAAGATTTGGGAGATAGTACCAAGACCCACAAATAAAAATGTAATCGGTACTAAATGGGTCTTTTGAAACAAATTGAATGAAGATGAACATGTAGTCAGAAACAAAGCAAGATTGGTATGCAAAGTGTATGCGCAAGTTGAAGGTATTGACTTTGAGAAAACCTTTGCACATGTGGCCATACTAGAGGCAATTAGAATATTTATTACTTTAGCAATTTACAAGAATTTCAAAGTTTATCAAATGTATGTGAAATCAACATTTTTGAATGAGAAACCTAAAGAAGAGGTTTATATTGAGCAGCTAGATGGTTTTCAACTTGGTGATGATCCCAACATGGTTTGCAAGTTGAAGAAAGCGTTATATGGCTTAAAATAGGCACCCCATGTATGGTATATATAGACACCAAATCATAGCCACTAAACCTTCATCCTAACCATCCCACCACCCAATTGTCTTCCATTCCACCTTCCCACCAATTATTTGGCCCAAATCCACCTTCCCATGATTTCCTAGCCTAATTGGTGTTATTTTAATATTATTTTATAGTATTTTATATTTTATATAATATTTTATTATATTTTATTATATTTAATATAAAATATATATAAATAAACTCAATTAACCTTACTCGTCCGATTTCATTTAATCTCCACCATCCATTTTCATTAATCCATGTCACATTCAAAAAGTAATCTCAACCCTAGGATATGACTTAATCTTAGCCACACAATCAAAAGTGCAAGGCTAAAACCCTAAGAATGCCCTAGGTTGGATTATAAATAGGGTATTTTGCAAATGTCCAAACACTGGAACCTTGAGATTAAGAGATATACTTAGAGAAGCATTTGTTGATGCCCTAGTGAAGTGAAGATAGAGAGAATTGAAGATATGATGCCCTAGCTAATCCAACAATACTTTTGCCATTCTAGCCATTGTCCATCCATCCTCGCTCGCCACCATAGTCATATTTCATCCGCTGCCTCTGTCGCCATCCTTCCTGATCTATTTCTACAGATTCTGCCCTAACCCACATGTGACATACAAAGATTATGAGGCTTGTTGTAGAGCTTGTGAAGCGCTCGCTAGAGCCTGTTGTATACTATAAGCACTCTCTAGATCTTGTTGTACCCTGCAGGAGCACACTAGAGCCTGCGAAGCTCACGTTAGAGCCTGCCAAGTGTGTGTCCAAGCCTGCTACAACTATAGAAACATGAATATGAGCCTGCTACACCATGCCATTAGCAATAATAGAACCAAATCAAGGTATATCTCATTTTAATGTATTTTATTTAATAATTTGTTGATCTTGCATGCTCTCTTGCTTCACTATTTAACTAGGGTTTTATTGATGTTCGAGGGCCTCACAATGTGTAGCCCTCATAGGTATTACTAACTCTTTTTATTCTATTTTTTTATGTAGATCTACAAATTTCACACATTATTTGACAACTATTGAAGCTGGAGTGGCCCAATATTGGATATCTGAACCCCACTCACCCTGTTGGGATCAAAGGCGTAATATTCGAAAGACACTATTTTATTTTATTTCTAGGGTTTCAGAGAACCCTAGCCCATTGTAATATTATATCAAAATAATCTTGGAGAGTAGCATTATATCAAAGAGTTCACTTGGCTCCCCCCCATTATCAATATTAAAATTGGAACATTTTGTCCAATATTTGTCTCTTTGTGTATTTACTTGTAATTTCATTTTTAGTTTCGCGTCTTTGCATCTACAATATGCAAGGCTAGATAGTTATCTTACTCATAAAGGGTTCAATAAAGGTATGGTGGATAGTAATTTGTATGTCAAAACATAAAATGGTCATCATATTGTTGTTGTATACGTATATGATATCGTATTTGGTAGTAGAAAAGATGAGTTGTGTAAATATTTAGCAAATAAGATGCAGAAAGAGTTTGAAATGTCAATGATTGGTGAACTTTCGTATTTTATTGGATTGCAAGTTAATCAAAAGGAGAAGGGTATATTTATTTCTCAAATTAAATATGTGAAAGAGATGTTGAAAAAATTCACAATGGAGGATTGCAAGCCAGTTAGCACTCCCATGATGACAGGTTGCAAGTTGAGCAAGGATGAAAAATCTCCACCTGTTTATCAAACTATGTACAAATCCATGATTGGGAGCTTACTGTACTTGAAAGGTACTAGATCAGACATTTTGTAGGTAGTATGCATGGTAGCATGATTTTAGGCTAGTCCCAAGGAGACTCATGTGACAATAGTGAAGAGGATTTTTTGATACCTCAAGGGTACTATGGAGTATGGGTTATGGTATCCGAAAAGATAAGGACTTCACCCTTATTGCGTATTTAGATGTAGATTGGGCAAGATGTGTAGATGATAGGAATATTACCAGTGGAGGTTCATTCTATCTTGGTCATAATCTTATTGTGTGGCATAGCAAAAATCAGGAGTTAGACTCATTATCTACAACAAAGATAGAGTATATTGCAGCGACATCATGTTGTACACAGGTACTTTGGATGAAATAAACTTTGAAGGATCTTGGAATAAATTTTAGTGAGTCCATATCGATCATGTGTGATAATACAAGTGCAATCAGTATCTCAAAGAATCTAGTTATGCATTTTCGCACAAAATTTTTTGCTATTCGATACCATTTTTTGAAAGAGAAAGTAGCGAAAGGTGAGGTTAAGATGGATTTTGTTCTAAAAAAAAATAAAGTAGCGGATATCTTCACCAAACCATTTACCAAGGAAGTATTTGAGTACCTTCACAAGAAATTGGAAGTGGTCACACTTCCCAAGCATTGACTAGCTATCGGGGCCACATTCTCAAGGGGAGCATTTGTGTCTTTGTTTATCTTTTTGTTCATGTTTGTGATTCTTGCTAAGTGTAATAATTTTTTCCTGATAATGTTGTGCATGGACTCATGGGGAGTTTGCAGCAGCCCTTTGGTCTTGTTGTCAAAGGGGGAGAAGAGTTAGAGGAAATTGTGCATGTGTTACCAACAATTCCAAAGAGGGAGATTTTTGAGCAAGGTGCAGTGATAGTATTATCGTTGTTGTCAACACACTCAAATGAACAGGTTGATGCAGTGGAAAAATGTTCGAAGCTTTTTCATAGTATTTACAATGGTTTTGAATGCTTATGAAGATGTTTTTTATGTTTAGTTGAATATGTTATAGGTTGTTCATGCAAATTTACAAAAGTTACAAAAATCATTAGGAAGTTGTCAAAGTTGTTAAAAATGTGCACTCCTTGCTTACAATGCATGGTTGGATAGGTCATACTAGTCTTGGGCATGTTGGCATGTTGGGAAACATGTTATAATAGTATTGGAGGTGTCAGCGCGATGTTTGAACTGATTGTTTGCATTGCCAGTACTTGGTTGGACAATTTTGCACTTAGTTGGATAGTTGTAAAATTTGCATTAGAGGTCACTTTGTGGGAGGAATATTAAGCAATCCATGAGGAATAGGACCTAAAATTTTTTACTGAAGGTATCTGGATATACAGAGAGCTTAATTTTTAAATTTTATCCCAAATGAAGTCCGAAAGAAGAAACGGTGGTGTTGAAAAATGGCTCTCGAGCACTTTTTTAGTTTATGCGACAGGTGTAAAATCAGTTTCAGAGGCCACTTTATCGGAGGTACTGCAAATAATATGTGAAGAGTTAAAATTTGAAATTTAAACTAAAGGTATTCGGTTTATACAAGAACATATGTTTCAATTTTTAGCCCGTTTGGAAATTTGAGGAGGAAGTTATGGCTGTTACAAAAAGCTTTGTCTGCTCTTTTTGGCATTTTTTGGCAGTTTCTAAGAATATAATGGTTGAGTGGTACTTTTATGTAATTGAAAAAAAAGAGTTGTGTTTTTTAATGTGAAGCATATATATGTTTTAAAAGAAAATGGAGAAGAAGGGTTTTTTGTAGAAAAGACTGCCAACGCATGTGGTGAAGAATTTTTTCTTTGGCATTCTGATTGAAAAATGTGCAAGGGTGATATTATGAGTGTGCAAAGTTGAGAAGATTGAAAATGTTAGAAAAAATATTTTAGAGGAGAAGATTTGTGAGCTAGACCACTCAGGGTCTTTTGATGGGATTTAAAACTTTTATCAGAGCTTTTTAAATTTTTTAGGTCGGTGCTTGGCAATAGGGGTCAGTGCTCCTTACAGTTGGTGCTGTAAAAATATTATAAAGACCAAATATTTTTGAGGCTGGATTTGGATGGGAGTCTAGACAGTCCATTGGCACAGTGGTTTTCCCACATCGGGTTTCCACTATAAATCTAGTGTTATGTGATGCATGTTTGTGTGATTGCTCATTTTGATTTGATTTCATAGTTGGATTAATTTTTTAATACAAATTGATTCATCCCCCTATCAGTGTCACACTTAGTTTTATAACCCTATCCTTTTCCTCTCTTCTATTCGCTTTTGGCATCAATCAGATAATATTAACAAAACTACTCAAAGGTGAGAAATCAATAAAATTTCTCCCCTTCTTTATTTATCTAAATCATCAATACCATTATCAAGTTTGATGAATAATCCTAGAAACATCGATCTCATGGTCATTTGATAGGCACTAAAAAGGTCCAAGTTTATGGATTCAATGCTTTATAAATTTGTAATTACTTGTAGGCTTGTTAGGTAATGAATCTATAAGGTTGGATATTGATTTGATCTATCAAGTAATCATGACAATCAAATATCACCAACCATCAATTGTCCATCTTTCCCACCATAAACTCTAGCTTACTTAATAGAACACTTTGGGAGTTTATGCCTATTAATCTAATATCTTTTGAATGTGAATTTATTTGTGTTAGCTTTTGAGGATGTATGTTGTGGAGAGATCTAACATAGGTCCTAATGAAATACATGAAATATAAAAGAAAGTGAAACAACAATATGAATGAAATATTTTATCCATAGAAACAATTAAAATACAATGCAGTATGGAGGAAATAGTCACTCCATTAATATGAGCTAAAGAGCTACATTGTACTCCATATAGGAGTACTACTACAAAGAGCTAACATGAACTAGAGATATGCTTGATATCTTACTCATATCTAATCTATCACTATGAGGTCCTTTATATAGGAAGATAGATTCCTTGACCAACACTCTACCTAGTTGTACAAGGGAACACATTGCACATCACAACTTACACATTACCACTTGTGCATTTATTACATTGCATGAAGTAACTAGATAAATTTCTCCTAAAGTAATATCATATCCTAACTATGTACCTAAGGTGGTACATTTACATGACCCAAATGATGTAATATATTCTAACTCTAACACCCCTTGTATTACATTATTTGGGTATTAAAGATTTCAATTTTTAATATGGATCTTCTTCTTAGAGCTTGTAATATTCTTCTCTATTTTTTATAACCTGTTCAAGCAAGTAGTTAGTATCTTCATAACATGTTGTTCTTACTGAAAGAGCTTTAACTTCATAATCATCTGTAGATTCTTCTAGTTATCCAATTTCTTCTATTATTTGAGCAAGGTGTCCCTTCCTATTCTCTTTTTGATACTCTAATTGGGGATAATTGATTGGATGTTGAGCTTGCTACTAATTCTAGAATTGTCTTTGTTGAAATCTGCATCCATTTTACATATGATTCTCTTTGTTCTTATTTTTGGGATTGAATCTACAATAGTTAGTGCTATGACCTTTTCTATTGCATATTTGACAATACCTATTATACCATGGTCTTCATCCTCTTGATGATGAAGTAATATTTTCCTATAGATTGTCTTTCCTTAGGAATAATTTTATGCTCTCAACATTATTCATTTTTAAAGAATGTAGTTGAGTTTGAAGATGAAGGACAATGACTTTATTTTTTCCTTCAAATATCTTTTCTAATATTTTCCATGCTTTTGTAAATGTCTTTGTTGAACTGATCTAAGGTTGTATTTCATCAGTGATGGCAAAGGTTATTATCATTAGGGCTTTTGCATATTTTTCATTAAACTTATGGATTTTAGTATCATCTGCAATTAGTCTTTTTCTATTCCTTGAGTTATCTCCCAGAGTGTTTCATATACTAATATTTCTTTAACCTTGTTTTTCCAAGAGAAATAGTTTAGTCCCTTAAGTAATTGAAATTCTACAAGAAATAATTTGTTTGATGCCATGATGATCCTTGTAGTCTTTATTTTCCCTAGTATTGATTTGATGATGCCTTGGTAAAATTCTTGGTTTTGTAGAATGCCTTATGTATTCCTAGTAATTTTGGAAATGCTATATGATAGATAAAGTGCTTTTGAGAATAAAATTTCAATTTTGAGTTGATTTTGTAAAGTTTTATGAATAGAAAAAATCAACTTCTTTTATACCTTATTACTCCTATTGAACTTTAGCACTTTCTATTTTGATGAGGTTTAATAGTTAGATTTATTTTATCCCTTTAATTTATTTTGAGACAAGTATACCAATTAATTTCCAACTCTTAATATTCTTTAATAACCCTCTTTTTATTTTCTTTAGTAATTTGATATTTATTATTTCTAATTTCCAATTTCCTACTTTGATGTAGTATTCCTTATATCTCCCTAATGTGGAATATTCGAAAACAATTATTTGCAATAATAGAAATTCAAGTAAAAATCCTTAATTCCTATGTTTTAATATTGCAAATATTAGACTATTTTAATAGATATTTTCCCATTTTCAAATATGGTTGATTTCTATTAATATTTCAACCTTATATTATGCCTTATAACTCCCTATTAATGAAAGCAATTTTGATGAAGTATAAACCTTACCTTTAGTGTTGTACTCCTTTTGTATTCGACGCAGGTTTCAGACGTATATGACAGTCCTCTTAATACCTTTTCCTTGAGTGCTATGGTGTACATCGATTTCCTTTGTCTTCAATTTTGGATGGTGGTGCTTCAAATCTGGATATTTGACCTTCCTTGAATACCTTGACCAGAGCTTTTAATGCTCTTTACATCTCTTCCAAACTATGATTCAGGCTGTTGCGATTGTTGTAAGTGCAATGACTGCTATGAATGCTTTGAATGTTGTCCTCTACGGTCTTTGATGCCTTTTAATAGATGGAGGATCTTGGACTTTGTGACAAGTGTCACGGTGGTTACCCTTGAGCGCTTGATATGCTTATTGTTGTTTGTGAAACTCTGCTAGGTAGATGAGCATTACAATCTTAAATGAGTGCTAATTCTTTCCAACCTTCTTCCCTAAGCCTTTTCTTGGTCAAGCATGTAACATATGGGCGCTTGTGTAGGAAACATTTTTTTTTCCTTCTTGGGTGACAAGTGTCACCTTTCCTTCGTGTATGGGATTTTCTACATAACACTTCTCCAATGTATCCTGTAATCCCCTTATTAACCATGCAATGCAGTCAACTCTTCCTTTGTTCGATGGAGCTTGATATAAGATGGTTCTAGCAACACCTTCAGATCTTGGAGCGATGTTTTTCCAACGCTTGAGTGGAGCTTTTTGGCTACTCCAATGGTATTGTTTGGACATACATCCTTGAAATGTATCTTGTAATCCCCTTATTAACCATGCAATGCGGTCAACTCTTCCTTTGTTCGATGGAGCTTGATATAAGATGGTTCTAGCAACACCTTCAGATCTTGGAGCGATGTTTTTCCAATGCTTGAGTGGAGCTTTTTGGCTACTCCAATGGTATTGTTTGGACATACATCCTTCAACCTGTTATGCCTTCCTTTTTGTAGATAGGTTCGACTGTTCAAAATGTAAAAGATGTGAGCCTTTTGAACAGCTTTATTTCCTTGCGAGGAGAATGATTTTGCACGGCTGCCTTGGAGTATTTTTCCCCTTGTAAAGAGTATCCCTCTTTGGTGCTCATTTTCCTACATAAATCAAATGAGAGTATTTCAAAACAAATTTAAATACTTTGTATATAAAATACCTTTTTGTACCTCCTTTTACAATATGATTTTTCATCGCCGCTAGACTTAATTTCCCATCTGTACCTTATCTATTCCTCGTGGCTTTTCATCGCTGCTAGACTTAATTTCCCATCTGCACCTTACCTATTCCTCGTGGCTTTTCATCGCTGCTAGACTTAATTTCCCATCTGTACCTTACCTACCCCTCGTGGCTTTTCATCGATGCTAGACTTAATTTCGGAGTTTAGTGAAATGAATTTCTTCAGTTCCAAGCAAAGGGAATAGAAGTTTCGCTCTGAATAATTCAAAACAATACAAATCTATGCTACGTATAATGGCGAAGATTGATAAAGCATACAATGACAATTACCGTTGACTTAGTCTTCACTTCATTAAACTATTACGTAAGATTGTTTGATACAGCATACAAAGAAAACGTTGACTTGGAACAGATATTCATTAGTCTCCACGCCATTAGACCATTTCTTTAAGATTGTATCCATTTTAATGTTTGTTTGGTAAAATTGATGTTTCCGTGTAATCATTTCAAAGGTAGTGATAACAAATTTTGACTTTGCGAGCAATACGACCCAGTAAAAGCATGCTCTTTACCGAAAAATTGTTAGGCTGTCCAATGATCTTGTGTCGGTTTGGCTGCCTGGGGTACACAAAATCAAACTACCCCGGAATAATTGACCCTGCAAGTTGAATTTCGAACATTTCCGCGTCCAAGATTATAATGGCGACTAGAAATTCAAGACTACCGCAATGTGGAAAAAACAAAAGAAACAGAAAGATAATAAATTAAAAAGATAAAAGCTACGCTCAGGCTGCAATTTTTTCTCTGAACGCGTTTTCCACGATAGTGTCGTTGCTGAAACAGATTGTCGAACGTTTTTGTATCTTGTGTTTGTTATAAAAGGATGTGATCGATACTCAATAGTCCACATATTTGAAGTACATAGAGTTGCTTGTTTAGATTAATCAATGGCTTTGAACACTGGAGTTCGAGGTGATGGTGTGGAAAATTCAAACTAAATAAAATTTCAATTTGAATGTCAAACAGATGCATAGGATGAAATTTATTGCATCAACCTATGTTATAGACAGCTTTTTAAAATAATAAGTTTTGTTGTTATTTTCCATACAAGCCTCAATTATTTATTCCCTACTAATCGTCTTAGAATCTTTTGACCTATAAATTTGTGTCGTTAAAATCATTGGAAAGTTGCACTCTTATCTATATTTTTTTATTCCAATTGAAGATGGGCCCATGTTTAATTGTAATTACTTTCCATAAGTCTTAGACTCTAGATTTGTTGACATCAGTTAATATTTACCAAAACTAAACTAAAATTATGATATTTAATAATCTATTAATTAAATTATATTGATCTATGTGGTTTGAATTTTCCACTTGCCACTTATCTAAATGTAATCAACTTCTATATGTAATCAAAATATAAATATATAAATATTAGTAGTTTGTAGTTAAGTTTATCTTCATAATTTAGATTTTATTAAGAATAAAATTCTCACCTATTCAACCTTATTTTTTATTTCATATATATATATATATTATGAAAAAAACTATTTATATTAAATTAAGATAACAATCTTTATAGAAAAAAAAAAGGTAGGTTAACACATTTTATGGGGAATCAAACTAATCCTCGTTGACAAAGGTTAAAAAATAAAGCCACCAACAAAACACAAGTTTACCAATTATCATTGATCAAAGAAATCATATCAAATGGAATGTTGTGTCGTCTTGCAAAAATTGCTAGTGATTATGGTATGGGAATTCATCCCTCTACATCGTAATTCTCATTAAGGACTTCAGTACCTACATCACTCTAACCAAAAACTAGCCTAGGTGAAATTGGTTGAACATCATCCCACCCCCCAACCTGACGGAACGAACAAGCAATGTCAATATTGGGCCTCTTCTTGATTGGTAAGGACTGGGACCAATGTCTGTCTACGAGAGCACTTCTTGCATATGACAAATGTTGACAGTGAGAGCGGGGTCAAAAATACTCCTAAGAAGAGCACTCTAGTGGGATCCGATTGACTATACATTGACCATTGGCCCAATGCACTAGAAGAAATTGTAGGTGATCCAACTCCATAGCAATTTTATTAGCTTTAGTACATATATGTAGCCACATGTCATTAAAAACTTCTAATTTATCCACATGAGTAAATGTGACATAAGGTGTATACTATTTAAAAATAATTCTATTATGGGCCTTCCAAATATGAAAGAGTAGGCTAATCCTAAAAACTTGCCACACCTCAAAAAGTGAGAGAAAAAGTAAAAGAGTCCCCAAGAAGAGCTTTGGGCCAAGAAACTCTTGTAGTTGTAAATGGGGAAACAAAGGAAGTAACTCATTCCCAATCTTCCCTAGATCTTGTCCAGTGCCAAAAGAGGTGAGTACAATACTCAGATACACCATAAAAAGAACATTTAGGATAAAGAATTCCAAGGTACTTCAAACGTTCCCCCAATGGGAGACATTGACACAATAATCTCCAAGATAAAAAATATTGCTTTGGCTCAACATAAGCAGCCCTAACATTCTAAAATCTAGAATTCCATCTAGGCCTTGTAGAAAATAAGTCCTAACACTGATTGAGCTTAGGCACCATAGGAAGATGATGAGATAACCATTTATACCCTAAACCAGCCTTATAATTAAGCAAAGGAGTGTCAACATGCCATCTCCAGTCTAACCACAAAAGAAGCAGTGATCACATACCAATCTTGTGTAACATAGAAAAATGGATGAGAGCAATAACAACATCATAACTATCTTTATCCATGTCATTTAGCATAAATATGTGTTTGAACTGATTTCATGGGATCCAATCCCTAGTTTGGAGAGAAAAAAAATCATCTATTGTAATAATACCCTTTTTAAAAAATTGTTGAGCATGAATCCATTGCACTTGAGCTAAGGGAAAAAATTTATGAAGAAACACTAGGGACCACCAAATATTCAGATAATTGATAGATAAATCTTTATGAAATTTGTCTCCTTTACAATATATCTAAGTAGTGAGCTACTACCAGGATTTCCAAATACTTTTAACAACAAAGGAACCGGGAATATTGACAAAATCAAAGCAACAATGAGAGAGGGAAAATACAACCCTCTCCATGTTGTACAGTTTAAGGAAATACCAGAGGAAATAAAATGTCAAACCAGAACTTTCCAAGCTTCAGCTCCCCTCAAATCCCTAACCACCCACATAGCACACAGAGCAATACCTTATCGTTTATAGTACAATAAACCCATCCACTAGACTCTCTATGAAGACAACAAATATCCTAGGGAACTCTATGAAATTCCTTTGTTTTAGAAGAATTATAATAAATTCTTGAAGGAGTTTCTCAAGCTTCTTCTATCAAGCTTGTGAAGGAACCCAACAAGAGGAGTAGTATACATGAGTGGCAGCTAAAATATTAGAGCAAATATGGAATTTACCTGCTAATGACAACTTCTTAGTAAGCCAAAATTCAAGTTTCTTTTCAACTCTTTGAAGCACATAATTTCAAAGCTAAGTAAGGGAGCCTTGAAAGACAAAAAGAATACCAAGAAAATTAAAAAATTCTCCAAGAGGGATCCAATTCCAATTAAACCATTCAATCCAATGCATCATAAGAAAGGGAGATTATCTAAAGCATAAAGTCTTCCTCCATTGTATGCTAGAACCAGAGGCTTTGTAAAAGATATCCATACTAGATAGAGCATTAGAAATAAATTTATCCTCTTCCCTTATAGTAAGAAAGGAGTCATCAGCAAAGTAACCATTAATAAGTTATCCCTAATAATTTAGAAGAGTAATTTATTTAATAAGACATGCAATAGCTTAGGTAGATAAAAGATAGCCAAAGGCTTCAACAACAAATACATATAAAGAGGAAGCAATAGGAAATCCTTGTTGAATAGACCTAAAAAGACCCATTGCTTCAGACTATGAATTGTTCAAATTGATAATAGCTAAAGCATATATGAATAGCATAGCAATTGTTTGAATGAAAACTAACCCGAATCCTAAAGCTTTGAGCATCGAAAGAATGAATCTCCATTTAATGCGGTCATAAGCTTTCTCAAAATAAATTTTGATAAAAATATATCTGGTTTGACATATAGACCTATTCCATGCCCTCTCGGATAACCAAAATATTTTTGAGGATGTACCTCCCTTGAATAAAGTCATTTTGCTATGATATGATTAACAAAGGAAGAAGATACCTAAGGTAAAGAGGCAAAGATTTTGCACTGATATTGTGACTAAAATTCAACAAAGTAATAGACCTCCACTTAGTGATAAACTTTGGGTCCCCTTTATTGGGTATGAATTTGATATTACCCATGTTAATAATTACTTCCAGGGAGCCTACTCGAAGAGCCTCCAAATGAAATTTATGCAAATCAAGACCAACTAAGTCCCAAATACATTTATATAACTCATAGGGAAAGCCATCTAGACCTGGAACTTTTTCATTTTCCATATGAGACAATGTGTCCTCCGGATTTACCATTTGAGACAATACGTCCTCCAGATTTACCATTTGAGACAATGCATCTCTTCTCTTTGAGAATTCAAAATCTTAACTGGTACAACTATCATACAAGTTGCCAGTGATTGCTCTTGCTCAAGGGAATAAGCTTGAACAAAAAAAACATTAGTATATTACTTGATAAAATCATCAATCATCACAAGAAGAGCGATAAGCCTTATTCCATTGTCTTGAATGGCCTTGAATTGAGTAGCTTGCTTGGGAGGGTGAAGCCTTTGAAAAAATATTTTGTGACCCTATCACCAAATTTAAGCCAATGAAGATGGAATTTAATTTGAGCTCCCTGAGCCTCATAAAATTTAGAAATTTTAAGTTCATGCCTCAACTAGGCAACATGAGACTGAAGTTCAGGATTACACAGACAAAAATCAAGCCTAAGAGATACTTTGGCAAGCTCATCATGAAGGACAATATTGGAATATATTTTGAACTGCACCACATTATTTCCCAAAGTGCGAAGCAAGATAGTTGTATGAAAAATGGTATAATTCCACCATTCTATCCAACCCAACTGTCCAGTAGGTCTAGGAACTAGATTCCAGATTCTGTAGATATGATAGACCATGTAAGGGTGCTGAAGAAAGGAAGTATTAAAAAAATATGACTTGTAGTGTCTCTAAGGTAGGGATTTCATAAACACATTAAACATGATGGATGAATGGTCGAAAGTAGTGGTACCAAGAATGGTTTTCACAAATGAAGTTGAAGCATTTCTCCTATGAAAGAAAAATTGCACATGATATGAAAGCATGGCTCTATCTAGCACTCTCATAATTATTGCATGGCCATCTTGGAAATTGGACCACGTATACCATAAATATTTATAAAAATATTAGGGAGAAAAATGAGAATTGAGGTCTGACAAACCCAATTTGTTTTTCATGAAATACCAGGCCTCTCTTTCCCCAATATCCCACCATATGGGAAGTTTTTCTATATTGTCTACAAGATTTTTAGTCATAGTAAAATCTTCACACATAACCCAAAAAATAGGTGGTAAAGAGAAAGCATACCACCTCTAGAGGCTACAATGCCCTTGAGCTTCATTGAAGGTATAAACATTAATAATACCAAAAGATAACCCACCAGCCTCAAGTAAAACCCAAACTGCTTGATTGGAGGGGACCACACATCACGATACCAAACTATCTTTCCACCTAGATACCAAAAGAATTACAACTCCTTTACCAGGGGAATGATTGGTGGTATAAAAAAATCTTCCTAGGCAAAGAAAAGGACAAGTACATTGCAGAATAAAGTAAAAAAAAATAATCTCTTAAATATGGAGAACTTTAGGATTACCATAAAACCTGGAGCATAAAGCAATCTCATATCGGACCAAGTATTATCAAACTAGGTTCGCAAACCCTCCAAAATTCAATGATAAAAAAAAATTACGTAAATCAATCAAGACTCATATGTCCTACATTTTCAGTGTCTTTGAGGTTTGAAAGGGAATCATAAATATTTTTGATAAAATGCTCCTGATCTGCTTTCCAAAAATCTATTTGATGCCTTTTGTCTTGGTGAACTAGGGAGTCTCCTTGGGGTGGGCTATAATATCTTTGGCTATTGATAGAAGCCCGTTTATGTTCCATGAAGTTGGAGGAAGGTTACCCATTGACATGTAGAACTAGATAATATGAATACTAAGTAAGAGCAGAAGAAGTAATAATTTTGACAAAGGAAGCACTACTCGATGGTAAATTAGCAACCATCTATGAATCCCTAGCACTGGGTTTTGTCGTTTGCATGATATGCTATTCTATATCCACACCATCCCTAGATGGCACAAAAGACACAGGAGGTTAAGGTGAGCTACTTGGAGAAGCCATAGGGTTTACATTTTTTCTATTATTACCCTTCTTTTGGACTACCTTCCATTCATCTTGCCCTCCCTTAGAAGTAGGTATAGAGCTAGTAATAATAGGAGCCATAGCCATATCCTTAGCTTTAATCATGTCTACCATTAAAGGATAATATTTTATATTATGGGAAGCTAATTGGAAATGATAATATGTGTTAGGCAGGTTTATGTAAACAACACATTACTTGAACCTATAGTCACCAACTTGGATATCAACAGTCTCCTAGAGGTCTTTAAAAATATTGAATTTGATATAAAAATGCTTTTGAGGGAGTGAGGTATAAAATTTATCCATTTCACAATAGTCAAATTCACCAATGAGGGCTACAAGATTATGATAATAAGGCCATAGGGGCAAAGGAAGACAAGGGAATAAAACCTAAATAGGAACCTACAAGGAAACATAATTATTCACTAAAATATCCTTAGTCTAAGGCTAAAAAATCAACAAGGAGCTACGAACAGACTAAGGCCTATGACTTAGGACTGCTTTAGTCTAAGCAGGGTCAGCAAAACAAAACAAAAAAAACCATTTGGTGAGGTTATTGGTACCATAAACCTTGACACCATGCCAAGCTTGTTGAATCCAGTTTCAAAGGAGGGTTTTTCTAGGGATGCAACCTAGAAAATACCCTACCATTGTATGACTTTCTAGCCAGGAACAAGTAGCATTAAACTCACTCAACATGAACCACATCCGAAGAAAAAATATTGCCTCATGATAAAATTTGGGAATGAAATTTCATGGTTGCTTATTCTCCTTTCGTGCCAGTGCTCCTTTCTATAGCTTAATCATAAGTTGTAGCTACTAATTGAGCTTCGTCCATAAAAAAGAGGTTCAATCCATCAAATGACGGAGTAAAGTCGACGATAGTAGAAAAACATTTCCTAAGAGGCATCCCATAGACACTCCAGAGTGGAGAGGTGGTATGACACAAAGAGCCCGAAATCCTAATGCATGCATCCTATGTGATGTAGTTCCACAAACCAAAATTTGATATCATTTATTTTTTTCATTTCATGTATATTACTTAAATGTAATGGTTTAACTTTTTTTTTTTTAAACTTTGAAAAAGGTTGTTCAAACTATTTTAATAGCATTTATTTAAGTATATGAAATTCCATAAAAAACAAAGAATATATATAGAGAACATATATAGATAGATACACAAAGCATGAATATGTATAAATTCATTATTGTTTATGTTTTTTTATAAAATTAATACAAATAAAAGTTTTCTATTACATATAAATATTATATTAATTTTTTGCAGATGTAGAATTATATAATATATTTAGAAGTGAATGAAATTATCAAGTAAAGTACGTAAATTTATCAACACCATATTATTTCCAAGGTAATAGTCAGGTAGAGTGATCTAATAAAACCTTAATCAATACTATTAAGAAACTAGTCAATAAAATTAGTTGTCACTCGCACTTGTAACTATATCTCATCTTATGGGCATTCTACACCAGTGTTTAAACTCCTACTAGCACAACACCCTATGCCTTAGTATATGGAACTGTGGTCATTTTCTAGTTTGATCTTGAAGCTCCCTCTTTAACAGTCTTACTCCAAGAGTCATTGGTAGGAGATGAATATCATCTTTGTCATCTCAATCAACTAAAGCTTTTAGATGAAAATAAATTAGTTTCCTAGAGAACTTATGAGCCTCCCATGACAGACTTCAATGTACCTATAATAAAAAGGTGTGACCTATATCCTTCAAAATTTATGATCATGTCCTTAAAGAAAACCAAAAGAACACCAATGACAACTATAAACTAAACAAAAATTTTGGACCCAATTGGTTAGGTCCATTCATCATCTTTACAATGTTTGAATCTATATCCTATCGCCTAGCTACTTTGGATGTAAAAGAATAAAAAAAACCACTTAATATAATGCATATTAAAGGATATTATACTTAAATCCATGATTGCTTGCTCATGTGCCTAATTGTATGCTTGCAGGTATGTATGGTTGTTTAAATATCATATCTTACTTGAAAATACATGCTTGATTACTTTGTTGCTTAAATCTACTTTTCCATACCACAAGAATATTGAGGTATGTCATGAGGCTATGATGATCCTAGAAAGAAAAACAAGCACTTGCTTTACATTTGCACTAGGTAGTCGATGTTAGAAGTCCTTTCAGTAACATAATTCTCTTACTATTATTCCTTCTATAAAAACCATTTATGATAAGGATAGGCATAGGTTTATTTTATTTATCAACTTTAGTTTAGGTGATATATTTTTTCTTCTCCCAAAGTCTACATGGGGACCATGGTTGGTCTCCATAATCTCAATTAACAATCTCCATTTAAAATTAGTACTCTTCTCTTTTATTTCATCAATTGGATTAAGTTATGCATGACATGATCATCTGCAACCTTGATAACCCAATTCTTTTCCTTTCTTCTATTCCCTTTTGTCATTATTTGGATAATATTAACAAAACTACTTAAAGGTATACTACACAATTAAAAACATTTCCCCTCTTATTTATTTATCTAAATCATCAATACCATTATCAAGTTTGATGAATAATAAAAAAATATCAATCTCATGATCCTTTGATAGGCCCTAACAAAGTCTAGGTTTATGGATTCAATGCTTTATAAATTTGTAATTACTTACAGACTTGTTAGATAATAAATTTACAATGTTGGATATTGATTTAATCTATTAAGCAATCATGACAATCAAGTATCGCCAACCATCAATTATCCATATTTCCCACCATAAACTCTAGCTTACTTAATAGACAACTTTGGGAGGCTTGGCCTATTAATCCACTATCTAGTGAACGTGAATTTTTATGCAAGTCTACCAAGCAATGGATTCTTAGGTTTAGTATTTCTAGCTTAGTCTATAATATAGGCATGATAAAAATATAAATCTATCATGCATATTATTTGATTTGATATCTACTAAATATTTTATACAATCATAAGTTTCCTGGTAGACATTATTCTTGCAATTAGGCATTTTTCCTAGTGTGACACCCAAGCAGGTGTGATCCTTGCACATCGAGTATCTTATGACCTCATAATTATTTGCACATGTTTCAATTAATGGATTTATGTTTCCTAGAACCATGGTTGGCACACCTAGTGACATACTTCTTATAAAAGTCCTAATTTTATTATATAAAAATGAGAGGGTCGAATATCCATGTCCAATACCTTATAGGTCTATAAATATTTTGCACATATTTCAGGTAATGGATACCAAAATTTGAACCTCCTATTGATATACAAGGTGATTAAAAATATTTTAAAATTATTGCTTCTTTTCAATAAGTCTATAGTCAACTACTTCATACACTATTGTGAGGCTCAAGATTCATGCACCAATGTTTTATAAGCATGCAATCATTTATAAATCTATTAATCACTATTTCATATGGCCTAATTATTGCAAAGGTCTATTAGGTAACCAAAATCTAATATCATCCAAAAATTTTATATTCTAACTCTATTTGATTAACTCATAGTTAGCCCTCATTAGGGTCTATAAATTAACCTGTAGACACCAAAACAGCACCAATCCGATTATGTGACTACAAACACTGATCGCATTGACACACACAGCCTTCAGGGTAGCCCTCAGAGGTCAAACAGTGGCCCTAGCCACTTACACAGCAATTTTGGAAGGTACCAATCCGGTTACATGATAGTGCTTTGGTTACATGATAAGCAAAAATTGCTTTTTAAACACTTAGGCAAAAATTGCTTTTTAGACACTTAGGCAAAAATTGCTTTTAAAACACTTAGGCAAATGTTGCCTGTCGTGATATCGTGACGATCATGATATCATGATAGTCACGACATCGTGCTGTCACGATATCACAACAGTCGCGATATCGCGACAGTCGCGACGTCGCGCTGCCACAAAATCGTGACGATCTTGATATCGCGACAGTCGTGACGTCGCGCTGCCATGATATCATGACAGTCACGATGTCGTGCTATCACAAAATCATGACGATTGCGATATCGTGACAGTCGCAATGTCACATTGTTGCGATATCACGATGATCGTGATATCGCGACAATCGCAATGTCACGCTGTTGCAATGTCATGACTGTCATGATATCGTGATAGCTCCAGCCGCTATGCCTTGTTCCCTTGTTGGTGTCGCGATATCATGATGTCGTGATATCGCGACGTCGTGATATCACGACGTCATGATATCGCGACAAGAACTTCACAGTTATGCCTAAGCAAACATTAAAATAATCAAAAACAAAACATTCAAAAAGCAAACATCAAAGCATTCAAAAGCAAACATTAAACCAATAAAAATTAAAAATTAAACCAATCAAAGGCAGATTTTTAACCATCGAAAGCGAACATTAAAATGAGTGGCAGCTCTTACAGTCAATTATTGTCGCCTGCTGTGCATGCACACGTAGGTGGGCAGATTGGCAGTTAGCAGGCTGTCACAAGGGTAGTCATGTAAGCCCAAGTAAGGGAGGAGTCTCCTCCCTCTTAGGAAGGCATGGCCGCCATGTGGCATCCCTGCATACCCTTCCAAAGAGACCCCATGGGTCTATAAAATGGTGGACTTTCCCACCCAAAAGACAAGCTGGTAGACATTTCGAGCGACGAAGTGCTACCAAAATCAAACACCCGATTGCATCCTGTTAGATTCATTTCTTCTACACCTGTAATATATTTTGCAAGATAGGTTATTGGTGGCTGCTAAAAGATGAATCTGGAACTTAGAACTCGACATTAGACCACAGTAAACCATCAATTTGTCGACACCACCTTCTCTAAGATTTTGAGTCCATCCCTAGTGGATTGGCGTCAAAGTCAAGTTCTAATGGGGGCGGCCCGCTTGGGCACCTCACCCTTTTTGCTAGTTTCATTTTTGTCTATTCTACCATTGCGTGTTTTTAGATGCATTACGTTCTACAGTTTTTAGATGCATTACGTTCTACACTTTTTAGATGCATTACGTTCTACGCTTTTTTTTTAGATGCATTACGTTCTACGTTCTACATTCTATCATTTTAGTCTACTCGCTCATTGCGTGTTCTAATTAAATTTCATCATGCTCTCGCGACTGCGATGTCTAATTTGAATGTGTATTTGATTTCATAACATTCTAATTAAATTTCATCATGCTCTCACGGTTGCGACGTCTAATTTGAATGTGTATTCGATTTCATAATGTTTTAATTAGATTTTATCATGCTTTTGTCATTTTTGTTGTCCCACTAACCTGCAGGTGACAACATTGATTCACGAATTACAGTCAAGAGCAAATCGATCGACTGTTTTAATGACAACGACCCTCTAGTAAAGTTTTTGGTTTCTGTCAAACGTGCAGGTCATTAAAAATCACTTTACTCACTGTTTTAGACAATCGTTTACATGCATATTTTGTTAAATTCAAAGAACAAACTTTATCTATGTGCAGCAGGTGCTACTAACGCGTTCATTGTTTCTTTGATTGTAGGAGAAGTAGCAAGAAGCGAGGACTCATCAACATCAGCGATGGAAACACTTTGGCCTGCCCATTTTGCATGTGGGCATGTGGAAGGAGGAGTATTGACCACCATTGTAACCAAAACATTGCTAACACTCCTAGCCCCTAAAAGGGGAGGAGATGGATTGTAACCGAGTTTGGAATTAATATAAAAGGGCTGTGCTCCTGCTTTCTCTTTATATTTTGTCTCGATTTGATTATGTTCTTCCTATTTTATGCATCGAGTTAGTCTTTGTTTATATTGCATCTCAATACTGTTTTATTTCCGAAATCTCATGCTTTTAGTGGCGATCACGGTGGGACGTCTAATTTGAATGTGTATTCGATTTCATAATGTTTTAATTAGATTTTATCATGCTTTTGTTGTTTTTGTTGTCCCACTAACCTGCAGGTGACAACATTGATTCATGAATTACAGTCAAGAGCAAATCGATCGACTATTTTAATGACAGAAGCCCTCTAGTAAAGTTGCTGGTTTCTGTCAAACGTGCAGGTCGTTAAAAATCACTTTACTCACTGTTTTAGACAATCGTTTACATGCATCTTTTGTTAAATTCAAAGAACAAACTTTCTCTATGTGCAACAGGTGCTACTAATGCGTTCATTGTTTCTTTGGTTGCAAGAGAAGTAGCAAGAAGCGAGGACTCATCAACATCAACGACGACAACACTTTGGCCCGCCCATTTTGCATGTGGGCATGCGGAAGGAGGAGTATTGACCACGATTGTAACCAAAACATTGCTAACACTCCTAGCCCCTAAAAGGGGAGGAGATGGATTGTAACCAAGTTTGGAATTAATATAAAAGGGCTATGCTCCTGCTTTCTCTTTATATTTTGTCTCGATTTGATTACATTCTTCCTATTTTATGCATCGAGTTAGTCTTTGTTTATATTGCATCTCAATACTGTTTTATTTCTGGAATCTCATGCTTTTAGTGGCGATCACGATGGGACCCTGTCCCCTATTTTTTTTTTAGATTCAAAAACTGATTGAAATTTACGTTTTTTTTTGCTTAAAGGTACTGGGCCGAATCAGAAACAGCTGGTTTGGGTGGAAAAGATAGCAGATTTGAGTAGAAAAAAAGGTAAGGTTCCAAAGCTATACCTGCATTTTTTTTTATTATTATTATTTTATGTTTCTACTGTTTTGTCAACTTTTATTTGCTTAGGGAAAGTTGTTTATGCTTGTTTCATTTTTATTAAATAAAATGAACCCCACACACATCACGTGGTAAATTAAACCAAGGAGCTAGTCGTAAGACCCCAGCCCTTGAGCAAGACCAACGATGGGTTCATCACCACCTTGGCTTAGCTTTGCATCCATTTCCCCGATTGTCACTGTTGTTAGGCATAAATCTTGACGAAAGCTGACCGAGTGTTGCTGGGGTGATTACCATGCATGCGAGGATAAGTCTTCTATGGTAGGTGTCATTAATAGGACAATCCTGCCTTTCATACTGCCTATGTTCCACATACCATCTGCTCTCACGTACCTATAGTTTCCCTCTCGTAATGGCGGGTATATAGAGAGGTTGGTATATTGGTTCGGCAATGGTATATTGAAGGGGCGACCATTTATGGGAGTCATATGAGCCAACATTATGCATTTAAACGTTCTTCAAAACTTGCAAAAACAAAAAAAAACATCAAAATGCACTAAACCAGTTTAGGACACACTATTAATCCTTAAAAGAGATAATCACTATTTGTGTATGTGTGTGTTCATTTTTGCTTAGTGTAAACAAAAAGAAAAATCATCATAAACGAGATAAAATCTGCTTAGTTAGTATAGAAGCACCACAATGGTGTACACCCATAGCCAAGCCCAATCAAGGGTAGATGCTACGAAAGGTACACAAAGAGATGGCACTGGTCGCCTTTGCTTTAGCCCTGAGGACTTGGCCATACTGCCTTGGTGGTCTGGCCTACAAGAGAGTCCACATCAGGCCACATCAAGAAGGAATTATTGGGACCCTCCTCTGTGGAGTTTACCCATTCAACACAGCCCCTTTTGGGAAGAAGCTTTACATGTAGATCTCGATTTAAATAGAAAATCGCCTTTTGGGGCTAGATCTAAGTGGCCACAGCGTGATGAAGTGCTAGAGAGGCACAGTGTCCATGAGGAAAGACAGCGTGAATATGGTACCTCTCCTTTGCCTCCCATTAGAATAGAAAGACAAAACCCAGAGCGTAGGGCTCTTCACACAGGGTGAGCTAACTCCGCCCGCCCCTTTCAAACCCATGAAAGGGAGTACGAGGAAAGCCATCACATTCCTCGAGGACAACAAACAGTGTGGGAGCCTTGCGTTTCTATGCCTGCTAGATATCATGGTCACCCATCAAGGCCAGAGCATCAAGTAAATGCCGCCAACCTCGACAGAGGGAAGCGACCCATTGAAATTTCAGATCATCAAGACAGAGGCAAATACATAGGATAAACATTCAAGCCTCCTGAGCAAAAGAGGGCGGACCAAATTGACCCGACAGTCGCCAGACATGCTGCCCACTAAGCTCGAATCACGTAGCTTGAGCAAGGTCATCAGGAGTTAGAGTACTTATATCGCCTTAATAAAGAGCGCATGCAGTGCGAAGCGGATGAGTTGTGCTATAAACTCCCTGAGAGGGTGCCAACCCCTCACACCCAAAAAGCAGAACAATATGAGAGGCACAACCCTTTGGTGTAGGACAGGTCTCCGTGACCTCGTCAAGCTTTGCCTTCGAGACCTTATAGACATGAAATGGAGTCCACTCCTCGAAACGATGATGGTTACCCTCATCGGGGACTCAATCAGGGTCATAGGTCTCGCCTAGAGACTCCTCAAGAAGTTTATGAGTATGAACCAGAAATAGAATGAGCCAAAATGCCCCATCAAGGTGGGAGGGCTGCCATTCGGCCACCCCCCCATAGGCCTCCAGTCTCCCATAACTCACAACGGGAGCAAACAAAAGAGGAAGAAATAAAATCTTCCGATGCATACAAAGTGCTATTAGAGCATTTGGAGTCTGTGGAGACAAAAGCTTCTGGGAATCAAAAACCCACATTACGTCAACTCCGCAGTCATCCAGTGCATCCCTCAGTGCCCACACCTCTTTACCCCAAACATTTCAAGTTGCCTTAATTGGCAGTCTTTAAAGGTGAAGAGGATGCACAAGAACATGTCACAAGATTCCTAAGCCAATGCTTTGGCATCCAAGATAATGAAGCATTGTTGCTTAGAACATTCATAACCACATTCGCAGGCCCTACCTCGGATTGGTTCACACAGTTACCAAAACATAGCATAAACAACCTAGATCAATTAGTAGATGCGTTTCTTGAACGCTTTGCCTTCAACACAAAGAAGAAGGCATCATTGATTGATCTGGCCAGCCTCAGGCAATATGAGGAAGAAACAATGGCAGCATACGAGAATCGATGGAGGGCTTTGCTTTATAAGCTACCCTACCTTCCCCCTATGTCTGATCTCACACAGTTGTTTGCACGGAGTTGCTTAAAATCAATCTTTGGGCTATTGCTGCTTCAACAATATGCCAGCTTAGAAGAATATTTGGCGCAAGACAGAGTTATAAAAGAGATTAAAATAGGTGAGGGCACAATCACCAAGCCTAAAAAGAAAGAGTGGAATAAAACCACTAAGACCGGGACAACGCAATCACAACCCGTTGTGGTTAATCAAGTTGTGATAAATGTCCCCAAGCCTGTGCAATAAATACAGCCCCAAAAGGTTAATTACTAGGCAGTGCCTCCTAGTTATGAAAGAGATAATAAAAAGTAGGAGCAAAATTAGCAGCATCGCCCTAGGCGACAATTCACCCCTTATACGGAGTCCAGGGACTCCCTATTTGATCGCTTGTCAGCAGCAAATTTAGTCACCCTACCAGAAATCCAAACTGTAGATCCTAACGCTCCCAAGCCTAAGGGATACAGAGAGGAATTATATTGTAGATTCCATAGGTGAAGGGGACATGACTTGAATGGATGTTGGAAATTCAAAGGATTAATCCAAGATTTGATCGACAATAAAACATTGGTCGTGGACAACCCCATAGCACCAAATAATCAACAAATGGGGGTATTCAAGGACCCTTTGCCTGCCCACGAGGCACAGGAAAAACCTCTCCAGGTTAATGAGGTGCGACAAAATCTTCCCATGCAAGGATTTGTGGGAATGATCAGCATAGTGACCAGGAACAAAAAGTACCCAAGAGTTGCCCCCGAGGTAGCTACAAGGGAAGTTCCAACAACGTCACAGCCTCAACAATGCCCTGTGCAGGTGCCTCCGCATAGACCCGAGGTCATGATACGGACGAAACTCACGTGGAGTTTGCGGACCACATCAGCTAGGCTTTCCATTTATGAGCTTATTCAACAGTCAACACCTCATAGGGAAGCTCTTATGGAAATTTTAAAAGCCATCGAATTACAGCCTCACGAAGCAAATTCTTTCAACAACTTCATGGGACATGTGAAACGATGTACGGAGCTGGTCATTACCTTCAAAGAAGATGAAGTCAAAACAATATTGAATGACACGGCAGAACCACCCCTATAAATGATCGTGCGGGTCAACGGGATCCCGTACAAGAGAGTGTTGGTAGATACTGGCTCGTCCAGTAACATCATTACCACTGCAGCCTTAAAACATTTGAAGCTGCCAGCCTCTCATATCACAGCCTCCACATACACACTGTGAGCTTTCAACGATGCAATATGCTCGACAGTCGGCATAGTTGTTCTGCCTGTCTAGGTAGGACAAAATACAATACCAACATTGTGCCATGTTTTGGAAGGCGAGATGGCTTACAACATACTACTAGGGCGGCCATGGATCAGGGACATGAAGTGTGTCCCTTCGATCACTCACCATTGCATAAAGTATGCATTTGAAGGAGAAATACATGTAGTCTCTATGGACTTAGAACCCTTCAAATATTATAATGCGGTGCAATTAATGCCTCAATCGACCCTCCCTTCAACGCATTTGGATTTCTAGTTAAATCCATCTAAACAGGGTCCAATACCACAGGCACCATTGGTGACCAAATCATCAAAATCCTATCCAGGTGAGTCTTCATCATCTGCTCCTTCACTACCAATGCCACCTGTCATGGCTAAATAGAAGGACAAGGGAAAATAGATCCTGGAAGAGGCTCAGCCCCTAGAAGAGGGTTTGCCAACAATATCAACGGTATCAATAGAGGAAATACCTAGCACAACAGAAGCTGAGACTCCTAAACCACCAAACATGGAATGGACTCAGGAAGAACTCCCATTCCCTCCCTCCCAAGCATCAACAATCACTGTTGAAATGGCTAGTATAGGCCTGGGGGAGTATTTAGTGCAAAATGTTGTGGCAACGCCCTCATTAGAATCATTACAGGACATGGGGAGACCTCGCCTTCCCATAGGAACAATTTTTCCTCTAGGCTACCCACCAAACTAGACAAATTTTATGTATGGGGGCCTTGATCATGGTCTTGAACCATGCAAACAAAAGGACGAAGACGAAGAGCCTTTTGCTAAAAATATCAACTATCTGTCAGACCCGGACTTCGCTCTAAGATATTTCGGCCAATGCAAATGGCATGGATACGGGCTAGGCAGATATGAGCAATGGATGCATGTCCTTTGCCAACCAAGATATCAGATGCCATATGATAAGTCAGGAGTAGGGTTCAACCACCCCCTGCCCTTAGACATCTTGGTAGAAAACATGCAAGGCCTAGAAATAGGCAACAAGGGGGGATTGGCACCAGATCTTCATTGCAACCCAAATATAGAATATACATTGGGAGATTATCTCCCATGGTCAACAAACACCCTTGGCAACATCAATAATCCCTCTCCTTTTCTAGAGAGAGGTGAAAATTCGGACACTAATCCGCAAAAAGAACATAAATGGTGTTCAAAAATATTTTTGAAGCTGTTCCCCTTAGAGGTTCCAGTTGAGTCAATATAGTGTCAAGAGAATCAGGTCCCTCCACCAAGAGTGGAACAACCGCCATGGGACCAGATTAATGTGCTAGAACAAGGTGAACCCCCAACGTCACAAATAGTTGCTGAATAAAATGAACATTTTTGGATTTTTGAAAGTGATTCAGAAGATGAGACTGAGATGAACTATCTCAATCATGCGCGATGGCACAATCACCCTTTAACTCATGAAGATCTGATGGGTCAGGTTGGCATAAGGTTAGGGCATGAATGGTGGGTAGACCCAGCGGGGTGGGACCAAGTTTTGGATCCATGGCTCCAAATTTATGATGAGCATCGTCCACCTCGAGACCCTATAAAGGCATCAGTGCCGAGGGTAGACCCTGTCCTCCTATTAGCACATAGGGCCGATCCGTTCGTGCCTATTCCCCTAGAGCCAGATCCAGAGTATAGGGAGCATCCAGAATGTTCAAGTTATCATACCCGTGGTAATGGAGACCAAATTCATTCCATCCACATGATCTCCATTGATTTGACCGCACCCATCCGCAATTTGGCTGATCCAGCATAGTCATTGCATCTAAACACAGATGCCATCGACTGGGATCACGTCAATTCACCTTTATCACCATCAGAGTACTGGCCTTTTGGTGAAATGCTTCATTTTACCCTAGGGACAACTCAGGATATTTTTTAGGCTGAAGAGGAACCTGAGGTTCCCAACACAGATCTAAACTCAGCTAATGATATCCACTTCATCCCGACTCCACATCAGTTGGAGGACGGATCCCACATGTCAGTTGAGGAGACGACTGACGTAGATATCGGCACGGATCCAATGAATCCATAGATTCTCAAGTCGGGGTAAGTCTTTCCCCTGAAGAGCAAGCCGACTACATTGCCCTTCTCAAAGAGAAGAAGGAGGTTTTTACATGGTCGTACAAGGATATGCCAGGAATAGACCCGCAGCTAGTCACGCATAATTTAACGCTTGATCCGACAATCAATACTGTAAAGCAAAAACTACGTAAGATGCACCCAACAATGGCCTTGATGGTCAAAGACGAATTGCAAAAGCTATTGGATGCATAGTTTGTCATCTGCATGGATTATCCGCCATGGCTGTCCAACATGGTTCCCGTCAAGAAGCCCGATGGGAGGATTCGCATATGCACCGATTTTCAAGATCTAAACAAAGCGAGTCCTAAGGATGATTTCCCCTTGCCGAGCATCGATGCGTTGGTAGACGCTACAGCAGGTCACGAAATGCTCTCCCTCATGGATGGTTTCTCGGGATACAATCAAATTCGTATCAATCCTAAAGACCAACTAAAAACAACATTCACAACGCCTTGGGGGACATTTTGTTATAAGGTCATGCCTTTTGGCATTAAAAATGCTGGCACTACCTACCAACGTGCCATGACATATATCTTCCACGACTACATGCATAAAACTTTGGAATATTACATGGATGATTTGTTAGCCAAGTCTCTTTTACTCTCAAATCATATCGATGACTTAAGCAAAATCCTCGAATGCCTCATGGAGCATAAAGTTAGACTAAACCCCAAGAAGTGCGTATTTGGCATCACATCTGGAAAACTCTTGGGTTTCATAGTCTCAAAGCGAGGAATCGAGGTGGACCCAAAGAAAGTCAAGGCAATCCTTGAAATGGTTCCCCCAACTACAATCAAGCAGCTCAAAAGTCTGCAGGGAAAGGTCACGTCGATTAAACGCTTTATAGTGCAATTATATGACAAGTGTCGACCCATGAACAAATTATTGCACAAAGGGGTTACATTTCATTGGGATGACGAGTGCTAGTCAGCATTTGATGACATCAAACAATACCTGGCTTCGCCGCCAGTATTGGCACCATCTAGACCAGGAGTGTCGTTCTACTTATACATCTCAGCTACTGAGGTGGCACTAGGCGCCATGTTAGCCTAGAAGAATGAACTTCACAAGGAATAGGCTACTTACTATCTTAGCCGCACCCTGGTCAGTTATGAACTTAACTATGCATACGTTGAGAAACTCTGCTTGGCAGTGGTGTTTGCTACCAAAAAGCTACGCCACTACATGTTGAGCAAAACTACGTATGTTGTGTCTAAGGAGAATCCATTGTGATACATGATGAGTCATACTTATCATAGTATTCGTTCGGCAAAATGGATCATGTTGTTGATAGAATTTGACATTGAGTTTATTGAAAAAAAATATATCAAAGGACAAGTCATAGCCGATCAACTAGCAGAGGCTCCTCTTGAAGACGATCAGCCTCTAGTCATAGAACTACCCGATGATGGGGTCTTCCATGTCTTAGAATCGCTAGATTCTAATGAACTTGAGTCACAGGCCGACATAACCCTATTCTTTGATGGTTCTAAATGTGAGCAAGGTGGTGGCACGGGAATTGTATTCTTCACGTCGCAGGGCACTCCAATGCCCCTGTCATTTAAATTAAACTTCCCGTGCACCAACAATAATGCAAAGTATGAAGCCTTGCTCCTAGGTCTTCAGACAACAATCGCCATGAACATCAAATGACTGAATATCTTTGGTGATTCACTGTTAATAGTCAATCAATTCAAAGGGGTATATCAATGCAAATGCCCAGTCCTGTAGGCTTATAAAGTGCTCGTGGACAAATTCCTGGCAAAACTTGAGTGGTATGACATCGAGGCACTCCCTTGATCATCGAATCATTTTGAGGACACAATGGCCTCCTTGGGGTCACTAATTCCACAAGACCTTTCCGGTGATATGACAACCATTCAAGTCAAAACCTTATCACAATCCACGATGGAGCGTGCAAGCTCAGAATTGATGCTAGGAATCCACATGATCCAGATTGAACCATCCTCGGATAAGTTCTCTCGAATTCGATATCATCTAAAATGTGCCAACTGGGGGTCCTTGTTCTCCCTTACTCCCATTAATAGCAACACAACACTATTCTTACAGGTTCTATCCCATTTAGCGTTCACTAGGGATGAACTTCAAGAGGGATTGGCTGTTCATACTATCAAGGTTTCTGATCAATAGGACTGGTATTTACCCATCAGAGACTACCTCAAGTTAGGTAATCTCCCGCTTGGATTGACTCATGTCGCAAAACGAGCACTCAAGCAGAAAGTGGCTAAGTATGTCTTGATAGGAGACATTTTGTATCGTTGTAGCTATGAAGGAATCCTCCTTCGTTGCTTGGACCAGCAAGAGTCCACTTGGGCGATAGCCCAAGCGCATGATGGTACATGTGGTGGCCACTTTAGTGGTATGGCCATCGTAAAGTGCATTCTTCGCATGGGCTATTATTGGCCATATTTAGAGCGAGATTGTTGCGCATATGTCAAGAAGTGCGTGAAGTGTCAACATCATGCTAATTTGATGCACGTACCTTCCTAGGCCTTGTAGACAGTCTAGTCTGCTTGGCCGTTCTCGTAGTGGGGCTTTGATCTAATTGGAAAGATCTCCCCTGCGTTGTCAAGCCATCACACATTTATCATAATGGCCACAGAGTATTTTACCAAGTGGGTGGAAGCAATTTCGCTTACCTCTATGACAGGACCCCGCATTGTGGAGTTCATTTTGCATAACATCATATGTCATTTTGGTATTCCATCCAAAATAGTCTCGGATAATGGGACGCCTTTCAAGAACAAATACGTGCGTGCTTTGACCACAAAGTACAAAATTTAGCATAGTTTTTTGACACCCTATTATCTGCAGGTGAATGGGCAAGCAGAGGCGTCAAACAAAATGCTAGTTGCCATCCTTAAAAAGATCATCGCAGACAGTCATAAGGATTGGCACATTCAAATCCCACTTACCCTATGGACCTATTGCACTAGCATTCGGACGCCTACTGGGGCCACTCCATTTTTTCTCGTGTATGGCTCCGAGGCAGTCATGCCTCTAGAGTTGGATATTCCTTCCCTGCGCATATCAATGTAGGAGTTCATCGATGATGACTCTGCACGACAGGCCCGGTTAGACCAGCTTACGTTGCTTTATGAACAATGCGTTAATGCTCTCGAGCATTTACTTATTTATCAAGAGCGACTTAAGAAAGCTTACAACATGAAAGTTCACCTAAGGGACTTTCGGGTTGGTGACTTGGTTTTGAAGGAAAATCAACATAATTCTATTTTGTCGTCCCACCTAAGGGGCAAGTTTGTGGCAAATTGGTTAGGTCCATATGTCATTGATAGCAAAATAGGACCCGGGACATACCGGCTAGCTTCTCTTGACGGTATCAAGGAAATAGAACCCTTGAATATCAGTCATTTGCGACCATTTCATATCTAAGAGAGCCATATCCCAAAAATGCTCCAAGGATCCATAAAATCACTTGGTCAATCCCAAAAATGCTCCAAGGATTATCGCAATCGCTTGGTCAATCCCAAAAATGCTCCAAGGATTATCGCAACCGCTTTGTCAATCCCAAAAATGCTCCAAGGATCCCTAAAATTGCTTGGTCAATCCCAAAAATGCTCCAAGGATCCCTAAAATTGCTTGGTCAATCCCAAAATGCTCCAAGGATTTCCACAATCGCTTGGTCAAAAATAAGAAAAGTTAAAATTCAAAAAAATCATCAAAAAACAACAAAACAAAATTTTTGCATCTCATTTCTAGGCATACTCAAATTCATCAATAGAAAGATCTTCTCGCACCTCATCTTCATATTCAAAAAAATCAATCCATCAAAAATACAAAAAATACATAGCTGCATTAAAGCATTGCATCCATACATTGAATATTTGTGGTCATATAGGTCAAAGGCACCATAGGCTATAATTACTCTGCTAGTCCATCTTGTTCCACACTGTTCCATTTTACAAAAAAACCATGCATTGCTTTTTACCACACTAGAGTCAGTGGTCTTCTAATGTATCAAGAGTTTTCATAATTCAGTCATCATTTTGCTTTTTAGCTACATCATGTACCAAGTCAGATAGATTTTACGAAGGTAGAGTTACACTTGAAATACACCTTGTTACGTAACATCCCAACACAAATTAAAACACATAAAAATTCCCAAGTTGTGTGAACGAAATATGAAACCTACACAGTAATCCAGGTCGCCATAAGCAAAACAGTTATCTTGCTCATCCCCTTGTGCGAATGGTTCCAGAATGTTGAGAATTGACAAAAGGACAAGCTCTTTCCTATTCATTCACCTTGATAAATAGTGGTTTTCACCACTACCAAATCCCAATCAAAGTTGGTTCTCAAAGTTGTAAGGATTTGTACTACATATCGCTGCCAAGGATGGGTAGTCATCCCTAAGACCCAAAAGGGATCAATGCCATTCACAAACAAAATTCCAACAAATCATCATCCTAACACTTTCCATTCACCTTTGGTCTCCAAGTTGTAAGGATTCATACTATCCGCCCCTAACCAGGATGGGTAGTCATCCCCAAGGCCTAAAAGATCAATGCCCTTACTCCATAATCTCCATCACCCCCTTGGTTCCCAATGTCATAAGGATTCGTACTACATGTCCTTGCAAAGGATGCGTAGTCGTCCCCAAGTCCACAAGGATCAAGGCCACTCACCAGCCCAAACTCACAATACTCAAAATACAAAATCACATAACAGTAGTTATCACTACTATTCAAAATCCTTGCTCAAAAAGAATTAATAGAAAATAAACAGTGATTTCCATCACTATATAGACGAGCAACTTTCTAAATCATTCAGCCAACAAATATCCCGAACTTGAATCCTTGGAATTCTCAGCATTCGAAAACCATCTAGGTGATCCTCATTACAGGTTTGGTTGATAGCCTATCTGGCAATGGTGGTATCCTACCTGAATGACGATATGTCTGTCACATTCACTTTGTGTGTGTGCAGATGAATGTTTGCATAAGGATGAGCTAGCTTATGGTATCCTGGATAACACCGCAAATTAATCTAACTAAATACAACCAAGGATTTAGTGGAGCTAATTAGGTGATCCTCAGTATAGGTTCGGTTGAAATCCCATCTGGCACTGGCGGTATCCTGACAAATACCACATAAATGAACTCAATTGCACTCACAGGGATGTGAAATAGCTTGGTCAAAAACAAGTCCAATTCATACCTTGTTCAAAATTCTTGTAAGATAAAGTACAGTCATGGCTAATAAGTTCAAACCGTTTGAGTCTCAGAAAACCTTAGCTACATTTCTAAACCAACTGCACTACTTTTCATCCTTACAATACCATCAGAAAATACAAAAAAAGAAAAACCACATGTATACATACAAAGTCATCCACTATAGCAATTGCATAAAAACAAAATCACAAAGTCCTAAAAAGTTTATGGTGCCATAGCCAAACATCACAAATTCTATCCATCCATTTCATTTATGCATATCACATATAAATCAAAAACATTTGCATTCATCACAACATATGCATCCATCAAAATAAATCAACATACAACAATTGCATTTATCATACCATTTGCATACCTCAATATAAAGTAACATGCATCCATCAACATCAATCATTGTGCATAACATAAAATCATGAAATATACACAAAGCAAGAAAATCAAAACAACAAAAACATCACAAAAATGCAACACAAAAACCATAGCAATAAGCATTGCCGAACACAAGTGCTCTTGCATTTAACCTCTTGGCATAGAAAATCAAGGTTGGGGCTCAAATTGTCACTCTCCTACTTCCCCAAGAAGGCTACCATAGCCGGACCGCTCCACGGGAAGATGGGTTTTTGACGATTTCACCCCATTATGGCATCACAAAAAGGGTTAAAACCCACCAAAAACAGGTCCAAATGTCGAGAAATTGCACATGCTTAACGGTAAACCATCTAAAGGCACCCTTGCACAAGTCATCTTGGGTCAAGCGACTCGTCGCTTTTCTCATGAAGGTCATTCCCTCATCGATTTGTTGCTTGAGGGGGTAGTCACATTTAGTCACCAATCAACAAGCACACACCCAATCAAAGCAATGACATGCATTCAAAGAATCATTGACAAAGACAATCACGCTCTTTCTTAGGGCAGTAAACAAGCAGCAATCAAATTGATCAAATACTTGGCATTCTCGAAGCATGAACACAAGGTTCCCCTGTGGACAAAAGGTTGCACCCTTTGCCTAATCATGACTGATCAATGTCTAAGCTCAAGTCACACCTCACCAAAACAGGTTAATACTTGAAATCAAATTTCTTAGCTCATCAAAAGCAAGGATTCAAGAATGCATGCCCTTTCCATACTTGGGGCATCAAAAGTTGGTTAGGTTACTGAAGAAACCCTAATCATTAGTGCTTTGGTTATCTATTTTTGCTCAACACTGCATCATCCGCAATGCTTCCCAAAAAGGGGCATCTATAGACACCAAAATAGCACCAATCTGATTATGTGACTATAAACACTGATCGCATTGACACACATAGCCTTCAGGGCAGCCCTCAGAGGTCAAACAGTGGCCCTAGCCACTTACACAACAATTTTGGAAGGTACCAATCCGGTTACATGATAGTGCTTTGGTTACATGATAGGCAAAAATTGCTTTTTAAACACTTAGGCAAAAATTGCTTTTTAAACACTTAGGCAAAAATTGCTTTTTAAACACTTAGGCAAAAATTGCTTTTAAAACACTTAGGCAAATGCTGCCTATCGTGATATCGCAATGGTCATGATATCGCGACGGTCGTGCTGTCGTGAAGTCACGACGTCATGCTGTCGCAAAATCGCGATGGTCACGATATCGCGACAGTCGCGATGTCGCACTGCCGTGATATCACGACGGTCGTGATATTGCGACAGTCGTGACGTCGTGCTATCGCGATATCACGACGGTCACGACATCGCGCTGTCGCGACGTCGCACTGCCGCGATGTCGCGACGCCACGACGTCGCGACTGTCACGATATCGTGATAGCTCCAGCTGTTGTGCCTTGTTCCCCTGTTGGTGTCGCGATATTGCGACGCCGCGATATCGCAATGTCGTGATATCGCGACAAGAACTTCGTAGTTATGCCTAAGCAAACATTAAAATAATAAAAAACAAAACATTCAAAAAGCAAACATCAAAGCATTCAAAAGCAAAAATTAAACCAATCAAAAGCAAACATTAAACCAATCATAGGAAGATTTTTAACCATCGAAAGCGAACATTAAAATGAGTGGCAGCTCTTACAGTCAATTATTGCCGCCTACTGTGCATGTGCGCATAGGTGGGCAGATTGGCAGTTAGCAGGCTGTCACAAGGGCAGTCATGTAAGCCCAAGTCAGGGAGGAGTCTCCTCCCTCTTGGGAAGGCATGGCCGCCATGTGGCATCCTTGCGTACCCTTCCAAATAGACCCAGCGGGTCTATAAAATGGTGGACTTTCCCACCCAAAAGACAAGCTGGTAGACATTTCGAGCGACGAAGTGCTGCCAAAATAAAACACCCGATTGCATCCTGTTGGATTCATTTCTTCTACACCTGTAATCTCTTTCACAAGAGAGGTTATTGGTGGCTACTAGAAGGTGAATCTAGACCTTAGAACCCGACATTAGACCACAGTAAACCATCAATTTTCCGACACCACCTTCTCTAATATTTTGAGCCCATCCCTAGCGGATTGGCGTCAAAGTCAAGTTCTAACGGGGGCAGCCCGCTTGGGCACCCCACCCTTTTTGCTAGTTTCATTTTCGTCTATTCTACCATTGCATGTTTTTATATGCATTACGTTCTACAGTTTTTAGATGCATTATGTTTTTATATGCATTACGTTCTACAGTTTTTAGATGCATTATGTTCTACAGTTTTTAGATACATTACGTTCTACAATTTTTAGATGCGTTACGTTCTACAATTTTTAGATGTGTTACGTTCTACACTTTTTAGATGCATTACGTTCTACACTTTTTTTTTAGATGAATTACATTCTACGTTCTACGTTCTGTCATTTTAGTCTACTCGCTCATTGCGTGTTCTAATTAAATTTCATCATGCTCTCGTGGCTGCGACGTCTAATTTGAATGTGTATTCGATTTCATAATGTTCTAATTAAATTTCATCATGCTCTCATGGCTGCGACGTCTAATTTGAATGTGTATTCGATTTCATAATGTTTTAATTAGATTTTATCATGCTTTTGTCATTTTTGTTGTCCCACTAACCTGCAGGTGACAACATTGATTCACAAATTACAGTCAAGAACAAATTATCCGATTGTTTTAATGACAGCAGCCCTCTGGTAAAGTTGTTGGTTTATGTCAAACATGCAGGTCGTTAAAAATCACTTTACTCACTATTTTAGACAATCGTTTACATGCATATTTTGTTAAATTCAAAGAACAAACTTTCTCTATGTGTAGCAGGTGCTACTAACGCATTCATTGTTTCTTTGATTGCAGGAGAAGTAGCAAGAAGTGAGGACTCATCAACATCAGTGGCAGCAACACTTTGGCCTGCCCATTTTGCATGTGGGCATGCGAAAGGAGGAGTATTGACCACGATTGTAACCAAAACATTTCTAACACTCCTAGCCCCTAAAAGGGGAGGATATGGATTGTAACCGAGTTTGGAATTAATATAAAAGGGTTGTGCTCCTGCTTTCTCTTTATATTTTGTCTCGATTTGATTACGTTCTTCCTATTTTATGCATCGAGTTAGTCTTTGTTTATATTGCATCTCAATACTGTTTTATTTCCGGAATCTCATGCTTTCATAACCAAACTATGTTATTTCTTATTCAATGTGTCCAAGTTTTCCTATACATATTTCTTAATCAATCTAGCATTAACCTAGTTTCCTTAAACATCAATTTGAAGCCTAAGCTATATGAAATAACATCTCATAGACATGTAATTTCTTGTAGGTCCACCAAGTAATGGTTCATAATGCTTGGCCCTCATAAGGGTCTATCAAGAAATTAAAATTGATGAACCTTGTGCTTACTACCTCCTCAACTATTGTAAAGCCATAAGATAATGGGGTAAACTTGATCAACACTTTGCTTATCCATAAAGGTATTATGGGTGTGCCATTTTATTGATCATTTGTACCAATATTTCTCGTTGGTCTATAAACTAGCCAGGATAAAATTAATATTACCTTTATATTGCACTTCAATCAAAATATATCTATAGATCATGAGTGGGGACAATCCAATCCATCCATAATTTTCTATTAACATAGATTATATCCTCATTTTTATCATGTTTCCTTATATAAATCCTAGGATGGATCATGTTTCTAATCATTACCTTGCACATGTATGAGGGATCATACACACACTAGGCCATGGCAAAAAATATTATTTATTCTAGGATATGCACAAGATAGCATAAATAATATTGTAGCAAAAACCTACCCATCCTCAATTCACATTTCTCGACTAGGAGAAAATTGATTGTTCCTAAATATTTCTTTAGACAAATTAGTTATCTCATGATGAGAAATATTTCTCAACATCTCTAAGCATTATTAATATGAAATCATTCAAACAATTTTGTATCTAGGCTATAAAATTATACATCTTGCACATATGCATAGACATTTTACATGCCCCTTGAGGAGTAGACATTTTTCATGCTCCCTATAGTGTAGATATTTAAAGTCCCTCTTAGGCATGACCCTTGCAACATAGATACTTAAATCTCCTCTTAGGCACACCCCTTGTAAAATAGACATTTAAAGTCCATCTTGGGCATGCTCTCTATGGGATAAACATTTTAAACCCCTATTGGGTATACCCCTGTGGAATAGACATTAAAATCTCTACTGGACTTACCTTATGTGGGATAGATATTTGAAGTCCTCTCATGGCAATTACTAATAGAATCTCCCCTTGGGCATTTACTAATATAAGTCTCCTTATGGTATGTACTAACAAAAGTCCCCTTATGGCTATTACTAATCAAAATATTATATATATATATATATATATATATATATATATATTATATATATTATAATATTAGGATTCAACATGGTGATACTGATGAAACTACTAGGCAGGAGGAACAGAAAAAACTAGCAGAGTTTCATAATATTTTGACCTGTGAGGAAATCTATTGGAGGCAAAAATCAAGGGTTTTTTGGTTGAAATATGGAGATTCAAATTCCAAGTTTTTTCATGTCACCACGCTTAGAAATAGAAGCAATAACAAGATAATTTTTTTAAAAAAAGCAGATGGTTCTATTACTCAGGACTTAACAGAAATCATAAAGGAGGTAGTAACTTATTTCAATTCTATCCTTGGTCAGGAATCACAGTGTAATGAGGAGGCCAAAGATATTCTCTTGCAATCCATTCCTAGCATAATAAATGAGGATATAAACCTTAAGCTTCTAGCTCCATTTTCTGATGAGGAAATTAAGGAAGCCTTGTTTAGCATGGAGCCAGACAAAGCCCCGGGACCCGATGGCTTTCCCCCTCATTTCTATCAAGATTTTTGGGACATCGTAAGTGAGGATGTAATTTTTGTTTTCAGAGAATTCCAAGCAAGAAATCATATCCCAAAAGGTCTCAACTCTACTTTTATTTCTCTAATTCCTAAGAAGCAAAACCTTGAATCTATGGCTAACTTTAGGCCAATCAGTATGTGCAATGTTTCTTAAAAGATCCTAACTAAAGCCATTGCAAATAGAATGAGAGATGTTTTGCCCCACATCATAGATCTATGCCAGGGAAGCTCTGTCCAAGGCAGGTCAATCTTGGATGGAGTTATCACAGTTCATGAAGCTCTGCACTCTACTCATAAGACTAACATGTTTGTTTTTACCCTCAAGCTTGATATGAATAAAGCATTTGACAGGCTAAATTGGGACTTTCTGATTGATGTCCTCAATTTTTTTTTCACCACCAATGGGTTAATTTGATCAAAGAATGCATTTCTAAAGCATGATTCTTGATTTTTGTTAATGGAATAACTACTGGTTACTTTCAAAGTCACAAAGGAATTCAATAGGGGGATCCTATCAGCCCCATGTTATTCATCATTATCATAAAAGCTTTAGGTAGAACCATAAAAATGCTTGCAGTTCAAGGCTAATATTAGGAATCAAGGCAACATCTCTCACTAGGGTTGTTTCTCACAAATAATTCATCGATGATACCCTTCTATTGACTAAGGCATCGGTGGTTGAGGCCAAAAGAATTAAATACATCCTGCAACTCTACGAGGACGTTGCTGGTTAGAAAGTTAATTTCAGTAAAAGTAAGCTATATTTATTGAACACCCCCATTCAAAGGTAAGGAAGGATTGCAAAAAATTTAGGGTGTGATATAGCAAACCTCCCCACTTCGTATCTTGGTCTCCCTCTTTTCATTGGTTCTCCGAGAGAGTCATTGTGGGACAGGGTTATTGAAAGAATTCAAAAAAATCTTGTTGGATGGAAAGGTCACATTCTATCTCAAGTAGGAAAGCTGACCCTTAGTAAGGCCTCTCTTCAGATCATTCCAGTTTATTTCCTCTCAATTTTCAAATCCCTTGTGAAGGTTTTACAAAAAATTGAGAAACTCCAAAAAGAATTTTTATGGACTAGATCAGAGGAGAAAAAAAGGATACACCTTGTAGGATGGACCAAAGTGTGCATACCCAGGGAAAATAGGGGCTTAGGTCTAAGGATAATTTCTCATACGAATTTAGCTTTACTAGCTAAGCATGTGTGGCACCTCATTTCTGGTGAAGAAAATGAATGGACAACTATCATCAAATGAAAGTATCTTCAAAATATGGAATTTATAAGTGACTCAGTTCCAATCAGAGGTTCTGCTTTTTGGACACAATTCTCAATTGTAAGGAAATCATCAAAAAAAGTTTAATATGGGTTTTAGGCAATGGTGAGAGTATAAATTGCTGGAATGACAGGTGGGCTAAGGATGAACCACTAACGCAATATCCTAACATAGCCTAAATCAGAGATATCATGGAATAACTCATTGGCAAAAAAGTCTTATATTATATGGTTGAGGATAAAGGTAGAATGAAGTGGAAACAAATAAGGATTCAGGGATTTCAAGCAAAATTAAATGATATTTGCAAAAATCTTAGGAAACATTTTATCTCCATGAGACCCAAGGAAGATCAAGTGACCTGGGCTCCTACGTAAAACGAGCAGTTCACTGCTAAATCATCTTACAATCTTCTACTTGATGACAAGGATATTGTCCTCCAAAAGGACTTAGTTTGGATAAAAAGTTTAATTCCAAAAATTGTAGTCTTTTCATGGTTGGTTATCCAAGGAAGAATTATAACCATTGATAATATGATGCGTAAAGGTATTTGTATTACTAATAATTGTTATCTATGCAGGGCTAATTGGGAGACCATTTATCACATTTTCCTTGAGTGCCCTTTTTCCTTGACTATCCTAAGTAGGGATTTTAAATCCTTTAATATTTCCTAGGTGAAACCAGCCATCATACTTGATTTGTTCATCTAGTGTCCTTGCCCCTTTTCAAGCCAAATACTTAGATACATGTGGAAAATTTGTCTCAATTGCTATATTTGGTAGGTGTGGTTAGAAAGGAACCATAGAGTCTTTAATGAGTCTATCCATGATCATAAAACTATCATTTCTAGGATCCTATCCTTTGCCAATGAGAATGTGAACCTTATCCCTTTTGATAGCCGTAAACCTCATCTGCAGGAGACCACGATTGCTCAATATTTAAGCTTAACCTTGTTAGATGAGTCTGTGCCTAGGGTAGTCAACCACAAAGCCAATATTAAGTGGTCCCCACCTCCTATTGGTTGGTTTAAGCTTAATTTTGATGGAGCGGCTAAGGACAATCCTAGCAGAGTAGGTTTTGGCGATATTGTGTGAGATCATAATCAAAATATGATGCTTGAATTTTCTAAATATTTGGTAACACGGACAAAAAATGAAGCTGAAGCTAGAGCTATGTGGAGAGGCCTTCAAATGACTCAAGACTTAGAATGCAATTTGATCGTAGGAGACTCTATGCATGTTATAAATCTCTTCAATAATTGGAAAACACATCCTTGGAGGATTAAAACAATTGTTGAAGAGGCTATGATCCTTTTCTAGGGAATATAGGACATAAAATCCCAACATGTCTTTCGAGAATCTAACAAAGTTGTTGATAAGCTAGCCAATTTGGGTGTCGATGGTGATGAACTTTTCAAATGGGAACACGGTGTCTCGAGCAAAGTAGAGGATCTTATTCAACAAGAATACCAAGAATGATAGTCAAATTTACCAATAGGTAAGGCACTATAAGTTTGAAGGCTATGAGTATTCCCATCTCTTTTTTGAAATGGACTCACAATAAAAATTATCCGAGTTGTCAGTCTTGGTGGATGCTTGCTTGGAAATACCACAAAGACTAATGGGAAAAGTTACATGTCAGATAACATGGCTCCTAGTCATCTTAGTAATTTGAGGTTGGTTGATAATCACAGGGCAGGAAAGAAACGACAATATAAGACTTCAAACCAGAGCCACGTGGACCACCAGATAGCCACCGCCATAAATCTAGCCATCAAGTTCTCTTCTCCAAGGCTTATTGGTCAAGAAGGATGTGGTCCCAAAGCATGTCATATATGGAAGAAAGCAATTACCAAAGAATTATTAAGAGTAAGTGTCAATACAAATTTTGTGGGATTTTTTTTTAGTACTCTGCTATGTGTGTCTGCAATTGTTTATTTCTCCATTGTTTCAAGCAAGGGATCTGTGTCTTTTTCTTTTTTTGTAATTATGATGGAGGTGTGTTTTCTCGGGGTATACCCAAAATGTTGTATGGGAAGTTTCTTTTTGATAACAGGATATGTGCCTTACCGGATGTAATGGCTTTGGTGGCATGTAGATTTTACATATATAGGATCCTTAGTAAGGACATGTTCATCAACAGCCCTGGGCTAATTTTTATAAAAGGTTTTGGGTCAACCTGTAAAACCCAGTATTAATGTTATAGTATCTTATCTACCATATATATATATATTGTACATATTCCAAGTACCCTATCATTAGGACCTAAGTGCTTGTCCATCATCCTACTCACACGTCACCACTCAATAATAAATCAAGTTGCACTTATCTATTATATGGCTACTAAGCCATTGTTTGGGATAAAATTATAAAACATATTCTTTGTATTATGTTTCCTTTTTCTCAAGTATTAGGTATTTTTTTCTCATTTACTTGTTAGATTCCCCTTGTCTCTTTTGTTCCATTCTCTATCTATGCTTTCTTTTTCTTCTATTTATTTTTTGAATTTATCCACCCTAGTCACAAAATAATTCTTCTATTGATATAGTTTGATAACATTCATTTAATAAAACCCCTCACTTAATAGTTTTCCAAATTAATTTTACCTTTGGTATCAAGCAATATAATTTTGAGATCCATTCATCTTATAGCAAATTGACTATAAATACCTCATCAAATTCCCAATGATTAGTGTCCTAAATCAGTTTAAAATTCTCAATGATATTATTTCCTAATAAATAGTATCATTATAGATTCATTTTATTAAAAATAATACCTTGAAGCATTTGAATTTATTTTATTACAAACTATCAATTTATTAAAAGAAATTCCAAATCAAATTAATCACTTCCTTATTAGGCTCTAGTATAAATGACTTCACCCAAAATTACAAAATTAGGTAGTGATTGTATTTAATCAGCTGAGTCCCCACTTAATAAGTGTAGCTAAGTCAATAGTTATTCTTATTTTGATTCATTGACAAATCAAATCATAATTGACCTAATTCATTAATTAGTTACATCTAAATTTTGTAGATCTAGGTTAATTTGTTAAAAATGTTATTGTTTGTTAATTTGGTCAACAAAATTCTCCCATCATTATAGTTTTTATATAGGAACTTTCAACAACATTCTAGAGCGCTAAGAATTTTCATTATTTTTTTCTAAGTTTTCTTAATTTGTTGCATTATCATGATTTACAAAACCTAAGCAAAACTTCATAAAATTCACCCAAATTACTCTTAAATAATTATGATATCTTTTATTATCACATCCATACTATATTTTATATTACCTTAATCATTTATCAACTCTACAATTATGAGTCATTTTTAACACTTTACCTCATATTTTTCGTACAAAATAAATTTATTAAATATATCAACTCATCGTCAATTTATTTAAATCACGTCAATAGACATTCCATACACTAACTATGACCCATCAATACATCAAAAATTATATTTTATCACATTATAAATTTATTCTCAATTTATTTTAAAATGAATTTATACATCATTTCAAAATCCATATCACATCACAAAAATCACAAAAGTATCAACACATCATATTAACAGTCAAGTATATCCAAAACCACCATCAATCTAGTACCTTAGGCCAATATTTGAAAGGTAGTGTACCATATTGATCAAGACTAGTGTACCCATCCTCAAAATATCAGACTTCCTCTCAATAATTAGACTCTATATCCTTGTAACATGATATTACTATTATTGTTGGTGATAGTGGAGCTCCTCTAGGCCTAACCATCATTGCTTGTGTAATAACAACATACATCATATCCTTGAGTTAATCCATCTTACTTTATTGATCTAGGCCTTATCCTAGTCTCTCTCCTCTAACACCTCATTGAGATCCTATTGCATCCTATTTGCCTTCACTAATTTCTCCCTAGTAGTTTATTAAGGACCATGATGCCTCACATCATGACCTATCACCACCTATGTAGCCTCATTTGGTGACCTACTAGGTTTGACCCCTCCAAGTGTTCTAGAAACTAGTGGAAGAACAATCAAAGGGTCCATATTTAGTGGGCACTATGTGCTTGATCTAACATCCTATCCACTAGTTACTCCATAACCTCCATCTATATCTCCATATATATCCTCATAATCTCCTTATTGCATCCTATTATTGTTATTCTTCCTCCTCATCCAACATTGAACTTCCCTAAATACCATAATGATATTATAAAATAACTCAAGTTTGGGAGGCATTAGAGGATGTGGTGTCACAAGTGTTGAAGTCACTTTCTCTAGACAACGGTCAACATACCATCTTCAATACCCATCTACCACTCTTAGGTCATCTAAACCTAGATATATATTAGGGGCAGTGTTAGTGTCATCCTCCAAAAATAAAAAATACCATGAAACCCACCAAAATTGACCTCTCAAGTAGAGCATCAAAACTATATATCTCTATTAATAAGAATCCTTTACACCCGATAAAGCTACCATACTACCTAATTAAACCTATGTAACTTCCACTAATTCTATTCGTTGGTTAGACATCTAATCTACTAACCCTAATGAACCCCCACCAATCCTTAATCTAACTAGTGTGGCATCTCTAATGATACTAATTCACCTACTTACCCCTCAACTCATTTATAGCCCATTAAAAATTCATTAATGTACATTTACCCACTTTTCATACTCCAACCCATATATAAGACATAAATCTCCTTAGATCATAAGCCTACCCATTATGTTGTGGAGCTCTCCTAATAACCATGTTCTTCCATACCTAAAATTATAAGAGTATGTAACAAATAAGGCCCTTCTCATTGTAGTACACCAATCCATGAAAGGTCCTATAAGATCACTCCAATACTATTGTACCCTATGCAAATATGATCTAACCATGCCTCATAATTGCTATAACCTATCTCCAATCCCATATAAAACCCTACCATGAGTAGCCTAGGCACAAAAAAGCCTAAAGTGGTAGTAATATGATATAAATAACCACCCTTCGAGGTAAAATTAATATCAAGGATTTACCTTATCGTAAACATCTTCCTATTTCTTTTTAAGAGCTCCATACATCATTATTCATAACTTTCCAATTGGACCAGAGCCCTTTTGATAGAACCTTTAGGATTTGTTACACATCCTTCAAGGTGATTATCATCTCTCTTATAGGTAGCAAAATGATATTTATATTTGTTAAAAAATATTATATTATTTGATACATGTCAATGTACCACCTTGGTACATTATTGTAAATATTAGATTAGGGTCATATCTTAGATTAGTGAGTTACTTAATATTTCACATAATGTAATAATGTGTAAGAAATGCCCAAGTTTCATGTAATTATGTGTGCAAGTGTTATGAGTGTAAATATGCACAAGTGTTTAATATGTAAGGGTGCACATGTGTCCTTAGATTAGAAAGAGTTATATGAAGAGTCAAATCCAAGTGTGCATACAAGATAGTGTCATGTGTATGCAAGTGTAAAATAGAGAAGCCAAGAGTCATGCAACTTAGCATATGGAAAGGAAGAGTCATGGAACCAAAGAGTCATCCTAGAAATGTTGTATATTACTCCATAGATAACATAGAGAAATATCACCAACATCACTTATATAACCCACATTGTCTACATAACAAGTATTGAAGTATTTGTAACAAAAATAGGAGTAATACAAGTTTACATAAATTTGAGCAACTAGTATTGTAAGTGTTATTATATTGTATATTTTAGGATTTACATTCATATTAATTGTATTATTGAATGTTATCTTATTAAATATTGATAATACATATTACGTATCTAGTTTATATTTGTTAAAATATTATTCGGTCCATTATATTGCAACTTCATTATATTCAACCTTGTGATTATTTTTATGTGATGAAATATAATGATTATTATATTATCAAAATCTAATAGTGGTATTAGAGCCACAACAGGGTGACTTGCATAAGATTTAAAAGTTGTAGAAGTTTAAGGATATTATAATTGGGTAGGAAAAACTAATGAAGCTAGGATTATTTCCACTTAGGTTGAAGGATAACTAGTGAAGAATAAGTTTTATATTAAGAGAGAAACAAATCATAAGAAAAGTTGGTCATTCTCATTCTGCTTCATTAATTTAAATGTATAAATTCTTAGGTAATGTTAGAAAAATCTATCTAAGATTTTACTATAGTGAAAAATGATCTTTAAAGTTTGAGAAGCTTCTGAAAATAAATAGAGAAGACTTTCATATTTGATTTCTTGAAGGTCATAATATTTCCCCATATAGGGATTGATTGGAATTATAGTTAAGTCTTAGATATAGATCTTGATAAGTGTTTAAGGTCAATATGAAAATGACCTTGATAAAATAGATTGAGTTAACCTATTCCAAGAATCTATTTGGAATAGAAGGTAATCTATAATATTGATTTTAGGTCTTGAAGATAGACCTTGATATTTGTAGATAAAGGAGACAAATGAAAAGATGTACCATAAGAAGTAAACAAAGGATACCTATTAGAAAATGTCCCATTAAAGGTTTAAGGAGACCATCTAAAGAAGATCCCTTTAAAGGTCGAAGGTAGAGACAAGAGATCCATTGAAAGAGGTCCTTTATATATTGGTCCTTAGCAATAAAAGAGACCATTGATAAATATTACTCTGCTAAGATAGAAATAAAGGAAGAAAACTTGAAGGTTGCAAGAAGAATTCAAGAGAGTAAGAAAACTTGAATGTAGCAAGATGAATTAAATCAAGAAAAACTTGAAGATAATATTTTTGGAAGGTGAGTATAGCAAAATTCAAGACAACAAGAAGTATTTAGGATAATATTAGTTAAAGAAAAACACACTTTTGACAAAGATAGAGTAGGGTAACATATTTTGTTATGGAAGATATTAATGCAAATCATCATAGAAGTATCTAGAAGGACAAGATAAGAACATCACAAGGTAGAACAACATAAGACCGAGATAGGATAGATAGCATAGAGTTATTCACAATATTAGATCTCATTAAGATAGTAGCAACTTAGAATCCAAGAGCAATAGCATAATGACATTAAAGTAATTTATAACTTTTGGGAGAAGAATGTTGTAAAAATTGTGAGCCCCTATTACAAGTGAATACCAAGGAATTACAAAGTTGAAATTACAAGGGAATGTCAAGGTATGTGAGCAACAATAATAAGCTATCATTCAAATATTTATGGGTATTCAAGTTTTATAAAGGTATTGAGTGAATCTTGTGCAAAATTTGAAGTGTAAATTTTATTTTTGAAGCCTCTGGAGTCACTAGAAACCTCCATAGCAACATAGAAGAAATAAATCAAGAGGTGAGAAGTGATTTAGAAAAGAGTACCATGGCATACAAATAACATGCTAATCACAAGCAAAGAGTGAAATAATTTTAGGTTGGAAATTTTTTTATGCACATTTCTAGAAGGTGTAATTCCCAAAAGGCACTTATAATAAAATGAAATGGAAGAAGATTTTATCTTGTAGGGTCTTGAAGAAGTTTGTTGCATATGCTTATGAATTAGAACTACATAGAGTGGATATGTATCTCATATTCAATATAGGATACCTTACTCATATTACAAAGGATCAACTAGTGAGTAGGATAGTGTAACTTTAGAACCTTAAAAGGTTGATTGGGTATGACAATTTCCAGAGAAGGAACAAGATGAAAATGAGGTAATCATAGGCTCTAAAGTTGCCAAGAGGATGAGGCACAAGGAATGTCATGAGTATATAGTCAAATGGAAGAATCAGATAACTAAAGATGCAATGTAGATAAATGCATCTCGAATTACAAAGTATGGATTTCAAATTTAAGGTTTACAAAATGTTCATGAAACATTTCTTTTACTCGACAAGTATGATGAGCTAACGAGTACAATGTGGAAGCATCTTGACAACCAACCATTCGATAACTAAATTATTATGAAACTAAAAGACCAATTTTTTGAGTTGTTATGTAACTACTTTTCAAAAATTTAAATCTAAGAGTTATCTCTATAAAAATAAGAGAGAAGGGTTCTCTAAAACTCAGCCTTTTTATCCTCAATGAAAATAAATAAATAAAATTTTTACTAGTAATTCTTTGAGTCTTAGTTGTTGTTGAATGTGTATATATTCAACTTGAAAGATCATATGTTTTGCTTTTTCTTGTGTATAGGATAAAAAGAAGCTCACCAAAACATTCGAAAACAAATGAAAGAGAACCAAGACGTAGATGTCATTCAATGAAAAGGAAAATGAATTGCAGTTGAAAGAGGAATGTTTTTTTTAAAGGTGATAGAAAAGTTATTGAAATAAAACATATCCTTCTGGGTGAGATTACCATCCAGAATACAGTGTCCTAACATTCAAATCAAGAGGATCACTTTTAAGCAATTATGTGGCGAAAGGGAAACCACTACTTAAGAAGAAATACGATCATATTTAACCTTTGACATTCAAGTAACTATCCAAACTATTCAAATGAATAGAAAGAATCTGGTAAAACAAGGCCAAGAATTGAAGTTGAACATAAGAAAAATTATTCACTCCCACTACTACCATTCCAAGTTACCATTTTAGACCAGGGAACAATTCGTTGTATAAAAAACATACAATTAAAGAAAAGCTAATGTCGTATGGTTGAAAGCAAGACAAGGTCGCGGTTCATGTCGTACATTTAAATGGAAGGAAAATTTGGCATGTGATAAAATTTGTTTCTTATCGTTTATTGGGCATTTCATCATATATATATATATATATAATTTATTAAAAACTAGGTTGATTGGTAAGTGTTTGTTTGGTCAAACACTTATTAAGAAGAAATCTAGTTTCAAACTTCATAGATGTTTTCAAAGGTTTGAATGCACAAAGGATGATGATACAAATCCTCAACAAAATAAATTTAATAAAAACAACCCTATAATTTAAACCTACTCTTATTAATTACTAAAAAAAAATTGTCGTTAAACAACTCTGAAAAAAAAAAATAATAAATAACGTCGTACGATATAGAAGAATTGTGTCTTATAATAGGAAAACTCTTCGTCATACAATAGAGGGATTTTTGGTGTGATTGCTTGCATCATTTGTACATCATAGACATGTCACTACGAGTTTTATAACTAACTACATACAAGTACATTTTAATTAAAAATAATTAAATAGTAAAATAATATATTATTATATTAATAATTTATTTATAATAAATAATTTTAATAATATATTAATAATCTATTTATAACAAATAATTCTCAATTGCCAGTAATTCATTCTTTTAAAAAATATTGTAATGTATAAAATAACAATGAAGAAGCAATGAAATTTTTATCTATTGCCAGTAGTTAATTCTTTCAAAAAAATATTGAAATGTATAAAATAACAATGAAGAAGCAATGAAATTTTTATCTAATAAAAAACAACTAATAATATTAATATAATATAAAAAGAAGATCATTACATTTTGCAGTTACATTAATGTTTATAAAATGTTTTGAAAACTAAAAGTTAATATTATAACATATAAAAATAAGATAGCAGAGGATAACAATTTCACTTCGACACAACGACAACAAACTTTCAAAATTTAGGTAGCCCGTCATTTTCTTGAAATGCCAACCCACTATCCGTGTGAGTACAATTTATTTGTATATAATAATATAATTATTATTATTTTAAAACTTTTATATTCATCGCTGCTAGATTTAATTCCCGAGTTTGGTGAAACAAATTTCTTCCGTTCCAAGTAAAGGGAATAGAAGTTTCGCTCTGAACGATTCAAAACAATACAAATCTATGCTACCTAGGAAGGGGAAGATTTTTCTTTCCAAAGTAAACAATTTATCTATAATTTTGTTTATTATTTTAAAGTTTTTTTTTTTTTTTTTTGGTATTTTATCATTTTACAGTTTTTTTTTTTTTGGAGTATACATGAGAATGGGTAGCATTTTATTTTATTTTTAACTACTAAATAGAGGATCAGATATAATCTTTTAGGAAAGCTGCCGGTTAACACAAGGTTAAATTATTAGAGTTATCTTTATAACATTTGTTTTGTCTTTTTAAATATGAGACGGAGTGAAAGAGATCCTGGTGATTTGGTGTTGGTAGACATAGAGCTGACACACATTTAATGGAGTCAGGTCACTACCTCTGCAACAAAACTTGTCTTGAAAATTTAAATCTGAGTTTTTTTTGGTAAACACCTAAAACTTACCCATTCACCCTTAAGATTTTATTATTTTAAAAATTGAAAAAGAATACACAGACAACATTGACTTTGAATCCGTGAACCATTACCTGTATCCAGTGTAATGTTTGTTTAAAGTTGCTCGTCATAAGTCAAATGCTAACATTTATGTTCCTGTGTAATCATTTCAAAGGTTAGCAAATTTTGACTTTGCGAGCAATTCCCAGCAAAAGCATTCTCTGTACCCCAAAATTGATGGGTTGTCCAAAGATATTGTGTCGGTTTGGCCGCGTGGGGTACACAGAATCTAAGTATCCCCGAATAATTCACACTTACAAGTTGAATTTAGAACCGTTCCTCGTCCAAGACTATACTGGCGACTAGAAATGCAAGCCTACCGCAATGTGGAAAAATCAAAGAAACAAAAAGATAAAAATTTGAAAAGATAAAAGCTAGGCTCAGCCTGCAATTTTTTCTCTGCACGCGTTCTCCACGATAGTGTCGTTGCGCAAACAGATTGTCGACCTGTGTTTCTTGTGTTATAAAAGGACGTGATCGATACTCAATAGTCCACAGATTTGAATTAAATCGAGTTGATTGCTTAGATTAAACAATGGCTTTCTCTGCAGCATTGAGATACTTATGCCTGGTGTGTTGTTAGAAATTTTAACCCAGATTTCACGCCTCAGCCGGACTGCGCTTCGAACTTGGGTGAAGTCGGACTGCACTCACGCAGTCAGGGATCCCGGCAAAAGTTTGACATGACGTCGCACCTACCCTCTGACAGATGTGACGTCTGACAGATCCGATCGCCGCAGAAGTTAATGCCAGTTCGGTGATTTAATGTCAGTTCGGCGATTGGTCAGAAACCCTAGTTGAGGGTCTGTCAGACCTCTCTGGAGCAAGCATTCAGGGCTTAGGTCTCATTCCGAGACAGCGGCAGACAAGATTCCCACCATGGCACCTCTAGTTCTCACGGAGGAAGAGGCAGAGGCAAGCGTGGGAAAGGCAACAAGCAAGGAGGACGGTCAAACCCTAGCGAAGGAGAGACCAACTGTAATTTCCATCAGCAAGGTGGAAGAGGTAGTTCAAAAAATCAACAAGCTGGACCTGGTCAGAAGAAGGACATGTCAAAGGTCCAGTGCTATTTTTGCAAGAAGTTCGGCCATTACATATCACAGTGCAGAAAACGGATGGCCAAGGAGAACCAGCAGCAAGCCCATTACACGGATGAAACCAAAAATGCGGCAGGAGGAAATGTGTTGTTGACTTGCAACATTGAGGAGGAGTGCCAGAAGAATGTCTAGTATTTAGACAGTGGGTGCAGCAACCACATGACGGGGAACAAGGAGATGTTCTCCCAACTGGATGAAACGGTCCAGTCTGAGGTAAAGATGGGGAACAACAACAAAGTACCTGTAATGGGGAAAGGAAAGATCCTCATTCACACCAGGAACGATGAATGAAAATAGATCTATGACGTCTACTATGTGTCTGGCCTAAAGCACAACCTCCTGAGCGTTGAACAGCTTGTGCAGAAGGGACATACGGTCCAGTTCAAAGACGGAGCTTGCACCATCAGAGAAAAGTCGCATGGGCAGATTTCTATAGTGTCTATGACAAAGAATAAAATGTTTTCATTGTAGATTCAGAATGAATTATTGATGTCTCTGAGTGCAGTTGTGAAAGATGCTACCTGACTGTGGCATCTCAGATTTGGTCACCTAAATTTTAGTGGCTTGAATCAACTGCATAAGAAGCAGATGGTGAAGGGTTTACCCCTGATAGAGCAACAAAATCAAGTTTGTGAGGGCTGCTTACTCGGCAAACAACATAGGGATTCATTCCCTTTCGATCAGTCTTAGAGAGCATCACAACCACTAGAGCTGGTGCACTTAGACATTTGCGATTCGATGCAGACCAACACGTTTTCCGACAACAAATACTTCTTAACATTCATAGATGACTTCAGTCGGAAGACTTGGATCTATGCCATCAAGCTGAAGTCAGAAGCATTTGCCAGATTCAATTAGTTCAAGGTTTTGGTGGAGAAATAGAGAGGATATCAAATCAAGACTCTCAGGACAGATGGCGAAGGTGAATACATCTCCAATGAATTCCATAACTACTACAAGCAACATGGAATTTGAAGGTAGTTCACTACCAAATACACGCCATAGCAGAACGACGTAGCTGAGAGAAAGAACCGAACCATAATGGAGATGACATGAAGCATTATGAAGGCAAAGGGATTGTCGCATGAATTTTGGGCAAAGGCTATAACATGTGCAGTCTATCTACTGAATAGATGTCCCACGAAAGCATGAAGGACAAAATCTCTCAGGAGGGCTGGAGCGGTGTGAAGCCAAGTGTGGCTCACTTGCGTGTGTTTGGGTGCATTGCATATGCACATGTTCCAGAAGAAAAGCGGTAGAAGTTGGATGATAGAGCTGAGAAGTGCATCTTCATAGGGTACAGTGAGTAGGCGAAAGCATATAGGTTGTACAACCTTGTGATGAAGAAGCTCATCATCAGCTGTGATGTGAAGTTTCTTGAAGATGAAGCCTGGAACTGGAAGTCAAAGACTGGCTGGTCAGAGCCAGCAGTGGTAGAGTCTGTTGACTTGGAAGAAGGAAGTGTGCAGCCACCTGTGCCAGCAGTAGCACAACCACTCCATCTCGATCACCTCCATGTGCAAGTAGAATCCAGAACCTGGTGACGCCAGCGAAGACAAGGAGCTTGCAAGAAATCTATGAGGCAACTCAAGCCCATGTAGATGAAGAGGACTCTGACTTTGCATTCTTTACTGAAGTTGACCCAATAGAGTTTGAAGACACAAGTCAGAATCAGAAGTGGGTGCAGGTGATGGATGAGGAGATTGAAGCCATTGAAAAGAATGATACATGGCAACTGACAGATCTTCCAGCAGGGAAGAAGACCATTGGGGTCAAGTGGGTGTATAAGACAAAGTTTAACGCCCAAGAAGACGTTGACAAGCATACGGCTAGACTAGTGGTGAAGGGTTACAAGCAGAAGTCAGACATCGATTACAATGAGGTTTATGTGCCTGTAGCCCGACTTGACACAGTCAGGATGATCCTAGCATTGGTAGCCCAACAGGGTTGGAAGATGTACCAGATGGATGTCAAGTCAGCCTTCCTCAATAGAGTGTTGGAGGAAGAGGTCTACATAGACCAGCCACTAGGTTACAAAATTGAACTCTAGGAGGGCAAAGTCTTGAAGCTGAAAAAGGCCCTCTATGGTTTGAAGCAGGCGCCCCAGGCTTGGTACAACCATATTTATAGTTATTTTTAGCAAAATGGGTTTGTAAAATGCCCATACGAGCACACCCTGTACATGAAGACAAATGATGTAGGTGAGCTCATAATCATCTACCTGTATGTGGATGATTTAATTTACACTGGCAACAACACAACACTGTTTTCCCAGTTTAGAATAGCTATGAAGAAGGAGTTCGAGATGATGGACTTAGGGCTGATGAAGTATTTTCTTGACATTGAAGTTGACCAATCTACAGATGGCATCTTCATTTCTCAGGGCAAGTATGCGAAGGATGTCCTGAAATGGTTCAATATGGAGGACAACAAACCTCCCATCACACCTGTAGCCACAGGATTGAAGCTGAGCAAGCTGGACTCAGGAAGGAATGTAGATCCAATGTTGTTCAAGAGGCTAATTAGGAGTCTGATGTATTTGACTGCAACTCAGTAAGATATTATTTTTGGAGTCAGTTTGATCAGTCGTTTCATGGAGACTCTGAAGGACATGCATTGACAAGCAGGCAAGAGGATCTTGCGCTATGTCAATGGGATGCAGAACAATGGCCTATTTTATGTCAGACAAGACTAGTTGGAACTGGTGGGCTTCATAGACAGTGACTGGGCTGGCGGCACCAACGATCAGAAGAGCACCTCTGGGTATGCTTTCCATCTCGGATCAAGGGCAGTCTCATGGGCATCCAAGAAGCAACCCATCATTACGTTGTCCATAGCTAAAGCAAAATATGTCACCGCCACGTCAACCGCATGCCAAGTAGTTTGGCTGCGAAGAGTTCTGAGTGAACAAAATTATCCTTTGGAAGGCACGACAATAATTTTTTGTGATAACAATTTGGCCACTGCATTGTCAAAGGATCCCGTGTTCCATGGTCGGACGAAGCACATCGATATTCGTTATCACTTCATCAGAGAGTTGGTGAAGTTTGGAGAAATTCAACTGCAGTTTTGCAGATCTAAGGAGCAGGTGTTAGATATTTTCATGAAGCCTTTGAAGAAGGAAGACTTCAACATATTGCGAGAGCAGCTTGGAGTCAAAGCGCTCATGAAATCAGGTTTAAAGGAGGGTGTTAGAAATATTAACCCAGATTTCATGCCTCAGTCGGACTGCACTCCGAACTTGGGTGAAGTTGGACTGCGCTCACGTAGTCAGGGATCCCGATAAAATTTTGGCATGATGTCTCACCTACCCTTTGACAGATGTGACATCTGACAGATCCGATCACCGTAGAAGTTAATGCCAGTTTGACGATTTAATGCTAGTTCGACGATTGGTCAGAAACCCTAGTTGAGGGTCTATCAGAACCTGTCAGAGGACAACCCCTATCTTCCTCTCCCCACGGCTATATAAGGCAGTTTGGGTCTTCAGACATGCGAGTGGAAAGAGAGCAGAGAAAGAGAGGAGAGTGGGAGGTAATTTGAAAAAACATCAGAGTAGGAGACGAAATCGTTTCAGTGAGCAGTGTGGCTCATCTGTTTAATGTTCGAGCAGCAGTCTTGACATTTGTTTTCCATCTCAATTTATCCTGCAGCTTTAGTCTGCAGATGTTAATTTTCCTCAGTTGAGGACTTTTGTAACCCCCGTCTTATATGAATAAAATTTTCTATTGTTTAAGGGATCTGTAGGGTTTGCGGTTATCTTTGTCAGCAAAAAATCATTTTGTTGTCTGTATAATCACCTCAGAGCGATTTCTTTCGGATTCTACAAGTTTGAGCTCAGATCTGAGATATTGCACTCAGGTTTCAGTGTTTCTCTCCTCCTTGCACAGTTCTTGCCGAGCCAGGCAAAACATCGTTGTAGCCGCGCAAGCCTCCGGACAGGAAATTTTTCGCAAGGCAAAAATTTGCCTAAGTCTGGAGCTGTCCTCTCGACTTCGCAGCGAAGTCGGACTTCGCTGCCTTTGACCAGCGCAGTCGGGCGTTGACCAGCCGCTCCCCAAAAATTTGGCTAAGTTTGGAGCTGTCCTCCCGACTTCGCAGCGAAGTCGGACTTCGCTGCCTTTGACCAGCGCAGTCGGGCGTTGACCAGTGCAGTCGGGCGTTGACCAGTCGTTCTTCGACTTAGCACTCTTTTTCGTGCGCAGCCCAATTGCGCACATATTTCGTGTGCAACCCGACTGCGCACTTTCCTCCGAGCGCAACCCGATTGCGCCAGTTTTGGGAGCGCAACCTGATTGTGGCTGCGCACCCTGACTTCGGGCCCTCTCTCCTTCGCATTGCGCTCCCAGACTTCGGCATGCTCTTGACGGCAAAATAAAAAAGAAATTAAAATTTCTTCATGTGTTTTACTTTGGTCTTGTGTTCGACGACGGCCGCATATGGGCAACTTAGCGCAACATTTTATAATTCGACATGTCCCAGTCTTTTGTCGACGGTTAGAGCAGCAGTGAAGCAGGCTGTCGCCAACGAGAAGCACATGGGGGCGTCGCTTCTCCGCCTTCACTTCCATGACTGCTTCGTTAATGTAAGAATTTCTCTGCATATGTTTTGTTTCCTGCACAATATATTTCTGAGTTATGGAGCATTAATTTTTGTATTAGAAATTGCTAAATGCAAGCTGGTCGCTGCAGGGATGCGATGGATCTATTCTGCTGGATGACTCCTCGCTTTAACGGGAGAAAAGACTGCAGTTCCAAACAACAACTCGGCCAGAGGATTCGACGTGATAGACACCATCAAGACTCAGGTGGAGGCGATTTGTAGCGGAATTGTGTCTTGTGCTGACATTTTGGCCATCGCTGCTCGAGATTCAGTTGTCGAAGTAATTCTCTACATTGACACTTTTTTTATTCTCCACGTCCGATGTAGTGTGTTTAGGGAAGTTTGTATGGCAGTAGCGACAAGTTTGTATAGCAGTAGCGACAAGATTGTATTGTTTTTCATAACAATATTATTTTTCTTTCAAATTCTAGCTGGGAGGACGGTCATGGACAGTGATGCTTGGAAGAAGAGACTCGACAACTGCAAGTCTAAGCGGGGTAAACAACAATATTCCGGCTCCCACATCCAACCTCAGCGCACTCATTTCATCTTTCAGTGCTCAGGGGCTTTCTACCAGTGAAATGGTTGCCCTTGCGGGTAATATATTGTTCCAAGCTGACAATTTCTATTTTATGGAATCCTTCCATGGCGCGAATGCCTAACATATATTTTCCATTATTTGGCAGGTGCTCATACGATTGGTCAAGCGCGCTGCACTAACTTCAGGGCTTGCATCTACTACGAATCCAACATCGCCACCACGTTCGCAACTGTCCGAGCACAGGAGGTGATAACAATCTGGCGCCATTGGATCTTCAGACTCCCACCACATTCGACAAAACAAAAATCTGAGAAGCCAGAAAGGGCTTCTCCACTCTGACCAGCAGCTGTTTAATGGGGGTTCTACCGATTCTCAGGTTACCACCTACAGCAGCAATCAGAACACCTTTTTCAGCGACTTTGCTGCTGCGATGGTTAAAATGGGAAACATCAATCCTCTCACTGGCTCCAACGGAGAGATCCGAACGAACTGCTGGAAACCCAATTGATCGCCACAGCAAAAGGCCGTAGATTCTTGGCTCTGCTATAAAATTTGTAGTATAAATGATTGATTGTTAATAAAGCTCGTACTCCGGGATTTGACGATCACGCGTCGTGAGATCCAATGCCCATAAAATACGAGAGATGCATTTATTGTTCGTTACGGTCGTTAGAGCTTTAAACCCTGCAGTTCTAGGTGATGGTGTAGAAAATTCAAACTAAATAAAATTTGAATTCCTTTATGGTCTTCGTTGTTTTTTTTTTAATGGTGGAATGGGTCCGCCTTGTCCGCCCTTTTACCGTCGGGTACAGTAAGCGAGATTTCAGGATTTGAGTTCTGGATGTCTATGTTTGCTTAAACCAATTGATTTATACCTCCATCTATTTAGCTAAATCAATTAATCTATATCTCAAACCTTCCCAATGATAATCTTCTAAAAATCTTTTGACCTATAAATTTGTTTCGTTAAATTCATTGGATAGTTGCACTCACCGCCTTTATTTTTTATTCCAATTAAAGATAACCCATGTAATTGTAACGAGATTACTTTCTTTAAGTCTTAAACTCTAGATTTCTTAACAACGTTCCAGCTTTACCAAAACTAAACTAAACGTATTACATCTAAATAATAATTTAATAATTAAATTATATTAATCTAAATTTTAAATAGTAAAAATAATTCATATAGAATCTGTGTTTTCGATAAATCCTATGTATCATAAATTTTTGGAATTTAAGTGCTTACTTTGTAAGGAAGGTCATTAGTAAACTATTACTGTAGAAATGATTATATTACTGGAAATGAGTAGATTATGGTCAAGTATAATGCTCTTTTTCCGAAAATAAATTTTATTAAGATAAAATATTCGACCAATTAGCTTATTTTTCATTTTATTACATGAGTTAATTGTAATGATTTAGCTTTTTTTCAACTTTCAAAAGGTTATTTAAATTATTTTAGTAGTATTGGTCTTAATTATGTGTAATTTTATAATAAATAAAGAAGACGTAGAGAAAACATGTATAAATACATAAAATATAAATATATTTAAAATTTATTATTGTTTTTGTTTTTTTTTAATTTAAATAAATAAATTTAACTATTATACAAATATTATATTATTTTGGTTGATGTGAAATTATGTAATATATTTAAAAATTAATGGAATTACTTGATTATCAAGTAAAGTAAGAAAAGATAACATTTATAGAAAAAGAAAAGAATTACTAATAGTTCACTATCGTAAAGGTCATTACTAATAGTTCACTATAGAAATGATTATATTACTGGAAATGAGTAGATTATAAGTATAATGCTCTTTTTCCCAACATTAGATTTTATTAAGATAATTTTTTTTTTTCATTATTTAGCTTATTTTTCATTTTATTTACATTATTTAATTGTAATGATTTAGTTTTTTTCAACTTTCAAAGATTATTTAAATTATTTTAGTAGTATTGTTTTTAATTATGTGTAATTTTATAAAAAAATAAAGAAGATGTAGAGAAAACACTTATAGATAGAAAAATACACAAAACATAAATATGTTTAAATTTTATTATTGTTTATGTTCTTTTTTAAAAAATTAAATAAATAAATCTAACTATTATATGTAAATATTATATTATTTTGGTTTATGTAGAATTATGCAGTATATTTAGGAATGAATGGAATTACTTGATTATCAAGTAAAGTAAGAAAAGATAACACTTATAGATAAAAAAAATAAAGGCTTCCTTTGATATCAATAATATCTTATTAAATGAATAGAAGATATTAATTTGATAAGAAAAAAATCTCTTACAAACTATCAATTTATTAAAAGAAATTCCAAATCAAATTAATCACTTCATTATTAGGTTTTAGTATAAATGAATTCACCCAAAATTACCAAATTGGGTAGTGGTTGCATTTGATCAGCTATGCCCTCACTTAATAAGTGTAACCAAGTCAATAGTTATTCTTATTTTGATCCATTGACCAATCAAATCATAATTGACCTAATTCATTAATTAGTTACATCTAAATTTTGTAGATCTAGGTTAATTTGTTAAAAATATTATTGTTTGTTAATTTGATCAACAACATTCTCCCATCATCATAGTTTTTATATAGGAACATTCGACAACATTCTAGAGTGCTAAGAATTTATCATTAATTTTTTTCTCAAGTTTTCTTAATTTAGTTGCATTATCATGATTTACAAAATCTAAGCAAAAATTCATTAAATTCACCCAAATTGCTCTTAAATAATTGTGATATCTTGAGTTATCACATCCATCCTAGATTTTATATTGTCTTAATAATTTTTCAACTCTACAATTATGAGTCATTTTTAATGCTTTACCTCATATTTTTCATACAAAATAAGATTAATAAATATATCAACTCATCATCAATTAATTTATATCATATCATTAGCCATTCCATACACTAACTATGACCGATAAATACATCAAAAATTATATTTTATCACATTATAAATTTATTCTCAATTTATTTTAAAATAAATTTATACATCATTTCAAAATCCATATCACACCAAAAAAATCACAAAAGTATCAACATGTCATATTAAAAGTCAATTAGATCCAAAACCACCACCAATCTATTACCTCAGGCCCATATTTGAAAGGTAGTGCACCATAATGATCAAGACTAGTGTACCCATGCTCAAAATATCAAACTTACTCTCAATAATTGGACCCTATGTCCTTGTCACATGATATTGCTATTGTTGTTGGAGATAGTGGAGCTCCTCTAGGCCTATCCATAATTTCTTGTGTAATAACAACATACCTCTTATCCTTGAGCTAATACATATTACTCTATTGATCTAGGCCTTATCCTAGTCTATCTCCTCTAACACCCCATTGAGATCCTATTGCATCCTAGTTGCCTTCACTTATTGTTCCCTAGTAGTGTATTAAGGACCATAATGCCTCACATAAAGACCTATCACCACCTATGTAGCCTCATTTTGTGACCTACTAGGTTTGATCCCTCCAAGTGCGCTAGGAACTAGTGGAAGAACAACCAAAGGGTCCATATTTAGTGGATACTATATGCTCAACCTAGCATCCTATCCACTAGTGACTCCATCACCTCCACTTATATATCCATATATATCCCCATCATCTCCTCCTTGCATCCTATTATCATTACTCTTCCTCCTCATACAATATTAAACTTGCCTAAATACCATAATGACATGCTCAAATAAGTCAAGTCTAGGAGGCATTAAAGGATGTGGTGTCACAAGTTTTGGAGTCACTTGGTATAGAGAAAGGTCAACATACCATCTTAAATACCCAACTACCACTCCTAGGTCATATATACCTAGATATATAATAGGGTCATCATTAGTGTCATCCTCCAACAATAACAAAATACCATGACACCCACCAAAATTGACCTCACAAGTAGAGCATCAAAACTACATATCTCTATTCATAAGAATCCTAATTAAACCTATGTAGCTTCCACTGATCCTATTCATTGGTTAGAAATCTAATATATTAACCCTAACAAACTCCCACCAATTCTTAATCTAACTAGTATGACCTCTCTAATGATACTAAGTCACCTACTTACCCCTCAACTTATTGATAACCTATTGAACATTCATTAATGTACCTTTAACCACTTTTCACACTCCACCCCATATATAAGCCATAAATCTCTCTAGATCATAATCCTATCCCTTATATCATGGAGGTCTCTTAATAGCCATGTGCTTCCATACCTAAAATTATAAAAGTCTACAACAAATAAGGCCCTTCTCATTGTAGTACACCACTCTCTGAAGGGTCCTATATAATTACTCCAACACTATTGTACCCTATGCAAATATGATCTAACCATGTCTCATCATTGCTATAATGTATCTCCAATCCCATATCAAATCCTACCTTGAGCAGCCTAGGCACCAAAGAGCCTAAGGTGGTAGTAATATGATCTAAATCACCACCCTTGGAGGTAAAATTAATATCAAGGATTGACCTTATTGTAAACATATTCCTCTTTTTTTCAAGATCTCTATACATCATTATTCATAACTTTCCAATTAGACCAGAGCCCTTTTTATAGGAACCTTTAAAATTTGCTACACATCCTCCAAGGTGATTATCATATCTCTTATAGGTAGAAAAAAGATATTTGTCCTTTTTAGAGAATATTATATTAATTGGTACATGTCAATATACCACCTTGGTACATTATTGTAAGTATTAGATTAGGGTCATGTCTTCGATTAGTGAGTTGGTTAATATTTTACGTAATATAATAATATGCAAGAAATGTACAAGTATCATGTAATTATATGTGCAAGTGTTATGAGTGTAAATATGCACAAGTGTTTAATATGTAAGGGTGCACATGTGTCCTTAGATTAGAAAGAGTTATGTTAAGAGTCAAATCCAAGTGTGCATACAAGATAGTGTCATGTGTATGCAAGTATCAAATGGAGAAGACAAAAGTCATGAGGTTTAGCATATGGAAAGGAAGAGTCATGGGATCCAGAGATTCATCCTAGAAAGGTTGTATATTACTCCATAGAGAACATAGAGAAATATCACCAACATCACTTATATAACCCACATTGTCTACATATTGATTATTGAATTATTTGTAACAAAAAGAGGAGTAATACAAGTTTACATACATTTGAGCAACTAGTATTGTAAGTGTTATTATATTGTATATTTTAGGCTTTACATTCATATTAAGTGTATTATTGAATGTTATCTTATTAGGTCTTGATAATACATATTACATATCTAGTTTATCTTTGTTAAAATATTATTAGGTCCATTATATTTTAACTTCATTATATTCAACCCTATGATTATTTTTTTGTGATGAGTTATAATGAGTATTAGATTATAAAAATGTTTTTAGTAGTATTAGAGCCACAACAGGGTGACTTGCATAAGATTTGAAAGTTGTAGAAGCTTAAGGATATTGAAATTGGGTAGGAAAAACTAATAAAGATAAGTATATCCACTAGGTTGAAGAAAACTAGGGAAGCTAGGAGTATTTCCACTTAGGTTGAAGAATAACTAGTGAAGAATAAATTTCATATTAAGAGAGAACCAACTCATAAGAAAAGTTGGTCATTCTCATTCTACTTCATTAATTTGAATGTATTAAATTCTTAGGTAATTCTAGAAAAAGCTATCTAAGATTTTACTATAGTGAGAAAATGATCTTTAAAATTTAAGAAGCTTCCTACAACAAATACAGAAGACGTTCATATTTTATTTCTTGAAGGTCATGATATTTCCTCATGTAGGGATTGATTGTAATTGTATTTAAGTCTCAAATATAGATCTTGAGAATCGTTTAAGGTCATTAAGAAAAAAACCTTGATAAGATAGATTGAGTTAACTTGTTCCAAAATATCTATCTAGAATAGAAGGTAATTTATAATATTGACTTCAGGTCTTGAAGATAAATATTGATATTGGTAGATAAAGGAGACCAAAGAAAATAGGTCCCATAAGAAGTAAAAAAAAGATACCTATTAGAAAAGGTCCCATTGAAGGTTGAAGGAGACCAACTAAAGAAGATCCCTTTAAAGGTCGAAGGCAGAGACAAGATATCTATTGAAAGAGGTCCTTTATATATTGGTCCTTAGCAAGAAAATATACCATTGATAAATATTACTCTACAAATATAGAAATAAAGGAAGAAAACATGAAGGTTGCAAGAAGACTTCAATAGAGTAAGAAAAATTGAAGGTAGCAAGAAGACTTCAATAAGACTTCAATAAATAAAAACTTGAAGATAATATTTTTGGAAGGTAAGTATAACAAAATTCAATACAACAAGAAGTCTTGAGGATAATCTTAGTTAAATAACAACACATTGTTGACAAAGATACAGTAGGGAAACGTATTTTATTATAGAATAGATTAATGCAAAGCATCATAGAAGTCACTAGAAGGACAACATAAGAACATAACAAGGTAGAACAACATAAGACTGAGATAGGATAGATAGCATAGAGTTATTCACAAGAGTAGGTCTCATTCATAGAATAAAAACTTAGAATCCAAGATCAATAGCATAATGATATTGAAGTAATTTATGACTTTTGGGAGAATAATATTGTAAAAATTGTGAGCCCCGATTACAAATGAATGCCAAGGAATTACAAAGTTGAAATTACAATGGAATGCCAAGGTATGTGAGAAAAAAGTATAAGCTATCATTAGAATATTTACGGATATTTAAGTTTCTTAAAGGTATTGAGTGAATCTTGTGTAAAGTTTGAAGTGTAAATTTTATTTTTGAAGCCTTTGGAGTCACCTGAACCTGCATAGTAACATAGAAGAAAAAAATCAAGATGTGATAAGAGATTTAGAAAAGAGTACAATGACATACAAAAAACATGTTGATCACAAGCAAAGAGTGAAATTATTTTAGGTTGGAAATTTTTCTTAGGCACATTTCTAGAAGGCGTAATTTCAAAAAGGCACTAGAGTGGATATGTAACCTTGTAAGGTCTTGAAGAATTTTTTTGCATATGCTTATGAATTATAACTACATAGAGTGGATATGTATCTCATATTCGATGTAGCATACCTATACTCATATTACAAAGGATCAACTAGTGAGTAGGATAGTTTAACTTTAAAACCTTAAAATGTTGAATGGGTATGATAATTTCCAGATAAGGAACAAGATGAAAATGAGGTAATCATAGGCTCTAAAGTTGCCAAGAGGATGAGGCACAAGGAATGTCATGAGTATATAGTCAAATGGAAGAATCAGGTAACTAAAGATGCAATGTAGATAAATGTATCTCGGATTACAAAGTATGAATTTAAAATTTAAGTTTTACAAAATGTTCATAAAAACATTTATTTTACTCGACGAGTATGATGAGCTAATGAGTACAATGTGGAAGCATCTTGACAACTAACCATTCAATAACTAAATTATTATGAAACTAAAAGGACAATTTTTTGAGTTGTTATGTAACTACTTTTCAAATATTTAAATCTAAGAGTTATCTCTAGAAAAATAAGAGATAAGGGTTCTCAAAAACTCAACCTTTTATCCTCAATGAAAATAAATAAATAAAAAATTTTCTAGTAATTCTTTGAGTCTTAGTTGTTTTTGAATGTGTATATATTCAACTTGAAATATCATATTTCTTTTTTCTTGTGTGTAGGATACAAAAAAAGGCTCACCAAAGCATTTGAAAACAAATGAAAGAGAAGCAAGAGGTAGATATCATTCAATAGAAAGGAAAATGAATTGCTGAAAGAGGAATGGTAATTTAAAGGTGATAGAAAAGTTATTGAAAGAAAACATATCCTTTTGGGTGAGATTACTATCTAGTCCTACATATTCAAATAAAGAAGACCATTTTAAGCGATTAAGTGGCAAAAGGAAAACCACTACTTAATAATAAATACAATGATATTTAACCTTTGACATTCAAGTAACTTTGATCATATTTTACCCAATTGTGAAATTACTCTTTTCCTTAGGGTTTTGATCCCAAAACCCTCTCTTGCAAATAAGTTAAACAAAACAACTTCTCCAAGGTCTCCGCTATATTAGCATTTGCATATGTGTATTAGTAATATCAATAAATATATATCAATTCAATGCTAGGAATATCTTAGTGATTGCAAGTAACTGTAAACAAGGGGTACATGTTGGTTCATTTTACCATGTTATATTAATGATTGTTCATAAAAATTAAATAAGAGTAAATGTGAATTGACCCTCATATGACCACGATGTAGCCTTAATTCATTTTATCTTGTATGGTTTTAGGTAGATTTTATCTTCCTTGATTAACTGGATTTTAAAAAAAGTTGATATTTCATTAAATCATATTTTAAGCATGAAATAGAAGATTAAATCTATTTATGAATGTGAATCCTAAAATTATGAAAATATCCATTAAATGTAACTTTTATCATGAAAATGAAGAAATCCTTTGATGTAATTGATAAATTGTTCCTCTTTGATGAAATTAATTTTCATAAAGAGACACCAATTTATTGCTTAAAGTAATAGCCTCATAATGTAATGATGAATTATCCCTCTTTAATGAAATTAATTTTCATTAAGAAGAAATGAGTTCATGCTTTAAAACCAATTCCTTTGATGTAAGGGTAAATTACCCCTCTTCAATGAAATCAAAATTTTTATGAAGAAAGGTGCATTTATTGCTCCGAAAATGATAACTTATGAAATGCCATAAAATTAACCCTCCTTCAATAAAATTAAAATTTTCATGAAAGAAATCTTATTTATGCTTGCAAATAAAAACATAAAGTAGAAAACATCTGATTTGGCTTGAAAATGTAAAAAAATAAATTTTCGAAATTATAAAAACCCTTAAAAATAGTAGTTCTCAAAAATATTTATAAAATTGAAATAGCCTCGAAATTAGTCCAAATTTATTGCGTATGGTAGATTGTATATCATGCTTTGCACTCATGTAATTATTTTTTTCATTTTATTTTTTTTCAATTTTTATTTTTATGTCTGAAGTTTTAAAAAAAATGCAAAATGAAGGGTTAGAAAAACATAAAATAAAATTTGAAAATAAACTGAATGTTGAAAACGTAAACATGCAAAGCCTTTTCAATATGATGGCACCCTGTCCTGCAAAACCGAAGATGTGAGAAACTCTTACATGCAACCTATTCTATTCCAACCTACGTTCACACAATCAAAATAAATCAAGTGCTAGCTTCTAAGGACACATAAAATAATTTTCAAACTTCAAATATTCACTTTATGTAACCATACAAATGCATAAAAATCACTTATAAATCCAAAAACTGAAAAGGAAAATATAATAAAGTTTAAATCTAACCATGCAAAAATTTCTCCTTCTTTCTTGCTAACAAGGCCTAATTTTCTAGAAAAATCTTTGCATTAAAACAATGTCTTGATTTTTACAATGGTATTCCAGCAGCATATCTCTGGTTTTCCAAAAAAAAAAGCTCCTCTTTCATCTTTGAAATCTATATTTAAAAACATCAAAACCCTTTCCATTCCTTCTCAAACATTGTCTCTTCGTTTTCGTCTCAACATTTTGTTTTAGTTTCCAATGCCTTCTTTTCATTTCCCTCTAATTTTTTTTTTGGTTTCATTCTCTTCATCCCCTTTGGCATTCGAAATACATTCTTCATGGCCTCATGCATAATGACCAATTAGCATCAATAATTTCATGGACTCTTTCGTGCATGGTTAATGTGTATCCGTTACACTTCCTATTATTGATATTAAAACTGAGTGATTATCCTTTAAAGACCCATATGATTATCTATTTAAAAATTTCAGACTTGTAATATGGTTTTAGAAAGCATTTGGCCACATAAATATGACCCTTTGAGTGCAATGTAAGCATAGCCCCTTTATATTACTTTAATCACCTGTCGTTGTGTTGTTGCTTCTCCTTGACATGATGCCTACACAACCCCATAGAATGCAGCCACGTCATATTGAATTCAAGATCTTGTAGTCTGTATTCTTCTTCAAATGATGATCCTTCTATCCTTATTGCATGTCATGATTGATTTGATATCAGTAACGAGTACACGAGATATTGTCATTGAGCTACTCTAATGACACCTCAGAGTATTAATTAACCAAAATTAGGTCCTCCATAGAATCTTCAACTATGTGGCTTAAACTATCCTAGAAAATATTAGCGAGATATAATAATTTAGCAACATCCCAAGAAGTGGGGGTAAGCAACTTCAAAATGAAAACAACTAATCCATCTACATTTTCTCAGTGTGTGCAAAAGTGATTCATTCCTATATTTATGAAAATCCTCCAGATTCCATCATCTTTTTATGCATTAGGCCAGGGTTATGCACAAGGGGTTGAACTTGAAATGTACTTGTAAAAAAATGGTGAATCCTAATCAAAATCAATGTGAATCATCTTCACACCAAAATTTGGGGTATTTGAAGTCCTAAAATGTAAGTTCATATTTGGGATGAATTTTGGCCTATTAAATCACACTATAAATTCATAAGAAAATCACCATTAGATCATGCTCGAAAAGAGCTTTCCAACAAGTACAAATATGCCTATGTTTTGATATATTATGGCAAATTGACCCTAAGAAAAACATGATCCTAAAAATTTTAGGTGAATGGGCTAACGTTGAGGGTCCTCATATTCGCCAATTTTAAATTTTAGAAATCCTAATATTCACCCAATTTGTGAATATTCACCACTATGCATAACCCTTCACTAGGCTTTGAAGTATCGCTCATAACGAACTAGCTATAGACAGAGCCCCACTACTAGTCAGGCGTCCATAGCCCCGGTGGAGTTTATCTAACTCACCCTTGTGTTTGCTTAATACTTTGCAAAGCATTTCCTTTTACTTGAGATATATCTATATAGGTCCCTACTATCAGTCATGTGTCCATAGCCTCGGTAGAGTTTATCTAGATATTGTAATTGATATGATCAAGGTTTTCAATGCTAATTCTCTCTCTTTTTTTTCTCCTTTTCTCTCTTTTTTTTTCATTTTTTTCAAAATAAAGTTTTTTTTTTTCAACAGAACAACATTAAAAATCTTTAAGCATTCCTAGGGTAAGATAGCCTACAAGTGAATCATTTTATATTTTCACCTAGGGTTGCAGATCAAAATAACTTCATCCTTCCTAATTTCAGAAACACCATTTAACGTGTGTGAGTTCCATGTGGAGATTTGGCTAATATTTCATTGTTCCACTTTCCACCATTTTAGTCCCAAAATATGAGCATGATCACCAAATAACTCATCCCCATTTTCTCGGGTTCATCGGTTTTTAGATTAGGTACTCCAACATATTAGATAAAGGAGTTTAAAAATCAATCCAGAGACCATAAGTTAGCAACCACAAAACATCACCTCAAAACAAGAGAACAACCCAAAACACAACACTCAAAACACAAACCAAAACTATATACAAATGTACAATATGGTACAATACGGTGAAAGCACGAGATTTCGGGCAAAGGAAACACTAATTATGCAATGTAAGACGAAATGTAACGCTTTAACCTTATGCACAAAAACAAAGAAAAGAGACAATTTGGAAAGGAAAGAAAAGATGTAAAGAAATCACAGCCCTCTTTATTCAAATATCTTATCCTCGGTTACATAGACGTCTCCTCCCTTTTTAGGGGCTAGGAGCGTTAAATTTGTCTTTGTTACAATGTGTGACTTAGTCTTCCTCCTTCCGCGTGCCCACGATTGCAATGGGCGGGCCAAGATGATGCCGTCGCTGATGTTGATGAGTTCTTCACCTCTGCTGCTTCTCCTGTGAACAAAGAAACAACCAAGATGTTAGTAGCACCTGCTGCAAATGAAAAGTGTTTGTTCTTCTAAAACTAACAAAATATGCATGTAAACATTTGCCTGAAACAGTAAATACAGTGAGTCCAAATGGCTTCAAAACTTGACAGAAGATAGGAAAAGTTACCACCACTGCCACTGAGACAGCTGGCCAATCTGCCTTCAACTGGAATTCGTCCTTGGGCGGGATGAATTCGTCGAGTCGCAATTCGTCCCTGGGTGGGACGAATTCTTCGTGTTGAAGAAGCCGACCTGTCTGTTGCTCCAATGTCGAATCCCGAGACTGCAAAACACCCGCAAACAAGGGGGTTATGTAATTGGGGCCATTTTGGGACGACCCGGATGGTCGGATTCTCCCAATTTGGCCTCTACCCTCGGGAATTTGATCTCGCCACCTGCAAGTCAGTGAAACAACAAAGCGACACAAAACATACTAGAATCTGACCAAAAGTTACGAAATTGCAGCTATGGGTTAACCAAACATAATAACACAAAATGCAACCTAAAAAAGTAATCTAGAATGCTCTAAAACTTAAAATAGGACTTGGGAAGTGCGGGGGTGCCCAAGTGGGCCTCCCACCATTGGCACTTGATTTTGGAGCCAATCCACTAGGGATGGGCCCAAAACCTCTTAGGATTGGGGGGTCGGCGAATTGGTTGGTTCAGGTGTCCATGTGTTGGATTTGGGTCAGGTTCAAGCTTCCAAAAGCCACCCAACAACCTCCCTTGCAAAAGAGATTGGTGGATGCGAGAAGGTGAACCAAAAGGGATGCAAGTGGGTCTTCAACTCGATAGCACTTCGTTGCTTGAAAACTCCTTCAACTTTGTATATTTTGGGTGAGAAAAGTCCCACCTTTTATAGACCCATGGGGTCTCTTTTGGGAGGGAAGCACAAATGCCATGTGTTGGTCATAGGCGCCATGTGGCAGTCTTGTCTTCCCATGAGGGAGGGGAGTCCTCCATTGACTTGGGATTTCATAACTGCCCTTGTGACGGTCCTCAAACGGCCTATTTGTCCACTCACACACGCATGCGAGGCAGGAGTCATCAACTGACTGTTCTGGGCTGCCACTTGGCACCATTCTTCTTTTTGCCCATTAAACTTAGAATTCGTCCCACCTAAGGACGGATTCAGAATTCGTCCTGGGGTGGGACGGATTCTATTTTGAATTCGTCCCTGGGTGAGACGAATACTGGGCAAAGTGTCTAAGTGTGCCAAATTGCTTCTTGACCTCACAAAATTGCTATGAAAGTGGTTAAGACCATTGTTTGACCTCTGAGGGCTGCCTTGGGGGCTGTGTTTGTCAAAGCGATCAGTGTTTGCGATCACATAATCGGATTGGTGTTGTTTTGGTGTCTACAGATGCCCCTTTTTGGGAAGCGGCTGCGGGTGATGCGAGTCTTGAGCAAAAATAGATAACCAAAGCACTAATGATTAGGGTTTCTTGGTAACCTAACCAACTTTTGATGCCCCAAGTATGGAAAGGGCATGCATTCTTGAATCCTTGCTTCTGACGAGCTAAGGAATTTGATTTCAAGTATTAACCTATTTTGGTGAGGTGTGACTTGAACTTAGACATTGATCAGTCATGAATAGGCAAAGGGCATTTTTATCCTCAGGGGGAACCTTGTGTTCATGATTCACGAAATGCCAAGTGTTTGATTGATTTGATTGTTGCTTGTTTACTGCCCCAAGTAGGAGCGTGATTGTCTTTGTCAATGATTCTTTGAATGCATGTCGTTTTCCTTAATTGGGTGTGTGATTGTTGATTGGTGACTAAGTGTGACTACCCCCTCAAGCGACGAATCGATGAGGGAATGATCTTCGTGAGAGAAGCGACGAGTCGCTTGACCCAAGATGACTTGTGCAGGGGTGCGTTTAGAGGGCTTACCGTTAAGCATGTGCAATTTTTCCAACATTTGGACCTATTTTTTGTGGGTGTTAACCCTTTTGGTGATGCCGTAATGGGGTGAAATTATCAAAAATCCATCTTCCCGTGGAGCGGTCCGGCTATGGTAGCCTTCTTGGGGAAGTAGGAGAGTGACAATTTGAACCCCGACATCAATTTTTTATGCCAAGAGGTTAAGTGCAAGAGCACTTGTGTCCGGCAATGTTTATTGCTGTTTGTTTTTGTTGAATTTTGTACTATTTTTGTTGTTTTTGTTTTTTTTTGTGACGCGTTTGGAGATGCAATTGTCAAAAATCCGTCTTTCGTGGAGCGGTCCGGCTATGGTAGCCTTCTTAGGGAGTATGATAGTGACAATTTGTGACTCCAATGTCGATTTTGTATGCCCTTGTTGTCAGGTGCAGTAGCAATCTTGTCGGGCAATTTTATTGTCTATTTTTAGTGCATTTTTAGTCATTTTTTGATTTTTTTTAAGTGCTGGCCTGAATTCGTCCCTGGGTGGGACGAATTCCAGCTGGAGAATTCGTCCCTGGGTGGGACGAGTGCTAATCAGAGCGCTCGTCCCAATCAAGGATGAATTCCAGTGCAAAAGGCCTATTTAATGGCCAAAACTTGATTTTGGGCTCATTTGTGTCATTTTTTTCTTGCGATTTTGGAGCTCTGGGAGGAGGAGGTAATTTTGTGAAGCGAAGCGCTGCTGGAATTCTCTCTGCTATCATGAGTGCACAAACTAGTTCGAGCGGCGGAGCCGAAGTGAAACCTGTAAGTGTCCCTAGAGTTTATTTTGCTTTTATTTGATGTATTGTTTTTGTGTTGACGCTTTTCAAAACTTTAAGATTTTTTGTGATGTTTTTGTTTAACAGTTAAGGTTAGAAACCCTAGAACTGAAAATTTGATTTATTTATTTATTTATTTTTTTTTTGCTTTGCAGGTTGTTAGGAGCCGGTACCGTGTACCCGCTGCATTTACTGAGGCGCGGTTGGCATTGACCGATGATGAGTGGGAATGGCTTGATGCCCTTGGGCTCAAGCGAGTGGCTCGGCCGGAGCTCGTGGTTTCGGATCGGGCCTATTCGATGGCCTTGATCAAGCTTTGGGATCCGTGGACCAATACTTTCCATCTCCCGATAGGGGAGATGATTGTGACTCTTGAGGACGTCTATCGGTTGCTTCGGATTTCGATAGATGGTCTGCCTATTAGGACATCGTCGTTTGATCAGTGGATTGCTATACTTACGAGATGTTTTGGGCATGGGGGGCAGCTGGGTGTAGCAAACCCAGTGGAGACAGCCGAGGTGGATTGCCAGTGGCGGGATTTTGGTTAGGCGGTGGCGAGGAGGGGGGTGTTAGGAGTGAGGCACGCATTCTTGATGGGCCTCATTTCTAACATTCTTCTCCCTGATTCGTCAGGCGCGAGGTTCCCATGGAACCTACTGGATTTGGTGTGGCAGTTGGTAGAGTGTCCGATAGAGGCACCATTGATTCTGAGATGGGGACAGACTTTGTTGGCACAGCTCTACGGGGAGCTGTATGGGGTCCACTGTCGACAACGAAAGGGTGTCAGTTGCAATTTTTTGTTGCAGTGCTGGGGTTGGCAGCACATAGCTATTGAGAGGCCTATCGGGTTACCGTGGATGACTCGGGCGGTGATGGAGGATGAGGAGATTGGTTATGCGGTTTTGTGGCGGCGGTCTACGGAGCAGGGGTAGAGTCGATGATGGGCAGGTGTCGTTGAGCACTACACTGATGCCTTTTCTCGGCTCACTCCAGGGGAGGTGTTTTGGCGTCCCTATCGAGATCGTCCAGCCTGGCCTGAGGCTGGAGAGTGGCTCCGATGGGTACGGAGGGAGCGGTGGTTGACTGGGCGACATGGGACGGAGCATGAGTTCTTTCCATACCGCCAGGTTACACGACAATTTGGGGTGCGCCAGGGGTTGCCTGGTGAGCCCGTGGTCTATCGGCGATGGGGAGATGAGAGAGGATTAGAGCCACCGGTCATTGCTCCATTGGGCGAGGAGTCCGACGTAGTGATTGAGGTCTCGGATGTGGATGACATCGGGACTACCACTGAGTATGACTCGTGGTGGGTACTGCGGCGCTGGAGAGGAGAGGGGCCACTGGGAGGCGCGGAGGCGGCAGTGGAGGATGCTGAGGCAGTAGGGGGTGATTGGGGGGGTATGGATGATGCGGACATGGTGGATGTGGGAGATGAGGATGTGGGCTTGGGTGTTCCGGAGCAGCTGGACATGCAGGATGTGGAGGAGCAGTGGGAGCCTGAGCAGGCTACTGTCCTTGCGAGTCCTATGCATCCGACAGATACAAATGAGGTGGGGTCGGATGTAGGCGTTGAGATTGCACGACTGACAGAGCTACTGCGAATGCGGGATCTGGAGTTGGGGGATGCGAGGCGGGAGCTGGGGGATGCGAGGCGGGAGCTGGGGGATGCATGACAGGAGAGGGATCTTCTACGGGCTCAGTTGGCAGAGCGGGATAGAGTGTTGGTGCAGCGCGATGATGCATTGTCTATCTATCATCGGCGAGAGGCAGAGTGGTGTCTGTATCGGATAGACTTGGAGAGGGAGGTCATCCGCCTTGGTGGGCGGCTACCTGAGCCTTCGATCGGTGGATCTTCACGGCGGACACGGGATAGTCTGACTGAGCAGTCAGCATCATCTCGTCGCAGGCGGTTAGATGAGGGTGGTGGTAGCAGGCATGATGCGGGGGCTAGTAGTAGCCGCCCTGCAGGGTCCCGTAGGACCCACACCACGGGGGGTAGTTCCCGTCGCATCGATCCTGCGTGATCTTGGTGGTCGACGCCTTAGGTTGGGTTTTTGGATATGATTGCGGGGTCTGAGGACCGGTTTTGTAGCCTGCGGGCATCTTTTGACGATATATATATATATACCGATTTTATTGTGGTTTTGTACATGTGATGATGTGATTTTTGTTATGCATGTTTATTCATTTTGATGAATGTAGATGTTATGATGAATGTAAATGTTTTTGATGTCTATGTGATATGCTAGGTGAAATGGATGAATGACATTTGTGAAGATTGCACTATAGGCTGTTTAAGAAGCTCTTTATACTTGGTTTTTCTTTTTTTTGTATTTTTTGATGGTATCATAAGGATGATAAGTAGCGCAGATGGTTTTGGAATGAATGTAAGGTTTTCTGAGATTCAATCAGTTTTAACTCACCATCCATGACTGTACTTTATCTTACAAGACTTTTTGACCAAGGTATGAATCGGACTTGTTTTTGACCCAGTTATTTTTCACATCCTTGTGTGTGCAATTGAGTTCATTTAGTGGTATTTGTTAGGATACCACCAGTGCCAGATGGGCTTTCAACCGAACCTGTACTGAGGATCACCTAATTAGCTCCACGAATTCCTTTGTTGTATGTACTAAGATTAATCTGTGGTGTAATCCAGGATGCCATAAGCTAGCTCATCCACATGCAAACATTGATCTGTACGCAAGTTAATGTGACAGATATATCGTCATGCGGGAGGTTTACTTCTGTTACCGATAGGCTATCAACCAAATTGGTACTAAAGCTTGCCTTATGACCTATAGAATGTTGAGAGTTCCAGGGATTCAAGGTCAACTCCCTTCTTTTCTTCAATTGTATTGGGATACTTGCTCATTGTAGTGATGAGATCACTGTTTATTTTGATTTGTTTTTCTTTCGAGCAAGGGATTGGGGTTATGGAGTGATCAAAATCACTGTTGTTTGTGCCTTTTGATGTGTGCACTGTAGTTTGTCAAATTTTGGAGTTTTGACATTTTGCAAATTTTTTGTGTTTTGCAACTGTTGAGAACTTTAGGGATTCTTAGGGAATTGGGTAGGGAGGATGCTTGTCCTTTTGCCAACTCTCAGCATTCTAGGGGTCATTCGCACGGGGGGATGAGCAAGATAACCGTTTCGCTTGTGGTGACCTAGATTATTTTGCAGGTTTCGTCTTTCGTTCACACAATTTGGGAATTTTAGTGTTTTGATTTGTGTTGGGATGTTACGTAACAAGGTGTATTTCAAGTATGACTCTACCTTCGTAAAATCTGTTCGACTTGATACACTACATGGCTAAAGAGGAAAATGATGACTGAATCATCGAAACTCTTAGTACATTCCCAGGACCACTCGACTGTAGTGTGGTAAAAGTTATGCTTGGTGTTTTTGTTGTTTTTGTAACATGAGACAATGCGGAACAAGATGGACTATCAGAGCTATTGCAGCTTATGGTGCCTTTGACTTGTATGACTACAAATATGCAATGTATGGATGCAATGCTTAATGCAGCTATGTATTTTTGTAATTTTGATGGATTGTTTTTGGTGAAGGTGAAGATGAGGTGCGAGAATATGATTTTTTTTTTGATGAATTTGAGTATGCCTAGAATTGAGATGCAAATCTTTGTTGTTTTTGATGATTTTTGTTGTTTTGTTTTTTTGAATTTCTTGATTTTTTGACCAAGCGATTGCGATAATCGTTGGAGCTTTTTGGGTTTGACCAAGTGATTGCGATAATCCTTGGAGCTTTTTGGGTTTGACCAAGAGATTGCTATAATCCTTGGAGCTTTTTGGATTGACCAAGAGATTGCGATAATCCTTGGAGCTTTTTGGTTGACCAAGAGATTGCGATAATCCTTGGAGATTTTTGGGTGACCAAGAGATTGCGATAATCCTTGGAGCTTTTTGTTGACCAAGAGATTGCAATTATCCTTGGAGCTTTTTGGGTGACCAAGAAATTGCGATAATCCTTGGAGATTTTTGGGTTGACCAAGAAATTGCGATAATCCTTGGAGCTTTTTGGATTGACCAAGAGATTGCGATAATCCTTGGACATTTTGGATTGACCAAGAGATTGCGATAATCCTTGGAGCATTTTTTTGTTTTTTTTTTTTTTGGATATGGCTTTCTTAGATATGAAATGGTCGCAAATGACTGATATTCAAGGGTTCTGTTTCCTTGATACCATCAAGAGAAGCTAGCCGATACGTCTCGGGTCCTATTTTGCTATCAATGACATAAGGACCTAACCAATTTGCCATGAATTTGTCTCTCATGTGGGACGGCAAATTAGAGTTTTGTTGGTTTTCCTTTAGAACCAAATCACCAACCCGAAAGTCCCTTAGGTGAACTTTCATGTTGTAAGATTTCTTAAGCCGCTCTTGATAGATACGCAAGTGCTCGAGAGCATTAACGCGTCGTTCATCAAGCAACGTAAGTTGGTCTAATCGGGCCTGCCACACAGTGTTATCATCGATGAACTCCTGCATTGATATGCGTAGGGAAGGAATTTCCAACTCGAGAGGCATTATTGCCTCTGAGCCATACACCAGTGAAAACGGAGTTTCCCCAGTGGGCGTCCGAATGCTAGTGCGATAAGCCCAAAGGGCAAGTGGGATTTGTATGTGCCAATCCTTATGACTATCTGTGACTGTCTTTTTAAGGATGGTGACTAGTGTTTTATTTGATGCCTTTGCTTGCCCGTTTGCTTGCGGATAATAGGGCGATGAAAAGTTGTGCTGAATTTTGTACTTTGTGGTCAAAGCACGCACGTCTTTGTTCTTGAATGATGGCCCATTATCTGAGATTATTTTGGATGGAATACCAAAACGACATATGATGTTATGCAATATGAACTCCACTATGCGGGGTCCTTTCGTTGAGGTTAACGAAATTGCTTCCACCCATTTGGTAAAATATTTTGTGGCCGTTATGATAAACGTGTGATGGCCTAACGATGCAGGGGAGATCTTTCCGATTAGATCGAGGCCCCACTACGAAAATGGCCAAGCAGACTGGACTGTCTGTAGGGCCTGGGAAGGTACGTGCATCAAATTAGCATGATGTTGACACTTCATGCACTTCTTGACATACTCGCAACAATCTCGCTCTAAAGATGGCCAATAATAGCCTATGCGGAGAATGCGCTTTGCAATGGCCATACCACTGAAGTGGCCGCCACATGTACCGTCATGCGCTTGGGCGATTGCCCAAGTAGATTCTTGTTGGTCCAGACAGTGAAGAAGAATTCCGTCATAGCTGCGACGATACAAAATGTCTCCTATCAAGACATATTTTGCCGCTTTCTGTTTGAATGTTCGTTTTGCGGCATGCGTCAATCCAAAGGGAAGATTACCTAACTTGAGGTAGTCTCTTATGGGTAAATACCAGTCCTATTTATCAGAAACCTCGATAGTATGAACAACCAATCCCTTTTGAAGTTCTTCCCTAACAAATGCTGATTGGGATAGAACTTGTAAGAATAGCATTGTGTTGCTATTAATGGGAGTGGGGGAAAACAAAGACCCCCAGTTGGCACGTTTCAAACAGTCTCAGATTCGAAAGAACTTATCCGAAGATGGTTCGATTTGGATCATGTGGACTCCTGGTGTCAAGTCTGAGCTTGCGCGCTCCATCGCGGGTTGCGATAAGGTTTTGACCTGAATGGTTGTTATATCACCGGAAAGGTCTTGCGGGATTAGTGACCCCAAGGAGGCCATTGTGTCCGCAAAATGATTCGATGATCGAGGGAGTGCCTCGATGTCATACCACTCAAGTTTTGCCAGGAATTTGTCCACGAGGGCTTTATAGGCCTTTAGAACTGGGCATTTGCATTGATATACCCCTTTGACTTGATTGACGATTAACAACGAATCACCAAAGATGTTCAATCTTTTGATGTTCATGGCGATTGCTGTCTGAAGACCTAGGAGCAAGGCTTCATATTCTGCATTGTTGTTGGTGCACTGGAAGTTTAATTTAAATGACAGGGGCATTGGAGCACCCTACGGTGTGAAGAATACAATTCCTGCGCCACCCCCTTGCTCGCATTTAGAACCATCAAAAAATAAGGTTATGTCGGCCTGAGACTCAGGCTCATCAGAATCGGCGATTCTGAGACATGGAAGACCCCATCATCGGGTAGTTCTATGACCAGAGGCTGATCGTCTTCAAGAGGAGCCTCTGCTAGTTGATCGGCTATGACTTGTCCTTTTATAGATTTTTGCCCAATAAACTCAATGTCAAATTCCGTCAACAACATGATCCATTTCGATGTGCGACTACTATGATAAGTATGACTCATCATGTATCGCAATGGATTTTCCTTAGACACAACATACGTAGTTTTTCTCAGCATGTAGTGGTGTAGCCTCTTGGTAGCAAACACCACTGCCAAGAAGAGTTTCTCAACGTATGCATAGTTAAGTTCGTAACCGACCAGGGTGCGGCTAAGATAGTAAGTAGCCTGTTCTTTGTGAAGTTCATTCTTCTGGGCTAGCATGGCTCCCAGTGCCACCTCAGTAGCTGAGATGTATAAGTAGAACGACACTCCTGGTCTAGGTGGTGCCAATACTGGCGGCGAAGCCAAGTACTATTTGATTTCGTCAAAGGCTGACTGGCACTCGTCATCCCAATGAAATGTGACCCCCTTGTGCAATAATTTGTTCATGGGTCGGAATTTGTCAGATAATTGCGCTATGAAGCGTTTAATCGACGCGACCTTTCCTTGCAGACTTCTAGTTGCTTGATAGTGGTTGGGGGAGCCATTTCAAGGATTGCCATGACTTTGTTTGGGTCCACTTCGATGCCTCTCTTTGAGACTATAAAACCCAAGATTTTTCCAGATGTGACGCCGAACACGCACTTCTTGGGATTCGATCTGACCTTATGCTCTATGAGGTGATCGAGAATCTTGCTTAAGTCACCGAGATGATCTGAGCGCAAGAGAGACTTGGCTAACAAATCATCCATGTAATCTTCCAAAGTTTTGTGCATGTAATCGTGGAAGATATACGTCATAGCACGTTGGTATGTAGCGCCAACATTTTTAAGGCCAAAAGGCATGACCTTATAGCAAAATGTCCCCCAAGGCGTTGTGAATGCCGTTTTGAGTTGGTCTTCAGGATTGATACGAATTTGATTGTATCCTGAGAAACCGTCCATTAGGGAGAGCATTTCGTGACCTGCTGTAGCGTCTACCAATGCGTCGATGCTTGGCAAGGGGAAATCATCCTTAGGACTCGCTTTGTTTAGGTCTCAAAAGTTGGTGCATATGCGAATCCTCCCGTCGGGCTTCTTGACGGGAACCATGTTGGACAACCATGGCGGATAATCCACGCAGATGACAAATTGTGCATCCAACAGCTTTTGCAATTCATCTTTGACCATCAAGGCCACTGTTGGGTGCATCTTTCTTAGTTTTTGCTTTACAGGCTTGATTTTCGGATCAAGCGTTAAATTGTGCATGACTAGCTGCGGGTCTAGCCCTGGCATATCTTTGTATGACCATGCAAAAACTTCCTTCTTCTCTTTGAGAAGGACAATATATTCAGCTTGCTCTTCGGGGGAAAGACTTACCCCCAGCCTGATAATCTGTGGATTCTTTGAATCTATGTCGATGTCTACGTCAGTCGTCTCCTCGACTGACATGTGAGATCCGTCCTCCAACTGATGTGGAGTTGGGATTAAATGGATATCATCAGCTGAGTTAAGATCTACATTTGGAACCTCGGGTTCCTCTTCAGCTTGAAAAATATCCTGAGTTGTCCTTGGGGTAAAATGAAGCATTTCACCGAAAGGCCAGTACTCTGATGGTGACAATGGTGAATTGACGCGATCCCAATCGATGGCATCCATGTCTAGATGCAATGACCGTGATGGATCGATCGGATTGCGGATGGGTGCGGTCAAATCAATGGAGATCATGTGGATGGAATGAATTTGGTCTCCAGAACCGCGGGTGTGATGACTTGATTCTTTTAGATGTTCCCTATACTCGAGATCTGGCTCTACGGGAACGGGCACGAATGGATCCTCTCTAGGTGCAAATTCATCTCTATGTGTGAAAAGGAAGGCGGGGTCTTCCCTTGGCACTGCTTTCATGATGGGATCTCGAGGTGGACGATGCTCATCTTGAATTTGGAGCCATAGGTCTAACACTTGGTCCCACCTCTCTGGGTCTACGTGCCAATCATGTCCTAACAGTATACCCATCTGTCCCATTAGATCTTCATGAGTTAGAGCGCGGTGATTTTGTCGCGCATGTCTGAGATAGATCATCTCAGTCTCATCTTTTGAATCACTTTCATAGATCCAAAATTGTTCATTCTCTTCAGCATCTGTTGCTTGTGACGTTGAGGACTCTTCCTGTTCCAGTGAATTAATCTGGTCCCATTGCGGTTGTTCCACTCTTGGTGGAGGGACCTGATTCTCTTGAGACTGTGTTATTTCGTCTGGAACCTCTAAGGGGAACAGTTTCAGAAAGATGTCTGGCAGCCGTTGATTAATTTCTAAACTTTCACCTCTCTCTAGAAAAGAAGAGGGATTACTGTTGCTGCCAGGGGTGTTTGTTGACCATGGGAGGTAGTCTCCCAATGTGTATTCAGTATTCGGATTGGCATAAGGACCCAATGCCAATCCCCCCTTGTTGCCTATTTCTAGGCCTTGCATATTTTCAACCAAGATGTCTAATGGCAGGGGATGGTTGAACCCTACCCCTGACTTGTCATATGGCATCTGATATCTTGGTTGGCAAAGGATCCGCATCCCTTGCTCATATCTGCCGAGCCCGTATCCATGCCAATTGCATTGGCCGAGATATTTTAGGGCAAATTTTGGGTTTGACAGATAATTGATGTTTTCAACAAAAGGCTCTTCGTCTGTTTCCTTTTGTTGGCATGGTTCAAGACCATGATCAAAGCCCCCATACACAAAATTTTTCTGGTTCGGTGGGTAGCCTAGAGGGACGATTGTTCCAATGGGAAGGCGAGGTCTTCCCATGTCTTGTACTGACTCCAGTGTGGGGGTTGCCACAACATTTTGCACTAAGTATTCCCCCAGGCCCGTATTGGCCATTTCAATAGTGATTGTTGATGATTGGGTGGGAGGAAACGGTAGTCCTTCCTGAGTCCATTCCATGTTTGGTGGTTCAGGAATCTTGGTTTCCGTTGCGTTGGGCGCTTCCTCTGTTGTTATTGTTGAAATTGTGGGCAACCTTTCTTCTAAGGGCTTAACCTCTTCCATGATTTGTTTTCCCTTGTCCTTTTGTTGGGCCATGATAGATGGCGTTGATGATGAAGGAGCCGATGATGAAGTCTCACCTGGCTAGGATTTTGCCTTGTTGGCCACCAGTGGTGCCTGCGGTATTGGACCCTGTTTAGATGGATTTAATTGGAAATCCAAATGCGTTGAAGGGAGGGTCGATTGAGGTATGAATTGTACCACATTGCAATACTTGAAGGGCTCTAAGTCCATTGGGACTACATGTATTTCCCCTTCATAAGCATACTTTAAGCACTGGTGGGCGATCGAAGGGACACACTTCATGTCCCTGATCCAAGGCCGCCCTAGCAGTATATTATAAGCCATTTCACCTTCCAGCACATGGCACAGTGTAGGTATTGACTTTTGTCCTACCTGGACTGGCAGAACAATTGTGCCGACTATCGAGCATATTGCATCATTAAAATCTCGCAGTGTGTACGTGGAGGCTGTGATGTGAGAGGCTGGTAGCTTCAAATGCTTTAAGGCTGCAGTGGTTATGATGTTACTAGACGAGCCAGTATCTATCAGCACTCTCTTGTACGGAATCTCGTTGACCCATGCGATAACGTGCAGGGGTGGATCTACCATGTCATTTGATATCGTTTTGACCTCATCTTCTCTGAATGTGATGATCGGCTCCGTACATTGTTTCACATGTCCCACGAAGGCGTTGAAAGAATTTGCCTCGTGGGGTTGTAATTCAATGGATTTTAAAATGTCCATAAGAGCTTCTCTATGGGGAGTTGATTGTTGAATAAGCTCGTAGATGGACAGCCTAGCCGACGTGGTCCACAAACTCTGCGTGAGTTTGGTTCGTATCGTGACCTCAGGTCTAGGCAGAGGTAACTACGTTGGGCATTGTTGAGGATGCGATGTTGTCGGAACTTCCCTCGTAGCTACCTCAGGGGCAGCTGGCGGGTACCTTCTATTCCTTGTTACTATGCTAATCATTCCCACAAATCCCTGTGTGGGAAGATCTTGTCGCACCTCGTTAATCTGGAGTGGTTTTGTCTATGCCTCGTGGGCTGGCAAGGGGTCCTTGAATACCCCCATTTGTTGGTTGTTTGGTGCGATGGGGTTGTCCACAACCAATGTTCTGTTGTCGATCAAATCCTGGACTAGGTCTTTGAATTTCCAGCACCCATTCAAGTCATGTCCTCTGCGCCTATGGAATCTACAATACAATTCCTCTCTGTACCCCCTAGGTTTGGGAATGTTAGGGTCTATAATTTGGATTTTCGGTAGAGTGACTAAATTTTCCGCTGACAAGCGGTCAAATAAGGAGTCCCTAGACTCCGCATATGGGGTGAAATTTTTCCTAGGGCGACGTGGGTAATTCTGCTCCTGTCTTCTATTATCTCTTTCATAAGCAGGAGGCACTGCCTGGTAGTTAGCCTTTTGAGGCTGCGTTTCTTGCACAGGCGTGGGAACATTTATCGCAACTTGGTTGATTGCAGCGTGTTGTGGTTGCGTTGTCCTAGTTTTAGTGGTTTTATTCCACTCTTTCTTCTTAGGCTTGGCAATTGCGCCTTCGCCTATCTTAATCTCTTCTATGACTCTGGCTTGCGCCAAAGCTTCTTCTAAGTTGTCGTATTGTCGCAGTAACAATAGACCAGAGATTGATTTTAAGCAACTTTTCGTGAACATCTATGTAAGATCAGACATAGTGCGGCGATAAGGTAACCTAGAAAGCAAAGCTCTCCATCGATTCCCATACGTTGCCATTGTTTCCTCTTCAAATTGCTTGAGGCTCACTAAATCACTTAGTGATGCCTTCTTCCTTGTGTTGAAGGCAAAGCGTTCAAGAAATGCGTCTACTAATTGATCTAAATTGCTTATGTTGTGTTTGGGTAGTGTGAACCAATCCGAGGCGGGGCCTGTGAATGTGGTTATGAATGTTCTAAGCAGCAATGCGTCATTATCTTGGATACCAAAGCATTGGCTTAGAAATCGTGTAACGTGTTCCTGTGCGTCCTCTTCACCTTTAAAAACTGCCAATTGAGGCAACTTGAAGTGTTCGGGGTAAAGAGGTGTAGGCACTGAGGGATGCACCGGATTATTGCGGAGTAGACGTAATGTGGGTTTTTGATGCCCAACATCTTTTGTTTCCACAGACTCCAGATGCTCCAATAGCGCTTGGTATGCATCGGAGGATTTTATTTCTTCCTCTCTTGTTCGCTCCTGTTGCAAGTTATGGTAAACTGGAGGCCTATGGAGGGGTGGTCGAATGGCATCCCTCCTGCCTTGATGGGGAGTTTCAACATATTCCTCTTCTGGTTCATACTCCTCATAAAATTCTTGAGGAGTCTCTAGGCGAAACCTATGACCCTGATCAAGCCCTCGCTGAAGGTACCCATCATTGTTTCGGGGAGTTGCCTCCCTCTCGAATCTATGAGGTCTTGGAGGCAGAGCTTGACGAGGTCGCGGAGACCTGTCCTGCGTTAACAGATTATGTCTCTCATGTTGTTCGGCTCTTTGAATGCGAGGGGTTGGCCCCCTCTCAGGTATTTCATAGCGTAACTCATCCGCTTCGTGTTGCATGCGTTCTCTATCCAAGCGGTGTTGGTACTCTATTTCCTGATAACTTGGTTTAAGCCGCATGATTTGGGCTTGACGGGTGGTATATCTGGCGATAGCTGGGTCAATTTGGTTTACCCTATTTTTTTCAGGAGTTTCAAATGTTTCTCCTATGTGTTTGCCTCGAGTTTTCTGATCTAAAGTTTCAATGGGTCGCTTCCCTCTGTCGAGGTAAGCGGTATGTGCTCGAGGTTTTGGCCTCAAGGGGTGATCATGATATCCTGCTGGTGTAGAAATGCAAGGTTCCCACATTGTTTGTTGCCCTCGAGGAATGCGATGGCTTTCCTCGTACTCCCTTTCATGGGTGTGAAGGGGGTGGGCGGAGTTAGGTCGCCCTATGTAAGGAGCCCTGCGCTCCGGATTTGGTCTCTCTGTTCTGATGATAGGTAAAGAAGGGACGCCATATCCATGTTGCCCCTCCAAATGGACGGTGTGCTCGTCTAGCGCTTCATCGCACGGTGGCCACTCATGCCTAACCTCAAGAGGTGATTCTCTATTTATGTCAAGGTCTACATGTAAGGCATCTTCCCGAAAGGGGCTGCTTTGAATAGGCATACCCCACCGAGGATTCTGAATTGGATTCTTTTGTAGGTTAGACCTATAAGGCGGTATGACCAAATCCTCAGGACTGAAGTGAAGGCGACTTGTACCTACTTTTTGTGTACCTTTCGGAGCTTCTGCCCTTGATTGGGCTTGACTGCGGGTGTACACCATTGCGGTGCTTCTATGCTATCTAAATAAGTTTTTATCTCGTTTATGATTTTTTTTTTTTTTTTGTCTACACTAAGAAAAATTAAGCACACACATTCACAAAACCGTGATTATCTCTTTTAAGGATTATTGGTGTGCCCTAAACTGGTTTAGTGCATTTTGGTGTTTTGTTTTGTTTTTGTAGGTTTTGAAGATCGTTTAAATGCATTATGATGGCTCATATAACTCCCAAAATGGTAGCCCCTTCAATATACCAACCAGGCCGATATACCAACCTCTCTATATACCCACCCTTACGAGAGGGAGACTATAGGTACGTGAGAGTAGAAGGTACGTGGTACGTAGGCGGTACGGAAAGGGGGATTGTCCTATTAATGGCACCTACCATAGAAAACTTATCCTCGTGCGCATGGGAATCACCCCAGCGACACTTGGTCTGTCTTCGTCAGGATTTACGCCTAACAACAGTTGACAATCGGGAAATGGATGCAAATCAAGCCAAGGTGGTGATGAAATCCACCAATGGTCTTGATCAAGGGCTGGGGTCTTACGACCAGCTCCTTGGTTTAAAATTGTTTCATGATGTGTGTGGGATTCATTTTATTCAACAAAAATGAAACAAGCATACATGAATTTTCTTATGCAATGCAGGACAAGATGAAAACAATCAAAGGAACAGAAACAGAAACAAAAAATATAATAGAGATCATGAAAATCCCTACCTCTTCTCTGCCTGCTCCTGTTGTCTCTAAATTTTTGCTCTAAAAATCTACAGGCAGGAATTCGTCCCTTTGGGAGACGAATTGCAGAATAGAATTCGTCCCGCCCAGAGATGAATTTGAATTCATCTCAGGGTCAGACAAATTGCAGTTAAGAATTCATAACAGTCAGAGACGAATAGCAGTCTGCAACAAAAAAAATGTACCTATCAAGCACAAACACAAAACTTTGATCAGTTTTCTGTGATTTTAAAAATAGGGAACAGGTCCCACCGTGATCGCCACTGAAAGCACGAGATTTCGGGCAAAGGAAACACTAATTATGCAATGTAAGACGAAATGTAACGCTTTAACCTTATGCACAAAAACAAAGAAAAGAGACAATTTGGAAAGGAAAGAAAAGATGTAAAGAAATCATAGCCCTCTTTATTCAAATATCTTATCCTCGGTTACATAGACGTCTCCTCCCTTTTTAGGGGCTAGGAGCGTTAAATTTGTCTTTGTTACAATGTGTGACTTAGTCTTCCTCCTTTCGCGTGCCCACGCTTGCAATGGGCAGGCCAAGATGATGCCGTCACTGATGTCGATGAGTTCTTCACCTCTGCTGCTTCTCTTGCGAACAAAGAAACAACCAAGATGTCAGTAGCACCTGTTGCAAGTGAAAAGTGTTCGTTCTTCTAAAACTAACAAAATATGCATGTAAACATTTGCTTGAAACAGTAAATACAGTGAGTCCAAATGGCTTCAAAACTTGATATAAGATAGGAAAAGTTACCAGTCCACTGCCACTGAGACAGCTGGCCAATCTACCTTCAACTGGAATTTGTCCCTAGGCAAGACGAATTTTGACTGTAATTCGTCCCTGGGTGGGACGAATTCTTCTGTGTTGAAGAAGCCGACCTGCTACTGCTCCAATGTCGAATCCCGAGACCTACAAAACACCTACAAACTAGGGGGTTATGTAATTGGGGCCATTTTGGGACGACCCAGATGGTCGGATTCTCCCAATTTGGCCTCTACCCTCGGGAATTTGATCTCACCACCTGCAAGTCAGTGAAACAACAAAGCGACACAAAACATACTAGAATCTGACCAAAAGTTATGAAATTGCAGCTATGAGTTAACCAAACATAATAACACAAAATGCAACATAAAAAAGTAATCTAAAATGCACTAAAACTTAAAATAGGACTTGGGAAGTGTGGGGGTGCCCAAGTGGGCCTCCCACCGTTGGCACTTGATTTTGGAGCCAATCCACTAGGGATGGGCCCAAAACCTCTTAGGATTGGGGGGTCAACGAATTGGTTGGTTCAGGTGTCCATGTGTTGGATTTGGGTCAGGTTCAAGCTTCCAAAAGCCACCCAACAACCTCCCTTGCAAAAGAGATTGGTGGATGCGAGAAGGTGAACCAAAAGGGATGCAAGTGGGTCTTCAACTCGGCAGCACTTCGTTGCTTGAAAACTCCTTCAACCTATATATTTTGGGTGAGAAAAGTCCCACATTTTATAGACCCATGGGGTCTCTTTTGGGAGGGAAGCACAAATGCCATGTGTTGGTCATAGGCGCCATGTGGCAGTCTTGTCTTCCCATGAGGGAGGGGAGTCCTCCATTGACTTGGGCTTTCATAACTACCCTTGTGACAGTCCTCAAACGGCCTATTTGTCCACTCACACACGCGTGCGAGGTAGGAGTCATCAACTGACTGTTCTGGGCTGCCACTTGGCACCATTCTTCTTTTTGCCCGTTAAACTTAGAATTCGTCCCACCAGGGACGGATTCAGAATTCATCCTGGGGTGGGACGGATTCTATTTTGAATTCGTCCCTGGGTGAGACGAATATTGGGCAAAGTGTCTAAGTGTGCCAAATTGCTTCTTGACCTCACAAAATTGCTATGAAAGTGGTTAAGACCACTGTTTGACCTCTGAGGGCTGCCCTGGGGGCTGTGTTTGTCAAAGCGATCAGTGTTTGCAGTCACATAATTGGATTGGTGCTATTTTGGTGTCTACAGACGGTTCAAAGCTTGAGCTATAATTTCCTTAGATCTCACCTATGATTAGAACTTTTCAAAAGAAAAATAACATGATACACAACCCAAGTCTTACATGAATCCAGGGAAAATAATATTAGGCCAAATAATGCAACAATATTCATCTTGCATTAATGATCCCATGGGTGAGATTCAAATCATTAAATTGATTAGACAACATTTTATTTTCAATTATTTCTTATCTATTCCTTAAGATGTCAATTTCACAATTTGAATCTTGATTTAGAATTAGGCTTTCTTTTTAAAACATGAGATTTTGTAAACAAGAGCATATTTCTAAATATTTCAAAGCCAATTCATTATTCATGTTTAAGGCCAATAAAATTTATGCAACCACTTACAAGCATCTAGGATATTTACTAAATGAGGATCATCATAAATTTCTATCCTAGATTCCATTATCAGTTGTTAATGAATTTGATTCAACAATTCAAGTGCATCTTATTTTTAATTCATCAAAACATTATTATTAGAGGTGTATGTAGACATCAATTCTTGTTCTTGATTCACCTTCAGTAGCATTTCATCATAAACAACATTTGAATACAATGAGTAATTATACAAATCTTCACCTAAAGCTTGGATGTTTGAACATAAAAGGTTAGATTTTACCTTTTACCCAGTTTCATTTACCAAGTCTTGGTGAGGATTTGTATTTCATTCTTTTACCTCATGGTATTTATCTTCTTCATTGATTACCTATTCATAAAACATACCAAAATTAGGTACCCAATTAAAAATATGCCCATCCTTTTCAAAAATTACATCTTGTTGGTCAAAGTGTGTGTCAAGTAACCCATATTCATGATCAATCCCTTGAGTTGCTTGAAATAAATCCACTTCATTGTTATTTGGTTCCAACTCTTTGTTCACTATCCATGGTGTCTCTTCATTTGAATCCTCCAAACAATCATGTAAATTTGTATCCAAAATTTCAATACTCAAGAATGAAATAGTAGATTTTACCTCTTCCTCATCCAAGATAGATGAGTCATAAGAAACGTTTACTATTTATTCCTTTTTTATTTCAACAAGATATTCAATAAACTCATATTCAACATGATCAAATTTTGTAACCTTCTATATTATTGAAAATGTAAGATATTCATGTAAAGTAGAAGTTTCAACCTCGTGCATATCAATTGGAATAGAAGTTTCATCAATAGGGGTGTGAGAAAATAACACATCTTCATATCTTCCCCAACCATTGTAAAAATTGTCATCCAAATTCGTGGGATGAATCTCTATGGTATCAATGACATGATATTTTTATTCATATCTCAATTCTTTTGCTTCTTTGTACTTGGTATTATGATCATCATTATCTTCCAAAATTTGATGAGATTCCAACCCCTCTTCCAAAACAATCTCAGATTGTACAAGACTTGTAATATCTTCCAGCAAGAAAGCGATTGTGTTATCTTGCATATAAATTGACATAAAGGGTTCATTAGAATGTTTAGAGTGAGAATTTTCATCCAATTTATTCCAAGAATCATAGTTATCATATTCCAAAATCAAATTGTGGTGCTCAACCATTTCTTCAACATCTTCCACTTCATCAATGTGCTTCTCATCAAATTCACCTTCACCTTCCTTAGATGATTCAATTATTTCTAAAAGTGGGTTATTCTTTGTATTCAAATTTGTAAGGCTATCACATTCCATATTTTTAACCCATGATTCAATTTTATCATAATTTGAAAGGTGAGGAATTTCTTGATCATAGGTTTCAAGCCTTTCATCCAAAGTATCTTCCAAGAACCAGTGGTGAAATTCGATTATGTCTTCAAATTCATTTATTGGTTCTCTTCCAATTTCACTTTCAACCACTTAATTCAATTCTATGGTAGGTTATGTCCTATCACATATCTCCAAACTAGTCATATTTAGGACACCATTATTTGAATACTCATGCACTTCTAGAAATGAATTCATCTCTACACAATCATCAATAAATCTAGAAGGACAATCTCTCATGGGTACATGTTGTGCCTCCTCTTCCATTTCTAAATTACACCATTGTTATACCTTTTATAAGACCTTAAAGATCATATCTAGAGATGGGTCATCCAAATTTTACCTTAAAGCTATATCAATTTTGGGGTGTACGGCTCCCATGTATACTTGAATAGCTTCTTCTTCTGTTATGTTGTAATGTTCCCACACTTGAGTGTGCAACTCATGGAACCTCTCATTGAATTGACTCATGGATTTATTAGGTTCTTTGAAAATAGAGTCAAACTTATTTCTTCCAACAATTGGGTCAACTTGATTTCCTACATTGTTAAGAAACATTGCTTCTAATTGAGCCCACGAAGTGATGGAAGCTATAGGAAGATTGATAAACTAGTCATGAGCAATTTTATCCAATGTGTATGAAAATAGTTCACATCCAACATCTTCATGAATTATTTGCCACGAAGCCTAATAGAATTTTAATGCATTGCTTCAACTGACCTAGCTTCCTCATGCCTAAAATGAGGTAGAAAAGGCACATGCTCCATATTCCTCTCATGCCAAGGCCTAGGTATGTTTAAAGGACTACTTGTCATTATTGAAGTAAATCTTGCAATAGTCAAGGAGATATAACTTTAGTACCAATTTTGTTAGTCAAATAAAAATATCTTGCAAAGAAGCATGTAATGACTAACAAATCTCAAATGTTTAACATAAAATTCATCATGTCAGTATCATCCAAAATATATGCATTAATTAAACCATGACATGAAAGAACATTTTCAAATTTTCCAAAAGGTTAGTATTAACACATCATGAAAATAGAGAATGTTAGAATCAATGAAAGTGATCAAAAAAATATCGTTAGTCAAGACCAATATCTTCAAATAAATCTTTCAAGTAACATGCACAATCTAGCATCTAAATGACAATTAAAATAAATCAATTCAGACCCTCTTAGCTCCCAAATTGTTGAGTTCTAAAGATACCAAAGATGCTAATAAAATGAACTTGAAATATTTAGCAATTTACAACCTCATGATTATACCAAACCACATTCTTTCCTATATGAACAATCCAAAAGCATTAGATCAATGAATACCAATTCATGCCCTCCTTCTAGCACCAAAATGTTGAGTGCTAAAGGAGGCCGAATATAATAGTCAAAGGGCATGAAACATTCAATAATTCAAATCCCTTAAGTAATAATGAACAATATAGCATTTAGAATCACAATAAAATAAACCACTTCATGCCCTCCTTCTAGATCCAAAATGTTGAGTGGTAATTTTACCCAATTGTGAAATTACACTCTCCTTAGGATTTTAATCCCAAAACACTCTCTTGCAAATAATTTAAACAAAACAACTTCTCCAAGGTATCAGTTATATTAGCATTTGCATATGTGTATTAGTAATCTCAATAAAGATATATCAATTCAATGTTAGGAACACCTTAGTGATTGCAAGTAGCTATAAACAAGGGACACGTGTTGGTTCATTTTACCATGTTATATTAATGATTGTTCATAAACCTTAAATAAAAGTAAATGTGAATTGACCCTCATATGACCACGATGTAGCCTTAATTCCTTTTATCTTGAATGCTTTTAGGTAGATTTTATCTTCCTTTATTAAGTGGATTTTAAACAAGTTTTATCTTGCATTAAATCCTAATTTAAACATGAAATAGAAGATTAAATCTATCTATGAATGTGAATCCCAAAATGATGAAAATATCCATTAAATGTAACTTTTATCATGAATATGAAGAAAGCTTTTGATGAATTGATATTTTTTTCCTCTTTGATGAAATTAATTTTCATAAAGAGACACCAATTTATTGCTTGAAAGTAATAGCCTCATAATTTCATGATGAATTAGCTCTCTTTAATGAAATTAATTTTCATTAAGAAGAAATAATTTCATGCTTTAAAACCAAGACCTTTGAAGTAAGGGTTAATTACCCCTCTTCAATGAAATCATAATTTTCATGAAGAAAGGTGCATTTATTGCTTCGAAAATGATAACTTGTGAAATGCTATAAAATTAACCTCCTTCAATGAAATTTAAATTTTCATGAAAGAAAACTCATTTATGCTTGCAAATAAAAACATAAAGTAGAAAACATCTGATTTGCCTTGAAAATGTAAAAAAATAAATTTTTGAAATTATAAAAACCCTTAAAAATAGCAATTTTAAAAAATATTTATAAAATCAAAATGGCCTCGGAATGAGTCCGAATCTATTGCGTATGATAGACTGTATATCATGATTCGCACTCATGTAATTATTTTTGTCATTTTTTTATTTTTATGTCCGAAGTTTTAAAAAAATGCAAAATGAAGGGTTAGAAAAATAGAAAATAAATTCTGAAAAATAAATAGAATGCTGAAAACCTAAACATGCAAAGCCTTTTTAGTATGATGGCACCCCATCCTGCAAAACCGAATATGTAAGAAACTCTTACATGTAACCTATTATATTCTAACTTGCATTCACACAATCAAAATAAATTAGGTGCTAGCTTCTAAGGACACAGAAAATAAATTTCAAACTTCAAATATTCACTTGATGTAACCATAAAAATGCATAAACATCACTTATAAATCTGAAATATAAAAAGGGAAATATAATAAAGTTTAAATCTAAGCATGCAAAAATTTCTCCTTCTTTCTTGCTAACAAGGCCTAAATTTCAAAAACAATTTTAAATTAAAATAATGTCTTCATTTTTTCGATGGTATTCTGGCAACATATCTCTGGTTTTCCAAAAAAACCAACCCTTTTTTCATATTTGAAATCCATATTTAAAATCTTCTAAACCCTTTCCATTCCTCCTCAAATGCTACCTATTCATTTTCGTCTCAACATTTTGTTTTAGTTTCCAATGCCTTCTTTTCATTTTCCTCCATTTTCTATTTTGGTTTTTTTCTCTTCATCCCATTTGAAATTTGAAACACATTCTCCATGGCCTCATGCATAACGACCAATTAGCATCAATAATTTCCTTAAAATAACACTTTTTTTTGCATGGTTAACGTGTATCTGTTACACTCCATTTTATTGATATTAAAACCAAGCAATTATCCTTTAAATCCACCTATAATTATTTATTTGAAAATTTAAGACTTGTAGTATGGTTTTAGAAAGCCTTTTACCACATAAATATGGTTCTTTGAGTGTAAGGTAAGCATAAACCCTTTATATTATTTTAAACACCTATCATTGTGTTGCTACTTGTCCTTGACGTGACGCACATGCAACCCCATAGAATGCAACCATGTCACATAAAATTCAAGACCCCATAGTCTATATTCTTCTTCAAACAGTGACCCTTCTATCCTTACTACATGTCATGGCTGATTTACTCTCGATAACAGTTACATAGGCTATTTTCATCGAGCTACTCTAATGACACCTCGAAGTATTAATTAACAAAAATCATGTACTTCATAGAATCTTCAACTATATGTCTTAAAATATCTCATTCATCCCACAACTACCACTTCGATGTCATTGCTTCCTGTAAAAATTTCTACTTTGAAGGTATAATTAGATACTACCATTACCATATTGTTGTGTTAGATATTTCACATAGGACTAAGACAACAAACTGCCATATCGTGCATGGAGGAGACCCTCAGCTACATATGGAATTCATCTATTGTAACCTTCCATCAATACAAATGTTCAGTCATCAATACTCCACTATCACTGGTTTTTACCTTGCTTCACATCTGATGCCTCTGATGCACCATCACAGAATATAATTAACATCAAAGTCACCACTATGTCAAAGTCCATTGGCTTCCACTATCCCAGTTCTACTTGCCCGATGATCTATATTACACTGTCATTTCTCTATGTGGCCACTACATCCTCATAGACTTCCTTGTTGATCTATCCCAATGCATTAAAATGAGTCCACTGGTGTAGTTATCTTCGTACAAACCCCATCAATCCCAAAATTATGATGCCCAAGGAAGCCCCACGACACGTAGACTGCCCATTGGTCATACCACGTCCACATTTTACAAGACCACTTGGTCGATCCCTCTGTTCACCATGAACTTGATCACTCTTTATGTCATTTTTCCATTCATAATGTTGTACAAGGACCCCCCATTCACCATGATTTGCCCCTGTTGGCCTTGACATCCACAACTAAACGTCCACTACGACCCCATTAACCCAAGATTTTTAAACCTGATTATTTTTTCAGCCCATGTGTTTTGATTTTTTTTATCATCGAAGATGCAGTTGTGTCATTGCTTTTCAAGGTTGTCGCGTTTACCATCGAATCCTCGCAAATAATATCACCAATACCATATTTCTACCATCTCTGCTAAAATAAACCATAATACCCCTCTATCACCGTTTTCTCATCATTATGAGGCCATCCACATAACCCTAGCTACCATCCAACTACATGGGGTCCACTGCATCACCTGCTGGTTAATTATGCACACTATCTAGATCATCCTGAAATTCGATGTCCATATCACAATTTCATTCACCTGCCTTGACCATGGGATTATTCCTTGACTACTTTGGCTATATTTTAGAGTAATTGATAATGTCTCGTGGCATCCCATATTGCTCTTAGACCTCCATACAATACACATCGACGCACACGTGTGAGTGCACCTAACCACCAGCTTGCCCAACATCGACCATCGCTCTGTACCTATCACTCAACACTAACCTACTGATACCTCACCACATTATAGCTACCATGAAAGCTTCCACATCACCATAAAAACCCTAGGTAATTTCTCTTTTGCTCTTCAAGTCATCCACATCGACATGTTGTTGCAGCTTCGCTTGCTGCATTGGTTGCACCATCTGACCTGGGAATCCAAGTCAACCATCAATCTTCACATAGCCTCATCCAATGTTCACCCATCATCTTCTTCATATCTGTTTAGTGTATATTTTTCCCAATTGCAAAATACCACCACATGCAGAGTATTGAATAGAAAACTCTCTCTTGAAAATAAACCAAATGACAAACATTCAACTTCTCCAAGGTTTTGGTAAAATATCTAAAAGATTACAATAATACCAAAAATAATTCAATGATGCATGTGACCATAAACAAGGGGCCTTTGCTAGTTCTAAACAATGCTTAGTGATTGAAATATCTAACTAAAAGAAAATATAAAATAAAAGTAGTTATTTTTTAGGGTTTTTTTTTTAAATTGGTGCTACCCTAAATCCTTGTTAGTAAAGTATTTTATCTTCACTTAAAAGGTTTAAAATGATAAAATGTGTAATTTTCCACATTATTTTAATGCTTGAGCCTTTAAGATGAAGTAAATTTTAGATAGTGGATTCATTTTATCTTCCTTATGTTGATGCCACTACCCTAATAGTGATTAGTAGAAGTTAGCATGTTACCAATGTTAGCAAAGTTAGATTTCACTTCTTATCTTAACTTAATGTGAAATTGTAGGTTAGTATCCCTCCTAAACCATGTGTTTTATCTAAAAATTTATATTAATGAAGTTTAGAGGTGCAAAAATTCTAGAAAATGACCAGAATGAAAACAAATTGAAAGCTTAACAATTTTGAAAATGGACCAAAATATAAATAAAACTAAAATGAAATTAACAAAAATTTTGGAAAAGGACCTGAATGGAAATAAAATGAAAATGAAATTCTGGATGGACCATAATGGAATGATTGAGTGCTTGAAATAAAATGAACTTAAAAAAAAATAAAAATAAAAATGTAAATTTGGTTAGCTGAAAAATTCAAATACTGAATCAGTTTAGGAAGCTCCTCCATGCAAAATCCCAAGTTATGAGGTAATCATAAAACAACCTAAATTAATGGACCTACAACATAAGAACAATACCATTAAATCAAGTGCGAGACTCAAAGGAAACATAGAGAAACAACATCATCTTGACCTTCATCTATTGCAACCCATTTCATGGCATAAGACAATGGCTAGAAGTCACTAAAATGCAGAAATGATAAGATACTAAAAACATTAGTTTTATGATAAAATCCTCCTTTTGATTTTGCTCAAAAAAGTTTGCTACTCTTTCAAAATTTGAAAATGCTCTTTCTTATTGCTTTTCGGAATGTTACATCATTTCCAGACCCTCCTCCTAAAAAGGTAGGATAGCAAGGTATAAATAATTCTTGGAAGTCCTTTCACTTCAGCTTATTTCACAATCAAAATAATGAATGGATATAATAAGATAATCCATCATCATTTTCTGTGATTTAATACAATAAAAATAACACTTCTAAACATTTTTTTTAAACTATAATAAAACCAAAAAAAAACATAGCCTTGCATGACTCCTTATGTCTCCCCTTTCTCTTATCACATAAGAATTCTACCCAAGAACACCCCTTTGCATCCATCAAAATGAATGATAAAAAAAAAATTAACTCTACCTTATAAACCCTATGATTTTAAACTTCCTTTAAAACATTGAATGTAATCAAACCACATTCACATAAATTAAAATAAGGTAGGCCAATCTTATTCAGTGAAATTTTTGCTATTGCTCTTCGAAACCAAGACCCGATGGTATCCCTTCGAAGCCATATCCGTGTGCCTAAGGACTGGGATGGCATTCCCCATCCTAGGCACTTTAGTGCCCACATAACCAAATGATGCCATCATGTTATTGACACAACCATGGCACTATCCAATACGTCACCATGGTGTTGTAATCGACGTAGCCTTGACATTGCCCAATACGTTGCCATGGTGATGCGATCGATGCAGCCATGGTGTTATCCAATGTGTTGCCATGGTGCTTCGAACAACGCATCCATGGCACTGTTAAACCCATATAGCCATGGCACTACCATCGATATACATAGCCATGGCGTTGCCATCAATATATGCATCCATGGCCCTCCCAACCTCACATCACCATGGTGATGTCGAGCTCGCACTCACACTGCACAATAAAACAAATATCCATGCACTCGAGGCAGGCCTTTAACTCCATCGATTAGGGTTACAGGTTTCCCTAATAACACTTCTCTATCCTTGTTCAATGGTATACCTCTGTTTCACTATCAAATCTAATGCCTTACGTGTTGTCCTCCTGAAACCCTAATGTTATCTTTGGATTTCTTCCTTGTCAATGTTACTCCATGACGTCTCACACCGCCATGGCATCAAATGTTTTTGGAATAGCCACCCTTGCCTTCGAACATTTTCAAATGGCCACCATCGCCTTCTCTTGCAATCACATGCAATATGATTAAACATTACCTTAAATATTATTATCATATCCTTTGTAAAGTATATTATAATAATATTATTATATACAATATAATAATATTATTATAATAATAATATTTTAGAACATTATAATATAATCTTAATAATATTACTATTATGTACATAATATAATTAATGCAATTATATTATGTAGATAATAGCATATTACTTTATATCTCAATATCTTTGTCCCTTTTGCATTCTCTTATTGTTTTAGGTAATGCTTTGGTTAGGCCTTGCTTTGTTGAACACATTCTTTTACTTTATACAATATGAAGAACATTAAACTCTATCTATCAAAATGTATTTTAATTATTCTAATCATTAATTCCTAGATTAAATAATCATTTAAATATCCCCCCCCACCCCTGCTATCCCCCCTTGACCCCCTACTTACCCTCCTAGTGGTCTCTGATAGGCTTCCCCCCTTGGAGTGCGGATTTGAGAGGTCAGACGAAGAGGTTGAAGGCAGTTCTCCGTCTAGGCCCGATGAAGTCAGCCCCAAAATTATCCGAAGTAAGACTTTCACCATAGACTTTGGCAGCAAACTCAAGAGAGGCCGAACCACCCTGGGCGACCAGCGAATGAGGATCACTGAAGAAAACATAGCCAATGGCTCCCAGGCAACTCTTTTTGATGTGGTCGTGAGCTTCTCCAAGATGGACGCCCTCAGACCCAAACTCCCCACCCAGGTCAGGAAGGGGGGAAAGCAACCCCACAAGGTTGTGAAATGAAGCTCATATCCTGGAATGTCAAGGGGCTCAATGGTTCCCCCAAGAAAAGGATCCTCGACCAACTTCGTAAGGATCACCACCCATCCTTCCTCCTTCTCAAAGAGACCAAAATAGATGATGATGCTGCTTGACGAGTAGCCCAAGCTACCTAGCACAATTGTGAGTCCCTGTCTACCCCTGTGGCTGGCTCTGTCGGGGGTCTGCTATGCATGTGGTATCCTCGGTATTACGAGGGGAGGCTCATATCATCTTCTCCCAAAATAATCAACATTTTGGTCCATTGCGTGAAGTGAAGGTGCTCATTGATTATGTCCAACGTCTATGCCCCCAACAACCATGTTGAGAAAGCAGGCTTATGAAAAGAAATTAGCTCGATGAGAGAGGACTTTGACCCCCTTCCCTGGATCTTGGTAGGGGACTTTAATAGTCCTCTGTTCCTTTCTAACAAAAGTGGGGGCTCAACGGCTCTGGGAAAAAGCATGGAGGACTTTGGTGCCTTTACCGTCCACAACAAGCTCATGGACGTCAGCCTGAAAGGAGCCAGGTTCACCTGGTCAAATATAAGAGTGGGAGCAAGTCATATCCAGGTTAGATTGGATAGAGTGTTCCTGTCCAAGGAAGCCCTACCCCTATTTGTTGATGCAACCTTGTTGGCCCTCCCTAAAATCGGGTCTGACCATAGCCTCCTCCTCCTCAAAACTGATCATCACTCCTCCCCTAAGTGACCCTTTCAGTTTGAGTCCATGTGGCTACATCATCCCAACTTCAGGGCCCAGGTAGGTCGTTGGTGGGCTCCCCCAGTCCCTGGGCACCCTGCTAAAAAAGTCTACCACAAGATGAGATGCCTCAAAGAGCAACTCAAGGTATGGAATAGAGAGGTTCGATAACATCTTCGAAAACAAAGTGGCAGTTAAGGAAAAACTTGAAGACCTTGAGCTCAGATTTTAGATAGGCTCCCAAGACCCGAGGATCAGGGAAGGGGAACGCCTAGCCCTCAGTGAATATCATAACATACTGGCTAGGGAAGAAATATTTTGGAGGTAAAATTTGAGAGCCCTATGGCTCCAAGATGGTGATGCTAACACGAAGTTCTTCCACACGTCGACTCTTAGGAATAGGGGCTCTAACAGAATTGCTGAGTTGGTGGGCAGGGACGACAAAATTATCATGGAAGAAGAGGACATTCGGACTGAAGCCACCAAATTATTCCTGGATCTCCTTGGCGATAGGCCCCCCATGTCCCTAGAAGTGGTAGACTCCCTTCTGGAGCATATCCCTACTTCAGTCTCGACCATGGAAAATGAGATGCTTATGCAGCCCCTCTCTGACTCTGAAATCCATGCTGCCACCTTTTCCATGAAGGCTGAGGTGGCCCCAGGCCTGGATCAGTTTCCCCCCCATTTATTCCAATCCTTTTTGAACATCATTGGGAAAGAAGTGTGTGCTTCGATCCGAGACCTATAGACTGCTAGATCCATCCCCAGAGGTATTAACTCCACCTTCATTGCCTTGATCCCCAAGACCCAGGCAGCCAGATCCCTCTTGAATTTTTGCCCCATTAGCTTGTGCAATGTCCTGTATAAAATATTGACTAAATCCATGGCCTCTCGCATCAAGGATATCCTTCCCCTGATCATTTCCCCCTGCCAAGGAAGTTCAATCAAAGGCAGATTGATCACAGACGAAGTTATTATCATGCATGAGGCCATCCACTTGGCCTTCCTTTCCAAAAAGGCCTCCTTTCTGCTTAATTTGGATATGAACAAGGCATTTGATAGAGTCGACTGGGAGTTCCTTTCTAAGGTCCTCCTTAAGCTTGGGTTCCACCCCTCCTAGGTTAGGCTCATCAACAACTGTGTGTCCTCCCCCTAGTTCTCTATCCTCATCAACGGATCCCTTGTCGGGTTCTTCCCCAATTCTAGAGGCCTTCGGCAAGGTGACCCCCTATCCCCGATCCTCTTCATTATCTTGGCTGATGCCCTGGGACATACCATCTCAAGTGCTATTTCCCATAAAATCATTTTGAGCATCAGGCCTACGTCGAGCCTACCCCTTGTGTCCTATCAAAAGTTTGTAGACGACACCATCCTCGCCACCTCAGCTTCGATCCCCCCAAGCCAAGGCCCTTAAGCAAATCTTAACCTTGTATGAGGAGGCAACTGGGAAAAATATTAACCTCTAAAAAATCAAGATATTCTTCATCTATACACCCTTGGATAGAAAAATCAGAATTGGGTGGATCCTAGGTTGTACCCCCAGTTCCCTTCCTTCCTCTTACCTCGGGCTTCCCCTATTTACTGGTGCATCCTCCAAGGCCCTATGGGGTGGGATGATAGAGTGAATTCAGAGGAGGTTGGCCCCATAAAAAGTCCACCTCCTCTCACAATCTGGCAGAGCCACACTCTTGACGATGGTCCTTCAAAGCATTTCGATATATTTCATGTCAGTCTTTAGAATCCCGACATCCATTGCAACCCACATCAAACAAATTTAAAAATGCTTTCTATGGTCAGGTAACGAAGATAAGAAGAGGATTCCCCTAGTCTCTTGGACCCTATTCTACCATCCCAAATGCAAGGGAGGGATTGGTCTCAGGCGGGTGACCCTCATGAACAAGGCCCTCTTGGCCAAGCATGCCTGGAAGGTTTTCACCAACGCCCCTGATGAGTAGGTCAGCATTGTGCAAGAAATACTACCACCATCACCCCTTTCTCAGCTAATCCTAGCCCCAAGATGGATCAGCATTCTGGAAGTCCCTGATCTACACCAAAAATATTATTTAGAAAGGGACCAGATGGATCCTCGGGGATGGAGCCAAGATCATTTTTTGGGAAGACATATGGATCCTTGATGAGGCCTTGAATGCTAACAAAGATCTCCTCATCCTAAAACCAGGGTTAGCAGATAGAGGGCCCAGATTTTTAGCCTATATTTCCTAGAACCAGGGGTGGGTTACTTGGAAACCCATCCTAAACCCTAGGCACCCACTTCAAGCCTCTAGGCTTCAGCGTCTCCTCAAGGTGACTGTTATTTCATCCTTCGGAGGTGATGACAGATGTGTTTGGCATGGCTCTCCTAGTGGTGTATTTTCTATCAAATCTATCTACAACATTAAAATAGTCCCTGACGAGGCCCCCTTTCCATCCTGGCAGGTGTGGGCTAAGAAGTTGATCACCAAAATCAGCCACTTCGTCTGGGCAATCGTCCAAAACAAGATCATAACTATCAAAAACTTGATCAAGAGGGGCTTCCAGATCTTGAACAGATGCTTCCTCTGTTGCGCTGCCTAGGAGTCCACTAATCACCTCTTTATCAGATGTCTCTTCTCGTTTTAAGTCCTGGGCCTCATGCTTTCCCAATTATCTATTCAATGGGTGGCCCCCAACTCCATATATGACCTCCTATATTAGTGGCCCAACCCCTTCGGCCATCCTTTCATCCACTTCCTCTAGGGCTCCTACCTTCCTCATCTTATTTGGAAACTCTGGCTTGAGTGCAATAGTAGAGCCTTCTCCTCCCCGGCTTGTTACCCCTAGTGGATAGTGACCAAGGCAGTGTCCTTTGCCCTCAAGAATTCCCGTTCCATCCCCTTGACCAAGGTGCCCTGGCAGCTAGGTGAGGTCACCCTCCTATCATCCCTTAGAGTTCATCTTTCCCCCTCGGTCCCCACACCGCCCCATCTTGGCATTCTATGACGAGGTGGATTGCCCCTCTGGATTGGTCAAGCTTAATTTTGATGAAGCTTCTAAAGGAAATCCTGAGCCTTCTAGAGTGGGTGGGGTCATCAAAGACTGTCACGGGGCCCTGATCCTAGCGTATGCTGCACCGCTTGGAATCCAAACTAATAACTTCACTGAAGCAACAACTCTCCTCAGTAGGTTGACTACCCTCAGGGAGTCCACCTCAAAAGTCATCATTGAGGGCAATTCCCAAGTTATTATCAAAGCTACCCATAGCCCAATAAATTGCTCTTGGTGCATTAACAAATCCATCCGAGAAAGCCTCACCATTCTCCAAGGACTCCCTGACGATGCCTTTCAGCATGTGTACATAAAAGGCAACAGGGCTGTCGACTTCATGGCAAATCAAGCCATCTCAGCTGAAGACTCCATCTCCTGGATCATGAACTTCCCTGAAGCTCTGGTCCAAATAGCTTCGCAAGACTATACTAGCATCGATGAAGGCCTTGGTGCTTAGCCTACCCTGAGTCAGAGCCCTGAAGTCTCACTACAATGCCCCTTAGTGGCCAGGGGATTTTCCTATCTATTCCACCACATCGACTAGCCCCATAATTTTCTTACTTGTGAGGTAGGAAGGATTATGGTGATGGTGGGAGCGGGAGCGAGAGTAGGACTGGGAACTGGTTCAGAGACTGGTTCAGGTTTCTAGGTGAAAGCGGGATCAGGATCGAGGTTGGGCACGTTAGGTCCTAGACTCGAGCCCATTGGGCCCTCTACTAGCCCTAAGGAGGGCTCAAAGACTGAGTAGAATGGTGGTTGGGGTGGGGATGACATCTTGGGCCCGAGCCCTCAGGCCAATCTTAATGCATCATGTCGACTGGCCCCCATCCTTTTCTTGCTCATGAGGAGTGGAGCTGATCTGATAGGGTGGGCCCCGTCTAGGCCAGGCCTTGCTGTCGGACCTCTTGGAGTGACGGTGTTCAGTTTTTGTGATCTTGGCATTTATCGTTTTACAAATTTTTCTTGTTTTGGTGGCCACAGGTCAAATTTTGTTTTGTTGTTTCTTAGTTGGCCCAATTTTTGTAGGCACCAGGGCCCTGGGCCCCAGACCATTGCCTAAGGTTTTCAATCTTAATTTCAGCCTCGGTTGTCTATGTAACTAAGGTTTTGGGATCCTTCTTTAAAAAACTCGCTATAAATATATTGCTACTTATCAAAAAAAAATAATCATTTAAATATCAAATAACTAACTTAAAAAAAATCATTAAAATAAAATGGTAAAACATCACTATTCTTATAAGCCCAAAGAAAACCAAAAACTTTTAATACCAAAACATGACAAGTGGGTCCCCAAGAAGTTTGTGGTAGTTGTGGAAACTCCACAACAAAATGGTGACTCTGCTAGGAAATGCTCTTAAGCATTTCGGTGAGAACCCAATAAGAAAATCTGAAAACACACTCCAAACCAGGAAGCAACAAGCATCAACAAATGCATGAATAATGTCAATAGACTCATAAGAAAAACAAAAAATTAGAATCATGCAATATTAGCTCTGTGTGTGTGAAGCACTTCACACCTTATTTTTTGTAACTTTTTGATAATGCATCACCAATTTTACTTGACTAGAATTATTGCAAATAATATGGAGAGCTTTGAGGGTAAATTTTTTTATAGCATGTGCAGCACATTCTATTGTGGCTTGAGCAAACATCTCAAAATTTCTAACCATATTAGGATCAAATGTGTGTGCGATGAATTCATTGACCAGATATGGGGCTTGGTTATGAGTCGTCATCATCAAGGACCAGTGTGTGCAAGTGGACCTTAGAGCTTTGGGGAATTGGATTCTCAATGAAGGTGTGATGAGAATATAACCATATCCTTTACTGCTCTCATATTTGACCAAAATAATTAAATCGGTTATGTCATTAGACTAATCTATCCTCATGGTGGACATAAATATCAACCTTACAGGAGTCATGTCACCAGGCATAAGTGTACTCCATTTCCAGTCAAGCGTCTATAGCCCCGATGGAGGTTAACCCCATAGTCCAGTCCTCTTTTCTTGGCTTTGCTCTCTCTCTCTCTATATATATATATTTTGAATTTTGGGGATGACTACCCATCCTTCTGAAGGGGCAAGTAGTACGATCCTTACAATTCAATTTAGAGTTTTGGGGAATCGGATTCTCAACCAAGGTGTGATGAGAATTTGACCCTACCCTTACTACATTGATTTGTAAATCATGCTAGTGGTGATAACCACTATTTTATGAGCATAAATATTGTAGTGATAAAAACCACTATTCATGGACTATGTGTAGGGTGGGATAGACCAAAATTACCTTTTCGCCTCACATCCCCATCCAAGTATGGTTTCGTATTATTTTACCCAAGATGTTGGACATGGACAAAAATGTGATAGACCCAAGGCAACTTTGGCAACAACTTCCAAACCTAATATCTTATTAGTGTTCTTTGTGCCTTTGATCCCAAGATAATTGGACATCACTTTCGATGTTTGGGTTTAGCATATGGAGGTGGATTGGTCATGATTTTTATGTAATAATAATATGCCTTTGAGACATGGGTGGATGATATGCAAAATCAAAGACTTCATGCTTCATGAGCTGCAACCAATATTCACATGTTAAAGCCTTTTTGCCATATGATTCCAATGTTTCACATCCTTTTAGTCTTGATTGACATTCGTATACACATATACTGACCTCTTACTCGTACAATCAAATCCAAAATTGGACAACCTTGACATACTAAAAACTCCTAAAATCAAAGAAACAAGATCAAATAAATAGGAAATAAAACTGACAAGACAAAAAATCAAACAAGTTGATTAGTGTACATATAATACAATGACTCTACCCTTAGGCCTAAAAATAATGCTTTAAATGAAGACCATTTATGGGTAAGGCCAAATATTTTCCATCCAAGGTTTTTAATCTGAAACTATTTTCACTTAAGACTTCAGATATTAGATAGGGTCCCAGCCACAAGCAATCAAACTTTTCATGTTCTCCTTTTTTCTCATGCCTTTTATCCCACAACAAAACTAAATATAAAAATTTAAAGACCTTAATTTTGGACCGTTTATCAAACCACCTTTTGATTGTGTCTTGATTTTTTTTGAAATGGAACATTGCTTCCTCCCTCTTCTCATCAATATGCATTAATTGGGTTAATCTGGTTTCAAGTTTATTATCAGTTCCAATATAGTATTTTATAAAATGTAAAGTTTGTAACTTTAGATTAGTGGGAAAAATAGGGTCTTTCCCATAGACTAAATGATAAGGAGATGTCCCAATTGAATCCTTGCTTCTGGTCCTATCTGCCCAAAGGGAAAATTTTAACTTACTATGCCAATATCTAGGGTTCTTTTCAAGTCATTTTTTGATTATGCATAAAAAAAATATTTGATGATTCTACCAAACCATTGCCTTGGGGGTAATAATTGGAATAGAATTTTAGACTCACCTTATTTTCGTATGCCCAATTTAAAAATTCTAAAGAGGAAAGAATCATTGTCACTTACTATGGAGTTAGGCATTCCAAAATGAGTGACTATGTTTTCCTCTAGAAATCTAATCACAACCTTGGAGGTGGCATTCTTAGTAGGTATAGCCTCTATCCACCTTGTGTAGTAATCAGTAGCGGTGAGGATGAAATTATGGGAATCATATGAGTTAGGATTTATCACCCCAACAAAGTCTAATCCCCATTGTGCAAATGGTATCCTCTCTACCATTGATTGCAATGACATTGCTGCATTCTGCTCTCTGTTGGTTGCAACTTGGCGTATGTGACATGTTATTACATGTGCATGTGCATTTTTAAACAAGTGGTGCCAATAATAACCAGTTCTAATAATCTGGTGTGCTGACACGTTTTATGACCCATGTCTAGTTCCATACTTACCATGGAAGTCTTTGAGTACTTGGGTTGCTTCATATTGAGTAATGCAACGAAGGAAAATTCCTTCATGATTATTCCTGTACAACACACCAGATTTAATCCAAAATCTATATAATTTTAAACGTAGTGCCCTGTGCTGAGTGGAATTCAAATGAGAAGGGCACTTACCATGCAACAAAAAATATACAATATCTACATACCATTCCTCTGTAGTGATATCGTTAAGCTCATAGTTTTGGCATGTTATTGAAGGGTCAATTTCTACGATAGCCTTGACTAAACCTTGTCCACGCACTATCTTCATGGGATTTATCTCTATGTCAAATTATTAAAGGGTGGAAATCCATTTCACCCTTCTTTCACCTAGCTCACTCTGTAAGAACATGGACTTTACTGCAGGACTAGGAACTATAGCAAAAAATTTACTATGCACAATGTAATACCTAATTTTTTTAATAGTTTTAAACAAGGCATACATTTTCTTGTCTAGGAAATAATACCTCAGTTTCACATCCTTCAAAGGAGAAATCAGAAAGGCTATAGGATTTTCAATGTTGTCTTCACTTTTTTGAGTTAACACACTTGCAAAAGAATGATCTGAAGCAAATGTGTAAAAATAAAATGGTTTAGCATAGTCTAGACTAATAAGAATAGGGTCTTTTTAAATAACATCCTTTATGCTTGTGAAGGCATCCATATTCTCACTGGTCCACTTTATCTGAACATATTTTTTCAGCATGTCATTTAGGGGCTTGGCGATCTCGACAAAACCTGAAATGAATTTTCTCACAAAGTTAATCTTACTAAAAAATGACCTAATATTATTTTTACTATTGGGATGAGGAATATCCAGGATAACATCTATCCACTCTGGGTCTATAGAAATCCCATATTTTTAAATGACATGTCCTAACAACCTATCCTCTGTTACGCCAAAGATGCACTTTTTTGGATTTAGGGAAATTCCATGTTCCCTGCACCTTTGGAGCACTTTCCTAAAGTATCTAACATGAGATTCCCTATTCTTTAAGAAGATAGGAATATCATCCACATAGACAATAATGCACTTACCACTGATCCCCTTGAATGCAAAATCCATGGCTCTTTGGAAAGTGGCTGTAGCGTTCAACAAACCAAGCAACATCCTTTGATAGGCAAATGTTCCCCCCTTCGTGGTGAAGGCCATATTCATCATGTCATTTGGATGCATGAGAATTTGATTATATCCTGAGTATCCATCCAATAATGACATCATTTTAGACCCATTTACCTTTTGGAGTATCGTGGGTAATGGGCAATTGTCTTTTTGGCAAGCTTTGTTTAGATTTCTAAAATCTATGCACAACCTAATCTCTCCACTCTTCTTCCTAACAGGGACAAGATTATCCACCCATGTGGAATGCCTACCAGGGAATATCATTTTGGCTTCCAATAACCTATTCACTTCCTTCTCTATAAGGGGTTCTAGGATTGGGTTAACCATTCTCTATCTCTGTCTAAAAGGCTTGGAATCAGGCTTCAAAGGAATAGTATGCATGATTACATTTGGGTCATAAATTTTTAGCTCTTCATAGCTCCAAGCTATGCAATCAATGTATTATCATAAAACCTGAGCTATTGACTCCTTCTCTCGTTGTGTGCATGCCTTTGCAATGAACACTTCACGTGGATCTACTGCACTCCCCAAATTGACTAAATTGCATGATTCCTTGGGGGATGGTATTTTTATTTCTTTTTTCTTTTGATATCCAATATCAAACAAATTTTATAGAGAGGCCCTATCACTTGGCATATTTTTCCATATTCTGGTTGTTCCTACTTCTACTTTCCTCCTCTCTTCTTCATCTATAACCTCATTTTCAAATATACCAGAATTAGTGACAAAACTAAAAATATGTCTATCACTATCAAAGACCTATAAATTCATGACATTGTCTGGTATGGAGGGGCATGGCACTAGCTATATGAAAAATGTTTTACATTTTTTATGGTCAGCAGGTGAAAGCATGCTAGCCGCTACGGCTAATGAATCAGCCATTTTATTATTTTTTCTTGAGATGAGGGAAATATTGAAAGCATCAAACTCATTAATTAATTCCCTCACTTTGGTTTTATAGAGGTTCAACCTCTTGTATCTATAGGTATACTGCTCCTTGACCTATTTTACTACTAACTCTAAGTCTCCCGATGCCTTAAGGTATTTTAATTTTTCTCTTAGGGCCAACTGAAGTCCAAAAATTAGGGCTTCATAGTCCGCCACATTATTGGTGGCTAGGAACTATAATATGTAGGCAACAAGAAAAGGATTACTACCAGGACATGTGATCTCTATCCTAGATCTTGCACCTTGTTTTGATTTGGACCCATTAAAATTTAGGGTCCAAACCCTCTTGTTTTCTTTTGAAGTACAATGGTAAAGATTATCGTTTTGGGACCCTTGGGCTATGTCCTCTATGTCAAAATTGTAAATCCCCAATTTTGTTTTGGTAAACTGAATCTCATTGGGTTTATTATACATTGTAATCATCTCCCTAAGTCTAGGCTCTCTGTCTACCTAGATTTGATTTGCAACTCCTCTCCATGGCAACCACATATGGTAGGAATCAATCACCACATAACCATTGATATTTTTGCTCCAATCCCTACCCAAAACCGTGTCGTACTTGGCAGCAATATTTAGCACAAGGATATACGTGTAATGTTGGACCCTAGGCTATGTGTTGAGCTGAACTAGGAAATATTTTACAACACCTACTACATCCACCATATATCTATCCAATTGGACCACTTTGCTCTTCGAATGAACAGGTTTAAGTCCTAGATTTTGGCTTATCTCAAGAGGCATGATGTTGGTCAAGGCACCAAAATCAATAAAATAGTTGTGTAAATTATTGTCTGTGATCCTAACAGTTATGATAAAATGAGAGACCTATGGTTTTGCTTTCATCATAGCAATTTGGGGTTCTACAGATTTAACCTCATGAATTTGACTAAGGGAATTCAATCTCTTCCCCATGATTTTATCCTGCCCCAAGAATTGAGAGACCTCATACATTGAGATATTGGCCATGGTCCTTTTCATGTCTTCTTCCAAGTCATAAGTGGATGTTCCAGTATTTGACACTTTTGGCATTGTCCTAGGTGCTTCCAAAAATGGAGGTGATGGATTCACATCAACTTTTGTATCAGGAGGAACTAAAGGGTTTTTTCGGGGAGTAGATGAGGTTTTGGGATCCTTAGAACTCCTAGTAAAATACTTGTGATTAGCTTTCCCAAAATGTCTAGCAGCCTGGGCTTCCAAAGCTTCATCCTCTTCCTCTCCTAATACATTCATATCTTCCTCCATATCATCATTTTCTAAATAATGGATGACTTCAGACACCAAAGCATTTGAATTTCTATGGCAAAAATGATGCATTTCCCATCACATGACTCTGTCTCATCACAATACCCTAATGCATCAGCTTGATTGGCTACCAGATTGGGTACGCACCCATTGTTAGGCTATGTATTGTACGATCATGTTCTCCTATGTTCGTGGTTTCGATTGGGCATGGGATTTTGGCTAACTTGCTTTTGTAATAGAATGATGTCATTACACTATTTTATGGTCATTATCTTGAGATCTTCTAGCTCATAATTGGATTCTTATGGTTGGGACATGAAAATCCCAGATCCACTGATATTTTTGATATTAGCAACCTCTAGATTAGGCACTAAGGTTTGAATATGGGTGTTTTGGTTCAACCATGGATCCTTGGCCTGAAGAGGTGCAACCATGGGATATGCATTTGAGGTTTTAGTACTACTCACCTCAAATCCTAGTAAGGTTATCTGATTAGCAGTCATTGTTTGCGGAGTGGGTGGAATGGCAACACTAGGGTATGTCAAAAAATATGGAAGCATGGGAGCGAATGGGTATGAATGATGATATGGCAAAGCATTCATCATGGACATCTAAGGTGTTACAGCTTGATTCATCATGGAAAATTTATTGTAATGGACATATTGCCCTAACATGGAAAATTGAGGCATAGTGCCACCTTGCGGTGTCATTTGCTACTCAATAGTCATGGCTTCAGCATAGGCTAAGACCAACGTTGTAACTTGAGAATTTCTCCTATTAAATATGGTTGTCATCGATTCTAAGGATGTAAGGTATTGTAGACGCCAAAACAACACCAATCTGATCATGTGGCTACAAGCACTGACCGAATTGGCATACATAGCCCCTAGGGCAGCCCCTAGAGGTTGAACAGTGGTCCTAACCACTCCCAAAGTAGTTTTGGAAGGTCAGAGGTCAATTTGGCACCTTTCAATCATCCTGCTCCTTACTCGTTCCACCCTAGGGTGATTAGAATGCTATTCGCCCCACCTAGATACGATTAGCAAAAATCGCTCTAGGGTGGGGTGAATAGCAGGTTTGATAAGAAAAAAGTCAAACCTTGACAAATGGCAGCTCATATCCACCACTCAACTCCACCTTCAATGCATGGGAGTGCGAGTGAGAATTTTTGAGCTCAAAGAGGCAGTCATAGAGGCAATCATGGAGCCCTTAATCAGGGAGGAATCTTCTCTCCCCTGACAAGGCATGATGGCCAAGTGGTGCCCCTACATGCACATTCAAAGTAGACCTTCAGGTCTATAAAAATGTGAGTCTTCTCACCCAAAAAGGAGAATAGATAAGGAGCATTTGGAGCAATGGAGTGCTACCGAATTATACCCTCACCCTCATTGTGCTTCCTACATCCTTGATCTCTCTTTTGGAAGGGAGGTTATCGGGTGAACATTAGGAGCACAATCTGGACCCAAAACCTAAAAAATTGGCCACAATACCACACCCAATTTTCCGAAACAACCACCTAGGAGGTTTTGGACCCATCCCAAGTGGATTGGTGTCAAAACCAAGCCCCAAACGATGGGCATCCTGCCCTCGGGTGCCCCCGCACTATTGTAGTCCTAATCGCCCCACCCCGAAGTGATTAGAAATATACAGCTGATTTCTCTACTATTTATTTTGCATCTTGTTTTATGTCATTCCTATATGCTTCCATTCAAATTTCATGCCATTCTGATAAGTTTTGACTATGTTTTCATTGTTTTACGCTTTCACTAACATACAGGGAGTGCCTTCGGATATAGGGCGATCGGGGTAGAATCAGCCAAATCCGACCTTCTGGGTCATCTCAAAATGCCCCATTTTGCCTAACCCCAAGTTTTCAAGTGTTTTGGAGGCCTCTGGATGGGACATTTGGGAGGTCACTTTCAGACATTTTATGACAGTCCTAATCGTCCCACCCCGGAGCGATTAGAAATCTACAGCAGATTTCTTGACTGTTCTTTTTGCAGTGTGTTCATGATGATGTTTACATGCTTTTGTTCAAGTTTCATCTTATTCTGACATGTTTTGATTACTATTTTAATTATTTCATGCATGCATTAACCGAAGGCCTTGGGGATTGCATGTTTCCCTCCATCCGCAGGTGCTATTAATCGTTTGTTGTTTCTCTGAACATAGGATCTCGACATCGGAGGGGTAGAAAGGAACTACAGATGCATTCACATAAGCGGCAATGATGTTTGGCCTGCCCATTTCAAATGTGGGCACGCGGAAGATCCCGAAGGGAAGCGTATCATCCGTTGGTGTAACAAAACTATATCTAACGCTCCGAGCCCCTAAAAAGGGGGGAGACGTATTGTAACCTGATCACAAGAAAAATTAATAAAAGAGGCTGCACTTTGCTTTTGCTTTACATCTCATTTCATTTCGTTCACTTTCCCTTCTCATGCACTTTAGTTCTTTGTTCATTCGTAGGACTTAGCATTTTGTATGCTTTTGTTTGCATCGCACCCGGTACACCTATGCTTTCGTAGACATGCTTTCAGTGGCGATCATGGTGGGACTATGTCCCCTAATTTTGGGATCAAGTTTTTGATCAAAATTTTGTGTTTTTTGCTTGCAGGTGTTAATCCTTCAGGCATTGGACTGCTGCTCGTGCCACCCTATGACGAATATAGAGCTGGTATTCGTGTCACCCAGGGACGAATAGGCATTCATCCCACCCTATGATGAATACAGATCTGCTATTCATCCCACCCCGGGATGATTAGCTCTCTGTGCATTTTTTGAGCAGAAACTCAGGGGCATCCGGTTTGGGCAGAGAAGAGGTAGGTTTTTTGAACATCCTCTGTAATTTTTTGTCTCTATTTCTATGATTTTTCTGCTTTCTTTGCTTGCATAGAGAGGTTTGTTGCATGTATTATTTCTTTGTGCAAGTAAAAAGAACCACACACACCATGTGGTAATATAAACATCAAGGAGTTGGTCGTAAAACCCCAACACTTGATCAAGACCAACGGTGGATTTCATCACCACCTTGGCTTGAATTTTGCATACATAACCCCAATCGCGACTGTTGCTAGATGTAAATCCTGATGAAAGCTGACCAAGTGTAGCTGGGGTGATTCCCAGTGCATGAGGATAAGTCTTCTATGGTAGGTGTCAAAAATAGAGCGATTCCCCTTTCGTACCGCCTATGTTCCACGTACTGTTCTGCTCTCGCGTACCAATAGTTTCCCTCACGTAAGGGCGGGTATATTGAGAGGTTTGGTATAATGGCTTGGCAATGGTATATTGAAGGGGTGACCATTTTGGGAGACATAAGAGCCCTCATATTGCATGTACAACAAAATTTTTGTTACAAGGTTTTGCACAACAAAAATCAAAACACACTAAACCAGATTTAGGGCACACCTTTAATCTATAAACGAGATAATCATTTCTTTGATTGTGTGGTCCTTTTTTGTTTAGTGTAGCATAAAAAAATCATAAAAAAAGATAAAAATCTACATATCTTTTAGAGAACCACCACCATGGTGTACACCCGTAGCCAAGCCCAATCACGGGCAGAAGCTACGAAAAGTGTACAAGGGGGCACAAGTCGCCTCCGGTATAGCCCCAAGGACTTGGTCATACCACCTTGGTGGCCTGACCCACAACATAGTCCACATCATGCCATTACAGAATGGGACTATAGAGGCACCCCTTCGAGGGGTACTCCCATTCAACATAGACCCTTTCAGGAGGAGTACATACATGTGGCACTCAACATAGATGGGAAGGCCCCCTTAGACACTCATTATGAGTGGCCACCATGTGATGAAGTGCTAGAATAGCATAAGGTCCATAAGGAGGGGCCACATGATTATATCATCCCTCCTCTACCCCTCATTGTTGTCAAAAACAATAGGCCAAATCTAGAGCGCAAGGCTCTTCAGATAGGGTGAGCCAACTCCGCCCGTCCCTTTCACATATATGAAAGGGAGCATGAGGAAAACCACTATATTCCTCAAGAGCAATACATAGCATGGGAGCAATGCACCTTCGCACCTGCTATTTATCAGGATCACCTACTGAGGCTAGAGCCTCGGGTGAATGTCGCTAACCTCGATAGAGGGAAGCGACCTATAGAGATCTCGGATCACTACGACCGAGATAGATATGTAGGGGAGGCATCTAGGCCTCCTAGACCTAAGACGATAGAACAAATTGACTTGGAAGTTGCCAAACATACCACCCGCCAAGCGCAAATCATGCAGCTTGAGCAAGATCAACAATAGTTAGAGCACCTGTACCATCTTAGCAAAGAGCGCATTCAACGTCATATGGATGAGTTGCTCCAGAACACTATGCATGAGAGGATTCCAACCCCTCACACACATAAGACAGAGCTTTATGAGAGGCACAACCCCTTGGTGCGAGATAGGTCTCCATGACCTTATCAAGTGTTACCTCCAAGACCTCCTAGACCTGAGCGGGAGACCACTCCCAGAACCAATGATGGGCGCCCTCCTTGGGCACCCACCCATGTTTATAGGTCACGCCTAGGAACTCCTCAAGAAGCCTATGAGGAATTCAAGCAAGAAGAAGAGCGGGCTGAAATGCCCTACCAAGGTAGGGGGCGCTATCCGACTACCCCTCCATAGGCCTCAAGTTCCCCGTAATCCACAATGGGAACAAACCAAGGAGGAAGAGATCAAATCTTCTGATGCATACAAAGCGCTGCTAGAGCACTTAGAGTCTATGGAGACCAAGACCTTTGGGCCCCAAAAGCCCACTTTACGCCAGCTCCATAGTCACCCTGTGCATCCTTCAGTGTCGGCACCCCCATACCCTAAACACTTCAAAATGCCTCAATTGGCAATTTTTAGAGGGGATGAGGATGCCCAAGAGCACGTGACAAGATTCCTGAGTCAATGCTTTGGCATTCAGGACAACGATGCTTTGCTTCTAAGAACATTTATAACCACGTTTGTAGGCCCTACCTCGGATTGGTTTACCTAATTGTCGAAGCATAGCATCAGCAACCTAGACCAGCTAGTGGACGCGTTCCTCGAACGTTTCACCTTCAACACCAAGAAGAAGGCATCATTAAGTGACCTAGCTAGCCTTAGGAAGTATGAGGAAGAGACCATGGTGACTTATGGAAATCGGTGGAGGACATTGCTTTCAAGGCTTCCTTACCTCCCTCCCATGGCCGACCTGACCCAAATGTTCTCAAAGAGTTGCCTAAGATCGATCTCCATGCTATTGCAGTTGCAACAATATGCCACTCTCGAGGAAGCCCTGGCGTAAGCCAGAATCATTGAGGAGATCAAGATATAGGATGGCGAGATTGCCAAGCCACGCAAGAAAGAGTGGCCCAAAAATGCCAAAACTGGGTCCGTGCAACCGAAACCCACCGTAGTCAATCAGGTTGCCATAAACATACCAAAGCCTACACAGATGACATAGCCCCCAAAGGCTAATTATCAGGCAGTTCCTCTTGACAGCTATGAGAAGGAAAATCATAGGCAAGAGCAAAATCAGCAGCGTCACCCTAGGCGACAATTCACACCCTTCATAGAGTCTAAAGACTCCTTGTTTGACCGCTTGTCCATGGTAAACTTGATAAACCTACTAGAAAGTCGACCCATAGACCCCAACATGCCAAAACCCAAGGGCTATAGGGAAGACCTATATTGTAGATTTCATCGAAAGAAAGGACACGACCTTTACGCATGTTGGAAGTTCAAAATCTTAGTGCAGGACCTAATAGACAACAAAATGCTAGCGGTGGATAATCCCGTAGCACCAAGCAACCAATAGATGGAGGTCTTCAAAGACCCCCTGCCTGCCCATGATGCGTAGGCAAAGACTCTACAAGTCAATGAGGTGACACAAAACTACCCCATGTAGGGGTATGTAGGGATGATAAGCATAGTGACACGGAACAAGAGGTACCCAAGCACAGCTGCCCCTATTGCAGCTACGGGAGAAGTTCCATCAACGTCACAACCTCAACAACACCCTACGCAACCTCCTCCACCTAGACCAGTGGCCATGATTTGGACTAAACTTACCCAAATTTTAAGGACCATGTCGGCTAGGCTCTCCATCTATGAGCTCATCCAACAATCACCACCCCATCGGGAGGCTCTAATGGAGATACTCAAAGCCATCGAGCTACAACCCCATGAAGCAAACTCTTTCAACAACTTTGTGGGACATGTAAAATGATGTATAGAACTAGTCATCACCTTTAGAGAAGATGAACTAAAATCGATGACTAGTGATATGGTGGATCCACCCCTGCATGTCATTGCACGGGTCAACGGGATTCCATTTAAGAGGGTGTTGGTGGACACTGGCTCATCCAACAATATAATCACAATAGTGGCATTGAAACACCTCAAGTTGCCAACATCTCACATTATGGCCTCCACCTATACTCTCCGAGCATTCAATGACGCAATATGCTCGATGGTTGGCACAATTGTCCTGCCCATCCAAGTGGGACAAAAGACTATTCCTACATTGTGCCACATCCTGGAAGGTGAGATGGCCTACAACATCTTGCTGGGCCGGCCTTGGATCAGGGACATGAAGTGTGTCCCTTCGATAGCCCATCAATGCCTAAAGTACACATACGAAGGGCAAGTGCATGTAGTCCCCATAGACTTAGAGCCCTTCAAGTATTGCAATGTGGTGCAACTGATGCCACAATTGACCCTCCCATCGACACATTTGGACTTTCAGTTGAACCCATCCAAATAGGGTCTGATTTCGCATACATCACCATTGTTAAGTCCATCAAATCACCAACCGGGCCCATCTTCATCGTCTGTTCCTTCACCAACGACACCACCTACGGTGGCCACACCGAAGGACAATGGGAAGAAGCCCTTGGAAGAGATACCACCATTGGTCTCAACCATCTCTATCGAAGAGGTGCCCAACTAAATGGAAGTCGAGACGCCTGGTTCACCCAACATGGAGTGGACCCAGGAAGAACTCCCATTCCCTCCCCCTCAACCACCAATGATCACCGTTGAGATGGCCAATACGAGCCTGAAGGAGTATCTAGTGCGAAACATTGTGGCAACACCCACGCTTGAGTCCATGCAGGACATGGGGAGACCTTGCCTCCCCATCGGCACTATTGTCCCTCTAGGCTACCCACCAAACCAGACAAATTTTGTATATGGGGGCCTCGACAACGGCATTGAACCTTACCTGCAAGAGGAAGAGGACGAAGAGCCCTTTGTTGAGGACGTCAACTATCTATCCAACCCAAACTTCACTTTGAAATACCTTGGCCAATGTAATTGGCATGGATATGGGTTATGCAAGATATGAACAAGGGGTGCACGTTCTTTGTCAACCAAGATATCAGATGCCATATGACAAATTAGGAGTAGGGTTCAACCACCCTCTGCCCCTTGACATCTTGGTAGAAAACATGCAAGGCCTAGGGCTAGGCAACAAGGATGGGTTGGCACAAGATCCATATGCCAATCCTAACACAACATACACATTGGGGGATTATCTCCCATTGTTAACAACCAACCTTGTGGGCCTCAACAACCCCTCCTCTTCGATCGAGAAAGGGGAAAGTTCAAGAACTTGCCTCCAAGAGGGATATAGACAAGGCCAAGAAGGATCTTCAGAAGACGAGTCATAGTATGAGGTAGCACCTTGGGACCCTTTCGAGTCCGATAGCAATCACTCGCAAGTGACACCCATAGATGACTATCAGGAGAACTTCATGACGATGTTCCCCTTGAATGCTCAAATCGAGCAATTGCCACCTCAAGAAAATTAGGTCCTCCCATAGAGAGCGGAACAACCTCGATGGGACCAAATTAACTTGCTCGAGCAAAACGAGCCTCACATGCCACAAATAACTGTCAGAGCCAACGAAGGCCTATGGATATCTGATAGCGATTATGAATATGAGACTGAGATGGCATATCTCAACCATATGCGGCAACAGCAATACCCCATGGACATTGACAACATGTTTGAACAACTAAACATGGGGCCAAGGCATAGGTGGCACCTAAACCAAGCACAGTTGGACCAACTACTGCACCCACCACTTCAGGCATATAGAGAGCACCCTCCACCTAGAGACCCTATAGAGCCATCAGTGCCAAGGGCAGACCCTATCCTTTTATCTACACATAGGGCCGATCCATTTGTGCCAATACCCACAGAGCCAGATTCGGAGCACAAAGATCACCAAGGATGTCCGAGTCACCACCCATGTGGTAATGGAGACCAAATTCACTTCATCAACATGATCTCCATTGACTTAACCACCCCCATACGCAATCCAACCGATCCAGCACATGACCATTGTATCTAAACCTAGATGCCATAGACTGGGATCACGCTAACTCGCCACCATCTCCATCAAAGTATTGGCCTTGCGGTGAGATGCTTCATTTCACCCCAGGACCAACTCAGGATATCTTCCACACTAAAGAGGAACCCGACGTTCCAAATGTAGATCTAAATTCAGCAAATGATATCCACCTGATCCCAACTCCACACCAGTTGGAGGACGGGTCCCACATGTCAGTCGAAGAGATGATTGACGTAGACATCGACTCTGATCCAATGAATTCATAAATCATCAAGGTGGGGGTAAGTCTATCCCCCGAAGAGCAAGCCGATTACATTACCCTTCTCAAAGAGAAGAAGGAGGTTTTTGCATGGTCCTACAAAGACATGTCGGGGCTAGACCCGTAGCTAGTCATGCATAATCTAACGCTTGATCCGATAGTCAAGCCAGTCAAGCAAAAACTACGTAAGATGCACCCAACAGTAGCCTTAATGGTCAAATATGAGCTACAAAAGTTGTTGGATGCACATTTTGTCATCTGCATGGATTACCCACCATGGCTATCCAACATGGTACCCATCAAGAAGCCCGATGGGAGGATTCGCATATGCACCAATTTTTGAGATCTAAACAAAGCGAGTCCCAAGGATGATTTCCCCTTGCCTAGCATCGATGCATTGGTAGATGCTACAACAGACCATGAAATGCTTTCCCTCATGGATGGTTTCTCGAGATACAACCAGATTCGTATCAATCCCGATGATCAACTCAAAATGGCGTTCACGATGCCTTGGGGGACATTTTGTTATAAGGTCATGCCCTTTGGCCTTAAAAACGTTGGCGCCACCTACCAATGCGCTATGACATACATCTTCCATGATCACATGCATAAAACTTTGGAAGATTATATGGATGATTTGTTGGCCAAATCTCTTTTGTGCCCACATCATCTCGATGACTTGAGCAAGATCCTCGATCGCCTCATCGAACATAAAGTCATACTAAACCCCAAGAAGTGCATATTTGGCATCACATCTAGAAAAATCTTGGGTTTCATAGTCTCAAAATGAGGCATCGAGGTAGATCCAAACAAAGTCAAGGCAATCCTTGAAATGCTTCCCCCAACCACCATCAAGCAGCTTAGAAGCTTGCAGGGAAAGGTCACGTCGATCAAGCGCTTCATAGTGCAGCTATCTGACAAGTGCCGACCCATGAATAAATTATTGCACAAGGGGGTAGCATTTCACTGGGATGACGAGTGCTAGTCAGCCTTCGATGACATTAAACAATACTTGGCTTCGCCGCTAGTATTGGCACCACCTAGACCAGGAGTGTCATTCTACTTATACATCTCAGCTACTGAGGTGGCACTGGGCGCCATGCTAGCCCAGAAAAATGAACTACATAAAGAATAGGCTAATTATTATCTTAGCCACACCTTGGTCAGTTATGAACTTAACTATGCATACATTGAGAAGCTATGCTTAGCAGTGGTATTTGCCACCAAAAAGCTATGCCATTACATGCTGAGCAATACGACGTATGTTGTGTCTAAGGAGAATCCATTGCGGTACATGATGAGTCATACTTATCATAGTAGCCGCACGGTGAAATGGATCATGTTGTTGATGGAGTTTGACATCGAATTCATTGGAAAAAAGTCCATCAAAGGTCAAGTCATCGCCGATCAACTAGCAGAGGCTCCTCTCGAAGATGACCAACCTCTAACCATAGAGCTACCCGATGATGGGGTCTTCCATGTCTCATAATCGCAGATTATGATGAGCCTGAGTCACAGGCCGACATAACCCTATTTTTTGATGGTTCTAAATGTGAGCAAGGGGGTGGCACGAGAATCGTATTCTTCACACCGCAAGGGGCTCCAATGCCTCTATCATTTAAACTTGATTTCTCGTGCACCAATAACAATGTTGAATACGAAGCCTTGCTCATAGGTCTTCAGATAGCCATCACCATGAACATCAAATGCTTGAACATATTTGGTGATTCGCTGTTAATTATCAACCAAGTGAAAGGGGTATTCCAATGCAAATGCCCAGTTTTGTAGGCCTACAAAGCCCTTGTGGATAAATTCCTGGCAAATCTTGAATGGTACGACATCGAGGCACTCCCTCGATCATCGAATCATTTTGCGGACACTATGGCCTCCTTGGGGTCACTAATCCCACAAGACCCTTCTGGTGAGATGACAACCATTCAAGTCAAAACATTATCACAATCCATGATGGAGCATGCAAGCTTTGACCTAACGCCAGGAATCCACCTGATCCAGATTGAACCATCTTAGGATAAGTTCTCTCAAATCCATGATAGTCTGAATCATGCCAACTAGGGGTCCTTGTTCTCCCCAACCCCTCTTAATAGCAACACAACGCTATTCTTACAGGTTCTTTCCCGCTTAGCTTTTGCTAGGGATGAGCTTCAAGAGGGATTGGTAGTTCATACCATCGAGGTTTCTGATCAGCAAGATTGGTACACACCCATAAGAGACTATCTCAAGTTAGGTAGCCTCCCACTTGGATTGTCGCATGCCACAAAAATATCATTCAAATAGAAAGTGGCAAAACATGTCTTGCTAGGAGATATTTTGTACCGTCGAAGCTACGAAGGGATCCTCCTCCGTTGCTTGGACCAGCAGGAGTCCACTTGGGTGATCACCCAAGCGCATGATGGTACATGCGAGTCCACTTGGGGGGTACGGTGGGCTATTATTGGCCATCTTTAGAGTGAGATTGTTGCACGTATGTGAGGAAGTGTGCGAAGTGTCAACACCATGCTAACTTGACACACGTACCTTCTCAGGCCTTGCAACCGATCCAATCGGCTTGGCCATTTTTGTAGTGGGGCTTAGATCTAATTGAAAATATCTCCCCTGCATCGTTAGGCCATCACATGTTCATCATAATGGCCACAGAGTACTTCACCAAGTGGGTGGAAGCAATTTCGCTTACCTCTATGACTGGGCCCCGCATTGTGGAGTTTATTTTACATAACATCATATGTCATTTTGGTATTCCATCCAAGATCATCTCGGATAATGGGACGTCATTTAAGAACAAAGACGTGCATGCTTTGACAACAAAGTACAAAATTTAGCACAGTTTTTCAACACCCTATTATCCGTAGGCAAATGGGCAAGCAGAGGCGTCAAACAAAATGCTAGTTGCCATCCTTAAAAATATGGTCACAGATAGTCATAAGGATTGGCACATTCAAATCCCACTTTCCCTTTGGGCTTATCACACTAGCATTCGAATGCCCACTAGGGCAACTCCATTTTCTTGGTGTATGGCTCCGAGGTAGTCATGCCTCTTGAGTTGGAAATACCTTCCCTACGCATATCAATGCAAGAGTTCATCGATGATGACACTGCGTGGTAGGCCCGATTAGACCAGCTTACGTTGCTCGATGAACGACGCATCAATGCTCTCAAGCATTTACGTATCTATCAAGAGTGACTTAAGAAAGCATACAACATGAAAGTTCACCTGAGGGACTTTTAGGTTGGTGACTTGGTCTTAAAAGAGAACCAACAAAATTCTAACTTGCCACCCCATTTAAGGGACAAGTTCATGGTAAACTGGTTAGGTCCTTATGTAATTGATAGTAAAATAGGACCTGGAACATACCGGCTTGCCTCTCTTGAAGGAATCAAGGAACTAGAACCCTTGAACATCATTCATTTGAGGCCATTCCACATTTAAAAGAGCCATGGCCCACCCCAAAAAGCTCCAAGGATTCCCACAATCGCTTGGTCAACCTAAAATGCCCCAAAGGTATCCATAAACCCTTTGGTCAAACCAAAAGCTCCAAGGATTCCCCATAATCACTTGGTCAACCCCAAAATGCCCCAAAGGTGTCCATAATCCCTTTGGTCAAACCAAACGCTCCAAGGATTCCCATAATCGCTTGGTCAACCCAAAAATGCCCCAAAGGTATCCATAAACCCTTGGTCAAACCAAAAGCCCCAAGGGTTCCCACAATCGTACCAAAATCAAGGATAGCTTGGTCAACCCCAAAATGCCCCAAAGGTATCTATAATCCCTTTGGTCAAACCAAAAGCTCCAAGGGTCTCGCCATCGCTTGGTCACCCCAAAAGCTCCAAGGATTCCAGCTATCGCTTGGTCAACCCCAAAATGCCCCAAAGGTACCTATAAATTCCTTTGGTCAAACCAAAAGCTCCAAGGATTCCCACAATCGCTTGGTCAACCTAAAATGCCCCAAAGGTATCCATAAACCCTTTGGTCAAACCAAAAGCTCCAAGGGTTCCCACAATCGCTTGGTCAAAAACAAATATTCAAAAACAAACAAAAACAAAAGATAATAAAAAATAACAAAAAAATTGCATCTCACTTCCATGCATACTCTTAAAAATCAAAACACACAAAAAATAAAAAATAAAAAATAAGCTGCACTAGGCATCGCATACATAGCATATTTGTTGGTCATACAGGTCAAATGCACCATAGACTATAATTACTCGGCAATTCCATCATTTTTTGCATTTTTCCACTTTGTAAATAGTCCAACAAAAATAAATGCCATCCACATTTTTCACCATATCATAATCAGTTGTCTTCTAATGTATTTCGGGCTTTTGTCATTCAGCTGTCTTTAGATTTCTAGCCAAAAATTGTACAAAGTCAAACATATTTTTACAAAGGTAGATTTTTACTTGGATCACACCTTGTTACGTCGCATCCCAACACAAGTTAAAACACATAAAAAATTCCCAAGTTGTGTGAACGAAATATGAAACCTGCAAAGCAATCTAGGATACCATATGGTGAAAAGGTTATCTCGCTCATCCCCCTGTGTGAATGACCCCAAGAATGCTGAGAGTTGGAAAAAGGACAAGCATCTTCCCTACCCAATTCCCCAAGAATCCCAAATTCTCAAAAAGTTGCAAATATCCAAAAAAAATTGCAAAAAGTCAAAGTACAAACTCCAAAGTTTGACATCAAAACCCACACAATGCATACATCAAAAAACACAAGAAATAGTGATTCTCATCACTCAAAATTCCAATCCCTTGCTCAAAAGAAAAAAAAAAAAAAATAAACAGTGATTTTTATCACTACATACGAGAGCAAGTATCCCAATAAAAGTAAAGAAAAGAAGGGAGTCGAACTTGAATCCCTGGAACTCTTAGCATTCGAAAGGTCATGAGGTGATCCTCAATACCGGTTTGGTGGATAGCCTGTTGGTCACTAGCGATAAACCTCCCGCATGACGATATATCTATCACATTAAAACTATGTACAGATCAATGTTTGCATGTGGATGAGCTAGCTTATGGTATCCTAGATTGCACTGTAGATTAATATTACTAAATACAACAAAGGAGTTAGTGGAGCTAATTAGGTGATCCTCAGTACAAGTTTGGTTGACAGCCTATCTGGCACTGGCGGTATCCTGACAACTACCACATAAACAAATTCAATCGCACACACAAGGATGTGAAATAACTTGGTCAAACTCAAGTCTGATTCGTACCTTGTTCAAAAGTCTTGTGAGATAAATGTACAATCTTGGCTAGTTAGTTAAAACATCTGAGTCTTAGAAAAACCTTAACTACATTCTAGAACACCTGTGGTACATTCCATTCTTACATCACAATCAAAAAATACAAACAAAAAATATATATTACACATGCAAAGTCATTCTAGTAAATCATGTACAGTCTATGGTGCCACCGCCAAGTTATCAACAAATCATTTCATCCATTCCATATGCATACATCATATAATTAGAAACAGTCGCATTCATAATAACATATGCATACATCAACGTAAATAAATGTGCATAAAAGTAACAAATAAATCATGACAAGTGTATAATCAAAAAGAAAGTCATGTATATATATCGCCAAAAATGCCCATAGGCTACAATAAGTCGGTCCTCTAACATCACAAAAAAAAAAAAAAAAACTCAAAAACCCCAAGCCTAGGGAGTCGGCCACCATGATCATGCAGGATCAATGTGATTGGAACTACCCCTAGTGATGTGGGTCCTATAGGACCTCTCAGGGTGGCTGCTGCTAGCCCCCACATCATGCCCACTAGCGCTACCCTCACCCACCCGCATGCGACGAGAGGAAGCGTCCCTCTCAGTCTCTCGTTCGGTGCAAGACCAAGCCGATGAGCTCGGGAACATCCACCAAGGCGAAAATATCGACCTCCAACTCCACCCAAAAATGACCCCACTCCACATCCTACTGATGGTACGTAGCCAATGCGTCATCCCGTGCCAACCAGCCAGGGATCCCTCTCAACACTGTGCTCCTCATCCCATCTTCGAGTGGTCCAAGGTAACACCTATGGTCGCTCCATAGCTATGTGCACCCCAAAAACTGCAATAGATAGCTGCACCCAATCCCCTTCTGCCTCTAACAACAGACCTCATACAACTCGTCATACAACTAAAATGCCGTAGCATCCGACCCCCTCATAATCAGTGGTGCTGCCATCGTTAGACACTCCACAAGTCTAAACACTACCTCAAGTAGGTTCCAAGGGAACCTCATACCTAAGGAGTCGAGAATTAGCATGTTGGAGATGAGGGTCATAAGCAACGCATGCCTCACCCCCAACACACCCTTCTCAAACCACCACCGCACTAGAATCTCGCCAATCAAGTAGTCCCCCTCTGCCCTCTCCACTACCCCATCCACCCCCATCTCTGTCGCATGCCCAAAGCACTGTGTCAGCACCACCATCCATTGATCATGAGGAGTCATTCGAATGGGCAACCCGTCTATCAAGATCCACAGAATTCGATACACGTCCTCTAGAGTCACTGTCATCTCCCTTATTGGGAGATGAAAGGTGTTGGTGTGGGGATCCCACAAATTGATTAGGGCAGTCAGATATGCCCGATCCCCCACCATAGGCTCCAACCGCATCACCTGCTTGAGCCCAAGGGCATCAAGCCACTCCCAGTATGCCACAGTCAGTGCATCCCGCGCATCAAAAAATACTGTCGACTGACGGTACCGACTCTTCACAACCTGAAAAACAAAAACACCACAAAAACATTAAAACATGAAAACAAAAAAAACTATACAACAAAACGAATGTACAACAATTTATACAAAAAAAAAAAAACAACAAATATAAACTACATTTTAGGGTTTCTACCTTAATTTCAAAATGAACAGTGAAAATAAACACACATTAACACAATGTACAACAAAAACATTCGAAAAACAAAAAAATACAATATAACAAATTTTAAACTAGGGTTTTTAAATCTTAGTCTAAACAAAAAAAAAAATACAAAAAACAAATTTTAAACTAGGGTTTTTAAATCTTAGTCTAAACATAAACAAAAATACAAAAAACAAATTTTAAACTAGGGTTTTTAAAATCTTAGTCTAAACACAAAAAATACAAAAAACAAACTTTAAACTAGGGTTTTAATCTTAGTCTAAACAAAAAATAAAAAAAAAATTCAAACTAGGGTTTTTTTAACCTTATAATGAACACAAAACAAAACAAATAAAACAACAACATTCATTTAGGGTTTTAACCTTAATATGACAAAAAACAATAATAAAATGCGAGTTTTAAAAATTCATATAAAAACAAACAAAAAACAAGAAGAGAAGGAGCACCTATCGGTCTCACCTCGGCTCAACCACTCGAGGATCCTATCCTTGAACTCATGGTGTCCATGAAAATTCGGTAGCACTTCGCTTCGAAAACTAGCACTCCTCCCCACAGCTCCAAATCGCCAAAAAAAACAATTGCAAATGAGCCCAAAACCTAGTTTTGGCCCTTATATAGGCTCTTAGGCCTGTAATCGTTCCACCCTGGGATGAGCACTCTAGTTAGCACTCGTCCCACCCTGGGACGATTACAAAACTAGTATTCGTCCCACCCTAGGATGATTACAGAGAAAGAAAATAAAAAACAACCAAAACTGCATCCAAAATGCACCAAAAACAACAATAAAACCGTCGAACAAAGGCACCTTTGCACTTGCGATTCTTGGCATAAAAAACCGACGTTGGGGTCACAAATTATCACTATCCTACTCCCTAAGAAGGCTACCATAGCCGGACCACTCCACGGGAGGACGGATTTTTGACAATTTCATCCCCAAAAGGCATCACAAAAGGGTCAAAACCCACCAAAAACAACAATAAAACTGCCAAACAAAGGCACCTTTGCGCCTGCGATTCTTGGCATCCAAAACTGACGTTGGGGTCACAAATTGTCACTATCCTACTCCCCAAGAAGGCTACCATAGCCGGAACGCTCCACGGGAGGATGGATTCTTGACAATTTCATCCCCAAAAGGCGTCACAAAAAGGGTCAAAACCCACCAAAAAAAATAATAAAACTGCCGAAAAAAGGTGCCTTTGTGCCTGAGATTCTTGGCATACAAAACCAACGTTGGGGCCACAAATTATCACTATCCTACTCCCTAAGAAGGCTACCATAGCCGGACCGCTCCACGGGAGGACGAATTTTTGACAATTTCAGCCCCAAAAGGTGTCACAAAAAGGGTTAAAACCCACCAAAAATAGGTCCGATTGTTGGGAAACTGCATAAGCATTCAACGCAAAACAACTGAAGGCACCCTTACAAAATTCATCTTGGGTCAAGCGACTCGTCGCTTTTCTCATGTCGGTCATTCCCTCATCGATTCATCGCTTGAGGGGGTAGTCACACTTAGTCACCAATCAACAAATACACACCCAATCAAGGAAATGGCATGCATTCAAAGAATCATTGACAAAGATAATCACGCTCCTGCTTGGGGCAGCAAACAAGCAATAATCACAAGCTGATCAAACACTTGGCATTCTAGAATCATGAACTCAAGGTTCCCATAGACAAAAGGTTGTGCCCTTTGCCTATTCATGATTGAACAATGTCCAAGATCAAGTAACACCTCACCGAAAAATGTTAACACTTGAATTAAGCTCCTTAGCTCGTTAGAAGCAAGGATTCAAGAATGCGTGCCCTTTCCATACTTGGGGCATCAAAATTTGGTTAGGTTATTGAGAAACCCTAATCATTAAGTGCTTTGGTTATCTATTTTTGCTCAACACTGCACCATGCATAGCGCATCCCAAAAAGGGGCATTTGTAGACACCAAAACAACACCAATCTGATCATGTGGCTACAAGCATTGACCGAATTGGCATACATAGCCCCTAGGGCAGCCCCCAAAGGTTAAACAGTGGTCCTAACCACTCCCAAAGTAGTTTTGGAAGGTCAGAGGTCAATTTGGCACCTTTCAAGAACCCTTCTCCTTACTCGTTCCACCTTGGGGTGATTAGAATGCTATTCGCCCCACCCAGGATGATTAGCAGCAATCACTCCAGGTTGGGGTGAATAGCAGGTTTGACGGGAAAAAAGTCAAACCTTGACAAATGGCAGCTCATATTCGCCACTCAACTCCACCTTCAATGCATGGGAGTGTGAGTGAGCATTTTATATCTCAAAGAGGCAGTCATAGAGGCAGTCATGGAGCCCTTAATCAGGGAGGAATCTTCTCTCCCATGACAAGGCATGATGGCCAAGTGGCACCCTTGCATGCACATTCAAAGTAGACCTTCAAGTCTATAAAATGGTGAGTCTTCTCACCCCAAAAGGAGGATAGAGTAGGAGCATTTGGAGCAATGGAGTGCTGCCAAATTATACCCTCACCCTCATTGTGCTTCCTACATCCTTGATCTCTCTTTTGGAAGGGAGGTTATCGGGTGAACATTAGGAGCACAATCCGGACCCAAAACCTAAACAATTGGACACAATCCCACACCCAATTTTTTGACACAACCCCTAGGAGGTTTTGGACCCATCCCAAGTGGATTGGTGTCAAAACCAAGCCCCAAACGGTGGGCGTCCTACCCATGGGCACCCCCTACATTGTTGTAGTCCTAATCGCCCCACCCCGGAGTGATTAGAAATCTATAGCTTTTTTCTCTACTATTTATTTTGCATCTTGTTTTATGTCATTCCTATATGCTTTAGTTCAAATTTCAGTATTCTGATAAGTTTTGATTGTGTTTTCATTATTTTACGCTTTCACTAACATACAGGGAGTGCCTTCGGATACAGGGCGATCGGGGTAGAATCAACAGAATCCGACCTTCTGGGTCATCTCAAAATGCCCCATTTTTCCTAACCCCAAGTTTGTAGGTGTTTTGGAGGCCTCTGGATGGGACATTTGGGAGGTCACTTTCGGACATTTTATGACAGTCCTAATCGTCCCACCCTGGAGCGATTAGAAATCTACAATAGATTTCTCGACTGTTATTTTTGTAGTGTGTTCATGATGATGTTTACATGCTTCTGTTCAAGTTTCATCTTATTCTGATATGTTTTGATTACTGTTTTAATTATTTCATGTATGCATTAATCGGAGGCCTTGGGGATTGCATGTTTCCCTCCATCCGCATGTGCTATTAATCATTTGTTGTTTCTTTGAATGTAGGATCTCAACATCGGAGGGGCAGCAAGGAACTATAGATGCACTCACGCAAGCGGTGGCGATGTTTGGCCCACCCATTTCAAATGTGGGCACGCGAAAGATCCCGAAGGGAAGCGTATCATCCGTTGGTGTAACAAAATTGTATCTAACGCTCCTAGCCCCTGAAAAGGGGGGAGACATATTGTAACCTGATCTCAAGCAAAATTAATAAAAGATGCTGCACTTTGCTTTTGCTTTACATCTCATTTCATTTTGTTCGATTTCCCTTCTCATGCACTTTAGTTCTTTGTTCATTCGTAGGACTTAGCATTTTACATGCTTTTGTTTGCATCGCACCCGGTATACCTATGCTTCCATAGATATGATTTCAGGTATAATTGCAATGCCAAAACAATATCTATTGCAAAACTATGAGTCACGTTTGTGTAAAGCTTTTGGAATATGGCATTAAATATTTTGATAGGTTTATTAGGATACCTCTTACATGACATGAGTTGGTTATACATGATGGTAGGATATAGCAATGACCTAAATTGATTAACAAAGGTAGCTTCCAACTGGGCCCAATCTGTAATGGACCCTGTAGGAATATTCCTATACCACCCATGAACCATTTGGTCAAAGCTATTAGGGAAGAGTCGATAAGTGACGTCTTCATGAATGACTCCCTACCTAATCATGTGATCCTTGTAAATTTGAACATGCTCTTCAGCTGAAATGGGACCATCATGGAAAAACTTAGGGATAGATCTCTCAAGTTTCATAGGTATGTCATGGACATCCCCAGGTATACTTAACGAAGAACTTTGGATACCAAACCAGGGAATTGGTTGTTGCTGCTGCTGTTGTTGGGCCATATTAACCAAAGGTAATGACCTTACTAAATTAGTTGACACAATCAGGATGATGAAGATGGGTACACTTGATGTAGCTCTTGTGGTGGAACTAATGGGTGCACACCCACTAAAGGTATTCATATTCAGAGGTCTAAGAGCTAGCCTTTCTAAATATTGGCAAATCGTCTCTAAACCTAATGTATCAGAAGGCTCAAACAAGATTTTGATCCCTTGGATTTTGTATCTTTGTTTTCTAGGTTTGGGAGAAAGACTTTAAAAATGGTTTCCTCAGTGGTTTTGGACCTAGTAGTAATGCGTCTAGGTGGGTCCAGCCTAGGAAACTTAAATCTATTCTATTAAGACTTCTCACAAACTAGTCAAGAGTAACATTTTGCACCTGCAAACACAATATTGTTGAATCAAAACTGACCACATTAGCATTAGCAAGGACTAAATAACAAAGCATAAAAGAAGACCCTCCTTCTAGCACCAAAGATGTTGAGTGTATATTTTTCCCAATTGCAAAATACCACCACATGCAGAGTATTGAACAAAAAACTCTCTCTTGAAAAGAAACCAAATGACAAACATTCAACTTCTCCAAGGTTTTGGTAAAATATCTAAAAGGTTACAATAATGCTAGAAATAATTCAATGATGCATGTGACCATAAAAAAGGGGCATTTTTTGGTTCTAAAAAATGCTTAGTGATTGAAAGATCTAACTAAAAGCAAATATAAAATAAAAGTAGTTCTTTTTAGTGTTTTTTTTAAATTGGTGCTACCCTGAATCCCTGTTAGTAAAGTATTTTATCGTCACTTAAAAGGTTTCAAATGATACAATGTGTAATTTTCCACCTTATTTTAATGTCCGTGCCTTTAATATTAAGTAAATTTTAGATAGTGGGTTCATTTTATCTTCCTTATGTTGATGCCACTACCCTAATAGTGATTAGTAGAAATTAACATGTTAGCAATGTTAGCAAAGTTAGCTTTCACTTCTTATCTTAACTTAATGTGAAATTTTAGGTTAGCATCCCTCCTAAACCATGTATTTTATCTAAAAATTTATATTAATGAAGTTTGGAGGTGCAAAAATTCTGGAAAATGACCAAAATGAAAAAAAATTGAAAGCTTAACAATTCTAGAAATGGACCAAAATAGAAATGAAACTGAAATGAAATTAGCAGAAATTCTGGAAAAGGACTAGAATGGAAAAAAAAAGAAAATGAAATTTTGGATGGACCAGAATGAAATGATTGAATGCTTAAAATAAAATGAACTTAAATAAATAAATAAAAATACAAATTTGGTTAGCTAAAAAATTCAAATTATGAATCAGTTTAGCAAGCTCTTCCCTGCAAAATCCCAAGTTATGAGGTAATCGTAAAACAACCTGAATTAATGGACCCGTAATGTAAGCAGAATACCATTAAATCAAGTGTGAGACTCAAAGGAAACATAGAGAAATTACATCATCTTGACCTTCACCTATTGCAATCCATTTCATGGCATAAGACAATGGCTAGAAGTCACTAAAATGTAGAAATGATAAGACACTAAAAACGTTAGTTTTATGATAAAAAACCTCCTTTTGATTTTGCTCACAAAATTTTTCTACTGTTTCAAAATTTGAAAATTCTCTTTCTTATTGCTTTTCGGAATGTTACATCATTTCTAGACCCCCTCCTAAAAATGTAGGATAGCAAGGTATAAATAATGCTTGGAAGTCCTTTTTCTTCAGCTTCTTTCACAATCAAAATAATGAATGGACATAAGAAGATAATCCATCATCATTTTCTATGATTTAATACAATAAAAATAACACTTCTAAATATTTTTTAAAAAAATAATAAAACCAACAAAAAACATAGCCTTGCATGACTCCTTATGTATCCCATTTCTCTTATCACATAAGCATTCTACCCAAGAACACCCATTTGCATCCATCAAAATGAATGATAAAAAAAAACATTTAAATCTACCTTATAACCCCTACAATTTTAAACTTCCTTTAAAACAATGAATTTAATAAAACCACATTCACATAAATTAAAATAAGGTAGGCCAATCTTATTCAGTGAAATTTTCGTTGTTGCTCTTCGAAACCAAGACCCGATGGTATCCCTTCGAAGCCATACCCACATGCCGAAGGAATGAGATGGCATTCCTCATCCTTGGTACTTTGGTGTCCACATAACTAAATGATGCCATCATGTTATTGACGCATCCATGGTGTTGTACAATACATCACCATGGTGCTACGATCGGTGCAACCATGGCATTTTCCAATGCATTACCATGGTGATGCGATTGATGTAGCCATGACGTTGTCTAATACATTGCCATGGTGCTATGAATGACATAGCCATGGTGCTATTAAACATACGCAACCATGGTGCTACCATCGATCTACGTAGTCATGGTGCTACCATAGATCTATGTAGCCATGACACTGACAACCTCACATAGCCATGGTGCTGTCGAGCTCGCACTCACGTTGTGCAACAAAAAAAAATCCACACACTCAAGACAGGCTTTTAAATCCATCAATTAGGGTTATAGGTTGCCTTAATAACGCTTCTTTGTCCTTGTTCGACGACATGCCTCTGTTTCACTGTCAAATTTGGTGCCTTACATGTTGTCCTCCTAAAACCCTAACACTATCTTTGGATTTCTTCCTTGTCGACGTTACTCCATGACGTATCATGCCGCCATGGCATAAAACATTTTTGAAATATCCACCCTTGCCTTTGAATATTTTTGAATGGCCACCATCGCCTTCTCCTACAATCACATGCAATATGATTAAACATTACCTTAAATATTATTATCATATCCTTTGTAAAGTATATTATAATAATATTATTATATACAATATAATAATATTATTATAATAATAATATTTTAGAACATTATAATATAATCTTAATAATATTACTATTATGTACATAATATAATTAATGTAATTATATTATGTAGATAATAGCATATTACTTTCTATCTCAATATATTTGTCCCTTTTGCATTCTCTTATTGTTTTAGGTAATGTTTTGGTTAGACCTTGCTTTGTTTAACACATTCCATCACTTTAGACAATATGAAGAACATTAAACTCTATTTATCAAAATGTATTTTAATTAATCTAAGCATTAATGCCTAGATTAATTAATCATTTAAATATCAAATAACTAACTAAAAAAAATCATTAAAATAAAATGGTAAAACATCACTATTCTTATAAGCCCAAAGAAAACCAAAAACCTTTAATACCAAAACATGACAAGTGGGTCCCCAAGAAGTTTGGGGTAGTTGTGGAAACTCCACAACAATATCCCTCTAAAGTTCACATCACCGTGGAACCTACGAGCCACAATCACAAAATTAAAACGAGTTCATTCATATAAAAATCATAAAATCATTTTTAATAGAACTCAGGAAGCATAAGGTTACATTTAAATTGCTTTTTATTTATGTGCTTATATATATATTGGAACCAACAACTATATTCAATAAATATCAAAAACTCCTTCTATTTATTAATATTTTAATTATCATTATTATTATATGAAATATAATAATAATACTAATAATATTTTTATATTATTATCATACCTACAAATGAAAGCCAACACGAAAATTAAACCAAAAAATTGCAAACAACAAACTTGACGAAAAACTCAACGACACAAAAGTGACGACAAAAATTGTCGACAGAAAAGAAATCTTCGACAATAAAATATCGTCAACAATAAAAAGTTGTCAACAATAAAAAATATCAAAAAATTATTGTTAATAAATTAACAAACACTACAACCTAGAACACAAGTGAACTCATAAAACTCTCAAAACGAATCAAAATCCCGAAACACAAATTTTAAAAGGTGAATCTCCAATTTTATGATACATTAAGGAACAACCACACCACTATCCAAACTATTCAAATTATTCAAATGAATAAAAAGAATCTAGTAAAACAAGACCAAGAATTGAAGTTGAACATGAGAAGCTGCAAAATTATTCACTCCCACTACTTGTTAGGAATGGAGCCTAATTATGAGGAGGCTAAACAGAGAAAGTTTTTGGATTTACTGTAGGACGGGCAGGGAATGTTTCCAGATTTACAGTATGTTAATCTACCAGAGAAAGTTTTCGGATTTACAACAGGACAGCCAGGGAAAGTTTTTTTGTTTTTATCCCAAAATTAGGTGCTAGGAACTCAGTTTTAATCTTTGAATGTATTAAGAAAAACAATTTTTTTTTCTATTTTTTTCTTTTATATAGTTGTGAGGAAAAACAAAGTATACAATGAAAATTACTGTGTTGATTCCTTGTAAATATAGAGAGGAGATTACATTAGATGTTTGTTGTAGGTTGTAACCCTCTATTGCTTGGATTGAGAAAGAAGGACTGAATATTCTCGATGGATGTAACCCACATTGGATGAACCACGTTAAAATCGTTGTCTCTTCTACTGTGTGTTTGTATTATTTTGTTAATTCTTTTGTTAAAGTTTGAAACACTATAATTGCTTTTCTATATTTTATATAGTGATTTACTCTAACAAGTGGTATCAGAGTGGTTGTTTTGTTGGGTGCACTTGACAGAATGAGAATTTTTGGATCAAGTGGGAGCAATGGTGAAAGAAGGGAGGTTTAGAGTTCAAAAATTCAATGGTCAGAACTTTCAATTCTGGAATATGCAGATGGAGGATTACTTGTACCAGAAGGATCTTTACTTACCTCTTGAGGGGGAAACAGAGAGACCTTCAACTATGTCTGATGAGGAGTGGATTCTCCTTGATAGAAAGACATTGGGTACTATGAGGTTGTGCTTGGGAGCCACCGTAGCCTTCAACATCTCTAATGAAAAGACTACCCAGGGAGTCATGGATAAGTTGGCCAAGATGTATGAGAAACCATCAGCATCAAATAAGGTATTCACATTGAAAAGGTTATTTAACATGAAAATGAGTGAAGGAGGATCTGTGCATGATCATTTAAATGAATTTTATACTGTCACTAATCAATTGCATTTAGTAGGATTGGATTTTGATGATGATCTTAGGGCCTTATTAATCTTATGCTCTCTTCCAAAAAGTTGGAACAGTTTTGTAATGGCGGTAAGTAACTCTGCTTCGCGTTCAAATAAATTAGAATTTGATGATGTGGTTGGTGTGATACTCAGTGAGGACATGAGAAGAAAAACCACAGGAGAATCATCTAGCATTGCCTTAATTGTTGATAATAGAGGAAGAGGAAGAGAAAGAGACAAGAGTTCACATCGTGGCAAATCCAAAGGCAGATCCAAATCACATGGAAAAGGAAAGCTACAGTGTTGGCACTGTGGCAAAAAGGGTCATCTCAAGAAGGACTGTTGGCAAAGAAAGGGTGATGGAAATGAAGGTCATGATAATAATGGTAACACTTCGAAGCCAATATCATCGGACAAATTCTACAAGATGCTTTAATATTATCTCTTGATAGAAATAGTGATTATTGGGTAATTGATAGTGTTGCTTCATTCCATGCTACCTCACATAAGGAATACTTCATAGATTATGTTTCGGAGATTATGGACAAGTTCTGTTGGGAAATGACCAACCATGTAAAATCATGGGTATTAGAAAGATTTTGATTAAATCCCCAAATGGATGTCAATGGGCTCTTAAAGAGGTGAGACACATACCAGATTTAAAGAGAAATCTTATATCGGTAAGTAAGCTTGATGGTGAAGGATACACGGTTGCATTCGGAAAAAATGCTTGGAAAGTTACTAAAGGTTCATTGATAGTAGCTAGAGGTAAATTGGTGGGTACTCTTTATTTACTTACTGATTTTTCTCACTGCTCCATGAATTTAGTTTCTACAAGTGAGAGTGCATCTTTGTGGCACCAAAGACTTGGCCATATGAGTGGAAAAGGTATGGAAATTTTACATTCAAGAAAGTTATTGCCTAAGTTAAAAGAGATTGATTTGGAATTTTGTGAGGATTGTGTTTATGGTAAAGCAAAGAGAGTTAGATTTCTCAATGATGGCAAGGGAAGGAAGAAAGAGAAATTGGAGCTTGTGCACTCAGATGTTTGGGGCCCAACTCAGGTAAATTCTCTTGGAGGTTCCTCTTACTATGTACTTTTTATTGATGATGCAACAAGGAAAACATGGATATATTGCATTAAGAATAAAAGTGATGTTTTTAATACCTTCAAGAATTGGAAAGCATTAGTTGAAAATGAAACTGGAAAAAGGGTAAAGTGTCTAAAGTCGGATAATGGTGGAGAATATTGCAGAAGAGAATTTGATGTGTTTTGTTCTAAAAATGGAATTAGAAGAATCAAGGTAGTTCCAAGAACACCTCAAGAAAATGGGGTTGATGAAAGAATGAATAGAACCATCATGGAGCGTGCTAGGAGCATGAGAATACATGCAGGATTACCATTATTTTTATGGGCTCATGTTGTTGATACTGCAGTATATCTGATTAATAGAGGATCGTCTAGTGCCTTGGATGGAGGAATTCTGGAAGAGCTTTGGATAGGTAAACCAGTAAATTATTCTTTCCTTAAGGTATTTGGATGTGAGGCTTTTATGCATATAGACAAAGAGAATAGAAATAAGTTAGATGCTAAGGCCCAAAAGTGCTATTTTATTGGTTATGATATTGATGTCTTGGGTTATAGATTATGGGATTGTGATAACTAAAAAGTCGTTAGAAGTAGGGATGTCATATTTAATGAAAAAAACTTGTATAAAGATCGATTGCAGGGAAAGAAACAGAAAAATGAAATTATTGAATACATAGACCTTGATGGACACATAGAAAAGGTAACTCTAAAAGTGGTAGAAGATCAAAATGTACAACAGCAGCAACAAGCACCTCAATCTCCAGAAAGTGTTGTTAGACGATCTACCAGGATAAGTAAAATTCCTCAACGTTTCTCTGATTATGTTTTGTATACTGATCTTTGGTGAGCCAGAATGTTTTCAGGAAGCATTACATATGGATACCAGGAATAAGTGGTAGCTTGCAATGAATGAAGAAATAGACTCTTTATTCCACAACCAAACTTGGGATTTGGTTGAGCTACCCAAAGGTAAAAGAGCTTTGACCAATAAATGGGTGTACAAGATTAAAGAGGATAATGAAGGGCATAAGAGATACAAAGCAAGACTAGTGGTCAAGGGATTCACTCAGAAAAAGATATTGATTTTGATGAGATTTTTTCTCCAGTTGTAAAAATGACCTCTATTAGAGCTATTTTGAGTCTTATAGCTATAGAAAATTTGTATCTGGAGCAATTGGATGTGAAGACAACATTTATTCATGGTGATTTGGACGAGGAAATTTATATGCACCAACCAGAAGGCTTTCAGGTGAAAGGTAAAGAGGATTGGGTATGTAAACTAAAAAAGAGCTTGTATGGGTTAAAACAAGCTCCTAGATAGTGGTATTTAAAATTTGATAAGTTCATGGCTAATAAAAGGTTTGAAAGATGTCAAAGTGATCACTATGTATATTTTAATCAAAATGGAAATGGTAACTATGTTATTTTGCTATTGTATGTGGATGACATGTGAGTTGCAGGAAAAAATATGCAAGATATAAAAATGCTCAAGAAGAAGTTGGCTAAATCCTTTTCCATGAAGGATTTGGGAGAAGCCAAACAAATCCTCGGTATGAGGATAACAAGAGACAAGGAGAGTCACACTCTAAAATTATCACAAGCAAAATACATTGAAAATGTGCTTAAGAGATTCAACATGAACAATGCAAAGTCTGTTGCTACTCCATTGGCAAAGCATTTCAAAATCACCAAAGATTTGTGTCCCAAGACACAAAAGGAACAAGAGCATATGGTTAAGGTCCCTTTGCTTCAGCGGTTGTAAGATTGATGTATGCAATAGTTTGTCCAAGACCAGACATTGCCCATGCAGTGGGAGTAGTGAGTAGATTTATGAGTAATCTGAGAAAAGGACATTGGCAAGCGGTAAAATGGATACTCAGGTACTTGAGAGGAACTTCAAATTATCCTTTGAATTTTGGAGGCTCTAATATATGCTTGAAAGGTTTTGTAGATTTTGATATGGCAGGTGATCTTGATGGTGGAAGGAGCACTATTGGCTACATATTTACTATAGGAGGACGAGCGGTTAGTTGGATTTCTAAACTCCAACACGTAGTTGCCCTTTCAACCAATGAAGCTGAATATGTTGCTGCTGCAGAAGAAATCAAAGAGATGGTTTGGTTGCAAAGACTAATGGAAGAACTGGGGAAGAAGCAAGAGGATAATAGGTTGTGGAGTGATAGCCAGAGTGCTATACACCTTGCGAAGAATTTGGCATTCCATTCAAAAACTAAAGACATCAAACTCAGGTATCATTTCATTAGATTAGTAGTGGAAGATGGATATTTGAAATTAGGGAAAGTTTACACATCACAAAATCCTGCTGATATGCTTACAAAAGTGGTGTCAAGAGAAAAGTTGAGCTTTTACTCAACTTCAGTTGGCCTTAAGGAATTAGAGGCCATGATGAGAATTTTTCAGTCCTTGGTTGTAGTATGGTGCAATGGAATTAGTCTCCAAGTGAAAGATTGTTAGGAACGAAGCCTAATTATGAGGAGGCTAAACATAGAAAGTTTCTGGATTTACTGCAGGACGGGCAGGGAAATTTTCTAGATTTACAGTCTGTTAGTCTACCAGAGAAAGTTTTCGGATTTACAACGGGACAGACCGGGAAAAGTTTTTTTGTTTTTATCCCAAAATTAGGTGTTGGGAACTCAGTTTTAATCTTGGAATGTATTAAGAAAAGCAGTTATTTTTTCTGTTTTTTTCTTATATATAGTTGTGAGGAAAAATAGAGTATACAATGAAAATTATTGTGTTGATTCCTTGTAAATATAGAGAGGAAATTACAACAGATGTTTGCTGTAGGTTGTAACCCTTTATTGCTTGGATTGAGAAAGAAGGACTAAAAATTCTTGATGGATGTAACCCACATTGGATGAACCACATTAAAATCGTCGTCTCTTCTACTATGTTTTTGTTTTATTTTGTTAATTCTGTTGTTAAAGTTTGAAACACTATAATTGCTTTTCTATATTTTATATAGTGATTTACTCTAACACTACTACCATTCCAAGTTAACATTTTAGACCAAGGGAACAATTCGTTGTATAAAGGATAACAAAATATACGATTAAAGAAAAGCTAATGTCGTATGGTTGAAAGCAACATAATATAATGTTATATTAAAAATCTATTTATAATAAATAATTTTAATATTATATTAATAATCTATTTATAACAAATAATTCTAAATTGCGAGTAATTCGTTCTTTCAAAAAATATTGTAATGTATAAAATAACAATGAAGAAGCAATGAAATTTTCATCTAATAAAAATAAAAACCAATCATATTAATAGAATATAAAAAGAAAATCACTACATTTTGCACTTACATGAATGTTTATAAAAAAATTCATTGTTTAATACTTGTACGAAAACTAAAAGTTAATATTATATCATATAAAAATAAAATTTCTCTTCGACACAACGACAACAAACTTTCAAAATTTAGGTAACCCGTCATTTTCTTAAAATGCCAACCCACTACCCGTGTGAGTACAATTTATTTGTATATAATAATATAATTTATTTGGTTAAAACTTTTATATTCATCACTGCTAGACTTAATTGCCGAGTTTGGTGAAACGAAATTCTTCCGTTCCAAGTAAGGGAAATAGAAATTTCGCTCTGAATGATTCAAAACAATACAAATCTATGCTACCTAGGAAGGGGAAGATTTAAAAAAAAAAAAACAATTTATCTATATTATCTATAAGCACTAGATCCTTATAAATTTATTTATTATTTTAAAGTTTTTTTTTTTTGGTATGTATAAGAATGGATAACATTCCTTTTTTATCATTTTTTTTAATACATGAAAATCTATGTTTTACCTCCGTAAAGGAGTGAATGAGACTTCGGTGACTTGGTGTTGGTACATCAAGCTGACACACTTATTAAAATCAGGTCACTACCTTTATCCAACAAAATTTGCCTTCAAAATTTAATCTAAATTTTTTTCTTTATAAATATTTAAAACTTACCAATTTAATTAAAATTTTATTATTTTAAAAATTAGAGAAGAATACAAAGACAACGTTGACTTGGCATCTGTAAACCATTACTTGTGTCCATTGTAATGTTTGTTTGAAGTTGCTCGTCATAAGTCAAATGCTAAAATTGATGTTCCTCTGTAATCATTTCAAAGGTAGTGGTAACAAATTTTGACTTTGCGAGCAATACGACCCAGCAAAAGCATGCTCTGTACCCTAAATTGATAGGCTATCCAATGATCTTGTGTCGGTTTGGCCGCGTGGGGTACACAGAATCTAAGTATCCCCGAATAATTCACACTTACAAGTTGAATATCGAACCTTTCCGCGTCCAAGACTATAATGGCGACTAGAAATGCAAGCCTACTGCAATATGGAAAAATCAAAGAAACAAAAAGAAAAAAATTGAAAAGATAAAAGCTAGGCTCAGCCTGCAATTTTTTCTCTGCACGCGTTTTCCACGATAGTGTCGTTGCGTAAACAGATTGTCGACCTGTGTTTCTTGTGTTATAAAAGGACGTGATCGATACTCAATAGTCCGCAGATTTGAATTAAATCGAGTTGCTTGTTTAGATTAAACAATGGCTTTCTCTGCAGCATTGAGATACTCATGCCTTGTGTGTTTCACTTTGGTCTTGTGTTCGACGACGGCCGCATATGGGCAACTTAGCGCAACATTTTATAATTCGACATGTCCCAATCTTTTGTCGACGGTTAGAGCAGCAGTGAAGCAGGCTGTCGCCAACGAGAAGCGCATGGGAGCGTCGCTTCTCCGCCTTCACTTCCATGACTGCTTCGTTAATGTAAGAATTTCTCTGCATATGTTATGTTTCCTGCACAATATATTTCTGAGTTATGGAGCATTAATTTTTGTATTAGAAATTGCTAAATGCAAGCTGGTCGCTGCAGGGATGCGATGGATCTATTCTGCTGGATGACTCCTCGACTTTAACGGGAGAAAAGACTGCAGTTCCAAACAACAACTCGGCCAGAGGATTCGACGTGATAGACACCATCAAGACTCAGGTGGAGGCGATTTGTAGCGGAATTGTGTCTTGTGCTGACATTTTGGCCATCGCTGCTCGAGATTCAGTTGTCGAAGTAATTCTCTACATTGACACTTTTTTTATTCTCCACGTCCGATGTAGTGTGTTCAGGGAAGTTTGTATAGCAGTAGCGACAAGATTGTATTGTTTTTCATAACAATATTATTTTTCTTTCAAATTCTAGCTGGGAGGACGGTCATGGACAGTGATGCTTGGAAGAAGAGACTCGACAACTGCAAGTCTAAGCGGGGCAAACAACAATATTCCGGCTCCCACATCCAACCTCAGCGCACTCATCTCATCTTTCAGTGCTCAGGGGCTTTCTACCAGTGAAATGGTTGTCCTTGCGGGTAATATATGGTTCCAAGCTCACTATTTCTCTTTTATGGAAACCTTCCATGGTGCGAATGCCTAACATATATTTTCCGTTATTTGGCAGGTGCTCATACGATTGGTCAAGCGCGCTGCACTAATTTCAGGGCTCGCATCTACAACGAATCCAACATCGCTACCACGTTCGCTTCCTCTCTGAAATCCAACTGTCCAAGCACAGGAGGTGATGACAATCTGGCGCCATTGGATCTTCAGACTCCCACCACGTTCGACAACGATTACTACAAAAATCTGAGAAGCCAGAAAGGGCTTCTCCACTCGGACCAGCAGCTGTTTAATGGAGGTTCCACCGATTCTCAGGTTACCACCTACAGCAGCAATCAGAACACCTTTTTCAGCGACTTTGCTGCTGCGATGGTTAAAATGGGAAACATCAATCCTCTCACAGGTTCCAACGGAGAGATCCGAACGAACTGCAGGAAACCCAATTGATCGCCACAGCAAAATGCCGTAGATTCTTGGCTCTGCTATAAAATTTGTAGTATAAATGATTGATTGTTAATAAAGCTTGTACTCCGGGATTTGACGATCACGCGTCATGAGATCCAATGCCCATAAAATACGAGAGATGCATTTATTGTTCCTTACGATCGTTAGAGCTTTAAACCCTGGAGTTCTAGGTGATGGTGTAGAAAATTCAAACTAAATAAAATTTGAATTCCTTTATAGTCTTCTTTGTTTTTTTTTTTTAAATGGTGGAATTGGTCCGCCTTGTCCGCCTTTTTACCGTCGGGTACGGTAAGCGAGATTTCAGGATTTGTGTTTTGGATGTCTATGTTTGCTTAAACCAATTGATTTATACCTCCATCTATTTCGCTAAATCAATTAATCTAATATCTCAAACCTTCCCAATGATAATCTTCTTAAAATCTTTTGACCTATAAATTTGTTTCGTTAAATTAATTGGATAGTTGCACTCACCGCCTATATTTTTTATTCCAATTAAAGATGCCCCATGTAATTGTAACGAGATTACTTTCTTTAAGTCTTAAACTCCAGATTTCTTAACATCGTTCCAGCTTTACCAAGACTAAACTAATCTTATTACATCTAAATAATAATTGAATAATTAAATTCTATTAATCTAAATTTTAAATAGTAAAAATAATTCATATAGAATCTGTGTTTTCGATAAAGCCTATGTATCATAATTTTTTGGAATTTTAAGTGCTTACTTTGTAAGGAAGGTCATTAGTAATAGTTTATTGTAGAAATGATTATATTACTGGAAATGAGTAGATTATGGTCAAGTATAATGCTCTTTTTTGGAACATAAATTTTTCCAACTTTTTATTACATAAGTTAATTGTAATGATTTAGCTTTTTCCAACTTTCAAAAGGTTATTTAAATTATTTTAGTAGTATTGTTCTTAATTATGTGTAATTTTATAATAAATAAAGAAGATGTAGAGAAAACATGTGTAAATACACAAAATATAAATATATTTAAAAATTATTATTGTTTATTTTTATTTTTTAAATTTAAATAAATAAATTTAACTATTATATAAATATTATATTATTTTGGTTGATGTAGAATTATGTAATATATTTAAAAATTAATGGAATTACTTGATTATCTAGTAAGTAAGTAAAGATAAGATTTATTCACCAACATTATCAATTGGATTTTGGATACCCAATTCAGCTTTTTGGTAGGGTGGAGATTTGAACCTGGAACCTCCCTTGGAGGATTGCCCTCTCCTCTCCAACTCACCTACAACACTTGAAAAAAAAAAAAAAAAAATAACATTTATAGAAAAAATAAAAGAATTACTAATAGTTCACTATAGTAAAGGTCATTATTTAAAGTTCACTATAGTAAAGGTCATTACTAATATTTCACTATAGAAATGATTATATTACTGGAAATGAGTAGATTATAAGTATAATGCTCTTTTTCCCAACATTAGATTTATATATATATATATATATATATATATATATATATATATATATATATATATATATATATAACTATTTAGCTTATTTTTCATTTTATTTACATTATTTAATTGTAATGATATAGTTTTTGTCAACTTTTAAAGATTATTTAAATTATTTTACTAGAATTGTTCTTAATTATGTGTAATTTTATAAATAAATAAAAAAAGATATAGAGAAAACATGTATCAATAGAAAAATAAACAAAACATAAATATGTTTAAATTTTATTATTGTTTATGTTCTTTTTTAAAAAATTAAATAAATAAATTTAACTATTATATGTAAATATTATATTATTTTGGTTTATGTACAATTATGCAATATATTTAGGAATGAATGGAATTACTTCATTATCAAGTAAAGTAAGAAAAGATAACACTTATAGATAAAAAAATAAAGGCTTCCTTTGATATCAATAATATATTATTAAATGAATAGAAGATATTAATTTAATAAGAAAAATATCCCTTACAAACTACCAATTTATTAAAATAAATTCTAAATCAAATTAATCACTTCATTATTAGGGTTTAGTATAAATGACTTCACTTAAAATTACCAAATTAGGTAGTGGTTGCATTTGATCAGCTATGCCCTCACTTAATAAGTGTAACCAAGTCAATAGTTATTCTTATTTTGATCCATTGACCAATCAAATCATAATTGACCTAATTCATTAATTAGTTACATCTAAATTTTGTAGATCTAGGTTAATTTGTTAAAAATGTTATTGTTTTTTAATTTGATCAACAACATTCTCCCATCATCATAGTTTTTATATAGGAACTTTCAACAACATTCTAGAGTGCTAAGAATTTATCATTAATTTTTTTCTCAAGTTTTCTTAATTTAGTTGCATTAGGTTTAATCCCTCTAAGTGCGCTAGGAACTAGTGGAAGAAAAACCAAAGGGTCCATATTTGGTGGATACTATATGCTCAACCTAGCATCCTATCCACTACTGACTCCATCACCTCCAACTATATATCCATATATATCCCCATAATCTCCTCCTTGTATCCTATTATCGTTACTCTTCCTCCTCATACAATATTAAACTTCCCTAAATACCATAATGACATGCTCAAATAAGTCAAGTATGGGAGGCATTAAAGGATGTGGTATCACAATTTTTGGAGTCACTTGCTCTAGAAAAAGGTCAACATACCATATTCAATACCCAACTACCACTCCTAGGTCATCTCTACCTAGATGTATAATATGGGTATCATTAGTTTCATCCTCAAAAAATAACAAAATAGCATAACACCCACCAAAATTGACCTCTCAAGTAGAGCATCAAAACTACATATCTCTATTCATAATAATCCTAATTAAACCTATGTAGCTTCTACTCATCCTATTTTTTGGTTAGACATCTAATATACTAACCCTAATGAAATCCCACCAATCCTTAATCTAACTAGTATGACCTCTCTAATGATACTAAGTCACCTACTTACCCCTCAACTCATCAATAACCTATTGAACATTCATTAATGTACCTTTAACCACTTTTTATACTCCACCACATATATAAGCCATAAATATCCCTAGATCATAAGCCTAGCCCTTATATCATGGAGGTATCCTAATAGCCATGTGATTCCATACCTAAAATTATAAGAGTATACAACAAATAATGCCCTTATCATTGTAGTACACCACTCTATGAAGGGTCCTATATAATCACTCCAACACTATTGTACCCTATGCAAATATGATCTAACCATGTTTAATCATTGCTATAACCTATCTCAAATCCCATATCAAATCCTACCATGAGTAGCCTAGGCACCAAAGAGCCTAAGGTGGTAGTAATATGATCTAAATCACCACCCTTGGAGGTAAAATTAATATCAAGGATTGAACTTATTGTAAACATATTCCTCTTTTTTTCAAGAGCTCTATACATCATTATTCATAAATTTCCAATTGGACCAGAGCCCTTTGATACGAACATTTAGAATTTGCTACACATCCTCCAAGGTGATTATTATCTCTCTTATAGGTATAAAAAAGATATTTGTCATTTTTAGAGAATATTATATTAATTGGTACATGTCAATATACCACCTTGGTACATTATTGTAAATATTATATTAGGATCATGTTTTAGATTAGTGAGTTAGTTAATATTTGACGTAATATAACAAGGTGTAAGAAATGTACACGTATCATGTAATTATGTGTGCAAGTGTTATGAGTGTAAATATGCACAAGTGTTTAATATGTAAGGGTGCACATGTGTCCTTAGATTATAAAGAGTTATGTTAAGAGTCAAATCTAAGTTTGCATACAAGATAGTGTCATGTGTATGCAAGTATCAAATAGAGAAGCCAAGAGTCATGAGGCTTACCATATGGAAAGGAAGAGTTATGGGATCCAAAGATTCATCCTAGAAAGGTTGTATATTACTCCATAGAGAACATAGAAAAATATCACCAACATCACTTATATAATCCGCATTGTCTACATATTGAGTATTGAAGTATTTGTAACAAAAATAGGAGTAATACAAGTTTACATACATTTGAGCAACTAGTATTGTAAGTGCTATTATATTGTATATTTTAGGATTTACATTCATATTAAGTGTATTATTGAATGTTATCTTATTAAGCCTTGATAATACATATTACATATCTAGTTTATCTTTGTTAAAATATTATTAGGTCCATTATATTTTAACTTTATTATATTCAACCCTGTGATTATTTTATTCTGATGATTTATAATGAGTATTAGATTATAAAAAGCTTTTTAGTGGTATTAGAGCCACAACAGGGTGACTTGCATAATATTTGAAAGTTGTAGAAGCTTAAGGATATTAAAACTGGGTAGGAAAAACTAATGAAGATAAGTATATCCACAAGGTTGAAGAAAAACTAGGGAAGCTAGGAGTATTTCCACTTAGGTTTAAGGATAACTAGTGAAGAATAAATTTCACATTAAGAGAGAACCAACTCATAAGAAAGTTTGGTCATTCTCATTCTACTTCATTAATTTAAATGTATTAAATTCTTAGGTAATTCTAGAAAAAGCTATCTAAGAATTTACTATAGTGAAAAAATGATCTTTAAAATTTAAGAAGCTTCCTACAACAAATAGAAAAGACTTTCATCTTTGATTTCTTGAAGGTCGTGATGTTTCCTCATGCAGGGATTGATTGGAATTGTAGTTAAGTCTCAAATATATATCTTGAGAAGTGTTTAAGGTCATTAATAAAAAGACCTTGATAAGATAGATTGAGTTAACTTGGTACAAAATATCTATCTAGAATAGAAGGTAATTTATAAGATTGATTTCAGGTCTTGAAGATAAATCTTGATATTGGTAGATAAAGGAGACCAAATAAAAGAGGTCCCATAAGAAGTAAAAAAAGATAGCTATTAGAAAAGGTCCCATTGAAGGTTGAAGGAGACTAGCTAAAGAAGATCCCTTTAAAGGTCGAAGGCAGAGACAAGAGATCTATTGAAAGAGGTCCTTTATATATTGGTCCTTAGCAAGAAAAGATACCATTGATAAATATTACTCTACAAAGATAGAAATAAAGGAAGAAAACATGAAGGTTGCAAGAAGACTTCAAGAGAGTAAGAAAAATTGAAGGTATCAAGAAGACTTCAATCAAGAAAAATTTGAAGATAATATTTTTGGAAGGTAAGTATAACAAAATTCAAGACAACAAGAAGTCTTGAGGATAATCTTAGTTAAATAACAACAGATTTTTGACAAAGATAGAGTAGGGAAACATATTTTGTTATGGAATAGATTAATGCAAAGCATCATAGAAGTCTCTAGAAGGACAACATAAGAATATAACAACATAGAACAACATAAGACCAAGATAGGATTGATACCATAGAGTAGGTCTCATTTTGAGAATAACAACTTAGAATCCAAGAGTAATAGCATAAGGATATTGAAGTAATTTATGACTTTTGGGAGAAGAATATTGTAAAAATTGTGAACCCCCATTACAAATGAATGCCAAGGATTACAAAGTTGAAATTACAAGGGAATGCCAAGGTATGTGAGAAACAAGAATAAGCTATCATTAGAATATTTACGGATATTTATGTTTCTTAAAGGTATTGAGTGAATCTTGTGCAAAGTTTGAAGTGTAAATTTTATTTTTGAAGCCTTTGGAGTCACCTGAACCTGCATAGCAACATAGAAGAAATAAATCAATAGGTGAGAAGATATTTACAAAAGAGTACCATGACATACAAAATACAAGTTGATCACAAGCAAAGAGTAAACTAATTTTAGGTTGGAAATTTTTTTTAGGCACATTTCTAGAAGGTGTAATTCCAAAAGGCACTTATAATAAAATGGAACGGAAGAATATTTAACCTTGTAAGGTCTTGAAGAATTTTTTTGTGTATGCTTATGAATTAGAACTACATAGAGTGGATTTGTATCTCATATTCAATGTAGCATACCTATACTCATATTACAAAGGATCAACTAGTGAGTAGGATAGTGTAACTTTAAAACCTTAAAAGGTTGAATGGGTATGATAATTTCCAGAGAAGGAACAAGATGAAAATGAGGTACTCATAGGCTCTAACTAAAGATGCAATGTAGATAAAGAATCAGGTAACTAAAGATGCAATGTAGATAAATGTATCTCAGATTACAAAGTATGAATTTCAAATTTAAGGTTTACAAAATGTTCATGAAACATTTATTTTACTCGACGAGTGTGATGAGCTAATGAGTACGATGTGGAAGCATCTTGACAACCAACTATTTTATAACTAAATTATTATGAAACTAAAAGGACAATTTTTTGGGTTGTTATGTAACTACTTTTCAAATATTTAAATCTAAGATTTGTCTCTAGAAAAATAAGAGAGAAGGGTTCTCAAAAACTCAGCCTTTTATCCTCAATGAAAATAAATAAATGAAAATTTTACTAGTAATTATTTGAGTCTTAGTTGTTGTTGAATGTGTATATATTCAACTTGAAAGATCATATTGCTTTTTTCTTGTGTGTAGGATACAAAAAAAATCTCACTAAAGCATTCGAAAACAAATGAAAGAGAAGCAAGTGGTAGATGTCATTCAATAGAAAGGAAAATGAATTGCTGAAAGAGGAATGTTAATTTAAAGGTGATAGAAAAGTTATTGAAATAAAAAATATCCGTCTAGGTGAGATTACCATCTAGTCCTACTTATTCAAATCAAGAAGACCACTTTTAAGCGATTAAGTGGTAAAAGGAAAACCACTACTTAATAATAAATATGATCATATTTAACCTTTGACATTCAAGTAACTTTGATCATATTTTACCCAATTGTGAAATTATTCTTTTCCTTAGGGTTTTGATCCCAAAACCCTCTCTTGCAGAGAAGTTAAACAAAATAACTTCTCCAAGGTCTCTGCTATATTAGCATTATGCTAGGAGTACCTTAATTATTGCAAGTAACTGTAAACAAGGGGTACGTGTTGGTTCATTTTACCATGTTATATTAATGATTGTTCATAAACCTTAAATAAAAGTAAATGTGAATTGACCCTCATATGACCACGATGTAGCCTTAATTCCTTTTATCTTGAATGCTTTTAGGTAGATTTTATTTTACTTGATTAAGTGGATTTTAAACAAGGTTTATCTTGCATTAAATAATACTTTAAGCATGAAATAGAAGATTAAATATATCTATGAATGTGAATCCTAAAATTATGAAAAGATCAATTAAATGTAACTCTTATCATGAAGATGAAGAAAGCCTTTGATGTAATTGATAAATTGTTCCTCTTTGATGAAATTAATTTTCATAAAGAGACACCAATTTATTGCTTAAAGTAATAGCCTCATAATGTAATTATGAATTATCCCTCTTTAATGAAATTAATTTTCATTAAGAAGAAATAGTTTCATGCTTTAAAACCAATACCTTTGATGTAAAGGTAAATTACCCCTCTTCAATGAAATCAAAATTTTTATGAAGAAAGGTGCATTTATTGCTATGAAAATGATAACTTATGAAATGCCATAAAATTAACCCTCCTTCAATGAAATTGAAATTTTCATGAAAGAAAGCTCATTTATGCTTGCAAATAAAAACATAAAGTAGAAAACATCTGATTTGCCTTGAAAATGTAAAAAAATGAATTTCCAAAATTATAAAAACCCTTAAAAATAGTAGTTTTCAAAAATATTTATAAAATTGAAATGGCCTCGAAATTAGTCCAAATCTATTGTGTATGATAGATTGTATATCATGCTTCGCACTCATGTAATTATTTTTGTCATTTTATTTTTTTTCGATTTTTATTTTTATGTCCGAAGGTTTAAAAAAAATGCAAAATGAAGGGTTAGAAAAACAGAAAATAAAATTTGAAAATAAACTGAATGTTGAAAACCTAAACATGCAAAGCCTTTTCAGTATGATGGCACCCCGTCCTGCAAAACCGAAGATGTTGGAAACTCTTACATGCAACCTATTCTATTCTAACCTATGTCCACACAATCAAAATAAATCAAGTGCTAGCTTCTAAGGACATAGAAAATGAATTTCAAACTTCAAATATTCACTTGATGTAACCATAAAAATGCATAAAAATCACTTATAAATTCAAAAAATGAAAAGGAATAGATAATAAAGATTAAATCTAACCATGCAAAAATTTCTCCTTCTTTCTTGCTAACAAGGCCTAATTTTTTAGAAAAATATTTACATTAAAATAATTTCTTCATTTTTACAATGGTATTTTGACAGCATATCTCTGGTTTTCCAAAAAAAAAAACCAACCCCTCTTTCATCTCTGAAATCCATATTTAAAAATATCAAAACCCTTTCCATTCCTTCTCAAACGTTGTCTCTTTGTTTTCGTCTCAACATTTTGTTTTAGTTTCCAATGCCTTCTTTTCATTTTCCTCTATTTTTTGTTTTGGTTTCATTCTCTTCATCCCATTTGGCATTCGAAACACATTCTTCATACCCTAATGCATAATGGCCAATTAGCATCAATCATTTCCTTAAAATAACACATCTTTTGTGCATGGTTAACGTGTATCCGTTACACTCCCTAGCGATTATCCTTTAAAGCCCCATATGATTATCTATTTAAAAATTTAAGACTTGTAATATGGTTTTAGAAAGCCTTTGACCAAATAAATATGGCCCTTTGAGTGTAAGGTAAGCATAACCCCATTATATTATTTTAATCACCTATCGTTGTGATGTCGCTTCTCCTTGACGTGATGCCTGCACAACCCCATAAAATGCAGCCACGTCCCATTGAATTCGAGACCTCGTAGTCTATATTCTTCTTCAAACGGTGACCCTTCCATCCTTATTGCATGTCATGATTGATTTACTCTCAGTAATGAGTACACACGTGAAAGCACAAGGATACGGAAACAAAAAAGGAAAATTCCAAGTACGATGCGTGTAAAACCAAACTTAACGCCAAAAGCCTATATATTGAAAAATGCATGATAGGAAAGAACATAAACGAATCGACACATGATAAAAGCAATATGGAATACGAACATTTTTATTGATATGCTTTTAAAGTCATGTTACAATACGTCTCCTTCCATTTTAAGGGATAGGAGCATTAAATATGTTTCTTATCACATCCATGGATAGCAATCCTTCTTCCGCGTGCCCACATGTGATATGGGCGGACCAAAACTTTACCATCACTTGTGTATAAAAATTTTGGTTCCTCACTGCTCCTCTGATGTTGGAAACCTATGTTCAAGGAAACAAAAAAGATCAGTAGCACCTGCAGACAGAATAGATCATGTATTTCCCAAGGCCTATTGTTAGTGTATGCATGAAAATATTAAAACGATAACCAAATGACCTCAGATCGACCTAAAAATTTAATAGAAGCATGAATATGTTACTAGGAGGCCACTGTAAAAGGAACAATCAGAAAATTCCTCACAGATTTGTATTCGCTTCGGGGTGGGACGAATAGACCTGCAATAAATTGTCAGAAAGCACCCTCTTCAATGTCCTGTCTAGGAAGCTCCAAATGACCTACAAAGTTGGGGTTATCTAATTGGGGGTGTTTTGGGAAGACCCATAAGGTAAGATTTCTCCAATTTGTGCTCTATCACCTAGATTTTGTGGGTGCCATATGCAAGTTAGTAAAGGCGGGAAATGATAAAAACATGGACAAAAATGATCAGAATGAAATGAAATTTAAACTACAACCTATTTAAATGATCTAGAATAAGATGCAAAAATAAAAGAAAAGAAATCTACCACAAATTTCTAATCACTTTGGGGTGGGGCGCTTAGAACTGCGACAGCTTGGGGGATGCTTGGGGGCAGGACGCCCACTGTTTGGGACTCTATTTTGGCACCAATCCACTTGGGATGGGTCCAAAAACTCTTATGGGGTGTTTTCAATAAATTTTGTGGAATATTGTGGCTAATTTTTTGGGTTTGGGTCTAGAATGCACCTCCAATGATCACCCAATAACCTCCCTCCAAAAGAGAGATCAAGGATGTGAAAGCACAAAAAATGGGTGAGGATATATTTTAGCAACACTTCGTTGCTCCAAAAGCTCCTCTTTGTATCTCCTTTTGGGTGAGAAGACTCACCAATTTATAGACCTAGGGTCTCTTTGTTTTGAATGTGCATGCGAGGGCGCCACTTGAGTTGATTGTCCTATTTTGAGAGAAAAGATTATTGCCTGATTTATATTCTCCTTGCATGAGGTCTCTAAAATAAAGACATGCATGACTGAATTCTCTCTTCTTGATTTGAAGTTGTTCCTCACAATTACATGTCTTGAAGTTATAGTTAACTGGTGGACCTGTCGAGGTTTGAATTTTTGCTAGTCAAACCTGCTATTCACCTCACCCTGGGGCGAATGCTACTATTCGTCCCTGGGTGGGGTGAATACCAGTTTGTATTCGTCCCAGGGTGGGGCGAGTAGGGGGCAAAATGCAAAATTGACCCTTGACCTTCCAAACTATTGTTGGGAGTGGTTAGGACCACTGTTTAACCTCTAGGGGCTTCCCTAGGGGCTATGTGTGTCAATGCAATCGATGCTTGTTGTCACATAATCATATTGGTGCTATTTTGGTGTCTATAGATGCCCCTTTTTGGGAAGCATTGTGCAAGGCGCAGCTCTGAGCAAAAATAGATAACCAAAGCATTAATGATTAGGGTTTCTCAATAGCCTAACCAACTCTTGATGCCCCAAGTATGGAAAGGGGCACACATTCTTGAATCCTTGCTTCTGACGAGCTAAGAAACTTAATTCAAGTGTTAACCTTTTTCAGTGAGGTGTTCCTTGAGCTTAGACATGAATAGGCAAAGGGCACAACCTTTTGTCTGTGGGAACCTTAAGTTCATGATTCACGAATGACAAGTGTTTGATCAGCTTTTGATTGTTGCTTGTTTTCTACCCCAAGGAGGAGCGTGATTGTCTTTGTCAATGATCCTTTGCACGCGTGCCATTTCCTTGATTGGGTATGTTTTTGTTGATTGGTAACTAAGTGTGACTACCCCCTCAAGCGACGAATCGATGAGGGAATGATCGACATGAGAAAAGTGACGAGTCGCTTGACCCAAGATGACTTAGGTAGGGTGCCTTCAGTTTTTTACCATTGAACTCTTAAGTAGTTTATGAACATTATGACCTGTTTTGGGTGGGTTTAACCCTTTTTGTGACACATTTTGGAGTTGAAAGTGGAAAAAAATTTGTCCTCCCATGGAGCGTTCCTGCTATGGTTGCCTTCTTAGGGAGTATGATATTGAAATATTGGGACCCCAAAGTCTATTTTGGATTCCAAGAATGTCAGGTGCAAAGGTGCCTTCGTTCGACAATGTTATTGCTATTTTTGGTTAGGTTTTGACCCGTTTTGTGATGTCATTTGGGGATAAAATTCTCAAAAATGCATCTTCCCGTGGAGCGTTCTGGCTATGGTAGCCTTCTTAGTGAATAGGATAGTGAGGATTTGTGACCCCGACGTCTGTTTTGGATGCCCAAAATTTTAGGTGCAAAAGCACTCTCATTGGATAATTTTTTTGCTTGTTTTTGGTGCATTTTGGTGTATTTTTTACTGTTTTGAAATTTTTGCTCTGTATTCGTCCCTGGGTGGGATGAATACCAGTTTAGTAATCATCTCAGGGTTTTACGAGTGCTAAATAGAGCACTCGTCCCAAGGAGGAATGATTATAGGCTCAAAAAGCCTATTTAAAGGCCAAAACTAGGTTTTGGGCTCTGAGGAGGAGGTCAATTCTGTGAAGCAAAGTGCTGCAAAAATTTTCTTGTTACCATGAGTTCACAGATGGGATCATAAAGCGGTAGAGCTGAAGCGAGACCGGTGAGTGCTCTTCCTCTTTATTTTGTTTGCGTTATAATGTTACAGTTTTTAAAACCGCAATTTGCTTGTTTTTTGTCTTTTTGTTTTTTGTTTTTCAAATTTAAAAATGAAACCCTAGTCTATCAAAATTAACACTTAGTTGAAAACTTAGTGTAACCCTAGTTAAACAAAGATCCAAAGTTAGTTTAAAACTGAGCTAAAAAACTTAGTTTAGAACATAAAAAACTTTGCTTAACCTGAATTGAACAAAGATCAAAACTTAGGTTAGAAACGTAGGGTAAAACTGAGCTTAAAAATGTAACTCAACCCTAGTTATTTGTTGTGGTTTGTGTTTGTAAGTGATCAGTCGATTTTTAGAGTTAAAAACCCTAGGACTAACAAACATTTTTTTTTTTAATTAATCAGTTAGATTTAAAACCCTAGACTAACAAATGAATTTTTGATTTTGTTGTTTGTTTTTAATTTATCAGTTAGAGTTAAAACCCTAGAACTGACAAATTAGTTTTTTTATTTTGTTGTTTGTTTTTAATTTATCAGTTAGAATTAAAAACCCTAGAACTGACAAATTAGTTTTTTTTTTGAATTTTTATGTTTGTGTTTAATTTATCAGTTAGATTTAAAACTCTAGAACTGAAAAATTAGTTTTGAATATTTTTTGTATTTTTGTTTAATTTATTAGTTTAGAGTTAAAACCCTAGGAACTAAAAAATTAGTTTTGAATTTTTTTTTGTATTTCTATTTAATTTATCAGTTTAGAGTTAAAACCCTAGGAACTAAAAAATTAGTTTTGAATATTTTTTGTATTTTTGTTTAATTTATCAGTTTAGAGTTAAAACCCTAGGAACTAAAAAATTAGTTTTGAATGTTTTTTGTATTTTTGTGCATTTTATCTCTCGTTATTTGTCTATTTTTAGCTGTATAGTTTTTCTTAGGTTTTAATGTTTTTTGTTTTGTTTTCTTTCGTAGGTTGTGAAGATCCGATACTGTGTGCCCACGGTTTTTACTGAAGCGCGAGAGGCATTGACTTTGGCTGATTGGGGGTGGCTTGATGCCCTTGGGCTCAAGTAGGTGACTCGAATGGAACCGATGGTCGGGGATCGGGCCTACTTGATGGCCCTGGTCAACTTGTGGGATCCTCAAACTAATACCTTCCATCTCCCAACAGGGGAGATGACAGTTACTTTGGAGGATGTCTATCGAATTCTTTGGATTTTGATAGACAGACTGTCGATCAAGACGACGCTACGGGATCAACGGACAACAGTGTTGACATGCTGCTTTGGACATGGAGAGGATATGGGGGTGGATAGCCAAGTGGAGAGGGCAGAGGGCGACTACCAGATTGGTGGCATATTAGTTTGATGGTGGCTAAAGAGGGGTGTGTTGGGAGTGAGGCATGCTTTAATGATGGACCTCATTTCCAACATGCTTCTCCCTGACTCTTCGGGTGTGAGGTTCTAGTGGAACCTTCTAGAGGTGGTGTTTCGGTTGGTGGAGTGTCAGACGGAGGCACCAATGATCATGATATGGGGACAGAATCTCCTGGCACAACTCTACGATGAGATGTACGAGGTCCGTTATCAGAGGCAAAAGGGGATTGGTTGCAACTACTTATTGTAGTGCTAGGCTTGGCAACACATAGCAGTGGAGAGGCTGATGGGGTTGCCCTGGATGACTCGATCAAAGATGGTAGATCGAGAGATTGGTTACGGGGAACTTTAGCGATGATCTAAGGAGAAGGGACAGAGTCGGAGATGAGCAGGTGTCATAGGGAACTATGTCGATGCCTTCACTTGGCTCGCTCCAGGGGAGGTGTTCTAGCGCCCCTACTGAGACTATCCAGCCTGGCCTAAGGCTGAAGAGTGGCTCTGATGGGTACAAAGGGGGAGGTGGCTGATTAGGTGTCATAGTATTGAGTAGGCATTTTTCCCATATGGCTGGGTTACACGACATTTTAGGGTGCGCCAGGGGTTTCCTGGTGAGCCTATGGTCTATCAGTGCCATGGGGATGAGAGGACTCTAGCTTGGCCAGTCATTATGCCACTAGGTGAGGATGTAGATACAACGATTGACGTCCTGGATGTGGATGACATCGGGGTTACCACTAAGTATTACCAGTGGTGGACTTTACGACGATGGCAAGGCGAGGGGCCTCTAGGGGGTGCAGAGGCAGCAGTAGCAAGGGGTGGTGATGTAGAGGCATAAGGAGAGGGCTAAGAGGTTTTTCTTGAGGATGCAAACATTGTAAAGGTGGATGATTTTGGGGGGGATTTTGGTGTGCCAGATCAACCGAAGATGGAGAACATTTTGGAGCAGTGGGTGCCAGAGCAGCCTGCGTTTTCAGAGATTTCAATGCTTTAGGAAGTCTTAGAGGATATTGTGGCAGGATTGCACGCTAAGAATGCATGATTGGAGGGGCTGCTCTAGAGACAGGATGAGATCAGGGATGCACTGTGGGAGAGGGATCTCTTATGAACGTAGCTAGCAGAGTGAGAGAATGCATTGGTGGCGTACTGTCAATGGGATGGGGATACTGATGCTATGCGGGAGATTGATCTCCTACGGATGCAACTGGAAGAGCAGGAGAACACATTAGCGTAGTGTGACGATAACTTGGCCATAGTTTGTCAGCAGGATATGGACTTGCTTCAGCATCATTTTTAGATGGAGGCAAAGATTATCCACCTCGAGGGGTGGATTCCTATGGCTAGTGTAGGCGGATCATTACACTGAATGAGAGGGAGTGATATTAAGCAGTCAAAATCCTCTTGACGTAGGCGACTAGATGAGGGAGGCGCTAGTAGGCATGATGCGGGGGCTAGCAGCAGCCGCCCTGAGGGGTCCCATAAGACCCACCCCACTGGGGTAGTTCTCGTCGCACCGATCCTGCATGATCATGGTGGCCGACACCCTAGGCTTAGGGGTTTTTGAGTTTTGGATTTTGTTGCGGTGTTAGAGGACTGATTCATTGTAGCCTATGGGCATTTTTGATGATATATATACAAATGACTATTTTTTGGTTTTTATGCACTTTTCATGGTTTATTTTTATGCACATGTATTTACATTGATGTATGCATATGTTATTATGAATGTGATGTTTCTAATTATATGATGTATGCATATGGAAATGAATTGTTGATAACTTGTTGATGGCACCATAGACTGTACAAGATTTACTAGCTTTCTATACAGATGTGATGACTTTGTGGAACGACTTTGCATGTGGTAACTTTGTTTTTGTTTTTGGAATATTTTTTGATGGTGATGTACGTAATAAAATGTTCCAGTTGTTTTTAAAATGTAGTTAAGCTTTTTTGAGATTCAAATATTTTAACTAGCCAAAACTGTACATTTATCTCGTAAGACTTTTGAACAAGGTATAAATCCGACTTGAGTTTAACCAAGTTATTTCACCTCCTTATGTGTACAATTGAGTTCATTTATGTGTTATTTGTTAGGATACCGCCAGTGCCAGATATGCTATCAACCAAACCTGTACTGAGGATCACCTAATTAGCTCCACTAACTCCGTTGTTGTATTTAGTAAGATTAATCCATGGGATAATCTAAGGTACCATAAGCTAGATCATCCACATGCAAACATTGGTCTTCTCACACGCAAAGCTAATGTGATAGACATATCGTCATGCATTTAGGATACCACCATTTCCAAGTAGGCTATCCACCAAACCCGTAATGAGGATTACCTAGATGTTTGTTTGAATGTTGAGAATTCTATGGATTCAAGTTCAAGATTTTTAATTGCTCAACGGTTTAGGATACTTGCTCGTTTACATAGTGATAAAAATCACTATTTATTTTTCTCTTTTGTTTTTCTTTTTGAGCAAGGGATTGAAATAGTGGTGATAACCACTGTTATTTGAATTTGCATTTGGAGCTTGGTAAGGTTGAGCTTATAGTTTTTGTGTCTTGTGAATGACATTGATCCTTTTGGCCTTGGGGATGACTACCCATCCTATTTAGGGACGTGTAGTGCGAATCCTTATGACTTTGGGGAACCAAAGGGGATTAGGGATATGATGAATTAAGGGCATTGATATTTTAGGCCTTGGGGATGACTACCCATTCTATTCAGGGACGTGTAGTACGAATCCTTATGACTTTGGAGACCAAATATGATTGTGGTGATGGCTTATTGAGATTTTTCTTTGGAATGGCATTGATCCTTTTAGGCCTTAGGGATGACTACCCATCCTGTTCAGGGATGTGTAGTATGAATACTTATGACTTTGGGAACCAATGGTGATTGTGATTTTTGCTAGTAGTGGTAAAACCACTATTTACTATGGGAAATTGATGGGAAGAGCTTGTCCTTTTGTCAATTCTCAACACTCTTGAACCATTCGCACAAGGGGACGAATAGGCTAATCATTCACCTAGGGTACCCTAGACTGCTTTGTAGTTTTCTCTTGCGTTCACACAACTTGGGAATTATTTTATGTGTTTAACTTGTGGAGGGATGTTACGTAACGAGGCTTGATCCAAGTAAAACTTGCCCTTGTAAAATCTGTTTAACTTTGTAAAATTTTTGGCTAGCAATTTAAAGACAACTGAATGACGAAAAAGCCTATATACATTAGGAGACAACTAACTATGATAAAAATGTGAATGGTGTTATTTTGGATGTATGTGTTGATAAAATAGATTTGATGTGGAAAATGATGGAATTGCCAAGTAATTACAGTCTATGGTGCTTGGGACATGTATGACCAACGAATATGCAATGTATGGATGTGATGCCTAATGCAACCTATATTTTTGTATTTTGATTTTTACGAGTATGCATGGAATTGAAATGCAATTTTTTTGTTATTTTTTATGATTTTATTGTTTTTGTTTGTTTTGAATATTTGTTTTGACCAAGCGGTTATGGTAACCCTTGGAGCTTTTGGTGTTTGACCAAAGGGTTTATGGATACCTTTGGAGCATTTTTGGGGTTGACCAAGCGATTGCGAGAATCCTTGGAGCTTTTGGATTTGACCAAAGGGTTTATGGATACCTTTGGAGCATTTTTGGGTTGACCAAGAGATTACAAAAATTCTTGGAGTGTTTGGGGTTTGACCAAGCGATTGCGAGAATCCTTGGAGCTTTTGGTTGGACTATGGCTCTCTAGATGTGGAATGGCCTCAAATGACTGATGTTCAAGGGTTCTAGTTCCTTGATTCCTTCAAGAGAGTCGAGTCGGTATGTTCCAGGTCCTATTCTACTGTCAATCACATAAGGACCTAACTAGTTTTCTATGAGCTTGTCCCATAGATGGGACAACAAATTAGAATTTTGTTGGTTCTATTTTAAGACCAAGTCACCAACTTGAAAGTCCCTTAGGTGGACCTTCATGTTGTATGTTTTCTTAAGTCGCTCTTGATATATACACAAATACTCGAGAGCATTGACGTGTTGTTCATTGAGCAACATTAGTTGGTCTAATCGGGTCTATCACGCAGTGTTATCATCGATGAACTCTTGCATTGAAATCCACAGGGAAGGGATTTCCAACTTGAGAGGCATGACTGCCTCGAAGCCATACACCAGCAAAAATGGAGTTGCCCTAGTGGGCATTCGAATGCTAGTGCGATAAGCCCACAGGACAAGTGGGATCTGGATGTGCCAATCCTTATGACTGTCAGCGATGGTCTTTTTGAGGATGGCGACTAGCATTTTGTTTGACGCTTTTGCTTGCCCATTTGCCTGTGGATAATAGGGTGTTGAAAAATTATGCTAAATTTTGTACTTTGTGGTCAAAGCATGCACATATTTATTCTTGAATGACGTCACATTATCCAAAAGGATCTTGGATGGAATACCAAAATGACATTGATGTTATGTAAAATAAACACTGCAATGCGGGTTCCAGTCATAAAGGTTAGCAGAATTGCTTCCACCCCCTTGGTGAAGTACTCTATGGTCATTATGATGAACGTGTGATGACCTGATGACGCAGGGGAGATCTTTTCAATTAGATTGAAACCCCACCATGAAAAAGGCCAAGTCGATTGGATCGGTTGCAAGGCCTGAGAAGGTACATGTGTCAAATTAGCATGGTGTTGACACTTCACGTACTTCTTTACATATGCGCAACAATATCGCTCTAAATATGGCCAATAATAGCCCATGCGAAGAATGCGCTTTACGATGGCCATACCATTGAAATGACCACCACATGTACCATCGTGGGCTTGGGTGATTGCCCAAGTGGACTCTTGCTAGTCCAAGCAATAGAGGAGGATTCCTTCATAGCTCCGACGATACAAAATGTCTCTTAACAAGACATGTTTTTCCGCTTTCTATTTAAATGATCTTGTTACAGCTTGTGTCAATCCAAGTGGGAGGTTACCTAACCTGAGGTAATCCCTTATGGGTGTGTACCAATCCTGTTGATCAAAAACCTCGATGGTATGAACGGCCAATCCCTCTTGAAGTTCATCCCTAGAAAAATCTGAGTGGGAAAGAACTTGTAAAAATAGTGTTGTGTTGCTATTAAAAGGGGTCGGGGAGAACAAGGACCCCCATTTGGCACGAGTCAGACACTCATGGATTTGAGAGGACCCATCCTGAGATGGTTCAATCTAGATCAGGTAGATTCCTGGCATTATTTCAGAGCTTGCATGCTCCATCGTGGATTGCAATAATGTTTTAACCTGAATGGTTGTCATCTCATCGGAAGGGTCTTATGGGATTAGTGACCCCAAGGAGGCCATAGTATCCACAAAATGATTCGATGATCGAGGGAGTGCCTCGATGTCATACCATTCAAGTTGTGCCAAAAATTTATCCACAAGGTCTTTGTAGGCCTGTAGAACTAGGCATTTACATTGGAATATCCCCTTTACTTGATTGACAATTAACAACAAATCACCAAAATGTTTAAACGTTTAATGTTCATGGTGATTGTTGTCTGAAGACCTATGAGCAAAGCTTTGTATTCTACATTGAAGTCTAATTTAAATGATAGAGCCATTGGATCCCCTTGTGGAGTGAAGAATACAATTCCCATGCCACCTCCTTGCTCACATTTAGAACCATCGAAGAATAAGGTCATGTCAGCCTATGACTCAGGCTCATCAGAATCTGGCGATTTTGAAACATGAAAAACCCCACAATTAGGTAGTTCTACGGTTAGAGGTTGATCGTCTTCAAGAGGAGCCTCTACCAGTTGATCGGTGATGACTTAACCTTTTATGGATTTATGTCCAATGAATTCTATGTCAAAATCTGTCAACAACATGATCCATTTTGCCATGCGACTACTATGATAAGTACGAATCATCATGTATCGCAATGGATTCTACTTAGACACAACATACATCATATTTTTGAGCATGTAGTGGCATAGATTTTTGGTAGCAAACACCACTGCCAAGCAGATCTTCTCAATGTATGCATAGTTAAGTTCATAACTGACCAGGGTGCGGCTAAGATAGTAAGTAGCATGTTCTTTGTGTAGTTCATTTTTTTGGGATAGCATGGCACCCAGTGCCACCTCAGTAGCTGATATGTATAAGTAGAATGACACTCCTAGTCTAGGTGGTGCCAATACTGGCGGTGAAGCCAAGTATTTTTTAATGTCATCAAAGGTTGACTGGCACTCGTCATCCCAATGAAATGTTACCCCCTTATGCAATAATTTATTCATGGGTCGGCACTTGTAAGATAGTTGCACTATGAAGCGCTTGATTGATGCGACCTTTCCCTGTAGACTTCTGAGTTGCTTGATGGTAGTTGGGGGCAGAATTTCAAGGATTGTTTTGACTTTGTGTGGGTCTACCTCGATTCCTCGTTTGGAGATTATGTAACCCAAGATATTTCTAGATGTTACTCCAAATATGCACTTCTTGGGGTTTAGTCTGACTTTATGTTCCATGAGGCGATCAAGGATCTTGCTTAAGTCATCGAGATGATCTAGGTGCAAAAGAGATTTGGCCAACAAATCATCCATGTAATCTTCCAAAGTTTTGTGCATGTAATCATGGAAGATGTACATCATGGCACGTTGGTAGGTGGTGCCAACATTTTTAAGGCCAAAATACATGACCTTATAGAAAAATTTCCCCCAAGGCATTATGAACGCTATTTTTAGTTGGTCCTCGGGATTGATACGAATTTGATTGTATCCTAAGAAACCATCCATGAGGGAAAGCGTTTCATGGCCCGCTGTAGCATCTACCAATGCGTCGATGCTTGGCAAGGGAAAATCATCCTTAAGACTTGTTTTGTTTAGATCTCAAAAATTGATGCATATGTGAATCCTCCCATCAGGCTTTTTGATGGGTACCATGTTAGACAACCATGGTGGGTAATCCACGTAGATGACAAACTATGCATCCAATAGCTTTTGTAGCTCATCTTTGACCATTAAGGCTATTTTTGGGTGCATCTTACGTAGTTTTTGCTTTACTGGCTTGACTATCGGATCAAGTGTTAGATTATGCATGACTAGCTGCAGGTCTAGCCTCAACATGTCTTTGTAGGACCATGCAAAAACCTCCTTCTCTTTGAGAAGGGCAATGTAGTCGGCTTGCTCTTCGATGGATAGACTTACCCCCAACTTGATGATTTGCAAATTCACTAGATTTGATCCAATGTCTACGTCAGTCATCTCCTCGACCAACATGTTGGACCTGTCCTCCAACTGGTGTGGAGTTGGGATCAAGTGGATATCATTTACTAAATTTAGATCATCATTCGGAATGTTGGGTTCCTCTTCAGTATGGAAGACATCCTGAGCCTATCCTAGGGTGAAATGCAACATCCCACCGCAAGGCTAGTACTTTGATGAGGATGGTTGTGTGTCAGCATGCTCCCAGTCTATAGCATCTAGGTCTAGATGTAATGACCATGTCGGGTCAGCTGGATCATGGATGGGGGTAGTTAAGTCAATGGAGATCATGTTAATGAAATTATTATGGTCTCCATTACCACGGGTGTGACTACTTGAACATCCTAGAAGATATTTGTACTCCGGATCTGGCACTGTGGGTACTGGCACAAATGGATCATCCCTATGTGTGGATAAGAGGACAGGATCTTCCCTAGGCACTGATGGTGCTATAGGGTCTCCAAGCTAAAGATGTTCCCTATATACCTGAAGTGGTGAGTGCAGTAATTGCTATAACTGCACCTGGTTTAGGTGCCACCTATGTCTTGGACCTATGTGTAACTGTTCAAACATGTTGTTTATTTCCAAGGGATATTGTTGTTGTCGCATATGATTGAGATAAGCCATATCATTTTCATCTTCATAATCACTATTAGAGATCCAAAGGCCTTCGTTGGCTCCAATAGCTGTTTGTGATATATGAGGCTCATCTTGCTTGAGAAAATTAATGTGGTCCCATCGAGGTTGTTCTGCTCTCTATGGGGGGACCTAAATCTCTTAAGGTGGCATATGCTCAATTGGAGCATCCAAAGGGAACATTTTCAAGAGGCTCTCCTCATAATAATCCATGGGATATACTTATGAATGATTTCTATCAGACTCAAAAGGATCCCAAGGTGCTACTTCATATTTTGAATCATCTTCTGAAGACCCTCTTTGGTCTTGTCCATATCCCTTTTGTAGGTGAGTCCTTGAATTTTCTTCCTTTTTGATCGAAGGGAAAGGGTTGTTACGGTCAACAAGGTTGGTGGTTAGCAATGGGAGATAATCTCCCAATGTATATGTTGTGTTAGGATTGGCATATGGATCTAATGCCAACCCATCCTTGTTGCCTATCCTTAGGCCTTGCATGTTCTCTACCAAGATGTCTAGGGGCAATGGGTGATTAAACCATACTACTGACTTGTCATAAGGCATTTGATATCTTGGTTGGCATAGAACATGAACTCCTTGCTCATACCTGCCCAACCCATATCCATGCCAATTGCATTGGCCAAGATATCTCAATGCAAAATCTGGGTTGGACAAATAGTTGGCATCCTCAACAAAGGGCTCTTCATCATCGTCTTCTTGCATATAGGTTTCAACGCCATTATCCAGGCCCCCATACACAAATTTGGTCTGATTGGGTGGGTAGCCTAGAGGAACCACAGAGTCGATGGGGAGTCGAGGTCTCCCCATGTCCTGCATCAACTCAAGTTTGGGTGTTGCTACAATGTTTCAAACTATATACTCCCCCAAGACCATGTCGTCCATCTCAACGATGATCGTTTGTGGTTGAGGGGGGGTGAATTGGAGTCCTTTCTAAGTCCACTCCATGTAAGGTGAACTAGCCATCTCGACTTCCATTCGGCTAGGCATATCTTCGATAGAGATGGTTGAGACTAGGGGTGGTTCCTCTTCCAGCGGTTCATTTTCCTTGTCCTTTTATGTGGCCACCGTAGGTGGTATTGTTGTTGAAGGACTAGATGAGGAAGATGGACCCTACTAGGGATTGGATGGATTTATCAACGGGGTGCATGTAGAATCAGACCCTGTTTAGATGGATTCAACTAAAAATCCAAATGCATCGATGGAAGGGTCGATTACAGCATGAATTGCATCGTATTGTAATACTTGAAGGGCTCTAAGTCTATCAAGACTACATGCAACTATCATTTAAATGTATGCTTTAGGCACTAATGAGCTATTGAAGGGACATAGTTCATGTCCCTGATCCAAGGTTGCCCCAGTAACATATTATAAGCCATCTCACCTTCCAAGATGTGGCACAATGTATGAATAGTCTTTTGTCCCACTTGGATGGGTAGGACAATCATGCCAACTGTCGAGTATATTACATCATTGAATGCTCGCAATGTATAGGTGGAGGCCCCGATGTGATATGTCGACAACTTCAGGTGTTTCAATGCTGTGATTGTAATGATGTTACTGGACAATCTAGTGTCCACCAAAACCCTCTTATACGAAATCTTGTTGACCCGCATAATAATGTACAGGGGTGGATCTATGACATCACCAGTCACTGATTTCAATTCGTCTTCTATAAAGGTGATGACTGGTTCTATACATTGTTTGACATGTCCCACAAAGTTGTTGAAAGAGTTTGCTTCGTGGGGCTGCAACTCGATGGATTTTAATATATCCATTAGAGCCTCCCGATGGGGTGTTGATTTTCGAATGAGATCATATATGGAGGGCCTAGCCGATGTGGTCCTTAAAATTTGGGTAAGTCTAGTCCAAATCGTGGCCACTAGTCTATGCGAGGGAGGTTGCATAGCGTGCTATTGAGGTTGTGATGTTGATGAAACTTCTTCAATGGCCACCATGGTGGTAGCTCCTGGGTACCTCCTATTCCTAGTCACTATGCTTATCATCCCTACATACCCATGCATAGGTCAATTTTGTTGTACCTCATTGACTTGAAGGGGTTTTGCCTGTGCACCATGGGTAGGCAAGGGGTCTCTGAAGACTCCCATATGTTGGTTGTTTGGTGCTATGGGGTTGTCCATCGCCAATGTATTATCGTCGATTAGGTCTTGTACCAAGACTTTGAACTTCCAACATGCATTAAGGTCATGTACCTTCTACCTGTGGAACCTACAATACAAGTCCTCTCGATACCCCTTAGGCTTTGGTGCATCGAGGTCTATGGTTTGAATCTTTGGTAGGTTGATCAATTTTTCCGCTGACAAGCGGTCAAATAGGGAGTCCCTGGACTCTGTGTAAGGAGTAAATTGTCGCCTAGGGTGATGCTTCTGATTTTTTCTTTCCTCTAGTTTTCTTCGTCATAATTTTTAGGAGGCATCGCCTGATAGTTAGCCTTTTGAGGCTGTGTTGCTTGTGCAGGCTTAGGGATGTTTATAGAAACCTGATTGACTACAATGGGTTTTTATTGCGTGGTCCTTGTTTTGGTGTTCTTAATCCATTCTTTCTTCTTTGGATTGGCAATCTCACCATCCTATATCTTGATCTCCTCAATGATTTTGTCTTGCACCAGAGCTTGCTAAAGAGTGGCATATTGTTGCAGCTGCAATAGCATGGAGATCGATCTCAAACAACTTTTTGAGAACATTTGGGTCAGGTCTGACATGGGAGGGAGGTAGGGAAGCTTTGAAAGCAATGTCCTCCATCGGTTCCCATATGCAACCATGGTCTCTTCCTCATACTTCTTGAGGCTAGCTAGGTCACTTAGTGATGCATTTTTCTTGGTGTTGAAGGTGAAGCGTTCGAGGAACGCATCCACTAGTTGATCCAAGTTACTGATGCTATGTTTTGGCAACTGAGTGAACCAATCCGAGGTAGGACCTACGAATGTGGTTATAAATATTCTTAGTAATAAAGAGTCGTTGTCCTGAATGCCAAAGCATTGGCTCAAGAATATATTCACGTGCTCTTGGGCATCCTCCTCACCTCTGTTTAAAGTGTTTAGGGTGTGGAGGTGTCGACACTAACGAATGCATAAGATGACTGTGGATTTGGCATAAAGTAGGCTTTTGGGGCCTAGAATTCTTGGTCTCCATAGAATCTAAGCGCTCTAACAATGCTTTATATGCATCGGAGGATTTGATCTCTTCCTCCTTGGTTTGCTCCCATTGTGGGTTGTGAGGAACTTGGGGCCTATGGAGGGGTGGCTGGATAGCACCCCCTCTGCCTTGGTAGGGCATTTTAGCCCTCTCTTCTTCTTGTTCATACTCCTCATAGGCTTTTTGAGGAGTGCCTAGCCGAGACCTATAAACATGGGTGGGTTCCCACAGAGGGTGCCCATCATTATTTCTATGAGTGGCCTCTCGCTCAAGTTTAGGAGGCCTCGGAGGCAACACTTGGTAAGGTCACAGGAACCCATCTTGTGCCAAGGGGTTGCGCCTCTCATAAACTTCTACTTTATGCATGCGAGGGTTTGGAACCTTCTTAGGCACATTATTATGAAGCAATTTGGCTGTCTGACGCTAAATGCACTCTTTGTTAAGGTGATACAGATGCTCTAACTATTGTTGATCTTGCCTGAGCTGCGTGATTTTCTCTTGGCGGGCGACATGTCTGGAAAATGCCAAGTCAATTTTTTCCACCGTATCGAGTTTAGTAAGCCTAGATTCCTCTCCTACAAGTCTATCTTGGTCATGGTGATCTGAGACCCCTATGGTTTGCTTTCCTTTGTCGAGGTTAGCTACATTCAACCAAGTCTCTAGCCTCAATGGGTGATCCTGATACATAGCAGGTGTGGATGTGCATAGCTCCCACACTGTGTACTACTCTTGAGGCATGTGGTGGTCTTCCTCGTAATCCCTTTCGTATGCGTGCAAGGTGTAGCCATAATTTTCTTGCCCTGTCTAGAGATCCTGATACTCTATATTTGGTCTAGTGTTTCTAACAATAATATGAGGTAGAGGAGGGATGATGAAAGCATGTAGCCCCTCCTTATGGACCCTATGTTTCTCTAGCACTTCATCGCTAGGCCACTCATAACGAGCGTCTAAGGGAGGCCTCCTGTCTATGTTGAGTGCCACATGTAGGTTCTCCTTTTGAAAGGATCTATGTTGAGTGGGGGTACCTCTCAAAGAGGTGCCTCTATAGTCCTATTCTGTGATGGCATGATGTGGTCTATCTTGTGTGTCAGGCCACCAAGGCGGGATGACCAAGTCCTCAGGACTATATCAAAGGTGACTTGCCCCCCTTTATACACTTTCTATAGCACTTGCTCGTGATTGGGCTCAGCTACGGGTGTACACCATGGTTATGCTTACCTAAAGATGCGTAGATTTTTATCTTATTTTAGTATTTCTTATGCTATACTAAACAAGAAATATTACACACACAAAACAATGATTATCTCGTTTAAAGATTAAAAGTGTGCCCTAAACCTGGTTCAGTGTGTTTTTAATGTTTTTTTTGAAATATTTTGTAAAGAATCGTTTAAATGCAATATGATGGATCTTATGACTCCCAAAAATGGTTACCCCTTCGATATACCATTGCTAGGTCGATGTACCAACCTATCTATATACTCGCCCTTATGTGAGGGAAACTAATTGTACATGAGAGCAAATGGTACGTGGAACATAGGCGGTACGAAAGGGGAATCTCTCTGTTTATTGCACCTACCATAGAAGACTTATCCTCATGCATTGGGAATCACCCCAACTACACTTGGTCAGATTTCATCAAGATTTATGTCTAGCAACAGTCGCGATCGGGGTTATGTATGCAGTATCTCAAGCCAAGGTGGTGATGAAATCCACCGTTGGTCTTGCTCAAGGATTGAGGTTTTACGACTAACTCCTTGTTGTTTTAACTTACCACATGGTGTGTGGGGTTCTTTTTAAGTTGCATAAATGAAGCAAACAATCATTCAAACTCTCATATGCAAGCAAATAATCAGAAAACAAAAAGCAAAAATTGACAGAAGGTGTTTAGGACCCCTACCTCTTCTCTTCCAAAATCGGATGTCTTTGAATTTCTACCCTAAAATTGTACAGGGAGATATTCATCCTGGGGTGACATGAATAACAGGTCTATATTCATTCTAGGGTGAGACAAACTCCTATTCGTCCCTGGATAAGATGAATTCCAGCTCTGTACTCATCACAGACTGAAACGAACAGCAGTCCAACGTTTGAAAACTTGGTACCTGTAAGCAAAAACAAGAAAATTTGATCAAAAAGTTAATATTAAAAATCAAGGGATAGAGGTACCATCATGATCACCACTAAAATCATGAGGATACAGAACCAAAAAAGGAAAATGACAAGTACGATGTGTGTAAAACCAAACTTAATGCCAAAATCCTATATATTGAAAAATGCATTAAAGGAAAGAACATAAACGAATCGACACATGATAAAATAAATATGGAATACGGACCTTTTTATTGATATGTTTTTAAATTCATGTTACAATACGTCTCCTTCCATTTTAAGGGATAGGAGCGTTAAATATGTTTCTTATCACATCCATGGATAGCAATCCTTCTTTCGCGTGCCCACATGTAATATGGGCGGACCAAAACATCACCGCTGCTTGTGTATATGAATTTTGGTTCCTCACTGCTCCTTTGATGTCAAAAACCTATGTTCAAGGAAATAGAAAAAATCAGTAGCACCTGCAGACAGAATAGAACATGTATTTCCCAAGGCCTACTGTTAGTGTATGCATGCAAATATTAAAACGATAACCAAATGACCTTAGATCAACCTAAAAATTTAACAAAAGCATGAATATGTTACCAGGAGGCCATTGCAAATGGAATAGTCAAGAAATTCCTCACAAATTTGTATTCGCTCTGGGGTGGGATGAATAGACCTATAATAAATTGTCATAAAACACCCTCTTCAATGTCCTATCCAAGAAGCTCCAAATGACCTTCAAATTTTGGTTCAGCTAATTGGGGGTGTTTTTGGAAGACCCAAAAGGTAAGATTTCTCCAATTTGGCCTCTATCACCTAGATTTTTTGGGTGCCATTTGCAAGTTAGTAAAGACGAGAAATGATAAAAACATGGTAAAAAATGATCAGAATGAAATGAAATTTAAAATACAACCTATTTAAATGACCTAGAATAAGATGCAAAAATAAAAGAAAAGAAATATGCCACAGATTTCTAATCACTCTAGGGTGGGGCGTTTAGAACTGCGATAGCTTGAGGGGCACCCGGGGGCAGGATGCCCATCATTTGGGACTATTTTTTAGCACCAATTCACTTGGGATGGGTCCAAAACCTCTTATGGGGTGTTGTTGACAAATTTTGTGGAATATTGTGGCCAAATTTTTGGGTTTGGGTCTAGAATGTGCCTCCAATGATCACCCAATAACCTCCCTCCAAAAAATAGATCAAGGATGTGAAAGAACAAAAAATGGGTGAGGATATATTTTAGCAGCACTTCGTTGTTCCAAAATCTCCTCTCTGTATCTCCTTTTGGGTGAGAAGACTCACCAATTTATAGACCTAGGGTCTCTTTGTTTTGAATGTGCATGCGAGGGTGCCACTTGAGTTGATTGTCCTATTTTGAGAAAAAATATTATTCCCTAATTTAGAGTCTCCTTGCATGAGGTCTCTAAAATAAATACATGCATGACTGAAGTCTCTCTTCTTGATTTGAAGCCATTCCTCACAATTGCATGTCCTGAAGTTGCAGTTAACTTGCGGACCTATCGAGGTTTGACTTTTTGCCAGTAAAACCTACTATTTGCCTCACCCTGGGATGAATGCTACTATTCGTCCCTGGGTGGGGTGAATACCAGTTTGTATTCGTCCCAGGGTGGGGCGAATAGGGAGAAAAGTGCCAAAAAGTGCCAAATTGACCCTTGACCTTCCAAACTACTATTGGGAGTGGTTAGGACCAATGTTTAACCTCTGGAGGCTGCCCTAGGGGTTGTGTGTGTCAATGCGATCAATGCTTGTTGTCACATAATCAGATTGGTGCTATTTTTGTGTCTACAATAGGATATTGTTGTTGAGCTACTCTAATTACACCTCAAAGTATTAATTAACCAAAATTAGGTCCTCCATAGAATCTTCAACTATGTGACTTAAACTATGCTATTCATCCCACAACTACCACGTCAATGTCATTGCTTTGTGTAAATGTTTGCTACTTTGAAGGCATCATCAAATACTGTCTTAACCATATTGTTATGTCTGAAATTTCACATAGGACTCAAAAAACAAACCACTCTATCGTGCATGGAGGAGATCCTCAACTACATGTGAAATTCATCTATTATAATATTCCATCAATGCCATTGTTTAGTCTTCAATACCCTATCGTCAATGGTTTTTACCTTGCTTCACACCTGATGCCTCTAATGCACCATCACTAAGAATGTAATTAACATCAATGTCACCACTATGTCAAATTCCATTGGATTCTGCTATTCTGGTTCTACTTGCCTGATGATCTACATTACACTGTAATTTCCCTATGTGGCCACTACATCTACATAGACCTCCTTGTTGATCTATCCTAGCTCATCGAAATGATTCCACTGGTGTAGTTCTCTTTGCATAAACCTCGTTGACCCAAAAATTGTGTCATACAAGGAAGCCCCATGATACATAGACTGCCCATTGGGCATACCACATCCACATTACTATCATTGCACACATTTTATGAGACCGCTCGATCGATCCCATAATTTTTTGTGAACCTAGTCACTCTCGATATCATTTTTCCATCCATAATGTTGTTCAAGGACCCCCCATTCACCATGATTTGCCCCTATTTACCTAAAAATCCATAACTAAACATCCACCACGATCCCATTAACCCATGCTTTTAAAAATTGGTTACATTTTTGGCCCATGTGTTTTGATTCTCATCATCGTCGAAGATGAGGTTTTGTCATTGCTTTTCAAGGCTATCGTGTTTACCATCGAATCCTCAAAAAAGAATCTCCTCGCTACCAGATGTCTACTGTATCTACTAAAATCAATCATAATATCGCTATGTCATCGTTTTCTCACCATTATGAGGCCCTCACATGCTGCCAAATTGTCAAAGTTTTCTATTGTAGTCAATGAAGATCATTCATGTAACCCTAGTTACTACCCAACTGCATGGGATCCATTGTGTTTCCTGATGGTTAATTATGCATGCTATCCACATCGTCCTAAAATTTGGTGTCCATGTCACAAGTTTATTCACCTACCTTGACCATGGGATTATTCCTTGACTACTTTGACTATGTTTTAGAATAATCAGCGATGCCCCATGGCATTCCATATTGCTTTTAGACCTCCTTCATCCAATACACATTGATGCACATGCGTGAGTCCACCAGGCCACCAGCCTACCCAACATCGATTGTCACTTTGTACCTGTCACTCGATGTTAACCTATCGATGCCTCACCGCATTATAGCTATCTTGAAAGCATCCACATCATCATAAAAACCCTAGGTAATTTCTCTTTTGCTCTCGGGGTCGTCCACATCGACATGTTGTTGTGGCTTCGCTTGCCACGTTGGATGCACCGTATGACATGGGTGTCCAAGTCAACAACCAATATTCACATAACCTCATCCAATGTTCGTTCGTCGTCTGCTTTGTATCCCTATAAAGTTCACATTACCGTGGAACCTACAAGCCACAACCACAAAATTAAAACAAGTTCATTCATATCAAAGTTAAAATCATTTTTAATAGAAAAGCATAAGGTTACATATAAATTGCTTTTTATTTATGTGCTTATATATATATATATATATATATATATATATATAAAGTGTTTTATTTTTATTTTATTGCTTTTTATGGCTTTATTAAATTATATATATATATATATATATATATATATATATATATATTTTAGAACCAACAATTATATTCAACAAAAATCCAAAAAATCCTTTTATTTATTAATTTTTTGATTATCATTATTATTATATGAAATATTATAATAATAATAATAATTTTATATTATTAAGATACCTACAAATAAAAGCCAACACGAAAATTAAACCAAAAAAATACAAACAACAAACTTGACGAAAAACTCAACGATACAAAAGTGACGACAAAAGTCATCGACATAAAATAAATCATAAACAATAAAAAGTCATTGACAATAGAATATTATCAAAAATAAAAAAAATTTGATGGTAAAATATCATCGACAATAAAACAAATTTGACAACAAATTGACAAACACTAATCCATCTACCTTTTCTCAGTGTGTGCAAAAGTGATTCATTCCTGTATTTCTGAAAATCCTCCATATTCCATCAACTTTTTCTGCAGTAGGCAAGGGTTATGCATAAGGGGTTGAAATTGAAATGTACTTGTAAAAAAATGGTGAATCTGAATCAAAATCAATGTGAATCATCTTCACACCAAAATTTGGGATATTTGAAGTCCTAAAATGTATGTTCATATTTGGGCTGAATTTTGGCCTATTAAATCAAACTATAAATTCATAAAAACATCACCATTAGATCATGCTCGAAAAGAGCTTTCCAACAAGTACAAATATACCTATGTTTGGATATATATTATGGCAAATTGACCCTAAGAAAAAATTGGTCCTGAAAATTTTAGGCGAATGGGCTGACATCGAGGGTCCTCATATTCGCCAATTTTAAATTTTGGAAATCCTAATATTCACCCAATTTGTGAATATTCACCACTGTGCATAACCCTGCATTAAGCTATGAAGTATCACTCATAACGAAATAGCTATAGATAGAGCCCCACTACTAGTTAGACGTCCGTAGCCCCGATAGAATATATCTAACTCACCTTGTGTTTGCTTAATACTTTGCAAAGCCTTTCATTTTACTCGAGATATATCTAGATATATTCCTACTGTCAGTCATGTGTCCATAGCCCTGGTAGAGTTTATCTATATCTTGTGATTGATATGATCAAGTTTTTCAATGCTCATTCTCTCTCTTTTTTTTTCTCTTTTTCTCTTTTTTTTTTTCAATAGAACAAACTTACAAAGCTTCAAGCATTCCTAGGGTAAGATAGCCTACAAGTGAATCATTTTAGATTTTCACCTAGGGTTGTAGATCAAAATAACTTCATCCTTCCTAATTTCAGAAACACCATTTAACGTGTGTGAGTTCCATGTGGAGCTTTGGCTAATATTTCATTGCTCCACTTTCCACCATTTTAGTCCCAAAATATGAGCATGATCACCAAATAACTCATATCCCTTTTCTCAGGTTCATCGATTTTCAGATCAGGTACTCCAACATATTAGATAAATGAGCTTCAAAATCAATCCAGAGATGATAAGTTAGTGACCACAAAATATCACCTCAAAACAAGAGAACAACCCAAAACACAACACTCAAAACACAAACCAAAACAATATACAAATGTACAATATGGTAAAATATGGTGCAAATCTTGAGCTATCATTTCCCTAGATCTCACATATGATTAGAACTTTTAAAAAGATAAATAACATGATACACAACCCAAGTCTTACATGAATCCAACAAAAATAAGATTAGGCCAAACAATGCAACAATCTTCATCTTGCCTCTCTCACCCAACAATTTGATTTAGTTCCATTAATGATCCCATGGGTGAGTTTAAAATCATTAAATTGATTAGACAACATTTTATTTTCAATTCTTTCTTGTCTATTCCTTAAGATGTCAATTTCACAATTTGAATCTTGATTTAGAATTAGGATTTCTTTTTAAAACAAGAGATTTTATAAACAAGAGTCTATTTCTAAAAATTTCAAAGCCAATTCATTATTCATGTTTTTAGGCCAATAAAATTTATGCAACCACTTGCAAGCATCTAGGATATTTATTAAATGAGGATCATCATAAATTTCTATCCTAGATTCCATTATAAGTTGTTGATGAATTTGATTCAACAATTCAAGTGCATATTATTTTTCATTCATCAAAACATTATTATTAGAGGTGTATGTAGACATAAAATCTTGTTCTTGATTCACCTTTAGTATCATTTCATCATAAACATCATTTGAATACAATCAATAATTATAGAAATCTTCACCTAAAGCTTGGATGTTTGAACATAAAATGTTAGATTTTACCTTTTACCTAGTTTCATTTACAAAGTCTTGGTGAGGATTTGTATTTCATTCTTTTACCTCATGGTCTTTATCTTCTTCATTGATTACCTATTCATCAAACATACCAAAATTAGGCACCCAATTAAAAATATGCCCATCCTTTTCAAACATTACATCTTGTTCGTAAAAGTGTGTGTCAAGTAACCCATCTTCATGATCAATCCCTTGAGTTGTTTGAATAAATCCACTTCTTTGTAATTTGGTTCCAACTATTTGTTCACTATCCATGGTATATCTTCATTTGAATCCTCCAAACAATCATGCAAATTTGTATCCAAATTCTCAATAGTCAAAAATGAAATAACAGATTTTACCTCTTCCTCATCCAAGATAGATGAGTCATAAGAAACGTTTACCATTTATTCCTTTTTTATTTCAACAAGATATTCAATAAACTCATATTCAATATGATAAAAAAATTTAACCTTCTATATTCTTGCAAATGTAAGATATTCATGTGAAGTAGAATTTTCAACCTCGTGCATATCAATTGGAATAGAAGTTTCATCAATAGGGGTGTGAGAAAATAACACATCTTCATATCTTCCCAAACCATTGTAAAAATTGTCATCCAAATTCATGGGATGAAACTCTATGATATCTATGATATGATATTTTGATTCATATATCAATTTTTTTTCTTCTTTGTACTTGGTAGTATGATCATCATTATCTTCCAAAATTTGATGAGATCCCAACCCCTCTTCCAAAACAATCTTAGATTGTATAGGACTTGTAATATATTCCAGTGAGAAATATATTGTGTTGTCTTGCATATCATTTGACATAAAGGGTTCATTAGAAGGTTTAGAGTGAGAATTTTCATCCAATTTATTCCAAGAATCATACTGATCATCTTCCAAAATCAAATTGTGGTGCTCAACTATTTCTTCAACATATTCCACTTCATCAATGTGCTTCTCATCAAATTCACCTTCACCTTCCTTAGATGATTCAATAATTTCCAAAAGTGGGTTACTCTTTGTGTTCAAATTTGTAAGGCTATCACAATCCACATTTGTAACGCATGATTCGATTTTATCATAATTTGAAATGTGAGGAATTTCTTGATCATCGGTTTCAAGCCTTTCATCCAAAGTGTCTTCCAAGAACCAGTGGTGAAATTTGATTATGTATTCAAATTCATTTATTGGTTCTCCTACGATTTCACTTTCAACCACTTAATTCAATTCTATGGTAGGTTATGTCCTATCACATGTCTCAAAACTAGTCAGCTTTATAACACCATTATTTGAATATTCATGCACTTCTAGAAATAAATTCATCTACCCATGAGAAATTGTCCTTCTAGAGATGGGTCATCCAAATTTTACCTTAAAGATATATCAATTTTGGGGTGTACGGATCCCATGTATACTTGAATAGCTTCTTCTTTTGTTATGTTGTAATGTTTCCACACTTGAGTGTGCAACTCATGGAACCTCTCATTGAATTGACTCATGAATTCATTAGGTTCTTTGCAAATAGAGTCAAAATTATTTCTTGCAACAATTGGGTCAACTTGATTTCCTACATTGTTAAGAAATATTGTTTCTAATTGATCCCACAAAGTGATGGAAGCTATAGGAATATTGATAAACCAGTCATGAGCAATTTTATCTAGTGTGTATAAAAATAGTTCACATCCAACATCTTCATGAATTATTTGCCATGAAGCCCAATATAATTTGAATGCATTAATGTGTGCTTCAGCTGACCTAGCTTCCTCATACCTAAAATGAGGTAGAAAAGGCACATGCTCCATATTCATCTCATTGCAAAGGCCTAGGTATTTTTAAAGGACTACTTGCCATTATTGATGCAAATCTTGCAATGGTCAATAAGATATAACTTTAGTACCAATTTTTTTAGTCAAATAAAAATATCTTGCAAAGAAGCATGTAATGACTAACAAATCTTAAATGTTTAACATAAAATTCATCATGTTAGTATCATCCAAAAGATATGCATTAATTAAACCATGACATGAAAGAACATTTTCAAATTTGCCAAAAGGTTAGTATTAACACATCATCAAAATAGAGAATGTTAGAATCAATGAAAGTGATCAACAAAATATCGTTAGTCAAGACCAATATCTTTGAATAAATATTTCAAGTAACATGCACAATATAACATCTAAATGACAATTAAAATAAATCAATTCAGACCCTCTTAGCTCCCAAATTTTTGAGTTCTAAAGAGACCAAAGATGCTAATCAATTGAACTTGAAATATTTAGCAATTTACAACCTTATGATTATACTAAATCACATTCTTTCCTATATGAACAATCCAAAAACATTAGATCAATGAATACAAATTCATGCCCTCATTCTAGCACGAAAATGTTGAGTGCTAAAGGAGGTCGAATATAATAGTCAAAGGGCATGAAAATTTCAATAATTCAAACCCCTTAAGTAATAATGAACAATATAGCATTAAGAATCACAATAAAATAAACCACTTCATGCCCTCCTTCTAGCTCCAAAATGTTGAGTGGTAATTTTACCCAATTGTGAAATTGCACTCTCCTTAGAATTTTGATCCCAAAACCCTCTCTTGCAAAGAAGTTAAACAAAACAAATTCTCCAAGGTCTCCACTATATTAGCATTTGCATATGTGTATTAGTAATCTCAATAAAGATATATCAATTCAATGCTAGGAACACCTTAGTGATTGCAAGTAACTATAAACAATGGGCACGTGTTGGTTCATTTTACCATGTTATATTAATGATTGTTCATAAACCTTAAATAAAAGTAAATGTGAATTGACCCTCATATTACCATGATGTAGCCTTAATTCCTTTTATATTTTATGCTTTTAGGTAGATTTTATCTTCCTTTATTAAGTGGATTTTAAACAAGTTTTATCTTGCATTAAATCCTACTTTAAACATGAAATAGAATATTAAATCTATCTATGAACGTGAATCCCAAAATTATGAAAAGATCCATTAAATGTAACTTTTATCATTAAGATGAAGAAAGCTTTTGATGTAATTGATAAATTTTTCCTCTTTGATGAAATTAATTTTCATAAAGAGACACCAATTTATTGCTTGAAAGTAATAGCCTCATAATGTCATGATGAATTATCCCTATTTAATGAAATTAATTTTAATTAATAAGAAATAATTTCATGCTTTAAAACCAAGACCTTTGAAGTAAGGGTAAATTACCCCTCTTCAATGAAATCAGAATTTTCACGAAGAAAGGTGCATTTATTGCTCCGAAAATGATAACTTATGAAATGCCATAAAATTAACCCTCCTTCAATGAAATTGAAATTTTCATGAAAGAAAGCTCATTTATGCTTGCAAATAAAAACATAAAACATAAAACATCTGATTTGCCTTGAAAGTGTAAAAAAATGATTTTTTGAAATTATAAAAACCCTTAAAAATAGCAGTTTTAAAAAATATTTATAAAATTGAAATGGCCTCAGAATGAGTCCCAATCTATTGTGTATGGTAGACTGTATATCATGCTTTGCAATCATGTAATTATTTTTGTCATTTTTATTTTATTTTTATGTCCGAAGTTTTAAAAAAATGCAAAATGAAGGGTTAGAAAAATAGAAAATAAAATCTGAAAATAAACTGAATGCTGAAAACGTAAACATGCAAAGCCTTTTCAGTATGATGGCACCCCATCCTACAAAACCGAAGATGTGAGAAACTCTTACATGCAACCTATTATATTCTAACCTGCATTCACACAATCAAAATAAATTAGGTGCTAGCTTCTAAGGACAAAAAAAATAAATTTCAAACTTCAAATATTCACTTGATGTAACCATAAAAATGCATAAACATCACTTATAAATCTGAAATATAAAAAGGGAAAGATAATAAAGTTTAAATCTAAGCATGCAAAAATTTCTCCTTCTTTCTTTCTAACAAGGCCTAAATTTCTAAAACAATTTTGCATTAAATAATGTCTTCATTTTTACAATGGTATTCTGGTAGCATATCTATGGTTTTTCAAAAAAACCAGCCCTTTTTTTGTATTTGAAATCCATATTTAAAAACTTCTAAACCCTTTCCATTCCTCCTCAAACGCTGCCTCTTCATTTTCGTCTCAAAATTTTGTTTTAGTTTCCAATGCCTTCTTTTCATTTTCCTCCATTTTCTATTTTGGTTTCATTCTCTTCATCCCCTTTGGAATTTGAAACACATTCTCCATGGCCTCATGCATAACGACCAATTAGCATCAATAATTTCCTTAAAATAACACTTTTTTTTGCATGGTTAACATTTATCTATTATCTGTTACACTCCCTTTTATTGATATTGAAAGCAAGTGATTATCCTTTAAATCCCCCTATAATTATCTATTTGAAAATTTAAGACTTGTAGTATGGTTTTAGAAAGCCTTTGACCACATAAATATGACCCCTTGAGTGTAAGGTAAGCATAACCCCTTTATATTATTTTAAACACATGTTGTTGTGTTGCTACTTCTCCTTGACATGACACCCATGTAGTCCCATAGAACGCATCCACATCACATAAAATGCAAGACCCCATAGTATGTATTCTTATTCAAACGGTGACCCTTCTATCCTTAATGCATGTCATGACTGATTTACTCTTAATAACGGGTACACAGGCTATTCTCATTGAGCTAATCTAATGACACCTTGAAGTATTAATTAACCAAAATCAGGTCCTTCATAGAATATTCAACTATATGGCTTAAAATATCTTATTCATCCCAAAACTACCACGTCGATGTCGTTGCTTCATGTAAAAATTTTCTGTTTTGAAGGCATAATAAGATACTACCATTACCATATTACTGTATCTGATATTTCACATAGGACTCAAACAAAAAACCACCCTATTGTGCATGGAGGAGATCCTCAGCTACATATGGAATTCATCTATTGTAACCTTCCACCAATGCCACTGTTCAGTCATCAATACCCCACCATCACTGGTTTTTACCTTACTTCACACCTAATGCCTCTGATGCACCATCACTGAGAATATAATTAACATCAACGTCACCGCTATGTCAAATTCTATTGACTTCCACTATCCCAGTTCTACTTGCCCAATGATCTATATTACACTATCATTTCTCTATGTGGCCACTACATCCACATAGACCTCTTTGTTGATATGTCCCAGTATATCAAAATGATTTCGCTGGTGTAGTTATCTTCGTACAAACCCTATATATCCCAAAATTATGATGCCCAAAGAAGCCCCATGACACGCAGACTACCCATTGGGCATACCACGTCCACATTACTATCGCTATGCACATTTTCCAAGACCACTTGGTCAATCCCTCTGTTCACCATGAACTTGATCACTCTTGATGTCATTTTACCATTCATAATGTTGTCCAAGGACCCCCCATTCACCATGATTTACCCCTATTGGCCTTGACATCCATAACTAAACGTCCACTACGACCCCATTAACCCAATATTTTAAAACCTGATTACGTTTTTGGCCCATGTGTTTCAATTTTTGTTATCATCGAAGATGCAGCTATGTCATTGCTTTTCAAGGTTGTCATGTTTACCATAAAATACTCGACAAAGAATCTCCCCGCTACCATATGTCTACCATATCTACTAAAATCTATATTAATACCCCTCTGTCACCATTTGTTCATCATTATGAGGCCATCTGTGTAACCCTAGATACTGTCCAACTATGTGGGGTCCACTGTGAAAGCACGAGATTCCGGGCAAAGGAAACACTAGTTATGCAACATAAGACGAAAATGTAACGCTTTGATCCTATGCACTAAAACAGAGAAAGGAGACAACTTGGAAACGAAAGACAAGATGTAAAGAAATCACAACCCTCTTTATTCAAATATCTTATCCTCGGTTACATAGACGTCTCCTCCCCTTTTGGGGGCTAGGAGCGTTAAATTTGTCTTCATTACAATGTGTGACCTAGTCTTCCTCTTCCCGCGTGCCCACGATTGCAATGGGCGGGCCAAGATGCTGCCGTCGCTGATGTGGATAAGTTCTTCACCTCTGATTGCTTTTCCTGCAATCAAAGAAACAATAAAAATGTCAGTAGCACCTGCTGCAAAGGAAAGGGGTTCGTTCTCTAAAATCAACGAAATATGCATGTAAACATCTGCCTGAAACAGTAAATACAGTGAGTCCAAATGGCTTGAAAACTTGACAGAAGACAGAAAATGTTACCAAAAGGCCATTGCCCCTGAGACAGCCGGCCAATCTGCTTTTACCTGGTAATCGTCCCTGGTAAGGACGATTGCTACTGTTAATCATCCCCCGGAAGGACGATTGCTGCTGTTAATCGTCCCCTGGAAGGACGATTGCTGCTGTTAATCGTCCCCTGCAGGGACGATTGATACTGTGTTGAAGAAGCCGACCCGCCGCTGCTCCAATGTCGATTCCCGAGACCCGCAAAACGCCCCGCAAACAAGGGGGTTATGTAATTGGGGCCATTTTGGGACGACCCAGATGGTCGGATTCTCCCAATTTGGCCTCCATCACCGAGAAATTGGACGTTGTTACCTGCAAGTCAGTGGGACAACCAAAATAACAAAAGCATGATAATATTCGATGAAAACCTTTTGAAATCAAGATTCAAGATTCTGAACTATTGAACAACAGAGAATAACATGGAATATGAACAAATGACAAAAAATGAACTACAACTAAATCCAAAAGGTGCGGGGTGCCCAAGTGGGCAGCCCACCGATGGAACTTGATTTTGGCACCAATCCACTTGGGATGGGCCCAAAATCTCTTAGGAGTGGGGGGTCGGCGAATTGGTTGGTTCAGGTGTCCATGTGTTGGATTTGGGTCAGGTTCGAGCTTCCAAAGGCCACCCAACAACCTCCCTTGCAAAAGAGATTGGTGGATGTGGGAAGGTGAACCAAAAGGGATGCAAGTGGGTCTTCAACTCGGCAGCACTTCGTTGCTTGAAAACTCCTTCAACCTCTGTCTATTTTGGGTGAGAAAAGTCTCACCTTTTATAGACCCAAGGGGTCTCCTTTGGGAAGGAAGCACAAACGCCATGTGTTGGTCATAGGCGCCATGTGGCAATCATGTCTCCTCATGAGGGAGGGGAGTCCTCCATTGACTTGTGTTTTCATAATTGCTTCTTGTGACAGTCCTCTAACGGCCCTTCGTCCACCTACACATGCGTGCAAGGCAAGAGTCATCAACTGACTGTTCTGGGCTGCCACTTGGCGTCGTTTGTCGTTTTGCCCGTTAAACTTGGTAATCGTCCCTGGGTGGGACGATTACAACAATCGTCCCTGGGTGAGACGATTGCAAGTTAGTAATCGTCCCCGGGTGAGACGAGTACTGGGCAAAGTGTCTAAATGTACCAAATTGCTTCCTGACCTTACAAAATTGCTATGGAAGTGGTTAGGACCACTGTTTGACCTCTCGAGGGCTGCCCTGGGGCTGTGTTTGTCAAAGCGATCGTTGTTTGCAGTCACATAATCGGATTGGTGTTGTTTTGGTGTCTACAGATGCCCCTTTTTGGGAAGCGCTGTGGGTGACGCAGTTCTGAGCAAAAATAGATAACCAAAGCACTAATGATTAGGGTTTCTTGGTAACCTAACCAAATTTTGATGCCCCAAGTATGGAAAGGGCATGCATTCTTGAATCCTTGCTTCTGACGAGCTAAGGAATTTGATTTCAAGTGTTAACCTATTTTGGTGAGGTGTGACTTGAACTTAGACATTGATCAGTCATGAATAGGCGAAGGGCATTTTTACCTCAGGGGAACCTTGTATTCATGATTCACGAAATGCCAAGTGTTTGATTGATTTGATTGTTGCTTGTTTACTACCCCAAGCAGGAGCGTGATTGTCTTTGTCAATGATTCTTTGAATGCATGTCCTTTTCCTTAATTGGGTATGTGATTGTTGGTTGGTGACTAAGTGTGACTACCCCCTCAAGCGACGAATCGATGAGGGAATGACCTTCGTGAGAGAAGCGACGAGTCGCTTGACCCAAGATGACTTGTGCAAGGGTGCCTTTAGAGGGTTTACCGTTAAGCATGTGCAATTTTTCCAACATATGGACCTATTTTTGGTGGGTGTTAACCCTTTTGGTGATGTCATAATGAGGTGAAATCGTCGAAAACCTATTTCCCGTGGAGCGGTCCGGCTATGATAGCCTTCTTGGGGAATTAGGAGAGTGATAATTTGAACCTCGACATCTATTTTTCTATGCCAAGAGGTTAAGTGCAAAAGCACTTGTGTTCTGCAATGTTTATTGCTATGTTTTTGTGTTGCTTTTTTGTGATGTTTTTGTTGTTTTGTGACACCATTTGGGGATTTAATTGTCTCCCAAATCCGTTTTCCCGTGGAGCGGTCCAGCTATGGTAGCCTTCTTAGGGAGTAGGATAGTGACAATGTAAACCTCGATATCAGTTTTGCTATGCCAAGAGGTTAAGTGCAAGAGCACTTGTGTCTGGCAATGTTTATTGCTTTTTGTTTTTGTGTTGCATTTATTTGTTGTTTTTGTTGTTTTGATATTCTTTGATCTTGTGCATGATGGTTGATGAATATGGATGTATTATGTTGATTTATTTTGATGGATGCATATGCTATGATGACTGCAAATGTTTTTGATTTATATGTGATATGCGGAGATGAAATGGATGAATGGGATTTGTGATGTTTGGCTATGGCACCATAGATTGTTTAGAACTCGTTATTTTGTTTTTAGGCGATTGTTGTGATGCATGAATTTGTATGTATACATGTGGTTTTTGTTTTTTTTTTTTGTATTTTTTGATGGTATTGCAAAGATGAAAAGTAGCGCAGTTGGTTTAGAAATGTAGCTAAGTTTTTCTGAGACTCAGACAGTTCTAGCTCTCTAGCCACGACTGTACTTTATCTTACATGATTTTTGAACAAGGTATGAATCAGACCTATTTTTGACCAAGCTATTTCACATCCCTGTGTGTGCCATTGAGTTCATTTATGTGGTATTTATCAAGATACCGCCAGTGCCAGATGGGCTTTCAACCGAACCTCGTATCGAGGATCACCTAACTAGCTCCACTAACTCCTTTGTTATGTTTAGTTAGATTAATCTGCGATGTTTTCTAGGATGTCATAAGCTAGCTTATCCACATGCAAACATTGATCTGTACGCAAGTTAATGTGACAGATATATCGTCATGCGAGAAGACCTTTAGAATGCTGAGAGTTCCAGGGATTCAAGTTCAACTCCCTTCTTTTCTTCAATTGTAATAGGATACTTGCTCGTTTGTAGTGATAAGATCATTGTTTATTTTGATTTGTTTTCTTCTTATTTTTTTTTTTTTTTTGAGCAAGGGATTGGAGTGATAAAAATCATTGTTTCTTAGTGCATTTTGATGTGTGCACTGTAGGATGTCAAATCTTGATGTTTTGACATTTTGCAATTTTTAATTTTTTGATTTTTTTGCAACTATTGAGATTAGGGATTTTTGGGAATTGGGTAGGGGTGATGCTTGTCCTTTTGCCAACTCTCAGCATTCTTTGGGTCATCCGCACAAGGGGATGAGCAAGATAACCATTTCGCTTATGGTGACCTAGATTACTGTGCAGCTTCATCTTTCTTTCACATAACTCTGGAATTGTTAATGTGTTTAGTTTGTGTTGGGATGTTACGTATCAAGGTGTATTTCAAGTATGACTCTACCTTCGTAAAATCTGTTCGACTTGATACATTACATGGCTAAAGAGGAAAATTTTGGCTGAACTACGAAAACTCGTGATACATTAAAAGACCACTGACTCTAGTGTGGTGGAAGCAATGCATGGTGTGTCTGTTGTTTTTATGAAATGGAACAGTGGGGAACAAGATGGACTGTATGAATGCAATGCTTAATGCAGCTACATATTTTTTGTATTTTCGATGAATTGAGTTTGGCGAATATGAATATGAGATGTGAGAAAACTCTCAATTGATGAATTTGAGAATGCGTAGAAATGAGATGCAAATTTTTGTTGTTTTTGAAATTTTTTTGTTGTTTTTGATGTATTTTTGTTGGGTTTTGACCAAGTGATTGCGATAATCCTTGGAGCTTTTTGGGTTTGACCAAGTGATTGCGATAATCCTTGGAGCTTTTTTTTTTTTTTTTTTTTTGGTATATGGCTTTCTTAGATATGAAATGGTCGCAAATGACCTGATATTCAAGGGTTCTCGTTTCCTTGATACCATCAAGAGAAGCTAGCCTGTACGTTCCCGGTCCTATTTTGCTATCAATGACATAAGGACCTAACCAATTTGCCATGAATTTGTCCCTCATATGGGACGGCAAATTAGAATTTTGTTGGTTTTCCTTCAAAACCAAATCACCAACCCGAAAGTCTCTTAGGTGAACCTTCATGTTGTAAGCTTTCTTAAGTCGCTCTTGATAGATACGTAAGTGCTCAAGAGCATTAACGCGTCGTTCGTCAAGCAACGTAAGTTGGTCTAACCGGGCCTACCGTGCAGTGTCATCATCGATGAATTCCTGCATTGATATGCGAAGGGAAGGAATTTCCAACTCGAGAGGCATTATTGCCTCTGAGCCATACACTAGTGAAAACGGAGTTGCCCCAGCTTGGCGTCCGAATGCTAGTGCGATAAGCCCAAAGTGCAAGTGGGATTTGTATGTGCCAATCCTTATGACTGTCTCGCGACGGTCTTTTTAAGGATGGCAACTAGCGTTTTGTTTGATGCCTCTGCTTGCCCATTTTCTTGCGGATAATAGGGTGTTGAAAAGTTGTGCTGAATTTTGTACTTTGTGGTCAAAGCACGCACGTCTTTGTTCTTGAATGATGGCCCATTATCCGAGATTATTTTGGATGGAATACCAAAATGACATATGATGTGATGCAAGATGAACTCCGCAATGCGGGGGCCTGTCGTAGAGGTTAACGGAATTGCTTCCACCCATTTGGTAAAGTATTCTGTGGCCGTTATGATAAACGTGTGACGGCCTGACGATGCAGGGGAGATCTTTTCGATTAGATCGAGGCCCCACTGCGAAAATGGCCAAGCAGACTGGACTGTCTGTAAGGCCTGGGAAGGTACGTGCATCAGATTGGCATGATGTTGACATTTTACGCACCTCTTGACATACGCGCAACAATCTTGCTCTAAAGATGGCCAATAATAGCCCATGCGAAGAATGCGCTTTGCAATGGCCATACCACTAAAGTGGCCGCCACATGTACCGTCATGCGCTTGGGCGACTGCCATGGACTCTTGCTGGTCCAAGCAACGAAGGAGAATTCCGTCATAGCTTCGACGATACAAAATGTCTCCTATCAAGACATATTTTGCCGCTTTCTGTTTGAATGTCCGTTTTGCGGCATGCGTCAATCCAAAGGGAATATTACCTAACTTGAGGTAGTCTCTGATTGGTAAATACCAGTCCTGTTGATCGGAAACCTCGACAGTATGAATAGCCAATCCCTTTTGAAGTTCTTCCCTATCAAGTGCTGATTGGGATAAAACTTGTAAGAATAGCGTTGTGTTGCTATCAATGGGAGTGGGGGAAAATAAGGACCCCCAATTGGCACGTTTCAGACTATCTCGGATTCGAAAGAACTTATCCGAAGATGGTTCGATCTGGATCATGTGGATTCCTGGCGTCAAGTCTGAGCTTGCACGCTCCATCGCGGATTGCGATAATGTTTTGACTTGAATAGTTGTCATATCACCGGAAAGGTCTTGCGGGATTAGTGACCCCAAGGAGGCCATTGTGTCCGCAAAATGATTCGATGATCGAGGGAGTGCCTCGATGTCATACCACTCAAGTTTTGCCAGGAATTTGTCCACGAGGGCTTTATAGGCCTTCATAACTGGGCATTTGCATTGATATACCCCTTTGACTTGATTGACGATTAACAACGAATCACCAAAGATGTTCAGTCTTTTGATGTTCATGGCGATTGATGTTTGAAGACCTAGGAGCAAGGCTTCATATTCGCATTGTTGTTGGTGCACTCGGAAGTTTAATTTAAATGATAGGGGCATTGGAGCGCCCTCGCGGTGTGAAGAATACAATTCCTGCGCCACCACCTTGCTCGCATTTAGAACCATCAAAAAATAAGGTTATGTCGGCTCGAGACTCAGGCTCTTCAGAATCTGGCGATTCTGAGACATGGAAGACCCCATCATCGGGTAGTTCTATGACTAGAGGCTGATCGTCTTCAAGAGGAGCCTCTGCTAGTTGATCGGCTATGACTTGTCCTTTTATAGATTTTTGCCCAATAAACTCAATGTCAAATTCCGTCAACAACATGATCCATTTCGTCGTGCGACTACTATGATAAGTACGACTCATCATGTATCGCAATGGATTCTCCTTAGACACAACATACGTAGTGTTGCTCAGCATGTAGTGGCGTAGCCTTTTGGTAGCAAACACCACTGCCAAGCATAGTTTTTCAACGTATGCATAGTTAAGTTCGTAATCGACTGCAGGTGCGGCTAAGATAGTAAGTAGCCTGTTCTTTGTGAAGTTCATTCTTCTGGGCTAGCATTGCGCCCAGTGCCACCTCAGTAGCTGAGATGTATAAGTAGAACGACACACCTGGTCTAGGTGGTGCCAATATTGGCGGCGAAGCCAAGTATTGTTTGATTTCGTCAAAGGCTGATCGACACTCGTCATCCCAATGAAATGTGACCCCCTTGTGCAATAATTTGTTCATTGGTCGGCATTTGTCAGATAATTGCGCTATGAAGCGTTTAATCGACGTGACCTTTCCTTGCAGACTTCTTAGCTGCTTGATAGTGGTTGGGGGAGCCATTTCAAGGATTGCCTTGACTTTGTTTGGGTCCACTTCGATGCCTCTCTTTGAGACTATAAAACCCAAGAGTTTTCTAGATGTGACGCCGAACACGCACTTCTTGGGATTCAGTCTGACCTTATGCTCTATGAGGCGATCGAGAATCTTGCTTAAGTCACCGAGATGATCTGAGCGCAAGAGAGACTTGGCTAACAAATCATCCATGTAATCTTCCAAAGTTTTGTGCATGTAATCGTGGAAGATATACGTCATAGCACGTTGGTATGTAGCGCCAATGTTTTTAAGGCCAAAAGGCATGACCTTATAGCAAAATGTCCCCCAAGGCGTTGTGAATGCCGTTTTGAGTTGGTCTTCAGGATTGATACGAATTTGATTGTATCCTGAGAAATCGTCCATTAGGGAGAGCATTTCGTGACCTGCTGTAGCGTCTACCAATGCGTCGATGCTTGGCAAGGGGAAATCATCCTTAGGACTCGCTTTGTTTAGGTCTCGAAAATCGGTGCATATGCGAATCCTCCCGTCGGGCTTCTTGACGGGAACCATGTTGGACAGCCATGGCGGATAATCCACGCAGATGACAAATTGTGCATCCAACAGCTTTTGCAATTCGTCTTTGACCATCAAGGCCACCGTTGGGTGCATCTTTCTTAGTTTTTGCTTTACAGGCTTGATTGTCGGATCAAGCGTTAAATTGTGCATGACTAGCCGCGGGTCTAGTCCCGGCATATCCTTGTACGACCATGCAAAAACCTCCTTCTTTTCTTTAAGAAGGGCAATGTAATCGGCTTTCTCTTTAGGGGAAAGACTTACCCCCAGCTTGAGAATCCGTGGATTCATTGGATCTGTGCCGATGTCTACGTTAGTCGTCTCCTCGACTGACATGTGGGATCCGTCCTCCAACTGATGTGGAGTTGGGATCAAATGGATATCATCAGCTGAGTTAAGATCTACGTTTGGAACCTCGGGTCCCTCTTCAGCTTGAAAAATATCCTGAGTTGTCCTTGGGGTAAAATGAAGCATTTCACCGAAAGGCCAGTACTCTGATGGTGACAATGGTGAATTGACGTGATCCCAGTCGATGGCATCCATGTCTAGATGCAATGACCGTGATGGATCGATCGGATTGCGGATGGGTGCGGTCAAATCAATGGAGATCATGTGGATGGAATGAATTTGGTCTCCGTAACCGCGGGTGTGATGACTTGATTCTTTTAGATGTTCCCTATACTCTGGATCCGGCTCTACGGGAACGGGCACGAATGGATCCTCTCTAGGTGCAAACTCATCTCTATGTGCAAAAAGGAAGGCGGGGTCTTCCCTCGGCACTGCTGTCATGATGGGATCTCGAGGTGGACGATGCTCATCTTGAATTTGGAGCCATAGGTCTAACACTTGGTCCCACCTCGCTGGGTCTACGTGCCATTCATGTCCTAACAGGATACCCATCTGTCCCATTAGATCTTCATGAGTTAGAGCGCGGTGATGTCGTCGCGCATGTCTGAGATAGTCCATTTCAGTTTCATCTTCTGAATCACTTTCATAGATCCAAAATTGTTCATCCTCTTCAGCATCTGTTGCTTGCGACATTGAGGACTCTTCCTGTTCCAATGAATTAATCTGGTCCCATTGCGGTTGTTCCACTCTTGGTGGAGGGACCTGATTCTCTTGAGACTGTGTTATTTCATCTGGAACCTCTAAGGGGAATAGTTTTAGAAAGATGTCTGGCAGCCGTTGATGTTCTCTTTGAGGATTGCTCTCTGAACTTTCACCTCTCTCTAGCAAAGGAGAGGGATTATTGCTATTTCTAGGGGTGTTTGTAGACCATGGGAGATAGTCCCCCAATGTGTATTCTCGTGTTTGGATTGGCGTACGGGTCTTGTGCCAATCCCCCCTTGTTGCCTATTTCTAGGCCTTGCATATTTTCAACCAAGATGTCTAAGGGCAAGGGGTGGTTGAACCCCACTCCTGACTTGTCATATGGCATCTGATATCTTGGTTGGCAAAGGATCCGCATCCCTTGCTCATATCTGCCTAGCCCATACCCATGCCAATTGCATTGTTCGAGATATTTTAGGGCAAATTCTGGGTTCGACAGATAATTGATGTTTTCGACAAAAGGCTCTTCATCTGTTTCCTTTTGTTCGCATGGTTCGAAACCATGATCAAGGCCCCCATACACAAAATTTGTCTGGTTGGGAGGGTAGCCTAGTGGAACAATTGTCCCTATGGGAAGGCGAGGTCTTCCCATGTCCTCGCACCGACTCCAATGTGGGGGTTGCCACAACGTTTTGCACTAAGTACTCCCCCAGTGCCCGTATCGGCCATCTCAACAAGTGATTGTTGATGATTGGGTAGGAGGAAACGGTAGTCCTTCCCGAGTCCATTCCATGTTTGGTTGTTCAGGAGTCTTGGTTTGTGTTGTGTTGGGTGTTTCCTCTCGTTGATATCATTGAAATCGTGGGCAACCCCTCTTCTAGAGGCTTAACCTCTTCCATGATTTGCTTTCCCTTGTCCTTCTGTTGGGCCACGATAGGTGGCATTGATGATGAAGGAGTAGGTGATGAAGTCTCACCTGGCTGGGATTTTGCCTTGTTGGCCACCAGTGGTACCTACGGTATCGGACCTTGTTTAGATGGATTTAATTGAAAATCCAAATGCGTTGATGGGAGGGTCGATTGAGGTATGAATTGTACCGCATTGCAATACTTGAAGGGCTCTAAGTCCATTGGGACTACATGTATTTGCCCTTCATAGGCATACTTCAAGCACCGGTGTGCGATCGAGGGGACACACTTCATGTCCCCGATCCAAGGCCGCCCTAGCAAGATATTATAAGCCATTTCGCCTTCCAAAGACATGGCACAGTGTGGGTATTGACTTTTGTCCTACCTGGATAGGCAGAACAACCGTGCCGACTGTCGAGCAAATTGCATCGTTAAAAGCTCACAGTGTGTACGTGGAAGCGGTGATGTGAGAGGCTGGCAGTTTTAAATGTTTTAACGCTGCAGTGGTTATAATGTTACTGGACGAGCCAGTATCTATCAGCACTCTCTTGTACGGGATCCCGTTGACCCACGCGATAACGTGCAGGGGTGGATCCGCCATGTCATTTGATATCGTTTTGACCTCGTCTTCTCTGAATGTGATGACAGGCTTCGTACATTGTTTCACATGTCCCACGAAGGCGTTGAAAGAATTTGCTTCGTGGGGTTGTACTTCAATGGCTTTTAAAATGTCCATAAGAGCTTCTCTATGGGGAGCTGATTGTTGGATAAGCTCGTAGATGGACAGCCTAGCCGATGTGGTCCGCAGACTCTGCGTGAGTTTGGTCCGTATCGTGACCTCGGGTCTAGGCGGAGGCAACCGCGTTGGGCGTTGTTGAGGCCGCGATGTCGACGGAACTTCCCTCGCAGCCTACCTCGGGGGCAACCACCGGGTATCTTCTCGTTCCTTGTTACAATGCTAATCATTCCCACCAATCCTTGCGCGGGAAGATCTTGTCGCACCTCGTTAATCTGGAGCGGTTTTGTCTGTGCCTCGTGGGCAGGCAAGGGGTCCTTGAATACCCCCATTTGTTGGTTGTTTGGTGCGATGGGGTTGTCCACGACCAATGTTCTATTGTCGATCAAATCCTGGACTAGTTCTTTGAATTTCCAACACCCATTTAGGTCATGTCCTCTGCGCCTATGGAATCTGCAATACAATTCCTCCCTATACCCCCTAGGCTTGGGAATGTTAGGGTCAAAAATTTGGATTTCTGGCAGAGTAACTAAATTTGCCGCCGACAAGCGGTCAAATAAGGAGTCCCTAGACTCCGCATACGGGGTGAATTGTCGCCTAGGGCGACGCTGTTGATACTGCTCCTGTCTTCTGTTATCTCTTTCGTAAGCAGGAGGCACTGCTCGGTAATTAGCCCTTTGGGGCTGCGTCTCTTGCACAGGCGCGGGAACATTTATCGCAACTTGATTGACTGCAGCGTGTTGTGGTTGCGTTGTCCCGATTTTAGTGGTTTTGTTCCACTCTTTCTTCTTAGGCTTGGCAATTGCGCCTTCGCCTATCTTAATCTCTTCTATAAGTCTGGCTTGGGCCAAAGCTTCTTCTAGGTTGTCGTATTGTCGCAGCAACAATAGACCAGAGATTGATTTTAAGCAACTTTTTGTGAACATTTGCGTGAGATCCGACATGGGAGGACGGTAGGGTAACTTAGAAAGCAAAGCTCTCCATCGGTTCCCGTACGCTGCCATTGTTTCCTCCTCAAATTGTTTAAGGCTAGCAAGATCACTAAGTGATGCCTTCTTCCTTGTGTTGAAGGCGAAGCATTCAAGAAACGCATCTACTAGCTGATCTAAGCTGCTTATGCTGTGTTTGGGCAGTTGTGTGAACCAATCCGAGGTAGGGCCTACGAATGTGGTTATGAATGTTCTAAGCAGCAACGCGTCATTATCTTGGATTGCGAAGCACTGGCTTAGAAATCTTGTAACGTGCTCTTGTGCGTCCTCCTCACCTTTAAAAACTGCCAATTGAGGCAACTTGAAGTGTTCGGGGTAAAGAGGTGTAGGCACTGAGGGATGCACCGGATTACTGCGGAGTAGACGTAATGTGGGTTTTTGATGCCCAGCAGCTTTTGTCTCCACAGACTCCAAACGCTCCAATAGCGCTTGGTATGCATCGGAAGATTTTATTTCTTCCTCTCTTGCTTGCTCCCGTTGTACGTTATGATAAACAGGGGGCCTATGGAGGGGTGTCCGAATGGCAGCCCTCCTGCCTTGATGGAGAGTTTCAACATGTTCTATCTCTCGGTTCGTACTCCTCATAAAATTCTTGAGGAGTTTTTGGGCGAAACCTCTGACCTTGATCGAGTCCCCGCTGAAGGTACCCATCATCATTTCGAGGAGTAGCCTCCCTCTCATGTCTATGAGGTCTCGGAGGCAAAGCTTGACGAGGTCGTGGAGACCCGTCCTGCGTTAAAGGGTTATGCCTCTCATGTTGTTCGACTCTTTGGACGCGAGGGGTTGGCCCTCTCTCAAGTATTTCATATTGTAACTCATCCGCTTCACGTTGCATGCGTTCTTTATCCAAGCGGTATTGATACTCTATCTCTTGTTGACTTTGTTTAAGCCGCATGATTTGGGCTTGACGGGTGGTATATCTGGCGACAGCCGGGTCAATTTGATCTACCCTATTTTTTTTCGAAGGTTCAAATGTTCCTCCTATGGGTTTACCTCGGTTTTGATGCTCTAAAATCTCAAGGGGTCGCTTCCCTCTGTCGAGGTAGGCGGTATGTGCTCGAGGTTCTGGCCTCAAGGGGTGATTATGATATCCGACTGGTGTAGAAGCATAAGGTTCCCGCGTTGTATGTTGTTGTCCTTGAGGAATGCGATGATCTTCCTCATATTCTCTCTCATAGGTGCGTAAGGGGCAGGCGGAGTTAGGTCACCCTGTGTAAGGAGCCCTACGCTCTGGATTTGGTCTCTCTATTTTGATGAGAGGTAAAGAAGGGACGCCATATCCACGTTGTCCCTCCAAATGGACAATGTGCCCCGTTAGCGCTTCATCGCGCCGTGGCCACTCATGTCTAGCTTGAGAGGGCGATTCTCTCGTTTACATTAAGGTCTGCATGTAGGGCATCTTTTCGAGAGGGGCTGCTTTGAATGGGCATACCCCACCGAGGATTTTGAATTGGATTCTTTTGTAGGTTAGACCGATAAGGCGGTATGACCAAATCCTCGGACCGAAGCGAAGGCGACTTGTGCCTCGCTTCTTGTGTACCTTCCGGAGCCGCTGCCCTTGATTGGGCTTGGCTGCGGGTGTACACCATTGCGGTGCGTCCACACTATCTAAGTAGATTTTTATCTTGTTTTTAATGATTTTTTTTTTTTTTGTCTACACTAAATAGAATTAAACACACACATTCACAAAACCGTGATTATCTCTTTTAAGGATTCTTGGTGTGCCCTAGACTCGGTTTAGTGTATTTTGGTGTTTTGTTTTGTCTTTGTAGGTTTTGTAGAACGTTTAAATGCATCATGTAGGCTCTTATAACTCCCAAAAGGTCGCCCCTTCAATATACCAGCCAGGCCGATATACCAACCTCTCTATATACCCGCCCTTACGAGAGGGAGACTATAGGTACGTGAGAGCAGAAGGTACATGGTACGTAGGTGGTACGGAAGGGGGATTGTCCTGTTAATGGCACCTACCATAGAAAACTTATCCTCGCGCGCATGGGAATCACCCCAGCTACGCTCGGTCTGTCTTCGTCAGGATTTACGCCTAACAACAGTTGACAATCGAGAAATGTATGCAAATCAAGCCAAGGTGGTGATTAAATCCACCAATGGTCTTGATCAAGGGCCGGGGTCTTATGACCAACTCCTTGGTTTAAAATTGTTTCGTGGAGTGTGTGAGGTTCATTTTATCCAACGAAAATGAAACATGCATGAATGACTTTTCCTAAGCAATGCAAGCTAAAAATGAAAACAATCAAAGAAACAGAAACAGAAACAAAAAATTTCAACAGAGATGATGAAAATCCCTACCTCTTCTCTCGCCTGCTCCAGTTGCCTCTGAATTTTTGCTCTGAAAAGTTGCAGACAAAAAATCGTCCCTTGGTGAGACGATTAACAGAACAGAAATCGTCCCTTGCAGAGACGATTTTACAATCGTCCCAGGGTGAGACGATTTCCAGAATAGAAATCGTCCCTCGTAGAGACGATTTTACAATCGTCCCAGGGTGAGACGATTTCCAGAACAGAAATCGTCCCTTGCAGAGACGATTAACAGTCTGCAAGAAAAAAATGTACCTGTCAAGCACAAACACAAAAATTCAATCAGTTTCTGTGATTTTAAAAATAGGGGACAGGGTCCCACCGTGATCGCCACTGAAAGCACGAGATTCCGGGCAAAGGAAACACTAGTTATGCAACATAAGACGAAAATGTAACGCTTTGATCCTATGCACTAAAACAGAGAAAGGAGACAACTTGGAAACGAAAGACAAGATGTAAAGAAATCACAGCCCTCTTTATTCAAATATCTTATCCTCGGTTACATAGACGTCTCCTCCCCTTTTGGGGGCTAGGAGCGTTAAATTTGTCTTCATTACAATGTGTGACCTAGTCTTCCTCTCCCCGCGTGCCCACGATTGCAATGGGCGGGCCAAGATGCTGCCGTCGCTGATGTGGATAAGTTCTTCACCTCTGATTGCTTTTCCTGCAATCAAAGAAACAATAAAAATGTCAGTAGCACCCGCCGCAAAGGAAAGGGGTTCGTTCTCTAAAATCAACGAAATATGCATGTAAACATCTCGCCCGAAACAAGAAATACAAGTGAGTCCAAATGGCTTGAAAACTTGACAGAAGACAAAAAATGTTACCAAAAGGCCATTGCCCCTGAGACAGCCGGCCAATATGCTTTTACTTGGTAATCGTCCCTGGTAAGGACGATTGCTACTGTTAATCGTCCCCCGGAAGGACGATTGCTGTTGTTAATCGTCCCCTGGAAGGACGATTGCTGCTGTTAATCATCCCCGCAGGGACGATTGATACTGTGTTGAAGAAGCCGACCTGCCGCTGCTCCAATGTCGATTCCCGAGACCTGCAAAACACCTGCAAACAAGGGGATTATGTAATTGGGGCCATTTTGGGACGACCCGGATGGTCGGATTCTCCCAATTTGGCCTCCATCACCGAGAAATTGGACGTTGTTACCCGCAAGTCAGTGGGACAACCAAAATAACAAAAGCATGATAATATTCGATGAAAACCTTTTGAAATCAAGATTCAAGATTCTGAACTATTGAACAAGAGAGAATAACATGGAATATGAACAAATGACAGAAAATGAACTACAACTAAATCCAAAAGGTGCGGGGTGCCCAAGTGGGCAGCCCACCGATGGAACTTGATTTTGGCACCAATCCACTTGGGATGGGCCCAAAATCTCTTAGGAGTGGGGGGTCGGCGAATTGGTTGGTTCAGGTGTCCATGTGTTGGATTTGGGTCAGGTTCGAGCTTCCAAAGGCCACCCAACAACCTCCCTTGCAAAAGAGATTGGTGGATGTGGGAAGGTGAACCAAAAGGGATGCAAGTGGGTCTTCAACTCCGGCCAGCACTTCGTTGCTTGAAAACTCCTTCAACCTCGTCTATTTTGGGTGAGAAAAGTCTCACCTTTTATAGACCCAAGGGGTCTCCTTTGGGAAGGAAGCACAAACGCCATGTGTTGGTCATAGGCGCCATGTGGCGATCATGTCTCCTCATGAGGGAGGGGAGTCCTCCATTGACTTGTGTTTTCATAATTGCTTCTTGTGACAGTCCTCTAACGGCCCTTCTGTCCACCTACACACGCGTGCAAGGCAGGAGTCATCAACTGACTATTCTGGGCTGCCACTTGGCGTCGTTTGTCGTTTTGCCCGTTAAACTTGGTAATCGTCCCTGGGTGGGACGATTACAAAAATCGTCCCTGGGTGAGACGATTGCAAGTTAGTAATCGTCCCCGGGTGAGACGAGTACCGGGAAAAGTGTCTAAATGTACCAAATTGCTTCCTGACCTTACAAAATTGCTATGGAAGTGGTTAGGACCACTGTTTGACCTCTGAGGGCTGCCCTGGGGGCTGTGTTTGTCAAAGCGATCAGTGTTTACAGTCACATAATCGGATTGGTGCTGTTTTGGTGTCTACACACTACATCACCTGTTGGTTAATTATGCATGCTATCTAGATCATCTTGAAATATGATGTCCATGTCACAATTTTATTCACCTGCCTTTACCATGGGATTATTCCTTGACTACTTTGGCTATATTTCAAAGTAATCAGTGATGCCTTGTGGCATCCCATATTGCTCTTAGACCTCCTTCATCCAATATATATCGATGCACATGTGTGAGTCCACCTAGCCACCAACATGCCCAACATCGACCACCACTCTATACCTACCACTCAACACTAACCTATTGATCCCTCACCACATTATAGCTACCATGAAAGCGTCCACATCACCATCAAAACCCTAGGTAATTTATCTTATGCTCTTCGGGTCATCCACATCGACATGTTGTTGTGGCTTCACTTGTCATATTGGTTGCACCATATGACCTGGGCATCCATGTCAACCATCAATATTCACACAACCTCATCCAATGTTTTCCCATTGTTTGCTTCATATCTGTTGAGTGTATATTTTACCCAATTGCAAAATACCACCACATGTAGAGTATTGAACATAAAACTCTCTCTTGAAAAGAAACCAAATGACAAACATTCAATTTCTCCAAGGTTCTGGTAAAATATCTAAAAGATTATTCCAGAAACAATTCAATGATGCATGTGACTATAAACGAGGGGCCTTTGTTGGTTCTAAACAATGCTTAGTTATTGAAAGATCTAACTAAAAGCAAATATAAAATAAAAGTAGTTCTTTTTAGGATTTTTTTAAATTGGTGCTACCTTGAATCCATGTTAGTAAAGTATTTTATCTTCACTTAAAATGTTTCAAATAATAAAATGTGGAATTTTCCACCTTATTTTAATTCTCGTGCCTTTAAGATGAAGTAAATTTTAGATAGTGGATTTATTTTATCTTCCTTATGTTGATGCCACTACCCTAATAGTGATTAGTAGAAGTTAGCATGCTAGAAATATTAGCAAAGTTAGCTTTCACTTATTATATTAACTTAATGTGAAATTGTAGGTTATTATCCCTCCTAAACCATGTGTTTTATCTAAAAATTTAGATTAATGAAGTTTAGAGGTGCAAAAATTCTAGAAAATGACCAGAATGAAAACAACTTGAAAGCTTAACAATTCTGGAAATGGACCAGAATAGAAATGAAACTAAAATGAAATTAGCATAAATTCTAGAAAAGGACCAGACTAGAAATAAAAAGAAAATGAAATTCTGGATGGACTAGAATGGAATGATTAAGTGCTTGAAATAAAATGACCTTAAAAAAAAAATGCAAATTTGGTTAGCTGAAAAAGTCATATTTTGAATTAGTTTAGCAAGCTCCTCCTTGCAAAATCTCAAGTTATGAGGTAATCATAAAACAAACTGAGTTAATGGACCTACAACATAAGCACAATAATATTAACTCAAGTGCGAGACTCAAAGGAAACATAGAGAAACTGCATCATCTTGACCTTCGCCTATTGCAACCCATTTCATGGCATAAGACAATGGCTAGAAGTCACTAAAATGCATAAATGATAAGATACTAAAAACGTTAATTTTATGATAAAACCCTCCTTTTGATTTTTCTCACAAAAGTTTGCTACTCTTTCAAAATTTGAAAATGCTCTTTCTTATTGCTTTTCAGAATGTTATATAATTTCCAGCTCCCCATCCTAAAAAGGTAGGATAGCAAGGTATAAATAATGCTTGGAAGTCATTTCGCTTCAGCTTCTTTCATAATCAAAATAATAAATGGATATAAGAAGATAATCCATCATCATTTTCTATGATTTAATACAATAAAAATAACACTTCTAAATATTTTTTTTAAACAATAATAAAACCAAAAAAAACATAGCCTTCCATGACTCCTTATGTCTCCCCTTTCTCTTATCACATAAGCATTCCACCCAAGAACACCCCTTTGCATCCATCAAAATGAATGATAAACATTTAACTCTACCTTATAACCCCTACGATTTTAAACTTCCTTTAAAACATTGAATGTAATCAAACCACATTCACAAAAATTAAAATAAGGTAGGCCAGTCTTTTTCAGTGAAATTTTCATTGTTGCTCGTCGAAATCAAGACCTGGTGGTATCCTTCCAAAGCCATACCCACGTGCCCAAGTACTGAGATGGCATTCCCAATCCTGGGCACTTTGGTGTCCACATAACCAAATGATGCCATCATGTTATTGACACAACCATGGCATTGTCCAATACATCATCATGGTGCTACGATTGACACAGCTATGACATTGTCCAATGTGTTGCCATGGTGATGTAATCGACATAGCCATGGTGTTGTCCAATGTGTTTCCATGGTGCTACAAATGACGTATCCATGGTGCTCTTAAACCCACGTAGCCATGACACTGCCATTTATCTATGTAGCCATGGCGCTGCAAACCTCATGTCACCATGGTGTTGTCGAGCTTGCACACACGCTGCACAACAAAAAAAACTCCACCCACCCAAGCTAGGCCTTTAACTCCATCGATTAGGGTTACATGTTGCCCTAATAATGCTTCTCTATCCTTGTTCGATGGCATACCTCTGTTTGACTATCAAATCTGGTGCCTTACATGTTGTCCTGCTAAACCCTAACGTTATCTTTGGATTTCTTCCTTTTCGACATTACTCCATGACGTATCACACTGCCATGGCATCAAAATTTTTAGAATAGCCACCCTTGCCTTCGAAAGTTTTTGAATGGCCACCATCGCCTTCTCCTGCAATCACACGCAATATGATTAAACTTTACCTTAAATATTATTATCATATCCTTTGTAAAGTATATTATAATAATATTATTATATACAATATAATAATATTTTAGAACATTATAATATAATGTTAATAATATTACTATTTTGTACATAATATAATTAATGCAATTATATTATGTAGATAATAGCATATTACTTTCTATCTCAATCTCTTTGTCCCTTTTGCATTCTCTTATTGTTTTAGGTAATGTTTTGGTCAGGATTTGCTTTGTTGAACGCATTCTGTCACTTTAGACAATATGAAGAACATTAAAATCTATTTATCAAAATGTATTTTAATTAATCTAATAATTAATTCCTAGATTAATTAATCATTTAAATATCAAATAACTAACTAAAAAAAAATCATTAAAATAAAATATTAAAACATCACTATTCTTATAAGCCCAAAGAAAACCAAAAAACTTTAATACAAAAACAAGACAAGTGGGTTCCCAAGAAGTTTGTGGTAATTGTGGAAACTCCACAACAAAATGCCGACTCTGCTAGGAAATGCTTCTGAGCATTTTGGTGAGAAACCAAAAAGAAAATCTGAAAACACACTCCAAACCAGGAAGCAGCAAGCATCAACAAATGCATGAATAATGTCAATAGACTCATAAGAACAACAAAACATTCGAATCATGCAATATTAGCTCTGTGTGTGTGAAGCACTTCACACTTTATTGTTTGTAACTTTTTGGCATTGCATCACCAATTTTACTTGACTAGAATTATTGAAAATAATATGGAAAGCTTTGAGGGTATAATTTTTTATAGCATGGGCAACACATTCTATGTTGGCTTGAGCAAACACCTCAAAATGTCTAACCATCTTAGGATCAAATGTGTGTGCGATGAATTCATTGACCAGATCTGGGGCTTGGTTATGAGTCGTCATCATCAAGGACCAGTGTGTGCAAGTGGACCATAGAGCTTTGGGGAATTGCATTCGCAACCAAGGTGTGATGAGAATATAAACCTATCATTTATTGCTCTCATATTTGACCAAAATAATTAAATCGGTTATGGATGAGGTCATTAGACTAATCTATCCTCATGGCGGTCATAAATATCAACCTTACAAGAGTCATGTCACCAGGCATGAGTGTACTCCACTACCAATCAAGCGTCTATAGCCTCGGTGGAGGTTAACCCCATAGTCTAGTCCTTTTTTCTTGGCTTTGCCCTATATTTTTTTTTTTTTAAAGAATTTTGGGGATGACTACCCATCCTTCTAAGGGGGCAAGTAGTACAATCCTTACAATTCAAATTAGATTTTTTTGGAATTGAATTCTCAACCAAGGTATGATGAGAATTTGACCGTATCCTTACTATGATTTGTAAATCATGCTAGTGGTGATAACCACTATTTTATGAGCATAAATATTGTAGTGATAAAAACCACTATTCATGGACTATATACAGGGTGGGATAGACCAAAATTACCTTTTCGCCTCACATCCCCATCCAATTATGGTTTCATATCATTTTACCCAAGATGTTGTACATGGACAGAAATGTGATAGACCCAAGGCAACTTTGGCAACAACTTCCAAACCTAAGATCTTCTTAGTGTTCTTTGTGCCTTTTATCCCAAGATAATTGGACATCACTTTCACTGTTTGGGTTTAGCATATGGAGGTGGATTGGTCATGATGTTTATGTAATAAGAATATGCCTTTGAGATATGGGTGGATGATATGCAAAATCAAAGACTTCATGCTTCATGAGCTGCAACCAATAGTCTTGGTTGACATTCTTATACACATAGGCTGACCTCTTACCCTGGCAATCAAATCCAAAACTAGACAACCTTGACATGCTAAAAACTCCTAAAATCAAAGAAACAATATAAAATAAACGAGAAATAAAACTGACAAGACAAACAATCAAACAAGTTGATTAGTGTACATATAATACAATGAATCTACCCTTCGGCCTGAAAATAATGCTTTAAATGAAGGCCATTGATGGGTAAGGTCAAATATTTTCCATCCAAGGTTTTTAATCTAAAACTATTTCCACCTAGGAGTTCGGATATTAGATAGGGTCCCAACCACAAGCAATCAAACTTTTCATGTTCTCATTTTTTCTCATGCCTTTTATCCTACAACAAAACTAAATATGAAACTTTAAAGACCTTAATTTTGGACCATTTATCAAACCACCTTTTGATTATGTCTTGATGTTTGCTGAAATGGAGCATGGCTTCCTCCCTCTTCTCATCAATATGCATTAATTGGGTTAATCTGGTTTCAAGTTTATTATCAGTCCCAATATATTATTTTATAAAATGTAAAGTTTGTAACTTCATATTAATGATAAAAATAAGGTCTTTCCTATAGACTAAGTAATTAGGAGATGTCCCAATTGAATCCTTGCTTCCGGTCCTATCTGCCCAAATGGAAAAGTTTAACTTACTATGCCAATCTCTAGGGTTCTTTTCAAGTAATTTTTTGATTATGCATAATAAATTTTTATTTGATTATTCTACCAAACCATTGCCTTGGGGGTAATAATTGGAAGATAATTTTAGACTCACCTTATTTTCATATGCCCAATTTGTAAATTCTAAAGAGAAAAATGCAGAATCATTGTCACTCACTATGGAGTTAGGCATTCCAAAATGAGTGACTATGTTTTCTTCTAGAAATCTAATCATAACCTTAAAGGTGGCATTCATAGTAGGTATAGCCTCTGTCCACATCCTTCAGTAATTTGTAGCGATGAGGATGAAATTATGGGAATCAGATGAGTTAATATTTATCACCCCAACAAAGTCTAATCCCATTGTGCAAATGGTCTCGTCTCTACCACTGACTACAACGATATTGTTGCATGTCACTGTCTGTTGGCTGCCACTTGGCATATGTGACATATTATTACATGTGCATGTGAATATTTAAACAAGTGGGTCCAATAATAACTAGCTCTAATAATCTGGTGTGTTTTCGTGTTTGCTAACCCATGTCCAGTTCCATACTTACCATGAAATTCTTTGAGTACTTGGGTTGCTTCCTCTTGAGTAATGCAACAAAGGAAAATTCCTTCGTGATTCTTCCTATACAACACATCAGATTTAATCCAAAATCTATATTTTAAACACACTGCCCTATGCTGAGTTGAAGTCAAATGAGAAGGGCACTTACCATGCAACAAAAAATATACAATATCTATGTACCATTCCTCTGTAGTGATATCATTAACCTCATAGTTTTGGCACATTATTGAAGGGTAAATTTCTACGATAGTCTTGAAAAAACCTTGTACACGCACTATCTTCATGGGATTTATCTCTAAGTCAAATTATTAAAGGGTGGAAATCCATTTCCCCCTTCTTTCACCTAGCTCACTCTGTAAGAACATGGACTTTACTATAGGGCCATGAACTATAGCAAAAAATTCATTATGCACAATGTAATGCCTGATTTTTTTAACAATTTTAAACAAGGCATACATTTTCTTGTCTAAGACAAAATACCTCATTTTTGCATCCTTCAAAGGATAACTCAGAAAGGCTATAGGATTTTCAATTTTGTCTTCACTTTTCTGAGTTAACCAACTTGCAAAAGAGTGATATGAAGCAAATGTGTAAACATAAAACAGTTTAGCATAGTATGGACTAATGAGAATAGGGGCTTTGGAAATAGCATCCTTAATGCTTGTGAAGGCATCCCTATTCTCACTGGTCCACTTTATCTGAACATCTTATTTTAGCATGTTATTTAGGTGCTTGGCGATCTTGAAAAAACCTGAAATGAATTTTCTCACAAAGTTAATATTACCAAAAAATGACCTACGCTCATTTTTACTATTGGGATGAGGAAAATAGCAATCCCATATTTTGAAATGACATGTCTTAATAGCTTACCCTCTGTTACCCCAAAGATGCACTTTTTTGGATTTAGGGAAATTTCATGTTCCCTGCACCTTTGGAGCACTTTCCTAAAGTCTCTAACATGATATTCCCTCTTCTTGGATAAGACAGAAATATTATCCACATAGACAATAATGCACTTACCACTGAGCCCCTTGAATGCAAAATCCATGGCTCTTTGGAAAGTGGCTCCAGCATTCAACAAACCAAATAGCATCCTTCGGTAGGAAAATGTTCGCCACTTCATGGTGAAGGCCGTATTCATCCTATCATTTGGATGTATGATAATTTGATTATATCCCGAGTATCCATCCAATAATGACATCATTTCATACCCATTTACATTTTGGAGTATCTCGTCAATGGTGGGTAATGGGTAATTGTATTTTTGGCAAGCTTTGTTCAGATTTCTAAAATCTATGCACAACCAAATCTCTCCACTCTTCTTTCTAACATGGATAAGATTAGCCACCCATGTGGAATACCTAATAGGGAAGATGATTTTGGCTTCTAGTAACCTCTTCACTTCCTTCTCTATCAGGGGCTCTAGGATTGGGTTATCCATTCTCTATCTCTGTCTAAAAGGCTTGGAATCAAGCTTCAAAGGAATAGTATGTATGATTACATTCGGGTCATAATTTTTCAATTCTTCATAGCTCCAAGCTATATAATCAATGTATTCTCCTAAAACCTGAGCTATTGACTCCTTCTCTCATCGTGTGTATGCCTTTGCAATGAAAACTTCATGTGGATCTACTGCACTCCCCAAATTGACTAAATTGCATGATTCTTTGGGGGATGGTATTTTTATTTCTTTTTTATTTTGATATCCAATATTAAAAAAAAAATCTATAGAGGCCCTATCACTTGGCATCTCGTTCCATATTCTGGTTGTTCCTACTTTTACTTGCCTCCTCTCTTCTTCGTCTATAACCTGATTTTCAAATATACCAAAATTAGTGATAAAACTAAAAATGTGTTTGTCACTATCAAAGACCTGTAAATTCGTGATATTGTCTAGTATGGAGGGGAAAGGCACTAGCTCTATGGAAATTTTTTTACATTTTTTATGGTCAGCAGATGAAAGCATGTTGGCCGCTATGGCTAACGTATCAGCCATTTTATTATTTTTTCTTGAGATGAGGGAAATATTGAAAGCATAAAACTCATTAATTAATTCCCTCACTCTAGTTTTATAGAGGTTCAACCTCTTGTGTCTACAAGTATATTGCACCTTGACATGTTTTACTACTAACTCCGAGTCTCCCGATGCCTTAAGGCATTTTACCCTTTCTCTTAGGGCCAAATGAAGTCCTAAAATTAGGGCTTCATACTTTACCATATTATTGGTGGCTAGGAACTATAATATGTAGGCAGTAAGCAAAGGATTACTACCAGGACATGTGATATCTATCCCATATCCCACACCTTGTTTTTATTTAGACCCATAAAAATTTAGGGTCCACACCCTCTTGTTTTTTTTCGAAGTACAATAGTAAAGATTATAATTTTGGGACCCTTCGGCTATGTCCTCTATGTCAAAATTTTAAACCCCCAATTCTATTTCAGTAAACTAAATATCATTGGGTTTATTATACTCTATAATCATCTCCCTAAGTTTGGGCTCTCTATCTACCCAAATTTGGTTTGCAACTCCTCTCCATGGCAACCACATATGGGAGGAATCAATCACCACATAACCATTGAGATTTTTGCTCCAATCCCTGCCCAAAATCATGTCATACTTGGCAAAAATATTTAGCACAAGGATATCCATGTAATGTTGGACCCTAGGCTTTGAGTTGATCTGAACTAGGACATATTTTATAACACCTACTACATCCACCATAGATATGTCCAATTGGACCACTTTGCTATTCGAATGAACAGGCTTAAGTCCTAGCTTTTGGCTTATCTCAAGAGGCATGATGTTGGCCGAGGCATAAAAATCAATCAAATAGTTATGTAAATTCTTGCCTACGATCCTAATAGTTATGAGAAAATGGGAAACCTATGGCTTCTCTTTCATCATAGCAAGCTGGGGTTCTACAGATTTAACCTCATGAATTTGACTTGGGGAATTCAATCTCTTCCCCATGATTTTATCCTACCCTAACAATTAAGAGACCTCATACATTGAGATATTGGACATGATCCTTTTCATTTCTTATTCCAAGTCATAAGTGGATGTTCTAGGATTTGACACCTTTGGCATTGTCCTAGGTGATTCCAACAATGGATGTGGTGGATTCACATCATCTTTTGTATCAGGAGGAACTAAAGGGTTTTTTGGGGGAGTAGAGGAGGTTTTGGGATCCTTAGAACTCCTAGTAAAATACTTGTGATTAGATTTCCTAAAACATCTAGCATCCTAGGCTTTGAAAGCTTCATCCTCTTCCTCTCCTAACACATTCATATCTTCCTCCATCTCATAATTTTCTAAATAATGGATGACTTCAGACACCAAAGTGTTTGAATTTCTATGGCAACAATGATGCATTTCCTCATCACATGACTCTGACTCATCATAATCCCTTAACGCATCGACCTGATTGGCTATCATATTGGGTATGCACCCATTGTTAGGCTACGTATTGTATGGTCCTATTCTCCTATGGCCATGGTTTCAATTGGGCGTGGGATTTTGGATAACTTGCTTCTATAACTGAATGATGTCATTGCCCTATTTGATGGTCATTCTATTGAGCTCTTCTAGATTATAATTGGATCCTTATGGCTAGGACATGATAGTCCTAGATCCACTGACATTTTTGACATTAGCAACCTCTAGATTAGGCACTAAGGTTTGACTTTGGGTGTTTTGGGTCTACCATGGACCCTTAGCCTAAAGAGGTGCAACCATGGGATATGCATTTGAGGTTTGAGTACTACTCACCTCAAATCCTGGTAAGGTTATCTGATTAGCAGCCATTTTTTGCAGAGTGGGTGGAATGGCAACACTAGGGTATGTCAAAAAATATGGAAGCATGGGAGCGAATGGGTATGACTGATGATATGGAAAAGCATTCATCATGGGTATATAATGTGTCACAACTTGATTCATCATGGCAAGTTAATTTTAAGGGCCATATTGCCCTAACATGGGAAATTGAGGCATAGTGCCACCTTGCAGTGTCATTTGTTGCATAATAATCATGGCTTCAACATAGGATAAGTCCAGCATTGTAACTTGAGGATCTCTCCTAATAAACATGGCTCTCATTGGGTCTAATGTTACGAGGTATAATTGCAACACCACTTTAGTGTCTATTGCAAAATGACAAGTCATTTTTGTGTAAAGCTTTCGGAATATGGTATTAAATGTTTTGATAGGTTCATTAGGATACCTCTTACATGACATAAATTGGTTATACATGATGGTAGGATCTATAAATGACCTAAATTTATTAGCAAAGGTAGCTTCCAACTGGGCCCAAGTTGTAATGGACCTTGCAGGAAGATTCTTGTACCATTCATGAGCCATTTGGTCAAAGTTATTAGGGAAGAGTCGATAAGCGACATCTTCATGACTAACTCCCTGCCTAATCATGTGATCCATGTAAATTTGAATATGCTCTTCAGCTAAAAGGGGACCATCATGGAAAAACTTAGGGATAGATCTCTTAAGGTGCCTAGGTATGTCATGGACATCCCCAGGTATACTTAATGAAGAATTTTGGGTACCAAACCATGGAATTGGTTGTTGCTGGTATTGTTGTTTTGCCATATTAACCAAAGGTAATGACCCTACTAAAGTAGTTGATACACTCAGGATGACAGAGATGGGTGCACTTGATGTAGCTCTTACGATGGAACTAATGGGTGCACACCCACTAAAGGTATTCAGATTCAGAGGTTTGAGAGCTAGCCTTTCCAAATCTTGGCAAAACATCTCTAAACGTAATGTATCGAAGGCTCAAACAAAATTTTGATCCCCTGGATTTTGTATCTCGATTTCCTAATTTTGGGAGAAAGACTTTGAAAAATAGTTTCCTTAGTGGTTTTGGACCTAGTAGCAATGCGTCTAGGTGGGTCAAACTTAAATCTATTCTATTAAGTCTTCTCACAAACTAGTCAAGAGTAACATGTTGCACCTGCAAACACAATATTGTTGAATCAAAACTTACCATGTTAGCATTAGCAAGGACTAAATCTCAAAGCATAAAAGAAGACCCTCATTCTAGCGCCAAAGATGTTGAGTTTATATTTTTTCCAATTGCAAAATACCACTAATACACAGTATTGAACAAAAACTCTCTCTTGAAAAGAAACCAAATGACAAACATTCAACTTCTCCAAGGTTCTGGTGAAATATCTAAAAGATTACAATAATGCTAGAAATAATTCAATGATGCATGTGACCATAAAAAAGGGGCCTTTTCTAGTTCTAAACAATGCTTAGTGATTGAAATATCTAACTAAAAGAAAATATAAAATAAAAGTAGTTCTTTTTAGGGTTTTTTTAAATTGGTGCTACCCTAAATCCTTATTAGTAAAGTCTTATATCCTCACTTAAAATGTTTCAAATAATAAAATGTGGAATTGTCCACCTTATTTTAATGCCCATGCCTTTAATATTAAGTAAATTTTATATAGTGGGTTCATTTTATCTTCCTTATGATGATGCCACTACCCTAATAATTATTAGTAGAAGTTAGCATGTTAGCAATGTTAGCAAAGTTAGCTTTCACTTCTTATATTAAATTAATGTGAAATTGTAGGTTAGTATCCCTCCTAAACCATGTTTTTTATCTAAAAAATTAGATTAATGAAGTTTGAAGGTGCAAAATTTTTGGAAAATGACCAGAATGAAAACAACTTGAAAGCTTAAAAATTCTGGAAATGGACCAGAATAGAAATAAAACTGAAATGAAATTAGCAAAAAATTTGAAAAAGGACTAGAATGGAAATAAAAAGAAAATGAAATTTTGGATGGATCAAAATGGAATGATTGAGTGCTTGAAATAAAATGAACTTAAAAAAATAAATAAAGAAATAAATATGCAAATTTGGTTAGCTAAAAAAAGTCAAATTTTGAATTAGTTTAGCAAGCTCCTCCCTACAAAATCCCAAGTTATGAGGCAATCATAAAAAAACATAATTTAATGGACCTATAACATAAGCACAATACCATTAAATCAAGTGTGAGATTCAAAGGAAACATAGAGAAACTGCATCCTCTTGACCTTCGCCTATTGCAATCCATTTCGTGGCATAAGACAATGGCTAGAAGTCACTAAAATGCAAAAATGATAAGACACTAAAAACGTTAGTTTTATGATAAAAATCCTCCTTTTGATTTTACTCACAAAATTTTTCTACTCTTTAATTTCAAAATGCTCTTTCTTATTGCTTTTTGGAATGTTACATCATTTCCATTCCACCCTTCTAAAAAGGTAGGATAGCAAGGTATAAATAATTCTTGGAAGTCCTTTTGCTTCAGCTTCTTTCACAATGAAAATTATGAATGGATATAATAAGATAATCCATCATCATTTCCTGTGATTTAATACAATAAAAATAACACTTCTAAACATTTTTTTTAAACAATAATAAAACCAACAAAAAACATAGCCTTGCATAACTCCTTATGTCTCCCATTTCTATTATCACATAAGCATTATACCCAAGAACACCCCTTCGCATCCATCAAAATGAATGATAAAAAAAAAACCTTTAACTCTACATTATAACCCTTATTATTTTAAACTTCCTTTAAAACATTGAATGTAATCAAAACATATTCATATAAATTAAAATAAGGTAGGCCAACCTTATTCAGTATTTTTTTTTTTTTTCTCTTCGAAACCAAGACCCAGTGGTATCCCTTCGAAACCATACCCACATGTCGAAGGACTGGGATGGCATTCCCCATCTTGGGCACTTTGGTGTCCACATAACCAAATGATGCCATCATGTTATTGATGCAGCCATGGTGCTATCCAATACGTCACCATGGTGTTATGATCATTGCAGCCTTGGCGTTGTCTAATGTGTTACCATGGTGATGCGATTGACGTAGCCATGGCACTGTCCAATGCTTTACCATCATTTTGGGAATGACACAACCATAGCGCTATTAAACCCATGCAACCATGGTGTTGCCATCGATATATGCATCCATGGCATTGACATCAATCTATGTAGCCATGGCACTTCCAACCTCATGTCGCTTGTTGAGCTTGCACTCACACTGCGCAATAAAAAAATCTCCACGCACTTGAGGAAGGCCTTTAAATTTGTCGATTAGGGTTATAGGTTGCCTTAATAATGCCTCTCTATCCTTGTTCGATGACATACCTCTGTTTCACTGTCAAATCTAGCACCTTACATGTTGTCCTCCTGAAACCCTAACGCTATCTTTATATTTCTTCCTTGTCGACGTTACTCCATGATGTATCACACCGCCATGGCATCGAACATTTTCAAAATAGCCACCCTTGCCTTCGAACATTTTTGAATGACCACCATCGCCTTCTCCTACAATCACACGCAATATGATTAAACATTACCTTAAATATTATTATCATATCCTTTGTAAAGTATATTATAATAATATTATTATATACAATATAATAATATTATTATAATAATAATATTTTAGAACATTATAATATAATCTTAATAATATTACTATTATGTACATAATATAATTAATGCAATTATATTATGTAGATAATAGCATATTATTTTCTATATCAATCTCCTTGTTCCTTTTGCATTCTCTTATTGTTTTAGATAATTTTTTGTTCAGGCCTTGCTTTGTTTAACACATTCCGTCACTTTAGACAATATGAAGAACATTAAACTCTATTTATCAAAATGAATTTTAATTAATCTAAGAATTAATGCCTAGATTAATTAATCATTTAAATATCAAATAACTAACTAAAAAAAATCATTAAAATAAAATAGTAAAACATCACTATTCTTATAAGCCCAAAGAAAACCAAAAACCTTTAATACCAAAACATGACAAGTGGATCCCCAAGAAGTTTGGGGTAGTTGTGGAAACTCCACAACAATATCCCTCTAACATTCACATCGCCGTGGAACCTATGAACCACAACCCCAAAATTAAAACAAGTTCATTCATATAAAAATCATTAAATTATTTTTAATAAAACTCAGGAAGCATAAGGTTACATTTAAATTGCTTTATATATATATTTTGGAACCAACAACTATATTCAATAAATATCAAAAACTCCTTTTATTTATTAATATTTTAATTATCATTATTATTATATGAAATATAATAATAATACTAATAATATTTTTATATTATTATCATACCTACAAATGAAAGCCAACATGAAAATTGAACCAAAAAAATGCAAACAACAAACTTGACGAAAAACTCAACGATACAAAAGTGACGACAAAAGTCGTCGATAGAAAAGAAATCATTGATAATAAAATATCGTCAACAATAAGAAGTTGTCAACAATAAAATATCAAAAAATTATTGATAATAAATTGACAAACACTACAACCTAGAACACAAGTGAACTCGTAAAACACTCAAAATAAATCAAAACCCCTAAACACAAATTTTAAAAGGTGAATCCCCAATTTTATGATACATTATGGAACACCCACAACACTATCCAAACTATTCAAATTATTCAAATGAATAAAAAGAATCTAGTAAAACAAGACCAAGAATTGAAGTTGAACATGAGAAGCTGCAAAATTATTCACTCCCGCTACTACGATTCCAAGTTACCATTTTAGACCAAGGGAACAATTCGTTGTATAAAGGATAACAAAACATACGATTAAAGAAAAGCTAATGTCGTATGGTTGAAAGCAACATAATATAATGTTATATTAAAAATCTATTTATAATAAATAATTTTAATATTATATTAATAAGCTATTTATAACAAATAATTCTAAATTGCGAGAAATTCGTTCTTTCAAAAAAATATTGTAATGTATAAAATAACAATGAAGAAGCAATGAAATTTTCATCTAATAAAAAAAACAAATAATATTAATATAATATAAAAAGAAAATCATTACATTTTGCACTTACATGAATGTTTATAAAAAAATTCATTGTTTAATAATTATACGAAAACTAAAAGTTAATATTATAACATATAAAAATAAGATAGCAGAGGATAACAATTTATTATAACATATAAAAATAAGATAGCAGAGGATAACAATTTCACTACGACACAACGACAACAAACTTTCAAAATTTAGGTAACCCGTCATTTTCTTAAAATGCCAACCCACTATCCGTGTGAGTACAATTTATTTGTATATAATAATATTAATTTTTTTGGTTAAAACTTTTATATTCATCACTGCTAGACTTAATTGCCGAGTTTGGTGAAACGAATTTCTTCCGTTCCAAGTAAAGGAAATAGAAATTTCGCTCTGAATGATTCAAAACAATACAAATCTATGCTACCTAGGAAGGGGAAGATTTAAAAAAAAAAAAAACAATTTATCTATATTATCTATAAGCACTAGATCCTTATAAATTTATTTATTATTTTAAAGGTTTTTTTAATGTATAAGAATGGATTACGTTCCTTATTTATATGAAAATCTCTGTTTTGCCTTCTTAAAGGAGTGAATTTAAATGAGACCTCGGTGATTTGGTGTTAGTATTGTCAAGCTGATACACTTATTAGAATCAGATCACTACCTCTACCCAACAAAATTTGCCTTCAAAATTTAATCTGAGTTTTTTTCTTAATATACACTTATTAAAACTTACCAATTCACAGTTAAAATTTTATTATTTTAAAAATTGAAGAAGAATACAAAGAAAACGTTGACTTTGCATCTGTAAACCATTACTTGTGTCCATTGCAATGTTTGTTTGAAGTTGCTCGTCATAAGTCAAATGCTAAAATTGATGTTCCTATGTAATCAAAGGTAGTGGTAACAAATTTTGACTTTGCGAGCAATACGACCCAGCAAAAGCATGCTCTGTACCCTAAATTGATAGGCTATCCAATGATCTTGTGTCGGTTTGGCCGCGTGGGGTACACAGAATATAAGTATCCCCGAATAATTCACACTTGAAAGTTGAATATCGAACCGTTCCGCGTCCAAGACTATAATGGCGACTAGAAATGCAAGCCTACCGCAATGTGGAAAAATCAAAGAAACAAAAAGATAAAAGATTGAAAAGATAAAAGCCAGGCTCAGCCTGCAATTTTTTCTCTGCACCCGTTTTCCACGATAGTGTCGTTGCGTAAACAGATTGTCGAACTGTGTTTCTTGTGTTATAAAAGGATCTCTTCGATACTCAATAGTCCACAGATTTGAAGTAAATCGAGTTGCTTGCTTAGATTAAACAATGGCTTTCTCTGCAGCAATGAGATACTCATGCCTTGCGTGTTTCACTTTGGTCTTGTGTTCGACGACGGCCGCGTATGGGCAACTTAGCGCAACATTTTATAATTCGACATGTCCCAATCTTTTGTCGACGGTTAGAGCAGCAGTGAAGCAGGCTATCGCCAACGAGAAGCGTATGGGAGCGTCGCTTCTCCGCCTTCATTTCCATGACTGCTTCGTTAATGTAAGAATTTCTCTGCATATGTTATGTTTCCTGCACAATAAATTTCGGAGTTATGAAAAATTAATTTTTGTATTGGAAATTGCTAAATGCAAGCTGGTCGCTGCAGGGATGCGATGGATCTATTCTGCTGGATGACTCCTCGACTTTAACGGGAGAAAAGACTGCAGTTCCAAACAACAACTCGGCCAGAGGATTCGACGTGATAGACACCATCAAGACTCAGGTGGAGGCGATTTGTAGCGGAGTTGTCTTGTGCTGACATTTTGGCCATCGCTGCTCGAGATTCAGTTGTCGAAGTAATTCTCTACATTGACACTTTTTTTTTTTTTCTCCACTTCCGATGTAGTGTGTTCAGGGAAGTTTGTATAGCAGTAGCGACAAGATTGTATTGTTTTTCATAACAATATTATTTTTATTTCAAATTCTAGCTGGGAGGACGGTCATGGACGGTGATGCTGGGAAGAAGAGACTCGACAACTGCAAGTCTAAGCGGGGCAAACAACAATATTCCGGCTCCCACATCAAACCTCAGCGCACTCATCTCATCTTTCAGTGCTCAGGGGCTTTCTTCCATGGAAATGGTTGTCCTTGCGGGTAATAAATGGTTCCAAGCTCAAAAATTCTCTTTTATGGAATCCTTCCATGGTGCGAATGCCTAACATACATTTTCCGTTATTTGCTCATACGATTGGTCAAGCGCGCTGCACTAACTTCAGGGCTCGCATCTACAACGAATCCAACATCGCCACCACGTTCGCTTCCTCTCTGAAATCCAACTGTCCGAGCACAGGAGGTGATGACAATCTGGCGCCATTGGATCTTCAGACTCCCACCACGTTCGACAACGATTACTACAAAAATCTGAGAAGCCAGAAAGGGCTTCTCCACTCTGACCAGCAGCTGTTTAATGGGGGTTCTACCGATTCTCAGGTTACCACCTACAGCAGCAATCAGAACACCTTTTTCAGCGACTTTGCTGCTGCGATGGTTAAAATGGGAAACATCAATCCTCTCACTGGATCCAACGGAGAGATCCGAACGAACTGCAGGAAACCCAATTGATCGCCATAGCAAAAGCCCGTAGATTCTTGGCTCTGCTATAAAATTTGTAGTATAAATGATTGATTGTTAATAAAGCTTGTAATCCGGGATTTGACGGTCACGCGGCATGGGATCCAATGCCCATAAAATACGAGAGATGCATTTATTGTTCGTTACGATCGTCAGCGCTTTAAACTCTGCAGTTCTAGGTGATGGTGTAGAAAATTCAAACTAAATAAATTTTGAATTCCGTAAGTCTTCTTTGTTTTTGTTAACGTAATGAATCGGTCCGCGTTGTCCTGCCTTTTAGCAAATTAAATACGCGTAAGGTTTTAGATTTGATTTTTTTATAAAGTTTGGGTGAATCAATTAGTTTACACATTAATTTATTTCTTTACAAAATTTTCTTTAACCAATAAATCTATATCTTATCTTCAATCTATTTTGTATGTCATTTGACGTGATGCTATATGTTACTATACTAATCATACTGATGGGAGGGGGCTGTTTTGTTGTTTTCTCTTTCGTGGGCTTCTGAAGTAGTTGATTTTGGTCTTTCTAATATAATACTGCGGTTTGAGTGGTCTTAGAACACAATGGTGTTCAGTTTGGTGTTTTTTCAATATATGCTGCAAGGCCACAATAGGATATATAGCAGGTTGGATAGGTTCTATGCTTCTCACTCCTTCAATTTTGATCATTTGAATAATGGCAACAAAGTTGCAGTTTAAACTTTTGTTTGCTCTGACCATTGTTCTATTGCGGCTCATTTGAGATTCCTTGAGGATAGAATCGAGAATAAACATCTGAATTGGAAATTTAATTTGAATGTCTCTCTTTTGGATCTTCTTGATTGTTTGCAAGCTATTTTTACTCTAAGGGAAATCAATAGGTTTAAACTTTGACATGAGAGTACTATTGATAGGAGGCCTTGTATTATGAAAGGATGGAAAATTTTGTTTAAATCCATTGGTAAGAAGAGGGCTTCTAAGTTCATATGTTATGAGAATTCCTTGAGGTAGAGGATGTGGTTGCTTGAACATAATATTCAATGGTAGCCTGATAATTTGGAACTATTATCTGAGTTGGTGGAGGTTAAAAATGAGCTTAGCCAGCAGGAGAATAAAAAGATTCAAGGACAGAGGGTTAATGCTAGGCTAAATTCGTTAAATTTTTGTGATAAGGGCTCTAAGTTGTTCTTTAATATTTTGAGAGAGAAGGTTGTTAAAGAAAAGATTGTTAGCATTTCAGATGGAACTACTTTGGTTTTTTATGACAATAAGATTATGGAATTGTTTCACCAGTTTTATAAAAATATGTTTATTTCAGAGGATAACAGTGACAGAAGAAAAGAAAGAGAGGTTGTTGTAAGTTAGTGCCTAAAACAATTTCTCAATCTGAGCCTAAAATGTTAGGTCAGCCAATTTCGAAAGATGAAATTGCTAAAGTTATATTGGCTATCAATAGTGATAAAGCTCCGGGTCCTGATGGTATACCCATTGAATTTTGTAAAAAAAACTTGGATTGGGTTTTTGAGGACCTTAGACAGGTGTATGATAAAGCCATTAATAGAGGATCATTGGGTTGTGACATCAACTCAGGCATCATTCAACTACTGCCCAAAGGAAGTGATAAAACTTTAATTAAAAATTGGAGGCCTATAACTTTATTGAATGTCTCTTACAAAGTCATGACTAAGGTGCTTGCATTTAGATTGGTTCATTTGCTACCTAAGTTTATCAATCCTACTCAAACTGGGTTTGTTAAAGGCAAATATATTTTAGAGAATATTATGAATGGCTTGGAATCTATGCGTTGGGCCAGAGTCTCAGGTTAGAACATTGGTATGATCCTTCTTGATTTCGAGAAGGCTTATTATCGTGTGGAATGGAATTATATCATAAGTGTTTTTCTAGCCTTTGGTTTTTCTATTGAATTTTGTAACATGGTTAAAACTCTTTTGGCTGATGCTAATGCTTGCATAGAGATTAACGATGCCATCTCTGATCCTATTTACCTGCAAATATCTATAATATAGGGTTGTCCCTTGGCTCCTTCGTTATTTGTGATTGCTAATGATCTTCTATTTTATATCCTAAGGGATAATACCTTGATTCCTAATTTTGGAGGTGTTATGCTACCTAATGGTATGAAGCTTATAAATATGCATTTTGCTGATGACACTTCCTTGTTTGTGAAGTTGGATGAGGATAATTTTGTTTCTTTGTTCTCTAAAATTTCACAGTTTTGTAATGCTTCGAGTGCTAAGGTCTCTGCTCCTAAATAAATGATTTTGGGTTGGGAAAATTGTCCTCCTAGGTGGCTTGGCAGATTTGATTTGCAATGGCATGGTCCTTCTGTGCAATTCAGGTATCTAGGCATTTCGTTTGTTGTTAAACCTGATTTAAAAATTATGTGGTTGTGGGTAAAAGATAATATGCCATGTGACCAACCTGTCTCCAAGATAGAATGCACCTCCATTGGTACTCTTTTTGTCATCTACACATCCTAACCAATATGCATCTAAATACACAATAAGGGTGAAGTCCTTACCTTTTAGATACCATAACCCATACTCCATAGTACCCTTGAGATACCGAAGAATCCTCTTCACTGCTGTCACATGAGTTTCCTTGGGACTAGCCTGAATACTGCTTGTAAAATATCTGGTCTGGTAGCTGTCAAGTATAGTAAGCTCCCAATCATAGATCTGTACATGGTTTTATCAACATGTGGATATTTATCATCCTTGTTCAACTTGCAACCTGTTGTCATGGGAGTTCTAACTGGCTTACAATCCTCCATTGTGAACTTTTTTAGCATCTCTTTCACATATTTAATTTGAGAAATAAATATACCCTTCTCATTTTTATTAACTTGCAACCCGAGGAAATATGAAATTTCACCAATCATTGACATTTCAAATTCTTTCTGCATCTTATTTGCTAAATATTTACATGACTCATCTTTGCTGCTGCCAAATATGATATCATCTACGTATACAACAAGAACAATAAGATGGTCATTTTCTATTTTGACATACAAATTACTATCCACCATACCTTTCTTGAACCCTTGTTGAGTAAGATATTTGTCTATCCTTGCAGCATACCATGCTCGAGGTGCTTGTTTTAAGCCATATAATGGTTTCTTCAACTTGCAAACCAAGTTGGGATCATCACCAAGTTGGAAACCATCTGGCTACTCAATATAAACCTCTTCTTACAGTTTCCCATTTAAAAATGTTGATTTCACATCCATTTGATAAACTTTGAAATTATTGTAAATTGCTAAATCCAAAAACATTCTAATTGCCTCTAGTCTAGCCACAGGTGCAAAGATTTCCTCAAACTCAATACCTTCAACTTGTGCATAGCCTTTACATACCAATATTACTTTATTCCTGACTACCTGTCCATACTCATTCAATTTGTTTCGAAAGACCCATTTAGTATCAATTATATTTTTATTTGCAGGTCTTGGTACTAACTCCCAAGTTTTGTTTTTCTCGATCTGATCTAATTCTTCATTTATTGCTTTCATCCAACTTTCATATTTGCTTGCGTCAACAACATTTCTGGGCTCAATATTGGATAATAGAGAGTAGTTACTTACTACTCTTCTTCTTGTATGAACACCAACTGTAGGGTCTCCAATTATTTTCTCTCTAGGATGATCTTTCTACCAGCTACTTGTTTTGAATTTCTTATTTTTTTCCACTTCTGAATCACTGTTTAAATCATATAAGTCAATTTTTTATTTCTTTTCCGTTTCCTTTTCCTCATCTCCTTCAATAACCGCTTCATAAATTGGATAGTTATCTTCATAGCTAATTACTCGTTCCCTACCTTCATCAACTTTAACATCGACACTATCCATAATTTTCCTTAGCCTCTTGTTGTAGCATTTGTAAGCTTTGATTTTTGACAAATAACAAAGAAAAATACCTTCATCCGCTCTATCTTCAATCTTACCAAGGTTTTCTTCAGTTCTTTTTATGTAACACTTGCTGCCAAAAACATTAAAGTATCTTACTGTTGCATTTTTAACGAACCACAACTCATAAGGAGTTTTGCTTTCATGTGTCCTCAAAATGCACCTATTTTGTATGTATACCGCAGTCTAGACTACCTCTTTCCAAAATATTTCTGCTACTTTGCTCTCAGCCAACATAGTCCATGCCATTTCCTGCATTGTCTTGATCTTTCTTTCTACCACACCATTTTACTGAGGTGTCCTAGCTGCTGAAAATTGTCTCCTAATACCATATTTTTCATAGTACTCTATAAAATCCTCTGAAATGAACTCTCCTCCTCTATCTGATCTTAAAAATTTAATCTCTTTTCCTATTTAATTCTCAACTTGGTTTTTGAAAACCTTGAACATCTCAAAATCTTCTGATTTATGCTTAAAAAATAGTACCCATGTCATCCTGGAATAGTCATCTATACACAACATAAAATATTTGTCACCATTTATGCTTTACGTTCTCATGGGTCCACATAAATCAATATGTATTAGTTCCAAAGGTTTGCTTGTGTAGTACTATTTTGTTTTAAATGAGACTCTAGTTTGCTTCCCATTTTGGCATGAAGCACAAATGCTATTTTATGGTTTTCCAATGGTGGAAATATCTCTCACTGCTTTTTTTTAGCTAAGTTTTACTAGATTGTCAAAACTGATATGATCGAGCCTCTTGTGCCACAATCAATTTTCTTCTTCATGTCCAATCAAGCAAGCTCCTTTTGAAGTCTCTGAGAGAGTGTACAAGTTTCCAGATGTCCTCAATCTAGTTGCTATCAACTTTCCACTATTTTCTTTTTTGAATTCATGACCCTGCTTCTTAAAAATCACTTCATGACCTCTATCACAAATCTGACTTATGCTCAACAAGTTATGCTTCAGACCAACCACAAACAAGACTTCTTTTGACTTCATTTTTTTGTCACTGATCTTAACTAAACCTTTTCCAACTATCTTAGCTCCATCATTATTTCCAAATTTTACTGAACCACCTTCATATTGCTGTAACTTCTCAAATTTTATTTGTCACCTGTCATATGACTAGAGCATCCACTATCAAGTATCCATAGTGTAGATTTATTTTGTGCTTTAACTACTGTTTGCATGATCAGGGATTCATTTTCTTCTTTAGATCACTCTTTTTCTTTCCACTCTGGTTTGATTACAGTTTTGGGCTCTTGTTTTGTCTTTTCTTTTTTAGTAGCTTGTGCATGTTTTTTGAGAAATTTTCTATTTTGTCTCATTCCATTTGGTTGAAATTTTCTTTCTTGAAATTGATTGATGCAAATGTACTTTGATAATTTCTTGCAATGTGCCCAAAATTATGACAGTTATAACATTCTACTGCATAATCCATCAAAGGTGAAAAAATATTTCTACTGGTAAAATTCCTTGGTCCTACATTATACTTGCAATATGAAATCTTATGTCCATAACCATTGCATTTAAAATAGTAACCAAAAAAGAGATGATTGAACCTGTATGATGGTATTTGCCATGTTGTCGTAGGAGCCATAAATCTTCTTCTTCTTTGATTTTTGACATTTGTGAATCCATCATTGTCAATTCTCCTTTCGTGCCTTGCATTATTGCTTTCTTTTGCATGAGTCAATTTTTCTTGATCAACCTGTTTCTTATCTTAATTCTTTATGGATTCTTCATTTATGGCCTTTGATCCATTTGATGATTCTCCTTCGTCAAATCCCAAACCAAATTTGATGTCTGTATTCTTTTGGTTTTTTATGATCTTATCCAGCTTCATAGAACATTCTTCATTTTTGTTATAACAACTACTTTTACGATTCATCTCTTCTATCTGCATCCTTAAACCAATAGTAGCTTCTTCTACTTGTAATAATCTATTTTCATGGTTATTTGCACTTCGATATCTTTAGATATTTTCTTGGATTCTTCTACCTAGACTTTCAAACTGGTTATGATTTTATTTGCATCCTCAAGATTTCTTGAAATTTTTTTATTATTATTTTTTTTTTATATCTTCAATTCATCCAAAGCTATAATTAGTTCCTCTTCCAAATTTACTTCTGCATCAATTTCTTCTTCATCACATTCCTATTCTTTTTCTATTTTTTCTTCTTTGAGTGCCATGAAAAGAGCTTCACCTGCTTCCTTTTCAGAATCCTCACCGCAGCTGTCTTCTTATGAATTGACATTCTTGGAGATGAAACTTTTCTTCTTGAAGTTGCCTTTTTCTGAAATTTGTTTTTTTCTTCCAGTCACTTCTTTCTTGGTGTGATCCTTCATCACTTTTTTTCTTCTCATTAAGTGGAAATTTAGCTACAAAATGTCCAACGCCTCCACAATTGAAACATTTAAATGGTAACTTACCTCTGTATTTTCCTTTTCCCCTTTTTAGTTTTTGAACAAATTTTGCTTCCATTTCATCTGATGTCTCTTCTTCCTCGGATTCTCGTTTTGCTTTCATATTTTTATGGGCTTTAAAAACAGCTTCTTTGTCTATGGGTTTAGATTTTCCTATTCTCATCTCATATGAAGTCAAAGAACCATGCATCTCATCCATACTAAAAGAATTTAGATCTCTAGCTTCTTCTATAGCTAAAACTTTAGAATCAAATATTTGGGGAAGAGATCTTAATACCTTTTTCACGATGACAAAATATTTGATTTTCTCGTCGAGTCCTCTAATCGCATTAATGACTTCATTAACTCTTAGCATATATGCCTCTATGTTCTCATCATCATTCATCTTTAATACTTCGAACTAAGCTCGATGTTTTTGTAACTTGGCCTCATTTATCCTAACATCTCCTTCATGAATGCTCCTCATTTTGTGAAGAACACAAGCTTATACTGAGAGGGGGGGTGAACAGTATAAGACCACTTTTAACTTTTTCTTTCAAATCAGCTTTCAATTCAATGTTATGCAGAAAATAGATAGCAGTATTAACAGTAGTAATCAAGCAATGCACAAAACATCATCCACAAAGTGACACAACAATTTACGTGGTTCACCCAAGGTGGGCTACTCCACGGATAAAACTTTTCTCTAAAAGTTATATCACAGTTCTTTGGGAAACCTTCCCAATTACAATGTTTATGAGCCTCTTGCTCAAAGGAGATACCTTCCCCTAATTCTGCTTTGGCTGGTGATCCTCTAGAAAACCTCTACCTCCTCTGCCCTTAGCAAGTGGAACTCTATCCATGGAAGACACCTGTCTTCCCTGCTCTGGCTGGAGATCTCTGTCCTCAACTCTATCACCGCAAAGCTGATCCTCGAATATGCACTAAACACAGTCCTTCGGTCTAGCACATATGTCCTCTATCTGATCTACACCAAACACAGTTCTTCGGTCTGGCACAGGTCTGTCCTCTTCCTCTTTCTTTATTCTATTACAACCGCACTTGGTCGAGATGACTTTTGCATTGATCGCGCAACCACAACAACACTCGATCGAACCTCAACTTATGCACCTCTACGCAATTACAGCAACACAAACTTTGCACACTCTGCCTCTCGACGATCGCACTTCTCTCCCACACTCTATCTGTGAATATCACACTTCGAACGCACACTTCGATCAATTCGACTCGACTCGCTCTCTTGCACACAGTAGAATTCACTTGCACAAATTCGATACACTCATTCGACACACTGAAACTCAAAAATAGTCCTCCTTTTATAGCATAAATTCTAAGATCAAAACACTCAATCTTAGTCGACTGTAACCCTAGAATCCGTCGACTGCAAAACCCTATGCTGCGTCGGCCTAGATTTAACTCTGTCGGCTCAAAGTTAACTTTGTCCTTCAACCACCTCTAGAACTCACCTGTAGCTTCTATCGCGAAACTACAACATGTCATGATATCATGACATTTTTGCAACCATACACTACCTTATGGATTTTGTCGTGATATCGTGACACTTTTGCTTTTGCCTGCCTTGACAACGTCCTTGTCGTGAAATCGTGACACTTCTGTCTTTTGCTGACGTCATCTTCACTCCTATCGTGAAATCGTGACACTTTAGTCTTCATGGCCTTCCTCTCAGCTTTTGTCATGAAATCGCGACACTTCTGCTGCCTTGCGCTTCTTTCTGCCTTACACCCATGAAACTGGAACATGTCACGAAATCGCGATGCTTTTGTCTTCATAGCCTTCCTCTCGGCTTCTATCGTGAAATCATGACACTTCTCCTATAGAAGACCTGCTTCCAGTTTCTATCATGAAATCATGACTCTTTCACCATCCGTACGCTTTTCTTTCAGCCTGTCGCGAAATCGCTACAACTTCATCCGCTGGCTTCTTCACCTCTACCTGTCACAAAATCGTGATGCTTCCTGCATCCGTACGCTATCTTTTCTGCCTATCGTGAAATCGTGACACTTTCTGCATTCGTACATTTTTCTTTCATCCTATCACGAAATCATGACGCTTTTAGCTTTCAAAAGCTTTCCTTGCAACCTGTCACGAAATCGTGACGCTTCTCCTTTCAGACTCTTCCCTTTGCTGCATGTCACGAAATCATGACAGTTCTCTCTTCGAGCTTTTCAGCATGTCACAAAATCGTGATAGTCCTCAACTTGACCTCTGCAACATGTCACGAAAACGCGACAGTCCTCACTTGGAATTTTGCATCATGTCGTGAAATCATGACAGTTCTTGAATAACTTTCTCTCTCTTCGATCTTGTCATGAAATCGTGATAGTTCACACTGTGGACTCTCTTTTCTGCATTATGTCACGAAATCGTGACACCTTTTTGTTCGTACAACTTTCCTGGCAATGTGTCACGAAATCGTGACACTTTTCCCTCTCTGCCTTCCTACACTTTCTGAGTCGCAAAAATGTGACATGTCACGAAATCGCGACACTTTCCAACTTGCTCTCTTTCTCTCGCCAACATGTCGCGAAATCGTGACAGTTTTGCCATCTTCATCTCTGTCTTCCAGCATGTCGCGAAATCGTGACACTTTTGCCCAAACTTTCTCTCTCCTCAAACATGTCGCGAAATCATGATAGTTTTGCCAGCACTTTCTCTCTCCTAAAACATGTCACGAAATCACGACAGTTTTTCCTAGTCGCCTGCATACTTTTTCTTACTTGTCTTTTTCTTGATTTTTTGCAACTCGGGCTACTTCGATCTACTTGGAAACTCACCGTCCAAACTCGAAACCTTCATCAAAACACATTCTTTGACATCAAACCAAAAAGCTTCAAGACCTTCTTGACATCAATGACAACATCTACACTTAGAGCAAAGGCAATGTACCCAAGGTACCCAAAATTGCCAACAATCTCCCCCTTTGTCATTGATGGCAACCCTTAACTGAAAACATATCTCAAGAGCCAAAATTGAACCCTACTGATCCAACAACTGAGAATCTGCAATTGAAGTTTTTGCTCCCCATGACTTGAAGCTTTCTTCTTCACTTGAAGCTCTCCCCATTTCTCATATCTCTCCCCCTTTGTCATCAATGGCAAAGGGTCACCTTTGGGGCTTGGGACTAAGAATGAGCCTCTTAGCTTAGTCCCTCCCCCACCTCCTGATGAGGTGATTTAAAATAGGGTTGGGAGTGACACTCCCATTAGACACTCATCATCATCAGTGTCTACAATTTCCTTGTCGGGCCTTCTCTTGAATTCTTTGTCTATATTTCTGTTCCTGTCACTGTTCTGATCCTCGGACCTGTTCATACTACTATTCTTGTTTCTTTTATCATTCCTATTTTTATTCATACCTTGATCCTTGGACTTGTTTATATCACTTTTTCTGTTCCTGTACCTTGGAAAATCAGCTCTACACTGTCTAGTTGTGTGTCCTTCATTGTTGCACTTATAGCACGTAACAAAGTTATTTCTATTCGGCATACCTCTTTTTTGAATCCGTCTATTATGAGTAACCGTGTTCCTATTTTTAGTTTTGCAGAACATTGCCTTATGCCCGAACTGATTACAAGAGTAGCAATATCCTTGAAATAAGTTACGGCCCCTGAAACTGTCATTTATCTTCCTTACTTGAGTCATGCAATGCGAAGCCATGTGGCCAAACCTATGACACGCAAAACATCTGCCATTAAACTTTCCTGTAAACTTCTTCTTCGCATTCAGAATTCTATTTTCTGTTTCTGCGCATTTATCACTCATGGACTCTTGATCTGAAGTACTTTCTACATCAGAACTTTCTTCCTTTTGTAATCTCTTGCTAGATTCCCCAACCTGTTTCTTGTGTGGCTCAACAAACCCGAGACCTATTTTATCTGTTGGTTTTCTTTGACCTTTGATGAGAGATTTAACCCTTTTGGAGCTATCTTGAAACCTGTACTAGCTTATCCTTGGTACCCTTTAGATTTCCACTTCCAAAGAAGCCATTTTTTTTTTTAATTCACTATACCCAAGCACCTAGATTCTAACTCGGTCTGGGTTACTTTTTTTTTTTAGCCATAGAGATTCAGATTTTTTCTGTTTTTCTCTCTCCATACAACATTCATCTAACTTATCCTTGAGTCTAGCATTCTTCTTTCTTTCCTTTTTCAAAACACTAAGAGCATTAGTAAGTTCACATTCAAGATCCTCTATTTGATTGCATTTTGAATTATCAAGGCCTTTTTCAGATTTCTTATCACTAGAGGTGCTACCCTTTTCAAAAACCATACATGCATCTTCATTGTAGTTTTCTGAAGCATCCTCATACATACTAGCAACCAAATCATTATTTTTGCAATTATCCTCAAGGTGCCCAAAATTTCCACATCTAAAACATTTCATGACAATGAATTTATGTTTCGGTTCTTCCTCCTTTTCTGAAATGAACAACATCTCATTTTCATTATCACTAGAAGAACTTTCACTATCACTGCTAGAACACTTACTTGCTTTGTCTAGGTAGAAGCTTTTCTTGTTCTTGTGTGAATACCTCTTTCCTTGATTGTTGTGCTCATCTTTGTTCTTTCTGTAATACCTGTGCTTTTCAGAATCCTTGCTCTTAACATCATGTATATCTTCATCACTTTCATTCTTGGAAACAATACAGTCAGTAGCATAATGACCGAACTTCCCACAGTTGAAACATCTTATATTTTTCTTGCTTTTGTGCTTTCTGGAAAACTTGCCTTTCTTGCTGTAATATGCCTCTTCATCACTAGAAGACTCATCACTCTCTTGAATCTGCTTGCCCTTTGATTTCTTGGTAGCTTTGAAGGTTGCCTCTTTCTTAACATCAACTTTCACTTGAGTTCTCAGCTCAAATGCTGCAAGTATACTATGGAGCTCATCCTTCTTCAATTTATCTAAATCTTTAGCTTCCTCAATGGCATAAATCTTTTCACTAAATCTATTAGGAAGAGACCTTAAAATCTTATCACACACATCATTTTCAGCAAGTTCAAGACCTAAGTCTTTCATGGAGTTAACAATCTCATCCATACGAAGCATGTAGTCACTAATATTTTCATCATCATTCATTTTGAGTTGTTCAAACATACCTTTAAAGTGTCTCAATTTGGCCTTTCGGACATTAGCATCACCTGTATGAACCACCTACAACTGTTTTCACATTTCACTAGCTGTATTGCAATGAATCACTTTGGTAAGATCAGCCTTCTGTAAACCCTTCAAGATTGCATTCATGGCTTTTGAGTTGTTGTGATGTAAGAGCCTGTCTTCTTTAGTGTATGGACCATTTACAGGGATAGTGTACCCATCTTCAATTACTTCCCATACCTCATTACCAAGTGCCATTAGATAGACTTTCATTCTTGCACTCCATAGACCGAAATCTGATCCATCAAGAATAGGTGCTGCATTGCCACTTGAATAATCCATTGTGTTCTTTGCAAACTTTTCCTTCAAGCTGTTAAACTTTTCGAAGGTGCTAGCTCTGATACCAATTGAAGAACACAAGCTTATACTGAGAGGGGGGGTGAACAGTATAAGACCACTTTTAAATTTTTCTTTCAAATCAGCTTTCAATTCAATGTTATGCAGAAAATAGATAGTAGTATTAACAACAGTAATCAAGCAATGCACAAAACATCATCCACAAAGTGACACAACAATTTACGTGGTTCACCCAAGGTGGGCTACTCCACGGATAAAACTTTTCTCTAAAAGTTATATCACAGTTCTTTGGGAAACCTTCCCAATTACAATGTTTATGAGCCTCTTGCTCAAAGGAGATACCTTCCCCTAATTCTGCTTTGGTTGGTGATCCTCTAGAAAACCTCTACCTCCTCTGCCCTTAGCAAGTGGAACTCTATCCACAGAAGACACCTGTCTTCCCTGCTCTGGTTGGAGATCTCTGTCCTCAACTCTATCACCGCAAAGCTGATCCTCGAATATGCACTAAACATAGTCCTTCGGTCTAGCACATATGTCCTCTATCTGATCTACACCAAACATAGTTCTTCGGTCTGGCATAGGTCTGTCCTCTTCCTCTTTCTCTATTCTGTTACAGCCGCACTTGGTCGAGACAACTTTTGCACTGATCGCGCAACCACAACAGCACTCGATCGAACCTCAACTTATGCACCTCTATGCAATTACAGTAGCACAGACTTTGCACACTCTACCTCTCGATGATCGCACTTCTCTCCCGCACTCTATCTATGAATATCACACTTTGAATGCACACTTCGATCGATTCGACTCGACTCACTCTCTTGCGCACAACAGAATTCACTTGTGCAAATTCGATACTTACATTCGATGCACTGAAACTCAAAAATAGTCCTCCTTTTATAGCATAAATTCTAAGATCAAAACACTCAATCTTAGTCGACTGTAACCCTAGAATCCGTCGGCTACAAAACCCTATGCTGCGTCGGCCCAGATTTAACTCTGTCGGCTCAAAGTTAACTCTATCCTTCAACCACCTCTGGAACTCACCTGTAGCTTCTGTCGCGAAACTACAACATGTCACGATATCATGACATTTTTGCAACCATACACTACCTTATGGCTTTTGTCACGATATCGTGACACTTTTGCTTTTGCCTGCCTTGACAACGTCCTTGTCGCGAAATCGTGACACTTCTATCTTTTGCTGACATCATCTTCACTCCTATCGTGAAATCGTGACACTTTAGTCTTCATGGCCTTCCTCTCAGCTTTTGTCACGAAATCACGACACTTCTGCTGCCTTGAGCTTCTTTCTGCCTTACACCCGCAAAACTGGAACATGTCACGAAATCGTGACGCTTTTGTCTTCATAGCCTTCCTCTTGGCTTCTATCACGAAATCGTGACACTTCTCCTATAGAAGACCTGCTTCCAGTTTCTATCATGAAATCATGACTCTTTCACCATCCGTATGCTTTTCTTTCAGCCTATCATGAAATCGCTACAACTTCATCCGCTGGCTTCTTCACCTCTTCCTATCGTGAAATCACGATGCTTCCTGCATCCGTACGCTATCTTTTCTACCTATCACGAAATCGTGACACTTTCTGCATTCGTACATTTTTCTTTCATCCTATCATGAAATCGTGACGCTTTCAGCTTTTGAAAGCTTTCCTTGCAACCTATCATGAAATCGTGATGCTTCTCCTTTCAGACTCTTCCCTTTGCTGCATGTCGCGAAATCACGACAGTTCTCTCTTCGAGCTTTTCAGCATGTCGCAAAATCAGCGATAGTCCTCAACTTGACCTCTATAGCATGTCATGAAAACATGACAGTCCTCACTTGGAATTTTGCATCATGTCGCAAAATCATGATAGTTCCTGAATAACTTTCTCTCTCTTCGATCTTGTCACGAAATCGTGATAGTTCACACTGCGGACTCTCTTTTCTGCATTATGTCACGAAATCGCGACACCTTTTTGTCCGTACAACTTTCCTGGCAATGTGTCATGAAATCGTGACACTTTTCCCTCTCTTCCTTCCTGCACTTTCTGAGTCGCAAAAATGCGACATGTCGCGAAATCGCGACACTTTCCAACTTGCTCTCTTTCTCTGCCAACATGTCACGAAATCGTGACAGTTTTGCCATCTTCATATTTGTCTTCCAGCATGTCACGAAATTGTGACACTTTTGCCCGAAATTTCTCTCTCCTCAAACATGTCGCAAAATCGCAATAGCTTTGCCAGCACTTTCTCTCTCCTGAAACATGTCACAAAATCACGACAGTTTTTCCAGCTCGCCGCATACTTTTTATTACTTGTATTTTTCTTGATTTTTTGCAACTGGGCTACTCTGATCTCCTTGGAAATGCACCATCCAAATTGAAACCTTCATCAAAACACATTCTTTGACATCAAACCAAAAAGCTTCAAGACCTTCTTGACATCAATGACAACATCTACACTTAGAGCAAAGGCAATGTACCCAAGGTACCCAAAATTGCCAACAATCTCCCCCTTTGTCATTGATAGCAACCCTTAACTGAAAACATATCTCAAGAGCCAAAACTGAACCCTACTGATCCAACAACTGAGAATCTACAATTGAATTTTTTGCTCCCCCTGACTTGAAGCTTTCTTCTTCACTTGAAGCTCTCCCCCTTTCTCATATCTTTTCGCCTTTGTCATCAATGGCAAAGGGTCACATTTGGGGCTCGAGACTAAGAATGAGCCTCTTAGCTTAGTCCCTCCCCCACCTCCTGATGAGGTGATTTAAAACAGGGTTGGTATTGACACTCCCATTAGACACTCATCATCATCAGTGTCTACAATTTCCTTGTCAGGCCTTCTCTTGAATTCTTTGTCTGTATTTATGTTCCTATCACTGTTCTGATGCTCGAACCTGTTCATATTACTGTTCCTGTTTCTTTTATCATTCTTGTTTTTATTCATACCTTGATCCTTGGACCTATTTATATCACTTTTTCTGTTCTTGTACCTTGGAAAATCAGCTCTACACTGTCTATTTGTGTGTCCTTCATTGTTGCACTTATAGCACATAACAAAGTTATTTCTGTTTGGCATACCTCTTTTTTGAATCCGTCTGTTATGAGTAACCGTGTTCCTATTGTTAATTTTACAGAACATTGCCTTATGCCCGAACTGACTACAAGAGTAGCAATATCCTTAAAATAAGTTATAGCCCATAAAACTGTCATTTATCTTCGTTACTTGAGTCATGCAATGCGAAGCCATGTGGCCAAACCTGTGACACGCAAAACATCTACCATTAAAATTTCTTGTAAATGACCTTCTAAGTCGGGTAAACTTCTTCTTCACATTCAAAATTCTATTTTCTATTTCTACGCATTTATCACTCACAGACTCTTGATCTTAAGTACTTTCTACATCAAAAATTTCTTCCTTTTGTAATCTCTTGCTAGATTTCCCAACCTGTTTCTTGTGCGGCTCAACAAACATGAGACTTGTTTTATCTATTGGTTTTATTTGACCTTTGATGAGAGATTTAACCCTTTTGGAGCTATCTTGAAACCTGTACAGCTTATTCTTGAGTCTAGCATTCTTCTTTCTTTATTTTTTCAAAACACTAAGAGCATTAGTAAGTTCACATTCAAGATCCTCTATTTGATTGCATTTTGAATTATCAAGGCCTTTTTCAGATTTCTTATCACTAGAGGTGCTACCCTTTTCAAAAACCATACATGCATCTTCATTGTAGTTTTCTGAAGCATCTTCATACATACTAGCAACCAAATCATTATTTTTGCAATTATCCTCAAGGTGCCCAAAATTTCCACATCTAAAACATTTCATGACAATGAATTTATGTTTCGGTTCTTCCTCCTTTTCTGAAATGAACATCTCATTTTCATTATCACTAGAAGAACTTTCACTATCACTGCTAAAACACTTACTTGATTTGTCTAGGTAGAAGCTTTTCTTGTTCTTGTGTGAATACCTCTTTCCTTGATTGTTGTGCTCATATTTGTTCTTTCTATAATACCTATGCTTTTCAAAATCCTTGCTCTTTCTGTAATACCTGTGCTTTGTAGAATAGGTGCTGCATTACCACTTGAATAATCCATTGTGTTCTTTGCAAAATTTTGCTTCAAGCTATTAAACTTTTTGAAGGTGCTATCTCTGATACCAATTGAAGAACACAAGCTTATACTGAGAGGGGGGGTGAATAGTATAAGACCACTTTTAACTTTTTCTTTCAAATCAGCTTTCAATTCAATGTTATCCAGAAAATAGATAGCAGTATTAACATCAGTAATCAAGCAATGCACAAAACATCATCCACAAAGTGACACAACAATTTATGTGGTTCACCCAAGGTGGGCTACTCCATGAATAAAACTTTTCTCTAAAAGTTATATCATAGTTCTTTGGGAAACCTTCCCAATTACAATGTTTATGAGCCTTTTGCTCAAAGGAGATACCTTCCCATAATTCTGCTTTAGCTGGTGATCCTCTAGAAAACCTCTATCTCCTCTGCCCTTAGCAAGTGGAACTCTATCCACAGAAGACACCTGTCTTCCCTGCTCTGGCTGGAGATCTTTTTCCTCAACTCTATCATCACAAAGTTGATCCTCGAATATGCACTAAACATAGTCCTTCGATGTAGCACATATGTCCTCTATCTGATCTACACCAAACATAGTTCTTCGGTTTGGCACAGGTCTGTCCTCTTCCTCTTTCTTTGTTCTGTTACAGCTACACTTGGTCGAGACAACTTTTGCACTGATTGTGCAACCACAGCAGCACTCGATCGAACCTCAACTTATGCATCTCTGTGCAATTACTACAAAACAAACTTTGCACACTCTGCCTCTCGATGATCACACTTATCTCCCGCACTCTATCTATGAATATCACACTTTGAATGCACACTTCGATCGATTCGACTCGACTCGCTCTCTTGTGCACAGCAGAATTCACTTACACAAATTCAATACACTCATTCGACACACTGAAACTCAAAAATAGTCCTCCTTTTATAGCATAAATTCTAAGATCAAAACACTCAATCTTAGTCAACTATAACCCTAGAATCCGTTAGCTGCAAAACCCTATGCTACGTTGTCCTAGATTTAACTCTATCGGCTCAAATTTAACTTTGTCCTTCAATCGCCTCTGGAACTCACTTGTAGCTTCTGTCACAAAACTACATGTCACGATATCGTGACATTTTTGCAACCATACACTACCTTATGGCTTTTGTCGTGATATCGCGACACTTTTGCTTTTGCCTACCTTGACAACGTCCTTGTCTTGAAATCATGACACTTTTGTCTTTTGCTGATGTCATCTTCACTCTTGTCGCAAAATCGTGACACTTTAGTCTTCATGGCCTTCCTCTCAGCTTTTGTCATGAAATCGTGACACTTCTGCTGCCTTGCACTTCTTTCTGCCTTACACCCGTGAAATTGGAACATGTTGCAAAATCGTGATGCTTTTGTCTTCATAGCCTTCCTCTCGGCTTCTATCACAAAATCATGACACTTCTCCTATAGAAGACCTACTTCCAATTTTTGTCATGAAATCATGACTCTTTCACCATCAGTACATTTTTCTTTCAGCCTATCACGAAATCGCTACAACTTCATCCGTTGGCTTCTTCACCTCTGCTTGTCACAAAATCATGATGCTTCCTGCATCCGTACGCTATCTTTTCTGCCTGTCATGAAACTTTCTGCATTCGTACATTTTTCTTTCATCCTATAGCAAAATCGTGATGCTTTCATCTTTTGAAAACTTTCCTTGCAACCTGTCACAAAATCGTGATGCTTCTCCTTTCAGACTCTTCCCTTTGTTGCATGTCATGAAATCGCAACAGTTCTCTCTTCAGGATTTTTAGCATGTTGTGAAATCATGACAATCCTCAACTTGACCTCTGTAGCATGTTGCAAAAATGTGATAGTCCTCACTTGGAATTTTGCATCATGTCACAAAATCGTGACAGTTCCTAAATAAATTTCTCTCTCTTTGATCTTGTCATGAAATCGTGACAGTTCACACTGCGGACTCTCTTTTTTGTATTATGTCATGAAATCATGACACCTTTTTGTCCGTACAACTTTCCTGGTAATGTGTTGTGAAATCACAACACTTTTCCCTCTCTGCCTTCTTGCACTTTTTGAGTCACAAAAATGCAACATGTCGCGAAATCGCGACACTTTCCAACTTGCTCTCTTTCTCTGCCAACATGTCGCGAAATTGCGACAGTTTTGCCAGCTTCGTCTCTGTCTTCCAGCATGTCACGAAATCATGACACTTTTTCCTAAACTTTCTCTCTCCTCAAACATGTCATGAAATCACGACAGTTTTTCCAATGCTTTCTCTCTCTTGAAACATGTCATGAAATCGCGACAGTTTTTCTAGCCGCCTGCATACTTTTTCTTACTTGTCTTTTTCTTGATCTTTTGCAACTGGGCTACTCTGATCTACTTGGAAACTCACTGTCCAAACTAAAACCTTCATCAAAGCACATTCTTTGACATCAAACCAAAAAGCTTCAAGACCTTCTTGACATCAATGACAACATCTACACTTAGAGCAAAGGCAATGTACCCAAGGTACCCAAAATTGCCAAATGTTTGTCCCATATTTTTTTTTCCGTTTTACAACTCATAATATTTACCAGTTCACTGTCCACTAATCCGCACATGATAGCATTATTTGTTTTTGAGTCATTCTCAAACATTTTCTTATTGGCAACATCGGTCGAAGAAGTGGTGGGTATTGTGTATCCACTATATACTGAATCCCAAATGTCGTATCTCAAAGCACAAAGATATGTCTGCATCCTAAGTATCTAAAATGTGTAATTAGCTCTGTCAAAAAATGGTGCTTTGTTTGATGAGAGGCCTTCACCACCTACGATTGTGTCACTTCCAAGATCACCCTAGCCAGTTAAGCTTGTTCAGGAACCTCATTCTGATACCAATTATTAGTATCACAATGACACTAAGAGGGGGGGTGAATTAGTGTAGCTCTTTTAAAACTTAAATATTCAACTCTTACAGCCAAAACAATGAAAACTTGACTGTTCATTTTCTCCTTCCATGACTATTCATTTTCTCCTTCCATGACTGTTCATTTTCTATTTTGTGGCCCTTCGTTTCCTTTTCTCCACATGGGCATGCATTCGCTTCTTTCCATGTGTAATGACCATCTTAGATGATTTCAAATCATTAAATATTCCTTTTGTAACGGATTGTCTTATTCATTGAAATTTGTCTTTATGTGACAAATTACCTTATTCAATATTCGATTTATTCATTATAGGTCTATGTCACTATGCAGTCTTCAGTTTCACTATCCTGGTGTTCATCACTAATATCAGATGCACTGTCAACTACTCTATTCCTTTGGCAAAATGCAACATGTCACGATATCGTGACACTTTTTTTTCTCTGCCTGCCTGCCCTTTTTGAGTCACAAAAATGCTACATATCGCGATATCGTGACACTTTTATTTCTCTGCCTGCCTATCCTTTTTGAGTCACAAAAATGCTACATGTCGGGATATCGTGACACTTCTTCTTTCTTGTTATTTCTCTTCTCTTTTGGCCATGAAAATGCAACATGTTGCGATATCGCGATACTTTTTTTTTTTTGTTCTTTCTCTTCTCTTTTTGTCGCGAAAATGCAACATGTCATGATATCATGACACTTTTTCTTTCTTGTTATTTATCTTCTCTTTTGGCCGTGAAAATGCAACATGTCGCGATATCACAACACTTTTTCTTTCTTGTTATTTCTCTTCTATTTTGGCCGTGAAAATGCAACATGTCGCGATATCGCGACACTTTTTTTTCTTTGTGGTGTTTTGCTTTTTCTTTGATCTTTAGCATATGGGCCACTTTGGTCTTCTTGGAAAATATGCAAAAAGGTGGGTCCCCAATTTTGGGGTATATTGTGGAATAGCCACAACATGATGATTTTTTCAACTTTCCACAAACATCCTGTAAAAACTTCACCCAAACATCAAAAACATCCTCATAAGCATTTAACATCATTGTAAATACTCTAAATAACCTCAAACTCCTATCCACTGCATCGGCCGATCTATCTGACTGTGTTGACAACAATGACAATACTGTCACTGCACCTTGCTCAACATGAATAACACCAAATAACCTGATAGAGTTTAGAGGTCTTCTCAAACTTGTCAACTTCTATCACAATTTTATGTTGGGTCTCTCACATGTCTCATTCCTTATAAATTAGGTTCTATGTAGGAAGGTAAATTCCTATTGATCTTTATAGTAGCAATAGGTATTTGAAGAGTTAAATTAAAACTTATTTTTAGTGCTAGTGTTAAACATACTAAATATCACTTAACCATTTGAGCTAGAGACATCCAACTACACATTAATCACCATCCTAATCTAAAATAATAATATGATGTCATTCTATTTTGAAACTCTTTCTCACATAAATCAATGCTATTCTATGTATGAGTAGGATTTATATGTCATTGTTCAAGTTGCATGATAGGGATGTTATTGTGTTATGAGTATGGAAACCATTGTTCATTTTGACCATAGGGATTTGTAATTGATCATTTGTCGAGAAAACTAGAGAATGCTAAAAATATAAAATAGATTATTTACAATAATTTTACAATGTTATCAAATATCACATGAAAAAATAAATAGAGGGTAGATTGTATAATGTGCCATCATTCCAAAATCTATTCTCCTTTATTAATCCCATAGGGTATGACACCAATGATTATTAGGAACTATACCCCTCAAACATTGATATTTTTCCAATTCATTATTAATTGATAGAAAATTAGTACCTAACCACTACCTTTAGCATATGTTATTGTAACTAGCTAAAAAGCTATGTGTATCATATAATACATTACATAGATAAATAATCAAGGATGAACATTAATGAAAGGTATCTAGAGACATTGGCATTAATAAAATCCTTCTAGTGCTATAATAGTTTAAAAATTTATCACAAATACACCATATGGTGGAGTTTTACATGATCCTATATACCATAAAATATTTCTAATCCAAAAAATAGTAAAATAGTGATCTAAACATAATTATAGGTTCCCTCCAAGCCTTTAGAATCCATTGTTGTGGATTTCTCTTAGGGTTATTGATAATTAAAAATATATCAGGATTAAAAATTCATGATCATAATTAGGTTTAACAAGATAGCTATCAAGGCACCTTGCACTAAGAGCATCAATATTATATAGACAACCAATTTGTTTTAGTAGGTCTAGGTTCACTTTGGTATACCTAGTTTGATTGTACCAAATAGGTACAACATGCTCATCAACAAATTTTGATTCCATATTTGAAATATCTTAGACATCAAGCTCCAACATTTTACAATATTCTATTTATAGAAATAAATACAAAGGGAGGTGGTTAATAAAATATCAATACATTTTCTTTATATGTACAACCATAATTTCTCTTTTCTGTTGGATGAGAGTTTTCTTTACAACTAGAATTTTGAGGAAGGAATATTCACACATAAACCAGTCATAATTCATTCAATATATGTTTGGGTTTCAAGTCTAGTGCTCTAGTGGGCTTCATATTTCACATATTAACTTGTTTTGTGATGCTATTTAAAGCCAATGGATTTTCACAATAGGTACTATACATTCATACTTAAATTCAAAAGATCATATAATGCCAACTATATGACTTACCAAATATTTTACATTGGATATAAGATTTGGCTCTATCTAAATAAGATAGATTTATCTTATCCACACTATAATATCAAACCACTATGTTATGTTTCTCACACCATTCAAATATAGGTAGGGATGAAATCATTTATCCTTGACTTGTCATTTTACTCATAAATGCATCTAGTTTTCCATGTAAAATTCCTCAAATCTTACTTTCCTTCCCTATTATATCTGGTGGTAATATATCATCCAATAGATTTGGATCTATCTTAGTTTTAATTTTTTATAATAACCTAGCTTATTTTTATGAGCAGTAAGAGTACTCACTAACAAAATCACAACTTCTACAATGTTGTATAACAAAGTTAAATTCTATATCAATCAAAGTAATGTATGCTTGAATGTTCAATCATATTTATCTATATATATATATATACACACACCTTGTGGGGCCGCCTTGGCCTAAGAGACCACGAACAGGGGGTTCTACACTGTCAAAGTCACCCGAGGGTCGCACCCAGCCCTGCCTGCACCAATATTATCAATTGGTGAAAGCACGAGGATACAGAAACAAAAAGGAATATGCCACAAGAAAAGAACAAGAAAGAACATATGCAAATTGACACAAGATAAAAGCAATATGAAATATGGTAATCTCTTTATTGATACGCTTTATAAATTGTGTTACAATACGTCTCCTTCCTTTTTAGGGGATAGGAGAGTCAGATGTGTTTCTTGTCACAATATCCATGGATTCATATCCTTCTTCCGCGTGCCCACATATAAGATGGGCGGACCAAAACGTCACCGCCGCTTGCGTATGTGATTCTTTGCTCTTTCCTACTCCTCTGCAGTTGGAAACCTGCATTCAAAGAAATAGAAAATATTAGTAATACCTGCAGACAGAATGAGACATATATTTCCCAAAGCCGATTGTCAGTGTATGTATGAAAATAATAAAATGACTATCAGATGACCTCTGATTGACCTGAAACTTTGACAAAAGCATAAAAATATCATCAGAAGACCATTGCAAAAAGAATAGTCTAAAAATTCCTCACAGATTTATATTTTCTCTAGGGTGGGACGAATAGAACCTGCACAGATTGGGATTCGTTCCAGGGTGAGACGAATAGACCTGCAATAACTTGTCAAAAAGCACCCTATTCAATGTCCTATCCCAGAAGCTCCAAATGACCTACAAACTTGGGGTTAGCTAATTGGGGGTGTTTTGGGAAGACCCAGATGACCATATTTTTCCAATTTTGCCTCTAGCACCCAGATTTTGAAGATGGCATCTACAAGTTAGTGAAATCGGGAAATAACAATAACCTGGTCAAAAATGATCAGAATGCAATGAAATTTGAACTGTAACCTATTTAACCTATCTAGAACACAATGCAAAATAAAAACTAGAGATATCTATCACAAATTTCTATTCATCCCGGGGTGGGGCGAATTTTCCTGCGACAGATTGGGGAGCGCCCGGGGTAGGACGCCCACCGTTTGAGGCACTGTTTCGGCACCAATCCACTTGGGATGGGTCCAAAACTGATTATGGGGTATTTTCGAAACAATTTGGTGGATAGTTATGGTCAAAAATCAGGTTTTGGGTACATATTTGCACCTCCAATAGTCACCCAATAACCTCCCTTTCGAATGAGAGATTAAGGATGTAAAAGCACAAATCGTAGGTAGGTATGTAAATTGGCAGCACTTCGTTGCTCAAATGCTCCTTCTCTGTATATATTTTGGGTGGGAAAACTCCCCAATTTATAGACCTTAGGGTCTCCTTGTTTGAATTGCGCATGCGAGGGCGCCACTTGAGTTAACTGTCCTATTTTCAGAGAAAAGCTAACTCCTTGTTTAAAAATCTTCTTGTATGATGTTTCTAAAATAAAGACACTCATCACTAAAGTCTCTCTTCTTGAATAAAAGCTATTCCTTGCAATTGCATGGCCTGAAGCCTCAGTTAACTAGCGGAGTTGCCAAAGTTTGATTTTTTTGCCAGTCAAACCTTCTATTCGCCTCACCCTGGGACGAATTATGTATTCGTCCCTGGGTGGGACGAATGACAGTTTGTATTCATCCCTGGGTGGGACGAACAGAGAGCAAGGTGCCAAAAATGTGCCAAATTGACCTCTGACCTCTAAAACTACTTTTGGAAGTGGTTAGGACCACTGTTTAACCTCTGGGGGCTGCCCTAGGGGCTGTTTGTGTCAATGCGATCAGCGCTCGTTGTCACGTAATCGGATTGGTGTTGTTTTGGTGTCTACAGATGCCCCTTTTTGGGAAGCACTGTGCAAGGTGCAAAATCGAGCAAAAATATATAACCAAAGCACTAATGATTAGGGTTTCTCAGTAACCTAACCAACTCTTGATGCCCCAAGTATGGAAAGGGCACGCATTCTTGAATCCTTGCTTCTGACGAGCTAAGGAACTAGAGTCAAGTGTTAACCTTGTTCAGTGAGGTGTTACTTGAACTTGGACATTGATCAGTCATGAATAGGCAAAGGGCACAACCTTTTTGTCTGTGGGAACCTTGAGTTCATGATTCATGAATGCCAAGTGTTTGATCAGCTTGTGATGATTGCTTGTTTGCTGCCCCAAGCAAGGGTGCGATTGTCTTTTGCAATGATCCTTTGAATGCGTGTCATTTCCATGATTGGGTATGTTGTTGTTGATTGGCGACTAAGTGTGACTACCCCCTCAAGCGACGAATCGATGAGGGAATGACCGACATGAGAAAAGCGATGAGTCACTTGACCCAAGATGACTTAGGTAAGGGTGCCTTCAGTTGTTTAGCATTGAATGTGCATGCAGTTTTTCGACATTTAGACCTATTTTTGGTGGGTTTAAACCCTTTTTGTGACGCATTTTGAAGCTGAAATTGGCAAAAATTCATCTTCCCGTGGAGCGGTCCGGCTATGGTAGCCTTCTTAGGGAGTAGGATAGTGACAATTTGTAACCCCAACATCTATTTTGGATGCCAAGAATGTCAGGCACAAATGCGCCTTCGTTCGGCAATGTTATTGCTATTTTTGGGTGGGTTTTGACCCATTTTGGTGATGCCATTTGGGGATGAAATTCTCAAAAATTTGGCTTCCCGTGGAGCGGTCCGGCTATGATAGCCTTCTTAGGGAATAGGATAGTGAGGATTTGTGACCCCGACATCGGTTTTGCATGCCCGAAATGTCTAGTGCAAAAGCATTCTGATCGGACACTGTTAGGGCTTGTTTTGGTGCATTTTTGTGCATTTTTTTGCTATTTTTGAAATTTTTGCTTTGTATTCATCCCAGGGTGGGACGAATTCCTATTTAGTATTCTTCCCAGGGTGGTACGAGTGCTAACCGGAGTGCTCGTCCCAGGGGGGAATGAATACAGGCTCAAAAAGCCTTTTTAAAGGCCAAAACTGAGTTTTGGGCTCATTTGCATTTGTTTTTCTTTGGCAATTTGGAGCTCTGAGGAGGAGGTGGTCAATTCTGCGAAGTGAAGCACTGCAAAATTTTTCTTGTGACCATGAGTGCACACACCGGATCGAGCGGCGGAGCCGAAGCGCTACCAGTGAGTGCCCTTTCCTCTTTATTTTTTTGTGTTGCAATTGAAAATCGTAATTTGTTTATTTCTTATGTTTTTTTTGTTTTTGTTTTTTTTTATGGTTAAAAATGAAAACCCTAGTTGATGAACACGTAACTAAAAACTTAATTTAACCCTAGTTAAACACAGATCAAAAGTTTAAGTGAAAACTGAACTTAGAAAGTTAGTTTAGAACAGAACTTAAAAACTGCGTTGAACCTGAATGAAACCAAAAGCTAAACTATAAGTTAAAAAACGTAGAGTAAAACTAAGCGGAAAGCGTAGTGTGAACCCTAGTTGACTGAACCCTAGTTGTGTAATTGTTTTTGGTGTTTAATTAATCAGTTAGAGTTAAAAACCCTAGGTCTGACAAATTAATTTTTGTAAATTTTTGTTGTGTTTTTGAATTTATCAGTTAGGATTAGAAACCCTAGGACTGACAAATAAATTTTGTTAAATTTTGTTGTGTTTTTGAAATTATCAGTTAAGATTAGAAACCCTAGGACTGAAAAATTAATTTTGTAAAGTTTTGTTGTGTTTTTGGAATTTATCAGTTAGGATTAGAAACCCTAGGACTGACAAATAATTTTATTGAATTTTGTAATTGTTTTTATGGTTTAATTAATCAGTTAGAGTTAAAAACCCTAGGTCTGACAAATTAATTTTTGTAAATTTTTGTTGTGTTTTTGGAATTTATCAGTTAGGATTAGAAACCCTAGGACTGACAAATAATTTTATTGAATTTTGTGCTTTGTTTTTGGTTGTACAGTTTGAATGCATTATTTGTATATACATGTTAGAGTTGTACAATTTTTCATTGTTTTTAATGTTTTTGTGTTGTTTTCTTTTGTAGGTTGTGAAGAGCCGACACCGGGTGCCTACTATTTTCATTGAAGCATGTGCAACACTGACTTTGGCTGACTGGGATTGGCTTGATGCCCTTGGGCTCAAGCAGGTGACTCGACTGGAGCCGGTGGTCGGGGATCGGGCCTATCTGATGGCCCTGATCAATCTGTGGGATCCTCGGACCAACACCTTCCATATCCCAACAGGGGAGATGATGGTGACCTTGGAGGATATCTATCATATTCTTCGGATTCCAATAGATGGACTACCAATCCGAACGACAACGTAGGTGTGGAGGACAACAATACTGCTACGCTATTTTGGGCATGGGGAGGATTTGGGTGTGGAGAGCCCAATGGAGAGGGTAGAGATCGACTGTCATATGGGTGGCATACTGGTTCGATGGTGGCTAGAGAGGGGTGTGTTGGGAATGAGGCACGCATTACTCATGGGCCTCATTTCCAACATGCTGCTTCCCGACTCGTCGGGGGTGAGGTTCCCATGGAACCTACTAGAGGTGGTGTTCAGGCTAGTGGAGTGTCCGACAGACACACCGATGATTATGAGATGGGGATAGACTCTATTAGCATAGCTTTATGATGAGTTGTACGAGGTCCGCTATCGAAAGTGGAAGGGGATCAGTTGCAGCTACTTGTTGCAGTGCTGGGCTTGGCAGCACATAGCAATGGAGAGGCTTGCGGGGCTACCCTGGATGACTCGGGTAGAGATGGCAAACCGAGAGATTGGATACGGGGTATTATGGCGGAGGTCGGAGGAGCAGGGTCAGAGTCGACGATGGGCAGGTGTCGTAGGGCACTATGCCGATGCCTTCACTTGGCTTACTCTAGGGGAGGTGTTCTGGCGCCCCTACCAGGACTGTCCAGCCTGGCTTGAGGCTAGAGAGTGGCTTCGATGGGTACAGAGGGAGCGATGGCTGATTGGGAGGCATGGGACTGAGCAAGAGTTGTTCCCATACGACCGAGTCACACGATAGTTTGGGGTGCGCCAGGGGATGCCTGGTGAGCCCACGGTCTATCGACGCTAGGGGGATGAGAGGACTCTAGATCGGCCAGTCGTTGCACCACTTGGCGAGGATTCAGATACGATGATTGACATCCCAGATGTGGATGACGTCGAGGTTACTACTGAGTATGAGCAGTGGTGGACCTTGCGACAGTGGAGAGGTGAGGGGCCGCTTGGCGGTGCAGAGGCAGCAGCAGCAGGGGATGAGGGTGTAGAGGTACCAGATGAGGGTTGGGGTGCTCCACTGGATGATGTAGATATGGTGGAGGTTGAGGATGTTGGAGGGGATTTTGGGGTACCAAACCAGCCAGAGATGCAGGACGCCTCAGAGTAGTGGGAGCCAGAGCAGGCTGCTGTCCCGGATTCACCTAGGCCTCAGGTAGGTTCAGAGGATGTGGAGGTAGGGTTGCGTATTGAGAATGCATGATTGGTGGAGCTATTGCGAAGGTGAGATGGAGAGCTAGGAGAGGATTTGTAGGAGAGAGATCTCCTGCAGATGTAGCTGGCAGAGTGGGAGAACGCATGGGCTGCGTCCCGTCGGTAGGAGGGGGATACTAATGCTGCACAAGAGAGGGATCTCTTGCAGACGTAGCTAGCATAGCGCGATGATGTAGTGGATTACTACTATCGGTTGGAGGCATAATGGGTTCAATAGGAGGCAAAGTGGAGCCGACAAGAATTAGATTGGAAATGACATTGACTTGATATGGAGGGAGAGATCATCCACCTTGGTGGGCGGTTACCTGAGCCTCCTGGAGGGGGTTCTTTGCGGTGGATGAGAGACATCGATACTGAGCAGTCGGCATCGTCCCATCATCGATGGCTAGATGAGGGGGGCACTAGTAGGCGTGATGCAGGGGCGAGCAGCAGTCGCCCTAAGAGGTCCCATAGGACCCACACCACGGGGGGTAGTTCCCGTCACACCGATCCTGCATGATCATGGTGGCCGACGCCCTAGGCTTGGGGGTTTTTGAGTTTTTGGCTATTGTTGCGGGGTCAGAGGACCGGTTCATTGTAGCCTATGGGCATTTTTGATGATATATATATAGATGACTCTTTTTGTTTTTATAAACTTTTCATGGTGTGTTTTTATGGACATGTATTTACATTGATGGTATGCAAATGCTTGTATAAATGCGATGGTTCTAATTTGTATGATGTGTGCATATGGAATGAATGAAATTATTTGTTGATTACTTGTCGATGCACCTTAGACTTGACAAGACTTGACTGACTTGTTGAACTAATGGGATGACTGTGTGGAATAACTTTGCATGTGAAAACTTTGTTTTTGTATTTTGCATATTTTTTGATGATGATGTATGGAATAAAATGTACCAATTGTTTATAATGTAGTTAAGCTTTTCTGAGATTCAGATATTTTAACTAACTAGCCAAGATTGTGCATTTATCTTGCAAGACTTTTGAACAAGGTATAAATCCGACTTGGAGGTTAACCAAGTTATTTCACATCCCTGTGTGTGCAATTGAGTTCGTTTATGTGGTATTTGTCAGGATACCGCCAGTGCCAGATAGGCTATCAACCAAACATGTACTGAGGATCACCTAACTAGCTCCACTAACTCCGTTGTTGGATTTAGCAAGATTAATCCATGGGACAATCTAGGGTACCATAAGCTAGCTCATCCACATGCAAACATTGGTCTGCTCACATGCAAAGCTAATGTGACAGACATATCGTCATGCAGGTAGGATACCGCCATTGCCAAGTAGGCTATCCACCAAACCTGTAATGAGGATCACCTAGATGGTTTTCGAATGCTGAGAATTCCAGGGATTCAAGTTTAGGCTTTTTATCGGTTCAATGGTTTGGGATATTTGCTCGTATACAAAGTGATGAAAATCACTGTTTATTTTGTTCTTTGTTTTTTTTTTTTTTTGGAGCAAGGATGTTAAATAGTAGTGATAACCACTGTTATTTGATTTGGCATTTGAGCTTTGTAAGGTGATTGGGGAATAACATTGATTCTTTTAGGCCTTGGGGATGACTACCCATCCTTGGCAGGGACGTGTAGTACGAATCCTTATGACTTTGGGAACCAACGGGTAGTATGGAGATTATGAAGTGAGGGTATTGATCTTTTAGGCCTTGGGGATGACTACCCATCCTTGGCAGGGACGTGTAGTACGAATCCTTATGACTTGAGAGACCAAAGGTGATGGTGATGATGGCTTGTGGAAATGGTGTTTTTGAATGGTCATTGATTCTTTTAGGCCTTGGGGATGACTACCCATCCTTGGTAGGGACGTGTAGTACGAATCCTTACAACCTTAGGAACCAATGGTGATTTTTGAATTTTTGGTAGTGATGAAAACCACTGTTGATTAGGAGGAATGGATGGGGAAGAGCTTGTCCTTTTGTCAATTCGTAGCATTCTTGAACCATTCGCACAGGGGGATGAACAGGCTAATATTTCACCAGTGGTACCCTAGACTGCTTTGTAGGTTTCTCTTGCGTTCACACAACTTAAGAATTATCTTATGTGTGTAAATTTGTGTAGGGATATTACATAACGAGGAGTGACCCAAGTAAAATTTTCCTGTGTAAAATTTGTTTGACTGTGTACAATTTTTGGCTAGAAAGGTAAAGACAGCTGAATGACGAAAACCCTAAATACATTAGGAGACAACTGACTAATGCTAAAAAAATGGGATGGTGTGATGCGGGATGTAAGCATTGATAAAATTGATTTGATGTGGAAGAGGATGGGATTGTCAAGTAAGGACAGTCTATGGTGCTTTTGACTTGTATAACCAACAAATATGCAATGTATGAATGTGATGCCTAATGCAACCTATATTTTTGTATTTTTGATGTTTTATGAGTATGCATGGAATGGAGATGCAATTTTTTTGTTTTTTTGTTTTTATTTTTTTGATGATTTTATTGTTTTTGTTTATTTTGGAATATTTGTTTTGACCAAGCGGTTATGGTAACCCTTGGAGCTTTTGGTTTGACCAAAGGGTTTATGGATACCTTTGGGGCATTTGGAGGGTTGACCAAGCGATTATGGGAATCCTTGGAGCTTTTGATTTGACCAAAGGGTTGATGGACACCTTTGGGGCATTTTGGGGTTGACCAAGCGATTGTGGGAATCCTTGGAGATTTTGGTTGGACTATGGCTCTCTAAATGTGGAATGGCCTCAAATGAATGATGTTCAAGGGTTCAAGCTCCTTGATTCCTTCAAGAGAGGCAAGCCGATAAGTTCTAGGTCCTATTCGACTATCAATCACATAAGGACCTAACCAGTTTGCTGCAAACTTGTCCCTCAGATGGGACGATAAATTGGAATTCTATTGGTTTTCTTTTAAGACCAAATCTCCAACCTGAAAATCCCTTAAGTGAACCTTCATGTTATATGCTCTCTTAAGTCGCTCTTGATAGATACACAAATGCTCAAGAGCATTGATATATCGTTCATCAAGCAACGTAAGTTGATCTAACTAGGCCTGCCACGTAGTGTCATCATCAATGAACTCTTGCATGGATATGCATAGTGAAGGGATTTCCACCTCAAGAGGCATGACAGCCTTGGAGCCATACACCAGCGAAAATGGAGTTGCCCCAATGGGCATTCGAATGCTAGTGTGATAAGCCCATAGGGCAAGCGGGATCTGAATGTGCCAATCCTTATGATTATCTACGATAGTATTTTTGAGGATGGCAACTAGTGTTTTGTTTGATGCCTCTACTTGCCCATTTGCCTGTGGATAATAGGGTGTTGAAAAACTATGCTGAATTTTGTACTTTGTGGTCAAAGCACACACATATTTATTCTTGAATGGTGTCCCATTATCCGAGAGGATCTTGGATGGAATACCAAAACGACATATGATGTTATGCAAAATAAACTCCGCAATGCGGGGTCCAGTCATAGAGGTTAACAAAATTGCTTCCACCCACTTGGTAAAATACTCTGTGGCCATTATGATAAATGTGTGATGACCCGACAACGCAAGGGAGATATTTTCGATTAGATCAAAGCCCCACTACAAAAAAGGCCAAGCCGATTGGATCGATTGCAAGGCCTAAGAAGGTATGTGTGTCAAATTGGCATGATGTTGACACTTCATACACTTCTTCACATATGCACAACAATCTCACTCTAAAGATGGCCAATAATAACCCATGCGGAGAATGCGCTTTGCGATGGCCATACCACTGAAATGGCCACCACATGTACCATCATGGGCTTGGGTGATCGCCCAAGCGGACTCCTGTTGGTCCAAGCAACGGAGGAGGATTCCTTCATAGCTCTGACGATACAAAATGTCTCCTAACAAGACATGTTTTGCCACTTTTTGTTTGAATGATATTTTCACGGCTTGCATCAATCCAAGTGGGAGAGTACCTAGCTTGAGGTAATCCCTTAGGGGTGTGTACCAATCTTGCTGATTAGAAACCTCAATGGTATGAACAACCAATCCCTCTTGAAGTTCATCCCAAGCAAAAGTTGAGCAGGAAAGAACTTGTAAAAATAGCATTGTATTGCTATTAAGAGGGGTAGGGGAGAACAAGGACCCCCAGTTGGCTTGAGTCAAACAATCTTGGATTCAAGAAAACCTATCCATAGATGGTTCAATCTGGATCAAGTGGATTCATGGCGTGAGGTCAGAGCTTGCACACTCCATCACAGGTTGCGATAATGTCTTGACCTGAATTGTTGTCATCTCACCAAAAAGGTCTTGCGGGATTAGTGACCCCAAGGAGGCCATAGTATCCGCAAAATGATTCGATGATCGATGGAGTGCCTCGATGTCATACCATTCAAGTTGTGCTAGGAATTTTTCCACAAGGGCTTTATAGGCCTATAGAACTGGGAATTTACATTGGAATATCTCCTTAACTTGATTGACAATTAACAACGAATCACCAAAGATGTTCAATCATTTAATGTTCATGGTGACTACTGTCTGAAGACCTATGAGCAAGGCTTCGTATTCTGCATTGTTATTGGTGCACGGGAAGTCTAATTTAAATGACAAAGGCATTGGAGCCCCTTGTGGAGTGAATAATACAATTCTTCCACCACCCCCTTGCTCACACTTAGAACCATTGAAGAATAGGGTTACGTCAACCTATGACTCAGGCTCATTAGAATTTTGCGATTCTGAAACATGGAAGACCCCATCATCAGGTAGTTCGAAGGTCAGAGGCTGATCATCTTCAAGAGGAGCCTCTGCTAGTTGATCGACGATGACTTGACCTTTTATGGATTTCTATCCAATGAATTCTATGTCAAACTCCGTCAACAACATGATCCATTTCTCTGTGCGGCTACTATGATAAGTACGACTCATCATGTATCGCAATGGATTCTCCTTAGACACAACATACATCTTATTGCTGAGCATGTAGTGGTGTAGCTTTTTGGTAGAAAACACCACTACCAAGAAGAGCTTTTCAACGTATGCATAGTTAAGTTCATAACTGACCAGGGTGTGGCTAAGATAGTACATAGCCTGTTCTTTATGAAGGTCATTTTTTTGGGACAGCATGGTGCCCAGTGCCACCTCAGTAGTTGAGATGCATAAATAGAATGGCACTCCTGGTCTAGGTGGTGCCAATACTAGCAACAAAGCCAAGTACTATTTAATGTCATCAAAGTCGACTGGCACTCATCATCCCAATGAAATGTGACCCCCTTATGCAACAATTTATTCATGGGTCGACACTTGTCAGATAACTGTGCTATGAAGCGCTTGATTGACGTGACCTTTCCCTACAGACTCCTGCGCTACTTGATGGTAGTTGGGGGAAGCATTTCAAGGATTGCCTTGACTTTGTTTGGGTCTACCTTGATTCCTCATTTGGAGACTATGAAACCCAAGAGCTTTCCAAAGGTAATGCCAAAGACGCACTTCTTGGGGTTTAGTCTGACTTTATGCTCAATGAGGCGATCAAGGACCTTGCTCAAGTCAATGAGGTGATCTGGGTGCAAAAGAGATTTGGCCAAAAAATCATCCATGTAATATTCCAAAGTCTTGTGCATGTAATCATGAAATATGTACGTCATGGCACATTGGTAGGTGGTGCCAGCATTTTTAAGGCCAAAAGGCATGACCTTATAGCAAAATGTCCCCCAAGGCATTGTGAATGCCATTTTTAGTTGGTCCTTAGGATTAATACAAATATGATTGTATCCTGAGAAACCATCCATGAGGGAAAGCATTTCATGGCCCGCTGTAGCGTCTACCAATGTGTCGATGCTTGGAAAGGGAAAATCATCCTTAGGACTCGCTTTGTTAAGATCTCGAAAATCAATGCATATGCGAATCCTCCCGTCGGGCTTCTTGATGGGAACCATGTTAGACAACCGTTGAGAAGCAACACACCCCCACAAAAAAAATGAAATTCCATCCTTTGAAAATATTTAGTTTTCATTTTGTCGCAGGGACCCTCTTGATGTTTTTCGGGTTTTAATTCCAAATTTTGCTTGCCTCCTTTTTCAAGTTTTGGCCTATATCAAAGTATCCAAGTAGGCTTGCATATGGCTTTGATTTCAATTTAGAATTCATTTTTCAAATGTTAGAATCATTTCTGAGTAAAGAAGATCCTTCACTAATATGTAAAAATGCAGAATACAGATGAATAAATTCATTGGAGTCAACCTACAATTTCTGGAAAATTTGCAAAGTGGAAGTAACTTGGGAACGTCGCGATTTCGCGACATATTCCATTTTTGGAAACGTCGCGATATCGTGACATATTCCATTTTGAAAACATCGCGATATCGTGACATATTCCATTTTTGGAAATGTCGCGATATCGTGACATATTTGGACTAGAAAGAGCCAAGTGATGGAAACGTCACGATATCGCGACATATTTGGATTGAAAGAGCCAAGTGATGAAAACATCATGATATCGTGACATATTTGGATTGGAAGAGCCAAGTGATGAAAATGTCATGATATCATGACATATTTGGATTAGAAGAGCCAAGTAACAAAAACGTCGCGATATCGCACATGACATTTTAATGAAGGAGCCAAGTGATGAAAACGTCGTGATATCGTGACATATTTTGGTAGAAGGAGCCAAGTGATGAAAACGTCATGATTTCACGACATGTTTTGGTAGAAAGAGCCAAGTGATGAAAACATCGCGATATCATGACATATTTTGATAGAAAGAGCCAAGTAATGGAAACGTCACGATATCACGACATTTTAATCGGAAGCGAAGCTTAAAGAAAACATCACGATATCACGACAGATTTGGATCGAAGCATCAAGTGATGAAAACATCGCGATATCGCGATATGATCATTTAGAAAACATGATATTGCGACATATTGAAAAGTAAAGAAAACGTCACGATATCGCGATAGGTCTTAACGAAGTAAAGCTTAAGGAAAACATCGCGATATCACGACAAGTGTTAATTAAAAAAAAGAAAATGTCATGATTTCATAACATGTTTCATTTTCGCGATGACGTAAGCTTGAAAGGAATGAAGTGAAGAAAACATCGCGATATCGTGACATCTTTTGATAGAAGAAATGAAGTAATGAAAAACATCGCGATATCGTGACATGTCCCATTTTTGGACCTGTCTCATTTTTGTGATGCCATGAGCTTGGAAGAAGGAAATCAAGCCGACATATAATGAACATTAGGGTTTAATTTAATAATATTAAAATGCTAACCCTTGTTTTTCTTTTGCAGAAAGCGATCCGACAGTTGCATAATAGCAGAAGTAATGGCGAGAAAGACAAAGATAAGCACAGATCAAGCGAGGACCATCAGATTGAAATGGGAGATGCCGGGAATTTTTGGTCCATCCAGATTTTACAGATCTGGCCGCAAAAAGACTTTACGGTGTGACTAAGCAGCTGCCTCATTTAATGAAATATGTCGACGATTGGCCGAAAAATGAAAATATCTACACGAGTTATCGAAATTTGCCGATGGATGCATTTAATGGGAGAATTTATGGTGAAAGTAATGGCGTGCAGAGAATTTCAACTCAAAGGCGGCTCTGCGAAGATGAAATGCCAGAGAAGTCAGTGACTCATCCAAATTTCCCAGAGGAATTAATGAGATGTTCCCGGCAGATGCACCAGAACAATGAAGACATCTACACACAGTTACAGGTGGATGCAAGTAATATCAAATTGTGCCTTCTCCATTTATGGCAAGAACCGCATGAAGATTTTTAGAGTAATTAGGGTTTATCGAAACTCTATATAAAAATGCCTTATATTGTAAAACCTAGGCGGTGGGATTTTGATGATAAGATTTAGGGTTTTGGAAGAAGATATTTTTGAAAAGATCAGGGTCTGTCCTGAGTCTATATATACTTCTCTTGAATGTAAAGTCAGGATGCGAAAACTTGGAATAAAAGACACTTGAACAATTTCTTGCAAATCTTGTTTGAATGCTTTGTTCTGGACCTGGGGTTGGTGTGAAATCGTTCTTCTGTGATAGCGTGGCCAGGAGCCTAATCTCTTTCGGATTTCGATAAGTGCATCTTCTTCTGTTTTCATCTCACTAAAGTTCTATTTATTTTGGTTGCAAATCTGTGTTATCAAGATTGAATATGCTGCTAGGCTTCATTCTTTTTATTGTATGCTAGGGAAAATTATAGATTTAAGGTTCGGGTCTGTCTTAATTGCTCTATCCTCACTCGTGCGAGCTAAGGTCGTCGGTGAGAGATACCAGTTTCAATCGATTTTCCTTCTGTTTATGATTTTTCTTTCAGATCTGTTTCATCTTTGTCTTATGCTCTTAGTAGAAGGTGATCTTAGAAAGCTGGACACCTTCCTCTTTGATTTGTTCTATTGTGAAGCTAAATAGTATAACTGAAATTGGTAGTTTTGGTTTTGCAACTAAGTTAGATAAACTTCTCTTTCTGCCCTACCCTACTCTCTCTGTTCCATCGATTGAATGATCCATTTTTATCTTCTTTAAAATTTATCTTTTATTTAAATCTGCTAAAGCATAAAGAGCTAGATCAAAGAACTGATTGTAAATCTGAGTGTCCACAAAGATAACCAACTCCAAAAACATTACTGAACTAAAGTCGAACCCATTGTAAGGTAACAGACAGTCCACTTGAAACTATTCCAGAAGCGGAAAAGAGTGAATAGACATTCGACCCAACTCTGTAACTCACACCTTGGATATCCAACAAGATCCTAAAGTGAGTGGGATTTATCCCTTATAAGTGTTATCGGTATTTTATGCTCATTCTTCATAGGGTGTGTATAAAAGTCGAACCAACATTTAAAATTGGTGCTAGAAGGAGGGCCTATGAACTTCGTTCAGTAGTTTGTTAAGGATTGTAAGTTGCTTGTGAAAAGCTGGATTCTACCTATAGAGTAACAAGGTCCCACTCCAGAGCTGGAGAGCTCCTTGTGCCTGAGTTAGAAACCCCAAGGAGAAGCAGCCTCAGAAGGGCCAAGTCCTTGTCTAAAATAGTTTTATCACCACTTGTAGTTACTCCAACTACAACTAAAAATATCATCGTCAATCAAGTAGTAATGGCAAACTGGTTGGGTTCCACTGCCTTGAACATCCCTGGTGCAGCGCATGATTTGCCCAGAAACCCTGAGAAGTATCTTCCTACTTATAAACATGATGGAATTAGAACAGAGAAGAACACCTGGTAGCTTTTAAAAATGCTCTAAAGTTGCTAAATGTACAGCATGAAGATGTGGCTTGTAGGTTGTTCCCATTCACTCTCCAGGAGGGAGCATACGACTGGTTTTTGAATCTCACTAATGATTCTATTACTAGTTGGAATGACCTAGAAAAAGTTTTTGTATCGCAATTTGGTGAAGTGATAGATCCTAGTGTATTATATCAACAATTTTCTAGTATTAAAAGAGAAATAAATGAGACTATCAGATCTTTCAATATCAGATTTCAAAAGGCTTATGGTAGATTGACGGGTTATTATGTGCCAAATGCAGATCTAGCATTGGAAATTTTTAGGAATTCTCTAGATCCAATGACCTCTGTTTTCTTGAAAAGAGATGCCAATGTTACTAATCTAACAGAGGCTTATAGAGAAGCTTTGGTTCTTGAAAGACAGTTGGGACCTCAACCTTTGAATGTTCATCAAATTCCTTTTGTGTCACAAAATACCCCTGTCTTGAACCCTATCCCACATCAAATAATGTTGCCAGCATGCCAAACTCCACCGATAGGAAATCCATTGGCTGTAACGCAGGCTGAAAGTGTACAGAATCCAGTAAAAGAATCTGATAACACAAGAGTTGAGGAAGTCTCAAAGACGGTCCAAAGGTTGGCAAATGACTTTTTAAGTTTCAAAAGGCAAGTGTCCACCGGAGAAAACACAAACAGATTTCCTTATCAACAAAATAGATTCACTAGACCACCGTACGAGCCCAACAAAGATTATAAAGGAAAGGGGCATGATGTGAATATTTGTGACTTGGCTTTGCCTAACTGGTGCAGGATACACGGGACATCTCAGCACGGGGAATTGGACTGTTTGGAGTTCTGCAATGCTTTTGAAGCTCTATCTGGTGAGTTGGTTTCTCCTGAACATCAAAGAAATGTGGATGGTCCAAGTTCATCCAAGCATAGTACAGCTATGGTCTTAGATTCATTTACTTTTCCAAATGAATCAGAGAATGTTGTGGAAATACCTATGGATGAGGTGCAGGATTTTCAACAATATAGGAGGGATAACTACAACCTCAGGAACAGAAATCCAGAGCCTAATACTGCATCTACGCCTCCAGACAACTCCCATAATGTTCCTCCAGGTCCATCTCCAAACGATAACCCACCTCCGCCCAAGGGAGGAAATCCGAGAGGACCAGATGCATTTGTCCCTCCACTCAATAAGGGATATAATATAGTGGAGGACATGAAGAAGATCAAAGCCAACATCACTCTTCATGAGTTGGCCCAAATTTTTGAACAAAGGGATAACCTGATCAAAACATACTCTGAACCTACTGCCAAACCTCTGGAAAAAGGGAAGAAGATAGCTAATGCGAATATGGCTATGTACAAAGAAAAGACTGAAGTTTCGCCTTTCCTACTGACTGTCCGTATATTTGGGAAAAATTTACACAACTGTCTGGTAGATTTTGGTGCTTCAACCAATGTCATGCCTCTAGCCATCTGTCAGCAGTTGGGTTTGACCCCCATGAACTCCGAGATGAGAGTCGTCCAATTGGATAAGTCGTTAAAGTGGTAGGTGAACTTCAGAATATACACATCCAGCTAGCATCTGAGCCGAGAGTGCAACACAGAATTGACATTCAGGTGGTGGATATTCCTGTAGGATACGGAATGCTTCTGAGCAGGGATTGGTCAAAATCCTTGAATGGGTACTTGGCTACTGATTTTTCGCATATGTGGTTACCCTGGAATGGTTTTGCAAATCAATTAAGAATCGACAGAGAACCAAGATATAAACTCATGATCACAGAGTATAATGCCAAGAATGAGACTGTTAATCTTGCTGAGGGCTGTTATATCGGGGTTTATAATTTGACAACTACTCAAAAGGAGAAACCGGTTAAAGCTCACCGAGATCACGATAATGAAGTTGGAATGCTTCATATTGATGGAGCTAAATCTAAGCAAGGTTCTGGTACAGGGGCTGTTCTTAAAGGACCAAAAAATCAAACCTATTTTATGTCTTATCGCTTGCAGTTTCCCTGCACGAATAACTTGGCAGAATATGAAGCATTAGTACCAGGATTAAAATTTGCTTTACATTACTTTGATCATGCAGATACGAAAGCTCGTATGTTGGACTTGATTGATTTGTAGGGTGGACGACTTCGAGCCATGGAGCATTTTAGTCGACACCAAGAGACAGTCAAGCACTGGCTTGACGAAAGGGCCAATTCGAAGGCCTTCAAACTTGCAGACCTGGTGTTTCTATGGGACAAAGCCCATGAAAAGAAGCGTAAATACACCAAGCTGCAACCTCTATGGATAGGGCCATACCAGATTGCCGAAACCCTAGGTAATAATGCATTTCTTCTACAGGACCTGGAAGGTAATTTTTTGAACCTTCCTGTCAATGGTCAATATCTAAAGCATTATTTCTCAGTTGTTCCATCCAATACATCATTTGAATAAATCACAAAGACGTTGTAAAATATGTATATGTTATAAATAAAGTGTGAAGTAGTGTGTTTTTGTTTTGTTTTATTTAAAAGTTTGAAGTTTTTGTGGTTTTGTCTTTGTAGTGCAATTTTGTATTTAACTAGTGGCCTTTTTCCCTCCCTTTTAACTCTTTAATCTTGTTTGTTTGAGTTTTCCTAAACAAAGAAAACACAAATCAACATTGAAAATTGGCCTAGTGTGTTTTCATTTTGTTTCATTCTATTTTAAGAGATAGTCTGCTAGGATTAAAAAGTGGGACTACTTGTTATCTAGAACAACAGTAGAAAGATAATTGGATTTTGTGTCTTGCTTGCCACAATTATTTTTATTATAAAGAAATTACTATACTGTTTGGTTGAAGAACTCCTAGGGAATCCAAGAAAAGTTGGTCATGAGAGGGGAATCCGATTCACAAAATTACATCAAAGCGTCCAAGGAGGTTGTTGGTACCTGAGCTGAAATAGTTAGTTGATCAATTGCTCGATGAATATAAAAAAAAAGGAGAAGAAGCAGCAAGGCACTCCAGTAATCGGTATCTTTCAAAAGAAAAGAGAGAGATGGTGAAAGTTGGACAAGCCAATATAAAATTGGCACTCTTTCCTACACATAGCCAAGGCTCCCGAAGGATACATCTCAAACATGTTCACCAAGCTATAGATGCCACCTCATAGTTGTGATCAGGGTCATGAAAATCTAAAGAGTAACTCTGTCGGGGTTGTAAAAGGCTAAACTAGTAAACAGAGCTCTACTCGGTTTCCCCTACACAATCTAAATAGTTGTTCGATCCATAGCAAGCATTTGAAGCCTCGGTCATCCTTGGAAGAAGGTTTATACACTTGTAATCGCACATCAGAATCTTCCTTAAGTGGTTCAACCTAGTATGTCCTTGGGAAACTTTAACAGCCGACAGATAGTAGTTGAGTCATTTTAGAAAATATTTGTGGCAAAGCATGGTACATAGTCTAAATTGTTTTGAAACTAGAGTTCTGGATTCTAAATAGTGCTACTATTTTCCTCCATAGATATCGCCATTTGTTGAGAAGCAACACACCCCCACAAAAAAAATGAAATTCCATCCTTTGAAAATATTTAGTTTTCATTTTGTTGCAGGGACCCTCTTGATGTTTTTCAGGTTTTAATTCCAAATTTTGCTTGCCTCCTTTTTCAAGTTTTGCATATATCAAAGTATCCAAGTAGGCTTGCATATGGCTTTGATTTCAATTTAGAATTCATTTTTCAAATGTTAGAATCATTTATGAGTAAAGAAGATCTTTCACTAATATGTAAAAATGCAGAATACAGATGAATAAATTCATTAGAGTCAACCTACAATTTTTGGAAAATTTGCAAAGTGGAAGTCACTTGGGAACGTCGCGATTTCATGACATATTCCATTTTTGGAAACGTCGTGATTTCGTGACATATTCCATTTTTGAAAACATCGCGATATCGTGACATATTCCATTTTTGGAAATGTCGCGATATCGCGACATATTCCATTTTCAAAAACATCGCGATATCGTGACATATTTGGATTGAAAGAGCCAAGTGATGAAAACGTCACGATATCGCGACATATTTGGATTGAAAGAGCCAAGTGATGGAAACATCATGATATCGTGACATATTTGGATTGGAAGAGCCAAGTGATGAAAACGTCGCGATATCACGACATATTTGGATTGAAAGAGCCAAGTGATGAAAACGTCACGATATCGCGACAAATTCCATTTTCAAAAATGTCGTGATTTCGCGACGTATTCCATTTTCAAAAATGTTGTGATATCGCGACATATTCTAGTAGAAGGAGCCAAGTGATGAAAACATCATGATTTCGTGACATGTTTTGGTATAAGGATCCAAGTGATGAAAACGTCACGATTTCGCGATGTGTTTTGGTAGAAAGAGCCAAGTAATGGAAATGTCATGATTTCATGACAGGTTTTAATCAGAAGCAAAGCTTAAATAAAATGTTGCGATATCGCAATAGATTTGGATCAAAAGCATCAAGTGACGAAAACATCATGATATCGCAATAGATTCCATTTACGAAAATGTTGCAATTTTGTGACATATTCTGGTTGGAAGCATAGCTTAAAGAAAACGTCGTGATATCATGACAGGTCTTAATCAGAAGCAAATCTTAAGGAAAACATCGCGATATCGCGACAAGTGTTAATTAGAGGCACAACTCGAAGAAAACGTCATGATTTCATAACATGTTTCATTTTCGTGATGACGTAAGCTTGAAAGGAATGAAGTGAAGAAAACATCGCGATATCACGACATATTTTGATAGAAGAAATGAAGTAAGGAAAACGTCGCGATATCGCGACATGTTCCATTTTTAGACCTGTCTCATTTTTGCGATGCCATGAGCTTGGAAGAAGGAAATCAAGCCGACATATAATGAACATTAGGGTTTAATTTAATAATATTAAAATGCTAATCCTTGTTTTTCTTTTGTAGAAAGTGATCCGACAGTTGCATAATAGCAGAAGTAATGGCGAGAAAGACAAAGATAAGCACAGATCAAGCGAGGGCCGTCAGATGGAAATGGGAGATGCCGAGAATTTTTGGTCCATCCAAATTTTATAGATCTGGCCGCGAAGAGACTTTACGGTGTGACTAAGCAGCTGCCTCATTTAATGGAATATCATGCAGTTACCAAAATTTGCCGATGGATGCATTTAACGGGAGAATTTATGGTGAAAGTAATGGCGTGCAGAGAATTTCAACTCAGAGGCGGCTCTGCGAAGATGAAATGCCAGAGAAGTCAGTGACTCATCCAAATTTCCCAGAGGAATTAATGAGATGTTCTCGACAGATGCACCAGAACAATGAAGGCATCTACACACAGTTACAGGTGGATGCAAGTAATATCAAATTGTGCCTTCTCCATTTATGGCAAGAGCCACGCAAAGATTTTTAGAGTAATTAGGGTTTATCGAAACTCTATATAAAAATGCCTTATATTGTAAAACCTCGGCGGTGGGATTTTGACGATAAGATCTAGAGATTTGGAAGAAGATATTTTGAAAATATCAGGGTCTGTCCTGAGTCTATATATACTTCTCTTGAATGTAAAGTAAGGATGCGAAAAACTTGGAATAAAAGACACTTGAACAATTTCCTGCAAATCTTGTTTGAATGCTTTGTTCTGGACCTGGGGTTGGTGTGAAATCGTTCTTCTATGATAGCGTGGCCAGGAGCCTAATCTCTTTCGGATTTCGATAAGTGCATCTTCTTCTATTTTTGTCTCACTAAAGTTCTATTTATTTTGGTTGCAAATCTGTGTTATCAAGATTAAATATGCTGCTAGGCTTCATTCTTTTTATTGTATGCTAGGGAAAATTATAGATTTAAGGTTCAGGCCTATTCTAACTGCTCTATCCTCACTGTGCGAGCTAGGCTGCTGGTGAGAGATACCAATTTACATCGACTTCCCTTCTGTTTATGATTTTTCTTTCAGATCTGTTTCATCTCTATCTTATGCTCTTATTAGAAGGTGATCTTAGAAAACTGGACACTTTCCTCTTTGATTTTTTCTATTGTTAAACTAAATAGTATAACTGAAATTGGTAGTTTTGGTTTTGCAACTAAGTTAGATAAACTTCTCTTTTCTCGCCCTACCCTACTCTCTCTGTTCCACTCGATTGAATGATCCATTTTTATCTTCTTTAAAATTTGTCTTTTATTTAAATCTGCTAAAGCATAAAGAGCTAGATCAAAGAACTCATTGTAAATCTGAGTGTCCACAAAGATAACCAACTCCAAAAACATTATTGAACTAAAGTCCCGAACCCGTTGTAAGGTAACAGACAGTCCACTTGAAACTATTCCAGAAGCGAAAAAGAGTGAATAGACATTCGACCCAACTCTGTAACTCACACCTTGGATATCCAACAAGATCCTAAAGTGAGTGGGATTTATCCCTTATAAGTGTTATCGGTATTTCATGCTCATTCTTCATAGGGTGTGTATAAAAGTCGAACCAACAACAACCATGGCGGATAATCCACACAGATGACAAAATGTGCATCCAACAACTTTTGTAACTCGTATTTTACCATTAAGGCCACTGTTGTGTGCATCTTGCATAGTTTTTTCTTTACTAGCTTGATTGTCGGATCAAGCATTAAATTATGTGTGACTAGCTATGGGTCTAGTCTCGACATATCCTTGTATGACCATGCAAAAACCTCCTTCTTCTCCTGGAGAAGGGTAATGTAATTGGCTTGCTCTTCGGGGGAGAGACTTACCCCCAGCTTGAGAATCCATGGATTCATTGGATCTATGTCTATGTCTATGTCAGTCGTTGCCTCGATCGACATGTGGGATCCATCCTCCAACTACTGTGGAATTGGAATTAGATGGATATCGTTTGTTGAATTAAGATCATCATTAGGAATGTCAGGTTCCTCTTCAGCATGGAGGACATCCTAAGTCTATCCTAGAGTGAAATGAAACATCCCACTGCAAGGCCAATACTCTGATGGGGATGGTGGTGTGTCAGCACGATCCCAATCTATAGCCTCTATGTCTAGATGCAATGACCGTGTTGGATCGACTGGATCATGGATGGGGGTAGTTAAGTCAATGGAGATCATGTTGATGAAATGATTGTAACCTTCATTACTGCAGGTGTGATAACTCTAACATTTTGGATGTCCTTTATGCTTTGGATCTGACTCTATAGGCACTAGTACAAAAGGATCAGCCCTATGCACGAACATGCAAATAGGGTCTACCCTAGGCACTGATGGTTTGATAGGGTCTCCAGGTGAAAGATGCTCTCTGTGTACCTGGAATGGTGGGTGCATTAATTACTATAACTACGTCGGGTTGAGGTGCCACCTATGTCTTGGCCCTATGTGCAGGTGTTCAAACATGTCATCTATGTCCAAGGGATATTGTTGTTGCATTTGTCGCATGTGGTTGAGATAGGCCATAGTGGTTTCATCTTCGTAATCATTGTTAGAGATCCACAGGCCTTCATTGGCTCAAATAACTGCTTGCAACATGGGAAGCTCATCTTGCTCGAGCAAATTAATATGGTCCCAATGAGGTTGTTCTGCTCTCTATGGGGGGACCTAATTTTCTTGAGGTAATCTATGGTTAATGGGATCATTCAATGGGAACATGGTCAAGAATCTTTCTTGATAATCATCCATGGGAAGCATGTGGGAATTATTGCTTCCTAACTTAAGAGGATCCCAAGGTGATACCTTGTACTCCAAATCATCATCCGAAGACTCTTCTTGATCTTGGTCATACCCTTCATGGAGGTTAGTCCTAGAATTGTCTCCTGTTGCGATCGAAGGGAAAAGGTTGTTGAGGTCAACAAGGTTGTTTGTGTGTAATGGGAAGTAATCCCCCAATGTATAAGTTGTATTTGGATTGGCATATGGATCTGATGCCAACCCATCCTTGTTGCCTATCCCTAGGCCTTGCATGTTTTTGACCAATATGTCAAGGGGCAAAGGGTGATTAAACCCTACTCTTGACTTGTCATAAGGCATTTGGTATCTTGGCTGGCATAAAACATGCACTCCTTGTTAATACCTTCCCAACCCATATCCATGCCAATTGCATTGGCTAAGATATCTTAATGCGAAGTCTAGGTTAGACAAATAATTAACATCCTCCACAAAGGGCTCTTCATCTTCCTCTTCTTGTAGGGAAGGTTCAACGCCATTATCCAGGCCCCCAAAAATGAAGTTGGTCTGATTGGGTGGGTAGCCTAGAGGCACCACAGAGCCGATGGGGAGTCTAGGTCTCCCCATGTCTTGCATAGACTCAAGTGTGGGCATTGCTACAACATTGTGCACTATATACTCCCCCATGCCTGTGTTAGACATCTCAATAGTAATCGTTGGTGATTGAGAGGAAGCGAATGGGAGTTCTCCATGAGTCCACTCCATGTGGGGTGAACTAGGCGTCTCGAATTCCATTCTATTAGGCATATCTTCTATCGAGATGTTGGAGACTAAGGGTGGTTCCTTTTCCAGGGGCTTCTTTCCTTTGTCCATTGGTGTGGCCACTATAGGTGGCATCGTTGTGGGAGGACTAGATGAAGAAGATGAACCCGCCTAGGAATTTTATTGATTAGGTGATGGAGATTCTTGTGTAATCAGACCCCTTTTAGATGGATTTAACTAAAAATCCACATGCATTGAAGGAAGGGTCGACTGCGGCATTAGTTGCACTGAATTGCAGTATTTGAATGGATCTAAATCCATAGGGACCACATGCACCTGTCCTTCAAATGTATACTTCAAGCATTGATGAGCAAATGAAGGGACACACTTCATATCCTAGATCCAAGGTCGCCCTAGCAAAATATTGTAAGCCATCTCACCTTCTAAAATGTGGCACAATGTATGAATGTTCTTTTGTCCCACTTGTATGGGTAGGACAATTGTGCCAACTATCGAGCATATCGCATCATTGAATGCTCGAAGAGTATAAGTGGAAGGTACGATGTGAGAGGCTAGCAACTTCAAATGTTTTAATGTGGTGGTTGTAATAATGTTACTGGATGAACCAGTGTCTACCAACACCCGCTTATATGAAATCTCGTTGACCTACACAATAATGTGTAGGGGTGGATCCGCCACATCACCAGCCACTGATTTTAATTCATCTTCTCGAAAGTTGATGACTGGTTCCATACATTGTTTCACATGGCCCACGAAGTTGTTGAAATAATTGGTTTCATGGGGATGCAGCTCAATTGCATTTAAGATCTCCATAAGAGCCTCCCGATGGGGTGTTGATTGCTAAATAAGCTCATATATGGAGAGCCTAGCCGACGTGGTCCTTATACTTTGAGTAAGTCTAGTTTGAATCATGGCCACTGGTCTAGGCGGGGGAAGCTGTGTAGGGGTTGATTGAGTTTGTGACATTGATGGAACTTCTCTTGTGGCTGTCGCGGGGGCAGCTCCTGGGTATCTCTTGTTCTGAGTCATGATGCTTATCATCCCCACATACCCTTCCATGGGGAAATTTTGTTGCACCTCATTGACATGAAGAGGTTTTGCTTGTGCATCATGTGTAGGCAAGGGATCTCTGAAAACTCCCATTTGTTGGTTGTTAGGCACTATGGGATTATCCACTACCAATGTATTATTGTCAATGAGATCTTGCACTAAACCTTTGAACTTCCAACAGGCGTTAAGGTCATGCCCTTTTCGTCTGTGGAACCTATAGTAAAGATCCTCTCTGTACCCCTTAGGCTTTGGCACATTAGGATCTATTATTTGAATCTCTAGCAGATTAATCAATTTTGTCACTGATAAATGGTCAAACAAGGAGTCCCTGGACTCTGTGTATGGTGTAAATTGCCGCCTAGGGCGATGCTACTAATTTTGTTCCTATTTTTGGTTCTCTATCATAATTTTTTGGAGGCACCACCTGATAATTAGCTTTTTTAGGCTGTGTTTCTTGGGCAAGCTTAGGGGCGTTGATAGCAACTTGATTGACCGTGATGGGTTTCTTTTGCGTAGTCCCTATTTTAGTGCTTTTATTCCATTATTTTTTTTTAGGCTTGGCAATTTTGCCATCCTGTATCTTGATCTCTTTGATAATTCTAGCTTGTGCCAGTGCTTCTTCTAAAGTGGCATATTGCTACAGCTACAATAGCACAGAGATTGATCGTAAACAACTCTTTGCAAACATTTGAGTTAGGTCAGACATAGGAGGGAGGTAGGATAGCTTTGAAAGCAACATCCTCCATCGATTCCCATATGCCACCATAGATTTCTCTCATACTGCTTGAGGCTAGCTAGATCGCTTAGTAAGGCATTTTTCTTTGTGTTGAAGGCGAAACATTCTAGGAACACATCCACTAGCTGATCTAAGTTACAGATGCTATGCTTTGGTAAGTGGGTAAACCAATCCAAGGCAAGGCCTGTGAATGTGGTTATAAATTTTCTTAATAGCAAAGCATCGTTATCCTGAATACCAAAGCATTGGCTCAGGAATTGAGTCACATGCTCTTGAGCATCTTCCTCCCTTCTAAAGAGTGCCAACTGGGGCAGCTTAAAATATTCAGGATATGGAGGTGCCGACACTGATGGATGCACAGGATGACTATGGAGTTGGTGTAAAGTAGGCTTTTGGGGCCCAGAAGTCTTGAGTTCCATAGTCTCTAAGTGTTCTAACAACACTTTGTATGCATCGGAGGACTTAATATCCTCCTCCTTGGTTTGCTCCCATTGTGGGTTGTGGGGAACTTGAGGCCTTTGGAGGGATAACTGGGTATCACCCCTTCTTCCTTGATAGGGCATTTCAGCCCGCTCTTCTTCTTGTTCATAATCCTCATAAGCTTCTTGAGGAGTGTTTGGCCTAGGCCTATAAACATTGATGGGTGCCCGCGGAGGGTGCCCATCGCAGTTTTGAGGAGTGGCCTCCCACTCAGGTTTAGGAGGTCTTAGAGGTAGTGCTTGATGAAGTTGTGGAGACTTGTCTCACACTAAAGGGTTGTGCCTCTCATACCCTTCTGATTTATGTGTGCGAGGGACTGAAACCTTCTTAGACACATTGTTGTGAAGCAATTCAGCTATTTGATGCTGAATGCGCTTTTGGTTAAGGCGACACAAATGTTCTAATTGCTGTTGGTCTTGCCTAAGCCACGTGATTTGCGCTTGGTGAGCGGCTATTTTGGCCAATTCCAAGTCACTTTGTTCCACCATCTCTTGTTTAGGAGGCCTAGATGCCTCCCCTACATATATTTCTCAGTCATGGTATTCTGAGACCCCTATATGTTGCTTCCCTCTGTTGAGGTTAGTAGCATTGACTTGAAGCTCTGGTCTCAATGAGTGATCTAGATATAAAGTGGGTGTAGACGTGCATCATTCCTACATTATGTACTATTCTTGAGAAACGTAGTGATCTTCCTTGCACTCTTTGTTATATGCATAAAAGGTGCGGGCAGAATTTTCTTGCCCTGTCGGGAGAACCTGATACTCTGGATATGGTCTAGTGTGTCTGACATTAATTAGGGGTAAATTAGGAGTAATAAAATCATATGGTTCCTCCTTGTGTACCCTTTTTTGTTCAAGCACTTCATCACTAGGCCACCCATAATAATTTTCCAAGGGATGCCTTATATCTAGGTCGAGTGCTACATGTAGGTTGTCTTCTTGAAAGGATCTTTGCTGAGTGGGTGTACCCCTTAAGGAGGTGCCTCTATAGTCTTTTCTAGTGATGGCATGAGTTGGAGTGCCCCTCAAGGAGTTACCTCTAGAGCCATGTTCTGTAACTGCATGATGTGGACTAACTTATGTATCCTTCCGCCAAGACGGGATGACCAAGTCTTCAGGACTATATCGAAGGCGACTTGTCCCCCTTGGTGCATTCTTTGCAGCTTCTACCCGTGATTGGGCTTGGCTACGGGTGTACACCATGGTGATGTTAACCTAAATATGCGTAAATTCTATTTTTTGATTTTTGTTTTTTATGCTTTTTTTTATACACTAAACAGAAAATAACATACACACACAAGCAATGATTATCTCTTTTAAAGATTAAAAGTGTGCCCTAAATCTGGTTTAGTGTGTTTTTTTGTTTGTTTTTGAAAGATTTTTGTGAAAAATGTTTAAATGCAATTATGAAGGCTCTTATGACTCCAAAAATGGTCGCCCCTTCAATATACCATTGTCGGACCAATATACCACAAAGCACAAGGATACAGAAACAAAAAGGAATATGCCACAAGAAAAGAACAAGAAAGAACATATGCAAATTGACATAAGATAAAAGCAATATGAAATATGGTAATATCTTTATTGATATGCTTTATAAATTGTGTTACAATATGTCTCCTTCCTTTTTAGGGGATAGGAAAGTCAGATGTGTTTCTTGTCACAATATCCATGGATTCATATCCTTCTTCCGCGTGCCCACATATAAGATGGGCGGACCAAAACGTCACCATTGCTTGCATATGTGATTCTTTGATCTTTATTGCTCCTTTGCAGTCAAAAACCTGCATTCAAAGAAATAGAAAATATTAGTAATACCTACAGACAGAATGAGACATATATTTCCCAAAGCCGATTGTCAGTGTATGTATGAAAATAATAAAATGACTATCAGATGACCTCTGATTGACCTAAAACTTTGAAAGAAGCATAAAAATATCATCAGAACGCCATTGTAAAAATAACAGTCTAAAAATTCCTCATAGATTTATATTTTCTCTAGGGTAGGATGAATAGAACCTGCACAGATTGGGATTCGTTCCAGGGTGAGACGAATAGACCTACAATAACTTTTCAAAAAGCACCCTATTCAATGTCCTATCTTGGGTGCTCCAAATGATCTAAAAAATTGGGGTTAGCTAATTAGGGGTGTTTTGGGAAGACCCAGATGACCAGATTTTCCAATTTTGCCTCTAGCACCCATATTTTGAAGATGGCATCTACAAGTTAGTGAAATCGGGAAATAACAATAACCATATCAAAAATGATCAGAATGTAATGAAATTTTGACTGTAACCTATTTAACCTATCTAAAACACAATGAAAAATAAAAACTATAGATATCTATCACAAATTTCTATTCATACTGGGGTGGGGCAAATTTTCCTACAACAAATTGGGGAGCGCTCGGGGGTAGGACACCCACCGTTTGAGGCACTGTTTCGAAACCAGTCCACTTGGGATGGGTCCAAAAATGATTATGGGGTATTTTTGACAAATTTTGTGGATAGTTGTGGTCAAAAATCAGGTTTTGGGTACATATTTGTGCCTCCAATAGTCACCCAATAACCTCCATTTTGAATGAGAGATTAAGGATGTAAAAGCACAAATTGCAGGTAGGTATGTAAATCAGCAGCACTTCGTTGCTCAAATTATACTTCTCTATATATCTTTTTGGTTGGAAAACTCCCCAATTTATAGACCTTAGGGTCTCCTTGTTTGAATTGTGCATGCGAGGGCGCCACTTGAGTTAACTGTCCTATTTTTAGAGAAAAGCTAACTCCCTATTTAAAAATCTTCTTGCATGATGTTTCTAAAATAAAGACACTTGTCATTGAAGTCTCTCTTCTTGAATAATGTCTATTCTTTGCAATTGCATGGCCTGAAGCCTCAGTTAACTAGCGGAGTTGTTGAAGTTTGACTTTTTTTGCCAGTCAAACCTTCTATTCGCCTCACCCTGGGATGAATTCTATATTCGTCCCTAGGTGGGATGAATGACAGTTTGTATTCATCCCTGGGTGGGATGAACGGAAAGCAAGGTGCCAAAAATGTGCCAAATTGACCTCTAACTTCTAAAACTACTTTTGAAAGTGGTTAGGACCATTGTTTAACCTCTAGGGGCTTGAAGAACACAAGCTTATACTGAGAGGGGGGGTGAACAGTATAAGACCTCTTTTTACTTTTTCCTTTATACTTCAAAATAGTAAAGCAATATACCCAAAGCAATATCAAATCAATGCACAATATCATCCACAAAGTGACACCAATTTTAACGTGGTTCACCCAGAATGGCTGGGCTATGTCCACAAAACTTTTCTCTAAAAGTTATCTCAAAGTTCTTTGGGAATCCTTCCCAATTACAATGTTTATGAGCCTTGTCCCAAAGGAGATACCTTACCCCAATCAAAATTTATGAGCCTCTGCTCAGAGGAGATACCTTCCCCTCTACTCTGGAAATGATCCCTTAGAAGATCAACTACCTCTACCTCTTGCTAGCACGTGGAACTCCTTTCCACCAAAGACCTCCTATCCTCAATGCTTAGCCTAAGAGACCTCTACCTTCTATGATCACATCCATAGCAGCTCAGAAACCTGTACCAAACATAGTCAGTCGATCTAGTACAAGTCTTCCTCTGTCTGTCACAATCTGTCCAACTCTTGAACAAATCAATCCTCTACATACAAGCCTTCTCAAAGACTTGGCAATTGTCCTTAGGTTCTTCTCATAGAACCAATGCACCTCTGTCCTCAAGTTCTCTGATAGAACTATCAAACTCATCTCACAAGTCCTTTGCTAGGACCTATCCCAATCTGCTCACAAGTCCCCATCGAAACCTATCCAAAAACTGCTCACAAGTTCCCACTGGAACCTATCCAAAAACTGCTCACAAGTCTCCACTAGAACCTGTCCAAAAACTTAGCAAGCTCACCAAGAAAAACTTTCTTAGTAGGAAATCACAAAGTGAATTGTTAGAGACCCAATGTGATTTGTTAAACTCATAAAAGCATAAAGATAATTGTTAGAGACTCAATATGTTCTATACTCAAATCCCAATCTCAAAACTCAACTCAAATCAACTCAGCTCAATCTCAATCTCAAATCTAAAAAATCAACTCAATATCTGAAATGGATAGGATAGAATGTTTTCTTTTCAAGAACATGAAACCCCAACAATTGCCAACTATGCAAAGAATCATATAACAATGATACTCATGTTCTTTTCATCATCAATTAGGGTTTCAACAACAATGCTCATCAAACAAGGTTTAGTCAACCAACACCACTCAACTCAACATCAACCTTGAAGCATTCAACCAATCATCACAAGAAAAGGAAACAAGTATAAATCCTTTTCCCTCCAAAGATATTTGAACAAAATAGCCACCAACACAATATCACCAAATGTAAAGAATAACTTGCTCAAATCAACTCAATGGAGTAAGCCCAATATCATGAATCAAGTAAAGCAATAACTTGATCAAACAACCTCTATGGAAGCAACTCAACCATCAAACTCAAAACAGCCAACTAGGTTTTCACCAACTCAAAGCAAGTAGCAAGACTCATAAACATAAACCCTAGTGCACAATGCTTCCACTACCTCAAACCAGAATTATGCATTCACCAAAACTCTCATTAAGGATAACAATGCATTAGAAGTCTTCAACAAACCAGAAAATAGGATTTAAACCCAACCAAAGGAAACCTAGTTGAAAACCTTTTCACTCCAACCTTATTTCAGGAAAACATACACCAATCATACTCATAAGGAAAATGTGCCCATACCTTTTTGGAGTAGAAGAAAATTGATCCTTAAAGCTGTCGCCACACACAACCCTCAAACTTCCAACCAAGTTAGGGTTAGAACCAAGATAAATGAGCATATATAAAAACTTTCCTTAATACACCTTTTAGCTTCTCTTCTTTAAAAACAACCACCAAAGAAGCCAAAAACACAACAACCAAAACTTACACCTTATATCTCCATTTTTAAATTTAGCATAGCAAAAGACTAATCTCAAAAATACAACCAAATAAATATCCCCTTATTTCTTCTATGTCTTTTAAACAATTCTAAACAATGCCAAAAATCATATCAAGAAAATAATCACACCTTATATTGGCTGCCCTTGAAGAATCCGAAATTCACGGCACAAAACACGTTTTAATAAAAATGTGACTAATCCATGCACAGCTCCCTCTACGGGGATCGAAATGTAGACCTCCACCTATGCAAGTCCCAAATGCAGCCTTCGATGCCACTAGCCCACAAGGGGCTTACGAAGTCCAATACGGACTTCCTTCCACATAAACGGTCAAGCTTTTCGAAAGCTTTTCAAACCACGAGCTATCCTCTTTCGCAGCGTAAACAGAACATTCGATCGCAGACAAACCAATTAATTGCCTTCAATTTTCCAAGAGAGTTTAACCTTAGGAACCTTCTCATATTTATAGTCCATACGTGGACTTTAGAACACATCGGCTGCAAAGAAAAGTAATTTCGAATTTAATCAAAATTTGCTTTCTAAAGGGTTTAAAAACCCTTAAAGTATTTTTAATAAATTAAAAATAATTTCTCCCTTCATTAATTAAATAATTAATTAATTAAAACCTTGAAGGGTTTTAAATAATAATTAAACAAATAATAAAGAGAACCTCCATTGGTTTTAATAAAAACCATTGCCAATGGAATCTCTCTGGATTCTCTTAAAAATATTCTCTTGGAATCTTCTGCCTTTGAAGCCAACACATCCTCTTAACATTAATTTCATTTCATTTTGACATTAATGACAACTCATAGACAAGAAGCTAGGATCTCAAACCCAAAATTGCCAACAGGGGCTGCCCTAGGGGCTATTTGTGTCAATGCGATCAGCGCTCGTTGTCACGTAATCGGATTGGTATTGTTTTGGTGTCTACAATTGGATTTTGGGTACCCAATTTAGCTTTTTGGTAGGGTGGAGATTTGAACCTGGGACCTCCCTTGGAGGATTGCCCTCTCCTCTCCAACTCACCTACAACACCTGGGTATATTTTTCTATATTTTGGTACTAACACAATCATGGCCATTATTTTCTTGTGGGAATGAATGATCTAAAAAATCAATGGTTGCTCAAGTTTCTAAAATGCATGATATTAAAACTATCACAACTTGTAGGCATTGGTGATTATCAATTCTTTAATGAGAAAATATAGTTCTAAATTGTACTATGATGCCAACCTAAATGGTATGAATTCTTAAAAGCTAACAATAATCAATTGCTAATTCTATGTGTCATCATTCTATGATATACTAATAGTACGCATTATTGCATTATATATTAGATATAATTCTATGTAGGATTAGTTCTACCATTTTTTGACCTAGTGACTATCACCTTACATAGAGATAATTGAAAAGAGAGTTCACCAACGATTTTTTAAATTACTACTTTATCATTTAAAATCTATAGCATTTTATCTTCCAATTGAATTGTACCTTATATATACTTTATATAAAATATAGGTGGGAAATACTATATATCTTCTTAGTTCCTTATTGGTCTCTTCTCCTTTTCCAATTCCCTTTTTTTTCCTATATTTTTTCTTTCTCTAAGGTTGTTCCTATCAATTAAATAAAACAAATTTCCTTACACCCTACGACATTGTACCCTTACATTAAGCTATTGTAAAATTTTATTACTTAATACATGAGCCTTATATTTTAAAGTATGTTTTTATGTTTACAACAATTATTTTGAATGTTATTTTATATGAGTTTTAGATCTGCATTGATTCTATAAGGAAGATATGGTTGTTCCCTACTTATTTTGTACAATAACTTTGACCATAACATTCAAGTACCACCATATTATTTAGGGAGATCTCCTCCACCACATCGTAGGGCCTATAGTATCAATAATAATAGGGTGGATTATTTTTGTTAGTATAATATAAGGATATAATGTAATATATAGGTATTATAAGAAATATAATAAGGTAGTAAGGTCTAAAATATAATATATTCCAATGTCCTCTCTTTGATCATTAGGTTCATATTAACATCGACGATGATGTGAACATTACTTATCTCATATTGTCCAAGTACCTACATATAGATAATATGATTTTGGTCTCTTATCCTTATGACAAGGTCATGGGTTCTTAATAACCTATTTTTCAAAGATATTATGTGGTATTTATACTATTGGTATTTAGAAAATATATATCACTATATATTTTACTGGCTATTAAACAATTTTCTCACTAAATACCTAGTGGTTCTTCCAAACTACTCCTAATCTAAACTAAAATATTGATTCCCACATTCAAAAAAAAATTGGACTATCTTCTTTACAAAAAAAATATTTATTAATTAAAAACTAATTCAATATTTGTAAAGTACATTTTTTATGTTTTATTTATTTTATCGCAATCATATTTTATTAATAGTTTAATAAATTCATTTCTTTAACTTTTTAAAAAAAGTGTAAAACACTTACCTACAATGTCTCTTTATACACAGGTGGGTAGATCTTCTTATTTGTGGCATCATTGAATTTATCCTAAATTTGAATAGGTTATTTATTTTTTGGGACCAACAAATAGATATGGAGTTTCGATTAAGTTAGAACATGATCATTTATGTACAATGAACTTAAGCATGATATAGTTTATCATCATTGTTAGATCCATCAAAGCAAGGTGTAAATATCATTAAGTCATTTTTTGATTGAGTTTGTGCAATGAAAATAATGTTGGGATAATTATTGAAGCATAGCTATTAAAATATTTCTTGTAGTCAAAACCTCCAATGATTCTTCGATTAACATATGATGACTCTTTCATATAAGAAATTGGTTTTACTCGTATAGAAAAATTATATAACATAATTTATAAAATTGAAATAAATTTTTAGATTGTTAGGGATTTACATTAGAGCAATTTAAATTAGACTTTACTTCTACACTAGGTTTTTATCTAAATTACCATGTATGAGTAGAACCATTTAAGATTCTTGGTAGTATGTAATTTGGGTAGGGCAAGGCCTTTCATCAGGGACAACTAGATCATGAGAGATGTTTTGAAGTATTATAACATTAACTCCAACATATTTTATTTTCATAGTATTCTAGACATATACAATGGAATATTAATTGGAGATATGCACTAATTATATGTGTTATATATTAGCACTTTAGGGTGATATTAAGCAACAATCCTATATTATCATAAATAAGGTGATATATAGATCAATTTATTAATGGAAAATTATTTGTATCCTAATATAGTCTTCCAATATTAGTGATATTATTAGAATTGTACTTATACCTCAAAATATCACTTATATATATTACACATGCTTAGATCATATGGACAATGAAATAAATAGATTCTTGTGGTTCTTAGTCCTTATCATGGAATTCATAGAGGACTGAATGACATATAGATGTGTGTTATAAACTCTTTCTTAAATGTATCATGATTTTATTGTAAAAAAAGGATAAAATCACTAAAATATTATGGCCTTGTAATGAGTGGATTCATTAAAGGTTCCTTCCTTATAAACTAGTTTAAAATTATTTTTCTTAGATAGCTTCTTGGCTATTTTGCTAGTCTATTGTTCATCCTCATATGAAAGAGACTTGACAATCCAAGTAGGTAGATAATATTGAGAGGATATGTCGAATTTGTGAGACCATAATTAAATGAGTAAGAATAAATTGGGCATATGTAAATTTTATCAAGGATAATTAACATTTAAAAATATCATATGATTGAGATGCTTCCAAAATTCTTAGGTTTTCCATCAATTCCTTTAATGACAATGCTTATAGTATATAGAGGAGTGATGTAGATAAATCTCTCTTTGATAATTTCATCACTTCCATGCATTTAATATCGATGCCCTTAATTTTTTTTTCAATAAGGGTATGACCTTATCTATAATGATGACGAAGGTAAAAAAAGAGAAAATAGTGGTGAAGAGGGTGAATTTAGTGAGAATCCAATTGAAAATCATGCTAAGAATCCAAGTGTGTATGTGAATAATTAGCTAATAGAAGAATTTTATTTAGATAAGCTATTATTCTTTGGATTGCTTTAATACCACATTGGACTTATATTACACAACTTGAAATCCTAGCAATATAACTTAAGTCTTAAGTCTATTTTTTTTGTATTGATAAGAGAATATGTCAAAATCTTGAATAAATGTTGAATGTGTCATATAAAAGATCCAAGAGTAGCAAGAGATAAATACAAAATATTTTGAAAATGATAAAAAATTCTTATGAAAATTATTGGTGGTTATAGGATCAAATATGCATCCTCATGAATGGATGTAGGCATGTCACTTAGTGTAGTCACTAAAAAATATCATTAATTATATGTGGAATGCAACTTAATATATTACAAGGCTACAAGAAAAAAATACATAAGAAAGACATAATGGTAAAAAAGTGATAAGAACATTGTTCGATTAAAATACCATATGTATTCCTTTTATAAATTAATTAATATGACTCAATAGAGCATGATAAAGAGGATTGAAATGAAAAGGACTCAAGGTACACATGAAACTTGTAAGGACCATCTAGTCTTATGAATAGAATATTGTAAGGACCATATAGTCTTAACAACACTCATAATAATAGAAATCATATGAAATGATCTCTAATAGGTAGAGAAGTTAGATTATTCCTAAGAGATCTCACTATTAATTTTTATTTTTAGCAATGGTTAGTAACCTCTTTTTTTGTGTGATAGTAGGGGGGAGGGGAGGTGGTTTAGGAGAGGAGGTTGATGCAAAAGTTAACTTTGTCAAAACATTGCTTTAACATTAAAAATTCTTTAATTCTACCACGACATATGTTAATTTCATGTCACACATGTGGTACTAAAATGTATCTAATTTTATTTCACTTAAGATTGGTTTAAGGCCTTCCACAATTGATAAATATAATTTAAAAACTTTTTAAATAATATTATACAAAAAATATCCTTATTAATGAATTTATTTTAGGGGAAAAGAGATTATGCACCTTTTAGGGAGACATTTTTCGTACGACTGCCCAAACTTCCGAACTCGTTTCGGTCATATCTCACTCATTCGGACTCGGATTGAGCTAAAATTTTGAGGGTAGATGCCTAAAAAAACCTAGAACATCTCCACAAATTTTCATATCATTTTGAGCAAAATATATCCTAGCGCATCCCTATGTGTGAACGACATATTTGGCAAGCGGCTATGCGAGGGTTTCATCTGGGTTGAGTGCAAGCAGCTCCAGAGGTTGGTTTTTAGGGCCTTCGGGCCCTAGCAGCCAATATTTTTGTGGTTTATTCTCAATATTTTAGAAGGAAATGTTGCAGGGGATACAAGATGGGTTAGAAATTTGTCTTTCAATAGATCATACTGTGAACTTGAGTGACAACGACTTCCAATTTGTTGCACAAAAGAAAAGTGAAAACCATACCTTTCCATGGTGTCTAGGGCAAGGATTAAAGAGATCACAAAACAAGTTTCAAGTAGTTGATCAAAAAATGGCTCATATCTCAAGTGAATCGGGTGCCAAGGTGCACCCAAAAAATATTTCTACTGTGAAAACCTCTATCAAGGGTAATAATTTTGAAGACTCAGTCTCAAAAATAAATTTTAAGGATGCCCTTCGTGGTGGACAGCCTCATCCCAATGCTAATATCAATATTAGGGCTTACCATTAACCTCTAAGAATGCCTAAGATTGATCCCAGGAAAATAGAGTCAGGATGTCGTAAAGCAGCTAATGGAACTCCTATTGTTAAGCTTGATATGGATAACATTCAGACTGGCATTGAAGATTTGGAAAAAATAGGACTAATTTGTCAATTCATGGGTTTTCGTCCGAGTCTATCTGCTTTCAAAGTATGGGTTGCAAAAAGATGGAAAACTAAAGGTGAGTTACAAATCTCTATTTATCCAAATGGTTATTTTCTTGTTTTATTTGCTAATAATGAAGATAGAGAGAAAAATTTTCAAGGGGGTCCTTGGTTTTTTGGAAGGGCAGGGTTTTTCATGAAGCCCTGGCATACTAAATTTAAAGTCGAAGAAGAGATGCCTTCTATTGCTCTCGTGTGGGTTGGACTCTTTGGCCTCCCTATTGAATTTTGGAATCCTACTATATTTTCTTCAATTGGAAACTCTTTAGGAACTTTTATGATGACTGTTGATTGTACTCAAAATTTTGAACATATTATTTATTCTCGGATTTGTGTTTTAATGGATTTTGACAAACCCCTACCTAAAAATATCACATTACAATTTGGGGAAGACACTTGGGAGCAAGTAGTGGACTATGAGAACATTCCTTTTCGTTGTAGAATTTGCCATGAATATGGTCATTTGGCCAATGCTTGCCCAAATAAAATTCCCGATCAAAAGAAAGAAGATATAAAATTAGCAGGTTTCCAAATACCTAAGAAGAAGAACACTCGAAAAAAACCAGCTTATGAAGGATCAATCAAAGTCATCTCGCTAATATGTTTGAAATCCTTTCCACAAATGATGTCCCAAGTGAGGAAGAGGAAATAATGGAAACTGAAATCTTAGAAACACAATTTAAATATGAAGGGAAGAACTCAGAGACAAACCAACAAATCAAAGGTTTTCAATAGAAAAAAAAAAGGAGAAAATTTACACAAGAAAAACAATAATTCAAATGTCAAAACTTCAAATAATGCAGGTCCCAATATAGACTCTATTGAACCATCTAGTAAAATTTTTGCTGTGTACGAGCATTCTTCAAGGTTAGAAGCCATCTCAGATTCAATTGGAATAATTCAAGAAACAGGGAAAAAAAATTGAAGATGGATTCTAATCAAAACGTAGGTCGCAAGACCAATCAATATCATATGGTAAAAGAAGGTGAAAATCTTGTAGATGAAGGTAATATTAATGCCCTTCCCAACTTTTTTAGCCCTGGTATTAATGAAGATCATCACTTGGAATATTAGAGGACTCAAAGGGAGTCTTTCAAAACAAAATGAAATTAGAAGAATGATTCAGGTAAATCATCCACATCTTGTTTTCCTTCAAGAAACTAAGATGTCAATGGAGGATATGGACTTAATTTCCAAGAAAATTTGGCCAGCTAGAAAAGTGGTTTCCCTCAGTTCCCAAGGGACTTCGTGTAGCATTGCTTGTCTTTGGGATCCAAAAGAGGTAGTTATTCACCATATGGTTGGTAGTTGGGGTTTGTTTGCTATAGCTATTCAAATTAGACATTCCAACCAGATTATGCTCTGCATTATCGTTTATGCTCCGACTTCTTTGGAGAAAAAAAGAAGACAGTGGAAGGATATTACTCATATTATCTCTCATTTTTCTAAATCTTGGATCTTGATCGTAGGAGATTTCAATACCATCCTCTCTCTAGATGAGAAAATGGGGGGAAATAGAAATTTGGACAAAAGCACTGACCTCATGAGCAAATATATTGCAAACCTCCATCTTGTGGATATCCAACCAAATAATGGCCTTATGACTTGGTCTAACAGAAGGCAAGGCTTAGCTTGTATAATGGAGAGATTGGATAGGTTTTTGCTCACTAAAAATTTCTTAATCCATGGTCACATTCCTAAAGTGAAGACTCTTAATAATGCTGGTTCGGATCATTGGCCACCATGGTGGAAATGTGAAAAACCAATGTGAGTTTCTCTCCTTTTCGTTTTCAATTAATGTGGCTTAGAGACATTTCCTTCAAACTGCATGTGCAACAATGGTGGAAGGAAGGTAAACCTAGGCATGGTACTAAGATGTTTTATTTTGTCAAAAGACTGCAATACATTAAATCCAAAATCAAGACTTGGAATTGGAAAGAGTTTGGGGATGTTCATAAAAAAAAACATGAAGTTATTGCTCATCTTGAAAATTTGAATAAGAAAATATGTTTAGATGGGCTCAAAGAGAAGAGAAGTGCAGATGAAATTAAACTCACAACTCGGTTAGAGGAATGGGAAAAAAAAAAAAATTCTTATGGAAGCAAAAATCTAGAATTCAATGGCTCAAAGAAGGAGATCGAAACACAAATTTTTTCCACAAATATCTTCTAGCTCAAAGATCTCACAACTTTATTTCTTCCTTAAAATTAGATTCTGGAGATGTTGTTTATACTTGGTATGGCATGAACTCTATTGTTGTTGATTACTTTTCCAATATTTTTGCTGCTACTCCCCTTGACTCAGCTTCACAATATAATGTTCTTCAAGCAATCCCTTCTCTTATCACTTCGAGGAGAACTCTATTTTAACCGCTCCTCGTTACTATCAATGAGCTTCAAAAAGTAGTTTTTAAAATGCAAAAAGGGAAAACCCCAGGTCCTGATGGTTTTCCTAGTGAGTTCTACCAAGAGTTCTGGGATATCCTTCATGTTGATTTATTAGAGGTGGTGGAAGAAGCCAGGAAATCCAAATAAATTTTGAAGGTTATCAATAAAACTTATATTACTCTTGTTCCAAAAGCTCAAGAGGTTGATCATATCTCATATTTTAGACCTATTTCTTTATGTAATGTTCTTCTCAAAATCATTACTAAAATCATGGCAGAAATGTTGAAGCCTCTTTTGCATAAGATTATTTCCCAAAAGCAAGGGGGTTATGTGGAAGGACGTCAAATAGTAGATGAGATAGTTCTTGCTAGGAAGCCATCCATTCCATGGATATGCAAAATCCTCCTTCCATGTTCATTCGGTTAGACTTATCCAAAGCTTATGACAGAGTGGATTGGCACTTCCTTATCAAAGTTTTGAGGCAATTTGGTTTCTCTAAGGATTGGATGGATTGGATTATGGGATGTATCTCTTCAGCTTCCTACTTAGTTCTTATCAATGGCAGGCCTTCTCAGTCTTTCCTAGCTTCTAGAGGTATTAGGCAAGGTGACCCGCTATCCCCTTATTTATTCATCATTCTTGCTAAATGCTTGGGTAGGACTATAACCAAAAAGAGGGAAAACAAAACCCTTGAGGGAGTTACCATTGCTTATGGAGCTAGACCTATCTCTCATCTTCAATTTGTGGATGACTCTAATATTTTAGGTAAAGCTATAGTTAAGGAAGCCTCTAATACTAAGAAAATCATTAGCTATTTTTCTAAGGCTACTGGGCAATTGATCAATGAAGACAAATCTAAAGTTATTTTCTTTCACTGCTCTGCTAGACAGAATCCATGGTCTTGGATAAGCTAAGATATAAGAAGACCTCTCTTCCAATCACTTATTTAGGTATTCCCATAAATATTCAAAGGCAAAAAAATAAATATTGGAATTGGTTGTTGGAAAAAGTCAAGAAGAAAATTGGAAAGTGGACCAACAAGTGGCTTTCTTATGGGGGTAGAATCACCTTGGTAAAATCAGTCCTTCAAGCTATTCCTATTTATGTTTCTTTCATTTTGAATATTCCAAATGTTGTTCTTCAAGATTTGGATCAAATTAGTCATCGTTTCCTTTGGAGTGGTACTAAGGAGAAAAGAAAATGGGCCTTGGTGAAATGGGATACTTTATGTCTTCCTAAGAGTGAAGGGGGGTTAGGTTTAAGGTCTTCAATTAATAACAACAAAGCTTTAGCTGCTAAATTATATTGGAGGATGTTGCATAACCCCAATGCTCTTTGGGCCAATAATCTCCGTGCTAAATATGTCGAGAACAAAAGTCCCGAAGACCTTGTTCCCTATCAACTTCCTACCAAAGGTTCTCCTATTTTAGCAGCTCTTAAGACCGGTGAGGATTTGATAAAGAAAAAATTATTTTGGATCATTCATAATGGTCAACATGCAAATTTTTGGACAGATTCTTGGGATGGTCACAAGCCTTTGATAACTCAATTTCCCGATTGGAGGCCTTGGATGGAGGAGCTTCACCGAGCTAATTGGATAAAGGTGGCTAATTATTGTCGGTACCATACTGGTAATTCAAAGGTTGGTAGATATTGGATCCCTATTGAGGATTGGCCTATTCAAATTCCAAAAAGGCAAAGACAAGATATCTAAGGCATCCTTCATATGAGATCCCTCTCTTGGTCCCATGAAAAAGATTGTTTTGGATGGAACAACACTACTAAGGGTGAGTATTCATTTGATCAAGGTTATTTGACCTTATGCCATAATAATCCCAACCATTCTTCTAGCATATTTTCTCAATTGTGGGATCAAAATCTCTGGCCTAAGGTGAGGTTCTTTAATTGGCTTTTATTGCATCGTAGGGTGCTTACTGGTGAGCAACTTATGAAGCATGGTTTTCATGGCCCTTTTAGATGTGAAATGTGTGAAGAGAATGTAGAAAATATCAACCATATTTTTATTGATTGTACTTTAGCCTCTGAGCTGTGGAGGAGAATGGCCACTTTACTTGGCTTACAGTGGTCCATTCTTTTTACTTTTGAACAACTTTGGAGGGATTGGCCTAATCAAGAGGGTGTTGATCATTTTATTAGGCAGTTAGTTTGGATGGGTTCTACCATTCTTCTTTGGAATATTTGGAATGAAAGGAATAGCCAAATTTTTAATCAAGATAGTAAGGATATTCACTATATTTGGCAAAAGACCATAGCCAACTTAGTTGAATCAGTCCATCATCTCCTTAATCACCCCCAAAACTCCCACCAAATATGGGATCAAGTGATGCAAAGATTGAATATTAAACCTTCCAAGTGCAACCATCTTAAAGGGAATGTGAGTATTAGTAAATTGGATAGGAATAGAAATTGGCAACCTCCTCCTAAGGATTTTGGAAAATTCAATACTAATGGAGCCTCTAGAGGGAACCCTGGAAAAGCCAGTGTGGGAGGAATTGGTAGACTTTCAGATGGCTCCCTGGTTTTTACTTTTGCTGAGAATTTGGGTATTCTTTCCAATAACCTTGCTGAGGGGTATGGTATCCTCAGAGGTCTTCAGGAGGCTACTAAGTTTGGATGGGAAAAGGTGATAGTTGAGTTTGACTCTCAACTTATGATTAATCTCTTGAAGAATCCTTCTAAGAATCATAAGGTGGATTGGAGAATAAAAAGAATTATTGAGAAGATTCAGTTAATCCAGATGGGATTTTTGAAAGTTGATTACAATCATGTGGTTAGAGATCAAAACAAGAGTGTTGATGCTTTAGCTAATTGGGCTTTGGACAAAGGTGATCTTACTTGTTATGGCCACCCTCCTATATGGTGGGCTTCTCAAATTAGGGAAGCTCTTCTTTCTATCATTTCTTTGGATGGCTCCAGTTCTAAAGGTACCTAGTTTCTTCTTGTCTTTTTTTTTGCTTCTCTTTAGTTCCCTAGCTCATTCTATTCTTTATTTTGTTTCCTCTATTGATTCTTGCCTTAATAGTCTTCTGGTCTAGATAGGTCTTTGTTTTGTTCATTTTTTATTTCTTTTTTCCTTTTTGTTTTTTTTTGTTTAGTTTTTTAAGGTGGGTGGGTTTTTTTATTTTGTTTTGTTTTTGTGTTCTTTGTGTTGTTTTTTGTTGTTCTTGTGTTTTTGTTGTTTTTTTTTTTTTTATGTTTTTTGTTATTGTTCTTGTGTTTTTTTTTCGTTCTTGTTCTTGGGTTTCTCTTTGTTTGTGTTATTTCGTGTTTTTATGGGTGAGTGTTTTCTATATTTTTTGTTTTTATTTTATTGTCTGTTGTTGGTTGTTTTTTATTTTTATTTTAGTTTTATTTTTTAATTTTTTAGGTTTTGGTTGTGTTTATTTTTCTTGTTTTTTTTTTGGGTTATGTCTTTGTAGTGTTCTGTTGTTTTTGTCTTGTTTGTGTTTTGTTATGTGTTTCTTGTGTTTTTCTATGTGGTTTGTGTTGTGGTTTCTTTTATCTTATTGTGTGTGTTTGGTTGTGCTTTTGTTTTTGACACACTCAAGGAGCATGTTTTTTATTTTATTTTATTATTTTTGTTGTTATCTGCTTATTGTTAATTGGGTTTATATGTTTGTTTGCTCCTTGAATGTGTCAAAGGTGGTAGGCCAGGTCCGAGTCCTGAACGTTTTTGGCAAAATGGATACCCCTGCCTCCTTGGATCTTACCCGAAAGTGGCATCCCTTTTGGGATGTTTTCCACAAATAAAAAATAATAATAATTTATTTTATTTTATTTTAAAAATTTTAAATTTAAAAAATAATATAACCCAAATCTTATATAAAATAAAATAAAAATTCACTATTATTCTATAAACCAATATATATTAATTTATTTATCCTTAAAAACAAAAAAAAATCATAACTATTACTTAGACCAAGTTATCCATAATTCAAACTACTTTCAAAAGATTTATCCCTCTTAAGATTGATAACTTCTTCGTATGCTCTCTAAATTACGCTTGTCTTTCACAGTCGTATATGATAAATAACTCTAAGTCATTATTCCTATTCATTAATTTGTGTGTTTACGATGGACCAACCTCATCTCTAGATACTCTCAACATTTTTTACTTTTCATTTGACACCATCAGGTTGTACTTTGCGTGTTTAAATACCTTTCTTATAATCGGTAAAACTTAAAGAAATGTTTGAAGTATACTTACCCATCGATTAAGACCGTCGTATATACATAACATCAAATACATATATTTACACAAGATCCGTCACATTGTAAACTCTCGACGAAACAGTGTTTCTTTGAGAGAGTTCATACTTGTCAAAGATAACACTTTGACTTACTTAAAGACGAGAAGATTAAGAAAGAGTACAAATACGGAATTGACTTGTGATTATGATTTTCGACGTAAACCATTAGTCTCCGCGTCTTGAGACTGCAATTTAGAAATGGAAACCATTAGTCTCCTGCAAGGTTGCTTGAGTACTTGCTATAAGTAAATTAGTAAAGAAATAATGTCTCGTTATTTCGAAGAACACAACAAAAATTCTGACTTTTTCACGTATACAGTGTGCAGAAGCACAGTGCAACAAAAGCTTGGTTCGTCCAATCATCTCTGGTGCTTTGGCCGCGTGGGGTACACAGGAATTAAATATCATCACATTATTCAGCGTACGACACCATACATCGGGTGAGAAGTCAAGCCTAACACGGCGTGGAAAAGAGAACCTAATGAAAATGGAGGTTAGGCTAACAATCTTTTCTCTACGTATGTTTTTTACAAAATAATATACCGTTTTTCTTTTATCTTTTGAATCTAGCTGGGAGGGCCGTCATGGACGGTTATGTTGGGTAGGAGAGACTCGACAACTGCAAGTCTAAGGGGGGCAAATAACAATATTCCGGCTCCCACATCCAACCTCAGCGAACTCATCTCATCTTTCAGTGCTCAGGGCCTTTCTACCAAGGATATGGTTGTCCTCTCCGGTAATATAAGGTTTCAAGCTGCTAGTTAGTCCTTTAAGAAGTCCTTCCATAGTGCGAGTATCTAACATATATTTCCCTTTCCTTGGCAGGTGCTCATACGATCGGTCAAACGCGGTGCACTAACTTTAGGGCTCGTATCTACAATAAGTCCAACATCGACGCCACTTTCGCGTCCTCTTTCCAATCCAACTGTCAGAGCACAGGAGGTGATGACAATCTGGCGCCATTGGATCTTCAGAGTCCCATTACATTCGATAACAGCTACTACAAAATTCTGAGGAGCCAGAAAGGACTTCTGCACTCTGATAAACAGCTGTTCGACGGAGGTTCTACCGATTCTCAGGTTACTACATACAGCAGCAACCAGAACACATTTTTCAGCGACTTTGCAGCTGCCATGGTGAAAATGGGAAACACCAACATGCTCACCGGCTCCAATGGAAAGATCCGAAAGAACTGTAGGAAGCCCAATTGATCGCTACAAAAGCCTGTATTTTTGTAGTTTGAGAAACAATTACAGGGCCTAGGCATTGCAAATCAAATTGATCAGTAAAAATGTATAATATCTAAGTTAGGGTGCATTTTAAATGGAGCCTATTATAATTGTTAATGCATAAGTGTAACATCAAAAGTGGCCACAACATAAAACAATAAAACAATAACCAACATAGTATAAGCAACTCCAAACATAAGACTATTGAAAAAACAACTATGATGGATTCTCAAACCATGGCCTCAACATTCAATAATGTTGCACTGTGATGGCAAATTGTATTATAATATTTATTTTTCTTTCGATTGAACCGTTGCTCGTCATGGCTGATACGTAATACATTAATAAAAAAACCCACGCTTTAAAGGATCAGTCGTTCTGTATCACGATGAGGATAAGTTATAATTCAAGTATTTAAATAGAAGATAATTTTCTTTTTCAGTTGAGAGACGCCTTGTTTATGCGCTCTCGACTTAAATTTTTGAAATATACGTCCCTAGTTTAGTTTTTTCTTTCCTTCACTTCAAACCATTATGTGAAGGAAAGGATGTCACATAATTTCCTTGTTTATGTGACATTATATATCTTATTTAACTTTTGTGCACATTGTGCATCTTGTTCGACCATTTGTGCGTACGTGTTGAGAATGAAATGAAAATTATTACATGTTGAAGCCCAATGGTCTCATTACATCTGGCTGTAGCCAGCAAGTGCCCTAGTATAGCAAACATGCATATCAGCAGCAAAAACAAGAACAATGTCGAAATCTCTAAATTAAAAAAAAAAAAAATCTTTACATAAACGATATATGCACAAAATGAGATGATGTCAACACCATATAAATTTTATTGTTTCTCAAAGATTTGACGTCGAATCTCAAAGTTTCGAATCCTGTGATAAACCTTTATAACTTTCTGAAGCATTAGAAGAATATGAACAAATATTTTCCAGTCAAGATCGTTTTGGCCAGCAAGTGGATCTTGGTTGAGTTGGCACGAGTTTTTGCGGGCTGCCATCTTAAATCCCGTTGCTGCTTGAGTAAGGTGACAAACTGTAACTACATGGTGTCCACTCCCTTTTTAAGGTGACAAACTGATGCTGTTTTTGTAGAACTTTTTTGAATCCATGATGTTGGATTGCTCCTCTTTTTTTTCAGTGGTTTAGCTTTGAAAATACTTCTCGATAGTGGAATCACATGGTCACATGTGATATTAAGACTCATACACATTTCCCTGCTTACGGGGAAAGGGTTAGATAAGAAAGGGCTGCGTTATTTCATGGGACATTGTCTCACGCCAATAGATTAAAAGGGAGAAAATCGAACAATGAATCAAGCTTTATTTGCAAAATATTATGTTTGAATGGCTTTCAATGGGGAAATGGTGCAGTCCAGAAATTTGGGAGGAGAGGTTTCAAGACAAATCCAGTTCTAACGTATCCTTGTTGCCAAAAAAAGTCTCCCACCTTGTTTGTGAGTTTCAATGGGTTTTTAAAATTTTCTAAAAGACTTTTCATTTACTTTTTTCTCTTTTTGCTTCATATTTTCTTCGATGGAAAACTATTCCACTTCATCTTCTTCCTTTGTTTCAACTTGTAACAACTAAGTTTAATCATTCCTATTTGTTAAAAAAAAAACTCCTTTGGTAACGTGTTTGTTTACGGTGCAATATATGGACATCTCCAAGAATTACACTATGCAAGAAAATGGCCATATTCAACTACTCTCGCATCAACATTGAAGCCCACAATTATCATGAATATCCAACCAAAAACTGTCATACATATAGACAATGAGTCCAATGCAATTGTTGCATTTCTCAAGAGACCCACTAAAGTCCTACATCTCCAAACACCACATGACCTTCAAGGCAACCGAAAGCTTCATGGAAAATGGTAGCCCTTCGAAAGCTTTCGTAGATGGACCGTTCTACGTGTTTCAACACTCTCATATATATATATATATATATATATATATATATATATATATATATATATATATATATATATATATATATATATATAGACCTATGATGACTATCCACCATGATAGGCTCAATACCATTGCTGCTCCAAAGAGACCCATACCCAGCTTGTAGACCGCCAACCAACTCAAGAACAAGTGAATAAATATGGTACCAAATGAAATGTATGCGCTAGGTGCCACAATGCTCTGTGATTGCATAAACTTTTGAATGGGAAAATTGGCAGCATAAGCATAGATTTGAGGAATCAAACCATAGACAAAAATGATAGCAGCTGATGCTATTGCTTTGGACTCCCCCAAAAGTAGTAAAAGGGGCTTGCAGAAGACGTATATTAGGGTGAGGGGTATAGCCGTGATCATGAGGAGAATGGTGGATCTCTGGAGATAAATTCCTAACATATCAAATATTATTTTTGAATGCTTGTCTACATAAGGTCTCCACAATACTACCCATTCCTAGCATGAGGCCATAAGAAAATACTTGGATACTAGTGTTGCTGAGTGAGGTGGCAATGAGCTCCAGGTTCCTCAGGCAACTATAAGATACCTATGTTGTTGTCCTCCATATACACAACTACCATTGGTACTGCAAGGCAGAATAAAAGCTTTGATTCACTAAACAACACGTCACTCATCCTCTGCCTATGTTAACACCTGCATCCAAAGGCTATATGTCTATGATTTCTTTGATATTCACACATGCTAATCCACCAAGATATCCACTTGGGATATTTCTATCGTAACCTCAAACAACTTGTAACAACTATAGAGTGGTCCCCCCTACTATCCATTCCCAAACTATCCATAGCAGATGAGGCCCAAGCTTAGCTAAAGAACATAGTTCTTAAAAGCTATCTCATCTTCATCCCACATTTGGGATGTGAGGTAAAGCACCATGGTATAAAATGAATACAATGCACAATGGTATATGACCACCTTGCAGTGGTCTATCCTTTTCTTGGTTTTGCATGAACCCACCATATGTTGTGCTCCTTATCTACCCATAATCTACCATGTGGTTGCATCACCTTTATATCCTTGTCCACCGTGTAGGTATATCATGTCATAACTATCTCTACCAATCCTCTGTAGTCCAAGTCTAGTTCATCACCACATCGTCAGTACCCCATGGTTTAAATCTAGGCTTATCAATTTGAAATGTCTTATCACATACCACATAGCCGTCGTCACATCCCCTAGCTGTCAGATTCGGTTGTTCATTACATTTCATGTTAGAATCATCGCTACATTTAAGCCCTATCATATGTCTAGAGAATGTTGCTTGTCCAAGTCGACAATGTCCCAGTTCCTATTATAAGTTGTTTAAAAGGTATAAAACAATTATTAGTCACATAAATATCGTAATCACCTATTATATATAATATAACATAATATTATATCAATATAATATGATATTATACCCTAATATAATATAATATTATATATTAATACAACATGATATTGTATATTAATATAACATGATATTATATATTAACATAATATGATAATATATCAATATATTACATCGACATGATAATAATAGTAGAAAAAAACATCTTTATATTATTTACTCATGCGTTGACAATAACTTTATCTTTAAAAAAATCTATCCTGTGCTCTTTTATTTTGCTAGAACTCTTTTAATAAAATTCATAATGTAAGGGGTTAAAACCGTAACTAAGAAAGATTTACAAATTATATCAATTTTCTTTATAAAATCAAAAAATAGACCTCAACTCACATTAGAAAATTTCGTAGTAAAGACTAATTAGAAAGACATTTTACGCAAACTAAAGTATCACATTAATAGCAAAATTTTAGGTGAGTCCTCAAATTGGGGTAAGTTGTGCAATGCCAACAATAAATGGTGAATCTATTGGGAAATGCTCCTAAGTATTTTAGATAAAAAACCCAATCTAACACCAAAAAACCAAATATTAAAGAAATAAACATTATCTAGCAATATCCAAAGAAAGTGGGGTAAACAACTTCAAATGAAAATAAATGAACCATTTGCTTCTACTCAGTGTGTGAACTATGATTCATTTTGCATTCTTGAAACAATTTAAATTCCATTATTTGTTTTGTATTTAGGCTTTAACATATCACTCATAAATATGTGCCTCTACATTGCTCCACTGCCAACCAAAAAATATAGCCCCGATGGAGATGACATTTGAAGAACATGTGCTTATACTGAGAGGGTGGGTGGACAGTATAAGATAAAAATTTTTACTTCTCAATCCATATGATATGATCAATAATATTAAAGTAGCAATCATTACACAAAGCATCACACACATGAGAGACATGATTTAACATGGTTCACCCAATGTGGGCTACTCCATGGAGAAAATATTTCACTAAAACTTTCTCAAAAAATATCTTGGGAATCCTTCCCTATTACAATATTTATGGATCTCTATCTAAGGGAGATACCAATCCCCTAATCAAGTTTGTAGATATCTATACATAGGAGAACTCCTCATCTACTCTGGTTGGTGATCCTCTAGAATAGTACTATCTCCACTACTCTACCTTATGGATCTCTCTCCATTGAAGACCTCTATCCCCTTTGCCCTAGCTAATAGATCTCTATACACTGGAGACTAATGTCCTCTGCTCTGTCACATTCAAAGCTTTCTCTTAGCTCTACTCAATATTTGTCATAGCTCTATCCTAAACTCTATCCTCTGCTCTGACAACTCTATTCAAAATTCTAACTCTATTCTATCACAAATCTATCCAAGTCCTTTCAATAACTTGTCCAATATGTTACAAGTCTTCACCAAGACTTACCTTAAATTTGCTCGACAAGTCCTCATTAGAACTTTTTCAATCTGATTGTAAGCTTCCACAAAAGCTCACACATATTTGTTCTTAAGATTTCACAAAATCTTTCTTAATGCTCTCCTTAAGTCCACTCTAGAACTTACTCAAATTTGCCCACAATATTTCATAAAAGCTTGCTCAAATCAATTGCAATACTTGCACATAAAACTCAGCTCACTCTATTTCAAAAGACCTCTTCAATCACTCAAATAAGTTTCACTTAGAATCTTGTTAAACTTACATAAGCATATAGAGAATTGTTAGAGACTCAATATGTTTCTCACTCACAAACACTCAATCACTTTCAAACTCTTTTCAAATCAATATAGAATAAAGAACAATTTGTTTCACAAAACTTGAACTATCACTCCAACACTTTCCAATCAACTATGCTCACAAACTTCAATCAACCAATCACTCAATGAAACCCAACTTGCTTACAAACCCTAAATAATATATTCCTCAATTTCACCTTCAATTGATTTCACAACCATTCACCAATCATACATGTGAAGACTCACTCAGACATTTCCAACAATGCTTACCAAACAAAAACCTTTCCACTCCAACTTTGTATTTCATAATATTCAACAATATTCCACTCAAAGGTAAGATATGCCCATACCTTTTATTTGATAAAGAATGGACCTCAAAACCTATCTTAAACACAATCAACCTCTTTATCAATCTCAATGGTTAGATAGCAAAAATCTTCACCCAAATATTCTCTCAATATTAATTCAACATTACAAGATTAACAAAACTCAAGTACACCTTATTATCTCCAAACTTTATCAAATAAAGACTTCAATCATTCAGTTTCACAATAACCCCTTTCAAAAATTTAATGCATGAAGCAATCTAAACACTACTTATGTCTCCCTACTCAATATTGCATTTTTCAAGTAATTGACTTTATAAAATAATGCAATATATTTTTAACTCTCAAATAAAAATTATTTTTAACTTTATCTAAGGTAAAAATTAATTACCTTACCCTTTTAACTCCCTAATCACTTTGAAAAAATCTAAATGAACCATGTGCTAATAATTTTCCTCTTCACACTATAGTCCAAGTGCAAAAAAAAACTGTGTGCTTTGAGTGCCACCAATGATCTTAGTTAATACAAAATTTAACTAAAAAATTAAATACCTCCTTGCGCGCTCCCCATGAGATTGAATTCCTGGTTGAAGTGTCTGCAACACCTTAGTCGTGACTCCCTTACCATGTGAGCTAAGTGCTCATGTGGGATTCAAATGCACCTAGGATGCTTTGACTCCTCCTTCCCACAAAAAGCCAAAAAGGCTTTGTCCCATGTTGTAGGCGGGAATCGAACGCATCACCTCTACATTCCAAATACTTCTCACACCTCGGGTTTTCCTCTAGCCCAACCATTGGTTTGTTGGTTGACCCTTTCATCTTTAACGTTTTGACTTCCATAGATTTCAGGGGTAAATGAAAATTATAGCCTTTTTCCTTTGCTTGCTCACAAAAATATATTTTGCCTCCACTCAATAGTCACATGCATTAATAAATTTGGAGACTTGTCTTTTAGGGGGGAAATGTTATGGTATATATACCATATGCCTCCCTCTCTCCCATGTCGGAAGAGATTATAAAAAATGATTTTTTTCTGGTGCCTAACCCAACTTTGGGTTATAAAAAATATTATTTTAAAAATAAATTTATAATATAAATATTATAAATTATTTATAAACCACCTTAGGCATAATTAAACTTTTAATATTATAATGAAATATTATAATATTATTTCTATTGGACCTAGGTATTTTCCTCTTTCACCTTCAGATATTTTTTGAACATCATTAATATTATAATAATAAATATTATAATATTGTCCCTTTTAGGCCTTTGCTTCAAGGTATTTAACCGTCCTTTTGACCAATCATGTGGAGCTCTTAACCAAATTTCTTGGGCTTAAAATATAAATATTTTAACCCTTCTTTTGCCAAGTCTTGCATTGATTCCTGATACTAACTCTTGACATCAATGACAACATAATTAACTCAAAATTTCCATCAATCTCCCCCTTTGTCATTGATGACAACCCCTTTTTTTGACCAAACCTTTTTCTTCTTTCAAAATTGCTCACCCTGAGAAACTGCTCCCCCTAATTGAATGCTCTCCCCCTAACTCAAATCTATCCCCTTTGACGTTAATGGCAAAGGGACACCTTTGGGGCTTGGGGCTAAGAATGAGACTCTTAGATTAGCCCCTCCCCTACTTCCTCTTGAGGTGGTTAATTATAGGTTGGGAGTATAATTACTCCTAATTTTCCTCTAAGATACTCAAATATCTCTTTTGGAAGTGGCTTAGTGAAAATTTTTGCTATTTGCTACTCTGTAGTAACATATTCCAACTTGACTTCGTTGTTTGTCATCTATTCTCTCAAAAAGTGATACTTTATTGGAATGTGCTTTGTACTGAAGTGCATCATTGAAATATTTGAGATATTTATAGTACTTGTATTATCACACAATATGGGAATAGGATGATCATGCTTTATCTTAAAATCCTCTAAAGTTCACTTCATCCATAATACCTATGTACAACTATAAAATTTTGCAATATAATCTACCCTTGCTGTAGATAAGGATATTGATGCATGTTTCTTACTTATCCAAGCGACTAAACAGTCTCCAAGAAAGAATGCTCCTCCACTTGTGCTTTTTCTATCATCAATGCTACCAACCCAATTTGCATCTATGTAAGCTGTGAGAGTGAAGCTGCCACTTTTGGGATACCAGAGCCCAAAATCCATTGTCTCTTTTAGATACCTGAGAATCCTCTTTACTGCTACTACATGTGTCTCCTTGGGTGTTGCTTGAAACCTTACCACTAATCCAACTACCTACATGATATTTGGTTGTGTAGTTGTGACATACAATAAGCTATTGATCATAGATCTATATAATTTTTTATTTACCTCTATAGATTCATCATATTTACTTAACTTACATCCTATAACCATCGGGGTACTTACTGGTTTGCAATATTCTAACTTGAATTTCTTTAACATCTCTTTTATATACTTGGTTTGTGAAATAAACACCTCTTTCTTTGATTGTGAAATCTTAAGCCCAAGAAATAAGGACAACTCACCAAGCAGAGACATATCAAATTCATTATGCATGCTCTTTGTAAATTTTTGATACATCTTATCATGGTTCCCTTCAAAAATGATGACATCTACATAAACAACCATAATTAGTAGATCATTTCCTTCATTTTTGATGTATAAGTTACTATCCACTATTCATTTCCTGAACCCATGTTCTTGAAGGTACTTGTCCAATCTTGAGTACCACACTTTAGGAGCCTATTTTAGACCATATAGTGCCTTCTTCAATCTGCATACATAGTCCATTTTACCTGTTAAGATAAATACCTCTGACTTATCAATATAAACTTCTTCCATAACACCATTTAGAAATGTCGACTTAACATCCATCTAATATACTTTAAAGTCTTTAAAACTTGAGAAGGCTAAGAATATTTTTATATCTTCAAGTCATGCAATTGGAGCAAATGTCTCATCGAAATCAATTCCCTCAACTTGTGCATAAATTTGGCATACTAACATTAATTTATTTTGACTACCTAACCATCTTCATTTAACTTATTTTTGAATGCCCATTTAGTGCTAATCACATTTTTATCTTGTATTTTGGTCATAGAACAAGTTCCCAAGTCTTACTTTTCTCTATCTGATCTAATTCTTCATACATTACCTTAATATATAACTTATATTCACTTGCCTCATTGAATTATTTTGGCTCAATTTTGGATAATAAATAAAAATTTGCTTGTTTATTTGACGTTATTACCCTTCTCCTTGTATATATCTCATCTGGATTCCCAATGATTAAATCTCTTGGATGATGTTTCTACACATACCTGGATGGATTCTTAGGAAAAATGTTTATGTTTCTTCCTCTTATTCTTCTAATTCCTCACGAAACTCTTCTTGACAACTTCCATCTTCTTGATACACAATTTCTTGAACTGTTTCTCTTAATCCTATTTTTTCATCAACTATTACATTTAGACTTTCTACAATAGTACGCGTCCTTTTTTTGTAGCATCTAAAGGCTTTGCTCTTAGTAGAATAACAAATAAAAACACCATCATCACATCTTGGGTCAAACTTTCTCAAGTTTTTCTATTCTCATATTATGTAACACTTGCTTCCAAAAATTATGAAGTATTTCACAGTGGCTGCTCTTCCCTTCCAAAGCTCATATGGATTTTTGTGATGTTTTACTCTTATTTGAGCGCTATTGATGATATAACTATTGTGTCGACTTCATACCTCCAAAATCCATCTAAAATATTGGATTGATTTAACATAGCTCTAGCCATATTCTCAACAATCTTATTATTTCTCTCAACTACTCTATTTTATTGAGGATTTCTTATAGTTTAGTATTCTCTCTTGATTCCATGTTGTTCATAGAATTCTACAAATTTATTTGAGGTAAAATATCTTCCTCTATATGATCTCAAACACTTAATCCTCTTACCCACTTCATTTTCAACACGTTCTTTAAATACCTTGAATTTATCAAGAGCTTATGACTTATCTTTCAAGAAGGCTACCTAAATCATTTTGGAGTAATCATCTATAAATAATATGAATTAACTTTCTCCTTGAATACTTTGTGTCTTGGTAGGACCACATAGATCGATATGTATTAGTTTCAATGGCTCAGATGACATATATCCCTTTGATTTGAAACTTGTTCTAGTATGCTTTCCATGCTAAAAATGTTCACATATTGTGTTTTATGGCCTTTTTAGTTTGGGTAAATCTCTGACACCTTGTTTATTTCTTATGTTCACTATGTTTTCAAAATTCAAATGACCTATTCTTCTATGCCACAGCAAAATTTCATCTTCTTGTGATAGAAAACACTTCTCTCCTTTAATCTCATTAAGCACATATAGGTTGTTTGTCGTTCTACTTGTATTTGTAATGATCTTTCTAGTTTTATATTTTCTTATCTCACATCTATCTGGATGAAATGTAACCATGTGGCCTTGATCACAAAGTTGGATTACACTCAGAAGATTATGTCTTAACCCCTTGACATATAGTACATTTTCTATTATTGTTTTCCTATTATCTAAACTCAGAGTTCCTTTTCCATAAATTTTTGTTGATCCATTATCACCAAAACTTACTGATCCTATGTTAGTTTCTTTGAGTGCAAGAATTTTTTTTTGTCTCATGTCATGTGACTAGAAAATCCATTATTAATAAACTATTGTTTTCCTTTATCTTGAACATGAAGAGCTATTTGAAATAACATTGAACTAGCTTTCTCATCCCATTTTTTCTCTTTCTTAGTTTTTGAAGTTGTATTCTTTTTACTTGACTTAGGAAGTACCATTTTGAACCATCTAGCCTTGTGCACAAATTTATTGCATTTATAACATATGATATCATCATTCATAAGAGGTGCAAAAGAGTTGAAATTTCTATTGACATCATTTTTCACATAACCAGTACAATGTACAACTCTATGACCATATTTATTATAAGAAAAGCAATAGCCATGGAAGAAATTATGTAACCTATTTGGATGTCTTTGAAGATATGGTCGAGTGTTTCTCCTTTTGTGATTAAATCTTATCCATGGTTCTTCTTTGCTTTCTCCTTTCCTAATATCCTTTACTTTTGAGGTATGAGTCATGATCTTATCTTTGTTTGATGTATTCATTTCTTGAGATATTGATTCCTCTTCTTGTTTCCTTAACTTTATATCTTGTCAAAGCTTGGTCTTTTCAACTTCATGCCTTAGAGATATAATTTCTATTTCCAATATTTCACACTTATTTTTCCTTGCTCTTAATAGATTTTTCATATCCTATTCAATTTTATTTTCTTATTCTACCTTTATCTTGAGTTTCGTGAGGCTATGTAGAAGTTCCATCTTTGATTCTTCATCCTATTGAATTTGTTCCTTCAAGCTTGATTTCTCCTTTCTAATATTTTCAATATTCTTGAGAGTAGTGAATAATTCTTCTTTTATTTCAGACATAGTCTCTTATTCATTATATGAAGTTATGTGTGTTTTTTATGGATATTTCTCCAAGTTGTTAGTCTTTTCATAGAGAGACCCACTCTAATACCAATTTAAGAACATGTGCTTATATTGAGAGAGGGGAGTTAAAAGTATAAGATAAAAAAATTTACTTCTCAATCCATATGATAACATAAACAATAATAAAGCAACAATAATTACACAAAGCATCACACACATGAGATACATGATTTAACGTGGTTCACCCAATGTAGGCTACACAAAAGAGAAAATATTTCACTAAAACTTTCTCAACAAATATCTTGGGAATCCTTCCCTATTAAAATGTTTATGGACCTCTGTCCAAAGGAGATACCAATCCCCTCATTAAGTTTTTGGATCTCTATCCATAGAAAAACTCCTTCTCCTCTGCTCTGTCTAGTGACCCTCTAGAAGACTATTACCTCAACTACTTTGGCTTGTGGATATCTCTCCAGTGAATACCTTTGTCCTCTCTATCATGGCTAATAGATCTATATCCACTAGATACTACTATCATATACTCTATCACATCCAAAACTTGCTCTCAGATCTACTCAATCTATATCGTAACTCTGTACTAAACTCTATCCTTTGCTCTATCAACTTTGTTCACAATTCTAAATCTACTCTATCACAAATCTATCCAACAAGTCCTCTCAAGAACTTGTCCAATATATTCAACAAGTTTTCACCAAGACTTTCCTCAAATCTGCTCAAAAATTCCTTAGTAGAACTTATTCAATATAATTGTAAGATTCCACAAAATATCACACATAATTTTCCTTAAGCTTTCAAAAAATCTTGCTCAATGCTCTCCTTAATTCCACTCTATAACTTACTCAAATTTTCCCACAAGATTTCATAAAAGCTTGCTCAAATCAATTGCAATACTTGCACATAAAACTCAACTCACTATATTTCAAAAGACCTCTTCAATAACTGAAATAAGTTTCACTCAGATGCTTGTTAAACTTATATAGAGAATTATTAGAGACTCATTATGTTTCTCACTCACAAACATTCAATCACTTTCAAAATATTTTCAAATCAATATAGAATAAAGAATAATTTGTTTCAAAAAATTTGAACTATCACTCGAACACTTTCCAATCAACTATGCTCACAAACTTCAATCAACCAATCACTCAATGAAACCCAACTTGCTTACAAACCCTAAACAAGATAGTTATCAATTTTACCTTCAGTTGACCTCACAACCATTCACCAATTATACATGTGAAGACTCACTCAAACATTTCCAACAATGCTTACCAAACAAAAACCTTTTCACTCCAACTTTGTATTTCACAACATTCAACAATATTTTACTCAAAAGTAAGATATACCCATACCTTTTATTTGATGAATAATCGACCTCAAAACTTGTCTTAAACACAATCAACCTCTTTTCCAATATCAATGGTTAGATAGCTAAAATATTCACCCCAGTATCCTCTCAATGTTAATTCAACATTGTAAGATTAACAATACTCAAGTACACCCTATTATATCCAAAATTTATCAAATAAAGACTTCAATCATTCATTTTCACAATAATCCCTATCAAAACTTTAATGCATGAAGCAATCCAAACACTACTTACGTCTCCCTACTCAATATTACATTTTTCAAGTAATTAACTTTATAAAATAATGCAATATATTTTTAGTCCTCAAATAAAAGTTATTTCTCACTTTATCTAGGGTAAAAATTAATTACCTTACCCTTTTAACTCCCTAATCACTTTGAAAAATCCAAATGACCCACGTGCTAATAATTTTTCTCTTCACACTATAGTCCAAGCACAAAAATTAACTATGAATTTTTGAGGGCATAAATTAGACGTAGACAAAGAAAATGAATTTATATTTTTCAATTATTCTGCAAAACCTTAGTACAATGTATATATAGTGGAAATTAAAACTAACAACGTAACGATTGGAAGAATCATAGGAGATAGGGATTAGGGGAGACGAAGAGATAAGGGAATAGATGATATGGAGGGATAAGGAGATAGATAGGAGGAATAAGGGGAGAAAAAATAGGAGAGGAAAAAATGAAAAAACTTTGCTAATATTTTTATGTGCGTTCACACTAGAGCAAGCCATTTCTTGGCAACTTTGCATGTGGACGCGTTCACATTGTAGCACTCTCCCCCTTAAATTTGAGAGGACTAACTATACAGTATCTCAGCTTTAGGAATACCTTTGGTGAAGATGTCTGCAATTTTCTCCAAAGTACGGAAAAATTTAAGCTCAACAATTTCTTGCTCCACCATGTCTCGGATGAAGTGATACTTCATATCAAAGTGTTTTATTCTGGTAATGTGGATTGAATTATATGCCAACTGAATGGCACTTATGTTATCACATTAGATTCTTGTCGAACCACTTTGTTTTTCTCCAATATCTTCCAGCACTTTTCTCAACCATAAGGCTTGAGTACTAGCATATGTGACTGCTATATACTCATCTTTTGTAGAGGACAATGCTACAATAGTCTACTTTTTGGAACTACATGTAATTAGTCCTGACCCTAGACTCAAACAGTTCCCTAAAGTAGATTTCCTATCATCAATGTTGCTACCTCAATCACTATCATTGAAGCCTACTAGCTTGATAGTATTACAATTGCGGTAATGAATTCCAAAATCCCATATACCCTTTACATTTATGAGAATTATTTTAGCTACTTGCAAGTGCAGCTTATATGGATTAGCCATAAATCATGATACAAAAGAAACAACATACTGAAATTCAGGTCTTGTGTTGGTGAGAAACATCAAACTCCCAACCATGCTCCTGTAATTGGTCGTGTCAACCTTCGGTGCTCCATCATTCTTGCTCAATTGGATCCCATGTCCAATTGGAGTTGCAACTACTTTGCAATGCTCCATGGCAAACTTTTTAATCATATCCCGAGCATACTTGTGTTGACAGATGAAGATCCCCATATTTGTTTGATGAAATTCCATACCTAGGAAGTAGTGCATTAAACCCATATTTTTCATCTCAAACAGTTTCATCATGGAGTGTTTGAACTCCATATTCAACTTTTCATTACTACCCATAAATATGATATCATCCACATATAAGCAAACTATGAGGATGTCTTTTCCTACCTTTAGGTCGTAGAGAGTGGGTTTATTTTTTCTTCTAGTGAACCCATATTATTTGAAATAGTCGTAAATGCAAGAGTACCATGCTCATGGTGCTTTCTTGAGGCCTGAAAGCACGAGGATACAAAAACAAAAAGGAAAATGCCAAGTACGATGTGTCTAAAACCAAACTTAATGCCAAAAGCCTATGTATTGAAAAATGCATGAAAGGAAAGAACATGAGCGAATCGACACAAGATAAAAGCAATATAGAATAGGGTCCTCTTTATTGATGTGCTTTTAAAGTCATGTTACAATACGTCTCCTTCCCTTTTAGGGGATAGGAGCGTTAAATATGTTTCTTATCACATCCATGGATAGAAATCCTTCTTTCGCATGCCCACATGTAAGATGGGTGGACCAAAATGTCATCGCCACTTGTGTATATGAATTTTGGTTCCTCACTGCTCCTCTAATGTCAGAAACCTACGTTCAAGGAAATAGAAAATATCAGTAGCACCTGCAGACATAATAGAACATGTATTTCCCAAGGCCTACTGTTAGTGTGTGCATGAAAATATTAAAACGATAACCAAATGACCTTAGATCGACCTAAAATTTTAACAGAAGCATGAATATGTTACCAAGAAGGCACTGCAAAAGGAACAATCTAGAAAATCCTCACATATTTGTATTCGCTTCGGGGTGGGACGAATAGACCTACAATAAATTGTCAGAAAGCACCCTCTTCAATGTCCTATCCAAAAAGATCCAAATGACCTGCAAAGTTGGGGTTAGCTAATTGGGGGTGTTTTGGGAAGACCCAGAAGGTCAAATTTCTCTAATTTGGCCTCTATCATCCAAATTTTTTTGGTGCCATCTATAATTTAGTAAAGGCAAGAAATGATAAAAACCTAGTCAAAAATGCTTAGAATGAAGTCAAATTTAAACTATAGCCTATTTAAATGACCTAGAATAAGATGCAAAAGAAAAATTAGAGAAATATATCATAGATTTCTAATCGCTCCGGGGTGGGGTGATTAGGGCTGCGACAGCTTGGGAGGCGCCCGGGAGCAGGACGCCCACCGTTTGGGACTCTGTTTCGACACCAATACACTTGGGATAGGTCCAAAACCTCTTATGGGGTGTTTTTGACAAATTTTATGGAATATTGTGGCAAAATATTTGGGTTTGGGTCTAGAATGTACCTCCAATGATCACCCTATAACCTCCCTCCAAAAGAGAGATCAAGGATGTGAAAGCACAAACAAAGGGTGAGGATATATTTTAGTAGCACTTCGTTGCTCCAAAAGCTCCTCTCTATCCTTTTTTTGGGGTGAGAAGACTCACCAATTTATAGAACTAGGGTCTCTTTATTTTGAATGCGCATGCGAGGGTGCCACTTGAGTTAATTATCCTATTTTGAGAGAAAGTATTATTCCCTAATTTAGAGTCTCCTTGCATGAGGTCTCTAAAATAAAGACATGCATGACTGAAGTCTCTCTTCTTGATTTAAAGTCGTTCCTCGCAATTGCATGTCCTGAAGTTGTATTTAACTAGTGAACCTATCAAGGTTTGACTTTTTTCCAGTCAAACCTACTATTCGCCTCACCCTGGGGCGAATGCTGCTATTCATCCCTGGGTGGGGCGAATACCAGTTTGTATTCGTCCTAGGGTGAGGTGAGTAGGGAGAAAAGTGCCAAAAGGTGCCAAATTGACCCTTGACCTACCAAACTATTTTTGGGAGTGGTTAGGACCACTATTTAACCTCTAGGGGCTGCCCTAGGGGCTATGTGTGTCAATGCGATCGATGCTTGTTGTCACATAATCGGATTGGTACTATTTTGGTGTCTACAGATGCCCCTTTTTGGGAAGCATTGTGCAAGGTGTAGCGTTGAGCAAAAATAGATAACCAAAGCACTAATGATTAGGGTTTCTCAGTAACCTAACCAACTCTTGATGCCCTAAGTATGGAAAGGGCATGCATTCTTGAATCCTTGCTTCTGATGAGCTAAGAAACTTAATTCAAGTGTTAACATTTTTCAGTGAGGTGTTACTTGAGCTTGGACATTGATCAATCATGAATAAGCAAAGGGTGCAACCTTTTATCTATGGGAACCTTGAGTTCATGATTCACGAATGCCAAGTTTTTGATCAGCTTATGATTATTGCTTGTTTGCTGTCCCAAGCGGGAGCATGATTGTATTTGTCAATGATCGTTTGGATGCGTGTCATTTCCTTGATTGGGTATATTTTTGTTTATTGGTGACTAAGTGTGACTACCCCCTCAAGCGACGAATCGATGAGGGAATGACGAACATGAGAAAAGCGACGAGTCACTTGTCCTAAGATGACTTAGGTAAGGGTACCTTCAATTATTTACCGTTGAATGCTTAAGCAGTTTTCAAACATTCTGACCTATTTTTGGTGGGTTTTAACCCTTTTGGTGACGCATTTTGGAGCTAAAATTATCAAGAAGCCGTCCTCCCGAGGAGCGGTCTAGCTATGATAGCCTTCTTAGGGATTAGGATAGTGATATTTTGTAATCTCAATGTCTATTTTGGATGCCAAGAATGTCAGGCGCAAAGACGCCTTCGTTCGGCCATGTTATTGCTATTTTTGGTTGTGTTTTGACCCTTTTGGTGACACCGTTTGAGGATGAAATTCTCGAAAATACATCTTCCCGTGGAGCGGTCCGGCTATGGTAGCCTTCTTAAGGAGTAATATAGTGAGGATTTGTGACCCCAACATCTATTTTGCATGCCCGGATTGTCAAGTGCAAAAGCACTCTTATCAAACACTTTTATTGCTTGTTTTTGGTGCATTTTGTGTAGTTTTTGTTGTTTTTGAAATTTTTGCTCTGTATTCATCCCTGGGTGGGACGAATACCAGTTTAGTAGTTTTCCCTGGGTGGGACGAGTGCTAAAAAAAGTGCTCATCCCAAGGAGGAACGATTATAGGATCAAAAAACATATTTAAAGGCCAAAACTGGGTTTTGGGCTCATTTGCATTTGTTTTTCTTGGTGATTTGGAGCTCTAAGGAGGAGGTCAATTTTGCGAAGTGGAGTGCTACCAAATTTTTCCCGTCACCATGAGTTCACGGACTGGATCATCCAGCGGTGGAGCTGAAGCGAGACCAGTGAGTGCCCTTCCTCTTTATTTTGTTGGGTTGTGTTACAATTTGAAAATTTGCAAGTTAGTTGTTTTATGTCCTTTTGTTCTTTTTGTTTGTCAAATTTAAAAAATGAAAACCTAGTAACACTTAGTTAAAAACTTAGTTGAACCCTAGTTAAACAAAGATCAAAATTTAGTTTAAAACTAAGCTAAAAAACTTAGTTTATAACTTAAAAACTTCGCTTAACTTGAATTGAACAAAGATCAAAACTTAGGTTAGAAACGTAGGGTAAACTGAGCTGTAAAAACATAGCTCAACCCTAGTTATTTGTAGATTGTGTTTGTTTTTGTGTTTTTAATTTACCAGTTTAGAGTTAAAAACCCTAGGTCTGAGAAATTATTTTTTTGAATTTTTTTGTTTGTTTTGAATTTATCAGTTAGAGTTAAAAACCCTAGAACTGACAAAATTTTATTTTGTTTTAATTTTTTTGTTTTTAATCTATCAGTTAGAGTTAAAAACCCTAGACTGACAAACAATTATTGTGTTTTAATTTTTTTGTTTATAGTTTATCAGTTAGAGTTAAAAACCCTAGACTGACAACTTAGTTTTTTTTTTTTCGATTTTGTGTTTTTGTTTAATTTATCAGTTAGAGTTAAAGTGAAAAACCCTAGGACTGAAAAATTAGTGTTGAATGTTTTTGTTTGTTTTTGCTTTTATCAGTTAGAGTTAAAAAGACCCTAGAACTGGCAACTTATTTTTTTTGAATGTTTGTGTTTTTGGTTAATTTATCAGTTAGAGGTAAAGTGAAAAACCCTAGGACTAAAAAATTAGTTTTGAATGGTTTTTTGTATTTTTGTACATTTTATCTTTCGTTATTTGTCTGTTTTTAGTTGTACAGTTTTCTTGAGTTTTAATGTTTTTGTGTGTTTTTTTCTTTCGCAAGTTGTGAAGAGTCGGTACCATGTTCCCACGGTTTTTACTGAAGCGCGGGAGGCACTGACTTTGACTGACTGGGAGTGGCTTGATGCCCTTGTGCTTAAGCAGGTGACTCAGCTAGAGCTGGTGGTTGGGGATCGGGCCTATCTGACGGCCCTGATCAACTTGTGGGATCCTTAGACTAATACCTTCCATCTCCCAATAGGGGAGATGATAGTTACTTTGGAGGATTTCTATCAGATTCCCCAAATTCTTATAGATGGACTATCGATCAGGACGACACCATAGGATCAGCGGACAGCAGTGTTGACACGCTGCTTTGGAAATGGAGAGGAGATGGGGGTGGAAATCCTAGTGGAGATGGCAGAGGGTGACTGCTAGATTGGTGGCATATTGGTTTGATGGTGACTAGAGAGGGGTGTGTTTGGAGTGAGGCACGCATTACTTATGGGCCTCATTTCCAACATGCTGCTACCTGACTCTTCGAGTGCGAGGTTCCCATGGAACCTGTAGGAGGTGGTTTTCAGGTTAGTGGAGTGTCCTACGGATGCACCTATGATCATGATATGGGGACAAAATCTATTGGCATAGCTCTATGATGAGTTGTACGAGGTCCACTACCGGAGGTGGAAGGGGATTAGTTGTAGCTACTTGTTGTAGTGCTAGGCTTGGCAGCACATAGCAGTGGAGAAGTCGATGGGGATGCCCTAGACTACGCGAGCAGAGATGGTAGACCGAGATATTGGTTATGGGGCACTATGGTGGTGGTCGGAGGAGCAGGGACAGAGTCAATGATGGGCAGGTGTCGTAGGGCACTATGCTGATGCCTTCGCTTGGCTTGCTCTAGGGGAGGTGTTTTGGCACCCCTATCGAGACTGTCTAGCCTGGCCTGAGGCTAGACAGTGGCTTCGACGGGTATGTAGGGAGCGATGGCGATCGAAGGAGCAGGAACAGAGTCAGCGATGGGAAAGTGTCATAGGGCACTATGCTAATGCCTTCGCTCGGCTTGCTCCAGGGGAGGTGTTCTGGCACCCCTATCGAAACTATCTAGCCTGGCCTGAGGTTGGAGAGTGGCTTCGACAGGTACGTAGGGAGCGGTGGCTAATTGGGCAGCATGGGACTGAGCAGGAGTTTTTCCCATATGGTCAAGTTACACAACAGTTCTACGTGCACCAGTGGTTTCCTGGTGAGCCCGTGGTCTATCAGCATCGAGGGAATGAGAGGACTCTAGTTTGGATAGACATTGTACCACTAGGTGAGGATGCAAATACAATGATTGACATCCCAGATGTAGACGACATCGGGGTGACATTTGAGTATGATAGGTGGTGTACTTTGTGATGGTGGTGAGGCGATGGGCCTCTAGGTAGTGCAGATGCGGTTGTAGTAGGGGATGATGATGCAGAGGCATTAGGAGAGGGCTGGGGGGTTTCGATGGATGATGTGGACATGGTAGAGGTGGATGATTTTGGGGTGCTGGACCAGGATGTCCCAGAGTATTGGGTGTCAAAGCAGCCTGCATTTTCAGAGATGTCAATGCCTTAGGCAGTCTCAGAGGACACGGAGGTAGGATTGCATGCTGAGAATGCATTATTGGTGGGGTTACTCCAGAGGCAGGATGAGGAGCTCAAGGATGCACTACGAGAGAGGGATCTCCTACAAACATAGCTAGTAGAGCGAGAGAATGCATGGGTTGCATACCATTGGCAGGATGGGGATACTAATGCTATGCAGGAGAGGGATCTCCTGCGAACGTAGCTAGCATAGTGCAACGATACTTTGGCTATGTATCGTCAGCGAGATATGGACTCGATGTAGTATCGGTTGGAGATGGATGCAAAGATTAGTCACCTTGGTGGGCGGGTCCCTACATTTAGCAGTGGTGGATCGTCATGCCTTTCGAGAGGGAGCGATACTGAGCAGTCAACATCCTCTCGATGTAGGCGACTAGAGGAGGGAGGCACTAGTAGGAATGATGTGGGGGCTAGCAGTAGCCGCCTTGAGGGGTCCCATAGGACCCACACCATAGGGGGTAGTTCCCATCACACCGATCTTGTGTGATCATGGTGGCCGATGCCCTAGGCTTGGGGGTTTTTGAGTTTTTTCCTTTTGTTGCGGGGTCAGAGGACCGGTTCATTGTAGCCTACGAGCATTTTTGATGATATATATACAAATGACTCTTTTTTTGGTGTTTATGCACTTTTCATGGTTTGTTTTTATGCACATGTATTTACATTGATGTATGCATATGCTATTATGAATGCGATGTTTCTAATTAGATGATGTATGCATATGGACTAAATGAAATGAGTTGTTGATAACTTGTTAATGGCACCATAGACTGTACAAGATTTATTGGCTTGCTGTACTTATGGGATGGCTGTGTGGAATGACTTAGCATGTGATAACTTTGTTTTTGTATTTTGCATATTTTTTGATGGTGATGTACGTAATGAAATGTTCCAAGTTTTTTTAAAATGTAGTTAAGCTTTTCCGAGATTCAGATATTTTAACTAACTAGCCAAAACTGTACATTTATCTTGTAAGACTTTTGAACAAGATATAAATCCGACTTGAGTTTAACCAAGTTATTTCACATCCCTATGTGTGCAATTGAGTTCATTTATGTGGTATTTGTTATGATACCGCCAGTGCCAGATAGGCTATCAACCAAACCTATACTGGGGATCACCTAATTAGCTCCACTAACTCCATTTTTGTATTTAGTAAGATTAATCCATGGGACAATCTAAGGGACCAAAATCTAGCTCATCCACATGCAAACATTGGTCTATTCACACACAAAGCTAATGTGATAGACATATCGTCATGCGGTTAGGATACCGCCATTGCCAGGTAGGTTGTCCACCAAACTTGTAATGAGGATCACCTAGATGGTTTTCAAATGCTGAGAATTCTAGGGATTCAAGTTTAGGCTTTTTATTTGCTCAATGATTTAGGATACTTGCTCATATACATAGTGATGAAAATCACTATTTATTTTTCTTCTTGTTTTTCTTTTTGAGCAAGGATTTTGAATAGTGGTGATAACCACTGTTATGTGATTTTGGATTTTGAGCTTTGTAAGGTTGATCTTGTAGGTTAGTGGATTATGAATGACCTTGATCCTTTTAGGCCTCGGGGATGACTACCCATCCTATTCAAGGACATGTAGTATGAATCCTTATGACTTTGGGAACCGAAGGGGATTAGGGATATGATGAAGTTAGGGAATTGATCTTTTAGACCTTGGGGATGACTACCCATCCTTGTCAGTGGTGTGTAGTACAAATCCTTACAACTTTGGATAGCAAAGGTGATTGGAAATGGTCGTGATAATGGCTTATGGTAATTTTTCTTTTGAATGTCATCGATCCTTTGAGGCCTTGGGGATGACTACCCATCCTTGGCAGGGATGTGTAGTACGAATCCTTACAAATTTTGGGACCAATGGTGATTGGGATTTTTGGTAGTGGTGAAAACCACTGTTTATTAGGGGGAATTGATGGGGAAGAGCTCGTCCTTTTTTCAATTCTCAGCACTCTTGAACCATTCGCACAGGGGGATGAACAGGCTAATCTTTCACCGATGGTACCCTAGACTGCTTTGTAGGTTTCTCTTGCGTTCACACAACTTAGGAATTATTTTGTGTGTTTTAACTTGTGTAAGGATGTTACATAATGAGGTGTGATCCAAGTAAAACTTTCCCTTGTAAAAGTTGTTTAACTTTGTATAGTTTTTTGGCTAGCAATTTAAAGACAGCTAAATGACGAAAACCCTATATACATTAGGAGACAACTGACTATGCTAAAAAATGACGATGGTGTTATGTTGGATGTATGCATTTATAAAATGGATTTGATGTGGAAAATGATGGAATTTCCAAGTAATGACATTCTATGGTGCTCTTGACTTGTACGACCTAGCAAATATGCAATGTATGGATGTGATGCCTAATGTAACCTATATTTTTGTATTTTGATTTTTACGAGTATGCATGGAATTGAAATGCAATTTTTTTTGTTATTTTGGATGATTTTATTGTTTTTGTTTGTTTTGAATATTTGTTTTGACCAAGCGGTTATGGTAACCCTTGGAGCTTTTGGTGTTTTACCAAAGGGGTTATGGATACCTTTGGAGCATTTTTGGGGTTGACCAAGAGATTATGGAAATCCTTGGAGCTTTTGGTTTGACCAAAGGGTTTATGGATACCTTTGGGACATTTTGGGGTTGACCAAGCGATTATGGGAATCCTTGGAGATTTTGGTTTGACCAAAGGGTTTATGGACACCTTTGGGGCATTTTGGGGTTGACCAAGCGATTGTGGGAATCCTTGGAGCATTTGGTTGGACTATGGATTCTCTAGATGTGGAATGGCCTCAAATGATTGATGTTCAAGGGTTCTAGTTCCTTGATTCATTCAAGAGAGGCGAGTCGGCATGTTCCAGGTCCTATTTTACTGTCAATCACATAAGGACCTAACCATTTTGCCATGAACTTGTCCCTTAGATGGGACGACAAATTAGAATTTTTTTGGTTCTCTTTTAAGACCAAGTCACCAACCTAAAAGTCTCTTAGATGGACCTTCATGTTGTATGCTTTCTTAAGTCGCTCTTGATAGATACACAAATGCTCAAGAGCATTGACGTGTTGTTCATCGAGCAACGTCAGTTGGTCTAACCGAGCCTACCGCACAGTGTCATCATCGATGAACTCTTTCATTGAAATGCGTAGGGAATGGATTTCCAACTTGAGAGGCATGACTGCTTCAGAGCCATACACCAAAAAAAATGGAGTTTCCCCAGTGTGTGTCTGAATGCTAGTGCAATAATCCCATAGGGCAAGCGGGATTTGAATGTGCCAATCTTTATGACTGTCTGCAATGGTCTTTTTGAGGATGGCAACTAGTGTTTTGTTTGATGCCTCTGCTTACCCATTTGCCTGTAGATAATAGGGTGTTGAAAAACTGTGCTAAATCTTGTACTTTGTTTTCAAAGCATGCACATCTTTATTCTTGAATGACGTCCCATTATCTAAAAGGATCTTGGATGGAATACCAAAATGACATATGATGTTATGCAAAATAAACTCCGTAATGTAGGTTCCAGTCATAGAGGTTAACAAAATTGCTTCCACCCACTTGGTGAAGTACTCTGTGGCCGTTATGATGAACGTGTGATGACCCGATGATGTAGGGGAGATCTTTTCAATTAGATCAAAGCCCCACTATGAAAAATGCCAAGTCGATTGGATCGGTTGCAAGGCCTAAGAAGGTACGTGTGTCAAATTAGCATGGTTTTGACACTTCATGCACTTCTTTACATATGCGCAACAATCTCACTCTAAATATGGCCAATAATAGCCCATGCGAAGAATGTGCTTTGCGATGGCCATACCGTTGAAGTTTCCACCACATGTACCATCGTGGGCTTGAGTGATCGCCCAAGCAGACTCTTGTTGGTCCAAGCAATGGAGGAGGATTCTTGCATAGCTCCGACGATACAAAATGTCTCCTAACAAGACATGTTTTGTTGCTTTCTGTTTAAATGATCTTTTCAGGGCTTATGTCAATCCAAGTCGAAGGGTACCTAGCTTGAGGTGATCCCTTATGGGTGTGTACCAATCCTACTGATTAGAAACCTCGATGGTATAAGTGACTAATCCCTCTTGAATTTCATCCTTAGCAAAAGCTAAACGAGAAAGAACTTGTAAAAACAACGTTGTGTTGCTATCAAGAGGGGTCAGGGAGAACAAGGACCCCCAGTTGGCTCGAGTCAAAAAATCATGGATTCGAGAGAAACTATATTGAGATGGTTCAATCTGGATCAAGTGGATTCTTGGAGTTAGGTCAGAGCTTGCGCGCTCCATCATAGATTGCGATAATGTTTTGACTTGAATGGTCGTCATTCGTCATTTCACCAGAAGGGTCTTGCGATATTAGTGACCCCAAGGAGGCCATAGTATCCGCAAAATGATTCGATGATCGAGGGAGTGCCTCGATGTCATACCATTCAAGTTGTGCCAAGAATTTGTCCACAAGGGCTTTGTAGGCCTGTAGAACTAGGCATTTACATTGGAATACCCCTTTGACTTGATTGACAATTAACAACGAATCACCAAAGATGTTTAAATGTTTAATGTTCATGGTGATTGATGTCTGAAGACCTATGAGCAAGGCTTCATATTCTACATTGTTGTTGGTGCAAGGGAAGTCTAATTTAAATGATAGATGCGTTGGATCCCCTTATGGAGTGAAGAATACAATTCCCGTTCCACCTCCTTGCTCACATTTAGAACCATCGAAGAAGAGAGTCATGTCAGCCTGTGACTTAGGCTCATCAGAATCTGGCAATTCTAAAACATGAAAAACCTCATCATTGGGTAGTTCTATGGTCAGAGGCTAATCATCTTCAAGAGAAGCCTCTACCAGTTGATCAGTGATGACTTGACATTTTATGGATTTATGTCCAATGAATTCTATGTCAAACTCCATCAACAACATGATCCATTTCACCATGTGGCTACTATGATAAGTATGACTCATCATGTATCGCAATGGATTCTCCTTAGACACAACATACGTCGTATTGCTGAGCATGTAGTGGCATAGATTTTTGGTAGCAAACACCACTGCCAAGCAAATATTTTCAACGTATGCATAGTTAAGTTCATAACTGACCAAGGTGCGGCTAAGATAGTAAGTAGCCTGTTCTTTGTGTAGTTCATTTTTTTGGGACAGCATGGCACCCAGTGCCACCTTAGTAGTTAATATGTATAAGTAGAATGACACTCCTAGTCTAGGTGGTTCCAATACTGGTGGTGAAGCCAAGTATTATTTAATGTCATCAAAGGCTGACTGGCACTCATCATACCAGTGAAATTTTACTCCCTTGTGAAATAATTTATTCATGGGTTAGCACTTGTCAGATAGTTGCGCTATGAAGCGCTTGATTGATGTGACCTTTCCCTACAGACTTCTGAGTTGCTTGATGGTATTTGGGTGCAGCATTTCAAGGATTGCCTTGAATTTGTATGGATCCACCTTGATTCTTCATTTGGAGACTATGTAACCCAAGAGATTTCTAGATGTGATGCCAAATATGCACTTCTTGGGATTTAGTCTGAATTTATGTTCTATGAGGCAATCGATCATCTTGCTTAAGTCATCGAGATGATCTGGGTGCAAAAGAGATTTGGCCAACAAATCATCCATGTAATCTTCCAAAGTTTTGTGCATGTAATCGTGGAAGATGTATGTCATGGCATGTTGGTAGGTGGCTCCAACATTTTTAAGGCCAAAGGGCATGACCTTATAACAAAATGTCCCCCAAGGCGTTGTGAATGCCATTTTTAGTTGGTCCTCGGGATTGATACGAATTTGATTATATCTCAAGAAATCATCCATGAGGGAAAGAATTTCATGGCCCGTTGTAGCATCTACCAATGCGTCGATGTTAGGCAAGGGGAAATCATCCTTAGGAGTCACTTTGTTTAGATCTCAAAAATCGATGCATAATGGAATCCTCCCATCAGGATTTTTGAGGGGCACTATGTTAGACAACCATGGTGGGTAATCCACGCAGATGATGAATTGTGCATCCAAAAACTTTTGTAGCTCATATTTGACCATTAAGGCTACTATTGGGTGCATCTTACATAGTTTTTCTTTACTGGCTTGACTATCGTATCAAGCGTTAGATTATGCGTGACTAGCTGCGGGTCTAGTCTTGACATGTCTTTGTATGACCATGCAAAAACCTCCTTCTTCTTTTTGAGAATGGTAATGTAGTCGACTTGCTATTCGAGGGATAGAATTACCCCCAGCTTGATGATTTGAAAATTCACTAGATTTGAGCCGATGTCTACGTCAGTCGTCTCCTCGATCGACATGTGGGACCCATCCTCCAACTGGTGTGGAGTGGGGATCAAGTGGATATCATTTGCTAAATTTAGATCATTGTTCGGAACATCATGTTCCTCTTCAACATGGAAGACATCCTGAGTCTATCCTGGGGTGAAATGGAACATACCATCGCAAGGCCAGTACTCTGATGGGGATGGTAGTGTGTCAGCGTGCTCCCAGTCTATAGCATTTAGGTCTAGATGCAATGACCATGTCGGGTTGGCTAGATCATGGATGGGGGTAGTTAAATCAATGGAGATCATGTTAATGAAATGATTATGGTCTCCATTACCATGGGTGTTAATACTCAAACATCCTAAATGATCTTTGTGCTTTAGATCTGGCTCTATGGGCACTGGCACAAATGGATCATCTCGGTGCATGGATAAAAATATAGGGTCCGCCCTATGCACTGATGATTTTATAGGGTCTCCTGGCAGAAGATGCTCTCTGTATACCTGGAGTGGCGGGTGCAGTAATTGCTATAACTGCACCTGGTTTAGGTGCCACCTATGCCTTGGCCCTATGTGTAACTATTCAAACATGTCATCCATGTCCAAGGGATATTTTTTTTGTTGCATATGATTGATATAAGCCATCTCAGTTTCATATTCATTATCACTGTCAGTTATCCAAAGGCCTTCGTTGGCTCCAACAACTTTTTATGACATATGAGGCTCATCTTGCTCGAGAAAATTAATGTGGTCCCATCGAGGTTGTTCTGCTCTCTATGAGGGGACTTGATTCTTTTGAGGTGGCATATGTTCAATTTGGGCATCCAAAGGGAACAATGTCAAGAAGCTCTCCTGATAATCATCCATGGGATATACTTGTGAATGATTGCTATCAGACTCGAAAGGATCCCAAGGTGCTACCTCATACTCTGAATCATATTCTAAATACCCTTCTTGGTCTTGTCCATATCCCTCTTGTAGGTGAGTCCTCGAATTTTCTTCATTTTTTACTGAAGGGAAAGGGATGTTACGGTCAACAAGGTTGGTTGTTAGCAATGGGTGATAATTCCCTAATATATATGTTGTGTTGGGATTGACATATGGATCTAATGCCAACCCATCCTTGTTGTCTATCCCTAGGCATTGCATGTTCTCTACCAATATGTCTAGGGGCAAGGGGTGGTTGAACCCTACTCCTGACTTGTCATACGGCATTTGGTATCTTGGTTGGCAAAGAACGCGCACCCCTTGCTCATACCTGCCCAACCCATATCCATGCCAATTGCATTGGCCAATATATCTCAATGCAAATTTAGGGTTGGACAAATAGTTGACATCCTTAGAAAAGGGCTCTTCATCTTCGTCCTCTTGCATACAAGTTTCAATGCCATTATCTAGGCCCCCATAAACAAAGTTTGTCTGATTGGGTGGGTAGCCTAGAGGAATCACAGAACCGATGGGGAGTTGAGGTCTCCCCATGTCCTGCATGGACTCAAGTGCAGGTGTTGCTACAATGTTTCACACTATATACTCCCCTAGGCCCGTGTTGGCCATCTCAACGATGATTTTTGGCAGTTGAGGGGGAGCGAATGGGATTCCTTTCAGATTCCACTCCATGTAAGGTGAACTAGGTGTCTCGACTTCCATTCAGCTAGGCATCTCTTCGGTAGAGATGGTAGAGACTATGGGTGGTTCCTCTTCTAGGGGATTCTTTCCCTTGTCCTATGATGTGGCCACCGTAGGTGGCATCATTATTGAAGGACTAGATGAGAAAGATGGACCCTGTTGAGGATTGGATGGACTCAACATCGGGGATTCTAGTGGAATCGGACCCTAGCTAGATGGATTCAACTAAAAATCCAAATGGGTTGATGGAAGGGTCGACTGCGGCATGAACTGCACCATAATGCAGTACCTGAAGGGCTCTAAATCTATCGGGACCACATGTACCTATCCTTCAAATGTATACTTTAGGCACTAATGAGATATTGAAGGGACACACTTCATGTCCCTGATCCAAGGCTGGACCAGTAATATATTATAAGCCATCTCACCTTCCAAGATGTGGTACAATGTATGAATAGTCTTTTGTCCCACTTGGATGGGTAGGACAATTAATCCAACCGTCGAGCATATTGCATCATTGAATGCTCGTAGTATATAGGTGGAGACCACGATGTGAGATGTTGACAACTTCAAATGTTTTAATGTTGTTGTTGTGATGATATTACTGGACGAGCCAGTGTCCATGAACACCCTCTTATATGGAATCTCATTGACCTGTGCAATAACATGTAGGGGTGGATCTGCCACATCACCAGTCACTAATTTTAGTTCATCTTCTGTAAAGGTGATGACTTGTTCTATACATTGTTTTACATGTCCCATGAAGTTGTTGAAAGAGTTTGCTTCATGGGCCTGCAGATCGATGGATTTTAATATCTCCATTAGAGCTTCCCGATGGGGAGCTAATTGTTGAATGAGCTTGTATATGGAGAGCCTATCCGATGTGGTCCTTAGACTTTGGGTAAGTCTAGTATGAATCGTGGCCACTGGTCTAGGTGGGGGAGGTTGCATAGGGTGTTTTTGAGGTTGTGATGTTGATGGAACTTCTCTAGTGGCCGCCGTAGGGTCAGCTCCTTGATACCTCCCGTTCCTAGTCATGATGCTTATCATCCCTACATACCCCTACATGGGGAAATTTTGTTAAAATTTGTTAACTTGAAGGGGTTTTGTCTATGCATCATGGGTAGGCAAGGGGTCTTTGAAGACTCCCATATGTTGGTTGTTTGGTGCTATGGGGTTGTCCAACACCAACGTCTTATTGTCGATTAGGTCTTGTACCAAACCTTTGAACTTCCAGCATGCATTGAGATCATGTCCCTTCCATCTGTGGAACCGATAGTATAATTCCTTCCAGTACCCCTTAGGCTTCGATGCATTGGGGTCTATAGTTTGAATCTCTGGCATGTTGATCAAGTTCACCATTGGCAAGCGATCAAACAAGGAGTGTTTGGACTCTATGTAAGGTGTAAATTGTCGCTTAAGGCGATGCTATTGATTTTGTTCCTACCTCTGGTTTTCTCTGTCATAGTTGTTAGGAGGCACTGCCTGATAGTTAGCCTTTTGAGGTTGTGTTGCTTGTGTAGGCTTAGGGACGTTTATAGCAACCTGATTGACCATAGCGGGTTTCTGTTGCATGGTCCCTATTTTGGTGTTATTAAGCCATTCTTTCTTCTTTGGCTTGGAAATATCGCCATCCTATATCTTGATCTCCTCAATGATTCTGGCTTGTGCCAGAGCTTCTTCAAGAGTGGCATATTACTATAGTTGCAATAACATGGAGATCAATCTCAAAAAGCTTTTTGAGAACATTTAGGACAGGTCTGACATGGGAGGTAGGTAGGGCAGCTTTGAAAGCAACGTCCTCCACCGATTACCATATGCCACCATGGTTTCTTCCTCATACTTCTTGAGGCTAGCTAGGTCGCTTAGTGACACATTTTTCTTGGTGTTGAAGGCAAAGCGTTCGAGGAATGCTTCCACTAGATGATCCAAGTTACTAATGCTATGTTTTGGTAATTGAGTGAACCAATTTGAGGTAGGGCCTACGAATGTGGTTATAAATGTTCTTAGTAACAAAGCATCGTTATCCTAAATGCCAAAGCACTGGCTCAGGAATCTAGTCACGTGCTCTTGGGCATCCTCCTCCCCTCTAAAGAGTGCCAACTAGGGTAGTTTAAAGTGTTCAGGGTATGGAGGTGTTGGCACTAACGGATGCACAGGATGACTACAGAGTTGGTGAAAAGTGGGATTTTGGGGCCCATAACTCTTGGTCTCCACAGAATCTAAGTGCTCTAACAGCGCTTTATATGCATCATAGGATTTAATTTCTTCCTCCTTAGTTTTCTCCCGTGGTTTGTAGGGAAATTGAGGCCTATGGAGGGGTTGCTGGATAGCACCCCCTCTCCCTTGGTAGGGTGTTTCAACCTACTCTTCTTCTTGTTCATACTCCTCATAGGATTCTTGAGGAGTGCCTGGTCGAGACCTATAAACATGGGTGGGTTCCCGCGGAGGGTGCCCATTTTTGTTTTTGGGAGTGGCCTCCCACTCAGTTCTAGGAGGTCTCGGAGGTAATACTTGATAAGGTCGCATAGACCTATCTCGTACCAAGGGGTTGTGCCTCTCATACACTTCTACTTTATGTGCGTGAGGGGTTGGGACCTTCTTAGGCACATTTTTATGCAGCAATTCGGCTATCTAATGCTAAATGTGCTCTTTCTTAAGGCGATACAGATGCTTTAACTATTTTTGATCTTTCTTGAGCTGCGTGATTTGTGCTTGGCATGCAACATGCCTGGAAAATGCCAAGTCACTTTGTTCCATCGTCTTGTGTTTATGAAGCCTAGATGCCTCTCGTACATGTCTATCTCGATCATGGTGATCCGAGACCCCTATGGGTTGCTTTCCTCTGTTGAGGTTAGATGCATTAACCCAAGGCTCTGGCCTCAATGAGTGATCTTGATACATAGCAGGTGCATAGGTACTACTCTTGAGGAATGTGGTGGTCTTTCTTGTACTCCCTTTCATATGCATGCAAGGTGTGGGCAGAATTTTCTTGCCCTATCTAGATAGCCTGATACTCTGGATTTGGTCTAGTGTTTCTAACAACAATACAAGGTAGAGGAGGGATGATGAAATCATGTGGCCCCTCATTATGGACCCTATGTTGCTCTAGCACTTCATCACTAGGCCACTCATAACTAGCATCTAAGTGAGGCCTCCTATCTATGTTGAGTTCCACGTGTAGGTTCTCCTCTTGAAATAATCTATGATGAGTGGGGGTGCCTCTCAAAGAGGTGCCTCTTCAATCCTGTTCTATGATGGCATGATGTGGACTATCTTGTGTGTCAGGCCACCAAGGTGGGATGACCAAGTCCTCAGGACTATATCGGAGGTGACTTGTCCCCCCTTGTACACTTTCTACAGTGCTTTCCCATTATTGGGCTCGGCTAAGTGTGTACACCATGGTGATGCTTACCTAAAGATGCATAGATTTTTATCTTATTTTAGGATTTCTTATGCTACACTAAACAAGAAATATCACACACACAAAACAATGATTATCTCGTTTAAAGATTAAAAGTGTGCCCTAAACCTGGTTCAGTGTGTTTTTAATGTTTGTTTTGAAATGTTTGTTTTGAAATATTTTAGAAAGAACATTTAAATGCAGTATGATGGCTCTTATGACTCCCAAAAATGGTCACCCCTTTGATATACCATTACCAGGCCGATATACCAACCTCTCTATACACCCACACTTACGTGAGGGAAACTATTGGTACATGAGAGCAGATGGTACATGGAACATAGGTGGTATGGAAGGGGAATCACTCTATTTATGACACCTACCATAGAAGACTTATCCTCATGCACTGGGAATCACCCCAACTACACTTGGTCAGCTTTCATTAGGATTTACGTCTAGCAACAGTCACGATCGAGGTTATGTATGCAGTATCTCAAGCCAAGGTGGTGATGAAAACCACTGTTGGTCTTTCTCAAGGTTTGGGGTTTTACGACCAACTCCTTGTTGTTTTAATTTTCCATGTGGTGTGTGTGGAGTTCTTTTTAAATTGCATAAATGAAGCAAACAAGCATTCAAACTCTCCTATGCAAGAAAATAACCAGAGAAAAAAAAGCAAAGAATTAACAGAAGGTGTTTAGAACCCTTACCTCTTCTCTCCCCAAATTGGATGTCTCTGAATTTCTACCCTAAAATTGCATAGGGAGCTATTCGTCCTGGGGTGAGATGAATAACAGATCTGTATTCATTCCAGGGTGAGACAAATTCCTATTCATCCCTGGATGAGATGAATTTCAACTCTGTACTCATCACAGACTAAAATGAATAGTAGTCCAGGGTTTGAAAACTTGGTACCTGTAAGAAAAAATAAGCAACTTTGATCAAAAATTTAATCTTAAAAATCAAGGGATAGAGGTCCCACCATGATCGCCACTGAAAGCACGAGGATACAAAAACAAAAAGGAAAATGCCAAGTACGATGCGTCTAAAACCAAACTTAATGCCAAAATCCTATGTATTGAAAAATGCATGAAAGGAAATAACATGAGCGAATCAATACAAGATAAAAGCAATATAGAATAAACATCGCCAAATATGTTTCTTATCACATCCATGGATAGCAATCCTTATTCTACATGCCCACATGTAATATGGGCGGACCAAAACATCACCGCCACTTGTGTATATGAATTTTGGTTCCTCACTACTCCTCTGATGTCAGAAACCTACGTTCAAGGAAACAGAAAATATCAGTAGCACCTGTAGACAGAATAAAACATGTATTTCCCAAGGCCCATTGTTAGTGTATGCACGAAAATATTAAAACGATAACCAAATGACCTCAGATCAACCTAAAAATTTAATATAAGCATGAATATGTTACCAATAAGGCACTACAAAAGGAACAGTCTAGAAATTCCTCATAGATTTGTATTCGCTTCGGGGTGGGACGAATAGACCTACAATAAATTATTAGAAAGAACCTTCTTCAATGTCCTATCTAGAAAGGTCCAAATGACCTACAAAGTTGGTGTTAGCTAATTGGGGGTGTTTTGGGAAGACCCAGAAGGTCAGATTTATCCAATTTTGCCTCTATCACCTAGATTTTTCTGGTGCCATCTACAAGTTAGTAAAGACGAGAAATAATAAAAACTTGGTCAAAAATGCTCATAATGAAGTGAAATTTAAACTACAGCTTATTTAAATGACCTATAATAAGATGAAAAAGAAAAATTAGATAAATCTATCACAAATTTCTAATCACTCCAGGGTGGGGTGATTAGGGCTACGATAGCTTGGGGGTACCTGGGGGCAGGATGCCCATCGTTTGGGACTATGTTTTGGCACCAATCCACTTGGTATACGTCCAAAACCTCTTATGGGGTGTTATCAACAAATTTTGTGGAATATTGTGGCCAAATTTTTGGGTTTGGGTCTAGAATGCGCCTCCAATGATCACCCTATAACCTCCCTCCAAAAGAGAGATCGAGGATGTGAAAGCACAAACAAAGGGTGAGGATATATTTTAGCAATACTTCATTGCTCCAAAAGCTCCTCTTTGTCCCTTTTTTTGGGTGAGAAGACTCACCAATTTATAGACCTAGGGTCTCTTTGTTTTGAATGCACATGTGAGGGTGCCACTTGAGTTAATTGTTCTATTTTGAGAGAAAATATTATTCCCTAATTTAGAGTCTCCTTGCATGAGGTCTCTAAAATAAATACATGCATGACTGAAGTCTCTCTTCTTGATTTAAAGCTGTTCCTCACAATTGCATGTCCTGAAGTTGCAGTTAACTGGCAGACCTATCGAGGTTTGACTTTTTGCCAGTCAAACCTGCTATTTGCCTCACCCTGGGGTGAATGCTGCTATTCGTCCCTGGGTGGGGTGAATACCAGTTTGTATTCATCCTAGGGTGGGGTGAGTAGGGAGAAAAGTGCCAAAAGGTGCCAAATTGGCCCTTGACCTACCAAACTACTGTTGGGAGTGGTTAGGACCACTGTTTAACCTATGGGGGCTACCCTAGGGGCTGTGTGTGTCAATGCGATTGATGCTTGTTGTCACATAATCAGATTGGTGCTGTTTTGGTGTCTACAAGGCCATACAATGTCGTTTTTAGTTTATAAACAAGGTGCTCCTTACCTTACTCTTGAAAACCTTGAGGTTGTTCAACATAAACCTCCTCTATCAAGTACCCATTGAAAAAGGCACTTTTGACATCCATGTGTTGGATTTTCCATCCTTTGTGGGCATCTAAAGCAATAACTATTATGATTGTCTCTTGTCTAGCTACAGGAGAAAATGTCTCCTCATAGTCAATGCCATACTTTTGAGTGAAGACTTTTGCTACCAATATTGCTTTATTTCTTTCAATGCTTCCATCAGCATTGAATTTTGTCTTGAAGACCCATTTACATCCAACACATTTCTTTCCTTTAGGAAGATTTACCGACTCCCAAGTATCATTGTTTTTTTATAGAGGTCATCTCCTCTTTCATGGCATCCTACCATATCTTTGGATTACAAGCCTTCTCATAGCTAGAAGGTTCGAGCTATGCACTAGTCAACAAATAATAGTTGACTACATCTCGCCGAGGTCCTTGGGAGTCATCATCTCCATACAAATGCATTTTTTTCAATCGTTGCAAAACTGAACTCATTTCACTAGCTCGAATTCAAGTATATCTTCTCTAAAAAAAATTATCCAACATTTGATAATATGGATGATGCTAGAGTGTTCTCTTACCTCTGGATGGAGAATCAATATCCATTGGTGAAGAACTGATTGATCATTGTGGAGGACTTGGAGAAGTTGTTTATGAACTTGAAGTAGAATGTCTACTTAGGCTTGAAGGGGGTGTGTCTTTGCCTTTCTTGGGCGACACCTACTAAATTTGTGAAGAAGCTGCATCATGGGACTCGTTATCAATAAAAAATCTTGGATGTCCCCATTCTCCCCCTTCATCAAAAATCACATCCCTGAAAAGAACAAACTTTTGGGTCTTCGAATTGTAGAGTATATAGGCTTTTGTGGACTCACAATACCCTATAAAAATGTATGCTTGACTCTTGGGATAAAACTTCTCTCTTCTCATCAGGAATGTGTGCATAATACAAAGAACCAAAAACTCTAAAATGTTTGACATTTGGTTTCTTGCCATACCATGCTTGGTAAGGATTTATCCCCTTCAGACTTGAAGTAGGGCTCCTATTCAAAATATAGACATTGGTTCTGACTGCATCAGCCCAATACATGTTTCTCATATGCTTTGTTTGAAGCATTGATTTGGCCATTTCTACAATGGTGCAATTTTTCCTCTCTATCACACCATTCTACTATTAATTATAGGTAGTTGTGAACTACCTTTTAATCCCATATTCTTTGCAAAATTTCAAAAAATCTTTGGAAGAGTATTCTCATCCTCTGTCTCTTCTGAGACATTTTACATGATATCCACTTTGTTTCTATACATTTGTTTTGAAATCAATGAAGCAATCAAACGCTTCATCTTTGTGTTTTAGGAAATAAACCCAACACATTCTAGATAAATATTCTATGAAAAGAAGAAAGTAAGAATTGTTACCAAAAAATTTTGTTTGCATTGGACCACAGATGTTCGAATACACTAGCTGAAGTGGATAGTTGGCCCACCATGCTTGCCCTCATGGAAATTTGGTCCTGGTGTGTTTTCCCAAAGCACATCCTTCACAGACCTCTTTGTGATTCTGAATTTTAGGAAGTCCAGTCACCATTGTTTGAGAAGTCAACAATAGACTGGTAGAATTCGGGTGACCATATCTCAAGTGCCAAAGTACACTTGGATTTACAATAGTAATATTTTCCAGTTGAGCTCTCTTGGCTGGCCAAAATTCAAGGGAAATAACATGTTCTTGGTCATTAGTACCTGTGTGATAATTCTATTACCATTATTCCTATCAAATATTACACATTTTCCCTCATCAAAAATAATTTTGTAATTCTTTTCTATCATTTGTCCAACATTAAGCATATTATGTTGGAGTTGAGGTGTGTAATAGATATCATTCACCTGTTTGATGTCTTCTTGTGTTGGTACCTCCATGGATCCAATGCCTTCAACTGAAAAGGATTTATCATCTCCCAGCTTGATGCGAGATTTGTAGGTGGAATCAATTGTAGCAAAGAGTTCTTATTTTCCACTCATATGATTGGAACACCAAGTGTCCAATATCCAGGTGTCATTCAAATTTTTATCTGATTGGCCATAAGAGAGAAAGATATTAGATGCCTCTTCCTCTTCACCAAAATGGCCATACTGACTACTTTGATTGTTGCTTCCTTGTGAGGATTTGGACCAACGAACACGAGCAAAGTGACCTAGTTTACCAAAATTAAAACAAACCTTCATTGACTTGTCACTTCCTCTTCCTCAACCTGGATTTCTCTCTTTTCTTTGTTGATTGCCTCTGTTTTGACTTCCACATCTATTGGAAGATCCTCCTCTGCTTGGATTTCCACCTCTTGGGCTATTATTGCCTCTGCATCTTTGCTAACCTCTGCTTTGTCCTCTACCTTGGCATTTTCCTTCTTGATATGTGCAGGCTTTGTCATCACCTCCATAGCTGGTTGAAGGAGATTCCTTCAATATCTCTTCATGTGAAAGTAGAGAACCAATTAAAGCATCAAAAGATAGTGTAGAAAAATTCTTTGATTCTTCAATGATAATTGCAACATGATTCCACTTTGGAAGAAGTGTTATTAACACTTTCTTCACCACAGTCTCTAGCTTGATTTCATATCTGAGTGTGACCATTTTTCTACTACTGCTTTGAATCGAATGCAATAGTCACCTACTTTTTCATATTTTTGCATCCTGAGATTCTCAAAATATATTTTCAAAGTTTGAATCCTGACTTGCTTCACTTTATCACTTCCTTGGAATCCTTCTCTCAAGGCCTTCCACACCTCTTGATAAGTTACACAAGATGCAATTCTAGGAAAAATACTTTTATCTAAGGTTGCTTGTAGGTGATATAGGGCAGAGGAATTATTTTTTTGTGCTTCTTTCCTAGCTTTCTTATCAGCAACACTTAATGTGGTCCAGTCATTAGGGGAGGGTTCTGTGTAACCCTCTTTGACTACATACCAAAAACCCTTACCAAAAAGTAAGGTTTTCATTTTAATGGACCAATATTCATAGTTGGACCCATTAAACTCTGGAATGGGTAGACTAGTATTCGAGGCCATAGTTACTGACTAGAAATAAACTTTTATTGGTCTAGTACAACAATCAATAGCAAAGAAAAGCAATTACAAATTTAAATCAAATATTGCTTTCTATACAATCTCACTGGTTTCTTGATCTTCTTATTGTGGATCTCCAAGCATTGGGTTTCCAAATTTGTCAGTGATCAAGTCTTCGTCATTGCTGATGAGGATGATTTTAGGGGCTGTCTCAATTGGTTCTAGAATTTGAAGGGAATCACTATTGCTGATCTATTGGTTTGTTGGTTCCTGGGGTGCAATTTCCATTGAATCTGACTCCTCAAATCATTGTCCAAATATGTATCCTCAAAATTAGCCTCATAATCATAATTAGGGTGTCTCTAATGTGCTATGACGGTGTCCTATAACTGGTTGAACACAACTTGCAGTCTGTCTCTCTGAACTCTTTCATCAAATGATTCAACAGTCTCTCTTAGCAAAAGAAATCAAAATGCATGATAACACCTGGTATATCGGATCATCTACTCATCAATGCAAAAAACAAACTTCCTTAGAGCCTTTGAGGTTACAATTTTCACTCCTATACAATCGTTGAGGCTATTACAAAAAAAAATTAGCCTTGAACGGGGTTCTAAGGTGCAGCTAAATGGGCGCTCCAGAAGGCTTCCCGTCACTTATTTTTGCCCCCCCCTTTTACAAAGCTTGCCTCTTAGGCTTTTACATAGTTTTGCAAGGTTTTTTCAAGCCCCCTTGGGCGATTTTACAATTTTGCCTCTAAGGCAATAGGTTCAAAATTTCTTTTATAAAGTTTAAAAATCAAACTTTTTAAAGCACTTTAATAGTTTTAATTTAATAATAAAAAATATGCTTTAAAAATTATTAAAAAATAACTTTTTTTAAAAATAATTATAAAGCATTATTTTTAATTATTAAATTAATATTAAAATGAACTTTAATAAAAGTTTAATGAAACTTTAAAAAAATAAATAAATAAATAAAATGAACCTTTGTATTTTTGGTGATCTTATGGGTCAAACTCGTGACCACCCTCAACTCCGTCAAGCACTCTAACAAATGTGCCCATGCAGATTTTTGAAACCAAGTATGTGCCCCTGCGTCTTTATCCTTTCTCATCCGACGATAACAAAAAAAATAAAAAGAAATTATTTGGGCTGATGGGTTTCGAACCTGAGACCAACAACTCTTCACACTGTCGCCTTAACTACTCGGCCACATGCCTAAAGTGTGATTCAAATGTGGGTTGCCTCCTATTTCAACATTTCGGCATTCATATTTAAAATAAAAATAAAAAACTACATCCCGCATTGCTTGGGATGTAGCCTATGAGTGCGTTTAAAATAATGAATGTGCACGTTATACTTTGATTGCCTTTAGGTAATCACCTTGTGCTTTTTACTTCTCAACAGTATCCAATATTCCATCACGAACTCAGCCTCCAGTCACCAACCATCACCAACTTAGCAGCCAAGTGTTTGCCCACCTTGGTCCTGCTGTCATGCTCACCTGCCACATGCCACATCAGTAATAGTACCACATATTGCTCCCTCAGTTTACCACATCATTAGCCTCAAACTAAATGCAACCACCTCAGTAGTGGTCTCGATCTACCACCTCAGCACCTGCAGCCTCGATATGCATTCCACTAGTATCCTTTGGCTTTCCTCGCCACACGACCGACCCTATTGCTCTATCAACACCTTGGCCTCAAAATCCATGCTCGTCAATTTCTTAGGCAGCGTGCTAGCCTACTCTTCCTCAAATAGCCTTACTGCCTGGTCTCGAAGTGCATTTACCTCCTAAAAAAAGTGGGTCTTCACATGGTGCTCTGATACCAGAATGAGGGCATAAATTAGATGTAGACAAAGAAAATGATTTAATATTTTCCAATTATTCTGCAAAACCTTAGTACAATGTATATATAGTGGAAATTAAAACTAACAACATAACGATTGGAAGAATCATAGGAGATAGGGATTAGGGGAGACAGAGAGATAAGGGAATATATGAGATGGAGGGATAAGGAGATAGATAGGAGGAATAAGGGGAGAAAAAATAGGAGAGGAAAAAATGAAAAAAACTTTGCCAACATTTTTATGTGTGTCCACACTGGAGAAAACCATTTCTAGGTAACTTTTCATGTGGACGCATTCACATTATAACAATTTTAAGAACCACCAATGATCTTAGTTAATGCAAAATTTAATTAGAAAAATTAAATACCTCCTTGCACACTCCCCATAAAATTTGATCCCTGGTCGAAGTGCCTATAGCACCTTAGCTGCAGCTCCCTTGCCACATGAGCTAAGTGCTCACGTGGGAGTCAAAGGCGCCTAGAGCACTTTGACTCCTCCTTTCCCACCAAAAGCCAAAAAGGCTTTGTCCCACATTGTAGGTGGGAATCGAACATAGCACCTTTGCATTCTAAATACTTAGCACACCTTGTATTCACCACTAGCCCAACCATTGGTTGGTTTTTTGACCCTTCTACCTTTAACGCATTGACTTTCATAGATTTTGGGGGTAAATGAAAATTATAGCCTTTGTCCTTTGCTTGCTCATGAATATATTTTACCTCCACTCAATAGTCACATACATTAATAAATTCGGATACTTGTCTTTTTTGGGTGGAAGTGTTATGGTATTTATACCATATGCCTCCCTCTCTCCCACGTCGATGGAGATTATAAAAATTAAATTGTTTTTTATGCCCAACCCAAAATTGGGTTATAAACAATATTATTTTATAAATAAATTTATAATAGAAATATTATAAATTATTTATAAACTACCTTAGGCATAATTAAAATTTCAATATTATAATGAAATATCATAATATTATTTCCATTGGGCCTAGGTGTTTTCCTCTTTCGCCTTTAGACCTTTTTTGACCACCTTTAATATTATAATAATGAATATTATAATATTATCCCTTTTAGGCCTTTGCTTCAGGGTATTTAACCGTCATTTTGACCAATCATGTGGAGCTCTTAACCAAATCACTTGGGCTTAAAATATAAATATTTTAACCCTTATTTTTCCAAGTCCTACATTGATTCCTGATACTAACACTTGACATCAATGACAACACAATTAACTCAAAATTTCCAACAATCTTGATCTCTTCTAGACCTTTCTCTACTGCAAATCGGGTGTCTATAGCCTCGTTAGAGATTATCTGAATTACTCGGGAACTATATTGATTTGAATTTTTCTTTGTCTATATATATATATATAAGCATTTGATTTCTTTGCAAATGTTGTATGCACCCATTGGGTTAGAGATCACTTAAGGCTAAAGATGGAGTGTATTAGATTTTTGCCTTAATCTACAAATTAGATTGATTTTATCTTTCAATATTTCAAATAATGACCTTTAATATAGTGAGGTACATGTGGAGCTTCAGTGAAATGTTTCATTGTTACAAAATCCACTATCTTAGTCCAAAATCTAAGAAAAATTACTAAACAATTTCATTTCCTTTTCCTCAATTTGACCTATTTCAATACTAGGCCATCCATCCTACATGACAAAGGAACAAATATCAACAAAGAAACCAGATGTTAGTGGCTATTACCAAAAACTACCTTAATTAGAGGAACAAACCCAAAAGTGTGAAAATATTATAAGTGAAACAATTCCAAAATGGAAGCAAACCAAAAGTGCAAAAAGAAAATTGATAAGCAAGTGAGAACATTTTCCCTAAACCCAAAAACTAACATGAGAGAAAATAGCAAAATCTTATGAAACAAGAGATTTTGTACAAAGTGCAAAAAAATAACAAAACTAAATACAAAAGCATGAACACCAAAAATGTATATACAAGTAAATTACAAATGATGCAAGAATTCAACTGCTTCATGGGAAAAAATAATGCTTGAGAAAATACCCATTAATAGGTAAATGAATGTCCTCCCCACTCAAATTTTTCAATCAAAAAGTGTTTTCTCCAAGAATTTCTAAAATCTTATAAGGACCAAGCCAAATATTGTCAAATTTATTGTGATCACCCTTTTTCTTGTGTACCTTATCCTATAATAAAACTAAATCAGAGATCCTAAATACCTTAATCTTAGCTCATTTGTCGAACCACCTTTTAGCCATGTCCTAATGCTTACTAAAAATAAGTAAAGTATCCTCTCATTTTTTTTCTAAGTGCATAAGGTGAGTAAGATGAGCTTCAAATTTTAACATTTCTTTTGAGGTATTTCTTCATAAATTGTAAAGTTTGTAATTTAATTTTTGAAGTAAAAAATTGGATCCTGACCATAAACTAAATGATAGGGCAATTTTCTTATGGAATATTTAGTTCTTGTTCTATCTATCCATAATGAAATTTTCAATTTATTATTCCAGTTACGAGGATTATGTTCAAGTAATTTCTTATTAATTGGTAACAAGTTATTATTTGATAATTTTGCTAAACCATTACCTTGTGGATAATAATCAGAAGATAATTTGATGCTCATCTTGTTGTCATATACCCATTATGCAAGATGAAGCGAAGTAAAATAAGTATCATTATCACAAACAATTGAATATGGTATTCCAAATCTAGTCACAATGTGTTCTTCCAAAAATTGAATAACAATATTAGTACTGAAATTCTTAGTGGGAATAGCTTCTATCCATCTAGTACACTAGTCATTGGTGGTAAGAATGAAATTATGGGAAGCTAAGTAATTAGGGTTTATGACCCCTACAAAATCTAAGACCCATTGAGAAAAAATTCTCTTCTCAGCTATGAGTTGTAATGGCATAGACGCATGTCTCTCCCTATTAGCTGCAAGATGATAAATATGGCAAGAACGTATATGGGAATGGATATCTTTAAATATATGTGGTAAATAGTAATTATATATAAATATCTGTTGTATAGTTATACTTGTAGAACCATACCCCATCCCATACTTACCATGAAACTCGTGTAAGATCTAAGTGGTATTCTACTTATTCAAGCAATGAAGAAAAAATTATTTGTGGTTTTTCCTTTACAACACACCATATTTAATCATAAAGTTCACAGAGTTCAAATAAAGATATCTTCTTTGCATGGAAGTAAAATGTGAAGGACACTTACCAATCAACAAAAAATAAACAATATCAATATACCATTCATCTTGTGTGATAGCCTCTACATTATACTGTTGATAATAAATCTGACGATCAATCTTTGTAAGTGTTTTTTTCAAGCCTTGTCCTCAAAGTAGATTCATTGGATGGATATCAAGATCAAACTCCTATAAGGTAGACATAAATTTTCCTCATATTTCACCTAGTTCATTCTTCATCAACATAGTTTTCACAGTAGGGCTAGGTAAAATGGTCAAAACTCTACTGTGCAAAATGTAATGCCTAATATTTTTCATAGTTTTGAACAAGGTATATATATTTTTATCCCAAATGGTATATTTTAGCTATGCATATTTCAAATGTGAACTCATGAAAGCAATAGGGATTTCATAATTACCTAGAAAATGTATTTTAGAATTAATTTTATGAGTTAACATGTTGGCTAATGAATGATTAGATGCAAAAGTATAAATGAAGAATGGTTTCTTGTAATTAGGACTTACCAAAATAGGTGCATTAGAAATGGTATCTTTAACACTTTGAAAGTAGTCCTAGCATCACATGTCCAGCTAATGGTAACATCCTTTTTTAACATATCATATAATGATTTAACAATTTCAATAGATCTAGAAATGAATTTTCCTAAAAAAATTAATCTTTCCAAAGAATTATCTAAGCTCTTTCTTACTACCTGGAAGAGGAATATTTTGAATTACCTCTATTCTTGCAAGATCTATAGAAATTCCATTTTTTGATATTACATGTCCTAACAATTTCCCCTCAGTTACTCCAAAAAAGCACTTTCTAGGATTTAGTGAAATGCCATGTTCTCTACACCTTTGAAGAAGTTTTCTCAAATAACTAACATGGTTAGATTTATTCTTTGAGAAAATAAGGATATCATCTACATAAATGACTATTCATTTACCAATGAGTTCTCTAAAAGCATAGTCCATGGCATGCTGAAATTTAGCACATGCATTAAGCAAACCAAAAGACTTTCTCTTTTAATCAATTTTTCCCATATAGTAGTAAATACAATCTTCATTCTATCACATGGGTCAATAAGAATCTGATTATATCCATAATATCCATCAATAAAAGATACCATTTCATATCCATTAACCATTTGTAAAATGTGACCAATAGAAAGAAAATGGATGTTATATTTCTATGAAGATTTATTAAGATTCATGAAATCAATGCATAACCGAATCTCTCTAGTTTTCTTTCAAACAAGGACTATGTTTGCAACCCCTATGGAATGTCGGGCAGGAAATATAATTTTTGCATCTAAATTTTTTTTAACTTCCTTCTCTATAAGTTGTTCTAGCAATGGGTTAACTGGTCATTGTTTCTATCTGAATAGTTTAAAATCATATTTCAAAGGAATGGTATGCATGATAATGTTTTGATTGTATGTTTTTAGATCTTCATAATTCCATGCAATACAATCCATATAATCTTTAAGTGTGTGTATTATTCCTTATTTTTCATGATGTGTGCATGATTTCCAAATAAGTACATTATGTGGATATTTGTTATTTACAATATTAACTACATCATATGTATCATTTGGAGATGGGATTTTATCACACCTTTTGCTTTGGTAGTCAATATAAAAAAAAAATTGAGTGAGACAATACCATTTGGGATAAGTTTTATTTGTTACCTCATTTTATTTATCTTTATCCTCTTATAACCATTGGTCCTCGTCAATCACCTGGTTTTCAAAAACACCCAAGTTACATATAAAGTCAAAGATGGGTCTACCGCTTTCAAATACCTATAAATTTTTAAAATTGTTAGGTATAAAAGGACAAGGAATAAATTCTATTGAATTTTTTTTTAATATTATTCTATAAATGAGATTTAACGTACCTCTTACGACTTCCAAATAATATGACATGCGATTACTGTTTCTAAAAATCAAGAAATTTTAAAAACTCTAAATTCATCTATTAAGTCTCTAACTTTATTTTTGTAGTGAATTAGCATTTTGTCATGACATGTGTATTACCCCTTTAACTATTTAACAACCAAATATGAATCTTCTAGCAATTTCAAACATTTAATATTTTTATTTAAGGCTAATTGTAAATCATATATTAAAGCTTCATATTCTACAATGTTACAAGTGTAAGGAAATTGTAATCTATAGGCTACCAAAAATGACCTACCTTTAGGACTAATTAATTCCACATCAGCTCCACTACCTTGTTTGAATTTAGATCCATAAAATTTAAGCATACAAACAATATTTTCATCCTTAATTGGATTAATCTATGATATTTCATTTTTAGATTTACCTATATCCAGTTTTATTTCCAAAGTGTAAACACCTATATCATTGAGTCTAGGTTTTCTTTCAACCTTGGTTTGGTTTTCAATACCCTTCCATGGTATCCATATATATGAAAAATCAATGGCTATATATCCATTTAAGTTCCTATACCAATCTCTACTCGACAACATTACATATTTATCTGGTATGTCTACAACATGTACATCAATACATTATTGTATCCTAGGTTCAAAGTATAATTATATGTGAACATTATTAAGAATTTCAACCATATGGACCTTAGATTTATCCAATTGGACAACTATACTATTAGAAGGGATTAGTTTTAAACCCAATCTTTGACAAGCCTTGTGAGGCATGACATTATCGAATGCTCCTGAATCCACATGACAATTATGTAGTTTTCTTCTTGTAATTATTATAATTAAATGAAAGGTAGGAGCTTCTCCTTTGTCCCTTCATGAAAAAATTTACATATCCATGGTTTTCAAGGATTCATTCTTGCTCTAATTTCCAAAATCCTGCATAAAAACTCTTGTTGATTAGTCAACTTAGCAACCTAAAATAGATATATATTCACTTTTTTTTTAAATCATCCATAATATTATAGGTAATTTTATCATGTGATGGTTAAGGCTAATCAACTTTATATGGAGGTATGTGATTATTACTAGCCCATGTGTCAAGAGGAATAATGGTGTCATTTGGGAGAGTAGAAGTGAAAGGAGCTTTAGTCTTAATCCTAATATTGTAATTATGATTCCCCTTTTTGAATTGCATGAAGGCTTGAACTTTCTCTTTTATGGACCCATAATACCCTTCTTCATCTTCTTCTATTGATTCAAATGTTTCAAAAACTATTTTTGATTCTTTCCCTTTGTTAGTACTAGCCTTTTGGGAAGATATCTAGAGTTGTTTTGAATTCAGGGCACTCATTTTCACTATGTTGTGTCATGGAATGCACCCTACACCAATTGTTTAAAGCCAACTTTGAAACATTAACAATGATATTGTTTTGATTGGAACTAGTGGTAGCATTATTTTTATTAACCATGGGACTAAGTACTCCTCCATTGTTCAAATGAGTATTCCATTGTTTTCTATGAAAACTAAAATTTCTATTTTGATGATAAATTTGAGGCAATTATTTTTGCATTTTAACCATGTCACTATTGAATTTTTGGACCACTTTCTATAGATCGTTTATCTAATAATTAGGCTCATTATTCTATCCTACAGTAGGCTTATTGATTGTGTTATTCATAGTGGCAGTGGGATCTAGAAAATTTGGCAAATTTTAATTTTGTACAATCTATGGGAAGGTTGTATTTTTTTTTATGGAATATGGATGCATTTGAAATGGGTTTTGTATTGAAGAATGTTGGAATGGTTTGAGCATTTTTTTTAGCTATCTTATGAGTGGTGAATTGATTTTAAAAATATATTGGAGTGGTAGGATAAGTGGGCATGATAGGTTGATTGTATGGCACATTGAAATTATTGAATGGCATGGCATTTAACATAGGTATTTGTTGCAATAAATCTTGATTGATCATAGTCAATTGATTATAAAACCATGGTTGTCATATGGAAGGCAAATATCCTATTCCAAAACGTTGTGGCATCAACTGTTGTTTAATAGTAAAAGCCTCAATGTATGCCATGGGAAGCATAGTGATTTGAGGAGTTCTCATTACAAACATAGATGTTAAAGGGTCCAATGACCAAAAGTACATCTGTATGACAATATCTACTTGAATAGTATAAGGAGAAACTAACCTACTATACAACTTATAGAAATGAGTATTGAACATCCTTAGAGGTTCATTAGGCTCTCTCCTGGATGATGAAAACTGATGGTAGATTACAGTAGGACCTATAGGTAACCTAAATCGATTCACAAAAGTTATTTCCAACTGAGTCCAAGTTGTAATGGAATTATATGGTAAACTAATGTACCAATCATATACCATTTCATCGAAGGTGGGAGCAAACATTCTACAAGTAACATCCTCGTGTTCAACTTGGATTCTAAGCATTGCATATTTGTAAGCTTGAATGTGCTCTTCAAAAATTTTAATCCCATCATATTTATATTTAGGTAAATACCTTTATGCATTTTTGGGAATGTCATGAACTACTCTATAAATGTTTAAAGGACTACTATGGGCACCTAACCAAGTGGTAAATCCTACAACTACTTCCATTGGAGTTACTAGTGGAGGAACAAATGAGATGATGGGTAGCGATGAATCACTACTAGGTGTAAAAATAATCATATGACTCTTAGACCTTATGATTATCCTTGTAGAAGAAATGCTATGGAAAATAGTCTCTTCATAAGCCATAGATATTGTGATTATGGTCTTTTGTTCTAGCCCTAACAATGACAACAACAAGTGTTCATTTTTTTTTTGGTACTATTAATAAGAAAGAGGATTTTGAAAGGGACCCCAAAACCTTATACAAAGCACCCTTATATAGAGGTACCAAAAGAAAAATAGAACAAACATAGAGAAGAAGAAGATCCCAAAAATAGCAAGGAAGACCAGACGAATCAACCAATGAGAGAACCAAGATAGTTCTACATTATTGAGTCGAGTTTGTTAACAATATTACCAAATATTTGGGTGGCCTCCTTAACATAATCTAGATCCATATTAACAATGACAACAAGTTTTCATTAAAAATGCATCAATTACACCATAACAATAAGAAATATTCTCAATTTGTAGAAGTTTAGCACCAATGCATCATCAATTAAAGAATTTTTCAATCAATAAATGTGACAAAAAACTTTTTAAATCAAATCAATTACCCTCAATTAGGCCCTTCTTCTAGCACCAATTCTATTAAGTGATAATTTTACCCTACTGCAAAACCATACTCACAGTTAGGATTCTTCTCGAATATCCTCTCTTGCAAGGAAATATTTGTAATTTCCCCAAGGTTCCTTTTAATGTGTTAAACTTGCTTGCAATGCTTAGTGAAATGTGAAATGCTAAAAATTAATTGGATACCTTAGTGTAGCATATACCTGATAACAAGGGGCCTATTTAGCATTGATTTGATTTACAATAATTTTGTTGCTCATGTGATTTGTGAAAATGTGACATTATTGCTTAACTATCAACTTTGAAATAAAAATATCTGAATGGTGATAATCCAAATTTTATCTTCTTTTATTAACAATTTTATCTTCTTTTGTTAACAAATTTTATCTTGAATTGTTAATCAATTTTATCTTGGATTGTTAAGACTTGCTTGAAACTAAAAATAAAAGTGACTAAAATCTAACTTTGCAATGTAGGAGCTTTGAAAAGCCCATTTTTTACATAAAATGAAATTAATTTAATTTGATTTGTTTGAAAAATGCGCAATGTTTGAAATTTTAAATTTCCTTTAACATTTGAATTTGTGTAAAATTGAAGTTTTAAATTTCCTTTAACATGTGAAATTGTGTAAAATTTAAAATTTCGAATTTCCTTTAAAAATATGGATTTGTGTAAAATGAGAATTGAAAATATAATTTTGAAATTTCCATGCATTCTTTTTGGGATTTTGATTTTTTTTTTTTGTATTTTGTAATTGATGAGACTAAAAAAATATAAAATAGCTAGGGTTAGAGAAAATAAAATAAAATGACAAGTTGTCGTAACCTTTAGAAGTTCAAACTAAACCTGTATGTGTAATATTCTGCATTAAACCAACATTAGGTTGACCCATATTCACGCATTCCAACATTAATATGGTACAATATTGTGGGGAAAAGGGTGCAGTATATTAGAAAAAATAGACAAGTTTACCATACACATGCATAAAACTCACTAAAATTTCCAATATATTGCCAAAAGAAATATTTTCAAATGAAATACATTTGCAGAATACCATGCTTAAATGGCTTCCAATGGTGAAATGGTGCAGTCCAACAACTTGGGAGGAGAGGCTTCAAGACAAATCCAGTTCCAATGTGTCCTTGCTTCCAAAAAAATTCTCCCACCTTGTTTCATTAGCTTCAATGAATTTTTTAAAATTTTGAAAAGATTTCATTTACTTTTCCATCCTTTTACTTCATATTTTCTTCGATGGAAATCTCTTTCGCTTCATCTTCTTCCTTTGTCTCAACTTACAAAAACCAAGTTTAATCATTCCTATATATTTAAAAAAAATCCTTTGGTAACATATTTTTTTATGGTGCAATATGTGGGCATCCCAAATGTTACACTATGTAAGTAAATGGCCATATTCAACCACTCTCGCGTCAACATTGAAGCCCACAAATATCATGAATATCCAACCCAAAATTGTCATACATTTAGACAATGAGTCCAATGCAATTGTTGCATTTCTCAAGAGGTCTGCTAGAACTAATATTTGAAAGTCCCATGTCTCCAAACACCACATGACCTCCAAGGCAATTGAAATATTCATGAAATATGGTAGCCCTTCGAAATATTTCATATATGGACCATTATGCATGTGTTGACACTCTCATTTTTAATAATATATATATATATATAGACCTATGATGATTATCCACCATGATATGCTCAGTACCATTGCTACTTTGAAGAGACTCATACCCAACTTGTATCTCACCAACCAACTCAGTAACAAGTGAATAAATATGATACCAAATGAAATGTATGTGCTAGGTGCCACAATGCTCTGTGATTGCATAAACATTTGAATGGGAAAATTGGCCACATAAGCATATATTTGAGGAATCAAACCATAGAAAAAATGGTAGCAGTTCATGCTATTGCTTTGAACTCCTATAAAAGTAGTAAAAGGGGCTTGCAAAAGATGTAGATCAAGGTGAGGGGTATATCCATGATCACAAGGAGAATGGTGGATCTCTGAAGATAAATTCCTATCAATTTGTTTTTTAATGCTTGTCTTCGTAAGGTCTCCATAGTACTACCTATTCCTGACATGAGGCCATAAGCAAAGACTTCGATGTCAGTATTACCGAGTGAGGCAACGGTGAGATCCAAGTTCCTCAAGTGACCATAAAATACCTGCATTATTGTGCTCCATATACACCACTATCATTATGAAGCAAAATAGAAGCTTCAATTTAATTAACAATGCATCCTTCATCCTTTACCTATGTCAACACTAGTGTCCAAAGGCTATACATCTATGATTTATCCAGTATTCACACATGCTAATCCACCATGATATCCACTTGGGATCCATCTATCACCTCAAACAACTTGCAACAACCAGAGAGTGTGCAAAAACTAGAGAGTTACCACCTCCACTGTCCATTCGTAAACTATTCATAGTAGATGAGGCCCAAGCTTACCCAAAGAACACAATTCTCAAAAGCTATATCACCGTTATCCCACATTCAAGATGTGAGGTAAAGCACCATAGTATAAAATAAATACAATACACAATGATATATGACCACCTTGGGATGGTCTATCCTTTACTTGGTTTTGCAATAACCTATCATATGTTGTCATCCTCCTTGTCTATTTTTAATCTGCCATGTGGTTGCATCACCTTCATGTCTTCATCCACCATGCAAGTTTGTCATGTCATCACTATATCTATCAGTCCTCTATGGTCCAAGTCTAGTTCGTCGCCACATCATAGATCCCCCATGGTTTAAATCCAAGTTTATTCGTTTGCAATGTCTTGTCACATGCCACGTCGTTGATGTCTTGTCCCCTAGTTGTCGTTTTTGTCCCCTAGATATTATTTTTGGCTATCCATTGTGGTTCATGTCTAGATCATCACCACATCCGATCCATGTCATGTGTCTAGAGAATGTTGCTCGTTTAGGCCAACAATGTCCTATTTTCCTTGATAGGTTGTTTAAACAGTATAAAACAATAATTAGTCACATAAATATCATAATCACTTATTACATATAATATAACATAAAATTATATCAATATAATATGATATTATACCATAATATAATATAATATTATATATTAATACAACATGATATTGTATATTAATATAACATGATATTATATATGAACATAATATGATAATATATCAATATATTACATCGACATGATAATAATAGTAGAAAAACAAGATCTTGATATTATTCACTCATGAGTTGACAAGAAATTTAGCTTTAACAATGATCTACCCTATGCTCTTTACTTTTTCTAGAACCCTTTTAATGAAATCCATAATGTCAGGGGTTAAACCCACAACTAAGAAGTGTTGTAATCACAGTGACACTGAGAGGGGGGTGAATCAGTGTGATCTTTAAAATTTCTAATACATATAGTTTTAAATCTAGCAACTATTTAAAACTGATAAAAGAAATATCAAATGTAGCAAGAAAGCATGACACACAACACAGTTATTTAACGAGGTTCACCAATGTGGCTACTCCTCAAAATGACTGCTTGGACTACCATCCAAATCCAGTCAAAGCAAAGCTACAACTTTACAATATCTTTTACCAGCACCAACTGGAAGGAGCACCAACCCCTTAGCTTTATCTGCTTCAAACAGAATGGAGCACCAACTCCTAATTTACCAGCACCTACTGGAAAGAGGCACCAACCCCTTATACCAAGCTGCAACTTGGAAGTCAATAAAGATAATAAAAATGATAGAATAAAACTTTCACGTTGTTCCTTATAGTCTGCTATTTTTTTGCATTCTGCTGCTTCTGTGCAAAACACTTCGCACTGTCCGATCGCTTCTGTGTACTTCTTCGCACTCTCTGCTACAATCGGATGATCGATCACTTCTGCTGTCTGTGTGCTATCACTTTGAACTTAGATCTCCATCTCTAAACATTTTGCTCTTCTATCATGCAATCACGATATGTAGACTCGAACTATGACTTCGCACTCTGCTCGACATGAACTTCACTTACGCAACCACTCTACTCGCCTTCGCACACTATCATCGCACTTCTCACTTCAAACTCGAGGAAGCCCTCCTTTTATAGAAAGAAACTTTAGGAACAAACCCTAAAGAACGTCGACTGAGAAACCCTAGAAATTGTCGACTCCCAAACCCTAAAATCCATCGGTTGTAACCCTAAGAATGTCTGCAAAACCCTAGAAATTGTCAAAACCCAAACCCAAGAATGTCCAAAAACCCTAGAAAATGTCGCTGCAAAAACCCTAACATTCGTCGACCCGATTTAACTTTGTCGGCCTCAAACGCCTCTGCCACCTTTGTCACTTTCCTGTAGCTTATTGCCATGAAATAATAACATGTCGCGATATCGTGACACTTTTTGTAACCGTACGCCTTCTTGTCCTTGCTGTCACGAAATCGTGACCCTTTTGGCCGTTGAAAGCTTTGCCACCATTCTTGTCACGAAATCGTGACACTTCAAACTTTTGCTGACGTCATCCTCATCCTTGTCGTGAAATCGCGACGCTTTCGGCTTCCAGAGGCTTTTCTTACACCTTGTCATGAAATCGTGACACTTTCAGCTTTCGCTGATGTCATCCTTAGCTTTGTCATGAAATCATGATGCTTTTGGCTTCCAGAGGCTTTTCTTGCAACCTGTCATGAAATCGTGACACTTTTAGCTTTTGTTGACGTCATCCTCATCTTTGTCGTGAAATCGTGATGCTTTCGGCTTTTGTACACTCCTTGCTTCATGCAGTAGCGAAATCGCTACAACTTTGTGCCTTGTGCTTCCAACTTTGCTTCTACCCATGAAATATTGACTCGTAGCGAAATCGCTACACTCTTGTGCCTTGCACTTTCGACTTGAAGCATAATCGCTGCACCTTTGAGTTCTGCACTTTTGACTTGTAGCGAAATCGCTACACCTTCGTGTTATGCTTTTTCAACTCGTAGCGAAATCGCTACACCTTTGTGTTGTGCTTTTTCAACTTGTAGCGAAATCGCTACACCTTTGATTTGTGCAATTTTGACACGTAGCGAAATCGCTACACCTTTGCTTTGTGCATTTTTGACTCGTAGCGAAATCGCTACAACTTTTCACTTAACACTTTCTCCCTGCTTCGACCAGTGAAAATTCAACATGTAGCGAAATCGCTACAACTTTTCAACTTAACGCTTTCTCCTTGCTTCGGCCAATGAAATTTCAACATGTAGCGAAATCGCTACAGTTTCTCGACTTAGCTTCTTGGCCTCCAGCATGTCACGAAATCGTGACAGTTTGCCTTGCGTCTTCTCTCTCCTCCGACTTGTCGTGAAATCGTGACATTTTTGACTGTGCCTTCTCTCTCCTTCGACTTGTCGTGAAATCGTGACATTTTCGACTGTGCCTTCTCTCTCCTTCGACTTGTCACGAAATCATGACATTTTTGATTGCGCCTTCTCTCTCCTCCGACTTGTCGTGAAATCATGACATTTTTGGCTGTGCTTTCTCTCTCCTCATTTTCGTCGTGAAATCATGACATTTTCGATTGTGCCTTCTCTCTCCTCCTACTTGTCGTGAAATCGCGACAGAAAACATGTCGCGATATCGCGACATTTTTCTAACTTGTCTTTTTCTTCGAATTTTTGAAACTGGGTCACTTCTATTTTCCAGGAATTGCACTTTACATAATCTATCCTTTGAATTTTTGTTCTCTGCATCTGAATGACTTTTGAACTGTCTATCCACTGCATCATTGGATCTAACTGCTTGTGTTGACAACAATGACAAACTTCTTGCAACACCTTGCTCAACAATCTCCCCCTTTGGAATTGTTGGCAACACCTGTATACATTCCTGTAACTCTTCTCCCCCTTTGTCAATAATACCAAAGGGCTGTTGTAGACTCCCCCTGAGTCCATCCTCACACTTCTCAGGCACAATTTGTTGCATCTGGCACAAATTATGATCATGAGCAAAAGAATAGTCAAATACTCAAATGCTCCCCCTGAGAAAGTGATCCCTGTAGCTAGTCACTTCTTAGGAAGTGTGACTACTCCTAATTTGCTTCGAAGGTACTCAAATACTTCCTTGGGCAAAGGTTTTGTAAAAATATCTGCTACTTGTTCTGTAGTTGGGACATAGTCCAATTTAACTTCTCCTTCTGCAACTTTCTCCTTCAAGAAATGATACCTTATAGCAATGTGTTTTGTCCGTGAGTGCATTCTTGGATTCTTAGAGATGTTAATTGCACTGGTGTTATCACACTTTACTGATATTGGTTCACTAAAATTAATACCTAGATCTTTCAAAGTTTGTTTCATCCACAAGACTTGTGTGCAACATGTTGCTGCTGCAATATATTCTGCCTCAGCTGTAGATAAAGAAACTGACTCTTGCTTCTTACTGTGCCATGCAACCAATCTGTCCCCCAAATAGAATGCTCCTCCACTGGTACTCTTTCTGTCATCAACACATCCAGCCCAATCTGCATCTGAATATGATATAAGAGTGAAGTCTTTGCCTTTTGGGTACCACAACCCATACTCCATGGTGCCCTTGAGATACCGAAAAATCCTTTTAACTGCTGTCACATGAGTCTCTTTGGGACTGGCCTAAAATCTAGCTACCATGCAAACTGCCTGCAGAATATCAGGTCTAGTGGCTGTTAAATATAGTAGACTTCCAATCATAGATCTGTACATGGTTTGGTCTACAGGTGGAGATTTGTCTTCTTTACTCAATTTGCAACTGTTGTCATGGGAGTCTTGGTCGGCTTACAGTCCTCCATAGTGAACCTTTTTAGCATTTCTTTCACATATTTGATTTGGGAAATGAATATGCCTTTCTCATTTTGATTAACTTGTAGCCCAAGAAAGTAAGACAGTTCACCAATCATAGACATTTCAAATTCATTCTGCATCTTATTTGCTAAGTCTTTACAAGATTCATCTTTGTTGCTCCCAAATATGATATCATCTACATAGACAACTAGAACAATGAGATGCCCACCTTCTATTTTTACATATAGATTCTCGTCCACTAAACCTTTCTTGAATCCCTGTTGAGAGAGATAATTATCTAGCCTTGCATACCATGCCCGTGGTGCTTGTTTTAATCCATACAATGCTTTCTTTAATTTGTAGACAAGGTTAGGATCTTCACTAATTTGAAAGCCATATGGTTGTTCAATATAGACCTCTTCTTCAAGTTTCCCATTTAAGAAGGCAGATTTTACATCCATCTGATAAACTCTGAAGTTCTTGTGAACTGCTAGTGCCAAAAACATTCTAATAGCTTCTAGTCTGGCCACTGGTGCGAAAGTCTCTTCAAAATCAATGCCTTCGACACTGTGCATAGCCTTTGCAAACCAGTCTTGCTTTGTTTCTAATGACCTGACCGTCTTCATTTAATTTGTTTTGAAATATCCATTTGGTGCCAATTACATTCTTATTTGCAAGTCTAGGTACCAATTCCCAAGTTCTATTCTTTTCAATCTGATCTAACTCTTCATTTATTGCTTTCATCCAGCTATCATCTTTGTTGGCTTCATCTATGTTTTTGGGCTCAATGCTTGATAAAAGAGAGTAATTACTTATTACTTTCCTTCTTGTTTGAACACCGGCTATGGGATCTCCAATTATTTGATCTGTTGGATGATTTTTCTGCCAGCTGCCAGTTTTAAATTTCTTATTTTCTTGTGCTTTTGAGTCATCGATTAAGTCAACTAAATCAATTGTAGGTTTGTTTCCTTCTTCATTTACCTCATCTCCTTCAAAAACATCTTCATAGATTGGGTAGTTTTCCTCAAAGTCAATTAACCGTGTTCTACCTTCATCAAATTTAACATCTGCACTATCCACAATTTTCTTGAGTCTCTTGTTGTAGCATTTGTAAGCTTTACTTTTTGGAGAATATCCAACAAAGACACCTTCATCTGCTCTATCTTCAAATTTCTCGAGATTGTCATCAGTATTTCTGATATAACACTTACAGCCAAATACTTTGAGATGTTTTGTTGTTGCTTTTCTACCAAACCACAACTCATAAGGAGTTTTGCTTTCATGAGTCCTTAACATATATCTGTTTTGGAGGTATACTGTTGTGTGAACTGCTTCTTTCCAGAATCTGTCTGCTATTTTATTTTCTGCCAGCATAGTGCGTGCCATTTCCTGAATAGTTCTGTTCTTTCTTTCTACTACACCATTCTGCTGGGGAGTTCTAGCTGCTGAATATTGTCTCCTGATGCCATGATTTTCACAGTATTCTAAAAATTCATTTGAAATGAATTCTCCTCCTCTATCTGATCGTAAACATTTGATCCTTTTTCCTGTTTCATTCTCAACTAGATGTTTGAAGGATTTGAACATTTGAAAAGCTTATGTTTTATCTTTTAAGAAAAATATCCAGGTCATTCTGGAATAATCATCGATACATAACATAAAGTATTTGTCTCCATTTATGCTTTGTGTTCTCATGGGTCCACATAAGTCCGTATGTATAAGTTCCAGAGGCTTGCTAGTGTGGTACTCTTTTGTTTTGAATGAAACTCTGGTTTGCTTTCCCTTCTGACATGAGGCACAGACAATATTTGAAGGTTTTCTAATGGTTGGAATATCTCTCACTGCTTGTTTTGAGCTGATTTTCACTAAGTTGTCAAAACTTATGTGTCCAAGCCTCTTGTGCCACATCCAGTTCTCTTCTTCTTGTCCAATGAAGCACATACCTTCTGAAGATTCTGAGAGTGTGTACAGGTTGCCAGACGTCCTTGAGCCGGTTGCTATTAATTTCCCGTTGTTTATTTTTCTGACTTCACAACCCTGCTTCTTGAAGACTACTTCATGTCCTTTATCACAGATTTGACTCACACTTAACAGATTGTGTTTCAGACCATCCACAAACAGAACTTCTTCTGACTTAATTTTCCCATCACTAATTTTGATAGATCCTTTTTCGATTATCTTGGCTCCATCATTGTTTCCGAACTTTACAGAGCCACCCTCATATTTTTGTAGTTTTTCAAACTTCTGTTTATCACCTGTCATATGACTTGAGCAACCACTATCAAGAATCCATGGAACACATTTATTTTGAGCCTTGAAAGCTATCTGTACTATTAGAGATTCCTTTTCTTCTTTGAGTTGTTCTTTCTGTTTCCATTCTGTTTTGACCGTGGTATTGGATTCTAGCTTGGATTTCCCCTTTTTAGACTCTTGCACATATCTTTCAGAATGATTTCTACTTTGTTTTGCCCTATATGGTTGAACTCTTCTTTTCTGAATTTGATTTGAAACAGAGGTACTATGACAGTTTCTAGCAATATGCCCAAAGTTGTGACAATTGAAGCATTCTATTGCATAACTTATTAGAGGAGCAAAAGCATTTCTACTAGTGAAACTTCTTGGTCCTACATTATACTTGCAGTCAGCAATTTTATGTCCATAAGCATTACATTTGAAACAGAAACCATAAAAGTAATGATTGAACCTGAAAGATGGTCTTTGCCAAGTTGTTGCAGGAGCCTTAGATCTTCTTTTCTTTTGATGTGTGACCTTGGTAAAGCCATCATTGTCAGTTCCTATTTCAGGACTGGCATTACTGCTTTCTTTTGCCTGATTTGTTTTTCTTTCAATAGCCTGTTTCTTGTCTTTACTCTTTTCACATTCAACATTGCTTGCCTTTGGTCCATTTGATGATTCTCCTTCAGTAAAGCCCAGACCGAATTTGATACCTGTGGGTCTTTGATCGCTTAGGATTTTGTCCAGCTTCATCGAACTTTCTTCACGTTTTAAATGACGACTAATTTTTTGATCCGACTCTTGTATCTGTATTCGAAGACCAACATTTTCTTCTTCCAATTTGCAATAGTAATCTATCTTCATGGTTACCTGTACTTCAAGATCTTCTGACATTTTCTTGTACTCTTTTGTCTGTGTTTTTAGACTGGCTATAATGTCACTTGCATCCTCAAGCTTCCTTGATAGTTTTTTATTTTTTCTCTTCTCAGATTTCCATTCTATAAGGGCAGAAACTAGTTCACCTTCTAGATCAACTTCAGCCTCAGTTTTTTCAACAGACAGTATAGAGTTCATACCTTCTTCCTTCTCTGAGATTTTTGCCTTTTCAAAATTTTTGACTTCAAATGCCATGAATAGAGCTTCGCCTGTTCCTTCTTCAGAATCCTCACTAGAGTTGTCTTCTGAGGAATATGCATTCCTGGATATAAAGCTTTTCTTTTTGAAATTGCCTTTTCTGAAGTTAGATTTCTTTCTCCATTCACCTTTTTCTTGATGTGAAGTTTCCTCACCTTTGTCCTTCTCATTGAGAGGACATTTGGTTGCAAAGTGTCCAATTCCCCCACAGTTGAAACATTTAAAAGGTAGTTTTCCTTTGTACTTTCCTTTGCCCTTTCTCAACTTTCTGACAAAATTTGCTTCCATTTCATCTGAAATTTCTTCTTCTTCAGACTCTTGTTTTGTGTCTTTACCTTTTTGGGCTTTAAATGCTGCTTCTCTGTCTGTAGGATTAGACTTTCCTATTCTCATTTCATAAGCCGTCAAGGAACCATGCATCTCATCCATACTGAAATGATTTAAGTCTTTAGCTTCTTCTATGGCAGAGACTTTAGAATCAAACCTGTGAGGAAGCGACCTTAAAACCTTTTTCACAATAGTAGCATCATCCAACTCTTCGTCGAGGCCTCTCATTGAATTAGTGATTCCATTTACCCTTTGCATGAAGGCCTCTATGTTCTCATCGTTGGTCATTTTTAGTGATTCGAATTGAGCTCGATGAGTTTGCGACTTAGCTTCCTTGATCTTGTCATCTCCCTCATGAATATTCTCCAGTTTGTCCCACACATCTTTTGCTGAAACACAGTTTATGATTTTGACCAACTCACTGTCCACTAATCCACACATGATGGCATTTTTAGCTTTAGAATCATTTTCAAACTCCTTTTTACCGGTGCTATCGGTTGGAGCAGTAGAGTGAGAGCTGTGTAACCATTAACTACTGCATTCCAGATGTCAAATCCCAAAGCTCGGAGATATGTTTGCATTTTGATCTTCCAGAAAGCATAATTTGTTTCGTCAAACAGTGGTGCCTTGTTTGAGGAGAAACCTTCACCACCTGCCATAATGTCACTACTGGGATCACCCTAGCTGATTGAGCCTATTCAGGTACCTAGCTCTGATACCAATTGTTGTAATCACAGTGACACTGAGAGGGGGGTGAATCAGTGTGATCTTTAAAATTTCTAATACATATAGTTTTAAATCCAGCAACTATTTAAAACTGATAAAAGAAATATCAAATGTAGCAAGAAAGCATGACACACAACACAGTTATTTAACGAGGTTCACCAATGTGGCTACTCCTCAAAATGACTGCTTGGACTACCATCCAAATCCAATCAAAGCAAAGCTACAACTTTACAATATCTTTTACCAGCACCAACTGGAAGGAGCACCAACCCCTTAGCTTTATCTGCTTCAAACAGAATGGAGCACCAACTCCTAATTTACCAGCACCTACTGGAAAGAGGCACCAACCCCTTATACCAAGCTGCAACTTGGAAGTCAATAAAGATAATAAAAATGATAGAATAAAACTTTCACGTTGTTCCTTACAGTCTGCTATTTTTTTGCATTCTGCTGCTTCTGCGCAAAACACTTCGCACTGTCCGATCGCTTCTATGTACTTCTTCGCACTCTCTACTGCAATCGGATGATCGATCACTTTTGTTGTCTATGCGCTATCACTTTGAACTTAGATCTCCACCTCTACACATTTTGCTCTTCTATCACGCAATCACGATATGTAGACTCGAACTACAACTTCACACTCTGCTCTGACATGAACTTCACTTGTGCAACCACTCTACTCACCTTCGCACACTATCATCGCACACCATACTTCAAACTCGAGGAAGCCCTCCTTTTATAGAAAGAAACTTCAAGAACAAACCCTAAAGAACGTCGACTGAGAAACCCTAGAAAATGTCAGATCCTAAACCCTAAAATCCATCAGCTATAACCCTAAGAATGTCGTCTACAAAACCCTAGAAATTTTTGGTAGCAAAACCCTAAGAATGTCGGCTACAAAACCCTAGAAAATGTCGGCAAAAACCCTAACATTCATCGACCCAGATTTAACTTTGTCGGCCTCAAACGCCTCTGCCACCTTTGTCACTTTCCTGTAGCTTATTGTCGTGAAATAATAACATGTCGTGATATCGTGACACTTTTTGTAACCATACGCCTTCTTGTCCTTGCTGTCGTGAAATCGTGACCCTTTTGGCCGTTGAAAGCTTTGCCACCGTTCTTGTCGCGAAATCGTGACACTTCAAACTTTTGCTGACGTCATCCTCATCCTTGTCGCGAAATCATGACGCTTTCGGCTACCAGAGGCTTTTCTTACAACCTGTCATGAAATCGTGACACTTTTCAGCTTTCGTTGACGTCATCCTCATTCTTGTCATGAAATCATGACGCTTTTGACTTCCAAAGGCTTTTCTTGCAACCTGTCATGAAATCGTGACACTTTTAGCTTTTGCTGACGTCATCCTCATCTTTGTCATGAAATCATGATGCTTTCGGCTTCCGTACATTCCTTGCTTCATGCAGTAGCGAAATCGCTACAACTTTGTGCCTTGTGCTTCCAACTTTGCTTCTACCCATGAAATATTGACTCGTAGTGAAATCGCTACACTCTTGTGCCTTACACTTTCGACTTGAAGCATAATCGCTGCACCTTTGAGTTCTGCACTTTAGACTTGTAGCGAAATCGCTACACCTTCGTGTTATGCTTTTTCAACTCGTAGCGAAATCGCTACACCTTTGTGTTGTGCTTTTTCAACTTGTAGCGAAATCGCTACACCTTTGATTTGTGCAATTTTGACACGTAGCGAAATCGCTACACCTTTGCTTTGTGCACTTTTGACTCGTAGAGAAATCGCTACAACTTTTCACTTAACACTTTCTCCTTGCTTCGACCAGCGAAAATTCAACATGTAGTGAAATCGCTACAACTTTTCAACTTAACGCTTTCTCCTTGCTTCGGCCAGCAAAATTTCAACATGTAGCAAAATCGCTACAGTTTCTCGACTTAGCTTCTTGGCCTCCAGCATGTCGCGAAATCGTGACAGTTTGCCTTGCGTCTTTTCTCTCCTTCGACTTGTCGTGAAATCATGACATTTTCTATTGCGCCTTCTCTCTCCTCCGACTTGTCGTGAAATCGTGACATTTTTGTCTGTGCCTTCTCTCTCCTCCGACTTGTCATGAAATCATGACATTTTCGACTGTGCCTTCTCTCTCCTCCGACTTGTCGCGAAATCATGACATTTTCAGCTGTGCTTTCTCTCTCCTCATTTTTGTCACGAAATCGTGACATTTTCGGCTGTGCTTTCTCTCTCCTCCTACTTGTCACGAAATCACGACAGAAAACATGTCGCGATATCGCGACAGTTTTCTAACTTGTCTTTTTCTTCGAATTTTTGAAACTGGGTCACTTCTATTTTCCTGGAATTGCACTTTACATAATCTGACTATCCTTTGAATTTATGTTCTCTGCATCTGAATGACTTCTGAACTGTCTATCCACTGCATCATTGGATCTAACTGCCTGTGTTGACAACAATGACAAACTTCTTGCAACACCTTGCTCAACAAGAAGGACTTGCAAATTACATTGATTTTCTTTATAACATTAGAAACTAGACCTCAACTCACATTAGAATTTTCTTAATAAACACTAATTAGCAAGACATTTTATACAAACCAAAATATCACATTAATAGCAAAATTTCATGTGGGTCCCCAAATTGGGGTAAGTTGTGCAATGGAAACAAGATATCCATTACACGGGTTTAACCACCACTGGGACTGAACTCCACCCAACATTATCATGAGGAAACTTTGGCATCGAATCTCATCCCTGTTCGAAAGAAGAAGTGATGAGAAAAACTTACCTTCTGCGAGAAAATGGATCCTCGTTGGCATCAAATAATAGAACACCCGACTTATTCCAAGCATCGAGTCGAGGAGCTTAGGAAGAAACCTTGAGATAAGATAGAAGTATAATTTGAGATCGATTCACAACATTACCTGAAACTTGACGAAATTTCCTTTTCTAATTTTATTAACCAAAATATATTAATTTATCATTCTTTAGGTCAAATTATCCAAAATTCATACTACTTCCAAAAATTTTATCCCTTAAATGAGGATTTTTTTCCAGAGTCGTATATGATAAATAACTCAAATTCATATTCCTATTCATTAATTTATGTGTTTATGATAGGCCAACCTCATATCTAGATACTCTTAACATTTTATCCTTTTCATTTGACATCACTAGGTTGTACTTTATGTGTTTAAAATATTTCCAAAATGTTTGATGTATATGTACTCATGGATTAATACTATCGTATATATAACATCAAATATATATACAAATATATACACACACAGATGATCTATTCACATTGTAACATCTCGAGGAAATAGAGAGTTCATACATGGCAACGATATCAATTGAAACACTTAAAAAGAAGAGAAGATTAAGAAAGAGTACAAACACGAAGTTGAAATTGGAATTATGATTAGGATTTCTAGCGTAAAGCTTTAGTCTTTGTGCCCTAAGAATTTAATTTAGAAATGGAAAACTCTCCTCCAAAGTTGCTTGATTACTTTCCATGAGTAAAATGGTAAAGAAATAATGTCTTGTTATTTCAAAGAACACAAAAAATTATGGCGATAAGATTTGTGGTGATCTAATCTATTAGACGTCATATCTGGTTTAATTTTCTATCACCCTTCTTTATACCAAATTTCACAGACTTTGATAACCAACATTTCTCGAAGCCTATTGAAGTATTTCTCCTTTAAAGGTTTTGTAAATATATCTGCTAACTGCTCCTTGGAACTGTAAAATATTAACTCAATTTCATTAAATTTCACTAGCTCTCTAATGAAATGATACCGAATTTCAAAGTGCTTTGTCCTACCATGAAACATTTTATCCTTCGATAGTGCTATGGAAAAATTATTGTCACAAAAAATGTTTGTTGCCCCTTCTGGTGGATGATTCATCTCACCCAATATTCTTCGTAGCCATACTGCTTGGCATGTAGCTGAGATGGTAGTAACATACTTTGCCTTAGCAGTGGACAATGCAACTATCAGTTTCTTCTTGGACAAGCATGAAATTTCTCCCGATCTAAGATGGAAAGCATATCAAAAAGTGCTCTTTCGATCATTAGTGCTACCAGCACAATCGCTATCTATGTAGCCAATCAGTTCTAGTTGGTCTTTTTTGGCATAAAATATTCCATGGTTTCACGTCCCATCAACATAGCATAAAATATTTTTTCTTGCTTTCTAGTGTGTTTCCTTCAAAGTCTCCATAAAACTGCTAATCAAGCTCACTCCAAACATAAAATCTAGTCGAGTTGTAGTTAAACTGTTACATTCCAAACATAGCCTGCGTCGGCTATGTTTTCCAAGCGTTTAATATTTAGTATATATTGATTCACAATAGTTTATTTGAAATTATCATTTTTATTTTTGAACTTCATCTGCGTTATTCGCATTGGCCTATACGGCGAGGGTGTGCCCACCTCAAGTGGCATTTAATTATTTTTTAGTCTTCCGCTACAAATTCTTATTGTTATATTATTTTTATCATTCTGTTTCGAAAATCTCTCTTCTTCTCATTGTGCAGAAGGATAGATATATCCTTCCAAGTGGTATCAGTCTAGACGATTCCGGGAGCGCCTGCGTACTCGAGCAAGCTATTTTACAGTCGCCTGATGCGTTTCATTTAATTTTCCGTCCCCGTCGTGCGCATCTTCGTCACCGTTCATTCCATTTTCCATCATCGTTCGTCGCATTTCCGTCACCTTCCGTTCGAATTCCTGTCCCAAAAATGCAAGCAGCGACGGCCAGGGTCTCAGATCTTCCTTCGCAGTCAAAATCCGAATGCCAGGTCGTTAAATCATCCACAGTCCAGCACAAACCTTCGCGAGCTTCGTCAACCAATCGTAAATCGTGATTAATTTTTTAAAACCGGGAAAGCTAAGGTTGTCGATTAATTTTTATTCGCTGACGTCAGTTACATTTAGCCGCTGCGTTGGGTTTAGTTTTATTTATCCCACATTGGGTATACACGGTGCAAAACAAGGTTTAAATCACATTCGCCACACCTTCTACGGTGTGACTTCGGTCACACAATAGGAGCTCCTTCGCGTTGTCTACGTCGTACCGTGTTGTCGTGTCGTCCTTACGGTTCGGTCCCCTCTTGCTGTCCTGTTCGCGTCGTGTCGTTCTTGTTGTCGCGTCGTGTCAGTCCTTGCCAAGTGTCCGCGCTGTCCACATGGTTGTCCGTCGTTCTTGTCATCGCGTCGTGTTAGTCCTTATCGAGCGTCTGCGTTGTCCGCATGGTTGTCCGTCGTGTCCTCTTGTCGTCGCATCGTGTCAGTCCTTACCAAGCATCCGCGTGGTTGTCCATTGTGTCCTCTAGCCGCATAGTGTCCAGTCCTCCGCATCCACGTTGTCCTGAGGTCGAGTCCGTCTCGCTGGTTGGTTGTCATGTTCGTTGGGTCGTGTCGTGTCTCATCGTGTTCCATTGTCGCTGTCACGTGTGTCCTTGTCTAGTCGGATCACGTCTTGTGGTGTCCTAGACACGCCTTGTCCTTGTCTAGTCGGGTCGTGTCCGTTGAGTCTCGTGTCTTAAGATTCGTGTCTTGTCAAGCACTTATCTGAAGGATCCTACAACATCCAATTCCGTGCCGCAGTTGGAGTGGCAGTTAAGGCAGAAAAAACAACAAATTTTGCAGAAATTGAAGATCAAGGATTACTAAGCAAGAAATTTTGAGCAGTGCATGAGTAGAAGTTGGATCAAAGGTCCTGACGGTCGATTATCAAGCTCGAAAATGACCAATAACAACGCAAGAAGACCTAATCGAAGCCCAGGTACAAAAAATTCTCCTTCTCCTTTCAAAATTGGTAGTTATAATCCACATCATCCACTGGTAGACCCTATGGCTACTAACCCTCCCCCAACTCACGAAAACATCACACAAGGAAACTCAAGTAACTCAGCCATTTCCAACGATGAATCTCTTCGACTCTTACTAGAGGGTATGAACGAAATTAGTCTCAACCTAAAATCCCTAGTGCGAGCACAAAACCAGCTTAATCCCAATACTAATCCCCAATATCACTCCCATGCCCAAAGGAATGAAGACAATGTCGATCAAAATGACGATTGGGAACAACAAATAGGCACTTCGGATAATTCCAGGGATCGCTATCATAGACAGCGGTATAACCAAGATCAAGAAAGGGATACGGGTTATCACCAACCGAGAGGCCCTAATAATTTTCCACGCATTGATATGCCCACTTTTGAGGGTCATGATCCTCGTGGTTGGATAGCCAAAATGGAAGGCATTCTCGACTTATATCAAATTAAGGAAATTGATAAAGTCCCTTTCGCTGCATCAAAATTAGGCACTGAGGCCTACCAATGGTTCGTATGGCTTAAACGAGAGAAAGGAGCTACTATTAACTGGAGAAAATTCACTACCTCTTTTTTAGAAAGATTTGACGAAGGAGCTACATCATCATACACAGTAAGACTGTTATCTCTTAAACAAGAAGGATCGGTTAGCGAATTCGTTTCGGAGTTTACCAGTTTACTACCATACACTTTAGACCTCAGTCCCGACACAGTGGTAGGAGCTTTTCGCAATGGATTGAAAGAAAATATTCGAGTGGAGGTAGACATGCACAATCCAACCTTGCTGAACGATTGTATAAGAATAGCTAAGCTGGCCGAAAAGAGAAATCAGTTGTCTGCACGGCGTGACACTTATAGTCGTCCTTCGTATCGCAACAATTCCTTTCGTAGAAATGATCAACCATCAAGATACTTTTGTTATAAATGTCGCACTCATCACCCCAAGGAACAAGCATGTGCCCAAAAACAAAACTTTCATATTGAAGGCGATCACTATGAAGGAGAAGAGGAAGAACCTTACCAACCAGAAGAACCTATGCCAGAAGAACTACCAAGTACTCTAGAAGAAAAAGAAGAGGATACAATGGCGATCTCCGTGCATGCCCTCATGGGTTTAACCGCCCACCATACCATCAAGGTACCGGGATTTCTCCGCCAGAAAAAGGTGAATGTGCTAATTGATTCCGGTAGTACCCACAATTTTATCGACATCAAAACAGCAAAAGCTTTGAATTTATTCATTAACTCTTCCAACAAAGACAAATTCCAGGTTCTAGTGGCCAACGGGGTGAACGCACAATGTGTTGGTCGCACATCTCAAGTTTCCATAAAAATGGGAACTTATACCTGGTTTGGATCCCTTTTCGTCATGAATTTGGGGAACTCTGATGTCATTTTGGGAGTTGAATGGTTGGAAACATTAGACACGGTTAGCTTCAACTTCAAAAAATTATTTGTGGAATGGAAGGAAAACGGACGAGTCATTCGCTTACAAGGCATTACTACTCCTCCATCACAAATGGTGAGCTCTCATAGTATGGAGAAGATGTTAAAAAAGGGTGGATATGGGTTTATAGCTCAAATTAATTGTTTGGAAAAACAATCTCAAGCAACTTCGGATATTACTGCTCCAGAGTTACAAGACATCATAACACATTACGAAGAGGTTTTCCAAGAACCTAAAGGATTACCACCTAAACGATCTCATGACCATGCCATCCATTTGATTCCAGGGAGTGTCCCACCTAACAATCGTCCTTACCGCTATCCTCAACCACAAAAGACAGAAATCGAACAGATCGTTCAGGATTTGTTGGATCACGGAGTCATTCGTCACAGCACTAGTCCTTATTCCTCACCTGTCGTTTTGGCTAGACGAAAAGATAACTCTTGGCGTATGTGTCCTGACTTTCGTTCTCTCAATAAACTCACTATCAAGGACAAATTTCCTATCCCTGTCATAGATGACCTACTAGATGAGTTGCATGGTGCAAAATTTTTTACAAAATTAGACCTTCGCTCCGGATTTCACCAAATCCGTGTCAGAGAAGAAGATATTCCTAAAACTGCTTTTCGTACTCATGAAGGTCATTACGAATTTTTGGTCATGCCTTTTGGTCTCACCAATGCACCATCCACATTCCAAAGTCTCATGAACCAAGTGTTTCGCCCACTCCTCCGTAAGTTTGTGTTAGTTTTTTTTGATGATATTCTCATATACAACAAAACATGGACGGATCATTTACATCATGTGGATAAGGCCCTTCACATTTTACACAAAGAAAAGTTATTTGTCAAACGTTCCAAATGTTCATTTGGTGTTCAAGAAGTCGAGTATCTTGGTCATATAGTTTCACACGAGGGCGTCAAAGTGGATCCCAATAAGATTAAGGCAATTCAAGAGTGGCCTTTACCTAAAACCATCAAGAAACTTCGTGGTTTTTTGGGTCTCACGGGCTACTATCGCAAGTTTGTACAAAATTATGGTAAGATTGCAGCACCTCTCACCGCACTCACAAAGAAGGATGCTTTTCGTTGGTCGACAGAGGCTTCTCAAGCCTTCGAAGCTCTTAAGAAGGCCATGTGTACAACTCCAGTATTAGCAACTCCCAATTTTCACAAACCATTTATTATCGAATGTGATGCATCAGGAACAGGAATTGGGGCTATACTAATGCAAGAAGGTCATCCATTGGCATTTGAAAGTAAACAACTTTCCGAGAAAAATTTGGGAAGATCAACATACGAAAAAGAAATGTTGGCTATTCTTCACGCAGTAGAAAAATGGAGACACTACCTAATCAGTAGCCGCTTCATTATAAAAACAGATCATAGTAGCCTCAAACATTTTCTTGAGCAAAGGTTTTCATATCCGAAACAAAATAAGTGGTTAACCAAACTGTTGGGCTATGATTTTGTTATCGAATACAAGAAAGGGAAGGAAAATATAGCCGTCGATGCGCTGTCCAGGAAATATGAAGATGAAGTAGTCATTAACGCTATTTCAGGTCCTTGCTCCCAATGGGTGAATCAATTACAAGATGAATGGTTGTCCAATAGCGAAACTGCTCAGATACTTCAAGAATTATCTATAGGGTCCTCTAAACACCCTTTGTTCTCTTATGAAGATAAAATCCTCCGGAAGAAGAACCGCATTTACATTCCACACAATTCAGAACTCAAATCGAAGATCCTCGACGAATCACACGCTTCTCCATCAGCAGGACATTCAGGATTTTTGAAGACATATTTAAGGGTCAAACAATCATTTTGTTGGAAAGGATTAAAAGCAGAAGTCAAACAATGGGTAGCAGAATGTGAAGTTTGCCAGCGCAATAAAGGAGAAACAGTCAAATCACCAGGATTGTTACAACCATTACCCATCCCTGAACGACGGTGGGAACATATATCCATGGATTTTATTGAAGGTCTTCCAAAGTCAGAAGGCAAGACAGTAATCTTCGTCGTCGTAGACCGGTTATCCAAATACGCTCACTTTCAGGCTTTACAACATCCATTTTCCGCAAGCAAGGTGGCAAAGGTATTTATGGATTCAATTTTCAAATTACATGGTATGCCAAAAAATATTGTAAGTGATAGAGATCCCATCTTCACTAGTAACTTTTGGCGGGAATTATTTCGACTTAGTGGTACCAAATTGAACATGTCTTCAGCCTACCATCCACAGACAGATGGTCAAACAGAAGTAGTTAACAAATGTTTGGGTACGTACTTAAGATGTTTCGCTCAAGATAAACAATACCAATGGAGCCATTGGTTAGCATTGGCGGAATGGTGGTACAACACTTCTTACCATTACTCAATTAAGATGTCTCCATTTGAAGCATTGTATGGCACCAAACCTCCAACGATCGCAGATTACGTACATGGATCATCCAAAGTAGCCAAAGTGGATGATTGGTTCCAACAAAGGCGAGTCTACACTCACCATCCTCAAAGAGAATTTAGTCCAAGCACAGAATCATATGAAACAACAACAAGACTTGCACCGATCAGAGAGAACTTTTAATATAGGTGATTGGGTGTTCCTAAAGTTGCAACCTTACAAACAATCCTCGTTAAGGATAAAGTCCAGCCAAAAGTTGGCTCCACGATTCTATGGTCCCTACAAAATTGTGCGCCGCATTGGAGAAGTAGCCTATCAATTAGAGCTACCTACATCATCACGAATACACCCGGTATTTCATGTTTCATGTCTCAAAAAAGTAATTGGTCAGAAAGTACAAAGTCAATCAGAATTACCAGTGCTCGATGAGGAAGGACGCATACATCTCCAACCTGAAGATATACTACAACATAGAATCCGAAGACTGAGATCACGTCAGATTCAAGAATTTCTCATTAAATGGCAAGATTTACCAGAGGAGGATGCCACATGGGAACCTGAAAGTATCTTCCAGACATTTCCAGCTTTGAGGACAAAGCTTTCCGAGGAGGGGAGTCATGTTACATTCCAAACATAGCCTGCGTCGGCTATGTTTTCCAAGCGTTTAAAATTTAGTATATATTGATTCACAATAGTTTATTTGAAATTATCATATTTTATTTTTCAAACTTCATCTGCGTTATTCGCATTAGCCTATACGGCGAGGGTGTGCCCACCTCAAGTGGCATTTAATTATTTTTATTCTTCCGCTACAAATTCTTATTCGTTATATTATTTTTATCATTCTGTTTCGGAAATCTCCTTCTGCACAAGTTATATCCTTTCATAAACACATGATACTTCCAAATAACCTCTTAAACATAGTTGGATCAACATTTTTATTGGAATCCATCTTGCTCAGCTTTAGACCTATGGCAATAGGTGTGATGGCATGTTTGATTTCCTCCATATTAAACCTCTTTAGGGCATCTCTCGCATCCTTACCCTGAGAAATGAATATGTCATTTGCATATTGGTCAACTTCAATGCCTAGAAAGTATTTCATTAGCCCTAAGTTCGTCATCTTGAACTCCATTATAGTTGTTTAGAACTGGTCAAACAATACGTTATTGTTGCTAGTGTATATCATATTGTCCACATACAAGCATATGAGTATCATTACATCTTCTACATTTATCTTTAGGTATAGGGTGTGCTCATATGGGAATTTGATGAACCCATTCTCCTAAAAATAGCCATCAATCTGGTTTTACCATGCCCTGGGTGCTTGCTTCAACCCATGCAGGGCCTTCTTTATCTTCTATGTAGACCTCTTCTTTTACCACTTTGTTGAGTAAGGTAGACTTGGCATCCATATGGTACACATTCAAAACCTTCTAGGATGCCAATGCCAAGATCATCCTGATTGTGTCAAGTCTCACTATAGGCACATACACCTCATGATAGTCAATTCTAGACTTCTGCTTGTAGTCTTTCACCACCAATTTGACCTTATGCCTATCAAATTCTCCTTGGGTATTAAAATTCATGTTGTATACCCATTTGACCATAATGGTCTTCTTCCCTACTGGGAGATCCATAAACTGCTATGTCTAATTTTTCTCTATGGTTTCTATTGCCTCATCCATTGCCTTCACATATTTTTGATTTTGAATTGCTTCTTCAAATGAAATGGATCACACTCAAAAAATAAAACAAAGTCAGAATGTTCTTCATCTTCATTATTTTGGGTTACCTCATAGATGTCTTGCAAGCTCCTCATCTTTGCTGGAGTTCTCAAGTTGGAGATCCTGCTTGTAAGTGGAGGCGATTGTGATGATGAGGTGGTATTGCTGCTAGCTCCAGTGTTACTGCTTGAAGCTGCAGGCTGATGCACTTTGTCTTATTCCAAGTCTTAAAAATCAATTATTGATGGCTTAGGCTAGATAGTCTTTGATTTCTAGTTCCAGGCTTCATCCTCTAAGAAATTTGCATCTCAAATGATAATAAACTTCTTTTTCACAGGATTATACAGCCAATATGCCTTCGATTCTTTTTTTTTATTTGTGGAAAACATCCCAAAAGGGATGCCACTTTCGGGTAAGACCCAAGGAGGCATGGGTATCCATTCTGCAAAAACGCCCGGGACTCGGACCTGGCCTACCACCTTTGACACACTCAAGGAGCAAACAAACACACAAACCCAATTAAAAATAAGCAAATAACAACAAAAATAATAAAATAAAATAAAAAACATGCTCCTTGAGTGTGTCAAAAACAAAAGCACAACCAAACACGCACAATAAGATAAAAGAAACCACAACACAAACCACATAGAAAAACACAAGAAATACATAACAAAACACAGACAAGACAAAAACAACAGAACACTACAAAGACATAACCCAAAAAAAAAACAAGAAAAATAAACACAATCAAAACCTTAAAAATTAAAAAATAAAACAAAAATAAAAATAAAAAACAACCAACAACAGACAATAAAAAAAACAAAAAATATAGAAAACACTCACCCATAAAAACACGAAATAACACAAACAAAGAGAAACCCAAGAACAAGAACGAAAAAAAACACAAGAACAATAACAAAAAACATTAAAAAAAAACAAAACAACAAAAACACAAGAACAACAAAAAACAACACAAAGAACACAAAAACAAAACAAAATAAAAAAACCCACCCACCTTAAAAAACTAAACAAAAAAAACAAAAAGGAAAAAAGAAATAAAAAAAGAACAAAACAAAGACCTATCTAGACCATAAGACTATTAAGGCAAGAATCAACAGAGGAAACAAAATAAAGAATAGAATGAGCTAGGGAACTAAAAAAAACTGAATGAACCAAAGAGAAGCAAAAAAAAAAAAAAAGAAGAAACTAGGTACCTTCAGAACTGGAGCCATCCAAAGAAATGATAGAAAGAAGAGCTTCCCTAATTTGAGAAGCCCACCATATAGGAGGGTGGCCATAACAAGTAAGATCACCTTTGTCCAAAGCCCAATTAGCTAAAGCATCAGCACTCTTGTTTTGATCTCTGACCACATGATTGTAATCAACTTTCAAAAATCCCATCTGGATTAACTGAATCTTCTCAATAATTCTTTTTATTCTCCAATCCACCTTATGATTCTTAGAAGGATTCTTCAAGAGATTAATCATAAGTTGAGAGTCGGACTCAACTAACACCTTTTCCCATCCAACCTTAGTAGCCTCCTGAAGACCTTTGAGGATACCATACCCCTCGGCAAGGTTATTGGAAAGAATACCCAAATTCTCAGCAAAAGTAAAAACCAGGGAGCCATCCGAAAGTCTACCAATTCCTCCCACACTGGCTTTTCCAGGGTTCCCTCTAGAGGCTCCATCGGTATTGACTTTTCCAAAATCCTTAGGAGGAGGTTGCCAATTTCTATTCCTATCCAATTTACTAATACTCACATTCCCTTTAAGATGGTTGCCCTTAGAAGGTTTAATCTTCAATCTTTGCATCACTTGATCCCATATTTGGTGGGAGTTTTGGGGGTGATTAAGGAGATGATGGACTGATTCAACTAAGTTGGCTATGGTCTTTTGCCAAATATAGTGAATATCCTTCCTATCTTGATTAAAAATTTGGTTGTTCCTTTCATTCCAAATATTCCAAAGAAGGATGGTAGAACCCATCCAAACTAAATGCCTAATAAAATGATCAACACCCTCTTGATTAGGCCAATCCCTCCAAAGTTGTTCAAAAGTAAAAAAATTGGACCATTGTAAGCCAAGTAAAGTGGCCATTCTCCTCCATAGCTCGGAGGCTAAAGTACACTCAATAAAAATATGGTTGATATTTTCTACATTCTCTTCACACATTTCACATCTAAAAGGGCCATGAAAACCACGCTTCATAAGTTGCTCACCGGTAAGCACCCTACGATGCAATAAAAGCCAATTAAAGAACCTCACCTTAGGCCGGAGCTTTTGAGCCCACAATTGAGAAAATATGTCAGAAGAATGGTTGGGATTATTATGGCATAAGGTCAAATAACCTTGAGCAACTGAATACTCACCCTTAGTAGTGTTGTTCCATCCAAAACAATCTTTTTCATGGGACCAAGAGAGGGATCTCATATGAAGGATGCCTTGGATATCTTGTCTTTGCCTTTCTGGGATTTGAATAGGCCAGTCCTCAATAGGGATCCAATATCTACCAACCTTTGAATTACCGGTATGGTACCGACAGTAATTAGCCACCTTTATCCAATTAGCTCGGTGAAGCTCCTCCATCCAAGGCCTCCAATCGGGAAACTGAGTTATCAAAGGCTTGTGACCATCCCAAGAATCTGTCCAAAAATTTGCATGTTGACCATTATGAATGATCCAAAATAATTTTTTCTTAATCAAATCCTCACCAGTCTTAAGAACTGCTAAAATGGGAGAACCTTTGGAAGGAAGTTGATAGCGAACAAGGTCTTCAGGACTTTTGTTCTCAGCATATTTAGCACGGAGATTATTGGCCCAAAGAGCATTGGGGTTATGCAACATCCTCCAATATAATTTAGCAGCTAAAGCTTTGTTGTTATTAATTGAAGACCGTAAACCTAACCCCCCTTCACTCTTAGGAAGACATAAAGTATCCCATTTCACCAAGGCCCATTTTCTTTTCTCCTTAGTACCACTCCAAAGGAAACGATGACTGATTTGATCCAATTCTCGAAGAACAGCCTTTGGAATATTCAAAACGGAAGAAACATAAATAGGAATAGCTTGAAGGACTGATTTTACCAAGGTGATTCTACCCCCATAAGAAAGCCACTTGTTGGTCCACTTTCCAATTTTCTTCTTGACTTTGTCCAACAACCAATTCCAATATTTATTTTTTTGCCTTTGAATATTTATGGGAATACCTAAATAAGTGATTGGAAGAGAGGTCTTCTTATATTTTAGCTTATCCAAGACCATGGATTCCTGTCTAGTAGAGCAGTGAAAGAAAATAACTTTAGATTTGTGTTCATTGATCAACTGCCTAGTAGCCTTAGAAAAATAGCTAATGATTTGCTTAATATTAGAAGCTTCCTTAACTGTAGCTTTACCTAAAATAGTAGAGTCATCCACAAATTGAAGATGAGAGATAGGTCTAGCTCCATGGGCAATGGTAACTCCCTCAAGGGTTTTGTTTTCCCTCTTTTTGGTTATAGTCCTACCCAAGCATTCAACAAGAATGATGAATAAATAAGGGGATAGCGGGTCACCTTGCCTAATACCTCTGGAAGCTAGGAAAGACTGAGAAGGCCTGCCATTGATAAGAACTAAGTAGGAAACTGAAGAGATACATCCCATAATCCAATCCATCCAATCCTTAGAGAAACCAAATTGCCTCAAAACTTTGATAAGGAAGTGCCAATCCACTCTGTCATAAGCTTTGGATAAGTCTAACCGAATGAACATGGAAGGAGAATTTTGCATATCCATGGAATGGATGGCTTTCTGAGCAAGAACTATCTCATCTACTATTTGACGTCCTTCCACATAACCCCCTTGCTCTGGGGAAATAATCTTATGCAAAAGAGGCTTCAACCTTTCTGCCATGATTTTAGTAATGATTTTGAGAAGAACATTACATAAAGCAATAGGTCTAAAAGCTGAGATATGATCAACCTCTTGAGCTTTTGGAACAAGAGTAATATAAGTTTTATTGATAACCTTCAAAATTTCTTTGGATTTCATGGCTTCTTCCACCACCTCTAATAAATCAACATGAAGGATATCCCAGAACTCTTGGTAGAACTCAATAGGAAAACCATCAGGACATGGGGTTTTCCCTTTTTGCATTTTAAAAACTACTTGTTGAAGCTCATTGATAGTAACAGGAGCGAGTCAAAATAGAGTTCTCCTCGGAAGTGATAAGAGAAGGGATTGCTTGAAGAACATTATATTGTGAAGTTGAGTCAAGGGGAGTAGCGACAAAAATATTGGAAAAGTAATCAACAACAATAGAGTTCATGCCATCCCAAGTATAAACAACATCTCCAGAATCTGATTTTAAGGAAGAAATAAAGTTGTGAGATCTTCGAGCTAGAAGAGATTTGTGGAAAAAATTTGTGTTTCGATCACCTTCTTTGAGCCATTGAATTCTAGATTTTTGCTTCCATAAGATTTCTTCTCTTTTTTCCCATTCCTCTAACTGAGTTGTGAGCTTAATTTCATCTGCACTTCTCTTCTCTGTGAGGCCATCTAAACGGATTTTCTTATTCAAATTTTCAAGATGAGCAATAACTTCATGTTTTTTTTTATGAACATCCCCAAACTCTTTCCAGTTCCAAGTCTTGATTTTGGATTTAATGTATTGCAGTCTTTTGACAAAATAGAACATCTTAGTCCCATGCCTAGGTTTACCTTCCTTCCACCATTGTTGCACATGAGGTCTGAAGGAAATGTCTCTAAGCCACATTAATTGAAAATGAAAAGGAGAGAAACTCACATTGGTTTTCCACATTTCCACCATGAGTGGCCAATGATCCGAACCAGCATTATTAAGAGTCTTCACTTTAGGAATGTGACCATGGATTAAGAAATTTTTAGAGAGCAAAAACCTATCCAATCTCTCCATTATACAAGCTAAGCCTTGCCTTCTGTTAGACCAAGTCATAAGGCCATTATCAGGTTGGATATCCACAAGATGGAGGTTTGCAATATATTCGCTCATGAGGTCAGTGCTTTTATCCAAATTTCTATTTCCCCCCCTTTTCTCATCCAGAGAGAGGATGGTATTGAAATCTCCTCCGATCAAGATCCAAGCTTTAGGAAAATGAGAGATAATATGAGTAATATCCTTCCATTGTCTTCTTTTTTCCTCCAAAGAAGTCGGAGCATAAATAGTAATGTAGAGCATAATCTGGTTGGAATGTCTACTTTGAATAGCTATAGCCAACAAACCCCAACTACCAACCATATGGTGAATAACTACCTCTTTTGGATCCCAAAGACAAGCAATGCCACCCGAAGTCCCTTGGGAACTAAGGGAAACCACTTTTCCAGCTGGCCAAATTTTACTGGCAATTAAGTCCATATCCTCCATTGACATCTTAGTTTCTTGAAGGAAAACAAGATGTGGATGATTTAACTGAATCATTCTTCTAATTTCATTTTGTTTTGAAAGACTCCCTTTGAGTCCTCTAATATTCCAAGTGATGATCTTCATTAATACCAGGGCTAAAAAATTTGGGAAGGGCATTAATCTTACCTTCCTCTACAAGCTTTTCACCTTCTTTTACCATATGATATTGATTGGTCTTGCGACCTACTTTTTGATTAGAATCCATCTTCAATTTTTTTTCCCTATTTCTTGACTTATTCCAATTGAATATGAGATGGCTTCTAACCTTGAAGAATGCTCATACACAGCCAAAATTTTACTAGATGGTTCAATAGAGTCTATATTGGGACCTGCATTATTTGAAGTTTTGACATTTGAAATATTGTTTTTCTTGTGTAAATTTTCTCCTTTTTTTTTTGTTGAAAACCTTTGATTTGTTGGTTTGTCTCTGAGTTCTTCCCTTCATATTTAAATTGTGTTTCTAAGATTTCGAATTTCCATTATTTCCTCTTCCTCACTTGGAACATCGTTTGTGGAAAGGATTTAAAACATATTAGCAGATGACTTTGATTGATCCTTCATAACTGGTTTTTTCAAGTGTTCTTCTTCTTAGGTATTTGGAAACCTGCTAAGTTTATATCTTCTTTCTTTTGATCGGGAATTTTATTTGGGCAAGCATTGGCCAAATGACCATATTCATGGCAAATTCTACAATGAAAAGGAATGTTCTCATAGTCCACTACTTGCTCCCAAGTGTCTTCCCCAAATTGTAATGTGATATTTTTAGGTAGGGGTTTGTCAAAATCCATTAAAACACAAATACGAGCATAAATAATATGTTCAAAATTTTGAGTACAATCAGCAATCATCATAAAAGTTCCTAAAGAGTTTCCAATTGAAGAAAAAATAGTAGGATTCCAAAATTCAATAGGGAGGCCAAAGAGTCTAACCCACACGGGAGCAATAGAAGGCATCTCTTCTTCGGCTTTAAATTTAGTATGCCAGGGCTTCATGAAAAGCCCTGCCCTTCCAAAAAACCAAGGCCCCCCTTGAAAATTTTTCTCTCTATCTTCATTATTAGCAAATAAAACAAGAAAATAACCATTTGGATAAATAGAGATTTGTAACTCACCTTTAGTTTTCCAGCTTTTTGCAGCCCAGACTTTGAAAGCAGATAGACTCGGACGAAAACCCACGAACCGACAAATTAGTCCTCTTTTTTCCAAATCTTCAATGCCAGTCTGAATGTTATCCATATCAAGCTTAACAATAGGAGTTCCATCAGTTGCTTTAAGACATCCTGACTCCGTTTTCCTGGGATCAATCTTAGGCATTCTTAGAGGTTTATGGGAAGCCCTAATATTGATATTAGCATTGGGCTGAGGCTGTCCACCATGAAGGGCATCCCTAAAATTCATTTTTGGGACTGAGTCTTCAAAATTCTTACCCTTGATAGGGGTTTTCACGGTAGAATTATTTTGTGGGTGCACCTTAGCACCAGATTCACTTGAGATATGAGCCATTTTTTGATCAACTGCTTGAAACTTGTTTCGTGATCTCTTTAATCCTTGCCCTAGACGTCGTGGAAAGGTATGGTTTTCACTTTTCTTTTGTGCAACAAATTGGAAGCCGTTGTCACTCAAGTTCACAGTATGATCTGTTGAAAGACAAATTTCTAACCCATATTGTATCTCCTGCAACATTTCCTGCTAAAATATTGAGAATAAACCACAAAAATATTGGCCGCTAGGGCCCGAAGGCCCTAAAAACCAACCTCTGAAGCTGCTTGCACTCAACCCAGATGAAACCCTCGCATAGCCGCTTGCCAAATATGTCGTTCACACATAGGGATGCGCTAGGATCTGTGTTGCTCCAAATGATATGAAAATTTGTGGAGACGTTCTAGGGTTTTTCAGGCATCTACCCTCAAAATTTCAGCTCAATCCGAGTCCGGATGAGTGAGATATGACCGAAACAAGTTCGGTAGTTTGGGCAGTCCTCATATGCCTTCGATTCTTCACTATACCTAGTGAAGATGCATTTCTCCACCTTATCGTCCAATTTCTTTCTCTTCTCATCTAGAACATGTGCATATGATATGCACCCAAAAACTCTCAAATTATCCACACTCAACTTTTGATTTCTCTAGGCTTCCTGAGGAATTATGTCCTTCACACTCTTTGTGGGACATCTGTTTACCAGACGGACTATGCAGTATACAGCTTCTATCAAAAATTAATGTGGTAAATTATTTACCTTTAGCATACTCCATGCCATATCCATTATTATTTTGTTCTTCCTTTTGGCAACACCATTTTGTTGTGGTGTGTATCTGGTAGTGAGCTGCCTGCAAATTCCATTTTTCTTGCAAAAAATTTAGAATTCATTAGAGATATACTCACCTCCACCATCTATCTTGAGAGTCTTCACTTTGTAGTCGCTCTATTTATCAACCAGAGCCTTGAACTTCTATAATTTTTTGTATGCATCTAAATTTTTCTTTATGGTATATACCCATGTCCTTTGACTGATATTGTCAATGAAATTTAGAAAGTATTTGTTACCGATAAATGTGATGGTTTGCATCAGACTGCAAATGTTTGAGTACATAGCTCCAATGGCTATGAAGCTCTCTAAGACTTTCCTATAGGGAATGCATCCATATTCTACTTGACGACCAAACAACCTTCACAAACTTGATCTAGTTTCTCAATAAGGGGTAAACCCTTCACCATCTACTTCTTATATAGCGAGTTCAAACCACTAAAACTAAGGTGACTAAATCTAATATGCCATAGCCGGGTAGCATCCTTCACAATTGCACTTAATGACATCAGTTATTCATTATGAATCTGCAATGGAAACATCTTGTTCTTTTTCATGGACACAGTTGCAATTTTCCCATGCTATTTCTCTAATGGTACAGACTTCATCCTTGAATTGAATAGTGTGCCCATTTTTCATAAGCTATCCAACACTCAATAAATTGTGCTTCAAACTAGATATATAGTACACATCTATGATCTGCTTCCTTTCACCTTGCCTGATGTAGATTCAAATTTTTCCTTTACCCATTACATGAAATTTGATGCTTTTCCTCATATTCACCTCAGATTGGACTGTTTCATCCAAATATGAGAACATCTCTATGTTCCCAATCATTTTGTTCTCACACCCACTATCAAGATACCAGACATTATTTTGACTCTCCTCCTTGATACTGCAAGTCAACAATATATTTCCACATGCATCTCTACACTTAGCATTTCCAGCTTCATATGTGTAGTGCATTTGTTGTTGGTTATCCTTGGCCATCTTCTTTTTGCACATAGAGATATAGTGACCAAAATTGCAGTAATATCATTTGATCTTCGTCCTTCCTCTGATTATATCCTCCTTGCTAATGGGAGTTACAACTAGTCTCTCCATAATTGGAATTTTACCTTCCTCATTTATTGTGTCCTTTTCCATGCTTGTCTTTGCCTCTTCCTCCTTGAGAAATGGAGGCTCCTTGGTGGGATTCTCCTCTACTACTATCTCAAAATGAGACTTGTGCCTTGAATGCCTGCTCCAACGAGGACTGATTTGAGAGGCTCAGCCTCTACTCATGTGTTTGCAGATAACCCATGATCTCATCCACATAGAGGGTTATCAAATCCATTGATTCTTAAATTGCAATAACCACTGATTTGAACCTTGTTGGAAAGCTCCTCAGTATATTCTCCAAAATCCTCTAGTTTTGCACATTCTTCCCATTCAACCACATATTGTTGATGACATCCATAGTCCAAGTGAAAAATCACCAGTAGACTCTGACTCGCTCATTTACAAGTTCTCAAACTCCCTCTTTAACATCTGCAACTGCACAAACTTCACCTTGTCAGTGCCCTGGAAGGAGCTGGCCAAGATTTCCTAGGCCTCATTCAATTTACTTTTTACTACTATTCACAAGAATATTATCTCCTCAACCACTTGCATTATGTAAAATAGTGTCTTCTCATCCTTATTTTGGTTTTCCTTCAATAGATTTGACTTCATCTGGGAGAGGGTGCTCAATGCTACTACGTTTACTGGCTATTCATACCCATTTGGGACCAGGTCCCATACCTCCTACGACCCGAATAGGATCCTCATCTAAATGCTCCAGTAATTGTAGTTTTTACCATTGAACCATGGAATCTACAACTGTAATGGGTTTTTGTCGAAAGCTATTGCTTCTATATTCCATGGGTAGGGATAGGCTCTGATAAAAATTTGAAATTATTAAGATCCGATGAAGGATCGCTCATGAGACTGATATTCTCTTAGTCAAACAATAAAACAAAGTGATATGGAGATATTTAAAAACCTTCGTAGTTTGCTCGCTAGAGAGCAAATATTGAGGTTCACTCGCAAAATAGAGCAAGATGGAGCTTTGTGTGTGAATGACATGAGATTTAGGTTCACTTGTGGATGAATTTAACATGGAGTAGAAGCTTCATTTGATGTGAGGATAGATAAAATGAGGTTCACTCAAAAGGTGTGAGACAACAGTTTGCTGGTCTTTGCTATGAGACATAATGATGAGGATTTAAAAAGGATGTGTTGAAAGTTTGCTTATGAGAGGAAGCGAAGCTTGTCTTCAATCAACCTCTTTTCAAATATTGTGTTCGAGCGAGAAACTCCTGAACCTTGTATTCGAGGTAAAATCTCTTCGAAGCTCGTGTTCGAGCGTGTTGAACTCAAACTTTGTCTTCAGGGAAAAAGCTCCCCGAAGCTCGTGTTCGGGCAAGTTGGCCTCAAATCGCATCTTCGGGCCAAAATATTATCGAATGCTAGATTTTTCTTATGGACGGGTGAGATGGGAAATTTCACTCAAGGAAGTAGCGAGACACATACACTTCACTCAAATAAAAAACAACAAACCCTAGGGTTCGCTTAAAGAAAGGGTGAACATGGGATTTCACTTAAAGAAAGAGCAAACCGTGGGTTTCGGGAAGAAGGGAGTAAACTCAAAATAAAATAAAAAATTTATTTATGAAAGTAAATAGATTACAATGCTTCTTTTTGAAGCTATTTAGACATTTACAAACTAGTTGCAGGATAAACACTGAAGCAGTTTCTCGGAGGCTGCTGCTCCTCCTCTACTCTGCTCTGCTACCTGATCTACACTTATTCAATCTACCCCGATGTATTTTATAAAATCCCACTCTGTATTATATAGCCATATGGAAGGGACAATAAGGCTTATCCTCTGACAAGCGTCGAACTAGGGTTTTTGACCAATCATCAAACTACAAATATCGATATTAACTGCACACACTTGAAAATTGCGATGATCAGATCTATAAGGTGTCAAATATGGTTTAATTTTTTAACATATCTTAACACAATAAAATACTGTAGTTCCAAATAATTCTACCAGAGGATTTGACATGATAGACACCATTAAGTCTCAAGTGGAGGCAAATTACAGTAGAGTTGTATCTTGTGTTGACGTTTTGGCCATCGCGGCTCACGACTCAGTTGTCGAAGTAATTCTCTATAAAACTTGCTTGATGTTTTGGGTTCAAGTAAGTTCTTAGTTCTTTTATAATAATATAAAAATTTTATTTTATCTTTTGAATACTCAGTTTTTGAAGTAATTCTCTATACAACTTACTTGATGTTTTGGCTTTAAGGAAGTTCTTATAACAACACCTACAATTTTGTATTGGTTTTTTTTTATTATAATATACCAATTTTCTTTTATATTTTGAATTCCAGCTAGGAGGGCTGTCATTGACGGTGATGCTAGGTAGGAGAGACTCGAAAACTACAAGTCTAAGTGGGGCAAATAATAATATTCCAGCGTCCACATCTGGCCTCAGCGCACTCATCTCATCTTTCAGTGCTCAAGGCCTTTCTAGCAAGAATATGGTTGTCCTCTCTGGTAATATATAGTTCCAAGTAGCTAATTAGTCGTTTAGGAAGTCCTTCCATAGTGCGAGCATATAATTATTGTTTTCAATAAATAAATAATTATATATAATTGTTATATATATATATATATATAGTATAATACAAAATTATTTTTTAAATGTGGGTGTAAGTGCACTATTTAATTATTTTATTGAATTAATAATCATTGTGACAATAGTTTTCACTACATGAAAAGCTTTTCCATCATTTCATTATATTTTAAACAACCTAATCTATTTGTGAATGATGCATAGGTTAGATGATCCACCTAAGGGATGGATGGATATGTAGAGGGGGAAAAATATATGACCACATACAATTCTCGATGGATTTGCTAGGAGTTGAGGTGACTACAGGGCTATTGTATTTCTTCTACACTTAGTGATTGGGGAATCAAAGGGTTCACTATCAATGGTTTAATGTATCCAAGTCCAATATGGAAGGGTTTTTTATGTGTTTATTGAGAAAACACTAACGTTTGGTCTCTACTAGATCTAAACTATAAAGAATTAAAGAATAATGTAAGGCAAGAAATGATGCAGGTAAATAAAATACTATTTCTAAAATTATTCTTTATTTCAATAAGAACTATTTCTAATTTGCAATAAAGCAGCTCTCTTATTTTTCAATCAAGAGTTAAAGAGAATGCACAAAAAAATTAACCTAAATATAAGACTCTATGCTCTTTCTTCTTTGATGCCTAGAAATAGAAAGCAACACTTTTTTTCTTTTTAGTTGCAAGAAAAATGAAACATCAGCAATAAACAACCTAAAAGATCTATTAGAACACTTACTTGACCCGATGCTTGATCCTAGCCAAATTTGTATCCCAAAATTTCCAACAACTTCAAAATATACAAATCAGCTTCAAATTCCTTGGAAACATTAATCAGAATTTGGGGACCTACTTAGGCTGCTATATGAAAAATCTTGAAGGCACAACAATAAATCTCCCTTGGTCCTTTTAGTTGATAATTTGGAAATAAAAAGTTTTTTTGATATTTGGAATATGCAAAATAAGATATAAAAAACATGAAATAGTGTAGACACAGTTCAGACAAAAATAATATGATAAAAATAAAGTATGCAAAAAGTGAGTTAGGATTTTTAGAAGCAAAAATGTGCTACCAAGTCTAGTAATCAAATGTGTCCCCTATAAGGGGTATACATGAATTTGGATTTCTAAATTCACACCCTATATAAATTAGGTGTGCATTTGGTAAAGAGCCTTTTTCTAATTTACAAAATGCTCAAAATCAATGCAAAACATAAAATTAACAATATAAAGTGACTAATAATGCAATAAAAACCTAATTAGCCTATAAGAAAAGCAAGGAGCAATAAAAAATTAAAGGTAGAAAAAAAAATGGTAGACCTCTCTCATTGTCAAGATGAGTCCACTTGTTCACCAAGTGTAGCTAATCAAAAGATACATATAAGCAAAGCAACACAACAATCCAAAACCAAACACTTGTCAAGAGAATGTTTTACAAAATATGAGATAGGTGAAGATCAAATTTTTGACTTTGATTAGAACTTAAAACTTATGGTAAAAGAGACTCCAGTCCTCTTACTTATAAGAGGTTTAGAGGGAAAAATTGCTAGAAAACAAAACTTAAACTTGGACACACAAAGAGTCGATGCAAGACTAGGTTTTTTGAGAGAAAATATCTAAGATTGTCAAATTCATACCCCATACTTGGTGGGTGAAAATTTGGTATGCCAAATTTCTTCCCCATACTAGGTAGGTGTGAATTTTGAAACACTAAAGAGAAAAGGCTAAATAAAGGGGAAAAGGGGGGTTCAAACTTGCACTTAGCAATTTTGAGGGAAATATAAGGGATATAAGTAAAATGACTCATCTTGATGGGTCAATTTTCCATGTGTACATTTTACCCCCTATTTGATACATTTATAGCAAAATAAATGCATTAAGGAAAAATTTAGACACCTATAAGCAAAGAACGATGAACACAAAAAGGGGTGGTTAGTTTAGGCAAAGGGATGGTGAAAAAATGATATCATTCCAAACACTTAGAAAATGTTCATGCTAATCGACGTAATAATGACATTAATGCCTCTAAGTCTAGGGTAACCTATTGAGTTTTAAAATCAATGTGGAATTTCTCAAGAAACTCAAAATGGTAAACATACAAGAAAATAGAGAAACAAATAGAAAGATACAGAGAAAAAAGAACAAAAAAGTAAAAGAGGAGAGACAAAGAGGGATAAAATTATCAATGATCATTGATATCATGATCATTTTAGCAATAGAATGTATAAAAATGATGTGTCTTATACCGTTTTGATTTAGGCGTATTGGGATATTCTAGTTTAGTTTTTGGTAGGGCAATCACTTGTGCCTCATATAATATTTGAAATATGGTTGAAAAAGGCTCTTAAAGTGGGGTATAGTTATAGGTAGGATGAGGAGGGAGATGAGTGGAAGGTTGAGTGAACTTGTTGGGGTATTATTTTTTCTTAAGTTTAATTTCATCTCTTGTACTTTAATATATTTAATTATCTTAGCCTGAGACATAGCCTCTTCAATTGTGTTGGGTTGATATATTTGTAATGGGATCGATATATGTTTGGTGTAGTTGCAAGAAAATAATTTGACCAATTTGGTGGAAAGGATTGAAAATTTCAATTCATTAATGAAATTCTATCATTTAGAAACATAATCATTGACTGGTTCATCTTCAAATTGGCAAAGACTATAAAGGTGAGATAAAGAAGTCATATTCTTTATGTTGATTGGAAATACTTCCAAGAAGAGGTTCACCAATTCCTCAAAGGAATAGAGGCTATGCTACAACAAATGGCTATACCAATTCAAAGATTGTCCCCCAAGAGATAGAGTGAAATTTTACATCATGAAAGGATCATTTTCATTGATAAGGTAACATGCATGAATGTAGTTTTGCAAGTCCTCTTTTGGATCATCTTTTCCCTTAAATTTATCAAACTTAGGAATCTCAAAATGGAAGGGATAGGTGAGATGAGGGATTTATGGATGTATGGGTTGATTTTGTAATTGACTAAGAGTGGGTTTTTAATAACCTGAAGCACTTGATTGTAATTTTAAACTTTAGACTCGATTCATAAATATTTGAATCTCACTTTGTGAATCAAAAGATGCATAAAGGGGTCAAATAAGTAATTTTAAGAGTGTAATGATACCTAAATGTATAAGGATGGTAAGGATGAGAAGAATAATATATATGAGGAGGAGGTGTGGGGTAGGTTGCATGGGTTACATGCAATGATGAAATAGGTGTATAATAAGATCGATGTTGAAGTACTTGAGAAGTATGATGAAGCGTATATGTTGATAAAATATTTGTTATAAGGGCTTGAGAAGGAGTGGTTTGATGGTTAGTTTGGGTGGTATATGTCAATATTTGGTACTGCATCACTTACCACTAATGAGAAATTAGTGGAGGAGGTGGTCCTGGTGTTATAGGTTGGGTGGGAGTCTAGGAAGGCACTTGTGTGAAGTAAGAAGCATTGTGAGAAGGAGGAAGAGGAGGAATAAAAATAGAATATTGATATAAATACTAAGAGGTAATATGAAAATGGAAAGGATAAGGTTGCATAGAAATGTCAATATATGCATGTTGTGAGGAAGCATGATGATAGGGATATTGAAGAGTAGAAAATTTGTGGAGGAGGGTAGAATAAGGATATGGAGGATTTTGAAAGGAATAAGTAGAAGAAGGAGGATAAGATAGAGTAGAAGCAGCAACATGTGTGCTAGAAAGAGGAATATTATGATAAGGAGGAAAAGTTACAAAATATAGAGTGGTAATTAGAGGTTTGGAACCCTAATGTGGGGTAGGAATATGAAATGATATTTTATGATTATGTTAAGCAACATGTGAAGAACCATTTTTCAAGGATTGGGAAAAATTTGGATTTAGAAAAAACATATGAAGGGGATGTGGAAGCAGGGAGATTTTAAGATGAAGAAGCTATATAAGAGGAAGAAGGACAAGTTTTTTTAGTAAAAACTAACATAGTACCCATTATTTGGGTGATAATATGAGTACGTATGGATGGGATATGTGATTCAGAATGGGGATTCTCAAGGATTCATAGTCAAGCTAGGGTGAGCCACAATGAATTATGTGGAGGTGGGAGTGGAAAAAAAATATGCTACAAACCAAGAGATGATGGAGGTGAATATTGAAGGAGATGAGTAGTATAAGCATTAAATATATTATGATAATAATGGAAGACATTGAGATTTGAAAACATGAAGTTATCTCATTGCTAGGGGTTTTAGGAAAGCCAATATGGGTAGCATGATATACTAGGTCTAGGTTATTAAATGAGTAGTCAAGTTGATTCAATTTAGGTAGATAGAGAATGTGACTAAGAACATCATTGGATAGGATACCATGTGGGGTATGTGGTGTTGGACATTTTGAGTCCCTAAGTCAAAGTTGTCATTGATATCACCATTGATGCCACCAAATGGAGTCATTATTAATACCAAAGATTTCAGTAGGAAATAAATGCGATAAAGATAGTCATTTGATATTCTTCAAGAAGGCAAAAGTTCGAGTGAAACAATGAAAAAGGTACTTTATCAAAGGTGAAATATTATAATGGTTAGAAGTGTCATGGTGAAAACCCAAAATAAAATATTTGTAATTTTCATTACAATATTTTATATTGCAAAAGTGGGTTTATAAAGTCTAAAAATAATTTAATAAACCCAAATGTTGGGTTTAAAGGTTTAAGACCAAAGAATATTTTAATAAATCCAAAGGTTGAATTTAAAGTTTTAAACAAGGCAAATTTTATTTCCGCCGACGTCATAGAAGCCAAAGGGAAGTGCCGATATTTTTTATTTAGTGGAAATGCATATAAATACCATGCCCAAAGTTGATTTCTGAATTATCCTTGCTCGACTTGGAAAGAGAATGCATACAAATTAAATGCAGATCTCATGAGATAGAATTGTGAAATTCGTGTTTGACTTGACGAAGAAAGGAAACAAAAGCAAGTGTGTTGATTAGTTGGAAGCCAACAAGGCACCTTGGCCTAGTGGCAAGTGGGATGCAAGCTTATGTTTTGGTGTGCATGGTGGATAGTGTTCGAATCCCATGAAAGCTTTTGGTGGACATGTTGAAGGCACCAATTGTTAGATGCATACATTTTGCAAGGCAAGGAAGGGGTGTTTAAGCACGTGGTGCTTATTCCTTCCCAACGAGCTTATAGCTCATGTGGTGGTTTGTGCCATGGGAAAAGATGTATTTGTGGGCTATGTTGAGAGTTCAAAACTCTCCAAAGGCAAAGGTACATTTTTATGTTTTATTTTATTAATGCCTAAGTTGGAGGTATAAGGTATTCGGTGGTTGAAGTCTTTGCATTGTGATAAAGTTTGGTAGTTGAGAAATACCTTTAGGATTTATAAGGAGATTTTTGTTTTTGTTTTAAAGTCTTAAAATTTTCTATTGTGAAATATTGAAAGGTTAAGACTTTGTGGGTTGTATGTCATTTTGAATAAAGGGTTTTGTGATTATTGTGAGGATATTGCTTATTTTTTAAGTTGGAGTGATAAGGTGTAATTGTGATATTATTTTTGTGATATAAAAATTATCCTCTAACTCTTATTGAGTTTTTCAAGGAAGTAATTGTGAGTGTGGTATATTTGTAAGGGCAGCTACTTTTCAATAAAAGGTATGGGCAAAATTCTTCTTTGTTGATTTCGGTGATTGTATTTATTGAAAATTAAGTTTGGAGTGAAAAGGATTTGATTAGGGTTTCTTTTTCGAAAGTGGTTGAGTTAATGTTTAAAGGTTTTGTAATTTGAGAATTGTGATTAAACCTTGTTTGATAAGCATTGTTGTTTAGACCATTGTTTGAATGAAGTACTTTGAGTTTATTCTTCAAGGTTTTTTGAATTGAGAGTTGTTATTAAAACCTTGTTTTATTAGCATTGTTGTTGAAGCCAATGGATTATGCAAAGAACTTGAACTTGAGTTAGAAAAGAACATGAGTATAATTGTTATGTGAGATTTGTATTGAGCATTGTTGGAAATATTTTGATTTGGCAGATACATTCTTGGACTAGGATTTGTGAGAAATGGTTGTTTCTTGAAGTGATTAGTTGAGTAGAGTTGATTGAGCCTAGTCAAGTGGATGCATGTACTGGTTTTTCAAGTTCCATAAAACAAACCATTCTATATTCTGGTTTGATTTGATATTGAGCTTTGAGAATAGAACATATTGTGTCTCTAACAATTCTCTTTATGCTTCTATGAGATTGAGTTTTAGAATAGAACATATTGAATCTCTAACAATTCTCTTTATGTTTCTATGAGATTGAGTTGAGATTATGCTTTGAGAATAAAATATATTGAGTCTCTAACAATTCTCTTTATGCTTCTATGATATTGAGTTATGATTGATCATTGAGTATAGAACATATTGAGTTTCTAATCATTCTCTTTATGATTCTATGAGATTGGGCAAGTTCTATGTGGACTTGTTAAGATGATTTGGGGTAAGTCTTTGAGAAGGCTTGTGGACTATTTTTGTGTGAGCTTTTATGGAAGCTTGCAATACAGATTTGAGCAATTCCTAGAGAAAACTTATTGAGAATATTTGGATAGGTTATGTGTGGACCTGCTGAGAAAATTTGGATAGGTTTTGTGTGGACCTGTTGAGCATATTTGGATAGGTTTTGTGTGGACCTATTGAGAAAATTTGGATAGGTTCTATGTGGATCTGTTGAGTAGGTTTTGATAGGTTCTGTGTGGACCTATTGATCATATTTGTGTAGGTTCTAAGTGGACATGTTGAGCATATTTGAGCAAGTTATAAGTGGACCTATTGAGAAGATTTGAGGAGGTTCTAAGTGGACCTATTGAGCAGATTTGAGCAAATTTTGAGTGGACCTATTGAGAATATTTGAGCAGGTTCTAAGTGGATCTATTGAGAAGATTTGAGCAGGTTCTAAGTGGACCTATTGAGCAGATTTGAGAAGGTTTTGAGTGAACCTATTGAGTAGAGATTTGGAGGTGATAGATTAGAGAGGACATAATCTCCAGTGGATAGAGATCCATCAGCTTGGAAAATTGAGGACATGTATTCTAAGTGAGGAAAAGAGTCTTCACGTGGAGAGAGATCCACAGTCAGTGTAGTGGAGGTATTCTTCTAGAATAGCACCAACTAGATCAAAGGAAAAAGAGTTATCCAGTGGATAGAGATCCCAAAACTAGATTTAGGGGACCTGTTGAGAAAATTTTGATAGGTTCTGTGTGGACCTGTTGAGTAGATTTGGAAAAATTTTGTGTGGACCTATTGAGTATATTTGGATAGGTTCCTATGTGGACCTATTGAGTATATTTGGATAGGTTCTATGTGGACCTATTGAGTAGATTTGTGCAGGTTCTAAGTGGACATGTTGAGCATATTTGAGCAGGTTATGAGTGGACCTATTGAGTAGATTTGATCAGGTTTTGAGTGGACCTATTAAGAATATTTGAGTAGGTTTTGAGTGGACTTGTTGAGAATATTTGATAAGGTTATGAGTGGACCTATTGAGAAAATTTGAGATTTTTTTGAGTGAACCTATTGAGTAGAGCTTTGGACGTGATAGAGTAGAGAGGACAGAGTCTCTAGTGGATATATATCCATCAACCAAGATATTGAGGATAGGTCTTTTGAGTGAGTACAAGAGCCTTCAAGTGGAGAGGGATCCATAGTCAGTGCAATGGAGGCAGTGTCTTCTAGAGGTTCATAATCTAGAGTAGAGGAGAAGGAGTTCTTTTGTGGATAGAGATCCACAAACCAGATTTAGGGGATCAACATCTCCTTTAGACAGAGGTCCATAAACATTGTAATTGGAAAGGATTCTCAAAATATTATTTGAGAAATATATAGAAAAAATATTTTCTCTATGGAGGTAGCCCATATTGGGTGAACCACATTAAATATGTGTCTCTACTGTGTATGGTTTTTTGTGAATTTCTTTGATTACTACTATTGATACTGCTATCTATACACTGCATAATATTGATTTGAAAAGAAAAGTAAAAAGTGGTCTTGTACTGTTCACCCCCATCTCAGTATAAGTTTTTATTCTTCAATTTGTATCAGAGTGAGTTCCTTAAGAAGAGTTTGATAGCTTGAAGGAAAAGTGGTCTAAGAACACAATGGATCAAAAGAATCAAAATGATGGGTCCATCAATAATGTAGTACCAATCTTTGATGGAAGTGATTTCTTGTATTGGTGTACTGATGAGATTTCACTTGATGGTACTTGGAAATAAAGTTTGGGATGCAGTGGAATTTGGATATGATTTAGTAGTCAAGCCTCCTACAAATAAGGAAGGTAAGCTTCTAATGCATGCAAATTCAATAGCTATGAATGCATTATAAAAGGGTTACGAAGATCAAAATCTATGAAGGAGATAAAAGTGTTAGGAAAATTGTAAAATAGAAAAATATATGTGGGAACTATTGCATACCATATACGAAAGAGATAAAAGTGTTAGGAAAGCTAAGATCAGAAATCTCAAAGGAGAATTTGAGAACCTAAGAATGCGAGATGATGAAAACATTTGTGACTATCTCAACAAGGTTGATGAACTTATACATTATATGAAAGGTCTTAGAATGAAGATTGATGAATCTAATGCTTGTGATAATATCTTGAGAACTCTTCCAAAAAGGTACAGTGAAAAGGTCTCTGCTATAGAAACATCAATTGATAGTGATAGTATAATAATAAATTCTTTGCTTGACATGCTTACAACTTTTGAGATAAGAACAAAAGATCATATTCCTCTGAAAGAAGTTGCATTCAAAGTGAAAAAAAAGATAAAGGGTAAGAAGTCAGAATCAAGTAGTGAGTCTTATAGTGATGAAGAAGCAAATTGTGGTAGAAGAGATAAGGGTTCCATAAGACCCATAGATCTAATATATGTTATGTGTTTTAATTATGAAAATTATGGACACTCTGTAATAGAGTGCAAAGAGCCAAAGAGCAACAATGATGAAGAAAAATAATATCACAGGTACATGGAATCAAAAAGACACAAATACTAGAAGAAAAGCAAGGATGGATAAAACAGATAAGGAAAGAAGTTCTTCCAAAGGCAAAAGAGAAGCTACTATGTGGATAATGCAAGTAAGTACTCAAATGATAGTGATGCTAGTTTTTTTGAGAAATGTGCAACAATAGTTTTGCCATTTTTGTCAACACAGTCAGATAGATCTGTTGATGTAGTGGACAGGAAGTTCAAAAGCTATTCATATGTAGAAGAGAGGAGTTCAAAGGTTATTCAGAGTATGTACAGTGATTTTCCAAGAAGACCGAAGTGGCCCATATGCAAAAGATCAAAGAAAAAATACAAGTAAGAAAAGTGTCATGATATCACGACATATACAACAGGCAAGAAAAACTGTCATGATTTCGCGACATGTTGGAAGAGAGAGAAAAAGTAGGAAAAACTATCACAATTTTGTGACATGTTGGAAGAGAGAAAAATAGGAAAAAATGTCAGGATTTCATGACATGTTGGAAGAGAAAAAAACAAGTGGAAAAACCGTCATGATTTCGCGACATGTTGGAAGAGAGAGAAAAAGTAGGAAAATCTGTCACGATTTTGCGACATGTTGGAAGAGATAGAAAAAGCAAGAAAAACTGTCACGATTTCATGACATGTTGGAAGAGAGAGAAAAAGTAGGAAAAACTGTCACGATTTCGTGACATGTTAGAAGAGAAAAATGCAAGTGGAAAAACTGTTGCGATTTTGTGACATGTTGGAAGAGAAAGAGAAAGCAGGAAAAAGTGTCACGATTTTGCGACAAGTTCGAAGAAAGAGAACAAGTAAGAAAAATGTCACAATTTCACGACATGTTGCATTTTCACGACTAAAATAGGAGAGAGAAAGTAAGTTTGAAAAGTGTCGCGATATCGCGACATGTCGTATTTTCATGACTAAAATAGGAGAGAGAAAGTAAGTTTGAAAAGTGTCGCGATATCGCTACATGTCACATTTTTGTGAAAAAAACAAAGAAGTAAAGTACAAAATTAGAAGTGTCATGATTTCACGACAAAAGCAGAGAAGACTTCAAAGACAGAAGTGTCACAATTTCACGACAAAAGCAAATAAGTAAAATACGAAAGTAGAAGTGTCATGATTTCATGACAAAAGCAGAGAAGAAGACTTCGAAGGCAGAAGTGTTGTGATTTCATGACAAAAGCAAAGAAGCTAAGTACGAAAGCAGAAGTGTCATGATTTCATGACAAAAGCTAAGTTGAATACTACAGAGGCAGAAGTTTTGTGATATCGTGATAAAAGCAAAGTTGAAGTCTATGGAAGCAGAAGTGTCGCAATATCACGACAAAAGAATAGAGAAAGCATACGGAGGTGAAAGTGTCACGATATCATGACATGTATTTTTGCGGCAACAGCAACAAAAGAAGCTACAAAGGTAGAAATGTCACAATTTCATGATAGGTCATAAATGCGTAAGTCAAGAAGGAGAACTCGACTGAAATGAGAAATATGACAGTGGACCGACATCACTACAGCATTTACAAGGGCAGTTACAGAGTGATTTCATACTACTAAAATACGAAGAGTGATCAAAATTTAGTATGGCGGTTATAGGGTCTATCCAAAATGAAATCATCAAGCGATGGATAAACCAAACATCTTCTTGAGTTGAAGCCGACGAAGACCAATGATAGCCAACTAAAATTAGGGTTTACAATTGTTATGAAAGCCGACTAAGATTAGGGTTTTCATCATAAAAAATATTGTTATAAAAGGAGGGTTGTTTGGATAATTGAGAAGATTGTGGAAGGTGTGTGAAATACGGTTGTTGTGCGTAGAGAGCAAGTCATGTCGAATCATGCTAAGTGCAAAATTCACAAAGAGAGCAGAGTGTGCAAAAGGGAGAAGATGATCATGAAGTTTGACTATAACAAAGCAGAGTGTGTGAAGTGATTACGTAGAGAGAGTAGAGTGCGCAAAGAATGCAAAGGTGAAGAAGACCAATCAGGGTCTTGCAAAAGCAAAGGTATCTTACTATCAAACTTATAGATTCAAATTGAATTCTAGGTTGCAGCTTGGCATCAAGGTTTGGTGCTCCTTTATATTGGTGCAGATAAATAAGGGGTTGGTGCTCCTTTCTATTGGTGTAGATAAATAAGGGGTTGGTGCTCCTTTTTTTTGGTGTAGATAAATAAGGGGTTGGTGCTCCTTATAGTGGGTGCTGGTAAATTGAATATAAATTTGATTCTTTGAAAATGCTAGATTTGGATGGTAGTCCAAGCAGTCAATTTTTGAGGAGTAGCCACATTGGTGAACCTCGTTAAATCTTGTGTTGTGTGATGCTCATTTGTTATACTTATTGTATCTAGTAATAAGTTTTAATTACTGTGGTATTGGGAGCTATAAATTTATGTTTATAGAGCTACACTGATTCACCCTCCCCCATCTCAGTGTCATTGTAAGACTAATAATTGGTATCAAAGCTAAGTTCTTGTACAAGCTTAACCGGCTAGGGTGATCTTAGAAGTAACACAATGGTAGGTGGTGAAGGCTTCTCATCAAACAAAGCACCATTGTTTGATGGATCTAATTACACGTTCTGGAGAATAAGGATGCAGACATATCTCTATGCTTTGGGATATAACATATGGGATTCAGTAGTTAGTTGATACACAATACCCATCACTCCTCCAAAAGAGGTTGATGAAAAGAAACTGTTTGAAAATAACTCAAAAGCAAAGAATGCTATCATGTGCGGATTAGTAGATAGTGAACTAGTAAAGATCATGAGCTATAAAATGACAAAATAAATATGGGACAAACTGAGGAGTATTCATGAAGGATATGATAAGATCAAGGAGGCCAAGTTACAGACACATCGAGCTCATTTCGAAGCATTAAATATGAATGACGATGAAAACATTAAGGCATATATGCTGAGAGTTAATGGAATCATTAATGCGATCAGAGGACTCAACGAGGATATCGAAGACTCTACCATCATGAAAAAGGTATTAATATCTCTTCCTCAAAGGTTTGATTCTAAAGTATCAATGATAGAAGAAGCTAAAAATCTAAATTATTTTAGTATAGATGAGATGTATGGTTCTTTGACTACATATGAGATGAGGATAGGAAGATCTAAACCCATAGATAGAGAAGCAGCTTTTAAAGCCCTTAAAAATAAAAATGCAAAACAAGAGTCCAAGGAAGAAGAGACATCAGATGAAATGGAAGCAAACTTTGTTAGAAAACTAAAAATGGGAAAAGGAAAATACAGAGGAAAGCTACCGTTTAAATGTTTCAACTGTGGAGGCATTGGTCATTTTGCGACGAACAAAAAAGATGAAGGATCGCACCAAGAAAGAAGTGACTGGAAGAAGAAAATGAATTTCAGAAAAGGCAAATTCAAGAAGAAAAGTTTCATCTCCAGGAATGCTAGTTCAATAGAAGACAACTCCGGTGAGGATTCTGAAGAGGAAATAGGTGAAGCTCTTTTCATGGCATTTGAAGTAAAATCAGAAAAGTAAGGAGTGAACTCTAAAGTATGTGGTGAAAACCCTGAGGCTGAAGTAGATCTAGAAGGTGAGTTGATATCTACACATGAAGAGTGGAAAATAGAGAGGAAAAATAATAAGAAAATTTCAAAAAATCTTGAGGATGCAAACGAAATCATAACCAGTCTAAAAGTACAGACAAAAGAATACAAGAAAATATCTGAAGATCTCGAAGTACAAATTACCATGAAAATAGATTATTGTTGCAAACTAGAAGAAGAGAATGTTGGTTTACGGATGCAGATAGAAGAGATGAATCACAAAATTAGTTGCTATCACAAACATGAAGAAATTTCTATGAAGCTGGATAATATTATAAATGACCAAAGGCCTGCAGGCATCAAATTTGGTCTGGGTTTCATCGAAGGAGAATCATCAAATGGATTAAAGGCCAGAAATGTAGAATCCATAAAGAATAAAGATAATAAATAGGTTGATCAAGGAAAAATGTCTCATGCAAAAGAAAGTAATAATGTCAGGCAAAAAAGGAGAATTGACAATGATGGATTCACCAATGTCACACATCAAAGAAGAAGAAGACCTATGGCTCCTACAGAAACATTGCAAAGACCATCACCTAGGTTCAATTATCCCTTTTCTAGTTTCTATTTTAAATGTAATGGCTATGGATATAAAATCTCATACTGTAAATATAATGTAAGACCAAGGAATTTCACCAGTAGAAATGCTTTTTCTCCTCTGATGAATTATACAGTAGAATGTTATAACTGTCATAATTTTGGGCACATTGCAAGAAACTGTAGAAGTACATTTGCATCAAATCAATTTTAGGGAAGAAAATTTCAACCAAATAGGATGAGACAAAATAGAAAACTTCCCAAAAAACATGTACAAGTTATTGATAAGGGAAAGGCAAAACAAGAGCCCAAAACTACTATCAAAACGGAGTGGAAAGAAAAAGAGCAACTTAAGAAAGAAAAGGAATCCTTAATTGTAAAAACAACATTTAAAGCACAAAATAAATATGTACCATGGATACTTGATAGTGGATGCTCCAGTCATATGATAGGTGACAAACAAAAATTTGAAAAGTTACAGAAATATGAAGGTGGTTCAGTAAAGTTTGGAAATAATGATGGAGCTAAGATAGTTGGCAAAGGTTCAGTTAAAATTAGTGATAGAAAAATTAAGTCAGAATAAGTCTTGTTAGTGGATGGTTTGAAACATAACTTGTCGAGTGTAAGTCATATTTTTGATAAAGGTCATGAAGTAGTTTTTAAGAAGCAAGGTTGTGAAGTCAGAAAAACAAACAATGGAAAATTGATAGCAACTGGATCAAGGACATCTGGAAACTTGTACACACTCTCAAAGACTTCATAAGGAGCTTGTTTTATTGGACAGGAAGAAGAAAATTGGTTGTGGCACAAGAGACTCGATCATATCAGTTTTGATAATCTAGTAAAATCAACTCAAAAAGGGCAGTGAGAGATATTCCCACCATCAGCAAACCTGCAAATAGCATTTGTGCTTCATGCCAAAAGGGGAAGCAAACTAGAGTCACATTCAAAACAAAAGAGTACTACACAAGAAAACCTTTGGAACTAATACACATTGATTTATGTGGACCCATGAGAACAAAAAGCATAAATGGTGACAAATATTTTATGTTGTGCATTGATGACTATTCCAGAATGACATGGATATTTTTCTTGAAGCATAAATCAGAAGCTTTTGAAATGTTCAAGACTTTCAAAAACCAAGTTGAGAATGAAACAAGAAAGAGGATAAAATTTTTAAGATTAGATAGAGGAGGAGAATTCATTTCAAAGGAGTTTACAGAGTACTATGAAAAATACGGTATTAGGAGATAGTTTTCAGTAGCCATGACACCTCAGTAGAATGGAGTGGTAGAAAGAAAGAACAAGACAGTGCAGGAAATGGCATGGACTATGTTGGCTGAAAGTAGAGTAGCAAACATATTTTGGAAAGAAGTAGTCCATACTATGGTGTATATCCAAAATAGGTACATGCTGAGAACACATGAAAGCAAAACTCCTTATGAGTTGTGGTTCGGTAAACAGGAAACAACAGAATACCTCAAAGTTTTGTGCATCAAGTGCTACGTCAAAAGAACTGAAGATAATCTTGGTAAGTTTTAAGATAGAACGGATGAAGGTATTTTTGTTGGTTATTCATCAAAAACCAAAGCTTACAAATGCTACAACAAGAGGCTAAAGAAAATTGTGGACAGTGTTGATGTTAAATTTGATGAAGGTAGAGAACGAGTAATTAGCTATGAAAAGAACTACCCAATTTATGAAGAGGTTATTGAAGGAGATGAGGAAAATAAAACGAAAAAGATACAAAAAATTGACTCATATGATTTAAGTTGTGATTCAGAAGTGGAAGAAAATAAGAAATTCAAAACAAGTAGCTGGCAGAAAAATCATCCTAGAGAGCAAATAATTGGAGACCCCAAAGTTGGTGTTCAGACAAGAAGAAGAGTAGTAAGTAACTACTCTCTATTATCCAGCATTGAGCCCAAAAATGTTGCTGACACAAGCAAATATGAAAGTTGGATGAAGAGAATAAATGAAGAATTAGATCAGATCGAGAAAAATGAAACTTGGGAGTTAGTACCTAGACCTGCAAATAAAAATATAATCGGGACTAAATGGATTTTTCGAAACAAATTGAATGAAGACAGACAGGTAGTCAAAAATAAAGCAAGATTGGTATGTAAGGGTTATGCACAAGTTGAAGGCATTGACTTTGAGAAAACTTTTGCACCAGTAGCTAGACTAGAGGCAATTAGAATGTTTCTGGCTTTAGCAGTCTATAAGAATTTCAAAGTTTATCAAATGGATGTGAAATCAGTGTTTTTGAATGGGAAACTTGAATAAGAGGTTTATATTGAGCAACCAGATGGTTTCCAACTTGGTGATGATCCCAACTTGGTTTGCAAGTTGAAGAAAGCATTATATGGCTTAAAACAGGCACCCTGAGCATGGTATGCAAGGCTAGACAACTATCTCACTCAACAAGGGTTTAAGAAAGATATGGTGGATAGTAATTTGTATGTCAAAACAAAAAATGGGCATCTTATTGTTCTTGTTGTATACGTAGATGATATCATATTTGACAGCAACAAAGATGAGTCATGTAAATATTTAGCAAATAATATGCAAAAAGAATTTGAAATGTCAATGATTTGTGAACTTTAGTATTTCCTCAGGTTGCAAGTTAATCAAAATAAGAAGGGCATATTCATTTCTCAAGTTAAATATGTGAAAGATATGTTAAAAAAGTTCACAATGGAGGATTGTAAGCCAGTTAGCACTCCCATGATGATAGGTTGCAAGTTGAGCAAGGATGAAAAATATCCACCTGTTGATCAAACCATGTATAGATCTATGATTGGGAGCTTACTGTACCTGATAGCTACCAGACCAGATATTTTGTAGGCAGTATGCATAGTAGCACGATTTCAAGCTAATCCCAAGGAGATTCATGTGACAACAGTGAAGAGGATTCTTTGGTACCTCAAGGGTACTATGGAGTATGGGTTATGGTATTCGAAAGGTAAAGACTTCACCCTTATTTCGTATTCAGATATAGATTGGGTAGGAGGTGTCGATGATAGAAAGAGTACCAGTTGAGGTGCATTCTATCTTGGAGATAGATAGGTCACGTGGCACAGTAAGAAACAAGAGTCAGTTTCTTTATCTACAGTAAAGGCAAAATATATTACAGTGACAACATGTTGTACGTAGGTATTGTGGATGAAAAAAACCCTAAAATATCTTGGTATTAGCTTTAGTGAGCCAATATCAGTTAAGTGTGATAACACCAGTGCCATTAACATCTCCAAGAATCCGGTTATGCATTCACACACAAAACACATTGCTATTAGGTATCACTTTTTGAAGGAGAAAGTTGTAGAAGTGAGGTTAAGTTGGATTTTGTTCCAACTATAGAGCAAGTAGCAGATATCTTCACAAAACCATTGCCCAAGGAAGTTTTTGAGTACCTTCACAATAAATTAGGAGTGGTCACACTTCCCAAGAATTGACTAGCTATAGGGATCACATTCTCAGGGGGAGCATTTAAGTATTTGATTATCTTTTTGCTCATGTTCATGATTTTTGCTAAGTGTAATAAATTTTTCTTGAGAATGTTGTGCATGGACTTAGGGGGAGTCTACAGTAGCCCTTTGGTATTATTGTCAAAGGGGGAGAAGAGTTACAAGAAATTGCACATGTGTTGCCAAAAATTCCAAAGGGGGAGATTGTTGAGCAAGGTGCAACAACAGTATTGTCATTTTTGTCAACACAGTTAGATAGATCTTTTGATGCAGTGGACAAGAAGTTCAAAAGCTATTCAGATGCAGAAGATAGGAGTTCAAAGGTTATTCAGAGTATGTACAGTGATTTTCAAATAAGACCGAAGTGGCCCATATGCTAAAGATCAAAGAAAAAAAACAAGTAAGAAAAGTGTCACGATATCGCGACATATACAACAGGCAAGAAAACTGTCGCAATTTCGCGACATGTTGGAAGAGAGAAAAAGTAGGAAAAATTGTCATGATTTCGCGACATGTTGGAAGAGAGAGAAAAAGTCGGAAAAACTATCATGATTTCGTGACATGTTAGAAGAGAAAAAGGCAAGTGGAAAAACTGTCATGATTTCACGACATGTTGGAAGAGAGAAAAAACAGGAAAAATTGTCATGATTTCGCGACATGTTGGAAGAGAGAGAAAAAGTAGAAAAAATTGTTGTGATTTCGTGACATGTTGGAAGAGAGAGAAAAAGCAAGAAAATTTGTCACGATTTTGTGACATTTTGGAAGAGAAAAATGCAAGTGGAAAAACTATCATGATTTCGTGACATGTTGGAAGAGAAAGAGAAAGCAGGAAAAAGTGTCACGATTTCATGACAAGTTCGAAGAAAGAGAACAAGTAAGAAAAGTGTCGCGATTTCGTGACATGTTGCATTTTCGTGACTAAAATAGGAGAGATAAAGTAAGTTTGAAAAGTGTCGCGATATCGTGACATGTCACATTTTCACAGAAAAAGCAAAGAAGTAAAGTACGAAAGCAGAAGTGTCGCGATTTTGCAACAAAAGCAGAGAAGAAGACTTCAAAGGCAAAAGTGTCATGATTTCACAACAAAAGCAAAGAAGTAAAGTATGGAAGCAGAAGTGTCATGATTTCACCACAAAATTAGAGAATAAGACTTTGAAGGTAGAAGTGTCGTGATTTCGTGACAAAATCAAAGAAGCTAAGTACGAAAGTAGAAGTGTCATGATTTTGCGACAAAAGCTAAGTTGAAGACTACGAAGGCAGAAGTGTCGCGATATCGCAACAAAAGAAAAATCAAATTCTATGGAAGCAGAAGTGTCATGATATCATGACAAAATAATAGATAAAGCATACAGAGGTGAAAGTGTCACGATATCGGGACATGTATTTTTGTAGCAATAGCAACAAAAGAAGCTATAGAGGCAAAAATGACACGATTTCATGACAAGTCGTAAATACGAAAGTCAAGAAGGAGAACTTGACTGAAATGAGAAGTATGACAGTGGATTGACATCACTACGACATTTACAGGGGCAGTTATAGAGTGATTTCATACTGCTAAAATACGAAGAGTGATCAAAAGTCAGTATGGCAGTTACAGGGTCTATCCATAATGAAATCATCAAGCGATGGATAAAATGAACATCTTCTTGAGTTGAAGCCGATGAAGACCGATGATAGCCGACTAAAATTAGGGTTTATAGTTGTTATGAAAGCTGACTAATATTAGGGTTTTCATCATAAAAAATATTGTTATAAAAGGAGGGCTATTTGGAGAATTGAGAAGATTGTGGAAGGTGTGTGAAATATGATCATTGTGCGTAGAGAGCAAGTCATGTCAAATCATGCTAAGTGCAAAATTTGCAAAGAGAGTGAAGTGCGCAAAATGGAGAAGACGATCGTGAAGTTAAAATGTAATGAAGCAGAGTGTGTGAAGTGATTACGTAGAGAGAGCAAAGTGCACAGAGAACGCAAAGGTGAAGAAGACCAGTCAGGGTCTTGCAAAAGCAAAGGTATCTTACTGTCAAACTTATAGATTCAAATTGAAGTCCAGGTTGTAGCTTGGCATCAGGGGTTAGTGCTCCTTTTTGTTGGTGTAGATAAATAAGGGGTCAGTCCTCCTTTCTGTTGATGCAGATAAATAAGGGGTTGGTGCTCCTTTCTGTTGGTGTAGATAAATAACAGGTTGGTGTTCCTTACAGTGGGTGCTAGTAAATTGATTGTAAAGTTGGTGCTTTGCAAATGCTAGATTTGGATGGTAGTCCAAGCAGTCAACTTTTTAGGAGTAGCCACATTGGTGAACCTCGTTAAATCTTGTGTTGTGTGATGCTCATTTGTTATACTTGCTGTATCTAGTAATAAGTTTTAATTACTATGGTATTAAGAGCTATAAATTTAATTTTATAGAGCTACACTAATTCACCCCCCCTCTCAGTGTCATTGTAAGACTAACAAGTTTTTTAGACAATGATAGAGATGAATTCCTATTTATGGTTGAAGAGAAATATCCAGTTAAGAAAAGGACTCTAGTTATTCTCAAGTGTTTTAGATGTGGTAAATTTGGACATATTGAAGATGATTTTATAAGGGATGGTTATACTTTTAGTGATGATGATTTTGAAGATGCACTTGATGGTCCAGATGAAAATATTTTTATGGCATTAGAAGAAGAAGTGAGTGGTCCTATAGAAGATAAGTCAAAAGAAATAAACAATATGGAAAAAGGTAAACAAATAGAGGATTATTCAGTAGAGAATGGTTATGATCTCAAGGGAGAATTTATCTATGCCCTTGACACAGTAAAGAAGATAAGAAAGCAACACTCTAAGCTTGAAAGTTAGTTTCAAGAATGTGATGAAGAAAGATTATTGCTCATAGAGGATTTATGACGTACATATTTCATGACTATATGCATAAGATCATCAAGAATTACGTAGATGACCTGATTGCTAAATCAAAAACATGTCTTGAGCACATTGAAGTCTTGGAAAAAGAATTCGATCGATTGCTATAATATAAAGTAAGTTTAAATCCTAAGAAATGCAAATTTTGTTTCACATCTAGAAAGCTTCTAGGATTCATTGTCTCCAAGCGAGGTATTGAAGTGGACCTAGGTAAGGTAAAATCTATATTAGAGTTGCCACCTCCCAAAAAATTGAAAGAGTTGCGTAGCTTACAAGGAAATATCCAATATATTCGATGATTCATTACATAACTCTCAAATAAATGCAGGCCATTTAACCACTTGTTACAAAAGAGGGTGACATTCTCATTGAAAACTAAATTTTAGGAGGCATTTGATGACATAAAGAAGTATCTGGCTTCACCACTAGTTCTTACACCACCTCGAATAGGAGTCTCTTTTTACCTATACATTTCTACAACATATTTTGCACTAGGGAGATTCAAAAAACTCAAAAAAGAAGAGAAAAAGATAAAGGTAAAGAAAAGAGCTTTCAGGGAGTATATATACTCCTACCCCAAAATTAACTACCTCATGTGGAGGTGGGGGAGGGGCTAAGCTAAGAGGCTCATTCTTAGTCCCGAGCCCCAAAGATGACCCTTTGCCATTGATGTCAAAGGGGGAGAGATTTGTGTGTATTGGGGAGAGATTTGATATGGGGAATATTTGATATTTGAGAGAGCATTGAGCCAAGGGAGCAATGTCCCAGGGAGAGCAGAAGAAAAATAAGGGTCAGGTTTTAGTAAAATGATATGGGTTACCATCAATGACAAAGGGGGAGATTGTTGGACATTTTGAGTCCCTAATTCAAAGTTGCCATTGATGTCACCATTGATGCTACCAGATGGAGTCATAATTAATACCAAATATTTTAGCAAGAAATAAAGGTGATAAAGATGGTCATTTTATATTCAGCAAGAAGGTAGAAGTTTAAGTGAAACAGTGCAAAAGACAGAAGTTAAAAAGGAATTATAATATTTATTTTATAAATTATTTAAATTCAGGATGAATTTAAATTTTATAAATAAATATTAAAATGTACTTTATCAAAGGTGAAATATTATAATGGTTAGAAGTGCTATGGTGAAAACAAAAAATAAAATATTTGTAATTTTCATTACAATATTTTATATTGCAAAAGTGGGTTTATAAAATAAAAAAAAATTTAAAAAACCCAAAGGTTGGGTTTAAAGGTTTAAGACCAAAGAATATTTTAATAAATCCAAAGGTTGGATTTAAAGTTTTAAACAAGGCAAAGTTTATTTACGCCAACGTCATAGAAGCCAAAGGGAAGCACCAATGTTTTTGATTTAGTGGAAATGCATATAAATACCATACCCAAATTTGATTTTCAAATTATCCTTGCTTGACTTGGAAAGAGAATGCATACAAATTAAATGCAAAGCTCGTGAGATAGAATCATGATTTGACTGGACGACGAAAGGAAAATCAAGCACGTTGATTAGTTTGAAGCCAACAAGGCACCTTGGCCTAGTGGCAAGTGGGTTGCAAGCTTATGTTTTGGTGTGCATGGTGGATAGTGTTTGAATCCTATGGAATTTTTTGGTGGACGTGTTGAAGATGTAAATCGTTAGGCACATGCATTTTGCAAGGCAAGGAAAGGGTGTTGAAGCACGTGGTTCTTATTCCTTCCCAATGAGCTTGTAGCTCATGTGGTGGTTTACACCGTGGGCAAAGACATTTGTGTGGGCTGCGTTGAGAGTTCAAAACTCTGCAAATGTAAAGGTACATTTTTATGTTTTATTTTATTAATGCCTAAGTTGGAGGTATAAGGTATTTGGTGGTTGAAGTCTTTGCATTGTGATAAAGTTTGGTATTTGAGAAATACCTTTAGGAGTTATAAGGAGAATTTTATTTTTATTTTAAAGTCTTATAATTTGCTATTGTGAAATATTGGAAGGTTAAGACTTTGTGGGTTGTATGTCATTTTGAATAAAGGGTTTTGTGATTATTGTGAGGATATTGTTTATTTTTTAAGTTGGAGTGATAAGGTGTAATTGTGATATTATTTTTGTGATATAAAAATTATCCTCTAACCCTTATTGAGTTTGTCAAAGAAGTAATTATGAGTGTGGCAGATTTGTAAGGGCAACTAATCTTCAAGAAAAGGTATGGGTAAAATTCTTCTTTGTTGAGTTAGGTAATTGGCTTGATTGAAAATTAAGTTTGGAGTGAAAAGGATTTGATTAGGGTTTCCTTTTTGAAAGTGGTTGAGTTAATGCTTAAAGGTTTTCTGAATTGAGAATTGTGATTAAACCTTGTTTGATAAGAATTTTTGTTTAGACCACTGGTTGAGTGAAGTACTTTGAGTTTATGCTTCAAAGTTTTTTGAATTGAGAGTTGTGATTAAAACCTTGTTTTATTAGCATTGTTGTTGAAGCCAATAGGTTATGCAAATAACTTTAACTTGAGTTAGAAAAGAACATGAGTATCATTGTTATGTGATATTTGTGTTGAGAATTGTTGGAAACATTTTGATTTGGGAGATACATGCTTGGACTAGGTTTTGTGAGAAAGGGTTGTTTCTTGAAGTGATTGATTGAGTAGAGTTGATTGAGCCTAGCCAAGTGGATGCATGTAGTAGTTTTTCAAGTTCTATAAAACAAACTATTCTATATTCTGGTTTGAGTTGAGATTGAGATTTGAGAATAGAACAGATTGAGTCTCTAACAATTCTATTTATGCTTATATGATATTGAGTTGAGATTGAGTTTTGAGAATAGAACATATTGAGTCTCTAACAATTATCTTTATGTTTTTATGAGATTGAATTGTGATTAAGCTTTGATAATAGAACATATTGAGTCTCTAACAATTCTCTTTATGGTTCTATTATATTAAGTTGTGATTGAGCATTGAGTATATAAAATATTGAGTCTCTAACAATTCTTTTTATGATTCTATGATATTGGACAAGTTCTATGTGGACTTGTTAAGCTGATTTAAGGTGAGTCTTTGAGAAGGCTTGTGAACTGTTTTTGTGTGAGCTTTTGTGGAAGCTTAAAATGCAGATTTGAGCAAGTCCTAGAGAGGACTTATTAAACAAATTTGGATAGGTTTTGTGTGGACCTATTGAGCAGATTTGGACAAGTTTTGTGTGGACCTATTGAGCAGATTTGGACAGGTTCTATGTGGACCTATTGAGCAGATTTGGATAGGTTCTATGTGGACCTATTGAGCAGATTTGGACAAGTTCTATGTGGACCTATTGAGAAAATTTGTGTAGGTTCTGAGTGCATAGAGATCCATCAACCAGTACATTGAGGACAGGTCTTCAGTGGATAGAGATCCATCAGCTAGGACATTGAGGACAGGTCTTCTGAGTGAGGACAATACACAAAGACATGAACAATTTGTTGGTAACCCAATATATTGTTAGTTATGAAATACACATAAATTCACTTCAAGAGTTGTCACCACTGCAACTGGTGTTTTAAGTGCTTGGGACTAGCCAGGCCCCGTAGCTCTCCTTGATGATCCTGACTTCTCCCACAAGTCCTCGTAGAATTTGGTGAAGTATTATCCATTTAGGGTCCATATCACTATGCTATTCTCCCTTGACCAAAGTTGTAAGAACTCTCAGTTATTTTTTGAGTACACTACTCAAAATTTGGAACTAGTGTTTGTATGCCGATGCTAGTCATTGACCTCCACTAAGGTTTAACTAGAGACCACCATCACAAGGCCTCAGGGCTAGATAACCGTATTCACTCCCAGACTGATGGTAATGCTACCCATAACCATCTGCCACTAGAATTTCATGAGGTGCTCACTGGCCCCATATTCATATCGACATATCCTCAGTCTGGGTGGAATGATGAATTACCACCACCACTAACAGGTTGTTCACCTAGGGTGACATCCCATACCGCCAGCCGTTACACTCGACGGCTTTGGACCTCTATCCTTAAATTACTAGTTTACAGTGACACAGCCTCACATAAGTCACCTTGTGACTTAGTGCATAAGAGGAAAAAGTCCCAACTTGACATTTCCTTTTTGAGCAAATGTTCCAACTCCATATAGTAATTTAGGTTTATGGTCATTCTAGGGTTTAATTTTATTATCGAATTATCCTCTTTTAAAACCCTTAGATTAATAAGAGATAAGTAATCACAATATCTCAACTCATATTTAAATCTCAATATAAAATAACTTCATTCCAGAAATCCATACTGAATAATAATAAAATCAATATGACCAAGACCATAAAACTTCTATAATCATCAATAAAATATTGAACAATAATAACACATAATGGTAATAATACGAACTTATAAAAACTATAAACAAAATATTGGTATTTAATAATAAACTTCAAGCTTTCAATACAATATTGATCTTCATTCAAAGCATAAGAACTATTTTATTCTAAAGACCCTATTATAAATCATACTAGAAAAAATCTTTTATTTTAAAATAACCCATAAAAGAAATCTGTTAAAAATCATCAATGAAATTACTTGAAACTAAATAAGAAATACTTTATAGTATATTTAATCTTCCTAAATACACAATACCATCCACTATATAATAATAATCGTACAACATGCACATACCATAATATTTTATAAAAATTCTATCAACAAAACATCATATTTCTTCATAAAACCATACCCGTCTTTAATTTTCAGAGTGCATTGTCAATTATAACGAGATAATATTTTTCCATAAGTTTGATATTAATCTCTCCATTGCTATGTTTAATAATAATTAAAATCACTAACAAATTTTAAGAGAGTCATACATAAGGGAAAACCATCCCAACATTTCTTTAATTTCAGAATACATTTTCTTCAGCAATAGTCAATTTAATAATATGACTTAGTAAAGGTTCTTCATGAATTTCATTCAAAGTTTTCAATAAATGAGCTTTTTCCCTCGAACACATCTTGAGACCATCACATCAAAGCACTATCCAGACACATTAATCTCGAGTGATGGGTAGAGTGTTCCCAACCCACCCACATTATCCGACGAAATAGAGCCGAGGTTTTAGAGGGGTTAGACTTGGCCCATAATATCTACATGGCATACATGCAGAACCAATCCATGAACTCAACTACATGTAGAATCCATAATGTCTTTATGACACACACATAGGGTAGGTCATGCAGGCATTCACATATGCACACTCATCAATCAACAATTTTATGAAGCAATGCAATTGTAAATGATAAAAAAGAAACCCTTGCATCATAAATCCAACAAAGCATGTTTCTGGCATTGTTGCTTCCATCAGTCATGCATACATTCATAGACAAATATAAAATGAATAAATACGGTAGCTATATGAAAGCATAAGGCAAATCCCTTATTAAATTCATCAATTCTTAGTGTATTTCTACTTCCAGAACATCCACGCAAACATTATTACATTGCAACTATATGAAAGCATAAGGAAAATCCCTTATTAAATTCATCAATTCTCAGTGTATTTTTACTTCTAGAACCACCACATAGACATACGTAGACAATATTACATCTCATAACGAAGGAATATAGCAGCTATATGAAAGAATAAGACAAATTCCTTATTAAATTCATCATTTTTTAGTGCAACTATTTGCAATGTAGATATTTGGATTTTTTTTTTTAAATTCCATCCCATATTTGAATTTATATAACAGGTCACCTTCTCAGAACGGAATTCCAAGCAATTACATTCTAAGTTACTAGTTTTCATTCCAGTTCAAATGTTTATATTATTAATACACAAATACTTCACTCAAAATTCACAGACAACACACTATAAAACATTGCAATTCTTATTATTCCACTTACAAACTGGTAAGCAAATTAGTGGCCATCTTACTTTTTATTTTTTTAATGAATTCATTATGTAAAACATTCTTAATAGCTTATCATGAGAAACCTGACCTTCTTCTTGTAGAGTGCAAGCCACCCTCGCATTACCTCTGTCTTTAGTCTAGCTTGTGCACTCCCAAGAAAAATACTTCCCCAAAAAAATTTCTCCCCCCTTCGTTTCAATATGTTCTCCTTAAAAATGAGATGGTAGTTGATGTAAAGTGGACACTTCACCCGGATGGCCAGTTAGAATGTCCAAACGTTCTCCACGTATTGCTCTCGATAGTACTTTAATTTATTAAAGCTTCTTTATAGTTTCTGGATTATAATTTCCATAATTTTTTAGTTGCATTTTAGCTAAAGTACAAATTTCCTTAGACTTGACTTAGGATTAATTATACTTAGCTAGATTATGAAATTCCTTAGTCTTATCTTAGGATTCGTTGGTCTTGCTACAGCCAACATTTAGTTTTAATTTAATAATAATAATTATTAATAATAAATTTCATTGCCTTATAAACATTTTAGTTTATATATTAATGTGATTACATATTTTCTTTTTAATGTTACACTTATGAATAATTTTGAAGTTAATTCTTATTATGTTATATTATTATTTTATATTATTTTTATTTCACTTTCCAAAAATAATTATATATATTAATATTATATGTACTTTTTAATATACATATATTATTATTTAAAAAGGTTGCATACAAAGAACAACAAACCGACAAAAGAAATATCAACATGCAACACTCATTCAATCTATGATAGGCAGAATGTAATGCAATCCTATTGTGGATGTCCATGTACCCACGGACCAAGGTGTCAGGGGCACAACATCATATCCACTTACCTGGAATTTTTGACCTGCTACCTCGGTTAATGGGGTGGGTGTTCCTCAATCTACCTGGCCCGATACCCACACCTGCATCACAAACACTAATAGCAGAATCACATTTTTGTAAGAAAATTAATCTCTACTAGTAGGGATGTGACATACTTGCCCCATTATTTTTAACATAGTCCCTATGTTAACTTATCATCAAAATTAAATGATGTGCAAATGCAAGTAACTATCATCAACAAATAAACAATAATTTCATCATAACATCATATAAATGAAAATGTACATATCAAAATATTATATATACATATCAAGGCATATATATATGCATCAAGTTCCCAGTACGTCAATTTAATAACATTATGTTTTCAGTTTTTAAGTCTCAAACAAGTAAGAAAATTTATTTTTCATGCATGTGGTATCCTCCCAGGGCATTTCTTTCAGAAAAATTTTCCCACTGCACTCTACATTGGTCCACAAATCTTTTCCTGAGTTGTTTGGTTCTAAAACCAAAATACTAATAGTTCACACCTCAATAGGCTGTGGGTCTGACATCTACAAATGAGTAGTATCCAAAATGTGAGCTGGGTAAGCAACATATTTTTGAAGTAGGGATACATGAAAGACATTGTGGATTTTTGACAAATTTGGTGACAGTGCAAGCTTGTAGGCAACAGGACTTATTTTGGCAGCTATCTCAAAAGGTCCTACATACCTAGGGCTTAATTTGGTGGAATTAATTGAGTTTTTTTTAGGTTTGACTCTAAGGAAAACCTTGTCTCCTACATTAAATTCTTGAGGTGTTTGTTTTAAGTTAGCATAACTTTTTTGACGGTCATTTGCCTCACGCAAGTATTGACGGATTACTTTTAGTTGGTTTTCTATTTCCTTAACAGCTTCAAGACCAATCGCCTTGCAATCATCCAAATTGTCCCATGTTAATGGTATCTTGCACCTACGGCAATATAGAGCCTCAAATGGGGCCATGCCCAACGTGGTATGGTAGTTGTTATTGTAAGCAAATTCCACTAGGAGGATATAATCCTCCCATTTGCTTTGATGATCCATGCAATACATGCGTAGCATGTCTTCTAATACTTGGTTGACCCTCTCGATCTGTCCATCCATCTCAGGATGGTATGCAGTTCTAATATTGACCCTCATCCCCCAAGATCTATGCAATGCTTGTCAAAATTCAGATGTAAACCGAGAGTCTCTATTTGATATAATAACTTTAGTAAATCCATGAAGTCTTACAATTTCTCAAGAAAATTTTTGAGCAACTATTGTGGCATCATCATGAGTACTACTAGGTATGAAATGTGCTACCTTGGTCAATTTTTCTACTACCACGAATATAGCATTATGCTAAAATTAGGTTTTAGGAAGTCTACAATGAAATCCATGGAAACAACTTGTCACTTATGCTCTGGTATATCAAATAAATGTAGTTTTCCACCAAGATGTTGATGTTTGGCTTTCACTTTTTGGCATTCAATATATTTGGCCACAAACTGCACTATGTCTTTTTTCATACTAAGCCAATAGTATTCCTTCTTCAAGTTTTCTCTCATTTTGACTACTCCTGGGTGTGCTGAATATGGTGCATAGTGAGCTTCTCGCGAGATAATTCTTTTAAGCTCTTAATTGTTGGTTATAATAATTCGATTGTGAAAACACACCAATTCATCTCTAATGCTGAATTCTCCAAGAATTCCTTGCTTAATTTTCTCTAGACAGGCTTTACAGAACATATCTATCTTTTGCAATTCTACAATTTGCTCATTAAATCTATACTTACATCTTGTAATAGTAGTTATGTATTTTCTTCTGCTAAGAGCATCTACTAGTTTGTTCTCTTTATCCTTGATATATTCAATACCAAAGTCATATTCAACTAGAAAGTCCATCCATATTCATTGTCGTGAATTTAGTATTGGCTAAGTAAATATATACCTTAGACTCTGGTGATCTATTTTAATATTAAAAGGCTTTCCTAACAGATAATGCCTCCAAATTTTGAGAGCATGAACCACAACTACCATTTCCAAATCATGGGTGGCATAATTTATCTCATACTTCTTGAGTTTCCTAGACTCATAAGCTATTACAGCTTCCTCTTGTATCAATACACCTCCCAATACTTCTACAGATGCATCGATACATATTGTAAATGGTTGATTTGGATCAGGTATTCTTAGCATCGATGCGGTTTTTAGTTTTTCTTTGAGAATTCTAAAGGCTTCCTCACACTGCATTGTCCACTTAAATTACTTCCCTTTCCTTTGGAAGTTGGTTATAATATAGGCTATTTTTGAGAATCCTTTGGTAAACCACCGATAATATCCTTTGCCTAGGATCGATGATTTGTTTGACCAGCTCAGAGGAGCTACCATATTTTCCAAATTGATCTTAGGTCAGGATATCATCAACTAAAAGTCCAGGAAGAGGACACTTACAAAATGGCTTTTATAACAAGATATGGGCACTATGAGTTCATAGTGTTACCTTTCGGTTTAACCAATGCACCAGTAGCCTTTATGAACCTGATGTATAGTGTGTTCCATGAACAATTAGACCAATTTGTGCTTATATTCTTGGATGAAATTTTGATCTATTCTCGAGACAGAGAAGAGCATGATAAACATATGAGAATTTTTTTAGAAGTACTCAAGAAAAATTAGTTATATAGGAAACTATCCAAATGTGAATTTTATACTCCTCAGGTGCAGTATTTAGGTCATATCATCTCAGCTGATGGTATAGCAATGGATCCTAAGAATATTGAGGTAATTATAAATTGGCCAACTCCTACTAATGTTTCTAAGGTGAGGAGTTTTATGGGAATGGCTGGTTATTATCGATAGTTTTCCAAAGGATTCGTAAAAATAGCCTATCCTATAACCAACTTACAAAGGAAAGGGAAGGTATTTAAGTGGACAAGGCAGTGTGAGGAAGCCTTTAGAATTCTCAAAGAAAAACTGACAACTACACCAATACTAAGAATACCTTATCCAAATCAACCATTTATAGTATGTAATGATGCATCTGCAGAAGGATTGGGAGGTGTATTGCTGCAAGAGGAAGTTGTAATAGCTTATGAGTCTAGGAAACTCAAGAAGCATGAGATAAATTATGCCACCCATGATTTGGAACTGACAACTGTGGTTCATGCTCTCAAAATTTGGAGGCATTATATGTTAGGAAAGCCTTTTAATCTTAAAACAGATCACCAAAGTCTAAGGTATATATTTACTCAGCCAATACTAAATGCATGACAACAAATATGGGTGGAATTTATGGCTGAATATGACTTTGGTATTGAATATATCAAGGGTAAAGAGAACAAATTGGCAGATTATCTTAGCAGAAGAAAATGCATAACTACCATTACAAGATGTCAATATAGATTTAAGGAGCAAATTGCAGAATTGCAAAAGATAGATGAGTTCACCAGCTAGAGCAGAGGAGAAGGAGTTCTCCTATGGATAGATATCCACAAACTATATTTATGGGACTAGCATCTCCTTTGGATATAGGTCCATAAACATTATAATTGGGAAGGATTCCCAAAATATTATTTGAGAAATATTTAGAAGAAATATTTCCTCTGTGGAGGTAGCCCACATTGGGTGAAACACGTTAAATCTATGTCTCTATTGTGTATGGTGTTTTGTGCATTACTTTGATTACTGTTATTGATACTGCTATCTATACACTACATAATATGGATTTGAAAAGAAAAGTAAAAGTGGTCTTATATTGTTCATCCCCTCTCTTAGTATAAGCTTGGGTTCATCATGTGGCATGCCCTTCAAATGGGTTGGAGGAGTTATTGAGGGATGATAGATTTGCTTAGAGTGATCAATATGATGGTGCACTTATGGCTTTTGATTTAGACCATAGGCACTTGATTGTGAAACAAAATATGTAATGCAAGACAATATTTTTGATATTTTTGGTGTTTTGTGATTTTTATGATATCATTTTTTAAAGAATATTATCTATACAAGCAAAGAAAATCAAACAACAAACAATGATGTGAATATTAATTTTTTTTTACCCAGGTGTTGTAGGCGAGTTGAAGAGGAGAGGGCAATCCTCCAAGGGAGGTCCCAGGTTCAAATCTCCACCCTACCAAAAAGCTAAATTGGGTATCCAAAATCCAATTGATAATGTTGGTGCAGGCAGGGTCGCGTGCGACTCCCGAGTGACTTTGACAGTGTATAACCCCTTGTTCATGGTCACTCAGACCAAGGTGGCCTCGCAAGGGGTTTTTCTCTTTATATATATATATATATTAATTTTTAATGTCTAGGGGACCAATCAATGGTTGGAGATAAAATCCAGCACTGCTAATTGCAACCAACGATTGGTGATGAAATCCAACATCGTTGATTTTTCTATGCAAGATATCATTCAATATGAAACTATGTGATTTCCTTTTAGGAATGTCTAACTAATATGCATAAAAACAAATCTTATATGGAAAATCTAAATGTAAATCTTACCTATATTATATACAAAGAAAAAAATACTAATCCTAAAATGTTGAGTTACTATAGATAATGGTAATAAAATACACCTATGAAACATAATTAACTTATGCAAGAAGAAGAAAAAATGCAACTATCTTACAAGATGCACTAAAAACAAAACAAAACAAAAAATTAAAGTAAGAAAGAAACCTAGTCCATCTAGTATGAAATATAAACTATGCTAAATAACCAACAAGGAATACAAAAGATAAAAAAATGAATTGTCTACCTTATAGGAAAATAAGTTGTAAATAAATAAGAGATATTACTAAATATAAAGACAATAATTATACAAAATATGAAACCCTAAGCTAAGAAGAACAAATGGTAAAATGACAAAGACATTATGTCTAATGAGAACAAAGAAAGTGTATTTTATGAAGCCATCCTCGCACCTTGATGTAATAGTCCTTGTGGAACGTGGGAAACACCCATGTTAATATTTTGTAATATTTTATTATAATGTTGAACTAAGAAGCACCTAGAAAAATGGTGCCCTTCTATGTAATCAATTTTTAATAATGTAACTAATTGTAGGTAGGATATTCTAGCCCGAGAGGCATTTTGCATTTAAAACAACCTTGGGATTTAGGTGCTAGAGGAATTCATTAAAACTACAAGGAGTAATATTGTATGTATATTTTTCGCATAATTGAATGAAGTATTGAAGGAGGTTTCCCTCTTGAAGAGGCATGCAATTCAGTGCTATTATGAGATTATTCTTATTATGCAATTTTTTCCATAGTGTGTTGTGAGAATATATGTTTATTTTATGTATTTTGTTAGCGTATATCACAATTTTTTTATTACATTAATTATGCCTAAGTAGTTTCATAAGTTATTAGGGCTAGGTTGGTTATGTTTCATTCATAAACCACCTAATAACCACATACTTGTATATATATTGGAACCATTATGAATATGAACATAATGCTCATTTTTCTCAATATGGTATAAGAGTGGCTACGAACCTATGGGTGTGGTTTTTGAGGTAGGACTAGATCAGACACCTAACTCAATTGGATGACACACTTCCCATAGAGGATGGACTAGACTCGACTCCCCAAGCATAGATCCCAAGGAGAACTCCACACTAATGCAAATGTGACCTAGTGGGATGGATTGTCCCTAACACAAACCATAATAGACTGGACTCTGACTAATTGATGGTAGATAATAAACCAAACTATATAGATGGGACTAGGCAGACTCTCATGGGATATGGACATGGTGGATGGGTCTGACGGATGCGATGAACAGATACCAAGGTGGACCAATAAAATAATGTAGATGAAGAATATCCTATGAGGCATGTGAATCTTAGGTGATGTGTAAATATCATAAAAAATTTGGCATGTGTTGATGGATCCCCTTACATGAGGGAGAGTTACGACTATTAGAGTCTACCCAAAGATAGACAACTAAATATGAGATTTTTTTCATTTTAAAGCCTTCCTAGTGCCTCTATGTGGTACATATGGGATAATTATCCCAAGTCAAATTGCATTTTATGCAATATGGAGGTTGTATCCCTGCAATAATTACAATTCTCAAATTTTATTTATATGATGAATACCTAGTGTGGTCGATGATGAATTTTTGGGGTAAATTTCTAAATTTATCGATTGCTATTTCCTTTCACCAACGATCCAATGCAAGGTACCTTCATAACATATATTGAAACTATTTGCAGATAGTGTCATCATGTTTATCTAGAGTGGATAAAATATTTTTACTATTTTTAGCTATAGATAGTTCATAAAATCGTATACATCACTATGCGATCCAGTTTCATCCAAAAAGGTGAAAGCGTGCTAGTGAAGAGCTTTGCACAAATTTTTTTAGACTATTTACTATCATTGAAACAATTTGTAATATTGCAAATTCTAGTGATTTGTAGGAACATTCTGAGATACCAAATGCCACTGGACTCTGAGTTGCAGATGCAATCATAAAATCCATAAAAATCGATGACACACTAGTTTACTCACTGTGGTTTAGAGCTTAAATTGCAAAATCGAGATCGAGCTCATGGAGGCCAGACCGTGCTAGAGTGCTACCATTTGAAAGATCCATGAGGATGAAAATAAAGGGTAAAGGCTATCCTTTAATTTTTTTTTAGGGTGGTAGCTCATCGGGCACTTAAGGCATAAACTCCTGTGAGGTTGTGGGATTCATCCCTGTGGGATATGCATAAAGAATTTTTTTTGTCACATTCCGAATGAGGAGGAAATATGTAGAAGGTCTTGGCCTTCTATTTTCTTCAGATGCACTAGACCAACTGGCTATTTGGACCAGCACTAAGGCATTGGCCAATGATATGTCAAGGGTTCAAATCCTGCCTATGTCAAAGAAAAAAAATTGCGTCAAGCAACAATTTTTGTCATGGAAAAGGTATTTTTTGGCAATTTTTTGCTCAAGGAGTGGAAATATTTTGCTACAAGAAAGTCTTAGAAGGTGCACTACAAGGTGAAAGAGATATTTTATCAAGGAATATATTTTTTTTGCTAAAGGAGAAGAAAAAAGGGTATTTTTTTTTTAAATACCTGGCATTATTTTTTTGCAAATCAATCCTAGGAGCATAAATTTTTGCCAATTACAAAGACAAATAGTGTAATTTGTTTTCTACAATGAGGGATACAAAACAAGAATTACACATTGTTTATTTTACAAATAAAAGGGGGACAAAACAATATTCTTCTTTTGCAAAATTCTAACACACAAGGAAGAATCATGAATATCATTTTTTACAAGCATAAAACAAAATTTCTTAAGGTACATTTTTTAAAGTATTCAACACTTTCAAAAAAAAATTGGCATTGTAAAATAGGTGCATTTTCAGTGGAAACCGACACCTATGTTTTAAAATTTGTGGGCACTTGTGATTGTATACTGCATTTAATTTCCTATTTTTTGCATTTACATCATAAGTTAAAATTCAAAAGCAAATAAAGATTCCCAATTTTTAAACCTATTTGTGCAATTTATTGCACAACATCGTTCGGTATATATGGTACCTCTTGTCTACACTTACAAGTGAAGTTGTCATGCTTGGACTACTATATATAATGCCTAATATAGCTGCAAAAATGACGTTTGAGCTATTTTTCTCTATAAATCATCAAGGAGACATAAGGAAATCCAATTGTATTTTAATATTCACTCCATCATAAACCCTAATTCATTCCTATTGCTTGGATTAATCTCCTCGAACTCATCATATTTTTTTGGAAGGGTTTTGAGGTAGGTGCCATCAATTTGAGTGAATTCCCTTTCACGTACTCTTTTTAAGTATAAATAAAGAGGGACCATTTTGGAGAGATAAGGAACCTTCATACTGGTCATTGCTAAAGCATAGCTATCAATCTTCATAGTAGCAATTTTTTGCACTAAGGGGGGAAATATTATTTTCTCCATCAAAGAATATTTTGCAAAAAAAGTGGAAGACTCTTAAGGGTGCATTTTTGGTAGAGATCGACACCATGGTCAAATTTTTTGTAAAATTCCATTGTAAAGGATGCATTTTTGGTAGCGACCAACACCTTCAAAAAATGGGTAAATCAAAGAAAAAAATACCCCAAAACAAACTGATAAAAATTCTTAATTAGTTAAATATCCTTACTTTCTAGTAGGGTGGAAAGGAATGGATTTTTTTGAGGATGGAAAATATCTTACACTATGCAGTGGTGTAAATTATATTCTCATATATTCTGATGTTTCTTAATACCTTCAAATAAATTATGCTCAAATTCCTATAGGCATTGTAAGGGTAGTCTACATGACATTGATTTCACTTGACATGGCCCAAAATCAAAATAAAAGGGACATTAGTGAGGAATCATAGGTCATGCTCCTAATGGAATATGCTTGTTGTGACACAAGTGACCTTCAGCCCATGGTGGTGAATGCTTGTTGTGACACAAGTGACCTTGATCCCTTGATGGCAAATACTTGTTGTGATACAAAAAATGCTTGTTGTAATATAGGCAACCTCTTACCTTAAATGATAGATATTAGTTGTAGCATATGTGATCTCATTACAAGAGAAAATTTTGCTTGTGATACGAGTGACTTCAAAATTGAACATCCTAAAAATGAGCTCCATAATCTCATAAATAGTAACAAATATCATATTGTTAAAAGCATTGATGAAGATGAATAACATGGATGTTTTAAAAAATACACCAAAGGCATTGGATCCAAATTGATGAAGAAAATGGGATTCAATGGTGAAAGATTAGGTAAAAATGGACAAGGTATTAAAACTCCTATAATGCAAAATGTCAGGCCAAAAAATAAAGGCCTTAGCTATTTTGGACAATCAAGTACCAGTTAAACCATGTTTATAACACCTAAATCTTATTCAAATCCTCCAAAGCATTGTTGAAGTCATTGTAGAAGAATAGGACATGTAGTAGATAGGTGTTGCAAACTACATCCTTGTGATTCATTTGGTTGTAAAAATCACTCCTCTTCAAGTTGTTGGTACAAAGTGAAAATAGCCAAGATTCATATTGATTGTGGATGGACAGATATCACACAATGAACCAAGATGAAAGAAATGTTGTTTGGCTTCTACAAAAAATATAAAACCTATAGTGGAACCAGTGGTAGATCTAGTGATAGACCAAGTGGTAGTCCTAGAGGCAACAACCCAATGATAGACCTAAAGACAGACTTAGCGACAATGATCTAGAGGTAAACCTATAGGCATATCTAGAGGTAATGATCTAGAGGCATATCCACAAGAAGATCCCAAGATAGATCCAAAGGTACTAATTTAGAGGTACACGTAGAGCAAAAGCTAGATCCAAATCCAAATAGAAATCCAACACAAAAACATCTTTTATTTTCTCTCCTTCAAACATTTAGGGGGGATTTCTCTATGTTATCCCAAATAATGTAATAAGGGGGTATGTTATTGTATAGTGCATAGTGTTTATTACATTAATTATGCCTAAGTAGTTGCATAGGTGATTAGGGCTAGGTTGGTTATGTTTTTTTCATCAACCACCTAATAATCATATACTTGTATATATATTGGCACCATTGTGAATATGAACCTAATGCTCATTTTGCTCAAAATATTTGTGTGAGTGTGCTTATTTTTAATAGTAAATTCCTAAAAGGTAGTGTCAAAGCACTATCCAATGGCATGTTATGCTATGACTACAATGGTTTCTACCATTTCAATTGTTAGGTATAAATTATGTGTTTCAACTTTTTTCTTTAAAAAGAAAAACAAAAAATCAGCAACAAAATATACTATTTTTTACAGTAGTTGAGTAGGTTAGAAATATTGTGTTAGGTATTCTAAAATATTTTTAAGGAGATATTTTTATTGGCTAAGCTAGATAACCTATAAATCATCTAGTGAAGTGAGGGGTTATTAGGCTCCAATAACCAGGCCTTAGACAACACTCACACACAAATTTGAGCTTCCACATATCTTTAGGTATATTAGGAGACCATCTAGGATTAAAAAAAAATATATCTTTAGGAATATTTTCTGCCTTGTATTGTCCATAATGCATGGGACACAAATTCCCAAATTACTACTCTCCCATACTATTAGAGAGGTAGATAGTGTGCTCAAGGGTATGTGTGGAATCCTCCTTGATTAGTGGCTTAAAATATTGGTCCGAGCACTATTGTTCATCATTGCAATATAACAAAGGGCCTATGGGTATTACATACACCTTTGCCTAGTACACTTTGCTTCTATCAAAACAATATCCTATAGTAAACATCCTATTTTTTGAACCTATTACCATACCCTTATCACAAAAGTTGAGCATAGAAAGAAGATAACCCTATTCCAAAGTTTCTACATGCACACCTGTAAAAAATATAGAAGATAAAAAGAAAAAACATTACCAAAAAAATAAAAAACGGGGATAGAGGGAGTCCATATTAGTTGTATACCTAAAGGCTTAATTACTTTAGAAATAATTTTTGATAATGAAGATGGGAAAAAATTAAAGCATAATCATATACATGACAACATCTACAAATAAATAGAATTAGAATATGGGAAAAGGCTTAAGGTCAGTATCCAATGTTAGTATTAAATATTACAACATAATAGCATGGATTTATGAGGATTTAAAAGTCTATGATAAGGGAATAATCCAACATACCATTGAGCTAGTGCTTGATGCAAGGCCATTTAGGCAGAACTAGAGACCCATAAATCCCAATATTGAAGTAATTATGAGATAAGAGTTGTTGAAGTTGTTAAACAGAAAGATTATTTACTCGATTATACACTATACATGGGTTGCAAATCTAATCCCAATGAGAAAAAGAATAATGATATTTACCTTTGTGTGGATTTTATAAACCTGAATCAAGTGTCTCTCAAGGACCACTACTTCCTACCATAGATAGATTATATATTGCAAATGATCACCAGGACTAAGATATTCTAGCTATTAGATGGTTTCTCTGGGTATAATTAGATTTTGATAAAATATAAAGACCAATATAAAATTGCTTTCACTACAAAGTTGGGTACTTTTACTTATCAAAGGATGCCATTAGGTATTTCTAGTTCTAGAGATACTTTTTAGAGGGCCATGGATTATGCTTTTGGTGAACTTATCAATAATATAATCTTGATATATCTAGACGATATGATAGTATTTTCTCATAAAATATAGGAACACCTCAAGCATCTAGAACAAGTTTTTTAGAAATACAAGGAGTTTGGTATATCTTTAAATCCAAAGAAATCAATATTTGTAGTTCATGAAGGTAAGTTGTTGGGACATGTTGTGTCTAAAAATAGAATATCTATTGATAAAAATATATTAAAAGCGATATTGGCTCTCCCTTTCTCCATGAACAAAAAAAATCTATAGTATTTCTTTGGATAAATTAATTTTGCTAGAAATTTTATCTCAGATTTGTTCAGGTCATCAAGCCCATTCTAGAATATTTTAAGAAAAATATTGAGTTCAAATGGAATAATAAGAGGAAACAATCCTTTGAGTCAATAAAATAGGCCATCACCACTACCCCTGTATTGATTCACCTAGATTCCATTAAATACTATGCTTATGGAATCGAAGAGAGCTATGCTATAGTATTGAATAAAAAATATGATTCATATAATGATAATCCCATATTATTTTGGAATAAAACTCTCCACGAATACCAAAAATAAATTCAACTTCATAGAGAGACAATTTTTTACACTCATAAAATCATTGAAGAAATTTAGGAAATATCTGGCTCAAAGCAAAACCTTGGTTTATGTGGTTCATATTGATGTCAGGAGCTTCATCTTGTAAGGAGAGATAGTTAAGAAAAGAGAATGTTAGGCCACAAATATTTGAGAATTGGATATAGATATCCATACTAATAAGTTTGTAAGAGGAAGAACCCTATGCCAAGAATTGGCCGCCAAAGCGAACAAGGAGGAGGAAGTAGTCTATTAGATACCAAAATTGAGGTATAAATATGATGGTGTTTTAGAATAAAATATTGGATTTATAAACTCACAAGATATTTTCAAACAAGAATTTGCCTTCAAAAGCTAAATTATTCACAAAGAAGGATGTATAGACTTCAAGCCTTAAATTATGTGCTATTAAAGGACTATATAGAAATACCTAGATGAAGTTCTCTTGAGATGTGTTACGAAAGATCAAAAGCAAAATATATTGAAATAATTCCATGATGGGTTATCAGGAGACCATTATTTAGGTAGAGCAATTGCATTATGTTGAGCAAGGTGTAGTGACAATATTGTCATTGTTGTCAACACAGTCAGATAGATCGGTTGATGCAGTGGATAGGATTTCAGAGGTTATTTAGAGTATGTACAATGATGTTAAATGCTTATGAGGATGTTTTTTATGTTTGGGTGAAGTTGTTACAGGTTTTTTGTGCAAATTTGCAAAAGTTGAAAAAATCGTCAGAAAGTTGTCAAAGCAGCAAAATAGTCAAAAAGTTGCAAAAGTCGCCACGGGCATAGTTGGATAGGATGGATCAGTTTGGAACATGCAACCATGTCATAAAATAGTCCAGAAAAAAATTGGAGATGTCATCACAGTGTTTGGAGTGATCGGTGGTGTTTCCGGTATCTTGGTGGATGATTTGGCAAGTGATTGTACAGGCTGAAAAAGTGCAGGTTTTGTCAGAAGCATTACGAACAAACCATAAGGATTTATGCAATAAAATTTTAACTGGAGGTGTTTGTTATCCTAAAGAACATGTTTTCCAAATTTCAATGAAAAATTAGAAACGAGGTAAATTTTACAAGCGTTGCAAGACTGTCACAAAAACGCTATTTTTTGAAAAAGTGTGTCAGTAGCAGTTTTTGTGGAAGTGGTACAGGCGAACCGTAAGGATTTAGGAAGTGAGTTTTGGTTTGGAAATATTCAGTGTTGCAAATATTATACGTTTCAAATTTCAGATAAAACTGAGTTACGAGGTGAGAGTTATGATTTTTGCAAAAATGTTATAGGTCTCTTTTATGTCAATTTGTGCCACTTGGGCAAAATCCTTTAGTTGGTCGTTTCGACCTTGAAGAGTCGCCAGAGTTTCAGTTTCAGTGTTGTTACAACTTCAACGCATCAAATAGATCATATTTTTCTTTTGGTTTGAGTTGTCACGTGGCTCCGAAGTATGAGAACAAGTAAGGTGTCAATTCTTTGCATGTGACGTGTTTGACGAAATGCCTTCTCAATATAAAACAAGAGAGTTATATTATTTTAAGCAGTTTCATTAAAAAAATATCTTTGGAGAAAGTGAAAAGTGAAAAGGAATATAAGTGTGTGCATTTAAGTTAGAAGTGTTTTTTGAAGAGTGTGATTTTATTTTGTGCGGAGAGAAGAGTGTATAGAGAAAAATAAAGAGTGAAAATCAGTGTTTTTGGAAAAAAGGTGAAAAACATCACTCTAGTATTTTGGGCATAACTTTCTCATACGATATCAATTTTGAGATGAGGTCATAAACAGTTTTCTGCACAATACCCATAAAGGGTTTAGGAATTGACATAACAAGCTAAGATAACGATCAATTTTTATGTGAGAAGAGAAGATTCATATACGTCATTTTATTATCAATATCAAAATGAAGTGGGTGTTTAGTAGAGGGGTTGGTGCTCCTTTCTATTGGTGTAGATAAATCAGGGGTTGGTGCTCCTTTTTGTTGATGTAGATAAATCAGGGGTTGGTGCTCTTTTCTGTTGGTGTAGATAAATCAGGGGTCGGTGCTCCTTCCAGTGGGTGTTGGTAAATTGATTGTAAAGTTGGTGCTTTGCAAAGGATGGATTTGGATGGGAATCCAAATAGTCATTTTGAGGATGTAGCAAAATCGGTGAACCTCGGTACATCTTGTGTTGTGTGATGTTCTCTTGTTATACTTGCTTTATTTGGTTTCAAGTTTTCATTGTTTCGGCTTTAAGAGTTGAAGATTTAAGTTTTAAAAGAGCTACACTGATTCACCCCCCCTCTCAATGTCATTGTGTGACTAAAAATTGGTATCAGAGTGAGGTTCCTAAATAAGCTTAACTAGCTAGGGCAATCTTTGAAGGGACACAATGGCAGGTGGTGAAGGCTTATCATCAAACAAAGCACCATTGTTTGATAGAACTAATTACGCATTTTGGAGACTCAAGATGCAGATATATATTTATGCTTTGGGATATGACATTTGGGATTTAGTAGATAGTGGATACACAATACCCACCACTTCTCCAAATGATGCTGCCAGTAAGAAATTGTTTGAGAATGACTCAAAATCAAAGAATGCTATCATGTGTTGATTAGTGGACAGTGAACTGGTAAAGATTATGAGTTGTAAAATGGCAAAAAAAATATGGGACAAACTAAGGAGCATTCATGAAGGAGATGTTAAGATCAAGGAGGCTAAGTTACAAACACATCAAGCTCAGTTCGAAGTATTAAATATGAATGACGATGAGAACATAGAGGCATATATGTTGAGAGTTAATTAAGTCATTAATGCGATTAGAGGACTCGACGAGAAAATCAAAGATTCTGTCATCATGAAAAGGGTATTAAGATCTCTTCCCCAAAGATTTTATTCTAAAGTTTTAGCTATAGAAGAAGCTAAAGATCTAAATTCTTTTAGTATGGATGAGATGCATGGTTCTTTGATTGCATATGAGATGAGAATAGGAAAATCTAAAACCACAGACAAAGAAGCTACTTTTAAAGTGATGCAGGAGCATCCAACGAAATTGTAGGAGCTCCGATTGACGTGAAATTTGACAGGGAGTTATTTGGGAGAGTTCTAAATAAATACGACTCCCTAGAGTCCTATTTGTCCAAAAAATCCAGTTTTTGAGGCCAAATTCCATCATCTAGTGCCCCGAAATTAGGTTTTAAAATTACTTACCTAGTTTTTTATGCTTTTTGAGTTGTTCGGAGGTTAATATCTCCTAATGTATTTATATTTAGGACTGGAAACTTTATTTTTGTATTGTCTATTGTAAGAGGGATGCACACCCCAATTTTGGGCCCCATCCGACTCATTTCAGTTTTTAGGGTTTTTTTGGCTATATAGCCACAAAATGAGGGTTTGTGAGAGGATCTTTCCAAGTTTTTGAATGAGAATTGGTTTGATAAAGATTTTCTCTCCATAATAAAGCCCATAAAAATATGAAATCAAAACAAGAATCCAAGGAAGAAGAGACATCAGATGAAATGGAAGCAAACTTTGTTCAAAAACTAAAAAGGGGAAAAGGAAAATACAGAGGAAAGTTATCGTTTAAATGTTTCAATTATGGAGGCATTGGGAATTTTGCAGCTAAATTTCCACTTAATGAGAAGAAAAAAAGTGATGAAGGATTGCACCAAGAAAGAAGTGACTGGAAGAAAAAATCAAATTTCAAAAAATGCAACTTCAAGAAGAAAAGTTTCATCTCTAAGAATGTCAGTTCATCAAAAGACAACTCCGATGAGGATTCTGAAAAGGAAACAGGTGAAGTTCTTTTCATGGCACTCAAATAAGAAAAAATAGAAAAATAACAGGAATGTGATGAAGAATAAATTGATGCAGAAGTAAATTTGGAAGAGGAACTAATTGCAACTTTGGATGAATTGAAGATAGAAAGAAAAAAGAATAAGAAAATTTCAAGAAATCTTAAGGATGCAAATGAAATCATAACCAGTTTGAAAGTATAGATATAAGAATCCAAGAAAATATCTGAAGATCTCAAAGTGCAAATAACCATGAAAATAGATTATTGCAGTAAGCTAGAAGAAGATATTGTTGGTTTAAGGATGCAGATAGAAGAGATGAATCATAAAATTAGTTATCGCAAACATGAAGAAAGTTCTATGAAGCTGGATAAGATCATAAATAACCAAAAGACTATAGGCATAAAATTTGGTTTGGGCTTTGACAAAGAAGAATCATCAAATGGATCAATGGATATAAATGAATAATCCATAAATAATGAAGATAAGAAATAGGTTGATCAAGAAAAATTGACTCATGCAAAAGAAAGCAATAATGCAAGGCACGAAAGGAGAATTGACAATGATGGATTCACCAATGTCACACATAAAAGAAGAAGAAGATTTATGGCTCCTACGACAACATGGAAAAGACCATCACCCAGGTTCAATCATCTATTTTTTGGTTATTGTTTTAAATGCAATGGTTATGGACATAATATTTCAGATTGCAAGTATAATGTAGGACCAAGGAATTTTACCATTAGAAATGTTTTTTCACCTTTGATGGATTATACAGTAGAATATTATAACTGTCATAATTTTGGGAACATTGCAAGAAATTGTCGAAGTACATTTGCATCAAAGCAATTTTAGGGAAGAAAATTTCAACCAAATGGAATGATACAAAATAGAAAATTTCTCGAAAAACATGCACAAGCTACTAAAAAATAAAAGTCAAAACAAGAGCCCAAAACTGTAATCAAATCAGAGTGGAAAGAAAAAGAGTGATCTAAGGAAGAAAATGAATCCCTAATCGTACAAACAACATTTAAAGCATAGAATAAATTTGCACCATGGATACTTGATAGTGGATGCTCCAGTCATATGACAGGTGACAAACAGAAATTTGAGAAGTTATAGCAATATGAAGGTGGTTTAGTAAAATTTGGAAATAATGATGGAGCTAAGATAGTTGGCAAAGGTTCAGTTAAGATCAGTGATGGAAAAATCAAGTCAAAATAAGTCTTGTTTGTGGTTGTTCTGAAGCATAACTTGTTGAGCGTAAGTTAGATTTGTGATAGAGGCCATGAAGTGATTTTTAAGAAGCAGGGTTGTGAAGTCAGAGAAGAAAATAGTGGAAATTTGATAGCAAATGGATCGAGGACATATGGCAACCTGTACACTCTCTTAGATACTTTAGAAGGAGCTTACTTTATTGGACAGGAAGAAGAAAATTGGTTGTGGCACAAGAGGCTCGGTCATATCAGTTTTGACAATCTAGTAAAAAGCATCTCAAAAAGGGCAGTGAGAGATATTCCCACCATTAGAAAACCATCAAATAGCATTTGTGCTTCATGCCAAAAGGGGAAGCAAACTAGAGTCTCATTTAAAACAAAAGAGTACTACACAAGCAAACCTTTGGAACTAATACATACCGATTTATGTGGACCCATGAGAATGCAAAGCATAAATGGTGACAAATATTTTATGTTGTTTATAGATGACTATTCCAAGATGACATGGGTACTATTTTTGAAGCATAAATCAGAAGCTTTTGAGATGTTCAAGGTTTTCAAAAGCCAAGTTGAGAATCAAACAAGAAAAAGGATTAAATATTTAAGATCAGATAGAGGAGGAGAGTTCATTTTAGAGGATTTTACAGAGTACTGTGAAAAATATGGTATTAGGAGACAATTTTCAGTAGCCAGGACACCTCAGCAGAATGGTGTGGTAGAAAGAAAGAACAGGACAGTGTAGGAAATGGCATGGACTATGTTGACTGAGAGCAAAGTAGTAGACATATTTTGGAAAGAGGCATTCCATACTGCGGTATACATCCAAAATAGGTGCATGTTGAGGATGAATGAAAGCAAAACTCCTTATGAGTTGTGGTTCAGTAAAAAAGCAATATCAAGATACTTTAAAGTTTTTGGCAGCAAGTGTTACATCAAAAGAACTGAATAAAACCTTGGTAAGTTTGAAGATAGAGCGTATGAAGGTATTTTTCTTGGTTATTCGTCAAAAAGCAAAGCTTACAAATTCTACAACAAGAGGTTAAGGAAAATTATGGATAGTGCTGATTTTAAAGTTGATGAAGGTAGGGAATGAGTAATTAGCTATGAAGAGAACTACCCAATTTATGAAGAGGTTATTTAAGGAGATGAGGAAAAGGAAACGGAAAAGAAACAAAAAATTGACTCAGATGATTCAAACAATGATTTATAAGTGGAAGAAAATAAGAAATTCAAAACAGGTAGCTGGCAGAAAAATCATCCTAGAGAGAAAATAATTGGAGACCCCACAGTTGGTGTTCAGACAAGAAGAAGAGTAGTAAGTAACTACTCTCTATTATCCAGCATTGAGCCCAAAAATGTTGTTGACACAAGCAAAGATGAAAGTTGAATGAAGGTAATAAATGAAGAATTAGATCATATTGAGAAAAACAAAACTTGGGATTTAGTACCAAGACCTACAAATAAAAATATAATCGGTACTAAATGGGTTTTTCGAAACAAATTGAATGAATACGGACAGGTAGTCAGGAATAAAGTAAGATTGGTATGTAAAGGCTATGCACAAGTTGAAGGTATTGACTTTGAGGAAACCTTTGCACTTGTGGCTAGACTAGAGGCAATTAGAATGTTTCTGGCTTTAGCAGTTTACAAGAATTTCAAAGTTTATCAAATGGATGTGAAATCAGCATTTTTGACTGGAAAACTTGAAGAAGAGGTTTATATTGAGCAGCCAGATGGTTTCCAACTTGTTGATGATCCCAAATTGGTTTACAAGTTGAAGAAAGAATTATATGGCTTAAAATAGGCACCTCGAGCATGGTATGCAAGGCTAGACAACTATCTTACTCAACAAGATTTCAAGAAAGGTATGGTGGATAGTAATTTGTATGTCAAAACAGAAAATGGCCATCTTATTGTTCTTATTGTATACATAGATGATATCATATTTGGCAGCAACAAAGATGAGTTGTGTAAATATTTAGAAAATAAGATGCAGAAAGAATTTGAAATGTCAATGATTGGTGAACTTTCATATTTCCTCGGGTTGCAAGTTAATCAAAATGAGAAGGGCATATTTATTTCTCAAATTAAATATGTGAAAGAGATGCTAAAAAAGTTCACAATGGAGGATTGTAATCCAGTTAGCACTCCCATGATGATAGGTTGCAAGTTGAGCAAGGATGAAAAATCTCCACATGTTGATCAAACCATGTACAGATCTATGATTGGGAGCTTATTGTACTTGACAGCTACTGCACCAGATATTTTATAGGCAGTATGCATGGTAGCATAATTTTAGGCTAGTCCCAAGGAGACTCATGTGACATCAGTGAAGAGGATTCTTCGACACCTCAAGGGTACTATGTAGTATGGGTTATGGTATCCGAAATGTAAGGACTTCACCCTTATTGCGTATTCAGATGCAGATTGGGCAAGATGTGTAGATGAAAAAAGGAGTTCCAGTGGAGGTGCATTCTATATTGGAGACAGGTTGGTCACATGGCATAGTAAGAAACAAGAGTCAGTCTCCTTATCCACAGCAGAGGTAGAATATATTGTAGCGACAATGTGTTGTACGTAGGTATTATGGATGAAAAAAACCTTAAAAAATCTTGGTATTAATTTTAGTGAGCCAATTTTAGTTAAGTGTGATAACACCAGTGCCATTAACATCTCAAAGAATCTGGTTATGCATTCTCGCACAAAACATATTGTTATCCGGTATCACTTTTTGAAGGAGAAAGTTACGGAAGGTGAGGTTAAGTTGGATTTTGTTCCAACAATAGAGCAAGTAGCAGATATCTTCACAAAACAATTTCCCAAGGAAGTCTTTGAGTACCTTCACAATAAATTGGGAGTGGTCACGCTTTCCAAGAATTGAGTAGCTATCAGGACCACATTCTCAGGGGGAGCATTTGTGTATTTGTTTATCTTTTTGCTCATGTTTGTGATTTTTGCTAAGTGTAATAATTTTTGCCTGAGAATGTTGTGCATGGACTTAGGGGGAGTTTGTAGTAGTCATTTGGTATTTTTTTCAAAGGGGGAGAAGAGTTAAAAGAAATTTCATATGTGTTGCCAACAATTGCAAAGGGGGAGATTGTTGAGCAAGGTGCAGCAACAGTATTGTCATTGTTGTCAACATAGTTAGATAGATCGTTTGATGTAGTGGATAGGAGTTCAGAGGTTATTCAGAGTATGTACAATGATTTTAAATACTTATAAGGATGTTTTTGATGTTTGGGTGAAGTTGTTACAGGTTGTTTGTGCAAATTTGCAAAAGTTGAAAAATCGTCAAAAAGTTGTCAAAGCAACAAAATAGTCAAAAAGTTGCAAAAGTCACCACGGGCACAGTTGGATAGGATGGATCAATTTGGAACATGCCATAATGCCATTAAATATTCCAGAACAACATTGGAGATGTCATCACGGTGTTTGGAGTGATCGGTGGTGTTTTCGGTATCTTGGCGGATGATTTGGCAAGTGGTTGTACAGGCTAAAAAAGTGCAGGTTTTGTTAGAATCATTGCAAACAAACCATAAGGAGTTATGTAGCAAAACTTTAACTGGAGGTGTTTGTTATCCTCAAGAACATTTTTTCCAAATTTCAATAAAAATGGAGAAACGAGATGAATTTTACAAGCATTGCAAGACTGTCACAAAAATGCTTTTTTTTGAAAAAGTGTGTCAGTAGCAGTTTTTGTAGAAGTGGTACAAGCGAACCGTAAGGATTTAGACAATGAGTTTTGTTTTGGACATATTCAGTGTTTCAAATATTCTATTTAAAATTTTAGATAAAATCAAGTTACGAGGTGAGAGTTATGATTTTTGCAAAAACGTTACAGGTCTCTTTTATGTCAATTTGTGCCACTTGGGAAAAATCCTTTAGTTGGCCGATTGAAAAGTCGCCAGAGTTTTAGTTTCAGTGTTGTTACACCTTCAAGGCATCAAATAGATCATATTTTGTTTTTGGTTTGATTTTTCACATGGCTTCGAAGTATGAGAACGAGTAAGGTGTCAATTCTTTGCATGTGACGTGTTTGACGAAATGCCTTCTCAATTTAAAAAAAAAAAAAGGAGTTATATTATTTTAAGCAGTTTCATTAAAAAAAGATCTTTGGAGAAAGTGAAAAGTGAAAAGGAATATCAATGTGTGCATTTAATTTAGAAGTGTTTTTTTTAAGAGTGTGATTTTATTTTGTGCAGAGAGAAGAGTGTGTGGAGAAAAATAAAGAGTGAAAATCCGTGTTTTTGGGAAAAAGGTGAAAAACATCACTTTAGTATTTTGGGCATAAATTTCTCATACAATATCTTTTTTTGCTGAAATTTTGAGAGGAGGTCATAGAATAGTTCTGCACAATACCCATAAAATTTTTAGCAATTAATAGAACGATCTAAGAGAATGGTCAATTTTTATATGAGAAGAGAAGATTCATATATGTTATTTTATTATCAATATCAAAATGAAGTGGGTGCTTGGTAGAGGGGTTGGTGCTCATTTTTGTTGGTGCAGATAAATCAGGGGTTGGTTCTCCTTTTTTTTGTTGCAGATAAATCAGGGGTTGGTGCTCCTTTCTATTGGTGTAGATAAATCAGGGGTTGGCGCTCCTTCCAGTGGGTGGTGGTAAATTGATTGTAAAGTTGGTGCTTTGCAAAGGTTGGATTTGGATGGGAGTCTAAAAAGTCATTTTGAGGATGTAGCCAAATTGGTGAACCTCGATACATCTTGTGTTGTGTGATGTTCTCTTGTTATACTTGCTTTATTTGGTTTCAAAATTTCATTGTTTCGGATTTAAGTGTTGAAGATTTAAGTTTTAAAAGAGCTACACTGATTCACCCCCCTATCAGTGTCATTGTGATACTAACACAATAAATATTATAAGGGTTGGCTATTATTGACCTACAATTTTATTTGATTCTTTCAAAATTGCTAGATCATGTGACAGTTGTCAAATGTATGTAGGGAGGAAAAATAATGCATCGTTATCTATTCAATCGATACATGTAGAGCAAAAATTTGTATAGTGTGTGCTAGACTTCATAGAAGAGATAAATCTAAATTACTTAGTGATCCATAGATACATCTTAACTACCACTGATTATTTCACTATATGGGTTGAGACAATTCCAACCAAAAAGTTTGATCAAGATGTAGTTATTGAATTTATTGAAATATTGATCACTAGGTTTGGGATCCCTGAGACTCTGGTTAGTGATAATGGCCCATATTTCAGAGGGATAGAGTACATTTATTTTCCATCAAATATTTTTAAAGTAGGTATCTCCAAATGTGTAGGGAGGATAACCTATTTCCCATACACTGAGTAAGGAGATGTTCCTATTGATCTCTTTAATATTATTCTATCTGCCCATAGGACTTGATTCAAAATCAAATACCAACTTCTTTTATTATCCTCTAAGGACCTTTTCAACATTCTGAGAATATTTTTGTTGGTTGATTCTGCCAAGCCATTTCTCTATGGATAATAGCTAGAATAATTTTTTAAGCATATGACATATTTGATGGAAAATAAATGCACTCTATCCCTATGAAATATGGGCCATTATCACTGACCAGAGTCTCAGGGATCCCAAACCTAGTGATCAATATTTCAATAAATTCAATAACTATATCTTGATCAAAAATTTTGGTTGGAATTGCCTCAACCCATATAGTGAAATAATCAGTGGTAGTTAAGATGTATCTATGGATCACTAAGTAATTTAGATTTATCTCTTCTATGAAGTCTAGCACACACTATTAAAATTTTTTCTCTACATGTATCGATTGAATAGATAACGATGCATTATTTTTCCTCCCTACATACATTTGACAACTGTCACATGATCTAGCAATTTTGAAAGAATCAAATAAAATTGTAGGTCAATAATAGCCAACCCTTATAATATTTATTGTGTTAGTATCACAATGACACTGATAGGGGGGTGAATCAGTGTAGCTCTTTTAAAACTTAAATCTTCAACTCTTAAAGCCGAAGAAACCAAATAAAGCAAGTATAACAAGAGAACATCACACAACACAAGATGTATCGAGGTTCACCGATTTGGCTACATCCTCAAAATGACTATCTGGACTCCCATCCAAATCCAACTTTTGCAAAGCACCAACTTTATAATCAATTTACCAACACCCATTGGAAGGAGCGCCAACCCCTGATTTATCTACACCAATAGAAAGGAGCACTAACTCCTGATTTATCTGCACCAAAAAAAAGGAGAACCAACCCCTGATTTATCAGCACCAACAAAAATGAGCACCAACCCCTCTACCAAGCACCCACTTCATTTTGATATTGATAATAAAATGACATAAATGAATCTTCTCTTCTCATATGAAAATTGACCATTCTCTTAGATCGTTCTATTAATTGCTTAACTTTTTTTGGGTATTGTGCAGAACTATGTCTATGACCTCATCTCAAAATTTTCAGCAAAAAAAGATATCGTATGAGAAATTTATGCCCAAAATACTAAAGTGATGTTTTTCACCTTTTTCCCAAAAACACGGATTTTCACTCTTTATTTTTCTCCACACACTCTTCTCTCCGCACAAAATAAAATCACACTCTTAAAAAAAAACTTCTAAATTAAATGCACACATTGATATTCCTTTTCACTTTTCACTTTCTCCGAAGATCTTTTTTTAATGAAACTGCTTAAAATAATATAACTCTTTTTTTAAAATTGAAAAGGCATTTCGTCAAACACGTCACATGCAAAGAATTGACACCTTACTCGTTCTCATACTTCGAATCCATGTGAAAAATCAAACCAAAAACAAAATATGATCTATTTGATGCCTTGAAGGTGTAACAACACTGAAACTAAAACTCTGGTGACTTTTCAATCGACCAACTAAAAGATTTTGCCCAAGTGGCACAAATTGACATAAAAGAGACCTGTAACGTTTTTGCAAAAATCATAACTCTCACCTTGTAACTTGGTTTTATCTAAAATTTTAAATAGAATCTTTGAAACACTGAATATGTCCAAAACAAAACTCACTACCTAAATCCTTACGGTTCGCCTGTACCACTTCTACAAAAACTGCTACTGACACATTTTTTCAAAAAAAAACATTTTTGTGACAGTCTTGCAACTCTTGTACAATTCATCTCGTTTCTCAATTTTCATTGAAAGCTAGAAAACATGTTCTTGATGATAAAAAACACCTCCAGTTAAATTTTTGTTGCATAAATCCTTATGGTTTGTTTGCAATGATTCTAACAAAACCTGCACTTTTTTAGCCTGTACAACCACTTGCCAAATCATCTGCCAAGATACCGAAAACACCACCGATCACTCCAAACACCGTGCTGACATCTCCAATGTTGTTCTGGAATATTTACTAGCATTATGGCATGTTACAAACTGATCCATCTTGTCCAACTATGCCCATGGTGACTTTTGCAACTTTTTGACTATTTTGTTGCTTTGACAACTTTTGCAAATTTGCACAAACAACCTGTAACAACTTCACCCAAACATCAAAAACATCCTCATAAGTATTTAACATCACTGTACATACTTTGAATAACCTCTGAAATCCTATCCACTCCATCAACCGATCTATTTGACTATGTTGACAACAATGACAATATTGTTGCTGCACCTTGCTCAACAATATCCCCCTTTGCAATTGTTGGCAACACACGTGAAATGTCTTGTAACTCTTCTCCCCCTTTGACAACAATACCAAAGGGCTGCTACAAACTCCCCCTGAGTCCATGCACAACATTCTCAGGTAAAAATTATTACACTTAGAAAAAATCACAAACATGAGCAAAAAGATAAACAAATACACAAATGCTCCCCATGAGAATGTGGTCCTGATAGCTACTCAATTCTTGGAAAGCGTGACCACTCCCAATTTATTGTGAAGGTACTCAAAGACTTCCTTGGGAAATGGTTTTGTGACTACTCTATGAAGATATACTCCATAGAAAAAATGGAATTGCTAAGAGGAGGAAACTTTCCATTATGTAAATGTTTTATTGTATGCTTAAGGGAGCACATCTTTAGCAAAAATATTGGGCAGAAGTAATGAATACAATAGCATACACCTGAATAGAACACCCAAAAAATCTCTATAGGGCATGACTCCACAAGCAGCATGGAGTGGTAGGAAACCCTCCATTTATCATCTAAGGTTTTTTGGATGTAAGGCATTCATGCACATTCTAAAATAGAAAAGAAATAAGTTAGATGAGAAAACCTTACAATTTATTTTTCTTGGTTACAATGAGTATTTAAAGGGATATCGGTTAATATATTATATGACCAAGAAGACACACATTAGTAGAGATGTGGTATTTGATGAAACTTTCAAATCAGATAACACATCTATAGATGTATACCTGGAGGAAGAGGAGCCTAAGAAAGAGACTCCACCCACACAGGACAAGGTTCCAAAATGGTATACTAGCACATTGAGAGATTCAAAGTTTAATTCACTTCCAAATGTAACACTAGATTTACCTTGTACTCATAGCATGACACAGTAGATGAGAGCAGAGGCATCAACTTCAGAGGTTTATGATCTTTACCAACACTTTGATGAACTATCTATAGATGCAGAGGAAGATAGAGAAGCAAATATGGATGATGAAAGGGTTTATATATCAGCATTGGATGAGAATGAACCCACAATAATTCAAGATGCACTTAGTGAGCCTCAGTGGAAGGTTGATATGGATGTTGAACATGCATCTCACAATACATAGAAGCTAGTTAATCTTACTATAGGAAATAATCCCATCAGTTGCAAATGGATGTTCAAAGTGAAGTATAAGGCGGATGGTACTATTTATAAGCATAAGGTCCATCTTTTTGCAAAGGTCTATGCTCAAAAATAAGGCATAGAATATGAAGATACTTTTACCCCTACTACAAAAATGACTACCATTCGAGTACTTTGTGCCATGACAACTCATTTTAGATGGAAGTTACATCAGATGGATGTAAAAAGTGCTTTATTAAATGGTGGCCTGCAAGAAGAAGTGTACATGACCCAACCAAAATAATTTGTGGTTGAAGAAAAAAAACAAAAAGTTTGCAAGTTGTTCAAATCCTTGTATGGACTAAAACAAGCTCCACGAGCTTGGTACATAAAAATAGGTAGTCACCTATTGCAACATGGATTCAAAATAAGTCCTTCAGATGCTAATATCTATATCAAGAACAATGGTTCTGACATAGTTATTTTTGTACTCTATGTGGATGATCTGATCATAACTGGAAGTTTAGAGAACATGATTGATGCAATGAAATATGATTTGAAATAATATTTTGAAATGACAGATCTAGGACTTCTTCACTATTGTCTTGGTTTAGAAGTGACTCAGAAAAAAGAATCATATGAGATTGACATAAAATAAGTATGCCAAGATATTGGTCAAAAAATATTGCATGACTGATTACAAGACTAAAGTGACTCCAATGGATCCAAGGCTTAAGTTATCATGATATGATAAATCTCCATAGGTAGATGGTACTCTCTATCACCGGCTGATTGGGAGTCTCATATATCTGGCAAATACCAGGACAAATATTCGTTTTGCTATGGGTTATCTTTCAAGGTTCATGTAGGAATCTAAGGTGAGTCATTGGAAAGTAGCAAAGATAGTTCTTCATTATGTTTGTGGTAGTATATATTATGGCCTACAGTACAAGAAGAATGACAATTTCTTCTTATAGGGATACCCAAACTCAAACTATGTTGGATCCATTGATGATCGCAAGTCAACTTTTGGATATATTTTATATCTTGGATATGGACCTATTTCTTAGCATATTAAGAAGTACCAGGTGGTTGATTTATCTTCTATAGAGGTAGAATATCGTGTATCAAGTGGATTAGTTTGTGAGATAATGTGGTTAAATCGCATTCTTACAAACATGGGTCTTCCAAAGAATCTTCCACTTCATTTGTTTTGCAATAATCAAGGTATTTTGAATCTTGTCAAGAATCTAGTCTTTCATGAGCATACCAAACACATTGACACTTGATGTCATTTCATTCGATATGAAGTTCCAAAGCACCACATACAACTCCAATACATTCCCACTAATGAGCAAGTTGTAGACATTTTCACCAAGGCACTTGTGTGTGTCAAATTTGAATTGTTTTGCAATGCTCTTTGTATTTTCCAATAATGTAATAATGGGGGATGTTAGCATCACACTTAGATTTATTAAATTATTTTAAATAGTGCTATATTTTATGCCCTCTCTAGTTAGTTTGGTGGGTGGTTATTTGATGGTTTATCAACCACCTTAGACATTGTGTTTATTTCATTCCTTAATACAACTCTTGATGCTTGTTGTAGATTCTATTAAAGACTAGAATGGGAATTTATAGCCAATCCAAGTTAATGGATATCATATCAAGCTGTATTTTTAAGTAAAATTGCTTACCTTGTGTTTTATGTACAATATTGTATTATATGTATTTTCAATTTAAAAAAAGAAGAAGTAAAAATAGAGCTATGGCCTGGAGCCATGTGAAAACTAATCCAATATGAGAAGACACTACTTCCTATTGTAAGTCCCATGCCGCATCCAATAAAGTAAAAATTTAAATAGTGTAGCGATGATGCCAGGTTTCACTCTGTAACTAAGTAATTATATGAATACTTATAGGGATCTAAGCCATAATCAACACAAGTTATATGGGTAGAAAGTCATATTCAAAATATGGCCCAGTGTATACTGGCTCTAAGCCACAGTCAAAACTCTTGTTATCAATATTTGAAATATGATCTAGAGCAATGTTCTACCCTACATATAAATGTGAAGAGGGAAGTAACACAAAGCAATTGAATGCATGCAACCTAAAGTAGTCTCCATGTTGTAACCTAGCTTCTTATGTATGCTTCTTATTGTTTCCATAAATTTTATAATTCAAACTATGACTTAATGGTAGCTCATATACTACATTAATTGTGGTTGGTGGTGCACAATGCTATAAAAGGCTAAGGTTTTAGGCCATTTTCCTATTTTTAAAGATTGATAAAAATTTGGAGAGCATTTGAGGAGTCTATTATACTTTCAAAGAAGCTAACTAAATTATCTACAATGGCATCTTCATCCTCAAAGTAAGCATCTAATGGAAAAAACAAAGAAACACAATGATACCTAGATGCAACAAGTGTAGTGGCTAACACCATCATGATGTGGCAAAATAGGAATAAGCAAAGGAGAGACATGGACACCATAGTGCTAGAAGGATTATCTACCCCATGTACTTCTACATGTGCGGTTTGTCTCTCTTATATTTTTACATTTGTGATGTTGTTCATCCATACCCTGAGCTCATATATGCAATTGTAAAATTCTATGACCCAAAAAATAGGGTAGTTAAAACCACTAGTGGTAGAACTTTATTTAGCATAATCTCTAAATTTTGCTGCAATACGTTTTCCATGGATAGAACCCCACTCGTCAATCCCAAACCTTTTAATATAGAAGAGCATGAAAAATTTTATTCCCTAGGCAAACATACCAAAAATGGGGAACTCTTTCTAGATTGGTTGAATAAGCAATTCAAAACCCTAAGTATCAAAGGTTGTTTTCTAAAAACCTTAATTTCTACCAAATATGTTTCCAATCCAAAAATTTACTCCATGCTAGTAATATTAACAGGGTTGGAATCAAACATAAATGTGTATTATTGGTGAATTAGGGAAAAAATGACACGCCTAGCAAGGGTAAGTGAGATGCATCTATTGTTCTACTTGATTTAAGCACTATGAAAGCAACACTTAAAACATGCATAAAATGGCAAGTATATAAAAGAAACGGGTGGTTCTCTGTGTATTAATATAAATGACAAATTTGAGGTTACAAAATATCCCCTTGAGGGATCTCAATTGATACACTCAATACAATAACTAAAGGATCAAATCCTTCAAAGAATCAAAGGCACGCTTCCAATGTCTTCCTCATACTTACAATTGAGATTAGCGGGCTCATGATACTACCGTAAAGTGTTATATCATTGCACTAGCTTTCTGGTCCTTCCTCATGTGTTGTGATACCTAGAATTACACACAAGACACATAAATTGATCAAAAGCATGTGCATATTAAGATGAAATCGTGAAGGTGCATGCATGAATAATATTAAAAGAGTAAAAGTGCAATAAACAATTTAATACTACTCCAAATGCTACAAAAAGTTATATCTAGGCATATTATGTGCTCGGTGAGTGATCTAATAAAAAATAGTAAGTAAATTTTGCCTATATTTTTGGTTGTCTCGGGGTGTGGTATTTAGATCTACAACTCACAAAAACACAATAACATGAGTAATACAACTCCAAATTGCACTAAATTTTGACATAGAGCATATAATCATGTCTAAAAACTATCTCTACAAGAAAATAAAGAAATTGCAATCCAATTTATGGTCATCATAGGGTGTGGCACCTAGGACTGCAAAACACCAAAATCATCATAACTAATTCAAAACAACTCCAAATTAGACCAAATTTGAACAGCAAGCATATATTCTAATATAGGATAGACCTATGTAAAAATAGTAGTAAAGTCATGCTTCAATTTGTGGATATAATAGGATGTGATGGTTGGAACTATCATAATTTGAGGGTCACCCTAGGGTGGGACATCCACCAAATATGCTAATTTTCTACCACCAATTCCTCTAGGAATTGGTCCAAAACACTCTCAGGGGTATTATCAATAAATTTTGGGATGGGATTCACTCAAATGGATAGGTTTTATAAAAAAATTGGATATTTTATAATCAATTGAAAACCTCCTTCACTCGAGGGAGATCTCAAGGGAAAATGCATAGTAATTTGGGGAGAAATATCAGTAGCACTCCATGGTGAAATATGCAAAGACTCCTATTAAAAATTGGGTGTAATTGATATAATTTATATCCCAAGAGGGCATAGGGAAAAATGGACATGTGAGGCAAGGGTCACCATTTGTCCCAAAGGTTGTCATGCATCGAAGGGGGAAGGAATGTCCCTTTTTGGCCTCTAATCTACAATGTGTCATGAGAGTTATGCTCCCTCTCACTAGAATGCTCAAATAGGTAGGATAATGGTAGTTTATGGGTTCCATTTGTCCCAAATTTGACTTTTTTGGGGTCAAAGACCATGGTTGTCACACCCAAGGATTACTTCTAGTTGTCATCCCTAGGTGTAACGATCATGAACTATGGTCATCAAAGGTGTGATAGCCATACTTGTATGCCCCAAAACTTGGAAAAAGTGGGATAAAACCTTCCAAAAGTGGTTAGGACCACTATGTAATCTATAATGGTTGCCCAAGGGGTCCATATGGTGTCAAATTAGACATTGCCTTGGTCGTCTAATCAGATTGACATGATTTTAGTGTCTCCAAATGCCTCTTTTTGAGATGCATTATGTGAAGAACATTGTTGAGAAAAAATAGATAACTAAAATGTCAAATACTTATGGTTATTCAATAACCTAACCAACTTTAGATGCTCCAATCATGGAAAGAGCATGCGTTATTGAATCTTTGCTTCTAACTAATTAAAAAAATTGGTCTTGGTATCTCTTTAGCTTCCATGTAAGCTCAGATGACCTATAACCCTAGGCGTTTAGATAATAATAAGTATTTGGTAACTTTGTGAGGTATACCAAATAGGTAGTTTCATATGACCTATTATGTGTTTATTTGAAATATTTTCTTGTCATCTACTCCAAGCGGGGGTGTGATTGTCTTTGGCAATGATTCGTTGTATGAATGCAATTTGCATGATTAAGTGTTTGATTATTGGTTTTGATTATGAATTTTGTAAGTATGAATGCCCCCTCAAGTGATTATTTTATGAGGTAATGAATAGTGATAGAATTTATGAGTCGCTTGACCCATATGACTTGATTAGGGTATCCTTCAATGCAAAATTAAGTAGTTTTGGGAAGGATTTTGATGATTTTGTTAATGTTTCACGGAAGAAAGGAATTGAATATATCATTCCCATGGTGTGTTCCCACTAAAATGGTATTATTAGGGATTGAAGTAGAGACCTTTCCATTAATCTATGAGCAATTTAGTTTCATGTTGATCCAGAGTGAATTTTGACCAAATTTGACCCATTTTGGTGTGTTTTAGACCCTTTTTGGTGTTTTTTTGGGTTGTTTTATGGTGGTTTTTTGGTGGTTATCCTAGGGTGGTATGGCTGCATATTTTATGGTTGCCCTAGGGTGGGACAGTTGGCCAATTGGCTGACCATCCCACCCAGGGATAACCATGCCTCTTAGAGGTCTATTTAAGCTCAAAATTTGGAATTTGGACTAATTTTTGCATTTCTAACTTTGTAGTTTGATAGGTGAAGAGTAGGAGAGTGTTTTGTTAGTCTTACAATGGCACTGAGAGGGGGGGGTGAATCAGTGTAGCTCTTTAAACTTAAATTGACAGCTCTTAAAACTGAAATAATGAAACCTTAAAACCAGATAAAGCAAGTATCACAAGAGAACATCACACAACACAAGATTTAATGAGGTTCACCAATTTGGCTACTCCTCAAGAATGACTCCTTGGACTACCATCCAAATCCAACCTTTGCAAAGCACCAACTTTACAATCAATTTACCAGCACCAACTAGAAGGAGCACCAACCCCTGATTTATCTACACCAAGAGAAAGGAGCACCAACCCCTGATTTACCAACACCAACTGGAAGGAGCACCAACCCCTGATGCCAAGCACCAACTTGGACTTCAATTCTAAAACTAGAAATTTGACAGTAAGATACCTTTGCTTTTGCAAGACCCTGACTGGTCTTCTTCACCTTTGCATTCTCTATGCACTCTGCTTTCTCTACGCAATCACAACAACACCTGGTCGAACTTCAACCTTTTCTCTCTCTATGCACTTTGCTCTCTCTGTGCAATCACTTCACACACTCTACTTTGTTACAGTCAAACTTCATGATCGTCTTCTCCCTTTTGTGCACTCTACTCTCTTTGCAAATTTTGCACTTAGCATGATTCGACACGACTTGCTCTCTATGCACAGTGACCGTATATCGCACACTTCGACATCATCTCAAATCTCCAAACAACCCTCCTTTTATAACAGAATGTTCGAGATGAAAACCCTAATCTTAGTCGGCTGTAAATCCTAATCTTAGTCGGCTTTCATGACAACTATAAACCCTAAATTTAGTCGGTTGTTCATCGATCTTCGTCGGCTTCAACTTAACCGTGAAAATACAACATGTCACGATATCGTGACACTTTTTCTCCTTGCTCTTTCTCTTAGCTTTGGCCCGCAAAAATACATGTCGCGATATCGTGACACTATTTTCTCTCTCCTCTTTCTCTTTGCTTTGGCCCGCAAAAATACATGTCGTGAAATCGTGACACTATTTTCTCTCTCCTCTTTTCTTATCGCAAAACTTCTACCTTTGAAGTCTTCTTCTTTGCTTTTGTCATGAAATCGCGACACTTTTGCTTTCGTACTTAGCTTCTTTGCTTTTGTCATGAAATCGTGACACTTCTGCCTTCGAAGTCTTCTTCTCTGCTTTTGTCACGAAATCATGACACTTCTGCCTTTGAAGTCTTCTTCTCTGCTTTTGTCGTGAAATCGTGACACTTCTGCTTTTGAAGTCTTGCTTTCTGCTTTTGTCACGAAATCGTGACAGTTTTTCTTTCTCTTCCTTCCTACCCTTTTCGAGTCGTGAAAATGTGACATGTCATGAAATCGTGACACTTTTTCTTTCTCTTCCTTCCTAGCCTTTTCGAGTCACGAAAATGTGACATGTCACGAAATCATGACACTTTTTCTTTCTCTTCCTTCCTGCGCTTTTCGAGTCATGAAAATGTGACATGTCGTGAAATCATGACACTTTTTCTTTCTCTTCCTTCCTGCGCTTTCCGAGTCGCAAAAATGCGACATGTCACGAAATCGCGACACTTTTTCTTTCTCTTCCTTCCTGCGCTTTCCGAGTCACGAAAATGCGACATGTCGCGAAATCGTGACACTTTTCCAACGAACTTTCTCTCTCCTATTTTAGTCACGAAAATGCGACATGTCACGAAATCATGACACTTTTCCAATGAACTTTCTCTCTCCTATTTTAGTCGCAAAAATGCGACATGTCGCGAAATCGCGACACTTTTCCAACTTACTTTCTCTCTCCTATTTTAGTCACGAAAATGCGACATGTCGCGAAATCGCGACACTTTTCCAACTTGTTCTCTTTCTTCGAACTTGTCGCAAAATCGTGACACTTCTTCCTGCTTTCTCTTTTTCTTCCAACATGTCACGAAATCGTGACAGTTTTTCCACTTGCATTTTTCTCTTCCAACATGTCACAAAATCGCGACAGTTTTTCCTGCTTTTTCTCTCTCTTCCAACATGTCACGAAATCGTGATAGTTTTTCTTACTTTTTCTCTCTCTTCCAACATGTCGCGAAATCGTGATAGTTTTTCCTGCTTTTTCTCTCTCTTCCAACATGTCGCGAAATCGTGACAGTTTTTCTTGCTTTTTCTCTCTCTTCCAACATGTCGCGAAATCGCGACAGTTTTTCCAGCTTTTTCTCTCTCTTCCAACATGTCGCGAAATCGTGACAGTTTTTCTTGTCTGCTGTATATGTCACGATATCGCGACACTTTTCTTACTTGTCTTTTTCTTTGATCTTTTTGCATATGGGCCCCTTCGGTCTTCTTGGAAAATCATTGTACATACTCTGAGTAACCTTTGAGCTCCTGTCTTCTGCATCTGAATAGCTTTTGAACTTCCTGTCCACTGCATCAACAGATCTATCTGACTTTGTTGACAACAATGACAATATTGCTGCTGCACCTTGCTCAACAATCTCCCCCTTTGGAATTGTTGGCAACACATGTGTAGTTTCCTGAAACTCTTCTCCCCCTTTGACAATAATACCAAAGGGCTACTGTAGACTCCCCTTGAGTCCATGCACAACATTCTTAGGCACAATTTATTACACTTAGCAAAAATCATGAACATGAGAAAACAAATAATCAAATACTTAAATGCTCCCCCTGAGAATGTGATCCCTGTAGCTAGTCAATTCTTGGGAAGTGTGACCACTCCCAATTTATTGTGAAGGTACTCAAAAACTTCCTTGGGCAATGGTTTTGTGAAGATATCTGCTACTTGCTCTGTAGTTGGAACAAAATCCAACTTGACCTCACCTTCTGCAACTTTCTCCTTCAAAAAGTGATACCTGATAGTGATGTGTTTTGTGCGTGAATGCATAACTGGATTCTTGGAGATGTTAATGGCATTGGTGTTATCACACTTAACTGATATTGGCTCATTGAAGCAAATACCAAGATCTTTCAAGGTTTGTTTCATCCACAATACCTACGTACAACATGTTGTCACTGCAATATATTCTGCCTCTCATTGTCGATAAAGAAACCGACTCTTGTTTCTTACTGTGCCATGCAACCAATCTGTCTCCAAGATAGAATGCACCTCCACTGGTACTCTTTCTGTCATCTACACATCCTGCCCAATCTGCATCTGAATACAAAATAAGGGTGAAGTCTTTACCTTTTGGATACCATAACCCATACTCCATAGTACCCTTGAGGTACCGAAGAATCCTCTTTAACTGTTGTCACATGAGTCTCCTTGGGATTGGCCTGAAATCGTGCTACCATGCATACCGCCCGCAAAATATCCGGTCCGGTAGTTATCGGGTATAGTAGGCTTCCAATCATAGATCTCGTACATGGTTTGATCAACAGGTGGAGATTTGTCATCTTTTCTCAACTTGTAGCCTCGTCATCATGGGAGTGCTAACCGGCTTACAATCCTCCATTGTGAACTTTTTTAACATCTCTTTTACATATTTAACTTGAGAAATAAATATGCCCTTCTTACTTTGATTAACTTGCAACCCGAGGAAATATGACAGTTCACCAATCATTGACATTTCAAATTCTTTTCGCATCTTATTTGCTAAATCTTTACATGACTCATCTTTGTTGCTGCCAAATATGATATCATCTACGTATACAACAAGAACAATAAGATGCCCATTTTCTATTTTGACATACAAATTACTATCCACCATACCTTTCTTAAACCTTTGTTGAGTGAGATAGTTGTCTAGCCTTGCATACCATGCTCGGGGTGCCTGTTTTAAGCCATATAATGCTTTCTTCAACTTGCAAACCAAGTTTGGATCATCACCAAGTTGGAAACCATCTGGTTGCTCAATATAAACCTCTTCTTCAAGTTTTCCATTCAAAAATGCTGATTTCACATCCATTTGATAAACTTTGAAATTCTTGTAGACTGCTAAAGCCAGAAACATTCTAATTGCCTCTAGTCTAGCTACTGGTGCAAAAGTTTCCTCAAATTCAATGCCTTCAACTTGTGCATAACCCTTACATACCAATCTTGCTTTATTTCTGACTACCTGTCCATCTTCATTCAATTTTTTTCGAAAGATCCATTTAGTTTCGATTATATTTTTATTTGAAAGTCTAGGTACTAACTCCCAAGTTTCATTTTTCTTGATCTGATCTAATTCTTCATTTATTGCCTTCATCCAACTTTCATCTTTGCTTGCGTCAGTAATATTTTTGGGCTCAATGCTGGATAATAGAGAGTAGTTACTTACTACTCTTCTTCTTGTCTGAACACCAACTTTGGGATCTCCAATTATTTGCTCTCTAGGATGATTTTTCTACCAGCTGCCTGTTTTGAATTTCTTATTTTCTTCCACTTTGAATCACAACTTAAATCATCTGAGTCAATTTTTTGTATCTTTTCCATTTCGTTTTCCTCATCTCCTTCAATAACCTCTTCATAAATTGGGTAGTTCGTTTCATAGCTAATTACTCATTCTCTACCTTCATCAAATTTAACATCGGCACTGTCCACAATTTTCTTTAGCCTCTTGTTGTAGCATTTGTAAGCTTTGATTTTTGATGAATAACCAACAAAAATACCTTCATCTGCTCTATCATCAAACTTACCAAGATTATCTTTAGTTCTTTTGATATAGCACTTGCTGCCAAAAACTTTGAGGTATTTTGTTGTTGCCCTTTTACCGAACCACAATTCATAAGGAGTTTTGCTTTCATGTGTTCTCAGCATGTACCTATTTTGGATATACACCACAGTATGGACTACTTCTTTCCAAAATCTGTCTGCTACTCTGCTTTCAACCAACATAGTCCATGCCATTTTCTGCACTGTCCTGTTTCTTTCTTTCTACCACTCCATTTTGTTGAGGTGTCCTGGCTGTCAAGAACTGTCTCCTAATACCGTATTTTTCATAGTACTCTACAAACTCCTCTGAAATGAATTCTCCTCCTCTATCTGATCTTAAACATTTGATCCTCTTTCTCGTTTCATTCTCAACCTGGTTTTTGAAAATCTTGAACATATCAAAAGCTTCTGATTTATGCTTCAAGAAAAATATCCATGTCATTCTGGAATAGTCATCAATGCACAACATAAAATATTTGTCACCATTTATGCTTTGTGTTCTCATGGGTCCACATAAATCAGTGTGTATTAGTTCCAAAGGTTTGCTTGTGTAGTATTCTTTTGTTTTGAATGTGACTCTAGTTTGTTTCCCCTTTTGGCATGAAGCACAAATGTTGTTTGCAGGTTTGCTGATGGTGGGAATATCTCTCACTGCTCTTTTTGAGGTGATTTTTACTAGATTATCAAAACTGATATGCCCGAGTCTCTTGTGCCACAACCATTTTTCTTCTTCCTGTCCAATAAAACAAGCTCCTTTTGAAGTCTCTGAGAGCGTGTATAGGTTACCAGATGTCCTTGATCCAGTTGCTATCAATTTTCCACTGTTTGTTTTTCTGACTTCACAACCTTGCTTCATAAAAACTACTTCATGACCTTTATCACAAATATGACTTACGCTCAACAAGTTATGTTTCAGACCATCCACAAACAGGACTTCTTCTGACTTAATTTTTCCGTCACTAATTGTAATTGAACCTTTGCCAACTATCTTAGCTCCATCATTATTTCCAAACTTTACTGAACCACCTTCATATTTCTGTAACTTCTCAAATTTCTGTTTGTCACCTGTCATATGATTGGAGCATCCACTATCAAGTATCCATGGTACACATTTATTCTATGCTTTGAATGTTGTTTGTATGATTAAGGATTCCTTTTCTTCCTTAAGTCGCTCTTTTCTTTTCCACTCCGTTTTGATAGTAGTTTTGGGCTCTTGTTTTGCCTTTCCCTTATTAGTAGTTTGTGCATGTTTTTTGGGAAGCTTTCTATTTTGTCTCATCCTATTTGGTTGAAATTTTCTTCCTTGAAACTGATTTGATGTAAATGTACTTCTACAGTTTCTTGCAATGTGCCCAAAATTATGACAGTTATAACATTCTACTGTATAATTCATCAGAGGAGAAAAAACATTTCTACTCGGTGAAATTCCTTGGTCTTACATTATATTTGCAGTCTAAAATTTTATGTCCATAGCCATTGCATTTAAAATAGAAACCAGAAAAGGGATAATTGAACCTGGGTGATGGTCTTTGCCATGTTGCCGTAGGAGCCATAGGTCTTCTTCTTCTTTGATGTGTGACATTGGTGAATCCATCATTGTCAGTTCTCCTTTCGTGCCTGGCATTATTGCTTTCTTTTGCATGAGACGTTTTTCCTTGATCAACCTGTTTCTTATCTTCATTCTTTATGGATTCTACATTTCTGGCCTTTGGTCCACTTGATGATTCTCCTTCGATGAAACCCAGACCAAATTTGATTCCTCGTAGGCCTTTGGTCATTTATGATCTTATCCAGCTTCATAGAACTTTCTTCACGTTTGTGATAACAACTAATTTTCTTATTCATCTCTTCTAGTTGCATTCTCAAACCAACAGTCTCTTCTTCTAGCTTGCTGCAGTAATCTATTTTCATGGTTATTTGCACTTCGAGATCTTCGGAGATTTTCTTGGATTCTTCTAACTGTACTTTCAAACTGGTTATGATTTCATTTGCATCCTCAAGCTTTCTTGAAAGTTTCTTATTCTTTTTCTTTTCTATCTCCCACTCTTCAAGTGTAGAGATCAACTCACCTTCTAGATCTACTTCAGCCTCAGGGTTCTCACCACATACTTCAGAGTTCACTCCTTCTTCCTTTTCTGATTTTACTTCTTCAAATGCCATGAAAAGAGCTTCACCTTTTTCCTCTTCAGACTCTTCACCGGAGTTGTCTTCTGATGAACTGACATTCTTGGAGATGAAACTTTTCTTCTTGAAGTTGCCTTTTCTGAAATTCGTTTTCTTCTTCCAATCACTTCTTTCATGGTGTGATCCTTCATCAATTTTTTTCTACTCTTTAAGTGGACATTTAGTCGCAAAATGCCCAATGCCTCCACAGTTGAAACATTTAAATGGTAGCTTCCCTCTGTATTTTCCTTTTCCCTTTTTTAGTTTTCTAACAAAGTTAGCTTCCATTTCATCTGATGTCTCTTCTTCCTCGGACTCTTGTTTTGTGTTTTTATTTTTAAGAGCTTTAAAAGCTGCTTCTTTGTCTGTGGGTTTAGATCTTCCTATCCTCATCTCATATGGAGTAAAAGAACCATACATCTCATCTATACTGAAATAGTTTAGATTTTTAGCTTCTTCTATCGCTGAGACTTTGGAATCAAACCTTTGAGGAAGAGATCTTAGTACCTTTTTCACGACGATAGAGTCTCCAATATCCTCGTCGAGTCCTCTGATCGCATTAATGATTCCATTAACTCTCAGCATATATGCCTCAATGTTTTCATCGTCGTTCATTTTCAATGCTTCGAACTGAGCCCGATGTGTCTATAACTTGGCCTCCTTGATCTTATCATCTCCTTCATGAATACTCCTCAGTTTGTCCCATATCTCTTTTGTCGTATTACATCTCATGATCTTTACTAGTTCACTATCTTCTAATCCGCACATGAGAGCATTTTTTGCTCTTGAGTTGTTTTCAAACAGTTTCTTTTTGTCAACTTCTTTTGGAGGAGTGATGGGTATTGTGTATCCACTAACTACTGAATCCCAGATGTCATAACCCAAAGCACAAAGATATGTCTGCATCTTGATTCTCTAGAAAGTGTAATTAGATCCATCAAACAATGGTGCTTTGTTTGATGAGAAGCCTTCACCACCTGCCATTGTGTTACTTCCAAGATCACCCTAGTAGGTTAAGCTTGTACAAGAACTTGGATTTGATACCAATTGTTAGTCTTACAATGGCACTGAGAGGGGGGGTGAATCAGTGTAGCTCTTTAAACTTAAATTGACAGCTCTTAAAACTAAAATAATGAAACCTTAAAACCAGATAAAGCAAGTATCACAAGAGAACATCACACAACACAAGATTTAACGAGGTTCACCAATTTGGCTACTCCTCAAGAATGACTGCTTGGACTACCATCCAAATCCAGCCTTTGCAAAGCACCAACTTTACAATCAATTTACCAACACCAACTGGAAGGAGCACCAACCCCTGATTTATCTACACTAACAAAAAGGAGCACCAACCCCTGATTTACCAGCACCAACTGGAAGGAGCACCAACCCCTGATGCCAAGCACCAACTTGGACTTCAATTCTAAAACTAGAAGTTTGACAGTAAGATACCTTTGCTTTTGCAAGACCCTGACTGGTCTTCTTCACCTTTGCGTTCTCTACGCACTCTGCTTTCTCTGCGTAATCATAGCAGCACCTAGTCGAACTTCAACCTTTTCACTCTCTACGCACTCTGCTCTCTCTACGCAATCACTTCACACACTCTACTTTGTTACAGTCGAACTTCACGATCATCTTCTCCCTTTTGTGCACTTTGCTCTCTTTGCAAATTTTGCACTTAGCACGATTCGACATGACTTGCTCTCTACGCACAGTGACCGTATATCGCACACTTCGACATCAACTCAAATCTCCAAACAGCCCTCCTTTTATAACAGAATGTTCAAGATGAAAACCCTAATCTTAGTCGACTGTAAATCCTAATCTTAGTCGGCTTTCATGACAACTGTAAACCCTAAATTTAGTCGATTGTTCATCGGTCTTCGTCGGCTTCAACTTAACCATGAAAATACATGTCACGATATCGCGACACTTTTTCTCCTTGCTCTTTCTCTTAGCTTTGGCCCGCGAAAATACAACATGTCGCGATATCGCGACACTATTTTCTCTCTCCTCTTTCTCTTTGCTTTGGCCCGCAAAAATACATGTCGCGAAATCGTGACACTATTTTCTCTCTCCTCTTTCTCTTTGCTTTGGCCCACGAAAATACAACATGTCGTGAAATCGTGACACTATTTTCTCTCTCCTCTTTCTCTTTGCTTTGGCCCACAAAAATACAACATGTCGCGATATCGTGACACTTTCGCCTCTGTATACTTCATCTTTGCTTTTGTCGTGATATCGCGACACTTCTGCCTTCGAAGTCTTCTTCTCTGCTTTTGTCACGAAATCGTGACACTTCTGCTTCTGTACTTAGCTTCTTTGCTTTTGTCACGAAATCGTGACACTTCTACCTTTGAAGTCTTCTTCTCTGCTTTTGTCATGAAATCGTGACACTTCTGCCTTCGAAGTCTTCTTCTCTGCTTTTGTCGTGAAATCATGACACTTCTACTTCTGAAGTCTTGCTTTCTGCTTTTGTCGCGAAATCGCGATAGTTTTTCTTTCTCTTCCTTCCTGCCCTTTCCGAGTCGCAAAAATGCGACATGTCACGAAATCATGACACTTTTTCTTTCTCTTCCTTCCTGCCCTTTCCGAGTCGCGAAAATGCGACATGTCGTGAAATCGTGACACTTTTTCTTTCTCTTCCTTCCTATGCTTTTCGAGTCACGAAAATGCGACATGTCACGAAATCGTGACACTTTTTCTTTCTCTTCCTTCTTGCGCTTTCCGAGTCGCGAAAATGCGACATGTCGCGAAATCGTGACACTTTTTCTTTCTCTTCCTTCCTGCACTTTCCGAGTCACGAAAATGCGACATGTCGCGAAATCGTGACACTTTTCCAATGAACTTTCTCTCTCCTATTTTAGTCGTAAAAATGCGACATGTCGCGAAATCGTGACACTTTTCCAATGAACTTTCTCTCTCCTATTTTAGTCACGAAAATGCGACATGTCGCGAAATCATGACACTTTTCCAACTTACTTTCTCTCTCCTATTTTAGTCGCGAAAATGCGACATGTCGCGAAATCGCGACACTTTTCCAACTTGTTCTCTTTCTTCGAACTTGTCATGAAATCATGACACTTCTTCCTGCTTTCTCTTTTTCTTCCAACATGTCATGAAATCATGACAATTTTTCCACTTGCCTTTTTCTCTTCCAACATGTCGCGAAATCGTGATAGTTTTTCCTGCTTTTTCTCTCTCTTCCAACATGTCACGAAATCGCGACAGTTTTTCCTACTTTTTCTCTCTTCCAACATGTCGTGAAATCGCGACAGTTTTTCCTGCTTTTTCTCTCTCTTCCAACATGTCACGAAATCATGGCAATTTTTCTTGCTTTTTCTCTCTTCCAACATGTCGCGAAATCGCGACAGTTTTTCTAGCTTTTTCTCTCTTCCAACATGTTGCGAAATCATGACAGTTTTTCCAACTTTTTCTCTCTCTTCCAACATGTCACGAAATCGTGACAGTTTTTCTTGCCTATTGTATATGTCGCGATATCGCGACACTTTTCTTACTTGTCTTTTTCTTTGATCTTTTTGCATATGGGCCCCTTCGGTCTTCTTGGAAAATCACTATACATACTTTGAGTAACCTTTGAGCTCCTATCTTCTGCATCTGAATAGCTTTTGAACTTCCTGTCCACTGCATCAACAGATCTATCTGACTGTGTTGACAACAATGACAATACTATCGCTGCACCTTGCTCAACAGCTTTTTTCAAATAAAAGCACTGCCAACATCATCCCATGATCACCATGAGCTAGGTTGCAAGCTTTATGAGCGATGAAGCCGATGCGAGATGGGTAAGGACTACGTTTGCCCTTAGACTTTATTGAGTTGGAAATTGTAATTATTTTTGAATTTTCTTACAAAATACCCTAAATTTCAGAAAATTAACCTCAATAGTGATATATTGTAATAATTTATGCTTTAGTTTTGAATTTTTTGCAATTTAGGTGCTTCATTTTTCTTTTTTATGTTGATTTTTGACTATTTTTTATGGTTGGGAAGGCTAATTTTGACCCATTTTGGGGGCCATCCTTGGGTGGGACAGCCAACCTAGGCTATTTAGAGGTCATCCCTAGGTTTGAATACCACCAATTTTGGGGCCGTCCCTGGGTGTGACGACCATGATTTGGCCTAAAAAAACCCTTTTTTGATGTTTTCGGGTGATTTTTGGCTTATTTGTTTGCTTTGTTTTGGTTTTGTTTTTAAACTTGCTTACCCCTACAAAGTGGTTAATAGTCGGTATTGGTTTTCAACCCTCTTTAGGACTACTCATTGCATACTAATAAATGAGGAATGAGAATGGCTTGACACCATTAGGCTCAAGCAAGTGACCCAACTAGAGCTAGTGAAGGGTGACAAAGCCTATCTGACTACACTGATAGATCTATGGGACCCGTGCACTAACACCTTCCACTTATATACTAGGGATATGATAGTGACCTTAGATGAAATTTACCAAATTTTGTGTGTTTCGATAGAGGGATGACCGATCATCTCCAGTCATCGAAATCTTAGAGATACCATTTTGGAGATATTATTTAGACATGATTTGCTTGAGGCACTATGAGATTTGTTGAGTGGCATCATCCTAGTGGAATTATGGTATGAGGTAGAGGTCTTGAAGGTGATACATGACTTTCTAATGATATTGATTGCAAATATGCTACTACAAAATTCATCAAGAGACAGGTTCCCATGGAACCTGCTAGAGTTAGTGTTCACACTAGTGGACTGCTCTATAGAGAGGCCTATAGTGATGGCATTGGGTACTACCTTATCAGCACATCTCTACTATAAGTTGTACAAGATCCACTATCGTATATGAAAGGATTTAGGTTGCAACTTTCTACTATAGATTTGGGGATGCCAACATATTATCATGGATCGACCATGGGGACTACCTTGGATGACATGAGCACAACTCACTGACAAGGAGATAGGGTATGGGATCCTATGGTAGCGAGATCAAGAGAGGGGTCAAATCCAATCTGAGATAGGTTTAACCAAGTACTATGTAGATTCCTTTACATGACTCAGGGTGGATGCTATTATCTAGAGACCATACTAAGACTATCCAGTATGGTGTGAGGCTGATGTATAGCTTCGATGGGTACGATGAGTGAGGTGGCTAGTGGGTTAGCATAAGATCGAGCGAGAGTATTTCCCGTATACTTGGGTACTACAATAGTTTATGTTGTGCCAAAGGTTAGCTAGTGAGCTTGTTATCAACCGATATTATGGCAATGAGAGGATATTGGTTTGGCCTATAGTGGAGGCCATTAGGGAGGAGGCATATCTTGTAGAGGCTACTACTATGGGGGATGATGCTAAGACCATGATAGAGTATGACTCCTAGTGGGTGATGCATTGGTGGCATGGGTATGGACCACTAGGGGTTGACATGGTTTTAGGGACAGAGGAGTATCACAAAGAGGCTCTTATTGAGGGGGAGCCAGGCTTGGGAGAGTGACCTGATGAGGAGGTGGAATTATAATAGTGACATGTGCATCATTGGCTAGATGATGAGTGGAGGGCGATTAGAGTGACTATGATGAGGATTATTGGGAGGATCATGGAATGCAGGTATAGTTGGTAGTATGAGATGCCACCATTTTTGAGTTACAGGGTGAATTAAACCAGGGGAGGCATGAGCAAAGAGAGTACACAAAGGAGAGGGCTCTCCTATAGGAACATGTATAGATCACATAGGTAGAGATTGAATAGTAAGAAATAGTTATTAGGGGTATGATACCATGTTGTAAGAGTAAGCTACATTGATTGAGAGAGATGAGGCTAGGATTTTGGAGTAGGCAATAGAGATAGCCAAGCTTTAGTCACAGGTTGCTTTAGGGAGTACAGGGTAGGTGACATCTACTGGTGATGAGGTAGCTAGGTTACAGGAGGAGGTGATACAACTCCATGCCTTAGTAGGATTTCTAGGCTTGTTGTCGAGAGGAATGAGCCTACACCCAAGATTTGGATGATGAGATAGTGCACCTTAGGGGGTACTTACCATCCCATCTATTTGCAAGTGGGTCGTACCAAATTTAGATGAGTGGTACATGATAGTCTTATGCAAGGATGGGGGCTTCTAGATCTACATGAAGGTTAGACAGGGTAAGGGGTAGTAGGTCTGGGAGTTCTCGATGGATGATGTCCGAGGGTGGGGGTGAGAGTCATGGTGCCAATCCTGTGTGATCATGGCCTTGGGACTCTATGTCTCTTTTTATATTTTTGTATTATAAGGTCTAAGGACCTCCTTTATTGTAGTCTACGAGCAATTTTGAATTATGATGTATCTCTACTCCATACATATACGCATATATATGATTTGTTATTGTGGTCATCATGTGTTTCCTTATTGCTTTATTAGATGTATGAAATATTTATGTTTGATTTACTAATGCTTTGATGGATGAATATTTTGTACTGTGATGTTTTTGATGATATGGATATGTGTAGATGCATAATGGAATGGATGATATGTTGATATGTATTGATGGAATATGAATACTATATGACATACTATGTTAGCACCATAGACTATATAGAATTCATCAATTTATTTTGTAATGTGACTATGTGATGGATTTGTGAAAATATGAACTAACAAACTATGATAGAATGGTATAAATATAATTAATTAATGAATGATAAGATGTTATAGAATATCCTAGAAGTTTTCAAGAGACTCAAACACTCTAGTCAACTAATCAAAAATTATATACTAAACAGTCAAGACTTTTTGACAAGGTATGAATCTTCTAGGATGACCAAGATACTCAACATCCCTGTGTGTGCAAGTGAGTTCATTGTTATGATAAAACATAAAGTTACCCCCATGCCAAACAAGATTGATAAAGCCCATCTGTACTAAAGATCACACTATGAGTATCATGATACTAGGTTTTGTACATAGTTGGATTAGACCACTAGGTAGTACGAGCTACCAAAAGTTAGCTCATCTGCATGCAAACATTGGTCCATAAAAAATCAAGGTGCTAATGTAATAGACATATCGCCATGCGTGAGGATACTACCATTGCTAGGTAGGCTTGATACCACCTAATTTGTAATGAGGATCACCTCATGGTTTGTCAAATTTTGAGAATTCTAGGGATTTAAGTTCCATACTCCCTTCTTTTTTTATTTTATTTGGGATACTTTCTCATGCTTAGTGATGTAAATCACTGTTTATTTTGTGTTTTTTTTCTTTGAGCAAGGGATTTTCTTAGTGATGAAATTCACTATTTATTTTGCTTATTGATAGTGGTGAAAACCATTGTTGATTTTAGAGAATTGGCTAGGGAGGAGCTTGTTATTTTGTCAATTCTTAGTATTTTTGAACCATTCGCACAGGGGGTGAGCAAGATAAACTTTTCACTTAAGGAAACCTAGACCACTTTGTAGGTTTCATATTTTTTTGTGCAAAACTTAGATTTATTAGTGTGAAAATGTGTTGGAATTTTGATGTATACGAGGTATAGTCAAAGCAAGACTCTACCTTCTAAAAATTAGGCTAGATTTCTACAAAATCTAAAAATAAAACTAAATATGGTTGAGTGACCAAAAACCCTAGAGACACCCTAAAATAAATGACCAGGTGAAGGAAAATAGACACAATTGTGAAAGGTTAGAACTGTAGATGATAAGTGTAATGTGGACGGGTGTGAATGATAAATTTTGATAGAGTTGATTTTGAAGGATGACTAGTATACAAACCTGGTGCTAGATATGTATGACCAACTCTAGAATGCAAAGTGCACTTATGGGTATGCCTAATTCAAGCAATTGTGAAATGCAATATGCAATGTGATGCAATGTAATATTTTTGTATTTTTTATGTTTTTGATGATGTTTTTAGATTTTGATTGATATGTATGTATGTAAATTTGACCAACGGGCTTTTTGGATGCCATTGGGGTATTTTGGGTGACCAAAGGTTTTATAGATACCTTTGGGGATTTTTGGGTTACCAAAGGGTTTATGGATACCTTTGGGGATTTTTGTATGACCAAAATATTTAATGATACCTTTGGGGATTTTTGGGTGACCAAAGGGTTTATGGATACCTTTAGAGATTTTTGGTTTGACCAAAGGGTTCAAAGATACCTTTGGAGCATTTTGGATTGACTAAAGGGTTTGTAGGCACCTTTGGAGCATTTTGGGTTGACCAAAGGGTTTTTAGGTACCTTTGGAGCATTTTTGGGTTGACCAAAGGATTTGTAGGCACTTTTGGAGCATTTTGGGTTGACCAAAGGGTTTATGGATACCTTTGGGGAATTTTGTGGGGAGCACAATACTTTAAGCATAGAAATATCATAGATGAAGGAAATTCAAGGGTTTAAGATCCTCAATTCCTTCAAGTGAGGCTAGGCAATAAGTTTTGGGTCCAATATGACTAGTGATGATGAATAGACCTAACCAATTTACCATAAATTTATCTCAAATATGGAGAAGCAAGTTAGAATTTTATTGGTTTTCAGTCAAAACAAGGTCACCAACCTGAAAGTCTCAAGGATGGAATTTCATATTATAGGCTCTATTAATCCACTTTTTATAAACATTTAGGTTCTTGAGAGCATTAATGCCTCGTTCATCAAGAAATGTTAGTTGATCAAGGTGAGCCTACCATGCAGTGTCATCATCGATGAACTCTTGCATAGATATGTACAGCGATGGGATTTCCAGCTCTAGATGTATGACTACCTTGGTACCATACACTAGTGAAAATGGAGTTGCCCCAATGCGTGTTTGAATACTAGTGTGGTATGCCCATAGAGCAAGGGGTAATTGCATGTGCCAATATTTGTAATTTTCTTTAACAATATTCTTGAGAATGTTAATCACTATTTTGTTTGATGTCTCTACTTGCCCATTTGCTTGTTGATAATAGGGCATCAAAACATTGTGTTGGATGTTATATTTTTCTATTAAAGTGTGCACATATTTGTTCTTGAAATGTGACCCATTATCTAAAATTATCTTGGATGGAATACCAAAATGATAAATAATATTATGCAATATGAACTTCACGATGCAGGGTCCTATCATAGTGGTAAGGGGAATTTATTCCACCTATTTTGTAAAGTACTTAATGGTCGTAATGATGAACGTGTGATGGCCAGAGGAAGAGGGTGATATTTTCCCAATTAAATCAAACCCCCATTGTGAAAAAGACTAAACCAATTGAATTGGTTGTAAGGCCTAAGAAGGTGCATATATCAAATTAGCATGGTGTTGAAACTTGGTGCACTTCTTAACATAAGAACAAAAATCTCACTCTAAGGTTGACCAATAATATTCCATATGAAGAATGCACTTTATGATGGTCATGTCATTGAAATGGCCAACACATGTACTATTGTGTGTTTGGGAGATCACCCAAACTAGATCTTGATGCTCTAAGAAATGGAGGATACCCTCATAGCTTTGATGATACAAAATGTCTCCCAATAAGACATAGACATACTTTACCAATTTTTGTTTAAAATTTTCTTGGAGGTATGTGAAAACCTAGATGAGATATTACCAAGATTTAGATAATCTTTGATTTGAGTAGACCAATCTTGATTTGAGGTAGCCTCAATTACATGAATTGCCTAATCCTTTTGAAGTTCTTCTCGAACAAATGTTGATTGGGAGAAAACTTGTAAGTATATTGTTGTATTGCTATCAAAAGGAGTTTTATGGAATAAAGTTCCCCAAGGAATATGATTCAAGTGATTGTGAATTTGTGAGAAATATTCATGTGAAGGTTCAATCTGAATCATGTGGACTTCTGGCGTGGATTGAATGTTCCCATGCTCCATCATGGATTACGATAGCATTTTGACTTGAATAGTTGTCATATCATTGGTAGGGTTCTATGAGATTAAATATCCCAAGGAGACCATTGTATTTGCAAAATTATTATATGATCGAGGGAGTGCCTCAATGTTGTACCATTAAAATTTTACCAAACATTTATCCATAAGGGCTTTGTAGGCTTGCAATACTGGAAATTTGCATTGGTATATCTCTTTGACCTATTTCACAATAAGCAAGGAATCACCAAAAATGTTGATCTTGGTTATTTTCATGGTGACTTCCATTTGAAGGCCTATGAGCAAGGCTTCATAATCAACATTATTATTGGTGCACAGGAAATAAATTTTGAAAGATAGGGGTATTGGAACCCCTTGAGGTATGAAAAACATAATTCCCATGCCACCCTCTTGCTCACACTTGGATCCATCGAATATGGATTCATATCAGACTATGAATCAGGCTCTTTAGAATCAGGTGATTATGATATTTGAAAGACTCCATCATCAAGAAGCTCTACATTAAGAGGTTTATCATCTTGGAGAGGAGCCTCTACGAGTTGATCGATAATGACCTAAAATTTAATTGATTTTTTTTGATAAATTCAAGGTCAAATTCCATCAACAACATGATCTAATTTACCATGTGACCATTATGATAAATATGACTCATCATGTATCACACTGGATTATATTTATATACTACATACGATGTATGATTGAGCATGTAATGGCATAGATTTTTTGTGGCAAAAACCACCATTAAGCATAGCTTCGCAATGTATGAATATTTGATTTCATAACTGACCAAGGTACAACTAAGATAGTAAGTAGCTTGTTCTTTATGCAATTCATTCTTTTGGGCTAACATAATGCCCAATGCGATCTCAGTGGATGAGATGTATAAGTAGAATGACACTCCTGGTATAGGTGGAGCCAATACTGGTGGTGAAGCCAGATATTGTTTAATCTTGTCAAAGGTATCCTAACACTCATAATCCCAATGGAATACGATCCCCTTGTGTAACCATTTTTCATGGGTCGACACGTATCAGATAATTACACTATGAAGTGCTTGATAGATGCAATCTTACCCTACAGACTTCGTAGTTGCTTGATGGTAATTGGGGAAGGCATCTCAAGGATTGCCTTGAATTTTTTGGGGTCCACTTCAATACCTCTTTTGGATACTATGAATCCCAAGAGTTTTCCAGATGTGACATCAAATATGCACTTCTTGGGGTACAATCTCATGTTGTCTTCTATGAGGTGATCAAGAACTTTGTGTAAGACATAGATATGCTTATGGTGTAATCTTTTAGGATTTTATTCATGTATTCATGGAATATGTATGTCATGGCCTATTGGTAGGTAGAACCAATGTTTTTGAGGCCAAAAACCATGACCTTATAGAAAAATATTACCAAATGCATTGTGAATGCCATTTTGAGTTGGTCTTCTAGATTGATACAGATTTGGTTATATCCAAAGAAATCATCCATGAGGGATAACATTTCATGGCCAGCTTTGGAATCTACCAGGGCATTAATATTGGACAATGGGAACTCATCCTTGGGACTCACTTTGTTCAAATATCAAAATTCAGTGCAAATATGAATCCTCCCATCAGGATTCTTGATGGGAAACATTTTGGATAGCCATGGAAAATAGTCCACTAATATTATGAACTTGGCATCCAACAAATTTTGTAGCTCATATTTTACCATTAAGGATACTATTGGATGTATTTTTCATATATTTTGCTTAACTAGCTTGGCATTTGGGTCAAGAATCAGATTATGCATGACTAGATTTGAATATAGTCTCGACATGTCTTTTTACGACCATACAAATGCTTCCTTCTCCTCTAATAAGGGCTATATAATTGGCTTACTCTGTGGGGGATAAGCTTTTCGCTAACTTGATACATTGGATATTCTTAGGATCTGAGTTGATATCTTTGTCAATTATGGGCTCGATTGACATATGTGATCTCTCTTTCAACTGGTAGAAAGTAGGGATCAAATGAATATCATCAACTGGGTTTATGTCATCAATTGAAACTTTTATTCAACCTTAGCTTGAAAGATATCTTGAGTAGTCCTTAGAGATAAATGAATTTTTTGTAACATCTCATTACAAGTTCAATAATCGAAAGGTGATGGGGAGAATATCCTCGATCAAATTTTATTACCTCCAAGTTGAAGTGCAGTGGTTTTGATGGGTTATTCAGATCTCATAGGGGTGTAAAATGGTCTATGGAAATCATGTTGATGGATGGATGATTTTACCTAGGTGGTTGAGGATGTCTATTAATATTACGTTATCGTAAGACTTATGGAGGTGGTTGTGGTGGAAGCGAAATGATCGAAGGTGGTCATAGTAGCAATGGGTAAGCTTGCTCCTCTTCAGGTAGAAACTATCACCAAATAAGCTGGTGTAATGGGAACTTACACAAATATCCCTCATGTTCATAATCCAATGGGATAATCTATGTGTATTCAACATGTGAACAAGAAGAGTTGATAGATACCACTTTGTAATCTAAATCATCATCATATGTCCACTTAGGGAGACCCTTGATCTTCTTTCTCACTATCATGTGGAAGGGTATGCAAAATTTCACCTCTCTCGTAATATTGGTTAACATTGTAAGGTATGTCTTGATCTCTCATGGGTGTAGGGAAATAGTCCCCTAGTGAATACACTTGATTAGGATTTGCATAGGGAACGAGCACAAGCTCATACCTATAGTTCAAGCTTAGGCATTGTAAATAATTAGTGAGGATATAAAGAGGCACATGCATATTCTATCCCAAACCAAAATTATCATAAGATATTTCATAGTATGGTTGGTAAGGAGTGTGAGTGCCCTTCTCATACAAGCCCAAACCATAGTCATACCAATTGCAGAGATGAAAATATATCATGGAAAAGTTGTGATTGGACATGTAATTAATATCCTTAAGAAAAGGTCTCATTTCCTCTTCCTCCTTATAATATGGATTGATGTCATAGTCAAGACCTCCATAATTGAATTTTGTTTGATTAGGAGGTAAGCCTAGGGGCACAGTAGTACCTATGGAATGATGAGGTTGACCCATGTATTGCATTTTCTCAATGGTAGGAGTTATTGTGATGTTCCTAACCAAGTATTATCCTAAACTAGTAGCCACTAGATGAACTATGACTTATGGTGGTAGATAAAAAGGATATGGGGGTGAGGCTTGAGTTGATTCAATAATTACCTCACAAGGTGGTTCCTCATAGGTTGGTCTAGGAATATCTTCTATGGATATGGTGGATATGGTTTGGGGGATCTCATCAATAGGCCTTTTTCTTATGTTCCTCTATGGAGGATTTGATGATGATGAAGGTATATATAGGGGTGTCTATGATGAGGTTGGTATGGAAGAAGATGGTAATGAATCAATGGAATGTGATAGTGATAGATTCAAACCTTGGCTAGATGTATTTGGTTGTAAATATAGATGGATTGATAGTAAGGTCAACTCAAAAATTTGCTACACCAAGTTGCAATATTTTAAGGGTTGAAGGTCCACAAGGATGATATGTACTTGCTCTTCATACGTGTTTTTTGGACATTGGTGAGCAATGGATGGGATGCACTTCATTTCCCTAATATAGGGTCTACCTAGAAAAATATTGTAGGCCATTTCACCCTCCAATATGTGGCATAATGTTGGTATGGTATTTTGTCCCACTTTAATAGGTAGGACTATGGTACCAATTGTTGAGCATATAACATCATTAAATGCTAAAAGGATATAGGAGGATGCAAAAATATGGGATGCTAGAAGTCATAGGTGTTTGAGAGTATTTGTGGTGATGATGTTACTAGAAGAACCAATATCGATCAAAACTCTCTTGTAGGGTGTTCTATTTACACATGCAATGATGTGCAATGGGGGATCCACCATGTCATTTGGTACAGGTTTGAGTTCATCCTCACAAAAGGTGATTACTAGTTCTATACATTATTGAATATGTCCCATGCAATTTTTAAAGGAGTTAGACTCTTGGGGCTGTAGCTCGATTGAATTAAGGATCTTCATTAGATATTCACGATGAGGTTTTGACTACTAAATAAGCTCATATATGGAAAGCCTAGCCGATGTTGTTCACAATATTTTAGTAATATTACTCTTTATCACAAATTTTGTGATGTTGAAGAAATGTCACTTGAAGCTGCAAGCAGTACGATTGGACTTGGGTACCACTTGTTCCTTATCATAATGTTGACCATGCTGATGAACCCTTATTTAGAGGATGCCTAATGGACCTCATTCACTTGTGGTATTGGATTTGTCTATTCCTCATGGGTAGGCAATAGGTCTTTAAACACACCCATTTGTTGATTTTTTGGTGCAATAGGATTATCAACCTAAAATTCATTCCTATTAATCATATCCTACATTAGGTTTTTGAACCTATAGCACATAGGCACAACATATCCATTTTTCCTATGGTACTTGCAGTATAAGTCTTCATGATATCCTCTAGGATTTGGTGCATTTGGATTGATAGGTCGAATCTCAAGTAGATTAATTGCCTTAGCCACATAGAGGCACTCAAGTAAAGAGTCAGACTCATCAATGGGCATGAACTATTTCTTAGGGTGACATTTTTTTTTTGCCCTTGATTTGCTTGATTGTCCTTATTGTAGTTTCTAGGTGTGGTCTGATAATTGGTATTCTGAGGTGGTGTTGGTTGCATAGGCCCTAGAATACTAATGGCAACTTGGTTGAGTACCACCGGCTTTAGGTGTACTAGATTGTTCTTGGAATTCTTGGTTCATTCCTTCTTATGGTTACTATTGGAGTTGTAGTAACAAGGAGATGGGATTCAAATGGCTCTTAGAAAAAAATTTAGGTAGCTTAGACATGGAGATCAAGTATGGCAACTTGGAAAGCAATGCTCACCACCTATTGCCATAGTTTGTGATTAACTCATCATCAAATTATTTTAACCTTGTGAGGTTAGTTTAAGTCACCTTTCTCTTGGTGTTGAAGTTGAAGGTCTCCAAGAATGCATCTGCAAACTGCTCAAAATTATAGATGCTATACCATTCTATATTAGGGCTAGATAGGGTAAGCATAAATATCCTCAAAAGCAAGGTATCATTTTTCTATATGCAAAAGCATTGATTCAAAAATTTGGTGACATAATCCCATGCATCTTCCTCTCCTTTAAATGTGTCAAGCTATAGACGCTACATATGGGTGAAGCAGTTGTTTGTAAATTTGTTTTAAAGTGTGCTTCTAAGCCCCCAACCTAAATATCTTGTTCTCTACCAATTCTAGGTGTTATAGCAATGCCTTGCATGCATCAGAGGATTTTATATCCTCTTCTTTGCTTCGACCCTATAGGTGAGGGCAAGGAACATCAGGCCTATTGTGATATGGTTGAATGTCATCTACCCTACCTCTATAAGGTGCATATAGGTATTACACTTTTGGTTCTTACTCTATGTAGGCCCCATAAGGTGTCTCTTGGGTTGGCCTACAAAGAGGGGTAAGCACTTGTGGAATATGATCTACATTCAGCCTGGAAGTTAAGTCCCTATTAGGCTGAGGTAATCAAGGAGGAAGCATTTGATTAGGTCTAAGAGGTATATCTTAATTTAGAGTGGGCTGCCTCTGATGGACCCCCTATCTATGGGTGCTAGGGTTAGGAAACCTCTCCTGTAATGTATTTTGAAACAATTCATTGGTATGTTCTTCAATTCTTTATTTCTCCATCTAATGCAAGTGATCTAAGTGCTCTTTATCCCATCTAAGATTATTGAATTATGCTTGGTATTAAACATATATTATGACTACTTGGTTTATCTATTATACTATGTGAGGCCTATAAGCCCTAGAAGTGTTTCCATGAGGTCTATTGTGTTCATGATGATCGAATATATCAACTATGAGCTTCCCTCACTCGAGAGAAGTTATGTTCACTTTAGGATTCATACTATACAAGCATTCCCTATATTCATATGGCATAGAGGCACATCATGCTTACATAGAATAATTGACCTGAGGATGATCAAAGTCTTCCTCATACCTTAATTTATTGATGAGAAAGGAAAGGACTCAGTTTTCTTGCCCCGAGTGATGAGTATCATACTCATCTTAGTATCTAGACTACTATAACCTATTAGGATGGTTTAAGGGTGAAGTGTGATCAATTGGCCCTACCCAATGTGGGTACTCTTGCTCTTTCCCATAAACGGGTGTGGTAGACCTAATAGGCACGTGGATGTGTGCTACTGCTCTATCTATTAACACCTCAGTGTGTGGTTGCCTTTCATGAAAGAAAGAATGCAAAGTATCTAAATATTGGGAGTATATTATTGGATTAGTATCAAAACCTATAGGGGTGTCTTGCATAGGACTCCCTTGTAGGTGAAGTTCCTAACTAGCTATTTTGGGACTCAGTCGAGTAGAAGGTTTCTAAGGAGGTATGAGCAGATCCTTGGGGCTAAATCAAAGATGACTTGTATCTCCTTTTCTACGATTTGCAACATCCACCCTTGAATGGGCTTGGTTGTGGGTGCACACCATTGCTATTCCCTACCAAACCCTAGATGATTATCTCCTTTACAAATTTTAATAAAGCAACACACAAGAATGGAAACATGCAATAAGACAAGTGTTTATCTCTTTTAAAGATTTATGTGTGTTCCCTAAACTGTTTTGTGTATTTTTATGTGTTGTTTTGTAAAGAAGACCTTGTGTCATAGTTTTTGCTCTTGTTGGATTATATTCTTGTGTTAAATATATTTCACTTGTATACTTGTAGCTCGACAAACGATAATAAAATTCTAGTCATGTAAACCCACCAAAGTATGGAAATGAACCCCATACCTAGTCAGGGAACACAAATCCTACCAACCCTCACCCAGTTCACCTGTAGTTAGTGATATACCTATCTGAAGAGAGATACGTGCTATATCCCACAAGCTATGATGGATCTTGGAGCTGACCTTGGCCAATAATAGGGTTCATAGGATTTGATCCAACGGATGGAGATGAAACCCACCATCATTGGTCTCTATTAGTGGTTGGTGATAAAATCCATCTCACTAATATTTAAATGGAATGTGGTGTGTGTGGTTCCTTTTATTCTTAAAGAAAGTAAAACCATGGAGAACTCAATGAATCTTCACTAAATGCATGAAAAGAACGTTTCACTTTCAAAAATATTAGATAAAAGGAAATCTACAAAATGCATGTCTTAAATGATAACCTACCCATTGAGTAGGCTACACACAAGTATAGCATACAAGTGCATTTATACTAGTTATTTTTTTTTTGTTGTTTTTGCGATTATAGAAAAATGAAATATACTTTTCTACCTTTTCAAGAAAAAAAAGGAGCACGAAAAATCAAATCTAAGCAATTTTGAACAATAAAAATGCAAATTGAAGGTTTAGGCACTTACCTTGAAAGCCTAAGACCTTGTTGTTTCTAGAATTTTGAGCAAAAAACCTTCTATTTTGTGGCCATCCTAGGGTGTTATGGCTACAAATTTGGGGGTTATCCCTACCTGGGATGGTTGTTGTGGCTGTCCTTGGGTGCTCCAATTAGGAATCAAAGGTCATTTTAGGCCAAAAAACCAATACCTACAACATCCAAAAGAAATAAACAGGATCAAAAACTTACAAAATGAAATAGGACAAGGGTCCCACCATGATCACCACTCAAGTAGGGGAAAAATGGTATGCCTAGAAAGGGTAAATGGGATGCATCTATTGTTCTACTTGATTTAAGCTCTATGAAAGTGACACTTCAAACATGCATAAAATGGTAAGTATATAAAAGAAATGGGTAGTTGTCCTTGTATTAATATAAATGCTAAATTTGAGGTTACAAAATTTCCCCTCGAGGGCTCTCAATTGATACAATCAATGCAATAACCAAATGATCAAATCCTTTAAAGAATCAAAGGCACACTTCCAACATCTTCCTCATACTCACAATTGAGGTGAGCAGGCTATTGATGCTGCCAAAAAGTGTTCTATCATTGTGCTAGCTTGTTAGTACTTCCTCATGCACTACAGTACCTAGATCTACACACAAGAAAAAGAAATTGATCAAAATCATGTGTGGATTAAGATGAAACCATGAAGGTGCATGCATCAATAAGATTGAAAGAGGAAAAGTGCAATAAACAATTCAATACTACTCCAAATTCTACCAAAAGTGATATCTAGGCATATTATATGTTTTGTGAGTGATCTAATAAAAAATAGTAAGGAAATTATTCCTAGATTTATGGCTATCCCAGGGTGTGGAATTTAGACCTACAACTCACAAAAACATAATAACAAGAGCAATACAACTCCAATTTGCAATAAATTTGGACAAAGAGCATATAATCATGTCTAGAAACTATCTCTAGAAAAATAGTAAAGAAATTGATATCCAATTTATGGCCATCACAGGGTGTGGCATGTGGTACTGCAAAACACCAAAATCATCATAATTAATTAAAAAAACTCCAAATTGGACCAATATTGAACAAGTATATATTCTAATCTAGAATAGAACTATGCAAAAATAATAGCAAAATTATGTTCCAATTTATGGCCATCACAGGGTGTGACAGTTGGTAATATCATAATTTTGGGGCCACCCTAGGGTGGGATGACCACCAAATATACTAAGTTTTTACCACCAATTCCTAAGGAATCGATCCAAAACACTCTCAAGGGTATTGTCGACAAATATAGAGATGGGATTCACTCAAATGGATAGGTTTTGTAAAAATATTGGGCATTTTGTAATAACTTGAAAACCTCCTTTGCTCAAGGGAGATCTTAAGGTAAAATGCACAATAAACTTGGGGGGAAATATCGTCAACACTATGTGGTGAAATATGCAAATACCCCTCTTCAAAATTGGGTGGAATTGATCCACTTTATAGATCAATAAGGTACAAGGGAAAATGGGCATGCAAGGCAAGGGTCACCATTTATCCCAAAGGTCACCATGCATTGGACGAGGAAGAAATATCCCTTTTTGACCTCCAATATACAATGTTTCATGAGATTTATGTACCCTCTCACTAGAATTATTGAATAGGTGGGATAATGGCAATTTTTGGGTGCCATTTATTTCAAATTTAACTTTTTTGAGTCAAAGACCATGGCTATCACACCTAGGTATTACTATTGGTGGCTATAACTGGGTGTGATTACCATGAACTCTGGCCATCATAGGGTGTGACAACCATGCCTATATGCCCTAAAAATTTCTAAAATTCGGGTAAAATCTTCCAAAAGTGGTTAGGGCTACTATGTAACCTATGAGGGTTTCCCAAGGGGGCCATATGGTGTTAAATTAGATAATGCCTTGGTCATCTAATTAGATTGATGTGATTTTAATATCTATAATTGGCACATAGCCATGACCTACTACATCTCTAATGTAAAAATATATAATATGTCTCTCATTGACAACAACACCAAGCTTGTATATTTTAACTAGCCTTCTTACCTTGCTAGAAGAAATCATGACTAAATGGTCACCATATTTATACATTATTCAAATTTGGCATGAATGTTCTTTGTTTCCACAAGGTAAGAGATGCCTTGAATAGAAGTCATAGATAAAATCGATGAGGGTGACCTAGTACCAATTTAAACATGGAAAATATTCTAAGAAAAGCATAATCATATTACAACTTCAATAGGGAATTTTTGGGACCAACCCTAAAAATCACCAAGTGACGTACCAAGCATGTCCAAAACAATTATCAACATACAATACAAATATGAGATACACTTCTAGATAACCTTCTTGAGAAATGTATACCATTGGCGTTCGAAATGTAATATAGAAATCTCATTTCACATGCCTTTACATTTACTCTAATGACGGTTTGTCATGAGAACCATGGCACCAAGAACTTCATCCTTGTCATGCCAATTGCAAATTGCTCTTTGTAGCCTTAGTAAATATAATCCTTAGTCTGTCAATACTTTGATATTTTCTAATACCGAATGGATTCCCAATATACTACATAATGAAGCATCAAATGGACCTAATTCTAATATCAACTATCACTAGTAGCAATTTATACCACCTATCAGCCTAATATTAATGATATTTAGAGCAAAATATAGGATGAGATATAGCACTTGATATAGTTAAATTATGTTAGTACCAAATAAGGATGAGATATAGCACTTGATCATTGATTATATGGTTAACATTAAAATCATTATGAAGAATAAGCACCCATTGTTGTGTACTTATGACCCATTAGACTATGTCCAAGGGATGTGATATTTTAGTAATATCAACCTCAAATTAGGCTACTTTCAAGTACCTATCTATCCCATTGACATATTAAGGGCAAGTTTCAACATAAGAAAATGAGTATATGAGTGGTTGGTTATTACTTTTGGCATAATATGATATTCATGCACCTATTAAATGACATTTTATATTTATTCACAAGAAATTTCACAATTTTATACTTGAATTCCATCCTTATATATACTAAAGTATGGAAAAGCACTTGCAACACATGCATAATAAACTAAACATTATGCACAAATATAAGCTTTTAAAAATATCACATAGATATCTTACCTTGGTCATACCATTGACCGATAGGGTGTAAATGTAGATCCATAGAAGATAAACATATTTATTAATAGCCAACATCAAAAAACCTAACAGAGCTTAGAGGTATTCTAAACCTTACCAACTTCTACCACAAGTTTATCTTGGGCCTTTCACATGTTTCATGCCCTATAAATTAGGTTCTATGTGGTAAGGTGAAGTTCTATTGGTCTTTATAGTAGCAATAGGTATTTGAATAATTTAAGTAACACCTATTTTTAGTGGTAGTGTTATCTATGCTACATATCATTTTGTCATCTGAGCTAGAGACTAATGCATCCAACTACACATTAATCACCATCTTGATCTAAAACAAGAATATTATGGTGTACCATTTCATAACCATTTCTCACATAACTCAATGATATTCTAAATATGAGGATTTGTAAGTCATTGTTCAAGTTGCATGATAGGGATGCCATTATTTTATGAGTATGTAAACCATTATTCAATTTGACCATAGGAATTTCCAATTGATTTATTTGTAGGAAAAACTAGATAATGCTAAAAATATAAAATAGATGACTTGTAATAATTTCCTATTATTATCAAATATCACAAGGAAAAAGAGAAATAGAAAGTATATTTTCTAATTTCCCATAATTCTAAAATCTATTTTCCTTTCTTGATTCCACAAGGCATGTAAATAATGATTATTGGGCACTATATACATCAAAAATTAACTTTGTTCCAATTTATTATCAATTAATAGAAAGTACATTGTTGTAACTTATTGGAAAGTTATGTGTACCATCTAATATCTTACACAAATAACTAATCAAGAAATAACACTACTCTAGGATAGCTAGACACATTTTCATAAATAAAATTCTTTTAGTTCTACAATAGTTTATCCATTTGCCACACATTCACCAATAGTTGGAGGTCTATGTGTGATCCTATACACATTAAAATACTTATAAACTAGAAAATGGGAAAATAGTGATATACACACCATTATAGGTTTTGTACAAGCCTTGAAAATCCACTGTTGTGGATGTTCTCTTAGGGTTATTGAAATTTGAGAACCATCATGATTGCATATTCATGATCATAAATAGGTTTAATAAGATGGCTATCAATGCACTTTACACTAAGATAATCAATATTATAAATATAACCTATTTTTTATTAGGTCTAGGTTCACTTTGGTATGTCTATTTTGTTTGTATTAACTGTGTACAACATGCTCCTCAATAAATTTTGGTGCTAACTTTGAAATCATTTGGACATCAAAGTCCAACATTTTACAATATTATATTTATAGAAAGATATACAAAGGGAGGTGATTAATACAATATCAATTAATTTTCTTTATATGTACGACCCTAATTACTATTTCATGTTGGATGAGATTTTTCCTTACATCTAGAATTTTGATAAAAGAATATTCACACATATACCAATCACATTTTATTTAAGGTATATTTGGGTTTCTAGTCTATTGCTCTAGTGGGATTCACCTTTCACATATCATCTTGTGCCATGATCCTAATTAAATTTAGTGTGGTTTTTGCAATAGGTATTGAACATTCATACTCAATTTTAAAATATCCTATAATACCAACTATATAAATTCTTATTGAAGAACACAAGCTTATACTGAGAGGGGGAGGTGAACAGTATAAGACCACTTTAAACTTTTTCCTTCAACTTTCAAATCAATATTATGCAGTGTATAGATAGCAAGTATCAAAAGCAGTAATCAAAGCAATGCACAAAATACCATCCACAATAGAGACACAACAATTTACGTGGTTCACCCAATGCGGGCTACTCCACGGATAAAATTTTCACTAAATTTTATCACCTCAAATTCTGGGAAACCTTTCCCGATTACAAAGTTTATGGGTACCAACCCAAAGGAGACACCAATCCCCTAGCTCTGCTCTGGTTGGTGATCCTCTAGAAGACCTCTGCCTCCTCTGCCCTTAGCAAGTGGAACTCTATCCACAGAAGACACCTGTCTTCCCTGCTCTGGCTGGAGACCTCTGTCCTCAACTCTTTCACCTCCAAAGCTGGTCCTCGAATATGCACTAAACACAGTCCTTCGGTTCAGCACAAATGTCCTCGTTCTCTTCCTCTGTTCTGCACCAAACACAGTCCTTCGGTCTGGCACAAATGTCCTCAAAATTGCACCTCTATGCAATCACAACAGCACTCGATCAAACATCAACTTATGCACCTCTACGCAATCACAGCACATGATCTTCGCACACTCTACTTCCTTGCAATCTCTCTCACTTAGAAGATTCGATGGAATGCACTCTGTACACTGCAATCGAATTTGCACTCTGCTTCTCGACGATCGAACTTCTCCCCGCACTCTATCTATGAAAGTCGCACTTCGAACGCACACTTCGATCGATGCAAAATCTCTTCAAACAACCCTCCTTTTATACTAACATAATCAAGATCTAAACCTTGGTCTTAGTCGGCTGTTATGCAAATGCAAACCCTAACTCCGTCGACTGCATGCCCTAATCTTCGTCGGCCCAATTTTAACTCTATCGGCTTCAACCGCCTCTATGGTTCAGTAGCTTCTATCGTGAAACCACAACATGTCGCGATATCATGACATTTTTGTAGCCGTACACTTTCGTTTGGCTATTGTCGTGATATCGTGACACTTTTGCTTTTTTGCCTTGACTACGTTCTTGTCGCGAAATCATGACACTTCTGTCTTTGCTGACGTCATCTTCACTCCTGTCACGAAATCGTGACACTTTAGTCTTCATGGCCTTCTTCTAGGCTTGCACTAGCGAAAATGAAACATGTCACGAAATCGTGACACTTTCACTGCCTTGAGCTTCTCTCTGCCTTACACCCGCAAAACTAGAACATGTCACGAAATCGTGACGCTTTCGCCTTCGAGCTCTTCCTTCTTGAATTCATCATGAAATCATGACGCTTCTTCTGTTGAAGACTTGCTAACTATTTTTATCATGAAATCGTGACACTTTCTCCAACTCAATGCTGCCATCTCAACCTATCATGAAATCGTGACACTTTCTGCATTCGCAAGCTTTCTCTTCAACCTGTCATGAAATCGTGACACTTTTTGCATCCGTACAACTTCTTTGTAGCCTATCGCGAAATCATGATGCTTCTCATTTCAGACTCTTCCCTTTGCTGCATGTCACGAAATCATGATAGTTCTCACTTCGAGCTTTTTAGCATGTCACAAAATCATGACAGTCCTCACTTAGTCTTTTGTAGCATGTCGCGAAATCGTGACACTTCACACTGCGGACTCTCTCTTCTGCATCATGTCACGAAATCGTGACACTTTTTCATCCGTACAACCTTCCTTGCAATATGTCGCGAAATCGTGACACTTTTCCTTCTTTGCCTTCCTACACTTTTTGAGTCACGAAAATGCGACATGTCACGAAATCGTGACACTTTCCACCTTGCTCTCTTTCTCTGCCAACATGTCATGAAATCGTGACAGTTTTCCAGCTTCTTCTCTCTCTTCCAACATGTCGCGAAATCGTGACAGTTTTGCCAGCTTCTTCTTTCTCTTCCAACATGTCGCGAAATCGTGACACTTTTTCAAAAAGCTTTCTCTCTCCTACCTAAGTCGCGAAAATGCGACATGTCGCGATATCGCGACATTTTTCCAACTTACTTTCTTTCGAACCTGTCAAGTCGAACCTTCAACAAAACACATTATTTTTACATCAAATCAAATTCTTTCAAAAGCTTCTTGACATCAATGACAACATATTCACTTGAGCAAATGCAATGTACTCAAGGTACCCAAAATTGCCAACAATCTCCCCCTTTGTCATTGATGGCAACCCTTTACTAAAAACACGTCTCAGGAGCCAAAACTGAAACCAACTGTGCTAACAACTGAGAATCTCCTTTTGAAGTTTTGCTCCCCCTGACTTGAAGCTTTCCTCTTCACATTGAAGCTCTCCCCCTTACTCATATCTCTCCCCCTTACTCAAATCTCTCCCCCTTTGTCATCAATGGCAAAGGGTCACCTTTGGGGCTCGGGACTAAGAATGAGCTTCTTAGCTTAGTCCCTCCCCCACCTCCTGATGAGGTGATTAATTCTGGGGTGGGAGTACAACTCCCAATTTCTCCCTTAGATACTCAAACGTATCTCTTGGAAGAGGTTTTGTGAAGATATCTGCAATCTGCTCTTTAGTAGACACATATTCTACCTTGACTTGCTTGTCTTGCACTTTCTCCCTTAGAAAGTGATACTTGATGGAAATATGCTTTGTCCTTGAGTGCATTACCAGATTTTTGGAAATACTTATGGCACTTGTATTATCACAAAATATGGAGATGGGTTGTTCATGCTTGACTTTGAAATCCTCCAAGGTGGTTTTCATCCATAAAACCTGTGTACACCCAGCCACTGTTGCTATGTATTCAGCCTCTGTCGTAGATAAGGAAACTGAAGGTTGTTTCTTACTTAGCCAAGAAACCAAACTCTTTCCCAGAAAGAATGCTCCACCACTGGTGCTTTTCCTGTCATCATTACTCGCCTGCCCAATCTGCATCTGTATAGGCTGTGAGAGTGAAATCATCACCTTTGGGATACCAAAGCCCAAAGTCCATAGTGCCCTTCAGATATCTGAATATTCTTTTAACTGCTATAACATGAGAATCTTTAGGAGCTGCCTAAAATCTGGCTACTAACCCAACAGCCTGCATGATATCTGGTCTGGTAGCTGTAACATATAATAAACTGCCAATCATTGATCTGTACAACCTCTGATCTGCCGCTGGAGATTCATCATCTTTACTCATCTTGCACCCTGTAGTCATTGGAGTACATACAGGTTTGTTGTCCATCATCCCAAATTTTTTCAACATTTCTTTGATATACTTTCCTTGAGAGAGAAATATACCATCTTTTGATTGAGCAATCTGAAGACCTAAAAAGAATGACAGCTCTCCAATCATAGACATCTCAAATTCCTTTTGCATGGTGTTAGCAAAATCTTTGCACATCTGAGTATTATTTCCCCCAAAAATGATATCATCAACATAGACAACTACAATCAGCATATCATCACCTTCATCCTTAATATACAAATTGCTATCTGCCACACCTTTCCTGAAGCCTTGCTCATGAAGGTACCTGTCAAGTCTTGAGTACCAAGCCCTAGGTGCTTGCTTTAACCCATACAAGGCCTTTTTCAGTTTACACACATAGTCTGATTGATCTGAGAGAGACACGCCTTCTGGCTGTTCTATGTAGACTTCTTCATCCAACACTCCATTTAAAAAAGCTGACTTTACATCCATTTGATACACCTTGAATGCTTTGAAGCTTGAAAGGGCCAAAAACATTCTGATAGCTTCGAGACGAGCAATAGGAGCGAACGTCTCTTCGAAATCCACACCTTCTACTTGAGCATAACCTTTGCAAACCAACCTAGCTTTGTTTTTGACAATCTTTCCATCCTCATTGAGTTTATTTCTGAATATCCATTTTGTGCCAATGACATTCTTGTCCTTAGGTCTTGGAACCAAATCCCAAGTTTCACTTTTCTCTATTTGATTTAGCTCTTCATCCATTGCTTTTACCCAAAATTTATCTGCACATGCTTCATTGAAATCTTTTGGCTCAATCTGAGATAATAATGAAACATTTGTAGAATCGTGTGAAGGAATGACTCTTCTTCTAGTTTTCCTACTGTTTGGATCACCAATGATCAAATATTTGGGATGATGTTTCTGAACATATCGTGAAGGAGTTTTGGGAAGCAGTTGTTGTCTTTCCTCTTCTTCATCTGAAACCTCTCTGAATTCTTCTTGACAAATTTCATCATTGATTTCCTTGACAGGTTCTCTTATCCCTGTCTTTTCATCAACTGTTACATTTATGCTCTCTACGACTGTATGCGTTCTTTTGTTGAAGCATCTGTAAGCCTTGCTTCTGCTGGAATAACCAAGAAAAATTCCCTCATCACACCTAGGATCAAACTTACCCAAATTCTGATCTTCCCTTCTGATGAAGCACTTACTCCCAAACACTTTGAAATGTTTTACTGTAGTTGGTCTTCCTTTCCACAACTCATAAGGAGTTTTATGATGATTGACTCTAAGTTGGGCCCTGGTGATAATGTAGACTGTTGTACTGACTGCCTCTTTCCAGAAACCATCTGAAAGTTTTGACTCATTTAACATAGCTCTAGCCATATTTTCAATAGTTCTATTTTTTCTTTCAACTACTCCATTTTGTTGAGGAGTCCTTGCTGCTGAATATTCTCTTTTGATTCCTTGTTGCTCACAGTATTCCACAAATTCATTAGAAGTGAATTCTCCTCCTCTGTCCGATCTTAAGCATTTGATTCTCTTGTCAGTCTCATTTTCAATCATTTCTTTGAAAGCTTTAAATTTTTCAAAAGCTTCAGATTTTTCTTTGAGAAAAGTAACCCAAGTCATTCTAGAATAATCATCTATAAACAACATGAAGTAGCTTTCTCCCTGAATGCTCTGAGTTCTGGTGGGGCCACATAAATCAGTATGAATAAGATCTAATGGTTTTGAAGAAGTATACCCTTTTGATTTAAAACTGGTTCTGGTCTATTTTCCATGTTGACAAGGACCGCAAATGGTGTTATGGGGCCTTTTTATTTTGGGCAAGTCTCTAACTGCTTCCTTGTTACTAATATTGACAAGATTATCAAAGCTCAAATGCCCCAATATTTTATGCCATAACCAACTCTCATCTTCTTGAGTTAGAAAACACTTTTCCCTTTTTATCTCACTTAGCATGTAAAGATTGTTTGGAGTCCTTGTAGCACTAGCAATGAGTTTTCCATTTTTTTCTTTACGTATCTCACATCTATCTGAAAAGAAAGATACTATGTGTCCTTGATCACAAAGTTGACTCACACTTAGAAGATTATGTCTTAGGCCTTCTACATAAAGCACATTTTTTGTTTTGGATTTCCCATCCAAACTAAGAGTCCCTTTACCACAGATTTTAGTCGACTCGTTATCTCCAAAACTAACTGTTCCTTTGTTTGTGTTTTTTAAGACCAAAAACTTTTCCTTTTCACCAGTCATATGTTTTGAGCAACCACTATCAAGATACCATTTCTCTACTTTGTCTTGAGCATGAAAAGCAGTTTGAACTATCATTGACTTAGATTTGATCTCATTTCTCTTTTTAGTGAACTCAAGGCTAGATCTATCCAAACTGCACATCCTTGCTATATGCCCAAAATTCTTGCACTTGTAACACATGACATTTTTATCCATAAGAGGTGCAAAAGAGTTAACATTTTCCTTACTATGGCTATTCACGGATTTATTGCAATGCATAGCTTTGTGACCAAATTTCTTGCAAGAAAAATAGTAGCCATGGAAAGTATTATGTAACCTGTTTTGATGCCTTGGATGATTGTTCTTCTTGTGACCAACTGGAATCCATCGTTCTTCAGGATGAAGATTGATCTTGCTGTCTCTTCTTCCTATCATGATGCTTGAGAACAGAACTCTCTTCCCTAAAATTTTCTTAAAGCCCAGAAGAATTCACTTTTGAGATCGAACTTAACCTCTTCATCCTTTTCTGAATCTGTATGTTCTTTTGATAGATCCTTCTCCAAGCTGTTAGGCTTTTTCTGGAGAGACCCGCTCTGATACCAATTGAAGAACACAAGCTTATACTGAGAGGGGGGGTGAACAGTATAAGACCACTTTTTACTTTTTCCTTCAAACTTTCAAATCAATATTATGCAGTGTATAGATAGCAGTATCAAAAATAGTAATCAAAGCAATGCACAAAATACCATCCACAATAGAGACACAACAATTTACGTGGTTCACCCAATGCGGGCTACTCCATGGATAAAATCTTTCACTAAATTTTATCAACTCAAATTCTGGGAAACCTTTCCCGATTACAAAGTTTATGGGCACCAACCCAAAGGAGACACCAATCCCCTAGCTCTGCTCTAGTTGGTGATCCTCTAGAAGACCTCTGCCTCCTCTGCCCTTAGCAAGTGGAACTCTATCCATAGAAGACACCTGTCTTCCCTGCTCTGGTTGGAGACCTCTGTCCTCAACTCTTTCACCTCCAAAGCTGGTCCTCGAATTTGCACTAAACACAGTCCTTCGATTCAGCACAAATGTCCTCGTTCTCTTCCTCTGTTCTGCACCAAACACAGTCCTTCGATCTGGCACAAATGTCCTCAAAATTGCACCTCTACGCAATCACAATAGCACTCGATCAAACATCAACTTATGCACCTCTACGCAATCACAACACATGATCTTCGTGCACTCTCACCCCTATCTAATCAAATTTGCACTCTGCTTCTCGACGATCGAACTTCTCCCCGCACTCTATCTACGAAAGTCGCACTTCGAACGCACACTTCGATCGATGCCAAATCTCTTCAAACAACCCTCCTTTTATACTAACATAATCAAGATCTAAACCTTGATCTTAGTTGGCTATTATGCAAATGCAAACCCTAACTCCGTCGGTTGCACGCCCTAATCTTCGTCGGCCCAATTTTAACTCTATCGACTTCAACCGCCTCTATGGTTTAGTAGCTTCTATCATGAAACCACAACATGTCATGATATCATGACATTTTTGTAGCCATACACTTTCGTTTGGCTATTGTCACGATATCATGACACTTTTGCTTTTGTCTGCCTTGACTACGTTCTTGTCATGAAATCATGACACTTCTGTCTTTGCTGACGTCATCTTCACTCCTATCATAAAATCATGACACTTTAGTCTTCATGGCCTTCTTCTATGCTTGCACTAGCGAAAATGGAACATGTCACGAAATCGTGACACTTTCACTGCCTTGAGCTTCTCTCTGCCTTACACCCTAAACTAGAACATGTCATGAAATCGTGACGCTTTCGCCTTCGAGCTCTTCCTTCTTGAATTCATCATGAAATCATGATGCTTCTTCTGTTGAAGACTTGCTAACTATTTCTATCATGAAATCATGACACTTTCTCCAACTGAATGCTGCCATCTCAACCTGTCACGAAATCGTGACACTTTCTGCATTCGCAAGCTTTCTCTTCAACCTGTCGTGAAATCGTGACACTTTTTGCATCCGTACAACTTCTTTGTAGCCTGTCGCGAAATCGTGACGCTTCTCATTTCAGACTCTTCCCTTTGCTGCATGTCATGAAATCATGACAGTTCTCACTTCGAGCTTTTCAGCATGTCATGAAATCGTGACAGTCCTCACTTAGTCTTTTGCAGCATGTCACGAAATCATGACACTTTTCGAGATACTTTATCTCTCTTCGAACTTGTCGTGAAATCGTGACACTTTTTCGTCCGTACAACCTTCCTTGCATTATGTCACGAAATCGTGACACTTTTCCTTCTTTGCCTTCCTGCACTTTTCGAGTCGCGAAAATGCGACATGTCACGAAATCGTGACACTTTCCACCTTGCTCTCTTTCTCTGCCAACATGTCGCGAAATCGTGACAGTTTTGCCAGCTTCTTCTCTCTCTTCCAACATGTCGCGAAATCGTGATAGTTTTGCCAGCTTCTTCTTTCTCTTCCAACATGTCGCGAAATCGTGACACTTTTTCAAAAAGCTTTCTCTCTCCTGCCTAAGTCGCGAAAATGCGACATGTCGCGATATCGCGACATTTTTCCAACTTACTTTCTTTCGAACCTGTCAAGCTGAACCTTCAACAAAACACATTATTTTTACATCAAATCAAATTCTTTCAAAAGCTTCTTGACATCAATGACAACTTATTCACTTGAGCAAATGCAATGTACTCAAGGTACCCAAAATTGCCAACACTTATGTGTTTTATGTTGAATATAAGATTTGGCTCCATCTAAATAAGGAATATTTATTTGATTCACACTATAAGATCAAGCTGCAATGTTATGCTTCTCACAACATTAAAATATAGGTAGGGAAGAAATCCTTTATCCTTGACTTATCATTTTACTTAGAGATGCATCTAGTTTTTCATACCAAACTCCTCAAATATTATTTTCCTTCCTATTATAACTAGTGGTAGTATATCAACCAATATATTTGGACCCATCTTAGTTAAAAATTGTTATAATAACCTGGTTGTTTGTTGTGACAAATAAGAGTACTCACTAACAAAAAATAAAATTTATATAAGGTTGTATAAAAAGTAAAATTCTATCTCAATCAAAGTTATTCATGCTTGAATGCTCAAGCATCTTATTTCATAGTTGGGAACTAATAGAATGAGGACCATACTTTTCCAAAAGGAATAAATGATCTAAAAAAACAAGCATTGGTCAAGTTCCCAAGAAGCATTATACTAAATCTATCATAACTTGTAGGCCTTGGTTATTATCTAGACTCTTAATGAGAAATGATAGTGCTAAATTTTACTATGATACCAACCTAAGTTGTGTTAATGCTTAAAAGCTAATAATAATCATGTGTTAATTCTATGTGTAATTATTCAATGATATATTAATAGTAGGTATTATTATATTATATATTATATATTATATATTATATATTATATATTATATATTATATATTATATATGATTATATGTGGGACTAGCTCTACCATTTGTTGATCAATTAACTATCTCCACAATTGAAAAGATAATTCACTAAATATTTTTTAAATTACTATTTTATTAGTTAAAATATAAAGTATTTCTTATTCCAATTGATTTATAACTTATGTTTATACTTTGTTTAAATAATATGTAACAACTCCTTTATATATATTATTAGTTCCTTCTTGGTATTATTCTCTTTCCTATTCCTTTTTTATTCCTATATTTCCATTTCTCTAAGATTGTTCCTATCACTTAATGAAACAAAGTTCCTCACACCTTGTAACAGTGTACCCTATGTTAAGCTATTGTAAAATTTTCTTACTTGATACATGAGCCTTATATTTTCATGTATTTTTTGTGTTTACAACATCTCTTAAGAATGTCCTTTAATATGAGTTATAGTTCTTCATTGATTATAGAAGGAAGATATCAATGTTCTCAATTTTATTGTATAACAACTTTGAGCATAAATTTCAAGTGCCACAAGATTGTTTAGGGAGTTTTCCTTCACCGATCACCACATACTAGGGCCCATAGTGTCAATAATAATAAGGTATATTATTTTTGATAGTATAATATAAGGATCTAATATAATATAAATGGTATTTTAAGAGATATAATAAGGTAGTGTTAATAACTACCATATGATATATTCTAATGCCTTCTCTTTGGATCACCAAGGTCATATTTTAAAGGAAAAATAATAAGGTTGAACCTATAATATGATATTGAATTTTTAATGTAGATGATAAAATAAATAACAAAGGTTCAACAATGTAGGATTATCAATACTCAATAACATGCAAAGAAAATATTACAATAATGAGAAAAAACTTCAATATGCTCCAATAACATGTATACAATCTCTCATGTTCGTAGAAGAAGAAACCCTTGCATATATAGGCAAGGGTGAGGATCATAAAAAATGAGTGCATAATTAGTTAACAAGGAAAGTAACTAATTGTGGATATGAGATTCAAAAAATAAAAAGAAAAAGCAAAAAGCTAATCACTCAAATCAAGGAAAGAAATCTAGAGAAAGCTAGAAGAAATATCCTATGAGTGGATTATTCTTATTTAATAAATAAGAATAATATAATTATTAGCTAAGTCTACCTAGTAAACTAAATACTAAGGTGTAATTAATAATATTACACCAACACCCCCCTTAAGTGCAACTAGGGAGAAGTGTACAAAAAAAACAAGATCCTCATATATGGGTCTCATAGGCCTAATGAGGTACCCATGTACAATATGTGTGAAGATCCTTAGATATGGGTCATGACAACTAGATTTGATGAGGTATCCATATACAATATGTGTGAATATCCTTAATCAAGAAGGAATGAGGACTCAAGAAGACCCCCAAGGACAACTTCCTACACCCCAAGCATCGATCACAACTCAAGAAAATGAGGTGATGCCAAAGGTTTAGTAAGGATGTTTGTAACCTACTGAAGTGTGGGAACATACTCCAAACTGAGAACACAATCCTGAATGAGTTGTTTGATGAAGTGCATATGGATCTCTATATTTTATGTATTTATTCTCCATTGGGTTGTAAGAAATATGAATCACACTTTGGTTATCACACCAAAGTACAATAGGTTGATCTTGTAGAAACTCAAACTCTATTAGAAGCTGCCAAAGACAAAGAACCTATTGATAGGTGAGAATTTTTGCCCTATACTCTACCTCTATCGATGATAGTATAATAGTTGATTACTTATTGCATGACCAAGAAATAGGAGAAGAACTCAGATAATAAACATAACTTGAAGTGGACCTCCTATAATCAATGTTTCCTGCCCAATATGAATCTAAATATCCAATGATTTGTGAAAACCATGGTGTGTAGTGAAGACCAAAATGAGTTATGCCCTGAAGGTATCTTAATATGTATTTGGATGCATTCCAATGACTATCTTGAGAATCATGAAAAAATTGGAATAAAAGACCAACTACAAAATAAATATATGGATGAGTGTGTGTTAGGTAGATGATATTTCCAACCAACTATCGATACAAGGTAGATTCCACACTAGGGGTGGTACAAGTGGAAGTCAATGTAAGAATTGATTGAAAAAGAGCAAGACATGATTTGCAATTAGCCATACCAAACCAATGAAGTAGATATTTAGTGTACTCCTACTGACATACTAAAATCCTCATAGAAGACTATGAAATCTGAAGTCCAAGGAAGAAGTGTAGAAGACCAAGATCTATCATATCAAAATGCTCCATGAGGGAGCATTATATAGTCTATATCATAGAATATGAGCTACCAATGAGAATCAGATCATCAACATAGAGGACAAGAATGAGAATATCATCCTCAATCTGCTAAATATAGACTATGTGATTCGAGTGGCATCATGTGAAGCTAGAAGTAAGCAAGAATATATCCATCTTCTCATACCAATCTCAAGGAGCTTGTTTGAGACCATAGAGTGATCTTCTAAGGCAAAAAACAAGTGAAAAGTCTTGAATGAATCCTAGTGGCTACTCCATGTAAATCTTCTCATGTAGATCACCATGTAGAAAGGCACTCTTCACATCCATATGATACACTGACCATCTCTATGAAGTAGCAAGAGCAAGCACAAGGTGAATAGAATCCATCTTGGCCACAAGAGCAAAATTCTAAGAGTAATCAACTCCCTCGACCTACAAAATTACCTTGGTAACAAGATGAGCCTTGTACTTTGAGATAGTACCATTGGTATACTTGGTCCTATAGATCCATCTGCATCAAACAATATTCCTTCCAAGAGGAAGTGGTACTAAATCCCATGTATTATTCTTCATCAATGAAGAATACTCCTCTACCATAGCATCATACCACTTTGAAATACCATGTGCATCTAAAAATTATTGTGGATCATCTGAAACGATATGACACAAAAGTCTTGAACCGATGGAATGTGAAGTAGTACACCAAGAAGCCAGAATATCACCAACAAAAGAAGCGGCATCCTCAATGGTGGTATGAGCCCATAGAGGCATATGAACAGGCTCAATCTCCTCAATAGGTGCAATCTCCTCAACAACATCATCCTCAACATGAAGGAGTGAATCCTCAAAAGAAGATGGAGAAGATGAAGTAGATGGAAAAGAAGTAGCAATATCCAAAGGTAAGAAGGCTTTCAGAGTGACATGCTCATCAAACTAAACATCTTGTTGAAAGAGTACATCTCAAGTGTCTGGATCAAATAATCGATAAGCCTTCATATCTTCATAATAGCCCACAAAGATAAGTGGTTTGCTCTTCTTTTCCATGGATTTCCTCTTTTTTTGGGGATATGAGCCCAAGCATGACTACTAAAAACTTTGAATGAAGAAACATCAGGCTTGGTGTGAGACCAAGCCTCCTTAGGAGTGATATGCTCAAGTGCACGATGTGGTGTGCGGTTTTTAATGTAGTTCATACAATTGATTGCCTTAGACAAAAATAATGGTGGCATATCTTGAGAATATAGCATACAATTTTTCATCTCCTACAATATCTTGTTCTTCCTCTTAGAAACACCATTATTTTTTGAATTATAGCAAAAGAAGTGTTGGTGCAAAATACCATGTTGCTCACAAAAAGCTGAAAAAGCCTTGCTAAAATACTCTTCCCCATTATCTGTGTGAAGCTTCTTGATAAAGCAAGAAGACCTTTTCTCAAAAAATACCTTTAAGTGTTTAAAGGTGTCAAACACTTCACTCTTGTACTTAAGAAAGTACACCCATGTGTGCCTTGAGAAGTCATCAATAAAGGTGAGCACATACTTGGCCCCTATAAATGAAGGAGTTGGAAAGGACATTAAGTCACTATGAACCAACTCAAGAGGTGCCAAGGCTCTCAAAGCCTTCCCTTTAGGAAAAGGGTCTTGATGTTGTTTTCCAAGTGCACAACTTGGACAAACTCCATCAGTGCAGGAGACCCTAGGGAGACCTATAACCATGTCATGTGAACTCAACTGCTGCAAGTATCTATAGTTGAGGTGTCCAAACCTCTCATGCCAAAGTTTGCTCAAGGTATCTACATGAGCAATAAGACAAGTCCCAAATGAAGAAGTATCAAAATTATCAAATCTATAGAGATGAAAAATATGACCAACAACCCTTGTAGCAATAACTATGTGTGGCTTCAAAAAATCTCTAATCTCAACTCCATGTGGGGTAAAGAGTATTGTCTTTCCATTGCCTGAATAGCAAGTCTGATAGATGGAAAGAAGGTTGGTGGTTATCTTGGGTACATATAAAATATTTTGGATGCACCCACCATCCAACTCAATAGTGCCTAAGCCCAAAACTAAAATACAAGTAGAGTTGCCAACCTCAATGTTGGAAGTAGAGCAATCACTAAGGCCAAAAATATGCTCTCTAGAAGGAGTCATATGATGTGATTCTCCAAAATCTAAGACCCAAATCTCAAAAGATGTACCAACTACTTATGTTGAAAGGTAATTTCCTTTATCCTTGGAAGAATTTGAAAGGGAAAGGTGATGCTTTTGCATGGCTTCCTCTAAGGATTTCATTTTCTTAAAACACCTAGACTTGGGATGACCTTCTTTACTACAAAACCCACAAGTTTCCTTAGACTTTTTCTTACTTTTAGAGTGAGTCTCATTGGGTTTGGAAAAAGAGGAATTAGAAGGGTTTTGAGTATTTTTGGGAAGTGGGGGAGAAGGCTCTTGCTTTTTAGGCTTATTTTTCCCTTTAATTTTTGAAGTGGATGCAAATAGAGCTTTATTTTTAGAAGGCAAGGCATCTAAGGTTACAAGCTTGGATTGCTCTCTAACAAGTCTTTCACAAAATTGCTCAAGTGAAGGCATGACAAAGGCATCTCCTAAGGCATCCATGCTAGAATGAAAGGTTGAGGAAAAAATTTGATATGGGCCTTTTAACTTGGACAATATGAGGAAAACACACTCCTCATATTTCTTCTCTTTACCACTCCCTTTTAGTTGAGTTAGAAGGGACTTGAACTTGGAGAGATAGTCTTCAATAGTAGGAAATTCCTTAGGAGAAAGAGCACTCAATTCTGCATCTAACTGCAAAGTCTTGAATTGGTTGACTTTCCCAAACATTTCTTTTAACTTATCCCACATTTCCATTGAAATGTTATAATAAATAATGTGAAATAGCAACCCATCATTGACATTTAGACTTTTCAAACCCTTAGCTTCATCTACCTTTTTAGTGAAAACAAACTTCTCATATTATTTTTCTTCTCAATTTATCCTTCCTTCTTGCTTAAGGATCTTCATACATATTGTACATGGGTACCTCATCAGCCCTAGTTTTTTGGATCCATATCTAAGGATCTTCATACATATTGTACATGGGTACCTCATCAGGCCTAGTTGTTGAGATCAATATCTATGAATCTTGTTTTTTTACACTTCTCCCTAGTTGCACTTAAGGGGGTGTTGGTGTAATATTATTAATTACACCTTAGTATTTAGTTTACTAGGTAGAATTAGCTAATAATTATATTATTCTTATTTATTAAATAATAATAATCCACTCATAGGATATTTCTTCTAGCTTTCTTTAGATTTTTTTTAAAAGTGAGAGGATCTTGAGTTAACATTTACCATAATCCTTTAGAAGTTAGGAGTACTTGCATTTTATATTTCTAGATATGATAGTTGTGAGGAGTTAATAATTCAATAGAAGACATTGTAACTCAAAGCACAACAAAAACTAAAAAAAACAAGAGGTACACCAAAAGGTGCCTTACACAAATCCCCCAAAAATATTTATCAAATGTTGATCCCCCCAAGAAGCTTGGCACTTTATTTTAGTGCATGTACAATATTTAATAGATCAAAATGAAGAAAATTGAAGGTACTGAAAGTATAAAATTCAACCAAAATATTGAATATATGTAGTTTTTGATAAATAACTAGAAAAACTATGAAAAAAAGATGATTTTTCTTGGGTAAAAAACTACAAAAAATGTAGATTTATCCTATGTCAAAATAACATCTTTGAAGTAGTGACAAATCGTGGAAACCTATGGCTATGAATTTGCAAAAAATGTAATCATAGCTCTGTATACCATGAAAGAAACAACAATAAGATTGAACCTATAGAAGCATGCTTAATATTTAAGGTTCAACAATGGAGGATTAACAATACTCAATAACATGCAAAGACAATATTACAATAATGAGAAAAAACTCCAATATGCTCCAATAACCTATATACAATCTCTCATGTTTGTAGAAGAAGAAACCCTTGCATATATAGGCAAGGGTGAGGATCATAAACAATGAGTGAATAGTTAGTTAAAAAAGAAAGTAACTAATTGTGGACATGAGATCCAAAAAAAAAAACAAAAAGCTAATTACTCAAATCAAGGAAGGAAATCTAGAGAAATCTAGAAGAAATATCCTATGAGTGGATTATTCTTATTTAATAAATAAGAATAATATAATTATTAGCTAAGTCTACCTAGTAAACTAAAGACTAAGGTGTAATTAATAATAGTACATGAATAATATTGGCATTTGTGATACTTTCAACATTACTTATCTCATGTTGTTCAAGTCCCTATATGTAGATAATATGATTTTAGTATCTTATACTTATGATAAGGTTTTGGGTTCTTAATCATCTATGTATGGGAGTTATTATCCAATATTTGTACTACTATCATTTGAAAAGTTATATTACTGTTGGCATTTTTGCCACACTAAAAATAAATTTTTATAACTCGTCCAAGTATGAAGTACATCTAGTGGTGAAATAAAAAATATACGAAATGATCTTTAGATATTTCTTTGTTGTAGATATTTTCTCAAGCTTTCCAATGATATATTACAATAGACAATCGGGTTAACAGATCAAAAGTTATGGCTCCGGGAAGTTTTACCATAGAAAATCAATTTCGGGGAAGAAAATGCAATTTCAAAGTCAAAGTCAATTTTGCCCCCTTTTTGGAGCAAAAAGAGAAAATTTTCGAAAAAGACATTTTCGGCTCGAAAATGGCATTTCGCCCTGAAAATGAAAAATTTTCGAAAATGGAAAATTTCCAAAAACAAAATATTTCCAAAAATGGAAAATTTCCAAAAACAAAAAAATTCCAAAAATAGAAAATTTTCCGAAAAAGGCATTTTGCCCCCCGAAAATGCCTTTTCACCCCTCAAAATGGAATTTCACCCTGAAAATAGAAACTTTCCAAAAATAGAAAATTTCCAAAATAGAAACTTTTCAAAAATAGAAAATTTCCAAAAATAAAAAATTTCGAAAATAGAAAGTTGTCGAAAATGGAAAGTTTTTGAAAATAGAAAATTGCCAAAAATGGAAATAGAGGCAAAAATGGAAAAATTTAAAAAATGGAAAAAAGAACAAGTTTGGAGAAAAAAGGGAAAAGAAAGTATGTTCTCACAAGTCAAAGTCAATTTCACCCCAGATTGGAGCGAAATTCATTTTCAACCCCACTTTTTAGGTGAAATTAATTATTTTTGCCCTCCTCTAGCAATTAAAGATATTTTTGGGCAAAATCAATTTTTGTGAAAAGGATTGAAAATCCAACTAAGTGTTCTATTATTTACAATTCAATATATAGGCACTAATGGCCCAAAATACATAACCAACCCATGAAATCATGGATTTGATCCAATATGCTTAACCAAAAGCTACAAAGGTGCAAAGGAGAATGCACGTAAACTTCTAAGTTAAGAGAAAGGAATATTGCTAACTAGAAGATCCATTTTAGCTATCTTGAAGTACACACTTCCTACTTTGAGTTCACACTTACTAACTAACACTCTAAATGACAACTAGAAGATAACTAGTGCCCACAAGTGCATGTGAGAAGGAGACTCACTTACAATATTAATTTGCTAGAAATAAACTATGCAAACCTAGCTAGGAACTACTAGAGGGGTCATATGAAAGATTAAACATCAATCCTCATCATGCCTCCCCACAATAGAAGCATTGGACTCCAATGCTTTCAGAAGAATAGGAAAGTCACGGGACATCTGATGAAAAGAAATCCAATGAGCATGATGCGGCGTTTGTCCTCGTCGAGCCACAAGATATGAGGTGGTAGACCCACTGGCGAGTCCGTCGAGTCTTCGTGTCATAGATCTGATCTGCATCCAATGGTAAGCGAGCTTCGGGAACCACGTCCACGGGATGAGCGATAGGCTGGTGCGAGTCTCCAATGTAGAGTCAAAGTACAACTTCAAAAGATCTACATTGACGACGTCATGAATTCCCAAGTGTGCGGGAAGATCAAGGCGGAAAGCATTCTCGGACACCTGTTGAAGAATAGTATAAGGCCCATAGCGAATTGGTTTGATTTTGCTATGAGTCTTATCAGTGAAACGCCGCTTGTCAAGATGCAACCAAACTTTATCACCAACTCTGAAATGGATGAGGAATTCGATGTCGATCCATGGCCTTTTTCTCATTGCTTGTTGTGTCTTTTGCAAAATCTCAACCACCTTTGATTGAAGATTGTGCAAGTGTTGAACAAATGAGTGTGCCTTGTCTTGCTCCTTCCGAAGATGTGAAGTGATGGGAGAAGGCAAAGACAAAGGTAACTCATAAGGTGCCAAGGGCTGAAATCCCATACAAACTTCAAAGGGTGAATGACCTGTAGAAGAATGTAGGGCCCTATTATAGGCATGTTCAATATGAGTGAGACTCAAGTCCCACTTTTTTGGTGAAGCGTGATGATAGATTCGTAAACTTTGCACAAGTGTACGGTTTACCACTTCAGTCTGCCCATCGGACTGCGGATGATAGGCGGTGGAAAAGTTAAGGGAAACTCCCAAAATCTTCCACAAAGAACGCCAAAAGTGACCCACAAAGCGTGAATCACGATCCGAGATAATGCTGGTAGGTAGACCAAAGGAACGCCAAATCTTTGTCAAAGAAAAATTGGGCTAAGTCGATGCGAGAACTTGTCTTGCGGCATGGAATAAACTTAGCCATTTTACTGAATCTGTCAACCACCACGAACACACAATCATGTTGGCGCATTGTCATAGGAAAACCACTAACCAAATCCATGGAAATGCTTTCCCAAGGATGGGAAGGAATGGGCAAAGGCATGCCTAAGCCAAACTTCCTATTAGCTGGTTTTGAGCGACAACAAAGCGCACCTCTGTTTGAGAAATCTCAACACATCCCTCTGCATTTTAGGCCAATAGAAAAATCGTTGCAAATGATGAAGTGTTTTATGCTTCCCAAAGTGACCACCATAAAGTGTAGAATGAGCTTCCTTAAGAAGTGACACTCTAGGCTCACAAGGAACACAAACCTTGTCCAATTTGTAAAGAAGTCCTTCTTTGATGTAGAAATCTTGGAAAGGACGCAAATTGGAAGAAGAAGGCTTACTCACTTGCTCAAATATTTTTCCAAAATCAGGATCCTGAGAATGCTGATTAGGCCAAGTCTGAAATCCCAAGTGCGAAGTGGACATAGCTGTTAAGGCAAGAGCGGCTGGAGGCCTACTCAAACAATCGGCAACAGTATTACTCTTCCCCTTTTTGTACTTGATCACCAAGTGAAATTGTTGGAGGTAAGAGGCCCACTTCATATGTCTTGATTCTTCAATTTTACTTTGAGATTGTAAAAACTTGAGAGGCATATGATCGGTGTGTACTACTTGTATCTTTTCCCAAAAGATAGTGTCTCCAATACTTAATAGCTTGAACTAAAGCATACAACTCCTTGTCATATGTAGAATAGTTCAACTTAGCGGCAGAAAAAGTTTACGAATGATAAGCAAGCTGGATGACCATTATGTTTGAGCACAGCTCCTAAGGCAACTTTAGAGGCATCTGTTTCAATCTCAAAAGGTTGAGAGAGGTCAGGTAAAGTTAACACAGGTGTTGTACAAAGTTTCTTTTTGAGTTTCTCAAAGGCAACTTCTTGGCTTTTCTCCCAATGAAATGGAGTTTTGGACTTAGTGAGATAATGCAATGGAGGTGCAAGGGTGGAATATTGAGGAATGAACTTGCGATAAAAATTCGCAAGTCCTAGGAAACTCCTTAACTCTGTGAGAGTTGTAGGAGGGGACCACTTAAGTAAAACATCAACTTTTATGGGATCTACCTGAATTCCACTCTCACTAATCACATAGCCAAGGTAAGAAACTGAAGTATTGCCAAAAGAACACTTGGAAGAATTGGCATATAATTGATTCTTCGCAAGAAGATCAAGGGTTTCCTGGATATGCCTAAGGTGTTCCTCCCAAGTTTTTGAGAAAATCAATATATCATCAAGATATATTATGACAAATTTGTCAAGTACATCACGAAATACATCATTCATCAACCTCATGAAGGTTGCGGGAGCATTAGTAAGACCGAAGGGCATGACTAACCATTCAAAGAGACCCATATTTGTCTTAAAAGTTGTCTTCCATGTATCCTCGGCTTGGATATGCACTTGATGATATCCACTTTTGAGATCTATTTTTGAAAAGAACTTAGCTCCTTGAAGCTGATCTAATAAATCATCAATGCGGGGTAAGGGATATCTATTCTTCACAGAAATTCTGTTCAAAGCACGAAAATCAATGCATAATCTCCAAGTGCCATCTTTTTTAAGAACTAACAAAATAGGTGAGGCACAAGCAGTACTTTCCTTAATGAAACCCTTAGACAACAAATCTTCTATTTGCCTTTTTATTTCTTCATTTTGCAAAATAGATTGTCTATACATGGGAGCATTAGGAAGAGAAGAACCAGGGAATTATTTCAATGTTGTGATTAATTGTGCGAATTGGAGGAAGAGACTTTGGCTCCTGAAATATGTGTGAATAACTTTGCAATATTTTATCCATTGAAGAGTGTTGCTTTGTAATGGATGTAGATGTAGAAGTGTTTTGAGAGCGAATGAAAATTAGAGCAACATCACCACCTTTCTTAATTACTCTTTTCGTTTGCTTGGAACTTAGAATGATATTAGGAGTGTTGGTGCTTTTAATGAGAAAGACCTTACCATATTTTTGAAGTGTGTAGGTTCTTTTGAAAGCATCATAAACAACTCTCCTATCATATTGAAAAGGTTGTCCAAGCAAAATCCCACAACAATCCATAGGAGTCACATCACAAGTGACTTGATCTATGAAATGTGGGCCAAGTGCAAATTTTAAAGTGCAAGTGTGAGTGATTTCTGAGCCTCTTCCACTATCCTTCCAACCCAAAGAATAAGGTTGAGGATGAGGCTCCATAGGTAACTTCAAACGCTCGACAATGGACCTCGCAATTAGATTTTTTTGCGAGCCATTATCCACTATACAATCAGTTGCAAAATTATGAAGCAAATGGGCTCGAGTGATGAACAAAGCATCACGAGCCCCTTATGATGAACTTACATTTACCAAGGTAACTTCATTAAGCTTACCTCGTAATTTCGTATATACTCTACTCTCTCCTACAGACTCAAGGGGACCCTTGGAAGCATCCTCCTCTTGAGTAGTAATTACTAAACTCTTCTTTTTAAGCTTAAAGCAATCAGCTTTCTCATGGCCTTTCTTCTTACAATAATTGCAAAATTTCTTAGAAGAAGAAGAAGAAGATTTAGAAGAAGAAGAAGGAGTAGAAGCGGAAGGGGAAGGAGAAGAAGGAGATGGAGAAGACACATTCTTCTTTTGAGCAAAATTCTTCTTTTGTGAGAAAGAATTATTCCCTTTTGATGAGTTTGCAACCACTTGAGTAACAGGTGTGCGGAATGCCTGCGATTGCGCCTTAAACTTGTCCTCCGCAAGCTGCGCCTAGTTGAAAACTGAATCCAACGTTTCCATAGAAACAAACATTAGTTCCCTGTACAAATGCTCCAACAAGCCACTTTGAAATTTGAGAATCAAACCTGGAACATCATCCTCCACATTTACAAGTATTCTGAACCTGTTAAATTGGAAAATATATTCTTGTACAGACATATTAGTACCTTGTCGAAAACGAAACCATTTAATAACCAATTCCCTAGAATAATTTGAAGGATAGAAATTGGTCTTAAGACATTGTACAAGCTCATCCCATGTAGTGAGTACATCGTGTCCTCTTTTTCGTTCAACAAGTACTTTGGCTAAGCCAGAAAGTTTTAGCTTAGCATAAGGCACTATATCATCTTATGAAAGTTGAGAGAAAGAAAACCAAGAACTCATGTCAAGAATCCAACTATTCAAGACATCAGGGTTCCTGGATCCATCATACAATGGAACTTCACAACAAACTCTCAGACGAGAATCATGAGCAGAAGTTGAAGCATTATGCAAAGAAATGTCATTTACCTTCATGGCAAGATTGCCAAGGACTTCTGCCATGGTAGTGTCATTAGCTTTATATGCCAAAGCATTTACAACATGGGCCAATTATGCCACTTGGGCAGCCAAGTCAGAAGCCATGTGTTCCGGGTATAAGCCAGGAGTAAAAATGAGACAGCACTAATCAAGGAAAGAAAATGGAACTTTTTCCTTGTTACAATGGAGTGCTTCTAAATTTGAAAATTTTACTCCTAAGGCTGAAAATTTTGAAATTTTTAAACTAATCTAAGGTGCAATTTAGCATTTATTAATTTAAAAATAACTTAATTAAAAATTAAATTTCATTTAATCAAAGATTAATGAATTTTAATCAAGCTATTAAAAAAATTAAATTAATAAACACCAAATTTAACATGCTACCTTAAATAGTAAAAAATTAAAAATTACAATAATTTACCCATGCTTTGGCTGTCATAACTGGAACTGATCTTCAAGTACCCTGCATGAAAATTGTTAGCCTACAGTTGCACGGTTCTCGAGGTGCAAAAAACCAATTTTGCTTGGCATAATTCCCAAGGCAATGTGCAAAAATGAAAATTTTAATTTTGAGGCAATTCCTCATTGCCTTTGCTGCACAAATTACTATGCACAAAATTTTGTGCACAAAGCAAGGGATCCAAGCATCGAGCGCCCCGGGGGCCAAGGCCAGACCAAGGCAGGACACCGACAAGCGAGCCGACAGCGACCCAGACTGAGCTACACTCGCGGCCAGCGGACCAAGAGACAACCAGAACAACGATCGATGCGACAGCCACGATCAGCTATCTGCGGACGGACGCGGCCGACGGATCGCGGTAGGCTACGTGAGCACGGCTTCACGTCGAATGCTACCGTGAGGCTGCCGAATGCGGCCGAAGGCGGCACGAAGCTTCTTGCAAGGCCTTCGACTTGTAAAAAAATATATATATATTTTTTTTTACAAATATGAGACAATTAATATATTAAAAAAAATAATATATCAACTTAAAATCAAAGTTTTTCAATTACAAATTAAAAAAATTTAAAAATTAACCAGGGGGTTAATTCTAAAATTTAAAAAACTTAATTTGTAAAAAATACGAGCAACGAGCTCCCACCAGTAGCTCTCCTTTCAAGATCCGGTCGACACACGACCAGCGTTTGAAAGGCACCCAGATCTAAGTCGACACACGACCTAGCTTTGATGACCTCCTGGAGCTCTTCAGTACTCGAAAATGGGGGGGGGAAGCAGGGTCAAATGGCTCCCTAATCCTAATTGGACCGTAGCTACGATCCAATCCCTTCCAAGGATCAGTATACGAAGAACTCTGGGGCAAACTTTTCCTATACCTCTTGAGCATAAGCAAAAAGTTGGAACGAGGAGTTTGTCGACGAAGGAACTTCCTTCTCCGAATGGTTTTCAAGCTCCCTTTGGGCTTAAACCGAGTCCTCAATGAGAAAATATTTCTCATAATAAAACTATCTCCTATCCTCTCACCTCACAAGCCCTAGTGCAAACATGAACTAGGCTTTGATACCAATGAAAAGGATTGAAAATCCAACTAAGTGTTCTATTATTTACAATTCAATATATAGGCACTAATGGCCCAAAATACATAACCAACCCATGAAATCATGGATTTGATCCAATATGCTTAACCAAAAGCTACAAAGGTGCAAAGGAGAATGCACGTAAACTTCTAAGTTAAGAGAAAGGAATATTGCTAACTAGAAGATCCATTTTAGCTATCTTGAAGTACACACTTCCTACTTTGAGTTCACACTTACTAACTAACACTCTAAATGACAACTAGAAGATAACTAGTGCCCACAAGTGCATGTGAGAAGGAGACTCACTTACAATATTAATTTGCTAGAAATAAACTATGCAAACCTAGCTAGGAACTACTAGAGGGGTCATATGAAAGATCAAACATCAATCCTCATCATTTTGCCTAGTGAAGTTCCTTTCCAAAGCACCATTGCTACAAATATTTTTTGGGAAGGACTAAAAATTGATGAAATTTAATTATTGGGGCATCGAAAGTGATATTTCTAGAATCCTTATTGAAGAGATACCAGTATTAAATGCTCCTGTTCATTTTCAAGGCACCAACTATGGATTCCACTTCTTGTCAAAATGGAGTTAATTTTCTAGGGTGCAAGGTGACAATGCATCAACCAAAATTTAATGCTAAAGCTCTTGATTTTTATATGCTATTGTTGTGATTTCAACGTGTCAACTTTTGGAGCAATTTTCCATCGTCCATTTTTGCTGATTTTTCAAGCACACTCCATAAAAGAGAGATTGTTGTTTCTTAAAGAATGTTATGATTTGAGTATCGCTATTACCAAGGACAAAAACACTCTTGGTGGTCTTTGATTTACCAATAGTTTGTTTTTGTATGCATTTAATGAAAGAGGTGCAATACTATATAAATACTAATCAATTTTCATTATAAAGGGAGAATAAACATTCTCTAGAAAAATACTTTTTTGCATCAATAGAAAGATATTCAACTTCTAGTTCCTTGAGTAGTCTGGTGATTGATCATTTCTTGCTTGTCATTTCTACTTACATTTATGTTCCTTATTAGTTGCTTTTAAATTCTGCATCTAAATTTAATTATTGTTGTAAGGGAATGAACACTAAAATGTGTCTTGGATGGTATCTCTGCAAACTGTGAGTGGTTCATGTGCTTACTTTTCTATTTTATGCTAATTCAAACTTGAATGTGGTTTCTTGCTGTTAGTTTATCCTCATCATACTTTTCTTGCTTATAGCCATAATTCCATCTCTTTTTGTTATTTCTCATTTCTTTCTTGTTACCCTAAGCTTTAAACCAAATTAGATTAGTAAGGGAGTTAACCCTCAATGGAGATCGACTCGAAAGAATTTTCTCTTATTGGAAAATTACCATTGGTAAAAGGTTAAAAATAGTATTTTACCTTGGGTAAGTTTACTTACCTTTTACCTTACTTGGACGGCAGCATCTTTGGGCGGCAAGAGAGTTTTAATTTAATTTCTTCTCCCTTCCCTTAATTTCTCCTATTCCCCCCTTTTCTCTAGTATGGTTATTTTGTGTTTATTTAAACTTTGTAACCTGATTATTTTTGTTAATTGTTAATGGTTAATGCAATATTTACCTTTGTATCGAATAGCTCACCTCCCACATTTGGTATCAGAGCCGAGAGCCGAGATCGGCCCGAATCTCGAGGCGGTGGGGCTCGTAGTTCGAGGTAGCGACATGGATCCCGAGGCACCCTGTAGGAGCCGAGGCGACACGGATCTCGAGGCAGCCCGTAGGACCCGAGGAGGCCCGGAGTAGATCGGCATGATTCCTGAGGTGCTGGAGCAGATCGGCATGATTCTCGAGGCACTGGTGGAGCTGGACGTGACAGGCATAGGCAGACACGTGGCCCGAGGTGATTCGTTGATGAGGCGACACGTGGCCCGAGGTGGCACATTGGAGAGGGTGGCACACGGCCCGAGGTGGTTCATTGGAGAGGCCACCTACGCGTGGCCCGAGGAGACCTACGTGCGGTATGTGGCAAAAGGATCACGTAGCCTGCGGACTACCCGTAGGCAATCAAAGCACATATAGTGCTTTGCTCTTTTTAAAGAGCATCAACATCGCCGCATCGGCGATGTGGGACTATTAAGTCCCAAATAAAAAAATTTTGCTTCGCGTCGAAGCACGAAGCCAAAACATTGCTTCGCGTTCGACACGAATGCAATAAATGCAGGGAACCAGCTAGTGCTCCTGGATCTGCCCGGTAGCACAGCGGCTACCCTTTGCCTTGACGTCCGCGAGGTCGCACGATCGAACCTCGACGGGGTCATTTTTTTTGCTTCGTGCTCGTTGCGCCAGCAATAAGGGCAGGGAGCCAGCTAATGCTCCCGGATCTGCCCGGTAGCACAGCGGCTACCCTTTGCCTTGACGCCCGCGAGGTCGCACGATCGAACCTCGGTGGGGTCAACAGTTTTTTAAAAAAAAAATTTTTTTTAAAAAAATTAAAAAAAATTAAAAAAAAAAAGATGATTGACATTTCCTAAGAGGAAATAGTTGTAAAAATTTTAAATTTTTTTTTGAAAGGTTTTATTTATCATTTGAGTTGATGATTGACATTTCCTAAGAGGAAATAGTTGTAAAATTTTTTTACGCTTTAAGAGGTAAAAAAAATTAGTAAAATTTCCTAAGAGGAAATCTTTGTAAAAGAAAATTTCTGGGAAATTTTCTTAAATGATAAGATCGGAAGGATGTTACCAAGCACTTTGTAGTTTGTTACTGAGAACAAACGCTGAAAGCTTTGATGAGCACGTGAGAACACTAGGCATAAATTCAGTCTTTTCATAGTTGCAAAACACGGTTATTGCACAACAGAGAAATCTTGATCTAGGATACGAAGCAGATTTAGAAGATAACTCCTTTGGGAGCAGATTTGAACAATCCGACACAGTGGAGATTGCTCCACAAGGATCTGAATATACTCATTATTGTAATTCAGTTGAAATCCTACAACCTCCTTCTCCTGAAATTATATTGATCAGTGACGACGACGAACAAGTCGCTGACAATTTTGTAATTGCTGAATCACAACAACAAGAGTGAGTTGTTTATGATTGTAAATCAAGCAAGGCTTGATAGTTTGTAAAGTATTTTTGAAATAAGACTATATAAGAAAGGTTTCTTGTTTTAGTAGATAGTAATGGGATCAAATAACAATCTACCAATCCCCGAATTCAGTGGGGATAATTATGAGTACTGGTCCATCAAAATGAGGACATTACTCATAGGAAAAGGACTATGGGATAGTATTGAAGACGGTTACACTGCTCCAACAGATTGGACTACTTTGAGTGCAACCGACAAGAAGATCTTCAAAGATGCACAGAAAAATAACTCTTTTGCCTTATACCATCTTCAAGCGGCATTAGATCCAAGTATCTTTCCTAGAATTGCATCTTACTTAACGCCACGAGATGCATGGAATGCCTTGAAAGAAGGATTCCAAGGAAGTGATAAAGTGAAGCAAGTCAGGCTTCAGACCTTAAAAAGAGATTTTGAAAATCTCGAGAATGAAAGAAAATGAAAGAGTTGGTGACTACTGTGTACGAGTCAAAGCAGTAGTTGATATGATGCAAACTTTAGGTGATGACACAAAAATTGAAACAATTGTGAAGAAAGTGTTGAGAACACTTCTTCCTAAGTGGAATCACATTGCCATCATAATTGAAGAATCAAAAGACCTTTCTACTCTTACATTTGATAGTTTGATTGGATCATTAACATCACATGAAGAGAGACTTCAAGGAGCACCTTCAACAAGCTATGGAGGTGATGATAAAGCCTTCACTTCGAACGAAGCTGCAAGACGAGGACAAGGAAGAGGCCGAGGCAGAGGACAACAACAAAGAGGCAAAGGCCAAAGCAACTCCTACGGAGGAGGAAATCAAAACAGAGGTGGAAATCAAAACAGAGGAGCCAATCAGAACCAAAGCGGCAATGCGAGCCGTGGAAATCAAGGACGAGGAAGTAACAAGACTAAAACAACTTGTTTCAATTGTGGGAAACAAGGACACTTCGCTCATGACTGCTGGTCAAAGACTTCAAAAGATCAAAGCAGTCAATATGGCTCATTCTACGGAGAAGAAGAAGGTCCATCAAATCTTTTTCTCTCTTATGGACAGTCAGATCAAAATCTTAAAGATACATGGATTTTGGATATTGGTTGCTCCAACCACATGAGTGGCAAAGAAAATCTCTTTGCTACATTAGATTCAAATTACAAATCCCATGTTAAGTTAGGGGATAATAAATCTTTGCAAGTTGAAGGCATTGGAGCTATGGAAGTTCCAACAAAAGAAGGCCTTAAAAAAGTGAATGACATATACTATACTCCACAGCTACAACACAATTTGTTAAGTGTTGGCCAAATGATGGAGAAGCATTACAAATTAGTTTTTGATGAAAGAAAATGTACAATCCTTGATAAAAACAATTGTAATAGAGTCATCACAGAAGTACCTATGACAAAGAATAGGTTATTCCCTCTAAAATTTGGTGAGCCGGGGGGAGCTCAACTTGCAAACATTGCTATTACAAATCCAAGTGAATTGTGGCACTTGAGATATGGTCACCTCAATTCCACTAGCTTGAAAATGTTAACATCACAAGCTATGGTGACAGGACTACCAAAAATTCAAGAACATAAGAAGGTATGCGAAGCATGTGCTTTGGGAAAGCACTCCAGAATGAAGTTTCCAAGAGGCCAAGCGTGGAGAGCAAGCTATCCTCTTCGGCTAGTACATTCGGACATCTGTGGTCCAATGCAAACAAAAAGCCTTGGAAACAATTCTTATTTTCTAACATTCATAGATGATTATTCTAGAATGTGCTTGGATCTATTTTCTGAAACACAAAGATGAAGCATTTGATTGCTTCATAGACTTCAAAAATAATGTAGAAAAGCAATGTGACTACTATGTCAAATGTCTTCGCACTGATAGAGGAGGAGAGTACTCCTCAAATGAATTTTTAAATTATTGTAAGCAAAATGGGATAAAAAGGCAGTTCACCACTGCCTATACCCCACAGTAGAACGGTGTGGCCGAGAGAAAGAACCGCACCCTTGTTGAAATGGCACGAACGATGCTTCAGACAAAGCATCTAACATACAGCTATTGGGCGGATGCAGTGAGAACTAGTGCATATATTCTAAATAGAAGTCCGACTTCTAGTTTAGATGGTATCACTCCTTATGAAGGATGGTACGGTAAGAAACCAAATGTCAAACATTTTCGAGTATTTGGTTCTTTAGCTTATGCACACATTCTTGAGGAGAAGAGAAAGAAGCTTGATCCCAAGAGTCAAGCATGTATTTTTGTAGGGTATTGTGAATCAACCAAAGGGTATAGATTGTACAATCCCAAGACACATAAAATAATTATCTCCTGGGATGTAATTTTTGATGAAGGGGGAGAATGGGGTCATAAAAAATTTGTTGATATAGACTCTAATTCGAAAAGTTCCACATTTGTACACCCCAAGAAAAGTAGTGGAAAAAGTTCCCCTCCACAAAGTCCACATCAGGAATCTTCATCAAGTACATCAAGTGGTACACCAAGTCCAAGAGGGACTTCTTTGTTGGCACCCCCAAACTCTCCGAAATGATTTCATAGATCTGTAAGCGCTCCAAGTCCGATGGATATTGATCCAGTTTCTCAAAGGAAAGAGACAAATAGAGGAAAGCACATACTACGGAGTCATCCATCTTCTCAAATGTTGGATAGGAATTTCCAACAAAGATACACTAGGAGTCAAGCTAGTGAGATGGACGACATTTTGTCAAGACTTGAAAATCTTCAAATGTCAGGAGATGATGAGTCTCATGAACCAAGGGGTGATGTAGTCAATTATGCTTTGTTGGGCTGCTGCACAACTAGAACCATCTAGCTATGAAAAAGCATGTATCGAAAGTATATGGCAAGATGCCATGGAAGAGGAAATATCCTCAATTAAAAAGAATGATACTTGGGAGCTTGTGAAGCTTCCCAAGGGAAAAAAATGTGTTGGATGTAAATGGGTCTATAAGACCAAATTCAATGCTGATGGAAGCATTGAAAGGCACAAGGCAAGATTAGTAGCTAAGGGTTTTACTCAAAAATATGGAATAGATTATGAGGAAACCTTTGCTCCAGATGCTCGACAAGAAACAATCAAAGCTGTTCTTTCCTTGGCAGCCCATAAAGGATGGAACATTCAACACATGGATGTGAAAAGTGCATTTTTAAATGGATACACGATGAAGAGGTGTATGTTCAACAACCTCAAGGTTTCCAAGAACAAGGAAAAGAGAACCTTGTTTATAAATTGAAAAAAGCACTTTATGGCCTCAAGCAAGCACCACGAGCGTGGTACTCACGAATTGATGGCTATTTCAGCAAGTATGGTTTCACAAAAAGCAAGAGTGAACCAACTCTATACTACTAGAAGAATGGAGTAGATATCCTCATAGTTTGTTTATATGTGGATGATCTAATATTTATGGGTAGTAATAATAAAATGAATATGGAGTTCAAAAACTCCATGATGAATCAATTTGAGATGAAGGATCTCGGATTAATGAGATACTTCCTAGGAATGGAAGTACATCAATCAAAGAATGGGATCTTCATATGTCAACAGAAATATGCTCATGACATGATCAAGAAATTTGCTATGCGGCGAGTGCAAATCGGTTGCAACACCAACGGGACATGGAATCCAGCTAAGCAAAGATGATGGAGCACCAAAAGTTGACATGACCAATTTCGGAAGCATGGTTGGGAGTTTAATGTTTCTCACCAACACTAGGCCGGATATACTAGTATGTTGTTTCTCTAGTATCAAGGTTTATGGCATGCCCATCCGAGCTGCATCTTCAAGCAACCAAACGAATTTTACGATATGTAAAAGGTACATTGGATTTTGGAATCCATTACCACAAGTCTAACTCTGTGAAGTTAGTTGGTTATAGTGACAGCGATTGGGGCAGTAATATAGATGACAGAAAATCTACATCAGGGAACTATTTTAGTCTAGGTTCAGGACTAATAACTTGGAGTTCCAAGAAGCAATCTGTTGTAGCATTATCATCTATAGAAGCTGAGTATATAGCCATTACCCATGCTAGTACTCAAATCCTCTGGTTGAGGAAAATCCTTGAAGAGATTGGCGAAAAAAAAATTGGTCCAACCAAACTGAATTGTGATAATATTAGTGCCATACAGTTGGCATATAATCCGATCCACCACAAAAGGTCAAAACATTTTGATATGAAGTATCACTTCATAAGAGATATGGTGGAAAAATAGATAGTTGAGCTTCAATACTATAGCACTTTGGATAATCTAGCAGACATCTTCACCAAAGGCATGGCTAAAGCTCAATTTATAAAGCTGAGAGACTGTATAGTCAGTCCTCTCAACTTTAAGGGGGAGAATGTTGGAAAATTACCATTGGTAAAAGGTTAAAAAGAGTATTTTACCTTGGGTAAGTTTACTTACCTTTTACCTTACCTGGACGGCAGTTGGACGGCAGCATCTTTGGGCGGCAAGAGAGTTTTAATTTAATTTCTTCTCCCTTCCCTTAATTTCTCCTATTCCCCCCTTTTCTCTAGTATGGTTATTTTGTGTTTATTTAAACTTTGTAACCTGATTATTATTGTTAATGGTTAATGGTTAATGCAATATTTACCTTTGTATCGAATAGCTCACCTCCCACATCTCTTTCCCTCGACCATTCAATGTTAACAAGGTCTAGGGCACACAAGTGATAATAATTTGTACTTAGGTAGATTCGTGACCAACATTTTTTGGCATGTCTGGTGGGACAAAAAATCTCCATACTTTAAGGGAGCCTAAGATTGGTGAATCTCTGGTTTGCCTTCATCTGGTAAAATCACTTTGTGACTCTATTGAGTTGAAGATCCAAATCTCATGATTATGGACACCTTTTATACTGAAAGAAGAGAACCCAGAGGAATCAAGGTTTGGTGAGTAACCTTGACCTCACAAGCGGAGAAAGAATGTTCACTTGGTGACTCTAACTTAGTGATAAGGATTGTGAGCTCTAAAGACCACTGTTATAATGGCATAGGTATGCTTTCCCAACTAGATGATCCTAGCCATATGAATCTCCAAAGTCAGTATGATATTACAAAAAATACCCTAAAGACTCTAAAAAAATACAATGGCACTGAGGGAATGGCCCAAGAGCACCTCGAAGATGCTGTTCTAGCGACCCTCCATGGCATAACCCATAAAGATGTCATGATCAGACTTTTGGTCCTATATCTGGAAGGAAGGGCACTATAGTGGTACAAAATGCTTAGACATAAAAGCATATGCTTATGGGTAGACCTGGTAGGAGCGCTAGTTGACACATTTGATGGATCTCAGGACTGCTTTCAACTATTGATGCACCTTTCTACCATGACAAGAGTACCTCTAAAGAGCATCACAGACTTCAATGTCTAATTTTAGAGGATTTGGAGGAGAATTCTAGAGAAGATCCAACCGACACCTGCCCATGCCCACCTCTACTATATTCAGGATTTCCACTCAGACATAAGACTCCTCCTACTGTAATCTAGAGAATAAGGATACCCTCAAGTCTTTTAAGAAGTAGTACAATCAGATTAGCTCTTGCTACAATAAAAAAATTACAATGGAGAGAAACTACCTTTCCATCACTGTCTTCAGTTGTTGTTTCTACCATATGTCTTGTGCAATATTCACAATGGAAAATTTCTCAAACTGTGTAGATACCTAAAATGCAGCTGTGTGGAGCACAAGAGGTGAATCTCATCCAGGGCCAACAAAGGGAATATGCAAGCACTGCTCCAGTAATGAACAATATGGTTACATGCAGCTTTCATCAAGAGACGGACCAAGAAGAGAAACAAGCTCAAGTTGTAGATTATGAGAGTAAAGAGAGAACACATTTTCACATTTTTTGTATCCCTGAGCATAACACGTAAGTACTCAGTCGAGATCGAATAAGCATAACTCATGAGGAGGTGGATCATGAGGAGATTTTGATAGAAGGGCTATCATCAAAAAAATCTTGCTGTCACATCAAGGAGTTAGAGGAGCACATATTGAAGACCCCAGTTTTAGTGGAATCTTAAAAGTGGCAACATTGGTTCTAGCCATCATTGCAATTAGCACTCGAAGAAGACTCTGATGCGGTAAATATCTTCGCTGCATTATTCATTGATTATATGAGTACTGGCATGTATGATAACCTACCATATTGTAGCTAGTTTGCAACTTGGTGAACTTTGGAAAGAAGACAACCAAACTTCAAATATTGTCTAAAGTACAATCAGATCTAGTCTAGACACTATAGATCCATCGGATAAACACCCAAAGCTAGGTTTGTGGTGGCGACATGCCAATCATGTCACAAAATTTTGTGTAAATATTGTAAATAGGTTGGCTGATAAATAAAGTGCTTAGGGCACTAAATGGTGTGATATGATTAAAAAAATCTACATCATTGGCTCAAATGGTGTCGGAGCCTCGCAGGTACACATTTTCTCTTCCCTTGATCATGAGCATTTGGTGACCATTTCCCTTAATTTTGTAGTACCTCGCTTTTGTTCATTGTATCCACTACTTCTATTACCCTCCCTATTTCATAGTTATTAGTCACCAATGCTCTTTTCACCATTCCCATTTCCTCCATTCCTCCATCTTCCAGTTGGTTTACCTCTAACCCTAACCCATTTTCCATTCCACTATTATTTGCCTCATCTTTCACTCCCGTTAATTCCATCGTTGTTATGAGTATACCAACCTCGTCATGAATGAGCATAACTATAGCCCCATCCATTTCTACTCCTTCCACTAAGTCTTGAGCTAAAATCTTAGCAACCTCTATTTATTATTTTCCTATTTTATTTTTTGGATTACAAGAGCCATTGGCGTCAGAGATCGAAGTTTTTCCAGAGTATCTTGAAGCATATAAAATCAACCAAGCTCGATGAAGTGCCTTACTTTGGGTGAAAAATACAAACATGCGATTGAACAATATCATACAGTTTATGAAGAAGTTGATGCAAGTATTAAACATTTTGATGCAGTAGGTGGTTATGACTCTATTACCCAATGGATAAAGACCCTGGGGTCGATTGCATCCAGACGAGCTGAATACCTCACGAGCCACCAAAAATATTGGCATTTTTGCCACACTAAAAATAAATTTTTAAAATTTGTCCAAGTATGAAGTACATCCAGTGGTGAAAGAAAAATTGGATGAAATAATATTTAGATATTTTGTTGTCATAGATATTTTCTCAAGATTTCCAACGATATATTACAATAGACAATCGGGTTAACAAATCAAAAGTTATGGCTTCGGGAAGTTTTACCACATAAAATCAATTTCGGGGAAGAAAATGCAATTTCAAAGTCAAAGTCAATTTCGCCCCCTTTTTTGGGCAAAAAGAGAAAAATTTGCAAAAGGCATTTTCGGCCCGAAAATGGCATTTCACCCCAAAAATGAATTTTTTTCTAAAATGGAAAATTCTCGAAAATGGAAAATTCCCAAAAATGAATTTTTTTTGAAAATGGAAAATTTCCAAAAATGAAACATTTTCCAAAAAAAACATTTCGCCCCCCGAAAATGCCTTTTCGTCCCCCGAAATGGCATTTCGCCCCAAAAATAGAAACTTTCCAAAAATTAAAAATTTTCAAAAATAGAAGCTTTTCAAAATAGAAAGTTTTCAAAAATAGAAAAATTTTGAAAATAGAAAGTTGCCAAGAATGTCAAGTTTTCAAAAATAGAAAGTTGCCGAGAATGGAAATTTTTCCAAAATAGAAACTTTTTGAAAATAGAAAGTTACCGAGAATGGAAAGTTTCTAAAAATAAAAAATTACCAAAAATGTAAACAAAGACGAAAATGGAAAATTTTTGAAAATGGAAAAAAGAGCAAGTTTGGAGAAAAACGGGGAAATAAAGCATGTTTTCTTAAGTCAAAGTCAATTTCACCCCAGATTGGAGCGAAATTCATTTTCACCCCCCCTTTTTAGGCGAAATTAATTATTTTTGCCCTCCTCTAGCAATTAAAGATATTTTCGAGTGAAATCAATTTCTGCCTCAGTGAAGTTCCTTTCCAAAGCACCATTGCTACAAAACTTTTTAGAAAGGGCCAAAAATTGATGAAATTTAATTATTGGGGCACCAAAAGTGATATTTTTAGAATCCCGATTGAAGAGATGCTAGTATTAAATGCTCTTGTTCATTTCCAAGGCACCAACTATGGATTCCACTTCTTGTCAAAATGGAGTTAATTTTCTAGGGTGCAAGGTGACAACACATCAACCAAAATTTAATGCTAAAGCTCCTGATTTTTATATGCTATTGTTGTGATTTCAACATGTCGAATTTTGGACAATTTTTCATTGTTCATTTTTGTTGATTTTCCACACAGACTCCATGAAAGAGGGATCATTATTTCTTGAAGAATATTATGATTCGAGTATATTTTTTACCAAGGAGAAAATCACTCTTGGTGGTCTTTGATTTGCCAACATTTTGTTTTTGTATGTATTTAATGAAAGAGGCGCAATCCTCTATAAATACTAATCAATTTTCATTGTAAAGGGAGGATAGACATTTTGTAAAAGAGTACTTTAATTTTTCGGCATCAATAAAAAGAGTTTCTTGAGTAGTCTGGTGGTTGATCACTTCCTGCTTGTCATTTCTGCTTACATTTATGTTCTTTATTAGTTGCTTTTAAATTTTGCATCTAAATTTAATTACTACTGGTAAGGGAATGAACACTGAAATGTGTCTTGGATGTTATCTCTACAAACTATGAGTGGTTCCTGTGCTTACTTTTCTATTTTATGCTAATTCAAACTTGAATGTGGTTTCTTGTTGTTATTTTATCCCCATCGCACTTTTTTGGCTTATAACCATATTTCCATCTCTTTCTGTCATTTCTCATTTCATTCTTGTTACCCTAAGCTTTAAACCAAATTAGATTATTAAGGGATCCAACCCTCTCTGGAGATCAACCCGAAGGAATTTTCTCTTTTCCTCGACCATTCAATGTTGGTCGGGTCTAGGGTGCACAAGTGATAATACTTTGTTCTTAGGAAGATTCGTTTCCAACTTCATTAGATATTAAACAATCCTTTTCACTAAATACCTAGTGGTTCTTCCAATCCACTCTTAAGCTAGACTAAAATATTGATTCCCATATTCAAATTAAATTTTGGGCTATGTTCTGTATAACAAAATATAAATTAATTAAAAAATTAATCTATATTTGCAAATTAAATTTTTTATTTTTTATTTATTTTTATGCAATCATGTTTTGTTAATAGTATAGTGAATTAATTTCCTTAAATTTAGAAAAGTTTGAAAGAACTTTACAATGATGTCTCTTTATATACAAGTGGGTGGATCTTCTTCTTTGTGGCATCACCAAATTTATCCCAAATTTGAATTGGCTATTTATTTGTTGAGATCGATGAATAGACATGGCATTTCCATTAAGTTAGAGCATGATCATTAATGTACATTAGCCACCATAATTATGTGATCCTCTATAATACTAAGTTATGTATTTAAAGTTATTTTTTAACAATAAACCTAAACATTATATACATTATCATCATTGTTAGATCCATCAAATTATGATGGGAATATATTTGATTCGTGTTTTGATTGAGTTTTTGCAATGGAAAACATTGTCGGGATAATTATTAAAACATAGTAATAAAACTATTTCTTGTAGTCAAAACCTCCAATTATTCTCCAATTAACATATGACATGCCTTTCATACAAGGAATTTGAATTACTAGTATAGGAAAATAATATAACATGTTTATAAAATTGAAGTAATTTTTTAGATTGTTAGGGATTTCCATAAGAGCAATGTAAATTAGACTTCACATATTTACTAGGTTTTTATCTAAATTATCATGTACAAGTGGAACAATTTAAGAGTCTTGGCAGTTTTTCATTTGGGTAGGGCAAGGCCTTTCGTTACAGACAACTAGATCATGAGATATGTTTTGAACAATTAGGACATTAGCTCCAACATATTTTATTTTCCTAGTATTCTAGACATATGCAATGCAATATTGAGTGAATATATGCACTAGTTGTATGGGTTACCTATTAACACTTTAGGGTGATATTAAATACCAATTCTATATTACTATAAATACAGTGATATATAGATCAAAATTGTAATTGAAATCTGTTTGTATCCTAAAATTATCTTCCAAGATTAATGGTATTTATAGCATAGTGTATATGCCTCAAAATATCACTTATATGTATTACACATGCTTATATTATGGGGACAATGAGATAAATAAATTCCTATGGTTCTTAGTCCTTATCATGAAATTATTAGTTTTTGATGGTGTGTGCCAAGGGAGAATGCAATCACAAGATGATGAATATCTAGAAATATAAGACGTTGAAATGTGCTATTAATGAAAAGTGATGAAAATAATACAATGTTGAAATGGAGGAAATAAACAATTTGTAACTGATGCTAAAGAACTACATTGTATCAATCACCAATCTATATGGTGATCTACCCAGTATAACTACTACCTACAATGATATGTTATCACTCACTATGAGGAAATTTATATAGAAATATGGATTTCTTGGCCAACACTCTACCTAGTTGTACAAGATGATACCTTGCACATTTACAACTTGCAAATACACACCTATGTATTTATTATATTACTTGAAATAACTAGCTAACTACCCCCTAAAGTAATCTATTGCTCTAGTTATGTACCAAGGGTGGTACATTTACATGACCCAAATGATGTAATATATTCTAACACCCCCTTCTATTACATTATTTGGGTATTGAAGACTTTAGTCTTCAATATGGATCTTCTTCTCTTTTTTCTATCCTATTCAAGTAAGTAGTTAGTATCTTCATACCATGTCACCCTTTGTGTAAGAGCTTTGACTTCTTGATCATCTGTCATATCTTCCAGTTCTTCAATTTCTTCAATATATTGAGCTAGATGTCCTTTTTTATTCCCTTTTCAATATTCCAATTATGGATAATAGTTCTAATGCTAAGATTGTTATTATCAAGGATTATTTTGATATTACCTTTTTTGGAATACCTATTTGGTTGGATTCCATAGTTCATATGATTTCTTTAATTCTGATTTCTTGGATCGAATTTGCAATAATTGATGTTATATATTTTTCTCCTACATATCTGATAATATCTGTTATTCCATGGTCTTCATCCTTTTAATTATGAAGCAATGTCTCCCTGTGGATTATCTTTTCAGACCAATGCATTGTTAGCCATTTAATATTTTTTTTTTTTGTATTTTCTATCTCATATTTTTTAAGAATATTGATTAGTTCATCAAACTCTGTATCTTTGATTAGAACCTATAAGGATGTAACTAGATGCTTGTAGCTATCTAGGAGTGCTCTCAAGGTTACTTGAACAAGGAATTTATCTTTAATATTTTCTCCTAGGGTTAGTAATTTTCCTTTGATATCTGCTATATTCCTGAAGAATAGTCCTATTCTTTCACGAATATTCATTTTCAGGGAATGTAATTGAGTTTAAATATTTAAAATAGTGGATTTATTTTTTCCTTCAAATATTTTCTCTAATGTTTTCCAAGCATCTATAGATGTCCCTGCTAAGCTAATGTAAGCTTGTATTTCATCTATGATGGAAAATATTATTATCATTAATGCCTTAGCATCACTTTCTTCAAACTTCTAAATCTCTATTTCTCCTTGAGTTGGTTTAGTTTTTGTTCCTTTGACAATATTCCAAAGTTTTTCAAATATAAGAATAGCTCTCACTTAGTTTTTCCATGAGAAGTAATTTGGGCCCTTTAGTAGTTGAGATTCTATAAGGATGAATTTTTTTGTGGTCATGATGACTCTTTGGTATAAAAAATTTCTTGGAATTAGGTTTTGTAGGCTTTCTTATATCTCCTAGTAATTAGAATATGCTTAGTTCACCTTCTAAGTTGATTTTGTAATATTTTGAGAATAATCAACCTTTTAATTTTACCTTATGTTTCCCAATGAAGTATGCTTTAATGTTTGGATTTGTTTTTGTATCCTTAGAATGAGTATGAGACAATTTTTACTAATTAATTCAAACTCTATATGTATGCAATTGATTTGCTTCTCTTTCCAATAGATTAATTTTCTAAATTCCAATTATATGTATAAAGTTTGAAGTAGTATGTCTTATATCTCCCTACTTTTTGGAACATTAGAAAATAATGATATTTTTAATTTAATGATTATTAATCAAGGTTGACAACCTTATATCTCCTACTTAGTTAATTGCAAATATGAATATTCAATACCTTGAAATAAGCTTGTTTGATAATTACGAATGTTTGATAAGTTTAATATAATGCAATAGTCTATATCACCTTATAAATATGATTTTAATTAAAGCAAGTAAATTTAATATTTACGTTAGTAATGCTTGATTCTCTATGTATCCTTGAGTAGCTACACGTACTTTGATGGCTTATTGGTACATATCTCTAATATTGTATTAAGGTTGCTTTGTCCTTGTTGTCCAATGAAGGCCCTGCATGCTCTCTCTTCAAACTATGTTATTTATAATGCTACAAATATTGTATAATGAGCGATGTATTCTCCAATGTATGGACATTGTATTTTCCAATTTTGGGCATAGATGATGACTACAGGATTTAATGCTTATCTTGAATTTCTTCTATGACAGATGGCAACAAGCTTTGATTCTTCTTTGACTACAATTTTTGGATAGTGGATGCCTTTATTCTAGCTTCTTTGACTCTCCTTGACCATGAGCTTTTAATGCTCTTATCTCCTCTTACAATTTGTACTCTTTTACTTTCTATGAATGTGCTACTCTCCTTGAGTTTTGGCACCTTAAATAGGAAGGAGATCTTTTGATGTTTGACAAGTGTCCTAGGAGTTATATTCAACGCTTATTTCACCTTAGAGTATATAGATCAGTGCATTAAATATAGGCTTTAGAGTCCCTTATTTGGTGTTTATGAATATTTCTTACATGTTTCACTCCTTCTCAAATGTATTACTTAAGCAACATTTTTCTTCCTCCTATGTAATGCTTTCTTGGATGATTCTCTTTAGGCGTGCAATACTGGAGCATTATTCTAAGCACTTATTTAATGGTGACAAGTGGTGCCTTTTCCTATTGCATGTACCTTATTTTCCAATGTATCTAAATGCCTCAACGTATTCTTGGAAGCTTGGCTTCTTTCTTCTTGCTTCCTCAATGTATTTTTGCCAACTATTGCAAGCTTGTGATGACTCCTTTCCAGCGAAGATAAAAGATGCACTCCTACCAAATTTGGCTCCAGATATCATGATTCTTGAGCAATCCAACTCAGGTCCTATGGTGCTTTCTCGACTAGTGGCTAGAGCTTGGTAATGCACCTAATTTTTTCCTTCTTTTCTTGTAATATGTTGTGCTGGAATGCTTAGTGTAGTCTTTGTAATACCTTTCTTCTTACATGGATAGTGAGCTAGATTTTGGTGCTTTGTTGTATTTGATAGATTATTCCTTGTTTTATGTTGTGTATGCTTACAGGTTGCTCGTTGTGTTTGCACGAACACGTGGCTGATGTGAGATTCTTGAAGGATATTTTGACATTGCTTGGATAGTGCTCCTCTACAACCACTTATGATATGATCCTTGCTTGTGAAGGATGTGTATTTATGACACAAACTATATCCTCTTTTCTATGTAGGACAAGATGTTATGGTGCAAAATAATGTAAATAGATTTGTAATACAATACCTTGATTTTGCACCTTCTCTTTTGCAAGCTTCTTTTGATGGTTTTAATGGTGGCTTCTCTATACTATTTCTTATAGGCAAGGGCTGATTGATGTTGTCTTCTATTCTATACAACTATAGCTAATAATAATTTAGATAATATGCCCTTGAAGGAGTAATTTTTGTACTAATATTTTACCTGTAATGAGTTCTCAGTGCACCTTGAATCTAAGATTCACCAAGTCTCAATTTTTGACTTCTTTTAAAGGATATTAATGGTGGATTTCTTCTCCACTCCTTGGAGGAATATGATCATATTTGGTGGTTTCTCTAGGCCACAATACCTTGTAGGTATTGAGTTCTGAATAGTGTCTTTAGACACTTTGATATTTATAAATTTTTGTGTTCTTGATCTTAACAATCAATACAAAATAACCCTTTAAGAGTAACTAGTTTAATGAAAAACTAGTATAGTACAATGAACCAACAATATTTCTAACTTAAATATACTTTAACAATCACACCTTATTTATCCTATTAATAGGATCTCAAAGTAGTTTTAAATGCACTATGATCACTACAAATTCCTTAGTGTAGTCCTCTTCTTAATAATTAAAAAGTAGAAAGAATTTATCTAACTCCTATTAATGTGTAGTTAATGAACCTTAATAGAAACTATCTTCTGAAATTTCTTTGAGGATTTTAAAATACAACCTTCTATTTTACAACTTTTGAATTCTAATGAGGTGCTTAATGAATTTAAGTAGTAATCTGAATTAAGTGTTCAAGTAATGAACCTTTTGTACCTAATTTGCTTACCTCTAATGATTAATATCTTAATGAGTTAATTCACCAAATTTCTTGTCTAGAATGGTGGTTACTCAAAGTTGTAAATGCTTCTAATCTTCTACTTTGAAATTGTAGTAGATGAATTTAACTACTCCTTCAAGATCTGACCTGGAACTATATAGTCTTATAGCTAGTAATGTTATCTTTATTATTGTCATTTAGCAATCAATATATTCACTACAATATTATCCTTCAACATCCCTTTCAGTATTTTTCTATGAATACAACAAATCCTATCTTTGAAATGTGTCTTCTTTAGCTATGAAGGGTAATCTCCAATTATTCTCCGATTTGGTAGGTTTATTCTATCTAAGTTCTAACTTCAAACATGAATTTCTTCTCAAGAATATTCTCTCTAAAGTTTGATATATTTTTCAAATCTTTCTCCTTTTGGCTTTTTGTAGGATGGCAATAATTGTCCAAAGTTCTTCCACTATCTTTTGTAGTTAATTTCTCCAATGAGTTATTCTAGTAACTTCTTTCATGGCTTCTCCAATTTCTGCAATGAGGCTCTCCAAGCCTTCTTCTTGTTTCTACTTGAGACCTCTCCAATATCTTTAGTCTTGTATCTTCTCTGGTCTTCTTGATGAAACCTTTCCTTCAACTTTCAATTACGAAAGTGTTGAAAATGATATATTCTTCATAGATCTCTATAACATGACTTTTTGATAGTCCTTATCTATCTCTTCTAGGGATGGAATTTCTTCAATGAGACCTTTGATGGGAATCTTTAGCTTCTTCTAGATGAAGTTTTCAATCAACAAAGGAGATCACCAATCTTCAATCTTACATAGACTCTTCCTTGGAGTCTTCTTTAGTTTCAAGGCTTCTATAGTATTTTCTTTTGGATCAAGGATTTTGTGGTCTTTTCTTCTAGATCAAGGATTTCATGGCCTTTTCTTCTAGATTAGGGCTTCTATGGTATTTTCATATCCAATGTGCTAATATGTAATAAGGCTTCCCTCAATTTCATTTTCCTACAAGAAAGTATTAGTAAGTTTGTTCTAAATATTGGCAATGATAAATTCACTAGTTTATTTATCAATATAGTAGAATGAATGATGAGTCCTAGTATTCACAAGTTTTTTTGTAACTCTATGGAAATACTAGCCAAATGTAATCTCAAAAGTTTTAGAACTAAGATTTTCTTCTCCTCTCAATATTTCTTGTGACTTTCATATTCCTATTGATCTATTGTAACTTTGATATCAATGTTAGCTTTTGATGTTGTATGCCAAGGGAGAATGAAATAATAGGATGTTGAATATGCAAAAATGTAAGATGCTAAAATATGCTATTAATGGAAAGCATAAAAAATTATACAATACTGAAATGAAGGAAATGAACACTCTAGAACTAATGCTAAAGAACTATATTATATCGATTATCAATCTATATGGTGATCTACCCAATATACCCACTACTACCTACAATGATATGTTATCACTCACTATGAGGTCCTTTATATAGAAATATTGATTGCTTTGACAACATTCTACCTAGATATACAAGGGGACACCTTGTACATTTATAACTTGTACATAAACACTTGTGCACTTATTATATTACTTGAATTAACTAGCTAAATATCCCCTAAAGTAATCTACTACTCTAGTTATGTAACAAGGGTGGTAAATTTACATGATCCAAATGATGTAATATACTCTAACAAAGATTTATGGAGGATTGAATGACATATAGATATGTGCTAAAAATACTTCCTCAAATGTATCATAATTTTATACAATATATAATTAAAAGGGAAAAAGTGACTGAAACATGATAGCCTTATTAGAAGTGGACTCATGAGAGGTTTCTTCCTTAAAAGCTATTTTATATTTATGTTCCATAAGTAGTTTTTTGAAATTTGGCTAGTCAATTGCTCATCCTCATATGGAGTAGACTTGACAATCCAAGTAGGTAACATTGTAGGAAGTTGATATAGTCTATTAATCTTATGAGTATATGTTGAATTTGTGAGACCATAATGAAAAGAGTCTAAGAATAAATTGGGCATCCATGAGTTTTATGAAGGAGGATTAACAATTAAAAATATCATATGATTGAGATGCTTCCCAAATATTTAGGTTTTCCATCAATTCATTTAATGTTAATGCTTATAATAAATAGAGGCATGATGGAGATAAATATTTCTTTGATAAGTTCATCACTTCCAAGCATTTAGGATGGATATCTTTAAATCTTATTTTCAAATAAGGGTATGACCTTATCTAGAACGATGATGGAGGTAAAAAAATAGACAATAGTGATGAATAGAGTGAATTTAGTGAGAATCCAATTGATAGTCACACTAAGAATCCAAATTTGGATGTGAATCATTATATAATAGAAGCATTTTATTTAGATTAGCTAGTATTATTGAGATTGCATTAATATTACATTGGAATTCAATATGAAATTCTAGCAAGATAATGTAATTCTACATATCTTTCTTCTTTTTTAAAAAGAGGGTATGTCCAAATATTCAGTAAATATTGAAAATATATTTTATGTGTTGTAGAAAGCATTGAAGAGTAGTAAGAGATAAATAAAGAATTCTAATGAAAATAAATGATGGTTATATATAATCAAACATGCATCCTCATGCATGGAAATAGGCATGTCACTTAATGTAGTCACTAAAATAATAATTTTAATTATGTGCGGAATGCAACTCAATATGTGACAAGGCTAAAACAAAAATTGACATAAGAAAGGCCTAGTGGTGCAAATTTGATAAGGATATTGTTCCATTAAAATACCATATGTATTCCTTATATAAATTGATTAATATGACAACTAAATAGAGCATAGTAAAGAGGATAGAAATGAAAAGGACACATGTCACACATAAAATAGGACTTATTTGAAATAACCTCTAACAAGAAGAGAAGTTAAGCTATAGTTTGTAACCTCCTTTTGGTAATATGACATTGATGCAAGAGTTAACTTTGTTAAAACATGACTTTAGCATTAAATATTTTTTACTGCAACCATGTTGTTAATTTTGTTATCACACATGCGATGCTAAAATATATCTAAATTCATTTTAATTAATATTGGTTTAGCACCGTTGATAATTGATAAATATAATTAAAAATATTTTAAAATGATATCATATATAAAATACTCTTAATGACTAATCTATTTTATTTTATTTCAAAAAATAATATAACTCAATATAAAAATTTAAATTCTATTTCATTTTTTAAAGGCATTATATTAAAGAATTAATAGAATATGTATTTTTTTAAAAGAGGTAGATAAACATGCCAAGTGCCCAACAACATCAACAAAAAAACCACTCCTATTAAAACAACGTGAGAAACAAAAAACCAAAAACTAATCAAAACCATCTTACAAAAATTGGTGGGTAAACACTAACAACTAGCTAATGAAACAAGATGATTAATAGTGTATGCCAAAAGATCAAAAGTAAAAAAAAGGAATCCCAACAATAATTAAGATCCATTACATGAGTTTAACCACCACTAGGATCCTAACCCATTCAACATTATCATCAGGAGACTTTGACATTGAATCCCATGCCTGCTCAAAAGAAGTGTTGGGAAAAACTTCCCAACTACAAGCAAATGGATCCTCATTTGCAGCAAACAACAAAACACCCGACTTATTCCAAGCATGAATCAAAGAAAATCCTTGACCTAAGATAGAATTATAATTTGGTACCCTCTAGTTTTATTAACCAATATATATTAATTTATTCCTTAGACCAAATTATCCAAAATTCATAGTACTTCCAAAAGTTTTATCCCTTCTAATATCGATAAATTCTTCATATGCTTACTAAACGAGGTTTTTTTGATGAAAATGCCATTATATTAATAAAATAATGTCTAATCATACAAAAATAATGGGTGGAATTAGCACACCCCATAAAACAATACACTAATCACTATGGTTAGGAGTATACAAGAGTGGCAAAAAATAGTGTCAAATATGCATTTATAAAGAAAGAAGCCGAGAAATCACTACCACCTAGAAGAGGAAGGAAGAGGCATGACTCATAACGTAGTGTGAATTCCCCTAATGATCCATGAGGGTACGTAAGTACTACAGCTCCACCTATACTTTTTCAACCTATACTTAAATTTGTAACCAACTTCAAAGAATATATCATATTTATCAGCAACAAAAAAGACACACACGACATCTTGTTGAGAAAAAACAACTCTATTCCGAGACTTCCATAGATAAAACAAGGTACCAATTCTAAAAATATTCCAAACAACACCCAAGTTGAAGGAAAAAGCAATAGGGTCACCCAAAATAACATGCACTCAAGTAAAATCCTTCTACATAAAAGGTCTAAAAAATTCAAGAAGCCACTCCCAGGCCAACTGAGCCCGATCACAAAACCAAAAATCATTCAGTAAATCTTCCGCCTATCCACAAACCAGGAAAATGGGATTATGAACACATAGATGCTTGAGCCTACTGCCAACATGTAAGGCTTGGTTTAATAGGCTCCAAGCAAAAAAACTCTGTTTAGGTTCAATATAAGTAGCCCAAGCAATCCGAAACCTCTTATTCCATTGAGAGGGAAGAGAGACTAAGTTCCATCTTAGAGTGAGCTTATCAACCATTGGAACTTGCGATATGAGCCATTTATAACCAACATGAGCTTTATATTGCAAAATAGGAAGCTCCCCAACCCAACACAAATCTAACCACTAGGGTTTTTGAAAATGCTTATGTAGTTTGCTCCAAATAGAAAATGGAATACTATCAATAACCACCTCATAAGTATCTCTATCACCAAGATTTAAATTGTGAATTTGATGAAAACTTTCCTAGGGTATCCAACACCTGGTATGTTGGGAGAAGAAATAAAAAATGGAAGCAATACCACGCTTATATAACCTCTACACTCTGATCCACTACACCAAAGCTAGGGGAGAACCCTACTAAGTGATAACATGAGACCACAAAATATTCATGGAAGGCAAAGAGGCACCTGCTTTGCAAAAACTCCCTTTCCAACTAAGCTAGGGTTTGAAGGCCTCCCAAGCTTTCCAAATACTCTGAATGACAAAAGAACCTTTAAATTTAATAGGGACAGGGGTAGTAAGAATGGATTGCAATCCCACCCCTTTCCAAAATTTTCTCCCTTGAAGCAAACCAGAAGAAATGCAATGCTTGACCAACACTTTCCAAGATTCATCCCTAATTAAAGATGAGTTCATCCATTTAGCACAAAGGGCAAAACCTTATGAGTGACAATCAAACAAACCCATGCCTCCACAGTCCTCGGGAAAACAAAAAATTTTCTAGGCTACCCGATGAAAACCTTGCTTGGCAGAGTCTTTGGCCCACAAGAAGTATCTCAGAAGCTTATCCAACTTTTTATAACAATATTTGGATGGAACCCAACAATACGAATAATAGACATAGTTATTGGCTAAAACCTTAGAACAAATATAAAATTTTCTTACCAGAGAAAGTTTCTTACTAGTCCATTAAGAAAGCTTCTTTTTCACTTTATCAATAACATACTGCCACAATTTTGTAGAAGAACCATGAAATGCAAAAGGAATTCCAAGAAATTTAAACACCTCATCTGGCTGAATCCAGGTCCATTAGAAATGATGCAACCAACATGGCAGCTGAGAATGAGATTACCAAAAATAGGAGGTTTTTTCCATTGTATAGAAGAACGAGAGGCTAAATAGAAAACCTATAAGCAACTAATAGCAGAGGAAAGGGATTGCTCATCTTCTCGAAGCGTTAAGAAAGAATCATCTGCAAAATGACCATTGACCAACTAATGGTCAGAATTTGAGAGAGCAATACCCCTGATTAATCCTTGATCCATCTTATGGGCCAACAAATAGCCAAAAGCCTTTGTAGCAAGAATGAAAAGAGATGGAGCAAGAGGGCACCCCTATATTATAGAGCAACCAAGAGAAATTGACTAATATTGACTATTATTCAAGGTAAGAATAGTTGAAGCATCTTGAAATAACATAAGAATGGTGCTCACAAACACTGGCCCAAAACCCAAAGCTTGAAGCATGGCAGTTATGAAGTACCACTTCATCTTATCATAGGCTTTCTAAAAGTCAATATTAATGAATAAAGCATCTTGTTCAAAATTTCTTGCCTACTCCATACCTTTCCAAATAGCAAGAACATTATCAAGAATGTATATCTCTTAACAAAGCCAGTTTGTTCAGGTTTGACAATCAAAGGCAAGAGAGATTTAAGCTTAAGTGCAAAGGCTTTAGCAATAATCTTGTAGCCAACATTAAGCAGGGTGATCGACCCCCAATTGGTGATGAGGTCAAGATCTCCAGACTTAGGAATAAATTTTACATTGCCTTTGTTAATAATGGAACCCAATGAACCACATTGCAGGGCTTCGAGATAAAATTTGTGGAGATCAGAACCAAGCATATCCTAGAATTCATTATAGAATTCACATGGGAAGCCATCAAGCCTAGGTGCCTTATCATTGGCCATGAGTGACAAGGCATTTTTCAGATCTTCGAGAGAAAGAGGAGTGTCACAAAATAGCATTTGCTTAGGATAAATCTTGTTGGGGACAACAACAGTACAATCAGCAAGAGCTTGCCTTCTAGCATCATCAAGGGGTTGAGAAGCAGAAACACCTTAGTAATGTGAAACAAAGGCTTTGACAATGTCCGGAAGATCTGTAAATCTCTGCCCATCAACTTGAATGGCTTGAAACTGAGAATACTGAGTAGGAGGTCTGAGGCGTTGAAAAATGTCTTTGGTCACTCTGTCCCCCACTTTGAGCCAATGCATTCGAGCACGTAATTGAGCCCTTTGGCTTCATGCAAATGAGCTTTTTTTAGCTCATGCCGAATGGAAGAAACTTGGGATTGAAGAACAGAGCTGAAATAAAAGACTTCAAGCCTGAGACATACTTTAGATAGCTCACTTTGCAAAACAAACTTAACATGTTTTCGCATTTTGCAACTTCAACACCCAAAATCCGCTGGTTTGTTAAATGACAGCATTCCACCATTTATCATATACGCTTGTGAAAGACAAAAGCCTGGTTTAGTACTTTGCCTGGTACTAAACGAAGCTTTTGTCTTTCACAGTTGTATATGATAAATAACTCAAAGTCATATTCCTATTTATTAATTTATGTGTTTACGATGGGCCAACCTCATCTCTAGATACTCAACATTTTTTCTTTTTCAGTTGACACAATTAGGTTGTACTTTCTCTGTTTAAAACGTTTCCCTATCTTATAATCGGTAATAATTAAAGAAATGTTTAAAGTATACTTACTCATGGATTAAGACCGCCGCCTTAACATCAAATACATATATATACAGACAGATGATCCGTTCACATTGTAATTTCTCGAGGAAACAGAGACTTCATATATGGCAACGATATCACTTAAAACAAGAGAAGATTAAGAAAGAGTACACACGGAGTTGACTTGGGATCAGGATTAGGATTTCCAGCGTAAACCCTTTGTCTCCGCGTCCTGAGACTTCAATTTAAAAATTTAGAAATGGAAACCTCTCCTTCAAAGTTGCTTGACTACTTGCCACGAGTAAAATAGTAAAGAAATAATGTCTCGTTATTTCAAAGAACACAAAAAAAACATTCTGACTTTTTCAAGAATATCTGCACGCTGCTCCAAATGCTTGGTTCGTCCAATCATCTCTGTTCTTTTTGCCGTGTGGGGTACACAGCATTTAAATATCATCGCATTAGTCCGCGTACGACACCATACTCCGGGCGAAAAGTCAAGCTTACCGCGGCGTGGAAAAGTGAACAATCTCAAGAAAATGAAGGCTACGCTTACAACGTTTTCTCTACTTGCACTTTCCTCTCTGGTGTAGTTGCGTGCAAACTCTCTTACGCTGGATCTTTCTTTCTTGTATAAAGGACATCTATCCATAGTCGACAATCCGTGAATTAGCTTGCTTAGATTTACTTCCGGAGAATAATGGCTTTCTGTTCAGCGATGAGGCACTCATGCTTTTCGATTTTCGCTTTGCTCTTATGTTCGAGAGTCGCGTATGGGCAACTTAGTGCAACATTTTATAATTCGACGTGCCCCAATCTGTTGTCGACTGTTAGAGCGGCAGTGAAGCAGGCGGTCGCCAACGAGAAGCGCATGGGAGCGTCGCTTCTCCGCCTTCATTTCCACGACTGCTTCGTTAACGTGAGAATTTCAGTTCCGTAGTTACATCTCCTCGACAAGATATTCCTAGAACTATGATAAATTAGTTTGTATTTTTTTATTTTTATTTTTTAACGAGATGGTAACGATCAATCTAAGCTGGGATTTGCAGGGTTGCGACGGGTCTGTACTACTGGACGACTCCTCGACCTTAACAGGAGAAAAGACTGCAGTTCCAAATAATAATTCGGCCAGAGGATTCGACGTGATAGACACCATCAAGTCTCAAGTGGAGGCAATTTGCAGCGGAGTTGTGTCTTGTGCTGACGTTTTGGCCATCGCGGCTCGGGACTCAGTTGCCGAAGTAATTCTCTATACAACTTACTTGATGTTTTGGGTTCAAGGAAGTTCTTATAACAGCACCTACAATTTTGTATTGGTTTTTTTAATAATAATATACCGTTTTTCTTTCATCTTTTGAATTCTAGCTTGGAGGCCCGTCATGGACGGTGATGCTGGGTAGGAGAGACTCGACAACTGCAAGTCTAAGCGGGGCAAATAACAATATTCCAGCTCCCACATCCAGCCTCAGCGCACTCATCTCATCTTTCAGTGCTCAGGGCCTTTCTAGCAAGGATATGGTTGTCCTCTCTGGTAATATACGGTTCGAAGCTGCTAATTAGTCGTTTAGGAAGTCCTTCCATAGTGCGAGTATCTAACATATATTTCCCATTCCTTGGCAGGTGCTCATACGATCGGTCAAGCGCGGTGCACTAACTTTAGGGCTCGCATTTACAACGAGTCCAACATCGACGCTACTTTCGCTTCCTCTTTTCAATCCAACTGTCCGAGCACAGGAGGTGATGACAATCTGGCGCCATTGGATCTTCAGACTCCCACCACATTCGACAACAACTACTACAAAAATCTGAGGAGCCAGAAAGGACTTCTGCACTCCGATCAGCAGCTGTTCAACGGAGGTTCTACCGATTCTCAGGTTACTACATACAGCAGCAACCGGAACATGTTTTTCAGCGACTTTGCGGCTGCCATGGTGAATTTGGGAAACATCAACCCGCTCACCGGCTCCAATGGAGAGATCCGAAAGAACTGTAGGAAGCCCAATTGATCGCTACAAAAGCCTGTCTTTGTAGTTTGAGACACTATTTATTGTAGTATTTGTGATTAACTATAAATAAAAGCTTAAAGAGATTAGATGGTCTATGACATGCATTTCATTAATCATGACCATTATTTTTTTTTTTAAATTATAGTGCCTAGGCATTGCAAATCAAATTGATCAGCAAAAACATATAATATCTAGGTCGGTGCAGTCTAAATGGAGGGTGCGAATAAATTATAATGGTTAATGCATAAACACTTAAGAACATCAAAAGTGGCGATCACACAAACAATAACCAGGGCCTCAGCATTAGATAATGTTGCACTCTGATGGCATATTGTATTATTATATTTCTTTTTCCTTCGATTGAATCGTTGCTAGTCATGGCTAATACATAGTACATTAAAAAACGCCTTGAGAGACACCTTGTTTATTCTCTCAACTTAATTTTTTGAAATATACGTCCCTAATTGAGAGACGCCTTGTTTATTCTCTCAACTTAATTATTTAAATAGAGGATAATTTTCTTTTTCAGTTGAGAGATGCCTTGTTTATCCTCTCAATTTATTTTGTTGAAATATACGTCCCTTTAGCACATTATATATCTTATTTAAGCTTTTGTGCAAATTGTGCTTCTTGTTCGACCATCTGTGCGTGCGTGTTCAACTTGTTTTATATATAAATAAGATGAAATGAAAATTATTACAAGTTGAAGCCCAATGACCTCATTACATCTAGCTGTAGCTATAGCAAGCGCCCCAATGCTTATAAGCAGGAAAAACAAGAACAATGTCGAAAGCTCGACACAAACGACATATGCACAAAATGAGATGACGTCAACAACATATAACCATATTGCTTCTCAAAGATTTGACTTCGAATCCCAAAGTTTCCAATCCTCTCATAAACCTTTATAACTTTCTGAATCATTAGAAGAATACGAACAAATATATTCCAGTCAATATCATCTCGATCCATCATCGTTTTGGCCAGCAAGTGGATCTTGGTTGAGTTGGCATGATTCTTTGCAGGCTGCCACCTCAAATCTCGTTGCTTCTTGAGTAAGGTGACAAACTGCGGCTGCATATTGTCCACTCCCTTTTTACAGTGTTTGCTGTTTCCGTAGAACGTTTTTGTTAGAAATATTAACCCAGATTTCACGCCTCCGTCCCAACTGCGCTTCGAACTTGGGCGAAGCTGGACTGCGCTTGCGCAGTCAGGGATCCCGGCAAAAAAGGTTTGACATGACGTCGCACCTACCCTCTGACAGATGTGACGTCTGACAGATCCGATCGCTGCAGAAGTTAATGCCAGTTCGGTGATTGGTCAGAAACCCTAGTTGAGGGTCTGTCAGAACCTATCAGAGAACAAACCCTATCTTCCTCTCCCCACGGCTATATAAGGCAGTTCGGGTCTTCAGACATCAGAGGAAGAAGAAGAGAGAAAGTGCGAAGAATAGAGCAAAGAAAGCAAGGAGAGCGTTTCAGTGAGCAGTGTGGCTCATTTGATTAATGTCCGAGCAGCCAACTCGACATTTTTCCTTTTAGCTTATCCTACAGCTTAGTCTGTAGATGTTGTTATTTCCTCAGTTGAGGACCTCTGTAACCCTCGTTTCATATGAATAAAGTTTGCTGCTGTTTTAGGCATCTTTAGGGTTTGTAGTTATTTTTTATGTGCTAAAGTTTGTTGTTCTCTGTACAAATTGCCTCAGAGCGATTTCGATCGAGTTCTATAAGTTAGAGCTTAGATCTGAAACATTGCTTTCAGATCCGGTGTTTCTCTCTTCCTGTACGGTTCTTACCAAGCCAGGCAAACCAAGTGATAGCCGCACAAGCATTCGAATGGGAAAATATTGCAAGGCCAAAGTTGGCTAAGTCCGAAAGAGTCTTCCCAACTTCCCTGCGCAACCCGACTGTGCCCGAGATCCGTGCACAACCCGACTACGCCCGAGATCCGAGCGTAGCCCGAGTGTGCAATAAGTTGGAGCACACCCCGAGTGCGCAAGCGCAACCCGGTTGCACAATCCGTGGGAGTGCACTTCGAGTGCGCAAGCGAAGCGTGAGTCGAGCCTCCCCTCCTGTGCCTTGCACCCTCCACACTCTGCTCTTCGCTCTTGATGTCAGACTTCAACTAATCGAGTCACCCTGTCCACACTTCGCTGGGCTTCGTCTGCACTCCGCACTTCGCTTCGTCGTTGCACTTCAAAAAAATTCCCTCCTTCGTCCTGTGTTGTTCGAAGTTTGGTATTCACTCCCGACATCGGACTTCGACGAACCAAAAATAAAATTTTTCAAATTGGTATCAGAGCTACTGATCCCTTGACACGGAGACCGAAGTAGAATGGCTTCCAGCAACAACAATTTGCAGTTGTAGATCCCACGCTTCAACGGGAAGAATTACGATTACTGGAGCATCCATATGAAGATCCTATTCGGATCTTAGGAGTTGTGGGAGTTAGTCGAGAATGGCTACCCAGAATCGGTAGATGCAGCAGCACTGGATGCCCTCTCTCAAGCATACAAGGACCTATTGAAAGAGAACATGAAGAAGGACCAGAAAGCCCTCTTCTACATCATGCAAGCGATCGAGGAGACCATCTTCCCATAGATCGCATCGACCACCAAGGCAAAGCAGGCCTGGGAGATTCTAGCCAGCTCGTACCAGGGCACTAATAAGGTAAAGTTGGTGAAGCTATAGATGCTCAGGAGGGAGTTTGAAAATCTACAAATGAGTGAGTCCGAGTCCATGAGTGATTTCTTCACCCGGATGATGGACATTATCAACCAGATGCGGTTGAACGGAGAAAATCTATAGAGCTATAGAATCATGGAGAAGATTCTCAAAAGTATGCCTGCCAAGTTTGATTCGGTTATGATAGAAATCGAAGAGTCGATGGATCTGACAACCCTCTCAATAGACGAGCTCATGGGTTCGTTGTAGACACATGAATAGAGGCTAAGTTATTCATCTCAGACCTCTCTAGAGCAAGCATTCAAGGCTCAGGTATCATTTCGAGATAGCGACATATAAGATTCCCACCATGGCGCCTCTAGTTCTCACGAAGGAAGAGGCAAAGGCAGGCATGGGAAAGGCAACAAGCAAGGAGGAAGGTCAAACCCTAGTGAAGGGGAGACCAACTATAATTTCCATCAGCAAGGTGGAAGAGGCATTTCAAAAAATCAGCAAGCTGGATCTGGTTAGAAGGACATGTCAAAGGTCCAGTGCTATTTTTGTAAGAAGTTTGGCCATTACATCTCATAGTGCAAAAAACGGATGGCCAAGGAGAACCAACAACAAGCCCATTACACGGATGAAACCAAAAATGCGATAGGAGGAAATGTGTTGTTGACTTGCAACATTGAGGAGGAGTGCCATAAGAATGTCTTGTACTTAGACAGTGGGTGCAACAACCACATGACGGGGAACAAGAAGATGTTCTCCCAACTGGATGAAACAGTCCAGTCTAAGGTGAATATGGGGAACAACAACAAGGTTCTCGTAATGGGGAAAGGAAAGATCCTCATTCGCACTAGGCATGGCAAATGGAAGCAGATCTATGACATCTACTATGTGTCTAGGTTGAAGCACAACCTACTAAGCATTGGAAAGCTCATGCAAAAGGGACATATGGTCCAGTTCAAATATGGAGCTTGCACCATCAAAGACAAGTCACATGGGAAGATTGCTATAGTGTCCATGACGAAGAACAAAATGTTTACGCTACAGATTCAGATTGAATCATTGATGTCTTTGAGTGTAGTTGTGAAAGATGCTACCTAGCTATGGCATCTCAAATTTGGTTACCTGAACTTCAGTGGCCTAAATCAACTGCACAAGAAGTAGATGGTGAAGGTTTTACCCCTGATAGAGCAACAAAATCAAGTTTGTGAGGGCTACTTAGTCGACAAACAACATAGGGATTCGTTCCCTTCTAGTTAGTCTTGGAGAGCATCACAACCACTAGAGCTGGTGCACTCAAAAATTTGCGGTCCGATGCAAACAAAAAAATTTGTTGGCAACAAATACTTCTTAACATTCATAGATGACTTCAGTCGAAAGACTTGGATCTATGCCATCAGGCTGAAGTCAGAAGCATTTGCTAGATTTAAGGAGTTCAAGGCTCTGGTGGAGAAACAGAGTGGATATCAGATCAAGACTCTCAAGATAGATGGTGAAGGTGAATACATCTCCAATGAATTCCATAACTACTGCAAGCAACACAAAATTTGAAGGCAGTTCATTGCCAGATACACGCCACAGTAGAACGATGTAGCTAAGAGGAATAACTGGACCATCATGGAGATGGCACGAAGCATGATGAAGGCGAAGGGATTACCGCACAAATTTTGGGTAGAGGTTGTAACATGTGCAGTATACCTATTGAACAAATGTCCCACCAAAAGCATGAAGGACAAAATCCATCAGGAGGCCTGGAACGAAGTGAAGCCAAGTGTGGCTCACTTGCATGTGTTAGGGTGCATTGCATATGCACATGTTCCAGAAGAGAAGCGGAAAAAGTTGGATGATAGAGCTAAGAAGTGCATTTTCACAGGGTACAATGAGCAGGCAAAGGCATATAGGCTATACAACCCTGTGACAAAGAAGCTCATCATCAGCCATGATGTGAAATTTCTTGAAGATAAAGCCTGGAACTGGAAGTTGGAGACTGGCCAGTCAAATCCAGTACTAGTACAATATGTTGACTTGGAAGAAGGAAGTGTGTAGCTACCTATAACTTCCAGCAACAACATCGATGCCAGTAGTAGCACAACAACTCCATCTCGATCACCTCCATGTGCAAGTAGCATCTAGAACCTGGTGACGCCAGCGAAGACAAGGAGCTTACAAGAAATCTACGAGGTAACCCAAACCCATGTAGATGAAGAGTACTCTAACTTTGCATTCTTTACTGAAGTTGATCCAGTGGAGTTTGAAGAGGCAAATCAGAATCTAAAATGGGTGAATGTGATGGATGAGGAGATAGCAGACATTGAAAAGAATAAGACATGGCAGTTGGCTGATCTTCTAGCAGGAAGGAAGACCATTGGGGTCAATTGGGTCTATAATACAAAGTTCAACGCCCAAGGAGACGTTGACAAGCATAAGGCTAGACTGGTGGTGAAGGGTTACAAGAAGAAGTCAGGCATCGATTACCATGAGGTTTATGCACCTATAGCCCAACTTGACACAGTCAGGATGATCCTGGCATTGGCAACCCAAAAGGGTTGGAAGATGTACCAAATGGATGTCAAGTCAACCTTCCTCAACGGAGTTTTAGAGGAAGAGGTCTACATAGGCCAGCCACCAGGTTACAAAATTGTAGGCCAAGAGGGAAAATTCCTGAAGCTGAAGAAGGCCCTGTATGGTTTGAAGCAGGCACCCCAGGCTTGGTACAGCTGGATTGATAGTTATTTTTAGGAAAATGGGTTTGTCAAATGCCCATATGAGCACACCTAGTACATGAAGACAAATGAATCAGGTGAGCTCATTATCGTCTACTTGTATGTGGACGATTTGATTTATACTAGCAACAACAATGTCTTGTTCGACCAGTTTAGAACAACCATGAAGGAGTTCGAGATGACGGACTTAGGGCTGATGAAGTATTTTATCGGCATTGAAGTTGACCAATCGGTAGATGGCATCTTCATTTCTCAGGGTAAGTATGCGAAGGATGTCCTGAAGTGGTTCAAGATGGAGGACAATAAACCTACCATCACACCAGAAGCCACAGGTTTGAAGCTAAGCAAGCTGGTTTCAAGGAGGAATGTAGATCCAACCCTGTTCAAGAGGCTAGTTGGTAGTCTGATGTATTTGACTGCAACTCGGCCAGATATGATGTTCAGAGTCAGTCTTATCAATTGTTTCATGGATAATCCAAATGACACGCACTGGAAAGTAGGTAAGAGGATCTTGTGCTACATCAATGGGACATGAAACAATGGCATATTTTATGCCAGACAGGACCAGCTAGAATTGGTCGGCTTCACAGATAGTGACTGGGCTGGCAGTACCGACGATCGAAAGAGCACCTCCGGGTATGCTTTCCATATCAAATCAAGGGTAGTATCATGGGCATCCAAGAAGCAACCCATCATTGCTTTGTACATAGCTAAAGCAAAATATGTCGCTACCACGTTAGCCGCATGCCAGGCAGTTTGGCTACGAAAAGTTCTATGTGAACTGAACTTTCCTCCAGAAGGTGCGACAATAATTTTTTGTGATAACAATTCGGCCATCGCACTGTCAAAGGATCCCATGTTACATGGTCGGACGAAGCACATCGATATTCATTATCACTTCATCAGAGAGTTTATGAAGTCCAGAGAAATTCAACTATAATTTTGCAGATCCAAGGAGTAGTTTGCAGATATCTTCACGAAGCCTTTCAAGGAGAAAAACTTCAGCAGATTGCTAGAGCAGCTTGGAGTCAAAGTGCTCATGAAATCAGGCTTAAAGGAGGGTGTTAGAAATATTAAGACAGATTTCATGCCTCCACCCCAACTGCGCTCCAAACTTGGGCAAAGCCAGACTACGCTTGCGTAGTTAGGGATCCCGAAAAAAAAGGTTTGACATGACATTGCACCTACCCTCTGACAGATGTGACGTCTGACAAATCTGATCGCCACATAAGTTAATTCCAGTTCGACGATTGGTCAAAAACCCTAGTTGAGGATCTATTAGAACCTGTTAAAGGACAAACCCTATCTTCCTCTCCCTATGGCTATATAAGGCAGTTCGGGTCTTCAAACATCAGAGGAAGAAGAGGAGATAAAGTGTGGAGAATAGAGTAGAGAAAGCAAGGAGAGCGTTTCAATGAGCAGTGTGGCTCATCTAATTAATGTCCGAGCAGTCGACTCGACATTTTTCCTTTTAGTTTATCCTACAACTTAGTCTGTAGATGTTGTTATTTCCTCAGTTGAGGACCTCTGTAACCCTCATTTCATATGAATAAATTTTGCTGCTATTTTAGGCATCTTTAGGGTTTGCAGTTATTTTTTATGTGCTAAAGTCTGTTGTTCTCTGTACAAATCGCCTCAGAGCGATTTCGTTCGAGTTCTATAAGTCAGAGCTCAGATCTGAAACATTGCTTTCAGATCCGATGTTTCTCTCTTCTCGTACGGTTCTTGCCAAGCCAGGTAAACCAAGCGGCAGCCGTGCAAGCCTTCAAACGGGAAAATATTGCAAGGCCAAAGTTGGCTAAGTTCGAAAGAGTCTTCCCAACTTCCCTGTGCAACCTGACTGTGCCTGAGATCCATGCGCAACCCGATTGTGCCCAATATCCGAGTGCACCCCGAGTGCGCAAGCGCAACCCAATTGCGCAATTTGTGGGAGTGCACTCTGAGTGTGCAAGTGAAGCGTGAGTCGGGCCTCCCCTCCTGTGCCCTGTGCCCTGCACACTCCACTCTTCGCTCTCAAAGTCGGACATCGACAAATCGAGTCACCCCATCTGCACTTCGCTAGGCACCGTCCACACTCTGCACTTCGCTCTGTCATCACACTTCGGGAAACTTCCTCCTTCACCCTACGTTGTCCGAAGTTCGGTCTTCGCTCCCGATGTCGGACTTCGATGAATCAAAAATAAAAAATTTCACCTTTTAAATCCTTGTTGGTCGATGGTTCATCTTTTATCAAGGTTTTAGCTTTCCAACGACTTCTTGATGGTAGAATCGCATGGTCATATGTGACATTAAGACTCCTTCACATATCCTGACTATGGGGAAAGGGTTGGATAAGAAAGGACTGCATTATTTAATGGGGTTGTCTCGCACCAATAGATGTCGTCAGTTCATATCTATAATTCATATACATATATATATATATAAAAATATATATATATATATATATATATATATATATATATATATATATATATATATATATAGGAAAAGGAGAAAATCGATCAATGTATTGAACTCTTTTCCACAATAATCTATTAGAAAATTCATAAATTCCCTGTCGTATGTCGTATGTTTTTTTTCCTTAAATATACATTTTTCCAACCTTTCTCCTTTAAAATCTCTTTCCTGATTCCTATCTCTTTAGCATGTTCCACTATCTTCCTTGTCCTCATTTTCATATATCTTAATCATTCATAACTCTACTAGTGGACAACAAAAATTGATTAATCTAAATATCTTTGAAACATAAATTTAATACTTTGATAATCAATTTTCTTTTTAGTGATACAAATTTATTTACATAGTTTTGTCATTTTATTCATATATTATAATAATAAAAAAAATTAAAATAAAGGAGACATTAACCTAAGGCCTCCTACAACATTGATGGTTTGGGTGGTCTTGCATCTTTAGCTGTAATTTTTCTAGCTCCTTTTCATTATTATTTTTTTTTATTGAATATAATTGTTGGTTCAAATTATTTATATATATATATATATTACAAAATTTTATATTTAATATGGGTGTAAGTGCATTACTTAATTATTTCATCGAATTAATAATCATTGTGATAAATTTTGCTACTATTCAACATTAATCATATAATATTCTTCACTACATGAAAAGCTTTACCACCATTTTATAGTACTTTAAAAAATCTAATCTATTTGTGAATGAGGCATAGGTTAAATGATCCACCTGAGGGATGGATGGATATTTAGAGGGGGAAAATTACCCACCATGTACAATTCTCGATGGATTTGCTAGGAGCTAAGGTGATCGCGAGGCTATTGTATTTGCTCTACACTCGAGAGTTGGGGGATCAAAGGGGTTACTATGAATGGTTTAAGGATTCCAATTCTAGGATGGAAGGGTTTTTTATGTTTTTATTGATAGATCTAGATGACAAATCTTCTCTAAAGAGTAGTTCCAAATGATAGCTCTTGTCTAGAAAGTAGTTTTATATGATAGCTCTAGACAACAAGTGTTCTCTAAATGGAAGCTCGAAACAGTAACTCTAGAAGGAAAATCTTCTTTGGATAACATCTTAAAATTATAACTCTATATGACAACTATTCTTTAAACAAGTATTCTCTAGATGATAGGATGATATTTATTTAGATAGTAGCTTTAGACGATAGCTCTTCTTTAGATGCTATATCTAGATGGAAACTCTAGATTACATGATCAAATAACTATTTCAAAAGAATTTTATTTTATTATACTCTTATGTGTTAGGTATCAAATATAGAAACCTAAATATATAATATTGTATTGTATATCTAACAAGATCCATAAATAATTTATTATCTAAAGTGGACCTACTATGATGTAAATGTTACTTATTGTATGAAATATTTAATAAAGTATTACTATTTCTTTATTAGGAGTTACTAGCTTAGGTCCCCCACGTGAATGTGGATTGGCCCTTGAGCATTAGGGTTTGGGAAGATGAAAAGCCTATATAAAGGCAAGGGTAAAAATAGAATTCATATTGAGTATTCTTTGTAAAAAATTCTAACTCGTGGAGTAAAGATCATGTGAAGTGATTTCTTCTATAAGGAATAATATTGGTGTTTCCCTACTTGAAGGGTATTTTCATGTCTTATCTTATGTGGATTATTGGAAAATATTTTATATTAATGAGTAGAAATTTATAATATGTAGTATCATAGTGATGATTTTAGCAAAGTGGGGTATTATGTTTTTATAGATTGTAGAGCTTAGAAAAATTCTTCCAAAAATGGTCTCATTTTGTGGGAGCTATATCTCTTTTTTTAGTAATAATGTTTAGAATATTCTTGTACCATCATGTAGATAGCTTTGATTACTACAAAAATATTAGTCATCTATTAAATTCTTATTATTATTAACATAGTTATGGTTATTTGAAGTTGGGATATTTATGCTATTTTTTGACTACATGAAAAATTCATCCAAAAGACAATAATAATATTTCTTAATATGGGTAAGCAAATCTGTTGCCAATTGTTTTTTTGAAGAAAAATTATAGAATGAAATAGTTGAGATTTCTATTTTTTTTTTGAATTTTTTTTGTTATTTAAAACCATAGCTACTTTTTTTTAAAAATGGGTTGAGTCCATGGAGTTAAAAATTATGTTCAAAGATGAAGGATCCCAATTAGAGAAATTAAATGAACATAGAAACTTTGTATATACCACCAAAATATATGTAGATGAAATAAACAAGCAAACCAAAAAATGTGTAGAAGAAAAAAACAAAAAAATAATTTTCAATAAATAACCATAAAGAAAAGAGAATGATAATAGTGTGGAGGTATAAGGAAGCACATATTCTGTGTATGATAGGCCAATCAATGATAAAAAAAATGAATCTAAAAAATATTTTCTATAGGTTCCTAGTTCCATTCAAAAGTGTTTGTCTCCATAAACCTTAACAAAAAGCATACTTTCATTAGTAGGGACTTCACTAATAATTTATAATTTCATTAGTAGGGACTTCACTAATAGTTTATAAGTTCCAACAAGCAGTTTTAAGGATAGATAGTTTTAAGGAGAGAGATGTCAATTTTTTTATGGCTTGAAGATTTATATGGATAAGTATATTTTGCATTATAATTTTCATGTCATTAAGATGGAACAATTGAATGTTGCTCTTGGATATACTTAGTTAGAATATTTGGGTACTATTGGCATTAATTTGCAAAAGTAATATATGAAGTTATGGTACATGAAAAATAAGATAATACTACAAGATGTTTCTTAGCTTAAGGAAAAAGGATCAAACAAGAACTAAGAATAAATTATAGGAATTAATAAGAAGTGAAAGAACATGAAATATAATCTAAGGAGGAGGTGGTAGTAGAGAACAAGAAAAAAATAAAAATAGAATAAAAGGATAAACCAAAAGAGAAAAAATCAAAGGAGCAATATGTTGAAGAGTTAAAAAAATAAGAACATCTATCTAAGGTTAGAGCTTATGCCATCTACACCATCCTAAAAGGAAATAATTATGGAGAAAAAACTTAAATAAATAGAATTATTATGAGGGACATACATCTAAACGAAGGAAACCAAACTTTGGATATGCCACTAATCGCAAATGAAAGCAAGTATGTATGAAGAAGAGTTAAATTTATGACCAGTAAAAAACTACCTCCAACACATGGAACCAAAGAATTAATTATAGATATTCAAATAGAAAAATTATGTATCATAATTAATGAAGACCACCAGTGATTATAGTTTCATTGGGATGGATGGATGATAAATATTGGAATCAGTTCTTAGCATGGCTCAAAAATTCATATTATTTAATTTATTCTTATATTTTAAGGATAAAACATTTGTTAGGGAGGTGGAATGTTAGGTTCCCAAGAGAGGTATTTAATAATATAATATTGTATTGTATAATTAGGATGAGACATAAATAAATTATTGGATAATGCGGGCTGACTATGATATAAATGTTACTTATTGTACAAAAAAGTTAATAAAGATGTAACTATTTTTTTATTATGAGTTACAAGTTTGAATCCCCCACTTGCATGTGGACTAACCCTTGAGAATTATGGTTAGGGTATATGAATATCTTATATAAATACAAGGGTGGAAATATAATTCATGTCAAGCATTCTTTTTAAATAATTTTGGCTCATGAAGTGGAGATCTTATGGATTAATTACTTATATAAGGAATAATATTGGTGTTACCCTACCTGAAATGTATTTTCTTACCTTATCGTATGTAGATTAATGTCTATGGTTGTTTTATTTGATATATATGCATATTAGTAAAATATTTATGTTAATTAAAAGTATAGATTTAGAACAATATGCATATCTTGCATTAACTAGGGTAACAAGATACAAAGAGGATGATTTTTAACACTTTCAAAATACAGTGTCATGCTTTAGATGGATATTTTCTTCATATGACATGTTTCTTGTACTACTTGACAACAACCAATTTCATGATGGAAACTCTTCTAACATAAAATGAATATTTCTTGGATGGATCTACAACTCTAGTCAATATCATCAGAAGAATACGAAAAAATATCTTTTAGTTAATATCATCTCGATCCATCATCATTTTGGCTAGCAAGTGGATCTTGGTTGAGTTGGCATGAATCTTTGTAGGCTTCCACCTCAAATATCGTTGCTTCTTGAGTAAGGTGATAAACTACGGTTGCATGTTGTCCACTCCCTTTTTACAGTGTTTGTTGTTTCTGTAAAATATTTTTAAATCTTTTTTGTTGGATGGTTCCTATTTTTTTTAGGGTTTTAGCTTTCCAATGACTTCTTGATGGTGGAATCACATGGTCGCATGTGACATTAAGACTTTTGCATATATGCTGACAATGGGGAAAGAATTGGATAAGAAATGGCTACATTATTTCATCGGACATTATCTCACACTAATAGATATCATCAGTTCATATATACAGATAAGAAAAGGAGAAAATCGGTCAATGTATTGAACTCTATTTCATAGTAATCTATTAGAAAATTCATAAATTTATTGTCATATGCTTTATTTCCTTAAATATACATTGTTCCAACCTTTCTCATTTAAAATATCTTTCTTGATTCCTATCTCTTTAGCATGTTCAACTATCTTCCTTGTGCTCATTTTCATATATATTAATCATTAACAACTCTACTAGTGGACAACTCAATTTTATGAATCTAAACATCTTCGAAACAGAGATTTAGAGAGTTTTTTTATTTATTTTATTTATGTATATTATATTAGAAAATATTTTTTCTTTATAATTTAAAATTATATATTTAATGTGGGTGTAAGTGCACTACTTAATTATTTTATTAAAATAATAATCATTGTCATAGATTTTGCTACTATTCAACATTAACCATACAATATTCTTCACTACATAAAAAGCTTTGTCACCATTTTACTGTAATTTAAACAATCTAATCCATTTGTGAATGATCCATAGTTTAGGTAATCCATCTAAGGGATGGATGGATATGTAAAGCAGGGAATACTACCCACCATGTATGATTCTTAGTGGATCTGCTAGGAGCTAAGGTGATCATGAGGTTGTGTTTCCTCTACACTCAGGGTTGGGGATCAAAGGGTTCATTAAGAATGGTTTAAGGACTTACTCCAAGTCCAGGATGAAAGGATTTTTTATGTGTTTATCGAGCAAACACTTAAGTTTGGTCTCTACTAGATATAAACTATTAAGAATTAAAGAATAATGCAAGGCAGACAATGATGCAAGCAAAAAAATATTATTCCTAAAATGATTCTTTATTTCGATAAGGAGTATTTCTAATTTGCAAGAAAGCAACTCCCTTCTTTTCCAAACAAGGGTTCAATAAAATGCACAAAATAAATTAACCTAAATGGAAAACTATATGCTATTTTTCTTTTGATGTCTATAAATGGAAACAAAGACATTTTTTATTTTTACCTACAAAAAATAGAGATGAAACACAAACAATAAACAACCTAAAATATCTATTAGAAAACTTACTTGACCCAATGATTGGTCCTAGCTAAATTTTTATCCCAAAATTTCCAACAACTTTAGAATCTACAAAACATATTCAAAACCCTTGGAAACATTGATCAGTATTTGGGGACCTACTTAGGCTGCTATATGATGAAGCTTGGAGGTACAATAGTCAAGCCTCCTTGGTCCTTTTAGCTTATCATTTGGAAATGAAGATGATTGTTCATATTTGGAACAAGCAAAACAAGATATAAAAAAATGAAATAGTGTAGACAGAGTGCATAAATAGAAAGAATATGATAGAAATGAAGTATGTAAGAAGTGAGCTAGGATTTTTGGGAGCAAAAACTTACCTCTAAGACTAGTAATCAAATTCGTACCCCATAAGGGGTAGACATGAATTTGTATCACCAAATTTTCATCCTATACGAAGTGGATTTGAATTTGGTAAAGAGCCTTTTCTAATTTACAAAATACTCGAAATCAATATAAAACATAAAATTAACAATCTAAAGTGACTAATAATGGAAGAAAAACCTAATTAACTTATGGAGAAAGCAAAGAGTAATAAAAAAGTGAAGGTAGCAACAAAAAAGGTAGACCTCTCTTGTTGTAAAGAGGATTCCTCTTGTTCACCAAGAGTAGCTAATCAAAAGAGAAAGAAGAAAAGCAAAACAAAAATCCAAATGTAAATATTTGTCAAGAGCATTTTTTGTAAAAGATGAGATAGATGAAGATCAAATTTAGAAATTCGCTTAGGACTTAGAAATTATGGTAAAAGGGACTCCAATCCTCTTATATAAGAGGTATGGAGGGGTAAAAGGTAGGAAAACAAAACTTAAACATGGTCAAGGGCCGACAACACAAAGAGTTGATGCAAGGCTAGGGTTTTTGAGAGAAAAATCAAATATTACCAAATTCATGCCCTATACTTGAAAGGTGCAAATTTGGCATTTGAAATTCATACCCTAAACTAGGTGGATGTGAATTTGGAAAGGCTAAACAAAGGGGAAAATGAGGGTTCAAAGTTGCACTTAGCAATTTTGAGGGGAATCTAAGGGACCTAAGAAAAATGACTCATCTTGATGGGTAAATTTTTCATGTGTACATTTTACCCCCTCTTTGATGCATTTACGGCCAAATAAATGCATTAAAGAAAGATGTAGACACCTACGTGTAAATAATGATGAACACAAAAAGGGGTGGTTAGTTTAGGTAAAGGGATGGTGCATAAATGGTGTCATTCCAAAAACTTTGAAAATTTTCATGTTAATCAAGGCAATAAAGAAAATTAATGCCTCTAAGGATAGGGTGATCCGTCAAGTTTTAGAACTAATGCAAAATTTCTCAAAAAACTCAAAATGGTAAACACAAAATAAAATAGAACAAAAAATAGAAAGATACAAATAAAAAAGAACAAAAAGAAAGAAGAAATGAGGAGAGAGAAATTTTGGGACTTAAAATTAAATGAACAAAAGTCTTAATGTATTCACAAATTCTGTTACAATATATAGGCATAAAGCCTATGAGGGAGATATGCCAAGTGTCATAAGCTCCACTCCAAGTGTCAAAACAGAATACACAACTTCAAATAAAACTGAAGACATAGGACAAGTGGCAGAAGGCAAGTGTCAAACTGTTAAACTAAGGTATAGTGCACATTATAATAATATTCTAACATTCCCCCTTAATATGCACTATCCTAAAAAGTAAAATAAGTCAACATTAGATAATATTCCCCCTTAATGTTGACTTCTATTACATAGATAGAGCAATTGGCTAAACTGAGAAAACTTGTCTTTCCCAAGTGACTTGGTGAATATGTCTGCCACTTGATATTGAGTTGGTACATACTCCATGTGTATAATATCTTTTTGGACCATTTATCTAATTAAGTTATGATGGATCTCAATGTGCTTTTTTCTAGGAAAAATTGGATTCTTGGTCATCTTGATGGTACTTTGATTGTCACAATACATATGTTAGACCATGTATGAATAGCCCAATGTCATGAAGTAATTGCCTCAACCAAATTACCTCCTTAGTTGTATCAACTGATGCTCTATATTCAAATTCTACTGAATATGATGAAATTGTGTTCTACTTCTTTGTGCTCCATGAAATAGAACCTTGGCCCAACTGAAAGCAATAACCTGATGTTGATCTTCTAGTTTCAGGACAACTTGCCTAATCTTAATCTGTGTAGCCAATCAAATAAAAATCATTACATGATGTATACATAAGGCCATGATGGGGAGTGACCTTGAGGAATCTCACAATCCTCTTAGCTGGTATCCAATGGCTCTTCTTAGGGTCCTGCATGAATCTGGAAATAAGGCCAACTAAATAGCAAATATCTGGTCTAGTTGAAGTAAGTAGATCAAACTTCCAATTAGTTGTTTGTAAAGGGTACCATCAACCCTTTATTGATCATCATTATTGACCAATTTAAATCTGGTTTCCATGGAAGTTAGAGAGGGCTTACACTCCTCCATGTGAAACCTCTACAAAATAGACTGAATGTATTTAGCTTGTGAGATAAAAATCTTACCAGGTTGTTGTCATACCTCTATGCCTAAGCAATAGTGGAGTAGGCTCATCTCAAAATTCTTGCATAAGTCCTCCTTGAAAAACCTTATTCCTTCAGTGTCATCACCTATAATGAGAAGATCATCCACATACAATGTAACCAAAATGATGCAGTTCCTGCAATGTTTCACATAGAGAGTATATTTTGATGCAGATCTAGTGAATCCATGGTTGATGAAATTGGAGTCAATATTTGAGTACCAAGCTCGGGGTGTTTGCTTCAACCCATATAGATATTTCTTCAATATAAGGACTTTGTTTTCTTGAACTTCAACTATGTAACCTGTTGGCTGGTTCACATACACTTCCTCCTTTAACTGACCATTGAGAAATGCACTTTTGACATCCATTTGATATATAAGCCAATGTTTTTGAGCTGCCATAACAATAATTGTCCTGATTGTAGTCATTTTTTCCATGGGAGAAAATGTCTCCTCATAATCAATTCCCTCCTTTTACTTATAGCCTTGAGCTACTAGGCGAGCCTTATAGCGATCTAGTGAGCCATCTGCTTTATACTTTGCCTTGTATACCCATTTTGTGTAAATGGTATATTTACCTTTGGGTAAATCAACTAACTCCCAAGTGTGATTCCTTTCAATGGAATCCAGTTCTTGATCCATAGCATGAACCCATTTAGGATCACCTAGTACTTCTTTGACATTAGAAGGTTCAGGTTGGTTAAGGACTTTAGCCATGAGGGCATAGTTCACTTGGTGTCTTAGGGCTGAAGGCCTTTTACCTGTATAAGTAGGTAAATGACCTTGGGCTTCATCTATTGTGGATTGAACCCACTTAGGTGTAAAATAAATTGAACAGTATTTCATTATTGAATCAGCATTTAAATAATACATTTGTAGCTTAAAATAAACTCGGAGGTTGTGGAACCACCCGAGGTAAAAATAGAGATTGTTATAGAAAATAACAATACGCCTAAATATACCTAAATAATGAAATAAATAAGATATCAATATGATATGCTAACATCCCCAATTATTACATTATTTATGTAATTTAATAACTACTAATATCCCCCCTAATTACATCATTTGGTAATACAAAGAGAGCTACGAAACAATTCAAATTTGACACGTGCAAGTGCCTTAGTGAAAATGTTTGCAACTTGAGCATTGGTGGAAATGTGCTGAATCTGAATTCGGTGCCTTGGAACTTCATCTCGAATGAAGTGACATTGTGTTTCAATGTGCTTGGTTCTTTCATGATGTATTGGATTCTTGACAAGATTCAAAACACCCATGTTGTCGCAGAACAAGTGTATTGGAGATTTTGATGGAAGACCCATACTTGTGAGGATGTGACGCAACCATATCACTTCACACATAGCTTCACATGCGGCATGATATTCTACCTCTGTTGATGAAATAGCAACCACCTATTTCTTCTTGTTGTGCCAAGAGACAGGACCAGATCCAAGATGAAACAAATATCCTGAAGTTGATTTATGGTCATCATATGATCCGGCATAGTTAGAGTCCATGTATCCTTGTAAGAAGAATTTGTTGTTCCTCTTATATTCTAGGCCATATTCCATTGTGCCATGGACATAGTGAAGAACGCGCTTTGCTACTTTCCAGTGTGTAGTCTTAGGCTCCTACATGAACCTCGAAAGATAGTTGAGCAAATACGAAATATGTCCTAGTGTTGGTCAGATATATGAGACTCCCAATCAACTGGCAATAGAGAGTACCATCGACCTGAGGTGAATCATCATATTGCGATAACTGAATTCCTATTTCCATCGGAGTTAACATTGGCTTGCAATCAGTCATGCGATATTTTTCCAATAGGGTCTTGGCATATTTTTTCTGAGACACTTTGATGTAGTGCTCCCTGTCGGTCGACTTCCAGACCAAGACAATAATGGAGAAGTCCGAGATCTGACATCTCAAAATATTGACACAAGTCTCTTTTGATAGTAGAAATCATTGTTTCTTAACTCCTTGTAATGAGCAGATCATCAACATAGAGTACAAGCAACACTATTTCAGAACCCTGTTTCTTAAAATAGAGGTTTGCATCTGCGAAAATCTCTTAAAACCATGCTACAAAAGGTGATGATCCATTTTTATATACCAAGCCGGAGGGGCTTGTTTCAAACCATACAAGGATTTTACCAATCTGCAAACTTTCTATTGTTGGCCTTCCACATCAAATCCTTCCGATTGAGTCATGTAGACTTCTTCTTGGAGGTCACCATTTAGAAAAGCACTCTTGACATCCATTTGGTGTACTTTCCACCCATATTGCGCTGCCATAGCACAAAGAACTTGAATGGTTGTCATCCGAGCAGTAGGTGCAAAAGTTTCCTCATAGTCAATGCCTTCTCTTTGAGCATAGCCCTTTGCAACAAGTCGGACCTTATGCTTATATATTGTACCATCTGACTTATACTTCACTTTATACACCCATTTGCAGCCTATGGGCTTCTTTTCGTATGGCATATTGACAAGCTTCCAAGTTTTGTTTTTCATCAAAGACTTATACTCTACATCCATAACAGCCTTCCACTGAGGCTCACCAAGAGCAACTTGCAATGATGCGGGTTCAAGATCATCTATGGAAGACATAAATACCCTATCACTATCAATATCCATATCTTTTGTATCTCTCTCTGGATCTATAGAAAGTTCCTCAAAATATTGACACAGCTCATCAACCCCAGTATTCTCTGTTGCAGCTTTCTCCTGTCGAGCCATGTTGCGAGTACGAGGCCTATCCAATGTCAAATCTGGTGGAGTGGATAGCTTAGAGTATTTGATTGTATTTGTATACCACTTTGGATTCTTCTTATGAGGTGTTGAAGAATATGAAGATGGACCTCCAACTTTTGATGAAGGAGATTTATCAACCTTAGGTTCCACAAGGTCTAGGTATACATCTGATGTGGGTTCTGATGTGAAAGCCTCATCAAAAACTACATCTCTACTTATGTGTATCTTCTTGGTTAAGGGATTAATCAAATGATAACCCTTAGAGTGCTCATCATACCCAAGAAGAATACACTTCAATGTCTTCTCATCTAGCTTCTTCCTTTTCTCTTTTGGTATGTGCATGAAAGCTTTACATCCAAAAATGCGTAGATGAGAAATGGAGGGTTTCCTACCACTCCATGCTTCCTATGGAGTTATTCCTTATAAATCCTTTGTGGGTGCCCTATTCAATAGATATACTGTTGTGGTGACAACTTTTGTCCAATATAGTTGCTCAATACTAGCTCCTGTGAGCATGCAACGAACCATTTCCATGATGGAATGATTCCTCCTTTCAGCAACTCCATTTTGCTGAGGAGTATAAGCAGTAGTTAACTGTCGTGTGATCCCATTTTATTTCAAAAACTCAAATAATTATTTAGAGGTGAACTCCCCCTCTCGATATGAGCGAAGGGTCTTTATAGAAGTCCTTGACTCCTTTTCAATAGATTTCTTGAATTGCTGAAAGAAGCCAAATGCTTCAAATTTTAGTTGAAGAAAGAATACCCACATATTTCGTGAGTAATCATCTACGAATAACTGAAAATACCTCTTACCCCCATAATTTTTGGGAGTGAAGGGACCACATAGATCGGTTTGAATCAACTCCAGAGGTTTCTTTGCTCTTGTAGAGCTCCTTTCAAAAGGCACTTTATGCTGCTTTCCTGCCAAGCAATAAGAGCAAACTGGTAAAGTGGTCGAAATGGAAGGATGACCTTTTACCATTTCATACTTACTTAACACAAGTAAGTAACCAAAACTCAAATGTCCATATCTCTTGTGCCATAGGGAAGTTGCCTCCTTTGTAGAGGCTGTCATGGCAACATGTGGAGTAGAGATAGCATCTAAGGCAAATAAGCCATGCTTATATGAAGTAGTGGCAATGTTCTTACCCCTCCTGGTAATAGAACAACACTTCTTGCCTCCCTCAACACTACAGTGCACAACCATATCTTTGTCCATAATTTGTGTGACTGACAACAAATTGTTTGCCAATCCTAGAACATAGAGAACTTTGTCAATCTAACACTTGCCATCAGGAAGAGTGACTAAAATAGTACCTTCACACTGAACCTTGTAGGTTTTATCATCAGCAATAGTGACAAGTTTGCCCTCTTTGGCCTCAAAAGACTCAAACCATGATTTTTCACCAGTCATGTGCTTACTGGCTCCAGAATCAACATACCAGATAGGATCTATCTCGCTTGGACACTCGTGGTAGTCATGAGAACTTTGTGGGCTCTCTCAGAATCCATGTCAGATTTTTCAACAACAACATTCACTTGTTGTTTGTTCTTTTGTGGTTTGTTCCGACATTTCTATTTTGATTGTTTATTCTTATGCCAACATTTATTTGTATCATGACCTTCTTTGTGACAGATCTTGCAATAGTGTTTTTTCTGTTGAGGTTGTTGAGTTTGTTTCCCTCCTTTTGAATCCTTTTTTGAATTCCCTCACTTCTAAAAATTACCCTTCTTCTGGTTCTTCCCTTTCCTGTTGATGTAGAGGGCAGTGTTAGAAGAATCATCTCATTGTAGTTGGTGTGCCTCCTCCTCTTGAAGCATATTAACCAATTCTACAAAAGTAACTTTCCATTGTGAAACCTGAAGGGAAGTGATCAACACCCAATAAGAATTAGGTAAAGCTCTCAATACAATTGAGGTAAGGAGCTTATCATCAACTGGTTCTCCTAAAGAATTCAACTTGCTTTCAATTCAGACACTTTGCAAAGAAAAAATTCAATTGTCTCCCCCTGTTTCATGCTTAGACTGTGTAATTGAGATTGAAGAAATAGAATAGTGGAATCATTCTTTCCCTCATATATAGTATTAAAGGCATCCCATGCCTCTTTACTATTCTCACAGTCAGCAATATGGGGTTGAACTTCATCAGCCACAACAAGCAAAATGAGAACCTTTGCTTTGTTGTCTAGCTTGTCAAAGTCTTTTTGAGTAGTAGATGGAGCTGTAGCACCAGTAGTAGATGAATGTCTTGTTGTTGCTCTAGATATAACATCTCATAAGTCATCCATGACCAGGATAGCCTTCATCTTGTTTTTCCATGGTGTGTAATTAGGACCTTTCAACAACTGATGAGAATCAGTCATTAATTTTGCAGACATGGTGAAGGTTCCTTATAACACCAATTGGTCCCCCTTTCTATATACCTTGTGCTAGGCCATTATACCATACAAAATACCTACCCTTACGTGAGGGAAACTATAGGTATTTAGAAAGATAAAAAAAATCATGCGCCCTTACATGAGGGAAACTATAGGTAATTTTTAGAGATCATACGATACGTGGAACTTAAGCAGTACTGAAATGGAATAGTCTTGTTGATGGAACCTACCATAGAAAGTCTGCAATCCTCATGCATGGGACGTAACTTCCCCTAAACACTTTGGATTTCAGAACTTTCTTTAGGATTTACGCCTAAACACAAGAACTATTAGGGTAATGGATGGAGTAAAAAAAATGCAAAATGGCAAACTTATCTCTCCCCGACAATTTATAGAGAAAAAGCTCAGATGTCGTTGTGGCAGCTATATTAGGCGGCGGATACAGTAGCGTAATCACGACACCTTTACCTGTAAGTTATGGCCAGAGGTATCACAAATACCGAATGCTGTAGTGCAATAAATTGCATGGATGGATTTTAATTATTCTAGGGACTTAAGAGTGAATTTCATTTTAAATTTTAATGTTATAGTGCAAAAAATGAAATATGCAACATACAACATAAAAGTGCCCACAGAAAATACCCCCAAAAAAAATTTCTTAACAAAGAATTTTTTATAATTATTATATATTTTTAAAGTTAAAAAAAATAATTTTAATTTATATAGTTTTAAAACTATAGAAAAATAAATTAAAATTAAAATTTTAATTTTAATTTAACTAAAAAAACTTTAGAATTTTTTTTTACCTTTTTTTCTCTCCAAGGGAGATTCGGCGGGATTTGAACTCCCAACCTGTAGGCTCCCTGAGCCTTACCGCATAGTCCACCACCAGGTGGACTAGCGGGATGATCTGAAAGGATTAGGGACCCCCTCCTATTTGAGGAGGGTCCCTAGCCCCTTTCCCCTGCACGGCCGCTTGGCCGCAGCTTCCTCTGTGGCTGGTGGCTGTGGGAGGCCTACTACGGCATCCGCAACAAGTGGTTGCAGTGGCTACAGCAGGCGGTCACGAAAACTGAAGGCGGTTGCGGTTGTAGCAGATGGCCATGGTGACTAGACAGCATGCGATTGCTATTGTTGTAGGTGGCCGCGACTACTATATGTAGCCACGGTTGCAGCAGGCAGCATGCATCACTATCGCACGTCATGCGTCACGCACGACATAGGAAAGGAGGGGATGGCACGAGAAAAATTGTGCAGGGTGGGGGGGTGGTTGGCGTGATAATAAAAATTGCGCAGGGGGGAAGGGTGGCGCGGTCGTGCGTGATTAAAATATCACGTCGCGGGGGGGTGGGGGGCGCGTGATTAAAAATAAAATCACACACGAGGGGGGGGGGAGGGAGGGAGGGAGGGAGGGAGTGGCGTGAGGAAAAAAAATGCACAGGAGGTGTGCAGCGCAGGTGGGGAGGGGATGGTTCTGAGTGTTTTTTATTTTTAAATATGCGTGCTTAGAAAAAAAACACGCACAAACCAGCACTAGGAAAAAAAATTTCCCAGACCAGCGCTGGAAAAAAATTTCCTAGACCAGCAAGCTTCCGCTTCCTCCCAAAAAAAAAACTACTTTTCTCCAGGCAAGACCAGCTCCAAAAAAATGTCGCGTCCTCTCTCTCTCACCCTTCTGGATCTAATGCGATGTAAATTAAACCGAACAGTATTTCATTATTGAAGCAACATTTAAATAATACATTTGTAGCTTAAAATAAACCCGGAGGTTGTGGAACCACCCGAGGTAAAAATAGAGATTGTTATAGAAAATAACAATATGCCTAAATAGACCTAAATAATGAAATAAATAAGATATCAATATGATATGCTAACATTAGGTAAAGTATTGGATGATGTTACTTGATCATTAGATGGAGTATTAGGAGGATATGGAGGACATGGATCATTTATGGCAAGTTCTTCTTGTGGATGAATTTCTTGATTTACGAGTGAAGGGGAAGGACTATATGATATTGTATGCATGAATGGAGCAACTCTTTCATGATTTATTTATAAAGTGGGGGTCTTAGGAGTATTATATAGGAGATACTCATGAAAGGTAACATTCCTAGATAAAATGATTTTCTTTGAAACAGGCTCATATAATTTATATGCATTGGCACTATCACTATAGCCAACAAAGATGCATTTTTTGCTCTTATCATCAAACTTATTCCTTTTATTATGAGGAATATGAGAATAGGCATCACATCCAAAGACTCTCAAATGGCCCACATAGGGTGTCCTTCCACTCCATGCTTCTTCAAGTGTTCTTTCATGTAAGGCCTTTGTGTATGACCTATTAGTCAAGTATGCAACAGTAAGAACAACTTCTCCCCAAAATGAGTTAGGTAATATAGTAGCATGTAACATTGATTTTGCCCTATTTGTGATTGTTTGATTCATCCTCTCAGCAACTCTATTTTTTTGCGAGGTATAAGGGGTTGTGAATTACCTCCTTATCCCATGGTACTTACAAAAATTGAAGAATTCATGGCACTTGTTGAAAGAGAAAGTGGCTATCAAATCTCCACCTTAAGATCAAATAATGCTGGAGAATAAAAAAACTCAAAATGACAAACACAAAATAAAATAGAACAAAAAAGAGAAAGATACAAAGAAAAAAGAACAAAAATAAATAAGAAAAGAGGAGAGAGAAAAAGATGGATAAAAAGAGAAAAGGGTGAAAAATGAATTCATTTTCATTGCAAGAAGAAGAAGAAGAAATCTCTAGATAAAGTGAGAAGAATGGTGTTTCCTGCACATCGTACGACCATTATGAGGTGCAAATCCAACACTACAACAGATCAAGCATGGGTATGGACCTAAAACCAATTTTAGACTAGGTTAGATTAGGGTTTTAGCTTAATATTTTTTGTTTGATTAATGTGTAGTATTATGATGAAACTAATGAAAGCTTGTTAATGTGTATGATTACAGCATGTACTTTGGACTAGACAATTGTGATTGAGCATGCTAAAGGAGGATATGAGAGGACTCACAACAACAAATAAGGATACCTTTTGGGATGTGGGGCTACTATATATGGTAGAGATACATTGTGTTGAGGCAGGCAGGGCACTATTAAAGGTGTTGGTCAAGCGATGGTATCTAGAGTCATCCATATTTCGGTTATCAACAAGGAAGATGACTATCACAATAGAGGATGTGGTTTGCATCTTGAGGATATCCATTAGGGGGAGGATGATTTATAGGGTATAAATATCGCATGTAGCATTAGAGGGATGGTTAGGGAACTCGACACATGAGATTCAATAAAGTAGATTTAATGTTGATGAGATGTCATAGTGATATTTATTTGGGGTACTAACTTCTATACATTATGGGGTGGTGGCAAGGATGTTAGTATACCATACGAAAAAATAACAACTACCATGGGCAATGGCATGAGTAGTGGCAGACATTCAAAACTAGTACGTTAGGTTTGCATAGGGACTATATGTGTTGGCCCACCTATACAAAATATTATATAATGTTGTGTATAGGTGTCATATAGGGTTAGTTTATAATATGTTGATCTAGGTGTGGTGTTAGAATTATATGTTGATTTGTAAATCTCATGCATTTCTAGGGCTATTATCCAACCTAGAGTGGCCAATATCATATAGGTGGAGCTAACACTTTGAATGTGTGTAGAGAACATATGTAGGTATCCTGCCACTAGGAATTTAGGTAATAGACAAGTTACAAGATCACATTATCATATGGAAATTATAGTATGTACACCTTGGGTAGGCTGAGGATGCAAAGTATTTGCCTTAGATTCAAAGGATTTGGTGGGTCACCATAGAGATGATAAAGTGGGAGCTTTATCAATTTGACTGATTATATTGGAATTCTCTAAGATATTTTGGATTTGGGTGACTACTATTTTAGGAGGGTTTAGAGGGACCCATAAAGAATCAAATAGGGCCCTAATATAGGGAGGTTTGCAAGCAGGACCTATAAAACCCACTATATTTTGACCTACGATTTTATGATGTCAAAGTGGCCTTTGGGTATTGAAGACGATATAGGGGTATTATTCCCCCAAGGATATTTCCACCAATGCTAGTGTAGAGGTGCTAGGTGATGGATTGGTTAATGCTATTAACACTTTGAGAGGCTAACCAACACACAATAAAGTAACGCTAAAGGGGTCAAAACTCACATAAGTAGATATAGATTCATGTTTGGTTGAATATGGTGATCGTCATGAGGATGACTATCACTATATCTATATTAGTAGGGGGAGCAACAAGAGGTGTTTCTAAAAAAACATAAGTAGGACCTAGCAAGGTTGCAAGTTATGAGGACTCGATGAGGGAGGTAAAGGTGCTCTGATCCAATATGGTAGCCATGCAAGCAGAGATGGACAATATTTGCATATAGTAGGACTAGGCCCTAGCAACATGGAACATGATGAAGGCTGATGTAGAGTCTCTTAGTGGGGATATGGGTTGTCTAGAGTAGGAGTGGTAGTAGGCCTTGACAAAGAGGATGGTTGTCATTATAGGCAAACAACAAGAAGAGGGGACTCAAATATTATAAGAGTTGTAGAGGGAGACCTACTACCAAGTTATTCTAAAAGATCAAAGGATTCCTCCACCATCCTCCCTACACTCATAGAGTAGCTCACAGTCATAAACATGATATATTTCATGATATATGAACATACCCCCACCAAGACCACCTCCAGTAAGCAGAGTAGAGGAGATAGACTCACATGGCTAGGGAAGGGATCGAGATAACATGCCAATTTTAATTATGACATGCATCCATGGGGTTGGTCAAGTTTTTCAAGGTCTCTATTATGGCATAATGATTTATTGAAACACACTTTATACTTTACAAGTTATATATATTTCACTTTATTTATGTTTTAACAATGTGTGAATTATGTGTGTGCTTTTACTTGTTTTATTATGCATGATTGGATGAATGAATGCACAAAATGCATGATGAACAAAAATGTATGATGAATGAACTTTAAAATGAAAAATGATCATAACTTATGAATGTAAAATGAATGAACCTAATTAAATAAAATACCTTAAAAAATATTTAAGAAGTGAATGAAGGAAAAAAATGATAAAGAAATAAAAGGAGAAAAAAAACAAGAAGGAAAAACAAAAACTACACTCTAGACAAATTTGTGTCTTGTAAAATGGATTGTGAGTTTGTATTAGAGTGAGTTCACACCCTTTAGGGATAGGAAATGAAATTAGAAAAAGAGGAGAAAAGAAGGAAAAGAAAGATAATAAGCTACAATACGAAGAAAGAGAAGGTCAAAGAAAGCAAAACAAAGATGCTTAGGGCATGATATTTGAATCAACATAGATTGCAAGGTGTTAATAATATCAAATGATCATAAGATAAGCAAAAAAGAAATGAAAATATGGAGTGAAATCTTGTGGGGATGTATGCTCACAAATTCCTAGGGATGAAGCGAAACCCGTGATGGGTGTAGTGCTCATGAGTGATCATGAAACTATCCTATGAAGGTATTATGCTCATTGAAAAGAATAAGTATGGAGTGGTACCTGCTATGGGTGTGATGCTTTCTAATGGCTAATGTGGAGAGATAACCACTAGGATATGTGCTCACAAATGGTCTAAGGTGGAGGCTAGTGCTCATTTGTGGCCATGAAGCTATCCCATATGGGGTGTAATATTTGATTAAGTTGCCAAAAGTATTGTAACATGAGCTAACTAGGGGGTATTCACCACAACATCCAAGAATTAGTCAGCCTCAATGTGAATGGGGGACCCCTTTCTTTTACCTCCTTTAATAAAATGACTAATAATGGATTTGTATCTAAAGAAAATACACCAAGTAATATTGGTACAACATCAAGGTATAGATATAAATAGAATTCAATATTTTATCATATATATAAGAGAGAGGATCATAGTACAAAATTTTGTAGATAAAAATAAGAAAATTAGAATCAAGGAAATCAAATGAATATGAATCAAGGAAGTCAAATGAATAAAATAGTACAGTAAAAACAATATCAATATTAGTATCAATATAATCTTCAATGACAACAACAATGTCAATATAAATATCAATAATGTCAATAGCATACTCAATACCAATATTATCATCAACAACAACCTCAAATACAATTTAGATAAGAAAATAAAAAAGGAAAATTAGTTCAAGAAATTCAAGATTTAGAAGGAACATTAGAAGGAAATGAATTCAAATATCTTACAATTAAACACTTGTTAATGAAGATATCTATTCCTCTTTTTTTTTATGATATTGATGTTGCAAATGTTCTAGAAAATTAGAATATAGGATAAAATACTTCAAAATATAAGGCAAATTCAAGACTAAAACTGAAAAGAACAAAATAAAAAAATAGAAGAAGAAGATTAGGAAAGCAAAGAGGAAGAAAGCTAAAAGAAATACAATTTAAAAGCAAGTGATAGAACAAGAACCTGATGAATCACATGCAATATCATATACTAAAGACTTGAGAAAAACCCTAAAGGAAATATATTGAAGATGAAGACAAATATTGAATACTAAAGTATTCAATAACCAAATAATGTAATACAAGGGGGTGTTGAATTATATTGTATTATTTGGTACATGCAATGTACCCCCATTGTACCTTCATTGTAAAAATGTAGATATGCAATAGATTAGGGTTTTTATCTTTAGTTTAGGTTATTGATTTATATTTCCATTTTATGTAAGTTCTCATGTGTAGGAAATGCACAAGTGTCATGTGATTTAGAGTGCAAGTGTATATTGAGAGAATGTGCAAGTCTCATAGTTTCAAGTATGCATGTAATAAAATAGTGAAGAGTCTAGTATACAAGTGGCAAGACAATAAGCCAAAGGTATTGGGAGTTTTCATATGGATAACAATATTCAAGTGCATAAGGAGTCATATTCTATGTCTATATTATAGAGATAAAGATCCATATAATGCAACATAAATATAACATGAATACAACATGCGAAAAGGAAGAAAATAGTTGATAATAAATCTTGTATACAAATTCTGAGCAATTCATTTATAAGTACTCTTCATGCTTTTACATGAATGATTTTGGTCATTTTACATTCATATTTGATATTGTAAGTGAATATTATCTCATTATTATATTGTCCCAGATATACATTTTATTTCTCATTTATATTAATCTACTCTTCATTATTGATATTTCAACCTTTAATATTGTGGCTTGTTTATATTTAGACATATGATATTTTGAGATATTAAGGCTTAAAATCCAACACCAAGTACCTATAAAATCTATTGACATATAGTAGATGACCTTAAAAAATAAATAAGCATCATGTGAGTTAATTAGTATTCTTTTCTATGTGACCAATACGACAATGATATTCATGTACATAGTGAATGGAATTATACATTTGTTCATAAGATCCTCCATGATTGTTTACAAGGATGTTATCCTTGTATTTAGTAGGAGATAACAATAGAACTTACAACATATGCACCATGTTCTAAACACTATACACATATAATCTTAAGATGAATCTAGGCAAGTGCACCTTTATTGTCTCATGAATCCTTTACCCGATCGACATCATTGACCAATAGGGGTGTTTTGAACCTCCTTGGTCATCCACAAGGAATAGTACCAATTTATATAAATATTAAAACTCATACTCTCAATGAATATAATAACATTCACATGTATGCTAGAAAATAATTAAATTAATTCATGAACAACTCATATAAGATAAAACATGAAAATTCTTTAATTTATTCAATTAATAGTCAGCCCTTGGGGTGGGGCAGCATCATATAGTGCTCCTTATTGGAAAAAAGACACTCCTTAACATATATTGATTTGAGATATATACAATATTCTTCTTATCCATATGCCTCTATGAGTTTTTTCCCACATTTATAATGCCCAACTACCTACCACTCCCATTTATCCATACATGTGGAATAATTTCATCTATTATAACATTATAATATTTAAATAATATTATATATAGTAGTCATTTGGAAATGACCAACAATAAAGAACCTAACAAAGATCAAAAATGAAAGTGATAGGAATAATTTATCTAAAATAGTAGGATATGAGCACAAAGAGAAAGGGTATTACAAGAATTTTTTTCCTAATAAGGCATCTAATTTAGGAATAAATACTAATGATATGGATAAAGTTTCAATTAAAATTGTTGATCTTATTCAAGATAACAAAGAAGATGTTGTTAATCTTACAATGACACTGAGAGGGGGGGGTGAATCAGTGTAGCTCTTTTAACTTGAATTTACAACTCTTAATACAGTAGCAATTAAAACTAATTACTAGATACAACAAATATAACACAAGAGCATTACATAACACAAGATTTAACGAGGTTCACCAATGTGGCTACTCCTCAAAAATGACTGCTTGGACTATCATCCAAATCCAGCCTTTGCAAAGCACCAACTTTACAATCAATTTACCAGCAACCACTAGAAGGAGCACCAACCCCTTATTTATCTGCACCAGCAGAAAGGAGCACCAAAACCTGATTTTCTAGCAACTAATGGAAAGAGCACCAACCCTTGATGCCAAGCTGCAACCTGGACTTCAATTTTGAATCTATAAGATTGACAGAAAGATACCTTTGTTTTTGCAAGATCCTGACTGGTCTTTCTTCACCTTTGCACTCCCTACGTACTCTTCTTTCTCTGTGCAATCACTTTGCACACTCTTCTATTGAGCAAGGTGCAGCAAAAGTATTGTCATTGTTGTCAACACAGATAGATTGATGCGCTTGATGCAGTTCAGAGGTCAATCAGAACATGTACAGTGAATTTCCAAGAAGAAAGAAGTGGCCCAGATTCAAAAATTTGTAGAAAAAGACAAGTAAGAAAACTGTCACGATATCGCGACATGTTTTCTGTCGTGATTTCATGACAAAACTGAGGAGAGAGAAGGCGCAGCCAAAAATGTCACGATTTCATGACAAAACGAAGGAGAGAGAAGGCGCAGCCAAAAATGTCATGATTTCACGACAAAACTGAGGAGAGAGAAGGCACAGCCAAAAATGTCGCGATTTCATGACATATCGGAGGAGAGAGAAAAAGCTGGAGAAACTGTCACGATTTCGCGACATGCTGGAAGGAAAGAAGCAAAGTTGAAAAACTGTCGTGATTTCGTGACATGTTTGGAGTAAAGGCGCAGGCAATGAAAAGTGTCACGATTTCGCGACAAGTTCGATGAAGAAGCGCCAAGGATGAAAAGTGTCATGATTTCACGACAAGTTCGGAGAAGAAGCGCCAAGGATGAAAAGTGTCGCGATTTCGCGACAAGTTCGGAGAAGAAGCGCCAAGGATGAAAAGTGTCACGATTTCGCGACAGGTTCGGAGAAGAAGCAATAAGGCAAAAAGTTGTAGCGATTTCGCTACATGTTGGATTTTCGCTGGTCGAAGCAAAGAGAAAGTGCTAAGTCAAAAAGTTGTAGCGATTTCGCTACATGTTGGATTTTTGGAGGCCGTAGCAAAAGAAATTGCAAAGGGAAAAAGGTGTAGCGATTTCGCTACATGTCTTGATTTCGCTAGTGCATGAAGAGAGAGTTGTACGGATGCGAAAGATGTCGCGATTTCATGACATGTTGCATTTTTGCGGGCGAAAGGCAAAGAACAACGCTAAGGCAGAAAAGCGTCGCGATTTCGTGACATGTTGCATTTTCGTGGGCGAAAGGCAAAGAACAGCGCTAAGGCAGAAAAGCGTCACGATTTTGTGACATGTTTCGATTTCGCTGAGGCATGCGAAGTAGAGTGCAGGAAAGCAAAAAGCATCGCAATTTCGTGACATGTTCCATTTTCGCGGGTGCAAGCGAAGTAGAGTGCAAGAAAGCAAAAAGTGTCACGATTTCGTGACATGTTCCATTTTCATGGGTGCAAGCGAAGTAGAGTGTAGGAAAGCAAAAAGTGTCACGATTTCGTGACATGTCCCATTTTCACGGGTAGGAGACAGAAAGGAGCTAGAGGCAGCAAATGCGTCATGATTTCGTGACATGTTCTATTTTCGTGGTTGCATGCCGAGATAAGGACTAGGAGGTGGAGAACGTCGTGATATCACGACAGGTCAGGTTTTCATGGTCAACTATCAAGAAAAGGTCAAAGGGGCAGAAATGTCATGATATCGCGACATGTCTTAGTTGCACAGGTAAAAGCCGAGAAGCTTACACAGTGACAGTTGTCGGGAAAGTGCAGAAGAAAATCATATAGCCAGTTATGTTAGAGTTAGCTGGAGTCAGAACTGAAGTTACAGGTGGTAGAACAGTGCATTAAAGACAAGAACGGCTGTTACAGGGCCGTGATGCTGCAAATCTGTCAAAAGTGAAGATATACCGAGAATCCCGATAAACGAGAAATCATCTCGAAGGTTACGTGTGTCAGAAATGGAAGTTGCGGGCAAAAGAGAAAGTTTGACTCAGAATTGAAAAGAGTGCCATAGGAAAGTGTAAAGGTGCCGAGAGGGCAGTTACGTAAAGGATAGAAGAAAAGAATGACAGAGCATCGAAACACGCAAAAAAGGCTGTCAGAATGCATAGAAAAAGCTATCAGAATGAGCAGAGTAGACTGTCAGAATGAGTCAGAAAGAAAGCGGCTAGAAGACAGAGCGCGTCAGAGAGGCTATGACAGATTGAACGTAGCCGTAAATGCATGAAAAATTGGAGGGAAAAATAGAGCCATTTTTGAAAGAGCCATTCGAGTAAGCCAAGTATAAAGAATCGAAAAGGCACGATGTAAGTGAGGTTATTGCAACCGTGTTTTTATCTTGAAAAACAAAAAGTGAGGTTGGGTAAGAGTGCTGTAAGAAAAATAGCTACAGAACTGAAACCTGGTTTTATTCTTGAAAAATTGAAAGAGAGGTTTTAGTAAGAAATAGAAGATATTGAGTTTCTAACAATTCTCCTTATGCTTCTATGAGATTGATTTGAATGAGCAATAGACCAGTGAGGGTCTTGTAAAAGAGAAGGCATTTTTATGTCAATCTATTATTCAAAATAGAAATCCAAGTTGGTGCTTGGTATAAGGGGTTGGTGCTCCTATCTATTGTTGCAGATAAATCAGGGGTTGGTGCTCCTTCCAGTGGGTGTTGGTAAACTATTTGTAAAGATTGAATCCTTGCAAAGGTTGGATTTGGATTGTAGTCCAAACAATCATTATTTGAGGAGTAGCCAAATCGATGAACCTCATTAAATCTTGTGTTGTGTGATGCTCTTTTGTTATACTTGCTATATCTATTTTTAAGCTTGCATTTTTAAGCATTAAGAGTTGCAGATTCAAATTTTAAATAGTTACACTGATTCACCCCCCCTCTTAGTGTCATTGTGAGAATATCAATTGGTATCAGAGCAAGGTACCTGAACAAGCTTAATCAGCTAAGGTGATCTTGGAAGATACACAATGGCCGGTGGTGAAGGATTTTCTTCCAACAAAGCTCCTTTGTTCGATGGAACAAATTACTCTTTCTGGAGACTCAGGATGCGGACATATCTGTGTGCATTGGGATATGACATTTGGGAATCTGTTGAAAATGGATACACAATACCCTCTCGCTCCTCCAACAGATGCGGCCGAGAAGAAAAAGTTTGAGAACAACTCTAAAGCTAAGAATGCTATTATGTGTGGGTTAGTAGACAGTGAATTGATAAGGATCATGAGCTGTAAATCAACAAAAGACATATGGGACAAACTGTAGAACATTCATGAAGGAGATGGCAAGATCAAGGAAGCCAAGCTACAAACACATCGAGCCCAGTTCGAAGCATTAAAGATGAATGATGATGAGAACATAGAGGCCTATATGCTGAGAGTAAATGGAATCATTAATGCGATTAGAGGACTCGATGAGGAAATAGAAGATGCAGTTGTTGTGAAAAAGGTACTAAGAACTCTCCATAAAAGATTTGATGCTAAAGTTTCTGCTATAGAAGAAGCTAAAGATTTAAATACTTTTAGCATGGATGAAATGCATGGTTCTTTAACAACATATGAAATGAGAATAGGACAAACTAAGCCCTCAGACAGAGAAGCTGCTTTCCAAGCACAGAAAAATATAAAAGCTAAACAAGAATCTGAGGAAGAAGAATCTTCAGATGAAACTGAAGCAAACTTTGTTAGGAAACTAATAAAGGGAAAAGGAAAGTACAGAGGTAAGTTACCGTTCAAGTGTTTCAACTGTGGAGGCATCGGGCACTTTGCAGCTAAATGCCCAATGAATGAGAAAAACAAAAGTGATGAAGGGACACACCAAGAAAGAAGTGACTGGAAGAAGAAACCACATTTTAGAAAAAGGAACTTCAAGAAGAAAAGTTTCATTTCCAAGAATGTTAACTCTTCTGAAGACAGCTCCAATGAGGATTCTGAAGAAGAAACTGGTGAAGCCTTGTTCATGGCTTTTGAAGAAGAAAGAATAGAGGAAACCCAGGAGTGTGATGAAAAATTAGAGGATGAGGCTGAGGTAGATCTGGAAGGTGAGTTGGTTGCTGCACTTGAAGAGTTAAGTACAGAAAGGAAAAAGAATAAAAAGATTTCAAGAAAATTTGAGGATGCCAACGAATTAATAATCAGCTTTGAAAGTACAGACTGAAGAATTTAAGAAAAAGTCTAAAGATTTTGAAGTACAACTAACCATGAAAATAGATGAGTGCAATAAGCTAGAAGAAGACATAGTTGGATTAAGGATGCAGCTAGAAGAGATGAATCAAAAATTGAGTTGTCATCATAAATTTGAAGACAGTTCTACGAAGCTGAATAAAATGTTAAATAACCAAAGGCCTATAGGCATCAAATTTGGTTTGGGCTTTGATGAAGGAGAATCCTCAAAGGAATCAAAGGCTATAACTGTAGAACCAATAAAGAATAAAGATAAGATCAGGGTTGATCAAGAAAAACCGTATCATGCAAAAGAAAACCATAAGGCCAAGCATGAAAGGAGTACTGCCAATGATGGATTCACCAAAGTCACATATCAAAGAAGAAGAAGACCCATGGCTCCTACTACAACATGGCAAAAACCATTACCCAGGTACACTCGTTCCTTTTCTGGTTATTGTTTTAAATGCAATGCTTATGGTCATAAAATTTCAAATTGTAGATATAATGTAGGACAAAGGAATTTCACTAGTAGAAATGCTTTTTCACCTTTGATAGATTATGCTATAGAATGTTATAACTATCATAACTTTGGACATATTGCAAGAAATTGTCGTAGCTCTTTTGCAAGAAATAAATATCAGGGAAGAAAGTATCAATCAACTGGATTGAAACAAAATAGAAAATTTCCCGAAAAACAGTCACAAGCCAATGAAAGGGAGAAGGTAAAACAAGTGACCAAATCTGCTATCAAATTAGAGTGGAAAGAAAAGGAGCAACCTAAGAAAGATAAGGAATCCTTGATCGTTCAAACAGCTCTCAAAGCCCAGAACAAATCTGCACCATGGATTCTGGATAGTGGATGCTCCAGTCATATGACAGGAGATAAACAAAAGTTTGATAAGTTACAGACATACGAAGGTGGTTCTGTAAAATTTGGAAATAATGATGGAGCCAAGATAGTGGGTAAAGGATCAGTCAAGTTAAGTGACGAAAAAATCAACTCTAAAGAAGTCCTATTTTTGGTTGGTCTGAAGCATAACTTACTGAGTGTAAGTCAAATTTGTGACAGAGGTCATGAAGTAATTTTCAAGAAGTAGGGTTGTGAAGTAAGAAAGACAAAAAATGGGAAGTTGATAGCTACTGGACTGAGAACTTCTGGAAATCTGTATACTCTCTTAGAGACTTCAGAAGGAGCTTGCTTGGTTGGACAGGAAGAAGAAAATTGGCTGTGGCACAAGAGACTCGGTCATATAAGCTTTGACAATCTGGTAAAAATCAGCTCAAAAAGGGCAGTAAGAGACATACCCACTATTGGCAAACCTTCAAATAGCATTTGTGCTTCATGCCAAAAGGGGAAGCAAACCAGAGCCACTTTCAAAGCAAAAGAGTACTTCACGAGCAAGCCGTTAGAACTAATTCACACTGATTTATGTGGACCCATGAGAACGGAAAGCATAAATGGATACAAATATTTTATGTTGTGTATAGATGACTATTCCAGAATGACATGGGTACTATTTTTGAAACTTAAATTAGAAGCCTTTGAGATGTTCAAAACTTTCAAAAATCTTGTTGAGAATCAATCAGAAAAAGAATTAAATGTTTAAGATCAGATAGAGGAGGAGAGTTTATTTCAGAGGAGTTTGCAGAATACTATGAAAAACATGGGATTAGAAGACAGTTTTTGGCAGCAAGAACACCTCAGGAGAATGGTGTAGTAGAAAGAAAGAACAGAACTGTGCAGGAAATGGCACGGACCATGTTGACAGAGAGCAGAATTGCTGACATATTTTGGAAAGAGGCAGTTCATACTGCAGTTTACATCCAGAATAGGTGCATGTTGAGGCCGCATGAAAGCAAAACACCTTATGAACTGTGGTTTGGCAAAAAGGCTACAACAAAATACTTCAAAGTGTTCGGCAGCAAGTGTTACATTAAACGAACTGAAGACAATCTTGGCAAGTTTGAAGATAGAGCTGATGAAGGAATTTTTCTTGGTTACTCAACAAAAAGCAAAGCCTACACATGCTACAACAAAAGACTAAAGAAAATTGTGGAGAGTGTGGATGTTAAGGTTGATGAAGGTAGGAAACAAGAAATCAGCCATAATGAAAACTACCCGACTTATGAAGAATTTATTGAAGAGGATGAAGATCAAGAAAAAGAAGAGAGACAGAAATCAGATTCAGATGATTTAGAAATAGAAGAAAATAGGAAATCCAAAATAGGCAGCTGGCAGAAAAATCATCCCAGAGAGCAGATTATTGGGGACCCCACAGTTGGTATTCAAACAAGAAGAAGAGTAGTAAACAACTACTCTCTGTTATCCAGCATTGAGCCCAAAAATATTATTGAAGCAAGCACGGATGAAAGCTGGATGGAGGTAGTAAATGAAGAACTAGATCAAATTGAGAAAAACAAAACCTGGGAATTAGTACCAAGGCCTGAAAATAAAAACATAATCGGTACTAAATGGATATTTCGAAACAAATTGAATGAAGACGGATAGGTTGTAAGGAATAAAGCAAGATTGGTCTGTAAAGGATATGCTCAAGTTGAAGGGATTGATTTTGAAGAAACTTTTGCACCAGTGGCCAGACTTGAAGCAATTAGACTATTTTTGGCTTTAGCAGTTCATAGGAATTTCAAAGTTTATCAGATGGATGTGAAATCAGCATTTCTAAATGGAAATCTTGAAGAAGAAGTTTATATTGAACAACCCGATGGTTTTCAACTCGTGATAATCCTAACTTTGTTTGCAAGCTGAAGAAAGCATTGTATGGCTTGAAACAAGCACCTAGAGCTTGGTATGCAAGATTGGACAACTATCTCACTCAAGCAAGGATTCAAGAAAGGTATGGTGGATAGCAATTTATATATCAAAACCGAGAATGGCAATCTCATTGTCCTTGTTGTCTATGTAGATGATATAATATTTGGTAGCAGCAATGATGAGTCATGTAAAGACATAGCAAATAAAATGCAGAAAGAATTTGAAATGTCTATGATTGGTGAGCTTTCATATTTCCTTGGACTGCAAGTTAATCAAACTGAAAAGGGCATTTTTATTTCTCAAGTTAAATATGTGAAAGAAATGCTGAAAAAGTTCACTATGGAGGATAGTAAGCCTGTTAGCACTCCCATGACAACAGGCTGTAAGTTGAGCAAGGATGACAAATCTCCAGATGTTGATCAAACAATGTACAGATCTATGATTGGGAGCCTGCTGTATTTGACAGCCACCAGACCGGATATCTTACAGGCAGTTTGCATGGTTGCAAGATTTCAGGCTAGCCCCAAAGAGACTCATGTGACAGCTATGAAAAGGATTTTTAGGTACCTCAAGGGTACTATGGAGTATGGGCTATGGTATCCAAAAGGAAAAGACTTCACTCTTTTTGCATATTCTGATGCAGATTGGGCAGGATGTATTGATGACAGAAAGAGTACCAGTGGAGGAGCATTTTATCTTGGAGATAAACTGGTAGCATGGCACAACAAGAAACAAGAATCAGTCTCTCTATCCATAGCAGAGGCAGAATACATTGTAGCAACAACATGTTGTACACAGATATTATGGATGAGACAAACACTGAAAGATCTTGGTATTCACTTCAATGAGCCAATTTCAGTTAAATGTGATAACACTAGTGCAATCAACATCTCAAAGAATCCGGTTATGCATTCCCGCACCAAACATATTGCAATCCGGTATCACTTTTTGAAAGATAAAGTTGCAGAAGGAGAGGTCAAATTGGAGTTTGTTCCAACCACAGAGCAAGTAGCAGATATATTCACAAAACCATTGCCCAAGGAAGTTTTTGAGTACCTTCGGAGTAAGTTGGGAGTGGTCACACTACCCAAGAACTGATTAGCTATGGGGAACACATTCTCAGGGGGAGCATTAAATTATTTATGCCTGAGAATGTTGTGCATAGACTCAGGGGGAGTCTGCAGCAGCCCTTTGGTATTATTGGCAAAGGGGGAGAAGAATTACTATAGGAAATTGAAATTGCACATGTGTTGCCAACAATTCCAAAGGGGGAGATTGTTGAGCAAGGTGCAGCAAAAGTATTGTCATTGTTGTCAACACAGATAGATTGATGCAGTTGATGTAGTTCAGAGGTCAGTCAGAACATGTACAATGAATTTCCAAGAAGAAAGAAGTGGCCCAGATTCAGAAATTTGCAGAAAAAGACAAGAAAACTGTCGCGATATCGCGACATGTTTTCTATCGCGATTTTGCGAAAAAATAGGAGAGAGAAGGCAAAACCAAAAATGTCATGATTTCACGACAAAACGGAGGAGAGAGAAGGCGCAGCCAAAAATGTCATGATTTCGCGACATAACTGAGGAGAGAGAAGGCACAGCCAAAAATGTCATGATTTCGCGACATATCGGAGGAGAGAGAAAAAGCTGGAGAAACTGTCACGATTTCGCGACATGCTGGAAGGAAAGAAGCAAAGTTGAAAAACTGTCACGATTTCATGACATGTTTGGAGTAAAGGCACAGGCAATGAAAAGTGTCACGATTTCACGACAAGTTCGGTGAAGAAGCACCAAGGATGAAAAGTGTCGTGATTTCGTGACAAGTTTGGTGAAGAAGCGCCAAGGATGAAAAGTGTCACGATTTCGCGACAAGTTCGGTGAAGAAGCGCCAAGGATGAAAAGTGTCGCGATTTCATGACAAGTTTTGTGAAGAAGCACCAAGGATGAAAAGTGTCACGATTTCGCGACAGGTTCGAAGAAGAAGTGCTAAGGCAAAAAAGTGTAGCGATTTCGCTACATGTTGGATTTTCGCTGGTCGAAGCAAAGAGAAAGTGCTAAGTCAAAAAGCTGTAGCGATTTCGCTACATGTTGGATTTTCGGAGGCCGCGGAAAAAGAAATTGCAAAGGGAAAAAGGTGTAGCGATTTCGCTACATGTCTTGATTTCGCTAGTGCATGAAGAGAGAGTTGTACGGATGCGAAAGATGTCGCGATTTCGCGACATGTTGCATTTTCACAGGCGAAAGGCAAAGAACAATGCTAAGGCAGAAAAGCGTCACGATTTCGTGACATGTTGCATTTTCATAGGCAAAATGCAAAGAACAACACTAAGGCAGAAAAGCGTCACGATTTTGTGACATGTTTCGATTTCGCTGAGGCATGCGAAGTAGAGTGCAGGAAAGAAAAAAGTGTCACGATTTCATGACATGTTCCATTTTCGCGGGTGCAAGCGAAGTAGAGTGCAAGAAAGCAAAAAGTGTCATGATTTCGTGACGTGTTCCATTTTCGCGGGTGTAAGCGAAGTAGAGTGCAGGAAAGCAAAAAGTGTCACGATTTCGTGACATGTCCCATTTTCACGGGTAGGAGACAGAAAGGAGCTAGAGGCAGCAAATGCGTCGTGATTTCGCGACATGTTCTGTTTTCACGGTTGCATGTCGAGATAAGGACTAGGAGGTGGAGAACGTCGCGATATCGCGACATGTCAGGTTTTCACGGTCAACTATCAAGAAAAGGTCAAAGGGGCAAAAATGTCGCGATATCGCGACATGTCTTAGTTGCGCAGGTAAAAGCCGAGAAGCTTACACAGTGATAGTTGTCGGGAAAGTGCAGAAGAAAATCATGCAGCCAGTTATGTTAGAGTTAGCTGGAGTCAGAACTGAAGTTACAGGTGGCAGAACAGTGCATTAAAGACAAGAACGGTTGTTACAGGGCCGTGATGCTGCAAGGCTATCAAAAGTGCAGATATACCGAGAATCTCGATAAACGAGAAATCCTCTCGGAGGTTGCATGTGTCAGAAATGGAAGTTGCGGGCAGAAGAGAAAGTTTGACTCAGAATTGAAAAGAGTGCCATAGGAAAGTGTAAAGGTGCCGAGAGGGTAGTTTCGTAAAGGATAGAAGAAAAGAATGACAGAGCATCGAAACACGCAAAAAATGCTGTAAGAATGCACAGAAAAAGTTATCAGAATGAGTAGAGTAGACTGTCAGAATGAGTTAGAAAGAAAGCGGCTAGAAGACAGAGCACGTCAGAGAGGCTGTGACAGATTGAACGTAGCCGTAAATGCATGAAAAATTGGAGGGAAAAATAGAGCCATTTTGAAAGAGCCATTCGAGAAAGCCAAGTATAAAGAATCGAAAAGGCACAGTAAGTGAGGTTACTGCAACCATGTTTTTATCTTGAAAAACAAAAAGTGAGGTTGGGTAAGAGTGCTATAAGAAAAACAGCTACAAAATTGAAACCTGGTTTTATTCTTGAAAATTTGAAAGAGAGGTTTTAGTAAGATATAGAAGATATTGAGTTTCTAACAATTCTCATTATGCTTCTATGAGATTGATTTGAATGAGCAATAGACCAGTGAGGGTCTTGTAAAAGAGAAGGCATTTTTATGTCAATCTACTATTCAAAATAGAAATCCAAGTTGGTGCTTGGTATAAGGGGTTGGTGCTCCTATCTGTTGTTGCAGATAAATCAGGGGTTGGTGCTCCTTCTAGTGGGTGCTGGTAAACTATTTGTAAAGATTGAATCCTTGCAAAGGCTGGATTTGGATTGTAGTCCAAATAGTCATTATTTGAGGAGTAGCCAAATTGGTGAACCTCGTTAAATCTTGTGTTGTGTGATGCTCTTCTGTTATATTTGCTATATCTATTTTTAAGCTTGCATTTTTAAGCATTAAGAGTTGCAGATTCAAATTTTAAATAGTTACACTGATTCACCCCCCCTCTCAGTGTCATTGTGTGAATATCATCTGCTTCGTTACAGTCGACCTTCATGATCGTCTTCTCCCTTTTGCGTAGTCTGCTTTCTTTGCACTACGACCAAACTTTGCACACTTTGACAACTTTTCAAATCTCCAAACAGCCCTCCTTTTATAACAGAAGTCTTGTGATGAAAACCCTAATATTAGTTGGCTGTAAACCCTAATCTTAGTCGAATTTCATGACAACTATAAACCCTAATTTTAGTCGATTGTCATCGGTATTCGTCGGCTTCAACTCAACCGCAAAAATACAACATGTCATGATATCGCTACACTTTTTCTCCTTGCTCTTTTTCTTAGCTTTGGACCGTGAATATACAACATGTCGCGATATCATGATAGTTTTTCTCCTTGCTCTTTCTCTTAGCTTTGGCCCACAAAAATGCAACATGTCACGATATCATGACACTTTTTCTCCTTGCTCTTTCTCTTAGATTTGGCCTACGAAAATACATGTCACGATATCGTGACACTTTTGCCTCTGTACACTTTCTCTATTCTTTTGTCGTGAAAATGCGACATTGCACGATATCGTGACACTTTTGTTATTCTACCTGCCTACCCTTCTTGAGTCGTGAAAATGTGACATGTCATAAAATCATGACACTTCTACTTCCGAAGTTTTGCTTTCTACTTTTGTCACAAAATCATGACACTTCTACCTTTGAAGTCTTCTTCTCTACTTTTGTCACAAAATCATGACACTTCTGCTTTCGTACTTCACTTCTTTGCTTTTGTTATGAAATCACGACACTTCTGCCTTCGAAGTCTTCCTTTCTGCTTTTGTCATGAAATCACGACACTTCTGAAGTCTTCTTCTCTTCTTTTGTCATGAAATCACGACACTTATGCTTCTGTACTTCACTTCTTTGCTTTTATCATGAAATCGTGACACTTCTGCCTTTGAAGTCTTGCTTTCTGCTTTTGTCATGAAATCACAACAGTTCTGCTTTTGTACGCTTCCTCTCTTTCTTTTGTCATGAAAATATGACATGTCGTCAAATCATGACACTTTTCAAACTTGCTTTCTCTCTCCTATTTTAGTCACGAAATTGCGACATGTCACGAAATTGCGACACTTTTCTTACTTGTTCTCTTTCTTTGAAATTGTCGTGAAATCGTGATACTTCTTCCTGCTTTCTCTTTTTCTTCCAACATGTCACGAAATCACGACAATTTTTCCACTTGCCTTTTTCTCTTCCAACATGTCGTGAAATCATGACAGTTTTTCCACTTGCCTTTTTCTCTTCCAACATGTCACGAAATTGCGACAGTTTTTCCACTTGCCTTTTTCTCTTCCAACATGTCACAAAATCGTGATAGTTTTTCCACTTGCCTTTTTCTCTTCCAACATGTCACGAAATCACGACAGTTTTTCCACTTGCCTTTTTCTCTTCCAACATGTCGTGAAATTGCGACAGTTTTTCCACTTACCTTTTTCTCTTCCAACATGTCACGAAATCGTGATAGTTTTGCCACTTGCCTTTTTCTCTTCTAGCATGTCACGAAATCGTGATAGTTTTTCCTGCTTTTTCTCTCTCTTCCAACATGTCATGAAATCACAACAGTTTTTCTTGCCTTTTGTATATGTCGTGATATCACGACACTTTTCTTACTTGTCTTTTTATTTGATCTTTTGCATATGGGCCACTTTGGTCTTCATGGAAAAACACTGTACATACTCTGAGTAACATTTGAACTCCTGTCTTCTACATTTGAAAAGCTTTTGAACTTCATGTCCACTGCATCAACAGATCTATCTGAATGTGTTGACAACAATGATAATATTGTTGTTGCACCTTGCTCAACAATCTCCCCCTTTGGAATTGTTGGCAACACGTGCAATTTCCTGTAACTCTTCTCCCCCTTTGACAATAATACCAAAGGGCTACTACAAACTCCCCTTGAGTCCATGCACAACATTCTTAGGCACAATTTATTACACTTAGCAAAAATCATGACCATTTCCCCTGAGAATGTGATCCCTGTAGCTAGTCAATTCTTGGGAAGTGTGAACAGTCCCAATTTATTGTTAAGGTACTCAAAAACTTCCTTGGGCAATGGTTTTGTGAAGATATCTACTACTTGCTCTATAGTTAGAACAAAATCCAACTTAACCTCACCTTTCGCAACTTTCTCCTTCAAAAAATGATACCTGATAGTAATGTGTTTTGTGCGTGAATGCATAACCAGATTCTTGGAGATGTTAATGGCACTTGTGTTATCACACTTAACTGATATTGGCTCACTAAAGCTAATACCAAGATCATTTAGGGTTTGTTTCATACATGTTGTTGCAATATATTCTGCCTCTGTTGTCGATAGAGAAATTGACTCTTGTTTCTTACTGTGCCACACGACCAATCTGTCTCCAAGATAGAATGCACCTCCACTGGTACTCTTTCTGTCATCTACACATCCTGCCCAATCTGCATTTGAATACGAAATGAGGGTGAAGTCTTTACGTTTTGGATACCATAACCCATACTCCATAGTACCCTTGAGGTATCGAAGAATCCTCTTTACTGTTGTCACATGAGTCTCCTTGGGATTAGCCTAAAATCGTGCTACCATGCATATTGCTTGCAAAATATTTGGTCTAGTAGCTGTCAGGTACAGTAAGCTTCCAATCATAGATCTATACATGGTTTGATCAATAGGAGGATATTTTTCATCCTTGCTCAACTTGCAACCTGTCATCATGGGAGTGCTAACTGGATTACAATCCTCCATTGTGAATTTTTTCAACATCTCTTTCACATATTTAACTTGAGAAATAAATATGCCCTTCTTATTTTGATTAACTTGCAACCCGAGGAAAATGAAAGTTCACCAATCATTGATATTTCAAATTATTTCTACATATTATTTGCTAAATATTTACATGACTCATCTTTGTTGCTGCCAAATATGATATCATCTACGTATACAATAAGAACAATAAGATGCCCATTTTTTGTTTTGACATACAAATTACTATCCACCATACCTTTCTTAAACCTTTGTTGGGTGAGATAGTTGTCTAGCCTTGCATACCAAGCTCGGGGTACCTGTTTTAAGCCATATATTCTTTATTCAACTTGCAAAAAAATTTGGGATCATCACCAAGTTGCTCAATATAAACATCTTCTTCAAGTTTCCCATTCAAAAATATTGATTTCACATCCATTTGATAAAATTTGAATTCTTGTAGACTGCTAAAGCTAGAAACATTCTAATTGCCTCTAATCTCGCTACTGGTGCAAAAGTTTCCTCAAAGTCAATGCCTTCAACTTGTGCATAATCCTTACATACCAATCTTGATTTATTTTTGACTACCTGTCTGTCTTCATTTAATTTGTTCCGAAAAATCCATTTAGTCCTAATTATATTTTTATTTGCAGGTCTAGATACTAACTCCCAAGTTTCATTTTTCTCGATCTGATCTAATTCTTCATTTATTGCCTTCATCCAACTTTCATATTTGTTTGTGTCAACAATATTTTTGGTCTCGATGCTGGATAATAGAGAGTAGTTACTTACTACTTTTCTTCTTGTCTGAACACCCACTTCGGGGTCTCCAATTATTTGCTCTCTAGGATGATTTTTCTGCCAGCTGCCTGTTTTGAATTTCTTATTTTATTCCACTTTTGAATCACAACTTAAATCATCTGATTCAATTTTTTGTATCTTTTCCATTTCATTTTCCTCATCTCCTTTAATAACCTCTTCATAAATTGGGTAGTTCATTTCATAGCTAATTACTCGTTCTCTACCTTCATCAAATTTAACATCGACACTATCCACAATTTTCTTTAGCTTCTTGTTGTAGCATTTGTAAGCTTTGATTTTTGATGAATAATCAACAAAAATAACTTCATCCATTCTATATTCAAACTTACCAAGATTATCTTCAGTTCTTTTGGTGTAGCACTTGCTGCCAAAAACTTGGAGGTATTTTTTTGTTGCCCTTTTATCAAACCACAACTCATAAGGAGTTTTGCTTTCATGTGTTCTCAGCATGTACCTATTTTGGATATACACCATAGTATGGACTGCTTCTTTCCAAAATTTGTCTGCTAGTATGCTTTCAACCAGCATAGTTCGTGCCATTTCCTGCACTGTCCTGTTCTTTCTTTCTACCACTCCATTCTGCTGAGGTGTCTTGGCTGCTAAAAATTGTCTCCTAATACCGTATTTTTCATAGTACTCTGTAAACTCCTCTAAAATGAATTATCCTCCTCTATATGATCTTAAACATTTGATCCTCTTTCCTATTTCATTCTAAACCTGATTTTTGAAAATCTTGAACATATCAAAAGTTTCTAATTTATGCTTTAAGAAAAATATCCATGTCATTCTGGAATAGTCATCAATGCACAACATAAAATATTTGTCACCATTTATGCTTTGTGTTCTCATGGGTCCACATAAATCAGTGTGTATTAGTTCCAAAGGTTTGCTTGTGTAGTACTCTTTTGTTTTGAATGTGACTCTAGTTTGCTTTCCCTTTTGGCATGAAGCACAAATGTTGTTTGCAGGTTTGCTGATGGTGGGAATATCTCTCACTGACCTTTTTGAGATGATTTTTACTAGATTATCAAAATTGATATGATCGAGTCTCTTATGCCACAACCATTTTTCTTCTTTTTTTCCAATAAAACAAGCTCATTTTGAAGTCTCTGAGAACGTGTACAGGTTTCCAGATGTCCTTGCTCCAGTTGCTATCAATTTTCCACTATTTGTTTTTCTAACTTCACAACCCTGCTTCATAAAAACTACTTCATGACCTTTATCACAAATCTGACTTACGCTCAACAAGTTATGTTTCAAACCATCCACAATCAAGACTTCCTCTGAATTAATTTTTCCCTCACTAATTTTAACTGAACCTTTGCCAACTATATTAGCTCCATCATTATTCCCAAACTTTACTGAACCACCTTCATATTTCTGTAACTTCTCAAATTTTTGTTTTCCACTTGTCATATGACTGGAGAATCCACTATCAAGTATCCATGGTACATATTTATTCTATGCTTTAAATGTTTTTTGTACGATTAAGGATTCCTTTTCTTCCTTAAGTCACTCTTTTCCTTTCCACTCCATTTTGATAGTAGTTTTGGGTTCTTGTTTTGCCTTTCCCTTATCAACAACTTGTGCATGTTTTTCAAGAAGTTTTCTATTTTGTCTCATCTTATTTGGTTGAAATTTTCTTCCCTGAGACTGATTTTATGCAAATGTACTTCTACAATTTCTTGCAATGTGCCCAAAATTATGACAGTTATAACATTCTACTGTATAATTCATCGGAGGAGAAAAAAATTTCTACTTGGTGAAATTCCTTGGTCTTACATTATATTTGCAGTCTGAGATTTTATGTCCATAGCCATTGCATTTAAAATAGAAACCAGAAAAGGGATAATTGAACCCGAGTGAAGGTCATTGCCATGTTGTCGTAGGAGCCATAGGTCTTCTTCTTCTTTGATGTGTGATATTGGTGAATCCATCATTGCCAATTCTCTTTTTGTGCCTGGTATTATTGCTTTCTCTTGCATGAGATGTTTTTCCTTGATCAACCTGTTTCTTATCTTTGTTCTTTATGGATTCTACATTTCTTGCCTTTGATCCATTTGATGATTCTTCTTCGATGAAACCCAAACAAAATTTGATGCCTACAGGCCTTTGGTCATTTATGATCTTATCTATCTTCATAGAACTTCACGTTTGTGATAACAACTAATTTTATTAATCTCTTCTAGCTGCATTCTTAAACCAACAATATCTTCTTATAGCTTGCTGCAATAATTTCACGGTTATTTGCACTTTGAGATCTTCAGAGATTTTCTTGGATTCTTCTATCTGTACTTTCAATTGGATATGATTTCATTTGCATCCTCAAGCCTTTTTAAAAGTTTCTTATTCTTTTTCTTCTTTATTCTCCACTCTTCAAGTGCAGAGATCAACTCACCTTCTAGATCTACTTCAACCTCAGGGTTTTCACCACATACTTCAGATTTCACTCCTTCCTTTTGTGATCTTACTTCTTCAAATGCCATGAAAAGAGCTTCACCTGTTTCCTCTTCAAAAATCTCATCGAAGCTGTCTTCTGATGAACTGGCATTCTTGGAGATGAAACTTTTCTTCTTGAAGTTGCATTTTCTGAAATTAATTTTCTTCTTCTAGTCACTTCTTTATTGGTGTGATCCTTCATCATTTGTGTTCTTCTCTTTAAGTGGACATTTAGTCACAAAATGCCCAATGCCTCCACAGTTGAAACATTTAAGTAGTAGCTTTCCTCTATATTTTCCTTTTCCCCTTTTTAGTTTTCTAACAAAGTTTGCTTCCATTTCATCTGATGTCTCTTCTTCCTCAGACTCTTGTTTTGCTTTTTTATCTTTAAGGGATTTAAAATCTGCTTCTATGTCTGTGGGTTTAGATATTCCTATCCTCATCTCATATGCAGTCAAAGAACCATACATCTTATCTATACTAAAATAATCTAGATTCTTAGCTTCTTCTATCACTAAGACTTTAGAATAAAACCTTTGAGGAAGAGATCTTAATATCTTTTTCATGACGGTAGAGTCTTCGATATCCTCGTCGAGTCCTTTGATTGCATTAATGATTCCATTAACTCTTAAAATATATGCCTCAATATTTTCATTTTCATTCATCTTTAATGCTTTGAACTAAGCTTGATGTGTCTGTAACTTGGCCTCCTTGATATTATTGTCTCTTTCATGAATACTCTTCAATTTGTCCCATATCTCTTTTGTTGTTTTACAACTCATGATCTTTACTAGTTCACTGTCTGCTAATCTGCACATGATAGCATTCTTTGCTTTTGAGTTACTTTCAAATAGTTTCTTTTTGTCAGCATCTTTTGAAGGAGTGATGGGTATTGTGTAACCACTAACTATTGAATCCCATATGTTGTATCCTAAATCACAGAGATATGTATGCATCCTGATTCTCCAGAACACATAATTAGATCCGTCAAACAATGGTGCTTTGTTTGATGAGAAACCTTCACCACCTGCCATTGTGTTACTTCTAAGATCACCCTAGCTGGTTAGGCTTGTACATGGACTTAGCTCTGATACCAATTGTTAGTCTTACAATGACACTGAGATGGGGGGGGTGAATCAGTGTAGCTCTTTTAACTTGAATTTATAGATCTTAATACAGTAGCAATTAAAACTAATTACTAGATACAATAAGTATAACACAAGAGCATCACACAACACAAGATTTAATAAGGTTCACCAATGTGGCTACTCCTAAAAAATGACTGCTTGGACTACCATCCAAATCTAGCCTTTGCAAAGCACCAACTTTACAATCAATTTAACAACACCCATTAGAAGGAGCACCAACCCCTTATTTATCTGCACCAATAGAAAGGAGCATCAACCCTTGATTTTATAGCAACTACTGGAAGGAGAACCAACCCCTGATGCCAAGCTGCAACCTGTACTTCAATTTTGAATCTATAATATTAATAGAAAGATACCTTTGTTTTTGCAAGATCCTGACTGGTCTTTCTTCAACTTTGTGCTCCTTGCATACTCTGCTTTCTCTGCGTAATCACTTCGCACACTCTACTTCGTTACAACCAACCTTCATGATTGTCTTCTCCCTTTCACACACTCTGCTCTCTTCACACTATGACCAAACTTTGCACACTTTGACAACTTTTCAAATCTCCAAACAACCCTTCTTTTATAACAGAAGTCTTGTGATGAAAACCCTAATATTAGTCTGCTATAAACCCTAATCTTAGTCGGCTTTCATGATAACTGTAAACCCTAATTTTAGTCGGCTGTCATCGATCTTCCTCAAATTCAACTCAACCACAAAAATACAACATGTCACGATATCGTGACACTTTTTCTCCTTGCTCTTTTTCTTAGCTTTGGCCCACGAAAATGCAACATGTCGCGATATCGCGACATTTTTTCTCCTTGCTCTTTCTCTTAGCTTTTGCCTATGAAAATGCAACATGTCATGATATCGCAACACTTTTACCTTTGTACACTTTCTCTATTCTTTTGTCGCAAAAATGTGACATTACGCGATATCGTGACACTTTTGTTATTCTTCCTGCCTGCCCTTCTTGAGTCGCAAAAATGCGACATGTCACGAAATTGTGACACTTCTACTTTTGAAGTCTTGATTTCTACTTTTATCATGAAATCATGACACTTTTGCCTTCGAAGTCTTATTCTCTGCTTTTGTAATGAAATCGTGACACTTCTGCTTTCGTACTTCACTTCTTTGCTTTTGTCACGAAATCGTGACACTTCTACCTTTGAAGTCTTCCTTTCTACTTTTGTTGTGAAATCATGAAACTTCTGCCTTCGAAGTCTTCTTCTCTGCTTTTGTCATGAAATTGTGACACTTCTACTTTCGTACTTCACTTCTTTGCTTTTGTCATGAAATTGTGACACTTCTGCTTTCGAAGTCTTGCTTTCTACTTTTGTCACGAAATCACAATAGTTCTGCTTTCGTACGCTTCCTCTCTTTCTTTTGTCATAAAAATGTGACATGTCGCAAAATCATGACACTTTTCAAACTTGCTTTCTCTCTCCTATTTTAGTCACGAAAATGCGACATGTCACAAAATCGTGACACTTTTCTTACTTGTTCTCTTTCTTCAAACTTGTCGCGAAATCGTGACACTTCTTCCTGCTTTCTCTTTTTCTTCCAACATGTCGCGAAATCACGATAGTTTTTCCACTTGCCTTTTTCTCTTCCAACATGTCATGAAATCGTGACAGTTTTTCCACTTGCCTTTTTCTCTTCCAACATGTCATGAAATTGCAACAGTTTTTCCACTTGCCTTTTTCTCTTCCAACATGTCATGAAATCACAACAATTTTTCCACTTGCCTTTTTCTCTTCCAACATGTCATAAAATCGTGACAGTTTTTCCACTTGCCTTTTTATGTTTCAACATGTCGTGAAATCACGACAGTTTTTCCACATGCCTTTTTCTCTTCCAACATGTCATGAAAATGTGACAGTTTTGCCACTTGCCTTTTTCTCTTCCAACATGTCATGAAATCGTGATAGTTTTTCCTGCTTTTTCTCTCTCTTCCAACATGTCGCAAAATCGTGATAGTTTTTCTTGCCTGCTGTATATGTCACGATATCGTGACACTTTTCTTACTTGTCTTTTTCTTTGATATTTTGCATATGGGCCACTTCGGTCTTCTTGGAAAAACAATGTACATACTCTGAGTAACATTTGACCTCCTATCTTCTGCATCTGAAAAGCTTTTGAACTTCCTATCCACTGCATCAATAGATCTATCTGACTATGTTGACAATAATGACAATACTATTGCTGCACCTTGCTCAATAGATGTTGATGTCATGATAATGAATAAAGCTAATTATTGGACTCCCAATGAAGGAAAATATCCCCAAAAAAATAAAATAATATCTTAAAAATAAGAAATAACCCAAAAATAAGAAAGATGAGCCCAAAAAGAGAAGAAGAAAATTAAGAGCTCAAGATTTTCTAATCTCAACATGTCAGGAACCATAATTAGTCATGGAGGATTTATCCAAGTAAACCCCCAACACCATGTATGACCAACTACTAGTATTGTCATAAAATAGTTAAGGGATCTACATAGAAAAATCAATTTTAGATGAAGGAGGAAGGTTGAAGTCATGGTGTTAACTACAAAGGTTGATCCTTATGATCCACAAACAAAAGTCTTATGCAAATTTATTTCTATTATTGATGCCATGGTAGATGTTGGATCTATTATTAGTATATGATAGAATATACTTTAAATAGATTAGGACTAGAGATAGATCATAAATATAAATTTAAGTTAAGATGCTTGGATAAAGAAAAATCAAATCCATTAGAAGTAGTCTCTGATATAACAATTTCAATCATGGGAGTCACATGTGTGGTAGATTTTTAATTCATAAAGGATGGTTTAGTATCTTATACAATGTTTTTAGGAATATCATGGTTAATAAAATCCCATGCTCATAATTACTTGCATGAAGGGTACATGAGCATTAGCCATTTTTTCAAGCAAGTGAAGATATATGTGATACCTCAACTACATACATTGAGGAAAATAGAAACAAAGGAAACAAATGAGTGGATACTATTATATTATGCTAGCATGATAATGGTGGATACCAAATACAAGGGATAAAGTGAAGTTGATATATTAATGGATGACATCCTTCTTAATTCTATAGTGAGTGATCCATTCTAGTTTTATAAGAGGTGCACAACCATATACAAACATTACACATCATAGATGAAAAATAATACCATGAAAAATAATATTACTTATAGATATTCTAGAAGTACATTAATTTGTTCACTTTGGATAGCAAAAAGTAGTATATTTGATAATGTAATAGATATAGTTGATTGATGATGCAAAATTTATGAAGCAAATATCATATTATATGAATCCAAATGTTACCAAGTCTATCAAGTAAGATATAGATAAGTTGTTGAATGTGTTTTTATTTTTTAAGTATACCACTCAAACCAAGTATCTCCAATCAACATTGTAAAAAAAGAATAATAAGTTGAGGGTCTATGTGGATTATCGATAGTTTAAAAAATATTCAATGAAAGACCATTATTTGCTCCTCTTCTTAGATCAGATTTTGGATGAAGTCATAGGACAAGGGTGCTATAGCTTTACAAATGGATATGGTGGCTACAATAAGGTTTGCATTGTATAAAAATACCAAGTGAAGACAACATTCACCACTTTATGGGGAACCTTTTCCTATCAAGTGATGTCATTTGGATTGTGCAATACACCTACATATTTCTCTTGGTTGATGAATATGGTATATAAAACTTAAATTAGAAATCTTATTATAGTTTTTTAAAGATGATTCTTGTATTTTTTAAAGAAAGGCAGATCATCTAGCTTCTCTTGATAAGGCATTTTAGTAGTTGGATGAGGATAAGGTCTCACTTAATCCCAAAAATGCATATTTGGATGCACCAAAGGTGTATTGTTGGGGTATGTAGTCTCCCAAAAAGGGATTGCAATTTATCCTACACAGATTGAAAATATTAAGGAGCTACCATTTTTGAGAAACAAGAGTAAGTTGCAATTATTCTATGGCCATGTGGGATATTATAGGAGTTTTATCAAGAATTTCTGAGGATTGCACTTCTATTAACAATGTTCCTTAAGAAGGATTATGCACTATGAACTAGGGATTGAAGATAAGGTTGTATTTGAGGAACTAAATTAGGACCTAATCACTGCTCCACTATTGAAAAATCAAGGTTGCATTAAGATATTTAATATCTATAAAGATGCATTTGATATAGTGCTTGGAGTACTTTGAGATAGTAGGATGATAACGACTATGATCATCATATCTATTTTATAAGTATAAAAATGAGTAGTGTAAATTTAAATTATCTATTTACAAAAAATGATGCACCAGCCATATTCTTTGCTCTCAAAAATTTTAGAAACTATTTTCTAGGGAAAAAGTTAATAATTTTTACCAACAATAATGCCATTTTTCCAACAAACTTAATCCATTAGTAAGGTTATGTAGATGGATTCTCCTTTTTCATGAATTTGATTTTGATATTGTTGACCAATCAAGCAAGAAACATATCATTGTAGATGTTATTTTAACAAGAGATGAGGTAATTAGATCTAAATATGAATATAATAAGTTTTTTGATGCAATGTTTCTATCAATAGTAGTTCTATAGGAATATACATCCATTTGATGATAATCAAATTTAGTTTTCCAAATGGTGTAATACCAAGAATAAATAGGAAGTTCTCTTAGGCAAATTGACCTTATTAAATAGTGTAGAGATTTTTAAATTGATTAGTGCTAGACATGATATATGACCAACTAGTTGGATAGGAGCAATAAAAGTAGTTGATTGTAGAGTCCTATGATGATTTATGTGGAGAGAAATCCTCTAGGAAGCTTACAACAAAAAGGGATTTTATAGGGAGGATATCACTGATAAAAAATATTTAAATATTGTATGGAATCATAGGATAATAGCCACATTATTATGTCATAGCTACCCTCTTAGGCCCTTTGAGAAGTAGGGAATTGATATTTTTGGACCCCTTCCTATGAAAAAATGAAGGAATAGATACATCATACTTGTAATAGATTATCTATGTGGGTTAAACCTCAGTTAATGAAGTTTAAGATAGAGGAAGATATTGTATAGTTCATCTATAAATTACATGTTAGCAGGTTTGGATTCCCAATAGAGGTTGTCTTTGATGAAGGTACCTCATTCCTAAATAAAGTTATGGAAGACTTAATGACTCTATTCATGATCAATAATAGGAAGATAATAACATATAAACCAAGTCTCAATGGAAAAGTGGGACAAGATAATTTTATTCTATGTAAAACCCTTACAAAGGATGTATCTTTGCAAGTCAAAACATGGGATAAAAGAATCCATATAACATTATGGTTTTATAGGGACACAATAAAATTAGCCACAAAGGTATTCCCTATTCCAATTGACATGTGGAATTTATCCAATACTTCACATTGAATATTATGTTCCATCCATATAAATGATGATATATGATAGGAATAATGAAAGAGAATAAACCAATTATTAGGTGGTAAACTACACCAACTAGACAAAGTACTACTATCAATATAGAACCATATTACAAAAAAGAATATAAAACAAGAAGAGTATTGGGATAAAAAACTAAATTAGTACCCACTTAAAGGTAGATGACTTGGTGATGGTGTATTATGCTTAAAAAAAATTATGAAGCACCAAAAATTCCTACTAATATATATGGCCCCTATTAGATAAATTTTTACATGAGAATGGAACCTATAAGCTTGAGGATTTATATGGAAGGACTATCAAGAAATGAATAAACCATGATAAACTTATAACAACCCCAAAAGCTAACAAACCAAAGAGAGATTTTTTTTAAATAACTTCTTAAGGTTCTCAGGAGTATTCATGGAATACATATATTTATTAGACATAACAAGATTTCAAGTCTATAACATTGTAGATGCAACTCGAGTGGACAAGAGAGACCAAGTTGTTGTAGGTACTTAGGTTTACCTTGTATACCTTTGAAGTATAGAGGACACTCTTAAAAGGTATCCCTATATTTTTGGCATTCTCCATGAATGTATACTTCTTTACCTTAGTGTTAGGATTATCTCATCTCAGTTCTTAGAGAGGGGGGACACCAATTCCTTCCACCAGCCATAAGTAAGTCTATGTTGGGTCATTCAACATAATTCCTTGGTCTATTTTAATTGAACCTCCCTAGTGATCCTTTAAACTTCTTGTTTTTCTTCCCCATATCTATGATGGGTATCTAAGCATAAATCACTCCACATAATTGTATTCTCATGGACACATGAACTAGACATTGTTACTCCATAATAGCCTAAGTTGAAAAGGAGATTTTAGACAAGGTTATTTTAGAGCCCTTTCCAAAGAAACCCCTAAACCCAAGGATAAATCTCTCTCTCTCTCTCTATCTGTGGAAGAATTAAAATGAGAGCATCTTCTATGATGGAAGTAAAACTATCTTATCTTAAGCTTGCAAATAAATCAAATAAAATCTTTAGCTCAAGCATTAGTTCCAATAGTATAAATAACACTATAAAACCATTAATCAACATGGTATCATAGATTCATTCAGTTAAAGGTTTAGATTACACAAAAGAATAGTCTTTTATTCTATTACAATAAATTATCTTTCACCAAGAGTGATTTTCAATAGTATTCCAAGAATAATTGAAGAATCAACTTAGCATGATCTGACATCTTCTTCCCTCGGCCTCCATAGTAGTTTGGTAGGAAGGTGGGGATCATAACATCTCATGTGTAGGTATGAATACATTTCTATATAATTCATTGTATAACAAAAAAAAGCAAAAGAAGCGCCTACTTCTTTATAAAAATATTTTCCACAAATATTTTAAATATCAAACCCTTCCATTTCTATATAAATCAATTCAATATAGCAAAACACAAGCAAAAGAAGCCCATACTTCTTTCCCAAAATATTTTCCACATATATTTTAAATCCCAAACCCTTTTATTTCTATATAAATAAATTAAATATAGAAAAACACAAGCAAAAGAATCCCATACTTATTTTTAAAAATATTTTCCAAAAATATTTTAAATTCAAAGGATAAGAAAACCATCCAAAGATTGACTTCTAATAACGCAACATTAGTTTTTCTTTATAAGGTTATCAAAAACTAAAGAAGGTAACACGAAATATTTCAACCATGGAAATTATTAGCATATTATCCAATCTTGAAAGGTTATCTCCACATATTAATCCTTTATATCTATCCTTGGATTAAACTAAAGATTAGATCAATCAAATCCAACATTAGATTAATATTAAATCTAAGGTTCCAATAAATTGATCTCACATTAGATTAATTCCAAAACCAAAGGTTAATCCAATATTAGGTCAATTCCAAACTAAATTAATCCATTGTTAGATTAAGGATTAAATCAACCCATCATTTGGTTAGGTAGCAATCTAGAGATTTTAAATAATCAATCCATCATTTGCAAGTCTTATTTTTTTTGGTAGATTGATAAGTAGGTTTTGAAATGTCCCCAAAATATTATTACAAAATGATCATCATTACGATCAGCTCAAAATAACAACAAGTAAACCTAGGCATACCTAGAGGGGTGCTCCCAAAAATAAAAATAAACAAACTACGAGATGATCCCAAAATACAAAATGATCATCAAAAGAATAAGTAAACCTAGGCATACCTAGAGGGGTGCACCCAACAACAAATAATAGAAACTATTAGATGATCTCAGAATACAAAATGAACCACTAGGATTAAAACACACCAAAGGAGGAATACAAGACATCAACCTTTGATGTTCACCACTTGGGCTTCATTGGTATCATGTTTATTCTTGAAGATTTGCTTAAGCTGGTCGTGGATTTCATCCATAATTTTGGTAGCTTGATGGTATAGTGTCCAAGTTGCCTTAGTTGTGTTGGTGATTGCAGAGATTTTTACTATGGAGCTGGTGAAGTGACTGAGGATGAAACTCTAGAGAACTTTAGAAAAGCTCAACTCAAACATACTTCCATCATCAAGATTTTGGTCGAGGTACACCCCCAGGGGGGTCCCTTCCATATTTGATTTTTGGGAACGAGTGGAGTCCCAAAAATTTATATAGCTTTCATCATAATTATTCTTATGCATAGAATATTTGAGATAATAATGCCTAAATTTGCACCCAAAGTATGGTAAATCTTACTTCACTAAAATAGGGGTCTTCAATTTTGAGTCAAGGGAGATGTTATTGGGATCCCAATCATCATTAGGCACATCACTAATAGGGGTAACATTATTGGGGCTATCCTTGAGCGTATCAGGGGGTATTATGATTGGGGCTATTCTTCAAGGACATGTTTATACAAAATGAGGTGTAGTTCCTCGTGGTTCAGGTGGGATAGTGTCTTGGAAATGATTGCATTCAAGTATGGTAGTTGAATTGATTTATCCATAGAAGGCATTGAAGATAACAATATAAGGGGCATAGGGGTGATCACCAAATATGGGTCTACCAAAAGTGGAAAAATGGGAGAGGATGGGTGAACAGAAAGGGTTATGATGGGTGATAGGTTGGATGATGTGGATTTGAGGATTAAAGTAGGTAGCCACGTGGAAGTAAAATAGATGATAGGGAAGATGATGTGTGACAATGTGGATGATGTGGATTCAGGGATTGGAAGGAAAAGGAATGACAGGGTGTATGATGTAGATTCGAGGATTAAAGTGGGTAGCCACATGGAAGGAACAGGGATGACAAGGATTAAACAAGGTGACCTAAGTAAGATAAAAGGTCAACATGCTAGCTCTGATTGTAATTTGATGGTAAGAAATAATCATCAACTAAATATTCCACGTTGGACCAAGGGTGAGGTTCCCACACCAGATGTACATGAGGAAGGTTTCAAAGAGTTAATTTCCAATCATAGATAGTGGTATCGATGAGGTTTTGGGGAAATCCATTGCGCCAAATAGTGAGGAACTCTTGATTGGGCCTCAAGTTGGCTAGGGAGTTAGCCACTCAATTAGCTTCCCTGAAGACATACTGAATGATGGTATCAGGGTATTGGTGAAGGAGTATCTTGGAATCTGATATGATGTTGCTAACTCTCAATGTTGGGGTTTTATCCCTTCTAGTATAGTTGATCACGTTCATATATTCACCTTCAATGATGAGCCTGCAATGGAGATTCCATAGAGGAGAGCTCTAGCTTTTGCAACATGGTTAGTTTGAGTGCCTAAGTTTTCCATGAAGGAATTTATGACTTTGCTACTATGATATCTAACAACACCACATCCTCAAAATATTCTAGGATTACCTTTGGAAGATCCATTTGCAAGTCTTATTATTCAAATGCAAGACTAAATATTAATCTATCATCTTGTTAATTACCAATTTAAATATTATAATGAATTAATCTATCATTAGATTAATTGCCAAATTAATCTATCATTTTTTAATTACCAATCTAAATATTAAAATGAATTAATCTATTGTTAGATTAATTGCCAAACTAATATATCATTTGATTAATTACCAATCTAAATATTGTAATGAATTAATTTATCATTAGATTAATTATCAAACTAATCTATCATTTGATTAATTACCAATCAAAATATTATAGTAAATTAATTTATCATTAGATTAATTGTCAAACTAATATATCATCTGATTAATTACCAATCCAAAGATTATAATGAATTAATTTGTCATTAGATTTTTTTTGGTAGATAAGATACTATAGCATTAATATCGGGTTTTACAGGTTGACCCAAAACCTTTTACAAAAATCAGCCCAGGGTTGTTGATGAACATGTCCTTACTAAGGATCCTATATATGTAAAATTTGCATGTTGCCAAAGCCATTACATCCGGTAAGGCACATATCTTGTTATCAAAAAGAAAATTCCCATACAACATCTTGGGTATACCCCGAGAAAACACACCTGCAACATAATTACAAAAAAAAAAAAATAGACACAAATCCCTTCCTTGAAACAGTGGAGAAACAAAAAGCTACAGACACACATAGTAGAGTCCTGAAAAAAACTCCCACAAGATCTGTATTGATAGTTACTCTTAATATTTCTTTGGTAATTGTTTTCTTCTATATATGACATGCTTTGGGACCACATACCATCTTGGCCAATCAGCCTTGGAGAAGTGAACCTGGTAGCTGGCTATCTAGTGGTCCACATGGCTCTAGTTCGAAGTCTTATATTGTCATTTCTTTCTTGCCCTGTGATTATCAACCAAACTCAAATTACTAAGATGACTAGGAGCCATGTTATCTGACATGTGACTATCCCCATTAGTATTTGTGGTATTTCCAAGTAGCATCCATGAATACTGACAACTCGAATAATTTTTATTGTGAGTCCATTTCAAAAAAGAGGCGGGAATACTCCTAGCCTTCAAACTTACAGTGCCTTCCCTATTGGTAAATTCAACTATAATTATTGGCATTCTTGTTGAATAAGCTCCTCTACTTCACTCGAGATACCGTGTTCCCATTTGAAAAGTCTGTCACCATCGACACCCAAATTGGCCAGCTTATCAGCAATTTTTTTAGCTTCCCGAAAGACATGTTGGGCTTTTCTATCCCGTCTTCCCTGGAAAAGGATCCTAGCCTCTTCAACAATTGTTTTAATCCTCCAAGGAGGTGTTTTCCAATTATTGAGGAGATTTATAACATGCATAGAGTCTCCTTCTATGATAAAATTGCCTTCTAAGTCTTGAGTCATTTGAAGGCCTCTCCACATAGATCTAGCTTCAGCTTCGTTGTTCGTCCTTGTTTCTAAATATTTAGAAAATGCAAGCATTATATTCCCATTATGATCTCGCACAATGCCACTAGTGCCTGCTTTGCTAGGATTTTCCTTAGTCGCTCCATAAAAAATAAGCTTAAACCAACCCGTAGGAGGTGGGAACCACTTAACATTGGCTCTAGGGTTGACTACCCTAGCCACAGACTCATCTAACAAGGTTAAGCTTAAATATTGAGCAATCGTGGTCTCCTGTAGATGAGGTTTATGGATATCAAAAGGGATAAGGTTCACATTCTCATTGGCAAAGGATAGGATCTTGGAAATGATAGTTTGATGATCATGGATAGACTCATTAAAGACTCTATGGTTCCTTTATAACCACACCTACCAAATATAGTGATTGAGACAAATTTTCCACATGTATCTAAGTATTTGAATTGAAAAGGGGTAAGGCCACTGGATGAACAAATCAAGTAGGGTGGCTGGTTTAAAATAGGAAATATTGAAGGTCTAAAAAACCCCACTGAGGACAGTCAAGGAAAAAGGGCACTCAAGGAAAATGTGATAAATGGTCTCCCAATTAGCCTTGCACAGATAACAATGATTAGTGATACAAATACCTTTGCACATCATATTATCAATGGTTATAATTCTTCCTTGAATAACCAGCCATGAAAAGACTACAATTTTGGGAATTAATTTTTTTATCCAAACTAAGTACTTTTGGAGGAAAAAATCCTCGTCATCAGGTAGAATCTTGTACGCTGATTTAACAGTGAACTGCCCATTTTCTGTAGGATCCCAGGTCACTTGATCTTCCTTGGGTCTCATGGTGATAAAATATTTCCCAATAATGTTACAAAGATCATTTTATTTTGCTTGAAATCCCTAAATCCTTATTTGTTTCCACTTCATTTTACCTCTGTCCTCAACCATATAATTGAAGACTTTTTTGCCAATGATTTCTTTTGTGATATCTCAGATTCAGGATAAGTTAGGATATTACGTCAATGGTTCATCCTTAGCCCACCTGTCATTCCAGCAATTTATCCTCTCATCATTGCCTAAAACTCATCTTAAACCTTTTTTGATGATTTTCTTTCAATTGAGAATTGCTTTCCAAAAAGTAGAACCTCTGATTGGAACTGAGTCACTTAGAAATTCCATATTATGAAGATACTTTCATTTTATGATAGTTTTCCATTCATTTTCTTCACCAAAAATGAGGCACCATGCCTACTTAGCTAGTAAATCTAAATTCATATGAGTAATTCTCCTCATACCTAAGCCCCGATTTTCCCTGGATCTGCACACTTTGGTCCATCCTACAAAGTGTATCTTTTTTTTCTCCTATAATCTAGTCCATAAAAATTCTTTTTGGAGTTTCTCAATTTTCTAGAAAACCTTCACAGGGGCTTTGAAAACGAAGAGCAAATAGACGTGAATGCTCTGAAGAGAGGACTTATTGAGGATCAAATTTCCTGCTTGAGATAGAAGATGACATTTCCATCCAGCAAGTTTTTTTTGAATTCTTTCAATAACCCTATCCCACATTGACTCTCTTGGAGAACCAATGAAAAGAGGGAGACCAAGATACAAAGTGGGGATATTTGGTATATCACACCCTAAAATATTTGCAATCCTTCCTTACCTTTGAATGGGGGTGTTCAAGAAATATAACTTGCTTTTACTAAAATTAACTTTTTGACCAGCAGCATCCTCGTAGAGTTGCAAGATGTATTTAATTATTTTAGTCTCAACCATCGACACCTTAGTCAATAGAAGGGTATCATCGACAAATTTTTGGTGAGAAACAACCCTAGTGATTGATGTTGCCTTGATTATCGATATTAGCCTTGAACTACAAGCATTTTTAATAGTTCTGCCTAAAGCTTCTGCCATAATGATGAATAACATGGGGCTTATAGGGTCCCCCTGCCGAATTCCTCTATGACTTTGAAAGTAACCAATAGTTGTTCCATTAACCAGAATTGAGAACCATGCTTTAGAAATGCATTCTTTGATCAAATTAACCCATTGGTTATGAAAACCAAAATTAAGGAGTACAACAATTAGAAAGTCCTAATTTAGCCTATCAAATGCTTTGTTCATATCAAGCTTGAGGGTAAAACAAACATGTTAGTCATATGAGCAGAGTGCAGAGCTTCATGAACTATGATAACTCCATCCAATATTGACCTGTCCTAGACAGAACTTCCCTAGAATGGATCGATGATGTGGGGTAGAACATATCTTATTCTATTTACAATGGCTTTAGTTAGGATCTTGTAAGAAACATTGCACATACTGATTGACCTGAAGTCAACCATATATTCAGGGGTTTGCTTCTTAGGAATTAGAGAAATAAAAGTAGAGTTGAGACCTTTTGGGATATGATTGCTTGTTTGGAATTATTTGACATCAAAAATTACATCCTCACTTACGATGTCCCAAAAATATTGATAGAAATGAGGGGGAAAGACATCGGGTCCCAGGGCTTTGTCTGGCTCCATTCTAAACAAGGCTTCCTTAATTTCCTCATCAGAAAAGAGAGCTAGAAGCTTAAGGTTTATATCCTCATTTATTATGCTAGAAATGGATTGCAAGAGAATATCTTTGGCCTCCTCATTGCACTGTGATTCCTTACCAAGGATAGAATTGAAATAAGTTATTGCCTCCTTTTTTATTTCTGTTAAGTCCTGAGTAATAGAACCATATGCTTTTTAAAAAATATATATATTGTTATTGCTTCTATTTCTAAGCATGGTGACGTGAAAAAACTTGGAATTTAATATCCATATTTCAACCAAATATCCCTTGATTTTTGCCTCCAATATATTTCCTCACAGGCCAAAATGTTATGAAACTCTGCTAGTTTTATCCATTCCTCCTACCTAGTAGTTTCATCAACATCACCATGTTGAATCCTATGATCAATTATCTTCAAACTTTCAACAACATATTTTTTATTTTCAAAGAGGTTCCTAAAGACCTTTTTGTTCCAAGTTCGAAGCTTTTCCTTAACAAACTTTAATTTATCGACAAGTTTAAAAGTTGCACTACCCCTGAGAGGGTGCTGCCACAACTGAATTAAGTTATCTCTGAAATTGAAATGTTTGATCCACATAGATTGAAATATGAAAGGTTTCTTGAAGGATAGATAGTTAGGGATCTCCAAAAAAATGGTATTATGATAAGAGGTAATTTTAGGAAGGGCTTGTAGGGTAGAATCGTCAAATAGAGTTGTAGCCTCCTTTGATAGAAAAAACCTGTCAAGCCTTTCTTGAATGAGATGGCACCCTATCCGTAAATTGCTCCAGGTATAATTCACTCCTCTAAGTTTTACATCCATCTAACCTAACCACGGAGTGTGCACCTAGCTACTGTATTGATCTATACCATCATGAAAGCATAAATATTCACACAAGTACATAAATTTAACAAAACAACGTAATGTAAGGTTTCTTGTATTAATATTTGAATGAGCTTTGATTACAAAAATACCCTCTTAGGGTCACTTGAAAGATGATACTGATATTACAATTGCCAATGCCCTCAATAGGGTAGGCACACTTATAGTGCTCTATTGATTAGTCACAAACTACCTTGGGGTGGAGCTAACCCCCTTCTTCGCGATGTGGAAGGATTATGACATAAGCTCCTCTTGCACCTGTCTCCCTGTGAACAAGAAACAACAGTACACAATTAAAATTATTGATAGCCTCTCATGATGAGGCCCTTTAAGGAAATATGTATGTAAATGCCATTAAACTAGTAAAACAAGAAAACATAAAGAAAGACTTTAAACTATTCTAATTTGATCAAGAATTATACTACAACATGAAGGACATGAATAAGCAAATGATGCATGGATCAAATATCAAGTTAGGAGCAATAAAGTGCATAAAATATCCAATATAATCCTACTTAATACAATGCATGAAACGACTAATTCCTACAATCAGAGTTTCTCTAAAATGCAATTAAACCTATGAAAAGACTAATATAACTAATCTATGTGATCAAAAGCAAAGCAAGTAAGGTGATTAGTCACCTATTGCAAACCATAGCTATGGTGGGTGGTCTGCACTATGAACCACAGATGATAGCTATGGTTTGACCTCTGATAGGTTTACCCTCAGAATTAGGGACAGTGGGCTTGACCTCCTTATCCAAATTGATGTTCAAGGGTCACCTTTGTTGTCCTTTGATAGATTTGGTGGTCAAATCACTATGAAGGGCCTTCGTTTGCCTAGATTTGTGTTTCTTGAATCTCCTAGGCACCTAGGGCATCCATGGCTAATTGGTATTTAGGTGAATAGCAAAGGGGCTCTCAAATGCACATATTCAATATGCAATTTGATAGGGCTTTGCTGCTCTCTTGATCAATTAACTCTCTCTTTTTCTCCCCATTTGGAGGGGGTATTTATAGCATGCCCCTAGGGCTAGGGGTGGCTTCATGGAGAAGCCAAGACCAAGAAGGGTGGTTGGGACAGTTGGGATGGAAGCCTCTAGAATCTTTCGTCCTTCAACTACCTCCTTCTAGATCTTTCGGCCATTCCAACCGATTTGGCTCGGATGGAAGGCCTAACTGAACTTCAGTTAAGACCGCAAGTCATAGTTGTGGTCTAGACTACAGACCGTAGGTGTCAACCATGATTTAGACTGGAGATCGTAGGTTTGGGCTACGGTTTAGACTGCTTAGGCCAAAATGCCTAAATTGAGTGGTTAGAACCACTGCTCTATCTTGGAGTCTATCCAAGATCCTCCATATGGTTTTGTAGCATGTCCATATGAGTAGTCGCCCTCGACATGACGCATTTTAGGTGTCTATAGATGCCCCTTTTGAGATGCATTGTGATATCGAACAATGCTGAGCAAAAATATACATCCTAAAATGATGTCGAAGGTTCTATGATGATCATTAGTCTGATCAACATTAGATGCCCCAAGTCTAGCAAAAGGATGCGCATCTTGGAATCATTGCTTCCAACTTGGAAAGGCTTACATTTGAAAAGTCTGCACTCACCATCAAAAATTTGGGTAGCTTTGGTGCTACAATAGGAGTTAGGCCTATATAACCGAAGGATGAGAGTTACAAACAAAATTTCATATTTGCTATTTGCCCCAAGCAAAGGGGGAAGCTTATGATAGTTGTTAGCAATGATTCGCAAGAACGAACACAATTTTGACAAGATCAAGGGATCTACGATCTTTGGGATCTTCTGTTGATTTTTATTATGACATGAAATTATGACTACCCCCTCAAGCGACGAGTCGATGAGGGTAATGACAATGTATGAAGTGACAAAATTGCTTGACCATAATGAATGATCCTGAACAACTTTAGATTCGAGCCTTTTAATGCCTTGGCTAGGCTTGGTTTAGCTTATGATTGCAACTCTTAGTAGTACTTGCACATCTCTATCCCATGGAGCAGTCAAGCTACGATAGCCATCTTAGGGAATAAAAATAATACAAATGCAATTAGACTTGTGTTGAATCATATTATCGATGATTTGCTGAAAGATGTCATAAAAGAAATGACAAGTTTACCCCAAATGTCCTTATGGTGATTTACTCATCTTGCTAGATTGCATGGATCGCAAGTCGCTGCAACCACTAATTTTATAGGATAAATCACTGAATACGAGGCGCATTTGGTTTTTCATTATTTGATTTTTTTGTTTGTTCTTTTTTAAGTTTTGCATTTATTTGATTGATCCTGGTGCTTTTAACATCACCAAATTTACAATTTTAATCATTGATTTTGAATTTTTATCCGATGGAAGTCAGTAATTTGTCTTTTTAGACCTTCCCATGGTGGGTTTTGAGTGCATTTATTGCTAGCTACGGACCACGGGTACGGTCTATGGTTTACATTTCCAAATTTTGGGAACCGTGGGTCAGACCTATGGGTGGAAAACCCTAATTTCGGAATCGCAAGTGTCAGCTGCGGTCCGCGGAGACTAGGAGGACCTATAAATTGAATTCCCATTTGAAATTTTCATTATTTTTCTTGCAACTACTAGCAATTTGGGAGCTCTGAGAGAGAGAACATTCCTCGATCCGGAACGTTGCCAAACTCTACCGCAATTACACTCATCTACCTCGATGGCAGATCCTGATCAACCATCTACTAGTCGAGGCCAGGGTGCGGGCAAGGTAACTCAAAACTGAGACCACACACTCAATACTAGTAAAATGAACTACATTAAGTAATGAAGAAAAATGAACCTCACTAAACTGCTGGTAATGAACCCCACTAGTTTAGGCTAGATGTAGGATTTATTTTATGCCTTAGTGGTCTAGGAGGGTACCCAAAATGGGTGTCATTCCTAAATCATAGCTGGTAGCTGCGGTTCCAAGTTGGCAAATTAGGGATCATAGGTTTCAGCTGCAATTCCCAATTTGTAAATTGGGGACCACAGGTTTCAGCTGTAGTATGCTATTGCTATTTTTTTTTTAGGTTGTCTAATTAAAATTTTTAATTTGATCATAGGACTAGCTTATTGTAGTTACCAGTTTCTCATGTGTTGGGTGCTTTAGGCTTTGAAGGCATGCAGGATCCACAGTAGGATCCACCACAGGTGCCAGGTCAGCCAAGAGAGCAGGCTCCAGAGCACAACACTGAGGGAGGCGGCGAGAGCTATAGTACAGGGGGAGTAGCCTAGATCTGGGTTATAGCAGCTACCGACTACATTTTTGATATATCATTTTGTGTGTAAGGTCGAGGACCTACACAGTTGTAGCCTACGGGAATTTTGTACTCCCTATGTACTCTTTTGGACACCACACACACACACATATATATATATATATGATATGATCTTTTATGGCTCATTATGTGTACATGTTTATTTATTTGTTTTTGATTTTATGTTTATTTGATGCACATGGATGCAAGGCTTATGTAAATGCTATGTTTATATGATGCGATGTATGGATGACATGCACTAGATAGCTATTTTACTTTATGATGATGATATGCAGTGATCTAGATGATTAGATGTGCGAGATATGATATATGCATATGGATGCGATGTTTATTTTTAAATGCATATTTATTTTTGCTTTGTGGGCATGCATTTATTTTATGCAGTTTATGGTATGCTATGCAATGTATGGTAATGCATTATGTACATAATCATAATCTAATGGAAATGAACTTGTATGCTTTAATCACTTAAAACATAAGGAATGAATGTAAACTGTGTATATCAATTTTTAAAATATGACACCACATAATGTATAACAATCATGCAAAATAATTGATAATTCTCATTACAAGAACTTAATCAATTAATCACCCATGTATGAAATGCAGTGAAATGGATTGGTATAATGCTAATGAATGAATATGTCATTTTGTATATTTCTTCTTTGTTGCACTAAATAGTCAGTGGCCATCTAAACATCATTTCTGATATTCATGCGATATCTATCCTATATGTTTGATTGTGCTTTGTAAAATGCATTCTGATGAATGAATGACTCGTATTTCTGAAGTTTAATGATATTTGGTATCTTGTTGCTATTGGAGAACTTTTTGGGGTTTTCCTTGAGACTCAAACACCCTAGTAGACTTCTCCAAAAATCACATACTAACTATACAAGGCTTATATTGGATAAGGCTTTTGCCATGATAGACCCAACTATTCATTATCCCTATGTGTGCATGTGAGTATTTTTAGATAGATCATAAGCATACCCCGTATGTCAGTCGGGACTCTTTCAACCCATATGTGAGATAGGGTTCCTCATATGATCGTACCATCCTTGTTTCAACTTTGATTAGACTTATACAACTAGATAATCCTAGGTACCTAGAGCTAGCTCATCTTGCAAATTGATCAGGGCTACCCCTCCAAATGCAAGCGGGACTCTTTCAACCCATTGCTACGTTTGGGGATCACCCAATAGAACTACCCCTCTGATTGCAGGTGGGACTCTTCCAACCCATTGCTGTGATCGAGGATCACTCTATGGATTTCAAAAGGTGGAAAATCCATGGATTCAAGTTCTCACCCTTCTTACTTGCTCATATGTAGTGATAAAAATCATTGTTAGTCCACGTGTTACCGTTTTCTATGAGCAAGGGATTTTTATAGTGCTTTTGATTCACTATGTCACTTTACATTTTGAACTTGAAATTTGTACTTTTGCACTTTGTAACTTGGGATTTAAACTTTGTGACTTTGGGATTTATAGGGGAAATTATTGTCCTTTTTCCAAAGTACACCTTTCTAGACCGACTATTTGCAATATAAGCAGGTCGTGAAACCCATATCTCTAGATACCTAAGACTGCTTTCGTAGCTTTCATCCTCTCTTGTCTTAGCAAGATTTTATATTATTTTTCTTAGTGACATGATTTTGATATGTTGAAGCACTATCCCAACTAATGACCTTGTCTATAATAGCAAAGCAAGCTTTCTACAATATTTGAAGAACCCACTAAGTATGGCTAAGTGACTGGAAAACTTAATATACATACATATTTCTCCACAACAAGTATCGTGTATGAATGCAATGAATTATGATAAATGCAAGGGTGCATGATTGAAACACAAACGTGTGATCATTTGTAAGATTTTGATATACACATTACGCTCTACTATGGAATGCAATGGATGAAAAATGCCTAAATGCAATATGATGATGTGAATGCATGTATGAAAATGCAAACTGCAAAAGCAAATATTTTTGGATTTTATGCTTTACCAATTTTTTTATGGAATTTTATATATTTTCATTTTTTTATGCATTTTGGAGCTTTCATATTTGACCAAATGATGAGTACATGTATTTGGAGCTTTTAAGGATGACCAAATGATGAGGAACCACCTTTGAAGCTTTTACTTGACTAAGCTACTCAACGGAGAGCGTGGGGCATTTCAGGATGACCGAGTGGTTGAGACAAAAACCTTAGAGATTTTGGGTTGACCAAAGGGCTTACAGATGCCTTTGGTGCCTTTACTTGACCAAGATTCTCAATTAAAGAACTCAAAGCCTTTTGAGATGACCGAGCGGTTGTGGAAAAACCCTCGAAGATTTTGGGTTGACCAAAGGGCTTATAGATGCCTTTGGTGCCTTTACTACACTCTCAAGCATAGAACGCCTTAAGATGGATGATATTGAGAGGTTCAAGCTCTTCCACACCCTCTAGCGATGTTAGGCGATAGGTACCTGGACCAATATTTTTAGATATGATGTAAGGCCCTAGCCAATTAGCCATGAATTTGTCTCGCATATTAGGCGGTAAATTCGAGTTCTGTTGGTTCTCTTTCAACACAAGATCCCCAACTTCAAAGTCTCTCTGGTGGACTTTGACATTGTAAGCTCATTTTAATCACTCCTGATAAACACGAAGATGCTTGAGGGCATTCACGCGACGTTCATCGAGCAATGTCAATTGATCGAGGTGAGCTTGTCGTGTGGTGTCATCATCGATGAACTCTTTCAATGCGATGCACAACATTGGAATTTCCAACTCTAAGGGCATAATGGCCTTAATGCCATATACTAGTGAAAATGGTGTTGCCCCAATGGGCATCCGAATGCTAGTCCTATAAGCCCATAATGCAAGGGGCAGCTGTATATGCCAATCCTTGTGGTGTTCTTGCACTATATTTTTCAAGATGGCTACCACAGTCTTGTTTGAGGCCTCAACTTTCCCATTTTCTTGTGGATAGTATGGAGTTACAAAACTATGTTTAATGCGGTATTTAGACATTAAAGCCCACATAGTTTTGTTCTTAAAAGAAGTTCCATTATCCAAAATTATTTTGGATGGTATCCCAAAATGACATATGATATGCTCGAGAATAAATTCTGCAATGCGAGCTCCAATGGTCATTGTAAGGGGAATGGCTTCCACCCACTTTGTAAAATACTCAGTAGCCATGATAATGAATGTATGTCAGCCTGACGATGGAGGAGAAATATTGCCAATAAGATCTAGTCCCCACTAAGCAAATGGCCAAGCCGCCTGAATGGGTTGTAAGGCCTGTGATGGCAAGTGCATAAGATTAGCATGATGTTGACATTTAACACATTTCTTGACATACACATTGCAATCCTTCTCCATAGTGGGCCAATAATAACCCATGCGAAGGATGCGTTTGATGATAGCCATGCCACTGAAATGGCCATCGCACATACCATCGTGAGCTTCTGAAATTGCCCAAGATGACTCTTGGGGCTCAAGACATCAAAGGAGAACTCCTTCGTAGCTGTGTCGGTACAAAATTTCTCCTATCAAGACATACTTAGTCACTTTCTGTTTGAATGTGCATCTTGCGGCATGCGATAATCCCTTTGGGATCATACCAAGTTTTAAGAAGTCTTGGATTTGCAACATCCAACTTTGACAAGCCTCAGCTTCGACTGCTAAGATGACTTGCTCCCCCTGCATATTTAACTTTGTAAATGTAGACTGGGAAACAACCTTATGGTGAATGGTAGTACCACTCCCCGTAGGACTCTAAGAAGTCAATGACTCCTAGGGTTCCTGCTTAAGAAAGTCTTCCGCTCTATGGAACCAATCAGTTGTTGGTTCCACGACAATCATGTTGATTGACTCTTTGTTATCAAAGGCTGCATGCTTCGTTGCTGGGTGCGAGAGCGTTCTAACATGGATGGTAGTAAAATAGGTGGATGGATTCTAAGGGATCAAGGACCCCAAAGATGCCATGGTGTCTACGAACCTATTTTATGAATGAGGGATTGCCTCGATGTCATACCATTCAAATTTAGCCAGATAAGTGGCAACAAGATCTTTGTAGGCTTTCAGTACGGGACATCGACACTAAAAGATCCCCTTAACTTGGTTAACTATGAGTAGAGAATCACCAAAAATGTTCAATATTTTAATACCCATGGCGATGGCTGCGTGGAGGCCCAAAAGTAGGGCTTTGTACTCAACATTATTGTTGGTGCACAAAAAGTCTAACTTGAATGACAAGGGCATTGGAGCTCCTTATGGCATGAAAAATACTATTCCTGCACCACCCCCTTGCTCACACTTCGAACCGTCGAAGAACAATGTCATATCAACATTATTCTCTGGTTCTTCGGGTTTGGGAGCTTCAAATATTATGAAGACCGCATCATCTAGAAGCTCAATGGTTAGAGGCCTACTGTTGGATAGTGGTGCCTCAGCCAGTTGATCAGCTATGACTTGTCCCTTGATGGACTTTTGGTTGATGAATTACAAATCGAATTCTATCAATAGCATGATCCACTTTGTAGTACGTGTGTTATGATATGTCTTGCTCATCATATACTACAAAGGATTCTGTTTCGATATAACATATGTTGTATGACTTAGCATGTAATGCCACAATTTCTTGGTAGCGAACACCATTGCTAAACAAAGCTTCTCAACATATGCATATCCTGACTCATAACTCACCAAGGTGTGACTGATGTAATATATGGCTTGCTCTTTTCCTTGCATGTTCTTTTGGGCTAACATGGTCCCTAATGCAAAGTTGGTTGCCAATATATATAGCAGAAAAGGCACATTTGGCCTTGGTGGAGCTAGTACTAGTGGCATTTCTAGGTATTGCTTAATCTTAGCAAAGGCTGCTTGGCAGTCCTCGTCCCAATCAAATGGGACCCCCTTGTGTAGCAGTCGATTCATGGGTCGACATTTATCTGATAATTGAGTGATGAATCACTTTATGGATGCTACTTTGCCCTGAAGGCTTCTTAGTTCTTTGATATTAGTGGGAGGACGCATCTCTAGAATAGCCTTGACCTTTGTTGGGTCTACTTCGATGCCTCATTTAGAAACGATGAATCCCAAGAGTTTACCTAAAGTTACGCCAAATACGCACTTCTTAGGATTCAACCTAACATTATGCTCTATCAAGCGATTGAAGACCTTCCTTAAGACCTCTACATGCTCTGCTCACAACAACGACTTAGCTAGTAAGTCATCGATATAATCTTCTAATATTTTATGCATGTAGTCATGAAAGATATATGTCATTGCCCACTGATATGTGGCACCAACATTTTTAAGACCGAATGGCATAAATTTGTAGTAAAATGTCCCCCATGGCATTATAAATGCAGTTTTATGTTGATCTTCGGGTTTAATCCGAATATGATTGTATCTAGAAAAATCGTCCATAAGGGAGAGCATTTCGTGACCTGTAGTAGCATCTACCAGAGCATCGATATTTGGCAATGGAAATGAATATTTGGGTGTTGCCTTATTGAGATCTCTAAAATCCATACAAATATGGACCCTTCCATCTGGCTTTCCTATGGGCACCATATTGGACACCCATTCTGGATAGTCGATGGAGATGACAAACTCTACATCCAACAACTTTTGCAACTTGTCTTTCACCATTAAGGCTACTTTTGGATGCATTTTTCTAAGTTTTTGCTTGACTGGCTTCTTCGACAGATCTAGCAAAATGTTATGAGTAACCAATTTCAGATCTAGACCCAGCATGTCTTTGTAAGTCCAAGCAAAGAAATCAGGTCTCTCTTTCAGTAGAGGGATGATGCTATCATGCTTATCCAGAGTGAGACTCTCCAAATATAACCTTATTAGGATTGGTGGGATCTTTACTGATATCCACATCGAAGGTTTTCTCTACTGACATGTGTGATCCCTCCTCAAGCTGATGAGGCATAGGAATTAGATGGATGTCATCAGTCAGGTTCACATGTTCCTCATGGGAAGCACCCTCAGTGTGATAAACATCATAAGAATAGCTTGGCACAAAAATAAATGGTTGCAACATTTCTTCATTAGGGAAGAAATCTTTAGGCTAGACCGACGAGTCAGCGCGGTCCCAATTGATAGCATACATGTTCAGATGCAGTGGTTTGGATGAATCTATTGGATTGTAGAGTGGAGTGGTCAAATCAATGGATACCATACTGATGGAATGGAATTGATATCTAGAACCACATAGACAAAATTCTATATCTAAAGCATAGCTTTTGTAACCAAGATCTGGATCGGATGGTACGGGTACAAACAAATCTTGTGTGGGATGCTTGTATAACTGGATCCTCCTAGTGCACTAGCTACAAAATGGGATCTCTCATCTCATGGAGATCCATGTACATAGGTGGATGGGGAAAGAGTTCCTAATACCTCTCTTCAATCTCTCTTATTTCCCTCAAGCTATGATGGAGATTGATCTCCCAATGCAAACTAGCAGTTGTAATAGGCGGGGAACCTCAAGGTGGAATCCTATTACGTAGGTGATGAGGTCCCAAATAGGCCATCTCCAATGAATCCTCATCATCACTGTACAAGTACAATCTATCATTTCCCCCCTCCTATAAGGGGTGATCTACCAGATGTGGCCCCATGTATCTGATTTTGTGGTCACTATCATCACTATCCGGATAAATCCGATAGAATGATCATATATATGATACTGCCATGTAAACTAGTGTTGCTTCTTCCTTAGAGTGCTCAGTTTTGGGAGGGACTTCCTCCGTAACATGCTCTAATTTCCTAGGCAATAGATATTGTGGATACATGAGCCTGGAATCGGTCCTCTCATATACATCATTATGGTCACTACCCTGGATGGACCACTCTATTGTGTCTATGAATAGTGGAATATTAGCTAGGTGAGGTATTAAGTAGGCCTCCTCTATTTCATATTTATAATAACTATCGACTATTAAGTGCTCATTCGTATCTTCCACTTGTTTTATAGGCAACAGATGGCATAAAAATGTTGGACCTAGAAAGGTCAGCTCGATTTCCTCTTCAGATTGATCATCATTTGATGACTCGTCATCTGTATCATAACTAGGTCCACTCATTTTGAAGGTGGACTCCTCTCCATCATCATCACAAAGATATACTAACTTAATATTGCCTACTATAGTGGGGTTATCCCCCTCCATACCAGTGTCATCGGTAGCATTATGGATTTGGTTACCCAGGTTGCCTCTAGGATTGTCTTCTAAGGGCTCATCATGATATGAATCGGGTGGCGCTATGGTAACAATCAATATCATCTGGCAAGTCCTCCAACTGTTGGAAGGATTAGGGTGATATGGAATAAAATCCACATCGTCCTCCAGACTTAGTTACATGCGATCTAAGGATGCAGTAAGCAAATTGTCATAATCTTGTACCTATAATCGTAACTTGAACCTATTAGTAGCTAACTGATAATGGGGTTCAATCAGAGTCCTACATCCTTGTTGAAAAAGACCAAGGCCATGTCCATGCCAAAGATATGACTCAAAAATGCACATGGCATATTTTGGGTTGGACAAATAGTGCACATTCACAGTGAATGACTCGTCATCGTCCTCATCTACAAACATTCTGGTGGGTGCTTGATCTAGCCCTTCGTAGATGAAGTTTGTTTGGTTGGGTGGCTCACCCAATGACACTACAAATCCAATAAAAAATTGATGGGCGTGTGGTCGGCCCATCTCTTGTGCAGTCTTCAAGATAGGTCCGAAAGTAACATTTTGCACAAGATAATCACCCAACCCTGTGCTAACCATATGAATGGTCACCTATGGTGCAGATGACCTTGTTGAAGATGTAGGTGAAGCAGGTTGAGGTGCCTCCTCGGATTTGTCTTGAGGTTCTTCCACATCCATGGGAGTGGGAGTCTCATTGGCGATTGGTTTGGGCATATGATCTTCTTAAAGAATTTGACGAAGTAGTTGATACATTTCCATTGATTTGAATATAAGGAATTACAAAGCAGTTGATTAACCGATAAGTTGGTTAATCAACGAAATTGGAGATTGCCTATGAGCAATATTTTTGACAATAATGAAATACAATATGCTAACATCCCCCCTTATTACATTATTGGCAAATTCCAATTGTATCTCGAAATTTTTCATATTTGATACGTCCAAGTGCTTTGGTAAAGATATCTGCAACTTGCACATCAATAGAAATGTATTGAAGTTGTATATGGTGCTTTGGAACTTCATCTCGAATAAAATGACATCTGGTATCAACATGTTTGGTTCGTTCATGAAAAATTGGATTTTTGACAAGATTCAAAACACCTTGATTGTCGCAAAACAAATGAAGTGGAAGATTCTTTGGAAGGCCCATGTTTGTAAGAATGCGACTTAACCACATTATCTCGCAGACTGCTTCACTGGCTGCACGATATTCTGCTTCTATTGAAGATAGAGCAACCACATGCTATTTCTTACTGTGCCATGAGATTGGTCCAGACCCGAGATGAAAAACATATCCAGAAGTGGATTTACGATCATCAAGAGATCCAGCATAATCTGAGTCTGTGTATCCAAGTAAGAAAAAATTATTATTCTTTCTATATTCTAGACCATAATTTGTACTACCACGAACATAATGAAGAACTCTTTTTGCTGCTTTCCAATGACTCATCTTAGGCTCTTGCATGAATCTTGAAAGATATCCCACAGCAAAACTGAGATCTGGCCTGGTATTTGTCAGATATAGGAGACTCCCAATCAACTGGCGATAGCGAGTTCCATCTACCTGAGGTGACTCATCATATCGAGATAACTTAAGTCCTTGCTCCATTGGAGTTGCTTTGGACTTACAATTAGTCATCCGATATTTTTCTACTAAAGTCTTGGCATATTTCTTTTGTGTTACTCGAATATGAAACTGTTCTTGAGTAAATTCTAAACCAAGACAATAGTGCAGAAGTCCTAGATCTGTCATTTCAAATGATTGCTTCAAGTCATTTTTCACTAAGCCAATCATACTTTCTCGAGCTTCCCGTGATGATCAGATCGTCTACGTAAAGTACAAGGATCACTATATCAGAACCATTTCTCTTGATATAGAGATTTGCATCTGAAGGACTTCTTTCGAATCCATGCTGCACAAGGTGACTGTCTATCTTGATATACCAAGCTCGAGGAGCTTGTTTTAGCCCATACAAGGATTTAATCAATTTGCATACTTTTTGTTCTTTCCCCTTTTTCACAAATCCTTCTGGCTGAGTCATATATACTTCTTCTTGTAAGTCACCATTCAAGAAGGCACTTTTAACATCCATCTGATGTAATTTCCACCCAAACTGAGCTCCCATGGCACAAAGTACACGAATGGTAGTCATTTTTGCAGTAGGGGCAAAAGTCTCTTCATAATCTATGCCTTCTTTCTGAGCATATCCCTTTGCAACAAGCCGGGCTTTATGCTTATCAATAGACCCATCTACCTTATACTTCACTTTGAACACCCATTTGCAACCTATGGGTTTCTTCCCTTTTGGCAGATCGACTAACTTCCAAGTATTATTTTTAAGGAGAGATTGATGTTCTACATCCATGGCCTCTTTCCACCGTGGTTCATCAAGTGCAGATTGAACCGTTGTGGGTTCGTTTGTATTCAATGTAGACATATAAATTTTTTCTCCATCCTTATCTTCCTCTCTATCATTTTCTGTACCCACTGACAAATCATCAAAGTGTTGACAAAGGTCATCAACCTCTGAAGTAGATTCTTTTGCTTTCATCTGTTGAGTCATACTGCGAGTACATGGCCTATCAAGTGATAGATCTGGAAGGGATTTCAGCTTAGCATCTCTCAAAGTGCTAGTATACCATTTTGGAACTTTCTATTTTTGCTGTGGAAGTTGAACCTCCTTCTTAGGCTCTTCTTCATCTAGGTATACAGTTGTGGATGTGTCTTTTGATGTGAGAGCTTCATCAAATATAACATCTCTACTTACATGTGTCTTCTTGGTCTCAGGATCAATCAATCGATAACCTTTTGAGTACTCATCATAGCCAAGAAAGATACACTGCAAGGTTTTCTCATCCAGCTTTCTCCTTTTTTGTTTTGGAATGTGCATGAATGCTTTACATCCAAATACCTTTAGATGAGCAATGGAAGGTTTCCTACCACTCCATGCTCCTTGTGGAGTCTTCCCTTGTAGAGCTCTAGTGGGTGCTCTATTTAGGAGATATGATGTTGTATTTACTGCTTCGCCCAATATTGATCCTCAAGGTGTGCTCCTTTTAGCATACATCGAGCCATTTCCATAATGGAATGATTTATTCTTTCTGCAACTCCATTCTGCTGAGGTGTATAGGCTATAGTCAGCTTGTCTTTTGATCCCATGTTTCTTAAGAAACTCTAAAAACTCTTCGTAGGTGTATTCCCCCCCTCGATCTGAGCGGAGGGTTTTGATCAAACATCCCGACTCTTTCTCAACAAGTTTCTTGAACTGTTGAAAGTAGAGAAACGCTTCGGATTTCAACTGAAGAAAGAAAACCCACATCCTTCATGAGTAATCATCAACGAATAGTTGAAAATATTTTTTCCCACCATAGCTGGTTGGCATAGGTCCACACAGATCGGTATGTACCAGCTCTAAAGGTTTTGCAGCTCGAGAGGAGCTTGCTTCAAAAGGCACTCGATGTTGCTTCCCTGCTAAGCAATCCGAGCAAACCGGTAAGATAGATGAGAGGGGCGGAAGACCTGTCACCATCCCATATTTGTATAATTCAAGAAAATATCCAGAACTGAGATGCCCATAACGTCGATGCCAAAGAGAGGTGGCCTCTTTTGTAGTTGCAGCCAAAGCAACATGGGAAGAGGATATAGCATCGAGAATAAACAAGCCATGTTGGTAAGATCCAGTTGCTACATGTCTACCACTGTGTGTGATAAAACATCTCTTCTGGCTATTGACAACTCGAAACACAACTTCCATGTTTCTATCCAACATTTGTGTGACTGAAAGCAGATTATTGGCTAATCCTGGAACATAGAGAACCTTTTCAATTTGACAATTACCATCAGGAAGAGACACAGAAATATCCCCTTCTCCTTTTACTTGATATACCTGATTGTCAACAATTGTGACTGGCTTACCCTCTTTTTCCACAAACGTATCAAACCAAGATTTATCCCTACCATGTGTTTGCTAGCTCTCGAATCAATATACCATACCGCATCTATCCGGGAAGACGAAGTATGAGTCATGAGCACCTTGTGTGCTCGTTCGTAGTCGTAGTCCGAATCGGACTCAGGAGAATGTGAGTCTCGAGTTGGATTCAGAGATAAGCAACATGGCCTTTAGATTGCTTATGCTTATGGTATTTTTTCTTGTGCTTGCCCTTCTTTTGGGAACCTCTTTCATTTGGTCGCTTGTTTTTGAACCAACATCTGTTGGTGTCATGGTTATTCATGTCACAAATTTTGCAATATTTTGTATCTTTTTGTTGAGATTGCTTCCCTTTTCCTTTGGAAGAAGTACCTCCTATTTTAAACTGGCCTTGCTGTTTACCACTTTGTTGTGTGGAAAGAGCATTATCTCGGCATGTCATCTTTCTTGGACCTGAGTTGCCTCCTCGGTCCGAAGCAAGTTTACCAGCTCCACAAATGAGACTTGTCTACCATAAACATTGAGAGAGGTGATCAACATCTTGTAGGAACTTGGTAATTCTCTCAAGATAACAGAATTCAAGACATCATCATCCACAGGTTTTCCCATAGCATTCAATTTTGCTTTCAAATCTGCCACTCTGCATAGGAATATGTCAACTAGTTTCTCTAGAACTCATACCGAGATTATGTAGTTGAGTTTGAAGATGAAGAATAGTGGATTGATTCTTCCCTTCATATACTGTGAGCAAAGCATCCCAGTGCTATCTTACTAGTTTTTGCATCACAAATATGAGGCTGCACCTCATCTGTGGTAGCAAGTAAGATAAATACAAGACTCTTCTGGTCTTTCTTATCCCAATCATCTTGATCTATTCCTGTTGATGAAGGACGTTTTACAGTGCCAGTCACTACATCCCATAAATCTTCCAACTGAAGTATGGCTTTCATCTTTGTCTTCCATGGAACAAAGTTAGGACCTTTCAACAATTGAGAATCTGAGAGATACTTATGAATTATGGCCATTATGAAGGTTCCTTATATCACCAATTGGTCTCCCTTTCTTTATACCTGCCAGATCATTATATTGTAACCATTCAATATACACCCGCCCTTACGTGAGGGAAACTATAGGTATATAGGAACAATATACTACTCAATATGTACTCGCCCTTACGAGAGGGAGACTATAAGTACATATGAGAAGCACAATATAGTGAACATAGGTGATACTGAAAGGGCATCGTGTTGTTAATGACACCTACCATAGAAAGTTTTATTTCGCATGCATGGGGCGTAACTTCCCCTAAACACTTTGGAAAAAAGAGCTTTCGTCAGGATTTACGCCTAACAACAATCACGATGTGGGTATGAAATGAGAAATAAAAAACTGGTTTGCCTTATTTCTCCCCGATGATTTATAGAGAACAAGCTCAGACGTCATTGTTGTAGCTATATTAGGCGGCGAATACAGTAGTCCAAAGCACGACAACATTACCTGTAAGTGTGGACCAGAGGTATCTCAAATACCGAACGCTGTTGTGCAATAAATTGCACAAATAGGGTATAAATTTGGGGTCTTATATTTTGTTTTTAATTTATGATTGTGAATGCAAGAAAACAAGATAGTTAAATGCAAGAAAAACAATCATAAATGCCCACAAATTTATAGCTCCTATTACCAATCTAGCAATTATTCTGCCAAATTGCTTGATTTCCCCCTTTATCTGACAATTTTGCAAATGAATAATGTGAAATCTGCCCCCTTCAACTTGCAAAATTAGACAAAAAATGGGAAATGAATACCTAAAAAAAAAATTGAGCCCTCAAGGCATCAATTTGGCTGCTGTGGGGCGTCAATGCGGCCTTGTAGGCATCAAATGTATAGTGCAACCATCAACTGATAGCGTTCTGCATCAAAAAAACACGCTGCAGGTGTCAACAGCGTCGGGCGGGTGTCAACAGTGTCAGGCGGGTGTCAACAGCGCCGGGCGGGGTGTCAACAACACCATGTGGGCGTCAACAGTGTCGGGTGATGCATAAAAAAAAACACATTGCAGGTGTCAACAGTGCCGGGCTGGTGTCAACAGCGTCGGGTAGGGTGTCAACAGTGCCATGCGGGCGTCAACAGTGTCGGGCGATCGCGTCTTACAGGGTTGTTCATGGAATTATTCCGTACTGGCCGTGATGGAGTTACCTCGTTTCACTGCGTGCCATTTGCCGCACAGGTCGACATTACGGTTTTCATGAACTTTGCCGATCTGCTCTCTGAGCGCGCATTTTTCATCCCTTTTTTGAATACGGAATGAATCGAAGAACGCGCAAGAAGAGCTCCCACAGTTCCTTTTCTGGCCGTTGTGCACCCCTTTTCGCCTGCTATATGGTCAATCGTCCGCCTGTTGTCCGCCTGCTGGTCAATCGTTCGCCTGTAGAGATCGTCCTTCGTCCGCCTGGTCCGCTAGTCATTTGTAGCTCTGATGCCATAAATAATTTGATGAAGCAGTTGATACATTTCCATTGATTTGAATATAAGGAATTACAAAGCAGTTGATTAACCGATAAGTTGGTTAATCAATGAAATTGGAGATTGCCTACGAGCAATATTTTTGACAATAATGAAATATAAATGCCATGCCATATGCTAACACTTCTACTTTCTTGCCCAATTTTACCTTTAGCTTTTCATATTGCCGATGCATTATCGATGTAGTCGGTTTTAGAGAAGTTGTAATCGTATGCTCAAATCTGTGTGACACAGATACCGATGGTTGAGCATGGGCTGCTGGTTTACCTCTTGGAATTTTAACTAGTGAAGCTGGCCGAATATCCAAGTGCATCGACGGGAGTACAAAACCCCCATGCAAATATGCTAGGTTCATGAACTTGAATGGTTCTTCGTCCAAGGAAACTACGTGAACCTGTCCCTCATGAATGTACTTCATGCATTGATGCAAGATAGAGGGGACGCAACACATTTCATGAATCCAAGGCCTTTTGAGCAAAATGTTGTACTGCATGGCACCCTCTTTCATGTGACACATCATAGAGACGATCTTGACCTAAACAGATAGAATAATTGTACCAATCGTTGAGCATAGTGCATTGTTAAACACTCTCAACATAAAGGTGGTAGGCACAATGTGTGATTTGGGTAACTTGAGATGGCTCAATGCCTTGGTCATAATTATATTGATCGAGGACCCAATGTTGATCAAGACCCTTTTGAAAGGTATGTGGTTAACACACATGATAATATGTAGCAACGGGTCAGCCATAATAGTAGGAACCATCTTCACTTCATGATCATAAAATTGTATCGTGGGTTCCTGACACTATTTTACATGTCCCACAAAATTTGTAAATGCATGCACATCTTGGGACTGTACCTAAATGGACCTCAGAATGTCCATAAGAGTCTCCTTATGTCTAGGGGACTACTAAATAAGCTCATATATTGACAACTTCTACGAGTTGTCTGTAGGTTCTGAACTAACTAGCTCCTTATGGTCACCACCAGTCTAGTTGGTGGGCCTAGAATGTTCTGAGCTAGCCGTTGATCCGACATAGCTTGTATTATAATGGGAGCATGAGGTTGATTCAGTTTATCATACCTCACATGTCTAGTAACAACATTGACCATGCCTACAAACCCTTGGGTAGGTGGTTTGATTATCACTTGATTGACCTGGCCGGTGTTGTTACAAGGTGCCTCGTGATTAGGTAGTGGATTCTTGAAAATCCCCATGTTTCTATTGTTGGGTGCCTATGGATTTCCTGGTACTACAAGCTCTCCTTTTTCTATCATGTTATGCATAATGTGTTTGAAGGACCAACATGTCTTGATGTTGTGGCCTTTCGCTCTATGGAATATGTAGAACATATTATGTTGATGCCACTTTGACTTTGGCACATTTGAATCTATTAATTTGACCTTGGGCAATCGTATGGCCTTGGCCTCACACAGTTGATGGAAAATTGAAGTCATTGATTCCGTCAGAGGTGTGAACTAGCAAGGTGGGCACTCTTCTCTATTTTTCCCTTATAGTTTTTTTTGCGTGTCTCATAACGCGCAGAAGGAGGTTGGATATGATAATTAGGCTTTTGATGTCCCTTGTCCTCTCCTCCAAGATTTAGTACTACTTGATTCACGTGGTCCTGCTTGCCCTGTTGCTTCATAGTACTATTTTAAACCCTTCTTTCCTAGTCTTGAGCTTCAAGTTGCCTTCTTGCAACTTAATGTCCTCAATCACCTTGGCTTGTGCCATAGCTTCCTTGAATGTGGCATACTGTTGTAGCTTCAACAGTAGCGAGATGTGCTTGGCACAAATATTTGTAAATATTCGAGTCACTTCTACTATAGGAATAAGGAATGGTAGCTTTACCATTATTCTATGCCATATCTTTTTGTATTGATCGATGGGATCGTTGTCGTGTTGAGCTAGCACAGCCAAATTGAAAAGGTTTGCCTGTTTCTTGATGCTAAATGAATATCGTTCAATAAATGCATTAGCTAACTGCTTGAAACTAGTAATACTATGTTCCTTCAGCTGGTTGAACCACTCTTAGGCTGGTTCAGAGAGTTTCATAATGAAGGTGCGCAACAACAAGGCATCATGACTCTTTATCTGGAAACAAGCATCCAAAAAACTCATAACATGCTCTTGGGCATCCTCATCACCCTTAAATTTTTCTAACCTGGGCATATCAAAATGCTCAGGATATAGAGGCATAGGCACCGAGGGGTCTAGAGGTTCATTGTGTACTTCCTCAATGTCAAATTTTGCATAGTTGTGCCTTGCCTCTCTATTGCTTTGACCTTATAGGCCAAAACCTTGTACGCCTTAGAAGACAAAAAATCCTCTTCCCTAAGCTGACATGGAGGTGATTTAGAAGGTAATGTCTTATTCGGATGAGGTGGAGGACATCGCTCTTCCTCCTCATCAACTTGGTAACTCTATCAGGATACTCCTAATCGTATCTGTCTACATCTACATGTTCATGTTGCCTCTATATAAGATCATTGAGTGACGGTAGTCACTCCCTCTATTGGGAACTAACGTGAGTATGAGCATCTCTACTCTCCTCATGCATATCGTCTAGGGACACAATCCTCCTATGCACATGATATATTTTCTCCTTAGGAGGGTTTAGGCCAGCCCTGGATAGCCCATCCTCCTACTCTATGTGCTCCTTTTGAGCTAGAATACGCTCCTTGTGCATGTGCTGCTCATATAATATTTGTCATAGGAGCCTTTGCACTTGAAGATTTTAATATTCAATATGTTGCCTCTTTAGGCGAGCATCCTCCAATTTATCTTGGAGGAGTTGACATCTTTGCTCAAGCACCAGTCTATGTGATTTTTTGATCTGGTTGGCCATAGAAGGCCTCTGGTGTGTATGCTCTATGCGATCTACCTTATGGGTTTTGTACCCATCTAACAAATGTGCTGATGGTGGATGTGTGACATGAGGGTGCTTAGAAGCCTCTCCATGATCTCTAGTGATATTTATACAACTATCGCTACGCTCACTCAAAGCATGAGTGGGCGGAGCTGTAGGCTTGTAGCCTAGATGCTCAAGAACACTACCTAGACCATCTAACTATCTAGACCTCCATCATTCATGTGGTGGTGTTCCATTAGCTCCCACCTTTGATATATCAATGGTGATCTTGTGTGGTGGGCCACGTACGAGAGTATGGGTGGACCTATGCTCAGAAGCAAGCCTATCCTCTTGCCCCTGAATGGGTGGATCCCTGGTCTATCTATACTTTGACTGTGGAGGATTAGAACCTCTTGTGGCCCTAGTACGTATGGGAATCAACTTGTTCCCCTGCACAACATATTCCTTGACCGATCCCGTGGACGCATGTGTAGTGCGGTCTCGATAATGGCTTTGGAGTAGAGAATCCTCATGCTGAGAAGCTCTGTGCTTAGTCTTATGCCTATAGGAGTGTAATGAAGCTCCTCTATCAAGGGTCTTCTCAATGGGATCTCCCCGTGTCGAGTTGTCACCTCTAATGCTCATCGAACGTCGTTCGGTTCGCTCATGTGTATGAGGACTTGACACATGCTACTGTGAACCATTTGGGAGTTGATCATGGTCATCTGTCCTAGACCTTTTTCGATCACCTCGTGTGTTCACCATTTGTGTACCTATCGTATAGATGTGTTTTATTATGTAAACAAGGTATACAAATGATGATTATCTCCTTTTAAATTTTTATTGTGAGCCCTAAACTATTTGATGATGTTTTCACATTTGTTGTATCAGTGTTAGAAACTCTCGCATGTTTTGAAAGATTGTTGGATTTTATACTCAGTTAAATTGGCTTTCACCTATATACCCGTAGCTCGACAACTTGGTGATGAAACCCAATTCATGTAAACCAACCTATAATATGTGGAAGTGAAGCCCACACATAGTCAGGGGGCACAGGTCCTCCCAGTTCCTCACCCATTTTCTCTCAATAAGCATCATACCCTCTGAAGAGGAGTATATGCAAATTTTTTAGGGTACGAAAGGATCTTGGACCCGGTATGGTCTAGTAACACAAGGTACATGGGATTTGGACCAACAGATGGAAATTACGCCCATTGTTGTTGAACCCTACTAGTGGTTGGAGATGAAGCCCAACTCTTTAAGTGCTAGGTGGTGTGTGTGGTTCCTTTTACTTTGCAAAAATGACAAATGCATAGAAGAGCATAATGATCATTCCTACATGATATGCATGCAAATAAAGAAACATTTCAAATTTAGAAAAAAAATGCATGCTAATGTCCTATATGATATTTTTACAATGACATGGCCACTAATTTGGCCTCAAGCATGCAAACAACATGCAATATCTATCAAGGTCACCGTATTTAGCGACGTATTGCACTCAAAGGTTAGATTTTCCCAACAACGCCTTTCTAATGAAAGGAAAATGAAAACAAACTAAGACTTGTTCATTGATTCTTTTATTTAAGTTCCTAGTTTGTAATAAGTTCAATGCTTTCTAGAAAAATACAAAGCAGAAAATTCAAAAAAAATAGTGAAATTGCTCCTACTCTATTGCCTACTGAGTTTCCTGTTGTTTGCCTTTTCCTCTATTAATCATAGGTCTGATCTGCGGGCTATAGTAGTGACCGCAGGTTACATCCACGGGCCAAAAAATAACCATAGCTAAAAGCTGCGGTTAGTGCCTGAGATAAGAAAAAGCCAAGAAAAGTTAGAACTCAGGGCTAGAAATGTGGAGTTCCACTGTGATCGCCATCTAACCTAACCACAGAGCATGCACCTAGCTACTGTATTGATCTATGCCATCATGAAAGCATAAATATTCACACAAGTACATAAATTTAACAAAAACAACATAAGTAAGGTTTCTTGTATTAATATTTGAATGAGCTTTGATTACAAAAATGCTCTCTTAGGGTCACTTGAAAGATGATACTGATATTACAATTGCCAATGCCCTCAATAGAGTAGGCGCACTTATAGTGCTCTATTTATTAGTCACAAACTACCTTGGGGTGGAGTTGAACCCCTTATTCATGATGTGGAAGGATTATGACATAAGCTCCTATTACACCTATCTCCCTGCAAACAAGAAACAACAACACACGATTAAAAATATTTATAGCCTCTCGTGATGAGGCCCTTTAAGGAAATATGTATGTAAATGCCATTAAACTAGTAAAACAAGAAAACATAAAGAAATACTTTAAACTATTCTAATTTGATCAAAAATTATACTACAACATGAAGGACATGAATAAGCAAATGATGCATGGATCAAATATCAAGTTAGGAGCAATAAATTGCATAAAAGATCCAATATAATCCTACTTAATACAATGCATGAAACGACTAATTCCTACAGTCATAGTTTCTCTTAAATGCAATTAAACCTAGGAAAAGGCTAATATAACTAATCTATTTCATCAAAAGCAAAGCAAGTAAGGTGATCAGTCACCTATTGCAAACCGTAGATATGGTGGCATTCTACACCATGAACCGTGGATGATAGCTGCAGTTTGACCTCTGATAGGTTTACCCTCAAAATTAGGGACAGTGGGCTTGACCTCCTTATCCAAATTGATGTTCAAGGGTCGCCTTTGTTTTCCTCTGACAAATTTGGTGGTCAAGTCATTGTGAAGGGCCTTTGTTTTCCCATATTTGTGTTTCTTGAATTTCTTAGGCACCTAGGGCATCCATGGCTAATTGGTCTTTAGGTGAATAGAAAAGGAGATCTCAAATGCATAGATTTAGTATGTAATTTTATAGTGCTTCGCTGCTCTCTTGATCAATTAACTCTCTTTTTTTTCTCCCCATTTGGAGGGGTATTTATAGCATGCCCTTAGGGATAGGGGTGGCTTCATTGAGAAGCCATGACCAAGAAGGGTGGTTGGGACATTTGGGATGGAAGCCTCTGGAATATTCCATCCTTCAACTACCTCCTTCTAGATATTTTGGCCATTCCAACCAATTTGGCTCGGATGGAATGCCTAACTAAACTTCAGTTAATACCGCAGGTCACAGTTGTGGTCTAGACTATAGACCGCAGGTGTCAACTACGGTTTAAACTGGAGACCGCAGGTTTGGGATGCGGTTTAGACTGCTTAGGCCAAAATGCCTAAATTGAGTGGTTAGAACCACTGCTCTATCTTAGAGTCTGTCTAAGATCTTCCATATTGTTTTGTAGCATGTCCATATGAGTAGTCGCCCTTGACATAACGCATTTTAGGTGTCTACACCATCAACATGTTGGAGTTCACAAAGTCATTGAACTCATCCATGCTCCTGATAGGTGGTCCATTTCCACCCATTTTGTCTGAAGGGTAAAGAGGAGTGTTAAAATCCCCAGCCAAACTCTAGGGGACATTATGGAAGATTTCACTCAGATTGCCTAAGTATTCCAATAGTAGAGCTCTCCCTTGAATTGAAGTCGGGGCATAAATATTTGAAAGGATACACAACCTGTTGTTGTTTATTTCCTTAAATAAAACACTAAGAACCCTATCATATTTCTGAATAATGGTACCTTCTACTATTCGGGGATCCCATAAAGTCATAAGTCCTCCAGACGCTCCTCTGGCTGATTTGCAAACCATATCCCATTAATTCCATATTTTTTTTGCTACTTTTTTTTACTAAATCTCATCAGTTTTTGTTTCTTGCAACATGATAATAGTTGGATTCACTTGATTTCTTATTGCACTGACTTCCCTATGTTTGGGCAGGCCATTGAGGCCTCTTACATTCCATGAGAGAAACTTCATTTAGATTATTTGGTATTTCTTCCTCTCCCCCTCCCTTGAGGGTGTTTTCCTAATTTGTTGTCTTCAGAACCCGGAATAGCCTATTTAAACAAGGCTCTCTATTTTCCATTAGCAATGTCATTATCAGTTTTAATTTTTTGATGCTCATCATTTGATATTCTCCCTCTTCTTTTTTCACCACTAAAATCTATAGGAGACTTCACAGTGCTCCTGGTTTGTTTAGGACTAAATTGGGGGGAGGAAATTTGTTGCAGAACCAGACTGCCATATTCCTCAGTCAGAAGAGTTTCACATATATCCATCCCTACATCAAAATCTTCTCCTTTTTGCCAAACTAATCTATCATTTTATTAATCATCAATCTAAATATTATAATGAATTAATCAGTCATTAGATTAATTCCCAAAATAATCTATTATTTGATTAATTACCAATATAAAAATTATAATGAATTCATATATCATTATATTAATTTCCATGTGGAGGAGAATGACCACTTTACTTAGCATACAATGGTCCAACTTTTTTACTTTTGAACAACTTTTTAGGGAATCGCCTAATCAAGATGGTGTCGATCATTTTACTAGGCAGTTAGTTTGGATGGGTTCTACCATTCTTATTTGGAATATTTGGAATAAAAGGAATAGTTAAACTTTTAATAAACATAGGAAGGATATTCACTATATTTGGAAAAAGACCATTTCCAACTTAGTTGAATCTGTCCAACAACTCCTTAATCACCCCTAAAACTCCCACCAAATATGGGATCAGGTGATGCAAAGATTAAATATTAACTCCTCTAAGGGAAACCATATTAAAGGGAATGCGAGCAATTGCAAGATGATTAGAACAAGGAACTGGCAACCTCCTCCTAAGAATTTTGGAATAGTAAATATTGATGGAGCCTCTAGAGGGAACCCTAGAAAAGCTAGTGTGGGAGGAATTGGTAGAATTTTAGATAGCTCCTTGGTTTTTACTTTTGCTGAGAAGATTCAATTAATCCATATTGGATTCTTGAAAGTTGATTACAATCATGTGGTCAGAGATCAGAACAAGAGTGTTGATGATTTAGCTAATTGGGCTTTGGAAAAAGGTGATCTTAGTTTTTATGACCATCCTCCTAGATGGTGGGATTCACAAATAAGGGAAGATCCTCTCTATCATTTCTTTGGATGGCTCTAGTTTTGGAGGTACCTATTTTCTTCTTGTTTTTTTTTCTTCTCTTTGGTTCAATCAGGCTAGTTTAGTTTTTTGAGGTGTGTGTATTTTTTGTTTTTTGTTTTTGTGTTTTTTGTATTGTTTTTTGTATTGTTTTTTGTATTTTTTTTTCTTGTTATTGTGTTTTTATTGTTGTGTGTTTTTTGTGTTTTTTTGTTTTTGTTTTATTATTGTTCTTGTATTTTTATTTTTCTTGTTCTTGTGTTTAGGTATGTTTGTGTTAATTGGTATTTTTTTGTAGTGTGTGAGTGCTTTCTATGTTTTTATTTTTTTTCTATTGTTGGTCGTTTTTTTTGTTTTATTTTATTTTATTATTTTTTTAAGGTTTTGGTTGTGTTTGTTTTTCATATTTTTGTTGGTTGTATTTGTTTTTTTCTATTGTTTTTGTCATGTTTAATTTTTTTGTTTATTTATTTATTTTTTAATGTTGTTCTTGTGTTTTTTCTATGTGGTTTGTATTGTGTTTTTTATCTTATTGTGTGTGTTTGGTTGTGCTTTATCTTTTCGACATACTCAAGGAGAAGATTTTTTTTCTTGTGTGTTTGTGTTTGTGTTTGTGTGTTCTTATTTTTTATTGTTTCAGGTTTGATCCTTGAGTATGTCAAAGGTGGTAGGCAAGGTGCAAGCCCAGGGTGATTTTGGTAGAAGAGATACTCCTGCCTCCTTAGGTATTACCCAAAAGTGGCATCCATTTTGGGATTTTTCCACAAAAAAAAAATATTAATTGCCAAACTAATCTATAATTTGATTAATTACCAATCTAAAAATTATAATGAGTTAATCTATCATTAGATTAATTTAGGGTCCAAGGTTAAAACCCATTAATCAATCAAGAAATTAAAATAAATCCTAAGGACTAACTTAATAATTAAACTAGAAACAAGCTAAAATGAAATGCTTGCACATCAATCAACATCTCAAGCAAAAGCACTAACCCTAAGGCCTATGCAATAGATATACACCAACTACAAGTACCAAAAGTCTCATCTATGCAAACTAGATTGAAGGAAAAGACTTGTAGGTGTATGATTCATGAAACTTAGAAAAACAAGGTATACAACAAGACACTCCTCAAGTCATAAGGGGTTATGTAACATGCCATGCAAAGGATGTGATGCAAGACCAATCAACGAAGGCAAGTGCCACTAAAATAAGTCAAGCATTGCCCTTGCACTGTGCTCTTTCCTATCACAAAAGGATAACTAGTTTTGAAAGGGTAAAAATAAAGCACGAAATACCAAGGCACCTAATAAAACTCACACATAGGATAGAGATAACACACTAGAATCCATAGTAAAGTTAGAGGAATAAAAGAGCATCTAGAGATAATCTTAAGCAAATAACAACACAGTGGACTTGTAGTAAATAAACACGAAGGCTATCCTAACAACGCCAATTAGAAGCTATGAACCTTATCCAAAATTTATAGCTAGATAGTGTTCATCACTATCACTTGTCCTCGTCAACCATATTGTGTTGCAGAACTCTATTTGTCTATGATCTTATGATCTACCTTATCCCTTGCACTTGCACTATCCTTTATGTTGACCTCCTCATTTGCTTAAAATGACCTCCTCATTCTACCAAGTAGAGTCCAAGTGCCACCCAACATGGAGAGCCTCTATGTAATATACATGATGTCTTTATTTAGCACCCACTATCCACAAGGGGGTTATCATAGCATACTCTCACAAAACAAGAGTGGCATCACATAAATGCACCCACTCCACTTAGGCGTCATCACTCCAAAGTATGGAGTATTAGGTGCACCATATCCAAATCTAAAGGCAGCCCATTAAAGCCTCAAACAAATAGAAAGCAACATTCAAAACTAAAAACTCATGGATTTCTATTATAGTTTATTACCAACCTTAGGCACACAAGAATTAACATCAACCCAAAATTAATTCTCTAAGAACACAAGGAGATAATCAAAATCATCATGTCATATGCAAGAACAAGTTCACTTTCTTGATATTTCATCCCATCATTTATCCTTAAGTGAGTGGCTCCTTATTTAAGATAGACTTAAGCTATCACAGAATCATGTTAAGAAAAATCATAGCAAGCAACTTTCTTGATTCAATGTTTTGAACATGGGCATTAGCAAACCATAATGCACCTATATGAATGGGTATTCATTCATGTTACCTTGAGTTTTTTTATGAATGAGTCATCATCATCATTTTCCCTTTAATATTATCTCTCATTCATTATGACCAATTCTCTTGTCCATCCATAAGAGTACCTGATCCTCCAACCATGTAAAGCATCAATAATATGATATCATAAAATAAAATAGACACAATATCAAAGCAGCCATCCATCCATCAAAATCATAAAAACTAAGCATTAAACACCATTCGCCAATACATAGTCCAACTTAAGTAAGAAATCCTACCAATGTGGATTGTGGCATACTACCCCTCTTGGACTAAACACAATGTGTTGTGTTTCCTTCTAAATATTACATTTATATTTATTAAAAAAAAGTAAGGAAAATATATTTTCATCTCATTCACTTTATTACAAGTGGTATTTTTCTCATCATAATGGTCCCATTGGACTCCACACTATTCTAAAGTTCATTTCCTCATTGCTTTGGAATGATTCTCTAGAATATTTATTGGCCTCACTTCCATGGTTGATGGATCTATCACCTACAATTTCTGAGACATCCCACACATGATTAGGATTAGCAATGTACTTCCTAAGAAGGGATATGTGGAAAGAGTCATGAATATTTGACAAGTTGGGTGGTAAGGTAGTCTGTAAGCCACCAGATTGATATTTTTAATGATTTTAAAAGGTGCAACAAAACAAGGATCCAACTTAGAAGACTTTATGACACTATTCATGGGTTTGAATCTTATCAAAACTCTTTCCCCCACAAATAATTCTCTAGTTGAACACTTCAAATCAACATAACTCTTCAAATAATTGATGGCTTCCTTAAGCCTTTACCTAATAATCTTAAGCTACTCCTCAATATCCTCTACCATTATTCATCCAATGACAACCCGATCCTCTGGGTTATCCCAATATAGAGGCTTTATACACCTTCAACCACACAAGACTTCAAACAGAACCATTTTTAATGAAGCATGGTACTCATTGTGTGGATGATATTTTATACCTCCTCCCCCACTCTTCTTTTTTGAATATGATGACATCTTAGGCCTAACCAATTTTTAAATATTTTATGGTTGAGGTAGATTTTATAGATTAAGTGGATGGACAAAAGAATGAATATTCAAGTCGGAGACCAAAAACAAAATTTTCTAGGGGTATGCTCAAAAGAAGAACTTAATTCCCCACCTTGACTTTGTGTAAAATTTGGGATCCAAAATCCCTGAATGGAATAATCAAACCATGAAATGGTGGTCATAAGTCCCAAGTTTTCATCCTTAATGTTGGATGAAACTTCGGGAAAGTATCATTAAATCTGAGTCCAATCATTTGTCTCCCCTAAATATATGATGGACGAAAGACTAGGAGGGTGGTGCCTGAAGGAGAATTACTTTCTGTAGCTGATGTCAAAAGGGAGGCCTCAAAAAAACCAAGAATTACTATTAATGATCATAGCTAGCTCGATATGAACTAATGAAGGGCATTTTAAAGTACATAGAGCTTGAAGCAATTAAATCCAGACTTTCTAGCTGCTAGAAGGGATAAAGTAGATAAAATTAGGCTTATGCATAAGGGGTTGGCCCCAAAATTTATTTATAAAAATTTTGCAAATTAGTTTTGAAATCAAGGCAAATAGTGTCCAAATGCATGTAGAAGGTTCACTATTATTAGCAACAATGTTGGAAATTTAACCTTAAAATGGTCAAATTATTATAAAATTGGGGTAAATCGACCCCAAAAAAGTTTGCATCCAAAATTTTTTGGCTAATGGGCCCTAGTAAAGGGTCCCAAATATTAGCCAATTCAAAATTTTAAAAATCCTAATTTTAGCCAATTTGGCGATAAATAGTCACTATGCATAACCCTGGATAAAATGTATTACCTAAATAGATCCAATAGAAATGATCAAGGGTCCAGATCTATGTAGAATCACCATATATCTTCCATACAAATTCCATCCCTCCTAAATAAGAATGCCAATAGATCTTCTAACCGTTCTAGTGTGATTCTTCCCACTGAATGCCATTAATGCATAAATTTAAATCCATTGTAAAATATTCTATAAATAGTGGAATGCTCACCATTCCAAAGGGTAGATCTATGGCTATTACAATTCATATATAATTCTTTTTCACCTTGTAAATAATATCACATCATTTTTTGGTCTCTTAATTTATCTTCACTTCTATTTTTACTTAAGTATGAATGTTTATTTATATGATGGCCATTTAATCTAGTTCACTTAATTCTGCAATCTGGATTTCATGGTCTCATTGGGTGGTTCTAGAATTTGCATCCATCTCTAGATGATAGGGTTTTATTTCTTCTAAATCAGATAGGGTGGGAGCGCTCTAATTTTGCTATCTTGATTTCATGCACCCTCCCACTAGTTCTAGAATTCACCCTTGCCCACTACACAAAATGATAAGTTAGGATGAGATAAACTAATCTATTAGGTTATGAGCCACTATTTGCATCGGTGATATCAAACACATGTGTCTTGATGTGGCCATATCTCATCCTTTTCAATTTTAGCTACGACCTCCATTTTCCTTCCCTCTCATTCCATTTTCCCCTCTCACTTTTTGTGGTGTAGGTAGCTGGAATCGAAGGAGCCAACCTTCTATGAATTTTGATTACCCCTGCCTCTCCCAAGCTAGGTGCCCATTCAATGCTAGTTGAGGACCGCTAGGTGCACCCCCACTCATTCAATACCTATTTTTGCACCAAAATTTTTTGGCAACTCTTCTAGGGAACACATGGAGTTTCTATATTTGAGGAAATCAGAGTTTGGTGATACTCTAGTTTACCTATATCCAGTTCAATCACCTAGTGATTCCTTTGTGCAACATTTCTAGATCATGAGATTAGTTGCCTTCATATGTTGAAAGATTTTTATTTTCCAAAGGACCTAGGGTTTGATGATCAACATTGACCTTGCTAGAAAAGAAAGTATGAACAAATGGTGACTCCAATTTGGTGGCATAATACAATGGCTCTAAGCGCTCGATGCTTTAATGACCCAACCAAGTTGCCTCAACTGTAATGATCATTTCCCCTCAATATTCCCCATCTGCATGATATCCTTGAAATTGCACTAGAATTATTACCAAGTTATGATGGTGTCAATGGATGAGTGAAGGATCACATAGAAAATGTGGCTTCCCTGGCCATCCTTCACAATATAATGCACAAATATGTGATGATCATACTAATTTTTTCTTCTCTGAAAGGCAAATCATGGGTCTAGTCTAAATCCTTAGAGTATGGGAGCATCTCCACATGGATAACTTTAGTTGAGTCTCTCCTGGATGCATTTGGTGAACTCGAGGACATCTTCCAACTACTAAACTGCTTTACATTTATCAAGAATAACCCTCTTGAGAATGTGATGGACTTCAATGTCTATTTTGGTAGTAGTTGGAAGAATATTCCAAGTCTACTCCTTCTATCCTCCACCCAAGCATATCTATTCTATATTCGGGTCTTCAACCTTGACATGGCGATCCTCCTTTGTCAATCTAGGGAAAAATAATTTCCTCAACTTTATTAGGAAGACATCAAAGATAAGTGGGTGTTAGTAGGGAATAAACCTCTATCACATCCTTGCATGAGCATCTCCTCTACAGAGCTCATTCCAAAACAAAAAATGGGGTAACCACAAGAAAATGAACCACCCATGGAATTGACATAGTAGGCTAGTCTCAAAAAATTATCCCTTGATAGGTCACCACCCGAAAGACATAATAAGGTGGTAAAATTAATTGCTATATTATTTTTAAGGACTTGAGTACCAAGGAACTCAATCAAAGCAATAAGAATTGCAATTTTATCATAAGTTTGAGCTAGTGCATATGGTGTCAAATACAATATAAGCAAAGACTCAAATTTGGTATACTATGGTCTGGCCATTTTAGATTTAGAGGATGAATGACATAGAAATCCTAGGTTCAGGCATACCTGACACACCGTATTTTTATGTAAATAATATAGAAATTAAATAAAGTTGTACCCTATGCATAGCTTCTTGTAATGTGTCATCATTTTATTCAAGACCTATAGGAAATGTGCTCTAGTAATAGGTTGCCAACTGGTCTGGGATGCCAATGTTGAGCAAGGTGCAGCAAAAGAATTGCAAAAGTATTGTCATTGTTGTCAACACAGTTAGATTAATGTAGTTGATGCGCTCGGAGGTCGACCAGATCAAGTGCAGAAAGTTTCAAGGAAAACAGAGGTGACCCAGATTCAGAAACTGGCAAAAAGAGACAAGGAAGAAAACTGTCGCGATATCGCGACATGTTTTCTGTCGCGATTTCGCGACATGGTCGAGGAGAGAGAAGGCGCAGCCGAAAATGTCGCGATTTCGCGACATGTCGAGTTTTCATTGAGGAGAGAGAAAATGTGTCGCGATTTCGCGACAAAAAGCAGGAGAGAGAAAATGCACGCCAAATTGTCGCGATTTCGCGACATGGCCGAGGAGAGAGAAGATGCGAGCAAAACTGTCACGATTTCGCGACATGCTGGCAGAGAAGGAAACAAAGGTGTAGCGATATCGCTACATGTTGAAATGAATGGAAACAAAGGTGTAGCGATATCGCTGCATGATGAAAATACATGGAACTAAGGTGTAGCGATTTCGCTACGTGTTGAAACAAAGAGAAACTAAGGTGTAGCGATTTCGCTACATGTTGAAACAAAGAGAAACTAAGGTGTAGCGATGGCGCTACATGTTGAAACAAAGGGAAACTAAGGTGTAGCGATTTCGCTACTAGTCAAAAGTGTAGAACTGAAAGATGCAAAAATGATATTACAAGTCAAAATTTCATGAAAAGAGGCAAGGTGAAAACACAAGGCACAAAGATGTAAAAATTTCGCCATTGCATGAAGCATAGTGTCACGATTTCACGACATGTTCCATTTTCACTGGAGTTTGCAAGCAAAGCTGTACGGAAGAGCAAAGTGTCACGATTTCGCGACATGTTCCATTTTCACTGGAGTTGGCAAGGAGAGTTGTACGGAAGAACAAAGTGTCGCGATTTCATGACATGTTCCTTTTTCACTGCTGCTGGCAAAGAAGAGTGTACGAAAGCCGAAAGTGTCACGATTTCATGACAAGCAAGATGATGACGTTAGCAAGAGTCGAAAACATCGTGATTTCATGACAAGAAGGATGATGACGTCAGCAAAGTTGAAAAGTGTCACGATTTCACGACAGGATGAAAGGAAAGCTGCTGGAAGCCGGAAGCGTCATGATTTCACGACAACATTGATGATGACGTCAAGCAAGTTGAAAAGTGTCACGATTTCATGACAGGATGAAAGGAAAGCTGCTGGAAGCCGAAAGCGTCATGATTTCATGACAAGATTGATGATGACGTCAGCAAAGTTGAAAAGTGTCACGATTTCATGACAGGATGAAAGGAAAGTTGCCGAAGCCGAAAGCGTCACGATTTCGTGACAACATTGAGGATGACGTCAACAAAAGTTCAAAGTGTCGCGATATCGTGACAAGATGCAGGGAAAGCTTCCAAGAGCCAAAACGGTCACGATTTCGTGACATGCTTAAGGATGACGTCAGCAAAAGTTCTAAGTGTCGCGATATCGCGACATGAGCAGGGGAAAAGCTTTCAAGGCCAAAATGGTCACGATTTCGTGACAACCTTCAGGGTGACGTCAAGATAAGTTAAAAGTGTCGCGATATCGCGACAGGTAATAACATGGCAGGTAAAACCCGTAGGAGCATGCAAGGTGACACGTGTCGAAAAATTGACAGAAAATCATGCACACTACATAAAAAGTAATCGAAGTCAGACAGACAGTTAAACGTTGACAGGTGTTGGACATGCAATGCAATAGCCAAACATGCATAATTGAAACGCATTCGAAAAGCCGAATATGAAGGATAATAAAAGCATTCGAAAGGTCGTATTTGTAGGCATTCTAACAGACGTATTTGAAGCATACAGAAAATCCGAACATGAAGAATCGAAAAGCTTTCGAAGAATCACATATGGAGTTTCGAAAAAGCATTCGAAAAGCCGTATTCGAAGAAATTGAACAGTCGAAGTGCATGAAACAAAATTGCCGTATTGCATGGTTTCCAAAAGACGTATTGCAGGGTTTCGAATAGTCGAAGTGCATGGAACCGAATCACCGTATTGCATGGATTCGAACAGTCAGAGTATGTGATTCGATTGCATGCAGGATTGAAAGGTTATAAAAGAATAATCGTACAGAGAAGATGTTGCCACTGTTAGAGAGAAATTGCTGTAAAAGGAGGGTTAGAAAAGAATCAAGAGAAAAATAAGCAGAGCCGTGAGAGTGTGTAGAGTTGGGTTAATTACTGCACTCGACCAGTGGTCGTGCATAAAGTGAAGACATTTTTATGTCATTCTAAATTTATCGGAATTGCAGTCCAAGTTGGTGCTTGGTACTAGGAGTTGGTGCTCCATCCGTTGCATGAGAAAATTACAGGGGTTGGTGCTCCTTCCAACTGGTGCCGGTAAAGTGTTTGTAAAATTGATTTTGCAAAGACTCGGATTTGGATTGGAGTCCAAGCAATCATTTTTGAGGAGTAGCCAAATTGGTGAACCTCGGTATATTGAGTGTTGTGGTGTGCTCTCTTGTTCAAGTTGTTTTTCAGTTGTCAAGTTCTCTTTATTTCATATTAAATGTCGTAGATATAAAAATTAATAGCTACACTGATTCACCCCCCCTCTCAGTGTCATTGTGTAATCATCAATTGGTATCAGAGCAAGGTTCCTTGTACAAGCTTAATCAGCTAAGGAGATCTTGGAAGAAACAATGGCAGGTGGTGAAGGATTTTCATCCAACAAAGCTCCCTTATTTGATGGAACAAATTACACCTTCTCGGAAACTCATAATGCAAACATATCCGAGTGCATTGGGATACGATATTTGGGATTCTCGTAGATAGTGGATACACAAACACCCACTACCCCTCCAACAGATACCGCCGAGAAAAAGAAATTTGAAAACAACTCCAAAGCTAAGAATGCCATAATGTGTGGGCTTGTTGACAAATGGAACCGATAAGAGTCATGAGTTGTAAATCAAGCAAAGGACATGTGGGATAAATCGAAGAGCATCCATGAAGGAGACAAGAAGATTAAGGAAGCAAAACCGCAAACTCATCGAGCACAGTTCGAAGCACCGCAAATGAATGAAGATGAAAACATAGAGATTTATATGCTGAGAGTCAACGGAATTATTAATGCAATCAGAGGACTCGGTGAAGAAATTGATGATGCAGTTGTTGTGAAAAAGGTTCTCAGAACACTTCACAAAAGATTTAACTCCAAAGTCTCTCGCAATAGAAGAGGCAAAAGATCTAAACAACTTCCAGGATGGATGAGTTGCATGGTTCCCCGACAAAGATATGAAATGAGAATAGGACAAACCAAGTCTACAGAACAGAGAAGCAACTTTTAAAGCACACAAGAATGTAAAAGCCGAACATGAATCCGAGGATGAAGGAACACCGGATGAAACGAAGCCAATTTTGTTCGAAAACTCACAAAAGGAAAAGGAAAATATAGAGGGAAGCTACCTTTTAAATGCTTCAATTGTGGAGGAGTCGGTCATTTTGCAGCCAAATGTCCAATGCAGGAGAGAACCAAAAATGGTGAAGGTTCACACCAAGAAAAAGGTGACTGGAAGAAGAAACAAAATTTCAGAAAGAACAACTTCAAGAAGAAAAGCTTCATAACCAAGAATGTCAGCAGTTCTGAAGAAAGCACAGATGAGGAGTCTGAAGAAGAAGGAGGTGAAGCTCTGTTCATGGCACTTGAAGAAGAAAGAACAGAGGAAAATCAGGAAGGTGATGAAAATTCCAAGGATGAAGCTGAAGTGTATTTGGAAGGAGAATTGGTTGCTCGCACTTGAAGAGTTGAGTGCAGAAAGGAAGAAGAATAAAAATTTTTCAAAGAAATTAGAGAATGCCACGGACATAATAAACAATCTGAAAATACAGTCAGAGGAATTCAAGAAAATGTCCGAAGTTCTTGATGAACAATTAACTCAGTAAAGACAGCTTGAATGCAACAAGCTAGAGGAAGACATTGTTAAGTTAAGGATGCAAGCTAGAGGAGATGAATAGAAAATTGAACTGCTTTCATAAGTTTGAAGAAAGTACCGTAAAGTCGGATAAAATGTTAAATAACCAAAGGCCTTCTGGCATCAAATTTGGTTTAGGCTTTGATGAAGGAGAATCTTCAAAGGATTCAAAGAACTTGAATATAGAACCCATAAAGAAAGAAGAAAAGATCGTGGTTGAACCGTAAAAACAAAATCATGCAAAAGAAAACAATAATGCCGGATTCAAGAAGAATACCGACAAAGATGGATTCACAAAAGTCACACATCCGAGGAGGAGAAGAGTCATGGCTCCTACTTCAAACTGGAAAAGACCGGCACCCATGTTTAATCATGCATTTTCTGGTTATTGTTTTAAATGCAATGCTTATGGCCATAAGATTTCAGATTGTAGGCATAATGTATCTCAAAGGAATTTTACCAACAGAAATGTTTTTTCTCCTTTAATGAATTATGCAGTTGAATGTTATAATTGTCATAATTTTGGACATATTGCTAGAAACTCATGGAAGCACTTTTGCATCAAATAATTATCGTGGTAGAAAATCTCAGCCAAGTGGGTTGAAACAAAACCAGAAATTTCCTGAAAAATAGGCACATGCTAATGAAAGGACAAAGGCAAAACAAGTAGCAAAATCTGCTATCAAACCATAATGGAAAGAAAAGGAATCTTTGATTGTCCAGACTGCTTTTAAAGCTCGGAACAAATCAGCACCTTGGATACTTGACAGTGGTTGTTCCAACCACATGACAGTGACAAGCAAAAGTTTGAGAATTTACGGAATTATGAAGGTGGTTCGTGAAATTTGGAAATAATGATGGAGCAAAGATTGTTGGAAAGGGATCACCAAGATCGGTGATGGCAATATAAAATCAAAAGAAGTCTTGTTTGTAATTGGCCCGAAGCATAACTTGCTAAGTGTAAGTCAAATATGTGACAGAGGTCATGATGTAATCTTCAAGAAGGAGGGTCGTGAAGTAAGAAAGACAAAAAATGGAAAGTTAATAGCCACCGGACCGAGAACTTCAGAAATCAGTATACACTTTCGTAAACCGTAGAAGGAACATGCTTGATGGGACAGAAGATGAAAACCGGCTATGGCACAAGAGGCTTGGGCATATTAGTTTTGACAATCCGGCAAAAATCAGCTCAAAAAGAGCAGTTAGAGATATACCAAACATTGGCAAACCCAGTAAATAGCATCCGTGAGTCATGCCAAAAGGGAAAACAAACCAGAGCCACTTTCAAAGCAAAAGAATACTTCACTAGCAAGCCATTAGAACTAATTCACACAGATCTATGTGGACCCATGAGAACTGAAAGCATAAATGGACACAAATATTTTATGCTGTGTATAGATGACTACTCAAGAATGACATGGGTACTATTTCTGAAACTCAAGTCAGAAGCCTTTGAAATGTTTAAAACCTTCAAAAATCTTGTTGAGAATCAATCAGAAAAAGAATTAAATGCCTAAGATCGGACAGGGGAGGAGAGTTTATCTCCGAAGAATTTGCAGAATCACTGTCAAAAACATGGGATAAGAAGACGATTTCAGCAAGCTAGGACACCTCAACAGTAATGGTGTTGTAGAAAGGAAGAATAGAACAGTGCAGGAAATGGCAAGGACAATGTCGGCAAAAAACAAAATAGCTGACATATTTTGGAAAGAGGCAGTTCATACTGCAGTTTACATTCAAAACAGGTGCATGCTGAGACCACATGAAAGCAAAACAGCTTATGAGTTGTGGTTTGGTAGAAAGGCAACAACAAGACATTTCAAAGTATTTGGCAGCAAGTGCTACATAAAACGGACTCGAAGATAACCTCGGTAAATTTGAAGATAGAGCTGATGAAGGTATCTTTCTCGGCTACTCAACAAAAAGCAAGGCATACACATGTTACAACAAGAAGTTGAAGAAAATTGTTGAAAGTGCTGATGTGAAAGTTGATGAAGGTAGAGAACAAGAAACTACTTATCAAGAAAACTACCCTATGTATGAAGAAGTCATTGAAGGTGATGATGAAAAAGAAACAGAGAAGAATCAAAAAATTGATCCAGATAGTGTAAAAACTGAATCTGAAGAAGAAGAAAACAGGAAATTTAAAACAGTAATCGAGAAAAATCATCCAAGTGAACAGATTATTGGGGATCCCACAGATGGTATTCAAACAAGAAGAACAGCAGTGAGGAACTATTCTCTGTTATCTAGTATTGAACCTAAAAATGTTGCTAAAGCAAGCACTGATGAAAGTTGGATGAAGGCAATCAATGAAGAACTAGATCAGATAGAGAAAAACAATACCTGGGAATTAGTACCTAGACCAACAAATAAAAACATAATTGGCACTAAATGGGTTTTTAGAAATAAATTGAATGAAGATGGGCAAGATGTCATAAATAAGGCAAGATTGGTATGTAAAGGCTATGCTCAATGTTGAAGGCATTGATAATGAAGAAACTTTTGCACCGGTAGCCGTACTAGAGGCAATCGGAATGTTTCTGCATTAGCAGCTCATAAAAACTTCAAAGTATATCAAATGGATGTAAAATCAGCATTTTTGAATGGAAAACCTGGAAGAAGAGGTTTACATTGAACAACCCGATGGCTTCCAACTTGGTGAAAATCCAGATTTTGTTTGCAGAGTTAAAGAAAGCTTTATATGGATTAAAACAGCACCCAGAGCATGGTATGCAAGGCTGGATAATTATCTAATTAAACAAGGGTTTAAGAAAGGTTTGGTGGATAGCAACTTATATGTCAAAACAGAGAAGGGTCATCTTATTGTTCTTGTTGTTTATGTAGATGACATAATATTTGGCAACAGAAGATGGATGAATACCGCAAAGACATATCAATTAAAATGAAAAAAGAATTTGAGATGTCAATGATTGGTGAACTTTCTTATTTCTTAGGATCGCAGGTCAATCAAAATGAAAAAGGCATTTTTATTTCTCAAGTTAAATATGTAAAAGAAATGCTGAAAAAGTTCACAATGGAAGACAAGAAACCGGTCAAGCACTCCCATGACAACCAGTCGCAAGTTGAGCAAGGATGATAAATCCCCGGATGTAGATCAAACAATGTACAGGTCTATGATTGGAAGCCTAATGTATTTAACAGCCACTAGACCAGATATATTACAAGCAGTATGTATGGTTGCAAGATTTCGAGCCAGCCCCAAAGAAACTCATGTAACAGCTGTAAAGAGGATTTTCAGATATCTCAAGGGCACTATGGATTATGGGTTGTGGTACCCAAAAGGTAAAGATTTCACTTTGATTGCATATTCTGATGCAGATTGGGCAGGATGTATTGATGACAGAAAGAGCACAAGTGGAGGAGCATTTTATCTTGGTGACAAGCTGGTAGCATGGCACAACAAGAAACAAGAATCAATATCTCTATCCACTCGCAGAGGCAGAATACATTGCAAGCAACAACATGCTGTACTCAGATATTATGGATGAGACAAACGTTGAAAGATCTTGGTATTCATTTCAATGAACCAATTTCAATTAAATGTGATAACACTAGTGCTATCAACATATCCAAGAATCCAAGAATGCATTCAAGAACCAAACATATTGCAATCCGATATCATTTCTTGAAGGATAAAGTTGCAGTAAGGAGAGGTTAAATTGGATTTTGTTCCAACTACAGAGCAAGTAGCCGATATATTCACAAAACCTTTGCCTAAGGAAGTATTTGAATACCTTCGGAAGAAGTTGGGAGTAGTCACACCACCCAAGCACCCGACTAGCTATGGGAAACACATTCTCGTGGGGAGCATTCAAACTTTTTAAGTCTCAGAATGTTGTGCATAGACTCGTGGGGAGTCTACAAGTAGCCCTTTGGTATTATTGGCAAAGGGGGAGAAGAAATTAAGCAAGGTTGTAGCAGTGTTGCCAACAATTCCAAAGGGGGAGATTGTTGAGCAAGGTGAAGCAAAAGAATTGCAAAAGTATTGTCATTGTTGTCAAAACAGACAAATTGATACAGTTGATGCAGTTCAGAGGTCAGTCAGATCAAGTGCAGAAAGTTTCAAGGAAAACAGAGGTGACCCGTATTCGTAAACTGGCAAAAAGAGACAAGGAAGAAAACTGTCGCGATATCGCGACATGTTTTCTGTCGCGATTTCGCGACATGGTCGAGGAGAGAGAAGGCACAGCCAAAAATGTCACGATTTCGTGACATGTCGAGTTTTCGTTGAGGAGAGAGAAAATGTGTCACGATTTCGTGACAAAAAGTAGGAGAGAGAAAATGCACGCCAAATTGTCGCGATTTCGCGACATGGCCGAGGAGAGAGAAGATGCGAGCAAAACTGTCACGATTTCGCGACATGCTGGCAGAGAAGGAAACAAAGGTGTAGCGATATCGCTACATGTTGAAATGAATGGAAACAAAGGTGTAGCGATATCGCTACATGATGAAAATACATGGAACTAAGGTGTAGCGATTTCGCTACGTGTTGAAACAAAGAGAAACTAAGGTGTAGCGATTTCGCTACATGTTGAAACAAAGAGAAACTAAGGTGTAGCGATGGCGCTACATGTTGAAACAAAGGGAAACTAAGGTGTAGCGATTTCGCTACTAGTCAAAAGTGTAGAACTGGAAAGATGCAAACAATGATATTACAAGTCAAAATTTCATGAAAAGAGGCAAGGTGAAAACACAAGGCACAAAGATGTAAAAATTTCGCCATTGCATGAAGCATAGTGTCGCGATTTCGCGACATGTTCCATTTTCGCTGGAGTTTGCAAGCAAAGCTGTACGAAAGAGCAAAGTGTCACGATTTCGTGACATGTTCCATTTTCACTGGAGTTGGCAAGGAGAGTTGTACGGAAGAACAAAGTGTCACGATTTCGCGACATGTTCCATTTTCACGGTTGCTGGCAAAGAAGAGTGTACGAAAGCCGGAAGTGTCACGATTTCACGACATGATGATGACGCGTAACGTTGATTTCACGACAAGAATGATGATGACGTTAGCAAAGTTGAAAAGTGTCACGATTTCACGACAGGATGAAAGGAAAGTTGCTGGAAGCCGAAAGCGTCACGATTTCATGACAGCATTGATGATGACGTCAGCAAAGTTGAAAAGTGTCACGATTTCACGACAGGATGAAAGGAAAGCTGCTGGAAGCCGGAAGCGTCATGATTTCGCGACAGCATTGATGATGACGTCAGCAAAGTTGAAAAGTGTCACGATTTCACGACAGGATGAAAGGAAAGCTGCTGGAAGCCGAAAGCGTCATGATTTCACGACAACATTGAGGATGACGTCAACAAAAGTTCAAAGTGTCGCGATATCGCGACAAGATGCAGGGAAAGCTTCCAAGAGCCAAAACGGTCACGATTTCACGACATGCTTAAGGATGACGTCAGCAAAAGTTCTAAGTGTCGCGATATCGCGACATGAGTAGGGGAAAAGCTTTCAAGGCCAAAATGGTCACGATTTCATGACAACCTTCAGGGTGACGTCAGCATAAGTTAAAAGTGTCGCGATATCGTGACAGGTAACAGTCTGGTAGGTAAAACCCGTAGGAGCATGCAAGGTGACACGTGTCGAAAAAGTCGACAGGAAAATCATGTAGCCAGTTACGTAAAAAGTAACTGAAGTCAGACATGCATAGCTAAACGTTGACAGGTGTTGGACATGCAATGCAACAACCAAACATGCATAATTGAAACGCATTCGAAAAGCCGAATATGAAGGATAATAAAAGCATTCGAAAGGTCGTATTTGTAGGCATTCTAACAGACGTATTTGAAGCATACAGAAAAGCTGAACATGAAGAATCGAAAAGCTTTCGAAGAATCACATATGGAGTTTTGAAAAAGCATTCGAAAAGCCGTATTCGAAGAAATTGAACAGTCGAAGTGCATGAAACAAAATTGCCGTATTGCATGGTTTCAAAAGACGTATTGCAGGGTTTCGAACAGTCGAAGTGCATGGAACCGAATAACCGTATTGCATGGATTCGAACAGTCAGAGTATGTGATTCGATTGCATGCAGGATTGAAAGGTTATAAAAGAATAATCGTACAGAGAAGATGTTGTTGCTGTTAGAGAGAAATTGCTGTAAAAGGAGGGTTAGAAAAGAATCAAGAGAAAAATAAGCAGAGCCGTGAGAGTGTGTAGAGTTGGGTTAATTGCGGCACTCACCAGTGGTCGTGCATGAAGTGAAGACATTTTTATGTCATTCTAAATTGATCATAATTGCAGTCCAAGTTGGTGCTTGGTACTAGGAGTTGGTGCTCCATCTGTTGCAGCAGAAAATTACAGGGGTTGGTGCTCCTTCCAGTTGGTGCTGGTAAAGTGTTTGTAAAATTGATTTTGCAAAGACTCGGATTTGGATTGGAGTCCAAGCAGCCATTTTTGAGGAGTAGCCAAATTGGTGAACCTCGGTATATTGAGTGTTGTGGTGTGCTCTCTTGTTCAAGTTGTTTTTCAGTTGTCAAGTTCTCTTTATTTCATATTAAATGCTGTAGATATAAAAATTAATAGCTACACCGATTCACCCCCCCCTCTCAGTGTCATTGTGTAATCATCAGCCAAAGGCTTTGCAGAAATGAATAAATGAAGAATTATCATAATGTATCTTGGAAATGTAACATTCTTCTATTTATTCACTATCTACCTAGTTTTCTTTCCCCCTAGTTCTTTTGTTGTGACTTTGTGGCCCAATGGATACAACAATCAATTACAAAGGATCCAAATCATGCCCTTGGAAATTGCACATCCCCCTTGTATAGATAGGAATTTGTGAATATAGATTAGGGTAAGCATGTTATAAATAGAACCCTAATGATAGTTGCAAACATGGTAAAAAATTATAAGGTACGATGTGCAACTAAAGCATAATAGTCTCCCGGTGGATAGAAGTTAGTAAAAGATGGTCCTTGCTGGATTGTGTAAGAAAGAAGATCTATAGAAGAAAAGGAAAATGCCCTTGGAAATCTATCCACTTTTGGAATTATTTTGGTGCCTAGTGGGGTATGTTTAGGATATTACAATTCATGGAGTCATCTCATGAAATTCAACATTTGACCTATTGATTCCATGTGATAACCCCTAGATTGATTTTCCTTATGTAATTCCTCCCATACCCCTTTATTCCCTTCTCTTTTTTCTTTTGAAGTTTTTTATCTGCAAATTTATGGATTCTCAACATCCCTCCCCATGTTGCAACTATTTCCTGGCCTCCCATTGCTCCTCTTGTAATTTCCAATCTTCATTTCTTGTTTTTACTTGTTACTTCCTTTGTTTGTCTTCCTACTACTCTTATTCGTTGCATTTCTATTTTTGTCTATCATTTCCATCCTATTTTTTATGGCTCTCGTTTCCTTGTTCTTCCTCTTGGCCCCTACTTCCTATGTGTCTTCCTTTCCTCTCTATTTTTACCTCCCTCTCTTCTCTCTCTATTTCAGCTATTATATCTCCTCTCCTAATGGGTTTCTTTTTTTTCATAATATGAAAAAACCTATCTAAGTCACCAAGAGTGTGGGTGAGATTTTACAACTCCTCACCCAATATTATTTTCTGAATATGATGACATCTTAGGGCCAACCAATTTTTGAAACTTTTATGGTTGAGGTGGATTTTAGAGACTAAGTGGATGGACAAAAGAGCAAATATCCAAGTTTAATATTGAACAAAAAATTGGGCAGGGGCATGCTCAAAATAAGAACCCAAATCCCCATCCTGAATTTGGATAGAATATTGGGATATCAAATCCATATATGGAAGAATCATACCATGACATAGTGGTCATAAGTCCTAATTTTTTATCCCCAAAGTCGTATGGAACTTTGGAAAATAAGAATAAGGTCTGAGCCCAATCGTATTTCCCCCTTGAAGGTATGATGTACAAAATACTGAGAGGGTGGATCATGAAGGAATATTCATGTTTGTAGCTAACGTCAAAAGGAAGGCTTAAAAAAAACCAATAAGGACTATTAATGATCACAACTACCTCGGTATGAACTGATGAAGGACAACTTAAAGTACATGGAGTCTGAACCAATTAAATCCAGACTTTCTAGTTGTGCGAATGGGTAAAGTAGATAAAATTTATTGCCTAAATAGGTCCAAAAAAATGATCAAGGGTCCAAATTTATGTATAAGAACTAGATATATTCTAGAAAAATGTCATCCCTCCTGAAGAAGAATGAAAACACATCTTCTAACCGTTCTAGTGTGATTCTTCCTGTCGAACACCATTAATACTTATATTTAAATCCATTGTAAAATCTTCTATAAATAGTAGAATGCTCACCATTCCAAAGGGTAACTTTATGGCAATTAAAATTCATATGTAATTCTTCTTCACCTTGTAAATAATAGCACATCACTGTTTGGTCTCTCAATTTATCTTCACTTCTATTTTTGCTTAAGTATGGATGTTTATTTTTGTGATGGCCATTTAAGTTAGTTCAATTAATTATGTAATCTAGATTTTGTGGTCTCGTTGGTTGGTTCTAGAATTTGCATGCATATATGGGAATCAGGGTTTTATTCTTGCTAAAGCCAGTAGGGTGGGAGCACTCTATTTTTTCTATATGGATTTCATGCACCCTCCTACTGGTTCTAGAATTTTCCCTTGCCTATTGTATCGAATGATAAGTGAGGATGAGATGATCTGATCTATTAGGTGATGTGTCATTGTTTACACCAATGACATCAAATGTGTGTGTCTTGATGCAGACATATCCTATCCTTGTTATTTTTGGTAACAACATCCCTTTTCTTTCCCTCTCATTCCCCTTTTTTCTCTCACTCTTTGTAGCATAGGTAGTTGGAACCGAAGAAGTCAACCTTCTTCAGGGATCAATTGCCCTTAACTATCCCATACCAGGTGATCGTTCAATGCTGTTAGAGGACCATTTGGCATGCTCTCACTCATTCTATGCCTATTTTTGCACCAATACATTGTTATATGAAAACTCAACTAGATGCAAAAAGTGTTCCCATCAAGAATTTTGGTCCATGCAATACATTCATAACATGTCTTCCAAGAATTGGTTTACCCTTTATGTTTATCCATATATATTTGAATGATATACAAATATAATATTCAACTTCATACCAACTACACGATGAAGGGCTTGCCAAAACTTAGATGTAAATCTAGAGTCCCTATCTTAAATAATTACCTCAAGAAAACCATTCAACCTAAATTTTTGTTGGTGAATCTATTGGCCACTATCAGGGTATTTTCCTTAGTGTTTCCTGGAATAAAATGTGTAACCTTGATAAATCTATTGACCACTACTAGGATTACATCATTCTAGTATTAGGTCTTAGGTAAAACCACTATGAAGTCCATAGATATCACTTGCCACTTTTGAACTGGATGTCTATGCTCAACTTTCACTTTCTAGTATTCCAAACATTGAGCCACAAAGGCAGTGAAATCCTTCTTCCTACCTGACCAGAATAAGGTTTTCTTCATGTTATCCATCATATTTATCCCTCCCGAGTTATTGGAGTAATGATTTCTATGTAGATCTTGCATGATCAATCTCCTTAAATCACCAATTTTAGGGTCACCATCCTATCCTTAAACCATAAAAGTCCATCATTTATACCAAAATCTTGATTCTCTTCAAAATTCCCTTCCATCTTGGGCTGAATTTCACTACAATATTGATCATGTACTTTTAATTCTTTAAATTGGTCCATTAAATCCTTTGTGACTATGGGTCAAAGCAACTATATGCCTTATCCTACTCAAGGTATCAACAACCTTATTTTCCTTACCTTTGACATACTCATACCAAAATCATATTCTATCAAGAACTCGATCCAACTTATCTATTGAGCATTGAGCATTTGTTGGGTAAAGAGATAACTCAATATTTGATGGTTAGTTCTTAACTCAAAAGGATTACCTAGAAGATAATACTACCAAATCTTAAGGGTGTACAAAATAACTTCTAGTTCTAGATCATGCATAACATAGTTGAAATCATGCTTCTTGAGTTTCCATGACTCATATGCTATGACTAATTCATCTTGGGATATAAATATCCCCCAAACGTTCCAAAGAAGCATAAGTATTGACTAAAAAATTCCCTTGTGGGTCTAGAAGCTTAAGAATATGTGTAGTAGTAAGCCTCTACTTAAGCAACTCAAAAGCAACTTCACACTTGTCCATCCATATAAATTATTTTTATTTTCTTTGAAGTTTAGTTATGGGGTATGCTATTTTGGAATAACATTTTAAAAATAACCTATAATACATTGTCAATCCCATGAATCTCCATACTTCATGCACATTAGTAGGTAGTGTCTAGCTCAATATGACATCTATCTTCTTTGGATCTACTGCTATCCCCTTTGCATATATGATATCTCTCAAATACTATAACTCAAGAACAAAAAATTCTTATTTTTATAGATTTCCATAGAGTTCATTCCTTCTCAACAAATTGAGCACAATCCTTAAATGCTTATCGTTCTCTTCCTTATTTCAGGAATATGTAATAATATCATCCAAGAATACTAGGACAAACTAATCAAGATGCTACTTGAACACAATTTTATCAAATTCATGAATGTTGTTGGGCTATTGGTTAGTCCAAAAGGTAATATTGTAAAATCATAATGCCCATACCTAGTCTTGAAAGCAGTCCAATGGGTATCCTCCTCATAGATTCTCAACTGATGGTATCCTAATTTCAATTTAATATTTTAAAATATTATGGAACCCTTGAGTTGATAAAAGAATCCTCAATCCTGGGTAAAGGTTAAATATTACTAATAGTTTCTTTATTCAACATTATGTAATCTATGCATAATATCAGTGAATCATCCTTATTTTTGAGAAAGAGAATAGAGGTACCCCACGGTAACACACTACGTTGAATCAATTACTTTTCTAGCAACTCTTGAGGTTGCAATTTTAACTCCTACATCTCAATAATATTAATATTATAATAAGTTCTATGAATTTATTATGATCCTAGTAGTAGCTCAATAGTGAATTCAAAATCATGCTTAGGTTGTAGCTCTAGAACTTCTATAGAAAAAAAAAACCCAAACTCCTGCAAAAGTGGTTGATCCTTACAAAATTTTTCCTTCCTATCATCTCTAGTCTTATGGTTCAACTTAATGACATAGACCTTACCACCTTTCCTAATAACTTTCTTTAGTTGTATTGTTGAGATCATATTAGGATAAAAAGACCCTTTCTTATTGTGTATTCTCAGTCTCTGCTTGTCCTAACCTATAAATTCCATCCATCTATCTTGAAAATTAATTATGGCTTCATGATCCCTTAACCAGTATATATCCAAGATGATGTTAAAGGCATGTAGTAGTGCTACATATAAGTTTCATAGGGTAGATTCATTGGATAGGGTGATCTTGACTATGGGAAATATTTATCCACTGAGTAGGTCTATCTAGACCCATACTCGAATTTCCACCCTTATGCAAAAAATCTTGGTCATCTTGGAAAATATCTAACTATACTAGAACAAATTTAACTATTCGTAGCTCCACTATCGATCAAAATATTAATTTTCTTATCAACTAACTTACCATTTAGAATCATAGGTGTGTTTGGGAAATCCAAATTCTTGTTTCTAATTGTGGCATAGATTATGTGGTTGTGTTACTCTATATTTTTTCTTGGTCCTATTCAATTTGAACATTTTTGCATAGTGAGGTACCCCACAATCATAGAAACCTCGTTTATGATCGGGGTGTATTTCCTATTTATTCTCCCTTATATACTCATTTTGAGATGGTGCAAGTTGTTTCTATGCCTAAGGGTATTGTTATCCTTCCTATTTTGAAATTCTTCTTGGAATTTCCTTGTTTTCCATCATTTTTATTTTCCAAATTTGGATTATTTTAGCTCTTCTTGCTTTGTTCTTGTTCCTATTTCATAAAACTAGCACTCTTCTATTTCCTTAATTCTAGTCAATCTCTTTCATACAATATTGCATGGTTAAAGTGGGTCTTGTTCAACTATATATTGGACTCATATTGATGGGCTAAGTCATATACATTTTTTAGATTCTTATGCTTATGCATGTTTACTACCGATATTATCTTAGGATCAACTCCCAAGACAAACTTATGAACCTTCATGCTTTCATCCTACTCATAGAGTAGTACATACTTAAGCAATTTTATAAATGTTTGGTAGTAAACCCATATTGTATTTTTTCCTTGGAGAAGTGTGGAAAATTCCTTGGATTTCTCCACATAATGTTATTTAGTGAAGAATATTTTATTATAGGCCTTAAAAAACCCTTCCCATGATAGGTTAATTACCTAAAGGTTTTTCACTAGATTTAAAAGTGTTACACCATTCTAAACCAATATATTTCAAATGGAGAGTGACCCAAATAGTCTAGGTTACTAAATAATGGTTTTTCATGGATAAATAGGTCTCTAGCTCATTCAACCAAGCTTCATCTAAATCATCCCCATCCTTTTTTATGAATTTAGAGGTCTTAAAATTATTCATATCCTTGGCTAAATCCACCTCTATAAGTTTTCTATAAGATTCCTTCCTATCTAACCTTAGGATTTTTATTTTGACTCAATATAGTTTCTAGCATCTACCTCTATTGATCCATTTTGTCCCTTTGTTGCTTTATTTGCTCTTGAAAAAGTAAGATAGTAGCAGTGAGGTTCCCCACATTTCTATTGAAATTCCCTAAACTTTCTCCTAGAGGTCTCACCTTGGCATTGTCCTACATTGCCTTTCTTATATGCATGGAAGATCCTCTTCTTCATCTCCTTAATTTTAGTGCCATATTTTCCTAGCCACATAAAATTTCTTAAGTTAGGATTCAGCTCTCATTCACTACCTGTTACTTTCTAGTTATCTATATCTTTCCAATGTACTAACAACTAAATACTATCATCCACTAATAGTATTGATGGGTATTCTAACTCCACATAAAATTGTATCTTCCAAGAGAAGATATTTCTACCCACAAATCATCCATCAATTCAAAACATCTCTAATTCCATTTGATGGAAGCTTCTAGTCCTACGACCTAGAACTCTGATACAAACTATAACAACCCCAAAATCTAACCAACCTGAGTAAGATTTTTTTTTAAATAACTTATTAAGGATCTCAAGAGTATACATGAAATATATATATTGATTAGACATACCCACATTTTTATTCTATGATGTTGCAGATGTCACTCGAGTGGATAGGAGAGGTCAAGCCCCTATAAGTATTGGGGTTTACCTCGTATACCTCCATAGTATAGAGGATGCTCTTAAAATATCTCCCAAAATTTTAATGAATGCATACTTCTTGACCTTAGCATTAGGATTATCCTACCTCCATCCCTAGAGAGGGGGGACACCAATTCCTTCCACTAGATATAAGTCAATGTATGATACCTTCTTCGATGTAATGCCTTGGTATATTTTAAATGCACCTCTATAGTGATCCCTTAAACTACTTGCTTCTTACCCATATTTATTATGGGCATCTAAACATCAATCACTCTATGTGGTTTTCTTCTCATGGACACAAGAACTAGGTATTTTTACCCCATAATTTGAAAAGGAGAGTTTAGCCAAGTTACTTTAGAGCCCTTCCCAAAGAAACCCCTAAGCCCAAGGATAACCATATCTCTCTATAACACTCTAAAAGAATTAAAACAAGAGCATCTTCTATGATAGAAGATAAACTATCTTATCTTAAGCTTACAAATAAATATTTTTAAAACCTTTAGCTCAAGCATTAGTTCCAACAACATAAATAAGACCATAAAACCATTAATCAACATGGTATCACATAGTCATTCAATTAAAGGTTTAGATTACACAAAATAATAGTCTTTGCTTCTATTACAATAAATTATATTTTACCAAGAGTGATTTTAAACAATATTCAAATAATAATTGAAGAATAAACTTAGCATGATTTGACATCTTCTTCCCTCAGCCTCCATAGTCATATGGTAGGAAGGTGGGGATAATAACAACTCATGTACAGGTATGAATATATTTCTATATAATTCACTGTATAACAACCACAAGCAAAATAAGCCCTTACTTATTTCTCAAAATATTTTCCACAAATATTTTAAATCCCAAACCCTTGCATTTCTATATAAATCAATTCAATATAGCAAAACACAAGCAAAATAAGCCAATACTTTTTTTCAAAATATTTTCCACATATATTTTAAATCCTAAACTCTTGCATTTATATATGAATCAATTCAATATATCAAAACACAAGCAAAATAAGCCCATACTTCTTTCCCAAAATATTTTTGCACAAATATTTTAAATTCAAAGGATAAGAAAATCATCCAAATATTGACTTCTAATAACACAACTATTGGAATATATTATTTTATTTGGTACTTGCTATTGTACCATTATGGGTACATGTTTATAGTATGAGATTATCTTAGATCAGGATTTAAGTATTTTCTTAAAGCAATGTAATAAATGCACAAGTATCATTAGAATATGCAATGATGTAAATGTGCATGTAGTCCACATGTACATGAGTCTTAAGAATAGAATAGTGAGGTGTCATCGAAATATGGAAGGCCAATAATTATATCTCACTATAAATAGACCTTCTTAGAGTAGAAGAAGAAGCGAATTTTGGAGTGCATAAATTAGAGTAGTAGTAGATACAATGTAGAGTTTTTTTTCAAGCATGGAGTGTTAGAGACCTCCATTGCATAGCATTGAACATTTTTTTGAGATTTTATTAATGGATATTGCATGAGTATTTTTAAAGTTTATTATCATATTTTCATGCTTATTAGTTACACATTATCATAGTTATAATATTTCTTGCTTATTTCATTACTTGTGGTTGCATTTTATTTAAGTTTATAGCATCAAAATCTCACAGTTGTATTAGAGAACTAGGTAGATCGATAGGAAATAGAGAGAGCCATAAGAGAGATTGAAAGTAGATAGTAAAAATTATTTTTAGAATTTATGAAATTTCTATTTGGCTAGAGTCTTTCCATAGAGTTTCAAAAAAACTTGTGAATACTAGGACTCAACATTGATTCCACTAGATTGACAAATCAACTAGTGAAGATTCATTATCTCTAGATTTAGAGATTTCTCCATTACATTTTTTTCTAATACTTTGTTGCAGAAAAAAAAGAGATTCAAAGAAAGTTTGGAAGATTCCTAAAATATCTAGGAAGAATATCATCTTTGGAATCAATCTAGTACCTGAAGCAAAAAGTTCAAGATTGAAATTTTAGAGGCCTAATAAAAAAGGTCCCATTGCAATATTTGCATATTGAAAACTCCCAGTTGGACATTGAGAAGAGATATAGAGGTCAAGAAAATCACATTGAAGACTATAAATCAAGGAGGGGGTCCTAGAAATAAGACCCAAAGGACGTATCATAGAAGAACTTCCATATTTGGAATATTGAAGATAGAGAAGGACTAGAAAAGGTCATATTGTAGATTTTAGAAGCAACATATTTTAGAGATGCAAGAAAAACCCAAATATTGAAGAGATCAAGGAAGATCTCATTGAAGTTTTAAGAAGAATAGAAGCTATAGAATTTGAAGGCCCTAGGATAAGGCCTCAAGCTACTTGGAAGGAGATAGAAGGAGAAGGCTAGGAAAGCCTCATTGAAGAAGACTTAAATAAGTCCATTGGAGAATATTTGAAGATAACTCAAGGAGAAGTTACTGGTAAAGAATAATTTGGGATAATTATCACCATCCAACAACAATTCCAAAAGAAATAAAGATTTTGTAATAATTTTACCAAATTTTGGAAAGGATTTCTAAAGATCTCAAGACTTTCAGATTCTTGAGAAGAAGGCCAGCAAATAGGACAATATTGAAGTCATATTTTAACAAGGGAAAGGATCTAGAAATAACCACCAAAATTGAGAGGTTTGAAGATTGTATTTTAAGGATTTCAGGGATTACTTGAAGAAGGAGGTTTGCTGATTTTACAGCACAAAATTGAAGGTTTCTTGAAGGAAAATTTGAACTACGATTTGGAGGAGTTTCCTATCAAATTTGTGAGATTCAAGGAAAAAATTTTGGAGGATAAATAGATTTCTTTGCAATCTGAAAATTTGAGATTTGAGGATAGTAATAAAGCAGAAATTTGGGAATAATTAATAGCTTCTAATATTCATATTTTCAGAGTATATCTTGAAGGAGAGTTGAAGCCACCAAACTACATCTTCGGGCAGCAAGTTAGAGGAGTTTCAAAGCTGCAAATAGGTGTGTTAAAGAGCTGTTTTGGACAGAAAGGAAGAGTTGTAAATTCATCCAACAAAGGGCATAATTTAGGTGATCCAAGTTATGAAGATATTCATCTACAAAAAAAGGTTAAAAATGTATGAAACTAAGGTGCAAAACCTTCATTACTTAAACTATTCTATTTGGTTCATTATTTATTTTACAAGGTAGTGCAAAAGTTAATTTCTACAAGGTTCAAACCTACACATAAAAATAGGAGTTAGATATATTTCAAGAGAAAGAAAAATATCAACATCCTACTATCTATTGAAAGTAAATAAGACTCTATTCTAAAGTATAGGTTTGCATATACTATAGTGCAAAGCATTATCATTGTGTTGTGGCTGATCCACAACACACCCCAAAATTGGGGACCCACCTTTTTTGCATGCTTTCAAAGAAGATCTCGGTGACCCAGATGCTAAAAATCAAGAAAAAGGCAAAATTGCACAAGAATGGAAAAGTGTCGCGAAATCGCGACATGTTGCTCCGTCGCGGCCAAAAATGAAAAAGTGTCACGAAATCGCGACATGTTGCTCCGTCGCGGCCGAAAATGAAAAAGTGTCACGAAATCGCGACATGTTGCTCTGTCGCGGCCGAAAATGAAAAAGTGTCGCGAAATCGCGACATGTTGCTCCGTCGCGGCCGAAAATGAAAAAGTGTCGCGAAATCGTGACATGTTGCTCCGTCGTGGCCAAATGAAAAGTGTCACGAAATCGCGACATGTTGCTCCATCGTAGGCCAGAGAGGAGAGAGAAAGACAAAATGAAAAGCATAGCAAAATCATGACATGTCGCAAAATCGTGGTCAAGACAGTCAAACGGGGCACGAAGCAGAAAAGCATAGCGAAATCGTGACATGTCGCAAAATCACGGTCAAGACAGTCAAACGAGGCATGAAGCAGAAAAGCGTAGCGAAATCGTGACATGTCACAAAATCGCGGTCAAGATAGTCAAACGGGCACGAAGTAGAAAAGCTAGCGATAACCGACATGCAAAAGCAGCAACAAAGGGGCAAGAAAAACGTCACGATATCGTGACAGAAGCAGCAAAGGGGCCCGAAATAGAAAAGCGTCGCGATTTCATGACGAAAAGCTGGCAAAGTGGTACGAATGAAAAAGCGTCACGATTTCATGACAGAAAGCCGCAAGATAGCTCCAAGTGAAAAACGTCGTGATTTCACGACAGAGAACCGAGGCGTACGGAGATGAAAAACGTCATGATTTCACGACAGGTTGCGCCCTCAGCTCAAAATAGAAAAACGTCATGATTTCACGACAGGTTGCATTGGCAAGGCTGCTGGCAAGAAAATGTCACGATATCGTGACATGTCGCGTTTTCATGATGAAAGTAAAGGAGCAAAGCTGCATGCATAAAAATGTCATGATTTACATGGGGCCATTACAGAACATGCAGAGGAAGCGTGAAACACGTGGCATACAAGTGTCAGGGTTAGAAGCGTTACATGTCAACAGAAAATATCGAACGTTTCGGCATCGAACATAAATTCAAAAGCAACGAAAAGGCGAGGAATACGAAGCGATGCATTCTGGGAGGTGAAACGAAGCACCGTAGGGCAAAACAGAGAGCCGCATCAGGAAGTATAAAATCAGAAGCGTAGATTGGTACAGGGGTCGAAAACCGCTGCGAGCAGAGTTGCAGTGCTAAAGGCCAGAGGGTCATTCTTGGGCCTGCTTTGAGGTTATTTTCCTTCCTTTTTTAGGTTTTGAGAAAACCAGAGATTCTACTATTGTAACATGATTTATTTTTAATGCAGAAGTGTTCAAAAATTTGCATCTTGTGGGCAAGAAAGAAGGAGATCTTCTATGCATGCTATAGATTTAATGTTTATTCTTTCATTTTTCAGATTTTGGATTTATAGATAATGTTAAATGCCACTTTTGTGGGTTGCATTAGGCGAATGTTCAAAATTTGAATTTTATTTCAAAACCCTTTGAATCAGCACTTAGCTTATCGAGATTGTGCGTGTTTGCAGGTCCAATAGGTTAGGTTGCATGCATGGAAACCTCACATCTTCGGTTTTGCCAGGACGGGATAGCATCAGATTGAATGCAATTTTAATTTCTTTTCTTTTGCATTTTATTTTCTTTTTTGTGCACTTTATTTTTTAGAAGTTCCAACTTTATTTTTCAAGCATTAAAATAAAATAAAAAAATTAAAAAACTTCAAAATCCATAAATAATTCCATCATTTATGGCATTTCATCAAATTTCATTTTGAAGTTACAGCATGGTCATATAAAGATCAAATCATATTTGCTTTATTCGGGTTCAATGAACAATCACTAAACTTTCACAATAAAATAAACCACAGGTGCCCCTTGTTTTCAGTTACTTGCAACCACTAAGGTGTTCCAAGCATTTAAAATGAATATCTTCATTTGAGATCATTAATACACAGATGCAAAATGCTAACATAACAGAACCTTGGAGAAGTTACTTGTTTAATTTCTTTGCAAGCAGAGGATTTAGAACCCAAATCCTATCGGAGAGTGTGTTTTCACAATCGGGTGAAAATACCACTCAAAATATTGGCGCTAGAAGGAGGGCACGAAAAGGGTTTATTTTATCATGATTTTAGATGCTATAGGTTTATAATTGTTTAAGAGCTTTACATTGCTAAATATTTCAAGTCCATTTGATTAGCATCTTCGGTCTCTAACACCACTCAACGGATTGGTGCTAGGAGGGCCGAACGGGTTTATTTTAGTGTTATTTAAATTTAAATTTTTTTATGCTTTAGTCCTCTAACACTCAACGGATTGTAAAAGGACGGCTTGAATTTATTTACTTGTTCTATTTTAAGCAATTCAGGTATGTTGTATATTATTCTAACACTTTTCTGATTGTTCATACAGAAATATGTGATTTGATTTAATTTTGAAAATTTTGGTCTCATGCAATTACTTGACATTTGATTTTAATAAGTACATCTCTTAGTTGATGCTAACTTGATTTTTTTTTACCTTGCAGGTTGAATATTCAACAGATTTGGTTCTAAAATTACATTTTAAGTTTCACTAATGGCAACACTTGAGGAGCAAATGGTATCCCTGAGAGCTGAAATAGTGTCTCTAAGAGAGAGAATGGTATCAATGATAGAGGATCATTATAAGGGTTTATCTATACCTGTGGTACCCTATCAAATTCCTAAAATGTTATTGGATTTTTTACGGTGTTTTAATCAAGAGGTGCCACTAGGATACTTGCAAAAACTGCATGTCTACAAGGATACATTATGTAAATTCTAGATTTTCTATGAGGAGGTGGCTTGTAAGTTATTTGCATACATTTTGGATGATAAACCATTCTTTTGGTACAGCCAACTACCCATGGAGGTTAGGACTTCTTGGATACAACTAGAAGCAGCCTATCTTTATCATTTTGGTAATAAGGTTGACTTAGAAATCTTGAAAAATCAGTTTACCTCCATATGTAAAGAGCCTAATGAATCCTTGAGTCAATTCAATGGAAGATTTCGTGAGTTGCACTCCCAAATGTGGGAAAATTTTAACACATTAGAAGAGGAAGCCATGGAAGTATACCTAGGAGCCATACACCCCACACTTGCTTCACTCATTGAGGAAAAACTGAGTGGTTTGTCCCTAGAGAAAATCCATGAGGTCTTAGAAGAGATAGAACGACAAGGTCTTGAAGAAGAAAAGGCACAACATGTTCACATGAGAGATTGTTCTTTTGATGCCAACCTACACCAACCATCAAACATAGCACCCTCCACTCCAATGATATCTAAGGTAAATGATCAAGGGGATGAATTTGAATATCCAAATCTTACAACCACCTTAGATGTAGTCCAAGGGGAGGTGCAAATTGATAAGCCAACATCCACTAGTGAGGATTATGCAGAAATGATCTCATTCATAGAGATACACGATTATCTAGATGAAGGGGTTCTAAATTCAACAATGTTTGATATATGTGATAGGATGGAACCCACCATAGAATTGAATGAAGTGGTTGAAAGTGAAATGGAAAGAAAATCAATAAATAAATTTGAAGACATGATAGAGTTTCACCACTTGTTCTTGGAAGATACTATTGATGAGATGTGTAAAATTAAAGATCAAGAAATTCTTCACCCTCCAAATTATGATAAAATTGAATCATGGGTTACTAATTTGGACGATGATAGCCTTATAAATTTGAATTCAAGAAATAACCCACTTTTGGAAATAATTGAACCATCTAAGGAAGGTGAAGATGAATTTGATGAGAAACACATTGATGAATTGGAAGATGTTGAAGAAGTAGTTGAACGTCACCACTTGATTTTGAAAGATGATTATTATGATGCTTGGAAGAAGTGGGAAGACTACACTCAATCCAAAACTACTAATGAAACTTGTGTGCCAATTGATATACAGGACAACATAATCGCCTACTCAAAGGAAGACCTTACAACTCCTGTACAATTTGAGGATGTTTTGGAAGAGGGTTTCAAATCTCATCAAATTTTGGAAGATTATAATGATCCTATTGCCAAGGACAAAGAAGAAAAAGAATTGATGAATGAATCAAAAGATCATGTCACAAATATCATGGAATTTCATTCCATGGATTTGGATGACGATTTTCACAATGGTTGGGGGAGATATGATAATGCATTCTTTTCTCACATCCCTATAAATGAAACTCATATTTCACTTGATATGCAGGATGTTGAACCTTCTACATCATACGAAGATCTCATATTCACAAGATTTGAAAAGGTGACAAAATTTGATCATGTTGAATATAAATTCATTGAAGGTGTGGATGCAAGTTTGCATGATGATTTTGAGGATTCAAATGAAGAGATACCATGGATAGTGAACAAAGAATTGGAACCAAATGACAAAGAGATTGATCAATTGGAAGCAACTCAAATGAAGGATCATCAAGATGAGTCATGGGACATACACTTTGACCAAGAATATTTGAGGATTGAAAATGGATGACCATATTTTGAATTTGAATATGTTTATGATGAAATGTCATTAAAGGTAAATGAAAAACAAGGTATAATTTTTAATCACACCTTTAATAACATGGTTTTAATGAATGGAAAAGAAGTTGATGCACTTGAATTGTTAAACCAAATTCATCAACAATTACTAATTGAATCTAGGATAAAAACTTTTAATGATCCTAATTTAGTAAATATCCTAGATGCTTGTAAATTGTTACACAAATTTGATTGGCCTACAAATTTGGAAAATGATTTGGCTTTGAAATTTGTAGAAATAGGCTCCTACTTACAAAATTGCATATTTGAAAAGGATAGCCTAATTCTAAATCAAGGAGGGAATTATGAAATTGACATTTTAAAGAATAGACATGATAAAATTGAAAATCATTTATTGTCTAATCATTTTAGTAATTTGATGCTCACCTATGGGAGTATTATTGGAACTAAATCAAATTGGTATGGTGAGCATGGCAAGTGGAAATTTGTTGCATTGTTTGGTCTAGTCTTGTTTTTGTTGGATTCCCACAACATTTGGCATGCATATCATGTTATATTTTTGTTGAAATGTTCTAATCATGTTTGGGATCCAGGAAAGTGATAATCCAAGCTTTGCATCATCTTGTATTATAGTGTACATTTGTATATAGATTTTGGTTTTTGGTTTTTGGTTTGTGTTTTCAAATTTTCATTTTTGGGATTGCAGTTTGGTTTTGGATTGAATAAGTTTTAATTTAAAGTTGTGTGTTTATTTGACATGTTTTGTTTGTCTATATAAAAAAAAAAATGATGAAAAAGTTGCCTTGAGATGCTAACTTATGTTCTAGATCGGGGAAATATGGAACATTGGAATTATGTGGTAGAAAGCTCCGCAAGAAATACAAACAATTTAATAATATCGTTTGAAACTTGTGATGCATGAAGTAGTCAGCTTTATATGGCAATATTTCATATCGCATTTCAAAAGACAATGCATTCATATTACATCTCACTTTGCACATACATGCCATCTTAGTTGCAAATGCATTTCAAATACAAATCATTAAAGTGTGTCAAATCCTCTTAAGGTTATGCTATCACATAAATAAGAAGAAAATCCTAAGGTTGGGAACCGAGTCTTGAGATATCTAGAACCAAGCACATTTTATACACATTAAAAAGGATCTTGAGCAAAATGATCAAAACCTTGCTTGGAAGAAAAGGTTGGGCGAAAGAAGTATTTCATGTCTATCCTATTATGCAACATGATCCTTAAAACAGTGGTTTTGACCACTTCCATAAAGCTTAAAGCCTAAAATCAGAGTAGTAAGGATAGGGCTAAATCCTCATCGAACTTAGGTTGAGGATCCAACTCCCCAAAGCTTTGATTTGACCTACATGGAGTAGTAAGGATAGGGCATAAATTCTCATCTCGCTTAGGTTGAGAATCCGATTCCCCAAAGCTCCTATGTCTCATTTCATGATAAATCTTGGATTGGAAGGATCGTACTACTTGTCCTCTGCAAAGGATGGGTAGTCATCCCCAAGGTCCAAGCAATAAAATTAATATTCTCCATTTACATCCAAAGCTTGGATTGGAAGGATCGTACTACATGTCCCTAGCAAGGATGGGTAGTCATCCCCAAGGTCCAAGAAGTAAAAAATTAATTTTTCCCATCTCATCTTTATATTGGATTGGAAGGATCGTACTACTTGTCCTCTCGCAAAGGATGGGTAGTCATCCCCAAGGTCCAAAGAAATGAAGGTAAGTCTTGGATTATGGGGTTAGGTATGCCCATGCATGGCAACATGTCTTGTCTAAAAAACAAGACCACTGTTTGTTCAAAGGGTTAGACTAGCATGACCATTTCTTCCATAATTGGTTAAATTATTTTGCTCAAAGTGAGGTAATGAATTCCAAATCAGAGTAGTAAGAATAGGGTTAAACTCCCATCTCGATTAGGTTGGGAGTCTGATTTCCCAAAGCTCGATTTCACTTTCACTTACACATGGGTTCAAGATAGTAGGGACTCATAACCAACTTTGGGATCTAATAAAGCAATTCATTATACATATAGTTGATCCTAAGAGGGTTTGATAATCTTGAATGTTTGTGTATGATACTAGAAGAAAGACTATGCCTTTTATAAAAGCAAAATCTCTTAGCATATTTATTAGGTTACACAAATCATTCACAATCTCACATATGCATTCATGTAAAACCGACGATGGAATGTTGATCAATTTCAAACGATAGGGAATGAAACACATTGCACACACCGAGCTGATACTTAATAATTCGATGATTCATGTATTTTTGATCTATGGGCATTTGTTTATATTTCTTATGTGCTAATGCTGGTTTCCAAGTTTGTATACTTCCAAGTTGGGTTCTCACCAAATGCTCAGGAGCATTTGACAGCAGAGTCACCATTTGTTGTGGCTGATCCACAACACACCCCAAAATTGGGGACCCACCTTTTTTGCATGCTTTCAAAGAAGATCTCAGTGACCCAGATGCTAAAAATCAAGAAAAAGGCAAAATTGCACAAGAATGGAAAAGTGTCGCGAAATCGCGACATGTTGCTCCGTCGCGGCCAAAAATGAAAAAGTGTCACGAAATCGCGACATGTTGCTCCGTCACGGCCAAATAAAAGTGTCAAAATGGACATGTCACACCGAAAATGAAAAAGTGTCACGAAATCGCGACATGTTGCTCCGTCGCGGCCGAAAATGAAAAAGTGTCACGAAATCGCGACATGTTGCTCCATCGTGGCCGAAAAGAAAAAGTGTCGCGAAATCGTGACATGTTGCTCCGTCACGGCCCAGAGAGGAGAGAGAAAGAGAAGAATAAAATTGTAGCAAAATCATGACATGTCGCAAAATCACGGTCAAGATAGTCAAATGGGGCACGAAGCAAAAAAGCATAGCGAAATCGTGACATGTCACAAAATCATGGTCAAGACAGTCAAACGGGGCACGAAGTAGAAAAGCGTAGCGAAATCGTGACATGTCACAAAATCATGATCAAGACAGTCAAATGGGGCACGAAGTAGAAAAGCATAGCAAAATCGTGACATGTCTCAAAATCACGGTCAAGACAGTCAAACAAGGCACGAAGCAAAAAATCGTAGCGAAATCATGCAGCAAAGAAAAGTAGCAAAGGGGCAAGAAGCGGAAAAATGCCACGATATCGCGACAGGAAATAGCAAAGGGGCCCGAAATAAAAAAGCGTCGCGATTTCACGATGGAAAGCTGGCAAAGTAGTACGAAATGGAAAAGCGTCACGATTTCGTGACAGAAAGCCGCAAGATAGCTCCAAATGAAAAAGTGTCACGATTTCATGATAGGAGCAACGAGGCGTACGGAGATGAAAAACGTCATGATTTCACGACAAGAAGCAACCTCACAGCTCGAAATAGAAAAACGTCATGATTTCGCGACAGGTTGCATTGGCAAGGCTGTTGGCAAGAAAATGTCGCGATATCGCGACATGTCGCGTTTTCACGATGAAAGTAAAGGAGCAAAGCTGCATGCATAAAAATGTCATGATTTACATGGGGCCATTATAGAACATGCAAAGGAAGCGTGAAACACGTGGCATACAGGTGTCAGGGTTGCAGAAGCGTTACATGTCAACAGAAAATATCGAACGTTTCGGCATCGAACATAAATTCAAAAGCAACGAAAAGGTGAGGAATACGAAGCGATGCATTCTGGGAGGTGAAACGAAGCGACGCAGGGCGAAACAGAGAGCCGCATCAGAAAGTATAAAATTAGAAGGGCAGATTGGTACAGGGGTCGGAAACCGCTGCGAGCAGAGTTGCAGTGCTAAAGGCCAGAGGGTCATTCTGGGCCTGCTTTGAGGTTGTTTTCCTTCCTTTTTCTGGTTTTGAGAAAACCAGAGATTCTGCTATTGTAACATGATTTATTTTTAATGCAGGAGTGTTCAAAAATTTGCATCTTGTGGGCAAGAAAGAAGGAGATCTTCCAGTGCATGCTATAGATTTAATGTTTATTCTTTCATTTTTCAGATTTTGGATTTATAGATAATGTTAAATGCCACTTTTGTGGGTTGCATTAGGCGAATGTTCGAAATTTGAATTTTATTTCAAAACCCTTTGAATCAGCACTTAGCTTATCAGGATTGTGCGTGTTTGCAGGTCCCATAGGTTAGGTTGCATGCATGGAAACCTCACATCTTCGGTTTTGCCAGGACGGGATAGCATCAAACTGAATGCAATTTTAATTTCTTTTCTTTTGCATTTTATTTTCTTTTTGTTGCACTTTATTTTTAGAAGTTCCAACTTTATTTTTCAAGCATTAAAATAAAATTAAAAATTAAAAAACTTCAAAATCCATAAATAATTCCATCATTTATGGCATTTCATCAAATTTCATTTTGAAGTTACAGCATGGTCATATAAAGATCAAATCATATTTGCTTTATTCGGGTTCAATGAACAATCACTAAACTTTCATAGTAAAATAAACCACAGTGCCCCTTGTTTTCAGTTACTTGCAACCACTAAGGTGTTCCAAGCATTTAAAATGAATATCTTCATTTGAGATCATTAATACACAGATGCAAAATGCTAACATAACAGGAACCTTGGAGAAGTTACTTGTTTAATTTCTTTGCAAGCAGAGGATTTAGAACCCAAATCCTATCGGAGAGTGTGTTTTCACAACCGGGTGAAAATACCACTCAACACATTGAAAAGCTTGAAATCATCATTTGAAAGTAACCAAGCAAGGAGAGAGTTTCCAAATATTAGAAGGCAATATTGAATCCAACATTATCACAACTTGCAAAGAAAGTAGAAGCCACCATTTTGAGAAAGAATGGAAGTCAGTTTAAGGTACAGGGGGCAAGAATTTAAATCAGTGCATCTTAATATTTCAAGATCTCTAAGGTGAAAAGGAGACATCTTGGGAATCATCAACTTGCACATTTACATACAAGCAAATTAGATGTTGCTTAGAGAAAAATTCATAAACAAAGAGAAAGAAAAATATTGCTTTAGACTTCTCAAAAATATGTATTCATCTAAGGACTATTGAGATAAAAGTAGAACTCAATAGCAAGACTAAAAGCATTCAAAAGACTTTGGTGAAGGTAAGGTAAGGTATGTCTAGCATTCAAGAGCCTTTGGTGAAGGTAAGGAAATGTATCATAGTAAGGTTTACTCCAAGAAACATAGTTGAAGGTAACAATGCATTAGAGAAAGTATTTTTGGGCACTAACATAGTATCTTCATGCAGCCCACGTAACAACATTGAATATTGTTACAAGATTGCAAGTTAATCCAACAAGTTTACACCAATAAAGCAAGAAGAAGAAGAGTTATTCACTACCAACATCCACCCTACACAGTTGGCACCTAAAAGAAGCATTTAAATAAAAGGATATTTGCATCCTATAACACCATGAAGAACCTAAAAGGATTGCCACCAAATTAGTTGATTCTTGTGTTATAGTTTTATTTTATAATAGGAATAATAAGGTGTTAAAATATATTCTAGAAATTATATCGAATGCAAGGGGTAGAAAATAGAAGCCTTAAAACAATTACAATTATTGCTTCAAATATTTGCAAATCATAAAACAAGGAGACTTACAAATTGAAGTGAAGTTTAATTTGTAAATACATAGTTTTTCTAAATTTCTAAACTAGGGAGATATAAGGAATCCTACATCAAATTGAAATTATAGAAATTTAGAAACTACTTTATTCAAAGGGTGAAAGAAGCCAATTTTGAAATTGATTAAAAGTTGGAATATTATTTTTATTAGTCTTTTTGAGTGGTATTTTCACCCAGTTGTGAAAACACATTCTCCGGTAGGATTTGGGTTCTAAATCCTCTGCTTGCAAAGAAATTAAACAAGTAACTTCTCCAAGGTTCCTGCTATGTTAGCATTTTGCATCTATGTATTAATGATCTCAAATGAAGATATTCATTTTAAATGCTTGGAACACCTTAGTGGTTGCAAGTAACTAAAAACAAGGGGCACTGTGGTTTATTTTACTATGAAATTTTAATGATTGTTCATTGAACCCTAATAAAGCAAATGTGATTTGGTCCCTATATGACCATGCTGTAACTTCAAAATGAAATTTGATGAAATGTCATAAATGATGGAATTATTTATGGATTTTGAAGTTTTTTTATTTTTTTATTTTATTTTAATGTTTGAAAAATAAAGTTAGAACTTCTGAAAAATAAAGTGTAGCAAAAAGAAAATAAAATGCAAAAGAAAAGAAATTAAAATTGCTTTCAGTTTGATGCTGTCCCGTCCTGGAAAAATCGAAGATGTGAGGTTTCCATGCATGCAACCTAACCTATTGGACCTGCAAACACGCACAATCCCGATAAGCTAAGTGCTGATTCAAAGGGTTCTAAAATAAAATTCAAATTTCAAATATTCGCCTAATGTAACCCACAAAAGTGGCATTTAACATTATCTATAAATCTGAAATCTATAAAATGAAAGAATAAACATTAAATTTAAAGCATGCACAGAAGATCTCCTTCTTTCTTGCCCATAAAATGCAAATTTTTGAACACTTCTACATTAAAAATAAATCATGTTACAATAGCAGAATCTCTGGTTTTCTCAAAACCAAAAAAAGGGGAAGAAAAACACTCCCAAGCAGGCCCAGAATGCAATCTTACCTTCGACACTACAACTCTACCCACAGCGGTTTTTGACCCTAGTATCAATCTACTCTTCTGATTTTATACCATCTGATACGGCTCTATGTTTTTCCTTGCGTCGCTTTGTTTCACCTCCCAGAATGCATCGCTTCGTATTCTCGCCTTTTCATTGCTTTTGAATTTATGTTCAAGGCCGAAATGTTCGATATTTTTTGTTGACATGTAACGATTTTGTAACCCTGACACCTGTATGCCATGTGTTTCACACTTCTTCTACATGTTCTGTAATGGCCCCATGTAAATCATGACATTTTATGCATGCAGCTTTGCTCCTTTACTTTCATCGTGAAAATGCGACATGTCACGATATCACGACATTTTCCTTCTAGAAGCCTTGCCAATGCAACCTATTGTGAAATCGCAACGTTTTTCATATCTGTATGCCTCGGTTGCTTCCTGTCGTGAAATCGCGACGCTTTTTCATTTGGAGCTATCTTACGGCTTTTTGTCGTGAAATCGTGACGCTTTTTCATTTGGAGCTATCTTGTGGCTTCCTGTCACGAAATTGCGATGCTTTTCTGTTCGTACCACTTTGCCAACTTTTCGTTGTGAAATCACGATGCTTTTTTATTTCGGGCCCCTTTGCTGTTTCCTGTCGCGATATCATGACGTTTTTCTGCTTCATGCCCCTTTGCTGCTTTTTGTCGTGAAATCACTATGTTTTTATGTTTCGGGCACCTTTGCTGTTTCCTATTGTGATATCGCAACGTTTTTTTTCTTTGTGCCCCTTTGCTGCTTTTTATCATGAAATCGCTATGCTTTTTTTCTTTGGGCACCTTTGCTACTTCCTGTCATGAAATCATGATACTTTTAGTGCCTATGCCTTGTTTGACTATTTTGACCATGATTTTGTGACATGTGATTTTGCGACAATTTTCCATTCTGTCTTTCTCTCTCCTCTCTAGACCGCGACAGAGCAACATGTCATGATATCGCAACACTTTTTCATTTTCGGCCACGATGGAGCAACATGTCACGATATCGCGACACTTTTTCATTTTCGGCCGCAACGGAGCAACATGTTGCGATATCGTCACACTTTTTTATTATCAGCTGCGATGGAGCAACATGTAGCGATATCGCGACACTTTTTCATTTTCGGCCACGATGGAGCAACATGTCGCGATTTCGTGACACTTTTTCATTTTTGGCCGCGACGGAGCAACATGTCACGATATCGTGACACTTTTTCATTTTCGGCCGCGACGGAGCAACATGTCGCGATATCGTGACACTTTTTCATTTTTGTACAATTTTGCCTTTTTCTTGATTTTTAGCATCTGGGTCACTGAGATATTCATTGAAAGCATGAAAAAAAGGTGGGTCCCCAATTTTGGGGTGTGTTGTGGATCAGCCACAACAAATGGCGACTCTGCTGTCAAATGCTCCTGAGCATTTGGTGAGAACCCAACCTGGAAGTATACAAACTCGAAACCAGCATTAGCACATAAGAAATATAAAAAAATGCCCATAGATCAGAAATACATGAATCATCAAAATCATTAAGTATCAGCTTGGTGTGTGTTTCATTCCCTATTGTCTGAAATTGATCAATATTCCATCGTCAGTTTTACATGAATGCATATGTGAGATTGTGAATGATTTGTGTAACCTAATAAATATGCTAAGAGATTTTGCTTTTATAAAAGGCATAGTCTTTCTTCTAGTATCATACACAAACATTCAAGATTATCAAACCCTCTTAGGATCCACTAATGAATTGCTTTATTATATCCCAAAGTTGGTTATGAGTCCCTACTATCTTGAACCCATGTGCAAGTGAACGTGAAATCAAAATTTTGGGGAATTAGACTCCCAACCTAACTGAGATGGGAGTTTAACCCTATCCTTACTATTCTGATTTGGAATTCATTACCTCACTTTGAACAAAATAATTTAACCAATTATGGAAGAAATGGTCATGCTAGTCTAACCCTTTGAACAATCAGTGGTCTTGTTTTTTAGACAAGACATGTTGCCATGCATGGGCATACCTAACCCCATAATCCAAGACTTACCTTCATTTATTTGGACCTTGGGGATGACTACCCATCCTTTGCAGAGGACAAGTAGTACGATCCTTCCAATCCAATATAAATATGAGATGGGAAAAATTAATTTTTTTACTTCTTGGACCTTAGGGATGACTACCCATCCTTGCTAGGGACATGTAGTACGATCCTTCCAATCCAAGCTTTGGATAAAAAATGGAAAATATTAATTTTATTGCTTAGACCTTGGGGATGAATACCCATCCTTTACAGAGGACAAATAGTACGATCCTTCCAATCCAAGATTTATTATGAAATGAGACATAGGAGCTTTGGGGAATCGGATTCTCAACCTAAGCGAGATGAGAATTTATGCCTTATCCTTACTACTCCATGTAGGTCAAATCAAAGCTTTGGGGAGTTGGATCCTCAACCTAAGTTCGATGAGGATTTAGCCCTATCCTTACTACTCTGATTTTAGGCTTTAAGCTTTATGGAAGTGGTCAAAACCACTGTTTTAAGGATCCTATTGCATAATAGGATAGACATGAAATAATTCTTTCGCCCAACCTTTTCTTCCAAGCAATGTTTTGATCATTTTGCTCAAGATCATTTTTAATGTGTATAAAATGTGCTTGGTTCTAGATATCTCAAGACTCAGTTCCCAACCTTAGGATTTTCTTCTTATTTATGTGATAGCATAACCTTAAGAGGATTTGACACACTTTAATGATTTGCATTTGAAATGCATATGCAACTAAGATGGCATGCATGTGCAAAGTGAGATGTAATATGAATGCATTGTCCTTTGAAATGCAGATGAAATATTGCCATATAAAACTGACTACTTCATGCATCACAAAATTCAAACGATATTATTAAACTATTTGTATTTCTTGCGGAGATTTCTACCACATAATTCCAATGTTCCATATTTCCCCGATCTAGAACATAAGTTAGCATCTCAAGGCAACTTTTTCATCATTTTTTTTTTTATATATAGACAAACAAAACATGTCAAATAAACACACAACTTTAAATTAAAACTTATTCAATCCAAAACCAAACTGCAATCCCAAAAATGAAAATTTGAAAACACAAACCAAAACCCAAAAAAACAAAATCTATATACAAATGTACAATATAATACAATATGATGCAAAGCTTGGATTATCACTTTCCTAGATCCCAAACATGATTAGAACATTTCAACAAAAATATAAAATGATATGCATGCCAAATGTTGTGGGAATCCAACACAAACAAGACTAGACCAAACAATGCAACAAATTTCCACTTGCCATTCTCACCATACCAATTTTATTTAGTTCCAATAATACTCCCATAGGTGAGCATCAAACTACTAAAATGATTAGACAATAAATGATTTTTAATTTTTTCATGTCTATTCTTTAAAATGTAACTTTCATAATTCCCTCCTTGATTTAGAATTAGGCTATCATTTTCAAATATGCAATTTTGTAAGTAGGAGCCTATTTCTACAAATTTCAAAGCCAAATCATTTTCCAAATTTGTAGGCCAATCAAATTTGTGTAATAGTTTGCAAGCATCTAGGATATTTACTAAATTAGGATCATTAAAAGTTTTCACCCTAGATTCAATTATTAATTGTTGATGAATTTTATTTAGCAATTCAAGTGCATCAACCTCCTTTTTATTCATTAAAACCATGTTATTAAAGGTGTGATTAAAAATTATACCTTGTTTTTCATTTACCTTTAATGACATTTCATAATTCAAATTCAAAACATGGTCATGCAAATCCTCACCCAAATCTTGGATGCTTGAACACAAAAGGTTAGATTCTAACTTTTGAAAATTTTTATTTACCAAAATTTGATGGGGATTTGCAATTCCCTCTTTTACCTCATGGTCTTCATACTCTTCATTGATTACTTGCTCATTAAACATACCAAATTTGGGCACCCAATTGAAAACATGCCCCTCCTTTTCAACCCTCAAATTTTTTTGGTCAAAGCGTATGTCCCATGCCTCATCTTGATGATCCTTCATTTGAGTTGCTTCCAATTGATCAATCTCTTTATCATTTGGTTCTAATTATTTGTTCACTATCCATGGTACCTCTTGATTAAAACACCGTAAAAAATCCAATAACATTTTAGGAATATGATAGGGTATCACATGTGTAGACAAACCCTTATAATGATCCTCCATTGTAGATACCATTATTTCTCTTAGAAACATTATTTCAGCTCTTAGGGATACAATTTGCTCCTCAAATGTTGCCATTAGTGAAACTTAAAATAGAACTTTAGAACCAAATCTGTTGAATACTCAACCTGCAATGTATAAAAAAAATCAAGTTAGCATCAACTAAGAGATGTATTCATTAAAATCAAATGAAAAGTAATTGCATGAAAACAACACTTTGTTAGTCAAAACCAAAATTTTCAAAATTAAATCAAGTCACATTATTTCTGTATGAACAATCAGAAAAATATACAGCATACCTGAATTGCTTAAAATAGAATAAAGTAAACCAATTCAGGCCGTCCTTTTAACAATCCGCTGAATGTTAGAGGACTCAAGCATAAAAAATTTAAATTTAAATAACACTAAAATAAACCCGTTCGGCCCTCCTAGCACCAATCTGTTGAGTGGTGTTAGAGGAGGCCGAAGATGCTAATCAAATGGACTTGAAATATTTAGCAATGTAAAGCTCTTAAACAATTATAAACCTACAACATCTAAAATCCTGATAAAATAAACCTCATCCGGCCCTCCTTCTAGCACCAATCTGTTGAGTGGTATTTTCACCCAGTTGTGAAAACACACTCTCCGGTAGGATTTGGGTTCTAAATCCTCTGCTTGCAAAGAAATTAAACAAGTAACTTCTCCAAGGTTCCCGTTATGTTAGCATTTTGCATCCGTGTATTAATGATCTCAAATGAAGATATTCATTTTAAATGCGTGGAACACCTTAGTGGTTGCAAGTAACTGAAAACAAGGGGCACTGTGGTTTATTTTACTATGAAATTTTAATGATTGTTCATTGAACCCTAATAAAGCAAATGTGATTTGGTCCCTATATGACCATGCTGTAACTTCAAAATGAAATTTGATGAAATGCCATAAATGATGGAATTATTTATGGATTTTGAAGTTTTTTTATTTTTTTATTTTATTTTAATGCTTGAAAAATAAATTTGGAACTTCTGAAAAATAAAGTGCAGCAAAAAGAAAATAAAATGCAAAAGAAAAGAAATTAAAATTGCATTCAGTTTGATGCTATCCCGTCCTGGAAAAATCGAAGATGTGAGGTTTCCATGCATGCAACCTAACCTATTGGACCTGCAAACATGCACAATCTCGATAAGCTAAGTGTTGATTCAAAGGGTTTTGAAATAAAATTCAAATTTTGAATATTCGCCTAATGCAACCCACAAAAGTGGCATTTAACATTATCTATAAATTCAAAATCTAAAAAATGAAAGAATAAACATTAAATTTATAGCATGCACATAAGATCTCCTTCTTTCTTGCCCACAAAATGCAAAATTTTGAACACTCCTGCATTAAAAATAAATCATGTTACAATAGCAAAATCTTTGGTTTTCTCAAAACCAAAAAAAGGGGAAGAAAAAAACTCCCAAGCAGGCCCAGAATGGCATCTCGCCTTCAGCACTGCAACTCTGCCCATAATAGTTTTTGACCCCAATATCAATCTGCTCTTCTGATTTTATACCATCTTATACGGCTCTCTGTTTCACCCTGCGTCGCTTTGTTTCACCTCCTAAAATGCATCGCTTCATATTCTCGCCTTTTCATTGCTTTTGAATTTATGTTCGAGGTCAAAACGTTTGATATTTTCTGTTGACATGTAACACTTCTGTAACCCTGACACCTATATGCCACGTGTTTCATGCTTCTTCTGCATGTTCTGTAATGGCCACATGTAAATCGTGACATTTTATGCATGCATCTTTGCTCCTTTACTTTCACCGCAAAAATGCGACATGTCACAATATCGCGACATTTTCCTGCCAGCAGCCTTGCCAACGCAACCTGTCACAAAATTGTGACGTGTTTCATCTTCGTACGCCTCGGATGCTTCCTGTTGCGAAATCATGATGCTTTTTCATTTGGAGCTATCTTGCGGCTTTCTATCGTGAAATCGTGACGCTTTTTCATTTGGAGCTATCTTGCGGCTTCCTATCGCGAAATCACGACGCTCTTCTGTTCGTACCACTTTGCCAGCTTTTCATCACAAAATCGTGATGCTTTTCTATTTTGGGCCCCTTTGCTATTTCCTGTCGCGATATCATGATGTTTTTCTGTTTTGTGCCCCTTTGCTGCTTTTTGTCGCGTAATCGCTATGCTTTTTTGCTTCGGGCACCATTGCTGTTTCCTGTTGCGATATCATGATGTTTTTCTGCTTTGTGCCCCTTTGCTAATTTTTGTCGTGAAATCACTATGCTTTTCTGCTTCAGGCACCTTTGCTGCTTCCTATCGTGAAATCACGACGCTTTTAGTGCCTATGCCCTGTTTGACTATTTTGACCGTGATTTTGTGACATGTCGCGATTTTGCGACAATTTTCCATTCTATATTTCTCTCTCCTCTTTGGACCACGATGGAGCAACATGTCGCGATATCGTGACACTTTTTCATTTTCGGTCGCGACGGAGCAACATGTCGCGATATCGCGACACTTTTTCATTTTCGGCCGCGACGGAGCAACATGTCGCGATATCGTGACACTTTTTCATTTTCGGCCGCGACGGAGCAACATGTCATAATTTCGTGACACTTTTTCATTTTCGGCCGTGACGGAGCAACATGTCGCGATATCGCGACACTTTTTCATTTTCGGCCGCGACAGAGCAACACGTCACGATATCGAGACACTTTCATTTTTGTGCAATTTTGCATTTTTCTTGATTTTTAGCATCTGGGTCACTGAGATCTTCTTTGAAAGCATGCAAAAAATGTGGGTCCCCAATTTTGGGGTGTGTTGTGGATCAGCCACAACAAGTCTCATTTACAAATTAAAGGGACATAGAGAATCCAACTTAAATATATTGAGTCTTATCTATTGAAATTGCATCTTTAATATTTCTACAAGGGGAAATAAAACATTCATTTAAAGTGATAGGAGCTGAACATTATATTAAACTTGTCATCAAATCATTAGGGAGACAAAAGGAATTCAAATCAAAGCAAAACCTAGAAAGCTAAGTCTACTATCAAGACCTTAGTATATTCAAATATTTGGGAGAGATAAGGTATTCTACAAAACTCTAAAATTGAAAAGATATTATCAAAAACTAGGGAGGCAAAAGGAATACTATCTAGAGAAATTACATATAATAATTTACAAACCATACTACAAAACTCTAGAATTAAAAGATAGTAGTTGATCATGTTATCAACCACTAGGGAGATATAATGTTGACCACTTCGAATTTTTTAAATACAAGAATTTATCAAACTTATTCTTAATAAAAAAGAGGACTAAAAAGAACTCTAAATTTTTTAGCCATATTGAAGGTTAGAATCTAGAAGTTGAAGATTTGGGAGACATAAGGGATACTACAACTTCTTGAGATAATGGATAAATTAACAAGAGGAACATACTCTCTCAAGACTCACTACAAAAGGATATAATATAAAAATCCACCCAATAATTCACATCAAAAATTCAAAATTACTTCAATTGCAAACAATTCTACAAGTCAAAATAAAAAGGATATTTGGTATATTTAATCCAGAGCAAGTCTTCACATGATCAAAAATTTGCAATGGTTTGATTGCATTGAAGTCACTAACAATTTTAGGTTGAAAATTGTAGATGGAATAACCTATATTATACATGGTTATGCGTGTGTAACAATTAGTGCAACATTTTCAAATTTCTTATTACATAACGTAATGTATGTTATTGGATTAACATCTAGTCTTCTATCAATAGCCAAGCTAGTAGATAGCAAAAGGATGGTTGAATTTAGATATATAAATGGATTCAATATATGTTTTATCATAACCCAAAATGAGATAGAAGCTACTGGATCAATCCACAAAGATATATATAATCTAGATTCAATTAAGACTTCACAAGATATTGTTGTATTTCAAGACAACACTAATGCATTTTTTGAGAAACAGATTGCAGAAAATGAAAGATCTATATATTATAAAAGTCGATAGGGAAATAGAAGATTCAAGAAAAATAAAATGAGAGGTAAACAAAGCTATGGATTACTTGGTCATCTACAAATCAAAGAAGAAGAAGAAGGACCAGTTCAAACTAAAGAGTACTTGAAAGATGAAGATCCATATTGAAGACTAAATCCTTCAATACCCAAATAATGTAATACAGGGGGTTGTTGAAATATATTACATTATTTGGTACTTTATAATGTACCATTATGGATACATATTTATATTAGGAGCTTATATTAGATTAAGATTTAAGTATTTACTTAAAGTAATGTAATAAATACATAAGTAGCATTAAAATGTGTAATGATGTAAATGTGCATGTAGTCCACATGTACATGATTCATAAGAAAAGAAGAGTGAGGTGCCATAGGAATATGGAAGGCAAAGAGTCATGTATCACTATAAATAGGTCTTCTTAGAGTAGAATAAGAAGAGGATTTTGGAGTGAATAGGTTAGGGTAGTAGTAGATACAATGTAGAGCATTTTTATAAATATGGAGTGTTAGAGACCTCCATTGCATAGCATTGTAGATTTTTGTGAGATTTAATTAATGGCTATGTCATTAGTATTTTCTAAATTTTATTATGATATTTTCATGCTTATTAGTTAACCATTATCATAGTTATAATATTGATTGCCTAAGGAGCATTGCATCATTAGGAATGAGTGAGCTGATGTTTAGCGGGTGCGGTAGGAGTGAGGGTTTGAATTTTTTGGGTAGGAATCTTAGCCAAGGCAACAAAGGTAGATCAGGTATGAAAGGGGTTGGTGGGAACCTCGAGCATGGATCAAGCAAGGATACAAAGGAAGGTAATCATGTTGCAGTAGATTTGGAGGTGGGCATCACACGGGCCCGACCCTCCTCAGAAAGACCCCTATAAACATTTGTTAGGGAGGTGGAATCTTACGTTCACAAGATAGGTACTTAATAATATAATATTGTATTGTATTGTACTTAATGTGGGACCTCAATGATATATATTACTAATTGTATAAATGAGTTAATAAATATGTAACTATTTTTTTATTATGAGTTACTAGCTTGAATCCCTCACTTGCATGTGGACTAACCCTTGAGCATTATTGTTAGGGTAGATGAAGAGCCTATATAAAGGCAAGGGTGGAACTAAAATTCATGTGAAACATTATTTTTAAATAATTTTGGCTCATGGTATGGAGATATTGTGGAGTAATTCCTTCTATAAGTAATAATATTGGTGTTACCCTACCTAAAGGGTATTTTCTTACCTTGTCTTATGTAAGTTAAAGTCTATGGATGATTTATTTGATATTTATGCATATTGGTAAAAGAATTATGTTAATTAGAAGTATATATTTAGAACAATATGCATCTCTAACATGAACCAAGGTAAAAATATACAAAGAGGATTATTTTCAACACATTCAAACTCTAGTGCCATGATTTAGATGGATCGTATCTTCATATGACATATGTCTTGCAGTACCTGACAAAAATCAATTTCATGATGGAAAATCTTCTAACATAAATTTCATACTTATTGGGTGGATCTACAACTTCTTTAATATTAAATAAATGAGATAAATACTTGCAAACACCAACAATAATTAAGAACATTTTTCTTCTCTAGTTGGCAAGGTCTTCTCCATGGTCAAACTTATGCTTGCTCCTTTCTATATTCTCCAATAATAATAGGCTTTTACAAACTTATATAGGTGTCTCCTACTTGATAACTAAATCATGTTCACAAGTGGGAGCTTTATTTTTATATTAGTCTGCTATGATACCAAATTTTAGAAACATAAAATAATTTCATGAACTATAATCAATCAATGCATTGATGTAATCAAAGTATATATACATATGTAATCAAGAAGGTTAGATGTTTGGAGTTACAAATACTTTCCAACTTATGAAAATATTTTTAACCAAAATATAAATAGGTCAACATGAAGTAATATTCACAAAATTTGAGTCATGTTTCCATTAAGCATTTGCAATGGATAACATAGCATAATTATTTATTGGTTGAGCATTATTTTTTCAAGCATATTCATTATATAATTCAACAACTTAGCTTGAAATATAATTTAATTTTGATATTTTTCTTGTTTTTTACTAGTAAGTAATTAAATTATATTAAAATCATCAATAGAACATGGACACAAGAAGACTATTGAAAAGAATCCATGGAATAAGATAAAATAAAATTAAATATTTTCTTAAAGAACTTTAGAAAAGAACTATTTAATATAAAATTTAAATATATCATAGTTTATAATAATGTGCCTTAAAAATCATTTTCTATAAATTTAATAAATCCTATATAAACTCTAAATAAACAACAAGAAGCAAAATATCGTGTCAAACTACCTCACAAATCTAGATTATGAAAAATATGTTCATAAAGTTGCAAGTATGATTTCAAAAAGTAGAATAAAGGATAACTATAATTATATTTGATATTAATTATGTGTAAGAATAATAAGGTTAAAAACATTAAAATCCATAAAAATAAAATAACATTGCTATCAAAAATGCATCATACACATTTCCTTACTATGTATTAAATAAACATATAAGGATAATATATGTTGGTTAGATATGTCATCAAGTTACATAAAGTATCCTAAAGATACCTAACCCCCTATTATTCTTAGGAAGGCATAACGTATCCCATTTCACCAAGCCCCATTTCCTTTTCTCCTTAGTACCACTCCAGAGGAACTAATGATTGATTTGATATTGTTCTCAAAAAATAACCTTTGGGATATTAAACACAAGAAACATAAATAGGTATAGCTTGAGGGGCTGATTTTACCAAGGTAATTCTTCCACCAAATGAAAGTCACCTATTGGTCAAGTTTTATTCTTAACTCTATCCAACAACCAATTCTAGTCTTTTTTTCTATCTTTGAATATTGAGAGGAATGCATAAATAAGTGATTTGAAGGGAGGTCCTATTATATATTAATTTATCTAAAACCATGGATTCCTATTAGGGAGAGGAGTGAAATAAAATGACTTTATATTTATCTTCATTGATCAATTGCGTGATAGAAATAGAAAAACAACTAATGATTTGCTTAATTTTAGAAGCTTCCTTAACTATAGCTTTACCTAACAAAGTAGAGTCATCAAAAATTGAATATGAGAAATAGGCCTAGCTCCATGAGCAATGGTAAATCCTCAAGGATTTTGTTATATTTGTTTTTGGTTATAGTCCTACCCGATCATTCAACAAGAATGATGAATAAATAAGGGGAGAGGAGGTCACCTTGCCTAATACCTCTAGAAGTAGAGAACAACTGAGAAGGACTTCTATTGATAAAAACAAAGTAGGACATCAAAGAGATACATCCCATAATCCAGTCCATCCAATCCTAAAAGAAGCCAAATTGCTTTACAATTTTAATAAAGAAGTGCCAATCCACTCTGTCATAAGCTTTAGATAAGTCTAAATGAATGAACATAGATTGATATTTTTGCATTTCTATGGAATGGATGGCTTTGTGAGTAAGAAGTATTTTATCCACTATTTTATGCCCTTCCACATAACCCCCTTATTCAGGGAAAATAATCTTATGTAAAAGAGGCTTCAACATTTCTGCCATGATCTTTGTAATGTTTTTGAGAAGAACATTATATAAAGCTATAGGTCTAAAAGTTGAGATATGATCTACCTCTTGAACTTTTGGAACAAGAGCTATGTAAGTTTTATTGATAAATTTCAAATTTATTTGGCCTTCCTATCTTCTTACACCACCTCTAATAAATCAGCATGAAGGATATCCTAAAACCCTTGATAGAACTCAATAGGAAAACCATTAGGACCTAAGTTTTTTTTCTTTTTGCATTTTAAAAACCACCTAATGAAGCTTATTAATAGTAACTAGAGTAGTCAAAATAGAGTTCTCTTCAGAAGTGATAAGAGTAGGGATGGATTGAAGAATAATTTATTGATAAGCCAAGTCAAGAGGTGCAACAAAAAATAGATTGGAAACATAATTTACAATAATAGAGTTCATGTCATTCCAAGTGTAGACAACATCTCCATAATCAAATTTCATGGAAGAAACAAAGTTGTGAGATATTTGAGCTAGAAGATATTTGTGGAAGAAATATGTGTTTTTATGTCCTTCTTTCAGCCATTGTATCCTAGAAGTTTGCTTACATAAGAGTTATTATTATTTTTTTTCCATTCCTCTAACTGAGTAGTGAGTCTAATTTCATAAGTACTTCTAATCTCTATGAGGCCATCTAAATGGATTTTCTTATTCAATTTTTCAAGTTGAGCAACAAATTTATATTTTTTAGTCAAACATCTCCAAACTTCTTCTAGTTCTAAATCATGATTTTGGATTTAATGTATTTTAACCTTTTGTTAAAAAAAAAAATCTTAGTCCCATACCTTGATTTACCTTCCTTCCACCATTGTTGCACTTGAGATCTGAAGGAACTATCTCTAAACCACATTAACTAAAATTTAAAAGGCACAAAACTCATTGGTTTTTCAAATTTCCACCATGACTGTCTAGTGATGCAAACCCACATTGTTAAGAGTCTTCGCCTTAGGAATGCATCCATAGAATAAGAAATTATTAGAGAATAAGAACCTATCCAACCTCTCCATAATACAAGCTAAGCCTTACCTTCTGTTAGACCAAGTCAAAAGGCCATTATCTGGCTAGATATCCATAAGATAAAGATTTGTAATATATTCACTCATGAGTTCAAGGCTTTTGTTCAAATTTATATTTCCCCCTATTTTCTCATCCAAAGTGAGGATGGTATTGAAATATCCTTCGATCAAGATCCAAGCTTCCAAAAAATGAGAGATAATATAAGTTATATCCTTCCACTATATTCTCTTTTCCTCCAAAATAGTTGAAGCATAAATAATTAAACAAAGCATAATTTGGTTAGAATATCTACTTTGAATAGCTATAGCCAAAAGACCCCAAATACCAACCATATGGTGAATAACAACCCCTTTCAGGTCCCAAAGGTAAGAAATGCCACCAAAAGTCCCCTGGAAATTGAGGGAAGCAACTTTTTGAGCTGCCTAGATTTTACTAGCAATTGAATCCATTTCCTCTATTGAAATATTTGTTTCTTGAAATAAAAAAATATGTGGATGGTTTGTTTGAATCATTCTTCTAATTTAATTTTGTTTTAAAAGAATCCATTTGAGTCCTCTAATGTTCCAAGTGATGATCTTCATTAATACCAGAGATAAAAAAAGGTAAGGGCAATAATATTACCTTCCTCTACAAGATTTTCACCTTCTTTTACCATATGATGTTGATCGGTCTTGTAACCTACCTTTTGGTTGGAATTCATCTTTAGTTTTTTTTCTTATTTCTTGATTTACCCAAATTGAATATGGGATGGCTTCTAACCTCAAATATTGTATGTATAAAGCCAAAGTATTACTGGAAGGTTCAACATGGTCTCTCTTAGGACTTGTATTATCTAAAGTATCAACACTTAAAAGATTATTTTTCTTGTGTATATTTCCTTCTTTGTTTCTTGTTGAAAACTTTTAATTTGTTGGTTTATCTCTGAGTCCTTTTTTGCATCTTTAAATTATGTTTCTAAGATTTTTATCTTTGTTATTTCCTCTTCCTCATCTGGGACAATATTTATGGAAATAATTTCAAACATATTAGTTGATAACTTTGATTAATCCTTCACAATTGTTTTTTTAGAGTGTTCTTCTTAGGTATTTGGAAACTTGCTAAGTTTGTATCCTCGTTCTTTTGATTTAGAATTTTATTTGGATAGAAAGTAGCCAAATGACCATATTCATGGCAAATTCATCAACAAAAAGGAATGTTCTCATAGTCCACCACTTGCTCCCAAGTGTCCTCCTCAAATTATAATAAGATTTTTTAGGTAGGGGTTTTTCAAAATCCATTAAAACACAAAATCAAGCATAAATAATATGTTCAATTTTTTTAGTACAATCAGTAGTCATCATAAAAGTTCCCAGATATTTTCCAATTGAAGAAAAAAGAGTTGGATTCCAAAATTTAATTTGGAGTACAAAGAGTCTAACCCATACAAGACCTGTAGAAGGCATCTCTTCTTCAACTTTAAATTTAGTATACCAAGACTTCATGAAAATTTCCACCCTTCCAAAGAACCAAGGACCCCCTTGAAATATTTTCTCTCTATCTTCATTATTAGCAAATAAAACAAGAAAATAACCATTTGGATAAATAGATATTTGTAACTCACCTTTTGTTTTCCAAATTTTTTCAGCCCAAACTTTGAAAGCTGACAAGCTTAGACAAAAATCCAATAAATGAAAAATTAGGCCTCTTTTACATATTTTATATGCTAGTTTGAATGATGCCCATATCTAGCTTAACAATTGAAGTTCCATCAGCTACCCTAAAACATCCCAGTGCAGTTTTCCTAGGATTAATCTTAGACATTCTCAAAAATTTATGGGAAACCATAATATTAATGCTAGCATTAGGTTGAGGTTTTCCACCATGGAGATCATAACTAAAATTTATTTTTGGGGCCGATTCTTATAAATACTTGTCCTTGAAAGGGGTGTCAACAATGAATTTATTTTATGGATGCTCCTTAGTGTTGGATTTATTTGATATCTAAACCATTTTTTGATCAACTACTTGAAACTTGTTTTGAAATCTCTTTAATCCATGCCTTGGAAATTGAGAAAATGTATGATTTTCACTTTTGTTTTGTGTAAAAAATTGTAATTTATTTTCAATCAAGCTCACATTATAAAAATATATCAAAATACACAATTCTAACTCATCTTGGGTATCCTACAACATATCCCGCTAAAATCTTGAGCAAAATCCACATAAATATTGGTTGCTAGAGCCCAAAGACCCCAAAAAACAACCTTTGGAGCTACTTACACTCAACACAGATGAAACCATTGCATACTTGCTTGCCTCTTTGTCAATAAAATTTTATTTTATGTCAATGTACATTGTCATTGCTTTCCTTTCTTAAATAACTTTAGAAAATAACTATGTAAAATAAAAATTTAAATATATCATAGTTTATAATAATGTGGATTAAATTTTTTTCTATAAATTTAATAAATCTTATATAAAACTATAAATAAACAACAAGAAGCAAAATATCATGTCAAACTACCTCACAAATCTAGATTATGAAAATATGTTCATCAAATTGCAAGTATGATTATAAAAAGTAGAATGATGGATAATTATAATTATATTTGATACTAATTATATGTGTAACCATAATAATATTAAAAATATTAAAATCCATAAATATAAAGTAACATTGCTATTAAAATTGCATCATACACATTTCCTTACTATGTATTAAATAAATAAATAAATAAGGATAATATATGTTGGCTAGATATGTTATCAAGTCACAAGTGTGACTACAATAAATATGACAAGGGTTATGCACAATATGATTTGATACTAATAATAAGTGCAAGGAAAGTGAGGTAGAGAAAAAATATAAAAATAAATGGCTTTGCTACCATTATCAAATAATATGTGTGCACACAATAAGGTAGAGAAAACATTAAAAAAAATGATTTTGTTGCTAATAAATAGAAACTTTTTGGTTAAAATTATAAGTTATAGATTTCACTATAGCATATTGAATAAATGTACAAGGATAATATATATTAACTAGATAAAACCATAAAACACATATAAAAGCAGAATCTAAGTTATAAAATATGCAAAAAAAATGTATAAAATTAATATAACTTACACATATACATACATATATACATTTTATATGGTTGGTATTTTATAAAAAATTATTACACTCACTAATATATATATTAGTGAGTGTAATATTTTTTTTATAAAATACCAATCATATGTTCTCTAAGAGATCTATAAGATATAGAACTAAAAAGTTAGGAGCTCAAAATATAATCTTTGATATTCATTCACCTATAAAGGTTCTAAAATACATTGCTTAAATACATAAAATAATAACCAATACTTAGAAAGCTTAGGAGAAATATTAGGGAGGAAAGGAAAAAAGGAATTTGGAGTCAAACTCTTCCTGCCATCCATGTCATCCAATCTTGCTGACTCGGTTGTCATCCAAGGAGGTAAAAGGGTAAGGTCCAAAGCTTACAGTTGTAAAACAAATTTTTACCATTTTATCATTTTAACTTCCAACATTCTCCCCCTTAAAGTTGAGATGATTGACTATACAGTCTCTTAGCTTTATATATTGAGCTTTAGCCATGCCTTTGGTGAAGATATCTGCAATGTTATCAATAGTGCTACAATATTTATGCTCAACTATCTACTGCTCCACCATGTCTTGAATGAAGTGATACTTCATATCGAATTGCTTTGATTTGCTATGATGGATTGGATTGCATGCCAAATGAATGACACTTATGTTATCACAATACAGTTAAGTTGGACCAGTTTGACTTTCTCTAATCTCTTCAAGGACTTTCCTCAACAATAGGGCTTGAGTACTAGCATGTGTGATGGCTATATACTAAGCCTCAGTAGATGAAAATGCTACAACAGTTTATTTCTTGGAACTCCAAGTGATTAATCCTGACCCTAGAATAAAAAAATTCCCTTATGTAGATTTTCTATCATCTATATTGCTGCACAAATCACTATTACTGAATCCAACTAATTTTACAGAATTACATTTGTGGTAATGTATTCCAAAATCCAATGTACCTTTTGTTAGTATAACAATGGCACAGAGAGGGGGGGATGAATCTGTGCAATTTAAAACTTTAATTTACAATTTGAAATATTATTTAAAATAGAAATAAAATCATGTATAGCAGCAACATATATGCAAGAGAAACAACCCACAACACATGATATGCCGGAGGAAAACCACAAGGGTAAAAAACCTCCCAAAGAGAATTGCTTGCTATGACTGCTGCATAAAACAAGCCTCAAAATGAAATACACTAAAGTTTATTTACCACAACAGAAGGAGGGCTGCAAACCACTTATATCAGATCAAAATAATAATAATATGAGGAAAAATAAAGCATAAAAATGCTTCCAGTAAAAGCAAGCTCTAACAAGCCTGCAAACTCAAAACCAACAACACTGCTGCAAACCAACTGTGCACCCAACCACTGCAAAATTATTTTTCTGTCAAATATGATCCAACACCTGAAATAAAAATATAAAAATGATTCTCTCTCCATCCACAATAGATTCCCAAACCTGCATGCTAAAATCTATACACTTATATCTTCTACAGAAATTTTGGCAGCATTCTGGCAGCACCTTGTTACTCTAAAAAAAAACTCCATAATTCCACCATATCAAACACTAAATTTATAGATAAATGATATGGATAGAAACCATAAATGGTTTCCAAAACCATTAGTAGAAAATAACTCAAAAAATCACGCCCAAGTTGAGAAAATTTCTAATTTTCCAAAAAATAAATTGTTGCCATCACCACTACACACACTCACCACTTGCCAATCAAAGTGGAGATGCTCTTACACAACAAAAATAATATTCCAAAGTGTCTAAACATTAATTTGGAAATTATCACGTCCCATATATCCAAAATCCCACAAAAATAGGGCAGCAAAATATTCTTTCCTTACACCACTATGATGATTTCATAAAGTGAGTCCCACACCAAGTTGAACACCTTAATTAGCATATTTCCATTTTTGCACCACAAAATAAATTCCAATAAATATTGGAAATAATTCCTAAACCTTATGATGCATTATTAAATAATTAAAATCAATTTTCCCTCCATTCCTAAGTCTTGGAACACATTCCAAGGAACTTGGAGATGACATAGTGGAAATAAATAAATGTTGAATGTTACAATATAGCACCAAGGCACATAGAAAATACAAATGCAACATTATATCACCTTTACATAAATAAATGTTCCATAAACATAGAACCAAGAGAAATAATATATGCAATAACCACAAATTATACCTCCAAAGTCTCCGTAAAAGGTGTGTTCAAATACACACAACATTTTGCAACATTGCCCAAACTCATAAGATAATCACCAATATGAATAGGATGCCAACTAGGAGAAAAAGTAGAAGTGTTGAAAACATGACAACACCTCAAATTCTCAACAATATCCCCCTTTGGCATTGTTGGCAACACCAAATAATCTACAAATAAACTACAACAACCAAGACCATGAAATAGGCAACAAGAAGGTCCTGTAAAGCCTGTAAAGCACAAACCAAGAAGTGCAACATTATTCAACATATATCACACCTGAAACAACATCAAATTTCTCCCCCTAACACCAACCATACATATATGAAATCAAATAGCACAATAAGCAGAGTATCCAACTCTCTCCTCCTTTGACAATCAATGACAAAGGGCAACCAGTGCATCTGAAAACATGATAAACATTACAACTCTCCCTGAACCAAAGCACAAAGACACTTTAAAATGATTTTAATATGAAATAAAAGAGTGTAGTGATGAAAAAATCAATGGGAAATATTACAAGATACCCCAAAGAAGTTCTACACAAGATACAGTTCCACTAGCTCGCACAACACTACAACTAGGTACCATAGAATGCATCAAACAATACTAAACCTTGTTATTGTGAAAGGAAATGATATATATATCTGATATGAACTGATATTCAACATGAAAGTATAGTAGTTACAATAGCAAGGAGATACCCAACAAAATCTCACAAAACTGCAAGAAGTTACCAAGCAACTAGGCAACAACCGAACAACCCGAACAACACCAAACTCTGCAACCATCATCCTGAAGCATACATCAGAAAATATGAACATGAAATATCAGAAATAGGATCATAAAATAAGACCATAAGAAGCTCCCCATGAGGATGTGCACCAACAAAAATATCTAGTGATATGGAGAAGAAACAACTCCCAAGAGTTGTCTCAAATTCTCAAATATCTCCATAGGCAATGGCTTAGTGAATATATCAGCAACTTGTTGCTTTGTAGACAAAAAATCCAAAGCAACCAGACCATTATAAACCTTCTTATTCAATAAATGGTACTTTATATCTATGTTCTTAGTCCTTGAATGCAAAACTAGGTTCTTGGAAATATTAATAACACTAGTATTGTCACAAAGAAGAGAAATAGGCTCACCGATCTGAATACCCAAGTCTACAAGCATTTGTTTCATCCAAAGAACTTGAGTACAACATGATGCAGCATCAATATACTCAGCTTCAGCATTAGAGAGTGATACTGAATCTTTCTTCTTGCTATGCCAAGAAACAAGCATGTCACCAAGATAGAAAGCACCACCACTAGTGCTTTTTCGATCATCAACACATCCTGCCCAATCTGCGTCTGTGTAGGCTCTAAGTGTGAAGTATTTTCCTCTTGGATACCATAATCCAAATTCCATAGTCCCCTTGAGATATCTGAAAATCCTCTTAACAACTTTCACATGTGTTTCTTTGGGTGCACTCTGAAATCTAGCAACCATACAAACAACTTGCAAAATATTAGACCTAGAAGCAGTTAGATATAATAAACTTCCAATCATAGACCTATAGAGTGTTTGATCAACAATAGGAGACTCATAATACTTACTTAGCTTACATCCGGTTACCGTAGGTGTACTCACAGGTTGAGAATCCTCCATGTTAAACTTTTTCAATATTTCCTTGACATATTTTGATTGTGAAATGAAAATGCCTCTATCAAGTTGAGCAATTTGTAGACCAAGAAAATAATACAACTCTCCAATCATGGACATATCAAACTCACTTTGCATAGCAGCAGAAAAATTATGACACATACTATCTTTGCTTCCACCAAAAATAATATCATCAACATAAACAACAATCACTAGCTGATGGGAATCAACAACTTTGAAGTACAAGTTGCTATCAACATTACCATTTTGGAAGCATTTCTGCAAAAGATACTTATCAAAAATTGCATACCATGCTCTTTGGGCTTGCTTGAGTCCATACAAATCCTTCTTTAACCTGCAAACATAGTTCTCATCCCCAAGCTGAAATCCTTCAGGTTGCTCCATATAAACTTCCTCTACCAAATTGCCATTAAGAAAAGCAGATTTCACATCCATTTGATAAACCTTAAAGTTCTTATGAACAGCAAAAGAAAGAAACATTCGGATGGCTTCTAATCTAGCAACAGGAGCAAAAGTTTCATCAAAATCAATACCTTCAACTTGAGCATACCCCTTGCACACTAATCTTGCCTTATTTCAAACAACTTTGCCATCCTCATTGAGCTTGTTTCTAAACACCCACTTGGCTCCAATTACATTTTTGTTCATTGGTATTGGAACCAATTCCCAAGTGTTGTTCTTTTCAATTTGATTAATCTCCTCTTCCATAGCATGAGTCCAACTATTATCCTTAGAAGCTTCAATAAAATATTTAGGCTCAACTTGTGATAACAATGAAAAGTGACTTTACTCATTTGGTCTTACCAATTTTCTTCTTGTTTGCACACCTTGTGTTGGATCACCTATGATTTTATCCATTGGATGATTCTTCTTGATGTATTTTGGAGGTGAATTGGTAGCTTCACTTTGTTCTTCTCCTTCTGAAACTTGCTTGTTTTCATCTGGCACTTCTTCCTCATATGGTTCAAACTGTGATGGTGAAGACTCCTCAAGATCAACTTTGGGAACATGTCCTTCATCAACCCTCACATTTGCACTTTCTACCACTTTTCCAAGCTTCTTGTTGAAGCATCTATAAGCCTTGCTTTTGGTGGAGTAGCCAAGGAAAATCTCCTCATCTACTCTATCTTCAAACTTGCCAAGATTGTACTTATCTCTCCTTATGTAGCACTTGGACCCAAATACTCTGAAATGCTTAACTAAAGTTTTCTTTCATGTCCATAGTTCATAGGGTGTCATATGGCTATGAAATCTAAGCATTCACCTATTTTATATGTATACTGTTGTATGCACTGCTTCCTTCCAAAATCTAGTTGCAAATTGTGAATCATTAAGCATTGTTCTAGCCATTTCTTGTACTGTTATGTTCTTTCTCTCAACCACCCCATTTTGTTGATGTGTTCTTGCTACTGAAAGTTATCTTCTAATACCATGCTCATGACAAAAATTATCAAACTCACTAGAAGTGAACTCACCACCTCTATCGGATCTCAAGCATTTGATATTCTTTCCTGTATCATTCTCAACCATAGCCTTAAAAACTTTGAAACAAATAAAAGCCTCAGATTTCTCCTTCATGAAAGATACCCATGTTAGTCTAGAATAATCTTCAATAAACAAAATGAAATACCTCTCACCATTATTTCCTTTAGTCCTCAGAGGACCACACACATCAGTATGCACAAGCTCCAAAGGCCTTGTTGTAGAATATTCCTTAGTTTTGAAGTGTGATGGTTTGCTTGCCTTGTTGACATGATGCACATATGCTATTGTTTGTCTTAGTCAACTTTGGAAGATGTCTTATTGAATTCTTGGAGCTGATATTAACCAAGCTATCAAATTTAATATGGCCAAGCCTCTTGTGCCATAACCAACTATCATCAACTTGTCCAATGAAGCATGTTTTCTCATTTGCACTACAAAGATTGTATAAATTTCCTGAAGTTCTTGTAGCCTTTGCCAATATTTTACCACTCATAGCACATCTAATCTCACAACCATCTGATTTAAAAATCACATCTTTGCCACTATCACACATTTGGCTAACACTTAAAAGATTATGCTTGAGGCCATCAACAAAAAGAACTTCATGAGAAGTGATTTTACCATTGTTGATGTTGACCATACCTTTACCCACAATCTTTGCATTGTTATTGTTACCAAAATTTACTGAACCACCATCATAATCTTGCAATCTTGTAAGTTTCCTTCTATCTCCAGTCATGTGACTAGAGCATCCACTATCAATGATCCAATATGTAGCCTTTATTTGTGCCTTGAAAGCGGTTTGAACAATCAATGAATCATGCTTAGTAATGTCTTCCTGTTTTGACTTTCCCTTCTCAACCCATGTCATCTTGGGCTTGTTTTCTGATTTCTTATCTTCCTCATACCTCATGGAATTCTTGGTAAAATGGTATTTATGCATCATGGATTTCTTGTTTTGCACCTTTGGAGGCTTGTTGCTACTTCTATCCTGCATTTGATTAGTCACAAAAATAGTTTTGTAATCTCTAGCAATGTGACCAAAGTTATTACACTTGTAACACTCAACATGAAAATCAATGAGAGGAGCAAATGAGTTGTGACTAACAAAGCTCTTAGGCCTAACATTAAGCCTAAAATCCATCATCTTGTGACCATAAGTATTGCACTTAAAACAATAACCAGAAAAGGAAGGAGTATACTTGTATTGAACTTGATGCCATGAATTGAAACTCCTTCTAGGTGCTCTTCCCATTTGATGTTTTACCTTTTGAAACTCATCATTGCTAACATTTATGGTATGATAAGGCATATTTCTATTGTTGGTCTGATTTGATACCTTTTCTTCTTTCTTTTTATCTCCTTGGGGTTTCTCATTCTTCAAGCTTTCACCAACTGATTTTGCATCTTTGGCAACATATGAACTTTCACCTTCATCAAACCCCAAACCAAACTTGATTTTGGTGTATCTTTGACTACCAATAAGACCATCAAGCTGATTAGAAATTTTCTAAAATTTAAAATTAGTGCTCAAATCCAAATTAGCCTTTTCAAGTTGCTTTCTCAAAGTAACAATCTCCTCTTTTAGTTTGCAACACAAATCAGATTTTTCACATACCCGATTCTTAAGATCATCTATTATTTTCTTGGACTCTTCAACTTGAAATTTTAAGTCTTGTATCATTTTTGTAGCCACATTATTGGACTCCTCTAAACATGAAATATTTTGGTCAGCAAATCTTTTTGACTCTTCATGTTGCATCAAAAAGTCTTCATTGAGTTTGTTTAGCTCCTTGATCTTTTCATTCATCCTTTTGTTTCTCTTTCTCTCAATTTCATATTGTTCCAATATTGCAAGCTCTTCGTCAAAATATATTTCAGATTCATCATCCTCTTTGTTTGCATTTATATTGGATTTGTATTCAATAGCCATAAAGAGGACTTTAGTAGCCTCTTCATCTGAATCATCTATGCTCTCATCTGAAGAATCACTATCTTCATGTGTCATCAAAACCTTTCTCCTTGAGAATATCTTGCTAAATCTTGAAGCTTTATTTTGTACTCCTTCTTGTTATTGTGACTCTCACCATCATCATCTAAGTGCTCCTTGTAAGGACATTTTGAAGCAAAATGCCCAATGCGCCCACACTCAAAACATTTCAATGGCAACTTTCCATTGTATTTCCCTTTTCCTCTTTTCAATTTTCGAACAAAGTTTGCTTGCTATTCATCTAAGAATATCTCTTCATCATATTGTGGATTCAATTTCATGTTTTTGAATGCTTTGAAAGCACTTTCATTTTTAGTAGACTTGCTACAACCAACTCTCATCTCATATGCAATAAGAGAGCCATGTAGTTCATCTAGTGGGAAATTGTTTAAGTCCTTTGCTTCTTCAATTGCAGAAACCTTTGAATCAAACTTTGAAGTCAAAGAACGAAGAACCTTCTTCACAACAATACTATCTATGATAGTATCTCCTAAAAATCTAAGAGAAGTGATCACCTCACTCACATGAAGCATGTAGGCAAAAATATCCTCATTCTCATCCATTCGGAGACTCTCAAATTGAGCTCTAAAAATTTGAAGTTTAGCTTCTTTAACTTTGTCATTACCTTCATGAATAGCTTGCAACTTATCCCATACTTCTCTTGCTGTTTGCAAACCCATAACCTTCACAAATTCACTTGGTGCAAGAGCATTTGTGATAGTATATTTTGCCTTCATATTGTTTTCATATTCTTTGATTGCATCAATATCTGTAGGAATTGTAGCAAGAAAAGCATAACCATTCTTAACTGAAAGATACACACCAATACCAAGAGAACCCAAATAGTCCATCATATTGTAACTCCAAAATGCATAATCACTCCCATAAAAGTATGGCACCTTGCCAGTGTTGAAATCCCTATTAGCCATTGTGAACCAGGAATCAATCCGAGCTGATTAAGCTGCTAAAAGGACAACCAGGCTCTGATACCAATTGTTAGTATAACAATGGCACAGAGAGGGGGGTGAATCTGTGCAATTTAAAACTTTAATTTCCAATTTGAAATATTATTTAAAACATAAATAAACTCATGTATAGAAGCAACATATATGCAATAGAAACAACCCACAACACATGATATGCCGGAGGAAAACCACAAGGGTAAAAAACCTCCCAAAGAGAATTGCTTGCTATGACTGCTACATAGAACAAGCCTCAAAATGAAATACACTAAAGTTTATATACCACAAGAGAAGGAGGGCTGCAACCCACCTATATCATATCAAAATAATAATAATATGATGAAAAATAAAGCATAAAAATGCTTCCAGCAAAAGCAAGCTCTAACAAGCCTGCAAGCTCAAAACCAACAACACTGCTGCAAACCAACTGTGCACCGAACCAATGAAAAATGATTTTTATATAAAATATGATCCAAAACCTAGAATAAACATATCAAAATTATTCTCTCTCCATCCACAATATGTTCCCAAAATTGCATGCTAAAATCTATACACTTATGTCTTCTACAAAAATTTTGGCAGCATTCCGGCAGCACCCTGTTACTCTCAACAAAAACTCCATAATTCCACCATCTCAAACACTGAATTTATAGATAAATTATATGGAGAGAAACCATAAATGGTTTCCAAAACCATGAGTAGAAAATCACTCAAAAAATCATGCCCAAGTTGAGGAAATTTCTAATTTTCCAAAAAAGAAATTGTTGCCATCACCACTACACACACTCACTAGCTGCCAATCAAAGTGGAGATGCTCTTACACAACAAAAATAATATTCCAAAGTGTCTAAACACTAATTTGACAATTATCACTTCCCATATATCCAAAATCCCACAAAAATAGGGCAGAAAAATATTCTTTCCTTACACCACTATGACGGATGTCATAAAGTGAGTCCCACACCAAGTTGAACACCCCAATTAGCATATTTCCATTTTTGCACCACAAAATAAATTCCAATAACTATTGGAAATAATTCCTAACCCTTATGATGCATTATTAAATAATTAAAATCAATTTTCCCTCCATTCCCAAGTCTTGGAACACATTCCAAGGAACTTGGAGATGACATAGTGGAAATAAATAAATGTTGAATGTTACAATATAGCACCAAGGCACATAGAAAATACAAATGCAACCTTATATCACGTTTACATAAATAAATATGCCATAAACATAGAACCAAGAGAAATAATATATGCAATAACCACAAATTATACCTCCAAAGTCTCCGTAAAAGGTGTGTTCAAATACACACAACATTTTGCAACATTGCCCAAACTGCAACATAATCACCATGATGAATAGGATGCCAACTAGGAGAAAAAGTAGAAGTGTTGACAACAAAGACAACACCTCAAATGCTCAACACATTTTATATATCTTAATATTCTTTTAGTTGCTTGTAGATGTAGCTCAGATGGAATTGCCATAAACCTTGAAACTAGAGAAATAACATATTGAATACCAGGCCTTGTGTTGGTGAGAAACATCAGACTCCCAACCATGCTCTTATAAGTGGTCATGTCAACCTTTGGTTCTATGTCGTCCTTGATCAATTGGATTCCATGTCCAGTTGGAGTTGCAATTGATTTGCATTGCTCCATGGCAAATTTCTTGATCATGTCTCGAGCATACTTGTGTTGACATATGAAGATCCCCTTATTTGATTGATGCACTTCCATGCCTAGGAAGTATCACATTAAACCGATATATTTCATCTCAAACTGCTTCATCATAGAGTTTTTGAACTTCATATTCATTTTAGTGTTACTACCCATAAATATTAGATCATCGACATACAAATAAACTATGAGAATGTCTACACCATGCTTTAGGTAGTACATAGTTGGTTCAATTTTGCTTCTAGTGAATCCATACTCATTGAAATAGTCGTCAATGCATGAGTACCAAGCTCTTGGTGCTTGCTTGAGGCCATAAAGTTTTTTTTTCAATTTATAAACAAGGTTCTCCTTTCCTTGTTCTTGAAAGCCTTAAGGTTGTTGAACATAAACCTCCACTATCAAGTATCCTTTCAGAAAAGCACTTTTCACATCCATGTGTTGAATATTTCATCATTTATGGGAAACTAAGGAAAGAATTGATCTGATTGTCTCTTGTCATGCAATAGGAGCAAAAGTTTCCTCATAGTCAATGCCAAATTTTTGAGTAAAACATTTTTCTACTAATATCGCATTGTGCCTCTCAATGCTTCCATCAACATTGTATTTGGTCTTGTAGACCCATTTAAATCCAACACACTTTTTTCCTTTGGGTAGCTTTACTAGCTCCCATGTATCATTATTTTTTATATAGGTTATTAACTCTTCCATGGCTTTTTGCCATACATTTTGAGTACAAGCCTTCTCATAGCTAGCTGGTTCTAGTTGTGCACTAGCCAATAAAGCATAATTGACTACATATCCCTTAGGATCTTGGGAGTTATCATTCCCATAAAATTGCAAATTTTCAAGTTGCTACAAAATTGTATTCATTTCACTAGCTTGGCTTCTAGTGAATATTCTCACAAAATTTTGATCCAGCATTTGAAAGGATGGATGATGTTGTAAAGTTCTTTTGCTTCTTGATGGAGAGTCACTATCAATGTCCATTGGTGAAGAACATAATGATCTCTATGGAGAAGGACTTGGAGTGGTGGTTGAAGTACTTGATGTAGTACTCCTACTTGGGCTTGTAGGGGGTGGTGTGCCTTTGCTTTTCTTGGGAGACACCTATTGGACCTGTTGTACCTATGAATAATTTACATTTGGGACTAATCATCAACAAAAAAATTTTGATGACCCCATTCTCTCCCTTCATCAAAAATTACATCCCTAGAAAGTACAATTTTATGAGTTTTGGGATTGTAGAGTCTATATGCTTTTGTAGACTCACAATACCCTACAAATATACAAGCTTGACTTTTGGGATCAAGCTTCTTCCTTTTCTCATCAGGAATGTGCGCATATGCTAAAGAACCAAAAACTTTGAAGTGCTTTACAATTGGTTTATTTCTCTACCACCCCTCATAAGGAGTGATGTCATCTAAACTAGAAGTTGGACTTCTATTTAGATTGTATACACTATTTCTTACAACATCAACCCAGTACATATTAGTTAGATGCTTAGTATGAAGCATCGTTCTCGCCATATTGACTATGGTGCGGTTCTTTCTCTCTGCCACACCATTCTATTGTGGGGTATAGGCAGTGGTGAATTGCCTTTTGATCCCACTCGCTTTACAATATTTCAAGAATTATTTTGAGGAGTACTCACCTCCTCGATCTGTCCTAAGATATTTTACAAAATACTCACTTTGTTTCTCTACATTGTTTTTGAAATATATGAAGCAATCAAAAGCTTCATATTTATATTTCAAGAAATAAATCCAGCACATTCTAGAGAAATCATCTATGAAAATGAGAAAATAGGAATTGTTTTTGATACTCTTTGTCTGCATTGGACCACAAATGTATGAATGCACTAACTAAAGTGGATAGCTGGCTCTCCATGGTCATTTTGGAAACTTAGACCTTGAGTGCTTTCCAAAAGCACATCCTTCACAGACCTCCTTCTATTTGTTGATTTTGGGAAGTCCTATCACCATAGCTTGAGAAGTTAATAGTTTCAAGCTAGCAGAATTTAGGTGACCATATCGCAAGTGCCAAAGTACACTTGGATTAGTTATAGATACATTTACAAATTGAGCTCCCCCTGGCTCACCAAATTTGATATGGACTAACCGATTATTTGTCATTGGGAACTGTGTGATGACATGATTACAATTATTTTTATCAAGAATGATACATTTTCCTTCATCAAAAATAAATTTGTAATTATTCTCCATCATTTACCCAATTCTTAGCAGATTGTGTTGGACCTTTAGAGTGTAGTAGATGTCATTTAATTTATTTAGGCCTTCTTTTGTTTGAACCTCCATGAATCCAACGCCTTCGACTTGCAAAGCTTTATCATCCCCTAAATTGATGTGGTATTTATAAGTGGAATCTAGAGTAGCAAATAGATTTTCTTTGCCACTCATATGGTTTGAGCAACCAGTATCCAGAATCCATGTAATATTTAGATTATGTTCTAATTGTCCATATGATATAAAAATATTAGAGGTATCATCTTCTTCTCCATAATTTCCATATTGACTGCTACTTCCTTGAGAATATTTTGACCAAAAATCATGAGCAAAGTGAATTGGCTTACCACAGTTAAAACAAGTTGTTTTGGACTTGTCACTTTCTCATCCTTGATTTCCATTTCATCCTAGATTTCCTCCTCGATTTTGTATTCCACCTCTATTCTGATTGCCTCCTCTGTTGGAGTTGCCTCCTCTATTATGATTGCCTCCTCTGTAGTTGCCTCTGCCTCTACCTCTTCGCTAGCCTCTGCCTTGACCTCTTCCACATCCTCTTCTAGTATTTTCATTGGATGTGAAGGCTTTATCATTACCTCCATAGCTGGTTGAAGGATATTCTTGTAATCTATCTTCATGAGACATTAACGACCCAATTAATGCATCAAATACTAAAGTGGAAAGATATTTTGACTCTTATATGATTATGGCTATGTGATTCCATATTTGAAGAAGTGTTCGTAATAATTTATTTACAATTGTTTCAAGATTAATTTCTTCGCCAAGAGTAACCATATTATCAACTACTGCTTTCACTCTGACGCAGTAGTCACCAAATTTTTTGTCTTCTTTCATTTTGAGATTTTCAAAATCTCGTTTTAGTGTTTGAAGTCTCACTTGCTTCACTTGATCACTTCCCTAGAATCCGTCTTTCAAATATTTCCATGAATCTTGTACAATTATACAAGCGGCTATTATAGGGATATACTCTTCTCCAATGCTTCTCAGAGATGATAAAGAGCAGAAGAGTTGCTCTTTTGCGCTTCTTTATTTTTTTCTTATCTACGACACTTAATGTTATCCAATATGTGGGTTCGGTGTAAACCTCTTCCACTATGTCCTAAAAACCTTTTCCTATGAGCAATATATTCATTTTGATAGACCAATACTCATAGTCATACCCGTTGAACTCTAGAATTGGTAGATTGTTATGTGAGGCCATAGTTACTAAAACACTCTTTTTATTTCTCAGTTACAATAAAGCACTCTACTTTTTCAAAGAAGGAAGAAGGAAGAAAGAAGAAAGAAGAAGAAAGAAGAAGAAAGAAGAGATTACAAATTTAATTCAAATCTGCTCTTTCACTGATTGCTTGTTCCTCTTGCTGTGATGCTGCTATTTCTTGATTCACAAAATTGTCTGCCTCTTTTTACAAATTCATAGTCTTCAATGTTTTACCTCTCTCAGAATTTTACAAAGAAATTAACACAATTTTCCACCTTTGAGTCCTCTTACATAAATTGCCTCTTAGGCAATGTTCTTTTTCTCCTTTTATTGTACTAAAAATATATCTATATTTCTATTTAATAAAAAAAAAATGCTTTATAATTTTTTTTTTAAAAACAATTATTATTTTAATTTATTAAATATAATATAAATTATTATTTTTAATATATAAAAAAACTTTAGAAAGAAAAAAAAAAACTTAAAAAAAAAAAATTCAAGCCTGTAGGAGTCGAACCCATGACTCCTCTCACTAAACAAAGCCTTCTTACCAACTAAGATTCCATCGCCGATGGGACTCAAGCACCATACACCTATATTTATAAGCTTTCAGGGTAGGTGTACCAAAAAAAAAATTAAAACCTTCGTCGTTGCTAGGTTTCAAACCTACAACCTGCTATGGGCGAGTGCCTTAAGGCTGGCTCCTCGAGCTAGTCGAGCTGCATAGCCCGATGAGAATGTAAGGGAGGATTGCCTCCTTTGTTTCATCATGGATTGTGCAAAACAAAAAAACAAACTTGTGCTTTTATCCCACATTCGTTGTGCGAAGGGGAAATAACACTATATAATAAAAAAGATGCACAAAGCTTATCGATTGCCTTCGAGAAATCGATGACCATATTTTTGCCAACTTCCTTAGCCAATATCCTCATGCCACATTACCCTAGTTTCTCCTTTGTTTGCCACATCACCTGCCACATCACCTTACGTCCAGTCAACTCTCCTCTGGTCCATGTGTCCATGTGTCTACCTCGCTATCTGCTCACCATGTGTCCGCCTCTGGTTTTCATTCCTCCAAGTTACCTGTTAGTCACCTGGGGAATAATTCTTGTTCTATGGTCAACTGGTCAACCTGGACCCACGTGCTCTCTATGGGCCTCCTATTGACCTTGCATTGATTCACATGTTGAGCAAGGTGCAGCAATAGTATTGTCATTGTTGTCAACACAGTCAGATAGATCTGTTGATGCAGTGGATAGGAAGTTCAAAAGCTATTCAGATGCAGAAGATAGGAGTTCAAAGGTTATTCAGAGTATGTACAAGTGATTTTCCAAGAAGACCGAAGTGGCCCATATGCAAAAGATCAAAGAAAAAAGACAAGTAAGAAAAGTGTCGCGATATCGCGACATATACAGCAGGCAAGAAAAAATGTCACGATTTCGTGACATGTTGGAAGAGAGAAAAAGCAGGAAAAACTGTCGCGATTTCGTGACATGTTGGAAGAGAGAGAAAAAGCAAGAAAAACTATCACGATTTCGCGACATGTTGGAAGAGAGAGAAAAACTAGGAAAAAATGTCATGATTTCGCGACATGTTGGAAGAGAAAAAGGCAAGTGGAAAAACTATCGTGATTTCGCGACATGTTGGAAGAGAAAGAGAAAGCAAGAAAAAGTGTCACGATTTCGTGACAAGTTCGAAGAAAGAGAACAAGTAAGAAAAGTGTCATGATTTCGTGACATGTCACATTTTCGTGACTAAAATAGGAGAGAGAAAGTAAGTTTGAAAAGTGTCGCGATATCGCGACATGTCGCATTTTCGCGACAAAAGAAAGAGAGGAAGCGTACGGAAGCAGAACTATCATGATTTCATGACAAAAGCAGAAAGCAAGACTTCGAAAGCAGAAGTGTCACGATTTCATGACAAAAGCAAAGAAGTAAAGTATAGAAGCAGAAGTGTCATGATTTCATGACAAAAGCAGAGAAGAAGACTTCGAAGGTAGAAGTGTCACGATTTCGTGACAAAAGCAAAGAAGCTAAGTATGGAAGCAAAAGTGTCATGATTTCATGACAAAAGCTAAGTTGAAGAATATGGAGGCAGAAGTGTCGCGATATCACGACAAAAGCAAAGTGAAGTCTATGGAAGCAGAAGTGTCATGATTTCATGACAAAAGCAAAGAAGTAAAGTATGGAAGCAGAAGTGTCACGATTTCGTGACAAAAGCAGAGAAGAAGACTTCGAAGGTAGAAGTGTCACGATTTCATGACAAAAGCAAAGAAGCTAAGTATGGAAGCAGAAGTGTCATGATTTCATGACAAAAGCTAAGTTGAAGACTACGGAGGCAGAAGTGTCACGATATCGTGACAAAAGCAAAGTCGAAGTCTATGGAAGTAGAAGTGTCGCGATATCATGACAAAAGCAAAGACGAAGTATACGGAGGCGGAAATGTCACGATATCATGACAAAAGAAAAGACGAAGTCTACGGAGGTAGAAATGTCGTGATATCACGACAAAAGAATAGAGAAAGCGTACGGAGGTGAAAGTGTCACGATATCGCGACATGTATTTTCACGGCAACAACAACAAAAGAAGCTACAGAGGCAAAAATGTCACGATTTCACGACAGGTCATAAATGCGCAAGTCAAGAAGGAGAACCCGACTGAAATGAGAAGTATGACAGTGGACCGACATCACTACGGCATTTACAGGGGCAGTTATAGAGTGATTTCATACTGCTAAAATACGAAGAGTGATCAAAAGTTAGTATGGTGGTTATAGGGTCTGTCCAGAATGAAATCATCAAGCGATGGATAAACCAAACATCTTCTTGAGTTGAAGTCGACGAAGACCGATGACAGCCGACTAAAATTAGGGTTTACAGTTGTTATGAAAGCTGACTAAGATTAGGGTTTTCATCATAAAAAATATTGTTATAAAAGGAGGGTTGTTTGGAGAATTGAGAATAGGGTCGAATGTGTGTGAAATACGGTCATTGTGCGCAGAGAGCAAGTCATGTCGAATCATGCTAAGTGCAAAATTTGCAAAGAGAGTAGAGTGCACAAAAGGGAGAAGATGATCATGAAGTTTGATTGTAACGAAGCAGAGTGTGCGAAGTGATTACGTAGAGAGAGCAGAGTGCACAGAGAATGCAAAGGTGAAGAAGACTAGTCAGGGTCTTGCAAAAGCAAAGGTATCTTATTGTCAAACTTATAGATTCAAATTGAAGTCCAGGTTGTAGCTTGGCATCAAGGGTTGGTGCTCCTTTCTGTTGGTGCAGATAAATAAGGGGTTGGTGCTCCTTTCTGTTGGTGCAGATAAATAAGGGGTTGGTGCTCCTTTCTGTTGGTGCAGATAAATAAGGGGTTGGTGCTCCTTTCTGTTGGTGTAGATAAATAAGGGGTTGGTGCTCCTTATAGTGGGTGCTAGTAAATTGATTGTAAAGTTGGTGCTTTGCAAAGGCTGGATTTGGATGGTAGTCCAAGCAGTCAATTTTTGAGGAGTAGCCACATTGGTGAACCTCGTTAAATCTTGTGTTGTGTGATGCTCTTTTGTTATACTTGTTGTATCTAGTAATAAGTTTTAATTGTTGCGGTATTAAGAGCTATAAATTTAAGTTTATAGAGCTACACTGATTCACCCCCCCTCTCAGTGTCATTGTAAGACTAACAATTGGTATTAGAGCTAAGTTCCTGTACAAGCTTAATCGGCTAGGGTGATCTTGGAAGTAACACAATGGCAGGTGGTGAAGGCTTCTCATCAAACAAAGCACCATTGTTTGATGGATCTAATTACGCGTTCTAGAGAATCAAGATGCAAACATATCTCTGTGCTTTGGGATACGACATCTGGGATTCAGTAGTTAGTGGATACACAATACCCATCACTCCTCCAAAAGAGGCTGATGAAAAGAAACTGTTTGAAAATAACTCAAAAGCAAAGAATGCTATCATGTGCGGATTAGCAGACAGTGAACTAGTAAAGATCATGAGTGTAAAACGGCAAAAGAAATGGAAGCAAACTTTGTTAGAAAACTAAAAGGGGAAAAGGAAAATACAGAGGAAAGCTACCATTTAAATGTTTCAACTATGGAGGCGTTGGGCATTTTGTGACTAAATGTCCACTTAATGAGAAGAACAAAAATGATGAAGGATCGCACCAAGAAAGAAGTGATTGGAAGAAGAAAATGAATTTCAAAAAAGGCAACTTCAAGAAGAAAAGTTTCATCTCCAGGAATGCCAGTTCAATAGAAGACAGCTCCGGTGAGGATTCTGAAGAGGAAACAGGTGAAGCTCTTTTCATGGCATTTGAAGAAGTAAAATTAGAAAAGGAAGGAGTGAACTCTGAAGTATGTGGTGAAAACCCTAAGGCTGAAGTAGATCTAGAAGGTGAGTTGATCTCTGCACTTGAAGAGTGGAAAATAGAGAGAAAAAAGAATAAAAAATTTCAAAAAAGCTTGAGGATGCAAACGAAATCATAACCAGTATGAAAGTACAGACAGAAGAATACAAGAAAATATCTGAAGATCTCGAAGTACAAATTACCATGAAAATAGATTATTGCTGCAAACTAGAAGAAGAGAATGTTGGTTTACGAACGTAGATAGAAGAGATGAATCACAAAATTAGTTGCTATCACAAACGCGAAGAAATTTCTATGAAGCTGGATAAGATTATAAATGACCAAAGGCCTGCAAGCATCAAATTTGGTCTGGGTTTCATCGAAGGAGAATCATCAAATGGATCAAAGGCCAAAAATGTAGAATCCATAAAGAATGAAGATAAGAAATAGGTTGATCAAGGAAAAATGTCTCATGCAAAAGAAAGCAATAATGCCAGGCATGAAAGGAGAATTGACAATGATGGATTCACCAATGTCACACATCAAAGAAGAAGAAGACCTATGGCTCCTACGGCAACATGGCAAAGACCATCACCCAGGTTCAATTATCCCTTTTTTGGTTTCTGTTTTAAATGCAATGGCTATGGACATAAAATCTCAGACTGCAAATATAATGTAAGACCAAGGAATTTCACCAGTAGAAATGCTTTTTCTCCTTCGATGAATTATACAGTAGAATGTTATAACTGTCATAATTTTGGGCACATTGCAAGAAACTATAGAAGTACATTTGCATCAAATCAGTTTCAGGGAAGAAAATTTCAACCAAATAGGATGAGACAAAATAGAAAACTTCCCAAAAACATGCACAAGCTATTGATAAGGGAAAGGGAAAACAAGAGCCCAAAACTACTATCAAAACGGAGTGGAAAGAAAAAGAGCGACTTAAGGAAGAAAAGGAATCCTTAATCGTACAAACAACATTTAAAGCACAGAATAAATATGTACCATGGATACTTGATAGTGGATGCTCCAGTCATATGACAGGTGACAAACAAAAATTTGAGAAGTTACAGAAATATGAAGGTGGTTCAAGAAAGTTTGGAAATAATGATGGAGCTAAGATAGTTGGCAAAGGTTCAGTTAAAATTAGTGACGAAAAAATTAAGTCGAAGAAGTCTTGTTTGTGGATGGTTTGAAACATAACTTGTTGAGCGTAAGTCAGATTTGTGATAAAGGTCATGAAGTAGTTTTTAAGAAGCAGGGTTGTGAAGTCAAAAAAACAAACAGTGGAAAATTGATAGCAACTGGATCAAGGACATCTGGAAACCTGTACACGCTCTCAGAGACTTCAGAAGGAGCTTGTTTTATTGGACAAGAAGAAGAAAATTGGTTGTGGCACAAGAGACTCGGTCATATCAGTTTTGATAATCTAGTAAAAATCAACTCAAAAAGGGCAGTGAGAGATATTCCCACCATCAACAAACCTGCAAACAACATTTGTGCTTCATGCCAAAAGGGGAAGCAAACTAGAGTCACATTCAAAACAAAAGAGTACTACACAAGCAAACCTTTGGAACTAATACACACTGATTTATGTGGACCCATGAGAACACAAAGCATAAATGGTGACAAATATTTTATGTTGTGCATTGATGACTATTCCAGAATGACATGGATATTTTTCTTGAAGCATAAATCAGAAGCTTTTGAAATGTTCAAGACTTTCAAAAACCAAGTTGAGAATGAAACAAGAAAGAGGATCAAATGTTTAAGATCATATAGAGGAGGAGAATTCATTTCAGAGGAGTTTACAGAGTACTGTGAAAAATACGGTATTAGGAGACAGTTTTTAGCAGCCAGGACACCTCAGCAGAATGGAGTGGTAGAAAGAAAGAATAGGACAGTGCAGGAAATGGCACGGACTATGTTGGCTGAAAGTAGAGTAGCAGACAAATTTTGGAAAGAAGCAGTCCATACTGTGGTGTATATCCAAAATAGGTACATGCTGAGAACACATGAAAGCAAAACTCCTTATGAGTTGTGGTTCAGTAAAAGGGCAACAACAAAATACCTCAAAGTTTTTGGCAAGCAAGTGCTACATCAAAAGAACTGAAGATAATCTTGGTAAGTTTGAAGATAGAGCGGATGAAGGTATTTTTGTTGGTTATTCATCAAAAAACAAAGCTTACAAATGCTACAACAAGAGGCTAAAGAAAATTGTGGACAGTGTCGATGTTAAATTTGATGAAGGTAGAGAACGAGTAATTAGCTATGAAAAGAACTACCCAATTTATGAAGAGGTTATTGAAGGAGATGAGGAAAACGAAATGGAAAAGATACAAAAAATTGACTCGGATGATTTAAGTTGTGATTCGAAGTGGAAGAAAATAAGAAATTCAAAATAGGTAGTCGGTAGAAAAATCATCCTAGAGAGCAAATAATTGGAGACCCCAAAGTTGGTGTTCAGACAAGAAGAAGAGTAGTAAGTAACTACTCTCTATTATCCAGCATTGAGCCCAAAAATGTTGCTGACGCAAGCAAAGATGAAAGTTGGATGAAGGCAATAAATGAAGAATTAGATCAGATCGAGAAAAATGAAACTTGGGAGTTAGTACCTAGACCTACAAATAAAAATATAATCGGGACTAAATGGATTTTTCGAAACAAATTGAATGAAGACGGATAGGTAGTCAAAAATAAAGCAATATTGGTATGTAAGGGTTATGCACAAGTTGAAGGCATTGACTTTGAGGAAACTTTTGCACCAGTAGCTAGACTAGAGGCAATTAGAATGTTTTTGGCTTTAGCAATCTACAAGAATTTCAAAGTTTATCAAATGGATGTGAAATCAGCATTTTTGAATGGGAAACTTGAAGAAGAGGTTTATATTGAGCAACCGAGATGGTTTCCAACTTGGTGATGATCCCAACTTGGTTTGCAAGTTGAAGAAAGCATTATATGGCTTAAAACAAGCACCCCGAGCATGGTATGCAAGGCTAGACAACTATCTCACTCAACAAGGGTTTAAGAAAGGTATGGTGGATAGTAATTTGTATGTCAAAACAAAAAATGGGCATCTTATTGTTCTTGTTGTATACGTAGATGATATCATATTTGGCAGCAACAAAGATGAGTCATGTAAATATTTAGCAAATAAGATGCAGAAAGAATTTGAAATGTCAATGATTGGTGAACTTTCGTATTTCCTCGGGTTGCAAGTTAATCAAAATAAGAAGGGCATATTTATTTCTCAAGTTAAATATGTGAAAGAGATGTTAAAAAAGTTCACAATGGAGGATTGTAAGCCAATTAGCACTCCCATGATGACAAAGTTGCAAGTTGAGCAAGGATGACAAATCTCCACCTGTTGATCAAACCATGTACAGATCTATGATTGGGAGCTTACTGTACTTGATGTGACTACCAGACCAGATATTTTGCAGGCAGTATGCATGGTAGCACGATTTCTAGGCTAATCCCAAGGAGACTCATGTGACAGCAGTGAAGAGGATTCTTCGGTACCTCAAGGGTACTATGGAGTATGGGTTATGGTATCCGAAAGGTAAAGACTTCACCCTTATTTTGTATTCAGATGCAGATTGGGTAGGAGGTGTCGATGATAGAAAGAGTACCAGTGGAGGTGCATTCTATCTTGGAGACAGATTGGTCACGTGGCACAGTAAGAAACAAGAGTCAGTTTCTTTATCGACAGTAGAGGCAGAATATATTGCAATGACAACATGTTGTACGTAGGTATTGTGGATGAAACAAACCCTGAAAGATCTTGGTATTAGCTTCAGTGAGCCAATATCGGTTAAGTGTGATAACACCAGTGCCATTAACATCTCCAAGAATCCGGTTATGCATTCACGCACAAAACACATTGCTATCGGGTATCACTTTTTGAAGGAGAAAGTTGCGGAAGGTGAGGTTAAGTTGGATTTTGTTCCAACTACAGAGCAAGTAGCAGATATCTTCACAAAACCATTGCCCAAGGAAGTTTTTGAGTACCTTCGCAATAAATTGGGAGTGGTCACACTTCCCAAGAATTGACTAGCTACAGGGATCACATTCTCAAGGGGAGCATTTAAGTATTTGATTATCTTTTTGCTCATGTTCATGATTTTTGCTAAGTGTAATAAATTTTGCCTGAGAATGTTGTGCATGGACTCAGGGGGAGTCTGCAGTAGCCCTTTGGTATTATTGTCAAAGGGGGAGAAGAGTTACAAGAAATTGCACATGTGTTGCCAAAAATTCCAAAGGGGGAGATTGTTGAGCAAGGTGCAACAACAATATTGTCATTGTTGTCAACACAGTCAGATAGATCTGTTGATGCAAGTGGACAGGAAGTTCAAAAGCTATTCAGATGCAGAAGACAGGAGTTCAAAGGTTATTCAGAGTATGTACAGTGATTTTCCAAGAAGACCGAAGTGGCCCATATGCAAAAGATCAAAGAAAAAAGACAAGTAAGAAAAGTGTCGCGATATCATGACATATACAATAGGCAAGAAAAAATGTCACGATTTCGCGACATGTTGGAAGAGAGAGAAAAATAAGGAAAAACTATCGCGATTTTGCGACATGTTGGAAGAGAGAAAAAGCAGGAAAAACTGTCGCGATTTCGTGACATGTTGGAAGAGAGAGAAAAAGTAGGAAAAATTGTCATGATTTCGCGACATGTTGGAAGAGAGAGAAAAAGTAGGAAAAACTGTCACGATTTCGTGACATGTTGGAAGAGAAAAAGGCAAGTGGAAAAACTGTCACGATTTCGTGACATGTTGGAAGAGAAAGAGAAAGCAGGAAAAAGTGTCATGATTTCGTGACAAGTTCGAAGAAAGAGAACAAGTAAGAAAAGTGTCGCGATTTCGTGACATGTCGCATTTTCATGACTAAAATAGGAGAGAGAAAGTAAGTTTGAAAAGTGTCGTGATATTGCGACATGTCGCATTTTCATGACAAAAGAAAGAGAGGAAGCGTACGAAAGCAGAACTGTCATGATTTCATGACAAAAGTAGAAAGCAAGACTTCGGAAGCAGAAGTGTCATGATTTCATGACAAAAGCAAAGAAGTAAAGTATGGAAGCAGAAGTGTCGTGATTTCATGACAAAAGCAAAGAAGAAGACTTCGAAGGCAGAAGTGTCACGATTTCATGACAAAAGCAAAGAAGCTAAGTATAGAAGTAAAAGTGTCATGATTTCATGACAAAAGCTAAGTTGAAGACTATGGAGGCAAAAGTGTCGCGATATCATGACAAAAGCAAAGTTGAAGTCTATGGAAGCAGAAGTGTCACGATATCATGACAAAAGCAAAGAAGTAAAGTACAGAAGCAGAAGTGTCATGATTTCGTGACAAAAGTAGAGAAGAAGACTTTGAAGGCAGAAGTGTCACGATTTCATGACAAAAGCAAAGAAGCTAAGTACGGAAGCAGAAGTGTCATGATTTCATGACAAAAGCTAAGTTGAAGACTACGGAGGCAGAAGTGTCACGATATCGTGACAAAAGCAAAGTCAAAGTCTATGGAAGCAGAAGTGTCGCGATATCATGACAAAAGCAAAGACGAAGTATACGGAGGCAAAAATGTCGTGATATCATGACAAAAGAAAAGATGAAGTCTACGAAGGCAGAAATGTCATGATATCATGACAAAAGAATAGAGAAAGCGTACGGAGGTGAAAGTGTCGCGATATCGCGACATGTATTTTCATGGCAACAACAACAAAAGAAGCTACAGAGGCAGAAATGTCATGATTTCGCGATAGGTCATAAATGTGCAAGTCAAGAAGGAGAACCCGACTGAAATGAGAAGTATGATAGTGGACCGACATCACTACGACATTTATAGGGGCAATTACAGAGTGATTTCATACTGCTGAAATACGAAGAGTGATCAAAAGTCAGTATGGCGGTTACAGGGTCTATCCAGAATGAAATCATCAAGCGATGGATAAACCGAACATCTTCTTGAGTTGAAGCCGACGAAGACCGATGACAGCCGACTAAAATTAGGGTTTATAGTTGTTATGAAAGCCGACTAAGATTAGGATTTATAGCCGACTAAGATTAGGGTTTTCATCATAAAAAATATTGTTATAAAAGGAGGGTTGTTTGGAGAATTGATAAGATGGTCGAATGTGTGTGAAATACGGTCATTGTGCATAGAGAGCAAGTCGTGTCGAATCGTGCTAAGTGCAAAATTTGCAAAGAGAGTAGAGTGCACAAAAGGGAGAAGACGATCGTGAAGTTCGATTGTAATGAAGCAGAGTGTGCGAAGTGATTGTGCAAAGAGAGCAGAGTGTGCAGAGAATGCAAAGGTGAAGAAGACCAGTCAGGGTCTTGCAAAAGAAAAGGTATCTTACTATCAAACTTATAGATTCAAATTGAAGTCCAGGTTGTAGCTTGGCATCAAGGGTTGGTGCTCCTTTCTATTGGTGCAGATAAATAAGGGGTTGGTGCTCCTTTCTATTGGTGCAGATAAATAAGGGGTTGGTGCTCCTTTCTGTTGGTGCAGATAAATAAGGGGTTGGTGCTCCTTTCTGTTGGTGCAGATAAATAAGGGGTTGGTGCTCCTTTTTGTTGGTGCAGATAAATAAGGGGTTGGTGCTCCTTTCTGTTGGTGCAGATAAATAAGGGGTTGGTGCTCCTTACAGTGGGTGCTGGTAAATTGATTGTAAAGTTGGTGCTTTGCAAAGGCTGGATTTGGATGGTAGTCCAAGCAATCAATTTTTGAGGAGTAGCCACATTGGTGAACCTCGTTAAATCTTGTGTTGTGTGATGCTCTTTTGTTATACTTGTTGTATCTAGTAATAAGTTTTAATTGTTGCGGTATTAAGAGCTATAAATTTAAGTTTATAGAGCTACACTGATTCACCCCCCCTCTCAGTGTCATTATAAGACTAACATCATGCTCTACGGGCCCTCTCGATATCCTCGAGATTTGTGCCTTACTTGTGGACCTCCTCAGGCCTCCTCAGGATCCGTGCCTAGATTACATCGAAGCCCTAGACACATTCCGCTCTAATACCAGATATAGAACAAAAAATTTAGGAGCTCAAAATATAATCTCTGATATTCATTCACCTATAAAGGTTCTAAAATACATTGCTTAAATACATAAAGTAATAATCAATACTTAGAAAGCTTAGGAGAAATATTAGGTAGGAAGGAAAATAGGGAGGAAAGGAAAAAAGGAATTTGGAGTCAAAATCTTCCTATTGTCCATGTTGTCCAATCTTGCTGAATCGATTACCGTCCAAGGAGGTAAAAGGGTAAGGTCCAAAGCTTACAGTTGTAAAACAATTTTTTACCATTTTACCATTTGTATCGCTCCAAATTTTTTGCATCCTTACCTTCAGGCTATAGGATTCACGCCCAAAAGGGGGATGCGAGAAGGATGGGACAATACCTCAGACTGAGAGACCCTTTGAAGGTCCTGACTCTCAGGTGAGGGGTATAAGGGTGAATTTTTGATAGATGGTGGGTTCACCAGGAAACTTTTGAGTGGCAGTTTCCATGCCTAGGTTGATAGTAGGTTTGAAGTGTTCATTTTACGCTTTAATCATTCAATTCCTAGGTTTGGCCAAGATGAATCTAAACTATTCTATATGCCAATGCTGATTTTATAAATACAAAAAATGTGAATAAATGCTAAACACAGAGAATATGCTAAATAGGATAGAACATACTTCATTTTTGGATGTCTGATGAAGATTCTGAGTCTTGTAGCAATCCAAATCATCTCAATGTAATCATTTAGAATTGCACATAATCATCTTAGATCTCAGTAGGTCATCTGAGATCAGATGAGATCATCGTCGAACTGACGAATTCGTTAGAAACTTGTAATCATAAAAACAGATACAAAATACCAAAAATGTAATTGCAAAAGCAAGGGGAAATGATAGAAATAACAATGAATTTGTCTAAATAATAAATCAAAATAGAAATTAAAAGGGAATGATCAACTTAACAATTTATTTTGGTTTTATCATGTATTTATATTAAATGAGGTGAACTCCAAGATGCATAAATACAATAACTAAGACAATGTATAAAGAAATGCAGAAAACAATAATGAAATGCAAACTCTAAGCTCTGATTGCCCCCAATATGGACTATAGTCGAGATCACCTCCAATCGTATGAGATCATTGTTGAACTGCAATAGGATCATTTGAAATCGTCTGTAATCACCTGTGACGATCCAAGCTTGTTCTGGCTGAAGAACAGTAAGATTCCTGCAAGAAAAATTGAAATATGCAATGCAAACAAAAGTATGAAGGTGTTCTAAGGCACAAGGAATTAAATTTGCAGGGGAATCCGTCAGCTAGGGGGTTCAGGGGGATAAACTAAGAAAATATCAATTTATATAGGATTAGGGAGAGGTTAGGAGGTTGGAAATCATCCCAATTTGGGAGATCTCCAATGGAGGAGAATCTAACTACGCAGACACGCTTTCTGCCTAGGTTAGAGAAATTGTTGAAACAGAAGCTAATTATAAAAATTTAGTTTTGGGACAAAATTTTTTGGACATTTTGTTCCAAATGAATTCGTCAGATCTAGGATGATTTCATCTAATATGCGATGATATTGTCCTACGATCAAAACAAATCCTAAAAATGGCATGGAAAACAAGGAAAGCGGGTAACGGGCGGTTAACAGGCGATTTGGGGTTAAAATTTGAATTTTTATATTTTTATTAATGTTTAACTGTGCCAATTTTGGGGTGCTACATTTTGCCCCCTCTTTAGCAAATTTTCTGAAGAAAATGTGTTAAAGATGAGTTCTTCCTATTTTATGAGAAAGCAATAATTTACTCAATTTTTTAGACGACGATTCTAGGTCAAATCATATGATTGTTTACTATGGTGCCCCCTGCATGTTTTTACCCAAATTGAACATTTAAGGTAAAAGCATGGAAAAGCAAAATTAAAAAAAATGTTGCTGATTTTAAATAAAATTAAGAAAATAGAGTAAACCCCTAATTCATTTTTACTGTTCATTTTTACTGGTTTGAGAGCTCTGCAAAAAAAAATGGTTGAGACAACGTATCGATCGACAAAGGTCCGATGCGGGCTACGGGTAAGGATCTAATCCTAGTGAATTAGGTTTAAATTTAATTTATGCAATTGTTTGTCAGAGCTAGCTCGCATCAGGCGAGTCTGCTAGCTGAGGATGGAGCGGGGAGAGGTAGAGCTCCACCGCTATGATCGAGTTCTATGACAGTTCAATATTTAGTAGGGGATCCCTTCTCTCAGGGATTATGAGCACTCCAAGACTGTCTGAGATAGTACCATGCTGAGCGGGGCTCTAGACATGTAGTGGTTCTAGAGTTAGGACGTGAATGATGCCCCCATCTAGCCAGTGGATGGTGACAATGCTGGGGTTGTAGATGGCTATGATGCCTGGTATGTAGGCATTCACCCTCCTCGGATGACGAGGGTGTAGGGTCCAGTGCACACCATGGTGCAATAGTTGGGGAGGCAGCATGGAGTCATGGCGGGAGAGCACAACGATGGTCTCCATAGGAGAGATGCTAGAGGATGGGTTAGGCTCCACATAGACCTTAGGAGATATGGAGGAGGGAGATGGGAGTCCCTTATTAGTAGGGGGAGATACCACCATTGCTTGATAAGGGCAAGGGTGTCGAGGTAGGGGAGAGCAATGAGATGATGGCTCTCTAAGCTGAGGTTGCCCGACTTTGGGCTCAAGTGTAGACACTACAAGATGAGGCTACAAGACTTAGGGCTCAGAGCGAAGGGTCAAACACTCAAGATCTGGTGTGGTCTATTGCTCAGACTGCATTCTACCAGGGGCTATACTATCATGTGGTTCTAGAGGGATAGAGGGTACCACTACCAGCCCCCATTACAGAGCCGATCATGATGGGATCGTCGAGGACATCCTCATGATCAATGGTGAGGACCCGAGACACATCTCGGACCTCTATGGGACCACCTCCTCCACTCCAAGGTGGGGGAGGAGATGAGGCTAAGAGCTCGAGGGCTTCTTGAGGCTAGCTGCTACAGAGTGTAGAGATTGTATAGATTTTTGAGAGGATTGAGTATGCCAGGGTATAGATTGTGGCATACCAATCCAGTTGATGTATAATTTATTGATGATATACATAGATTGTCTTTTTGATGATATGACTTGTGTATATATGTTGTATTATGATGCTTTAAGTTTTAAATTTTGGTGATTGATGATTCATGTAATTATGTCATTTTGGAAATAAATTATAATTTTTATGTCATGGCATAATCTTTGTAAATGAAATAATATGATGTGAATAAATTAGTTGTTTTGTTGAGGTGTGATTTGATGAAAAATAAAAGAGACTTCTAACAATAATTTCAAAGGACATTGTCACTATTATAGACCATTTCATGGAGTCACCGCTCGCTAGGTCGTCAAGCTAATCCCAGGATAGAAATATTGTTAAAAGTAAAAGAGTGCTTAAGAGACTGTCTTAAGACTTTGTGTTGTGATGATGGTGATGATTTTCATAAAAAATATTATGCATGACATATTAAAGAAATATGATTTTTCTAGGCATAAATTCCTAAGTGTGATAAATTTTTTGGAATAAGTCCCTAGGAACTATACCATCATTGCAAAATTGAATGTTGACATAATGACATGGACAAAAATGTATTCGTTCTTTTTAAATCATAATTGTGTAACATAATGATATAAGCCATATGTTTTTATGAATTAAATAAATGGAATGGGAAATAAAATGAGAACAATGGTTTGTGCTAGGCATAGAATTATGGGTATAGACTTATACCATCATTGCGAAATCCAAAGAAGAAATTGATATTTTAGCTTTATGGCATGATTGATTTTTGACTTTTGATAAACATAAAATAATAATATGAACATGACTTTTTTGATTATATTTGTGTCATATGTTGTTTGAAAGGATTTTGTGATTTTTGAAAACAATGTATATAGTTGTTTTGATACTAAACAGATGTGCTGAAATAAGAAGATAAAATTATTCCAAAAAAGAGTTGCAAAAATATTTTACATTATCTCAAAGACAAATATAGATTTATACGGAACCCTCATGTGCAAATGTGAGTTCATTATCGATCTTGCTTTATCATAATGATACAAAATCTCTCAAATACAAATGTGTGTGCAATTGTATTGTTCATTCACCAATTTTGAGCAAGAAAATTTGATACAAGTAATTTGAATTAACCAAATAAGTGTTCCTTGACCATGATTTATATGCATGTAACCATACCAGACTACTATGTAAGTCGGGTTATCAAGAGCTAGCTATCCATAAGCCAACATAGGTCTGTACAAAAGAAGGTCGCTAATGTGACAGACATATCACCACGCTAGGAATTACCCAAGGCCAAGTGGGTTGGGCACAAACCACCTGTTATGGGGCTTACCTCACAGTTTTCGAATAATTGAGAATTCCAAGGATTCAAGCTCATTCACCCTTCTTTTCTTTTCAAGGGGTAGGGAAAGGGATTTTATTGCTTATTGCTTTTTTTTTTCTCGTTTGCTTCTTTTCTCTCTTTTTTTTTTTTTGGAACTGAGATAATGTTGAAATATTGCTGCGATGGTACAAAATAATATTTTTCTTTTTCTCATTTTCTTTGACTTTTTCTTTTTCTTCCTATACTAGGGATACTTGCTCGGATTGGCTGTAGAGCAAGGGATTTTTATTCTGGGTAGGGGTGAGCTTGTCCTTTTGTCAATTCTCAAATATTCTAGACCATGTGCATGATAGGATAGCAGGGGAAACTTTTCGCTCAAGAAACCACTTCTACTATGTAGCATCATATTGAATTTGCAATGAAATCATTTTAATGTGAAAAGATATGCTTGGTTCAAGTAAATAACAAGATCAATTCTCTATGCTCAAAACTTTATTTAATTCAAATGTGGACTTTGATATAAGAGAGAGTAATAATCATACCAAATAAAAGCAAGATATTTATGTATGTGAGTGTGAAAGTGTGGGATTCCAAATAAATGCTATTTTATCCAAAATAATTGAAAATATAACTGCAATACTTCAAGAATTGATATGTGCAAAAATAAAAGATGTTTTTGAAGATTTTAAGGATTTTGATGTTTTTATATTTTGATTTTAATTTATGAAATTGGTGGTATATACAAGATGATCTATATACACTATACAAGGTTATTTGAGTATAGCATGTCTAAGGTTGCTTCAAAATCAAAGGAGGTTTTGAAGGATAATTTGGTTGTGGTGAAGGTAAGAACAAAAGGTGATGAATAAAAGGTAGTGATAACAAAAGCTTTGTTATAATGTAGAATAATGTAGCAAAATATTTTACTTTTATATGTGTAAAATTGATCATGTTACAAAATAAAATATCAGAAGGATAAGAAGGTTCTTCATTCTTATCACTATCTTCCAAGTCTTGATAAGATGGAGGGAGCATATATGAAATATATGCATGGGTGTTATTTGGTAAACAAGGATGATCATATATGGATGAAGAAAAGTGATGGATAGAAGATAATTGTGACAATAGAGAATGTATAGAACTTGATGTTTCAACCATTAAATATTCTTCAAATGGTGTTGGGTCATTATGTATGGTAACAATTTTACTTGCAAGTTCAAACTTTAAACATTGGTGAAGAGTGGAAGGGACAACCCTCATCGTATGAATCCAAGGACTTATGAGAAGTAGGTTGTAAGGTGAAGGACAATATGCTACATAAAACAAAGTATCCAGGATCTTGGATCTAATATTAAGGGGAAGAATTATAGTACCTTGAGCTTCTTGAATTTAATTGTTAAAAGATTTTATAATAACATTTGATTCATTAAGATCTTCTTCCTTTAATTTGAGTTTTTGGAATAATTGATAAGTGCATAAATTAAGAGAGGAGCCATTATCTACCATGCTAGTTTTAATAGGTGTTTCTTTACTAGATCCTGTAATGTAAAGAGAGGAGTCTTCTTGTGGAGTAGAGGAAGGAATCTCCTCATCATAGAATGAAATATGGTTAACCTCAAGAGGGATTACACCATTAATTATGTTCTTAGGGAAAATATCATGAGGAACAAATTGTTGGCTAGGTATCTTGAACAAAGTTTTCTTATGAGAACTTTGTAATACTTCTAAAAGGGATATCTTTGCTTGAGGATTAATCACTTGTTGTTGGCTATCAAAGGGGATTTCATATTGAGATTTTGATTCTAAAGATGAGCTTTCTATGCTTACATTCCATTTTGGATCATTCTCTAGAGCCAAAGATAGTTTTGAAGGTTTGTCAAATGAGGAATCCATATCTTGAATATCAGATTGAGTTGATTGAACTTGAGGTTGCTCATTTGTAGTTTCTATTACAATATTAGTAATATCATCATGATGGGACACATTAACATGCAATATTTGATTTGTTTCCTATTGTTGATAATTGAATAGGTGTTCTTGGGAGATCCCCATGTCTTGATTGATTATTGGTATTTGTTGTGTAGGAGTTTGATTGTTTACTGGAGATTTATAATCAGTTGTAGATTGTAATTCTTTTATATTAAAAAGACCCTCATCAATAAAATCTTGAATTGCACATCTTAAATCTTTACAATTTTGTGTCATATGTCCATCTACTCTATGATATTCACAATGTAGCTCAGGTTTAAACCAATCTACTGTGGTATCAAGTTGTTTTATGGAAGGGAGTTCAATCTTATTTGTATCAAGTAAATGCTTGAGAATTATATCCATTGGTTGATTGAGCTTTGTAAATGTACGTGATGAAGGTTTTCGAGAGGTTTTTGATAAGTGCCTTAGGAGTTCAGTCATAAAAGGACCTAATGGTTTTTTACCTCTCTTTTCTTTGTTATGGGTAGAATGATGATAGGAATATTGTGAAGTATGATGTGAGTGCATGGTAGGATTGGAAGAATAAGTATTTTCTTGTTGAAATGGATGTGTTGTATTGAAAGAAGAATATTGAAAGGGTGGAGGAGGATTGTATGTGGATTGATAGACATAATATGGATATATGGGAGAATAGATAATATCATTATGAAGAGGATTGGAAAAGGGATTGTCCTATTGGGTTATGGATGAAAAATGAGAAAAGTGTGATGGAGGTGATGTTGAATAGGGATGAGGTTGGTCATAATCAACAAATGTATTTGGCTGAATTCTTCCAACATTACTAATGGGCTCATATTGATTTGAGTAAAAACTCATGGTTTCTTTAGTACTTCTAAAAGTAATATTTAGTATCTATTATTTAGAATTGAATCTAAAACATACAAACTTGAAATGATGATTTTTTTGTTTTTATTTTTCTTGTATACATACATATATATATATTTTGTTTTGTTTTGTTTTTTTTTTTTGAATAAAAAATATGCCTATGTTATTCACGTCGGGTTCACCAAAATGTATCGCTCCAAATTTTTTGCATCCTTACCTTTAGGCTATAGGATCCACGCCCGAAAGGGGGATGCGAGAAGTATGGGACAATACCTCGGACTGAGAGGCCCTTTGAAGGTCCCGCCTCTCGGGGGAGGGGTATAAGGGTGAATTTTTGATGGATGGTGGGTTCACCGGGAAAATTTTGAGTGGCAGTTTCCATGCCTAGGTTGATAGTAGGTTTGATGTGTTCATTTTGCGCTTTAATCATTCAATTACTAGGTTTGGCAAAGATGAATCTAAACTATTCTATATGCCAATGCTAATTTTATGAATACAAAAAACATGAATAAATACTAAACACAAAGAATATGCTAAATAGGATAGAACATACTTAATTTTTGGATGTCTGATGAAGATTTTGAGTCTTGTAGCAGTCCAAATCATCTCAAATCATACGTAATCATTTGGAATTGCACATAATCATCTCAGATCTCAGTAGGTCATATGAGATCAGATGAGATCATCGTCGATCTGATGAATTCGTCATCAAAAACTTGCAATCACAGAAATAGATACAAAGTACCAAAAATGCAATTGCAAAAGCAAGGGGAAATGATAGAAATAACAATGAATTTGTCTAAATAATAAATCAAAATAGCAATTAAAATGGAATGCATCAACTTAACAATTTATTTTGGTTTTATCATGCATTTATATTAAATGAGGTGAACTCCAAGATGCATAAATACAATAACTAAGACAATGCATAAAGAAATGCAGAAAACAATAAGGAAATGCAAACTCTAAGCTCTGATTGCCCCCAATCTGGACTATAGTCGAGATCGCCTCCAATTGTACGAGATCATCGTCGAACTGCGACTAAGATCATCCGAAATCATTTGTAATCGCCTACGATGATCCAAGCTTGTTTCGGATGAAGAACAGTAAGATTCCTACAAGAAAACTTGAAATATGCAATGCAAACAAAAGTATGAAGGTGTTCTAAGGCACAAGGAATTGAATTTGTAGGGAAATTCGTCAGCTAGGGGGTTCAGAGGGATAAAATAAGAAAATCCTAGTTTATATAGGATTAGGGAGAGGTTAGGAGGTTGGAAATCATCCCAATTTGGGAGATCTCCAATGGGGGAGAATCTATCTACGCAGACACGCTTTCTGCCCAGGTTCGAGAAGTTGTTGAAATAGAAGCTAATTATGAAAATTTGGTTTTGGGATGAAATCGTCTGGACTTTTTGTTCTAGACAAATTCGTCAGATCTGGGATGATTTCGTCTAATCTATGACGATATTGTCCAATGGTCAAAACAAATCCTAAAAATGGCGCGAAAAACAAGGAAAGCGGGTAACATATGGTTAACAAGCGGTTTGGGGTTAAAATTTGAATTTGTATCTTTTTATTAATGTTTAATTGTGCCAATTTTGGGGTGCTACACCATTCTAACTTCCAATACTATACTAGTTTGTTAACCTAAGCATTTTGTTATGAAAGATTATGAAGCAATAACAAATGAATGAAATCATATAGGCATGATGCAATTTTGAATATGTATATTATGATAGAAATCCTTGTAAGAAGGAGTCTCATGATAATATATTCAAATATAATACCACTATAATATGGTTTATTGAGATACTACAATAATATAATCATAATGTAATATTAGTCAGGACTTATTTGAATGCTATATAAACAATTAAAAAATATCAATAAGTGTTTTTTTAAATAAAGTACACTTTATATATGTTGTACTACCCCATATATTATTACTACATGGCTATATATTAAAAAAAATCAATTGGGTTGAATCACACACTTATTCCTTCAGCCAACACCCTTGATGAGCTGATTTTGGAAGCTTCAGATTCTGGTGAGTTCAATGTTAAATCAGCTTACATGCTAACTGTTAAGGAGGTGGATGCAAGAATTCCTTTTAAGAGCATCTGGTTGAAGAACCTCATTCCCAAAGTTTCCTACTTTTCCTGGCTTACTATACAACAAAAAATATTGACCACTGATAACCTCATTAAAAGAGGCCTGACTATCCCAAATAGATGCTACCTGTGTCAGTCTGACTAGGAGTCCCCAACCCATTTGTTTCTAACTTACCCAATGTCATCTTCTATTCTATATCAGTTGTTAAAAACTTTTGGAATCTTGTGGGTCCAACCTGCTTCCTTGGTCAATCTATTTCTTCAGTGGCCCAACCCTTTCATAAATTGTCATCTAAATTTTTTATGGACTTCGTGCCTGCACCACTTCTTATAGCAAATATGGCTAGAAATAAATAGGTGTGCGTTCTCAAACCTTATAAAATACTCTTTGTCCATTACCAACAAAATTCTAAGCTTTGCAATAGAAAACACTAGCCTCATAAGCCTAGTAAAGACTCTAGCTAACCGTAATGAGAACATCATTGGCAAAACTTTAGAATTCCCCTTGAGGTCACCTCTTGTCAACCTCCTGCCAAAACTAGTTCCAATTGGAAATGGGCTCCACCGCCTTGTGGCTGGTTGAAATTGAACTTTGATGGAGCAACTAGGGACAATCTTGGAATGGTGGGTGCAAGAGGCATCCTTAGGAATCACCTTGGAGAAGTTATCCTTACCTTCTTAGAATGAAATGGAGTTTAATCCAATCAAGTTATAGAAGCCAGAGCCATGTGGAGAGGGTTGTTGCTATCACAAAATTTCCCAAGAAAACTTATAATCAAAGGAGACTCCTTAAGCACTATCAACTACATGAATAAGGACAAGGATTGCATGGCTTGGAAAATTAAAGACCTTATTATTGAGGCAAAAATCCTTGCTTCTAAATGCCAAGAAATCATGTTTCGGCATAGTTTTCGTGAAGGTAACTAGGTGGCTGACAAGTTGGCAAAACGAGGGGTGGATATACAAGCTCTGGTGACATGGATGAATGATTTACCTGACGAGATATTCACGGTAGTGGAAAGGGATAAATTTCCCCATGATAGCAAAACATTGTAAATGGTCACACTTGGAAATTTGTGCCAAGACTAAGTGGGTAGGGGCATTTTACCTTTGTTAAAGAAATTTTATGGTGTTGATGAAATTACTACTGACTTTGTCAAGTCTTGGGACAATGGCAGAGTTGAGGTTCGGGGCAGACAATTTATGGTTGACTTGAAATTCATCGTTGAGGTGACAAAGATGGTTGGTCATGGTAAGCTTACCCATGTTTGTGTGAGGTTTCTTTTTTATGGTTGGATCAAGGCCTGTGTGTCTCATTTTTTGGTTTCTCCTTTGGTTTGGGAGCTTTAAGGCCTGGGTGCCTCATGTCTTCTTCCTCCTGTATTGAGGTTTTTTGTTTGAGGAGCTTTCCTCAAGATTTGTTGTCCTTGTTGTCTTTGTGGTCAAGGATGACTGTTGGTTTCACTGTTGTACTCAGCTTTAAGGGGGCTGTTCTTTAACCCCTGTTAATGCAAATTTTAAATTATCAAAAAAAAAAATCAATTGGGTTGATTCAAAATATTCATAATCAGTATTATGGTTTTTATTTTTATTTTTATTTATTATCCAAATGTATATTATAAAGGACAACACAAAATGGAAAATAAAATAGGAGGATAAATAAGAGAGATAAAAAGAAGGAAAAGGAATATAGAAATAAAATCAATAACTTAAGAAGATCTAAGAGGACGAAGAGGAAATATACAAGATTTAAAATAAATTATATTTCAACATAGGTGTTGGGTTGCCTAACATGTTTAAGGAAAGTGGTAGACAACAAGTAATTTCACACTTTAAAACCAAGTTCTACTTTGATGAACGGGCACCTTATTCAGACATGGCAACACCTAAATGTATGGGCCATATATATGGTTATGCATGAACCTAGATCAAGTGGTTATAGATTTTCAGTTGAGTGCCCTTGTATTATAGATCTACTCTCCCTCATATTATTTGATTTACAAAATTATGTTATTCAAATGAGTTATGATTGAAAATAATACATCAAACACATTTTTTTTAACTAATATAAAGTATTAAAATGACTAGATAAGAATATGTTTCTAGATTTAAAGAAAAAATGTAGAAGCTAGTATTTTTCATAGAAATAAGTTCTAATTGAAGAAAAAAAAATTAAAAAAGAAAAGAAAATAAAAAATATATTAAAATAAAATAAAATATGTATAGAACTTTCCATATTATTTAGAAAATAATAATTGAATTTACCATCACATCTTATAGGACAAAAATATTAGGAACATTTGATCCATTAATTGATTTTCTTTAAGAAAAAGGAAGAAAGTAAAATAAAAAATTGAAATATATTTTTGTTCACAAGTTATTTTTATCACTCTCTTGGAATAGATATTTTGTGCATGAGGCTATATCTAACCAATGTGATATCTTTAGGATACATTTTGCAAATGAATCTTATTTTCCTATATCAAAAAATTCACATGAAGTTATATCCCTCTTGAATTGAACTTAAGTTTTAAAAATATTTTTCAAAATAATAATTAAATTTAAACTTTTCTTTGTTAGAACCAATACCAATTTGTAAAAATAAATGGGTCCATAGCATCACAATGTAAATCTAGTCATCTTGTAAAAGAAGCAAATTTGAGTAGTTGGTATTTATGTATAAAACTACTATTTATAGTCAAAACCTCCAATGATTCCTTAATTATCATATGGTGGGTCTTCACTAAAAGGAATTGGGTTTGCTCATATAGGAATATCATAGAATATTTTTTATAAAATTGATTGATTTAGAGCATTTTCTAGGTTGTTAGGGATTTCTAGTGGAGCAAGGTGAGTTAGGTTTAATATCTAGAATCTATTTTGATCTAACTTACCATGTAGGAGTGGGATAATTTCAATATATTGGTTCTATGTCATTTATCTAGGGTAATCCCTTTGGTCATATAAAACTAGATCTTGATACACGTTTTGACCTATTGGGACATTGACTCCAGTATCTTTTATTCTCCTAGTATTCTATGTAGAGAGTGGAAGATTAGTTGAAGATATGTATTAAATTGTATAGATTATATATTAACACATTAATATATACCAATATTGCATTACTAGAAAGAGGGTGATAGATTTGTAAAATTGTACATATTGTAACATCGAGTCTTCTAAGATTTACAATATTATTAGCATTGTGCATGGTATTCACATCCTATACCTTAAAAAGTTATTTATAGGTATTACACAAGCTTAGATCATGCATAGAATGAAAGAGGTAGATTCTTATAGTTTATTAGCCCTTATCATGAAGGTCATGGAAGATTGAATGACTTATAGATGGATGATAGAAATAAATGTGCAAATATATCATGATTTGTAGAATATAGCTTGAAAAGATGTAAAGTCATGAACATATCCTAGCTTGTTATAGGTGGATTCATTAGAGGTTCCATACATATAATATAGTTGTGACTTATGTTCTTTAAACAATTACTTGACTAGTGTGCTAGTCTATTGCTTATCCTCATAAGTGTTGGAGAATATTTACATTATTTGGTACATGCAAATGTACTCACATGGTATCTTCATGGTACAAATGTAAATATGTAATAGATTAAGGTTGATTCTATAGTTTATATGAGTGATTTATATTTTTATTTTATGTAAGTATCAATGTGCAAGAAATGCACAAGTGACATGTAAGAGTGCAACGTGTAGGATATGCACAAGTGTCATGTAAGAGTGAAATGTGTAGGATGTACACAAGTTTCATGTATGTAAGTGTGAAAGACTATAATATGAGGATGTGCACAAGTATATTATATTAGGAGTGCATGTAGGATAGTAAGATTCATGTAGAAGTGTGCAAGTGTCATAGAGTCAAGTATACATGTAAGAAGAAAGTGAAGAGTCTAGTATACAAGTGGCAAGATGATAAACCAAAGGTCATGGAAGTAGTTATAGGGAGAGAAATAGTCAAGTATAGGAATATTCATCTTCTATGCCTATATTATGGAGATAAAATTCCATACAATTTAAGATGAGATATACAAGAAGAAAAGTAGGATAATGATTTCTAGCAATCACCATATTGATAATAAAGCTTGTATATATTTTAAGCAATTCATATTGTAAATATTATTCATGCATGTACATGAATGATGTTTTGTCATTTTACATTCATATTTGATATTATAAGTGAATTTTATTGTATTATTATATTGGCATCAATATATATTTGACTGCTCCCATATATAATTCTACTCTTCATTATTGATATTTTGACCTTTAATATTGTGACATCTTTATATTGGAACCTATTATAGTTTGAGATGGTAAGGCTTAAAATCCAACAATGGTATCGACGCAATCACTTAACTTAGTTCATTATTTTATAGATTTATATTAGAGTGTGTCCACTTTGAAAGCATTAAAGTCTTGGAATCTCTTCTAGAAGGTATGATTGAGTAGATATTGAGGGAATAGGTAAGAGTCAGCCTAATGTGGATGCATGGTCTTTCCACTTGATTGAAGGAAAAGTATTGAAAACTAGGACTCAACTAAGATTGATTAAGGGACAACTTAGGAGAAACTTAGACATTGAGAGAGAGGCAACTCAGGAGAAATTTGGACATTGAGAGAGAGGTAACATAGAATATGGTTGAATGTGATAGGATATTCATAGTCACCTTGATATTTATATTGAATTCTCTAGAAAATATGAGAATCATATTTAGTTCTAAGGTGAAACCCAACACATTGAAGATTTTAGTCATAGATTCTAGGAGACAGAGAAGCATTAAAGCTTCAAGAGATTGAGAAGCATTATAGGAGTTTAGATATTGAGAAGCATCATAGCCTCTAGGATATAGAGTAATATTTAAGCTTCTAGGGATAGATAAGTAGCATACATTTCTTGAGATAAGATTAGTATCGATAAGTATAGAGAAGAAGAATCCAAAAATAAGCATAGATAGAGTCATAAATAGTTATTTAGGGATATAGACCATAAATATAAGGTTGACTAGAAATATCTTCAAATTATTTCAATCTTAGACTTGAATTAGTTTTAAAAAATACTTTGAAGAATATATTAGTCCTACATCAAGTAGGGAACATAGAATACTACAATAAGAAAAAGCATGTATAGAATAGAAACACTAACAAAGCATAGTATACTATCTACATATGAAGGAAGGATACAAAGCTTCGTCACAAAAAATATCTATAGAGATAGCAAAGTACCATCAAAATATCTATATAATGTGGCACCAAAATGCCACACACAAATACATAATATGGATTGAAACTATAAAGCCAAAAACATGAAGAATACATTAAACAAATGGTGCTTAATTAAGCATATTAGAACTAAGGTGGTTCTTCTAAATATGAACATATTAGGAAGAAGACAAGGTAAGTTACAACTAGTAGCTAACTTACCTAACAATATTCTATCAATGGCAACATCTAGTTAGATAAAGATAAGGAAGTGTAAACATGTTAACAACTTATAAAGTTGACTTAAATAACCTCAACAATAAGCCAACTAGAATCCTACAAGAGCAATGAAGACTCACATATTATTAGCAAGACATAATAATAAAATATACCTAAGCTAATAGTTAGGCTATTTGATATCCTCATCATACCTCCCCACAATAGAAGCATTGGGCTCCAATGCTTTCACAATAGAAGTGGGAGTATGAGACACCAAACATTAAAAATAAATCTTACCGAATGGATGGAGCAAAGGCTAAGGTGCCATGTCATCATTGGTTTGGACAAGGTCGATGAATTCCATCGATGCCTATGTTGGAATGTCACACTTGGTCAATATTCTATCATCACCCTTAGGAGGAAGTCAATGAGGACCAATACCCTATTTTTGAGGTTGTTGAGTGTTATACAAAGCTAGAGGAGCAAGAGAAGTAGGAGGAGCAATAGAAGGAGGAGCCAATGAAGAAGAAGTGAACTCCTTAGGAAGAGGAGGAGGAGATGGTTCAAGTGGTTTTGGTGTATCCTATGGTCTATCGAATATTAAGGTAATCTTCTTCGATTGTGGTTGAATGGGTTGCATCAAAAGTGCATCACACATAATGCTTTCACCAAGAAAATTTGTATTCTCATCATGTAATGAATATGTGTTTTTAAAAGCATTATATATAGCCCTCTTGTCGAATTGGTAGGATTTACCCAAAATCAAACAACAAAAATCCATTGGAGTCACATTACATGTGACTCTATCCACATCATGCAGACCAAAGGCAAAGGATATTGTGCACCTTTCATTGATGTATGAAGAGGAACCCTTATCCTTCCATCCTGGTGAGTAAGGATGAGGATGGGGTTTCACTTGCAGTTTCAACCTATCAATAACAAAATTCACAATTGAATTCTTTTAAGATCTATTGTCAAGGATACAATGCACAAAAAATTCATGCATCAAGTGGACCCTCATGATGAACAAATTATCACAAGTACCCTCATACAAAGGATGTGACAATAAGTTTACATCATTGAGCTTACCCCTAAGCTCATAATAAGGTTTGTCCTCTTTTATAGTACAAATGAGACCATATTGTGGTTCCTCATTTGTTTGTTCAATCAATTTTTTCTTCTTCCTAAAACAATATTTTTCTACATGGCCTCTTCTTTTACAATGATTATATAACTTTTTTCCATTGAAATAAGGAGAATTGGAAGAAGGAGAGAAAGAAGAGGGATGAGATAAAGAAGAAGAGGAATATGCCTTCACCTTATGTGACTGCTATGGACTTAGTACCTTCGAAGAGCATACATATTGAGCAACCCCCTTCTCCTCCACTAGAAGTGCCTGATTGAATGTCATATAGGTAACTTGTTCTTCTAAAGGGATTTCTGCATAGGAGAACCAAGTCTCCATGTCTAGAATCCAACTAGATAATACATCCAGATCCCTTAATCCATCACAAGGCTTGATCTCACATTTTTTCTTATTGGTAAATTTATTATTATATATCTTGACATCAATAGGAGACAATTGTACTGTAATGTCTTGTACTCTACTCATCAATTCTCCTACTACATTGGCAATATTTTCCACTTGTGTTGTGAGATCATTAGCCATTTGAAATCTTGTATAAACAAGTCTAGGAGAGTACTAAAGTGGTTGCAATTATGTCTAGGCAGCATTTAGAAATTATTTTGAAGGATTTCTAATGCAACAACTAGCCTAGATTACAAATATTTTGTCTTTCAATTACAAAAAAAGGTTAAATTTAGTGCTTTCAATGTTACACAATTTGTGCAATTACAAAAACAATTTACTCGGTGAAAAATTAGCATAAGGGCATAAATTTAAATGTTTTGGCAGCAAAATTTGAATTCAGTGCAAAAACAATTGAATTTCGATGGTCACTCGACGGGTTTGATCCTCAACAGTCGACGATACCAATGCCACTGCCACATACCACTTCATTGCGTTGAGCAACTATGACTCTCACGTGCGCTGGAGGCCAACTATGTTTGCTTTTCAACTATGATAGAAGCCTCCTTGCCATAAATGTGGGACAAATGCTCTTTAAAAAGAACACAAATTGCTGCTTCCTGCCTGAACCCACATGACGTTTAAACAGCCACATCGCACTAAAATAACCAGATAATTTCTTCGACTTTTTGACCGTGGATTGGATGTTGATAACTCTCAATGTGAAGGGAGCCATGCCACGTGTTAGTCTCTTATTGGGGGAGCTTTAGGGTTTGTCTAAGTGCGATTTGATTGGCTAGAATATTTTTCGTCTAATCACGATCAGGGTGAAAGGTTTTCGGAGGGCGTGGCATGCACAGTCTGGCAATTGTGGATGAACATGACCTTATGTTATTATCGTCGTCTATCTTTAGGTGATGTATACCTACGAGGGGAGGGGAGGGGAGGCCACTTCCTTGTAGGGCATTTCGATTCGTAGTCAACGCCGCATAAGGCAACAAGTCCGAACAATGAGTCTGTCAGGCCCCGCATCATCGGAGGGCTTGATGGCGGTGAGCCTATTGTCACCAAAGGGCAGCCCTTAGCTTCCCTTAGCTTCCAGTATCCCTTAGCTTCCGGTAAGCCTGACAACCAGGATGGTCGAAATCCAGGACAACAGCACCAACAGTATTGCTGCATAGAAGGAAGTTTTAGACAACTTGGCTCTCGTAACATTGTCCTCTTGAAATAACCTATGTCCTTCCATGTGGACCTCTAGATGGTATATTTTTCACGACAGCAATAAATAATTCAAATGCACGTGCACGTTGTTGTCTACGAATTGCTTAGCCTAAAAACTATAGCTGATTAGCTGTGATGTAGGGAGCCTGCAACGATGTCTGCAATGTCATGGAAACCATCGTCTTGGAGCGAGAAAATGTCACATCTTCCCGTAACCTCAGGTTCTTGACTTCCATCTTTTTCATGTCTGGATTGTTGGAAAACAGACTACCTAATTCAAAAGGCTTCAAAAAAGACATCGACCACGATGCTAAGCAAGAGGTTCACATCCAAACTAATGATAACTGACACTTACAAAATTTCCTAGAGAAAGAGAATTTGGATGTTTAAAACAAAATTTGAATGGATAACCACTTAACTTATGCAAGGATAGATGAGCAAGCCACTAAAGCTTTTCGAAATCTGACTGAACCATACCAATCCTTTGTTTACTCCTCCAGACTTAAACAATGACGGGTAGTAAAAATAATAGGCATCAAACTAAGCTTAACTACCCCAAGCCTTATCTTAGGCTCTAATACTAGTAATGTGGCACCAAAATGCCACACACATATGTAGAAGACTGATTGAAACTGTAAGTTTTTAAAACATGAAGAATGCATTAGACAAATAGGGCTTAAATAAGCACATTACAACTAAGGTAGTTCTTCCTAAAGATAAGGTAAATTGCAACTACAAGCTAACTTACCTACAATCTAACTTACCTAACAAGGTGCTAACAATGACAACACCTAGTTAGCTAAAGATAAAGAAGTGCCAACAATCTAACTTAGGAATTTGACTTTAACAACCTCAACAATAAGCCAACTAGAATCCTACATGAGTAATGGAGTCTCACATATTATTAGCAAGACATAATAATAAAATATACCTAAGCTAATAGTTAGGCTATTTGATGCCCTCGTCACTATTTGTACAATGGAAAAATAGCAAAATGTATTAGTGCAATGCGCTTTAAGAAGATACTAGCAAGAAGCTACAAAAGAAATTTAAAAAGGTAAGAAGCACTATCATTATCATAGCATATTACATGCAATTACAACCAACATAACTAGGAGATTCAAGCGGTAATTGTAACCTACAAATTGTGTGACCAAGTGGATAACATAACCAAGAAATTCAAGTAGCAAAGATGTTCAAGCAACCAACATAATTAGGAGAATAAACAAAGTATCTATGTGGATAATTTAGGAGATGCTACCTATAGACACCAAAAAAAGCACCAATCCAATTATGTGACGACAAGCACTGATTGAATTGACATACACAGCCCCTAGGGCAGCCCCCAGAGGTTAAACAATGGTCCTAACCACTTCCACAACAGTTTTGGAAGGTCAGATGTCAATTTGGCACCTTTTAGAAACTCTGATCCCTACTCGTTCCACCCTAGGATGATTACAAACTGGTATTCGTCTCACCCTGGGATGATTAGCAGTATTCGCTCCAAGATGGGGCGAATAGCAGGTTTGACAGGAAAAAGGTCAAACCTTGACAAATGGCAGCTCAGATCTGCCACTTAATTCCTCCTTCAATGCATGGAGTGCGAGTGAGCATTTTTGATCTCAAAGAGGCAGTCATAGGGGCAGTAATGGAGCCCTTAATTAGGGAGGAATCTTCTTCCCCCTGGAAAGGCATGATCGCCAAGTGGCACCTCTGCATGCTCATTCACAAGAGACCCTCAGGTCTATAAAATGGTGAGTCTTCTCACCCAAAAAAAAGGGACAGAGCAGGAGCATTTGGAGCAACATAGTGCTACCGAATTACATCCTCACCCATCATTTGTGCTTCTTACATCCTTGATCTCTCTTTTGGAAGGGAGGTTATTAGGTGATTATTGGAAGCACAATCCGGACCCAAAACCCAAACATTTGGCCACAATACCCCACCTAATTTTCTAACACAACCCCATAAGAGGTTTTGGACCCATCCCAAGTGGATTGGTGCTGAAACCAAACCCCAAACGATGGGCATCCTCCCCCGAGTGGCCCCCACACTGTTGTAGTCCTAATCGCCCCATCCTAGAGTGATTAGAATTTTGTGGCATATTTCCCTACTATTTATTTTGCATTTGATTCTAGGTCATTCATACATGCTCTCATTTAAATTTCATGTCATTTGGATAAATTTTTGCTGTGATTTTATTATTTCATGCTTTCACTAACCTATAAGGAGTGTCGTCGAATACAGGGCGATCGAGGTAGAATCTGCAAAATCCGACCATTTGGGTCATACCAAAATTCCCCATTTTCTCTAACCCCAACTTTACAGGTGTTTTGGAGGCCCTTGGATGGGACATTTAGGAGGTCACCTACTAACATTTTATGACAGTCCTAATCGTCCCACCCCGAAGCGATTAGAAATCTGTGGTAGATTTCTCAACTGTTCCTTTTGCAATGTGTTCCTGGTAATATTTTCTTGCTTATGTTAAATTTTTAGCTCATTCTAATACGTTTTAGTTATCATTTTAATTATTTTATGCATGCATCAACCGCAGGCCTTGGGGATCGCATGTTTCCCTCCATCTGCAGGTGCTACTAACCTTTTACTATTTCTATGAATGTAGGATCCCAACATCAGAGGGGCAACAAAGAACCATAGATGCACTCATGCAAGCGTCCGCAACGTTTGGTCTCCCACTTTCAATGTGGGCATGTGGGATATCCCAAAGGGGAATGTGTTATTTATGGTGTAACAAAACTATGTCTGGTGCTCCCAGCCCCTAAAAAGGGAGGAGATGCATTGTAACCCGATATCAAGAAAATTAATAAAATAAAGGGCTGCACTTTTACATTTGCTTTAAATCTCGTTTTAATTCGTTTGTTTTCCCTCTTTTCATGCATTCTCGTTTGTAAGACTTAGCGTTACATTTCCCTTTTGTTTGCTTCTGTATCCTCTTGCTTTCAGTGGCAATCACGGTGGGATGATTGTCCCATGATTTTGAGATCAAATTTTTGATCAAAAGTTGTGTGTTTTTGCTTGCAGGTGTCAATTTCTCAAGCACTAGACTGCTGCTCGTTCCACCCTGTGACGAATATAGAGCTGGAATTCATGTCATCCAGGGATGAATGGGCATTCGCCCCACCCTGTTATGAATACAGTTCTAGTATTCATCCCTCCCCAGGATGATTAGCTCTTTGTGTATTTTTAGAGCAAAAACTCATAGGCATCCGGTTTGGTTAGAGAAGAGGTAGGGGTTCTGAGCATCCTCTATCATTTTATATTTTTTGTCTCTGTCATTTCATGTTTCTTTGCTTGCATAGGAGAGTTTTGTTGCATGTTTTTATTTCTTTGTGTGAATAAAAAGAACCCCATACACCACGTGGTAATTTAAACACCAAGGAGTTGGTCATAAAACCCCAACCCTTGATCAAGACCAATAGTGGATTTCATCATCACCTTGGCTTGAATTTTTGCATACATAACCTGATCTCTACTATTGCTAGACGTAAATTCTGACAAAAGTTGACCAAGTGTAGCTGGGGTGATTCCCAGTGCATGAGGATAAGTCTTCTATGGTAGGTGTCAAAAATAGAGCGATTCCTCTTTTGTACCGCCTATGTTCCACATACCATTCTGCTCTCGTGTACCAATAGTTTACCTCACGTAAGGGCGGGTATATTGAAAGGTTTGGTATAACGGCTTGGCAGTGGTATATTGAAAGGGTGACCATTTTGGGAGACATAAGAGCCATCATATTGCATGTACAACAACACTTCTTTGCAAAGCTTTCAAAAAAAAAATCAAAACACACTAAACCAGATTTAGGGCACACCTTTAATCTATAAACGAGATAATCACTTCTTTTATTGTGTGGTTCCCTTTGTTTAGTGTAGCATAAAAAGATAAAAACCTACATAGCTTGTAGAGAGACACCACCATGGTGTACACCCGTAGCCAAGACCAATCATGGGTGGAAGCTATAGAGAGTGTACAAGGGGGCACAAGTCACCTCCACTACAGCCCCAAGGACTTGGTCATACCATCTTGGCGACCTGACCCACAAGATAGTCCACATCATGCCATTTCAGAACTAGACTATAGAGGCACCCCTTCGAGGGGAGCTCCCATTCAATGTAGACCCTTTCAAAAGGAGTCCTTACATGTGGCATTCAACATAAATAGGAAGGCTTCCTTAGATGCTCATTATGAGTGGCCATAGCACAATGAAGCGCTAGAACAACATAGGGTCCATAAGGAGGGGCCACATGATTATGTCATCCCTCCTCTATCCCTCATCACTATTAGGAATAATAAGCCAAATCCAGAGCACAAGGCTCTTCAGACAGGGTGAGCCAACTCTGACCGCCCCTTTCACATATACAAAAGGGAGCATGAGGAAGACCATTACATTCCTCAAGAGCAATACACAGCATAGGAGCAATGTGCCTCCACACCTGCTATCTATCAGTATCACCTACTGATGCCAGAGCCTCAGGTGAATGTCACCAACCTCGACAAAGAAAAGCATCCTATAGAGATATCGAATCATCACGACCAAGATAAATATGTAGGAGAGGCATCTAGGCCTCCTAGACTCAAGACGATGGAACAAATTGACTTGGCATTTTCTAGACATACCGCCCACCAAGTGCAAATCACGTAGCTTGAGCAAGACCAACAGTAGTTGGAGCACCTATATCACCTTAGCAAGAGTGCAGTTGGCATCAAATAGATGAATTGCTCCAGATCACTGTGCCTGAGAGGGTCCCAACCCCTCACACGCATAGAACAAAGTTGTATGAGATGCACAACACCTTGGTGTGATACATGTCTCTGTGACCTTATCAAATGCTGCCTCCAAGACCTCCTAGACCTAAGCAGGAGACCACCTCTAGAGCCAATGATGGACACCCACCCATGTTTATAGGTCACACTCAGGGAATCCTCAGGAAGCCTATGAGGAATATGAGCAAGAAGAAGAGCAGGCTAAAATGCCCTACCAAGGTGGAGGGGGTGCTATCCGGCCACCCCTCCATAGGCCTCAAGTTCCTTGCAACCCGCAACATGAACAAACCAAGGAGGAAGAGATCAAATATTTTGATGCATATAAAGCATTGCTAGAGCGCTTAGATTTTGTGGAGACCAAGACTTCTAGGTCCCAAAAGACCACTTTACGTGAGCTCCATAGTCACCCTGTGCATTAGTCAATGCTAGCAGCCCCATATCCTGAACACTTTAAGCTGCCCCAGTTGGAAATATTTAGAGGGGAGGAGGATGCCCAAGAGCACGTGACTAGATTCTTGAGCCAATGCTTTGGAATTTAGGACAACGATGCTTTACTGCTAAGAACATTTATAACCATGTTCGCAAGCCCTGCCTTAGATTGGTTCACTCAATTACCTAAGCATAGCATCAGTAACTTGGATCATCTAGTGGACATGTTCCTTGAACGCTTCGCCTTCAACACCAAGAAGAAGGCGTCACTAAGCGACCTAGCTAGCCTCAGGAAGTATGAGGAAGAGACCATGGTGGCCTATGGAAATCAATGGAGGATGGTTGCTTTCAAAGCTGCCTTACCTTCCTCCCATGGTCGACCTGACCCAAATGTTTTCAAAGAGTTGTTTAAGGTCGATCTCCGTGTTGTTGCAGCTACAACAATATGCCACTCTTGAGGAAGCCCTGGCACAAGCCAAAATAATTTAGGAGATCAAGATATAGGATGGCGAGATTGCCAAGCCATGAAAGAAAGAGTGGCCTAAAAATTCCAAAATAGAGACCACACAACTAAAACCTACTATGGTCAATCAGGTTGCTATAAACACAACAAATTTTGCACAAGCAACACAACCCCAAAAGGCTAACTATCAGGTGGTCCCTCTTGATAATTATGAAAGATAAAATCATTGGCAAGAGAAAAATCAGTAGCTTCCCCTAGGCAATAATTCACACCCTTTATAGATTCTAAAGACTCCTTGTTTGACTGTTTTTCAGTGGCAAACTTGATGAACCTACGATAAATTTGATTTGTAGACCCCAACGCATCGAAATCCAAAGGTTATAGGGAAGAATTTTACTGTATGTTTCACTGAAAGAAGGGACATGATCTTAATGCATGTTGGAAATTCAAAAGCTTAGTGCAAGACCTAATCGACAACAAGACACTAGTGGTGGATAATCTCATAGCACCAAATAACCAACAGATGGAGGTTTTCAAAGACCCCCTTCCTACCCATGATGCCTAGGCCAAGACTCTATAGGTCAATGGGGTGACATAGAATTACCCCATGTAGGGGTATGTAGGGATGATAAGCATAGTGACTCAAAACAAGAGGTACCCAAGCACAGCTGCCCCCGCGACAGCTATAGGAGAGGTTCCATCAATGTCACAATCTCAACAGCACCCTACACAACTTCCTCCACATAGACCAATGGCCATGATTTAGACCAAACTTACCCAAAGTTTGTGGATCACGTCGGCTAGGCTCTCCATTTATGAGCTCATACAAAAATCATCACCCCATCGGGAGGCTCTAATGGAGATACTAAAAGCCATCGAGCTGCAGCCCCACAAAGCAAACTCTTTCAACAACTTTGTGGGATATGTCAAACGATGCACCGAGCCAGTCATAACCTTTAGAGGACGAGCTGAAATCAGTGTCTGGTGACATGGCGGATCCACACCTACATGTCATTGCATGGGTCAATAGGATTTTGTATAAAAGGGTGTTGGTGGACACTGGCTCATCCAGTAATATAATTACAACAACAACATTGAAACACCTGAAGTTGTTAGCATCTCACATCGTGGCCTCCACCTATACTCTACAAGCATTCAATGATGCGATATGCTTGATGGTTGGCATAATTTTCCTACCCATCCAGGTGGGACAAAAGACTATTCCTACGTTGTGCCACATCTTGGAAGGTGAGATGGCCTATAATATCTTGCTAGGCTGGCCTTGGATTAGGGACATGAAGTGTGTCCCTTCGATAGCCCACCAATGCCTAAAGTACACATTCAAAGGGCAAGTGCATGTAGTCCCAATGGACTTAGAACCCTTCAAGTATTGCAATGTGGTACAGCTAATGCCACAATTGACCCTTCCATCAACGCATTTCTATTTTTAGTTGAATCTATCTAAATAGGGTCCAATTCTGCATACATCCATGCTGTTAAGTCCATCAAACCCCCAACCGGGTCCATCTTCATAATCTGTGATGAGGCCCAAAAATGCCTCATTATTGCACAATGTTTGACTACCATATGATAAGTTAATTTCCAAATAGTTGACTAAAATATACTATTGTTAAGTGTTTACATGATTTTATGTTAGGAATACTATATCTCTGTTTTTGACTATTTTCAACATTTTGTGACTGATTTTGCTTGATTAAGTAGCAAGTAAGAACATGCATTTAAATTAAAAAAATGTGGTATGTTGATATCCATTAACTTCTAAATGGTTTTTGAATGTTTTTCTACCCTTCAACTTGTTTCAAATCCACATTGAAGCCAAAAGTTTAGGACTATCATAAATCTGAAAATCTGAAAAAACAGCCATATAAAAATCAGCAAGTTGTTACTTTATAGGAACACCTTGAAATTGTCAATAAAAGCATGAGGATATGGATGGAATGAGTTTATAAGGACTACAAAAGACATCTTACCTATTTAGAATCATTACCACATGGTCTAAATAGGCAGCAACAGAGTATAACAGAGCAAGGACAATTGTGCAGCACTGTTGCACTATTTTAGCATTGTTACTTGGTGAATGAAGTGTATAAATTTAATAGCAACTTGATGTAATCCTTCATGTTGATATTTGAATAATTTTTCCATGTTCTAATTTTTTTGAATTTCAAAGAAATGCCAATATTTTACAACTGTGCAGTAGAATTGGAAAATGCAGTAATTTACCATGTAAATTCTAGTAAGCTACAAATGAATGGCAAGGCATGGAATTCACACATAGAGAGGAATGAAGGCTATTGCAATATGATACTGAGGGCTAATAAACCTGATAAAAGTAGCTAAAATAACTTGAAGAACACACAGTTGGTCATTTCAAAGATATTCAGAATGAGCGGACATCTTCAAAATGAGAAATACAGTCTCTTCGGAATGAGCCACTTATCTTTGAAATGAGCCACTTATCTTCGGAATGAGAACAAAAAAGTGCTTTTTGAATTTTTGACTATTTTTGACGATAGAAAAATGGAAAGAAGGTTGAAAAGGTTAAAGGAAAATATCTCCCATCTGAATTTGTCGTCCTTGCCGTCCAAAGCCACCATTCATGTAAAAGATCAATTTTGATCCGCTTCTAGGATAAACACAAAAATAACTACAACATAATAGGAAATTATTTACAAGATAGAAAGGGCATATTCTGAAGTTAATAAATATATGTGAGATATTTCTAGGATTCTCCCATGTACTCCCACCACTGAAGATGCTTTCTAAGGGCCAATGACTACTACTACAACGCAAACTGTCCAAATTTGCATTTATTTTAGATCTAGAATTATTGGAAAATCACTATAGAGTAGCACATAGGCTGATTTGAGCATGGGATATGTTGTAAATATTTATATAAATAACATAGATCCCTCCTTTTTTGAGCTAGTTAGAAATTAGAATAGAGGAGAGTTTCAAATAGCATCAATTAGGACTGTACAACAATTTTTTGTAACAGTTTGCAGCATGTTCTGTCATCAATAAAAGTGTAGCTATTTTATCATTTTCTGTTCTAAGTGTTAATTAGTTAAGGAGTGCTTTTCACATCCTTATAGGTCAGGAAGTATGGGCCCACTTTCAGATTTAGAAGGAAGGATTTTATGGTAGGTTTTAATCTATAATTTTGTTGTAGTAGAATTAATAGATTGCTTGCCAGATTTCATTTTCTTATTTTTATTTTGTATTATGTGATTTATGTTTTCTATTATGTTTGTGTACAACATTATGTGTATGTCAGCTGACAAATTATATTAAGCATTTTTTCTTTGCTTTCTATATTTGCCTTGCTTTTCTGTTTTAACAACTTTTCATTTTTAGCATATTTCATTTTGCTGTCAATTCCTGTAGCAGAAGCTTGACAACCTTTTGTGGCAGGGCATTGACAGGTGTTTTATTTCCAAGCATCACTTCCATTCTACAAGAGTAAAATATGTTTCAATTTTGCAAGTGTAATTTAGGATTTCATTTTAGCAACATTTTAATTTAGCAATTTTAATTTTGTTATTTCAATTCTACAAAAGTAGATTAGATTTCAATTCAACAATTTCAGTTCATGGTTAACTTTAATTTTCTGAAATTAAAATTAGTTTTTATTTCTTGCAAGTTTCCATTCTACATATTAGGTTTAGTGTGACACCAAAAGGCTAAACCAAATCTATCTCACTCAATAAATTTTTGAAATCTGAATGCCTAAATTGTACTCTTCCCTAGCATTCTATCGTAGATAGCCTTGGATGCCACCCCGGATTGATAAATCATTGAGATTAAATGATGAGACTCAATGACACTCATAATTTTGGCACCGTTTCCAGGGACACAGTGTTGTTAGAGGGTAAAAGTAGCCCAATAATTGTTAATTATACTAAATAGTGAACTTTAGAGTAAAATATGGATAAATGGTATTAGTAATAGTTTTTGGTAAATTGCATTTCAGTCCATTTACAAAACAAGAAACCACAGGGGGGTGATATTCACACCTAGGGGTTAAATTTCTTATGTTTAAAATTCTTGATAAAATTTGAAAGAATTCATCATCCTCATTATCAATAAACATAAGATCTCTTAAAATATTTAGAAGAGTCATCTACTAGTGCTACCATTTTTATATCCATATCATCAGGGTAGTATACACAATTTGTACTAGGTGTTGGGAAAGATATCATGGTAGATATACAAGACTATCCCTTTGAACAAAATAGCCATATCAACTACCTATAGCATTTGTTCACAGGGACATATCACTGATGAATACCATTTACTTCCACAACTTAGAGATGCAAAATCTATTGCCTAGTCTGAATTCTTCTCAAAGAGAGATCTCAACAACAACAAATAGTGCAAGTAAATAAACCACCACCTTCAGCCTAACCTATGGCCAATATGAATAATATAGGACAAGCAACCCCTGTCTATTTAAGCTGAATCTATTAAAAAAAAATCACAAAAACTTTTGCACAATCAAAATAGGAGTTTACAACTTAATTATGATCCTAGAGTTTTCCATTATTACTTAAATATTGTTAGGATTTTACCACACTAAACTATAACCTAGAAATTCTTAGCCTACACAGACAATATTTTATCTCATTAGAGGTGATCCTACCTGACAAGTAGTTGATCTTCTAAAGTTGTACACTTCTTGTCTTATTGTTCAAACCAAAAATATTTCTTTTTTTAGCCCAACCTGTGATCATTCTGAATAATACAGGATAGGCATCCCCTATCTATGTAGCTGAATCTGGTAAAAAAATAAGAAAAACACATGAAATGTTATTGACTGCAACAACATCCAATTGTGTTCAAACAAGAACTTACCTGAGCTTGAAGAGATAAAAATCAATGGAGATATACAGAAAATCTTTAGTCTAAACACAGAAATTAGCCTTGGATAAAGGAGAAAAACTAGAAAAACTGCACATAGAAAATTTACTTCCATTGAAATCCTTAGTAAGAAATTACAAAGGGGTAAATTATATCCTCCTAGAAATGAAACAAATTCAAGTGCAGCTAAGAAAATTCTTGAACATTATTAGTTGGCTGACTTATAAACAAAAAGTAAAATTGTTGTTATTTTGAAATAATATTTAAATCCCTTTACATGGAATTACAAGGGTATATCAAGATTTTATCTTGATGTAAGAACTAAAAATCTTTTGGGAATTGGTATTTAATTGTTTCAAGTAAAAATTGACAAGATTTTGCAGACTAGGAGGCATTGGCAACACTTGATTGAATAAGTTTTCAGATATGGAGCAATGCTTCTTTCTCCCATTGGTAATTCATTGAGGATGTTAGTGGTGAATGGATATTGCCTTTGGGTATACCATGCACCATTAACTAAGGAGGAGTTCTTGAAGGAGATTCCATTGGATGTACACATAATGAAAGAGAATTTCTCTTCAATATCAGATTCAGAGTGATGATAAAAAGTTTGATAAAAAGAAAAAAAATACAAGAAAAGCAAAAAGAAGAATAGTCTTGTTTGTGAACTTCCTTCTTGGGTACAAGCAAGACAAGAAAAATTAAAAATAAAAAAAAATAAAAAAAAAAGAGAAAAAAATTGCAGCAAAGGCATGTCCCACAAAATGGGGATACATGAGGACAAGCATCAATTTCAACAAGGAAGAGGAATAATGGAGCCAATACTTCATTTCCAACAATAAGGAGGCAATTATGATAATAAGGATTGGTATTATCCAAATAAGAGTGAGATATGTTCTCTCTCATTGAAGCACTTGAAAAAAAAAAGACAAAAGTTGGTTGAAAACCAGAAATGGCAGCCTCTTCCGATGAAAACAAAAATGAAAAAAAAAGATGAAAAAAAAAAATGAAAAAAAAATGATGAAAAAAAAATTAAAAAAAATATGAATAATTTAGTAGTGAAAACCTTCTTGGAGGCGCTACTGAGTTGGCTTGCATGAAAACTAATTTTTTGGCATGCATTGCCTTGTTGATCTACCCATCATTGTTCCACCATTGTACAAATCTCACACTGCACATGTGTTATGTTTGTTTATGTTTTCAGATAGCCTGCTAACAATCATCAAAAGCAAATTATAAGGTGCATGACCAATTTTCAAGATAGTAAGGTATGTGTTTCTTGCATTTAATTCATAGTAAACATTTAGAATTTAGTGTATGATAGTCGGTATTTGGCATAAACTATTCATAAAATATTGACAATTTGAAAAAGGAACATGTTCAAGATGTCAACAAACACCCCATTATGCCCTTAATTGCATGGAAATTCTAAAACTATGCAAAAACCTAATTTTGGGACAGACATGGAAGTAATTCTATTTCAATTTGTAGGGCATATTTCAAAAGGAGAACTACAAGTTTATATCTCACAATTTTCTGATAAATTGAAGGAGGATAATCAACAAAATGCACCTAAAGGTTCTATTTTAGTACTACTGGAATAAAACAACATACAAAATAAAGAATAACATCTAGACAAAAGGATGAAGGGATTTTTGATGTTATGGAAGGTTTATACACTCTAGAGATGGGCCTATAATAGAATTTTTAGCTAAATTTTGCATAGGAGGTAATTTTTGTATTTTTTTTGAAGATATTCGGAATGAACAGACATCTTCGAAATGAGAAATACAATCTCTTCAAAATGAGAAAACATCTTCGGAATGAGAAATACAGTCTCTTTAGACTGAGCAGACATATTCGAAATGAGAAATACAGTCTCTTTGAAATGAGCAGACATCTTCAGAATGAGAAATACAGTCTCTTTGGAATGAGCAGACATCTTCGGAATGAGAAATACAGTCTCTTCGGAATGAGCAAGATATCTTCGAAATGAGCAAAAATTGTACCAAAATTGCTAAAAATGCTATAGAATAGCAAAAAGAGTAGGGTACATCAAATATTGAGGTTTATAAGGCTCTACCACAAGTAAGTGCATCCCTCAAGCATTTCAAATCCAAAAAAATTATCAATTTTGTTCAAAAGGTGCAAATAACAGAAATAAGCATTCAGGCTGAAATATTGTTAAGAACATAAAATTCTATTAGTAGTAGTGCATCTGCCAAATATAGTTCCACAATAAGACTATTGCAAGATGAATTACATGATATCAAGCCTTTAATAGGTACCTTACAACACTAAAACTTGTAGAAAGATAGAAAAAGAGTCATACATGTGCTTAATTGCAAAATACTTGATATAGTGTAGCAAGGAGGAATTTCTCAGTTAGCAGGTAGCAAAGGATGTTGTTCACAAGAATAAAATCTACATATTACTATGGCCTACTAAGATGCATGAGGGCATGCATCAATTCAAGTTGGGAGGGATGATGAGGCCAAAAAATCCCTCATTATTGCATAATGTTTGACTACCATTTGATAAGTTAAATACCAAATAGTTGACTAAAATATACTATTGTTAAGTGTTTACATGATTTTATGTTAGGAATACTATATCTCTATTTTTGCCTATTTTCAACATTTTGTGACTGATTTTTCTTGATTAAGTAGCAAGTAAGAATATGCATTTCAATTAACCAAATGTGGTATGTTGATATCCATTAAATTATCATTGGTTTTTGAATGTTTTCTTGCCCTTCAACTTGTTTCAAATCCATATTGAAGCCAAAAGTTTAGGACTATCATAAATCTAAAAATTTGAAAAAATAGCCTTATAAAAATCAGCAAGCTGTTACTTTATAGGAACACATTGAATTTGTTAAGTAAAGCATGAGGATATGGATGAAATGAGTTCAGAAGGACTACATAAGACATTTGACCTATTTAGAAGCAGTCTCACATGGTCTAAATAGGCAGTAATAGGGTATAACAGAGCAAGGACAATTGAGCAGCACTGTTGCACTATTTCAACATTGTTACTTGGTGAATGAAGTATATAAATTTAGTAGCAACTTGATGTAATCCTTCATGTTGATATTTGAATAATTTTTCCATGTTCTAATTTGTTTGAATTTGCAATAAATGCCAATATTTTACAATTGTGTAGCAGAATTGAAAAATGCAGTAATTTACCATGTAAATTCTAGTAAGCTACAAATGAATGGCAAGGCATGGAATTCACACATGGAGAGGAATGAAGGCTATTGAAATATGATCCTGAGGGCTAATCCACCTGAGAAAAGCAGCTAAAATCACTTGAAGAGCACACAGTTGGTCATTTTGAAGATCTTCGGAATGAGCGGACATCTTCGAAATGAGAAATACAGTCTCTTCGAAATGAGCCACTTATCTTCGAAATGAGAACAGAAAAGTGCTTTTTGACTTTTTGACTATTTTTGATAATGAAAAAATGGAAAGAAGGTTGAAAAGGTTAAAGGAAAATATCTCCCATCTGAATTTGTCATCCTTGTCATCCAAAGCCACCATTCATGGAAAAGATCAAATTTTATCCTCTTCTACGATAAACACAAAAATAACTGCAACATAATAGGAATTTTTTTACAAGATAGAAAGGGCGTATTATGAAGTGAAAAAATATATGTGAGATATTTCTAGACTTCTCCAATGGACTCCCACCACTGAAGATTCTTTCTAAGGGCCAATGACTACTACTGCAACACAAACTATCCATATTTGCATTTATTTCAGATCTAAAATTATTGGCAAATCACTGTAAAGCAGCACACAGGCTGATTTGAGCATGGGATATGTTGTAAATATTTATATAAATAACACAGCTACCTCCTTGTTTTAGTTGGTTAGGAATTAGAATAGAGGAGAGTTTTCAATAGCAGCAATTAAGAATGTACAACAATTCTCTGTAATAGTTTTCAACATGTTTTGTCATCAATAAAAGTGTAGCTATTTTATCATTTTCTATTATGAGTGTTAATTAGTTAAGGAATGATTTTCACCTCCTTCTAGATCAGGAAGTATGGGCCAAATTTCATATCTAGAAGGAGGGATTTTAAGGCAGGTTTTAATCTGTAATTTTGTTGCAGTAGAATTAATAGATTGCTTGCCAGATTTCATTTTCTTATTTTTATTTTGTATTATGTGATTTATGTTTTCTATTATGTTTGTGTACAACATTTATGTGTATGTCAGCTGACAAATTATATTAAGAATTTTTCCTTTGCTTTCTATATTTGCCCTACTTTTCTATTTTAACAACTTTTCATTTTTATCATATTTCATTTTGCTGTCAATTCTTGTAGCAGAAGCTTGACAACCTTTTGTGGCAGGGCATTGACAGGTGTTTTATTTCCAAGCATCACTTCCATTCTGCAAGAGTAAAATAGGTTTCAATTTTGCAAGTGTAATTTAGGATTTCATTTTAGCAACATTTTAATTTAGCAATTTTAATTTTGTTATTTCAATTCTACAAAAGTAGATTAGATTTCACTTCAACAATTTCAGTTGATGGTTAACTTTAATTTTCTAAAATTAGAATTAGTTTTTATTTCTTGCAAGTTTCCATTCTGCATATTAGGTTTAGTGTGACACCAAAAGGCTAAACCAAATCTGTCTCACCCAATAAATGTTTGAAATTTGAATACCTGAATTGTACTCTTCCCTAGCCTTCTATCATAGACAGCCTTGGACACCACCCTAGATTGATAAATCATTGAGATTAAATGATGAGACTCAATGACACTCATCAATTTGGTCCTTCACCAATGACGCCACCTACGATGTCCACACCAAAATACAATGGGAAGAAACCCCTGGAAGAGGCATCGCCATCAGTATCAACCATCTCTACTGAGGAGATGCCTAGACGAATGGAAGTTGAAACGCCTAGTTCACCTAACATGGAGTGGACTCAAGAAGAACTTCCATTCCCTCCCCCTCAACTACCAAAAATAACCATTGAGATGGCCAATACGGGCCTGGGGGAGTATCTGATATGAAACATTGTAGCAACACCCGCAATTGAGTCCATGCAGGACATGGGGAGACCTCGCCTCCCCATCAGTACAATTGTTCCTCTAGGCTACCCACAAAATTAGACAAACTTTGTATATGGGGGCCTCGATAATGGCATTGAATCTTACATGCAAGAAGAAGAAGATGAAGATCCCTTTGTTGAGGACATCAACTATTTGTCCAATCTAGACTTCTCTTTGAGATATCTTGGCCAATGCAATTGGCATGGATATGGGTTGGACAAATATGAGCAAGGGGTGTGTGTTCTTTGCCAACCAAGATATCAGATGCCATACAATAATTCAAGAGTATGGTTCAACCAACCTTTGCCCCTGGACATCTTGGTAGAGAACATGCAAGGCCTAAGGATAGGCAATAAGGATGGGTTGGCATTAGATCCATATGTCAATACTAACACAACATATACATTGGGGGATTATCTCCCATTGTTGACAACCAACCTTGTTGACCTCAACAACCCCTTCCCTTCGATCGAGAAAGGAGAAAGTTCAAGAACTCACTTACAAGAGGGATATAGACAAGGTCAGGAAGGATCTTCGGAAGACGAGTCAGAGTATGAGATAGTACCATGGGAACCTTTAGAATCAGATAAAAATCACTCACAAGTGACCCCATGGATGACTACCAAGAAATCCTCTTGGAAATGTTTCCTTTGGATGCTCTAATCGAGCAAGTGCCACCTCAAGAAAATTAGGTCCCCCCATAGAGAGTGAAACACCCTAATGGGACCAGATCAATTTGCTCGATCAGGACGAGCCTCACATGTCACAAACAGTTGTCAAAGCCAACAAAGGCACGTGGATCTCTGAAAATGATTATGAAGATGAAACTGAGATGGCATATCTCAATCATATGCGACAACAACAATACCTCATAAATATTGATGACATGTTTGAACAACTAAACATGGGGCCAAGGCATAGGTGGCACCTAAACCCAACACAGTTGGACCAAGTGTTGCATCCACCCCCTTGGGTATACAAAGAGCGCCTTTCACCTAGAGACCCTATAGAGTTATCAGTGCCAAGGAAAGATCCTATCCTTTTATCTACACATAGGGCTGATCCATTTATGCCAATACCCCTAGAGCTAGATCTGAAGCACAAAAATCATCAAGGATGTCTGAGTCACCACCCACGCAGTAATGGAGACCAAAATCATTCCATAAACATGATCTCCATTGACTTAACCATCCCCATATGCAATCCAGTCGATCCAACATGGTCATTATATCTAGACCTAGATGCCATAGACTAGGATTGCGTTAATTCACCACCATCCCCATTAGAGTACTATCCTTGTGGTGAGATGCTTCATTTCACCCCAGGACCAACTCAGGATATCTTCCATGTTGAAGAGGGACCCGAAGTTCCTAACGCAGATCTAAATTTAGTGAATGATATCCACTTGATCCCAAATCCACACAAATTAGAGGATGGGTCCCACATGTCAGTCGAGGAGATAATTGACGTAGACATCGGCTCTGATCTAATGAATCCATAGATCATCAAGCTAGGGGTAAGTCTATCCCCCGAAGAGTAAGCTGACTACATTGCCCTTCTCAAAGAAAAGAAGGAGGTTTTTGCATGGTCCTACAAAGACATGTCGGGTCTAGACCCGTAGCTAGTCACGCATAACCTAATGCTTGATCCAACAGTCAAGCTAATTAAGCAAAAACTATGTAATATGCACCCAACAGTGGCCTTAATGGTCAAAGATGAATTATAAAAGTTGTTGGATGCATAGTTTGTCATCTGCATGGATTACCCACCATGGTTGTCCAACATGGTACCTATCAAAAATCCCGATGGGAGGATTCGCATATGCACTAATTTTTGAGATCTAAACAAAGAGAGTCTTAAGGATGATTTCCCCTTGCCTAGCATCGATGCATTGGTAGATGATACAACAGGCCACAAAATTTTATCCCTCATGGATGGTTTCTCAAGATACAATCAAATTCGTATTAATCCTGAGGACCAACTAAAAATGGCATTCACAATGCCTTGGGGAACATTTTGTTATAAGGTCATGCCCTTTGGCCTTAAAAATGCTAGTGCCACCTACCAACGTACCATGACATACATCTTCCATGATCACATGCATAAAAATTTGGAAGATTACATGGATGATTTGTTCATAAAATCTCTTTTGCACCCAGATCATCTTGATGACTTAAGCAAGATCCTCGATCGCCTCATCGAACACAAAGTCAGAATAAACCCCAAGAAATGTGTATTTTGCGTCACATCTAGAAAACTCTTAGGTTTCATAGTCTCAAAATGAGGCATCGAGGTGGATCCACATAAAGTCAAGGCAATCCTTGAAATGCTCCCCCCAACTACCATCAAGCAGCTCAGAAGACTACAGGTAAAGGTCACATAAATTAAGCGCTTCATAGCACAACTATCTGACAAGTTTCAACCCATGAATAAATTATTGCACAAGGGGGTAGCATTTCATTGGGATGATGAGTGCTAGTCAGCCTTCGATGACATCAAAAAATACTTGGCTTCGTCGCCAGTATTGGCACCACCTAAACCATAAGTATCATTCTATTTATACATCTCAGCTACCGAGGTGGCACTGGGTGCCATGCTAGCCCATAAAAATGAACTATACAAAGAACATGCTACTTACTATCTTAGCTGCACCCTGGTAAGTTATGAACTTAACTATGCATACGTTGAGAAACTATGCTTGGCAGTGGTGTTTGCTACCAAAAAGCTATGTCATTACATGCTGAGCAACATGATGTATGTTGTGTCTAAGGAGAATCCATTACGATACATGATGAGTCATACTTATCATAGTAGCCGCATGAAAAAATGGATCATTTTGTTGACAGAGTTTGACATCGAATTCATTGGACAGAAGTCCATCAAAGGTCAAGTCATCACCGATCAACTAGCAGAGGCTCATCTCGAAGATGATCAACCTTTGACCATGGAGCTACCTGATGATGAGGTCTTCCATGTCTCAAAATTACCATATTCTGATGAGCTTGAGTCACAGGCCGACATAACCCTATATTTTGATGGTTCTAAATGTGATCAAGGGGGTGGCATGAGAATTGTATTATTCACACCACAAGGGGATCCAATGCCTCTATCATTTAAACTTGATTTCCCATGCACCAAAAATAATGCAAAATATGAAGCCTTGCTCATAGATCTTCAAACAGCCATCACCATGAACATCAAATGCCTAAACATCTTTGGTGATTCGCTGTTAATCGTCAACTAAGTGAAATGGTATTCCAATGTAAATGCCTAGTTCTACAAGACTAAAAAACCCTTGTGGATAAATTCTTGGCAAATCTTGAATGGTACAACATCGAGGCACTCCCTTGATCATCGAATCATTTTGTAGACACTATGGCCTCCTTGGGGTCGCTAATATTGCAAGACCCTTCTAGTGAGATGATAACCATTCAAGTCAAAACACTATCACAATATGCAATGGAGCATGCAAGCTTTGACATAACGCCAAAAATCCACTTGATCCAGATTGAACCATCTCATGATAGGTTTTCTCAAATCCATGATAGATTGAATCATGTCAACTAGGGGTCCTTGTTCTCCCATATTCCCATTAATAGCAACATAATGCTATTCTTACAAGTTCTTTCTCGCTCAGCTTTTTCTAGGGATGAACCTCAAGAGGGATTGGATGTTCATACCATCGAGGCTTCTAATCAGTAGGATTGGTACACACCCATAAGAGACTACCTCAATTTAGGTAACCTCCCACTTGGATTGTTGCACGTCGTGAAAAGATAATTCAAACAGAAAGCGACAAAACATGTCTTGCTAGGAGACATTTTGTATCATAGAATCTACGAAGGAATCCTCCTTCATTTCTTGGACCAGTAGGAGTCCGCTTGGGTGATCACCCAAGCACACGATGGTACATGCGATGGCCACATCAGTGGTATGGCCATCACAAAGCGCATTATCCACATGGGCTATTATTGGCCATATTTAGAGTAAGATTGTTGCACGTATGTAAGAAAGTGTGTGAAGTGTCAACACCATGCTAACTTGACACATGTACCTTCTCAGGCCTTGCAACCAATTCAATTGACTTGTCCATTATTGCAATGGGGCGTAGATCTAATAAAAAATATCTTCCCCTGTGTCATCAGGCTGTCACACTTTCATCATAACTACCACAGAGTACTTCACCAAGTGGGTGGAAGCAATTCCACTTACTTCTATGACTAGAACCCGCATTGTAGAGTTTATTTTACATAACATTATATGTCATTTTGGTATTCCATCCAAGATCATCTCGAATAATGGGATGTCGTTCAAGAACAAATATGTGCATGCTTTGACCACAAAGTACAAAATTTAGCATACTTTTTTGACACCCTATTATCCACAGGCAAATGGGCAAGTAGAGGCGTCAAACAAAATGCTAGTTGCCATCCTCAAAAAGACATTTGCATATAGTCATAAGGATTGGCACATTCAAATACCACTTGCTCTATGGGCTTATCGCACTAGCATTCGAATGCCCACTAGGGCAACTTCATTTTTGTTGGTGTATGGCTTTGAGGCAGTCATGCCTCTCGAGTTGGAAATTCTTTCCCTATGCATATCAATGCAAGAGTTCATCGATGATGACAGTATATGACAGGCCCAGTTAGACCAGCTTACGTTGCTTAATGAACAATGCATCAATGCTCTCAAGCATTTGCGTATCTACCAAGAGCAACTTAAGAAAGCATACAACATGAAAGTTCACCTGAGGGACTTTCAAGTTGGTGACCTGGTCTTAAAAGAGAACCAACAAAACTCTAACTTGCCACCCCATCTAAGGGACAAGTTCACAACAAAATGGTTAGGTCCTTATGTAATTGATAGCAAAATAGGACCTGGAACATACCGGCTAGCCTCTCTTGATGGAATCAAGGAACTAGAACCCTTGAACATCAGTCATTTGAGGCCATTCCATATTTAAGAGAGACAGCCCAACCAAAAATCCCCAAGGATTCCTGTAATCGCTTGGTCATCCAAAAACACCCCAAAGGTATCTATAAACCCTTTGGTCACCCCAAAATCCCCAAGGATTCCCGTAATCACTTGGTCACACCAAAATGCCCCAAAGGTATCTATAAACTCTTTGGTCAAAAAAAATGCCCCAAAGGTGCCCATAATCCCTTTGGTCAAACCAAAAAGCTCCAAGGATTCCTATAATCGCTTGGTCAACCCCAAAATGCCCCAAAGGTGCCCATAATCCCTTTGGTCAAACCAAAATCTCCAAGGATTCCTATAATCGCTTGGTAAATCCCAAAATGCCCCAAAGGTGCCCATAATCTCTTTGGTCAAACCAAAAGCTCCAAGGATTGCCACAATCGCTTGGTCAACCTAAAATGCCCCAAAGGTGTCCATAAACCCTTTGGTCACCCCAAAAAGCTCCAAGGGTTCCCACAATCTCCTGGTCAACAAAAAATATTCAAAAAAAAACAAAAAAACAATACATAATAAAAAATAACAAAAAAATTGCATCTCACTTCCATGCATACTCGTAAAAAATCAAAACACAAAAAAAAAATAGCTACATTAGGCATCACATACATACATTGCACATTTGTTGATTATATAAGTCTAGAGCACCATAGAATGTAATTACAGGCAATTCCATCATTCTCCACATTTTTTCACTTTGAAAATAATTCAGCAAAAATAAACGCCCTTCACATTTTTCACAACATCATAGTCAGTTGTCTTCTAATGTATCTAGGGTTTTCGCCATTCAGCTGTCATTAGATTTCTAGCCAAAAATTGTACAAAGTCAGAAATTTTTACAAATGTAGAGTTCTCCTTGGATCACACCTTGTTACGTAGCATCCCAACACAAGCTAAAACACATTAAAAAAATTCCCAAGTTGTGTAAACAAAATATGAAACCTGCATAGCAGACTCGGTTACCATAAGTGAAACAATTATCTTGCTCATCCCCCTGTGCGAATGATCCCAAGAATGCTGAGAGTTGGAAAAATGACAAGCATATTCCCTACCCAATTCCCCCAAAATAAACAGTGGTTTTCACCACTATCACAAATCCCCAAAGTCTCAAAGGGTTGCAACCATCACAAATTGCAAAAATTCAAAATTCAAACTCCAAAGTTTGATATCCACACCCTTAAAGTGCACACATCAAAAAGCACAAGCAATAGTGATTCTCATCACTCAATATCTAAATCCCTTGCTCAAAAGAAAAAAAACAAAAATAAACAGTGATTTTTATCACTATATAAGAGCAAGTATCCCAATACAATTAAATAAAATAAGGGAGTCGAACTTGAATCCTTGAAACTCTCAGCATTCAGAAGGTCATGAGGTGATCCTTAGTACCAATTTGGTGGATAGCCTATCGGTCACTGGTGGCAAACCTCCCACATGATGATATATCTATCACATTAAATTGTGTACAGATCAATGTTTTCATGTGGATGAGCTAGCTTATGGTATCCTAGATGGCACTGTAGATTAATCTTACTAAATATGACAAAGAAGTTAGTGAAGCTAATTAGGTGATCCTCAGTACAGGTTTGGTTGACAGCCTATCTGGCACTGGTTGTATCCTGACAAATACCACATAAACAAACTCAATTGCACACACAAGGATGCAAAATAACTTGGTCGAACTCAATTCATACCTTATTCAATAGTCTTGTAAGATAAAAGTATAGTATTGGCTAGTTAGTTAAAACATCTGAGTCTCATAAAACCTTAACTACATTCTAAACCAACTGTGATACATTCCATTATTACACCACCATCAAAAATATATACAAAACAAAAGAAAAATATATACATAAAAAGTCATTTCATAACGCAATCACCTAGTACAAAAAAACCATTTAAGTCCTTGTACAGTCTATGATGCCACCGCCAAATATCAACAACTCAATTCATCCATCCCATATGCATACATCATATAATTAGAAACACCGCATTCACAATAACATATGCATACATCAATGTAAATACATGTGCATAAAATCAAACCATAACAAGTGTATAAACACAAAGAAAGTCATGTATATATGTAGTCAAAAAGGCCCTCAGGCTACAATAAAATAGTCCTCGGACCTCACCAAAAAAAAATAAAAATAAAACCTCAAAAACCCCCAAGCCTAGGGCATCAGCCACCATGATCACATAGGATCGGTGCTATAGGAACTACCCCCAGTGGTGTGGGTCCTATGGGACCTCTCAGGGTGACTACTGCTAGCCCCCGCATCACACCCACTAGCGACCCCCTCATCCAGCCACCTGCAATGAGAAGAGGCTGACTACTCAGTATCATTCTCTCTCATCTGACACAAAGATCCACCTCTAGGAGCTCAGGTAACTGCCCACTGAGGCGGATAATCTCTGCCTCCAACTTCATTTGATGCCAAACCAAATCCATCTCCCATCGATGGTATGTAGCCAATGCATCATTGCACTATGCCAACTGAGTTCGTAGGAGATCCCTCTCCCATGAAGCATCTGTGTCCCCATCCCACCAACGGTACGCAGCCAATGCATTCTCCAACTCTGCCAACTGATTCCATAGGATATCCCTCTCCTACAAAGCATCCTCAAGCTCCTCATACTATCTCCAAAGTAGATCCTCCAATCGTGTTATCTCAACATGAAGCCTCACATCCATACCCTCTAGGACTTCCTGAGTCATAGGCATATCAGGGATGGTAGGCCACTCTAGATTCCACTGCTCTGGGATGTCCTGTGTGTTTGACTACTCTAGAATCCCAAAATCATCCCCCCCAAAGCTATCAACCTCCACCATGTTTGTATCCTCAAGCGGAGCCCCCCAACCCTCTCTTGATGCCTCTACACCCTCTACACCTGCTATTGCCGCCTCTGGACCTCCTAGAGGCCCCTCACCCCACCATCGCCACATTGTCCACCACTAGTCATATTCTATAGTCACCCTAACATTGTCCACATCAGGGACATCGATCGTTGCATTTGAATCCTCACCTAGTGTCTCAATGAACGATCAGGCCAGAGTCCTCTCGTTGCCCTAATGCGGATAGATCAAGGGCTCACCAGGAAACCCCTGGCACACCCTAAACTATTGCATCACCTAGACATATAAGAAATACTCTTGGTCAGTCCCATGCCACCCAATCAGCCATCTCCTCCTATGCACCCACTATAGCCACTCTCCCACTTCAAGCTAGGTTGGATAGTCCCGATATGGATGCCATAGTGCCCTACAACACATCCCTTGGAACAAGACGTGCGAAGGCATCAGAATAGTGCCCTACGACACCTACCCACCATTGAATCTACCTCTTCTCCTTAGACCTCTACCACAAAGTTGCATACCCTATATCCCTGTCCACCATCTCTACCCAAGTAGTCCACGGCAAACCCTATGGTCTCTCCATAACTATGTGATATCATCCCTAGCACTGCAACAGATAGTTGCATCCAATCCTAGGCCTATAATCATTCCACCCTAGGATGAGTGCTCTAGTTAGCACTCGTACCACCCTAGGCCAATTACAAAATTGGTATTCGTCCCACCCTGGGACGATTACATAGCAAGAAAATCAAAAACAACAAAAACAACAAAAACTGCACCCAAATGCACAAAAAATAGCAATAAAATTGTCAAATAAGAGTGCTTTTGCACTTGACATTCTTGGCATTCAAAAAAAATTTCGGGGTCACAAATATTCACTATCCTACTCCCTAAGAAGGCTACCATAGTTGGACCGCTCCACGGGAGGATGGATTTTCTAGAATTTCATCCCCAAACAGCATCACAAAAAGGATCCAAACCCACCCAAAAATAGCAATAACATTGCTAAAAAAGGCACCTTTGCGCCTATGCTTCTTGGCATGAAAAATAGATGTCGTGGTCATAAATCCTCACTATCCTACTCTCTAAGAAGACTACCATAGTTAGACCTCTCCATAAGAGGATGGGTTTTCAAGAATTTCATCCCCAAATGGCGTCACAAAAAGGGTCCAAACCCACCCAAAAATAGCAATAACATTGTCGAACAAGACGCCTTTGTGCCTGCACTTCTTGGTATCCAAAACAAACATCAGGTTCACAAATCCTCACTATCCTACTCCCTAATAAGGGTGCCATAGATAGAATGCTCCATGGGAGGACATATTTTTGAGAATTTCATCTCCAAACGACGTCACAAAAAGGGTTACACCCATCAAAAATAGGTCAAATTGTTGGGAAACTGCATAAGCATTCAACGGAAAACAATTTAAGGTACCCTTAAAAAAGCCATCTTGGGTCAAGCGACTCGTCGCTTTTTCCATATCGGTCATTCCCTCATCGATTTGTCGCTTGAGGGGGTAGTCACACTTAGTCACCAATCAACAAATACACACCTAATCAAGGAAATGGCATGCATTCAAAGAATCATTGACAAAGACAATCATGCTCCTGCTTGGGGCATAAAACAAGCAATAATCACAATCTGATCAAACACTTGGGATTCTAGAATCATGAACTCAAGGTACCCATAGACAAAAGTTTGCACCCTTTGTCTATTCATGACTAAAAAATGTCCAAGATCAAGTAACGCCTCACCAAAAAAGGTTAACACTTGAAGTAAGCTCCTTAGCTCGTCAGAAGCAAGGATTCAAGAATGCGTGCCCTTTCCATACTTGGGGCATCAAAATTTGGTTAGGTCACTGAGAAACCCTAATCATTAGTGCTTCAGTTATCTATTTTTGCTCAACACTGCACCACGCACAGCGTATCCCAAAGAGGGGAATTTGTAGACACCAAAACAACACCAATCCAATTATGTGACGACAAGCACTGATCAAATTGACATAAACCACCCCTAGGGCAGCCCCCAAAGGTTAAAAAGTGGTCCTAACCACTTCCATAGTAGTTTTGGAAGGTCAGAGGTCAATTTGGCACCTTTTAGGCACTCTGCTCCCTACTCATTCCACCCTAGGACGATTACAAACTGGTATTCGTCCCACCCTGGGATGATAAGTAGTATTCGTTCCAGGGTGGGACGAATAGCAGGTTTGATGGGCAAAAGGTCAAACCTTGACAAATGGTAGCTCAGATCCACCACTTAACTCCTCCTTAAATGCATGGAGTGCGAGTGAGCATTTTAGAGCTCAAAGAGGCAGTCATAGGGGCATTCATGGAGCTCTTAATCAGGGAGGAATCTTCTTCCCCCTGGTAAGGCATGATCGCCAAGTGGCACCTCTGCATGCTCATTCACAAGAGACCCTTAGGTCTATAAAATGGTGAGTCTTCTCACCCCAAAAAAAGGGATAGAGCAGGATCATTTGGAGCAACAGAGTGCTGTCGAATTACATCCTCACCCATCATTTGTGCTTCTTACATCTTTGATCTCTCTTTTGGAAGGGATGTTATTGGGTGATTATTGGAAGCACAATTCAGAACCAAAACCCAAAAATTTAGCCACAATACCCCACCTACTTTTTTGACACAACCCCATAAGAGGTTTTGGACCCATCCCAAGTGGATTGGTGTCGAAACCGAGCCCCAAATGGTGGGCATCCTGCCCCCGGGTGCTCCCCGCACTACTGCAGTCCTAATCGCCCCACTCGTGATTAAAAATTTGTGGCAGATTTCCCTAATGTTTCTTTTGCATTTAATTCTAGGTCATCCATATATGTTGTCATTTAAATTTCATGTCATTTGGATAAGTTTTGGCTGTGATTTTATTATTTCTTGCTTTCACTAACCTACAGGGAGCGCCATCGAATACAGGGTGACCGAGGTAGAATATGCAAAATCCAACCATCTGGGTCGTCCCAAAATGCCCCATTTTGTCTAACCCCAACTTTTTAGGTGTTTTTGAGGCCCCTGTATGGAACATTTAGGAGGTCACCTACTGACATTTTATGACAGTCCTAATCGTCCCACCCTAGAGTGATTAGAAATATGTGGCATATTTCTTGACTATTAATTTTGCAATGTGTTCCTGGTAATTTTTTCTTGCTTCTGTTAAATTTTCAGCTCATTCTAATATTTTTTAGTTATCATTTTAATTATTTTATGCATGCATCAACCACAGGCCTTGGGGATCGCATGTTTCCCTCCATCCATAGGTTCTACTAACTATTTACTATTTCTCTGAATGTAGGATCCCAACACCAGAGGGGCAGCAAAGAACCATAGATGCACTCATGCAAGCGGCAGCGACGTTTGGTCTGCCCATTTTCAATGTGGGCACATGGGAGATCCCAAAGGGGAATGTGTTATTTATGGTGTAACGAAACTATTTCTGGCGCTCCCAGCCCCTAAAAATGGAGGAGACGCATTGTAACCCGATCTCGAGCAAATTAATATAATAAAGGGCTACACGTTTGCATTTGCTTTAAATATCGTTTCAATTCATTTTTTTTCCCTCTTTTCATGCATTCTCGTTTGTAAGACTTATCATTATATTTCCATTTTGTTTGCTTTTGTATCCTCGTGCTTTCATTACCAAAAGAGAAAAGGAAGTGTCTAAGTGGCCAGAGTAGAAGGAAAGGAAGCATCTAAGTGGCCAACATAAAATAAAGAATAAATGATTGTGAGGCCAACATAGAAGAGAATAGAGCGATCAAGTAGCCACTATAGAAAAGAATGAAGAGATCGAGTGGCTAGTGTATAATAAATGGAATTATTTGAGCATCCAACATAGGAGAGACAAACTTATATAGCAACCAACAATAGAAACTAAGTAGCCAATATGAATAAGAAATTTAACAAGTTATCAGATTATTATCCATAAGAGCTTTAGTAGAAGCGATTTCCAAGAAATTTCAATGTCTTTTCCAATGCATGTTCCCTACCTTACTTTCCAACTAAAGAAACAAATCAGAACCCTAAGTGCATAATATTGAATGTTAGCCAATGCATTGCAAATAAATATGAGTATATCAGAAGGAGTCATCAATGTAAGTAATGTATATGTATTACTATAGCAAGTGTTATTCTATTTTCAACTCTTTAGAAGAAAGATACATTTCAAAAAATATGGAGGAAAATTATGTTTGAATTTTTATTAAGTTTTATTACAACGGGTGTTATAACGTTTTCCATATTCTTTGAAGTTTATTTAATTATTTTTAAAAATTTAGATATATTTGATTTTATGGAGTGTAATGGAATTTTATTAGTTTGGTTTTGAGTTTTAAGGAGTTATAAGGTCTAAAGATTTGAAATTTTTAAATTTCTGAAATTAGAAATTTTGTATTTAAAGTCAATTGAAGTTATTTAAAGTTTTATGAAGATACATTATTTTTGCAAAATTAAATTTAATAGGGAGATAAAATAATTACTACATCAAAAGACTTAGAAACTTAAAATTTGTAAAAAATATTATTTAAATTGTTTAATTTAGGATATATAAGGATTGCTACTTAAAAGTTCTTGAATGAGTTCCATTATGTCAAATAATAAAATCTTCCTTTTTGAATCTCAACTTTTGAAAGGACCAAATTTTGCATCATGAAAGAGTAAAATAAAATCAATTCTTATTGTAGAAAAACTATGGGATATAGTAAATGAAACAAAGAACAAACCATGAGGATGAAAGAGAAATGCAAAATTTGAAGAAAGTGATGCAAAGGCAATCATATTAATTACATTTGGAATAACTGATGAAATACAACCATACTTAAGTGGAGCAAAATCTTCTATAGATGCATGGAATACATTATGCAAAATATTTGAAGGGGAAAGCAAAGTGACAGTTTTGAATTTGCAATCTCAATTATGCTTCTTAAAGGTTAATAATGGAGAAAGTATAGATCTCTTTCTTCGAAAAGTATCTGATATAATGGTAAAACTATTAAATCTAGGAGAAAAAGTAGAAGATAAATTTCTTGTTCAAGTTACACTAAGGGCACTTCCAAAATTTTATAAATATTTAGTTACTTCTTTACAAGTTCTTAGTAAAGAGATTGCATTTGATGATTTAGTCAATATTATTCATGAAAATTATGTAGAGAGTTTATTCAAGGATGAAATGACTATTAATTCCTTGGTATATGAAGAAAATATACCAAGTAATACCACTACAATTTCCAGGTATAGATATAAATGGAATTCAATATTTTATCATATATGTAACAGAAAAGGTCATAGTACAATTTTTTGTAGATATAATCAAGGAAATCATAATCAATAAAATTAGATGAGTATGAATCAAGAAAATCAAATAATTAAAATAGTTTAACAAATATAATATTAGTGTGAGTATAGATACAATCCACAATGACAACAATTTCAATCTCAATACCAACAACGCCAATATTAGCCTCGGTATCAATATGATCATCAATAACAACATCAATTACAATTTAGAGAAGAAAATAAAAAAGAAATTTAGTTTAAAAAATTCATGAAATTCAATATTCTCTTACAACAAATCTCTTGTCTAATGAAGATATTCATTCCTCAAATTTTATTTATGATACTAATGTTGCAAATGTTATACAACATCAAGATACAAAAAATACCTTAGAAATATGACATGGAAATATTAGAACTAGGGCTGAAAAGAACAAAATAGAGAAATAAAAGAAGAAAATTAGGAAATCAAAAAGCAAGAAAGCTAAAAGTGATACAAATGAAAAGCAAGTGTCAAATCAAGAACCTGATGAACCTCATACAAGATCGTATACAGAAGACTCAAGCAAAACCCTAAAAGATGTAGACTTGAATATGAAGACAGATTGAAGACTAAAGTCTTCTATAACCAAAAAATGTGATACAGGGGGGTGTTGGAGAATATTTTATTATTTGGTACATGTAAATATACGTCCATATTTCATTACTCGTATATATAGTTCTACTATTTATTGTTGATATTTCAACGTTTATTATTGTCGTGTCTTTATCTTGGAACCTGTGATATTTTGAGATGGTAAGGCTTAAAATCCAATAATAAGAAATATATTGGACATCCTAGATGACTAGCACTATAACAAGTTGATGTGTAACATGTGGGACCATAATTGAAATACCTCCTAAATAATTTTGGTTTCCATTTGTTCCTTTAATACTGAAAATGATAATATATATAAGCATGATGGAGATAAAAATATCTTTGATATGTTCAATGCTTCAAATCATTTAGGATGGATGCCTTTGAATATTATTTTTCAATAAGAGTATAAATATTGATAATAATGACAATGGAGATAAAGAAATAAAGAGTAGCGATGAAGAGGGTTCACCTCATAAAAATCAAATTAATAGTCACACTAAGAAGCCAATATTAAATGGAAATCATTATATCAAAAAAAAATATTATATTGATTAGCTTATCCTCTTCGGATTCCCTTAATACTAAACAGACTTGTACTAAACAACATGACATCCTAGTACGATAACTTACCTTGACCTCTCTTTTTTAAGAGAAGATATGTAAAAGACTTGAATAAATATTGAAAATATGTGGTATGTGGTGCAAAGGGTATCCAAGAGTGTTGATACATAAATAAAGTTCTCTCACGAAAATACTTGGTGGAGATATGCACCTGACAGTGTCCTTATGTATGGGTATGTGCATTTCACTTAGTGTATTCATTAATAAATGTCTTTGACCATGTGTGGCATCCAACTCAATGTGCGATAGAGCTACAATAATAGTGACACAAGAAAATTTTAAGAGTCAAGCAATGAGTGGAATGTTGGTCCTTTACAACGCCATATGTTTTCCTTCTATGGATTGATTAATGTGGTAAGGTGGATTCAAATGCATGAGACTCATGGGAAACATAAAATGATGGATGAGTATTATAAGGACTATTTAGTCTTATCATTACTCATACTAATAATAAGACTTCCATGAGGTGACCTCCTATAATGAGAGAAGTAAAATTTCCCCTAAGGTGTTTCTATATTAACTTTCATATCATAACATCAATATTTATGTCAAGGTAATCTCAAGACCATATTTTTTTTAATGTTTTTGGTGATGGCTAATGGGAGGTGGATTGGTGCAAGAGTTAGATGTATCATAGAATCATAGAAGTAAATTATATGTTGCTACATTGATGATAATTTGGTTCCAGATACATATGGTACTACAAAATGATGCTAAATTTGTTTCACTTAATAGTAGTCTAGTAACATTGACAATTGATAAATGAAATTAAAGGAATTTTAAAATTGCATTAAAAATACACTACTCCTTAATAACTAATATTTATTTATTTATTTTTAATTAGATTGAAAAATAATTAAAAACATAAAATAAAAAATTCCTTTTACTTTACTAAGAAATACAATTATATTTCTTTTTTTTTTAAATAAAATCCTATAAAGCTCATATATTACTTTATAATTTATTTTAGCAAGATCAACAAATTATCCAAGATTTCTTATTGCTTCCTTCTAAACGGTTTATCCCTCCTAAAATTGATATTTTCTTCATGTGCTTATTAGATTAAATATTTCATCTCCCATTTCCTAATAATAATAGTTGTCATCGCTCATCATGTGAAGGAAGCAAAGACATGCTCATCATGTGACGGAAGCAAAGACACACGTGGAACCATATCACGTGGTATATAGGCAAAGAGATCAACTTGTCCAACTTGTCATCTATCCTTGTATTTTCTCTCTTGAAGGTTGGTTGGGATGGATAGAAGTTAATAATATCTCCTTTACTCACTTGAGCGGAGTTAGGTAGAATGTCAAGATGACCGTCCTGAGCTCCAATCTCTTACTGTGGACAAGAAGGTCCAAAAAATCTTGAAAAAAAATAATGTGCTTCAGTGTCTTTTAAAATTTAATGGTCATCAGTAGGAGATGGCCAAGCATCTTGCTTACTCGTAGTGTGAAGGGATGGTGAGAGTGAATTCAGTGGAATTTGAGATAAACATCCCACTAATCGTCAAGACAACAAGGTTGGTGGCGGATGGTATGGTTCATAATAGGGAGAATCACTCCCTAGTGAAGGAAGTGCAAGTGTTTCTGGGTGGCGAAGATCTAGTTAGGACCCATAATGAGTTTAGACGAAATTCTATTAAGCCCCCTGGGATTGAGTAGTGCTGGTGATAATGCAGTATTTTACCTTAGATGAGAATATGGCTATTTTTAGGATCTACCACTTCATGATTCTTAACCATCTGTGTCATAATAAAATGATGAACATCCCATCGTTTCTCTTCTAGTATTTGGCAAGGACTATCTCGAAGGTGAAGAAAGAAGTGGCTCTGGACCCTTTGCACAAAGGTCTTCTTAAGCTAATTTTTTATTACGTAGTGAAGCAAAGGGGCCTTGATGGGGACAATATTCTCAATGCGTTGATTAATGCTCTGGTCCCTGTGGTGGGCTATCTGATCTCTTCGATTTCTAGGGATTTTGAGGCCTCATTCTAGGAGGCTATGGAAGCCATCCTCATTGCTATGAAATTGATGGTTTTTACGGAGTCTACTCCGAGAGGCATTGGCGGTAGTGATGAGGGCACCTGGAGGTCTAAGCATCTAGTGGCTAAACGGGCGATTACTAGTAAGGACTCGATGATTGTGAACTATTCTAATTCATGGAATTTTTCTCCATCGACTAAGAAGTCTAAGCTGATCTTGGAAGTGGGAGGAGCAAAGAGAATCTAGAATCTGGGATTCCAGTTGATTGGTTACAAACCAAAGGATTTCAATTCGATGATCCTAAAGTTGCAGAGCTTGATGATTGATTACATGCAGACATCAATTGTTTATGCTGAGAAAGTGTTGGCCCTCATAGGATGGCAAATCCTCAATGGAGATAATGATAAGGATGAGAATGGGATAGGTCTTAGCGGGACAAAGTTATAAGACTGGGTGGTGTGGTTTTGCTTCTTCCTTGGTTTGTTCAATGTTTGGGGCCTGCATGCCTGGTCAGTCTACTCTATTTATTTTGGCCTCCATGCATGGTTGGTCCCCTGCGTGGGTTGGTGGTCATTGGGTTCTGATTTCTAGGTTGGTTTAGCTTGTTGTATATAGTTCTTGGTATCTAGATGTTGGGTTTGGGTTGGTCTCTCTTTACCTCCTATTTAGCTTCGAGGTTAGATCCAATTTTTGTAAAAGTTTAAATACCCTTTCAAAACTTCATCTCTCTTATCAAAAAAATAATAGTTGTCATCGCATATAATAAATAACTTTCCTATTTACTAATTTATCTTAGCAGTGTTAATTGTCTCGTGTAAAATGATTTCATAGAATCAAAGTGTAAGATGATTTTATAGGATCAAATTCTAAAGATTGATTTTTTTTCTCAATAGGTGGTTGAAAACTATCCCTATATTAATCACGAAAAGCTTTGTATGTTTTATTATTCACTAATTGATTTCCACATATAGGTGACCCATCCAAACTCTATACTCTAAAGATAATTGTCTCGTGTAAGATGATTTCACACGATCAAACTCTAAAGATTGATTTTTTTTTTCTCCCACATATAGGTGACCGATCAAAACTCTAAACTCTAAAGATGATTGTCTCGTGTAAGATGATTTCAGAGGATCAAACTCTAAAGATTGTTTTTTTTTTTACTCCCCTTGTTCATTTGGGATCAATAGGTGGTTGAAAACTATCCCTGTATTAATCACGAAAACCTTCGTATGTTTTATTATTCATTGATTGGTTCCTGATCAAATGTGGTTTCCTCTTCGGCCGGTTGGAAAAAAAATAAAATAAAATAAATTACTGTCATTATTACTTCTTTCGGTAAACCACGCTCTCGAGAAACAGTTTTTTCTAGAGAGTTCAGACTTGCTAAGAGCAACACTTCAGAAAAGAGAAAATGACAACATTGTACAAATACGTAGTTAACTTATGACTCTGTTTTTGAACAAATAACTATTATTGTCGGCGTCGTGAGATTTAAATTTTCAAATCGAAACCCGTCAGTTTCAAAGTCGCGACTATTTGCCACCACTGAAAAAATATAAGAATGATGTGTGTGCAGTCGAGAAGCTTGGTTCGTCCAATCATCTCCTCTCCTTTGGCCGTGTGCGGTACAAAGGTTTTCAATATCATTGACGGATCTCACCGTAGCCAGACTTTCACATTATTCCGCGTACGAGCCCATAGAACGAATAAGAAATTTTGCCTAAAGAAAACAATTTAGTACAAATGAAGTTATGCTTCCGATATTTTCTCCAAGTGCAATTTTCTCGCTAGCGTCGTTGGCGGCAATGTTTCTGATGATAAACCCATCTTTCTTGTATAAAAGGGCATCCATCCATAGTCTGCAATCCGTGTATTTGCTTGCTTAGATTTTCATCCCGAGAATAATAGCTCTCTCTGCAGCGGTGAGACACTCATGCCTTGTGAGTTTCCCTTTGCTCTGATGTGCGACAGTCGCGTATGGGCAACTTAATGCAACATTTTATAATTTGACATGTCCCAATCTGTTGTCGACAGTTAAAGCCGCGGTGAAGCAGGCGGTCGCCAACGAGAAGCGCATGGAAGAGTCGCTTCTCCGCTTTCATTTCCATGACTGCTTCGTTAACATAAGAATTTCAGCTCCGTAGTTACGTCTCATGGACAAGATATTCCCAGAACTATGATGAATTACTCCGTGTTTTACTTTTATTTTTAACGACATGGTAACGATCAATCTAAGCTGGGATTTGCAGGGTTGCGACGGGTCTGTACTGCTGGATGACTCCTCGACCAAAACAGGAGAAAAGACTGCACTTCCAAATAATAATTCGGCCAGAGGATTCGACGTCATAGACACCATCAAATCTCAAGCGGAGGCAATTTGCAGTGGAGTTGTCTCTATTGAAAATAAATTCATTTTGGTCAACGTCAACGGACGAGGGTGTTGATCTTCCTGAATGTTTTGGCATTGAACAGTCTAGCTTAACATTTCAGAATAATTCAGCACAGCAAGAATTCTAGATTGTTTCAGCACTACCGACCTCGAGAAGCAACACTCGAGAAGCATCTTGTTGGGTCTATAAATACACGAATTCTACATTGTTTCAGCACTATCGACCTTGAGAAGCATCTTGTTGGATCTATAAATATAGACCTTTCCTCTTGCATGAGTGAAGTGGTCCTTTGTTCAAGGGCAATGTAATGGGTACAATGTAATGTAATGATAAAATTGTAGCAGCAATTATAGTATTCTGTGTTTTTAATACACCGTTTTTATATCTTGTTTTGTTAAATGATTCATTCTAAAAACCAACATTTGGTATCAGAGCCTTGATGGGTGTTAGGATTTCTTATCATCTGTAAGCTTGTGAAAAAATTAGTGTGGCTGCTAACGGTTGTTGAGGTCGCTATTGTTCCCACCGATGTGTGAACGAAGAACCTGCTAAGGTGGAATTTTTTGTGAAGGAAGCGCTCAACTAAGACGAATGTGTCTGCCATTCGTGTTCTCCATCTGTTTCACTTTGAAATATTCCTAGGGTCCAAGTATTCTTGGTCCCAAAGCTTGGATCATTGTTTGTACGCTCAACCACTACTGCAGTTTCAGTTAAAAAAAATCTTTTTGAAAAAAAATTATGTTTGAACTTGCTTCAAGATCGTTTGAAGAAATACCCATATGAAGAATTGGGGGAAACTACCCAAGGGTTGGCTACTAGGGTTTCAAGGGATTTACACATGGTAATCCTATGGGAGGTCCTGGAGATCACTAGGTGAATTTTTGCAAGTGGATTGCAGCTAAACCCTAGATTGATGTGACTTTGTTGTCATTAACTCTATTTTTGTTGTTGCACTATGCTGTGGAAAGTTGTTCTAGGGGGAAGTAATTGTAGCGACCCCAGGGCGCACGCACCACTCTTACCCTACTTGCAAATGTGTTTAAACCCCAAAAAATGAAATGAAAGACCATGAAAAAGCATATAACACGGAAGTAACAAAGATATGTCTCTTTATTTGTATTGAAACCCGGTTACAAGTCGGTCCCTCTTAGGGATACCCATTTTGATACAATGAGGTTACAAGTGGGTAAAATGTCCCCTCGCAAAGGGGTGGTGCGCTATCACAAGCTCCCCGGTTCCGCACATGGAAATGTATGAGGGCTTATAGATGCCTCCTTCTCCAGGTCTGTTCCCTAGAGGGATCCCTTTTGCTCTCGTATGTTGCAGATTCCGTCCGATGAACCTGTGGCCCTGTAAGCAATGAAACAACAACACACGCTTAGATGTCCGAGAATGCCTCCTCGGATGAGGTTGTTAGTAATGAATATATCAAAATGAAAGCAAGTGCAAATTAAACCTATGCTATGAAGTTGAATGAATGAAATGATGCTATGCTAATGATATGCTAAACAAAATAATGAAACTAATGTATAAAACCCTAAGCTAGGCCTGCGGGCCACTATCCAAGACAGCGGTCGCTAAAGCGAATCTTGCCCTCTTTGCTTCAAGGCTATGGATCAAAGCTTGTATCCGATGTTGAAATGATGGTTGCTTTGCTCGATATGTTGAATATCCTGTATGTGGGGAACCCTCAAGTGGACTCTCCCTCTCTTTGATCAAAATTTTGTCTTGTATCAAGATTGTCTCCTTTCTCAAAAACTATATATCTGGTGCTCTCAGGCTTGCACCTTTTAAAGTGTGTGAAACCCTAGGTCTATGCCCAAGCCCTAGGACTGAATCCCTCATGCGTAGTGAAGGTTAGCATGAGAAGCTTTTTGTCTTTTCTATGTTTAAAGACCAGTTAACTGAAATCTAACTGCAAACTTGAGTCTCCTATGCAAACTGGTCGTTAGCATGAGAAGCTTTGTCTTTGTCTATGTTTGGAGGCCAGTTAACTAAAGTCTAAATGCAAACTCAAGTCTCCTATGTGAACTGGCCATGAAAGGGAATGCAAAGTTACTCCCGCTCACCTTTATTGCATGCAGACTACCACTTCCACCCGTGATTGAGCATATTTGTTGGCAAAATGCTTTTTGTGGCTTAGCCGCTATCGTCTGTAGTGGCTAAGATCTGGTCGCTATTGTCTACAGTGGCTAAGGTCTGGCCGCTCTAAGCTTGAGCGGCTAAGGTCTGGCCGCTCTAGTCTTGAGCGGCTAGGCTTGGATGGGCTTAAAATGCCCCAGATGAGTGGTGAGAACCACTTTTGATGCTTGGAAAGTCCAAGATTATGTCATATGATCTTATGAATGTGCCTATGTGAGTAGCTCCCCTAAACATGACACATTTTAGGTGTCTACAGATGCCCCTTTTTGTGATGTGCTATGTGGAAAACACAACGTTGAGCAAAAACGTAGACTGATCTGTTTGTAGGGTGTATGGTGATCAGTGGTCTGATCAACGCTGGATGGCCCAATCATGCAAGATGGCGCGCACCCCTTGAATCATTGCCTCAACGTTCGGAGGACTTAGCTCAGTGGCTTGGACATGTTAAATTGCACTCATTCCTCAAACTCAATCGGGTAGCTTCAGCTGCTACAATAGTTCCGATCGGTAGGAGAGCTACTATTGAAGATGTCATGTCTGCTTACGTTCCCAACAAACAAGGGAAATTATGTGATTGTTGTATGCAATGATTCGTAGGATGAACATGATTTTGTTATGATCGAGTGATATTTTGTTGATTTTGATTATGATTATTTTGAAAATTTGAACTACCTCTTCACTCAACGAATTGGTGAAGAAATGACAATGAATGAAGCGACAAGTCGCTTGACCAATATGACTTAATCTGGTTCCTTTCTAGCATTTGTTCCTTCAATGGGTGAACCCCCATCCAAGTGTGATTCCAATTGTTTATGATAACCATCCATCCCTATCCCGAGGAGTGGTCCAACCATCAATAGCCTTCTTAGGGAGTTAGGATGAGTGATTCTATTTATGCTCATATTGTATCACTTTGGCTTAGTGTTTTTGATGTCATAAGGGAATGAGGATGATCCTATCGTACCCATGGAGCAGTTCGACCATCTTGGTCTTTTTTGGGTTTGAAGTGATACATCGTGATTCCAAAATGAATATTTTTGCCCCAAGTAGCCTTATGGTGACTTACTCGTCTTACCGAATTACATGGAGTGCAAGTCGTTGCAATCACTAAGTCGATAGAGTAAGTGACTGGATACGAGGCTTACTCGAGAATTTGTTTTATGTGATTTTTATGTTATTTTGGTCATTATGATGACTAGAAGTCTTCAAAATGTGCTTATCTGAATGTTTTTGTTGCTTCTCATGGAGGGGTTGAGGTTGTTTTTATCTAGGATCTCGATCACTGTCAGGTCCAGCGGCCACCAAAGGCCTGGTCCTTGGCCGCTCTCATCCTGAGCGGCCAAGCGATGTGGGCCGCTAACGTCAGCAATGGCCAAGGCAATATAAAAGTAAATCCTAGGGTTTTGTCTTTTCACTTTGCCAGTTGTCAATTTGCTTTCTTGGGCTCTGAGGTGAAAGTGACTTTTGTGATTTGGAGCATTTCTACGACTTGGAAGATCATGGCTGCATGGGGTGAAGCATCTTTGGGTGGAGGAGCCGGAGCTTCTCGAGTACTCCCTCAACCCTTAACCTTGCTTGTTTATTTTAGTTTTTGGGTAAAACTGAACCACATTAAGTAATCGGTAATTGAACCTCATTAAGCTTGTTGGCAATGAATCAAAACCCGTAGCTAGGCTTAGTTTAGGTTTTTATGTGGTGGGCTTGTCCCCATTTTGTTTTTAGCTTTTGTTATATTTTTTTGGTATTTTTTGGCCTAGGGTTGACGCGTCTGCCTCGTCACCCATCGGCCGCTATCGATCAGAGCGGCCAGGAAGGCCTGCAACTTGGCCGTTGTCATTGGCAGTGACCGGTTTGAATCCCAATGGTCAAAAAATTTGACCATTGGGGCTTGGCCGTTGTTAGCTTCAATGATCGATTTTTGGCCATTGTAGGCGACAGCGGCCAAGAACCCTTAGTGAAATTATTGATTTTTTTGAAATTTTGGGTTGATTTATTGATTTTTTTGAAGTTTTGACTTGTTTGAGTAGGTGCAACTCTGTTCTTTGCCTAGACTTAGGATAGCCCATCATTATTTGCCATTTTTCATGTTTATTGTGTGTTATGCCTTAGATGCATTGTAGTTATGATTCATTTTATTTTTCTTAGATTCTTACTGCTTGGGCTCGGGACCCGAAGCTCATGAATACACTTTTGCCCCTCTTGGATGGTGATGATTGGGCTTGGCTCAAAGTCCACGGGCTACAATACGTCACTAGATCATGCCTACCTTATGACTTTGGTCCATCGATGGGACCCTCGGACCAATACCTTCCACTTTCCTACCGGTGAGATGACCATCACGTCGGAAGATGTGTATAGGATCTTTCGGATCCCCTTTGATGGAGTGGCCATTGTCTCTTCGACCACTAATGATCAAGTTGCTATTTTCACTCGGGTGTTCGGAGGGCGCTCTACAGAGGCTCTCAAGGACACCAAATCTGGGGGAGTGTCCATCTCGCAGTGGTATGATGAGGGTGTCTTCTCTGCGAGGCATGCGGTGTTGCTGATGGTCATCAACAATATCTTGATTCTAGATTGCTCAGGTTTGAGGTTCCCGTGGAACCTCTTGGTGATGGTTTAGGACTTGTTGGATAGTGAGGAGCCTATCATCTATGCATGGGGTAGGTCTTTGTTGGCTCAGTGCTATGATGAGTTGTACCACATCCACCGGTGAGGTCGCATCGGCATTGCTTGCAGCTTGCTTCTATAGGTTTGGGGATGGGAGCACATCTAGGTAGATCACCCTAGAGGGCTTCCTACCGAGATTACAGTTATGGAGGAGTGGATGCAGTGCTATGCCACTAGATGGGCTCGAGAGCATGAGCTACGCAAGAGCCATCGTCATGCGGGGGAGCTTTCCCATTATACTACTACTTTCACTAGGTTACAGGTCGAGGATGTTATGTGGCACCCATATCATGAGTGCCCGATGTGGGATGATCCGACCAATTTTACTGCTAAGACGTGGCATGAGCGATGGCTCCTTGGCCATAAGGTTGTCATCCGAGAGAATTTCTTCTACTCTCGGGTTCTCCATCAGTACGGGCTACAACAGGACGTGCCTCTTATTCCATTTTTGTACAGGCACCTCACAGTGGAGAAGGACCTACCCCCATGGTAGATTACAGAGCTCTCAGATGAGGAGGATGCCCCAGTAGTTGACCCAGGAGTCATTGGGGGTGTTACAGAGGCATACACTCAGTGGTGGGGAGATCTGATGTGGCATGGTATCGATAGCTTGGGTCACGAGGATGATGGTGGGGATGATGGTACATATCTGACAAGGCATAGAGTCCGAGCTAGGACCGAGGTATGGGGCCAGCAAGTAGAGTAGGTGGTAGTGGAGGAGCAGGAGGCTCCTAAGGAGGATGAGGAGGAGTTGGAGCCCGAGGAGAGAGATTCTCCTCTAAGAGCATAGTTGCATGAGGTCGAGGTCGAGCTCCAGTCGATCCAGATCTAGGTGCAGCAGTGAGATGCTACTATAGCATAGTGGGATGCCACCATAGAGTAGCTCACAACATAGATACAAGCTTTGTAGGCTACTATCAAGGGTGGTACTACTAGGATGTAGTTTTTTGTTCCTCCTTCTACACCACAGGGGGATCCAGAGATAGATCCAAGGGTAGAGGTTCTACACCTATAGTCACTATTGGATGAGTATGAGGGGCAGATTCAGGATCATGTTGGTCACATTACCATTCTCTAGATGTAGCTCAAGAGGCATGGGATTGTCCCTAAGGAGGCACCAGGTGCAGGTGGTTCACAGGTCAGCGGGTGGTCCACCTCAGGGTAGTCTTCTTCCCATCCTAGCCAGAGGACCCAGACTCGGATAGAGAGGCCAATAGGTTCACACCATTCGACTCGTGACACCGCCATAGGGGGAGGTGGCACTGGGGGAGGTGATGTCAGGGGCTCAACCCCTATATTTGATTGATGGTGCTCTTTTGATTCATTTTTGAGGTCAGCTTGACCTACCTGACTATAGCCTATGGGTATTTTTGTACCTTTATGGACCTGATACACACATTTATATGATATCTTTGCTTTATGACTCATTATGTGTATCATTTATTGCTTATGTTTTTGTTTTCTTTATGCAATGTTATGATGGGATTATGATGTGGTGATATGTATATATATATATTATGTTAGGTGATAGATGATATTTATGATGATGTGGATTTGAGATGGATACTTATGTATGTGTTTATGTAGATGCTTTCATGATTTAATTATTGTGGCATTACGTGATGTATTTCGAGTTGATTTGATGATGGATTTGTGATCCTTTGTATGGATGAATGCAATGATTTGATCTTTGATGTGAATGGATGATTTATGACCTATGTATTTATGGATGAATGCAAATGATTTGATATTTGATGTAAATGGATGATTTATGACCTATGTATTTATGAATGAAATGTTTTTGTTAAATGCATGTTTAATTTTGTTTTAATTTATACATCTAACTCATGCTATGATATGGTGAATGCAGTATGTAATTTAATGTGAATGAACTTGTATGTTTTAATTACTTAAAACATAATGGATGCCTATGCCATGATTTTGACAATTTAATGGGTGATACCACAGAAAGTATAACAACCATGAATATTTAATAATCATTCTACTCATAAGAATTAATTATTTAAATCCTCCATATGTGCAATGTAATGGTGTGGAATGTATGCATTTTCTGGATAAGCTTCTGTAATTTAAGAGATGTAAAATAGTTAGTGGTCGTTTAGACATCATTTTTGACATATATTCGGTATCTATTTTAATATTATTTTATTAATACCCCCTAATTTATAGAAGCTTATAAAGAAAGTTGATGATGTGATTGATGATATGAATTGTTGCTATGGTAGAAATTTATTTGCGGGTTTTTCCTGAGACTTCAAACACTCTAGTTACCCTATCAACAATTATGTACTGGTCATACAAGATTTTTGTAAAGCAAGTCTTTCACTCTATACCTGGATATTCATTCTCTCTATGTGTGCAAATGAATATATTTTTGATAGAACTCAAGCATTTCCTCCGATGTCAGGCGGGATTCTTTCAGCCCATTGCTAAGATCAAGGATTCTCAAGTGTTTTATCTCATCCTTATGTTGGACTTAGTTGGACTATACCACTAGGCAGTTTTGAGTTACCTAAGCTAGCTCATCCACATTCAAACATTGGTCTATACAAATGCCAGGAGCTTTTGTGATAGACATATCATCATGCGTAAGGATTTCTCCTTCCAGTTTTGTGCAATGCTGAGAATTCCAAGGATTCAAGTTCTATTCCCTTTTTTTCTTCATTCATTTGGGATACTTGCTCATACTTAGTGATGAAAATCACTATTTATTTTGACTGATTTTTTTGTTTTCTTTTGAGCAAGGGATTCTTGTAGTGATGATAATCACTATTTATTTTGCTTTTGTTCTTTTGATATTTTGAACTATGACTTTGGGCGTTGATGTTTGACTTTTGAAGAATTTGAACTTTCGATTTTGAGATTTGAATTTGGCTTTGTTCTGAGGTTTTGCTTATTTTTATGAAAGCAAGGGATGTATGCAGTGATGATAATCACTCATTTTTGGGTAGGGCAGAACTTGTCCTTTTGCCAATTCTCAGCACCTTTAAACCGGTTGCACAGGGGGATAAGCAAGGAAGTTCCTTTTCACTTTTGGTAACCTAGACCACTTTGTAGTTTTCATATTTCCCTTGTATCAACTAGGATTTTAGTGTTTCAATTAGTGATGGGATCCTGAATATCCAAGGTACTACAACTAGACCTTGCTCTTCTACTAATCAAAATGGCTTTCTACAAAAGTTGATAAGACCACTAGACATGGTTGAAATAATAGGAAACCTTTGCATATTTCGTATAGCAACATTATTTGGTTGTGTTGAGAAACACAATTACACACATGGATGCATGGATGAGGATAACTTGTATATTGTGATTGAAATACAAACTGTGGCATCATTTGTAAGATTGTGATCATAACATATGCGAATGCAATGGATATGTATGGATATGCAATTATGTGGATGTAAGATGCAAATGTTTTTTTTCATATTTTTGCTTTTTGCTTTGTTTTTGTCCTTTTGATTCGACCAAAGGGCTTTAAAATGCCTTTGGAGCTTTTTGTATTTTGATTTTGACCAAGCGGATTGGATACCCTTGGAGCCTTTTTGTGATTTGATTTGACTTGACCAAAGGGCTTTAAGATGCCTTTGGAGCTTTTGTTTGATTTTGACCAAGCGGATTGGATACCCTTGGAGCCTTTTTGTGATTTGATTTGACTTGACCAAAGGGCTTTAAGATGCCTTTGGAGATTTTTGTATGATTTTATTTTTATGACATATTTGAATGTTTTTATTTTTATGACATATTTGAATGTTTTTTATTTTATGACATATTTGAATGTTTTTTATTTTATGACATATTTGAATGTTTTTTATTTTATGTATGAAATGCCTTTAGATGAATGATATTGAGAGGTTCAGGCTCTTCAACACCATCCAAATGATGTTAGGTGGTATGCTCCAGGCCCAACTCTCTCTAAAATTATGTAGGGGCCTATCCAATTTGCCGCAAATTTGTCTCGCAAATGCGGCGACAAGTTTGAGTTTTGCTGATTTTCTTTGAGCACTAGATCCCCAACTTTGAATTCTCTCAAATGGACTTTACTATTGTATGCTCATGCAAGGTGATTCTGATAAACACGGAGATGCTCCAAGGCATTGACCCATCGTTCATCTAGAAGCATTAACTGATCCAGGTGGTCTTGTCATGCTGTATCATTATCTATGAAGTCCTTTAATGCTATGCGCAAGGTTGGGATTTCTAGTTCTAGGGGCATGATGGCCTCAATGCCATATACAAGTGAAAATGGTGTTGCCCTAGTGGGCATCCGTACACTAGTCCTGTATGCCCATAGTGCCAGAGGCAACTGCAAATGCCAATCCCTATGATTATCTACTACTATTTTCCTCAAGATGGAGACTATTGTTTTGTTTGAGGCTTCTACTTGCCCATTTGCTTGTGGATAATAAGGCATTGAAAAATTGTGCTGAATATGGTATTTGTTCATTAAAGCATGCACATTTTTGTTCTTGAAAGATGGTCCATTATCCGATATAATCTTTGAAGGGACCCCAAATCGACTTATGATATTGTGGAGTATAAACTCCGTAATCCTTGGTCCAGTTGTCGATGTTAAAGGGATCACTTCGACCCATTTGGTGAAATACTCAGTGGCCATTATGATGAACGTGTGTCGGCCTGAATATGGGGGAGATATCTTCCCAATCAAGTCTAATCCCCATTGCGAGAAGGGCCATGCTGCCTGGATGGGTTGCAAGGCTTGCGATGGCAAGTGAGTGAGGTTTGCATGATGTTGACACTTTATGCATTTCTTGACATACTCACAACATTATTTTTCCATAGTGGGCCAATAATAACCCATTCTCAAAATACGCTTAATGATGGCCATGCCACTGAAGTGACCACCACACGTACCATCATGAGCTTGCAAAATTGCCCAAGATGCTTCTTGGGGCTCAAGACAATGAAGGAGCATTCCATCATAACCTCGTCTATAAAGGATCTCTCCTAGAAAAATGTATCTAGTCACCTTTTGCTTAAATGTTCATTTTTTAGCCTTCGAAAGGCCTTGAGGTACTGTTCCAAGCTTCAAGAAATCCTGCAATTGGGAAAGCCAATCCTGATAAGCTACTACTTCTATGGATAAAATTGTGTGCTCTCCTTGTGATCTAGCACTTGTGAACACTGATTGGGAAGCAATCTTGTGATGAATGGTTGTTCCACATTCCATGGGACCTTGAGAGATCAAAGACTCCCAAGGGGCTATTTGCAAGAAGGCTCTAACTTTGAATGACCAATCCTGATTTGGCTCGATTTGGATCATGTTGACTGACTCTAGGTTGTCAATAACCTCATGTTGTATCATGAAAAATGCGAGCACTTTCACATGAACGGTTGTGAAATCAGTGGATGGATTCTAAGGGATTAAGGATCCCAAAGATGCCATGGTGTCTGCAAATCTATTTGACGTACGAGGGATTGCCTCGATGTCATACCATTCTAACCGGGCTAGGTAAGTGTCAACAAGCTCCTTGTAAGCTTTCAGGAGTGGACACCTACAAAGAAAATCCTTTGACTTTGATTCACTATGAGCAAGGAGTCACCAAAGATACTCAATATTTTAATGCCCATTGCAACTACTATTTGGAGTCCCAAGATCAAGGCTTCATACTCTATGTTATTATTTGTGCAAGGGAAGTCTAGTTTGAATGATAAGGGCAATGGAGCACCCTACGGTGTGATAAAGACTATCCCTGCTTCGCCCCCTTGTTCACACTTCGAACCATCGAAGAATAACACCATTTCTCTTTGTTTCTTAGGTTCTTCGGGTTTTGGTGGGTCTGATAATGCGAAGAGCGCATCATCAAGAAATTTTTAGGATCTCATCCTAACCCTTAATGTAATAACTTCCCTGATGTAATAATTCCTAGTGAACGTGGGTAGTACCCATGATTAATATTTTGTAATGTTCTAAGTTTTAGCTTAGGTAGTGCCTATGACAAATGGCACCCTTTTTATGTAACACATGGTAGATAGGTTAGGTAAGGTGGCATTGTGCATGTAATTCGTGTGGCATTATGCATGTAATTCGAGTGGCATTGTGCATGTAATTCAAAGTGGCACTATGCATGTAATTCGGGTGGCATTATGCATGTAATCCAGGTGGCATTTTGCATGTAAGCCAACCTTGGAAGGAAACTCCTTAAATACCCGAAAAGGCACCAATGTAACCATATTTTTGCAAATTAATGAAGTATTGAAGGAGGTTGCCCCCTCGAAGAGGCCTGCGATTCTGTCTTATTGTGAGATTGTTCCTTTATGCAAATTTTTGTTATATTAATATGATGTTTATGTGAGTTTATTTCCAAGCAATCGTGTGAGAGTGTGTTATTTGAGTTTATTTTATAGCAGGATCTTAACAAGTGGTATCAGAGCGCTTTCCAGGGCCAAGTTCTGCTGCAACTGCAATGATTCTTGCCATCCAATCCGCCTGTTAGGTATAAATTCTATGTGTTTTTCCCATTTCTATTTTTCCTTATTAAAAAAAAAAATCCAAAAAATACAGTGCATTTTTTTCCAGACCAAAAAAAAAAAATCTTTTTAGTTGAGTAGGTAGAAACCCTGTATCGGGGGTTTTAAAATATCATGAAGGATCTATCATTATTGGCTAAGCTAGATAGCCCATAAAGCGTCTAGTGAAGTGAGGGGCGATCAGGCTCCAATACCCAGGCCTCAGACAGAACTCGCGCACGGACTTGAGCTCCCACGTATCTTCGGGTATATCGGGAGACCATCTAGGATTAAACAAACTTTTAGCCATTAGGAAGCTCTTCGGCCTTGTATTACTCATAGTCTACGGGACACAGCATCCTGGACGATTACCCTCCCGTATTGTCAGAGAGGCAGGTAGTGTGCTCAAGGGTATGTGTGGAATCCTCCTTGAGTAGTGGCCTGAAATATTGGTCTGAGCACTATTGTTCATCACTGTCGGTATATTAGAGGGCCTATGGGTGGTACATACTCCTATACTTAGCATTCCCTAGTTCTATTAAAACTTCAACCTATAAAAAATGCAAAAAAATAAAAAATAAAAATCCAAACATCCTTGTTCGTAAACCTGCATTTCAAAAGTGAGCATATGAGAAAGGAGTCCTCTACTAAAAAAATAACAGAAAGGACATGCATTCGGGATAAGCCATGAGGGTGACACTTAAGTTGATAGTCTGGAGAATAACAATCAAATTTACAATGGCAATCACGATCGAGTCGATCAAGTCAGAGAGGTCAGCACAGTCAGGGCAGAATTCATAGTCTTCAGGGTCAGAACAGAACTGTCATAACAGTCACCTACAAAATATAGAGAATCTTGAGTATGAAATGAGGCCAGTTATAGATAGTGCTCCAGTACCCAACTTTTGCTCTGTAGCTCAGAATCAAAAACTGTAAACACCGTTAGACTCAGCAAAACAGGAGATAAAAAAAAAAAGTTTGGGGTGCCAAAAAGTAGTGTTGAGAGATATAGCTCATTGTGACCACCTCCTTGAGCTGATCGTTTTGATATATAGCACCCAAGCACTTTTTTGGGCACTTACTAAAAATAGTAAGTCCTAAAAATTCAATTCTATTTTTAGTAACTGGTCACAAAAGGTTTAAAAAATGGCCCAAGGTACCCGTGGACACCAAAAAGAACTAGAACACTTGGAATCCCTAACAAAAGCCATTGAGAACTTGAACTCGGATTTTCACTCCATAAGGGAAGAAGTCCAAGGTCTTCGCCTAGAGCATGAGGCCACTAGCAACCGCTTAGAAGAAGCACTGACAGAAGTAGACAACAAACTGAAAAGAGGACCACCCAAATCAGAATACCAAGCTGAGAGTTCTACAAGGAATCATGACCATGATCCACCCTTTAGAATGCCCAAATTGGACTTTCCCAAATTTAGTGGGAAGGATGTTGATGGGTGGCTATGTCGGGTTGACCAATTCTTTCGACTTCATAATGTACCCATATTTCATCGAGTCCAGATGGCTTCCTTTAACTTGGAGTCTGAGGCTCTACACTGGTTTCAATGGTTACGTGTTGCCTACCCAAATCTCTCTTGGGAGGATTTTGAATCCCAACTACTCACTCGATTTGGTCCTAGTGAGTATGAGGACTTTACAGGAGCCTTGACCAAACTACAACAAACAGGGTCAGTCTGAGAGTACCAAGCTCAATTTGAAAAATTGGCCAATAAGACAAGAGGATTGAGTGAAGGGTTCTTCCAGAGTTGTTATATCAGTGGGTTGAAGGTGGAACTCCAAGCGGAAGTAAAAATGTTGAAACCATGAACTATGATGGAAGCTATCAGTTTGGCCCGTTTGGCCGAATCTAAACTCTCTGCCCAAAGACGCCCATCAAAGTTTCCTCAAAATAGACCTTCATTTCCTCCTAGAGCCCAACACCCAGCTGATAATAAACCTGCTGCACCCAAGCGCCTCACCACCGAAGAGATGGATGCACGTCGTGCCCAAGGATTATGCTACAATTGTGATGAAAAGTTTTTCAAAGGGCATAAGTGTGCACACAAAAAATTGTTCTTGATAGATGTTGAAGAACCTGATACCTCTGACGAGAGTGATGAGGATGAGGACCCTCCAGAAACACCTCCTCCACAAGAAGAAGTGAAACAGGAACCTGAGACAGCAATTACAGTCCATGCCCTTGCAGGCATTACTACTCCTCAAACCATGAAGGTTACAGGATTTTTCAAGGGCCAACGTCTTTCCATCCTTCTGGATTCGGGAAGCACGCACAACTTCATTGACCCTAGAGTTGCTCAGTGGGCAAATTGCTATATCCACACTTGTAATTCCTTTGAGGTCATGGTAGCCAATGGGGGAACCTTACCTTGTAAAGGAAAGTGTCGCAATGTTAAAATCAAGATAGGGGACTATGAACTCAAGCAGGACATGTTTGCCCTCCAGTTGGGTGGATGTGATATTGTTTTGGGATCTCAATGGTTGAGTACGTTGGGCACTATCAGTTGGAACTTTGCTGAACTTTGGATGCAGTTCTCCCAGAACGGACAAACACACATCATCAAGGGCTCCCCGGTAGGAACACCTCAAATTATCAGTTCAAACGGCATGGAGAAATTGCTAAAGAAATCATCACGTGGGGTCATTGCACAACTATTCTCCATCCAACCATCCACATCTCCAATGGGTGAAATCCCACCAGACATGCAACAGATTCTCCACAAACATGAGGCCATCTTTTCAGAACCAACCACACTACCACCGCATCGCTCTCACGACCATGCCATTCCATTATTGTCGGATAGTACACCTCCCAATATCAGACCATACAGGTACCCCCATGCCATGAAGTCAGAGATTGAGAAGATGATATAGGAATTACTCAAGGCGGGTGTCATTCGGCCTAGTACTAGTCCCTACTCTGCACCAGTCTTACTGGTCCTCAAGAAGGATGGCTCTTGGCGATTGTGTATTGACTACCGAGAACTCAACAAGATAACTATCAAGGATAAATTTCCTATCCCTGTGGTTGATGAATTACTAGATGAATTACATGGGACCATGTACTTCACCAAGCTAGACCTCCGCTCTGGGTACCATCAGATCCGGCTCAGGGATGAAGATATTCCTAAAACTGCTTTTCGCACTCATGAAGGTCATTATGAATTCTTGGTAATGCCATTTGGTCTCACAAATGCTCCTTCCACATTCCAAAGCCTGATGAACAACATCTTTCACCCTTTTTGTGGAAGTTCATCCTTGTGTTCTTCGATGACATCTTGATTTATAGTCACACATGGGAAGAGCATCTCAAGCATGTAGATCAAACCCTCCAACTATTGGCCGACCATAAACTATTTGCAAAAAGGTCCAAGTGTTCCTTTGGTTTGACTGAAGTAGAATATCTGGGACACATTGTCTCAAAGGATGGTGTCAAGGTTGACCCTAAGAAGATCCAAGCAGTCCAAGAATGGCCGAAACCTCGCACACTCAAGGGGCTTCGAGGATTTTTAGGGCTTACAGGATATTACCATAAATTTGTCTACAATTATGGAAAGATAGCCGCCCCCTCACCTCCATGTTGAAGAAGGATTCTTTTACTTGGACAGGGCCGACTGAGCAAGCATTCCTGGACCTCAAGCATGCCATGACCACCACTCCAGTTTTAGCCATGCCAGACTTCTCTAAAAAATTTGTCATTGAAAGTGACGCTTTTGGTCATGGTATTGGGGCGGTATTGATGCAAGAAGGATGCCCTTTGGCTTTTACCAGCAAAGCCCTATCTGATCGCAATTTGGGGAAATCCACATATGCCAAGGAAATGTTGGCAATATTGCATGCAGTCCTGCATTGGCGACCTTACCTCATTGGGTGCCATTTCTCCATCAAAACTGACCACCAGAGTCTGAAATACTTTCTAGAACAACGGGTTGCCACCCCCGAGCAACAAAAGTGGGTATCAAAACTCATGGGCTATGATTATGACATCACGTACAAAAAAGGGAAGGAAAATCTTGTGGCAGATGCTCTCTCTCGCCAATTTGAGACCCTTAGTATGTTGTGTGCCATCTCTGCACCATTGCCCCAATGGATTGAGCCCTTACGTCAGGAAATACTTCAGGATGCAGATTTGAAAGACCTGGTTGCTTCACTTAGGGATGATCCAGAGTCTACACCGGGATATAGTTGGGATGGCCAGGATCTGCGTTACCATCAATGCCTGGTTCTTCCTCCTAAGTCCCCACTTCGAGAGCTCCTCATGAAGGAATCACATGCTACTCCATCTGCTGGCCATTCAGGGTTCCTAAAAACTTATGAGCGACTCAAGCGCACCTTCTTTTGGAAAGGTATGAAATAGGACATTCGCTCTTTTGTAGCGGACTGCGACACATGTCAAAGGATGAAAGGAGAAACAGTGCGCTCTTCGGGCACTCTTCAACCATTGTCGATACCAGATCAGGTGTGGACTGACATCTCCATGGACTTCATAGAAGGGCTACCTAAATCTGGAGGCAAGTCTATTATTTTCGTGGTAGTGGACCGCCTTTCAAAGTATGCTCACTTTTGTGCCCTAACCCATCCTTACACGACATCCACTATTGCCCAAATTTTTCTTGACTCCATATTTCGCCTTCATGGCATGCCAACCTCCATTGTATCTGATCGTGATCCCACCTTTACTAGCAATTTTTGGCAAGAGTTGTTTAAGTTGCAGGGGACTCAGCTCAAAATGAGTTCAGCCTACCATCCGCAAACGGATGGTCAAACAGAGGTTGTTAATAAATGCTTGGAAACCTACCTTCGTTGCTTTGCCTCCGATCATCCTACTCATTGGGCAAAATGGCTTTCTTTGGCCGAATGGTGGTACAACACTTCCTATCATACCGCCACCAAACTCACACCGTTTGAGGCAGTTTACGGGCGCCCTCCACTCACGCCTTCCTCCTACATTTCGGGCAGCTCCAAGGTCCAGGCCGTCGACAATGCTCTGAGTCAACACACCGAGGTCCTCCGCCAACTCAAGCAAAATTTGAACATGGCCCAGAATCGGATGCGCCAACAAGTTGATCAGCATCGTTTTGAGCGTAGTTTTGATGTGGGTGATATGGTCTTCCTTCGCTTACAACCATACAAACAATCATCCCTACAACTCCGCAGGTGTCAGAAGCTCGCTCCAAAATTCTATGGTCCTTATCAGGTTCTACAACGGATTGGTCCAACGGCTTACAAATTGGCTCTTCCCCCCACTTCCAAGATCCACCCTATTTTTCATGTTTCCCTTCTCAAGAAAGTTGTGGGCACAAAGGTACAGGTTCAATCAACACTCCCCGAATTGGATGAAGAAGGCTCCATCTTACTTGCATCGGAGCAGCTCTTGGATCGTCGAACTCGCACTCTGCGCAACCGTACCATTACAGAGGTCCTGGTTCAGTGGCGTGGACTTCAACCTGAGGATGCTACATGGGAGTCTCTCCATCAACTCCAGCAACAGTTTCCTCATTTTCAGCTTTGAGGACAAAGCTTCTTCAAGGAGAAGGGCATGTTAGGATCTCATCCTAACCCTTAATGTAATAACTTCCCTGATGTAATAATTCCTAGTGAACGTGGGTAGTACCCATGATTAATATTTTGTAATGTTCTAAGTTTTAGCTTAGGTAGTGCCTATGACAAATGGCACCCTTTTTATGTAACACATGGTAGATAGGTTAGGTAAGGTGGCATTGTGCATGTAATTCGTGTGGCATTATGCATGTAATTCGAGTGGCATTGTGCATGTAATTCAAAGTGGCACTATGCATGTAATTCGGGTGGCATTATGCATGTAATCCAGGTGGCATTTTGCATGTAAGCCAACCTTGGAAGGAAACTCCTTAAATACCCGAAAAGGCACCAATGTAACCATATTTTTGCAAATTAATGAAGTATTGAAGGAGGTTGCCCCCTCGAAGAGGCCTGCGATTCTGTCTTATTGTGAGATTGTTCCTTTATGCAAATTTTTGTTATATTAATATGATGTTTATGTGAGTTTATTTCCAAGCAATCGTGTGAGAGTGTGTTATTTGAGTTTATTTTATAGCAAGGATCTTAACAAAATTCTATAGTGAGAGGTCTTGCTCCAAAGGCCCTCTCCAGTTATCAACCAGATCCACTTTTGGTACATGTATTGTGATATGTCTTGATCATCATGTACTACAAAGGATTTTATTTTGATATAACGTAGGTTGTATGACTCAACATGTAGTGTCACAAATTTTGAGTTGCAAAGACCACTACTAAGCACAAATTTTTGACATACACATACCCTAGCTCATAACTCACCAGTGTGAGACTAATGTAATATACGACTTGCTCTTTGTTTTACACGTTATTTTGGGCCAACATGGTGCTCAAAGTGAAATAATTAGTCGATACATATAACAAGAATGGTATGTCTAGCCTTGGTGGAGCTAGCATTGGTGACATTGCCAAGTATGTTTTGATTTCTCCAAAGGCTTATTTGCACTCTTCATCCCAATGAAATGGGACATATTTTCATAGTAACTGATTCATGGGTCGACACTTTTCTGATAGCTGCATGATGAATCGTTTGATGGATGCTACCTTGCCTTGTAGGATTCTTAATTCCCTAATACTGGTAGGGGCATCCATCTCCATTATGGCTTCCACTTTTTCCATATGGACTTCAATACATCTCATGGAAATAATGAACCCTAAGAGTTTACTAGAAGTTACACCAAAAACATACTTCTTAGGATTCAATTTGACATTATACTCTAGTGAGGTGATTAAATAATTTTCTAAGGGCTTTAGCATGCTCTTTTCGTAATAAGTACTTGGCAAGTAAGTCATCCATGTAATCTTCTAAGATCTTATGCATGTAGTCATGGAAGATGTATGTCATGGCCCATTGGTATGTGGCACCAAAATTCTTGAGCTCGAATGGCATCACTTTGTAAAAAAATATTCCCCATGGAGTAGTGAAAGTAGATTTATGTTGATCCTCAGGTTTAATCGGGTTTTGATTGTATCCAAAAAACCCATCCATTAGGGAGAGCATTTCATGACCTACAGTGGCATCCACAAGAGCATCTATGTTTGGCAATGGGAATGAATCCTTTGGAGTTTCCTTATTTAAGTCCCTAAAATTTGTGCAAATACAGACTCTTCCATTTGGTTTTCCTATGGGCACCATGTTTGATACCCACTCAGGATAGTCAATAGAAACTATGAAAACTGCATCCATTAGTTTTTGCAATTCATTCTTTACCATCAAAGCGATGGTGGGATGCATATTCCTCAATTTTTGCTTAAATTGCTTCTTTAGAGGATCCAATGAAATGTTGTGAACAACTAAATTTGGATCTATCCTCGGCATATCCTTGTAAGTCCATGCAAATAAAATTGGCCTCTCTTTTAGGAGAGGAATTATGATGGATTGTTCTTTTGGAGACAGACTTTCTCTGAACTTGAATTTCTTTGGTTGAGTAGGATCATTGCTAATGTCCACTTCAAAAGTTGCTTCTATAGCCATATGTGACCCATCCTCCAACTAGTGAGGCGTGGGTATCAAGTGAATGTCATTGGTGGGATTTACAAGTCCTACTAACTCAGGATCCAAACCATCGTGGAATACATCATTGGGCACATCCTGGTGCAAAATGGAATGGTTGTAACATCTCTTCATTAGGGAAAATATATCCAGGCTCTATTGGCGAATTAGCGTGATCCCAATCAATAGCTTGTGTGTCAAGACACAAATGTTTTGTGGGATCTACTGGTTTATGAAGTGGAGTGGTCAAATCAATGGAGATTGTATTGATGGATGGGATGAAATCTCCAGGACCACATGGGTGAAATCTTATCTTCGAGGTTTCCCTTCCATGCTCATGATGAGGCTTTAGAGGAATGGGAATATTTGGATCTGATCCATGAGTTTGTTAGATAATAGGATCATTAGGCTCTAAGAGCTCCCTAAATGTAGGCGAAGGGGGGTTGACCATGATGAGTGTCATCAAATTTTCACCATTTAATCTTTATATGTCAATCCAGGGCGGTGTCCAAGGCTATATACGAAAGTAGGGTTTAATAGACTGAATTTTAGTTCATTTAGATCATGGCTTTATTCATGGAATAGTTAGATATTGGGGTGTTTGGGGTCTCCTTTCTTACTCCTAAAAAATAAAACTGAACTCCTACTTATCCTTACAGAATTGAAATTTACACTGTTGCAGAAAAATAAAACTAAACTATTGCAAAGCTAAAAATAGCAAAATTTAATTGACAAGAAATTACTAAATTGAAATTGCAGCATTAACATTCAAACTGGTAAATAATGAAACTTTCTAAAATTGTAGAAAACAATGTCACTTTTTGAAATGGAAATGAGATAAAATGACAACATTCAAAAACTGATAAATAAAGTTGCACAATTTGTAACAAATTACGCTGACAATAAATTATGGAAATATTACAAATTTTGAAACAAATTAGAAACAAAAAGTACTTTTTTAAATTCTAACCTAGATGATTTACCTACCATGCATTCAAATGCCACATTATCCTAATCACTAACCATGCAAAAATCATCATATCTCTGCTGACCTACTGCAACCAAAAACAACAAAATTCTGTCAGGTAAAAACCCTCTTTTGATCCTGGAAGTGGCCCTTGCTTCTTGAACCAGAAGAGGGAAAATGAACTTACTTTAAACTATTAAATATTCAAACTCAACTCAAAATCAAACATGAATGTCAAATATTGCACCTTTATATCATTCTCATCAACATGACAGCAGTGCAGGGGAAGATCTATAGGCTACTATGTTGTTGCAATACATAGTTACAACACTTAAAATAGTTCTAATGCTTATCACTTATTTCCTATATTCTTCTATATGCTCTACCAAATGGGATAATTCTATTTATACAAGTAGGGTACAACATTGATAAGGTTTTGTGCTAACATGTAGGAATGTTACAACTGTTAAATGATTGTTTCCCAGAATATAGTGATTAGGTGTATTATCTCTTATCCATTCCATCTGTTGGGATTCATTCGTTGAGGGACAGGTGTTGGAAAATATAGGGATATCCCTAAAATAGCTACAACTATCGTTTAGCACCCTCTGTTGCAATTAAAGGTGCTTTTGATCCAAACTATTGCTTCTACGCTTATTCCAAAGCTGCTCTGAAATATCAGGCAGGAGAATAGAGTTTATATTATTTCATGCTCTAGAAGCGCATGAGAATGGTTGTTATGGCATAAATAGTACCCTTAAGTTCCCAGAAGATTTATTCCATCTTTTGCATGAGTTGGAGTGGAAAAATTCCAAGCCATGCTGTATATGCATAGTTGATTGGAATTTGTATGGAAAAGTTCCTTTTTTCTGCACAGTCAAACTATTGATAAATTTTTGCCACCTTTTGGTTATTTAAAATGGTTTAATGATGGGGAAATCTTATGAAAGAAGCACAAAATCAAATAGGTAGTAGAACCTTAATATTACAACATTAACTTAATGCAAAATATACTAAATAATATAGCTAAAATAGATTATAAAATATAGATAAACAGTCGAAATAGGTCATATGCAATTTATCATTCCAATATGCAAACATCATCATATAATGCATAGTGTCACTAAAATTAGTACAAAAACATATCATAAGTAGTTCCAAATAGTTTAATAAGTTATCAAAATTAGTCTTTGTATGAGGTAATGTTCTGCCTCATCATTTCCCCCCAACGTATTGCAATGCATGTCGTCATGCATTCTGTTCTGCTATAGCAGCATAAAAATATATGTCAAGATAGTGCTCAGCATATTTCCATAGTCTTCTTCCAACATTGTAATATCCTTTGTACTCTTTAATATCCCTGAGTCACTCCTAGAATTGATCGTCTGATTGAGGGTCATTATCAAAGAAATATGGAACAGGGGTGATGATTGTTGGATTCTTGTACCTGAGACCTATCCATTGCTAATTTACCTCAAATATGGTCTAGATTATACATTCTTCCATTTTTATAGACCACATCAGGTTATTTGGAGAGATGGGTTCTTTTTTCTATAATGATATAGGTAGCTATCCCCATCTATTTTTGCAAGCTGATAAAGCCTCAACAAAGGATATTGCATAGAAATTTTGGAAATAAACCATGCATTTTTTAAGTTTATCCAGATACATCTTTCTTACCCTATCATACCTCATCAATGTATAGTTTTCATTGGTAGAGGTCCTATGGTTAAGGTGAACCGGTATGATGAGCATTACTGCTTGTAATTCCATGGCTTTGTTGGATTTCTTCTCTTGTTCCCAAAAAATTTGATTATGCAATGTTGATAATAAATAACTAAGCTGAAGATCACCAGTAAATATGTGGGAGAGGAATATTACTTCTGTTCACAAAAATAAATTGTGCAAGAACAATTCACACAACAAATTTTGGTGTTCTGCAAAACTTTACCAAAAAGCTTCCAAAAACTCACTAGGTGTTTCCAATTTGTGAGAGAGGCCAAAGGTGATCCTCGTTTTTTTCCAACGAAGGTATTTTATTTCAACATTAAGTTGTATAATTTGTTTGTCCTCCAACACTGAACCATACACTCTGCAATCTAGCATCCATCCTGCACTTGTTCCTTCAACTTTTTAATTTCTAAATTTTTCTGTTCTAGCTCTTTTGTTAAGGTCTGTAATGATGAGACCTTTACTTCTAATTGATGACATTTTGCCATCCAATGTGCCACATATTCATTATATTTTACAAGTGTGATTGTGTCTGGTGATCTAACAATTGGTTGCATTTGAGAAATGATATTAACCTGGATGCCTATATCCACCTTTCCAAATGTAGGAGGTTTTGTTTGTGTTCCAATTTCTACCCATTCAATCTTAGGTGAATTCAAATTATCAAGGTCTTGAGGAGACTATGGTCTTACCTCTTCATGTACTGCTATTTTTGTCTCTGTATGTGCTATTGGTTCACTTAGCCATTGTGAATCTTAAAAATCCTACACAAGTATTTTTGGATGTCCATCCCCTATTTTATCTTGAGCCTATTGTACTTGCACTATTTCTTCTTCTTCTATTGCAGCTTTGACAAGTGAGTTTCTTTCAGGATTGCTAGCTAAGCTCAGTAATAGATTAGCTAATTCATCCCCTGAGTTGGACTGACGAGGTTGCTGCTCCAGAAGTGCTAACCTAGCATTTATAGTCTCTATATCTTGCCATAACTTAGTGATAGTATCATATTTCTCTTTTAGGTAAGCTTCACTCTTTTTAATCCATCCTGTCTAATTTTCTATGAAAATCTTAGCTACATGTAACTGAGTATTTATGTCCATTTCTTATTCCTATTTAGTGCTCAAATCATCTTTCCCTTCCCCGACTGCCTCATATTCTTCCTCAGAATTTGAATAATCCACAAGTGGTGTAGACATTTTTGCAATAGTGGTGTGTCCCCCTGCTTCCTCCATTATGGTTCTGTATTTTTAGTCTGATGAGTAATTGAGGAACATTATAGGCATAGCCATATCTGTTGCAGTATCCATGCCCTTGGCACTTATAGTTTCTTCCACCTGTAGGGTATCAACATGTGCAGTTCTTTCTTCATTTTCCACATCACCTATGTTGGTGGATTTCTGAAGTCTTGAAGACCTTTTCAATCCCGAAGCTGATTAATTTTATTTATTTTTAGATTGTGAAATGAATATTTTCAATCCTAGGGCAAGTTCTACTTTAGGTGTTCCCTTCTCCATATGCACTTCCCTGCTTGAACTTCCAAATTGCTCAGTGGACTAAGTGAGAAAAATAGTTACATTTTCAGAAAATGTAACCTTCCTCCTCTTTCCTACATGATCAATATTATATTTTTCCTCTCTTTGATTCCTTGTCCTGGAGGATGGAGGTCCCTGTGGTGAGGAGGGAATTTATTTTTTAGAGGATTCAATTTCAATTTCATGTTCAAAACTTTCAATTTATATTTTTGCTTCAAATTCAAGTCCTTCAACCTCTAACTCTTCTTCAAATATAGGGTTTTAAACTGCCTCTTCCTCAATCAACTCATTCCATGCATGAAAGAACCTATCAAAACTTCTAGGGTTTCCCTTGAAGTGATGCCTGCATATAATCTTGATTAGGCCATGGTGTTTGGGAGACCCTTTTATTGCTTGGTACTTTTTGGCCACGTGATTCTAGAGATTAATGAATTAACCTTTTTGTTAATTCATTCCAATTGGTTTTATTACATAGTCCATTCCAGAGCATATACCCTTTTCATTCTGAAACTAATTATAAAGCTTCTTCGTTTGAAAACTTGTTATGTGTAGTAGGTTTGTTCCAAAGTAGTACCTTTCAAGAGCATTTGAAGAGCTTTTTCTGCCTTAGACTACCTTGATAACTTTCTGGAACCAGACCTTATGTATGTTTTATACTAAATAGGGATATCATACACTATATAATAAATATTTGCAATATTAAAATATAAAATGCACATACCAAAATAAACCATTCTATCTACATTTTGTATAAATGTTGTTTTCTACTGATTTTAAACTGACTCCTCATAGAGTGTAACAGGTGCAATCTGGAAAATAGTGAGACAGAGGTGAGAATGAGTGGAATGGTAAATAGTGAAACAATGATGAGAATGAATGGAATGGTGGCGGGTATGTGAGGTAAACATACCAAAAAAAATAGTTTTCATGTAAGCCCAATTCAGATGTGCCTCAAAGAGGTTTTCACATTCTGAATTATTATTATTATTTATATATATATATATATTTTATTTTTTATTTTTTATATATATTTTGGTTCATGTCACTTGATTGAGTCCATCTTGGTTTCTTCCAGTATTGATACATCCAAGTTTCCTACTTGCTTGAGAAACTCCTCCTTGGTTAACGATTTGTGATATATCCGAAGACGATGACCGTTAACCACCATCTTCCTTCTTGAATCATATATTGGTGAAATACGTACAACTCCATTTGCAAATAGCTCCTAAACCTGATAAGGTCTGAGCCACCAAGTTTGCAACTTTCCAGGATAGTCTTCATATCATGAGTCAAACAATAAAGCCCAATCACCTTTTTGAAATTTTTGTTGTTGGATATGACTATCATGCCACAACTTGTGTTGTGACTGGATCACCTCGGTCTGGTGCAATGCATCCCTCCTTAGCTCATCCAATGCATTGAGCTATAGAATTTGGTCTATTTTTGCCAGTGACAAGTCAATACCAACTTCCAAAGCAATTCTAAGAGTTAGTAATTCAAACTCAATACACAAAAGAGCCTTTTTACCATAAACCAATTCATAGGAAGTAAATCCAGTAGTGGATTTCCAATTGGTGTTATAAGCCCAAATTGCTTTAGGTAACTTCTCCACCCAATTCCTCCTATGGACTGCTATAGTTTTGGTTAAGATCCTCTCTAATTCCCTATTTGTCACTTCAACTTGGCCATTGGCTTGCATATGGTAAGGTGAGGATCTTCGGTGTTTGATTTCATATAGCTTTGTAAATTCTTCAACAAATTTTGAGGTAAACTGAAGTCCCTGATCAGTGGTGAGGTATTGTGAGGCCCCAAAACCTAGAAATATTTATGAATACAAGAAATTAGCAACTTTCTCTTCTCGGGCATGCTTAAAATCATGGAATTCTACCCACTTGGTTACATAATCATTACATACCAAGATATGCGCTTTCCCTTGGGAAGGTGGATCAATGGGTCCTACAAAATCTAGCCCCCACCTTTCAAATGGTTATGTACCTAATTGAGTTTGTAAAGGTATTTCACTAGTAAAAGTAGGCTTACCCATCCTTTGGCATGCATCACAATTTCTAACATAACTTTTGACATCTTTGTGCAAGGATGGCCAGTAGTAACCAGTACCCAAAATCTTTCGAATGGTACTTTTCATTGAATAATGCCCTCCTGATGGCTCATCATGACATGCTCATAGGATGTCATATACCTCGTCCTTGCGAACACACCTATGCAAAACATGGTCAGGAATGCATTTAAACAATAAACCTCCTATCCATTCAAAATAAGAACTTTGCTTGATCATCTGTTTCTTTTTTTTAGGAGTAAAGTGAAGAGGAATCTTCCCTGTAGCTAAATAATTAGCTATATCTGAAAACCATGGATATTGTACAAAAACATCAAACAATTTCTCATCAGGAAACATATCCTCAACCAATTCCTCCATATCTGCATTTGACAATCTTGACAAGATATATGCCACTATATTAGACTTCCCTAGTTTATTGACTATAGTAATATCAAATTCCTGCAATAGTATTAACCAATGAATAATTTGTGCACTAACCAAGGGTTTATTCATCAAATAATTTATGGTAGCATGGTCTGTGTGGATGAATAAAGGATATCCTGTGATATAGTATCAAAATTTGGTAATAGCATACACCACAACTAAAAATTCCTTCTCGGTTGTGGTATAATTATTTTCAGATCCAGTCAAATTTTTACTAATGTAGTATATGGCATAGTGTTGTCCATCTTCAATCTTCCCTAATGTAGCTCCAATAGCAGTATTGGAAGCATCAGTTTGAATATGGAAGGGTAACTCCTAATTAGGACCTCTCAATACAGGTGGAGTTGTTAACTTTTCCTTTAAAACTTCAAAGGACTATTGACACATAGCAGAAAAAACAAATCCAGAATCCTTTGTTAACAATGAGAACATTAGATTAGCAATGGTACTAATATTAGCAATAAATATGCGATAAAATCCAATATGTCCTAAGAAAGGACATCAGTTTGAGTTTTTGGAGGATGAAGGTTCTTGATGACCTCTACCTTTTTAGGATCGACTTTAATTCCATAAGCAAAAATATGATGTCCAAGAATAATTCCTTCTTCCATCATCAAGAAACATTTATCAGGATTCAGAGACAAATGATATGTTTCATAGTGTATTAAAACTTTTTCAAGTTGTTCTAAATTATATTCAAGTGTATCTCCAAACACTGTGAAGTCATCCATATAAATCTCTACACTTTCATTTGTTAGATCATAAAAGATAGCCAAAAAAAACTCTTTGAAATGTTGTTGGTGCATTGTACAAACTGAAGGGTAACACTCTATAAGAAAATTTTCCCCAAGGACATGTGAAAGTTGTCTTTTCTTGGTCTTCTGGTGCAACCTAGATCTGATTATAACCACTAAAACCATCAAGGAAACAAAAAAAATTATTACCAGCAAGGGTGTCCAACACTTGGTCTATACATGGTAATGGACAGTGATATTTATGTATGAACTTATTCAATTCCATGTAGTCCACACATACTCTCATATTCCCATTTTTCTTTGGAATAATGACCAATGGTGAAACCCACATACTGTCTAAAATTGGATAAATGAATCCTACATCCAATAGTTTTTCGATTTCTTCCTTAACAATATCTTTTAGAGTAGGATTCAGATGCCTTTGTATTTTTCTTACTGGTTTGACATCTTCAGTGTATATCTTATGTGTACACACATCAGGGTAAATTCCAGTAATGTCCTTATAACTCCAAGAAAAATTTGAACATATCTCTGTAAAACAACAAATGATTTGGCTTCTTACTCATTAGTCAACCAGCTATTAATGTTCAAAAATTTTCCTAACTGTATCTCAATCTACTTAATACCTGTATAAATAGAGTTGATAGCCTCATATTTACTGATTAAAGCATTTAATAGATAATTATGTGGCTACAGAGTATGAAATACTCTTTATTATGGTGTAAATATGATACATGATGGGATCATTTGCATAGGACAGGTGAAAGAAGTTAGAAGATGATGATGCCATCCATGTGGCAATGTGAAGGAGCTTTCTTGTAGTGGAATAGATGATAGATGTTCAATAGTTTGTTCTTAATATTTCCATAACAAACGATGGACGATAATTTGATCATCCCTAAGACCTTCTTCTTGCAATGTTTTCACAAAAATTATTTCATGTTCAAATATTTCTCTTTCTGATGAATTAAGTTATTCAATATGTTCCTTTACTACAATGGTGGACAAGGTGACAATAGTTTCATGTTCTTCATTAGACTCAGGATACCATATCTATCCAAAAAATTTGGCTAAAGGTTGGGCTGGTGGATACAAGGAAATATTTTTTAGGTCTACACCATTTGAAATGGTCATCTCACCTGACCTGCAGTCTATAAATGTAGCTGCAGTGGCAAGCCAAGGTCGTCCTAGAATAATAGGATAGACATTAGCTACGTTTCTAGGCTACAACACTAAGAAACCTATAGGGTATTCCCAAGAAGACACTTCAATGGCAACATCCTCCAGAATTCCTTTTAGTTTAGCCATTGACCTATCTACCATTTTGAAAACTATGGTAGTAGGACTAAGGTTATTGAGCTACAATTTCTGCATGGTTTCCTTAGTCATCACGTTGATTGCAACTCCTAAATCGATAAGTACATTTGTAATTTGAACTAACCCAATAGTAATTGTAACTACTGGACTCCTTAGATAACCATATTTATGGGGTACTAGTTTTCCAGAAAGTAGGTCAACCAACTTACCTTCTACTTGTACAGTCTTAGGAAAGGCTTTCTTCTTCCTGCCGAGTTTCCTAATACCACGCCTCTCGAATGGTTTTCCTAATCAGAGGTACATCCTTTATTGCCTGCAATAAATGGATTGAGATAGACATTTTCCTTAATTTTGTGATTAATTCTTATTCAGGAGCAGTGGTAGTGTGGTTAAACCTTTCAATATACGGTGGGTCTACTGAGGCAGGTTCAATTTTTCCTTGTAAACTTTTTGTTTTTCTTCCTTTTGCTATGTTTGTGGTTTTTTTGGACTTGAAAATTCTTGCTTTCCATAAATTTCTTCAATAGTGGGTGGTTTAGGGTCAAGTAAAATCTTCCCTAAATGTAACTGGATTTTACTATAGTCAAGGACATGGACTACAATAGTCTCTTCAGACTCAACTCCATAAATAGGGGTTTCTTATCTGTTGTTATTGGGGTTAGCCATAGGCTGAGCTAGAAGTGGAGGTTTCTTAACTGGCTATGTTTGTTGTGGTTGAAATCTTCCCTAAAAAAATTTGATTAGGGGCTGACAATAATTATTGATTTGGTGATTGACACCTCTGCTGCCCTTGATAGGATGGGTATTGTGGCCCACATATTTACCCTGACTAATTTGGGGTTAGCCATTTCCTCCATAAAATATTTTATATCAGTATTACCAGGATTCCTTTTCCTTCTTCTTTGCCTAGTGTGGGAATAATTTTTGCACAACTCTACAATATCATTAATATCAAGCTATTTTATATCTACTTTTCCCATTAAGTCCAATACTTCTCTAGAATAATCCTGCAAACCTCTTAGAAATATAGTTTTTAATAAGTCAGTTTCCACATGACCACATATCTTTTGGATAAAGGCAAATCTATTAAGATAATCCTCTAAGTTTTCATCATCTTCTTGTCTAATCCGAAATAACTCATCCTTCCTATTTCTCACTCTATAATACTCCTGATACTTATCCAATAATGCAGTTTCCATTTGATACCAAGTGTGGATTGAATCTAGTTCAAGGCTCATAAACCACTGTAAGGCTGCATATTTGACTGTAGAGAGAAATAACTTCAATTTTTGGTTGTCATTGACATAGTCATAAGTCTGACACAGAACTTTGAATTCAAATAGAAATTGATCAGGATCTTTAGAAATAACTCCCCTAAAGATTGACAATATTGAGGGTGAAATTGTTTTCATAGGAGCATTCTGAGTAGGATTCACACGAATAGGGTATTCAAAATTTCTAACAAGAGGATTGTCAGCATCATGACCAACAATTTCCCTATCACGTTCTCCTTGTTCAGCCATAGGTGCTTCTTCAATTTTAATTTGTTCAACTGGTTCAAATGGATCAACCCTATAGGTATGTCTAGAAACAAGTGTCTCTAAGAGCTCTTCTTGCAAAGATCCTACAATTTTAGTTTATGAAGAAGATGATTCTATTTTAAGTATTTCAGGAAGTTCATACATAGGCAGATCTTCACCTAATATTGAAGAACGCCTTGGTGGAAAATATCCAATTCTGATAAACCTTCCTCTTTCGTCTCTTGGTCTATGCATTCATGCCTATTTAGTAAATGAACTAAACCTCGGGTTTTCAAAAACTATTTCTTGAAACAAGATAGTTTCTGGACCGCTAGATCTCTCCTAACAACACCTAAGTTTTCCTCAAAAATAATGCCAAAAATTATGAGTCTCGCCAATTTTTCACCATTTAATCTTTATATGTCAATCTAGGGCAGTGTCCAAGGATATATACGAAAGCCGGGTTTAACAGATTGAATTTTAGTTAATTTAGATCATGGATTTATTAATGGAATATTTAGATATTGGGGTGTTTGGGGTCTCCTTTCTTACTCCCAAAAACTAAAATTGAACTCCTACTTATCCTTGAAGAATTGAAATTTACACTGTTGCAAAAAAAAAAAACTAAACTATTGCAAAGCTGAAAATAACATAATTTAATTGACAGGAAATTACTAAATTGAAATTGCAGCATTAACATTCAAACTGGTAAATAATGAAACTTTTTGAAATTGCAAAAAACAATGTCACTTTCTGAAATGGAAATGAGATAAAATGATAACATTCAAAAACTGATAAATAAAGTTGCACAATTTGTAACAAATTAGGCTGACAAGAAATTATGGAAATATTGCAAATTCTGAAACAAATTAGAAATAGAAATTATTGTGTTAAATTATACCCTAGATGAGTTATATACCATGTATTAAAATTACACATTACCCTAATAACTAATCATGCAAAAATTTTCAGATCTCTGCTGACCTGCTGCAGCCAAAAATAGCAAAATTCTATCAGGTAAAAACCCTCTTCTGAGCTTGGAAGTGGTCCTTGCTTCTTGAACCAGAAGAGGGCAAATGAACTTGCTTTAAACTATTAAATATTCACACTCAACTCAGAATCAAACATGAATGTCAAATATTTCACCTTTATTTCATTCTCAGTAGCATGACATCAGTTTAGGGGAAGTTCTGCAGGCTACTATGCTGCTGCAATATACAATTACAACACTTAAAATAGTTCTAAATATTATCACTTATTTCCTATATTCTTCTATATGCTCAACCAAATAGGAGCATTTTATTTATACAAGTAGGGTACAACATTGATAAGGTTTTGTGTTGCCATGTAGGAATGTTACAACTATTACAAGACTATTTCCCAGAATGCAGGGATTAGGTCTATTATCTCTTATCCATTCCATCTTTTGGGCTTCATATGTTGAGGGACAAGTGTTGGAAAAGATAGGGATATCCCTAAAATAGATGCAAACACTTTTTACCACCCTATGTTGCAATTAAATGTGCTTTTGATCTAAACTATTGCTTCTGCGCTTATTCTGGAGCTACTCCAGAATATCAGGCAGCAGAACAGAGTTTATATTAATTCATTCTCAAGAAGCGCATGATAATAGTTGTGATGGTGAAAATAGTCTCCATAAGTACCTAGAATACTGATTCCATATTTTGCATGAGCTAAAGTGGACAAATTCCAAGTCATGTTGTATAAGCACAACTGGCTGGAATTTGTATGGAAAAGTTCATGTTTTCTACATAGTCAAATTGTTGACAAAGTTTTGGCACCTTTTGGTTATTTAAAATGGTTAAACGGTGGGTAAGACTTATGAAAGAAGCACAAAACCAAATAGGTAGCAGAACCTTAATATTTAACATTAAATTAATGCAAAATATACTAAATAATACAGCTAAAACATATTATAAAACATAGATAAACAATCAAAACATGTCATATGCACTTTATCATTCCGATATGCTAACATCATCATATAATGCATAGTATCACTAAAATTAGTACAAAAACATATCATAAGTAGTTCCAAATAGTTTAATAAGTTATCAAAAGTAGTCTTTGTAAGAGGCAATGTTCTGCCTTATCAAACCATGTGATGAATGACATTCAATTCAACTGGTCTCCCCAAAAACTGCAATCCAGGGTCTATGGCATGAAGTACTGCTTCTCTTTTCACCAACATATTGACTTGTCATACATGAAGAGGCCTAAGATAGGCCATATCAGTCTTGTCCTTAAAATCATCATCACTTATCTAGAAGCCATTAGCATTAGTATGCTGCCCCAAGATGAGGGGCTCATGTCTTAGCCCTAAGTAAGCCATCTCTGTTTCGTCCTCATACTCTTCGTCACTTATGAAGAATCCATTTGCATTAGTATGTTTCCCTAAGTTATGGGGACATTGGCTTACCCCTAAGTAGGCTCTCTTTGTTGATTCATCTGACTCATTGTCACTTTTGTCTGATATGTATCCACTCTCATGGTGTCTAGACCAGGTAAAGCTTTGTAAATAGTGAGGCTCATGAACGGCCAAGCCCTCTTGTGCTTCATCATCACTTGCCATGTATATGTTTTCTTCTTACTCATCATCCCATGAGTTGTAACATGTTGGGGTGACATAAATTGTGGATCTTGGATGATAAGTCTCGAGAGGTGGTATGCTTGCCATAGCCACTTACCTATTGCTCAAATATCTTGCACTTGGTGGATTATAAGGAATAAAATCAATGTCTTCACCTAACCTCAAGGTTAATCTATCTAATGTTGCTTCTAGAGGGTCATCTCGACCTCTTATGTGATATCCTAACCCAAATTTCTCATATGGGAGTTGGTATTATGGCTTGAATGGACGTCTACATCACTGCTCATATATACCAAGGCCATAACCATGCCAATGACAATGCTAAAACTAGGTGAGAGCAAGTACATGATTAGAGAGGTAGCGAACATTGATAGTGAATAGCTCATCATTTTCCTTGTTTATATCCATAGATTTATGGGTGCAATCTAGGCCAGCATAGATGAATTTGTTTGGTTAGGAGGGATTCTAAGAGGAACCACTGTTTCGACTAGTGGTCTTGGATATTTTGATCGTCCCATGTCCTGTGTAGATTCTATGATAGGCATAAAAGTTATGTTATGCACAAGATACTCTCATATCCCTATGCTTGCCATGTGTATAGTTGCATGTGAGGTGGATGATCCTATGGATGACACTGGCGAAGTGGGATGGTAGTCATCATTCTTGAATTGGTCTTGGTGATCTTATTTCTCCATGGTATTTGGACTCTCTTCAATAGCTATGGTTAGCATTTCCTTGAGTTTATTTTTCTCAACCATAGGTACCTTTAGCTTCTGATCATCCTTTGGTTTAGGTGTTAATGGTTTACTAGAAGTATTAGTTGCTTTGTGTGCAATATGAGGTGTTGATGCAGATGGGTCCTTTTATGCCCCTTTGTCTTTGTTGTCCAGTTGAATATTTGGATATGAAGGTCCTATCGACAAGTGGACTAAAGGAATTACAGATTCTCCTAGACAATCTACCTAGTGAACATACTTGAATTGGTCTTCATCGGCCAGCACCATGTAGACTTTGTTATCATGCACATACTTAACACATTGGTGTAAGATCGAAGGAACACATCTCATGTCCCTTATCCAAGGTCTCCCTAGGAGGATGTTGTATTGCATGGCCCCCTCCAAGATATGACACATCATGAGGATGGTCTTATGTCCCACCTTAATAGGTAGGACTATTGTTCCCAAAGTATTGCATAAAGCATCATTGAAAGCTCTTAATGTATAGGTTCCCAAAATGATATTGGACTTGGGGATCTTAAGGTGTTCTATTGATGTTGATTTATGAACCTGTATCGATCAAGATACTCTTAAATTGTAAATCATTAACTAATGCCACGATGTGAAGTGGAGGGTCTAGTAAGTTAGTAGATACTGTCTTAATTTCATAATCATAGAATTGAATTATAGGTCCCTGGAATTCTTGTACTTGTTCCACAAAATGGGTGAATGCATTCAGATCTTGCGGTTGGAACTCTATTGATCTTAAAATCTCCATCAAGGTCTCCCTGTGCTTTGGGGACTGTTGTATGAGCTCATAAATGGATAGCTTAGCTAAAGTCATTTGTAAATTTTACTCAAGTCTACTTTGGATAGTTACCATAGGTCAGTTTTGTGGACTTGGAAGGTTGTCTTACCCCTGCCTCTACCTAGGTTCAGTTGGGACGTTGATGGGAGTTGTGGGAGGTTGTGGTTGACCATACCATCTAGTCTTGGTTGCTATATTGACAATTTCAACCATCCCAACACACCCGTGAGTAGGTGTATCAATTCGGACCTGATTGACTTGTTCACCTTGCCCTCTAGGCACCTCATGGTTTGGAAGTGGGTTTTTGTAGATGCCCATATCTCTGTTGTCAGGGGTCAGTGGGTTGTCCACTTTAAGTTCTATCTCAATCATGTTTTGTATCTGATGTTTGAAACCAACACAAACTTTAAAATTATGCCTCGGTATCCTATGATACAGGAAAAATTGATCTTCCCTATATATTTTTGGCTTAGGATGGTTGGGATATATAAGATGTATATCAGGGAATATGATATTTCCCACCTTGTTCAATTGATTGAAGATTGAGTGCATTGGTTCTATAAATGGTGTAAAATAATGAGCGGGTTTGCATTCTTTGTTTTGAGCCTAATTGTTTTTTTGTTCATAGTTGGCTGGTGGGGGTAGTGCTTGATAATTATGGGGCTACTACACAGCCCCGTCCTTAGGTATAGCTAATACCACTTGATTAACTAGGGTAGGGTTTTTCTACTTTTGCTTATATTTGCCATTCTTGTCATTTTTGCTTCACTCCTTGGTTTGGAGTTTTATGGTTTCCTCATCTACTTTGATGTCCTCAATGAGTTTGTCTTGTGCAAAAGCTTTCTCAAATGAGGTGTATTGTTGTATTTGTAGCAAGAGGGAAGTGTGTTTGGAACAACTCTTGGTGAACATCCAAATGATTTCTTATATGGGAATGGAGAATGATAATTTTACCATGATTTTTCTCCATCTATTCTCGTAATCCATTATTGGTTCATCATCATAATGTTTCAGATTGGCCAGGTCTGAAAGGTTCATTCTCCTCTTAACACCGAAAGAGAAATTATTTAGAAAAGCATTCACTAGTTGTTCAAAATTTGTTATGCTATGCTTGGGCAGTTGGTTGAACCATTGGGTGGCTGCACCTAAAAATGTCATGATAAATATCCTGAGCATAAGAGCATCATGGTCTTTGAGATGAAAACATGCGTTGTTGAAATTGGTGACATGCTCTTATGCATCCTCTTCACATTTAAAATTCTCTAGCCTAGGCATCTCAAAATTCTTAGGATAGGGAGGGTTAGGAACTTATGGACACAATGGTTGGTTGTGTATTTTTTTCAATGTTGGTTGGCTCCCAGCAGCCTCTTGTTTCTCAAAGGCTTTCATCTTCTTAGCAAGCTCTCGAAATGCCTTTGAAGTGAGGAGTTCCTCCTCTTGTAGACCCCCCATGGTGGTGGTGGAGGTAACACTCTATCCATTTGATTGGATCTATTTTCTTCCCTTCCATGAGGGGATTCAATATGTGCCTAATCCAGCTCTATTAATTTTACCCATTCCCCCTCAGTTGGGTTCCTCTCATGATTTTGAGGGAGGTTTTTTTGTGAGTTACTTTCTTTTCTAATGCGCTCCTCTCTTGGTGAGTTAGCGCATTGATCTCTTTGATGATCACTTCCATTTATTTATTGTTTGTTGCGAGCTAGCTACTTAGCTTGCTCTCTCAAATGTTGCTTATGTTGGCACAACAATCATTCTCTTTTTTTATCATGTTCAAGAGAATCCACAAGCTCTCGCTCTTTACGAAATGCATTCTCTAACTATCGCACGTGATTAACTTGAGAATTCATAGAGGACTCATGCTTATCTGACCTTGTCCTAGTTATTTTGATTTGCAAGTCTCTCTTAGAGGTTTTTGATATTTCGTCGCTCTCGCTAGGTAATGTAACTTCTTTAGTATATTATTGAGTGTCTCTATGATCAAATTTTTTGTGTTTACTACAGGGTCATCTTGAGGTACCTGTTGGTCATCAAATCTGCCTAGGTAAGGGTTTTCGATAAATGTATGCGCCCTAGACCTGGACCAACATTGAAATGTCGAAGGGAAGAGATGCCCCTCGTGCCAATATTCGGATAAAGACTGACTTCTATGCTAAACTACTTGGGTGTTTTGAAGACAAGAGTGTAGGAAAGAGATAAAAGGGATAAGGGTTAGAGAAATAAACTAAAAAGGGGTTAAGGGAAGAGAGATTGGTGATTTTAGGTGGGAGAGAATAGGAAGCACAACTTGAATAGCAGCAAGGAACACCAAGAGTAAAACGAAGGAAATGTAGTATCAACCTTCCTATGTATCCTCCCAAACGAGTTTCAGGACATTGTCCTTGATTGCACACCAGACGCAGAGTTCAGAATCCAGCATACAAATGAGTTCAGCATCCAGCATACAAACAAGGAGAGATAGAAGAATCAAGCAAGACAGGTAGCATAAAAGAAAGCTAATACAACACTTTTGTACTCCTATGTATCCTTTCGAACGAGTTTTAGGACACTGTCCCCAATCGTGCATCGGACACAAAGTTTAGCATCTAGCATACAAATGAGGAGAGATAGAAGAATCAAGCATAGAAGGCAGCATAAAAGAGAAAAATTGAGCTCAAAGTCTCTTAGTATTAATCGTAGGACATCAAGTTACAGTAGCTTCCTAGCAGATAGTTCCCCCATTTTTTCATTACAATGCCTAGGTTTATATAGAGGACCCTGGCCTCTGAATCATTATTACATAGAATGATGAAGTATATTCTTGATATCTGAGAAGTCAGCTTCTCACGGCCCTCAAGACTGAGCTTTCTAATCCATTACCAGAATGGGCAACTGTGACCGGGTCAACCGCAAAAATATGCATTGATGAACCGCCTGAGTATCCTTGGTGCAATGCTCGAGTGGCCACCATGCTTGCCGAACTTCTTCTTCAGGGACTGACACTTTGCTTCCAATTGCCAAAAAATAACAGCGAGCTTATTGGGCAAGAAATAATGCATTTACAAGGCACTTGATTATCTCAAGAAAATACCCAGCTTGAAGCGCGTGCCCATCGTGAAAAAGAAACATGTTGTGATATCACGACATTTCTATGCCTTCAGCTTGGTTCTTCTTCTTGCATCGTGAAAATATGACATGTCGCAAAATCATGACATGTCTATGTCTTTGTCTTCTTTTTTTTCTTTGAGTCACGAAAATGTGACATGTCGCGATATCACGATGCTTTTCTCTCCTGGCGCTTTCTCCATGCCTTTGGCCGCGAAAACGTGACATGTCGCGATATCACGACACTTTCTCGTTCTGGCATTTTCTTCATGCTTTGGGTCATGAAAATGTGACGTGTCACGATATCGTGACACTTTTCCCTTGCTACGCTTTCTTCTCACTTTTGGCCACGATTTTGTGACATGTCGCGATATCACGATAGTTTTCCTCCGTTGGCTTTCTCCTTGCTTTCGGCCACAATTTTGCGACATGTCACGATATCGCGACACTTTTCTTCGTTTGGTCTTCTTTGTCACTTTGAGCCACGATTTTGTGACATGTCACGATATCGCGACACTTTTCCTTTTGGCACTTCATTGTCGCTTGAGCCGCGAAAACATGACATGTCATGATATCGTGACACTTTTTGTTTGCTACGCTTTTGCCTCGTTGTCGGTCATGAAAATGCGACATGTCATGATATCACGACACTTTTTCATTCTTAGCCCTTTCCTTGTGACATGTCGCGATATCGTGACAATTTTCATTCTTTGGCTTTCTCCTCACTTCTGACCACGATTTTACGACATGTCACGATATCGCGACACCTTTCCTGCTTGCTCTGCCTGCTTGCTTTGAGCCACGAAAATGCGACATGTCGCGATATCGTGACATGTCATGATATCATGACACTTTTCTCTTCTTTTGGTGGAGCTATCTTCTTTGGCTTGTTTGGCAGTGAAGCTTTTTCTTCTTCATTCTGTATACAAGGGAGTGGCATGGAAAGCCAAAATTGTTGCAACACTTACAAATGCTTTTGAAGCAACAAAAAGAAACACTTTACAAAAGGAAATTTTTTGATTTTTTTCTACCCCTTGTGTAATGTGACAAAATTGTCAACATTCTTGGTGGCTCGCGGGGCATTTAGCTTGTCTGAATGCAGAGATCCCAAGCCTTTATCCATTGGGCAACAGATTCATTCCCATTGTATTCTTCTCTGACCATCCCCTGACAGCATATATATATATATTTTTTGTGCCTAAGCTTCTAAGCAACCTTAGTGCTTTTGGCTCTTATTTACTAGCCGGGTTATTTACAATTTATACAAAATTTGTAGCATGACAGACATACCGTCATCACAAACTCAGCCTCGGGTGTCTATTTGATGAATCTGCAGTGCCTGTACTAGATCAGATTGAACTTCAGTTGATCTTTGAAGTCTGGCTAGATTCTTCCCGAAGTTGTCCATGTTGCAAATAGGAAGCAGCGCAGTGAGTTGTCACTCTTGCCAGTACTCGCGCTATTTATGAAAGATGTGGTGAAGAAGTTCTTTGCATGAGGGGCCTCTTGGGGTACTAGCTGTGGTGATGGCTGGAACCAGAGTACCGCTAAATCTAGTAGCTACGGGCTGGGTACAGGTTCCTCCACCTTCTCGATGCGGTAATAGGGCTCCTCCGGCAACGAGCAATCTTCTATGATCTCCTCAGGTTCAGCCTCTTGAGGTATGCTTGATGGATTCTGGCTGAACACTTGCATGCCATGCTCTGGGATACAAAAAGGGTGCAAAAATGTCCCCTCTTCATTCTCGTACTGCAGCTTTCCTGTTAGGAGCAGAAGTTGTTCTGCTCGTACTGCTTCCTCGAATACCTAAGGGAATCTCTTTTCACCTGATCGTAGCAAGAGGAGGCCTATGTCTGGGTGAAAGGCCCGAACATAGTAGAGGTGGGCTTGGGCAAGCATCGGTTGGATCTCTCTTGGAATTCTCTTCCAACTTTTGATGAATCGGACATTGAAGTCCGTGACGCTCTCCAAAGATGCTCTCTTGATGGTGGAGAGGTATGTCAAAAGCTGAAAGGGATCCTGAGAGTTATCAAATTGTCTGATGAGCGCTTCCCCCAAGTCATCCCATGAACCGATACTTTTAGGCCCAAGCAGTCTGTACCACTGTCGTGCCTTTCCTTCCAGAGATGCAACCAAAAGTCTGACCATGACATCATCGTGGATTATGTCATAGAGGGCCGCTAAATTAGCAACAGCTTCAAGGTGCTCTCGGGCCATTCTGCGGTGCCATCGTATGTTGTCAACATCTTCAAGGCACCTTCGGGAATCTTGTGGTAGCTTGAGAGATTCAGAGGGCCATGATCATCCCAGCTAGGATATTCCCTCTCCATTATAGCACTGGCCTATAGAGATCATGGTCTTCGCCACTAAGTCGAAGTCGCCAAGTGAGCATACTTTCTCCGCTTGTGAGGTCAAGGATGCTCACTGAACCTTAATTCCTCTGGGATATCTTATTTCATATTTTTAAGGCACCTACGATCAAGAAATCTGGATCTTTAGCTCAGTCAGAGTCACCAGGTGATTTTACCAAATGGAGGCAAGCCAGAGATTCACCAACTCGGGCTTCCTTAAATCATGAGGACTTTTTGCCATGAAGGCATAGGTTTGGATACTGGTCTTTACGACTTAGAGATTTTTGGGTAAACAGAGTCGCTAGATGCTATTAGTCTTTCGGTAATGAGAGCATCAGTCCTCACTACCACTAGTCAGGTGAGACTGACTAGGTCACATTGGGAACTGGTTAGAACTAGTGGCCCCGGTGAAGGTGGGCTAGAAATTTTCTCAAATATGGGACCTTGTGTCCCATCAGGCATGCCAAAAACTGTTGGTCATCAAATCTACCTAGGTAAGAGTTTTCGATAAATGTATGCACCCTAGACCTGGACCAACATTGAAAGGCCAAAGGGAAGAGATGTCCCTCGTGCCAATCTCCGGGGAAAGGTCGGCTCCTATGCTAAACTACTTGGGTGTTTTGAAAACAAGAGTGCAGGAAAGAGATAAAAGGGATAAGGGTTAGAGAAATAAACTAAAAAGGGATTAAGGGAAGAGAGATTGGTGATTTTAGGTGGGATAGAACAGGAAGCACGATCACTAACAGACAACTTGAATAGCAGCAAGGAACACCAAGAGTAAAATGAAGGAAATGTAGTATCAACCTTCCTATGTATCCTCCCGAATGAGTTTCAAGAAACTGTCCCCGATTGCACACCAGACACAGAGTTCAAAATCCAGCATACAAACAAGGAGAGATAGAAGAATCAAGCAAGGCAGGAAGCATAAAAGAAATCTAATACAACACTTTTCTACTCCTATGTATCCTTCCGAACGAGTTTTAGGACACTGTCCCCAATCGCACACCGGACACAGAGTTCAGCATTTAGCATACAAACGAGGAGAGATAGAAGAATCAAGCACATAAGGCAGCATAAAAGAGAATAATTGAGCTCAAAGTTTCTTAGTATTAATCACAGGACATCAAGTTACAACTTTCTAGCAGATAGCTGCCCCTCTTTTTCATTACAATGCTTGGGTTTTTATAGAGAACCCGGGCCTCTGAATCATTATTACACAGAATGATGAAGTATATTCTTGATATCTAAGAAGTCGACTTCTCGTGTCCCTTGAGACTGAGCTTTCTAATCCATTACCAAAATAGGCAACTGTGACCGGGTCAACCGCGGAAATATGCATTGATGAACCGCCTGAGTATCCTTGGTGCAATGCTCGAGTGGCTGCCATGCTCGTTGAACTTCTCCTTCAGGGACTGACACTTTGCTTCCAATTTCCAAAAAAGAACAATGAGCTTATTGGGCAAGAAAGAATGCATTTACGAGGCACTTGATTGTCTCAAGAAAATACCCGACTTGAAGCGCGTGCCCATCACAAAAAAGCAACATGTCGCGATATCATGACATTTCTACGCCTTCAGCTTGGTTCTTCTTCTTGCATCATGAAAATATGACATGTCACAAAATCATGATATATCTATGTCTTTGTCTTCTTTTTTTTCTTTGAGTCATGAAAATGCGACATGTCGTGATATCACGATGCTTTTCTCTCCTGGCGCTTTCTCCTTGCCTTTGGCCGTGAAAACGTGACATGTCGCGATATCGTGACACTTTCTCGTTTTGGCACTTTCTTCATGCTTTGGGTCACAAAAATACGACATGTCATGATATCATGACACTTTTCCATTGTTGTGCTTTCTTCTCGCTTTCGGCCATGATTTTGTGACATGTCGCGATATCGTGATAGTTTTCCTCCGTTGGCTTTCTCCTTACTTTCGGCCGCAATTTTGTGACATGTCGCGATATCGCGACACTTTTCTTTGTTTGGTCTTCTTTGTCATTTTGAGCCATGATTTTGTGACATGTCACAATATCGTGACACTTTTTCCTTTTGGCACTTCATTGTCGCTTGAGCCATGAAAATGTGACATGTCACGATATCGCGACACTTTTTGTTTGTTGCGCTTTTGCCTCACTGTCGATCGCAAAAATGTGACATGTCGCGATATCACAACACTTTTTCATTCTTAGCCCTTTCCTTATGACATGTCATGATATCACGATAGTTTTCATTCCTTGGCTTTCTCCTCGCTTCTGGCCATGATTTTGCGACATGTCACGATATCACAACACCTTTCCTGCTTTCTCTGCCTTCTTGTTCTAAGCCATGAAAACATGACATGTCGCGATATCGCGACATGTTGTGATATCGCAACACTTTTATCTTCTTTTGATAGAGCTATCTTCTTTGGATTGTTTGGCAATGAAGCTTTTTCTTCTTCATTCTGTATACAAGGGAGTGGCATGGAAAGCCAAAATTGCTGCAACACTTACAAATGCTTTTGAAGCAACAAAAAGAAACACTTTACAAAAGGAAATTTTTTGATTTTTTTTCTACCCCTTGTGTAATGTGACAAAATTGTCAATAGTACCCCCAGTCTAAGAAGTGGGATTAGAAATCATGGTTCATGAGCTTCCATATGCATAATTATCTATGGTTATGGTTCTGGGAAGTGGCCTCGGATGCAACTGATCCAACTCGTCCAATTGTCTTATTTTCCATGGCCGATCCTGTGGGGTATCATTCACTCCAATGAGGTCATAATCTAATGGAATCCTTTCTCTTGTTTGAAGGATATATTCTATTTTATGTCTATGGCTGGATGTGTTTCTAGTTTCTTATCCCTTAGTGGGTTGATCTGTTCCAAGTGTTTCATGTGAACATTGAGATGTTTCGACTTTCACATGCCCTTTTGGTTATGAGGGTTTCATAGTCCTTTCTACCCTCCATGAGTATGGAGAAGGGGAAACATCATCGTCTCTATGTGAAGAACAAGGTCTAGAACCCTCTTTATGTCTATGTGAGGAAGAAGCTCTTGAAGCTTCCTCATGTCTCTAAGAAGTTTCGGTGTGTTTAGAGGAAGCCTTTGAGGTTTCCTCATGTCTCCTTAATGAGGATGGTCATGAGGCCTCTTTGTGTTTATGAGATGTAGTTTCATGTTATGGTTCCCTATTTGGTATTTCTCGAGGAGATCCCCCAAGGGTTGAGTTATCAGCCCTTAGACTCACAGAACTACGCCTTACGATATTTCGAGTAGGTCTTTCAATGTTACTACGACTTTGCCTAAGGGTATGTGTTGTTTTAGACCCTCCCTTGGTGTCATACTAGGGATGTCTACTTCTTGTTTTAACCATAATTTTGGAATTTAGCTTTTGTGTTGCACTTTAAATATGATCAAAAAATATCACACAAATGTTTATCTTGATTATAGATTTAAGTGTGCCCTAATTATTTTATTTATTTTGATGTTTTGTTGTTTCTTTATTCTTGCTTCAGATTTGGAATGATGAGACTCATTCATAGTGATAATCAAGAGTACTCATGCCAAACATGATTTCCCAAAAGAAACTAGGGTACACCGTTGAAATCCTAGTGAGGGGTTCACCTAGCTCTTCCACTCTGACCCAATGAATGTTCCAACAGTGGGAGATAGTTTGAACACAAGTACCTTAGTACCACTAAGAAAAAGCTATTCAATCTGTTTCTAGGAGAATCTAGGGGGAAAACCAATGGAAGGAGATTAATTCCAACATCACCAGGCTGAATTGAGGGTTGGTGATGAAATCCAACTACCCAATTTTTAAAATAAATGTGCATGTGTATGGTTCATTTTCAGATTGCATGAATAAGAATGCATCATATATCAGCCATGAACTTTTGCTATATGCCTAATGCAAAATGGATTTTAACCTTAAGAAATATGCATGAACTACTATGAAATTAGTGAATGCACTTTATCGGGTGCAAGTATGGCCTTTAGAAAGGCCTCAAAACAAGAAAACCAACCATATAGTGTCTAGCACATTGGATTCTAGGGTGAACTTTACAGATAGAAGCCACTATTCCTAGCAAAGCCTAGTGGAAATCTAAAAGAAGATCTAAGATATGCAAATTCTTGATTCTTTCTTATTTTATTCTTTCAATTTCCAAACAGAAATGTGCTTTAAGTTCACTGTTTTAGACACATAGAAGGAAATAGAAAGCTGTAAAATATCAAGGAAGTTGTACCAACCTTTGATCCAGCTCAGAGAGTTAGTGTTTTGACCTCTATTGCACTCCAATGCTGGTTGTTGTTGACTAGGGCGATTGCCTCCTGGTCGTTGTTAGCAGGAGCGGCTAAGGCTATGTTGGTCACTATGGCTCAAAGCGGCTGATTTTTTACCGTTGTAGATCAGAGCGACTAGGCCTAGACATAAAATTAAGTTAGTATCCAGGAAAAAAAATAAAAATTCAATTGATGTCCCACCGTGATCGCCATCTGTAGCAACCTCGGGGTGCATGCACCACTCTTACCCTACTTTCAAATGTGTTTAAACCTCAAAAAAATAAAATGAAAGACCATGAAAAAACATATAACACGAAAGTAACAAAGATATGTCTCTTTATTTGTATTGAAACCCGATTACAATTTGGTCCCTCTTAGGGATACCCATTTTGATACAATGAAGTTACAAGTGGGTAAAAAAGTCCCCTCACAAAGGGATGGTGCACTATCACAAGCTCCTTGGTTCTGCACACAAAAATGTATGAGGGATTACATATGCCTCCTTCTCTAGGTTTGTTCCATAGAAGGATCCCTTTTGCTATTGTATGTTGCAGATTCCGTCCGATGAACCTGTGGCCCTGTAATCAATGAAACAACAACACACACTTAGATGTCCCGGGATGCCTCCCTAGATGAGGTTGTTAGTAATAAATATACCAAAATGAAAGCAAGTGCAAATTAAACCTATGCTATGAAGTTAAATGAATGAAATGATGCTATGATAATGATATGCTAAACAAAATAATGAAACTAATGTATAAAACCCCAAGCTAGGCCTGCGGGCCACTGTCCAAGACAGTGGTCACTAAAGCAAACCTTAACCTCTTTTCTTCAAGGCTATGGATCAAAACTTGTATCCGATGTTGAAATGATGGTTGCTTTTCTCGATATATTAAATTTCTTGTATGTGGGGAACCCTCAAGTGGACTCTCCCTCTCTTTGATCAAAATTTTGTCTTGTATCAAGATTGTCTCCTCTCTCAAAAACTATATATCTGGTGCTCTCAGGATTGCACCTTTTAAAGTGTGTCAAACCCTAGGTCTATGCCAAAGCCCTAGGACTAAATCCCTCATGCGTAGTGAAGGTTAGCATGAGAATATTTTTGTCTTTTCTATGTTTAAATATCAGTTATCTAAAATCTGACTACAAACTTGAGCCTCCTATGCACTGGTTGTTAGCATGAGCAGCTTTATCTTATTCTATGTTTGGAGGCCAGTTAACTAAAGTCTAAATGCAAACTCAAGTCTCTTGTATAAACTTTTCATGAAAGGGAATGTAAAGTTACTCCCTCTCACCTTTAATGCATGTAGACTGCCACTTTCGCCCATGATTGAGCATATTTATTGGCAAAATGCTTTTTATGGCTTAGCCACTATCGTCTACAATGGCTAAGATTTGGTCGATGTTGTCTACAATGGCTAAGGTCTGGTCGCTCTAAGATTGAGTGGCTAAGGTCTTGCCACTCTAGTCTTGAGCGGCTAGGCTTGGATGGGCTTAAAATACCCTAGATGAGTGGTGAGAACCACTTTTGATGCTTGGAAAGTCCAATACTATGTCATGTGATCTTATGAATGTGTCTATTTGAGTAGCTCTCCTAAACATGACATGTTTTAGGTGTCTACAGTAATATCAATACCATGGAGCTCTCATTGTGCGCATATAAAATAAGTACTGTGAGCTTGGTCTACTTTTACACGAAAGTTCTATTAATGATGGCGAATAGTCCAAGATATTATTTATTAATTGTGTTTTAATTTTGGATTGTTATTACATGCACTATAAAAAAAAAAGTGAATATTACCCAAAAGAACTAGGCAGGAATATGTGCAAAAGTAAAAAAAGTCAACAGTGAATTCTATTTATGGGTCTTTCATCTAATGGGTGTGAATGTGGGTTTGAATGGAACATTTTAGTGAAATATGTATTAAGAATCATTAAAATGTTAAAATATTATGACTGGTAAAAATTAGTGGTGAATAAAGAATTGTTTTATATATTTGGGGTGCATGATCGTTGGTACAAACACCTTTGTTATTGCGTTGAAGAAGTCAAATTTTAAAGGTCATAAAAAGAAGAATTTAGATTATTGGAAACACAAGAAGGAAAAAAAATAGTAAACAAGTTGAAGATCAAAAGAATGTGATCCCAGATAAATTTTTTTATTTTCCAATAGGAAGTGAAAATGGATATTTATCATCACTTAGTATAACTTACAAACAATTCTCAAAGCTTGTGAATATCACTTCAAGAATGAAGTTACATTTCCTGTTGATGTTGTGAATGTTGGGATTAAGGTGCCATCAACCTTGTAAATCTCATGTAATTTTAATACTCCTAATATTGGTTGTAATTCACTCATAAGGGATGGAGGGGATTTACCAACAATTGTACAGTCATCATGATAATTACTAAAAGGTGGTTATTTGGATCTTATCCCATGGGAGACAATCTAGGAGGATATGGGAGATAATTTCTATATTGGGCGCCTAGTTTATTTTTTATGCAAGATTTGGTGGATAGGAAGTTGTGGATCACCTTGCTATTGATAGGCTGTAAGATGGATGCCCATGTGGAGTCATTTAATGTTTTTTATCTCCATGGATAAGGTTGGTTAGGTGGGTGTGGATTTTTTGCTAGTGGTTTTATCCACTTGTTTTGGGATACTATGGTGGTATTCCATCCACCTCTCATCTATAAATTGAGTTGTGGAGGTAGTGGAAGTATTGTATTATTTTTGCAGGTTCACGGGGTGTTGGTGAAGGATAGAGAGAAGGATATTGTTGTACAACTTCTTCAGTTTAATAATATACTTGGCCTCTCTTTTCCTGTGGAGTTTTTTTTTCCGAAAGGGTTTTTCTCCACATAAATCTGGTGTTAATTGTGTTGCTGATTTCTTTTATGTGATGTTATGTGCAATCACTTTCATTGTTTCAGTTTTGGATTAACTTATTTTTCAGATTTGCATACACATAACTAAGTTATTGCTGCTATCTTCACCTTGTTTTTTTCAACATTTGGTATCAGAGCCATTCGGTTATGTTGAGAGGGGGATGCCTTTCTCTTAAGTGTTGAAGGTTTTTTGTTGTAGTGGGAGCTTTTGTTGTGTGGTTTTGCAGATTTGTGAAGTAGGTTTTGAAAACCATGGCCTCTACTTCTCGCATGGACATTGAAAAGTTTAATGGCACTGGCTACGAGATGTGGAAACTGAAGATGGAGGATCTCTTGGAAGAAAGAGATCAGTGGTTGCCAGTTTCACAAGCTATGAAACCTTCAGACATGAAAGATGAAGATTGGGTTAAGTTGGACAAGAAGGCACGAGGAACCATTTGGTCGTGTCTTTCAAATTTTGTCCTCTTGAATGTCTCCACAGAAGACTCCGCATACAAGTTGTGGAAGAGGATAGGTGAAATCTATCAAACTAAAAGTTTGTCTAACAAGTTATATCTCAAACGAAGGTTGTATTCATTAAAAATGAAATATGGTGAATCTATTGTTGATCATTTGAATGCATTTAATCTGATTTTAAGTCAACTTGCATCAATAGATGTTAAGATAGAAGAAGAAGATAAATGTATTTTATTGCTTTGCTCTTTGCCCGAATCTTGGGAAAATCTAATTGTTGCTATTAGTGGTGGTGCTACAGAGGTAAATTTAGATAATCTTATTTCTATCCTTCTCTCAGAGGAGATGAGGAGAAAGACCATGAATAGTGGCTCCCAAGATGCCTTGCATGTTCGGGGAAGGTCCAAAGAAAGAGGGCCTAAAGGGGATAAAAAGAAGGATAAGTCAAAAGGATGTTCTAAGACCCCCAGAAAGAGTAAAGTGAAGTATTGGAATTGTGGTAAGAGAGGGCATGTGAAGGAGTGTAAAGCAAAGAAAAAGAATGCAGATTCCTCCATAGAAAAAGCCTTTGATGATGATTCTGATGCTTTTACTATTTTTGCTAACATTGTGAGTAATGATGCTTGGCTTATTGATTCAGGTTGCTCCTACCATATGACTCCTAACAAGGAGTGGTTTGCCATGTATAAAGCAATTGATGGGGGAGAAGTTTTCCTTGGTGATAACAACATGAAAAGGATTATTGGTAAGGGAAAGGTAAAGTTGTGTTTCAGTGATGGGAGTATTAAAACCCTTGATAATGTTTTGCATATTCCAGGACTTGCGAGAAATCTACTTTTTGTATCCAAGTTGAATGATTCTGGAATGCATGTGACATTTGACAAGTCTAGTTGCAGGTTGGTAAGAGGGAGTTTGGTGATAGCTAAAGGATCTCGGATTGGGACCTTGTTTAGGCTAAATGCTTCTACTTTCAGTAACTCTGCCAATGTAACTAGCACTGAAAATGCATGTATGTTGTGGCACCATAGATTGGGTCACATTGGTGAAAAAGGTCTTAAGACCATTCTAAATAAAAACTTGGTTGATGGTATTTCTGATTATTCTATTGGTAAAAATGATTTCTGTGAGCATTGTGTGTTTGGTAAACAGAATAGATCATCATTTCCTAAAGGTGTTCATAAAGCTAAGAGACCATTGGAACTTATTCATTCGGATGTATGTGGTCCAGTGGATGTTCCTTCATTGGGTAAATCTCGATATTACGTTTCCTTCATTGATGATGTCTCAAGATACACTTGGATTTATTTTATGCACTCTAAATCTGAAGTTTTCACTAAATTTAAGGAATTTAAGGCATTAGTTGAGAAGCAATCAGATTATAAGATAAAAGTGTTGAGATCTGACAATGGGGGTGAATATTGTTCTAGGGAATTTGATGAATTTTGTAAGCATGCAGGTATTATCCGACAGAAGACTACTCCTTACACTCCCCAACAAAATGGGGTTGTAGAAAGAATGAACCGAACCTTAATGGAAAGAGCTAGGAGCATGTTGAGTAGTGCTAAGCTAGATAAATGCTTTTGGGTAGAAGTTGTTGGTACTGCTTGTTATGTAATTAATAGATCTCCTTGTTCAGCTCTTATTGACAAAACTCCTTATGAAGTGTGGATAGGTAGAAAGCCTTCGGTTTCACACTTAAGGGTCTTTGGTTGTGAGGCTTTTGTTCATGTGCCTCAGGAGAAGCGATCTAAACTGGATCCAAAAGCACAGAGATGCATCTTCATGGGATATGGTGAGAATGTAAAAGGTTACAAGCTTTGGAATCCTTTAACCCGTAGCATGGTATTTTCTAGAGATGTTGTTTTCAGGGAGTTTAGAGCTTTTCCAGATGAAGAACAACCAAAGGAGAAGACAAAGACAATGCACTTCGAGATAAAGAATGAAAAGTAGGAAGATGCACATGTGGAAGAACAGTTAGATGGATCTGAGGATGGAGAAGCAGAGGAGGGTTCAAAGAGTTCAAAGAGCTCAGATGATGTGCAACATGAGCACACAGAGGGAGAAGAAGAATAGGAAAATCCCACTACTCCTACCTTGAGGAGATCCACAAGGCAACAAAAACCAGTTAAAAGGTATGGCCCACCAGATTTTTGGTGTGTATTTGCTTTGTTGAGTACTGACGATGAACCTAGATCCTATAGGGAAGCTCTCTCTTTGGAGGAAAGTGAGTCTTGGATGCAGGCCATGCAGGAGGAGATGATGGCCTTGGATAGTTGTGACACCTGGGATCTTGTTAGTTTACCCAAAGGAAGAAATCCCATTGGATGCAAGTGGGTATTTAAGAAGAAATTTGGTGCAGATGGTCGGTTAGAGTGGTACAAGGCCAGACTGGTGGCCAAGGGCTACTCCTAGAGAGAGGGAGTTGATTTTGGTGAAATTTTCTCTCCTATTGCTAAGTTAACTTCTATTAGATTCCTTTTGTCTATTGTTGTTGCTTATGATTATGAGATAGAGCAAATGGATGTTAAAACTACTTTCTTGCATGGGGATCTTGAGGAGGAAATTTATATGCGATAACCTGATGGTTTTGTTGTGAAAGGAAAAGAACAATTGGTTTGCAGGTTAAAGAGATCTTTGTATGGTTTGAAACAGTCACCTAGGATGTGGTATCAGAATTTTGATGCTTTCGCATTAAAGTTGGGTTTTATGAGGAGTGAGGAAGATCATTGTGTATATTTTAAAAATATTGATGATCAGATACTAATCATTGTCTTGTATGTTGATGACATGTTGTTTATTGGTAACAACAAGGTGATGATTAGAGAACTCAAGACTCAAATTTCAGGCACATTTGATATGAAGGACTTGGGGGCTACAAAATATATTCTTGGGATGGAAATCAGTAGAGATCGAGCTAACAAAAAGCTTTGGTTAAGTCAGAGTAAGTATGTTGATACTATTTTGTAGAGGTTTAATATGCATAACTGTAAGCCAGTTAATATTCCATTTCCTGTTGGTACTAAGTTGAGTTCAGACATGAGTCCTAGTAGTGATGATGATTTTGAGGATATGTCTAACGTTCCTTATGCTAGTGTCATTGGGAGTTTAATGTATGCAATGGTTTGCACTAGACCAGATATTGCCCAAGTAGTGGGAGTTCTGAGTAGGTTTATGTCTAACCCTGGTAGAGAGCATTGGACTTATGTTAAGAGGGTATTCAGATATTTATGAGGTACTTCAGATCATTGTTTGGTTTATTATGGTACTAATGGTGTTGTTGAGTCATTGGACATACAGGGGTTTGTTGATGTAGATTGGGTAGGTGACTTGGATAGTCGAAGGTCCACAAGTGGCTATGTGTTTACTTTGTTTGGAGGTGCAGTGAGTTGGATGAGTAAGAGGCAGCCCATGGTTGCTTTATCCACCATAGAAGTAGAGTATATGGCTACTACGCATACCTCTAAGGAGGTGGTATGGTTACAGAGACTTGGTGTTGGTATTGGTTTTGATTGCAGGACTGTGAGGATCGGATGTGATAGTCAGAGTGCTATCTGTTTGACCAAGAATCCTATGTATCATGCTCGTACTAAGCATATTGATGTTCAGTATCACTTTGTGCGAGAAATGGTTGAGGGCAGGAAGGTCCTGATACAGAAGGTTGACACTTTGGAGAATGTTGCAGATTCTCTCACGAAGCCAGTAACCACGAAGAAGTTCACTTGGTGCAGGAAGGCCATGGGTCTTGATCACTGTGCTTGATTTATTTTATGTTTTCCTATGGGTGTATTTACAATGTATGATGTCAAGTGGGAGAATGTTGGGATTAAGGTGCCATCAACCTTGTAAATCTCATGTAATTTTAATACTCCTAATATTGTTTGTAATTCACTCATAAGGGATGGAGGGGATTTATCGACATATTGTACAATCATCATGGTAATTATTAAAAGGTGGTTATTTGGAGCTTATCCCATGGGAGACAATCTAGGAGGATATGGGAGATAATTTCTATATTGGGCGCCTAGTTTATTTTTTATGCAATATTTGGTGGATAGGAAGTTGTGGATCACCTTGCTATTGATAGGTTGTAAGATGGATGCCCATGTGGAGTCATTTAATGCTTTTTTATCTCCATGGATAAGGTTGGTTAGGTGGGTGTGGATTTTTTGCTAGTGGTTTTATCCACTTGTTTTGGGATACTATGGTGGTATTCCATCCACCTCTCATCTATAAATTGAGTTGTGGAGGTAGTGGAAGTATTGTATTATTTTTGCAGGTTCACAGGGTGTTGGTGAAGGATAGAGAGAAGGATATTGTTGTACAACTTCTTCAGTTTAATAATATACTTGGCCTCTCTTTTCCTGTGGAGTTTTTTTCCTGAAAGGTTTTCCTCCACATAAATCTGGTGTTAATTGTGTTGCTGATTTCTTTTATGTGATGTTATGCGCAATCACTTTCATTGTTTCAGTTTTGGATTAACTTATTTTTCAGATTTGCATACACATAACTAAGTTATTGTTGCTATCTTCACCTTGTTTTTTTAATAGTGAATACCTTATACAAGGTATTAATCACTCTTTATGTTCTTAAAGAAGAGTGTAAAATGTTGAAGGACAAGCCTATGGTGGAAAACATTGCTTGTGACACAAGTGACTTAATCCCTAATGAAGAAAAAGAGAAACAAGCCCGTAAGGCTGAAACACAAAAGGAAAAAGAAGTTGGAAATGCAACTTACAAGAAGAAATATTTTGAGACTGCCATTGAGAATTATACAAGAGCAATATAGCTAGATGATGAGGATATTTTTTACCTCACAAATAGAGTATTTTTTTACTTGGAAAAGGAAAAATATGATGAATGTGTCAACGATTGTGATAAGTCTATTGAAAGAGGAAGATAACTTCAAGCAGATTATAAAATGGTTGCTTGAGCATTGACTAGAAAAGGATATGCATATTTTATGATGGCCAAGTGCTCTAAATACTTTGATCTAGCAATTGAGGCATACAAAAAATCCTTGGTAGAACACCACAACCCAGATACATTGAAAAAGCTTAATGTTGTTGAAAAGGCAAAGAAGGAATTGGAGCAACAATATTATTTTGACCTAAAGTTAGTAGATGAAGAGATTGGATGCTTTGAAAAGCACAACAGAGGTATTGAGTCCAAAATAATGAAAATAATGGGATATGATGGTAAATTTTTGGGAAGGAATGGTTAAAGCATAAGAAATCACATAGAGCCAACCATAAGGCCAAAGCATGAAGGCCTTGGTTATGTCAGTCAAACCAAAAGTGGTGAAATCAAGTTTGTGAAAGGAGAAACCTATGAGGTGGATGAACCCTTTAGAATAAAATGTTGTAATCATTGTGATCGATCAGGAGATGAGGTTACTTGGTGTTGGAATTTGTATCCATGTGAAATTTGTGGTGCAAATAATCACTCTAAGAATTATTTTTGGCACAAATATGAAACAACCAAAAAAGTATATGTTAATTATGGATGGTTAGATGTGATAAAATGGATCAAAATAAAACAAATGTTGAGTGGATTTTATAGGAGTATGTTGTTGGCAATTTTGGGTACATTACCTTTGCTCAAATGTATAAGTTGTCATTGATGTCAAAAGGCATTTTTGTGTTGATTTCAAAAGAGTGGAATATCTTGAGAAGCTTCATTATGTTAAAGGGTTTTTATTAAAACCATGGTGACAAGGCTAAAGGTTTTTCTTAAAACCATTTGGACTCATTAAGGGTTTTTATTAAAACCAAGCTTAACTTAATGCAAAGGTCCATGTGTATTATTAATAATTAAATTAACTCAAACCTTTGTCAAAGGTCCAAGTTTAATATATTATTAATAAAATAATAATTATTATTATTTTAATTATTATTAAAGGGTCTTTCTTCTCTTAAGTGAGGAGGAGCACCGACGTCAAACAGTGAAGGAAAAATGGCTATTTAAGCGGGGATGATTCTCAAAAGTGAGTACCTCCGATTTGACATTGATAATCTACGATTTGTGGTTCTCTGTATTTTTTGATTTGCACTTGGCATCTACAATTTGATTTTGCACCGTTTTGTTCGAATTATGCTTGGCATCTATGATTTACATTTGCATCATTTCGTTCGATCTATGCTTGGCGTCTGTGACTTGCATTGCCCTACATCCTTCGAAAAGTGCTTGGTGTTTTCGTTTGAGCTCACTCTGTGTTTTTGATCTCCATAAATGTCTTTGAGATCATGCATGTTCTGCGTCATGGATACTGTGCTTGGCAAACTCGGTTTTGAGCTTAGGCTGCATCCTTACCTTTTGGCTTGACGGCAGTGGTTTGTTTGCATGCGGGTTGTGGAAGACGTTTACGTTTTCCAGTTTCTTGGCGTCAAAGGAAGATAAAAGAGAGGGCAGCGGTTTGTTATTTCATTGGGCTCTTGTGACCCAATGGCGGTGGTGTTTAAGCAAAATTTCTAGATGATAGAGGTGCCGAGTTCGATTCTCTTCGTTGGGAATTTCATTTTGGTCGTGGTGTGCAAAGAATGGTGGCTGTAAATGTGCGTGAGGTATAAGGTTAAGGTATCATTTTTTTGTTTTGACATTGGTTTATTGTTTTTTAATGTTTATGTGGAGTAATAAGGTGTAAAGAGGTTTTACTATGTATGTTATTTGGTGTTTTTTCTAAGTTGGAGAAATAAGGTGTTATATTTGGATCTTTATTATTGTGTATTATTGTATAGTTGCTAACTCTAATTGGTGGCAAATTGAGAGTTAGTGTTGTGACATATTTTGAGTTCTCCTTCTTCATCAAAGTAAAGGTATGGGCAACTTCTTCCATGTATGTTGTTTATTGTATATTTTCTGAAATTGAGTTTGGAGTGAAAAGGTTGTCTACTGGGTATTGTTGTGTAAATCTTATTTTTTGGATATTGAAGATTGTTTATGCATTAAAGTCATTGATGAACTTTTGGGTGAATGCATAATTCTGGTTGAGTAAGAGGAAGCATTTTTGCACTAGGGTTTATGTTAGTAAATCTTGCTACTTGCTTTGAGATGATGAAACCCTAGTTGTTGGTAAAAATATTATAAGTATCATTGTTATATGAGATATTGCATGGTTGGCAATTGTTGGGTTGTGTTTCATATTCTTGAGAAAAGCTACTACATCTATCTTATTCTTTTGATATTGAGTTTGAGCTGAGATTGATATTGAGAGTTAAGTATAGATCATATTGAGTCTCTAACAATTCTCTTTATGTTTCTATGAGATTTGAGATTGAGATTGGGAGTTAAGTATAGAACATATTGAGTCTAACAATTCTCTTTATGCTTCTATGAGGTTTATGAATCACATTGGGTCTCTAACAATTCTCTTTGTGAGTTCATGCTAAGCAAATTTTTCTTGGTGAGCTTGCTAAGGTTTTGAACAGGTTCTAGTGGGGACTTGTGAGCAGGTTTTGGACAGGTTTCAGTGGGGACTTGTGAGAAGATTTGGAAAGGTTTTGATGGGGACTTATGAGCAGATTTAGACAGGTCCTAGTAGAGGACTTGTGAGCTGAGATTGATAGTTCTATCAGAGAACTTGAGGACAGAGGTACATTGGTTCTTTGAGAAGAACCTGAGGACATATTTGGCAAGTCTTTGAGAAGGCTTGTGTGTAGAGGATGATTTGTTCATAGAGTTGGACAGATCTGAAAGATAAAGGAAGACTTGTACTAGACCGACTGACTGTGTTTGGTATAGGTAGATGAGCTGCTGTGGACATGATCATAGAAGGCAGAGGTCTCTTAGGCTAAGCATTGAGGACATGAGGTCTTCGGTGGAAAGGAGTTCCACGTGCTGGCAAGAGGTAGAGGCAGTTGATCTTTTAAGGGATCATTTCCAGAGCAGAGGGGAAGGTATCTCCTTTGAGCAGAGGCTCATAAATTTAGATCAGGGGAAGGTGTCTCCTTTGGGCCGAGGCTCATAAACATTGTAATTGAGAAAGTTTACCAAAGAACTTTGAGATAACTTTTAGAGAAAAGTTTTGTGGACGTAGCGCAGGCCTTCTGGGTGAACCACATTAAAAATGGGGTTCCAATGTGTGATGCTTTCTGTCTTGATTAATGTTATGTTGATGCTACTGCTATCTATAGTTAAAAATATTAAATGGTTAAGTCTTATACTTTTCACCCCCCCTCTCAGTATAAGTCCATGTTCTTCAGATGTCTTGTTCTCAAAAGAGCAGAATAATATGTAAAAATAACATTACATTGTATTTATTGATAATGACTATAAAGTCTTGTTTGATTGAGTAGTTGAGAGATATCATATCAATGGCTATAGTTTATAAAAACCTTATTGTATATGGGTACCTAATAAACCATGTCTTTAAGAGGCATGAGAGACCCATATTTCCTTTATTGTGTTTTCTAGAGGGATTAGACAAAATGAATTTATGGGGAGTGTTGAAAATGAATTTATTTTAGCCAATGGAAGAGGGTTCTAATATTCTAAAATGTTCTGGCATTAAACATTCTAGCTTAACATTCAAGAATATTCTAGCACAACAGGAATTCTAGATTGTTGACTTTCTAGATTTTTCTGGCACTACTAACCATCCATAAGCATCTTTTTGGGTATATAAATACAAACATTTCCTCTTGCATGATTGAAGTGGTCCTCATTTGTTCAAGGGCAATGTAATGGGTACAATGTAACATAATGATAAAATTGCAACAATAATTATAGTACTATATTTTTTTATACTTTGCTTTTATACCCTATTTTGTTAACTAGTTCTTTCTGAAAACCAATTGTCTCGTGTGCTAAAATTTTGGCCATCGTAGCTCATGATTCATTTGTTGAAGTAATTATATATACACTTTACTTTATGTTTTGGGTTCAAATAATTTCTTATAGCAGTAGCTACAACTCTATATTATTTTAAGAAAATATTGTAACATTTTTCTTTTATGTTTTAATTTCTATCTAGGAGGGTCATCATGGACAGTGATGTTGGTAAGAAGAGACTCGAGAACTAAGAGTATAAGCCAGGAAAATAATGTTATTCCAACTCCCACATCTAGCCTCAATGCACTCATCTCATCATTCAGTGCATAGGAACTTTCTACCAAGTATATGGTTGTCCTCACCAGTAATCTATGGTTCCAAGATGCTAATTTCTTATTTAGGAAGTCCTTATATAATGTGAGTGCCTAACATATATGTTTCTATTCTTTGTAAAGTGCTCATATGATAGGCTAGGTGTGGCATACTAACTTTAGGGCTCACATCTACAACAAATCCAACATAGGTGCTACATTCACCTCCTCTCTCTAGTCCAACTTTTTGAGCACAGGAGGTGATGATAATCTTGCACCATTGGATCTTCATACTTCCACCACATTCGACAACAATTACTATACAAATATGAGAACCCATAAAGGACTTCTCCACTCATACAAGTAGCTATTTAATGGAGGTTCCACTGATTCTCAAGTCACCACATACAATAGCAACCATAATTTATTTTTAGTGATTTTGTAGCTATGATGGTGAAGATGGAAAAAATCAACCCTCTCAATGGCTCCAACAAAGAGATCTACATGAAATGAGAAATCCTCTCACTAGATCTAATTAAGTTATTATTAGTGGCACCAATTAAGCTATTGTAATGCTTTTATATATTGATGTATCCCTTACTAGTTGACCTATTCATCCATCCCCACTTGGGTGGATCATCTAATATATGAATTATCCATTCTTGGATTATATTGGATGTGAGGCACCAAAATATATATAAGAATATGCATGTGAATAATAAATAAGAGAAAGAGGATTGGCTTTGGTTTTTTTGTTGGTTTTTATGGTCAAGGGTTTCAGGATAAATATTTGTGTTCATTGTATGTGCATATTATTTTCTCTTCTATTTTTATGATGATGTTTACACTAGTATCTCAAGAATAGGTTTATTAATATCTACATATGGTATCAGAGCATGGTTATTGGATTTTAGGGGATGTATTTGTTGCTAGGGTTGAGCTTAGTATAATAAGATTAAAGGTATCTTGGGTCTGCAATAAACCTAATTTTTAGTGGGAGTTTTGTGCAAGAGAATCTAGTGTGAAGGAGAAATGACATGCTTGTTACTCTTGCACTTCAATAGGAAGTGCTAAAAGGAGAGGAAACATGGTTTTGGTCCCTTGTTCTTGTGTTGTACTAAGTGCAGTATGCTTGCCTATGTATCGAGTTGGAGGGACTATGATTGTTGATGTACCTTATCCTTGTAAGGTGTTATTAGATTGTTGCATGCTAGTGCTTGTACAGTGATAAAGGAATTATAAGAGCATGTTGTTGGATAGCCACTAAATGAAAGGCTCTTGTGTAGTGTGGGTTTTATGTTGAAAGGAGTCATGTGTCACTCTTGTGTGATGATATGTCATGTTGGAAAAAGTATCTATCATTTTGTGTGTTTTTATAGCAATGTTATTGCTCTTGTTCAATGGTAGGTTGTGCTATGAGGGATAGCGAAAATAGTTGGTGCTTTGTGTAGCACCCTAAAATTGGCGCAGTTAAACCTTAGTAAAAAGATAAAAATTTGAATTTTAACCCCAAAACCGCCCGTTACCCGCTCCCCTTGTTTTCTGTGCCATTTTTAGGATTTGTTTTGACCGTTGGACGATATCGTCGACGATCAGACGAAATCGTCCCAGATCTGACGAATTCGTCTGGAACAGAACGTCCAGACGATTTCGTCCCAAAACTGATTTTCATAATTAGCTTCTATTTCAACAGCTTCTCTAACTTGGGCAGAAAGCGTGTCTGCGCGGTTAGAGTCTCCCCCATTGGAGATCTCCCAAATTGGGATGATCTCCAACCTCCTAACCTCCCCTAATCCTATATAAACTGGGATTTTCTCAGTTTATCCCCCTGGCTGACTGATTTCTCTGCAACTTTAACTTTTCGTGCATTAGAACACCTTCACACCATCGTTTGCATTGTGTATTTCAAGTTTTCTTGCAAGAATTTTACTGTTTTTTAGCCGGAGCAAGCTCGGATCGTCGTTGGTGATTCCAGATGATTTTGGACGATCCTGTCATAGATCGGTGATGATCTCGTACGATTGGAGGTGATCTCGACTGTAGTCCAGATTGGGGGCAATCAGAGCCTGGAGTTTGCATTTCTTTATCTTCTCTCTTCATTTCCTTATGCATTAACTTAGTTTATTCTATTTCTACATCCTGGAGTTCACCTCATTTAGCATAGATGCATGATAAAGTTAAAATAAATTATTAAATTAATGCATTTCCTTTAATTGTTATCCGGATCTATCATTTAGGCAAGTTTACTATCATTTCTATCATTTCCCCTTGCTTTTGTAGTTGCATTTTTGGTCTTTGGTATCTGTTTCTGTGATTGCAGGTTTCTGATGAATTCGTTTGACGAATTCGTCAGGTCGACGATGATCTCGTCTGATCTCAGATGACCGACTATGATCTGAGATGATTCTATGCAATTGCAGATGATTATGTAAGATTTGAGATGATCTAGACTTCTACAAACCTCAGAATCTTCATCAGACATCCGAAATCAGGTACATTCTATCTTATTTAGCACACTTTCTATGTTTAGCACTTATTCATGTTTTTTGTATCCATATAAATCAGCATTGGCATATAGAATAGCTTAGATTCATCTTGGCCAAACCTAGGATATGAATGATTAAAGTACAAAATGAACACATCAAACCCATTCTCAACCTAGGCATGGAAACTGCCACTCAAAAGTTTCCCGGTGAACCCACCATCCATCAAAAATTCACCCTTATACCCCCTCCCCCGAGAGGCGCGACCTTCAAAGGGCCTCTCAAGTCCGAGGTATTGTCCCATCCTTCTCGCATCCCCCTTTCGGGCGTGGATCCTATAGCCTGAAGGTAAGGATGCAAAAAATTTGGAGCGATACATTTTGGTGAACCCGACGTGAAAACTAAAACCTTTTGAAAACAATCCAAAAAAAATAAAAAAATAAATGCATTTAGAATCATCAGACAAACAATTAAAGATTGCATATCATATTTAGATGGTAGATTATAATAAAAGATGAGCTGTCACCATTAATGTTGAAAATCAATTAGCAGCCATAGAGATTACTTCTGTGCTTAGAGTACCTCAAACAAATAGGGTTCAACCTTTGTGGGACGAACTTGATAGGAGATTGAGTATCATTGAATCTAGATCAACCGAACTTAGGCAAATTAAGAGGTTTGTCCTAGATAGAATCCTGGATCCTGATCAAGTGACCTTATATCATGAACTTCAGAGAGCTTGCCATAGGTGGTTAGCAGATAAAAGAGCCCTTGTGTCTTCCGAATTGTACACCTTTGAGGAATACCTCGACAATGCAGTTGTAGTACATAAATTTCTATCTCGTATAGAGGATCAAGAGGTCATTCTTACGGATAGAAAGAGATGGAATAGAGTTCCTAGAGCTGTGTTATATCGAGAGTATTGCCATGAACTTTATTTCTACAGGTCAGAGTCTGAGATAGATAATATCACCATAGCACACTTTGTCAAATTTTTGAAAAACCATTTCCAATTTGAAGAGGAGCATTTCATGACTCCTGATGAACTTGATCCCATCAATGACATCCATAAACTATTTATAGAAAACTAAGCCATTCTTTTATTATTATTATTTCTTGCATTTAGTATGTTGTTTGTTGTCTTTATAATATTATCATAAAACAAAAACAAAACAAAAATATAACAAAAATTAAAACGTTTTCTTTTAAGTATTATAGTAGGTATATAATTAAAATATATACCTCCCAAACTTGTCGCAAATATATATATATATATATAAAAAAAATATATATATATATATATATATATATATATATATTTGCTAAAATCTAAGTTTAAGCATAATGACTAGACTTAGGAATGGAAAACAGATTGAAGTAGAAGAAGATTGGTTAGGAAAACCAGTAAATAAACCAGATGTCCTTCCTGAAGACCCAATTCAGGAAGAAGGAACCCTAGACCAACAAGAAGAAGAGTTTGCTGAAGGAAATGAACAAAGAGAAACTGTTAGAGAGGAAGGATCCTCATCCCCTAAAATGTCTCCGGAAGGAGTTGTTACTTTTGAGAACATGGAACATTTTTGGAAGTTCCTCAATACTAATATTGGTGCCCTTAATAGAGCAGTCCATATGGACAAGGATCAAATTAGTGACACTCAAGCAACCCTAGAAGAAATATATCACACACGCACTAATCCCTTGTCCTTCGTTGATCAAGAAAGTGATCAAGCTGGACCATCCAATTTGGATATGGCCGCTATAATCCAGAACATGCAACAACAACAAAGTTACCCAACCACCTAGAGTGCCTGTTACCAAGCCTAGAGTTATTCCCACACAAAAGAAACCTTCATTCACTGCTCTATTTCGCCAAGTTATTGATCAACATACCTCAAATCAACAAAAGCCCAAAACAAAACCAAACACCAATTTCCAACAATCTGGGATACAACATAATGCTACTACAAATCTTCTTCATAATACTCTCCCTACCAACCATTTGCATAATAGCAATATAGCATCTAATCCTTACGTCACGCCATCATACGCTCACATACCACCGAACCAATATGGTGGACAAACTAGTAATCTGGAAGCCATGGTGAAACAGTTAGTCTCCCGCATGGACCAGATAGATCCCTACCGTCCCTCGTACAATTATCGAGAGATGTGTAGTCAGCCTCTAGATCCTATAGTTGTAGCACAACCATATCCTAAACACTTTCCTATGCCTGTCCTACCTATATACAAAGGAACCGAAGATCCCATAGAGCATCTTCGTATGTTTAGGATAGCATGTCATGATATATCACATGATGACTTGTTATTACTAAAAATGTTCTCAAAAAGTTTAGGAGGGATGGCATTAGAGTGGTATTATCAACTACCCACTCATTCTTTGAGGAATTTCGAAGAAACAGCCGAGTCTTTTGTTCATCAATTTAGTGCCTACATCGAAAGGCATGTAACCATTAAATATTTGTACAACTTAAAACAAGACAAAGATGAATGTTTTGCTGATTTCCTAGCTCGGTGGAGACAGTTGATAGGAAAATTACACTTTGTGTTACCTTATCGAGAAATGTTGGATATCTTTATCAATAATTTACAAGAACAACTATCCTATGAGTTATCAATCGCTACCTTGACCACCTTCGATCAAGCTATAGACTTAGCTCGAAGAGTGGAAGATGCTCTCATTAGGAGAGGTCAGCTTAAAAAGAAAGATGATGAGAAAACATCCAAAAATCAATATAAGAATAAACAAGTTGTGGGTGATGGAGTCACTGATAGCAGAAACATTGCTAATGTTAATACTATGAAAACAATGGAGAAGTTTATACTGAAACCTCCTGATAAACCACCTCGAGAATTTACTAGGTTAAATCAACCTCTATCAACCATTCTCCCACAATTATTAGCACGAGGTTTGATCCAATTACCAAATATCCGGGAACCTGATCCAACTATACCCGGATACAGAGCTGATTTACACTCGTGATTTCCATAGAGGACCTGGACACGCTACCAACTCTTGTAAAATATTAAAACATAAAATACAAGACTTAATTGATAACAATGAGATGGAGGTGCAAGCCTTTCAACCTAAACAAAATCCTCCTAATAATGCTCAAAAGAACATCCCCCAAAATCAGAATCAGAATGCCAATCAATCATTGGACATATTTCAACATCCTTTACCAAAGCATGGTAAAGAAGTGGCTAATCAAATTGAACATCATAATGTTCCCCCTCCTACCCGATATGTAGGAACTATTAGTGGGCATTTACCTACTCATGATTTGGAAATATTTGACACAACTTTATCCATGGTTACGACCAGACCTCTATATAACATTCAGACACCTGATCTTAGTGATATAGAATATGAGACTGAAAGTGACATGGAAATCACCTCAAATCAATCGAATAGCTCTGAAGATGAATCAGATCCTATTCAACCTATCACAAGTTCTATGGTTCCGGAAGAACCATTTCCAAGAAGAGTCACTACTCGACCATCGTCTCACCAATTACTTTCTAATGAACAAGCCATAAATGCTAGACCAAGACCCATTCATCATCCACAAAATAATATTGTAGGTACCATCGGAGCTGTTACTAGACAATAGGCTCAAAATTCTCAACAAGATCAAACTCAGAATGATGGATCAGCTCCATTTGTTTTGAAAGTTCCTAATAAAGGGAATCAGGCACCTAATGTTCAACCTAAACCTCCTTATAATATTAATGAACAATTATCAAATACTACAGCTAGAATTTCCCTTTTGGACCTTTTAAGATCTTCTCCTACACATAGGGATGAATTAATGCTCACATTAAGCCAAATGATGGTACCACAAAATATTCAACCTAAAGCCATGGCCAATACTATCATAACTCGAGAAGTCGATTGTATTGACTTTCGAGATAGAGATATACCGCAACATAGTTTACATAAGGATAACCCCTTATATATTACTGCCCTAATTGGAGATGTAGCAGTTAAACGAGTCTTGATTGATAATGGTTCATCTTTAAACATTTGCACTTTTGACTTCTACCAAATATTTGGGTTTAGAAGTGATGAAATGAAAAGAACTGATATGATCATAAAAGCCTTCAATGACGAAACACAAGAAACGTGTGGAGTTATTACTATCCCATTGCAAGTTGGTCCAAGAACCTTAGACATGACCGTGTTTATTGTACATTGCCTTGCATCGTACAATATACTCTTGGGTCACCCTTGGATCAACGTGATGCGAGCTGTTCCCTCAACTTTACATCAATGTGTTAAATTCAAATTTAAAAATCAGTTGGTTACCATTCATGGTGATCCTAGACCCTTTGATATGTGTGCTTTGGAAGAACCTATTGGAGTTCAATTTTGCCCTGCTCTATCATCCACACATCCTAATTCTCATTATCCATCTAAACGTGTGAAACACACACCCATAACATCATCTACTTTTTCTCCATCAACTCCACCTCTACATATAGTTCAACCATCTTCCGAACAAACTACATTAGGACCTCAAAAAGATCCTAAACCCACAACCAATGCTTCTTGTTTTACTCCTATAACTTCCATACCTATAGAATCATCCATCGACATCTCTACAACATCTACATCCACCAAAGGCATAGTTTCCGCATCAGAAGATATGGGAAATGTTCCTTCTACTTCTTATGCTCTTACTGATGAGCTCTTACCCGATTTATCTAAAATTCTTATATCAGAAAAAACAAACGCTGCTATGCAAGATTCCCTTATCTTAAATAATTTGTCACCCTCTCCTCGTACCTTGGGCCTCCCACAGCCTATGGGAAGTATTTACCAAGTCGGGAGTTGCGCTTTTATTTATAAGGGATATGACTGGGGAAGAATACCTAGAAACATTAAGACACATTATGATGGATATGCTCGATGTTATTTTACTAATGAGTATATTAAAGCTAAGCCTATAATGCTTAAATTGGGATATAAAGGGAAAGGTTTGGGACCTTTCCAGAATGGTATGAAAGAACCTTTTGAGGTAGAACCATGGCCTGCCCGATGTGGTGTGGGCCTATTTCCTAGTAAAGGTCAGCCCTTCCCATTTGAGGATGATAACCATCTCATATGTTACCAAGATTATTTGGATAAACGTGATGCCTTGCATTTAATGAATAAGCCATTTACATGTAATATGCTATCTATAGCCTACCCTGAGATGATCGTCGAATCCGACGATGAGTTGGAGGGAGACATCTTCCATGATGTCTCCATTGAGGAATTATTACATCATGAATTTTATTTTGATGGATCTATACCTAGTATAGCCCAACTTGAGGCCACGACTCCTCAAGATGAATTATCCAAACTAACCTTGGAAGAATTACAAGAATTGGGCGTTTCACCCGCCCCACCTAATTTTGAGAGAGATCTACACATGGAAGTAGAAAACGTCATAAAAATTAACATTGGAACCAAAGATAATCCTCACATAATCAACATTGGATCAGAATTGAGTCAAGAAAAATAGGATAAATACATTGCATTTCTTAAGGAATATGAAGATGTCTTTGCTTGGACATATGAAGATATGCCAGGATTAGACCCTTCTGTAGTTATGCATCACCTAGTAGTCCATCCGGATGCTAAACCTGTTAAACAAAAACTTAGAAAAATGCATCCTAAAGTGGCCTTACTAGTCAAAGGGGAATTAGAAAAACTCCTGAAGGTTATTTTTATACAAGCCATTGATTATGCTGAATGGATCTCGAATGTAGTTCCAGATAACTAAGAAAGAAGCTACCAAAGTTAGGGTTTGCACAGACTTTAGAGATATTAATGTTGCATGCCCTAAAGACGATTTTCCTCTTCCCAACATGGATCAGATCATTGATTTTACTGTTGGGAGTGGAATGATATCCTTAATGGATGGATTTTATGGTTATAATCAGATCAGGATAGCTCCTGAAGATCAGGCTAAAACAACCTTTATTACCCCTTGGGGGACCTTTTGTTGGAAAGTGATGCCATTCGGTTTGAAGAATGCAGGTGCAACATATCAACGAGCCATGACTTATATCTTTCATGATATGATGCATGATATTCTACATGATTATGTAGATGATATTATAGCTCGTTCCATCAAAGAAGATGATCATTTAGATGACTTGAGAAAAGTATTTGATCGGTTAAGGGAATATCTTATCCGACTAAATCCAACCAAATGTATATTCGGAGTTAAGTCCGATAAATTATTGGGGGTTATAGTTTCTTTACGTGGCATTGAAATTGACCCTCTCAAGATCGTGGCTATCACTGATATGCCCGCACCCACAAATATATCTAAATTACAGAGTCTACAAGGTAAGCTTCAAGCTATTCGTCGCTTCATCGATAAGTTGGCGGACAAAACAGGACCCTTTCTTAAGCTTCTTAAGAAAGATGTCTCTTTTCATTGGGACGATGAATGTCAGGAAGCATTTGAACTCCTCAAACAATATCTCCTTAACCCACCTATGCTTTCACCACCTAGATCTGATCGCCCATTTATCTTGTATATTTTTGCTTCAGATCTTGCCTTAGGAGCTATGTTAGCTCAACTTGACGATGAGAAGAAAGAACGTGCTAATTATTATATCAGTAGAACCTTAATCAGTTATGAAACCCGCTACACAGCATTAGAGAAGTTATGTCTAGCAGTCATATTTTCTACACAAAAACTATGCCATTATATGCTCAATCAAAAAACGTATGTTATTGCTAAATTCGATCCTTTGCGGTATCTCATGAGTCAACCGTACTTATCTGGTCGCACAACAAAGTGGGTTCTTGCGCTAAGTGAGTTTGAACTCATGTTTATAGGACAGAAGTCTGTTAAGGGTCAAATCATAGCAGATCAATTAGCTGTTGCACCCTTAGAGTCTACCCATCCCCTCATCATTGAGTTTCCTGATGAATGCCTTAAATTAGAGGCAGACCATCCAGAGCAATGGTCCCTATACTTTGATGGAGCCCGATGCATGAGTGGGGCTGGTGCAGGTATTATTTTAATATCTCCATAGAAACATCTTATACCTTTGTCCTTCAAATTAACGTTTGCTTGTACTAATAACACTATTGAATATGAGGCTCTAATCCTTGGATTACGAGCTGCCTTGGCACTAAAAATTAAAAATTTATTAGTTTTCGATGATTCTCAACTTGTCATAAATCAAATCAATGATGTTTATCAGACCAGAGATGATAAATTACGTCCATATAAAGCATATGTCTTACAATTATTATCTCTATTTGATCAAGTTACCTTGGAAGCTATTCCTCGAACTAGCAACCGTGCGGCTGATGCTATGGCTGCAACTGCATCTCTTTTGCCCTTGGAGTTAGATGACGAATATGCTACCATCATTATTCATCGACTCTAAGAACCCGCTTCAAATAAATCATGCTTAGAACCTTTGGATGTGTTTCTAATCAACGAAACTACTCCTGAACCTTGGTACACTGATATATTTAATTTTCTTCAAAATGGGACCTTCCCTGAAGGTTGTAATAGCAACCAACGCCGGTTATTACGTAGACGAGCAAGTCGCTTCGTAATTATTGGCAATACATTGTATAGGAGATATTTTGAAGGTATCCTATTGAGATGTTTGAATCTAGAAGAATCTAGATCAGCTTTGAGTGAAGCCCATGATGGATCTTGTGGGGGACACTTTAGTGGTAGCGCCATTGCTAAGAAGCTCCTTAGGATAGGATATTTTTGGCCTACCATGGAGAATGATGCACATGATTACGTGCGCCATTGCGACAAGTGCCAGAAACATGCTGACCTTGTCCATGCGCCGGCACAAGAACTACAGGCTATTTCATCTCCTTGGCCCTTTTCAAAATGGGGCTTAGACATCATTGGAAAAATCAACCCTGTGTCATCTGATGGACACAAATTCATCATAACCGCCACCGAGTATTTCACGAAGTGGGTTGAAGCTATGCCCTTAGCTTCTTGCACTGGAACCCAAGTTTCCAAGTTTATTTTTAATCAAATTATTTGTAGGTTCGGAATTCCTGCAAATCTCATCTCAGATAATGGAACTTGTTTCAAAAATAAAGATGTCAAAAAATTATGTCAAAAATATAAAATTCAACATCGTTGGTCCACTCCCTATTATCCTCGGGGTAATGGCCAAGCGAAGCATCTAATAAAACATTAATCAAAATCCTCAAAATATTGGTCAATAAATCTGGCCGAGATTGGCACATCCAATTATATCCTGCTTTGTGGGCTTATCGAACTAGTGTTCGCACTCCCACGGGCACTTCACCTTTTGTTTTGGTTTATGGCGCTGAAGCAATTTTTCCCTTTGAATTAGAAGTTCCTTCTTTGGCTCTACTACTTCAAGATACGGAAGTAGGAGATGAATATCATGTTGGCAGATTTAGTCAGCTAGAACTCCTAGATGAGAAGCGCATCAATGCTTTGGAACATCTTCGAGCCTACCAAAACAAGCTCAAGCGAGCATACCTCAAGAAAGTTCATCATCGATCCTTTGAGATCGGTGACCTTGTCTTGAAAGAAAATAAAAAAAATACTAATGCAACTAAAGATCTTAAAGGTAAATTTGAGCCCAACTGGCTTGGACCGTATATCATCACTGCTAAATTTGGATCGGGAGCATACCGATTAGCTACCTTAGATGGTAAAGATCTTAAAGAACCTATGAACATTATGCATCTTAAACGCTATTATGCATAAAATCTGGTCATTTCATCATTGTATATATTTGTTATTTTGCATATTGTTTCATTTTAGTCATCCATATAAAAATTTCAAAAACAGTCACATTGTGTATCTTCTTAATTCATCAATTAAAATAAAAAAAATCAAAATATAAAAACTTCAAAATCATCAAAATCTTCAAAAACATCTTTTATTTTTGTACCTGTCAATTCTTGAAGTATTGCAGTTATATTTTCAATTATTTTGGATAAATTAGCATTTATTTGGAATCCCGCACTTTCACACTCACATGAATAAATATCTTGATTTTATTTGGTATGATTATTAATCTCTCTTATATCAAAGTCCACAAGTTGAATTAAATAAAGTTTTGAGCATAGAGAATTGATCTTGTTATTTACTTGAACCAAGTATATCTCTTCACATTAAAATGATTTCATTGCAAATTCAATATGATGCTACATAGTAGAAGTGGTTTCTTGAGCGAAAAGTTTCCCCTGCTATCCTATCATGCACATGGTCTAGAATCTTTGAGAATTGACAAAAGGACAAGCTCACCCCTACCTGAATAAAAATCCCTTGCTCTACAACCAATCCGAGCAAGTATCCCTAGTATAGGAAGAAAAAAAGAAAAGTCAAAGAAAATGAGAAAAGAAAAATATTATTTTGTACCATCACAACAATATTTCAGCATTATCTCCGTTCCAAGCAAAAATACAAAAAAAAAAAAAAAGAAAAGAGAAAAGAAAAAGCAAAAAGCAATAAAATCCCTTTCCCTACCCCTTGAAAAGAAAAGAAGGGTGAATGAGCTTGAATCCCTGGAATTCTCAATTATTCGAAAACCGTGAGGTAAGCCCCATAACATGTGGTTTGTGCCCAACCCGCTTGGCCTTGGGTAATCCCTAGCATGGTGATATGTCTGTCACATTAGCGACCTTCTTTTGTACAGACCTATGTCGGCTTATGGATTAGCTAGCTCTTGATGACCCAACTTACATAGTAGTTTGGTACGGTTACATGCATATAAATCATGGTCAACGAACACTTATTTGGTTAATTCAAATTACTTGTATCAAATTATCTTGCTCAAAATTGGTGAATGAACAATACAATTGCACACACATTTGTATTTGAGAGATTTTTGTATCATTATGATAAATCAAGATCGGCAATGAACTCACATATGCACATGAGGGTTCCTTATAAATCTACATTTTGTCTTTGAGATAATTTAAAATATTTCTGCAACTCTTTTTGGAATAATTTCATCTTCTTATTTAAGAAACATCTGTTTAGTATAAAAACAATTACATACATTGTTTTCAAAAATCCAAAAATTCTTTCAAACAACATATTAAACAATCTAGTAAATAAAGTCACGTTTATATTTTTTCTGTTTATCTCAAAAATCAAAAATCAATTATGCAATAAAACTAAAATATCAATTTCCTTTTCTTGGATTTCGCGATGATGGTATAAGTCTATACCTATAATTCTATGCCTAGCGCAAACCATTGTTCTAATTTTATTTTCCCATTCATTTTAATTTATAAAAACATATGGCTTACATCATTATGTTACACAATTGTGCTTTAAAAAGAACGAACACATTTTTCTATTTCATTTCATTATGTCAACATTCCATTTTGCAACCATGGTATAATTCCTAAGGAATTATTCAAAAATTTTATCACACTTAGGAATTTTATGCCTAGAAAAAATCATATTTTTAATATTTCATGCATAATATTTTTATGAAAATCTGAAAACAAATCATCACCATCATCATTTTTCATCATCACAACACAAAGTCTTAAGACAGTCTCTTAAGCACTCTTTTACTTTTAGCAATATTTCTATACTGGGATTAGCTTGACGACCTAGTGAGTGGCGACTCCATGAAATGGTCTATAACAGCGACAATGTCCTTTGAAATTATTGTTAGAAGTCCCTTTATTTTTCATCAAATCACACCACCAAAACAACCAATTTGTTTACATCAGATTATTTCATTTAAATTTTATGGCATGACATAAAATTATAATTTATTTCAAATGACATAATTACATGAATCATTAATCAACAACCAAACAAATCCAAAATTAAAGCATCATACAACATATACACAAGTCATATCATCAAAAATACCATATATATATCAACAAATTATGTACATCATATCACAACTGGATTGGTATGCCACAATCTATACCCTGGCATACTCAATCCTCTCAAAAATATAAAATATATATACAATCTCTATGCAGTCTATAGCGGCTAGCCTCGAGAAGCCCTCGAGCTCTCAGCCTCATCTCCTCTCCCACCCTGAGGTGGAGGAGGTGGTCCCATAGAGGTCCGTGCTGTGTCTCGGGTCCTCACCATCGATCATGAGGATGTCCTCGATGATCCCATCCTGATCGGCTTTGCAATGCTGAGCCGGCATCTAACCTCTCCGGCCCTCTGGAACCAGCTGGAAGTATACTCCCTGATAGAACGTGGTCTACATCATAGACCATGCCAACTCCTGCATGCTCGCCCCTCCACTTCGAGCCCTGAGCCATGTAGCCTCATCCTGTAGTGTCTGCACCTGAGCCCGGAGGTGGGCAACCTCAACTCGGAGAGCCACCATCTCACTGCTCTCCCCTACCTCGACACCCTTGCCCTTATCGAGCGATGGTGGCCTCTCCCCCTACTGAGAAGGGAATCCCTCCTCCCTCCTCCCTATCTGCTGTGGTCTCTATGGAGCCTATGGCATCCTCTAGCATCTCTCCTACGGAGACCATCGTTGCTCTCTCCCTTCATGACCCCGTGCTGCCTCAATGGCAGCCTGGTGATCGCCTCCCCATCCATCGCACAACCGCATGCATCGAACCCTATGCCCTCGTCATCCGAGGAGGGCGGATGCCTACGTACCAAGCATCGTATCCATCCGCAACCCCAACATCATCCCCATCCACTAGCTGGATGGGGGCATCATCCATGTCCTGGCTCTAGAATCATTGCATATCCGGAGCCCCGCTCAGTGTAGTACTATCCCGAATAGTCCAGGAGTACTCATAATCCCTGAGAGAAGGGATCCCCTATTGTAGACCGAACTATCATAGAACTCGGTCGTAGCGGTGGAGCTCTACCTCTCCCCACTCCATCCTCAGCCAATAGACTCACCTGATGCGAGCCAACTCCTGTCCATCCTCTCCCCACCCTAGGTGCTCTCTCCATGGCCTCCAGGTGATCTAGTCTGGGATGAGGTCATCTAGCAACCTCCGTGACATCGACAGATCTATCCGCCACTGTGACCCTCTCTGTAGCCACCAATAGAAAACCCGGGGCCTCTCCCGGTCAACCCCTATCAGTGGGAGTCCTACCGGTCTCCGCACCATGATGTGCTCCCAGCACCAAACCTATAGTAGCGATGTCAAAACCAGACATCGGCCTCCCTTGTATACGACCCCATGCAGGATCCTATACAAGCGGCACAGTACAAAGCTGCCCCATGCAAATCTGTACCCGTGGTCTCTCATGTCGTAGACCACATCTGAAAGGAGCCATGGTAATCTGCACCCACTCTGGTGGCACAACAGTAGGCCACCCACTACCCCTGCCAAAACCTGAGTCAACCTAGATGCCCCAGGCATCTGCCTCAGAGACTCGATGTTCACTTCGCCCTTCTCCAGGGTGAAGCTCGGGTCTCCACATAGCCTCATCATAGCCTGGCCCTGATTGGCCGTAGGAGTCATAAACCGTCCCTATATGGGGATCCTCAAGATCCTCCATACGTCCTCTAGTGTGGGAGCCATCTCCCCTATCGATAACTAGAAGCAGGACGACCCCGGATACCACCTCTCTGCTAGGGCTGTCAGTAGCCCCATGTCTGTCGATATTTGTGGCATCTCTGCCACATGTTGTAAGCCGACCTGTGTCAATCGGTCTCACTTCGCCTGGTCGAGCACGGCCACGTCATCCCTCAGCCCCTTGTATTTCCACTCCTGACTCTTTAGTAATCCCCTCTGCAAAATAAACAATAAAACAACAAAATTCATTAATAAAACAATTATTACAATCAATTAAATGCAATTCAAACAAACTTAATTTCATAAAAATGATGATATCGTCCACCATTGGATGATATCGTCCTAAATTGGGTAAAATCATCCTTTGCAGGATGAAATCATCTCTGATTTCTCAACTTGGGGATCGCCCCTTGTTGGACGGGATCGCCCCTATTTCACCGATTTCGCCCTCAGACGAAATCGACGATCTAGGGATGATTTCGACGAAATGGGGATGATTTCATCCCGACATCGTTGACGGCCTAAAAATGTCCGTGATGCCCCAAAATAGTCAAAATTTCAATCAAAAATTACACAAATCAAATTAAAATATAATTCACTAGGTTTAGATCCTTACCCGTAGCCCACATCAGACCTTTGTCGATCTGTGCACTGTCTCGACCATTTTGTCTATAGAGCTCTAGAAACAGTGAAAATGAATTTAGGGTTTTACCCTATTTTTCTTAATTTTATTTAAAAACAACATTTTTAATTTTGCTTTTTCGTTATTTTACCTCAAACGTTCGATTTGGGTAAAAACACGGAGGGGGCACCATAGTAAGCAGTCGTACGATTCGACCTAGAATCGTCATCTAAAAAATTGAGTAAATTTTTGCTTTCTCGTAAAATGGGAAGAACTCGTCTTTAACGCATTTTCTTTGGAAAATTCGCTAAAGAGGGGGCAAAATGTAGCACCCTAAAATTGGCATAGTTAAACCTTAGTAAAAAGATAAAAATTTGAATTTTAACCCCAAAACCGCCCGTTACCCGCTCCCCTTGTTTTTCATGCCATTTTTAGGATTTGTTTTGACCGTTGGACGATATCGTCGACGATCAGATGAAATCATCCCAGATCTGATGAATTCGTCTGGAACAGAACGTCCAGATGATTTCGTCCCAAAACTGATTTTCATAATTAGCTTCTATTTCAACAACTTCTCTAACTTGGGCAGAAAGCGTGTCTGCGTGGTTAGAGTCTCCCCCGTTGGAGATCTCCCAAATTGGGATGATCTCCAACCTCCTAACCTCCCCCTAATCCTATATAAACTGGGATTTTCTTAGTTTATCCCCCTGGCTGACTGATTTCTCTGCAACTTTAACTTTTCGTGCATTAGAACACCTTCATACCATCGTTTGCATTGTGTATTTCAAGTTTTCTTGCAGGAATTTTATTGTTTTTCAGCCGGAGCAAGCTCGGATCATCGCTAACGATTCCAGATGATTTCGGATGATCCTATCGTAGATCAGCGATGATCTCGTACGATTGGAGGTGATCTCGACTGTAGTCCAGATTGGGGGCAATCAGAGCCCAGAGTTTGCATTTTTTTATCTTCTCTCTTCATTTCTTTATGCATTAACTTAGTTTATTCTATTTTTGCATCCTGGAGTTCACCTCATTTAGCATAGATGCATGATAAAGTTAAACTAAATTATTAAATTAATGCATTTCCTTTAATTGTTATCTGGATTTATCATTTAGGCAAGTTTACTATCATTTCTATCATTTCCCCTTGCTTTTGCAGTTGTATTTTGGTTTTTGGTATCTGTTTCTATGATTGCAGGTTTCTAACAAATCCCCCCCACAAAGACCCCCCCCCCCCACCCCCCCCCCCCCCCCACCCCCAACCAAAAACATTCAACAAAAAAAAAAAAAAAAAAAAATAAAAAAAAAAAAAAACCACAAACAACCAACACCAAACAACCCCATCCGAAATCGGGTACATTATGTCTTATTTAGCACACTTCTTATGTTTAGCACTTATTCATGTTTTTTGTATCCATATAAATCAGCATTGGCATATAGAATAGCTTAGATTCATCTTGGCCAAACCTAGGATATGAATGATTAAAGTACAAAATGAACACATCAAACCCATTTTCAACCTAGGCATGGAAACTGCCACTCAAAATTTTCTTGGTGAACCCACCATCCATCGAAAATTCACCCTTATACCCCCTCCCCGAGAGGCATGACCTTCAAAGGGCCTCTCAATCCGAGGTATTGTCCCATCCTTCTCGCATCCCCCTTTCGGGCGCGGATCCTATAGCCTGAAGGTAAGGATGCAAAAAATTTGGAGCGATACACTTTGTTACTATGTTGTGTAATAATAGAAGTTTGGATTTGGACCCATGGTACAATATATGGGTCATGAGTCCTAAGGTGCTTGGATGGTAGGAAGGGGACTATGTGGGCACTGTAGTCATGTGCATTGCTCTTGTGTGGTGAGTATGCTATGTTGGAGGGGCAATGGATATTATGGGTTGAACTTGAATGTTATGTGCTTGTTGGTACTAAGAGTGCTTGGAGTAGGTGGTTAGCATTATGGATTATCTAGTGTATGAGGAGTTCAAGTTGTGTTGCTCTTATGTATGAAATGTGTGCACGAATATGTCAATAAGCCTAGATAAATGTTATTTTTTCTTGTGTGTTAGGGTTTTTTATTGGAGGAGTAGAGGATTTTGTGTATGGATAGTTTATTGGGCTTAGGTCCTACATGATTGGATGAGATCTAAATATTGGGTTGTGAATTGAATCTTGGGGAAGGATTGTCAAGAGAACAAGAATGCATGTAGCAGCAAGGCAATTGGATGGTATGGCTCAAATTTTATGGAGAGGTATGCTTGATGATATAGCAACATGTGAAACCATGGGAGTGTGGTTTCATGGAATGAACTTGGAAGATAATTTTCAACCTAGTATGCAAAGTGGATGACAATGGTCATGGGATTTGATGGATATCAGAAGTCACAAGTTAGAGATGTCAATGGAGTCATTGTTGTTGCAAATTCATTAACTAAGCCTATGAGTACTAAGAATTTTTATTGGTGTAGGGAGACAATGGACTTAGTTGCCCCAAGTAGTTGAATTTATGATTTGTATAGGCCCCACTACAAAGTATTCAACAAGTGGGAGATTGTTGGATGTGTTGTATCCTTTGCATGTAAAAAGAAAAAAAAGCTGAAAAATCCTAAAAAAAACTAAAAAATATAAAAGGTTAAAATATATATCTAAAGATATAAAAGCAAGGTTTATAGTTAATAAAAGCTATTGTAATGATTCTATATATTGATGTATTCCTCACTAGTTGACCTATCCATCCATCCCCACTTGGGTGGATCATCCAATATATGCATGGTCCATAGTTGGATTAGATTGGGTGTGAGGCACTAGAATATGTATAAGGATATGCACTAAAATATGCATATGAATAATAAATAAGAAGAGTAAGAGGAGTGGATCTTGTTTTCTATTGGATTTTCCCAATCAAAGATTTTGAGGATAAATATTTGTGGTCATTGTGTGTGCACATTATTTTTCCTTCTATTTTATAATAATATTTGACTAATATCTTGAGAATAGGTTTATCAATCTCTTCAATCTCATATTTGGATGCCTCAGGGTCTCTGCTTTCCAAATTCTATATGGTGGAATGAAAACCATATGTAACATTAAGAATCTTACCCATATTTTTGAATTTCAAGTGAAATGCTTGTTTTAGAAATGGCTACATTATTTAAATATATTTTTGAGGTTACATATTGATATTCACACAATGACACTGAGAGGGGGGGGTGAATCAATGTAGCTATTAATTTTAATATCTACAGCATTTCATATGAAACAAAGAGAACTTGAAAACTAGAAAAGCAAATTGAACAAGAGAGCACACCACAACACTCAATATACCGAGGTTCACCAATTTGGCTACTCCTCAAAAATGACTGCTTGGACTCCAATCCAAATCCAGTCTTTGCAAAATACCACTTTTACAAATACTTTACCAGCATCAACTGGAAGGAGCACCAACCCCTTAATTTTCTCGCAATGAGATAGGAGCACCAACCCCTAGTACCAAGCACCAACTTGGACAACAATTCTGAGCAATTTAAAATGACATAAAATGTCTTCACTGTTTATACAACCCTAACTGGTCTGCAATTAAACACACTCTTGCACACACTCAAGATCTGTTAAATTCTCTCTTGACTCTTTTCTAACCCTCTTTTTATAGCAATTTCCCTCTTATAGCAGAAAAAATCTTCTTTGTATGACTATTCTTTTATAACATTTCAATCCTGCATATAGTCAAATCACATACTCTAACTGTTCGAATCCTCTCCTTTCTTCCATTATCTATTGTTCAAACCCTACAATACATTTTATCTCACTATTTTTCATTCCATCAATATCTTTTCCACATTCTTATCCTCAATATTTTTGACCCTCAAACGGCTTTCCCACTATTTCGAATCCTTGCAATACGATTGATTTGAATGCTGCAAATCCATCTTTTTGAAAGCTTTTTCGATCCTTCATATTCGGCTGTTCGAATTCTTCAAATACGACTTTTCGAATGCTTTTACAAAACTGCATATGTGATTCTTCGAATGCTTTTTCAATCAAGCATATACAGCTATTCTAGTGCATGTCCGACACCTGTCAATGCGTAACTGCCGATCTGACTTCAGTTACTTTTTACGTAACTGGCTGCATGATTTTTTGTATGCTTTTTTGACACGTGTCAACTTGCATGCTCCTTCGGCTTTTACTTGCCAAACTATTACCTATCGCGATATCGCGACACTTTTTGTAGCCGTACCCTTCATGCCCTTGCTGTCATGAAATCGTGACCATTTTGGCTTTTGAAAGCTTTCCCATCGTTCATGTCACGAAATCATGACACTTCGAAATTTTGCTGACGTCATCCTTAATGTTGTCGTGAAATCATGACGCTTTCGGCTTCTAGCAACTTTCCTTGCACCTTGTCAGAAATCGTGACACTTTCTGACTTTTTTGACGTCATCATCAATCTTGTCGCGAAATCGGCGCTTCGCTTCCTTTCCTTGCACCCTGTCGCGAAATCATGACACTTTCAACTTTTATTGACGTCATCATCATTCTTGTCACGAAATCGTGACGCTTTCGGCTTCCAGCAACTTTCCTTGCACCCTGTCGCGAAATCGTGACAGTTTCAATTTTGCTGACGTCATCCTCAGCTTTGTCGCGAAATCGTGACGCTTTTCCGTACAATCTTTGCTTTATGTAGTAGCGAAATCGCTACAACTTTGTGCATTGTGCTTTCGACTTGCTACATCTTTCAGTTTTGCAATTTTGACTGGTAGCGAAATCGCTACACCTTCACGTTGTGCATTTTGGACTTGTAGCGAAATCGCTACACCTTTGTTGCCATTCATTTTATCATGCAGCAAAATCGCTACACCTTTGTTGCCATTCATTTAACATTTTAAATCATGGAAATCGCTACACCTTTGTTGCTAAGCATTCTCTCTCCTCTTCGGGTCGCGAAAACCCGACGTGTCGCGATATCGCGACACTTTTCGTTGCAAGCTCCTTTCCTCCATTTATGTCACGAAATCATGACATCTTTTCACCTTGCTTCCTTCTCTGCCAACATGTCACGAAATCATGACAGTTTGCCTTCTCTTCTCTCTCCTCGGCCATGTCGCGAAATCGTGACAATTTTGCTTCCACCTTCTCTCTCCTCGGCCATGTCGCGAAATCACGACAATTTTTCTTGCATTTTCTCTCTCCTCGGTTATGTCGTGAAATCGTGACAATTTTTCTTACATTTTCTCTCTCCTCGGTTATGTCGCGAAATCGCGACAATTTTTCTTGCATTTTCTCTCTCCTCGGTTATGTCGCGAAATCGCGACAATTTTTCTTTCTGCCTTCGGACCTCTCAACCTGTCGTGATATCGCGACAGAAAACATGTCGCGATATCGCGACAGTTTTCTTACTTGTCTTTTTTTGCAAATTTTTGAATCTGGGTCACTTCTATTTTCCTGGAAATTCACTGTACTTGATCTGACTGACTTCAGAATTCTTGTCCATTGCTTCAACTGCATCAATTTCTGTCTGTGTTGACAACAATGACAATACTTTTGTTGTACCTTGTTCAACAATCTCCCCCTTTGGAATTGTTGGCAACACTTATGCACTCTCCTGTAATTCTTCTCCCCCTTTGACAATAATACCAAAGGGCTGCTGCAGACTCCCCTTGAGTCTCTGCACACCATTCTCAGACAAATGTTGTTATAGTTAGCAAAAATCATAAGTATAAGCAAAACTATAAGTATAGGCATAAATGCACCCCTTGAGAATGTGATCCCAAATGATAGTCAGTTCTTGGGAATTGTTATCACTCCCAACTTATTTCGAAGGTACTCAAAAACATCCTTGGGCAATGGTTTTGTGAATATATCGACTACTTGCTCTGTAGTTGGAACAAAATCCAATTTGACCTCTCCTTCTGCAACTTTATCCTTCAAGAAATGATACCGGATTGCAATATGTTTGGTTCTTGAATGCATAACTGGATTCTTGGATATGTTGATAGCACTAGTGTTATCACATTTAATTGAAATTGGCTCTTTGAAATGAATACCAAGATCTTTCAACGTTTGTCTCATCCATAATATCTGAGTACAGCATGTTGTTGCTGCAATGTATTCTGCCTCTGCAGTGGATAGAGATACTGATTCTTGTTTCTTGTTGTGCCATGCTACCAGCCTGTCTCCAAGATAAAATGCTCCTCCACTTGTACTCTTTCTGTCATCAATACATCCTGCCCAATCTGCATCAGAATATGCAATCAAAGTGAAGTCTTTACCTTTTGGGTACCACAACCCATAATCCATAGTACCCTTGAGGTATCTGAAGATCCTCTTTACAGCTGTGACATGAGTTTCTTTGGGACTAGCCTGAAATCTTGCAACCATGCATACTGCCTGTAATATATCTGGTCTAGTGGCTGTTAAATACAGCAGGCTTCCAATCATAGACCTGTACATTGTTTGATCTACATCTGGAGATTTATCATCCTTGCTCAACTTGCGACCTGTTGTCATGGGAGTGCTAACGGGTTTACTATCTTCCATTGTGAACTTTTTCAGCATTTCTTTTACATATTTAACTTGAGAAATAAAAATGCCCTTTTCATTTTGATTTACCTGCAGTCCTAGGAAATAAGAAAGTTCACCAATCATAGACATCTCAAATTCTTTCTTCATTTTAGTTGATATGTCTTTGCAATATTCATCCATCTTCTTTGCCAAATATTATATCATCTACATAAACAACAAGAACAATAAGATGCCCCTTCTCTGTTTTGACATATAAATTGTTGTCCACCAAACCTTTCTTGAACCCTTGATTAAGTAGATAGTTATCCAGCCTTGCATACCATGCTCTGGGTGCCTGTTTCAAACCATATAATGCTTTCTTTAATCTGCAAACAAAATCTGGATTGTCACCAAGTTGGAAGCCATCTGGTTGTTCAATGTAAACCTCTTCTTCCAGTTTTCCATTCAGAAATGCTGATTTTACATCCATTTGATATACTTTGAAGTTTTTATGAACTGCTAATGCAAGAAACATTCTGATTGCCTCTAGTCTGGCTACCGGTGCAAAGGTTTCCTCAAAATCAATGCCTTCAACCTGAGCATAGCCTTTACAAACCAATCTTGCCTTATTTCTGACCACCTGCCCATCTTCATTTAATTTATTTTGAAAAATCCATTTGGTGCCAATTATGTTTTTATTTGTTGGCCGAGGTACTAATTCCCAGGTATTGTTTTTCTCAATCTGATCTAGTTCTTCATTAATTGCCTTCAACCAACTTTCATCAGTGCTTGCTTCAGCAACATTTTTAGGTTCAATGCTAGATAACAGAGAATAGTTCCGCACTACTGCTCTTCTTGTCTGAATACCATCTGTGGGATCCCCAATAATCTGTTCACTTGGATGATTTTTCTGCCGGTTGTCTGTTTTAAATTTCTTGTTTTCTTCTTCTTATGATTCAGTTTTTACAACATCTGGATCAATTTTTTGATTCTTATCTATTTCCTTTTCATCATCACCTTCAATGACTTCTTCATACATAGGGTAGTTTTCTTGATAAGTAATTTCTTGTTCTCTACCTTCATCAACTTTCACATCAGCACTCTCAACAATTTTCTTTAGCCTCTTGTTGTAACATGTGTAGGCTTTGCTTTTTGTTGAGTAACCAAGAAAGATACCTTCATCAACTCTATCTTCAAATTTATCGAGGTTATCTTCAGTCCGTTTTATGTAGCACTTGCTGCCAAATACTTTGAAATGTCTTGTTGTTGCCTTTCTGCCGAACCACAGCTCATAAGGTGTTTTGCTTTCATGTGGTCTTAGCATGCACCTGTTTTGAATGTAAACTCGTAGTATGTACTGCCTCTTTCCAAAATCTGTCGACTATTTTGTTCTCGACCAGCATTGTCCGTGCCATTTCCTGCACTGTTCTATTCTTCCTTTCTACAACACCATTCTGCTGAGGTGTCCTAGCTGCTGAAAACTGTCTTCTTATCCCATATTTTTGACAGTATTCTGCAAATTCTTCTGAAATAAACTCTCCTCCTCTGTCTGATCTTAGGCATTTAATCCTCTTTCCAGTTTGATTTTCCACCTGATTTTTAAACATCTTAAACAACTCAAAAGCATCTGATTTAGACTTTAAAAATAATACCCATGTCATCCTGGAGTAGTCATCTATGAACAACATAAAGTATTTGTCACCATTTATGCTTTGAGTTCTCATAGGTCCACACAAATCAGTATGAATTATCTCCAATGGTTTGTTGGTGAAGTATTCCTTTGATTTAAATGTGGATCTGGTTTGCTTTCCTTTTTGACATGAAGCACAGATGCTATTTCTTGGTTTGCCAATGGTTGGTATATCTCTTACTGCTCTTTTTGAACTGATTTTTGCCAGATTGTCAAAACTAATATGACCAAGCCTCTTGTGCCATAGCCAATTTTCATCTTCCTGTCCAATCAAGCATGTTCCTTCTGTAGTTTCTGAGAGAGTATATAGATTACCTGAAGTCCTTGATCCAGTAGCTACCAGTTTCCCACTGTGTGATTTTCTCACTTCACAACCCTCCTTCTTGAAAGTGACTTCATGACCTCTGTCACAGATTTGACTTACACTCAGCAAGTTGTGCTTCAGTCCAATCACAAACAAGACTTCTTTTGATTTTATCTTTCCATCACTGATCTTGACTGATCCTTTTCCAACTATCTTTGCTCCATCATTATTTCCAAATTTCACAGAACCACCTTCATAATTCTGTAACTTCTCAAATTTTTGCTTGTCACCTGTCATGTGACTGGAGCAACCACTGTCAAGTATCCAAGGTGCAGATTTGTTTCGAGCTTTAAAGGCAGTCCGAACAATCAAAGATTCCTTTTCTTTCCATTCTGGTTTGATAGCAGATTTGGCTACTTGTTTTGCCTTTGTCCTTTCATTAGCATGTGCCTATTTTTTAGGAAATTTCTTGTTTTGTTTCAACCCACTTGGTTGAGATTTTCTACCCTGATAATCATTTGATGCAAAAGTGCTTCTACAGTTTCTAGCAATATGTCCAAAATTATGACAATTATAACATTCAACTGCATAATTCATTAAAGGAGAAAAAACATTTCTATTGGTGAAATTCCTTTGAGATACATTATGCCTGCAATCTGAAATCTTATGACCATAAGCATTGCATTTAAAACAATAACCAGAAAAGGAATGATTAAACCTGGGTGCAGGTCTTTGCCAGTTTGAAGTGGGAGCCATGAATCTTTTCCTTCTTGGATGTGTGACTTTTGTGAATCCATCTTTGTCAGTACTTTTCTTGAGTCTGGCATTGTTGCTTTCTTTGGCATGATTTGTTTTTTCTAGGTCAACCCTGATCTTTTCTTCTTTCTTTATGGGTTCTACATTCAAGGCCTTTGAACCCTTTGATGATTCTCCTTCATCGAAGCCTAAACCAAATTTGATGCCGGAAGGCCTTTGGTTATTTAACATTTTATCCAGCTTTACTAGTACTTTCTTCAAACTTATGAAAACAGCTCAATTTTCTATTCATCTCCTCTAGCTGCATCCTTAACTTAACAATTTCTTCCTCTAGCTTGTTGCATTCAACTGTCTTTACTGGTTAATTGTTCATCAAGAACTTCAGACATTTTCTTGAATTCCTCTGTCTGTATTTTTAAACTGTTTATTATGTCAGTGGCATCCTCTAGTTTTCTTGAAAACTTTTTGTTCTTTTTCCTTTCTGCACTCAACTCTTCAAGTGCAGCAACCAATTCTCCTTCCAGATAAACTTCAGCCTCATCTTTAAAGTTTTCATCACCTTCCTGATTTTCTTCTGTTCTTTCCTCTTCAAGTGCCATGAACAGAGCTTCACCTTTTCTTCTTCAGAATCCTCATCTGAGCTTTCTTCAGAAGTGCTGACATTCTTGGATATGAAGCTTTTCTTCTTGAAGTTGTTCTTTCTAAAATTTTGTTTCTTCTTCCAATCACCTTTTTCTTGGTGTGAACCTTCACCATTTTTTATTTTCTCATGCATTGGACATTTGGCTGCAAAATGACCGACTCCTCCACAATTGAAGCACTTAAAAGGTAGCTTTCCTCTATATTTTCCTTTTCCCTTTGTGAGTTTTCGAACAAAATTAGCTTCTGTTTCATCCAGTGTCTCTTCATCCTCAGATTCATGTTCAGCTTTTATATTCTTGTGTGCTTTAAAAGCTGCTTCTCTGTCTATAGACTTGGTTTGTCCTATTCTCATTTCATATGCTTTCAGGGAACCATGCATCTCATCCAAGCTGAAGTTGTTTAGATCTTTTGCCTCTTCTATTGCAGAAACTTTGGAGTTAAATCTTTTGTGCAGTGTTTTGAGAACCTTTTTCACAACAACTGCATCATCAATTTCTTCACCGAGTCCTCTGATTGCATTAATGATTTCGTTGACTCTCAGCATATAAGCCTCTATGTTCTCATCTTCATTCATTTGCAGTGCTTCGAACTGTGCTCGATGAGTTTGCAGCTTGGCTTCCTTGATCTTGTTGTCTCCTTCATGGATGCTCTTCAGTTTATCCCACATGTCTTTTGCTGATTTACAGCTCATGACTCTTATCAGTTCATTGTCAACAAGCCCACACATTATGGCATTCTTAGCTTTGGAGTTGTTCTCAAATTTTTTCTTCTCAGTAGTATCTGTTGGAGGAGTAGTGGGTGCTGTGTATCCACTATCTACAGAATCCCAAATATCATATCCCAATGCACTCAGATATGTTTGCATCCTGAGTTTCCAGAAAGTGTAATTTGTTCCATCAAATAAGGGAGCTTTGTTGGATGAGAATCCTTCACCGCCTGCCATTGTTTCTTCCAAGATCACCTTAGCTGATTAAGCTTGTTCAAGGAACCTTGCTCTGATACCAATTGATATTCACACAATGACACTGAGAGGGGGGGTGAATCAGTGTAGCTATTAATTTTAATATCTACAGCATTTAATATGAAACAAAGAGAACTTGAAAACTAGAAAAGCAAATTGAACAAGAGAGCACACCACAACACTCAATATACCGAGGTTCACCAATTTGGCTACTCCTCAAAAATGACTGCTTGGACTCCAATCCAAATCCAGTCTTTGCAAAATACCACTTTTACAAATACTTTACCAGCATCAACTGGAAGGAGCACCAACCCCTTAATTTTCTGCTGCAACAGATAGGAGCACCAACCCCTAGTACCAAGCACCAACTTGGACAGCAATTCTGATCAATTTAAAATGACATAAAATGTCTTCACTATTTATACAACCCTAACTGGTCCGCAATTAAACACACTCTGCACACACTCAAAGTTCTGTTTATTTCTCTCTTGGCCAACCCATTTTCTAGCAATTTCACAATGACAAAAATCTTCTCTGTACACTATTCTTTTATAACCTTTCAATCCTACACATACTCGAATCACATACTCAAAGTTCTGTTTAATCCTCAATCTCTTGTTTGATTCCATGCAATACTATTGTTAAACCTCTAATATATTCTTGAATCCATTCTATACCCTGTTCGATTCTCATGCAATCGGATGACTATTCGAAACCCTTCAATACATTCTTGACTCCACTCCAATACAGCTGTTCGAATCCTAGCAATATCTCTAACCCATCTTGTTCGAATCCTTGCAATACGGCTGATTTGAATGCTGCAAATCCGTCTTTTCGAAAGCTTTTCCGATCCTTCATATTCGGCTGTTCGAATTCTTCAAATACGACTTTTCGAATGCTTTTACAAAACTGCATATGTGATTCTTCGAATGCTTTTTCAATCGAGCATATACAGCTGTTCTAGTGCATGTCCGACACCTGTCAATGCGTAACTGTCGATCTGACTTCAGTTACTTTTTACGTAACTGGCTGCATGATTTTCTGTATGCTTTTTTCGACACGTGTCAACTTGCATGCTCCTTCGGCTTTTACCCCAAACTGTCACCTGTCGCGATATCGCGACACTTTTTGTAGCCGTACCCTTCATGCCCTTGTTGTCGTGAAATCATGACCATTTTGGCTTTTGAAAGCTTTCCCACCGTTCATGTCATGAAATCGTGACACTTCAAACTTTTGCTGATGTCATCCTTAATGTTGTCGCGAAATCATGACGCTTTCGGCTTCTGAGGCTTCTCTTGCACCTTGTCGCGAAATCGTGACACTTTCAGCTTTCTTGGCGTCATCATCAATGTTGTCGCAAAATCGTGCTTCGCTTCCTTTCCTTGCACCTTGTCATGAAATCGTGACACTTTCAGCTTTTGCGACGTCATCATCATTCTTGTCGTGAAATCGTGACGCTTTCGGCTTCCAGCAGCTTTCCTTGCACCCTGTCATGAAATCGTGACAGTTTCAATTTCTTGACGTCATCCTCAGCTTTGTCGTGAAATCGTGACGCTTCTGGCTTCCGTACAATCTTTGCTTTATGCAATAGCGAAATCGCTACAACTTTGTGCCTTGTGCTTTCGACTTGCTACATCTTTCAGTTTTGCAATTTTGATTGGTAGCGAAATCGCTACACCTTCACGTTGTGCATTTTGGACTTGTAGCAAAATCGCTACACCTTTGTTGCCATTCATTTTATCATGCAGCGAAATCGCTACACCTTTGTTGCCATTCATTTCAACATGCAACGAAATCGCTACACCTTTGTTGCTGAGCATTCTCTCTCCTCTTTGGGTCGCGAAAACCCGACGTGTCGCGATATCGCGACACTTTTCATTGCAAGCTCCTTTCCTCCATTTATGTCATGAAATCGTGACATCTTTTCACCTTGCTTCCTTCTCTGCCAACATGTCACGAAATCGTGACAGTTTGCCTTGCGTCTTCTCTCTCCTCGGCCATGTCGCGAAATCGCGACAATTTTGCTTCCACCTTCTCTCTCCTCGGCCATGTCGTGAAATCGCGACAATTTTGCTTGCACCTTCTCTCTCCTCGGCCATGTCGCGAAATCATGACAATTTTTCTTGCATTTTCTCTCTCCTCGGTTATGTCGCGAAATCGCGACAATTTGTCTTGTGTTTTCTCTCTCCTCGGTTATGTCGCGAAATCGCGACAATTTTTCTTTCTGCCTTCGGACCTCTCAACCTGTCGCGATATCGCGACAGAAAACATGTCGCGATATCGCGACAGTTTTCTTACTTGTCTTTTTCTGCAAATTTTTGAATCTGGGTCACTTTTGTTTTTCTGGAAATTCATCGTACTTGATCTGACTGACTTCAGAATTCTTGTCCATTGCTTCAACTGCATCAATTTCTGTCTGTGTTGACAACAATGACAATACTTCTACTGTACATTTTTCAACACATATGCTTTAAAAATTATCTTACAACAATATTAATCTTGGGATTAGAATTGGCTTATTAATATATTTAAATGGTAATTTATATATATTTTTAATTTTAATGGATACAAATTATAATTTAAAGATATATTTGAATCACAAGTAAGGTAGCACCATACTAATTTTTTTTTTGTTTTTGAATTTACATGGTGGAATCTGTAGTCGCCACGAATCCGGGCAGGTTGTCCAGCTTTTTATGGCCACCATAGTATTTTGCGTTGTCCGCCCTAGAAGCCACCACATAGATCTTCATGTAATCCGCCCCTATAACCACCATGCCAAAATCATTTTAAACCTTTTACGCTGTTGAAATCACCAGGAAAGGGACAAGCGTTTAGTCCGGTGAGGCCCAAGATTTGAACCTTGGACCTCTGCCCCCTTATGGGGTTTGGATGAACCAATTGGTCTACACCTCGGACCTAGCACCATACTACTTAGAAATGTATAATATAAGCAATTGTAATTAAAAATTTTCAAATTTTTAATTTAATAAAAACATTTGGTACAAGAATAGATCGCTCACTTGAGATGTGTTCTTTAAACTTTTATACATAAAATATTAAAAATAATAATAGTGTGCATAGTAGTCATTGTTTCGAATATCAAATATAAATTTATATATTTTCTTGGTTATAGGATAAATTAGTCGATACCTCTTGTATTCTTCATCATAACCAAGAAAGATGCATTGTAGATTTTTCTCATCTAGCTTACTCATTTTCATATTTGGAATGTGCATGAAGGATTTATATCCAAATATCCTTATATCCAAATATATTTAGAATGTGCATGAAGGATTTAAAATGTGTATGAAGGATTTATATCCAAATATCTGTAGATAGGTTTCAACATGACTCTATGATTCTTTTAGTGTAACTCCTTGAAGAGCTTTTGTTCATATTGTATTTAGAAGATACACGGCTATAGTGATAGTTTCTGCCCAATACTATTACCCAATATGTGCACCTATGAGCATACATTGATAATATGATCCTTTGGATTATCCCATGATAGAGGTGTTCTACAATTTATACCATAAAATGCTTAAAATGGAGCCATTATAAAAGAATTATGATGTCATTATTGTTAGTAAACTCAACCAAGTGTAGAAAGTCTTCCTATTTAGAATTTTGATCCATGCAATACATGCAAAGCATATATTCCAAAACTTGATTGACTCTTTAGTTTGACCATAGGCATCTGGATGGTAAGAAGAACTAATATTCAACTTCATGCCTATTGTAGGATGTAGAGCTTGTCATAATGTAGAACTAAATCTAGAATCTATATTTGTGATGATTACTTTAGGAAATCCATGTAACCTGAATATATCTTTGGAAAATCTGTTAGCCACCACAACTACATCATCCTATGTACTCTTTTGTATGAAGTTTGCAACCTTGGTCATTTTATCAACCACAACAAGGATTATGTCACGTTGAAACATATTCTTAGGTAGTCCCACAATGAAATCCATAGATATTACCTACCACTTTTATATAGTTGTCGGGTATAGATATCCTATTAAATGCCTATGTTCAGCTTTCACCTTTTGGAAATCCATGCATATAGAGATAAAATCATTGATGTCCTTCTTCATTCCTAACCAATAAAAATTATTCTTCATATTTTCTCTCATATTGACCCCTCTAGGATGAGTGGAGTAAGAATATCTATGCACTTATGAAGAACACAAGCTTATATTGAGAGGGGGGTGAAAAATATAAGACCACTTTTTACTTTTCTTCTCAAATAAATATTATGCAGTGTATAGATAGCAGTATCAATAATAGTAATCAAAGTAATGCACAAAACACCATACACAATAGAGACATAGATTTTAATGTGGTTCACCTAGTGTGGGCTACCTCTAGAGAGAAAATATTTCTTCTAAATATTTCTCAAATAATATCTTGGAAATATTTCCAAAATTACAATGTTTATGGACTTCTATCCAAAGGATATGTTGATCCCCTAATCTCAAGTTCATGTATCTCTTCCATAGGATAACTCTTTCCCCTTCTACTCTAGCTAGTGATATTCTAGAAGACTTTGTCTCTATGTTGCACTGATTGGTGGATATATTTCCACTTGAAGACTCCTCACTCAGATTTGTATTTAATTGTCCTAGTTTTTGGATCTCTAACCACTAAAACTCTATCCTCTATACTCTGTCACTTCCAAAGCTCTATCTCAATACTATACCAAACACAGTTTAGTCAGTCTAGCATAGTTTTTATTAATCTCTTATACTAAACATAGTACAGTCGGTCTAGTACAATTCTGCTCAATAGGTTCACTTAGAACCTACTCAAATATACTCAATAGGTCCACACAAAACCTGATCAAATCTTCTCAACAAGTCCACATAGAACCTGCTCAAATCTGCTCAACAAGTCCACACCAAACCTGCTCAAATATGCTCAACAGGTCCACACAGAACCTGCTCAAATCTGCTCAACAGGTCCACACTAAACCTATCCAAATTTTCTCAATAAGTCCTCTCTAAGACTTGCTCAAATCAACTCAATAAGTCCTCTCTAGGACTTGCTCAAATCTTCTCAATAAGTCCTCTCTAGGACTTGCTCAAATCTGCATAGTAAGCTTTCACAAAAGCTTAACTCAAGTCAGTCCACAAGACTTCTCAAAGACTTATCTCAAATCACATAGAATCATAAAGAGAATTTTTAGAGACTCAATATGTTCTAAGCTCAATGTTCAATCAATATCTCAATTCAATCTCATAGAAGCATAAAGAGAATTGTTAGAGACTCAATATGTTCTATACTCAAATTCCAATCTCAACTCAAATCAATCTCAGAGAAACATAAAGAGAATTGTTAGATACTCTATATGTTCTATACTCAAATCCCAATATCAACTCAATAGATGCATAAAGATAATTTTTAGAGACTCTATATGTTCTATACTAAAATCCCAAACTCAACTCAATAGAAGCATACAAAGAATTGTTAGAGACTCTATATGTTCTATACTCAAATACCAATCTCAACTCAATAGAAGCATAAAGAGAATTGTTAGAGACTCAATATGTTCTATTCACAAATCTCAATCTCAACTCAAATCATAATATGAAATTGTTTGTTTCTAGGAACTTGAACAACCACATGCATCCACTTGACTAGGCTTAAATCAAATCAACTCAACCAATCACCTCAAGGAACAATCCTTTCTCACAAACCCTAGTTCAAGAATGTATTTAACTAACTCAAAATGTTTCCAACAATGCTCAATCACAAATCTCACATAACAATTATACTCATGTTCTTCTCTAACTTAATTTCAAGTTCATTTCACAATCAATGGGATTCAAAAACAATGCTTCTAAAACAAGGTTTAATTACAACTCACAAACAAAAAAATATTGAAGCATTAAACTAACAACTCTCAAAAATGGAAACCACAATCAATCCTTTTCTCTCCAAATATATTTTAGAAATCAACCACCATAAACAATCAATAGGAGAATGTGCCCATACCTTTTTGATGCCAAGGAGTTGTCCACAAAATATGCCACACTTTAACATGACTTTCATTTCCAATCTCAATAAGGGTTAGTGGACTTCAAATAATCACAATATAAAGCATAACTCAATTTACACCAATTTTACTCCAACTAAATAAACACACCCACCAAAGTCCCTTTTTAATAAAACCCTTATCAAAATAACAATCAATAAGCCTTTTAAAAATACTTTTAAACAACTCCTTATTTCTCCTAAATTCAATTCTTAATAACCATCAAATAAATCATTAAACCCCTCATGTTTTGCAATAATCATTACAACCCAAATAACAAAGCTTAACTGAAAATTTAATTTCCACTAACCACATTATAACTCCAACCTTAGGGCTAAATAAAATTAAATTAATGTAAAATGTAATTACCTCCTCAAAGGGATTCGAACTCTCGACTTGCCCACACCGCGAGCATCTTAGCCGCGGCTAAGATTCCACATGATCTAGATGCTCATTGGAAAGATAAAGGTACAACGTGCCTTATTCCCGTCTCCACCTTCCACAAAACCAAAGGCTTCGAAGCACTTCTCTCACACTTTCCAAAAAATGTAGTCAAGGGGATTTGATCCTTGGAGTTTTTGTCTGTCCTGCGCCTTAGCCAAAATTGATTACCAATGTGCCATGCTACCCACGATGTTTGTTTCTCCAAATGTTGTCTGTATTATTCATTGCTTCACTTCTCAAGAAATTTGCACGAGCTCATAAACAATTCGATAGCCAATGATTTGATTGCACAAGCAAGGATAAAATAATAATCAATTGAAGCCCCATTTATATAGTCCTTTAATCATATCGAAGATGTTGATGGAAATATGAATTTTTATTTTCTTGATGACGTCGGTGGAAATCTTGCGTATTGAGTTTTAAATTTGAATTCGAATTTTAAATAATTTAAATTTAAACCAAATATTAAAACTTAAATATCTCCATCACCTAGGCATCTTTTCGATGAAACAAAAGCCCAAATTGGGTTTTAATAAAAACCCAAATCAAATCTGTTTTCCATGGTTTTAAATAAAACCTTTTATTTTTCCTATCTTGGTTTTCACAAAAACCCTTCATTGATCCTTTTGACATTAAATGATATTTTGACATCAATGACAACATATTAGCTTAGGGACTCAAAATGTCCAACAACTCCTGCATGATTAATATCCTTAAGTTATAATTTTTTGTTATTATAATACTATATTTAAAGCATAAGAGTCCATCCTTAATGCTAAAATCTCTACTATATTTAGGTTTTCTTACCATATTAGCCTGAATATCATTGCAAAATTGATATTGGGTTTGCTTCTCTCTAACTTGATTTAACAAGTCCACATGACTACAGGTTATTGTAGCTATATACCTTCACCCATTTAAGGCATCTACGAGTTTGTTTTTCTTAACTTTGATATATTCAATACCAAAGTTTTATTTGGCTAGGAATTCAATCCACCTTTTCTATCTATCATTAATAATAGGTTGAGTTAATATATACTTTAAACTCTGTTGATCAACACTACGATCAAAAGGTTTTCCTAGCAGGTCGTGTGACCACATCTTGAGAGCATGTACAACTGCTACATGTTCTAAATCATGTGTAGTGTAATTCATGTCATGTTTCTTGATTTTTCTCAATTAATACACAACAGAATCATATTAGGATAGGACCCCTCCTAACCCTTCCAATGATGCATTAGTACATACTAAGAAGTTTCCTTATGGGTCAATAATTTTTTAAATAGGGATTGTAGTGAGTTTTTGTTAAAGTATCTCAAATGCTACCTCACACTTATCTATCCATTCAAAGTCCTTCCCTTCCCAATGAATATTTGTTATTGGATAGGTAATATTAGAGTATTCTATCACAAACCATCTATAATAGCATGTGATGCCAATAAAACTTCATATTTTGGACACGTTAGTAGGTTATGGCAAACTCAAAAATGCCTCAATATTGATAGGATCTACTATAATTCCCTCTGAAGAACACAAGCTTATACTGAGAAGGGGGTGAACAGTATAAGACAACTTTTTACTTTTCTTTCCCAAATAATATTATGCAATATATCAATGCAATATTAATAGAAGTAATCAAAGCAATGCATAAATCACCACACACAATAGAGAAACCAATTTAATGTGGTTCACCCAATGTGGGCTACTCCATGGATAAAATATTTCACTAAAATTTTCTCAAAAAATATCTTGGGAATCCTTTCCCTATTACAATGTTTATGGACCTCTATCCAAAGGAGACATCAATCCCCTAATAAATTTCATTGATATCTATCCATGGGATAAACCAATCCTCTCATCTAGTTTGTGTATCTCTATCCAAAGGATAACTCCTCTAATTTGGCTAGTGATCCTCTAGAAGACTGTTTCTTCCACTACACTAGCTTGTGGATCTCTCTCCACTAAATACTTTATCCTCACTAAAAATATCTTTGTCCTTCCTGCCTTGGCTAATGGATCTCTATCCACTGGAGACTACTATCCTCTGCTTTGTCACCTCCAAAGATTACTCTCAACTTTGTATCAAATTTGCACTAAACATAGTCCTTTGGTATAGCACAAATCTTCTCAATATCTGTCTCTGATCTGCACTAAACACAGTCCTTCGGTCTAGCACAAATATTCTCAATATCTATCTCTGATATTTACTAAACATAATACTTTGGTCTAGCACAAATTTTCTCAATATCTGTCTCTGATTCTATATATACCTATCCTCAAATCTACACCAAACTTTGTCCTCAAGCCTTAGCACAAATATTGAATCAATAACAAATCAACTATGTTATATCTGCCCCAAACCTTAACTCAAGGTTTGAACAAATCAATCAATCAACTCTTCTTACAAGTCTTCTCAAAGACTTACCTAAAATATTCTCAATAATTCCTTACTAGAACTTGTAAAATCTGCTCAACAAGTCTTCACCAAGACTTTCCTCAAATCTGCTCAACAAGTCCTAACTAGAACTTGTCCAATATGCTCAACAAGTCTTCACCAAGACTTACCTTAAATCTGCATTGTAAGCTTCCACAAAAGCTTACTCAACTCAACTCAATCTTATCACATAAAAAATTTTCAATCACTCAAAAAAGCTTCACACAGAATCTTGTTTAATCTCACAGAAACATATAGAGAATTGTTAGAGACTCAATATGCTTCACACTCACAATAATGCTCAATAACTTTCAATATATCTTGTTTTTACCACATAAACATATTGATAATTGTTAGAGATTCAATATTTTTCACTCACAATAATGCTTAATCACTTTCAATCTCTTTTTTTTTTACCACAGAAACATATAGAGAATTGTTAGAGAATCAATATGTTTCACACACAACAATGCTTAATAACATTTAATATTTCCTTCAACTCAATCCAAAAATAAAGAACAATTTGTTTAATAGAACTTGAACTTTCATTCCAACACTTTCAATCAATTATGCTCAATCAACTCCTCTCTACCAAACACTCAATGAAATCTTATCCAACAATGCTTATAAAACAAACCTCACATAACAATGATACTCACAATATTTTACAAACCCTAATCATGCACATGAAGGCTTACTCAATATTTCCAACAATGCTTATCAAACAAGATTTCTATCATCAACCTTTATTCCAGAAAAATCTTCATCAATCAATATTGGACATCTCAAAACCAAACTTAAAAATGCTCATCAAACAATCCTTTTCACTCCAACTTATAGCATTCATAACATCCAATCCAAAAATATTTTACTCACAAGGAAGATGTACCCATACCTTTTATTTTGATGGAGATATGTCTTCAAAACCTGTATTAACCATAATCAAATTTTCTTTGCCAACACTAGGGTTAGGTTACCACAACCTATCTCAAAGAATTATTTTCCATACAAAATATCAAATCCTTTTGTACACCTTATAATCTCCAAACTCACAATATTTAACTCAATAATTTCACCATAATAAAACACTCAACAATTTCCCTTGCACACCTTATAATCTCCACACTTTATAAAATAAGTTTCAATCACCAAAAATTAAATCCTTATTTTCTCATGATCTTCTTCAATTGCATAACTAATAGTAGCTAGGGTCAAAATAATCCTTGCTCATTGATAATTTGTCATCTCTGTTTATCTTTATCAATGTAATCAATCCATCTATCATGGAAATTGATCATAGCCTCATGGGCCTTCAACCAATCCATCCCTAAAATAATATCAAAGGTATGGAGGGGAGCTACATACAAGTGCCATTCTATGAAGCCATTGGGTAAGGTGATTTGAATGTCAAGAAAAAATTGATCCATAGAGTAGGTTTATCCAGAACCATACTCTACTTTCCACCCTTCTACCAAGAATCCTGATCTTTTTGGTATATCCTTGACTATACTAGATGATATAAAGCTATATGTTGCTCCACTATCTATCAAGATTTTAACATCCTTATTAAAAATCATACCTTTTAGGAGTAGTGGAGTAGCTTGTCCATCCATATTTTGGCTACCCGTGGTTGCATAAATCCTGTGATTGGGCTATTTTGGTTGTTTGCTGGGTCCTACTCTATGTGGATATTTGTTGGTATAATGAGGACCTCCATAGTTGAAGCAACCAGTCTTGGGTCCAAGGTGTTTTTTTTGGTCTTGCTCCTTGGGTTTATCTATCAATCCTACTTCAGGTTGCCTTTGTGGGTGAGGATTATTATTATTATTATTGTTCCTTTTCTAGAAATTATTTTTATAATCCCCTTGTTTCCTATCATTCTTCTTTTCGTAATGGGAATTTCTCTTGCTTTTCTTATTTTTATCCTTTCCCCCGGTATGGAACCAATACTATTCCTTTTTCTCCAAGCTTAATGATCTTCCTCAATTATAGTAACATAATTGGAGTAAGATCTATTTATTTGTAGGTTTGACTTAGCTTGTTGAGTCATATCATAAGCCTTTTGTATTTTTTGGCTTAAATATATTTATGGTTGATCTTATATTAGGATCTAATCCTAAGATAAACTTGTGCACTTTCATATTTTCCTCTGACTCATATGCAGGCACATATTTGAGCAATTTAACAAATTTTTGATAATAGGTTTCTACTATATTTGTCCCTTGGATGAGTGTGGTAAAATCTTCAAATCATTCCACATAAAATTGCTCCGTAAGAAACCTCTTTCGAAAGGCTACCACAAATCCTTCCCAAGTCAAATTCACTACCTCAATCCGATGACCTTTCCTAAAGGTTTCCCACCAATCTAGTTCTATTTCTTGTAGGTGCAAAGTTTCCCAAATATTTCTAGTCATCAACGAGTAGTTTTTCATGGTGAAATAAGTATCCAACTTACTCAACCATGCTTCGACTACTTCACCACCTTGTTTGTCATTGAATTTGGACACTTTAACATTTTTATATATTTAGCCAACTCCAATTCAATATGAGTTCTAGCTTCTTGTTCTAATATCATTGGATTCCTCTCTTGTTTGACCTAAATTTTTTTGTTTTTAGTTCTAATTGACTAAAGTCTCTAGAATTTGTCTCAATTGCTCAATTGTTTCTTGCAAAAAATATACAACCATTGTGACATTTACCACTTTAAGTTGTGGTTTAGCCTCATTCCCTCCTTGGGGTCCTATCGGTGTATTATTTAGTCTGGTCAGTGGCAGTGGTTGGGAGGATCTTCCTCTTTCTCTACCTCTTCCTCTTCATGGTGTTGATGATATTCTCCTTAGCCACATAAGTGACTTAGGTTAGGTACCATTCCATGTACCTCCATCTACTTAGTTTTATCCTTCAAATAAACTAACAACTAGTACTAGTAGTCATTCAAGAGTATCATTGATCATAATTACTTCATGTAAGGTGCCCTACTAAGAGTATTATCAATATATCGATTGATGATAGGTTTACTCCATGTAAAATTCCATCCCCATGGGAGGATTCTTTTATTCCTAATATGTGCATCCAACTTGGTCATAACTAGGTTCTCTCCATGAAAACTTCCAATTCTACAACCTACAGTTCATTTTTGGAAGCTTCGAGTCCTACGACCATGCCTTGATACCAACTGTAACAACCCAATTCTAACCAACCTAGGAAAGACACATTTCTTATCACAAGTAAGGTTCACCAAATATGTTCTAGATAGATTCAACAAAAGCTTCTAACCACATTCCAAGTTCTAGATGTTGCAGCATCCCTCGGGTGGATAGGAGTGGCCAAAATCTTGCATCGACTCTAGGGATTCACCTTGTACACTACCCATACAGCTTAAAGGATGCCTTCACATGGTCTCCCCATTTCCTTACCTTCCTTTGAAGGACAATTTGACCATGGCATAGGGATTAACCCTATCTCATCTTTTCGAGAAGGGATACCAATTCCCCTACTAGTCTCATTCAATTTCCACTAGTACCTAGGTGTGAAGCTTCTTATAGTTTTACCCACTACACCATGTGTAAAACTATCATGCTCAATTAAACCATCCCCTTAATAGTTTAATTGAGGTGACTATCACCCTTGTGACATATTTCACTTGGATGATCGATAGTCAATCAGGGTTTCTAGTGACTATCACACCAAATGATATCCCTCATAGGTTTTCCCACAATCAATTAGGTTCCTATGACTATCATTCGCATGAAATATCTCACATGGATACCTCATAGTCCATTGGGATTTCATCATATAAATCTAGTTACAATGGGATCCAGGCTTACCCAACATTTAGGTCTCACTTTAGGGTTCCATTATTGAAGTACCCATTGTGACCCTAAGGGATTTCTACACCACAATTACCCTAGTTCTAGTGCTATCCTTTAGGGTCTAGCTAAGCTTATTTCCTATGGATAATCCCTCCTAAGGAAAAGCCACAAACCCTAAAGTAAACTAAGCACTAGATTCTTTTTTGCTTGACTCCCTCTATTTCTTTTGTATAATACATTTACATAAACCTTACTCTATTGCAAATAAATAATTAAAATTCATCTTCATCTATCAAAGCATAAGTATTTTGATTATATAAGAATAACATGATTAAATGATATAGACATAATACCTCATTTATCTTGGAAAACCATTTTAGGAAAAACCCAAAAATTAAATATTACTTTTATTACATAATATTGGTAGTCTTCAATACATCTATACAAGGAACCACATAAGAATCCCATATTTCTTATGTTCCCATAAAGCATGAATGTTTGTAATTCATTTTACAAAATATTGAGGGAACCCCATAATTCCATCGGATTATATCCTCATCCTTTTTCCTATCTACAAATACTTAAGAACCCCCTCTTAGGTATTTTTCTCAAATAGAATAACAATGGAACCCCCATAAGTTCCAATCTATCTATTGGGCTCCATGCCCAATCCCTCATTCATATTTCATGATACAAAATATTTCCTCAACACATCTATGAATACATACATATGCAACATATATTATAATTTCTTTATTATTTCAAAAACTAAATTGTTTATATTCCAATAGTGGATTATCTTTCAAAGGTATTTGTATGAATTCCCACAAAAATAATAATCCATCTAAATATTTTACTTACTTTCCTAAAGTATACATATTTAAAAATACAACATTAATATCCTTCTCTATCACCGTACAAAAATAACTTTCTTTATCTTCTAAGGATACATATATCTTGTCATATTTTGATTACAAAAAACAAACTAAATAATAAATCAATTTTAAATTTTGTAAATCAAATAATAGTTTAGTTTTCCATAGAGTCTACACAACACTTCATCCACATTATTAATGTTTCAAAGGAAACTCTAGTCATTTAATCGTAATGCCTTAATCATGTTTAAAATTTCACAAAATTAAAGGTGTACATATAATCATTTAGTAATCCATATTATCTTTAGAGAAGTCACTCTAATATCATTTCTCTATAGTTATAGCTATAAGCACATTTTATATTGAAGAAAAATATAAATAAAACAAACCCATTTGCAATATCTTCCTATATTATGATGACACTCACAATTCATCCTTATCAACTATGTTCATTAAAACAAATCACAAGAGAAAGGATCATAAGCTAAAAATTCCCCCTCACAAATATTATGTTTTACCATATGAACCACAAAATATAATCTAAATCAAACCTTAATGAATACCCTACGTCCCTATGTCCCGATTTGATGGTCTAATCACAATCTGAATGAATTATATAAATCATCCATGCTATATGTAAGGAAAAATATTCTTTTATGAAAGTGGCACCTCTTTCAAGGATTTGTAGTCCTCATAAACACACATGGATTGAGGCTTCATTATTTTAATAATCAAAATCCCTTTTAACTTTGGGTTAAACAAATCAATTTACTTCATTTTATGCCTAAAAGTGATTGCACCAGAAAACAAGAATTTCACACTCAAGGATGAACATTCCTCCTATAGAAATGAGTAAACACATCATGGAAAAAATCAAAGTGAGTATATCTTCTATCTAGTGGTGAAAATATTTCTTGGCAAAATTATTGGACAATGACATTTATGTCTTCAATACTTTTTAGGGTTCAATGAAATTTGACTTATGGTCTTGGGTGCTCAACAAAATTTTGTGTTACACCTCCATGTAAGGCAAGACAAGCCAAAATAAAACCTTAAATATCTTTTGCTTTCAATTTTGTAAGGTACAAACCATCGGGTAAAACCCTAAATGACGTTGAGAGAATGACACTCTCGGCCACACTTGTTACATATATCACAGTCCTTCTAAAAAGCAATACCACTACCATTGGATGATAAAAAGGATACGTATAGAGAGTCTCTCAATACGCAGGTCTATATGCATTCTAAACATAATTTGGGTAATATAATCCAACATATTTGTTTCTTTTTAAAACCCAAGCAATGTGGTTTTCGACAAGCATTTTCTAAAACATTGAGACATAATATCATACAGACGAAGATGCTTACAAAGTACCTTCTTTGTTACAAAATTACTTGTCTAGAGAGGATTCAGGTTCTCAAAGTCAGCACAATCCTTCAATGCTTGAGCTTACATAAACCTCCACAATCTCTCTATATCTACCATCTTCAAGAGAAGCAATCTCTTTTCAAAACACAAAAGCAACCATTTTCCTCCTTCCCCATAAGGGTTTAAAGAAAACCCGGAGAGAATTCGCTCAAGGAGACGAACTCACAACTACCCGCAATAAAATTTTGTTATGTTAGGTTTCAATTCGAAGCTATTGCAAGGTTATTTAATAAATGTCATTATTTTCATTTATTCTAATGTTTAGCACATTAGTTTCCTTTCCTTCTTATTAATAAGTATTTTTATTAAAATACATTAGACATTCCTTCCATAGTCCAACACAAAGCACGTTAGTAATGCCAACATGATACCAAATAAAATGCAAATGCAAAAATGACATATCAAAATGCAAAGGCATAAACTAGGTCTAAAATGGATATATCATGTGTCAGATCATTTTGACTATTTTAGCCATCAATTTTCTGCCCACTTGTGAATATGCCTATTCCTGCAAACATATAAATCCATTAGTAGCATCCTATTCATCATCAAATCATCATAAAGCCATATAATCTATTATTTAAAACAACATATAAATTCATAAGCCCATCATATAAAAAAATTTGGTAAGGGAGGGTCATGACAATTCTATATAGAGAGTGTGATATTAGTTGAAGATATGTATTCAATTTTGTAGATTATCTATTAACACATTAGTATACCAATCCTACATTACTAGAAATAAGGTAATAGATTAATCAACTTTATAATGGAAAATTCTATGTATTCTAACATTGAGTCTTCCAATGTTGGTGACCCTATTAGCATTGTTCATTATCTTCACATCCTATGCCTCAAAAATTTATTTATAGGTATTACACATGCTTATATCATGTATATAAGGAAATATATAGATTATTATAGTTTCTTAGTCCTTATAATGAAGGTCATGGAATATTAAATGACTTATAGATGGGTTCTAGAAATACGTGTATAAATATATCATGATTTGTAGAATATAACTTGAAAAGAAGTAAAGTCACTAAAGTGTCCTAGCTTTTTATAGGTGGATTCATTATTGGTTCCTTATATATAATCTAGTTATGACTTATGTTCCTCAAATAATTACTTGAATATTGTGTTATTCCATTGCTCATCCTCATAAGGAGTATATTGGACATTCGAAATGGCTAACATTATAACATGTGGGATAAGAGGTCTCTTAATATTATGAGGATATGTACAACATGTGGGACTATAGTATATACTTCCTAAATAATTTGGGTTTCCATACATTCCTTTAATACCAACATTGAAAATACATAGAAGCATGATGGAGACAAAACTCTCCTTGATATGTTTAATGCTTCCAATCATTTAGGATGGATAAATTTGAATATTATTTTCCAATAAGAGTATAAACTTATCAATATTAATCATAATAATAATAATTGAGATAAATAAAGAGAGAGTAGTGATGAAGAGGGTTGACATCATAAAAATCAAATGGATAGTCACACTAATAAGCCTTTATTGTATGTGAAAAGAAGGTATGTAAAAGACTTGAATAAATATTAAAAATGTGTGGTATGTGGTGTAAAGGGTATGAAAGAGTGTTGAGACATAAATAAAGGTCTCTCACAAAAATACTTTATGGACATATTGACTGACATTGTCCTCATACATGTGTATAGACCACTTAGTGTATATATTAAATGAATGTCTTTGACCATGTGTGGCGTGCAACTCAATAATGATATAAGAAAAGTATTAGGATTTAAACATTGAGTGGAATGTTGTTCCCTTACAATACCATATGTTTTGCTTCTATAGATTGATTAATGTGGTGATCAAATAGAACACACTAAGGGGGGTTCAAATGCATGAGACTCATGGGACACACAAAACTGATGGACGAATATTGTAATGATAATTTAGTCTTAACATTTCTCATAATAATAGGACTTATATGAGATAACCTCCCATAAGGAGAGAAATAAAATTCCCTTAAGATATTTCACTATTAACTTTCATCTTATACATCAACTTTTATGTCAAGGTAATCTCAATACCATAGTTTTTTTTTATGCTTTTGGTGGTGGCTAGGGGATGGAGATTGATGTAACGGTTAGATGTATAATAGAATCATAGAAGCAAATTCATTGTTTCTACCTTGATGATAATTCAATTTCAAACACATATGGTGCTACGAAATGATGTTATATTCATTTCACTTAGCAGTAGTCTAATACCATCGACAATTCATAAATGAAACTAAATGAATTTTAATATGACATTACAAATACACTAATTCCTAATGGCTAATCATTTTTTAAATTAAATTTTAAAAATGATTAAAATACATAAAATAAAATATTCCTTTAATTTTACTAAATAATACAATTATATTTATTCATATTTCCTCAAAATAAAATCTTATAAAAATTATATATTACTTTGTAATTTATTTTAGTAATATCAAAAAATTACACAAGGTTTCTCAATGCTTCCTTCTAAAAGGTTTATACCTCCTAAAATTAACAATTTCTTCATGTGCATAGATTAAATTTTTATATATCCATTTTACTAAAAATAATAATTGTCGTCACATTTATAAAAAACTATCCTATTTTACTACTTTGTCCTAATAATAATAGTTATCCTCACATATGTCTCCTCCATAGAGTAATGGTTTGAGCTTTGGCTCTTTTTCAAGAGGTCCAAGGTTCAAATTGTTGTGTGAGACATAGCATAATAGCTTCAGCTTTGGCTCTTTTTCAAGAGTTCCAAGGTTCAAATTATGGTATGTGAAGCATGTGTTAAATTCCCTATTTATAAGCTCACACCTCTCCCTTTTGAGCGGTCATGGTGGGATGGAGATACCCACCCTAAGTGTCTCTTGGGGTTTTTCACACTAACCAAATATTTAAAATAAAATTGTCCTTACATATAATAAATAACTTTCCCTAATTACTACTTTGTGTTGGAAATGTTACTAGTTCTCCTCCTTGTGAGAGGTCATGGTGAGAAGGAAATTTCCAACCCTTGAATGTTAGTTATAAGGATTTCTCACACTAATAAAATATTAAAAAAAACAAAAATAATTCATCTCATATAATAAATAACTTTACAAATTGCGGTGTGTGAACCATGTGTTAAATTCCCAATTGATAAGCTCAACTCTCTCCCTTATGAGATGTCATGGTGGGATGGAGATACCCACCCTGAGTGTCTCTTGGGGTTTTCACACTAACCAAATATTTTTAAAAAATTAGCCTTGCATATAATAAATAACTTTCCTATTTGCTACTTTGTGTTGACAATGTTAATAGTTCTCCCCTTATGAGAGGTCATGGTGATATGGAAATATCCAACCCTTGAATGTCAGTTATAGGGATTTATACCACTAACCAAATATTTAAAAATAAAATAAAAATCATCGCATATAATAATTTGTTTTGATGAAAAGGCTATTTAATTAAATGTAAATTAAAAGGCTTTTACAATCAAAAAATGGGTAAGTGGAAAATAACACCCTTGAGAAGTTCTCGCTAACCCTAATTACAGGTTAGGAAAGCAAAAATATTGCTTAAATTCTACCAAAAAAGGTTGAGCCCATGACCATCATCACAAAAAAGAATAATTAGATAGCAAATGTGCATTAAGGTGCCTCATGGGAGGAGCCCTTGGTTGGGGCCTCACTATCCATCATATGATGTCATTGATTATGTAGGAGTGGGTTGGGTGGCACATTCCATCCATCATTGCCATGGTGATCCTCCTATAAATCCTCTCCCCAGCTAGGCTACGATGAGTGGGAGTTGGGGTATGAGGCCATCCAGAATGATTATAATTAATACTTGGAGCATCCCATCCCAATAATGGTAGTGGGAGGTGATCACATTGTTGTGAAGAGCTAGTACCTAAATCATCAATTATTTTTTAAAAATATAGAGGTTGGGACCAAATGTGGTTGGAAGGCTGAGATCAAACTTGTAATGGGAGGCACCAACAAGAATGATACCGATGGTTTAGGTTTGGATGGTCTAGAGCAACATGACTGACATCACACGGTTCATTTCCCTAGTAACTCGGTAGAGCCTGAAAGTGATACACCTCCAGAGCCACCTTATTTGCTTGGTCACATATCTAAAACCACACATCATGGAATAATTTTAATTTATCAGCAAGAGAAAAGTCCATGGAAGGATTAAAATATTTAAATATAATTTTGTTTCTAGATTTCCAAATTTGAATCAAAATTTTGACTCTAAAAATTTTGCACACTTCACATAATGGCAGAGCAAAAGTAAATAAATCTCCTAATAGTGCATGCTTCTAGGAAAAGGTGATGGGCTTATAAGGAGAAAAAAAGAAGCAACTCATGCCCAAGCTAGACTGGCACATCTGCATGACCATAAAATATGAAGACATGATTTAGGTTCTTGACAAAAATGGCATCTAGGGTCAAGAACACCTAGATAAGTTAGCTAAGCACCAAGGGGTAAACCTTGACACAATAGGCTCCAAGTAAAAAAGGCTTTCTTTGGCTCCAAGTAGGATGTCCATGCTGAGCGAAATCTAAACTTCCATCTAACTTGAGTAGAAATTAGATCCCATTTGTCATTGAGCTTAGGAACTATGGGAAAAGCTAGTGTAAGCCAGCCATATCCTTGTTTGACCTTGTAATTGTGCAAAGGAATGTTTCCATGCCATGTCCAATCTTTCCACCAAGGTTTCTGAGTTCTAACCCCTATCTTGTACCACATGAAAAAGGGGTATTCTCAATCACTGTAACATAAGTCACCCTATATACACTAGTCAAACAAAAAGTGCATTTGAAAGTATCCCAGGGGATCAAATCCCTGGTTTAGCTAGAAAATAAATCTGCAATAGTGACAACACCTCACTTGAAAAAAAATTTGAGCATGGACCCAGGGAATTTGCACCAGGGGAGTTCCTTGCATCTTGAAAATAGGAGACCACCACACATTAAGGTAATTAATAGAAATGCCATTATTCAAATTGGCTCATTTCCATGTAATCCATGGGCTAATTTGTTGCCAAGCCTTCTAGATACTCTTGATTACAAAGGAGCTAGGGGTTTTGACATATACTGATGCAATCACCAGGGATGGAAAATCCATACCTACCCATGTTTTGTGGTTAAGGGAAAGATGACAAGAAATAAAATGATGAAAAAACACTTTCTAGGCTTTAGGGCCTTTAAGAGCCTGAATAATCCATTTAGCACACAACTATTTCTTGTCTCTTACAGTCCACCATACCCATGCCATCGGCATCCCTTGGGAGGTATCAAATGTCCCATGCCACTATATGAAAACCCTTCTGATTAGAACCACTAGACCAAAGAAAGTTTTGTAAGAGCTTTTCAATATTTTTATAACATGCCTAGGAGGGGAACCAATAGGAGGAGTAATAAACATGTGTGGAAGCCAATACTTTCAAACAAATTTGGAATTGTTTGGCCATAGAATTTTTTTTAGTAGTCTAATACTCAATATTTTTTCTACTTTGTTAATGACATGTGATCCGCCCTGAAAAGCAAAGGGTATACCAAGGAATTTGAAAATCTCCCCGGGCTGAATCCAAGTCCATTGTACATTCTCAAGCCACTGAGGGAGCGATAGAGGAGACTGTCTGTAACAAGAGGTTTTCCTCCATTGTATGCTAGAACCAAAAGCTTTGCAAAAGGTGTCAAGGCATATAAGAGCTTCAGAAAGGGATTGCTCATCCTCCCGTAGGGTGAGGAATGAATCATCAGCAAAGTGACCATTAATAAGGTGCCCTGCATTCCTAGGAAGAGTAATACCCCAAAGCAATCCATTAGAGGTATATTTGGCCAATAAATAGCCAAATGCCTTTGCAACTAAAATATAGAGTGAAGGAGCCAGAGGACAACCTTGCCTAATAGACCTATGCAAACCAATAGCTTAAATTTGAAAATTATTGAGGGAAAGCATTGTTGAAGCATATTGGAAAAGCATCTTGATAGTAAAGATAAAGTGAGGACCAAAGCCAAGAGCTTCCAACATGGAGAGAATAAACACACATTCAATCCTGTCATAACATTTTGTAAAATCAAGTTTAAGAGATAATTTTGATTTGACATATGATCCCATTTCATTCCTTCCCAAAATTCTAGTACATTGCTCAAAATATATCAATTCTAAATGAAGCAAGTCTTCTCAAGCCTAACAATGAGTGGAAGCATAGGCCAAATCTGCAAGGCTAAGAATTTTGTAACAATTTTATAGTTGAAATTTAAAAGAGTAATGAGCCTCCAATTGGTAATGATTTTTGGATCTCCTAATTTGGGTATGAATTTGATGTTCCCCTTATTAATTAGAGCACCAAGGGAACCTATCCTCATGGCTTTAAGATAAAATCTATGAAGGTCAAAGCCAATAAAATCCTAGCATATTTTATAAAATTTGTAAGGGAATCCATCCATTCCAGGTGCCTTAGCATCTTCCATTTGAGAAAGAGCATTAGTTAAGTCCTAAAAAGATATCAATCTCTTACAATCATCTATTTGAATAGAGGAAAGGCATATAGGGGTAACATATTTACAGCATTGCAGAGCATGTTCTCTTTTCAAGGTGTACAACTGAGCAAAAAAAACATGGGTATAGTGATGAGAAAAGGTTGTGGCAATATCAAGTAAATATGTGAGTCTAACTCCATTATCAAGAAGGGCTTTGAATTGATTAGACTATTTGGGAGGCCGAAGTCTTTGGAAATACTCTTTGGAAACTTTATCACCAATTTTGAGCCAATGGATTTTGGATTTGATATGAGATCCTTTAGCTTCATAAAGTTTAGTCACTTTAAGCTCATGCCAGATTTGAGAAAAATGTGATTAGATGGAGGAGTCAGAAGGGCATGTTTCAATTATAAGAGAAGCCTTTGCATACTCATATTTTAAAGTTGTGTTGGAACATTGGCAAAGTTGAGCAACATTTTAGCCTAGGTTTTTAAGCAATACAGTAGTGTGGAAACTGGTATCATTCCACCACTTAATCCAACCATAATCTCCATTGGATCTAGGAGCAAGATTTAAAACCCTCTAGATATGATAGATCATATCATCATGTTGAAGGAAGGAGGTATTAAGAAAAAATATATTTTAAACAACTTCTGAGGAAGGGAAGAAACATTAACCGTAAACATGATAGGCATGTGGTTAGAAGACACCATTCCAAGAATAGTTTCAACAAAATGAATAGAAGAGAATTGTTGAAAGAAAGAGAAGTCTTGTTTATCTAACAAAATAGTTTTGTCAAGTATTTTTAACACTCTTGCTAGGCTAGATTGAAAATTGGACCATGTGAACCAAAGGTGTTCAAAAAATTGTCCTGCTAAAAAACACACATTAGGGTCAAAAACACCCAATTTGTTTTTCATAAAGTACCATGCTTGTCTCTCTCTAGTAGCCCACCTATTGGGATTCTGGCCCAATTTGTCAAAGGATTTTTCTATGATATTAAAATCTCCACACATAATCCAAATAATAGAGGATAACGACAAAGCTTACCATTTCCAAAGGGTACATATATATTGTACCTCATTGGAGGCATAAATGTTAATAATCCCAAAGGACAAACCACCTACTTCAAGAAAAATCCAAACCGCATGATGGGAGGGATCAGTTCCCCAAGTGATAAAATTACCTTTTCAACTACCATTTAATAGAATGATAGTGCTCCACTACCATGAGGATGATTGGTATCATACATATAGCTTCTCGGCCACAAGAGAGAGCATGTAAACTGTAAGGATAAATCTACAACTTTAATTTCTTGGAGACAAATAAAATTAGGGTGAATATAAATGTGGGGTCAAGTAATAACCTCATTATAGACCATATAGTTTTAGACTGGGTCCTTCATTCCTCTTACATTCCAAGAGAAAAAAATCATTAAAATGAATCAAGTTGCATACCTCCATTGGCCTTTCCAGAATTATCCAACAACGTTTGAAAAGAGTTACTTGTAAAGGCTTCCAAATTCTTGTAAGGGAAACTTGTTTACCTTATTTTTTCCATAGGAGAATTATGCTCACCTTGAGGAGGGCTACAATACTGCTAACCTAAACCTCGAGAGTGAATTTTTTCAACCATATCTAGTTGTTGAATACCTGACAATACAAAAGGGATACTACCCTCGTCATGGAACTTTGTATCAATTACTAGTGTGGTAGACAGAGAAAGGGCTGAACCAAATACCTAAATTTGTAGGGGAGGCTTAACAACAAGGACTTGAACATAGATCACCACAGGTCGTCTAGTATTTGTGGTTCTACCTTTCCATTTTTTTATGGGATACCTCATACCATTCACCTTGACCACCCTTAAGGGGAGGGGTCGGGGCCTTGAGATCTAGTGCTAAAGTTGCAGCCATTGCTACCACCTTAGCCTTGAATTTATTTTACATCAAGGGGCAATCCTTAATTTGGTAGGAAATTGAATGGCACCTATAGCAAGTTTTAGGAAGGTTAATATACACCATGTACTGGTGAATATGGGTGGCGCTTACTTGGATATCAATGCACTCCTTCAATATTTTTACAAGGTCTATTTTGACACATTCTCTTTATCAAATGAATCAACATAAAATGAGTGGGTTCATCACACACAAAATCTCCAAGGGTAGCAACTATACTCTTAAAAAAAGGTCAATATGTAGTAGGGAGGTCTGGGAATTCCACCCAGATAGGCACAATAAGAGAAACGGTGTTGGAAACTGTGAAGTCCTAGTTCCATGGCTAGAAAATGAGCAAAGAGCTATTAACATAGGTTGGGGCTTTGGTAGGAATTTTTGGGTTTGTTCTTGTCTACCAAAGTGAAAATAGAAAAAACCCTTGGAAATGTTTTGCACATGGTCAACCTAGATTTTGTAAGGATGCCATTATTGCTCAATCCAATTCTTGACGATAGATTCAAGAGGAATATGACCCAATAAATACCCAATAATGGTATGACTCTCAAACCAGGCACAATACTGATTAAATTAATGTAAGGGAATAACAAAGTTAGGATCAAAATTACCTCACGGAACACCTTAGGGATGAAATTTCAAGGTCGTTTGCTCATTTTTGGTTCTATTTGTCCCACCACTAGCTTCATATGAAGCTGGGGAGGGAGATGAACATATTATAAAGAACCTATAGGGAAATACCAAAAATTAGTACCTACACACTCTTCCAGGAGACGTAGTGTGAAAATATCAAGAAACCCTAATACCACATGCAACTTGGCTCTCCTCCACATGCAACTCAACTCTCCTTCACATGCATCTCTCTAATGATGAAAATATACCCTTTTTCTTCATAAGGAATTTTAACGTTTCTAATTTATCACATATAATAAATAAATTTCCTATTTACTACTTTGTTTTGTGTTGGCAATGTTAATAGGGACAACATCTCTACAAAAATTGAACATTTTGTTTTTCACCCCATTGTTTGTTTAACATCTATAGGTGGTTGAAAACTATCCTATCGTAATCACCAAAGCCTTTGTATGTTTTATTATTCACTGATTGATTCCCATATATGGGTGACCGATCTAAAGTGTTTTCCTCTTTGGCCATTGAAAATAAACAAATAAAATTGTTGTATTTATTACTTCTTCTTCCGTAGACCATAGTCTCGATGAATAGTTTTTCCAAGGAATTTAGACTTTCTAACATTTATACTTTATGATACAATACAAACATGAAGTAAACTTATGATTCTATTTTTCAATTAATAACTATTATTCTCCATGTCATGAGATTTAAATTTTAAAATCAAAATCCGTCAACTCCAAATTCGCTACTCTTTGCCACAATTTAAAAGAAAACAAAAAAAAATCTAGTTATTTTAAAGAACACAAATAAATTTCTGAATTTTTTCAGGAATACAGTGTGCAGTCCAAAATCTTGATTTTTCCAATCATCTCCACTTATTTGGCCATGTGGGGTATAAAGGATATAAATATCAATTACTGATCTCACCATAGCTAGACTTTCACATTGTTTTACATACGAGGCCATAGAATGGGTGAGAATTTTTTCCAAAGAAACACCAACCCCAAGGATGACCAAGCTACATAAAATTTAAAAAATAACATAAGGCCAATTCCAGATCTGTTGTTTGAGTACAACATATGTAATCTCCAGAATTCACTATAATGCCGTTAAGATTTTACAAATATGAAAATGTGGCAAAATCAAGATATAAAAATAACACTTATCTTCAAAGAGGGTCAAATGAGAAAGTGAATAGCGAGCAAATGGATATTATTGTATTGAAGACAGTTAAGTTTATACAATAAGGAATTTTTTTTTGTGGAGATTTTCCCAGAAAGGGTTTCTCAAGATAAATTCTTGTGTAATGTATTCTTTTTCTCTTTTTTTCTTTTGATTATGCAATTACTATTTTTCTGTAATATTTTATCGGGGTATTATTTCTCTTAACTTCTTCCCCATAAGGTTTAAAGAAAACCTACTCAAGAAAAAAACTCACAACTACCCGCAATAACATTTCATTAAGTTAGGTTTTCACTTCGAAGCAATTGCAAGGTTATTTAATAAATACCATTATTTTCTATAGATAATAAAATCATGTCAATCTGATTAGACTATGATGATGCCACTTTTACAAGAACCATATGGCCCCATTGGGAAACCCTCAGGGGTTAAGTAGTGGTCCTAACCACTTTTGGGAAGGTTTAACCCACTTTTGGGAAGTTTTGGTCCATGTAGCTATGGTCGTACACCCAAGGATGACCACAGTTTATGGCCATCCCACCCAGGGATGACTACCAGTAACCATCCCTAGGTGGAATAACCATGGCCTAGGCCCATCAAAAATGCAAGGGTGGAATAAATGGCAATAAAATTATACCATTTACCCCATCCAATGACATGACATATTGAAGGCCTACCAAAGCCATTACAACCTACAAATTGGAGGCCCAAATTGGAGGTCTCTTCCACCCAATACATGGCAAAGGGTTTGACAAGTGGTGACACATGCCTTGCATATCCCAAATTACCCCTTTGACGCTATGGCCCTCTTGGGATATAAATTGAAGTCTTTCCAATGAATTTTAGAGAGAGGTCTTTGCAAGAATTCACCATGAAGTGCTGCTGAGATTCACTCTCTCATTTTACCCTTGTATTTGCACTTGGATTCTTCATCAATCGAAGGAGTTTCCAAGACATAATTAAATACACACATACTTTACAAAACCCACCCATTTCTATGAGTTAGATTACAAAATTTGATGACAACACCCCTAGGAGTATTATAGACCAGATACCAAAGGAATTGGTGGCAAAAAACCACCTAGTTTGGTGGCCATCCCTATATAGGATGGTTAACAGTCCCAATTGGCACACCTAGGTATGGCCATGAATTGACATACAATTTTAGATTAATTTTAGTGTAGATCATTTCTAAATTAGTTTACATACATCATACTAGAATTTGGTGAGATTTGGAGCAATTTTGGACCTTCAATTAGGGTTTCTGTGATGACAACCCCAATTGGAACACCCATGGATGACCATGAGTTCTACTTGCAATTTCATTTCAATTTTTGCATAAATCATTCCTAAAGTAGATAATATATATTATTCTAAGTTTTTGTACAATTTACAGTAGTTTTGCATCATCTGTTACACTCAATGTTACATGCATATTTATGATTTCATCTTAATCCACACATGCTATTAATAAATTTTAGTTTCTTGTGTGTAGATATGATGCAGGAGCATCCAGGAGTAGCACAGCAATCTTGCATCGAAACAAACAAAAAAATTTCTAAGTATAAAAAAATAGTCTAAGTGTTGAATGTGTCACGATATCGCGACATAAAAGTTGTCGCGATATCGCGACAACTCAGAATAACGATGGGCGCAAATCGCAAGTGTCGCGATATCGTGACATAAAAGTTGTTGCAATATCATGACAACTTAGAACCAACAACGGGCGCAATCGCAAGTGTCGTGATATTGCGACATAAAAGTTTTCGCGATATCATGACAACTCAGGACCAATGGCGAGCGCAATCGCAAGTGTCGTGATATCGTGACATAAAAGTTGTCACGATATCATGACAACTTAGAACCAATGATGGGTGCAAATGGCAAGTGTCGCGATATCGTGACACAAAAGTTGTCGCGATATTAGGACAACTCAGAAACAATGGCAGTCATAAATGGCAAGTGTCGCGATATCGCGATGAACTTAAAGCAAAGTTGTGAGCAAACGAAAGTGTCGCGATATCGCGACACATTGGCCAACAAAGACAAAAGCCAAAAAAATGTCTCAATATCACGACAGATGGACATGGAGGAAAAAGCGTCACATTTTTGTGACCCATCTAGGAGAGAGAAGAGCGAAATGCAAAGGTGTCACAAAAACGTGACATGTTACTTTTTTGTGGACTGTTGTAGAATGACAGTTGGTAGTTTCAGAAGCTGTTAAGGCAGTTCCAGGGAACCGTTGTAGTGGTTACAGGGATAGTTACGAACGACGGTTGTAGCAAGAACCTATGTTGATAAAGAGAGAATTTTTGAAGGATTGCGGAGGCTAGAGAGACAAGGGCTACGACTTATTTTGGCATTTTCTATACTGTGTAATCTTCCATAGTTACGAATTGTAAAGCTTTCCATGCTTCAAAATAAAATTACGTCTTTTCTTTGTTAATGAAAATTGGCTCCCCATCAAGTGGTATCAGAGCAGTAAGATTCTGAGAGTGTAATCCGAGCACCGAACATGAGGTAGCTTACACTAGGATCTGGGGTTACGGGTTCTAAGAAAAAGTGAAGCAAAATGCCATCATGAAGAAATCGTGGTGCTGGAAGGAACGTGGTTCCTGAAGGAGACTTTCAAGCATTGCAAAGGCAAGTGCAAGCCCTATAGGAAGAATTGCATAGAGGAGTAGAGCCAAGAGGAGAAGACCAAAGTGATGATGAAGCTTACGGAGTTGATGATCCGTCTGAAGAAGAAGAAGAAGCGATGAGTTCTATAGAAGCTCGAATGATTAAAGCCATTTCTCAAATTGGGAAAATGCCGAAGATTGATGTATCCACATATTCTAGAAATTTAAATCTAGAAGAATTGATTGACTGGATTAATGACATGGAGGAATATTTCGAATATGAGGAGGTTGAAGATCCAAATCAAATAAAATTTTCCAAAACAAAGTTGAAAGGCCGTGTTGGCATTTGGTGGAAAGAAGTGCAACAGGAAAGAAACTGTAGAGGAAAAGAAAATATCACTAGGTGGGATCGAATGGTTGAAAAACTAAAATGGTAGTTTATTCTAGCATATTACGAATTAGATCTACTAAGAAAAATGTAGAGTTTACGCCAGTCTAGCAATTTTGTTAAAGAATATACAGAGAAATTTTTTAAAATTTCTATCAGAACTGGTCATATAGAAGCAAATAAAGAGAGAGTAGCCCATTATATTAATGGGTTGAGAACCAGCATGCAAGAAGAATTGAGTCTGGTTCGAATGAGCACCATTGAAGATGCTTACTAGTTTGCTCTGAAAGTGGAAGAGAAACTAAACCGTAGATTTGACAGTATGCAGAGAGGAAGAGGTCATGGTGGAAGAACTAGTGGAAGAACCAGTGGAGGTAAATATGATGACCAAAAGCAGACTAGTGAAACCAGGAATCACCAGGAATAGAAGGAGTAGAATTCTTACTGACCTTGTAATCAAAACAATGATTATCAAAGGGGACGAGGTAGAGGTGGATGCGGATATGGAAGAGGTAGATTTTGAGGAACCTATTTCAATTACGGAGAAGAGGGGCATCGATCATATGAGTTTCCCAAACACCATGAAACACTGAATAGAAGGCCTGAAGGTAATTCTAGAGCTATGGTTGTTGAGGATGGTGTTGAATCTGAGCACTCTAAAGAAGCAGAGTGAGGAGAAGTGATGATCACAAGGAGAACCTTGTTGAACGAAGAGAAGGAAGTAGACCAGCGAAAAATCCTATTTCGCACGAGGTGCAAATGTTTAGGTAAAATCTATAATATTATTATTGATAATGGTAGTACATATAATTTGGTTTCTAGGAAAATGGTATCTAAGTTAAACTTATAAAGAAGACAGCACCCACATCCATACCAGATTGCATGGTTGCAGAAGGACCACAAAGAATTGGTCAGTGAACAATGCTTGGTCAAGTTTCAAATTGGAAGATACCAGGATGAGGTCCTATGTGATATTTTGCTGATGGATGCTTGCCATTTGTTGCTGGGTAGAGCATGGCAATTTGATAGACATGCAGCGCATGATGGGCATGCAAATACCTATTCCCTGACAAAAGACGGAGTATGCCACAAACTGAAGCCATTGAAGGAGGTTGAGGAAAAGGTATGCAATAATGCTAGAATTTGTTTAGTAGATGGTAGAAATTTTTTGGATGGTCTAAAGAGGGATTCAATGTGTTATGCATTAATTCCTACTATAAAGAGAAAAGAAACTACTGATATTCTAAAAGAAGTTGAACATCTATTAGTAGAATTTCTTGATATTATATCATACAACGTGCCTGAGGGTTTTCTGCCAATGAGGAAGATTAGTCATTAGATTGAATTAATGCTAGGATCTAGCTTACCCAATAAGGTCGCCCATAGAATGTCTCCTGTAGAGAATGAAGAGTTGAACTGCCAGGTTCATGAATTGTTGAGGAAGGGTTTGATTCAAGCAAGTTTGAGCCCTTGTGTAGTACCAGTAGTACTTGCACCAAAGAAGAATGGTGAATGGCGAATGTGCACTAATTCTCGAGCCATTAATAAAATTACCATTAAATATCGCTTTCCATTACCTAGAATGGATGATATCATGGATTGTTTGAGTGGAGCTAAATACTTCACTAAGATTGATTTAAAGAGCAGATATCACCAGATATGTGTTCGAGAGGGTGACAAATGGAAGATAGCCTTTAAAACCAAAGAGGGTTTGTATGAGTGGTTAGTTATGCCATTTGGATTGACTAATGCACCCAGTACGTTTATGAGGCTGATGAATGAGGTATTGCATGACTTCCTAGAAAAGTTTGTGATAGTTTATCTGGATGATATTTTGATTTTTAGTAAAAAATTGAAAGAGCATTTGATGCATGTGCGGACAGTTTTTGAAAAACTGCGTGAGGAGCAGTTATTGATTAATATACAGAAGTGCAGTTTTGTATAGAAAGATTTGATTTACCTGGGATTTGTCATCTCAGAGGAGGGTCTGAAAATGGATCCTAAAAAAGTGAAGGCTATCATTGAATGGCCTACCCCAAGGAATGTAATAGAGGCAAGATCATTTCATGGTCTTGCAAGTTTCTATCAAAAATTTATGGAGACTTTAGCAGTATTTGTGCACCCCTGACAGAAACTATGAGAGGGGATAAGAGAGAATTTAAGTGGACTACCAAGGTAGATACCAGTATGGAAATATTGAAGAAGAAAGTGATAGAACAACCCATTCTGGCACTTCCAAATTTTAATAAAGTGTTTCAGGTTGACTGTGATGCCAGTGGCAGTGTCATTGGAGCTGTGTTGAGCCAAGAAGGTAAACCTATTGCATACTTTAGTGAAAATTTAAATGATGCTAGAAAGAAATACTATATTTATGATCAAGAATTCTATGCTATCATTCAAGCTCTTAAGAAATAGAGACATTATTTGCTAACCAAAGAGTTTTTTTTATATACTGACCATCAAGCTTTGCAGTATATAAATAGTCAAGGTAAACTTAACCAGTGGCATTTGAAGTCGGTTGAATTCCTGTAGAGTTATACCTTTGTCCTGAAGCATAGAAGTGGTAAATCTAATAGAGTTGTAGATGCCTTGGGTAGAAGGCATAATTTGTTGATAGAAATGAGAGTGCAAGTTGTTGGGTTTGATGAACTCAAGAGTTTATACCCAGAAGATCCAAATTTTTTAGAGGCATGGACATGTGTGTCTCCTACTACTGTGGATCACACTAAGTGGTTGGATTTTATGATCCAAGATGGGATGCTATTTCGGAAGAACCAGTTGTGCATTCCACAAAGTTCCATGAGGGAAAATTTGATCAAAGAGAAAAATAGCAGAGGACTAGCAGGGCATTTTGGTTGAGATAAGACCATTGCTCTAGTTAGTGAGAATTACCATTGGCCGTAGTTGCAGCTAGATGTGACCAAATTTGTGTAGGGTTGTAGAGTGTTCCAGATGGCAAAAGGAGTCAACCAAAATATGAGAATGTACCAACCATTGCCTGTACCAGAGAGATCATGGGAGGACATCAGTATGGATTTTATTCTTGGTTTGCCAAGGACACAACATGGAAATGACACCATTTTTGTTGTTGTTGACAGGTTTTCAAAGATGGCTCATTTTATTCCATGTCAGAAGACAAGTGATGTTGTTCATATTGCAGGCTTGTTTTTTAGGGAGGTTGTGCACCTTCATGGTCTACCCCAAAGCATTGTCTCGGATAGAGATACCAAATTTGTGGGTTATTTCTAGAGAACCCTATGGAAGAAGCTAAAAACAAAATTGAAATTCAGTTCTGCGTACCACTCGCAGACTGATGGGCAGACCGAAGTAGTCAACCAAAGTTTGGGTAATCTTCTATGATGTTTTGTAGGAGATAAACCCAAGGGATGGGATCTGATTTTACCACAGACAGAGTTTGCTTAAAATAATTCTGTCAATCACAATACTGGTAAATCCCCATTCCAGATAGTGCATGGGAACAGCTCGAGAAACGCTTCTGAGTTGAGGTCGATTGATAAGGGAGAAAAGTGTAGTGTTGAAGCTGAAGACTTTGCAACACACATGAAGAATTTACATGAAGAGGTACAACAACATATCAGTAAAATGAATGCTACGTACAAAGCCAGAGCAGATTAGAAGTGACATTTCAAGGAATTCCAGATAGGAGATGAAGTCATGGTTCATTTGCGCAAGGAACGTTTTCCTACCAAAACCTACAATAAGCTAAAAATAAAGAAGTTTGGACCATGTCGGATCATAGGTAAACGAGATTCAGGAAATGCCTATGAAGTAGATCTACCAAGTGAGCTGAATATTTCCCCTATCTTCAATATTTCAGACTTGGTTGAATATCATGTAGGAAGTTGTAGTGAACCACCTAGTCCGGATCTGTGGAACATTCCAGCATCCACTCTAGACAACAAGGAAATTGAAGACATTCTCGACACTCACAAAGGCAGAAGTACACAAAACAGGCAATATTTAGAGTATTTGGTCAAGTGGAAGAACCGACCTATCAAAGATGCCACATGATTATCCAAATTGGAGGTTGATCATCTGGGTTTTCCTCTGACCGTCCAGAAGTGAGGATCACTTCTAAATCTACCCCGGGTGTCTGATGCAGGAGCATCTAGGAGCAACACAACAATCTTGCATCGAAACAAGCAAAAAAAATTCTAAGTATAAAAAAATAGTCTAAGTGTTGAACGTGTCGTGATATCACGACATAAAAGTTGTCGTGATATTGCGATAACTCAGAATAATAGCGGGCACAAATCACAAGTGTCGTGATATCGTGACATAAAAGTTGTCACGATATCATGACAACTTAGAACCAACGATGGGTGCAATTGCAAGTGTCGCGATATCACGACATAAAAGTTGTGATATCGTGACAACTCAGGACCAACGGTGGGCGCAATCACAAGTGTCATGATATCGTGACATAAAAGTTGTCGCGATATCGTGACAACTCAGAACCAACGACGGGCACAAATGGCAAGTGTCGTGATATTACGACAACTCAGAAACAGTGGCGAGCGCAAATGGCAAGTGTCATGATATCATGACAAAATTAAAGCAAAGTTGTGAGCAAACAAAAGTGTCACGATATCGTGACACATTGGCCAACAAAGACAAAAGCCAAAAAAAAAATGTCACGATATCACGACAGATGGACATGGAGGAAAAAGCGTCACGTTTTTGTGACCCGGCTAGGAGAGTGAAGAGCAGAATGCAAAGGTGTCACGAAAATGTGACATGTTAATTTTTCATAGACTGTTGCAGAACGACAGTTGGCAGTTTCAAAAGTTGTTAAGGTAGTTCTAGGGAACCGTTGCAGCGGTTACAGGGACGATTACGAATGGCGGTTGCAACAAGAACTTGTGTTGATAAAGAGAGATTTTTTTAAGGATTGCAGAGGCTGGAGAGATGAGGGCTGTGACTTATTTTGGCATTTTCTATACTGTGTAATCTTCCATAGTTACGAATTGTAAAGCTTTCCATGCTTTGAAATAAAATTGCATCTTTTCTTTGTTAATGAAAATTGGCTCCCCATCAAGATATAGGTATTCCAATGCATGAGGAAGAAGCTAAATATTTGAATATGGATAGATCATCGCAGTGGTAGAAAAATCTCGCTCTTCAATCATGAGTACGAGGAAGACAATAAAAGCATGCCTTGAGTTTCTAAAAGGATTGGATCCTTTGAAAGTGTAATGATTTGTATCAATTGAGAGCCCTCAAGGGGATATTTTGCAACCACATATTTGGAAAATGCAATAATATAAAGATAAACACCCATTTATTTCACTTATTTGTCATTTATTGCTTACTTTAATGTCTTTTTATACTTCTTAAATAGAACAATAGATGCATTTCATTTCCCTTTGCTAGGTGCACCATTTTTTTTGCTCTACAATGGTGATCATGATGGGACCCCTATCCCATTTCATTTTTACATGTTTTTACTTTGTTTTTGTCCTTTGAATGTTGTAGGTTTTGCTTGTTTTGGATTGAAATGACCCCATGAATTCCTAATTGGAACACCCAAGGATGGCCATAGCATCCATCCCACCTAGGGATGACCCCCAAACTTGTAGTTTTCCCACCCTGGGAAGACCACAAAATAGGGGGTTTGCAGTTCAAATTTACATAAACAACAACATTCTAGGCTTTCAAGGTATGCATCCAAACCTTCAGTTTGCACTAATAATATTCATAAAAGGTTAAATTCAGCTTTTATATCTTTTCCTTGTTGATTTAAAGGTAGATTTCACTTTTTATAAATTTAAAAATAACAAAAAGAAGAAAAATAGTAAAAATAACAGTTCAAGTATGCATTTTAATGGTTTGATTGCTTGCGACTTACCTAATGATGAGGATTGGAAATGTCTCAATCATAACATGTTTTGAACACTAAAAATGCCTATAAACTCTTATGTTTTATCTGATATGTTAGTTAAGTTGATTCAATATGCTGTATATTAACCATTTTTGCATGATCAATGTATTTGAAATATTATATGCTGATTTTACAGCTTTTTGCATAGTTTTGTGTTCTTTTTGCTATGATTTGCTACAATGGGATATGCTTAGAATAATAGCAACATTTCACTAATCATATTTTGATTTATCTCAAGAATTTATTTCACCTAAATCTGGCAACAGTGCAAGCAAACTATTGCTATGTAGCAAAAACTAGTCTTTCCCATGTAAATTCTAGCCAGCTGTCCATAAATAGCAAGGCATGGAATTCACATGAGGAAAGGAATGAAAACCATTGAAATTTGATCTTAGGAGATAACCCACATGAGATATGCAGAATAAATCACTAGAAAAGCATACATTTGTTCATTTCGAAGTATCTTCAGAATGAACAGATATCTTCGAAATGAAAGAACACAACATCTTCGAAATGAGCGGATCTTCGAAATGAAGAATGCAGTATCTTTGGAATGAGCAGATCTTCGAAATGAAGCATACAACATATTTGGAATGAGTGATATTCAGAATGAGAATGCAGTATCTTCAAAATGAGTGATCTTCGAAATGAGAACTGCATTGTCTTCGAAATGAAGCCACTTATCTTCAGAATGAAGAACAGAATGTGTTTTTGACCTATTGACCGATTTCTAAAGCCGATAAAAAGAAAATAAAGGTTATAAAAAGTAAAGGAAAATATCTTCCATCTGTCTTTGCCGTCATTGCCGACCAAATCCATCATTAAGGGAAAGATCAAGTTTTAGTCCTCTTCTAGGATAAAACCAGAATTTGTTGCAGCATTGTAGGATTAGATCTTTTGAGATATTCTTTGTTTGTAATTAGATCATAGGATAGCTATAAATATTGCTTCCATTCAGGTTGAGCCTGGTAGTAGGTAGAAAAGAAGATAGGAAATAGTGAGAAAAGAGTAAGGAAGCTAGCAAAAAATACAGAGTATAAGTAGAAATTGATCACTATAGATCTCGTAATGATTTTTCAAAGAGAATTCTTGTAATCATGTATTATAATCAATAAAGTGCACCAGTTCTATTTCATATTGTTTTTAAATGAGTGTGATTAAGATTTAGAAAGAGAGAGAGACTTACACCTTCTTCTGGACAAAGAGACTGACCACTTCTAGACCTAGAGGAGGACTAACAAGCAGGTTTTTATTCTAATTTTGCTATAGCAGAATGAGTTGTAGAACTTGTTATTTCAATTGCTTATAAACAGTTGACAATAATTGCAGTATTAGTTTATTTATGCTTAGATTAACCTTGTGCTTAATATTTTAGTTGCAATCTTACTTTCAGTAAAGCTTCCACTTTATTTTAGACTGTTATTTCTAGATTTTACTGTTTTTCAGCAATTTTCTGCATTTTATGTTTTGTTGTCAAATCCTGAATAGAAGATTGACAACCTTCTGTTATAGAACTTTGATATTTTTTATTTCTACATTAGATCTAGACTTTCATTACTACAAAATTAATTAGATTTGCTTTCTGCAATTAGGATCAGACTTTCAATTCTGCAACTGTTATTTTTGCAATATAATTAGGTCTCATTCTGCAATTGTAATTAGGACTTCATTTCTACGATTAATGATTAGTTTCCAATTCTGCAACTTAGATTAAGATTTAATTCATGCAATTTAAATATAGGAATGTTCCAAAAACCCCACACACAATCGGTTCCATCAATAAGAATTGTTGCTCTAGATTGACCTAAGTTATAGCTATTTCACTTCTTCTTTCGTAGATAGCCTTGTACACTGCCCTAGATTGATAGTGCATAATTTTGGTGTCGTTGCCAGGGAATAGTGTTGTCAAAAGAAAACAAATAGTCCAATAGCTATAATCAGACTAAGCTATGAAATTTTAGGGTAAAATCTGAATATAACAGCAGAGTAAGATAACAACTATTGACTTAATTTATTTCATTTAGGAGTAAACATGAATGAGTAAGTCTAGGGATGAAAAAGGTAGAAATACCCCAAAGGATCCCTGGCTTGTCCCATTAAGGAGATCTTCATGCCTAAGGGGTGAATCACCTATGTTTGAACTACCTGAAAGATTGATAGAAAAATCACCAGTCTCACCATCAGTAGAACATTTTGAGAAAGAAAAATCACCAATTTTATCATCAACAGAATATCTTAAGGAAGATAATTCATCAGACTCATCAACAGAGAGGCTTGGACCTCTTGATATAACAATTTGGAAAGCTTTAACTTCTCCTAGGAAACAAAAAACTATGGTAGAAGGAGGCAATGTAGATGGCCAGCATGGCTATGTTCATAATGAAGGAGATGATCAGGATATACTCCAACCGTCTAGAACATTTGAATATTCTATTCATCTGAATCGAACACAAAACTCTCCCATGAAGACCATTTCACCTTCAGTACTTCCAACCTTTCGAGGTGTTGTATCTAAAGATCCTAACCAATTTTTTTTTGAATTCAAGGTAGTGTGTCAGGCCTATGATTATATAAATGACAATCATAAACTTAAGGTTTTTCCCTCAACTCTCAAGGATTTAGCATTGCGCTGGTTCATGAGCTTAGAGCCAAATTCCATAAGAACCTAGGATCAAATGGAGACTGTCTTTTTAGACAAATATTAGGAATATTGTCGTGTAAGGAATAAAAAATATGAGTTATTCAGAATCAAGCAGGAAGATGATGAGACCTTGGAAGATTATCTTGATAGGTTCTCCTTTGTTCAAAGGAGATGTGGACTTGTAGAACCAAAATGATGTAAAACCATATTTTTGAGAGGATTAGAAGATGAATCCAGAGAAGTTTTGGATTTGATGGGAAAAGGGGATGTAACCACTCTTAGTAATGAGGAAATTATGGATCTCTGCAGGAATTACTCTCGCAATAAGCAGAGAAGAAGAAAAAGCCACACAAATGGCACTGATGTAAAGGAACTGATAGAGGAACTTGCAAATTCCAAAACTGATATTCTAGTGCACTTAAACACTACTTTAGGGGAAATGTCTGCAAAAGCAAAAAATACAGAACCTTTGGAAATTTATTATCCAAGATGTAGAAGCAAACATGCTTTGCAGGAATGTCTTTTGAATAAAACATATATCTTAGCCATTTGTAGTATATGTTCAAAAAGGTATTCAACTGATCAATGCCAACTGCTACCACAACTCAAAACTGTGTTAGAAAACTAGACTGAGGAACTCAACTATATTGGACCAAAATAAGGGGGAAATTTATCTCAATATCAAAATCTCCCTTGTTTTCTTACAAATTAGGGGCATAATCCTGGTAGTATGCCTTGGGGACAATCATAACCACCCCAACATCCTTGGAATTATCCTCAATGGAAAAATTACCAAGAATGGCCACAATCAAATTGGAGTAACCCAGCCTAGAATCAGAATTAAAACAACCCTTCATGGAATCAAAACAACCCCTCATAGAATCAAAACAATCTAGCTTGGAATCAAAATCAGACTAATCCACATTGGGTGCAAAACCAACCACAGTGGAATCAGCAATACTAGTCCTATCCAAGGCAGCAAAGGAATCAAGGTCAAACTCAGCATTTGTTGCCTGCACCTAATAAAAATTTTCAAGAAAAACAATAGCAAACACAACAAGTGAAACAACCTCAATTGCCAGCTCATCCAGTCACTAATCCAAATAGTGTGAGACAGACACCTCCTGTCTATGTGGCTGAAGCTGAAGAAAATGTTGAAATTAATGTTCTTGATTGTAGTGACATCCAACTCCATTCAGGGAAAGTTGTACCTAAACCAGTTATAATTGAAATAAAAAAAAATGAAAAGCAAGAATCATCAGAACCAGAGAGAATCCAACCAACAATATAAATAAAAAAATTGAAACCAACAATAGAGAAAGAGACACAAGCAAAACAATTACCAAGGATAATTCCATATCTTGAAAGACTTAATGCAATACCAAAAAATTTTGAGTTAGAATTGGTCAAAGAACTCAAAAAGTTGACTATATCATTGCCCTTATTGCAAGCCATTAAGGAAATACCAGAGATTAACAATACTGTCTAAAATTTGTGCATTAAAAGAGCAGGAAGAAAGAAGAAAGCATTCCCCAAGACTATGCAGGTTGAAGGGAAGATAGTTGATATCTTATCTGGAAAACTACTACCTCCAAAGTATAGTGATCCAGGAAGCCCAGTTATCATAGTTACCATAGGTTCAGTACCAATATCAAATGTTTTAATGGATCTAGGAGCTGTAATAAATGTCATGACTAAAGATATAATGGAACAATTACAGCTCAAACATCTCAGCCCCACATTTACAATTTTAGAAATGGCTGATAGATCAGTTGCAAAACCTGAAGGAATCATTGAAGATGTCCCTATAGAAGTTTCTTCTTGGGAATTCCCTGTAGATTTTTTGGTTTTACAACTAAGAAATTCAGCACATGGATATCCCATTATTTTGGGAAGACCTTGGCTTGCAACTGCAATAGCCTTCATAGACTACAAATCTGGAAATATGACTATTTTAAATGGTATTGATCTGAAACAGATTTCTTTATATCCTCCTACAAAACCATCTAGCAAATTTTTAGTTCAGTTATGGTTTTATGACTTAGATGAGGAACCAGAAGAGGTCATTTCTACACTAGCTACCTTAGTAGTAAGAGAACACATAGAAGACCTTAGTGACACAGAAAATTTAGAAAATGAAACAATCTTGATGAATGTTCTGCATGAACAAGGTTTAGAAGGGGAAGCAACAAATATTCAACAGTTGATAAGTAATAAGGAGAATCAAAAATTTGAAGATGAACCATCTGTGCTATCACAGGGAAACTCTGTTTCACTACCACATGGATGGCACCATCATCTAATTTTTCCTTCTCACTGTTCCATAAAAGATATGCTTCCCTCAAGCAGCAATGAAATAGAAACTACTTCTTTTCTCCCATCTCAGCAATGTCTTCTTAATCCCTTAATCACCAAGTATGAAGGAGTGAATTCAATCCTTCTAAATACAAAACAAATAGAAGTCCATCCAGGAAAATTTTTGAACATCTACAGCCAGCTTACTAGGGAAGAGGAAGAAAAATTGATAGTTGTTTTGTAGAAGCATGTTCATGCTTTTGCTTGGAACTACAGAGATATGTCGGGAGTTCATCCCGATATATGTACCCATAGAATCTATACTTAAGAAGTCAAGCCAGTCAGACAACCTCAAAGAAGATTGAATCCTGCCTTAAGAGATATTTTGAAAGAAGAAATTGAAAAACTCCTGGAAGTAGGATTCATTTACCCGATTTCTGATAGCCAATGGGTTTATGCATTGGTAATAGTTCCTAAGAAAAATGGAAAAAAGAGAGTATGTGTAGACTATAGAGATTTGAATAAGGTGACATACAAAGACCATTTTTCATTACCTTTCATAGATCAAGTGTTAGATACTCTTGCTGGAAAAAGATACTTTTGTTTTCTTGATGGATTTAGTGGATATAATCAAATTCAGATTGCACCTGAAGATCAAGAAAAAACAATTTTTACATGTCCATGGGTAACATTTGCCTATAGGGTTTTACCTTTTGGTTTGTGTAATGCCCCAACAACTTTTCAATGAGCAGATCCTAGCAATTTTTGCTGATCTGACCACCAAAAGTGTTGAAATTTACATGGATGATTTCACAATATGTGGACAAACTTTTGATTTTACATTGGAAAATCTTGATAAAGTCTTAACTCACTGTGAAACATACCACTTATCCTTAAATCTAGATAAATGCTTCATGATGATGAAGGGAGGGATATTTCTTGGTCATCACATCTCTCTTGAAGGGATCCAAGTTGATCCAAAGAAGGTTGAAATTATCAAGAATCTCCTTCCTCCTAAAACTCAGACTAATGTTAGAAGCTTCCTAGGACACATTGGTTTTTACCACAGGTTTATTCCTAAATTTAGTACAATAGCCAGTTCTATGTTTGCCTTATTGACTAAAGATTCTAAATTCTTCTGGACTGCAAAGTGTCAGGAAGCATTTGAAGCTCTGAAATATAAATTGATAACTCCACCTGTGCTCAAAGGACCTAATTGGACATTACCATTTCACATTCAGACTGATGCCTCCAATACAGCAATTGGAGCAACATTAGGACAAATTGATAATGGTGAACATTATACCATCTACAACATTAGCAAGAACTTGACAGGAGCCGAGAAAAATTATACAACAACTAATAAGGAATTCCTAGCAGTAATATATGCCATCAACAAATTCAGACATTATATCATAGGTTATCAAATATTTATTCACACAGATCATACAGCCATTAAGTATTTGATGAATAAACCTATGGTAAGTGCAAGAATTATTCGTTGGTTGTTGTTGCTGCAAGAATTTAATATCACCATAATCAACAAACCAAGAAAAGCTAATGTTGTGGCAGATTTCTTGTCCAGGTTGCAGAACACAGATGAAGGGGAATTAGTTGATGACACTTTTCCTGATGAAAAACTATTTGCTATATCAGTCCAATCACCTTGGTTTGTAGATATAGCCAATTATTTGGTCATAGGGAAAGTTCCTCCACATTTCACTTCAAAATAGAAAAAATAATTGATCAAACAAAGTTCTTATTTTGAATGGATTAAGGGTATGCTTTTTAAGTGCAGTCCTGACCATGTGTTACATAGGTGCATCCGAAAGGATGAAGTTTATGATATCCTTAGAGCTTGTCATGATGAACCCTCAGGTGGACATTATTTTGTAAAAAGCACAGTTAGAAAAATCTTAAGGACAGGATATTATTGGCCATCTCTTCACAAGGATGTGAAAAAGTACATCAAGCATTGTGATGCATGCCAAATAATGGGGAAACCCACTCATACAAATGAAATGCCACTATAGCCTCAAATGGTTTTAGAACCATTTGAGAGGTGGGGGCTTGATTTTGTAGGACCTATTGATCCACCTTCTCAAGGAAAGGTGCATATTCTAGTATGCACTAATTACCTAACAAAGTGGGTAGAGGTGTGTGCTTTCAAACATGCTCGTGAAGAGAAGGTCACCGATTTCTTGTATACTCAAATTCTTCAGAGATTTGGAGCTCCATGGTCTATCACCACAGACCAAGGACCCCAATTTGCATCCAAAGTCATAAAAGCATTTACAGAATTGTATGAAATCAAACATAGGAAATCATCACCTTACCACCCACAAGCAAATGGCCGAGTTAAAGTAACAAACGAGGGAACTAGAACGCATCTTGACAAAAACAAGTAGCTTTTCATAGGAGAAATTGGCTAGATAAATTACCCAAGCGGTTTGGGCCTACAATACTACTTGGAAGTCCACTACTGGATTCACACCTTATGAACTAGTCTTTGGTAAAAAGCCTCTCTTACCTATTGAATTTGAGCTACTAACATTGCGCACAACACTGGAAATTGGAATTGAATTGTCGTAGGCACAGACAGATAGGATTCTACAATTGAATGCATTGGATGAACTTAGATTGGATGCTTTGCATCAAACTGAGGTAATTCAAGAGCAGAGGAAGTTGTGGCATGACAGTCACATTCAGTAGAGGAAACTTCAACAAGGAGATTGGGTTGTATTGTTTGATTCTCAATATGAAGACTTCCCTGGAAAATTGAGAACTAGATGGTTGGGACCTTACTGGATTGAGGAGGTATTTAACAATGGAGCAGCTCGTTTATCCCCTATTGATGGGTCATGAAGAAAGTTGGTAGTGAATGGACATCACCTCAGGGTATACCATACACCTCTGACTAAAGAAGAATTCTTGCAGCAACTTGATAGTTTGGATACACAACAGGTGGAAGAGATTCCCTCTTCCACTTCAAAACAATCAACATGATCAGTGGATTTCAAGAAAAAAATAGAAAATACAAAAAAATCAGAAAAAAATAGAAAACAAAAATATGAATAAATTCTGAGTATGAATTCCTTCATGGGCATGGTTTCAGGGGAAATCATGAAATTCCTTCATGGGCATAGTCAGGATCAAGAAAAAAAAAAGAAAAAAAGAGAGAAAAGGAGAGGTAAAAAAATAAAAAAAGAGAGAAAAGGAGAGGTAAAAAAATAAAAAAAAGAGGGGAAAATCAAGAAAAAAAAATAGAGAAAAATGAATAACTCAGCAGTGAAAACCTTTTCTTAAGGCACTATTGAGTTGGTGTGCATGAAAACCAGTTTTATGGCATGCATAACCTTGAGAAATTTTTGAACCATCATTGTACAAATTCACCAAGTGCACTTGTTTTGAAATTGTTGTGGTTCATCCACAACACACCCAAGAAGTGGGGACCCACCTTTGTTTTTGCAGGTTTTAGGGAAGATATCCAAAGACCCGGATGCTAAAAATGAATAAGAGAAGAAAAATGCTTGTGTTGAAAGGGTCACGATTTCGCGACATGTCGCGAAATCGTGACCTGTCTCTCCATCGCTGCAAAAAATTGAAATCTATCGTGAAATCATGACCTGTCTCTCCATCGCTACGAGTTTCCGAGTGGAAGCACAAGGTTGAAAGTGGTAGCGAATCGCTACCACTTCGTGAAGTGGAGGCTCGAAGGAAAAGTGGTAGCGAATCGCTACCACTTCGTGAAGCGGAGGCTCAAAGGAAAAGTGGTAGCGATATCGCTACCACTTCGTGAAGTGGAGGCTCAAAGGAAAAGTGGTAGCGATATCGCTACCACTTCGTAAAGCAAAGGCACGAGACCAAAGTGGTAGCGATATCGCTACCACTTCATCGAAGGAAGGCTCAGAGCCAAAGTGGTAGCGATATCGCTACCACTTTTTGAAAGGAAGGCTCGGAACCAAAGTGGTAGCGATATCGCTACCACTTTTTTAAAAAGAAGGCAAAGCATAAGTCAATAGCAATATCGCTACAACGAGCTACTGCGAGCATACGAACCAAGAACATGTCGCGATATCGTGACATGTCACAATTTCATGAAATGTCACGTTATCGCGGCTAGGAAACGGAAGAGGCCAAAAGCAAATTCTGTCAGGATTTTCATGGGAAAGCATTACGAAAGGTGCAGGAGACATAGGACACGTGGCAGAAATGACAGAACCAGAGTAACATTTCATAACAACAGTTACTGGCCGCAGAGATCGAGCGTTACGATTGCATGCAAGGATTAGAATACCAAAAGGCGAGAATTGAAGTGAAGGGTCCCGGGAATCGAAACGAAGCGTCATGGAGCAGCCAAGAACGTGTGATAGAAAGGTTAAATAGCAAAAATGTAGATGGATACAGGGGCTGGAGATTGTAACAAAAAAAAGCATTACTTATTGAAATAAAGGATTTTTCTTTGGTAACATGACTTTTGTGTGTAAAATCAAAAGGAGATCGAAGCCAAAACTATTGTTTTACTGTCAATCTTTTCGTTGCATCATTTTGTCTTGTATCTATTTCGTTTATGCCATGGGATGGGTTATGATAGGTGAATGGTAGAATGATGCAGTTATATTCTTTTCCTTAGAGTCTTGCATCTGATTTGATTGGATTGTGTGTTAGTACAGATCTGATCGGTTGGGTTGTTTTGGGGATTTCATCTCTTAACTTGGGATTTTGCAGGGAGGAGATCGTGAACCATTTTAATATCCTTCATTATTTTCCAACTGATTCAATATAACAGTTTCTGTTTTATTCCTTGATATGCTTAATTTCATGTCAGAGACTAACACTGAAATAACAGAACTATTGAATAGAAATAAAATGAACAGGTTAACCTTAGAATAAATTGTGAATATTAGAACATCAAAAGGATTTTGTTTATTTTTTTTGATTAATTAAACAAGTCAAGATTATAAAGTTCATTAAGAATCAACAAAGGTCCCTTGTTAACGGCTATCTGCAGGATTTTGAGTTATTCTGGGATATATCAGTTGCATGTATTAAATTGAATTCATTTTTTTATATACGTAAAAGCTGTTTCAAAAAGAAACTTGGAGAAATAATAAAAAGGAAGGAAAATAAAATAAATTATTTCTTTGCAAGAAAGAGTCTTTTGTTCGAGACTTTAAGTTGCATGTTATTATTTGTAATATGACAAATTAACGCTCAACATTTTGGCGCTAGAAGGAGGGCTTCTGTATTTCTTCGCAATTTTGATTTGTTCTAACGATTAACGTGGGTAGTTTTGTTTCCACCTATTGTGCTTGCAGGTGTAACACCAGACATTTTATCTGGCAGCAGAGTCGAGAAATCTTTTAGAGTCCTAGAGTTTCCTAGCTGGCCCAACCTGAGTACATTGCTACTAGGTCTAAAACCACAGGGGAAACTATCTTCCAAAGTCTTTCTCCCACTGCTAGGAGGCCGAAAAACAAAACATTAGAAGTCAAAATACTGCCCAGTATACTTGAGTTAGGGATTTCTTTGGACTCAAGTACCTCTAGTGGGCCTTAACCCTTAAGTTCAGGTGGGATAGTAACACCAGTTGTATCTGTCTCCACAGTTCTAGGAGTTCCAATTGTTCCCACAGGGTTGACACCTTTGAATAACATGGCCCAACAACAACAACAACAACAGCCACCTGCCCTTTGGTATGGTGCTCAGAGTTCCCCTTTAGATATTCCCGGGGCAGTCCACGACTTGCCTAGAAACATTGAAAGGGGATTACCCAAATTCATTCATGATGGTCCAAAACAAGTAGAAGACCATGTCCAAATCTATAAAGATTACATGTTTAGGCAGGGGGTTACTCATGAGGATGTTTCCTGTCGAGTTTTCCCTGCTAGTCTAGACCACATTGCTAATGAATGGTATCAAAATTTGCCAGTAGGGTCCATAACTTCATGGGCCCAGCTATAAACTACGTTCATAGATCAATTCAGACAGTTAGTAGATCCCTCCATGACCTACAATTTCTTCGTATCTTGCAAAAGACAAACCAATGAACCCATTCGAACGTTCAATCAGAGATTTCAAAAGCTATATACGAATGTGACTCGTCACTTTGCGGTAGACCCTACAATTGCCTTACAGCTATACTTCGGAGCCTTAGATCCTTTGACATCTTTGTTGACTAGAAGGAACCCTCAGGTTACAACCCTTCCTTTGGCTTATGCAGAAACAATGACTCTCGAACAGTAGATGAACCTGCCAGGCATAGGATTGTCTCAATTGATTGGGATGGGACAATATGGCCCATACAACCAATTTGCCATGATGAACCAGGTAGTAGCACCACAGGCTCCAATGTTGAACAAATTCCAAACACCTACCCAAGTTACGCCATTGTCAGGTTATCCGAATGCCGTTGTTCAAACACAGAGTTTGATTCAAAATAACGTGATGGGTTTGCATGGGTTCGGTATGGGCAATAATCTGTTGACCATGTCGGGGTTTGCTCCAATTAACATGCCAAGCTCAGTGACTTATCCAACAATCACTCCCATTCAAAGTGTGAATCCAGGATGGAATCCACCTGCCCAAACTCAAGCCATTCAAAATGGGAATCCATGATGGAATCCACCTGCCCAAACTCAAGCCATTCAAAATGGGAATCCAGGATGGAATCCACCTGCCCAAACTCAAGCCATTCAAAATGGGAATCTAGGATGGAATCCACCTGCCCAAACTCAAGCCATTGTACCCAGTCCAGAGGTGGCTAATGCAGCCAACACAACTGGACCTGCAATTGCAGTGCCTCAACCACAAGGGTCCAAAGAAGCCATAGAAAACATGAAAGAAACGTTGGCCAAGGTGTTAGTAACAGTAGGGACTCATAACCAACTTTGGGATATAATGAACCGTTCACTAGTGGATCCTAAGAGGGTTTGGCAGTATTGAATGTTTGCACATAATACTACAAGAATGACTATACATTTTCTCATGACATATTCAGTAGGATACGCAAATCATTCACAATTTCGCATATGCATTCATGCAAAACCGATGATGGAATGCGGATCAAATTCAAATGATAAGGAAAGGAATTCATTGCACACACCGAGCTAATACTTGATGATTTTGATAATTCATGTACTTATGATTTTGGGCATTAGTTATATTGATTATAGGCTAACCCATGTTTTCAAATTTGTGATTTGTGTTAGGTTGGGTTCTTACTAAAATGCTCAAGAGCATTTGACAGCAGAGTTGCCATTTGTTGTGGTTCATCCACAACACACCCCAGAAGTGGGGACCCACCTTTGTTTTTGCAGGTTTTAGGGAAGATCTCAAAGACCCGGATGCTAAAAATGAAGAAGAGAAAAAAAATGCCTAAGTGTTGAAAGGGTCGCGAAATCACGACCTGTCTCTCCATTGCTGCAAAAAATTGAAATCTGTCACAAAATCGTGACCTGTCTCTCCATCGCTACGAGTTGCCGAGTGGAAGCACAATGTTGAAAGTGGTAGCGAATCGCTACCACTTTGTGAAGTGGAGGCTCAAAGGAAAAGTGGTAGCGAATCGCTACCACTTCGTGAAGCGGAGGCTTGAAGAAAAAGTGGTAGCGATATCGCTACCACTTTGTGAAGTGGAGGCTCGAAGGAAAAGTGGTAGCGATATCGCTACCACTTCGTAAAGTAAAGGCACGAGACCAAAGTGGTAGCGATATCACTACCACTTCATCGAAGGAAGGCTCAGAGCCAAAGTGGTAGTGATATCGCTACCACTTTTTGAAAGGAAGGCTTGGAACCAAAGTGGTAGCGATATCGCTACCACTTTTTTAAAAAGAAGGCAAAGCATAAGTCGGTAGCGATATCGCTACAACGAGCTACTACGGGCGTACGAACCAAGAACATGTCGCGATATCGTGACATGTCACGATTTCGTGACATGTCGCGATATCGTGACATGTCACGATTTCGTGACATGTCGCGTTATCGCGGCTAGGAAACGAAAGAGGCCAAAAGCAAATTCTGTCGGGATTTCCATGGGAAAGCGTTACGAAAGGTGCAGGAGACGTAGGACACATGGAAGAAATGATAGAACCAGAGTAACTTTTCATAACAATAGTTACTGGCCGCAGAGATCAAGCGTTATGATTGCATGCAAGGATTAGAATACCAAAAGGCGGGAATTGAAGCGAAGGGTCCCGAGAATCGAAACGAAGCGTCATGGAGCAGCCGAGAACGCGCGACAGAAAGGTTAAATAGCAAAAATGTAGATGGATACAGAGGCTGGAGACTGTAACAAAAAAAAGCATTACTTATTGAAATAAAGGATTTTTATTTGGTAACACGACTTTTGTGTGTAAAATCAAAAGGATATCGAAGCCAAAACTATTGTTTTACTGTCAATATTTCCGTTGCATCATTTTGTCTTGTATCTATTTCGTTTACGCCATGGGATGGGTTACGATAGGTGAATGGTAGAATGATGTAGTTATATTCTTTTCCTTAGAGTATTGCATCTAATCTGATTGGATTGTGTGTTAGTATAGATCTGATCGGTTGGGTTATTTTGGGGATTTCATCTCTTAACTTGGGATTTTGCAGGGAGGAGATCGTGAACCATTTTAATATCCTTCATTATTTTCTAGCTGATTCAAAATAACAGTTTCTATTTTATTCCTTGATATGCTTAATTTCATGTCAGAGACTAACACTGAAATAACAAAACTATTGAATAGAAATAAAATGAACAGGTTAACCTTAGAATAAATTGTGAATATTAGAACATCAAAAGGATTTTTGTTTTTTTTTTTATTAATTAAACAAGTCAAGATTATAAAGTTCATTAAGAATCAACAAAGGCCCCTTGTTAACAGCTATCTGCAGGATTTTGAGTTATTCTGGGATATATCAGTTGCATGTATTAAATTGAATTCATTTTTTTATATACGTAAAAGCTGTTTCACAAAGAAACTTGGAGAAATAATAAAAAGGAAGGAAAATAAAATAAATTATTTCTTTGCAAGAAAGAGTCTTTTGTTCGAGACTTTAAGTTGCATGTTATTATTTGTAATATGACAAATTAACGCTCAACATTTTGGCGCTAGAAGGAGGGCTTCTGTATTGCTTTGAAATTTTGATTTGTTCTAATGATTAACGTGGGTAGTTTTGTTTCCACCTATTGTTCTTGCAGGTGTAACACCAGACATTTTATCTGGCAGCAGAGTCGAGAAATCTTTTAGAGTCCTAGAGTTTCCAAGCTGGCCCAACCTGAGTACATTGCTACTAGGTCTAAAACCACAGGGGAAACTATCTTCCAAAGTCTTTCTCCCACTGCTAGGAGGACGAAAAACAAAACATTAGAAGTCGAAATACCGCCTAGTATACTTGAGTTAGGGATTTCTTTGGACTCAAGTACCTCTAGTGGGCCTGAACCCTTAAGTTCAGGTGGGATAGTAACACCAGTTGTATCTGTCTCCACGGTTCTACGAGTCCAATTGTTCCCACAGGGTTGAAACCTTTGAATAACATGGCCCAACAACAACAACAACAACAGCCACCTGCCCTTTGGTATGGTGCTCAGATTTCCCCTTTAGATATTCCCGGAGCAGTCCATGACTTGCCTAGAAACATTGAAATGGGATTACCCAAATTCATTCATGATGGTCCAACAACAGCAGAAGATCATGTCCAAATCTATAAAGATTACATGTTTAGGCAGGGGGTTACTCATGAGGATGTTGCCTGTCGAGTTTTCCCTGCTAGTCTAGACCACATTGCTAATGAATGGTATCAAAATTTGCTAGCATGGTCCATAACTTCATGGGCCCAGCTAGAAACTGCGTTCATAGATCAATTCAGACAGTTAGTAGATCCCTCCATTACCTATAATTTCTTCGTATCTTGCAAAAGACAAACCAATGAACCCATTCGAACGTTCAATTAGAGATTTCAAAAGCTATATACGAATGTGACTCGTCACTTTGCGGTAGACCCTACAATTTCCTTACAGCTATACTTTGGAGCCTTAGATCCTTTGACATCTTTTTTGACTAGAAGGAACCCTCAGGTTACAACCCTTCCTTTGGCTTATGCAGAAACAATGACTCTCGAATAGTAGATGAACCTGCCAGGCGTAGGATTGTCTCAATTGACTGGGATGGGACAATATGGCCCATACAGCCAATTTGCCATGATGAACCAGGTAGTAGCACCACAGGCTCCGATGTTGAACAACTTCCAAACACCTACCCAAGTTACGCCATTGTCAGGTTATCCGAATGCCGCTGTTCAAACACAGAGTTTGATTCAAAATAACGCGATGGGTTTGCATGGGTTCGGTATGGGCAATAATCTGTTGACCATGTCGGGGTTTGCTCCAATTAAAATGCCAAGCTCAGCGACTTATCCAACAATCACTCCCATTCAAAGTGTGAATATAGGATGGAATCCACCTGCCCAAACTCAAGCCATTCAAAATGGGAATCCAGGATGGAATCCACCTGCCCAAACTCAAGCCATTCAAAATGGGAATCCAGGATGGAATCCACCTGCCCAAACTCAAGCCATTCAAAATGGGAATCCAGGATGGAATCCACCTGCCCAAACTCAAGCCATTGTACCCAGTCTAGAGGTGGCTAATGCAGCCAACACAACTGGACCTACAATTGCAGTGCCTCAACCACAAGGGTCCGAAGCAGCCATAGAAAACATGAAAGAAACGTTGGCCAAGGTGTTAGTAACAGTAGGGACTCATAACCAACTTTGGGATATAATGAACCGTTCACTAGTGGATCCTAAGAGGGTTTGGCAGTCTTGAATGTTTGCACATAATACTACAAGAATGACTATACATTTTCTCATGACATATTCAGTAGGATACGCAAATCATTCACAATTTCGCATATGCATTCATGCAAAACCGATGATGGAATGCGGATCAAATTCAAATGATAAGGAAAGGAATTCATTGCACACACCGAGCTAATACTTGATGATTTTGATAATTCATGTACTTCTAATTTTGGGCATTAGTTATATTGATTATGGGCTAACCCATGTTTTCAAATTTGTGATTTGTGTTAGGTTGGGTTCTTACTAAAATGCTCAAGAGCATTTGACAGCAGAGTCGCCATTTGTTGTGGTTCATCCACAACACACCCCAGTGCGGACCCACCTTTGTTTTTGCAGGTTTTAGGGAAGATCTCAAAGACCCGGATGCTAAAAATGAAGAAGAGAAGAAAAATGCCTAAGTGTTGAAAGGGTCGCGAAATTGCGACATGTCGCGATATCGCGACATGTCGCGAAATCGTGACCTGTCTCTCCATCGCTGCAAAAAATTGAAATTTGTCGCGAAATCGCGACCTGTCTCTCCATCGCTATGAGTTGCCGAGTGGAAGCACAAGGTTGAAAGTGGTAGCGAATCGCTACCACTTCGTGAAGTGGAGGCTCGAAGGAAAAGTGGTAGCGAATCGCTAACACTTCGTGAAGCGGAGGCTTGAAGGAAAAGTGGTCGCGATATCGCTACCACTTTGTGAAGTGGAGGCTCGAAGGAAAAGTGGTAGCGATATCGCTACCACTTCGTAAAGTAAAGGCACGAGACCAAAGTGGTAGTGATATCGCTACCACTTCATCGAAGGAAGGCTCAGAACCAAAGTGGTAGTGATATCGCTACCACTTTTTGAAAGGAAGGCTCGAAACCAAAGTGGTAGCGATATCGCTACCACTTTTTTAAAAAGAAGGCAAAGCATAAGTCGGTAGCGATATCGCTACAACGAGCTACTGCGGGCGTACGGACCAAGAACATGTCGCGATATCGCGACATGTCGCAATTTTGCGACATGTCGCGTTATCACGGCTAGGAAACGAAAGAGGCCAAAAGCAAATTCTATCAGGATTTCCATGGGAAAGCGTTACGAAAGGTGTAGGAGATGTAGGACACGTGGCAGAAATGACAGAACCAGAGTAACATTTCATAACAACAGTTACTGGCCACAGAGATCGAGCGTTACGATTGCATGCAAGGATTAGAATACCAAAAGGCGGGAATTGAAGCGAAGGGTCCCGGGAGTCGAAATGAAGCGTCATGGAGCAGCCGAGAACGCGCGACAGAAAGGTTAAATAGCAAAAATGTAGATGGATATAGGGGCTGGAGATTGTAACAAAAAAAAAGCATTACTTATTGAAATAAAGGATTTTTCTTTGGTAACACGACTTTTGTGTGTAAAATCAAAAGGAGATTGAAGCCAAAACTATTGTTTTACTGTCAATCTTTCCGTTGCATCATTTTGTCTTGTATCTATTTCGTTTACGCCATGGGATGGGTTACGATAGGTGAATGGTAGAATGATGTAGTTATATTCTTTTCCTTAGAGTATTGCATCTGATCTGATTGGATTGTGTGTTAGTACAGATCTGATCTGTTGGGTTGTTTTGGGGATTTCATCTCTTAACTTGGGATTTTGCAGGGAGGAGATCGTGAACCATTTTAATATCCTTCATTATTTTCTAGCTGATTCAAAATAACAGTTTCTATTTTATTCCTTGATATGCTTAATTTCATGTCAGAGACTAACACTGAAATAACAGAACTATTGAATAGAAATAAAATGAACAGGTTAACCTTAGAATAAATTGTGAATATTAGAACATCAAAAGGATTTTGTTTATTTTTTTTGATTAATTAAACAAGTCAAGATTATAAAGTTCATTAAGAATCAACAAAGGCCCCTTTTTAACAGCTATCTGCAGGATTTTGAGTTATTCTGGGATATATCAGTTGCATGTATTAAATTGAATTCATTTTTTTATATACGTAAAAGCTGTTTCACAAAAAAACTTGGAGAAATAATAAAAAGGAAGGAAAATAAAATAAATCATTTCTTTGCAAGAAAGAGTCTTTTGTTCGAGACTTTAAGTTGCGTGTTATTATTTTTAATATGACAAATTAACGCTCAACAAAAATGTTGTAGAAAATCTCAGCAGAATATCAACAAAAGCAGTCATTCTTCAAAATTGACATTAACTGTTTTTATCAGGTATATATTTCTTACATTTCTTCATTATAAAATGATTGGTATATAGTATGTGACAATTAACCATTAGGATAAAAGGTATTCATAAGAGTTGGCATACTTAAAAACATGTTTTGAGAATGAAAATATTGATTTCTGCCTAATCTTCGGAACAAGAATGCCAAAAACAATGCCTGTTGTATTATCTTCGAAATGAAATTGTCTTCAGAATGATAGCAAAATGAATGTTGCACTTTGTCTTCAGAAAGAAACTTTGTCTTCGGAATGAAAATTTGTCTTCAGAATGAAACTTGGTCTTCAGAATGACGACTTGCTGCATCATCTTTGAAATGAAGATCTGTCTTCGAAATGAAGATCTGTCTTCGAAATGAAGATCTGTCTTCGAAATGAGGGTCTATCTTTGAAATGATGATTTACCTTCACAATACAGCCTAATATTCAGAATGATGATTGATCTTCGGAATGAGGATTAATATTCGGAATGAAAATTTTGCAAAGAAGATTTGTCTTCGGAATGAAGACCTGTCTTCGGAATGAGGTCATAATATTCGAAATGAGGATTTGTCTTCGGAATGAAGACTTGTCTTAGGAATGAGGTCATAATATTTGGAATGAAATTTTGTTTGTGCAATAAGTTATAATCTTCGGAAAGAACATTTCCATGTGGCATCCAAGAAGACAAGGTACGACAAAATAATTTTTTTTTAGTTGTATGCAACGAAGGGACACGTGTCAGTCAACACATGGTTTGTTTTTGCACTCATTGGAAATACAGAGGACGTGACCAAACATATGCCACCAGTTTTTAATGCCAATTAACATGCACATGAGAATTTGCAAAACTAATGAGGTGGATCTAATGGCAAGGACATCCATGCAATTATCAACGAACAAGTGTACAGTGCAAAAGTAGAAAAGTGTGTCACCTTTCTTTCTAAAGACATGTTTGTGAAGTACAGTGCATAGGTTACGGTTCATTTCGAATAAGAAGATGAGAAATAGGGCAATGAAGGTTTCAAACTAAAACTCTACAAATTTGCAACAAAAAATGGTTAGAAATCCAACAGAAGAACAACAGCCGTAGTATACATTTTTAAACAGAGAAGATGGGGCAAAAAATCAGAACAGAACCTGCAGATACCACTTACCTCTGAGAAAATCTGACAGTTGTGCAGATTTTTGAAGATGGAGGGTTTATTCCATTTTTGGATAAATTCAATGGGTCTTCTGAAGATTTAGCTAGCATGTTCACCCATACGTTCAGAAACAACCAAGCACATGTTAATGGCATGACTATTGAGGTAAGCCCTAAAATTTTAAGTCAGATTACATAGCTTCCATTAGAAGGGATTTCAATTTCTAGATCTGGCAAGAACACATTGGCAAATGTAGTTAATTAGTTTGTAGAAGAAAATGATAGAGAACCTAAATACTTAACCCATAACAATACATGTAAAGGGTTAAAAAGGGCCAGCCTACAGGAACCCTGGGATGAAGTAGCATTTTACTAGGATGACGAGTGCCATCAGCCTTCGACGACATTAAACAATACTTGCTTCACCACTAGTATTGGAACCACCTAGACTAGGAGTGCCATTCTACTTATACATCTCAGCTATTGAGGTGGCACTAGGAGCCATGTTAGCCCAGAAGAACGAACTTCATAGGGAACAGGCTACTTGCTATCTTAGCTGCACCCTGGTCAGCTATGAACTTAACTATGCATACATTAAGAAACTCTGCTTGGTAGTGGTGTTTGCTACCAAAAAGTTGTGCCATTACATGCTAAGCAACAAGACATATGTTGTGTCTAAAGAGAATCCATTGCGATACATGATGAGTCATACTTATCATAGTAGTTGCACGACGAAATGGATCATGTTGTTGACAGAATTTGACATAGAGTTTATTGGACAAAAATCCATAAAAGGTAAGGTCATAGCCAATCAACTAGCAAAGGCTCCTCCCAAATATGACCAGCCTACGACTATAGAACTACCTAATTATGGAGTCTTCCATGTCTCGAAATCACTAGATTATGATGAGCCTAGGTCACAGGCCGACATAACCCTAATTTTTGATGGTTCTAAATGTGAGCAAGGTGGTGGCATGGGAATAGTATTCTTCACACCGTAGGGTGCTCCTATGCCCCTGTCATTTAAATTAAATTTCCCATGCACCAACAATAATTTAGAGTATGAAGCCTTGCTCATAGGTCTTCAGACATCAATCACCATGAACATTAAACGATTGAATATATTCGATGATTCACTGTTAATTGTCAACCAAGTCAAAGGGGTATTCCAATGCAAATGCTCAGTTCTGTAGGCATACAAAGCCCTTGTGGAAAAATTCTTGGCAAAGCTTGAATGGTACGACATCGAGGCACTCCCTCAGTCATCGAATCATTTTGTGAACACTATGGCCTCTTTGGGGTCGCTAATCTCACAAGACATTTCTAGTGATATGACCACCATTCAAGTCAAAACACTATCACAATCCATGATGGAGTGAGCAAGCTCTAATTTAATGCCAGGAATCCACTTGATCCAGATTGAGCCGTCCATGGACAGGTTCTCTTGAATCTATGATTGTTTGAAACATGCCAACTGGGGGTCCTTGTTCTTCCCTACTCCCATTAATAGCAACACAATGCTATTCTTGCAAGTTCTCTCCCGATCAACTTTTTCTAGGGATGAACTTCAAGAGGGACTAGTTGTTCATACCATCAAGGCTTCTAATCAACAGGATTTGTATTCCCCCATAAGGGACTACCTCAAGTTAGGTAACCTCCCGCTTGGATTGACGCATGCTATAAAATGCACATTCAAGAATAAAGTGGCAAAGCATGTCTTATTAGGAGACATTTTGTACCATCATAGCTATGAAGGGATCCTCCTTCGATGCTTGGACCAACAATAGTCCACTTGGACGATCGCTTAAGTGCACGATGGTACATGAGGTGGCTACTTCAGTGGTATGGCCATCGCAAAGCACATTCTTTGCATGGGCTATTATTGGCCAAATTTAGAGCGATATTGTTGTGCATATGTCAGGAAGTGTGTGAAGTGTCAACACCATGCTAATTTGACACACGTACCTTCCCAGGCCTTGCAAGCGATCTAGTTTTCTTGGCCATTTTCATAGTGGGGCTTAGATCTCATCACAAAGATCTCCGCTACGTCATCAGGTCATCACACATTTATCATAACGGCCACAGAGCACTTCACCAAGTGGGTGGAAGCAGTTTCGCTAACCTCTATGATTGGACCCCACATTGTGGAGTTCATTTTGTATAACATCATATGTCATTTTGGTATTCCATCCAAGATAGTCTCAAATAATGGGATGTCATTCAAGAACAAATATGTGCGTGCTTTGACCACAAAGTATAAAATTTAGCACAATTTTTTGACACCCTATTATCCGTAGGCAAATGGGCAAGCAGAGGCATCAAACAAAATGCTAGTCACCATCCTCAAAAAGACAATCATAGATAATCATAAGTATTGGCACATTCAGATCCCACTTTCCCTATGGGCCTATCACACTAGCATTTGGACACCCACTAGGGCAACTCTGTTTTCACTTGTGTATGGCTTCGAGGCTATCATGCCTCTCGAGTTGGAAATTCCTTCCCTGTGCATATCAATGCAAGAGTTCATCGATGATGATACTACATGGCAGGACTGGTTAGACCAACTTACGTTACTTGAAAAATTATGCATTAATGCTCTCGAGCATTTATGTATCTACCAAGAGCGACTTAAGAAAGCATACAACATGAAAGTTCACTTGAGGGAATTTTAGGTTGATGACTTGGTCTTGAAAGAGAACCAACAGAACTCTAGTTTGTTGTCACATTTAAGGGACAAATTCATGACAAACTGGTTAGGTCCCTATGTAATTGATAGCAAAATAGGACCTGGAACATACCGACTAGCCTCTCTTGACGAAATCAAGGAACTAGAAACCTTGAACATCAGTCATTTGCGGACATTCCATGTTTAGAAGAGCCATAGCCCAAACAAAATGCTCCAAGGATTTTTGTAATCACTTGGACGACCCCAAAATGCTCCAAGGATTTCCATAATCACTTGGTCTATCCCAAAAATGCTCCAAGGATTCCCGTAATCGCTTGGTCAATCCCCAAAATGCTCCAAGGATTTCCGTAATCACTTGGTCAACCCCAAAATGCTCCAAGGATTTCCATAATCACTTGGTCAATCCCCAAAATGCTCCAAGGATTCTCGTAATTACTTAGTCAATCCCCAAAATTCTCCAAGGATTTTTGTAATCGCTTGGTCAACCCCAAAATGCTCCAAGGATTTCCATAATCACTTGGTCAATCCCCAAAATGCTCTAAGGATTCTCGTAATCACTTGGTCAATCCGCAAAATGCTCCAAGGATTTCCATAATCGCTTGGTAAATCCCCAAAATGCTCCAAGGATTACTGTAATAGCTTGGTCAATCCCTAAAATGCTCCAAGGATTCCCGTAATCACTTGGTCAATCCCCAAAATGCTCCAAGGATTTTCGTAATCGCTTGGTCAATCCCAAAAATGCTCCAAGGATTCCCGTAATCACTTGGTCAATCCCCAAAATGCTCCAAGGATTTTCGTAATCGCTTGGTCAACCCTAAAATGCTCCAAGGATTTCCATAATCGCTTGGTCATTCCCCAAAATGCTCCAAGGATTCCCATAATCACTTAGTCAATCCCCAAAATGCTCCAAGGATTTCCGTAATCGCTTGGTCAACCCCAAAATGCTCCAAGGATTCCCGTAATCACTTGGTCAATCCCCAAAATGCTCCAAGGATTTTTTTAATTGCTTGGTCAACCCCAAAATGCTTCAAGGATTCCTGTAATCACTTGGTCAATCCCCAAAATGCTCCAAGGATTTCCGTAATTACTTGGTCAACCCCCAAAATGCTCCAAGGATTTTCTTAATCGCTTGGTCAATCCCCAAAATGCTCCAAGGATTTCCGTAATCACTTGGTCAACCCCCAAAATGCTCCAAGGATTTCCGTAATCGCTTGGTCAATCCCCAAAATGCTCCAAGGATTCTCGCAATCGCTTGGTCAAAAACAAGAAAATTTAAAAACAATAAAATCATCAAAAAATAACAAAATTTGCATCTCATTTCCATGCATGCTCAAAATCGTCACAAAAATAAAGAGCTATATTTTGCATATCATCTTCATATTCACACAAATCAATCCATCAAAAGCATAAAAACATATAGCTGCATTACGCATCGCACCCACACATTGCATATTTGTAGTCATAAAGGTCAAAGTGCCATAGATTGTCATTACTTGGCAAAACCATCATCTTCTACATTTTTCCCATTTATCGATAGCTCATCGCCTATAACCGCCATTCACGTTATTCTCCCATACTATAGTCAGTGGTCTTCTAATGTATCAAGATTTTTCGTCATTAAGTCGTTATTAGCTGTCTAGCCACATACTGTACCAAGTCAGACATATTTTATGAAGGAAGAATTATACTTGGATCATACCTTATTACGTAGCATCCCAACACAAATTAAAACACATAAAACATTCCCAAGTTGTGTGAACGAAAGATGAAACCTACAAAGAAATCCAGGTCACCATAAGTGAAATGGTTATCTTGCTCATCCCCTATGCGAATGACCCCAAGAATGCTGAGAGTTGGCAAAAGGACAAGCATCCTCCCTACCCAATTCCCCAAGAATCCCAAGTTCTCAAAAGTTGCAAAACATCAACAATTTGCAAACGTCAAAAATCCAAATTTTGACATCACAACCAAAGTGCATACATCAAGAAAAGCACATACAATAGTGATTCTCATCACTCCATATCCAAATCCCTTGCTCAAAAAAATAATACAAAAATAAACAGTGATTTTTTTCACTACAAAATAGCAAGTATCCCAATACAATTGAAGAAAAGAATGGAGTCGAACTTGAATCCCTGGAACTCTCAGCATCCAGACGGGTCATGAGGCAAACTTTAGTACCGATTTGGTTGATATCCTATCAGTCACTGGTGGTAAACCTCCCGCATGACGATATATTTGTCACATTAACTTGTGTGCAGATCAATGTTTACATGTGGATGAGCTAGCTTATGGTATCCTACGATAGCACTGCAGATTAATCTGGCTAAACACAAAAAAGGAGTTAGTGGAGCTAATCAGGTGATCCTCAGTACAGGTTTGGTTGACAACCTATATGGCACTGGCTGTATCCTGACAAACACCACATAAATGAACCCAATTGCACACACAGGGATGTGAAATAACTTGGTCCAAAACAAGTTCGATTCATACCTTGTTCAAAAAGTCTTATGAGATAAAGTACAGTCGTGGCTAGTTAGTTAAAACATCTAAGTCTTAGAAAACCTTAACTACATTTGAGACCAACTTGCTATCTTTCATCCTTGCATCACCATCAGAAAATACCAAAAAAAAAAACATGTATACATAAAAAGCTATTCACCGCAGCCATCGCCTAGGAAAAAAAGCCATAAAGTTCTACACAGTCTATGGTGTGACTACCAAACATCATAAATTCAATCCATCCATTCCATTTGCATATCATATAAATTAGAAACATTTGCACTCATCAACACATATGCATTCATCTCTATAACTTAACATGCATACATCCATATTCATCAATCATCATGCATAAAATCAAATCATCACATGTGCATAAAAAAAATAAAGTCTATATATATATCATCAAAAATGCCCACAAGCTACAAAGAGCTAGTCCTCTGACCCTGCAAAAAAATCCAAAATCTCAAAACCCCCAAGCCTAAGGCATCGGCCACCATGATCATGCAGGATCGGTGTGACAGGAACTATCCCCTGTGGTGTGGGTCCTATGGGACCCCTTAGGGAAACTGCTTCTAGCCCCTGTATCACACCTGCTACCACCTCCCTTATCCAATTGCCTGTGACGAGATGATGTTGATTGCTTAGTACCACTGTCCCTTGTCTGGCACAAAGAGCCACCTCCAAAGGCCTTAGGTAACCGCCCACCGAGGTAGATAATATCTCCCTCCATATCCATCTGATGTTGAGACCAATTTGTCTCTTGCCGTAACCACTTTGCCTCCCATTGATGGTAGTAAGCTATTGCATCATCACGCTATGCCAGCTGCATCCATAGGAGATCCCTCTCCTGTGTAGCGCTAGTGTCCCCATCCCCTCGGTGGTGTGCAGCAAACGCATTATCTTGCTTTGCCAGCTAATCCCGTAAGAGATCCCTCTATTGTTGAGCCTCCCCCAAATCCTCATCTCACCTTTGTAGCAGCTCTGCTAATCATGCATTCTCAGCATGTGCCCCTGCCTTCGTGTCCTTCGCCATGGCTGGATGCATAGGAATCTCTGGAACAACAACCTACTTTGGCTCCCACTGCTCTGGGACGTCCTGCATCTCCAGCTGGTCCAGAGCCCCAAAATCCATGCCCAAATCATCCACCTCCACCATGTCTGCATCCTCTAGCAGAGCTCCCCAACCCTAACTAGGTGCCTCTGCACCATCATCCCCTGCTACTGCTGCCTCTACACCTCCCAATGGTCCCTCTCCCCGCCATCATCGTAGAGTCCACCAATGATCGTACTCTATAGTAGTCCTGACATCATCCATGTCTGGGATGTCGATCACCACATCCGAATCCTCACCCAATGGTGTGATGACCGATCAATCCAGAGTACTCTTGTCCCCTCGATGTCGATAGACCACGGGCTCACTAGGCAACCCTTGGTACACCCCAAACTGTCATGTCACCCGGATGTACGAGAAGAACTCTTGCTCGGTCCCATGCCACCCAATCAGCCATCGCTCCCTGCGTACCTGCCAAAGACACTCTTCAGCCTCAAGCCAGGCTGGATAGTCCCGATAAGGGTTCCAGAACACCTCCCCCATAGCAAGCCAAGCAAAGGCATCGGCATAGTGCCCTAAAACACCTACCCACCATCGACTCTATCCCTGCTCTTTCGATTGCTACCACAGAGCCACGTAACCTATATCCTTATCTGCCATCTTCGCCCATGTCATCCATGGTAACCCCCTGGTCTCTCCATCTCTATATGCTGCCAATCTTAGCTCTGCAGTAGATAACTATAGCTGATACCTTTTTGCATCTGGCGGTGGACCTCATATAGCTCCCCATAAAGCTATGCCAACAGTGTTTATCCCCATCTCATGACCAAAGGCTCCTGCATCAAACACTCCACTAGCCGATAGACCACATCCAGTAGGTTCCACGAGAACCTCACACCTGACGAGTTAGGTAGTAGCATGTTGGAAATGAGGCCCATAAGCAATGCGTGCCTCACTCCCAACACCCCCATCTCAAACCACCATCAAACCAGAATCTCGCCTATCTGGCAGTCAATATCTGCCCTCTCCACTAGACCATCCACCCCCAAATCCTCCCCGTGCCCGAAGCAGCATGTTAGCACTACTACCAACTGATCTCGCAGTGTCGTCCTAATCAGTAGTTTGTATATTGGAATCCTAAGAATCTGATAGACATCCTCAAAAGTGACTGTCATCTCCCTTATTGGGAGATGGAAAGTATTAGTCTGGGGATCCCACAAGTTGATCAGGACCATCAGGTAGGCTCGATCCTCCATCATTGGCTCTAGTTGAGTCACTTGCTTGAGCCCCAGGGTGTGAAGCCACTCCTAGTCAGCCACAGCTAGCGCCTCCCATGCTTTAGCAAAGACAGTCAGCACGTGATACTGGCTCTTCACAAATTGTAACAGACAACAAAATAAGCACATTAGAATCATGAAAAAAAGTGTACCAATACAAACAGCATAAACGCAATAACAAAATTTAATTTGTCAACCTAGGGTTTTATACTCTCAAAATTGATAAATTAACACAAACACAAAAAACAACTCAAAAATAACAAAATTTAATTTGTCAACCTAGGGTTTTATACTCTCAAATTGATAAATTCAAACAAAAAAAAAACTATAATACAAGAAAATAATAAAGAGGGAGTTCACTTACTGGTCTCGCTTCGGCCTTGCCGCTCGATACGGTTTGTGCAATCATGGTGGTAGAAAAATTTGGCAACGCTTCACTTCGCAGAATTGACCTCCTCCTCAAAGCTCCAAATCGCCAGAAAAAACAAGTGCAAATGAGCCCAAACCATAGTTTTGTCCTTTAAATAGGATTTTTGAGCCTGTAATTGTTCCTCCCTAGAACGAGCACTCTGGGTAGCACTCGTTCCACCCTGGAACGAATACTACATAGGAATTCGTCCCACCCTAGAACGAATTCAACACACAAATTTCAAAAACAGCAAAAAAATGCACAAAAATGCACCAAAAGCAACAATAAACCTGCTCAATGAGAGTGATTTTGCACTGGAAATTTTAGGCATGCAAAATAGATGTCAAGGTCACAAATCCTCACTATCCTACTCCCTAAGAAGGCTACCATAGCTGGACCACTCCACGAGAGGATGGATCTTCAAGAATTTCATCCCCAAACGGCGTCGCCAAAAGGGTCAAAACCCACCCAAAAATAGCAATAGAGTTGCCGAACGAAGGCGCATTCGTGCCTGACCTTCTTGGCATCCAAAAAAGATGTTGGGGTTATAAATCATCACCATCCTACTCCCTAATAAGGCCACCATGGCCGGACCGCTCCACGGGAAGACAAATTTTTGACAATTTCAGCTCCAGAAAGGTGTCCCCAAAAGGGTTAACACCCACCAAAAATAGGTCTAAATGTCAAAAAATTGCACACACATTCAAATATAAATCTCTGAAGGCACATTTTCCTAAGTCATCATGGGTCAAGAAACTCATTGCTTTTCTCATGTAGGTCATTCCCTCATCGATCCTTCACTTGAGGGGGTAGTCACACTTAGTCACAAATTAACAAATACACACCCAATCATGGAAATAACATGCATTCAAAGAATCATTGACAAAGATAATCACGCCCCTGCTTGGGGAAGTAAAAAAGCAATAATCACAAGCTGATCAATCACTTGGCATTCATGAATCATGAACTCAAGGTTCCCATAGACAAAAGGTTGCGCCCTTTGCCTATTCATGACTGATCAATGTCCAAGCTCAAGTAACACCTCGTCAAAAAAGGTTAACACTTGAATTGAGTTCCTTCGCTCTCCAGAAGCAAGGATTCGAGAATGCATGCCCTTTTCATGCTTGGGGCATCAAGAGTTGGTTAGGTTACTAAGAAACCATAATCATTAGTGCTTTGGTTATCTATTTTTGCTCGACGCTGTGCCTTGCACAACGCATCCCAAAAAAGGGCATCTGTAGACACCAAAACAACACCAATCCAATTATGTGATTGCAAACACTGATCACATTGGCACACACAGCCCCAAGGGCAGCCCCTAGAGGTTAAATAGTGGTCCTAACCACTCTCACAACAGTTTTGGAATGTCATAAATCATTTTTGCACCTTCAGCCACTTTGCTCAATATCTGTTCCACCCAGGGACAAATTCTATTTGGGATTCGCTCCGCCCAGGGATGAATTCACAATTCACTCTGGGGTGGGGCAAATTGCAAGTTTGACGGGCAAAAATTCAAATCTTGGAAAATGGCAGCTCAGATCCGTCACTTAACGCCTCCTTCATTTCATGGGAGCATGGGTGAGCATTTTTGAGCATTAGAGGCTGTTACAGGGGTAGTCATGAAGCCCCTAATCAGGGAGGAATCTTCCCTCCCCTGGAAGGGCATGGATGCCATGTGGCACCTCTGCATGCTCATCCCAAGATACCTCTAGGTCTATAAATTGATGAGTTTCCTCATCCCAAAATATACAGAGTAAGAGCAATTTTGAGAAATGAAGTGCTACCGTTTTATTTCCCCATACATCCTTGTGCGATTTGCGCCTTTCACATCCGTGATCTCTTTTGGAGAAGAGGTCATTGGGTGAATATTAGAAGGTCAAATATTGAGCCCAAACCTGACATTTGGCCATAGAATACCACCCAATTTGTCGACAATACCTTGTAAGAGGTTTTGGACACATACCAAGTGGATTGGTTTCGAAATTAGGCCCCAAACAGTGGGCGACCTGCCTGGGTGCCCCCACACTGCCGTAGGCCTAATCGTCCCTTTTAGGAACGATTGGGAATTTTTGGCAGATTTTGCTTTCTATCATTTTTGTTTTCTGCATTCAATTCTATGATTCTTAGATAGGTTGTCATTTAAATTTCATCTCATTTTGAACAATTTTGATCGTGTTTCTATATTCATTCGCTTTTACTAACTTGCAGGTAGCATCATCAGATTCCCATTGACAGAGGTCAAATTGGGAAAATACGATCATTTGGGTCTTCCCAAAATGCCCAAAATTAGCTAACCCCAAGTTTATAGGTCTTTTGGAGCTCTCTAGGTAGGACATTTGAGACAGTACCTTTTCGATGGTTTGTTGCAGGTGAATTCATCCTGCCCCGAAGCAAATTCATATCAGTGACGAATTTCTTGACTGTTCTTTTTGCAGTGTTCTCCTGGTGATGTATTGATGTCCCTGTCAAATTTTTAGAGCATTTGGATTCATTTTAGTCATAGTTTAATTCATTTTTCTCATTCATTTATCGCAGGCTTGGGGATTGCATGCTTTGTTTTATCTGCAGGTGCTATTGATTATCTTTTGTTTCTTTGAACACAGGAACGGAACATTGGAGGAGCAGCAAGGAATCAACATTCGTAGACACAAGCGGCGATGACGTTTTGGTCCGCCCATCTTACATGTGGGCACGTGGAAGAAGGAAGGCTATCCATGGATGTAACCAAGAGATGAATTTAATGCTCCTCGCCCCTGAAAAGGGAGGATGTGAATTGTAACCGAATCATGAAATACATCAATAAAGATAAGGGTTGTTATTTCATTTGGGTTTCAATTCATGCTTTCTCCATTTCATGCATTTTTAATTCGTAGTGTTTAGCGTTAAGTTCAGTTTCATTTTTGCATCGTACTTGGAGCTTTTCATTTTTGATTTCGTATCCTCGTGCTTTCATGGATATATTACACTTTTATTGACATAATTTATCCTTACAACTCTCTATAAGAACCCAACATCAGTACACAACCTTTGTAACCATATTGCTTCCTTAGTTGCATGAGTGGCTACCATATAATCAACTTTTGTAGTTGAAAATGCCACTATAACTTACCTCTTGCTCATCTAGTTGACTACCCCATGAGACAAGTGAAATATATAATCACTTGTGGATATTTTACAACCAATATCTATAGCTCAATCTACATCAACAAAATATTATTCATTCAATACCTTGTTTGGTTTAGGAATTTATTAATAGTAGATTGTATAATCTACCATGTCATACAAGTATCTCAAAATGAGGTTTACAATAGTCCAATGTTCTTTTTATAGTGTTGACATAGATTTGCTCAAAACTACCACTACATGGGCAATGTATGATCTAGTACATACCATGGAATACATAAAACTCCAATCAATACTTGCATAATGAACGTGAGATATTTTCTCTTCCTCTTCTTGTATTTTTGGACATTGCTATATATATAGCTTTATACCCAAAGGAATGGGAGTCTTGATTGGTTTACAATTATGCATATTAAATATATTTAATATTTTTTAAAATTTAACCAAAATATCTTATTTGAAAAACTCTCTTAATCTGCATGCCTATATTAAAATTTGTAAGATCAAGATCCTTCATATCAAACTAAAATGATAATAGAGACTTAAAATTTTGGATGATTTCCCTATAATTTCCAATTAATATCATATCATCAACATACAATGTCACAATAATAGAGTGATCACCAACCTATTTGATATACACAATGATCAACTTTGCTTTATGAAAAAACAATTCCTAATGCATAAGTATAAAAATTCTAATACCACATCCTAAGTAATTGATTTAGACCATATAAAGATTTCTTCAATTTGCATATGAAGTCCTCCTTTCATTTTACTATAAAGAATTCTAATTGAGACATATAGATTTCTTCTTGTATATCCCCATGTAGGAATGTTGCCTTCACATCCATTTTCTCTACTTCTAGGTCAAATGCAACAACAATAGAAAAAAAACTCTAATAGAAGTTAATTTAGAAATAGGGTATAAAACCTCATCAAAATTGATTCCATATACTTACGAATATTCTTTTGCTATTAGGTGAGCATTGTACTTCTCAAATTTACCTTCTATAATAAACTTATTCTTGAATACCCATTTGCTACAAATTAGTTTTCTTCCAAAAAGCAACTTCACCAAATCCGATGTCTTATTTTTGTCTAAAATTTTCATCTCATCAACCATGGATTTATTCCATAATTTATCATCCTTTGCATTAACTGCATCCCTAATAATTTATCATCCTTTACATTAACTGCATCCCTAAATTACTCCTTTTTTCTTTTGTAATTTACACATAAGCATCACACAAAAAACCTATAATATGCTCAAGAGAGGGTTTCTTACTAGTCCATGACTCCTATGAAGTTTTGCCAACCAATGCTAATGTAGGTGATTGATTTAATAGGTATCATGTAGTGTCCATAGCCTTAGATCATAATTATTGTTCTAACCCTAAACCATTGACCATACTCCTTACCTTTTCCATAAACATTCTATTCATTCTTTATGCAACTCCATTCTATTAAGGAGTGTTTGGAGTCATATTTTGCATTGCTATTCTATATTGCTTATAGAACTCCTCAAATTCATTGCTATAAACCCTCCTCTATTTTTTTTATGCAACACCTTTATGTTATTATAAATATGGTTTTCTACAAGATATTTACACTCTTTGGATTTTGTAAAGACCTCAATTTGTTTTCAAAGGAAATATATTCATGCATACCTTGAGAAATAAACTATAAATGAAACATAGTATAATGATTTTCCAAGCAATAGAATAGACATGGGACTAAACAAATCACTATGTATTAGCTCCAAAGTCTATTTTGCTTTGGCAACACCAAATGAAAATTTTACCTTATTCTATTTACCAGATACATAATGTTCACAAAAATCAAAATCTAAAGAAAAATTAGAAAAACCTTCAACCATACATTTAGTTTGCAAAGGTTGTAGGCCCTTTTCACTGACATATCTCATTATTTAATTCCAAAGCTTTGCCTTCTCTATAGGAAGAGTAGGGATTTTATTTATTTTATTTTTAGGAACAATAGAACTATTACACCCATCAATCATAGTGCTAACCAATAGCTTTTATAATGTTCCAGTTAGAACTTCTCTTGCCAACACCATTGTTCCTTAAACCATCCTATAGGTATCCTTTTTAGATATTTTCTACACACATAAACCGATCATTATACTCACTAATATCAAGTTTCTTGCCAACATTTGAATATGAAAAACACTAGGGAGGGTTTTAACCCTTCCATATTCAATAATAATTTGAACCTTCTATATCCTATGATCATAGTTGTTGAGTCATCGCTTAATAAGACATCACATATATTATACATTTCATATTTACAAAACCATTCTTTATGAGAAGTCATATGAAAAAGCCCTTGAGTCAATCAACCATGCATCATGATTTGAATATGTACTCGAAGATACCAAGTGTACATCCTCTCATTTTATGAAGGTTTTCCCTTCTATAGAAGAAGCATAATTAGTTTGCTTAATTTTACCATTATTTTTGGATCTACGGTCTTCCTTCAAAAGCAAAACTTTACCATATTTATAGTATTTCTATATAAATTTTCTAGAAGATTTAGATCTTCTTAAACTTGACCTATCCTTAGAGTTATGCTTGTTTGTATATTTGGAACAACCACTTATAAAAAAGGTATCCTTGGATGATTCCTACATGGATTTCCACCTCATTTCTTCTGATAAAAAGGATATAACCATATCTTCAAACCTTAAGTTAGTTGCAATAGAAGACCCAATGGCAAAAAGTAGATTATTCAATAAATATGCAAAGAACATAAAAAAGTAATACACTTATATTATTCAATTTTTTTTAATATCAATAGAGGCTAACTAACATACCATATTGTTAAACACATTGAGATGTTCTACTATAGAATTCCATCTAGTTTTAGTTGCTCGAATTTTGAATCTTCGAAAATTTTAACCACTATCCATGGAACTTACAAATTAAACCTTTACTTCTAAGAAATATTATATCATTCTTGATCATCTCATCCTTTATAATTACTTCTAGCATAATATTTGCTAGCTAGATTGAACTTACCATATGTTTGTTCTTCCACTTATCTCAAACTTGGAAATTCCATTAGCACTTATATTATGACTTTCCTTCTAGACTACCTAGTAGGGCATTCTCCTAGCTAGCACTTGATCCTAGCTAGTAGTCACTCCCTATTAGCACCCTTTATGCAAACCATAATCATACATCCCTGTTAACAAAGATGTTATGTGCATTAAAAAGTATCTATAATAAATGATGCAATTTTCACAATATGATATTATAATTATAATTATGAGATCAATTATTTATATAATTATAATGTTCACACATTATTTTAATTTTTACAAAATATTTTTGATATATATATATATAATTACTAACTTATTTTTAGTATGTTTATTTTATTTTTTTTCTTAATGAATTATACGGGATTTAAATAGGCCCCACCAGTATTACATCATCATCATCGTATAGTGGTATTGCAACAAAACTTGGATATTATCCATGTATCTTTTGACAATATTTGAACCTAAGTCTTCTTATCAAAATGTTGAAGAATTACCCAGGTGTTGTAAGTGAGTTGGATAGGAGAGGGAAATCCTCCAAGAGAGGTCATAGGTTCAAATCTCCACCCTACCAAAAAGTTGAAATGGGTATCCAAAATCCAATTGATAATGTTGGTGCGAGTAGGATCGAGTGCAAATCCTGAGTGACTTTGATGGTGTAGAACCCCCTGTTCGTGGTCTCTCAGACCAAGGCGGCCCCACATGAAGTTATTATTAGTTTTAGTTAATAGTATTTTTTCATACCTTTTAATTAATTTTATTTTAGTGCTTCAATGGATTTTTCTCAAGTACTTATTGTCTATGTTATAGTCACAATTTGAGTGTGATTGAATCATTGACTAATAAATTATAAGAAAAATGGCAAGCTCAAATTGTATTTCAATCTATGTTTTTGAATGGGAAAAATGAATATGTGACAATAAATAGCATATTGGAATCAAATAATTGTTGGACATATGTTTCCATTTCAACTAGTTGATAACAAATTTGATGCTTAGATTCATTTATTAGAATAAATTTTCAAGTCAATTCAATATCATTAAGGATAAAAATATTATAATGGTTAAGTTATACACCAGTGGTTAATCCTACACATGGTTGTAGTTCTATTTATAATTTAAAAATATGTGCTTTGTCCTTACCTACCATAGTCTGGCTGATGTCTAGTGATTTCAATATGGTCAAGAAGCCTTATGATAAAATGGGTCAGCTCCCCAATATGTGGGCCTCAGGAGAGAGTGACATGCTTGGTATTTTATGAAAAATAAACTGGGGGTCTTCGATCCCAATGCTTGTTTCTTTATGGATCAGTTTCTCGACCATTTGTGGTTCACGTGGTCTAATTTTTAGTCACGTCCTACAAGGTTGGATAGGGCTATGTTGTTAGACTAGAATGAGTTTTATTTTTCTCGTCAGCTCCCTTTAGTGCATTTTTTTAAAACCATTCCTGGTATGGTCTTGTACGATCATTTCCCCATAATGTTCTCTGTTCATGTTTTTTCCACCCATAAATGGCCTACTGATGCTGAGTTTTTTCTTAACACTTATTTCTTGTAACATGAAACCATTGTTTGTCACATCCAAAGTATCTAGAATATTGTACCCAGACCCAATGGAGATTTATGATGGATCGAGTGGTGGAATGATGATATTTTTTGTACCACTGCTCTACTTAGAAGCCTAGGGAAGAAGGTGGTGCAACTGCATCATCGCTCTAATATTGCTTGGTGTAATGAGCTTGCACAAGCCTCTTTCCATATTGAGGCCTCTCCTTTTGACTTCGCCATTCAAGCCCATGTCACTCAACCTTGGTATGAGCTCAAAGTGGCTAAAGTGTACAAGGCTAGAGGGGCTCAGATTAAAGATAGACTGCATTGGCTCAAATTGGGTGACCGTATTTCTAAAGAGTTTTTCTAGAGGCTCCTACATCTTCGTCACTCCACTCAATTCAAATATTTATTGGTTAATGGGGTTCACACCACCTCTTTTCCTGAGATTACAACTGAATTTATATTATAATGCTTTTGTTGCTCACTCGTACACCCTTGAACGAGAATTAGCCCTTCAATGTTACAAAGATATTATCCCAACTTACCTCTACCTAGTGTAGTAGAATGAATGTGAAAAACCCCTATCAGAGTAGGATCTTACAAATACTTTGTTTCAAATGGCAGATGCAAATGCCCCAGGGCTTGATGGTTTTCCCTATGAATTTTACAAAACTTACTGGGATTTTGTTGGTCTTGACTTGGATGAAGTATATTTAGAAGCCTTGTAGTTTGGCTCCTTAGGTGCTATTATAAATAAGGGAAATATTAAGTATATCCCAAAGTTTGGGGATCCAAAAATAATTACAAATTGGAGGTCAATAACTTTGCTTAATGTCTACTACAAGATCATTTCCAAAGTACTTGCTTTGCAGATTAGGTCATTGCTTCCCTCTATTGTGAGGCTTGAGAAAATTAGCTTTAATCTAAAATTAGTATAATCTGGACAATGTTCTCACTGCTTGGAAGGGATGGAATGGGCTCACAGGTCCAATCAATAGGCCCTCTTCCTCAATCTTGAATTTGAAAAGGCTTATGATCAAATTGAGTGGGTTTTAATTCTTTCCATGTTGGAAGCTCTGGTTTTTGGTCCTCAGTTTATTTTATCTATTAAAATTATTTTATAGGATGCATCAGCTGTGCTTTCTCTCAATAAGTTTCAAACTGACGCTATTTTCTTATATAGTTATTTTCTTGTATAGGTTAGTAAGGTAGGACAATCCTTTGACCCACTCACTATCAATTTTAGTAGCAAAAAAATTTGGTTATATTTTGGCTCATCGTGTTTATTTTGGGATGCTTTGGGGTATTTCCCTTCCTGGGAAAGCTGGTCAACTCATTAACGACCATTTTTTGATGATTTATTTCTTACTCTGAATGAGGATGAACAATCCCTTTCTGAAGCTCTATCTTGTCTTGATATTTTTTGCAAAGCCTTCGAGTCTAATATCCAATGGAGGGAAACCTCATGTTATAGGCAATCCCTAGAACCTCGTCCCCACTAGCTTCAGCATGTGCAGTGGAGTTGGATTCAACCTAGAGAAGTCTTCAAATTCTTGGGCATTCATTTTGTCTTTCAAGGCTCTTCGTATCAATAATGATCTTATGTCATCAACAAAGTAGAAAGAAAGCTAGAATATTAGAATACTAAGAAGTTGTATCTTGCTAAAAAATTTCAAATTTGCTCAAAATTTTTGGCTTTCACGCATGTTTATTGCTCGTCTTGTTGGGTCCCCTCCCAGGATTATTACAAATTGCTTGAAAAATTAATATGTGATTTTTTGTGGTCTAGTGGGTCTGAGAAGAAGGGCTTTCAAAAAGTGTCTTGGGATATTTTATGTCTCCCATGATAAGCAAGGGGTATGGGTTTGTTGGATTGTAAGAATCAAGGGTTATCCCTCTATGCTAAATGGATTGTGTGAGGTATCAAAGGTCCTGAAGCATGGAAAGTTCTTATCAAACATTGCATCTTCACTGGGCTTCCCCTCAATCATCAAGCCTAGGGAGGAATGGATTTGCCCTCTCTAGTATTGGTTCTAGTTTTCATTAAAATCCTTGGATCCTTTGTCATCAAAAGTATATGGAAGGCTTGGCAATAATTAAAACCTTGGATTGTTTGGAAGGAGGTCCATTCACATAAAGACCTTTCCATTAACATTCTCACTTTTTGGTGGTCCCTTGTATTCAAGCTTTAGGGTAAGCCAGTGGGCCAAGTTACCTGAGTCCATGCCCCAAATTATTTTAAGCAAGGCATTGCCACCATTGCAAATATCTACTCTAGAAAAAATAGAGATCGAATTCCTTGGAATTATTTTAAAAGGAGGTTTCGCTTGTCCAATGCTAACAAGGCTACATATGATGCTGTTTTGGACCATACACATTTCTCCTTGGGACATTCTCAGTGTCAAATGAGACCTTCTCTCATCACCCTCTAGGTGGAAAACAAAATTTCATTCAACTTGGGCATATTATTTGGAGCCAAAGAAAGATTTTTTTTTGGGAGCTTACTGTACTAGGGTTTACCCCTTGGCCATATACTTTCTTATATAGGGGTGCCTAAGCCTCGATGCTAATTTTATCAAGAACTAGAGTCTTGTATGCATATTTTTTGGGCATGTAGATGGGCCAATATTGCTTGTATGTGGGTTCTTTCTTTGCCCCATTTATGTCCTTGCAGATTTCATGGCACCATGTCCTTATGGGTGATCCCATTAAGGTTTTATCTCTCGTTGAGGGAAGTGTGGCAAATATTCAGAGTCAACCTTATATTTCACATGTGGAAATCTAGAAATAAGATTATTTTCAAGTAGGTTGATCCATCAGATTTTTCATTTGTTGATAAGCTCACAATTTTTCATGATGTGTGGTTTCAGATCTATGACAAGGTTAAAAAGATGGCTATGGAGCTAGACCATTTGTAGGATTTACTGAAATACTGAGGCGATGCCCCTTATGCTATCATTAGGGAGGCCCCTGATCATTCGAATCCTCACCCAACCATATATTTTTCACATTGACTTCCTGATCATGCACGATGTTAGCCTCCTTAGAGAAGATCCCATGACTATGGAGGCTCGTTGCAACAGTTGGATATGTACACCTCATAGGATTTTTCACTTGTGATCACTTCACAATTTGTGCCTATGCCTAATGATTGTTGGGGGCTTTAGGTAGCCACAAACATATTTTTGGTTGGTCCCGTCCTTCTTCTCCCCTATTCGTGCTTTATGCTGGGTTGAGGAGCGCTTTGATGGGTGGGGGGAACCACCTACTTCAAATGGATAAGGCACTATCTGCCACAAATCCCCTTATTTAAAAACCTTTATAATTGTAGAATGTTTCTAATTTGTTTTTGATGGTTGTGGTGCCCGTGTGGTGCAGTTTGTTTTTCTTTATCCATTATTAGGATAAGTTAGTGGCATTTGGGGTGTGATTTTTCTCCACCCACACTATTTTTTTGTAGTAAAGGACTTTTATTTTTATAATTAAAATGGCCTTTCATAAAAAATAAATAAAAAAAATTAGGAGTATGCTTGTTTGTAAAGGTAGTACTGTTTTGGTTTAAATCCTTTGAGTGGGCCAGCCTGATGATATGATCCTGACCTTCCTAAGATGGATCTACAACAACAAGGTAGTATAAGCTTGTTGGCAGTAGCTCTTATAGTTTGAACCCTGCACTTTTTTGGATTGATAAATTTAGGTGTTTATCAAAAAGAGATTTAGGTCCAAATTTTAATGACATGCTTGTTTGTAAAGGTAGTACTCTGTAGTACTTTGTTTTGATTTGAATCCTCTGAGTAGGTCAGATGATATGAACTTGGAGCAACAAGTAATCCCCCTAAGATGGATCAACAATAACAAGGTGGTATAAGCTTGTTAGAAGCAACTCCTATAATTTAAACCCTACACTTGTTTGTTATTAAATTTGTAGTTGTAACCAACTCCTCTATGTATCAAAAAAAAAATTATTTACGTTTCTCTAAACAATATTGTTTAAGCGATATTTTCTAAACAAATTTATATTTTATATGAATTTACTGAACACTGCAAATTGTTTCAAAGATCACGTTAGTATTCATTGTTCATTGCTTTTAAAATACTATATACAATGAAACTAAAATTATCAATGCTCAAATTGGCCAAAAAATTGTAAGTTCTATTGCTTAGCAATCTATAAAAGAGATCTCAAATTCTCTATCAAATGCTTTCTTTCACTTGAATATGCTTTTTTCCCACCCGTCTTTCTTGGCATGTCCAAGTTACTTCCTTAGCCTTATTTTAGGAAATGCAAGGACAAAATTGACTTGCCTCTCTAAACATGTGAATAACTAAACCAGTTATCTCGTAACCTTCAATGAGCACAAAAACTAGATTATGCAAAACATTACAATAATATGAAATTAGCCAAATGTTACTACTCATCACAATTAGATTTGTATAAGTTCAATTTCTCTGTCGACTATAAAAATGATAATTTAAAACTTTAGCACTCTGTTTATTACTATTTCAAAATACATGGCATACTAGTGCTAATAGTAGTTTGATAGACACTAATAGTAGTTTGATAGACATGAGGATGTAAATTAAATTGTGTTTAATGCGGTTGCAGGATCAATTAGGTGCTTTGAAACTATTTTTTTTTTAATTAAATAAACATTTGGTAATGTAGAGTATGTTTTCTCTTAATTGTTGTGTATTTGTTTGTGTTTAATTTTTTGGGTTTAGTGTTTTGTTTTAATATAGTCTATTTTGTGGTATTTTGTTTTATAGGTTTTATTTTTCAACAATTGGTATCAAAGCTTAGATTTCAAGGAGGTTGGAAGAGATGACAACAAGTAATTATCATAAGGCAGTTTCTCTATTTAATTTAATGAGGAATCATATTGGGGAACAATAAGATTACTGGATAATACAAATATAAACTTTAATGTTTTATATAGAAGTTTGGAATATTGCACAAGATGTCTATATGGAGCCACAAGATTGGATTGCATTGATTGCACAAGAACAAACTAGCATGATGGAAGGAAAGAAGATGCCATAGCTAGGTATTTGATCCAGAGTGTTGTGGATGAGAGTATTTTTCTAAAAATTGCTTCCACTACAAGTGCCAAGGAGGCATGAGACACATTGTAGATATCATACCAAGGCACAAGCAAGGTGAAGTTGGTTCAGTTGCAAAATTTAAGGAGGAAATTTGAAACTTTGCAAATGAAAGATAGTAAAAATATTGTAGATTTTCATGTTCAAGTACAAAATAATGTTAATAAGCTTCGCATTCATGGAGAAGATACTAAATACTATGCAATTTGTGAGAAGGTATTAAGATATTTACCTATGAAATGGAATTTTATTGTTACTGCAATTGAAGAAAGTAGAGATTTATCACTTTTGAGATTGAATGATTTGATGGGTTCACTAATGTCCAATGAGAGTAAACTGGAAAAAAAATGTTGAAGATTCAGAATAGGTTACTTTTCAGTAAAGGCAAGGGTTGAAAAGGGTAAATAGTCCCAATTTATCCCAAGAGGAAAATGATTCCTCAAGTGGAAGACAACATGGACGTGGAAGAGGCCGATTTGGAAGGGGTCATGGATAAGGTAACATAGATAAGACGATAATTCAATGTCACTATTGTAAAAAATATGGGTATTTTATGGAATATTTTTGGAAGCTACAAAAATAATTGAAAGTTGCAAAATAAATTAGTAAAGTTTACAAGTAATGATAGAGAATATTCTAAAACAAATATTTTTCTCTCAACTCATGCTACTAAAAAATAAGGTAATGATTTATGGTTTCTTGATTCTAGGTGTTCTAATCATATGATAAATAATAAAGAGTTATTTGTTGAAATTATTGAAACATGAAAAAGCAATGTGACATTAGGGAATGATAAAATTATTGTTGTTGTTGGTAAAGGAACTCTAGCTATTTGAACCAATCAAGGAGAGGTAAAAAATATTCATGATACATTCTATGTACTTGGTCTCAAACACAAATTGTTGAGTGTAGGGTAGCTATTAGAGAAACAATATGAAATTTTATTTAAAGATAAGGCTTGATAAATTATTAACAAAAATAGAATAGTTACGTGTGAATTCCCCATGACCAACAATAGAATGTTTCAATTAAAATTGTAGCATGCAAGTACCAATATGTTGAAGGTTTCAATTGATGATAGTAATTGGCTATGGCATAATCATTATGGTCATTTGAATTTCAAAGGATTGAAGCTTTTGTAGGTGAAACATATGGTACATGGATTACCAAACATTTTAGTAAAATATGAAATATGCTTAGCATGTGCACTCAAAAAATAACATAGGAACAAATTTCCAATGGAAAGACGATGGAGAGCCTCAAAACAATTGCACTTTGTTCATGTGGATATATGAGGTCCAATGCAAACACCAAGCCTTGTTAATCATTTTTATTTCCTCACTTTCATAGATGATTATAGCATAAATATTTGGGTATTATTTTTTAAGAATTGGAGTGAGGTATTTAGATGTTTTTTGAAATTTAAAGCAAGGGTTGAAAAATATGGTGAACATTATATCAAACTTTTAGGGATCAATAGAGGAGGTGGATTTACCTCAAAATAATTTATGGCATATTGTGAAGAAAAATGAATTAACATAAATTAATTTTTGCTTTCACACCACAACAAAAGGGTGTTGCTTGATAAAAAAATCATACTATAGTAGAAATGACAAGGTCTATGTCGCAAGCCAATCATATGAAAAATGAATTTCAGGGAGAAGTAGTTGCCATAACAATATATATTTTGAAATGAATCCCAAATCATGTAGTATTGAATCACATACATGAAGAAGTTTGGTTAGGATGGAAACCTGGTGTAGGCCATTTGAGGATTTTTGGGTCCATTGTTTATGTGCATGTTCAAGATAAAAAAAAATAATTGGACGTTAAAAGTAAAAATTATATTTTTGTAGGATGTTCAGAAGAAACCAAAGCATGTAGGTTGTGGAATCCTACATCACAAAAATTGATCTTTTCTCATGATGTGTTATTTGATGAAGACGGAGTTTGAAAATTAAATGAGCATCAAGAAAAACTAGTGGTCATAGAAGAAGAGATTGCTCATACCAAAAGTGGTTCATGCAACAATTTGAGTGCAACTTCTACTCAAAGTCCAAGAAAATTTAAGAGTATTCAAGATATATATGAGAAGACTGAAGAGGTAATTTTAAATATTTATTTTGCATTATTAAAGTTTGTATTGATGTCGTGGGGGAGGAATTGAATATGATTAATAAAAATGACACATGGGAGTTGGTACATCTTCCAAAATGAAAGGAAGCGATTGGAGAAATGGGTCTATAAAACTAAGTACAAAGCATATAGAATAGTTGAAAAGCATAAAGCAAGATTTTTTTGTAAAAGGTTATTTTCAACAACCAGATATTTATTTTTTTGATACCTTTGCTCTATTGATAGATTAGACATTATATGACCTATTTTAGCGCTAGAAACACAATACAAATGGATGTCAAATTTGCTTTTTAAATGTTTTTTTGGATGAAGAAACCTATGTTGAACAACCTCTAGGTTATGAGGTGAAAAGGACATATCATAAGGTTTAAAAATTAAAGAAATAAATCTATGGACTCAAACAAGTTCCAAGATCATGGTATAGCAGGATAGATGGATATTTTCATAGCCAAGGGTTTACAAGAGGTGCAAGTGAACCCAATCTATTTTTCAAATATGCCAATTATGGTGATATATTTATTATTTTCTTATATTTTGATGACTTAATATATATGGGAAATAATATGAAGTTGATGAATGAATTTAGAAATGCATGAACATGAATTTGAGATGACATATTTGGATTTGATGCACTATTTTTTGGGATTGAAGTGAAAGAATTAGATGATGGTATTTTTATCTCACAAGGTAAATATGATTTTGAATTACTTGAAACATTCAAAATGTCAAAATGTAAATATCATAGTACTCTTTTAACTCTTGGTGAAAAACTTATTAACCATGATGATAGTGGCAAGGTGAATCCCACATCTTATAGAAAGCTAGTAAGTAGTTTAATGTATCTTACAACCACCAAACCATACTTAATGTATGTTGTAAGTGTGGTTTCTAGGTTTATGCAAGATACCACTCAGGTACACTTTAGGGCAATAGAGAATATTAAGGTATGTATAAGGAACAAGTGATTTTGGCATTTGGTATGATAATTTTTATGATTTTATTTTGGTGGGATACATAGATAGTGATTGGTTAGGCTATCTTGATGATCACAAGATTATTTTGGAAATCTGTTCAGCATGGGAATTGGTATTATTTCATCAGCACAGGAATTGGCATTATTTCATTGTCATCCAAAAAACAAGCAACTATTTCTTTGTCTAAAACAAAATTTGAATATATTACAAAAACATCAACAATATGTCAAGCTATTTGGTTGAAACAAATATTGGGAGAGTTGAATCATGAGAAAAATTGCCTTGTCATAATTTTTTTGGTGATAATACTTCTACAATTGCTTTTTCTAGAAATATAGTTTTCCATAGTGGTACCAAGCATATTGATATAAGATTCATTCATGAGCTTGTTCAATAAGGAGAAGTAGCAATGAAGTTTTGCACATATAAAAAGCAAGACAAAAGATATTTTTGAAATATTTAAAACAATATTAGATGTTATTCTCTTAAACACTAATGGGAAGAATGTTTAATAAATTATTTTCAATTCTTAAGGATGAGCAATGGCAAGATTGGTTAGGTGGTTCATTATATAAAACTGTTTCTAACTATTTTTTTTGTTTCTATTAAATAAACATTTGACATTATTATTCACTTTTTTAACATTGTTAACATGTTACCTTGTTATTTTTACCTTATCCTCTTCACATATTTGGGACATCGGACTACACATGTTCAAAAAAATCATCAAAAAAGTTGATGTTATCTTAAATTTCATAGTATTCTAGGTACATGAATTCCAACTTATCACAACATGGACATAAGTGGTACAAAGGAATTGAAAATGCTCAAGATTATTATTATTTCGTTCGTTGTGTTTCTCATGTTTTTAACTGCCTACAAAAAAAATGAATACCGCTGGCATGGTGGAAAGTCTAAGCAATGGACATAACAATATTTTAAAATTTTGATGTAAATTATTTTAGATATAGATAAAAAAACAAAAAAAATATTTTATTTTCATTAATGGCTATAATTTACATCAATTGGTATCAGAGCAGGTGAGATATTGCTAGTGGAAAGAAGATGAATAGAAGAGGGACAAGGCAAGGGATCTATTCCTAAATTTATAGGCAAATAGAGGATCTGCACATAGAAATAACATGGTTAACTGATGTGATTAACTACATGATGGAGAGGTGCATCCATAATGTCTTAGATATGGGATCTATTGATGAGACCATAGCCAAGGAAGGTGGATCCGAGGATCACATGGAAGAAAAATTAGAAGGATCGGAGGAAGAAGCACGCCGCTTTGAAAATAGGTTGATCCGAGCCTTGGAAGGACTTAAAGAAAACCAATATGGAATCAAGATTGAGGTTTCTGAGTATGTTGGTGGGTTAAAACTAGAGGAGTTAATCGATTGGGTAAATAGCATGGAGAAATATTTTGAATGAAGTAAACTTGTTGAGCATGTACTATGCTGAAGGATAATGCATTGGTTTTGTGGGATCACCTCCAGAATGATAGAAAAAAAATGGGAAAAACAAGATTAGGGTTTGGAACAAAATAAAGAAGAAATTGAGGGTAAAATTTTTGAAAGTAGAGGAAAAGCAGAATAGGAATAAATTCAAGAAGACTATGGGAGTAAATAGAGGAGCATTATTTTCCCTCTTTTTCCATCAAAAAGATGTGGAGGGTTTAATTTTGTCAAAGGAGAATCCTCATATACAACAAAAATTACCAGAGAAGAAAAAATTATTCCTATGATAGAATTTGTTGCAGAAAAAATTCTTCTTGTGAAAGAAATTGCTACAGAAGAAATGACAACAAAAGAAATTACTAAAGAAAACATTTTTCTTGTGAAAGAAGAAATTTTTGAAGAAAAAATGGAAGCAGTACCTGGAATCAAACCAATATCTATGAACATGGAGCCCATTGTCCTTCCCTTGGACCATACTGATTCTATTGAAGCAAAAAATGTTTTTAAAGAAGTTGAATATTTGAAAGAAGAAAATATAGGTGTCAATTTTAAGGTTGTTATATCTATTGCTGATATTGTGGATGTAATTGTGGATGAAATAGATCTAGTTACAGTTTTATTTGTTGCAGATCCAACAAGAGTAGATCTTGTTGTAGTTTTTGATGACATTGAAGTTTTTCCTGACGCAGATATAAAAGAAGACCAAATCTATTTTCCCTTTGCAGTTAATGTTGGTATTGTTGATGATTTTAGAGTTATTCTTCTATTGTTGCAAATATTTTTGGAGATGCAAAAAAATATGATGTCAGTTTGTCAGAGTTGACAGATCTACAATTGATTTGTGTTGTAGTTTGGAAACCTCTTTGGCCACCACCACTGAATTCATTGGTCAACAATTGCAGGAGTTTGAATAGCTGAACTTGCAGGAGCTGCATTCCTTCAACCAGAGGAGAATGATGTAATAAAAAATATTTAATGTTTTTCATAGGCATTAAATTATTTAGGTGTTTAATGACATTAAATTAATTTAGTTGTTTAAGGTTTTACAGGAGTTTGAATAGCTGAACTTGCAGGAGCTGCATTCCTTCAACCTGAGAAGAATGATGTAATAAAAAATATTTAATGTTTTCCGTAGCCATTAAATTATTTAGGTGTTTAATGAAATTAAATTAATTTAGTTGTTTAAGGTTTTTCATGAGCATTTATTGTTTTTTGTACGCTAGGTGAAAATAGCTGGTTTTAAGTAGAAAAAAAAACTACTCGTTGAAGATATAATTTTTCGAGAACATTGTAAAATGGACTGTTATTGACATTAATGAAAAAAAAAATATTTTTGTTTTGTTTTGTAATCTGTCTCTCAAATAATTTACATCACATTTGCTATGTTTGTCAACGAATTTATCTTAGACTTCGTTGTGATGATTTAAAATTTCACTATTTTGCTGCTTTTCCATCCCTAGTTCGGTGGACTGATATAAATTATGTGCCTTAAATAAATGTTGTGAAGTGTGAGCGGAATTTATGGTTGATGACTTGCTAATATCTGTCGGTCTGCTGAATTTTCACAACAGTTATTGTTTCGAAAAAGGTATAACAAATAAAAAAATCGAGATGTATATGTTTTAACAAACCCAACTAAATCTCTAAAGACATTCATTAAGCATGTTTATGTTTACTTAGTTTATTCAAATACTTGCTTATATATACATAAGCATATGCGTTCATGGAAAGTATTGATATTGCCTATGGTCGAAAAGTTATGCTGAATAATACAGTTTTTTGTTTTTGTTTTTTAAATAGAAAAAAATATTTAAAAATAAGAAAAAAACAATAATGAAAATGGTTTATCTATATTATGATAACCAAGATATGATAGCATGTTTATTTTATAAAATTATTTAAAAGAAAATGAACATAAGAAATGGAAAAAATAGGATATTAAAATGGTTTAATGGAAAAAATAAGATATTAAAATGGTTTTATGAGTATTGTAGGTAATTGTTACATTGTTTTGGTAATTATGTATATATTATTTAGAATGATTTTGATTAAGTAATTTTTTTGGGTACTATTAAGAATAAATAGGGTTTTGAAAGGGAGCTTACAACCTTTTACAAAGTAATGTGCCACAGAGGTAGCAAGAATAAAACACAACAAACACAGAAAAGAAGGAGGTTCCCAAAACAACAAGGGAGACAAGATGAATCAACCAATGAGAGAACCGAGATAGTTCTACATCATTGAGTCAAATTCGTTGATAACATTACCGGATATTTGGGTGGCCTTCTCAGCATAATCTAAATCCATCTTCATAGAGCTCTAAACCGCATGTTGCTTGAATTCCATCAGATGCAGGCTATGCAAAATAGCACTTTTCTTCACCAAAGCTTGTCTCGGAGAATAAAAATCAGCCACCGAATTATACTTGACGAAGTGTGTAGGAAGAACCTCCACTTCTTCCACTTTGGAAAGTGGAGAAGACTCTTGCTATATCCCTCTTTTTACCAATGAGCCGAAACACACACACCCCAACACACAAATCCAATCCCCACTTCTAGCTGGCCAGAAATAAGAAAGAATACGGGCAAGTGGAGAAGAAACGAAGGGATACATAATGAAAGACAACTCCACTACCAAGGACTGAAAAGGGGTTAAATTTCCAAGGTACAAATTCTAGAAGAGAATAATCGAAAACCAATCCCAAAAATTGGAATAATCACCATCCTTGGAACCACTAGAAACCAATGAGCATGAGAAAAGACATGCATAAGAAGGTCCAGAGCTGGTCTACAAAACAAAGCCCCTAACCAAAATGAAAAAATAGAGCAGGATTTTGGGCAGAGCGTACCTTCCAGAGAATTCTAGAGAATCTTTGGGACATTCCCTAACAATGAAAATGAGGAGGGAGACAAAATTTGAAATTTAAAATTTGAAAAACGAACGTCTTTAAGATGCCAAGGAAATAAATACCAGCCATCCACCTAAACTTCGACCAAAATGGATGCTACTCCAAAACCCCATCCACCAAAGCAAGAATAATAAAACCACCTTCCAACAATTAATGAAGGTCATTATGAATACAATGGATGATCTCAGAAGGGAAATCCATCTATCAAACAGAAAATACTTGAAGATTTGTCCCGATATTCGCTATTAAGTCCATAGCAAAATTATCCTCTCTGAAAATGTGCCTTGTCAAAACATCGTTTGAGGATCGAGAAATGGGATCGAGAAATACCAACAACTTCATCAATCAAATTAGCCACTCTCCAAATGACATGGTAACAAATGTTTAAAATCTTGATGATGATTAATGAATCACCCTCAATAATAACTTTACGAATACCAAAAATTCTAATCAAAGACAAGCCTAAAAATTTAGATTAAGTACTTTTATAATTTAATTTTTATTATATTAATTTTTGTTTTTTTAACTATTTTTAAATATATTTTAAAATATTTCAATATTTTTTATAGTAATTTATACCATGGTTATAGTATTAAAAAGAATGTTATTTATAATTTTGTATAGTTAATATTAAATTTTTATTGTAGACATGTACACAACATTAATGCAAGAAACGTGATTTACTATATGTAAACATACAACTTTGTAGAGCTTAACTTATGACATTCTATTTAAATGATTTATATTTATATTTTGTTACATTAGAAGAAAAAATTGTAAATGAGGACTTTTCATTAAATAAAATATAATAAATTATAAAGTTAATATATTTATATATTATAATTTAATATAATTATATACACTATAATTAAATTAAATAAAAATAAAAATTTATCATAACATAAATGTATCTTAATTGTAAGTATATAATAAATTGAAATGTTAATTTAACATATGTTATGCCTAGCATAAACTTTACTTTACCACAATTTATATCTATGTTAAGTTTTATATGTGTCAAATTTTATTTAAAAATAAAAATAAAAAGCACAAGCTCTATAATGTGCCATTAGTTTATACCTAACCTACTTCATAATACATGCAAATTATTATTAATTATATTCATAAAATGATTTTCTTTACTATGGAGACATAATATACGAAATTGAAATTGATTATATATTCTTGGTTATTATATAGATATTGTTTAATATGATTTGATCATGGATTTCTACTTTGAAATTTAATGTATTTAGCTACTAGAAATTATGTTATTTGGTAGAGATTTGTTTTTTATATTGATAGTAGAAGGGGTATTAAAGGGTTCTCAAACCTATTACAAATAGGGTTTTTAAAGGCACCTCTAAACCTTAGATCTAGCAATAAGACATCAACAAAAACTAAGCTAGATTCCATGAATCAAATCCTAAAATCCAATGAAGCAACTTCCTAGTAAATAAGTTGTAGATTTTTAGTAAGCAAATATAAGAGATTACCCCATGGTCAAACCACCGTGTGCTCAGAAATCTAAAGAACCAGAGAAAAACAATAGAATAAGGAAAATTTTATCGGTTAAAACAAATTTACAAATAAATATCACTTAAATCGAAGCATTTTCCACCTCACAAGAAAGGAGAACAAGGGAATCCTATCATCATGATCTCCAACAAAGCATGTAATAGGACAACCCCTCATAAAAATAGTTGGTTTGAGAAAACAACAATAGAAAATACCGATCAAAAAAATCCACAATATATAAAAACAAGTTCAAAGGGCTCACTCGTCTAGCCAATGTAAAACCCACCAGATGGAAAAATCATAATTAATCACCAAGAAACACACATATCCTATTGGAGAAAACACTCTCAAGGCATTTGGAAAGAAAAAATAGAAAACACCTAGCGCAACACCTGAGATTAAAAAAGGGAGGATCCAGATAAAAATGTGAGTATTGGAACCCTAGGATATGACTCATCCACCTTGAGAAAATATACCAAAATAAAAATTCCCAAACCAAAGCACACCATGGAGAAAAAATAAAACTAGCCAAAATAGGAGATTTGCAACAGAGTGCTTTGACGATAAGAAAATTCTTTAAACCAAAAATCTATGAAGGAAATAACCCCACAGATCCTGTTGGAGTCCAACCGTAGCTTGGTCTAGTCGTATACCCATCAACACATATGAATGTTGAGGTTGCTTTAGCTGGTCCACACTCCTTCACCTAACCCTTATATTAGGGTTCCAACTACACAACCTTCCACTCATTGATCCCACCTATATATATATAGTAATAACAACCAAACTAGAGATCCAATAACCCATAATGAACCAAGATAGGAGAGCACTCCACAACATCACCAAATGATAAGATCCTTTAGCCAACCTAGACTCCTTCCCCTAACCCCCCAACTGAGGTTCCAACTACCCAACCTTCCTTTGAACAAGTGACCTATAGATGCAAATTCATCTGTTAATTAGATTCACTGTCCAAAAAAGCATCTAGATTACTAAAATTTCCAAAACTCTATGGAGCAATGACCCTCAAAGTCACAAACCTCTCTATCATGGTGAGGCTCATGCCCTCTCTGCCATGGTGAGGCTTAGGTCCTCACAGGCCCTCTCTGCCATAGTTAGGCTCAAGACCTCTCTGCCATGGTGAGGCTCAAGACCTCTCTACCATGGTGAGGCTTAGGCCCTCTTTGCCATGGCGAGGTTCAAACCCTCATAGGTCCTATCTACCATGGTGAGGTTCAAGCCCTCTCTGCCAAGGTGAGGCTTAGGCCCTCACAGACCCTCTCTACCATGGTGAGGCTTAGGCCCTCATAGGCCTTCTCTACCATGGTGAGACTCAAGAAATTTTATGTTAAATAACTTTTTTATCTCTTTATTTTTCTTTTCTACTTTAATTTATTTGTACTTTTTAGTCACTATTCCTCCTCTTACTCTTATGTTTCATTCTTCACCTTTTTCCTATTCATTTTATTTATACTTTTTAACTCTTTTATTTTCTCTTCTTATTTGTTTTCTTTGTCCTCTTTGTTGCTCTCCTTTCCTAAACATTTTTGTTCTTCCACTTCATTCTTTTCCTTTCTCCTCTTCATTATCCCTTTTTCAATATCTTCTTGCTTTTATGATTATTTTTCTCTATTATCTTATTCTTTATATCATAATAATAAAGAAATATATAAATGCTATAAAATCAATTAACAATATGTCTAATACATCCACCTAATTTTCATCATCTAGAATTACTATAATCATATTGGTCATTCCCTTATATGTGGTTGTACATTACACATAATCTAAATTATGCATATAGACATGTGAATATAATATTAAATAAACATATATGCATTCTATTTTTCAATTAGTTATATGAGAGTAAGACAAGCCTTATTTGTGATACATTGTAATTGTATGTTTATCGGTGTTGCAACAAGCTACATTATAATGATAATACACAAAATCATATTTTAACAAGTATTTTTATTTTGAGTGTCGATCATGATTTGTAGATTTGAATTCACTTTGTGTTTATAAAATTTCATTGCATTTGCCATTCCTCTATAATACATTGAACAAAATATTAATACTAATATTTGGGTAGATATCATAAAGAATATGGGATAATATTTTATTTATGATTTAATTACATTTAAAAATATATATCCTTAATTTTTTAATAATCTATCTGTGGATTCGTTGAGGACTTGTTGATGCCATTGCACAGCTAGCCTCAAATTTAGGGACCCACTTTAAATTTCAAGTTTTGGTTGGGTTTTGTGGTTTGTTTGAGTTTTATTTACATCCAATGATTTATCTTTAAGGATCAAGTGTCAAAGTGTACCTAAGTTCAAGGTCTTGTAAAAAAGCCTTTCACAAGATAAAAAAAAAGTCAACGTTTAAACTTTGAAGTTTAGACAAATTTTTATGGTTGGATGTTGGTTTGTTACAATGTAGATTAATTAATCTTGGATTTATTTTCATTCAAATAATATAGATTAATTAATCTTGAATTTAGCATTTTAATTAATTTGAATAAATTATATTAAATTCATTTCAATACATTTTAATATTAATTTGATTCATATAATTAAGCTTAAATTGATTGTCTCCTTAATGATTTAATTATAAACAAAATAATAAAAAAATAAGAAATAAAATGTTAATAAAATAAAATAAATGCCTATACCTATATATTTATATAATGTGAATATTTTAAGATATCCCTATATTGAAATAACGATGTTTCTCCTATTATGTATGGCAGGTTATAAGGAGTTGAGAGTGCGATTGTCGAGGTAAAATCTAAAATCGGGGATGAGGCGACGATGATTTGGCAGCACAGACTGTGGATACGATGAGGATTGCTAGACAGGCCCGCGTAACCATAACGTGGATCTATGACTTGGACTTGGGCCTAGATTTGGCCAAAGGTTGATTCCTAGGACATAGGCAGGAAATGTTGGTCGATAATGAGATTTTAAAAACAGGAAAGAACACAACGAATCAACCACAAACGACTTGAAGGTGATTCCACAGCAACATGAGTTGATTTTGTTTTCGTGAATCAAGGCAACAATCCACCAGAGGAGAGGTTAATTTATGATAGACTGATGGCTCTCACCATGGAGGATAGTCCAACAAGGTGGTACAGACTATCCGTAAATAATTTAAAAAAGGAAAACGATGATAATTATGTTGGTTACTGTGCTGGGTGAATGCGTAGAAGGTGTTGATATTGATAAAAGCATCATTCATTGAGATCTAGTCAATGACATAAGCGCAGAGGAAATAGACGCTCCATCCAGTGGCTATAGCTCACACCCAAATTCAAACACAAAGAATTTTGTGATGCAGATAGAAATCCCATATCAACATGCTACACATTCAGAAGCCCAAAGTGGAGAACCTGTTCTTGACATCGAAAGCCGAAGGTGTGCGTGATATTGGAGGATGTTGTAGTGTTATGTATGGAAAATAAACATTATCACCAGCGAGAATCACCTCATGTATCTACATGCTACGATATTAACATTAGAGAAAACAGATGTGGGAGCACTGAGGCGATCATACCAGGTTTATAGCTACATCAAAATAGATCATTTCACCATCAACCAAAGCATTTTGGACACGGATTACCGGCACTATCAGTAAAATATGTTATGCAATTTCAAGGAGGCTGTTTTCAATGCTGAAGAGATATCTCTAATTTGAACAGAGACTCCAAATCCCTCCATGTCGGATTATTAATGTGAACATTGCCAAAATGAATACACCGGTTCTTAACCAGCCTTCAGTTGAACATAGACATGGATTCCGTATCCACACACAGTAGCAAAGAGATACTACATAAATTAAAAATTATGTTAGAGGTTATACTGTACCGAAAGTATAGTCAGACCCATGACAACACAACGACGACGGTAAATTGGAGGATTATCGATGTCGATGGTGTAGTGTAACGCTTGGCTGTTTGGATACCGCGCCAAAGATAGAATATTATCAAATAAGGTTTAAAATAAGCATAAGTTTAATAAAACATTGTCGTTATGAGGACGCGCTTGTAGGGTCCGTCAACAGCCATATGACAAGCCTATGTGGCCAACGAACCTGGGAGAGGGACTGCCATTTATTATAACTGAGAATGTAGTCTATGTACAGGTTTTTACCTAATATCTCCACCCCTGTGTAAAGCCCATTTTTTCTAAAATCCTTTGTATAAACTATCAGTCTACTTTGTCATAGTTTTTAGACAAATATAATTTAATAAACATGTTCGAGTCCTTTTGTCTTGATATTGTGTGTATCACCTCATGGGCCATTACTATTCCATCTAGAATTTGTTTACCTTCAACAAAACCACCTTGCTTACCTAAAATCAGATTTGGTAAAAATTGTCTTAACCTTTCTGCCATAAAATTTGTTAATATCTTGTATAATACACTACATACTGAAATAGACCTATAATTATCAATTATCTCACTAGGTGGGCCCTTAGGAATCAAAGTGATAGAAGTATGATTCAGGGTTTTTAACATTTGCTTACTCTATTTGATTTCCTACAGTGCCTCCACCGCTATTTGGCCCATAATTTCCCAAAATTTTTGATAAAATTCAGTGGGAAATACGTCTATTTTTGGAGTCTTTCCTATTTGCATTTTTTGTATGATCTATGAGGTTTCTTCAAAAGAAATTTCCTCCATAATAATTTATTGTGTTCAGTTTTGACTGATTGTGGAATTGACTCTAGTATCTTCTCATGCCTTATTGCTTTCAAATTTTTATTACTACTAAAAAGAGTATGGGAAAACTGATTTGCTATAATTTTCATTTCACTTCTACTGGTTTTTACCTGACCCACCATATATGTAAGACCTGTAATATATGTAAGACCTATATTGTTGTCTTCTGACTATTGCTATCTTATGAAAGAATATTGTGTTTTTATCCCTCTCCTTTAACCATGTGATTTTGGCCCTTTGCCTCCAATAGATTTCTTCTTGTTCCTCCAAAGCTTTCTATCTCCTAATAATTTCTACCTCATATTGCAACAATTCTTCCATAATAGTTCCTTATCTTATCTCCTAAGCAGTCTTCTCCTTTTGATCATTGATTTTATTCTTTTGGGTTCTATTTATTTCCTTCTTCTATTTACTCCACTCCTTTAGTTGGATCCTTACATATTTTAGTTGTTTGTGGAGTTTGTATTGGGCTATTCCAAAGCTTGGTTTCCTTAGTTTCCACCATTCCTTTATACGGTCCCCCAACTCGCCATATTTCAACCACCATAGCTCAAGTTTAAAAGTTCGTACAACTTTATGATTATCTTATTCTATGGATAGGCTTACTAGAAAATGATCTAAAGAAAGCCTATCCATGACCAACACTTGATGCTTGGTATGCAAGTATAATTCATCCCCCATGAAGAAACGATCCAAGCAAGATTTGATTGTCTCCCCTTCCTTTCTTCTGTTTGTCTAGGTCATGGAGCTATCCATAGTTGGGATGTCTATTAGATTCATTTGACATGTTATTGCTAAAAAAATCCCTTCCTTTTCCTCCAACATGGCTCTACCGCCTTGTTGTTCCTCTATTCCAAGCTTTGCATTGAAGTTTTCTCCCACAATCCATTGGTCCTATGCGTAGTTATCTTTGAAATTATAGATGGTTCCCCATTGATCCCTCTATAATCTAATTGTTTGTACTCCATAAAAATTAACTACAGTTCAAATTTTCCCAATTTTCCTATTTTGTAACTGGACCATCAACACTCCTCTCGTAGAGGCTCCCCTATCTCTAGGAGAATTTGGTAATTCCACATAGTGGCCAATCCACCTGATTTTACCTCTATAAATTGAGTAAGGATCTCTTCTTTTTGCCATATCCTCCTGTTTATTTTTTGTAAGTCTTCTCCTTGCATTTTGGTTTCTTGTAACAAAATTATATCTAGACTCATATTTATTATAATATTTTGACTTCCTTTTATCTGGGATGATTGCTTAAACCCCTCACATTCCAAGTGATTAATATCATTGAGAATTACGAGAGAAAAACTCAACCATTGATTTTACCTTTTCGTTCTAACTCAAATCTCTTCCCTATTCCTCCATATTTTCCTTGTTTGACTTCCTCCTCGTAGATTGGTTTGGTTTTTGTTTCTTCTCCACTTGATGAATTCCTAGAGTAGGGCTTTTTTTTCTTAATTCCTTCTTTCATCTCTATTTCTTGTGTCAAAATTATCTACTGCTCTACTTCCCCTCCTTTGGTCTCCCTCGTGGGTTGAATATCCTCTTCCATGAGAGAGGTTAATGTTTGGTTATTCTCCTTACTTGTTTCCTAATACTAGATTGGAATATTGTTCTTGATAAACTAATGTAACTTGCTAAGTATCCTCCTCTAACCCTTCCATTTGAAAATCCACTTTTATTTCCAAGTTTTACAACTCTTTGTCCATGTATCCGGTTACTATTTTTACTTCTTTTTTTTTGGCCTTCTCATTAATTTTTGAAAGCCCTCAAAGTATGTTGGGTATTTCCCTTTCTTCTAATTTCTCTTTTTCTAAAGATATTGACCCACCATGTTAATATTTTCTTTTATCCCCTCTTATTTAGATTGATGATCCTTAATTATTGGGCACATTCTAGCCAGATGTCCATGAGTGTGGCACACCTAATATCTGAATGAAATAACCTCATAATCTAGTTGTTGGCATTAGATAAAATCCCCTATTTTTAGGTCTATCTTTTTTGGAAGAGGTTTATTGAGGTCCATTTCTACACAAACCCTAGAAAACATTGTTGATCCTCCTAAAATTATTTCTCTTGATCTACCTTGATAATGCCCTAGTAATTTGCCTATTGCCTCGAGTACCTCCTCTTTCCAAAATTCAAGAGGAAGTGTAAATAATCTTACCCATATTGGTACTATATTTGATTCTAAACTTGGATTGAATTCCATCTTCCATGGCTGCAAGAAGTGCATGAAAGTGCACAAATGATCTAAAACCTATGAATTTACCTATCAAGTTGCATTTTGACTTATAAACAATATCCTTAGCTATCCAGTCCTCAACTATTTCTAATACTAGTATTTCTTTTGCTTGTGGTATATCCATCACCCTCCCAAGTAGAGAATCATCCTTTTTTCGCTTCTCCATGGTGTTTATAATTTTCTTTGCTTGTGTTTGATAGTCATTGAATCTATCTTGGGTTCCACATAACTTATCTTGAAATGTGATTCCTTCATTTGGATGATTTGGTACCGAAGTACCTATGCCTTCCATTCTTGGCTATGATCCTTACTATTGATAGATCTCTATCCTAACTTCTAAAACCCTAGTTTGATTCCTTAGATCTCCTCTCAAGCATCTCCAAACTTCCAAAACCCTAGATTCTATTTTTTTATTCTCTTTCTTTTGATTTATAATTTTATTTAGGCAAACACTAGCCAAATGACCATATTCATGGAAAATTCTAAATAAAAATGAATGTTCTCATAGTCCATCACTTGCTCCCAAGTATCCTCCCTGTAATAAGATATTTTTAGGTATGGGTTTGTCAAAATATATTAAAAAAAAATCTGAGCATAAATAATATGTTCAAAATTTTTAGTATAATCAATAGTTATCATAAAATTTCCCAAAGACTTTTCAACTAAAGAAAAAATAGTCGAATTCTAGAATTCAATTGGGAGGTCAAGGAGTCTAAACCTTATAGGACCTATATAAGGCATCTCTTCTTTGGATTTAAATTTAGTATGCCAAGGCTTCATGAAAAACTCCATCCTTCAAAAGAACCAGGGACCCCTTGAAATATTTTTTCTCTATCTTCATTATTAGAAAATAAAATAAGAAAATAACCATTTGGATAAATAGAGATTTGTAACTCACCTTTTGTTTTCTAATTTTTTGTAGTCCAAACATTGAAATTAGATAGGCTTGGATGAAAACCTAAGAAACAATAAATTAGTCCTCATTTTCTAGATCTTCTATGTTAGTCCAAATGTCATCCATATCTAGCTTAACAATCGAAGTTCCATCAGCTTCCCTAAGACATCCCAGCTTAGTTTTCTTATGATCAATCTTAGGTATTATCAGAGGTTTACAAGAATATTTAAGATTAATGTTAGCATTAGGTTGAGGCTATCCACCATGGAGGGTATCCCTAAAATTTATTTTTTGGGCCGAGTCTTTGAAATCCTTACCCTTGAAAGGAGTTTCCACAATGAATTTGTTTTGGGGTGCTCCTTAGCATTGGATTCGCTTGAGATTTGAATCATTTTTTATTAGTTGTTTGAAACTTATTTCAAAATCTCTTTAATCCATGCCTTGGATACCGAGGAAAGGCATGATTTTCACTTTTGTTATGTGAAAAAAATAGGAAGCCATTGTTAATCAAGTTTACAGTATGAATATCTATTGAAATACATATTACTAACCCATCTAAGCTCTTTTGCAACATATCTCACCAAAATATTGAGTAGAAACAACAAAAATATTGGCCACTAGGGCTCGAAGATCCTAAAAAGTAGCTTCTAGAGCCGCTTGCACTCAAAACAGATGAAACCCTTGAATAGTTATTCACTTTTTAAAAACCATCCAACACATCATATCATCATCGCACCATTTTATTTTGTTCCTTTTACTTTTTCATCCTATTAAGATAACTTAGCTTTACCTCTATTTCTTCTTTTTGAAGAGAAGATATGTAAAATACTTGAATAAATATTAAAACTATGTGGTATGCAGTATGTGGTATGTGGTTCAAAGAATATCCAAGAGTGTTGAGACATAAATAAATATCTCTCATGAAAATACTTGGTGGACATATGTGATTGGTATTGTCGTCATGTATGGGTATAGGCATTTCACTTAGTGTATTCATTAATGTCTTTGACCATGTGTCGCATGCAACTTAATGGGCGATAGAGCTACAAAAATAGTGCAATAATAAAAATATGGAATGTTGTTCCTTTATAACACCGTATGTTTTCCTTATATGGATTGATTAATATAGTGACCAAATAAAGTACGCTAAGGGGATTCAAATGCATGAGACTCATGGGACACATTTAGTCTTATCATTTCTTATAATAATAACACTTATATGAGATGACCTCCTATAAGGAGAGAAGTAAAATTTTCTCTAAGGTATTTCACAATAAACTTTCATTACATAACCTCAATTTTTATGTCAAAGTAATCTCAATACCATATATTTTTTATGTTTTTGGTAATGGCTAAAGGGAAAAGGATTGAGGCAAAAATTAAATGTATCATAAAATCATAAAAATAATTTTTTTTATTACTCTAATCATAATTTGATTCCAGATACTTATAATGCTACAAAATAATTCTAAATTTATTTCGTTTAATAATAATCTAGTATCATTAACAATTAATAAATAAAAAATAAAAAAATAAAATTACATTACAAATACACTACTTCACTACTTCCTAATAACTAGTCTTATTTTATTTAATTAAATAAAATAATAGTTAAAAAAAAATCCCTTTAACTTTACTAAGCAATACAATTATATTTCTTCATCTTCCCTTAAAATAAAATCCTATAAAGCTCATATATTACTTTATAATTTATTTCAGTAAGATCAACAATTTATCTAAGACTTGCTTCTAAAAGGTTTATCCCTCCTAAAATTTATAATTTCTTAATGTGCTTATTAGATAAAAATTTTCATCTCCCTTTTCCTAATAATAATAGTTGTCATCGAATATAATATATAACTTTCCTATTTATTAATGTGTTGGCAGTGTTAGTCGTCCCGTCTAAGATGATGATTTCACATTATCAGACTCTAAAGATTGGTTTTTATTTTTTATTTTTTCGCTCTCCCTTCTTCATTTGGCATCCTCTATTAATCACCACAACCACAACCTTTGTATGTTTTATTATTTTGATTCCCATATATAGGTAATAACCTTCCCAAGTGTTTTCCCCTTCGGCCGTTGTGGATAAAAAATAAGAAAATAAAATTGCTGTCATTATTACTTCTTTCGTAAACCACGCTATCGAGAAACAGTTTTTCCTAGAGCAAGTTCAGACTTGCTAACAGCAACACTTCAGAAAATAGAAAATTAAGACATCTTACAAACACGGAGTTAACTTATGACTCTGTTTTTCAACGAATACCTGTCGCTGTCGGCGTCGTGAGATTTAAATTTTCAACATTTTATAATTCGACATGTCCCAATCTGTTGTCGACGGTTAAAGCCGCAGTGAAGCAGGCGGTCACCAACGAGAAGCGCATGGGAGCATCGCTTGTCCGATTTCATTTCCATGACTACTTCGTTAACGTAAGAATTTCAGCTCCGTATTTACCTCTCATGAACAAGATATTCCTAGAACTGTGATGAATTATTCCGTAGTTTTTTTTTTTTTTCTATACGACATAGTAATGCTCAATCTAAGCTGAGATTTGCAGGGTTGCGACGGGTCTGTACTGTTGGATTACTCCTCGACCATAACAGGAGAAAAGACTGCAGTTCCAACTAATAATTCGGCCAGAGGATTCGACGTCATAGAGACCATCAAATCTCAAGTGGAGGCAATTTGCAGTGGAATTGTCTCTTGTGCTGATATTTTGGCCATCGTAGCTCGCGATTCAGTTGTCTAAGTAATTCTCTATACACCTCACTATATGTTTCGGGTTCAAAGAAATTTTTATAGCGGTAGCTGCAACATTGTATTGTTTTAAGTAATATTGTAACGTTTTTCTTTTATGTTTCAATTTCTAGCTGGGAGGACCGTCATGGACAGTGATGCTGGGAAGAAGAGACTCCAGAACTGCAAGTCTAAGCGGGGCAAATAACAATATTCCGGCTCCCACATCCAGCCTCAGCGCACTCATCTCATCGTTCAGTGCACAGGGCCTTTCTACCAAGAATATGGTTGTCCTCGCCGGTAATATATGGTTCCAAGCTGCTAATTTTGTATTTAGGAAGTCCTTATATAATGCGAGTGCCTAACATATATGTTTCCATTCTTCGGCAGGCGCGGTGCACTACAACGATTCCAACATAGACGCTACATTCGCCTCCTTTCTGCATTCCAACTGTCCGAGCACAGGAGATGATGACGATCTTCCTTCTCCGACTACACAAATCTGATAACCGAGGCAGGACTTCTCCACTCGGACAAGCAGCTGTTTAATGGAGGTTCCACCGATTCTCAGGTCACCACATACAGCAGCAACGAAGATACATAGGTGCTCTCTACCACGGTGAGGTTCAGGCCCTCTCTGCCATGGTGAGGCTCAGGCCCTCACAGGCCCTCTCTACCATGGTGAGGCTCAAGAAATTTTATGTTAAATAACTTTTTTATCTCTTTATTTTTCTTTTCTACTTTAATTTATTTGTATTTTTTAGTGGCTATTCCTCCTCTTACTCTTATGTTTCATTCTTCACTTTTTTTCCTATTCATTTTATTTCTACTTTTTAACTCTTTTATTTTCTCTTCTTATTTGTTTTCTTTGTTCTCTTTGTTGCTCTCCTTTCCTAAACATTTTTTTTCTTCCACTTCATTCTTTCCCTTTCTCCTCTTCATTATCTCTTTTTCAATTTCTTCTTGCTTTTATGATTATTTTTCTCCATTATCTTATTCTTTATATCATAATAATAAAGAAATATATAAATGCTATAAAATCAATTAACAATGTGTCTAATACATCCACTTAATGTTCATCATCTAGAATTACTATAATCATATTAGTCATTCCCTTATTTGTGGTTGTACATTACACATAATCTAAATTATGCATATAGACATGTGAAAATAATATTAAATAAACATATATGCATTCTATTTTTTAATTAGTTATATGATAGTAACACAAGCCTTATTTGTGATACATTGTAATTGTATGTTTATCGGTGTTGCAACAAGCTACATTATAATGATAATACACAAAATCATATTTTAACAAGTATTTTTATTTTGAGTGTCTATCATGATTTGTAGATTTGAATTCACTTTGTGTTTATAAAATTTCATTGCATTTGCCATTCCTCTATAATACATTGAACAAAATGTTAATACTAATGTTTGGGTAGATATCATAGAGAATATGGGATAATATTTTATTTATGATTTAATTACATTTAAAAATATATATCCTTAATTTTTTAATAATCTATATGTGGATTCATTGAGGACTTGTTGATGCCATTGCACAACTAGCCCCAAATTTGGGGACCCACTTTAAATTTCAAGTTTTGATTAGGTTTTGTGGTTTGTTTGAGTTTTATTTACATCCAATGATTTGTCGTTAACGATCAAGTGTCAAAGTGTACCTAAGTTCAAGGTCTTGTAGAAAAGCCTTTCACGAGATAAAAAAGAAGTCAACATTTAAACTTTGATAGAAATATGTAACTAATACTAGAATGGAATATTGTTCTTGATCAACTAATGTAACTTGCTAAGTATCCTCCTCTAACCCTTCCATTTGAAAATCCACTTTTATTTCCAAATTTTGTAGTTGTTTGAATATCTCATATTTGTTGTTTGTTCTTACAACTCTTTGTCCTTGTCTCTGGTTACTATTTTTACTTCTTTTTTTTGGACTTCTCATTACTTTTTGAAAGCCCTCAAATTATGTTGGGTATTTCCCTTTCTTATAATTTCTCTTTTGCTAAAGATATTGATCGACCATGTTAATATTTTCTTTTATCCCCTCTTATTTAGATTGATAGTCCTTAATTATTGGGCACATTCCATCCAGATGTCCATGAGTGTGACACACCCAATATCTGAATGAAATAGCCTCATAATCTAGTTGTTGGCATTAGATAAAATCCCCTATTTTTAGGTCTATCTTTTTTGGAAGAGGTTTATTGAGGTCCATTTCTACACAAACCCTAGAACACATTGCTTATCCTCTTAAAATTGTTTCTCTTGATATACCTTGATAATGCCCTAGTAATTTTCATATTGCCTCGAGTACCTCCTCTTTCCAAAATTCAAGAGGAAGTGTAAAAAAATCTTACCCATATTAGTACTATATTTGATTCTAAACTTGGATTGAATTCCATCTTCCATGGCTGCAAGAAGTGCATGAAAGTGCACAGATGATCTAAAACCTATGAATTTACCTATCAAGTTGCATTTTGACTTATAAACAATATCCTTAGCTATCCAGTCCTCAACTATTTATAATACTAGTATTTATTTTGCTTGTGGTACATCCATCACCCTCCCAAGTAGAGAATCATCATTTTGTTGCTTCTCCATGGTGTTTATAATTTTCTTTGCTTGTGTTTGATAGTCGTTGAAGCTATCTTGGGTTCCACATAACTTATCTCAAAATGAGATTCCTTCATTTGGATGATTTGGTACCGAAGTACCTATGTCTCCCATTCTTGGCTATGATCCTTATTATTGATAGACCTCTATCCTCACTTCTAAAACCCTAGTTTGATTCCTTAGATCTCCTATCAAGCATCTCCAAACTTTCAAAACCCTAGATTCTAACATTTATTCTCTTTCTTTTGATCTAGAATTTTATTTAGGCAAACACTAGCCAAATGACCATATTCATGGAAAATTCTGAATAAAAATGAATGTTCTTATAGTCCAGCACTTGCTCCCAAGTATCCTCCCTAGATTGTAATAATATATTTTTAGGTATGGGTTTGTTAAAATCTATTAAAAAAAAATCTAAGCATAAATAATATGTTCAATTTTTTCAGTACAATCAATAGTTATCATAAAATTTCCCAAAGATGTTTCAACTAAAGAAAAAATAGTCGAATTCTAGAATTCAATTGGGAGGTCAAAGCGTCTAAACCATATAGGACCTATATAAGGCATCTATTATTTGGCTTTAAATTTAGTATGCCAAGGATTCATGAAAAGCCCCACCCTTCAAAAGAACCAGGGACCCCTTGAAATATTTTTTCTCTATCTTCATTATTAGAAAATAAAATAAGAAAATAACCATTTGGATAAACAGAGATTTGTAACTCACCTTTTGTTTTCTAATTTTTTGTAGTCCAAACATTGAAATTAGATAGGCTTGGATGAAAACCTAAGAAACAATAAATTAGTCCTCCTTTTCTAGAACTTCTATGTTAGTCTAAATGTCATCCATATCTAGCTTAACAATCGAAGTTCCATCAGCTTCCCTAAGATATCCCAACTTAGTTTTCTTAGGATCAATCTTAGGTATTATCAGAGGTTTACAAGAATATTTAAGATTAATGTTAGAATTAGGTTGAGGCTATCCACCATGGAGGGTATCCCTAAAATTTATTTTTTGGGATGAGTCTTTGAAATCCTTACCCTTGAAAGGAGTTTCCACAATGGATTTGTTTTGGGGTGCTCCTTAGCATTGGATTCGCTTGAGATTTGAACCATTTTTTATTAGCTATTTGAAACTTATTTCAAAATATCTTTAATCCATGCCTTGGATACCGAGGAAAGGCATGATTTTCACTTTTGTTATGTGAAACAAATAGGAAGCCATTGTTAATCAAGTTTACAATATGAATATCTATTGAAATACATATTTCTAACCCATCTAAGCTCTTTTTCAACATATCTCACCAAAATATTGAGTAGAAACAACAAAAATATTGGCCACTAGGGCTCGAAGGTCCTAAAAAGTAGCTTCTGGAGCCGCTTGCACTCAACACAGATGAAACCCTTGAATAGTTATTCACTTTTTAAAAACCATCCAACACATCAGATCATCATCGAGGATTTTATTTTGTTCCTTTTACTTTTTCATCCTATTATGATAACTTAGCTTTACCTCTCTTTCTTCTTTTTGAAGAGAATATATGTAAAAGACTTGAATAAATATTAAAAATATGTGGTATGCAGTATGTGGTATGTGGTTCAAAGAATATCCAAGAGTGTTGAGAAATAAATAAATATCTCTCATGAAAATACTTGGTGGACATATGTGATTGGTATTGTCCTCATGTATGGGTATAGGCATTTCACTTAGTGCATTCGTTAATGTCTTTGACCATGTGTCACATGCAACTTAATGGGCGATAGAGCTACAAAAATAGTGCAATAATAAAAATATGGAATGTTGTTCCTTTATAACACCATATGTTTTCCTTATATGGATTGATTAATATAGTGACCAAATAAAGTACGCTAATGGGATTCAAATGCATGAGACTCATGGGACATATGTTTTCTTTTTTTTTTTCTAAACGACATAGTAATGCTCAATCTAAGCTGGGATTTGCAGGGTTGCGACGGGTCTGTACTGTTGGATTACTCCTCGACCATAACAGGAGAAAAGACTGCAGTTCCAACTAATAATTCGGCCAGAGGATTCGACGTCATAGAGACCATCAAATCTCAAGTGGAGGCAATTTGCAGTGGAGTTGTCTCTTGTGCTGACATTTTGGCCATCGTAGCTCGCGATTCAGTTGTCTAAGTAATTCTCTATACACCTCACTTTATGTTTCGGGTTCAAAGAAGTTTTTATAGCGGTAGCTGCAACATTGTATTGTTTTTAAGTAATATTGTAACGTTTTTCTTTTATGTTTCAATTTCTAGCTGGGAGGGCCGTCATGGACAGTGATGCTGGGAAGAACTGCAAGTCTAAGCGGGGCAAATAACAATATTCCGGCTCCCACATCCAGCCTCAACGCACTCATCTCATCGTTCAGTGCACAGGGCCTTTCTACCAAGGATATGGTTGTCCTCGCCGGTAATATATGGTTCCAAGCTGCTAATTTTTTATTTAGGAATTCCTTATATATGGTTTCCATTTTTCGGCAGGCGCGGTGCACTACAACGATTCCAACATAGACGCTACATTCGCCTCCTTTCTGCAATCCAACTGTCCGAGCACAGGAGATGATGACGATCTTCCTTCTCCGACTACACAAATCTGATAACCAAGGCAGGACTTCTCCACTCGGACCAGCAGCTGTTTAATGGAGGTTCCACCGATTCTCAGGTCACCACATACAGCAGCAACCAGAATACATTTTTCAGCGATTTTGCAGCTGCCATCGTGGAAATGGCAAACATCAACCCTCTCACTGGCTCCAACGGAGAGATCCGCACGAACTGTAGAAAGCCCAATTGATTGCTGCGAAGAAAGACTGTCTTTATCTAGTTTGAGGTTATATTTAATGTAGTATTTACGGTTGATTATAATAGAAGATGCAGGGGTGGGTCAGAGGGCCTAGGACATGCGGGGCGTGCATATACAGTTGTACGGAATGGACGTCCCACATTTGGATGGCTTGGGGTCTTAGCTTTTCAACTTCTATATGGTGGAATGACAGCCATATGTGACGTTTAGAATCTTACCCATATTTCTGAATTCCGGGTGAAAGGCTTGTTTTAGAAATGGCTGCGTTATTTAAATATATTCGGTTAGATATATTTAGAAAAGGTGCTGAACAGTTTTGGTTTTTTTTTTTTTTTTAATTTAAAGTTTAAATTATGATAATATTTAATTTTTAAAATTTTAATAAATTAAAATTATAATTTATAGATATATTTGCATCACAAGTAAAGTAAGGTGATCCTATTTTAAAATGGTAATTTAAAAGGTTATAATTAAAAAAAAATTATTTTTTATTCAAATAAAAACATTTGGTTAAAGAGATGTGTTTTTTATACTTTTATAAATAAAAGATTAAAGATGATAATATTGTGCAGAGTAAGTATTGTTTTTAATTTTATGATGGGAGACAATTTGCATTAGGAAAAAAAAAACTGGAAGTCTCACCATGCGAATTAATTGTCAACTTATGGTTTTCGTGCTTATAAATATGAAAGTAGAAATAGAGAAGGGGATGGTGAGAGAGAAAAGAGAGAACTCCAGATGAGAGGAAGTAAAGTTTTTCATGAGTGATTTGCGTGTTTTACAGCCGCACAGTGTAAAAAATATATTATAATTGGCTTGATAAATAAAATCTTTATTTTGTGTATGTGTATAACTTTTTAAGAAGATATATATGTATATTGCGAGTTTGTGAGATCTGTGTTGAAGGTGTTCATAATGTATGTCATTTGTTGTAATTTTATAGTCTAAAAGAGGTGGACGACAAAGGCTAACGACTACAAATGTGAGGTGACGTTGTCGAAGAGAAAGAGGGTTGTCTAAGTAAGCTTACCAACGAGAGAGTTTTAACATTGTCAAAAGAACCTGTTATTTTAGACTAAACCCTATCATCACGCAACCAGGAGCTACTGACATGAGGAAGAACACTACCATAGTCGGAACATGTTGGCTTAGCTAATGGAGTTTTGTCAACATTACACAATATGTCATCATAAAATATTTGACACAAGAAAATTTTCATTTGCCATCACAACCAAGGATTTATCATAAAATTTTGTCATCTTCATCTACGGGAAGTAAAATTACTGATATAAGTTACTATCCACCAACATTAAGACTTTTCATCAATGGTTACCTACAATCATAGTTGCTAATTGCTGACATAACCAAATTGTAATCATAGTTAGATTGTTGTTTTAAATATTGGAAAGTGTTATCATAAAAATTGTCGACATGCTAATGTGGAAGAAAAAAATTGTACCTCTTTTTCGTTGATCCACCAATAGAGACATGATGTCTAGGGTCCTCCATCTTTTTGGTCATTATAACCATAGAAAACGTCTAAGTTAGGAGTAGTCATTGCATCATTTTTGGTATCAAAGCTAGAAGATTATTGAGAACATGCCAAAGAAATAATGAAACAATGGGAAAGAGGATGAACACAAGGATCTCAAACTACTAATATAATTGAAATGTTAAGGGGAATTATTGCCTAACTTGAAGTAATCAAAATTGCTCAAAAGAGGGGTGTTCATCTTGAAAAAACTAGTGATAGTGAAGAAAAGGATATTGGTCACATAGAAACTCAAGATGAAGTGCAAGAGAGAGAAATGGATGAATGATTGATCTAAACAATTTCTAACTTGGGTTGGAAGCCAAAGATAGAAACTTTATCATACACTAGAAGCTTAAATCTAGATGAACTCATAGATTGGATTATCAAAATGGTAAAGTATTTTGACTTTGATTCAATTGAAGACACCAAAAGGGTAAAATTTACCTCCACAAAATTGAAAGGGCATACTTCCTTGTGGTGGAACCATATACAAATTGAAAGATAAAGAAAAGAAAATAAAAATATCAAATCATGGGAGAAAATGATTACCAAACTAAAGGTCAAATTCCTACCATCAGACTACCAATTGGGTGTCTTCAAGAAGTTGTATAATCTAAGATAGAAGAAAATGAGTGTGAAAGTTACACTTAAGAATTTTATAGGCTAACCATTTGGACTGGTCATCTAGGAGATGATGAACAAGAGGTATCAAGGTATATTAATGAGTTGTGAATATCCATACAGGATGAAATCAATATGATAAGGATAATAATGGTAGAGGAATCCTACCAATATGCCTTAAAGGAAGAGAAGAAGTTGTTACAAAAGCAATACAATAAAATGAGAGGAAGAAGAAGGTTCTTGTGAGGATGAGGAAAAACAAACAATGGAAAGGGACAATGAAAATAGGAACCAGAATCTAGTATTTTTATCAAGAACACTAGAGGAGGTGGAGACTACTCACAAGGAAAAGGTGGTTTTTGTCAAGGGATAGAGGATTCTACAAAAAATATTATCAATGTAGAGAAGATGGTCATCAAGCGTTTAAATGTCCAACCTTGCAACAAAGCAATAATAAAGGAAAGGAAATCAAAAACTACATTGCATGAGTGGAAGAAGAAAGGGTTGCTTCCCCAGAGAATGTAGAAGAGCCGACGTTAGGAGAATCTATAATCATCAAGAGATCACTATTGAATCCAGAGAAAAGAGAATGTGAACATGTTCAAAGGAGAAGCCCTTTTAGAATAGTACATAAATTAGGGGCCAAATATTATGAGGTTATAGTGGACAAGGAAGTATGAATAACCTTCTTTCTGTTGAGATAATGGATAAACTAGGGTTGAGGAGGATAGAACACCCCAATCCATTCAAAATATTTTGGTTGCAAAAGAAAAATCAGAACTTAGTGAATAGCAAAGGTAAATTTTCACATAGGATAATGCAAGGATGAGGTCCTATATGATGTCATGCCTATTGATGCTTGTCATATATTTTTGGGGAGACCTTGTCAATTTGATAGAAAACTAATATGTGATGGTAGGGAAAAAGCCTCACCATTATGAAATATGGTAATAAGTATGTACTTAGTCCACTGAAGGATAAATATGGTAAAGATGACAATGGTTCAAAAGTCTGCTTGATTTCTAGAAAGCAATTTTTGAAGGAGACAATGAAGACAAAAGCATATTTTACCTTCATTGCTAAACCCACAAAGGATGAACTGATAGACAAGGAGGAGATTCCAAGTGAGGTGAAGTATTTATTAGATAAGTATGCAATTTTTTTGTTAAAAGAATTATTAGATGGATTGCCATCGATATGAAGCATTAGCCATTATATTGGTTTCATCTCTGGATTGAGTTTTTCCAATAAGGCAACATATAAAATAATATAAATGGAGAATGAAGAAATAAATAGACAAGTTTAGGAGCTATTCAAGAAGGGTTTGATCAAGGAAAGCTTGAGCCCATGTGCAGTCTAAATTGTACTCGCACCAAATAAGGGTGGAGAATGGTGCATATGTATAGACTTGAGGGCTATCAATAAGAAAACTATAAAGTATTGATTCACATTGCCATGTATGGATGATTTGATGGATTATTTGAGTGGAGCAAGGTACTTCACAAAGATAGATCTGAAGAGTGGCTACCATAAAATTTAGATCAGGAAAGGGGATGAGTGGAAAATCACATTCAAAACAAAGGATAAATTGTACAAGTAGCTAGTTATGCCATTCAGATTGACAAATGCATCCAATACCTTTATGTGGTTGACGAATGAGGTTTTGAAGATGTTTCTTGGTAAGTTTATGGTTTTCTATTTGTATGAAATTCTAGTATTTAGTAAAATCAAGGAAGACCATTTAGCACATTGAGATTCGTCTTGTAAAGACTAAATGAAGAGAAGTTGCTAGTAAACTTGAAGAAATGCAGATTTATGAAAGAGGAATTAGTATACTCAGGATTTATGATTTATGAAGAGGGATTCTATATGGAACCTAAGAAAGTGAAGGCTATTGTAAATTGGCCATCACCAAGAAGTAATATGAAGACCAAGAATTGTTAGGTTCTAGCATTTTTTTATAGAAAGTTAATAAAAAAATTAGCGGAATCTATGCTCCAATCACATAAACGATGAAGGGAGGAAAGAATGAGTTTTAGTGGATAAATGTAGCAAAAATGAGTTATCGAATCTTGGAGGAGAAGATAACAAAGAAACCTATTCTAGCCTTGCTATATTTTAACAAGGTCTTTCAAGTGGATTACAATGCAAGTGCAACAACAATAGGATGAATGTTAATCCAAGAAGGGAAGCCCATTGTCTATTAAAATGAGAAGATAAATGAGGTAAATAAGAAGTACTTGGTTTATGACCAAGAGTTTTATGCCACAGTTAAAGACCTAAATAAATGGAGATATTATTTACTGCCAAAAGAGTTTGTCTTATTCATAGATAATTGTGCATTGTAGTTTATTAACCATTAGAGTAAGTTGAATCAAAGGCATATGAAATGGGTAGAATTTTTATAGGGATATTCATTTTTTTTGAAGCATAAAAGTGGTTGTTCAAATCAAGTAGCTAATGCTTTGAATAGAAAAATCTATTGTTTAACATAATACAAATTGAAGTGTTTGGTTTTTATACCATAAAGGAGCTTTATTCTAATGATGTAGACTTCAATGAAGCTTGGGTATCATGCAGTTATCCTACTATAGGAGATAGGACACCATGGTTGGATTACTTCATCCAAGGATTATTGTTCAAGGGTATTAGTTATGCATACCATAGAGTTCAATGAAGAAGAATTTGATAAGAGAGAAGCATAGTGGAGGACTATCTAGAAATTTTGGAGTGGATAAAAAATTGAGCCAATTTTATGCAAGTTACTATTATCCATGAGTGAATGTATATATCAAAAGGTTTGTGTAGTACTAAAGAATTCATTAGCATGCCAAGGGAAGAATTCAAAATATCAGGTTGTATCAACCATTACCAATACTAGAGAGGTCATGGGAGGATGTTAGCATGGATATTATTCTTGGATTTTCAAGGATGCAAAGGGGTAATTATTATATTTTTGTTGTTTTTGATAGATTCTTGAAGATGGCATATTTCACACCTTGTAAGAAATTTAATTATGTTACCCATGTTGCTGACTTATTTTTTAAGAAGTTGTAAGGTTGCATGGTTTGTCAAAGAGCATTATGTCAAATGGAGATGCAAAGTTGATCATTTTAGGTGTACCTTGTGTAAGAAGTTGGATACCAAGTTAATATTTAGTTCAAATTATCATCCATTCAAATTATCATCCACACACAAATGGATAAATCAAAATCATGAATAAAAGCCTTAGGAATTTGCTATGATGTATAATTGGTAAGAATTCAAAGTTGTGGGATATTGTATTGGCACATGCAAAATTTACTTATAATAATTTAGTGAATCACACTATAACCAAAAATCCATTTCAAATTGTGTATGGCACTCATCCTAAGGGAGTATATGAGTTACAGAGTATAGTTGAATTACAAAAGCCTAGTGATTTTGTGGAGGATTTTTTCAAGTATATGCAAGACTTGCATTGTCAAGTGAAGGTTAATTTAGAAAATAGTGTCCTGAAATACAAGCAACGTTTGACCTCAAGCATCGAACATAAGAATTACAGGTTAGAGACTTGGTTTTGGTATCTTTCTGGAAGGAAAATTTTCCAAAGGTACATACAACGAAGTCAATTAGAAGAATATTTGATTGTATAAGGTATTCAAGAAGTTTGTTGTTAATCCATATAAAATTGAGCTTCTTGAAGGGATCAATATTTTGTCGATCTTTATAGTAGCCAACCTATATACATATTATGGTCAATTTATTGATGAGGATGAAGCTGACATAACTAATATCCAAGAATAAAAATGGATAATGTAGTTTACTAAGAAGAAATACGACAAAGATGAAGCCATTATATCCTCTAGAGTAGCAAAGAGGACACAATGCAAGACGTATCATGAATATTTGGTTAAGTGGAAGAATCAGAATGTAGATATTGCAACATGGCTAACACCTTCTAAGATTGCCAAGTATGGAGTATTCATTAATTAATTCTAGAATGTTTGGGGAACATTTCCTTTGTTACCCAATGAGTATGATGTGAGAGCATCTAGCTGGCAAAAACCAAAGAAAAAAACCATGAGTAATCAACTAGAAACAACATATCATGCCAACTAAATATAGTTGTAATATCATGCAAAGGATGAATCGATTAAAATAAATTGGTTCTTCCACCATTGTCTAGTTGGATGATTTGTATTTTTAGAAAAAAATAAAATAGAAGTCTCACCATGAAAATTAATTTTTAAATCACGGTTCTCATGCTTATAAATAGGAAGGGATAAATAGAAAAGAGGGATGATGAGAAGGAGAGAAGAGAGAAATTCATATGAGAGGAAATAAATTTTGTCTTGAGTGTTCTGTGTGTTTCGCAATCATGCTATATAAAAGTTATGCCATAATTAATTTGATAAAAAAATATTTATTTTGTGTGTGTGACTCTTTAAGAAGATATATATGTATATTACGAGTTTTTAAGATGTGTTGTAGGTGTTCATAATGTGTGTTGGTTGTCTTAATATTGTAATCTAAAAGAGGTTGTTGATGAAGACTAAAGACTACCAATCGAGTGAGGTAACACTATTAAGAGAAAGAGCATTGTGTGGGTAAGCTTGTCAAAAAAACCAATAATCTTAGACTAAACCTTGTCATCAAACAACTAGGAGCTTCTAACATGAGGAACAACTTAGAGCTACTGACATGAGGAAGATCATCATCGTAGCTGGAACATGCCATCTTAGCTAGTGAAGTGTTGTCAATATTACACTATATACCCCCATAATATATGCAATGCAAAAAAATTTCCATTTGTCGTCACAACCAAGGAGTTGCCATCATAAAATTATGTTGTCTCCGTCTAAGGGAAAAAAACTTGCCAACATAAGTTATTGCCCACCAACATTGACACCTGCCATCATTGGTTGCCTACCATCAGAGTTGTTAATTGCCAACATAACCAAGTAGTCGTCATAATGTTGGAATGTATCATCATAAAAACTACCGACATGCTAACATAGGAAATAAAACTCAAACTTCTCCGCTATTGATCCATCAACAAAGAAGTGCTATCTAGGTCTTTCATCCTGCCAGTCACAATCACTTTTAGCATTTGATGTAACGAGCACTAGGAGATAACAATCACAAGATGCAGAATAATATGAAAGAAAGTAAATCTGCTAGATGACTGAAATATGCAATAAATATAAATGATATAAAAGAATACAATGTAGCTATGGAGAAAATGAACACTCCATTATAAAGATACTAAACTACATTGCACCCATCACCAATGGATGGTGATACACACAAAACTATCCTATGCACTAAGCTACACTATCAGACTATGTCCCCCAACTCTATATCTATCTAATAGTGAGGCCTTCCTTATATAGGTAAAATAAATTACTTGGCCAACACTTTACCTAATTGTACAAGGGAAACCTTGCACATTAACACTTATATATTTATTACATTAAATAAAGTAACTAGATAACTTACCTCTAAAATAATCTAAGTATTGTAGACACCAAAACAGCACCAATCCAATTATGTGACTACAAACACTGATCGCATTGACACACACAGCCTTCAGGGCAGCCCTCAGAGGTCAAACAGTGGTCCTAGCCACTTTCACAGTAGTTTTAGAAGGTCAAAAAGTAATTTAGCACCTCCAGACATTCTGCTTCAAATCTGCCCTTGCGCCCTGGCTTCTTCTTAGTGTTGCAATATTGTTTTATTTCCAGATAGAAGTTGGTCATTTTAAACAAGGAAAAAATCAAAAGAAAGCCTTTTCCAGAAGTGTCACGAAATCACAACGTCGTGATTTCATGACATCACAAAATCGCGACACCAAAGGCCAAAAGAGAGTCTTTGCCAAAAGTGTCGTGAAATCGCGACGTCGCGATTTCGTGACGTCGCGAAATCGCGACACCAAAGGCCAAAAGAAAGCCTTTGCCAGAAGTGTCATGAAATCACGACGTCGCAAAATCGTGACATCGTGATTTCACGACGTCGTGAAATCGCGACACCAAAGGCCAAAAGAGAGCCTTTGCCAAAAGTGTCACAAAATCGTGACATCGTAATTTTGCGACATCACGAAATCGCGACACCAAAGGCCAAAAGAGAGCCTTTGCCAGAAGTGTCACAAAATCACGACGTCGTGATTTCGTGACATCGTGAAATCGTGACACTAAAGGCCAAAAGGAAACCTAAGGCTTAGGTGTCACGATATCGCGATGTCGTGATATCGCGACGTCGTGATATCGAGACAAACTCCCATCTTTAAGCCTGGGCAGACATTAACCAATAAAGGCAAACTTTAAACCAATCAAATGGGGACTTTAAACCAATAAAAGCAAACATTAAAGCAGACATTAAACAAGTGGTAGCTGAAGACAGTCAATTATTGCCTCCTGCTATGCATGCACGCGTAGGTGGGCAGATTGGCAGTTAGAGGACTGTCACAAATGCAGTCATGTGATATTCACACAATGACACTGAGAGGGGGGGGTGAATCAGTGTAGCTATTAATTTTAATATCTACAACATTTAATATGAAATAAAGAGAACTTGAAAACTAGAAAAACAAATTGAACAAGAGAGCACACCACAACACTCAATATACCGAGGTTCACCAATTTGGCTACTCCTCAAAATGACTGCTTGGACTCCAATCCAAATCCAGTCTTTGCAAAATACCAATTTTACAAATACTTTACCAAGATCTACCGGAAGGAGCACCAACCCCTTAATTTTTTGCTACAATAGATGGAGCACCAACCCCTAGTACCAAGCACCAACTTGGACTGCAATTCTGATCAATTTAAAATGACATAAGAATGTCTTCACTTCATGCACGACCCTGACTGGTCTGCAATTAACCCAACTCTGCACACTCTCACGGCTCTGCTAATTTTTCTCTTGACTCTTTTCTAACCCTCTTTTTACAACAATTTCCCTCTTACAGCAACAACTTTAATTCTCTGCACGATTGTCCTTTTATAGCCCATTTTTCTCGTGGAGATTCTTTGTCTTCTATCTCTCTTCAATCATGTATGCAGTCGAAACACATACCCAACTGTTCGAATTCTTTTTTCTTGCCAATAAGCAATTGTTCAAAACCTAGTAAATACTTGTTCGAATCCTTCCACTTTTTGAATGCATTTTCGATCCTCATATTATTGTTCGAATACATCAAATACGACCATTCGGATACTTTTTCTATTCTCAACATCTTTTCCTTTCTTTTCATCCATATTTGCTATTCGAATCCATTCAATACGCTGTTCGATTCCCACCCTTCAAACCCCAATACTATTCAAACCCTCAAATTCGCTTTTAATGCTACAAAAATGTCTTTTAGAAAGCTTTTCCGATCCTTCATATTTGATTCTTCGAATGCTTTTCCAGTCATGCATATACAACTGTTCTAGTGCATGACTAACACTTGTCAATCTGTAACTGTAGATCTGACATCAGTTACTTTTTACGTAACTGGCTGCATGATTTTCCTGTCTGCTTTTTTTGACACGTGTCACCTTGCATGCTTTTTTGGCTTTTACCCGCCAAACTGTTACCTGTCGCGATATCGCGACACTTTTTGTAGCCGTACCCTTCATGCCCTTGCTGTCACGAAATCGTGACCATTTTGGCTTTTGAAAGCTTTCCCTCTGTTCATGTCACGAAATCGTGACACTTTGAACATTTGCTGACGTCATCCTTAATCATGTCACGAAATCGTGACGCTTTCGGCTTCCTGAGGCTTCTCTCGCAACTTGTCACGAAATCGTGACACTTTCAGCTTTTGCTGACGTCATCCTCAATGTTGTCGCGAAATCGTGACGCTTCCTTCAACTTTCCTTGCACCTTGTCGCGATATCGTGACACTTTCAGCTTTTGCTGACATCATCATCATTCTTGTCATGAAATCATGACACTTTCAGCTTCCAAAGCTTTCCTTGCACTCTGTCGCGAAATCGTGACATTTTCAATTTTGCTAACGTCATCCTCCTTTGTCATGAAATCATGACGCTTTCAGCCTTCGTACACTCTTCTTTGCCAAAAACCGTGAAAATGGAACATGTCACGAAATCGCGACGTTCTCTCTCCGTACAATCTTTGCTTTATGCAGAGCGAAATCGTGACAACTTTGTGCCTTGTGCTTTCGACTTGCTACATCTTTTAGTTTTGCAATTTTGACTGGTAGCGAAATCGCTACACCTTTGTTTCCATACATTTTGTCATGCAGTGAAATCGCTACACCTTCTTGTTTGTGCCTTTTCACTTGTAGCGAAATCGCTACACCTTTGTTGCCATTCATTTTATCATGCAGCGAAATCGCTACACCTTTGTTGCCATTCATTTCAACATGCAGCGAAATCGCTACACCTTTGTTGCTGAGCATTCTCTCTCCTCTTCGGGTCACGAAAACCCGACGTGTCGCGATATCGCGACACTTTTCGTTGCAAGCTCCTTTCCTCCATTTATGTCACGAAATCGTGACATCTTTTCACCTTGCTTCCTTCTCTGCCAGCATGTCGCGAAATCGTGACAGTTTGCCTTTCACTTTCTCTCTCCTCGGCCATGTCGCGAAATCGTGACAATTTGGCATGCACTTTCTCTCTCCAGACAATTTTCTTCATTTTCTCTCTCATGTCGCAAATCGTGACAATTTTTCTTGCATTTTCTCTCTCTCGCAATGTCGCGAAATCGCGACAATCTTCCTTGCATTTTCTCTCTCCTTGGCAATGTCGCGAAATCGCGACAAATTTTCTTGCATTTTCTCTCTCCTCTGTTTTGTCGCGATATCGCGACATAAAACATGTCGCGATATCGCGACAGTTTTCTTCCTTGTCTTTTTTTGCCAATTTTTGAATCTGGGTCACCTCTGTTTTCCTTGAAATTCACTGCACTTGATCTGACTGACCTCTGAATTGCATCAACTGCATCAATCTGTCTGTGTTGACAACAATGACAATACTTTTGCAATTCTTTTGCTGCACCTTGCTCAACAATCTCCCCCTTTGGAATTGTTGGCAACACACTGCAACCTTGCTCAATTTCTTCTCCCCCTTTGCCAATAATACCAAAGGGCTGCTGCAGACTCCCCCTGAGTCTATGCACAACATTCTCAAACTTAAAAAGTTTGAATGCTCCCCCGAAGAATGTGTTTCCCATAGCTAGTCAGTGCTTGGGTGGTGTGACTACTCCCAACTTCTTTCGAAGGTATTCAAATACTTCCTTTGGCAAAGGTTTTGTGAATATATCAGCTACTTGCTCTGTAGTTGGAACAAAATCCAATTTGACCTCTCCTTCTGCAACTTTATCCTTCAAGAAATGATATCGGATTGCAATATGTTTGGTTCTTGAATGCATTACTGGATTCTTGGATATGTTGATAGCACTAGTGTTATCACATTTAATTGAAATTGGCTCTTTGAAATGAATACCAAGATCTTTCAACGTTTGTCTCATCCATAATATCTGAGTACAGCATGTTGTTGCTGCAATGTATTCTGCCTCTGCAGTGGATAGAGATACTGATTCTTGTTTCTTGTTGTGCCATGCTACCAGCCTGTCTCCAAGATAAAATGCTCCTCCACTTGTGCTCTTTCTGTCATCAATACATCCTGCCCAATCTGCATCAGAATATGCAATCAAAGTGAAATCTTTACCTTTTGGGTACCACAACCCATAATCCATAGTGCCCTTGAGATATCTGAAGATCCTCTTTACAATTGTTACATGAGTTTCTTTGGGACTGGCCTGAAATCTTGCAACCATGCATACTGCTTGTAATATATCTGGTCTAGTGGCTGTTAAATACAGCAGGCTTCCAATCATAGACCTCTACATTGTTTGATCTACATCCGGGGATTTATCATCCTTGCTCAACTTGCAGCCTGTTGTCATGGGAGTGCTAACCGGTTTACTGTCTTCCATTGTGAACTTTTTCAGCATTTCTTTTACATATTTAACTTGAGAAATAAAAATGCCTTTTTCATTTTGATTGACCTGCAGTCCTAGGAAATAAGAAAGTTCACCAATCATAGACATCTCAAATTCTTTCTTCATTTTAGTTGATATGTCTTTGCAAGTATTCATCCATGTTGCTGCCAAATATTATATCATCTACATAAACAACAAGAACAATAAGATGGCCCTTCTCTGTTTTGACATATAAGTTGTTGTCCACCAAACCTTTCTTGAACCCTTGTTTAATTAGATAGTTATCCAGCCTTGCATACCATGCTCTGGGTGCCTATTTCAAACCATATAATGCTTTCTTTAACCTGCAAACAAAATCTGGGTTGTCACCAAGTTGGAAGCCATCTGGCTGTTCAATGTAAACCTCTTCTTCCAGTTTTCCATTCAAAAATGCTGATTTTACATCCATTTGATATACTTTGAAGTTTTTATGAACTGCTAATGCCATAAACATTCTGATTGCCTCTAGTCTGGCTACCGGTGCAAAAGTTTCCTCAAAATCAATGCCTTCAACTCGAGCATAGCCTTTACTGGACCAATCTTGCCTTATTTCTGACAACCTGTCCATCTTCATTTAATTTATTTCGAAAAACCCATTTAGTGCCAATTATGTTTTTATTTGTTGGTCTAGGTACTAATTCCCAAGTATTGTTTTTCTCAATCTGATCTAGTTCTTCATTAATTGCCTTCAACCAACTTTCATCGAGTGCTTGCTTCAAGCAACATTTTTAGGTTCAATGCTAGATAAGAGAGAATAGTTCCGCACCGCTCGCTCTTCTTGTCCGAATACCATCTTTGGGATCCCCAATAATCTGTTCACTTGGATGATTTTTCTGCCGCTTGCTCTGTTTTAAATTTCCTGTTTTCTTCTTCTTCTGATTCAGCTTTTTACACCATCTGGATCAATTTTTTGATTCTTATCTGTTTCCTTTTCATCATCACCTTCAATGACTTCTTCATAGATGGGGTAGTTTTCTTGATAAGTAATTTCTTGTTCTCTACCTTCATCAACTTTCACATCAACACTCTCAACAATTTTCTTTAGCCTTTTGTTGTAACATGTGTAGGCTTTGCTTTTTGTTGAGTAACCAAGAAAGATACCTTCATCAGCTCTATTTTCAAATTTATCGAGATTATCTTCAGTCCGTTTGATGTAGCACTTGCTGCCAAATACTTTGAAATGTCTTGTTGTTGCCTTTCTCGCCAAACCACAGCTCATAAGGTGTTTTGCTTTCATGTGGTCTTAGCATGCACCTGTTTTGAATGTAAACTGCAGTATGTACCGCCTCTTTCCAAAATCTGTCAGCTATTTTGTTCTCATCCGACATTGTCCGTGCCATTTCCTGCACTGTCCTATTCTTCCTTTCTACAACACCATTCTGTTGAGGTGTTCTAGCTGCTGAAAACTGTCTTCTTATCCCATATTTTTGACAGTATTCTGCAAATTCTTCTGAAATAAACTCTCCTCCTCTGTCTGATCTTAGGCATTTAATTCTTTTTCCTGATTGATTCTCAACAAGATTTTTGAAGGTTTTAAACATCTCAAAGGCTTCTGATTTAAGTTTCAGAAATAGTACCCATGTCATTCTTGAGTAGTCATCTATACACAGCATAAAATATTTGTGTCCATTTATGCTTTCAGTTCTCATGGGTCCACATAAATCAGTGTGAATTAGTTCTAATGGCTTGCTCGTGAAATATTCTTTTGCTTTGAAAGTGGCTCTGGTTTGTTTTCCCTTTTGGCATGACTCACAAATACTGTTTGAAGGTTTACCAATAGTTGGTATGTCTCTTACTGCCCCTTTTGAGCTGATTTTTACCAGATTATCAAAGCTTATGTGACCGAGTCTCTTGTGCCACAACCAGTTTTCTTCTTCCTGACCAACCAAGCAAGCTCCTTCTGAAGTCTCTGAAAGAGTATACAGATTTCCAGAAGTTCTCAGTCCAATGGCTATTAACTTTCCATTTTTTGTCTTTCTTACTTCACAGCCCTCCTTCTTGAAGATTACATCATGACCTCTGTCACAGATTTGACTTACACTCAGCAAGTTATGCTTCAGACCAATCACAAACAAGACTTCTTTTGATTTTATATTGCCATCACTGATCTTGACTGATCCCTTTCCAACAATCTTTGCTCCATCATTATTTCCAAATTTCACGTAACCACCTTCATAATTCTGCAAATTCTCAAATTTTTGCTTGTCACCTGTCATGTGACTGGAACAACCACTGTCAAGTATCCAAGGTGCAGATTTGTTCTGAGCTTTAAAGGCAGTCTCAACAATCAAAGATTCCTTTTCTTTCCATTCTGGTTTGATGACAGATTTGGCTACTTGTTTTGCCTTTGTCTTTTCATTAGCATGTGCTTGTTTTTCAAGAAATTTCTTGTTTTGTTTCAACTCACTTGGTTGAGATTTTCTACCCTGATAATTATTTGCTGCAAAAGTGCTTCTACAGTTTCTAGCAATATGTCCAAAATTATGACAATTATAACATTCAACTGCATAATTCATTAAAGGAGAAAAAACATTTTTGCTTGTGAAATTCCTTTGAGATACATTATGCCTGCAATCTGAAATCTTATGGCCATAAGCATTGCATTTAAAACAATAACTAGAAAAGGAATGATTAAACCTGGGTGCCGGTCTTTGCCAGTTTGAAGTAGGAGCCATGAATCTTCTCCTTCTTGGATGTGTGACTTTTGTGAATCCATCTTTGTCAGTACTTTTCTTGAGTCTGGCATTATTGCTTTCTTTGGCATGATTTGTTTTTTCTAGGTCAACCCTGATCTTTTCTTCTTTCTTTATGGGTTCTACATTCAAGGCCTTTGAACCCTTTGATGATTCTCCTTCATCGAAGCCTAAACCAAATTTGATGTCGGAAGGCCTTTGGTTATTTAACATTTTATCCAGCTTTATAGTACTTTCTTCAAACTTATGAAAACAGTTCAATTTTCTATTCATCTCCTCTAACTGCATTCTTAACTTAACCATGTCTTCCTCTAGCTTGTTGCATTCAACTGTCTTTACAGTTAATTGTTCATCAAGAACTTCAGACATTTTCTTGAATTCCTCTGTCTGTATTTTTAAACTGTTTATTATGTCAGTGGCATCTTCTAGTTTTCTTGAAAACTTTTTGTTCTTTTTCCTTTCAACACTCAACTCTTCAAGTGCAACAACCAATTCTCCTTCCAGATAAACTTTAGCCTCATCTTTAAAGTTTTCATCACCTTCCTAATTTTCTTCTCGTTCTTTCCTCTTCAAGTGCCATGAACAGAGCTTCACCTTTTTCTTCTTCGAATCCTCATCTGAGCTTTCTTCGGAAGTGCTGACATTCTTGGATATGAAGCTTTTCTTCTTGAAGTTGTTCTTTCTGAAATTTTGTTTCTTCTTCCAGTCACCTTTTTCTTGGTGTGAGCCTTCACCATTTTTGGTTTTCTCCTGCATTGGACATTTGGCTGCAAAATGACCGACTCCTCCACAATTGAAGCACTTAAAAGGTAGCTTTCCTCTATATTTTCCTTTTCCCTTTGTGAGTTTTCGAACAAAATTAGCTTCTGTTTCATCCAGTGTCTCTTCATCCTCAGATTCATGTTCAGCTTTTATATTCTTGTGTGCTTTAAAAGTCGCTTCTCTGTCTATAGACTTGGTTTGTCCTATTCTCATTTCATATGCTGTCAGGGAACCATGCATCTCATCCAAGCTGAAGTTGTTTAGATCTTTTGCCTCTTCTATTGCAGAAACTTTGGAGTTAAATCTTTTGTGCAGTGTTCTGAGAACCTTTTTCACAACAACTCGCATCATCAATTTCTTCACCGAGTCCTCCCGATTGCATTAATGATTCCGTTGACTCTCAGCATATAAGCCTCTATGTTCTCATCTTCATTCATTTGCAGTGCTTCGAACTGTGCTCGATGAGTTTGCAGCTTGGCTTCCTTGATCTTGTTGTCTCCTTCATGGATGCTCTTCAGTTTATCCCACATGTCTTTTGCTGATTTACAGCTCATGACTCTTATCAGTTCACTGTCAACAAGCCCACACATTATGGCATTCTTAGCTTTGGAGTTGTTCTCAAATTTTTTCTTCTCAGCAGTATCTGTTGGAGGAGTAGTGGGTGTTGTGTATCCACTATCTACATAATCCCAAATATCATATCCCAATGCACTCAGATATGTTTGCATCCTGAGTTTCCAGAAAGTGTAATTTGTTCCATCAAATAAGGGAGCTTTGTTGGATGAGAATCCTTCACCGCCTGCCATTGTTTCTTCCAAGATCTCCTTAGCTGATTAAGCTTGAACAAGGCACCTTGCTCTGATACCAATTGATATTCACACAATGACACTGAGAGGGGGGGGTGAATCAGTGTAGCTATTAATTTTAATATCTACAGCATTTAATATGAAATAAAGAGAACTTGAAAACTAGAAAAACAAATTGAACAAGAGAGCACACCACAACACTCAATATACCGAGGTTCACCAATTTGGCTACTCCTCAAAAATGACTGCTTGGACTCCAATCCAAATCCAGTCTTTGCAAAATACCAATTTTACAAATACTTTACCAAAGATCTACCGGAAGGAGCACCAACCCCTTAATTTTTTGCTGCAACAGATGGAGCACCAACCCCTAGTACCAAGCACCAACTTGGACTGCAATTTGATCAATTTAAAATGACATAAGAATGTCTTCACTTCATGCACGACCCTGACTGGTCTGCAATTAACCCAACTCTGCACACTCTCACGGCTCTGCTAATTTTTCTCTTGACTCTTTTCTAACCCTCTTTTTAAAGCAATTTCCCTCTTACAGTAGCAACTTTATTCTCTGCACGATTGTCCTTTTATAGCCCATTTTTCTCATAGAGATTCTTTGTCTTCTATCTCTCTTCAATCATGTATGCAGTCGAAACACATACCCAACTGTTCGAATTCTTTTTCTTCCCAATAAGCGGTTGTTCGAAACCTATTCATTGAATCCTTCTTTTTGAATGCATTTTCGATCCTACATATTATTTCGAATACTTCAAATACGCCATTCAATACTTTTTCTATTCCTTTCTCTTTTCAATCCTACATATTTGGCTGTTCGAATCCTTCAATACACTTCGATTCCTACTTTAACCCACATCTTTTCGAATCTAAAAATGTCTTTTAGAAAGCTTTTCCGATCCTTCATATTTGATTCTTCGAATGCTTTTCCAGTCATGCATATACAGCTGTTCTAGTGCATGACTAACACTTGTCAATCTGTAACTGTAGATCTGACATCAGTTACTTTTTACGTAACTGGCTGCATGATTTTCCTGTCTGCTTTTTCTGACACGTGTCACCTTGCATGCTTTTTTGGCTTTTACCCACCAAACTGTTACCTGTCGCGATATCGCGACACTTTTTGTAGCCGTACCCTTCATGCCCTTGTTGTCGTGAAATCATGACCATTTTGGCTTTTGAAAGCTTTCCCTCTGTTCATGTCACGAAATCGTGACACTTTGAACATTTTCTGACGTCATCCTTAATCATGTCACGAAATCGTGACACTTTCGGCTTCCTGAGGCTTCTCTCGCAACTTGTCACGAAATCGTGACACTTTCAACTTTTGCTGACGTCATCCTCAATCTTGTCGCAAAATCGCGATCGCTTTCGCTTCCAACTTTCCTTGCACCTTGTCACGATATCGCGACACTTTCAGCTTTTCCTGACGTCATCATCATTCTTGTCATGAAATCATGACACTTTCACTTCATTTCCTTGCACTCTCATCAAATCTGACATTTTCAATTTTGCGACATCATCCTCAGCTTTGTCACGAAATCGTGACACTTTTCGCTTCCGTACACTCTTCTTTGCCAGCACAAAAATGGAACATGTCACGAAATCGCGACGTTCTCTGCTTTCATACAATCTTTGCTTTATGCAGTAGCGAAATCGCGACAACTTTGTGCCTTGTGCTTTCGACTTGCTACATCTTTTAGTTTTGCAATTTTGACTGTAGCGAAATCGCTACACCTTTGTTTCCATACATTTTGTCATGCAACGAAATCGCTACACCTTCTTGTTTGTGCCTTTTCACTTGTAGCGAAATCGCTACACCTTTGTTGCCATTCATTTTATCATGCAGCAAAATCGCTACACCTTTGTTGCCATTCATTTCAACATGCAGCGAAATCGCTACACCTTTGTTGCTGAGCATTCTCTCTCCTCTTCGGGTCGCGAAAACCCGACGTGTCGCGATATCGCGACACTTTTCGTTGCAAGCTCCTTTCCTCCATTTATGTCACGAAATCGTGACATCTTTTCACCTTGCTTCCTTCTCTGCCAGCATGTCGCGAAATCGTGACAGTTTGCCTTTCACTTTCTCTCTCCTCGGCCATGTCACGAAATCGTGACAATTTGGCATGCACTTTCTCTCTCCTCGGCAATGTCGCGAAATCGCGACAATTTTTCTTGCATTTTCTCTCTCTGGCAATGTCGCGAAATCGCGACAATTTTTCTTGCATTTTCTCTCTCCTCGGCAATGTCGCGAAATCGCGACAATTTTTCTTGCATTTTCTCTCTCCTCTGTTTTGTCGCGATATCGCGATAGAAAACATGTCGCGATATCGCGACAGTTTTCTTCCTTGTCTTTTTCTGCCAATTTCTGAATCTGGGTCACCTCTGTTTTCCTTGAAATTCACTGCACTTGATCTGATCGACCTTTGAATCGCATCAACTGCATCAATCTGTCTGTGTTGACAACAATGACAATACTTTTGCAATTCTTTTGCTGCACCTTGCTCAACAATCTCCCCCTTTGGAATTGTTGGCAACACACTGCAACCTTGCTCAATTTCTTCTCCCCCTTTGCCAATAATACCAAAGGGTCTGCTGCAGACTCCCCGAGTCTATGCACAACATTCTCAAACTTAAAAAGTTTGAATGCTCCCCCTGAGAATGTGTTTCCCATAGCTAGTCAGTGCTTGGGTGGTGTGACTACTCCCAACTTCTTCCGAAGGTATTCAAATACTTCCTTTGGCAAAGGTTTTGTGAATATATCAGCTACTTGCTCTGTAGTTGGAACAAAATCCAATTTGACCTCTCCTTCTGCAACTTTATCCTTCAAGAAATGATATCGGATTGCAATATGTTTGGTTCTTGAATGCATTATTGGATTCTTGGATATGTTGATAGCACTAGTGTTATCACATTTAATTGAAATTGGCTCTTTGAAATGAATACCAAGATCTTTCAACGTTTGTCTCATCCATAATATCTCGAGTACAACATGTTGTTGCTCGCAATGTATTCCGCCTCTGCAGATGGATAGAGATACTGATTCTTGTTTCTTGTTGTGCCATGCTACCAGCCTGTCTCCAAGATAAAATGCTCCTCCACTTGTGCTCTTTCTGTCATCAATACATCCTGCCCAATCTGCATCAGAATATGCAATCAAAGTGAAATCTTTACCTTTTGGGTACCACAACCCATAATCCATAGTGCCCTTGAGATATCTGAAGATCCTCTTTACAGCTGTTACATGAGTTTCTTTGGGACTGGCCTGAAATCTTGCAACCATGCATACTGCTTGTAATATATCTGGTCTAGTGGCTGTTAAATACAACAGGCTTCCAATCATAGACCTGTACATTGTTTGATCTACATCTGGGGATTTATCATCCTTGCTCAACTTGCAGCCTGTTGTCATGGGAGTGCTAACCGGTTTACTGTCTTCCATTGTGAACTTTTTCAGCATTTCTTTTACATATTTAACTTGAGAAATAAAAATGCCTTTTTCATTTTGATTGACCTGCAGTCCTAGGAAATAAGAAAGTTCACCAATCATAGACATCTCAAATTCTTTCTTCATTTTAGTTGATATGTCTTTGCAATATTCATCCATGCTGTTGCTAAATATTATATCATCTACATAAACAACAAGAACAATAAGATGGCCCTTCTCTGTTTTGACATATAAGTTGTTGTCCACCAAACCTTTCTTGAACCCTTGTTTAATTAGATAGTTATCCAGCCTTGCATACCATGCTCTGGGTGCCTGTTTCAAACCATATAATGCTTTCTTTAACCTGCAAACAAAATCTGGGTTGTCACCAAGTTGGAAGCCATCCGGCTGTTCAATGTAAACCTCTTCTTCCAGCTTTTCCATTCAAAAATGCTGATTTTACATCCATTTGATATACTTTGAAGTTTTTATGAACTCGCTAATGCCGGAAACATTCTGATTGCCTCTAGTCCGGCTACCGGTGCAAAAGTTTCCTCAAAATCAATGCCTTCAACCCCGAGCATAGCCTTTACTGGACCAATCTTGCCTTATTTCTGACAACCTGTCCATCTTCATTTAATTTATTTTGAAAAACCCATTTAGTGCCAATTATGTTTTTATTTGTTGGTCTAGGTACTAATTCCCAGGTATTGTTTTTCTCAATCTGATCTAGTTCTTCATTAATTGCCTTCAACCAACTTTCATCAGTGCTTGCTTCAGCAACATTTTTAGGTTCAATGCTAGATAACAGAGAATAGTTCCGCACTGCTGCTCTTCTTGTCTGAATACCATCTTTGGGATCCCCAATAATCTGTTCACTTGGATGATTTTTCTGTCAGTTGCCTGTTTTAAATTTCCTGTTTTCTTCTTCTTCTGATTCAGTTTTTACACCATCTCGGATCAATTTTTTGATTCTTATCCGTTTCCTTTTCATCATCACCTTCAATGACTTCTTCATAGATGGGGTAGTTTTCTTGATAAGTAATTTCTTGTTCTCTACCTTCATCAACTTTCACATCAGCACTCTCAACAATTTTCTTTAGCCTTTTGTTGTAACATGTGTAGGCTTTGCTTTTTGTTGAGTAACCAAGAAAGATACCTTCATCAGCTCTATTTTCAAATTTATCGAGATTATCTTCAGTCCGTTTGATGTAGCACTTGCTGCCAAATACTTTGAAATGTCTTGTTGTTGCCTTTCTGCCAAACCACAGCTCATAAGGTGTTTTGCTTTCATGTGGTCTTAGCATGCACCTGTTTTGAATGTAAACTGTAGTATGTACTGCCTCTTTCCAAAATCTGTCAGCTATTTTGTTCTCAGCCAGCATTGTCCGTGCCATTTCCTGCACTGTCCTATTCTTCCTTTCTACAACACCATTCTGCTGAGGTGTTCTAGCTGCTGAAAACTGTCTTCTTATCCCATATTTTTGACAATATTCTGCAAATTCTTCTGAAATAAACTCTCCTCCTCTGTCTGATCTTAAGCATTTAATTCTTTTTTCCGATTGATTCTCAACAAGATTTTTGAAGGTTTTAAACATCTCAAAGGCTTCTGATTTAAGTTTCAGAAATAGTACCCATGTCATTCTTGAGTAGTCATCTATACACAGCATAAAATATTTGTGTCCATTTATGCTTTCGGTTCTCATGGGTCCACATAAATCGGTGTGAATTAGTTCTAATGGCTTGCTCGTGAAATATTCTTTTGCTTTGAAAGTGGCTCTGGTTTGTTTTCCCTTTTGGCATGACTCACAAATACTGTTTGAAGGTTTACCAATAGTTGGTATGTCTCTTACTGCCCCTTTTGAGCTGATTTTTACCAGATTATCAAAGCTTATGTGACCGAGTCTCTTGTGCCACAGCCAGTTTTCTTCTTCCTGACCAACCAAGCAAGCTCCTTCTGAAGTCTCTGAAAGTGTATACAGATTTCCAGAAGTTCTCAGTCCAGAGGCTATTAACTTTCCATTTTTTGTCTTTCTTACTTCACAACCCTCCTTCTTGAAGATTACATCATGACCTCTCGTCACGGATTTGACTTACACTCAGCAAGTTATGCTTCAGACCAATCACAAACAAGACTTCTTTTGATTTTATATTGCCATCACTGATCTTGACTGATCCCTTTCCAACAATCTTTGCTCCATCATTATTTCCAAATTTCACAGAACCACCTTCATAATTCTGCAAATTCTCAAATTTTTGCTTGTCACCTGTCATGTGACTAGGAACAACCACTGTCAAGTATCCAAGGTGCAGATTTGTTCTGAGCTTTAAAGGCAGTCTGAACAATCAAAGATTCCTTTTCTTTCCATTCTGGTTTGATGACAGATTTGGCTACTTGTTTTGCCTTTGTCCTCTCATTAGCATGTGCTTGTTTTTCAAGAAATTTCTTGTTTTGTTTCAACCCACTTGGTTGAGATTTTCTACCCTGATAATTATTTGATGCAAAAGTGCTTCTACAGTTTCTAGCAATATGTCCAAAATTATGACAATTATAACATTCAACTGCATAATTCATTAAAGGAGAAAAAACATTTCTGCTTGTGAAATTCCTTTGAGATACATTATGCCTGCAATCTGAAATCTTATGGCCATAAGCATTGCATTTAAAACAATAAACAGAAAAGGAATGATTAAACCTGGGTGCCGGTCTTTGCCAGTTTGAAGTAGGAGCCATGAATCTTCTCCTTCTTGGATGTGTGACTTTTGTGAATCCATCTTTGTCAAGTACTCTTCTTGAGTCTGGCATTATTGCTTTCTTTGGCATGATTTGTTTTTTCTAGGTCAACCCTGATCTTTTCTTCTTTCTTTATGGGTTCTACATTCAAGGCCTTTGAACCCTTTGATGATTCTCCTTCATCGAAGCCTAAACCAAATTTGATGCCGAAAGGCCTTTGGTTATTTAACATTTTATCCAGCTTTACAGTACTTTCTTCAAACTTATGAAAATAGTTCAATTTTCTATTCATCTCCTCTAACTGCATTCTTAACTTAACAATGTCTTCCTCTAGCTTGCTGCATTCAACCGTCTTTACAGTTAATTGTTCATCAAGAACTTCAGACATTTTCTTGAATTCCTCTGTCTGTATTTTTAAACTGTTTATTATGTCAGTGGCATCTTCTAGTTTTCTTGAAAACTTTTTGTTCTTTTTCCTTTCAACACTCAACTCTTCAAGTGCAACAACCAATTCTCCTTCCAGATAAACTTCAGCCTCATCTTTAAAGTTTTCATCACCTTCCCGATTTTCTTCTGCTTCTTTCCTCTTCAAGTGCCATGAACAGAGCTTCACCTTTTTCTTCTTCGGAATCCTCATCCGAGCTTTCTTCGAAGTGCTGACATTCTTGGATATGAAGCTTTTCTTCTTGAAGTTGTTCTTTCTAAAATTTTGTTTCTTCTTCCAGTCACCTTTTTCTTGGTGTGAGCCTTCACCATTTTTGGTTTTCTCCTGCATTGGACATTTGGCTGCAAAATGACCGACTCCTCCACAATTGAAGCACTTAAAAGGTAGCTTTCCTCTATATTTTCCTTTTCCCTTTGTGAGTTTTCGAACAAAATTAGCTTCTGTTTCATCCAAGTGTCTCTTCATCCTCGGATTCATGTTCAACTTTTATATTCTTGTGTGCTTTAAAAGTCGCTTCTCTCGTCTATAGACTTGGTTTGTCCTATTCTCATTTCATATGCTGTCAGGGAACCATGCATCTCATCCAAGCTGAAGTTGTTTAGATCTTTTGCCTCTTCTATTGCAGAAACTTTGGAGTTAAATCTTTTGTGCAGGTTTTTGAGAACCTTTTTCACAACAACTGCATCATCAATTTCTTCACCGAGTCCTCTGATTGCATTAATGATTCCGTTGACTCTCAACATATAAGCCTCTATGTTCTCATCTTCATTCATTTGTAGTGCTTTGAACTGTGCTCGATGAGTTTGCAGCTTGGCTTCCTTGATCTTGCTGTCTCCTTCATGGATGCTCTTCAGTTTATCCCACATGTCTTTTGCTGATTTACAGCTCATGACTCTTATCAGTTCACTGTCAACAAGCCCACACATTATGGCATTCTTAGCTTTGGAGTTGTTCTCAAATTTTTTCTTCTCAGTAGTATCTGTTGGAGGAGTAGTGGGTGTTGTGTATCCACTATCTACAGAATCCCAAATATCATATCCCAATGCACTCAGATATGTTTGCATCCTGAGTTTCCAAAAAGTGTAATTTGTTCCATCAAATAAGGGAGCTTTGTTGGATGAGAATCCTTCACCGCCTGCCATTGTTTCTTCCAAGATCTCCTTAGCTGATTAAGCTTGAACAAGGAACCTTGCTCTGATACCAATTGATATTCACACAATGACACTGAGAGGGGGGGGTGAATCAGTGTAGCTATTAATTTTAATATCTACAACATTTAATATGAAATAAAGAGAACTTGAAAACTAGAAAAACAAATTGAACAAGAGAGCACACCACAACACTCAATATACCGAGGTTCACCAATTTGGCTACTCCTCAAAAATGACTGCTTGGACTCCAATCCAAATCCAGTCTTTGCAAAATATCAATTTTACAAATACTTTACCAGCATCTACTGGAAGGAGCACCAACCCCTTAATTTTTTGCTGCAACAGATGGAGCACCAACCCCTAGTACCAAGCACCAACTTGGACTGCAATTTTGATCAATTTAAAATGACATAAGAATGTCTTCACTTCATGCACGACCCTGACTGGTCTGCAATTAACCCAACTCTGCACACTCTCACGGCTCTACTAATTTTTCTCTTGACTCTTTTCTAACCCTCTTTTTACAACAATTTCCCTCTATACAGACAACTTTATTCTCTCGCACGATTATCCTTTTATAACCCTTTTCTCATCAACTCTTTCTTCTATACTTTTCAATCCTGTATGCAATCAATGACATTCTCCAACTGTTCAAATTCTTTTTTTTTCCAATCTTCCATTAATACTAAATCTTATTTCTACATTCTTTTGAAAGCTTTTTCCGATCCTTCATATTTGATTCTTCGAATGCTTTTCCAGTCATGCATATACAGCTGTTCTAGTGCATGACTAACACTTGTCAATCTGTAACTACAGATCTGACATCAGTTACTTTTTACGTAACTGGCTGCATGATTTTTCTGTATGCTTTTTCGACACGTGTCACCTTGCATGCTCCTTCGGCTTTTACCTGCCAACTGTTACCTATCGCGATATCGTGACACTTTTTGTAGCCGTACCCTTCATGCCCTTGTTGTCACGAAATCGTGACCATTTTGGCTTTTGAAAGCTTTCCCTCTATTCATGTCACAAAATCGTGACACTTTGAACATTTGCTGACGTCATCCTTAATGATGTCATGAAATCATGACGCTTTCGGCTTCCAGGCTTCTCCTTGCACCTTGTCGCGAAATCGTGACACTTTCAGCTTTTGTTGACGTCATCCTCAATCTTGTCACGAAATCACGACGCTTTACTTCCAACTTTCCTTGCACCTTGTCGCGATATCGCGACACTTTCACTTTTGACGTCATCATCATTCTTGTCACGAAATCGTGACACTTTCCTTCCAACTTTCCTTGCACTGTCAGAAATCGCGACATTTTCAATTTGACGTCATCCTCTTTGTCGCAAATCGCGACACTTTCTTCCATACACTCTTCTTTCCAACCAAATGGAACATGTCACGAAATCGTGACGTTCTCTGCTTCCGTACAATCTTTGCTTCATGCAGTAGCGAAATCGTTACAACTTTGTGCCTTGTGCTTTCGACTTGCTACATCTTTAAGTTTTGCAATTTTGAATGGTAGCGAAATCGCTACACCTTTGTTTCCATACATTTTGTCATGCAGCGAAATCGCTACACCTTCTTGTTTGTGCCTTTTCACTTGTAGCGAAATCGCTACACCTTTGTTGTCATTCATTTTATCATGCAGCAAAATCGCTACACCTTTGTTGCCATTCATTTCAACATGCAGCAAAATCGCTACACCTTTGTTGCTGAGCATTCTCTCTCCTCTTCGGGTCGCGAAAACCCGACGTGTCGCGATATCGCGACACTTTTCGTTGCAAGCTCCTTTCCTCCATTTATGTCACGAAATCGTGACATCTTTTCACCTTGCTTCCTTCTCTGCCAGCATGTCGCGAAATCGTGACAGTTTGCCTTTCACTTTCTCTCTCCTCGGCCATGTCGCGAAATCGCGACAATTTGGCATGCACTTTCTCTCTCCTCGGCAATGTCGCGAAATCGTGACAATTTTTCTTGCATTTTCTCTCCTCGGCAATGTCGCGAAATCGCGACAATTTTTCTTGCATTTTCTCTCTCCTCGAATGTCCAAATCGCGACAATTTTTCTTTCATTTTCTCTCCTCGGCAATGTCGCGAAATCGCGACAATTTTTCTTGCATTTTCTCTCTCCTCGGCTTTGTCGCGATATCGCGACAAAAAACATGTCGCGATATCGCGACAGTTTTCTTCCTTGTCTTTTTTTGCCAATTTTTGAATCTGGGTCACCTCTGTTTTCCTTGAAATTCACTGCACTTGATCTGACTGACCTCTGAACTGCATCAACTGCATCAATCTGTCTGTGTTGACAACAATGACAATACTTTTGCAATTCTTTTGCTGCACCTTGCTCAACATCATGTAAGCCCAAGTCATGGAGGAGTCTCCTCCCTCTTGGGAAGGCATGGCCGCCACATGGCATCCCTGCATGCCCCTCCAAAGAGACCCCATGGGTCTATAAAATGGTGGACTTTTCCCACCCAAAAAAAAAAAGAGAAGTTGGTAGGCATTTTTCAAGCAACGAAGTGCTGCCAAATTGAACACCCTATTGCACCCCTTTTCGATTCATCTCTTCTACATCCTTAATATCTTTCGTAGGAGAGGTTATTGGGTGGATATTGGAAGGGTGAATCCAGACCTTAGAACCCGACATTTGACCACATTAATCCATCAATTTTCCGACAACACAATCCCAAGATATTTTGGGCCCATCCCTAGTGGATTGGCATCAAAAATCAAGTTCTAACGGGGGCGGCCCGCTTGGGCACCCCACACTTTTTGTTAGTTTCATTTTAGTCTATTCTGTTATTGTTTGATTATCCTGCATTACGTTCTACGCTGTTTAGATAGCTCACAATCTGGATTGCAGTAGACATTTATCGAATATTATCATGCTTTATGTTCTACGCTGTTTAGATAGCTCACAATCTGGATTGCAGAAGACATTTATCGAATATTATCATGTTTTACGTTCTACGTTGTTTAGATAGCTCACAATCTGGATTGCAGTAGACATTTATCGAATATTATCATGCTTTACGTTCTACGCTGTTTAGATAGCTCACAATATGGATTGCAGTAGACATTTATCGAATATTATCAGGCTTTACGTTCTACACTTTTTGTTAGTTGAATGCAGATTGGCTGACTGTTTCAATGGCAGTGGCCCTCTGGTAAAGTTTTTTGGTTTTTGTCAAACGTGCAGGTCATTTAAAATCATTTTACTCATCGATTTAGCTAATATTTTACATGTATCTTTTATCGTTTTTAGAGAACAAGTTCTTCTTTGCAACAGGTGCTACTAACAACGTCATTGTGTCTATGAACGCAAGATAAGCAGCGAGAAGCAAAGATTTATCAGCATAAGCGGCGGCAATACTCTGGCCCGCCCATTTTAAATGTGGGCATGCGGAAGATGGAAGACTAAGTCGTGATTGTAATCCAAAAACTCATTTAAACGCTCCTAACCCCTAAAAAGGAAGGAGGCATCTTTGTAACCGAGGTTAAAAGAATTCAATAAAAAGGGCTGTGATTTCTCTAATTTCTTTTGTCTCTGTTTGATTGGCTTCTTTCATTTCATGCTTTGCACTCTTTAAGACTGAGGCGTTTATTTGTATTTTGAATGTATCGCAAATAGTCTTTCTTTCAAAACTTCCAGAATCTCGTGCTTTCAAGTATATACCTTTAAAGATACATTTAAATAACCAAATGATAAAATAAACTCTAACGAATGCGTTATTTTATTAAATGCCTGCAGAAAATTGACTAGCTGTCTCAACGTGTTACTGATTACATCAGATATATCACGTCAATATACGTAAATTTCTCTAATGTCGACGACAAAAACGATAATTTGAAACTTTAGCACTTGATTTGCCACTTTTTCAAAATACCTAGCAGACTAGCGCTAACAGTAGTTTTATAGCCATGAAGACTCCAGTAGCTCATAGATTTTTCAAAGAAAAATTGAAGCCATACCATGTGATGTTTACCTCGTCTTCATACATTTCGGGCTTCAGACTGCACAGTTCTAAACATTGTTTTAAATTCGCATGGAAAAACACAGCAATTTAATTTTGGAGAGTTACTAGGTAATTCTTGGAAAACTTGGTAATGACCCAGTAATAATTTAAAAAAAAAATAAAACCTAAGAAATGTTTTAATAAATAGAAAAATTAAACAACAATTGAAGAGCCAAATTTCAATTAAATATTGATTATATTGCAAATTTTAAACTACTATCTAGAGAACATGGACATACATAAAAACAGAACAGAAAATAGTTTGGTTATTAATTTTTAGAGAAGGCATTTGAAACATTCGCAACCAAACATTTTTGGAGAGCATTAAATCAAGGCCGTTCCCAAAAAAATATTTTAAAACAATAAATATTAAAATTAATTAAAAATATATATACATTAATGGTACCAAGTCAATAAATTATGATATATAAAGTAATAGCCTGCATCCTGTAATCCATAACAGCCTCTTATTAAGCCCTGTACTATTAAGTTGGGGATATTTATGTTTGTATACTAGTTTTGGCTAGCTGTGGTCAGAGTTCACTCTCTTCCTTTAAAAATATATTTAATTTTTTATTTATAATTTCCAATCTTAACCAAATCTTTTAGAGGTCAGATGGTGAATATTAAGTGAAATGATAAATATTCGTGTGCCATGCTATGCTTGTGGATTGTCATGAGTTGGTGTTGTGTGATGATAAATTGCAATGTCACATGCCTACAGGAGGAAAGATAGCTCTAGTGTATTAAAGGAGAACTACACTGCAGATGTATTGCCTTCATGGCAGAGCTCTAATTGTTGTGGATGAGGTAGTGTTGAGTGCAGCAAACATACATCTCATGGCGTAAAACTTGATCTCATTGGGATGGCGATCGGTCCACTGCACAGGGGAATATCTTTGTGTTTATCCATCCAGGAAAAAAAAATCACAGACCATGTCCACAAATTATGTTACATGTGATAACGTTGAACCTTCACCATCACCATCAACGTCTAGACAAAAAAAAGACTTAGCATTCAGACGCTCGGTAGACGTGTAAGCGAGGGCCTATGAAGATGCCGCCATAGATAATGCTAGCAAGCCGTCCTCCAATGAGGGGACCCACCCAGTGGTCCTTCATGTCCGAGCTCATCAATGAAGGCCCGAAGGAGCGCACAGGGTTCATGGAACCCCAGAGAATGGACCCGCCACCAAAATGTTGGTGGCAGTAATGAATCCAATCCCCGCTCCTTACCGTACCCGTTCGAGTCTCCACGAATAATCGTTGTGTACTCAAAGGGTAATGGTCGGCAACTTGAAAAAAACTCGGAGGCCTAGTTAAGCCGCAAGTTTTGCCGCTACTCGCGGTATACCTGCCAGCTTTAAAACACTGGTTCTAAATAATCCTCCCAAAAGTTGACTTGCTCTTAAATTAAAAAATTCATCCAAGGATTATTGTTCAATGGTTATTAGCTATGCATACCATAGAGTTCAATGAGGAAGAATTTGATAAGAGAAGCATAGTGGAGGATTATCTAGACATTTTGGACATTTTGGAGTGGATAAAAAATTGAGTCAATTTTATACAAAGTTACTATTATTCATGAGTGAATGTATATGACAAAAGGTTTGTGTAGTATTAAAGAATTTTTTAGCATGCCAAGGGAAGAATTCAAAATATCAGGTTGTATCAACCATTACCAATATCAGAGAGGTGATGGGAGAATGTTAGCATGGATATTATTCTTGGGTTGCGAAGGACGCAAATGGGTAATTATTATATTTTTGTTGATAGATTCTCGAAGATGGCATATTTCATACCTTGTAAGCAAATAAATTATGTTACCCATATTGCTGAATTATTTTTTGAGAAGTTGTAAGGTTGCATGGTTTGTCAAAGAGCATTGTGTCAAATGGAGATGCAAAGTTGATCATTTTAGGTGTACCTTGTGTAAGAAGTTGGGTACCAAGTTAATATTTAGTTCAAATTATCATCCACAAACAAATGAATAAATTAAATTCATGAATAAAAGCCTTAGGAATTTGCTATGATGTATAGTTGGTAAGAATCCGAAGTTGTGGGATATTGTATTGGCACATGCAAAATTTACTTATAATAATTTAGTGAATCATAGTATAACCAAAAATCCATTTCAAATTGTGTATGGCATTCATCCCAAGGGAGTATATGAGTTACAGAGTATAGTTGAATTGCAAAAGCCTAGTGTTTTGGTGGAGGATTTTGTCAAGTATATGCAAGACTTGCATTGTCAAGTGAAGGTTGATTTAGAAAATAATGTCCTAAAATACAAGCAACGTCTGACCTCAAGCATCGAACACAAGAATTATAGGTTAGAGACTTGGTTTTGGCATCTTTGTGGAAGGAAAGTTTTCCAAAGGTACATACAATGAAGTCAATTAGAAGAAGATTTGATTGTGTAAGGTCTTCAAGAAGTTTGTTGTTAATGCATATAAAATTGAGCTTCTTGAAGGGATCAATATTTTGTAGATCTTTAAAGTAGCCAACCTATACACATATTATGGTCTACTTATTGATGAGGATGAAGCTGACATAACTAATATCCAAGCATAAAAATGGATAATGTAGTTTCCTAAGAAGAAATACGACAAATATGAAGCCATTATATACTCTAGAGTAGCAAGGACGACACAATGCAAGACATATCATGAATATTTGGTTAAGTGGAAGAATCAAAATGTAGATATTGCAACACGGCTAACACCTTCCAAGATTTCCAAGTATGGAGTATTCATTAATGACTTCTAGAATGAGGATGATGTGAGAGCATCTAGCTGGCAACAACCAAATAAAAAAACCATGAATAATCAACTAGAAACAACATATCATGCCAACTAAATATAGTTGTAATTTCATGCAAAAGGATGAATTGATAAAAATAAAACTGGTTTTTCCACTATTGTCTAGTTGGATGATTTGTATTTTTAGGAAAAAATAAAATAGAAGTCTCACCATGAAAATTAATTTTGAAATCACGGTTTTCATTATTATAAATAGGAACGGATAAATTGAAAAGAGGGATGATGAGAAGGAGAGAAGAGAGAACTTCATATGAGAGGAAATAAATTTTGTCATGAGTGTTCTATGTGTTTTGCAATCATGCTATGTAAAAGTTATGCCATAATTAATTTGATAAAAAAATCTTTATTTTGTGTGTGACTCTTTAAGAAGATATATATGTATATTACGAGTTTTTAAGATCTGTGTTGTAGGTGTTCATAATTTGTGTTGGTTGTTGTAATATTGTAATCTAAAAGAGGTTGTTGATGAAGAATAAATACTACTGATCGAGTGAGGTAACACTTTTAAGAGAAATAACATTGTGTGAGTAATCTTGTCAAAAAAACCTATCATCTTAGACTAAACCCTATCGTCAAACAACTAGGAGCTTTTGACATGAGGAACAACTTAGAGCTACCGACATGAGGAAGATCATCATCGTAGCTGGAACATGCCATCTTAGCTAGTGAAGTGTTGCCAATATTACACTATATACCCCCATAATATATGCAATGCAAAAAAAATTCCATTTGCCATCACAACCAAGGAGTTGCCATCATAAAATTATGTTGTCTCTATCTAAGGGAAAAAAACTTGTCAACATAAGTTATTGCCCACCAAAATTGACACCTGCCATCATTGGTTGCCTACCATCACAGTTGTTAATTGCCAACATAACCAAGTAGTCGTCATAGTTGAATTATCATCTTGAATGTTGGAAAGTATCGTCATAAAAACTACCGACATGATAACATGGGAAAAAAAACTCGAACTTCTTCATTATTGATCCGTCAACAGAGAAATGCTATCTAGGTCTTTCGTCCTACTAGTCACCATCACTTTTAGCTTTTGATGTAACGAGCACTAGGAGATAACAATCACAAGATGCAGAATAATATGAAAGAAAGTAAATCTGCTAGATGACTAAAATATGCAATAAATATAAATGATATAAAAGAATACAATGTAGCTATGGAGAAAATGAACACTCCATTATAAAGCTATTGAACTACATTGCACCCATCACCAATGGATGATGATACACACAAAACTATCCTATGCAATAAGCTACATGATCACACTATGTCCCCCAACTTTATATCTATCTAATAGTGAGGCCTTTCTTATATAGGTAAAATAGATTACTTGGTCAACACTTTACCTAGTTGTACAAGAGACACCTTGCACATTAACACTTATACATTTATTAAATTAAATAAAGTAACTAGATAACTTACCTCTAAAATAATCTAAATATATACCTACAAAGATACATTTACATAAAGCAAATGATGAAATAAACTCTAGCCAATGCATTATTTTATTAAATGCCTCCAAAAAATTGACTAGCTCTCTCAACGTGTTACTGACTACATCAGATATATCATATCCGTCAATTAGCTTTTTATACGTAAATTTCTCTACTGTCGACGACAAAAAATGATAATTTGAAACTTTAGCACTTGGTTTGCCACTTTTTCAAAATACCTAGAAAACTAGCGCTAATAGTAGTTTTATAGCCATGCAGACTCCAGTAGCTCATAGATTTTTCAAAGAAAAATTGAGGCCATACCATGTGATGTTTACCTCGTCTTCATACATTTCGGGCTTCAGACTGCACAGTTTTAAACATTGTTTTAATTTGCATGGAAAAACACAGCAATTTAATTTTGGAGAGTTACTAGATAATTCTTGGAAAACTTGGTAATGAGCCAGTAATAATTGAAAAATAAAATAAAACTTAAGGAATGTTTTAATAAATAAAAAAAAAAACAACAATTGAAGAGCCAAATTTCAATTAAATATTGATTATATTACAAATTTTAAACTACTATCTAGGAGAACATGAAATTACATAAAAACAAAACATAAAATAGTTTGGTTATTAACTTTTAGAGAAGGCATTTGAAACATTCGCAGCCAAACATTTTTGGAGAGCATTAAATCAAGGCCATCCCAAAAAAAATATTTTAAAAAAATAAATATTAAAATTAATTTAAAATATATATACATTAATGGTACCAAGTCAATAATTATGATATATAAAGTAATAGCCTGCATCCTGTAATCCATAACAGCCTCTTATTAAGCCCTGTACTATTAAGTTGGAGGTATTTATGTTTGTATACTAGTTTTGGCTAATAATTTCCAATCTTAACTAAATCTTTTAGAGGTCAGATGGTGAATATTAAGTGAAATGATAAATATTCGTGTGCCATGCTATGCTTGTTGATTGTCATGAGTTGGTGTTGTGTGATGATAAGTTGCAATGTCACATGCCTACCGGAGGAAAGATAGCTCTAGTGTATTAAAGGAGAACTACAGAGTATAAATACCAGAAGATATTTATTAATATCTCTAGAATAGGTTTATAAATATCTTTATTTAGTATCAGAGCATGATTATTGGCTTCAAGGGGATGCCTTTGTTACTAGGGTTTAGTTCAGTCTAAGAAAAATAATGGTATTTTGGGTTTGTAATAAACCTATTTTTGAGTGGGATTTTTGTGCAGATAAATCCAGTGTGAAGAAAAATGGCTAGCAATACAAGGAAGATGTAAAAGTTTAACAACCAGAGTTTTGAATTACGAAAGCTAAAAATTAAATATTTTCTTGTGGATAGAGAGCAATGGGTTGTTGTGTTAGGAAAAAAACTCGTGAAGATATCACAAAAATATTAGGAGAAGCTAGAGAGGAAGGCAAACAATATTATCTGGTTGTGTCAATTTAGTGTTGATCAATGACTCTAGCAAAAATAGTGCTAAGAAGCTATAAGAGAATTTAAGGGCTTTATATTAGTTAAAGTCTTTCATAAATAAATTGTTCTTTCAAACGAAGTTGTATATCCTTTGGATGAATGATGAAATTCTATAGCATAATATTTCATTGTGTTTAACACGATGGTATCTTAGTTAGCCTTTATTGATATTAAAATAACTAAATAAGATAAGTGTATTAGTTTTTTATGTTCTTTGCAGATTTATTGAATAATCTGCTTTTGGCTATTGGGTGTTCTAGTGCAACTACTTTAAGGTTTGAAGATAAGGTTACATCCTTGTTATCAAAATAAATGAGGTGGAAATATATGGAGGAATCATCCAAGGATCTCTTTTTTATAAGGGGTTGTTCCAAAGATACAAACAAGCATAACTCTAAGGACAAGTTGAATTCAAGAAGATCTAAATCTCTAAAACAATTTATAAAAAAATACAATAAACATGGTAAATTTGGGCATTTGAAGGAAGACTTAGATCCAAAAATATTGGTAAAACTAAGGGATATGATGATGTTTTTTCCAAATAAGCAAAGAGTTTCATAAAATAAGGAGAGATGTATACTTGGTATCTTTGAGTACACATTTAGATCATGATGCATAATTGATCAACTCAAGGGCTTCTTTTTGTATGACTCCTCACAAAGAATAGTTTTATAAATATAAAAAGTATAATAGATGTGATGTCTTCTTAGGAGATGACTCAACAACTAGGATCATAGGACATGGAAGGGTCAAACTATTATTGAATATGGAAGGGTTAAAATCCTCCCTAGTATTTTGTATACTTGAATACTGGCAATAAACTTGATACTAGTCAGTAGAATGGGTGGTGTAGGTGTGGAGATAATATCTAAAAATAATTCTTATAGGATGGTTAAAGGAAAAATGGTGCTAACAAGAGGAGTTCAAACTGGAACATTGTACTATGTTTCATTTATAGTTGATTTTTCAAGGCATGCATGAATATATTTCTTTCAAAAAAATATGAGGTCTTTACAAAATTCAAAGAGTGTAAGGATCTTGTAGAAAACCAGATTGAGAAGAAGATAAAGATGTAGAAAACCATATTGATCACTTTACTATTGTGACATTTTATGTTGATGATATGTTATTAATTAGAAAAATAACATTGGACTATTGTAAACTTGATTTTGATATACTTGCATGGCATAATAGATTATACAATCTACTATCAAGAAAATCCTAAACCAAACAAGATGTTGAATGAATAAGGTTTTATTGATGTAGATTGAGCTCGAGATCCTGATTGTTAAAGATCCACATGTGATTATATATTTAACTTGTTTGGTGGGGTATTCAACTAGATGAGCAAGAGGTAATTTATAGTGTAGAATTAAACTACAACAGTTGAGTATATGGTAGCCACTCATGCAAGTAAGGAAGCAATATGGTTAAAAATATTATGCACTGATGTTGGATTCATATAGGGAGTTGTAAGGCTAAATTATGTAAATCAAAGTGTAATATATCTGGTAAAAAACCTTGGTTATCATTATTATACAAACCATATTATTGTACAATGCAATTTTATTATTTACATGGTTGAAGACAAGAAGGTATCATTGCAGAAAATTGATAATATAAAAAATGTTGTAGATTCATTAACTAAGCTTGTAAGTATTAAGACGTTTTCTTGGTGTAGGGAGACAATGGGCTTAGTTGTCCTATAAAACTATATTTTTATTTGTATAGGCCCCACCACAAAGTACTCAAAAAATGTAATATTGTTCGATGTGTTGTATTATTTGTAGATAAATAATAATAACAATAAAATTGTATACCTCAACACAATGTGCAAGGTCTTTATTTTTGGGATGATCTCCTTAATTATCAAGCATTGATGTTTTAGCCCATTTTTATACTCTTTGTATTCTAATACCAATTGGTAGTTTAGGATTGTTTAGTGCTACAAGATACTTATATATATATATATTGTAACTCCTTTATTAAAAGTGCATAATAATATAAATAAAAATATATGGCTATGAGTTTCTAATATTTTTCTAATCAATAACTTCTAAAATAAATATGTTTGTATATTGTGGATGCATGCTATTTTAGGATTATGTTTGCATTAAAATCTCTATAATAGGTTTATCAATATCTTTGGATTGAAACACGTTCTACATTTATTATGAACTTTGAGTATAACTTATGGTTTATGACTGACTAATATCTATTTCTTTGCTAAAAAAGGTATATCAAAAATATATACAAATATAAAATATAAAATCCATAAAGAATATTTATTTAATTTGTTTTAATTTTCAATAATTTCACATACATAACAAAGTTTACTTATAAATACTTCAAAACCCTAATCACTATGATGATAAATATTTGAATCTATTTTTAATTATAGTCAAATAAACAATAGGAAAGGTAGTTTTTGATTCCTCTATGTATAAAAAAAACTCAAATAAAAAATAATATATTTATTCTCTATAATTTTATAATTTTTATGTTTTGTGTTTGTGTATATATATAAAACACCATATTTCCATCATGGTAAGTATTGATATTGCGCATGGTTGAAAAGCTAGGGTGAATGATATATTTGTTATTATTATTTGATAATTAATTAAAGGAGAGGGTTTTGAGAGGATCCCACAATCATTACAACAATCTTCAATTGAAGGCTAACAACCAACAACCTCAAGGGACCAATCAACCAATACATTGCTTGTAGAAAGTACAACTTCTAGGCTAAAAGCACCAATCGATACCCCACAAAAGGGGTCAAAAATTCCAAACGGAGGTAGAAATTACCAAGATATAACATTAAAATATCACAAGTAGCAAAAACACCACAAAAAAGTCCTTCCAAAAATATGGATTTGAAATTTAAAATTGAAAAACTCACTTTAACCAGATTTGATAATTATAGAAAGTGAGACCTAGAAAACCAACCATGGAAATCAAAACCCAAAGGCTAGGAAAATGAAAGTAAAATCTTGCCATGACCAGAAGCACAAGAATTGATTTTTTTTTTTTTAAATACTCTTTAGAGTGCTTCCAAGCTACAAAACCACCTAGAAGCCAAAATCGAAGCCCAATGGAGAGCACCGCAAAACCAAAAGTAGGATTGCAAAATCCTACCCCCAAGAAGGAAAAAAATAGAGTGCAAAAGAAGGATTGAAGATTGAAACTATTGTTTTTCCATGAAATGAAACCAACTATAGGCACCCAAGCAACTGACCAACATTTAAACAAAAACTCACTTCTTCCATAGAACAAATACCTGCAACAAAACATGTGTATTCTAACTCGAAGGTTCAGGCCATCAAAAATCCATCATGATAGCATAGGTGCACAAATATTGGAGAAAAAACCAAACCAAATATTGGATAAAGTAGAGAAAATCCACCTAGCATTGAAGTAGAAGCCATGAAAAACAACTAAGTAGACCTGAAACTAGAAGCATGAATCATATGGTAATTTTGCTTTGCACTAATAATTCTAGGTTAAAAACCAACTAGGGATGAGTTGCATCCCCACCAAAAAGTACCCTCAAAACCCCCATAAATTAGGATTCTTTGAGAGAAAAAATTGAAACCCTAAATCAATATGAATGACTTACAAATCACACAGGGATGGAATACCAAAACTCACCTCTACCATAGGAAAGAGACCAGTACCATATCACCAACCTTCCAATGAAGGCCTAGGTAACATCAAAACACCCCTGCCCTTGGATAGACGTCTACTAGAATAACACCCAACATAGGAACCAAAGATTTACCACACCATCTCATACACACAGTTCTTGTGACTCACCCAACAACCAATTATTAAAACAAAGAATAAAAAGAGGATACACCAATCCAAAAAGGAAAACTATTATACATAGATAAATCCTACCAACCAAACACCACCAACCAAGAAAAACAACTAGAGAACAACCACACTTAGGAACAATGGAAAAATAGATTTAAATATTCAACATAGTATCTAAGTAGAAAAGAAAAATATGAAATAAAAAATGAAAGCCTTGGTTCCCTGGGATCAAGAACTACCACCACTACTGAAGCTAGATATTGAAATCTTTGTCAACCATCGAAGCTAGGGAATAGAGCCAGCCATGGGAACACCAACCAAATTTTTTTGACAACATCACAAATCACCCAATAGGGTTTGGATCAGAATTTGCCCCCCTAAACCTAATACCAAAACCAAAAAAAATGGAAGAAAAATGACCAAGCCCCGTAACTAACAGAGGACCCTAGCAATAGAGCCACCACTCAACCAGAGCAATGGAGTAAGTGAAGTCAGAAATAGCCAAAGGAACAATAGCCAAAATTTTCATAGCATTACAAAACATCCAAAAAGGTTTGGGTCAATATTTGGCCCTCCTTAAACCCAATGCCAATACCAAAAGAAAAGTGAAAAAAATTAACCAAGATCCCACCACTGACAAAAATTCAACAAATAAATTCACCCAACTAACCAACCAAAGCAACACAGATCCAGATCCAACTAGAGGGTCAATAGCTAGGGTTATTCACAGCATTACAAACAACACAATATCACCTTGAAAAATTTGGGTTGGCATTTGGCCTAACCCCTAACCTATATATTCTGAAATGACAATGCCAAACCCATAAGAGATATGGAAAAACCCAACAAGACTCTCCAAAAAGACAAAAACCCTAATCACAGATCCATCCAACCATAGCATATATAACAAGCAGTCAATTCTAGTAGAGAAAAACAAAAGGCCTCTTACTCAAAGGATTTGAGAGTGCAGGAGCCAAAGTCGAAGGCCTCCACTCATAAAATATAGTTATTATTATTATTTATTACAAAAACATATATATATATATTAAAAAAAGAAATGCCAAAAAATATTATAAATTATTATTCTTATTTTATAAAATTAATTTAAAATAAGAAAAAGATTAAAAAATAAGGACGAAAATGGTTTAGGTATATTATGACATATGATTATGAGAAATTAATTTTATAAAATTAATTAAAATAAATAAATTTAAGAAAAGGAAAAAAAAAACAACGGCTCCACTTATTATGGGTGGCTCCACCATTATTATTCACCATTATTATGTGTTATTGTTAGGATGTTTTGATATTTATGATTTTCCTCGTATCGTTTCGTTTGATAGATATATATAATTGTATTCTTTTGTTTTTTATTCTTCCTTTCATTTTTATTCGATTTTATATATTTTTTAAACTTTTATAGTTTTTTAAAGACATTTTTGTTGTTTTTTTTCATATATTTTTTCCTTTTTCTTTCATTATTATTTTTTGTCTTTATGTAAATATTGTCTTATTATTTACATCATAATAATATTTTTTTATAAAAGCTATAAAATCAATTAATACTGTGCGTGCATAATGTTCATCATATTGAATTCATATCTTCGTATTTTTCATTATGTGGTTATACAATACATCTTTGGTGTAAATTATGCATATAGAAATGTACAAATAATGTAAAATAAACATACATGCATCATGTTTTTTAATTTTATATAAGATAAGCCTTATTTATGATACATTGTAATTGTACAATTATCTTGGTGTAACAAGCTTCATTAAAATGATATTATACCAAATTATATTTTCACAAATATTTTATCTTGATTTTTCATTAAGATGTATGAATTTAAATACAATTTTTTGTTTATATAATTTTATCAATTATGGAGCAAAATGTTTACACTACTATTTAAGTAGATCTTAAAGAGAACATGAGATAATATGTTTTTGATATATATATATTCCTATTTTAATAAGTTGTGTGGCTTCTATTGGGTTCTCTTTAGTGAAAATAAAAGAATATTATATTGCTCTTGTTACATTTTTTCATGTTAAGTAAACCATATCCAACTTCTCTTTTTATCAAAGATATTTTTTATTTTCATTTTTTATCAATGATATATGTTTTCTTCCTCAAACTACTAAGTTTTCACAATTAATTTGGTGAAGGGCATCCACCCAACACACACAAAACTTAAATCAAAGAAAAATTCAAAAGAAACACAATATCTAATATTATTTCAATGAAATGAATTATAGAATTAGAGTTACAATGCTACGACCACAAGGTCAATTTTATCAGAAAGAAATTTGAATGCAAATCTACAAGCCGGAGCCACGATCTATTTTCCCGATCTACCTTTTGGTGATCCCTCTCCCCCCTTTAATAACTTCCATAGAACATTCTAGAAGGCGTAACTTCCATTTTCCCACCTAGGAAGATATTCTTTTGAAATTTGAATTTTCATTCTCCTTCCTAGAAAGATATTCAAATTTGAATTTTTATGGCACAGTTTCTCAGAACCCTAACTTTTGACTCGGGTGTCCAATTGGCTATTATAATAGAGGATTGGAAATATTTTGAAGGAATCTACAACATAGAAATCATCTAAAAATATTTTTTTCAAATTTTGATCCTTCTTTTGGGTCTGTAAGGTCTTAAAGTTGTATTTTTAAACCTTTTTGGCAATATTTCTTGAGACAGAAGCTTTAATATCTCTCAAACTGTTTAGGATATTGGGGTGATTCTTTTTCCATCAGATATTGGTCTCTCAATGTGGACACAATACTTTTAGAAACTCAAGGTGCACTTTATGTGTCTTCCTCGCACTCACGATTGAAGAGCAGTCTTTTGCTACTTCTACAATGATCTATCCATATTCAAATATTTAGCTCCTTCCTCGTGCACTGAAATATATGTATCTACACACAAGAAACTGAAATTGATTAATAGCATGTGTGGATTAAGATGAAATCATAAAGATGCATGCAACATTGAATACAAAAAGTGCAATAGATAATACAAAACTACTCCAAATTATACCAAAACTTAGCCTAATGTATATTAGGAATGATTTATGCAGAAATTGAAATGAAATTTCAAGCAAAATCCATGGCCATCCCTAGGTGTTCCAATTGAGACTGTCATCACAAAAATCCTAATTGAAGGTAAAAAAATACTCCAAATCTCACCAAATGCTAGTATCATGTATGTAAGCTAATTTAAAAATGATTTACACTGAAATTAACTCAAAATTGTGTGCCAATTCATGGTAATATCTAGGTGTTCCAATTGGGATTGTTAACCTTCCCAGGTGGGGAAAACCATCAAACCAGGCGGTTTTTTACCACCAATTCCTCTAGGATCTAGTCTAGAATACTCCTAGGGGTTTTGTCGTAAAATTTGGTAAAAAATGGGCAGGTTTTGGAAAGTATGTGCGTATTTCAAGATATATTGGAAACGCCTTCGATTGATGAAGAATCCAAGGGCAAATACAAGGGTAAAATGGGAGAGTGAATCTTAGTAGCACTTTGTGGTGAATTCTTGCAAATACCTCTCTCTAAAATTTGTTGTAAAGACTCCAATTTATAGCCTAAGAGGGTCATATGGTCAAAGGGGCAAGTTGGGGAATGTATGGCAGGTGCCACCACTTGTCAAAATATTTTCCATGCATTGGGTGGAAGAGGCCTCTAATTTGGGCCTTTAATTTGTAGGTTTTTATGGCTTTGGCAGACCCTCAATATGTCAGAAGTCATTGGGCAGGATAAATGGTAGAATTTGATTACCATTTGTCCCACCCTTGCCTTTTTAAGGGGCCTAGACCATGGTCATCCTATCTATGGATGGTTTTTGGTGGCCGCCCTTGGGTGGGATGACCATAAAATATGGAAAAAAGTGGGGTAATCCTTTCCAAACGTGGTTAGGACCACTATTTAACCCCTGAGGGTTGCCCAATGGGGCCATATGGTGCTTGTAAAAGTGGCACCATCGTAGTCTAATTGGATTGACGTAATTTTATTGTCTATAGATACCCCATTTTGGGATACGTTCTATGAAATAGAGCATGTACCAAAAATAGATGACTAAAATATCAAATAATTAAGGTTATTTAGTAATCTAACCAACTTTAGATACCTCCATCGAGGAAAGAGCATACATTTTTGGAATCCTTGCTTTTGACATAATTGTAGGATAGATTTTGTTATATGTTTTAGCCACACTGCAATGATATTCTTAGGGGCTTAGGGTATACTTGGTATTGGTTCCTTATTTGGATTATAAGCCTATTTTGGGATACATATCCTAAGGATTCCAAGGATACCAAGACTTTGTTTTGTTGAATTGGTGCTAAATTATTTGCCCTAGCATAGGCTTGAAATTTATCTTTGGCAATTATTCTTTTGAATGTATGCAAGTTGCACTTTTGAGTGTTTGAGTGCTAATATTGATTATGAATTCATTATTGTGACTACCCCCAAGTGACAAGTTGATGAGGGAATGACTAGTGATGAAAATGACTTGTCAGTTGACCAATATGACTTGATTATGGTTCCTTCAAATTTACCCATTGTAAAATTTATTAATTTTACTAGGATTTTGATGGTTTTGTTGATATTTCATGGAAGAAAAGAAATGAATACGTTGTTTCCAGGGAGCGGCCTGACTACAATGTCCTTCTTGGGGATTGAAGTAGAGAGTTTTCAATTCATTAATGAACAATTTGGGTTCAATATTGATCCTTAGTGAATTGTATCAAATTTGACTTGTTTTTCATGGTTTTTAGGTCATTTTCATTGCTTTTCATTTATATTTGTTGGGTTTTTTGATGGTCATCCTAGGGTGGGATGGATGCATAGTTTATGGCCATCTTAGGGTGGGACGATTGGCCAATTTTATGATCATGCCACCCTAGGATGGCCATCTGATTCTATGCCTTTTTAAACTCCAAAATTGGCCAAATGAGCTCATTTGCACTCTTCTGACTTGGTAGATTGAGAGGTGAGGATTAGGAGAGTGATTTTACGAAATAGAGCACTGCTGAAACCATACCATAATGACCATGAGCTAGCCTCAAGACTTGATGAGTGGTAGAGCTAGTGTGAGATGGGTAAGGGCTGAATTTGCAAATGTAATTATTTTTGAATTTTCTAACAAAACACACTAAATATCGATAAATGAACCTTAGTGATAGTATATAGGAATTTGTGCTTTATTTTTTGTTTTTGTGCAATTTTATTCCATTTTTTTTTGTTTTTATGAATTGTTATGCCTATTTTTGGGGGCTAGGAAGGTCCTTTTTCAATATTTTTGGGGGTCATCCCTAGGTGGGACGACTGCCAATTTAGTAACTGTCCTTGGGTGTGATGGCCATGAATTTAGGGAAAATGTCTCTTTTTTAGCTATTTTTGGATAATTTTGATGCATTTTTGTTAAGCTTGTTTGCCTCTATTAGGTGATCAAGAGTCGATATTATTTTTTTATTCTCTTTTAAACTACTAGGGACTTACTAATAGAGAATTACTAGAAATGGCTTGATGCCATTGGTATCAAGCAAGTGATACAGTTAGATCCAATGCTAGGAGACAAAGCCTACCTAACATCTTTGATAGATCTATGGGACCCTTGCACCAACACCTTCCACTTATCGATTGGGGAGATGATAGTGATGTTAGAGGACATCTATCAAATTTTAAACATTTTGATAGAGGGGCATATAATTATATCTATTCATAGAGATCTTAGAGATATGATTTTGTAGACATACTTAAGAGAGGACTAACACAAGGTAGTACAAGACTTTCCTAGTGGAGGCAGCCTAGTGGATCTATGGTATGAGGTAGAGGCTATGGTATCCTATGGTAATGAGACCAGGAGAGGGGTTAGAGCCATCCCCATGTAGGTACAATTGATCATTATGCACAGTATTTTGCATGACTCAGAGTAGAGGAGGTTATCTAGAAACCATACAAGGATTATCCAGCATGGCCTGAGGCTGAGGTGCAACTTTATCGGGTACTATAAGGGATATGGTTAGTTGATCAACAAGATACTGAACGAGAGTATTTCCCATATGCTCAAGTGATGTGGTATTTTAGGCTATTCTAGGGGTTGCTTAGCAAGTCAATGATCTGCTAAAGTTATGGGGATGAGAGGATACTTAATTGGCCTATAGTGGAGGCATTTGGAAGGAGGTAGATCCTATGGAGAGCGTCTCTGAGCTAGATGATATAGGGACCACAATAGAGAATGACTCTTGGTGGGTGATGCACAAGTGGCAAGGGGAGGGGCCACTAGGAGGTGGCACAACTGCAGTGACAAAGGAGGCTCATGGGGATGCTCCAGATGATGGACATGATGAGACTCTAGATAAGGATGAGCCAAACACAGGTGAGCGACATGTTCATCATCAGGTCGATGATGAGTGGATGGATACTCTGGATATAGAGGATCAAAAGCATGATTATGTCGAGGATGACTTTGATGAGCAGGAACTGTAGGCACAATTTGTAGCATGGGATGCCAATTTCCTTCATCTGAGGCTTCATACAAGAAACTCTTACAAGCACTGCATCGAGTGCCAAGTTCCTTCCTCTGAGGCTTCATAGAAGAAACCTCTTGCAAAATTGCATAGAGTGCCAATTACATTGGAGCCCCTTGCTCCCCCCTCCATGCTCCACATTAGCTTCTTATTTATAAACATAAAAAGCAATTATCCAATTGTATGCTTATTCGATATTGGCTACCAACTGTATGTTTATCCTTATCCAACCTTCCAAAAAAAAACTCCAACTATTTTTGTTTTTCTTGGTTGGTTTGTGCCAGTTGGATGCTACCGCATCATACTCACTAGGTAGCAAGGAAATATGAGTTCTTCTCACAAATATTGATCCCAATGATCTTCTCGCTCTGATACCAAAATGATGCAGTGACAAAGAGGGGGTCAATTGAACAACGCCCTCACCTAACTTCTCAGAGATCTTCTTCCTCCAACATGCGTACAAATAACAACATAACATGCACAATAAACACATAACACTATTTTTCTTTTCTTAATATATATTTTATAACATCCACAATAACACATTACAATAGTGGCCATAATTGCCACAATGTCTTCATTGCTCTTCCAAAGCAATACTATGGTAGCCATAATTTCCACACATTTGCAAGCACTTCTCAAAGTACCAATCTCCTTCCATCTAAGGTTTTACATCTCAAACCTCCTACAAGAACTACATCGAGTACCAATTTCCTTCATTTGAGGTTTCATACAAGAAACCTCCTATAAGCACTACATCGAATACCAATTTCCTTAATCTGAGGCTTCATACAAGAAACCTCTTACAAGCACTGCATCGAGTGCCAAATTCCTTCCTTTGAGGCTTCATAAAATAAACCTCTTGCAAAATTGCATAGAATGCTAATTACATTGAAGCCCTTGCTCCACACTCCACATTAGGTTCTTATTTACAAAGATAAAAAGCAATTATCCAACTCTATGCTTATTTGGTCTTGGTTGCCAACTATATACTTATCCTTATCCAACCTTAAAAAAAAATTCCAACTGTTTTTATTTTTCTTGGTTGATTCGTGCCAGCTGAATGCTCTCGCATCAATTAATAGGGACAACAACATCTGTACAAAGATTGAACATTTTGTTTCTGGCTCCCATTGTTCGTTAAGTATCAATAGGTGGTTGAAAACTATCCTATCTTAATCACCAAAACCTTTGTATGTTTTATTATTCACTGATTGATTCCCATATATGGGTGACCGATCCAAAGTGTTTTCCTCTTCAGCCGTTGAAAATAAACAAATAAAATTGCTGTCTTTATTACTTCTTCTTTCCGTAAACCACACTATCGACGAATAGGTTTTTCCAGAGAATTCAGACTTGCCAGCAGTTACACTTCAAGAAAGAGAAAATTAAGACAGTACAAACACAAAGTTAACTTATGATTCTGTTTTTCATCGAATAAATATTACTCTGCGCGTCGTGAGATTTAAATTTTGAAATCGAAACCCGACAGCTCCAAAGGCGCGACTACTTGCCACAATTTAAAAGAAAACAAAATAATGTCTAGTTATTTTGGAGAACACAGATAAATTTCTGACTTTTTCAGGAATACAGTGTCCAGTCAAAATGCTTGGTTCGTCCAATCATCTCCACTTCTTTGGCGGTGTGGGGTACAAAGGATCTAAATATCATTGACTGATCTCACCGTAGCCAGACTTTCACATTGTTCCGCGTACAAGGCCATAGACCGGGTAAGTAATTTTGCCTACTACAACCTGGAAAAATAAAAACAATTTAGTACAAATTATGTTATGCTTCCGATATTTTCTCCAACCGCAATTTCCTCGCTAGCGTCGTTGGCCGCAATGTTTCTAATAATAGACCTATCTTTCTTGTAGAAAAGGGCATTCATCCATAGTCTGCAATTCGTGTATTTGCTTGCATAGATTTTCATCCCGAGAATAATGGTTCTCTCTTCAGCGATGAGACAGTCATGCCTTGTGAGTTTCACTTTGCTCTTATGTGCGACAGTCGCGTATGGGCAACTTAGTGAAGCATTTTATGATTCGACATGTCCCGATCTGTTGTCGACGGTTAGAGCCGTAGTGTGGCAGGCGGTCGCCAACGAGGAGCGAATGGGAGCGTCGCTTCTTCGCCTTCATTTCCATGACTGCTTCGTTAACGTAAAAATTTCAGCTCCGTATTTACCTCTCATGGACTGATGAATTAGTCCGTGTTTTATTTTTATTTTTTATAACGACATGGTAATGCTCAATCGAAGCTGAGATTTGCAGGGTTGCGACGGGTCTGTACTGCTTGATGACTCCTCGACCATAACAGGAGAAAAGACTGCAGTTCCAAATAATAATTCGGCCAGAGGATTCGACGTCATAGACACCATCAAATCTCAAGTGGAGGCAATTTGCAGTGGAGTTGTGTCTTGTGCTGACATTTTGGCCTTCGCAGCTCGCGATTCAGTTGTCGAAGTAATTGTCTATACAGCTTACTTTATGTTTCGGGTTCAAAGAAGTTGTTATAGCAGTAGCTGCAACTTTGTATTGTTTCAAATATTATTGTAACGTTTTTCTTTTATGTTTCAATTTCTAGCTGGGAGGGCCGCCATGGACAGTGATGCTGGGAAGAAGAGACTCCAGAACTGCAAATCTAAGCGGGGCAAATAACAATATTCCGGCTCCCACATCTAACCTCAGCGCACTCATCTCATCGTTCGGTGCACATGGCCTTTCTACGGAGGATATGGTTCTCCTCTCCGGTAACATATGGTTCCAAGCTGCTAATTTTTTATTTAGGAAGTCCTTATATAATGCGAGTGCCTAACATATATGTTTCCATTCTTCGGCAGGTGCTCATACGATAGGCCAGGCGCGGTGCACTAACTTTAGGGCTCGCATCTACAGCGATTCCAACATAGACGCTACATTCGCCTTCCTTGTGCAGTCCAACTGTCCGAGCACAGGAGATGATGACGATCTTGCACCATTGGATCTTCCTTCTCCCACCACGTTCGACAACGATTACTACACAAATCTGATAACCGAGACAGGACTTCTCCACTCGGACCAGCAGCTGTTTAATGGAGGTTCCACCGATTCTCAGGTCACCACATACAGCAGCAACCAAGATACATTTTTCAGCGATTTTGCAGCCCCCATCGTGAAAATGGGAAACATCAACCCTCTCACTGGCTCCAACGGAGAGATCCGCACGAACTGTAGAAAGCCCAATTGATCGCTGCAAAGAAAGACTGTCTTCATGTAGTTTGAGGTTATATTTATTGTAGTATTTACGGTTGATTATAATAAAAGATGCAGGGGTCAGAGGGCATTCGAAATGCAAGGCGAGCATATACAGTTGTACGGAATGGACGTCCCACATTTTGATGGCTCGGGGTCTCAGCTTTCCAACTTCGATATGGTGGAATGGCAGCCATATGTGACGTTTCGAATCTTACCTATATTTCTGAATTCTGGGTGAAAGGCTTGTTTAAGAAATGGCTGCGTTATTTCAATATATTCGGTTAGATATATTTTGAAAAGTGCTGGACAGGAGCGATTTGGGTGTTGGTTTTTCAAAGAATTCTCCTTTAAAAATTATAATTTTTTGAATAATATTTTTTATATTAAACTTGGGTCATATCATCGAAAATAGCGTCACATTGGCATCACAGGTAAGTAACGTGATGTTATTTGATAAATAATAGTTTTAAAAGTTATAATTAAAAATAAAAATTATTCGAATAAGAACATTTGGTTAAAGAATATACTGTTTACTTGAGATGTGTTTTTTATACATAAAAGATTAAAGATGATAATAGTGTGCATAGTAAGCACTGTTTTTTAAAGATGATAATAGTGTGCATAGTAAGTATTGTTTCAATTTATGATGCAAGACAATTTGTATTTTTAGGAAAAAAATAAAGTGGAAGTCTTATCATGCGAATTAATTATCAACTTATGGTTTTCATTTTTATAAATAAGAAGGGATAAATAAAGAACGAGTGGTGAGAAGGAGAAAAGAGAGAACTCTACATAAGAGGATGTAGGTTTATTATGATTAAACCCTATCATCAAGTTATTAGGAACTGCTGACATGCAGAAAAATATTATTATAGCTAGAATATGTCGACTTAACTAATGGAGTTTTGTCAACATTACATAATATATTATCATAAAATATTTGATACAAGAAAATTTCTATTTGCCATCACAACTAAGGAGTTGTCATAAAATAATGTCATGTTCCTCTAAGGGATGTAAACTTGCTGATATAAGTTATTATCCACCAACATTAAGACTTGTCATAATTGGTTACCTGCCATCATAGTTGCTAATTGCTAACATAACCAAATAGTCATCATAGTTATATTGTTGTTTTGAATATTGGAAAGTGTCATCACAAAAATTGTCGACATGCTGATGTGGAAGATAAAACTTGAACCTCTTTGCCATTGATCCACCAATAGAGACGTGTTACACTAGGGTATTTCATCTTGTTGGTCGTCATAACCATGGAAACCTTCAAAGTTAGGAGTATTCATTGCATCATTTTTGGTATCAAAGTCAGAATATCATTGAGGATATACTAATGAAATGATGACACAATGGGAAATAGGATGACCACAAGGATCTTGAACTATAGATATAACTAAAATGTTAAGGGGAATTACTGCCTGACTCGAAGTAATCAAAACTACTCAAAGGAGGGGTGTTCATCTTGAAGAAATTAGTGATAGTGAAGAAAATGATATTGGTCACATAGAAACCCAAGATGAAGAGAAATAGAGAGAAATGGATGAACGATTGATCTGACTAATTTCTAATCTAGGTTGGAAGCTAAATATAGAAACTCTATCATACACTAGAAGCTTAAATCTAGATGAACTCATAGATTGGATTATCAAAATGGTAAAGTATTTTGACTTTGATTCAATTAAAGACCCCGAAAGAGCAAAATTTGCCTCACAAAATTAAAAGGGCATGTGTCGTTGTGGTGTGATCATATACAAATTAAAATATAAATAAAAGAAAATAAAAACATCAAATCTTAGGAGAAAATGGTTACCAAACTAAAGGTCAAATTCTTACCATCAAACTACCAATTTGATCTCTTGAAGAAGTTGTAGAATCTAAGACAAAAGGAAATGAGTGTGAAATATTACACCCAAAGCATGTAGAAGAGCTGAAGTAAGGAGAATCTCTCACGATGAAGAGAGTACTATTAAATCTAAATAAAAGAGAATGTGAACATGTTCAAAGGAGAATCATTTTTAGAATAGTATGTAAATTAGGGGCCAAATATTGCGAGGTTATAGTAGACAATGAAAGTATGAATAACCTTATTTTTATTGATATAGTGGAGAAACTGGGGTTGAGGAGGATAAAACACCCCAATCCATGCATGGTCTCTTAGTTGTAAAAGGGACATCAGATCTTAGTTAGTGAATAGTGCAAGGTAAATTTTCACATAGAATCATACAAGTATGAGGCCCTATGTGATGTCATACCTATGGATTCTTGTCATATGTTGTTGGGGAGACCTTGTTAATTTGACAAAAAAGTAATACGTGATGGTAGGAAAAACACCTCACCATTATGAAATATCGTAAGAAGTATGTACCAAGTCAAGTGAAGGACAAATATGGGAAAGATACCAATGGTCCAAAAATTTTCTTGATTTCTAGAAAGTAATTTTTGGAGGAGATGACAAAGAAGTTATATTTTACCTTCATTGCTAAACCCACAAAGCATGAAATGGTAGAAAAGTAGGATATTCCAAGTGACGTGAAGTATTTGTTAGAGGAGTATTCAAAATTTTTGTTAAAAGAATTGTCAAATGAATTACCATTGATACGAAGCATTAGCCATAATATTGATTTCATCCCTATATTAAGTTTGTCCAATAAGGCAACATTAGAATTCAACAAGGGTTTGATAAATGAAATATTTATCCCATGTGTAGTCTGAGTTGTACTTGCACCAAAGAAGGGTGTAGAATAGTGCATGTGTATAGACTTGAGGGTTATCAATAAGATAACTATAAAGTATTGATTCCCATTACCATGTATGGATAATTTGATGAATTACTTGAGTGGAGCAAGGTACTTCACAAAGATAGATCTGAAGGGAATGAGTGGAAAATTGTATTCAAAACAAAGGATCAATTGTACAAGTATCTAGTTATACCATTTAGATTGACAAATGCATCCAATACCTTTATGTGGTTGATGAATGAGTTATTAAAGCCATTCATTGGCAAGTTTATGGTTGTCTATTTGGATGAAATTATAGTATTTAGTAAAATCAAGGAATCCCATTTAGCACATTGAGATTGATCATGCAAAGACTAAAGGAAGAGAATCTTCTAGTCAACTTGAAGAAATATATTTTTATGAAAGAGGAATTAGTATAATTGGGCTTTGTGATTTTTCAAGATGGGTTAAAAATGGATGCAAAGAAGGTGAACGCTATTGTAAATTTTTCATCACCAATAAGTAAGATGAAGGCTAAGAGTTTCTAAGGTCTAGCAAGTATTTATAGATAATTTATTAAAACAATTAGTGGAATCTATGCTCTAATCACATAAATTATGAAGGAAGGAAAGTTTTAGTGGATAAATGTAGCAAAAAGGAGTTATCAAATATTGAAGGAGAAGATAACAAATAAACCTATTATAGCCTTTCCATATTTCAACAAGGTCTTTTAAGTGGATTACAATGCAAGTGGAACAACAATAGGGAGATTCTTGAACCAAGAAGGTAACCCCATTGCCTATTATAATGAGAAGCTAAATTAGGCAAAGAAGAAGTATTTGGTCTATAACCAAGATTTTTATGTGATTGTTCAAGCCCTAAAGAAATGGAGGTATTATTGACTATCAAAAGTGTTATCTTATTCATAGATAATCATGCAATATAGTTTATTAATAATTAGAGTAAGTTGAATTAAAGGCATATGAAGTGGGTAGAATTTTTGTAGGGATATTCATTTATTTTGAAGCATAAAATTGGATGTTCAAATCGAGTATCTAATGCTTTAAATAGAAGAAATATATGTTTGAACAAAATGTATATTGAAGTGTTTGTTTTTGATGTCATGAAGGAGCCTTATGATAATGATGTCGACTTCAAGGAAGCTTGAGAATCATGCAGTAATCTTGCTATAGGAAACATGACACCATGATTGGATTACTTCATCCAAGGACTATTGCTCAAGGGGTAATAGTTATGCATACCATAGAGTTCGATGAGGAAGAATCTGATAAGAGAGAAGCATAGTGGAGGACTAGCTAGACATTTTAGAGTGGATAAAATGATGAGTCAACTTTGTGCAAGTTACTATTGTCCAGGAATGAATGTACATGTCAAAATGTTTGTGTAATACTATAGAATTTGTCAACATACCAAGCTGAGAACTCAAAATATAAGGTTGTATCAACCATTACTAGTACCTAAGAGGTCATAGGAGAATGTGAGCATGGATATTGTTCTTGGGTTGCCAAGGATGAAAAGGGGTAATGATTATATTTTTGTTGTTGTTGATAGATTATTGAAGATGGCATATTTCATACCTTGTAATAAAATAATGATGTTACCCATATTGTTGACTTGTTCTTTTGAGAAGTTGTAAGGTTGCATGGTTTTTCAAAGAGCATTGTGTCAAATAGAGATGCAAAGTTGGTCATTTTAGGCGTACCTTGTGGAAGAATTTGGGTATCAAGTTAATATTTAGTTCAAATTATCATCCACAAACAAATGGATAGGTCAATGTCATGAATAGAAGCCTTAATAATTTGCTATGATGTCTAGTTGGTAAGAAGCCAAAGTTATGGGATATTGTATTGGCACACACAAAATTTGCATATAATAATTTAGTGAATCACATTATAACCAAAAGTCCATTTCAAATTGTGTATGGCACCAAGGTTATGCATAGTGGTGAATATTTACAAATTGGGTAGATATTAAGATATAAAAATTTATAAATTGGTGAATATGAGGACCCTTGATGTCAGCCCATTCGCCTAAAATTTTTAGGACCAATTTTTTCTTAGGGTCAATTCACCATAATATATATCTAAACATAGACATATTTGTACTCGTTGGAAATCTCTTTTTGAGCCTAATATAATGGTGGTATTTTTATGAAGTTATAAGATGATTTAATAAGTCAAAATTTTCTGCAAAGATGACCTTACTTTTTAGGATTTGCCATTTTTATACAAGTACATTTTGATTCCAACCCCTTATGCATAACCCCGTATAGCACTAATCCCAAAGGAGTATATGAGATACATAGTATAGTTCAATTGCAAAAGCCTAGTGATTTGGTTGAGGATTTTATCAAATGTATGCAAGAATTGCATCGTGAAGTGAAGGTTGATTTGGAAAAGAATATCCTAAAATACAAGCAACGTGCTGATCTCAAGCATCAAATACAAGAAATACAGGTTAGAGATTTGGTTTTGGCATCTTTGTGGAAGGAAATGTTTCCAAAGGCACATACAAAAAGCTCAACTAGAAGAATATTGGACCATGTAAGGTCTTGAAGAAGTTTATCATAAATGCCTATGAAATTGAGCTTCTAGAAGGGATCAATATTTTATCAATATTTAATACAGATAACCTATATACATATTATGGTCAACTTATTGATGAGGATGATGCTCACAGAATTGATATCCAAGTAGAATAATGGACAATCTAGTTGCTTGAGAAGGAATACGATAAAATTGAAGCCATTATATACTCTAGACTAGCAAGGAGGACACAAGGGAAGACATATGATGAATATTTGGTTAAGTAGATGAATCAGAATGTTGATGTTGCAATATGTTGCAATATATATATATAGATAGAGAGAGAGAGAGAGAGAGAGAGAGAGCATAAGCATTATAAACTTATAGAGAATAAATATGTTATTATTTATTTAAGTTTTATTAAAAAATTAAATGTTTTGTAGTGATTAGAGTTTTGGATTTTTTATAAGTAAATTTTGTTATGTAAATGAAATTTAAAAAAAAATAAATTAATTAAATGAATATTCTTTATCGATTTTATATTTTATATTTATATATATTGTTGATGTCTTTTTTAGTTGACCAATAGATATTAGTCAATCGTCAACCATAAATCATACTCAAACTTCATAATATTTATTAAACATGTAGATTTTATCTCAATCCATCGAGGTATGAAGATATTGATAAACCTATTCTATAAATATTAATGCAAATATAATCATAAAATAGCATGCATCCTCAAGAAGCACAAATATTTATTCTAGAAATTCTTGATAAGAAAACTAGTAGAAACTCATAGCCATATCTGTTTCTTTATATTAGTATGCACTTTTAATAATGGAGTTACAATATATATAGGTGTCTTGTAGCACTAAACAACCCTAAACCATCAAGTGGTATTAGAATACAATGGGTATAAAAATGGGCTAAAACCATATATGCCCAATAATTAAGGAGATTGTCCCAAACATACAGACCTTGCATTTTGTGCTAAGGTATACAATTTTATTGTTATAATTGTTTATCTACAAATAATAAAATACATCCAACAATATCCCACTTGTTGAATACTTTGTGGTGGGACGTATACACATCACAAATTTAACTTCATATTCATGGTACAATTAAGCCCATTGTCTCCTGGCACAAAAATAATATATTTGTTCTTATAGGCTTAGTTAATGAATTTACAACATTTTTTATAGTATCAATTTTCTACTATGATACCTTCTTGTATTCAACCATGTATCTAATAAAATAGTATTGTACTACAACATGCTTTGTCTTAGAATTATAAACATGGTTATTTTCTGGATATATTACACTTTGATTGACATAATTTACCTTACAACTCCCTATAAGAACCCAACATCAGTACACAACCTTTGTAACCATATTGCTTCCTTAATTGCATGAGTGGCTACCATATAATCAACTTTTGTAGTTGAAAATGCCACTATAACTTACCTCTTGCTCATATAGTTGACTACCCCATGAAACAAGTGAAATATATAATCACTTGTGGATTTTTTACAACCAAGATCTATAGCTCAATCTACATCAACAAAATATTATTCATTCAATACCTTGTTTGGTTTAGGAATTTATTAATAGTAGATTGTATAATCTACCATGTCATACAAGTATCTCAAAATGAGGTTTACAATAGTCCAATGTTCTTTTTCTAGTGTTGACATAGATCTGCTCAAAACTCCCACTACATGGGAAATGTATGATCTACTACATACCATGGAATACATAAAAATCCAATCAATACTTGCATAATGAACATGAGATATTTTCTCTTTCTCTTCTTGTATTTTTAAACATTGTTATATATATAGCTTTATACCCAAAGAAATGAGAGTCTTGATTGGTTTACAATTATGCATATTAAATCTCTTTAATATTTTTTAAAATTTAACCAAAATATCTTATTTGATCAATCTCTCTTAATCTGCATGCCTATATTAAAATTTGTAAGATCAAGATCCTTCATATCAAACTAAAATGATAATAGAGACTTAAAATTTTGGATGATTTCTCTATCATTTCCAATTAATATCATATCATCAACATACAATGTCACAATAATAGAGTGATAACCAACCTATTTGATATACACAATGATCAACTTTGCTTTATGAAAAAACAATTCCTAATGCATAAGTATAAAAATTATAACACCACATCCTAGGTAATTGATTTAGACCATATAAATATTTCTTCAACTTGCATATGAAGTCCTTCTTTCCTTTTACTATAAATAATTCTAATTGAGACATATAGATTTCTTCTTGTATATCCCCATGTAGGAATGTTGCCTTCACATCCATTTTCTCTACTTCTAGGTCAAATGCAACAACAATAGAAAAAAACTCTAATAGAAGTTAATTTAGAAATAGGGTATAAAACCTCATCAAAATTGATTCCATATACTTAGGAATATTATTTTGCTATTAGGTGAGCATTGTACTTCTCAAATTTACCTTATATAATAAACTTATTCTTGAATACCCATTTGCTACAAATTAGTTTCTTCCAAAAAGCAACTTCACCAAATCCCATGTCTTATTTTTGTCTAAAATTTTTATCCCATCAACCATGGATTTATTCCATAATTTACCATCCTTTGCATTAAATTCCTCCCTAATAGTTCAAGGATCATCATCAAAAATAGATAAAATAAAAGTTTGACAAAAATAGGAAAATTATACCTTTCTGGGTTCCTTCTTTCTCAATTCAATATCCTCAAGATTGGATTTCGAGAATCCAATTCATCATATTTTATTGAGTTAGAATGTTCATCCATAAACTCAAACTATACCATTTTAGGTTATTATTCTCTTGGCTATTCTTCCTTCTTAAGAGCATATTTAAACTATCTAAAGATTACATCTCAATTATAAACAACTATCCTAGTTTCTAGGTTCCAAATTTTATAACCTTTTACATCATCTTTTATAACCAATAAAGATACACACCTCTACTTTATTTTCTAACTTCTTTTTTCTTTTGGAATTTACACATAAGCATCACAACAAAAACCTATAATATGCTCAAGAGAGGGTTTCTTACTAGTCCATGACTCATGAAGTTTTGCCAACCAATGTTGATGTAGGTGATTGATTTAAGAGGTATCATGTAGTGTCCATAGCCTTAGATCATAATTATTGTTCTAACCCTAAACCATTGACCATACTCCTTACCTTTTCCATAAACATTCTATTCATTATTTATGCAACTCCATTCTATTAATGAGTATTTGGAGCCATATTTTGCATTGCTATTCTATATAGCTTATAGAACTCCTCAAATTCATTGCTATAAACCCTCCTCTATTGTTTTTCTGCAACACATTTATATTATTATCAATATGGTTTTCTACAAGATATTTACACTCTTTGGATTTTGTAAAGACCTCAATTTGTTTTCAAAGGAAATATATTCATGCATACCTTGAGAAATAAACTATAAATGAAACATAGTATAATGATTTTCCAAGCAATAGAATAGACATGGGACTAAAAAAATCGCTATGTATTAGCTCCAAAGTCTATTTTGCTTTGGCAACACCAAATGAAAATTTTGCCTTATTCTATTTACCAGATACATAATGTTCACAAAAAACAAAATCTAAAGAAAATTAGAAACACCTTCAACCATACCTTTAGTGTGTAAAGGTTGCAGGCCCTTTTCGTTGACATATCTCATTCTTTAATTATAAATATTTGGATTCTCTATAGGAAGAGTAGGGATTTTGTTTATTTTATTTTTAGCAACAATAGAACTATTACACCCATCAATCATAGTGCTAACCAATAGCTTTTATAATGTTCTAGTTAGAACTTCTCTTGCCAACACCATTGTTCCTTAAACCATCCTATAGGTATCATTTTTAGATATTTTCTACACACATACACCGCTCATTATACTCACTAATATCAAGTTTCTTGCCAACATTTGAATATGAAAAACACTAGGGAGGGTTTGAACCCTTCCATATTCAATAATAATTTGAACCTTCTATATCCTATGATCATAGTTGTTGAGTCATAACCTAATAATACATCACATATATTATACATTTTATATTTACAAAACCATTCTTTATGAGGAGTCATATGAAAAATCCCTTGAGTCGATCAACCATGCATCACGATCTGAATATGTACTCGAAGATACCAAGTGTACATCCTCTCCTTTTATGAAGGTTTTTCCTTCTATAGAAGAAGCATAATTAGTTCGCTTAATTTTACCATTATTTTTGGATCTAAGGTCTTCCTTCAAATGCAAAACTTTACCATATTTATAGTATTTCTATATAAATTTTCTAGAAGATTAAGATCTTCTTAAACTTGACCTATCCTTAGAGTTATACTTGTTTGTATATTTGGAACAATCACTTATAAAAAATGTATCCTTGGATGATTCCTACATGGATTTCCACCTCATTTCTTTGGATAAAAAGGATATAACCATATCTTCAAACCTTAAGTTAGTTGCAATAGAAGACCCAATGACAAAAAGTAGATTATTCAATAAATATGCAAAGAAGATAAAAAAGTAATACACTTATATTATTCAATTTTTTTTAATATCAATAGAGGCTAACTAACATACCATATTGTTAAACACATTGAGATGTTCTACTATAGAATTCCATCTAGTTTTAGTTGCTCGAATTTTGAATCTTCGAAAAGTTTAACCACTATCCATGGAACTTACAAATTAACCCTTTACTTCTAAGAAATATTATATCATTCTTGATCATCTCATCCTTTATAATTACTTCTAGCATAATATTTGCTAGCTAGATTGAACTTACCATAGGTTTGTTCTTCCACTTATCTCAAAATTGGAAATTCCATTGAGGGTGGGGGTGGGGAGTAAGTACAACATTGTGTTGTACTTACACAATGTTGTACTTACTCCCCACCCCCACCCTCATTAGCACTTATAGTATAAATTTCCTTCTAGAATACCTAGTAAGGCATTATCCTAGCTAGCACTTGATCCTAGCTAGTAGTCACTCCCTATTAACACCCTTTATGCAAACCATAATCATACATCCCTGTTAACAAAGATGTTATGTGCATTAAAAAGTATCTATAATAAAGAGATGCAATTTTCACAATATGATATTATTATTATAATTATGAGATCAATTATCTATATAATTATAATGTCCACACATTATTTTAATTTGAAAAAAATATTTTTGATATATCTATATATATATATAATTACTAACTTATTTTTAGTATGTTTATTTTATTTTTTCTCGTAATGAATTATACGGGATTTAAATAGGCCCCACCAGTATTACATCATCATCATCGCATAGTGGTATTGCAACAAAACTTGGATATTATCCATCTATATTTTTACAATATTCTAACCTAAGTCTTCTTATTAAAATGTTGAATAATTACCCAAGTGTTGTAGGTGAGTTGGAGAGGAGAGGAAAATACTCCAAGAGATGTGCTAGGTTAAAATCTCCACCTGTAGACACCAAAACAGCACCAATCTGATTATGTGACTGCAAACACTGATTGCATTGACACACACAGCCCCAAGGGCAGCCCCCAGAGGTTAAACAGTGGTCCTAACCACTCTCACAGTAGTTTTGGAAGGTCAAAAATCATTTTGGCACCTTCAAGCACTTTTCTCAATATCTGTTCCACCTAGGGATGAATTCAAACTAGGATTCGCCCTACCCAGGGACAAATTCCTAATTCGCTCCTAGGTGGGGTGAATTGCAGGTTTGATAGGCAAAAAGTCAAATCTTGGCAAATGGCAGCTCAGATCTGCCACTGAACGCTTCCTTCATTGCATGGGAGTGTGGGTGAACATTTTCGAGTGTTGGAGGCTATTACAAGGGCAATCATGAAGTCCCTATTCAAAGAGGGACCTCCTTCCCCCTGGGAAGGCATGATTGCCAAGTGGTGCCTCTGCATGCCCAATTCAAGAGACCTCCAAGTCTATAAATTGGTGAATTTCTTCACCCCAAAAAGAGAGGAGAGGGAGCATTTTTAGCAATGAAGTGCTGCCATTTTATTTCCCCATACACCCTTAGTTGATTTGTGCCTTTCACATCCGTGATCTCTTTTAGAGAAGAGGTCATTGGGTGATCATTGGAAGGTCGAATCTTGAGCCCAAAACCTAAAATTTGGCCACAAAATACCACCCCAATTTGCCTAAAACACCTTACAAGAGATTTTGGACCCATCCCAAGTGGATTGGTGCCGAAATCAGGTCCCAACGGTGGGCGGCCTGCCCGGGCGCCCCCGCACTATCGCGAGTCTAATCGTCCCTTTTAGGAACGATTAGGAATATGTGGAAGATTTTTCTTTCTATAATTTTTATCTTGCATTTCATCTTATGCTACTTAGATAGTTTGCAATTTCAATTTCATAATGTTTTGAGCAAATCTTATCATGTTTTATCATTTTTTGTCTTTACTAACTTGCAGGTAGCATCATCAAATTCCTATTAATGGAGGCCAAATTGGGAAAATATGACCATCTGGGTCTTCCCAAAATACCCCCAATTATCTAACCCCAAGTTTTTAGGTCTTTTGGAGCTTTCTATGTAGGACATTTGGGACAGTACATTTTCAAAATTTTGTTACAGGTAAATTTTTCCCGCCCCAGAGCGAATTCAAATTGGTAAGGAATTTCCTAACAGTTATTTTTACAACACCCTCTTGGTGATGTTTCCATGCCCCTGTAAAATTTTTAGAGCATTTGGATTCATTTTAGTCATATTTTAATTCATTTTATCATTCGCTTATCATAGGCTTGGGGATTGCATGCTTTGTTTTATCTGTAGGTGCTACTAACTGTTTCTTGCTCCTTTTAATGTAGGGTCTGGATATTAGAGGAGCATCAAGGAATCGACACTCATATACACAAGTGGCAGCGATGTTTTGGTCCGCCCACCTTACATGTGGGCACGCGGAAGAGGGATGGCTATCCATGGATGTAACCAAGAGACCAGTTTAATGCTCCTCGCCCCTGAAAATGGATGAGATGAATTATAACAAAATTATGAAATACATAAATAAAATAAAAGGGTTGTTTGTTTCATTTGGGTTTCAATTTGTTTATGCTTCCTCCATTTTATGCATTTTTAATTTGTAGTGTTAAGTTTATTTTCGTTTTTGCATCGTACTTGGAGTTTTTCCATTTTTGTTTCTGTATCCTTGTGATTTCAGTGGAGATCACACTTAGCCACCAATGAAAAAATACACACCCAATCATAGAAACAAAATGCATTCAAATAATCATTGGCAAAGACATATCACGCCCCTGCTTGGGGCAGCAAACAAGCAATAATCACAAACTTATCAAACACTTGGCATTCATGAATCATGAACTCAAGGTTCCCATAGACAAAAGGTTGCTCCATTTGCCTATTTATGATTGATCAATGTCCAATATCAAGTAACACCTCACCAAAAAAGTTTAACACTTGAACTAAGTTCGTTCGCTCGTCAGAATCAAGGATTCAAGAATGCATGCCCTTTCCATACTTGGGGCATCAAAAGTTGGTTAGGTCACTAAGAAACCCTAATCATTAGTGCTTTGGTTATCCATTTTTACTTAGCGTTGTGCCTTGCATAGCGCATCCCAAAAATGGGCATCTATAGACACCAAAACAACACCAATCCGATTATGTGACTGCAAACACTGATTGCATTGACACACACAGCCCCAAGGGCAGCCCCCAGAGGTTAAACGATGGTCCTAACCACTCTCACAGTAGTTTTGGAAGGTCAAAAATAATTTTGGAACCTTTAGTAACTTTTCTCAATATCCGTTCCACCCAGGGACGAATTCAAACTGGGATTCGCCCTACCCAGGGATGAATTCCTAATTCGCTCCTAGGTGGGGCGAATTACAGATTTTATGGGAAAAAAGTCAAATCTTGGCAAATGGCAGCTCAGATCCACCACTTAACACTTCCTTCATTGCATGGGAGTGTGGGTGAGCATTTTCGAGCATTGGAGGCTATTACAAGGGCAGTCATGAAGTTCATATTCAGGGAGGGACCTCCTTCCCCCTGGGAAGGCATGATTGTCAAGTGGCGCCTCTGCATGCCCAATTCAAGAGACCTCTAGGTCTATAAATTGGTGAATTTATTCACTTATTCACCCCAAATATAGAGGATATGGAGCATTTTTAGCAACGAAGTGCTGCTATTTTATTTCCCCATACACCCTTAGTTGATTTGTGCCTTTCACATCTGTGATCTCTTTTAGAGAAGAGGTCATTGGGTGATCATTGGAAGGTCGAATATTGATCCCAAAACCCAAAATTTGCCACAGAATACCACCCCAATTTTCCAACAACACCTTACAAGATATTTTGGACCCATCCCAAGTGGATTGGTGCCGAAATCAGGTCCCAACAGCGGGCGGCCTGCCTAGGCGCCCCTGCAATGTCGCAAGTCTAATTGTCCCTTTTAGGAACGATTAGGAATCTATGGCATATTGTTATTTCTATCATTTTTATCTTTCATTTCATATTATGCTGCTTAGATAGTTTGCAATTTCAATTTTGTAATGTTTTGAGCAAATCTTATCATGTTTTATCATTTTTTGTCTTTACTAATTTACAAGTAGCATCATCAAATTCCTATTAATGGAGGCTAAATTGGGAAAATATAACCATATAGGTCTTCCCAAAATACCCCCAATTAGCTAACCCCAAGTTTACAGGTCTTTTGGAGCTTTCTAGGTAGGACATTTGGGATAGTACATTTTCGGCATTTTGTTGCAGGTAAATTCATCCCGCCCCAGAGCGAATTCAAATCGATGAGGAATTTCCCAACTGTTATTTTTTTAATGCCTTCCTGGTGATTTTTCCATGCCCCTGTCAAATTTTTAGAGCATTTGGATTCATTTTAGTCATAGTTTAATTCATTTTCTCATTCGCTTATCGTAGGCTTGGGGATTGCATGATTTGTTTTATCCGCAGGTGCTACAAACTGTTTCTTGCTCCTTTGAACATAGGGTCTAGACATTGGAGGAGCAGCGAGGAATCAACACTCATATACATAAGCAGCGACAATGTTTTGGTCTAGCCACCTTACATGTGGGCACGCGGAAGAGGGATGACTATCCATGGTGTAACCAAGAGACGAGTTTAACGCTCCTCGCTCCTGAAAAGGGTGGAGACGAATTGTAACCAAATTATGAAATACATCAATAAAATAAAAGGGTTTTTTTTTTTTTCATTTGGGTTTCAATTTGTTTATGCTTCCTCCATTTTATGCATTTTTTAATTCGTAGCGTTAAGTTTAGTTCCATTTTTGCATCGTACTTGGAGTTTTTCCTTTTTTGTTTCTGTATCCTTGTGATTTTAGTGGTGATCACACTTAGTCACCAATAAAAATATACACACCCAATCTTAGAAACAACATGCATTCAAAGAATCATTGGCAAAGACAAATCATGCCCCTGCTTGGGGCAGCAAACAAGCAATAATCACAAACTGATCAAACACTTGGCATTCGTGAATCATGAACTCAAGGTTCCCACAGACAAAAGGTTGCACCCTTTGCCTATTCATGACTGATCAATGTCCAATCTCAAATAACACCTCACCAAAAAAGGTTAACACTTGAATTAACATTAGAAGTAAGGATTCAAGAATGCATGCCCTTTCCATACTTGGGGCATCAAAAGTTGGTTAGGTCACTAAGAAACCCTAATCATTAGTGCTTTGGTTATCTATTTTTTCTCAACACTGCGCCTTGCATAGTGCATCCCAAAAAGAGGCATCTGTAGACACCAAAATAGCACCAATTTGATTATGTGACTTCAAACACTGATCTCATTGACACACACAACCCCAAGGGCAGCCCCCAGAGGTTAAACAGTGGTCCTAACCACTCTCACAAGAGTTTTGGAAGGTCAAAAATCATTTTGGAACCTTCAGGAACATTTCTTAAAATCCGTTCCACCTAGGGACGAATTCAAACTAGGATTCGCCCTACCTAGGGACGAATTCCTAATTCGCTCCTAGGTGGGGTGAATTGCAGGTTTGATGGGAAAAAAGTCAAATCTTGGAAAATGGCAGCTCATATCCACCACTTAACACTTCCTTCATTGCATGGGAGTGTGGGAAAGCATTTTTTAGCATTGGAGGCTATTACAAGGGTAGTCATGAAGTCCCTATTCAGGGAGGGACCTCCTTCCCCCTAGGAAGGCATGATTGCCAAGTGGCGCCTCTGCATGCCCAATTCAAGAGACCTCCAAGTATATAAATTGGTGAAATTATTCACCCCAAAGAGAGAGGAGAGGGACCATTTTTAGCAATGAAGTTCTGCCATTTTATTTCCCCATACACCCTTAGTTGATTTGTTCCTTTCACATCCGTGATCTCTTTTAGAGAAGAGGTCATTGGGTGATCATTGGAAGTTCGAATCTTGAGACCAAAACCTGAAATTTGGCCATAGAATACCACCCCAATTTGCCGAAAACACCTTACAAGATATTTTGGACCCATCCCAAGTGGATTGGTGCCGAAATCAGGTCCCAACGGCGAACGGCCTATCCGGGCGCCCCCGCACTGTCGTGAGTCTAATCGTCCCTTTTAGGAATGATTAGTAATCTATGGCAGATTTTTCTTTCTGTCATTTTTATCTTGCATTTCATCTTATGCTGCTTAGATAGTTTGCAATTTCGATTTCGTAATGTTTTGAGCAAATCTTATCATGTTTTATCATTTTTTATTTTTACTAACTTGTAGGTAGCATCATCAAATTCCTATTAATGGAGGAAAAATTAGGAAAATCTGACCATATGGGTCTTCCCAAAATACCCCCAATTAGCTAACCCCAATTTTTTAGGTCTTTTAGATATTTCTAGGTAGGACATTTGGGATAGTACCTTTTTGACGTTTTGTTGCAGGTAAATTCGTCCCCCGCTAAAGAGAATTCAAATCGGTGAGGAATTTCTTGACTGTTCTTTTTGCAATGCCTTACTGGAGATGTTTCCATGCCCCTGTAAAATTTTTAGATCATTTGGATTCATTTTAGTCATAGCTTAATTCATTTTCTCATTCACTTATCGTAGGCTTGGGGATTGCATGCTTTGTTTTATCCGCAGGTGCTACTAACTTTTTCTTGCTCCTTTGAACATAGGGTCTGGACATTGGAGGAGAAGTGACGAATCTACACTCGTATATACAAGCGGCGGCAATGTTTTGGTCCGGCAACCTTACATGTGGGCACGCGAAAGAGGGATGACTATCCATGGATGTAACCAAGAGACGAGTTTAATGCTCCTCGCCCTTGAAAAGGGAGGAGACGAATTGTAACCGAATTATGAAATACATAAATAAAAGAAAAGGGTTGTTTGTTTCATTTGGGTTTCAATTTGTTTATGCTTCCTCCATTTTATGCATTTTTAATTCATAGCGTTAAGTTTATTTCTATTTTTGCATCATACTTGGAGTTTTCCCATTTTTATTTCTGTATCCTCATGCTTTCAGTGGCGATCACACTTAGTCACCAATAAAAAAATACACACCCAATCATAGAAACAACATGCATTCAAATAATAATTGGCAAAGACAAATCACGCCCCTGCTTGGGGCAGCAAACAAGCAATAATCACAAACTGATCAAACACTTGGCATTCATGAATCATGAACTCAAGGTTCCCACAAACAAAAGGTTCTACCCTTTGCCTATTCATGACTGATCAATGTCCAAGCTCAAGTAACACCTCACCAAAAAAGGTTAACACTTCAACTGATTTCCTTCGCTCGTCAGAAGCAAGGATTCAAGAATGCATGCCCTTTCCATACTTGGCGCATCAAAAGTCGGTTAGGTCACTAAGAAACCCTAATCGTTAGTGCTTTGGTTATCTATTTTTCCTTAGCATTGTGCCTTGCATAGCGCATCCCAAAAAGGGACATTTTTAGACACCAAAATAGCACCAATCCGATTATGGGACTGCAAACACTGATCACATTGACACACACAACCCCAAGGGCAGCCCCCAGAGGTTAAACAGTGGTCCTAACCACTCTCACAGTAGTTTTGGAAGGTTAGAAATCATTTTGGCACCTTCAGGCACTTTGCTCAATATTCGTTCCACCCAGGGATGAATTCAAACTAGGATTCCCCCTACCCAGGGATGAATTCTTAATTCGCTCCTGGGTGGGGCGAATTGTAGGTTTGACAGGAAAAAAGTCAAATCTTGGCAAATGACAACTTAGATCCACCACTTAATGCTTCCTTCATTGCATGGAAGTGTGGGTGAGTGTTTTTGAGTGTTGGAGGCCATTACAAGGGCAGTCATGAAGTCCCTATTCAGGGAGGGACTTCCTTCCCCCTTGGAAGGAATGATTGCCAAGTGGCGCCTCTGCATGCCCAATTCAAGAGACCTCTAGGTCTATAAATTGGTTAATTTATTCACCCCAAAGATAGAGGAGAGGGGGACTTTTTAGCAATGAAGTGCTGCTATTTTATTTCCCCATACACCCTTAGTTGATTTGTGCCTTTCACATCCATGATATCTTTTAGAGAAGAGGTCATTGGGTGATCATTGGAAGGTCGAATCTTGAGCCCAAAACCCAAAATTTGGCCACAGAATACCACCCCAATTTTCCAACAACACCTTACAAGATATTTTGGACCCATCCCAAGTGGATTGGTGCCGAAATGAGGTCCCAACGGCGGGCAGCCTGCCCAGGCGCCCCCGCACTATCGCGAGTCTAATCGTCCCTTTTAGGAATGATTAGGAATCTATGTAGATTTTTATTTCTGTCATTTTTATCTTGCATTTCATCTTATGTTGCTTAGATAGTTTGCAATTTCAATTTCATAATGTTTTGAGCAAATCTTATCATGTTTTATCATTTTTTGTCTTTACTAACTTGCAGGTAGCATAATCAAATTCCTATTAATGGAGGCCAAATTGGGAAAATATGACCATATGAGTCTTCCCAAAATACCCCCAATTAGCTAAACCCAAGTTTACAGGTCTTTTGGAGCTTTCTAGGTAGGACATTTTGGATAGTACCTTTTTGGCATTTTGTTGCAGGTAAATTCGTCTCGCCCCAGAGTGAACTCAAATCGGTAAGGAATTTCTTGACTGTTCTTTTTTCAATGCCTTCCTGGTGAGGTTTCCATGCCCCTATCAAATTTTTAGAGCATTTGGATTCATTTTAGTCATAGTTTAATTCATTTTCTCATTCGCTTATCGTAGGCTTGGGGATTGCATGCTTTGTTTTATCCGTAGGTACTACTAACTATTTCTTGCTCCTTTGAATGTAGGGTCTAGATATTGGAAGAGTAGCGAGGAATCAACACTCGTATACACAAGTGGCAACGATGTTTTGGTCCGCCCAACTTACATGTGGGCACACGGAAGAGGGATGGTTATCCATGGATGTAACCAAGAGATGAGTTTAACGCTCCTCGCCCTTGAAAAGGGAGGAGATGAATTGTAACCGAATTATGAAATACATCAATAAAATAAAAGGGTTGTTTGTTTCATTTGGGTTTCAATTTGTTTATGCTTCCTCCATTTTATGCATTTTTAATTTGTAGCGTTAAGTTTATTTCCGTTTTTGCATCGTACTTGGAGTTTTCCCCTTTTTGTTTCTGTATCCTCGTGCTTTCAGTGGTGATCACACTTAGTCACCAATCAAAAAATACACACCCAATCATAGAAACAACATGCATTCAAATAATCTTTGGCAAAGACAAATCATGCCCCTGCTTGGTGCAGTAAACAAGCAATAATCCCAAACTTATCAAACACTTGGCATTCGTGAATCATGAACTCAAGGTTCCCATAGACAAAAGGTTGTGCCCTTTGCCTATTCATGACTGATCAATGTCCAAGCTCAAGTAACACCTCACCAAAAAAGGTTAACACTTGAACTAATTTTCTTCACTCGTCAGAAGCAAGGATTCAAGAATGCATGCCCTTTCCATACTTGGGGCATAAAAAGTTGGTTAGGTCACTAAGAAACCCTAATCATTAGTGCTTTGGTTATCTATTTTTTCTCAGCACTGTGCCTTGCACAGCGCATCCCAAAAGGGGCATCTGTAGACACCAAAATAGCACCAATCTGATTATGTGACTACAAAAACTGATCACATTGACACACACAGCACCAAGGGTAGCCCCCAGAGGTTAAACAGTGGTCCTAACCACTCTCACAGCAATTTTGGAAGGTCAAAAATCATTTTGGCACCTTGAAGAACTTTTCTTAATATTCGTTCCACCTAGGGACGAATTCAAACTGGGATTTGCCCTACCCAGGGACAAATTCCTAATTTGCTCCTGGGTGGGACGAATTGCAGGTTTGATGGGCAAAAAGTCAAATCTTGGCAAATGACAGCTCAGATCTACCACTTAACACTTCCTTCATTGCATGGGAGTGTGGGTGAGCATTTTTTAGCATTGGAGGTTGTTACAAGGGCAGTCATGAAGTCCCTATTCAGGGATGGACCTCCTTCCCCATGGGAAGGCATGATTGCCAAGTGGCGCCTCTGCATGCCCAATTCAAGAGACCTCTAGGTCTATAAATTGGTTAATTTATTCACCCCAAAGATAGAGGAGAGGGGGAATTTTTAGCAATGAAGTGCTGCTATTTTATTTCCCCATACACCCTTAGTTGATTTGTGCCTTTCACATCCATGATCTCTTTTAGAGAAGAGGTCATTGGGTGATCATTGGAAGGTCGAATCTTGAGCCCAAAACCCAAAATTTGGCCATAGAATACCACCCCAATTTTCCAACAACACCTTACAAGAGATTTTGGACCCATCCCAAGTGGATTGGTGCCGAAATCAGGTCCCAACGGCGGGCGGCCTGCCCAGGCACCCCCGCACTATCGCGAGTCTAATCGTCCCTTTTAGGAATGATTAGGAATCTATGGTAGATTTTTATTTCTGTCATTTTTATCTTGCATTTCATCTTATGTTTCTTAGATAGTTTGCAATTTCAATTTCGTAATGTTTTGAGCAAATCTTATCATGTTTTATCATTTTTTGTCTTTACTAACTTGCAGGTAGCATAATCAAATTCCTATTAATGGAGGCCAAATTGGGAAAATATGACCATCTGAGTCTTCCCAAAATACCCCCAATTAGCAAAACCCAAGTTTACAGGTCTTTTGGAGCTTTCTAGGTAGGACATTTTGGATAGTACCTTTTTGGCATTTTGTTGCAGGTAAATTCGTCTCGCCCCAAAGTGAACTCAAATCGGTAAGGAATTTCTTGACTGTTCTTTTTTCAATGCCTTCCTGGTGAGGTTTCCATGCCCCTATCAAATTTTTAGAGCATTTGGATTCATTTTAGTCATAGTTTAATTCATTTTCTCATTCCCTTATCGTAGGCTTGGGGATTGCATGCTTTGTTTTATCCGTAGGTACTACTAACTATTTCTTGCTCCTTTGAATGTAGGGTCTATATATTGGAAGAGCAGCGAGGAATCAACACTCGTATACACAAGTGGCAGCGATGTTTTGGTCCGCCCAACTTACATGTGGGCACGCGAAAGAGGGATGGTTATCCATGGATGTAACCAAGAGACGAGTTTAACGCTCCTCGCCCTTGAAAAGGGAGGAGATGAATTGTAACCGAATTATGAAACACATCAATAAAATAAAAGGGTTGTTTGTTTCATTTGGGTTTCAATTTGTTTATGCTTCCTCCATTTTATGCATTTTTAATTTGTAGCGTTAAGTTTAGTTCCGTTTTTGCATCGTACTTGGAGTTTTCCCCTTTTTGTTTCCGTATCCTCGTGCTTTCAGTGGTGATCACACTTAGTCACCAATCAAAAAATACACACCCAATCATAGAAACAACATGCATTCAAATAATCTTTGGCAAAGACAAATCATGCCCCTGCTTGGTGCAGCAAACAAGCAATAATCCCAAACTTATCAAACACTTGGCATTCGTGAATCATGAACTCAAGGTTACCATAGACAAAATGTTGTGCCCTTTGCCTATTCATGACTGATCAATGTCCAAGCTCAAGTAACACCTCACCAAAAAAGGTTAAAACTTGAACTAATTTCCTTCTCTCGTCAGAAGCAAGGATTCAAGAATGCATGCCCTTTCCATACTTGGGCCATAAAAAGTTGGTTAGGTCACTAAGAAACCCTAATCATTAGTGCTTTGGTTATCTATTTTTGCTCAGCACTGTGCCTTGCACAATGCATCCCAAAAAGGGGCATCTATAGACACCAAAATAGCACCAATATGATTATGTGACTACAAAAACTGATCACATTGACACACACAGCCCCAAGGGCAGCCCCCAGAGGTTAAACAGTGGTCCTAACCACTCTCACAGCAGTTTTGGAAGGTCAAAAATCATTTTGGAACCTTGAAGAAATTTTCTTAATATTCGTTCCACCTAGGGACGAATTCAAACTGGGATTTGCCCTACCCAGGGACAAATTCCTAATTTGCTCCTGGGTGGGACGAATTGCAGGTTTGATGGGCAAAAAGTCAAATCTTGGCAAATGACAGCTCATATCTACCACTTAACACTTCCTTCATTGCATGGGAGTGTGGGTGAGCATTTTTTAGCATTGGAGGCTATTACAAGGGCAGTCATGAAGTCCCTATTCAGGGAGGGACCTCCTTCCCCATGGGAAGGCATGATTGCCAAGTGGTGCCTCTGCATGCCCAATTCAAGAGACCTCTAGGTCTATAAATTGGTTAATTTATTCACCCCAAATATAGAGGAGAGGGGGACTTTTTAGCAATGAAGTGCTGCTATTTTATTTCCCCATACACCCTTAGTTGATTTGTGCCTTTCACATCCATGATCTCTTTTAGAGAAGAGGTCATTGGGTGATCATTGGAAGGTCGAATCTTGAGCCCAAAACCCAAAATTTGGCCACAGAATACCACCCCAATTTTCCAAAAACACCTTACAAGATATTTTGGACCCATCCCAAGTGGATTGGTGCCGAAATCAAGTCCCAACGGTGGGCGGCCTGCCCGGGCGCCCCCGCACTACCGTGAGTCTAATCGTCCCTTTTAGGAATGATTAGGAATCTATGGTAGATTTTTATTTCTGTCATTTTTATCTTGCATTTCATCTTATGTTGCTTAGATAGTTTGCAATTTCAATTTCGTAATGTTTTGAGCAAATCTTATCATGTTTTATCATTTTTTGTCTTTACTAACTTGCAGGTAGCATCATCAAATTCCTATTAATGGAGGCCAAATTGGGAAAATCTGACCATTTGGGTCTTCCCAAAATACCCCCAATTAGCTAACCCCAAGTTTGTAGGTCTTTTGGAGCTTTCTAGGTAGGACATTTGGGACAGTACCTTTTCGGCATTTTGTTGCAAGTAAATTCATCCCACCCCGGAGCAAATTCAAATTAGTGAAGAATTTCTTTACTTTTCTTTTTGCAATGCCTTCCTGGTGATGTTTTCATGCCCCTATAAAATTTTTAGAGCATTTGGATTCATTTTAGTCATAGTTTAATTCATTTTCTCATTCGCTTATCGTAGGCTTGGGGATTGCATGCTTTGTTTTATCCGTAGGTGCTACTAACTATTTCTTGTTCCTTTGAACATAGGGTCTAGACATTGGAGGAGCAGCGAGGAATTGACACTCGTATACACAAGTAGTGGTGACATTTTGGTCCACCCACCTTACATGTGGGCACGCAAAAAAGGGATGGCTATCCATGGATGTAACCAAGAGACGTGTTTAATGCTCCTCGCCCCTGAAAAGGGAGGAGACAAATTGTAACTGAATTATGAAATACATCAATAAAATAATGATATTATCATAATGAAACTGAGAGGGGGAGGGTGAATCAGTGTAGCTAAAAATATAATCTGCAATTCTTAAAACTGAAGCAAAAATAACTAGAAAACAGATAAAGCAATAATCACAAGAGAGCACACCACAACACACAATGTAACGAGGTTCACCAATTTGGCTACTCCTCAAAAATGACTACTTGGACTTCAATCCAAATCTAGCCTTTGCAAAACACCAATTTTACAAACACTTTACCAGCACCCACTGGAAGGAGCACCAACCCCTTGTTTTTCTAGCTGCAATGATAGGAGCACCAACCCCTAATGCCAAGCACCAACTTGGACTGCAATTCTGATTTAATTCAGTGACATAAAAATGCCTTCATTGTTCACACAACCCTGACTGGTCAACAATTAAATAAACTTGATTAAACTCTACACGCTCTCACGACTCTGCTTATCTCTCTCTCGGCCCTCTTCTAACCCTCTTTATGCAGCAAATTCTCACTTACAATAGTAGCAATAAACTTCACGCAGACCTGCTTTTATAACAAATAAGTCTCTATTTTTAGCTTCCATATTTACGCATGCAACCCATAACTATTCTTTTAATATTCTCTTCTGCCACTTGTCAACTGTAACTCCTTCTGTATTTATAGAGTGTGCATTATTACGTTACATGCAACGTATATCTCTACCATGACTGTACGAATTCATTTTTGTGCATGCATGTATTTTACGATTCTATTAATGCGACTGTTCGATTTACTCTAGTTAACTCCAGTTCTTAAAAAGCTACATGACTGCATCTGTAACTATCGCATTTACTCCAGTTACCTCTTCTTATTTTGGCTGCATGCTTTTCCTCTACAACTGCCCCTTTAATTGTTGTTCTGTTCCAGTCAATTGTCTATTATCGTGATGTTGCGACTTGTCATGAAATTGTGACACTTCTGTATCTTTCTGCCCTTCATGCCTTTTACCCGTGAAAATACATGTCACAAAATCGCTACAATTTCTGCCTCCTTGTCCACTTCTTTTCTTATACCCACAAAAACCAGACATGTCACGAAATCGTGACACTTCTGTATCTTTCTGCCCTTCATGCCTTTTACCCATGAAAATACATGTCACGAAATCGCTACAGTTTCTACCTCCTTGTCCACTTCTTTGCTTGTACCGACGAAAACCAGACGTCATGAAATCTTGACACTTTCACCTTCTCGCTACTCTTCTTGGCTTGCTCTAGAAAAAACCAGACATGTCACGAAATCATGACACTTTTGCCTTCTCGCTACTCTTCTTGGCTTGCTCTAGTGAAAACCAGACATGTCACGAAATCGTGACACTTTTGCCTTCTCGCTACTCTTCTTGGCTTCAACCAGCGAAAACGAAACATGTCACGAAATCGTGACATATTTCTCTGCCTTGTGCCTTTTCTGCCTTCCGCCCACGAAAACGGAACATGTCATGAAATCATGACGTCTTTCTCTACCTTGTGCCTTTTCTACCTTTCGCCCGTGAAAATGGAACATGTCACGAAATCGTGACGTCTTTCTCTGCCTTGTGCCTTTTCTGCCTTTCGCCTATGAAAACGAAACATGTCACAAAATCATGACACTTTTTGCTTCCTTGCACTTCTCTTCGACCCTATCGTGAAATCACGACACTTTCTCTCCTTGGCACTTTCTCTTTGATCCTATCATGAAATCATGACACTCTCTCCTTGGCACTTTCTCTTCGATCCTGTCATGAAATCATAACACTTTCTCTCCTTGGCACTTTCTCTTGGAACCTGTCTCGAAATCGTGACACTTTTCTTTGCGAGCTCCTTCTCCTCAAGCATGTCGCAAAATCATGACAGTTTTCTTTGCCTGAACCTCTTCTTCAAACATGTCACGAAATCACGACAATTTTTCTACTTGCCTCCTTCTCTACCAACATGTTGTGAAATCACGATAGTTTTCCTTGCGCCTTCTCTCTCCTCGGCCATGTCATAAAATCATGACAATTTTTCTTGTGCCTTCTCTCTCCTCGTTCATGTCGTGAAATCATGACAATTTTGCTTGTGCCTTCTCTCTCCTCATTCATGTCACAAAATCATGACAATTTTGCTTGTGCCTTCTCTCTCCTCATCCATGTCGCGAAATCATGACAATTTTGCTTGCACCTTCTCTCTCCTCGTCCATGTCACAAAATCGTGACAATTTTGCTTGTGCCTTCTCTCTCCTCATCCATGTCGTGAAATCATGACAATTTGGCCTACATTTTCTCTCTCCTCCGATATGTCATGAAATCATGACAGTTTTGCTTTTTGCCTTCTTTCTTCTCAACCTATCGTGATATCGCGACAGAAAACATGTCGCGATATCACAACTATTTTCTTACTTGTCTTTTTCTTTGATTTTCTGAATCTGGGCCACTTCTGTCTTCTTGGAAATTCATTGTACATGTTCTGAATGACCTCTGAACTCCTATCCACTGCATCAACTGCATCAACTGTCTATTTTGACAACAATGACAATACTTTTGTTGCACCTTGCTCAACAATCTCCCCCTTTGGAATTGTTGGCAACACTCATGCACTCTCCTGTAATTCTTCTCCCCTTTTGACAATAATACCAAAGGGCTGTTGTAGACTCCCCTTGAGTCTATGCACAACATTCTCAGATACACATTGTTATAGTTAGAAAAAATCATGAATATAAGCAAAATTATAAATATAGGCATGAATACTCCCCCTGAGAATGTGATCCCACTTGATAGTCAGTTCTTGGGAAATGTGACTACTCCCAACTTACTTCGAAAGTACTCAAAAACTTCCTTTGGCAATGGTTTTTTGAATATATCTGCTACTTGCTCTATAGTCGAAACAAAATCCAATTTGACCTCACCTTCTGCAACTTTATCCTTCAAGAAGTGATACTAGATTGCAATATGTTTGGTTCAAGAATGCATAACTGGATTCTTTGATATGTTTATAGCACTGGTGTTATCACATTTAACTGAAATTGGCTCTTTGAAGTGAATACCAAGATCTTTTAATGTTTGTCTCATCCATAATATTTGTGTACAGCATGTTGTTGCTACAATGTATTCTGCCTCTACTATGGATAGAGAGACTGATTCTTGTTTCTTGTTGTGCCATGCTACTAGCCTGTCTCCAAGATAAAATGATCCTCCACTGGTACTCTTTTTGTCATCAATACATCCTTCCCAATCTGCATCAGAATATGCAATAAGAGTGAAGTCCTTACCTTTTGGGTACCACAACCCATACTCCATAGTACCCTTGAGGTACCTAAAAATCCTCTTTACAACTGTCACATGAGTCTCTTTGGGACTAGCCTAAAATCTTGCTACCATGCATACTTCCTATAATATATCTGGTCTAGTGGCTGTCAAATACAACAGACTTCCAATCATAGACCTGTACATGGTTTGATCTACATCTGGAGATTTGTCATCCTTGCTCAACTTGCAACCTGTTGTCATGGGAGTGCTGACAAGTTTACTATGCTCCATTGTGAACTTTTTTAGCATTTCTTTCACATATTTTACTTGAGAGATAAAAATACCCTTTTCACTTTGATTGACTTGCAGTCCGAGGAAATAAGAAAGTTCACCAATCATTGACATCTCATATTCTATCTTCATTTTATTTGCTATGTCTCTACAATATTCATCCATGCTGCTGCCAAATATTATATCATCTACATAAAAAACAAGTACAATAAGATGGCCATTCTCTATTTTGATGTATAAATTATTGTCTACCATACCTTTCTTGAACCCTTGTTTAATAAGATAGTTATCTAGCATTGCATACCATGCTCTAGGTGTCTGTTTCAGACCATACAACGCTTTCTTTAACCTGCAAATAAAACCAGGATTGTCATCAAGTTGGAAGCCATCTGGTTGTTCAATGTAAACCTCTTCTTCCAGTTTTCCATTCAGGAATGCTGATTTTACGTCCATTTGAAAAACTTTGAAATTTTAATGGACTGCTAAAGCCAAAAACATTCTGATTGCCTCTAGTCTGGCTACTGGTGCAAAGGTTTCCTCAAAATCAATGCCTTCAACCTGAGCATAGCCTTTACAGACCAATCTTGCCTTATTTATGACAACCTATCCGTATTCATTTAATTTATTTCAAAAAATCCATTTAGTACCGATTATGTTTTTATTTTTTGGCCGTGGTACTAATTCCCAGGTTTTGTTTTTCTCAATCTGATCTAGTTCTTCATTAATTGCCTTCATCCAACTTTCATCTATGTTGGCTTCAGCAATATTTTTGGGTTCAATGCTGGATAATAGAGAGTAGTTCCGTATTACTGCTCTTCTTGTCTGAATACCAATTGTTGGGTCCCCAATAATCTATTCTCTGAGATGATTTTTCTGCAAGCTGCCTGTTTTGAATTTCTTGTTCTCTTCTTCTTCTGAGTCAATTCTTAAATCAGCTGGTTCAATTTTTTGATTTTCTTATGTTTCCATTTGTTCATCTCCTTCAATGACTTCTTCATAAATAGGGTATTTTTCTTGATAAGTTGTTTCTTGATCTCTACCTTCATCAACTTTAACATCTGCACTCTCCACAATTTTCTTTAGCCTCTTGTTGTAACACGTGTAGGCTTTGCTTTTTGTTGAGTATCCAAGAAAAATACCTTCATCAACTCTATCTTCAAATTTATTGAGATTATCTTCAGTTCGTTTGATGTAGCACTTGCTGTCGAACACTTTGAAATATCTTGTTGTTGCCTTTCTACTAAACCACAGCTCATACGGTGTTTTGCTTTTAGCATGCACCTATTTTGAATGTAAACTGCAGTATATACTACCTCTTTCCAAAATCTATCAGCTATTTTATTCTCAGCCAACATTGTCCATGCCATTTCTTGCACAGTCCTGTTCTTCCTTTCAACAACACCATTCTGCTGAGGTGTCCTTGTTGCTAAAAACTGTCTTCTGATCCCATATTTTTGAAAGTATTCTGCAAAATCCTCTAAGATAAACTCTCCTCCTCTGTCTGATCTTAGGCATTTAATTCTTTTTCCAATTTGATTCTCAACCTATTTTTTAAAAATCTTGAACATCTCAAAGGCATCTGATTTAAGATTTAAAAATAGTACCCATGTCATTCTGGAGTAGTCATCTATGAACAACATAAGTATTTGTCACCATTTATGCTTTGTGTTCTCATGGGTCCACATAAATTAGTATGTATCAGCTCTAACGGTTTTTTGGTGAAGTATTCCTTTGCTTTAAATGTGGATCTGGTTTGCTTCCCTTTTTGACATGAAGCACATATGTTATTTACTAGTTTTCCAATGGTAGGTATATCTCTTACTGCTCTTTTTGAACTTATTTTTACCAGATTGTCAAAGCTAATATGACCGAGCCTCTTGTGCCATAGCCAATATTCATCTTCCTGTCCAATCAAACATGAGACTTCTAAAGTTTATGAGAGAGTATATAGATTTCCAGAAGTCCTCGATCCAGTAGCTATCAGCTTCCCACTATGTGCTTTTTTGACTTCATAGCCCTACTTTTTAAAGATGACTTCATGACCTCTATCACAGATTTGACTTACGCTCAGTAAGTTGTGCTTCAAACCAACTATGAATAGAAATTCTTTGGAATTGATATTTCCATCACTTATTTTGACTGATCCTTTGCCAACTATTTTGGCTCCATCATTATTTCCAAACTTTACAGAGCCCCCTTCATATTTTTGTAATTTTTCAAATTTTTGTTTATCTCTTGTCATGTGACTGGAGCATCCACTATCCAATATCCATGGTGCAGATTTGTTCAATGCTTTTAATGTTGTCTATACAATCAAGGATTCCTTTTCTTCCTTGAGTTGCTCTTTTTCTTTCCATTATGATTTGACTGTAGTTTTGGTCACTTGTTTAGACTTTTCTTTGTTAGTGGCCTATGCATGTTTATCTGGTAATTTTTTGTTTTGCCTTAAACTGTTTGGTTGAGTTCTTCTTCCCTGATGTTTATTTGCTGCATATGTGCTTCTACATTTTCTTGCAATGTGTCCAAAGTTATGACAGTTATAGCATTCTACTACATAATCCATCAAGGGTGAAAATACATTTCTACTGGAAAAATTTCTTTGTCCTATATTATAAATGCAGTCTGAAATATTATGACCATAAGTATTGCATTTAAAACAATAACCAGAAAAGGAATGATTGAACCTGGGAGTTGGTCTTTGCCAATTTGTATTAGGAGTCACAAATTTTTTTCTCGTTTGATGTGTGACTTTTGTGAATCCCTCATTGTCAACAGTCTTATCGTGCCTGTCATTGTTGCTTTATTTTGCAAGATTCATTTTTCTTTGGTCAACCTTGATCTTATCCTCTTTCTTTATTGGTTCTACAGTTACGACCTTTGCTCCACTTGATGATTCTCCTTCGACAAATCACAAGCCAAAATTGATGCCTGTAGTCCTTTGAATATTTATAATATTTTCAAGCTTTGCAGAACTTCCTTCAAGTTTGTGATAGCAACTCAATTTTTGATTCTTTTCTTCTAGCCGCATTCTTAAAACAACAATCTCTTCTTCTAGTTTGTTGCACTCATCTATTCTCATGGTTAATTGTACTTCAAGTTCTTCAGACATTTTCTTAAATTCTTTTGTCTATACTTTGAAACTGTTTATTATGTCATTCACATCCTCAAGATTTCTTGAGACCTTATTATTATTTTTTCTTTTTTTATTCAACTCTTTAAGTGCAGCAACCAACTCTCCTTCCAGATAAACTTCAACCTCATCCTTACTTTTTTTATCACCTTCCTATTTTTCTTCTGTTTTTGCTTCTTCAAATGCCATGAACAGAGCTTCACCTATTTCTTCTTCAGAATCTTCACTCGAGCTATCTTCAGAAGAGCTGACATTCTTGGATATGAAACTTTTCTTTTTGAAATTGCTTTTCCTAAAATTTGGTTTCTTATTCCAGTCACTTCTTTCTTGGTGTGACCCTTCATCACTTTTGGTTTTCTTATTCATTGGACACTTAGCTGCAAAGTGACCGACCCCTCCACAATTGAAACACTTAAATGACAACTTTCCTCTATATTTTCCTTTTCTCTTTGTAAGTTTTCAAACAAAGTTGGCTTTCATTTCATCCGATGTCTCTTCATCCTTAGATTCTTGTTCAGCTTTTGTATTCTTGTGTGCTTTAAAAGTAGCTTCTCTGTCTATGGGCTTAGTTTGTCCTATTCTAATTTCGTATGCAGTCAAGGAACCATGCATCTCATCCATGCTAAAATTGTTTAGATCTTTAGCCTCTTATATTGTAGAAACTTTAGAATTAAATATTTTGTGAAGAGTTCTAAGTGCCTTTTTCATGACAACCACATCTTCGATCTCTTTGTCGAGTCCTCTGATTGCATTAATGACTCCATTTACTCTCATCATATAAGCCTCTATGTTCTCATCATCATTCATTTGTAATACCTTGAACTAAGCTCGATGCGTTTGCAGCTTGGCTTCCTTGATCTTGCTGTCTCCTTCATGGATGCTCTTCAATTTGTCCCACATGTCTTTTGCCGATTTACATCTCATGACCCTTATCAGTTCATTGTCTACTAGCCCACACATTATGGCATTCTTTGCTTTGGAATTATTCTTAACCTTTTTCTTCTCAGCAATATCTATTGGAGGAGTAGCGGGTGCTGTGTATCCACTTTCTACTGACTCCCAAATGTTGTATCCTAACGCACTCAGATATGTCTGCATCCTGAGTCTCCAGAATGAGTAATTATTTCCATTGAATAAAGGAGTTTTGTTTGATAAAAATCCTTAACTACCTACCATTTTGTTCCTTCCAAGATCACCTTAGCTAATTAAGCTTGTTCAGGAACCTTGCTCTGATACCAATTGATATTCTCATAATGATACTGAGAGGGGGGGGTTGAATCAGTGTAGCTAAAAATATGATCTGCAATTCTTAAAACTAAAGCAAAAAGAACTATAAAATAGATAAAGCAATAATCATAAGAGAGCACACCACAACACAATGTAACGAGGTTCACCAATTTGGCTACTCCTTAAAAATGACTGCTTGGACTTCAATCCAAATCTAGCCTTTGCAAAACACCAATTTTACAAACACTTTACTAGCACCCACTGGAAGGAGCACCAACCCCTTATTTTTTTGCTGCAACAGATAGGAGCACCAACCCCTAATGCCAAGCACCAACTTGGACTGCAATTCTAATTTAATTCAGTGACATAAAAATGCCTTCACTATTTACACAACCTTGACTGGTCAATAATTAAATAAACTTGATTAAACTCTACATGCTCTCATGAATCTACTTATCTCTCTCTCGGCCCTCTTCTAACCCTATTTACACATCAAATTCTCACTTACAGCATCAACAATAAACTTCACGCAGACCTACTTTTATAACAAATAAGTCTCTATTTTTAGCTTCCATATTTACGCATGCAACCCATAACTATTCTTTTAATATTCTCTTCTGCCACTTGTCAACTGTAACTCCTTCTGTATTTATAGAGTGTGCATTATTACGTTACATGCAACGTATATCTCTACCATGACTGTACGAATTCATTTCTGTGCATGCATGTATTTTACGATTCTATTAATGTGACTGTTCGATTTACTCCAGTTAACTCCAGTTCTTAAAAAGCTGCATGACTACATCTGTAACTGTCGCATTTACTCTAGTTACCTCTTCTTATTTTGGTTGCATGCTTTTCCTCTACAACTGCCCCTTTAACTATTGTTCTGTTCTAGTTAACTGTCTGTTATCGTGTTGTTGCGACCTGTCACGAAATCATGACACTTCTGTATCTTTCTGCCCTTCATGCCTTTTACCCATGAAAATACATGTCACAAAATCATGATAGTTTTTGCCTCCTTGTCCACTTCTTCGCTTGTACCCGCAAAAACCAGACATGTCACAAAATCACGACACTTTCACCTTCTCGCTACTCTTCTTTGCTTGCTCTAGAGAAAACCAGACATGTCACAAAATCGTGACACTTTCGCCTTCTCGCTACTCTTCTTGGCTTGCTCTAACGAAAACCAGACATGTCACAAAATCATGACACTTTCGCCTTCTCTCTACTCTTCTTGGCTTCAACCAGTGAAAACAGAATATGTTGCAAAATCACATCTTTCTCTGCCTTGTGCCTTTTCTACCTTTCGCCCGCAAAAATAGAACATGTCACAAAATCGTGACGTCTTTCTCTGCCTTGTGCCTTTTCTGCCTTCCACCTACGAAAATAGAACATGTCACAAAATCATGACGTCTTTCTCTGCCTTGTGCCTTTTCTGCCTTCCGCCCGTGAAAATGGAACATGTCACGAAATCGTGACACTTTTCGCTTCCTTGCACTTCTCTTCGACCCTATCACGAAATCGTGACACTTTTCGCTTCCTTGCACTTCTCTTCGACCCTATCACGAAATCGTGACACTTTCTCTCCTTGGCACTTTCTCTTCGATCTTGTCATGAAATCGTGACACTTTCTCTCCTTGGCACTTTCTCTTCGATCCTGTCATGAAATCGTGACACTTTCTCTCCTTGGCGCTTTCTCTTGGAACCTATCATGAAATCGTGACACTTTTCTTTGCGAGCTCCTTCTCCTCGAGCATGTTGCAAAATCACGACAGTTTTCTTTGCCTAAACCTCTTCTTCAAACATGTCGCAAAATCATGACAGTTTTTCTACTTGCCTCCTTCTCTGCCAACATGTCACGAAATCACGACAATTTTCCTTGCGCCTTCTCTCTCCTCGGCCATGTCATGAAATCATGAAAATTTTGCTTGTGCCTTCTCTCTCCTCATTCATGTCGTGAAATCATGAAAATTTTGCCTATGCCTTCTCTCTCCTCATTCATGTCATGAAATCACAACAATTTTGCTTGCGCCTTCTCTCTGCTCGTCCATGTCACGAAATCATGACAATTTTGCTTGTGCCTTCTCTCTCCTCGTCCATGTCACAAAATCATGAAAATTTTGCTTGCACCTTCTCTCTCCTCGTCCATGTCGCAAAATCATGACAATTTGGCCTACATTTTCTCTCTCCTCTGATATGTCGTGAAATCATGACAGTTTTGCTTTCTGCCTTCTTTCTTCTCAACCTGTCACGATATCGCGACAGTTTTCTTACTTGCCTTTTTCTTTGATTTTTTGAATCTGGGCCACTTCTGTCTTCTTGGAAATTCACTGTACATGTTCTGACTGACCTCTGAACTCCTGTCCACTACATCAACTACATCAACTGTCTGTGTTGACAATAATGACAATACTTTTGTTGCACCTTGCTCAACAAATAAAAGGGTTGTTTGTTTTATTTGGGTTTCAATTTGTTTATGCTTCCTCCATTTTATGCATTTTTAATTCATAGCGTTAAGTTTATTTCCATTTTTGCATCGTACTTGGAGTTTTTCCCTTTTTGTTTTCGTATCCTCGTGCTTTCAATGGCGATCACACTTAGTCACCAATCAAAAAATACACACCCAATCATAGAAACAATATACATTCAAAGAATCATTGGCAAAGACAAATCATGCCCCTTCTTGGGGCAACAAACAAGCAATAATTACAAACTAATCAAACACTTGGCATTCGTGAATCATGAACTCAAGGTTCCCACAGAAAAAAGGTTGCGCCCTTTGCCTATTCATGACTGATCAATGTCCAAGCTCAAGTAACACCTCACCAAAAAAGGTTAACACTTGAACTGAGTTACTTCGCTCGTCAGAAGCAAGGATTCAAGAATGCATGCCCTTTCCATACTTGGGGCATCAAAAGTTGGTTAGGTCACTAAGAAACCCTAATCATTAGTGCTTTGGTTATCTATTTTTGCTTAGCACTACGCCTTGCACAATGCATCCCAAAAAGGGGCATCTGTAGACACCAAAATAGCACCAATCTGATTATGTGACTGCAAACACTGATCGCATTGACACACACAGCCCCAAGGGCAGCCCCCAGAGGTTAAACAGTGGTCCTAACCACTCTCACAACAGTTTTAGAAGGTCGAAAATCATTTTGGCACCTTCAAGAACTTTGCTTAATATCCGTTCCACCTAGGGATGAATTCAAACTGGGATTCGCCCTACCCAGGGAGGAATTCCTAATTCGCTCCTGGGTGGGGCGAATTGCAGGTTTGATGGGAAAAAAGTCAAATCTTGGCAAATGACAGCTCAGATCTGCCACTTAACGCTTCCTTCATTGCATGGGAGTGTGGGTGAGCATTTTTGAGCATTGGAGGCTGTTACAAGGGCAGTCATGAAGTCCCTATTCAGGGAGGGACCTCCTTCCCCCTGGGAAGGCATGATTGCCAAGTGGCGCCTCTGCATGCCCAATTCAAGAGACCTCCAGGTCTATAAATTGGTGAATTTCTTCACCCCAAAGAGAGAGGAGAGGGAGCATTTTTAGCAATGAAGTGCTACCATTTTATTTCCCCATACACCCTTAGTTGATTTGTGCCTTTCACATCCGTGATCTCTTTTAGAGAAGAGGTCATTGGGTGATCATTGGAAGTTCTAATCTTGAGCCCAAAACCTAAAATTTGGCCATATAATACCACCCCAATTTTTTGACAACACCTTACAAGATATTTTGGACCCATCCCAAGTGGATTGGTGCCAAAATCAGGTCCCAACGACGGGCGGCCTGCCCGGGTGCCCCCGCACTACCGCGAGTCTAATCGTCCCTTTTAGGAATGATTAGGAATCTATGGCAGATTTTTCTTTCTGTCATTTTTATCTTGCATTTCATCTTATGCTACTTCGATAGTTTGCAATTTTAATTTCATAATTTTTTGAGCAAATCTTATCATGTTTTATCATTTTTTGTCTTTACTAACTTGTAGGTATCATCATCAAATTCCTATTAATGGAGGCCAAATTAGGAAAATCTGACCATCTGGGTCTTCCCAAAATACCCCCAATTAGCTAACCCCAAGTTTTTAGGTCTTTTGGAGATTTCTAGGCAGGACATTTGGGATAGTAGCTTTTCGACATTTTGTTGTAGGTAAATTCATCCCCCCCAGAGTGAATTCAAATCGGTGAGGAATTTCTTGATTGTTCTTTTTGTAATGCCTTCCTGGTGATGTTTCCATGCCCCTATCAAATTTTTAGATCATTTGGATTCATTTTAATCATAGCTTAATTCATTTTCTCATTCGCTTATCATAGGCTTGGGGATTGCATGCTTTGTTTTATCCGCAGGTGCTACTAACTATTTCTTGCCCCTTTGAATGTAGGGTCTAGACATTGGAGGAGCATCAAGGAATATACACTCGTATACACAAGCGATGTCAATGTTTTGGTCCGGCCACCTTACATGTGGGCACACGGAAGAGGGATGGCTATCCATGGATGTAACCAAGAGACGAGTTTAACGCTCCTCACCCCTGAAAAGGGAGGAGACAAATTGTAACCGAATTATGAAATACATCAATAAAAGAAAAGGGTTGTTTGTTTCATTTGGGTTTCAATTTGTTTATGCTTCCTCCATTTTATGCGTTTTTAATTCGTAGAGTTAAGTTTATTTCTATTTTTGCATCGTACTTGGATTTTTCCCCTTTTTGTTTTTGCATCCTCATGCTTTCAGTGGAGATCACACTTAGTCACCAATAAACAAATACACACCCAATCATAGAAACAACATGCATTCAAAGAATCATTGGCAAAGAAAAATCACGCCCCTACTTGGGGCAGCAAACAAGCAATAATCACAAACTCATCAAACACTTGGCATTCGTGAATCATGAACTCAAGGTTCCCACGGACAAAAGGTTGCGCCCTTTGCCTATTCATGACTGATCAATGTCCAAGATTAAGTAACACCTTACCAAAAAATTTTAACACTTGAACTGAGTTCCTTCACTCGTCAGAAGCAAGGATTCAAGAATGCATGCCCTTTCCATACTTGGGGCATCAAAAGTTGGTTAGGTCACTAAGAAACCCTAATCATTAGTGCTTTGGTTATCTATTTTTTCTTAGCACTACACCATGCATAGCGCATCCCAAAAAGGGGCATTTGTAGACACCAAAACAACACCAATCTGATTATGTGACTGCAAACACTGATTGCATTGACACACACAGCCCCAAGGGCAGCCCCTAGAGGTTAAACAATGGTCCTAACCACTCTCACAATAGTTTAGGAAGGTCAAAAAACATTTTGGCACCTTTAGGCACTTTGCTCAATATCCATTCCACCCAGGGATGAATTCAAACTGGGATTCGCGCCACCCAGGGATGAATTCATAATTCGCTCTTGGGTGGGGCGAATTGCAGGTTTGACGAGAAAAAATTCAAATCTTGGCAAATGGTAGCTCAAATCCACCACTTACCACTTCCTTCATCGCATGGGAGTGTGGGTGAGCGTTTTTGAGCATTAGAGGCAGTTGCAAGGGCAGTCATGAACTCCCTAATCAGGGAGGAATCTCCCTCCCCCTGAGAAGGCATGATTGCCAAGTGGCACCTCTGCATGCCCAATTCAAGAGACCTCCAGGTCTATAAATTGGTGAGTTTCCTCACCCCAAAAGAGAGGAGAGGGAGCATTTTAAGCAACGAAGTGCTGCCATTTTATTTCCCCATACACCCTTAGTTGATTTGTGCCTTTCACATCCGTGATCTCTTTTCGAGAGGAGGTCATTGGGTGATCATTGGAAGGTCGAATATTGAGCCCAAAACCTGACATTTGGCCATAGAATACCACCCAATTTTTCGACAACACTTTACAAGAGATTTTGGACCCATCCCAAGTGGATTGGTGTCAAAATCAGGTCCCAACGGTGGGCGGCCTACCTAGGCGCCCACGCACTGCTGAGTCTAATCGTCCCTTTTAGGAACGATTAGGAATCTATGGCAGATTGTTATTTCTATAATTTTTATCTTGCATTTCATCTTATGCTGCTTAGATAGTTTGCAATTTCGATTTTGTAATGTTTTGAGCAAATCTTATCATGTTTTATCATTTTGTCTTTACTAACTTGCAGGTAGCATCATCAAATTCCTATTAATGGAGGCCAAATTGGTAAAATCTGACCATCTGGGTCTTCCCAAAATACCCACAATTAGCTAACCCCAAGTTTGTAGGTCTTTTTGAGCTCTCTAGGTAGGACATTTGGGACAGTACCTTTTTGGCATTTTGTTGTAGGTAAATTCATCCCGCCCCAGAGCGAATTCAAATCGGTGAGGGATTTCCTGACTGTTCCTTTTGCAATGCCTTCCTGGTGATGTTTCTATGTCCCTGTAAAATTTTTAGGTCATTTGGATACCGTTTAGTCATTGTTTTACCTATTTCTTGCATGCACTAATCGTAGGCTTGGGGATTGCATGTTTCATCTCATCCGTAGGTGCTACTGACTATTTCTTGTTTCTTTGAATGCAGGATCTAGACATTAGAGGAGTGGCAATGAGTCAACATCCATATACACAAGTAGCGGTGACATTTTGTCCTCCCACTTTACATGTGGGCACGCGGAAGAAGGAATGGCATTCGTGGATGTAACAAAGAAACGAATTTAACGCTCCTCGCCCCCCTAAAATGGGAGGAAGTGAATTGTAATCGAGTTCCAAAAAGGAATCAATAAAATAAAGGGCTGTCTTCCTTATTTGCTTTTTTTGGTTTTGATTTGTTCATGCTTTCTCCTATTTCATGCATTTTCGATTCGTAGGATTTAGCGTTAATTTTAGTTTCATTTTTGCATCGTACTTGGAGCCCTGTTTCCTTTTTGCTTTCGTATCCTCATGCTTTCAGTGGCGATAATGATGGGACCTTGCCCTCTATTTTTAATATTATAGATCTGATCCAAACTTGGTTGTTTTTGCTTGCAGGTACTGAGTTTTCATACGCTGACTGATGTTCGTTCCATCAGGAGGTGGATACAGAGCTGTAATTCATCTTACCCAGGGATGAATGGGAATTCGCCCCACCCTGTGATGAATATAGTCCTATAATTCATCCCCCCCAGGCAAATTTTGGTCTATGCAATTTCTGGGCAGAAACTCAGAACCAAAATATTTGGGCAGAGAAGAGGTAAGGATTTCAAACTTTTCCTGTCATTTTTTGTCTTTAGTTTTTTTGTTTTTAGGGTACTTTCTTGCTTAGGGAAAGTAGTTTTCCTTTACTGCTTGCTTGTTTCCATTTTTCAAAATAAAAATAACCCCACACACCACGTGGCAAATTAAACACCAAGGAGTTGGTCGTAAAACCCCAGCCCTTGATCAAGACCAACGGTGGATTTCATCACCACCTTGGCTTGAATTTTTGCATCCATTACCCCGATTGCTACTATTGCTAGACATAAATCCTAACGAAAGCTAACCGAGTGTAGCTGGGGTGATTCCCAGTGCATGAGGATAAGTCTTCTATGGTAGGTGTCATAAACAGGGTGATTCCCCTTTCGTATCGCCTATGTTCCACGTACCATCTGCTATCATGTACCTATAGTTTCCCTCATGTAAGGGCGGGTATATAGAGAGGTTGGTATATCATCCTAGAAATGGTATATCGAAGGGGCGACCATTTTTGGGAGCCATAAGAGCCATAATTTTGCATCTAAACATTCTTTACAAAAACCTTCAAAAACAAAAAAAAAACAAAAACAAAAATCAAAACACACTAAACCAGGTCTAGGACACACTTTCAATCTTTAAACGAGATAATCACTGCTTGTGTGTGTGTGTGATATTTTCTATTTAGTGTAGCATAAAAATCATAAAAATAGATAAAAACCTACATAGCTTGTAGAAAAACACCACCATGGTGTACACCCGTAGCCAAGCCCAATCAAGGACGAAAGCTACAGAAAGTGTACAAGGGGGCACAAGTCACCTCCGCTATAGCCCTAAGGACTTGGTCATACCACCATGGTGGCCTGACCCACAAGAGAGTCTGCATCATTCCATGTCATAATGGAACTATAGGGGCATCCCTTTGAGGGACATGCCCATTCATCATAGCCCATTTTGGGAAGATTCCTTACACCTGGCGCTCAACATAGATAAAAAGGCTCCCTTAGAAGCTTGATATGAGTGGCCACCACACGATGAAGTGCTAGAGTGGCATAGTTTCCATGAGGATAGGCCACATGATGATGACATCCCTCCTTTTCCCCCCATCACTGTTAGAACCAATAGACAAAATCCAGAGCGCAAGGCCCTTCAAGTAGGGCGAGCCAACTCTGTCTGCCCCTTTCACACATATGAAAGGGAGCACGAGGAAGAACATTACATTCCTCAAGAGCAATATACAGCATGGGATCCATGCGCTTCCACACCTGCTATATACCATGATCACCTACTGAGGCCAGAGCCTCAGGTAAATGCCACCATCCTCGATAGAGGGAAGTGACCTATTGAGATCTTGGATCATCACGATCAAGGTAAGTTCATAGGAGAGGCATCTAGGCCTCCTAGGCTCAATATGGTGGAACCAATCGACCTGGAAGTCGCCAGATATACCGCCCGTAAAGTGCAGATCACGTGGCTTGAGCAAGATCAATAGCAGCTAGAGCATTTATATCGCCTTAGCAAAGAGCACATTAGGTGCCAAATAGATGAGCTGCTCCATAAACCAGTGCCTAAAAGGTTTCCAACCCCGTGCACCCAAAGGGCGGGACCATATGAGAGGCGCAACCCCTTGGTATGAGATAGGTCTCCGTGACCTTACCAAGTACTGCCTCCGAGACCTTCTAGACCAGAACGGGAGGCCACTCCCCAGAACAATGATGGGTACCCTCCACGGGACCCACCCAGGGTCATAGGCCTCATCCAAATACTCCTCAAGAAGCTTACAAGGAATATGAGCAAGAAGAAGATCGGGCCAAAATGCCCTACCAAGGTGGAGGGGTTGCCATCCAGCCACCCCTCTATAGGCCTCAAGTCTCCCGCAACCCACAATGGGAGTAAACTAAAGAGGAAGAGATTAAATCTTTAGATGCATATAAAGCGTTGCTAGAGCGTTTGGAGTCTGTGGAGACCAAAACTTCTGGGCCCCAAAAGCCCACTTTACGCCAACTCCGTAGTCATCCTGTGCATCCATCCATGCCAGCACCCCCTTACCCTGAACACTTTAAGCTACCTCAGTTGGCAACCTTTAGAGGTGAGGAGGATGCTCAAGAGCATGTGACGAGATTCCTGAGTCAATGCTTCGGTATTCAGGACAATGATGCTTTGTTATTAAGAAAATTTATAACCACATTCGTAGGCCCTACTTTGGATTGGTTTACTCAGTTACCAAAGCACAACATTAACAACTTAGATTAGTTAGTGGATGCGTTCCTCGAACGCTTCACCTTCAACACCAAAAAGAAGGCATCACTGAGTGACTTAGCCAGCCTCAGGCAGTATGAGGAGGAAAAATGGTGGCCTATGGGAATCGATGGAGGACTTTGCTTTCAAAGCTGCCCTACCTTCCCCCTATGTGTGACCTCACTCAAATGTGCTCAAAGAGTTATTTGAGATCGATCTCTATGCTATTGCAGCTGTAGCAATATGCCACCTTGGAAGAAGCCCTGGCACAAGATAGGATCATTGAAGAGATCAAGATACAGGATGGCGAGATAGCCAAACCTAAGAAGAAAGAATGGAACAAGAACACAAAAATAGGGACTACACAATAGAAACCCGCCATGGTCAACCAAGTTGCTATCAATTTCCCTAAGCCTGCACAAGCAAGACAGCCTCAAAAGGCTAACTATCAGGCAGTGCCTCCTAACAACTATGATAGATAAAATTAGAGGTAAGAACAGAGTTAGCAGTGTCACCCTAGGCGACAATTCACACCCTACACAAAGTCTAGGGACTCCCTATTTGACCTCTTGTTAGCGGAAAATTTGATCAACCTGCCAGAGGTTCAAACCATAGACCCCAATGCTCCCAAGCCTAAGGGGTACATGGAGGACTTGTACTATAGGTTCCACATATGACAAGGACATGACCTAAATGCCTACTGGAAGTTTAAGGGTTTGGTGCAAGACCTAATTGATAACAAGACACTAGCGGTAGATAATCTTGTGGCACCAAGCAATCAACAAATGGAGGTCTTTACAGACCCCTTGCCTTCTCATGCTCCATAGGCAAAGACCCTGCAAGTTAATGAGGTCAAACAGAACTACCCCATGCAGGGGTATGTAGGGATGATCAGTATAGTGACTCAAAATAGGAGGTACCCGAGCACAAATGCTCCTATGACAGCTGCAAGAGAGGTGCCAACAATGTTGCAACCACAAAAACACCTTGCACAACCTACTCTGCCTAATCCGGTGGCCACACTTTGGACCAAACTAACTTAGAGTTTGAGGACCACCTCGGCTAGGCTCTCCATATACGAGCTCATACAACAATCGATGCCCCATAGAGAGGATCTAATGGAGATATTGAAAGCCATCGAGTTGCAGCCCCATGAAACAAATTCTTTCAACAACTTCGTGGGAAATGTCAAATGATGCACTAATCCAGTCATCACATTTCTAGAAGATGAATTGAGATCAGTGACTGATGACATGGCGGATCCACCCCTGCACATTATCGCGCGGGTCAACGGGATCCCATACAAGAGGGTGTTGATAGACACTGGCTCATCCAGTAATATCATCACAACTATGGCCCTAAAACATCTGAAGTTGCCCGCATCTCACATCATAGCTTCCACCTACACTCTGCAAGCATTCAATGATGCAATCTACTCGATAGTTGGCACAATAGTCCTACCAATCCAAGTGGGACAAAAGACCATACCCACATTGTGCCACATATTGGAGGGTGGCCTACAACATCTTGCTCGGTCAGCCATGGATCAGGGACATGAAGTGTGTCCCTTCGATAGCTCACCAATGCTTAAAGTATACATTTGAAGGGGAGGTGCATGTAGTCCTGTTGAGTGGTATTTTCACCCGATTGTGAAAACACACTCTCCGATAGGATTTGGGTTCTAAATCCTCTCTTGCAAAGAAATCAAACAAATGACTTCTCCAAGGTCTCCGCTATATTAGCATTTTACATATGTGTATTAATAATCTCAAATAAAGATATTCAATTAAAATGCTTGGAACACCTTAGTGGTTGCAAGTAACTGAAAACAAGGGGCAATGTTGGTTTATTTTACTGTGAAACTGTAATGATTGTTCGTTGAACCCGAATAAAGCAAATGTGATTTGATCTTCATATGACCATGCTGTAACTTCAAAATGGAAATTTATGAAATGTCATAAAACATAACCCCTTCAATGAAATTGGAATTTTATGAAGGGAATATCATCATCTGCTCATGAATGAAAAACAAAACTGAAAAATGAAATTCTGGCCTTGAAATGGAAATTTTCTATTTTCAGACTTTGGAATTTTTAGTTTTTTATTTTTTTATTTTAATGTCTGTAAATGAAAATAAAGTGCAGAAAAAATGAAAATAAAATGCAAAAAGAAAAATGAAATGCATTCAGGGTGATGCAATCCTATTCTGACAAAACCGAAGCTAATGAGGTTTCCATGCATGCAACCTAACCTATTGAACCTGCAAACATGCACAATCCAGATAAGTCAAGTGCTGGTCTCTGGGGTTTTAACTATGATTTCAGATTTAGACATTCGCATGAAGCAACCAAGAGAACTTGCATTAAACTTCACCTATAAGCCTAGAAATCTGAAAAGGGGAAAGATAAACATTTAATCCTGCATGCAGAAAATAACTCCTTCTTTCTTGCCAATGAGGTGCAACTCTCTGAATTTTTTGTATTAAAAATTGATCATTTTACAATAACAGAATCTCTAGTTTTCTCAAAACCAGAAAAAGGGGAAGAAAAACACTCCAAAGCAGGCCCAGAATGGCTAATCGCCCTCAGCTCTGCAACTCTGCCCGCAGCGGTTTTTGACCCTTGTACCAATCTGTGCCTCTGCTTTTATACTTTCTAGCAATGCTCTCTGTTTTGCCCTGTGACGCTTCGCTTCATCTCCCAGATCGCTTCGTTTCACCTTCCCCACATTTTCGTTGTTTTTGACTTTATGTTCGACATCGAGACGCTTGATCTTCTCTGTGAACTGTAACGCTTCTGTAGCCCTTACACCTTTATGCCACGTGTTCCATGCTTTTCTACATGTTCCATAATGGCCCCCTATAAATCATGACCAAAAATAGCATGTCGTGATATCGCGACGTTTTTATGTATGCAGCTTTGCCCCTCTACCTGTATCGTGAAAACAAGACATGTCGCGATATCGCGACATTTTTCTATCAGCAACCTTGTTTGTCATCATGCATCGCGAAAATGATACATGTCACGATATCATGACATTTTTCTGCTTCGAACCGCATGGATGCAACTTGTCGTGAAATCGTGACATTTTCTCCCTTCGTCGTGTTTTGTTGCACTCAGCCGCAAAAATGCGACATGTCACGAAATCATGACACTTTTTCATTCCATACCATCTTGCTGCTTTCTGTCATGAAATCATGACGCTTTTCTCTTTCGGGCTGTCTCACTGCTTTCTGTCATGAAATCATGACACTTTTCTCTTTTGGGCTGTCTCGTTGCTTTCTATCATGAAATCATGATGCTTTTCATCTTTCATCTCTCGCTACTTTCTATCATGAAATCATGATGCTTTTCTCTTTCTTTCCTACTTTCTGTCATGAAATCATGACGCTTTCTCTATCTATGCATGTCACAAATCCTGACATATTTTCCTCTTCGTACCTTCTATCACGATATCGCGACTTTTTCATCTAGTTCATTCTTGGTTGCTTTAGGTCACGAAACTGTGACATGTCGTGATATCATGACAACTTTAGTGCATTGCTCCTATTTGATTGGTTTGACCAAATTTCGTGACATGTCGCGATATCATGACATTTTCCATTTTGTCTTTCTCTCTCCTCTATGAACCGCGATTTCACAACACGTCGTGATATCGTGACATTTTCTCTTCATGATGCATTCATGTTCTCTTAGTCGCAGAAAATGCGACATGTCATGAAATCCTGACACTTTCCATTTCTAGCCAGCAACATGTCAAATCGCGACAACTTTTCATTTCTAGTCGCGACGGAGCAACATGTCGCGATATCGTGACAACTTTTCATTTTTGGTCGTGACGGAGCAACATGTCGCGATATCGTGACAACTTTTCATTTTTGGTCGCGATGGAGCAACATGTCGCGATATCGCGACACTTTCTTTTTCTTGCTATATTTTGCTCTTCCTTTGATTTTTTTAGCATCTGGGCCACTGCGGTCTTCTTTGAAAGCATGCAAAAAAGGTGGGTCCCCAATTTTGGGGTGTGTTGTGGATCAGCCACAACAAATGGTGACTCTGCTGTCAAATGCTCCTGAGCATTTTGGTGAGAACCCAACCTGAAATATACAAGCTTAGATACAAGCGTCAGCACATAAAGGATAAACTAATACCGATAGATCAGAAATACATGAAACATCAGAATCATTAAGTATCAGCTCGGTGTGTGCAATGTGTTTTCATTCCCTATCGCTTGAACTTGATCAACATTCCATTGTCAGTTTCACTTATGATTTGTATGCAAGGCTATGAATGATTTGTGCAGGATTTGATGTATGATGAAGATGCTAGAGATATAACAACCTGCTTTGCAAAGGCTCAAACCTTCTAATATCATGTACAAACAATTAAAACTGTCAAACCCTCTTAGGACCAAATATATGTATACTTGAATTAATTTACTAGATCCCAAAGTTGGTTATGTGTCACTACCATCTTGAACCCATGTGCAGGTGTAAGTGAGATCAGAGCTTTGGGGAATTGGATTCCCAACCTAAGCGAGATGGGAATTTAATCCTATCCTTACTACTTTGATCTGGAGTTCATTACCTCATCTTGAACAAAATGATTTAACCTGTTATGGATGAAATTGTCAGGCTAGCCTATCCGTTTGAGCAATCAGTGGTCTTGCTTTTAGACAAGACATGTTGCCACGCATGAGCATACTTAACCCCATAATCCATGATTTGGCTTCATTCATTCTTTTCTCTTTTTTTTTTATTTCTTGGACCTTTGGGATGACTACCCATCCTTGCTAGGGACATGTAGTACGATCCCTCCAATCCAATATTAAGATGAAAGATGGAAAATATTTTATTTTTGGATTTGGGTGACATTTGGGGGGTGTCTAAGATGTAAATGAAATAGGGAAATATTAATTTTTTACTTATTTTTTGTTTCTTGGACTTTTGGGATGACTACCCATCCTTTGCTAGAGGACATGTAGTACGATCCTTCCCATCCAAGTTTTATGATAAAATGAAAGATGGAAGCTTTGGGGAATCGGATTCTCAACCTAGGTGAGATGAGAATTATGCCCTATCCTTACTACTCCATGAAGGTCAAATCAGAGCTTTGGGGAATTGGATCCTCAACCTAAGTGAGATGAGGATTTAATCCTATCCTTACTACTCTGATTTTAGGCTTTAAGCATTATGGGAGTGGTAAAAACCACTGTTTTAAGGATTATGTTGCATGATAGGACAGACATGAAATATTCTTTTCGCCTCACCTTTTCTTCCAAGTATGGTTTTGACCATTTTGCTCAAGATTCTCTTTAATATGCATAGAACGTGCTTGGTTCAAGATAGTTCGGGCATCAGTTCCCAACCTTAGGATTTTTCTTATTTATGTTATAGCATAACCCTAAGAGGATTTGACACACTTTAATGATTTGTATCTGAAATGCATATGCAACTAAGATGGCATGTATATGCAAAGTGAGATGTAATATGAATGCATTGTCCTTTGAATTGCAGATGGAGTATTGCCATCAAAATATAAAACTGACTACTTCATGCATCACAAGTTTCAAACGATATTATTAAACTGTTTGTGTTACTTGTGGAGCTTTCTGCAATACAATTCCAATGTTTCATATTTTCCTGATCTTAGGCATAAGTTGACATCTCAAAAACCTTTTAGACAAACCAAACATGTCAAATAAACACACAACTTGAATCATGATTAAACTAACAATCCAAAAAATGAAACTTGAAAAATACAAACCAAAACCAAAAACCAAAATCTATATACAAATGTACAATATAGTACAAGATGATGCCAAGCTTGGACTATTACTTTCCTGGATCCCAAACATGATTAGAACATTTCAACAAAAATATAACGTGATGTGCATGCCAAATGTTGTGAGAATCCAACAAAAACAAGGCTAGACCAAACAATGCAACCCACTTCAACTTTCCTCTCTCACCCCACCAATTAAATTTAGTTCCATTAGTATTCTCATAGGTGAGCGTCAAGTTACTAAAATGATTAGACAATAAATGATATTCAATTTTATCTTGTCTATTCTTTAAAGTATAAACCTTATAATTCCATTCATGATTTAGAACTAGGCCTTCCTTTTTAAATGTGAGATACTGCAAATAAGAGCCTATTTCTAAAAATTTCAAAACCAAATCATTTTCCAAATTTGTAGGCCAATCAAATTTGTGCAACAATTTACAAGCATCTAGGATATTTACTAAATTAGGATCATTAAAAGTTTTTACCCTAGATTCAATTAGTAATTGTTGATGAATTTGATTTAACAGTTCAAGTGCATCAACTTCTTTTTCATTCATTAAAACAGTGTTATCAAAGGTGTGATTGGAAATTATACCTTGTTTTTCATTCACCTTTAATGACATTTCACCATAAACATCATTCAAATTCAAAATATGGTCATGCAAATTTTCACCTAAATTTTGGATGCTTGAACACAAAAGGTTAGATTCTACCCTTTGAACATCTTTATTTACCAAAATTTGATGGGGATTTGTAATTCCCTCTTTTACCTCATGGTCTTCACACTCTTCATTGATTACTTGTTCATCAAACATACCAAAATTAGGCACCCAATTGAAAACATGGCCATCCTTTTCAACCTTCAAATATTCTTGGTCAAAGTGTATGTCCAATGACTCATCTTGATGATCCTTCATTTGAGTTGTTTCCAATTGATCCATCTCTTCGTCATTTAGTTCCCATTCTTTGTTCACTATCCATGGTATCTCTTCATGTGAGATAGAAGTTTCAATATCTTGTATATCCAGTGCAATATGGGTTTCATCTACAGGGGTGTAAGAAAAGAATGCATCATCATATCTCCCCCAACCATTGTAAAAATCGTCATCCAGATCCATGGAATGAAATTCCATGATGTTTGTGGCATGATCTTTTGATTCATTCATAAATTCCTTTTCTTCTTTGTCCTTGGCAATAGAATCATTATAATCTTTCAAAATTTGATGAGACTTGAAACCCTCTTCCAAAACATCCTCAAATTGTACAGGAGTCGTAATATCTTCCTTTGAGTAGGCGATTATGTCATCCTGCATATCAATTGGCACACAAGTTTCATTAGCAGTTTTGGAGTGAGTGTAGTCTTCCCACTTCTTCCAAGCATTGTAATAATCATCTTCCAAAATCAAGTGGTGATGTTCAACTACTTCTTCAACATCCTCCAATTCATCAATGTGTTTCTCATCAAATTTATCTTCACCTTCCTTAGATGGTTCCATTACTTCCAAAATTGGGTTATTGCTTGTATTCAAGTTGATAAGGCTATCATAGTCCACATTTGTAACCCATGATTCCAGTTTATCACAATTTGGAGGGTGAAGAATTCTTTTATCATTAGTTCCTAGCTTTTCATCGAGAGTTTCTTCCAAGAACAAGTGGTGAAATTCTATCATATCTTCAAATTTATTTATTGGTTTTCTTCCAATTTCACTTTCAACCACTTCATTTAATTCTATGGTAGGTTTCGTCCTATCACATATTTCAAACATCGTTGAATTTAGAACCCCTTCATCCGAATAATCGTGTATCTCTATGAATGAGATCATTTCTGCATAATCCTCACTAGCGGATGTTGGCTTAGCAATTTGCACCTCCTCGTGGACTACATCTAAGGTGGTTGTAAGATTTGGATATTCAAATTCATCCCCTTGATCATTTACCTTAGATATCATTGGAGTGGAGGGTGCTATATTTGATGGTTGGTGTAGGTTGGCATCAATATCTTTAGAAGGACAATCTCTCATGTGAACATGTTGTGCCTTTTCTTCTTCAAGACCTTGTCGTTCTATCTCTTCTAAGATCTCATGGATTTTCTCTAGAGACAAACCACTCAGTTTTTCCTCAATGAGTGAAGCAAGTGTGGGGTGTATGGCTCCCAGGTATACTTCCATGGCTTCCTCTTCTAATGTGTTAAAATTTTCCCACATTTGGGAGTGCAACTCATGAAATCTTCCATTGAATTGACTCAAGGATTCATTAGGCTCCTTACATATGGAGGTAAACTGATTTTTCAACATTTCTAAGTCAACTTCGATTACCAAAATGATAAAGATAGGCTGCTTCTAGTTGTATCCAAGAAGTCCTAACCTCCATGGGTAGTTGGCTATACCAAAAGAATGGTTTATCATCCAAAATGTATGCAAATAACTTACAAGCCACCTCCTCATAGAAAATCTGGAATTGACATAATGTATCCTTGTAGACATGTAGTTTTTGCAAGTATCCTAGTGGCACCTCTTGATTAAAACACCGTAAAAAATCCAATAACATTTTAGGAATATGATAGGGTATCACATGTATAGACAAACCCTTATAATGATCCTCCATTGTAGATACCATTCTTTCTCTTAGAGATGCTATTTCAGCTCTTAGGGATACAATTTGCTCCTCAAATGTTGCCATTAGTGAACTCGGAATGTAACTTTAGAACCAAATCTATTGAATATTCAACCTGCAATGTATATAAAAAAAAAATCAAGTTAGCATCAACTAAGAGATGTATTCATTAAAATCAAGTGAAAGTAACTATATGGAAACAACACTTCATTAGTCAAGACCAAAATTTTTAAAATTAAATCAAATCACATTATTTCTGTATGAACAATCAAAAAGTGTTAGAATAATATACAGCATACCTGAATTGCTTAAAATAGCATAAAGTAAACCAATTCAGGTCATCCTTTTAACAATCTACGTGTAGTGTTAGAGGACTAAAGATAACAATAAATATAGCATGAAATATACAAAAATTTTAAATCTCACTAAAATAAACCCGTTCGGCCCTCCTTCTAGCGCCAATCTGTTGAGTGGTGTTAGAGGAGGCCGAAGATGCTAATCAAATGGACTTGAAATATTTAGCAATGTAAAGCTCTTAAACAATTATAAACCTGTAGCATCTAAAATCATGATAAAATAAACCTTTTCATGCCCTCCTTCTAGCGCCAATCTGTTGAGTGGTATTTTCACCCGATTGTGAAAACACACTCTCCGATAGGATTTGGGTTCTAAATCCTCTCTTGCAAAGAAATTAAACAAATAACTTCTCCAAGGTCTCCGTTATATTAGCATTTTACATATGTGTATTAATAATCTCAAATAAAGATATTCAATTTAAATGCTTGGAACACCTTAGTGGTTGCAAGTAACTGAAAACAAGGGGCAATGTTGGTTTATTTTACTGTGAAACTTTTAATGATTGTTCGTTGAACCCGAATAAAGCAAATGTGATTTGATCTTCATATGACCACGCTGCAAAAAAAATGGAAATTTATGAAATGTCATAAAACATAACCCCTTCAATGAAATTGGAATTTTATGAAGGGAATATCATCATCTACTCATGAATGAAAAACAAAACTGAAAAATGAAATTCTGGCCTTGAAATGGAAATTTTCTATTTTCAGACTTTGGAATTTTTAGTTTTTTATTTTTTATTTTAATGCCTGTAAATGAAAATAAAGTACAAAAAATGAAAATAAAATGCAAAAAGAAAAATGAAATGCATTCAGGGTGATGCAATCCTATTTTGACAAAACCGAAGCTAATGAGGTTTCCATGCATGCAACCTAACCTATTGAACCTGCAAACATGCACAATCCAGATAAGTCAAGTGCTGGTCTCTGGGGTTTTAACTATGGATTTCAGATTTAGACATTCGCATGAAGCAACCAAGAGAACTTGCATTAAACTTCACCTATAAGCCTAGAAATCTGAAAAGGGGAAAGATAAACATTTAATCTTGCATGCAGAAAATAACTCCTTCTTTCTTGCCAATGAGGTGCAACTCTCTGAATTTTCTGTATTAAAAATTGATCATTTTACAATAACAGAATCTCTAGTTTTCTCAAAACCAGAAAAAGGGGAAGAAAAACACTCCAAAGCAGGCCTAGAATGGCTAATCACCCTCAGCTCTGCAACTCTGCCTGCAGCGGTTTCCGACCCTTGTACCAATCTATGCTTCTACTTTTATACTTTCTGGCAATGCTCTCTGTTTTGCCCTGTGACGCTTCGCTTCATCTCCCAGATCGCTTCGTTTCACCTTCCCCGCCTTTTCGTTGTTTTTGACTTTATGTTCGACATCGAGATGCTTGATCTTCTCTATGAACTGTAACGCTTCTATAGCCCTTACACCTTTATGCCATGTGTTCCATGCTTTTCTGCATGTTCCGTAATGGCCCCCTGTAAATCGTGACCAAAAATAGCATGTCGTGATATCGTGACGTTTTTATGTATGCAGCTTTGCCCCTCTACCTGTATCGTGAAAACAAGACATGTCGCGATATCATGACATTTTTCTATCAGCAGCCTTGTTTGTCATCATGCATCATGAAAATGATACATGTCATGATATCGTGACATTTTTATGCTTCGGACCGCATGGATGCAACTTGTCACGAAATCATGACGTTTTTCTCCTTGCTGTGTTTTGTTGCACTCAACCGCAAAAACGTGACATGTCACAAAATCGTGACACTTTTTCATTTCGTACCATCTTGCTGCTTTCTGTCATGAAATCATGACGCTTTTCTCTTTCTCTTTTTCTGAAATCTGACGCTTTTCTCTTCCTTCTCGCCTTTCTATCGTAAATCGTGACGCTTTTCTCTTTCTCTTGCTTCTGTCATGAAATCGTGATGCTTTTCTCTTTCCTCTCTTTCTGAAATCATGCTTTTCTCTTTTCTCTACTTGGCAACGTGACATGTCATGAAATCGTGACATATTTTCCTTTCGTACCATCTCTCGCGAAAACGCGACCGCGATATCGTGACGTTTTTCCTCTACGTTCATTTTGGCTGCTTTAGGTCACAAAAACGTGACATGTCGTGATATCGTGACAACTTTAGTGCATTGACTCTTCTCTTGCTGCCTTCGACCACGATTTCATGACAAGTCATGATATCGTGACATTTTCATTTTGTCTTTCTCTCTCCTCTATGAACCGTGATTTCATGACATGTCGCGATATCACGACATTTTGAGTCTTTAATTTGGTTCTTTGTCTTGACCGCGATTTCACACACGTCGCGATATCGCGACATTTTCTCTTCACGATGCATTATGTTGCTCTTAGCCGCAAAACGCGACATGTCATGAAATCGTGACAACTTTCCATTTCTAGCTGCGACGGAGCAACATGTCGCGAAATCGTGACAAATTTTCATTTCTAGCCGTGACGGAGCAACATGTCGCGATATCGTGACAACTTTTCATTTTCGGCCGCGACGGAGCAACATGTCGCGATATCGTGACAACTTTTCATTTCTAGTCGCGACGGAGCAACATGTCGCGATATCGCGACACTTTCTTTTTCTTGCTATATTTTGCTCTTCCTTTGATTTTTTAGCATCTGGGCCACTGCGGTCTTCTTTGAAAGCATGCAAAAAAGGTGGGTCCCCAATTTTGGGGTGTGTTGTGGATCAGCCACAACAGGGAGTATCTAGTGTAGAATATTGTAGCAACGCCCACACTAGAGTCCATGCAAGACATGGGGAGATCTCGCCTTCCCATTGGCACTATTGTTCCCCTAGGCTACCCATCGAACCAGACAAATTTTGTGTATGGGGGCCTCGATCATGGTGTTGCACCATGCACACAAAAGGATGAAGATGAAGAGCCTTTTGTTGAAAATATCAATTATTTGTCAAACCCAGACTTTGCTCTGAGATACCTTGGCCAATGCAATTGGCATGGATATGGGTCGACAACCACCCTTGTTAACCTCAATAACCCTTTCCATTCGCTAGAGAGAGGAGAAAGCTCGAGAGCTCATTTTCAAGGAGGGTATAGACAATGTCAAGATGGATCTTCAGAGGATGAGTCAGAGTATGAACCAGCATCATATGACCCCTTCGAATCAGATAGTGATCACTCATAAGTGGTCCCCATGAATGACTATCAAGAGAGCCTCTTGACGATGTTCCCTCTAGAGGCTCTAATCAAGCCAGTTCCGCATCAAGAGAATCAGGCCCCACTGTAGAGAGTGGAACAACCACAATGGGTCCAGATCAATTTGCTCGAGCAATACGAGCCTGTCATACCTCAAACAGTTGTCAAAGCCAATGAGGGCTTTTGGATCTCTGATAGTGATTACGAAGACAAAATATAAATGACATATCTTAATCACATGCGACAGATGTAGCATCGATACCCCTTGGATATTAACAACATATTTGCATAGCTGAACATAGTTCCAGGGCATGAGTGGTATGTAGACCCAACAGGGTGGGACCAAGTGTTGGATCTGCTACTTCAGGTATACGAAGAGCACCTTCCACCCTAATAACCTAGAGTGATATCAGTGCCGAGGGCAAACCCTATCCTCCTATCATCACATAGGGCCAATCCATTCATGCCAATAACCCTAGAGCCAAATCCAGAGCACAAGAATACTCTAGAATGTTCATGTCACCACACCCACGATAATGGAGACCAAAATCATTTCATCAACATGATCTCCATTGATTTAACCACCCCCATCCACAACCCGGCCGATCCGGCATAGTCATTGTATCTAGACATAGATGCCATAGACTGGGATCACATCAATTCACCGCCATCCCCATCAGAGTACTGGCATTTTGATGAAATGCTTCATTTTACCCCTGGGTCAACTTAGGTGATCTTCTATGCTAAAGGGGAACCCGAGGTTCCTAACGATGATATTAACTCAGCAAATGATATCCATTTTATCCCAACTCCACACCAGTTGGAGGATGGATCCCACATGTCGATCGAGGAGATGACTGACGTAGACATCGGCTCAGATCCAATGAATCCATAGATTATCAAGTAAGTCTAACCCCCAAAGAGTAAGCTGACTACATTACCCTTCTCAAAGAGAAGAAGGAGGTTTTTGCATGGTCATACAAAGATATGTCGGGGCTAGATCCACAGCTAGTCATGCATAACCTAATGCTTGATCCGACAGTCAAGCTAGTTAAGCAAAAACTATGCAAGATGCACCCAACAGTGGCCTTGATGGTCAAAGATGAATTGCAAAAGTTTTTGGATGCACAGTTTGTCATCTGTGTGGATTACCCACCATGGCTGTCTAACATGGTGCCCATCAAAAAGCTCGATGGGAGGATTCACATATGCACTGATTTTTGAGATCTAAAAAAAGTGAGCCCTAAGGATGATTTTCCCTTGCCAAGCATCGACACCTTGGTAGATGCTACAACGGGTCACAAAATGCTCTCCCTCATGGATGGTTTCTCGAGATACAATTAGATTTGTATCAATCCTGAGGACCAGCTAAAAATGGCGTTTACAACACCTTGGGGGACATTTTGTTACAAGGTCATGCCTTTTGGCCTTAAAAATGTTGGCGCCACCTACCAACATGCCATGACATACATCTTCCATGATTACATGCATAAAACTCTAGAAGATTACATGGATGATTTTTTGGCCAAATCTCTTTTGTGCCCAGATCATATCGATGACTTAAGCAAGATCCTTGATCGTCTCATGGAACATAAAGTCAGACTGAATCCTAAGAAGTGTGTCTTTGGCATCACATCTGGAAAACTCTTGGGTTTCATAGTCTCAAAGCGAGGCATTGAGGTGGACCCAGACAAAGTCAAGGCAATCCTTGAAATGCTTCCCCCAACTACCATCAAGTAGCTCAGAAGCCTACAGGGAAAGGTCGCATTAATCAAGCACTTCACAGCGAAGCTATCTGACAAGTTCCGACCCATGAACAAATTATTGCACAAGGGGGTAGCATTTCACTGGGATGACAAGTGCCAGTCAACCTTCAACGACATTATGCAATACTTGGATTCGCTGCCATTATTGGCAACACCTAGACTAGGAGTGTCGTTCTACTTATACATCTTAGCTACTGAGGTGGCATTGAGCACCATGCTAGCCCAAAAAAATGAAATTCACAAAGAATAGGCTATGTACTATCTTAGCCACACCCTGGTTAGTTATGAAATTAACTATGCATACGTTGAGAAATTCTGCTTGGCAGTGGTGTTTGCTACAAAAAATATGTGCCATTACATGTTGAGAAATAAGATGTATGTTGTGCTTAAGGAGAATCCATTGCGATACATGATGAGTCTTACTTATCATAGTAGTCACAGGACGAAATGGATCATGTTGTTGACGGAATTTGACATAGAGTTTATTGGATAGAAATCCATAAAAGGTCAGGTCATAGCTAATCAACTAGAAGAGGCTCCTCTCGAAGACGATCAACCTTTGGTCATAGAACTACCTGATGATGGGGTCTTCCATGTCTTAGAATCACTAGATTCTAATGAGCCTGAGTCATAGGCTGACATAACCCTATTTTTTGATGGTTCTAAATGTGAGCAAGGTGGTGGCACGGGAATAGTATTATTCACACCGCAAGGCACTCAAATGCCTCTATCATTCAAATTAAATTTCCCATGCACCAACAACAATGCAGAGTACGAAGCCTTGCTCATAGGTCTTCATACAAAAATCAACATGAACATTAAATGATTGAATATCTTTGGTGATTTGCTGTTAATCGTCAACCAAGTCAAAGGGGTATTCCAATGCAAATGCCTAGTTTTGCAGGACTACAAAGCCCTTGTGGAAAAATTCTTGGCAAATCTTGAACGGTACGACATCGAGGCACTCCTTCGGTCATCGACTCATTTTGCGGACACTATGGCCTCTTTGGGGTCACTAATCTTGCAAGATATTTTTGGTGATATGACCACCACTCAAGTCAAAACACTATCGCAATCTATGATGGAGCGTGCAAGTTTTGACTTAATGCCAGGAATCCACATGATCTAGATTGAACCTCCTCAGGATAGGTTCTCTCGAATCCACGATCGTATGAAACATGCCAACTGGGGGTCCTTGTTCTCCCCTACTCCCCTTAATAGCAACATGACGCTATTCTTACAAGTTCTCTCCTGCTCAGCTTTTGCTAGGGATGAACTTCGAGAGGGACTGGCTATTCATACCATCTAGGCTTCTGATCAGTAGGATTTGTATTCACCCGTAAGGGAGTATCTCAAGCTAGGCAACCTCCCACTTGGATTGATGCATGCTACAAAATGTGCATTCAAGAAAAAAGCGACAAAGCATGTTTTGTTAGGAGACATTTTGTACCATCGTAGCTATGAAGGGATCCTCCTTCGATGCTTGGACCAACAAGATTCCACTTGGGTGATCGCCCAAGCGCACGATGGTACATGTGGTGGTCACTTCAACGGTATGGCCATCGCAAAGGGCATTCTTCGCATGGGCTATTATTGGCCATATTTAGATTGAGATTGTTGTGCGTATGTTAGGAAGTGCGTGAAGTGTCAGTACCATGCTAATTTGACACAGGTACCTTTTATGGACAAAAATCCATAAAAGGTCAGGTCATAGCTGATCAACTAGAAGAGGCTCCTCTCGAAGATGATCAACCTTTGGTCATAGAACTACCCGATGATGGGGTCTTCCATGTCTTAGAATCACCAGATTCTAATGAGCCTGAGTCATAGGCCGACATAACCCTATTTTTTTATGGTTCTAAATGTGAGCAAGGTGGTGGCACGGGAATAGTATTATTCACACCGCAAGGCACTCCAATGCCTCTATCATTCAAATTAAATTTCCCATGCACCAACAACAATGCAGAGTACGAAGCCTTGCTCATAGGTCTTCAGACAACAATCACCATGAACATTAAATGATTGAATATCTTTGGTGATTTGCTGTTAATCGTCAACCAAGTCAAAGGGGTATTCCAATGCAAATGCCTAGTTATGTAGGCCTACAAAGCCCTTGTGGACAAATTCTTGGCAAAGCTTGAATGGTACGACATCGAGGCACTCCCTCGGTCATCGAATCATTTTGTGGACACTATGGCCTCTTTGGGGTCACTAATCCCACAAGACATTTTTGGTGATATGACCACCATTCAAGTCAAAACACTATCGCAATCTACGATGGAGCATGCAAGTTTTGACTTAATGCCAGGAATCCACATGATCTAGATTGAACCTCCTCAGGATAGGTTCTCTCGAATCCACAATCATATGAAACACGCCAACTGGGGGTCCTTGTTCTCCCCTACTCCCCTTAATAGCAACACAACGCTATTCTTACAAGTTCTCTCCCACTCAGCTTTTGCTAGGGATGAACTTCGAGAGGGACTGGCTGTTCATACCATCTAGGCTTCTGATCAGTAGGATTTGTGTTCACCCATAAGGGACTACCTCAAGCTAGGTAACCTCCCACTTGGATTGATGCATTCTACAAAATGTGCATTCAAGTAGAAAGTGACAAAGCATGTCTTGTTAGGAGACATTTTGTACCATCGTAGCTATGAAGGGATCCTCCTTCGGTTCTTGGACCAACAAGAGTCCACTTGGGTGATCGCCCAAGCGCATGATGGTACATGTGGTGGTCACTTCAACGGTATGGCCATCGTAAAGGGCATTCTTCGCATGGGCTATTATTGGCCATCTTTAGATCGAGATTGTTGTGCGTATGTTAGGAAGTGCGTGAAGTGTCAATACCATGCTAATTTGACACACGTACCTTCCCAGGCCTTGCAGCCGATCCAGTCAGCTTGGTCATTTTTACAGTGGGGTCTATATCTAATCGTAAATATATCCCCTACGTCATTAGGTCATCACACGTTTATCATCACGGCCATAGAGTACTTCACCAAGTGGGTGGAAGTAGTTCCGCTTACCTCTATGACTGGAACCTGCATTGCGAAGTTTCTCTTGCACAACATCATATGTCATTTTGGTATTCCATAGAAGATCATTTCAGATAATGGGACATCATTCAAAAACAAATACGTGCGTGCTTTGACCACAAAGTACAAAATTCAACATAGTTTTTTGACACCCTATTATCCGCAGGCAAATGGGCAAGCAGAGGCGTCAAACAAAATGCTAGTTACCATCCTTAAAAATATAATCGTAGACAGTCATAAGGATTGGCACAGTCAGATCCCACTTGCCCTGTGGGCTTATTGCACCAGCATTCAGACGCCCATTGGGGTAACTCTATTTTTGCTCGTGTATGGCTTTGAGGCTGTCATGCCTCTCGAGTTGGAAATTCCTTCCCTACGCATATCAATGCAAGAGTTCATCGATGATGATACTGCATGGTAGGCTCGGTTAGACCAGCTTATGTTGCTTAACGAACGACGCATTAATGCTCTCAAGAATTTATGTATCTATCAAGAGCGACTTAAGAAAGCATACAACATGAAAGTTCATTTGAGGGACTTTCAGGTCGGTGACTTGATCTTGAAAGAAAACCAACAAAACTCTAGTTTGTTGTCCCATCTAAGGGACAAGTTCATGGAAAACTAGTTATGTCCCTATGTAATTTATAGTAAAATAGGACCTGGAACATACCGACTAGCCTCTCTTGATGGAATCAAGGAACTAGAACCCTTGAACATCAGTCATTTGTGACCATTCCATGTTTAAGAGAGCCATAGCCCAAACAAAATGCTCCAAGGATTTCCATAATCGCTTGGTCAATCCTCAAAATGCTCCAAGGATTTCCGTAATCGCTTGGTCAATCCCCAAAATACTCCAAGGATTTTCGTAATCGCTTGGTCAATCCCCAAAATGCTCCAAGGATTTCTGTAATCGCTTGGTCAATCCCCAAAATGCTCCAAGGATTTTCGTAATCACTTGCTTAATCCCAAAAATTCTCCAAGGATTTCCCCAATCACTTGGTCAATCCTCAAAATGCTCCAAGGATTCCTGCAATTGCTTGGTCAAAAACAAGAAAATTCAAAAACAATAAAATCACCAAAAATAACAAAATTTGCATCTCATTTCCATAAATGCTCAAAATCATCACAAAAATAAAGAGCTCTTTTTTTTGCATATCATCTTCATATTCACACAAATCCATCCATCAAAAACACAAAAACATATAGCTGCATTACGCATCACACCCATACATTACATCTTTGTGGTCATAAAGGTCAAGGCACCATAGACTATGATTACTTGGCAAAAACCTCATTTTCTACATTTCTCTGCTCTATAAACAGTCCATCAAAAATAGAAAGCCAATCACATTTGTTCGCCATACTATAGTCAGTGGTCTTCTAATGTATCAAGAGTTTCTGTCATTCAGCTGTCAATAGCCTTCTAGCTACGTGTTGTACCAAGTCAGATAGATTTTACAAAGGTAGAGTTTTACTTGGATTACACCTTGTTACGTAGCATCCCAACATAAATTAAAACACATAAAAATTCCCAAGTTGTGTGAACGAAAGATGAAACCTGCAAAGCAGTCTAGGTCACCATAAGCGAAATGGTTATCTTGCTCATACCCCTGTGTGAATGACCCCAATAATGCTGAGAGTTGGAAAAAGGACAAGCATCCTCCCTAACCAATTCCCCAAGAATCCCAAGTTCTCAAAAGGTGCAAAACATCAACAATTTGCAAACATCAAAAATCCAAATTTTGACATCACAACCAAAGTGCATACACCAAGAAAAGCACATAAAATAGTGATTCTCATCACTACATATCCAAATCCCTTGCTCAAAAGAAAAAACAAAAATAAACAATGATTCGTATCACTACAAAAGAGCAAGTATCCCAATACAATTGAAGAAAAGAAGGGAGTCAAACTTGAATCCCTGGAACTCTCAGCATTTTGATGGGTCATGAGGCAAACCCCAGTACCGGTTTGGTTGATAGCCTATCAGTCACTGGTGGTAAACCTCCCGCATGACGATATATCTGTCATAGTAACTTGTGTGCAGATCAATGTTTGCATGTGGATAAGCTAGCTTATGCTATCCTAGATAACACCACAAATTAATTTGACTAAATACAACAAAGGAGTTAGTGGGGCTAATTAGGTGATCCTCAGTATAGGTTTGGTTGACAGCCTATCTGGCACTGGCAGTATCTTGAAAAACATCACATAAATGAACTCAATTGCACACACAGGGATGTGAAATAAATTGATCCAAAACAAGTCCGATTCATACCTTGTTCAAAAGTCTTATGAGATAAAGTACAGTCGTGGCTAGTTAGTTAAAACATATGAGTCTCAGAAAACCTTAACTACATGCGAAACCAACTTGCTATATTTCATTCTCATCTTGTCATCAAAAAAAAAAAAATCACAAATTCAACTCATTCATTCCATCTACATATCATATAAATTAAAAACATTTGCATTCCATCAAAACATAATACATCCATCAATATAAATTAACATGCATACATCCATATTCATCAATCATCATACATAACATCAAATCATGACACGTACATAAAAAAATAAAGTCATTTGTATATATCATCAAAAATGCCTACAGGCTACAATGAACCGGTCCTGCGACCCCGCAACAAAATCCAAAAGCTCAAAAACCCCCAAGCCTAGGGCATCGACCACCATGATCATGCAGGATTGGTGCAATAGGAACTACCCCCCATGGTGTGGGTCCTATGAGACCCCTCAAGGTGGCTACTGCTAGCCCCCACATCACGCCAACTTGAGCCCCCCTCATCCAGTCACCTGCGTCGAGAGGATGTTGATTGCTCAGTCTCACTCCCTCTCGAGCGACACGATGATCCACTTTCGCTGAACGTAGGGACCCGCCCACCGAGGTGTCTAATATCTACCTCTAGCTCCAATCACTTTTGCACCAAGTCCATATCCCGCTGGCGATATGTAGCCAAGTTCTCATCATGTTGTGCCAAAGCCCTATCACTCTTCGCCAGCTGCATCCATAGAATATCCCTCTCCTGTGCAGCATCGGTGTCCCCATCCTATCGACGGTACGCAACCCATGCATTTTCTTGCTTTTCTAGCTACATGCACAAGATATCCCTCTCCCATAGTGCATCCCCCAGCTCCTCCCCATGCCCGAAGCAGCGTGTCAGCACTGCTATCCATTGATCCCGTGATGTCATCCTGATTGACAGTCCATCTATCGAAATCTGAAGAATCCGATAGACATCCTCCAAGGTCACTGTCATCTCCCTTGTTGGGAGATGGTAGGTGTTGGTCTAGGGATCCCACAGGTTGATCAATGCCATCATATAGGCCCTATCCCCGACCACTGGCTCTAGCTGAGCCACCTGCTTGAGCCCAAGGGCGTCAAGCCACTCCCAATCAGCCACAGTTAGCGCCTCCCACGCTTTAGCAAAAGCAGTAGGCACAGGATACCGGCTCTTCACAACTTGCAAAAATAAAACCACACAAAAACATTAAAACTCATGAAAAATGGCATAAGCAGCAACATGAATATACAACACTACATCAAACAATGCACAGCTCAAAAAACAACACAAAAAACAAAAAATTAATTTGTCAGCCTAAAGTTTTTAACTTTAAATTGATAAATTAAACAAAAAAAATCAAAATTCAAAAACTTAATTTGTCAACCTAGGGTTTTGTACTCTCAAATTGGTAAATTAAGCGAAAAACAACAAAAACAATAAAATTAATTTGTCAGCCTAAAGTTTTTAACTTTAAATTGATAAATTAAACAAAAAAAATCAAAATTCAAAAACTTAATTTGTCAACCTAGGGTTTTGTACTCTCAAATTGGTAAATTAAGAGAAAAACAACAAAAATAGTAAAATTAATTTGTCAACCTAGGGTTTTTAACTCTTAACTGATAAATTAACCCCAAAAACAATAAAACTCGACTAGGGTTAGCCTATGTTTTCAGCTGAGTTGCAATTTTGTTTTGTTAGCCTAGGGTTTCTTTGGTTTACAAAAAAAATGGACACAAACACACATGGTTTCCACTAGGATTCCAACCTAAGTTTTAATGAAGCCATACAAAAACAAATAAATGCATCCATTTCACCAAGGTTTTTTTATTTTCACATCTGAAACAAAATACAGAAAAGAGAAGTAAAAACAAATAAATTTGCGACTTTAAAATTGTAATACAACAAAATTCAAGCAATAACGGGGAGGATCACTTTTTGGTATTGCTTCGGCTCCGCTGCTCAATCCAGTTCATGCACTCATGATATCAGGAGAAATTCGGCAATGCTTCGCTTCGTAGAATTAACCTCCTCCTCCCCAGAGCTCCAAATTACCAGAAAAAAAAAAGTGCAAATGAGCCCAAAACCTAGTTTTGGCCTTTAAATAGGCTTTTTGAGCCTGTAATCGTTCCTCCCTGGGACAAGCACTCTGGTTAGCACTCATCCCACCATGGAATGAGTACTACATGGGAATTATTACCACCCTGGAATGAATTCATCACACAAATTTCAAAAACAACAAAAAAATGCACAAAAATGCACCAAAAACAACAATAAAACTATCCAATGCAGGTGCTTTTGCACTTGACATTCCAGGCATGCAAAACCGATGTCGGGGTCACAAATCCTCACTATCATACTCCCTAATAAGGCTACCATATCCGGACCACTCCACGGGAAGACGGATCTTCGAGAATTTCATCCCCATGCAGCGTCACAAAAGGGTCAAAACCCACCCAAAAATAGCAATAGAGTTGCCGAACGAAGGCGCCTTCGTGCCTTACATTATTGGCATCCAAAACAGACATTGGGGTTACAAATTGTCACCATCCTACTCCTTAAGAAGGCCACCATTGCTGGACCTCTCCATGGGAAGACGGATTTTTGACAATTTTAGCTCCAAAAAGCGTCACCCAAAGGGCTCACACCCACCAAAAATAGGTCTAAATGTCGGAAAACTGCACACACATTTAACGCTAAAACCTCTACAGGAACCCTTGCACAAGTCATCTTGGGTCAAGCGACTCATAAATTTTCTCATGCAGGTCATTCCTTCATCGATTCGTCGCTTGAGGGGGTAGTCACACTTAGTCACCAATCAACAAATACACACTTAATCATAGAAACAACATGCATTCAAAGAATCATTGGCAAAGACAAATCACGCCCCTGCTTGGGGCAGCAAACAAGCAATAATCACAAACTGATCAAACACTCAGCATTTGTGAATCATGAAATCAAGGTTCCCATAGACAAAAGGTTGCGCCATTTGCCTATTCATGACTGATCAATGTCCAAGCTCAAGTAACACCTCACCGAAAAAGGTTAACACTTGAACTAAGTTCCTTCGCTCGTCAGAAGCAAAGATTCAAGAATGCATGCCCTTTCCATAATTGGGGCATAAAAATTTGGTTAGGTCACTAAGAAACCCTAATCATTAGTGCTTTGGTTATCTATTTTTGCTCAACGCTGTGCCTTGCACAACACATCCCAAAAAGGGGCATCTGTAGACACCAAAACAACACCAATCTGATTATGTGACTGCAAACACTAATCACATTGACACACACAACCCCAAGGGCAGCCCCTAGAGGTTAAATAGTGGTCCTAACCACTCTCACAATAGTTTTGGAAGGTCAGAAATCATTTTGGCACCTTTAGTCACTTTGCTCAATATCCGTTCCACCCAGGGACGAATTCAAACTGGGATTCACCCTACCCAAGGACAAATTCCTAATTCACTCCTGGGTGGGGCGAATTGCAAGTTTTCAGGTTCTTAGGGAGTATGATAGTGAGGATTTGTGACCCTGACATCGGTTTTGCATTCTTGGAATGTCAAGTGCAAAAGCACCTGCATTGGACAATTTTATTGCTGTTTTTGGTGCATTTTTGATGATATATACAGATGACTTTATTTTATTTATGCACATGTCATGATTTGATGTTATGTATGATGATTGATGAATATGGATGTATGCATGTTAATTTATATTGATGGATGCATTATGTTTTTATGGAATGCAAATATTTTTAATTTATATGATATGCAGATGGAATGAATGAGTTGAATCTGTGATTTTTTTTTTGATGACAAGATGAGAATGAAATATAGCAAGTTGGTTTTGCATGGATTTAAGGTTTTCTGTGACTCGGATGTTTTAACTAACTAGCCACGACTGTAGTTTATCTCACAATACTTTTGAACAAGGTATGAATCAGACTTGTTCTGGACCAAGTTATTTCACATCCCTATGTGTGCAATTGAGTTCATTTATGTGGTGTTTGTCAGGATACCGCCTTTGCTAGATAGGCTGTCAACCAAACCTGTACTGAGGATCACCTAATTAGCCCCACTAACTCCTTTGTTGTATTTAGTCAGATTAATATGTGGTGCTATCTAGGATAGCATAAGCTAGCTCATCCACATGTAAACATTAATCTGCACACAAATTACTGTGACAGATATATCGTCATGTGGGAGGTTTACCACCATGGATCGATAGGCTATCAACCAAACCAAGATCGAGGTTTGCCTCATGACCTGTCAGAATGCTGATAGTTCCAGGGATTCAAGTTCGACTCCCTTATTTTATTCAATTGTATTGGGATACTTGCTCTTTTGTAGTGATAAGAATCATTGTTTATTTTTGTTTTTTCTTTTGAGCAAGGGATTTGGATATGTAGTGATGAGAATCACTATTTTATGTGCTTTTCTTGGTGTATGCACTTTGGTTGTGATGTCAAAATTTGGATTTTTGACGTTTGCAAATTGTTGATGTTTTGCACCTTTTAAGAACTTAGGATTCTTGGGGAATTGGGTAGGGAGGATGCTTGTCCTTTTACTCTCAGCATTCTTGGGTTCATTCGCACAAGGGGATGAGCAAGATAACCGTTTCGCTTATGGTGACCTGGACTGCTTTGTAGGTTTCATATTTCGTTCACACAACTTGGGAATTTTTATGTGTTTTAATTTGTGCTGGGATGCTACGTAACAAGGTGTAATCCAAGTAAAACTTTACCTTCGTAAAATCTGTCTGACTTGGTACAGCACGTGGCTAGAAGGCTATTTGCAACTGAATGACAAAAACTCTTGATACATTAGAATACCACTGACTATAGTATGGCGAACAGATGTGATTGGCATTCTATTTTTGATGGACTATTTATAGAGCAAAGAAATGTGGAAAATGAGGGTTTTTCCAAGTAATCACAGTCTATGGTGCCTTGACCTTTATGACCACAAAGATGTAATGTATGGGTGTGATGCGTAATGCAGCTATATGTTTTTGTGTTTTTGATGGATTGATTTGTGTGAATATGAAGATGATATGCAAAAAAAAAAAGAGCTCTTTATTTTTGTGACGATTTTGAGCATGTATGGAAATGAGATGCAAATTTTGTATTTTTGATGATTTTATTGTTTTTGAATTTTCTTGTTTTTGACCAAGCGATTGTAGGAATCCTTGGAGAATTTTGGGGATTGACCAAGCGATTGGTGGAATCCTTGGAGCATTTTTGGGATTGACCAAGCGATTACAAAAATCCTTGGAGCATTTTGGGGATTGACCAAGTGATTACGGGAAATCCTTGGAGCATTTTGGGGATTGACCAAGTGATTACAGAAATCCTTATAGCATTTTGGGGATTGACCAAGCGATTACAAAAATCCTTGGAGCATTTTGGGGATTGACCAAGCGATTACAAAAATCCTTGGAGCTTTTTGGGGATTGACCAAGCGATTACGGAAATCCTTGGAGCATTTTGGGGATTGACCAAGCGATTACAGAAATCCTTGGAGCATTTTGTTTGGGCTATGGCTCTCTTAAAAATGGAATGGCCACAAATGACTAATGTTCAAGGGTTCTAGTTCCTTGATTTCATCAAGAGAGGCTAGCCGATATGTTCCAGGTGCTATTTTTCTATTAATTACATAGGGACCTAACCAGTTTGTCGCAAAATTGTCCCTCAGATGGGACGACAAACTAGAGTTCTATTGGTTTTCTTTCAAGACCAAGTCACCGACCTGAAAGTCCCTCAAATGATCTTTCATGTTGTATGCTTTCTTAAGTCACTCTTGATAGATACGTAAATGCTCGAGAGCATTAATGTGTCGTCAATCAAGCAACGTAAGCTGGTCTAACCAGGCCTATCGCGCAGTATCATCATCAACGAACTCTTACATTGATATGCGTAGGGAAGGAATTTCCAACTTGAGAGGCATGATAGCCTCGGAGCCATACACGAGCAAAAATGGAGTTGCCCCAGTGGGCATCCAAATGTTGGTGTGATAAGCCCATAGGGCAAGTGGGATATGACTATGCCAATCCTTATGACTGTCTACGACTATCATTTTAAGGATGGCAACTAGCATTTTCTTCGACGCCTCTGCTTGCCCATTTGCCTGTGGATAATAGGGTGTCAAAAAACTATGCTAAATTTTGTACTTTGTGGTCAAAGCATGCACGTCTTTGTTTTTGAATGATGTCCCATTATTTGAAATGATGTTGGATGGAAAACCAAAATGACATATGATGTTATGCAAGAGAAACTCCGCAATGCGGGTTCCAGTCTTAGAGGTAAGCGGAACTGCTTCCACCCACTTGGTGAAGTACTATGTGGTCGTGATGATAAACGTGTGATGACCTGACAATGCAAGGGAGATATTTTTGATTAGATCTAGGCCCCACTACAAAAATGGCCAAGTTGAATGGATTAGCTGCAAGGCCTGGGAAGGTACGTGTGTCAAATTAGCATGGTATTGAAACTTCATGCACTTCCTGACATACGCACAACAATCTTGATCTAAAGATGGCCAATAATAGCCCATGCAAAGAATGCCCTTTGCGATGGCCATATCGCTGAAGTGACCACCGCATGTACCATCGTGCGCTTGGGCAATCACCCAAGTGGACTCTTGTTGGTCCAAGCATCGAAGGAGGATCCCTTCATAGCTATGATGGTACAAAATGTCTCCTAACAAGACATGCTTTGTCACTTTCTACTTGAATGCGCATTTTGTGACATGCATCAATCCAAGTGGGAGGTTACCTAGCTTGAGGTAGTCCCTTATAGGTGAATACCAATCCTGCTGATTAAAAGTCTAGATGGTATGAACAGCCAGTCCCTCTCGAATTTCATCCCTAGCAAAAGCTGAGCGGGAGAGAACTTGTAAGAATAGTGTTGTGTTGCTATTAAGGGGAGTAGGGGAGAACAAGGACCCCCATTTGGCATGTTTTAGATGATCATGGATTCGAGAGAACCTATCCTGAGGAGGTTCAATCTGGATCATGTGGATTCCTGGCATTAAGTCAGAACTTGCATGCTCCATCATGGATTGCGATAGTGTTTTGACTTGAATGGTGGTCACATCACCAGAAATGTATTGTGGTATTAGCGACCCCAAAGAGGCCATAGTTTTTGCAAAATGATTCGATGATTGAGGGAGTGTCTCGATGTTCTACCATTCAAGCTTTGCCAAGAATTTTTCCACAAGGGATTTGTAGGCCTGTAGAACTGGGCATTTGCATTGGAATACCCCTTTGACTTGGTTGACGATTAACAACGAATCATCAAAGATATTCAATCGTTTAATGTTCATGTTGATTGCTGTCTGAAGACCTATGAGCAAGGCTTCATACTTTGCATTGTTGTTGGTGCATGGGAAATTTAATTTGAATGACAGAGGCATTGGAGTGCCTTGTGGTGTGAATAATACTATTACCATGCCACCACCTTGCTCACATTTAGAACCATCAAAAAATAGGGTTATGTCAGCCTGTGACTCAGGCTCATCAGAATCTGGTGATTCTGAGACATGGAAGACCCCATCATCGGTTAGTTCTATGACCAAAGGCTGATCGTCTTTGAGAGGAGCCTCTTCTAGTTGATCGGCTATGACCTGACCTTTTATGGATTTCTGTCCAATAAAATCTATGTCAAATTCCGTCAACAACATGATCCATTTCGTCGTGCGACTACTATGATAAGTAAGACTCATCATGTATCGCAATGGATTCTCCTTAGACACAACATACGTCTTATTGCTCAACATGTAATGGCGCAGCTTTTTGGTAGCAAACACCACTGCCAAGAAGAGTTTCTCAACGTATGCATAGTTAAGTTCATAACTAACCAGGATGCGGTTAAGATAGTATGTAGCCTGTTCTTTGTGAATTTCATTTTTCTGGGCTAGCATGGTGCCCAATGCCACCTCAGTAGCTAAGATGTATATGTAGAACGACACTCATAGTCTGGGTGGTGCCAATACTGGCAGTGAATCTAGGTATTGTTTAATTTCGTCGAAGGCTGACTGGCACTCGTCATCCCAGTGAAATGCTACCCCCTTGTGCAATAATTTATTCATGGGTCGACACTTGTTAGATAGCTACGCTATGAAGCGCTTGATCGATGCGACCTTTCCCTATAGGCTTCTGAGCTGCTTGATGGTAGTTGGGGGAAGCATTTCAAGGATTGCCATGACTTTGTTTGGGTCCACCTTGATGCCTCACTTTGAGACTATGAAACCCAAGAGTTTTCCAGATGTGATGCCAAAGACACACTTCTTAGGATTCAGTGTGACTTTATGTTCCATGAGGCGATCGAGGATATTGCTTAAGTCATCGATATGATCTGGGCACAAAAGATATTTGGCTAACAAATCATCCATGTAATATTATAGAGTTTTATGCATGTAATCATGGAAGATGTACGTCATGGCACGTTGGTAGGTGGCACCAGTGTTTTTAAGGCCAAAAGGCATGACCTTGTAACAAAATGTCCCCCAAGGCATTATAAACACTGTTTTTAGTTGGTCCTTAGGATTGATACAAATATGATTGTATCTTGAGAAACCATCCATTAGGGAGAGCATTTTGTGACCCACTGTAGCATCTACCAAGGAATCAATGCTCGATAAGGGGAAATAATCCTTAGGATTCACTTTGTTTAGATCTTGAAAATCAGTGCATATGTGAATCCTCACATTGGGATTTTTGATGGGCACCATGTTGGACAACCATGGTGGGTAATCCATGTAGATGACAAAATATGCATCCAATAGCTTTTGCAATTCGTATTTGACCATCAAGGCCATTGTTGGGTGCATCTTGCGCAGTTTTTGCTTAACTGGCTTGACTGTCAGATCAAGCATTAGGTTATGCATGACTAGCTGTGGATCTAGCCCCGACATATCTTTGTATGACCATGCAAAAACCTCATTCTTCTCTTTGAGAAGGGCAATGTAGTCGGCTTGCTCTTCGGGGGTTAGACTTACCTCCAGCTTGATAATCTATGGATTCATTGGATCTGAGCCGATGTCTACGTCAGTCGTCTCCTTGACCGAAATGTGGGATCCGTCCTCCAACTGGTGTGGAGTTGGGATCAAATGGATATCATTTGCTGAGTTAAGATCATCGTTAGGAACCTTGGTTTCCCCTTTAGCATGGAAGATATCCTGAGTTGACTCAGGGGTAAAATGAAGCATTTCATCAAAATTCCATTACTCTGATGGGGATGACGGTGAATTGATGCAATCCTAGTGTATGGAATCTATGTCTAGATACAATAACTATGCCAGATCAACTGGGTTGTGGATGGGGGCAGTTAAATCAATGAATATCATGTTGATGAAATGATTTTGGTCTCCATTACCTTGGGTGTGGTGACGTGAACATTCTAGAGGATTCCTGTGCTCTCGATCTGGCTCTAGGGGTATTGGCACGAATGGATCAGCCCTATGTGTTGATAGGAGGACAAGGTCTGCCCTTGGCACTGATATCACTCTAGGGTCTCGGGGTGGAAGGTGCTCTTCGTATACTTGAAGTGGCAAATCCAACATTTGGTCTCACCCCACTGGGTCTACATACCACTCATGCCATGGCACTATGTTTAGCTGTGCAAATATGTCGTTAATCTCCAAGGGGTATCGATGCTGCATCTGCCACATGTGATTAAGATATGTCATTTTTGTTTCATATTCGTAATCACTATCAGAGATCCGAAAGCCCTTGTTGGCTCCGACAACTATTTGAATTATGACAGGCTCATCCTAATCAAGAAAATTGATTTGGCCCCATTGTGGTTGTTTCGCTCTCTATGGTAGGGCCTGATTCTCTTGATGTAGCATTGGCTTGATTGGAACCTCTAGAGGGAACATCGTCAAGAGGCTCTCTTGATAGTAATTCATGGGGACCACTTGTGAGTGATCACTATCTGATTTGAAGAGGTCATATGATGTTGGTTCATACTCTGACTCATCCTCTGAAGATGCCTCTTAACATTGTCTATACCCTCCTTGAAAATGAGCTCTCGAGATTTCTCCTCTCTCTAGCGAAGGGAAAGGGTTATTGAGGTTAACAAGGGTGGTTGTCAACCATGGGAGATAATCCCCCAATGTATATGTTGTGTTAGGGTTAGCATAAGGATCTGATGCCAATCCCCCCTTGTTGCCTATCCGTAGGCCTTGCATGTTCTCCACCAAGATGTCCAATGGCAAGGGGTGGTTGAACCCTACTCCTGACTTGTCATATGGCATTTGGTATCTTGGTTGGCAAAGAACATGTATACCTTGCTCATACCTGCCTAAACCATATCCGTGCCAATTGCATTGGCCAAGGTATCTCAGAGCAAAGTTTGGGTTAGACAAATAATTGATATTTTTGGCAAAAGGCTCTTCATCTTCGTCCTTTTGCATGCATGGTGCAACACCATGATCGAGGCCTCCATACACAAAATTTGTCTAGTTCGATGGGTAGCCTAGGGGAACAATAGTGCCAATGGGAAGGTGAGGTCTCCCCATGTCCTGCATGGACTCTAGTGCGGGCGTTTCTACAATATTCCGCACCAGATACTCCCCCATGCCCGTATTGGCCATTTCAATGGTGATCGTTGGAGGTTGAGGGGGAGGGAATGGAAGCTCTCCCTGAGTCCACTCCATGTCGAGTGAACTAGGACCCTCGACTTCCATTCGATTAGGCATCTCCTCAATAGAGATAGTTGATACTGATGGCAATGTCTCTCCCAAAGGTTTTGCCTCTTCCAGGGGTTTCTTCCCTTTGTCCTTCAGTTTGGCCCCCAAAGGTGGTGTCATTGGTGGAGGTCTAGACGATGAAGATGAACCCAGCTGGGATTTTGAGGAACTTGCTAATGGGGATGCCTGTGGAATCAGACCCTGTTTAGATGGATTTAACTAGAAATCCAAATGCGTCGATGGTAGGGTCGATTGTGGCATCAGCTGCACCGCATTACAATACTTGAAGGGTTCTAAGTTCGTCAGGACTACATGCACCTCCCCTTAAAATGTATACTTTAAGCATGAGGATACGAAACAAAAGGGGATATATATAATTACTAACTTATTTTTAGTATGTTTATTTTATTTTTTTTCTTAATGAATTATACGGGATTTAAATAGGCCCCACCAATATTACATCATCATCATCGCATAGTGGTATTGCAACAAAACTTGGATATTATCCATGTATATTTTTACAATATTCTAACCTAAGTCTTCTTATTAAAATTTTGAATAATTACCCAAGTGTTGTAGGTGAGTTGGAGAGGAGAGGAAAATCCTCCAAGAGAGGTGCCAGGTTAAAATCTCCACCCTACCAAAAAGCTGAATTGGGTATCCAAAATCCAATTGATAATGTTGGTGCGGGCAGGGTCGGGTGCGAATCCCGAGTGACTTTGACGGTGTAGAACCTCCTGTTTGTGGTCTCTCAGACCAATGCGGCCCCACAAGGGGTTTTTCGCTTAATTTTTTTTTATGAAGAATTTAAGTGATTAAAATAATACCACTTGATGAAGTTATTATTAGTTTTAGTTAACAGTATTTTTTCTTACCTTTTAATTAATTTTATTTTAGTGCTTCGATGGATTTTTATCAAGTACTTATTGTCTATGTTATAGTCACAATTTGAGTGTTATTGAATCATTGACTAATAAATTTTAAGAAAAATGGCAAGCTCAAATTGTATTTCAATCTATGTTTTTAAATAGAAAAATGAATATGTGACAACAAATAGCATATTGGAATCAAATAGTTGTTGGACATATGTTTCCATTTCAACCAGTTGATAACAAATTTGATGCTTAGATTCATTTATTAGAATCCTTATTCAAGTCAATTCAATATCATTAAGGATAAAAATATTATGGTGGTTAAGTTATACATTAGTGATTAATCCTACACATGGTTGTAGTTCTATTTATAATTTAAAAATATGTGTTTTGTCCTTACCTACCACAGTCTAGCTAATGTGTGGTGATTTCAATATGGTCAAGAAGACTTATGATAAAATGGGTCAGCTCCCCAATAGGTGGGCCTCAGGAGAGTGACATGCTTGGTATTTTATGAAAAATAAACTGGGGGTCTTCGATCCCAATGCTTGTCTCTACGGGTCAATTTCTCAAGCATTTGTGGTTCACGTGGTCTAATTTTTAGTCACACCCTGCAAGAGTTTTAAAAATGTTGGATAGGGCTATGTTGTTAGACTAGAGTGAGTTTTATTTTTCTCGTCGTCTCCCTTAAGCCCCTTTTGTTGAAACCATTCCTGGTATGGTCTTGTCCGATCATTCCCCCATAATGTTCTATGTTCATGTTTTCTCCATCCATAAATGGCCTAATCATGCTGAGTTTTTTCTTAACACTTATTTCTTGTAATATGAAACCATTATTTGTCACATCCAAAGTATCTATAACATTTTACCTAGAACCAATGGAGATTTATGATGGATCGAGTTGTGGAATGATGATATTTTTTGTACCACTGCTCTACTTAGAAGCCTAGGGAAGAAAGTGTTACAACTGCATCATCGCTCGAAAAATGCTCTACATAATGAGCTTGCACAAGCCTCTTTCCATATTTATGCCTCTCCTTTTGACTTCGCCATTCAAGCCAATGTCACTCAACCCTAGTAGGAGCTCAAAGTGGCTAAAGTGTACGAGGCTAAAGGGGCTCAGATTAAATCTAGACTACATTGGCTCAAATTGGGTGACCGTATTTCTAAAGAGTTTTTCCAGAGGCTCCTACATATTCGTCACTCCACTCAATTCAAATATTTATTGGTTAATGTGGTTCACGCCACCTCTTTTCCTGAGATAGCAACTAAATTTATGTTATAATGTTTTTGTTGCTCAGTCGTACATCCCTGAACGAGAATTATCCTTTCAATGTTACAAAGATATTATCCCAACTTACCTCTCCCTAGTGTAGTAGAATGAATGTGAACAACCTATATTAGAGTAGGATCTTACAGATGCTCTGTTTCAAATGGCAGACGCAAAGGCCCTAGGGCTTGATGGCTTTCCCTATGAATTTTACAAAACTTACTAGGATTTTGTTGGTCTTGACTTGCATGAAGTATATTTAGAAGCCCTGTAGTCTGGCTCCTTAGGTGCTATTATCAATAAGGTCAATATTAAGTATATCCCAAAGTTTGGTGATCCAAAAAATTGGAGGTCAATAAATTTGCTTAATGTCTACTACAAGATCATTGCCAAAGTACTTGCTTTGCAGATTAGGTCCTTGCTTCCCTCTATTGTGAGGCTTGAGAAAATTGGATTTAATCTAAAATTAGTATAATTTGGACAATGTTCTCATTATTTGGGAAGGGATGAAATGGGCTCACAGGTCCAATCAACATGCCCTCTTCCTCAAGATTTAATTTTAAAAGGCTTATGATCGAATTGAGTGGGTTTTAATTCTTTCCATGTTGGAAGCTCTAGTTTTTGGTCCTTAGTTTACTTAATCTATTAAAATGCTTTTATAGGATGCATCAGTTGTGCTTTCTCTCAATAAGTTTCAAACTGATGCTATTTTATTGTATAGTTCAGTAATGCAAGGCAATCCTTTGGCCCCCTCGCTATTCATTTTAGCAGCAGAAGCATTTGGTTATATTTTGTCTCATCGTGTTTATTTTGGGATGCTTCGAGGTATTTCCCTTCCTGGGAATTTTGGTCAACTCATTAATGACCATTTTGCTGATGATTTCTTTCTTACTCTGAATGAGGATGAACAATCCCTTTCTGAAGCTCTATCTTGTCTTGATATTTTTTCCAAAGCCTTTGAGTCTAATATCCAATGAAGGAAAACCTCATGTTATAGGCAATCCTTACAACCTCTTCCCCACTAGCTTCAACATGTGCAGTGGAGTTGGATTCAGCCTAGAGAAGTCTTCAAATTCTTGGGCATTCATTTTGTCTTTCAAGGCTCTTCATCCAATAATTATCTTATGTCATCAAAGTAGAAAGAAAGCTAGAATATTAGAATGCTAAGAAGTTGTATCTTGCCAACAAATTTCAAATTTGCTCAAAATTTTTGGCTTCCACGCATGTTTATTGCTCATCTTGTTGGGTCCCTTCCCAAGCTTGTTACAAATGGCTTGAAAAATTAATATAGGATTTTTTGTGGTCTAGTGGGTCTGAGCAGAAGGGATTTCACAAAGTGGCTTGGGATATTTGATTTCTCCCACGATAAGCAAGGGGTATGGGTTTTTTGGATTGTAATCATCAAGGGTTATCCCTCTATGCTAAATGGATTGTGTGAGGTCTCAAAGGTCCTAAAGCATGAAAAGTTCTTATCAGACATTGCATATTGACTGGGCTTCCCTTCAGCCGTCGAGCCTAGGGAGGAATGGATTTGCCCTCTCTAGTTGGCCCCAGTTTTCATTAAAATCCTTGGATCCTTTGTCATCAAAAACATATGGAATGCTTGGCAATAATTAAACCCTTGGATTGTTTGGAAGGAGGTCCATTCACATAAAGACCTTTCCATTAATATTCTCAATGTTTGGTGGTCCCTTGTATTCAAGTTTTAGGGTAAGCCATTGGGCCAAGTTCCTTGGGTCCATGCTCCAAATTATTTTAAGCAGGGCATTGCCACCATTACAAATTTCTACTCTAGGAAAAATAGAGATCGAATTCCTTGGAATTATTTTAAGAGGAGGTTTCACTTGTCCAATTCTAACAAGGCTATGTATGATGTTGTTTTGGACCATACACATTTCTCCTTGGGACCTTCTTAGTGTCAAATGGGACCTTATCTCGTCACCCTCTAGGTGGAAAAAGAAAATTCATTTAGCTTGGGCATATTATTTGGAGCCAAAGAAAGATTTTTTTTTGGGAGCTTACTGTATCAGGGTTTACCCCTTGGCCATATACTTTCTTATATGGGGGTGCCTAAGCCTCGATGCCCATTTTGTCAAGAACTATAGTCTTGTATGCATTTTTTTTGGGCATGTAGATGGGCCAATATTGCTTGTATGTGGGTTATTTCTTTACCCCATTTATGTCCTTATATATTTCATGGCATCATGTCCTTCTAGGTGATCCCATTCAGGTTTTCTCTCTCGCTGAGGGAAGTGTGGCAAATATTCAGAGTCAACCTTATATTTCACATTTGGAAATCTACAAATAAGATTATTTTCAAGTAGGTTGATCCATCATATTTTTCATTTGTTGATAAGCTCATAATTTTTCATGACGTGTGGTTTCAGATCTATGACAAGGTTAAAAATGTGGCTATGGAGCTGGACCATTTGCAAGCTTTACTAAAATACTAAGGTGATGCCCCTTTTGCTGTCAGTAGGAAGGCCCCTGATCATTCACCTCCTCACCTAGCCATATATCGTTCACACTGACTTCCTGATCATGCACAATGTTAGCCTCGTTAGAGTAGATCCCATGACTATGGAGGCCCGTTGTAGCAATCAGATATGTACACCTACCAACATTCTTAACTTGTGATTACTTCGCAATCTGTGCTTATGCCTAATGATGGTTTGGGGCTTTAGGCAACCACAACCATATTTTTGGTTGGTCCCGTCCTTCTTCTCCAATTACTCATGCTTTAGGCTGGGGTGAGGAGTGTTTTGATGGGTTGGGGGAACCACCCACTTCAAATGGATAAGGCATTGTTTGCCACAAACCCCCTTATTTAAAAACCTTTATGATTGTAGAATGTTTCTAATTTGTTTTTTATGGTTGTGGTGCCCATGTGGTGCATTTTTTTTTTCTTTATCCGCTATTAGGATAAGTTAGTGGCATTTGGGGTGTGATTTTTCTCCACCCACACTATTTTTTTGCTGTAAAGGACTTTTATTTTTATAATTAAAATGACCTTTCATAAAAAATAAAAAAAATTAGGAGTATGCTTTTTTGTAAAGGTAGTACTGTTTTGGTTTGAATCCTTTGAGTGGGCTAGCATGATGATATGATCCCGAACCCCCTAATATGGATCGACAACAACAAGGTAGTATAAGTTTGTTGGAAGCAACTCTTATAGTTTGAACCCTGCACTTTTTTGGATTGATAAATTTAGGTGTTTATCAAAAAGAGATTTAGGTCCAAATTTTAATGACATTCTTGTTTGTAAAGGTAGTACTTTGTAGTACTTTGTTTTGATTTGAATCCTCTGATTAGGTCAGACGATATGAACTTGGAGCAACAAGTAATCCCCCTAATATGGATCAACAATAACAAGGTGGTATAAGCTTGTTGGAAGCAACTCCTATAATTTAAACCCTACACTTGTTTGTTATTAAATTTATAGTTGTAACCAACTCCTCTGTGTATCAAAAAAAAATTATTTATGTTTCTCTAAACAATATCGTTTAAGCGATATTTTCTAAGCAAATTTATATTTTATATGAATTTACTGAACACTGCAAATTGTTCCGAAGATCACGTTGGTATTCATTGTTCATTGCTTTTAAAATACTATATAAAATGAAACTAAAATTTTCAATGCTGAAATTGGCCAGAAAACCGTAAGTTCTATTGCTTAGCAATCTATAAAAGAGATCTCAAATTCTCTATCAAATGCTTTCTTTCACTTGAATATGCTTTGCTCCCACCTGTCTCTCTTGGCATGTCCGGGTTGCTTCCTTAGCCTTATTTTAGGAAATGCAAGGACAAAATTGACTACCTCTCTAAACCTGTGAATAACTAAACCAGTTATCTCATAACTTCAATTAGCGCAAAAACTAGATTATACGAAACATTACAAACTAGATTATACGAAACATTACAATAATATGAAATTATCCAAATGTTACTACTCGTCACAATTAGCTTTCTATAAGTTCAATTTCTCTGTCGACTATAAAAACGATAATTTGAAACTTTAGCACTCTGTTTATTACTTATTTCAAAATACATGGCATACTAGCGCTAATAGTAGTTTGATAGACATGAGGATGTAAATTAAATTGTGTTTAATGCGGTTGCAGGATCAGTTAGGTGCTTTGAAACTGTTTTTTTTTTAATTAAATAAACATTTGGTAATGTAGAGTATGTTTTCTCTTAATTGTTGTATATTTGTTTGTGTTTGATTTTTTGGGTTTAGTGTCTTGTTTTACTATACTCTGTTTTGTGGTATTTTGTTTTGTAGGTTTTATTTTTCAACAATTAGTATCAAAGCTTAGAGTTTAAGGAGGTTGGAAGAGATGACAACAAGTAATTATCATATAGTAGTTTCTTTATTTAATTTAATGAGGAATCATATTGGGGAACAATATGATTATTGGATAATACAAATACAAACTTTAATGTTTTATAGAGAAGTTTGGAATATTGCACAAGATGGCTATATGGAGCCACAAGATTGGATTGCATTGATTGCACAAGAACAAACTAGCATGAGGGAAAGAAAGAAGATGCAATAGCTAGGTATTTGATTCAGAGTGTTGTGGATGAGAGTATTTTTCCAAAAATTGCTTCTGCTACAAGTACCAAGGAAGTATGAGACATGTTGTAGATATCATACCAAGGCACAAGCAAGGTGAAGTTGGTTCAATTGCAAAATTAAAGGAGGGAATTTGAAACTTTGCAAATGAAATATAGTAAAAAGATTTCAGATTTTCATGTTCAAGTACAAAATAATGTTAAACAGCTTCGCATTCATGGAGAATATACTAAATACTAGGCAATTTGTGAGAAGGTATTAAGATATTTACCTATGAAATGGAATTTTATTGTTACTGCAATTGAAGAAAGTAGAGATTTATCACTTTTGAGATTGAATTATTTGATGGGTTCACTAATGTCCAATGATAGTAAACTAGAAAAAAAAATGTTGAATATTTAGAATAGGTTACTTTTCAGTAAAGGCAAGGGTTGAAAAGGGTAAATAGTCCCAATTTATCCCAAGAGGAAAAGGATTCCTCAAGTGGAAGACAACATGGATGTGGAAGAGGTCGATTTGGAAGGGATCATGGATAAGGTAACATAGATAATACAATAATTCAATGTCACTATTGTAAAAAATATGGGTTTTTTATGGAAGATTGTTGGAAGCTACAAAAATAATTGAAATTTGCAAAATAAATTAGTAAAGTTTACAAGTAATGATGGAGAAGATTCTAAAACATTTTTTTTTCTCTCAACTCATGCTGCTAAAAAAATAGGTAATGATTTATGGTTTCTTGATTCTAGGTGTTCTAATCATATGATAAATAATAAAGAGTTATTTGTTGAAATTATTGAAACATGAAAAAGCAATGTGACATTAGGGAATGATGAAACTATTGATGTTGTTGGTAAAGGAACTCTAGCTATTTGAACCAATCAAGGAGAGGTAAAAAATATTCATGATACATTCTATGTACCTGGTATCAAACATAATTTGCTGAGTGTAGGGTAGCTATTAGAGAAAAAATATGAAAGCTTATTTAAATATAAGGCTTGAAAAATCATTAACAAAAATAGAATAGTTACATGTGAATTCCCCATGACTAGCAATAGAATGTTTCAATTAAAATTGTAGCATGCAATTATCAATATATCGAAGATTTCAATTGATGATTGTAATTGGCTATGGCATAATAATTATGATCATTTGAATTTCAAAGGATTGAAGCTTTTGTAGGTGAAACATATGGTACGTGGATTACCAAAAACTATAGTAAAATATGAAATATGCTTAGTATGTGCACTCAAAAATAACATAGGAACAAAATTTCAATGGAAAGACAATGGAGAGCCTCAAAATAATTGCACTTTTTTCATGCAGATATATGAGGTCCAATGCAAACACCAAGCCTTGATAATCATTTTTATTTCCTCACTTTCATAGATGATTATAGCATAAATATTTGGGTATTCTTTTTTAAGCATTGGAGTGAGGTATTTAGATGTTTTTTGAAGTTTAAAGCAAGGGTTGAAAAATATGGTGAACATTATATCAAACTTTTAGGGATCAATAGAGGAGGTGGATTTACATCAAAAGAATTTATGGCATATTGAGAAGAAAAATGAATTAACATAAATTAATTGTTGCTTTCACACCACAACAAAATGGTGTGGCTTGATAAAAAAATCATACTATAGTAGAAATGACAAGGTCTATGTCGCAAGCCAATCATATGAAAATGAATTTTGGGGAGAAGTAGTTGCCATAACAATATATATTTTGAAATGAATCCCAAATCATGTAGTATTGAATCACATACATGAAGAAGTTTGGTTAGGATGGAAACCTGGTGTAGGCCATTTGAGGATTTTTGGATCCATTGTTTATGTGCACGTTCAAGATAAAAACAAAAATAATTGGATGTTAAAAGTGAAAATTATATTTTTGTAGGATGTTCAGAAGAAACCAAAGCATGTAGGTTGTGGAATCCTACATCACAAAAATTGATCTTTTATCATGATGTGTTATTTGATGAAGAGGGAGTTTGAAAATTAAATGAGCAGCAAGAAAAACTAGTAGTCATAGAAGAAGAGATTACTCATACCAAAAGTGGTTCACGCAACAATTTGAGTGCAACTTCTACTCAAAGTCTAAGAAAATTTAAGAGTATTCAAGATATATATGAGAAGACTGAAGAGGTAATTTTAAATCTTTATTTTGCATTATTAAAGTTTGTATTGATGCCGTGGATGAGGAATTGAATATGATTAATAAAAATGACACGTGGGAGTTGGTACATATTCCAAAATGAAAGGAAGTGATTGGACAAATGGGTCTATAAAACTAAGTACAAAGCATATAGAACAGTTGAAAAGCATAAAACAATATTTTTTTGTAAAAGGTTATTTTCAACAGCCAAATATTTATTTTTTTGAGACCTTTGCTCTATTGATAGATTAGACATTATATGATCTATTTTAGCACTAGCAAAACAATACAAATGGATGTAAAATTTGCTTTTTTAAATGTTTTTTTGGATGAAGAAACCTATGTTGAACAACCTCTAGGTTATGAGGTGAAAGGGACAGATAATAAGGTTTAAAAATAAAATAAATAACTCTATGGACTCAAACAAGTGCCAAGATCATGGTATAGCAGGATAGATGGATACTTTCATAGCCAAGGGTTTACAAGAGGTGCAAGTGAACCCAATATATTTTTCAAATATGGAAATGATGGTGAGATATTGATTACTTTTTTATATTTTTATGACTTAATATATATGGGAAATAATATGAAGTTGATGAATGAATTTAGAAATGCATGAACATGAATTTGAGATGACATATTTGGATTTGATGCACTATTTTTTGGGATTGAAGTGAAAGAATTCGATGATGGTATTTTTATCTCACAAGGTAAATACGATTTTGAATTACTTGAAACATTCAAAATGTGAAAATGTAAATATCTTAGTACTCCTTTAACTCTTGGTGAAAAAATTATTAACCATGATGATAGTGGCAAGGTGAATCCCACATCTTATAGAAAGCTAGTAAGTAGTTTAATGTATCTTACAACTACCAAACCATACTTAATGTATGTTGTAAGTGCGTTTTCTAGGTTTATGCAAGATACCACTCAGGTACACTTTAGGGCAACAAAGAGAATATTAAGGTATGTATAAGGAAAGTGATTTTGGCATTTGGTATGATAATTTTGATGATTTTCATTTGGTGGGATACATAGATAGTGATTGGTTATGTTGTCTTGATGATCACAATATTATTTTGGAAATCCTTTCGGCATGGGAATTGGTATTATTTCATCAGCATAGGAATTGGCATTATTTCATTGTCATCCAAAAAACAAGCAACTATTTCTTTTTCTACAGAAAAATTTGAATATATTACAAAAACATCAACAATATGTCAAGCTATTTGGTTGAAAAAAATATTGAGAGAATTGAATCATGAGCAAAATTGCCTTGTCATAATTTTTTTGGTGATAATACTTCTACAATTGATTTTTCTAGGAATCTAGTTTTCCATAGTGGTACCAAGCATATTGATATAAGATTCATTCATGAGATTTTTCAATAAGGAGATATAGCAATGAAGTTTTGCCCATCTAAAAAGCAAGACAAAAGATATTTTTGAAATATTTAAAACAATATTAGGTGTTATTCTCTTAAACACTAATGGGAAGAATGTTTAATAAATTATTTTCAATTCTTAAGGATGAACAATGACAAGATTGGTTAGGTGGTTCATTATATAAAACTATTTCTAACTATTTTTTTTTTTTCTATTAAATAAACATTTGATTTTATTATTCACTTTTTTAACATTTTTAACGTGTTACCATGTGATTTTTACCTTATCCTCTTCATATATTTTGGACATCGGACTGCACATGCTCAAAATAATCATCAAAAAAATTGATGTTATCTTAAATTTCACAGTATTTTGGGTACATGCATTCGAACTTTATCACAATGTGGACATAAGTGGTACAAAGGAATTAAAAATGTTCAAGCTTCTTATTATTTCGTTCGTTGTGTTTCTCATGATTTTAAATGCCTACAAAAAACATGAACATACCGCTGACATGGTGGAAAGTGTAAGCGATGGACATAACAATCCTTTAAAATTTTGATGTAAATTATTTTAGATACAGATAAAAACACAAAAAAATATTTTGTTTTCATTAATGGCTATAATTTACATCAATTTGTATCAGAGCAGGTGAGATATTGCTAGTGGAAAGAATATGAATAGAAGAGGGAGAGGGCGAGGGATCTATTCCCAAATTTATAGGCAAATAGAGGATCCGCACGCAGAAATAACATGGTTAACTGATGTGATTAACTACATGATGGAGAGGTGCACCAATAAAGTCTCAGATATGGGATATATTGATGAGACCATAGCCAAGGCAGATGGATCTGAGGATCACATGGAAGAAAAATTAGAAGGATCAAAGGAAGAATCATGCTGCTTTGAAAATAGGTTGATCCGAGCCTTGGAAGGACTTAAAGGAAACCAATATGGAATCAAGATTGAGGTTTTCGAGTATGCTGGTGGGTTAAAACTAGAGGAGTTAATCAATTGGGTAAATAGCATGGAGAAATATTTTGAATCAAGTAAACTTGTTGAGCATGTACTAAGCTGAAGGATAATGCATTGGTTTTGTGGGATCACCTCTAGAATGAGAGAAAAAAAATGGGAAAGACAAGATCAGGGTTTGGAACAAAATAAAGAAGAAATTAAGGGTAAAATTTTTGAAAGTAGAGGAAAAGCAGAATAGGAACAATTTCAGGAAGAATATGGGAGTAAAGAGAGGAGCATTATTTTCCCTCTTTTCCCCATCAAGAGGATGTGGAGGGTTTAATTTTGTCAAAGGAGAATCCTCAAATACAACAAAAATTACTGGAGAAGAAGAAATTATTCCTGTGGAAGAATTTGTTGCAGAAAAAATTCTTCTTGTGGAAGAAATTGCTACAGAAGAAATGACAACAAAAGAAATTACTAAAGAAAACATTTTTCTTGTGGAAGAAGAAATTTTTGAAGAAAAAATGGAAGTAGTACCTAGAATCAAACCAAGATCTATGAACATGGAGCCCATTGTCCTTCCCTTGGACCATACTGCTCCTATTGAAGCAATAATTTTTTTTAAAGAAGTTGAAGATTTGAAAGAAGAAAATATAGGTGTCAATTTTAAGGTTGTTATATGTATTGCTGATATTGTGGATGTAATTGTGGATGAAATAGATCTAGTTATAGTTTTATTTGTTGCAGATCCAACAAAAACAGATTTTGTTGTAGTTTTTGATGACATTGCAGTTTTTCCTGACCCAGATATAAAAGAAGACCAAATCTGCTTTCCCTTTGCAGTTAATGTCGGTATTGTTGATGATTTTAGAGTTATTATGCCTATGGCATATGCTGTTACAATTATAGTTTCTTCTATTGTTGCAGATATTTTTGGAGATGCAAAAAAAGATGATGTCAGTTTGTTAGAGTTGGCAGATTTGCAATTGATTTGTGTCGTAGTTTGGAAACCTCTTTGGCCACCACCACTGAAGTCATTGGTCAACAATTACAGGAGTTTGAATAACTGAACTTGCAGGAGCTGCATTCCTTCAACCTGAGGAGAACGATGTAATAAAACATATTTAATGTTTTCCGTAGGCATTAAATTATCTAGGTGTTTAATGACATTAAATTAATTTAGTTGTTTAAGGTTTTCCATGAGCATTTATTGTTTTTGTCCGGTAGGTGAAAATAGCTGGTTTTAAGTAGAAAAAAAACTACTCGTTGAAGATATAATTTTTCGAAAATATTGTAAAATGTGTGTTATGGACTGTTATTGACATTAATGAAAACAAAAATATTTTTTTTTGTTTTTTAATCTGTCTCTCAAATAATTTACATCACATTTGCTATGTTTGTCAACAAATTTATCTTAGACTTCGTTGTGATGATTTAAAATGTCACTATTTTACTGCTTTTCCATCCCTAGTTCGGTGGACTGATATAAATTATGTGCGTTAAATAAATTGTTGTGAAGTGTGAGCGGAATTTATGGTTGATGACTTGGTAATATCTGTCGGTCTGCTGAATTTTCACAACAGTTATTGTCTCGAAAAAGGTATAACAAATAAAAAAATCGACTATGTATATTTTTTAACAAACCCAACTAAATCTCTAAAGACATTCATTAAGCATGTTTATGTTTACTTAGTTTATTCAAATACTTGCTTATATATACATAAGCATATGCGTTGTTTACTTAGTTTATTCAAATACTTGCTTATATATACGTAAGCATATGCGTTCATGGCAAGTATTGATATTGCCTATGGTCGAAAAGTTATGCTGAATAATACAGTTTTTTGTTTTTGTTTTTCAAATAGAAAAAAATATTTTAAAATAAGAAAAAAACAATGATGAAAATGGTTTATCTATATTATGATAACCATGATATGATAGCATGTTTATTTTATAAAATTATTTAAAAGAAAATGACCAAAAGAAATGGAAAAAATAGGATATTATTTAATGGAAAAAATAAGATATTAAAATGGTTTTATGAGTATTGTGGGTTATTGTTACATTTTTTTGGTAATTATGTATATATTATTTAGAATGATTTAGATTAAGTAATTTTTTTTGGTACTATTAAGAACAAATAGGGTTTTGAATGGGACCTCACAACCTTTTACAAAGTAACCTATCACAGAGGCAGCAAGAAGAAAACACAACAAACGCAGAAAAGAAGGAGGTCCCAAAACAACAAGAGAGACAAGACGAATCAACCAACGAGAGAACCGAGATAGTTCTACATCATTGATTCAAATTCATTGATAACATTACCGAATATTTGGATGGCCTCCTCAGCATAATCTAAATCCATCTTCACAGAGCTCTAAATCGCATGTTGCTTGAATTTCATCAGATGCAGGCTATGCAGAATAACACTTTTCTTCACCAAAGCTTGCCTCGAAGAATAAAAATCAGCCACCGATTTATCCTTGACAAAGTGTCTAGCAAGAACCTCTACTTCTTTCACTTTGGAAAGCAGAGAAGACTCCTCTATATCCCTCTTTTTACCAATGAGCCGCAACACACACACCCCAACACACAAATCCAATCCCTACTTCCAGCTGGCTAGAAATAATAAAGAATACGGGCAAGTGAAGAAGAAACGAAGGGGTACATAATGAAAGACAGCTCCACTACCAAGGACTAAAAAGGGGTTAACTTTCCAAGGTACAAATTCCAGATGAGAATGATTGAAAACCAATCCCAAAAATAGGAATAATCACCATCCTTGGAACCCTCTTGATAACAAATATGAAGAAGAAGCCACCATAAACCAATGAGCTTGAGAAAAGACATGCATAAGAAGGTCCAGAGCCGGTCTACAAAACAAAGCTCCTACCCAAAATGAAAAACTAGAGTAGGATTTTGGGTAGAGCGTACCTTCCATAGAATGCTAGAGAAGCTTCGGGACATTCCCTAACAATGAAAATGAGGAGGGAGACGAAATTTGAAATTTTTGAAAAACGAACGTCTCTAAGATGCCAAGGAAATAAATACTAGCCATCCACCTAAACTTTTACCAACAATGGATGCCACTCCAAAACCCCATCCACCAAAGAAAGAATAAACAAACCACCTTCCAACAATTAATGAAGGTCATTACAAATACAATGGATGATCTCAAGAGGGAAATACATCTACCAAATAGAAAATCCTTGAATATTTGTCCCGATATTCGCCATTAAGTCCGTAGCAAAATTGTCCTCTCTAAAAATGTGCCTTATCAAAACATCGTCCAGGGATCGAGAAATACCAACAACTTCATCAATCAAATTAGCCACCCTCCAACTGACGTGGCAAGAATCGTTTAGCATCTTGATGATGTTTAATGAATCACCCTCAATAATAACTTTATGAATACCAAAAATTCTAATCAAAGACAAGCCTAAAAATTTAGATTAAGTAATTTTATAATTAAATGTTTTATTATATTAATTTTTGTTTTGTTAACTATTTTTAAATATATTTTAAAATAATTCAATATTTTTATAGTAATTTATACCGTGGTTATAGTATTAAAAAAAATGTTATTTATAATTTTGTATAGTTAATATAAAAATTTTATTGTAGACATGATTTTCAATGTACACAACATTAATGCAAGAAACATGATTTACTATATGTAAACATACAAATCTGTAGAGCTTAACTTATGACATTCTATTTAAATGATTTATATTTATATTTTGTTACATTAAATAAAATATAAAAAATTGTAAATGAGGAATTTTCATTAAATAAAATATAAAAAATTATAAAGTTAATATATTTATATATTATAATTTAATTTAATTATATACACTATAATTAAATTACATAAAAATAAAAATGTGTCATAATATAAATTGAAAGCACGAGGATACGGAAACAAAAAAGGAAAGACTCCCAAGCACGATGCAAAAATGAAACTAAACTTAACGCTAAATCCTACGAATTAAAAATGCATGAAATGGAGAAAGCATGAATTGAAACTCGAAATGAAATAACAGCCCTTCTCTTTTTATTGATGTATTTCACAACTCGGTTACAATTCGCATCCTCCCTTTTCAGGGGCGAGGAGCGTTAGATTCATCTCTTGGTTACATCCATGGATAGCCTTCCTTCTTCCGCGTGCCCACATGTAAGATGGGCGGACCAAAACGTCGCCGCCACTTGTGTCTATGAATGTTGATTCCTTGCTACTCCTCCGATGTTCTGATCCTGCGTTCAAAGAAACAGAAGATGATCAATAGCACCTACAGATGAAACAAAGCATGCAATCCCCAAGCCTACGATAAATGAATGAGAAAAATGAATTAAACTATGATCAAAATAAATCCAAATGCTCTAAAAATTTGACAGGGGTATCAAGATATCACCAGGAGGGCTCTACAAAAAGAACAGTCCAAAAATTCCTCACCGATTTGAATTCATTCCGGGGTGGGACGAATTCACCTGCAACATAATGCCGAATAGGTACTATCTCCAATGTCCTGCCTCAGAAGCTCCAAAAAACCTGCAAACTTGGGGTTAGCTAATTGGGGGCATTTTGGGAAGACCCAGATGGTCGGATTTTCCCAATTTGACCTCCATCAACAGGAATTTGATGATGCTTATCTGCAAGTTAGTGAGAGCGAAAACGTGATAGCATAATGGCAATTAATCAAAACGAAATGAAATCAAAATTGTAAACTATCTAAACAGCATAGAAATCAAATGCAAGAAATGAAAATGATAGAAAGGAAAATATGCTACATGTTCCCAATCATTCCTAAAAAGGGCGATTAGGCCTACGGTAGTGCGGGGGCGCCCAGGCGGGCCACCCACCGTTTGGGACCTAATTTTGGCACCAATCCACTTGGGATGGGTCCAAAATCCCTTACAAGGTGTTGTCGACAGATTGGGTGGTATTCTATGGCCAAATGTTGGGTTTTGGGATCAAGATTCATCCTCTTAAGAGTCACCCAATGACCTCCCCTCTAAAGGAGATCAAGGATGCGAAAGGCGCAAATCAAAAGGTGTGAGGCATGTAAATAAAATGGCAGCACTTCGTTGCTCTAAAATGCTCCTACTCTGTATATTTTGGGGTGAGGAAACTCACCAATTTATAGACCTGGAGGCCTCTTGAAATGGGCATGCAGGGGCACCACATGGCAGCCATGCCCTCCCAGGGGGAAGGAGATTCCTCCCTGAATTGGGACTGCATGACTGACCTTGCAGATGCCTCTAACGCTCAAAAATGCTCACCCATACTCCCATGCGATGAAGGAAGCGTTGGGTGGCGGATCTGAGCTGCCATTTGTCAAGATTTGACTTTTTGCCCGTCAAACCTGCAATTCGCCCCACCCCGGAGCGAATTCAGAATTCATCCCTGGGTAGGGCGAATCCCAGATTGAATTCGTCCCAGGGTGGGACGGATACTTAGCAAAGTGCCTGAAGGTGCCAAATTGACCTTTGACCTTCCAAAACTACTATGAGAGTGGTTAGGACCATTGTTTGACCTCTGGGGGCTGCCCTTGGGGCTGTGTGTGTCAAAGTGATCAGTGTTTGCAATCACATAATCGGATTGGTGCTATTTTGGTGTCTATAGATGCCCCTTTTTGGGATGCACTATGCATGGCACAGCGTCGAGCAAAAATAGATAACCAAAGCACTAATGATTAGGGTTTCTTAGTAACCTAACCAACTTTTGATGCCCCAAGTATGGAAATGGGCATGCATTCTTGAATCCTTGCTTATGACGAGCGAAGGAACTCAGTTCAAGTGTTAACCTTTTTTGGTGAGGTGTTACTTGAGCTTGGACATTGATCAGTCATGAATAGGCAAAGGGTGCAACCTTTTGTCTGTGGAAACCTTGAGTTCATGATTCACGAATGCCAAGTGTTTGATCAACTTGTGATTATTGCTTGTTTACTGCCCCAAGCAGGAGCGTGATTTGTCTTTGCCAATGATTCTTTGAATGCATGCCAATTTTCCTTAATTGGGTGTGTGTATTTGTTGATTGGTGACTAAGTGTGACTACCCCCTCAAGCGACGAATCGATGAGGGAATGACCTACATGAGAAAAGCGACGAGTCGCTTGACCCAAGATGACTTAGGTAAGGGTGCCTTCAGAGATTTATCTTTGAACGTGTGTGCAGTTTTTCGACATTTAGACCTATTTTTGGTGGGTGTTAACCCTTTTTGGTGACGCTTTTTGGAGCTAAAATTGGCAAAAATCCGTCCTCCCGTGGAGCGGTCCGGCTATGGTAGCCTTCTTAGGGAGTAGGATAGTGACAATTTGTAACCCCAACGTCTATTTTGGATGCCAAGAATGTCAGGCGCGAAGGCACCTTCGTTCGGCAATGTTATTACCTATTTTTGGGTGGGTTTTTGACCCTTTTGCTGACGTCGTTTAGGGATGAAATTCTCAAAAATCCGTCTTCCCGTGGAGCGGTCCGGCTATGGTAGCCTTCTTAGGGAATAGGATAGCGAGGATTTGTGACCCCGACATCTATTTTGCATGCCCGGGATGTCAAGTGCCAAAGCACTCTCATCGGGCAAGTTTATTAGGTATTTTGGTGCATTTTTGTTCAATTTTTGTTGTGTTTTTTTTTTAGGTTAGAGGACCGGTTATTGTAGCCTGCGGGCATTTTTGATGATATATATACAGATGACTTTATTTTTTTTATGCGCATGTGATGATTTGATTTTATGCATGATGAGTGATGAGTATGGATGTATGCATGTGAATTTATTTTGATGGATGCATATGTTATGATGAATGCAAATATTTCTAAATTTATATGTGATATGCAAGATGGAATGGATGAGTTGAATTTGTGTTGTTTGGTGAGGGCACCATAGACTGTTTAGACCTTTGTGGTTTTTCTTTTTGGTGATTGTTGATGGGAATGCGGGGATGAAGGATAGCACAGTTGGTTTAGGAATGTAGCTAAGGTTTCCTGAGACTCAGACGGTTCTAACTCACTAGCCATGACTGTACTTTATCTCACAAGACTTTTGAACAAGGTATGAATCGGACTTGTTTTGGACCAAGTTATTTCACATCCCTGTGTGTGCAATTGAGTTCATTTATGTGGTGTTGGTCAGGATACCGCCAGTGCTAGGTAGGCTATCAACCAAACCTATACTGAGGATCACCTGATTAGCTCCACTAACTCCTTTGTTGTATTTAGTCAGATTAATCTATGGTGCTATCTAGGATACCATAAGCTAGCTCATCCACATGCAAACATTGATCTGCACACAAGTTAATGTGACAGATATATCGTCATGCGGGAGGTTTACCACCAGTGACCGATAGGCTATCAACCAAACCGGTACTGAGGTTTGCCTCATGACCTATCGGAATGCTGAGAGTTCCAGGGATTCAAGTTCGACTCCCTTCTTTTCTTCAATTGTGTTGGGATACTTGCTCTTTTGTAGTGATAAAAATCACTATTTATTTTTGTATTATATTTTTCTTTTGAGCAAGGGATTAGGATATGGAGTGATGAGAATCACTATTGTTTGTGCCTTTTGATGTGTGCACTTTGGGATATCAAATTTTGGAGTTTTGACTTTTGCAAATTGTTCTGATGTTTTGCAATTTTTTTTTTTTTTTGAGAACTTTGGGATTCTTGGGGAATTGGGTAGGGAGGATGCTTGTCCTTTTGCCAACTCTCAGCATTCTTTGGGGTCATTCGCACAGGGGGATGAGCAAGATAGCCATTTCGCTTATGGTGACCTGGATTGCTTTGCAGGTTTCATCTTTCGTTCACACAACTTGGGAATGTTTTATGTGTTTTAACTTGTGTTGGGATGCTACGTAACAAGGTGTGATCCAAGTAGAATTCTACCTTCGTAAAATCTGTCTGACTTGGTACAGTATGTGGCTAGACAGCTAATGACGACTGAATGACGAAAACTCTTGATACATTAGGAACAACTGACTATGATGTGGGAGAATAATGTGAGTGGCGGTTATAGGCGATGAGCTATTTGATAAAGCGGAAAAATGTAGAAGATGATGGTTTTTGCCAAGTAATGACAGTCTATGGCGCTTTGACCTTTATGACCACAAATATGCAATGTATGGATGTGATGCTTAATGCAGCTATATGTTTTTGTGTTTTTGATGGATTGATTTGTGTGAATATGCAGATGAGATGCAAAAAAACTCTGTACTGTTATGATGATTTTGCGTATGCATGGAAATGAGATGCAACTTTTTGTTTATTTGTGATGATTATATTGTTTTTGAATTTTTCTTGTTTTTGACCAAGCGATTATGGGAATCCTTGGAGCTTTTTGGGTTGACCAAGCGATTATGGGAATCCTTGGAGCCTTTTGGGTGGACCAAGCGATTATGGAAATCCTTGGAGCTTTTTGGGTTGACCAAGCGATTATGGGAATCCTTGGAGCTTTTTGGGTGGGCTATGGCTCCTTTAAATATGGAATGACCACAAGTGACTGATGTTCAAGGGTTCTAATTCCTTGATTTCATCAAGAGAGGCTATGGCTCCTTTAAATATGGAGCTTTGCATGTCTCTGTAGGACCATGCAAAAACCTCCTTCTTCTCTTTGAGAAGGGCAATGTAGTCGGCTTGCTCTTCGAGGGATAAACTTACCCCTCTTGATGATCTATGGATTCATTGGATCTAGTCGATGTTCTACGCTGTCTCCTGACATGTGGGATCCGTCTTCCAACCGATGTGGAGTTGGGATCAAGTGGATATCATTTGCTGAGTTTAGATCATCGTTAGGAACCTTGGGTCCCTCTTCAGCATGGAAGATATCCTGAGTTGGCCCAAGGGTAAAATGAAGCATTTCACCGAAAGGCCAATACTCGAATGGGGATGGAGGGGAATCGACGTGATCCCAGTCTATGGCATCTATGTCTAGATACAATGACTATGCTGGATCGGCCGGATTGTGGATGGGGGCGGTTAAGTCAATGGAGATCATGTTGATGAAATGATTTTGGTCTCCATTATCGCAGGTGTGGTTACTCGGACATCTTGGATGCTCTTTATGCTCTGGATCTGGCTCTAGAGGGACGGGCACGAATGGATCGGCCCTATGTGCAGATAGGAAGACAGGGTCTACCCTTGACACTGATGTCACTATAGGGTCTCTGGGCGGAAGGTGTTCTTCGTATGCCCAGAGTAGTGGATCCAACACTTGGTCCCATCGCACTGGGTCTACGTACCACTCATGCCCTGGCACTATGTTTAATTGTTCAAATATGTCATTAATCTCCAAGGGGCACCGATGTTGCATCTACCGCATGTGATTAAGATATGCCATCTCTGTTTCATCTTCATAATCACTATCGGAGATCCAAAGGCCTTCGTTGGCTCCGATTGCTTGCGGCATTAAAGGCTCGCCTTGCTCAAGCAAATTGATGTGGTCCCACCTAGGTTGTTCCGCTCTCCGTGGGGGGACTTGATGTTCTTGGATCGATGCTTGCTCGATGGGAGCATCCAGGGGGAACATTGTCAAGAGGCTTTCTTGATATTCATCCATGGGGATCACCTATGAGTGATCGCTGCCTGATTCAAAGGGGTCATGTGACACTTGTTCATACTTTGATTCATCCTCCGAGGACCCTTCTTGACATTGTCTAGACCTTCCTTGAAAATGAGCTCTCGAGCTTTCTCCTCTCTCGAGCGAAGGGAAGGGATTACTAGAGCCAACAAGGTTGATTACCGTTAATGGGAGATAATCCCTCAATGTATATGTGGTGTTAGGGTTGGCATATGGATCTGATGCCAATCCCCCCTTGTTGCCTATCCCTAGGCCTTGCATGTTCTCCACCAAGATGTCCAAGGGGAGGGGGTGGTTAAACCCTACTCCTGACTTGTCATACGGCATTTGGTATCTTGGTTGGCAAAGAACACGTATCCCTTGCTCATATCGGCCTAACCCATACCCATTGGTCTGGGTTAGACAAATAGTTGACATTTTTAGCAAAAGGCTCTTCGTCTTCGTCCTCTTGCGTGCATGGTGCAATGCCATGATCAAGGCCCCCATACACAAAATTTGTCTGGTTCGGCGGGTAGCCTAGGGGAACAATGGTGCCGATGGGAAGGCGAGGTCTCCCCATGTCCTGCATGGACTCTAGTGCGGGTGTTGCTACAATATTCTGCACCAGATACTCCCCTAGGCCCGTATTGGCCATTTCAACGGTGATCGTTGGTGGTTGAGGGGGAGGGAATGGAAGTTCTCCTTGAGTCCACTCCATGTCGGGTGGGCTAGAAGCCTCGACTTCCATCCGGCTAGGCATCTCCTCAGTAGAGATAGTTGATACTGATGGCAATGTCTCTTCCAAAGGTTTTGCCTCTTCCAGGGGTTCCTTCCCTTTGTCTTTCTGTCTGGCCTCCATAGATGATGTCGTTGGTGGAGGACTAGACGATGAAGATGAGCCCGGCTGGGATTTTGAAGAACTTGCTAACGGGGATGCCTACGGAATCGGACCCTATTTAGATGGATTTAACTAGAAATCCAAATGCGTCGATGGTAGGGTCGATTGCGACATCAGCTGCACCGCATTACAATATTTGAAGGGTTCTAAGTCCGTCGGGACTACATGCACCTCCCCTTCAAATGTATATTTTAAACATTGGTGAGCTATCGAAGGGACACACTTCATGTCCCTGATCCACGGCCGGCCCAACAAGATGTTGTAGGCCATTTCACCCTCCAATACGTGGCACAATGTGGGTATGGTCTTTTGTCCTACTTGGATTGGTAGGACTATTGTGCCGACTATCGAGCAGATTGCATCATTGAATGCTCGTAGAGTGTAGGTGGAAGCTGTGATGTGAGATGCGGGCAACTTCAGATGCTTGAGAGCCATAGTTGTGATGATGTTGCTGGATGAGCCAGTGTCTATCAACACCCTCTTGTATGGGATCCCGTTGACCCACATGATAACGTGCAGGGGTGGATCCGCCATGTCATCAGTCACTGATCTCAGTTCGTCTTCTCAAAATGTGATGACCGGCTCAGTGCATCATTTTACATGCCCCACAAAGTTGTTGAAAGAATTTGTCTCATGGGGCTGCAACTCGATGGCTTTCAAAATCTCCATTAGAGCTTCTCGATGGGGCGTAGATTGTTGTATAAGCTCATATATGGAGAGCCTAGCCGAGGTGGTCCTCAAACTCTGAGTTAGTTTGGTCCGAAGTGTGACCATCGGCTTGGGCGGAGGAGGTTGTGCAAGGTGCTGTTGTGGTTGTGATGTTGTTGGCACCTCTCCTGCCACTATCGTAGGAGCATTCGTGCTCGGATACCTCCTATTCTGAGTCACTATACTTATCATCCCTACATACCCCTGCATGGGGCAGTTCTGTGTGACCTCGTTAACTTGTAGGGTCTTTGCCTACGGAGCATGAGCAGGCAAGGGGTCTTTGAAGACCTCCATTTGTTGATTTCTTGGTGCGACGGGATTATCCACTGCTAGTGTCTTGTTATCAATCAAGTCTTGCACCAAGCCCTTAAATTTCCAATAGGCATTTAGGTCATGTCCCTGCCACCTATGGAACCTGTAGTACAAGTCCTCTCTATACCCCTTAGGCTTGGGCGCGTTGGGATCTATAGTCTGAATCTCTGGCAGGTTGATCAAGTTTGCCGCTAACAAGCGGTCAAACAAGGAGTCCCTGGACTCTGTGTAGGGTGTGAATTGTCACCTAGGGCGATGCTGCTGATTCTGCTCTTGCCTCTAATTTTCTCTGTCATAGTTGTTGGGAGGCACTACCTGATAATTAGCCTTCTGAGGCTGAGTTTCTTGCACAAGTTTAGGGACGTTGATTGCAACTTGATTGACCGCAGCGGGTTTTTGTTGCGTGGTCCCTGCTTTAGTGTTCTTGTTCCATTATTTTTTCTTAGGTTTGGCTATCTCGCCATCCTGTATTTTGATCTCTTCAATAATTCTGGCTTGCGCTAGAGCTTCTTCTAGGGTGGCATATTGCTGCAGCTGTAATAGCATAGAGATCAATCTCAAACAACTTTTGGAGAACATCTGAGTGAGGTCGGACATAGGAGGGAGGTAGGGCAACTTTGAGAGCAATGTCCTCCATCGATTCCCGTAGGCCGCCATGGTCTCCTCCTCATACTGCCTGAGGCTAGCTAAGTCACTTAGTGACGCCTTCTTCTTGGTATTGAAGGTGAAGCATTCGAGGAATGCATCCACTAACTGATCTAAATTTTTGATGTTGTGCTTTGGTAACTGAGTAAACCAATCCGAGGCAGGGCCTACGAATGTGGTTATAAATGTTCTCAATAACAAAGCATCATTGTCCTGAATGCCAAAGCATTGGCTCAGGAACCTTGTCACATGCTCTTGAGCATCTTCCTCACCTCTAAAGGTTGCCAACTGAGGCAGCTTAAAGTGCTCAGGGTAAGGAGGTGCTGGCACTGATGGATGCACAGGATGACTGTGGAGCTGGCATAAAGTGGGCTTTTGGGGCCCAAAAGTTTTGGTCTCCACAGACTCCAAACGCTCTAGTAGCGCTTTATATGCATCTGAGGATTTAATCTCCTCCTCTTTGGTTTGCTCTCGTTGTGGGTTGTGGGAGACTTGAGGCCTCTAAAGGGGAGGCCGGATGGCAACTCCTCCGCCTAGGTAGGGCATTTCAACCCGCTCATCTTCTTGCTCATACTCCTCGTAAGCTTCCTGAGGAGTCTCTGGATGAGACCTATGACCCAGGGTGGGTCCCCGCGGAGGGTACCCATCGTTGTTCCGGGGAGTGGCCTCCCATTTAGGTCTAGGAGGTCTCGGAGGCAGCGCTTGGTAAGGTCACGGGGACCTATCTCGCACTAAGGGGTTGTGCCTCTCATATGGTTCCGCCCTTTGGGTGCGCGAGGTTGGAACCCTTTCAGGCATCGGGTTATGTAGTAGCTCATCTGTTTGGTGCCTAATGCGCTCTTTGCTAAGGCGATATAAATGCTCTAGCTGTTGTTGGTCTTGCTCAATCCGCGTGATCTGTGCTTGGTGGGTGGCATGTCTAGTGGCTGCCAGGTCAATTTGCTCCACCATCTTGAGCCTAGGAGGCCTGGATGCCTCTCCTATGTACTTACCTCGGTCTCGATGATCCGAGATCTCAATAGGATGCTTCCCTCTATCGAGGTTGGTGGCATTCACCCGAGGCTCTGGCCTCAGTGGGTGATCATGGTATCTAGCTGGTGCAGAAGCGCATGGCCCCCACATTGTATATTGCTCTTGAGGAATGTAATCATCTTCCTCGTGCTCCCTTTCATATGTGTGAAAGGGGTGGGCAGAGTTAGCTCACCCGGTTTGAAGAGCCTTACGCTCTGGATTTTGTCTATTGGTTCTAACAGTGATGGGGGGCAAAGGGGGGAGGCCATCATCATGTGGCCTCTCCTCATGGACACTATGCCACTCTAGCACTTCATCACGTGGTGGCCACTCATATCTAGCTTCTAAGGGAGCTTTCCTATCTATGTTGAGTGCCACGTGTAAGGATTCTTCCTGAAAGGGGCTATGATGAGTGGGCGTGTCCCCCAAAGGGGTGTCCCTATAGTTCCATCTTGACATGGAACGACGTGGACTCTCTTGTGGGTCGGGCCACCAAGGCGGTATGACCAAGTCCTTAGGGCTATAGCGGAGGCGACTTGTGCCCCCTTGTACACTTTTTGTAGCTTTCGCCCTTGATTGGGCTTGGCTACGTGTGTACACCATGGTACTATTTTTCTACAAGCTAAATAGATTTTTATCTCTTTTATGATTTTTTATGCTACACTAAATAGAAAAGAGCACACACATACACAAACAGTGATTATCTCGTTTAAATATTGAGAGTGTGTCCTAGACCTGGTTTAGTGTGTTTTTGATTTTTTTTTTTGTTTTTGGTTTTGAAGGTTTTTGTAAAGAACGTTTAAATGCAAAATGAGGGCTCTTATGACTCCCAAAATTGGTCGCCCCTTCGATATACCATTGCCAGGCCGATATACCAACCTCTCTATATACCCGCCCTTACGTGAGGGAAACTATAGGTACGTGAGAGCAGATGGTACGTGGAACGTAGGCGGTATGGAAGGGGAATCACCCTGTTTATGACACCTACCATAGAAGACTTATCCTCGTGTGCTGGGAATCACCCTAGCTACACTCGGTCAGCTTTCGTCAGGATTTACGTCTAGCAACAGTTGCGATCGGGGTAATGGATGCAAAATTCAAGCCAAGGTGGTGATGAAATCCACCGTTGGTCTTGATCAAGGGTTGGGGTTTTACGACCAGCGCCTTGGTTCTTAAGTTGCCACGTGGTGTGTGGGGTTATTTTTATCTCTGCAAAATGGAAACAAGAAAACAAAAAAAGGAAAACTTTCCCTAAGCAAACAAGTAATCCAAAAACATAAACACTGAGCAAAAAATGATAGAAAAAAAAAAATGCAGGATCCTTACCTCTTCTCTGCCCGGATCTGTCGGTCCTGAGTTTCTGCCAGGAATCTTCACAGACTGGAATTCATCCCGGGGTGGAACGAATTATAGGACTGTATTCATCCCAGGGTGGGGCGCATTCCAATTCATCCCTGGGTGAGACGAATTATAGTTCTGTGTTCGCCATAGACTGGAACGAACAGTAGTCCCGCATCCCAAAAAAAAAGATACCTACAAGCAAGGAAAATTTTGATCAAATTTCTGATCCAAAAAGGTAGAGGACAAGGTCCCACCATGATCGCCACTGAAAGCATGAGGATACGGAAACAAGAAAGGAAAGACTCCAATCACGATGCAAAAATGAAGCTAAACTTAACGCTAAATCCTACGAACTAAAAACGCATGAAATGGAAAAAGCATGAATTGAAACCCAAAATGAAATAACAACCCTTCTATTTTTATTGATGTATTTCACAACTCGGTTACAATTCGCATCCTCCCTTTTCAGGGGCGAGGAGCATTAGATTCATCTCTTGGTTACATCCATGGATAGCCTTCCTTCTTCCGCGTGCCCACATGTAAGATGGGCGGACCAAAATGTCACCACCACTTGTGTCTATGAATTTTGATTCCTTGCTACTCCTCCAATGTTCCGATCCTACGTTCAAAGAAACATAAGATGATCAATAGCACCTACGGATGAAACAAAGCATGCAATCCCCAAGCCTACGATAAATGAATGAGAAAAATGAATTAAACTATGATCAAAATAAATCCAAATGCTCTAAAAATTTGATAGGGGTATCAAGATATCACCAGGAGGGCTCTACAAAAAGAACAGTCAGAAAATTCCTCACCGATTTGAATTCGTTTTGGGGTGGGACGAATTCACCTACAACATAACGCCGAATAGGTACTGTCTCCAATGTCCTACCTCGAAAGCTCCAAAAAACCTACAAACTTGGGGTTAGCTAATTGGGGGCATTTTGGGAAGACCCAGATGGTCGGATTTTCCCAATTTGACCTCCATCAATAGGAATTTGATGATGCTTATCTGCAAGTTAGTGAGAGCGAAAACGTGATAGCATAATGGCAATTAATCAAAACAAAATGAAATCAAAATTGTAAACTATCTAAATAGCATAGAAATCAAATGCAAGAAATGAAAATGACAGAAAGGAAAATATGCTACATGTTCCCAATCGTTCCTAAAAAGGGCGATTAGGCCTGCGGTAGTGCGGGGGCGCCTAGGCGGGCCGCCCACCGTTTGGGACCTGATTTTGGCACCAATCCACTTGGGATGGGTCCAAAATCCCTTACAAGGTGTTGTCGACAGATTGGGTGGTATTCTATGGCCAAATTTCAGGTTTTGGGATCAAGATTCGTCCTCTCAAGAGTCACCCAATGACCTCCCCTCTAAAGGAGATCAAGGATGTGAAAGGCACAAATCCAAAAGGTGTGAGGCGTGTAAATAAAATGGCAGCACTTCATTGCTCTAAAATGCTCCTACTATGTATATTTTGGGGTGAGGAAACTCACCAATTTATAGACCTGGAGGCCTCTTGAAATGGGCATGCAGGGGCGCCACATGGCAGCCATGCCCTCCCAGGGGGAAGGAGATTCCTCCCTGAATTGGGACTGCATGACTGACCTTGTAGATGCCTCTAACGCTCAAAAACGCTCACCCATACTCCCATGCGATGAAGGAAGTGTTGGGTGGTGGATCCGAGCTACCATTTGTCAAGATTTGACTTTTTGCCCGTCAAACCTGCAATTCGCCCCACCCTGGAGCGAATTCAGAATTCGTCCCTGGGTGGGGCGAATCCCAGATTGAATTTGTCCCAGGGTGGGATGGATACTTAGCAAAGTGCCTGAAGGTGCCAAATTGACCTCTGACCTTCCAAAACTGCTGTGAGAGTGGTTAGGACCACTGTTTGACCTCTGGGGGCTGCCCTTGGGGCTGTGTGTGTCAAAGCGATCAGTGTTTGCAGTCACATAATCGGATTGGTGCTGTTTTGGTGTCTACATAAATGTATCTTAATCGTAGGTATATAATAAATTGAAATGTTACTTTAACATATGTTATGCCTAGCATAAACTTTACTTTACCACAATTTATATCTATGTTAAGTTTTATATGTGTCAAATTTTATTTATAAAAATAAAAATAAAAAACACAAGCTCTATAATGTGCCATTAGTTTATACCTAACCTACTTCATAATACATGCAAATGATTGTTAAATATATTCATAAAATTATTTGTTTACTATGGAGACATAATATATGAAATTGAAATTGATTCTATATTCTTGGTTATTATATAGATATTGTTTAATATGATTTGATCATGGATTTCTACTTTGAAATTTAATGTATTTATCTACTAGAAATTATGTTATTTGGTAGAGATTTGTTTTTTATATTGATAGTAGAAGAGGTATTAAAGGGTTCCCAAACCTATTACAAATAGGGTTTTTAAAGGCACCTCTAAACCTTAGATCTAGCAATAAGACATCAACAAAAACTGAGCTATATTCCATGAATCAAATCCTAAAATCCAATGAAGCAACGTCCTAGAAAATAAGTTGTAGATTTTTAGTAAGAAAATACAAGATACTGCCCCATGGTCAAAACATCGTGTGCTCAGAAATCTAAAGCACTAAAGAAAAAGAATAGAATAAGGAAAATGTTATCGGTTAAAACAAATTTACAAATAAATATCACTTAAATCGAAGCATTTTCCACCTCACAAGAAATGAGAACAAGGGAATCATGTCATCATGATGTCAAATAAAGCATGTAGTAGGACAACCCCTCATAACAATAGTTGGTTTGAGAAAACAACAATAGAAAATACCGATCAACAAAATCCACAACATATAAAAACAAGGTCAAAGGGCTCACTCGTCTAGCCAATGTAAAACCCACCAGATGGTAAACATCATAATTAATCACCAAGAAACACACATATCCTATTGGAGAAAACACTCTCAGGGAATTTGGAAAGAAAAAATAGAAAACACCTAGCACAACACCTGAGATTAAAAAATGGAGGATCCAGATAAAAATGTGAGTATTGGAACCCTAGGATATGACTCATCCACCTTGAGAAAATATACCAAAATAAAACTTCCCAAACCGAAGCATACCATGGAGACAAAATAAAACTAGCCAAAAGAGGATATTTGCAACAGAGTGTTTTGACGATAAGAAAATTATTTAACCCAAAAATCTATGAAGGAAATAACCCCACAGATCCTGTTGAAGTCCAACCATAGCTTGGTCTACCTGTCTACCCATCAACAAATATGAATGTTGAGGTTGCTTCAGCTGGTCCAAACTCCTTCACCTAACCCTTCTACTAGGGTTCCAACTACCCAACCTTCCACCCATTGATCCCACCTATATATAAAGTAATAACAACCAAACCAGAGATCCAATAACCCATTATGAACCAAGATAGGAGAGCACTCCACAACATCGCCAAATGATAAAATCCTTCATCCAACCCAGCCTCCTTCCTTTGACCCCAAAACTGAGGTTCTAACTACCCAAACTTCCTCTCAACAAGTGACCTGTAGATGCAAATTCATCTACTAATTAGATTCATTGTCCAAAAGAGCATCTGGATTACCAAAATTTCCAAAACTCTATGGAGCAATGGCCCTCAAAGTCACAAACCTCTCTATCATGGTGAGGCTCATGCCCTCTCTACCATGGTGAGGCTTAGGCCCTCACAGGCCCTCTCTGCCACAGTTAGGCTCAGGACCTCTCTGCCATGGTGAGGCTAAGGACCTCTCTATCATGGTGAGGCTTAGGCCCTTTTTGCCATGGCGAGGCTCAAACCCTCATAGGTTCTCTCTACCATAGTGAGGTTCAAGCCCTCTCTGCCATGGTGAGGCTTAGGCCCTCTCTACCATGGTGAGGCTCAGGCCTTCACAGGCCCTCTCTGCCATGGTGAGGCTTAGGCCCTCACAGGCCCTCTCTGCCATGGTGAGGCTTAGGCCCTCACAGGACCTCTCTACCATGGTGAGGCTCAAGAAATTTTATGTTAAATAACTTTTTTATCTCTTTATTTTTCTTTTCTACTTTAATTTATTTGTATTTTTTAGTCGCTATTCCTCCTCTTACTCTTATATTTCATTCTTCACCTTTTTCCTATTCATTTTATTTCTACTTTTTAACTCTTTTATTTTCTCTTCTTATTTGTTTTCTTTGTCCTCTTTGTTGCTCTCCTTTCCTAAACATTTTTGTTCTTCCACTTCATTCTTTCCTTTTCTCCTCTTCATTATCTCTTTTTCAATTTCTTCTTGCTTTTATGATTATTTTTCTCTATTATCTTATTCTTTATATCATAATAATAAAGAAATATATAAATGCTATAAAATAAATTAACAATGTCTCTAATACATCCACTTAATGTTCATCATCTAGAATTACTATAATCATATTAGTCATTCCCTTATTTGTGGTTGTACATTACACATAATCTAAATTATGCATATAGACATGTCAAAATAATATTAACTAAACATATATGCATTCTATTTTTTAATTAGTTATATGATAGTAACACAAGCCTTATTTGTGATACATTGTAATTGTATGTTTATCGGTGTTGCAATAAGCTACATTATAATGATAATACACAAAATCATATTTTAACAAGTATTTTTATTTTGAGTGTCGATCATGATTTGTAGATTTGAATTCACTTTGTGTTTATAAAATTTCATTGCATTTGCCATTCCTCTATAATACATTGAACAAAACGTTAATACTAATGTTTGGGTAGATATCATAGAGAATATGGGATAATATTTTATTTATGATTTAATTACATTTAAAAACATATATCCTTAATTTTTTAATAATCTATCTGTGGATTCATTGAGGACTTGTTGATGCCATTGCACAACTAGCCCCAAATTTGGGGTCCCACTTTAAATTTCAAGTTTTGATTAGGTTTTGTGGTTTGTTTGAGTTTTATTTACATCCAATGATTTGTCGTTAAGGATCAAGTGTCAAAGTGTACCTAAGTTCAAGGTCTTGTAGAAAAGCCTTTCACGAGATAAAAAAGAAGTCAACATTTAAACTTTGAAGTTTAGACAAATTTTTATGGTTGGATGTTGGTTTGTTACAATGTAGATTAATTAATCTTGGATTTATTTTCATTCAAATAACAAAGATTAATTAATCTTGAATTTAGCATTTTAATTAATATGAATCAATTATATTGAATTCATTTCAATACATTTTAATATTAATTTGATTCATATAATTAACCTTAAATTGATTGTCTCCTTAATGATTTAATTCTTAATGATTTAATTATAAACAAAATAATAAGAAATAAAATGTTAATAAAATAAAATAAATGCCTATACCTATATATTTATATAATGTGAATATTTTAAGATATCTCTATGTTGAAATAACGATGTTTCTCCTATTATGTATGGCAGGTTATAAGGTGTTGGGAGTGCGATTGTCAAGGCAAAATCTAAATTCGGGGATGAGGCGACGATGATTTGGCAGCATAGACTGTGGATATGATGAGGATTGCTAGACAGGCCCGCGTAACTATAACGTGGATCTATGACTTGGACTTGGGCCTAGATTTGGCCAAAGGTTGATTCCTAGGACATAGGCAGGAAATGTTGGTCGATAATGAGATTTTAAAAACAGGAAAGAACACAACGAATCTACCACGAACGACTTGAAGGTGATTTCCATAGCAACATGAGTTAATTTTGTTTTCGTGAATCAAGGCAACAATCCACCAGAGGAGAGGTTAATTTATGATAGGCTGATTGCTCTCACCATGGAGGATGTCCAACAAGGTGGTACAGACTATCCGTAAATAATTTCAAAAAGGAAAACGACGATAATTATGTTGGTTATTGTCTGGGTGAATGCGTAGAAGGTGTTGATATTGATAAAAGCATCATTCATTGAGATCTAGTCAACGACATAAGCGCAGAGGAAATAGACGCTCCATCCAGTGGCTATAGCTCACACCCAAATTCAAACACAAAGAATTTTGTGACGCAGATAGAAATCCCATATCAACATGCTACACATTCAGAATCCCAAAGTGGAGAACCTGTTCTTGACATCGAAAGCCGAAGGTGTGCGTGATATTGGAGGATGTTGTAGTGTTATGTATGGAAAATAAACATTATCACCAGCGAGAATCACCTCATGTATCTACATGCTACGATATTAACATTAGAGAAAACAGATGTGGGAGCACTGAGGCGATCATACCAGGTTTATAGCTACATCAAAATAGATCATTTCACCATCAACCAAAGCATTTTGGACACGGATTACCGGCACTATCAGTAAAATATGTTATGCAATTTCAAGGAGGCTGTTTTCAATGCTGAAGAGATATCTCTAATTTGAACAGAGACTCCAAATCCCTCCCTGTCGGATTATTAATGTGAACATTACCAAAATGAATACACCGGTTCTTAACCAGCCTTCAGTTGAACATAGACATGGAGTCGGTATCCGCACACAGTAGCAAAGAGATACTACATAAATTAAAAATTATGTTAGAGGTTATACTGTACCGACAGTATAGTCAGACCCATGACAACACAACAACGACGGTTACATAGAGGTAAATTGGAGGATTATCGATGTCGACGGTGTAGTGTAACGCTTGGCTGTTTGGATACCGCACCAAAGATAGAATATTATCAAATAAGGTTTAAAATAAGCATAAATTTAATAAAACATTGTCGTTACGAGGAAGCACTTGTAGGGTCCGTCAACAACCATATGACAAGCCTATGTGCCCAATGAACATGGGAGAGGGACTGCCAATTATTATAATTGAGAATGTAGTCTATGTACAGGATTTTACCTAATATCTCCACCTCTTTGTAAAGCCCATTTTTTCTAAATTTTTTGTGCAAACGACCAGTCTACTTTATCATAGTTTTTAGACAAATATAATTTAATAAACATACCTGAGTTTTTTTGTTTTGATATTGTGTGTATCACCTCTTGGGCCACTACTATTCCATCTAGAATTTGTTCGCCTTCAACAAAACCATCTTTCTTACCTAAAATCAGATTGGGTAAAAATTGTTTTAACCTTTCTGCCATAAACCTTGTTAATATCTTGTATAATACACTACATAGTGAAATAGGCCTATAATTATCAATTATCTCACTAGGTGGGCCCTTAGGAATCAAAGTGATAGAAGTATGATTCAAGGTTTTTAACATTTGCTTACTCAATTTGATTTCCTACAGTGTCTCCACCACTACTTGGCCCACAATTTCCCCAAAAAATTGATAAAATTCAATGGGAAATACATATGGTTTTGGAGTCTTTCCTGTTTGCATTTTTTGTATGATCTATGAGGTTTCTTCCAAAGAAATTTCCTCCATAATAATTTATTGTGTTCAGGTTTGACTAATTGTGGAATTGACTCTAGTATCTTCTCATGCCTTATTGCATTCAAATTTTTATTACTACTAAAAAGAGTATGGAAAAACTGATTTGCTATAATTTTAATTTCACTTCTACTGGTTTTTACCTGACACACCATATATGTAAGACCTGTAATTCTATTTTGTTGTCTCCTGACTATTGCTATCTTATGAAAGAATGTTATTTTTTTATCCCTCTCCTTTAACCATGTGATTCTGGCTCTTTGCCTCCAATAGATTTCTTCTTGTTCCTCCAAAGATTTCGATCTCCTAAAAATTTCTACCTCATATTGCAACAATTCTTTTGTAATAGTTCCTTATCTTATCTCCTGAGCAGTCTTCTGCTTTTGATCCTTTATTTCTTTCTTTTGGGTTCTATTTATTTCCTTCTTCTATTTACTCCACTCCTTTAGTTGGATCCTTACATATTTCAGTTGTTTGTGGAGTTTGTATTGGGCTATTCCAAATATTGGTTTCTCTAATTTCCACCATTCCTTTATACAGTCCCCCAACTCGCCATATTTCAACCACCATAGCTCAAGTTTAAAAGTTCCTACAACTTTATGATTATCTTATTCTATGGATAGGCTTACTAGAAAATGATCTAAAGAAAGCCTATCCATGACCGTCACTTGATGCTTGGTATGCAAGTATAATTCATACCCCATGAAGAAACGATCCAAGCAAGATTTGACTGTCTCCCCTTCCTTTCTTCTGTTTGTCTAGGTCATGGAGCTATCCATAGTTGGGATATCTATTAGATTCATTTGACATGTTATTGCTGAAAAAAACCTGTCCTTTTTCTCAAACATGGCTCTACCACCTTGTTGTTCCTCTATTCTAAGCTTTGCATTGAAGTCTGCTCCCATAATCCATTGGTCCTATGGGTAGTTATCTTTGAAATTATAGATAGTTCCCCATTGATCCCTCTATAATCTAATTGTTTGTACTCCATAAAAATTAACTACAGTTCATATTTTCCCAGTTTTCCTATTTTGTAACTGGACCATCAACACTCCTCTCGTAGAGGCTCCCCCTATCTCTAGGAGCATTTGATAATTCCACATAGTGGCCAATCCACCTTATTTTCCCTCTATCAATTGAGTAAGGATCTCTCCTTTTTTCCATATCCTCCTGTTTATTTTTTGTAAGTCTTCTCCTTGCATTTTGGTTTCTTGTAACAAAATTATATCTAGACTCATATTTATTATAATATTTTGACTTTCGTTTATCTAGGATGATTGCCTAAAACTCTCACATTCCAAGTGATTAATATCATTGAGAATTAGGAAAGAAAAATTCAACCATTGATTTTACCTTTTCATTTTGACTCAAATCTCTTCCCTATTCCTCCATATTTTCCTTGTTTGACTTCCTCCTTGTAGATTTGTTTGGTTTTTGTTTCTTCTCCACTTGATGAATTCCTAGAGTAGGGTTTTTTTTTTTTTTAATTGCTTCTTTCATCTCTATTTCTTGTGTCAAAATTATCTACTGCTCTACTTCCTCTCCTTTGGTCTCCCACGTGGGTTGAATCTCGTCTTCCATGAGAGAGGTTATGTTTGGTTATGCTCCTTGTTTTTTTCCTAATACTAGATTGGAATATTGTTCTTGATCAACTGGTGTAACTTGCTAAGTATCCTCCTATTGTGGCTGATCCACAACACACCCCAAAATTGGGGACCCATATTTTTTGCATGCTTTCAAAAGGAATCTCAGTGACCCAGTTGCCAAAATTCAAGAAAAAGGGGCAAAAATGCACAAGTGTAGAAAGTGTCACGAAATCGCGACATGTCGCGAAATTGTGACATGTCGCAAAATTGTGACATGTTGCGTCATCATGGCCGAAAATAGAAAAGTGTCACGAAATTGCGACATATTGCTCCGTCGCGGCCGAAAATAGAAAAGTGTCACGAAATCACGATGTGTTGCGTGGTTGCTGTCGAAAAATGAAAAGCGTAGCAAAATCGTGACATGTTGCTCCGTTGTGGCCGAAATAGGAAAGAGAAAGGTGAAGTAGAAAGGCATAGCGAAATCATGACATGTCACAAAATTGTGATCAACGCAATCAGCAGCAGTAGGTGGGCAAAACCGTCGTGAAATCGTGACATGTGTGATTTTCGTGGCTTGTAGGTAGGCAGAAGGCATGAAGCGTAAAATGGTCATGAAATCATGATAGAATCGATCGAAAGGCATGAAGCACAAGAATGGTCACGAAATCACGATAGAATCGAACAGAAGGCATGAATCGCAAAAATGGTTGCAAAATCATGACAGAAAGCAGCGAAGGGGTGATGAAGTGAAAAAGCGTCGCGAAATCGCAACAGGTCACCGTTTTGCAGCTCCAAAGCAGCGAAGTGGTATGGATGAAAATAGCGTAGCGATTTCACGACATGTCACGTTTTCGTTGCCAAATACAGCAAAAATAGCACAAGGCAAAAATTGTGAAATCGTGACAGATTGCGGGTGGAAGGCATAAAGTGTAAATGGTCACGAAATCACGATAGAAATGAGCGAAAGGGGCATAGAACGAAGAAACGTAGCGATTTCACGATAGGTCGCAGCTGAGAGGGCATGAAGCGAAAAAGCATCACAATTTCGTGACATGTCACATTTTCGCTAGGCAAGAAGGCAAGAAGGCTGTTGTCCGAAAAATGTCGTGATATCGTGACCTGTCTCATTTTTGTTGTGTTGGTAGAGGAACAAGCTGCATGCCTAGGGACATTGCAATTTACATGGGGCCATTATAGAATGTGCTGGAAATGCAGAACACGTGGCATACAGGTGTTAGAGTTGCAGAAGTGTTACATGCAACAAAAAATTTCAAACGTTTTAGCATCGAGCATGAATCAAAAGCAATGAAAAGGCAAGGAATTTGAAAGGACGCATTCTAGAAGGTGAAACGAAGCGACGCAGGGTGAATCGAAGAGCCGCACCAGATAGTATAAAATCAAAAGCATAGATTGAGCAGAGGGTGGGAAATTGCTGCTAGCAGAGTTGCAAAGACAAGGGCTGCAAGCCATTCTGGGCCTGCACTTGGAGCAATTTCTTGCATTTGTTTTGGATTTTCTTAACCTGGAACATTCTGTTATTGTAACTGATATACCATTTAATACAAAAATATAGAGAGTTGGCATCTCATTGATGAGAAAGAAGGAGTCATTTTTGCATGCATTATTTAATGTTCATGTTTTCCCTTTCAAATTTTAGGTTTATAGATGGAGTTTAATGCGAGTTCTCTCGGTTGCCTCATGCAAACACCTAAAATCTAAAATTACAATAAAACCCTAGAAGCCCACACTTAGCTTATCAGGATTGTGTGAATGTGCAGATTCAATAGGTTAGGTTGCATGTAGAAACCTCATTATCTTCGATTTTGTCGAATTGATGGCAGCATTCTGAGCATAGTTTAGTTGCATCTTCATTTGCATTTCTTTTATTTTTTTCAAACCCTCATTTTAGTTTCTGCATTTTAATTATTCTCATTCAAGTTAATAACTGAAAATCCATCAAAACCTAAGATCAAATAGATTTATTTCTTATATTTATTCTTATTTCTTATATTTATTCAATTGGAGTCCATTGCAAATTCAAATTAAATAAACCACAGTGCCCCTTGTTAATATCCACTTGTAACCCTAAGGTATTCCCAGCATTCAAATTAAAACAGCATCATTGATATACAAAAAGTTAACATAACAGGAACCTTGGAGGAATTATCTATTATAATTTCTTTGCAAGCAGAGGATTCTGGGACTCGAATCCTACCAAAGAGTGTGCTTTCACAATTGGGTGAAAACACAACTCAACAGATTGGTGCTAGAAGGAGGGCCCAATTTGGTTTACTTTATTTTTGATTTCATACATGAATAATATCTTTTTGATTTAATTTTGAAATCATCTCTTAAAACTCACAAACAACTAAACTGCAGCTTTTGTTTTCTTTTGTTGCAGGTTTTCTTTGAAATAATCGGGGGTTTCATCAGGCAGGCTGGACCCACCGTGTCGTATTGTGACTAGGTCCCAAACAACAAGGGAAACCATTTTTCATGACCCTACTGGTACTCCCAAGAATAAAACAAAGCAAGTCGTAAGCTCACTAGTCACAAAAGACCTGTTTTCTCCAGGAACATCAAGTGGACCTACGCCAATAATATCAGTTGCCACTAGTGTTCCTATTTTCAATAATAGTTCTACTACTATTGTAGGGTTGTATTCATCAATTTTGAGTCAAATGTCTCAACCTCCAGCAGCTCCTTGGTATGGAGCTAACAATATTCCTTTGAACATTGCTGGGGATATCCCTGAAATCCCCAAGAACATTGAAATATTTTTGCCTAAATACAAACTAGATGGCCCAAGAACAACAAAAGAACATATCCAAGCCTATAGGGATGTTTTAATTAGATTGCAAGTCCAACATGAAGATGTGGCTTGCAGACTTTTCTCCATGAGCTTAGATCCAATAGCATATGAATGGTACATATGCTTACCAACTGGTTCAATTACTTCATGGATGCAAATGGAAAATGCCTTTGTTAATCAATTTAGGTCACCCTTGGATCCCGCAACCATTTACAATCGGTTTATTACATGCAAAATGGGCCAGGGGGAACCAATCATAACATTTAACCAGAAATTCCAAAAGTGCTATAATAGAGCAGTTCGGCATTTTGCCATCGATACCGTAGTGGCTTTACAGATATATTTTGGGGCATTGGACCCCATGATAGCCATGTTTGCAAGACGCAATCCTCAAGTCACCATGCTGGCTTTAGCCTATAATGAAGCCATGACCATCGAGCAACAAATGACACCATAGGGCTATGGATTTCCCCAGATGCCTATGATGGGATAGTATGCTCCATATGGTCAAGCTCCCTTGGCAAATCAAATCATGGCACCTCAAATACCAAGCATGAACACCTTCCCATATCAGTAGTCGTATCCATCAGCACCTGCGTATGCACCCATTCCAATCCAACCAATTACATCCATTCCACCTGTTCCCAAATTTTTGTAGAATAGTCAATCAACTATGCAAGGAACCAACCAAGTTAATCCTTAGGCTATAGTTCCTTTTCAAAATCCGACTTCGATTCAGAGTGTCAATCCATATGGGAATAAAATTCCTCAAAACCTGACCCAAATGTTGAATCAAGACCCCATCAATAATGCAAATCCAATGGGAGTTAACAATAATGGGATTCCACCAAAGGAGATTTATTCAGAGGTCGAAGAGCTCAAGAAATTAGTTCATAAACTGAGCAATGACTGGGTTCAACAGCAGAAGTATGAATCCCATGCCCCTCACTCAAATAAAAATTTTAACAATAGAGGGAGACACTGGAACACCAAGCCAAACAATGGGGGAGTACCTGCTCCCATTGCTAATAAACTAGATACTTCTGTAGGACCTAGTCAATCCAATTCCATTTTGAATCTTTCAGATTTGGCTTGGGAAAGGGGGTGTAGGTTGCACAACACAAAAGAACACAATGAGAGGAATTATCCTGAAATTGCTAGATACACTCATTGTCTTCAGGCACAAGTTGATGATTTGGAACTGGTATCAACAAGAGAGAATGATCGAAAACAATCCAAAAAATGGGAATAATAACCATCCTTGGAACCCTTCTGATAACAAATCTAAAGGAGAAGCCACCAAAAAACAATGTTAGCTTGAGAAAAGACATGCATAAGAAGGTCCAAATCTGGTCTACAAAACAAAGCCCCTACCCAAAATGAAAAACTAGAGCAGGATTTTGGGTAGAGCGTACCTTCCATAGAATTCTAGAGAAGCTTTGGGACATGCCCTAAAAATGAAAATGAGGAGAGAGACGAAATTTGAAATTTTTGAAAAATGAACGTCTCTAAGATGCCAAGGAAATAAATACCAGCCATCCACCTAAACTTCGAGCAACAATGGATGCCACTCCAAAACCCCATCCACCCAAGCAAGAATAAGCAAACCACCTGCCAACAATTAATGAAGGTCATTATGAATACAATGGATGATCTCAAGAGGGAAATCCCTCTACCAAATAGAAAATCCTTGAAGATTTTTCCCGATATTCACCATTAAGTCTGTAGAAAAATTGTCCTCTCTGAAAATGTGCCTTGTCAAAACATTTGTCCAGGGATCGAGAAATGGGATCAAGAAATACCAACTTCATCAATCAAATTAGCCACTCTCCAAATGACATGGCAACAATAGTTTAGCATCTTGATGATTATTAATGAATCACCCTCAATAATAACTTTACGAATACCAAAAATTCTAATCAAATACAAGCCTAAAAATTTAGATTAAGTAATTTTATAATTTAATTTTTTATTATATTAATTTTTGTTTTGTTAACTATTTTTAAATATATTTTAAAATAATTCAATATTTTTATAGTAATTTATACTGTGGTTATAGTATTAAAAAAAATGTTATTTATAATTTTGTATAGTTAATATAAAAATTTTATTGTAGACATGATTTTCAATGTACACAACATTAATGCAAGAAACATGATTTACTATATGTAAACATACAACTTTGTAGAGCTTAATTTTATGACATTCTATTTAAATGATTTATATTTATATTTTGTTACATTAGAAGAAAAAACTGTAAATGAGGACTTTTCATTAAATAAAATATAAAAAATTATAAAGTTAATATATTTATATATTATAATTTAATTTAATTATATACACTATAATTAAATTAAATAAAAATAAAAATTTATCATAACATAAATGTATTTTAATCGTAGGTATATAATAAATTGAAATGTTAATTTAACATATGTTATGCCTAGCATAAACTTTACTTTACCACAATTTATATCTATGTTAAGTTTTATATGTGTCAAATTTTATTTATAAAAATAAAAATAAAAAACACAAGCTCTATAATGTGCCATTAGTTTATACCTAAACTACTTCATAATACATGTAAATGATTGTTAAATATATTCATAAAATGATTTGTTTACTATGGAGACATAATATATGAAATTGAAATTGATTATATATTCTTGGTTATTATATAGATATTGTTTAATATGATTTGATCATGGATTTCTACTTTGAAATTTAATGTATTTATCTACTAGAAATTATGTTATTTGGTAGAGATTTGTTTTTATATTGATAGTAGAAGGGGTATTAAAGGGTTACCAAACCTATTACAAATAGGTTTTTTAAAGGCACCTCTAAACCTTAGATCTAGCAATAAGACATCAACAAAAACAGAGCTAGATTCCATGAATCAAATCCTAAAATCCAATGAAGCAACTTCCAAGAAAATAAGTTGTAGATTTTTAGTAAGCAAATACAAGAGATTTCCCCATGGTAAAACCACCATGTGCTCATAAATCTAAAGCACCAGAGAAAAACAATAGAATAAGAAAAATGTTATCGGTTAAAACAAATTTACAAATAAATATCACTTAAATCGAAGCATTTTCCACCTCACAAGAAAGGAGAACAAGGGAATCCTATCATCATGATGTCCAACAAAGCATGTAATAGGAAAACCCCTCATAACAATAGTTGGTTTGAGAAAACAACAATAGAAAATACCGATCAACAAAATCCACAACATATAAAAACAAGCTCAAAGTTCTCACTCGTCTAGCCAATGTAAAACCCACCAGCTGGGAAACATCATAATTAATCACCAAGAAAAACACATATATTATTGGAGAAAACACTATTAGGGCATTTGGAAAGAAAAAATAGAAAACACCTAGTGCAACACCTGAGATTAAAAAATGGAGGATCCAGATAAAAATGTGAGTATTGGAACCCTAGGATATGAGTCATCCACCTTCAGAAAATATACCAAAATAAAATTTCCCAAACCGAAGCACACCATGGAGACAAAATAAAACTAGCCAAAAGAAGATATTTGCAACAGAGTGCATTGATGAAAAGACAATTCTTTAACCCAAAAATCTATGAAGGAAATAACCCCACAGATCCTGTTGGAGTCCAACCGTAGCTTGGTCTAGCCGTCTACCCATCAACAAATATGAATATTGAGGTTGCTTCAGCTGGTCCAAACTCCTTCACCTAACCCTTCTACTAGGGTTCCAACTACCCAACCATCCACCCATTGATCCCACATATATATATAGTAATAACAACCAAACTAGAGATCCAATAACCTATAATAAACCAAGATAGGAGAGCACTCCACAACATCTCCAAATGATAAGATCCTTCAGCCAACCCAACCTCCTTCCCCTGACCCCCCAATTGAGGTTCCAAATACCCAAAATTCCTCTCAAAAAGTGACCTGTAGATGCAAATTCATCTACTAATTAGATTAACTATCCAAAAGAGCATCTGAATTACCAAAATTTCCAAAAATCTATGGAACAATGGCCCTCAAAGTCACAAAACTCTTTATCATGGTGAGGCTTATGCCCTCTTTGCCATGGTGAGGCTTAGGCCCTCACAGGTCCTTTCTGCCACAGTTAGGCTTAGGACCTCTCTACCATGGTGACGCTAAGGACCTCTCTACCATGGTGAGGCTCAGGCCATCTTTTCCATGGGGAGGCTCAAACCCTCATAAGTCCTCTCTACCATGGTGAGATTCAAGCTCTCTCTGCCATGGTGAGGCTCAGGCCCTCACAGACCCTCTCTGCCATGGTGAGGCTTAGGCCCTCACAGGACCTCTCTACCATGGTGAGGCTCAAGAAATTTTATGTTAAATGAATTTTTTATCTCTTTACTTTTCTTTTCTACTTTAATTTATTTGTATTTTTTAGTCGCTATTCCTCCTCTTACTCTTATGTTTCATTCTTCACATTTTTCCTATTCATTTTATTTCTACTTTTTAACTCTTTTATTTTCTATTCTTATTTGTTTTCTTTGTCCTCTTTGTTGCTTTCCTTTCCTAAACATTTTTGTTCTTCCACTTCATTCTTTCCCTTTCTCCTCTTCATTATCCCTTTTTCAATTTCTTCTTGTTCAATTTCTTCTTGATTTTATGATTATTTTTCTCTATTATATTATTCTTTATATCATCATAATAAAGAAATATATAAATGCTATAAAATCAATTAACAATGTGTCTAATACATCCACTTAATGTTCATCATCTAGAATTACTATAATCATATTAGTCATTCCCTTATATGTGGTTGTACATTACACATAATCTAAATTATGCATATAGACATGTGAAAATAATATTAAATAAACATATATGCATTCTATTTTTCAATTAGTTATATGAGAGTAAGACAAGCCTTATTTGTGATACATTGTAATTGTATGTTTATCAGTGTTGCAACAAGCTACATTATAATGATAATACACAAAATCATATTTTAACAAGAATTTTTATTTTGAGTGTCGATCATGATTTGTAGATTTGAATTCACTTTGTGTTTATAAAATTTCATTGCATTTGCCATTCCTCTATAATACATTAAACAAAATGTTAATACTAATGTTTGGGTAGATATCATAGAGAATATGGGATAATATTTTATTTATGATTTAATTACATATAACAATATATTCCTTAATTTTTTAATAATCTATTTGTGGATTCGTTGAGGACTTGTTGATGCCATTGCACAACTAGCCCCAAATTTGGGGACCCACTTTAAATTTCAAGTTTTGATTTAGTTTTGTGGTTTGTTTGAGTTTTATTTATATCCAATGATTTGTCGTTAAAGATCAAGTGTCAAAGTGTACCTAAGTTCAAGGTCTTGTAGAAAATCCTTTCACAAGATAAAAAAGAAGTCAACATTTAAACTTTGAAGTTTAAACAAATTTTTATGGTTGGATGTTGGTTTGTTACAATGTAAATTAATTAATCTTAGATTTTTTTTCATTCAAATAACATAGATTAATTAATCTTGAGTTTAGCATTTTAATTAATATGAATAAATTATATTGAATTCATTTCAGTAAATTTTAATATTAATTTGATTCATATAATTAACCTTAAATTGATTGTCTCATTAACGATTTAATTATAAACAAAATAATAAGAAATAAAATGTTAATAAAATAAAATAAATGCCTATACCTATATATTTAGGTAATGTGAATATTTTAAGATATCCCTATGTTGAAATAACGTTGTTTCTCCTATTATGTATGGCAGGTTATAAGGAGTTGGGAGTGCGATTGTCGAGGCAAAATCTAAATTCGGAGATGAGGCGACGATGATTTGGCAGCACAGACTGTGGATACGATGAGGATTGCTAGACAGGCCCGCGTAACTATAACGTGGATCTATGACTTGGACTTGGGCCTAGATTTGGCCAAAGGTTGATTCCTAGGACATAGGCAGGAAATGTTGGTCGATAATGGGATTTTAAAAAATAGGAAAGAACACAACGAATCTACCACGAAGGACTTGAAGGTTTTTTCCGCAGCAACATGAGTTGATTTTGTTTTCGTGTATCAAGGCAACAATCCACCAGAGGAGAGGTTAATTTATGATAGGCTGATGGCTCTCACCATGGAGGACGTCCAACAAGGTGGTACAGACTATCCGTAAATAATTTCAAAAAGGAAAACGATGATAATTATGTTGGTTACTATCTGGGTGAATGCGTAGAAGGTGTTGATATTGATAAAAGCATCATTCATTGAGATCTAGTCAATGAAATAAGCGCAGAGGAAATAGACGCTCCATCCAGTGGCTATAGCTCACACCCAAATTCAAACACACAGAATTTTGTGATGCAGATAGAAATCCCATATCAACATGCTACACATTCAGAAGCCCAAAGTGGAGAACCTGTTCTTGACATCGAAAGCCGAAGGTGTGCGTGATATTGGAGGATGTTGTAGTGTTATGTATGGAAAATAAACATTATCACCAGCGAGAATCACCTCATGTATCTACATGCTACGATATTAACATTAGAGAAAACAGATGTGGGAGCACTGAGGCGATCATACCAGGTTTATAGCTACATCAAAATAGATCATTTCACCATCAACCAAAGCATTTTGGACACGGATTACCGGCACTATCAGTAAAATATGTTATGCAATTTCAAGGAGGCTGTTTTCAATGCTGAAGAGATATCTCTAATTTGAACAGAGACTCCAAATCCCTCCCTGTCGGATTATTAATGTGAACATTACCAAAATGAATACACCGGTTCTTAACCAGCCTTCAGTTGAACATAGACATGGAGTCGGTATCCGCACAAAGTAGCAAAGAGATACTACATAAATTAAAAATTATGTTAGAGGTTATACTGTACCGACAGTATAGTCAGACCCATGACAACACAACAACGACGGTTACATAGAGGTAAATTGGAGTATTATCGATGTCGATGGTGTAGTGTAACGCTTGGCTGTTTGGATACCGCGCCAAAGATAGAATATTATCAAATAAGGTTTAAAATAAGCATAAGTTTAATAAAACATTGTCGTTATGAGGACGCGCTTGTAGGGTCCGTCAACAGCCATATGACAAGCCTATGTGCCGAATGAACATGGGAGAGGGACTGCCATTTATTATAACTGAGAATGTAGTCTATGTACAGGTTTTTACCTAATATCTCCACCCCTGTGTAAAGCCCATTTTTTCTAAAATCCTTTGTATAAACAATCAGTCCACTTTATCATAGTTTTTAGACAAATATAATTTAATAAACATATTTGAGTCCTTTTGTCTAGATATTGTGTGTATCATTTCATGGGCCATTACTATTCGATCTAGAATTTGTTTACCTTCAACAAAACCACCTTGCTTACCTAAAATCAGATTTGGTAAAAATTGTTTCAACCTTTCTGCCATAAAATTTGTTAATATCTTGTATAATACACTACATACTGAAATAGACCTATAATTATCAATTATCTCACTAGGTGGGCCCTTAGGAATCAAAGTGATAGAAGTATGATTCAAGGTTTTTAACATTTGCTTACTCTATCTAATTTCCTACAGTGCCTCCACCACTATTTGGCCCATTATTTCCCAAAATTTTTGATAAATTCAGTGGGAAATACGTCTGTTTTTGGAGTCTTTCCTATTTGCATTTTTTGTATGATCTATGAGGTTTCTTCAAAAGAAATTTCCTCCATAATAATTTATTGTGTTTAGGTTTGACTAATTGTGGAATTGACTCTAGTATCTTCTCATGCCTTATTGCATTCAAATTTTTATTACTAAAAAGAGTATGGAAAAACTGATTTGCTATCATTTTCATTTCACTTCTACTGGTTTTTACCTGACCCACCATATATGTAAGACCTGTAATTCTATTTTGTTGTCTTCTGACTATTGCTATCTTATGAAAGAATATTGTGTTTTTATCCCTCTCCTTTAACCATGTGATTTTGGCACTTTGCCTGCAATAGATTTCTTCTTGTTCCTCCAAAGCTTTCTATCTCCTAATAATTTCTACCTCATATTGCAATAATTCTTCCGTAATAGTTCCTTATCTTATCTCCTGAGCAGTCTTCTTTTGATCATTGATTTTATTCTTTTGGGTTCTATTTATTTCCTTCTTCTATTTACTCCACTCCTTTAGTTGGATCCTTACATATTTTAGTTGTTTGTGGAGTTTGTATTGGGCTATTCCAAAGCTTGGTTTCCTTAATTTCCACCATTCCTTTATACGGTCCCCCAACTTGCCATATTTCAACCACGATAGCTCAAGTTTAAAAGTTCCTACAACTTTATGATTATCTTATTCTATGCATAGGCTTATTGGAAAATGATCTAAAGAAAGCCTATCCATGACCAACACTTGATGCTTGGTATGCAAGTATAATTCATCCCCCATGAAGAAATGATCCAAGTAAGATTTGATTGTCTCCCCTTCCTTTCTTCTGTTTGTCTAGGTCATGGAGCTATCCATAGTTGGGATGTCTATTAGATTCATTTGACATGTTATTGCTAAAAAAACCTGTCCTTTTCCTCCAACATGGCTCTACCGCCTTGTTGTTCCTCTATTCCAAGATTTGCATTGAAGTCTTCTCCCACAATCCATTGGTCCTATGCATAGTTATCTTTGAAATTATATATGGTTCCCCATTGATCCCTCTATAATCTAATTGCCTCTATAATCTAATTGTTTGTACTCCATAAAAATTAACTACAGTTCAATTTTTCCCAATTTTCCTATTTTGTAACTGGATCATCAATACTCACATAGAGGCTCCCCCTATCTCTAGGAGCATTTGGTAATTCCACATAGTGGCCAATCCACCTGATTTTACCTCTATCAATTGAGTAAGGATCTCTCCTTTTTGCCATATCCTCCTGTTTATTTTTTGTAAGTCTTCTCCTTGCATTTTGGTTTCTTGTAACAAAATTATATCTAGAATCATATTTATTATAATATTTTGACTTCCTTTTATCTAGGATGATTGCTTAAACCCCTCACATTCCAAGTGATTAATATAATTGAGAATTAGGAGAGAAAAATTCAACCATTGATTTTAACTTTTCGTTCTGACTCAAATCTCTTCCCTATTCCTCCATATTTTCCTTGTTTGACTTCCTCCTTGTAGATTGGTTTGGTTTTTGTTTCTTCTCCACTTGATGAATTCCTAGAGTAGAGCTTTTTTTTTCTTAATTCCTTATTTCATCTCTATTTCTTGTGTCAAAATTATCTACTGCTCTACTTCCCCTCCTTTGGTCTCCCTCGTGGGTTGAATCTCCTCTTCCATGAGAGAGGTTAATGTTTGGTTATTCTCCTTACTTTTTTCCTAATACTAGATTGGAATATTGTTCTTGATCAACTAATGTAACTTGCTAAGTATCCTCCTCTAACCCTTCCATTTGAAAATCCACTTTTATTTCCAAGTTTTCCAGTTGTTTGAATATCTCATATTTGTTGTTTGTTCTTACAACTCTTTGTCCTTGTCTCTGGTTACTATTTTTACTTCTTTTTTTTGGACTTCTCATTACTTTTTGAAAGCCCTCAAATTATGTTGGGTATTTCCATTTCTTATAATTTCTCTTTTTCTAAAGAGATTGATCGACCATGTTAATATTTTCTTTTATCCCCTCTTATTTAGATTGATGGTCCTTAATTATTGGGCACATTCTAGCCAGATGTCCATGAGTGTCGCACACCCAATATCTGAATGAAATAGCCTCATAATCTAGTTGTTGGCATTAGATAAAATCCCGTATTTTTAGGTCTATATTTTTTGGAAGAGGTTTATTGAGGTCCATTTCTACACAAAACCTAGAACACATTGTTCATCCTCTTAAAATTGTTTCTCTTGATATACCTTGATAATGCCCTAGTAATTTGCCTATTGCCTTGAGTACCTCCTCTTTCCAAAATTCAAGAGGAAGTGTAAAAAAATCTTACCCATATTAGTACTATATTCGATTCTAAAATTGGATTGAATTCCATCTTCCATGGCTGCAAGAAGTGCATGAAAGTGCACAGATGATCTAAAACCTATGAATTTACCTATCAAGTTGCATTTTGACTTATAAACAATATCCTTAGCTATCCAGTCCTCAACTATTTCTAATACTAGTATTTCTTTTGCTTGTGGTACATCCATCACCCTCCCAAGTAGAGAATCATCATTTTGTTGCTTCTCCATGGTGTTTATAATTTTCTTTGCTTGTGATTGATAGTCATTGAAGCTATCTTGGATTCCACATAACTTATCTCGAAATGAGATTCCTTCATTTGGATGATTTGGTACTGAAGTACCTATGTCTCCCATTCTTGGCTATGATCCTTACTATTGATAGACCTCTATCCTAACTTCTAAAACCCTAGTTTGATTCCTTAGATCTCCTCTCAAGCATCTCCAAACTTTTGAAACCCTATATTCTAACATTTATTCTCTTTCTTTTGATCTAGAATTTTATTTAGGCAAACACTAGCCAAATGACCATATTCATGGAAAATTTTGAATAAAAATGAATGTTCTTATACTCCAGCACTTACTCCCAAGTATCCTCCCTAGATTGTAATAAGATATCTTTAGGTATGGGTTTGTCAAAATCTATTAAAAAAAAATCTGAGCATAAATAATATGTTCAATTTTTTCAGTACAATCAATAGTTATCATAAAATTTCCCAAAGATTTTTCAACTAAAGAAAAATAGTCAAATTCTAGAATTCAATTGGGAGGTCAAAGAGTCTAAACCATGTAGGACCTATATAAGGCATCTATTCTTTGGCTTTAAATTTAGTATGCCAAGGCTTCATGAAAAGCCCCACCCTTCCAAAGAACCAGGGACCCCTTGAAATATTTTTTCTCTATCTTCATTATTAGCAAATAAAATAAGAAAATAACCATTTGGATAAATAGAGATTTGTAACTCACCTTTTGTTTCCTAATTTTTTGTAGTCCAAACATTGAAATTAGATAGGCTTGGATGAAAACCTAAGAAACAATAAATTAGTCCTCCTTTTCTAGATATTCTATGTTAGTCTAAATGTCATCCATATCTAGCTTAACAATAGAAGTTCCATCAGCTTCCCTAAGACATCCCAACTTAGTTTTCTTAGGATCAATATTAGGTATTATCAGAGGTTTACAAGAATATTTAAGATTAATGTTAGCATTAGGTTGAGGCTATCCACCATGGAGGGTATCCCTAAAATTTATTTTTTGGGTCGAGTCTTTGAAATCCTTACCCTTGAAAGGGGTTTCCACAATGGATTTGTTTTGGGGTGCTCCTTAGCATTGGATTCGCTTGAGATTTGAACCATTTTTTATTAGATGTTTGAAACTTATTTCAAAATCTCTTTAATCCATGCCTTGGATACCGAGGAAAGGCATGATTTTCACTTTTGTTATGTGAAACAAATAGGAAGCCATTGTTAATCAAGTTTATAGTATGAATATCTATTGAAATACATATTTCTAACCCATCTAAGCTTCTTTTCAACATATCTCACCAAAATATTGAGTAGAAACAACAAAAATATTGGCCACTAAGGCTTGAAGGTCCTAAAAAGTAGCTTCTGAGCTGCTTGCACTCAACACAGATGAAACCCTTGGATAGTTATTCACTTTTTAAAAACCATCCAACACATCAGATCATCATCACACCATTTTATTTTGTTCCTTTTACTTTTTCATCCTATTAAGATAACTTAGCTTTACCTCTCTTTCTTCTTTTTGAAGAGAAGATATGTAAAAGACTTGAATAAATATTAAAAATATGTGGTATGTAGTATGTGGTATGTGGTTCAAAGAATATCCAAGAGTGTTAGACATAAATAAATATCTCTCATGAAAATACTTGGTGGACATATGTGATTGGTATTGTCCTCATGTATGGGTATAGGCATTTCACTTAGTGTATTCGTTAATGTCTTTGACCATGTGTCACATGCAACTTAATGGGCGATAGAGCTACAAAAATAGTGCAATAATAAAAATATGAAATGTTGTTCCTTTATAACACAATATGTTTTCCTTATATGGATTGATTAATATAGTGACAAAATAAAGTACGCTAAGGGGATTCAAATGCATGAGACTCATGGGACATATAATGAGTATTATAAGGATCATTTAGTATTATCATTTCTTATAATAATAACACTTATATGAGATGACCTCCTATAAAGAGAGAAGTAAAATTTTCTCTAAGGTATTTCACTATAAACTTTCATTACATAACCTCAATTTTTATGTCAAGGTAATCTCAATACCATATATTTTTTATGTTTTTGGTAATGGCTAAAGGGAAGAGGATTGAGGCAAAAATTAAATGTATCATAAAATCATAAAAATATATATTTTTATTATTCTAATCATAATTTGATTCCAAATACTTATAATACTACAAAATGATTCTAAATTTATTTCATTTAATAATAATCTAGTATCATTAACAATTAATAAATAAAAATTAAAAAAAATAAAATTACATTACAAATACACTACTTCCTAATAACTAGTCTTATTTTATTAATTAAATAAAAAAATAGTTAAAAAAAAATCCCTCTAACTTTACTAAGCAATACAATTATATTTCTTCATTTTCCCTTAAAATAAAATCCTATAAAGCTCATATATTACTTTATAATTTATTTCAGTAAGATCAACAATTTATCTAAGACTTGCTTCTAAAAGGTTTATCCCTCCTAAAATTGATAATTTCTTAATGTGCTTATTAGATAAAAATTTTCATCTCCCTTTTCCTAATAATAATAGTTGTCATCGAATATAATATATAACTTTCCTATTTATTAATGTGTTGGCAGTGTTAGTCGTCCCGTCTAAGATGATGATTTCACATTATCAGACTCCAAAGATTGATTTTTTTTTTTTCTCTACCTTCTTCATTTGGCATCCTCTATTAATCACCACAACCACAACCTTTGTATGTTTTATTATTTTGATTCCCATTTACAGGTAATAACCGATCCCAAGTGTTTTCCCCTTCGGCCGTTGTGGATAAAAAATAAGGAAATAAAATTGCTGTCATTATTACTTCTTTCGTAAACCACGCTTTCGAGAAACAGTTTTTACTAGAGCAAGTTCAGACTTGCTAACAGCAATCTTTCAGAAAAGAGAAAATTAAGACATCTTACAAACACGGAGTTAACTTATGACTCTATTTTTCAACGAATACCTGTCATTGTCGGCGTCGTGAGATTTAAATTTTCAACATTTTATAATTCGACATGTCCCAATCTGTTGTCGACGGTTAAATCCGCAGTGAAGCAGGCGGTCACCAACGAGAAGCGCATGGGAGCATCGCTTGTCTGACTTCATTTCCATGACTACTTCGTTAACGTAAGAATTTCAGCTCCGTATTTACCTCTCATGAACAAAATATTCCTAGAACTGTGATGAATTATTCCGTAGTTCTTTTTTTTTTTCGAAACGACATAGTAATGCTCAATCTAAGCTGGGATTTGCAGGGTTGCGACGGGTCTGTACTGTTGGATTACTCCTCGACCATAACAGGAGAAAAGACTGCAGTTCCAACTAATAATTCGGCCAGAGGATTCGACGTCATAGAGACCATCAAATCTCAAGTGGAGGCAATTTGCAGTGGAGTTGTCTCTTGTGCTGACATTTTGGCCATCGTAGCTCGCGATTCAGTTGTCTAAGTAATTCTCTATACACCTCACTTTATGTTTCGGGTTCAAAGAAGTTTTTATAGCGGTAGCTGCAACATTGTATTGTTTTAAGTAATATTGTAACGTTTTTCTTTTATGTTTCAATTTCTAGCTGGGAGGGCCGTCATGGACAGTGATGCTGGGAAGAAGAGACTCCAGAACTGCAAGTCTAAGCGGGGCAAATAACAATATTCCGGCTCCCACATCCAGCCTCAGCGCACTCATCTCATCGTTCAGTGCACAGGGCCTTTCTACCAAGGATATGGTTGTCCTCGCCGGTAATATATGGTTCCAAGCTGCTAATTTTTTATTTAGGAAGTCCTTATATAATGCGAGTGCCTAACATATATGTTTCCATTCTTCGGCAGGCGCGGTGTGAAGGAACGATTTCTCTTTTCCGCAGCCGTCAGGTGCCGAATCTCGCACAGCGCTGGGCGCAGGGAGGAAGACGGATTTCACTGACGAAGTGCGATCGTCGCCGATGGACGGACTGCGCAATTCCCGAAGTCCGTCAGGAGCGAAGTCGGGACGGGCGAAGGACGTGCTTCGCAGCGCAGTGCGGACTGCGCCAGTTCTAGGGGTGAAGTTCGTATGTCGCACTTATAATGAGCGAAGTGTGTACTTCGCGCGAAGTGAGGATGGCGCACGTCTCTTGTGCGAAGTGCGAACTTCGCACAGTCAGGAAGAAGAAACAACCGTCGGCAGCGAAGTGCGAACTTCGCTGGCACTCGGGCTGTGCTCGAAACTCGGGCGCAGTCGGATTTTGGCAGCGAAGTGGGAAGGCTGCATCAGACTTGGCCAACTCTAGCCTTCGACTTCTTTGTCTTCCGCGGCTGTTGCTGGGTCCTGGCTTGGCAAGACCCGTATGTGAGGAGAGAAATGTTGGAACAGAGAACAACAAACTTTAGCACATAAACATCTGCAAACCCTAAAGATGCCACAAACAATAGCAAAGTATATTTATATGAAACTAGGGTTACAGTATTCCTCAATCGAGGAAGTAACAACATCTGCAGACTAAGCTACAGGATAAACTAAAAGGGGAAATGTCGAGTCTGCTGCTCGGACATTAATCAGCTGAGCCACACTGCTCACTGAATTGCTCGCCCTCCTTTCTCTACTCTATTCTCCACTTCTTCTTTCACGAACTTCTCTCACACACTCTCATCTTGTCTGAAGACCCGAACTACCTTTTATAGCCGCGGGGAGAGAAGGATAAGGGTTATCCTCTGACAGGTTTGGATAAGGGTTATCCTTTGATAGGCCCTCAACTAGGGTTTCTGACTAATCGTCGACTTGGCATTAACTCCTGCGGAGATCGAATCTATTAGGTGTCAAATCTGTCAGAAGGTAGGTGCGACGTCATGTCACACTTTTGTCGAGATCCCGGATTGCGCAAGCGCAGTCCAACTTTGCCCATGTCTAGAGTGCAATCCGGTTTCACCCAAGGTTCGGAGCGCAGTTGGGCACAGGCATGAAATCTGGGTTAATTTTTCTAACACCCTCCTTTAAACCTAATTTCACGATCGCTTTGACTCCAAGCTACTCTCGTAATCTGCTGAAGTCTTCCTCCTTTAAAGGCTTTGTAAAAATATCTGTCAACTGCTCCTTGGATCTGCAAAACTACAGATGAATTTCTTCGGACTTCACCAACTCTCTGATGAAGTGATAACAAATATCAATGTGCTTTGTCCGACCATGGAACACGAGATCCTTTGATAGTGCGATGGCCTAATTGTTATCACAAAAAATTGTTGTCGCACCTTCTGGAGGATTGTGCAGTTCACTTAGAACTCTTCACAGCCATACTGCCTAGCATGCGACTGTCATGGCAGTGACATATTCTGCTTCGACTATGGACAACGCAATGATGGGTTGCTTCTTGGACGCCCATGATACTGCCCTTGATCTGAGATGGAAAGCATACCTGGAGGTGCTCTTCTAATCATTGGTACTACCAGCCCAGTCACTGTCTGTGAAACCCACTAGCTCCAACTGGTCTTGTCTGGCATAAAATAGGCCATGGTTTCGCGTCTTGTTGACATAGTGCAAGATCCTCTTGCCTGCTTTCCAATGCATGTCCTTCGGAGTCTCCATGCAATGACTGATCAGACTGACTTCGAACATCAGATTTGGCCGAGTTGTAGTCAAATACATCAGACTACTAACTAGCCTCTTGAACAAGGTTGGATCTACATTCCTCCCTATATCCAACTTGCTCAGCTTCAAACTTGTGGCTACAGATGTGATGGAAGGTTTGTTGTCCTCCATCTTGAAGCACTTCAGGACATCCTTCGCATACTTACCCTAAGAAATGAAGATGCCATTTGCTGATTGGTCAACTTCAATGCCAAGAAAAAATTTCATCAGCCCCATGTTAGTCATTTCAAACTCGAACTTCATGGCTATTCTGAACTGCGCAAATAGGCTATTGCTATTGCTAGTATATATCAGATCGTCTACATATAGGCAGACGATGATGAGCTCACCTGCTGCATTTGTCTTCATGTACATGGAGTGCTCCTATGGGCATTTTTGAAACCCATTCTCCTGAAAATAGTCGTCAATACGACTGTACCATGCCTTGGGTGCTTGGTTCAACCCATATAGGGCCTTCTTCAGATTTAGGACTTTGCCCTCTTGCCCTTGTATTTCATAACCGGGCGACTCGTCTATGTAGACCTCTTCTTTCAACACTCCATTGAGGAAGGTAGACTTGACATCCATCTAGTACACGCTTCATCCTTTTTGAGCTGTCAGTGCTAGAATCATTCTAACTGTGTCAAGTCGGGCTATAGGTGCATACACCTCATGATAGTCAACTCTTGACTTCTGCTTGTAGCCTTTTGCCACTAATCTGGCCTTATGCCTGTCAACATCTCTTTGGGCATTAAACTTCATTTTATATACCCACTTGACCCCAATGGTCTTCTTTCGTGTTAGAAGATCTATTAGCTGCCATGTCTCATTTTTCTCAATGGCTGCTATCTCCTCATCCATCGCATTCACCCATTTGCGATTCTGACTTGCCTCTTCAAACTCCACTGGATCACATTCAGTAAAGAGAGCAAAATTAGAATAATCTTCATCTAACTGATTATGGGTTACCTCATAAATGTCTTGCAAGCTCCGAGTCTTCGCAGGAGTCCTCAGGTTTTGAATTCTGCTTGCAAGTGGAGGTGACCGGGATGATGAGGTTGTGTTGCTGTTAGCACCACTGTTGCTGCTTGAAGGTACAGGTGGCTACGCACTCTCTTCCTCCAAGTTTACAGGTTCAACAGTTGCTGGTTCAGACTGACCAGTATTTGAATTTCAATTCCAAGCTTCATCCTCCAGGAACTTCACATCTCGGCTGATGACAAGTGAAAGCACGAGATTTCGGGCAGAGGGAACACTAATTATGCAATATAAGACGAAATGTAACGCTTTAATCCTATGCACAAAAACAAAGAAAGGAGATAATTTGGAAATGAAAGAAAAGATGTAAAGAAATCACAGCCCTCTTTATTCAAATCTCTTATCCTCGGTTACATAGACGTCTCCTCCCTTTTTAGGGGCTAGGAGCGTTAAATTTGTCTTTGTTACAATGTGTGACTTAGTCTTCCTCCTTTCGCGTGCCCACGTTTGAATGGACGGGCCAAGACGTTGCCGCCGCTTACGCTGATGTCGATGAGTCCTTGACCTCTGCTGCTCCTCCTACGAACAAAGAAACAACGAATATGTCAGTAGCATCTGCTGCAAATAAAAGGTGTTTGTTCTCTAAAATCATCAAAGATGCATGGAAACATTTGCCTGAAACAGTAAGTACAGTGAGTCCAAATGGCCTAAAAACCTGACAGAAGACAGAAAACATTACCGGAAAGCCATTACCACTGAAACAGATCGGCCAATCTACTTTCACTTGGAATTCGTCCCTGGGCAGGACGAATTCTGACTGCAATTCGTCCCTGGGTGGGACGAATTCTTCTGTGTTGGAAAAGCCGAAGTGATCTGCTCCAATGTCGGCTCCCGAGACCTCCAAAACACCTACAGATAGAGCGGTTATGTAATTGGGGCCATTTTGGGACGACCCAGATGGTCGGATTCTCCCAATTTGGCCTCTATCCTCGGGAATTTGATATCGCCACCTGCAAGTTAGTGAAACAACAAAGCGACGCCAAACATACTAGAATCTGATCAAAAGTTATGAAATTGCAGCTATGAGTTCACCAAACAAAATGACACAATATGCAATGTGAACAAATAATCTAGAATGCTAAAAAAACAATGAAACTTGGGAAGTGCGGGGGTGCCCAAATGGGCCTCCCACGGTTGGCACTTGATTTTGGAGCCAATCCACTAAGGATGGGCCCAAAACCTCTTAGGATTGGGGGGGTCGACGAATTGGTTGGTTCAGGTGTCCATGTGTTGGATTTGGGTCAGGTTCAAGCTTCCAAAAGCCACCCAACAACCTCCCTTGCAAAAGAGATTGGTGGATGCGAGAAGGTGAACCAAAAGGGATGCAAGTGGGTCTTCAACTCGGCAACACTTCGTTGCTTGAAATCTCCTTCAACCTGTCTTTTTTGGGTGAGAAAAGTCCCACCTTTTATAGACCCAAGGGGTCTCTTTTGGGAGGGAAGCACAAATGCCATGTGTTGGTCATAGGCGCCATGTGGCAGTCTTGTCTTCCCATGAGGGAGGGGAGTCCTCCATTGACTTGGGCTTTCATAACTGCCCTTGTGACAGTCTTCAAACGGCCTATTTGTCCACTCACACACGCGTGCGGGGCAGGAGTCATCAACTGACTGTTCGGGGCTGCCACTTGGCGCCATTCTTCTTTTTGCCCGTTAAACTTAGAATTCGTCCCACCTAGGGACGGATTCAGAATTCGTCCTGGGGTGGGACGAATTCTATTTTGAATTCGTCCCTGGGTGAGACGAATACTGGGCAAAGTGTCTAAGTGTGCCAAATTGCTTCTTGACCTTACAAAATTGCTATGAAAGTGGTTAAGACCACTGTTTAACCTCTGAGGGCTGCCCTGGGGGCTGTGTTTGTCAAAGCGATCAGTGTTTGCAGTCACATAATCGGATTGGTGTTGTTTTGGTGTCTACAGATGCCCCTTTTTGGGAAGCGCTGCGGGTGACGCAGTGTTGAGCAAAAATAGATAACCAAAGCACTAATGATTAGGGTTTCTTGGTAACCTAACCAACTTTTGATGCCCCAAGTATGGAAAGGGCATGCATTCTTGAATCCTTGCTTCTGACGAGCTAAGGAATTTGATTTCAAGTATTAACTTGTTTTGGTGAGGTGTGACTTGAACTTAGACATTGATCAGTCATGAATAAGTGAAGGGCGTTTTATCCACAGGGGGAACCTTGTATTCATGATTCACGAAATGCCAAGTGTTTGATTGATTTGATTGTTGCTTGTTTACTGCCCCAAGCAGGAGCGTGATTGTCTTTGTCAATGATTCTTTGAATGCATGTCGTTTTCCTTAATTGGGTGTGTGATTGTTGATTGGTGACTAAGTGTGACTACCCCCTCAAGCGACGAATCGATGAGGGAATGACCTTCGTGAGAGAAGCGACGAGTCGCTTGACCCAAGATGACTTGTGCAAGGGTGCCTTTAGAGGGTTTACCGTTAAGCATGTGCAATTTTTCCAACATTTGGACCTATTTTTGGTGGGTGTTAACCCTTTTGGTGATGTCGTAATGGGGTGAAATCATCGAAAACCTATCTTCCCGTGGAGCGGTCCGGCTATGGTAGCCTTCTTGGGGAAGTAGGAGAGTGATAATTTGAACCTCGACATCTATTTTCTTTGCCTAGAGGTTAAGTGCAAGAGCACTTATGTCCGGCAATGTTTATTGTTGTTTGTTTGTGTTGCATTTTTTATTTTTTTTGTTGTTTTTGTGACACCATTTGGGGATTAAATTGTCTGAAATCCGTTTTCCCGTGGAGCGGTCCGGCTATGTTAGCCTTCTTAGGGATTAGGATAGCGATAATTTGTGACTCCGATGTCTTTTTTGTATGCCCTGGATGTCAAGTGCAACAGCACTCTATTAGGCAAATTTATTTTTCTATTTTAGTGCATTTTTGTTGATTTTTTGATGTTTTGAATTTTCTGGCTGGAAATCGTCCCTGGGTGGGACGAATTCCATCTGGAGAATTCGTCCCTGGGTGGGACGAACGCTAACAAGAGCGTTCATCCCAGTCAAAGATGAATTCCAGCTAAAAAGGCCTATTTAAGGGCCAAAACTTGCATTTGGGCTCATTTGTGTCATTTTTTTCTTGCGATTTGGGAGCTCTGGGAGGAGGAGGTAATTCGGCGAAGCGAAGCGCTGCTGGAATTCTCTCTGCCATCATGAGTGCACAAACTGGTTCGAGCGGCGGAGCCGAAGCGAAACCTGTAAGTGCCTCTTAGAGTTTATTTTTGCAATTTATTTTTTGAATTGTTTTTGGGTTGATTTTGTTTAAAATATTAAAATTTAGACCCTGACACTTAGCTTATAAAAACTAAGATTTATTGTACATTAAACGTAGTGCAAAAACCTATGTGTCAACATTTATTGTTTGAACTAAACCTTAGGATAAACTGCATGTAAACCCTAAAGTTCAATGTTTTGTATTATATATATATATATATATATATATATTTTTAATCAGTTAAGGTTAGAAACCCTAGAACTGAAAGTTTTATTTTTGAATTTTGTGTTTGTTTTTCTTAATTAATCAGTTAAGGTTAGAAACCCTAGAACTGAAAAATTTGTTTTTAAATTTTGTGTTTGAATTTTGTGTTTTTTTTGTAATAATCAGTTGAGATTAGAAATCTTGTAACTGAAGATCTGTTTTTGTTTTGTTTATTTGATTCTTTTTTTTTTTTTGCTTTTGTCATTGCTGTACAGTTTTTTTTGTCATGATTTTTAATTTTTTTTTGTTGAAATGTTTTCTTTTGCAGGTTAGGAGCCGGTACCGTGTACCTACCGCCTTTATTGAGGCGCGGGGTGCATTGACTGATGATGATTGGGAATGGCTTGATGCCCTTGGGCTCAAGCAGGTGGCTCGATTGGAGCCTGTGGTCCCGGATCAGGCCTATCTGATGGCCCTGATCAAAGTTTGGGATCCGCGGACCAACACTTTCCATCTTTCGATAGGGGAGATGACTGTGACATTGGAGGACGTCTATCGGTTGCTTCGGATTCCGATAGATGGACTGCCCATTAGGACATCGCCGCGTGATCAGCGGACTGCTGTACTGATGAGATGTTTTGGGCATGCGGAGCGGCTGGGTGTAACGAACCCAGTGGAGACAGCCGAGGTGGACTGTCAGGCTGGCGGGATTTTTGTTGGCTGGTGGCAGGAGAGGGGGTGTTAGGAGTGAGGCACGCATTCTTGATGGGCCTCATTTCTAACATGCTTCTACCTGATTCATCAGGCACGAGGTTCCCGTGGAACCTGCTGGATTTTGTATGGCAGTTGGTAGAGTGCCCGATAGAGGCACCGCTGATTTTTGGATGGGGATAGACACTGTTGGCACAGCTCTACGGGGAGCTGTACGGGGTCCGTTGTCGGCAGCGAAAGGGGGTCAGTTGCAGTTATCTGCTTCAGTGCTGGGGTTGGCAGCACATAGCAGTGGAGAGGCCGATCGGGTTACCGTGGATGACTCGGGCGATGATGGATGACGAGGAGATTGGCTATGCAGCTTTGTGGCGGCGGTCTACGGAGCAGGGCGAAGTCGGCGATGGGCAGGTGTTGTACAACACTATACTGATGCCTTCTCTCGGCTCACTCCAGGGGAGGTGTTTTGGCATCCTTATCGGGACTGTCCAGTCTGGCCGAAGGCTGGAGAGTGGCTCCGACGGGTACGTAGGGAGCGGTGGTTGACTGGGCGACACGGGACGGAGCATGAGTTCTTTTCGTACCATCGGGTTACATGACAGTTTGGGGTGCGCCAGGGGTTTCCTGGTGAGCCCGTGGTCTATCGACGGTGGGGAGATGAGAGAGGATTAGAGCCACCGGTCATTGCTCCATTGGGCGAGGAGTCCGATGCAGTGATTGAGGTCCCGGATGTGGATGACGTCGGGACTACCACTGAGTATGACTCATGGTGGGTACTGCGGCGATGGAGAGGAGAGGGGCCACTGGGAGGCGCGGAGGCGGTAGTGGAGGATGCTGAGGCAGCAGGTGGTGATTGGGGGGCTCCATTGGATGATGCGGACATGTTTGATGTGGGTGTTGAGGATGTAGACTTTGGCGCTCCGGATCAGCCGGACATGCAGGATGTGGAGGAGCAGTGGGAGCCAGAGCAGGCTGCTGTTCCAGAGGGTCCTGTTCGTCGTGTAGATATAGAGGAGGTGGGGTCAGATGTAGGCGTTGAGATTGCGTGACTGACAGAGCTGCTGCAGATATGGGATCTGGAGTTGGGGGATGCGAGGCGGGAGCTAGGGGACGCGTTGCGGGAGAGGGATCTCCTGCGGGCCCAGCTAGCAGAGCGGGATAGGGTTTTGGCACAGCGTGATGATGCAGTGTCATACTATCATCGGCGGGAGGCAGAGTGGTTTCGGCATCGACTGGACTTGGAGAGGGAGGTCATCCGCCTTGGTGGGCGGCTACTTGAGCCCTCGGTTAGTGGATCTTCACGCCGGACGAGGGATAGCGCGACTGAGCAGTCAGCCTCATCTCGTCGCAGGCGATTAGATGAGGGAGGCGGTAGTAGGCATGATGCGGGTGCTAGTAGTAGCCGCCCTGCAGGGTCCCGTAGGACCCACACCACGGGGGGTAGTTCTCGTCGCACCGATCCTGCGTGATCATGGTGGTCGACGCCTTAGGTTGGGTTTTTGGATTCTATTGCGGGGTTTGAGGACCAGTTTTGTAGCCTGCGGGTATCTTTTTGATGATATATATATATATACCGGTTTTATTTTGTTATGTTTACATGTGATGTTTTTATTTTTGTTATGCATTATGGATGTATGCATGTTTATTTACTTTGATGAATGCAAATGTTATGATGAATGCAAATGTTTTTGATTTCTATGTGATATGCAAAGTTAAATGGATGAATGACATTTGTGGTGATTGGTTATGGCACCATAGGCTGTTTAAGACGCTCTTTATTTCATTTTTAGGCGATTGCTATGATGTATGACTTGTATGTTTTTGATGTGGTTTTTCTCTTCTTTGTATTTTCTGATGGTGTTGCAAAGATGAAAAGTAGCGCAGTTGGTTTTGAAATGTAGCTAAGGTTTTCTGAGACTCAGACAATTTTAACTCACTAGCCACGACTGTACTTTATCTTACATGATTTTTGACCAAGGTATGAATCAGACCTATTTTTGACCAAGCTATTTCACATCCCTGTGTGTGCAATTGAGTTCATTATTGTGGTATTTGTCAGGATACCGCCAGTGCCAGATGGGCTTTCAACCGAACTTGTACTGAGGATCACCTGATTAGCTCCACTAACTCCTTTGTTGTATTCAGTTAGATTAATCCGCGATGTTTTCTAGGATGCCATAAGCTAGCTCATCCACATGCAAACATTGATCTATACACAAGTTAATGTGATAGATATATCGTCATGCGAGAAGACCTTTCAGAATGCTGAGAGTTCCAGGGATTCAAGTTCAACTCCCTTCTTTTTTTCAATTGTATTGGGATACTTGCTCGTTTGTAGTGATAAGATCACTGTTTATTTTGATTTGTTTTCTTTTGAGCAAGGGATTGGAGTGATAAAAATCACTATTGCTTGTGCCTTTTGATGTGTGCACTGTATGATGTCAAATTATGGAGTTTTGACGTTTTGCAAATTTTTGATTTTTTGCAACGTTTGAGAACTTGGGATTCTTAGGGAATTGGGTAGGGAGGATGCTTGTCCTTTTGCCAACTCTCAGCATTCTTGGGGTCATTCGCACAGGGGGATGAGCAAGATAACCGTTTCGCTTATGGTGACCTAGATTACTGTGTAGGTTTCATCTTTCTTTCACGCAACTCAGTAATTGTTTTATGTGTTGGGATGTTACGTAACAAGGTGTATTTCAAGTATGACTCTACCTTCGTAAAATCTGTTCGACTTGATACACTACATGGCTATAGAGGAAAATGCTGGCTGAATTACGAAAACTCGTGATATATTAAAAGACCACTGACTCTATGTGGGAAAAATTGATGTATGGTATTTTTGTTGTTTTTGCGACATGGAATTGTTGAACAAGATGGACTATCAGAGCTCTTGCAGTCTATGGTGCCTTTGACCTGTATGACCACAAATATGCAATGTATGGATGCAATGCTTAATGCCGCTACGTATTTTTGTATTTTTGATGGATTGTTTTTGGTGAAGATGAAGATGAGGTGCGAGAATATCTCTTTTATGATGAATTTGAGTATGCCTAGAATTGAGATGCAAATATTTGTTGTTTTTGATGATTTTTGTTGTTTTTTTTTGAATTTTCTTGATTTTTGACCAAGCGATTGCGATAATCGTTGGAGCTTTTTGGGTTTGACCAAGTGATTGCGATAATCCTTGGAGCTTTTGGGGTGACCAAGAGATTGCGATAATCCTTGGAGCTTTTGGAGTGACCAAGAGATTGCGATAATCCTTGGAGCTTTTTTTTTGGATTGACCAAGAGATTGCGATAATCCTTGGAGCTTTTTGGATTGACCAAGAGATTGCGATAATCCTTGGAGCTTTTTGGATTGACCAAGAGATTGCGATAATCCTTGGAGCTTTTTGGAATTGACCAAGCGATTTTAGGGATCCTTGGAGCCTTTTGGGTGACCAAGAGATTGCGATAATCCTTGGAGCTTTTGGGTTGACCAAGAGATTGCGATAATCCTTGGAGCTTTTTGGGTGACCAAGAGATTGCGATAATCCTTGGAGCTTTTTGGATTGACCAAGAGATTGCGGTAATCCTTGGAGCTTTTTGGATTGACCAAGAGATTGCGATAATCCTTGGAGCTTTTTGGATTGACCAAGAGATTGCGGGAATCCTTGGAGCTTTTTGGATTGACCAAGAGATTGCGATAATCCTTGGAGCTTTTTGGTTTGACCAAGAGATTGCGGGAATCCTTGGAGCATTTTTGGGATATGGCTTTCTTAGATATGAAATGGTCGCAAATGACTGATATTCAAGGGTTCTGTTTCCTTGATACCGTCAAGAGAAGCTAGCCGGTACGTCTCGGGTCCTATTTTGCTATCAATGACATAAGGACCTAACCAATTTTCCGTGAACTTGTCCCTCAGGTGGGACGGCAAATTAGGGTTCTGTTGGTTTTCCTTCAAAACCAAATCACCAACCCGAAAGTCCCTTAGGTGAACTTTCATGTTGTAAGCTTTCTTAAGCCGCTCTTGATAGATACGTAAGTGCTCAAGAGCATTAACGCGTCGTTCGTCAAGCAACGTAAGTTGGTCTAATCGGGCCTGCCGTGCAGTGTCATCATCGATGAACTCCTGCATTGATATGCGCAGGGAAGGAATTTCCAACTCGAGAGGCATTACTGCCTCTGAGCCATACACCAGTGAAAACGGAGTTGCCCCGAGTGGGCGTCCGAATGCTAGTGCGATAAGCCCAAAGGGCAAGTGGGATTTGTATGTGCCAATCCTTATGACTGTCTGCGACGGTCTTTTTAAGGATGGCGACTAGCGTTTTGTTTGACGCCTCTGCTTGCCCATTTGCTTGCGGATAATAGGGTGTTGAAAAGTCGTGCTGAATTTTGTACTTTGTGGTTAAAGCACGCACGTCTTTGTTCTTGAATGATGGCCCATTATCCGAGATTATTTTGGATGGAATACCAAAATGACATATGATGTGATGCAAGATGAACTCCGCAATACGGGGTCCTGTCATAGAGGTTAACGGAATTGCTTCCACCCATTTGGTAAAATATTCTGTGGCCGTTATGATAAACGTGTGATGGCCTGACGATGCAGGGGAGATCTTTCCGATTAGATCTAGACCCCACTACGAAAATGGCCAAGCAGCCTGGACTGCCTGCAAGGCCTGAGAAGGTACGTGCATCAAATTGGCATGATGTTGACACTTCACGCACTTCTTGACATACGCGCAACAATCTTGCTCTAAAGATGGCCAATAATAGCCCATGCGAAGAATGCGCTTTGCAATGGCCATACCACTGAAGTGGCCGCCACATGTACCGTCATGCGCTTGGGCGATCGCCCAAGTGGACTCTTGCTGGTCCAAACAACGAAGAAGAATTCCGTCATAGCTGCGACGATACAAAATGTCTCCTATCAAGACATATTTTGCCGCTTTCTATTTGAATGTTCATTTTGCGGCGTGCGTCAATCCAAAGGGAAGATTACCTAACTTGAGGTAGTCTCTTATGGGTAAATACCAGTCCTGTTGATCAGAAACCTCGATAGTGTGAACAACCAATCCCTTTTGAAGTTCTTCTCTAACAAATGCTGATTGGGATAGAACTTGTAAGAATAGCGTTGTGTTGCTATTAATGGGAGTGGGGGAAAACAAAGACCCCCAGTTGGCACGTTTCAAACAGTCTCGGATTTGAAAGAACTTATCCGAAGATGGTTCAATCTGGATCATGTGGATTCCTGGCGTCAAGTCTGAGCTTGCGCGCTCTATCGCGGATTGCGATAAGGTTTTGACTTGAATAGTTGTCATGTCACCGGAAAGGTCTTGCGGGATTAGTGACCCCAAGGAGGCCATTGTGTCCGCAAAATGATTCGATGATCGAGGGAGTGCCTCGATGTCATACCACTCAAGTTTTGCCAGGAATTTGTCCACGAGGGCTTTATAGGCCTTTAGAACTGGGCATTTGCATTGATATACCCCTTTGACTTGATTGACGATTAACAGCGAATCACCAAAGATGTTCAGTCTTTTGATGTTCATGGCGATTGTTGTCTGAAGACCTAGGAGCAAGGCTTCATATTATGCATTGTTGTTGGTGCACTGGAAGTTTAATTTAAATGACAGGGGCATTGGAGCACCCTGTGGTGTGAAGAATACAATTCCTGCGCCACCCCCTTGCTCGCATTTAGAACCATCAAAAAATAAGGTTATGTCGGCCTGAGACTCAGGCTCATCAGAATCTGGCGATTCTGAGACATGGAAGACCCCATCATCGGGTAGTTCTATGACCAGAGGCTGATCGTCTTCAAGAGGAGCCTCTGCTAGTTGATCGGCTATGACTTGTCCTTTTATAGATTTTTGCCCAATAAACTCAATGTCAAATTCCGTCAACAACATGATCCATTTCGTCGTGCGACTACTATGATAAGTGCGACTCATCATGTATCGCAATGGATTCTCCTTAGACACAACATACGTAGTGTTGCCCAGACATGTAGTGGCATAGCTTTTTGGTAGCAAACACCACCGCCAAGCAGAGTTTCTCAACGTATGCATAGTTAAGTTCGTAACTTACTAGGGTGCGGCTAAGATAGTAAGTAGCCTGTTCTTTGTGATGTTCATTCTTCTGGGCTAGCATGGCGCCCAGTGCCACCTCAGTAGCAGAGATGTATAAGTAGAACGGCACTCCTGGTCTAGGTGGTGCCAATACTGGCGACGAAGCCAAGTATTGTTTGATTTCGTCAAAGGCTGACTGGCACTCGTCATCCCAATGAAATGTGACCCCCTTGTGCAATAATTTGTTCATGGGTCGGCATTTGTCAGATAATTGCGCTATGAAGCGTTTAATCGACGTGACCTTTCCTTGCAGACTTTTGAGCTGCTTGATAGTGGTTGGGGGAGCCATCTCAAGGATTGCCTTGACTTTGTTTGGGTCCACTTCGATGCCTCTCTTTGAGACTATAAAACCCAAGAGTTTTCCAGATGTGACGCCGAACACGCACTTCTTGGGATTCAATTGACCTTATGCTCTATGAGGCGATCGAGAATCTTGCTTAAGTCACCGAGATGATCTGAGCGCAAGATAGACTTGGCTAACAAATCATCCATGTAATCTTCCAAAGTTTTGTGCATGTAATCATGGAAGATATACGTCATAGCACGTTGGTATGTAGCGCCAGCATTTTTAAGGCCAAAAGGCATGACCTTATAGCAAAATGTCCCCCAAGGCGTTGTGAATGCCGTTTTGAGTTGGTCTTCAGGATTGATACGAATTTGATTGTATCCTGAGAAACCGTCCATTAGGGAGAGCATTTCGTGACCTGTTGTAGCGTCTACCAATGCGTCGATGCTTGGCAAGGGGAAATCATCCTTAGGACTCGCTTTGTTTAGGTCTCAAAAGTCGGTGCATATGCGAATCCTCCCGTCGGGCTTCTTGACGGGAACCATGTTGGACAACCATGGCGGATAATCCACGTAGATGACAAATTGTGCATCCAACAACTTTTGCAATTCGTCTTTGACCATCAAGGCCACTTTTGGGTGCATCTTTCTTAGTTTTTGCTTTACAGGCTTGATTGTCGGATCAAGCGTTAAATTGTGCATGACTAGCTGCGGGTCTAGCCCTGGCATATCTTTGTACGACCATGCAAAAACTTCCTTCTTCTCTTTGAGAAGGGCAATGTATTCGGCTTGCTCTTCGGGGGAAAGACTTACCCCCAGCCTGATAATCTATGGATTCTTTGAATCTGTGCCGATGTCTACGTCAGTCGTCTCCTCGATTGACATGTGGGATCCGTCCTCCAACTGATGTGGAGTTGGGATTAAATGGATATCATCAGCTGAGTTAAGATCTACGTTTGGAACCTCGGGTCCCTCTTCAGCTTGAAAAATATCCTGAGTTGTCCTTGGGGTAAAATGAAGCATTTCACCGAAAGGCCAATACTCTGATGGTGACAATGGTGAATTGACGCGATCCCAGTCGATGGCATCCATGTCTAGATGCAATGACCATGATGGATCGGTCGGATTGCGGATGGGTGCGGTCAAATCAATGGAGATCATGTGGATGGAATGAATTTGGTCTCCAGAACCGTGGGTGTGATGACTTGATTCTTTTAGATGTTCCCTATACTCTGGATCTGGCTCTACGGGAACGGGCACGAATGGATCCTCTCTAGGTGCAAATTCATCCCTATGTGCGAAAAGGAAGGCGGGGTCTTCCCTCGGCACTGATGTCATGATGGGATCTCGAGGTGGACGATGCTCATCTTGAATTTGGAGCCATAGGTCTAACACTTGGTCCCACCTCGCTGGGTCTACATGCCATTCATGTCCTAACAGTATACCCATCTGTCCCATTAGATCTTCATGAGTTAGAGCACGATGATTTTGTCGCGCATGTCTGAGATAGATCATCTCAGTCTCATCTTCTGAATCACTTTCATAGATCCAAAATTGTTCATCTTCCTCAGCGATTGTCACTTGTGACATTGGGGACTCTTCTTGTTCCAGTAAGTTTATCTGGTCCTGTTGTGGTTGTTCCACTCTTGGTGGAGGGACCTGATTCTCTTGACACTGTGTTGTTTCGTCCGGAACCTCTAAGGGGAACAGTTTCAGAAAGATGTCCGAAAGTCGTTGATGTTCTCTTTGAGGATTAATCTCTGAACTTTCGCCTCTCTCTAGCAAAGAAGAGGGATTACTGTTGCTGCCAGGGGTGTTTGTTGACCATGGGAGGTAGTCTCCCAATGTGTATTCTGTATTTGGATTGGCATAAGGATCCAATGCCAATCCCCCCTTGTTGCCTATTTCTAGGCCTTGCATATTTTCAACCAAGATGTCTAATGGCAGGGGATGGTTGAACCCTACCCCTGACTTGTCATATGGCATCTGATATCTTGGTTGGCAAAGGATCCGCATCCCTTGCTCATATCTTCCTAGCCCGTATCCATGCCAATTGCATTGGCCGAGATATTTTAGGGCAAATTCTGGGTTTGATAGATAATTGATGTTTTCAACAAAAGGCTCTTCGTCTGTTTCCTTTTGTTGGCATGGTTCAAGACCATGATCAAGGCCCCCATACACAAAATTTGTCTGGTTCGGTGGGTAGCCTAGAGGAACAATTGTCCCTATGGGAAGGCGAGGTCTTCCCATGTCCTGTCTTGACTCCAATGTGGGGGTTGCCACAATGTTTTGCACTAAGTACTCCCCCAGGCCCGTATCGGCCATTTCAACAGTGATTGTTGATGATTGGGTGGGAGGAAACGGTAGTCCTTCCTGAGTCCATTCCATGTTTGGTTGTTCAGGAGTCTTGGTTTCCGTTATGTTGGGTGTTTCCTCTGTTGATATTGTTGAGATTGTGGGCAACCTTTCTTCTAAGGGCTTAACCTCTTCCATGATTTGTTTTCCCTTGTCCTTCTGTTGGGCCATGATAGGTGGCGTTGATGATGAAGGAGCAGGTGATGAAGTCTCACCTGGCTGGGATTTTGCCTTGTTGGCCACCAGTGGTGCTTGCGGTATTGGACCCTGTTTAGATGGATTTAATTGGAAATCCAAATGCGTTGAAGGGAGGGTCGATTGAGGTATGAATTGTACCGCATTGCAATACTTGAAGGGCTCTAAGTCCATTGGGACTACATGTATTTCCCCTTCATAAGCATACTTTAAGCACTGGTGGGCGATCGAAGGGACACACTTCATGTCCCTGATCCAAGGCCGCCCTAGCAGTATATTATAAGCCATTTTGCCTTCCAGCACATGGCACAGTGTAGGTATTGACTTTTGTCCTACCTGGACTGGCAGAACGACTGTGCCGACTGTCGAGCATATTGCATCATTAAAAGCTCGCAGTGTGTACGTGGAGGCTGTGATGTGAGAGGCTGGCAGCTTCAAATGCTTTAAGGCTATAGTGGTTATGATGTTACTGGACGAGCCAGTATCTATCAGCACTCTCTTGTACGGAATCCCGTTGACCCGCATGATAACGTGCAGGGGTGGATCTGCCATGTCATTTGATATCATTTTGACCTCATCTTCTCTGAATGTGATGACCGGCTCCGTACATTGTTTCACATGTCCCACGAAGGCGTTGAAAGAATTTGCTTCGTGGGGTTGTAATTCAATGGCTTTTAAAATGTCCATAAGAGCTTCTCTATGGGGAGCTGATTGTTGAATAAGCTCGTAGATGGACAGCCTGGCCGACGTGGTCCGCAAACTCTGCGTGAGTTTGGTTCGTATCGTGACCTCAGGTCTAGGCGGAGGTAACTGCGTTGGGCATTGTTGAGGCTGCGATGTTGTCGAAATTTCCCTCGTAGCTACCTCGGGGGCAACTGCTGGGTATCTTCTGTTCCTTGTTACTATGTTAATCATTCCCACAAATCCCTGCGTGGGAAGATCCTGTCGCACCTCGTTAATCTGGAGTGGTTTTGTCTGTGCCTCGTGGGCAGGCAAGGGGTCCTTGAATACCCCCATTTGTTGGTTGTTTGGTGCGATGGGGTTGTCCACGACCAATGTTCCGTTGTCGATCAAATCCTGGACTAGTTCTTTGAATTTCCAGCACCCATTTAGGTCGTGTCCTCTGCGCCTATGGAATCTACAATACAATTCCTCCCTGTACCCCCTAGGCTTGGGAATGTTAGGGTCTATAATTTGGATTTCTGGCAGAGTAACTAAATTTGCCGCTGACAAGCGGTCAAATAGAGAGTCCCTAGACTCCGCATATGGGGTGAAATGTCTCCTAGGGCGACGCGGGTAATTCTGCTCCTGTCTTCTGTTATCTCTTTCGTAAGCAGGAGGCACTGCCTGGTAATTAGCCCTTTGGGGCTGCGTCTCTTGCACAGGCGCGGGAACATTTATCGCAACTTGATTGACTGCAGCGTGTTGTGGTTGCGTTGTCCCGGTTTTAGTGGTTTTATTCCACTCTTTTTTCTTAGGCTTGGCAATTGCGCCTTCGCCTATCTTAATCTCTTCTATAAGTCTGGCTTGCGCCAAAGCTTCTTCTAAGCTGTCGTATTATCGCAGCAACAATAGACCAGAGATTGATTTTAAGCAACTTTTTGCGAACATCTGCGTGAGATCAGACATAGGGGGACGGTAGGGCAGCTTAGAAAGCAAAGCCCTCCATCGATTTCCGTATGCTGCCATTGTTTCTTCCTCAAATTGTTTGAGGCTCGCTAGATCACTCAGTGATGCCTTCTTCCTTGTGTTGAAGGCAAAGCGTTCAAGAAACGCATCTACTAATTGATCTAAGCTGCTTATGCTGTGTTTGGGTAGTTGTGTGAACCAATCCGAGGCAGGGCCTACGAATGTGGTTATGAATGTTCTAAGCAGCAATGCGTCATTATCTTGGATTGCGAAGCATTGGCTTAGAAATCTTGTAACGTGCTCTTGTGCGTCCTCTTCACCTTTAAAAACTGCCAATTGAGGCAACTTGAAGTGTTTAGGGTAAAGAGGCGTAGGCACTGAAGGATGCACCGGATTACTGCAGAGTAGACGTAATGTGGGTTTTTGATGCCCAGCAGCTTTTGTTTCCACAGACTCCAAACGCTCTAATAGCGCTTGGTATGCATCGAAAGATTTTATTTCTTCCTCTCTTGTTTGCTCCCGTTGTACGTTATGGTAGACTGGGGGCCTATGGAGGGGTGGCCGAATGGCAGCCCTCCTGCCTTGATGGGGAGTTTCAACATGTTCTATCTTTGGTTCATACTCCTCATAAAATTCTTGAGGAGTCTCTGGGCGAAACCTATGACCTTGATCGAGTCCTTGCTGAAGGTACCCATCATCATTTCGGGGAGTGGCCTCCCTCTCGGGTCTATAAGGTCTCGGAGGCAAGGCTTGACGAGGTCGTGGAGACCTGTCATGCGTTAATGGATTATGCCTCTCGTATTGTTCAACTCTTTGGATGCGAGGGGTTGGCTCCCTCTCAGGTAGTGCATAGCGTAACTCATCCGCTTCGCGTTGCATGCGTTCTTTTTCCAAGCGGTGTCGATACTCTATCTCTTGATGACTTTGTTTAAGCCGCATGATTTGGGCTTGACGGGTGGTATATCTGGCGACAGCTGGGTCAATTTGGTCTACCCTATTTTGTTCAGGAGGTTCAAATGTTTCTCCTATGTGTTTGCCTTGGTTTTGATGTTCCAGAATTTCAATTGGTCGCTTCCCTCTGTCGAGGTAGGCGGTATGCGCTCGAGGTTCTGGCCTCAAGGGGTGATCATGATATCCGGCTGGTGCAAAAATGCAAGGTTCCCGCGTTGTTTGTTGTCCTCGAGGAATGCGATGGCTTTCCTCGTACTCCCTTTCATGGGTGTGAAGGGGGTGGGAAGAGTTAGGTCACCCTATGTAAGGAGCCCTGCGCTCCGGATTTGGTCTCTCTATTCTGATGATAGGTAAAGAAGGGACGCCATATCCACGTTGTCCCTCCAAATGGATAGTGTGCCTCGTTAGCGCCTCATCGCGCTGTGGCCACTCATGTCTAACCTCAGAAGGTGATTCCCTGTTTATGTCAAGGTCTACATGTAGGGCTTCTTCTCGAAAAGGGCTGCTTTGAATGGGCATACCCCACCGAGGATTTTGAATTGGATTCTTTTGTAGGCCAGACCGATAAGGCGGTATGACCAAGTCCTCAGGACTGAAGCGAAAGCGACTTGTGCCTACTTCTTGTGTACCTTTCGGAGCTTCTGCCCTTGATTGGGCTTGACTGCGGGTGTACACCATTGCGGTGCTTCTATGCTATCTAAGTAAATTTTTATCTCGTTTATGATTTTTTTTTTGTCTACACTAAGCAGAATTAAACACACACATTCACAAAACCGTGATTATCTCTTTTAAGGATTATTGGTGTGCCCTAAACTGGTTTAGTGCATTTTGGTGTTTTGTTTTGTTTTTGTAGGTTTTGAAGGACGTTTAAATGCATAATGTAGGCTCTTATAACTCCCAAAAGGTCGCCCCTTCAATATACCAACCAGGCCGATATACCAACCTCTCTATATACCCGCCCTTACGAGAGGGAGACTATAGGTACGTGAGAGCAGAAGGTACGTGGTACATAGGCGATACGAAAGGGGGATTGTCCTGTTAATGGCACCTACCATAGAAAACTTATCCTCGCGCGCATGGGAATCACCCCAGCGACACTCGGTCTGCTTTCATCAGGATTTACGCCTAACAACGATTGACAATCGAGAAATGGATGCAAAGCTAAGCCAAGGTGGTGATGAACCCACCGTTGGTCTTGCTCAAGGGCTGGGGTCTTACGACCAGCTCCTTGGTTTAAAATTGTTTCGTGATGTGTGTGGGATTCATTTTATTTAACAAAAATGAAACAAGCATAAATGACTTTCCCTAAGTAATGCAAGCTAAAATGAAAACAGTCAAAGAAACAGAAACAGAAATAGAAAATTTAACAGAGATGATAAAAATCCCTACCTCTTCTCTGCCTGCTCCGATTGCCTCTGAATTTCTGCTCTAAAAATCTGCAGGCGGGAATTCGTCCCCTGGCGAGACGAATTTTAGAACAAAATTCGTCCCTGCTAGAGACGAATTTGAATTCGTCTCAGGGTCAGATGAATTGCAGTAAAGAAATCGTCCCAGTCAGAGACGAATAATAGTCTGCAACAAAAAAATGTACCTGTCAAGCACAAAACACAAAACTTTAATCAGTTTTCTGTGATTTTAAAAACCAGGGAACAGTGTCCCACCGTGATCGCCACTGAAAGCACGAGATTCCGGGCAGAGGGAACACTAATTATGCAATATAAGACGAAATGTAACGCTTTAATCCTATGCACAAAAACAAAGAAAGGAGATAATTTGGAAATGAAAGAAAATATGTAAAGAAATCACAGCCCTCTTTATTCAAATCTCTTATCCTCGGTTACATAGACGTCTCCTCCCTTTTTAGGGGCTAGGAGCGTTAAATTTGTCTTTGTTACAATGTGTGACTTAGTCTTCCTCCTTCCGCGTGCCCACGTTTGAATGGACGGGCCAAGATGTTGCCATCGCTTACGCTGATGTCGATGAGTCCTTGACCTCTGCTGCTCCTCCTATGAACAAAGAAACAACGAATATGTCAGTAGCATCTGCTGCAAATAAAAGGTGTTTGTTCTCTAAAATCATCAAAGATGCATGGAAACATTTGCCTAAAACAGTAAGTACAGTGAGTCCAAATGGCCTAAAAACCTGACAGAAGACAGAAAACATTACCGGAAAGCCATTGCCACTGAAACAGTCGGCCAATCTGCTTTCACCTGGAATTCGTCCCTGGGCAGGACGAATTTTGACTGCAATTCGTCCCTGGGTGGGACGAATTCTTCTGTGTTGGAAAAGCCGAAGTGATCTGCTCCAATGTCGGCTCCCGAGACCTCCAAAACACCTGCAAACAGAGGGGTTATGTAATTGGGGCCATTTTGGGACGACCCAGATGGTCGGATTCTCCCAATTTGGCCTCTATCCTCGGGAATTTGATATCGCCACCTGCAAGTTAGTGAAACAACAAAGCGACGCCAAACATACTAGAATCTGATCAAAAGTTATGAAATTGCAGCTATGAGTTCACCAAACAAAATGACACAATACGCAATGTGAACAAATAATCTAGAATGCTAAAAAAACAATGAAACTTGGGAAGTGCGGGGGTGCCCAAGTGGGCCTCCCACCGTTGGCACTTGACTTCGGCGCCAATCCACTAGGGATGGGCCCAAAACCTCTTAGGATTGGGGGGTCGGCGAATTGGTTGGTTCAGGTGTCCATGTGTTGGATTTGGGGTCAGGTTCAAGCTTCCAAAAGCCACCCAACAACCTCCCTTGCAAAAGAGATTGGTGGATGCGAGAAGGTGAACCAAAAGGGATGCAAGTAGGTCTTCAACTCGACAGCACTTCGTTGCTTGAAATCTCCTTCAACCTTGCTTTTTGGGTGAGAAAAGTCCCACCTTTTATAGACCCAAGGGGTCTCTTTTGGGAGGGAAGCACAAATGCCATGTGTTGGTCATAGGCGCCATGTGGCAGTCTTGTCTTCCCATGAGGGAGGGGAGTCCTCCATTGACTTGGGCTTTCATAACTGCCCTTGTGACAGTCTTCAAACGGCCTATTTGTCCACTCACACACGCGTGCGAGGCAGGAGTCATCAAGCGGCTGTCTGGGGCTGCCACTTGGCGCCATTCTTCTTTTTGCCCGTTAAACTTAGAATTCGTCCCACCCAATGACGGATTCTATTTTGAATTCGTCCCTGGGTGAGACGAATACTGGGCAAAGTGTCTAAGTGTGCCAAATTGCTTCTTGACCTTACAAAATTGCTATGAAAGTGGTTAAGACCACTGTTTAACCTCTGAGGGCTGCCCTGGGGGCTGTGTTTGTCAAAGCGATCAGTGTTTGCAGTCACATAATCGGATTGGTGCTGTTTTGGTGTCTACAACAAGTTTCTTTGTCACAAGATTGTACAACCTGTATGCCTTTGTTGGTTCGTTGTATCCTGTGAAGATGCACTTTTTAGATTTGTCATCCAGCTTCTACATTTTCTTATCTGGAACATGTGCATATCCTATACACTCGAAAGCTCGCAAATTAGCCACACTTGGCTTCAAATTGCTCTAGGATTCCTCTGGAATTTTGTCCCTCACACTCTTGGTGGGACACCGGTTTAGCAGATAAACTGCACAACTTACAGCTTTTTTCCAGAACTCATGTGGTGGACTTTTTGCCTTCAGCATGCTCTGTGCCATCTCCATGATTGTTCTGTTCTTCCTCTCAGCTACACCATTCTATTGCGGTGTGTATCTAGCAGTGAACTGCCTTTGAATTCCATGCTATTTGCAAAATTTGTGGAATTCGTTGGAGATGTACTCTCCACCTCCATCAGTTTTGAGAGTCTTCAGATAATATCTGCTCTGTTTCTCAACTAGAGCCTTGAACTCCCTAAACCTTGCAAATGCATCTGACTTCAACTTGATTGGATAAATCCAAGTCTTCCAGCTGAAGTCATCAATGAATGTCAGGAAGAACTTGTTGCCGACAAGTGTGGCGGTCTACATGGGACCACAAATGTTTGAGTGCACCAGCTCCAATGGTCGTGATGCTCTCCAAGACTGTCCTACAGGGAATGTGTCCCTGTGCTACTTGTCGACTAGGCAACCTTCACAAACTTGGTCTGGTTTCTCAATAAGGGGTAAACCCTTCACCATCTACTTCTTGTGCAGCAGATTCAGGCCACTGAAACTTAGGTGACCAAATCTGAGATGCCACAGCCAGGTAGCATCCTTCTCAACTACACTTAGAGACATCAAAGATTCATTCTGAATCTACAACGAAAACATTTTATTTTTTGTCATGGACACAGTTGCGATTTGTCCATGGACTTTGTCTTTGATGGAACAAACACCGTCTTTAAATAGTATAGTGTGCCCCTTCTGCACAAGCTATCCAACACTTACCAGATTGTGCTTCAACCTAGGCACATAAAAAACATCTTGAATTGTTTTTCTTTCACCGTGTCGGGTTTGAATGAGGATCTTTCCTTTCCCCATCACAAGAACTTTGATGTTGTTCCCCATATTGACTTCGAACTAGACTGATTCATCCAGTTGTGAGAACATCTCCCTGTTCCCAGTCATATGGTTGCTGCAACCACTATCAAGATACCAGATGTTTTTCTTGCTCTCCTCTTCAATACTATAGGTCAGTAGCACATTTCCTCCTACTGCATTTTTGGGTTCCTCCATATAATGGGCTTGCTGCTGATTCTCGTTCGCCATCTTCTTCCTACACTATGAGGCATAATGGCCAAACTTGTTGCAGTAGTAGCATTGGACCTTTGACATGTCCTTCTTCTATTGAGAGCTTCCTTGCTAATTTTTGCTAGTGCCTCTTCCTCCTTGCTGATGAAAGTTGCAACTTGGCTCAGCATCATGAGGATTTGATCTCCCTCCTTGCTTGTTCCCATGCTTTCTTTTGCCTCTTCCTCCTTGAGAACTAGAAGCGTCATTATGGGAATCTTGTCTGCCATTGTCTCAGACTAAGACTTGCGCTTTGAAGACATGCTCCAAAGTAGACTGAGTTGAGTGGCTCAACCTCTGTTCATGGGTCTACAAAGAACCCATGAGTTCATCTATCGAGAGGGTTGTCAAATCCCTCGACTCTTTGATTGCTATCACAACCAAGTCAAATTTGGCAAGCAGACTTTTGAGAATCTTCTCCATGATTCTTTGGCTCTGCACATTTTCTCCATTCAACTGCATCTGGTTGATAATGTTCATCATCTGGGTGAAGAAGTAGCTCATCGACTCAGACTCGCTCATCTATAGGTTCTCAAACTCTCTCCTGAGCATCTATAGTTTCACCAACTTCACTTTTTTGGTGCCCTAATACGAACTTGCCAGGGTTTCCCAGGCCTACTTGGCCTTGGTGGCTGATGCAATCTGTAGGAATATGGACTCCTCAACTGTTTGCATGATGTAGAAGAGGGCCTTTTGGTCCTTCTTCTTGTTCTCTTTCAATAGATCCTTGTTTTCTTAGGCTAGTGCTGCTGCATTTTCCAGTTCTAGGTAGTCGTTCTTGACTAACTCCCATAGCTACTAAGATCTGAACATGATCTTCATCTGGATGCTCCAGTAATCGTAATTCTTGCCATTAAATTGCATGATCTACAAATACAAGGAATTCTTTTTGAAATCCATCTTATATCTCCGCGTTATGGCTTAATCAACTCTGATACCAATTTGAAGGAACAATTTCTCTTTTTTGTAGCCGTCAGGTGTCGAATCTTGCACAGTACTGGGCGTAAGGAGGAAGACGAATTTCACTAAAGAAGTGTGATTGTCGTCAATGGATGGACTACGCAATTCCTGAAGTTCATCAGGAGCAAAGTTGGGACGGGCGAAGGACGTGCTTTGCAGCGTAGTGCGGACTATGCCAATTCTAGGGGCAAAGTTCATACTTCACAGCAAAGTGCGTATGTCGCACTTATAATGAGTGAAGTGCATACATTGCACAGATTGCGGATGGTGCACGTCTCTTGAGCGAAGTGTGAATTTTGCATAGTCAGGAAGAAAAAACAACCATCAGTAGCGAAGTGCGAACTTCGCTGGCTGACAAACTTCGCTAGCACTCAGGCTACGCTCGAAACTCAGGCGCAGTCAAATTTTTACAGTGAAGTGGGAAGGCTGCTTCAGACTTGGCCAACTCTGGCCTTCGACTTCTTTGTCTTTTGCGGCTGTTGCTGGGTTTTCCTGGCTTGGCAAGACCCGTATGTGAGGAGAGAAACGCCAGAATATAGAACAACAAAATTTAGCACATAAACATCTACAAACCCTAAAGATGCCACAAACAATAGCAAAGTTTATTTATATGAAACTAGGGAGGACTTTATTTTTGGGACAGTTTTTTTTAATTATTAAGTATTTGTATATCTCACTATAGTGTACGAGGTCTTTCTTTTTTTAGTACTGTTTTCATAAGGTATGGTTAGTTTTAGTTTATGGTTTTATATTTATTGTATTTTAAGATCACATTTTTTTATGGTTTAGAGTTGTCATGTGTTGTGGGATATCTATATGTACTATAATCATTTTTTTTTTTTTTTTTGAAAAATTGAAAAACTTGTATTAATACAAAATGCAATTACACAAGGGAGAAAACTCATCCCAACCAACAGCAAAGAACTAGACAAAAAGCGGAGAGCACAAAGGCAACACAAACCCCCACAGAGCACAGAAGACAACAAGGTGCGAAAATGTGACATGTCACGAATTCGTGACATGTCGTGAAATCATGGCAATCAACCCCGTCGTGGCCGCAACAGCGCCATCAGTCACGAAAACGTGACATGTCATGATATCGCAACATGTCACGATATCGTGACATGTCACGATATCGCGACATGTCGCGATATCGCGACATGTCGCGATATCGCGACAAACAAAGCCCTCCGCGTCCGATCGCCAAAAAAGTCACGAAATCGCGACAGCAACTCCCTCCGACGGTCTATCATCACAGGCATCGCGAAATCACGACAAGAACTCCAGGAAACATCAAATCTCCAAAAGGTTCATGAAATTGTGATGGAATTTCTTCGAAGCGCTCAGCCAGTAAAAGTGTCACGATATCGCGACATATTCTCATCTTGACTCCCAGTCCGCAAAAGTGTCGTGATATCGCGACAATTTTTACCAAAGTCATGAGTGTGCCAAAAGTGTCGCGAAATCACGACAAATTTTCCTTTCAGTTCCCAATATTTAAAACTGTCGCGATATCGCAACAAGTTATCCTCATTGCAACTTGTCTTCAAAATTGTCGCGATATCACGACAATTAATCTAGATGACACCAGTGTTCCCCAACTGTCGCGATATCGCGACGATTTTACCATGCAACTTTCGATCGACAGAAATGTCACGGAATCGCGATGAAATGTGCCCTTTGCTCAAGTTCACCAAAAAAGTCACGATATCGCGATGATAATCCTCATTGCAACCAGTCTTCAAAATTGTCGTGGTATCACGACAAGAAATCCAGATGACGCCAGTGTGCCCCAACTGTCGCGATATCGTGACAATTTTACCATGTAACTTCCAAGCGACAAAAATGTCGCGATATTGCGATGAAATGTGCCCTTTACTCAAGTTTACCAAAAATGTTGCGATATCGCGACGATAATCCTCCTTATCATCCCTGTGCCAAAAACGTCGTGATTTCGTAACATGTCACAATTTCGCGACATGTCGTGATTTCGTGACATGTTCCTTTCTAAGGCTGAGAAGGCAAAACCTGTCGCGATATCGTGACAACTTCCAAAAAGAGGCCACGACGTCGCTACATGTTGCGAAATCACGACAAAAACCTTCCTTAGCAGTAAAAACTTTGCACATTATCATAGGTAGCATTCAAGGCCTTGCCGAATCCCAGCATCCTCCACGGGCATATCACTATGCATCTGCACTCCAACTTCCTTCTCAGCACCTATCTTAGCAAGGAAATCAGTCGCCTTGTTGAAATCCCTACTCACATAGATGGGAACCACATCATCTAATTCTTTCTAGAGATCCTTTATCTGAGATACAAGACTCCGCAACCTCCAGGCTTGCAAATCAAAGTTCCTCATGCAATCGAGAGCGCCCACCAGAATTTGGGAGTCGAACTCAAGAATTATCTTTCTATGGCCCTGCTTGACAGCCCAGATAGAAGCAAATTTAACAGCCAAGGCCTCTGCTTCATTGTTTGTGGCATGACCCAGACCGTGCAGTTCCCAGTAAAGCACATATCCACCATGATCACAGCACACAACTCCAGTACCAGCACTACCCAGATTTCCTTTTGTAGGTCCATCAGTATTGATTTTGATCCAGCCTGCTGGGGGAGGGTGCCATCTATCCTGAGCCTGTATTTCAAGATCAACAACTCCATCAAGAAGTGGCACAAAAATAGACTGATGTTCCTCCTTAACGTAGATGGCAACTGTTTCCACCACTTTGCTCCATATAACCTGCCATATTCCATCAAGTGAAGAGAATGTTTCACGGAAAATGCGGGCATTTCTCTCCAGCCACACCTGCCACCAAATAAAAAGAAAGCCCAGCTCCCAGCCAATTCAGAGAGCTTTGGATTTAAATATGCCTCTCTTCCATCGGTTCCAAATATTGGTTCGAGTCACCTACTGTTGGCTTGAATTTTGAAGTGGGAAAACCAGTGCATCCAAATCTGCCGTGAGAAGGGGCATTCAAACATCAAATGATCAGCAGTTTCCTCATGCTTGCGGCATAAAACACACTGAGAAGTACCGATGATGCCTCTGTGTCTAATATTTTCAAAGGTGAGAATTCCATTGTGCATAAGTTTCCAGGCAAAAAAATTCACCTTCGGCCAACCCTTGGGGTGCCATATCTTCTTCCAAACATGGACCGGGAAAGAGTGTGGGGGGGGCTCTGGAAGAATCTGGTTAAATCCCTCCTTCACAGTGTAAACCCCAAGGTTCCCAAAGCCCCAGGAAAGTTCATCCTCTTCATCCCACCCAGTAAGAAACCTGGATTTCAAAATTTTTTCTAAGATTGGTGCCAGCTCCGGTGGGATTGGAATTGGCCACTCTTCCAACCTCTTGAACTTTTTGAACTTGTACTCCCCAATGTGGCTGGTATTGAAATAACTCTCCATATGAATCCAGCCCTTGTCTTCTATGGCTGATTTAATGGGTTGCAATTCTGGAAACACAGCAATGATGGGAGGGTGCTGATCCTAGGAGTCAGTCCAAAAACGGGCCTTCTCCCCTCTCCCCACTTTCCAAAATAATTGATCTTTGATAACTTGAGCTCCCAGCTTGAGAGTATACCATACTAAGGATCCATTACCCTCCAAAGGGAAATGTCCAAGATCATTGGGGTGAGCATGGCCTAGGTATTTGCTAGAAAGAATTCTGCTAAAGAGGGATGTTGGCTGGGAAATCCACCTCCAGTACAATTTACCAGCCAAAGCTTGATTATTAAGCTTGGAGCTTCTCAGTCCCAACCCTCATTTATCCTTGGGTCGGGTGACCTTATCCCATCCAACCAAGGCCCATTTCTTCTTCCCTTTTGCACCCTCCCATAAAAAGCTTCTGGCCATTTTGTCAAGCTCTTTCCATATAGAATGTGGGGCAGCTAGGATGGAGAATTTATATATTGGCATTGCCTGAATAACTGATTGTACGTAAGTTAGTCGGCCTCCATAGCTTAACCATTTATGAGACCAATGATTCATTTTCTCTTTGATGCCATCCAAAAGATCCTTCCAGATATCAATTTTTAGTTTTTTGAAATGCAGTGGAACCCCCAAGTAAACAACAGGTAGAGAGGTCCTAGTAAATCCCAAGATCTCAGTAACTCTTTCCTGTAACCTTCGGTCAAGATTGAAGAAGACCACTTTGGATTTTGTATCATTAATGACTTGATTTGAGGCCTGAAGGTAGATGTTTAAAGTATCTCTAATTCCTCTTGCTTCCCTGAGGCTGGCCACTCCAACCAATCCTGTGTCATCCACAAACTGTAAGTGGTTCAAAAATTATGTCCCCACTTTAATACCTGTTATCACACCTAGCTGTCATCTTCTCAGGAAGAGTCTGCCTAATCCTTCTGCTAATATGAGGAAGAGGTAAGGAGAGCAAGGGTCCCCTTGACGAAGACCCTGAGAGGCTCCAAAAGGAGTCGAGGGGAGCCCATTGATTAGAATAGAGAAAGAAGGTGTGGAGATACAACTCATGACCCAGTCAATCCAATCCTAAGAGAAGCCAAATGCTGCCATCATCTTTTCCAGGAAGCCCCACTCCACCCGGTCATAAGCCTTAGACATATCCAACTTTATGAACATTCCTTTGTTGCTTGAAGTTTGCATTGTATGGATTGCCTCCTGAGCAAGGACCACTTCATCCAAGATCTGTCTTCCTTCAACAAAACCCCCTTGCTCAGAGGAAATTATTTTATGGAGAAAAAGTTTTAGCCGTTCAACCATAATCTTCATGATTATTTTATAAATAACATTGCATAAGGCAATCAGTATAAAATCAGAGAGAAGAACCCCCCCCTCCCATTTTGGAATTAAAGTGATGAAGGTGTGATTGAGAGCCTTAAGCATTCTTTTATTAGTTCTGGACTCCTCTGCGACAACCAAAACATCTTTCTCCAGAGTATCCCAGAAGGCCTGAAAGAATTCTATAGGAAAGCCATCTGGACCTGGAGATTTTCTCGTGCTCATCCCAAAGACCACTTTCTTTAGTTCATCACTGTCAATGGGTCTAAGGAGAGTCTGATTCTCTTCGTGAGAGATAATAGAAGGTATGACATTAATAACTTCATTTTGGGCTTCCACATCTTGTTCCCCACTTTCCTTAAAAAGGTTTTAGAAATAATCCATTGAGTGGAAATGCATTCCAGGGAGAGTATCAAAGGAGTGTCCATTATCATCGTGAAGGACTTCCATGTTATGCATTTGTCTCCTTGCACAGGCTGAGCGGTGGAAAAATTTTGTATTTCTATCACCTTCTAGTAACCAAGTGATTCTTGCTCTCTATTTCCAATAAATTTCCTCTTGATTATCAATGTCCTCAACCGCTTTGCATAGAGCATCATCCTCAGCTTTAAGGTGCTCAGTAATGGTACCTTCCCTAAAGTGTTTTTGCACCTCCTCCCATCTAGCCATCAAGGGGGCCCTTTGGAGCTGGAAGTCCGACTTATTGTTTTGTCTCCACTATTTCAATTTACACTTGACAAAATGGAGTTGTTTATGGAATTTGAACATTGCAGTCCCCAAGGGTAGGCGGCCTTCTTCCCACCACTGTGGAATTTTCCTTCGGAGATCCTCCTTTTGCAACCAAAATTTTTCAAATTTGAATGGCTTATGGTGTTGATCTGTCATCGGCCCTCCCTCCAACAAAAGGGGATAGTGGTCTGAAACAGGACCTTCCAAAATCTGGAGCTTAAGATTCCATTTAATAAATGTCTCTTCAGAAACCAAAAATCGGTCTAACTTAACCTTCCTGCTATGTGGCTCTCTCCTCTTGTTTGTCCAAGTAAAGTAGGTTCCAGGGCCTTTGATATCAACCAGATTAAAGGCCTGAATTTGGGCAATCAAGAACCAGTCCCCAGGATCCAAAACTGGGGCACCACCTTCCTGATCCCTAACAGACAATTTGGCATTAAAATCCCCAGCTGTGATCAAGTCAAAAACTTCCCGGGATGACCTCATGTTGTGTACAGCTTGCCATTGGAGCCGCTGGCCATCAAAGCATTGAGCCCCATAGAAGTTTGTAATAAGAACATTTTTAGATGTGGCATTGTTTCTAAACAGAGAAGTGAGAACACCCCTCCAAGCTATGTGTTCTAAAGCTTTCCATACTTGAGTGTTCCAGAGAGTAACAATCCCCCTCGAGGCACCCTGAGCAGCCACATCCATATAATCAGCACCCCGCCATATTCTGTTAGCAGTCTTGCACATAAGATCTACAAACATTTTTTTCTCCTGGATGAGCAAAAAGTCTGTTTTACATTTTCCTAAAAGTCCTTGAACATCAGATTGATGGGTTCTATTTTTTAAACCCCTAACATTCCAGGATTGAATAATCATTGAGGACCTTGTGAGCAATAAGACTCAATTGGCCTCATCGATCCTCCATTGATCAGCTTGTCTCCTTGTACTGCTAGTAGATCCTTATTGGATTTTCTGCCTGCTCCTTGGGAATTACTATTTTTAGACCTCTTATCCACCTGGGTAATCCCTAGAACTGGCCTTTCCCTATTCTTTTCAGATCTTCCCATATTGATGTACTTAATAATCGGCTGTGCTGGGGAGTGGATTACCAGTGTCCCTGAGTTCTCTGGCTGCCTTGTCCCAGAGGGTTCCATTACCTATTCTAAGATCGGAGTAGAAGAAGGGAAAGCCTGAGAGTGAATGTTAATATCCTCAACATTCCCATCCACTCCTTCCATAACTTGGTCCTCTTGATCTACTAGGGATTTAAATATTTCATACCGATTGGTTGGTTTAAGTTGTGCCTGCTCCTTGGAATTTTTCTTTTTATTTCTCCTTCACTTTGGTTGTTCAAAACCATCTTTCTGGAGATCAGAATCCTGAGGAATACTAGATGGATCTTGGACAGGGGTAAACTTGCCCTCTCTGGGGTGATTTGGATTTCCAAGCGGCGCCTCCACTTTTGTGCTCAGAATATTTGGGCAGAACCTCGCCAGATGGCCGTGCTTATGGCAGACTCTGCATCTAAAAGGTAGTGCCTCATAATCTAACTATTGTATCCAGGAGAGCCCTGTCAACTCAAGTTCCACCTCAACTGGTAGAGGCTGGCTAATGTCCATTTCAACACATATCCTAGAAAAGACAGCTGTGTTTCCCTCTATAGTGTCTCTAGAGACTCCTATAAATCTGCCTAATGAATTACCAATCATTTCTAAAACCAGCTCACCCTAGAACTCCATCGGGAGAGCATACATTCGGATCCAGACCGGGACTGCCGTGGGTTCGATACGAGGGTCAAAACCCACTCTCCAAGGTTGAACAAATAACCCAGTTGGGCCATGGTTCCTCTTCTCTGATTCAAATGCTCTGTTTCTATCTACTAAAGAAGAGAAACTAATAATGAAATATCCATTACTAATAGGCCATAAGGAGTACTCACCTAGTGGCTCCCAATTTTGTCTAACCCAGGTGTGCAGAAAGTTCAGAGTGGGACGGATACCCATGAATTTGCAAATCAGGTCGTGATGAGCACGATAGGAGATTGTGTCTTCGACCAGTTTTGGTTCTATAATAATCTTTGGTCTGGAAGTTGATTGCGGAAGGCAACCGTTAACTCGGTGTGTGGAAGCACCCTTGCCAGCGTTCTTGAGTAACGTCTGAAAAAGCAGTCCTCTATTCTTCACTAGTGGAGGGCGAGGGGTTTTCTTTCAGCATCTCAGCGTATGAACTCTTTTTTCCAGCAGAAGAGGCTGGAGGAGACCCCATCGGGCCCTCCCATAACAACTTACAATTCTTCAGAGTAGAGCAGAAACAATCAAACAAAGGCTCTTGGAAAATCTGTCAGGCCAGAGGCCCACGAGCAGCACCCGATGCTGGTTCAGAAGTTTTCCCGCCAAATCGCCAGAGTGCCCAGCACAATCCACTGAATGTTCTCGAAATCAATCACTATAATCATTTTATTAAAATTGAGAAATAATATAATAAAAGTGGTATTTCTCCAAGTGTTTGTTAATTTTTTGTGAGGGTTTTCTTAATAAATATTTATGTTTATTATAAATGTATGTTATTTTTCCTTTTATTTTTTTTGTCAATAAATATTTATGTTTATTATTAATACATGTTATTTATTAATGTCTTTAGAATAGGTTTATCAATATCTTTATTTAGTATTAGAGCATGATTATTGGCTTCAAAGGGATGCCTTTGTTACTAGGATTTAGTTCGGTCTAAGAAAAACAATGGTATTTTGGGTTTCTAATAAACCTTTTTTTGAGTGGGAGTTTTGTGCAGATAAATCCAGTGTGAAGAAAAATGGCTAGCAATACAAGGAAGATGTAAAATTTTAACAACAAGAGTTTTGAATTACGAAAGCTAAAAATGAAAGATTTTCTTGTGGATAGAGAGCAATGGATTATTGTGTTAGGAAAAAAACTCGTGAATATATCACAAAAAGGTTAGGAGAAGCTAGAGAGGAAGGCAAAAAATATTATCTGGTTGTGCCAATTTAGTGTTGATCAATGTCTCTAGCAAAAATAGTGCTAAGAAGCCATAAGAGAATTTAGGGGCTTTATATCAGTTAAAGTCTTTCATAAACAAATTGTTCTTTCAAACAAAGTTGTATCTCCTTTGGATGATTGATGAAATTCTATAGCATAATATTTCATTGTGTTTAACATGATGGTATGTTAGTTAGCCTTCATTGATATTAAAATAACTAAATAAGATAAGTGTATTACTTTTTTATGTTCTTTGCAAATTTATTGAATAATCTACTTTTGGCCATTGGGTGTTCTAGCGCAACTACTTTAAGTTTTGAAGATAAGGTTGCATCCTTGTTATTAAAATAAATGAGGTGGAAATATATGGAGGACTCATCCAATGATCTCTTGTTTATAAGTTTTTGTTCCAAAGATACAAACAAGCATAACTCTAAGGACAAGTTGAATTCAAAAAGATCTAAATCTCTAAAAATAATTATAGAAAAATACAAGAAATATGGTAAATTTGGACATTTGAAGGAAGACTTAGATCCAAAAATATTGGTAAAACTAAGGGATATGATGATGTTTTTTCCAAAGAAGAAAAGAGCTTCATAAAAGAAGGAGAGATGTATACTTGGTATCTTTGAGTACACATTTAGATCATGATGTATAATTGATCAACTCAAGGGCTTCTTTTTGTATGACTCCTCACAAATAATAGTTTTATAAATATAAAAAGTATAATAGATGTGATGTCTTCTTAGGAGATGACTCAACACCTAGGATCATAGGACATAGAAGGGTCAAACTATTATTGAGTATGGAAGGGTTAAAATCCTCCCTAGTATTTTGTATACTTGAAGGTTGGCAATAAACTTGATACTAGTCAGTAGAATGGGTGGTGTAGGTGTGGAGATAATATCTAAAAATAATTCTTATAGGATGGTTAAAGGAACAATGGTGCTAGCAAGAGGAGTTCAAACTGGAACATTGTACTATGTTTCATTTATAGTTGATTTTTCAAGGCATGCATGAATATATTGCTTTCAAAAAAATATAAGGTCTTTACAAAATTCAAAGAGTGTAAGGATATTGTATAAAACAAGATTGAGAAGAAGATAAAGATGTTGCAGATAAATAATAGAGGAGAGTTATAGAGCAATGAATCTGAGGAGTTCTATAAGCTATATAGAATAACAAGGTAAAAGATGACTCCATACACTCCTCCATAGAATTGAGTTACATAAATAATGAACAAAATATTAATAGAAAATGCAAGAAGTATAGTTAGTGGTTTGGGGTTAGAAAAATAATTATGGGCAAAGGCTATGTACACTACATGATAACTAGCAAATTGATCACCTACATTATCATTGGTTGAAAGGTAAGAAACCCTCTCTTGAACATATTAGAGTTTTTTTTTTTTTTTCGATGCTTATGTGGACATTCCAAAGGAAAAAAAGGAGTATGTTAGACAATAATGTAGAGAAGTGTATCTTTATTGGTTATAAATATGATGTAATAGGTTATAAACTTTGGAACCTAGAATCTAGGGTAGTTGTTTATAATTGAGATGTAATCTTTAGATAGTTTAAATGTGCTTTTGAGAAGGAAGAATAGCCAAGAGAGGAATAGCCTAAAATGGTATAATTTTATTTTATGGATGAACAATCTAACTCAATAGAAGATGATGAACTATATCCCCAAACTCCAATGTTGAGGACATTGACTTGAGAAAGAAGGAAACCAAAAGTACAATTTACTTATTTTTTTCAAACATTTTTTTAATCTATTACTAATGATGATCCTTGAAATGTTAGGGAGGTATTTAATGCAAAGGATGGTAAATTATGGAAGAAGACCATGGTTGATGAGATAAAATATTTATACAAAAATAAGACATGGGATTTGGTGAAGTTGCTTGTTGGAAGAAAACCAATTTGTAGCAAATGGGTATTCAAGAATAATTTTATTATATAATGTCAAGTTAATAATAAAAAAACTCACATATAGCAAAGGAATATCCCATATAGAATTGATTTTGATGAGGTTTTATCCCCTATTGCTAAATTAACTTCTATTAAATTTCTTTTTTCTATTGTTGTTGCATTTGACCTAGAAGTAGAGTGAATGTATGTGAAGACAATATTCCTACATGGGGGTCTATAATAAGAACTATATAAGTCTCAACTAGATGTATTTATAATAAAAGAAAGTGAGAACTTGATATACAAGTTGAAGTAATATTTATATGGTCTAAATCAATCACCTAGGATGTGGTATCAAAAAATTTATACTTATGTATTAGATATTTGTAATTCATAAAGCAAAGTTGATCACTATGTGTACATCAAATAGGTTGGTGATCACTTTATTATCATGACATTCTATGTTGATAATATGTTATTAATTAGAAATGATAGAAAAATCATCTAAAATTTTATGTCTCAATTGTCATCTTAGTTTGATATGACATATATTTGATCTTACAAATTTTATCTTAGGCATTCAAATTAATATGGATTTCTTAAATAAGAGACTGGTTAAATTAGAGAAAATACTAAAGATATTTAATATGCATGATTGTAAACCTATCAAGAATCCAATTCCTTTGGGCATAAAGCTATTTTTAGAACAATATCCAAAGATACAAGAAGAGGAAAAGAAAATATCTCATGATCCTTATGCAAGTATTGATGAGAGTTTGATGTATTCCATGGTATGTACTAGATTAAACATTTTCCATATAGTGGGACTTTTGATTAGATATGTCAACACTAGAAAAAAAACATTGGACTATTGTAAACTTGATTTTGATATACTTGCATGGCATAATAGATTATACAATCTACTATCAAGAAAATCCTAAACCAAACAATATGTTGAATGAATAAGGTTTTGATGATGTATATTGAGCTCGAGATCCTGATTGTTAAAGATCCACATGTGATTATATATTTAACTTGTTTGGTGGAGTAGTCAACTAGATGAGCAAGAGGTAAGTTATAGTGGCACTTTCAACTACAATAGTTGAGTATATGGTAGCCACTCATGCAAGTAAGGAAGCCATATGGTTAAAAATATTGTGTGCTGATGTTGGGTTCATATAGGGAGTTGTAAGACTAAATTATGTCAATCAAAGTGTAATATATCTGATAAAAAACCTGGGTTATCATTCATAGACAAAGCATATTATAGTACAATGCAATTTTATTATATACATGGTTGAAGACAAGAAGGTATCATTGGAGAAAATTGATAATATAAAAAATGTTGTAGATTCATTAACTAAGCTTGTAAGTATGAAGACGTTTTCTTGGTGTAGGGAGACAATGGGCTTAGTTGTCCTATAAAACTATATTTTTATTTGTATAGGCCCCACCACAAAGTACTAAAAAAATGTAATATTTTTTTATGTGTTGTATTATTTGTAGATAAATAATAATAACAATAAAATTGTAAACCTCAATACAATGTGCAAGGTCTTTATTTTTTGGATGATCTCCTTAATTATCGAGCATTGATGGTTTTAGCCCATTTTTATACTCATTGTATTCTAATACCAATTGGTAGTTTAGGATTGTTTAGTGCTACAAGATACTTATATATATTGTAACTCCTTTATTAAAAGTGCATAATAATATAAATAAAAAGATGTGGCTATGAGTTTCTAATAGTTTTCTAATCAAGAAATTCTAAAATAAATATGTTTGTATATTGTGGATGCATGCTATTTTAGGATTATGTTTGCATTACAATCTCTATAATAGGTTTATCAATATCTTTGGATTGAAACACGTTCTACGTTTATTATGAAATTTGAGTATAATTTATGGCTTATGCGTGACTAATATCTATTTATTTGCTAAAAAAGGTATATCAAAAATATATACAAATATAAAATATAAAATTCATAAATAATATTTATTTAATTTGGTTTAATTTTCAATAATTTCACTTACATAACCAAGTTTACTTATAAAAACTTCAAAACCCTAATCACTATGATGATAAACATTTAAATCTATTTTTAATTATAGTCATATAAACAATAGGAAAGGTAGTTGCTGATTCCTCTATGTATATATATATATATTCTCTATAATTTTATAATTTTTATGTTTTGTGTTTGTGTATATATAAAACACCATATTGTCATCATGTTAAGTATTGATATTGCGCATGGTTGAAAATCTAGGGTGAATGATATAGTTATTATTATTATTATTATTTGATAATTAATTAAAGGAGAGGGTTTTGAGAGGATCCCAAAATCATTACAACAATCTTCAATTGAAGGCTAACAACTAACAACCTCAAGGGGCCAATCAACCAATACAATTTTTGTAGAAAGTATAACTTCTAGGCTAAAAGCACCAATGAATACCCCACATAAGGGGTCAAAAACTCCAAATAGAGGTAGAAATTACCAAGATATAACATTAAAATATCACAAATAGCAAAAACACCACAACAAAGTCCTTCCAAAAAGATGGATTTGAAATTTAAAAGTTGAAAAACTCACTTTAACCAGATTTGATAATTATAGCAAGGAGGCCCTAGAAAACCAACCATGGAAATAAAAACCGAAAGGCTAGGAAAAGGAAAGCAAAATCCTACCATGAACAGAAGCACAAGAATTGAAAATTTTGTTAAAAATACTCTTTAGAGTGCTTCCAAGCTGCAAAACCACCTAGAAGCCAAAATCGAAACCCAATAGAGAGCATTGCAAAACCAAAAGTAGGATTGCAAAATCCTACCCCCAAAAAGAAAAAAACTAGAGTGCAAAAGAAGGATTGAAGCTTGAAACGATTGCTTCATCCATGAAATGAAACCAACTATAGGCACCCAAGCAACTGACCAACATTGAAACAAAAAATCACTTCTTCCATAGAACAAAGACCTACAACAAAACACATGTATTCTAACTCAAAGGTCCAGACCATCAAAAATACATCATGATAGCATAGGTGCACAACCCTTGGGGAAAAACCCAAATAAATATTGGAGAAAGTAGAGAAAATACACCTAGCATTGAAGTAGAAACCACGAAAAAAACCCAAGAAGATTAGACCTAAAACTAGAAGCACGAATAATATGATAATTTTTCTTTGCACTAATACATCTAGGTTAAAAAACAACTAGGGATGAGCTGCATCCCCACCGAAAACCACCCTCAAAACCTCCATAAATCAGGATTATTTGAGAAAAAAAACTAAAACCCTAAATCAAGATGAATGACTTACAAATCACATAGGGATAGAACACCAAAACTCACATCTACCATAGGAAAGATACCAGCAGCAGATCACCAACCTTCCAATGAAGGCCTAGGTAATATCAAAACACCCCTTCCCTTGGATAGAGGTCTACCAAAATAACACCCAACATAGGAACCAAAGATTTACCACACCATCTCATACATAGTTCTTGTGACTCACACAATCATCAATTGTTAAAAAAAAGAATAAAAAGAGGATCCACCAATCCAAAAAGGAAAACTATTATACACAGGAAAATCCTACAAACCAAACACCACCAACCAAGAAAAACAACTAGAGAACAACCACACTTAGGAACAATGGAAAAATAGATTTAAAAATTCAACACAGTATCTAAGCAGGAAAGAGGAAAGATGAAAAAAAATGAAAGCCTTGGTACCTTGGGATCAAGCACTACCACCACTACTGAAGCTAGATATTGAAATCTTTGCCAACCATCGAAGCTAGGGAATAGAGCTAGCTAAGGGAACACCAACCAAATTTTTTGATAGCATTACAAATCACCCAACAGGGTTTCCCCTGAACCTAATACCAACACCAAAAAAATTGGAAGAAAACTGACCAAGCCCCACAGCTAACAGAGGACCCTAGGAACACAGCCACCACTCAACCAGAGCAATGGAGTAAGCGAAGTCAGAAATAGCCAAAGGAAAAATAGCCAAAATTTTCATAGCATTACAAAACACCCAAAAAGATTTGGGTCAGTATTTGGCCCTCCTTAAACTCGATGCCAATACCAAAATAAAAGTGAAAAAAATTAACCAAGATCCCACCATTGGCAGCAATTCAACAAATAAATTCACCCAACTAACCAATCAAAGCAACACAGATCCAGATCCAACTAGAGGGTCAACAACCAGGGTTATTCACAATGTTACAAACAACCCAATATCACCTTGACAAATTTGGGTTGGCATTTTGCCTAACCCCTAACCTATATATTCTGAAATGACAATGACAAACCTATAAGAGATATGGAAAAAGCCAACAAGACTCTCCAACAAGACAAAAACCCTAATCAGAGATCCATCCAACCATAGCAGATATAACAAACGGTCAATTCTAGTAGAGAAGAACAGAATGCCTCTCGCTCAAAGGATTTGAAAGTGCTGAGCCAAAGTCGAAAGCCTCCCGCTCATAAAATATAGTTATTATTATTATTTATTGCAAAAAAGAAGTTAAATATTAGAAAAATAAATGCCAAAAACTATTATAAATTATTACTCTTATTATATAAAATTAATTTAAAATAAGAAAAAGATTAGAAAATAAGGATGAAAATGGTTTAAGTATATTATGACATATGATTGTGAGAAATTAATTTTATAAAATTAATTAAAATAAATAAATTTAAGAAAAGAGAGAAAAAAACAACGCTCCACCATTATTATGGGTTATTGTTAGGATGTTTTGATATTTATGATTTTCCTCATATCGTTTCGTTTGATAGATATATATAATTGTATTCTTTTATGTTTTATTCTTCCTTTCATTTTTTATTTCTTTCATTTTTATTTGATTTTATTTATTTTTTTAACTTTTATAGCTTTTTATAGATTTTTGTTGTTTTTTTTTCATTTATTTTTTCCTTTTTCTTTCATTATTATTTTTTGTCTTGTATTATTATATAAATCATAATAATAAACTTTTATAAAAGTTATAAAATCAATTAATACTATGCGTGCATAATGTTCATCATATTGAATTCCTATCTTCATATATTTCATTATGTGTTCATACACTACATCTTTGGTGTAAACTATGCATATAGAAATTTACAAATAATGTAAAATAAACATATATCCATCATGTTTTTTAATTTTATATAAGATAAGCCTTATTTATGATACATTGTAATTGTACAATTATCTTATTATACCAAACTATATTTTCACAAATCTTTTATCTTGATTTTTTTAAGATGTGTGAATATAAATCCAATTTTTTGTTTATATAATTTTATTCCATTTAACATTCCTTCATAATTTTTCGGAGCAAAATGTTTACACTAATATTTAAGTAGATCTTACAGAGAACATCAGATAATATGCTTTTGATATATATATATATATATATATATATATATATATTTCTATTTTAATAAGCTATGTGTGGCTTTTATTAGGTTCTCTTTAGTGAAAATAAAAGAATATTATATTGCTTTTCTTACATTTTTTCATGTTAAGTAAACCATATTCAACTTGTATTTTTATCAAAAATATTCTTTATTTCCATTTTTTATTAATGATATATGTTTTCTTCCTCAAAATACTAAGTTTTCACAATACGTTTGGTGAAGGGCCTCCACCCAACACACACAATACTTAAATCACAGAAAAATTCTAAAGAAACACAATATCTAATATTATTTCAATGAAATGAATTATAGAATTAGAGTTACAATGCTATGATCACAAGGCCAATTTTACTACAAAGAAATTCGATTGGAAATCTACAAGCTGGAGCCACGATCTATCTTCTCGATCTATATTTTGATGATCCCTCTTCCCCCTTTAATAACTTTCATAGAACATTCTAGAAGGCATAAATTTCCTTTTCCCGCCTAGGAAGATATTCATTTGAAATTGGAATTTTCATTCTCCTTCCTAGAAAGATATTCAAATTTGAATTTTGATGGCATAGCTTCTCGGAACCCTAACTTTTGACTCGAGTGTCTGATTGCCTATTATAATAGAGAGTTGGAAAGATTTTGAAGGAATATACAACATAGAAATCATCTATTTTTTTTTTCAAATTATGATCCTTCTTTTGGGTCTCTAAGGTCTTAAAATTTTATTTTTTAAACCTTTTTGGCAAGATTTTTTGAGACGAAAGCTTTAATATCTTTCAAACCGCTCAGGATATTAGGGTGATTCTTTTGTCATCAGATATATTTTTCACTTTCGCTCCTTGGATTAAATTTTCAAATCCATATATGCTCGTTTAGGTTAACTTACTAAAAATATTCAATGACTATTTTTTTATCTTTTTGGACTTTTGACTGAATTATACCTCCCAAGTGTCATCATGGACTCCAAAACAACTAAAAAAACTTATAAATAAAAGAGAAAATGCAATTTATTTCTTTTTGGTGATGCAGGATTACCCTTACACCACTAGATGCTCCTACATAAGACACCTAGGGTAAATTGAGAAGTGACCTTCACTTCTTTAGTGTTGGAGGAAAACCAAGACGATCAACGTCTGCCTCAAACAACCATGAGGATTCTTCAACTGACCTTCCTTTCCACTTAACCAGGTATTCTTCATACTGCACGTTTCTTGTACTTCTACCCAAACTACTATCCAAGATTTCTTCTATCTCTTATTTCTCTAGAGTAGATGTTGGAATATTCCATCATTCTTCTACTGGTCCATCCTCATTGTCCCCTTCATGATACTTTGTCAAGTCAAAAATGGTAACCATAGGTGATATGTTAATTTCACTTGGTAATTCCACCTCATATGCATTTCTTGAATCATGTTTCTTTATGATCCTACATGGTCCAAACTTCTTCATTTTCAACTTTTTAAATGTATTAAAAAAATATATTTCTTTTCTTAAGTGAACTATAACTTCATCTCCAACCTAGAATTCCTTAAACCTTTGATTTTGGTCTATCTTTACCTTATAATTGGTATTCATCTTATTAATGTGCTTCGTTACCACTTAATGCAAGTTCTTCAGGTGCTCTACAAAGTCCTCATCTTTGAAACTACTCTTTTATCCTTTGTAAATTTTACCTGTGGTAAAATCAAATCCTATCCCTTGGGCTTATCTCCTACTAAGCATCTCAAAAGCTTGGCCAAACTCCTATTCACCACCTTTGTTTGTACATCACTCTACAAATTATGTGCATAACTAAACTTCAAATATATCTTCAAATTATTCCATAAAGTCCTCCAAAAATATCCAATAAAATTGGTATCTCCGTTTGAAAGTATACTCTTTGTTAAACCATGTAGTCGTACCACCTCTTTGAAAAATAACTCTACAATGTGCACTGCATCACTAGTTTTATGATAGAGAATTAAATGTGGTATCTTAGAAAACCTATCAACCACCACAAATATTCAGTCATGTCCTCTTTGTGTCCATGGTAATCCAAGAACAAAATCTATGCTAATATCTTCCCTTGGTTTCTCTGGTACAAGTAATGGTTAATATAGCTCGGTTTTTTATCTTACACCTTTCGCCATATGACATACTCGACAAATTTATAAAAAATTCTTCACATCTTGCTCTAACTATGGCCAATAATAGTTATTGCTAACAAGGACAATGGTCTTATCTCAATCAAAGTATCCGTCCAAGCCTCCACTATGTTTCTCCTTGATTAGGTTCACTCTCATAAAACTCCTTGGAATGCACAACTAGTTTATTCTAAACAACATTCCATCTTGGATTAAGAAATTCAACCAGTTCGTTCTGTCTAGAGTAATAGGTTCCAAGCAGTCTCTCTAACCTTCTAAAAAATCTGGATCTTTAGGGTATAAAATCTTGAGTTTGTCAAACCCAACAACCTCCTCCTTCATCTCTATCAATAACTTTTACCTTCTACTTAAGGCATTTACAACTCTGTTTGACTTTCTACTCCTATGATTCAACACAAAATTATAACTCTACAAAAAATCAACCCATTTAAGTACCTTTGATTCAACTTTTCTTGACTATTAATATATTGCAAGGCCTGATGATCAGTATATAAAACAAACTTTTTAGCAACAAATAGTGTCTCTATTTCTATAAGTTTGAATTATGGCATAAAACTCCTAATAATAGATAGAATACTTTTTCCTGGTATCATTAATATTCTCACTAAAATAGACAATGGTCTTACCTTCTTAATCCAAAACAACTCATATGGTGCTACCACTAGCATCACAATCTACCTGAAATACCTTATTGAAATCTAGAAATACCAAAATAGGTTACTCTGTGACTTTCTTATTCAACATATAAAAACTCCTACCTACTCTTGTAGTCCACTTAAAATCCTTCCTATCCTCTCTCATCATCTCCTTTAGGGGTGCACAAGTACTACTAAAATTCTTAATAAACTTTCTATAAAAATTTGCTAGACTATGGAATGATCTTACCTCTGTAATACTCCTCAGTGTAGGTAATTCAAAGATAACCATCATTTTTTTTGGGTCCATTTTAAGACCTTCAGCTAAGATAACAAATCCTAGATACACCAAATATTTCTTCATAAAACTGCATTTCTTTAGATTAATCAACAACTTCTCCTCCCTTAGCTTATCAAACACTCTTTGAATATGCATCAGGTGCTCCTCAAATATTTTACAAAAAAACAAAATATCATCTAGATAAACAATAACAAATTTTCTCAAAAATTCTTTCAATAACTCATTCATAAGTCGCATAAATGTGCTTAGTGCATTGGTTAGCCCAAATGGCAAAACAAACCACTCATACAAGCCCTCTTTAGTCTTGAAGGTTATCTTCCACTCATCTCCTTATATAACATAGATATGATGATACCCACTCTTTAACTCAATCTTCATGAAGTACTTGGATCCACTCAAACAATCCATAAGGTCATCCATCCTTGGAAATGAAAATTTGTATTTAGCTGTAATAATCTTAATGGATTGAGAGTCTATGCACATTCTCCATTATCCATATTTCTTTGGTGCTAGTACTATAGGTATTGCACATTGACTCAAACTCTCCTAAATAAATTCTTTTTTCAATAACTCTTGAAGTTGACTATTCATCTCCTCATTCTCTACAAGAGTCAATGGTAAACTGCCTCCTAGTATTAAATCCATTTGGTGACTAATCTTACTCACTAGTGGTAAACATTTAGGTACATTATCTAGTATAATATCTTGGACTTATCCTAGTAGATGTAATACTTCTATTGAAATATCTTCACATTTTTCCTTATTAACTCTAGAAATCAATGCATAGCACATATGTTCATGCTTCATACCATTCAAAAATTTTCTATCCTCAAACAAATAAATTCTTGCACTAGTACATACCTTTTCTTCCACCTCCTTCAGGGGATTGAACTTGTTGTGAACTCTATCCTTTGTTAGGGAATAATTTTTTGCATGTCCATCATGTATTGCATACCAATAAAATTGCCATGAAGTCTCCAATAGCACATGACAAGCATCCATAGGTAGGATGTCATACAATACCTCATCATGGTAATTCCTAATATTGAACTTCACTACAAATTGATCATCGACCAAAGCTCTATGGCCTTCTACAACAATGCAATTCGATATGGATGTGGATGTACCATTATCTCCAATCATAATTTTTTAACCATCCCCTATAAAACTAGATTATCAGTGCTACCATTATCAATGATAACATTACAAACTTTACCTTCAAATTTGTACCTTGTACAAATTAAACTCTTCCTCTAAACTGTATATTTCTCCTCATTTAGCAAAGCTCTTCCTATGACAATAACTTCTCCTTCTACCTATTTATAATGCTCATATTCAACATCTTCATATATATAGGCAACTCGTGCATTAACTTTAGGTATCTTATTCATTCTTCCTTGATTTTGTGGACACTCGTATGCTCAATGTCCTTCTTCTCCACATTGGAAACAGGTTCCACGAAATGCTCCATCCAACACTTCACACAATACTTAAATCACAAAAAAAAATAGAAGAAACATAATATCTGATATTAGTTCAATGAAATGAAATTATAGAATCAGAGTTACACTGCTACAACCACAAGGACGATTTTATCACAAAGCAAGTCGATTGGAAATTTGCAAGCTAGAGCCACGATCTTTCTTCCCGGACTACCTTTTGATGATCCCTCTTCCCCCTTTAATAAATTCCATAGAACATTCTATAAGGCATAAATTCCATTTTTCCACCAACGAAGATATTCATTTGAAATTTAAATTTTTAAATGCCCACCCAAAAAGATATTCAAATTTGAATTTCGGTGGCACAACTTTTCGAAACCCTAACTTTTGACTCGAGTGTTCGATTGGCTATTATAATATATAGTTGAAAATATTGCAAAGGTATCTACAACAATGAGATCATCTAAAGATCATTTCTTCAAATTACCATCCTTATTTAGGGTGTCTAAGATATTCAAATTTTATTTTTAAACCTTAATGGCAAGATTTCTCAAGACAAATATTTAATATCTTTCAAACCGTTCAGGATATTGGGGTGATTCTTTCACCACCAGATATATTTTTCACTTTCGATCCTTGGAGTAAATTTTTAAATCTATATGTGCATATTTATGTTTACTTACTAAAAATATCCAGTGAATATTTTTTGCCTTTTTGGACTTTTGATTGACTTATACCTCCCAAGTGTCATCATGGACTCCAAAACAACTAAAGAAACTTACAAACAAAAGAGAAAATGCAATTTCTTTCTTTTTGGTGATGCAATATTACCCTTACACCACTATATTCTCCTAGATCACAACTCCTTCAAATCATTTTTATTAAGAGATAAAATCTCACTCATATAATTGCCTTTTGAAATTTAAATTTAGTCAAGATGAAATTCAACACCTTGAATGGCTAAAATATTTTCTATCTAGTTTCCATACATACATACATACATACATACATACATACATACATATATATATATATATATATATATATATATATATATATATATATATATATATATATATATGAGAGAGAGAGAGAGAGAGAGAGAAACTCTATAAAAACTTAACAATTTCTTAATACCTTTTTTTAGGGATCTTATTCATGCTCCTAATATTGCAAGCTATCATTTTCATCGTCATATTTTATATTTTTTTTGGTTTAGCCCAAATTTTTGTTAATACTTTAATATTTACTTTTGTTTTCACATATCAATGTCCCACTAGTTTAATTTTTTCTTTGTTTTTTACTTATTTGTTCTTTCTCTCTTTTTTCATTCCCACAAACTCTATTATCTTTATAAATATCTTTAATATTCTCACACTACTCATAGGAAGACTTACTATTTATAGGTTTATCATGCTCTAATGGATCCAAAGTGCAAGGTATAACCTCACAAGCACATTCTTATTTATGTTACCTTGGAAACCCTAAAGTGCAAGGATAATTTTATATAGCAATTACTTTCTTCTACTACTCTAAAAACCCTATTTGCTATAGATTTTCTTCATTCTCATTTATTTATTATGTTTCCCTTGAAATCCTAAAGTGCAATAGATAACATATACATCACATTCATTTTTAGTACCAGAAGAGGATTCTTGAATACTTGAGTAAAATTAAGATGATTTACCTAGAATAAATTTGACCTCTTCTATCATCTTTGTTTTAGAATTTTCCTTTGCATCTTCTTTTGCACATTTAATTTAGTCTATACTTGAACTTGTAAATTATACTTGATCATCCCTCATATCCTTCTTTGCTTATAATAGTTGATCCAAATGAGATATAATGGTCATCTATATGATGTTATCAATAGAATTTCTTTACCTCTTGTTAATGAGCGAAATATCCTTGATATGACTAAGCTTCTATTACAATATGATTTCCTTGCTTCATGGTGAAGATCTCATGAACACATTTTTGTTGTCTCTTTCTTGATAGTGTTCACATTGTAATCTCTTGCCATGTGCCTACTCTAATTAAAATTATGATATTTGAGATGCAATATTTTTATAATCCACTTTTTAATATCGTTCTCCTTATTAGGATTTAATCTCAATGAATTATGGAAAAGATTTTGGAATATCCATAACATATATTTGAGTATATATAACATGTTTTCATTACTTAATAGTTAGTCCCTCCTTGATGAGTTTCCCTAGGGTATTTAAAAAATTCTATTATGGAAACCCAAAATCCTAACCCATATAGGAAGCTTCTTAATAGTTTCTATCTCAATAAGATTTTTTTATTCCATGAACTTAAATAAAGGTTATATCTCCCCCTAAATCATTGACCACCACTTGTAGTTTTATAGTTGATTTCCAAACTAAAAATATAATGAGGAAAATATATTTAGGGAGAAAATTCATAGAGTAATTTAAATTCAATTCATTGTTCCATTTGCTCCAATTTTGAATCTTAAAAAGTTTGACCATTATCCATGGAACTTACATATTAACCCTGTAATATTAAGAATATTATATCATTATTGATCATATCATCCTTGATAGTCACTTCTAGCATAACATCTACTACCTATATTGAACTTACCATATATTTATTCTTCCACTTATGTCAAACTTAAGAATCTATACTTTGAACTAGGCATATTGATATCTAGCTAATACATCTTAACATTTCATTAGCACTTTTAATATAACATTCCTTCCATAATACCTAGTAGGGTATGCTCCTAGCTAGCACTTGATCCTAGCTAGGAGTCACTCCCTATTAGCACTCTCTATCCAAACCATAATCATACATCTTTGTTAACATAGATGTGATATGCATTAAAAAGTATCAATAATAAAAAGATACAATTTTCAAAGTATGGTCTTATAATCATAGTTATGAGATTAATTATTTATATAACAATAATGTCCACAAGTTATTTTTTCTGTAAAAAGTTTTTTTTTTACGTATATTTTATGAATTTATCCAATCAACACATCTTATCCTTATTTTTATTTTAATGAAAATTGCATACTATTATATGTTGGACATTTTGAGTCCCTAAGTCAAAGTTGTCATTGATGTCACCAGATGAGGTCATCAGTAATTTCAGCAGGAAATAAAGGTGACAAAGATGGTTATTTGATATCCAGCAAGAAGGCAAAAGATCGAGGGAAACAGTGCAAAAGACAGAAGTTAAAAAGGAGTTATAATATTTATTTTATAAATTATTTAAATTCAGCATGAATTTAAATTTTATAAATAAATATTAAAGGTACTTTATCGAAGGATTAATATTATAATGGTGGTTATTATAATATTAAAATTGCCATGGTGAAAACCCAAATAAAATAATTATAATCCTTATTATAATATTTTATAAGGCAAGGGGTTTTATAAAGTCCAAAAGTAATTTTTATTAAAACCCAAGGTTGGGTTTACTAAGGCTTTCGAAGCCTTAAAGCACCGACGTAATGCATTTCAATAAAAGCACCGACGTCTAGACAAAGGAGGAAGGGCAATATAAATACATGCCCAAAGTTGTTTATTATCTATCCTTGCTCGATTGATTATTGAGTGGCACATGCGAAAAATGAGCTCGTGGTTAAAACATTTGGAAAGGAGAGTACAGGATAACGTGGAGAGAGACCACCCCCAATTCGCATTGGGCAGTGTGGCCTAGTGGTAGCTTGGAAAGCGTGAAGGCATTGGTAGCATGGAGGTCGTGCGTTCGATTCTTGCGAAGAAGTTTTTGGTGGAGTTTTTGTGGAAGCGCCAAGGCACACATTTTTAAACGTGGGCAAGGAAAGCGCAAAGAGGAAGCACGTGGTGCTTCCCCCTTTGCGAACGAGCGTGTAGCTCGTGTGGCAACCTTAGCCATGGCTAAGGCGCTCATGGTGAGGGCAAGACGCGGGGTCAAATCCCCTTGAGGCAAGTACATTTTTTGTGTTAATTAATTTTATGGTTATGCCCTAAGGTTGGAGTGATAAGGATGTTATAAGGTTTATTAATGTTTTAATAAACTTTGTTAATTAGAGGTTGTTGTGATTATTTCTGAAGGTGAAGTGTTGATAATTATTTGAGCTTTATTATTTGGAAAGTATTATTTTGAGAGTTATATTTTAGGAGGTATAAGGAGTTATGGTAAAGTGTTAATTGAGATTTATTTTGAGACTTGTTGATTATTATTTTTGATAAGGGTTTTCTTCTAAAAGGACTTTGGTGGATGTGAAAATTAAGTTGGAGTAAAAAGGTGTATTTAAAGTTATATTTTGCATTGTGATTTTAATTGAAGTCCTCTAACCCTTATGTGAGTTTGGAAAAGAGTTTTTGTGAAGTGTGGCAGATTTTGTGGACAACTTCTTGGCAACAAAAAGGTATGGGTAAAATTCTTCTCTATTGAGTTGGTTGATTGGCTTGATTGAAAATTAAGTTTGGAGTGAAAAGGAATTGATTAGGGTTTCCTTTTCAAAAGTGGTTGAGTTAATGCTTCAAGGTTTTCTGAATTGAGAGTTGTGATTAAGCCTTGTTTTATTAGCATTGTTGTTGAAGCCAATTGGTTATGCAAAGAACTTGAACTTGAGTTAGAAAAGAACATGAGTATCATTGTTATGTGAGATTTGTTGTTGAGCATTGTTGGAAATATTTTGAGTTGGTTGATATATGCTTGGACTAGGGTTTGTGAGAAAGGGTTGTTCCTTGAGGTGATTGGTTGAGTAGAGTTGGTTGAGCCTAGTCAAGTGGATGTGAAGTGGTTGTTCAAGTTCCATGAAACAAACTATTCTATATTCTGATTTGAGTTGAGATTGAGCATTGAGTATAGAACATATTGAGTCTCTAACAATTCTCTTTATGCTTCTATGAGATTGAGTTGAGAAGTGATTGAGCATTGAGTATAGAACATATTGAGTCTCTAACAATTCTCTTTATGCTTCTATGAGATTGAGTTGAGAAAGTGATTGAGCATTGAGTATAGAACATATTGAGTCTCTAACAATTCTCTTTATGATTCTATGAGATTGGACAAGTTCTATGTGGACTTGTTAAGCTGATTTGAGGTAAGTCTTTGAGAAGGCTTGTGGACTAATTTTATGTGAGATTTTGTGGAAGCTTGCAATGCAGATTTGAGCAAGTCCTAGAGAGGACTTATTGAGCAGATTTGGACAAGTTCTATGTGAGCTTGTTGAGCAGATTTGGACAAGTTTTATGTGAGCTTGTTGAGCAGATTTGGACAAGTTCTATGTGAGCTTGTTGAGCAGATTTGGACAAGTTCTGTGTGAACTTGTTGAGAAGATTTGATAGGTTCTATGTGGACCTATTGAGAAGATTTGATCAGGTTTTATGTGGACCTATTGAGCAGATTTGGACAGGTTCTATGTGGACCTATTGAGCAGATTTGAGCAGGTTTTGAGTGGACCTATTGAGCAGAGTTGTGCAGGTTCTGAGTGAACCTATTGAGCAGATTTGTGCTAGACCGAATGTACTATGTTTAGTGCAAGATATTGAGCAGAGTTGTGCTAGACCGACTAGACTATGTTTAGTATAGTATTGAGATAGAGCTTTGGAGGTGATAGAGTAGAGAGGATAGAGTCTCCAGTGGATAGAGATCCATCAGCCAAGACATTGAGGATAGGTCTTCTGAGTGAGGACAAGAGTCTTCAAGTGGAGAGAGATCCATAGTCAATGCATTGGAGGTAGAGTCTTCTAGAGGATCACCAACCAGAGCAGAGGAGAAGGAGTTCTCCTATGGATAGAGATCCACATCCAGATTTAGGGGATCAACATCTCCTTTGGATAGAGGTCCATAAACATTGTAATTGGGAAGGATTCCCAAGATATTATTTGAGAAATATTTAGAAGAAATATTTTCTCTATGGAGGTAGCCCACATTGGGTGAACCACATTAAAATCTGTGTCTCTATTGTGTATGGTGTTTTATGCATTGCTTTGATTACTACTATTGATACTACTATCTATACACTACATAATATTGATTTGAAAAGAAAAAGTAAAAAGTGGTCTTATATTATTCACCCCCTCTCAGTATAAGCTTGTGTTCTTCAATTGGTATCAGAGTGGGTTCCTTCAGAAGAGTTTGATAGCTTGAAGGAAAAGTGGTCTAAGAACACAATGGATCAAAAGGATCAAAGGGATGGGTCCATCAATAATGCAATACCAGTATTTGATGGAAGTGACTTCTTGTATTGGTGTATGCTAATGAGATTTCACCTGATGGCACTTGGCAATGAAGTTTGGGATGCAGTGGAACTAGGATATGATTCAGTAGTCAATCCTCCTACAGACAAGGAAGGTAAGCTTCTAATGCATGCAAATTCAAGAGCTATGAATGCAATTATAAAAGGGTTGCGTAGATCAGAATCTATGAAGGTTATGGAGTGTACAATAACAAAAGATATGTGGGAACTATTGCATACCATATATGAAGGAGATAAAAGTGTTAGGAAAGCTAAGATCAAAAATCTCAAAGGAGAATTTGAGAATCTAAGAATGCGGGATGATGAAAATATTCGTGACTATCTCAGCAAGGTTGATGAACTTATACATGAGATGAAAGGTCTTGGAATGAAGGTTGATGAATCTGATGCTTGTGATAAGATCTTGAGAACTCTTCCAAAGAGGTACAGTGAAAAGGTTTCTGCTATAGAAACATCAATTGATAGTGATTCTCTGACAAGGAATTCTTTGCTTGGCATGCTTACGACTTTTGAGATAAGAACAAAAGATCCTATCCCTCCAAAAGAGGTTGCATTCAAAGTGAACAAGAATATGAAGGGTAAGAAGTCAGAATCAAGCAGTGAGTCATCTAGTGATGAAGAAGCTAACTATGGTAGAAGAGATAAAGGTTCCAGAAGACCCATAGATCTAAGATCTGTTAAGTGTTTCAATTGTGGAAAGTATGGACATTTTGCAATAGATTGTAAAGAGCCAAAGAACAACAATGATGAAGAAAAATAGGATCATAGGTACAGGGAATCTGAAAGATACAAGTACCAGAAGAAAAGCAAGGATGGACAAAATAGACAAGGAAAGAAGTTCTTCCAAAGGCAAAAGAGAAGCTACTATGCGGATAATGCAAGTAAGTACTCAAATGATAGTGATGCTAGTTTTTCAGACAATGATAGAGATGAAGTCCTATTTATGATTGAAGAAAAAGAACCAGTTAAGAAAAGGACTCCAGTTATTCTCAAGTGTTTTAGATGTGGTAAATTTGGACATCTTGAAGATGATTGCACAAGGGATGGTTATAGTTTCAGTGATGATGATTTTGAAGATGCACTTGAAAGACCAGATGAAAATATTCTAATGGCATTAGAAGAAGAAGTGAGTGATCCTATAGAAGATAAGCCAAAAGAAATTAATGATATGGACAAAGGTAAAAAAATAGAGGATTATTCAGCAGAGAATGGTTATGATCTCAAGGGAGAACTTATCTATGCCCTTGACATAGTAAAGAAGGTAAGAAAGCAACACTCTAAGCTTGAAAGTCAGTTTCAAGAATGTGATGAAGAAATATTATTGCTCATAGAGGATCTAGAAAAATCAAAGGCTAAGGCAAGCAAGTTCAAAGATAAGTTAGAAGCAAAGATCTTGGAATGTGAGAAGTTAGCACAAGAAGTGGCTCTACTAAAGGAAGATGTAGAAGACTCCAAGAATAAGCTATACAAGTATGTAAACAGTGCAAAGAGTGTGGATAAAATAATCAAGATACAAAGAGGAGCAACAAACAAGACAGGTCTTGGTTCTAAATAGGTTCAAAAGAAAAAGGAAGAAGAGTCTACTTCAAGTCTTGAAGAAGAAGAAACTTCAGAAGAAGATACATCAGAAGAAGACAGTGTAAGTGGGAGTGAGACATCAGAGGATGAGTTGGACAATAAAGAGTTCAACAAAGATAGGAACAATGCACAGAGAAGATACAAATGGAACAACAATCAGAATAGGAGACCAATGAGGTCAAGACAAGGAAGCTTCAATGGAAGATGTTTTTCATGTCACAAGTTTGGGCACATGGCTTCACAGTGCAGGACACATGAAAGACAGGAATATGGGAAAGGATAACTTTTCCAAGGGTATTGCTACTCATGTAATGAGTTTGGTCACAAGGCAATGAATTGCAAGATTCATGACAGAAGAAGATATGGCTTCACTAGGAGAAATCCTAAGACAGTTGCACCTCCAAGGAATAACAACATTAAGTGTTATAAGTGCAATAATGATGGTCACACAACAAGATGGTGTAGAGCAAATATTCCAGAAATAGGTATGAACAAAAATAGGAACATGAATAGGAACAAGAATATGAACAGGAACAGGAACAAGAACAAGAACATGAATAGAACAAAAAAAAAAAAGAACATGGATGAGAACAAAAGAAATAGGAACAGGAATGATGATAGGAACAGGGATGATCACTTGGAAAGAAATAGTCAGAGGATTCAAAAAACTCAAAAAAGAAGAGAAAAATATAAAGGTAAAGAATAGTGCTTTTAGGGAGTAGAAATACTCCCACCCCAGAATTAACCACCTCATATGGAGGTGGGGGAGGGGCTAAGCTAAGAGGCTCATTCTTAGCCCCGAGCCCCAAAGGTGACCCTTTGCCATTGATGTCAAAGGGGGAGAGATTTGTGTGATTTGTGTATTGGGGAGAGATTTGATATTTGAGAGAGCATTGTCCTAGGGGGAGCAATGTCCCAGGGGGAGCAGAAGAAAAAGAAAGGTCAGGTTTTAGTAAAAAGGATATGGGTTGCCATCAATGACAAAGGGGGAGATTGTTGGACATTTTGAGTCCCTAAGTCAAAGTTGTCATTGATGTCACCAGATGAGGTCATCAATAATTTTAGTAGGAAATAAAGGTGACAAATATGGTTATTTGATATCCAGCAAGAAGGCAAAATATCGAGGGAAACAATGCAAAAGATAGAAGTTAAAAAGGAGTTATAATATTTATTTTATAAATTATTTAAATTCAGCATGAATTTAAATTTTATAAATAAATATTAAAGGTACTTTATCGAAGGATTAATATTATAATGGTGGTTATTATAATATTAAAATTGCCATGGTGAAAACCCAAATAAAATAATTATAATCCTTATTATAATATTTTATAAGGCAAGGGGTTTTATAAAGTCCAAAAGTAATTTTTATTAAAACCCAAGGTTGGGTTTACTAAGGCTTTCGAAGCCTTAAAGCATCGACGTAATGCATTTCAATAAAAGCGTCGACGTCTAGACAAAGGAGGAAGGGCAATATAAATACATGCCCAAAGTTGTTTATTATCTATCCTTGCTCGATTGATTATTGAGTTGCACATGCAAAAAATGAGCTCATGGTTAAAACATTTGGAAAGGAGAGTATAGGATAACATGGAGAGAGACCACCCCCAATTCGCATTGGGTAGTGTGGCCTAGTGGTAGCTTGGAAAGCGTGAAGGCATTGGTAGCACGGAGGTCATGCGTTCGATTCTTGCGAAGAAGTTTTTGGTGGAGTTTTTGTGGAAGTGCCAAGGCACACATTTTTAAACGTGGGCAAGGAAAGTGCAAAGAGGAAGCACATGGTGCTTCCCCCTTTGTGAACGAGCATGTAGCTCATGTGGCAACCTTAGCCATGGCTAAGGCGCTCATGGTGAGGGCAAGACATGGGGTCAAATCCCCTTGAGGCAAGTACATTTTTTGTGTTAATTAATTTTATGGTTATGCCCTAAGGTTGGAGTGATAAGGATGTTATAAGGTTTATTAATGTTTTAATAAACTTTGTTAATTAGAGGTTGTTGTGATTATTTTTGAAGGTGAAGTGTTGATAATTATTTGAGATTTATTATTTGGAAAGTATTATTTTGAGAGTTATATTTTAGGAGGTATAAGGAGTTATGGTAAAGTGTTAATTGAGATTTATTTTGAGACTTGTTGATTATTATTTTTGATAAGGGTTTTCTTCTAAAAGGACTTTGGTGGATGTGAAAATTAAGTTGGAGTAAAAAGGTGTATTTAAAGTTATATTTTGCATTGTGATTTTAATTGAAGTCCTCTAACCCTTATGTGAGTTTGGAAAAGAGTTTTTGTGAAGTGTGGCAGATTTTGTGGACAACTTCTTGGCAACAAAAAGGTATGGGCAAAATTCTTCTCTATTGAGTTGGTTGATTGGCTTGATTGAAAATTAAGTTTGGAGTGAAAAGGAATTGATTAGGGTTTCCTTTTCAAAAGTGGTTGAGTTAATGCTTCAAGGTTTTATGAATTGAGAGTTGTGATTAAGCCTTGTTTTATTAGCATTGTTGTTGAAGCCAATTGGTTATGCAAAGAACTTGAACTTGAGTTAGAAAAGAACATGAGTATCATTGTTATGTGAGATTTGTTGTTGAGCATTGTTGGAAATATTTTGAGTTGGTTGATATATGCTTGGACTAGGGTTTGTGAGAAAGGGTTGTTCCTTGAGGTGATTGGTTGAGTAGAGTTGGTTGAGCCTAGTCAAGTGGATGTGAAGTGGTTGTTCAAGTTCCATGAAACAAACTATTCTATATTCTGATTTGAGTTGAGATTGAGCATTGAGTATAGAACATATTGAGTCTCTAACAATTCTCTTTATGCTTCTATGAGATTGAGTTGAGAAAGTGATTGAGCATTAAGTATAGAACATATTGAGTCTCTAACAATTCTCTTTATGCTTCTATGAGATTGAGTTGAGAAAGTGATTGAGCATTGAGTATAGAACATATTGAGTCTCTAACAATTCTCTTTATGATTCTATGAGATTGGACAAGTTTTATGTGGACTTGTTAAGCTGATTTGAGGTAAGTCTTTGAGAAGGCTTGTGGACTAATTTTGTGTGAGATTTTGTGGAAGCTTGCAATGCAGATTTGAGCAAGTCCTAGAGAGGACTTATTGAGCAGATTTGGACAAGTTCTATGTGAGCTTGTTGAGCAGATTTGGACAAGTTCTATGTGAGCTTGTTGAGCAGATTTGGACAAGTTCTATGTGAGCTTGTTGAGCAGATTTGGACAAGTTCTATGTGATCTTGTTGAGCATATTTAGATAGTTCTATGTGGACATATTGAGCAAATTTGATCAAGTTCTATGTGGACCTATTGAGCAGATTTAGATAGGTTTTATGTGGACCTATTGAGCAAATTTGAGCAGGTTTTGAGTGGACCTATTGAGCAAATTTATGAAGTTCTGAGTGAACCTATTGAGCAGATTTGTGCTAGACCGAATGTACTGTGTTTAGTGCAAGAGATTGAGTAGAGTTGTGCTAGACCGACTAGATTATGTTTAGTATAGTATTGAGATAGAGCTTTGGAGGTGATAGAGCAGAGAGGACAGAGTCTCCAGTGGATAGAGATCCATCAGCCAGGACATTGAGGATAGGTCTTCTGAGTGAGGACAAGAGTCTTCAAGTGGAGAGAGATCCATAGTCAGTGCGTTGGAGGTAGAGTCTTCTAGAGGATCACCAACCAGAGCAGAGGAGAAGGAGTTCTCCTATGGATAGAGATCCACATCCAGATTTAGGGGATCAACATCTCCTTTGGATAGAGGTCCATAAACATTGTAATTGGGAAGGATTCCCAAGAGATTATTTGAGAAATATTTAGAAGAAATATTTTCTCTGTGGAGGTAGCCCACATTGGGTGAACCACGTTAAAATCTGTGTCTCTATTGTGTATGGTGTTTTGTGCATTGCTTTGATTATTGCTATTGATACTGCTATCTATACACTGCATAATATTGATTTGAAAAGAAAAAGTAAAAAGTGGTCTTATACTGTTCACCCCCTCTCAGTATAAGCTTGTGTTCTTCATTATATATAACACTAATTTTTGAACACGTATAATTGAAAGTAAATCAAATTATAGTTGGTTGAGATTAATACAATTATAATTGAAACTTAATGATCTCCATTTTTATTTTATTTTTTGCTTATCATACATAAAATTTATGTTAAAAATAAATAAATATATTAAATTTTTGTGAGTTTATTATTATTATTTTTCAAAAATAGTTATATAGTATTGAAACAGGTCCCATCTATATTATATCATCACTACATAATGGTATTACAACAAAGCCTATATATTATCCATATATTTTTTATAAAATTGGAACCTAAATCTCCTCCTTAACTAATACCACTTAACTTATTATTAACTTTAATTAATAATATTTTTTTGGCTTTTAATTAATTTTTTTTTTTAATTTAACGAAAAACCTTATGTGGGGCCCTTGGTCTGAGAAACCACTAATAGGGGTCTACAGCATCAAAATCACCTTGAAGTCATGCTTCGACATGATGGCACCAACATAATCAATTGAATTTTCGATACCCAATATACATTTCGTAAGGTGGAGATTCCAACCAAAAAACTTCTTTTTTAGTGCTTGCAGGCATTCTTTTCCAAGTACTTATGTCTATGATATAGTCACAATTTGAGTGTGATTGAATCATTGACTAGTAAATTATAAGAAAAATGGCAAAGCTCAAAGTGTATTTCAATCTATGTTGTCGAATGGAAATAATGAATATGCGGCAGCAAATGCCGTATTGAAATCAAATAGTTGATCGACATATGTTTCCATTTCAACTAGTTGACAACAAATTTGATGGTTAGATTCATTTAATAGAATCCTTCTTCAAGGCAATTCAATCTCACTAAGGATAAAAATATTACGGTGCTTAAGTTATACAACAATACTTAATCCTGCACATGGTGGTATTCTATTTATAATTTAAAAATATATTCGAATTATGTGTAAGGTAAATTTATTGGGTTAGGTGTACTTTGCATTTTATTTTTAAAACTATAATTTAATTTAAACTTTCTAGATGAATTTTTTCAAATTTTTATTAAAAAATAGATTTGATATGTGCCCGCTTGATATATATTTATATATATAAGATTATAAATAAATAAATAAATGATTAATGATATGAATAATTTGTGAAGTAAGCATTGCTTTAATTTGGCTTTGGAATTCTTCATAGTTTTAGCACTACTTAATAAAAAAAAAATTGAATTTATCGGGGCAGGTTGTCCAGTTTTTTATGGCCTGCGCTGTTCGCCTCGGAAGCGCCACACACATCTTCGCGCAGTCCGTCCCTATAACCACCATGCCACAATCATTTTAAACCTTTTACACCGCTGAAAACACCAAGAAAAGGGACAAGCGTTGAGTCCGGAGGCCCGAGATTTGAACCTTGGACCTCCGCCCCCCTATGGGGTTTGGATGAACCAATTGATCTACACCTCGGACCTACTTAATAAAATTATTAAGTTTAATGTTTTTTAAGATTTGTAAGTTCAGCAGTCTATAAAAAAACCAATTTAAATTTAAATATTAAGAATATGATTGAATTTATAAAAATAGCACCTTATTTTAAAATTGTATAAATATAAGTCAACAATAATATAAACTTGTTAATAAGAGTAGATTGTAACTAACTTCCTTACATAATAAAAAAATATATTTTCTCTAAACACTATCGTTTAAGCGGTATTAACTAAGTAAATTAAATTTTTTTATGAATTTACCAAATTGTTCCGATTGTTCGAAGATCGCGTTAGTATTCATTGTTCATTGCTTTTAAAATGCTACAAAAAAATGAAACTAAAATTCTAAATATGAAATTGGCTAGACAACCGTAAGTTCTATTGCCCACCAATCTATAAAAGATATCTTAAATTCTCTATCAAATGCTCTCGTTCACTTGAATATGCTTTGCTCCCGCCAGTCTCGGTTGGCATGTTCGGGTAGTTTCCTTACCCTATTTTACTAAATGCAAGGACAAAATTGACTTACCAGTTACCTCTCTTAACGTGTAGGGCATCAATTAGCTTTCTATAAGTTAAATTTCTCTGTCGACGATAAAAACGATAATTTGAAACTTTAGCACTCTGTTTATTACCATTACAAATTACTTAGCAAACTCGCGCTAATAGTAGTTTGATAGCCATGAAATGTTAAATTAAATTGTTTTTAATGAGTTAGGTGCTTTAATTGTTTTTTTTTAATTAAATAAATATTCCATAATGTATAAGTATTCTTTTCTTGAATGTAATTTTATAAAAATATTTATTATTTTTCATTTTTGTTAAAAGAATTTAATTGGAGTATATTTTCTCTGTATAGGGTACCATGTTTTTGGGTTCTGTTTTGTGGTATTTTGTTTTTGTAGATCTTGTTTTTTAATAATTGGTATTGGAACCTAAGGTTTAATAAGGTTGGAAAAGATGACAAGAAGTAATAATCATATGAAAGTTCCTCCATTCAATGGGGAATCATAGTAAGGAACAATATGATTATTGGGTAATACAAATGAAAAATTTAATGGTTTATAGAGAAGTTTGAAATATTGTATAGGATAGCTACGTGGAGTCACAAGATTGAACTGTATTGAGTGCACAAGAATAAACTAGCATGAAGGAAGAAAAGAAGATGCATTAGCCAGGTATTTGATTTAGAGTGTTGTGGATGAGAGTATTTCTCCAAAAATTGTTTTTACTACAAGTGTCAAAGAAGCATGGGACATGTTGCATATATTATCCCAAGGCACAACCAAGGTGAAGTTCAAGGTTATGCATAGTGGCTATTATTTGCCAAATTGGCTAAAATTATGTTTTTCAAAATTTGAAATTGGCTAATATTTTGGACCCTTGACCAGGGCCCATTAGCCAAAATTTTCTAGGTGCAATTTTTTGGGGGGTTGATTCACCCCATTATTATAATAATTTGACCATTTTAAGTTTAAATTTCCAACATTGCCTCTAATAATAGTGAACCTTCTAAATGTGTTTGGACACTATTCACTTGGATTTCAAAATTGATTCGCCAAATTTTTATAAATACATTTTGGGGCTGATACCTTATGCATAACCCTGGTGAAGTTTGTTCGGTTGCAAATTTGAAGGATGTAATTCGGAACTTTACAAATGAAAGGCTATGAGAATATTGTTAATTTTCATGTTCAAGTACAAAATAATGTTAACTAGCTTTGCATTCATGGAGAGGATAATAAAGATCAAACAATTTTTGTGAGAAGGTATTAAGTTCTTTACATATGAAATGGAATTTTATTGTTATTGCAATTGAAGCAAGTAGATATTTATCAATTTTGAGATTGAATGATTTTATGGGATCACTAATGTCCAATGAGCGTAAATTAAAAAAATCTATTGAAGATTCAAAACAGGTTGTTTTTTTAGTAAAGGCAAAGGTTGAAAATGTGAGCAATAGTCCCAATTTAACCAAAGAGAAAAATGAATCGTCAAGTGGAAGAGGACATGGATGTGGAAGAATTTTATTTGGAAGGGGTCATGAACAAGGTAGCATAGAGATAACTCAATGTCACTATTGTAAAAAATATAGGTATTTTAAGAAATATTTTTGGAAGCTACAAAAAAAATTGAAAGCTGCAAAATAATTTAGTAAATTTTACAAGTAATGATGGATAAGATTCAAAAATAAATATTTTCTCTCAACTCATGTTGCTGAAAAATTGAGTAATAATTTATTATTTCTTGATTCTAAGTCTTCTAATCATATGACAAACAACAAAGAGTTATTTGTTGAAATGACTAAAATAGGGAAAAAAAAAATTAACAGTAACAAATGATCAAACTATTGATGTTGTTGGTAAAGGAACTTTGGTTATTCGAACTAATCAAGGAGAAGTAAAAATATTCATGATACAATATATGTATCTAGTCTAAAACATAATTTTCTAAGTGTAGGGCAGTTATTAGAGAAAAATTATGAAGTCTTATTTAAATACAAGACTTGCAAAATCATTGACAAAAATAGAGTATTTGTGTGTGAAATATCCATGACCAACAATAGAATGTTTCCCTTCTATTGCAGCATGCAATTACCAATATGTTGAAGCGTCCAATTGATGATAGTAATTGGCTATGGCATAATTTTTAGGATCATTTGAATTTCAAAGGATTGAAGCTTTTGTAGGTGAAACATATGGTAAGTGGGTTACCAAACATTGTAGTAAAATATGAAATATGCTTAGTATGTGCAATCATAAAATAACATAGGAATAAATTTTCAATGGAAAGGTGACGAAGAACCTCAATATAATTATATTTAGTTCATGTATATATATGTGGTCCCATGCAAACACCAAGCCTTGGTAATAATTTTTATTTTCTCACTTTTATAGATGATTATAATATAAATATTTAGGTTTCTTTTTTAAGCATAAGAGTAAGGCATTTATATGTTTTTTAAATTTGAAAGCAAGAGTTGAAAAATAAGGTGAACATTATATCAAAAGTATAAGGACTGATAGATGAAGTGAATTTACCTAAAAATAATTTATGGCATATTGTGAAGAAAAAAGAGTTAAAAGACAATTAATTATTTATTTCACACCACAACAAAATTGTGTGGTTGAACAAAAAAATAATACTATAGTAGAAATGACAAGGTCTATGTTGCAAGCCAAGAATAAAGAAAATAAATTTTAGGGAGAAGCAATTGCCACAAAAATATATATCTTGAAATGAAACCCAACTTATGCAGTATTGAATCACACACATAAAGAAGCTTAGTTAGGATGGAAACCTAGTGTAGGCCATTTAAGAATTTTTTGGTTTTTTGCTTATGTGCATGTTCTAAACAAACATAAAAAACAATTGGATGTTAAAAGTGAAAAATGTATTTTTGTGGGATGTTTAGAAGAAACCAAAACATTTAGGTTGTGGAATCCTACATTACAAAAATTTATCTTTTTTTGTGATGTGTTATTTGATGAAGAGGGAGTTTGGAAAGCAAATGAGTAGCAAGAATTACTAGTATTCATAGAAGAAGAGTTTACTGACCACAATAATTGTTCAGTCAATAATTTGAGTGTGTCTTCTACTCCAAGTCCTCTAAGAAGAAATACATGCAATAGTTCAAGAGTATCTTCTACTTCAAATTCTGTAAGAAAATTTAAGAGTCTTTACTAGATATATTAGAAGAATGAATATGTAATTTCAAATCTTAATTTTACATTATTTTAAAATATTAAAGATGAATTGACAACTTATGAATATGAAGTGAAAGAAAAAGTTTATATTTATGCCATGGAGGAGGAATTAAATATGATTAATAAAAATGATACATGGGAGTTGGTACATCTTCCAAAAGAAAAAGAACCTATTGGAGTGAAATGATCTATAAAACTAAGTACAAAGAAGATGTAACATTTGAAAAGTAGAAAGCAAGATTGGTTGTAAAATTTTATTCTCAACAACCAGGTATACATTATTTTTATAACTTTGCTCCATTGCTAGATTAGACAATACATGAACTATTTTAGCACTAGCACCACAATGCAAATGGATGTCAAATTTGCTTTTTTAAATGGTGTTTTGGATGAAGTCTATTTTGAACAACATCGAGGTTGTGGGGTGAGAAGGAAAGAACATAAGGTTTACAAATTAAATAAATAACTCCATGGACTCAAAAAAGTTCCAAGAGCATGGTATAGTAGTATAGATGCATAATTTCATATCCAAGGGTTTACAAGAGGTGTAAGTGAACACACTTTAGTTTTCAAATATGGTAATGATGGTGAGATATTTATTGTTTGTTTATATGTTGATGACTTAATATATAGGGACAATAATATGAAGTTAATGTAATGAAACATAAATTTGAGATGATAGATTTGGATTTCATGCACTATTGTTTTGGAATTGAAGTGAAACAATTAGATGATGGTATTTTTATCTCACAAAGTAAATGATTTTGAATTACTTGAAACATTCAAAATGTCAATGTAATCCTTTAATTCTTGGTGAAAAACTTATTAAGTATGATGACAATGGTAAGGTGAATCCCATAGTTTATAGAAATTTGGTACGTAGTTTAATGTATCTTACAACTACTAAGCCAAATAAAATGTATACTGTAAGTTTGGTTTCTAGTTTTATGCAATATCCCAAAGAGGTACACTTTAGGGAAAAAAAAAAAGAATATCGAGGTATGTACAAGGAACAAGTGATTTTGACATTTGGTATGACAATTTTGATTATTTTTATTTGGTGGGATACATAGATAGTGATTGGCAAGGTTGTCTTGATGATCGCAAGAGTATTTATGGAAATTATTTTAGCATGGAAATTGGTATCATTTCGTGGTCATCCAAAAAAACAAGCAAATATTTCTTTGTCTACAAAATAATCTGAATATATTACAAAAACATCAACAACATATCAATATATTTGGTTGAAATGAATATTGAAAGAGTTAAAACACAAATAAAATTATCTTATCACATTTTTTTGATAATACTTTTGTAACATTTAATAAAATAATTCAACCTTTTGAACTTGGCACCTGATGTGCTTGATATGTTAATGTGAGGGAAAGGGTGTAAACTTCTTTTATTTATTTTGAAAAAGAGGCTAAAAGTTTATTAACTCAGAAAAAAATCCAAGATACAAAGAAAAAGAAGAAGCTATTCAGACATATCAGCTCTCAATAAATAAGAGAGATATTGAGAGCACTCAGAAGAAAGTTGAGACCAATTCTGAACATCCCAACCATCTTGAAACTTAGAAGCCCATTTAGCTAACAAATTTGCTACCCCATTCCACTTTTGGGGAATATGCACAAAATAAATGAACTCCAAGTGAGGAGATATTGAGAATTTTTTGAGCAATCCAACTTAACCACCAATTCCCATGAAGACTATTCCCAAAATTCAACAAATTTATAACAATCTGAGAATCATATTTACAAACAATTTGAAGCCAACCCAAAGCATACCCTTGCTCCAAAGAATATAAAATTGTAAGGGCTTCCATGATGTTATTATAATGATATCCCTTAAATCAAGAGAAACGAATTAGACAATAGCGCTATTATCTCGTCCCACACCACCAATACCAGCATTACCCAAATTACCGTGGGAAGATCCATTCATATTAATCTTCAGCACTTCTGGATGAGGAAGATTCCATTTACTAGCCCTTCGCACCCGATTACTCTGATCCATCCATCTACAAGAGACATTAGGACTAGGACCATTAACCAAAAAACCTAATCTTTCCATGATCTGACATTTTGCTTGGTCCACAAGAAAAATAATTTGAAATTTTATAGACATAGTTTCTTGTATCATCCACAAAATCCTTTGCCAGACCTGAGAATCAGTTAACTCCTTCCCTTGGAAAATTTGATGGTTTCGTTCAAGCCAAATCTGCTAAAAAATGCACGAAGGATCAATGCTCCACCCAAATTTTAAAAAGAAAGCCCCTATAGGAGGCCACCCCATACTCCTCCAAAAATAAACTATATATGAAGTATGCGAGCAAGGTTGATTCCATAATCCCCTTAAATAATGCCAAAGTTAACGAGCAAAGTCACATTGGAGAAGTAAATGCCAAACAAACTCCTCATCCTTCCCATAATTATAGCATAAATAGGGGCCAACAAAACAATGCTTTTGAATATTATCCCAACTAGGACAAAAATTGTGAGTATCCAACCACACATAAAAACTACAATTAGGCCAAAAATACATATTCCAAACTTGCTTCCACCATAGGACCACATCCTCCCCAAACTGTTGTCGATCCAAAATATAATAACTAGAAGCAACCAAAAATATCCCTCTATTATCCCTCCCCCATGCTAGCACATCATCCCCAAGAAGAGAAGAGCAGGGTCAGTTAGCCAAAATACGGGCCAGTTCACATACATAGTGCCACCACTAGGCCATTCCCGAGGATCCTTCCACTAGAAACTAACCATTTGACCAAAGGACTTAACAATTTTTAAATCCGCCACCTTCACCCATCCAGCATACAAAAAGAATTGAGAAAGATCTTGAATATGGGGAAACTCACTAAGAAAAGGAGAAAATCCATCCCAAGATTCATACCAAAAAAGAGCCCAAGACCCAGTATAAAAAATCCAGAACAACCCCTGCTTAACCAACTTTGCACCCTTCTTTAGAGTATTCCAAACAAATTATCCTCGACTAGTCAAGTTGTATCTAGGAATCTTAGAATCTTCCACCCCCCTAAGATACTTGTAGGAGATAATCCTAGCCCAATTTTACTCCTAATTACTACACCAATGCCAATACAACTTAGCAGCCAAAGCAATCCCATAAATAAATCTTAGGCGGAGACTCAATCCCCCTTCCTGCTTTGGTCGAAAAATAGTCTTCCAATTAACAAGACTCCATTCTAAGGAATCAAGATTACCATCCCATAGGAATTGGATAGAAAGAGAATCCAGATCATGAAGAAAACATGTTGAAGTAATATAAATAAGGCATTTATACAATGGTAAAGCCTAAACAACCGACTTCAAAAGTAAAACCTAACTAGAAAAAGTTAACCATATGTGAGTCCAATAACTAACTTGACTATGGAATTTATCAAGTATGTTAGCCTAAACCAACCTAGGTAGAGGAAGAACAAAAATAGGAATCCCCAAGTACGTAAGGGGAAGAGTCCCAACCTGAAACCTAATAATATGAGCAATTCTAGCTTGAATCCTAATATCCATATTGAAAAAGAAAATAGTAGACTTATGCTCATTAATATTCTAACCACAGACAACCAAATACATATTCAGTGTGCATCTAAAGATGGTGGCTTCATGAATAGATGTCACACCCAAGAGAGTAGTATCATCAATAAAATGAAGATGAGAAATAATCGGCCTACCAGTCTCCTATTTCCACCCATGAATAAGACCCTGGTGAACTTGATCTTCAAGCAAATGACCAAAACATTTAGTCATAATTATAAACAAGTAGAGAGATAAAGGATCCCCCTGTCGAAGACCCTAGGAAGCATGAAACAGAGGAGAGGGCTCCCCATTAATTAGGATAGAATATGAATGAGTCATAATACAACTCATAATCCACTCAATCTAGGAAGGATTAACTCCAAATACCAAGAGGATTTTGTGAAGAAAATACCATTTCACCCTTTCATAAGCCTTCGCCATATCCAACTTCATAAACATAAATTTATCCTTAGAAGTGCTCATGGAATGAATAGCCTCGAAAGCAATAGCCACCCCATACAGAATTTGATGACCAACCATAATCCCACCTTGCTCATCAGAAACAACTCTATCTAGCCAAGGCTTGAGATGCTCTACAATCATATTTGTAATAATTTTATACACCACATTGTCGAGAGCAATAATTCGAAACTGATCAAAAGAGCTAGCCCCCTCCCTTTTAGAAATTAAAACCAAAAAATTGGAATTCAAATATTTCAACAAGTAATGGTTATGAAAGGACTCAAGAACAACCTTCAAAATATCAAATTTAATAATTTACCAAAAGTGTTGAAAGAACTCAGCATGGAATCCATAAGGCCTTGGAGCTTTTCCAGTCTTCATAAGGAAAACTACCCTTTCGATTTCATCAATGGAAATATGTTGAAGAATATGAGCATTGATCTCTTCTAAAATAATAGAAGGAATACAACATAAAATAGTATGATCATCAATGTGATCCACACAAGAATCCTTGGAATATAAGGAAGAAAAGAACCGAACAACCTCCTGAGAGATATCTTGAGAAGCAGACAACTGAATACCTTGAGAAGAAATAATCGAATAAATACCATTGCTATGTCTTTGAGCCTTAACAGTGTTAAATAAAAAAGTTGTATTTCGATCTCCTTCCTGTAACCATTCCACTCTGGCCTTTTTCTTCCAAAAATTTCTTCCTGAAGATCCCACTCTTGAAGCTCATGCAAAGCTTCAAAATCCTCCTGTAGATTCTACTCTGTAAGACTATGATATCTGATATATCTTGTGATAACATCAAGCCTACTTTGGGCCAAAGGTTTAGCCTAAAACAAATTCTCGAAACATTTCTTGTTCCACTTTTTGAGTTGAAATTTCACAAATTGGAACATTTTAACAAAAGTGTACATAGCAGTACTGTAGGAAGGACAACCTTGAATCCATAGACTTTCATCAAGTCATATAAAGAGGGATACCTAAGTCACATTAACTAAAATTTAAAACTTGGATGATGACCCATTCCTTTCGGAGAGATAACAAGTTTAATAGGCCAATGGTCTGATCCCCTCTAGTCAAGAACCTCTGAATTAATAATCCAAGAATTGCTAACCCAATATGAATAAGTAAGAAATCTATTCAATCTCTCAGATATTGAGTTATAATCACACCACCTATTTGTCCAAGTGAACACACCATTCGTTGGCTTAATATCTACAATATTAAGAAGCTGAATATTATCATTAAGGAGCCTAGAGGCAGGCCCCAAAGTACCCACACCTCCTCGCTTCTCATCAATACCAGATATAGCATTAAAATCCCCTACCATAATCCAAGGATAGAATAGAACCAAGGCCCAAACACCTTGAATATTTTTCCAAAGCAACACCTTCCCAACAAGATCCGAGGGGACATAAGTGTTGGTTAATAAAACCACTTCTCCAGACTCATGGCAAGAAGCTATCATAGAAAGAGCTGACTTATTTGAGATGCACTAAATAGGAGGAAGCTTCTATGGATTCCAAAGGCTAACAATATCCAAACACTACCCATATCCCCAACACACTGACAAAGACCTCGAGCCTAGAGTTTAGAAGAAATACTAAATAAACCCTCAACCGATAATTTAGATTTTGGAAGAAAAACAACATCCAGTTTATGCACCTGCACCAAATCCTGAATAGCTTTTTGATGAGGTAATTTATTCAAACCTCTAACATTCCATAAAAGAACAATCATTTACATAGAGAATAAAATTGAGACTCCAGGGGTTTAACCACCCCACTCTCAACCAATGTTTCTACCTCCATATGAATTTTATCTGCATCTTTCTTCCTACCCACGTTAGCCGGCTTCATAGAGGACCCTTTTTTTAAGGTCTTTTGCAACAACCCTAGAGAAGGACCAAGCTTGGAATCCTTTCCTCTACTATTATTCAACATATCAACCAAAATAGGGTCATCCTCTTTAACTCCATCATGCCACACCTCTAACATAGGAACAATTTCTAGGTTTGTGTCCAAAGTAGGATCTGTTACTTCCTATTGCCCATTATGGTCCAGCACCTCAGTCACATTTTGAGCATCCATATTCAAATTACCATTCATTCCTTCATCAATAAATGCCAAGTCATCCAAGGCATCAAACTTATTATGTAGGCCATCCATTTTTCTATCATTAAAGGTCTGATTCAATCATTTTCTCTTATTACGAGTCTTAACCGAAACAAAGAGTTATTTATCCGCCCCACTAACATCCATGGGACCACTCCCCTTGCCAATTCTAGCATCTTGCATAACTGAATTCCCACCAGAATATTGCATATTTATATTTTTAGAACCAGATGATTTATTATCAAGCATTTTAGGGCATTTACGTTGAAGATGCCCATACTCATGACAAAACCAGCAACGAAAAGGAAGAATTTCATAGTCTAATTTTTGAACCCAGGAAAAAGACCCAATATATATTTGCATAGAAATAGGCAGAGGCTTATCTAAATCCAACTCAACACAAATATAGGCACATGAGACTACTTTTTTTTAAAGTTTGTTGAGACGGTCCCACCGGTTTGCCTAACAACAATGCAATCATGTGCAAAATATCCATCCACCAAAACTCCAAATGTAACCATGAAATCCTAACCCACACGACAACCCAATAAGGAATCTCCTCAGTCAGATTAAAACCCATGTACCAAGGTTTAATAAACAATCTAGTCTGGTTGTAAAAGTATGAACCCCTTCAAATGCCCTATTTTGGTCTTCCAAGCAAGAAAAAACCACTAGAAATAAATTATTAGCTCCCCTCATGATTTCCATGTCACTAACAGGGTTCCAAGTACTCCTTCCCCATATTTCAAATGCCAAGAAAGGAATGCGAATACCCAAAAATTTACATATTAAAGCATGATTTTACATATAATCCACATCCTTTGTAATTGAATATGGCTGAATCACAAGAACCGACCGTTCCCCAGCCATTTCCAAGCATACATTAACTTGCTTTGCATGAAACCCTCCTTCCAAAGAAGGACCACCTGGGCCTGAAGAGTTATCGTTCGCATTATGCGAAACAAAATAAGAGCTCAAGCCATGAAGGGCTTCCTTAAATGAGAAATTATTCAAACATTGGATACCTCCAAGCAAATCCATGACTATACCACACTTAGATAAGGAAAAGATACGCTCGTGTAGCAAAATCCTCCCCAAAAACTGATAAAATACCCAGGTTCGCAATAAAAAAACCCACATAATAAAAAGGAGAAAACTCCCTCATGCAGGTACTCACAGAGGCATGCAAGCCTATGCAAGGATCACATGGTGCCCAACATCGCCATAGCTACTCCACCAGGGAGACACACACATACCATGCTCAATCCAACATGCAATATTTTTAACATAGCATGTGATGTGCTTGAGCTATTTTATAAGATTATAAAAACTATACCATAAACTTGATGGTGAAACAAAGTGCTTGATTGATTTAGTTGATTGAGTATTTTTCTCAATTGATGGGGGAAGGTGTGAGACCTAAAACATCCCCAAGTTTGTTGATGATTGATGTGATTGATAGTGGGGAAGTTGTGATACCTTGAACTCCATGTTGATTGATAAATGTTGGATTGATTAAACCTACTTCCTAATTCATTGATTAATCCTTTTACTAGATTAATTAATTTATTGATTGTATTTGACTAATGTGAATTTGTTTTTTTATTTGTTTTATTAGTGGTGGGGTGTGATACCTTTATTTCCCCCAAGTTATTTGATTGTTTTCTTATTTGATTGATCAAATTATATAATTTGATTTGATTGCATCTAATTAAGGTGTCTAAATTGATAGAACCACACCATGGTCTTGATGGTGAGGTAAATCATTTTATTGAGTTATTGATGGAATTTATAGGGAAGGTGTGATAACTTAAACATTTCCAATGTATTGAAAATTATTGTGATGTGACTAGTAGGAAAGGTGTGAGACCCTCCCCCTAGTTGGTGTTGTGTCTAATTGATTTATGGTTGGGGAAGGTGTAAAACCTTGGTGTCTCCCAAGTCATTAAATTATTTAAGGTGAATGATGGGGAAGGTGTGATATCTTGAACATCCCCAAGTTGATTTATGATTATTTGATTGATTGGTGGGGGAAGGTGTGATACCTTGAGTAACCCCAAACTATTTTATATTTGTGGTGTGGATGGAAAATAAGGTGTAATACCATGAGAATCCCCACTACGATTCTGATGGATATTGAGGTTTTTATTCGATGGGGTGAATATATTGTCCATGACAATGGTCCCCCTATCGATAAGAGTTTGGACCACAATTTTAAATGCAATGCAAATATTTATTTCATGGCCTACTTGTTGATGATAGAGGTAATAGTGATCTTATTTATACGACCTAGGTTTAGGTATTTTGGGGTTCATAGGGTTTATGTTAGGTAAATCAATTATTTTTGCATCTTGAACCTTTTGAAATATTGATAATGGATCAAATAGAGGGGTCCAGGTATGGGATTTATGACTAGAATGAGATGGGCAAGATGGATTAGGTTGATGAAGTTGATGGGATTGATGATGGCTCAATTGTAGCTTAATATTTGTGATATGATTCAATATTTGTTGCAGAATTAGTGGAGTGTGTTGGTGAAGTTGGGTTGTTGATGTAGATATGATGACATGATGGTGTGTTGTGTTGATGAATTAATATAAATATTAGCGTGTGATGCGCTTGAGCTATTTGATAAGATTATAAATACTATACCATAGTCTTGATGGTGAGGCAAGGTGCTTGATTGATTTGATTGATTGAGCATTTTTATCAATTGATGGGGGAAGGTGTGAGACCTAAGTTGGTTGATGATCGATGTTATTGATAGTGGGGAAGGTGTGATACCTTGAAATCCTCCATTTTGATTGATAATTGTTGGATTGATTAAACCTACATCTTAATTCATTGATTGATCTTTTTACTGGATCAATTAATTTATTGATTGGATTTGACTAATGTGAATTTGTTGTTTGATTTCTTTTATTAGTGGTGGGGTGTGATACCTTCATTTCCACCAAGTTATTTGATTGTTTTCTTATTTGATTGATCAAATTATATAATTTTATTTGACTGCATCTAATTAAGGTGTTTAAATTGATAGAACCACACCATAGTCTTGATGGTGAGGTAAAGAATTTGATTGAGTTATTGATGGATTTTATAGGGAAGGTGCGATACATTAAGAATTTATAATGTATTGACAATTATTGTGATGTGACTAGTAGGGAAGGTGTGAGACCCTGGATCCCCCTAGTTGGTTTTGTATCTAATTTACTAATGGTTGGGGAAGGTGTGAAACATTGGTGTCTCCCAAGTAGTTAAATAATTTAAAGTGAATGATGGGGAAGGTGTGATACCTCGAACATCCCTAATTTGATTTATGATTATCTGATTTATTGGTGGGGGAAGCTGTGATACCTTGAGTAACCCCATGATATTTTATATTTGTGGTGTGGATGGAAAAGAAGGTGTGATACCATGAGCATCCCCACTACGATTCTAAAATATACTGAGTCTTTTATTCGGTGGGGTGAATAGACTGTACATGACAATGGTACCCCTATCGATAATATTTTGGACCACATTTTTAAATGCAATGCAAAAATTTATGTCATGGCCTACTTTTTGATAATAGAGGTAATAGTGATCTTATTTATATGACCTGGGTTTAGGTATTTTGGGGTTCACAGGTTGTACATTAGGTAAAGCAATTATTTTTTTAAATGCAATGCAAAAATTTATGTCATGGCCTACTTTTTGATAATAGAGGTAATAATTATCTTATTTATATGACCTAGGTTTAGGTATTTTGGGGTTAATAAGTTGTACATTAGGTAAAGCAATTATTTTTGCATCCTGCAACTTTTGTAATATTGATAATGGCTCAAATAGAGGGATCCAGGTATGGGGTTTATGTATTGAATTAGATGGGCAAGATGGATGAGGTTGATGAAGTTGACTATGTTTATGGGATTGATGATGGCTCAATTGTAGCTCAATATTTGTGATATGATTCAATATTTATTGTAGAATTATTGGAGTGTGTTGGTGAAGTGGGGTTTTTGATGTAGAGATGATGACATGATGGTGTGTTGTGTTGATGAAGTAATATAAATATTAGCATGTGATGTGCTTGAGCTATTTTCTAAGATTATAAAAACTATGCCATAGTCTTGATGGTGAGGCAAAGTTCTTGATTGATTTGGTTGATTGAGAATTTTTCTTAATTTATGGGGAAGGTTTCAGACCGAAAACATTCCCAAGTTGGTTGATGATTAATGTGATTTATAGTGGGGAAGGTGTGATACCTTGAACTCTTCCATGTTGATTGATAAATATTGGATTGATTAAACCTACTTCTTAATTCATTTATTGATCCTTTTACTAGATCAATTAATTTGTTGATTGGATTTGACTAATGTGAATTTGTTGTTTGATTTGTTTTATTAGTTGTGGGGTGTGATACCTTGATTTACCCCAAGTTATTTGATTGTTTTCTTATTTTATTTAACTGCGTCTAATTAAGGTGTTTAAATTGATAGAACCACACCACGGTATTGATGGCGAGGTAAAGCATTTGATTGAGTTATTGATATATTTGATAGGGAATGTGCGATACCTTAAGCATTTCCAATGTATTGACAATTATTGTGATGTGACTAGTAGGGAAGGTGTGAAACCTTGGTGTCTCCCAAGTTGTTAAATCATTTAAAGCGAACTATGGGGAAGGTGTAATATCTTGAACATCCCCAAATTGATTTATGATTATCTGATTGATTGGTGGGGGAAGGTATGATACCTTGAGTACCCCCATGATATTTTATATTTATGGTGTCACTAGAAAATAAGGTGTAATACCATGAGCATCCCCACTACGATTCTGATAGATACTAAGATTTTTATTCGGTGGGGTGAATAGACTGTCCATGACAATGGTCCCCGTATCGATAATATCTTGGACCACATTTTTAAATGCAATACAAAAATTTATGTCATGGCCTAATTTTTGATGATAGAGGTAATAGTGATCTTATTTATACGACCCGGGTTGAGGTATTTTGGAGTTCACATGGTTTACGTTAGGTAAAGCAATTATTTTTGCATCATGTAACTTTTGAAATATTGATAATGGCTCGAATAGAGGGGTACATGTATGGTATTTATGACTTGAATGAGATGGTCAATAAGGATGAGGTTGATGAAGTTGACGATGTTGATGGGATTGATGATGGCTCAATTGTAGCTCAATATTTGTGAGAAAATTCAATATTTATTGTAGAATTAGTGGAGTGTGTTGGTGAAGTGGGGTTGTTGATGTAGATATGCTGACATGATGCTTGTTGTTTTGATGAAGTAATATAAATATTTTAGAGAGGAATTGTGGGTATAGTAATGGTGACCGATCATGATGCCCATGATGGATCATATTTGAAGAACAAATTTTGGGTTGATGTCAAGGGATGATTGAAATATGTTGCTTGTGATTGGTGTTGTAAAATAGGGTTAATACCTTGATTATCACTATTAGCAAGGAGGTGTTGTATATATTGTATATTTTTTTGTATAGTGATTGTAGATATAGGTGGAATTTTTAAATGAGAAGCGGAATATTGAAGATGATGTGTGGTGCTAATATGTGTGGATGTTGGTGGAGGATAGGTGGTGAAGGGCACCACAAATGAGTGAGGAATGGTATGTTGCAAGGGATCAATAGAACATAATGATGTGGATGGAATTGATGTTGTCTCTTGTGAAGCTACATTGACCTATGCTTCATAGAGTATATGGGAGTAAGTGATGCTATGAGGGGATGGGATGAATATGTGTTGATTGGATGATGATGGGTGGTTCATTATGAGTTGGTTGGTATGTTGAGGATGTGAATAGGTGGGTTCCTATTTGAATGTGGTAATGGATTAGGGTGAATTGGTGAGAGGGGGTAAGGATTTAAATGCCAAATTTAGGTTACTCCTAAGGGAATTAACATCCAAATACATTATACATGTATTAGAGGGTGTAGGTAGATCAGTGCATGGAGTCTCTATAATGGAGGTATAAATGGTTATATGTGTAAAATCTAGATCTAAAGGGGTTGGGTGATGAGAAGGTCCAACAGATAAATATATATGCATGGTTCACAACCTTTCTTAGTTGTGAAAGCAGTTGAGGCCTCAAAAATACGAGCATAATTCTCCATGGATGTAGATGCTTGATTTTGCACTTTGACTGAAGCTTTACCTTGACATTAGGTCAATACCAAAATCTAGGGATGAAATGGAGTGATGGATGTGTGAGTTAGACGTGTGGAAAATGTGGTGAATGTGAATTCTATACCTCAAAAAAACATACAATCACATAAATAAACAATTATTATTTTTTCTTTATTTTTTGCAAATTGCTTTTTTTTCTATTTTGTTTTCTTTTTTTTGGAGTTTTGGTGTTTTTTATGTTACCTAAACCTAAAAACTATGAATGGTAGGTGGTAAAGTGAAATCTAAAAATTTGTATCTGTATCCACCCATTTGATAAAGGATGTATTAGTAACAAATAATAAAGCTTACTAGATGAAGGCTTGGCAATGGGTTTAGCCTAAGGGATAAAAATGACCTCCTAAAAGAGGTTTTGCTATCTAAGTCTTTCTACCAGTTGAAATGTGACTTTTGCTTCACACTCAAGCATTCTCGGATAATAGAAAAACAAAAATCCACTAATAATTTAGCCTTATGGTAAATGGGCCTATAACGTAAATGATTATCCTAAGATAATTCCAAGGGTAACCAGTATCTCGATGATGAAGTGCAAGAGACTATGCGTACTAACTATGGCTTGTCTAGGGCTCGAATAACATTTTGTGATGAAATATAACTCATTCAAGAGGTTTTACTTGCACTTGTGTAATATATACATGCATAATTATGATTTTGAATGTGTGTGGAGGTTTTTTTTTGAGTTTTGTGAAGTGTAATTTTGTAAAGCAAATCTAGTCTAATTTCACCAAAATATAAAATTAGAATGCAATTCTAATTCAATGCCTAAAAATTACAAATGAGAGACACAAATAGAGAATAACCCTGAAAACATCAACAAAAGATAAAATATTAGGCTAAAATTCAAATAAATTGCTTCAAAAAGGCCCTAAAATAGGTCTAGGATACAAGTTCAAATTCTAGACTGCATTTGGGTTTTGTAAGGCTACGTTTGTGGTTGGTCAAATGTAAGTCTATGTTTGGTATTGGTCAAAAATAGGTTTGCATTTCTAACTGTGTCTTAGAAACAAAACAAGGTAGATAAGAAGCCCTAAAGTGCACTTAAGGATGTAAAATTAACCCTAGATGTAGATAATATGCCTTTTGCATTCAAAATGCACCCTAAAATGTAACTTTGATTGGATGATTTCAAAAATGCTTACAAAAGACTTTCAAAATGTCTGCCAAATGCAATATCTAACATGCATCTAAATAAAAAAATACAAAAGTAGGAAGTCTGAAGAACACAAGCTTATACTGAGAGGAGGGGGGTGAACAGTATAAGACCTCTTTTTACTTTTTCCTTTATACTTCAAAACAATAAAGCAATATACCCAAAGCAATATAAAAAAAAAGCACAATATCATCCACAAAGTGACACCAATTTTAACGTGGTTCACCTAGAAAGCCTCGGCTACATCCACAAAACTTTTCTCTAAAATTTATCTCAAAGTTCTTTGAGAAACCTTCCCAATTACAATGTTTATGAGCCTAGACCCAAAGGAGATACCTTCACCCAATCTGAATTTATGAGCCTCTGCTCAAAGGAGATACCTTCTCCTCTATCTAAATTTATGCTCAAAGGAGATACCTTCCCCTCTGCTCTAGAAATGATCCCTCAAAAGATCAACTGCCTCTACCTCTTGCCAGCACGTGGAACTCCTTTCCATCGAAGACATCCTATCCTCAATGCTTAGCCTAAGAGACCTTTGCCTTCTATGATCATGTCCATAGTAGCTTAGCAACCTATACCAAACATAGTCAGTCGGTCTAGTACAAGTCTTCCTCTATCTGTGAGATCTGTCCAACTCTTGAACAAATCAATCCTTTGCATACAAGCCTTCTCAAAGACTTGCCAAATCTGTCCTCAGGTTCTTCTCATAGAACCAGTGCACCTCTGTCCTCAAGTTCTCTGATAGAACTATCAAACTCAGCTCACAATTCCTCTACTAGGAACTATCCAAATATGCTCACAAGTCCCTACCGGAACATGTCCAAAACCTGCTCACAAGTCCCCACCGAAACTTGTCCAAAACCTCAACAAGCTCACCAAGAAAAACTTGCTTAGCATGAACCCACAAAGAGAATTGTTAGAGACCCAATGTGATTCATCAAACTCATAGAAGAATAAAGAGAATTGTTGGAGACTCAATATGTTCTATACTTAACTCACAGTATTAATCTCAACTCAATCTCAATCTCAACAGAATAAGATAGATGTAGAATGCTTTTCTCAAGAACATGAAACACAACCCAATAATTGCCAACCATGCAATATCTCATATAAAAATGATACTCATGTTATTTCCACAACCAATTAAGGTTTTAACAACAATGCTCATCAAACAAGGTTTAGTCAACCAACACCATTCAACTCAACATCAACCTTGAAGCATTCAACCAATCATCACAAGAAAAAAAAAAGAAACAAGTAGAAATCCTTTTCCCTCCACACTTATTTTTAGAAAACCATCAATCAATAACAACCATGGAATAATGTGCCCATACCTTTACATTGATGAAAAAGGAGAACTAAAAAATTGTCACAACATTAACTCTCAATTTACCACCAATTAGAGTTAGCAACTATACAATAATACACAATAATAAAGATCCAAAATAACACCTTATTACTCCAATTTAATATTAACCACCAAAAATATAATATACATACAAAGTAAAATCTCTTTACACCTTATTACTCCACATAAGCACCAAGCATCAATGTCAAAACAAATATTACAACTTAACCTTATACCTCCATCAATAATTCTTGATCATATCAACTCAAATATCCCAAGTCAACAATAAAAAGATTTACCTTGGCAATACATAGTTCACCAACCTTAGGAGAAATGAGGAGCCACCACTATAAGCACTAAAGTGCATTCTCCTCTACATACATAGCCCAATCACAGTCGCTCTCCTTCGTGCATCGCAACAAAAGGAAAAATGCACTCGATGTGATTTGAAACCTGTATTTCTACCTAGCAAGCGCCTTTACTCAAACTCCATCGACATTGGAGCACAAGTGCCCGACAAAGAAATATTAAACTATCCTTTGTTTTATCTTCATTTGATCGTAGGATATGGAAAACATATTCGTTTTCCTAGCACTGTCCAAAAAATAAGTCACTGAATGCTTGCATTAATCATCTCACAGCACAGTCTGGAAAAAAACATAGTTTAGGTGCAATTACCAATCCACTAATGTCAAGCATAAAAGTAAGGATGCAGACCAAGCTCAAATATGAGTATGCCAAGCATGGTTTCCAAGACATAGATCAAGCATGATTTCAAAGACGTCAATTGGAGATTTGAAGACACAGAGCAAGCACAAATAGAAGACACCAAGCACTATTCGAATGATACAGAGAAAACACAAATCGAAGACACCAAGCGCTATTCGAATGATATAGAGCAAACGCAAATTGAAGACACCAAGCGCTATTCGAATGATACAGAGAAAATGGAAATCGAAGACTCCAATTAATCGGTGGGGCACTTTAGAAAATCATCCCCACTTATATAGCCATTTCTCCTTAATTGTTTGACGTCGACGCTCCTCCAATGATGGCAACACGTCGGCGAAAGAAAACTTTATCTGCATCGCTTAAGGGTTAAAAGACCCTTTAATAATAATTAAAATAATAATTATTATTATTTTATTAATAATAAATTAAACTTAGACCTTTGACAAAGGTTTGAGTTAATTTAATTATTAATAATAAACATGGACCTTCAAGGTTTTTCAAGAAGTAAAAACCTTTGCATTAAGTTAAGCTTGGTTTTAATAAAAAACCTTAATGAGTCCAAATGGTTTTAAGAAAAACCTTTAACCTTGTCACCATGGTTTTAATAAAAACCCTTTAACAAAATGAAGCTTTCTCAAGATATTTTTGACATCACACTCTTTTTGATATCAACACAAAAATGCCTTTTGACATCAATGACAACTTATACACTTGAGCAAAAGCAATGTACCCAAAGTACCCAAAATTGCCAACAATCTCCCCCTTTGTCATTGATGGCAAACCTTTATTGAAAACACTTCTCAAGAGCCAAAACTGAAACCAACTATGCTAACAACTGACCAACTGTGCCCACAACTAAGAATCTTCCTTTGAAGTTTTGCTCCCCCTAACTTGAAGCTTTCCTCTTCACTTTGAAGCTCTCCCCCTTACTCATATCTCTCCCCATTTGTCATCAATGGCAAAGGGCCACCTTTGGGGCTCGGGACTAAGAAGGAGCCTCTTAGCTTAGTCCCTCCCCCACCTCCTAATGAGGTGATTAATTTTGGGGTGGGAGTAAAACTCCCATTAGGCACTGATCATCATTAGCGTCTATAACTTCCTTGTTGGGCCTTCTCTTGAACTCTTTGTCCATATTCCTGTTCCTATTCCTGTCATTGTTCTTGTCCTTGTTATCATTCCTATTCTTATCCATGCCTTGATCCTTGGACCTGTTCATACCATTGTTCCTATTCCTGTACCTTGGAAGTTCAGCTCTACACTATCTAGTTGTGTGACCTTCATTGTTGCACTTATAACAAGTAACAATGTTATTTCTTTTAGGCATACCTGTTCTTTGAATCCACCTGTTCTGACTAAACCTATTCTGACCAAACCTGTTCTAGCCAAACCTATTCTGACCAAACCTGTTCTAACCAAACCTATTCTGACCAAACCTGTTCTGATCAAACCTGTTCTTGATATTTGCCTTGCAATAAACTACCTTGTGCCCAAACTGTTTACAAGAGTAGCAATACCCTTGAAATAAATTACCACCTCTGAAACTGTCATTTACCTTCCTTACTTGAGTCATGCAATGTGAAGCCATGTGACCAAACCTGTGACAAGCAAAACATTTGCCATTAAACTTTCCTGTAAATGGCTTTCTAGGTCCTATAAACTTTCTCCCCTTTTTTTGTTTCCTATTTTCTATTTCTGTGCATCTATCATTCAAGGACTCATGATCTGAAATACTTTCCTCATCAGAACTCTCTTCCTTTTGGAGTCTCTTACTAGACTCTCCAGCTTGTTCCTTGTGTGGCTTAACAAAACCAAGGCTTGTTTTATTTGTTGTCTTTCTTTGACCTTTGATGAGTGACTTAAACTTTTTGGAGCTATCTTGAAACCTATGAAGCTTATAATTTTACTCTTTAGTTTCCTCTTTCAAAGAAGCCATTTTCAGTTCTAACTCACTATACTCAAGAACCTTAGACTCTAACTCATCCTTGAGTTGTTGTGTCTTAGCTATAGAGAAGTCAAGACTTTCTATAAGATCATCTCTCTCCATACAACATTCATCTAAATTATCCTTGAGTCTAGCATTCTTCTTTCTTTCCTTTTTCAAAGCACTAAGAGCACTAATAAGTTTGCTTTTAAGATCTACTTCACCTTCCTCTATATGTTTGCTTTTTGAATCATCAAAGCCTTTTTCAGATTTCTTATCACTAGAGGTTCTACCCTTTTCAAAAACCATACATGCATATTCCTTATAGTTTTCTGAAGCATCCTCATACATACTAGAAACCAAATCATTATTTGTGCAATCATCCTCAAGGTGACCAAATTTTCCACATCTATGACATTTCATGATAATGAATCTATGTTTCAGTTCTTCTTCTTTTTTTGATATGAACAACATCTCATTTTCATTATCACTTGAAGAACTTTCACTATCACTACTAGAACACTTGCTTTTTCTAGGTAGAAACTCTTCTTGTGCTTGTGAGAATACCTCTTTCCTTGATTGTTGTGCTCATATTTGTTTTTCCTATGATGCTTGTGCTTTTCAGAATCCTTGCTCTTAGAATCATGTTTATCTTCATCACTTTCATTCTTGGGAACAATACAGTTAGTAGCATAATGACCAAACTTTCCACAATTGAAACATATTATATTTTTCATACTTTTGTGCTTTCTAGAGAACTTGCCTTTCTTGTTGTAATATGCCTCTTCATCACTAGAAGACTCATCACTATCTTGAAGTTGTTTACCTTTGGAATTCTTGGTAGCCTTGAAAGCTGCCTCTTTCTTGACATCAACCTTCACTTGAGTTCCCAAATCAAATGCTACAAGTATACTATGGAGCTCATTCTTTTTCAACTTATCCAAATCTTTAGCTTCCTCAATAGCATAAATATTTTCACTAAATCTATTAGGAAGAGATCTTAAAATCTTATCACAAACATCATTTTCAGCAAGCTCAAGACCTAATTCTTTCATGGAGTTGACAACCTCATCCATACAAAGCATGTAGTCACTAATATTTTCATCATCATTCATTTGGAGTTGTTCAAACATACCTTTGAAGTGTCTCAACTTTGCCTTTCAGACATTTGCATCACCTGTATAAACCACCTTCAACTGTTTCCACATTTCACTAGTTGTCTTGCAATGAATCACTTTGGTGAGATCTACTTTTTGTAAGCCTTTCAGGATTGCATTCATTGCCTTTGAATTGCTATGATGTAGGAGCTTGTCTTATTTAGTATAAGGACCATGTACAGGAATAGTGTACTCATCTTCAATTACTTCCCATACCTCATTACCAAGTGCCATTATATGAACCTTCATCCTTGCACTCCAAAGACCAAAATTTGACCCATCAAGAATAGGTGTTGCATTGCCGCTTGAATAATCCATTGTGTTCTTAACCAGCTCTTCCTTCAAGTTGTTAAAATTTTCGAAGGAACCCGCTCTAATACCAATTGAAGAACACAAGCTTATACTAAGAGGGGGGGTGAATAGTATAATACCTCTTTTTACTTTTTCCTTTATACTTCAAAATAGTAAAGCAATATACCCAAAGCAATATCAAAACAAAGCACAATATCATCCACAAAGTGACACCAATTTTAACCTGGTTCACCCAGAAATCCTGGGCTACGTCCACAAAAATTTTCTCTAAAAGTTATCTCAAAGTTCTTTGGGAAACCTTCCCAATTACAATGTTTATGAGCCTCAACCCAAAGGAGATACCTTCCCCCAATATAAATATATGAGCCTCTACTCAAAGGAGATACCTTCTCCTCTATCTAAATTTATGAGCCTCTGCTCAAAGGAGATACCTTCCCCAATGCTCTAGAAATGATCCCTCAGAAGATCAACTGCTTCTACCTCTTGCCAGCACGTGGAACTCCTTTCCACCGAAGACCTCCTATCCTCAATGCTTAGCCTAAGAGACCTCTGCCTTCTATGATCACGTCCATAGCATCTCAGTAACCTATACCAAACATAGTCAATTGGTCTAGTACAAGTATTCCTCTGTTTGTCAGATCTGTCCAACTCTTGAACAAATCAATCCTTTGCATACAAGCCTTCTCAAAGACTTGCCAAATCTGTCCTCATGTTATTCTCATAGAACCAGTGCACCTCTATCCTCAAGTTCTCTGATAGAACTATCAAACTTAGCTCATAAGTCCTCTGCTAGGACCTGTCAAAATCTGCTCACAAGTCCCCACCGAAACCTATCCAAAACCTGCTCACAAGTCCCCACCGGAACCTGTCCAAAACCTCAGCAAGCTCACCAAGAAAAACTTGCTTAGCATGAACCCACAAAGAGAATTTTTAGAGACCTAATGTGATTCATCAAGCTCATAGAAGCATAAAGAGAATTGTTAGAGACTCAATATGTTCTATACTTAACTCCCAGTATTAATCTCAACAGAATAAGATAGATGTAGAATGCTTTTCTCAAGAACATGAAACACAACCCAACAATTGCCAACCATGCAATATCTCATATAACAATGATACTCATGTTATTTACACAACCAATTAGAGTTTTAACAACAATGCTCATCAAAAAAGGTTTAGTCAACCAACACCATTCAACTCAACATCAACCTTGAAGCATTCAACCAATCATCACAAGAAAAAAAAAAGAAACAAGTAGAAATCCTTTTCCCTCCACACTTATTTTCAGAAAACCATCAATCAATAACAACCATGGAAGAATGTGCCCATACCTTTACTTTGATGAAGAAGGAGAACTCAAAAATTGTCACAACATTAACTCTCAATTTACCACCAATTAGAGTTAGCAACTATACAATAATACACAATAATAAAGATCCAAAATAACACCTTATTACTCCAACTTAATATTAACCACCAAAAATATAATATACATACAAAGTAAAATATTTTTATACCTTATTACTCCACATAAGCATCAAGCATTAATAATAACAATGTCAAAACAAATATTACAACTTAACCTTATACCTCCATCAATAATTCTTGATAAAATCAACTCAAATATCCCAAGTCAACAATAAAAAGATTTACCTTGGCAATACTTAGTTCACCAACCTTAGGAGAAATGAGGAGTCACCACTATAAGCGCTAAAGTGCATTCTCCTCTACTTACGTAGCCCAATCATAGTTGCTCTCCTTTGTGCATCGCAACAAAAGGAAAAATGCACTCGACGTGATTCGAAACCTGTATCTCTGCCTAGCGAGTGCCTTTACTCAAACTCCATTGATGTTTGAGCATAAGTGCCCGACAAAGAAATATTAAACTATCATTTTTTTTATCTTCACTTGATTGTAGGATATGGAAAACATATTCATTTTCCTAGCACTGTCTAAAACATAAGTCACTGAATGCTTGCATTAATCATCTCACAGCACAGTCTGGAAAAAAACACAGTTTAGGTGCAATTGCCAATCCACTAACGTCAAGCATAAAAGTAAGGATGCAGCCCAAGCTCAAATCCGAGTATGCCAAGCACGGTTTCCAAGACATAGATCAAGCATGATTTCAAAGACATCAATTGGAGATTCGAAGACACAGAGCAAGCACAAATCAAAGACACCAAGCGCTATTCGAATGATACAGAGCAAATGCAAATCGAAGACACCAAGCGCTATTTGAATGATATAGAGCAAACGCAAATCGAAGATGCCAAGCACTATTCGAATGATACAGAGCAAACACAAATTGAAGACTCCAATTAATCGGTGGTGCACTTACTTTAGAAAATCATCCCCACTTATATAGCCATTTCTCCTTAACTGTTTGACATCGGCGCTCCTCCAACGATGGCAACACATCGGTGAAAGAAAACTTTATCTACATCGCTTAAGGGTTAAAAGACCCTTTAATAATAATTAAAATAATAATAATTATTATTTTATTAATAATAAATTAAACTTAGACCTTTGACAAAGGTTTGAGTTAATTTACTTATTAATAAAAAACATGGACCTTCAAGGTTTTTCAAGAAGTAAAAACCTTTGCATTAAGTTAAGCTTGGTTTTAATAAAAACCCTTAATGAGTCCAAATGGTTTTAAGAAACACCTTTAACATTGTCACCATGGTTTTAATAAAATCCCTTTAACAAAATGAAGCTTTCTCAAGATATTTTTGACATCACACTCTTTTTGATATCAACACAAAAATGCCTTTTGACATCAATGACAACTTATACACTTGAGCAAAAGCAATGTACCCAAAGTACCCAAAATTGCCAACAAATTCAAAGATAAAAAGACTTCTCCTTTTCTTTTCCTCTTTAAAATCATAATTTGCACTTAAAATTGGTCTAGATGACTTACCTAGAAATATTAAGCTTTCTTTTTTAGCTCTTCCAAATGTAGGACTACTTTTACATAGATTCTCAAACACAGGGTTGTATTTGCACAGGTTCCTAAATGCAGGGCTGCATTTGCATAGGTCCCCAAATGTAGGGCTACATTTGCATAGGTTCCTAAATGTAGGATTGTGTTTGCATAGGAAAAAAATAGCCCAATCATTATTTGAAACTCGTGAAAATATTTTTTGCAATATTTACAAAATAAAGCTCCAAAAAATTACAACCAAAAAATAGACATAAATAAAAAGGTAAAAAACAACAAGGCAAGAAAAATAGAACCCTTTAGGAGTCCCACCATGATTTAGATTATTGTATATATGAAAATGAAACCTTCACAAATGAAATAAACAATTCAAGAAAGTGCAATTAAAATGGTGATTTTATATTGATCGTATTGTGTTGGAGTCTTAGCCTCCTATTTACAACAATGTATCCTGGTGTGCATGGATCTAATTACACAAAGAATGCTTTCTTGCTTTCCTATGAGTACAAAATAGTGAAAAGGGGCAAAGGCCCCTTTTGCCAATTAGTAAATATGGGTGTCAATGTCTTCATGCTATAATAAAAAGGAATGGTGGGCTTGTATATCCTTGTGGGACACCCTTGGATTCAACAACCATCTAAGAACCTTTCACATGCACATAAATCCTCACAAACTAAAATAGGGTCAATAGCATATGAGGGGCATCCACTATGTGAGGCCCGTATTGAAGTAAAGAGAGCTAAAAAACCCTAAAATGAAATGATTGCAGAGATTAAATAGATTTGCAAGAGATAAAACAATGAAAATGATAAAACCTTGTATTATCATTGAATGTTATTCAGGCCTGATGTTGGTAAATTTGGACCTATGCAAATGTGAGGCTACGTTTGGTACCCATGGGACTATGTTTGTGTTTGTATAAAAATAGGGCTATGTTTTTGCATCTAAAAGACTGCATTTGTGACTAGTCAAATAGAAGGATACATTTAATACTATGTGCTAAAAGAGCTTGGGTCAATATTCCTCGGCTCATACAACTCGATTGTGCTCCTCCTAGCAATATTTTAGAAGCATTTTGGTGCTTTTTCCAGTCCTCCTATGGCTAATGCAAATAACCTCCTTTTATAGACTTTTAGACCAAGTAGGAGGAAGGTGAAGTGGTCTGCACTTGGAAAGGGAGATTGTACATGCTTAGTGGGTGTGGATGAGGATAAGATATTTCTACCTATAAACACTAATTGGGCATGGGGCTTCCATGCCTACTTACTACCTATGGAAGAAGGAGAGACCCTTTTTTTTATTAATTTCCTCTTAATGTTGTTTTAAGTGGAGGATGGGTGGATGTTACAAGGAGAGGGGAAGTGGATTATTTTTTTATTAATTTACCCTTAATGCACTTTGGAATGGGGGATGGGTGTATTTTATGGGAAGAGGGAAAGTGATCCTTTTTTTTATTAATTTTCCCTTTATGCCCTTTCTAGTGGGGGATCGGTGGATGTTACGAGGAGAGGGGAAGTGGCCCCTTATTTTATTAATGTATCCTTAATGCTATTTTAAGCAGAAATGTATGTGGATGTCCCATGAAGAATGGTATGTAGATGCTCAGGCCCTCCTCCTATATGTGGGTGGACGTTTTTTTTGTTAGGTGGATGCAAACTATTTAAAATTGTGCCATGTGCCTTTCCTAAGGGGAATGTTTTCTGTTTCATTTTATTTGTGAGTGGTTAGGATTTGGTGTCTACACTTTCTTCCTAGATAATTCTCCAATATCCATGGGCTCTTTTCCTACACTTTGAATAAACATTACTTCTTCTATAGAAATAGTATCCATAATAGGAGTAGATGAGGTTGATTCCTATTTTTTAATAGTAACTTCAATCCTTCCATGGTGTGATGGAGTTGTTTCTTGTTCATTCAACTTTTGGATATTTTTTTATTAATTGAACATAATATCTGACAGGGTTATGCATAAGGGGTCAACCCCAAAATATATTTATAAAAATTTGATGAATCGTTTCAAAATCCAGGTGAATAGTTTCAAAACACATGTAGAAGATTCACTATTATTAGGGGTAATGTTGAATATTTTTACTTAAAATGGTCAAATTATTATATTGCACCAAATTTTTTTTGGCTAATGGACCTTGTTCAAGGGTCCCAAATATTAGCCAATTCCAAATTTTGAAAATCCTAATTTTAGCCAATTTTACGAAAATGGCCACAATGCATAACCCTGAATTTTGTGATACCTCTTTACCTTTAATGGATTCAGGTGTACCTCCATGTTCTCTCATTTTATACTTCTTCTTGATTTTTTATTCTACCTCTTCTATCCATTTTTACTACATATTAATAATTACTTTTGTAACTTTCATGGGGTCTTGTGGCTCCATTTCTATAACCATTTCCTATTTTGTTGAATCTAAGCAGTAGGCATGCATTGTCATTTCAGGTGGGAAATCCTCTTGCACTGGTTTCCCTATTTATGTAGGAACATCAACTCTCTAATCCTCTTCATCATCCACAAAAACTGGTTTTCTCCTTCTATATTTTGAGGGCTTAGGGGGTGCTGCCTATTTTTCTTGAGCAACTATATTTTGTATTTTCTTGAGGCTCCTCTTAAGAAGAAGTGGTGTTGGTGCACACTATTGCTTCCCAATTTCTTCTCCTTCTCGTTCACTTGAGATATTTTTAATAAATATTGTTGCCTCTCTAGTTGATCTCACCTATTTTTTGGGCTACTGTGTTCCCATTTTTGCATGTTGCCTTGGCCACAAGTTTTCTTAGCCTATCTACTAGTACCATATCTAGTCCTACCTACTTGACATGACTGCTTTAGCTAGTACTATTCCTCTATGGAAGTAGAGTCTTCTTGAGAAATATCCTCCTCTGTGGCAAAAAATTCTACCTAATCAGAATATTCCTCTGTGATACTTGATTTAGAATGTTTTTATTGGGAAAAATATCTACTTTAGCAGTCACCTATGTAATATTTGATTTAATAACAACCCTTCTAGTATTTATTTTCTCTATAGATGCTATTTCAAGTTTTATTTTTCTATCTCCTTCTTACCTTGTTGCAACAAGTTCTAACTTTCTAGATGAGGAAGGAATTTCTATAGTTTTTAAAATTTCAATTTTAGTTTCAGAGACGGTCTTGCTTCAAGATTTTTCAAGAGGAACCTTTGCCATATTGCTAGTCCCTTATTTCTTTATTTGAGTAGTTTTGATGGGGGTATGTTCCACCCAAGGCTTAAAAAACCTATTAAATTTTCTAGAATTTCCTTTGAAATTGTGCTTACATACTAGTTTAATCATGCCATGGTGTGTGACTAATCCCTATCCCTCTTGAAAATATTTTTGCATCTCGTGTAGGGTTTGGTGTAGATATAAAGGTATGTTTATCCTAAGTTCTAGTCTGCTTGCACAATTTTATTCCTTTAGAAGGGATTTTAAAAATTTGACTAAGAATGATGGAATTTACCTTAATGCATATTCCACTAATGGTTTCTCATTTGTTCCAAAGGGTGCAAAAAATATGAAGTTAGCCCCTCTAAATGACCTTCAATTTTTAAGAGGAATCTCATCCACTATACATGCTAATTTTTTTGACAATTTCAAGGTGATGCTATAGGTCCTTGATGTTGTCTGGTTTGTATTTTTACAATTTTCATCCATATTGGTATGTTGTGCATTCTACTCTAAATTTTGTATCTTCAATTTTCCTTATTTCTTCTATAATTTTCGGTCTATGCTTTTGTTGCGATCTGTAATTTCTAACCTTTTTTTTTTTTGCATATTATATCCTATGGTTGTAAAGTGTAGGTTCCTAGTGTGTTTGTGTGATTATTATGAGGCATCTTACTGCACCATCATACTTTAGTACACACCTTGCTTTGGCATATAGAAAAAATCCTATTTGAAAACATGCACACATATTTTGGTGGATGGTGAATCAATTGCCATAAAATTTTAAAACTCAACACAAATAAATGTGGTGGTTTGGAAGAAGTCCCACACATCATGCTGATAAAATGGTTTTCAATGTGATTAAATACATGTGGTCAATTTCTTAATCGATGATCTAGATTTTCTAATTCACCCCTCATGCTTTTGGAAACTTGAGGTACCATCATCTATTTTTTTGATACCATGTCCTTATTGAAACCATGCAGTCAACTGGTATCAAGGGGGTGTCTAGGTGTAAAATTTTATGGGACACCTTGGATGTATTACCATGACAATGTATATATGGCTTCCACATGTGGATAAACAAACTTAGCAGCATGTAGATGTGGACCATTGGATTTGATGGAAGTGTTATGAACTATCAGATCTTATGGAAATGCTAATATGCAGACCATTAGATTTATCATATTTGCTAATATGTGGTCCATCATATCTGGATGCTAAGTGGGGCGTCTAATTTTTTGTTTAAACATGCACAAAAAGCATTTTAATTTTTTTTGCATGTGCAAAAATTTATACCCAACCAAACCTATGCAACTTGTAATTCTAGATCATTTGTTATTATGGAGCATACGTTTTATCAATTTTCAATCCACTGGAGCTAAATTTGTTATAACTAAAGATAGGATAGGGTATCTTTTGGGGTTATTAGTGGGGTATTTCAATTTTTACCAATTTTGTGTATAGTTATAAAAAGAATTCAATCATTATTAATACAATGTCAAGGCTAACTAATAGTAAAATTAAAGAAATACACATCTTACTATCTTGAAGGGTTTTCATGCACTCTTTGGATCATTTTGTTGATTATGTAGGCTTTCTAAAAACTAAAAACAATAGTACATAATTACAGTAATTAAAATTTGTACAATGATTAGTATTCAAAAAAGTAAACAAGCCAAAAATTAGTTCTCATATAAGAATTAAATCAATAGCACCTTTGAAAGGTTTTCGCTATTGAATTATTCATTTTTTTATTAGAGGAGGCTAACACTTTTTATTTTCAACCTTCTTCTTTTTTCAATAATGTTATTATTCATAATCTAGAGGAAGCCTTTTCTATCATACATAGGTCAAACTATGCAAAATGTAGTGTGAACTAGTTATTTGTAAATGCATTATGGTACACTCATAAACAATACCCATTTACCACAAATTTTCTCCTTGAATCATCAATAGGAGAAAGTCAAATAATTTTATATTTGAACACCTCTTCAATATGATATGGCCTAGCTACAAATTTTTTAGCTTGCTAGGAAAATCAGCATATCAAGAATCAAACAATAATGCTCAATTTCTTAGTTCATACTTGATGCTCTTAATGTGACTATAATGCCATATTTTCCACTATTGTTGAATGACATCCATTTGGTGAAGTGCCTCTAATCAAAATTTATCCAATACATTCAATTGTATGATTCTCTCTTATTGGACTTGGAACAACTCAATACCAATTTCTAAATATGTATGAAGTGTTCGTAATTCAAATTCAATTGGAAAAAGAGATTTCTTACCATAGACTAGTTCATAAGGTGTAAATATCATAGTGAATTTTCATGTAGTGCTAAATGCCTAAAGGATATTGGATAACCTATTCATCCAATATTTCCTATGAGAATCCACTCCCTTTGATACAATATTCTTTAATTCTCTATTTGTGACTTCTACTTGACCATTTACTTAAGGGTGATAGGGTGATGATTTCTTATATTTAATTTCATACATTTGAGTAAATGCCTCTATAGATTTAGATGCAAATTGTGGTCCATTATTGTAACAATATATTATGGGTAACATTTAAAATATTTGAGTGTATAGAAAATAAATGACCTTCTCTTCTAAAGCATGTTTAAAAGAACATACTTCAGCCTACTTAGTTACTAAATTAGTGCACACAAGGAAGTATTATTTTTCTTAAGAAGGTTGGTCGATGGGTCCAAAAAAATCTAGTCCCCATATCTCAAATGGTTCTAAAACCACTTGAGATTGTAAAGGTATTTCATTTTTGGTAGTTGGTTTATGTATTCTTTGACATGAATTACAATGTCATACATACTTTGTTACATCCTTATGAAGTGAAGGCCAATAATAAAATATTCCCAATTTTTTTGTAATGGTGTGTTTTACTAAAAAATGTCCTCAAGATGGTTCATCATGACATGTGTGAACACTATCATACACTTTATCTCATCGAATAAATTGACTTAAAATATATTCAGGTTCACACTTAAATAGTATACCATTGATCCATTGAAATGATGAGCTTTGGTTTACCAGTCATATTTTTCCTTGAGGAGTAAAGTAAGAGAGAATTTTTTCTATTGCTATATAGTTGAAAATGTTAGAAAACCATGGTGATTGTGCTAATATTGCAAATAAAATCTCATCAAAAAATATTCCTCTATTGGTTCATCCTCTTCTATGATATTTAATCTAGATAAAATGTTAGTTACTACATTAGCTTTTCTTGGTTTATCTAATATAGTGATTTTAAATTATTGTAATAGTAGCAACCATATTATTATTTGACCACTAACTAAATGTTTTTTTGTAAGGTATTTTATTATAGCATGATCTAAATGAACAAATACTTGATATCTTGTGATACAATGAAAAATATCTTAATGACATACACTACTGCTGAGAATTATTTTTCAGTAGTAGTATAATTCTTTTCAACTTCTATTAAGTTTTCGCTAATGCAATATATGGCATAATGTTATCTATTTTCAAATTGACCTAAATCTAGACTGATTGTAGTTTTAGATGCATCATATTGTATGTGAAATAGAAGTTTCCTATTTGGACATCGTAACACAGGTGTAGTGCTCAATTTTTCATTAAAAGTATCAAATGCAATTTGATATTTTTTTTTCCATTTTAATTTATAATATAAAATGAACAAATGGTTGGTAAAGGTACGAAAGTTCTTAATAAATTGTTATTAGAGAGCAATATGTCCTAAGAAACTCCTAGCACATGTTTATGTTTTGTGTGCATGCAACTTTTTGATAATCTTGATATTCTTATGATCTACTTGTATTCCTCTAGATGAGATGTGATGTCCAAGAAAAATACCTTCATCCATCATCATAAAATATTTTTCAAGTTTTAGGGATAGATTGTAAGTTTCACACCATGTCAAAACATTGTCAAGCTTTCAATAGCTTCATCAAAAGTTTTACCACATACTATGAAGTCATCCATGTATATTTTGGCACAATCATTGGTCAAGTCAAACAAAATAGCAAGAACTACTTGTTGGGAAGTTGATGGGGTATTTCAAAGTCTAAAAGGTAAAATCCTATAAGTAAATTTTCCCCATGGGTAAGTAAAGGTTGTTTTCTCCTGATCATTACCTGCTACCTAAATTTGATTATAACCACTAAATCCATCAAGAAAACAAAAATATTTCTCTAACACTTGATTTATGAATGGTAATGGAAAATGGTCTTTATGTGTAGCCTTTCTCAGTTATATATAGTCAACTTACACCCACAAATTTTCATTTTTATTTGGAACAATAACCAATGATGAAATTCATCGACTATCAAAAATTGGGTAGATGAATCCTACTTCTAGCAATTTTTAATTTTATCTTTCATAATTTTGCATAAAGGAGGAATCAATCTCCCTTGTGGTTGTCTTACAGGTTTAACATCCTTTGTAAAATTGATTGAAGGTTTTATACGATGATATGGAGAGATTTTCTTTCAGTAAATTCCATTGGAAATGGTCATATATCTTGATCTACAACCAATGAAGGAAACTTTCATAGCAACCCATGATATTCCTAGAATAATTGGGTACCCATTCACAATATTTTGAGGTTGTAATACCAAAAATTCAAGTGTATATTCCTATGATGAAACTAATATAGTAATATTTTCAATTATTCCTTCTATTTTAGTAACTAACCTATCAGACATTTCTAATATTGTAACATAGGATGTAGGTTGTTTAAATGTAATTTTTGCATCATATCCTTCATCATAACGTTGATAGTTTTCCTAGGTCAATCAAACCATTAGATATTTGTAATTATCCTATGGCTACTATTGTGATAGGGTTTCCTGAATCACCATACCTCGATGGAATAAGATTTCCTATGATGATTCCTACTAACTCTCCATCTACTTGTATGGTTTCAAGTAATGCTTCATTGTTTCTTCTTGGTTTTCTCATACACAATTCTTGAACAATATTTTTTATTAATGGTACATCTTCAATATATTTTAGTAAAGGAATGGTGATATTTAAATGTTTTAATCCTTGTACCACATTTAATTTCGAAGCTATTAGTTCTAAATTTTTAAAGCATTAAGGATATGGTACTTGCTTTGATGAAAAATGGAATAATATTGAGTAAGGTTATAATTTTCTTTCCTATTTTCAAGATTTTTTTGTGGTCATTTTGATGTAGATGGGTCCTCTAATTTGCTTTATTTTTCTTCCATTTCTACAATAATATGTGAATTGGTTTTAGGAAGTGTATTTCATGAACACAATTGGATATTGTCACAATCAATGATGCTTATCATGGTTTTTTCTACTACTTTAGCCATGTAGATATGGGATACCTATTAAGTTTTATTTGGATTGGCCATAGGTTAAGTCGAGAGTGGGTTTTTTTTTACCTATTGTTATCTTTCCTAAGATTAATTTTTAGCAAGAATGGGTAATACCTACGTTACCCTTGGTATGGTTGATAATATGATCTCATTGCTTTTCTTGCATTTGTGTATGCATCCATGGTGGTTGATTCCATTGTTGATTCATCTATCCAAGTTGAGACTATTCCTAATATGACACCCATGGTGATTGATTCTAAGGATGTATTTCTAAATTAGGCCATGGCATAGACCAAGGATTATTTTCCCAATTTATGTGAAATTGAGAAGTGTTTTGGTATGTGTATTGAGGAAAAATACCTCCTTGTCTTGGTCCTAAAGTTAGGTTCTTATATAGGTTGAGAATGTTTCTCTAAGATATTTCTAAGTCCTAGTAATAATTGATATTGATCTATGGGATGTTATTTTTCACAAATACTATATATAACAAATATGAAAGTCTTATTTAAAGGACATTCATGAATAACATGTTTATTCGTACATATTACACAATAGATGTCTAATGGTTTAGTATATTTGGCCTTTGAATTTAATTCACCTAATGTCATGTTAATATGCACTAAGATGTTAGTTTTAAGATTACAAATCTCTTCCATCAATTATTTCATCATTTATATTATTACAATTTTTTATTCTTCTATGTTTTGTACAGGAATAATTTTTAAAGAGTTCCATGATTTCTTCAAGTTTGAGTATGCTTACATCTCCTTTTCCCATGGGATCCGATACTTCTATAGATTCATCTTGTAATCCTATCAAGAATATATTTTTACTAAGTTCTAGTCCTACACATCCATATCTTTTATGGACATTTAAAAAATATCCAAGTAGTCTTCCAAGGTTTCATCCTCTTCTTATTTTATCCTAAATAATTCATCCTTTTGATTCTTTACTCAACAATATTCTTGGTATTTCTTCAAAAATACTCTTTCCATTTTGTCCTAGGTTTAAATTGAATCAGGTGCTAAGCTTGTGAACCATTGTAAGGTTGAGTACTTTAATATGAAAGGAAATACTTAACTTTTTTGTTTTCATTTGTATAGTCAAAGGTTTGACATACAAACATAAACTCAAATAAAAACTGATCAAGATCCTCAAATGCAACTCCACTAAAACTTGGTAATACTGATGGTGAGATGGTTTTCATAGGAGATTTTAGAGTGGGATTCAATCGAATAGGGTACTCAAAGGTTCAGGTAAATATGTGGTTATTAACTATATTAGGAATATTACTTTCCATGATACATTCCCAACAATAAGCATAAATGTTTCTAAATTGGTTTGATCATATAGATTTGTTAGGAGTATATGATGATGAACTAACAATTTGCTCTTCTTGCAATTTTATCTCAGGTGTTTCTATACTTCTTGAAGATGATGATTATATTTCCAATTCAATATTTTAAGAGTTTGAAATTTAGGTAATTTAGGAATTGGTTCAACCCCTTTTTGTGGATATTTTCTACTTGTAATTGGTGGGACGTTTAATCTAATGAACCTATATTTTTGTCTCTTAACATATTCATACATTCTATTAAATAAAGAACTCTTATTCGAATGCATAAATATATAAGATGCAATCCCAAGCAATGTAACTATTTTCATGTAAATTTGTTTGTTTAATTTTTTTTTTTTTATAACTTCACAAGATAATAATTGAATGAATTATTTGTTATCTAACAATACCAATTTGTTCCTCGACAATGGACTCCAAAATTAGGAGTGTTAATAAGTTCATCATTTAATTCATTTATCAATCCAAGGTAGCATCCAAGGCTATATAAAATAGAAGATGTTGGAATTGTTGATTAGAAATCAAGGCATTAGTCTACCAAACCAAAATACAGAATCACAATATCTTTACTAAAATTAAACTAAATAGTATACTTGCATAAGAAAAACTAACTAGTTGGAGGAATTGAACTTGTTGAAGGTATGTTTATTGGAATTGAAATGATAGAAAAGTAATGTTCTAAAATGGAAATAACATAAATTTAAAATACTAGAAGATTAATGTTTCTAAATTGAAACACTGAATTAAAATTGAAAAGGAAAAGGGAATGAATTTGTCTAGTGATCATTCCTAGATCTTGGGACTAAGATAGTGAAGTTTACAACAATGAATAATTTTCTAATGTTGCACATTAACACATCATATTAAGGGATATGGCTTGAAAATTTGAAGGATGAAGTCATTTTGATTTGTAAATTAAGGTGAAAATATTTATAGACTTCATATTTAGCCTTAAATTATTTCTAACCTAGGTGGTAGGTGGAGTTTGCAAAGCAATACAATGTTGTTAAAAAAAAAGAAAAAAAAGAACAAAGAAAATCCAAATCAATAAAACGGCTTAGGGGATGTCCACTAGGGCTATAGATGCCTGGCTATTAGTGGAGCAATGTCTATTAAAAAGTCACATGAAAATTTAATCTAACACTTAGATGAGTAAGGCTATCTCCATCGGGGCTATAAATGCCTGACTGGAAGTGGAGCAATGTAGCGACACATTATTTCATGAGTAATATTTGTATAGCCTAATGTAAGGTAAGTGATGGAATCCATATTGTTTTGGAAAATGCAAAATGAAATCACTCTCACACACATTTAGAAAATGCAAATAATTCATGTGTTTCATTTGGAGTTATCTACCCCAATTTATTTGAGGTTGTTAGATGATTTGTTTTATGATCTTTGGTTTATTTGTTTTTAGAATTAGTTTTTTCATTTGAAATGCTCAGGATCATATCCCAATAGAGTCACCATTTGTTGTGACCATTCCACAACTAGCCCCAAACTTGGGGACCCACCTTTATTTTTTGGAATTTTTGTTAAATTTTGGTTTCTTTGCATGATAATTTTGATAGGTTGGTGTGTTGACTAGTGTCTCCTTTTGGTTTCTTTTAAGTTGTATAGTGTGTTGGTTAGGTTCTTTCTTATTTTTTTTTTTAGTTATAATGTTTTGAATTAAACCAATTCAAATATTTGAAATTAATTAAATCAAATTTAAAATTAAAAAAAAGAGAGAAAACAAGTAAAATTTAAATAAATAAATAAAAGAAAATAAAAATAGAAGAAAAACTAAAAAACAAATAAAAATAAGATATATATATATATATATATATATATATATATATATATATATATATATATATATATATATTAGGGATGCAATATTCACCATAATTTTAGGGACAAAAGGTATCCTTTAACGCTTTTACCAGTTCACCCTAATTTTTGATGGCATTTTGAATGCATTGATAGTTAGTTATCAAAACCTTGGCTACATTAGAAAGTTTTAATTTTGCAAATGTGACTATATTTAGGAATTTGACTATAATAAAAATAAGTATCCATTTCAAGGATCCAAATATTGAGGAACTAATGATCTCTTGAACCATCATAAATTTTAACTTCACATTTTTCTGGCATGTAGGCCATTGTGGTAGATTTTGACATCAGTAGAGTCACTTTGGACCACTATATCATTGACTTTTTCAACCAATAAACTAACTATAGTAGCTAAAGTGGCCATTTTCTCTAAAAAAATATATTCCATTTGGGATTGGGTATAATCTTGAAGTGGCTACAAACATATCCCTAAGGGTTACATTAATAGTGCTAATTTCAAGCACTTCATAAAAATAGTTTTCCAGCTTTTACAATAATGGCATATCTTATATTACAAGAGATAATTAATGAAAAATACTTATTTTCAATGATTAATTTGAGAAAATTACTCAAAATTAATCAAATTAATAATGTAGTAAGTAAATTAAATTTAGTATTTTTGACCTTATACCTTAGATAAAATTTGAAATTGGTCACAAAAAATGATGTCATCAATTTGACTTGTTAGAAGGAAAAACATGTGCTCCAAAAACAAAATTACCAACAGGTTCAAAGCCTCCACTAGAAAAGTTAATTCCTACCATACATACCACTTGCCAACCTCAATAGGCCAACTAGTTGAAAGAGGATTCAAAGTTACTTTTAAACAGCAAAACATTTTTCACCCTATGCATGTAGGATGTTAATTCATGTGTGCTATGAGAAAAAGCAACCAGAGTTGTCCATGCTTGAACTGGTTGTAAACATTTGTCACAGCCAATCACAGGCTATAAAGATAACAATTGTTTATTGATAGGAACTTGTCCCAACCATTGAAAGTCCATTTGATATTTCATCAATGGACATAAAAAATTAGAGGTTTTTTCATGAAGAAAAAATCTTGAATCATCCTAAAAAAAATTATGAAAAAATGGTGGTAAATTAAACTTATTTTAATTCATGTTTTATCTACTCCCATTTTTTGTTACTTTTAGAAAACTCCAATGGTTGAATTGTATGGATAGTTGTTGATTCATGTCATTATGATGCAATAAAAAAGTTGGGGAAGTAATTGCTATGTGTCAAATAAAACACAACCTTTCATGTCATGGAAAATCAAAAGCCACTCGATGTGCTTTAGAAGGGTGAATCAATTTTTTTTAAATATGGAGAGCCTAAAGTGCACTGATAATTGGTCATGTGTCATTGGAAAATATGAACATTCACAGTGATGGTAAACAATGCTCTGTCTTTTATAAAATATCAACTTCATGCTTTATTTCCTTATAATCCACCTATTGAAATACCTTGGCTTTCTATTAGGCTTATTTTGATGTCCTTGTCACCAGTTAAAATACATCAATTTTTGTATACATTTTCCATTGCATTTTATGTTGGACATTTTAAGTCCCTAAGTCAAAGTTGTCATTGATGTCACCAAATGAAATCATCATTAATACCAAATATTTTAGCAGGAAATAGAGGGGATAAAAATGGTTATTTAATATCCAGGAAGAAGGTGAAAGATCAAGTGAAACCATGCAAAATATAGAAGTTAAAAAGGGGTTATAATATTTATTTTATAAATTATTTAAATTCAGTGTGAATTTAAATTTTATAAATAAATATTAAAGGTACTTTATCAAAGGTATAATATTATAATAGTGGTTATTATAATATTAAATATGCCATGGTGAAAACCTAAATAAAATATTTATAATTCTTATTATAATGTTTTATAAGGCAAAATTGGGTTTTATAAAGTCTAAAGATATTTTAATAAACCCAAATGATGGGTTTAATACCAAAGGCATTCGAAGCCTTTATGACCTCCATCGATGTCATAGAAGACAACAAGGAAAGCACAAATATTTTCAAAGTAGTGGAAGAAGCATATAAATACTATGCCTAAAGTTCAAATTTGTTATCCTTGCTCTAAAGTAAAAATATTGGCTTGCGGACATCTCATGGCTCTAAGCAATGATGCTTCAGGGGCAACCATGAGTTCTTCTCAAGTTGTTTGGTTTCTGATCCATTAAAAAATGGAGAGCATACTCCCTTGGCTTGAAGAAAAAAATAGACGAAGAAAAAAAAAATGGGGGGAAATGAGGGGGGAGGGAGGATTTCCATGAGGGATATCCCCCCTCAAGGGTTTCACAGGGCAGGGAAAGCCTGCTCTGATACAATGGCTCTTCTTAGGATCTTGCATGAATCTAAAAATAAGGCCAACCGAATAGCAAATATCTGGTCTAGTTGAAGTTAAGTAGATCAAACTTCCAACTAGTTGCCTATAAAGTGTACCATCAACCCTTTCTTCTTCATCATTATTTAGCAATTTCAATCTAGTTTCCATGGGAGTTAGAGAGGGCTTACACTCCTCCATGTGAAACCTCTTCAAAATAGACTGAATGTACTTAGCTTGTGAGATAAAAATCTTACCAGGTTGTTGCCATACCTCTATTCCTAAGCAATAGTGGAGGAGGCCTAAATCTGTCATCTCAAAGTTCTTGCATAAGTCCTCTTTGAGCAACCTTATTCCTTCTATGTCATCACCTATAATGAGGAGATCATCCACATACAATGTAATCAAAATGATGCGGTTCCTCCAATGTTTTACATAGAGTGTAGATTCTGCTGCAAATCTAGTGAAACCAAGGTTGAGGAAATATGAGTCAATCTTTGCATACCAAGCTTGGGGTGCTTGCTTCAACCCATATAGATCTTTCTTTAATCTGAGGACTTTGTTGTCTTGTCCTTCAACTATGTACCCTGGTGGTTGTTTCACATACACTTCCTCCTTCAAATGACCATTTAGAAATGCACTTTTGACATCCATTTGATATATTGGCCAATTTTTTTGAGTTGCCATAGCAATAACTGTCCTGATTGTAGTCATATTAGCCATAGGAGCAAAGGTCTCCTCATAATAAATTCCATCTTGTTGCTTATAGCCTTGAGCTACTAGGTGAACCTTGTAGCGATCTAGTGAGCCATCTACTTTATATTTTTCTTTGTATACCCATTTTGTGCCTATGGTATATTTTCCTTTGGGTAAATCAACTAACTCCCAAGTGTGATTCCTTTCAATGGAATCCAATTCCTGATCCATGGAATGAACCCATTTAGGATCACCAAGTGCTTCTTTGACATTAGAAAGTTGGCTAAGGACTTTGGCCATTAGTGCATAATTCACTTGGTTTCTTAGGGCTGAAGGCCTTTTACCTATATAGGTGGGAAAATGATTTTGGGCTTCATCTATTGTGGCTTGAACCCACTTGGGTAAAGGATTGGATGTTGTTACTTGATCATTATGAGGAGGAGATGGAGGACATGGATTATTTGTAGGAAGTTATTTTTGTGGATGAATTTCTTTATTTATGAGTGAAGGAGAAGAACTAGATGATATTGTATGCATGAATGGAGCAACTATTTCATTTGTTATTTCTAAAGTGGGGTATTTAGGAGGATTAGATGGGGGATACTCATGAAAGGTAACATCCCTAGATAAAATTGTTTTCTTGGAAATAGTCTCATATAATTTATATGCATTGGCACTATCACTATAGCCAACAAAGATGCATTTTTGGCTCTTATCATCAAACTTCTTCCTTTTCTTATGAGGAATATGAGCATAGGCATCACATCCAAATATTCTAAAATGGCCCACATAGGGCATTCTTCCAATCCATGCTTCTTCAGGTGTTCTTTCATGTAAGGCCTTTGTGTATGACCTATTAGTCAAGTATGCAGCAGTAAGAACAGCTTCTCCCCAAAATGAGTTAGGTAATAGAGCAGCATGTAACATTGATTTTGCCCTTTTTGTGATTGTTTGATTCATCCTCTCAGCAACTCCATTTTGTTGTGGGGTATAAGGGGTTGTGAATTGTCTCCTTATCCCATGATACTTACAAAAATTAAAGAATTCATTGGAGAAATATTCTCCACCATTATCTGATCTTAAGGTGGAGATTTGATAGCCACTTTCTCTTTCAACAAGTGCAATGAATTATTTTAACTTATCAAGGGCTTGCCACTTATATTGAATTAGATAGATCCATACCTTTCTACTGTAATCATCAATGAAAGTGTAGTATTTTGCTCCTATATAATATTGAACAGACATTGGCCCACAAATGTCTGAATGAGTCAATTGCAAAGGTTTATTAGCCCTCCATGCCTTTCCTATTTCAAATGGTTTCCTATGGTGTTTTGCTATTACACATGGCTCACAAAAACATTTTGACTCCTTAAGATGTGGAATTCCTTTAACTAATCCTTTTGTAGCCATCATTTGAAGATTATTAAAATTTAAATGTCCCAATCTTTCATGCCACATGTACTCCAAAGAGAAAGTTGTTGTTGTATGCAAAGATGTTTGTGTTATAGATTTTGTAAGGAGGTAGTAAACACCATCCCTTTTCACTCCCATGGCCTTGAAATTGCCATTGGGTTCCTTAATGTAGCATTTTTGTTTTTCAAAATAGACATTATAGCCCTTATCAATAAGTTGTCCAATAGAAAGAAGACTCTTTTTAAGACCAGACACATACAAAACATCTATTGCAGGAATATTATTACCATCATGCAAAGTAAGTGGTGCCTCCACAACACCTACAATGGGTAGAGCACTTTCATCACCAAAATTAATGAATTGATTTGATGTGGGCTGAACCTTGGTCAACCAATATTGCCTTCCTGTCATGTGCTTTGCTGCTCCAGAATCAATATACCAACATTCTTTATCTTCAACATTAACTTGGTTGGCTACATACAATGTGTTCATATTATTATTTTATGGTTCTCCCTATTCTCTTTGCCTTTGATAGCAATTAGCAATATTATGATTCCATTTTCCACAATATTCACACCCTTATTGATTGTTGTTTTGACCCCCTTGAGGTCTTGTTTGCCATATTTGCTGCTGCTCATATTGCTGCTATTATGGTTGCTGCTGGTACTATTGCTGACGTGGTTGTTGATGGTACTATTGATTTGGCTGGTGTTGGTACTGTGTGTATCTCTGGTGTTGTCTACCCCTTTGATTCTGATTATGCTAATTTTGACCCTTGTTTTGTTTAGGCTATAGAGTTGCCTTGGTGGAAAAAGTTGTTGATGTGGCTTCAATTTCTTCATCTTTGATTAGGTCTTGCTCATGCTTCTTAAGTAGGATCTCAATATCCTCAAGTTTTGAATTCATTGTTTTACCACTCAAGTCTAACATGGTAGCATAGGAGTGAAACTTTGAAGAAAGACCATGTAACATTATTGGAATTAATTCATTATCATCTAGGGTTTTACCAGCAACTAAGAAATCATTTTTAATAGACTTCACTTCCATAAGATAATCAATAAGTGAGCCTTTCATACATATATTGGGCAATTTTTGTTTGAGATACAAAATATTATCTTAACTTGGCCTATCAAACAATCTATTGAGAGCATCCCATGCTTGTTTAGTTTTTTTTGCAGCCCTTATAGTTTCTCTGCATTGAATTCCTATAGCTAGCTTGATTAAACTTAAAGCTATGTTGGAATTCTTCTCAAATTGTGCTTTTTCTTTAGGGTCTGTAGGTGCAGTGAGTGGGTCTTCATTATCCTGCCTATCTCTCACAAAATCCCACATGTCATTCATCATTAATATTGACTCCATATCATACTTCCAATTTGCAAAATTCTATGCTCCTTCAAGTTTCTTTGTAATTCCACTTAATATATTTGTAGTAGCCATGCTTTAGAAAAGGATAAAAAAGAAAAGGGAGCTCAAAAAAGGATGAAGTAAGAACGACAAATGCCAAATTAGATCCCTCAAAAAAATCTAGGGTACACTACTGAAGATCCAGAGGAGGGTTCGCCTAGTTTTTCCACTCTGAATCTTCAAGAGATTCCAACAGTGGGAGGGTTAAGTTGAACATAAGTGCCTTTCTCTATCCAAACAGAGTAAGAATTAGAATTTTTCCAGACCTTTATACCAAAATACTCAATATACCCGCCATTACGTGAGGGAGACTGTAACTATTTGAGTAGTTGATACGTGGAACATAGGCAATTCTGAAATAGAATAACTTGCCAGACCTATATACCAAACTACTCAATATACCCGCCCTTACGTGAGGGAGACTATAAGTATTTTGATAAGTTTGATACGTGGAACATAGGCGATTATAAAAGTGTGATGCTTGCTTTTTGTAGAATTATTACAATCAATGTGTCAATGTATTATTGCTGAAAATGCATGTATGTGTTTGCTTGCTTGTATATGGCTTAGTGTCAAGTGTGTATGAATTGTAACTACACTTGATTAGAATTATAAAAACCACAGTCATGCAAGGGTGATAGCAAGCATAAATGTATACAAAGCCCAAATAGAAGATGCAAGCAACAAACACCTAGTGGCCAAGAGAGTGCCACAAAATGAATCCATCGACAAGGGACAAGGGGCCGTAAATCACCCCTTAAGTTGATGATTTGTATTGAAAACTTGGCTAAAACAAATTAGCCCCAAATGTGCCTCCAAAATATGAGACAATATCAATGCCTTCTTTTACAATATTGCCCCCAAATTCAATATATGACTTGGTATAATGTCCTCCCTAAAGACTTAGAATTGTGCCTCTTACAAGGTTGTCAAAATTATCAACCAAGAGTGTCGGATGTAACCGAAAATGCACTCTTTTTACAATCTCATATTTGACTTAAAATTCAGTTGAGTAAATGATCTCAAAACTAAAAACAAACTGCTCCAATGGATTCCCCTCAAAAAATTCTTTTGAATGACTATATATAAGCCTATAGTCAGATACTTGATGTTTTCTCACTGTGCGCAGGCTCTCAAGGCGATCCACAAATTATGGTAAAACTGGCTGTGAGTTGGCAGTATTCAAATCACTCAAGCAAACATTAGTGTAGTTTCTTCCTCAATTGCAAGTAATATGTACCCAAGTGTACAGCCAATGTGCCATGCAAAATAAAAAACATTAAACCGTTAAAGTACAACATTGTGTGTCTCTTCTCTCCAGAGCCCGCTAAAAATCCTCACATGCCTCTATGCACCAAACATCAACAACATCTTCCATCGACGCGTTGTTCGGTTGCTCCTCAAAAATGAACCTAAGCATTGTCTAATATTTTGTACAATAATTGGCTCAATCGCATCGTCCAACCATCACAGCCTTCAATCCATGATAATTTCCTTGGGACTGCAGCAGCACAACGATCAAATTGGCACGTGGGCACTAGGTACGCTGATCTAGTTTCAGGTAATCGTCTAGGCTTTGATCTCATGAAATCAATTAAAGGCTTTTTTTTGGGTACTTACCATGTTGAAATAGTGTCAAAATCGATCCATTTTAGACGTGTAGTTGCTACAGTTCATAGGCGGGTCACACTGTGCATCGGGGCTGTAACAACTTCTCTTAAATCACCAATATTTTTAGCAAGAAATAAACATTGGATTCTAGTATTGCAGTAGATAAGTAGGGCCTGCCCTTTCATGTAGATGAAAAAAATATATAGTAAAAAAAATAGTGCACAATGGACTGTCACTCTCAGTTGCACACGACTGCTTAATGAAAAATTTTCTTTTTGCAGAAAAAATGTAGGCAACAAAATACCGCTTTGCAATAAAATACAAATATAGTTGCACTCACAACCAGAATACTTTCAAAGGTCATGACCTCAACTACAATAAGAGCCACACATATTTAAAAAAATAAGCAAATCCAGACTCAAACTTATGGTAATCAATCTAAAAAAAATAGTAAAATCAAGACATGTACTCAGATTGCGAGGATTGTCCTTTTCCTATTAACTTATGAAGTTTCTGGTTTCTGATCCACTCAATGAGTGGAGAGCATACTCCCTAACTCCATAGACAAATCCCACAGGTGGATCTCACCACTCTGATACCAAATTTTGGGAGGAGAAACTGAAGGGATTGATTTTATTGATGCAAATGGTTACAATATATAGGCATAAGCCTATATTCAACACATGACACTTGTCAAGAGAAACTGAAAAGTTTCAAGGTGAAGGCATAGTGCACTTTAACTATAAAAAAGACATGGTCTAGTGGCATTTTGGAAAGCGTTAAAGTGTTGGCTTGCAAGGGAATTCATGTTCGAATCATGATGGGTGCATCGTGAGGTGTGTTGAGTGAAGTGCCTATGATGCACGTTCTTTTACCAAGGTAGAAGGAGAGAGTGGAGATTAAGAAGCATGTGGTGCTTCGTTAATCTCAATGAGCGCTTGGCTCATGTGGAGACTTTGGCCATGGTTAAGGTGCTCATAGGGGGCAACGTTGAGGGTTCAATTCCCTCCAAAGGCAAAGGTAATATTTTTTATTTTATTTTTAATTAAATGCCTAAGTTGGAGGTATAAGGTTGTTTAGTGGTTGAGTTTGGAAAGGTTGCTTTGTAATAAAGTTGTGGTAGTTGAGAATTACCTTTAGGAGTTATAAGGAGAATTCTATTTTTATTTTTAAGTCTTAAAATTGCTATTGTGGAATATTGAAAGGTTAAGACTTTGTGGGTAGTATGTTATTTTGAATTAGGGGTTTTTGTGACTATTGTGAGGATATTGATTATTATTTAAGTTGGAGTGATAAGGTGTAATTTTGATATTATTTTTGTGATATGTTTTGTTGAAGAAAATTATCCTCTAACCCTTATTGAGATTGGAAAAGAAGTAATTGTGAGTGTGGCAGATTTGTGAGGTCAACTACTTGACATTCAAAAAGGTATGGGAAAATTCTTCTTTGGTTGACTTGGTTGATTGGCTTTATTGAAAATTAAGTTTGGAGTGAAAAGGACTTGATTAGGGTTTTCTTTTCGAAAGTGGTTGAGTTATTGCTTCAAGGTTTTCTGATTTGAGAGTTGAGATTAAAACCTTGTTTTATTAGCATTGTTGTTGAGATCATTGGTTGAGTGAAGTGTTTGAGTTAATGCTTCAAGGTTTTCTGAAATTGAGAGTTGTGATTAAAACCTTGCTTGATGAGCATGGTTGTTGAAGTGAGTTGTTATGCAAAGAACTTGAACTAGGGTTTGAAAAGATCATGAGTATCATTGTTATGTGAGATTTGTTGTTGAGCATTGTTGGAAATATTTTGAGTTGGATGATACATGCTTGGGCTAGGGTTTGTGAGCAAGAGTTGTTTCTTGAAGTGATTGGTTGAGTAGAGTTGATTGAGCCTAGTCAAGTGGATGTATGAAGTGATTGTTCAAGTTCCATAAAACAAACTATTCTATATTCTGATTTGAGTTGAGATTGAGTTTTGAGAATAGAACATATTGAGTCTCTAACAATTATCTTTATGCTTCTATGATATTGAGTTGAGAAAGTGATTGAGTTTTGAGTATAGAACATATTGAGTCTCTAACAATTCTCTTTATGCTTCTATGAGATTGAGTTGAGAAAGTGATTGAGTTTTGAGTATAGAACATATTGAGTCTCTAACAATTCTCTTTATGATTCTATGAGATTGATTTGAGTTGAGAAAGTGATTGAGCATTGAGTAAAGAACATATTGAGTCTCTAACAATTCTCTTTATGTTTCTATGAGATTGGAAAAGTTATATGTGGACTTGTTAAGAAGATTTGAACAAGTTCTATGTAAGCTTATTGAGCATATTTGGATAGATTTTGTGTGGACTTGTTGAGCATATTTTAATAGGTTCTGTGTGGACCTATTAAGCAAACATGGATAGGTTTTGTGCGTACATGTTGAGCAGATTTGGATAGGTTGTGTGTGGACTTATTGAGCAGATTTGGATAGGTTTTGTGTGGACCTATTGAGAAGAGTTATGCAAGTTCTATGTGGACCTATTGAGAATATTTGGATAGGTTCTGTGTGGACCTGTTGAGTAGATTTGGATAGGTTCTGTGTGGACCTATTGAGAAGATTTGGATAGGTTCTGAGTGGACCTATTGAGTAGATTTGAGTAGGTTCTGAGTGGACCTATTGAGAAGATTTGTGCTAGACCGACTAGACTATGTTTAGTGTAGATTTGAGTGGACTTGTGCTAGACCGACTAGACTGTGTTTAGTGTAAGAGTTGAGAAGATTTGTGCTAGACCGAATGGACTATGTTTAGTGTAGATTTGAGTGAGCTTATTGAGAAGACTTGTGCTAGACCGAATGAACTATGTTTAGTGCAAGATTGAGCAAATTTGTGCTAGACTTATTGGACTATGTTTAGTATAGAATTGAGATAGAGATTTGGAGGTGATAGATAAGAGAGGATAGAGTCTCTTGTGGATAGAGATCCATCAGCTAGGGTAGTGAGGATAGGTATTCTAAGTGGGGACAAGAGTCTTCAGTGGAGAGAGATCCACAAGCCAGTGCAGTGGAGGCAGTCATCTTCTAGAGGATCACCAGCCAAAGTAGAGGAGAAGGAGTTCTCCTGTGGATAGAGATCCACAAACTAGATTTAGGGGATCAACATCTCCTTTGGATAGAGGTCCATAAATATTGTAATTGGGAAGGATTCCCAAGAGATTATTTGAGAAATATTTAGAAGAAATATTTTCTCCATGGAGGTAGCCATATTTGGGTGAACCACGTTAAATATGTGTCTCTATTGTGTATGGTGTTTTGTGCATTGCTTTGATTACTACTATTGATACTACTATCTATACACTGCATAATATTGATTTGAAAGAAAAGTAAAAAGTGCTCTTATATTATTCACCCCCCTCTCAGTATAAGCTTATGTTCTTCAATTGGTATCAGAGTGGGTTCCTTTAGAAGAGTTTGATAGCTTGAAGGAAAAGCGATCAAGAACACAATGGATCAAAAGGATCAAAGGGATGGGTCCATCAATAATATAGTACTAGTCTTTGATGGAAGTGACTTCTTGTATTGGTGTATGCTAATGAGATTTCACCTGATGGCACTTGGTAATGAAGTTTGGGATGTAGTGGAACTTGGATATGATTCAACAGTCAATCCTCCTACAGATAAGGAAGGTAAGCTTCTAATGCATGCAAATTCAAGAGCTATGAATGCAATTATAAAAGGATTGCGTAGATCAGAATCTATGAAGGTTATGGATTGTAAAACAACAAAAGAAATGTGGGAACTACTGCATAACATATATGAAGGAGATAAAGGTGTCAGGAAAGCTAAGATCAAAAATATCAAAGGAGAATTTGAAAACCTAAGAATGCGGGATGATGAAAACATTCATGACTATCTCAGTAAGATTGATGAACTTGTACATGAGATGAGAGGTCTTGGAATGAAGGTCGATGAATCTGATGCTTGTGATAAGATCTTGAGAACTCTTCCAAAAAGGTACAGTGAAAAGGTTTATGCTATAGAAACATCAATTGATAGTGATTGTCTGACAAGAAATTCTTTACTTGGCATGCTTACAACTTTTGAGATAAGAACAAAAGATCCTATCCCTCCAAAAGAGGTTGCATTCAAAGTGAACAAGAAGATAAAGGGTAAGATGTCAGAATCAAGCAGTGAGTCATCCAGTGATGAAGAAGCTAATTATGGTAGAAGAGATAAAGGTTCCAGAAGACCCATAGATCTAAGATCTGTTAAGTGTTTCAATTGTGGAAAGTATGGATATTTTGCAACAGATTGTAAAGAGCCAAAGAACAACAATGGTGAAGAAGAACAGGATCACAGGTACAGGGAATTAGAAAGATACAGGCACCAAAATAAAAGCAAGGATGGACAAAGCAGACAAGGAAATAAGTTCTTCCAAAGACAAAAGAGAAGCTACTATGCGGATAATGCAAGTAAGTACTCAAATGATAGTGATGCTAGTTTTTTAGACAATGATAGAGATGAAGTCCTATTTATGATTGAAGAGAAAGAACCAGTTAAGAAAATGACTCTAGTTATTCTCAAGTGTTTTAGATGTGGTAGATTTGGACATCTTGAAGATGATTGCACAAGGGATGGTTATAGTTTCAGTGATGATGACTATGAAGATGCACTTGAAAGACCAGATGAAAATATTCTAATGGCATTAGAAGAAGAAGTGAGTGATCCTATAGAAGACAAGCCAAAAGAAAGTAATGATGTGGACAAAGGTAAACAAATAGAGGATTATTCAGCAGAGAATGGTTATGATCTCAAGGGAGAACTCATCTATGCCCTTGACATGGTAAAGAAGGTAAGAAAGCAACACTCTAAGCTTGAAATTCAGTTTCAAGAATGTGATGAAGAAATATTATTGCTCATAGAGGATTTAGAAAAATCAAAGGCTAAGGCAAAGAAGTTCAAAGATAAGTTAGAAGCAAAGATCTTGGAATGTGAGAAGTTAACACAAGAAGTGGCTCTACTAAAGGAAGATGTAGAAGACTCCAAGAATAAGCTATACAAGTATGTAAATAGTGCAAAGAGTGTGGATAAAATAGTCAAGATACAAAGAGGAGCAACAAACAAGACAGGTCTTGGTTCTAAACAGGTACAAAATAAATGGGAAGAAAAGTCTACTTCAAGTCTTGAAGAAGAAGAAAATTTAGATGAAGATACATCAGAAGAAGATAGTGTAAGAGGGAGTGAGACATCAGAGGATGAGTTGGACAATAAAGAGTTCAACAAAGATAGGAACAATGCACAAAAAAGATACAGATGGAACAACAATCAAAACAAGAGACCAATGAGGTCAAGACAAGGAAGCTTCAATGGAAGATGTTTTTCATGTCACAAGTTTGGGCACATGGCTTCACAGTGTAGGACACATGAAAGACAAGAATATGGGAAAGGATAGATTTTTCATGGGTATTGCTACTCATGCAATGAGTTTGGTCACAAGGCAATGAATTGCAGGATTCATGACAGAAGAGGATATGGCTTCACTAGGAGAAATCCTAAGACATTTGCACCTCCAAGGAATAATAACATTAAGTGTTATAAGTGCAATAATGATGGTCACACAACAAAATGGTGTAGAGAAAATATTCTAGAAATAGGTATGAATAGGAACAAGAATATGAACAGGAACAGGAACATGGATAAGAAAAAGAATAGGAACATGAATGATGAGAAGAACAGGAATAGGAACATGAACAAGAACAGGAATAGGAATGATGACAGGAATAGGAATGATGACACAGATAGAAACAATCAGAAGAATCAAAAAATTTAGAAAATAAAGGAAGAGGATAAAGGCAAAGAACAATGCCTTTTGGGAGTAGAAATACTCCCACCCTAGAATTAACCACCTCAAAGGAGGTGGGGGAGGGGCTAAGCTAAGAGGCTCATTCTTAGCCCCGAGCCCCAAAGGTGACCCTTTGCCATTGATGTCAAAGGGGGAGAGATTTGTGTATTGGGGAGAGATTTGATATGGGGAGAGATTTGATATTTGAGAGAGCATTGAGCTAGGGGGAGCAATGTCCCAAGGGGAGTAGAAGGAAAAATAAAGGTCAGGTTTCGGTAAGAAGAGTATGGGTTGCCATCAATGACAAAGGGGGAGATTGTTGGATATTTTGAGTCCCTAAGTCAAAGTTGTCATTGATGTCACCAGATGAAGTCATCATTAATACCAAATATTTTAGCAAGAAAAAAAGGGGATAAAAATGGTTATTTGATATCCAGGAAGAAGGCCAAATATCAAGTGAAACAATGCAAAAGACAGAAGTTAAAAAGGGGTTATAATATTTATTTTATAAATTATTTAAATTCAGTGTGAATTTAAATTTTATAAATAAATATTAAAGGTACTTTATCAAAGGTATAATATTATAATAGTGGTTATTATAATATTAAATGTCCCATGGTGAAAACCCAAATAAAATATTTATAATTCTTATTATAATGTTTTATAAGGCAAAAGTGGGTTTTATAAAGTCTAAAGATATTTTAATAAACCCAAAGGTTGGGTTTAAGACCAAAGGCATTCGAAGCCTTTATGATCTCTGTCGATGTCATAGAAGACAACAAGGAAAGCACCGATGTTTTCAAAGTAGTGGAAGAAGCATATAAATACTATGCCTAAAGTTCAAATTTATTATCCTTGCTCTAAAGTGAAAAGATTGGCTTGCAAAAGAAAGAGCTCGTGAGTGTATGCAAAAAATATGACAACAAAGTGTTGAAGAGAGGAAGCTTCGATTTTTGAAGTTGCATAAGACAACGTGGTCTAGTGGCATTTTGGAAAGCATGAAAGTGCTGGCTTGCAAGGGAATTCATGTTCGAATCACGATGGGTGCATCGTGAGGTGTGTTGAGTGAAGCACCTATGGTGCATGTTCTTTTGCCAAGGCGGAAGGAGAGAGTGGAGATTAAGAAGCACATGGTGCTTCATTAATCTCAATGAGTGCTTGGCTCGTGTGGTGACTTTGGCCATGGTTAAGGTGCTCATAGGGGGCAACGTTGAGGGTTCGATTCCCTCCAAAGGCAAAGGTAATATTTTTTATTTTATTTTTAATTAAATTCCTAAGTTGGAGGTATAAGGTTGTTTAGTGGTTGAGTTTGGAAAGGTTGCTTTGTAATAAAGTTGTGGTAGTTGAGAATTACCTTTAGGAGTTATAAGGAGAATTTTATTTTTATTTTTAAGTCTTAAAATTGCTATTGTGGAATATTGAAAGGTTAAGACTTTGTGGGTAGTATGTTATTTTGAATTAAGGGTTTTTGTGACTATTGTGAGGATATTGATTATTATTTAAGTTGGAGTGATAAGGTGTAATTTTGATATTATTTTTGTGATATGTTTTTTTGAAGAAAATTATCCTCTAACCCTTATTGAGATTGGCAAAGAAGTAATTGTGAGTGTGGCAGATTTGTGAGGTCAACTACTTGACATTCAAAAAGGTATGGGCAAATTCTTCTTTGGTTGACTTGGTTGATTGGATTTATTGAAAATTAAGTTTGGAGTGAAAAGGACTTGATTAGGGTTTCCTTTTCGAAAGTGGTTGAGTTATTGCTTCAAGGTTTTCTGATTTGAGAGTTGAGATTAAAACCTTGTTTTATTAGCATTGTTGTTGAGATCATTGGTTGAGTGAAGTGTTTGAGTTAATGCTTCAAGGTTTTCTAAAATTGAGAGTTGTGATTAAAACCTTGTTTGATGAGCATGGTTGTTGAAGTGAGTTGTTATGCAAAGAACTTGAACTAGGGTTTGAAAATATCATGAGTATCATTGTTATGTGAGATTTATTGTTGAGCATTGTTGGAAACATTTTGAGTTGGATGATACATGCTTGGGCTAGGGTTTGTGAGCAAGAGTTGTTTCTTGAAGTGATTGGTTGAGTAGAGTTGATTGAGCCTAGTCAAGTGGATGTATGAAGTGATTGTTCAAGTTCCATAAAACAAACTATTCTATATTTTGATTTGAGTTGAGATTGAGTTTTGAGAATAGAACATATTGAGTCTCTAACAATTCTCTTTATGCTTCTATGAGATTGAGTTGAGAAAGTGATTGAGTTTTGAGAATAGAACATATTGAGTCTCTAACAATTCTCTTTATGCTTCTATGATATTGAGTTGAGAAAGTGATTGAGTTTTGAGTATAGAACATATTGAGTCTCTAACAATTCTCTTTATGATTCTATGAGATTTATTTGAGTTGAGAAATTGATTGAGCATTGAGTAAAGAACATATTGAGTCTCTAAAAATTCTCTTTATGTTTCTATGATATTGGAAAAATTCTATGTGAGCCTTTTGAGCAAATTTGGATAGGTTCTAATGTCGCGATATCGCGACAATTTTCTTCCTTGCTTCCTTTTCTGCTCCTTAGGTCACGATTTCGTGACATGTGACAAAATCATGACATTTTATTTTTTGACCCTTCATGTTTCCTTTCGATTGTGATTTCGTGACATGTCACGAAATCACAATGTTTTTCTCCTCTGGCCTTTCCTATGTTCTTTTGGTCACAAAATCATGACACATCATGATTTCATGACATTTTTCTTTGAACGTCCTCTCCCTCCTGATTTGGTCACGATTTTGCGACATGTCACAAAATCGTGACATTTTTCTGTGGACACCTTCTTTCTCCTTCTTTGGTCACGATTTCATGACATGTCACGAAATCGTGACATTTTTCACTCCTGCACCTTGCTTCATACTTTTGTCATGATAATGCGACATGTCACGATATCATGACACTTTTCCTCCCTTGCACCTTCTTTCATATTTTGGTCATGATTTCACGACATGTCGTGAAATCGCAACATTTTTGCTCCGCACCTTCTCTCTCCTTCCTGAGCCATGAAAATGTGACATGTCACGATATTGCGACACTTTTCTTTGTCATGATATTGCGACATCGAGGAAAACACTTAGAATTTTTTTTGTTGATGCAAGATTACTCTGCTGCCACCGGATGCTCCTGCATAAGCCTATTGAGCATATTTGGAAAGGTTATGTGTGGAACTGTTGAGAAGATTTGGATAGGTTATGTGTGGACCTGTTGAGCATATTTGGATAGGTTTTATGTGGACCTATTGAGCAAAGGTGTGCAAGTTCTATGTGGACCTGTTGAGCAGATTTGGATAGGTTCTATGTGGACCTGTTGAGCTTACTTGTGTAGGTTTTGTGTGGACCTGTTGAGCATCTTTGAACAAGTTTTATGTGGACCTATTGAGAAAAGTTGTGTAGGTTTTTTGTGGACCTATTGAGCAGATTTAGACAAGTTCTAAGTGGACCTATTGAGCATATTTGAGTAGGTTCTAAGTGGACTTATTCAGTAGATTTATGCTAGACTAACTGGATTGTGTTTAGTGTAAATTTGAGTGGACTTGTGCTAGACCGACTGGACTGTGTTTAGTGCAAGAGTTGAGCAGATTTGTGGAAGACCCAATGGGTTGTTTTTAGTGTAGATTTGGGTGAGCTTATTGAGCAGCCTTATGCTAGACAAAATGAACTATGTTTAGTGTAATATTGAGTAGATTTGTGCTAGATCGACTAGATTGCATTTAGTACAAAATTGAAACAAATATTTGGAGGTGACAAAGTAGAGAGGATAGAGTATCTTGTGGATAGAGATCCATTAGCCAAGGTAGTGAGGACAAGTCTTCTAAGTGGGGATAGGAGTCTTCAGTGGAGAGAGATCCACAAGCCAGTGCAATGGAGGTAGTATTATTCTAGAGGATGACTAGCCAGAGTAGAGAAGAAGGAGTTCTCATTTGGAAAGATATCCATAAACTAGATTTAGGGGATAAACATCTCCTTTGGATAGAGGTCCATAAATATTGTAATTGGGAAGGATTCCCAAGATATTATTTGAGAAATATTTAGAAGAAATATTTTCTTCATGGAGGTAGCCATATTTGGGTGAACCATGTTAAATCTGTGTCTCTATTGTGTATGGTGTTTAGTACATTGCTTTGATTACTACTATTGATACTACTATCTATACACTGCATAATATTGATTTGAAAGAAAAGTAAAAATTGATCTTATACTGTTCACCCTCCCCTCCAAGTATAAGCTTGTGTTATTCATTTTATAGCATGTAATGACGATCTACATTCAAATATTTTATGATGATGAAACATTTTCCAACAATTATTGTGAATTTATTCAATGGTTGAATAGCATTTAAATGCAGAAATCAATGAAATAAAGACCAATTGGCCAAGTGATAATGATTTCTAGGACTTAAAATTTGAGCTTCATTTGTTGGAAAACATTAACTAGTGGCCTAAGGGCCTCACAAACTATCAATAGCTCATTTAAGAGCTAATATTATGTTCTTCCAACAATGTCTTCTCCATTTGACTATCATGTGATTTAACAAATATGATTACAACAAGAAAATTAACAACTAATGTAAACTATAATTTGTGTAAACTAGAGATTCCAAATGTTGGGCCCTATATATTGCATAATGAATCTATAATAAGGCATTGGAAATAACCCAAAATCTAAGTGATCAAAATGAGAGCTCTAATACTAATGATGTGGATTTACAAATGAGAGTTGTAATACTAATACTATAGCTATGTAAATTCTCAACCGAGTTTATAACTGCAACAATGTATACTCATCACTAAGTTTATAACTACCGTTTTACATTTTCCTTGGTGTGCTTTTAACTATAGTGAAAAATTAGTTTGTTGATGTGTATGTTGTGCGTGTAAAAAAATTAGAATGCTCTTGATATCTGTTTTTATTGAGATGTGATTTTTTATGAAAAGTTCTATGTTTTGTTAAGTAAAAGGGCTATAGTTTTCACATTTTGTATTAGAGCAATTGCTAGTATTGAGTTGGAACAATTTTGTGTTCCTAATATTCTAACCATTTGTCATGACCAATAATAACTCTCTTCATATTCCATAGTTTAATGAATAAGATTATTACTACTTGAGCATTAAGATAAGAACATTGTTAACTAAGAAAAATTATTTGGATATTTTTGAGGATAGTTATAATGAGTCAATAAATTGGTCTATTATCCTACATAATGATAGACAATCAAAAAATGAGGTCAAGAAGAAGGATTCTTTGGCATTGTACCACATTTAGTTAGATCTAGAAAATATCTTGTTTCTAAATATTTCAGATACAAAATTAGCAAATGCTACTTAGAAGGCTCTATAAGAGGTTTAGTAAGGCAATGACCAAGTCAAAGTGGTCAAGTTTTAGATCTTAAAGAGATATTTTAATAATTTGAAGATGCAAGAGGTTGAATGTGTAAGTGAATATTGTGTTAAAGTGAAATATGTGGATAATAAAATATTCACTCTTTTGAAAACAATGGAGATGGAATTTGTTGTGATGAAGGTGATGAGAAATATAACACCAAGATGAAACCATGTTGTTATCATATTTAAAAAATCAAATACTTAACAACATTAGATTTTGATCATCTTGTTGGTTCTCTTATGTCACATAAAAAAATTGAGAGACAACTTTGGTGAAGGTGAAGAAAAGGATTTTGCCTAGTAAGAGTCCTAAATATTGATGGTGCTAGTATAAGAATCATTAAACAAAGACAGGGTAGAGAGGAAAAGTAGAATTTTTCAAGAGAAAGTGGAGGAAAAAAAGATGAACATACTACTAGAGGAATAAAAAGAGAGACTTGAAAAGAGAAATGTGCAATGCTACTACTACAAAAGGTATGGATATTTTGGAAAGGAATGTAGAGTGAAATCTATAAATGAAACAAAAAATTAAATTATACAAATGATAATGAGGATGCTTCAATCAACTTATGCCTATTCTATTACAAGGCTAAATAGACTCTTCACAAGACTTGGTATCCTAAAAATGGTTGTTCCAACCACATGATAGGTAACAAAGAGTTGTTTTCTACCATGGATGAAAAATTTTATTCTAATATAATGCTTGATGATAACATAATATTGGAGTTGGAACCAAAAGGTATAATGGATATAAATACTAAAGTAGAAAAGCAACTTCATGATATTTAATACAATCATGATCTTAAGCATAAATTTTTGAATGTTAGAAAACTTTATAAAAATAATTACAAAGTATTTTTGATGATAATCAATGTATTATATATGATAAAAACTATGGAAATAATTTTTTCACTATTGTTACCATGTCAAGTAATCGAGTATTTTCTTTGAAGTTTGGAGGTAATGAAAATAGCTTATCAATTTTTTTTATTTAATATATGATTTTGTTATGGCATTTGATGTATGACCACTTAGAATTTTAAAGTCTAAAGTTGTTAACTTATCAAAAGTCTATTTTTTGTTTGCTCAAAGTTAAAGATGGCAAATAATTTTGTGAAAGTTGAGCCAAAGCCAAGCATGATAGAGAATTAATTCCAAGAGAAAAAATTTAGATGGCCCAATGATATGGAAATACCAAAAGGAAAGTTGATTATTTGTTAGGTGCAATAGAATATATACGCTTACAATAGAATCATGTAGGTTAAATGGTTGTAACAATTTTCCAACAATGGCCAACCACTTAACTAACAGATAACAATCTGCTAAATAAGGATGTCAACTAACTTCTTGAATAAATACAACTCTAATAGTTGAACTAAACATATAATAAATAACAAACCTATTTTCAACATGGGCATACTATACCTCACATAGATACAAAGTGCAAGAAATAGGAAATAATAATAAAATAATAATTTAGGCTTATAATTAAGTCTGAGGTATAATCATATCCTCAAAACTCCTCTCAACCATAGAAGCATAGGACCCCAATGCTCTCAATAAATATGGAAATTTTTAGGCCATATGATGGTGAGGAATCTAGCAAGCCATATTTGGAAGGTGACTGTGGTGGGTGACAAGTTAATAAGTGGAAGAACCTTGTCGAGTGTGATGAGTCATCATCTTAAAAAATCTATATGTAGTGAGCAGAAGCTGATGTTCAAGTGCTATTGCTATTTTAGATCCAATGATAGGTTCAGGTACCAAAGGAGGATTCTTCTATGGTGTCTCTAGAAAGTATCACTTATCCAAAGGAATCCAAACTCTATCTCCAACCTATGATGAGTGAGGATTGTGATGCTTGTGCATCACTTGTTGTTGCTCCTACTGAGTCTTCTACAAGTCTTGTGTTATCTTACCCTAAAGGCTCTATTGGTATTGAATGGAGGAAGTGACCTTATATTACTCCTTTGTATGTGTAATGGTGGAAGAGGATAAATCCAAAGGTAACTTCTATAGATAAAGTTATTGTATGTTATTAGATTTACCCTAAATGATACCAATGGAATGGTTGGTATATTTCTCGTGAGTGAGAGTGATGGGTTCCTTAACCACGAGTTCTTGTGATTGTTCATTTTTTGTAAGTGAAGTTTCTTATTTATCATGAATATTTTATGGTGCTTTTTCTTCATCTTGTGTGGAAATTATGCAAGTAGGAGCTAAAATAATTTCATAAATTAATGTCTTATGAACTTACCTATAAATTAGCATTAAATTTGATGTGGGTGTAGTGATTTGTATCAAATATGTTTTATCACACAAATCCAATGTGTATGTGTTAATTTTAGCATGATACACTAAATTCCTATCAAATTTATAGGGTTTACAAAGCAATAGTCCACAAAAATCCATATCAGTGATATCACATCTTACTTTATCCATAAAATTATCAGCAAAAGTAAAATTCAAGGTGCAACTGTGTGTGATGTTAAATGTGGAGTCTACATCCTTCCACGCAAGTGCATATGGTTAATGATGTGGCTTTATGGGAAGCTTCAAATTCTCAAAAATAGACCTCGTAATGAGATTCTTCTATGAGCCATTATCTATGATACAATCCACATAAGAATAATGTGTAACATGGGATCTAGTGAAAAAAAATTGTCATGACCCCCTTGTGACAAAGTATTTGTCATGAGGGTAACTTTGTTTAGTTTACTATTTAAAACAAGATATTCTTCTTTTGTCCCTGTAGTCAAAATTAGCGACTTATTCTTCTTTATTATTTGAAAATAAAATCATTTGGACTTGATATGACCATGCTTTTTACAAAAATTACAATACATTGAAGAAGAAGGATATTTAGAGTAAGAAGAAGAATGTGCTTTAATAGAAGTGGGAGGAGAAGAAGAATGAGAAGTGTTCTTCATATTTTGTTTATTTTGATTCATGCCTTTGGAACTATTTTCCTATCGACATCTATAAAAGGCACAAATTTTCTCCTCTATGATAATGACATGCTTGAATGCCACATCCAAGGTGAGGAAATCATTGAACTTGATTTCCCTAAAAATGTGATCTTGCAATCCACGAGTGAACTTGTTAATCAAATCCTCTTCTGAATATTTCACACCAAGAAGAACCCTTAGCCTATTGAATTGGAAAATATAGTCAAAAAATGACATACTATAGACTTACCTCAATCTATAATACTTGGTCGTGAGGTCACTTTTGTAATTTGGTGGGAAAATTATGTTTTTCAGAATTTGGATCAATTCTTTCTAATTCATGGCAAAATTATAGATATATATTTCTACAATCAACACATTTTCTAATCTTGTGAGTTTGATTGTGGCAAAGGCAACTTGGTCATATTCATGAATTTTAGCATAGGTGAACCAGGTTTGCATATATAAAATCCATGTAGATAAGACATCAGGATCCCTTGATCCATCATACAATTTGACCTCACATTTTGCTTTATTGGCATGGTTGTGATGAATTTTGATATCACCAGGATTCAATTGAACAACAATATATTTCACCTTATCTACTATAATATGTACTACAACAGTAATATATATTGTTTTTTATTTTGAGGTCGGTAGCCATTTTATTGCATGTATATTCCAGACTAGGAGGATTACAAAATGGTTGCAAGAAATATCTAGATTCTTAGGAACAATTTTCAAGGTTTCCTAATACATAGTTTGCCTAGAAAATTCATCTTCCAATTTTGCAAAAATGAAGCTATTTGGTGCTTTTACAAATTACAAAAATTAGTACCATATTTCAGAAAATAAGCCCTTAAAAGTGTATATATTTTATCTTTTTGGAGGTAGAAATTCATTAATTTTGCAAAAAAAAATAGTTACTAAAAAATTGCAAAATTGCTTGCTAAAAATTATAGAAATTTGAAAAATATCACCTTTCTCTATTGATGGTGCCATAATTTTTTAATTTCAAAAATTGAATTTTGATGAGAAAATTTTTTGATTGCACCAATTTGTTTTGGATTTTGGGTTGTCAAACCCATCAGTCAACTATGGATCAACCAACCTAGACCGCTAGTTAATTGCGTAGGCAAGAACAACCTAAAATTCATATTTCAAACAATTCAACAACCACCAATGGTCACTCCTATACAATAGACAATGGGCATAAACACCTCAAGGATAGTGTACACCAATGGTCATAAACCTCAAAGAATGAATGCCACCAACTAGCACTATTCCCCCATGGAGGTGGTCTAACGTGACCACCGAGAGGTGGTGACAAAAGGTATATGCACACCCGCAATTTTAAATCATCATCAACCTGTCGTAGGGCCAATGTGGGATAAATAATACCATGAGAAAATTGAAACCTTTCCTACCAAAAAAATGACTTGCCACCGCATTTTGTAACCTTTGCTAGATCTTGCCAAATGATGTTGGAGTCCATTGAATTCTTCTTGTAAAGTGTCAAGGCTATCGAAAGGTGGTTAAATCAATCGGGGTTAGAATTGTGTTGTAATGTGGGAATTTCACTAGAATATTCAAAAATGTGCTAGAAAACTACAATGATCACCAAAAATTGAACATATACCTCATAATTGACCAAACCCATCAAATTCCATGTGATTGGTCATCAAGATTCTCGCCATGTGTCATTCTAGGAATGATATAGCTCTAGGGTTTGAATCTTGCACATGATTCAATTGTTTTAAAAACCTTAGTATTTTTTTAAATTTTTCCTTCCCATCATGTTTTTTAGTTCACCATATGTAAGAAAAAATTACCTGTGATTGTTGGAGCACTTGTGAATGGTTGAGTCACCACCTACAAACCTTGTTCCTACAAACAAAAATGTCTACCTCTTTTTGTGTAGGGTTTTTTTGAGGATTTCTCTACGATATTCCTTTACATCTATGTGAGCTCTGATGTTTCTTATAATCTGTAGTAATTCATTCCATGAGCAAAGAAAAACAAATTATCTACCTCCATATTATGCTACATGTGATCCGATCAAAGAGCATAGGATGGTGGTGACCGGTTGTTAGCGTACATGGGCTATGGTACAGGTGGGGTTTGCAATACTTCAAGTGGATGTCAGTGGGTGAGAGTAGGTGTGTTATTGCAGGTCACCATACATCCGAACCAACCATTAGAAGAGAAGGCTTATTGAAAAAATGTTGACAAGAGAATAGAGCATCAATCAAGACAGACCAGTGGAATCATCAGTAATCGTTGTTGTGGCTTGGTGACCTATTAGTGGTAGGTCATCGGGTATGCTACTGATGATAGTTACAGTAGTTGGAGAGATATGATGCTAAGGAGACTATGAACATACCTAAAAAATAGGCACACCTTCGTTTAATATGTGGAACGTTATAAAAAGCTAATCAACCAACTTGCACTCTTAATAGGTTAAAATCCTATTTTAAATATTTGAAGGATTAAAATATTAATATTAATGAATATTAATATTTTAATTTTGAATCAGCCTTATTTTAACTCCTCTTGAAAAAAACAAGTCTCTTTTTATGCACAAATTTTATCACTTTTCATGCATGTAGGAAAATTGGGTGTTGTAGTTGAACTTTCTATCATCTTCGGAAACCTTTTTGAAAACCTAGTGTTCTCACAGTAAGGAGTGTCAATGTATCATATTGGTAAAATTTTGGCCTTAAAATTAACCTCAAACTTGTGTAACTACCTCTCAAATATCATATCTTCTCTGAAGTTCAAAATAGATAAAAAATTTCCAATTTCCAAACAAGAAAAAATTTCTTGCTTTTCTCATAGTAAGTCTTGTTACCCTCTGGTTTTTTCTAGGGGTATTCAGTGTAAGAGTAAATTCTACCCTCTATCACCTCAAGATATACACAACTGATGTTATATGTTGGTCCAAATAAAAACCTCATCACAACTACCCTATGATATGGTGTACTAGCAAAATAATACTAATCACCTAAACTTTCCTATGGCTTTGATTACCACTGATATGGAAATACCAAAAGTAAAGTTGATTATTCATTAGGTGTGATAGAATATATAGGTTTATAATATAATCACAAAGACTAAGTGGTTGTAATAATTTGCCAAATATGGCCAACCACTTAAGTAATAGATAACCATCTACTAAACAAGGATGACAACTAGCTACTAAAATACAAAGGACAACTCTAATAGACTAACTAAAAATCCAAAAAATAAGAAACCTATTTCCAACATGGGCATACTATGCATCACGTGAATACAAAGTGCAAAAAATAGGAAATAATAATAAAATAATAACTTAGGATTATAATTAAGCCTATGGCACAATCATATCCTCAACACCCAACATCCACTCCAATTATTTAAGTATAAAATTCATGATGTAATACAAAGCAAAATCTTGGGTAAGTCATATTGTTTTAATGCTTTTAGTGATTATTTCTTAAGTGTTGGGTATACTTTTAAAATAATAAACATGAGTTTTTAAATATTTTTAAGAGCTTTGAATTATTTGTAAAAAATAAAAGTGGATATAGAATTAGATGTTTAAGCTGACCATGGTAGTGAGTATTGTTCAAGGTATTTTATAGATTTTTGTTATAAGAATGATATCCAAATGTAGCTTATAATTGCCTACACACCTCAATATAATTGTTAGAATTTTCCAACAATAGACATGCAAAGCATTACACAAAATATGAAAAGAAGAGTAGAACTGATTGATTATTCCATGGATCAACTTTGTATAAATAACAAAGTTGATCATTGAGAGTCGTTGGATTACAACAACTCATCAAATCTAAATCTAGACTATAAATGAGAGTTTACCTGACTCATGAAGGAGTAGAAACTCAAATTAAGTCTATCCTAGTAGAACTTAAGATAATAATTACGTATTTTAATGCCCCCCCTTAAGTGATACTATGGGTGTATTGTACAAAATGAGTCCCGACAACATGGCTTGATGAGATACTCATTTACAATATATAGATGGTGAAAAAACCCCTTGGGGAAAAACCATCTATCACAAGAAAATATCCAAGATAGAGGCATGTATTTGGATGGTAAAGATTGTCCTCATACAAATAATGAGTCCCGAAAACTTGGCCTGATTAGGTACTCATGAATTCTCTTGGAGTGATGATAAAAAAAACCACAAGAGAAAAAACCATCCTCCAAAGAATACAATAATAATAGGAGAGGTGGAAGACCATTGTTTTAATGGAGTTGTAGTACTCCAAGTTTTCCTTGCAATTGTATGTAATGTAGATAATGAAATGACTTGGTGAATATGTCTGCAACTTTATTTTCAGTTAGAATATATTCCAAAAATGTGTCCCCATTCTGAATATGTTGTCGAATGAAGTGCATATCTATATCAATGTTCTTGGTGCATTGATGCTCAATTAGGTTGCGTCCAATATAAATTGTGCTCTAATTGCCACACCAAAGAGTAATAGGTTTGTCATTGGAAAATCCAAATTATTTTAGAATATGATGAAGCCAAAGATCTTCCTAACTTGCTAAAACTACTTCTTTGTATTCTACCTCTTTAGATGATAAGGCCATTGGTTGTTTTTTTCATAACCAAGCAATTGGCAAAGAACCACGAAAAAGACATAGCCATAAGTTGAACATTTGTCTTCTCCTGAACCTGCCCAATATGAATTCGTGTAGCCAATGATATCCATGTATTTTACCTCATATAAGAGCCCAAAGTGAGAAGTTCCTTGCTAGTAGCAGAGCATCCTTTTTGCTGGTTGCTAATGACTGAAATGAGGTTGATGTGAGAATATGGATATTAAACCAACAACATATGAGATATTTGGATGAGTATGAGTAAGGTATAATAGAATCCCTACAAGTTGATGGTATAGAGTTGCATCACAAAGAGGGGATGTTTCGTAAGTACTAATATTGACTCTAGACTAAAAATATGTAGGATATGGGTTGCAATATGTCATTTTAAACCTTTGAAGATCTAGAGTGTATTTTTTTTGACACAATGAAATTCCTGCATTTATTTGATTTATTTGGATCCCAAAGAAGTAATGTGTTAGATCCAAATAAACCATATAAATTATTTTAGAGAGGAAGTCTTTTATAGTCTGAATGTGAGCAAAGTCATTAGTAGTGAATAGCAGATCATCAACATATAGAACAAGTATGGTGATTTTTACTGCATTTCTACAAATGCAGACTATGTTATTATACTCGCAATGAGAAAAACCTAAGGAAAGAAGGAAGGAGTCAATTTTTTCATACCAAGCTCTAGGAGCTTATTTGAGGCCATAGAGAGACTTATTTAGCCTACAAACAAGAGAGGAGTCTTGAGTGAAACCAGGAGGTTATTCCATGTATATTTAGTTCTTTAAATACCCATGTAAGAAAGCACTTTTTACATCCATTTGAAAGACATGCCATTTGATGAGGCCCAAAAGTGCCTCATTATTGCACTATGTTTGACTACCATATGATAAGTTAATTGCCAAATAGTTGACTAAAATATACTATTTGTTAACTGTTTGCATGATTTTATGTTAGGAATACTATATCTATGTTTTTGACTATTTTTAGCATTTTGTGACTAATTTTGCTTTATTAAGTAGCAAGTAAAAATATGCATTTCAATTAACCAAATGCGGTATGTTGATATCCATTAAATTATAAATGGTTTTTGAATGTTTTCCTACCCTTCATATTGTTTCAAATCCACATTGAAGCCAAAAGTTTAGGACTGTCATAAATCTAAAAATCTGAAAAAATAGCCATATAAAAATCAGCAAGTTGTCACTTTATAGGAACACCTTGAAGTTGTCAAGAAAAGCATGAGGATATGGATGGAATTAGTTTAGAAGGACTACAAAATACATATGATCTATTTATAATCATTCCCACATGGTCTAAAGAGGCATCAATAGGTTATAACAGAGCAGGGACAATTATGCAGCACTGTTGCACTATTTCAGCATTGTTACTTAGTGAATGAAGTATATAAATTCAGTAGCAACTTCATGTACTCCTTCATGTTGATATTTGAATAATTTTTCTATGTTCTAATTTTTTTGAATTTTTAATAAATGCCAATATTTTACAACTGTGCAACAGAGCTAGAAAATGCAGTAATTTACCATGTAAATTCTAGCAAGCTACCAATGAATGGCAAGGTATGGAATTCACACATGGGGAGGAATGAAGGCTATTGCAATATAATAATTAGGGATAATACACCTAAGAAATGCATCTAAAATAACTTGAAGAACACATAGTTGTCCATTCTGAAGATCTTCGAAATGAACAGACATCTTCGAAATGAGAAATGCAGTCTCTTCGGAATGAGAATAGAAAGTGTTTTTTGAATTTTTGACTAATTTTTGATGATGGAAAAATGGAAATAAGGTTGAAAAGTTTAAAATAAACTATCTTCCATCTGAATTTACCATCCTTGCCATCCAAAGCCACCATTCATGGAAAAGATCAATTTTGATCCTCTTCTAGAATAAACCCAGAAAGACGGTAGCATAATAAAAAGTTGTTTGCAAGATAGGAATGGCATATTCTAAAGTTGAGAATGATGTGTGAGATATTTCTAGACTCATAAAATGTAATCCCACCATTGAAGATGCTTTCTAAGGGCCAATGACCACTATTGCAACACAAAATGTCCAGATTTGCATTTATTTCATATCCAAAATTATTGGCAAATCACTGTAAAGTAGCACATAGGCTGATTTGAGCATGGGATATGTTGTAAATATTTATAATAATAACACAAATCCCTCCTTGGTTGAGCTAGTTAGGAATTATAATAGAGGAGAGTTTTCAATAGCAACAATTAGGACTATATAGCAATTTTTTGTAACATTTTTTAGCATTTTTTGTCATCAATAAAAGTGCAGCTATTTTATCGTTTTTTGTTCTGAGTGTTAATTAGTTAAGGAGTGATTTTCACATTCTTCTAGATCAGGAAGTATGGGCCCACTTTCATATCTAGAATGAGGGATTTTATGGCAGGTTTTAATCTGTAATTTTGCTGCAACAGAATTAATAGATTGTTTGTCAGATTTCATTTTCTTGTTTTTATTTTGTATTATGTGATTCATGTTTTCTATTATGTTTATGTACAACATTTGTGTGTATGTCAGATGATAAATTATATTAAGCATTTTTCCTTTCCTTCTATATTTTCTATGCTTTTTTGTTTTAACAACTTTTCATTTTTAGCATATTTCATTTTGCTATCAATTCCTGTAGCAGAAGCTTGACGACCTTTTGTGGCAGGGCATTGATAGGTGTTTTATTTCTAAGCATCACTTCCATTCTGCAAGAGTAAAATAGGTTTCAATTTTGCAAGTGTAATTTAGGATTTCATTTTAGCAACATTTTAATTTAGCAATTTCAATTATGTTATTTCAATTCTGCAAAGGTAGATTAGATTTCAATTCAACAATTTCAATTCATGCAATTGTAGTTAATTGTTAAATTCTATAATTTAGATTTAGTTTTCAATTCCTATAGTTTATTTTAGTTTCCATTCTTTAGACTAGGTTTAGTGTGACACCAAAAGGCTAAACCAAAATCTACTTCACCAATAAATGTTTAAAATTTGAATGCTTGAATTGTACTCTTCCCTAGCCTTCTATCGTAGACAGCGTTGGACACCACCCCGGATTGACAAATCATTGAGATTAAATGATGAGACTCAATGAAACTCATCATTTTGGCACCATTTTTGGGGATCATGGTGTTGTTAGAGGGTAAAAGTAGACAAATAGTTATTATTGTGCTAACTTATGAAGTTTAGAGTAAAATTTGAATGAAATAGCTGGTATAAATAATAATTATTGATAGTTGCATTTCAGTCCATTTATAAAACAAGCAACTACAGGGAGGTGATCTTCACACTTGGGGGTTAAATTGCCTATGTTTGAAATTATTGATAAAAATAGAAAGAATTCATCATCCTAATTATCAAGAAAGATAAGATCTCTTAAAAAATTTAGAAGAGCCATCTGCTAGTACTGCCCTTTTTATATCCATATCATTAGGGTAGTATAAAAAAAATTGTACTAGGTGTTGGAAAGGTATCATGGTAGATATACAAGACTATCCCTTGAACAAAATAGCCATATTAGCTACCTATAGCATTTGTTCATAGGGACATATCATTGATGAATGCCATTTAATTCTATAACTCATAGATACAAATTTTTTTGCCTAATCTGAATTCTTCTCAAAGAGAGATCCCAAAAACAACAAATAGGGCAAGTAAATCAACCACCACCTTCAGCCCAACCTATGGCCAATATGAATAATATAGGATAGGCAACCCCTGTCTATGTAAGCTAAAAAATAAAAAATCACAAAAACTTTTGCACAATCAAAATAGGAGTTTACAACTTAATGATGATCCTAGATTTTTTCATTATTACTTAAATATTGTTAGGATTTTACCACGCTAAATCACAACCTAGCAATTCTTAACCTACACAGACAATAGTTGATCTCATTAGAGGTGATCCTACCTGACAAGTAGTTGATCTGCTAAAGTTCTACACTTCTTGTCTTATTGTGCAAACCAAAAATATTTCTTTTTTTAGCCCAACCTATGATCAGTCTGAATAATACAGGATAGGCAACCCCTGTCTATGTAGCTGAATCTAGTATAAAAAAAAACCTGTAGAAAATGTTATTGACTACAGTAACATCCAACTGTGCTCAAACGAGAACTTACCTGAGCTTGAAGAGAAAAAAATAAATGGAGATACATAGGAAACCTTTAGTCCAAACACATAGAAATTAGCCTTGGATAAAGGAAAAGAAACTAGAAAAACTGCACATAGAAAATTTACTTCCATTTTACAAAGGGGTAAATTTTGTCCTCATAGGAATGAAACAAATTGAAGTATAGCCAAGAAAATTCTTGAACATTATTAGCTGGATGACTTATAAACAAAAAGCAAAATTGTTGTTATTTTGAAACAATATTTCAATCCCTTTACATGGAATTACCAGGGTATATCAAGATTTTATCTTGATGTAAGCACTTAACATATTTTAGGAAATGGTATTTAATTATTTTAAGAATAGATTGATAATATTTTGCAGACTAGGAGGCATGGACAACACTTGATTGAAGAATTTTTCAGATATGGAGTAGTGCTTCTTTCTCCCATTGGTAATTCATAGAGGATGTTAGTGGTGAATGGAAATTGCCTTCGGGTATACCATGAACCATTAACTAAGGAGGAGTTCTTAAAGGATATTCCATTAGATGTACACATAATGGAAGAGAATTTCTCTTCAATATCAGATTTAGAGTGATGATAAAAAGTTTAACAAAAAGAAAAAAAAATATACAAGAAAAGCAAAAAGAAGAAGTCTTGTTTGTGAACTTCCTTCTTGGGTACAAGAAAGACAAGAAAAATTGAAAAAAAAGAGGAAAAAAATTGTAGCAGAGGCATGTCCCACAAAATGGGGATACATGAGGACAAGCATCAATTTCATCAAGGAAAGGAACAATGGAGCCAATACTTCATTTCCAGCACTAAAGAGGCAATTATGATGTATAAATTTTCTTACTACTCATCTAGAAAGGAATGTTGCATGAATGTTGTAGGTTTCAATATAAAGAGATGGTGTTTTCATACAAAAATTGACATGTTTTTGAAGAATAAGGATTGGTATTATCCAAATAAAACTGAGATATTTTCTCTCTCATTGAAGCACTTGAAAAAAAAAATATGACAAAAGTTGGTTGAAAACCAGAAATGACAACCTCTTCTGATGAAAAAATGAAAAAAAAAGGATAGTGAAAACCTTCTTGGAGGTGCTACTGAGTTGGTTTGCATGAAAAAACCAATTTTTTGGCATGCATTGCCTTGTTGATCTACCCATCATTGTTCCACCATTGTACAAATATCACACTGCACATGTGTTATGTTTATGTTTTCAGATAGCCTGCTAACAATCATCAAAAGCAGCTTGTAAGGTGCATGACCAATTTTTAGGATAGTAAGTTATGTGTTTCTTGCATTTAATTCATAGTAAACATTTAGTATTTAGTGTATGATAGTCGGTATTTGGCATAAACTATTCATACAATAGTGGCAAGTTGAAAAAAAAATATGTTCAAGATGTCAAGAAACACCCCCTTATGCCCTTAATTGCATGGAAATTCCAAAACTATGCAAAAACCTAATTTTGGGACAGACATGGCAACAATTCTATTTCAATTTGTAGGGCAAATTTTAGAAGGAGAAATGCAAGTTTATATCTCACAATTGTTTGATAAATTAAAGGACGATAATCAACAAAATGCACCTGAAGGTTCTATTTTAGTACTATTGGAATAAAATAGCAACATACAAAACAAAGAATATCATCTAAACAAAAGGATGAACAAAGGATTTTTGATGTTATGGAAGGCTTATACACTCTATAGATGGACCCACAATAGAATCTGTAGCTAACTTTTGCATAGGAAGTCATTTTTGCATTTTTTTTGAAGATCTTCAGAATGAATAGACATCTTCAGAATGAGAAATACAGTCTCTTCAAAATGAGCATACATATTAAGAATGAGAAATTTAGTCTCTTCGAAATGAGCATACATCTTCGAAATGAGAAATATAGTCTCTTCGAAATGAGCAGACATCTTCGGAATGAGAAATACAATCTCTTTGGAATGAGCAAACATCTTCGGAATGAGAAATACAATCTGTTTGGAATGAGCAAAATTTTTCGAAATGACAATACAGTCTCTTAGGAATGAGTAGGATATCTTCGAAATGAGCAGAAACTGTACCAAAATTGCTAAAAATGCTACAAAATAGCAAAAAGAGTAGGGTACATCAAATATTGAGGTTTATAAGGCTCTACCACAAGTAAGTACATCCCTCAAGCATTTCAAATATATATATTTTTTATCAATTTTTTTCAAAAGGTGCAAACAAAAAAAATAAGCATTTAGGGTGAAAAGTTGTTAAGAACAAAAAATTCCATCAGTAGTAGTGCATATGCCAAATACGGTTCCACAATAAGACTATTGCAAGATGAATCATATGATATCAAGCCTTTAAGAGGTACCTTGTAGCACTAAAACTTGTAGAAAAATAGAAAAAGAGTCATACATGTGCTTAATTGCAAAATACTTGATATAGTGTAGTAAGGAGGAATTTCTCAGTTAGTAGGTAGCAAAGGATGTTGTTCACAAGAATAAAACCTACATATTACTATGGCCTATTAAGATGCATTAGGGCATTATTTAGTTCAAGTTGGGGGGGATGATGAGGCCCAAAAGTGCGTCATTATTACATAATGTTTGACTACCATATGATAAGTTATTTGCCAAATAGTTGACTAAAATATACTATTTGTTAAGTTTTTACATGATTTTATGTTAGGAATACTATATCTTTGTTTTTGACTATTTTCAGCATTTTGTGACTGATTTTGCTTGATTAAGTAGCAAGTAAAAACATGCATTTCAATTAACCAAATGCGGTATGCCAATATCCATTAACTTCTCAATGGTTTTTGAATGTTTTCTTGCCCTTCAACTTGTTTCAAATCCACATTGAAGCCAAAAGTTTAGGACTGTCATAAATCTAAAAATCTAAAAAAACAACCATATAAAAATCAGCAAGCTGTCACTTTATAGGAACACCTTGAAGTTGTTAATAAAAACATGAGGATATGGATGAAATGAGTTTAGAAGGACTACATAAGACATCTTAAATATTTATAAGCATTCCCACATGGTCTAAATAGGCATCAATAGGGTATAACAGAGCAAGAACAATTATACAGCATTGTTGCACTATTTCAGCATGGTTACTTTGTGAATGAAGTGTATAAATTCAGTAGCAACTTTATGTACTCTTTCATGTTGATATTTTAATATTTTTTCTATGTTCTAATTTGTTTGAATTTTCAAGAAATGAAAATATTTTAAAATTGTGCAACAAATCTAGAAAAAGCAGTAATTTACCATGTAAATTCTAGCAAGCTACCAATGAATGGCAAGGCATGGAATTCACACATGAGGAGTAATGAAGGCTATTTCAATATGATACTAAGGGCTAATCCACATAATAAATGCAGCTAAAATCACTTGAAGAGCACATAGTTTTTCATTCTGAAGATCGTCGAAATGAACAGACATCTTCAGAATGAGAAATGCAGTCTTTTCAAAATGAGCCACTTATCTTCGAAATGAGAACAGAAAGTGCTTTTTGAATTGTTGACTAATTTTTAACGATGGAAAAAGGAAAATAATGTTGAAAAGGTTAAAATAAAATATCTCCCATATGACTTTGTCGTCCTTGCCATCCAAAGCCACCATTCATGGAAAAGATCAATTTTGATCATGTTCTAAGATAAACCCAAAAAAACTGTAGCATAATAGAAAGTTGTTTGCAATATAGGAATGGCATATTGTGAAGTAAATATTTATGTGTGAGATATTTATAGACTCCTCCCATATACTCACACCATTGAATATGCTTTCTAAGGGCCAATGACTACTACTGCAACACAAACTGTCTAGATTTTCATTTATTTCAGATCTAGAATTATTGAAAAATCACTGTAAAGTAGAACATAGGTTGATTTGAGCATGGGATATGTTGTAAATATTTATATAAATAACATAGATACCTCCTTGGTTGAGCTAGTTAGGAATTAGAATAGAGGAGAGTTTTCAATAGCAGTAATTAGGACTATATAGCAATTTTCTGTAACAGTTTTCAGCATATTCTGTCATCAATAAAACTGTAGATATTTTATCATTTTCTATTTTGAGTGTTAATTAGTTAAAAAGTGCTTTTCACCTCCTTCTAGATCAGGAAGTATGGACCCAATTTCAAATCTAGAATGAGGGATTTTATGACAGGTTTTAATTTGTAATTTTGTTGTAGCAGAATTAATAGATTGCTTGCCAGATTTCATTTTCTTGTTTTTATTTTGTATTATGTGATTTATGTTTTCTATTATGTTTATGTACAACATTTGTGTGTATGTCAGCTGAAAAATTATATTAAGCATTTTTCCTTTGCTTTTATATTTTCCCTGCTTTTTTGTTTTAACAAATTTTCATTTTTAGCATATTTCATTTTGCTGTCAGTTCCTGTAGCAGAAGCTTGATGACCTTTTGTGGTAGGGCATTGACAAGTGTTTTATTTCCAAGCATCACTTCCATTCTGCAAGAGTAAAAAAGGTTTCAATTTTGCAAGTGTAATTTAGGATTTCATTTTAGCAACATTTCAATTTAGCAATTTCAATTCTGTTATTTCAATTCTACAAAAGTAGATTAGATTTCAATTCAGCAATTTCAATTCATGCAATTGTAGTTAATTGTTAAATTTTGAAATTTAGATTTAGTTTTCAATTCCTATAATTTATTTTAGTTTCCATTCTTCAGACTAGGTTTAGTGTGACACCAAAATGCTAAACCAAAATCTGCTTCACCAATAAATGCTTGAAATCTGAATGCCTAAATTGTACTTTTCTCTAGCCTTCTATCATAGACATCCTTGGACACCACCCCGGATTGATAAATCATTGATATTAAATGATGAGACTCAATGACACTCATCATTTTGGCACCATTGTTGGGTATCATGGTGTTTTTAGAGGGTAAAAGCAGAAAAATAATTATTATTGTGCAAACTTATGAAGTTTAGAGTAAAATATGAATGAAATAGCTGGTATAAATAATAATTATAAAACAAACAAACACACGAACACAAGGAGGTGATCTTCACACTTGGGGGTTAAATTGCCTATGTTTGAAATTCTTGATAAAAATATAAAGAATTCATCATCCTCATTATCAAGAAAGATAAGATCTCTTAAAAAAATTTAGAAGAGCCATCTGCTAGTACTGCCCTTTTTATATCCATATCATCAGGGTAGTATAAAAAAATTTGTACTAGGTGTTGGAAAGGTATCATGGTAGATATACAAGACTATCCATTGAACAAAATAGCCATATTAGCTACCTGTAGAATTTGTTCACAGGGACATATCATTGATGAATGCCATTTAATTCCATAACTCAAAGATACAAAATTTGTTGCCTAATCTGAATTCTTCTCAAAGAGAGATCCCAACAACAATAAACAGGACAAGTAAATCAACCACCACCTTCAGCCCAACCTGTGGCTAATATGAATAATATAGGATAGGCAACCCCTGTCTATGTAAGCTAAAAAAATAAAATCATAAAAACTTTTGCACAATCAAAATAGGAGTTTACAACTTAATGATGATCCTAGAGTTTTCCATTATTACTTAAATATTGTTTGGATTTTACCATGCTAAACAGCAACCTAGCAATTCTTAGCCTACATAGACAATAGTTGATCTCATTAGAGGTGATCCTACCTTACAAGTAGTTGATCTGCTAAAGTTTTACACTTCTTGTCTTATTGTGCAAACCAAAAATATTTCTTTTTTTTAGCCCAACCTATATCAGTCTGAATAATATAGGATAGGCAACCCATGTCTATGTAGCTAAATCTGGTATAAATAAAAAAAAAAACTACAAGGAATGTTATTGACTGCAACAACATCCAACTGTGCTCAAACAAGAACTTACCTGAGCTTAAAGAGACAAAAATAAATGGAGATACATAGAAAACCTTTAGTCCAAACACACAAAAATTAGCCTTGGACAAAGGAGAAAACACTAGAAAAATTGCACATATAAAATTTACTTCCATTTTACAAAGGGGTAAATTGTGTCCTCTTAGGAATGAAACAAATTGATGTGTAGCCAAGAAAATTGTTGAACATTATTAGCTGGCTGACTTATAAACAAAAAGCAAAATTGTTGTTATTTTGAAACAATATTTCAATCCCTTTACATGGAATTAATAGGGTATATGAAGATTTTATCTTGATGTAAGCACTTAACATATTTTAGGAAATGGTATTTAATTATTTCAATAATAGATTGACAATATTTTGTAGACTAGGAGGCATGGACAACACTTGATTGAAGAAGTTTTCAGATATGGAGTAGTGCTTATTTCTCCCATTGGTAATTCATGGAGGATGTTAGTGGTGAATGTAAATTTCCTTCAGGTATACCATGCACCATTAACTAAGGAGGAGTTCTTAAAGGATATTCCATTAGATGTACACATAATGGAAGAGAATTTCTTTTCAATATCAGATTCAAAGTGATGATAAAAAGTTTGAAAAAAAGAAAAAAAAATATACAAGAAAAGAAAAAAGAAGAAGTCTTGTTTGTGAACTTCCTTCTTGGGTGCAAGCAAGACAAGAAAAATTGAAAAAAAAAGAGGAAAAAAATTGCAGCAGAGGCATGTCCCAAAAAATGGGGATACATGAGGACAAGCATCAATTTTAGCAAAGAAGAGGAACAATTGAGCCAATACTTCATTTCCAGCACTAAGGAGGAAATTATGATGTATAAATATTCTTACTACTCATCTAGAAAGGAAGGTTGCATCAATGTTGTAGGTTTCAATAGAAAGAGATGGTGTTTTCATACAACAATTGACATGTTTTTGCAGAATAAGGATTGGTCTTATCCAAATAAGAGTGAGAGATTTTCTCTCTCATTGAAGCACTTGAGAAAAAAAAAATATGATAGTAGTTGGGTGAAGACCAGAAATGGCAGCCTTTTCTGATGAAAAAATGAAAAAAAAGATAAAAAATGAAAAAAAAGGGAAAGAAATAAAAAAAAAACAAAAAATTCAGTAGTGAAAACCTTCTTGGAGGTGCTACTGATTTAGCTTGCATGAAAACCAATTTTTTGGCATGCATTGCCTTGTTGATCTACACATCATTGTTCCACCATTGTACAAATCTCACACTACACATGTGTTATGTTACGTAGCCTGCTAACAATCATCAAAAGCAGCTTGTAAGGTGAATGACCAATTTTCAAGACAGTAAGGTATGTGTTTCTTGCATTTAATTCATAGTAAACATTTAGCATTTAGTGTATGATAGTCGGTATTTGGCATAAACTATTCATACAATAGTGACAAGTTGAAAAATGAATATGTTCAAGATGTCAAGAAACACCCCCGTATGCCCTTAATTGCATGGGAATTCCAAAACTGTGAAAAAACCTGATTTTGGGACAAACATGGCAACAATTCTATTTCAATTTGTAGAGAAAATTTTAGAAGGAGAACTGCAAGTTTATATCTCACAATTGTTTGATAAATTAAAGGAGGATAATCAACAAAATGCACCTGAGGTTCTATTTTAGTACTACTAGAATAAAACAACAACATACAAAACAAAGAATAACATCTAAAAAAAATGATGAAGAAGGGGTTTTTGATGTTATGGAAGGCTTATACACTATAGATATGGACCCACAATAGAATATTTAGCTAAATTTTGCATAGGAGGTCATTTCTGCATTTTTTTTAAGATCTTCGAAATGAACAGACATCTTCGGAATGAGAAATACAGTCTCTTTGGAATGAGCAGACATCTTCAAAATGAGAAATATAGTCTCTTCAAAATGAGTAGACATCTTCAAAATGAGAAATACAGTCTCTTTGGAATGAGCAGACATCTTTGGAATGAGAAATACAGTCTCTTTGAAATGAGCAGACATCTTCGAAATGAGAAATACAGTCTCTTTAGAATGAGCAAAAATCTTCGAAATGAGAATACAATATCTTAAGAATGAGCAGTATATCTTCAAAATGAGCAAAAATTGTACAAAAATTGCTGAAAATGCTACAAAATAGCAAAAAGAGTAGGGTACATCAAATATTGAGGTTTATAAGGCTCTACCACAAGTAAGTACATCCATCAAGCATTTCAAATAATTTTATTTTATCAATTTTGTTCAAAATGTGCAAACAACAAAAATAAGCATTCAGGTTGAAATGTTGTTAAGAATAGAAAATTCCATCAGTAGTAGTGCATCTACCAAATACGGTTCCACAATAAGACTATTGCAAGATGAATCATATGATATCAAGCCTTTAAGAGGTACCTTGCAGCACTAAAACTTGTAGAAAAGTAGAAAAAGAGTCATACATGTGCTTAATTGCAAAATACTTGATATAGTGCAGCAAGGAGGAATTTCTCAGTTAGTAGGTAGCAAAGGATGTTCACAAGAATAAAACCTGCATATTACTATGGCCTACGAAGATGCATGAGGGCATGCATCAGTTCAAGTTGGGGGGGATGATGAGGCCCAAAAGTGCCTCATTATTACACAATGTTTGACTACCATATGATAAGTTAATTGCAAAATAGTTGACTAAAATATACTATTTGTTAAGTGTTTGCATTATTTTATGTTAAGAATAGTATATCTTTGTTTTTGACTATTTTTAGCATTTTGTGACTGATTTTGCTTGATTAAGTAGCAAGTAAAAACATGCATTTCAATTAACCAAATGCGGTATGCTGATATCCATTAACTTCTCAATGGTTTTTGAATTTTTTCCTACCCTTCAACTTGTTTCAAATCCACATTGAAGCCAAAAGTTTAGGACTGTCATAAATTTGAAAACCTGAAAAAATAGCCATATAAAAATCAGCAAGCTGTCACTTTATAGGAACACCTTGAAGTTGTCAAGAAAAACATGAGGATATAGATGGAATGAGTTTAGAAGGACTATAGAAGACATTTGACCTATTTAGAAGCATTCCCACATGGTATAAATAGGCATCAATAGGGTATAACAGAGCAGGGACAATTGTGTAGCACTGTTGCACTATTTCAGCATAGTTACTTGGTGAATGAAGTGTATAAATTCAGTAGCAACTTGATGTACTCCTTCATGTTGATATTTGAATAATTTTTCAATGTTCTAATTTGTTTGAATTTGCAAAAAATGCCAATATTTTACAACTGTGCAACATAGCTAGAAAATGCAGTAATTTACCATGTAAATTCTAGCAAGCTACCAATGAATGGCAAGGCATTGAATTCACACATGGGGAGGAATGGAGGCTATTGCAATATGATCCTGAGGGATAATCCACCTGATAAATGTAGATACAATCACTTGAAGAGCACATAGTTGTTCATTCTGAATATATTCAGAATGAACAAACATTTTTGGAATGAAAAATGCAATCTCTTCGGAATGAGCTACTTAACTTCGGAATGAGAACATAACGTGCTTTTTGAATTTTTGACTGATTTTTGATGATGGAAAAAGGTAAAAAAGGTTGAAAAGGTTAAAATAAAATATCTCCCATCTGACCTTGCCATCCTTGCCCTCTAAAGCCACCATTAATGGAAAAGATCAATTTTGATCCTCTTCTAGGATAAACCTAGAAAAACTACATAATAATAGAATGTTGTTCGCAAGATAGGAATGGCATATTCCAAAGTTGAGAATGATGTGTGAGATATTTATAGACTCCTGCCATGTACTCCCACCACTGAAGATGCTTTCTAAGGGCCAATGACTACTACTGCAACACAAACTGTCTAGATTTACATTTATTTCAGATCTAGAATTATTGGAAAATAACTATAAAGTAGCACATAGGCTGATTTGAACATGGGATATGTTGTAAATATTTATATAAATAACACAACTAGCTCCTTGGTTGAGCCAGTTAGGAATTAGAATATAAGAGAGTTTTCAATAGCAGCAATTAGGACTGTATAGCAATTTTCTGTAACAGTTTTCAGCATGTTCTGTCATCAATAAAAGTGTAGCTATTTTATCATTTTATGTTCTGAGTGTTAATTAGTTAAAGTGTGATTTTCACATCCTTCTAGATCAGGAAGTATGGGTCCACTTTCAGATCTAGAATGAGATATTTTATGGCAGGTTTTAATCTATAATTTTGTTGTAGCAGAATTAATAGATTGCTTGCTAGATTTCATTTTCTTGTTTTTATTTTGTATTATGTGATTTCTGTTTCCTATTATGTTTATGTACAAAATTTGTGTGTATTTTAGCTGACAAATTATATTTAGCATTTTTCCTTTGCTTCTATATTTGCCCTACTTTTCTGTTTTAACAACTTTTTATTTTTAGCATATTTCATTTTGTTGACAATTCCTATAGCAGAAGCTTGACGACCTTTTGTGGCAGGGCATTGACAGGTGTTTTATTTCCAAGCATCACTTCCATTCTACAAGAGTAAAAAAGGTTTCAATTTTGCAAGTGTAATTTATAATTTAATTTTAGCAACATTTCAATTTAGCAATTTCAATTCTGTTATTTCAATTCTGCAAAAGTAGATTAGATTTCAATTTAGCAATTTCAATTCATGCAATTGTAGTTAATTGTTAAATTTTGCAATTTAGATTTAGTTTTCAATTTCTATAATTTATTTCAGTTTCCATTCTTTAGACTAGGTTTAGTGTGACACCAAAAGGCTAAACCAAAATCTGCTTCACCAATAAATGCTTGAAATTTGAATGCCTAAATTGTACTCTGCCCTAGCCTTCTATCATAGACAGCCTTGGACACCACCTCGAATTGATAAATCATTGATATTAAATGATGAGACTCAACGACACTCATCACCATTTTTGGAAAGAAACCAGAGCAAGAACCAATATTATAGAGTCTATTTTTGCAACCAGAGCAAAGGTTTCAGTATAATCAATTCCTTAAATTTGAGAGAAACCTTTGGCTACTAGGTGAGCTTTGTGTTTGTCAATTTATCTATTATGACCATATTTTGTTAAGTAAATCCATTTACAATGGACTAATTTCCCTCCTTTAGGTAGGGGAACTAAGTCCCAAGTATTGTTTTTGATTAAGGATGAGAATTCGTCTTCCATGGCATCATCCAATTCTTTAATACCAGTTACTTCTTTGAAAGACTGAGTATCAAAGGAAAAATACTGATAGACAAGACCAGTGCCTATGGGGTTGGTAGATCTAGATGAAGGAATATTTTGTATGTAAGTATTAGCTTCTTTAACAATGGTGCGGGCCCATTTTTGCATAGTGGAAGGAGTAGAAGGAGTGTAAAGACTTTTAGTTGGAGTTACAGGTTCCTCATCCTAATTATCAATCTCTAAGTTAATCTCTAGAGTTAGTTTTTCATAATATTGAGGTTCTACTATAGGAGAGGGATCAATAGAGGAAGAGGAGGTTTGAGGATCTTTCTGAGGGAATGTTTCATCAAACTGGACATTCCTATGAAAAAGACCTCATGAGTTGAGGGATCGAGGAGCCTATATGCTTTCATTTGCTCATAATAACCAACAAATATGAGCTTTTTGCTTTCCTTATCTAGAGCCTTCCTTTTCTTCTTTGGAATGTGTGCCCAAGCAGTACACCAAAGATATTGAAGAAGGAAATATCTAGTTTTGACCAAGTCCATGCTTCTTCAAGATTTATATGGTCAAGAGCTTTATGAGGTGTGTGGTTTTAAATATAATTGGCATAGTTAATAGCTTTTGCCCAAAAACAATTTGGAAGATCTCTTGAATGGAGCATACAATTTACCATTTCCTTCAATGTTAGGTTTTTCCTTTCTACAATACCTTTTTTTTTGGATTATGGGAGACAAAATGTTGATGAATGATGCCATGACTTGATAGAAATATGGAAAACTCATTATTGCAGTATTGCCCCCATTATCTGTGCACATTTGCTTGATGTTGCAAGAGGCCTTATTTTCTACTAAGGCTTTGAATACTTTGAAGTGGGATAGAACATCACTTTTATATTTCAATAAGTAGACCCAAGTTCTTCCATAAAATTCATCAATAAAGGTTAGAGCATGTTTTACTCCTTTGAAAGAAGGTTATAGAAAAAACATCAAGTCACTATGGATTAATTCTATAGGGGATGATGCTTTTAGAGAACTACTTGGATGGAAAGGATCTTGATGTTGCTTTCCATGAGTACATTCAAGACAAAATCCATCAATAGAAGATACTTGAGGTAAACCTATTACCATTTCATGGGTGCTCAATTCCTTTAGGTAGTTGTAACTGAGATGACCAAACCATTCATGAAGATCTCCATGAGCCACAAAGTAGGAAGTCCCTTCTGGATTTTTGAATCCTTTGAAGTGAAATGGGTGAGTTTTGTGATCAATATCTCCTTTAGCTATGATATAATGGGGATCTTGAAAGTCTCTTATCTAAACTCCTATTGGAGAGAAGAGAATTTTTTTCCCATTTCTAGAAGTACAAATATGATAGATGGAGAGGAGATTTGTGGTAATGTTTGGAACATAGAGAACATTATTGATAGAGCCACCATCAATGGTTATGTCACCCTTTCCTTTGATTGGGATAAATGAATAGTCACCCACTTCTATGCTACATGTAGAACTTGAGGAGATAGAAGAGAATGACTCATCTTAAGCAATCATGTGATGAGTTGTTCAAGAATATAGGACCTAGTAATTAGAAGAAGCATTGGAGGTTTTCCCTTGAACATTTAGGGATTTTCCTATTTGATTTTTACTGTCTATATTTTGATCCTTCATAGCTTCCTCTAGTTGTTATAATCTTTTCCAGCATTTATTTGTAGAATGACCATTCATTTTGCAGTGAGTACAAGTTATGGTATTCCTTTCATTTTTTTTGAATTTTTCTTTAGTAGAGGTGAAGGCTACTAAGGATTTTGAGGAAGAGGAAGAGGAAGAGATCTCATATCTTGTAATTTTTGTTCCTTCCCTAGTTATTCTATAACAAAATTCTTCTAAAGAGGGCATTTTAAAGGTTGCACCAAGAGCATCTTTTGTAGATAGAAAGGTGGTTGCAAATATTTGAAATACACCATTTAGTTTAGAAAGAATTAGATAAATGTATTCTTCTTTAGTCTTAGTATTCCCACTGCCTTTATATTGAGTGAGGATTTCTTTGAATTTTGTGAGGAAGTCAACAATATTGCTGAACTATTTAGGAGATAAAGTTGTTAATTCTACCTCTAATTGCATTGATCTTATTTGATCTACATTCCCAAAAAAATTCTTTAATTTTTTCGAAATTTCATAACGATTTTTACACTCTATAATGTGAAATTATAATCTTTCATGAAAATTAGTGTTTATAATACCCATTGTTTCACATATATTTCCTTTATGAACAAATATTTCATATTTTTTTCTCAAATTCAGGTTGTTTTTCTTCTAATAGGTGTGTGAGCCCTTTCTGAGAAATGAGATTCAAAACTTTGGGTTTCCATGTATGGTAGTTATGAGGAGTGAGAGGATCAATTGCATTCATTTTTTTTTTAAGTTTGAAGTTTAACCAATATGCCCCCCTTTACAACTTCAAGTTTTTATTAATGCAATTGATTTTAAAGAAGAGATGAAACTATTTAATATCACAATCCTCAAAATACCCACCCTAACAAGAGGGAAAATATAAGTATTGGAGTTTTGATATATTAAAATTTGCTTTAGAAGATTGCAAGTCCTTTAATATTTCTTCTCAATACCCGCCCTTACTTGAGGGAAAATTTAAGTAATGAGTAGAATAAATTAAGGAATCTAGGCTTGAAATGCAGTGTGATCAGCCAGATATATATTGGAAAATCTCAATTACTTGCCCTTACGAGAGGGAAACTATAAGTTAGAAAGATATTCAATATGTGAAATATGATTGATCAAGAAAAATATTTGTCATGCCTTTATACCAATATTCTCAAAAAACCCGCCCTAACATGAGGGAAACTATAAGTTTTTAGATTCAATGGTACATGGAACGTAGGCAATATATTTTGAAGGAAAAAAAAATATTATTTTTAATTATAGAATTTACTTTTAGAAAAGCAAAAATAATGAAATAAGATTTAATATTATAACACCTCTAAAATAGATATAACCAAAAAATAATTTAAAATATTTATGAGGTTATATATTGATGGTTTGCATTAATAATTCAAGAATAGGCAATCATCTATAAGAGAAAAAAATATATGACACTTTTGAAATTGAAATGTCTTGATTTTTTTTTAAATTAATATGAAATAATAAAGATATTATTAAATTTTTTATGTTAAGAGGGTGTGATTAAATAGTGAGTACCTTATTTCTGAAACACTTAAATGAATATTTCCAATAATAACACATTTTAATTATATGCTATTAAAAGGAATTAAATGAATATAGAAGAAGATAGACACAAAAAAATTAACAACCCCCCCTCAAAATATAAAACAAAAATATGCAATAAATTGCACTCGCAACCCCCCAAATAAAATCTTTTATTAAATTACAAATGACTTGGGACTTTTGAAGAGATCCTTTGGAAAAAAGTAAATGCTCTTTGAAAAAAAGGGAGTTAGAGGTTTATTGCAAGGATGACCTTCAAAATCAAAGGTTTTAATAAAATGATACAAAAAACCTAACTTACCAAAGGAGGACAATAGATTATCATAATATGAGGTACCGATGGTCAGATTTACAGAGGCTGAACTGAAGCAAAGGGTAGAGACTATACTTAGAAAATGTTTGGTGTTCAGATGAAATGGAGATGCTTGAAGAGAGTAGCCTACAGAAAACATTATTAGAATGTAAAAGTTTTGGTACCTTCCTCCTTCTAAGAAGTGGTAGACACACTGTGACCTAGAAAACATTGAATCCTAGCTTTGTGAGGGCAAATGTAACCCAATATAGGCTCACCAATGCCACGGGCCTAGCAATATGTTGTTAACTAGCACCACGAATGACTTCGAACAAAGATCTGCTTATTCTTTGAGACGTGCAATCCTTAGAGAAGATATTTTAACTTACAGAATAGAAGAACATGATAGGCGTAAATCTAAAAAAATATTTCCTATTTTATTATAAAAAGATATAATAAAAAATCATATATCTATTGCTTTTGCCTGCTGCTATATACCAAACAAAGAAAGAATAAGAGACTGTAAACAAGAAATGCAATCTTCAAAAATCATGAATGCACTGTGATAGAGAGAGGGTCCGAATGAGATAAAAAAGAAACCCAAATACAACCATTTAATCTTTGCCAATCAATTTTAATGAGATACGTGGTGAATTAGGAAAGAAAATTCATCTTAAACGAGGTCTTTTTGAAGTTCGTCGATCATAAAAGATGTTTAAAAAAATTAATACAATACATTTCTTTAAAAACATATCAAATTCAATATCTAGAAGATGTCGTTCCAAATTCACGAAGGTAAACAACTTTAATAGAAAACTTTAGAAATTTTTGAAACCATAAATCAAAGTTCGCCAAGTATAATAGACATTAAAAATATTAAGAAGATACGTTTCTTTAAAAACATGTCAAATTCAATATTGAAAAGACGTCGTTCCAAGATTACGAAGGCAAACAACTTTAATAGATATAATTAGAATATTTTTATGAAGAGTGCTACTTCAATCGAGGGAAAAAAACGTAGAGTGCGCTCTTAGTATTCATTGGAGAGGTAGAAGAGAGGCACCATGAAGTGAAATAGAGAGTGCTTAACAGATGCTGATAGCATGATTTGTAAGCTTACCGAGGACTCCAAGACCAATGAAAGGGTAGAAAAACATTTTTTCTGTGAAGAAGAAACACTTAAAGATAGGAAAAAATCCTATGATATCAAGCTTGTTATTAAAAAATAATAACAAGTAATAAAAAATGCTTGAATAACGTGTTTTTCTTAAAAAAATAATAAGATAATATGTATGCTTATGAAAAATATGGGCAATTATTCTAAAAACATTTACACTAGAAGATAATGAATCTTCCCTTCCTTAACTAAGAAGAAGACAATATTGTTGAACTATTCAGGAGATAAAGTTGTTAATTCTACCTCTAATTGCATTGATCTTATTTGATCTACTTTCCCAAAAAAATTCTTTAATTTTTCCCAAATTTCATAAGGATTTTTACACTCTGTAATGTGAAACCATAAGCTTTCATGAACATTAGTGCTTATAATACCCATTGTTTCACACATATTTCCTTTATGAATAAATTTTTCATATTTTTTTCTCAAATTCAGGTTGCTTTTCTTCTAATAGGTGTGTGAGCCCTTTCTGAGAAATGAGATTGAAAACTTTGGGTATCCATGTATGGTAGTTATGAGGAGTGAGAGGATCAATTACATTCATTTTTTTTTAAGTTTGAAGTTTAACCAATATACCCCCCTTACAACTTCAAGTTTTGATTAATGCAATTGATTTTAAAGAAGAGATGAAGCTATTTAATATCACAATCCTCAAAATACCCACCCTAACAAGAGGGAAACTATAAGTATTGGAGTTTTGATATATTAAAATTTGCTTTAGAAGATTGCCAGTCCTTTAATATTTCTTCTAAATACCCACCCTTACTTGAGCTAAAATTTAAGTAATGAGTATATTAAATTAAGGAATCTAGGCTTGAAATGCAATGTCATCAGTCAGATATATAATGGAAAATCTCAATTACTTGCCCTTACGAGAGGGAAAGTATAAGTTAGAGAGATATTCAATATGCGAAATATGATTGATCAAGAAAAATATTTGTCATGCATTTATACCAATATTCTCAAAAAAACCCACCCTAACATGAGGGAAACTATAAGTTTTTAGATTCAATGGTACATGGAACATAGGCAATATATTTCGAAGGAAAAAAAAATTATTTTTTTAATTATAGAATTTACTTTTAGAAAAGCAAAAATAATGAAAGAAGATTTAATATTATAACACCTCTAAAATAGATATAACGAAAAAATAATTTAAAATATTTATGATGTTATATATTGATGGTTTTCATTAATAATTCAAGAATAGGCAATCATCTATAAGAGAAAAAAATATGACACTTTTGAAATTGAAATGTCTTGATTTTTTTTTTTAAATTAATATGAAATAATAAATATATTATTAATTTTTTTATGTTAAGAGGGTGTGATTAAATAGTGAGTACCTTCTTTCCAAAATACTTAAATGAATATTTCCAACAATAACACCTTTTAATTATATGCTACTAAAAGGAATTGAATGAATATAGAAGAAGATAGACACTAAAAAATTAACAACCCCCCCTCAAAAGACAAAACAAAAATGTGCAATAAATTGCACTTGCAACCCCCCAAATAAACACTTTCATTAAATTAAAAATGACTCGAGACTTTTGAAGAGATCCTTTGGAAAAAAGTAAAGGCTCTTTGAAAAAAGGGAGTCAGAGGTTTATTGCAAGGATGACCTTCAAAATCAAAGGTTTTAATAAACTGATACAAAAAACCTAACTTACCAAATGAGGACAATAGATTATCATAATATGAGGCACAAATGGTCAGATTTACAGAGGTTGAACCGAAGCAAAGGGTAGAGACTATACTTAGAAATTTTTTAGTGTTCAAATGAAATGGAGACGCTTGAAGAGAGTAGCCTGCAGGAAACATTATTAGAATGTAAAATTTTTGGTACCTTCCTCCTTCTAAGAAGCGGTAGACATAATGTGACCTAGAAAAAATTGAATCTTGGCTTTGTTATGGTAGACATAACCCAATATAGGATCACCAATGCCATGGGCCTAGAAATATGTTGTTAACTAGCACCACGAATGACATCGAACAAAGCTTTGTTTATTCTTTGAGACGTGCAATCCTTACAGAAGATATTTTAACTTACATAATAGAATAACATGATAGGCGTAAATATAAAAAAATATATCCTATTTTATTAGAAAAAGAGATAATGAAAAATCATATATCTACTGCTTTTGCCTGCTACTATATACCAAACAAAGAAATAATAAGAGACTGTAAACAAGAAATGCAATCTTCAAAAATCATGAATGCACTATGATAGAGAGAGGGTCCGAATGAGATAAAAAAAGAACCCAAATACAACCATTTAACATTTTCCAATCAATTTAATGAGAGACGTGGTGAATTAGGAAATAGAATTCATCTTAAACGGGGTATTTTTGAAGTTCGTCGATCATAAAAGATGTTTAAAAAAATTAATATGATACGTATCTTTAAAAATATATCAAATTCAATGTCTAGAAGATGTCGTTCCAAATTCACGAAGGTAAACAACTTTAAAAGAAAACTTTAGAACTTTTTGAAACCATAAATCGAAGTTCACCAAGTATAATAGACGTTAAAAATATTAAGAAGATACGTTTCTTTAAAAACAAATCAAATTCAATATTGAAAAGACGTCGTTCCAAGCTCACAAAGGCAAACAACTTTAATAGATATAATTAGAATACTTTTATGAAGAGCGTTGCTTCAATCGAGGGAAAAAATCATAGAGAGTGCTCTCAGTCTTCATTGGAGAGGCAGAAGAGAGGCACCATGAAGTGAAATAGAGAGTACTTAACAAATTTTGATATCATGATTTGCAAGCTCCCTGAGGACTCCAAGACCAATGAAAGGGTAGAAAAACATTTTTTCTATGAAGAAAAAACACTTAAACATAGGAAAAAATCCTATAATATCATTATTGTTATAAAAAAATAATAACAGGTAATAAAAAATGCTTGAATAACATATTTTTCTTAAAACAATAATAAGATAATATGCATGCTTATGAAAAATATGGGCAATTACTCTGAAAACATTTACACTAGAAGATAATCAATCTTCCATTCCTTAACTAAGAAGGAGACATTTTTTTTTTCAGAATAACCCACATACATAAAAAATATATCTAAACAAAAACTATATATAAAATATTATTGAAGGCCCAAAGAAGCCAACAAAACATACAAAGAACCAAATCCTAGAATATTCAAGACAAAATTCTAGCAAGATCTATCTTGCTCTGTACCATGTTAGAATTTCCCAACAATAGACATGCAAAGCATTACATAAAATACGAAGAGAATAGTAGAACTGATTGATTATTCCATGGATCAACTTTGTATAAATAACAAAGTTGATCATTGAGAGATGTTGGATTAAAACAACTCATCAAATCTTATCTAGACTATAACTGAGAGTTTACCTGACTCATGAAGAAGTGGAAAATCAAAGTAAGTCTATCCTATTAAAACTTAAGAGAATAATTACTTATTCTAACAATAATGGGGTAGCTATAATAAAAATTAGACTATGGCTGAGATTACAAGAAGTTTGCTTTGAACAAAATGGTTAAGTAATTATTTTTGGGCTAATGTAGTTGCTATAACAACATATATTTTTAATAAGGGTCCAAAAAGTGTTCTTGCCAATGTGACTTCATATGAAGTGTGGTATAAGAATAAAATTAATGTTAACCATTTTAAAGTTTTTGGTTGTTTAGCCTATGTTCATGTTGCTTATGACAAGAGGAAAAATATTTATCTACAAATTGAACCCTACATTTTGGTTCAGTGTTCTGAAAATAGCAAAGCTTATAGACTTCACAATATAAAGACTAACAAAGGGGTGGTTTCTACAGATGTCATTTTTATGAATATGAAGCATATGGTCATTAAAGAGGCCACATTCCTAACATTACCAATATTTTTAATGGAAGTGTTGGTGATTAACAACACATTGATGTATCTAAATCCTCTATTAAATCCTCCAAGTAGTCCTTCAAGTAGTTCTTTAAATAGTCCTAAGGAGAGTTCATCATGTTCTTCAAGTAACTCATCACTCATTATTGATCTTACGAAGACTAAGAAGGGGAAGAAAACTCTTCAAGTGCATCCACCAAGTTAATTTATTGATAGCAAATTTGAAATGAGGTTTATAATAGGTCAATCTTAAGAAGTTGATCAAGTTATTTTAAGATTTGAAAGGTTGGAAAAATATGGAAATGATGAAGAAGATCCTAAAGGTGTGTTTGTTAATTATGCTTCATTGTCTTAAGTTGAGTTTAAAGCTTCTTGTTTTGAATATGTTTATACTAATGATGTGTGGATACATGAAATGTAGGAAGAAATCAATTCCATTCAAAAATTTCTTAATGCCATGAAATGTGTCGGTTACATGAGAATTTACAAGACCAAGTATAATAGTAGGACATAAGTCATAATAAATATTTGAAATACATAAGGCTAGACAAATGTATGTAATTGATTATGAGCAAATATTTGCACTTGTAACAAGGTAAGAAACAATTAAAATGGTTAGTGCTTTAGTATTACAAAGGAGATGGAGTGTACATCACTTGGGTATGAAAAGAACCTCCTTGAATGGGTACTTAGAAGAGGAAGTGATATACAATAGCCATAATATTTTAAGTTTAAAGGAATATAAGATTATGTATACAAGTTGAAGAATGCCTTTTATGACCTCAAGCAAGAATCAAGGGTTTCGTATGCACAAATAGATACATACTTACATAAATGTGTCTTTAAAAGGATCAAGAGTGAGCCTACCCTCTACTATATTAAATAAGGTAATGATATTCTTCTTGTATATTTCTATCTAGATGATATTATTTATATAAATAGCAACTTAAAATAAAATATAAGTTTAAAATGCTACGATGAATGAGTTTGAAATGAATGATTTTTATTTTATGATTTACTTCCTTGGAATGAATTTTTGCCAAGGTGAAGATGAATTTTTTATTTACAAAACAAAGTATGTTAAATATATATTGAAGAATTTTTATATGGTAAAATATAATATATTTACCACTCTAATTTCTTAAGGAATACTTTTTGTTCAAGGACAATGAAATTGAGGAAGTAAATGTGATAGGTAGTAGAATATTATGGGAATTATAATGTTTTCCACTAAAACTAGACCCCAAATTGCTTATGGTGTTTCTCTTGTTTCAAGGTACATGAATGAACCATATCAAATTCATTTGAAGCATATGAAGAGAATATTGAGGTATTTGAAAAATAATCTTGATTTTGATATTCATTATTATGCAATTAAGAACATGAATCTTATCGGTTTTATGGAATTTAACTCAGGCAAAAGCTTAGATGATTTAAAGTCTACTTATACCAATTATTATTATGCAAACTAATAATATGGAACTTTTTGGTTTAACTAATTATAACTAATTTGGAAACTCATATGACTAAAATTCTACTTCTAGCAATTACTTTTCTCTTGGTTTTTGACTAATCCATTCATGGATCTCAAAGAAATAAGGATCAATTACTCTTTCCTCCATAGAAATTGAGTATATTGTAATCACTTTAGCTACTGTGGAAGCCTTGTGGCCTAGGAAGGTATTGGACAATATTTGTAAGAACCAATGTCATCCTACAATTATTTTTGTGATAATATGGGTATAAGTCATTTGGAAAAGAATCCCATCATCATAATAGGTCTAAACACTTTGATTTAAAGTATTATTTGAAGGACCGAGTGAAGGTAAACACCAAACTAAAATGCAATAGAATATTTAAAAAATTAGACTTTATTAAAATCTTCTCCAACCTTCTTACAATGTAAATTATGATGACTATATATGTATGCTATAGGGAAGAGGTCAGGGAAGGGAGTTGGAGGGATAATGGAGAAGAAGGAATAACGGAGGAAAAAGAGGGATAAGGAGGGAATATAGGAGAAGAAATAGGGGAGAATAGGATAGAAGAAATTTGTCGACAAAGTGTGCCGACAAATTGTGCCGACAATTTGTTTTAGGTTTTCACACTTAGGGCTAGAAAACTAGATTTTTCTAAGCCACTTTTAGTGAGAACCCTATTCACACTTGCAAAATTCTCCCCCTTAAAGTTGAGAGGACTGACTACACAGTCCCTCAGCTTTACAAATTGAGCTTTAGTCATCGCCTTGGTGAAGATGTCAGTGACGTTCTCCAAAGTGTGACAGTATTGAAGCTCAACAATTTCATGTTCCACCATATCTCTGATGAAGTGGTACTTCATATCAAAATGCTTCATTCTGCTATGGTGGACATGATTATATGCCAATTGAATGGCACTAATATTATCACAATGGATTCTGGTTGGACCACTTTGCTGTTCTCCAATCTCTTCTAGTACTTTCCTTAGCCACAAGGCTTGAGTACTTGCATAAGTAATCGCTATATACTCAACTTCTATTGAAGATAGCGCTACTACTGTCTACTTTTTGGAACTCCAAGTTATTAGTCTTGATCCTAGACTAAAACAGTTTCCTGATGTTGACTTCCTGTCATCAATATTGCTACCCCAATCACTATCGTTGAAGCCTAAAAGCTTGATAGTGTTACATTTATGGTACTGGATTCCAAAATCCAATGTACCCTTCACATATCTCAAAATTATTTTAGCTGCCTACAAATGCAGCTCAGATGGGTTAGCCATAAATCTAGAAACAAGAGATACAACATACTGAATATCTGGTCTGGTGTTGGCAAAAAACATCAAACTCCCAACCATGCTTCTGAAAGTGGTCACATCAACTTTTGGTGCTCCATCATATTTGCTTAATTGGATTCCATGTCCAACTGGAGTTGCAACTGGTTTGCAATGCTCCATAGCAAACTTCTTGATCATATCCCGAGCATACTTATGTTAACAGATGAAGATCCCTGTATCTGACTGATGAACCTCCATTCCAAGGTAGTAGTGCATTAAGCCAAGATCCTTCATCTCAAACTGTGTCATCATGGAGTGTTTGAACTCCATATTCATGTTTTCGTTACTACCCATAAAAATAAAATCATCCACATACAAGCAAACTATGAGGATGTCATTACCTTGCTTTAGGTAGTAGAGTGTGGGTTCATTTTTGCTCTTGGTGAACCCATAATCTTTGAAGTACCCACCAATTCATGAGTACCAAGCTCTTGGTGCCTATTTAAGACCATAGAGTGTTTTCTTCAATCTGTAAACAAGGTGTTCCTTACCTTGTACTTCAAATCCCTGTGGTTGCTCAACGTACACTTCTTCTGTCAAGTAACCATTGAGAAATGCACTCTTTACATCCATGTGTTGGACTTTCCATCCTTTGTGTGTAGCTAAGGCAAGAACTGTTCTGATAGTCTCCTATCTGGCTACAGGAGCAAAAGTCTCTTCATAATCTATTCCATATTTCTGAGTAAAACCCTTTGCTACTAATCTTGCCTTGTGCTTCTCAATGCTTCCATCAACATTAAACTTGGTCTTGAAGATCCATTTACAACCAACACATTTCTTTCCTTTAGGAAGCTTCACGAGCTCCCAAGTGTCATTTTTTATAGAGGTTATCTCCTCTTTCATGGCATCTTGCTAAATCTTCTGAGTACAAGCCTTCTCATAACTAGAAGGTTCAAGCTGTGCACTAGTTAACAAAGCATAGTTAACTTGATCTACCCTAGGTTCTTGCTAGGATTCATCATCACCATATAAGTGCATACTTTCTAATCTATGTAAAACAGATTCCATTTCACTAGCTTGACTCCTAGTGTATCTTCTTGAAAATTTTTTATCCAACATCTGAGATGATGGATGATACTATAGAGTTCTCTTACCTTTGGATGGAACATCAATGTCCATTGGTGAGGAACTTACTGATCGCTATGGAGAAGGACTTGGTGAAGAAGTTGAATCAAAAGATGGACTTGGAGGATGTGTGGGAGGAGACTGCTTTCCTTTCTGTGGGATCTACGGTTGCACCTGCTGAGCAACTACATTAGTGGCTTCAACATCACTAAAATTTGGGGCTTACCACACTCTCCCCATTCATCAAAAATCACATCCCTTGAAATCACTATCTTTCGAGTTGTAGGATTGTAGAGTCTATAACCCTTTGTGTTTTCATAATATCCTACAAAAATGCATGCCTGACTCTTTGGATCAAGCTTCTTTCTTAGCTCATCAGGAATGTGAGCATATGCCAATGAACCAAATACTTTGAAATACTTCACATTTTGTTTCTTACCATACCAGGCTTGGTAAGGTGTCTTTCCTTTTAAATTGGAAGTAGGACTCCTGTTCAAGATGTGAACACTAGTCCTTGTTGCATCTCCCCAATATGAATTACTCAAATGCTTTGTCTAAAGCATTGATCTTGCCATATCCACAATGGTGTGATTCTTCCTTTTTGCTACACCATTTTGCTATGGAGTGTAGGCAGTTGTGAACTGCCTCTTGATGCCATGATGTTTACAAAAAATCAAAAACTGATTAGAGGAGTATTCTCCTCCTCTATCTGATCTAAGACATTTTACAGAATATCCACTCTCACTTTCAAATTTTGCTTTAAAATCAACAAAGCATGCAAATGCTTCATCCTTATGCTTCAAAAAATATATCCAACACATTCTTGTGTAATCATCAATGAAAATTAGGAAGTAAGAGTGATTACCTAGACTCTTGGTCTGCATCGGACCACAGATGTCTGAATGCACTAACTGGAGTGGATAGCTGGCCCTCCATGCTTGTCCATGAGGAAATTTCAAGCTGGCATGCTTGCCCAAGGCACACCCTTCATAGACTTCCTTACTATCTTGAATTTTGGGAAGTCCAATTACCATTGCTTGTGAAGTTAGAATTTTCAAACTTGCTGAATTCAAGTGACCATATCTCAAGTGCCATAGGACACTTGGATTGGTAATTGCAACATTTGCTAACTTATTTCCTCTTGGATGGACAAACTTCAAAGGGAATAATCTATTCTTTGACATTGGCACTTGTGTAATGATTCTATTACTATTGTTCTTGTCAAAAATGGTGCATTTACCCTCATCAAAAATAAACTTGTAATTCTTTTCTAGCATTTGACCAACACTTAAAAGATTGTGTTGAATATGGGGTGTGTAATAGATATCACTTACTTGCTTGATGCCTTCTTTCATTTGAACCTCCATGGCTCCAATGCCTTCTACTGCCAATGATTTGTCATCACCTAATCGGATGCTGGATTTGTATGAGGAGTCTAAAGTAGCAAAGAGTTCTTCTTTGCTACTCATGTGATTTGAACACCCAGTGTCCAAAATCCATGTATCATTCATATTTTGCTCTGTCTGGCCATAAGAGAGAAAGATATTTGTGTACTCTTCCTCTTCTCCAAAATTTCCAAACTGACTGCTCTGGTTGCTACTGCTTCCTTGCGAAGTCTTTGACCAACAATCTCGAGCATAATGGCCAGGTTTGCCACAATTGTAGAAAACTTGTTTTGATTTATCTCCTCCTTTTCCTTTGCCAGATTTTTTCCCTCTATATTGTTGCTATCCTCCTCAATTTTGATTTCCACCTCTGTTGGATGATCCTCCTCTGTTAGGAGTTCCTCCTCTTTGATTATTCCTGCCTCTACCTCTTTGTTGTCCTCTGCTATGGCCTTCACCTCTTCCTTCATGTGTGGAAAAAGCTTTATCATCTCCTCCATAAATGGTGGTAGGAATTTCCTGTAACCTCTCTTCATGTGAGAGAAGTGATCCAGTTAGTGCATCAAAAGACAATGAGGTTAAGTTTTGGATTCTTCAATAATTATTGCAATGGAATTCCATTTAGGAAGAAGTGTTCTCAACACTTTCTTCACCATAACCTCCGGCTTAATATCTTCCCCTAGTGTGACCATTTTATCAACTATGGCTTTCACTCGCACGCAATAATCTCCCACTTTTTCATTTTCTTGCTTTTTGAGATTTTCAAAATCTCGTTTCAATGTTTGTAGTTTTACCTATTTTACTTGGTCACTACCTCTATAGCTTTATTTTAGGGCATTCCATGCATCTTGTGCAATTACATAAGAGGCAACTCTAGGGAAGATACTTTTATCTAGGGCAGCATGTATGTGATAAAGTGCAAAAGCATTGTTCTTCTGTGCTTCTTTTCTAGCATTTTTATCAGCATTAGAGAAAGCTGCCCATTTAGCAGCAGTAGGTTCAGTATAGCCCTCTTCGACTACATCTCATAAACCTTTTCCTATCAAAAGGGTTTTCATTTTAATAGACCAATATTCATAGTCTCCTCCATTGAACTCAGGAATTAGAAGACTAGTATTGGATGCAATTGTAGAATAAAAACAAAATTTATTTGAAGCAAACAAGCACTATAAAGCAGTACAAAGAGATTAATGATTCAAATCAAATCTCACCTTTTTAGTACATTCAGGTTCTGCTTCGGAACTATTGCTGATGATAATGACCTCAGGTTCTTCAGGATCCACTTCCTCTGGATCTTCTTCTTCTTCTTCATCTTCATCTTCTTCTTCTGCTGCTTCTTCTTTGTCTTCTTCTTCTTCGTCTTCTTCTTCTGCTGCTGCTTCTGGTTTAGGAGAGCGTGGTGAATAGCTCTCACTTGATTCTGCTACCCGTACACCAGGTGCTTAGCTGGCACTTGCATGGTCCTCTGGTACAACTTCCACAGTCTTGGAATCTTCAATTCTTTGTCCGAAGATGTCTTCAGAATCTGCATCGTACCCAGAATCTGGTTTCCTCAGATGATCAATCACTTGATTTTCCAGCTGACAAAGCACTGTACGGAGACTTGTTCGTCGAACCCTTTCATCAAAGGATTTCGGTGTCTCTCATCTCAAAATCGAGAGAAGTGCATTATAACACCCCCCAGACCGGATCATCTAACATTGCACGGGCACATTATTTCCCTTTTTTCAAAAAAGGCTCTTCAAACAAGGTTTTTAAAATTTTTATAAAGTCTTAAAAAAAAATTTAATAAATTTTTATATTTTTTTAAATTACCTTTTAAATTAATTTATTAAAAAGATAATTTTAAATAAAATATAATTTAAATTTATTAAATAATTTTAAAAACTTTAAATAAAAAATTTAAAACCTTTTAAAATTAAAAAAAAAACTTTTACCTTGTTTTTCTCTCACGCGGGCGATTTGACCCCGCGACCTCCCCACTAGCGGCGGGCGAGCTTTGCCGCTACACCAAGCTGCCAGATGAAACCAACCAGGGCTTCCGCACTTTTATTTTTTATGGCGACAATTTAAAAAAATATATATATATTTTAGGCGACCGACGGGATTCGATCCCGGGCCGTCTCCCCGCTAGCGGACCGTCTTGTCCACTAAGCCATGCCCGTGGACGTGTCTTCAAAGACACAGGGGCAGATTTAAAGAAGGAGGGCAGAAAATTAAAAAAAAAAAAATTGCAGTTGATTTATCCCACATGCGCTGTGTGGGAGCCGCAAGGGGGTTTATCAACCCAAAAACACAAAGTAATAATCGATTGCCTTCGGGCAGTCAATCCTACACTTTTGCCGCACATACAACCAATGACAACTTGCCATGTCACAAACTTTTAAACCAATAGTGCACTGCCACGTCGACTACCAATTACTCGCTACCACATCACTCGCCTGCCATGTCAACTGTTTCCTGGATTCGTGTGCCATCAACTACCACCTCAGCGTCTCCATGTCAGCCACCTCAATCCATGTGCTGCCCAATCAGCACCTCGCTCGCCACCACGTGTTGCCTCAAAATCCATGCTGATTTGAGCCTATTGTCTGCTGCCATGTGTCACCTCAGGATTCATGCCGAGCCTATGCACAATCCACATCGAGATCCATGCTCGGTCCTTCTTGTGATCCACCTCGAGATCCGAGCCCTACTGGTGACCTCAAATTTTGCACCTAACACCTACCTCGAGATGCGTGCCCGCCTGGCCTCGCCTCAAGAACCATGCCCGAACGACTAGCTCTAATACCAGTGAAGGACCGAGTGTAGGTAAACGTCAAACTAAAATGCAATGGAATATTTAAAAAATTAGACTTTATTAAAATCTTCTCCAACCTTCTTATAATGTAAATTATGATGACTATATATGTATGCTATAGGGAAGAAGTCGGCGAAGGGAGTTGGAGGGATAAGGGGGAAGAAGGAATAATGGAGGAAATGGAGGGATAAGGAGGGAATATAGGAGAAGAAATAGGGGAGAATAGGATAGAAGAAATTTGCCGACAAAGTGTGCCGACAATTTGTTTTAGGTTTTCACACTTAGGGCTAGAAAACTAGATTTTTCTAAGCCACTTTTAGTGAGAACCCTGTTCACACTTGCAACATTATTTTGTTAGTGATATGGTACAAAAGGAAAAGAAGAATTGAAGTACTATAGCACTCAAAAGCAATTTGTTGATGTGTTCACAATAGAAGTTGCTTACGATCAAATTCTTAAAACCTATAAACAATCTTGTCTAATGAGACTTTTCGACATCAAGGGGGTGAATGTTGAGAATATGATGTTCAAAAAACCTCATATCTATAGAATAGTTGTACAGATTCTTAGTAGAACATATAATTATAATTATGCATATTATCAACCAATATTGTAATTACAATTGTACAAATTTTTAATTGATCTTGTAACTATAAATGTGTATAATGTGTATTTTCTATTAAATGTAGAAAATCTATTTTGTAACAGATCATTCAATGATCTTGTTTATATTAGGATTCATTACTTTCTCTAAGATTAAATAAATTTTTTCACTTTCTAATATTAAATGTTTTTTTTCAATTCTTCAGGTTTATCCTTCTAAGGCTATAAAATGTTTGGCATTTCTCAGCCATTCATGCAGAAAAAAAATACAAAATTCATTTAGGTTTTCTATGTTAAAATTTCTAGTTTTATTTTTTTGGGGTTCATTGCTCTGTTTTTTGCTTTGTCTCTTTTAATATTGTCTTGCTAATTTCTTTTATTATCTCCATCATCTGGTATCAGAGCTAGGTTCAAAATGTTAATGAATTCTAATAATATGCAACTTCAAATTCCTAATTTTAATGGAAAATTTTATGAATTTTGGTGTTTTTAAATGAATATTTTGTTTAGATCACAGGAGCTATGGGATATGGTGGAGGATGGATACTCAGAACCAGCGGATGCAACAATATTAGTTATGATCACACAAAATCAAAGAGACATATTGTGGGCCAATAGAAAAAAATGATCAGAAAGGTTTGATTTTTATAGTGCAAGGTCTTGATGAAATCCTCCTCCTAAGAGTTACATCCACTATGAAGGTAAAAAAAGCATGGGATATCCTTGCACAATCATTTCAAGGTACGAATAAAGTATTAACAGTCCACCTATAATTACTTAGAAGAGATTTTGAAATTTTAAAAATACCATATTCATAAAGTTTAAGGAATTTCTTAACTCATGCAATGGGGTTAATTAATAAGATGAAATCAAATGGTGAAGTTATGAGCAATCAAAAAATTGTAGAAAATATTTTAAGATGTTTGCCTTAAAAATATGATCCTGCAATTATAGCCATTGAAGAATCAAAATATCTAACAACTTTATCTATAGATGAACTTATGGATTCATTGTATACACATGAGCATAGAATAAATAGATACACAAATGAACCACTGGAGTAAGCCTTCAAAAGTAAGATTTGAATGTCAGAAAATGAAGAAACAAAGAAGCATAATTCTCATGAAGAGGATGAGGAAGAATTCTAAGAGGAAGAGGATATCACTTTTAGCAAAGAGGCAGAGGTCCAACAAGTAATAGAAGTGATGAAGAAAAAAACAACTACACTCAATTAAGAGGTAGAGGTAGAGCAAATTTTTAGCAAAGAGGTAGAGGCAGATTAAATTTTCAGAAAAGAGGCAACAACTCTTAAAGGTATGCTAAGTCATTTATTCAGTGCTATTATTGTCAAAAGTATGCACATATTGCATCTGAATGTAGAAAAAAAAGCAGATGAAATAAAATAGGATGCTCAATATGCAAATGAAGGTGAATGACAAGAAGAATATGTTGCTAACATGTAGAACAAAAGAGTAAAGAAATGAAGATAAATGGTATGTTGATAGTGGGTGTAGTAATTATATGTCAAGTAAAGAGATATTCCAATATTTGAATGATTCCATAAAATCAGCAGTAAATATGGATAATAATGCAACTACACTGGTCATGGGGAAAAGGAGGATATTACTCAAAACAAAGCAAGGTGAGAAGAAATTTATTGGTGATGCATTTTATGTACTAGGTTTAAAGTTGACCTAACTTGTTAAGTGTAGGTCAACTTATGTAAAAAGGCCACACTATAAAGTTTGAGAATGGTACATGCTTTATTACTGGTGGTAAGAATAATATGATAACAAAAATACCTATGACTAATAATATATTTCCTCTTAGCATTGAGAAAAATATACCTTTGAGTTTCAATACCATAGTAAAATATTCACAATGGATATGTCATTATATTTGGTCATTTGAATTTTGGTGGATTAAATACTTTGCATAAGAAGAACATGGTAATAGGTTTACTGCCCATCCAAAGTCTAGATGAAGAATATGAAGAATGCATTATTGTAAAACACCACAAAGAACCCTTTGCAATAGGAAAATATTAGAGAGCTTTAGAGCCATTGGAGATAGTACACTCAGATCTATGTGGACCACTTGAAGTCACCTCATTATCTCGTATGAGATATTTATTGATGACTACAATAAGAAACTTTAGGTGTGTCCATTAAAAGCAAAATGTGATACTTTCAAGAAATTTAGTGAATTTAAAGCATTAGTTGAAAAGCAAAGTGGCTATTTTATCATAATTTTAAGGACTGATAGAGGTGGAGAATACATCTCACATGAATTTAATTTTTTTTGCATTGAGAATGACATAAAAATATAGTTAAAAACTAGGTATATTACTCAAAAAAATGATATAGCTGAGAGGAATAACATAACAATTCTAGATATGGTGAGTATGCTTAAAGCTAATAATTTACCTAAAATATTTTGGGTAGATGCAGTTTGTTGTTCAGGTTATATTCTGAATAGGAGCCCTACGAAGATAGTTTGGTTCATGACACTAGAATAAGCATGGGAGGATTCAAACCTCATGTAGATCATTTTAATTTTTTTGGTTGCATTGCTTATTCTCATGTTCCAGATGCACATAGAAATAATTTAGATGATAAGATGGAAAGGTGTATCTTTGTGAGATACAATTAATAATCAAAAGCATACAGCCTATACAATTCAAAAATAAAAAAGTTAGTGATAAGTAGATATATTAAGTTTCTTGAAGACCAAGAGTGGTATTGGAAATTGAAAGACAACTATCATCAAGTCAGAATTGAAGATGAAGTAGTAATACCACACTAAAATTTGGTTGGTAATAAAGTACCTAGCAGTAGTAGCATTCACAAATCAAAACTAGCAAGTAACCTTTATTCACCAAATACTAGAACTAGATTTTCATCACCCACATCAGAATCTCTAGAAAGAAGGTAAAAGACAAGGATCTTGTATAACATATATCAAGAAACAACAGAGGTAAGCGAATTTGTTTGTCATTTTACATTTTTGGGGGTCTATTGTAATCCCATCACATTTGAATAAATAGTACAAGATGATAAATGGATTAAAGCTATGAATGAATAAATTTTAGCTATAGAAAAAGAATCAAATTTGGGAACTAATAGACTTGCTAGAGCACAAAAATACAATCGGAGTAAAGTGGATCTATAAAATCAAGTACAACAAGCAAGAAGAGGTGAATAAATACAAGGTCTACAAGTAAAAATTAGGTATTTATTATCATGAAGTATTTGCACCTGTTGCTAGAATGGATATTATTCGAATGATTTTAGCTTTTTCAACACAAAATTATTGGAGACTATTTCATATGGATGTAAAATCAGCGTTCTTAAATTGCATATTGGAGGATGAAATATACATAGAGCAACCACCTGGTTTCAAGAAATAAGGTTATAAACCTAAAGTGCTCAAACCAGATAAATATTTGTATGGTTTAAAGCAAGTACCTAGAGTCTAGTATGAAAGTATTGAATCAAATTTTTGAAAATTGGTTTTGAAAAATGTTCTTATGAGCACACCTTATTCATAAAACAAAATAATAAAGGATATGTTATGATGGTTTGCATTTATGTTGATGATATTATTTATACTAAAAATAATAAAAACATGCTTAGAGAATTCCTAGTTGCAATGCAAAATGAATTTGAAATGACTGATATTAGATTGATGCGTTATTTTCTTGGTATTGAAGTCACTCAAAATAGTGACAAAATTTTAATTTATCAAGAAAACTGTGTCAGTAATATATTGAAAAGGTTCGTGTTGGATAATTGCAAACCAGCAATTACACCTACTATTATGGGTATGAAATTGAGCAAAGAATATGATAGTAGAAATACAGATTCTACCTTGTATTAAATATTGATTGGCAGTTTAATGTACTTAACTACAATAGGGCTAGATATCATGTACACAGTCAGCTTGATAAGAAGGTTCATGGAGGATCCTCACGCTACACATTTCCAGGAACGTAAAAGAATACTTGGATATGTGAAAGGGACTACAAATCATGAGATTTTTTATGAAAGGAAAGATACCTTGAAGTTAGTTGGTTACATAAATAGTGATTGGGAAGGAGAAATAGATGACAAAAAATTTTCTTAAGGATATGCTTTTAATTTTGTTTCAGGGGTAATTTTATGGTCATCAAAAAATTAAACTATTGTTGCATTGTCCACAACAGAAGCAAAATATGTAGCAGCCACTTCAGTTGGTTGCCAAGTAGTTTGATTATGCAGGATGCTTGAATAATTTACATAGCTCCACATGGAAGAGATCATTATTTTCTCTGATAATCAATCCGCCATTCAACTTTTAAAAAATATAAATTTTCATGGAAGGAGCAAGCACATACGTATCATATTTCACTTCATCAAACAACTAGTTAAAGACAAAGAAATAAAGCTTTCTCATTGCTGGTTCAAATAATAGGTTGATAACATTTTGACAAAGCCATTAAAGGAATAAGACTTTAATAAATTAAATAATATTTTGGGGATGAGATCCCTTTCTCACAAATCATATTTGAGGGAGGATTGAGCAATTATTTTTCACAAATCAGATTTTAGGGAGGATGTTAAATATAGAAAATCTATTTTGTAATAGATCATTCAATGATCTTGTTTAGATTAGGATTCATTACTTTTTCTAAGATTAGATGATTTTTGTAACTATTTTTTGGTGTTTAGAATTCTCTAGGTTTATCCTTCTAAGGATATAAAATGTTTGGCATTTATCAAACATGCATGCAAAAAAAAATATAGAAGTGATTTGGATTTTCTGTGTTAATATTTGTAGTTTTGTTTTTTTTGGGTTCATTATTCTATTTTTTGTTGTCTCTTTTAATATTGCACTATAAATTTATTTTATTATATCTATCATTTTATTAGGGTTTATTGGTGTGTTATGTGTGTAAAAGAAAAAATAATGCTTTTGCTGTATAATTTTTTAAGATATAAAAAAAGAATGTATAAAATTTCTACTTTAAATTTTTTTCACAACAAAAAATATCTCTGCAGTAACCAAATATTTATTCCTTACATGTTTCACTTTGTGTTAGTTGTATAAGGTCATATTAATGCAATATTTTATAATACTGCATGTCTGGATTTGTTATCGATGATTAATGCAGCCGTAAAAGCAACATTAGTTGATGAGACACATATGGGAGCATTGTTTCTCCACTTCACTTCCACCACTACTTTATTTAGTTAATATTTTTAACTTTATGTTAGGGACATGCATTTCTATGATCTATGAAGCATTAGTTGTATTCCAATGGGAATTGGATGATTGTCTGCTATGGAAAGGTCAAATATTCGAATTTATTTAATAATTTTAAGATTGAGTAACATCTTATTTATATATGTATGTTTGGTAATATAATATGGATATTGGAGGAGTGTGATAGTTCTATGCTTTGATGACTCATCAACCTAAATGGGATAAGATATCCCATCCAAAACAATCACCCATTTAGAGTAATCATTATTAGAACTAATAAGAGAAAAATTACTGTAAAAATAGAATAGCGGTGTTAGGTAATCATCATTTAATACATTTTATTTTAAATATAAGCTAAATTTATTTTATTTGGCTCACATATTGAACCACTCCAACTTAAATTCCATGTCCGCCTCCTCTCTACTAATTTTTATAGTGTCTTCATTTATATCAAAGAAAGTTATATTTTGGAAGATTGATATACAAATTAATAAAATTATTGCCACAATTAAATGTAAAAGTGACTATGTAATAACTTAAAAAACTAGGAGTACAAAACACCAACATAACATATGATAAGATGATTATCTAAGGCTAGAGGTAAACCTTTTTTTAACCTTTGGTAATTGTTAGTCATATTAATTAGAAGGAAATAAAGGAATCGCTATAGTCAATCTGCCCTACCACAGGAAATGAAAGTTGCCTTACACCCTTATATCTTGAGACTTACACCATGTTGAGTGGTAATTTTACCCAATTGCAAAACCACACTCACAGTTAGGATTTTGATTAGAAAACCCTCTCTTGCAAAGAAATAAACATTTCTCCAAGGTTCCTTTTACTTAATGTGTGCATGTATGCTTATGAAAATGTGTTAAATAAGTACTAGAACACCTTAGTGATTTGCAAGCAACTGTTAACAAGGGGCCTGTGTTGATCTTACTTTGATTTTGCCATGCTTTTATTGTTCATTAATTAAAAGGGCTTGATTTCCCTTATGTGCAAAAATAAAATGATGAATGAATGCATGAAATTGATCCTAATTCATTTTTTATTTTTGATTTGTTAAAGTGATCTATCCCTGAATCCCTGTTAGCAGATTCCTTTTATCTTAAATTAAACATGTTCTGTTAACAAGTGTTGTGGAAAACCACTTCATTTTATCTTTGATTTAATGTAAATTGGAGTCAGTACTTGTTGTTAGCAGATTCTTTTTATCTTTAGATTAAAATATTGTTGTTAGCAAGTGTTGTGGAAAACCACTTCATTTTATCTTTGCCTTAATGTGAGATTGGAGTTAGTAAATCCCTCCCTTGAATGCAAATTGATTTTATCTTGGATGGTTAAGCTCTGTTCGAGCAAGAAAATAAAGTGATTGAATCTAAATGTGAAATGTGAATCCTGAATGATGCTTCAATTCATTTTATCTTGCATGGTTAAACATATTTTAGTCTTGCATTGTTTAAACAAACTTTTAATCTTGCATTGTTAAATCAAGAAAATGATAAGACTTGTGAAGTGCAAAAATCTGCTTTGGAACTTTAAATAAAATGCTTTAATCAAAGAAAATGCACCCAAATAATTTAATTAGTTAACCTTAAGAACAAAATTATTTGGGTATTCTTATTACTCCAAAACCCTCATTAATGATTTTTTTTGTGCAAAACGAAATAGCATTTTAGGGCTTTGAGTGCTTGATTGGAACTTGAACAAAAATAAAATAAAAGATAAAAAATATAACAAAAGCTAGGGTTAGAGAAAAGAAATAAAATGAAAACAAAAATGCAAAAAAGAAATGAAGGTGAGCTACTGTAAATTTTATTCCTCCTTGTCCTGCAAAAAAGAGAAGATCATGAACATAAAAAAAATGAAACCAAATTAGACTTGCATCCACACAATCTAAATCGGGTTAAGTGTGAGAGTCTAAGGAAATAAACCATACATTAATCGCCTTAAATGATGCAACCATTAACATGCATAAACATCATCTAATGAAATCAACATATGGAGGAGAAAAATATTCAATAAAAACTTTCATTCAAAACCTTCTATCTTTGTTTACAAGGTGAGGAATTCCATAGCAGCAGCTAAACAAATCTTCCAATCCTCTTCCCATGCTTCTGCTCCCAAAAATTCCAGCCCCCTTGTTTCCTTTGCTTCTATGGCCTTTTAAAGCTTTCCAACAATAAAGGAAACTCTTCATTTCATTTTCCCCCCTTTTCCTTTGGCTTAGTCACATAACTTCTTCTTTGTAACTGCAATATCTTCCAAATGAAATGCTTCTTCCATAATGATTTTTACCAATAATAAATTGGTAAATATCTTCCAAATGAAACACTTCTTCCATAATGCTTTTTGCCAATAATAAATTGGTAAATATCTTCCAAATGAAACGCTTCTTCCATAATGCTTTTTTGCCAACAATGAATTAAATAATGCTTTTCTTTTATTTAGAAACCTGCCAACATCAATATAAAGCATTAATTCAAACTAACTTTAATAAAATCATAAAGTCAACATAGAAATTAATACCAAACCAATATGTAAAGAAATATTAGCGTGCCATGAGAAAAATAAATGCTATTCTTTTGTTTTATTTTATTATTTTATTTTTATATTTTTTATTCTTATTTGCTTTTTTTTTGTTTTTTAGTTTTTCTTCTATTTTTATTTTATTTTCTTTATTTATTTAAATTTTACTTGTTTTCTCTTTTTTTTATATTTTAAATTTGATTTAATTAATTTCAAATATTTGAATTGGTTTAATTCAAAACATTAAAACTAACCAAAACAATAAAATAACAAAAATAAGAAAGAACCTAACCAACGCACTAGACAACTTAAAAGAAACCAAAAGGAGACACTAGTCAACACACCAACCTATCAAAATTATCACGCAAAGAAACTAAAATTTAACAAAAATTCAAAAAATTAAAGGTGGGTCCCCAAGTTTGGGGCTAGTTGTGGAATGGCCACAACAAATGGTGACTCTGCTGGGAAATGCTCCTGAGCATTTTGGATGAAGAACCCAGTTTTGAAAACAAATAAACCAAAGATCAGAAAACAAATCATCTAGCAACCTCCAAGAAATTGGGGTAGATAACTCCAAATGAAACACATGAATCATTTGCATTTGTTGAATGTGTGTGAGAGTGATTTCATTTTGCATTCTTCAAAACTATTCGGATTCCATCACTTGCCTTGCATTAGGCTATAAAAATATTACTCATGAAAGAATGTGCCTCTACATTGCTCCACTGCTAGCCAAGCATTTATAGCCCCGGTGGAGATGGCCTTACTCACCCAGGTGTTAGATTAAATTTGCATTTGCCTTTTTCATAGACATTGCTCCACTGCTAACCAGGCATCTATAGCCCTGGTGGAGATGCCCTAAGCCATTTGATTGATTTGGACTTTTTTTTTTTTTTTTTTAACATCATTGTATTGCTTTGCAAACTTCACCTACCACCTGGGTTAGAGATCATTTAAGGCTAAATATGGAGTCTATAAATATTTTTGCCTTAATTTGCAAATCAAAATGACTTCATCCTTCAAGTTTTCAAGGCATGCCCCTTAATATGATGTGTTCATGTGTAGCATTAGCAAATGATTCATTGTTCTAAACTTCACTATCTTAGTCCCAAGATCTAGGAATGATCACTAGACAAATTCATACCCTTTTCCTTGATCCACATGATAGGTAACTCATCCTTCATGACAAAGGAACACAACAATCAGTCAAGAGGCCAAACACTAGCAACTACCATAAAACACAACCACCAAAGGAGGGACCAACCCAAAACACAAAGCTTGCAAACCAAAACTTGGAAACAAACCCAAAACCTAACCTAATGAAAATTAACAAGAAAGCCAAAAATAGAACCTTGCAAACAAGAAATTACACACAAAAATACCACACAAAGAAAAACCAAAAGGCAAACACACAAAAAACCAAAAAAAACTATATACAATAGTATACAAGATGATGCAAAAAAATTGGACATCACTTCCCTAGATCCCAAACACGATTAGCACACTTTAAAAGACCTCTAACATGATATGCATGCCAAGATTTACCAAAATCTAACCAAAACCAGATTAGGCCACACAATACAAACATCCTCACTTTACCTCTGTCACCCCACCAATTTGATTCAAGGGTATTAGCAATTCCATGTTGAGCATTTGATTCATTAAACTTGCAAGTGAATACATGATTTTCAACTATCCTTTGCTTGTTCAATGAGGTGTAAATTTCAAAATGTGCTTCATCACTTTTACTTAAGCTTTCATTTTCACAAGCAGATAGGATTTCCTTCAAATAAGAGGCTATTCTTGAAAATTTTAAAGCAAAGTCATCATCTATGTCTTTAGGCCAATCATACTCATGCAATAATTTACAAGCATCTAGGACATCTACTAACTGAGGATCATTATAAGTTTGTATCCTAGATTCAATTAGTAATTGTAGATGAACTTGATTCAACAACTCAAAGACATCTACTTCTATTCCATTCAACAAAGTAATCTTATTATCAATGGGCGTAGAAATCCACTCTAGTTCTTTCTTAATCTCCAATGGCATTTCATCATAAATAACATGTGAATCCAACAAACAATTAGGTAAACTTTTACCTGGAGTTTGGATAGTTGGACACAAGGGATGAGATTCTACCTTTTGTACACTTTCATTTACCATGACTTGATGAGCACTTGTACCTTCCTTTTCTTCATGGTCTTCATCACCATCATCTTGTAGCCCTTCATTAATTACCTATTTTTCAAAGACACCAAAGTTAATCACCCAATTAAACATGCACCCATCCTTTTCAAACCATAAATCTTGTTGGTCAAGGGATGTGCCACATAACATATCTCCATGATCAATTGCTTGAGTTATCTCAAGTAAAACAACATTTTCATTTGGATCATCAATGATATCAAACCCAAACCATGAATCCTCTTGATCAACTACTTGAATTATTTTGAATAAAGCAACATTTTTATCATTTGGAGGCATAGGAATCAATTCTAATTCCTTGTTAACTACCAATGGTATTTCTTTATTTGAATCTCCAAAACAATCACGTGAATTTATACCCATATTTTTAGTAGACAAAAATGAAAGAGAAGCTTTTACCTCTTCCTCATCCAAAACAAATGAATCATAAGAAGCATTTACCATTTCTTCATTTTCTATTTCAGCAAGGTGTTCAATAAACTCATATTCAAAATGATTGAATCTTGGAACTTTCTCTATTTCAGCAAGTAGCATGCCATACTCAGACTGTACAAAAATTGCAAGATTTTCATGTGAGATAGCGTCTTCAATGTCCTGCATATCAAGTGAAATGGAAATTTCATTAGTAAGAGGGTGAGAAACCAATGATTCCTCATATCTTTCCCAATCCTCCTTTGTAAACAATAAATCTAAGCCTTCCATTTCTTGCTTGTCATAAATTGGCTCATGTTGGCTTCCTTGATCATTATTATAATTATCTTCTAAAAACAAGTGATGAAATTCTATCATGTCTTCAAATTCATCCATGGATTCTTTTTTAAACTCACTTTCAACCACTTTTGATGGCTCAAATGCTTCTATAGTGGGATCAAAGGTTGAATTCAACTTTCTATAATTATCCCAATCCTCCCTTGTAAATAAGGATTCTAAGCCATTCATCTCTTTCTCTTGAACGATATCTAAGGTGGTTGTAACATTTGGACATTCACTATTATCCCCTCGATTACTCATATTAGACATCTCTTGATTCAATGGTGCTAGATTGGATGGTTGGTATTGGTTGGAATCCATAACTCCTAATGAATAGCTCATCATGGGAGGAGGTTGTACCTCAGCCTGACTCATGGGTGGTGTCTTCTTGTGAGCCTTAGGGTTAAGCAATGATGATTGATCCACATCACCCCTTTTCGAAATACACCATTGTTCTACTATTATTGTGGCCTCATAGGCTCTAGGCAAGGATGGATCTTCAAGATTTTTCCCTAGAAATGTAGCAAGTAAGGGGTCTATGGCTCCCATGTATATTTGAATGACTTATTCTTCCGACATGAGGTAATGTGTCACCACTTCAGTATACAACCTATGGAATCTATCATTGAATTGACTCATGGATTCATTAGGTTCTTTACAGATAGAGATAAACTGATTTAGCATTTTAACTGGGTCAACTAGTTTTCCAAAATGGTTGATAAATGTTGCTTCTAGTAGAGCCCAAGAAGTGATAGAACTTTGAGGTAAGTGGATGTACCAATCAAACGCAACCTCATCCAATGTGTATGAAAACAACCTACAAGGAAAATCTGCATGCATAATTTGCAAATGAATCAACATGTCCTTGTATCTCTGAATATGTTCCTTAGCCAAGTTTACATCATGCCTAAACTGAGGTAAATAATCTTCTACACCTTCAGGGATTTGATGGGTAGGCCTATTTAAATGGCTATAATAATCCCCTATCCAAGATGCAATTTTTGCCCTGGTTAGAGTAAATAATGCCATTAGTGAACCTTAAATAATATAACTTTAGTACCAATCTTGTTAGTCAAATAAATATATCTTGCAAAGAAGCATGAAATGACTAACAAATCTCAAATGTTTAACATATAGATCATCATGTTAGCATCAACCAAAATATATACATCAATTAAACCATGGCATCAAAGGACATTCTCCAATTTGTAAAAAAGGTTAGCAACAATACATCATGAATTAAAGGACTTTCAAATTAATGAATGTGACCAACAAAACCTCATTAATCAAGACCAATGCCTTCCAAAAACCCTTGCATGTAACATGAACAAGTTAGCATCTATAACAAAAATAACCAAATCAGGCCCTCCTTCTAGCGCCAAAATGTTGAGTGGTAATTTTACCCAATTGTAAAACCACACTCACAGTTAGGATTTTGATTAGAAAACCCTCTCTTGCAAAGAAATAAACATTTCTCCAAGGTTCCTTTTACTTAATGTGTGCATGTATGCTTATGAAAATGTGTTAAATAAGTACTAGAACACCTTAGTGATTTACAAGCAACTGTTAACAAGGGGCCTATGTTGATCTTACTTTGATTTTGCCATGCTTTTATTGTTCATTAATTAAAAGGGCTTGATTTCCCTTATGTGCAAAAATAAAATGATGAATGAATGCATGAAATTGATCCTAATTCATTTTTTATTTCTGATTTGTTAAAGTGATCTATCCCTGAATCCTGTAGATTCCTTTTATCTTAAATTAAACATGTTGTTAACAAGTGTTGTGGAAAACCACTTCATTTTATCTTTGATTTAATGTAAATTGGAGTCAGTACTTGTTGTTAGCAGATTCTTTTTATCTTCAGATTAAAATATTGTTGTTAGCAAGTGTTGTGGAAAACCACTTCATTTTATCTTTGCCTTAATGTGAGATTGGAGTTAGTAAATCCCTCCCTTGAATGCAAATTGATTTTATCTTGGATGGTTAAGCTCTGTCCGAGCAAGAAAATAAAGTGACTGAATCTAAATGTGAAATGTGAATCCTGAATGATGCTTCAATTCATTTTATCTTGCATGGTTAAACATATTTTAGTCTTGCATTGTTTAAACAAACTTTTAATCTTGCATTGTTAAATCAAGAAAATGATAAGACTTGTGAAGTGCAAAAATATGCTTTGGAACTTTAAATAAAATGCTTTAATCAAAGAAAATGCACCCAAATAATTTAATTAGTTAACCTTAAGAACAAAATTATTTGGGTATTCTTATTACTCCAAAACCCTCATTAATGATTTTTTTGTGCAAAACAAAATAGCATTTTAGGGCTTTGAGTGCTTGATTGGAACTTGAACAAAAATAAAATAAAAGATAAAAAATATAACAAAAGCTAGGGTTAGAGAAAAGAAATAAAATGAATCTGAAATAAAATGAAAACAAAAATGTAGAAAAGAAATGAAGGTGAGCTACTGTAAATTTTATTCCTCCTTGTCCTGCAAAAAAGAGAAGATCATGAACATAAAAAAATGAAACCAAATTAGACCTGCATCCACACAATCTAAATTGGGTTAAGTGCGAGAGTCTAAGGAAATAAACCATACATTAATCACCTTAAATGATGCAACCATTAACATGCATAAACATCATCTAATGAAATCAACATATGGAGGAGAAAAATATTCAATAAAAACTTTCATTCAAAACCTTCTGTCTTTGTTTACAAGGTGAGGAATTCCATAGCAGCAGCTAAACAAATCTTCCAATCCTCTTCCCATGCTTCTGCTCCCGAAAATTCCAGCCCCTTGTTTCCTTTGCTTCTATGGCCTTTTAAAGCTTTCCAACAATAAAGGAAACTCTTCATTTCATTTTCCCCCCTTTTCCTTTGGCTTAGTCACGTAACTTCTTTGTAACTGCAATATCTTCCAAATGAAACGCTTCTTCCATAATGATTTTTGCCAATAATAAATTGGTAAATATCTTCCAAATGAAACGCTTCTTCCATAATGCTTTTTGCCAATAATAAATTGGTAAATATCTTCTAAATGAAACGCTTCTTCCATAACGTTTTTTTGCAGCAACGACTTAAATAATGCTTTTATTTTAAATAATGTTTTTCTTTTATTTAGAAACCTACCAACATCAATATAAAGCATTAATTCAAACTAACTTTAATAAAATCATAAAGTCAACATAGAAATTAATACCAAACCAATATGTAAAGAAATATTAGCATGCCATGAGAAAAAGAAATGCTATTCTTTTGTTTTCTTTTATTCATTATATATATTTTATTTGTTTTTTAGTTTTTCTTCTATTTTTATTTTATTTTCTTTCTTTATTTAAATTTTACTTGTTTTCTCTTTTATTTATTTATTTATTTTAAATTTGATTTAATTAATTTCAAATATATATATATTTTTGTTTGGCAGAAAGGGTTTTGAAAGGGTCCCTGAACCTTGTACAAAGAGAAGTCGAGAAACTAAAAAGTTTTAAACACCATGCACACAAAAGGAAATCCATGAAAACCAAACTAGAAACAACAACAGACATAACAAGCTAAGGGAAAAAACAACGAAAGCTGAAGACACGACTGGACCAACATGCGAGGAGGGGGAGGAAAACCAAACTATATCCCACCAAAAAATAAATAGACAATAAACCACTACGAAGAAACAACAAACTTACTAACCCAGGTGTTGTAGATGAGTTGGAGAGGAGAGGGCAATCCTCCAAGGGAGGTCCCAAGTTCGAATCTCCACCCTACCAAAAAGCTGAATTAGGTACCCAAAATCCAATTGATAATGTTGGTGCGGGCAGGGTTGGGTGCGACCCCTGGGTGACTTTGATGGTGTAGAACCCCATGTTCATTGTTTCTTAGACCAAGGCAGCCTCGCAAGGGATTTTTTTCTTAAAAAAAAAAAACCAATAAACTTACTCTAGGAATAGCCCATATGCGTTCTCCTTCTCGCTGGTTAGGTCAGGTAGGATGACCTTAAATGTTTCACTTTTACTGGTAACAAAGACCTTAGAAACCTGGATCACATTCTTGAGGCCAATTAAGGGTTTTGATTATGTCTGGTATATATTCTCTAGCATTTTAGTTAAGATATTTGAGGGGTTAGGCTCGGCCCTAGCCATAATTATGGCATCCATGAGGGATTGGTCTAACAAAGGTTTATTGCTCTTAGTAGTAGTGGATTCATTGGTCTTCATGATCTCATCAAGGTACTTTATTTTTCTTGAAGTATTTTGTGAGCTTCTATGATTGCACGGTCCATGGCTATTCATCATTGCTTTGACTACCAATTTATCCTCCTCGATATAAAGAACAAGGTTCATGTCCACATTAGCTTCCACCTTCTGAAGAATATGATCGTAAATGATCAAGAAAATCTCTTGGTGCTTGACGTGGGTAGAGTATTTATTTTGGTAATTCTCAATGGATACCTCCACGGATCGTAGAAGGTATTCAAGCACATTCACCTCTTTGACATCCCTGAGTACATTGAGGAAAGCTAAATGAAAGCTTCTCAACGGTTCATCAACCTTGTCAATTATGATGTATTGCATCACAGGTATTAAAGCCTTACACCATGGCTCTGGTAAGTTATTTTGAATTATGCCTTTGTCATTTCTCACTAGCTTCTTGTCCCTATTGGTAAAATGTTTTGTCTCCTCCTGGACAGTGTGATTATCTTTATGAAGCTTGAAGCCCTCATTGGAAATTTTTATGATCTCAACTAAAAGGTTGGTGGAGATGTTAAACTTCATCCCTCTAATAGTTACCTGACCATTAACCCAAGAGTTAACAAAATTCTTCGTGATCACATCGTATATAACCCTTAAATTTCTAAATAAGGTAAGGAAACCATGGTTGCAAAATATGGTTTTGATATTGGGCTCTAGGTTCAGGGTGTTAGGCTCAATGATGGCCATGGTAGAGATAAGGTAATTAATGATGATAGACAAGGGCTCACTTAAAAAAGGTTTGCGTGAAGGGGCTCTGACACACTTGAGGAAAATGAAGCCATGGGGGTAAATTAAATATCCAAAATATTGAAAAGAATGCTTGCTCACCATTAGTTCCCAATATAATCTAGGGACTAATCCAAGTTGGACTTTATCGAGAAAAATGGTAAATGGGGTGAGGGCCTAGAGAAAAACATTATCATCTATGATTACATGGCCTGAAGGTGAGACTTCATTGAAAATCCCATGCTCAAACCTGGACCAAAAAACAATGTGCGGGGGATGACTAGTCAAACAAATCCAGTCACTAAGAGGGTGATGCATCGACATCAAAACCTAGAAATCTAAAGAGGAGACATTGAAGTTATTTTCTTTAAAGGTGGCACAAATGCAAAGGCTATTATAAATATGGATATTGAGGAATCCCTGTATCAGGTTGAAAAAAATATATTGAGGTGACCAAGGATGAACACATGAGTAGCTAGGTACCAGGTGATGCAGTTGCCATGTTGGATTTTTTTTGGTATTATTTTGGGTGCTTCAATAAAAATATTTGAAAGTGTGAGCCTTATTACAAAAAACTATCATGGAATCATCAAAATATCTAACTTTGAGAATGGCACAAAGATACGAGCTTCTAGACATGTGGGAGTTGTGGTTAAATAAAAAATTATGATTCTCAATGGTGTACACATGATGATTCAGCTTCAAGGGAGGGTAAAGGTATTGGTTTCGAGTGATTTCAACTTGGGCTTCAAGTGGGTAGGACATATTCCTTAGAAAGGCACTAGAATTTAGATGAAAAAACTTACAATTTCAGACTTATGGCTTATCCATGATGGCCACTACATTGGAGGTGTTGACTAGGTGCTTGGTTGGAAGAGCCACAACCTTGAAAACCCAACCTTGAGGTTCTCTAGAAATCTTGGAACTCACCTTGGAGTGATTACAAGAGGCAGACATATTGATTGGAATTGTTAGTTCTGAGGTCATGTGGAAAATAATATTTCCATACCTAGATGGAAATTTCATGAACACCCCTATTTGCTAGCCAATCAATGACTTTGTTCCCCTCATGGTAAGTGTGTTGGATGACAATGTCTTTGTACCTATTGATGAGTATTTTGCATTTGTGGAGAATGTTGCTTAGGGACCAAGGCAAAGTGGAATTTCCTTTGAGGTAGTTGATGATGTGGAGGGAATCCCCTTCGATAACTAGCTGATTGATATTCATGTTGTCAATGAGGAGGAGACCTTGGTAAAGTGCTCTGGCTTTGGCCATGTTGTTCATTTGGTTTCCATGGTTTTCTACAAAATCTAGAAATATTTTCCCATGATACTCTTTGAGGATGCCACCTCCACTAGCATCACCCATATTTCCTTTTGTAGCCCTGTTGAAGTTTAATTTGAGCCATCCGAAGGGTGGACGATTCCACTTGATGGAAGACTTATTGACAAAAGAAAGAGGTACACCAGAAATATTAGTGATATTGAACTTAGAAGCTAGGGTAACCTCTAGGCCATGGTGGGGAGCTTCAAGGGAAGAGATAACAGAGGCGTTCTCCACTGCTAGGGATAATATTTTCAAAGTGGTCTTATGGGAGTCATTAGCTTGGGATTTGAAGATCCTCTTGTTATGTTCTAACCAGATTTTCCATAAGTAATGGTGAAGACAAGACAACCAAAGGAAACTAAGCTACTATTTTTTTAAGCGTCAATTTCAAATATTTGAATTAGTTTAATTTAAAACATTAAAATTGACCAAAATAATAAAATAATAAAAATAAGAAAGAACCTAATCAATGCACTAGACAAATGAAAAGAAACCAAAAGGAGACACTAGTCAATACACCAGCCTATCAAAATTATCACGCAAAGAAACAAAAATTAAAAAAAAAATCCAAAAATTAAAGGTGCGTCCCCAAGTTTGGGACTAGTTGTGGAATGGCTACAACACACCATATTTTACAATACCTACTACATAAATATGATAAACCAGAAATATGCACACCAATGAGGAGCTCTTTAATGGAGATTTTTTAGATTCCAATGTTCCTATGTACAATAACAACCAAAGTGTATTTTTCAGTGATTTTGTAGCTACCATGGTGAAAATGGGAAAAATCGATGCTCTCACTGGCTTTAGAAGAGATGTCCAAAATATATCTAGGGTAATCCATTGATCGATACTTTTTATCTGTGGTTTTACATGGTGATTATTATAATATTTGCAAGTGATCCAAAAGAAAATATTACTTTTATTTCCAATTAATATATGGATTTGCAAGGTGGTCAATGAAATACAAGTTTACGTTGTAAAACATTCTATAGGACTCGAGATTACAACATCACTTTATAGTGCGTAAATTATTTGTTAACATATTGTGCTATCTTGAAGGCCAATACAACATTTAGAACATGAAATATTACTCCTTAGAATCACTTTAATGAGGCTTTTTTATTTTAATTTCTACACATAATTTGTTCGACCTATACATCTATGATAGAAACTAAATATATTTATTGTATGCTTGAAATAATATTTATAATAAACATAACCTTACATATTATTCCTCAACACACATTCCTTTATTTATCAATCTATATATAGACTGTATATTTTAGCCAACATATTTCTATTTGTGCTTCTAACGTCATGTGTACAACCCCAAAGGGTTCTTAAGTTTTATTGGGACTTTAGTTCTTATAGGTATGTATTTTAGTTCATATATATATAACCTAGATTTTCCTTCTTGAAGCTATCTCATTTTAAACTTGGTAGCATTCTATAGCATATAAAAGTAATAGCTCTTTTAGTATGCATATTAATGTTTGTCATCTTTAGCTGTTCATAAAATACTTAGAAATTGATCTAAAATTTTGTATAAGCAACACAAGTTAGATAACATTTTTGTCATCCCTAATTTGTAATGATTGGGATATGAATCCCTATTTTGGAAGAAATAAAAAAAGAACCAAATAAATCAAGGGAGACAAGAAAAAATATTGTAATGGTGTTCTAGAATCTACCTAGAAAATGTAATACAAACCACATTTTTTTGAGCATTTTAGATTGAAATAATATTTGGGTATGTTTGTTTTTCTAGATGTTTATTTTTTTGGTGTGCTTATTTATTTTTCTTTATCAAATTGGTATCAGAGACAGGGGATATGATCACAAACCCCTTAATGTATTTGGTTATTATATTGCACATGAGAAAAATAAATACAAGATAGGAGTAAACAAGTTGGATCCTCAAATTCTTGAGACCTTTTAGAAATTAGGGATATCTTCTACTGAGCATACGCATTTGGATAACATTGTCATTGATGTCATTCTTAACATCTTGTTCATCGCAACAGTACACTAGTAAACCCTAGAAGTCATAGGGGTTATCTTCTATATGATATCAAAAGTGATGCACAAGTACACTAATGAAATTCATTAGGAAGTATCTGGGTAGAGTCATGCCCCCTATGGATATATTTTCTCTCAAACTTGTTAGATTGTAAATAAAGGTACTTTTATTACAAACTTATTAATTTCAAAGTGAATACTTCCTCTCAAGTTGTGAGGAAAAGTAATATAGAATAGCTAAGAACAATTACTGACATGATGGGACATGAGGGATGGACCTAGTTAGTAGGCTTCCCTAAAAGTAAAGGTATGATAAAACTTTTAATGAACCCAAAGAATAAGGGATTAGATGAGTAAGGTTATATCCAATTGATAAAGACTAGAGAGACATGGAGTTTCTCAAAAAAATTATTTCCTATAAATATTGAATAATGACCTCCACCAATAGTCCATTTCAATTGCAAATCCCATATTTTAATGGTAAAAATTATGAATATCAAATCATACAAATAAATATTTTATTTATTTTGAGGGCTAGGTCTCAATAGAACTAGCCAAATGAATAAATATTTAGTCACTAAACTGGGTTGGAAGGTGGCATCAAATGTAGAGACTCTTTGGAATTATATTTTAAAAGCTAAATATAAATTTAATTATTTTTTGTGTGATCCCCTTCCAGGCGGTGGCTCGGCATTCTAGAAAAGTCTAATAAATTCAAGAACTTTCTTAAAAAGCAACTACAGATGGATTATTGGCAATGGAAGACTGGTGGATTTTTGGGAAGATGCCTGGCTTAGGGATATTCTGTTAACAAGGGACCCTCTTTTGTTATATCTACAACCCACTCTAGATGTTTTAAGGAAGGTTAAAGTAGAATATTTTATTGTTAATATTGATGGACATAAGTTTCAGTTTCATCTTCCAACGGAGGTGGTCAGTGATGCACAGTTCATAGTGCTTGGAACAATATCGTAAGGGAGCTTTGCTTCATAACCTTGAGATCTGATGAAGTCAACAACAGAATAATTTTGATAGGATATTGTGAAGGGTCTTACTAGATAAAAGTGGCATATTCTCTTCTTGAACCTGAGCAGGAAGAATCTATTTTGATCAGTAATATTTGGCTTAAAATTTTGACATCGAAGGTTAACATGTTTTATTGGTTGGAAGCCCATAATAAAATTTTATCCATTGAAAATATTCTTAAAATGGGTCTTATTATTGTTAATCGATGCTATCTTTGCGAAGTGGAGTGGGAGTCAACTAGTCATCTTCTTCTGAGTTGTCAAGTGTTTCATGATATTTGTTATTTTATTCTTGCTAATATGGGGATTCAATGGGTGCTCCCAAATTCTTTGTTGGACTGCATCAACCAATGGAATTCCCCCTTTGTGTCCCTTTGGGGGGTTTGGAAAGAATGAAATGTGAGAGCCTTTGACAATGTGAAAAGTGATATTTTTTGTGTTAGTTCTCGTATCATTGGGAGAGTGTCTAAAAATATCTCTATGGAATTTAAAATATCTAGTGGTGTCAGTTATCTGTGTTATGCATACAAGGCTCATATCAAAAAGTTTCTTGGCCTCCCACTTCTCACTCCAGCTATGTCTGGTGTAGGTGGTGTCATCATGGATTGTAATGGGGATATTATGGTAGCTTTTGCTAAAAACTTATTAGTTCAATGCACACAATTTGCTGAAGCTAGGGCTACGTTTCAAGGCATTCTCCTTTTTTGAGATTTAAGTTTTTCAAACATTATAGTGGAAGCTGACTCATTGAATATTATCAACATGCTTAACAGGTTGGTTTTCCTAAGCTATGGGGTGGTAGGAATGTTAGAAGAAGTAAGATCATGTATCAAAGCCTTTAATAATTTTTTAGTGGTGCACATTCTAAGACAAGGAAATATGGTGGTAAAATTTATGGTAAATATTAGCCTAAGGTACAACAGATATGTTGTTTTGAATCAGGACTTATGGAATGATCTTCTGCTCAGAGTTAATGATGATAATCCAAGCTGATGTTCAGTCACTATGCCTTCTAGTGTACAGGTGGATTTTGATTGCAGTAGATTTCTTGAAAATATGGTTTTATCCTTTTTCAAGCCTGGTTGATTCATGGAGGGAAGGTTTTTTATTATCAATTTTCAACAATCCATTTGTTGTCCCGAGTCATTGGAAAGGTAGTCATTATTTTTCTTACCTCTTTCAAACTGAGTTTTTGTTCCCCTCAATTTTTTATATCAAACATTGTGTCATCTAGAAGTTTCTTCTCAACTGGGATGTTTTCAAATGGGGTGGTCATTGTTAGTACTATTTGGTATTCTATCTATCTTTCTTCTAGCTTGTGGGTAATAGTGTGGTTCCTCCTTGAGGGTTTTTCATGTTTTGTAGTTATGTAGGTAGGTGTTTTTTAGCATAGGGTTCACTTCACAAGTTGGAGTTCTATTTTTTTGTACATTCATGTTTGATTTCTTTCCTTCTAGTAGAATTTTTTGGTTTGTATGGGAACTGTATGATGGTTTGGGTCCTATTATTTAGTGTTTCGAGGAAGATATACCTATCAGACTTGATGAATGATTTGAAGAATAATCTGGTTCAAAATTTGAAACTAATGGAAATTATGCATCGGACAATTTAGGATTCTCTTTAGATGGCTTCGGATCATAAGGAAGAAGTGTCCAATTTTATGGGAGACATATCTCAAGATGTGAATTGGATGGTAAATAACTGGCTTGGTTCTGTTGATCTTCCTATCCAATGTTGTTCTCTCTCTTTTTTATGTGTTTCTCTCTATTTTTTGGTTTGTTTTACGTGGATCTCCTATTTATTTGGATATCCTTTGGGTGTGTTGTTGTTAGATTTTTTTTCTCTATTTAGTAGAAATGTGGTTCCTATTTCTGGTTGTAAAAGGTTGATGGACCTTTAAAATCCCTTCTTTTTTATAATAGTACCATATATATATATATATATATATATATATATATATATATATATATATATATTTATTATTTGGATCACAAGAGCTTTAGTATTTAGTAGAAAATGGATAGGTAGAATTTGCAGATCAATCATCATATAATGCTCTCACTCAAGATTAAAAGGATTTATTGAAAGAAAATTGAAAGGAGGATAAAAAATAGATGTTTCTCATTATGCATATAATATATGAGTTTATCTATGAAAGTATTGTAGTAGAAACTAACTCAAAACAAGCATGGGAAAATCTAAAAAATTCATATCAAGGTACCAAAAAAGTATAATTAGTAAGATTACAACTTTTAAGAAGAATTTTTCAGCATTTGCAAATGAATGACCTTCAATCTATGAGTGATTTCATTTTCCATGCAATGGGCATTATTAACCAAATGGGACTGAATGGATAAAACATCGAAGACCATAGAATAGTGAAAAAGGTATTGAGAAGTCTACTAGTAATGTTTGACTCTATTGTTATTGCAATTGACTCTATTGTTATTGCAATTGAATAATCGAAGTATTTTTCAAGTTTATCTATGGGTGAATTAATGGGTTCTTTTCAAATACATGAACAAATATTGAACCAAATATCTCACTACTCTTTGGATCATGCATTTAAAACAAAGGTCTTATTCAAAGATAAAAGTAAAAAGAGAGAATCTCAGTAGGCATCTTCAAGTTCATAAAGAGAAAGGGACATTACAGTAGAGGTAGAGGTGGTAGAGGTTTTGAAAGAGGAGGAAGAACAAATAATTTTAAAAAAGGAGAAATTAGATGTAAATTTAATGAAGCAAGTGGAAGATATAACAACACAAATAAAAAAGGAGACACATATCAAGGATATGATAAATAAAAAATCTAGTTTTATATTATATGAAATTTTGATACCATAGTTATTATGTAGAAAGAAGAAGTCTAGACAAAATAAGCAAGAATCAATTACACAAATAAAAATGAAGAAGCAAAATATGTGTGCGACTCATTGTTGATAACCTATAACATTGATGAAGAAATTCAGAAGAATATTTGGTAATTAAATAGTGGCTTGAGTAATCACATGTTTGGAAATAAATAAATATTTTCAAAATTAGATGAAACCATCAAATTTGAAGTAAATATGGGAAATAATAGTAAGGTTCCTATTATGGGCAAAGGCAATATCTTAATTCACACAAAGCAAGAAGAAAGAATATAAACTTTTCATGTTTATTATGCATTTAGATAGAAATATAATTTATTGATCATTGGACAACTTGTGCAAAAAGACATCAAAGTGTATTTTGATAATGGAGATTGCATCATTAGAGTGGTGAAAATAGTATTATATAAAATGTGAGCATGGAAAAAAATGCAATATTTCCTTTTAAAAATTAGATTGAAATGTTGTTCTCCTTAAGTTTTTGGAAACTAATTTGTGGTTGTGGCATTTTAGATTTTGTCATTGTAGTTTTAATAGTGTAAATTTATTGTATAAGAACGGTAAGAGGATTGTAGTTAATAGAGAAACTAAAATATTGCATTATAAGCAAACAAAATAGGTCAAAACCTTTAGAACTTGTAAAATTAGATATGTATGGGCCTGTGTAAATGAGCTCATTTGAAAATAGTAAATATTTTATGATATTTATAGATGATTTTAGTCAAAAGACATGGGTATTTTTTTGAAGCAAAAATTAGAAGCATTTGGAATATTTTAGCAATTCAAAGCATTGGATGAGATGCAAAGTGGATATTATGTGAAGACACTAAGAGTTAATGGAGGAGGTGAATACATTTAGAATGAATTTCATATATTAGAAATGTAAATAGAATTAAAATATAATTTATAGCTAGATACAAATCACAGGAAAATGATATTGTAGAAAGGAAGAACACAACCATAATGAATATTGCAAGGAGTATGTTAAAAGCAAAAGTATTACCAAATATTTTTTAAAAAGTCAAATGTTTCATGATTTAGAAAGGCAAATAGAATTAAAATATAATTTATAACTAGATACAAATCACAATAAAATGATATTGTATAAAGGAAGAACACAACCATAATGAAAATTGCAAGGAGTATGTTAAAAGAAAAAGTATTATCAAATGTTTTTTAAAAATAAGCTACTACACGTGTAGTTTACTTGTTGAATATAAGTCCTAAAAAGAATCTCTCAAGAAGTGAAGAGTAAAAAAAAAGTGTTGCATATTTAAGAGATTTTAGTTTTATAGATTATGTACACATTCCAAAAGAAAAAAGACAATAAAATAGGTGAGGGGGAAGAAATGCATTTTTATTGGATATAGTGAATAATCAAAAGCTTATAGACCATATAACCCTACTACAAAGAAAGTAATTATAAGCAAATATGTAAAATTTATTGAGGATGAAACTTGGAATGGGTATAACAAAGCAAAGTGACAAGGTACAACAATCATTGAGATGTGATATTTAAATAGAGAAAGTATTAATTAGCACTTGGTTTCAAGAAAGTACCAATTTAGGTAGTAGTCCTTATTCATCATCAAATTCATCATCAAATTCATCACCAAATCCATTAGTCATGTCTATTTCTATCATGTAAATATCATAAAAGACAAGGATCCTATGAGAAATATATGAGGTAATAATAAATGAAAATTAAGATGAAGAGTTTGTTGTTTTGCTTTATTTTTTGAATGTGATCCTATATTTTTCTTAGATAAAATTATGAATAGTAAATGGGTAAATGCCACAAATGAAGAAATTGATGTTATAGCTAAAATTCAAATACAAGAATTAATGGATCTTCTAGTAAGAACAAAAACCATAGGTGTGAAAGGGGTGTACATTTTTTTTTTATTAAATTAATGGTGATGTTGAAAGATATAAAACAAGACTAGTTCCAAAAGGGCATTCATATAAATCAAAATTTGTTTACCATGAAATTTATTCACTTGTAGCAAGGTTTGACATGATAAGAATGATTCTAGTATTGGTAGCTCAAAAGTGGTGGAAACCCTATCAAATAGATGTTAAGTCTACTTTTATTAATGGAATGTTAGAAGAAGTAATGTACATAGATTAGCCACTAGGTTATAAATTGGAAGGACAAGAAGGAAAGGTGTACAAATTGAAGATATATTTGTATAAACTCAAAAAAAATGCCTAGGACTTGGTATAGTTGCACTGACTCTTACTTGCAAGAAAATGGATTTCTCAAGTACTCATGAGAGCACACTCTTTATATTAATATAAATGAACAAGGATAAATCATAATAATTTGTTTGTACATAGATGAATTTAGAAGATCAATGAAAAGTGAACGTGAAATGAAAAATTTAGTCTTGATGAAATATTTCCTTAAAAGTAAAGTCTTTTAAATAGATGATGGTATATTCATCTCACAAAGTAAATATACAAAATATGTTTTAAAGATATTTAGAATAGACAGTAACAAACTAGCCTATACACTATTTGTAATAGGTCAAAATTTATGTAAGAATGACTATGGCTACAATGTAGATTCAATATTTAAAAGAAATTGGTTGGAAGTATCATGTATTTGATGACCACTAGACGAGATTACAATATTTATGGAGAAACCTAAGAATGATCACAAAAATCATTCTAAGGTATATGAATAAAACTAAAGATCATGAGATCCTCTATGTAACATCAAATAAACCTGCACTTGTTGGGTACACATAAAGTGATTGGGTTAGAAACAATGATGATAGGAAAATCACTTTAAGTACACATTTTATCATGGATCCTACAATCTCAAGGTATTCTAATAAATAACCCATTGTTGCACTTTCAACTGTTGAAGTAGAGTATGTAGCTACCACACATGTCAAGCAATATGGCTTAGAAGGATTCCAAGTGAATTGAATCAAGTACAAGAATCTGCAACTAAGATACTTTGTGATAATAATTTAACTATAGCATTGTCCAAAGATCCAATATTTCATAGAAGAAGGAAACACATAGATATTTAATTTTATTTTATCAAGAAGGTGATACAAAATGAAGAAATCTAATAGAAATTTTATAGGTAAAAGGAACAAATAGTAGACATATTTACAAAAGCTCCAAAAAAAAAACTTTGAAAGATTGAAAAAAAAACTAGGTGTCATAATTTTGAAAATTTTGATTTAATGATGGATCTTAGAATTAACCCAATCCCTTATTGCTGTTATCTCCTTTTGTTCCTCATAGCATTCTTTAACACACAGAAGTAATAACTCTCTTAGTATGCATAGTAATGTTTTTAATCTCATAAACTAATGTGAAATACTTATAAACTAATCTAAAATTTATTATAAGCCGGACAAATTAGACAGCTAATTTATCATCCATTGTTTACTTATCATCCATTGTTTTGTAATGCTTAAGAAATGAATCCCTGTTTTAGTAGAAGAAAAAAAAGGCTAAATATGTCAAAAGGAGACAAGAAAAAAATATCATCACGCTGCTACAACAACTGTTTGAAAAGTATAATACAAAGCATATATTTTTTCTGAACATTTTAAATTACAGTAATATTTAGCCATGTGTTTGTTTTTCCATGTGTCTGTTTCTTCTTTGTTTTTTAATATTTATCAATCTAATTTAATTTTTAATAATTTTGTAGGCTATACACTAAATTGTGATATTTAATTTAAACTCCTGTGCTTTTAATCTTAAACTACAAATATACTTGAAAGAAAACTGGAGTTATGTTTAGAATGCTTTATGTTAATTGAATATTCGTCATTCTGAAATGATTCTCGAAAACATCTCCATCATTAACAAACCACAACAAACCACGTTACAGATCAAAATCACATTAGTACGATTGACTTTAAGACTTCAATATCGAAGAAAAGCTTACCAAAAGACAAGGACCACGTTCACTTAAGTTCGTCATCACCTGATTAATCAAATCAATACTGTCAGGTATGAAGTACTCCCTCTCTAAACAAGAAATTTCTTTGCCTAATCTAAATTAAACCTGATTTTATGCAACCTTTTTAATTGAGAAATTGTTTGCTGTATGATTAATCATTATTTCAACGAAGCAACCCTGGTGGTTGGGCCATATTCATTCAATAAATATGAATTTAACTGTAACGTAAACTTCAAACGGGTCTGAGTGCAGGAATTTTTGTATAGCATGAAGCGGACAAAGGAATTGAAAATTAGCAAACTTCCAATTGTTTTGGTAGCCATGTTCCCCCGCCAGTGCCGTTGCGTGTAGAAACATTCTAACATTTTACTTGCGCAATAACAACACGAGAAGCGACAGCTATATAGGTGAACGTGACACATGAACATAAATTTCTTTGTGAGAAAGAAAAAAAATGCTAACTTAATGGCTGCAATGATTAACAGTTGAAAATCGTTGTAGTTCAAAGTTCTAATTTTTCTGTTAGACGAATTCTGTTTGTTTTAAGTGGAAGCTTTCATGAATTCCACATGTATAGTTGAACATTGTAGGCAGAAAACAGCTTGGAATGTATTGCATGACAACTTGCAATCTGAGAACTTTGACGGATAAGCTTGAAATGTATTGCATAACAACTTGCAATCTAAGAACTTTGACGGATAAGCTTGTATTGCATAACAACTTGCAATCTAAGAACTTTGACATAACAACTTGCAATCTGAGATATTTGACTAATACATGTTAGCTTCCACCTAATGCTTACAACTGCATAGTGAAAAGTAATAAATCGATAGTTAAGACGTGCCAATTATCTCTTCTATTATTATTTTAATTCTTCATATTAAAAATTTAATTAAATAAAAATAGGTTAAATGTTAATAAATATTTAAAATGTTGTGACATGACATTAACATGGTTAAAAAGAATTAAACTAGTTTATTTAACGTTATAAAATTTTAACTCCGTTTTGCTTGTCTTCACATTTTCGAGCTTTTTGTGAACCCAGTTAATTCCTAGCACCCAGCCACTGATGCTCCTTTTTGGCACTTCAGCAAGTCTGAGAATTTTTCTGTTAAAACAGCCTACTTGTCCATGAACGAACCTGAGAATGATTGATTCCCTTCCAAATTTATTTGGATTAAAAACATCATTCCCAAAATAGCTCATTTTTTATTGGCTGGCAGCTAAAAACAGACTCTTGACCACCAATAATCTTATTACCCCTGGCATGATCTTGCCAAACACATGCCTCCTTTGCAAATTCACCTGGGAATCGATCAACCACATGTTCCTTGAGTGTCCCTTTCCTGGTCTTTTTTTGTCATCGATTTTCTCCAACGTGTCCATTTCATGGGCTGCCCCTCAATCCATAAGTGACCTCATTATCCAATGGCCTAACCCCTTTAATTCTACTCGCCTAAAGTTTTGGTGGTCGATTATCCTCCCTCACTTTATGTGGCAGATTTGGCTGGAAAGGAACAACAAAGCCTTTAGATTTATGTGTGTCGACCTGGAATCTGTGTCACTGAGAGTTGTCACGTTTGCCTCTGAAAATGCCAATATCATTCCTGCCGATGATTACCCATCTTCTTATTTCAAGATTCACATGGCTCATTCCTCTAAACTTTCGTTTCAGGTTTTTGGCCATCCCGTGTTGTTGTGGACAGATCCCTGGTTTTCTTGATTCCTCCTCCCCTTAATGGTTCAAACTGAATTTTGATGGTGCGTCCAAGGGCAATCCTAGTGACGCGAGTTGTGGTGGAGTGATCCAAGACGATAGAGGCATAATCATTTTAGCCTACACAAAAAGGCTTGGAATCCAAAAAAAAAAACTTTGCAAAGTCTCAGGTAACTTTTTGTGGCATTCAATTGGCCATCAAATCCAACATGCACCACCTGATCATGGAAGGCAACTCCTTGAACACAATAAACTACTTGAAAGGGGTGTCGAATCCACCCTCGAATGTGGGGCCACTCATCGAAGAAACCATTCTCCACCTAAGGGTGATAAAGAACAGGTGTATCCAATACATGTACAAGGAAGGCAATAATGCTACAGATGCATTGGTAAACTTTGGGTTGAAAGTTCACTCATTGTCAACATGGCAGGAAGACCTTCTCCAATGCATTGTCAACTCTTGCCACAAACTTGCGGTAGCCAATGATGGTTAACGCCATGATGCCAATGATGCTCTTGCCCCACCACGTGAGGTGTGCCAATGGACCTCACTACACTAAAATGCCAAAGTGACATATTGATTTTTGCATTCATGGAGAAATCGTTGGTAGATACGTGTCCTCAGGGGTCATCCTTGTTCATTGGGCTGACATCTCTTGGCATAGCAACTAGTGCAAACTTGTTGTTTCCCACCAACTCAATGATGGTCTTCCTAATATCAATGCCAATAACATATGTTAGAAAGGTGCGCATGGAATGTGTAGATAAGAAGCACCAAAGGAAACATGATACCTATCACATGTGTGAAATGATCCACCTAGGGACTACCACATCGTACCAAGATGATAACCATGCAGAACATGATGATATTCTTGTCAGGTTTACGCTTGCTCTAGACCTTGACATGGCAAATGATGCCCTAATGGCTCATCTATGGAGAAGTATTGTAAATGTGGTAGGTCCCCTGTGGTACACCCTATCCACTAATATAACATCCAACTACTCCTATTAGCCTTTTCCATCGCCTTGGCCACCTCAAATTTTGGTGCATGCCCACACCACAAACCAAATCATCCTTCAAAAATGATCGGAACGCACCTCAAGACATATCATGCCTGAAAGGCCCAATCAATAGTGTCAATCAAGTTCCAAGACCATGCATATCAACATGAAGTAGCTCTGGTTGTGGGAAGGAAGATTTTTTCCAAACCAAGCTATGGGGTGACTCATTATACTCATTAAGCTGAGTTGGGTGGAAAAATAGTGGCACATTTTTTTTTTTTTTGAGTGGAAAATTATGGCATTGCTTGAGCTCGACCAATTGTAGCTGGACATCATGGTCGAGGAGATCCTGGCAGCCTGAGGACTGTTAAACTTCTTGAAAATATTTGGTGGCCATGACCCTGACATATCCAGGGAATTTTTTTAGACCTAGGACAATGACACCATTTCCTTGAAAATCTTAACCTTCAATGTTACCATTGACATGCTTGTGGAGATCATTGACTTCCTGAATGAAGGTAAGATTATCCATAGGGACAAGAATTCCATGGTTGGTGAATTAGCACTGCTTCACGACAAATGGAATTCGTTGACTAAGAATGAAAACAAGTACATCAAGGAATGACTTCCCCCTCCATGGAACTGGGTCATGGTTCCTATAATGTAGTGTTGAGTGGTGTTTTCACCCAGTTGTGAAAACACACTCTCCGATAGGATTTGGGTTCTAAATCCTTTGCTTGCAAAGAAATTAAACAAGTAATTTCTCCAAGGTTCCTGTTATGTTAGAATTTTGCATCTATGTATTAATGATCTCAAATGAAGATATTCATTTTAAATGCTTGGAACACCTTAGTGGTTGCAAGTAACTAAAAACAAGGGGCACTATGGTTTATTTTACTATGAAATTTTAGTGATTGTTCATTGAACCCGAATAAAGCAAATATGATTTGATATTTATATGACCATGCTGTAACTTCAAAATGAAATTTGATGAAATGCCATAAATGATGGAATTATTTATGGATTTTGAAGTTTTTTAATTTTTTTAATTTTATTTTAATGCTTGAAAAATAAAGTTGGAACTTCTGAAAAATAAAGTGCAGCAAAAAGAAAATAAAATGTAAAAGAAAAGAAATTAAAATTGCATTAAGTTTGATGCTATCCCGTCCTGGCAAAACCGAAGATGTGAGGTTTCCATGCATGCAACCTAACCTATGGGACCTACAAACATGCACAATCCTGATAAGCTAAGTGCTGATTCAAAGGGTTTTGAAATAAAATTCAAATTTTGAATATTCGCCTAATGCAACCCACAAAAGTGGCATTTAACATTATCTATAAATCCGAAATCTAAAAAATGAAAGAATAAACATTAAATCTATAGCATGCACAGAAGATCTCCTTCTTTCTTGCCCACAAGATGCAAATTTTTGAACACTTCTGCATTAAAAATAAATCATGTTACAATAGCAAAATCTGCTGGTTTCCCCAAACCCAGTCTATGGAAGGAAAACAGCCTCAAAGCAGGCCCAAAATGACCCTCTAGCCTTTAGCACTGCAACTCTGCTCATAGCGGTTTTCGACCCTTGTACCAATCTGCTCTTCTGATTTTATACCATCTGATACGGCTCCCTGTTTCGTCCTGCGTTGCTTCTTTTCACCTCCCAGAATGTATCGCTTCGTATTCCTACCTTTTTGTTTCTTTTGAATTTATGTTCGATACCGAAATGTTCGATATTTTTTGTTGACATTTAACGCTTTTGTAACCCTGACACCTGTATACCATGTGTTTCATGCTTCCTCTACATGTTCTGTAACGGCCCCATGTAAATCGCGACCAAAAATAGCATGTCGTGATATCGCGACATTTTCCTGCCAATAGCTTTGTTCGCTTTCATGCATAGCGAAAATGAGACATGTCACGATATCATGACATTTTTCTATCAGCAGCCTTTCTTGCCTTCATGCATAGCAAAATGGCGACATGTCGCGATATCGCGACAACTTTACATTCCATACACTTTGCTATTTTTTTGTCGTGAAATCATGATGTTTTTCATCTCTGTATACCTTGGCTATTTCCTGTCATGAAATTGTGACACATTTTCATTTGGATCTATCTTGCGGCTTTCTGTCGTGAAATCACGACGCTTTTTCACTTGGTATGCCTTCGGTCGCAACCTATCACGAAATCGCTACGCTTTTCTGCTTCAAGCACCTTTGCTGCTTCTTGTCATGATATCGCGACATTTTTTTGCTTCATGCTCCTTTGCTGCTTTTTGTCGTGAAATCGCTACGCTTTTCTGCTTCATGCCCCTTTTGACTGTCTTGACCATGATTTTGTGACATGTCACGATTTCGCGATAATTTTCCATTTTGTCTTTCTCTCTCCTCTCTAGGCCGCGACGGAGCAACATGTCGCGATTTCGTGACACTTTTTCATTTTTAGCCGCGATGGAGCAACATGTCACGATTTCATGACACTTTTTCATTTTCGGCCGTGACGGAGCAACATGTCGCGATTTCGTGACACTTTTTCATTTTCGGCCGTGACGGAGCAACATGTCGCGATTTCGCGACACTTTTTCATTTTCGGCCGTGATGGAGCAACATGTCATGATTTCGCGACACTTTTTCATTTTCTGCCACGACGGAGCAACATGTCGTGATTTCGTGACACTTTTTCATTTTCGGCCGCGACGGAGCAACATGTCACGATTTTGTGACACTTTTTCATCCTTGTGCAATTTTGCCTTTTTCTTTATTTTTAGCATCTGGGTCACTGAGATCTTCTTTGAAAGCATGCAAAAAAGGTGGGTCCCCAATTTTGGGGTGTGTTGTGGATCAGCCACAACAAATGGCGACTCTACTGTCAAATGCTCCTGAGCATTTTGGTGAGAACCCAACCTGGAAGTATACAAACTTGAAAACTAGCATTAGCACATAAGAAATATAAACAAATGCCCATAGATCAGAAATACATGAATCATCAGAATCATTAAGTATCAGCTCAGTGTGTGCAATGTGTTTCATTCCCTATCATTTGAAATTGATCAACATTCCATCGTTAGTTTTACATGAATGCATATGTGAGATTGTGAATGATTTGTGTAACCTAATAAATATGCTAAGAGATTTTGCTTTTATAAAAGGCATAGTCTTTCTTCTAGTATCATACACAAACATTCAAGATTATCAAACCCTCTTAGGATCAACTATATAATGAATTGCTTTATTAGATCCCAAAGTTGGTTATGAGTCCCTACTATCTTGAACCCATGTGCAAGTGAACGTGAAATTAGAACTTTGGGGAATCAGACTCCCAACCTAACCGAGATGGGAGGTTAACCCTATCCTTACTATTCTGATTTGGAATTCATTACCTCACTTTGAGCAAAATAATTTAACCAATTATGGAAGAAATGGTCATGCTAGTCTAACCCTTTGGACAATCAGTGGTCTTGTTTTTTAGACAAGACATGTTGCCATGCATGGGCATACCTAACCCCATAATCCAAGACTTATCTTCATTTATTTGGACCTTGGGGATGACTACCCATCCTTTGCGGAGGACAAGTAGTACGATCCTTCCAATCCAATATAAATATGAGATGGGAAAAATTAATTTTTTACTTCTTGGACCTTGGGGATGACTACCCATCCTTGCTAGGGACATGTAGTACGATCCTTCCAACCCAAGCTTTGGATAAAAATGGAAAATATTAATTTTATTGCTTAGACCTTGGGGATGACTACCCATCCTTTGTAGAGGACAAGTAGTACGATCCTTCCAATCCAAGATTTATTATGAAATGAGACATAGGAGCTTTGGGGAATCATATTCTCAACCTAAGCGAGATGAGAATTTATGCCCTATCCTTACTACTCCATGTAGGTCAAATCAAAGCTTTGGGGAGTTGGATCCTCAACCTAAGTTCGATGAGGATTTAGCCCTATCCTTACTACTCTGATTTTAGGCTTTAAGCTTTATGGAAGTGGTCAAAACCACTGTTTTAAGGATCATGTTGCATAATAGGATAGACATGAAATACTTCTTTCGCCCAACCTTTTCTTCCAAGCAAGGTTTTGATCATTTTGCTCAAGATCCTTTTTAATATGTATAAGATGTGCTTGGTTCTAGATATCTCAAGACTCAGTTCCCAACCTTAGGATTTTCTTCTTATTTATGTGATAGCATAACCTTAAGAGGATTTGACACACTTTAATGATTTGTATTTGAAATGCATTTGCAACTAAGATGGCATGTATGTGCAAAGTGAGATGTAATATGAATGCATTGTCTTTTGGAATGAAGATGAAATATTGCCATATAAAATTGACTACTTCATGCATCACAAGTTTCAAACGATACCACTTAAAATGTTTGTATTTCTTGCGGAGCTTTCTACCCCATAATTCCAATGTTCCATATTTCCCTGATCTAGAACATAAGTTAGCATCTCAAGGCAACTTTTTCATCATTTTTTTTTTTTTATATAGACAAACAAAACATGTCAAATAAACACACAACTTTAAATTAAAACTTATTCAATCCAAAACCAAACTGCAATCCCAAAAATGATCTTGAAAACACAAACCAAAACCAAAAAAAAAAAAACAAAATCTATATACAAATGTACAATATAATACAAGATGATGCAAAGCTTGGATTATCACTTTCCTGGATCCCAAACATGATTAGAACATTTCAACAAAAATATAACATGATATGCATGCCAAATGTTGTGGGAATCCCACCAAAACAAGACAAGACCAAACAATGCAACAAATTTCCACTTGCCATGCTCACCATACCAATTTGATTTAGTTCCAATAATACTCCCATAGGTGAGCATCAAATTACTAAAATGATTAGACAATAAATGATTTTCAATTTTATCATGTCTATTCTTTAAAATGTGAATTTCATAATTCCCTCCTTGATTTAGAATTAGGCTATTCTTTTCAAATATGCAATTTTGTAAGTAGGAGCCTATTTCTACAAATTTCAAAGCCAAATCATTTTCCAAATTTGTAGGCCAATCAAATTTGTGTAACAATTTACAAGCATCTAGGATATTTACTAAATTAGGATCATTAAAAGTTTTTACCCTAGATTCAATTAGTAATTGTTGATGAATTTGGTTTAACAATTCAAGTGCATCAACTTCTTTTCCATTCATTAAAACCATGTTATTAAAGGTGTGATTAAAAATTATACCTTGTTTTTCATTTACCTTTAATGACATTTCATCATAAACATTATTTAAATTCAAAATATGGTCATCCTTTTCAATCCTCAAACATTCTTGGTCAAAGTGTATGTCCCATGACTCATCTTGATGATCCTTCATTTGAGTTGCTTCCAATTGATCAATCTCTTTATCATTTGGTTCTAATTCTTTGTTCACTATCCATGGTATCTCTTCATGTGAGGTGGAAGTTTCCATATCTTGCATATCAAGTGAAATATGAGTTTCATCTATAGGGATGTGAGAAAAGAATGCATTATCATATCTCCCCCAACCATTGTAAAAATCGTCATCCAAATCCATAGAATGAAATTCCATGATGTTTGTGACATGATCTCTTGATTCATTCGTCAATTCTTTTTCTTCTTTGTCCTTGGTAATAGAATCATCATGATCTTTCAAAATTTGATGAGATTTGAAACTTTCTTCCAAAACATCCTCAAATTGTATAGGAGTTGTAAAGTCTTCCTTTGAGTAGGCGATTATGTTGTCCTGTATATCAATGGGCACACAAGTTTCATTAGTAGTTTTGGAATGAGTGAAATCTTCCCACTTCTTCCAAGCATCATAATAATCATCTTCCAAAATCAAGTGGTGACGTTCAACTATTTCTTCAACATCTTCCAATTCATCAATGTATTTCTCATCAAATTCATCTTCACCTTCCTTAGATGGTTCAATTATTTCCAAAAGTGGGTTATTTCTTGAATTCAAATTTATAAGGCTATCATCGTCCAAATTAGTAACCCATGATTCAATTTTATCATAATTTAGAGGGTGAAGAATTTCTTGATCCTTAATTTTACACATCTCATCAATAGTATCTTCCAAGAACAAGTGGTGAAACTCTATCATGTCTTCAAATTCATTTATTGGTTTTTCTTCAATTTCACTTTCAACCACTTCATTTAATTCTATGGTGGGTTCCGTCCTATCACATATATCAAACATTGTTGAATTTAGAACCCCTTCATCCGGATAATCGTGTATCTCTATGAATGAGATCATTTCTGCATAATCCTCACTAGTGGATGTTGTCTTAGCAATTTGTACCTCCTCTTGGACTACATCTAAGGTGGTTGTAAGATTTGGATATTCAAATTCATCCCCTTGATCATTTACCTTAGATATCATTGGAGTGGAGGGTGCTATGTTTGATGGTTGGTGTAGGTTGGCATCAAAAGAACAATCTCTCATGTGAACATGTTGTGCCTTTTCTTCTTCAAGACCTTGTCGTTCTATCTCTTCTAAGACCTCATGGATTTTCTCTAGAGACAAACCACTCAGTTTTTCCTCAATGAGTGAAGCAAGTGTGGGGTGTATGGCTCCTAGGTATACTTCCATGGCTTCCTCTTCTAATATGTTAAAATTTTCCCACATTTGGGAGTGCAACTCACGAAATCTTCCATTGAATTGACTCAAGGATTCATTAGGCTCCTTACATATGGAGGTAAACCGATTTTTCAAGATTTCTAAGTCAACCTGATTACCAAAATGATAAAGATAGGTTGCTTCTAGTTGTATCCAAGAAGTCCTAACCTCCATGGGTAGTTGGCTATACCAAAAGAATGGTTTATCATCCAAAATGTATGCAAATAACCTACAAGCCACCTCCTCATAAAAAATCTGGAATTTACATAATGTATCCTTGTAGACATGCAATTTTTGCAAGTATCCTAGTGGCACCTCTTGATTAAAACACCATAAAAAATCCAATAACATTTTAGGAATTTGATAGGGTACCATAGGTATAGATAAACCCTTATAATGATCCTCTATCATTGATACCATTCTCTCTCTTAGAGACACTATTTCAGCTCTCAGGGATACCATTTGCTCCTCAAGTGTTGCCATTAGTGAAACTTAAAATGTAACTTTAGAACCAAATCATTGAATATTCAACCTGCAAAATAAGAAAAAAAAATCAAGTTAGCATCAACCAAGAGATGTACTTATTAAAATCAAATGTCAAGTAATTGCATGAGACCAAAATTTTCAAAATCACATATTTCTGTATGAACAATCAGAAAAGTGTTAGAATAATATACAACATACCTGAATTGCTTAGAATAGAACAAGTAAATAAATTCAAGCCATCCTTTTTACAATCTGCTGAGTGTTAGAGGACTAAAGCATAAAAAATTTAAATTTAAATAATACTAAAATAAACCCGTTCGGCCCTCCTAGCACCAATCCGTTGAGTGGTGTTAGAGGCCGAAGATGCTAATCAAATGGACTTGAAATATTTAGCAATGTAAAGCTCTTAAACAATTATAAACCTGTAGCATCTAAAATCACGATAAAATAAACCTCATCCGGCCCTCCTTCTAGCGCCAATTTGTTGAGTGGTGTTTTCACCCAGTTGTGGAAACACACTCTCCGATAGGATTTGGGTTCTAAATCCTCTGCTTGCAAAGAAATTAAACAAGTAACTTCTCCAAGGTTCCTGTTATGTTAGCATTTTGCATCTGTGTATTAATGATCTCAAATGAAGATATTCATTTTAAATGCTTGGAACACCTTAGTGGTTGCAAGTAATTGAAAACAAGGGGCACTGTGGTTTATTTTACTGTGAAAGTTTAGTGATTGTTCATTGAACCCGAATAAAGCAAATATGATTTGATCTTTATATGACCATGCTGTAACCTCAAAATGAAATTTGATGAAATGCCATAAATGATGGAATTATTTATGGATTTTGAAGTTTTTTAATTTTTTTATTTTATTTTAATGCTTGAAAAATAAAGTTGGAACTTCTGAAAAATAAAGTGCAGCAAAAAGAAAATAAAATGTAAAAGAAAAGAAATTAAAATTGCATTCAGTTTGATGCTATCCCGTCCTGGCAAAACCGAAGATGTGAGGTTTCCATGCATGCAACCTAACCTATGGGACCTACAAACATGCACAATCCTGATAAGCTAAGTGCTGATTCAAAGGGTTTTGAAATAAAATTCAAATTTCGAATATTCGCCTAATGCAACCCACAAAAGTGGCATTTAACATTATCTATAAATCCGAAATCTGAAAAATGAAAGAATAAACATTAAATCTATAGCATGCACAGAAGATCTCCTTCTTTCTTGCCCACAAGATGCAAATTTTTGAACACTTCTGCATTAAAAATAAATCATGTTACAATAGCAGAATCTCTGGTTTCTCCAAACCCAGTCTATGGAAGGAAAACAGCCTCAAAGCAGGCCCAGAATGACCCTCTGGCCTTTAGCACTGCAACTCTGCTCACAACGGTTTTCGACCCCTGTACCAATCTGCTCTTCTAATTTTATACCATCTGATACGGCTCTCTGTTTCGCCCTGCGTCGCTTCGTTTCACCTCCCAGAATGCATCGCTTCGTATTCCTACCTTTTTGTTGCTTTTGAATTTATGTTCGATACCAAAACGTTCGATATTTTTTGTTGACATGTAACGCTTCTGTAACCCTGACACCTGTATGCCACATGTTTCACACTTCCTCTGCATGTTCTGTAATGGCCCCCTGTAAATCACGACCAAAAATAGCATGTCGCGATATTGCGATGATTTTATGCATGCAGCTTTGCTTCTTTACTTTCATCACAAAAATGCCACATGTCGCGATATCGCGACATTTTCCTGCCAACAGCCTTGTCCGCTTTCATGCACAACGAAAATGAGACATGTTGTGATATCATGACATTTTTCTATCAGCAGCCTTTCTTACCTTCATGCACAGTAAAATGACGTCACGATATCGTGACAACTTTTCATTCCGTACACTTTGTTGTTTTTCTATCACGAAATCACGACATTTTTCATCTTCGTACGCCTCGACTGCTTCCTATCGTGAAATCACGATGCCTTTTCATTTGGAGCTATCTTGCGGCTTTTTATCGTGAAATCACGATGCTTTTTCACTTGGTACGCCTTTGGCCGCAACCTGTCGTGAAATCACTACGCTTCTCCACTTTGGGCACCTTTGCTGCTTCTTGTCGCGTAATTGCAACGTTTTTTCGCTTCATGCTCCTTTGCTGCTTTTTGTCATGAAATCGCTACGCTTTTCTGCTTCGTGCTCCTTTTGATTGTCTTGACCGCGATTTTGTGACATGTTGTGATTTCATGATAATTTTCCATTCTGTCTTTCTCTCTCCTCTCTGGGCCGTGATGGAGCAACATGTCACGATTTCATGACACTTTTTCATTTTCGACCGTGACAGAGCAACATGTCATGATTTTGTGACACTTTTTCATTTTCGGCCGCGACGAAGCAACATGTCGCAATTTCGTGACACTTTTTCATTTTCAGCCGCGACGGAGCAACATGTCACGATTTCGCGACACCTTTTCATTTTCGACCGCGACGGAGCAACATGTCACGATTTCATGACACTTTTTCATCCTTGTGCAATTTTGCCTTTTTCTTGATTTTTAGCATCTAGGTCACTGAGATCTTCTTTGAAAGCATGCAAAAAGATGGGTCCCCAATTTTGGGGTGTGTTGTGGATCAATCACAACACGTAGTACTTGAATGTTGATGAGCTGATGTCACCTTTGCGTTGTTTCCACATGGTGTTTTTTAACTATCTCAAGGACGTCAAGTAGATTAATATCTTGGAATACCTATATCGATCAATGGAGATATCCGTGGATAGTGTTAGGTGGGGGAAATCCACCCACCCCAAACACCAGGGCCTACATTACATCATTTACAAGTTTATCAATCAAAATTTGGATTAGCACATTATAGAGCAAGAGAGACCTATATGTGATCCTGAACCTATCTTGTTGGTGATTATGGATGGCGCTCAAGATGCTCTGGGGGTGGAAGTGAACAATGACACTCCTAGTAGAGCAGGTCATCCTAAGGAACCACCCCAAGTGGGGTCTTCTAGAACCTATTCGATTCAAGAACATTAATGAAAATTCAAGCTCATCCCTTGATCGCAAGATCCAGAGGACTATGATAGGCCCATCCTCTGGTGGATCCCGCTTCATGTAGAAGATGGGATATGTGGATGAGATTATTGATATGGAAGATATAGTTACCCTTGTATGCTCCTTAGAGCTAGCAAGATTATCACCCAGATGAATAAGTAGAAGAACACCATCTCCATGGAGGACGATCCCAAGTAAGATGACTATATTCCTGAATTATGAAGGTAGTCCTCTTTGTGATTGTTCCCTTTTGTGGCTCGAGATGATCCCTATGCTTTCTTTGTATTTTCTAGTTTCCATTTTGTGCCTTCAGGCTGTCCCCTTTCATTGTAATAGGGTTTTATGCTTGTTTATGGTTTCTAGACTCAGCATATGGTCCACTTTTATCTTGTCCTGTAGAGTTGAACCTTCACGGGATCCTCTCTACAACATGTTTATAATATTTTGGGTCCCTTTAAAAAAACCCATTATCAATAAAAAAATGTTATAAAATTTTAAATAATATTTATAATCTAAATTAGTTGCTTAAATTTTTTATAATGAGATCGAAAGATACGTCTCCTTTAAAAAGGAGACAAATAAAAATTATTATGTTTCCTATATTTTCTTATTATTTTAATTTTTTTTCCACGTTCTTTGTCATTTATTTTTTCTCTCACTTTTCCAAATATTTTTTTAACAAAAATTATTTTATTATTTATATATTTTTTTTTCTTTTAAATTTCTACTTCATTTTATCTTTTTTTTTTTTAATATTAGTTTTATTATAAATCCTATGAATACAATTTTTTAATTTATAAATTTTTTATTATAAAAATCACAAATACATTCCGTTGGCATTAAAAATATTGCAATATATGAAAATATTTATTATTTTGTGCCTAGATAACGAATGATACACACAAAAACATTGAAATAAATAGATTTTAATATTTTAATATTTACAAATGTTAACTATAACTATAACTATAACTATAACTATAACTATAACTATATATATATATATATATATATATATATATATATATATATATATATATATATGAATGATAGTAAGAAATAAGTGCTCTATGTGCTCACTTTTATAAGATCTACCAACTAATTTTATTATTCATCTCTTAAAAAACTATGGCAACACACTCAATATGTGGACTAATACAAAAAATCCATATAATTTTATAGTTATATGCTAAAATTATGTCTTAGGAATACTTGACAAAGAAAATATTAAGAATAGCACCAAGAAACTAGGAGAATCATGTTTCAACCAATTAAATAAAAAGTGTAACAATATAGTTTGATTGATTAATGGAATTGTATTATTCAATGGAACTAATGGTATCAATTACGAGTATATATTATTATGACTTAATATTATAAAATTATTAGAAAAATAATAATAATGTGTTCAAGTTTTGGAGTTGATTTCCAAAGCTTCATAGCATAAAATGATATATCCTTATATTTGGTTATGCATCTTATCCTCGAATATATAACAATTAGATATAAATTATGCAAGGGGATTTAATATGAACCTTAGTTATCCTATTCAGATATAGTATATCACCTAAGGATTTATTGTAATAGTTCATGGTATGGTTCAAATTAATTTGAATAGTTGGATGAGTAGATATCTCCAATAAAATAAATAAATAAATATATTTCTTGTACAACTTGATTAGGCCTAACAACAAGATCTTGAAACTCCAAATATAAATCTCAAGGTTCGATTCCAAGAAGGGGTAGAGTTGTATTTCATATTCTGATAACCAATGTTTGATTGGATAAACATATACAGGGTAAATTACAACGTCTACGAGGGTCAACTCATATGGAGTATGGTCTCCTGAATATTAAAATCGATTTTACCTTTTACTTTACCTTTACCTCTTTTCTAGAAGATTATAATTTTTTGGTGGTTTATCCTAATGTTTATAGACCTTGTTGGATTCCATCAAAAGAATGTTTTTTAAAGCTTATAAGAACCATGAAAGATTTCCTATGACTAGAATGAGATATATCTTCCTTAACAAAACCCATGGTATGGTCCTATTGAAAATAACCTATACAATGTACAAACCAATTAGTCCAGGTCTACTTGAATCTTTTACTCAAGGTGTTTGATATAGAATAAATGTTATACTACCTTTTACTTTACCTTTACCTCTTTGCTAGAAGATTATAAATTTTTGGTGGTTTATCCTAAGGTTTATAGACCTTGTTGTATTCCCTCAAAAGAACATTTTTCAAAGCTTATAAGAACCATGAAAGAGTCCCTATGACTAGAATGAGATATATCTTCCTTAACAAAACCGATAGTATGGTCCTACTGAAAATAACCTATACAACCTACAAACCAAGTAGTCCAAGTCTACTTGACTCTTTGACTCAAGGTGTCTAATATAGAATAATTTTTTTACTCCAAATGTTATTTATTTTGAAGGAACATTTATAAGTTTATGAAGGTACAAGTAATGCCTAAATTACATATCTATAACATATTTTAGATCACAACATGAAGTTCAATTGGAAGCTCATTTTCAATATAAACTAAAAATTAGAATAGAATAAACTAAAACTGACATCTGGCTAACTTAAGCTAACAACCTAATCACTAACTTTATTCTTTTTTACTTGAGCTAATTTTCGTATTTCACATAGGATACATAAATATGATAAATCCTAGAAATCTAATTAGTAAAAACATATAATAAATATTATAATAGAATCTACAACCATATAATATACATATTCAAATATCATTGATCCTCATTATTCCCCCCAATAATAGAAGCACTGTAATCCAATGCTTAGAATAGAGAAGGAAAATTCTAAGACATTTAATGGTAAGATATTCAATAAGCTTGATACAAAATTTGTTATTGTTTGAAAAGAGGTAGGAAGTGGTGGAACCCTAATGAGTACAACAAGTATTATTATTGAAAACTTGATTCTTTAGAATCCAATGGAAGCTAAAAATTAGTAATATCAATAGGATGGCTAATAGTAGGTTGACACTCTAATGTAGACTCATGGTAGTTCTTGAGGAGATTAATAATTATAATATTTTGGATTCCCATATGTGCACAAAAATCAAGTCAAAAAAGAATTTGCAAACACCTATTGAATAATGGTATAAGGTCCATAATGAAGTGGCTTGATTCTATTGTGTGCTTTTTTTAGGAAATAATATTTGTCCAACTACAATCAAAATTTATCTTCAACCTAAGAATTATGAGAAACTTGATGAATATCCCTGTGTTATTTTTTTCTATTGTTTATTCTTTTAGAGAATCTAAACTACATTGAATTGATGACTCTACAAATGCTAGATGAAAAAGTGGCCCTTATGGTACTCTTTTTTAATGTCCTTGGTTGCTAGAGTGTTACAAACCTAATATAGCTTAGTCAGATATATTTATAATATCATTATTTGTTCATTGATTTAATATTATAAATAGAAGTAGGTTGATTTATTTCTAATCATCTATCATCATTAATCTAATGATAAATTCATAAATACTAATCCCTCCTTAGTGGCGAAGGAATTAGCCCTCCTAAAGTGGCAACTTTATTCATTCTCATTTTGTATTCATATATTTCATGTGTTTGTATAATTTCAAATGGTATCAGAGCTGGCGATTCTATGTGCATTATTGTTCAATATTCTCCATCAAACCAAATTTGTTTTAGCCTCTGTAATGAAGCATTGGCTACAGTAACGTGTCGAATATCAAAATACAACAATCCAAATTTGATGGCAAAAGTAAGGAGTGTCGTGCATTAATTAATAAGGGCCAATAAAACAAGTTAGAACATGAAGGAGTGTTGTGCATTGTGTAATCAAGGCAAAACCAATGAGCTTGAGCACAAAGAAGTGTTGCACATTGTTAATGAAGGTAAATCATGTATTCCCTACAAATTTCGGTTAAATACATTGCTTTCGAGGGTGAAGTACTATAAATCTAAATGCTACACTCAATCATCTATCAAAATGCATAAGAGGAATGTAACATACCAAGGTGCTTAAAAGGAAACCCTAATGAAAATTGGGAAGCATAGTTTGGTGCCATGTTGAAGGATTTTATTTTCATGATTTTGTACTTAATTTTTATCTAAATCCTTCATATTTTCCATAATAAAAAAGAAACAATCATTAAATCATCGCCTTATTGGTAGGAATATTTGTTGTTCATTTTGTGTCATCATGCCATAAAACACCCCATTGCCAAACTTGTCTCATTTACAACCTGTGTCGTATCTGCTTCATTGACCAAAATATCTAAATTCATTGCACCTTTGGTTTGATTTGTTCTTGTAACCTTATTATTGTTATAACCTTATCAAACTCATTACCCTTATGCTTCATTTCCACACACCCAATCAAAGTTCACACTGGAATTCTAATTCTTAGTTTGTATTTGGTGCAATCCATAAAATAATATCCCACATTGTCAAGGTGGTGCACCTTTAGGTGTTTAAAAATATTTTATTATAGGTAGTGTATTGTGACTTCGATCACACGAAGCCCCAAGCCTCACATGTACGCATAATTTCGGTCTTTTCTTTGCCTTCCTAGTGGTCTCCATGGTGAGTTGTTAGCTATGACATATCCCTGTAGAGTTGTTTGTGATGATGTTTCATTGGTCTCTGTGGTGAGTTGTTAGCCATGACATGTCCCTGGTCCTTTTCATCTAGTATCTCGACCTTCCTCCTTGTGTCTCGATTTCACACCTCTCAATAGTATCACTCATAGTTGTCATCTGAATTTGTGTCATCTTCTAGTATATCGACCTTCTACCTCATGTCTTGATTCCACACCCTCTTGGTCATATCATTAGTATATATTATCCTCGTACGTGTCATCTTGTTTGGTAGGATCATGTAGAATCACCTTGTCTTGTAGGGTCATGTAGAGTCACGTTATCCTATAGCGATCGTAATAGATCATCTTTTCATACTACTAATATCTAGTTGTTGGGTATCACGTCGTTTAAAAATACCTAGATGTTGGGATAATCCATTGGGGTAATTTATTGGTTAGTCAAAAATATCTAGCCATTGTGATTCAAAATAACTAGCCATTGAAGTTCAAAAGTTGCATCATAGTTGGAGTGACAAATGAGTGGATAAAAATAAACCAATTTTTTTACAGGAAGTGTCAATTTTTTTGTAATAAAAAGGCAAAAAAAATCAAGGCAATTGGAGACAAATTTTAAAGCAAAATTTTTTACAAGTGCATGAGTGGAAAGTGGTATAAAGGACTAAACGAGTGATTATATAGAACATATAATATAAAGGAAAGACTTTCAAATTCACCTAGAAGACCTCCACAAAATAAATGTACTCAATACAAATATCCTTTTCGCATTAATAGCTTTGATCCCAACCATACCACTATTAACCCAATGGATCCTTCAAACTCATCCCATGAAAATATCGCACATGAGGAAATGGACAACACTAATGCAAGTAACCAAGATGTCCAATCATGTATAACTCAACTAATGAAAGGTATGAGCAACATGAATTTAATGCTAGAGTAATTCTTGAAGAAACAGAACCAAGAAGCTCCTCATTCCCTGTGTAACTACCATAGAAGGAATGATAATGAGGATTAGGATAATGAGGACTATTATCAACAAGCAATATGGCCTACAAGTGTTAATATTCCACATGCTGATATACCTACATTTGATGGGTGTGATCCATGTGGTTGGATAGCTAAAATAGAATGCATTCTAGAACTATATCGGGTTCCTAAATCTAAAAAATTTCCTTATGCTTCATCCAAACTAGGTACTGAAGCTTACCAATGGTTTGCTTGGCAAAAACATCAACATAGTCGACACCTAATTGGGCCTAAATTCAAGAATATATTTTTCAAAATATTTGATGAAGGGATTTCATCCTCATACATAGTTCATTTGTTAGCACTTAAACAAACTGGGTCGGTAAGATATTATATTTCAGAATTCACTAGTCTTCTCGTTTATACAGAAAATTTACCAACTACTATGGTGGTTTCATATTTTAGACATAATTTGAAATAGAATATTCAAATTGGAGTAGACTTACATGATCCATACTCTTTATATGATATTATAAATATTGCTAATTTGGTTGAGAAAAAGGTGTAAAATTTGACATCCTTTAGACGTGACTCCTATAGTCATCCTCAATATCGCAACAATTCCTTCCATAGGAATGACCAACCATCAAGATATTACTACTATAAATATCGTAATAATTATCCAAAAGATCTAGCATGTGTACCAAGACAAAACTTTCAAATAGAATATGATAACAAGGAAGATGAAGAGGAAGCAGAGGATATCAATTCATATGACTCACTCGTGCCTAAAGAATAGATTGAACATAATGTAGCAATCGATGATGAAGACACTATGGCTATTTTAGTACATGCTCTAATGGTATTAATAGCTCATCATACAATCAAGCTACCAGGATTCATTCAACAGAAGAGGATAAATATGTTGATCAATTCAAGGAGTACTAATAATTTTATTAACATTAAAACTACTAAGGCATTGAACTTACACATTCACTCCTCTAATCAAGATAAGTTTCATGTTTTATTTATAAATGGAGGAAATGATTAATGTATTGGTATAACATATTCAGTTTTAATACAAATGGAAAGTTATACTTGGCATGTATCTCTCTTTGTTATGAGTTTAGGGAATTCAAAGGTTATTTTGGGAGTTGACTAGTTAAAATAATTGGACACGGTCAGTTTTAATTTTAGAAAGCTCTTTGTGGAGTGGAAATAAAATGGAAGGACTATTCACCTCCAAGGAATTATAAATCCTCCACAAATTCATATCTCAAATCAATTGTTTGGAAAATCAAGCATAGGATATCCCTAAAATTCACTCAAAGGATCTTCAAGATATTGTGGCTAACTATAAGGATGTTTTCCAAGATCCAAAAGTACTACCTCCCAAATGATCTCATGACCATGTCATACACCTTGTTCCAAGAAGTCTTCCTCCTAATGTCCATCCTTATATTTACCCTCAACCTCAAAAAATAGAAATTAAGAAATTTATCCAAGAACTTTTAGAATATGGAGTCATTTGTCATAGCACTAGTCCTTATTCTTTACAGTGATTTTGGCCTATCGTAAGGATAATTATTGGTGTATGTGTACTGATTTTCATCCTCTCAATAAAATCACCATCAAGGATAAATTCTCTATTCCTACCATCGATGGTTTATTATATGAATTACATGTTGTAAAATGTTTCACAAAATTGGATCTATGCTCTGGTTTTCAATAAATCAGAGTAAGGGATGAGGACATTCCTAAAACTATCTTTTGTACTCATGATGGTCATTATTAATTCCTATTCATACCTTTTGGTATCACTAATGCCTCATCCACATTATAAAGTCTCATGAACCATATCTTTCATCCATTCCTTTACAAATGTTTCTTAGTCTTCTTTGATGACATTCTCATATATAGTAAAACATGGAAGGATCATTTGATGCATGTGAGAAAGGTTCTTCATAGATTACACAAGGAAATTTTTTTTGTCAAATGATCTAAATACTATTTTGGTATTTAAGAATTTGATTATTTGGGTCATATCATTTCTCATGAAGATTTTAAAGTGGATCCTAATAAGATTAAGGCCATTCAGGATTGGCCTTTATCTAAAACCATCAAGAAACTTCATGATTTTTGGGTCTTACCGGTTACTATCACAAGTTTGTACGTAAATATGGTAAAATTGTGGCCCCTCTCATAGCTCTTGCAAAAAAAAATGCTTCTTATTGGTCTTAAGTAGCCACTCAAGCCTTCATGGCTCTCAAAGAAGCAATGTGTACTACTCAAGTTTTGGCAACCTTAGATTTTCACAAACCATTTTTGATTGAATGTGACACTTCAGGCACAGGTATTGGGGCAGTACTAATGTAGGAAGGTTATCCCTTGGCATTTGAAAGTAAACAACTTTTAGGTAAGAATTTAGAAAGGTCCACATATGAGAAAAAATGTTAGCTATTCTACATGCAGTTGAGAAATGGAGACACTACTTAATCAGTAGTCACTTTATTATTCAAACAGATCATAGTAGTCTTAAGTATTTTCTAGAACAATGATTTTCTTATCTAGAGTAAAACAAGAGGTTAACAAAATTATTGGGATATGATTTTTTATAGAGTATAAGAAATGGAAAGAAAATGTGGAAGAAAATGCATTATCATATAAATATGAATATGAAGTGGTGATCAATTCTATTTCACGTCCTTGTTATCAATGGGTTTCTCAGCTCTAAGATAAATGGCTATCAAATTAAAAAATTGTTCAAATAATTCAATAATTGATGTTAGGATAATCCAAACATCCTCATTTCTCCTATGGTGACAAGGTATTAATAAGAAAGAATCGTATTTATATTCCATACAATTATACCATCAAATCTAAGATTATGGAAGAATCACATTCTTCTCCATCAATAGGACATTCAGGTTTTTTGAAGACATATCTACGGGTAAAACAATATTTTTATTGGAAGGGATTAAAATTCGAAGTCAAAACTTGGTTGGTTGAATGCGAATAATGTCAACACAATAAGGGTGAAACAGTCAAATATCTAGGTCTGCCTCAACCATTACCTATTTTGGATCGCCAATGCGAACATATTTCAATGTATTTCATTGAAGGTCTTCCTAAATTGGAAAACAATAAATTTTATGGTAGTGGATCACATCTCCACATATGCTCACTTCAATTCTCTACAACATCTATTTTTAACAAGTAAAGTGGCTAAGGTATTTATGGACTCAATATTCAAATTGCATGGAATACCAAAAAATATTGTAACTGACCGTGATCCCATCTATACTTGTAATTTTTGAAAAGAATTATTTTATCTTAGTGGTACCAAGTTAAATATATATTTTGCATACCATCCTAAACTAGATGGCCAAACTAAAATAGTCAAAAATAATCTAGGTACCTATCTAAGATGTTTTGCTCAAGATATATAGTATCAATGGAGTCAATAAATTTCCTTGGCAAAATGGTAGTATAACATTTCCTACCATTATTCCATCAAGATGTCTCCATTTGAATAATTGTATGGAGTCAAACCACTTGCAATAGCATATTATTTTCCAGGTTCTTCCAAAGTGGCCCAAGTAGATGATTGGTTCCAACATCGATAGTCAATGCTCAACATTATCAAAGATAATTTAGTCCAAGCACAAAATTGCATGAAGCAACAACAATATAACACTGTTCTAAAATATAATTTAATACAGGTGATATGGTATTCCTGCATTTGCAACCCTACAAACAACTGTCATTAAATATCAATACCATTTAGAAGTTGGCTCCAATATTTTATGGTCCTTACAAAATAGTGTGCCACATAGGAGAAGTGGCATACCAACTAGAGCTTCTTCCCTCATCTCGTATACATATAGTATTTCATATTTCTTATCTCAAGAAGGTGATAAAAAAAAAGTACACTCTCTGTCGGAATTACTAGTACTTGATGAATAATGACGTATATATCTCCATCGAGAAGCAATTTTACAGACCAGATCATGTATGTTGAGATCCCGTCACATCAACGAATTTCTCATCAAATGGTAGGAATTACTTGAATAATATGCTACATGGGAACCATAAAGTATTTTCTAATCATTTCTAGCTTTTAGGACAAAGCTTTCCGAGGAGGGGAGCCATGTTACAACCCTAATATAGCTTAGTCGGCTATATTTCTAATATCATTATTTGTTCATTGATTTAATATTATAAATAGAAGTAGGTTGATTTATTTCTAATCATCTATCATCATTAATCTGATTGTGTATTTGTAAGGACTAAGCTCTCCTTAGTGGCGAAGGACTTAGCCCTCCTAAAGTGGCAACATTATTCATTATCATTATGTATTCATATCTTTCGTGTGTTTGTATAATTAGTTTGGCTTCATAGAGTTGGTAAGGATAATGAAAAATCATATGGAGGAAAAATATGAAAAGCAATACACATATCAAAATGTGAGTGACCTATAGAAAAATTGAATCCCTAGTTATATGGATGCTCAATGTGGTTTAAGTTCAAATTCCACATGGTATGGGAAATATGATTATAGATTATCAAACTCTACCTGAGAATGTGGTTCACAAAATTAATCTAATCATATTATTGATGATGAAATTCAATGGAAAAATAAATGAAAACTCCCTAAATATTCCACAATAAATACCAAAATGACTCATGATACACGATCTATGGTAAAAACAATGCTAGTAAGTAGAAAAATATGTTCCAAATAAATTCAAAGAATATCTTGGCTAATTCATGTGTAAACCTCATCTTGTAGAATAGAATTAACTTATCCATCTGGCCAAAGTGATTGACAACCGCAAAAATACAATCGTTCTCGTGTACTATTAATAGAAAGCCACTAAATAGGTTGATAGAAATGTTCTCCAAAGGATGAGAAGGAATGAAAAATTAAACACTTAAGCCTAACTTTTTATTTGTTCATTTAGAGTAGCAATATATTGTAGATTACCCTTAGAAGTATAGAATATCACACTTCATATGAGGTCAATAGAAGAAATATTGTAAATGATGAAGTGTTTTCTACTTGATGAAGTGACCACCATAGAGAGTAGAGTGTTCCCCCTTGAAAAGAGATAGTTGATTCTCACTAGGGACACAAAATTTGTCCAAATTATAGAGCAACTCTTTCTTGATGTGAAAATCTCGAAAATAAACCAAATTGAAAGAAGTAGGATTTTGAAGTTAAGGATAAACTTATCCATAATCACAATTTTGAGATGTAATAGAAGAGACCAAATTAAATATGAAAAATATCGTGTAATAGGATAAGAAGAGCATGTATTTGTGGTACATGTTTAGCCAAGTAATCTTAAGAATGTTTGGTATGAATTTGAAACCAAACATATGATAGGGCAATAAAATTAAAACCATCCAAATTTCTCTAATTACATAGGAAATAATACATCAATTGACTTTTCCAAGCTATAGGATAACCAATAGGAGAGAATAATGCCAACATACAAATGTATATATGACAATCATAATCCATAAGATACTTCTAATAATTATTTGCAACAATCCAATAATTAGAATAAAGGTAAGTTACTCAATGTATTTTAATGCTCTCTTTCTCTTTTACAAAGCAACATATTTGAATAATGCATGGCCTATCATTATTCAAGCTCTAAAGAAGCATGGTAGAATTTATGAACTCAAAATTTTTGAGTGAATAATATTTCTTTTTATAACTTGTATAACTAAGTATCCTTATAATATTATCAAAGCATGTGATCTTACAAATTTTTTGTCAAGAAGCATACTAGTGTTACACGATACCATAAATGTGATATCATAAAAATTAGAAGCATAATATAAAATAAAGGAAAACTTGTTAGAAAATATCAATAGTTTTTGGACCCTAATGATTCAATAATTAAGGATATTAAACAATTTATATGATACTACATTCATTTTCAAGAAAAATAATAGCAGCTATGGGATCATTTAAGGGAAAATACAAGACCATAAAATTTCTAAATATTGCAATCAAAACATACATCCTATTTATCATATCAAATAAGTTGTGATAAAAGTAAAACTTACAAATAATATTTAACTTGATTTCTATAGAATAAATAAAATGTAGAACGTGAAGAAGTAGAAGAATTTATATGCAACTTTCTTCCCATAACATGATGAGGCCTGAAAATGACTCATTTTTACACTATGTTTGACATATAAAAATTGTCATATTATTAAGTTAAATTCCAAATAGTTTATTAGAATATATATTTGTTAAGTGTTTGCATGATTTTATGTTAGGATCATTATATCTCTATTTTTTACTATTTTTAGCATTTTGTGACTGCTTTTGCTTGATTAAGTAGCAAATAAAAATATGCATTTCAAATAGCCAAATGTGGTATGCTGATATACATTAACTTCACAATTTTTTATGAATGTTTTCATGCCATTCAACTTTTTTGAAGTCCACATTGAAGCCAAATTATTAGGACTGTCATAAATCTAAAAATCTGAAAAAAACAGCCATATAAAAATCAGCAAGTTGTCACTTTATAGGAACACCTTGAAGTTGTCAAGCAAAGCATGAGGATATAGATGGAATGATTTTAGAAGGAATACAAAAGACATTTGACCTATTTATAAGCATTCCCACATGGTCTAAATAGGTAGCAACAATGTATAATAGAGCATGGACAATTATGCAGCATTATTGCACTATTTCAGCATGGTTACTTAGTGAATGAAGTGTATAAATTTAGCAGCAACTTGATGTACTCCTTCATGTTGATATTTGAAAAAAAAAATCCATATTATAATTTATTTCAATTTGCAATAAATGTTAATATTTTACAACTATGCAGCAGAGTTGGAAAATGCAATAATTTACCATGTAAATTCCAGCAAGCTACCAATGAATGACAAGGCATAGAATTCACACATGGAGAGGAATGAATGTTATTGCAATATGATACTGAGGCATAATCCACCTAAGAAATGCAGCTAAAATAACTTGAAGTGCACATAGTTTGTCATTATAAAGATCTTCGGATTGAACAGGTATTTTCGAATTAAGAAATGTTGTCTCTTCAGATTGAGCCACTTAGCTCTGGATTGAGAACAGAAAGTGCTTTTTGACTTTTTGACTATTTTTTTAGGATGGAAAAATGGAAATAATGTTGAGAAGGTTAAGGTAAAATATCCCCCAACTGTCTTTGTCGTCCTTGCCATCCAAAGCCACCATTCATGGAAAAAGATCAATTGATCCTCTTCTAGGATAAACCCATAAATAACTACAACATAATAGGAAGTTTTTTGCAAGATAGAAATGGCATATTCTAAAGTGGAGAAATATGTGTGAGATATTTCTAGATTCCTCCCACGTACTCCCATCACTGAAGATTCTTTCTAAGGGCCAATGACTACTACTACAACACAAACTGTCCAAATTTGCATTTATTCAGATCCAAAATTATTGGCAAATCATTGTAAAGTAGCACATAGGCTGATTTGAGCATGGGATATGTTGTAAATATTTATATAAATAACACAGCTCTCTCCTTGTTTGAGCCAGTTAGGAATTATAATAGAGGAGAGTTTTAAATAGCAGCAATTAGGACTGTACAGTAATTTTCTATAACAATTTTTAGCATGTTTTGTCATCAATAAAAGTGTAGTTATTTTATAATTTATATGCTTAGTGTTAATTAGTTAAGGAGTGATTTTCACCTCTTTCTAGATTAGGAAGTATGGGCACACTTTCATATATAGTAGGATTTTTATGGCAGGTTTTAATCTATAATTTTTTTACAACAGAATTAATAGATTACTTGTCAAGTTTATTTTTTTGTTTTAAGTTTGTATAATGTTATTTATATTTTCTATTATGTTTGTGTACAAAATTTGTGTGTGTGTCAGCTGGAAAATTATATTAAGCATTTTTCTTTTGCTTTTCATGTTTTCCCTACTTTTCTATTTTAGAAACCTTCCATTTTCAGCATATTTCATTTTGCTATCAATTCCTATAGTAGAAGCTTGACGACCTTTTGTGGCATGACATTAATAGATGTTTTTAGCATAAGATTCATTTACAAGCATAATTTCAATTATGCAAGAGTAACGAGGTTTCAATTATACAAATGTAACTTAGGATTTCATTTTAGCAACATTTAAATTTTGTTATTTTAATTCTGCAAAAGTAGATTAGACTTTCAATTTAGCAATTTCAATTCCTACAATTGTAGTTAGATTTCAATTCTTGTAACTTAGAATTAGTTTTTAGTTCCTGCAATTTTACATTCTACATATTAGGTTTAGTGTGACACCAAAAGGCTAAACCAAATCTATCCCACCCAATAAATACTTAAAATTTGAATGCCTGAATTGTACTCTTCCCTAGCCTTCTATCATAGACAACCTTGGACATCACCTCAGATTGATAAGATATTTGAGATTTAATGATGTGATTAACAACAAAACATAATTTTTGCACCTTTACCAAAGATCGTGGTGTTGTTAGAGGGTAAAAGTAGTCAAATAATTATTATTGTACTAAGTTATAAATTTCAGAGTAAAATTTGAATGTAATAGCTGGTATAAATAATAATTATTGATAGTTGCATTTCAGTCCATTTAGAAAATAAACAACCACAGGGAGGTGATATTCACACTTGGGGGTTCAATTACCTATGTTTGAAATTCTTGATAAAAATTGAAAGAATTCATCATCCTTATTATCAAGAAACATAAGATCTCTTAAAATATTTAGAAGAGCTTTCTGCTAGTATTGCCATTTTTATATCCATATCATTAGGGTAGTATAAAAAAATTTGTACTAGGTGTTGGTAAGATATCATGGTAGATATACAAGACTATCCCTTGAAAAAAATAGCCATATCAGCTACTTGTAGCATTTTTTTACAAGGGCATATCACTGATGAATGCCATTTACTTCCACAACTTAGAGATATAAAATTTGTTGCCTAGTCTGAATTCTTCTCAATGAGAGATCCCAACAACAACAAACAGGACAAGTAAATCAACCACAACCTTCAGCCCAACCTATGGCCAATATGAATAATATAGGATAGGCAACCCCTGTCTATGTAAGTTGAATCTATTAAAAAAAATAAAAGTCACAAAAACTTTTGCACAATCAAAATAGGAGTTTACAACTTCATGGTTATCCTAGATTTTTCCATTATTACTTAAATATTGTTAGGATTTTACAGCACTAAATCACAACCTAGCAATTTTTAGCCTACATAGAAAATATTTGATCTCATTAGAGGTGATCCTACCTAGCAAGTAGTTGATCTACTAAAGTTGTACACTTCTTGTCTTATTGTGCAAACAATTTTTTTTTTTTTTTAGCCCAACCTGTGATCAATCTAAATAATATACGATAGGCAACCCCTGTCTATGTAGCTAAATCTGGTAAAAAAAAAAACTATAGGAAATGTTATTGACTACAACAACATCCAAATGTGCTCAAACAAGAACTTATCTGAGCTTGAAGAGACAAAAATCAATGGAGATACAAAAAAAACCTTTAGTCCAAACACACAAAAATTAGCCTTGGATAAAGGAGAAAAACTACACAGAGAAAATTTACTTCCATTGAACTCCTTAGTAAGAAATTACAAAGAGGTAAATTCTATCCTCCTAGGAATGAAACAAATTGAAGTGCAACCAAGAAGATTCTCGAACATTATTAGCTAGCTGACTTATAAACAAAAAGCAAAATTGTTGTTATTTTGAAACAATATTTCAATTCCTTTACATGGAATTACAAAGGTATATCAAGATTTTATCTTGATGTAAGCACTTAACATATTTTAGGAATCGGTATTTAATTGTTTCAAGTACAGATTGACAAGATTTTGTAGACCAAGAGGCATGGACAACACTTGATTGAAGGATTTTTCAGATATGGAGCAGTGCTTCTTTATCCCATTGGTAATTCATGGAGGATGTTAGTGGTGAATGGACATTGCCTTCGGGTATACCATGCACCATTAACTAAGGAGGAGTTCTTGAAGGAGATTCCATTGGATGTACACATAATGGAAGAGAATTTCTCTTCAATATCAAATTCAAAGTGACAAAAAAAAGTTTGAAAAAAAGAAAAAAAATAAAAGAAAAGCAAGAGAAGAATAGTCTTGTTTGTGAACTTCCTTCTTGGGTACAAGCAAGACAAGAAAAATTATAAAAAAAAAGAAAAAGAAAAATTGCAGCAAAGGCATGTCCCACAAAATGGGGATACATGAGGACAAGCATCAATTTCAGCAAGGAAGAGGAACGGTGGAGCCAATACTTCATTTCCAGTAATAAGGAGTTAAATGATGGCATAAGTAGATTCTTACTACTCATCTAGAAAGGAAGGTTGCATCATTGTTACATTTTTCAACAGAAAATATGGTGTTTTTATACAAATATTGACATGTTTTTGTAGAATACAGATTTATTCATATCCAAATAAGAGTGAGAGACATTCTCTCTCACTATAGCCTCATGAGAGATACTCTTTTATTGAGGAACTTGAAAAAAAAAAAATGACAAAAGTTGGTTGAAAACCAGAAATGGTAGACTCTTCTGATGAAAAAAAGAGATGAAAAAAAAGAGAAAAAAATGAGAAAAAATGAGAAAAAAAATGAATAATTCAGTAGTGAAAACCTCCTTGAGGCACTGCTGAGTTGGCTTGCATGAAAACTAGTTTTTCAGTATGCATTGCCTTGTTGATCCACCCATCATTGTTCCACCATTGTACAAATCTCATGTTGCTCGTGTATATTTATGTTTTTAGATAGCTTGCTAACAATCATCAAAAGCAGCTTGTAAGGTGGTTGATTAATTTTCAGGACAATAAGGTATGTGTTTCTTGCATTTAAGTCATAGTAGGCATTTAGTATTTAATTTCTGATAATCGTTATTTGGCATAAACTATTCATACAATATTGGTAAGTTGAAAATGGAACATGATCAAAATGTCAAGAAACACCCCCTTTTGCCCTTAGTTGAATGAGAATTTTTTTTTTTTTTTTTTGGTAAGTAAGAGAATATTATAATTAACACCGGGTTTTAATTGGTTGACCCAAAACCATTTTACAAAATAGGGTCCACTGACCAACTGGACAAATGCCAAGCCCTAAAAGTTTAAACTGACAACAAAAATGGCCAAGACCTACTCTTCCATTAGAATACAACAAAACTAAACTATGGAAGCCTAATATTATGGCCATCAGAAAAGAAAGACGCAAAAAAGAACTAACAAAGACAAAAACTAATCATGCAAGCACCATGCAGAGTAGCTTGTGCCCATATAAAAATAATAGAATATGGTCAAAAAAAACATCCCATAGAATGGACAGCCAAGAGGCCAAGCAGTCTTCCTTGTAGTCCTCATCTAACTTCTTATCATCATTCTTGCCATCATCTTTAGATTTTGCCTTCGACTCCTTGTGCCCCTGGAACTGCTAGCTATAAAACAGAAGATTTAGGGAATCACACAAATCAACAGCTGCACTGATGAGGCCAGACAGACTCTTCAACTGGTTGATACTGTTGGAGGCTGATGAAATTGTCATCTTCTCCAAGACTATTATGGTGGGGTCTGGTGCCTCATTGTCGAGGATCTCCAACACTTTGTTATTTCTTGCTAGGGCCTTTTTGCAACATCGAATCCAAACACACCTTGGGAAATACTTGAGGCCAAAGCGGATGTTTCCCATGCATGAATTTGTAGATAAAAAACCTATATCAGTGCCCCACCAGCTGCAAAAAACACTAGTCACATGAACAAAAAAAACAAATATGACAAAATCCATTATAAGGTTCAAAATTTTTTTTTTTTTTTAAATGCCCCCATTTTCTGTCATTGATCCACTTTGAGCCTTCCAATCTAAAGTTTTTCATTATCTATCACCATTGAGACTGCATGAGGAAGATTTTCAGTCCATGTGATCAAATTTGCAGCTACAATGCCTTCATTTTTGCTTCCTGGAAGGTATGCAAAATTATGGCCTCAAGTCGATCATGAATTAGAGCCCTTTCTTCATGGATGTAGTCATCAAATCTCCAAGGAGCTCTCTTAGTGTTCTTTAGAAGATTTATAATAATAAGAGAATCACCTTCCACCAACAGTTTCCCTGGATAATTCTCTGCCACCTTGAGGCTCCTCCAAACTGCCCTTGCTTCAGCCACATTGTTAGTTTGAGCTCCAATATGTTTAGAAAAAGCTACAAGCACCTCACCCTTGTGGTCTCTAAGTAAGCCACCAGCCCCAGCTTCACCTGGGTTGCCCCTAGATGCCCCATCAAAATTTAACTTAATCCACCCTAGGGGGGGTGGGGTCCATGTGATCATGGTTCTAGGACAGACTTGAGGATGATTGAGGCCATCAGTGAGAGGTAAGTTTAATGACTGGCCTAATGAAGCTTCAAAAGTATTTGAAGGTCTAGATGCTGCAGGCACTAAACAAGCATTCTCATTAGCATATGCTAAAATTTTTGACAGGACAGAGGATGACTGAGAAACCTGTACAAATAAATTCTCATTCTCAGTTGCATGAGAATTTCAAAACTGTACAAAAACCTGATTTTGGGACAGACATGTCATAAATTCTATCTCAATTAGTAGGGCAAGTTTCAGAAGTAGGACTACAATTTTATCTCAAAATTGGCTCATAAATTTGAGGAAGAAAATCTAGAAAAATGCACCTAAAGATTCAGTTTTACTACTGCTACAATAAAATAGCAATACACAAAATGAAGAATAACATCTAAAAAAAAGGATAGAGAGGGATTTTTTGATGTTATGGAAGGCTCATACAAACTAGATATGGGCCCTCAACAAAATATGTAGCTAAATTTTGCATATGAGGTCATTTTTACGTTTTTTGATGCATCTTCGGAATAAGCAGGATATCTTTGAAATGAGCAGGATATCTTCGAAATGACAAGGATATCTTAAAAATGAGCATAAACTATACCTGAATTACTAAAAATGTTTTAGAATAGCAAAAAAAGTAGGGTACATCAAATATTGATGTTCCTAAGGCTATACCACATGTAAGTACATCCCTCAAGTATTTCAAAATAAAAATTTTATCAATTTTGTTTAAAAGGTGCAAAAAACAAGAATAGGCATTCAAGCTGAAATATTGTTAAGAACAAAAAATTCCACCAGTAGTAGTGCATCTGCCAAAAATGGTTCCACAATAAGGCTATTGTAAGGTGAGTCACATGATACCAAGTCTTTAAGAGGTACCTTGCAGCACTAAAACTTGTATAAGGGCAGAAAAAAGGGTTAAAATTGCAGTAATTGTAGCAATTGCAATATTCAAGGATGAAAGTGCAGAAGGAAAAAAGCTACAAGTTGCAAATAAAAAAAATGCAAGAAAAAAAAAAAGAGCAAAATAAAAAAAAATGAAAAAAATTGATTGAAAAAAAAAATGCAAGGTTGTAGAAAAATGAATTACATGTTCTTAAAATTGCAAAATACTTGGTGTAGTGTAGCAAGTAGAAATTTATAAAGTAGTAGAGGGCAAACGGTATTTTTCACAAAGATAAAACCAGCATATTACTATGGCCTACTAGAATGCATGAGGGCATGCATCAGTTCAAGATGGGAGGAATGATGAGGCCTGAAAATGCCTCATTTTTACACTATGTTTGACATATAAAAACTATCATATTATTAAGTTAAATGCCAAATAGTTGATTATAATACATATTTGTTACGTGTTTGCATGATTTTATTTTAGGATCATTATATCTCTGTTTTTTATTATTTTCAGCATTTTGTGACTGCTTTTGCTTAATTAAGTAGAAAATAAAAATATGGATTTCAAAAAGACAAATGTGGTATGCGGATATCCATTAACTTCACAATGGTTTATGAATGTTTTCCTGCCCTTCAACTTGTTTTAATTCCACATTGAAATCAAATTATTAGGACTATCATAAATCTGAAAATCTGAAAAAACAACCATATAAAAATTAGCAAACTATCACTTTATAGAAACACCTTGAAGTTATCAAGAAAATCATGAGGATATGGATAGAATGAGTTCATAAGGACTATATAAGACATCTTATCTATTTATAAGCATTCCCACATGATCTAAATAGGCAACAATAGGGTATAACAAAGGAGGGACAATTGTGCAGCACTGTTGCAATATTTCAGCATGGTTACTTGGTGAATGAAGTGTATAAATTTAGTAGCAACTTGATTAACTCCTTCATGCTGATATTTGAATAATTTTTCCATGTTCTATTTTTTTTTAATTTTCAAAAAATACAAATATTTTACAACTATGCAACATAGTCAAAAAATACAGTAATTTACCATGTAAATTCCAGCAAGCTACCAATGAATGGCAAAGCATGGAATTCACACATGGAGAGGAATGAATGCTATTGCAATATGATACTTAGGGCTCATCCACCTATGAAATGCAACTAAAATAACTTTAATAGCACATAGTTGGTCATTCCAAAGATCTTCAGATTGAACAGGTATCTTCGGATTGAGAAATATAGTCTCTTCGGATTGAGAAATACAGTCTCTTCATACTGAGCCACTTAGATCCGGATTGAAAAATAGAAAGTTCTTTTTGAATTTTTGACTACTTTTTAATGATGTAAAAATGGAAAGAAGGTTGAGAAGGTTAAGGTAAAATATTCCCCAGCTATCTTTGTCGTCCTTGTCGTCCAAAGCCATCATTCATGGAAAAATATCAATTGATCTTCTTTTAGGATAAACCCAGAAATAACTACAGCATAATAGGAAGTTGTTTACAAGATATAAATGGCATATTATGAAGTGGATAAATATGTGTGAGATATTTCTAGACTCCTCCCATGTACTCCCACAACTGAATATTCTTTCTAAGGGCCAATGACTACTACTGCAACACAAACTATCCAAATTTGCATTTATTTCAGATCCAAAATTATTGATAAATCACTGTAAAGTAGCACATAGGCTGATTTGAGCATGGTATATGTTGTAAATATTTATATAAATAACACATCTACCTCCTTGGTTGAGCCAGTTAAGAATTAGAATAGAGGAGAGTTTTCAATAATAGCAATTAGGACTATACAATAATTTTCTATAACAGTTTTTAGCATGTTTTGTCATCAATAAAAGTGTAGTATTTTATCATTTTCTATTCTGAGTGTTAATTAATTAAGGAGTGATTTTCACCTCTTTCTAGATCAAGAATTATGGGCCCACTTTTATATTTAGAATGAGGATTTTTATGGCAGGTTTTAATCTGTAATTTTGTTGCAATAGAATTAACAAATTATTTGTCATGTTTACTTTTCTTGTTTTAAGTTTGTATAATGTTATTTATGTTTTCTATTATGTTTGTGTACAGAATTTGTGTGTGTTTCAGTTGGCAAATTATATTAAGCATTTTTCCATTGCTTTCCATGTTTTCCTTTCTTTTCTATTTTAGCAACTTTCAATTTTTAGCATATTTCATTTTGTTGTCAATTCCTATAGAAAAAGCTTGACGATATTTTGTGGTAGGACATTGACAAGTTTTTTTAGCATAAGTTTCATTTATAAGCAACATTTCAATTATGCAAGAGTAAATAGGTTTCAATTCTACAAATGTAACTTAGGATTTCATTTCAGCAACATTTAAATTTAGCAATTTAAATTCTATTATTTTAATTTTGTAAAATTAGATTGGACTTTCAATTTAGCAATTCAAATTCCTACAATTGTAATTAGATTTCAATTCCCACAACTTAGAATTAGTTTTTAGTTCCTGCAAGTTTCCATTCTGTAGATTAGGTTTAGTGTGACACCAAAAGGCTGACAAGATTAGATGGCTCAAAAATAGGGATCTCTAAGTCAACCTCCATACTAAGCTATCTCCTAAGGTCTTATCTAAACTAAATAAAATTGGATGGTAGACTAATGTAATGTATGCCTAAGGTTAGAATCTAAGCTAAATGTGGTGTAGATTTAGCAACATTAAAGGACATAGTGTATGAGAGTCTTACAATTGGAACTAAACTATACTGGTTAATAGACCAACTTACTATCCTTATGACAAAACATTTAGTCATAAAAAATCCTAAGCATTATCAAGAATTCTAGGAACTAATAAATAGGAAATCCAAGGATAAATATAGAAGTAGAATAACTACAATAAATTTAACCATTCATAGATTTAATAGAAATCCTTAATTATGTAGTTGGCATACATACATATTTTTCATAAAGTTGACAAATAGGTCATAAACCAATCCAATATTCATTCAAAAAACATATAGCATCATCTTAAAATTATGCAATTATAAATGCTAAAGGGTTGACCATTTGAATGGCTTACGTTCAAGTATAAATAGCTTTACAACACATTTAGTTATTTTACCATGATTTCATATAGAGCATATTATAGGTCTATCAAAATAGGCATAGGGAATTGCTATCACATTCAAGTGAACTATATTTCTTAAATCATGCATTTATGATGTGTGTGATAAATATTTCTTTTGTAAAGTTGGCTTATGTATTACATCATTGGATCCTAATGATATCGTGATGATCCACTCCTTTGTATTATTCTTAGCTAGTTGAGTATAGGAAGGTGTGTGATGGAGGAGGTTTCAACCATTGATATCTTCTGAAAACAATGATGATTATGTTGACTAGGATGACTTTGGATCACTGATGCAAAAGATAGCAGCATAAAAGCATATTATGTACTACTAGATGATTTATCCTAGATTAATGTTGATTCTTCTACCATTTTTCATGCTGGATTCTACACTTCTTCTTTTTGGATGTTGAGGATCATTTTATCTCTTGATGACTTTATTGCTTGGAAAGTCATGTAGACATATTTTTCTATATATAGTTTTGGATGCTAGGTTTCTTTGATTGATCCTTAGCACTTTATTATTGAGTCTTATATTTTGGATTTATTTAGCATTCGATATTTATTTTGGTTTATTGACATTTAAGATATTTATGATGGTATCATTACCTCTAAAGTTTGGTGTCTTTGAAAACCTTACAAAGCATGACATCAAATGCTAGATATTGGATCCAGTCTCTCAAAATATTTGGGCCTTTCTTTTAGACTAAACTAGATTTTTAATGCCACCTTGATGATGTTAACATCATTGTTTAGTTGGATGCTTGTATTTCTAGGCTTCAATTTTACTTGAATGTCGAATGTCAGGATTTGACATGCTTTATCAGATTTTTCTTTTCAATAATTTTAGATGCCAGGTTTTAATTAGCATCAATAAATTTTTAGCCAATTTTCATTTTTTTTCCCTATATTATTTGATTTTACCTTAACATTTTTTACTATCCAATATTGTTTGCATATTACTTTGCTATCTACCTCACTTAACCATGTATCTAGTCGTACCCCTTTTTATCTAGATATTGATCTTCAATATGTTGGCTAAACTTGTACCATCCCTTCTTCTCTATATATACCATAAGGAATTCATATGGTGTTGATCTAGTTGTCATTTGAGCTTCTACATGCTACTTGTTGTGACATTGCCTTAGAAACATAACTACATGGCTTAAACAAGACCACATAGTGGATGTACATAATGAAATTTGCCTACATTATTAGTGACTTTTAGGGGATTTTGATTGCAAAATTAATAATCTAGTATACCTTATGTATGGGGTATCTAAAACTTAAAGAGGGTATGGATCTTGAAGATAAGCTAATTGAGGGTGGGTGTTATGGTAATAATTAAGGATTATGGTTTTTACAAATAAAAGAATTTAGAGTAGAGAAGGATACCTATATAGATAAAGGGAAAGGTGACGGTCGATGATTGATGTAATGAAGGTTGCTTTATATGGGGGGTGTTATAAGAAGAAATAAATGGAAGGATATTATAATATATGGATGCTAGTAATGGTGGTGATATACTTGTCTAGAAATGGTAAGAAGCTAGTTATGGTGATGGGTGACATGAAAACATGAAATAAATATATAGAAAGAGGAGGGAAATATTGGTCAAGAAAGAGAGCAATGAAAATAAAGATACGAAATAGCAAGCACCTCCTACAAAACTAAAAATTCCATGTTCATATTACACTATAGCTAAATATTATTTTATGTCCATATCCATAGCTTTAGGTGAATAACACAAGTTTCTACTGAGAGGGGGGATGAACAATATAAGACCACTTTTTAATTTTTCTTTCCAAATCAATATTATGTAGTAATATCAACAACAGTAATCAAAGAAATGCAAAAATCAACACACACAATAGAGACACCAATATAACATGGTTCACCCCATGTGGGATACTACACAGAGAAAATATTTTGCTAAAATTTTCTCAACAAAACAAATTTCTTGGAAAACCTTTCCCTATTACAATGTTTATGGAACTTTGTCCAAAGGAGACACCAATCCCCTAATCAAGTTCATGGATCTCTATAAATAGGAAAAACCAATATAATTAACTAGTTCATGGGTATATATCCACATGAGAACTCATTCTCCTCTACTCTAGATGGTGATATTCTAGAAGAATTTCTACCTCCACTACATTGGCTAACGGATCTCTATCCACTGAAGACTATTTTCCTCACTCAGAAGACTTGTCCTCACTGCCCTGGCTAATGGACCTCTATCCACTAGAGATTGTCATCCTCTATACTCTGTCACCTCCAAATATTACTCTCAGCTCTATCTCAAATATTCACTAAACACAGTCCTTCGATATAGCATAAATCTTCTCAATATTTATCTCTATTATGGAACAAATCTATCCTCAAATCTGCACTAAACTCTATCCTCAAATCTTCATTAAACATGATCTTTCAATCTAGCACAAATATGCTCAATATTTTTCCTCATGTATTAACACAAATATTGACTCAATCACAAATCAAATCTACTATATCTGCTCTAAAACTTAATTCAAGGTTTTAACAAATAAATCAATAAACTCTGCTCTCAAGTCTTCTCAAAGACTTGTCTCAAATTTACCTTGTAAACTTCCATAAAATATCACACTAATCTATCCGCAAGTCATCTCTAGAACTTGTCCAATATACTCTCAATATCCTTCTTCAAATATGTATTGTAAGCTTCCACAAAATCTCACACCAATATGTCCATAAGTCTTCTCAAAGAATTATCTCAAACCTGCTCAAAAAGTCCTCACTAGAACTTGTCCAATCTGATCAAAAAGTCTTCACCAAGACTTACCATAAATATGCTCAAAAAGTCCTCACTATAACTTGTCCAATATCATAGAAACATATAGAGAATTATTAGAGACTCAATATGCTTCACACTCACAACAATGCTCAATCACTTTCACTCTCTCTCTTTTTTACCACAGAAACATATAGAGAATTGTTAGAGACTCAATATGCTTCACACTCACAACAATCAATCACTTTACCATAGAAACATATAGAGAATTGTTAGAGACTCAATATGTTTCACACTCACAAACACTCAATCACTCTCAACCTCTTTCTCAAATCAATTTAGGATATAGAACAATTTGTTTCACATAATTAGAACTATCACTTCAATATTTCGACTTGACTAGGCTCAATAAACTCCACTCAATCAATCACTCAATAAAACACTCCTTGTTTTCAAACCCTAGTCCAAGCATATGAATCCTCACTCAATTATTTCCAAAAAATGCTTATCAAACAATCTCACATAACAATGATACTCATGATATTTCACAAACCCTAGTTCAAGATAGTTCACACTTTCACATAACAATGGTCCTCATGTTCTTTTACAAATCCTAGTTCAAGCATATGAAATCTTACTCAATATTTCCAAAAATGCTTATCAAACAAGGTTTTTATCATCAACTCTCACTTAAAAAAACCTTTAAAGCAAACTCAACAATGCTTACCAAACAATCCTTTTCACTCCAACTTAGCATTCATAACATCCAATCCAACAATATTTTTCTCACAAGGAATATTTACTCATACCTTTTATTTTGATTGAGATATGTCTTCAAAACCTATATTAACCACAATAAAAACTTTCTTTACCAACACTAGGGTTAGGTTACCACAACCTCTCTCAAGATCTCCACAAAATAATTTTCTCAAAGATTATCTTTCATAAAAAATAACAAATCCTTTTGTACACCTTATAATCTCTAAACTCAAAATTTTTAATTTAATAATTTCACCATAACACTACACTTAACAACAAGTATAACAAAGTCCTTATACACCTTATAATATCCAACTTCATAAAATCTAATCACCAAAAAATTAAAATAAAATATTTAATTTTTAATACCCTTATATCTCCCTAAAAAAATTAATCAACCTTTATTTTTCACAACAAAGCAACCTCCGAATTTATACAACCTTAGCAATAAAATCAAAATCAGCGCATACCTTTTTTGCCTATAAAAACACTTTCGATGGGTTTCAAACACCTAACCTCACCCCTCCAAGCACCTTAGCAAGGCGCACGCTCACCATGTGAGCTACATGCCTCCACACAAAGGGAAAGACACCGCATTCCCTTTGAACTTTCCCTGATGGCACAATGAGAAAAAAAATCCTTCGCTCACAAAATGAACACCACGAAACTCAAACCCTTGACCTTGCACCTGCAACATCCTAACATAGCCGCCAACTACCAACTGTGCTACCAAGTTCTTAGGGATGTGAAGTGGTCTCTCCACTATTTTCCTTTGCTTTGTTTCATTAAACCTTCAAACAACATGTGAATCCTTCTCTTCCTCTTTGCACACAAATTACCTTAGAATTCAATCAATCATGTGGATTATTAATGCCTTGGGTTTCTTACCTCCTTTAGATGCATATAGTGATGTCTTTGACGAAATTAGCATGATTAATTCGAATAATTTGAATTATAAAATTTATAACCCTATATTTAGGGTTAGCTTAATTAATTTATAAATTAAATTATAATAAAATTATTATAATTAATTAACTGTTTGGATCTTCCACTTTTAATATTATAATAAATTATTATAATATTATTTGGCTTGGGCATTCCTTTTGCCCTTTAAACCTCATCTGACCACCTGGGAGAAAATTCCTTTTGGACTTGATTATGAAATCTAAAACTGATGCTGCTCACTAAAACTAACGCTTACTGGTGCTGACTTCTTGACATCAATGACAACAAAACCTACTTATATTTCCAAAATTAGGTGAATGTTTACTCACACAACCTAGCTCATGTAAATATTACAAGACTTTAGGAATTTTCTTCCCCATTGTTTTCTTTCTTACAAAGTTGCACAAATAGTGTTCTTCAAAATTGCTAAGCATTATAGGTCTAGGTGCTTCTTCAAATATCTACATGGCTATTTATAAAAAAATTGCATGCATTAAGTAGCTCTATAGTTATTTTTTAGCCTAGTGTTGAAATGGATTATAGTTGTATCATTATTTTGAATTGGATTTTATCAAATTTGGCACTATTTTTTATATTCTACTGCTTGTATGGATATCCAATTCCATTATTTCTTCTTTTGTGCAAACTATCAAAACTCATCATCATGAAATTCCATTAATGTGACTCATGTTTGCTTTTATCTCTTTGCTACTAGAGTATAAGGTTATCCAATTTAACATGATGTTTATCTCTTCAAACTTCATTATTGGGTACCATATGTGTTTAGCTTACACATATCAAAGAAATTTGTCGCATCCCATTTTACTATTTTTTCCTAATATCAATATGATATTTGGTATAAATATTGAGATATATATTTTTGTACACTTTCATAGTTATCTAAGATTACTTCAATTGCTTGTGAATGAAGGGCAGGACTAGTTTTTATAATGTTAGAATATGGAAATGGATGACTTGGGGATAGGAGAAGAAATATGAATAAAAAATTAAACAAGATGAGATGAAAAAGATATTACATGAATCTATATTACCATATTCTCCTACAATATTGCATATTATATATTATGCCCATAAAAATAAAACAAGGATATAAAAGGTTGCAACTTAAAATTATTTCAAACCTTCCCTAGCTTGCAACCATTTTTTGATGATCAACCTCAAAATATATTTAGATCACCCCTTTCTTTTTCCATATCGTTTTGCATTTTGAATTAAATTTTCTATTATGGCTTGATATTATTCAGGTAATAAGGAGTAGAAAAAGGAAAGGGGATGACCATAAGGGACAAAATATTATTTCTATTCTTTTTTTCCTATTGCAAGACTTACTAGGAGCTTAAGACGGTGGAGCACTCTTAGAAAATAGAGCTTCTTATAGGCTTCATTAAAGAAGAATTTATCTTCCAAAGGATGATGTTTCCTTTCTATTTTTAGGATAATACTTACTCTATGTAATCTCCCTTAGTACTTCATATATTATGCATTAGTGTTTTAAACCTCATGTATGTGATCTTACTTAGTTCTATTTTTAAAATTTCCATTTTTATGATAGGATACCTGTATTTAGTTCCATCTATCTATTATACATTTTATTTATATGTTCGCTATGAAGACCATAAGCTTATACTGAGAGAGGGGGTGAATAGTATAAAATAAAACCTTTTACTTCTCAATACAAATGATAACAACAATAAAATTAAAGTAGTAAACAATGCATACATCATCACACACATGAGAGACATGATTTAATGTGGTTTACCCAATGTGGGCTACTCCACATAGAAAATATTCCTTCTAATTTTTTCTCAATGAATCTTTGGGAATCAAATCCCTATTATAATGTTTATGGATCTTTGTCCAAAGGAGACACCAATCCCCTTATACTCCGGTGTGTGGATCTCTCTCCACAAGAAATATTTATCCCCACTGCTCTAGTTTGTGGATCTCTTTCCATAGGAGAAATCTATCCCCTATACTCTGGTTTGTGGATCTCTCTCCATAGGAGAACTCTATCCCCTCTTCTCTGATCACAAACTTGATCTAATCTACTCACAACACTAATCCAATTTTCTCACAAGTCTACCTCTAACCTACTCACAAGTCTACCTCAAAACTACTCAAAATTATTCCTCAAAAATGCTCAAAAATGTATCTCTAACCTACTCATAAGTATGTCTAAAATCTGCTCAAAATTCTAGCTCTAACTTGTACATAATTCCTGCTCAATTATGCTCAAATACATACTCATATATGCTTATAACACATGCTCAAAAAGGTTTCACAAAGATGCAAAAACTTATCTTCAAATCTAGCACAAGTAGTTCATAATATCTAGCAGAAATATCTCAATATTCTTTCAACAATAGAAGAACAGTTTGTTCTCACACTCTATCCCAAATGTATCCAAAAATATTCAACAATGAATCACAAATTCTAACTCAAATATTTACAACAATGATTATAAACCAATCATTTTCTCTCCACCTTGTGCTCCAAAGAATTCACTTCAACAAAACACTTTAAACAAGGAATGATGTACCCATTCCTCTTAATTTGCCCTTATGGAGATATGTCTTCCAAAAAATGTCTCACAAACACCTAAATTTTCTAGTACCACTTCAAGGGTTAGATAGAAAAATACTTTCTCAAACCATCGATATGAATTTCCCTCTCAAAAGGATATGCTCAATTTAATTCTAAAACAATGCTCTATAACTCCCTTGGTTTCAAATAAAGCATCATATCGTGAACCAAGTCCTTTAAATTTAATGTCGTTATTACAAGAAACGAAAATAAAATTTTGCACCTTTTATCTCCCTACTTTTATGAAATAATTTCCAAACCACTTAATGACCCATAACATTGATTTACAAATTTAAATCAACCATTTACACCTTATCACTCCTATTGTTGTATATATAAAAATATTTTTTTAATGAAAACAATATCTTCAAAATATTTGGTAAAAATAAATTATCCTTGTACCTCCTATTTGCCAAAAATATTTATAGCATAACATACCCCTCAAATACAAAGCAAAGCAAATATTAAACAACCTTAGTGCGTACCTTTTTCAAAAATTATTAATGTTGGTAAAAATGAGAATCAACCCTCTTACCTCAATATACTAACATAGGCACTTAACCACTTACACTAGCCAAGCGGTTGAGACCTATCGTGTAGGCCTCCACTTTTGTTCCTTTGTGCGTTCACCAAAAATAATAAAAACTCTTTAAAACTGGTGCTAGATAGAATCAAACCACAGACCTCTGTCTTGAAATCATCTTAACACACGTCTAGCCACCACTGGGCCACCCTAGTAGATGATGTCAAGGTATGGATGAACTTAACTTTAATTTGTGCTCCTTCTGTGCTCTAAAATCAATGCTATCCTCTTGTCCTTATTTGTTGTCACACTTGCACGATTGGTCGAATGATCACATAATTAAAACCACCTTTATTTCCAAAAATATTAGGGTATAATTATGCTTTTCATGCATGTTTTAGACGTTGTCCCACATTTGAAATTTATTTTAAAATAATTTGATTTGTTTTTATTACCATGCAATTTTAACCTTAGGTTTTATAATATTTAAAAATATTATATTAAACCTTTTGCCTTGGGTCTTTTTCACCAATGAGAAGTAAACCTTTTGCCTTGTTAATTAAAATCTCTCTTTCATTTTTATTTACCAAATGAAGCCCCTGTTATTTCTAAATATCCCTTAATAATATTTAAATATTCTAATTTAAATATTATAATATTTTCTTCAAAATTCTCTTTTCTTGCTTTTACAACCATGGAAAACTCCTTTGTATTTATTGTTTCAACATTGAAGACAAAACTCATCGCCACTGCGCAAGGAGAAAAAGTGTTGCGATATCGTGACATGTTGCTTCATCACGACCAAATGAGGAAAAAGTGTCGCGATATCACATGTTGCAATGTCACGGCTAGAAGAGGAAAAAGTGTCGCGATATCATGACATGTTGCATTTTCACGGCCAAAGGAGAAAAGTGTCACGATATCATGACATGTTGCATTTTCGCGGCCAAAGGATAAAAGTGTCGTGATATCGCAACATGTTGCATTTTCATGGCCAAAGGGAAAAAGTGCCACGATATCACGACATGTTGCATTTTTGCTGCCTAAGGAGAAGAAGGAAAGAGTGTCACGATATCGCGACAAGTTGCATCAATAGACCAAACCGATCCCCTTGTTAACTAATTAATGGTTCAATAAATTTGGCTCCATTGCAAATATTCTTTTACTATTGTAAGCATGTGTTCTCTCTGAATTTGACTGGGAAAAGTCTCTTCCTAAATTGTAATTGATCTTTGTTTTAATACAAGTTTTTTCAAATTTTTCAAAAAAAAAAAACATTGAAGACAAAACTCAACCTTTTTACATTTGATATAAATGAAAATCAACTTTGACATCAATTACAACACTATAATCAAAATTTCCAACAATCTCTCCCTTTGTCATTGATGGTAACCCTTTCTAAAATTTCCTCTTCTTACCACTAGATTCCAAATCTACTCCCCCTGAGAAATTGCTCCTCCTGACTAAATGCTCTTCCCATTTGACATCAATGGCAAAGGGACTCCTTTGGGGCTAAATATAATAATATTATCTTAGCCTCCTCCCCACCTCCTCTCCTTGAGGTGATCAATTTTGGTGTGGAAATAAAACTACTCCCAATTTCCTTATAAGATACTCAAAAGTTATCTTTTGAAGTGGCTTAGTGAAAATATTTACAATTTGTTCCTTTGTAGTAACATATTCCAATTTGACATGCTTATTTGTCACCTTTTCTCTCAAAAAATGATATTTGATCAAAATGTGCTTGGTCCTTGAGTTTATCACTGAATTATTTGAAATGTTTATGACACTTGTATTATCACATAGTATGAAGATGGTATGATCCTGCTCAATCTTGAAGTCCTTTAAATTTTACTTCATCCATAACACCTATGTAAAAATTCAACCATTGCAATGTACTCTCCTTCTATTGTGGATAATTATGCTAATGCTTGTTTCTTGCTTAACCAAGAGACTAAAAAATCTCTAATAAAGAACGCTCCTCCACTTGTGCTTTTTTTGTCATCAATATTGCCTACCCAATATGCATCTATATATGCTATGAGAGTGAAATTTTAACTTATGAGATACCAAATTCCAAAATCCATAGTCCCTTTTAAATACCTAAGAATCCTCTTTACTTCCAATACATGTGTTTCCTTTGGTGTTGCTTGAAATATGATCACCAGTCCTGCTACCTACATTAGATCTAGTCTTGTAGTTGTGACATATAGTAAGTTGCCAATCATAGATCTATACAATGTCTAATTTGCCTTAGGAGATTCGTCATTTTTACTCAACATGCATCCTATAACCATGGGTGTACTTAATGTTTTGCAATTTTCTAACTTGAATTTCTTTAGCATCTCTTTTATATACTTGGTTTGTGAAATAAATACACCCTTCTCTAATTATGAAATATGTAGTCCAAGAAAGAAGGACAATTCATCAAGCATTGACATTTCAAATTTATTTTTCATACTCTTTGCAAATTTTTGACACATATTATAATTATTACCTCCAAAAATGATATCGTCCACATAAAAAACCATGATTAATAAGTCATTTCCTTTATTTTTGATGTATAAATTAGTGTCAACAATTCCTTTTTTGAACCCCTGTTCCTGAAGATACTTATCCAACCTTAATACCAAGCTCTAGGAGCTTTCTTTAGTCCATAAAGAGACTTATTTTATTTGCATACATAATATGGTTGATCAGTTAGGCTAAACCCCTCAAGTTGTTCAATGTAGACCTCTTCTTTGAATACACCATTGAGAAAAGCTAATTTTACATCCATTTGATATACTTTGACATTTTTGAAACTTGAGAAATCTAAAAATATTCTTATGGCCTCAAGTCATGCAACATGAGTAAATGTTTCATCACAATCAATCCTTCCAACCTGTGCATAACCTTTGCATACCAATATTGCTTTATTTATGACTACCTGACCATCTTCATTTAACTTTTTTCTAAAAATCCATTTAGTTCCAATTACATTCTTATTTTTTGTTCATGGGACAAGTTCCCAAGTCTCGCTTTTTTCTATTTGATCCAATTCCTCATTCATTTCCTTGACCCAAAACTTATCTTCTTTTGCCTCATTGAAATCCTTGGGATCAATTTTAGACAACAAATAAAGATTTGCATGTTTGCTTGTTCCTATTATCTTCCTCCATGTTTGTCTTTCATCTGGATTTCCAATCATTTATCTCTTGGATGATTTTTCTCCACATGCTTTGATGGAGTCTTAGGTGGTGTTATTTGTGTTTCTTCTTCTTTTTATTCTTCACCTAACTCTTCTTAGCAACTTCTTCTTATTGATACACAATTTCTTGAGTTGGTTCTTTTGACCCTATCTATTCATCAACCGACACATTCATACTTTCCATAATTGTATGTTTCCTCTTATTATAGCACCTATAGGATTTGATCTTAGTATAATACCCAAGTAAAATACCCTCATCACATCTTGAATCAAACTTACCCAAAATTTTCTCTTCCCGTATTATGTAGCATATGCTTCCAAAATGTTTGAAATATTTTATAGTAGTTGGTCTCCCTTTCCAGAGCTCATATGGATTTTTGTGATGATTTACACTTACTTGGGCTCTATTGATGATATATCACTGTATGAAATACCTCTCTCCAAAAACCATCTGAAATCTTAGACTCATTTAACATAGCTCTGGTAATATTCTCAACAGTCTTATTTTTTCTTTCACCTACTCCATTTTTTTGTGGAGTTATTAATACTGAATATTCTCTTTTGATCCCATGTTATTCACAAAATTCTATGAATTCACCTAAAGTAAATTCTCCTCCTCTATCTGATCTTAAACACTTAATCCTTCTGCCTGTTTCATTTTGTACTAATTCTTTGAATGCCTTGAACTTCTCAAAGGCTTATGAAATTTATATTTTATGAAATCTAACCAAGTCATTATGGAGAAATCATTTATAAATAACATGAATTAACTTTCCCATTGGAGAATATTTATTCTTCTAGAACCACATAGGTCAGTGTGAACTAGTTTCAATGGTTCAATTGATGTAAATTATTTTCAATTGAAACTTGTTCTTGATTTATTTCCATGCTGACATTGTGCACAAATTGTATTTTGTGGCATTTTTATTTTGGGTAAATATTTGACTACCTGCTTGTTGCTTATTTTCACTATGTTGTCAAAGTTCATATGATTTATTCTTCTATGCCATAACCAACTCTCATCTTCTTGTGAAAAGAAATAATTTTCTCCCTTAATCTCTCTTAGCATGTAGAGATTGTTTGTAGTTCTACTGGCATTTGTAATGAGATTTCCTATTTTAGATTTTTTGACCTCACATCTATTTGGATGAAAAGTGATCGTGTTCCCTGATCACAAATTTGGCTTACACTTAGTAAATTGTGACTCGATACCTTGACATAAAATACATTCTCTATCTTTGTTTTTCCATGATCTAAACTCAAAGTCCATTTCCCACAAATTTTTGATGAACCATTGTCACCAAATTTTATTTATCCTCCATTGATTTATTTAAGTATGATAAATTTACTCTTGTCCCTTGTCATATGACTTGAACAATCACTATAAAAAAAACCATTGTTTTATCTTATATTCTATATGAAGATTTGTTTGCACCAAAATTGACTTCACTTTTTCTTTCTCTTTTTCCTCTCTCCTAATTATTGAGATTGTATTATTTTGAACCTTCTGATCCTCATTCTTTTTTCTTAATTCAGGAAATATTGTTTTATACAATTTGGACTTGTGCCCAAAGTTATTGCACTTGTAACATATGATATTGTCATTGATGAGAGGTGAAAAAGAATTGAAATTTCTATCAACATTATCTCTCACATAAATAGTGCAATGTACATCTTTATGACCATATTTTTTACATGAAAAGTAATAGCCATGGAAGAAATTTTGTAACCTTTTAGAGTGCCTTGAATAATATGGTCGCATGCTTATTCATTTTTTCTTCCTGTAATTGACTTTTATCAATGGATCTTCTTTTCCTTCTTCCTTATTGATGCTTTTGACTTTAAATGCATTAGCATAAGTCATGGGCTCTTCTTATTTTGATATATTTCTTCCTTGGGAGCTTGACTCCTCTTTCTATTTCCCTAACTTTATATCTTGTTGTAACTTATCCTTAGTCTTTTCAACTTCCTTTATTAGAGAGAAAATTTTAGATTCCAACATTTCACATTCTAACTCTTTTGCATTTAATTGTTCTGCCATATCCTATTAAATTTTCCTTCCCTCTTCAACTTTTACCTTGATCTCTATGATATTTTATAGAAGTTCCATATTTGCTTCCTCATCCTCTTGGATTTGATCCTTCAAACTTGAATTATTCCATATTAACCTTTTCTAAGTTTCTAAGAGAAGTAATAAATTCCTCTTTTATGTTGATCATGGCCTGTTCTTCATTTTTTGAGGTCATGTATGTTCTTGTGGTATCTTCCTTCAAGTTAGGATTTTCACGAAGGAACCTTCTCTGATACCAATTGAAGAATATAAGCTTATACTGAGAGGGAGGGTGAACTAATATAAGATAAAACATTTTACTTCATGATACAAATGATAATGATAATAATATCAAATCTAAAAAATAATGCACACATCGTTACACACATGAGCGACATGATTTAATGTGGTTCACCCAATGTGAGCTACTCCATGGAGAAAATATTCCTTATAATTTTTTCTCAATTAATATTTGGGAATCAAATCCCTATTACAATATTTATGGATCTCTATCCAAAGGAGACACAAATACCCTTATACTATTGTTTATGGATATCTCTCCATAGGAGATCTATGTCCCCACTAGTCTGGTTTGTGTATCTCTTTCCATAGGAGAACTATATCCCCTCTACTCTGGTTTGTGGATCTCTCTCCACAGGAGAAATCTATACCCTCTACTTTGCTCATAAATATGATATAATATGCTCACGACATTGATCCAATATACTCATAAGTTTACCTCTAACATTCTCACAAGTCTACCTCAAACCTGCTCAAAATTCTATGTAAAGTTGCTCATAAATCTATCTCTAACCTACTCACAAGTCTTCCTCAAATATGCTCAAAATTCTGCCTCTAACCTACTCATAATTCCTACTCAATTCTACTCAAGTACATACTCATAACTACTTATAACACATGCTCAAAAAGGTTTCACAAAGATGCAAAAACTTATCCTCAAACCTAGCACAAGTAGTTCACAATATCTAGCACAAATGTCTCAAAATATCTTGCAACAATAGAAGCATAGTTTATTCTCAAAATCTATCCCAAATATATCCAAATATATTCAATAATGAATCACAAATCCTAACTCAAATATTTCCAAAAATGCTTATCAAATAATCCTTTTCTCTCTATATTATGTTCCAAAGCATTCACTTCAACAAAACACTATAAATAAGTAATGATGTGCCCATACCTCTTAATTTACCCTTATGGAGACATGTCTTCAAAAACATGTCTCACAAACACCTGAATTTTATAGTGCCAATTCAAGGGTTAGATAGCAAAATACTTTCTCAAACCATCTACATGAATTTCCCTCTCAAAAGGATATGCTCAATTTAATTCTAAAATAATGCTCTATAAATTCCTTGGTTTAAAATAAATCATCAAATCATGAACCAAGTCCCTCAAATTTAATGCAACTATTACAAGCAATAAAAACACATTTTGCACCTTTTATCTCCCTACTTTCATGAAATAATTTCCAAACCACTTAATGACCCATAACATTGATTTACAAATTTAAATCAACCATTTACACCTTATCACTCCTACTTTTGGATATATAAATTTAATTTTTTAATGAAAGTAATATCTTCAAAACATTTTGCAAAAATAAATTATCCTTATACCTCCTATTTTCCAAAAATCCTTATAGCATAGTACAACCCTCAAACACCTAGCAAACTAAATATTAAACAACCTTGGTACATACCTTTTTCAAAAATTATTAATGTTGGCATAGACGGGAATCGACCCTCTGACCTCAATCTCCTAACATAGGCGCTCAACCGCTTGCACTATCCGAGCAGTTGATACGTACAGTGTAGGCCTCCACCTTTATTCCTTGGTGTGTTCACTAAAAAAATAAAAACTCTTCAAAATGGGTGCTAGGGAGAATTGAACCACATACCTCTACCTTGCAAGCATCTTAACACACATCTAGACACCGTTGGGCCACCTTGGCATTTGACGTCAAGGGATGGATGAACTTAACTTTAGTTTTTCCTCCTTTTGTACTCCAAAATCAATGATATCCTCTTGTCCTTATTCACTATCACACTTGCATGATTTCTCGAATGATCGTATAAATTAAAACCATATTTATTTCCAAAAAACTTAGGGTATAAATATGCTTTTCATGCATATTTTAGATGTTGGCCCACCTTTAAAATTTATTTAAAAATAATTCAATTTGTTTTTTGTGCCATGCAATTTTAACCTTAGGTTTTATAATATTTAAAAAATATTATATTAAACCTTTTGCCTTGGGTATTTTTCACCAATGAGAAGTAAACCTTCTGCCTTGGGTCTTTTTCACCAATGAGAAGTAAACATTTTGCCTTGTTAATTAAAATATCTCTTTCCTTTTTATTTACCAAATGAAGCCCTTGTTATTTCCAAATCTCCCTTAATAATATTTAAATATTATAATCCTTTTCTTCAAAATTCTCTTTTCTTGCTTTTACAACCATGGAAAATTCCTTTTCATTTATTGTTTCAACCTTGAAGATAAAACTCAACCTTTTCACCTTTTACATCAATGACAATCAACTTTGACATCAATGACAACACTATACTCAAAATTTTCAATAGAATATTTACGCAAAATTTTTACATGCTATCTCACACCATCTAAGTAATTTTTCTTGTTCACTAGAATTTGTAGTTGCTTGACCATACTATGCAATATTTGAGGTTTCTTCTTTGGTACGTCCTCTTAGGAATAAATTTGATATCAAACTAGTTCTAATATTGATGTGATCTTGAGATAGTTACACTTTTGAGGAATATCTAACATAACACATGAGAAGCTAGTGCAACCAGTTGTATTTTTCTAGATGTTTTTATTTTATGGATCATATCAACAAATTGTATCTAAATGACTACTATAAGCACAATTGTTATCTAATTTGGGTTTAGCATATCATATTTTCCACCATATTTAAATTTTATAGAGATGATCTTTGAATTTCCTAGCATGTCTTCTCCTTTTAATGACTTTGTGGATATTGAGCCTAGATATGTCTAGCTTATAGATTTTTTTGGTCTCTCCAATTTCACTAGATCCCTATCTTAGGATAATTATTATTCACAATATATGGGATTTTGACTTCCTGCTTTGGTAAAGTGAATATGTCAACTTTTATATCTTTGGTATTTTCTCTCACTAAACCTACCTATTGATTTTCATCTCTTTCGATATTATATAGCTTGATTTTTGATCAAGAATATTAAACAACCCTCTGACCCATGGTTGTAATGTAGCTATGATCTAAGTCTAGGTGGTCCCTTACTTTATCCAAAAAACTCATATGATCATATTCAAATTGATTATGGGATATCAAAATTCATTATATTTTGTACTACTACAAGTTTTTAGCATTTATGCAATAGGATTGGAACCTTTTCTATGCATCCATCTATCCAAATTTAAATACCATTGTAAAGAAATATTCTAGAGTATATATGGGAATAATTTAAGCCCATATCTTAATAGAGTATTTGGGGTATAATTGTAAAAAAAATTACTTGGTTTATTATGTAATTTTATAAAATCTAACCTTTTAGAAATAAGTACAAATAGAATAGCAGGGGTTGAATTATGTGCCACCCATGTGATGATTGCTAGATGTCAATTGATTATCCTGGCTAGTAGTTTTTTATTTGCAAATCATCTTAGAGCAACTTCAACCAACTTCACTTTTTCTGAGATTAGAAAATCATCTCTTAGCTCTTTAATTTCTTTGGTGATAATATCCTTAGTATTCTTAGGTATTTTCTTGAATAGTTTTTTGTATTTCTAATTTTTTTTTATTCTTTGTTTTTGAGTCCTTATCGCATAATATAGATTTTGGTAGTCTTCCCTCATTTGTTGGTTCTTTTCCCATGGTTCTGAATTTAGTTTATGATCCCTTGGAATTTCATTTGGTTATTATTTTTCCAATGTATCTTGCACCATATCTGACTTATCATATCTTTCATACCCACTTTCTGTTGAAATTTTTGAATAGAATATGGAGATCTTTTTTAGTGCTATGTATGGATATAGATCTCTTACACAGGCCATCAAATATCTTGATTTTAAAGTTGATATCATTTTTTTATCCTTGCTAGGATTTATTTTATTTTCCCCTTCCATATCCATCCATTGGCCTTTTTCTATGATATCTTCTTAATCATATGCCCTATTTTTTGCTTCAATATTTTGTTGCTTAAGCCAATTAGAAAAATGTTCAATTATGGCTTTCAATTCTTCAATTATCTAAAGACTCATTGATTGTGGTAATGGGAAAACTCTTTACTATTATGACTAAGAGAGGTTGTTTTTATAAAATTTGGTAACTACAATAATGGTATGGTTGGGATCATAATCTGTGAATTCATCGTATGAATCTCATGTTCATCTAGCAAGATGTTTTTTAGTGGCAGTTTTCCTACTAAAACAAGCATATTTTTAGCCATGATATCTAGTTGGAAACTTGCAAAAATTTCTTTCCCTTGTACTGCTAGATTTGAAGGACTAATTCTATATCTAAATCTTGGGTATAGTACATATAGACCTATGCTTGTGATGGTCATACTTCCTAAGGAATATTGCTCTAGAATTTTGTGAATCAAATGTTAAAATCTAATAGTCTTGCTTGGGGATGCCTTTGGATAGAGGATAGTTATGTGAGTAATAAAAAGGATCTTTTGGATCATAAAATATCATTATAAGGGATTTAGACAGTTCAACCCATGTCCTAATGATGTTTTATTCTAAATACTTATACCATTATAGTGCCTTACCCTAAAGGGAATGATAAATTAGCCTCACAATTACATCTTGAAATACAATATTGTAAAATGTGGTCAAGGGTAAAACATATTGACAATGGTCATAAGAAAATTTTTCACTACCATTAAAGATCAGTAATAGCTTTAATGTGGCCTATGGAATTTCATTGAGAACTAGGAGGTTGAGTGGTCTGGCACTATTCTAGGCCAGGATATTTTTCCCAGCCATGGCTCTAATGGATTTTACTAATGTGCTTTTAGAAGCATCTAGTTGGTGCTTAGTAAAATATCCAAACTTTCTAGTATTTTCATCATATAAGTTTGAACTCCTTTTACCATTGGATTTACCAATTTCTTTGGATTTTTTAGTAGATAGAATTTCCATGTAAATATTCAATCTGTTGGATATTTTGAGTCCTTAAGTCAAAGTTGTCATTGATGTCACCAGATGAAGTCATCATTAATGTCAAGGACTTTGTCAAGAAACAAAGTTGTCAAAGTTGTTATTTGATATCTAGGAAGAAGACCATAGGTCAAGAGAATCAGTGCAGACTTTAAAGGCAAAATGGATCCATAATATCTTAATAGTATATGGAAGCTTAGTTTAAAAGGTGTTTCATAAAAATCCCAAGGAGGCTTGTGCAAAGTTAAAAAGGAGATATAATATTTATTTTATAAAATATTTAAATTCAATGAGAATTTAAATTTTATAAATAAATATTATTTACACCATGGTATGCAATGATAAGGAAGCAATAAACTCAAAAGGATATAATATTATAATATTTTTTATTATAATATTAAGTTATATTGTTAAAATCCCAAAGTAAAATATTTATAATATCCATTATAATATTTTACAATACCCAAAGATTATTTTGGAGTTAAAAATATTCAAAGCACCTTTATTAAGGTCCTAACCTTTGTCGACGTTACATGGTGGTGAAAGCATTCGAAGCACCGATGTTTTACAAGTATGGAGGAAATTAATATATATCTATGCCCAAAGGGTATTAAGATTTATCCTTGCTCAATTGATTAATATTGCATGTGAATTGGAAAGAAGAGCTCATGAGAAAGTTTACAAATTTCGTGTGCCGACAAATATAATCAAGCATAATGCATCAATAATTTGAAATCCAATTGGGTAGCTTGGCGTAATGGCAAGTGGGTAGTGGCTAGATAACTTGTAGGGAAGGAGGCTAGCATTCGAAACACGGTGGTTGTGCTTGGCAGTCATGTTGGTTGTAGGCACCAAAGGTGCATGTTTTGTAAGGTGCAAGGCAAGAGACACAATTTGAAGCATGTGGTCCTTCTTAAGTTTCAAATGGATACGTAGCTCATGCGAATATTGGAGCCACGACTAAGGTGTTTGTCACAAGCATTTTTGAGGGTTCGAATCCCTCTAAAGGTGAGGTAAATATTTTTGCATTAAAATTAATTATTGCCTAAGTTGGGAGATAAAATGGGTGTTAGTCAAATTTACTTAGAAGGTTTGTTAGTTGGATAAGTGATGGTTATTGAAAAGTGTCAATTAGGAGTAATAAGGAGTTTTGAATTTATTTTTTAATAAAGTATCAATTATCATATTGGCATATTGGAGAATTAAGACTTTTGAGTATTGTTTTAATTTTAATAAGGGGTTTTTGTGTTAATGAAGATTATTGTGAAGGTGTTGAATATTATTTAAGTTGGAGTGATAAGGTGTAATTTTGATATCATTTTGTATTAAATTTTGTTGAGGAAATTATTATCTTCTAACCCTTATTGAGATTGGTAAAGAATTAAGTGTGAGTGCGACAGATTTTTTAGATCAACTCCTTGTCAAGAAAAAAGGTATGGGAAATTCTTCCTTGGTTGAGTTGATTATTTGGATTTCTAGAAAATAAAGTTTGGAGAGAAAATAATTTGATTAGGGTTCCCTTTTTGAAAGTGTTTGAGTTAATTCATCAAGGTTTTCTAGAATTATGTGTTGTGATTAAGACCTTTTTTTATAAGCATTGTTGTTGAAGCCATTGGTTGTGTGAAGAAATTTAGTTAGGGTTTTAAAAAAACATGAGTATCATTGTTATGTGAAGATTGATTTATATGCATTACTTTTGAAGTGAGTTGTTGTGTAAAGAACTTGAACTAGGGTTTGAAAAGAGCATGAGTATCATTGTTATGTGAAGATTGTTTTATAAGCATTGTTTTTGAAGCCATTGGATTGTATGAAGAACTTGAACTAGGGTTTGAAAAGAACATGAGTATCATTGTTATGATTTGTTGTTGAGCATTATTGGAAAAATTTTGAGTTGGTGGTTATATGCTTGGACTAGGTTTAGTGAGAAAGGGATGTTTTATTGAGTGATTGGTTGATTACAGTTGGTTGAGCCTAGTCAAGTGGTTGTATGAAGAGTTTTTTCAAGTTTCATAAAACAAACTATTCTATATTCTGAGCATTGAGTGTAGAACATATTGAATCTCTAACAATCCTCTTTATATTTCTATGATATTTAGAAAAGTTCTGAGTGAGCTTATTGAGAAGATTTGACAAGTTCTGAGTGAGTTTGTTCAACAAATTTGAATAAGTTTTATGTGGACTTATTGAGCAGTTTGGACAAGTTGTGAGTGAACTTGTTTAGTAGATTTGAGTAGGTTATGAGTGGACCTATTAAGAAAATCTGAATAAGTTCTGTGTGGACTTATTGAGTAGATTGAACAAGTTTTAAGTGAGCTTGTTGAGCAGATTTGAGTAGGTTCTAAGTGGACCTATTGAGCATATTGGACAAGTTATGAGTGAGCTTGTTTAGAAGATTGAGCAGGTTCTAAGTGGATATATTGAGCAGATTGGACAAGTTCTATGTGGACCTATTGAGCAGACTTGAGCAAGTTTTGTGTGGAATTGTTGAGAAGATTTGAGAAAGTTCTGTGTGGACTTGTTGAGCAAATTTGAGCAAGTTCTATGTGGACTTGTTGAGCATATTTGAGAAAGTTTTGTGTGGACTTGTTGAGCAGATTTGAGCAAGTTCTATGTGGACTTGTTGAGCATATTTGTGCTAGACCGAAGGACTATGTTTAGTGCATATTAGAGATAAATATTTGGAGGTGATAGAGTAGAGAGGATAATAGTCTCCAATGGATAGATATCCATCAGCCAGGGTAGTGAGGATAGGTCTTCTAAGTGGGGATAATAGTCTTTAGTGGAGAGAGATCCACAAGCCAATGTAGTGGAGGTAAGAGTATTCTAGAGGATCACCAGCCAAATCATAGGAGAAGGAGTTCTCTAATGGATAGAGATCCAAGAACTTGATTTTTGGGATTGGTGTATCCTTTGTACACAGGTCCATAAAAATAGTAATTGGGAAGGATTCCCAAGATATTGATTGATAAAATTTTAGTAAAATATTTTCTCCATGGAGTAGCCCACATTGGGTGAACCATGTAAATTATGGTGTCTCTATTGTGTGTGGTGATTCTTGCATTGCTTTGATTACTACTATTGATATTGATATCTACACAATGCTTAATATTTATTTGGAAAGAAAAGTAAAAAGTGGTCTTATACTGTTCACCCCCTCTTAGGATAAGCTTGTGTTCTTCAGTTAGTATCAAAGTGGGTTCCTTCATAAGAGTTTAATAGCTTGAAGGAAAGGCTAACACAAACAATATGGATCCTAATTAAGTGTCCTCAAATAATTTAGCACCAGTATTTTATGGAAATGAATATATGTATTGGATTATGATGATGAAGATCTAATTGATGGCACTTGACAATGAAATTTGGTAATTAGTGCAACTTGAATATGATCCCTTAGTCAATCCTCCTATATATAAGGAAGGTAAGCTTATACAACACTACAATTCAAAAGCAATGAATGCAATTGTGAGAGGTTTGCATAGAACAGAGTCTATGAAAGTTATACATTGTCAAACTACAAAAGAGATGTCAGATAAATTGCAAAATACATATGAAGGAGATAAAAGTGTCAAGAAAGAAAAGAGTCAAAATCTCAAAAGACAAATTGAATAATTAAGAATGAACGAAGAGTAAAATATTAGTGCTTACCTACTTCGAACTGATGAAGTTGTTAATGATATGCAAGGAATTGATATGAATATTGATGAATTTTATGTTTGTGATAAAGTCTTAAGATCTCTTCCAAAAATATTTAGTGAACATGTTTCTACTATAGAATTATCAATATGTGGTGATAATTTGACAAGAGATAAGTTTCTTGGTATGCTGACAGTATTTGAGATAAGAACAAAAGATCCTATGTCCAAAAAGAAAGCAGCATTTGAATCAACCAATAAGACAAAGGGTAAGAAGTCAGAATCAAGCAATGAGTTGTCTAGTGATGAAGAAGCTAAATATGGTAGAAGAGATAAGGTATATATAATATCTACAGATAAAATATATGTTAAATGTTCTAATTATGGAAGGTATGGACATTTTGCAACAGATTATCTAGAACCCAAGAACAACAATGGTGAATAAAAACAAGATCACAGGAACATGGAATCAAAAAGATATAGGTGGGATAAGAATCAAAAGAAAGGCAAGGATGGATAAAATAGAAAAGGAAATAAGTTCTTTAAAATTCAAAAGAGAAGCTACTATGCAGATAATGTGATTAAGTACTCAAGTGATAGCAATTCTAGTTTTTCAAACAATGATAGACATGAATTCCTATTTATGATTGAAGAAAAAGAACCAGTTAAGAAAAGGAATCCAATCATTCTCAAGTATTTTACATGTGGTAACTTTGGACATCTTGAATATGATTTTACAAGGGATGGTTATAATTTCAGTGATGATGAATATTATAATACACTTGAAGTACCAGATGAAAATATTCTAATGAATTTAGAAGAAGAAGAAAGTGATCCTATAGAATACAAGCCAATAGAAAATAAAGATGAAGACAAAGGCAAATAAATAGAGGAATACTCAGAAAATAATGGTTATGATCTCACGGGAGAACTTATCTATGCCCTTGACATGGTAAATAAGGTAAGAAAGCAACACTCTAAACTTGAAATTTAGTTTTAGAAATGTTATGAAGAGAGAAGATTGCTTATAGAGGATTTAGAAAAATCAAAGGCTAAGGCAAAAAGGTTCAAATATAATTTATAATCAAATATCTTGGAATGTGATAATTTAGCACAAGAAGTGGCACTACTAAGAGAATGTTTAGAAGAATCCAATTTCAAGATGAAAGGGTTCAAAAATAGCTCAAAGAACATGGATAAGCTCATCAAAAGTACATCAATAACAATAGGTCTTGGATTTGAATAGGTTAAAAAGAAGTGGGAGAGAGAGTCAACTTCAAGTTTTGGAGGAGAAGAAAATTTAGATAAAGATACTTCAGAAGAAGACAGTGTGAAATAAAGTGAGACATCAGAGGATAAGTTGGAAAATAAAGAGTTCAACAAAAATAGGAACAATGCACAAAGAAGATACATATGGAACAACAATCATAATAGGATATCGATGAGGTCAAGACAAGGAAGCTTCATTGTAAGATTATATTCATGTCACAGGTTTGGGAACATGGCTTCACAATGCAGGACACATGTAAGACAAAAAATTGGGAACAAACAACCTTTTCATGGGTCTTGCCACTCATGTAATCAATTTGGTCACAAGGCAATGAATTGTAGGATTCATGACAAAATCGGACATGGATTCACTAGGATATATCCTAAGATATTTGCACCTCCAAGGAATAATAACATCAAGTGTTATAAGTGCAATAATGATGGTCACACAATAAAATGGTGTAGAGCAGATATTCCAAAAATAGGTATGAGTTGGAACAAGAACAAGAACATGAACACATATATGAACAGGAACAACAACAAGAATAGGAACATGGATATGAATAGGAATAGGAACAATAATAGTAAAAGGGACACGAATATGGATATGGACAAGAATATGGACATGGAAAATAATAAAAGAAATTAGAAGAATCAGATAAGAAGGAAAGAGGATAAAGGTAAAGAACAATGCCTTCTAGGAGTAAAAATACTCCCACCCTAGAATTAACCACCTCAAAAGGAGATGGGAGGTTTTAAGATAAGAGGGTCATTCTTAGCCCTGAGTGCCAAAGGTTACCCTTTTCCATTGATGTCAAAGGGGGAGAAAATTGAGTAAATGGGAGAGACTTTATACTTGAAAAGAACATTGAGCCAGGGGAAGTAGGAAAAAAAGCAAGTCAAATTTTGGTAAAAAACAGTTTGGGTTGCCATCAATGACAAAGGGGGATATTTTTAGACATTTTGATTCCCTAAGTCAAAGTTTTCATTGATGTCACCGGATGAAGTCATCATTAATGTCAAGGACTTTGTAAAGAAATAAAGTTTTAAAAGTTGTTATTTGATATCTAGAAAGAAGGCCAAAGGTCAAGAGAATTAGTGCAGAAGTTAAAGGCAAAAGGGCTCCATAATATCTTAATAGTATATGGAAGCTTATTTTAAAAGGTGTTTCATAAAAATCCCAAGGAGGCTTGTGCAAAGTTAAAAAGGAAATATAATATTTATTTTATAAATTATTTAAATTCAATGTGAATTTAAATTTTATAAATAAATATTATTTACACCATGGTATGCAATGAGAAGGAAGCAATAAACTCAAAAGGATATAATATTATAATATTAAGTGATATGGTTAAAATCCCAAAGTAAAATATTTATAATATTCATTATAATATTTTACAATACCCAAAGATGGGTTTGGACTTAAAAACATTCGAAGCACCTTTATTAAGGTTCTAAACTTCACAAATGGTATGTGGTGGTGAAAGCATTCAAAGAACCAATGTTTTACGAGCATGGAGGAAATTAATATATATACCTATGCCCAAAGGGCATTAAAATTTATCCTTGCTCGATTGATTAATATTGCATGTGAATTGGAAATATATCGTGAGAAAGTTTGTGAATTTCATGTGCCAGCAAACATAATAAAGCAGAAGGCATCGATCATTTGAAAGACAAATGGGTGGCTTGGCCTAGTGGCAAGTGGGAAATGGCTAGAGCACTTGTAGGCAAGGAGGTCATCATTCTAAATACGGTGGTTGTGTTTTGCAGTCGTGTTGGTTGAAGGCACCAAAGGCACATGTTTTGCAATGTGCATGGTGGGAGACACAATTTGAAGCACATGGTGCTTCTTAAGTTTCAAATGAGCACATAGCTCATGTGGCTATTGGAGCCTCGTCTAAGGTTTTTTTCATGGGTATTTTTGAGGGTTTGAATCCCTTAGAAGGTGAGGTAAATATGTTTGCATTAAAATTAATTATTGCCTAAGTTGGGAGATAAAATGGGTGTTAGTCGGATGTTCTTAGAAGGGTTGCTATTTGGATAAGTGGTGGTTATTGAAAAGTGTCAATTAGGAGTAAAAAGGAGTTTTGAAATTAGTTTTTAATAAAGTCTCAATTATCATATTGGCATATTGGATAATTAAGACTTTTGAGTATTATTTTAATTTTAATAAGGGGTTTTTGTGTTAAAGAAGATTATTGTGAAGGTGTTGAATATTATTTAAGTTGGAGTGATAAGGTGTAATTTTTATATCATTTTGTATTTTGTTATGTTGAGGAAATTATTATCTTATAACCCTTATTGAAATTGAAAAAGAAGTAAGTGTGTGTGTGGCAGATTTGTGAGATCAACTCCTTGTCAAGCAAAAAGGTATGGGAAAAATTTTTCTTGGTTGAGTTGATTGTTTGGCTTTCTAGAAAATAAATTTTGGATAGATTATTAGGGTTTCCTTTTCAAAAGTGTTTGAGTTAATACTTCAAGTTTTTTTTTTGGGAATTAAGTGTTTTGATTAAAACATTGTTTTATAAGCATTGTTGTTAAAGCCATTGGTTGTGTGAAGAGCTTGAGTTAGATTTTTGAAAAAAAAAAGAGTATCATTGTTATGTGAAGATTGATTTATATGTATTTTTATTGAAATGATTTGTTGTACAAAGAAATTGAACTAGGGTTTTAAAATAGCATGATTATCATTGTTATGTCAAGATTGTTTTATAAGAATTATTGTTCAATCCATTGTATTGTGTGAAGAACTTGAACTACGGTTTGAAAAGAACATGAGTATCATTGTTATATGAGATTTGTTGTTGAGCATTGTTGGAAATATTTTGAGTTGGTGGTTATATTATTGGACTAAGTTTTGTGATAAAGGGGTGTTTCATTGAGTGATTGGTTGAGTAGAGTTGGTTGATCCTAGTCAAGTGGTTGTATGCAGTTATTGTTCAATTTCTATAAAACAAAATATTCTATATTCTGATTTAAGTTAATAAAGTGATTAAGCATTAAGTGTAGAACATATTGAGTCTCTAACAATTTTATTTATGTTTTTATGGAATTTGGGCAAGTTCTGAGTGAGCTTGTTGAGCAGATTTGACAAGTTCTAGGTGAGCTTGTTGAGAAAATTTGAATAAGTTCTGTGTGGACTTATTGAGCATATTGGACAAGTTCTGAGTGAACTTGTTGAGTAGATTTGAGCAGGTTCTTAGTGGACCTATTGAGCAGATTTGAATAAGTTTTGTGTGGACTTATTGAGCATATTGAACAAGTTATAAGTGAGCTTGTTGAGCAGATTTGAGCAGGTTCTAAGTGGACCTATTGAGAATATTGGACAAGTTTTGAGTGAGCTTGTTGAGCAGATTTGAGTGGGTTCTGAGTGGACATATTGAGTAGATTGGACAAGTTCTGTGTAGACCTTTTGAGCATATTTGAGCAATTTTTGTGTGGAATTGTTGAGCATATTTGAGCAAGTTCTATGTGGACTTTTTGAGCATATTTGAGCAAGTTTTGTGTGGACTTGTTGAGCAAATTTGAGCAAGTTTTATGTGGAATTTTTGAGAAGATTTGTGTTAGATCGAAGGACTATGTTTAGTTTAGATTAGATATGAAGCTTTGGAAGTGATATAGTATATAGGATCATAGTCTTCAATAGATATAGATCCATCAACTAGGGTAGTGAGGATAATTCTTCTCAGTGGGAACAAGAGTCTTCAGTGGAGAGATATCCACAAGCTAGTATAGTGGAGGTAGTAGTCTTCTTGAGGATCACTAGCTAGAGCAAAGGAGAAAGAGTTCTCTAGTGGATAGAGATCCATGAACTTGATTTATGGGATTTGTGTCTCCTTTGGATAGAGGTCCATAAATATTGTAATTGGGAAGGATTTCCAAGATATTGATTGAGAAAATTTTAGTGAAATATTTTCTCCTTGGATAAGCCCACATTGGGTGAACCATGTAAATTGTGGTGTCTCTATTGTGTGTGGTGATTTATGCATTAATTTGATTACTGATATTGATATTTCTATCTACACATTGCTTAATATTTATTTTGAAAGAAAAGTAAAAAGTGGTCTTATACTATTCACCCTCCCCTATCAGTATAAGCTTGTGTTCTTCAAAATTACCATATGTGAGGTCAATACTATTCATAAAAGTTGAGTCCTTTGAGTAATTTAAACAAGGTATATTAAATATTATCCCATTGGTTGTACCAAAAAACTCTTGGTAGTGTGGTGGTTGATTAGATTTTATCTCTAGAATTTATTTTTTAGGGTGGGACACTAGTGTCCCATCAAGCATACTGAAAAGCTCTTAGCATACTCAATAGTTTATGGGTTTCTAGTTTTATTATATATGTCAATAGAGTCACCAGGTGATTTGGAAATGATTTTTTAGAGTATAATATCACCAAATTTATACTCAATTAGGAAGGTGAGATTTTGGTCCCACCAGACACGCCAAAAAACTCTTGGATCAAAATCTACCGAAGTGGATGAGTTGCACCCTCATGATCTTGGCCAAGATTGAATGGCTCAAAAATAGGGATCTCTAAGTCAAACTCTAAAGTATACTAGCTCCTATTGTCCTATCTAAACTAACTGAAATGAGGTGGAAGACTAAATTAAGTGATGCCTAATATTATAATCTAAGTTAAAGTGGCATGGTTCTAGAAACATCAATATTCATAATGTATTAACTAGACTACCTAATAGATCAACTTATTTTATTATGATATAACATTTAATCATATCAAACACTAACAATTATCAAGCATTCTAGGAATTAATGAATAGAAAATCTAGAGAGAACTCAAGAAAGCAAAATGATTGTAATAGAATTAAACATTCATAGATTTAACAAAAAATATTAATCACTCAGTTGGTATGCATACATGTTTTGTATAAAATAGGCTAAAAAAAATCTAATTTTCATTCAAAATGTAGATAACATCAACATATAGTTATGGAATTGTAAACACTAAAGGGTCAATCATTTGAATGACTTACATTCATGTGTATATAATTTTCCAATGCATTTAATTATTTTCTCATGATTTCCTATAGAGCATATTGTAGGTCTATTAGAACAAGTTGACGGAGTGGGTATCAAATTTATGTGAGCTATACTTGATTTCTTTAATCACACTTTTATAACATGTGAGGTAGAGATTTATTTTATAAATTTGACTTATGTATTGGATCCTAACCATTTCATAATGATCCACTCCTTTCTATTACACTTAGCTAGCTAAGAAAGGACAAGTGTATGATGAAGGAGGATTTTTCCATTGAGATACTTTGACAACAATGATATTTGGTGGTTGATTATCCTTGATGATATTGCTAATTATGATGAATTCAAATCCTTGATACATAATATATCAATGTGAGAACATATTGGCTACTCTTGGATGGTTTAACCTAGTTTATTATTGCTTCTTCTAATATTTCTTCATGCCAGATTCTACACTTCTTCTTGCTAAGTGTCAAATATCATTTTCTCTCTTGATGACTTTATTCCTTGAAGAGTCTAGAAGCCATATTTTCCTATGCATAGTGTCATACATTAGGTTTCTTTGCTTGATCCTTAGTACTTTATTGTTGGGTATTATATTTTGGATTTATTTTACATCTAGCTTTCATTTTTCTTTGTTAGGAATTTAAACTCTTGATGATTACAACATTGGATTTGAAGTCCAACATGTTCAAAAACCTTACAAATTATGATACCAAATACCATATTTCATACCCAATTATTTATAATATTTTTTTTCTTCTTTTAGATTGTGTTAGATTTTTTATATCACCTTGATGACATCTCCATCATTGTTCATCTGGTTGCCTACATTTCTTGGATTCAATTTTTCTTTGATGTCAAATACCAATGTTTGAAATTCTTTGTTAGCCTTTTGTTTTGAAGAACATTAGATGTCAATTTTTTGTTATGCCTTTGTTTATATGAGTATTTTTAAATTTCCATCCAACTTTCTTACTCATCAAATTTTCATTTTTTTTGCTGCTAGATTTTATTGCTTTAAAATTTTTTACTATTTAGAAAAAAATTCCTATTTTTGCTATTTGCATCTCTTAATCATACATCTGGTCATACTCTTTTCGCTCTTAGAAATACTTTTCAATATTATGGCTAGCCTTGTACCATTTATTTCTTTGCATCTTCCATAGGGGATTCACCCAATGCTAATCTAGTGTATTTTGAGCTTTGACATGTTGATTGATGTGTCTTTGCCTTAGAAAAATAACTACATGGTTTAAAAAAGACTGCATAGTGGATGTAGGTAATGAAATTTATCTATACTTATCCAATAATAAGGATAAAAAACCATCACTTATGGGTATATATCATGTATATATAGAAGTGTTTGTACATAACACATTAAATACACTTTTCCACATGGACCCATTTCCCCTTCAAAAATATTCCATGAAATTTCCCCTTGGTAAATTAATAATAGAATCCCCTTTAGAAAATCAATAATAAAAATCCCCCTTGAGCAATCAATAATAGAAGTTCCCCTTAAGCAATCAATAATGGAAACCCCCTTAGAAAATAATTAATGTAAGTCCCTCTTGGGAAATCATTAATGGAAGTCCCTCTTGGGAAATCATTAATGGAAGTCCTTATTGGTAAGTCAATAATTAAAGTTCCTATTGGAAAATCAATGATGGAAATCTCCCTTGGAGAATCACTAATGGAATTTCCCCTTAGGAAATCAGTAATGAAATTCCTCCTTAGGAAATCCATAAGGGAATTCCACCTTAGGAAATCACTAATTGAAGTCTACCTTGGTCAATCACTAACCAAAGTCCTCCTTGGTAAATCACTAAATGAATCCCCACTTGGGTAATCACTAATGAAAAATACCCCTAGGTAATCTTTTCAAATGATCAAATCCTCTAAGCAAATCCTAGAACTAAAAAAAAAGGGTTAATCATATTTTATGTCCTAAGCACTTGTTAATTAATAAGGCTAAGAGGCCAGCACTTAAGGATGAATTAATCATTTGCATATAGTTTTGTCAATATTTTAGCATTGTTTAGCATTGTAAACTACCTAAGCACTTATCCATTAAATAGGCTAATAGGCCACCAATTAGGGGTGAATTAATAATTGGTACATACTTTTATCCCCTTGGACACACCTTTCATAACTTAAGTACTTGTCCAATAATCAATCTCAAAGGCCACTACTCAGGGATGGAATATTTTATCTTTAAATAGGCCACATATTTGTACATATATCAATCAGTCTGGTTCCTTTACATAATATAATCATATGAGTTCTTAAATTGACCCACTTGCACAAAAATTAATCAAATGACACCTTTGGGATATTGCCTAAATGTTAAAAAAAATAAATGAATATCTTTAAGCACCTTGATTTTTGCACTTTCACCCTACGATGATGCTTCTAATTTCATATTTTGTTCATCATATTAAGCATATTATTTTTTGAATTTGCATCCTCTCTTTTCATTATTACCATCTATATTTCTCCCTTTCCATTTCCCTCTTGCAAATCATTACCACCATATAGCCAAGCCCTTATATTCATAATAAAATTAACATATCACTCCATTACACATTTTGTTAATAATTTTATGATTATAGTAATTAGTTCACTCTCTTAATTTAAACTCATCAATCAATTCAATTTAATTGATTTCATTACATTTTTTAATTGACTAATCTCACTCAATTTTACTTACTCTAAGTAATTAAATCATGTTAACTTCATTGATCGTTTGCTTTATTAGGAGTCACTAAAACAATTAAGTGCTTTTCACTTATTCTTCACATTCTTATACGATGAAATGTATCTTATCCTCTAGTAAAGGATGATTAGACACATCTATAACACATTACTTACTTGGTCAACTTTCATATTTTAGAACTAAAAATTTTACATCCATAAATTCATTATAGAAATAAACTAATCAATATTACATCCTTGCATTCAACATATATGCTCTAATTCTAACTAGCTAAGTTACTTCATTTAGAAATATTAAATTCATATACCTACATTAATTAATTAATTAACTAAATAATAATTTTATTAAGTTACAATTTCACATGAATTGTTATAACTCATCAATTCTAATCCTAGTCCATATTTATTCAATTAACCAAGTGGAAATACATCATCCCATAATTTTCTAGATCATCAATGTATCAATTAAATTGATATTATTTAAATTAAAACCAAATAATTCATAATTATTGATTTATCTATCAAATCACATTTAATCTAATAATCAGATACCTGTAGTTCATTAAACCTCATGAATTTAATCACATCAAAATCTACTTAATAAAATATTAGATTATTAAACATTTCAAATAAAATTTTAAAATCTAGATCAATTTTTTACCATAAATTAATCATTAATACATATAAGTATCATAAACATCTTATTGGTTTCTTGGAGAGATCTATGTTTACGTAAAATCTAGTCATGATAATTCTTGATTTAGCTATTGTTGATGAATCTATTGCTACCAAATCTCTAATTGATTTATAAATTTCTCCAATCACTTCTTCACACCAATATTCAATTGGACAGTTTGGTAACAGAACCTAAATTAGAGCTATGTTGATGTTTTTATGATCTAGTCGGAATTCTTTATTTCATTTTGTCAAAAGTAATCCCTTCCTCTCAAAAACCATGGACCATTATCCAGAATTTCATTTATATCCTCATTTTGATTAAAATAAAACAACAAAAATCCTTTGGAAGACAAATGATGTCTACATTACCTTTGATTTTCCATTTTTCTTTCGACGAGCTTTAAATCATATCCATATTTGGTTTGAGCCCTATAAATTTCTCAAAAAATGCAAATATTATTTCCTCTTGAATCTTCTTTGACAATTTCTTTGGGATGAAAATTTTGTGTGATCCATATTCAATTTCTTAAGGTTCAATTGCTTATATTGATTCAATTTTCATTACCTTCCAATAACTAATTTTACCCCAATCCATTGCCCTAGGTTGTTCTATGTTGAGCAAGGTGCAGAAACAGTATTGTCATTGTTGTCAACACAGACAGATAGATCAGTTGATGCAGTGGATAGGAGTTTAGAGGTCAGTCAGAGCATGGTGCAAAATTTCCAAGAAGACAGAAGTGGCCCAGATTCAGAGGATCAAAGAAAAAGACAAGTAAGAAAACTGTCACGATATCGCGACATGTTTTTTGTCACGATTTCATGACATATCGGAGGAGAGAGAAAATGCAGGCAAAACTGTCATGATTTCGCGACATATCGGAGGAGAGAGAAAATGCTGGCAAAACTGTCATGATTTCGTGACATATCGAAGGAGAGAGAAAATGTAGGCAAAACTATCATGATTTCGTGACATGTTTCATTTTCATAGTCCAAAGCGAAGAGAAAGAGGAGAGAGAAAAAGATGTTGATTTCGTGACATGTTTCAATATGTAGAAAAAAGTGTCACGATTTCACGACATATTTAGAAAGTGCAAGGAAGACTATCACAATTTCGTGACATGTTTAGAAAATGAAAGGAAAGTGTCACGATTTCATGACATGTTCGAAGAGAGAGAAAGCATAAGGAAAACTGTCATGATTTCATGACATGTTGGAAGCAAAGAAGGCAAGTAAGAAAACTGTCATGATTTCATGACATGTTCGAAGAAGAAGTGCAGGCAAAGAAAACTGTCACGATTTTGCGACATGTTTTGAGAGAAGGAGCTCGCAAAGAAAAGTGTCACGATTTCATGACAATGTGCAAGAGGAAGCGCTAAGGAGAGAAAGTGTCATGATTTCGTGACATGTCGGGTTTTCGGCCCAAAGGGAAGAATAGCACCAAGGAGAAAAAGTGTCACGATTTCATGACATGTCAGGTTTTCATGACCCGAAGAGGAGAGAGATTGTACGGAGGCAATTGTGTCACGATTTCATGACATGTGTTTTCACGGGCGAAAGACAGAGAAAGGCACAAGGCAGCGAATGTGTCACGATTTCATGACATGTCAGGTTTTCACTGGGGCTTGCGAAGAAGAGTGTACAGAAAAGAAAGATGTCACGATTTCATGACATGTTCCATTTTCATGGGCAAGAGACAGAGAAGAGGTCAAGCTAGCGAAAGTGTCATGATTTCATGACATGTTAGGTTTTCACTAGGGCTTGCGGAGAAGAGTGTATGGAAGAGAAAGATGTCACGATTTCATGACATGTTTCATTTTCATGGGCAAAAGGTAGAAGAAGGCATAAGGCAGGAAAAGTGTCACGATATCGCGACATGTCATGTTTTCGCTGGTTGAAGCCGAGAAGAGTAGCAAGAAGGTGAAAGTGTCACGATATCACGACATGAATACCAGGATGGTGAAACTAAAGACTACAGAGTGACGTGGACCCATAAGGAATCTTTAAAATCATTTAAGATGGTCGTTACACGTGGAAAGAAGCGGATGCATGCCCAAGTGGAGAAAATGAATAGTCATGAAAAAGAAGATGAACAGTTATCGAAGAAGAAAACAAATGCATGCCCAAGTGGAGAAAACAAACAGTCGAAGAAGGAGAAAATGAACAGTCATCAAAATAGAAACATAAACGCATGCATGCACAGAAAAGGATACGAACAGTCATGATCGAGACGACGAACAGTCATGGTAGGGTTATATGTGTAAATTCGTAACATGCATCGTGTTTGATGAAAAGCCTACCCTATATATCGACAAAAGCAGTTACAGTTAGAAAGCGTTACAACTGACAAGTGGCGCATGAGAAATGAAAGAAGGAGATACAACTGGAGTCACAAAGACTCAATATTGTTATAAAAGGGCAGTTGTGTGGAGAATTATGTTGCTATTGTAAGTGAGAAATTGTTGCGTAAAGAGGGTTAGAAGAGGGCCGAGAGAGAAATAAGCAGAGCCGTGAGAGCGTGCAGAGTTTGATTAATTGCAGACCAGTCAGGGTCATGTAAACAACGAAGGCATTTTTATGTCATTGAAATAATTCAGAATTGTAGTCCAAGTTGGTGCTTGGCATTAGGGGTTGGTGCTCCTATCTGTTGCAGCAGAAAAATAAGGGGTTGGTGCTCCTTCCAGTGGGTGCTGGTAAAGTGTTTGTAAAATTGGTGTTTTGCAAAGGCTGGATTTGGATTGGAGTCCAAGCAGTCATTTTTGAGGAGTAGCCAAATTGGTGAACCTCGTTACATTGTGTGTTGTGGTGTGCTCTCTTGTGAAAATTGCTTTACCTATTTTCAAGTTTTCTTTGCTTCAGCTTTAAGTGTTGTAGATTTGAAAATTAATAGCTACACTGATTCACCCCCCCCTCTCAGTGTCATTGTGAGAATATCAATTGGTATCAGAGCAAGGTTCCTGAACAAGCTTAATCAGCTAAGGTGATCTTGGAAGGAACACAATGGCAAGTGGTGAAGGTTTCTCATCCAACAAAGCTCCTTTGTTCGATGGAACTAATTACTCATTCTAGAAACTCAGGATGCAGACATATCTGAGTGCGTTGGGATACGACATTTGGGAGTCAGTAGAAAGTGGATACACAATACCCGCTACTCCTCCAACAGATACTGTCGAGAAGAAAAAGTTTGAGAATAACTCCAAAGCAAAGAATGCCATAATGTGTGGGCTAGTAGACAGTGAACTGATAAGGGTCATGAGCTGTAAATCGGCAAAAGACATGTGGGACAAACTGAAGAGCATCCATGAAGGAGACAACAAGATCAAGGAAGCCAAGCTGCAAACACATCGAGCTCAGTTCGAAGCATTACAAATGAATGACGATGAGAACATAGAGGCCTATATGCTGAGAGTCAATGGAATCATTAATGCAATCAGAGGACTCGACGAAGAAATCGAAGATGCGGTTGTCATGAAAAAGGTACTTAGAACTCTTCACAAAAGATTTAACTCTAAAGTTTCTGCAATAGAAGAGGCTAAAGATCTAAATAATTTTAGCATGGACGAGATGCATGGTTCTTTGACTGCATACGAAATGAGAATAGGACAAACTAAGCCCATAGACAGAGAAGCTACTTTTAAAGCACACAAAAATATAAAAGCTGAACAAGAATCTGAGGATGAAGAGACATAGGATGAAATGGAAGCTAACTTTGTTCGAAAACTTACAAAGGGAAAAGGAAAATATAGAGGAAAATTACCGTTTAAGTGCTTCAATTGTGGAGGCGTCGGTCACTTTGCAGCTAAATGTCCAATGCATGATAAAACCAAAAATGATGAAGGGTCACACCAAGAAAAAGGTGACTGGAAGAAGAAACCAAATTTTAGAAAGAACAACTTCAAGAAGAAAAGTTTCATATCCAAGAATGTCAGCTCTTTTGAAGAAAGCTCAGGTGAGGATTCTGAAGAAGAAATAGGTGAAGCTCTGTTCATGGCATTTGAAGAAGAAACAACAGAAGAAAAATAGGAAGGTGATAAAGACCTTAAGGATGAGGCTGAAGTATATCTGGAAGGAGAGTTGGTTGCTGCACTTAAAGAGTTGAGTACAGAAAGGAAGAAGAATAAAAAGGTCTCAAGAAAGCTTGAGGATGCGAATGACATAATAAACAGTTTGAAAGTACAGACAAAAGAATTTAAGAAAATGTCTGAAGAACTTGAAGTACAATTAACCATGAGAATAGATGAGTGCAACAAACTAGAAGAAGAGATTGTTGTTTTAAGAATGCGGCTAGAAGAAAAGAATCAAAAATTGAGTTGCTATCACAAACTTGAAGGAAGTTCTGCAAAGCTTGAAAAAATTATAAATAGTCAGAGGACTACAGGCATCAAATTTGGCTTGGGCTTTGTCGAAGGAGAATCGTCAAGTGGATCAAAGGCCATAACTGTAGAACCAATAAAGAAAGAAGATAAGATCAAGGTTGACCAAAGAAAATTGAATCATGCAAAAGAAAGCAACAATGCCAGGCACGAGAAGAGTGCTGACAATGAGGGATTCACAAAAGTCACACATCAAAGGAGAAGAAAATTTGTGGCTCCTACTACAAATTGGCAAAGACCAACTCCCAGGTTCAATCATTCCTTTTCTGGTTATTGTTTTAAATGCAATACTTATGGTCATAAGATTTCAGATCGCATTTATAATATAGGACAAAGAAATTTTACCAAGTAGAAATGTCTTTTCACCCTTGATGGATTATGCAAGTAGAATGCTATAACTGTCATAACTTTGGACACATTGCAAGAAACTGTAGAAGCACATATGCAACAAATAAATATCAGGGAAGAAGAACTCAACCAAACAGTTTAAGGCAAAACAAAAAATTCCTAGAAAAACATGCACAGGCCACTGACAAAGAAAAGTCTAAACAAGTGACCAAAACTACAGTCAAACCAGAATGGAAAGAAAAGGAGCAACCCAAGGAAGAAAAGGAATCCTTGATTGTTCAGACAACATTCAAAGCACAGAACAAATCGGCACCATGGATATTGGATAGTGGATGCTCCAGTCACATGACAGGAGATAAACAAAAATTTGAAAAATTATAGAAATATGAAGGCGGCTCAATAAAATTTGGAAATAATGATGGAGCCAAGATAGTTGGCAAAGGATCAGTCAAGATAAGTGATGGAAAGATCAATTCCAAAGAAGTTATGTTTGTGATTGGTTTGAAGCACAACTTACTGAGCGTAAGTCAAATCTGTGATAGAGGTCATGAAGTCATCTTTAAGAAGCAGGGTTGTGAAGTCAAAAAAGCACACAGTGGGAAGCTGATAGCTACTGGATCGAGGACTTCTGGAAATCTATATACTCTCTCAGAAACTTCAGAAGGAGCATGCTTGATTGGACAAGAAGATGAAAATTGGTTGTGGCACAAGAGGCTCGGTCATATTAGCTTTGACAATCTGGTAAAAATAAGTTCAAAAAGGGCAGTAAGAGATATACCCACCATTGGCAAACCAGTAAATAGCATCCGTGCTTCATGCCAAAAAGGAAAGCAAACTAGATCCACATTTAAATCAAAGGAATACTTCACCAAACAAACCTTTAGAGCTAATACATACTGATTTGTGTGGACCCATGAGAACACAAAGCATAAATGGTGACAAATACTTTATGTTGTTCATAGATGACTACTCCAGGATGACATGGGTACTATTTTTAAAGCTTAAATCGGATGCCTTTGAGATGTTCAAGATTTTTAAAAAATAGGTTGAGAATCAAACTGGAAAAAGAATTAAATGCCTAAGATCAGACAGAGGAGGAGAGTTTATCTCAGAAGAGTTTGCAGAGTACTATCAAAAATATGGGATCAGAAGACAGTTTTCAATAGCAAGGACACCTCAGCAGAATGGTGTTGTAGAAAGGAAGAACAAGACAGTGCAGGAAATGGCACGGACAATGTTGGCTGAGAACAAAATAGCTGACAGATTTTGGAAAGAGGCAGTCCATACTACGGTTTACATCCAAAATAGGTGCATGCTAAGGACGCATGAAAGCAAAACACCTTATGAGCTGTGGTTCGACAGAAAGGCAACAACAAGATATTTCAAAGTGTTCGGCAGCAAGTGCTACATCAAACGAACTGAAGATAATCTCGGTAAGTTTGAAGATAGAGTTGACGAAGGTATTTTTCTTGGTTACTCGACAAAAAGCAAAGCCTACACATGTTACAACAAGAGGCTAAAGAAAATTGTGGAGAGTGCTGATGTTAAAGTTGATGAAGGTAGAGAACGAGAAATTACTTATCAAGAAAACTACCCTATTTATGAAGAAGTCATTGAAGGAGATGAAGAAAAGGAAACAGAAGAGAATCAAAAAATTGACCCAGATGATTTAAGAACTGACTCAGAAGAAGAAGAAAACAAGAAATTTAAGACAGGCAACTGGCAGAAAAATCATCCCAGAGAGCAAATTATTGGGGACCCCACAGTTGGTATTCAGACAAGGAGAACAATAGTAAGGAACTACTCTCTATTATCCAGCATTGAACCTAAAAATGTTGCTGAAGCAAGCACAGATGAAAGTTGGATGAAGGCAATTAATGAAGAACTAGATCAGATTGAGAAAAACAAAACCTGGGAATTAGTACCACGGCCAGCAAATAAAAACATAATCGATACTAAATGGATTTTTCGAAACAAATTAAACGAAGACGGATAGGTTGTCAGAAATAAGGCAAGATTGGTCTGTAAAGGCTATGCTCAAGTTGAAGGCATTGATTTTGAGGAAACCTTTGCACCAGTAGCTAGACTAGAGGCAATCAGAATGTTTCTGGCTTTAGCAGTTCATAAAAATTTCAAAGTATATCAAATGGACGTGAAATCAGCATTTCTGAATGGAAAACTGGAAGAAGAGGTTTACATTGAACAGCCAGATGGCTTCCAACTCGGTGACAATCCCAATTTTGTTTGCAAGTTAAAGAAAGCTTTGTATGGTCTAAAACAGGCACCCAGAGCATGGTATGCAAGGCTGGATAACTATCTTATTCAACAGGGGTTCAAGAAAGGTATGGTGGACAACAATTTATATGTCAAAATAGAGAATGGCCATCTTATTGTACTTGTTGTTTATGTAGATGATATAATATTTGGCAGCAGCATGGATGAGTATTGTAGAGACATAGCAAATAAAATGAAGAAAGAATTTGAGATGTCTATGATTGGTGAACTTTCTTATTTCCTCGGATTGCAAGTTAATCAAAGTGAAAAGGGCATTTTTATCTCTCAAGTTAAATATGTGAAAGAAATGCTGAAAAAATTCACAATGGAGGATTGTAAACCTGTTAGCACTCCCATGACAACAAGGTTGCAAATTGAGCAAGGATGACAAATCTCCGGATGTAGATCAAACCATGTACAGATCTATGATTGGGAGCCTCATTGTATTTGACAGCTACAAGACCAGATATCTTACAGGCAGTATGCATGGTAGCAAGATTTCAGGCTAGTCCCAAAGAGACTCATGTGACAACTGTAAAGAGGATTTTTAGGTACCTCAAGGGTACTATGGAGTATGGGTTGTGGTACCCAAAAGGTAAGGACTTCACTCTTATTGCATATTCTGATGCAGATTGGGCAGGATGTATTGATGACAGAAAGAGTACCAGTGGAGGAGCATTTTATCTTGGAGACAGGTTGGTAGCATGGCACAACAAGAAACAAGAATCAGTCTCTCTATCCATAGCAGAGGCAGAATACATTGCAGCAACAACATGCTATACTCAGATATTATGGATGAGACAAACACTGAAAGATCTTGGTATTCACTTCAAAGAGCCAATTTCAGTTAAATGTGATAACACTAGTGCTATCAACATATCAAAGAATCCGGTTATGCATTCTCGAACCAAACATATTGCGATCCGATATCACTTCTTGAAGGATAAAGTTGTAGAAGGAGAGGTCAAATTGGATTTTGTTCCAACTACAGAGCAAGTAGCAGATATATTCACAAAACCATTGCCCAAGGAAGTTTTTGAGTACCTTCGGAGTAAGTTGGGAGTGGTCACATTTCCCAAGAACTGACTATCAATTGGGATCACATTCTCAGGGGGAGCATTTATGCCTATGTTTATAGTTTTGCTAATATTCATGATTTTTGCTAACTATAACAATATTTGTCTGAGAATGGTGTGCATAGACTCAGGGGGAGTCTGCAGTAGCCCTTTGGTATTATTGTCAAAGGGGGAGAAGAATTACAGGAAATTACATGTGTTGCCAACAATTCCAAAGGGGGAGATTGTTGAGCAAGGTGCAGAAATAGTATTGTCATTGTTGTCAACACAGACAGATAGATCAGTTGATGCAGTGGACAGGAGTTCAAAGGTCGGTCAGAGCATGTACAATGAATTTCCAAGAAGACAGAAGTGGCCCAGATTCAGAGGATCAAAGAAAAAGACAAGTAAGAAAACTGTCGCGATATCGCGACATGTTTTCTATCGCGATTTCGTGACATATCGAAGGAGAGAGAAAATGCAGGCAAAAATGTCATGATTTCATGACATATCAGAGGAGAGAGAAAATGCAGGCAAAACTATCATGATTTCATGACATAATGGAGGAGAGAGAAAATGCAGGCAAAAATGTCACGATTTCGTGACATGTTTCATTTTTGTGATCCAAAGCGAAGAGAAAGAGGAGAGAGAAAAATATGTCATGATTTCGCGACATGTTTATTTTTTGAGAAAATCTTTACATTTTAGAAGCTTAAAAGAAAGGAAAGTGTCACGATTTCATGACATTTTGGAAGAGAGAGAAAGCACAAGGAAAAGTGTCACGATTTCATGACAGGTTGAAAGCAAATAAGGCAAGTAGGAAAACTGTCATGATTTCATGACATGTTCGAAGAAGAAGTGCAGGCAAAGAAAATTGTCATGATTTCGTGACATGTTTTGAGAGAAGGAGCTCGCAAAGAAAAGTGTCATGATTTTGTGACAATGTGCAAGAGGAAGCGCTGAGGAGAGAAAGTGTCATGATTTCACGACATGTCAAGTTTTCATGGCCGAAGGGAAGAATAGCGCCAAGGAGAAAAAGTGTCACGATTTCATGACATGTTGGGTTTTCATGACCCGAAGAGGAGAGAGATTGTATGGAGGCAATTGTGTCATGATTTCATGACATGTGTTTTCATGGGTGAAAGACAGAGAAAGGCACAAGGCAGCGAATGTGTCACGATTTTGTGACATGTCAGGTTTTTGCTGGGGCTTGCGGAGAAGAGTGTACGAAAAAGAAAGATGTCATGATTTCGTGACATGTTCCATTTTTACGGGCAAGAGACAGAGAAGAGGTCAAGTTAGCGAATGTGTCGTGATTTCGTGACATGTCAGGTTTTCGCTGGGGCTTGCGGAGAAGAGTGTACGAAAGAGAAAGATGTCACGATTTTGTGACATGTTCTATTTTCATGGGCAAAATGCAGAAGAAGGCATAAGGCAGGAAAAGTGTCGCGATATCGTGACATGTCATGTTTTCATTGGTTGAAGCCGAGAAGAGTAGCAAGAAGGTGAAAGTGTCGCGATATCGTGACATGAATACCAGGATGGTGAAACTGAAGACTATAGAGTGACGTGGACCCATAAGGAATCTTTAAAATCATTTAAGATGGTCGTTACACGTGGAAAGAAGCGGATGCATGCCCAAGTGGAGAAAATGAACAGTCATGAAAAAGAAGACGAACAGTTATCGAAGAAGAAAACAAATGCATGCCCAAGTGGAGAAAACAAACAGTCGAAGAAGGAGAAAATGAACAGTCATCAAAATAGAAACATAAACGCATGCATGCATAGAAAAGGATACGAACAGTCATGATCGAGACGACGAACAGTCATGGTAGGGTTATATGTGTAAATTCGTAACATGCATCGTGTTTGACGAAAAGCCTACCCTATATATCGACAAAAGCAGTTACAGTTAGAAAGCGTTACAACTGACAAGTGGCGCATGAGAAATGAAAGAAGGAGATACAACTGGAGTCACAAAGACTCAATATTGTTATAAAAGGGCAGTTGTGTGGAGAATTATGTTGCTGCTGTAAGTAAGAAATTGCTACGTAAAGAGGGTTAGAAGAGGGCCGAGAGAGAAATAAGCAGAGCCGTGAGAGCATGCAGAGTTTGATTAATTGCAGACCAGTCAGGGTCATGTAAATAGCGAAGGCATTTTTATGTCATTGAAATAATTCAGAATTGCAGTCCAAGTTGGTGCTTGGCATTAGGGGTTGGTGCTCCTATCTCTGCAGTAGAAAAAATAAGGGGTTGGTGCTCCTTCCAGTGGGTGTTGGTAAAGTGTTTGTAAAATTGGTGTTTTGCAAAGGCTGGATTTGGATTGGAGTCCAAGCAGTCATTTTTGAGGAGTAGCCAAATTGGTGAACCTCGTTACATTGTGTGTTGTGGTGTGCTCTCTTGTGAAAATTGCTTTACCTATTTTCAAGTTTTCTTTGCTTCAGCTTTAAGTGTTGTAGATTTGAAAATTAATAGCTACACTGATTCACCCCCCCTCTCAGTGTCATTGTGAGAATATCATTCTATCCATGAAATGTTAGAATATTATTATAATGTTCACTATGCCCTTCTAAATTTCTACCACTTGTACTATTTTTCAATTTCAGTTTGAGTTGAAGTTGTGTCTTTTATTTCAACACTTGGAGTGGAGCTTATGACACTTGTCATATCTTCCTCATAGGCTTTATGCATATATATTGTAACACAACTTGTAAATTCAAACATTCTTTTGTGTGTATTTCAATGTAGTCCCAATATCGTATATCAAGAAGCACTTGGTGATCCTAAATGGGTTCATGCCATGGATCAAGAATTGGATTCCATTGAAAGGAATCACACTTGAGAGTTAGTTGATTCACCCAAAGGCAAATATACCATTGGTACAAAATGGGTATACAAGGCAAAGTATAAATTATATGGCTCACTAGATCACTATAAGGCTCACCTAGTAGCTCAAGTCTATAAGCAACAAGAAGGAATTGATTATGAGGAGACTTTTTCTCCTATGGCAAAGATTACTACAATCAGGACAATTATTGCTATGGCAACTCAAAAGCATTGGACCATATATCAAATGGATGTCAAAAGTGCATTTCTCAATGGTTACTTGAAGGAGGAAGTGTATGTGAAACAACCACCAGGGTACACAGTTGAAGGCCAAGAAAATAAATTCCTTAGATTGAAGAAATCTCTATATGGGTTGAAGCAAGCACCCTAAGCTTGGTATGCAAATATTGAATCCTATTTCCACAACCTTGGTTTCACTATATCTACAACATAATCTACTCTCTATGTGAAAAATTGGAGGAACCACATCATTTTGGTTACATTGTATGTGGATGATCTTCTCATTACAGGTTATGACACATAGGGAATAACGTTGCTCAAGGAGGACTTATGAAATAATTTTGAGATGACATAGTTAGGCCTCCTCCACTATTGCTTAGGCATAGAGGTATGGCAACAACCTAGTAATATTTTTATCTCACAAGCTAAATACATTCAGTCTATTTTGGAGAGGTTTCACATGGAGGAGTGTAAGCCCTCTCTAACTCCCATGGAAACTAGATTGAAATTGGTCAATAATTATGAAGAAGAAAGGGTTGATGGTACCCTTTATAAGTAGCTAGTTAGAATTTTGATCCACTTAACTTCAACTAGACTATATATTTGTTATTCAGTTGGCCTTATTTATAGATTCATGAAAGACCCTAAGAAGAGCCATTGGATAGCAGCTGAGAGGATTGTGAGATTCATCAAGGCAACACCTCATCATGGCCTTATGTATACAACAAGTGATGTTTTTATTTTATTGCATACACAGATTCAAATTGGGATAGTTGTCCTAAAGCTAGAAGATCTACATTGGGTTATTGCTTTCAATTAGGCCAAGGATATATTTCATGGAGCACAAAGAAGCAGAACACAATCTCATTTTCTTTAGCAGAAGTAGAATATAGAGAAATAGTTGAGGCAACTAAGGAGTTAATATGGTTGAGGTAATTACTTTAGGACATTGGGCTATTCATACATGGTCCAACATATATATATATTGTGACAATCAAAGTACCATCAAGATGACCAAGAATCTAGTTTTCCATGCTAGAACAAAGCACATTGAGATCCATCATCACTTCATTAGAGAAATGGTCCAAGAAGACATTATACACATGGAGTATGTACCAAATCAATATCAAGTGGCAAATATCTTCACCAAGTCACTTGGGAAAGACAAGTTTTCTTAGTTTAGCAATTTGCTATATCTATGTAATAGAAGTCAACACTAAGGGGGAATGTTATCCAATGTTGACTTTTCTTTTTAGCATAGTGCACATTAAGGGGAAAAGTTAGAATATTATTATAATGTGCACTATGCCCTTTTAAATTTTTTCCACTTGTCCTATTTTTCAGTTTCATTTTGAGTTGAAGTTGTGTCTTCTATTTTGACACTTGGAGTGGAGCTTATGACACTTGTCATATCTCCCTCATATGCTTTATGCCTATATTTTGTAACACAACTTGTAAATACAAACATGATTTTGTGTTCATTTCAATGTAGTCCCAACATGAAACACTTCTATTATGTGCACTAGGGGTTTCCAATTTCTAAATATATGTATCTTATGCTACAACAAAGAAGAAATTGTGGATCATATTTTCCTAAACTATAATATTATGAGAACAATTTTGAGTAGACTGTAGAATGACTTTAGAATTAAATGGGTAATTCTTGCATCCTTTAAAGACCTCCTAATCCAATGGGAAAGAAATTCAATTAGGAATATACTAAATTTATTATGGAACTTCATTCCTACACATCTAATTTGGGTTGTGTGGAAGGAGAGGAACGTCAAAATTTTCCAAAATTGAAGAAAAACTAAAGCATATGTGTATTAGCTAGTGAAGGCCTATGTAAGTGAGAATTATTCATCTTGCCATGCCCTAGGCATAGGAAAGAAGAAGGGAATGATATAGGCACTACAATTACTTTCCAATGAAGAGGTGGAAGGTGATGGTGAGTTGGGCATGACTTAATGTGGGTATTGGATGTGACTCCCAAGATAACATGATGATGAATTAATATGTAATAATATTTGGTACAAGAATAATTGAAAGGACATTCAAACAAGACCAATTAGTATGTTGTGAATGATGTGGATAGGACTTTTTTCAATAACTATAAGAGGTAAATTAGTTATAGTTTTTGGACTATTGTCTATAATATAACTAATCTAAAATGCTTCAGTTTTTTTGGGGATATGTTTCAGTTTTTTGATGAAGTCTAAAATATTTTTGTAATTAGTTTTTGGAGATCCTATATAGAAACATTCCTCTTTATTTATCTAATAGAAAACAAAAATCATCATACTAAAATCATAACCACTTTACATCACCTTAATAGTAAACATCACATGCATAGAGCAATAAATCTCTCTCTCTCTCTCTCTCTCTCTCTCTCTCTCTATCTATCTATCTATCTATCTCTCTCTCTCTCTCTCTCTCTCTCTCTCTCTCTCACACACACACACACACACACACACACACACACACAAAAGAATAAATATACATCATCATATAGTTGGTATAGCACATATTCAAAATTGATACACTTGGTCAAACTAATATATAAAACGTACAAGGTCTGTGTACCACAACCAAAAACTAGTATACTTGACCAAATCAATACACAAAAGTAGCCTAAAATCACAATTAGTATCCCAAAAATGGTAGTTCCTCAACATGTGGATCATGTGTCCCCCCTTGATATCAATGGCAGCAGAAGTGATGGCATGTGTTAGGCATCTAAAAAAATTTATCATTGGCTTCAATCAAGAGTGTCCTAAAATGCATAGGATACAACACTATCTAGTAAATTGGAATTGCTACATAATAAGTAGTTTAAAATGTGTGTATAAATGTTTATTGATCTAAAATTCCTTTTTTATATCATGTGATTGCCTCTTCAAAACTTGACATGTCCATGTATTTTTAACAACCAGAGAAATAGATAATAAATCATGCCATTCACTCCACCCACTCTTCCTGGTTGGAGCTTGTGCTAACACACTACTTTTCTTTTCTATGAGTTGATATATCACTTTTATATTATTAAAACTTCCCTAGAATGCTTTATCTGTAGTTCATCTATCTATACCACTATCTAATCCCTCTCCTATCAGATCATTGAAACTTATTGCTCTCATTGCCTATGAAGGTATGTAAACTATACTTGCTTATCCTCTTCCTCTTCTATCTAAGAAGTCTCAAGGTTGGATATATATGCCCTAGTATCTATGAGCTTAGTGTTAAGTACATTTATATGCCAAAATAATGAGCTCCTCTTTGCTACTACAACATTCTTGACAATCTAATTTGACCCTACCTTAGTTTTTTTCCTTAGAACTAGTGATTGGGATAATAATAGCTTTTGGATTTTAAGTCAAACTATCTCAAGTCCCAGTATAATTAAACCACAACATCCCAATTTTAAATAAATCAAAATTATAATTAAATATAAGAGAAATAAAATTATATATTTGTCAATATAATTTATAATAACATTCACTATAACTTCAAATACAAATGTAAATGGATAAAATCATTCATGTACTACCATGAAATATACTTACAATAAAATTGCTCAAAATATATATACAATATTCAATATTAAAAATGCCTGCTATGGTCTACATTTATAGATTATTTTCCTAATAGATTATATGGAGCTTTGTCTCCATAATATAGACATATAAACTCTTCAATAGTTGACTATTACACTCCTCACACATCTAAGAGTTCCAATGTTTCCTATTCTTCATATATGACAAGACTCCCATGTCCTTTGAATTATCATCTTGCCACTTGTATACAACTCTTCACTCTCTACTTGCATGCACATTTAACTCTATGACACTTGTAAACTTCTAGATGACACTTACTCTCCTACATGCACTCTTAATACATGACACTTGTGCGCACACACACTTTATATATTTGCACACTTACATACATGACACATGCACATTTCAAACATTACACACGTATATTATATTACACACTTATATAAAAGAGGAAACATAAATCAGTAAAACCCTCATCTATTACATATTTATAATTGTACCATAAATTCACCATGGGGGTACATGTGCATGGACCAAATAATGTAATATTTTCCAATAATATCTCCACTAATAAAAGAACATCTACACTAGAACTATCATCCCTACCCTATATTTCCTATCATTTCTAATATTGATGATAGGACTCTCTAACTATATATGAAAAAACATGGTATATTGGTTTATCCCACTATGCCTAGCCACTACAACTATCAAAATTTTATAGGTTGGATGCTCATGTACCACTTCAAGTAGTTCACTAATATCCTAGTATCATCATGGTCTAGCCCCACCACAAAAGGATTATCCTTGAATGCCTCCATGAAACTATATGAATCTAATGATCTATAAAATACAATATCCTATGTGGATTAATGATATAATATAGGTACATCACATATCCCTTGCTACACAACAAATTATCTCAGTACTCTATTATATTTATGTATCTCCCTCCCTCACTCAAGATAATTGTTATGGATCCTCTCTCCACAAAGGAATCCACTTGTTAATACATAATTGCACTACCTCAAGTAGCATCTTACTTATCCCCTTATATTTTTCCTCAAAATACTAAACCCACCAATGCACTATTGGAAACTAATTATCCTCCATCACACTTGGAATTTCCAATAGGTGGAAGATTACTACATTCTCTTAGGCCCACACCTATAATAAAATATAGTAAACCAAGATCCTACCCATCTAGTACACCTTCATATGTAGTGTATGGTATATTTAGGTGAGTATAAAGGGCCACACATGAAAATAATTTGTTGGTCCTATATTGTGTCCATCATCAATCCCCAAGACCACGATAAATATATCCTTCTAGGGTCAGTCAAAAACATCCTTAATACTAGTGGTCATAAACGTACCATCTATATATTCACTTTCTAAAGGATATGTAACATGTCCTATAAATAATTTCATGGCTAATTGTTTATCCTATGTTAATCAAACCAACTCCCCTTTAAAAGAAACTTGAATTATGTGTTAAAAAATCTCTAGTGTTGTCATAATCTCCTTTATAAGGATATGGAAGATGTTGGTATTAAAATCATTACTTTGCTAAAGTCATAAATAGCACTAGATCCAACTCAATATTCAACATTAGGTCTATATGATGAATCCTCATTGTAGTAGGAAGAGCATATTCCACATCCAAAACATTAAGAGAGATTCCAAGGCATGAGGCCTTCACTCATGGTAGTCCAAAATTCCATAAAAAACATGTAAATACGGAAATAATCTATCATCCTATCTCCTTAAATATTTTAAATGCCTAATTTCTACCATTTTTCCCTTGGCATAGTTGTATTGTTTAGTGGTAATTTATCCACCAAACATTTATGCCATCCATGTGTAAATGTGTTTCCTGGAATTTGCACCACTAGGTACTTTTATATCACTTATCAAATGTGCCATAAAAATGAACTTGTACCACTTGGTGATTGCACCACTAGACAGTATTCACGTTTGTACAAATGCATACGCCACATTCATTTGCATTGGCATAAATGCAATGGCCTAGGAAAAATGTGTCATCCATACTTTTATATTTTAATTTTTAGAAAAATAAAATTTAAATACATAAACTTAAATATGTTCCTAAAAGCAACTCTTGGTCCTCTTAGTTATGGTTGAACAATGTCCATATGATGAGCCAATATCCCTATAGCTTCCATCAAAGATCTCTAAAACTACCATGCTAAGCTCTCTTTTCATAGATGTAGGTAGTAAAAATAAATTTAGTTTACCACCTTGTTGTATTAAGCCCTTGGTCCCCCAATTGACTTTTTCCCCTTCTTTTCTATTGTCCTACCTATCCTCGTACATATTCCCATTATAATTGAGTTTCCTTATAAAACTCATTTTCCCTCTAAAACTTAAGGGGGCACCACTAGGGCATATGAGGATTAATGATTCTTAAAGGTACAAATTTTGATAGCATATTTCAATTATCAATTCTCATACACATTACCATAAGTTAGCAACTCTAAGGGATAGAAATTATTGATGAGGCTATAAAATATCTCATTTTTCAAAAACACTTTAACTCTTTTTGCCTATTTAAAATTAAAATGCTATAGTACTTTCCAAGTATTTGATCATTATTTATGTTAATATTAAGTGTTAGTATAGTAAATTGAAGAAGATATTTTATTTATTATTTTAAACCAATTTATATGTATTTTAAAATTAATTGTATTATTTTAGCTTATTGAAAGGTAGAATGAAGTTAGTAATAGTTTTATTAAAATTTGAGGATAAGTCTATAAAAATGAAAATCCAATGGATCATCATTTTAGACTACTCTTCTCAACCATTCTATGCTATAGCAATGATCTAGAACTAGTTGTATATTTTTTTTAATAGTTGGGCATCAGCATAGTGCAAAAACTAGATCAGCATAGGTACATACATAATAGAATTGTAGAAAAAACACCAAAATAATCGAGGAAGAAAAATATAGAATGGTGGTAAAAAAGGAGGAACTAGCAAATTTAGTGGTCAACATGCTTTTTCAACATTTGGTCAAAATTTTTAGTCATATATTTTAATCAAAAACCAACCAATAAACAATAATGTCAAACTATGGATAAAGAGATAATGACCTGCTACATGATCGAGATCCCCTATTGTCAACCCATGCTAAAACATAACATAATTGCAAGAAAAATGGATCTATAAAAGTGTGCTAGAAGTTGTATATTTGAACTAGATTTATTTTAGACTTATTTCAATATGGTAAACAACCAATAAATATGCAAAAATAGGGTGACTTATCTAATTTAACCTATTGTTTCAAATTTGATTGGTCAAATTTAACACGTAGGCCTATGTAATCAATTTAGGATAGGTTGTTGCCCAAAATAAACCTCGTTCATAGGCTGAATAGTTAGAAATTTATCTATAAATAATACTATATGCCCATTGGGTAAATTTAGTAGACAAAGTAAATAGTTGAATAAATGATGTAGTGATTTGACCATTCACATATTGTCTCAATTTGAAATTTTCAGCCTTCTTGCATGAAATATTTTGACCCCTTAGACTATTTTATGTTGAATTATTCCTCCTTTTACTGAAAATCAGAGCAAGGGCCACTCTATAGAATAGTGAAAGGTCTATTAATGTTAATTCCATGTTTTTAATTATTTTATTTTCTATTATTTATTTTCAATAGTATAGTAGTATAGTCAAAGTGTTAAATCTATTTTTCCTATAGTTTTTGCATGCATTAATTTCTATTTTCCAGCAATGCAATTTCCTTTATTTGTAAAAGTGTACTATACTTTTCATTTAAATTCTGTAGTATATTTTTTTCCAACGCTATTTTATTTTAGCTTGTTGTTTCTAGTTAATTCTTGCAATTTAATTTTTATTAAAGCTAGTTTCATTTCAGCATTTAATTTTATTTTTCCTTTAACATGGATTGAGTTTCATTTCAGTTTGGATTAGTTTAGTTCTTTCAATTTTAGTTGGTTTATTTATACATTTAAATAGCATTTCTTTTAGTTTAAATTTTGGAATCTAGTATAGTTTTTTTTTAAATGCTACAAATACATTGTCATTCTTAGTTTTACTAGGCTAGTCTAGAACCTTGATATCCAAGATGAAATTCTAGGACTTCTATCACATATAGCATCAGAACACAACCCTACTTTACAGATATAGTTAAATTAAGAACATTAATGACACTAATCAAGTATCCCTACTAGAAAATTTAGGTATCTATGTCAATTTTGACATATTTATTGCATAATAAAGACATCAAAAAGGGGGAAAATGTAGATATCCTATTTTTGAGATCTTAAAATATATGGATCCTATTAACCAATTCTATAACAAACCAAACTAGTTGAATCTACTCCATTAGTAGATTTGAGGTATTTTTGCTTAAATGTATATATGTCGACCAATGCGTGTTTGCATTGGCTATATTTGTGTCAACCAATTGGATATCTTTTTTAGCAAAAAAATACAAACATACATCATTTAACTCTTTCAAAATCAATTTTAATTTTTAATAGTTAAATGACAATTATGGTAACTATATTTGTGTTGCAATGCAAATGTAGGGAGCACAAATGCTCTAGCATGAGTGGAATCTTAGAGGCATGTCCAAACTTCCTAACATGACCACACATGCTCATCCTTTGTCCATGACTAATACCCTTTGAATGTTGAACCTGTAGAAACTTCCCTTATAAAACCACCTAGGAAAATATATAAATAAGCCCCTTAAGGAGGGCATTTGAACTAATAATTATGCTACTAACATTTTGTTGTTATTTTTCTTGATATCTCACTAAGGATACTCTACCAATTTTATTTTAGGGTTTTAGTTTTAGTTATTTCTCTTACACCACCACAAGCATAATAATTAGCATAACATAACAAGTAAAGCAAGTCACCAATAAACTTCTTTAGTAGACGTAAAGGAGGCCATTGGATAACTATTGCAAGGTGGTACCCCAAAAGGCTTAGGTTATGTTATATTCCCTAATTTGCTTCTGGTTTCTTTTCCTTTATGTTATAGTCTCTCTTAACTTCTTGGTCTATCATATGTAGTTTATTGGATGTATATACTACTTTTATGCAGTTCCTCTAATGATCGTTTTGCATCTTGATAAATATTTACTTTTTTTATTTATTACTATACCTCTTTGCTATTACATTGTTGTTTAGTTACTACCCAATTATTAAATTTGTTTGTCAAATATTAAGCTCTTTTTTTCTTGGCATAGCATATCTTTGTTTTTTCACATGTATTTTATTTCATTCCATTTTACATTCATAATCCACTATAAAAATTATTTGCATTCCTTGACTATAATTAGGTACTTAATTTACTTTAACTATTTACAAAGAATTTGTACAATGGTGCATTTGGTTAGGTGGCAAAAATTACTTTTGGGAATTTAATATTACCTCATTGCCATCTATATTTTTGATATCCTAATTAAATTATTTATCCATATCTATTAATATAACACAAACATATAAACCCTAGACACTATACATATGCATTTCATTTCATCTTTTTCCTATATCAAAATATTATTTTCAATATGCATTGCACTTCTAAATATATAAAGCTTTCATAATGTTGCATCTTATCTATATATTTCACAATCAAATAAATTTGCACTACTTTATTTTAGTTAGATAGTGCAAATGTTATTAGTGCATATCTTTTATGTTTTATTTAATTTTCTTAGCTTTCATAAGTGATCAAGGATCTAATCTATCATCTCAAAAATATTCTCATCCTTTCTCTAGTGTGGAATACCTCTCTACTCACATATCTATCTCTATTGTGCTTACTTTTGTAGGATTTTTATTTTATGTTACCTAAATTATATTTTTGTTGGTAGAATTATAGGTAGCACAATTGCAACTAGGCATTGCATTTTCCTAAGGGGTAAAATCAGGTATTTCTATTTGAGAAACCCCTCTATTCTATAACTTACTATTAATTTATTGATTTTTGTGTTTAGATTATATTTTAGATTTTGTAACAAATTTACACTAAGGAAAACATTAATTTGTTTTTGATTATCCTCTAGATTTTGCTATACCAACTTGATTTAGGCAAGAAAAAAACCATATAGTTGCATTTTTGGATAGATTTGTTTGGATCAATTCCTTTTTTTCTTAATATTAAAATCCCTTTTACTTTTCTTTCACCCATTAAAAATTTAAAAGAGCACACAACATAGGACTATTTTCTTGCATTATATTCTCACATATTTTAAATTTTAGTTTTCATCTTTAATATCTATGCATAGATATTGATGGGGAGCCAAATTTTAACACAAATAAAAAGACTCAATTTTTATTCAGAAGCATGGAAAGATTACAATTTCAAATCGTGGAAGATTTACACAGTACAAAAAAATGCCAAAAGAAGCTGCAATCTTCATCTCTCCTGCCTGCTCAATCCTTCGAATAATCTCTTTTTATAATCACAGGTTCTTGCTGCAACTACCATCTGTAACTATCCCTGTAAACCATTGCAACGGTCCCCTAGAACTACCTTAACGACTTCTAGAACTGTCAAATGTCATTCTGTAACGGTCCGCAAAAAAGTAGCATGTCATGATATCATGACATCTCTTCAACCCGCCCTTCTCTCTCCTAGCCGGGTCGCAAAAATGCAACACTTTTTCCCTTTGGTCCATCTGTCACGATATTGCGACATTTTTTTGGCCTTGGTCATTCTTTGCCAACAGGTCGCGATATCACGAAACTTTTTTGGCTTTTGTCCTTGTTTTCCAATGTGTCATGATATTGTAACACTTTCCTTTGCCCATGGATTTTTTTTAAACTTGTCATGATATCATGATACTTTGTATGTCATGATATCATGAAACTTGCATTTGCTTTCTCCTCTGCTCAAAGTTTGTCACGATATTGTGACAAATTTCATGTCGTGATATCGTGACACTGGCGTTTTGCCCTTGCCTCTGTTCAAGTTTGTCGCGATATCGCGACAACTTTTATGTCACGATATCGCGACACTTGCGTTTTTCTCCCATAATTGTTCTGAGTTCATTGCAATATCATGACAACTTTTATGTTGTGATATTGTGACACTTGCATTTTGCGCCCACCGTTGTTCTGAGTTCGTCGCGATATCGCAACAACTTTTATGTTGCGATATCGTGACACTTGCATTTTATGCTTGGCTTTGTTCTGAGTTTGTCGTGATATCACGACAACTTTTATGTCACGATATCGTGACACTTACATTGTGCTCTTGGCTTGGTTCAAAATGCATCGTGATATCGTGACAACTTTTATGTCGTGATATCGCGGCACATTACCGCACTTAGAGTATTTTGTGTTTTTATTCACTCTTTATTTCTTTTGTTACAATATTGTGCTGCTACAACTAGATGCTCCTGCATCAAACACCCAGGGTAGATTGAGAAATGATCCTCACTTTTGGATGGTCAGAGGAAAACCCAGGCGATCAACCTCTGATTTGGACAACCAAGTTGCATCCTCAACAGGTCGGCCCTTCCACTTGACCAAATACTCTGAATATTGTCTATTTCAGGTACTTCTACCTTTGTGAGTGTCAAGTACGTCTTCGATTTCCTCTTTGTCTAGAGTGAATTCTAGAATTTTCCACATATCCAAACTGGGTGGCTCACTGCAACTTCCTTCATGATGTTTGACCAAGTCTAAAATATTGAAAATAGGTGAAATATTCAGCTCACTTGGTAGATCTACTTCATAGACATTTCTTGAATCTCGTTTACCTATGATCCAGCATGGTCCAAACCTCTTCATCTTTAGCTTATTGTAGGTTTTTCTAGGAAAACATTCCTTGCACAAGTGAACCATGACTTCATCTCCTATCTGGAATTCCTTGAAACACTGCTTCTGATCTGCTCTAGCTTTGTACATAGCATTCATTTTACTGATATGCCATTAGACCTCTTCATGTAAATTCTTCATGTGTGCTACAAAGTCTTCAAATTCAGCACTGTGCTTTTCTTTTGTATCTATCGGCCTCAACTCAAACATGTTTCTCGGGCTGTTCCCATGCACTATCTGGAATGGGGATTTACCAGTACTACGATTGATAGAATTATTATAAGCAAAATCTGCCTACAATAAAATTAGATCCCATCCCTTGGGTTTATCTCCTACCAGACATTGTAGAAGATTACCCAAACTTTTGTTGACTACTTCGGTCTGTCCATCAGTTTGTGGGTGGTACGTAGAACTGAACTGCAATTCTATTTTCATCTTCTTCCACAGAGTTTTCCAGAAATAACCCATAAATTTGGTATCTCTATCTGAGACAATGCTTTGGGGTAGACCATGAAGTTGTACTACCTCCTTAAAAAACAAGCCTGCAATATGAACATCATCACTTGTCTTCTGGCATGGAATAAAATGGGCCATCTTTGAAAAGCTATCAACAACAACAAAAATAGCATCATTTTCATGTTGTGTCCTTAGCAGACCAAGAACAAAATCCATACTAATGTTCTCCCATGGTCTCTTTGGTATAGGCAATGGCTAATACATTCCTATATTCTATCTTACTCCTTTCGCCATCTAGCGCACTCTACAACCCTACACAAATTTAGTCACATCCAGATGCAACTATGGCCAATGGTAATTCTCACTAATAAGAGCAATGGTCTTATCTCAACCAAAATGTCCTGCTAGTCCACCACTATGTTTCTCTTTGATCAAATTTTCCCTCATGGAACTTCTAGGAATGCACAACTGGTTCTTCCAAAATAGCATCCCATCTTGGATCATAAAATCCAACCACTTAGTGCGATCCATAGTAGTAGGAGACAAACATGTCGTCCATGCCTCTACAAAATCTGGATCTGCTGGGTATAAACTCTTGAGTTCATCAAACCCAACAACTTGCACTCTCATTTCTATCAACAAATTATGCCTTCTACTCAAGGCATCTGCAACTCTATTAGATTTTCCACTTCTATGCTTCAGGACAAAGGTATAACTCTGTAGGAATTCAACCCACTTCAAATTTCATTGGTTAAGTTTACCTTGACTGTTTATATACTGCAAAGCTTGATGGTCAGTATATAAAACAAACTCTTTGGCTAGAAAATAATGTCTCCATTTCTTAAGAGCCTAAATGATAGCATAGAATTCTTGATCATAAACAGAGTATTTCTTTCTAGCATCATTTAATTTTTTACTAAAGTATGCAACGGGTTTACCTTCTTGGATCAATACAGCTCCAATGGCATTGCCACTAGCATCACAGTCAACTTGAAACACTTTATTAAAATTTGGAAGTGCCAAAATGGGTTGTTCTATCACTTTCTTCTTCAATATGTCCATATTGGTACCTGCCTTGGTAGTCCACTTAAATTCTTTCTTAGCCCCTCTCATAGTTTTTGTTAGGGGTGCACAAATACTGCTAAAGTGTCTAATAAAATTTTTATAGAAACTTGCAAGACCATGAAATGATCTTACCTCTATTACATTCCTTGGGGCAGGCCATTCAATGATAGCCTTCACCTTCTCAGGATCCATTTTCAGACCCTCCTCTAAGATGACAAATCCCAAGTATATCAACTCTTTCTATATAAAATTGAACTTCCTCAAATTTATCAACTGCTCCTCTCGCAGCTTTTCAAAAATTGTCTGAACATGCATCAAATGCTCGTCCAATGTTTTACTAAAAATAAAAATATCATCTAGATAAACTATCATGAACTTTTCTAGGAAGTCTCGCAATACCTCATTCATCAGCCTCATGAATGTACTGGGTGCATTAGTTAATCCAAATGGCATAACTAACCACTCATACAAACCCTCTTTGGTTTTGAAAGCTATTTTCCACTCGTCACCCTCTCGAACACATATCTGATGATATCCACTTTTTAAATCAATCTTAGTGAAGTATTTAGCTCCACTCAAACAGACCATTATATTGTCCATTCTATGTAATGGAAATCGATACTTAATGGTAATCTTGTTAATGGCCCCCGAATTAGTGCACATTCTCCATTCTCCACCCTTCTTCGGTGCTAGTACTGTAGGTACTGCATAGGGACTCAAACTTGCTCTAATAAATCCCTTCTGCAACAACTCATGAACCTGTTGGTTCAACTCTTCATTCTCTATAGAAGAAATTCTATGGGCGGCCTTATTGGGTAAGCTAGATCCTGGCATTAAGTTAATCTGATGACTAATCTTCCTCATTGGTGATAAACCCTCAGGCACATTGTCTGATATAATATTAGGAAATTCTGCTAAAAGATGTTCAACTTCTGCTGGAATGTCTGTAGTATCTTCTCTCTTTATAGTAGGAATTAATGCATAACACATTGAATCCCTCTTTAGACCATCCAATTTTTTTTTGCCATCTACTAAACAAATTCTAGCATTATTGCATACCTTTTCCTCAACCTCCTTCAATGGCTTCAGTTTGTGGTGCACTCCATATTTTGTCAGGGAATAGGTATTTGCATACCCATCATGCACCGCACATCTATCAAATTGCCATGGTCTTCATAGAAACAAATGGCAAGCATCCATCAGCAAAATATCACACAGGACCTCATTCTAGTATCTTCCAATTTGAAACTTGACCAAGCATTGTTCACTAACCAATGCTCTATGATCCTTCTGCAACCATGCAATCTTGTATGGATGTGGGTGTTGCCTTCTTTCTAGCTTTAAATTAGTTACCATTTCCTTAGAGACAAAATTATTTGTACTACCATTATCAATAATAATATTATAGATTTTACCTGAACATTTGCACCTCGTGCAAAATAGGCTTTTTCACTGGTCTGGTTCCCTCTCTTCATTCAACAAGGTTCTCCTTGTGATCATCACTTCTCCTCACTCTGCTTCTTTAGAGTGCTCAGATTCAACACCATCCTCAGTGACTGTAGCTCGATAATTTGCTTCAGGCCTTCTATTCGGTGCCTCTTGGTGTTGGGGACACTCATATGATTGATGCCCCTCTTCCTCGTAATTGAAGCAGGTTCCACGAAATCTTCCTCTTCCATATTCGTGTCCACCTCTACCTCTTCCCCTTTGATAATCATTGTTCTGATTACGGGGATGGTATGCATTCTCCTCCTTCTATTCCTAGTGATTGCTTATTTCACCAATCTTTAGTGGGTCGTCATATTTACCTCCACTGGTTCTACCACCATTTCTTCCACCATGACCTCTTCCTCTCTGTTTACTATCAAATATTCGATTCAGTTTCTCTTCCACATTCAGAGCAAATTGGTAAGCATCTTCAATGGTGCACATTCGAACCAAACTTAATTCTTCTTGTACATTGGTTCTCAACCCATTAATGTAATGAGCTACTCTCTCTTTATTTGCTTCTGTATGGCTGGTTCTGATGGAAATTTTTAAAAATTCCTTTGTATATTCTTTAACAGACTTGTTGGACTGTCTCAAACTCTGCATTTTTTGCAACAGATCTAATTCGTAATCTTCTAGAATAAACTTTCGTTTCAGCTTTTCAACCATTCAATCCCACCTGGTGATCTTTTCTTTTCCTCTACGATTTTGTTCCAGCTACACTCCTTTCCACCATATGCCAGCATGGCCTTTCAACTTTGTTCTTGCAAATTTTATTCGATTTGGATCTTCAACCTCCTCATATTCAAAATATTCCTCCATATCGTTGATCTAATCAATCAACTCTTCTAGATTTAAATTTCTAGAATAAGTGGATATGTTAATTTTTGGCCTTTTCCCAATTTGAGAAATGGCTTTAATCATTCGAGCTTCCACAGAACTCATCACTTCTTCTTCTGATGGGTCATCAACTCCGCAAGCTTCATCATCACTCTGGTCTTCTCCTCTTGGCTCTACTCCTCTTCACAATTCTTCCTACAGGGCCTACACTTGCCTCTGTAATGCTCGAAAGTCTCCTTCAGGAACCATGTTCCTTCCAGCACCACAATTTCTTCATGACGGCATTCTTATTCACTTTTTTCCTCAGAACCCTTAACCCTAGATCTTGGTGCAAGCTGCCTCACGTTCGGTGCTCTGCTTACACACTCAAAATATTTTGGCTCTGATACCACTTGATGGGGAGCCAAATTTTAACATAAAGAAAAAGACTCAATTTTTATTTAGAAGCATAGAAAGATTACAATTTTGAATCATGGAAGATTTACATAGTACAAAAAAATGCCAAAAGAAGTCATAGTCTTTGTCTCTCCCGCCTGCTCAATCCTTCAAATAATCTCTTTTTATAATCATAGGTTCTTGCTACAATTGTCATTCGTAACTGTCCCTGTAATCGCTGCAACGGTCCCTTGGAACTGCCTTAATGACTTTTGGAACTATCAAATGTCATTTTGTAACGATCCACGAAAAAGTAGCATGCCGTGATATCGCAACATCCCTTCAACCCACCCTTCTCTCTCCTAGCTAGGTCACAAAAATGCAACACTTTTTTCCCTTTGGTCCATTTGTCATGATATCACGACAGTTTTTTGGCTTTGGTCGTTCTTTGCCAACAGGTCATGATATCGCGACACTTTTTTGGCTTTTGTCCTTGTTTGCCAATGTGTCACGATATCATGACACTTTGTATGTTGCGATATCATGACACTTGCGTTTGCTTTCTCCTCTGCTCAAAGGTCATCGCGATATCATGAAAAATTTCATGTCACGATATTGCGACACTAGAATTTTGCCCTTGCCTCTATTCAAGTTCATCGCGATATCATGACAACTTTTATGTCATGATATCACGACACTCGTGTTTTGCTCCCATAATTATTCTGAGTTCATCATGATATCGTGACAAATTTTATGTCATGATATCATGACACTTGCATTTTGTTCCTGCCATTGTTCTGAGTTCGTTGCGATATCGCAACAACTTTTATGTCGCGATATCGTGACACTTGCATTTTGTGCTTGGCTTTCTTCTGAGTTTGTCATGATATCGCATCAAATTTTATGTCACGATATCGTGACACTTGCATTGTGCTCTTGGATTGGTTCAAAATGCATCACGATATCGCGACAACTTTTATGTTGCGATATCGCGACACATTACCACACTTAGAGTATTTTGTGTTTTTATTCACTCTTTATTTCTTTTGTTGCAAGATTGTGCTACTACCACTGGATGCTCCTGCATCAGATATAGTCCTTTAGCGAGAGAGAGATAGAGAGAGAGAGAGAGAGAGAGAGAATGAAATTAAATAAGTAAATTAATGAAATGATTGTTAAATGAGAAAATGAAAAATTTCTTTATAGTGGATGAAAAAACGATTTAGTACAAATGATGAACCATATTAATCTTAGGTGTATAACATGCTAGAATTATAAAAAATGGTTTATTACAAATGATGAACCATATTAACCTTAGGTGTATAACATGCTAGAATTATGATCTTACATTGGCAACCCTCAAATTCAAATAATGAATATGATTCACACTTCAAGATAAGTCCCTTATATCTATTAGAGTCCTCTTAGCCATTGTCTAGTGACTCTTTGGTTGCCTACATAGGTATGGAATAATATCAAAGAATAAAAATCTATATTGAGTATTTTGTGAGTAAGATAAAGTCCTCTCACAATATACCACTACAACATAGCATCCACCAAAGGTATGATATAATTATCCCTAAGATTCAATTCTAAAATAAAAGGATTAGAGTGGACTTGTAATCCTTCATATTGAAATTCTAAAGAAGATCCAAAGCATACATGGGCAGTGAAATGATAATGCTAGAATCTATTTCATCAAACTAAATCCCCAACAAATAGTGTACAAACCCAAAATATATCATTTAAAAAGTAGAACAAACTTGTGACTTCATATCCTAGGTCAAAACATAAGAACTATTAGTTATGACAATATCATAAACATATAAAAAAATCACCAATGTTGTCCTATATTCATATTTAATATAAACATCATCTTTGGGGTCACATCACCAATACCCATAACATGGAAAAATGGTATCTTCTCAAACAATACATGAGAAGCATACTTAATTATGTACAAGGACCTAATTAGATGGTAAATAAAAGGACTATGTTCTGCAAGCTTAATGATAGGTGGCTTTTACATGTGGATATCCTTTAAGTCCATTCTACTTGTGTATGCAAATGTATCAAAATAACACACCCATATAGAACCATTTACAACCAACTATATTATTCCCTTCTAGAAGAGAAAACAAATCCAATACCGTATTCTTCATCAAGCTGTCTAATTGTATAAACATAGCATATTTGCATTTTAGTCATTCTTTATCCTAAGAATATGCAACAAGATCTTTAGAATGAAGAACATTTGAGATAAATTTTCAATAATAAACCTTCTAATGTTGCTCTATAGACAAAATTGACCTTTCATACATTGTAAGTATATTAACCTACTTTGGTGTTGGATGAAAAATAAAGAGTCACATAGACCCTAAGGAAAAGCAACATCATAAGCTGAATATGAAGAATTAAAATCACTATTTCCACCCACCTAATAATCCAAATCTAAAGCACACTAAATTGATGTTTCCTACTTGACATACCCTAAATCTAGAGAAGAAGGTGCTATCAATGATGTTGCTCATGGTAGGGTAAAATTAATATGCAATGGACCTCCACTCAAAAATGAATATGAAGAAAATATTCTAATGAGAAAGAGGTTAAAAATATATATAAAAAATAAATAAATATAAAATAGTTAAAATATTAAAAGAATCATTTGTCAATAGTTAAATTGGTGGGATGGAAGGAGCACTTGGAAGGACCTCATAAAAATGTTATCTCTCTAAAAAAAAATATTATAAACTTTAGGGTCATAAACGTGATGTGCATTTGAGGTATCTAAATACCTATAGATTATCTATGACTATTTGGTATCTTCTTCTTTTAAATATAGTTGAGGATGTGAACCAATTTTGAAGATCCAATGACATGAAAATTAAGACACATGAGGTTTATCCTTTATAAAGCTCTCAAGAGATGTCATTCCATTCCCTTCATATGAATATTTTTTATGATGTGTGCTACACAAGTGACATATTCAACCTAACATTTATGCTTCATTCCCTTGGCATAAAGGATACATTTTTTCACCTCTATGATTACCTTGTTCTTCCTTCTACCCATACTATTATTATTAAAAGTATAGTGAATAGTACTCTAAAAGGTGTCCCATGAGAAGCCAAAATCATGGAAGATATGACCTATCTACTCACCTTCCTCATTTATCCTAAGACATTTTATTTTTTTTGTCCACCTAAGTCTCTACAAGAGTCTTGAAAGTTTTGAATCTCTTAAATAATTCATCCTTTCTAGAAATAGTATACAACCACACATATCTAGAAAAACCATTAATAGAAATTATGGAGTTCCTATTTCAGAAATAGAGGTGGTAAACTCATAGGTCCACAAATTCCACTATGTATGATCTATAAGGGGTGTGAGGTCTATCTTAAATTACATTTTCAAAATGTCTCCTATGATGATTTCCTAGAATACATCTCTCACTTGCATCACTTGGAAGGGATATGTATGAAATTACAATGGCCATATGATGATAACTCATGTGTCTCAAATAACTATAACTAATATGCCTAACCCTCTAATGACATAAATTATTGTCATTATATGCATGTGTAACCATAGCAACAAATTCTTCTTTCCCAAAATAAAAAATAAAAGAGGTAGTCCTTTATTCAAAATTATACATTTGGTCTAACTCTTCACAATGGCTAGAATCAACACTTTTTTTTATCTATATATTTAATTACCAAGTAATTATGCAATGATTCTAAATTTTTATTTGTACATATAATGGGATGAATAGAAAAGATATTAGAGCCTATATTAGGGATTGTTAGTCTCACAATGACACTAATAAGCGGGGGTGAATCAGTGTAGCTCTTTAAAACTTAAATCTTCAACACTCAAAGCCAAAACAATGAAAACATAAACCCAAATAAAGCAAGTATAAAAAAATAACATCGCACAACACAAGATGTACCAAGGTTCACCGATTTGGCTACATCCCCAAAAATGACTATTTAGACTCCCATCCAAATACAGCCTTTGGAAAGCACCAAATTTACAATAAATTTACCAGCACCCACTAGAATGAGCACCAAACCTTGATTTATCTGCACCAACAAAAAGGAGCACCAACCCCTGATTTATCTGCACCAACTGAAAGGAGCACCAACCTCTCTACCAAGCACCCACTTGATTTTTATATTGATAATAAAATGACATATATGAATGTCTTCACTGAAACCATAACCCTCTATGGTCTGTAAGCTCAAAATCTAAAACTTTCTATTTCACCTAGTATAACTTCCCTCTCTCTGCATTACTCAAAATTTGAATCTTATATTCTCATAAAAATAACTGAGTTTTCTCTTAGCTCGTTCTGCAAATTGATAAATTTTTTATGGGTATTGTGCAAAACTTTATCAAAAAATAATATCGGATAGCAATATGTTTTGTGCAAGAATGTATAACTGGATTCTTTGAGATGTTAATGCCAAAGGTGTTATTGCACTTAACTAAAATTGGCTTACTAAAATTAATACCAATGTCCTTCAGAGTTTGTTTCATCCATAACACCTACGTACAACACGTTGTCGTAGCAATGTATTTTGCCTCTGTTGTGGATAAGGATACTAACTCCCATTTCTTACTATGCCATGTGACCAACCTGTATTCAAGATAGAATGCACCTCCACTGGTACTCTTCTTGTCATCTACACATCTTGCCCAATATGCATCTAAATATGCAATAAGGGTGAAGTACTTACCTTTCGGATACCATAACCCATACTCCATAGTACCCTTAAGGTACCAAAGAATCCTCTTCACTATTGTCACATGAGTCTCCTTGGGACTAGCCTGAAATCATGTTACCATGCATACTGCCTGTAAAATATCGGGTCTAGTAGTTTTCAAGTATAGTAAGCTCCCAATCATAGATCTATACATAGTTTGATCAACATGTGGAGATTTGTCATCCTTGCTCAACTTGCAACCTATCATCATGGGAGTGCTAACTGCTTACAATCCTCCATTATGAACTTTTTCAGCATCTCTTTCACATATTTAATTTGAGAAATAAATATGCCCTTCTCTTTTTTATTAGCTTGCAATCCGAGGAAATATGAAATTTCACCAATCATTGAAATTTCAACTTCTTTTTGCATCTTGTTTGCTAAATATTTACACAACTCATCTTTGTTGCTACCAAATATGATATCATGTACGTATACAACAAGAACAATATGATGACCATTTTCTGTTTTGACATACAAATTACTATCCACCATACCTTTCTTGAACCCTTGCTGAGTAAGATAATTCTCTAGCCTTGCATACCATGTTCGGGGTGCCTATTTTAAACCATATAACATTTTCTTCAACTTGCAAACCAATTTGGGATCATCACCAAGCTGGAAACCATCTGGATGCTCAATATAACCTCTTCTTTAAGTTTCAAATTCAAAAATGCTGATTTCATATCCATTTGATAAACTTTGAAATTCTTGTAAACTGCTAAAGCCAGAAACATTCTAATTGCCTCTAGTCTGGCCACGGGTGCAAATGTTTCCTCAAAGTCAATACCATCAACTTGTGCATAGCCTTTGCATACCAATCTTGCTTTGTTCTTGACTACCTCTCTGTCTTCATTCAATTTTGTTTGAAAGACCCACTTAGTACCGATTAAATTTTTATTTGCAGGCCTTGGTACTAACTCCCAAGTCTTGTTTTTCTTGATCTAATCTAATTATTCATTTATTGCCTTTACCCAAATTTCATATTTTCTTGTATCAACAACATTTTTGGGCTCAATGTTGGATAATAAATAGTAGCTACTTACTAATCTTCTTCTTGTTTGAACACCAACTGTGGGGTCTCCAATTATTTTCTCTCTAGGATGATCTTTCTGCCAACTACCTATTTTGAATTTCTTTTTTTCTTCCACTTTTGAATCATTGTTTGAATCTTCTAAGTCAATTTTTGGTTTCTTTTCTATTTTCTTTTGCTCATCTCCTTCAATTACCTCTTCATAAATTGTGTAGTTCTTTTCATAGCTAATTACCCGTTCCCTTCCTTCATCAACTTTAACATCGACACTATCCACAATTTTCCTTAGCCTCTTGTTGTAGCATTTGTAAGCTTTGTTTTTTGATGAATAGCCAATAAAAATACCTTCATCCTCTCTATATTCAAACTTACCAAGGTTTTCTTCAGTTATTTTGATGTAACACTTGCTGCCAAAAACTTTAAAGTATCTTGTTGTTGCCTTTTACCGAACCACAACTCAAGGAGTTTTTCTTTCATGTGACATCAACATGCACTTATTTTGGATGTATACCACAGTATGGACTACCTCTTTCCAAAATATGTATGCTAATTTGCTCTTAGTCAACATAGTCCATGCCATTTCCTACATTGTCGTGTTCTTTATTTCTACCACACCATTATGCTGAGGTGTCCTGGCTATTGAAAACTGTCTCCTAATGCCATATTTTTCACAATACTTTGTGAAATCCTCTAAAATGAACTCTCCTCATTTGTATGACCTTAAAAATTTAATCATTTTTCATGTTTGATTCTCAACTTGGTTTTTGAAAACCTTGAACATCTCAAAACCTTATGATTTATGCTTCAAAAATAGTACCCATGTCATCCTGGAATAGTCATCTATACACAACATGAAATATTTGTCACTGTTTATGCTTTGCATTCTCATGGGTCCACATAAATTAGTATGTACTAGTTCCAAAGGTTTGCTTGTGTAGTACTCTTTTGTTTTAAATGAGACTCTAGTTTTATTCTCCTTTTGACATGAAGCACAAATGCTATTTTATGGTTTTCCATTGGTGGGAATATCTCTCACTACTTTCTTTGAGCTGATTTTTACTAGATTGTCAAAACTGATATGACTGAGCCTCTTGTGCCATAACTAATTCTCTTCTTCCTTTCCAATCAAGCAAGATCCTTCTTAAGTATTTGAGAGAGTGTACAGGTTGCCAGATGTCATTGATCTGGTTGATATCAACTTACCATTGTTTACCTTTATGACTTCACAACCTTGCTTCTTAAATATCACTTCACGACCTCTATCACAAATATGACTTAGGCTCAGCAAGTTATGCTTCAGACCAACCACAAACAAGACTTCTTTTGACTTGATTTTTTCATCACTAGTCTTAACTAAACCTCTGCCAACTATATTAGCTCCATCATTGTTTCCAAACTTTATTGAACCACCTTCATATTGCTGCAACTTCTCAAATTTTTTTTTGTCACCTGTCATATGACTGGAGCATCCACTATCAAGTATCCATGGTGCAAATTTATTTTGCACTTTAAATGTCATATGTATGATCAAGTATTCATTTTCTTCCTTAGGTCGCTCTTTTTCTTTCCACTCAGGTTTGATTACAATTTTGGGCTCTTGTTTTGGATTTTCTTTTTCAGTAGCTTGTGCATGTTTTTTGGGAAATTTTCTATTTTTTCTTATTTCATTTGGCTGAAATTTTCTTCCCTGAAATTGATTTGATGCAAATGTACATCGACAATTTCTTGCAATATGCCCAAAATTATGATAGTTATAACATTCTACTACATAATCCATCAAAGGTGAAAAAGCATTTCTATTCGTAAAATTCCTTGGTCCTACATTATACTTGCAATCTGAGATCTTATGTCCATAACCATTGCATTTAAAATGGTAACCATAAAAGAGATGATTGAACCTGGGTGGTGGTCTTTGCCTTGTTGTCGTAGGAGCCATAAATATTCTTCTTCTTTGATGTGTGACATTGGTGAAGCCATCATTGTCAATTCTCATTTCATGCCTTCCATTATTGCTTTTCTTTGCATGATTCATTTTTTCTTGATCAACCCATTTCTTCTCTTCATTCTTTGTGGATTATTCATTTATGGCCTTTGATCCATTTGATGATTCTCCTTCATCAAAACCCAAACCAAATTTGATTCCTATAGTATTTTGTATATTTATGATCTTATCCAGATTCATAGAAATTTCTTCACGTTTATGATAACAACTAATTTTCTGATTCATCTCTTATAGCTGCATTCTTAAACCAACAATCTCTTCTTCTAGCTTGCTGCAATAATATATTTTCATGGTTATTTGCACTTCGAGATCTTCGAATATTTTCTTGGATTCTTCTATCTGTACTTTCAAATTTGTTATGATTTCATTTGCATCCTCAAGTTTTCTTGAAATTTTCTTATTTTTTTTCTTTCTATCTTCAATTCATCTAGAGCTGCAATTAGTTCCTCTTCCAAATTCACTTCTATGTCAATTTCTTCTTCATCACATTCTTGTTCTTTTTTTGTTTTTCTTCTTTGAGTGCCATGAAAAGAGGTTCACCTGTTTCCTTTTCAGAATCCTCACTAGAGCTATCTTCTAATGAACTAACATTCTTGGAGATGAAACTTTTTTTCTTGAAGTTTCCTTTTCTAAAATTTGTTTTTTCTTCCAGTCACTTATTTCTTCGTGTAATCCTTCATCACTTTTTTTCTTCTCATTAAGTGGAAATTTAGCTGCAAAATACCCAATTCCTCCACAGTTGAAACATTTAAACGATAACTTTCCTCTCTATTTTTATTTTCTCCTTTTTAGTTTTTGAACAAAGTTTTCTTTCATTTCATCTGATGTCTCTTCTTCCTTGGATTCTTGTGTTGCTTTCATATTTTTATGGGCTATAAAAGTAGCTTCTCTGTTTGTGGGTTTATATTTTCCTATTCTCATCTCATATGCAATCAAAGAACCATGCATATCATCCATACTAAAAGAATTTAGATCTTTAGCTTCTTCTATAGCTGAAACTTTAGAATCAAATAATTGAGGAAGGGATCTTAATACCTTTTTCATGATGACAACATATTTTATTTCCTCATCGAGTCCTCTAATCGCATTATAGAATTCATTAACTCTCAACATATATACCTCTATATTCTCATTGTCATTCATATTTAATACTTCAAACTGAGCTCGATGTGTTTGTAACTTGGCCTCCTTGATCTTAATGTCTCCTTCATGAATGCTCTTCAGTTTATCCCATATTTCATTTTCAGTTTTACAACCCATAATCTTTACCAATTTATTGTCCACCAATCCACACATAATAGTATTATTTTCTTTTTAGTCATTATCAAATAGTTTCTTACCGGTAGAATCATTTGGAGAAGTGGTGGATATTTTGTATCCACTATCTACTGAATTCCAAATATCGTATCCTAAAGCACAAATATATGTCTACATCCTGAGTCTCTAAAATGAATAATTAGTTTTGTCAAACAATGGTGCTTTGTTTTATGAGAAGCCTTCACCACCTGCCATTATGTCACTTCCAAGATCACCCTAGTCGATTAAGCCTATTCAGGAACCTCACTTTGATACCAATTGTTAGTCTCACAATGACACTAAGAGGGGGGGTGAATCAGTGTAGCTTTTTAAAACTTAAATATTCAACACTCAAATCTAAAACAATGAAAACATAAAAACAAATAAATCAAGTATAACAAGAGAACATCACACAACACAAGACGTATCGAGGTTCATCGATTTGGCTACATCTCCAAAAATAACTGTTTGGACTCCCATCCAAATATATCCTTTGCAAAGCACCAACTTTCTAATCAATTTACCAGCATCCACTGGAAGGAGCACCAACCCCTGATTTATCTGCACCAATAGAAATAAGCACCAACCCCTAATTTATCTGCACCAATAGAAAGGAGCACTAACCCCTCTACCAAGCACCCACTTGATTTTGATATTGATAATAATATGACATATATGAATGTCTTCACTGAAACCAAAACCCTCTATGGTTTGTAAGCTCAAAATCTAAAAATTTCTATTTCACCAAGTATAACATCCCTCTCTCTACATTACTCAGGATTTGAATCTTATCTTCTCATAAAATTAACTAAGTTTTATCTTAGCTCGTTTTTCCAATTGCTAAATACTTTATGGGTATTGTGCAGCACTTTGACTATGAACTTCTCTCAAAATTTCAGCCAAAATGGATATCATATGAGAAAGTTATGCCCAAAATACTGAAATGACATTTTTCACCATTCTACAAAAATCACGCATTTTCACTCTTTATTTTTCTCCACACACACTTCTCTCTTCACAAAATAAAGTCCGAAATTTTCAATAAAATCCCTTGTCACTTAAAAAGAACACACTTGCATTCTTTTTCTCTTTTCAATTTTAAAAATATTTTCTTTAATGAAGCTTCTTAAAACAATATAACTTCTTTTTTTTATTTTGAGAAGGCATTTCGTCAAACATGTCACATGCAAAGAATTGACACCTTACTCCTTCTCTTACTTCGGATCCACGTGACACCTCAAAAAAAAATGAAAGATGCTCTATTTGATGCCTTGAAGGTGTAACAACACTGTAACCAAAAGTTTGGCGACTCTGCAAGGTCGAAATGGCCAATTGAAGGATTTTACACAAGTGGAACAAATTCACATGAAAGTGACCTGTACCGTTTTTACAACAATTATAACTCTCACCTCATAACTCTGTTTTCTTTGAAATTTTAAATGTAGAATATTTGCAATTCTTACTGCATCCAATCTGAATCTCATTATATAAATCCTTACGGTTCACCTATACCACCTCCATGAAAACTGTTGCTGACACACTTTTTCCAAAAAGAGCGTTTTTGTGATAGTCTTGCAATGCTTGTAACATTCACCTCATTTCTCTTTTTTGGTGGAAATTAGGAACATATGTTCTTAAAGATAACAACCACCTCTAGTTCAAATTTTTCTATTAATTTTTTCTCAGTTTGGTTGCAGTGCTTCTGACAAAACTACCCTTTTCGACATGTGCAACCACTTGCCAAATCATCTGCAAAGATACTGGAAATGTCACTGATCAATCCAAACATTGTTCTGAAACCTCCAAAACTATTCTTGAATATTTCCTAACATGCTGGTATGTTCCAAACTGATCCATCCTATCCAAATGCGCTTGTGATGACTTTTGCAATTTTTTGATAACTTCTTGATGATTTTTTCAACTTTTGCAAATTTGCACAAACAACCTATAACAACTTCACCCAAACATCAAAAAGCATTGAAAATCACTGTATATACTCTGAACAACCTCCGAACAACTATCCACTACATCAACCTATCCATATGAGTGTGTTGACAATAATGACAATACTATCGTTGCACCTTGCTCAACAAGGATATGAAGTGCTTGATAAAAAAGGAAGAACCAATGTTGATCTCTCCACATCCTATAATCCTTATTGAATAATCATCTTCAATGGCAACACACTCCCTTAAATATGGTTTATGGTATCCATGTAGGATATATTTATGCTTCATCATGTGCTTAGTTGTCCTTGAATTTATATTCCACTCTTTATAATAAATGGATATCCATTATGCAAAATGAAAAACTATTGCTTATTTTGCATGCTTCTAGTTGATCATAAAATTAATTTTGTACCTTTGTATTATTATTAAATTTTATTCTCATTAATGTAAATAATTCGTCATTTACTAAAATAACAAATCATCCATCCACAAAAATAATCTACATAATGAGATAGAGATAGCAATATCCTTAAGGTAGGGTAACACCAATAATACTCTTTAAGGAAGGAATAAATTCATAAGACATTCTAATATCAAAGGGTATGCTATGGGAAAACATAATTACAAGATAATACTAAATTTGAATGTTGATTATTGCAATGACAAATCCATTCTTTATATACCCATCTTCAAATCTTACTTCAGGAATCCAACTTCTAAACTCTTATCCCACTCATTAGTATAATATAATATTATAATATACTCAACCTTGGGTTATGTTTGATTGATATCAACTATCCATAATACCCCATATACAATATAATATCACAACATTGTATACCCATATTGAGGTACCATAGAATTCCACCCTCCTTACAAATATTTTATGCTCAAAATATGAAAAGAAAATAAATAATATTATGTTATCATAAATGTTGGCAATTGGTACCAATATTGATCATTAATCGATCCATATTAAATCTTGATTGGTGGTGGTCTTGAATAAAATCAAGCTAACATTATACCACTTGAAAATCCATATCTACTACATTGGATCAATTCTTATGTTTCTATACTCTAATATTCAAAGTTATTGCTCATTTGGTTTTGTGATGTTGTTGTATGACTATAAAATTTAGAATTACTATCATACTTGATACCTTATAGGTCTAAAATAATAGTAATACCCTATGTCATACCATATCATATTTTTCTTCCTTTGATTCTTAAATATTTTTTTAACTTCTTCTTCACACTCTTTTCTAGTGTTCCCTTTGTGTGGAGCATCATTGTTCTCATATAGCAATTCCTTGCATTTCTTTTGCTATGTATTCCTTGGAATCTATTATTGTCTCTGTTGTAGACTTAGATTTTGATTCATCTATTTATGCTTTAATTTTTTCTTATACCACAACTACTTATTTATCCTTGGATCCTTACTCCTTAAGACAATAAATATCCTCTAGAGTTATCTTTTTATTTTTCACAACAACTTCATGAATTTCTTTTGCATATTAATGTTAACAATATCTAAATTATCCAACCAAGGATAACCAAGAACAATATCCACACATACATCATAATAACATGGAAATATAGATGCAGATCATATTTATCCATAGTGATCTTCAAATATTAAAAAAATGAAACATTATCACCCTCAGTTTGTATGTCCTTAATTTTTGTTGCTCGAATATGTAACCTCTTAGTCAAATCAATAATAGCAAAGTTATACTTAATTTCTTGGGTTTAAGGAAATAATGAACTTTTTCTTTTGAATCCAACCATGAACCTACAAAAAAGAATTTTGAGACTTAAAAAAAATTATCCAACAACTATTTATCCTATTTGACATCAAAGGTGTGGTTCCCTTAGCCTACAAACTATCATTCTTATATTTTATTTCAAATACTTGCTTAAAATTTTCTTTTTAAATTTCTTTTGTACATCCTTGAGCCATGTTATAATATGGATTCTATTGACTTAATAATGCTTGCTCTAATACTTTCTAAGTCAGTTTATAATGATGAGAAATACAAAAACTAGCAAAACAAAAGTGAGATTCTCCTCTAAAATAATAAATAAGCTTAAGGTTCTAATAAAAATCATTAAAGTATAAGGACTTAAAATATTTCCATAATTTTTTAACATCAATATCTTCTCAAGAAGCTATTTTTAACTTCGCAAGCTCACATCCCAACAAAAAAGGATAATGCACATGAGGGTTTTATGAAAATATATATCCCTATTAAATTAAAGCTAAAATTTCTTGTATATAATTAGACCCAAAAAATATTTTTCTCAACAATGGATGATTTGCTTACCCCAATTTAAATACATATTAAATTTCAATTACTAATTTGAAAATACATTATCCCTATTCCATATGACTAACTTCACAAGGATGTATCTCCCTTAATTCTACTTCAATTCCTTTATATGATAATTTATTTTGGACCTCTTTAAATTTTGAACTAAATAATGGAAGAATCATATCAATTGGACAGCTTTACACAAAGATATAACCTCCAATAATTAAGATATTTTCTTAAGTAAATTACCCTAATTCTACAATCTACAAAGAACAAACCCCACAATTGCCAAAATTATTGATTTGATACCACTTGCTATGAAACTTTATTCTTCGTAACATAAATCATTCATCAATTACTGAAATAATAAATTATCCATTGATAAATAGTTCTACATAGTAACAATCCATACAACAAGAAAATATATATATAATACCCTTAAGGTAGGGAAACATAAATAATACTCCTTAAGAAATGAATAATTCCATAATATCTATCAATATGATAGGGCAATCCATGGGTAAATATAATAATAAGATAATATTATATATGAATGATTATTATTACAATGATAATTTCTCTTTTTTATATATCCATTTTGTAATACTATTTTGGGGATTTGACTCTTAAGCCATTGTCCCACTAATTATTTTAATATAATAAACCTTGGGTTATGTGTATCCCATGCCAACTATCAATAATATCCCTATATAATATAATATCATATCAACAGTAAGTAATTATTCCATAGATAAAGAATCAAGCTCAACATCCAACTTATTTATTTGTGTATAATTAATGTGATCACACAATCCCTAAAATTTCTCAAACAATACCTTGGGTTTGTGGTGTTTCTAACATGGGTGTTATATACATTTTTAACATGAAGTTATATAATATGATGAGTATATTTCTTCTTATCCATGTAAACTTACTTTCTTTCTTTAGAATGTGCAACACAAACTTGATCGTTCACATATTTGAGTAACCCCTTACTCTAGAGCCAAGATTTGATCTTGATTTTCCAACTAGCCTGGATTGGAACACTCAATAATGGCACATGGTGATCCATAACTATCCTTCTAAAAACTTAAATCCTATATGTAGTTATGATAAAAAAATAATACCACCAATATCAAAATTTCTTAAAAAAACATGATTTAAAAACAAATGGGCTCAAAATGATTTTGTATACAAATGTTATGGACTCCATATTTTTGACATAAAAATCACATAAAAAATCATCAAATATCATTTAAAAAATTTCAATAGCTATAGCAAATGAGATATTTCCATATGTCATTGCATTAGTGGATGCCAAGTGTACATTGTCTAGATATCATACTAGTGAATCATATCCTACCACTTATCATGATCATGGGACTATCACATTTTATGTTGACTATGCAAACCACTATATAGGGTACTTAGAAACTAAAATTTCATGACTTGTTACACATTAATTGGTTTTTTTATTTGCAAATCATGATACAACACTTATTGCATCTTGATTGACTCTAATATTTATGCTTCACCAAGTCTACAATTGACTATGCAAATGATTTGGAGGAAAATAATCGATGGATGTCGTATTTATGAATACCATGTGGTGCATGATTTATCACATCAACCATAATATAACCTGTCATGTTGATCCTCATTCCATATAACATATTTGTATCTATATTTTTTGACATTTCTTGTACCAATGTAGCTATTATATCACCTGTATGGATTATTATATTATTTATATGAATTTCCATATCACATGTATGAATTACCATGTATCCTACCACCTTAGTTACCATGTTACCTATAAGAATTATCACATCACCTATATGGATTTCAATGTGTCATGCCACCTCAATTGATATTCCAGTTGCATAGATTACCACATGTTGTCATAGTAGCATATCCTTATAAAATAGTGACATCATCAAGAGGCATTTCATTGCATAGTATTATGTTATTATATTTTATATCTCATTAAGCCAGTATTAATCCTAATGACATCACCATTAAAAGGGTTATGTTGTTGGAGGATTCAAAATCAATACCTACTTCTTTCAATACCTTAACATGGTATTTACTAACCATCATCCCTAAGGTACCTCTTACAAGGTAAGTGACATATATTAAATTTAAATGAACTAAATTTATCAAGTTTTCTTTTCTTATCTTTGCATGATGCAAGAATGCATCAATGTAATGCATGTACACATATCATTTTGTTCCCACAAGGATAGTTATTATCCATTGGAATATTCCTCTTTAAAAATTAAAAATCTATAATTTTGTAAAGAAAAATAATTTAAAAATGTAAAAAAAAGTCTCACATAGGTAGAATGATCAAAATTGTTCAATAGGGACCCTTGAAATTTCATAAACAATCTAGAAATATCATGGTTTATTTTTATTTATCATGGTTTTTCATACAAACATTTTTTTGAATGCAACCAACCAAAATATTCTTTATGTAGCAAAAATATTATTTGCCTAATTTAGGAATTTTGTCAATCAAGGGTGTTTGCTAAGAATAAAATCCTACCAATGGCTTTATTGGCACAATATTTTTCTAAATTATTTTAGACTATTTTTCTTCTTTTAAAGGGTCAAGTAATATTTCTTGACATATATTCTTCTATTGAAAAAAAGAAGCCAAAATGAAAAGTAAATTTATTTTTTTGAATTTTTTTGTAAAAGGTATGAGATTTTAAAAAACTTAAAAATCTAAATCCTAAAAATTGGACATCCATATATTTATAAATCAAAATATATAAAGAAAATTAATTGCCAATTAGGGGGAAAAAGTAACCTACCTATGAATAATTTTCATGGAGCAAATCTACTAAGTAAGATCCTTACAATTCAATTTTTCCTAGGGTTATTCCAAGGGGGACAACACAATGGTTTAGGATTTGGCTCTTCTTTTGGAGGTCCAAGGTTCAAAATGTGGTATGGGAGAGTGTGTGAGGGGGTGGGTGTGTGGTGTTTTTGTGTTAAATTCCCTACCGATAACCATAGCTCTCAGCTTTACAAGGGGTCATGGTTGGGAGTATTGCCTAGGGTTTTTATAGAAATTAAAAAATATATTTTGTAATCCCACTATTAGCATTCCAAAAAATATATCCTTAGCTACTCTAAATGTAGTTGCCCTTCAAAAATTCCCTTGAAGCTAAACTATTAACAACAAGCAATTGAGTAATGAAAATTAAAATTTGATACCATGTAAGTTTTTGTAATAGTTTTTAGAAATGGATAAAATTAAAATATTAGCTAGTATTACTAAAAATAAATGCATATAATACTATGTAAAAAATATATGGGTTCCATGGACATAAAATAATCTCACTATAAATGAATATAATTACACTTTAGCCAATAATGAAATATTTTGTATGATGGGGTATTTATATCCAAATACAAGTTATCTTCATATCGATGTTGAGAGATCCATGTTAAGGATTGAAATAAAAAATATATTTTAAAGTACCTTTTTCATGGTTTATAAGGGCCTAAAGGGCTTATATCAAGAATACAATACAAATTTTTGTCATGGCCTTAAGAGATGTTTAAGCACCACATATTTCAATAGCTACAATCCCATCACTCATCTATTTTGGATTTGAGTAGAGAAAATATGTAGGTGCAAATAACTTTTTATTATCTTCTACATCAATTTTTTAATTATGGTAATAATATAAACTTTGGATAACATCTCAGCTATGTTAGTCTTAGGAATATTAAACAAACTTATTTTTACTTTCTTCCTTCTCTTCAATTATCACTATTTTTCATGAATTAACCTAATGGTAAGACTTTGAAAATTCAACTAGGAGGTTCAAGGTTTGAATCCAACTACGAATAGAGTTGTACACCATACTTTGATAACTAAGGTTTTGTTGGATTAACATATATTGGGTAAATAACATCCTCTATTAGGGTTATCTCATATGACATATGGTATTTTCGATGTTAAAAACCTATTTTACTTTACTCTTATTTTACTTTACTCTTACCTTTAATTTTGGATGAATTCCAATGCCTCTAATATTTCTTACATAGCTCTATATATTTCATTAATAATATTTTCATTCAATTAGGGTTGTAATTGTTTCCTTTATCTTTTTCTTATGCATTATTTAATATATCATATTTAGATAAAATACTAAAATGATGTTGAAATTGAGGATCAAACCAATAGATGATCATTTATTGAAAACAAAAATACATGAAAGTAGAAAAATATTAAACATATAATAGAGTATGAAGGTCTAAATATTTAATAATTTTAAACTATGATCATCAAGAAAGAATATCTCATAATTTAAAACTCATTTACTCAAAATAAAAATACTTAAACATTAATATACCCAATGTACAATCTTTATTATCTACTTTCAATACTTTCACTTTTAATTCCTCTTTAATAAACTTCGGGATATATTGTCCTTGAAAAGGTGTGACTTAGAATATATGACCAACTATTTTAAAAATAGATTTAATTTATCCTCTAGTAAAGCCATTTCTAAATTTAAACCATAAATAATCATGACAAACTTCTTATAATTTGTGCTATCTTTCTTTTTAAATAACCCTTTGGTTATAGAAATCAATCATAGATGCTATCTTTATATTTTTTTATAATTACATGTGTCTATGCCTTATTTTTATTTTATGCATATAATACATGAATTATTGAATGACACAGTTGATATGTAACTAGTTAATCCAAGGAATTGTTATGTTGTAAAACAATGGCATCTTCAGCATGACCTTGCAAAATAATACTAATAAAATTTCAAAGGTTTTATATATATACCATCCTAAATTGTCATTGTAATCTATTCAATATATTATGCAATTAATTCCGTGTAACTAACACTTATGGCATTCAATAAAATACCACAAACCAAAATTATACCACTTATAAAAATTTAAGGGGAAAATAATTTATGAGTGTGAGTTAGCCTATTGTAAATTAGGCCCCTACATGAAATGATGTCCTAAGTTATGCTTTACATAACAGCTATAGTAGCTTAAACATTTCAAAACGATTGAGAGGATAAAACATGAAAGGTTACATAAAATAAAGAATCCTCAATTGAATTCAATTTTACTGAGGAGGACCTTGTTCTTGATGTTCTTAATGGACAAAGTGAGATGATTCGTAATGTTGACTTTCGACGTAGAACATGACACCTAAGGTTAAGTGTCCATTCAATTGGGTTTGACAGCTTGAATGAAACAAAAATAATGAACACAATGGAACACCTTGAACTTACTAGTTTTAATGAACAAAATTAATAGGAACAAAATTTGATTATGGACTCAACAAGCCAACCACCACCACCCACCTTAGACAAGGAATTTCTCTCAATGTCCTTATCAATACAGTCATTAAAACACATTTTGAATTTGCCTCTTCAGAAGATAATAATTCCCAGACAGACCAGTTCCAAGATCAAAAGATACATCGTTATCAGGTTATCAGGTTATCACACGTTATTCCGATAACAAATATCACCAAACTAAGACTGTAGCCCTGACGTTTTCTACATAAAACCTGCTCCCTCTGATTGTTCCAGTCCAAATACATTTTATATCCTTTTATGTGACGTCTTCGAATAGGTATGATAAGAATCTTTGGTGGCAAACACTTCTTCCTGCCAAGTACAAAATATGGGGGTCTGTCTGCTGTAGTAAATTGTACGCATACGGACCCTTATATCTTCACAGCAAAAGAATCTAGGATGTTCACATGCAACTTAACCAAAGATTGCGACATTCTAATGTATTTCAAACATTTGGGGTTTGCATTCTCTAGCTAAATCTTCATATTCTGAGCATATAAATAGGCTATCATAGGAGTTCTAAACAAAACTGCAGTGAAGATCACATCAGATTCCTAATGGCTTGGTCCAAGTTGGAGGTGGGAAGACTTGCTTTTATTAGCGTTATGCTCGTGTTTGGCACTGGTGCTCATGGACAACTTAGTTCAACATTTTATGACAAGTCATGTCCTCATGCATTGGCCACCGTGAGGGCTGCTGTGAAACAAGCCCTGGCCAAGGAGAAACGCATGGGTGCCTCGTTGCTTCGTCTTCATTTCCACGACTGTTTCGTTAACGTAAGAGATTTCTTCTGTGTGACCATTATATAATAATTTCATACTTTTTATTTATCAGATTGAGATAGGTGAATTTGAATCACTATCTTTTTCAGGGCTGTGACGGTTCTGTACTGCTGGACGACTCCTCGAAGATAACAGGGGAGAAGACCGCAGTTCCAAACTTGAATTCAGCGAGAGGTTTCGATGTCGTAGATAAAATCAAAGCCCAAGTCGAGAAAGCGTGCAGTGGAGTCGTGTCTTGTGCTGACATTTTGGCAATAGCTGCCCGTGATTCTGTTGTGGAAGTAGGGCATAACCCCCGATATATTTCACTTTGTATATTATATCTCTCTTATGAAATCTAATACTGTGCATTGTATGTAGTTGGGAGGTCCTTCATGGCCTGTTATGCTGGGAAGAAGAGATTCGAAGAAAGCAAGCAAGAGCGGTGCAAACAACAACATTCCTCCTCCAACTTCCAGTCTGAGCAATCTCATCTCCAAATTCAAGGCGCAGGGTCTCTCAGTAAAAGATATGGTTGTGCTTTCAGGTAATATCTTCTGAAAGCCTTTTGTTTGTCTCTGTAAAATGCTAACTCTGCACATATCTAATATTTTTTTTTCGAAAACAGGTGCTCATACTATTGGCCAAGCGCGCTGCACTTCGTTTAGACCTCGCATCTACAACGAATCCAACATAAACAAGGCCTACGCCAAGTCTTTGAGAGCAAAGTGTCCTAGGAATGGCGGCGGCAACAGAACCTCGCCCTTGGATTTCGTGTCTCCCACTGCCTTCAACAACAATTACTACAAAAATCTGATAAGCAACAAAGGACTTCTTCACTCTGACCAGCAGATATTTAATGGAGGCTCTACAGATTCCCAAGTTAAATCCTACAGCTCGAATCAGAAGGCATTCTTTAAAGACTTCGCAGCTGCCATTGTGAAAATGGGAAATATCAACCCACTCACTGGTTCCAAAGGAGAGATAAGAAAGAATTGCAGGAAACCCAACTGATAGGTTTATAGTTCATGGAGGAGAATAAGCTTACGAATCTTCACTGTTTGGTGAGCTTACTCACCTGGTAGGCGGAGAGAGAAAAAGGATAAGAGAATAATCATTATTGTATTTTGGAATATTGTGCTATTGTTCACTTAATAGTCAATCTAAGTTATTGTTCTTGGGAGATCTTGACAGCAAATAAACGTATATTTAGTCTCTGTTCTAATATGTATGGATGAAAGTGCAATCCTATTCGACATTTTGAATTAGATATGAATCATGTTGACATTCAATAAAGTATGCTTAATTTCGTCATAGCTGTGGTCTGAGTCTATTGGTTGAGCTTTCGTGGAATCTAGTATGATTAATTTTAATTAAGATCCTTATCTAGTTCAAAAATTTACCGGCATGTAGCGACGAGGAGAGTTGGTGTTATACGAAATGAGTCTATTGGTGGTTGATCTTTCGTGGAATCTAGTATGATTAATTTTCATTAAGATCCTTATCTAGTTCAAAAGTTAACCGGGCACGTAGCGACGAGGAGAGTTGGTGTTATACGGAATCTATATTTGGATTCATACCTTAGATTTTTTATGGTCTGTTTTCCTTGACTAAGAAAGGGGATTTTGAAAGGCATCTTTGAACTTTGTATATCAACTTTAAAAGGAGATCAAAATGACGCAAAAAAATATTTGCAGATTAAAAGTGATAGCCATCAAAGGAAGAAAACTATGGCTCAACACTCGGCAAGAATCCGAGTCAACAGAAAACATAAACCGATGGAAAGTAGAACCAAGAAGCGTAAAACCAGATAAAAGGCAATAGAGAAATTGCACAATTTCAGAGATCCATCTTTTTGTCCTCCAAATCCTTCAAAATGTCGTAAACTAACCCATTCACCTTGTCAACCACATTAACCACTATTTGAATAGAGCTTAGTATGGCCTTGTGTTTGTCATCCACCTCTCTAAATTTAAGGATTATGGAACTTTGTTCCTCCTTATCCTAAATTTCTTCTAGGATTCTAGACTTCTTAATCGCTCTAGGAAGTTGTTTAGAGTCAGACTGAATCAGACTAATATGATTAAGGGGATGGCTAGCCACCTTTTCTGATAAACGTATGGACCACCTCGCTAAACCACCACTAGTACCCCGAGTGGAAACAAGAATGTTCCCGGCATGATGATTACGCTTCCTATCGATAGATTCCAGAGATTGAGTCATGGGATGACACGCTTTCCTCGGAATACCTCTAGAAGTGAGAATGGCACCAGAAATCGTATTGCCCTCTTTTGCACCATGTGGTGATGAAAAAACACCTTCTATCACCTGCATCGAATCTTTGGACAGGGAGAAATAATAATCCGCACAAAATGAGATAGGCATAAGAATAGGAAGACCGTCGATAGAGTTGATGACCTCCTCCACCCTCAGCCCTTTCTCCTTAATAATATGTTGAATAATTAGTAGAGCTAATCCCTGATGGATGGGATCCAAACCTCTGTTGCATTGGACATTTATCATGGATTTTTTTATGAATTGAAAGAGGAACATAGGCTTGCTCCCTGTGAAGATGATTCAAAATCAACACATCATAGCTACGAACAACATCACTAGAAGAATCAAGAGTAAAATAATCCATAATAACAAAGAGAACTCTATCCCATGGGGGGTAAGGGACTTAGCCCTAAACCCATTTCACTCTCTTGGAAGATACTCGTCCTCATATTAGAAATAACTAATCTCAGTGAGGAGAGAGTGTTTTTTTATAACAGACACCATCCAAAAGGAGACTTGTAATTTTACTTATCCGCTTGAGAGAGATTTCAAACTTCAAATTGCCCACTTTCACCCACCCCCCGTTCTAGGAGTGAGTCATCCATCTTGACATAATCAAATTGTGTCCTTGAAACTTCAATACACAATCTTGAAGACCACCATTTACGGTGTGTTTTAAATATTAACAATATTTAAGTATATATATATATATATATATATATATAATTTTTAAAGTATGTTTTTACGAGATTTTTTTAATTTTCCTATTCACAAATTTTTAAATATTTTATTAATGTGTTCACTTTTAAAGTGTCTTCATATACATTCAAAATTTCTTTATAGGCTTTTCATTCTATGATAATATGTTTTTTTGGTATATACTATTCATATTGTGCAGAAAACACATTTATTTTGACCATGTTTCCAGGTATTGTCTATTTGATTTTGCATATTAGATGATGTGAATTAGATCGTAGTTGGACTATAAAACATTTCTCCTTTCATTTCATATTTGCATCTATGTATTTATTTTGGGTGTATTCATAGTTTAGGTTGACCTTGTTGATGTTTAATTGGTTTCTCTTCCTAAATTTTCATTCCTCATGACAAGTATGATTTATTTCCTCATGTAATATATAATTTCTTTGTTGGATTTTGAGACCTCATGAAATTTAATACTCCATTTTTCCATCCATTTATTGTTTTTTTTATCCATTTATTGTTTTGTTTTATCCATGTGTTTTTCTTCTATTCAATGTTTTTTTGATTGCCTATTTTGGTAACTTACTATCTTCTATTATTTTTATTTTCTTGAGATACCCTAATAATCTTACCATAGGTTTTGCTTCTAGTGGAAAGTTCCTTGTTTTAAAAAGTAAGATCTTATATAGGAATTATGCTTTAATTCTGATCTTACAACAATTGCTTTTGAAATATTTATATTTATCTCCATTTAAAATTTGATGTGTTACTAGCCCACACTACACACCCATATAACACCATCAAAACAAGTAATAACCCAAAAATAATCTTGATAGTTTTGAAAAATCACAACTCTACTTTTTATGCCTATTTTGTAATGCGTAAAGTGTCATTCATATTCATCCTTCAAATTTCCCAATTGCATTTACTTTGAAAATCCTAACCCAAGCACTTGTATTCTATTACTACCTATAAAGTATTTCATTCAAAAAATATATATGTTGTTGCTTTTGTTTTCTCCATCCCAACTTCTTTACAAAAATTCTTTAAAACTCTTAGATGTTATTTTAAAATTTCAAATATCTTCCCAATCAATATGAGGTCATTGATTTAGAGGAGACATTTTATTATATAACTAGTCAGTCTTATTTCCTCTTCTCCTATATATAAAAACCCACTCACCGGGTTGTCCAAGATAAAAAGTAGTCAAAAACCAATAACTTTTTTTTTAGTTCTACTATTTTCACTATAATTGCTTTCCCCATCAAACATGATGTTAATAAAATTATTTACATCAGACATCATCCTTTGTATTATTTTATTTTTTTCATTTTGTTTTTAAAACACAGGCACAACATACCACTTTTGTGAACATTTGGATCATAATAAATCAAATAAGAATATTGAAATAAGCTGAATTTGGTGCCTTGGTACTTCATCTTGAATGAAGTGGCATTGTGTATCAATGTGCTTGGTTTTCTCATGATGCACTGGATACTTAACAAGGTTCAAAACACCATGGTTTTTGCAGAACAAGTGAATTGGAGATTTTGATGGAATACCCATACTTGTCAAAATGCAACGCAACCATATCATTTTGCACACAGCTTCACATGTGGCATGATATTTTTTCTCTGTTGATGAGATAGCAACCACCTATTTCTTCTTGTTGTTCCAAGAGATAGGACTAGATCCAAGATGAAACAAATATCCTAAAGTTGATTTATGATCATTGTATGACCCAACATAGTTTGAGTCTGTGTATCCTTGTAAGAAGAATTTTTTTTTCCTCTTGTATTTTGGGCCATATTCCATTGTGCCATAGACATAGTGAAGAACTCGTTTTGTTGTTTTCCAGTGAGTAGTCTTAGGTTCCTACATGAATCTCAAAATATAGTTGATAGTAGATACGATATCTGGCTTAGTATTGTTTAGATATATGAGATTCCCAATCATCTGATGATAGAGAGTAGCATCTACCTAAGGTGATTTGTCATATCGTGATAACTATAGTCCTGATTCCATTGGTGTTTCCATCGGCTTGCATGGTCGAGTCGATCGCCTCGATTGTCGATCCCCAAAAAATTTGGGACACCAAAGTTGAATCACCCATATCACACTTCCTAATTGCACAATTACTCCACCGAGTCTCACACTACCCACCCACGAACAATTTCCAATGGAAAATTGGAAAATTAAAAAATTCTCCAAAGCTTCTAAAGATTTCAATGAAAAATAATGATTTCCAATAAAAAAATCTCCCCAAAGCTTAATCAAAGCTCTGCTCCTGATCATCAAAGCTCCGCTACTACAATATCATTTGGAAATGAGAGTGGCAGAGATAGGCTCTGATACCATGTGAACATTTGGAACATAATAAATCAAATAATAATATTGAAATATACTAACAAATTTTAGGTTTGGGACTGTTGTAGCCAGTCTCCCAAGTGGACGAGATTAGATAAATCCCATAAAAATGCCATTTATTAGTATTTATTTACTCATTTATCATTCACATATTCCAGCATGAGGTTCGAACCACAATGAGGGTTATCCTGTAGAGCCCATAATACCTAGAGGGGGGACGCTTTATTTTCCTAGCGTTCACACACTATATCTTTGTCGAATATGTCAACTTGATAATACCCAATGTGAAAGCACTATGCATAATTATACCTTGTGACTAACTGGTATTCCCTTTTCTAGAAGCAACTAGTGCCATTTCTATTCTCAAACCTTGGTCTTTATTACCAATACCATCATAGCTCACAATAGCTTATCTCATACCAAACCTTGTGTTCATTCATGGTAACGTTCGATTAGTATGGAAAATATCTCAATGTTCCTTGAAACTAACCTAGAAACATATCTCATGCCACTTTTCATTTTGATCTGACAGAATACCAATAAGATCATTCCCTTTAGTAGGTAGATATCCTGAATTATCTATATACCTATTGCATCTGATACTTCTTCTAACATTCATGTTCTAGAGAGTATCTAAGTCAACTAGCAGTGTACTACCTTCTCTAGAAACAACTTCACTTTATTAAAACATGGTAAATATCTTTTCTAAAGAGGCCTATTAAAATAACACCATCTAAGCTTTTCTTAATGCAAGGATCTACTATTCTTATAAGGTATAAATTTACCATTTAATCCCTAAAATCATTTTGCTAGAACATTTAGTAAATTTGGTTTTCCACGGTTGTTCCATATCCCTTTTTGTATTATCCTTTCTTAAATTAAAGCATATTCAAATATGGATTGCTACCAATACTAGTAATATTCTTTCTTGCTATGAGGTTGAAAACATAAAACTGATGCTTTTGTTTTTTAGAAATTTCATGTATTATGTAAAGTTATATATTTGAGATAGACCAAAGTTAGGTAAACACCTTTTTTAATCACCACCATCTATCTATGTGGCAGATCAAACATCTACAACCCTTTTGGGTGCTCCTTGCCTTCTTGGTTTTTTAAAGAAAATATTAAAATCTACAACCAACTGTTTAACATGGTTTTCTTCGTAACATAAATGAAGCATAACAAGGAAATAGAAAATATAAGATAATATATTTCAATATAAATTAACAAAATTACTCAACACACAAATAATTCATTTTGGTGCATATACAAAATTCATCAAGTATTCATCAATAGTCACAGTTTCCACATTACAAGATATTTTAATATCCATTAACAAATTAAAAACCTCAGCACTCAGTTAATTTCCATAAGAACATAGAGAAATTCGTAGTTTACATATTTTTTCTCTAGGAATCCTTGTTTCACAATGAACTCTATTATTGCAGTGCAAAACATCTATATACGTTTCTACCCGATGGACCTCTATACAACATAATATTTTTTCCCATACAAATAGGAAATGAATTCGATGTGAGCCTCAAAGTTTCATTAAATCGTTAGTACAAGTTTCCACTACCAATCCACAAATGAATCTTCATCACGACTCCTATCATTCTACGTCATTCAAAACTCTCACCAGAGTTTGGGCTATACGTTAGGGATCATATACAACTCAATTTAAACATACAACTAACATGCAATCTAAGATTTAACCAAAATACACACACAAGAATGCATTGGGCTTACCAAATATTCTCACACTAGATATCACAGAAGCCTTCTCCAATTTTTTAAAATATAACAGAGCCATTCCACATATTCAGTTTACTCTAAACAAGTTAGACATTTATATTACTTTAGTACAATCTAAACTGTGGGGTCATAACAACATCTACAGCAATTATTTTAAATAAAATACTTTGTTCTTGCTGCTACAATCCAGCCCACACTAGCTATCCATAGCACTACTAAAGTATATACAAGCAAATATACATTATTCAAAAGTTAATTTTTTCAAAATAGTAAAACCATATTTTGTTTTTCATTGCCTTCATCTTTCAGTATTTATAACAGTGAACTTAGCAACTATTCTAAATCCACACATTTAGATGAACATTGTTCCTCATACATGGAATTCTTCACACAACCAGCAAATTTTCATTTTCAACCAAGGTTTCATTTCTCATACCAGTGGCTTTATTTTTCTTTCAGAAAAGAAATCTAAAATATTTGCACACAAAATAAGGCAATTTTTATCGACTTGTAAGTTCGCTTCCCTACTCTGAATATCACATCTTCTTTATGTTTGTGCCTACTAGCTGAATGCACCCCATCCTCCATAGTTCTCCTTATTTTTTCATCTCCTTCCCCCCATCTCCTCTCAACTTAGTACCGTTAATCCAACATTATGGCTCCCACCATGTTTTCACACTCCATATTTTCATTAAGGAAAAAACCATAACATACTACTTGCTAGTACGAAGTTCTTTCTCCCATCAACAAAAATTAATGAAAAAAATAACTTATTTTTTCCACTTTCCCACTAAGCATATATATTGGAATAACACTATTTTATTTGTGGAGGAAAACTTGGTCTTCCAACCGCCCACACTGTCCACCATCAATGCCTTGCATGGAGATTCACTTCCCTTTATCCATTGTTGTTCCACACCCTTATAAGTATTTAAAAACAAATATGTGAACAAAAAAAAACATCCATCATACTTTGCTTAACATTTCTTTTTTTGAAATGCAAGGAATAAAGTAATTATTCTTCTTTGTAAAAATCACCTTTCCCTAAAGTAACAATAAAATAAGGATAAGCTTTACTCAAATCAAATTAAAGATAATTTTTCCAAGATTAAAACATCTTCTTTAGAACTTTTAATCATTCAAACCAAAAATAGAGCATTTCATAAATTAGTCATACACACTCATGCATCAATAGCACACAATCACATGATTATTCAATCTAGTAGATCCCATCATCATCACCACCACAAAATATTTCTCATTCATTGCCAGCATGTACTATTCAAAACAAATTAAATCATGGAATATTGCATCTAAATGATATGCAAAGGTGAGTTTGCATGTGCTCACGAGCCAAATCATTATTTTTCCTTTTATTTTTTCCACTGACTTGGTTCTCTTCATTACCTTTCTCCGACTAATCTGCACTCAAAAAATCTATCAGCAATACCTTGTCTCGTAAGAAAAGGTAATTACTAACACATTTTATTATTTTTCATTAACCATGTGAGGAGGGTCATTACATCCTTCCCCGCTAGAGATAAACATAGTTCCTGTGTTTAAAATTAAGTGAAGTAAAAGAAAAAAAAACATATGAACATTCTTTAACTTTTACTTTCATGTAATATCACCAAATCAAATTTCATTTTTCCATTTAATTCCAAATATTTCTAGCATATCTATCATCATAAGGAAAATACATCATTTCATTTTTGGTTACCATATAAACACATCATTGATTATGTCATAAAGGAAATCAAATACATACATCTATTGGAACCCATATATGAACCACATCATTACCAAAATAGTCAGAATCTACTCTATCCTATAGTTTTATAAACATGTTTTATGCACATAGTTTCAAATTTTTGTCATAGTTTTATGAAAATGTCTTTATCTACTAAAAAAAATAAGGAAAATGTCGTTGCATATCTGTTACATCTTTCCATATAGAATTTTTATTTGAGTAGCAGTTCCATTGGAATCGATATTGCTCTATATTATATTTTCTCAAATTATTGGTTCGAAAACCAAGTAGGCGAACATGTTGCACATCAATACTTAAGGGATCTATCATCTACAGATTGGAAACATCCAAAACATCAGTAGGATCAGATACATATTTTCTAAGGAGAGACACATGAAAGATATTATGGATATTGGTTAAGCTAGATGATAGAGCTAATTTGTACGTAATAGGGCTTATCTTATTTGTGATCTTAAATGGACCAACATATCGAGAGTCAAGTTTGGAATATTTAATTGAAATTTTTGTTGGATTTAACCTTAAGAATACCCAGTCTCCTTTGATTATTCCCTCGATATGTATTTTAGGTCCATGAAGCTCTTTTGGAGGTCTACGACCTCTTTCAGCTTCTACTGAATTATTTCCAATTGCTCTTCCATTTCTTTTATCATTTTTGGACTGATCATTAATTGATCCTCTAGATTATCCCAAGATAAGGAAATTCTGCACCTTCTCCCATGCAAGGCTTCGAAGGGTTCCATACCTAGTGAAGCATGATAACTATTGTTATATGCAAATTCTACTAGGTATAAGTAGTACATTCACAACATATCCTCAAGTACTTGGTTCACCCTCTCAGTATGACCATCTATTTCAAGATGATAAGAAGTATTGATATTCAGTTTGGTCCCTAATTCTCAATTCAATGCTTGCCAAAATTCAAAAGTGAAACGAGAATTCCTATATGTGATTATAACCTCTGGAAATTTGTAAAGTATTACCATTTCCCTGGAAAACTTATTTGCTATAAAAATTGCATCGTCTTGCACATTTTCTAGTAAAAAATATTTGACCTTGGTTAGCTTATCCACAATTACCATAATCACATCATGCATGAATCTTGTTTTAGGCAACCCCACTATAAAATCCATTGACACTACTTACGACTTTTGTATGGATATCTCATGTGGATATAATTTTTTGGCTAGATGCAGGTGCTCTACTTTCACATTTTTGTATTCCAAGCATTTGGACACGTAATTGGTAATATATTTTTCATACCAGGCCAAAAATATGTTTTCCTTAGATTCTCTCGCATATTTGCACTTCCTGGATTCTCAAAGTAGGGAGTGTTATGAACCTCACTGAGGATTGTTTCTCTCAATCCTATAAGGTTACATACTATCAATCATTTTTGAAAATAAATCAGATCATCCCTCCAAACAAAATTTGTATCCTTATTTGCTTTTTGTCCATATGCTCCTATGTATGATTGGAAAAAGTCATCTTGTTCTTGCCATATCTTAATTTGATCTAATAGATCATATTGACATTTAGTCATTGCGGTTATGCACCCTCTTCAACTCAAAGCATTAGAGACCTTATTTTCTTTACCCTTAATATATTCAATTCCAAAATCATATTTCGCTAATAATTCTAACCAACATTGTTGTTTGGTATTTATAAAGGGTTGGGTAAATATATAATTCAGACTCTAATGGTCTATCTTTAGCTCAAATGGTTTTCCCATAAGATAATGTTGTCAAAATTTTAGAGCATGCACAATCACTGCCAAATCTAGATTGTGAGTGGTATAATTGACTTTGTATCTCTTAGTTTCCTAGACTCATATGTAATTATTGCATCACCTTGAGTCAAAACTCCTCCTAACCCTTCGATTGAAGCATCTATACAAATTGTAAATTTCTTATTAGGATCAGATAACTGCAATACTTGTGTAATCATCAACGTTTCTTTCAAAACTTGAAAAGCCTCCTCACACTGCTCTGACCACTTGAGGTTTTTCTCTTTTCTTTGAAGGTTAGTAATAGGCTAGGCAATTTTTAAAAGCCCTTTAACAAATCACCTATAATATCCTACAAGTCCCATAAAACTTTGCACTTCCATGACACTAGTAGGAACTAGTCAATCCATGATTACCTCTATTTTCTTGGGATCTACTACAATTCCTTCAGCAGAGATAATATGTCCAAGGTATTGAACTTGTGGAGTATAAAATTCACACTATGAAAATTTCCCATACAATTGATTCTTTCTGAGAGTTCTAAGCATTGTTTCCAAGTGTCGATCATGCTCTTCTATATTTTTGGAATAAACCAAAATATCATCCAAAAATTCTAGTACAAACTTATCTAGTTGTTCTCTGAAAATATTGTTCATACGATTCATGAACATTTTTAGGGCATTGGTTAACCCAAAGGGTAATATTGTGAACTCAAAATATCCATATTTTGTTCTAAATGTTGTTTGAGAAGTATATTCTTCTCAAATTCTCAATTGATGATATCCATATCTCAAATCTATTTTTGAAAATATGGTTGCTCCCCTTAGCTGATCAAATAAATCATCAATTGTTGGTAACGAATACCTATTTTTGATAGTAACCATTCAAAATTATATAATCTATGCACATTATTATGGTTTTATCTTTATTTTTAACAAAAATAATAAGAGCTCCCTAGGGTGACACACTAGGTTTGATTAACCCCTTTTCAAGCAAATCTTGTAGTTGCATTTCTAACTCTTGCAACTATATAGGTTTCATCCTATAAGGTGACCTGGAAATTGGTGCTGCTTAAAAACTCAATTGATAGATAAAATTTCCTTTGAGGAGGTAATCCTAGTAATTCCTCAAGAAAAACATCCTTGAATGAACCTATCATCGGATGTTTTTGAAAGAAGTCAATCTCCTTCTTAGACTCTTCTTTTCTATTTATTTTCACTATGAAAACCATACTCTTATTTTTAATAACCTTTTTAAGTTGCTTTGTGATCAATAGGTGGGTTTTAACATCCCTTCATATACAATTAATTCTAATACTTTGAGTGGATTCATCCACAAATTCATCCATTGTTCTTTAGCCAATTAACTCCCAAAATGATGTCAAACGTGTTGAGCAAGGTGCAACAACAGTATTGTCATTGTTGTCAACACAATCAGATAGATCTGTTGATGCAGTGGACAGGAAGTTCAAAAGCTATTCAGATGCAGAAGATAGGAGTTCAAAGGTTATTCAGAGTATGTCGAGTGATTTTCCAAGAAGACCGAAGTGGCCCATATGCAAAAGATCAAAGAAAAAGACAAGTAAGAAAAGTGTCACGATATCGCGACATATACAACAGGCAAGAAAAATTGTCATGATTTCGTGACATGTTGGAAGAGAGAAAAAGCAGAAAAAACTATCATGATTTCATGACATGTTGGAAGAGAGAGAAAAACAAGAAAAACTATCACGATTTCATGACATGTTGGAAGAGAAAAAAGTAGGAAAAACTGTCACGATTTCGCGACATGTTGGAAGAGAGAGAAAAAGCAAGAAAAACTATCATGATTTTGTGACATGTTGGAAGAGAGAGAAAAAGCAAGAAAAACTATCATGATTTCATGACATGTTGGAAGAGAAAAAGGCAAGTGGAAAAACTGTCATGATTTCATGACATGTTGGAAGAGAGAGAAAAAGCAAGAAAAACTATCATGATTTCATGACATGTTGGAAGAGAAAAAGGCAAGTGGAAAAACTGTCATGATTTCACGACATGTTGGAAGAGAAAGAGAAAGCAGAAAAAAGTGTCACGATTTTGCGACAAGTTCGAAGAAAGAGAACAAGTAAGAAAAGTGTCATGATTTCGTGACATGTCGCATTTTCGTGACTAAAATAGGAGAGAGAAAGTAAGTTTGAAAAGTGTCACGATTTCATGACATGTCGCATTTTCATGACTAAAATAGGAGAGAGAAAGTAAGTTTGAAAAGTGTCACGATTTCATGACATGTCACATTTTCATGACTAAAATAGGAGAGAGAAAGTAAGTTTGAAAAGTGTCACGATTTCGTGACAATATGTCACATTTTCGCAACTAAAATAGGAGAGAGAAAGTAAGTTTGAAAAGTGTCGCATTTTAAAGAAAAAAATAAAATTGTGATATCATGACATGTCGCATTTTCATGACAAAAGAAAGAGAGGAAGCGTACGGAAGTAGAACTGTCATGATTTCATGACAAAAGCAGAAAGCAAGACTTCAAAAGCAGAAGTGTCATGATTTCATGACAAAAGAAAAGAAGTAAAGTACGAAAGTAGAAGTGTCACGATTTCATGACAAAAGTAGAGAAGAAGACTTCGAAGGTAGAAGTGTCATGATTTCATGACAAAAGCAAAGAAGTAAAGTACGAAGTAAATGTCACGATTTCATGACAAAAGTAGAGAAGAAGACTTCGAAGGCAAAAGTGTCATGATTTCATGACAAAAGCAAAGAAGCTAAGTACGAAAGCAGAAGTGTCATGATTTCATGACAAAAGCTAAGTTGAAGACTACGGAGGTAGAAGTGTCATGATATCACGACAAAAGCAAAGTCGAAGTCTATGGAAGCAGAAGTGTCATGATATCATGACAAAAGCAAAGACGAAGTATACGAAGGCAAAAATGTCACGATATCATGACAAAAGAAAAGATGAAGTCTACGGAGGCAGAAATGTCATGATATCATGACAAAAGAATAGAGAAAGCGTAGGAGGTGAAAGTGTCATGATATCGCGACATGTATTTTTGTGGCAACAACAACAAAAGAAGCTATAGAGGCAGAAATGTCATGATTTCATGACAGGTCATAAATGCGCAAGTCAAGAAGGAGAACCCGACTGAAATGAGAAGTATGATAGTGGACCGACATCACTACGGCATTTACAGGGGTAGTTACAGAGTGATTTCATACTGCTAAAATACGAAGAGTGATCAAAAGTCAATATGGCGATTATAGGGTCTATCTAGAATGAAATCATCAAGCGATGGATAAACCGAACATCTTCTTGAGTTGAAGTCGATGAAGACCGATGACAGCCGACTAAAATTAGGGTTTACAGTTGTTATGAAAGCCGACTAAGATTAGGATTTACAATCGACTAAGATTAGGGTTTTCATCATAAAAAATATTGTTATAAAAGGAGGGTTGTTTGGAGAATTGAGGATATGGTTGAATGTGTGTGAAATACGATCATTGTGCAGAGAGCAAGTCGTGTCGAATCGTGCTAAGTGCAAAATTTGCAAAGAGAGTAGAGTGCACAAAAGGGAGAAGACGATCATGAAGTTTGACTATAACAAAGCAGAGTGTGCGAAGTGATTGCACAGAGAGAGCAGAGTGCGTAGAGAATGCAAAGGTGAAGAAGACCAGTCAGGGTCTTGTAAAAGCAAAGGTATCTTACTATCAAACTTATAGATTCAAATTGAAGTCCAGGTTGCAGCTTGGCATCAGGGGTTGGTGCTCCTTTCTATTGGTGCAGATAAATCAGGGGTTGGTGCTCCTTCTAGTTGGTGTTGGTAAATCAGGGGTTGGTGCTCCTTTCTATTGGTGCAGATAAATCAGGGGTTGGTGCTCCTTCTAGTTGGTGCTGGTAAATCAGGGGTTGGTGCTCCTTTCTATTGGTGTAGATAAATCAGGGGTTGGTGCTCCTTTTTATTAGTGTAGATAAATCAGGGGTTGGTGCTCCTTCTAGTGGGTGCTAGTAAATTGATTGTAAAGTTGGTGCTTTGCAAAGGCTGGATTTGGATGGTAGTCCAAGTAGTCAATTTTTGAGGAGTAGCCACATTGGTGAACCTCGTTAAATCTTGTGTTGTGTGATGCTCGTTTGTTATACTTGTTGTATCTAGTAATAAGTTTTAATTGTTGTGGTATTAAGAGCTATAAATTTAAGTTTATAGAGCTACACTGATTCACCCCCCCTCTCAGTGTCATTGTAAGACTAACAATTGGTATCAGAGCTAAGTTCCTATACAAGCTTAACCAGCTAGGGTGATCTTGGAAGTAACACAATGGCAGGTGGTGAAGGCTTCTCATCAAACAAAGCACCATTGTTTGATGGATCTAATTACATGTTCTAGAGAATCAGGATGCCAGCAACAAACAGCAGGAAAAAGCTTTTCCTGGCATTTGAAGAAGTAAAATCAGAAAAGGAAGGAGTGAACTCTGAAGTATGTGGTGAAAACCCTGAGGCTGAAGTAGATCTAGAAGGTGAGTTGATCTCTGCACTTGAAGAGTGGAAAATAGAGAGGAAAAAGAATAAGAAAATTTCAAAAAATCTTGAGGATGCAAACGAAATCATAACCAGTCTAAAAGTACAGACAAAAGAATACAAGAAAATATCTGAAGATCTCAAAGTACAAATTACCATGAAAATAGATTATTGCTGCAAACTAGAAGAAGAGAATGTTGGTTTACGGACGTAGATAGAAGAGATGAATCACAAAATTAGTTGCTATCACAAACGCGAAGAAAGTTCTATGAAGCTGGATAAGATTATAAATGACCAAAGGCCTGCAGGCATCAAATTTGGTCTGGGTTTCGTCGAAGGAGAATCATCAAATGGATCAAAGGCCAGAAATGTAGAATCCATAAAGAATGAAGATAAGAAACAAGTTGATCAAGGAAAAATGTCTCATGCAAAAGAAAGCAATAATGCCAGGCACGAAAGGAGAATTGACAATGATGGATTCACCAATGTCACACATCAAAGAAGAAGAAGACCTATGGCTCCTACGACAACATGGCAAAGACCATCACCCGGGTTCAATTATCCCTTTTCTGGTTTCTATTTTAAATGCAATGGCTATGGACATAAAATCTCAGTCTGCAAATATAATGTAAGACCAAGGAATTTCACCAGTAGAAATGCTTTTTCTCCTCTGATGAATTATACAGTAGAATGTTATAACTATCATAATTTTGGGCACATTGCAAGAAATTGTAGAAGTACATTTGCATCAAATCAATTTTAGGGAAGAAAATTTCAACCAAATGGAATGAGACAAAATAGAAAATTTCCCGAAAAACATGCACAAGTTACTAAAAAAGAAAAGTCAAAACAAGAGCCCAAAACGGTAATCAAACCAGAGTGGAGAAAGAAAGAAGAAAGTAAATCGTGTCTCCTTGGACTGAAGGAGACTACTCCTCTATTGCATTAAGCAACTCCAGGTAGCACATCCTTAGGGGGAGCAATCTTAAAGTTTTATTTTAATGCTCCTATGTATTTGTTTGGTTATCCGAGGATGAAAGACAAGTAGTCAAGGGGAGTTGTCGTATAGTTGTCAAAGTGTGTTTCAGTTCATGTAGTTGTTTGTGGAGGTACCGTGAAGGGTGGTGATTAAATTGAGAGTTGTCACCATTGGTAGTATTGCTATATGTCAGTGTTGTACTTTTGATGGTTCTTACTGCCATTGTTCAAAGTTATGGATTATAATAGTTCTGATAATTTGGTTTAGTGAAAGAATGTTGCCCTAGCTGCATATATGTGTTTCGATAAAAGCAGTGTGTATTTGTACTACACATTGATGTGAAGATTGTTAGATCTATTATGATGCTTTGGTGAAAATATTTAATTCGCGTGCAAAATCAGAAAGCTCACATTTTATTATTGCATTCAAAGCGGCTACATGAGTAGGAAGTTACATCAATACAAATTGAGTACAAATATTCAGGGAGACAGTTTTTAGCAGCCAGGACACCTCAGCAGAATGGTGTGGTAGAAAGAAAGAACAGGACAGTGCAGGAAATGGCATGGACTATGTTGACTGAGAGCAAAGTAGCAGACAAATTTTGGAAAGAGGCAGTCCATACTATGGTATACATCCAAAATAGGTGCATGTTGAGGACGCATGAAAGCAAAACTCCTTATGAGTTGTGGTTCGGTAAAAAGGCAATAGTAAGATACTTTAAAGTTTTTGGCAGCAAGTGTTACATCAAAAGAACTGAAGAAAACCTTGGTAAGTTTGAAGATAGAGTTGATGAAGGTAGGGAACGAGTAATTAGCTATGAAGAGAACTACCCAATTTATGAAGAGGTTATTGAAGGAGATGAGGAAAAGGAAATGGAAAAGAAACAAAAAATTGACTCAGATAATTCAAACAGTGATTCAGAGGTGGATAGTAATTTGTATGTCAAAATAGAAAATGGGCATCTTATTGTTCTTGTTGTATATGTAGATGATATCATATTTGGCAGCAGCAAAGATGAGTCATGTAAAGATTTAGCAAATAAGATGCAGAAAGAATTTGAAATGTCAATGATTGGTGAACTTTCGTATTTCCTCGGGTTGCAAGTTAATCAAAATAAGAAGGGCATATTTATTTCTCAAGTTAAATATGTGAAAGAGATGTTAAAAAGTTCACAATGGAGGATTGTAAGCCAGTTAGCACTCCCATGACGATAGGTTGCAAGTTGAGCAAGGATGACAAATCTCCACCTGTTGATCAAACCATGTACAGATCTATGATTGGGAGCTTACTATACCTGACAGCTACCAGACTAGATATTTTGCAGGCAGTATGCATGGTAGCACGATTTCAAGCTAATCCCAAGGAGACTCATGTGACAACAGTGAAGAGGATTCTTCGGTACCTCAAGGGTACTATGGAGTATGGGTTATGGTATCCGAAAGGTAAAGACTTCACCCTTATTTCATATTCAGATGTAGATTGGGCAGGAGGTGTCGATGACAGAAAGAGTACCAGTGGAGGTGCATTCTATCTTGGAGATAGATTGGTCGCATGGCACAATAAGAAACAAGAGTCAGTTTCTTTATCGATAGCAGAGGAAGAATATATTGCAGTGACAACATGTTGTACGCAGGTATTGTGGATGAAACAAACCCTGAAAGATCTTGGTATTAGCTTCAGTGAGCCAATATCAGTTAAGTGTGATAACACCAGTGCCATTAACATCTCCAAGAATCTGATTATGCATTCACGCACAAAACACATTGCTATCAAGTATCACTTTTTGAAGGAGAAAGTTGTGGAAGGTGAGGTTAAGTTGGATTTTGTTCCAACTACAGAGCAAGTAGCAGATATCTTCACAAAACCATTGCCCAAGGAAGTTTTTGAGTACCTTCGCAATAAATTGGGAGTGGTCACACTTCCCAAGAATTGACTAGCTACAGGGATCACATTCTCAGGGGGAGCATTTAAGTATTTGATTATCTTTTTGCTCATGTTCATGATTTTTTCTAAGTGTAATAAATTTTTCCTGAGAATGTTGTGCATGGACTCAGGGGGAGTCTGTAGTAGCCCTTTGGTATTATTGTCAAAGGGGGAGAAGAGTTATAGGAAATTGCACATGTGTTGCCAACAATTCCAAAGGGGGAGATTGTTGAGCAAGGTGCAGCAACAGTATTGTCATTGTTGTCAACACAGTCAGATAGATCTGTTGATGCAGTGGACAGGAAGTTCAAAAGCTATTCAGATGCAGAAGATAGGAGTTCAAAGGTTATTCAGAGTATGTACAGTGATTTTCCAAGAAGACCGAAGTGGCCCATATGCAAAAGATCAAAGAAAAAGACAAGTAAGAAAAGTGTCACGATATCGCGACATATACAACAGGCAAGAAAAACTATCACGATTTCATGACATGTTGGAAGAGAGAGAAAAAGCAAGAAAAACTGTCATGATTTCATGACATGTTGGAAGAGAGAAAAAGTAGGAAAAACTATCATGATTTCGTGACATGTTGGAAGAGAGAGAAAAAGCAAGAAAAACTATCGTGATTTCACGACATGTTGGAAGAGAGAGAAAAAGTAGGAAAAACTATCACGATTTCGTGACATGTTGGAAGAGAAAAATGCAAGTGGAAAAACTATCACAATTTCATGACATGTTGGAAGAGAGAAAAAGTAGGAAAAACTATCACAATTTCACGACATGTTGGAAGAGAAAAAGGCAAGTGGAAAAATTGTCACGATTTCGTGACATGTTGGAAGAGAAAGAGAAAGCAAGAAAAAGTGTCACGATTTCGTGACAAGTTCGAAGAAAGAGAACAAGTAAGAAAAGTGTCATGATTTTGCAACATGTCGCATTTTCGAGAATAAAATAGGAGAGAGAAATTAAGTTTGAAAAGTGTCGCGAATTAGTGACATATCGCATTTTTGCGACTAAAATAGGAGAGAGAAAGTAAGTTTGAAAAGTGTCACGATTTCACAACATGTCACATTTTCGCGACTAAAATAGGAGAGAGAAAGTAAGTTTGAAAAGTGTCACGATTTCGTGACATGTCACATTTTCATGACTAAAATAGGAGAGAGAAAGTAAGTTTGAAAAGTGTCACGATTTCGTGACATGTCACATTTTCATGACTAAAATAGGAGAGAGAAAGTAAGTTTGAAAAGTGTCGCGATATCGCGACATGTCATATTTTCGTGACAAAAGAAAGAGAGGAAGCGTACGGAAGTAGAACTATCATGATTTCATGACAAAAGTAGAAAGCAAGACTTTAGAAGCAGAAGTGTCATGATTTCATGACAAAAGCAAAGAAGTAAAGTACGAAAGCAGAAGTGTCATGATTTCATGACAAAAGCAGAGAAGAAGACTTCGAAGGCAGAAGTGTCACGATTTCATGACAAAAGCAAAGAAGTAAAGTATGGAAGCAGAAGTGTCACGATTTCATGACAAAAGCAGAGAAGAAGACTTCGAAGGCAGAAGTGTCATGATTTCGTGAAAAAAGCAAAGAAGCTAAGTACAGAAGCAGAAGTGTCATGATTTCATGACAAAAGCTAAGTTGAAGACTACGGAGGCAGAAGTGTCACGATATCGCGACAAAAGCAAAGTCGAAGTCTATGGAAGTAGAAGTGTCACGATATCATGACAAAAGCAAAGACGAAGTATACGGAGGCAGAAATGTTGTGATATCATGACAAAAGAAAAGACGAAGTCTGTAGAGGCAAAAATGTCATGATATCATGACAAAATAATAGAGAAAGCGTACGGAGGCGAAAGTGTCACGATATCGCGACATGTATTTTCATGGCAACAACAACAAAAGAAGCTATAGAGGTAGAAATGTCATGATTTCATGATAGGTCGTAAATACGCAAGTCAAGAAGGAGAACCCGACTGAAATGAGAAGTATGACAGTGGACCGACATCACTACGACATTTACAAGGGCAATTACAGAGTGATTTCATACTGCTAAAATATGAAGAGTGATCAAAAGTCAGTATGGCGGTTATAGGGTCTATCCAGAATGAAATCATCAAGCGATGGATAAACCGAACATCTTCTTGAGTTGAAGTCGATGAAGACCGATGATAGCTGACTAAAATTAGGGTTTACAATTGTTATGAAAGCTGACTAAGATTAGGATTTATAGCCGACTAAGATTAGGGTTTTCATCATAAAAAATATTGTTATAAAAGGAGGGTTGTTTGGAGAATTGAGAAGATGGTGGAATGTGTGTGAAATACGATCATTGTGCGTAGAGAGCAAGTCATGTCGAATCATGCTAAGTGTGAAATTTACAAAGAGAGCAGAGTGCACAAAAGGGAGAAGATGATCATGAAGTTCGACTATAACGAAGTAGAGTGTGTGAAGTGATTACGTAGAGAGAGCAGAGTGCACAGAGAATGCAAAGGTGAAGAAGACCAGTCAAGGTCTTGCAAAAGCAAAGGTATCTTACTATCAAACTTCTAGATTCAAGATTGAAGTCTAGGTTGGAGCTTGGCATCAGGGGTTGGTGCTCCTTCTAGTTGGTGCGGATAAATCAGGGGTTGGTGCTCCTTCCAGTTGGTGCTGGTAAATCAGGGGTTGGTGCTCCTTTCTATTGGTGTAGATAAATCAGGGGTTGGTGCTCCTTCCAGTTGGTGCTGGTAAATCAGGGGTTGGTGCTCCTTTTTGTTGGTGCAGATAAATCAGGGGTTGGTGCTCCTTTCTATTGGTGCAGATAAATCAAGGGTTGGTGCTCCTTCCAGTGGGTGCTAGTAAATTGATTGTAAAGTTGGTGCTTTGCAAAGGTTGGATTTGGATGGTAGTCCAAGAAGTCAATTTTTGAGGAGTAGCCACATTGGTGAACCTCGTTAAATCTTGTGTTGTGTGATGCTCATTTGTTATACTTGATGTATCTAGTAATAAGTTTTAATTGTTGCGGTATTAAGAGCTATAAATTTAAGTTTATAGAGCTACACTGATTCACCCCCCCTCTCAGTGTCATTGTAAGACTAACAAAATGCATGCAAGGGTGCAACATATAGATGTCAATTAATCTTTCCTTGAGGCAAAAAATATGGGAATAAAATATACATTGGTTAACATGGTGAGTTTGCCTTGTTCCATACTCCACATTCCAACCATTTGCCAAGAATCCAAGTCTAATAGGAGAATCTCTCATAAATCTAGTGGATATAAAATTATCATTTGACCCACTATCAATAAAAATTTGAACGTTTTTACCAAAAAAAATTCCATTTATTAAGAAAGGAGCACCTTGTCCATTGATTTTAGAGTTATCTATGGCTACATAAATTCTATGGTTGGATTATTTTGAAGTTTTTGGTGGTATATCAGCTTTTTGTGGACATTTGTTGGCATAATGAGCCCCTTTGAACACCTAGCATCCACCTGGTGGTTCTCTATTGCCTTTGTTGGTGTTTTTTTCATTCCTACTCACAAGTGCAGTTTCTTTTCCCCTTCCTTGACCCAATTTTTTTGGTCTTGTCTTTTGGAAAATTCTTTGACATATTTGTTGTACTTACCACCTTGGTTATTGGTTTTATTTCTAGCATTAGGATTTTGCTAATCTCCTCCTTTAGGTTTCTTATTTTGATCCTTATCCCACCTCATAAAGCCAAGATTTTTTCACTTTTGAAGCTCATATTTCTCTTTATACAATAGTTTTTTATATTTGAAATATACCTTTATTGTTTCCTTATTAGCTTCCTCCTTTTCTTGCTAAATAAAAAGCTAAAGTTAAATTGACAGGATTATGCATATTTACCATCATCATAATTCTAGGATGCAATCCCAAAATGAACTTCTGAGTTTTCATTTCCTCATTTCTTTCATATTGAGTTGCATATTTCAACAATTGTATGAAATTTTGGTAATATTCTTGGACAGACATATTTTCTTGTCTCAAATTTGAGAATTCACCAAACTTCTCCACATAATATTGTCTCATCAAAAATCTATCTCTAAATTCTTTGATAAAACACTCCCATTTGAGGTTAGCATCTTTCACCTCAAGCCCTTTCTTGTATGATTTCCACCAATCCAGAGAAACTCCAATCATATTCATAAATGCTAAAGTAGTTTTCGATTCAGAATATAGAACTACCAAGGAGAATTAGGAATCTAATTCACTTAATCAATTTTCAGCCGAATCTTCATCATATCTTCCATTAAACTTGGTTATTACCACTTTCCTTAAATTTATATACACCTCCTTGCTCACTCTTACCCTTCTAAAATTGGATCCTTCAGGTCCCCCTAGAACGTCCACTATCCTATCTAGTCTAGTTTCCCTATCTCTTGTTAAGTCCTCAATGACTTGTTGTTTGGAAATAAGTTCATGTTGTTGGGCCATGTGAGTTTTCTATTGGTTCATTTCTTCCCTTTGATTTTCCATTTGCAGTTGCAATAATTTAACCATTTTTTCAAGGTTTCCATCCTCCCCTTCAGTTTCATTCTAAGGAATATTGTGAACTCTTTTCTGCCTTCTTTCACACTGAGGACCCTCTTTACTTAAATTTGTGTGTGGTCCTCTTACAAGCCTTTTAGTGCTTTCCTCCTTCCTACCTTTTACAATATTTCATGAGAACCCACCTCACAACATTCATGCCATTGTCCTATAAGTGAAAGAGGTAGTTAATTAGTTATTAGATAACCATTACACTTTACACATAGAGTTCTATAACTTTAGAATCAATTCTCCTTTGATACCATATGTAACAACCCACTCACCTGGTTGTCCAAGATAAAATGTAGTTGAAAACCATTTTTTTTTAGTTCTACTATTCTCACTATAATTGTTTTCCCTATCAAACAAAATGTTAATTAAATTATTTAGATCAAACATCATCTTTTGCGTTACTTTTTTTTCATTTTTTTTTTTTAAACACGGGCACAACATACCACTTTTGGATTTTGGACTTTTGCAGCCAATCTCCCAAGTGGACGATATTAGCTAAATCCCATAAAAGATGCCATTCAGTGGTATCAATTTACTCATTTATCATCTACATATTCTAGCATGAGGTCTAAACCACAGCGAGGGTTATCCTCTAGGGCCCATAACACCTAGAGGGGAAAATTTTATTTCCCTAAGCCTTCACACACTATATCTTTGTCAAACCAGTCAACTTGCTAATACACAATGTGAAAGCACTCAGTGTAATCATTCATTGTGACTAACTGGTATTATCTTTTTTTAGAAGTAGCTAGTGCCATGTCCATTCCCAAACCTTGGTATTTGTTACCAATATCATCATAACTCACAATGGCTTCTCCCATACCAAACCCTATATCCATTCATGACAAAGTTTGATTAGTATGGAACATATGACATTGATCCTCGAAACTATCCTATAAAAGTGACCCATGCCACTTTTCATTTTGATCTGACCGAATGCCATTAAGGCTATTCCCTTTTGTTGGCAACTATCCTAAACTATCTTTGTGCTTTTTGCACCCCAAATTTTACTCGGATGAATATTTGTTTAAATTTTAAGTTTAAATTTCTTTAAACCCAATACTTCTTCTAACATTCATGTTCTAGAGACTATCCAAGTCAACTAGAAATGGTACTACCTTCTCTAGAAATAACTTCACTTTATTAAAACATGGTAAATATTTTTTCTAAAGAGGTCTATTAAAATAACACCATCTAAGTTTTCCTTAACACAAGGATCTACTATTCTTACAAGGTATAAATTTGCCATTTAATCCCTAAAATCATTTTGCTAGAACATTTAATAAATTTGATTGGACATGGTTGTTCCATATCCATTTTTGTCTTAGTCTTTCTTAAAATAAAGCATATTCAAAGAGGGATTGCTACTAACACTAGCAATATTATTTCTTGCTATGAGGTTGTAACATTAAAATGATGCTTTTAATTTTTGAGAAATTTCATGGGCTATGCAAAGGTATATATTTGAGCTAGACCAAAGCTAGGTAAACACTCTTTTTAATCACCACCAGCTATCTACTAGGTATATCAAACGTTTACAACCCTTTTTGGGTGCTCCTTGTCTTCTCAGCTTTTTAAATAAAATATTAAAATTTATAACCAACTGTTTAACATGCTTTTCTTTGTAAGATAAATGAAGCATAACAAGGAAATAGAAAAGATAAGATAATATATTTCAATAGCATTTTACTAAATTACTCAACACACAATCAATTCATTTTGGCACATATAAAAAATTCATCAATAGTCAAGATTTACACATTACAAGATATTTTAATATCCATTAACAAATTAAAGACCTCAACACTCAATTACTTTTTGTAAACACATAGAGAAATTCTCAGTTTACATATTGTTTCTCTAGCAATCCTTGTTTGACAATAAAATCTGTTGTTGTAGTGCAAAAAAACTATATAGGTTTCTACCTGGTGACCTCCATACAACATAATAATTTTCCCCATCCAAACAGGAAGGATTTGAATGTGATCCTCAAAGTTTAATTAAATCTTCAGTGTAAGTTTCTACTGCCAATCCATGCATGAATCTTCATCACGATGCCCACCATTTTGCACTGTTCAAAAATCTCACCAAATTTTGGGCCATATTTTGAGGATCAAATACGACTTAATTTAAACATGCAATCTAAGATTTAACAAGAATACACACAAGAATGCATCGGGCTTCCCAAATATTCTCACACTAGATATCACAAAAGCCTTCTCATTTTTTAAAATATAACAAAGCCATTCCACATATTCAATTTACTCTAAAAAAGTTAGACATTTATATTCTTTTGTTGAAATCTACATGGTAGTGTCATAACAACATCTACAACAATCATTTTAAATAAAATACTTTTTTTTTTTTGCTACAATCTAACCCACGCTGACTATCCATAGCACTACCAAAGTATATATGTAGACACCCAAAAGTTACACATGTCTACCTCTATGTACTTGTAGATCTATCTAAACACTTGTAGGTTTGCATAGACCATCCTAGACCTTTCTAGGCTATTGTAGACCAGCGTAGACCATTGTAGACCATTGTAGACCACTCTAGACCAACGTAGACCACTCTAGATTATCGTAGACCTATGTAGACCATTTCACTGGTCTATAGGCATGAAACCCTACTAAACTACACAATTCATGACCCAACCACCTTCTATCTATCAGGAGGCCACTTATCAGTTCCCTAAGGTAACCTAAGCCCTTTTCCCATGCTAGGGTTATGCATAGTGGTGAATATTTGGAAATTGGGTGAATAATAGGATTTTCAAAATTGGAAATTGGTAAATATGAGGACCCTCGATGTCGGCCTATTCACCTAAAATTTTTAGAATCATTTTTTTATTAGGGTCAATTCACCATAATATATATCCAAACATAAGCATATTTGTACTCGTTGGAAATCTCTTTTCAAACCTGATCTAATGGTGGTGTTTTTATGAAGTTATAAGATGATTTAGTAGGTCAAAATTTGCCCCAAAAATACCCCAAATTTTTGTATGAATATGCTTGATTACATTTTCTTAGGATTCTCCATGATTCACCTTGATTTTGATTAGGATTCACCATTTTTTTACAAGTACATTTTGAGTCCAACCCCTTATGCATAACCCTCGTCCCACACCTAATTAGGACCCCATGAGACTATTAGTTCCTAAAACTCCTAAATAAGTTAATTGAATTTCTAATTGTAAATTCACTTCACTTTAGTGCACTTTATGACTTAAAAAGGTTAATTAGGATTCTAAACCCAAATTAGTCCTAATTATTCCCTCACACATGTGTGCACCCACTTAGTTAGGATATTTAGGGAAACCCTAACCTAACCTAGGATCTAACTGACCCTAGTTATCCCTAATCTCTCCTCACACATGTGTGAGGATGAGATATTTCTCTAGGCCATGAGGATTTGACACCTAGTCAAAACCCTAACCTAACTCTAGCATGGAGCAACCCTAACCTAACCCCTCCTCCTAACCTCACCTTTGATTATAAATAGATGGCCCCCTTCTCATTATCTCTCTCCCCATTTTAGTTAAATTATAGAAACTCTACCAAAATCTTGTCAGAAACCCTACTTTTGATTGTGGATGGTACAAACAACATCTAACCACCCTAGGAGCCCATCCAAACAAAGGATCTCCACCAAAAAGCACTTACAATTAGGTTGGTCCCTGAACTACAAACCTGAGTTCCAGATTACCCCTTGCCCTACAATATGGTTGTACAATTAATCTACAGTAGCAGAAACCTCAGGTAAGATTTATTTCAAGTTTTTATAGTAGTTGCACTTCATTTCCAATATTTTTTCATGTTTATAATGTCATTTTATTTTTATTGATACGGGATATAATCCATGAAAATCCCCCAAATGAACTAACACTATGTTGCATGCCTTCCAACAATAGCAAAAAACCCATCATAGTAGAAAATACAACAAAAATAGTAAAGAACAATGGTGTCTCACATGCATTAAAGCCCATCTACATTCAAAGGGCCCCAAGAGAAACCATCAGATTTCTTTATGTTTTGTTAAGAAATAAAGGAGATTCACCTTGTAACCTTTGTATTAGTTTCTCATTAAAACAAGTTTAAAACATTTCTAAGCATGTTAAATTATCATTGTTAATTTTCTTGATAAAATGGTATAATTTTGGTATGATTCATTCTGGCACGCTCGGTGGGACCACCCACAATAGGTTATATTAGGTTATTTTACTACAAATCTGATCTAATTTTGGTTTTGTGTGACTGCTACAAGATCCATAAAACCCTGAGACACCTATCAGGTCAACATAAGAAGAGTTTCAAGTTCCTAAATATGGTTCATCCCCTGACCTATGAATCTAGGGTGAGATCACCCCCCGACCTGTGACTTCTTACAAAAATACTCTGCAAACCCCAAAATAGCAAGGAATCATAGCAAAGACTTCATAAAAGTCAAATTTCATCTCAAAACATAGGTATTATACTCAAAACCATATGTAGTGTCATTTATTTGCAAGACTAGTTTTCTAATACATGTATTGTGTTAGCATATCAAAATCCTAATTCAAACACAAAAAATTAGGGTTTCAAATTGATATAAATACAGTTAGAATAGTTCATTTTCAGAATTACTTTAAAAAATAATTAGATTAGAATTTTATAAATCGCTTAATGTCTTTCTTAATCGCTTTTCAAGTTTCCTTTCAAGCACGTTTAGAGTAAGCTTTTCTTTGCATTCACATGTAAGATTAGTTTTCATATTTTGTTTCAATTCCAATTGACAAATCACATTTCACATTTGCTCAAAAATTTCTTTTCAAATTTTGCATCTAGGGTTAGATTCAAAATCACTTTTACATCACCCTACAAATTTCTTTGTTCTCTTCAAAAAGGCATTTCCACTTTGCTTCTCCTTTCAAGCATTGATTCTAACAATAGAATTGCTAAATTCTTCTCACATCACGTGCATTTCTTTTCACAACACATATAGGTTAAGAAATTGTCATCACTTTCTAAATCCTCAAGGTAACTTTCATTGTCTTTACTTAAACATCTAAAGTAGAACTTGTAATTATTTGTAATACATGTATGTAGTTCATTTTCCTTCTCATGTATTTTAGTTTACCTATTTCCATGCTTTCCTAGATTAGTTTTATTTTTAGAAAGGCATATAGTATTATATTCTACTTTTAAAATGGTAAGTAGACACTTAGTTTATTTTCAAAAGATCCATCTAGACCTAGATTTCTTTTTGAAAAGGCATTTAATTAGTTGCACTTTACTTTCCCATCATAATTAAACAACTTAAATCCACACACTCATGTGGTATATACAAGTGGTGATATTGGATTTCATACCCAATCCATCACTCAATACTGGTGAGGCAGGAGTTTCACCCTCCACCAGCTCACCCCCCTAGACACCTAGTAGCCCCACAGGAGTGGTTTTCTAGATTTTATCAACAAAAAATCCCCTAATTTTGAGATTGGTATTCTGGAATTCATCATTGAAAGGAGCCTTCAAAGTGGTATAGGATTATATGCCTTCGTTCACAAGTCTTACATAATTAGTGAACATGGTAACTGTCATTATTGACTAATCATTCCCAAGGGTGAAGCGAAAGCATGGGTATGCTGATGGCAGGTATTAGATAGTACCACCTCATATCATTATAGGATACATTAAACTCATTTTAGCACTTTGAGTTATCCCCCCATAGGCTATCATTTTACTGCACCTTCAATACAAGTCACCATTCACCTGTTGAAGCATTATTCTATTATGTGCATCTTTGGATGTTGTAGGAGGTTTTGTGCTTACAACATTATTGTTTTATCTAGAAGTTCACCTCACTACCTGTGATACTTCCTAGGAGATTATAACATCAAAACACACTAAATAAAGCAACACTTTTAATTTTCTATATTTAGAACTGATTCCAATCATACGTTGTTTGCATGCTCTCACAGACTAGTTTCAGCATATTCACTTATTAGAAGCCCACATATGGACTATTTATAGCTTATCAGTTTTAGTTTTGTATATTTTTCACACTCATAGACCAATTTGCTCCTTGCCTTGTGAATTCACTATCAAATCACCCCCTAGCTTGTGATTTTAGTTTTTAGATACAAAAACCTCGCAGATCTTACTAGGTTGCATAAAAACCCCACACAAATCCTACCCAAAATACCATATTTCCATTTTTGTACAGTTTTGAACACCAATTCATGATAAAAAATACCATGCCTACTATCACCCGTAGCTAGGTATGTGAGCAAGCATACCTTTGAGAAGAAGTGACTAGCACTCCTTCTAGCCAGTCCATCTTCCCTACTTCAACCACAAAGGGAAAGTATACACTCATAGTAGACCTATTTGCATGATTAGACCAATTTGGTACCATGTATCAGGGTGAGACCTCTACATCCAAAGATGATTTTACCACATCACTTGAAGAGGATCATCCACTCCTTTTCCATCCACCATCACCTCATCATTCAACCACCTTTTGTGATCACATCATCTATACGAAACCAGGACATCCACCTCATTCCCTCATCATTGATGAGGAGGTTCATCCTACATCCCCTACCTTCACTCATCCATTTTTCTAAAACCTAGCTCAATCTCTATTTTAGAGTGATTTTTCATTACTCAATTGCACCCATCCATAGATTGTGTCATTCACCCCTACTATAGGGATCATTTTAGACCCATCAATCTCTATCATGGATGCATGTGCATCTCCATCAGAATAGCCTCCACTACAACAACAATAGGCCCCACCCACTTCAACACATCAACACATAGAGGAAGAAGCACCACAACCCCTTCCTCAGCAATCCTTTTTCTTATTTTTCGAGATCACATCACAACTTTCTCTATGATCCCAACAAACACAATATCCACAACATCAATAGACTTTCTCCTCTCAAGCCGATGTGAATGCATTCACCACACCACCTCCCTAGGTTCCTACTATAGAGACCTATGTTCCATCCTCATCATCACTAACCCCTACATCTCATCCATAAAGAGTGTATGGTGCACCCTATTCTATTCCATCCTCATCTACACCTACCTTTCAGTTGCCTCCACCTCCATAATTTAAGATTTTGACTTCAAGCTAATTACCCATGTTCGAGCCTCAACATCCCTCATAGCCTATGTACCTAATATCCCAAGATTATAAATCAGAATTTTTTCCAAAATTCCCACCTAGACAAATGCAAACATCATCCTTACATGCCTTGTCTTGCCCTCAATTCACACACTCATTTCAGACATATTCAAATCCACCTATCTCTGATGGATCCACATTTTTCAAACCTCCCATTTCTTGGTCTTCACCTCCCATAACACAACCATTGGAAGATACTCCTCCCCAACAAACCCCCACACAACAACCATTGACTGTGCACCTACAATACTATTGTCCTTAGTATCCACCTACTCTACAATGGGCTATACCAGTTTATTTGACATATTATCCCACATAGAAAAAATATCCTTAGGATATTTTGCAATATTTTCCTCCCTCACATTGGGAAGAACAATAATTTTAATACCCCCCACACTTGTAGGCTTGACCCCCATTAGTTCCATCTCCTACACTATTAACACATGAACTTCAACTCTTACAATATGAAGTTAAGATGTTAAATCTTTGCACTACTAGTTATGGGCCACAAAAACCCACATACAATGAGCTCTACAATGAGCCAGTACATCCCTCAATTCCCATTCCTTATTACCAATATCACTTTGATATGCCAAATTTTGATAAGTTTAAAAGTAAGGAGGACTGCATGAACATGTTAGTAACTACCGCTCAGTTGGTTACCAATTTCATGGTAGCAATCCTCTGATGTTACGCACATTATCCCTTTCACTTGGGGGACAAGCCTTATATCGGTACAACATGCTCCCGTGCAATAGCCTCTACACTTTTGAGTAGCTGGTCAATTTATTCCTCAAGCACTTTTCCATCAACATCAAAAAGAAGATAAACTTATCTAACATCTACGCTTTACGATAGGTTGATGATGAACCAATAACAAAATTTATCTCTATATGGAGATCAGTCATACATGACCTCATTCATACCCTCCCATATATGGATTTGGTTACACTCTTTTCAAATATTTTCCATAAACACATCTCCACTTCCTTACAACTTCACCAAAGTCACACCTTTGAGGAATCCATTGTGCAAGCAAAATTCATTGAGGACATCAAAGTCCAATCTGGTAAAATAAAACTAATATAAAATCCTTCATACAACTCCAAATTCCACTTTAACCATAACATGCCCAATCAACCTTTCCCATGACCACCATAAGCCAACCAAATGGTAGTAGCTTATTCAACCTCAATACAAGTCTTATGACATCCTCCTCCATAAAAACAACTATTTCAAACCAATGCACCTATTCCACCTAGACCACAACAGGCTTAAGGACCTCATCCCCCACCTCCATAGCATAACTTAACACCACTTTTTGAGCCTCTCCCAGCCTTATTGTAGAGGCTATACAACACAAGTCACATTACCCTATCAAAAATTTGATCTTTCGATCCAAATGCACCAAAGCCTCAAGACTACATCGAGCAAGCCTATTGTGGATACCATAGACAATGAGACCATGATATCAAATCATGTCATTATTTTTGTGGTATGGTCCAAGATCTCATAGATCAAAGAACCATTCAAGTTTCAAACCCTCTTACATTGCAGAACCAAAACCTAGGGATATATTAGAATCCCTTACCTAAAAACCAAGGGACTAATCCCCAAACACCTCAAAATAACCCCTCAAGAATACCAAGACAAGTCAATAATATCCACCATGACCCTCCTTCACATGGCATAGTAGGTATGATCAACCTCACCACTCAAAATAAATATTATCCTTCATATAATCTTGTGTTGGTAGCTCCTACATCAACACCATTTATTTTACCACAAGATCCTATGGCTCCTCAAGCTCCACCTTGTCCCCCATAAAATTTCATTACAATTCATGGCAACCTTATGCACCAACTACGTAATGCCCCTACAAGATTATCTATATTTGACCTCCTACAACAATAACAACCTCATCATGAGGTATTAAATAACATTCTTCACTCCATTGACCTTGAGACCCATGATACAGAGGCATTTTTCAACTTTGTAGGTAATAACCCGCACTACCCTTAGCCATCCATTAATTTCCATGACCATGATATCACATAACTCATAGGTGAAGGAGCGGATCCCCCCATCCATATTCAAGCAACCATTAACAATATCACATATAAATGTGTTTTTTTTTATACCAATTCCTCAATTAGCATTATCTCTACTGTGGCTCTGCATCACCTGCACATTATGCCTGCTCACTTCTTCACACCCTCACTAGACCTTGACGCATTTGATGATTCAATATGAACCACAATGGGATCCACTTTCCTATAAATTTGTGTATTTATACATACTATTCCAATTCTAATCCATGTTATTAAAGGGTAAATGAAGTATTACATCTTTCTTGGACATCCATGGATTAGATATATGCAGTGTGTGCCATATATATTACACCATTATCTTAAATACGTCTACAATGTGCTTATCCATTATGTTCTTGTTGATGGGGACCCTTTCAAATTATAAAACATTATAGATCTCCCAACTAGACCTTCTTTATCCATGACACAGGTCCTTCCCATATCAAATACTCACCCACCAAGAGCATTCATACCTCCTCACTCTTCAAGGCCTTCACCACAACCTTCATTCGAGACATGTACACACTCACAGCCAACAAAATCCATAACATCCTCACCTAGTACAACACCTCATTCTACTACCATACCATTTTCACCACATTCTTCATGGTCTCCACCACCTTCACAACCCTCATCATCTACAAATCCACCACATGTATTGATAGCAGGCTTACCATCTTCATCGGGTCATCCCCCACTTCCAATCCATCTTCCTCTACGGAACCTCCTCTCTTACCTACACCACAAATTCCACCACTCCATTTTTTCCCTACAACCTCATTCATTCACATCCCCTCATATGTCATCACTAAAACCTACCCCTCCTCCCTCATAGTTCCTACATGCTTATCAATGCATCCCATCTATGACTATCAAGTGACATGATTTGGAGTAATGAGCTACCTACCTTCATGAGTAACTATTTCAATCATCTATCAACACCATTCAGTATTCCTAGCTTACATCATCATCATAAAACTTAGACTCACCACCTCATTCACCCGTGTGTACGTCACCATAGGTTTCTATATTCAATATAAACACTAGTTTGGTGACTATAATGTCCACGACACTCGCCTGTGTCCACCTTCAGTTTAGTCTACCCATGACTTTTGTTACCCATCTACTTTGGTACTTACCATTGGTATAGTTATGCAGTTAGGTTTCCCAAAAATCATACCATATTTGTCTACACAGACATTGATTCTTCACTCCCACCTATCATCCCTCCACCACCATAATAAAGCTTGTGTGGTACTTTAGATCACATGTCCAACCCCCAATTCATGTTGTATTATCTGTGATGTTTTCATTGGCATGGATTTGGTTTAGGATATTATGAACAAGGGCTATGTACCCCCATAAATCCCCATTTCCAACTTCCCACACATAAATCATGTTTAGGATACTGACCTATAGTTTTCCATACACTTGAGGATGACCTACAAGATATTTTTGTGCATCCTACACCACCCCCTATGCACACCTTATAATAATATGTTGATATGGGACTCTTCTATGAGAACTCATCTTCCCACTCTATAATCATGGTTCCCTCATATTTCTTTCATGGAGTTCTCTCCCTAGATAGTACATCCCCATGTTGCATTGATGAACTAGTCAATCAATTCACCATATGATCCCTCACACCTGAAGCCCCATAGTGCTATCACACCTCCCTATCTATGGCCAATGTATCTGGATAGATCCTCATAAATGTATCTCTAGCTTCAACAATCCATAACATGACCTCAATCACCACCCTTATTTTGTGTCCACCGTTACACCTTCCTCGATGCTCACAAACTCTTGAATCTTCATCATTAGATTCATCATTGTCAAACACTCTGATCACTTACATTAACATGGTTGATGTGGACCTATTCATGCCACTTTGATACACATATCACACAAATCAAGACAGCATCCCCAACTTAAATTTCATTGACCTAACTCATATTTCATCAATACCTTCTCCACACAATTTCCTATTATCGCCACATGTCTTACGTGTAGCAAATGCCCCTTCATCATCAAATACACCTCACATCCCATGCATAAATCACATAAATATATATTTATATTATGAATACGGCATACCTAAGGTCATCGATGACCTCCACCTCATTCCTATCCTAGAGCAACTTCATGATAGTTCCCACATGTTGATCGAAGAAAACATCGATGTTGATATCGATGATAATCTTGAAAACCCCCATATTTTCAAACTCATTTTAGAATATCACCTAAATAACATGTGTTATTCATTACCTTCCTTAAATAATACATCAAGGTATTCACCTGGTCCTACAAAGACATGCCAGATCTTGACCCATCCTTAGTGGTTCACAACCTTACATTGGACAAAGATGCTAAGCCTATCTGACAAAAACTATGACATATGCACCCTATGGTTGCTTTGTTAGTCAAATTCAAGCAACAAAATATCCTTGATGTAGATGTTATTTAACCCATAAATTATCCTAAATGGGTGTCTAACATGGTCCCAATACCCAAACCATCAGGTGAGGTTTGAGTATGCATTGACTTCTACGATCTAAACAAAGATTATCCCAAAGATAATTTTTTGTTGCCAAACATTGACTCCCTTGTCTATTCCATCGTTGGCCATGAAATGATATCCCTCATGGATGGATTTTTTGTTTATAACCAAATTAACATCAATCCTATCGATCATCATAAAACATCCTTCACAACCCCCTAGGGGACCTTTTGTTACAAGGTCATGCCATTTGGCCTTAAAAATGATGGGGCAACCTACCAATGCACAATGACATATATATTTCACAATTACATGCATAAAATCATGGAATATTACGTAGATGATCTCATTGTAAAGTCTAAATAATGTTTACAACATCTAGCCAATTTACGTAGAATCTTTGATCACCTCCTAGAGCACAGCGTGCACCTCAACCCAAAGAAGTGTGTCTTTCATGTTACATTTGGAAAAATCTTAGGGTTCATCGTCTTTCAGTGAGGCATAGAATTTAATCCTGACAAATTCAAGGACGTCATCGAGATGCGTCCTCCCACCAACCTTAAGAAATTACATAGCTTGCAGGGTAAAATTACATCAATTTGATGGTTCATCATCCAATTATCAGATAAATGTCAGTCATTCAATCACCTTTTTAAAAAATTAGTCTCCTTCAAATGGGATGACAAATATCAACAATATTTTGACTCAATAAAATCATATCTCACCTCCTCACCAGTATTATCTCCTCCACATCCATAACTACCTTTTATTTTGTACATCTCTACTACAGACTTTGAACTTGGTACGTTGTTAGCATAAAATAATGTGCTCAACCATGAGCAATCCATCTATTACATTAGTCGCACACTAGTTAGCTATGAGACACGTTACACATATATGGAAAAACTATACCTAATGGTAGTTTTTGCAACCCAAAAACTATGCCATTACATACTAAACCATACCATATTTTTTATCACTCATGATAACCCACTATGATACATGATGAACAAGATTTTTCATAACTCTCACACAACCAAATGGATCATGCTTTTTATTGAATTCGATCTAGAATTCATTTCACAAAAAACCATTAAATTATAGGTCATCGCAGACCAATTGGTTGAAGCTCCATTACATGATGACCAACCACTTCCCATAAAAATCCTTGATGACTCTATCTTCCATGTCATAGAATTTGAATAATATATTAAACCTGAAACATGATTGGATTTAACACTTTTCTTTGATTGCTCCCTTTGCACTTTGAAGAACACAAGCTTATACTGAGAGGGGGGTGAATATTATAAGACCACTTTTTACTTTTCTTTCTCAATCAATATTATGTAATGTATAGATAGCAATATCAATAGAAATAATCAAAGCAATGCACAAATTACCACAGACAATAGAGACACCACAATTTACGTGGTTCACCCAATGTGGGCTACCCCACAGAGAAAATATTTCACTAAAATTTTCTCAATTAATACATTGGGAATTCTTTCCCTATTACAATATTTATGGACCTCTATCCAAAGGAGACTCCAATCCCCTAAATCAAGTTCATAGATCTCTATCCACAAGAGACATCAATCTCCTAACTCTACTTTGGATGGTGATCCTCTAGAAGACCTTTGCTTCCACTACCCTTAGCAAATAGAACTCTATCCATAGAAGACACCTATCTTCCTTGCTCTATTTAGAGATATTTTTCCTCAACTCTATCACCTCCAAAGCTCTATCTAAAATCTATACTAAACACAGTATGTCAGTCTAGCACAAATATATCCTCAATATTTGTCTCTAGTCTACAATAAAACTATCCTCAAATCTGTACCAAAATCTATCCTTGAATATGTATTAAACACAATCCTTCATTCTAGCACAAATATATCCTCAATATCTGTTCTCAAGCCTTAACTCAAAGCTTGAATCAATATTGAATCAACTCTACTGGATTTGTTCCAAATCTTAACTCAAGGCTTGAATAAATCAATCAATCAACTCTACTCACAAGCCTTCTCAAAGACTTATCTCAAATATGCCTTGTAAGCTTCCATAAAATATCACACCAATATATCCTCAAGTCCTCTCTATAACTTGTCCAATCTACTTAATAAGACCTCTCAAGAACTTATCCAAATCTGCTCTCAATTTGTATTGTAAGATTCCACAAAGCTTACCCAAATATTTCCACAAGTCTTCTCAAATACTTACCTCAAATCTACTCAAAAATTCCACACTAGAACTTGTCCAATATCATAGAAACATAAAGAGAATTGTTAGAGACTCAATATGCTCTATACTCATCACAATGCTCAATTACTTTCAATCACTCTTTTAGAAACATACAAAAAAAAATTAGAGACTCAATATGCTTCGCCTCAATACTCAATCACTTTCTCAATTCAATTTAGAATATAGAATAGTTTGTTTTATGGAACTTGAACAATCACTTCATACATCCACTTGACTAGGCTCAACCAAATCTACTCAATAAATCACTCAATGAAACAATTCTTGCTTACAAACCCTAGTCCAAGTATATGAACACTCACTCAAAATATTTCCAACAATGCTCAAAACCCAATCTCACATAACAATGATACTCATGTTCTTTTCAAACCATAGTTCAATTTCTTCACTCAACAACTTCAACAACAATTCTTATAATATGATCTTCACATAACAATTATACTCATGTTCTTTGCACACCCTATTTCAAGTTCTTCACTCAAAAACTCACTTCAACAACAATGCTTATAAGACAATCTTCACATAACAATGATACTCATGTTCTTTGCACACTCTAGTTCAAGTTCTTAACTCAAAAATTCACTTCAACAATAATTCTTATAAGACAATCTTCACATAACAATGATACTCATGTTCTTTGCAAACCCTAGTTCAAGTTCTTCACACAATCAATGGCTTCAACAACAATGCTTATAAAATAAGGTTTTAACAACTCTTTATTCTAGAAAACCTTAAAACATTAACCCAACACACTCAATAAGGAAACCCTAATCAATTCCTTTTCACTCTGAACTTATTTTATAGAAAACCAATCAATCAACTAAACTATGGAAGAATGTGCTCATACCTTTCCTTGATGATGAAGGAATCTCAAATATCTACCACAACCACAAACACTTCTTTGCCAATATCAAAGGAGTTAGAAGTTACTAAACTCTCTTCAAAGATACAATGCAAGTATCAAAACACACATACACCTTATCACTCCATATTAAAGAAAGCATCCATCAACATATACAAAAATGATTGACCAAATACACCTTATAATCTCCCAATTAAAAATAATATTCAATACCAGAAATAATGCCGATACAATCTCCTTTTCAAACTATCTCTATGGCAAGAATTTCTCTTAAATTTAATCACTCTTCAATTCACTTTTTGATAAATAAAAAATGTCACAATAACTTTATTTAAAATAAAGTTCAACACCTTATTCCTTCATTTAATAAAAAATTAATAATTAGAATAAACACATTTTCATAACCCCTTGTATCTCTATAAATATTATGTCTACACCTTAGGCAATTAAAAAATAATGCAAAATTTATTACCTCTGCCTAAGTGAGATTCAAACCTTTGATGTAGCCTCCTCGTGTGTCCTAGTCACAGCCTCGGCTACCGCAAGTATTGAGCACTAGTTTGAGAACCAAAGAGCACTACGTGCTCTAAAAACTATTTTTTGATGCCCACTCAAAAATAAAACATGCACCCTTCCTCAACACAACCTTAACACTGTCAAAATACATTTGTCATGAATCAAATATAGATCACTCTGCACCCACGTGCCTTAACTCACAACTGCTTTCCACTAGTCCACTCTGCCTCAATGGATATGAGGGTTTATCCTTCAATGCTCTTATCATTTTTGTTGGTTCTTAAGACAAAGAATTTGTCCTCTTCTTCGCACGAATTTTCACCAAAATACTTGCCTCATGATTTCTTTCGAATGAAGGATAGTTTCAATGCCACTAAGGCATGTACTTTATATACCAATTACCTCCATTAATTTTAAATGTCGGTGCCTTCAAAATTTGAATAATTAATTTATAAATTATTTAAATTCTTTAGAATTTAAATTTTATAAATTAATTTTTATATAATTTTTGGTTTATTAAAGCTCTCTTTGATTTTACCACTTTGTATAAATAATATTTATCTATAAAATTTAAATTCAATTTGAATTTAAATATTTTATAAAATAAATATTAAAACTTCCTTTGGCTTTTCAAAAAGCTTCCTTGGGTTTTTATAAAAAACATTTTATTTTGCTCATATATCAAAAAGCTTCCTTGGGTTTTTATGAAAAACCATTTATTTTTCTTATCCATGGTTTTAATAAAAACCCTCCTACATATGCTTCCACATAATATTAAAAATATTATGAAGCTCTTTTGCCATTAACCTTTGCATTATTTCTTGACATATTCCTTGACATCAATGATGACTCCATTCCTTGACATAAATGACAAATTTGACTCAAAATGTCCAACAATCTCCCCCTTTGTCATTGATGGAAACCCAAATTCTTTTTACCAGAAACTTAACCTTTTCTTGGTTTTGCTCCCCTTGGGACATTGCTCCCCTAGCTCAATGCTCTTTTCAAATCTCTCTTATTTACTCAAATACCAAATCTCTCCCCTTTACTCAAATCTCTCCCCCTTTAACATCAATGGAAAAGGGTCACATTTGAGGCTTGGGGCTAAGAATGAGCGTCTTAGTTTAGTCCCTCCCCCACCTCCTCTTGAGGTGGTTAATTCTGGGGTGGGAGTATTTCTACTCCTAGCAAGTACTATTCTTTACCTTTATCCGCTTTTCTTCTTATCTAATCCTTCTTATTCCTCTAATTGTTCCTTTCCATGTCCATATTCCTATTCCTATTCCTATTCATATTCATGTTCTTGTTATTGTTCATATACATATCCATTTTTCTTGTTCATGTTCTTGTTCCTATTCATACTTGATTCCAGAATGTCTGCTCTACACTATTATTTTGAGTGTCCATAATTATTTCACTTATAACACTTAGTGTTATTATTCCTTGGAGGTGCAAATGTCTTAGGATTTCTCCTAGTGAATCCATATCCTCTTCTTTCATGAAACCTACAATTCATTGCCTTATGACCAAACTGATTACATGAGTAGCAATACCATTGAAAAGTTATTTGTTTCCATATACATGTATTTCATGTATCCTGCACTGTGAAGCCATGTGTCGAAACCTATGACATGAAAAATACCTTCCATTGAATTTTCCTTGTCTTAACCTTATTGGTCTCCTATTTCGATTGTTGTTCCATATACATCTTCTTTGTGCATTGTTCCTATCCTTGTTGAAATTTTTGTTGTCCAACTCATCCTCAGATGTATCACTTTCTCTTGCATTGTCTTCTTTTGAAGTGTCTTCATCTAAAATTTCTTCTTCTCCAGGACTTGAGGTTGACTTTTCTTCTTGTTTCTTTTGATCCTATTCAAAACCAAGACCTGTTTTTCTTGATGTAGGCTTTTGTATCTTGATGAACTTATCTAAGTTATTTGAACTATTTTTGAACCCTTGTAGCTTGAATTTGGATTTTTCTAAATCTTACCTTAGTAGGGCTACTTCTTGTACTAACCTTTCACATTCTAAGACCTTTGCTTCTAGCTAATCCTTGAAATTATTTGTCTTCGCCTTTGATTTGTCTAGATCCTCTATAATAATTCTTCTCTCTTCATCACATTCTTGAAACTGAGATTCTAATCTAGATTTTTGCCTTCTTAGCTTCTTTACTATTTCAATAGCATAGATAAGTTCTCCCTTAATATTATATATTTCTTTATCTTATTCTTCCTCTATTTGTTTACCTTTGTCCATATCTTCATTTTCTTTTGACTTGTCTTCTATGGGATCACCTTATCCTTCTTCTAGTGCCATTAGAATATTCTCTTCTGGTCCTTCAAGTGTATCTTCATATTCATCATCACTGAAACTATAACCATTCCTTGTACAACTATCTTCAAGATGTCTAAATTTACCACATCTAAAATACTTAAGAATTACTAGAGTTCTTTTCTTAACTTGTTCTTTCTCTTCAATCATAAATAGGATTTCATCTCTATTATTATCTGAAATACTAGCATCATTATCACTTGAGTACTTACTTACTTTATCTGCATAGTAGCTCATATTTTGCCTTTGAAAGAACTTATTTCCTTGTCTGCTTTGTCCATCATTGCTTTTCTTTTGATGCATGTATCTTTCTAATTCCCTATTTTTGTGATCCTATTTTTCTTCATCATTATTATTCTTAGATTATTGATAGTCAGTTGAATAATGACCATATTTTCCACAATTGAAACATCTAACATATTTTGCATCTCTAGATCTTCTTGAATCCTTATTTCTTTTGCCATAATTAGCTTCTTCATCACTGGATGACTCATTGCTTGATTCTAACTTCTTACCCTTTGTCTTCTTGATTTCTTTGAAGGTTACTTCCTTCTGGGGGATAGTTTCTTTTGTTCTCATATCAAAGGTTGTAATAATACCAAGCAAAATATCTCTTGTCAAAGAATCACCATCCTATGATTCTTTTATAGTAGAAATATTTTCACAAAATATTTTTGGAAGAGATCGTAAGACCTTATCACAAACATTTTATTCTTCAACCTTAAGTCCAAGTCCTTGCATAGCATTAACAACCTCATTAATTCAACGTAGAAAAGTACTAATTTTTTCCTCATCCTTCATTCTTAACTCTTCAAATTATCCTTTGAGATTTCAAATCTTTGCTTTCTTGACACCTTTATCTCCTTCATATATATTTTGTAACTCATCCCACATTCCTTTTTCATCTTGATAGTGCATAACTTTTATGGACTTTGTTCTATGCAAACCTCTCAAAATTACATTCATTGTTTTTGAATTAAAATGTTGTAGAAGCTTATATTCCTTATCTATAGGTGGATCAACTGGTGATATGTATCCATTTTTAATTGCTTCCCAAATCTCATTGCCAAGTGCCTTAAGGTAGATCTTCATTATCAAACTCCAATATACATAATCACTTCCATAAAATATTGGTATTATATTATATGATGATCCATTCTTAGAATACATTGTGTTCTTGTATGATCATTCTTCAAGCTTTTAAATTCTTCTGAAGGAACATGCTCTGATACCAATTGAATAACACAAGCTTATATTGAGAGGGGGTGAATAGTATAAGACCACTTTTTACTTTTCTTTCCAAATTAATATTATTCAATGTACAAATAGAAATATCAATAGCAGTAATTAAAGCAATGAATAAATTACCGCACATAATAGAGACACCATAATTTACATGGTTCACCCAATGTGGGCTACTCCATGGAGAAAATATTTCATTAAAATTTTCTTAATAAATCTCTTGGTAATCCTTTCCATATTACAATTCTTATGGATATTTTTCCAAAGGAGACACCAATCCTCTAAATCAAGTTTGTGGATCTCTATCCACAAGAGAGACCAATATTTTAACTCTACTCTAGTTGGTCATCATCTAGAAGACCTATGCCTCCACTACCCTTAGAAAATAGAAATCTATCCATAGAATACATATGTCTTCCTTGATTTGGTTGGAGATCTATGTCCTCAACTCTGTCATCTTCAAATATTTGTCTAAAATTTGTACTAAACACAGTCCATTGGTCTAGCACAAATCTGTCCTCAATGTCTATATTTGTTTTGGTATAAGCCTATCCTCAAATTTGCACCAAAACCTATCCTCAAATTTTTACTAAACACAATCCTTTGGTCTAGCACAAATCTATCCTCAAGTCTTAACTCAAAAATTGACTCAATCTCAAATCAACTCTGCTAGATCTACCTCAAACCTTAACTCAAGGTTTGAACAAATCAATCAATCAACTCTACTCACAATCCTTCTCAAATACTTGTCTCAAATCTACCTTGTAAGCTTCCATAAAATCTCACACCAATCTATCCTCAAGTTCTCTTTAGAAATTGTCCAATCTTCTTAATAAGTTCTCTCAAGAACTTATCTAAATCAGGTCTCAATCTGTATTGTAAGCTTCCACAAAGCTTATCCAAATGTTTCCACAAGTCTTTTGAAATACTTGCCTCAAATATACTCAACAATTCCACACTAGAACTTGTACAATATCACAAAAATATAAAGATAATTGTTAGAGACTCAATATGCTTATACTCATCACAATGCTCAATTACTTTCAATTACTCTTTTAGAAACATACAAAGAATTGTTAGAGACTCAATATGCTTCAACTCAATACTCAATAACTTTATCAATTCAATTTAGAATATAGAATATTTTGTTTTATGAAACTTGAACAATCACTTCATACATCCACTTGACTAGGCTCAACCAACTCTACTCAATAAATCACTCAATGAATCAATCCTCGCTTACAAACCCTAGTCCAAGTATATGAACACTCACTCAAAATGTTTCCAACAATGCTCAACACCCAATATCACATAACAATGATACTCATATTCTTTTCAAACCCTAGTTCAAGTTCTTCATTCAAAAACTCACTTCAACAACAATGCTTATAAGACAATCTTCACATAACAATGATACTCATGTTCTTTGCAAACCCTAGTTCAAGTTCTTCACTCAACAACTCACTTCAACAAAAATGCTTATAAGACAATCTTCACATAACAATGATACTCATGTTTTTTGCACACCCTAATTCAAGTTCTTCACTCAACAACTCACTTCAAAAATAATGCTTATAAGACATGAATAACACAAGCTTATACTGAGAGGGGGGTGAGTAGTATAAGACCACTTTTTACTTTTCTTTCCAACTCAATATTATGCAATGTATAGATAGCAATATCAATAGCAGTAATCAAATCAATGTATAATTCACCACACATGATAGAGACACAAATTTAATGTGGTTCACCCAAAGATGGCTACCTCTATGGATAAAATATTTCTTATAATTTTTTTCAAATAATCTCTTGGGAATCATTTCCTTACAATGTTTATAGACCTTTGTCCAAAGGAGATGTTGATCCCTTAAATCAAGTTTGTGGATCTCTATCCATTGGAGAACTCCTTCTCCTCTACTCTGGCTAGTGATCCTCTAGAAGACTACTACCTCCACTACATTGTCTTGTGGATCTCTCTCCATTGAAGACTCTTATCCCCACTTAGAATACTTGTCCTCACTACCCTGGCTAATGGATCTCTATCCACTGGAGACTACTATCCTCTCTACTCTGTCACCTCCAAAGCTCTGTCTCAAATTTGCACTAAAGACAGTCCTTTGGTCTAGTACAAATTATTGGAAATTTGGGTAATTTGAGGTATTTTATGTTGTAATTGATGTCACATGGATCACATTGAGTTTTGGTGGACAAAATATTTCATAAATAAGCATTTATGATATTTTGGAAAGCATGGCTATTTACAGGGTTTTTTTGAAAACCAAGGAAGGAAAAATAAAAGGTTTTATTTAAAACCATGGATGGCATATTTCAAATGGTTTTTTCTTAAAACCCAGGTTGGCTTTTTGTTTCATCGAAAAAGGTGCCCCGGTGAAGGAGATAATTAAATTTAAATATTTAAGTTTAAATTTTAATCATTAAAAATTTAAATTTAAATTATTATTTTATTATTGTCGACGTCAAAAAGGAGGAGAAAAATAATATTAATTCATAGCCGACGTCAAAATAAAAAGGTGGGTAAATATAAATATGCCACTAAACTTTTTATTTTCCCTAAGTCCTCGATGAAGATAATCCGTTCGAAGCACTAAGGGAGTAGAAGTGTTGTATTCATTCAAAAACTAGTGAAGAGAAGAGCGAAAAAAGGTAACAGAGGTTCCTTACCTATCATCATAGGCTCTCATGGCCTAGCAAAAAGAGGAAGGCATATAATGTGTTTAAGTGCTAGCAGATCCAAAGTTCGAATCCCGTCAGTGCTAGTTTTTGTAAGGTATAAAGGGAGAACCTTTTGTGCACGTGTTTTTGAGGGTAAGTTCAGAGGAAGAAATAAGGAGGTCTTGTGCTCTTGGTTTCTATATGAGTGTTTAGGTCACATAGTTGTTGGTTCCACAGTTTGAGTTCTGCAAGGGCAGTGACAGGGGATCAAATCCCACTAAGGTTAAAGGCAAGTTATTAATTTTTCCAAATATTTTATTTTTCTAAGGTTACCCTAGGAGAGATAAGGTTTGTGGTGCATGTTGTGAAAAAGAAAGATCTCTGGTGATTTTTCTTTTAGAATTATATCATATTATAACATTGGAAAACTTATTTCGAGGGCTATTTGATTATTTTGTTTAGAAGGAGAAATAAGGTGTACATAAAGAGATATTTCTATTTTGTAAAAGGGTTCAAGTGAAGGTTGTTTTGTTCTTTTCAAAGTGTGTTGAGTGTGGCAGATTTTCCAAAGGGGTTTCTTCATATTCATAAAAGGTATGGGCACATTCTCTTGTTGATTGTCTATGGTGGTTGATTTCTGAAATATCATTGGAGGAAAAAGGATTATTTGTGGTTTCCTTTTCGAAAGTGGTTGGTTAAATGCTTCAAGGTTTTCTGAATTGAGAGTTTTGTTTAAACCTTGTTTTATAATCATAGTTGTTGAATCCCATTGGTTGTAAAAGAACATGAGTTATAAAAGAACATGAGTATCATTGTTATGTGAGATTTGTGGTTGAGAATTGTTGGAAACATTTGAGCTGGTTGATACAAACTTGGATTAGGATTGTGTGAAAGAGAGTTGTCCCTTATGATTATTGGTTGAGTTGAGTTGATTTAGCCTAGTCAAGTGATGTTTGAAGTGATTTTTCAAGTCCTATGAAACAAACTTTTCCATTATTATGAGTTGAGTTGAGTTGAGATTGAGCCTAGAATATATTGAGTATCTAACAATTTTCTTTATGTTTCTATGATTTGATTTGAGTTGAGTTGAGTTGAGATAATTGTGGATCATTGTTTTTATCCATTGAAGAGTATATTGCCATTCATTTTTGAGGTCATCTTTGAGCTTTGCCTTGATATAGTTGTGGATGAGTTTTGAGTGCTACTTGAGCATGATTGGTTGAGTCTTTGAGAAGATATTTGGGATAGATTTCTAGATAGATTTGTGGCAGTTTGTGTATGATTGATTGAGCCTTTTGGAAGGCCCTTGTGGATAGTTTTGGGACAAATTTGTGGATAGATTTTGGGCAAGTTCTTGGTGAGATTTCTAGAGTATATTTGGGCAAGTTCTTGGTGAGCTTGCTAGAGCATATTTGTGCAAGTTATTGGTGATCTTGCTTGATCATATTTGACAAGTTCTATGTGAGCTTGTTAAGAAGGTTCTGTGTGATCCTATTGAGTAGGTTCTTAGTGAGCCTATTGACAGATCTTTAGAGGTGATAGAGTACAAAGGACAGAGTCTTAGTGGATAGATATCTAGTAGCCAACACAGTTGAAGACATATCTAGGTGAGGAGTCTTCAAGTGGAGAGAGGCCCACCAGTTAGTGCAACAAAGGGACAAAATATTCTAGAAGATCACATAGCCAGAGTAGAAGGGGAAATATTTATCCTATGGAAGATATCCATTAACTTGATATTAGGGGATCATCATCTCCTTTGGACAGATATCCATAAGCATTGTAATTGGGAGTGATTCCCAAAGAGATTGATTGAGAAAGTTTTAGTAAATATTTTCTTCGTGGAGTAGCCCACATTGGGTGAACCATGTAAATTATGGTGTCTCTATTGTGTATGGTATTTTGTGCATTACTTTGATTAATGCTATTAATACTTCTATCTATACACAACATAATATTTAATTGGAAGAAAAATGAAAAAGTGGTCTTATACTTTTCACCCCCATCTTAGTATAAACTTATGTTCTTCAGTTGATACCTGAGCGGTTTCCTTCGAAAAGGCTAAAAACTTGAGGGTAGATTATACAAGAACAAATATGGCTTCACATAATGGATCATTTACAAATAAGTCTCCATTGTTTTATGGTAATAATTATGCTTTCTAGAGCATGAGGATGAAGAACTACTTGATATCACAAGGATATGAGGTATGGAAAATGGTTGAAAAAGAGTATAGGGTTGAAGGTGATCCTGAGACAGATAATATTATCAGGAAATTGGTTGAGATCAATGCAAGAGAAATGGATTGTATTTTGAGTGTGCTTTGTGAGACATATTTTACAAAATTCATGGTATGTACTTCATCTAATGAAATATGGACCAAGTTGTGGAATACTTATGAAGGATATTCCAAAGTAAATTTGGCAAAACTACAAACTCATAGGAAAATATTTGAGGAATTGAAAATGGAAGATTCTGAGGATATTGCAAAGTTTTTACTTTGAGTTGATGAAATCTCTAACGCCATGAGAGGCCTAGATTTTGATATGAAAGAATCAAAATTTAATCAAAAGTTTTTGAGATCACTTCCCATGAAATATAATTCTAAGGTTTCAACAATAGAAGAGACAATGGATATCAATAAGCTAACAATGGAAGAATTGCAAGGTACTCTCACAGCTTATGAGATGAGGGTAAGTAAGCATCAGGTTCCAATAAAAGAGATTGTATTCAAGGCTTCATAAAAAGATAAAGAGAAAGTTTTAGAAATAAGTAGATATTTAGATAATGATGAGGAAGCTAACTTCATCAAAAGGAATAAGGACTCAAGAAATTTTAGGAATATAAGGAAATTCATATGCTACAAATGTGGTGATATTTATCACTATGCATACAAGTGTCCACATGAATAAAATAGCTATGATGAAAAACAGGGTCACAGAAGAAAATAATATGGAAAGCATAAGCATGACAAAGATGACAGATACAAGAAAAACAGGTATGAGAAGAAGAAATTTTTTGTAAGGAAAAGAAATCTTACTACATTGTAGAAGCAAGTGATAGCTCAGATCATAGTGATAGAGATAAATAAGATGATGAAAAGGAGGAACATTTATTTCTAGAAATAGAAGGTGAAAGAGGTAAGTGCTTTTTGTATGTTCAAAGAGATCACAGATCATGATATTGCAATGGTTTCAGTGATAGTGAAAATGAGATGACACATCAAGGAAACAAGTATGGTCAAATAAATATTGAGAGTTTGTTTCCTATAGAATATTATAATGATCTTAGTGACAGTGAATATGAAGAAGGGTTTTTCTATGGGATAAGAGAAGTACAAGAAGAACATTCACTCCAAATAGAAAAATTTAAACAAGAGGATAATATTTCAGTTGATCTAAAGGAAGACTTCAATGTTATCCATGAGCAACTACAAGAGGTTAAGGAGAATCTAAAATAATTGAGATGTTCTATACGTGAGAAGTTTAATCCATCACATGACTCAAAAGATCAAGATATTTTCACTAAGAAGGAAACATGTATTTTAGAGGCTATAGAGATGGATGCCAATTTGCTACTTGACACAAATAAGGAGAAAGAAGAGGAAGATTCCAAAGCATCAAAAGTCTCATATTTTAGGTTTGGGGAATCACACTCAAAAGGAAAGAAAGTTTTAAAATATGAAAGCAAGGAAGCACCTAAGATTTTTGAGGAAAGTGCCAAAGTTCCTATGGCTCCAAATATTTAGTTTGGTTCTTGTTTTGAGATAGGTGAATCAAGTTCAAAAGGAAAATAAATTCTTGAAGAGAAAAGCAAGGAAGAAACTAAGGAAGAAGTTTTAGATACTACAAAGAAGGTTCAAGGATGCAATGCACAATTTGAAAATTATCTTAAGGATAATGGACAAGAAAGGTATGAATAACCATGGCATGAAAAAAGGGCTTTTAAAGGACATTGTTTTTCTTATAATGGATTTGGACACAGGGCTATACACTACAGGGTCTATGGATCAAATAAGTTTTAGTTTTCTAGAAGAAACTTCAAAGGAATAAGGTATGATTTTCAGGGACATTGCTTCTCATGTAATAGGATTGGTCATAAAGATTTTCAGTGCAAAGGAAATGAGCAACATGGTTTTTGTTTTAGAGCTACACAATTCAAAAGTCATAATGGTCATGAAAACATAGCTTCACTTTACAGGTTTTAGGAATGGAATGGATATGGAAATTATTTTAAGAATGAATTCAAGATATGGGCACCATACAAAGGCTACAATATCAATTGTCTCAATTGTAATAACCTTGGGCATATTGCAAAATGGTGTAGGACTCAATTCCAAACAGGTTCAAGGCAAGAAGGTCAAACAGGTTCAAGGCAAGAAGGTCAAACAGGTTCAAGGCAAGAAGGTCAAATAGGTTCTAGACAAGAAGATCAAGTAATTCATCAAGATAAGGATATCAGAAAAAACATGGAAGGAAGTTTATAGAGGAAAGAAACAAAGTGATATAGGAGTAAAAGTACTCCCACCCCAAAATTAATCACCTCAAGAGAGAAGGGGGTGAGGTAGCTAAGCTTAAGAGTCATATCTTTTAGCCCATAGGTGTCCCTTTTGTCATTGATGTCAAGGGGAAGATATTTGAGTAAGGGGGAGAGCATTGAGTTAGGGGGAGCAGAATCCAAAGAGAGTATTGAGTTAGGGGGAGAAACCTCCATAGAGATTATTGAGTCAAGGGAGCAGCTTTGATTCTCAGAATTGGTTTTTGCAATGACTGTGGTGATTTGCATTAGAGGTTTTGCCATCAACGAAAAAGGGGGATATTGTTGGAAATTTGGGTAATATGAGGTATTTTATGTTTTCATTGACGTCACATGGATCACATTGAGTTTTGGTGGCAAAAATTTTTCATAAATAAGCATTTATGATATTTTGGAAAGAATGGCTATTTACAGGGTTTTTGTGAAAACCAAGGTAGGAAAAATAAAAGGTTTATTTAAAACCATGGATGGCATATTTGAAATGGGTTTTTCTTAAAACCCAGGTTGGCTTTTCGTTTCGTTGAAAAAGGTGCCCTAGTGAAGGAGATAATTAATTTTAAATATTTAAGTTTAAATTTTAATCATTTAAAATTTAAGATTAAAATTAATATTTTATTATTGCCGACATCAAAAAGGAGGAGGCAAATAATATTAATTCATAGCCGATTTCAAATGAAAAATGTGGGCATATATAAATATGCCACTAAACTTTTTATTTTCCGTAATTCCTCGATGAAGATAATCTGTTTGAAGCACTAAGGGAGTAGAAGTGTTGTATTCATTCGAAAACTAGCAAAGAGAAGAGGGAACAAAGGTAACGGAGGTTCCTTACCTATAACCATATGCGCTTGTGGCCTAGCAGCAAGAGGAAGGTGCGTAAGGTGTTTAAGTGTTAGTAGATCCGAATTTTGAATCCCGTCGATGCTGGTTTTTGCAAGGTAAAAAAGGAGAACCTTTTGCGCACGTGATTTTTGAGGGCAAGTTCAAAGGAAGCAAGAAGGAGGTCTTGTGCTCTTGGTTTCTATGTGAGTGGTTGGATAATGTGGTTGCCGATGCTGTAGTTTGAGTTATGTAGTGGCAGTGATAGGGGATCGAATCCCACTAAGGTTAAAGGCAAGTTATTAATTTTTCCAAATATTTTATTTTTCTAAGGTTACCCTAGGAGAGATAAGGTTTGTGGTGCATGTTGTAAAAAAGAAATATTTTTTGGTGATTTTCCTTTTAGAAGTATATCATATTATATCGTTGGAAAGCTTATTTCGAGGGCTATTTGATTATTTTTTTTAGAAGGAGAAATAAGGTGTACATAAAGAGATATTTCTATTTTGTAAAAGGGTTCAAGTGAAGGTTGTTTTGTTCTTTTCAATGTGTGTTGAGTGTGGCAGATTTTCCAAAGGGGTTTCTTCATATTCATAAAATTTATGGACACGTTCTCTTGTTGATTGTCTATGGTGGTTGATTTCTGAAATATCATTGGAGGAAAAAGGATTATTTGTGGTTTCCTTTTCGAAAGTGGTTGGTTAAATGCTTCAAGGTTTTCTGAATTGAGAGTTGTGTTTAAACCTTGTTTTATAATAATAGTTGTTGAATCCCATTGGTTGTAAAAGAACATGAGTTATAAAATAACATGAGTATCATTGTTATGTGAGATGTGTGGTTGAGCATTGTTGGAAACATTTGAGCTGGTTGATACATACTTGGACTAGGGTTGTGTGAAAGAGAGTTGTCCCTTGTGATGATTGGTTGAGTTGAGTTGATTGAGCCTAGTCAAGTGATGTGTGAAGTGATTGTTCAAGTCCTATGAAATAAACTATTCCATTATTTTGAGTTGAGTTGAGTTGAGATTGAGCCTAGAACATATTGAGTCTCTAACAATTGTCTTTATGCTTCTATGAGTTGATTTGAGTTGAGTTGAGTTGAGAACATTATGGATCATTATTGTTATCCATTGAAGAGTATATTGCCATTCATTTTTTAGTTCATATTTGAGATTTGCCTTGATAGAGTTATGGATGAGTTTTGAGTGCTACTTGATCATGGTTGGTTGAGTTTTTAAGAAGATCTTAGGCATATATTTTAGGAAATATTTGTGGCAGTTTGTGTATGATTGATTGAGCCTTTGGGAAGGCCCTTGTGGATAGTTTTGGGACAACTTTGTGGACAGCTTTGTGGATAGATTTGTGGACATATTTTGGGTAAGTTATTGGTGAGCTTGCTAGAGCAAATTTGGGAAAGTTATTGGTGAGATTTCTAGAGTGGATTTGGGTAAGTTCTTGGTGAGCTTGCTTGAGAAGATTTGACAAGTTCTATGTGAGCTTGTTAAGCAGTTTCTGTGTGAGCCTATTGATCAGGTTCTTAGTGAGACTATTGATAGAGATTTGGAGGTGACATAGTATAGATGATAGAGTCTCAGTGGATAGAGATCCAGTAGCCAACATAGTTGAATATAGATGTGATTGGGGAGTCTTCAAGTGGATAGATGTCCACCAGTTAGTGCAGCAAAGAGACAGAGTCTTCTAGAATATCACATAGCCAGAGTAGAAGGGAAAATATTTTTCCTATGGAAGAGATCCACAAACTTGAGATTAGGGGATCAACATCTCCTTTGTACAAATATCCATAAAAATTGTAATTGGGAGTGATTCTCAAAGATATTGGTTGAGAAAGTTTTAGTAAAATATTTTCTCCATGGAGTAGCCCACACTGGGTGAACCACGTAAATTGTGGTGTCTCTATTGTGTATGGTTTTTTGTGCATGGCTTTAAATATTGTTATTGATACTACTATATATACATAACATAATATTGAATTGAAAGAAAATTGAAAAAGTGATCTTATGATTTTCACCCCCCCTCTTAGTATAATCTTGTGTTCTTCACAAATCATCTCAATATCTATCTCTCTTCTGGCACAAACCTGTCCTCAAATCTACACCAATTTTTTCTTCACAAGTCCACATAGAACTTGCTTAAATATTCTCAACAAGTCCACTCAAAACTTTCTCAATTATTCTCAACAAGTCCACTCAAAACATGCTCAAATTATGCTCAACAAGTCCGCTCATAACTTGCATAAGTTTTCTCAACAAGTCCACTCAAAATTTGCTCAAATTTTCTCAAAAATTCCACACAAAACGTGCTCAAATATGCTCAAAAATTCCACTCAAAAATTTCTCAAATCTTCTCAAAAAGTCCACTCAGAACTTGCTCAAATCTACTCAAGAAGTCCACATAGAACTTGTCCAATATTCTCAATAAGTCCTCTCTAGAACTTAACCAAAACTATATTGTAAGCTTCCACAAAAGTCTCACACAAAATTAGTCCACAAGTATCTTCAAAGACTTGCCTCAAATCTGCTTAACAAGTCCACACAGAACTTGTCCAATATCATAGAAACATAAAGAGAATTGTTAGAGATTCAATATGTTCTACACTCAATGCTCAATCACTTTCTCAACTCAAATCAGAATATAGAATAGTTTGTTTTATGGAACTTGAACAATCACTTCACACATCCACTTGACTAGGCTCAACCAACTCTACTCAACCAATAACTTAATTAAACACCCCTTTATCATGAACCCTATTCCAATCATATAACCACCAACTTAAAATATTTCCAACAATGGTCAACAACAAATCTCACATAATAATGATACTCATGTTCTTTTCAAACCCTAGTTCAAGTTCTTTTCACAACTCACTTCAACAAAAATGCTTATAAAACAATATTCACATAACAATGATACTCATGATCTTTGTAAAACTCTAACTCAAGTTCTTCACAAAACCAATGGCTTCAACAACAATGCTTATCAAACAAGTTTTGAACAACAACTCTTTATTCCAGAAAACCTTGAAGCATTAACTCAACTCACTTAATAGGAAATCCTAATCAAGTCCTTTTCAATCCAAACTTATTTTCCAAAAAACCAATCAATCAACTAAACTTATGGAAGATTTTTCTCATACATTTTTATTGAAGATGAAGGGATCTCATAAATATGTCACAACCACAAATACTTCTATGCCAATCTCAAAGAGGTTAGAAGATAAATCTTTCTCACAATATAATTTAAATACTCAATTACACCTTATCACTCCATATTTCAAAAACAACCATCAACATACATAAAATATTTATCCAATAACACCTTATAAAGTCCCAACTAAAATATACTTAACATCCACTAAAATTAGCTCAAACCTCTTTAATTTAATTTAATGGCAAGAGAAACTTTGATAAAAATAAAATCTACTTTTTTTATAATTCCAATGATATAAATCACTCATCAATAAAACAACCTCTCATTAACCCTTATTACTCCACAATAATAGAAATCAATTTTCAAATAAACAACCTTTCACAAACCCTTATAACTCCACATTACCCTTTATAAAACCTTAGGCAAATAAAGATTTAATTATCAAAAAATTACCTTTGCCACTAGTGGGTTTCAAAACCACAATATTTGCCTCTACGAGCGCTCTAGCCATGAATTTTACTGTTGTGTGCGCTAGACACACGTTTGAGAGCTTGGACACTCTTCATCCCCTTTATCCTAGGCTGGTGCTCAAAATGAGCATGTGCAAAAGACTTCCCTTGGTGCTCAAGACACACACCACTCCACGTGAATCGATCGTGGGCTCCTCAAATCCCAATACATTCACAAAAAATGTGTTGCCAATGGACCACCATGTCCTTTATGATTCAACCAATTGAAGAACACAAGCTTATACTGAGAGGGGGGGTGAACAGTATAAGACCTCTTTTTACTTTTTCCTTTATACTTCAAAATAGTAAAGCAATATATCCAAAGCAATATCAAAGCAATGCACAAAACCATCCTCAAAGTGACACAACAATTTACATGGTTCATCCATAAAACTTTTCTCTAAAAGTTATCTCAAAGTTCTTTGGGAAACCTTCCCAATTACAATGTTTATGAGCCTCGTCTCAAAGGAGAAACCTTCCCCCAATCTGAATTTATGAGCCTCTGCTCAAAGGAGATACCTTCCTCTACCTCTCCTATGGCTGGTGATCCTCTAGAAGATTCTCTAGATAACCTTATAACTCCCAAAACCACTTATACCTTAAAATAAAATAAATCACAACATTGCATAACCTTATAACTCCCAAAACCACTTATACCTTAAAATAAAATAAATCACAACATTGCATAACCTTATAACTCCCAAAACCACTTATACATTAAAATAAAATAAATCACAACATTAAATACAAAATAAAATTTGTCTTGAAGGGTTCCGACCCCTCGTTCTCCACCTTCCCAAAGCGCCTTAACCATGATAGAGCTGTCGTCGAGCTGCGCGCTCGCACGAGTCCTAACAAGTACATCGTGCTTGTTGTCTTCTACACAAAATATGCATCTTAAAACTACATGCGCCTCGAGTGTTGCACCAAAGTATAACCTCCTGATATTTAACCTGCAATAGCGAATGAAAAAATTTTGCCACAAGCTCTTTTTTTCACCATTCGTATGCACTACGAAAATCGAGCTTTATCTACAACGTCATCGATTCGAATTTGCGTCCTTAGTTTACCTAGTGCTCTTGGTCATGCCTAGGTAACCACACAGGCTACACGCCCACTTGAGTCCAAGGGAGCACGAGCTACCACTTGTTTCTAACACTACCACTGAGACCTTTGAAACTTGAGTGTTGCACGAAGCACAGTCTTATATCCTTCTTCGATTATTTTATTGAATGAGCGCCTTTCAAATATCACACACCATTAAATGAATTTAATAGCCTTATTATATATGCACTTTCATTTCGCCCTTTATTTCCAAATACGTCGGCATTTTCAACCACGACGGAAAATACATTAATTTAATTTTAAAATATTAATTTAAATTTTAAATAAATAAAATTTAAACTAAATATTTAAAATTAAATATCTTCATCACCGGGGCACCTTTTTCAATGAAACGAAGAGCCAACTTGGGTTTTAAGAAAAACCCATTTCAAATCTGTTGTCCATGGTTTTAAATAAAACCTTTTATTTTGTCTACCTTGGTTTTCACAAAAACCCTTCCGCTTCTTGACATCAATGACAACATCAACACTTGAGCAAAGGCAATGTACCCAATGTACCCAAAATTGCCAACAATCTCCCCCTTTGTCATTGATGGCAAAAATTTACTAAAAACACATCTTCAAGAGCCAAAACTGAAACCCACAACTGAGAATCTACCTTTGAAGTTTTGCTCCCCCTGACTTGAAGCTTTCCTCTTCACTTGAAGCTCTCCCACTTACTCATATCTCTCCCCCTTTGTCATCAATGGCAAAGGGCCACCTTTGGGACTAAGAATGAGCCTCTTAGCTTAGTCCCTCCCCCACCTCTTGTTGAGGTGATTAATTCTGGGGTGGGAGTAAAACTCCCATTAGGCACTGATCATCATCAGCGTCTATAACTTCCTTACCGGGCCTTCTCTTGAACTCTCTGTCCATATTCCTATTCCTGTCATTGTTCTGATCCTTGGACTTGATCATGCCACTGTTCCTGTTCCTGTATTCTGTAATTTCAGCTCTACACTGTCTAGCTATGTGACCTTCATTGTTGCACTTGTAACAAGTAACAATGTTATTTCTTTGAGGCATGCCTGTTCTTTGAATCCACTTGTTCTGACTAAACCTGTTCCTATTGTTTGCCTTGCAATGAACTGCCTTGTGCCCAAACTGATTGCAAGAGTAGCAATACCCATAAAAGAAATCACCACTTCTGAAACTGTTATTTACCTTCTTCACCTGAGCCATGCAATGTATAGCCATGTGACCAAACCTGTGACAAGCAAAACATCTGCCTTGAAACTTTCCTTTATTTGACTTCTCAGGTCCTGAAAACTTCTCCTTCTTCTCATTCCAAAATCTATTTTCTGTTTCTATGCATCTATCATTCAAGGACTCATGATCTGAAATATTTTCCTCATTAGAACTCTCTTCCTTTTGGAATCTCTTACTAGACTCTCCAACTTGTTTCTTGTGAGGCTTAACAAAACCAAGACCTATTTTATCTGTTGGATTTCTTTGACTTTGGATGAGAGACTTAACCTTTTTGGAGCTTTCTTGAAACCTGGTCCAGCTTATCCTTGTACTTTTTATTTTCCTCTTTCAAAGAAGCCATTTTCTGTTCTAATTCACTATACTCAAGCACCTTAGATTCTAACTCATTCTTGAGTTCTTGTGCATTAGCCATAGAGACATCAAGATTTTCTATAAGTTCATCTCTCTCCATACAACATTCATCTAACTTATCCTTGAGTCTAGCATTCTTCTTTCTTTCCTTTTTCAAAACACTAAGAGCATTTGTAAGTTCACATTCAAGATCCTCTATTTGATTGCACTTTGAATTATCAAGGCCTTTTTCAAATTTCTTATCACTAGAGGTGCTACCCTTTTCAAAAACCATACATGCATCTTCCTTATCATTTTTTGAAGCATCCTCATACATACTAACAACCAATTCATTATTTGTGCAATCATCCTCAAGGTGACCAAAATTTCCACATCTAAGACATTTCATGATAATGAATCTATGTTTCGGTTCTTCCTCTTTTTCCGATATGAACAACATCTCATTTTCATTATCACTTGAAGAACTTTCACTATCACTTGCTAGAACACTTACTTGCTTTGTCTAGGTAGAAGCTCTTCTTGTGCTTGTGAGAATACCTCTTTCCTTTATTGTTGTGCTCATATTTGTTCTTCCTTTGATGCCTATGCCTTTCATAATCCTTGCTCTTACAATCCTATTTAACTTCATCACTTTCATCCTTGGCAACAGTACAGTTAGTAGCATAATGACCAAACTTTCCACAATTGAAACATCTCATGTTTTTCATATTTTTGTGCTTTCTAAAGAACTTGCCTTTCTTGCTGTAATATGCCTCTTCATCACCAGAAGACTCATCACTCTCTTGAAGTTGTTTACCTTTGGAATTCTTGGTAGTCTTGAAAGCTACCTCCTTCTTGACATCAACCTTCACTTGAGTTCTCAACTCAAATGCTGCAAGTATACTATGGAGCTCATATTTTTTTAACTTATCCAAATCTTTAGCTTCCTCAATAGCAGAAATCTTTTCACTAAATCTATTAGGAAGAGATCTTAAAATCTTATCACAAACATCATTTTTAGCAAGCTCAAAACCTAAGTCTTTCATGGAGTTAACAACTTCATCCATACGAAGCATGTAGTCACTAATCTTTTCATCATCATTCATTTTGAGTTGTTCAAACATACCTTTGAAGTGTCTCAACTTGGCCTTTCTGACATTTGTATCACCTGTATGAACCACCTTCAACTGATTCCACATTTCACTAGTTGTCTTGCGGTGAATCACTTTGGTGAGATCTCGCTTTTTGTAAGCCTTTCAAGATTGCATTCATTGCTTTTGAATTGCTGTGATGTAGGAGCCTTTCTTCTTTAGTATTAGGACCATGTTCGGGAATAGTGTACTCATCTTCAATTACTTCCCAAACCTCATTCCCAAGTGCCATTAGATGAACCTTCATCCTTGCACTCCAAAGACCAAAATCTGACCCATCAAGAATAGGTGTTGCATTGCCACTTGAATGATCCATTGTGTTCTTTACTAGCTTTTCCTTCAAGCTCGTTAAACCTTCTAAAGGAACCCGCTCTGATACCAATTGAAGAACACAAGCTTATACTGAGAGGGGGGGTGAACAGTATAAGACCTCTTTTTACTTTTTCATTTATACTTCAAAATAGTAAAGCAATATATCCAAAGCAATATCAAAGCAATGCACAAAACCATCCACAAAGTGACACAAAAATTTACATGGTTCATCCACAAAACTTTTCTCTAAAAGTTATCTCAAAGTTCTTTGGAAAACCTTCCCAATTACAATGTTTATGAGCCTCGGCTCAAAGGAGAAACCTTCCCCCAATCTGAATTTATGAGCCTCTGCTCAAAGGAGATACTTTCCCCTACCTCTGCTATGGCTGGTGATCCTCTAGAAGACCTCTGCCTCTGCTGCCCTTAGCAAATGGAACTCTATCCACATAAGACACCTGTCTTCCCTGCTCTAGCTGGAGACCTCTGTCCTCAACTCTATCACCTCAAAGCTGGTCCTCGAATTAGTCCTTCGGTCTAGCACAAATGTCCTCATCCTCTGTCTTTGATCAGCACCAAACACAGTCCTTCGATCTGGCACAAATCTGTCCTCAGGTTCTTCTCATAGAACCAATGCACCTCTGTCCTCAAGTTCTCTGATAGAACTATCAACCTCGGCTTCACAAGTCCTCTTCTAAGACCTGTCCAAATATTCTCACAAGTCCCCAATGGAACCTATCCAAAACCTGCTCACAAGTCCCCAATGGAACCTGTCCAAAACCTGCTCACAAGTCCTCAATGGAACCTGTCCAAAACCTGCTCACAAGTCCCCAATGGAACCTGTCCAAAACCTGCTCACAAGTTTATCAAGAACACTTGCTTGGCATGAACCCACAAAGAGAATGGTTAGAGACCCAATGTGATTCATCCACCTCATAGAAGCATAAAGAGAATTGTTAGAGACTCAATATGATTCATCAACCTCATAGAAGCATAAAGAGAATTGTTAGAGACTCAATATGTTCTATACTTAACTCCCAATCTCAATCTCAACTCAATCTCAAATCTCAAAAGAATAAGATAGATGTAGTATGCTTTTCTCAAGAACATGAAACACAACCCAACAATTGCCAACCATGCAATATCTCATATAACAATGATACTCATGTTCTTTCCACAACCAATATCTTTTCTCAACCAATTTGGGCTTCAACAACAATGCTCATAGACAAGGTTTAACCAACATCATTCAACTCAACATTAACCTTGAAGCATTCAACCAATCATCACAAGAAAAGGAAACAAGTAGAAATCCTTTTCCCTCCAAAGATATTTGACCAAAACAGCCACCCACACAATATCACCAAATGCAAAGAATAACTTGTTCAAATCAACTCAATGGAGTAAGCCCAATATCATGAATCAAGTAAAAGCAATAACTTGATCAACCAACCTCTATGGAAGCAACTCAACCATCAACTTCAACACAACCATTCAAGGGTTTCACCAACTCAAAGCAAGTATCAAGACTCACAACCATAAACCCTAGTGCACAATGCTTCCACTACCTCAAACCAGAATTATGCATTCACCAAAACTCTCATCAATGATAACAATGCATAAGTAGTCTTCAACAAACCAGAAACTAGGACTTACACCCAACCAAAGGAAACTTAGTTGAATACCTTTTCACTCCAATCTTATTTTAGGAAAACATACACCAATCATACTCATAAGAAGAATGTGCCCATACCTTATTGAAGTGAAGGAACCCCTTTGGAAATCTGCCACAATCACAAAGTTCTTTTGCCAATCTTCACAAAGGTTAGTAGATCACAACATTACTCCATTTTTCAATAATCATCACCAAGGTCTCTAATTGCACAACTTCCTTATCTCTCCTAAAACCACTTGTACCATAAACTAAATCACAATAATTATTTCAACAACTTATTACACCTCTCTAATTATTTTTTACATTATAATACCTTTTAATCTCACAAATATCTAAACCCTTATAACTCCCAATAATTAAATCACTTCAATATCAATGTCATATGCTAGTCTTGTTAAACATAAAATAATTTATGACCCCTTTAATTTCTCTAAGGCCTGACACACCCCTTAACCATCTTATAACTCCACGTGAGCAAATTTAAAACATTAAATACAAAATAAACTTGTCTTGAAGGGTTTCGACCCCTCGTTCTCCACCTTCCCAAAGCGCCTTAACCGTGACGGAGCTGTCGTCGAGCTGTGCGCTCGCACGAGTCCTAACAAGTACATCGTGCTTGTTGTCTTCTACACAAAATATGCATCTTAAAACCGCGTGCGCCTCGAGTGTTGCACCAAAGTATAACCTCCTGATATTTAACCTGCAATAGCGAATGAAAAACTTTTGCCACAAGCTCTTTTTTTCACCATTCGTATGCACTACGAAAATCGAGCTTTATCTACAACGTCATCGATTCGAACTTGCGTCCTTAGTTTACCTAGTGCTCTTGGTCATGCCTAGGTAACCACACAGGCTACACGCCCACTTGAGTCCAAGGGAGCACGAGCTACCACTTGTTTCTAACACTGCCACTGAGACCTTTGAAACTCGTGTGTCGCACGAAGCACAGTCTTATATCCTTCTTCGATTATTTTATCGAACGAGCGCCTTTCGAATATCACACACCATTAAATGAATTTAATAGCCTTATTATATATGCACTTTCATTTCGCCCTTTATTTCCAAATACGTCGGCATTTTCAACCACGACGAAAAATACATTAATTTAATTTTAAAATATTAATTTAAATTTTAAATAAATAAAATTTAAACTAAATATTTAAAATTAAATATCTTCATCACCGGGGCACCTTTTTCAACGAAACGAAGAGCCAACTTGGGTTTTAAGAAAAACCCATTTCAAATCTGTTGTCCATGGTTTTAAATAAAACCTTTTATTTTGTCTGCCTTGGTTTTCACAAAAACCCTTCCGCTTCTTGACATCAATGACAACATCAACACTTGAGCAAAGGCAATGTACCCAAAATTGCCAACACCAATATGCTCTTCCCTTTATGTCTTCCACTTGGCACTAAATACAAGCAAATTCCTTGTCTTCTTCCTCAACGATCAATGATTGCACAAAAATGTTTTCAACTTTATTGCATGTATTAAAATGTCAAGGGGTAAGTTTTGAATACCTCTTTGGCATTCATTTATACACGAATTCCCTTTGTTTCTTATACATCGATGCTCCCACATTTTTATTGACTTCGAAACTTTCCAACATTTATAATTTATAAATTATTTAAATTCCAAGGAATTTAAATTTTATAAATTATATTTATAAACTTTATATTTAAGGATATTAAAGCCTTCCTTGGGTTTAAACTTAAACCTTTAATTTGTAAATTATTCTGCCATCGTGGGTCTTTTAAAATCTTAATTTTTGTCTCAATGTGTGAGGATAATTTTATATCCTCATAATGATTTTAATAAAACCATTTAATCTTCCACCATGAATTTACCATAAATCCTCATAAAACATTATTTTGCCAACTTTTTCTTCAACTCTTCACATTGTTCTTGGTGTTATTGATGGTGTGCTCCATGGTATTAATGATAGCTTCATGTGTTTACTTTGGCATCAATGACAACTTCTCACTTTGAAATCAATGACAATTGAATGAGCTCAAAATGTCCAAAAATCTCCCCCTTTATCATTGATGGTAACCCAATTTCCTTTTACCAAAAACTTGACCTTTCCTTTGTTCTACTCCCCCTGGGACATTGCTCCCCTTAGCTCAATGCTCTCTCAAACATCAAATCTCTCCCCCTTAATCAAATATCTCCCCTTTGAAATCAATGGCATAGGGTCACCTTTGGGTCTCGGGGCTAAGAATGAGACTCTTAGCTTAGCCCCTACCCCACCTTCCTTTGATATGGTTAATTCTGGGGTGGGAGTATTTCTACTCCCAGAAAGCACTTTTCTTTACCTTTATCCTATTTTCTTATTATCTAAATTTTTTGATTCCTCTGACTGTTTTTATCCATGTCCATGTTCATGTCCATGTATACTTTCCTATTCCTATTCATGTTCCTGTTCATATCCATGCTCATGTTCTTGTTCTTGTTTTTGTTCATATTCATGTTTATGTTCCTGTTCTTGTTCATGTTCATGTTCCTGTTCCTGTTCCTATTCTTGTTCCTGTTCATATTTCTGTTCCTATTCCTATTCCTGTTCATACCTATTTTTGGAATGTATGCTCTACACCATTTTTCTATGTGGCCATAATTATTGCACTTATAACACTTAATGTTATTATTCTTTGTAGGTTCAAATGTCTTAGGATTTCTCCTAGTGAAGCCATATTCTCTTCTTTCATGAGCCCTGCAATTCATTGCCTTGTGACCAAACTGATTACATGAGTAGCAATACCCATGGAAAAGTTATGTGTTTCCATATTCCTATCTTTCTCATGTCCTGCACTATGAAGCCATGTGCCCAAACCTGTGACATGAAAAAGATCTTCCATTGAAGCTTCCTCGTCTTGAACTTATTGGTCTCTTAGTCTCTATTGACTTGTTTTGATTGTTGTTCCATGTGTATCTTCTTTGTGCATTGTTCCTGTCTTTGTTGAACTCTCTATTGTCCAACTCATCCTTAGATTTCTCACTTTCTTTTACACTATATTATTTTGAATTATCTTCATCTAAATTTTCTTCTCATCCAAAAATTGAATTTGACTCTCCTTCCCATTTATTTTGAACCTGTACAAATCCAATACCTATTTTTCTTGATGTAGTCTTTTGTGTCTTGATGAAATTATCCAAGTTATTTGAGCTATTTTTAAACCCTTTCATCTTGAACTTGGAGTCTTCTAAATATTCCCTTAGTAATGTCACTTCATGTGCTAACTTCTCACATTCCAATATCTTAGATTCTAACTCATATTTGAACCTCTTTGCCTTAGCCTTTGATTTTTCTAAATCCTCTATAAACAATATTCTCTCTTCATCACATTCTTGAAACTGAATTTCAAGTTTAGAGTGTTGCTTTCTTACCTTCTTTACCATGTCAAGGGCATATATAAGTTCTCCCTTGATATCATAACCATCCTTTTTTGAATATTCCACTATTTGTTTACCTTTGTCCTCATCTTTATTTTCTATTGGATTGTATTCTATAGGATCACTTTCTTCTTCTTCTAATGCCATTAGAATATTTTCATCTAGTCCTTTAAGTGCATATTCATATTCATCATCACTGAAACTATAACCATCCATTGTATAATCATATTCAATATGTCCAAAGTTGCCACATCTAAAACACTTGAGAATTACTAGAGTTATTTTCTTAACTTGCTCTTTTTCTTAAATCATATATAGGACTTCATCTCTATCATTGTCTGAAAAACTAGAATCACTATCACTTGAATACTTACTTGCATTATTCGCATAGTAGCTCCTCTTTTTATTTTGGAAGAACTTATTTTCTTGTATATTTTTTCCATCCTTGGTTTTCTTTTGGTTCTTGTATCTTTCTAATTCCATGTTCCTGTGATCCTATTTTTCTTCACCGTTGTTCTTGGGTTCTTGACAATCTATTGCAAAATATCCATACTTTCCATAATTGAAACACTTAACATATCTTAGATCCCTGGATATTCTGAAATCTTTATATTTTCTACCATAATTAGCTTCTTCATCACTGGATGACTCATTGCTTGATTCTGACTTCTTACCTTTTCCTTCTTGATTTCTTTGAAGTTTGCTTCCTTATAGGGAATGGGATATTTTGTTCTTATCTCAAAATTTTTAAGCATATACCTAGGTGTTGCAGGTGAGTTGGAGATCAGAGGTCAATCCTCCAAGGGAGGTCCCAGGTTCTAATCTCCACCATACCAAAAAGTTGAATTGGGTACCCAAAATCCAATTGATAATGTTGGTGTCGATAGGGTCGGGTGTGATTCCTGAGTGACTTTGATGGTGTAGATCCCCCTGGTCATGGTCTCTCAAACTAATGTGCCCTCGTAATGGGTTTTTTACTTAACAAAAAGTTGTAAGCATACCAAGAAACGTATCTCTTATCAAAGAATCACCATCCATTGACACTTCTATAGTAGAAAATTTTTTGCTAAATATTTTTGGAAGAGTTATTAAGACTTTATCACAAAAATATGATTCATCAATCTTCATTCCAAGTCCTTGCATATCATTAACAACCTCATAAATTCCAATTAGATAAGCACTAATATTTTCCTCATCGTTCATTCTTAATGCTTCAAATTGTCCTTTGAGATTTCATATATTTGCTTTCCTAATACTTTTATCTCCTTCATATATACCTTGCAATTTATCCCATATTTCTTTTGTAGTTATATAATGCATAACTTTTGATAGAGTCTATTCTATGGAAACCTCTCAAAAGTGCATTCATTGCTTTTGAATTGTAGTGTTTTAGGAGCTTACCTTACTTATCTATAGGAGAATTGATTAAGGTATCATAACCAATATCGACTACTTCCTAAATTTCATTGCCAAGTGCCATCAAGTAGATATTCATTCTCATGTTCCAATACATATAGTCACTTCCATAAAATACTGGTGCTAAAATATTTGAGGACCCATTCTTAGAATCCATTGTGTTCTTGTTATTTTTTCCTTCAAGTTGTTAAACTCTTCTGAATAAACCTACTCTGATACCAATTAAAGAACACAAGCTTATACTGAGAGGGAAAGTGAACAATATAAGACCACTTTTTACTTTTCTTTCCAAATTAATATTATGCAATGTATATATAACAATATCAAAAATAGTAATCAAATAAATGCACAAATAACCACACACAATAGAGACACCAATTTAATGTGGTTCACCCAAATATGGCTACCTCCATGGAGAAAATATTTCTTATAAATTTTTCTCAAATAATATCTTGGGAATCCTTTCCCTACAATGTTTATGGACCTCTATCCAAAGGATATGTTGATCCCCTAAATCAAGTTCATGGATATCTATCCATAGGAGAACTCATTCTCCTCTGCTCTGGCTAGTGATCCTCTAGAAGACTACTACATCGACTACACTGGCTTGTGGATCTCTCTCCACTGAAGACTCTTGTACCCACTTAGAAAACCTATCTTCACTACCTTATTTAATGGATATCTATCCATTGGAGATAAATATCATATCTGATCTATCACCTTCAAAGATCTATCTCAAATTTTCACTAAAGACAGTTCTTTGGTCTAGTACAAATATACTCAATATTTGTCTCTGGTCCAGCACAAAACTATCCTAAAATCTACACCAAATTTTGCTTCACAATTCCACACATAACTTGCTTAAATATGCTCAACAATTCCACTCAAAACTTTCTCAATTCTGCTCAATGAGTCCACTTAGAACTTGCTAAAATTCTGCTCAACAAGTCCATTCAAAAGTTGCTCAATTCTCCTCAACAAGTCCACTCAGAACTTTCTCAAATCTGCTCAACAAGTCCACTCATAATTTTCTCAAATCTAATCAACAAGTCCACTTAGAACTTGCTCAAATATGCTCAACAAGTCCACTTAGAACTTGCTCAAATCTACTCAACAAGTCCACATAGAACTTGTCCAATCTGCTCAATAATTTCTCTCTAGAACTTAACCGAATCTATATTGTAAGCTTCCACAAAAATCTCACACAAAATTAGTCGACAAGTCTCTTCAAATACTTGCTTTAAATATGCTTAACAAGTCCACATAGAACTTTTCCAATCTCATAGAAACATACAGAGAATTTTTTAGAGACTCAAAATGTTCTACACTCAATGCTCAATCACTTTGTCAACTCAAATCAGAATATAGAATACTTTGTTTTATGGAACTTGAACAATCACTTCACACATCCACTTGACTAGGCTCAACCAAATCTACTCAACCAATCACTTAATGAAATACCCCTTCTCACAAACACTAGTCCAAGCATATAACCACCAACTCAAAATATTTTCAACAATGCTCAACAACAAATCTCACATAACAATGATACTCATGTTCTTTTCAAACCCTAGTTCAAGTTCTTTGCACAACAACTCACTTTAACAATAATGTTTATAAAACAATCTTCACATAACAATGATACTCATAATATTTGCAAAAATATAATTCAAGTTTTTCACACAACCAATGGCTTCAACAACAATGCTTATCAAACAGGGTTTTAACAACAACTCTTTATTCCAGAAAACCTTGAAGCATTAACTCAACACACTCAATAGGAAACTCTAATCAAGTCCTTTTCACTCCAAACTTATTTTTTAGAAAACCAATCAATCAACTCAACTTATGTAAGAATGTTTTCATACCTTTTTATTGAAGATGAAGGGATTTCATAAATCTATCACAACCACAAACACTTTATGCCAAGCTCAAAGAGGTTATATGATAAATCTTTCTCACAATATAATGTAAATACTCAATTACACCTTATCACTCCATATTTCAAAAACAACCATCAACATACATAAAATATTTATCCAATAACACCTTATAAACTCCCAACTAAAATAAACTTAACATCCACCAAAATTAACTCAAACCTCTTTAATTTAATTTAATGGCAAGAGAAACTTTGATAAAAATCAAATCTACTTTCTTTATAATTCCAATGATATAAATCACTCATCAATATAAAAATCTCTCATTAACCCTTATTACTCCACAATAATAGAAATCAATTGTCAAATAAACAACCTTTCACAAACCCTTATAACTCCAAAATAATATAAATCAAAATAAACAACTTTTCACAAACCCTTATAACTCCACATTACCCTTTATAAAATCTTAGGCAAATAAAGATTTAATTATCAAAACATTACCTTTGCCACTAGTGGGTTTCAAAACCATAACCTCTACCTGTACAAGTGCTCTAGTCATAGCTTTAACTGCCACGTGTGCTAGATGCACATTTGAGATCTTGGATGCTCTTCGTCCCCTTTATCCTAGGCTAGCACTCAAAACAAGCATGTGCAAAAGACTTCCCTTGGCACTCAAGAAACACACCACTCCATGTGAATTGATCATGGGCTCCTCAAATCCCAATGCCTTCGCAAAACATGCACTGCCAATGGACCACCGTGTCCTTTGTGATTCAACCAATATCCCTTTATATCTTCCACTTGGTGCTAAATATAAACAAATTCCTTGTCTTCTTCCTCAATGATCAACGATTGCATGAAAACATTTCCAACATTTTCACATGTATTAAAATATCGAGGGGTAAGTTTTGAATACCTCTTTGACATTACTCTATACATGAATTTCATTTTTTTCTTAGACGTCGATGCTCCCACATTTTTAATGATGGTGTTTTCCAACCGTTATAATTTATAAATTATTTAAATTCTAAGGAATTTAAATTTTATAAATTATATTTATAAAATTTAGCTTTAAGGATATTAAAGCCTTCCTTGGGTATTTTAAATTATTCTGCCACCGTGGGTCTTTTAAAATATTAAATGCCATCTTAATGTGTGAGGAGACTTTTATATCCTCATAATGATTTTAATAAAACCATTTAATCTTCCACCATGAGTTTACCATAAACCCTCATAAAACATTATTTTACCAACTTTTTCTTCAACTCTTCGCATTGTTCCTAGTGTTATTGATGGTGTGCTCCATGGTATTAATGATGGCTTCATGTGTTTACTTTGGCATAAATGACAACTTCTCACCTTGTCATTAATGACAACTGAATGAGCTCAAAATGTCCAACAAGACAATATTCACATAACAATGATACTTATGTTCTTTGCAAACCCTAGTTCAAGTTCTTCACACAATCAATGGCTTCAACAACAATGCTTATAAAACAAGGTTTTAACAACAACTCTTTATTCTAGAAAACCCTGAAGCATTAACTCAATACACTCAATAATGAAACCGTAATCAAGTCCTTTTCACTCCAAACTTATTTTCAGAAAACCAATCAATCAACTCAACTATGGAAGAATGTGCTCATACCTTTTTCTTGATGATGAAGGAATATTAAATATCTACCACAACCACAAACACTTATTTTCCAAATTCAAAGGATTTGTAAGATACTAAAATATCTTCAAAGATACAATGCAATTATCAAAACACACATACACCTTATCACTCCATATTAAGAAAGCATCCATCAACATATACACTAATGATTGACCAAATACACCTTATAATCTCCCAATTAAAAATAATATTCAATACCATAAATAATTCCAATACAATATCCTTTTCAAATTAACTCTATGGTAAGAAGTCCTCTTAAATTTAATCACTCTTCAATTCACTTTTTGATAAATAAAATATATCACAATAACTTTATTTAAAATAAAGTTCAACACCTTATTCCTTATTTTAATCAAAAATTAATAATTAAAATAAATACCTTTTCATAACCCCTTATAGCTCCCTAAATCTTATATCTACACCTTAGGCAATTAAAAAATAATGCAAAATTTATTACCTCCGCCTATGTGAGATTCGAACCTTTGATGTATCATCCTTGTGCATCCTAGATGTGGCCTCAGCTACCATGAGTTCTAAGCATGGTTTTGAGAGCTAAAGTGAACCACGTGCTCTAAAAACTATTTGCTAGAACCCACTCAAATATAAAACATGTGCCCTTCCTTGACTCTTCAACCTTAACACAGTCAAAACACACTTGTTGTGAATTGAATATTGATCACTCTGCACACATGCACCTTAACTTACAACCACTTGCCACTAGGCCACTTTTCCCCGATGGATATGAGGGTTTAGCCTTCAATGCTCTTATCATTTTCATTGGTTCTCAAGACAAAGAATTTATCCTCTTCTTCGCATAAATTTTCACCACAACACTTGCCTCTTGATTTATTTTGAACAAAGGATAGTTTAAATGCCACTAAGACATGTAATTTATATACCAATTACCTCCATTGATTATAAATGTTGGTGCCTTAAAATTTTGCATAATTAATTTATAAATTATTTAAATTCTTCATAATTTAAATTTTATAAATTAATTTTTAAATCCTTTTTGGCTTATTAAAGCCCTCTTTGTTTTTACCACTTTGTATAAATAATATTTATTTATAAAATTTAAATTCAATTTGAATTTAAATATTTTATAAAATAAATATTAAAACTTCATTTAGCTTTTCAAAAAGCTTCCTTGGGTTTTTATGAAAAACCTTTTATTTTGCTCATCCATGGTTTTAATAAAAACCCTCCTACATATGCTTCCACATAATTTTAAAAAATATTATGCTCTTTTACCATTAACCTTTGCATTGTTCCTTGACATATTCCTTGACATCAATGACGACTTTTTTCCTTGACATCAATGACAACTTTGACTCAAAATGTCCAACACACTCATGTCGGGGGTGCAGGCATCATTTTCTTTACATCAGATGGGGAACCCCTCATTTTTTCCTTCAAATTAGAATTTTTGTGCACTACTAATAATGCAGAATATGAGGCATTAATATTGGGATTAAAATAAGCCCACTCTATGCACATTTGGCGCCTTCACATCATAGGTGATTCCCTCCTAATTGTTAATTAGGTCTAGGAGATCTAGCAATGTTGCCACCTAGTTCTCTAGTAATAAATATATATTTTCCAATAACTTCACACCTAGTTTGAGTGGTATGTTATCAAAGTTACTTTGTGCTTGTAAAACCATTTTATGGATACCATGGCTTCATTGGATTTGCTCATATACCAAAATACCATTTCTAACATCACATATGTATTGATTCACACCCTAAACCAATATGCCATCGCACCTTACCTCACTATAAATGGTGAGGGTTTTCACATTGTCCAAACCAAACCTCATGATATTTGATTTTCATAAATCAAGGACTATATTAAACTAGGTTTCTTACCATATGATTTACCACATGCTCATTTTCAAGAATTCAAATAATGGGTAATTCGTTATACATTACTAGGGGACATCCTCTATCACCGTAGTAATGATAGATCCTTTTATACTACCTAGAGCCATATGAATCCCAATGAGTAGCATAATAAACTCATGATGGTACCTATGTCGGCAACTTTAGTGGCATGGCCATCACAAAGTGTATCCTACACATGGGCTACTATTGGCCTAACATGGAACATGATTTCTATGATTATGTAAAGCAATGCTTCAAGTATCAACAACACACAACAATCATGCATCTCCCTTCACAAGCACTCTAGCCTATCCAGTCCAAGTGGTCCTTGTCCTAGTTGATGAGGCCTAGAAATGCCTCAATCATAACATGTTTTGTACACTAAAAATGCCTATAAACTCTTATGTTTTATCTGATATGTTATTTAAGTTGATTTAATATGCTATATATTAACCATTTTGCATGATCAATGTATTTGAAATATTATATGTTGATTTTACAGCTTTTTGCATAGTTTTGTGTTCTTTTTGATATGATTTGCTACAAAGGGATATGTTTAGAATAATAGAAGCATTTAACTAATCATATTTTTATTTTTTTCAAGCATTTACTTCACCTAAATCTGGCAACAGTGCAAGCAAACTGTTCTTTGTGCAGTAAAAACTGGTCTTTCCCATGTAAATTCTAGCCAACTGTCCATAAATAGCAAGGCATGGAATTCACATGAGGAAAGGGATGAAGATCATTAGAATTTGATCTTAGGAGATAACCCAACTGAGATATGCAGAAGAAATCAATGAAAAGCATACATTTTTTCATTCCGAAGTATCTTCGGAATGAACAGATATCTTCGAAATGAAGAAACATAGCATCTTCGAAATGAACGGATCTTTGGAATGAAGAATGCAGCGTCTTCAGAATGAGCGGATCTTCAGAATGAAACATGCAGTATCTTCAGAATGAGCGATCTTCGGAATGAGAATGCAGTATCTTCGGAATGAGCGATCTTCGAAATGAAAACTGCACTGTCTTCGGAATGAAGCCACTTATCTTCGAAATGAAGAACATAATGTGTTTTTGACCTTTTGACCGATTTTTGAAGCCAGAAAAAGGGAAATAAAGGTTGGAAAAAGTAAAGAGAAATATCTTCCATCTGTATTTGCCGTCATTGCCGACCAAATCCATCATTAAGGAAAAGATCAGGTTTTAGTCATCTTCTAGGATAAAACCAGAATTTGTTGTAGCATTATAGGATTAGATCTTTTGAGATATTCTTTTTTTGTAATCAGATCATAGGATAGCTATAAATATTTCTCCCATTCAGGTTGAGCCTAGTAGTAAGTAGCAGATAGATAGAAAATAGAGAAAAGAAGCTAGTAGAAAATACAGAGTATAACTAGAAATTGATTGTTATAGTCCTATAACAGTTTTTCAGCAGAATTCTTGTAATCATGTCTTTTGATCAATAAAGTGCACCAGTTCTATTTCAAATTATTTTTAAATGAGTGTGATTAAGATTTAGAAAAATAGAGAGACTTACACCTTCTTCTGGACAAAGATGCTGGCCACTTTCAGACCTAGGAGGAAGACTAACAAAGCGAGTTTTTATTCCGATTTTGCTTGCAGTGAGAATGAGTTGTAGAACTTGTTATTTCAATTGCTTGTAAATAATTTACAGTATTAAGATTAATCGTGTGCTTAATGTTTTAGTTGCAATCTTACTTTCAGTCAAGCTTCCACTTTATTTTTAGACTGTTATTTTCAGAATTTACTATTTTTTAGCAATTTCCTACATTTTTATGTTTTGCTATCAAAATCTGAATAGAAGATTGACAACCTTCTGTTACAGAATTTTGATAGTTTTTATTTCCACATTAGATCTAGACTTTCATTACTACAAAAGTAATTAGATTTCATTTCTACAATTAGGATCAGACTTTCAATTTTGCAACTGTTAATTCTGCAATATAATTAGGTCTCATTCTGCAATTGTAATTAAGACTTCATTTATGTAGTTAGTGATTAGTTTCTAATTCTACAACTTAGATTAAGATTTAGTTCATGCAATTTAGAGATATGAATGTTCCAAAACCCCCACAAAACCAGTTCCACCAATAAGACTTATTGCCCTAGATTGACCTAAGTTATAGTTGTTTCACTTCTTCTCCTGCAGATAGCCTTGTACACTGCCCTGGATTGACAGATTCATTGAGAATTAATGATGGTATAATGACTACGCATCATTTTGGCATCGTTTCCAGGGAATAGTGTTGTCAAAAGAAAATAAATAGTCCAATAGCTATAATCAGACTAAACTGTGAACATTCAGGTTAAAATTTGAATATAACAGCAGAGTAAGATAACAACTATTGACTTAATTTATGTCATTTAGGAGTAAACATGAATGAGTAAGTCTAGGGAGACCCCAAAGGATCCTTGGCTTGTCCCATTAAGGATATCTTCACGCCTAAGGGGTGAATCACCGTGTTTGAACTACCTAAAAGATTGATAGAAAAATCACCAGTCTCACCATCAGTAGGACATTTTGAGAAAGGAAAATCACTAATTGTATCAACAGAATATCTTAAGGAAGATAATTCATCAGACTCATCAACAGAAAAGCTTGGACCTCTTGAGAGAACAATTTGGAAAGCTTTAACTTCTCCTAGGAAACAAGAAACTATGGAAGGAGGCAATGCATATGGCCAGCATGGCTATGTTCATAATTAAGGGGATGATCAGGATATACTCCAACCATCCAGAACATTTGAATATCCTATTCATCTGAATCCAACACAAAACTCTCCCATGAAGACCAATTCACCTTCGATGCTTCCAACCTTCCGAGGTGTTGTATCTGAAGATCCTGACCAGTTTTTGTTTGAATTCAAGGTAGTATGTCATACCTATGATTATATAAATGACAATCAAAAACTTAAGGTTTTTCCCTCAACTCTCAAGGATTCAGCATTGCACTGGTTCATGAGCTTAGAGCCAAATTCCATAAGAACCTAGGATCAAATGGAGACTGTCTTTTTAGACAAATATCAAGAATACTACCGTGTAAGGAATAGAAAAGATGAGTTATTTAGAATCAAGCAAGAAGATGATGAGACCTTGGAAGATTACCTTGATAGGTTCTCCTTTGTTCAAAGGAGATGTGGACTAGTAGAACCAGAATTGTGTAAAACTATATTTTTGAGAGGATTGCAAGATGAATCCAGAGAAGTTTTGGATTTAATGGGAAAAGGGGATGTAACCACTCTCAGTAATGAGGAAATTATGGATCTCTGCAGGAATTATTCTCGCACTAAGCAGAGAAGAAGAAAAATCCGCACAAATGGCACTGATGTAAAGGACTTGATAGAGGAACTTGCAAATTTCAAAACTGATATCCTAGTGCATCTAAACACTACTTTAGGGGAAATCTCTGCAAAAGCTAAAAATACAGAACCTTTGACAATTTATTGCCCAAGATGTAGAAGTAAACATGCTTTGTAGAAATGTCCTTTAAATAAAACAACCATCTTAGCCATTTGTAGTATATGTTCAAAAAGGCATTCAACTGATCAATGCCATCTACTACCACAACTCAAAACTGTGTTAGAAAACCAGACTGAGGAACTCAACTATATTGGACCAAAACAAGGGGGGAATTTCTCTCAATATCAAAATCCCCCTCGTTTTTCTACAAATTGGGGGCATAATCCTGGTACTATGCCTTGGGGACAATCAGAACCACCCCAAAATCCTTGGAATTATCCTTAATGGAAAAATTCCCAAGAATGGCCATAATCAAATTGGAGTAACCCAGCCTGCAATCAGAATCAAAATAATCCCTCATGGAATCAAAACAATCCAGCTTGGAATCAAAATCAAACTAATCCACATTGGGTGCAAAACCAACCACAATGAAATCAACAATACCAGTCCTATCCAAGGCAGCAAAGGAATCAAGGTCAAACTCAACATTTTTTGCCTGCACCTAATCAAAATTTTCAAGAAAAACAATAGCAAACACAGCAAGTGAAACAACCTCAATTGCCAGCTCAGCCAGTCACTAATCCAAATAGTGTAAGACAGACACCTCCTGTCTATGGGGCTAAAGATAAAGAAAATATTGAAATTAATGTTCTTGATTGTAATGATATTCAACTCCGTTCAAGAAAAGTTGTACCTGAACTAGTTTTAATAGAAATCAAAGATAATGAAGAGCAAGAATCATCAGAACTAGAGAGAATCCAACCAACAAAAGAAATAGAAAAATTGGATCCAACAATAGAAAAAGAGACACAAGCAGAACAATTACCAAGGATAGTTCCATATCCTGAAAGACTTAATGCAATACCAAAAATTTTTGAGTCAAAATTGGTCAAAGAACTCAAAAAGTTGACTATCTCATTGCCCTTATTGCAATCCATTAAGGAAATACCAAAAATTAATAGTACTATCCGAAATTTGTGCATTAAAAGAGTAGGAAGAAAGAAGAAAGCATTCCCCAAGACTGTGTAGGTTGAAGGGAAGATAGTTGATCTCTTATCTGGAAAACTACTACCTCCAAAGTATAGTGATCCAGGAAGCCCAATTATCACAGTCACCATAGGTTCAGTACCAATATCAAATGTTTTAGTGGATCTAGGAGCTGTAATAAATGTCATGACTAAAGATACAATGGAACAATTACAGCTCAAACATCTCAGCCCCACATTTATAGTTTTAGAAATGGCTGATAGGTCAGTTGCAAAACCTGAAGGAATCATTGAAGATGTCCCTATAGAAGTTTCTTCTTGGGAATTCCCTGCAGATTTTTTGGTTTTACAGCCAAGAAATTCAGCACATGGATATCCCATTATTTTGGGAAGACCTTGGCTTGCAACTACAGCAGCCTTCATAGACTGCAGATCTAGAAATATGACTATTTCAAATGGTATTGAGCTGAAACAAATTTCTTTATATCCTCCTGCAAAACCATCTAGCAAATTTTTAGGCCAGTTATGGTTTTCTGGCTTAGATGAGGAACCAAAAGAGGTCATTTCTACACTAGCTACCTTAGTAGTAAGAGAACACACAGAAGACCTCAGTGACACAGAAAACTTAGAAAATGAAACAATCCTGATGAATGTTCTGCATGAACAAGGTTTAGAAGGGGAAGCAACAAATATCCAACAGTTGATAAGTAATGAGGAGAATAAAAAATTTGAAGATGAATCATCTGTGCTATCACAAGGAAACTCTGTTTCATTATCACATGGATGGCACCATCATCTGATTTTTCCTTCTCACTGTTCCATACAAGAAATGCTTCCCTCAAGCAGTAATGAAACAGAAACTGCTTCGTTTCTCCCATCTCAGCAATGTCCTATTAATCCCTTAATCACCAAGTATGAAGGAGTGAATTCAGTCCTTCTAAATACAAAACAAATAGAAGTCTAGCCAGGAAAATTTTTGAACATCTATAGCCAGCTTACTAGGGAAGAGGAAGAAAATTTGATAGTTTTTTTGCAGAAGCATGTTCATGCTTTTGCTTGGAACTACAAAGATATGTCAGGAGTTCATCCTGATATATGTACCCATAGAATATATACTAAAGAAGTCAAGCCAGTCAGACAACCTCAAAGAAGATTGAATCCTGCCTTAAGAGATATTGTGAAAAAAGAAATTGAAAAACTCCTGGAAGTAGGATTCATTTACCCAATTTCTGATAGCCAATGGGTTTCTCCATTGGTAATAGTTCCTAAGAAAAATGGAAAAATGAGAGTATGTGTAGACTACAGAGAATTGAATAAAGTGACATACAAAGACCATTTTCCATTACCTTTCATAGATCAAGTGTTAGATACTCTTGCTGGAAAAAGATACTTTTGTTTTCTTGATGGATTTAGTGGATATAATCAAATTTAGATTGCACCTGAAGATCAAGAAAAGACAACTTTTATATGTCCATGGGGAACATTTGCCTATAGGGTTTTACCTTTTGGTTTGTGTAATGCCCCAGCAACTTTTCAGCGATCATTCCTAGCAATTTTTGCTGATCTGACCACCAAAAGTGTTGAAATTTACATGGATGATTTCACAGTATGTGGAAAAACTTTTGATTTTACATTGGAAAATCTTGACAAAGTCTTAACTCGCTGTGAAACATACCACTTATCCCTAAATCCAGATAAATGCTTCATTATGATGAAGGAAGGGATAGTTCTTGGTCATCACATCTCTCCTGAAGGGATCCAAGTTGATCCAAAGAAAGTTGAAATTATCAAGAATCTCCTTCCTCCTAAAACTCAGACTAATGTTAGAAGTTTCCTAGGACACATTGGTTTTTACCGCAGGTTTATTCCCAACTTTAGTACAATAGCCAGTCCTATGTTTGCCTTATTGACTAAATATTCTAAATTCTCCTGGACTGCAAAGTTTCAGGAAGCATTTGAAGCTCTGAAAGAGAAATTGATAACTCCACCTGTGCTTAGAGGACCTAATTGGACATTACCATTTCACATTCAGACTGATGCCTCCAATACAACAATTGGAGCAGCATTAGGACAAATTGATAATGGTGAACATTATACCATCTACAACATTAGCAAAAACTTGACAAGAGCAGAGAAAAATTATACAACAACTGAGAAGGAATTCCTAGTAGTAATTTATGCCATCAACAAATTCAGGCATTATATCACAGGTTATCAAATATTTATTCACACAGATCATACAGCCATTAAGTATTTGATGAATAAACCTATGGTAAGTGCAAGAATTATTCGTTGGTTGCTGTTGCTGCAAGAATTTGATATCACCATAATCAACAAACCAGGAAAATCTAATGTTGTGGCAGATTTCTTATCCAGGTTGCAGAACACAGATGAATGGGAATTAGTTGATGACACTTTTCCTGATGAAAAACTATTTGCTATATCAGTTCAATCACCTTGGTTTGTAGATATAGCCAATTATTTGGTCATAGGGAAAGTTCCTCCACATTTCAACTCAAAACAGAAAAAGCAATTGATCAAACAGAGTTCTTCTTTTGAATGGATTAAGGGTATGCTTTTTAAATGTAGTCCTGACCATATGTTACATAGGTGCATCCGAAAGGATGAAGTGTATGATATCCTTAGAGCATGTCATGAAGAACCCTTAGGTGGACACTATTTTGTAAAAAGCACAGTTAGAAAAATCTTGGGGATAGGATATTATTGGCCATCTCTTCACAAGGATGTGAAAAAGTACATCAGGCATTGTGATGCATGCCAAAGAATGGGGAAACCCACTCATACAAATGAGATTCCACTATAGCTCTCAAATGGTTAGAACCATTTTAGAGGTGGGGGCTTGATTTTGTAGGACCTATTGATCCACCTTCTCAAGGAAAGGTGCATATTCTAGTATGCACTAATTACCTAAAAAAGTGGGTAGAGGTGCATGCTTTCAAACATGCTCGTGAAGAGAAGGTCACTAATTTCTTGTATACTCAAATTTTTTAGAGATTTGGAGCTCCACGATCTATCACCATAGACCAAGGACCCCAATTTGCATCCAAAGTCATAAAAGCATTTACTGAATTATATGAAATCAAACATAGGAAATCATCACCTTACCACCCACAAGCAAATGGCTAGGTTGAAGTAACAAACAGGGAACTAGAACACATCTTAACAAAAATAGTAGCTTTTCATAGGAGAAATTGGCTAGACAAACTACCTGAAGCAGTTTGGGCCTACAATACCACTTGGAAGTCCACTACTGGATTCACACCTTATGAACTAGTCTTTGGTAAAAAGCCTCTCTTACCTATTGAATTTGAGCTACTAACATTGCGCACAACACTGGAAATTGGAATTGAATTATCGCAGGCACAGACAGATAGGATTCTGCAACTGAATGCATTGGATGAACTTAGATTGGATGCTCTACACCAAACTAAGGTAATTCTGGAGTAGAGGAAGTTGTGGCATGAAAGTCACATTTAGTAGAGGAAACTTCAACAAAGAGATTGGGCTTTACTGTTCGATTCTCAATATGAAGACTTCCTTGGAAAACTGAAAACTAGATGGTTGGGACCTTACTGGATTGAAGAGGTATTTAACAATGGAGCAGCTCGTTTATCCCCCATTGATGGGTCATGAAGAAAGTTGGTAGTGAATGGACATCGCCTCAGGGTATACCATACACCTCTGACTAAAGAAGAATTCTTGCAGCAACTTGATAGTTTGGATACACAGTAGGTGGAAGAGAATCCTTCTTCCACTTCAAAACAATCAACATGATCAGTGGATTTCAAGAAAAAAATAGAAAATACAAAAAAATCAAAAAAATAGAAAACAAAAAGATGAATAAATTCTGAGTATGAATACCTTCATGGGCATGGTTTCAGGGGAAATCATGAAATTCCTTCATGGGCATAGTCAAAATCAAGAAAAAAAAAAGAGAGAAAAATGAATAACCCAGCAGTGAAAACCTTTTCTTAAGGCACTACTGAGTTGGTGTGCATGAAAACCAATTTTTTGGCATGCATAACCTTGAGAAATTTTTGAACCATCATTGTACAAATTCACCTAGTGCACTTGTTTTGAAATGTTGCAGAAAATCTTAGCAGAATATCAACAAAAGCAGTCATTCTTCAAAACTGACATTAACTATTTTTATCAGGTATATATTTCTTACATTTCTTCATTGTAAAATGATTGGTATATAGTATGTGACAATTAACCATTAGCATAAAAGGTATTCATAAGAGTTGGCATACTTAAAAACATGTTTTAAGAATGATAATATTGATTTTTGCCTAATATTCGAAACAAGAATGCCAAAAACAATACCTATTGTATTATCTTCAGAAATAAAATTGTCTTCAGAATGACAGCAAAATGGATGTTACACTTTGTCTTCAGAAAGAAACTTTATCTTCGGAATGAAAATTTGTCTTCAGAATGAAACTTGGTATTCAGAATGATGACTTGCTGCATCATCTTCGAAATGAAGATATGTCTTCAGAATGAGGATTTGTCTTTGGAATGAAGGTCTGTCTTCGAAATGACGATTTACTTTCACACTACAGCCTAATCTTCAGAATGAGGATTGATCTTCAGAATGAAGATCTATCTTCGAAATGAAAATTTTGCAAAGAAGATTTGTCTTCGGAATGAAGACCTGTCTTCGGAATGAGGTCATAATCTTCGAAATGAGGATTTGTCTTCGAAATGAAGACTTGTCTTCGGAATGAAGTCATAATATTCGGAATGAAATTTTGTTTGCATTTTTGGAAAGAGCATTTCCACGTGGCATCCAAGAAAATAAGGTACGACAAAATCAAGATTTTTTCTTAGTTGCAAATGAAGAAGGGACACGTGTCAATCAACACATGGTCTATTTTTGCACTCATTGGAAATACGGAGAATATGCAACCATATGCCACCAGTTTTTAATGTCAATTAACATGCATGTGAGAATCTACAAAACTAATGAGGTGGATCTAACGGCAAGGACATCCATGCAATTATCAACGAATAGGTGTATAGTGCAGAAGTAGATATGTGTGCCATATTTCTTTCTGAAGACATGTTGTAAGGTACAGTGCACAGAATACGGCTCATTCTGAAGAAGAAGAAGACGAGAAACAAGGCAACAAGGGTTCTAACTTAAAACTCTACAAATTTGCAACAGAAAACAGCCAAAAATCTTGTAATAGAACAGCAGCCACAGTGTACAATTTTTAAACAAAAGAAAATGGGGTGAAATATCAGAACAGAGCCTATAGATACCAATTACCTCTGAGAAAATCTGGCAGTTGTGCAAATTTTTGAAGACGGAGGGTTTATGACATTTTTGGATAAATTCAATGGATCTTCTAAAGATTTAGCTGGCATGTTTGCCCATACATTCAGAAAAAACCGAGCACATGTCAATGGCATGTCTATTGAGGTAAGCCCTAAAATTTTAAGTCAGATTACAGAGCTGCCATTAGAGGGAATTTCAATTACTAGATCTGACAAGAACACATTTGCAAATGTAGTTAATCAGTTTGTAGAAGAAAATGATAGAGAACCTGAATACTTAACCCATAACAACACATGCAAAGGGTTAAAAAGGGCTAGCTTGTAGGAACCCTGGGATGAAGTAGCCACCTGGGTGATTAAGTTTTTGACCTATGAAGGGCAGTATGTGTTGTTGTTAGGGCATCATCTGTGAATTTTAAACCATCTCAGACATGGTAGACAACAACCATAAGTTAGGGTAAATCTTCCCCTGTATTTGTATCAAGAGTTAAAGAACATGGCAAAAAGATATCAGGAGGGTAAAGGAAGCCTTCGCCATCATGGCCTCATCAAATTAGTTTGCCAACATCATTTTAGAGGAAACCTTAGGAGTTTTGATAGGTTTTACTCTAACTTAAATGATGTCATTTTTGGGGATGAAAGTGAGGAAGAAGAAGAGCCAAATACTGCTGATGTTGTTGCAGAAGAGGAAATAGCTATTGCATAAAATATTACAGAAGCTGTTGTAGAAAATATTGCAGAGGATGCTACAGAAGAGGCTGCAGAAGATTCCCCTAAAGCTATTACAGAACTACACCCCACAGCAGCAGTAGAAAACCTTACTCCTGAACCATCAACTTCACAGGCTAAGAGACAAAATAAAAGAGGATATGGAACTAGCAGTAGAGCAAAAAAACAAAAGAAAGTTTGGTTTGCTGAAGCTGCAACTGACTTGTCAGAATAGAGAAGTGAAACAAGGGAAACAGAGGCATCTAAAACTGACCCCATGACCCCTACTGTCACCAGAAAACAAAGCAAAAAGAAGAATTTTGCATCTGGAACTAGGAGGTCTACAAGAATCCATTTGAAAGAAACTACAGAATGGATCATGGAGGAAGAAGATAGACCAAGTAGCCTAGATGTCACAGAGATACAACCAGCATCTGACAACTTTCTAGAATTCCTTGAATAGATAGCTGAGGCAGAAACTGAGGAAAGTTGGTTTGGAAGAGGCTACAGTTCAATAGGCTATAGATATGGTAGATATCCTTATAGACAGTCTCACAGAGCCTCCTGAACAAGAACAACCTGTTGTAGAAGAAGAGATATTGGTTGAGCAGCCAACTACAATTGATTTCTCTGTATCAGCTTCTGAAGTAGAAATAGAAGTGGAAGACATCACTGAGCAGCTGAGGGCAGCAAGAAGTGTTGTCAAAACACAAACCAAATGGATCACAAAGAAAGAAAGCATCATTGAGATGCAAGAAAGAAAAATTGCAGAACTTCAGCAAGAAGTGGCAGAACTAAAATAATTATTGTTGTCACAATCTGAAAAATAGCCAGCTATATCCCATGATGAATATAATTTGGCTCAATTGCTTCTAGGTTTATCAAGAGCAGATGACTCTGTTGAGGCAGACATAGAAGTTCATCCTGAAACAACACTCCTTCATTTTGAAGAAGTGCCTGTTCATTCTGAAGCAGTGCCTTCTTGTTCTGAAGATGCTTCAGAAATGGTGAGAAATATTGTAGAAGATGTTGAAAATGAACCACCAACATAGGAATAGTCCCAACAGCAAGAAAATTCTCAAGTAAGTACTCTTACTGAGGTCCCTGCATTTCAACTTGTTACACTTCTAGTAGAAATAGCAGATAAGGGGGTACAAGTAGAAATACTATCTGATGACAACCCCATAAAAATAGCAAATAAGGGGGTGCAAGTAGAGTTATTGACAGATGAACAACCAGTGGAAGTTGTAGAAAAAGGATTTCATACAAATTTTTTGCTTAGGATCCCCCCTATAGTAAGACCACCTAATACTGTGTCCTTAGAGCAGTACAATGCAGACATAGCTAGCTGGATGATTAGATATGAACAACTTGCCAATAAAACTAAAAAATTCAAACTGGAAGCAAAACAGCTAGAATCCAAGGACACAAAAATTTAGGCATTGAAAGAAAAGGTATCTGACTTGTGCCAAATTGTTGAGTTTTTAGTCCAATTTAGATGGCCAGCTAGATTTTACAGCCTTATTTTGAAGGAAAAATACCTTAGATGGCAGGTCATGAGGATTACTTCAAACCTTCCATACAAATTGGACACTATTGAAGATTTTCTAGAGGCATATTTTAACAGTCCTTTTAAGCAAAAAAATCTCTTGTGTGAACTATTTTTGCATAGTTTCTTCATTCCAGAGGAAGTTGACTCTCATCCTCAAATCTACATTGGAGATGTTCAGTTGAGAGCATTTATGTCTACTTTGCAAAATTAGCTTTATTGGGATCATAATAAAAGGTAGAATAAAGTGATTGAAACAAGGGATGAGTTGTTAGTCAGAGCAATCCAGCCAAATCACCTAAATATCACTCAGTAGAACTTCTCAATGATGAACAGGGATGATATTAAGAGAATGTACTTGAACAATTTGAGGGACTGTGTGACCAGATTTAACAATTTCTGTGATCATAATTTCTTCCCAGCATTGTTAGTATGCAGAGATAGATGGAATGAACTTTCCATGTCTTTAAGGAAAAGAGAACCTATCTCCCCCATCAATATAGAGTGGTCCAGAAGAAGATCAGAAGGTGTAGTCCAACTGATCTAGATCATGCAGCATAACTGGATAGGTCTCAGGTTCAGGCCTCCAACCATCATTACTCCAGTTCCATTTTACTTTGAGGAAGATGCCCAGCCTGATGAACAATTTGAATATTGGCTCAGAAACATTTAGAAAAATAGGGGGTATTACATAGGCAAGAAGTTATTCTACAGGTCATGGAATCTAAACATGGACATATGTGATTCCATAGCCCAACAGAATGCATGAGGGCATGCATTAATATAAGTTGGGGGGAAAATGATGAGGCCTGGAAATGTCTCAATCATAACATGTTTTGTACACTAAAAATGCCTATAAACTCTTATGTTTTATCTGATATGTTATTTAAGTTGATTTAATATGCTGTATATTAACCATTTTGCATGATCAATGTATTTGAAATATTATATGTTGATTTTATAGATTTTTGCATAGTTTTGTGTTCTTTTTTCTATGATTTGCTACAAAGGGATATGTTTAGAATAATAGAAGCATTTCACTAATCATATTTTGATTTGTTTCAAGCATTTACTTCACCTAAATCTGGCAATAGTGCAAGCAAACTGTTGCTGTGCAGTAAAAACTGGTCTTTCCCATGTAAATTCTAGCCAACTGTCCATAAATAGCAAGGCATGGAATTCACATGAGGAAAGGGATGAAGATCATTAGAATTTGATCTTAGGAGATAACCCAACTGAGATATGCAGAAGAAATCAATGAAAAGCATACATTTGTTCATTCTGAAGTATCTTCGGAATGAACAGATATCTTCGGAATGAAGAAACATAGCATCTTCGAAATGAACCGATCTTCGGAATGAAGAATGCAACGTCTTCGGAATGAGTGGATCTTCGAAATGAAACATGCAGTATCTTCAGAATGAGCGATCTTTGGAATGAGAATGCAGTATCTTCGGAATGAGCGATCTTCGAAATGAAAACTGCACTGTCTTCGGAATGAAGCCACTTATCTTCGGAATGAAGAACAGAATGTGTTTTTGACCTTTTGACCGATTTTTGAAGCCAAAAAAATGGAAATAAAGGTTGGAAAAAGTAAATAGAAATATCTTCCATTTGTCTTTGTCGTCATTGCTGACCAAATCCATCATTAAGGGAAAGATCAGGTTTTAGTCCTCTTCTAGGATAAAACCAGAATTTGTTGCAGCATTTTAGGATTAGATCTTTTGAGATATTCTTTGTTTATAATCAGATCATAGGATAGCTATAAATATTTCTCCCATTCAGGTTGAGCCTAGTAGTAAGTAGCAGATAGATAGAAAATAGAGAAAAGAAGCTAGCAGAAAATATAGAGTATAACTAGAAATTGACTGTTACAGTCCTATAACAGTTTTTCAGCAGAATTCTTGTAATCATGTCTTTTGATCAATAAAGTGCACCAGTTCTATTTCAAATTATTTGTAAATGAGTGTGATTAAGATTTAGAAAAAGAGAGAGACTTACACCTTCTTCTGGACAGAGGCTGGCCACTTCCAGACCTAGGAGGAGGACTAACAAAGCAGGTTTTTATTCTGATTTTGCTGCAGCAGAATGAGTTGTAGAACTTGTTATTTCAATTGCTTGTAAATAATTTACAGTATTAATATTAATCGTGTGCTTAATGTTTTAGTTGCAATCTTACTTTCAGTCAAGCTTCCACTTTATTTTCAGACTGTTATTTTTAGAATTTACTGTTTTTCAGCAATTTCCTGCATTTTTATGTTTTGCTGTCAAAATCTGAATAGAATATTGACAACCTTCTGTTACAGAATTTTGATAGTTTTTATTTCCAAATTAGATCTAGACTTTCATTACTGCAAAAGTAATTAGATTTCCTTTCTACAATTAGGATCATACTTTCAATTCTGCAACTGTTAATTCTGTAATATAATTAGGTCTCATTCTGCAATTGTAATTAAGACTTCATTTATGTAGTTAGTGATTAGTTTCTAATTCTACAACTTAGATTAAGATTTAGTTCATGCAATTTAGAGATATGAATGTTCCAAAACCCCCACAAAACTAGTTCCACCAATAAGACTTGTTGCCCTAGATTGACCTAAGTTATAGCTGTTTCGCTTCTTCTCCCATAGATAGACTTGTACACTGCCCTGTATTGACAGATTCATTGAGAATTAATGATGGTATAACAACTACGCATCACTAGTGGAGACTTGATCTTATTGGAAAAATCACACCCGCTTCATCAATAAATTATAAGTTTACAATAACTGCCACAAAATACTTTACAAAGTGTGTTGAAGCAATCCCACTTTTTCAAACCATAGGGGCTAAAATCATGATATTCATTACTGATCACATCATATGTCACTTTGGGATCCCATCCCAGATCATCTTAGATAATGGAAAATAATTTAAGAACAAAACCATCCATTCTCTCTATGCCAAATTCCACATCCACCATAGTTTTTTAACCCCATATTATCCTCAGGGTAATGGTGAAAAGTTATCCACCAACAAAACTATCTGCTCTATCCTACGTAAGATAGTCACAGAGTCACACTATGATTGGCACAACCAAATACCATTGGCTTTATTGGCCTACCGCATAAGCATTTGTACTCCCATTGGGGTAACCCCATTCTCATTAGTTTATGGAGTTGAGGCCATCATGCCCTTTGAGCTTGAAATACCTTCTTTGTGAGTTTCTATAAAATATATCATTGATGATAACATTGCTCATCAAGCCTACCTCGATCAGATAACACTTCTATGAGCAGTGTATTCATGACATTAAACATAAGTATGTTTATTAGGATCAATTTTGCAATACCTACAATAGTAAGATACATCAGTGTGAATTTCAAATTGGTGACCTGGTACTCAAAGAAAATTAGCAAATCATGAGCAAACCCCACCAACAATGAGACAATTTTTCTCCTAACTGGATTGGCCCATACCTTATCACACATAAATTCAGTTATGGTGCCTATCGATTGGAAAATTTGGAAGGACATGTCGAATCTAAATCTATTAACATCATTCACTTGCATGCATTCAATGCCTAGTCTACCTAGGTTTGTGACATCATTGGTTATATAAACTGGTATTCAATTGCACTTTAGACAAAATCACACACAATACCTCACACATGGTGTTTCACTTTCTATTTCATAGCAGAAATATTTTGCTTCCTTTTGCATCATTTATATATTGTTCATATTTGTATGTTTTTGCAATTTTTCACATCATCATCTACCACATCATCAACAAATATACATCATTCCATGCATACACCCACAACATATTTGTATTCCACCATGAAATAAATCATGTTATTACCCCGAGTTCCAATCACTCCATTTGATCTTACACAATTGCTTGCCTTGACCCATGTTTAGCAATCCTCATCGTATTCCCACTTAGATCATAACCCATCATCCTAGTGCTATTCACCTATTCATAGAGGCTCTTCCTAATCACCTCGATCAGGTGATAGTAAAGTATCACTATCCTCATTTTTATGACAAGGACAACCCACATCCTTTCTTGCGAGGATCTCCATCCCCTCCATCCTATGTTGAGAGGGACCCTTACATACCACCGTCTTTGGCCCATCATCCTCCTTCAGGTTACTACCCACCTAATAGGTGTTGTACCTTTCACCTAGCATGCCTTCCATGTTTTCCTCTAGCCCTCTCGAATGGTATTTCCCCATACGTTCAAACCCTCCAAGCACATGCTGCCCTAATCATCATTGGGTAACCTATCCCACCTTGTAATGAACACCCACCCGAGTCATCTCCCACTCCTCCCATTTTGCAAACACCACCATCTATAGTATGTGGTCTTCCATTTCATCCTACCTCATCATCAGTGGTATAATTCCACTCTCCTTCATCTTCACCTAGATCTTCATAGTTATACCACACTCTAACATATTCACTGGAATCCTGATCCCTGCCACCCTCAATTTTGTCACCCTCTTCACTTGATATCCAACACATTTTGTCCCACCTCAACAATATTGAACTCCATTTTAGTAATTTTCCTTTTTGTACTTCTCCTTGCCAACCTGTTACATCCCAAATCTTCGTACCTCATCCTAGAACAACCACTAGATCTATGATTCGACCATCATAGGATTCTTGATCCACCTCCTATACACTCACCTCCACTCCACCCCTTCCCTACTCAACCCCAACTGAGTCTTATATTTACCCCTTGCCACTCTGATCTACACCACTAGATAAAATCTTCCATCATTTACTGCAACAAGGCCTCATTACCCTACCCAAAATTTGTCCTACGGACCCACTACACCCCAATCCATGAAACTTTCATAAGAATCAATTTTGTATTTACCATCACTAATTGAGGCATGACATCAACACATGTTATACATTTGAGAACTTGGTAAATGATATGTTATTTTAAGAAATAATCCAATCACCTAAAGATGCCCCTTCATCCATCCGGATTAAAAGCCCTCCACATCACTTGGTATCTCACCCATTGCCACCTCATGAATCAAGAACAATATCATCACATCAATTCCAATGGCTAGTCAACTATACAACTCAACAACATCTAGGTTGCCTTGTCATGTCACCAACCTAGGTACGATCTGACCCTCACAATTTCTAAAATATCTAGGTTCTTTTCACCCTTCTCTTCTTCTCCTCTTCTTTCTTCTTCTATTTATCATGCATATTTGTATGGTCATGCTTCGATAAGCTACATACCTATGCTACTTCCTCCTCTTCCTCTATTTCTCTCATATTTTTAATCTCCTCTTATTTCCTCCTATGTCTTCTTTTTCTTTGTCATCTTTTCAGTTAGCATTTCTTCGATTATTATCATCACATATATCATCTACACTTACAAAATCTCTTTAGGTTTGATACATCCCACACATGCTAGGGTAAAATTACTACCCCTTGTGATTCTCATCACCATCATTACACATGATCATTTGTAAATATGAATCTCAAAATATTCATTTAGTTTTATTACATGCAAATTCCTCTTGTAATCAAATATTCTTCTTACATCCCACCTTGTATTGCATATATTCATCACTTCTTCTATCATAATTTTATTCAAGTTTGTATATTATATATTAGGAATGGAGCCTAATTATGTGAAGGCTAAACAGAGAAAGTTTCTGCATTTACTGTAAGACAGGCAGGGAAAGTTTCCAGATTTATAGTTTGTTAGTCTACCAAAGAAAGTTTTCAGATTTACAACAGGACAGCTAGGAAAAGTTTTTTTGTTTTTATCCCAAAATCAAGTTTTGGGAACTCAATGTTAAGCTTGGAATGTATTAAGAAAAGAATTTTTTTTTTTGTTTTTTTCTTATATATAGTTGTGAGGAAAAACAAAGTTTAAAATGGAAATGAAAATTATTGTGTTGATTCCTTGTAAATATAGAGAGGAAATTACAGTAGATGTTTATTGCAGGTTGTAACCCTCTATTGCTTGGATTGAGAAAGAAAGGACTAAAAATTCCCAATGGATGTAACCCACATTGGGTCAACCACATTAAAATCATTGTCTCTTCTACTGTGTGTTTGTCTTATTTTGTTAATTTTGTTGTTAAAGTTTGAAACACTATAATTGCTTTTCTATATTTTATATAGTGATTTACTCTAACAAGTGGTATCAGAGCAGTTGTTTTGTTGGGTGCACTTAATAGAAGGAGAATTTCTAGAACAAGTGGGAGCAATGGCAGAAGAAGGGAGGTTTAGAGTTCAAAAATTCAATAGCTAGGACTTTCAATTCTGGAAGATGTAGATGGAGGATTACTTGTACCAGAAGGATCTTTACTTACCTCTTGAGGGGGATACAGAGAGACCTTCAACTATGTCTAATGAGGAGTGGAGTCTCCTTGACAGAAATGCATTGGGTACTGTAAGGCTATGCTTGGGAGCCACCGTAGCCTTCAACATCTCTAATGAAAAGACTACCAAGGGAGTCATGGATAAGTTGGCCAAGATGTATGAAAAACCATCAGCATCAAATAAGGTATTCTTAATGAAAAGGTTATTTAACATGAAAATGAGTGAAGGAGGATCTGTGCATGATCATTTAAATGAATTTAATACTATCACTAATCAATTGCATTCAGTAGGATTGGATTTTGATGATGAGCTTAGGGCCTTATTAATCTTATGCTCTCTTCCAAAAAGTTGGAACAGTTTGGTAATGGCGATAAGTAACTTTGCTTCGAGTTCAAATAAATTAGAATTTGATGATGTGGTTGGTGTGATACTTAGTGAGGACATGAGAAAAAAAACCATAGGAGAATCATCTAGCACCGCCTTAACTATTGAGAATAGAGGAAGAAGAAGAGAAAGAGGCAAGAGTTCACATCGTGGCAAATCCAAAGGCAGATCCAAATCACATGGAAAAGGAACTGTGGCAAAAAGGGTCATCTCAAGAAGGACTGTTGGCAAAGAAAGGGTGATGGAAATGAAGGTAATGATAATAATGGTAACACTTCAAAAGCCAATATTACTGGAAAAATTCTACAATATGCTTTAATCTTATCTCTTGATAGAAATAGTGATTATTGGGTAATTGATAGTGGTGCTTCATTCCATGCTACCTCACATAAGGAATACTTCATAGATTATGTTTTTTTGAGATTATGGACAGGTTCTATTGGGAAATAACCAACCATGTAAAATCATGGGTATTGGAAAGATTTTGATTAAATCCCCAAATGGATGTCAATGGGCTATTAAAGAGGTGAGACACATACCAAATTTAAAGAGAAATCTTATATCGACAAGTAAGCTTGATGGTGAAGGATACATGGTTGCATTCGGAGAAAATGCTTGGAAAGTTACTAAAGGTTCATTAATAGTAGTTAGAGGTAAATTGGTGGGTACTCTTTATTTACTTACTAATTTTTCTCACTACTCCATGAATTTAGTTTCTACAGGTGAGAGTGCATCTTTGTGGCACCAAAGACTTGGCCATATGAGTGGAAAAGGTATGGAAATTTTACATTCAAGAAAGTTATTGCCTAAGTTAAAAGAGATTAATTTGGAATTCTATGAGGATTGTGTTTATGGTAAAGCAAAGAGAGTTATATTTCTCAAGGATGGCAAGGAAAGGAAGAAAGAGAAATTGGATCTTGTGCACTCAGATGTTTGGGTCCTAGCTCAGGTAACTTCTCTTGGAGTTTCCTCTTACTATGTACTTTTTATTGATGATGCAACAAGGAAAACATGGATATATTGCATTAAGAATAAAAGTGATGTTTTTAATACCTTCAAGAATTGGAAAGCATTAGTTGAAAATGAAACTAGAAAAAGGTTAAAGTGTCTAAAGTCAAATAATGATGGAGAATATTGCAGTAGAGAATTTGATGTGTTTTGTTCTAAAAATGGAATTAGAAGAATCAAGGTAGTTCCAAGAACACCTCAAGAAAATGGGGTTATAGAAAGAATGAATAGAACCATCATGGAGCATGCTAGGAGCATGAGAATACATGCAGGATTACCATTATTTTTATGGGCTCATGTTGTTGATACTGTAGTATATATGATTAATAAAGGACCGTCTAGTGCCTTGGATGGAGGAATTTTGGAAGAGATTTGGACAGGTAAACTAGTAAATTATTCTTTCCTTAAGGTATTTGGATGTGAGGCTTTTATGCATATAGACAAAGAGAACAAAAATAAGTTAGATGCTAAGGACCAAAAGTGCTATTTTATTGGTTACGGTATTGATGGCTTGGGTTACAGATTATGGGATTGTGATAACCAAAAATTCATTAGAAGTAGGGATGTCATATTTAATGAAAAAAACTTGTATAAATATTGGTTGCAAGGAAAGAAATAGAAAGAGGAAATTACTGAATACATAGACCTTGATGGACACATAGAAAAGGTAACTCCAAAAGTGGTAGAAGATCAAAATGTACAACAGCAGCAACAAGAACCTCAATCTCTAGAAAGTGTTGTTAGACGATCTACCAAGATAAGTAAAATTCCTCAATGTTTCTCTGATTATGTTTTGTATACTGATGCTGGTGAGCCAGAATGTTTTTAGGAAGCATTACAGATGGATACCAGGAATAAGTGGGAGCTTGCAATGATTGAAGAAATGGACTCTTTATTCCACAACCAAACTTGGGATTTGGTTGAGATACCCAAAGTTAAAATAGCTATGACCAATAAATGGGTGTACAGGATTAAAGAGGAGAATGAAGGGCATAAGAGATATGAAAGCATGAGGATACAAAAACAAAAAGGAATATGCCACAAGAACAAGAAATAACGTATGCAAATTGACACAAGATAAAAGCAATACAAAATATAGTAATCTCTTTTATTGATACGCTTTACAAATTGTGTTACAATACATCTCCTTCCTTTTTAGGGGATAGGAGAGTCAAATGTGTTTCTTGTCACAAGATTCATGGCTAACAATCCTTCTTTCGCGTGCCCACATATAAGATGGGCGGACCAAAACATCGCTGCCGTTGTTGCATGTGATTATTTGCTCTTTCCTAATCCTCTAATGTTGAAAACCTACATTCAAAGAAATATAAAATATTAGTAATACCTGCAGACAAAATGAAACATGTATTTCCCAAAGCCTATTGTCAGTGTATGCATGAAAATAATAAAAGGATTATTAGATGACCTCTGATTGACCTAAAATTTTGACAGAAGAATAAAAATGTTATCAAAAGACCATTGCAAAAAGAACAGTCTAAAAATTCCTCGCATATTTGTATTCACTCCAGGGTGGGACGAATAGACCCTTGACAAATTGGTATTCGTTCCAGGATGGGACGAATAGACCTACAATAACTTGTCAAAAAGCACCCTCTTCAATGTCCTATCCCGGAAGCTCCAAATGACCTAAAAACTTGGGGTTAGCTAATTGGGGGTGTTTTGAGAAGACCTAGAAGGTCATATTCCTCCAATTTTTCCTCTAGAACCCATATTTTGATGATGGCATCTACAAATTAGTGAAAGCAAGAAATAGAAATAACCTGGTCAAAAGTGATCAGAATGTAATGAAATTTGAACTGTAACCTATTTAACATATCTAGAATAAAATGCAAAAGAAAAAAACAAAGAAATCTATCACATATTTCTAATCGTCTTGGGGTGGGGCGATTAGCACTGTGATAGTTTGGGGAGCACCTGGGGGCAGGACGCCCACCATTTGAGGCACTATTTCAGCACCAATCCACTTGGGATGGGTCCAAAACTGGTTATGGGGTGTTGTTGAAAAATTTTGTGGATAGTTGTGGTCAGAAATCAAGTTTTGGGTATGAATTTGCACCTCCAATAGTCACCCAATAACCTCCCTTTTGAATGAGAGATTAAGGATGTAAAAGCACAAATCACAGTTAGGTATGAAATTGGCAGCACTTCGTTGCTCAAATGATCCTTCTATGTATATCTTTTGGGTGGGAAAACCCATCAATTTATAGACCTTAGGGTCTTCTTGTTTGAATTGTGCATGCGAGGGCGCCACTTGAGTTAACTGTCCTATTTTCAGAGAAAAGCTAACTCCCTGATAAAAAAAAGCTTCTTGCATGAGGTCTCTAAAATAAATACATGCATGACTAAAGTCTCTCCTCTTGAATAAAAGCTATTCCTCGAAATTGCATGGCCTGAAGCCTTAGTTAACTAACAGAGTTTCCGAGGTTTGACTTTTTGTGAGTCAAACTTGCTATTCATGCCACCCTGGAGCAATTGCTTAATAGTCCCAAGGTGGGACGAATACCACTCTGAATTCATTCCTGGGTGGGAAAAATAGATAAAAAGGTGCCAAAAAGGTTCAAAATTGACTTTTGACCCTCAAAACTACTTTTGGGAGTGGTTAGGACCACTTTTTGACCTCTGGGGGCTGCCCTAGGGGCTGTTTGTGTCAATGCGATCAGCGCTTGTTGTCACATAATTGGATTGGTGCTATTTTGGTGTCTATAGATGCCCCTTTTTGGGAAGCGTTATGGGTGACGTAGTGTTGAGAAAAAATAGATAACCAAAGCACTAATTATTAGGGTTTCTTAGTAACCTAACCAACTCTTGATGCCCCAAGCATGGAAAGGGCATGCATTCTTGAATCCTTGCTTCTGACGAGCTAAGGAATTTGATTTCAAGTATTAACCTATTTTGGTGAGGTGTGACTTGATCTTGGACATTGATCAGTCATGAATAGGCAAAGGGTGCAACCTTTTGTCCACAGGGGAACCTTGTGTTCATGCTTCGAGAATGCCAAGTGTTTGATCAGTTTGTGATTGTTGCTTGTTTGCTGCCCCAAGCAGGAGCGTGATTGTCTTTGTCAATGATTCTTTGAATGCATGGCATTGCCTTGATTGGGTGTGTGTTTTTTGATTGGTGACTAAGTGTGACTACCCTCTCAAGCGATGAATTGATGAAGGAATGACTGCCATGAGAAAAGCGATGAGTCGCTTGACCCAAGATGACTTAGGTTAGGGTGTCTTCAAATGTTTATCTGTTGAATTTTCAAGCAGTTTCTTGACATTTGAACCTATTTTTGGTGGGTGGGATCCCTTTTGGTGATGCCATAATGGGGTGAAATCATCAAAAACCTGTCTTCCCGTGGAGCGGTCCGGCTATGGTAGCCTTCTTGGGGAAGTAGGAGAGTGACAATTTGAACCCCAACATCAATTTTTTTTTTTATGCCAAGAAGTTAAATGCAAGAGCACTTGTGTCTGGAAATGCTTATTGTTGTGTGTTTGTGTTGCATTTTTTTTTGTTGTTTTTGTTGTTTTGTTGTTTTGTTGTTTTTGAGTGGGTTTTGACCCTTTTGTGACGCAATTTGGAGCTAAAATTGACAAAAATAAGTCCTACCATGGAGCGGTCCGGATAATGTAGCCTTCTTAGGGAGTAGGATAGTGACAATTTGTAACCCCAATGTCTATTTTAAATGCCAAGAATGTCAGGTGCAAAAGCGCCATAGTTCGGCAATGTTATTGCTATTTTTGGATGGGTTTTGACCCATTTTGGTGACGCCGTTTGGGTATGAAATTCTCAAAAATATAGCTTCCTGTGGAGTGGTCTGGCTATGGTAGCCTTCTAAGGGAATAGGATAGTGAGGATTTGTGACCCTTACATCTATTTTGCATGCCCAAAATGTCAAGTGCAAAATCACTCTCATTGGACAATTTTATTATGCTTTTGTCAAAATTTTAGGTCAATCAGAGGTCATCTGATAGTCGTTTTATTATTTTCATGCATACACTGACAATAGGCTTTGGGAAATACATGTTTCATTTTGTCTGAAGGTATTACTAATATTTTTTGTCTCTTTGAACGTAGGTTTTTGACAACAGAGGAGCAAGAAAGAACAAATAATCACATACAACAGCGACGGTGACGTTTTGGTCTGCCCATATTATATGTGGGCATGCGGAAGAAGGATTGTTACCCATGAATCTTGTGACAAGAAACACATTTGACTCTCCTATCCCCTAAAAAGGAAGGAGATGTATTGTAACACAATTTGTAAAGCGTATCAATAAAAGAGATTACTATATTTCGTATTGCTTTTATCTTGTGTCAATTTGCATACATTATTTCTTGTTCTTGTGGCATATTCCTTTTTGTTTTCGTATCCTCATGCTTTCAATGGTGATCATGGTGGGACCTATGTCCTTTGATTTTTAAAGATTATATTTCTAATTAAATTTGCTTGTTTTGTTGCTTGCAGGTACCAAGTTTTCAAAAGTTAGACTGTTTCAGGCAGAAATTCAGAGATATTCGACTTAGGTAGAGAAGAGGTAAGGGATTTAAACATCCTTTGTCAATTTTTTGTTTTCTATATTTTTTGTTCTCTGATTTTTGCTTGCATAGGAGATTTTAGATGCTTATCTATTTCATTTTTTGCAAATTAAAATGAATCCCACACACCACGTGGTAATTTAAACCAAGGATTTGGTCGTAAAACCCCAACCCTTGAGCAAGACCAAAGGTGGATTTCATTATCACTTTGGCTTGAGATATTGCATCCATTACCCTGATCGTGACTATTGCTAGACATAAATCTTGACGAAATCTAACAAAATGTAGCTTGGGGTGATTCCCAGCACATGAGGATAAGTCTTCTATGGTAGGTGTCATAAACAGGGCCATTCCCCTTCCGTACCACCTATGTTCCACGTATCATCTGCTCTCATGTACCTATAGTCTCCCTCACGTAAGGGCGGGTATATAGAGAGGTTGGTATATCGATCCGACAATGGTATATTGAAGGGGCAACCATTTTGGGAGTCATATGAGCCAACATTTTGCATTTAAACAATCTTCACAAAATTTTTCAAAAACAACACAAAATCATCAAAAACACACTAAAACCAGTCTAGGACACACCATTAATCTTTAAAAGAGATAATCATTGCTTTGTGTGTGTATGTTATTTTCTGCTTAGTGTAACAAAAAAAAAATCATAAAATCATAAACAAAAGATAAAAAATTATGTAGCTTGTAGAGAGTCATTACCATGGTATTCACCCGTAGTCAAGCCCACTCATGGGTAGATGCCATGGAGAATGTCCAAGGAGGCATGATTCACCTTCGTTACAGTCCCAAGGATTTGGTCATACCACCCTGGCGACCTGAAACACAAGGCAGTACCCTCCACACCTTAACAGAAAGGGACTATAAGGGCACCTCTTCTAGGGGCTCTCTTGTTCAGCATAGCATCTAGCCCACACCCTTCCATGAGGGGTACATCCGTAGGATATCTCCCTTAGATGATCGCTATGAGTTGTCACTACGTGATGAAGTGCTAGGTCAACATAGGTTTCGATGGAAGGAACCACATGATTACACTATCCCTCCTTCACCCCCTCTAGTTCTCAAGACTACAAGGAAAAATCCAGAGCACAAGGCCCCTCAGGCTAGGCAAGCCAACTTCGCCTGTTCCTTTTTCACTTATGAAAGAGAGCATAAGGAAAACCCTTACCTTCCTCAAGAGCAATATACATCGTGAGAGAAATACGCCTCCGTAACTGCTAGCTATCAGGATAACCTACTGAGGACAAAGCCTCGAGGGAATGCTGCTACCCCCAACAGAGGGAGGTGGCCTATAGAGATCTCGGATCACCATGACCAAGATAGATATCTAGGAGAGGCATTTAGGCCTTCTAGACATGAGATGGTAGAACCAAATATCTTAGAATCTGCCAAGCATATCGCATTTCGGATGCAACTCACGCTACTTGAGCTAGAACAACAACAGTTAGAACAATAGTATCTTCTAAATCAAGAGTGCATTCAATGCTAGGAGGATGAGTTGTTCCAACACACTATGCAGGCGAGGACTCTAACCCCTCGCACGCATAAGACATAACATTATGAGAGACACAACTGGGTGCAAGACAGGTCTCCAAGACCTTATCAAACATTGCCCTCAATGCCTCCTAGACTTGAGTGGTAGGCCAATCCTAAGACCAATGATGGGTGCCTTCTTTAGGCACCCACCCACATTCATGGGCCACCCTAAGAAATTCTTCAAGAAGCCTCTAAGGAACTTGAGTGAGAAGAAGAGTGGGATGAAATGCCCTACCAAGGCAGGGGGTGCTATTCGGCCACCCCTCCCAAGGCATCAAGTTCCCTATAACCTACAATGGGAACAAATCAAATGGGAGGAGCTCAAATCCCTCGATACAAGCAATGCATTGCTCGAGCACTTAAATTCAGTAGAGACCAAGATTTTGAGGCCCCAAAATCCTAACTTACGTGAAACTCCTCTCAAAGAGGATCAACCCCTGGTTGTAGAGCTACCTAATGACGAGGTCTTCTATATCTCAAAATCACTAGATTCTGATGAGCCTGACTCTCTTGCAAAATATGAGTTAGCATATGCAATAGCACCATGGGACTCATTTGAGTTAGATAGCAATAATTCATAGGTGGTCCCCATGGATGATCATCACAAAATTCTCCTAACATTATTCCCTTTGGAGGCTCCCATCAAGCTCGTGCCATTACAAGAAAATCAGGTCCCCTCACAAAGTGCGGAACAACCCCGTCAAGACCATGTCAATCTTCTCGAGTAGGATGAGCCTCAAATGTCGTAGACAACTGTCGAGGCCAACGAGGGCCTTTGGATCATTGACAATGATTCTAAAGACAAAACTGAGATGGAATATCTTAATCATGCACGACGACATAATCACCCTGTAACCCATGACAAACTAATTGCACAACTAGGCATAATACTAGGGCATGAGTGGTGCATAGACCTAGCCCACTAGAATCAAATGTTGATTCTGCTCCTTTGGGTAGACCGTGACCAACTTCCACCAAGAGATATCATAACACCATCAGTGCTGAAGGCAGACCCTGTCCTCTTCTCCATGCATAGGGCCGATCCATTCGTGCCCATTCCTATAGAGCCAGATCTGGTGCACAACGATCATCAAGTTGGGGGTACCTCTATTCCTTGAAGAGCAGGTGGATTACACCAAATGCTCCAAATGTGTCCATAAACCCTTTGGTCAACCCTAAAAGATCCAAGGATTATCACAATCCCTTGGTCACCCTAAAAGCTCCAAGGATTATCTCAATCCCTTGGTCACCCTAAAAGCTCCAAGGATTATCACAATCCCTTGGTCACCCTAAAATCTCCATGGATTATCGTAATCCCTTGGTCACCCTAAAAGCTCCAAGGATTATCGCAATCCCTTGGTCACCCTAAAATCTCCAAGGATTATCGCAATCACTTAGTCATACCAAACGCTCCAAAGGTGTCCATAAACCCTTTGGTCAACTCTAAAAGCTCCAAGGATTATCACAATCACTTGGTCACCCCAAAAGCTCCAAGGATTTTCATAATCGCTTGGTCAACACTAAACGCTCCAAAGGTATATCTAAACCCTTTGGTCAAGCCAAAAGCTCCAAGGATTCTCCTAATTGCTTGGTCAACCCTAAATGCCCCAAAGGCATCTATAACCCTTTGGTCAAACCAAAAGCTCCAAGGATTCTCATAATCGCTTGGTCAACCCTAAATGCCCCAAAGGTATCTATAAACCCTTTGGTCAAACTAAAAGCTCCAAGGATTTTCATAATCACTTGGTCAACCCTAAAAGCCCCAAAGGTATCTATAAACTCTTTGGTCAAACCAAAAGCTCCAAGGATTTTCATAATCGCTTGGTCAACCCTAAATGCTCCAAAGGTAGCCATAAACCATTTGGTCAACACCAAACGCTCCAAGCGTTACCATAATTGCTTGGTAAAAATCAATATTCAAAAATAAACAAAAAACAATAAAATCATCAAAAATCACAAAAAATATTGCATTTCAATTCCATGCATACTCACAAAAAATCAACATCACAAAAATAGTTGCATTTCAATTCCATGCATACTCACAAAAAAAAAATCAACATCACCAAAACATTTGCATTTCAATTCCATGCATTCTCATAAAAATCAAAATACAAAAATATAGGTTGCATTCGGCATCGCATCCATACATTATACCTTTTCTAGGTCATACAAGTCAAAAGCACCATAGGCTATCATTACTTGGCAATTCCATCCTTTTCCACATCAAATCCATTTTCATAAATGCATACATCTAGCATACCACCATTTTTAGCATAGTCAGTTGTCTCCTAATGTATATAGGGTTTTTGTCATTCAGTTGTCTTTAATTTTCTAGCCAAAACTGTACATAGTTAAACAGAGTTTACATGGGAAAGTTTTACTTGGATCACACCTTGTTACGTAGCATCCCAACACAAATTAACACACATAAAATAATTCCTAAGTTGTGTGAACGTAAGAAAAACCTACAAAGTAGTCTCGGGTACCATAGGTGAAAGATTAGCCTGTTCATCCCCCTGTGTGAATGGTTCCAGAATGCTAAGAATTGACAAAAGGACGAGCTCTTCCTTATCCATTCCCCATACTAAATAGTGGTTTTCACCACTACCACAAATCCCCATCATAGTTGGTTCCCCAAGTTGTAAGGATTTGTACTACATGTCCCTGCCAAGGATGGGTAGTCATCCCCAAGACCTAAAAGGATCAACGCCCTTCAAATTCAAAATTCCAAAAAACCATCATCACAACCATCTCCACTCACCTTTGGTCTCAAAGTTGTAAGGATTTGTACTACACGTCCCTGACCAGGATGGGTAGTCATCCCCAAGGCCTAAAAGACCAATGCCCTTACTTCATAATCTCCATCATCCCCTTGATTCTCAAAGTCGTAAGGATTCGTACTACACGTCCCTGAACAGGATGGGTAGTCATCCCCAAGGCCAACAGGATCAAGGTCATTCACAAGCTCAAACTTACGAAGTTCAAAATACAAAATTAATTAACAGTGGTTATCACCACTATTCAAACTCCTTGCTCACAAAGAAAAATAAATAACAAAATAAATAGTGATTTTCATCACTATATAGATGAGCAAGTATCAAAAACCATTGAGCCAACACAGACCTTGAACTTGAATCCCTGGAATTCTTAGCATTCAAAAAACCATCTAGGTGATCCTCATTACGGGTTTTGTTGATAGCCTACCTGGCACTGGTGGTATCCTCACCGCATGATGATATGTCTATCACATTAACTTTGCATGTGCGCAGACCAATGTTTGCATGTGGATGAACTAGCTTATGGTACCTTAGATTGTCCCATAGATTAATCTTCCTAAATCCAACAATGGAGTTAGTGGAGCTAATTAGGTGATCCTGAGTACAGGTTTGGTTGATAGCCTATCTAGCACTGGCGGTATCCTGATGAATAACACATAAACAAACTCAATTGCACACACAAGGATGTGAAATAACTTGGTCAAATTCAAGTCCGCTTTATACCTTGTTCAAAATTCTTGTGACATAAATGTATAGTCTTGGATAGTTAGTTAAAATATCTGAATCTTAGAAAAGCTTAACTACATTTTAAAACAACTAGTACATTTCATTCCGTACATCAACATTAAAAAAAATGCAAAATACAAAAACAAAGTTTTCACATGCAACGTCATCCCATAAATACAGCATGCCAGTCAATCTTGCACAGTCTATGGTGCCATCGATAAATTATCAACAACTCATTTCATTCATTCCATTTGCATATATCATATAATTAGAAACATTGCATTCATAATCCCACATGCATACATCATCATAAATAACTATGCATAAACACAAAAACAAACCATAAAAACTGCACAAAAATGCACCAAAAACAACAATAAAACTGTCTAATGAGAGTGCTTTTGCACTTGACATTTTGGGCATGCAAAATAGATGTCGGGGTCACAAATCCTCACTATCCTATTCCCTCATAAGGCTACCATAGCTGGAACGCTCCACGAGAAGTTGGATTTTCGAGAATTTCATCCCCAAACAGTGTCACCAAAATGGGTCAAAACCCATCCAAAAATAGCAATAACATTGCCGAACGATGGCGCTTTTGCGCCTGACATTCTTGACATTTAAAATAGACATCGAGGTTACAAATTTTCACTATCCTACTCCCTAAGAAGGCTACCATAGCTGGATTGCTCCACGGCAGGATGGATTTTTGTCAATTTTAGCTCCAAAATGCGTCACAAAAGGGTCAAAACCCACTCAAAAACAACAAAACAACAAAACAACAAAAAAAATGCAACACAAACACACAAAAATAAGCATTGTTAGACACAAGTGCTCTTGCATTTAACTTCTTGGCATAAAAAAAAAAAATCGATGTCGGGGTTCAAATTGTCACTCTCCTACTTCCCCAAGAAGGCTACCATAGCCGGACCGCTCCATGGGAAGACTGGTTTTCAAAAATTTCACCCCATTATGGCATCACCAAAAGGGATCCCACCCACCAAAAATAGGTTCAAATGTCAGGAAACTACTTGAACATTCAACGGATAAACATCTGAAGACACCCTAACCTAAGTTATCTTGGGTCAAGCGACTCGTCGCTTTTCTCATGGCAGTCATTCCTTCATCGATTCGTCACTTGAGGGGGTAGTCACACTTAGTCACCAATCAACAAACACACACCCAATCAAGTCAATGGCATGCATTCAAAGAATCATTGACAAAGACAATCACGCTCCTGCTTGGGGCAGCAAACAAGCAACAATCACAAACTGATCAAACACTTGGCATTCCCGAAGCATGAACACAAGGTTCCCCCATGGACAAAAGGTTGCACCCTTTGCCTATTCATGACTGATCAATGTCCAAGCTCAATTCACACCTCACCAAAATAGGTTAATACTTGAAATCAAATTCTTTAGCTCGTCAGAAGCAAGGATTCAAGAATGCATGCCCTTTCCATGCTTGGGGCATCAAGAGTTGGTTAGGTTACTAAGAAACCCTAATCATTAGTGCTTTGGTTATCTATTTTTTCTCAACACTGCATCACCTACAGCGCTACCCAAAAAGGGGCATCTGTAGACCCCAAAACAGCACCAATCTGATTATGTGACAACAAGAACTGGTCGCATTGACACAAAAAACCCCTAGGGCAGCCCCCAGAGGTCAAACAATGGTCCTAACCACTCCCAAAAGCAGTTTTGAGGGTCAAAAGTCAATTTTGCACCTTTTTGGAACCTTTTTCTCTATTCGTCCCACCCAAGGACGAATTTAGATTGGTATTCGTCCCACCCTGGGACGATTAAGCAATCGTTCTAGGGTGGGACGAATAGCAGGTTTGACTCACAAAAATTCAAACCTCGATAACTCCTCCAGTTAACTGAGGCTTCAGGCCATGCAATTGTGAGGAATAGCTTTTATTCAAGAGGAAAGACTTCAGTCATGCATGTCTTTATTTTAGGGACCGCATGCAAAAAGCTTTTTTTTATCAGGGAGTTAGCTTTTCTTTGAAAATAGGACAGTTAACTCAAGTGGCGCCCTCGCATGCACAATTCAAACAAGGAGACCCTAAGGTCTATAAATTGAGGGGTTTTCCCACCCAAAAGATATACATAGAAGGATCATTTGAACAACGAAGTGCTGCCAATTTCATACGTAATTGTGATTTGTGCTTTTACATCCTTAATCTCTTATTCAAAAGGGAGGTTATTGGGTGACTATTGGAGGCACAAATCCATACCCAAAACTCAATTTCTGACCACAACTATCCACAAAATTTGTTGACAACACCCCATAACCAGTTTTGGATCCATCCCATGTGGATTGGTGTCGAAACAGTGCCTCAAATGGTGGGCGTCCTGCCCCCGAGCGCTCCCCAAACTATCATAGTGCTAATCGCCCCACCCCGGGATGATTAGAAATCTATGATAGATTTCTTTTTTTTTTATTTTGCATTTTATTCTAGATATGTTAAATAGGTTACAGTTCAAATTTCATTACATTTTGATCACTTTTGACCAAGTTATTTCTATTTCTCGCTTTCATTAACTTGCAGATGCCATCATCAAAATAAAAAATTGGAGGAATCTAACCTTCTGGGTCTTCTCAAAACAACCCTAATTAGCTAACCCCAAGTTTTTAGGTCATTTGGAGCTTCCGAGATAGGACATTAAAGAGGGTGCTTTTTGACAAGTTATTGTAGGTCTATTCGTCCCACCCTAGAATGAATACCAATTTGTCAAGGGTCTATTCGTCCCACCCTGAAGTGAATACAAATATGTGAGGAATTTTTAGACTATTCTTTTTGTAGTGGTCTTTTGATAACATTTTTATGCTTCTGTCAAAATTTCAGGTCAATCAGAGGTCATCTGATAGTCCTTTTATTATTTTCATGCATACACTAACAATAGGATTTGGGAAATACATGTTTCATTTTGTCTGCAGGTATTACTAATCTTTTTTGTTTCTTTGAATGCAGGTTTACAATAGCAGAGGAGCAGGAAAGATCAAATAATCACATACAATAGCGGCGGTGACATTTTGTTTCGCCCATCTTATATGTGGGCATGTGAAAGAAGGATTGTTAGCCATGAATCTTGTGACAAGAAACACATTTGACTCTCCTATCCCCTAAAAAGGAAGGAGATGTATTGTAACACAAGTTGTAAAGCATATCAATAAAAGAGATTACTATATTTCGTATTGCTTTTATCTTATGTCAATTTGCATATGTTATTTCTTGTTCTTGTGGAATATTCCTTTTTGTTTTCGTATCCTCGTTCTTTCAATGAGTCACACTTAGTCACCAATCAACAAACACACAGCCAATCAAGATATTTAAACATCCTTTGTCAATATTATGCATACGTTATTTCTTGTTCTTGTGGCATATTCCTTTTTTGTTTTCGTACCCAAAACTTGATTTTTGTTGATTGGAAGCACGAGATTCCAGAAACAAAAAGGATAGACTAAAAATGCAATGTAAACGAAGCTAAAATAACGCTTAAACCCTATGTTATTGAGAAATGCATAAAAAGAAAGAACATGAACACAAGATATCAAAGCAATATAAAATATGGCCCTTTTATTTATATGCTTTTCAAATTTGTGTTACAATGCGTCTCTTTCCTTTTGAGGGGATAGGAGCGTTAAATGTTGGTCTTTTACAACTTGTTTCAGAATTCCTTCTTCCGCGTGCCCACATATAAGATGGGCAAACCAAAATGTTGCTGCCACTTGTGTTGGTAAAAGTAGATTCCTCGCTACTCCTCTAATGCTGCAAATCTAAGTTCAAAGAAACAAACAAAGAATCAGTAGCACCTATGTATGAAAAACGAAAGATAAATATAATGATGGTTAAAATGAGTCCAAATAAACTAAAAATTTGACAAAAGCATAATCATGTAACTAGCAAAATACTGTAAAAGAAATAGTCACCAAATGCAATAAGGTGAGGGGTGCCCGAAGGCAAACCACCCGTGGGTGAAACTTTGTTTTGACACCAATCCGCTTGGGATGGGTCCGAAACCTGTTGTGATGGGTTGTCGGCAAATTGGTAGGATATTGTGGTCATAAAAATCAGGTTTTGGTTCTTGATTCGTGCCTCCAAAGTCACCCAATAACCTCCTTTTCGATTAAGAGATTATGGATGTGAAGCACAAATCGTAAGTAAATTAGCAGCACTTCGTCGCTCAAAATGCTCCTTCTATGTATATCTTTTGGGTGGGAAAACCCCCCAATTTATAGACCTTAGGGTCTCCTTGTTTGAATTGTGCATGCGAGGGCACCACTTGAGTTAACTATCCTATTTTCAGAGAAAATCTAACTCCCTGATAAAAAAAAGCTTCTTGCATGAGGTCTCTAAAACAAAGACATGCATGACTAAAGTCTCTCCTCTTGAATAAAAGCTATTCCTCACAATTGCATGGCCTGAAGCCTCAGTTAACTGGCAGAGTTGCCGAGGTTTGACTTTTTGTGAGTCAAACCTGCTATTCGTCCCACCCTGGAGCGATTGCTTAATCGTCCTAGGGTGGGATGAATATTAGTCTGAATTCGTCCCTGGTTGGGACGAATAGAGAAAAAGGTGCCAAAAAGGTGCAAATTTGACTTTTGACCCTCAAAACTGCTTTTGGGAGTGGTTAGGACCACTTTTTGACCTCTGGGGGCTGCCCTAGGGGTTGTTTGTGTTAATGTGATCAGTGCTTGTTGTCACATAATTGGATTGGTGTTGTTTTGGTGTCTACAGATGCCCATTTTTGGGAAGTGTTGTGGGTGATGCAGTGCTGAGCAAAAATAGATAACCAAAGCACTAATGATTAGGGTTTCTTAGTAACCTAACCAACTCTTGATGCCCCAAGCATGGAAAGGAATGCATTCTTGAATCCTTGCTTCTGACGAGCTAAGGAATTTGATTTCAAGTATTAACCTATTTTGGTGAGGTGTGACTTGAGCTTGGACATTGATCATTCATGAATAGGCAAAGGGTGCAACCTTTTGTCCACGGGGGAACCTTGTGTTCATGCTTCGGGAATGCCAAGTGTTTGATCAGTTTGTGATTGTTGCTTGTTTGCTGCCCCAAGCAAGAGTGTGATTGTCTTTTTCAATGATTCTTTGAATGCATGCCATTGCCTTGATTGGGTGTGTGTTTGTTGATTGGTGACTAAGTGTGACTACCCCCTCAAGCGACAAATCAATGAAGGAATGACCGCCATGAGAAAAGCGACGAGTCACTTGACCCAAGATGACTTAGGTTAGGGTGTCTTCATATGTTTATCCGTTGAATTTTCAAGTAGTTTCCCAACATTTGAACCTATTTTTGGTGGGTGGGATCCCTTTTGGTGATGCCATAATGGGGTGAAATCGTCGAAAACCCGTCTTCCCGTGGAGTGGTCCAGCTATGGTAGCCTTCTTGGGGAAGTAGTAGAATGACAATTTGAACCCCGACATCGATTTTTTTTTTTTATGCCAAGAAGTTAAATGCAAGAGCACTTGTGTCTGGCAATGCTTATTTTTGTGTGTTTGTGTTGCATTTTTTTTTGTTGTTTTTGTTGTTTTTGAGTGGGTTTTGACCCTTTTGTGATGCATTTTGGAGCTAAAATTGACAAAAATCCGTCCTCCTGTGGTGCGGTCCGGCTAAGGTAGCCTTCTTAGGGAGTAGAATAGTGACAATTTGTAACCCCAATGTCTGTTTTAAATGCCAAGAATGTCAGGCCCAAAAGCGCCATCGTTCGGCAATGTTATTGCTATTTTTGGATGGGTTTTGACCCATTTTGGTGATACCGTTTGGGGATGAAATTCTCGAAAATCTAGCTTCCCGTGGAGTGGTCCAGCTATGGTAGTCTTATGAGGGAATAGGATAGTGAGGATTTGTGACCCTGACATCTGTTTTGCATGCATGAAATGTCAAGTGCAAAAGCACTCTCATTGGACAGTTTTATTGTTGTTTTTGGTGCATTTTTGTGCAATTTTTATGGTTTGTTTTTGTGTTTATGCACAGTTATTTATGATGATATATGCATGTGGGATTATGAGTGCAATGTTTCTAATTATATGATGTATGCAAATTGAATGAATGAAATGAGTTGTTGATAATTTGTCGATGGCACCATAGACTGTGCAATATTGACTGGCGTGCTGTATTTATGGGATGACGTTGCATGTGAAAACTTTGTTTTTGTATTTTGCATTTTTTTTTTATGGTGATGTACGAAATGAAATGTACCAGTTGTTTTAAAATATTGTTAAGCTTTTCTGAGATTCAAATATTTTAACTAACTAGCCAAGACTGTATATTTATCTCACAAGAATTTTGAACAAGGTATAAAGTGGACTTGAATTTGACCAAGTTATTTCACATCCCTGTGTGTGCAATTGAGTTTGTTTATGTGTTATTCATCAGGATACCGCTAGTGCTAGATAGGCTATCAACCAAACCTATACTGAGGATCACCTAATTAGCTCCACTAACTTTGGTGTTGTATTTAGGAAGATTAATCCATGGGAAAATCTAAGGTACCATAAGCTAGTTCATCAACATGCAAACATTGGTTTGCGCACATGCAAAGTTAATGTGACAGACAGATCGTCATGCGGTGAGGATACCACCAGTGCCAGGTAGGCTATCAACCAAACCCATAATGAGGATCACCTAGATGGTTTTTCAAATGCTAAGAATTCTAGGGATTCAAGTTCAAGCTATGTGGTGGCTCAATGGTTTTGGATACTTGCTCATCTATATAGTGATGAAAATCACTATTTATTTTGTTCTTTGTTTTTCTTTGTGAGCAAGGAGTTTGAATAGTGGTGATAACCATTGTTATTTAATTTTGCATTTTGAACTTCGTAAGTTTGAGCTTGTGAATTGCCTTGATCCTATTGGCCTTGGGGATGACTACCCATCTTGTTCAGGGACGTGTAGTACGAATCCTTACAACTTTGGGAATCAAGGAGATGATGGAGATTATGAAGTAAGGGCATTGGTCTTTTAGGCCTTGGGGATGACTACCCATCCTGTTCAGGGATGTGTAGTACGAATCCTTACAACTTTGAGACCAAAGGTGAGTGGAGATGGTTGTGATGATGGTTTGTTGGAATTTTGAATTTGAAGGGCATTGATCCTTTTAGGTCTTGGGGACGACTACCCATCCTTGGCAGGGACATGTAGTATGAATCCTTACAACTTGAGGAACCAACTATGATGGTGATTTGTGGGAGTGGTGAAAACCACTATTTAGTATGGGGAATGGATAAGGAAGAGCTCGTCCTTTTGTCAATTCTCAACATTCTGGAACCATTCACATAGGGGGATGAACAGGCTAATCTTTCACCTATGGTACCCGAGACTGCTTTGTAGGTTTTTCTTGCGTTCACATAACTTAGGAATTATTTTATGTGTGTTAATTTGTGTTGGTATGCTACGTAACAAGGTGTGATCCAAGTAAAACTTTCTCGTGTAAACTCTATTTAACTATGTACAATTTTGGCTAGAAAATTAAAGACAGCTGAATGACGAAAACCCTATATACATTAGGAGACAACTGACTATGCTAAAAATGGCGGTATGCTAGATGTATGCATTTATGAAAATGGATTTGATGTGGAAAATGATGGAATTGCCAAGTAATGACAGCCTATGGTGCTTTTGACTTGTATGACCTAGCAAAGGTATAATGTATGGATGCGATGCCGAATGCAACCTATATTTTTGTATTTTGATTTTTATGAGAATGCATGGAATTGAAATGCAAATGTTTTAGTGATGTTGATTTTGTTTTTGTGAGTATGCATGGAATTGAAATGCAACTATTTTTGTGATGTTGATTTTTTGTGAGTATGCATGGAATCGAAATGCAATTTTTTTTGTGATTTTTGATGATTGTATTGTTTTTTGTTTATTTTTGAATATTGATTTTGACCAAGCAGTTATGGTAATGCTTGGAGCATTTGGTGTTGACCAAATGGTTTACGACTACCTTTGGAGCATTTAGGGTTGACCAAGTGATTATGAAAATCCTTGGAGCTTTTGGTTTGACCAAAGGGTTTATAGATACCTTTGGGGCTTTTAGGGTTGACCAAGCGATTATGAAAATCCTTGGAGCTTTTAGTTTGACCAAAGGGTTTATAGATACCTTTGGGGCATTTAGGGTTGACCAAGCGATTATGAGAATCCTTGGAGCTTTTGGTTTGACCAAAGGGTTATAGATACCTTTGGGGCATTTAGGGTTGACCAAGCAATTATGAGAATCCTTGGAGATTTTGGCTTGACCAAAGGGTTTATAGATACCTTTGGAGTGTTTAGGGTTGACCAAGAGATTATGAAAATCCTTGGAGCTTTTGGGGTGACCAAGTGATTGCGATAATCCTTGGAGCTTTTAGGGTTGACCAAAGGGTTTATGGACACCTTTGGAGCGTTTGGGGTGACCAAGTGATTGCGATAATCCTTGGATATTTTAGGGTGACCAAGGGATTGCGATAATCCTTAGAACTTTTAAGGTGACCAAGGAATTGCGATAATCTTTGGAGCTTTTAGGGTGACCAAGGGATTGCGATAATCCTTGGAGCTTTTAGGGTGACCAAGGGATTGCGATAATTCTTGGAGCTTTTAGGGTTGAACAAAGGGTTTATGGACATCATTGGATAATTTGGTGTAATCCACCTGCTCTTCAGGGAATAGAGGTACCCCCAGCTTGATGATCATTGTGCACCAGATATGGCTCCTTAGGAATGGGCACGAATGGATTGGCCCTATGCACGGAAAAGAGGACAGGGTCTACCCTCGACATTGTTGGTGCTATGATATCTCTTGGTGGAAGTTTCTCACGGTCTACCCAAAGAAGTGGAATCAACATTTGATTCCATTGGGCTAGGTCTATGCACCACTCATGCCCTAGTCTTATGCCTATTTGTGCCATCAGTTCGTCATGGGTTACAGGGTGATTGTGTTGTTGCGCATGATTGAGATATTCCATCTCAGTTTCATCTTTAGAATCATTTTCAGTGATCCAAAGGCCCTCGTTGGCCTCGATAGCTATCTATGACATTCAAGGCTTGTCTTGCTTGAGCAGATTGATATGGTCTCGATAGGGTTGTTCTACGCTTTGCGATGGGACCTGATTTTCTTGCAATGGCATGGGCTCGATGGGAGCGTCCAAAGGGAATAATGTTAGGAGAATTTTTTGATGATCATCCATGGGGACCACCTACGAATTATTGCTACCTGACTCAAATGAGTCCCATGGTGCTATTGCATATGTTGAATCGTCTTTGGCGAGAGAGTCAGGCTCATCAGAATCTGGTGATTCTAAGACATGGAAGACCTCGTCATCAGGTAGCTCTACAACCAAGGGTTGATCCTCTTTGAGAGGAGTTTCACGTAAGTTGGGATTTTGGGGTCCCAAAATCTTGGTCTCTACTGAATCTAAGTGCTCGGGCAGTGCATTGCTTGTATCGAGGGATTTGACCTCCTCCTGTTTGATTTGTTCCCATTGCAGGTTGTGGGGAACTTGATGCCTTGGGAGGGATGACCGAATAGCACCCCCCCTACCTTGGTAGGGCATTTCATCCCACTCTTCTTCTCACTCAGGTTCCTTAGAGGCTTCTTGAAGAATTTTTGAGGGTGGCCCATGAACCTGGGTGGGTGCCTGAAGAAGGTGCCCGTCATTGGTCTTAGGATTGGCCTCCTGCTCAAGTCTAGGAGGCATTGGGGGCAATTTTTGATAAGGTCATGGAGACCTGTCTCGCACCCAGTTGCGTCTCTCATAATGTTCTGTCTTATGCATGCAAGGGGTTGGAGTCCTCGCCTACATAGTGTGTTGGAACAACTCATCCTCCTAGCGCTGAATGCACTCTTGATTTATAAGATACTATTGTTCTAACTATTGTCATTTTAGCTCAAGTAGCGTGAGTTGCATTCGACATGCGATATGCTTGGTATATTCTAAGATATTCGATTCTGTCGTCTCATGTCTAGAATGCCTAGATGCCTCTCCTATATATCTATATCAGTCGTGGTGATCTGAGATCTCTATAGGTCACTTCCCTCTGTTGGGGGTAGCGGCATTCCCCTGAGGCTTTGTCATCAGTAGATGATCTTGATAGCTAGCAGTTGCAGAGGCGTATTTCTCCCATGATGTATATTGCTCTTGAGGAAGGTAAGGGTTTTCCTCATGCTCTCTTTCATAAGTGAAAAAGGAACGGGTAGAGTTGGCTTGCCCCACCTGAGGAGCCTTGTGCTCTGGATTTGTCATTGTAGTCCTGACAACTAGAGGGGGTGAAGGAGGGATAGTGTAATCATGTGGTTCCTCCCATCAAACCCTATGTTGACCTAGCACTTCATCATGTAGTGACCACTCATAGCGAGCATCTAAGGAAGCTCTCCTACAGGTGTACCCCTCATGGAAGGGTGTGGGCTGGATGCTATGCTAAACAGGAGTGCCCCTAGAAGAGGTGGTCGTATAGTCCCTTTCTGTTAAGGTGTGGAGGGGATTGCCTTGTGTGTCAGGTTGCCAGGGTGGTATGACCAAATCCTTGGGACTGTAACAAAGGCGACTCATGCCTCCTTGGACATTCTCTGCAGCGTCTGCCCATGAGTGGGCTTGACTATGGGTGAATACCATGGTAATGACTCTCTACAAGCTACATAAATTTTTATCTTTTGTTTATGATTTTTTGATTTTTTTTTTTGGTTACACTAAGCAGAAAAGAACATACACACACAAAGCAATGCTTATATCTTTTAAAGATTAATGGTGTGTCCTAGACTGGTTTTAGTGTGTTTTTGATGATTTTGTGTTGTTTTTGAAAAATTTTGTGAAGACTGTTTAAATGCAAAATGTTGGCTCATATGACTCCCAAAATGGTCGCCCCTTTAATATACCATTGTCGGACCGATATGCCAACCTCTCTATATACCCGCCCTTACATGAGGGAGACTATAGGTACGTGAGAGCAGATGATACGTGGAACATAGGTGGTACGAAATGGGAATGGCCCTGTTTATGACACCTACCATAGAAGACTTATCCTCATGTGTTGGGAATCACCCCAAGCTACACTTGGTCAGATTTCGTTAGGATTTATGTCTAGCAACAGTCGTGATCATGGTAATGGATGCAATATCTCAAGCCAAAGTGATAATGAAATCCACCTTTGGTCTTGCTCAAGGGTTGGGGTTTTACGACCAAATCCTTGGTTTAAATTACCATGTGGTGTGTGGGATTCATTTTAAGTTGTAAAAAATGAAACAGATAAGTATCTAAACTCTCCTATGCAAGCAAAAATCAGAGAACAAAAAATATAGAAAACAAAAAATTGACAAAGGATGTTTAAATCCCTTACCTTTTCTTTGCCTAAGTTGAATATCTCTGAATTTCTGCCTGAAACAGTCTAAATTTTGAAAACTTGGTACCTGCAAGCAACAAAACAAGCAAATTTAATCAGAAATTTAATCTTTAAAAATCAAAGGACATAGGTCCCACCATGATTGCCATTGGAAGCACGAGATTCCGAAAACAAAAAGGATAGACTAAAAATGCAATGTAAATGAAGCCAAAATAATGCTTAAACACTATGTTATTGAGAAGAAAGAACATGAACACAAGATATCAAAGCAATATAAAATATGGCCCTTTTATTGATATGCTTTTCAAATTTGTGTTACAATGCGTCTCTTTCCTTTTGAGGGGATAGGAGCGTTAAATGTTGGTCTTTTACAACTTGTTTCAGAATTCCTTCTTCCGCGTGCCCACATATAAGATGGGCGAACCAAAACATTGCCGTCGCTTGTGTTGGTAAAAGTAGATTCCTTGCTGCTCCTCTAATGCTACAAATCTGTGTTCAAAGAAACAAACAAAGAATCAGTAGCACCTGTGTATGAAAAACGAAAGATAAATATAATGATGGTTAAAATGAGTCCAAATAAACTAAAAATTTGACAGAAGCATAATCATGTAACTAGAAAAATACTATAAAAGAAATAGTCACCAAATGCAATAAGGCAAGGGGTGCCCAAAGGCAAACCACCTGCGGGTGAAACTTTTTTTTGACACCAATCCTCTTGGGATGGGTTCGGAACCTGTTGTGATGGGTTGTCGACAAATTTTTAGGATATTGTGGTCATAAAAATCAAGTTTTGGTTCTTGATTCGTGCCTCCAAAGTCACCCAATAACCTCCTTTTCGATTAAGAGATTATGGATGTGAAGCACAAATCATAAGTAAATTAGCAGCACTTCATCGCTCAAAATGCTCCTTCTATGTATATCTTTTGGGTGGGAAAACCCCCCAATTTATAGACCTTAAGGTCTCCTTGTTTGAATTGTGCATGCGAGGGTGCCACTTGAGTTAACTGTCCTATTTTCAGAGAAAAGCTAACTCCCTGATAAAAAAAAGCTTCTTGCATGAGGTCTCTAAAATAAAGACATGCATGACTAAAGTCTCTCCTCTTGAATAAAAGCTATTCCTTGCAATTGCATGGCCTGAAGCCTCAGTTAACTGGTGGAGTTGCCGAGGTTTGACTTTTTGCGAGTCAAACCTGCTATTCGTCCCACCCTGGAGCGATTGCTTAATCGTCCCAAGGTGGGAGGAATACCAGTCTAAATTCGTCCCTGGGTGGGACGAATAGAGAAAAAGGTGCAAAATTGACTTTTGACCCTCAAAACTGCTTTTGGGAGTGGTTAGGACCACTGTTTGACCTCTAGGGGCTGCCCTAGGGGCTGTTTGTGTCAATGCGATCAGTTCTTGTTGTCACATAATCGGATTGGTGCTGTTTTGGTGTCTACAAGATACAAAGCAAGACTAGTGGTCAAGGGATTCGCTAAGAAAAAAGTTATTGATTTTGATGAGATTTTTTCTCCAATTGTAAAAATGACCTCTATTAGAGCTATTTTGAGTCTTATAGCTATAGAAAATTTGTATCTAGAGCAATTGGATGTGAAGATTGCATTTCTTCATGGTGATTTGGAGGAGGAAATTTATATGCACCAACCAGAAGTCTTTAAGGTGAAAGGTAAAGAGGATTGGGTATGTAAACTGAAAAATATCTTATATGGGTTAAAACAAGCTCCTAGACAATGGTATTTAAAATTTGATAAGTTCATGGCTAATCAAAGGTTTGAAAGATGTCAAAGTGATCACTGTGTATATTTTAAGCAAACTAGAAATGGTAACTATGTTATTTTGCTATTGTATGTGGATGACATGTTAGTTGCGGGAACAAATATGCAAGATATAAACATGCTCAAGAAGAAGTTGGCTAAATCCTTTGCCATGAAGGATTTGGGAGAAGCCAAAAAAATCCTTGGTATGAGGATAACAAGAGACAAGGAGAGTCACACTCTAAAATTATCACAAGAAAAATACATTGAAAAAGTGCTTAAGATATTCAACATGAGCAATGCAATGTCTGTTGCTACTCCATTGGCAAAGCATTTCAAACTCACCAAATATTTGTGTCCCAAGACACAAAAGGAACAAGAGCATATGTCTAAGGTTCCCTATGCATCAATGGTTGGAAGCTTGATGTATGCAATGGTTTGTACAAGACCAAAAATTGCCCACGTAGTGGGAGTAGTGAGTATATTTATGAGTAATCCGGGAAAAGGACATTGGCAAGTGGTAAAATGGATACTCAGGTACTTGAGAGGAACTTCAAATTATTCTTTGAATTTTGGAGGCTATAATATATGCTTTAAAGTTTTTGTAGATTTTGATATGGCAGGTGATCTTGATGGTGGAAGGAGCACTACTAGCTACATCTTTACTATAGGAGGAGGAGCGGTTAGTTGGATTTCTAAACTCCAACACATAGTTGTCATTTCAACCACTGAAGTTGAATATGTTGCTACTGCAGAAGCAAGCAAAGAGATGGTTTGGTTTCAAATACTAATGGAATAACTGGGGAAGAAGCAAGAGGATAATAGGTTGTGGAGTGATATCCAGAGTGCTATACACCTTGCAAAGAATTCAGTATTCCATTCAAAAACTAAACACATCAAACTCAGGTATCATTTCATTAGATCAGTAGTGGAAGATGGATCTTTGAAATTAGGGAAAGTTCACACATCACAAAATCCTGCTGATATGCTTACAAAAGTGGTGTCAAGAGAAAATTTGAGCTTTTGCTCAACTTTAGTTGGCCTTAAGGAATAAGAGGCCATGATGAGAATTTTTTAGTGCTTGGTTGCAGTATGGTGCAATGGAATTAGTCTCAAGTGGGAGATTGTTAGGAATGGAGCCTAATTATGTGGAGGCTAAACAGATAAAGTTTCTAGATTTACTGCAAGACGAGCAAGGAAAGTTTCTAGATTTATAGTCTGTTAGTCTACTAGAGAAAGTTTTCAGATTTACAACAAGACATCTAGGGAATTTTTTTTTGTTTTTATCCCAAAATTAGGTGTTGGGAACTCAGTGTTAATCTTGGAATGTATTAAGAAAAGCAATTTTTTTTTTGTTTTTTTCTTATATATAGTTGTGAGGAAAAATAGAGTTTAAAATGGAAATGAAAATTACTGTGTTGATTCCTTGTAAATATAGAGAGGAAATTATAGCAGATGTTTGTTGTAGGTTGTAACCCTCTATTGCTTAGATTGAGAAAGAAAGGACTGAAAATTCTCAATGGATGTAACCCACATAGGGTGAACCACGTTAAAATCGTTGTCTCTTCTACTGTGTGTTTGTCTTATTTTGTTAATTTTGATGTTAAAGTTTGAAACACTATAATTGCTTTTCTATATTTTATATAGTGATTTACTCTAACAATATACTTCTAAAAATGTGCTCATAAAAGAAAATAACATACACACTTATTATAATCACAACATGGATGTCCACACCTCTCACTCAAAATCACATATTATAGGATATTGTGTAATTTTTGACAATCTAATAGTTACAACTAATCAAGTATCTCCTTTATATGACATGTTATTACACTCCTTATAGTTTTCTATTGTTTATTAAACTTCTTTCAGGGACCATTCACACATGGCATAAATTTAAAACACCTTTTGAATCTAGGGAATATAACACCTTGCGTAGATATTACCACCTAGCGAATGGTTTCCCCTACTCATCCTATCATTTGCATGATCAACTTACAATTTAGGGATAAACAAAAGGATAAGCATAAAAAAGCATCATAAATATGGGTAGAAAACAAAATCCAACACCCATACAAAAAAAGAGAAAAAGAGCACCACAAAATGAACATAAGCTATAAATGAGGGGTAGAAAAAAAAGGAAAATCCTTCATATATCAAAATTATTATGCTTTATCACCTTTGGTCCTTAGGTTTAACATAACATCATGGAACGATTTCCATCACCAACTATAGGCCCTAAGAACCTACCTTCCAGTGGAATAGTCTTACAAGTGGCAACACATCTATCACATTAGCGACCTTCTTTTGTATAGATCACTGAGTGCTTGTGGATGAGCTAGCTATCTTGGCTATGTTTACAACGGGTTCGTATTACATCCATTAAAATGTATAAATGAACATCACTCATTTGTACATACACTAGTCCATGATAGACTTTGACCTGGAAAGGTTAGTCATAAGTTGTCAATAAAATTTCTAGTTTAGTTATTTAGGACATTCTATTGCAATAACTATGTTAGTAAAGAGTCTTACGCATACCCCTATACCATCTTATGTCCATGATATTATGGTACATATCACATCCACATAGGTTTATGTTGTGATACAAGTATCTCCTCGATGCATTTCAAATATGAATATACATGCAACATTGCATCTATCAAACATCCATCTTATATACATTGCATTATATATCAACATATCAATTTTCATCATGCAACATTACATCACTCCAGCATGCATTTATTAGTGTCACATCACTAAGAAGTGTTTTTTTTTGGTATATAAGATACTATAGCATTAATACCGGGTTTTATAGGTTGACCCAAAACCTTTTACAAAAATTAGCCTAAGGCTGTTGATGAACATATCCTTACTAAGGATCATATATATGTAAAATCTACATACCACCAAAGCCATTACATCCAGTAAGGCACATAGCCTATTATCAAAAAGAAACTTCTCATACAAAATTTTGGGTATACCCCGAGAAAACACACATGCATCATAATTACAAAAAAGAAACAGACATGGATCCCTTCCTTGAGACAATGGAGAAACAAAAAGTTGCAGATACACATAGCAGAGTACTGAAAAAAACTCTCACAAGCTCTGTATTGATAGTTACTCTTAATAATTCTTTGGTAATTACTTTCTTTTGTAAATTTACATGCTTTGGTACCACATACTATCTTGGCCAATCAGCCTTGGAGAAGTGAACCTGCTGGCTAGATTTATGACGGTGGCTATCTGGTGGTCCACGTGGCTTTGGTTCGAAGTCTTATATTATCATTTCTTTCCTTCCCTATGATTATAAACCAACCTCAAATTACTAAGATGACTAGGAGCCATGTTATCTAACATGTGACTGTCCCCATTAGTCTTTGTGGTATTTCCAAGCAGCATCCATGAAGACTGATAGCTCAGATAATTTTTATTGTGATTCCAATTCAAAAAGGAGATAGGAATACTCCTAGGCTTCGAACTTACAGTGCCTTCCCTGTTGGTAAATTTGACTATCATTCTTGGAATTCTTGTTAAATAAGCTCCTCTACTTCGCTCGAGATACTGTGTTCCCATTTGAAAAGTCTGTCACCATGGACACCCAAATTGGCCAACTTATCACTAATTTTGTTAGCTTCCCGAAAGACATGTTGGACTTTTATGTCCTATATTCCCTAGAAAATGATCCTAGCCTCTTAAAAAATTGTCTTAATCCTCCAAGAAGGTGTTTTCCAATTATTGAGGAGATTTATAACATGCATAGAGTCTCCTTCTACGATCAAATTGCCTTCTAAGTCTTGAGTCATTTGAAGGCCTCTCCACATAGCTCTAGCTTCAGATTCATTGTTCGTCCTTGTTCCAAATTATTCAAAAAACACAAGCATCATATTCCCATTATGATCTCGTACAATGCCACCAGTGCCTACTCTACCAGGATTGTCCTTAGCTGATCCATCAAAATTAATCTTAAAACAACCCGTAGGAGGTGGATACCACTTAACATTGGCTCTGGGGTTAACTACCCTAGGCACAAACTCGTCTAACAAGGTTAAGCTTAAATATTGAGCAATCGTGGTATCCTGTAGATGAGTTTTACAACTATCAAAATGGATAAGGTTCACATTCTCATTGTAAAAGGATAGGATCCTAGCAATGATAGTTTTACGATCATGGATAGACTCATTAAAGACTATTGTTCCTTTCTAACCACACTTGCCAAAGATAGTGATTGAGACAAATTTTCCACATGTATCTAAGTATTTGGCTTGAAAAGGGGCAAGGCCACTGGACAAAAAAATCAAGTATGGTGGCTGGTTTAACCCATGAAATATTGAAGGCCTGAAAAACCCCACTTAGGACAGTCAAGGAAAAAAGGTCACCCAAGGAAAATGTGATAAATGGTCTCCCAATTAGCCCCGCACAGATAACAATGATTAGTGATACAAATACCTTTATGCATCATATTATCAATGGTTAGAATTCTTCCTTGGATAACCAGCCATGAAAAGACTACAATTTTTAGAATTAAATTTTTTATCCAAACTAAGTCCTTTTGGAGGAAAAAATCCTCGTCATCAAGAAGAATCTTGTAAGATGATTTAACAGTGAACTACTCATTTTTCATATAAGCCCATGTCACTTGATCTTCCTTGGGTCTCATGGGGATAAACTATTTCCCAAGAATGTTACAAAGATCATTTGATTCCGCTTGAAATTCTTGAATTCTTATTTGTTTCCACTTCATTCTACCTTTGTCCTCAACCATATAATCAGATACTTTTCTACCAATGAGTTCTTCTATGATATCTCTAATTCGGGCTAAGTTAGGATATTGCATCAGTGGTTCGTCCTTATCCCACCTATCATTCAAGCAATTTATCCTCTCACCATTGCCTAAAACCCATATTAAACCTTTTTTGATGATTTCATTACAATTAAGAATTACTTTCCAAAAATAAAAACCTCTGATTGGAACTGAGTCACTTAGAAATTCCATATTTTGAGGATACTTTCCTTTTATGATAGTTTTCCATTCATTTTCTTCACCAAAAATGAGATGCCACGCCTGCTTATCTAGTAAAGCTAAATTTATATGAACAATTCTCCTCAGACCTAAGCCTCCATTTTCCTTGGGTCTACACACTTTGGTCCATCCTACAAGGTGTATCCTTTTTTTCTCCTCTGATCTAGTCCATAAAAATTCTTTTTGAAATTTCTCAATTTTCTGGAAAACCTTTATAGGGGATTTGAAAATAGAGAGGAAATCAACTGGAATGCTCTGAAGAGAGGCCTTAGTGAGGGTCAGCTTTCCTGCTTGAGATAGAAGATGACCTTTCCATATAGCAAATGTTTTTTTTGAATTCTTTCAATAACCCTGTCCCACATTGACTCTCTTCGAGAACCAATGAAAAGAGGGATACCAAGATACGATGTGGGGAGGCTTGCTATATCATGCCCTAAAATTTATGTAATCCTTCCTTGCCTCTAAATGGGGGTGTTTAAGAAATATAACTTGCTTTTACTAAAATTAACTTTCTGACCAGCAGCGTCCTCGTAGAGTTGCAGGATGTATTTAATTATTTTGGCCTCAACCACTGATGCCTTAGTCAATATAAGGGTATCATTGATGAATTATTGGTGAGAAAAATCCCTAATGAGAGATGTTTTCTTGATTCCTGATATTAGCCTTGAACTGCAAACATTTTTGATGGTTCTGCCCAAAGCTTCTACCATAATGATGAATAACATGGGGCTGATAGGGTCCCCCTACCGAATTCCTCTATGACTTTGAAAGTAACCAGTAGTTGTTCCATTAACTAGAATTGATAAAATGCTTTAGAAATACATTCTTTGATCAAATTAACCCATTGGTTGTGAAAACCAAACTTAAGGAGGATAGCAATCAGAAAGTCCCAATTTAGCCTATCAAATGCTTTGTTCATATCAAGCTTGAGGGCAAAAATAGATCTGTTAGTCTTATGAGCAGAGTGTAGAGCTTCATGAACTGTGATAACTCCATCCAAGATTGACCTGCCCTAGACAGAGCTTCCTTGGCATGGATCTATGATGTGGTTCAAAATATCTCTCATTCTATTTGCAATGGCTTTAGTTAGGATATTGTAAGAAACATTGCATAGACTGATTAGCCTAAAGTTAGCCATAGATTAAGGGGTTTGCTTCTTATAAATTAGAGAAATAAAAGTAGATTTGATACCTTTTGGTATATGATTGCTTGCTTGGAATTCTCTAATAGCATAAATTACTTCCTCACTTATGATGTCCCAAAAATCTTGATAGAAATGAGGGGGAAAGTTGTCGGGTCCTAGGGCTTTGTCTGGCTCCATTCTAAAAAAGGCTTGCTTAATTTCCTCATCAGAAAATGGATCTAGAAGCTTAATGTTTATATCCTCATTTATTATGCTAGGAATGGATTGCAAGAGAATATCTTTTGCCTCCTCATTGCACAGTGATTACTGACCAAGGATAGAATTGAAATAAGTTACCGCCTCCTTTCTAATTTATGTTAAGTCTTGAGTAATAGAACCATCTGATTTTTTTTTTTAATTTTATCTTGTTATTGCTTATGTTTCTAAGCATGGTGACATGAAAAAACTTCGAATTTGAATCTCCATATTTCAACCAAATAGCCCTTGATTTTTGCCTCCAATAGATTTCCTCACAGGCCAAAATGTTATGAAACTCTGCTAGTTTTGTTCGTTCCTCTTGCCTAGTAGTTTCATCAACATCACCATGTTGGATCCTCTGATCAATTATCTTAAAACTTTCAACAACCTATTTTTTATTTTCAAAGAGGTTCCCAAAGACCTCTTTGTTCCAAGTTTGAAGCTTTTCCTTAATAAAATGTAATTTGCCAAAAAGTTTAAAAGTTGCACTACCCCTAACAGACTGCTACCACCACTGACTTAAGTTATATCTGAAACTGGAATGTTTGATCCACATAGATTGAAATATAAAAGGTTTCTTGAAGGACAGAGAGTTAGGGATCTCCAAAAAAATGGGATTATTATTAGAGGTAATTTTAGGAAGGGCTTGCAGGGTAGAATCACCGAACAAAGTTGTAGCCTCATTTGATATAAAAACCTGTCAAGCCTTTATTGAATGATATGACATCCTATCCATCGATTGATCCAGGTATAATTTGCTCCTCTAAGTTTTACATCCATCGACATGTTGGAGTTCACAAAGTCATTGAACTCATCCATGCTCCTGATAGGTGGTCCATTTCCACCCATTTTTTCTAAAGAGAAAATAGGAGTGTTAAAATCCCCAACCATAATCTAGGGGACATTATGGAAGATTTCAATTAGATTGCCTAAGTACTCCCACAATAGAGCTCTCCCTTGAATTGAAGTTGGGGTATAAATATTTGAAAGGATCCATGACCTGTTGTTGTTTTGAAGAACACAAGCTTATACTGAGAGGGGGGGGTGAACAGTATAAGACCACTTTTTAATTTGCTTTAAAAATCAACTTTCAAAATAGTATAATGCAGTGTACAGATAGCAGTAATAACAGCAGTAATCAAAGCAATGCACAACACACCATCCACAAAGTGACACAACAATTTACGTGGTTCACCCAAAGTGGGCTACTCCACGGATAAAACTTTTCTCTAAAAGTTATATCACAGTTCTTTGGGAAACCTTCCCAATTACAAAGTTTATGGGCACCAACCCAAAGGAGACACCTTCCCCTAGCTCTGCTCTTAGTGGTGATCCTCTAGAAGACCTCTACCTCCTCTGCCCTTAGCAAGTGGAACTCTATCCATAGAAGACACCTGTCTTCCCTGCTCTGGCTGGAGATCTCTGTCCTCAACTCTATCACTGCAAAGCCGGTCCTCTTATTTGCACCAAAACACAGTCCTTCGGTCTGGCACAAATCTGTCCTCTTCCTCTTTTCTTTTCTGTTATAGTTGCACTTGGTCGAAACCAACTTTTCACAGTCTACGCAAACACAGCAGCACTCGATCTACTTATGCTCTTCTGCGAAAACATAGCAGCACAGTCTTCGCACATCCAACGCAAACACAGCAGCACAGTCTTCGCACTCTTTGCTCAAACACGATAGCACTGTCTTCGCAACCTCTATGCAAACACAGTAGCATAGACGTCGCACACTTCGTGCAAACACAGCAGTCGATCAGACTTCTACTTATGCACCTCTACGATCGAACTTCTCCCCGCACTCTATCTATGCAATTCGCACTTCGAACGCACACTTGATCGATGCCAAACTCTTCAAGCAGCCCTCCTTTTATACTCACAATCTCAAGATTGAAATCTTGATCTTAGTCGATTGTTTACCCTTCAACCACGTCGGCTGCAAAACCCTACGTTGCGTCGGCCCAGATTTAACTCTGTCGGCTTCACTGCCTCCCTGTAGCTTCTGGCGTGAAACTTCAACATGTCGCGATATCATGACATTTTTACAGCCGTACACCTTCTATAGCCTGTTGTCACGAAATCGTGACACCTTGGCCTTTGTCGACTTCCTTTGTGCTTCTGTCGTGAAATCGTGACACTTTTGCCTCTTGCTGACGTCATCTCACTTTTGTCATGAAATCATGACACTTTAGTCTTCATGGCCTTCCTCTCAGCTTTTGTCATGAAATCATGACACATCTACTTTTGCTGACGTCATCTGCAACTCTGTCATGAAATCGCGACGCTTTCGCTGCCTTAAGCTCTTTTCTACCATATGCTCGTGAAACTGGAACATGTCACAAAATCATGATGCTTTCGCCTTCGAGCTCTTCCTTCTTCAACTCGTCACAAAATCATGACGCTTCTTCTGATTAAGACTTGCTAACTATTTCTGTCATGAAATCGTGACACTTTCTCCAACTGCAAGCTGCCAACTCAACCTGTCATGAAATCGTGACACTTTCTACATCCATACAACTTCTTTGTAGCCTATCATGAAATCATGATGCTTTCAACTTCTGAAAGCTTTCCCTACAACCTATCATGAAATCATGATGCTTCTAGCTTTTGAACGCTTTCTCCACTGCTTGTCGCAAAATCATGACACTTCTAGCTTCCGTACGCTTTCTCCATTGCCTATCACGAAATCGTGATGCTTCTCCTTTCAGGCTCTTCTCTTTGCTGCATGTCATGAAATCATGACAGTCTTCAACTCGACCTCTGTAGCATGTCACAAAAATGTGATAGCCCTTACTTGGAACTTTGCATCATGTCGCGAAATCGTGACAGTTCCTGAATCACTTTCTCTCTCTTCAATCTTGTCATGAAATCATGACAGATCACACTGCGGACTTTCTCTTCTGCAACATGTCATGAAATCATGACACTTTCTTGTCCGTACAGCCTCCTTTGCAGAATGTCATGAAATCATGACACTTTTCTTTCTCTGCCTTCCTGCACTATTTGAGTCACGAAAATGCGACATGTCACGAAATCGTGACAGTTTTGCCTGCTTCGTCTCTGCCTTCCCGCATGTCACAAAATCATGACACATTTGCCCAAACTTTCTCTCTCCTCAAACATGTCATGAAATCATGACAATTTTTCCAATGCTTTCTCTCTCCTAAAACATGTCACGAAATCATGATAGTTTTTCCAGCCACCTGCATACTTTTTCTTACTTGTCTTTTTCTTGATCTTTTGCAACTGGGCTACCCTGATCTTCTTGGAAACTCACTGTCCATGCTGAAACCTTCATCAAGACACATTCTTTGACATCAAACCAAATTGCTTCAAGACCTTCTTGACATCAATGACAACATCTACACTTAGAGTAAAGGCAATGTACCCAATGTACCCAAAATTGCCAACAATCTCCCCCTTTGTCATTGATGGCAAACCTTAACTGAAAACACAAGTCAAGAGCCAAAACTGAAAACAACCGATCCAACAACTGAGAATCTGCCTTTGAAGTTTTTGCTCCCCTGACTTGAAGCTCTCTCCTTCACTATGAAGCTCTCCCCCTTACTCATATCTCTCCCCCTTTGTCATCAATGGCAAAGGGTCACCTTTGGGGCTCGGGACTAAGAATGAGCCTCTTAGCTTAGTCCCTCCCCCACCTCCTGATGAGGTGATTTAAAACAAGGGTGGGAGTGAAACTCCCATTAGGCACTCATCATCATCAGTGTCTACAATTTCTTTGTCGGGCCTTCTCTTGAACTCTTTGTCAGTGTTTTTGTTCTTGTCACTTTTCTTGTTCTTGTTCTCATCTCTTTTCTTGTCCATACCTTGATCCTTGGACCTGTTTATACCACTTGTTCCTATTCCTGTACCTTGGAAGATCAGCTCTGCACTGTCTGGCTGTGTGACCTGCATTGTTGCACTTATAGCAAGTAACAATATTATTTCTTTCGGGCATAGTTGTTCTTTGAATCCGCCTGTTCTGACTAACCCAGTTCCTGTTATTTGCCTTGCAAAAAATTGCCTTGTGCCCGAACTGATTACAAGAGTAGCAATACCCTTGAAATAAATTACGGCCCCTGAAATTGTCATTTATCTTCCTTACTTGAGTCATGCACTGTGAAGCCATGTGGCCAAACCCGTGACACGCAAAACATCTATCGTGAAATATTCTTCTGTTTGACCTCTTGGGTCCCGAAAACTTCTTTTTCGTATTCAGAATTTTGTTTTCTATTTTTGCGCATTTATCACTCACGGACTCTTTCTCTGAAATACTCTCTTCATCAGAACTCTCTTCTTTTTGAAATCTCTTACTTGATTCCCCAACCTATTTTTTGTGTGGTTTAACAAAACCAAGACCTGTTTTATCTGATGGATTTCTTTGACTTTGGATGAGAGACTTAACCCTTTTGGAGCTATCTTGAAACCTGTACAACTTATCCTTGTATTCTTTATTTTCCTCTTTCATGGCAGCCATTTTCTGTTCTAATTCACTATACTCAAGCATCTTAGATTCTAACTCATTCTTGAGTTCTTGTGTCTTAGCCATAGAGATGTCAAGACTTTCTATGAGTTCATCTTTCTCCATACAACATTCATCTAATTTATCCTTAAGTCGAGCATTCTTCTTTCTTTCCTTTTTCAAAACACTAAGAGCATTAGTAAGTTCACATTCAAGATCCTCTATATTATTGCATTTTGAATCATCAAGGCCTTTTTCAGATTTCTTATCACTAGAGGTGCTATCCTTTTCAAAAACCATACAAGCATCTTCCTTATCATTTTTTGAAGCATCCTCATACATACTAGCAACCAATTCATTATTTGTGCAATCATCCTCAAGGTGCCCAAAATTTCCACATCTAAAACATTTCATGACAATGAATTTATGTTTCGGTTCTTCCTCTTTTTCTGAAATGAACAACATCTCATTTTCATCATCACTAGAAGAACTTTCACTATCACTTGCTAGAACACTTACTTGCTTTGTCTAGGTAGAAGCTCTTCTTATTCTTGTGTGAATGCCTCTTTCCTTGATTGTTGTGCTCATCTTTGTTCTTTCTGTAATACCTGTGCTTTTCAGAATCCTTGCTTTTAACATCCTGTATATCTTCATCACTTTCATTCTTGGAAACAGTACAGTCAGTAGCATAATGACCAAACTTTCCACAGTTGAAACATCTTATGTTTTTCTTGCTTTTGTGTTTTCTAGAGAACTTGCCTTTTTTGTTGTAATATGCCTCTTCATCACTAGAAGACTCATCACTCTCTTGAATCTGTTTGCCCTTTGATTTCTTGGTAGCTTTGAAAGCTGCCTCTTTCTTGACATCAACTTTCACTTGAGTTCTCAGCTCAAATGTTGCAAGAATACTATGGAGCTCATCCTTTTTCAACTTATCTAAATCTTTAGCTTCCTCAATAGCAGAAATATTTTCACTAAATCTATTAGGAAGAGATCTTAAAATCTTATCACACACATCATTTTCAGCAAGTTCAAGACCTAAGTCTTTCATAGAATTAACAACTTCATCCATACGGAGCATGTAGTCACTAATATTTTCATCATCATTCATCTTGAGTTGTTCAAACATACCTTTAAAATGTCTCAATTTGGCCTTTCGGACATTTGCATCACCTGTATGAACCACCTGCAATTGTTTCCACATTTCACTAGTTGTCTTGCAGTGAATAACTTTGGTGAGATCTTCTTTCTGTAAGCCTCTCAAGATTGCATTCATGGCTTTTGAATTGTTGTGAAGCATGAGCCTGTCTTCTTTGGTATAAGGACCATGTTCAGGAATAGTGTATTCATCTTCAATCACTTCCCATACCTCATTACCAAGTGCCATTAGATAAACTCTCATTCTTGCACTCCATAGACCGAAATCTGATCCATCAAGAATAGGTGTTGCATTGCCACCTAAAAAATCCATTGTGTTCTTAACCAGTTCTTCCTTTCGGCTGTTAAACCTTTTCGAAGGAACCTGCTCTGATACCAATTGAAGAACACAAGCTTATACTGAGAGGGGGGGTGAACAGTATAAGACCACTTTTTAATTTGCTTTAAAAATCAACTTTCAAAATAGTATAATGCAGTGTACAGATAGCAGTAATAACAACAGTAATCAAAGCAATGCACAACACACCATCCACAAAGTGACACAACAATTTACGTGGTTCACCCAAAGTGGGCTACTCCACGGATAAAACTTTTCTCTAAAAGTTATATCACAGTTCTTTGGGAAACCTTCCCAATTACAAAGTTTATGGGCACCAACCCAAAGGAGACACCTTCCCCTAGCTCTTGCTCTTAGTGGTGATCCTCTAGAAGACCTCTACCTCCTCTGCCCTTAGCAAGTGGAACTCTATCCATAGAAGACACCTGTCTTCCCTACTCTGGCTGGAGATCTCTGTCCTCAACTCTATCACTGCAAAGTCGTTCCTCAAATTTGCACTAAACACAGTCCTTCGGTCTGGCACAAATCTGTCCTCTTCCTCTTTTCTTTTTTGTTACAGTTGCACTTGGTCGAAACCAACTTTTCATAGTCTACGCAAACACAGCAGCACTCGATCTACTTATGCTCTTCTACGAAAACACAGTAGCACAGTCTTCGCACATCCAACGCAAACACAGTAGCACAGTCTTCGCACTCTTTGCTCAAACACGACAGCACTGTCTTCGCAACCTCTGTGCAAACACAGTAGCACAGACGTCGCACACTTCGCGCAAACACAACAGTCGATCAGACTTCTACTTATGCACTCTGTGATCGAACTTCTCCCCGCACTCTATCTGTGCAAATCGCACTTTGAACGCACACTTGATCGATGCCAAACTCTTCAAGCAGCCCTCCTTTTATACTCACAATCTCAAGATTGAAATCTTGATCTTAGTCGACTGTTTACCCTTCAACCACGTCGGCTGCAAAACCCTACGCTGCGTCGGCCCAGATTTAACTCTGTCGGCTTCACTGCCTCCCTGTAGCTTCTGGCACGAAACTTCAACATGTCACGATATCGTGACATTTTTACAGCCTTACACCTTCTATAGCCTGCTGTCATGAAATCGTGACACCTTGGCCTTTGTCGACTTCCTTTGTGCTTCTGTCATGAAATCGTGACACCTTTGCCTCTTGCTGACGTCATCTCACTTCTGTCATGAAATCGTGACACTTTAGTCTTCATGGCCTTCCTCTCAGCTTTTGTCATGAAATCGTGACACATCTGCTTCTGCTGACGTCATCTGCAACTCTATCGTGAAATCATGACGCTTTCGCTGCCTTAAGCTCTTTTCTGCCATATGCCCATGAAACTGGAACATGTCATGAAATCATGATGCTTTCACCTTCGAGCTCTTCCTTCTTCAACTCATCATGAAATCATGATGCTTCTTCTGATTAAGACTTGCTAACTATTTCTATCATGAAATCGTGACACTTTCTCCAACTGCAAGCTGCCAACTCAACTTGTCACGAAATCGTGACACTTTCTGCATCCGTACAACTTCTTTGTAGCTTATCATGAAATCATGACGCTTTCAACTTCAAAAGCTTTCCCTACAACCTATCATGAAATCATGATGCTTCTGGCTTTCGAACGCTTTCTCCACTACCTATCGTGAAATCGTGACACTTCTGGCTTTCGTACGCTTTCTCCACTGCCTGTCGCGAAATCGTGATGCTTCTCCTTTCAGGCTCTTCTCTTTGCTGCATGTCACGAAATCATGACAGTCTTCAACTCGACCTCTGCAGCATGTCGCAAAAATGCGATAGCCCTTACTTGGAACTTTGCATCATGTCACGAAATCATGACAGTTCCTGAATCACTTTCTCTCTCTTCAATCTTGTCGCGAAATCACGACAGATCACACTGCGGACTTTCTCTTCTACAACATGTCATGAAATCGTGACACTTTCTTGTCCGTACAGCCTCCTTTGCAGAATGTCACGAAATCGTGACACTTTTCTTTCTCTGCCTTCCTGCACTGTCCGAGTCGCGAAAATGCGACATGTCACGAAATCGCGACAGTTTTGCCTGCTTCGTCTCTGCCTTCCCGCATGTCACGAAATCGTGACACATTTGCCCAAACTTTCTCTCTCCTCAAACATGTCACGAAATCGTGACAGTTTTGCCAGTGCTTTCTCTCTCCTAAAACATGTCGCGAAATCGCGACAGTTTTTCCAGCCACCTGCATACTTTTTCTTACTTGTCTTTTTCTTGATCTTTTGCAACTGGGCTACCCTGATCTTCTTGGAAACTCATTGTCCATGCTGAAACCTTCATCAAGACACATTCTTTGACATCAAACCAAATTGCTTCAAGACCTTCTTGACATCAATGACAACATCTACACTTAGAGTAAAGGCAATGTACCCAATGTACCCAAAATTGCCAACATGTTTATTTCCTTAAATAAAACACGAAGAACCCTATCATCTTTCTGAATAATGGTGCCTTCTACTATCCTGGGATCCCACAAAGTTATAAGGCCTCTAGATTATCCTCTGGATAATTTTCAAACCATATCCCCTTTATTCTAGATTTTTTTTCTATTTTTTTGACTGAATCTCATCAGTTTTTCTTTCTTGCAACATGATAATAGTTGGATTCACTTGATTTATTATTGCACTGACTTCCCTGTGTTTGTGTAGGCTATTGAGGCCTCTCATGTTCCATGAGAGGAACTTCATTTATATTGTTTGGGATTTCTTCCTCTCCCCCTCCCTTGAGGGAGTTTTCCTAATTTGTTGTCTTCAGAACCTAGAATAACCTATTGAAACAAGGTTCTCTATTTTCCATTGGTAATGTCATTATCAGTTTAAATTTTTTGATGCTCAACATTTGATATTATCCCTCTTATTTTTTCACTGCCAAAATCTATAGGAGACTTCACAGTGCTCCTGGTTTTTTTAGGACTAAACTGAGGGGAGGTAATTTGTTGTAGAACCAGACTGCCATATTCCTTAGTCTGAAGAGTTTCACATATCTCCACCCCTACATCCAAATTTTTAGGACCCTCCTAACATGTCCTAATTACTTATATTATTTATTCATTATAATCTAGGGTCACAACCCTTCACTCTTACAACTATTAGACTAGGTATTTAAATGCAATCCACATATAATAATAAGGCATCATCGAACAAATATATAAACTAAGTCTATTGTGGGTTTTCTACCTTACAATAAAAAAGTGATTCAATATAAAAATGATCCTACTTCCTGCACCATTTAGTTTCATACCATTTGGATCAGAGGTAGATCAAGGAGAAAATTCACCATTAAAATTTTTTCCCACCGCACATTTCATCCAGTCCACATTCATGAGGACACAAACAACATTCATGCTTCATGGATCTGTGTCAAAATCCTCGTAGAAAATTAAACCTTCTCCTAAGGTATGAATTAAGTTGTCTTACACCCAAATTGCTCGACCTTTCACATGGTGATTGATGGCTGTTTTGAAAAAGCTAAAATCTTCAACGTAGCATCAAGGTTTTCGACGTCCGAAACGCAAAGGAAAAAAAAATTAAAATTATTTTTTTATTTTTTATTTTTATTTTTTGCTCACTTGTACCAAGTCATATTTATCATTACCTACACCAACCATAATGGTTAAAGTATGATGATCACTGGATTCCATTCATGAGAAACACAAAAGGCTCACTAAAGAAGTTCAATAGGAAAGACAGGAGAAAACCCGTACCACAAGAGAACTCTTCGAGAAAATATTTGCAATGGATGCTAAACTTGATACCATCAGTCAAAATAAGGCAACAACACATGCAAATTCACCCAACGATGGGTCATCAAATCGAGCAATGTTAGAAGGTCCAAAAACTTCCATTATACCACAGATGACCAAATTAGACTTCCCAAAATTTGGAGGAGACCCTACAAACTGGATCTTCCGAGCAAAGCAATATTTCTCACTAAATCAAATTCTAGAAATGTAAAAAGTTCATATCACCTCCTTCCACTTGGAAAATGATGTCATCCAATGGTACCAATGGTTCGAGAAAACTAATGGTACTCCGACGTGGTCAACCTTTACACATAATCTATTAGTACGATTTGGCCCTAGCAAGTTTCAAAGCTTTATAGAGGCCCTCACTAAATTATGCCAAACCACTTCGGTAAGCGAATACCAAGCAAAATTTGAAAGGCTAGCTAATCGAAAATCTAGATTAGATGCTGCCTTCTTTCAAGAATGTTTTGTCAGCAAATTAAAAGAAATAATTCGAATAGAGATGCAAATGTATAAACCTACAAACATGTTAAAGACCATTGGCTTGGCAAAATTAGTGAAGGACAAAATCAAGGCACGGAATTGGTTCACAAAACCAACTTGGAGGAAACCATCAAACACTTATACCAACCCCAAACCAATGCAAAATTGATGAACCCAAAACTCCTACACAGCACCCAAAATTAACCCTGCTCTACCAATTAAGCATCTGAGTTTCAAGGAAATGAAGGAAATACAAGCTAAGGGTCTTTGCTACCATTGCGATGAGAAATTTGACAGAAATCATAAATGTGCCTCACAAAAATTATATATTCTAGATGCCACAAAGGAAGGGAATTCTACTGAAGAGGAACTTGAACTTGAAGTAGAGGTATTATCCAACACACTTGAAAGTGACAAAGAAAATGCACCAAAGGTTTCCTTCAATGCCCTTGCTAGATTTTTTGCCCCTCAAACAATGCGAGTTAAAGGGTATTTTAAGAAACAAAACCTTACCATGCTCCTATATTCTGGTAGCATGCACAATTTTATCAATCCAAAGGTGGCTAAACAAGCAAATTGTTTTATATACGCTTGCAATAACTTCGAAGTGATAATTGGAAACGATGAGAAAATTACATGCAAAGGAAAATGCAAAAATATAAAACTAACTATGGGGGTTTATAACATGAAAGGCGACATGTACATCCTACCCCTAGGTGGGTGCAACATTGTACTAGGCATACAATGGTTATGAACCTTGGGTATAGTCCAATGGGAATTTGATGAACTATGGATGAAATTCACAGCAAAGAACCAAACCTATATTATCCAAGGCCCAAATCGTCAGCTCGCATAGAATGGAGAAAATTATCCGAAGAGGAAACAAAGGAATGGTCGCCTAATTATTTTAATTTCAACCTAGTCACAAATAAGACGAGACACCAGAGTTACAAAATATTTTAGACCACCATAAGGTGGTATTCAATGAACCAAAAGGACTACCTCCACAATGAAGTCACGATCACACTATTCCACTATTTCCATGGCATCACCCTCCTAATAGTAGACCTTATCGTTATCCATACCTCCAAAATATTGAAATAGAGAAATTAGTACAAGAGATTTTTAAGGCAGGAGTCATTAGACCTAGCAAAAGCCCTTACTCCTCTCCAATTATTTTAGTTAGAAAAAAAGGATGGCTCGTGGCATTTATGTGTCAATTTTCGAGCACTTAATAAAATGACCATCAAAGATAAATTTCCTATTCCGGTCATAGACGAGCTATTAGATGAACTCAATGGGGTAGATTATTTTTCCAAGTTAGACTTACGGTCAGGCTACCACCAAATACGAGTCAATGAAAATGATATTCCTAAGACGGCCTTTCGCACTCACGAAGGGCACTACAAATTCTTGGTGATGCCATTTGTCCTGACCAATGCTCCTTCTACCTTTAAAAGTCTAATGAATAAGGTATTTCACCCTTTTCTTTGTAAATTTATATTAGTTTTCTTTGATGACATTTTGATTTATAGCAAAACATGGGAAGAACATTTGGACCATGTTAGACAAGCGTTCCAAATCTTGGAGGAAAATCAACTTTATGCAAAAATATCAAAGTGTTCCTTTGGAAAACAAGAAATTGAATACTTAGGGCATATTGTCTCAAAGGAAGGAGTTATGGTAGATCCTTCCAAAATCAAGGAGGTGAAAAATTGGCCTATTCCAAAAACCTTAAAACCTCTATGTGGGTTTCTTGGACTAACAAGATATTATAGAAAATTTGTCCAAAATTATGGTAAAATTGCTGCTCCTCTAACAACATTACTTAAGAAAAATGCTTTCAAATGGTCGTCTAAAGCGGACGAGGCCTTTATCACCTTGAAAACTACAATGTGTACCACCCCTGTTCTAGCCATGCCCAACTTTTCTAAACCGTTCGTCATTGAAATTGCCGCGTGTTGCAGGCCAAACAAGGTGAATGGTTTCCTATTTTTGTCACATGCCCATGCATTTAATTATCAACCCAAGGAGCTTCGTAAACTTACGAAGAGCTGGAATTAGGTTACTACAATACCACTGGAGGTGAATATACTAATCCTACGTTTGGGGGGTGTTCTTGAGATGGTTTTCAATCATTCCTGCACTCATCAATGAATTACATAAGAAGAACATAATTAAATTTTCAGAAATAAATCAAATATACATTCCTGAAAATAAACCTATTGTAAATACTGGAACTAGCAAACTAATTAACGTTTCTATGAAAGAAATAAATTGATTAAAATAAATAAATAGAAAAAGGAATGGAGAAGAAATACTGGCTTGGAGTGAGCCTAGGCTCCAGTAGCTTCTTCCCGATTGAACATGCGCTTAGAACTTCTGGAACTGTAATATATTTATCAACGTATTACAATCTATCTTCTGCAATTCAAAGTAGATCTTTATTAATTATTTCTATATATTCTCATAATGATCTGCGTGTTTTTATATAACACACCCATAGAAATTTTGTTACAGAAGTGGTTACAATAGTCGATTCTTCCCAGACTAAATTAGAACAGTCTGGCAAATGCAATCAATGTCTGGCATTCTATTCTAAAGGCAGCGTGTTCATTTTGGTTCGTGCTTTGCCTAGCATCAGTAAGACATTCAGATATGTTGGTGCTATCTCCAAATTAAATCTGCATGATGTAGGGCTAGAACTACACTAGCCATCGCCATCCATGTCATTCAACTCTGGTCAACGGGCAAAGAATTAGTGGCGCCTTTCGATTGTAGGGAAGCACTTGCCTTTGGTTGGCACCTTCTGGTTGTAGGGAGGTGCTTGTCTTTGGTTGGAACCTTTCGGTTACAGGGAGGTGCTTGTATTTGGTTGGCACCTTCTGGTTGTAGGGAGGCACTTATCTTTGGTTGGCACCTTTCGATTATAGGGAGGCGCTCGCATTCAGTTGGTGCCTTCCAACTACAGGGAGGCACTTGCATTCAGTCAGTGCCTTTCGACTGCAGGGAGGTGCTTGTATACAATTGGCACCTTTTGACTATAGGGAGACACTTGTATTCAGTTGGCACCTTCTGTCTACAGGGAGGCGCTTGTATTCAGTTGGTGCCTTCTGACTGCAGGGAGGCACTTGTATACAGTTGGTGCATTCCGACTATAGGGAGGTGCTCATATTTAGTTGGTGCCTTCCGCCTACAGGGAGGTGCTCATCTTTGGCTTGGCGCCTTCCAATTGTAGGGAGGCACTTGTTCCCTTGGCACATTTTGGTTGCAGGGAGGCGCCTATGTTCTCTACATTGACCCTCGATGAAATAAAGTTCCAGGTCCATCAAAAGACCTTGATCGTTCCAAATCTAACTAAATTGACTACAATTCCACAAAACATACTAAAAGCACAAAAATTAGATAACACACATAATTATATCAAATATCTATATAATCATTCATAAAAGTACACAATCCTTATTATATAGCCGCATATTGATCCAAGAAATATGTACAAAATATGAGCATTTCTGGTGCTCATCATCCCCCCACGCCTAACATATGCCATGCCCTCGTGGCATCCAAACTGCAGGTAGCCCTCTGAATTTTCATCGTCACCATCTCTTGGAGGATTTGGCTACCCTTGTGGCCCGAGTCTGTCTTTTCATGCTGGCATGTGAAGGTGTGGTTCGCCTTTGCCTATGGGAAACTGTGGCTGTTAATTGTCCCCTTCTTGTTCTGGCCACTACTGGTGGTGGTCTAGCCAACATTGTTCCTGCCGATTGAAATGCAGCTTCGACAGCTTGCTAGAGGTTAGTGTTTGGAGGTTTGACCACTACTAGAGGGATATCCGAGTTATCCTCTCTAGAAGGCACTACTTGGGCCTTGTATAATGCGGCCACTTCAGGGGTAAGCCCTGCATTCTCTTTTGAAATTGCAGCGGCATCCAATTGTGGTCCATATACTCCCCACCATTTCAAGTACCTTCTCATCATGGAAGGCCACCCTTGGGATGAACCATAGATGTCCCAAAACTAGTTGTATTCTATCGGATTGATGCAGATGCTAGAATCTCATTTTATCCTCGAGGATGCCTTCCTGGCCTCCTTGGCTACTTTCATTTCATTGCGTAGCTGCTCGAAATATTTTTGCCTTTTAGCAAATGGTTGCATGTCCCATTCATCCTCCTTTGACTCAGTGAAGGTCACTTTCACCCTCTATCGAGCCGTCTTGGGCCTCTTTGCCTGGGCTTCTACAAAAAATGTGGCAGCTCAGACCAAGGTCACTTCTTTCTCCTTTGGGGACCTCTCTTTACTCCAAAGGATCGGCTATGTTGCTATCTTCAGGGGTGATCCTTCATTCTCCTGTCTACCTGGTGTCGACCCCTCAGGCTCTTCTCCTTCTTTAGGCCTGGGAAGGTCCTCTATATCCTCTGGTCTTATCTACTACTGGAGACCTTCATCCTGCTTTGTGTCACTCAAGACAATGACAGGGGGCATCATAGGACTTCTTTCCTTTTCACCCCTAAAAATAGAGGAATCCTCCCCTACCTTTGGGCTGCTATGTCAGGCGTTCGATCAAATCTCCCTCGAAGAAAATACTCATTCGACGGATGTGGGAGAGTTCTTTGGCACTTATTCTGCCCAATCAGTCTAAGTGGATGCCTCCTATCTTGTTATACCTTTGTCCTGGAGCATTTGATTTTCCTCCTACAACTGTTGGACCAGCTACTCGAGCTGAGTGATTCATCTATCCCTTTTCTCCAATTACCTTTGATGCTAGTTCTGGAAATATTCCAGAATCTACTATGCCATCCAGCAATCAGTTTTCCAATCGAGAACCTCCTCCAAGGCCGCATCGATCTAGTCGTTACTCCCAAAAGTTCCTTCATTCTATGGGCTCTAGTTTGTTAATTCTCAGAGGATTTGGGTGGCAATTTCTATCTTTGTGTCAATCTATCCTTCCTCTATCGAGAGGAATTGCCATAGACATTTCCTCCTAAGAATTGGTTCATTCTCACCACCAGTGAGTGGCGCTCCTTCCTCCTCATACTCAGACACTAGGGAATGCCCTCTATCCTCTGTCTTCGGGCACCGATGACTGCTCTGCTCCTCCTAGAAAATAGGGCAACACCAATTGCCTGATGTTTATTATCTCCTCTACAGGGTATGCTTCATCTTGCCCTAATTTGGCAACCGCATTGTGTTGCTCTATTTGGCTACCATATCCCTTTGCGTCGTAGTTTTGTCCTTGTGCTTCTGTGTGGCATACCAATGCTGATATCAGCCCATGGTGGGCTAAGGTGTATGGTGCCCATTTTTGGTATCGAGACACTTCATCTTTCAGAGCACTTGCCAGGTAGAATGGTATATTTAATTTCCTCCCATGCACTAGGTGATTGAGGAAGTGCACATGATTAATGTGCAGATGGGTATACTTCCCTGTGCATGTGAAGAATTGAGCAATCTGCTCGAACATCTTTCGCATATTCATGGGGAGACTATTTTTGAGTAACCCCTCCCTGTCTATCTGCACATTTCCTCCTGGAAGCAGTATTTTGGTGTATAGTTTTAATGCTCTACCTTTGTATGTACATTCCCCCGTGAGAGGCAATCCAGTTGCCTATGAGATGAACTCAGGGGTGATTGGAATTTTCATCCCTCGTACTTGGGCCACATCGCCCCTAAAAGAGGTGGAAAATTCTTTAGCTACCTCCACATCCTGGACATGACTGACCAAGATGCAGTATTCGAACCACCCCTCGGCTTCAAATTGGGTCTTTACTACCCCTCTAATCCCATCAGTGTCACTGGGTTCATTCTTCTTGATCGCGTAGTTCTTGGACCTTCCTCCCATGGCGCCTTCTGCTGCAGTATTTTTTTCTATCCTTCCTTCTTCAGGAAGGTGCCTTCTTATAGAAAATATGCCTAACCCTATCAGTTATGGAATGTGCCCTATCATTGGCACGCTTTTTCGACTATGGGGGGTACGATCTCTATGATAGCTGTATTTTTTTTGTACTGCATATTTATAAATAATTATATAAATGATTTGATTTAATATGTGTGTACCTGATTCAGTGTTCTAGTTGTCGTGGTAGCCGTTGATTTGCTGACTTGTGACACGAGGGAGGGGTATGGTCATTTGATGTTGCTTATTCGTGTGATGCTTCATTCCACTCAAGGCATCCGATAGATGTAAATGTTGTACACGAGAGGCATTCTTTGGTACCTTCCCCATGTGGATGGTGCCCTTGTAGTGCCTTTCGATTGCACAAGGTGCCTCTGATTGGTGGGAGGTGCTTTTGCCTACATGCATATTCCCAATGTGGGGGACGCTTCCTTCTGGTTCATGCCTTCCTAATTTTGGAAGGTGTTCGTCTTGATGAATGCACCTTCCTGATGTTGGAAGGCATATTCGACTGGATGAATGTGCCTTCCTGATGTTGGAAGGCGTATTCGGCTAGCTTTTTTTTTTTTGGTGCCTTCCTGCCATAGAAGGCACCTATATATATATATATATATATATTTTATGCCTTCTTCTAGATGGGTGCCTTTCGGATGCAGTAAGGCACCTTCTTCTAGATGGGCGCCTTTCGGGTGTAATAAGGCACCTCCTTGTCTTGGCGCCTTCTTCTAGATGTAGTAAGGCACCTTCTTCTGGACTTGGCACCTTCTGGGTGTAGTAAGGTGCCTTCTTCTGGAATTGGCACCTTCTAGGTGTAGTAAGGCACCTTCTTCTAGACTCAGCACCTTTTGACTATAGTAATGCACCTTCTTGTCTTGGAGCCTTCTTCTGGATGTAGTAAGGTGCCTTCTTCTAGACTTGGCGCCTTCTGGGTATAGTAAGGCGTCTTCTTATGGATTCAGCACCTTCTGACTATAGTAAGGCATCTTCTTCTAGATGGGTGCCTTTCAGGTGTAGTAAGGCACCTTATTCTGGGCTTGGCTCCTTCTGGGTGCAGTAAGGCACCTTTTTTTGGATGGCGATTTGACTGGAAAATGGTGATCAAGCCTTCCTAGTTGTTTCACGCTGCTCAGATTCTACCTATGAGCTGGTGTTGGGATGCTAAGCTGAATCAGGCCTGGTTTCCCAGATACCTATCCCTCATGCTGCCAGGTCCTCCACCTACAAAAAGCAACCGAAAAAGAAAGAAAAATAAAGGTAGTTAGACATGTTCCATGCCTATTAGGCCCTAGATTAGGATGCCTGCAACTTGCATGCGGGTGTCGTCCCTGCAAAAACACACATTAAAAAAACTATATTAACTAACTAAAAAATTTGGGTGAGCACTTTCTTGCCCACCATTTCACCTATGAGAGTTCAATCCAGATCTAGCAAGATGGGGTCTCCCACACACCTACTCTGGATTCCACCTGTAATATTTTGGATGTATTATAGAGGCATAGTCGGTGGCCATTGACTATGAACATGGTGTTGTTGTCGTCAATTATCTTAATGTGAACCGCCCCATTCCTAATGAGCTCTGCCACATTAGACGGCCCCATACACCTCTGCATAAGTTTTCCCTTCCTTTCCTGGAACCAGGAATCATACAATAGTACCCATTCCCCTACCTGGAACTTCTTCAGCTTGATGTGGTTATCATGCCATTTCTTTCTCTGCTTTTGTATAATATTTTTCCTCTACAAAGCATCTAGTCGGATTTTGTCCAGCTGATCTAGCTGGCGAATCCTCTATTTTTGAGCTTCGTCCAAGCTCAAATTTAATTCTAAAGCCATCCTCAGAGTTTTGATTTCGAACTCGATGGGCATCATTGCATTTTTTCCATAGACTAGTTGGAAAGGTGTGCATCCTATGGTGGATTTCCATGTGGTGTTGTATGCCCAAACTACCTCCGGCAACCGTGTGGCCCAATATTTCTTGTGTTGCTACACAATTTTGGTAAGGATGTTTTCTATCTCCCTATTTGTCACTTCTACTTACCCGTTCGCCTGCGGATGGTATGGCATGGTTTTATTGTGCCAAACTCTATACTACTCCATCAGCTCCTCAATCAATTTGGAGGTGAATTAGTGTCCTTGGTCTGTTGTTATCTCTCGAGGAACTCCAAATTGTGTGAAAATATGGGCAAATAAGAAATCAGCGATCGTTCTTTCCTTTGAGTCCCTTAATACCTATACTTCCACCCATTTGGTGACGTAATCCGTGCAGACCAAAATAAACCTTCTTCCCATTGAATGTGGATTAAATGGTCCCACGAAGTCCATGCCCCATTTATCGAAAGGTTCCAAGTGTACCTGGGGCTATAGGGGCATTTCATCTTAGTGGGTTGGTCTACCCATCCTCTGGCACTCGTCACACTTGCTGGTATATGCTGTCGCATCCTTGAATAGAGTGGGCCAAAAATACCCAACCTGTAGGATTTTGTATGCAGTTCATTTCCCTGCAAATTTTCCTCTGCATGGCTCATCATGACATGCCTTGAGCACTTCTGAAAACTCCTATTCTGCTACACATCTTCTTATAATTTGGTCCCATCCTATTTTAAATAGGAGACCATCCATCCAAAGGAATGATGCGCTCTTCTCTATGACCACCTACTTTTCTCTATAGGAGAGAGCAGGTGAGGTCCTTTCGGTGGCCAAGTAATTTGCTATGTCTACATACCATGGAGTTTGTTCACTAATAGCAAATAGATGTTCATCTAGAAACTGATCTTCCACTGCTTGATGATCTATTGGTATCAATCTGGATAGAAAATCTGCCATGATGTTGTCCTTGCCCGGTTTATCGACTATAGTGATGTCGAATTCTTGCAATAGCAATAGCCATCTGATAATTCTGCCACCAATGGCTGGCTTGCTCATCAAATACCTGATAGCCACGTGGTCCGTATGGACAAAGACCTTGTATCCCATTATATAGTGGCATAATTTGTTTATTGTATGGACAACTGCAAGGAATTCTTTTTCTGTCACTGTATAGTTGAGCTCTGCTCCTACAAAGTTTTTACTAACATAATAAATGGCATAAAATTCTTCGTTGTCTTTCTAACAGAGGACTGCTCCGATCGCACCATTAGATGCATCGCAATAAATATGGAATGGTATGGCACGATTTGGTCCTCTCAAGACTGGTGCAAATATCAATTTTTCTTTCAGCAATTAGAACGCTTCTTCGTAATCTCCCATCCAATTGAACTCTATGTCCTTAGAAAATAGGGTGTGCAGTAGCTTGGCAATCTTACTAAATTCGATGATAAATTGTTGGTAGTACCCGACTGATCCAAGGAAACTTCTTACCTCCTTCTGCATTCTGGGGCTAGGTAGGTCTTTGATGACCTTGATATTCCTCTTGTCTACTTTTATTCCTTTTGTAGAGAGGTGGTGTCCTAACACGATGCCTTCATGCATCATCATAAAATATTTTTCATTACTTAGGGACAAATGATTTTCCTTGCTCTTGTCGAGCACTCTTTCTAGATTTTTCATTGCCTCCTCGAAGGTTTCTCCATAGGAGATGAAGTCGTCCATGTATACTTCCACCCCATCTCCTATCATATTAGAGAATATGCTAAGCACCGCCCTTTGAAATGTTGTCGGTGCGTTGCACAGTCCAAAAGGCAATACCTTATAGGCAAACGTTCCCCATGGACAGGTGAACGTTGTTTTATCTTAATCTTCTTCTCCTATCTAGATCTTGTTGTAACCACTGAAACCATCCAGAAAGGAGAAGTATTTTCTTCCTGAGAGTGTGTCCAAGACCTGATCGATGAACGGGAGCGGGAAGTGGTCTTTCTTAGTCGCCTTGTTCAACGCCCGATAGTCCACGCAGATCTGCCATTTCCTATTCTTTTTGGGGACCACCACTAATGGTGATACCCATTCACTATCAAAAATCAAATATATGAATTCGACAGCCAGAATTTTGTATAGTTCTTCTCTGACAATGTCTTTCATTTTTGGGTTCATCCTTCTCTATGGCTGTCAACTAGGAGTTACCTGGTCATCTAAGTAATCCGATGGGTACATATTTTTGGGCTGATGCCATGAATATCTACGTAGTCCCATGCAAATGCTTGCTAGTTTTTTACCAGAAGCTCTTCCAATTTTCCTAGTTGTGTGGGCGTCAACCTGCTATTGATGTTTAATGTCCTCCCTAGCCCAACGTGTATTTGTTGGATGTGCTGATCTTGGGTGCCAGTCAATGGCGATCCAGGTGTGGGGGTGGATGATTCTCCATGGAGAAACTCCATGATAGCACCATCCTCATCCTCTTCTACCACCTTCTCCAAGGTCATCATCAGATGGATTATGGACAACTACGTAGTTCCATGCTTGGTGATCCTGGGTTCTTTTATTGAGTCCATAGACTGAGTTGGCGGTGAAATGGTCAGCCTTTTGACATTTTGCCTGTTGGAGATGGTCATTAGCCCATCTTGATAGCTGATGTAAGCACCAACTATTGCTAGCCATGGCCTCCCCAAAATTAGAGGGTAATCACCCAACCTGGTCTTGGTTTGCAAAACTAAAAAATTAGCTAGATATTCCATTGTACTGACTGTTACGATCACATCTTCCAACATCCCTTTCGGTGACACGATTGATCGATCGGCTAACTACAGCACTATCATGGTTAGCTTCAGGTTCGTGAGCCACGGCCTCTGCATGGTCTCTTGAGGCATCATGTTGATAGCTACCTCGAGGTCAACCAATGTGTTGGATAGGGAATGTCCTCCAATTTTTATAGTTAGCACTGGGCTTCCTGGATCTGTATACTTCGAATGACGTGTTCTACCCATCATTAGATCTGCCAGTTTACCCATGATGTTGATATTCTGGGTAGCTTTTCATCCCGGTCTCCTTAGAAACATTTCTCTAATTGCCTTGGTGTAAATGGGGACATCTCGAATTGCTTAAAATAATGGGATTGTCATCGTGAGATTCTTCAAGATCAACAAGATGTCAAATTTTGACTATGTTGTTTTTTTTTGTTCCTGCAACCAGCTAGGAAATGGAGCCTTTGCTATCTCAAGTGCTCTTCCCTCTTCTATGAGAGGTGTCTCCTCTATTTCTACCTCCTCTTCTACCAATGGAGGTATCTCTACTATTTCTTCCTCCTCTTCTACCAGAGGTGGTATCTCTACTCCTAGCTACCTACCTGATATAAGCTGAATATTGTACATATGGTACATCTCACCTTCTATGTTGTATGTCGATTGATTTACTCTATTGTTCGAGTTTACTATCGGTTGTGCTGGTAGCTACGTAGGTCTCACTGCTGGCAATGCTAGTAAGTTCTGTTGGATGTGAGTAGGAGCTGCATTCTGTGGAGTCTGATTCCATGCATTATGGCCTCTCCACTGTTGCCCAAGATATGGATATGGCATCCATGGCTACTGATTCAAGAATGCTATTGGGGGTGTTTTCATCCAAGGTGGTGGTCCCCACCACCCCATATTAGGTGGTTGAGGGGGTCCTTGGTGCATGTATGACCCTCCCCCATATGATGGCTTTTCGGTTGGTATATTCCCCATGGGGGGCTGTGGCCAACTCTTTCTATTGCCTATGAAGTAGGCCTCCGTGCTCTCAACCGCTTCCTGGTTATTGGGCAGTTGTGGGCACAATCAAGTTTTATGATTCAGCCTGCAAACTACACATACTCTGACCTTATTTTTTGGGCATGCATTCTTTGCGTGCCTTCCTCTACATTTTGGGAAGAAATAGGCTAATGCTGCATCATTTTCTTGTTTCTTCTTTTCTAATAGTAGCGTATCCATCTATAGTGCTAGAGATGAGAGCATTTCGCTCTTCATATCCTTCAGCATGTTGCCTATTTTTGTTTTGGTGACTAAAGAAGTCACCTTCATGGTCCTGGTGATGATTTTGCCTCGCCTTCTCAAGTATTTTCGGCATAATTTTTGGATGTCATCCATAGCATGCTGATAGACATCAGTTCTAGATATCATGTTGAGAGCCTCCAATGACTCATTGGTAAGTCCCTTCAAGAAGATGCTTTTGAGGGACTTATCAAATAGCTTCGAGTGAGGGGACCATTGAAGATTAAAGCTTAATCTCTCCCAATACTCCTTGAGAGACTCATCTTCTCTTTGTGTCATGCTCAGGACCTCCTCCCTAGAGTCTCTTGCTCTCCTGAAATCTTGATATTACTCTAGAAAGAGCGGTTTCATTTGGTCCCAGGTGGTGATGTGTTTGTCTCCAAGACCGATGAACCATCGTAGAGCTGCATCGTCTAATGTAGAAGGAAATAATTTCAAATTTTGCACATTTGATTTGTAATCCATAGACCTACACAAAACATCAAACTTAAATAAAAATAGGTTAGGGTCCTCAGTCGGGTGTCCTCTGAAGGACGGGAGGTGAGCAGGGGATATGTTTTTCATTTTGTTATCTCCTACTCCCTCCTCTATTGGGAAACTAAATCCAGATGAGATTTCATCATTATCTGCCATTTTTTTAGGAAATGTGGTTTATAATGCAGTGTTTATGGCCTTCCAATCATTTAAAACTTTTTGAGTCAATGCTCTAAGGTTGTCTGGCGAGATCGTCTGATCCTCCACAACCTTCCACAATAGGGCTTCCTCTAGAGGAGTCCTATTAAATAGGGGATTTATGATGATTCGTTCTTCCCCTTATTGATGGGATGAGGTGGCACTTTGCATAAAGTGTGGTTCCTCACTCCAATGGATTGCTGGTAGGTCGAGCGAGTCTAACTCAAATCCAAAATGCTCGATTGACTCAGGTCCTGATGGATTAGTTCTTATAAAGCGGCCTTCAAGTCCTCTTCTTCTCGAAGAACTCATACAAGTTCAGATGAAGGTTTCAAGGTATTGTAAGTAATATAATTAAGATGCTTCCCCAAGAATAATGCCAAAATTTTGCAGGCCAAACAAGGTGAATGGTTTCCTATTTTTGTCACATGCTTGTGCATTTAATTATCAACCTAGGGAGCTTCGTAAACTTGCAAAGAGCAAGAATTAGGTTACTACAATACCACTGGAGGTGAATCTGCTAATCCTACATTTGGGGGGTGTTCTTGAGATGGTTTTCAATCATTCCCACACTCCTAAATGAATTATGTAAGAAGAATAGAATTAAATATACAAAAATAAATCAAATATACATTCCTAAAAATAAACCTACTGCAAATACTGGAACTAGCAAACTAATGAACGTTTCTATGAAAGCAGTAAACTGATTAAAATAAATAAATAGAAAAAGGAATGGGGAAGAAATACTGGCTTGGAGTGGGCCCAGGCTCCAGCAGCTTCTTCCTGATCGAACACGTGCTTAGAACTTCTAGAACTATAATATATTTATCAACGTATTACAATCTATCTTCTGCAATTCAAAGTAGATCTTTATTAATTATTTCTATATATTCTCAGAATGATTTGTGTGTGTTTATATAACACACCCATAGAACTTTTGTTACAAAAGTGGTTACAACAGTCGATTCTTCCTAGACTAAATTAGAACAGTCTAGTGAATGCAATCAATGTCTGGCATTCTATTCTGAAGGCAACATGTTTATTTCAGTTCATGCTTTATCGAGAATCAGTAAGATGTTTGGATACATTAGTGCTATCTCCAAATTAGCTCTACATGATGTAGAGCTAGAACTACACCAACCGCTGCCATCCACATCATTCAACTCTGGTCAACGATCAAAGAATCAGTGGTGCCTTCTAGTTGTAGGGAGGTGCTTGCCTTTGGTTAGTGCCTTTTGGTTTTAGGGAGGCACTTGTATTTGGTTGGTGCCTTTTGATTGTAGGGAGGCTCTTGTCTTTGGTTGGTGCCTTCTGGTTGTAGGGAAGCACTTATCTTTGGTTGGTGCCTTCTGATTGCAAGGAGGCGCTTGCATTCAGTTGGTGCCTTTCGACTGTAGGGAGGTGCTTGCATTTAGTCAATGGATTTCGACTGCAGAGAGGTGCTTGTATACAGTTGGCACCTTCTGACTATAGGGAGGCACTTGTATTCAGTTGGAACCTTCCATATACATGGAGGCACTTGTATTCAGTTGGCACCTTCCAACTGTAGGGAGGCGCTTGTATACAGTTAGCACCTTTCGACTGTAGGGAGGCGCTCGTATTCAGTTGGCACATTCCACCTACAGGGAGGTGCTCATATTTGGTTTGGTACCTTTCGATTGCAGGGAGGCGCTTGTTCCCTTAGCACCTTTTGGTTGCAGGGAGGTGCCTATGTTCTCTACATTGGCCCTCAATGAAATAAAGTTCCAGGTCCATCAAAAGACCTCGATTGTTCCAAATCTAACTAAATCGATTGCAATTCCACAAAACATACTAAAAGCACACAAATTAGATAACACGCATAATTATATCAAATATCTATATAATAATTCATAAAAGCACGCAATCCTTATTATACAGCAACATATTGATCCAAGAAATATGTATAAAATATGAGCATTTTTGGTGCTCATCAATGCTTCAAGAATAGGAATGGGATCCGTACTCATGCAGGATGAAAGGCCTCTAGATTTTATAAGCAAAGCATTTTCTCCTAAGAATTTAGCTCACTCTACGTATGAAAAAGAGATGTTGGCAATTTTCCATGCTATTCAACATTGGAGGCCTTACCTTATTGGCCAACATTTCATTATACGCACTGACCATCATAGCTTGAAGTATTTTTTGGAACAAAGGACTAATACCCCAGAACAAAAAAAATGGGTTACTAAACTTCTTGGCTATGATTATGAAATTACATATAAAAATGGAAAGGACAACATGGCAACTGATGCACTTTCTAGAAAATTTGAATATATGCCTCAAGTCCATGATCTTTCCTCTCTTATTCCTAAATGGGTAGATGAGGTGCATGAAGAATGGATAAATGATCCTATTATCCATGCCTTAATTCAACAACTTCAACATAATCCTAGTAGCAAAACTCCATACACTTGGAAGGAAAATATATTAAGATACAAAGGTAGGATGGTCCTCACCCCCAATTCAACTTATCATGAAAAAATTCTTCATGAGTTACATACCTCACCCATTGCAGGCCACTCAGGGTTCTTAAAAACCTATAAAAGAGCCACTACCTCCTTCTATTGGGTAGGAATGAAAAAATACATCAAAAACTTTATAAAATAATGTTAAGTTTGCCAAAGACAAAAGGGGGAGACCCTTGCTATTCTAGGATCACTTCAACCTCTTCCTATACCCACAAAAACATGGGCAGATATTTCTATGGAATTTATTAAAGGATTACCAAAATCATGAGGAAAAACAACCATTTTCGTAGTCATTGATCGTTTATCTAAATATACCCATTTTTGTTCTATGGCTCATCCTTATACCGCTAGCACTATAGCCCACATCTTCCTAGATAACATATTTAAATTACATGGTATGCCCTCCACAATTTTTAGTGACCATGACCCAAATTTCACTAGCACCTTTTGGAAGGAATTGTTCAAATTACAAGGTACTCAACTTCGTATGAGCTCCGCTTACCATCCTCAAACCGATGGCCAAATAGAAGTTGTAAATAAATGCTTGGAAACATACCTTCGATGTTTTGTTTCTACTCAACCACTCCATTGGGTAAAGTGGCTTTCACTAGCAAAATGGTGGTATAACACTTCATACCATACGTCCATCAAAATGACTCCTTATGAAGCACTATATGGTCAAACACCACCATCCCTCACTTCCTATATTCCAGGGACTACAAAAGTCCATGCGATGGAAATGGAACTTGCTAATAGAGATGACATACTACGGATCCTAAAAGAGAACCTACACACCGCCCAACATCGCATGAAGTAGCAAGCCGATCAACATAGAAGCCAACGTAGTTTCCATGAGGGTGATATGGTTTTCTTACATCTCCAACCTTACCATCAATCCTCTCTTAAACAAAAGGTTCTCAGAAGTTAGCACCCAAATTTTACAGGCCGTATAAAGTTCTCCAATGTATTGGGATCATTGCTTACAAACTAGAGCTTCCTCCCTCTCCCAAACTTCACCCTGTATTTCATGTATCTTTCCTTAAGCTTGTAGTGGGAGCCCATATCATGACACAACCCACTCTCCCTAAATTCTTCGATGATGGAGTACTTCTAGTCAAGACAGAAGCTATCTTGGATTGCCACTCTTGTCACCTTTGTACTCATGATGTCACGAAAGTTTTAATCCATTGGAAATGTCTACCTTTAGAAGATGCAATGTGGGAAAATTTTGAAGATCATTATTACCAAACTTCACCCTATATTTCATGTATCTTGCCTTAATCTCGCAGTGGGAGCCCATATCACGACATAACCCACTCTCCCTGAATTCTTCGATGATGGAGTACTTCTATTCGAGCCAGAAGCTATCTTGGATCACCGCTCTCATCATCTTTGTACTTGGATTTATTATTCTATATCTTGTAGAGTTATCGTCATGTCCAACAAATATTTTTTTCATAGTTTTATCATCTAATTTTGTCCTTTTTGTATCTTCCTCCCTCTCCCAAACTTCCTCCCATATTTCATGTATCTTGCCTTAAGCTCACAGTGGGAGCCCATATAACGACACAACCCACTCTCCCTGAATTCTTCGATGATGGAGTACTTCTAGTCGAGCCAGAAGCTATCTTGGATCACCGCTCTCGTCATATTTGTACTTGGATTTATTATTCTATATCTTGTAGAGTTATCGTCATGTTCAACAAATATTTCTTTCATAGTTTTATCATCTAATTTTGTCCTTTTTGTTTTAGAACATGCAAATAAGTTTTGCATCCAAATTTTTTTTGTTTTCTAATATTTGGTTTTTTTCCTAACCATCCATCACTAGGAAGTATTGTCTATAATACAATTATCTAATTTTCTTGTCATATAGGTACATACCAATATTCTATATTATACATCCATACATCACAATAATAATACACAAAAACAACATAAAATGATAATAAATAATTCACACACATATATAAGAGCCACAACAAAAAGTTGTATTTGTATATATATAATCATAAAAATAACCTTAGGATACAAAATAGGATAGTGTCCACTATCTATCTCCAAAAATTCCTAAACGACTACAATAAGGATCAATACCCATACATACACACATAACCCTTGCTGATCACTAGGAGTCTCTCCACTACCCTCGGGAGCCCCACCTACTCACTCCAATCCATGCCCTATTGCCACCCTACTTGACTTAGCACCAGCTCTAGATGCCTTAATGTTTGTAACTACTATATCTCCCTCTAATCCAATAGCATCACCACTCTCTTGCATCGATGGTATATTACCCATACCAACCTCTCTTTGTCTTATAGAGGTAGCACTCCCATGACTCTACTCAGACTAAGTTCATGCTCGTAACCATGATCTCAACCTTGATCAAGACCTATCATAATATGGTAGTGCAATCCCTTAGATCATCAGTGCCATATCACACTCATGCCTCATCAACACCTTGTCTCTCATATTATCCACTAGATCCTCATTCTCATTCCTCAATAACTCTACCTCAACCTGAAGAGCAGCCACATATATAGGAACCCTAACCACTCTCAACTCCTATCATAACCACTCCACCTTAGCATAAAAATAAGTCACCTCATCCATATGAGTTGCACTCTCAATATCCATAGATACCTCTAGATGCTCTATTCTAACAACCTCCACCTTGAACTTCTCTACAACTATATAGCTTCTATTGTAAGGGCACACAAACTCTCAACTGACTCAACATGTCACCTCTCCTCCATCGTAAGTCTACCTCTCAACTCTGCACACTAGAGCTCCAGCTCCCTCCTCATCTTAGCCCTTACTATCTCTAATGCTACCAAACCCTCTTGTAGCTCTACACACTGCAACTCTAGATATCTCCTCTTTGAAGCACTCACTATATCACTTGCCATCAATCACTCCTCACAATAATGCAACTCTCCCTCTAAGTACTATACCCAATCATGTAGCATCACTAATTCCTCTTTCGCATATCTCCTCTCCTACTCCTCCAATGGTCTGTCTCCCATATCTACAAAATTAATCATATCATCAATCTCCACATCCACATTTACATCCTCCATCACTGCATCCTCTACCACGAGCTGATCACCAGCTGTCATACCCTCTACAACATGACCTGTCTCACTCGATGCACTAGACTCCCCCTTATCCACCTAGCACCTATCCCTATCATAAATGCACTCTACCAACTGAACCCTAACACATGCCAAAAGGCTTTTATATGCATTAAAATCATAAATCATATGTCATCCTATGATTTAAGCCAAATATTTCATCCTCCAAATCCAACACCAAATCAATGGTCACCCTATGATTTCAATCCCAAATCACCCCTACCCTATTATTTAAACCAAATAGCTCAAAATCCAAAAAAAAATTATCCCAAGAGATTATTCCCCTCCATACTCATCCTAATTTGCAAATTTTCCATATTTTGCAAACTATTTTATTCTATTAATTGACTCATCATCATTTTGCCACATTTCATTCACCTCATTGTTGATTCCTCATTTGAGGGGGTATTCATATATAAAAGTTATATTTGCATGCAACCAAACAATCAAACATCCAAATCATCTATATCACATATATCTACACAAATGTTTGCTAAATATAAACTCAAGATAATACTAAATCCAACCAACCAGATATTTGTTAGATCACGAGAGCTATGCACAAAAATGGAGATGTCACTCTGGAATTCATGTATGTCAATGACGATCACATAATGAATGACACATTTAAATAATGCATGTGCAAAATTTAGATATGTCACTCTAGATTTCATGATTCACAAATAATGATACATTTGAATAATCCATGTTAACTAGCTCATGTAGGCAGCAAATCCACCTCCCAGAAGAAGAGAAAGTGATCAAATGGATTTGCTCAATTTTGACAATTTTGATAGTTAGTACAAGTTTTGTAAACCATACAACCAGGAGGGAAAACCATACAACCAGGAGGGCAAACCATACAAGGTGAAGGTAAACCGTACAAGGCACACTGAAATGCAATGAAATGCATGGGAAATGTAATTTTAGGTTGAAATGACGCATAAGTTTGATAATTAAAGTGTTAGACTTAGTAAAAGCCTTAATTAATGCATTATGTTATGCATGGGTAGTTGTAAAATAACTAATTGCCTTAGGAACCACTTTGGAATGGCCTAGGAAATGTTATATAAGGCCCCATTTTCAAATTTGTAGGTCTAGTTGTTGTTGGATATTTGTTGGTGAGAATCTAAGTGAGTTAGACTAGTATGTTCTGAGTTATTGCAGTAATTGTTGTAGATCAGCCATATTGTAATTGCATTGATGATAGAATAAGATACAAATGAGCATGAATACGTTTATTCCAGATTGTGTACGATTCTGGCATGGATGAGTGATGATTTATGACTTAATCATGTTGCATGTGCTTTATGGTGAATATTTTGGTTAGTTTTATGCATTGTTGTAGTAGATTGTAAGAATCTAGCACTGGTGATGCTTGTAGATTGATATGAGATGATGGTAGTAGAATTGAGGATGTATTGAACCCTATTGTATGATTTTTGGATGTAGCCACTTGAATTGCATCTCTCTCCAACCCTATTAAGATGCTTTGCATGTTGCAGGGAATGGATTAATTGGCATATTAAATCCTCATAAAACATATCTGAGAGAGATTGGCCCATTAGAATATCCAATTTTGCATCTGGCTGCACCTTCATTTCATACAAATCGTACACCAGAGTTCGTACAAATCATACAAATATAATTTACCCGATTTGGCAATTCAGGCGATAGAAGGAAACTTACCCGATTTGGCAGTTTTGTGGAATCGACTTGTGGAGTTACAAAATTGTGTATGACAGCCTCCAAAACTGAATCTGATAGTTTGGATGAGTGTAGAATCGTACAAGCCATGTCACTATATGATTTTAGATCATACAGTGTGTCGAACTAACGTTCGTACAAGTTGTTCATTGGGCATAAAAAGGGTAGTTTAAGGACCATACGATCGTACGATTTGGTAGACAAGTTAAGGATAATACATTGATCATTCTAAGAATTAGAAAATCACCTCCCCACTAGGAATATTACACCCTTGTGCTACATTTGGCACTATTGCCTTATCGAATCTAGCATTTTTGTTAAAATGGGTCAAATTGACAAAGTGTGAATACTACAAAACTGGAGGTGAATGACAAACACCATGAAGCCATAGGAGATGGGAAGTATGAGAGAAAATTATAGTAAGAAGGAGCACAAGGATTTCTCAAAGAGAAACACAAGTAACTCAGACCATAGTACTCAAGAACTAGAAATAGAGCAAGTTTGGACATCCAAAGAAGGAGACTTTGAGGTGTTGTTAATAGAGACAGAAGATGAGGAAATAGAACCACCTAGCATAGAGGCAAGGGTTGATAGAGAAAAAGTGCAAGAGGATGGAGAGTGGATGGTGACACCTAAGAAAGTGATAGAAGGGTTGCAAGGGAGTGCAGAGGATGGGAGTCAGGCACCAGAGCAATAAGGCATGAGGTCTCAGGAGGAAAGACCAAGACCATCTCCCTCACATCAATGAAGGAGGTCATGAAGTGAAGACGCATGAGAGTTTGGTCAATGAGTGGTGGGATAGAACAAGATACCTCAAATAGAAACTTTTGATGATAATGGTAGCAAGACACCCCCAAGGAGGAATCAGATAGAAATCCCATGGGAGACCTCAAGTGATAGTGATGATTCTCCAAATATGGCTAACAAGGCAGCCAAACAAAGATGTCCACCATTTTTAGGTGAGGGTAAGGAAGACCCCACAAGACACATTGGAACTTGTATAACCATTTGGAGAGAAAATGGTGTAGATAGACCAGATGATTGGGTAACTTTATTTCCTACTACTTTGAGAGGATTGGTAATTGATTGGTATTTGAAGAGAGAAAATACCATAGATTTTTAGACTTGGAACCAAATAAAGGAGAAGTTCATTGAAGAATTTTGACCTTTGAAGGATGATGGAGACATTGTTACTAAACTTTGCATGACAAAGCAAAAATATGATGAAGATGTGAAATCATACAACCGCAGACTAAAGCAATTAGTCGATAAGATGCAGATGCCTCTAGCAGATGTCCTAGTAAAGCGATGGTTTGTAGATGGATTACTTCCAAAATATAAGAAAAATATGAAGGTAGTACCATCAAAAACATATGAAGAAGTGGTGAAGCATGCAAAGAATTTTGAAAGTGAATCAAAATAGACGTATACAGGAATTTTGTCTCATCCCAAGTCTAATGATTCGGACAGTGGAGAAGATGACACTATACAAAGGATAGTAGCATCATTTCATCAAGAGTTTGATAAGATCATAAAATAACAAAAGATCAAACCTGATAGGAATGACATTTGGTGCACATAATGTAAGATAGAAGGTCATACAAATGTAAAGTGTCCATGCAATGATTATTGCCACATCTATAATGTGATGGGACATGAGGTAATGCTATGTCTATATAATGCAAGAGTACATCCATAGGTACTATCAATCCAAGAGCAAGAAGAGAAACCAAAGGCCCAAGGAAGTGGGCAACAAGCAACAAGTGGTGGTTATAGGAATAGTAGGTGAGGTGGAAGACCGAACTAGGGCAATCGATAAGGAGGGCAAAGTCAGTTTGTAGTATGACTCGGAAGGGAGGTCGATCATACAATGTCACAATTTCCAAGAATGGGGGCATTTTGCAAAAAATTATCCTTCACCTCAGAGGCAGGAAACATCGCAAGCAAGTACTACACATATGTGTAGATGGTGTGGTCCGGGGAACCACAAAGAAGTGAATTTCCCAAAGTAGGCAAGTTCAAGTAACCCATAGAATGTCAATTATCTAGACATTGAGGTTCCTCAAGTTAAGGAGGAAATCCAAGAAGTTTTAGTCGTGATGAGGAATTAGGCTAAAAAGGACAAGTACCCAGAGCCAGCAAAAGAGAAGCAACGCTGGAAAGTAGCAAAGAAAATATTGCAAGATGAAGCACAAAAAGCTAAACAAGTGAAGTTAGTTGAAGGAAAGGAACTAGAAAATCCATCAGAAGAGAAGGAAATTGTGCAAAGTCTGGCAGCACAAGTTTTGGATACCACAATAGAGATTAAAGTATCAAACCTATTGGAAGCTATTCCAGCATTGTAGAAAGCAATGGTGGAAGAAATACAACCACATAAGGTGATGGAAGTACAGAGCCAACCAATTCAGGAAAAGGAAAGGAAATATCAATTCATGGATCCAACTATATTGATGATTGATGTGGGAAAGAAACCTGCATTAGTTCATATGGAGATCCTAGGGCACAAATTAACACAAGTGATTGTGGATGGAGGATCCAATGTTAATGTGCTACCTGAAAGAACTTGGCTAGAACTAGGCACTCCATCTCTATGGGCACTGAGCTTCCGATTATATGGTGTTGACCAGTATGGTATCGAGACAAAGGGAGTCTTGATAGCACAACAAGTGGTGATAGCTGACCAAGAGTTTGTCTTGGATTTCATTGTGATTACAATGCAAAATCCTGCATACGATGCTCTCTTGGGGAGAGGATGGCTATGAGTAGCCAAAGTTAATCATAACTGGGGAAATAATCATATCACTTTCAAGAAGGGACAACATAAATATATGATTAATCTAGCTAATCAAAAATTTAGTGAGGATGTAGCTATGATGGATGAATCAATAAATTCCTTAGGAGATGAAGGGTATGAACTTGATGGAGAAGGAATGTTGTACCTAGATGAATGTAGTGAAGATGAAGCTAGATATGATAGCGGACTTCTTCATTGGAAAATGGAGGAGTACAAAATTTTTTAGCCCAACTGCCTCTGTATTGAGTCAGAGGAGATCAATGAAAAACAAGATGAACCAAAAGTTAGTCGAGAACCTAAGAAGGAGGTAGAAGAGAAATGGACATTTCCAAAAAATTTTGTAGAGTATACAGTAGGAGATGTAGAGATTGATACAAGGCTGACACACCCAAAGAATGTAGAGAAAGTAGCAAGTGAGCCAGAAAATATCAAATATGAAGGACCTCGGATAGTGGACATCAATCTAGGAACGGAGGAGGAACCTAGGATGATTCACTATGGCGATGATTGGAACCCTGTACTGAAAGCGATGACTTTTAAGATATTCTTGGAATATAAGGATGTCTTTGCATGGACATATAAGGACCTGAAGGGAGTACCACCAGAGTTATGTGTCCACAAAATTACACTAATGCCTAGAGCTCAACCCGTAAGGAGGAGGCCATATAGAATGAATCCAAAGTATGTTGCATTAGTGAATGCGAAGATAGAAAATATGTTGGAAGCAAGAATCATCTTCAGGGTGACAACCAGTGAATGGGTATCACCCATAGTGATCACCTTGAAGAAGGAAGTGGACAAGATCAGAATATGCATGGATTTTAGAAGTTTGAATGCAGTAACTATTAAGGACCCCTTCCCTATTCCCTTCATAGATTCCATCTTGGAAGAAGTTGCAGGACACGAGATCTATTCATTTTTGGATGGGTTTTTAGGGTACAATCAAATCAGCATAGCCAAGGAGGATAAACTGAAGACCACATTCATTGTGGATAATGGCATCTATGCATACAATCGAATGCCATTCGAGCTCTGTAATGCCCCAACTACATTTCAGTGTATCATACTGTATATATTTGATCAGTTGGCAACAGGGAACTTTAAAGCATTTTTGGATGATTGGTCCATTTACGGGAAGATCAAGGAGCATCTTCCTACCCTCAGTGAATGTATGAGTAGGTGCAAAAATGCACAGATATCATTAAATCTTGGGAAATGCTACCTGATGGTACCATATGGGAAATTTTTAGGACACATAGTGTGTAGTGAAGGATTAAAAATAGATCTTGATAAGATCCATGTGATATTGCACATGGAAGAACCATATGATGTGAGTTCACTTAAAACCTTCTTAGGATCGATGGGATATTATCGAAGGTTTATCAAGAACTATGCACATGTATCCTACCCATTGGATTCATTGATGAAGAAGAATGTTCCTTTCAGATGGACGGAGGAGCACCAAGGAGCCTTTGAGGAGCTGAAGGCTAAGCTTGTGAGTAGTCCAATTTTGGTGTTCCCAAACTAGGATAAGGAGTTCCATGTCCATATTGATGCTTCAAATTTTGCAATTGGATGTGCTTTGGCACAAGAAGGGTAGTTTAGGCTAGATCAACCTATTTTATTTGCTAGTCGTCTTTTGTCAAGGCCAGAGAGAAATTATAGTACAATAGAAAGAGAAGCTTTGGGAATGGTATATGCAGTTCAAAAGTTTAGGCATTACCTATTGGCAAATCCCTTTGCCTTCTATGTTGATCACCAAGCTCTGTTGTACTTGATAAATAAGTCGGTGATACAAGGATGGGTTAGTAGGTGGCTTGTCACCCTACAGGAGTTCGTATTCCGAGTAGTAGTAAGACCTGGTAAGAAGCATGTCATTGTGGACCAATTGTCTCGGATACGATCAGGAGAGCCTATAGGAATGAGAGTTCTGGATGAATTCCTAGATGCATAATTATTTACCATCAACGTTGTTCCATCATGGTACAAGTTGATTGGCTAGTACCTATCCACAGGTGAGTTACCACAAGAAATGATGGCAACCGAGAAAAATAAAGTGATCATGAAGTCAACACCCTTCCAATTGATAGCAAGATTGTTGTATAATATGGGAAGCGATGGTATCCTACGAAGATGTGTGATGGAAGAAGAAGTCAAAGCAGCATTGAAAGAAGCTCATGAAGGCTTAGTAGGAGGGCACATGGGACCAGATGCGATAGCTAGAAAAATATTACTAGCTGGACTATGGTGGCCCACATTGTATAATGATGCGAAAGAATATGTGAAAGCATGCGATACATGCCAAAGGGTAGGAAAGCTGGTAAAGAGGGACTTTATGCCTTTGCATCCATCGCAACCCCAAGAACTATTTGAGCGATGGGGGTTAGACTTCGTTGGACCATTGAAAACATCTCGACGAAGGAAGTGTAGATACATCATAGTCGCAACGAAATACTTAACAAAATGGGTCGAAGCAAGAGCATTACCTGACAACTCGATAAAAAGTACAGCAAGATTTTTGTATGAGCAGGTAATCACAAGATTTGGTATTCCATTATAGATAACAAGTGACCGAGGAGGACACTTTATTAATGAAATTATCAAAACGTTGATGACAGAGTTCAAGATTTTACACTCATTGTCTAGTTCGTATTATCCCAGAGCTAATGGGTAGGTGGAAGCAACAAATAAAGTCCTGGTATCTACTCTATATAAAACCTGTGGAATAGAGGGAGCAGATTGGGAGGAAAGGCTATCGTCTATTTTGTGGGTATATAGAACAAATTTTAAACCTACAACAGAACATACACCTTTCCAATTAATGTATGGACAAGAAGCAGTGGTGCCAGTTGAATTCTTGATACCAAGTTTGAGAGTCGTGGTAGAGCATCGCTTGGGTGATCAAGAAAGTTTGGAAGAGCGACTGACAACACTGATCAAATTAGATGAAAGAAGAGTCATGGCACAATGGGTGATTGAGGTAGCTCAAAAAATATGGAAGGCATGGCATGACAAACATTTGAGGAAGTTAGAACTTAGTCTGAGTGACTTGGTTCTAAAGTTTAATGGGAAGCGGGAAATCAAGCCTGGTAAGTTGAAGATATTATGGCTTGGTCCCTATAAAGTAGTTGAAGTAATGAATAATGGAGTAGTCAAGTTATAGAACTTGAATGGGACAGAGGTGCCCAACACTATAAATGGCTCAAAGTTGAAGCCTTACAAGGTACAATGCTTATTCATTTCTTTAGAAGATATTGAATGATGAAGATGAGCAGAAGCTCAAAGGGGAGCTCAGAGTGAGCCATGTCCATCATAGGAGGAGCCTAACATAGGACTCGCACACTTATTTGTAGAAGGGGAGGAGACACGACCAACCATAGAACAGCAAGAGTTGGCACCTCGACCTGGAGAAAGAAGAATATTGTGAGTACATGTCATATTTATAGATGGGACCGAGCGAGTAGAGGAAGAAGATGAAGAATGGATTCCTCCAAATGAAAGAGGACATCAAGAGATAGTACTGTTACCCAAGAATAGGGGAAGGTGGGAAGAAGCACCACTAGTAAGTAGAAATATGATGTATCCTCAGGTAGAATGGAGGGAACTTCCCCAACAAGTGGAAGGACGAAGAAGGATACGGTTAACAGTACGGTATGAGGATAGAGTGGACACCTTTGAAATGGAAGTTCTGGAGGAAGACAAGAATGAGACCATCGATCAAGAATTGGCTGGACTTACTCCATTGGCTTAGATAGGGCTATTACAGCAGAGAATATGGTTACAAACTCAACAACTACAAGAAGAATATCAGATGTTGCGAGGTCATAATGCAAGGTTGAGAGAAAAAATCATCCAAGAATTGGATAGTACAATACGAAGGCTGGATGAGCAAAGAATAACTAGGCTACAAGAGCTAGAAGGAGAACCTAAGGATGATGAGGGGATAACTCCAAGGAGTAGTATAAGAAATTATGGAGCAAGTACAAGTTTGCAAGTACCACCAAGTGATCCACCAATGATGAATGAAGATGCAAAAATGTTGTGGCAAGACATTGAGGAAGCAACCACATCACCTGAATCACAAGGTAATGTATGACTAGATTTGAGTGACTCCAGTAATGAAGGAATGCCTTGGCTAGTAATGGAACCTAGTACAAAAAGTAGTGATGAGGATGATTTTCTAGATAACCCCTAGAATCCTCGAGGTAATCATGATCCCCCAACATGTACAACATCACAATGACAACTAGGGATATCGCAAGGCCGTCAAACCAACCTTGACCTACAAGCATACATAATAGCCTATCGAAAGTTGAGAAGACAAAGGAGAGAAGTACAAATATTGGAGAGATTGATGAATTTACCAATAGATTGGGTAGAACAGAGGGAAGAGAATCAAAATCACTCAAGTTCTGAGATGGACTTTTTGACACATATAGAGAGGTCTTGGCAACCTCATCTCCACAAAGAATCTTTGAGGAAAGAATATGGAGATGTCGCCTAGCATGTGTGGATCATAGAATCATAGCACTATGACAATTTTCACCAAGCACAAGAAGAAGTAGAAGTCCACTAGCCAACATTGAGTTGGTAGAGATAACTCCTGATACCCGAGCAATGGGAGGAAGGAATAGAGAAAGACCCCTAAGGCTTCAGCCAGGAAGGGGAGGAGGTATTCGACTATGAAATGAGCAAGGACAAGGTGATGTTACAATCAGAGGAGGAAGAGGATGAGGAAGGTTCTGACCCCCTACTCCTAGATGGCTAGGAGATACACCTTTAGCCTGTATGAACTAGACAAGGAATCTGTGAGGGTTACCATGGATGAGAGGAATCTTACCTAGCCTCACAAGGCAATATCCATTAGGACGACCACCACTAATCCGACAAGGACCCCAAAGAGTGGTAGGTGGTAGAGGATTACTCCAAGAAAGGGAGGAATCACCATTAGCATAGAGAAACCTAATGTCAAGAGGAATAGGATAGGGAAGACACTCGCATGGGAGAGGCCTTGCTGGTAGAGGAAGAGTGCACTTTGTAGATGAAAGAAACCAGGGACAACTAAGAATCTGATCACCAAGTCTAGAGCTAGAATTGATCCGAGGGGATAGGTAGAGAAGTCACTCGAATGATAGTAGAGTAGTAAGGACACCACTACCAAGGGATCAATCACCTATGCGACAAGGAGAAAGGACACCAGGTGAAGATACTCCAACTTGCAATTGTACAATTCCAAATTGTACACATGGTAGGGGAAGGCCAAGAAATTTAATAACATCACAAGTGGAGATGAATCAGCCTAGGGAGCAAGTACCGACAGGTGACACAACCACTCAAAATATCATAGTTGAACCTCCAAGAGAAGAATTCGATGGGATCGTACAAGTGAATGTCACTGTACGATTGCCATGATGGTAAGTGTAAATAGACTAGGATTGAAAAAAAAAAATAAAAAATAAAAGAAAAATAAAGTGCCTTAATTGTGAAAATCCCTTGGGACGCAATTAAGAAGGAAGTGGGTTGAAAACCGGAAATGGTGACCTCTTCAAAAAGAGAGAAAATTGAAAAATTCTCTAAGTATAAGATCATACAAGTCAAAATTAAAGATGAAAAAGGCACAACTATGAGATCGTACAAGTAAAATTGGCAAGGGACATGGGAAATCATACAAAAGGATAGGTTGTATGATTTAGGTCATACACTGTACGATTTTGGGCATGTTGTATGATTTTCAACTACCCCATTTAATGTGGCATGTGTGAAAAAAATAATTGGAGAAAGAGCGGGAAAAGACAAAATTTTCAAATTAAATGTTGAGTTGTCAATCATCCAAGCTAGGAGGATGGAAAATATGCAAAGTGGCATAATTTTGAAAATAAATCATTTAGGGTTCAAATTAGGGTTTGATGAACAATTTAAATAGAGGATAAATTGGCAATTTTTAAACTGTACAAGAAATTCAAATTTTCTAGGAGGATGAAGGTGAAAAGCATGCAACCAAATGAAGAGGACCACATGGGTAATAAAATTCATCAGTTGTAACCTATAGATAAATTTGTGACCCATTTTCAAATTAGCACCAAGGAGAAATTTTTGCATTCAGAAGAATCGAACCGGAGAAGAAAAGGGGAAAAAGCTAGGGTTTGACTCCATTGAAGGGAAAATTTTGAATTTCAACCAAAAAGTAAGGAGGATTAGCAGTAGAAGGCATCCAAGTGAGAACTTGGTGGTGGAGAAATGTAAGTTAGGGTTTGGAAGAGTGATAACTTGGAGCCAGAATAGAGAAATTACAAAAGGAAGGAATTTTAAACCCTAAATAGAACAAAAGTAGCCAAAAACAAAGGGAAAAAGATAGTGGGAAGAAGGAGAAGTCTGTACAGCCATAAAATATAGCCAAAATTTTTGTTTTTGAAGATAAATTGTGCCAAGGGTGGAAAAGTTGGAAATTTGCTCTTGAAAAGCATTGAAAAGAGAGATCAAGGCAATTCGGCAAAGGAAGTGAAAATCATGAATTTTTGACAACCTAGGGTTTGAAAAGTTGTACTGTATGATTTGGCGGTAGAGTGTACGATCTCAAGAGAAAACTTGTGCAATTTTAGGTAGCTTTTTGGCTATTTTTATCCATATTCAAGCAAATCGTACAAAATCATACGAAATAGATGAAGGGGAGTAGTCAGGGAGGAAGACCGTATAGAGTAGTATGGGCTTGTACAATTTCATGTGATAGTTGTACGATTTGAGGGAGATAGAGAAGTTTGAAGATCGAATAATGATAGTTTGAAGGATTGTACGATCTAGAAAGGTTGCCCTAAAGGAAACCATACAAGAGTAGGAAGAAGAGTAGATTGTATGATTTTTAATAGATTATACAATTTGTAGTAGTTGTATAATTTCCAACATACTTCCAATTGCAAAATTGGTGATGTTCAATTAGCAAGACAACCGAAGGTATGGCAAGAAAATGATCTTAGCAGAAGAGTTTGGATACCGGTTGAGAAGGATTGCAACCAATAGGGTGGAATGATCACCAAGACATTTACACGAGAGAGAGTCATGGCCATGAAAGTACCAAGGGTGATAGTCTCAATCCCATGATTGGCGTGGTACTCATCCTTGGAGAAGAGGAGGATACAAGTCATGGAGAGGTTAGAGGTACTAGAGGGCTGACATAAGAAGAACACCACCAAGATATCGAGAGGAGAGAATGGCACAAGAAAGGGTTTCGAGAAGGGAATTGAGGAGTGAGGTACATATTCCAGATCAAAATGAGGATCTGAGTAGTGGACCTAAGGAAGGTCAGGTGGAGATAACAAATATTTCATTCGTACAACATGGAGGAGAAACATGCAGGTGATGGTGGAGTGATAAAAGAAACAAGAACCATCCATGGAGGAAATGGTTCGAGGAGGCTGGTGTAGTTGTAATAGCACAAGTGCCACCACACCAAAAAACCTTCTTCTACAATTATCTATTACAGATGGTCCAGGCGTATAATCCTACGACCAGAACTACCTTTGTCAATGTGGACAAGAGGTCGGTGAAAATAGAAGTGACAATGGATGCATTCAGGAAGACATTCGGATTGCTAGCATACGACACGAATATAGTTAAGAAGTTGGTTGATCCGATTGAGTCATATCGTATCATCACTTTGTTAACTAATGTGAAGTCATCAACTACAGCAAAGATCTCGGGTGCAGGAACTCGAGGGATCAAATAGAGCCAGCTGAAAGGAGATGATTGGCCATGTGCTATGAATACAGTAATGGCTCGACTGTCAGGGAATACACGAGCCATGGAGATGCCAATATGGATGGCTCAATATGTAGAAGGTATCACCCAAGGAATCAAGTATGATTGGGGTACCTATCTAGAAAGGAAAATGCATGAAGTACTGATAAAAAGACCAAAGAATTTTGGAATGACTTTCCATGCCATTGGATTGTTATTAAATGCTATCACAGAGTTGGGAATCTACTTTCTAGGGTTTATAGAACCTAGGAATGTGGAGGTAGGACAACCAACCATTTTGAGGTGGGAAAAGTCAGTACCCATTAAGAAGGAGACTCCGGAGAAGCCTCAAACAAAGAGGGAACAACAGGCCACGAAGGTACCAAAAGACACTCCTTCGGATGATGAGGATGTACATCCTTAGAGGAAAAGGACAAGGATATTGGAACCTAAACTGGAACAACAAGCAATGCAACAATGGCAGTAGGAGCAACCATCAGTTCAAGAAAGGGAGGAAAATGTGGAGAGACAAGTAAGCCCAATTCAAATAAGAATGAGATGACAATGGGAAATAATGGTAAAGAATCCCATTCCAGAGAAACAAGATGAGCCTGCACAGAAGGATCAGTAGGAGGAAGAATAATCAGATTTAAAAAAGATGGATCTAGATGACTAGAGTTGGGTAGAAGTAGAGAAGATGGTGGTATCTCCACAAATTTTCCAACGTGATGAATTTGAAATCCTGGATGCTTCAAATTTTTTGAAGAATATAGAGATGGGGCAGATAGCATAGGAAGTGACAACCACCACTCAGGAGGAAAAAGAGGAAACTGAAGTGAGAGTGGATGCCTCAGAGGAAGAGTCTAGGAAAAATAAGAAGCCCCATTACAAATTTGTGATGGGAGGAAGTTCAAAGCAAAATAACCCAAGTGATGTGCAAGAAGAGGTAAAAGCATCACAAGAATAGGAAGAACCTATTGTTGAGAAGGTCACAGCAATAGGAACATAGCAGAATCTAGAGGAAGAGTAGGTGACTGAAGAGCAACAGGTGGGCTCCACTAAAAAAGAAGAAGCCCAGGAACAGATGGAGCAACAACAATCTCAATAGGAGATTGTGAATATAGAAGATAATGAGGAGGAGGAGAATATTGTAGAATGGACTCCACCTCGGGAAAATATAGACATAGAGAGAGCACTTTGAGAGCTTGGGGGAAGCTCTAGCCACCACATGGAGGAAGAGGAAGAATGAACTCCTATAGAAGAGGAATGACAGAGAATGAGGACAAGTTACCTTTTGAAGGTACCACAGTTTAGCAAGATCAAAACGGAAGAGGAGGCGAAAGGAGTAGAAGATGATGTGGAACATTTCTTCTCATAGATAGGTGATGCCATAGCCAGTGCCAAATTATAGTTTTGTATTGGATGCATGGGAGAATTAAAGTTGTGGGAGGAACAAGTGTCTCTCGAATTGGAGAAAATAATAGAATGGGTGAGTAATAAGGAGCGTACAAGGAAAATCATAGATATTCATGTACAACACCCATGGAAGTTACCTAGGGAAGAGGTAACCACAATGTTGGGAAGAAATGACTTGCCAAAAGGAGTGATAACCAACTATAGACAGTATCCGAGGTTGTACTTGGATAGAACCAATCACCCGACTTGTCCAATGAACATAGGAGAATTGGAGTACAAGAGGGTCACTACATATTTGGCTATCACTCTGAGGAAGTTGAAATTTCTCACACATTGGATAGAGTGGTTGAGCATCGGATTGGAGCAGATTTATCAGCTCAAGGAAGCTCAGAAGGGGGAGATGAAAGCCACTCAAATAGAAATGATTGCAATGGAGGAAGAATTACAAAAGTGTAAGGCTATAATAGAGGAGAAAATAAAGAAACTGGAGGAAGATCTGACAAGCATAAAGGTTGAGTCTAAAACTAGACTTAATTTTCTTGAAGAAGAGAAGCGACAGATCTCCCAGATAGTAGAAGACAGGATTAAGGAGTTGGAGGCACAACTCAAGGTAAAGGATGAACAAATGACAACCTAGTTGGCTGAGAAAAATGAGCAAGTGGTGACACAGGCCAAGCAGATAGAAGAACTTCAAAAGGACAACAAAAGATACAATGAATTGGTCCTGGAGAAGCAAGCGTAGTTGAAGGCTAGGGAAGATATTGTTCGTGCCTTGGAGGCTGATATTCATCACCACCTAGAGACCATTGCTGAGAAGAATGAAGAACTTTAGGTGGTGACTCAAATAGAAGCCCACTTGTAGGAGAGGTTGAAGAGGAGTGCCACTGATCAAGAAAAACAAATGATGGAATTCCTGAAGACTACTGAAGAGAAGGCTAATTTCCATGGGGTGAAAGTAGTGGAAATGGGAAGCTACATAGCCAAGTTGAAGAATGAACATGCAATTCTTCAAACCAAAGTGACTGACTTGCAGGAGATAATTGTGGACTATGAGGCACAACTAAAGCAGAAAGGTCAGTCGATGAGGACACCGACCAAAGTAAAGGGGAGGGCAGATGTAGGCAGCAAATCCACCTCCCAGAAGAAGAGAAAGTGATCAAATGGATTTGCTCAATTTTGACAATTTTGATAGTTAGTACAAGTTTTTTAAACTGTACAACCAAGAGGGAAAACCGTACAAGGTGAAGGAAAACCATACAAGGTGCACTAAAATACAATGAAATGCATGGGAAATGTAATTTCAGGTTGAAATGGTGCATAGGTTTGATAATTAAAGTGTTAGACTTAGTAAAAGCCTTAATTAATGCATTCTGTTATGCATGGGCAGTTGTAAAATAACTAATTGCCTTAGGAACCACTTTGGAATGGCCTGGGCAATGTTATATAAGGCCCCATTTTCAAATTCGTAGGTTTGGTTGTTGTTGGATATTTGCTGGTGAGAATCTAAGTGAGTTAGACTAGTATGTTCTGAGTTATTGCAGTAATTGTTGTAGATCAGCCATATTGTAATTGCATTGATGATAGAATAAGATACAAATGAGCATGAATACATTTATTCTAGGTTGTGTATGATTCTGGCATGGATGAGTGATGATTTATGACTTAATCATGTTGCATGTGCTTTATGGTGAATATTTTGGTTAGTTTTATGCATTGTTGCAGTAGATTGTAAGAATATGATACTGGTGATGCTTGTATATTGATATGAGATGATGGTAGTAGAATTGAGGATGTATTGAACCCTATTGTATGATTTTTGGATGTAGCCACTTGAATTGCATCTCTCTCCAGCCCCATTGGTATGCTTTGCATGTTGTAGGAAAAGGATTAATTGGCATATTAAATCCTTACAAAACATATCTGAGAGAGATTGGCCCAGTAGAAAATCTAATTTTGCACTTGGATGTACCTTTTTTCCATACAAATCGTACACCATAGTTTGTACAAATCGTACAAATATAATTTACCCGATTTTGCAATTCAGGCGATCTAAGGAAACTTACCCGATTTGGTAGTTTTGTGGAATCGACTTGTGGAGTTACAAAACTATGTACGACAACCTCCAAAACTGAATCTGATAGTTTGGATGAGTGTAGAATCATACAAGCCATGCCACTGTATAATTTTGGATCATACAGTGTGTCGAACTGACTTTCGTACAAGTTGTTCATTGGGCGTAAAAGGGTAGTTTTAAGGACTGTATGGTCGTATGATTTGGTAAACAAGTTAAGGATAATACATTGATCATTATAAGAATTAGAAAATCACCTCCCCATTGGGAATACTACACCTCTATTCTATAGCCCAAATGGGTTGACACATATTTACATGCACTCATCAATCAATCAACAACAAAAATTTGAATAGGCATTTGTTCTATTTGTACTTTGGACCATCTTGCATTGGTTGCAAAAGAAAAGTAGTCATAAGTTAAATTCACAAAAAAATAGTATGAAATTGTAAAATTTCATATGGAATCAACCAAATAATTGCATTGCATTTGCAATCATCCACTTGCATTCATCATCAACATTTTCCATTTTCTTTTTCTTTTTCTCTCTTCTCCCCCTTTTCTTATTTCCTCCCCTTCCTTTCTTTATCTTCTTCTTCTTTCTTATTCCTCTTTTCTTCTTATCTTCTCCCTCCTAGATTCTTGATCAATGTTGTATGGTCACGCTTCGAGCAGCTACATACCTTTGATTAGATTCCATTATTCTCTTCCCTCCTTCACCTTCTACTTTCTCCTATCACATTTTTGTACTAAACTATTTTCCACACAATGTAGTACAAAAAGGGGCAAATGTAGACACCCAAAAGTCACATATTTCTACATCTACGTACTTGTAGATATTTCTAAACATTTTTAGGTTTGCATAGACCATCCTAGATATTTCTAGGCTATTGTGGACCAACACAGACCATTGTATACTACTGTAGACCACTCTATACCAGTGTAGACCACTCTAGATTATTGTAGACCTTTGTAGACCTATGTAGGCCATTTCACTAGTCTATAGGCATGAAACCCTACTAAAATACACAATTCATGACCCAACTACCTTCTATCTATTAGGAGGTCATCTATCAGTTACCTAAGGTAACCTAAGCCATTTTCCCACACCTAATTAGGACCCCACAAGACTATTAGTTCCCAAAACTCCTAATTAAGTTAATTGAATTTCTAATTGTAAAGTCACTTCACTTAAGTGCACTTTATGACTTAAAAAGGTTAATTAGGATTCTAAACCTAAATTAGTCCTAATTATTCCCTCACACATGTGTGCACCCACTTAGTTAGGATATTTAGGGAAACCCTAACCTAACCTAGGATCTAACTAACCCTAGTCATCCCTAATATCTCCTCACACATGTGTGAGGATGAGATATTTCTCTAGGCTATGAGGATTTGACACCTAGTCAAAACCCTAACCTAACTCCAACATGGAGTAACCCTAAGGGTTGGTATATCTATCCCATCCTCTTGACCTCACCTTTGCCTATAAATAGAACCCCCCCTCTAATTAACTCTCTCTCCCCATTTTAGCTAACTTATAGAAACTCTACAAAAATCCTGTTAAAAACCCTACTTTCAATTGTGGATGGTAAAAACAACATCTAAACACCTCAATAGCCCATCCAAATGAAGGATATCCACTAGAAAGCACCTATAGTTGGGTTCACTCCTTGACCTATGAACCCAAGTTCTAGATCACCCCCTACCCTGCGATATGGTCATACAGTTAATATATCATAGAAAAAACCTTAAGTAAGATTTATTTCATGTTTTTATAGTAGTTGCACTTCATTTCTTGTCTTATTTCATGTTTATAATGTCATTTTGTTTTTATCAATACAATGAACTAACACTATTTTACAGGCCTTCCAACAATAGCAAAACACCCGTAAAAATAGCAAATATAGTAGTAGCAACAAAACACGGCTCACAACATTAAAGCCCACCTACATTCAAGGGGACCCAAGAGAAACCATCAGAGTGCTTTATGTTTTGTTAAGAAATAAAAGGAGATTCACCTTGTAACCTTTGTATCAGTTTCTCAATAAAACAAGTTTAAAGCATTTTTGAGCATGTTAAATTATCATTGTTAATTTGCTTGATCAAATGGTATAATTTTGGTATGCTTCAATATACAAGCAAACATTATGTTATTCAAAAGTCAAGTTTTTTTAAATAGTAAAACCATATTTTATTTTTCATTGCCTTCATCTTTCGGTATTCATAACAGTGAACTTAGCAACTATTCTACATCCACACATTCAGATTAACATAGTTTGTCATACATGGAACAATTCACACAACCAAAAAATTTCCATTTTCAACCAAGGTTTCATTTATTATACCATTGGCTTTAATTTTCTTTCACATGTTGTACTTAGTATGGCACTGAGAGGGGGTGGTGAATCAGTGTAGCATTCCAACACATTAATAAATAGCTCTAAAAATTGCAACAGATAAAACTTATAAACAGATATAATAAGTACCGCAAGAGAACATCACACAACACAGATTTTTAACGAGGTTCACCAAAATGGCTACTCCTCAAAAATAATGGTTGCTTGGACTCCCATCCAAATCCAGCCTCTTGCAAAGCACCAACTTTACAATTTGTTTACCAGCACCAACTGGAAGGAGCACCCACCCCTTATTTTTTTGCATCAACAGAAAGGAGCACCAACCCCTAATTTGCCAGCACCAACTGGACTTCAATTTTGAATAAATTTTTTTGACATATACCTTTGTTATTGCAAGACTCTAACTGGTCTACATCACCTTTGCAATCTCTATGCACTCTGCTCTCTCTTGCGTAATCACTTCACACAGTCTGTTGCACTGCTACAACAAGACTTTGCAATCAACTTTGCCCTTCGTGCTTCTCTGCACACTCTACTCTCTGTGCACACGCTTCGCACACTCTGTGTCATTTCACATTCTACTCTCTGTGCGTATTCACAATCGAACTTCGAACAACTCGACATGACCAGCTCAAATTATACACTTCGCTATCATTTTTCTAGTTCTGTGCTATCTATGCTTTTACAGCCACATATCACACACGATACTCACACACACAGACTATTGCTTCGCACTCAGCTTGAATCAAAATGACTCAACATCTACTCTCCATGCACTTCAGTCACACAAGTTCGATACGACTCGCTCTCTGCTCTACACGAACTTCACTTTCACAAACACTATACTCGCATTCGCACTTTATCTTCACACCACATTTTTTCAAACTCGAAGAAGCCCTCCTTTTATAGAAGAAAATTTAGGAACAAACCCTAAAATAACGTTGACTGAGAAACCCTAAAAAATGTCAGCTGCAAAACCCTAAAATTCGTCGACTGTAACCCTAAGAATTTCTACTGCAAAACCCTAGAAATTGTTGGCTGCAAAACCCTAACATCCGTCGGCCCAGATTTAACTTTTGAACTTCTATCCTCTGCATCTGAATGACTTCTAAACTGCCTGTCCATTGGATCATTAGATCTAACTGACTGTATTGACAATAATGACAATACTCCTGCAACACCTTGCTCAACACTGAACTCCTATCCATTGTACTTTGGCTGCACCTTGTTGTTCAATAAACTCTTTTCCATTGCATCAATAAATTTGTTTGACTATGTTGACAACAATGACAATACTGTTTGTTGCACCTTGCTCAACAATCTCCCCCTTTGGAATTGTTGGCAACACATGTGAAATTTTCCTGTAAATCTTCTCCCCCTTTGACAATAATACCAAAGGGCTGCTGCAGACTCCCCCTGAGTCTATGCACAACATTCTTAGACACAAATTATTGCAATTAGCAAATATTCCAAGCATGAACAAGAAGAAAAACAAGTACACAAATGCTCCCCCTGAGAATGTGATCCCAAGCTAGTCACTTCTTGGGAATTTTAACCACTCAACCAATCTGCATCTTTAGGATACCATAACCCATACTCCATAGTACCCTTGTAATATTATAGAAGACTCTGTCTCTTTGCTTGCACTGACTGGTGGACCTCTTCTTCACTTGAAGAATCCTCACTCCAATCTAACTTTAGCTGTGTTGGATGCCAGAATTTCTATCCATTGACACTCTGTATTCTGTACTCTGTCACCTTCAATGCTCAGTCAATAGGCTCAATTATCTTTACTCAACCAATCATCTCTCACACAACCCTAGTCCAAGAATGTATCAACCAAATCTTGTTCAGTACTGTACCAATACTGTAGTATTACTGTCAACTTTGTGCATGCATAAAATACTGTACCTCAACACAAATTAGATCCATTTTTACATTTGCAGCTTTGTCTAAGTTTTCTGCAGTCAACGCTGGTCACCCCTTACTTTCAACTATTCAAATCTGGAGAAGACATTTTGTCAAACACTTCACGACCAACCATTCATCTCTTTACTCAGCCTTATACTTCTTAACCTTGGATTGGCATTTTATTAACAGTTAAAATGAAACTGTCTGAGAATTAAATAATTCCACCAAGGCACCATGAAACTTCTAACAATATTTACATCAATGAATGGAACATATACATGCTTCTTTTATCGAAATATAAATACATAGCTAGAGCAAAAATTCTTCCACTAATCAAATTATCTGAACTGTTACATTTCATGGCTTCGAACAGTTACAATAAGAACCATCAACAGTACAACAATGACATACAACAATACTAGAAATGGTGGACACTCTCCATTTAATCTCCAGCCTTCATGGCACTTCCACAAACAACTATATGAATTGAAATAAATTTAAACAACTATAGTGCAACTCCTCCTTACTACTTGCCTTTCATCCTCAGGTTAACCCAACAAACATATAAGAGCAATAAAATAAAACCTTTTTCAAAATGCTCCCCCTGAGGATGTGTTACCTGGAGTTGCTTAGTGCAGTAGAAGAGCAGTCTCCTTTAGTTCAAGGAGACACGATTTCCTCTCTTCTTTCTTTCTCTAGACTTTCTTGACCTCGAGCTTGGATTTTTCACCTGCGTCCCTATTTTGCATCATTGTGTGAACTCGAATATCTCTCTGGTGTGGTTGTCTCTTATGCATCCATGATGAATGATTATTTTCCTTTCTTCTATGAACCTAATTTATTCCCTGTCTATGTTGTGTTCTTTGCGTCTTATGAAATCTACTTTTTTGCCTTAGATTTGATACAAAAGAGCTTGGACAAAACCTTGCTATGTGCCCATGATCATTGCATTGAAAACATTGTACAAAGTGTTCACTTAGATATGCAGATGTATTTCAACTAGCATAACTCTTTGATTTATTATTTAATCCACAATAAGTTGCCTTGTGACCATACTGGTTACATCTGAAACAATAGCCATTAAAAGTGTTAGCATGAAAAGAGTGAGAGTGGTAGAACCTCTTTTGTTGTGGCTGCTTTGCTGTAAATCTCCTTTGATATTTTCTTTATTTTGAAGATACAGCTTTAACCTTTTCTTGCTCGAACCCTTCAATAGTGATCTTCTTCTTCTCTATAGAATTGGAAGATAAAGGTTGTTCAGCTTCATATCCAAGACCATGTTTAACTATGGAGCTTTTCTGATGACTTATCATTTTATCTGGAAATTTTGTGCTCTTATCTAATTTAATATTTGTATTGGCCTCTTCTAGTTGTTTCTTCAATGAAACAATCTCTTCTTCTTGTTTGTGGCAAATAATCTCTTTCTCATTGATCTGTGACCTGAGAGTTTCCTCAATCCTTTTAGACTCTTCTACTTGCAGCTTTAGATTACTAACTACTTTGTTAGAATCCTCTTCATGTTTGTTACACACATTGACTTTATCATTCAGCTGTGACTTCAAGTCTTCTTCTATTTTCTTGGCATTTTGGAATTGTAAGAACATATTTTCAATCTCATCCCCATATTCTCCCAATTTCTTGGACAATCTTTTGTTATTTTTCTTTTCTATACTCAACTCTTCAAGAGCAGAGATCAACTCACCTTCCCAGTCTACTTCAGCATTGAGGTTTTTATTATCTCGCTCAGTGTTCACTCCTTCTGCCTTTTCTGGTTCAATTTCCTCTACCACAAAAACTGAAACTGGCTGAGATGTCTTTTTGAAGGAGGTTCTATTCTTCTTACTTGGAGCTGTAATTTGATCTTCATTCCAATTTGCTTCTGCATTCATTTCTTCTTTATTACATTCATGTTCTGATTCTATTTCTTCTTCATCTTCACTGCTACTAAACCCATAACACTGACGTTCATTATGCCTGAGTTGATCAAAACATTCTGAACCTTGAGAACCTGTATTATGACCGAGTTGACTCTTGGAATTTTATCCATTGTTTGATTCATCTCTTGAATATGCAGCAATAATGAATTTATCTTTATTTTCTTTTATGACCCTGTGTGATATTTTCTTCTTGTGTCTCATGGTTCCATTCTTGCCTTTCTTTGCCATTAGAGTATTAATCCAAGATCAACCCTAGCTGATTTAGCCTTTAAAGGGAACTTGGCTCTAGTACCAATTGATGTACTTAGTATGGCACTGAGAGGGGGGGGTGAATCAGTGTAGCATTCCAACACATGAATAAATAGCTCTAAAAATTGTAGCAAATAAAACTTATAAACAGATATAATAAGTACCGCAAGAGAACATCACACAACACATATTTTTAATGAGGTTCATCAAAATGGCTACTCCTCAAAAAGAATGGCTGCTTGGACTCCCATCCAAATCCAGCCTCTTGCAAAGCACCAACTTTTCAATTTGTTTACCAGCACCAACTAGAAGGAGCACCCACCCCTTATTTTTCTGCATCAACAGAAAGGAGCACCAACCCCTAATTTTCCAGCACCAACTAGACTTCAATTTTGAATAAAAATGTTTGACATATACCTTTGTTATTGCAAGACTCTAACTGGTCTACATCACCTTTGCAATCTCTACGTACTCTGCTCTCTCTTGCGCAATCACTTCACATAGTCTGCTGCACTACTACAGCCAGACTTTGCAATCAACTTTGCCCTTCGTGCTTCTCTGCACACTCTACTTTCTTGTGCACACGCTTCGCACACTCTGTGTCATTTCACATTCTGCTCTCTGGGCGTATTCACAATCAAACTTCGAACAACTCGACATGACCAGCTCACATTATACACTTCGCTATCATTTTGCCAGTTCTGCACTATCTGTGCTTTTACAGCCGCATATCGCACATGATACTCACACACACGGACTATTGCTTCGCACTTAGCTTGAATCAAAATGACTCAACATCTACTCTCTATGCACTTCATTCGCACAAGTTTGATACGACTCGCTCTCTGCTCAACATGAACTTCACTTTCACAAACACTATACTCGCATTCGCACTTTATCTTCACACCACATTTTTTCAAACTCGAAGAAGCCCTCCTTTTATAGAAGAAATTTTAGGAACAAACCCTAAAAGAATGTCGACTGAGAAACCCTAAAAATTGTCGGCTACCAAACCCTAAAATCCATCGACTGTAACCCTAAGAATGTCGGCTGCAAAACCCTATAAATTGTCAGCTACAAAACCCTAACATTCATCGGCCTAGATTTAACTTTTGAACTTCTATCCTCTACATCTGAATGAATTCTGAACTGCCTGTCCATTGGATCATTAGATCTAACTGACTGTATTGACAACAATGACAATAATCCTGCAACACCTTGCTCAACACTAAACTCCTATCCATTGTACTTTGGCTGCACCTTGCTGTTCAATAAACTCTTTTCCATTGCATCAATAAATTTGTCTGACTGTGTTGACAACAATGACAATATTGTTTGCTGCCCCTTGCTCAACATCACAAAATAAATCTAAAATGTTTGCACATAGAATAATGCAATTTTTATTGACCTATAAGTTCACTTTCTTGCTCTGAAGATCGTATCCACTTTCTCTTCACACCTGCCAGTTGAATGCACTCCATCCTCCACCGTTATCCTTATTTTGTTTATCCCTTCCCCTCGTATCCTCTCAACTCAATGTCATTAATCCAACATTATGGCACCCTTATGTTTTCACACTCCACATTTTCATTAAATAAAAACAACCATCGTGTACTCCCTGCTCATACGGAGTTCTTTCTCCCATCAACAACAAGTAATGAATAAAATAACCTTTCCCACTAAGCATATTTGTTGGAACAACACTAATTTCTTTGTGGAGTAAAATGTGGTCTTCCAACCACCCATGTTGTCAACCATCAATGCTTTGTGTGGAGCTTCACTTCCCTTTATCCATTGTTTTTCCACATCTTTATAAGTATTTAAAAACAAAGATGCGAATAAAAAAACACATCCACCACACTTTGCTTAACATTTATTTTTTTTAAAGGTAAGGAATAAAGTAATTATTCTTCTTTGTAAAAATAACCTTTCCCTAAAGTAATAAAAAAATAAGGATAAGCTTTATTCAAATCAAATTAAAGATATTTTTTCCAAAACTAAAACATCTTCTTTATCACTTTTAATCATTCAAGCCAATAATAGAGCATTTCATAAATTAGTCATACACACTCATGTATCAATAGCACACAATAATATGACTAATCAAACTAGTGGCTTCCATCATCATCGCCACCTCAAAATATTTCTCATTCATTGCCAGAATGCACTATTCAAACCAAATTAACTCATGCAATAATGCACCTGAATGATATGCAAATATGAGTTTCCATGTGCTCGTGAGCTAAATCATCATTTTATTTTTTATGTTTTCCACTGACTTTCTTCTCTTTGTTGCCTTTCTCAAACTAACCTACACTCAAATTGTAGCGACCCTGGGAATGCACGCACCGGTCCCTTTTCTAAAAACCCTACGTGTAATGCTATTTAAAATACCAAAGATAAAATGGAAAAACAAGACGAAAACACATATAACACAAAATAATCAAGACAAATCTCTTTATTGATATTGAAGCTCAGTTACATGTTGGTCCCTCTTAGGGATACCCATTTTGATACTATAAATTACAAATAGGCAAGGAGTTCCCCTTCCGCAAAGAGGTGGTGCGCTTATAAAATCTTCTCGGTTCCGCACATGGAAATGTATGAGGACTTACAGATGCCTCCTTCTCTAGGTCTATTTCCTAGAGGGATCCCTTTTGCTTTTGTATGTTGTAATCTTCGTTCGATGTACATGTGGCCCTACAAGCAATGAAACAACAACACACATTTAGGTATCCGAGATTGCCTCCCTGAATGAGGTTGTTAGTAATAAAATAATGTAATGGAAATATGATAAAACTATGCCATGAAATCATGTAAATATATGCTAATGATATAAGAAAATAGAATAAAATATGTTATGTCTATCTAAGCTAAGCCTACGGGCCACTTTCCAAGACAACAGCTACTAAAGTAAACCTTGCCCTCTTTGCCCCAAAGCTATGGGTCAAATACTATGATCTAATTTTGAAGAAAGTAGGTATTATGCTCTTCAATTCGTCAAACCTCCATCGTATATGTGATCTCAAAGAGAACTCTCCAAGTCTCAAAAGCTCTCCTCAAGAAGATGTCTCTCTAAAATGATCTCTTGTATGATCTCTTAAGATAAAAGATACAAGATCTCTGGATATGATTTGGATCCTTTGGTTCTTTTAGGCTTGCACCTTTTATAGTGTGAAACCCTAGGTCTATGTCCAAGCCCTAGAAATTAATTTCTCATGCATAGTGCAAGTTAGCATGAGAATATTTTGTCCATTTTCTATATTTGAAGGCTAGTTAACTAAAATCTAAATGCCCACTTGAGTCTTCTATGCGAACTGGTCGTTAGCATGAGAAGATTTTGTCCTTTTTTTATGCTTGGAGTTCAATTAACTTAAGTCTAAATGCAAACTTAAACCTCCCATGTGAACTGATCATGAAAATAATTGCAAAGTCACTCCTGCTCACCTTTATTGCATGCAGACTGCCACTTCCACCCAAGATTGGGCATGTTTGTCAGTAAACCACTTCTTATGGATTAGCTGATGTCATCTATAGTGGCTAAAATCTGGCCATTGTTTTTAGCGGCTAAGGTATGGATGCTCTAGGCTTGAGTGGATAGAATCTGGTCGCCCTTGGCTTGAGCGGCCAAGCTTGAATGGCTTGAAAAGGCCCCAAATGAGTGGTGAGAACCATTGTTTATGCTTGGAAAGTCCAATATTATGTCTTATGATATTATGAGTGTGTCTATGTAAGTAGCTCCCCTAAGCATGATATATTTAAGTGTCTACAAATACCCTTTTTGTGATGCACTGTGTGGAAAACACAATGCTGAGCAAAAACATAGATTGATCTGCTTGTAGGGTATACGGTGATCAATGGTCTGATCAACTTCGGATGGCTCAATCATGCAATATGGCAGGCATCCCTTAAATCATTGCATCAATGTTTAGAGGACTTAGCTCAATGGCTTTTGCATGTTAAACTATAGTCTTTACTCAAAATCAATCAGTTAGCTTCAGCTACTACAACAATTTTGACCGGTAGGAGAGCTACAATTGAAGATGTCATGTCTGGTTACGTTCCTAGAAAATAAGGAAAATTTGTGATTAATGTATGCAATGATTCATAGGAAGAACATGATTTTTCTATGAACGAGTGATATTTTGTTGATTTTGATTATAATTATGTTGAAGCTTTGAACTACTTCCTCACAGAATGAATTGGTGAGGAAATGACAATGAATGAAGCGACAAGTTGCTTGACCAATATGACTAATTTGGTTCCTTTCTAGCATTTTTTGCTTTTAGTGTGCAATCCCAAATCCAAGTGTGATTCTAATTTTTTATGATAATAATCCATCCTTATATAGAGGAGCGGTCCGGCTATCAATAGACTTCTTAGGTAGTTAGGATGAGTGATTCTATTTATGCCTAGATTGTATCACTTTGACTTAATATTTATGATCTCATAGGGGAACTAGGATGATCCTTTCGCACCTACGGAGCAGTCTGACCATCTTGGTCTTCTTTGGGATTTGAAGGGTGGCACATAGTAATTTTAAAATGAGTTGCTTTTTCCCCAAGTGGCCTTATGGTTACTTACTCGTCTCACAAAATAACATGGAGTGCAAGTCGTTGCAATCACTGAGTGGATAGAGTAGGTAACTAGATACGAGGCCTGCTTGAGATTGTGATTTTATGTATTTTTTTGTTATTTTGAACATTATGATGATCCTAAACCATCAAAGTGTGATTATTTGGTATTTATGCTATTCACTTATTGAAGGAACTACTTTACTTTGATCTATGGGCCTGGTCAATGTTAGGTCCAGTGGCCTCTAAGTTCCTGCTTGTAGCCACTATCACCTTAAGTGGCCAAGAAGCTTGGGCTACTGACATTAGCAGCGACCAAGGCATAATTAAGGAAATATAAAATTTGCAATTCTAGGGTTTGACTTGTCATTTTCACTATTGAAGATTCTATTTTAAGAGCTCTGGTGCAGCAGCGATGGTTGCGACTTCAAAAATTGCTAGTGTTGAATACATGGCTACACGGGACGAGACATCAACTACTGGAGGAGCTAGATCTTCTCGAGTATTTCTCTTCAAAACCCTAGCTCTCTTTTCTTCATCTAAGTAAAATTGAACTTCACTAAATAATGAGCAAAAATAACCTCACTAAACCTACTAGAAATGAATAAACTCTGTAATTAGGCTTAGGTTCCCTTTTGCTATGATGGGTTAGTCCACAATTTTGCTATCTGTTAGTGGCTTCAACCTAGGGTTTTTTGAATTTTCTAGTTATTCACCTGCTGCTGCCATTTTGGGCATTTTTAATTTAGCCTAGTTTTTATGCTTGGGTAGGGGATTTGGTTTCCATTTTCTTGTTTCCCCCCACTCTGTTATTTTTTTTAAGTCATTTTGTTAAATTTGTATTTTTTTTTATTTTTTGGCTAAGGGTTCATGGGTTTGTCGTGTCGCACCTTGGCCACTGTCTCTCAGAGTGGCCGACTTTGAGTCACTGTCACTTAGAGTGGCCAAGCTTGAATCCCAATGGTCAAAATTTTAACCATTGGACGTTGGTCGCTGCTACCGCCAACGGCCAAGTTTTGGTTGCTATAGGCAACAACGACTAAAACTTAAGCCTTGTTTTTTGCATTGTGTATTGATTTTTATGATTTTTTTGACTTTTGAATTTTTGCTTTGCTTTATTAGGTGCAATTTATTCTTCTTTTGCTTAGATTTTAGAGTAAATAATACTCTTTTGCACCATTTTCATGTTTATTGTGAATCATGCCTTAGATGTGTTGTAGTTATATTTTGTCTTTCTTCTACTTTGTTTAGATCCTCACTGCTTGGGATCAAGACCCAAAGCTCTTGCTTGAATTGCTTCCTGGATTTTATGACATTGACTGGGAGTGGTTTAAGGCCTGTGGTCTATAGTACATCATTAGGTTACCCCATATTATGGTCGATCAGGCTTATCTTATAGCCTTAGCCCATCGTTGGGACCCACGGACCAACACCTTCCACCTTCCACCCGATGAGATGACTATCATGTGGAAGGATGTTTACAATATCTTTTAGATCCCATTCGATGGGGTGACCATTGTTTCATCAACCATTAATGATCAAGTGGTCTTCTATGCTCAAGTTTTTGGAGCATGCTCTGCATAGGACCTTCGAGAGACTGGATTCAGGGGAGTACCTATCAAGGCTTGGTATGATGCTCATGTTTTCATAGTGAGGCATGTCGTGTTGCTGATGGTGATTAGAAACATTCTTATCCTGAACTGCTTGGGTTTGAGGTTCCCTTGGAACCTCCTGGTGATGTTTTAGGACCTACTAGATAGTGAGGAGCCTATCATCTATGCATGGGTTAGATTGCTATTAGCTCAATGCTATGATGAGTTGTACCACATCCGTCGGCCAGGATGCGTTAGCATTGCTTGCAATTTTCTCTTATAATTTTTGGGATGGGAACACATTAAGGTAGATCATCCTAATGGGCACCTAGCCGAGATCACATCTACTGAGGCTTGAGCATAGTACTATGCTGCCAAATGGGATCGATAGCATGAGAAGCATAAGAGTCACACTTTTGTAGGGGAGTTGTCCCACTACATTGAGGCTTTCACCAGACTATTTTCTAGAGATGTCGTGTGGTGGCCTTACTATGAGTGTCCTATTTTGTATGATCCAGCTAGTTTTACTACCAAGACATGATAAGAGTGATGGCTTGTTGGCCATAAGATTGCCATCCAGGAGTATTTCTTCTACTCTCGGGTTCTTCATCAGTGAGGATTACAACAAGATGTGCCCTTGGTACCATTTTTTTATAGGTGCCTCATAGTAGAGAAGGATCTACCTCCATGATAGGTCACAGAGCTTGTAGACGAGGAGGATGCCATAGTTGTAGACCCTACAGTGGTTGGGGGAGTTATAAAAGCCTACTCTCAATGGTGGGGTGATCAAATGTGGCATGGCATCGATAGCTTAGGGTACAAGAATGATGGTGGGAGTGATGGCATAGATCCGAAAGGATGCAGGGTTTGATCCAAGATCGAGGTATGGGGCCAATCGATAGAGTAGGTGGAAATAGAGGATCTTGATGTTCCTGAGGAGGAGGAAGAGTTAGAGCCTGAGGAGAGAGACTCTCCTCTGAGAGCACAGTTGCATGAGGTCGAGGTTGAACTCTAGGATACTAATATCTAGGTACAGTGGTGAGATGCTACAATTGAGTAGCTCATAGCATAGATATAGGCTCTATAGGCTACTATTGGCGGTGGCGATGTCAAGATACAGTTTATTGTTCCTCCTTCTACACCAAAGGAGGTTCCAACAATAGGATCAAGGGCATATGTGGGATGACTTTAGTCCTTGTTGGATGAGCATGAGGAGTGGATCTAAGGACTCCAATATCATGTTACAATCCTTCAGATGTAGTTCATGAGGCACGAGATTATCCCTAAGGATCCAGTAGGTGCAGGTGGTTCGTAGGTCAGTGAGCACTCTACCTTGGGGTAGTCTTCCATCCATCCTAGCCAACGGACTTGAACTCAAACAGAGAGACTGATAGGATCGCATCACTTGACTCACAACACCACCACAAGGGGAGATGACACTAGAGGAGATGGTGCAGGGGGCTCAAGCCCAATATTTGATTGATGCTCTACTTTGTCCTTGATCCATTTTTGAGGTCAACTGACCTACATGACTTTAGCCCACTGGCATTGGACTTAACACACATACTTTTATGATAGATTTGCCTTTTATGACTCATTATGTGTATCGTTTATTGCTTATATTTTTGTTATTATTGTGTTTTATGATATGATACGATGATGATATTATTATGATTTGATGAATATGCTAGATGATAGATGATATTTGAAGATGCTGATTGATGTGTAGATGTTTTTATGATTTGATGATATGATGCAATGCATTTTTATGATGAATGATGAATTTATGATTTGGTATGCAAATGAATATTGCCTATGTGTTTTATGATGTGGTTTATGGATGATTAATGACTTGTTTTCGTGGATGCAAATGTTATTGTTAAATGCATGTTTAATTTTTGCTTTATTTATATGCATCTAACTTATGTGATGGAATGGCATAAACGAACCTATATGCTCTAATCACTTAAAACATATGGAATGCATATGACATTGACAATCTTAATGGGTGATACCACAAAAGTAAAAAAAAATAATAATCATGAATTTAAATAATCAATCTTATCATAAGAATTGATTAAGTATTCATATATGAGATGTAATGGTGTGTAATGTATTTTATTAATAAGTTTCTGTAAATTAAAAGATATAAAGTATTTAGTGGCCATCTATATACTATTTCTAATATATATGCGGTATTTGTCCTACTATGTTGATACCCCCTAATTTATAGAATCTTATAAAGAATATGATGGTGTGAATGATGTTATGATTTGTTGCTATGTAATTATTTTTGGGGCTTTTCAGAGATTCAAACACTCTAGGTACCCTATCAAAAACTGTCTACTTACCACTCAGACTTTTAAAAAGTAAGGATTTTACCATGGACCTGGTTTTTCATGATCTCTATGTGTGAATGTGATTTCTATATTTTGAGGTGGAATTCAAGTATTTCCTCTGATGTTAGCCGGGATTCTTTCATCTCATTGCTAAGATCAAGGATTATCAAGTGTTCATCTCATCCTTATATTGGACTTAGTTGGACTATACCACTAGGAAATATTTGGTTACCTAAGCTAGCTCATCCACATTCAAAAATTGATCTTTACAAATGCATTAAGCAGTTATGATAGACACATCGTCATGCGTAAGGATTTCTCCTTCCAGTTTTATACAATGCTAAGAATTCCAGGGATTCAAGATTTATTCCCTTCTTTTTGGCTTATTTCTGGCTTTGGATTTTTGCTCATATGTAGTGATGAAAATCACTATTTATTTTGATTGATTTTTTCTTTGAGCTGAGATTTTTTTGTAGTGATGATAATCACTATTTATTTTGCTCGTACGTAGTGATGAAATCACTGTTTATTTTTTATTGATTTTTTGATCTTGATTTTTTTGTAATTTCTGAATTTATGCTTTGTGTATCGAATTATTGCTTTGAAATTTGGACTGTATTCTTGGCTTTTTGAATGTGTACTTTGCTTTGGGATTTTGATTATTTTGATTTAAGCAAGGGATTTGGATAGGGTAAAGCTTGTCCTTTTGCCAATTCTTAGCACCTTTAAACCGATTGCACAGGGGGATAAGCAAGGATAATCCTTTTCACTTAAGGTAACCTAGACCGCTTTACAACTTTCATCTTTTCCTTGTACCAGCTAGGATTTTAGTGTTTCAATTAGTGACGGGATCTTGAATATCCAAGTCTTTATCATAGCTAGTCCTTACCTTCTACTAATCAAAGTTATTTTCCTCAAAAGTTGATAAGATCACTAGGTGTGGTTGTCTAATCAAAAATCCTTAGTATCCTATGTATAGCAAAAAATAATGGTTATGTTGAAAAACACAATTACACACATGTGGGTGGAGGTATGGATATGATTTGACTTGTGCGACGAACTATGGTATCAATTTTAAGACTCTCATGACATACATTTGTAATGTATGTGAAAATGTAATACAATGATGTGGATGCAAAATATGAAGTGTAATGTTTTTTGTATTCTTGATTTATTTGACCAAAGGACATATTATGCCTTTGGGGTTTTTGTTATTGATTTTGACCAAGCGGTTTGAATTACCCTTGGAGATTTTGATTTTATGGGATTTGACCAAGCGGTTTGAGTTACCCTTGGAGCCTTTTTGAATTGATTTTGACCAAGTGATTTGAATTACCCTTGGAGCCTTTTGATTGATGTTTGACCAAGTGGTATGAATTACCCTTGGAGCATTTTGAATTGATGTTTGACCAAGTGGTATGAATTACCCTTGGAGCCTTTTGAATTGATGTTTGACCAAGCGGTATGAATTACCCTTGGAGCCTTTTGAATTGATGTTTGACCAAGCGATATGAATTACCCTTGGAGCCTTTTGAATTGATGTTTGACCAAGTGGTATGAATTACCCTTGGAGCATTTTGAATGATTTTGGTTTTGACCAATCGGTATGAATTGCCCTTAGAGATTTTTACATTGATTTTTGACCAAGAGACATAAATTACCCTTGGAGCCTCTAATTGAATTTTTGAATTTTATTTTTTTATGATTTGTTTGTATTTTTGACATATTTGAATGTTTTTGAATTTTATGAAATATTTGAATGTTTTTGTGTTTTATGACATATTTGAATGTTTTTGTGTTTTATGACATATTTGAATGTTTTTGTGTTTTATGTATAAAATGTATTTAAGTGAATGATATTGAGAGGTTCAGGCTATTCAAAACCATCTAATGATATAAGGTGATATGCTCCAGGACCAACTCTCTATGAAATCATGTATGGACCTATCAAGTTTACCGCAAACTTATCTCGCAAATGCGACGACAAATTTGAATTCTGCTGGTTTTCTTTGAGCACTAGATCTCCAACCTTGAATTTCCTTAGGTGGAATTTACTATTGTAAGCTCGTACAAGGCCTTAGAAGAGTCCTTTGACCTGGTTTACTATGAGCAAGGATTCAACAAAGATATTCAATCTTTTGATGTCCATTGCTATGGTTTTTTGGAGTCCTAAGATCAATGCCTCATATTCTATATTATTGTTTGTGCATAGGAAGTATAGTTTGAATGATAAGGCTAATGGAGCACCATGCGGTATGATAAAGACAATCCTTGCTCTACCTCCTTGTTCACACTTCAAATCATCAAAGAATAATGACATATATTTTTATTTCTTAGGTTCTTCAAGTTCTGGTGGATCTAATAGTGCAAAGACCGCATCATCAAGAAATTCTATGGTGATATGACGTACGTCGTATGGCTCAACATGTAGTGTCACAATTTTTGAGTTGCAAAGATCACTGCTAAACACAACTTTTAGACATACACATATCCTAGCTCATATCTCACCAAGGTGCGGCTAATGTAATATATGGCTTGCTCTTTGTCTTGTGCATTATTTTGGGCTAACATGGTGCCCAATACAAAATCAATAGCCGATATATATAGTAAAAATGATATCTGGCCTTAGTGGAGCTAATACTGGTGGTGTTGCCACATACATTTTGATCTCTGCAAAGGCTTGATGTCATTCTTTGTCCCAATGAAAGGGGACTTCCTTGCATAGCAACCTATTCATAGGTCTACATTTGTTTGATAATTGCATGAGAATATTTTGATGGATGCTATATTGGCTTAATGTTGTTAGGGGTGGCTATTTCCAATATATCCTTTACCTTTGCAGGATCTACCTTGATGCCTCTCTTGGATAATATGAATCCTAAAATCTTGCCAGAAGTTACGCCAAATATGCACTTCTTAGGATTCAATCAGACATTATGTTCTATGAGGTGATCAAATACTTGTATAAGGACTTCTGTATGCTCTTACCATAATAGGGACTTGGCTAGTAAGTCATCCATGTAATCTTACAATATTAAGCATATAGTCATGGAATATGTATGTCATGGCCTGCTAATATATGGCACCAGCATTTTTGAGACCGAATGGCATCACTTTGTAACATAATTTTCCCCATGGAGTAATGAATGCAATTTTATGTTGATCTATGGGATTAATCCGGATTTGGTTGTATGCAAAAAAACCATCCATTAGGGAGAGTATTTCATGACCTACAGTTGCATCTATAAGAGCATCTATGTTTGGCAACAAGAATGAATCCTTTGGTGTTTCCCTATTCAAATATCTAAAATCCATGCAGCTACAGACTCTTCTGTCAGGTTTCCCTATGAGTACCATGTTTGACACCCACTCAGGGTAGTCGATAGGAACTATGAATACTACATCCAATAGTTTTTGCAATTCATTCTTCACCATCAAAGCAATAGTTGGATGCATTTTCCTCAATTTTTGTTTGAATGGCTTCTTCATGGGATCCAATGAAAGGTTTTGAAAGACTAACTTTGGATCTATCCCTGGCATGTCTTTGTAAGTCCAAGAAAAAATATTTGGCCTCTACTTGAGGAGAGGAATCAAGATGGCTTGTTCCTCTAGAGGTAGAATTTCTCTAAACTTGAATTTCTTTGGTTGGGTAGGATCATCACTGATGTCCGCATCGAAAGTTGCTTTTATAGCCATATGTGACCCATCCTCTACCTAATGAGGCATGGGTATCAAATGAATGTCATCATTGGGATTCATAGGACCTACTAACTCAAGTTCCAAACCAACAAGGAAGATGTCATATGCACAACCTAATGCAAAATGGAATGGCTGTAACATCTCTTCATTAGGGAAGAGATCTTCTGGCTCTATGGATGAACTAGTGTGATCCCAATCAATAGCATCTACATCAAGATGCAATGATTTGGTAGGATATTTTGGATTATGAAGTGGAGTGGTCAAATCTATGGAGATCATGTTTATGGATGGGATGAAATATCCAAGACCACATGGGTGCAATATTGTCTTAGGGGTTTCCATTCCATACTCGTGATGAGGTTTTGGAGGAATGGGAATTTTTGGATTTGGCCCATGAGCAGGACAGACAATAGGATCATTAGGATCTAACTACTCTTTGAATGTAGAAGAAGGGGGTTTGACCATCTAATGAATGGCATCTAGGTCAACAAGTCTCCCCAAAAATTAGAGATGAGGTTCTATGGCACGAAGTGACACCTCTCTCTCTACTAGCTCGTTGACTTGCCGCAAGTGGTGACGTACAAGATAAACCATCTTGGTCTCATCCTCAAAGTCATCATCACTTATCCAAAAATTGTTAGCATTGGTATGCGGCCCTAAAATAAGGGGCTCATGTATTGTCCCCCAGTAGGCCATTTCTACTTCATATTCATATTCTTCGTCACTTATGAAGAATCCATTTGCATTTGTCTCTTACCCCAAAATCAAGGGGTGATGGCTTAGGCCTAAGTAATATCTTTCTATTGAGCCTTCTGATTCATAGTCACTTTCATATTATGTATATCCAATATCATCATGGATGGACCATATGAACCTTTGTAAATAGTGAGGCCCTTGATAGGCTAAGCCAAGTTGTGCCTCATCATCACTTGCTTCATATCCATTCTGCTCATCCCATGAGTTGTACCCTGTTGGGATGGAATTAGTTGAGGTGTTTGGATGATAAGTTTTTGGAGGTGGTATGTTTACCAAGGCCACTTGTCTGTTGCTCAAATTTGCTATTCTTAAGGGGCAAAAAGAAATGAAATCTATGTCTTCTCCCAACCTTATGCTTAATATTTGCAATTCCACTTCAAGCGAGTCATATCAACCTCCGCTATAGTAGCATAAGCCAAATTTGTCAAAAGAAAGCTAATATAGTGGCTCGTAATGCCTCTTGCATCCCTGCTCATATACATCAAGGCCATAGCCATCCCAATGGTAACACTCAAAGTAGCTTAAAGAAAACTCAATATTAGAGAGGGAATGAACATTGACTATGAATAATTTGTCACCATCCTATTCTATATCTGAAGACTTATGGGCATAGTCCAGGCTAGCATAGACAAAATTAGTTTGGTTCGGAGGGATTCCAAGTGGAACCACTGTTCCTATTGGTGGCCTCAAGTCTTTAGGTCTCCTTATATCCTGTGTAGACTTAATGATAGGTGTAAAGGTAATGTTTTGCACAAAGTACTCCTTTATGCTTGTACTTGCCAAGTGTATTTATGCATGTGACGTGGATGAACCCAAGGATGATACTAGAAAAGTAGGGTGATAATCACTATATTCATCTTGATCTTGGAGATCTTCCTCTTCCATAGGATTTGGCATGTCAACAATGGCTATAGTTGGAACTTCCTTGGGCATTTCTTCCTTAACTAAGGGTACCTTTAGCTTTTGATTGTCTTTTGGTTTTAACATTGATGGTACTTTAGAAGCATTGACTATCTTGAGTGCACTAGGAGGTGTTGATGTGCCTTGGTCTTTTCTTTTGTCTTTGTTATCCCATTGTGTGGTTGGGTATGAAGGTGCCACATATAGGTGAGTATAAGGGATCATGAATTCTCCTAGAATGTCCACTTGATTAACATATTTAAAAGGCTCTTCATCGGCCATAACCACATAGACTTTGTTTTCGTGCACATACTTGACACATTGGTGCAAGATCAAAGGCACACACTTCATGGACCTTATCCAAGGATGCCCTAAGAGGATGTTGTACTGCATAGCTCCTTCTAAGACATGACACATCATGAGGATGGTCTTGTAACCCACCTTTATGGGTATGACTATCATTCCCATAGTATTGCATAAAGCATCATTAAAATCTCTCAATGTGCAAGCTCCTAGAACGATATTGGTCTTGGGTATCTTGAGGTGCTCTATTGCAGTTGTTGTAATGATGTTTATTGATGAACCTTTATCAACCAAAAACCTCTTGAAAGATAAGTTATTTATGGATGCTATAATGTTTAGTGGAGGGTCTAGTAATATGACTATCGTTCCCATAGTATTGCATAAAGCATCATTAAAATCTCTCAATGTGCAAGCTCCTAGAACGATATTGGTCTTGGGTATCTTGAGGTGCTCTATTGCAGTTGTTGTAATGATGTTTATTGATGAACCTTTATCAACCAAAAACCTCTTGAAAGATAAGTTATTTATGGCTACTATAATGTTTAGTGGAGGGTCTAGTAAGACAACATAAACTATCTTAATATCATGATCATAGAATCGTATTACAGGTTCTTGGCATTCTTGCACTTGTCCCAAAAAGTGAGTGAATGCATTCGCATCTTGTGGTTGAAGCTCAATTGTTCTTAAAATATCCATTAGAGTCTCCCTATGCTTCGAGTACTATTGTATGAGCTCATATATGGATAAATTAGCTAGATTCATTTGTAGTTTTTGCTCCAATCTACTCCTAATAGTTACCACAGGTCTCATTGGTGGACCTAGAAGATTGTCTTTCCTTTGCCTAGGAGTGGCTAGGATGATCATGGGAGTTGTAGGTGGTTGCGGTTAACCATACTTCCTAGCCATTATTGCTATGTTAACAATCTCAACCATCCCAACACATCCATGGGTAGGTATGTCAGCTTTACCCTGATTGACTTGGGCCCCTTGCTCTCGAGGGTCCTCATGATTGGGCAATGGGTTTTTGTATATGCCCATGTTTCTATTATCGGGAGCTAGTGGGTTGTCAAATTTGAGTTCTCCCGCCTCAATCATGTTTTGCACTTGATGCTTAAACCCAATGCAAGCCTCAATGTCATGCCTTGGTATCCTATGATAAGGATAAAATTGATCTTCCCTATATCCCTTTGGCTTAGGATGGTTGGGATCTATAAGAGGTATATTAGGAAATCTGATCCTCCTGGCATCTCTCAATTGATTAAATATTGAATTACATTGATTCTTTCAAAGGAATGAAATAATGAGGTGACTTGCATTCTCGTTTTCTTCCCTGATTGTTCTTTTGGTTGTAGTTGGTCGATGAGGGATGTGCTTGATAGTTCTATGGTTGTTGTGCACCCCCATCCTTGGGTGTAGCCAATACGACTTGATTGACTAGAGTAGGGTTACCTTACTTCTACTTATACTTGTCATTCTTACCATTATTTTTTCACTCCTTTTTTTTTTAGAGCTTAATGGTTCCCTCATATAATTTTATCTCTTCGATGAGCTTGGCCTATGCCAAAGCTTCCTCAAATGAACGATATTGTTGGAGTTGTAGCAATATGGAAATATGTTTAGAACAACTTTTGGTGTAGTGACCCCATGAACGCCTACACCGATCCCTTTTCTAAAAATCCTACTTGCAATGCTATTTAAAATATCGAAGATAAACTAGAAAGACAAGAGGAAAAAACATATAACATGAAATAATCAAAATACGGATCTCTTTATTAATATATAAGCTCAGTTACATGTTGGTCCCTCTTATGGATACCCATTTTGATACTATAAATTAGAAATAGGCAAGGAGTGACCCTTCCACTAAGAGGTGATGTGCTTATAAAAGTTTCCTAGTTCCACACACATAAATGTATGAGGGCTTGTAGATGCCTCCCTCTCCAGGTTTGTTTCCTAGAGGGATCTCTTTTTGCTCTCGTATGTTGTAATATTCATATGATGTACCTGCAATACACATTTAGATGTTCGAGATTGTCTTCTTGGATGAGGTTGTTAGTAATCAAAGAATGTAACAGAAATATGATAAAACTATGCCATGAAATCATGTAAATCTATGCTAATGATATAATAAAATAGAATAAAATATGTTGTGTCTATCTAAGCTAAGCCTACAGGCCATTGTCCAAGATAGCGGCCGCTAAAGTAAACCTTGGCCTCTTTGCCCCAAAGCTATGGGTCAAATACTATGATATGATGTTGAAGAAAGTAGGTATTATGCTCTTCGATTCATCAAAGCTCCATCGTATACGTGATCTCAAAGAGAAATCTCCAAGTCTCAAAAACTCTCCTTAAGAAGATGTCTCTCTCTCTCTGAAATGATCTCCTGTATATCTATTATGATAAAAGATACAAAATATCTCGATATGATTTGGATCCTTTGGTGCTCTTAGGCTTGCACCTTTTATAGTGTGAAACCCTAGGTCTATGTCCAAGCCCTAGAAATGAATTTCTCATGTGTAGTGCAATTTAGCATGAGAATATTTTGTCCATTGTCTATATTTGAAGGCCAGTTAACTAAAATATAACTTCCCACTTGAGTCTTCTATGCAAACTGGTCATTAGCATGAGAAGATTTTGTCCTTTGTTTATGCTTGGAGGTCAGTTAACTTAAGTCTAAATGCAAACTCAAACCTCACATGTGAACCGGTCATGAAAAGGAATACAAAGTCACTCCCACTCACATTTATTGCATGCAAACTACCACTTCCACCCAATATTGAGCCTGTTTGTCAGCAAAAATCTTCTTATGGATTAGCCAATGTCATCTATAGTGGCTAAGATCTGGTCACTGTCATTTGTAATGGCTAAGGTTTGGTCGCTCTAGGCTTGAGCGACTAGAATATGGTCACTCTTGGATTGAGTGACCAAGATTGAATGGGTTGAAAAGGCCCCAAATGAATGGTTATAACCACTTTTGATGTTTGGAAAGTCCAATATTATGTCTTATGATCTTATGAGTGTGTCTATGCAAGTAGCTTCCCTAAGCATGACATGATTTGGGTGTCTACACAAATAAGCCATCAATAGTACCTTATATCATAATAAAAGGTAATTACTAACATATTTTATTCTTTTTTATTAACCATGCGAGGAGAGTCATTACACTATACTTTCCACATATTCCTCCAATTTGCCAATATAAATATCAAATAAAGTACCAAATAATTAACAACCCTATTCACCTCAAAATATTAGAGTCTATTAAATAATTTTGATTATGTAAATGTACCTTCCTAGGTACATACTTAGAAAATTAGATTACTTTAGAGGCAATTTATCTAGTTACTTCATGCAATGTAATAAATGCACAAGTATCAATGTGCAAGTTGTAAAAGTATAAAGTGTCCCTTGTAAACCTAGTTAGAGTGTTGAGTAAGGAATCTATCTTCCACTATAAGAGGCCGTCATTGTAATAATTTGATAAGAAATTTAGTAGGTAGTCATAGGAGTAGTGGGTAACTCCATTAGTGATGGAGCACATTATGGTTCTATAGCATCTTTCATGGAGTGTCCATTTCCTCCATAGCGATATTGTATTCTGGAATTTCTATTCATAGCATATTTCAAAGATTGTGTGAGCTTACTTTCTTTTGTATTTTAGCATCTTGTGATTTCCATATCTCATCATGATCTACCTCAAAATATAATAGTGGTATCATATTCATGGGTGATCTAGTGATAGGAGGTCAATAGGAATACCACCATTATTATCAAGTCTAAGTTTTTTGTCAACCTGATGTGTTGTTGGACCAGTCACTATCAAAAATTCTTAGAAGAGTCTAGGTGGTAGAATTAGGGAGAGTCACAAGTGAAGACTAAAATAAATATCAGTTTCAGAAAGTAAAAATATTATATTTGACTAGAGTATCTCTATAGAGTTATAGGAAAACTTGTGAAGACTAGGAATCAATATTCAACCCACTAGATTGATATATCATCTAGTGAAGATCATCCAAAATATCTGTAACTTGGTAACTATTATCAAAAGGTTCCTCTTAATATAGGTAACTAACTCTTAGATGATTGAGACACCTCCTAAAATAAAAATCTATGAAATTTTAACTTTATAGCCCTAATACCGAAGTGCCTTCATAGTGTAGAGATTATTTGTTTTAAAAGAAGAATACCACATAAGAGACTCTAGGAGAAAGAGCAATAGTGAAGACTAGATATTGAATATCTCTATCGATAAAATCAACTTCACTAAAGAAAATACCATAGAAGCCTTAATATGGAAAAAGGCCACATAAGACTTAATATTAGAAGGCCATAAAAGCCTTGATCTAAAAAATATCATAGAAGCCTTAATCTAAAAAATCCATAGAATTATTAATATATAAAGGCCACATAAGCCTTGATCTAAAAAATGCTACATAAACCTTAATCTAAAAAAGCTAAAAAATCCTTGATCCTAAAAAAAACTCCAAAAAAGAGTACCTAAAGAAGAAGATATAGATTTTAGTACTATTCATTTTTTTTAGGAAAGAGGAGTTCTAGTGAAGTTGAGAAACTTTCTACATTAGAGATAGAAAGAGTATTTTCTTTAGAATCATCCAACACCTAAAGCAAACCTAAATGTGAAGAGGTGAGATGAAGATCTCATTGAAGAAGCTTCCTTTCTTGGAAGGATGAGAAGGACCAAGAGGAACCTATTCAAATCAAGAAGTAGTAGAATCAAGAAATCCAATAAGGAGATATCAATTCCAAAAGAAGAAGGCCTCAAGGAGGACCAAAGAAACTACATAATCGAAGACCTAAGAGAGGTCTCAAGGAAAAATTCTTGGAGAAGAATTGTTGCTGAAGCAATATCATCAAAGAGTTCCTAGAATAACTCATTGGAGAAATTCTCCATAAAGGATAAACTTTCTCACAAGGGAATACTTGGGCCAATTATTGTCATCCAATAATAAGACCAATAAGGAGAAGAAAAATTGGCAAGGAGTGCCAAAGAAGATACAAAATACCTCAAGATATTCAGAGTATTGAGAAGAAGAATATCATGCTTGAAGTTATAATTTGACAAGAATAATAAAATAAAAAAGAAGTTTTTCAAAGTCAAGAGACTATAGGATTACCCAAAGAATCCTCTAAATCCATAGTAGAAAGGAGAATATCAAATCACCAAACCCTAGGCTCGTGAAAGGAAGTTCGAGATCTCTTTTTGGTGAAGGAGGAGCTACTTGGAAAAGCTATAAAAAATATAAGCAACTATTGGTGCAAGTGAATTCATTATTTAGATTAATCAAAATATTTGTTAAAGCACCTTATGTTAGATTAGAAATTGCAAATAGGAAGATTGTGTTATAAGTCTTCATAGAAGTGCAAAAAGGAAATTTCATTTTAAGTTTCATTTTCACATTAATTTGGAGTTGATTAGATTACAAAATTACATCTATCTATAAACTACCTATCTTATATCTTGAAAAAGAAGACGGAATCCTACAATTGTGTTTGTAGTGAAATTTGTAGATTATATTTGAAAAGTTGTAGTGGAATTATTAAGAGCATATTTAAGAAATCGATGGATCAATAAGGTGAATTTATTTTTACTATTTATAGTGCATCTATTAAGTACTATTCTAGTTAAAATTTTAACTAGTTGCTCTATGTGTTGATTAAGAAGCACAAAAAAAATCTATAGCACTTTAGTGGCCAAAAGAAGCCACCATTACAAATGTGGAGTAGAAAAAACACCATTGAAATTCTTGAAGGAAGCCTCAAATTGAGACCTTGGTAGTCTCAAGACTGAAAGAGAATTAAAGGATTCTTTCTTCAAGCACAAAGTGTAGGAATACTCAATCTCAATAGCTTGGATTGACTATCATCCAAAAAAATCAAGAAGGATTATAAATATTATTCATTTTAGGTGTAGAATTACATATTACAAAAGGTACCTCCATTGTTCCTTGGAATAACAAAGGCTTTACCATTTATAGGGGGGCAGAAGGATGTTTTTTGTCTAATAGATTTGCAACCAAGTAAATGAGCTATCCAAAGCTCACATAAGTAGAAAATCTATTACCAAAAAGGAAGAGTTGTCAGAGATATCACACATCCTTGTTCAATAGAGTTGAAACTAGATGAAGGAGCCCATACGAATAATAGATTTGTAGAAAAATAAGGAGCTACTAAAGAGCTTAGACATCTAAAAGTGGATGTGTTTAAAAAAACCATTCTTTTTGCCAAAATCAACCCTATAATGCAGTGCATCACCTACAATAGTGGAGCCATTAGAAGAAGATATTAACACTTGTGTACATAGAAAATAGTATAGTATTTAGTGAAGTAATATCTACGTAAAATAAAAAGCATTGGATTTTCTAACTAGAAACAAAGGAAGGAAGACATCAACATTAGAAATATGCAAACAAGTGTAGAGATATATCTAAGGAATCTAGCATTTGTCAAGATAAGAGATCATAGGTGTACTAATAAGCTATCTAGATGTAGCCATCCATTGTCATCTCCAAGACAACTAGAAAAAGAAAGCTTATGTACCAAGGAAAAGCAAGCTCACAAAAGGTGCAAAGATAAAGGAGAAATTAGGGTTACTTGGAGTGTTAGACAAAAAGCTTGCATGCACAAGCCACTTGGTATGAACTCTCTATGTCTACCAACGTTCAAGCACTCACCTAAAGGGAGTTACACTTAGTTGGAGGGAGTTGATATTTGTTGTGGGTTACCACCAACCTCATCACTACTGAAGGTGTGTCTATCATCGCCAAATAAATGTTCATTGTCGAAGAAACACTCACTATCGAAGAACTATAATTATTGCTAAAGAGAGTTGGCTCATAACGCTTCGTGTGACAATTTTCATGAATCCCATCCTTCTTAAAATGTCAATCTAGGGAAGTGAAGGACACAATAGCTGAATGTATTCAAGTAAAGCATAGAGAAAAGGGGTAAGCTTATGATAGTTTTTGACAATGATTCATAAGGAAAAATGCAATTTTGACAAGATTAAGGGATCTATGATCTCTAGGATCTTCTGCTGATTTTGATTATGATTTGATATTATGACTACCCCATCAAGCAACAAGTCAATGAGGGTAATGACAATGAATGAACCAATGAGGTCGCTTGATCTCTATGCATGATCTGAACAAATTTAGATTTGAGCATTTTAATGCCTTGGCTAGGCCTAGTTTAGATTTTGATTACAACTGTTAATAGTATTTGCACATTTCTATCCCATGGAGTATTCAGGCTACCATAGCTGTCTTAGGTATAAAAGTAATACAAATCCACTTAGATTTCTGTTGAATCAAATTATTGATGATTTGCTAAAAATATGTCATAGGAGAAATGACATGAAATGCCTCATTCTTGTGGGGTAGTCCGGCCTTGAAGGCCTTCTTTGGGATTGAGAAGAAACATATCAAATCAATGATGACAATTTTACCCCAAATGTCCTTATGGTTATTTACTCATCTTGTCGGATTGCATGGATCGCAAGTCGCTACAACCGCCAAGTATGTAGAGTAAATGACTGAATACGAGGTGCATTTGGATTTTAATTATTTGATTTTTTTGTTAATTTTGATTTATTGATCAATCCTGGTGCTTTGAACATCACCAAATTTGCAATATTGATTGCTCTTTTTGAAATTTTATCCGTTAGGAGTCATTAATTTATCATTTTAGACCTTCCCACAATGGGGTTTGAGTGCATTTAATTTTGGTTGGGTACAGTCTACAATTGAAAATTTCTAATTTGGGAACTCCAAGTTGGGGATGCGGTCTGTCAAAATTAGGGGAAACTATAAATATTTTTCCCACTTTGAAAATTTCATTATTCGCATTCAAATAATTGTATTTTATAGAGATCTAAGAGGTGAGAGACATTCCTTGATTCAGAATGCTGCCAAACTTGACCTCAAATTTCACTCGTACCTTGATGATAGGCCCAGGACAACCATCCACTAGTAGAGGTCGCGGTGTGGGTAAGGTAACTCGAAACTGAGTCCTTGCACTCATTACCAAGTAAAAATAAAAAATAAAAATAAATCACATTAAGTAATGGGTTAATGAACTTCACTAAATTGCTAGAAACGAACTTCATCGGAGACTAGGCTAGGTTAGATTTTCATGTTTTTGGCTAACTAGGCTAGGAATGGACCCAAAATGGGTCTCATTCCTAGACCGCAGCTGGAACCTGTGGCTCCCAATTGTTATTTTGGGGACCATTGCTATCAGCTGCGGTTAGAATTTAAATTTCAAACGATCAAATTTGATCACAGTCAGACCACAAGGTTGACCCGCGATTCGATGACTTTGGAAAATTTTTCCAGTTTTTCACTTTTTCTAAGGTTTTTTGGAAATTAATGCCATTTATTGCATTTCTGAGATGCTTTTTAAATTTTATTGATGTTTTTAGAGTCGTTTTTTATCTATTTTTGCTTTTTTTTAGTTATATTTTTCTCTTATCCACTATTTATTTCTAGACATTAACTTCTAGGGCTCGAGAGCCAGACATACTTCGCACCCTTCACAAAAAAAATATTGTATGGGAGTGGGAGTGGTTCAAAGCCATCATCTTTGGTTGTCTTGGATCTACCCATGATTAGGGTAGATACATCATATATGACCACGTTGGCTCAAATTTGGAATACCCGAACCAACACATTCATCTATCGATGGGTGAAATGACCATCACCATAGAGGATGTATATCAGATCTTTAGGATCCCCATTGATGGTGAGGACATAACCTACTCTTCCTCTTAAAGGAAGAAGGTTTTTTGTGATGCTATATTTGAATATCAGAGTGACGAGGCCTAGTGGAAGATGGATCATGGAGGTGTACACATCGGCTACTGGTAGGTGGAGCACATATTCTATGTTAGAAAGGCATTCTTCATGCACTTGGTCATGCATATAGTCCTTCCAGACTCCTCAAGCATGAGGATCCACTATAAAATTCTTGCCAGCGTAAGGAGGGTTGTTCAAAGTACCATCCATCAGCCACTACTCCTAGCCTAGGGAAGCACTTTATTATGCCATCTCTACCAAAAGTTGTATCAGGTTACTTGTAGGAGTCGGGTAGGCATCAGTTGCAGCCTACTACTACACATCTAGGGTTGGTAGCATATCTGCATTGAGCATCCTATAGAGCTTCCACTTGAGATTAACTCTATTGACAATGAGCACTAGTGTTATGTAGCTTGCTAGCCCCATGATGAGGAGGGGTTTTGGAGTAGGTCCCATGCAAGGGACATCAGGCATTACCATAGTAGATTCATGAGATTGAGGCCTAATGATATAGAGTGGTGCCCATACATGGGGTGCCATGCATGTTTGAATGCTAACGAGCGGTTGCGTTAGGCTCATTAGGACATGTGGCTCTTGGGTTGCAAGGACAATATCAGGAAGTACCATTTTTACTCTCGTGTCTTGCAACACTTTGGCTTATTTCAGGATATACTAAAGCTATTGATCATCTACAGGTGGCTAGCTATAGAGATAGGTTTACAACGGATACATTTGATAACACTTGGGGATGCGGCTGATGATTTCTAGGAGTCAAGGGTTTTTGTAGCTGGGACTACTCCTACATATGATGTTTGGTGGTCACTATGACAATAGCAGAGATCTAGGCCCCTTGGCTGGATTAATGACAAGGCTGAGGCTAATCCAAAATGGTGTAATGTGCACCCATGGACTGAGGGTTGTTGGGGGGTAGATGCTACAACATGAGACACATCCCCTATGAAGATCAAGGAGAAGGCACTATATGAGGGCAAGGTGCCTCCATATAGTGAGGTAGACTAGTTGCTAGCCGAGGTAGTAGATCTGTAGAGCCAGGTTGGGTGGTTCCACACTCATATGTTACAAAGGGATACTAGCATCACCATGTTAGAGGTGAATATAGATCATAGTGAGAGATAGTAGCAATAGATCTAGGAGGATCTCATAGGTGCCACAATTCATGCCATAATAGTAGAGGGTCAGATTTAGGAGTTTTCTAGCTCACTATAGGTATCAGAGGTACAATGAGCTATGGTTGTAGTAGAGAGGGACTTGGTTTAGTCCTAGGTTCATAGAGGAGACCCCTCCTCATATCAGGCTATCATAGCACCACCAGTAGTACCATCAAATATACTACTAGGAGGTGGTGATCCCACAGCAGAGATTAGATGACTCACTTTCTTTGTAGAGGAGGAAAATGACCTTTAAAATGCAAGGGTAGATTGCACCTCCAAACTAGAGGGATTTATCATATTGTGAGTCTTACAGGTGCCAGAGGATAGACATGCTATAGGGTCTTAGAAGACCAGGTCCAAGACTATAGGACAGTCCACATCGAGCTCTAGCCAGCAGACTCATAGGACAAAGAGGATACATAGGTCCTCTAGCACACATGGAGGTAGCTCCCATAATAGGTCCATGGAAACATGTGCAACCTCTAGTAATATGTCTAGCCATATAGACATACTTGTATCCTATGTGCTAGGCCTCTTTGGATTAGGTGGCACACAAGGCCCTCAATAAGGCACACAATAGGCACTAGAGCTAACTGCAGAGCATGCTCTAGAGCATAGGGCTGAGGGAGGCAACGAGAGCTCCAATTCAATGGGAGCAAGCTAGAGCTAGGTCTCTACCAGATCTAAGATAGATTTTTACATATGTACCATTTTTGGTGTAAGGTCTAGGACCTACACGATTGTAGCCTGTGGGTATTTTGTACTCCTGATGTACTCTTTGGACACACACACACACACACACACACACACACACACACACACACACACACATATATATATATATATATATATATATATATATATACTTGTGTATGCTTAATTTTATGTTTATGTTATGCACATGGATGCAATGCTTATGTTAATTTGATTCTATATGATGTGATGTATGGATGATATGCACTAGATAGCTATTTAATTTATGATGATGATGATATGCAGTGATCTATATGCTTAGATGTGCGATGTATGTAATGTATTATTTACATGATGGTAATCTAATGTAAATGAACCTGTATGCTTTAATCACTTAAAACATAAGGAATGAATGCAATTATGTTTATCAATCTAATGGGCGACACCACATAATGTATAAAAATCATGAATGTAATTGAAAATCCTTAAGATAATAATTTAATCAATTAATCATCCATATATGAAATGCAATGGTATGCGATGTTATGATGTGAATGATATAATGTGTCATTCTATTTTCCTTTGTAAATTTGAAAAATATGCATGATATAGTCATTTGTCGTCTAAATATTATTTCCAATATCCATATGGTATCTATATTATATCTTGATTATGCTTTATATGATGATGTATCATGGACTCGATACTTTGCAATTTGATGATATTATATGGTTTGTGATATTTGGTATTTTTTTGCTATTAGAGAAATTTTTTAGGTTTTCCATGAGACTCAAACACCCTAGTAGAATTATCAAAATTTGCATACTAACCACAATGGAATTTTGAAGTGCAAAGATTTTTCTAGGATAGGCCCTAAATGTTCATTATCCCTATGTGTGCACATGAATATTTTAAGATAAGACATAAGCGTTCCCCAATGTTAGGCAGGATTCTTTCAACCCATTGCTAAGATAGAGGTTCCACAAATGTCTTATCCAATCCCAAGTTTAGATTTTAGTTGGACTAAGCCACTAGGCAATGCAAGACACCTAAATCTAGCTCTTCCACATTCAAATATTGGTCTACCCACAAGTGAGATGCAAGTGTATCAGACATATCATCATGCATAAGGTATAGTAGTGCCAATAATTCCAGGGATTCAAACTCATTCCTTTATATCCTTCAATTTTTAGGATACTTGCTCATATGTGGTGAAGCAAGGGAGTCAATTTCATCTTGACTCTAAACTGTCTATGGATATTCATTTGATCTCTCTTCAAAATGGATTTTTGATCTTTGTTTGATCTTCACTCAAAATTTTGATTTATGATCTTCATTTGATCTTCACTTTGAACTTGATTTGAGCCTATTTTCTGATCTTCATTTGATCTTCACTTTTCGACATTCATATGTGATAATTTTTTTCAAAAAATTTCCTTTGGGAGATTTACTTGGGAAAATATTTATGGCATATCTATTAAGGATATCGATCTTATGATATCAATATGGGAATTCGATCTATGATATCAATCTAGGGTATCAATCTTGAGGATTAATGTGGGATATCACTCTAGATATTGCTCATTTTATCATAAGCAAGGGATTCTGAATAGGGAACTGACCTGTCCTTTTCCCAACCGCCAATATTTCCCATACCGTTCGCACAGAGGGATAAGCAAGAATAACTCTTTTCACCTCAGGATACCCAGTCCTGCTTTGAGACTTTCATCTTCCCCTAGTCCTTTTTAGGATTTCTTAATGTGTTTATTAGTGATAATATTTTGATATGCTAAGGGCTATACTAACTGAACCTAAGCTACAAAAGCAAATTAATCTTTCTACCAACTCTTTATAAAACCTCTAGGTATGGTTGAATGACCATAAAACCCTAGTATATCTCCATAGCAACAAAATATGTTGTGTTTAAAGACACAATTACTCACATGATTGATGGATTATGATAAATGCATAGATGCATGATTTAAACACAAACGTGGTGTTATTTGTAATACTGACAAACATAATACCTCCTAATGTGGAATGCAACATATGACGAATGCCTATATGTAATTCAATAATGCAGCGGATGCATGTGTGAATGAAAAATGAAAATGCAAAATTCAAATGCAAATGCAAATGTTTTTGGATTTTATGCTTTACCATTTTTTTTGGATTTTATTGATTTTATAATTTTTATGAGTTTTGAGCCTCATATCTGACCAAATGGTGAGTACATGTCTCTAGAGACTTTAGGAATGACCAAACAGTATGGAAATGCCATTGGAGACTTTAGATTGACTAAGCAATTTTTCAAGAAAATCCTTGGAGCTTTTTTAGGATGACCGAGCAGTTTTAAGCAAACCATCAGAGCCTTTTGGTTTGACAAAAGGAATTATGAGAACATTTGGGAATTTTTACGATGACCAAGCAATATTTTAAGAATCCTTGGAGCTTTTGGGTTGACCAAGAAATTTTTTAGAAACTCTTGGTGCCTTTTGATTGACCAAACTACTCACAAACAAGCTTGGATCCTTTTTAGGATGATCGAGCGATTTTAAGAAAACCCTCGAAGCCTTTGACTAACATGACCAAGCAATTTTAGGAACCCTTGGATTTGTTTACTGACATGACCAAGTGGTTTCAGGAACCCTTAGATATTTTTGAGTTTGACCAAAGGGCTTATAAATGCCTTCGGAGCTTTTTGATTGACCAAACTACTTATGAGAGTGTTTGGAGCCTTTTAGGATGACCGAGCGGTTATAAGAAAACACTCAGAGCCTTTTATTATGCTCTTAAGAATAAAATGCCTTAACATGGATGATGTTGAGAGGTTTAGTATCTTCAACACCTCCTAGCGATGTTAGGTGATAGGTACCCAGACCAATCTTTTCAGATATGATGTAGGGTCCTAGCCAATTAGCCGTAAATTTGTCTCACATATTTGGAGGTAAATTAGAGTTTTTTTGGTTCTCTTTCAAGATAATATCCTAAAATTCAAAGTCTCTTTGGTGGAATTTGATATTTTAAGCTCATTTTAGTCACTCTTGATAAACGTGGAGATGCTCCAGGGCATTCACGCAATGTTCATCTAGCAACATCAGTTGATCTAGCAAAGCTTGACGTGTGGTGTCGTCATCGATGAAATCTTTCAATGTGATGCGTAGTTTTAGAATTTCCAATTCCAAGGGCATAATGGCCTCAATGCCATATACTAGTGAGAATAGTGTTGCCCTAGTGGGCATCTAAATACTAGTCCTATAAGCCCATAATGTAAGGTGCAACTGGATATGTCAGTATTTATGGTTTTCATGGACTGTCTTTTTCAAGATGGTCATCACTGTATTATTTAAAGCTTTAGCCTACCCTTTTTCTTGTAGATAGTATGGATTCACAAAACTATGTTTGATTCTATATTTAGATGTCAAAGCTCTCACAGTTTTGTTCTTGAAGGATGTTCCATTATTCAATATTATTTTGGATGGAATCCCAAAATGACTTATGATATGCTCCAGTATAAACTCTACTATACGAGCTCTAGTTGTCATTGTTAAGGGTATTGCTTCCACCCACTTTGTGAAATACTCAGTATTCATGATTATAAATGTATGTTGACCCAATTATGGAGGAGAGATCTTACCTATAAGATCTAGTCCCCACTAAGAAAATGGCCAAGCCGCTTGGATGGGCTATAAGGCATGCGATGGCAAGTGCATAAGATTAGCATGATGCTGACATTTGATGCATTTATTGACATACACATTGCACTCCTTCTCCATAGTGGGCCAATAGTATCCCATTCGAAGGATGCACTTGATGATGGCCATGTCGCTAAAATGGCCACCACATGTACCATCATGAGCTTGTGAAATTGCCCATGATGCCTCTTAGGAATCTAATCAATGAAGGAGAACTTCATCGTAGCCTCGTTGATACAAGATGCCTCCTATTAAGACATATTTAGCTAATTTCTATTTAAATATATGTTTCATAGCATGCAGTAATCCCTCTGGGATTACACCAAGCTTTAGGAAGTCATGGATTTATGACATTCGATTTTGATAAGCCTTAGATTCTACTGCTAAGACGACTTACTCCCCCTGTGTATTTAATTTTGTAAATGTAGAATGGGAAACAAACTTATGGTGAATGGTGGTACCACTATCTGTCAGACTCTGAGTGGTTAATGACCCCTAGAGTGCCTTCTTTAGAAAGTCTTCAGGTCCGTAGAACCATTCGACTTTTGGTTCTACATTGATCATGTTGACTGATATTCTATTATCAAAGGCTTCATGTTCCACAACTGGGTGTGAAAGTATTTTAACATGAATGGTAGTGAAATCAGCAAATGGATTTTGAGGGATTAAGGATCCCAAAGAAGCCATGGTGTCTGTGAACCTATTTGATGATCGATGGATTGCCTCGATGTCATACCATTCCAATTTAGCCAGATATATAGCAACAAGATCCTTGTAAGATTTCAATATGGGACATTGACATTGGAAGATCCCCTTAACTTGATTTACTATGAGCAAGGAGTTTCCAAATATGTTTAATATTTTAATATTCATGGTGATGGCTATGTGGAGGCCTAGTAGTAGGGCTTCGTACTCAGTGTTGTTTTTGATGTATGGAAAGTCTAGTTTGAATGAAAAGGACATAGGATCTCCTTGTAGCATGAAAAAAACTATTCTCACACCACCCCCTTGCTCACACTTCAAAATGTTTAAGAATAGAGTCGTATCAGAATTTTTATCTAGTTATTTGGGTTTGGGAGCTTCAGATATGACAAATACTGCATTGTCCAAAATCTCTATGGTCAGAGACCTACTGTTTGGTAGTTGTGCCTCACCTAATTGATTCGCTATGACTTATACCTTAATGGACTTCTGTCTTATGAATTCTAGATCATATTTTATTAGTAGCATGATCCACTTCATAGTACACGTATTATGATACGTCTTACTCATCATGTACTGCAAAGGATTTTGTTTGGATATAACATATGTCGTATGACTTAACATATAGTGTTGCAATTTATTTGTAGCGAACACTACTGCTAAACATAATTTTTCTACATATGCATACCCAAGCTCATAGCTCACCAAGGTTTGACTAATATAATATATGGCATTTTATTTGCCTTGCATGTTCTTTTAGGCTAACATGGTTCCCAGTGCAAAGTCAGTTGTCAATATATAGTAGAAAAGGCACCTCTGGACTTGGTGGATCTAGCATTGGTAGAGTCACCAGGTATTTCTTTATTTCAGTGAAGGTTGCTTGACAGTCCTCATACCAATTGAATGGGACCCCCTTATGTAGCAGTCGATTCATGGGTCGACATTTATTCAATAATTAAGCGATGAAATGCTTTATCGATGCTACCTTACCCTAAAGGCTCCTTAATTTTTTAATATTTTTTAGAGGATGGATTTCCAAGATAGCCTTGACCTTTGCTGGGTCAACTTCAATGCCTCGCTTAGAGAGGATGAATCCTAGTAGTTTTACAAAATTTATGCCAAATATGCACTTCTTAGGATTCATCCTGACATTGTGCTCTATTAGGCAATCGAAGACCTTCCTTAAGACCTCTGCATGCTCTTCTTGTAGCAAATACTTGGCCAAAAAGTCATCGATATAATATTCTAGAATTTTATGCAAATAATCATGAAAAATGTATGTCATGGCCGGCTAATATGTGGCACCAGCATTTTTGATACCAAATGGTATAAATTTATATCAAAACGTTCCCCATGGCATTATAAACATAGTTTTATGTTGGTATTTGGGTTTAATCTGAATTTGATTGTAACCAAAAAAATCATCCATTAAGGAGAGCATTTCATGACCTACAGTTGCATCTATGAGAGCATCAATATTGGGTAACAAAAATAAATATTTGGGTGTTGCCTTATTTAGGTCTCTAAAATCCATGCAAATACGAATTCTTCCATTGATTTTTCCCATGGGTACCATATTGGACACCCATTCTGGATAGTAGATGGATATTAAAAATTCTACATCCAACAAATTTTGTAGCTCATATTTCACCATTAAGGCTATTTTTAGATGCATCTTTCTATGTTTTTGCTTGACCAACTTCTTCGTCAGATCTAGCGAAAGGTTATGTGTAACCAATTTCATATCTAGACATGGCATATCTTTATACGTCCAAGAAAATAGATTTGATCTCTCTTTCAGCAAAGGGATGAGGGTGGCCCACTCATCTAGAGTGAGACTATTTCCAAATTTAAATTTATTTGCATTGGTGGGATCATTACTAATATCCACCTCAAAGGTTTCCTCTACTAACATATGCGATCCCTCCTCAAGCTGATGAGGCATAGGAATCAAATGGATGTCATCAGTTGGGTTGATAGGTTTCACATTGGAAGCATTTTTGGCATGATAGACATCGTATGCACATCCTGGCACAAAATGAAATGGTTGTAACATTTCTTTTTTTGGGAAGAAATCTTCAGGCTCAATGGGTGAATCAGCATGATCCCAATCGATAACATCTTTGTTAAGATACAACGGTTTGGATGGATCTAATAGATTGTAGAGTGGAGTGGTCAAATCAATGGAGACCGTATTTATGGAATGGAGTTGATATCCAAGACCATGCAGACCAACTTCTACATAATCAATGTAGTCCTCATACCCATGATCTAGCTCTAATGGCACAGGTACAAAGGGGTCTTCTTTATGAGGACTACAAAAATCTAGATCCTTTCTATGCATTGAATGTCAAATAGGATCATTTGGCTCATGGAGCTCCATGTAGGTCGATAGAAGGGGATTAACCAACCGATAAATTTGATCCAAGTTTAACCGTCTTGCTCTCATACAAGGACCAACACATAACTATCGATAGACCTCATCTATGTCGATGGGTTGATGATGGTAATGTAAATAAGGAGGACCAAGGTAGGCCATTTATAAATCTTCTTCATAATTATCAGACAACCAGAACCCATCATTCACTCCTACTCCTATGGGACACTTTGGCAAGTGCAGCCCCATGAATTTGAATTGCTATCATCACTATCTAGAAAAAATTGGATAATTATACCACGAGTGTGACATCACCAAGAAATCTAGATCTGCTTCTTCCTATGAATGATTAGTTTTGGTAATGATCTCTTTAGTAACATGTACTAACTCTGTAGGTAACAGGTGATGCACATACAAATGCCTTAAATATCCCCCCCAAATTCCTCCTTCAATTGATCACTTTTTGAGGATTCACTGTCGGTATCATAATTTGGTCCACTTATCTCAGAGGTGGACTCCTCTCCATCATCATTGTATAGATCTCCTAACTTGAGATCACCTAAAACTATGGGATTATGCCCTTGCACACCTGTATCATTGGCTACACTACGGATTTGATGACCCAAATTGCCTTTGGGTTTTTGATTTGTATCAGTCTACTCTAGGAACCCTTCATGATGTTCTTCAAGTGGTTCAGTAGTGATGACAGATACCATTGGGTTAGTCCTTCAAAAGCTAGAAATATTAGGACGATATGGTTTAAAGTCCACATCATCCCCCAGAATCATGTACAAGTGATCTGAGGATGCTGTAAGCAAGTGGTCTTGTCCTTGTATCTATAACCCCAGTCCAAACCTATCAGTTGCTAGTTGATAACATGGCTTGAAAGGAGTTCTACACCCTTGTTCAAACATACCAAGTCCGTACCCATTCCAGTGATACAACTTGAAAATATGCATGGAGTACTCTAGGTTTGATAAATAACGAACATTTATAGTGAAAGGTTCATCACTATATTCATCCATGGGCTCTTGCATTAGAAGCTGATCTAGCCCAGTGTAGATAAAATTAGTTTGATTAGGTGGCTCTCCCAATGGAACCACTAATCCAACCAGATAACGATGAGTGAACGGTCAGCCCATATCTTGCACAGTTTCTATAATAGGTCTAAAGGTTACATTATGCACAATATGCTTGCCTAATCTAATGTTGGAAAGATGTACAATCAACCACGGTGTAGATGACCCTATTTATGATGTAGGAAAGGTAGGCTAAGGTACCTCCTCAGCTATATCTTGGGCTTCCTCCACTTCCATGGGGATGAGAGCCTCCTTAATGACTGGTTTGGGTGTTTGCTTCTCTTTTTTGCCCAACTTCACCTTTAAATTATTGTCATCCTGAAGCATCACTAATGTAGTTGGTTTTAGAAAAGTAGCAGTAGTATGCTTAGATTTGTGTGAGATATATATCGATGGTTGAGCATGTACTATTGGTTTACCTCATGGATTTTTAATTGATGACACGGGTTGGATGTCTAGGTGCATTGATGGGAGTATGAAACCCCCAGACAAATCCACTAGGTTCATGAACTTAAAAATTTATTCATTTGATGACACTATGTGAACCCATACCTCATGCAGATATTTTACACATTGGTGTAATATAGAGTGAACACAATGCATTTCAAAAATCCAAGGCCTCCTGAGTAGGATGTTGTATTGCATGGCCCCTTCAATCACATGAAACATCACATAGATGGTCTTTAGGCCTACCTGCACTGGTAGGAAAATTGTGCCAATCGTCGAGCATAAGGTGTCATTAAATGCTCTCAATGTGAAGGTGGTGGGCATAATGTGTGATTTTGGTAGCTTCAAATGATTCAATGCCTTGGTCATTATTATGTTGATCGACGAACCAGTGTTAATAAATACCTTCTTGAATGGTACATGATTAACGCATGCAATGTATGCAATTATGGGTCAGCCATATCTATAGGAACCATCGTGGCACTACTGTACATGTCCCATGAAATGGGTAAATGCATGTGCATCCTGAGACTATACTTTGATAAAACTTAGAATATCCATAAGAGTCTCTTTGTGCCTAGGGGACTACTATATTAGTTCATATATAGACACCTTCGTAGGATCTGTCTACAGGTTTTGGACCAACCTGCTCTATATGGTCACCACCGGTCTTGTTGATGGGCCTAGAATATTCTGTGTCAGCCGTTAATTCGGTATGGCTTGTATTCTTATGGTAGAACATGGTTGACGACTGATCATATATCCCATGTCTTGTAACAAAATTCACCATGCCTACGAACCCTTGGGTAAGCGGTTCAACGTGCACTTGGTTGACCTGGCCAACATTGTTGCATGGCACCTCATGGTTTGGTAGTGGATTTTTATAAATACCCATGTTCTAGTTGTCAGGTGCCTGTGGATTACTTTGTATTACAAGCTCACCCTTTTCAATCATGTTTTGCAAAATATGCTTGAAGGACCAACATACCTCAATGTCATGGCCCTTCGCTCGGTGGTAGATGCAAGACAAGTCATCCTGATATCCCTTCAACTTAGGCTAATTCAGATCGACTAGTTTAACCTCAGGCAGTTTGATCATCTTATCCTCACATAACTGGTGGAATATTGAAGTAAATGATTCCATTAGAGGCATGAATTGGTGAGGAGGGTGTTGTTAATTTTTTTGCTCTTATATTTGTTATTGCACTTTTTGTACTATGTAGGAGGAGGTTGGGCCTAATAATTTTGCTTTTGCTGCCCTTTATCCTCTCTCTAGAGGTTTAGCACTACCTGGTTGACATGGGCCTACTTGCCCTTTTGCTTCATGGAGATTTTCTTTGGCCCCTATTTCCTATTCTTAAGCTTCAAATTGCCTTCCTATAACTTGATGTCTTCAATTACCTTGGCTTGTACCAAAGCCTCCTCGAATGTTGGATACTATTATAGTTGCAACAGTAGCGAGATGTGCTTGGCACAACTCCTCGTCAACATTCAGGTTAACTCCATAGCAAGAATATGGAATGGCATAGTTGCCATCAATATTATCCACCTCTTTTTGTATTGTTCAATTGGCTCATCATCACACTAAGCTAGCGCAAACAAGTCAAAAAGGTTAGCCTATTTCTTGATGCCAAAAAAAAGTGTTCAAGAAAAGCATCATCCAGTTGCTCAAAATTGGTAATGCTATACCTCTTTTTCTAATTGAACCACTCTCAGGATGGGCCTAAAATGGTCATAACAAATATGTGCAAAAGTAAGGCATTATTTCTAGCAATTTGGAAACAGGCATCCAAAACTCCTGTGACATGCTCTTGTGCATCTTTGTCACCTTTAAATTTGTCTAACCTATGCATAACAAAATTCTTAGAGTAATTTGGAGTAGGTATTGAGAGGTCCAAAGGCTCATTGTGAATCTTTCTTAATGTCAACTTTTGAAGTGTCATGCCTTGCCTCACAATCACTTTTACCTTCTCAGCTAGGGCTTTATAAGCCTCTAAGGATAAGAAGTCATCCTCCTTAAGCTAATGCGAGTGTGGTCTTGGAAGTACATTCTTCTTCTATCAAGGTGGAGGTCGTTTCTCTTCCTCCTCCTTGACTAGGGATTATTCAAGATATTCTTTGTTATTTCTTGCTCCCTCTTCTTCCTCATATTGTTGTTGCCCCTCATGTTCGAATGGTGGTGGCTGTTCTATTTTTTGGGCACTAATATTAGTATGAGCATCTCTATGCTCTTGATGCACATAGGCTTGTGAAAAAGCCTTTCTCTAAGTGCACTCTCTATTCTCGATACGAGTATATAGACCAGCCCTGGCTAGCCTATCCTCCTGCTCTACACACTCCTTTTGGGCAAGGATGTGTTCTTCCCATAGGTGCTTCTTGTATAGTATTTTTCTGATGAGCCTCTATGATTGAAGATTATCCTATTCAATACATTGCCTTTATATGTGAGCATCCTCCAATTGGTCTCGGAGGAGCTATCACCGCTGCTTAGATACTAGTTTGTGTGATCTATCAAGGTCATTTGCCATGATAGACCTCTGGTATGCATGCTCTGTGTGAGAAACCTTAAGGGTTCTATACCCATCTGACTAATTTGTGATGCTTTTTCCCTTATCTATAAAGATGGCATGGGATTTCTACTGAACTCTTTGCTCTGTGCCACCATGCTTGGATGGTGGATGTGTCACATGAGGGCACTTAGAAGCCTCTCCATGTTCTTGAGCAGTCCTAATAGAACCTCCACTACGCTCACTCAAAGCATGGGTGGGTGGAGCTGAAGGCTTATAGCCTAGCTACTCAAGGATGCTACCTAATCCATCTAACTATCTATATCTCCACCACTTGTGTAGTGGTGTGCCATTGGCTCCCACCTTAGCCATATCAATAGTGATTTTTTGATTTTCACCATGTGTGGGAGTTTGCACAAGCCTATGCTTAATGATGACCCTATATGCATACCCCTGATGGGCATGTCTCGATCACATCTATACTCTAAAGGTGGATCCACGAATCCTCCTATAGACTTATGATGTAGGGGTACCAATTTGGATCCCTTTATAACATAATATTCAGCTAATCATGTGGATGCATGTGCAAGCGATCCTAGTAATGGATTCTAAGTGGAACACCCTCATGTTGAGAGGCTTCATGCTCTATTCTACACCTAGAGGAATACACAGAAGCTCATCTATTGGGGGTATGCTCTAGGTTCCCCCCTTGTAAAATTATCTCCTCTAATGCTCATCGAATGATGTTTGAGGAGAGTATGTGGGGGAGGATTCGACATGTACTGATGTGAATCTATTAGGGCTTGGTCATGGGCTTTAGGCTTGTGCCTTTGTCGACTGCCCCGTGTCTCCACCATGGTGCAACTAATGTCTACATTTATTCTTTATTAAGCAAAAAAGGTATACAATTGTTTTTATCTTGTATTAAGTTTTAAAAGTGATCCCTAGATTGTTTGATTTTGTTTCAATAATTTTTTGTATCAGTACAGAACTCCTTATTGTGTTTTGAAAAGCATTGAATGATATTCTCAGTTTAAATTGGCTTTCACCTATATGCTCGTAGCTCGACAACCTGGATGTGACTTCCAAGACACATAAATCCTCCATGTGTGGTGATGAAAGTCCACACCCATAAAATGATCATAGGTCCTCCTAGATCCTCACCCATTTTCCCCCAGTCAGAATTATACCCTCCGAAGAGAATACATGTAAATTTTCTAGGGTACGAAAGGTTCTTAGATCCGATATTGGTCTAGTAACAAAGGGTGCATAGGATTTGGTCCAATAGATGGAAATTACGTCCACCATGGCTGAACCCTACTAGTGGTTGGATGTCAAGCCCAAATCACTAGCATTTAAGTGCCAAGTGGTGTGTGTGGTTCATTTTATTGTACATAAAAGAAATGCATCTGTAGCACCCTAAAATTGGCGTAGTAAAATTATAATAATTACATTCACCTTAGTAAATAATTTAAAATTCAAATTTAACCTCCCAAACCGCCCGTTAACCGTCGGGTAATCCGTTTCCCCCTTTTCCGTGCCATTTTTAGAGGTTGTTTTGACCGTTTGACGATATCATCGCCGATCAGACGATATCGCCCCAGATCTGACGATTTCGTCTGGGCTAGGACGTCCAGACGATCTTGTCATAAAACTGATTTTGCAAAATTAGCTTCTGTTCCAACGGGCCTCTAATCCGGGCAGAAGCGTGTCTGTGCCGTTAGAGACCCTCCCCCGTTGGAGATCTCCCAAATAGGGATGATCTCCAACCTCCTAACTACTCCCCTAAGCCTATTTAATCCTAAGCTATCCCCTTAGCACCCCCTTGGCTGAAATTCCTTATAAACTGACTGTATACACGTTAAAACATTTCAAATTCTATTTTGCATTGGTTCTATATCAATTTTGTTGCAGGTACCACCTTGTTTTTCAGTCGGAGCAAGCTTACATCGCCCTCGACGAACCTGTTCAGATCGGAGGTGATCCTGTCGAATCAGAGATGATTTTGTACTGATACGAGATGATCTTGACTATAGTCCACATTGAGGCAATCAGTGCCTGAAGTTTGCATTTCTCAACCTTTTCTCTGTTGTTTTCTTCTGCAAATTAGATAGTTTATCCAATATTTTATACTATTTTGCATTTGGAGTTCACCCATTTAGATTAAGTGCATAATTAAATCCTAATTATCATCTAATTAGCATGATTCATTCTTGTTTCTGTGCTTAAGTTTCAGTTTGATAATACTACTGTCATTTTATAGCATTTCCCTCTGTTATCATTGTTGTATTTTTTGTATTTTGTGCCTATTTGCTTGTTTGCAGGTCTCTGACGAATTCGTCTGATGAATTCGTCAGATCTCAGATGATCTTGTCTGATCTCAGATGATTCTGTCGAATTCCAGACGATCCTGACTGCTTCAAACACCAGAATCTTCAACAGACATCCGGATCAGGTATTCTGCTTTTAATCTTCTGTAATTTCTCTGTTTCTATTTTTAAATCTGCTTTTTGTATTCATTTAATCTGCACTATCATTTAGATTAATTTAGATTCATTTGGCCAAACCTAGGATATGAATGCTTAAGGTTAAAAACGAACACATCAAAACACATTCCAAACCTAGGCATGGAAACTGCCATTAAATGTTTCCTGGTGAACCCACCATCCATCGAAAAATCATCAAAATACACCTCCCTTGAGAGGCGGGACCTTCGCAAAGTCCTCTCAGTCCGAGGTACCATGACATCCTTTTCCCATCCTCCTTTCGGGCACGGATCCTATAGCCTGAAGGTAAGGATGTGAAAAATTTGGAGCGATACATTTTGGTGAACCCGACGTGAATGCATCATAACCTTTTGAAAACAAAAACAAAAACAAAACAAAAAAATAGAACAACTAAAACATAGATGCATTTTTAAAACATTTAAAGTTTAAAATCATGTTTAGATGGTAGCTCCTAAGAAAATATTAGCAGTTACTATAAATGTAGAAAACCAATTGGCAGTCGTAGAAATCAATTCTATGCTTAATGTGCCCGAAACAAGTAGAAATCAATTCCTGTGGAACGAACTTGATAGAAGACTTAGTCTCATCTCATCTAGGTCCACACAACTTAAGCAAATCAAGAGGCTAGTCCTAGATAGAATCCTGGATCCTCATCAACTAGTTTTTTATCATGAACTTCAGAGAGCCTGCCATAGATGGTTAGCTTATAGGAGAGCTCTAGTATCTTCAGAATTGTTCACCTTCGAGGAATACCTCGAGAACGCAGCCATTGTGCACCAGTTCCTAGGTTGTGTAGAAGACCAAGAGGTTGTTCTTATAGATAGGGAAATATGGAATAGAGTTCCGCGAGCTGTGCTATATCGAGAGTATTGCCATGAGCTTTACTTTTATCAACCAGCATCTGAGACAGATAATATCACTATAGCTCTTTTCATCAAATTTTTAAAAGAAAACTTTCAATTTGAAGAAGAACACTTCATGACCCCTGAACAACTCGAGCCTATTAATGATATTTATAAATTATTTATAGAAAACTAGATTATTACTTTCAGTCTTATTTCTTGCATTTATTGTGTTGATTGTCTTTACAATATTATTTCAAAAAAAAAAAACAAAGAAAAAAACTAAAAAACTAAAAAACATAGCAAAAACTTAAACATTTCATTTCAAATATTGTAGTAGGTATATAGTAAATATATACCTCTTAATTTGTTGCATATATATATATATATATATATATATTTGCTGAAAATCAAAATTTAGCACCATGCCTAAACTTAGGAATGGTAAAGAAACTTTAGGAGAAGAAGAAGATTGGTTACAAGATACAACTGGAAACCCAAATGTCCTTCCTGAAGATCCAACTTCGGAAGGAAAAACTCTAGTTCAACCAGAACATGACCTAGGTGAAGATAAGGAACAAGAAGGAAGTGTTAAAGAGGATGGATCCTCATCCCCTAGAATAGCTCCAAATGGAACTATTGCTTTTGACAACATAGATCATTTCAAGAAATTTCTCAGTGATAACATTGATGACCTTAATGTGGCAATTCGTATTGATAAAGGGCAAATTAGTGACACTCAGGCAGCTTTGGAACATATGTATGATGTGCGCATTAATCCCTTATCTTTCATTGATCAAGAAAGTGATAAGGCTGGACCATCCAATACGGATATGGTCTCTATGATTCAAAACATGTCAAAACAACAGGCTATCCAACCTCCTAAGGAACCTGTTATTCAACCTAAAATCATTCCCACACAAAAGAAACCTTCCTTCACTACTTTATTCCGCCAAACTATTGAGCAATATGCTTCAAGTAAACAAAAACCTAAAACGAAGCCAAATACAAATTTTCAACAATCTGAAATACATCATAATACAACTTCAAAATTCCTTCATAATACTTTTCCTACCAATAATTTGCACAATAGTAACATGGCATCTAATCTTCATGTTCCTCCATCATATGCCCATAAAACCCATGTCAATGCCCTACCGAACCAATATGGGGGGCAAACTAGTAATCTGGAAGCCATGGTGAAACAGTTAGCTTCGCGTATGGACCAGATAGATCCCTACCGTCCCTCGTATAATTATCGAGAGATATGTAGTCAACCTTTGGATCCCATAGTTGTAGCTCAACCATACCCTAAGCATTTTCCCATGCCCATCCTGCCTATATATAAAGGAACCGAAGATCCCATAGAGCATCTTCGCATGTTTAGGATAGCATGTCATGACATATCGCATGATGACTTGCTATTATTAAAAATGTTCCCAAAAAGTTTAGGTGGAATGGCATTAGAGTGGTACTATCAATTGCCCACTCATTCTTTGAGAAACTTCGAAGAAACAGCTGAATCATTTGTCCATCAATTTAGTGCCTACATCGAGAGGCATGTAACTATTAAAGATTTATACAATTTAAAACAAGACAAAGATGAATGTTTTGCCGATTTCTTAGCTAGATGGAGGCAATTGATAGGAAAACTGCACTTTGTGCTACCTTATAGGGAAATGTTGGACATTTTCATCAACAATTTACAAGAACAAATATCTTATGAGCTATCGACTGCTACCTTAACTACCTTCGACCAAGCTATAGATTTAGCTCGAAGAGTAGAAGATGCCCTCATTAGGAGAGGCCAACTTAGGAAGAAGGATGATGAGAAAACATCCAGAAATCAATATAAAAACAAACAAGTTGTCGGTGATGGAGTCATTGACAGCAAGAATGTTGCTAATATCAATGCAACGAAGACAACAGAAAAATTTATATTGAAACCTCCTGATAAGCCTCCTCGAGAATTCACTAGATTAAACCAACCCTTATCAACTATTTTACCTCAATTACTCGAAAGAGGTTTGATCCAATTACCAGCTATCCGGGAACCTGATCCAACTATACCGGATACGGAGTCGACTTACACTGTGATTTCCATAGAGGACCTGGACATTCTACCAACGCTTGTAAAAGGTTGAAACATAAAATACAGGATTTGATTGACAATAATGAAATGGAAGTGCAAGCCTTCCAACCTAAACAAAACCCTCCTAATAATACTCAAAAGACCATTCCCCAAAATCAAAATCAAAATGCCAATCAAACTCTAGACATATTTCAACACCCTTTACCACGACATGGTAAAGAGGTAGCCAATCAAATCGAACATCATAATGTTCCCCCTCCTACCCGATATGTAGGAACCATTAGCGGACAATTACCTGTTCAGGATCCTCAAATATTTGACACAACCTTATCCTTGGTTACGACCAGGCCCTTACATAATTTTCAAACTTCTGATTCTAGTGATATAGAATCAGATAGTGAAAGTGAACTAGACATTACTTCAAACCAATCGAATAGTTCTGAAAATGAATCAGATCCTATTCAACCCATCACAGATGCTATGGTTCCAGAAGAACCATTTCCTAGACGAGTTACTACTCGACCTTCTTCTAATATATTCCTTTCTAATGAACAAGCCATCAATGCTCAACCGAGACCAGTTCAGCGTCTTCATTATAACATTGTAGGTACCATTGGAGTCGTCACCCGACAACAAGCTCAAAATTCCCAACAAGAACCAAACCAGAACGATGGATCGGCTCCATTCGTTTTGAAAAACCCCAATAAAGGGAATCATGCTCCCTATTGTTCAACCTAAACCCCCTTACAATATTAATGAGCAATTGTCCAACACTACGGCCAGAATTTCCCTTTTGGATTTATTAAGATCCTCTCCCACCCATAGGGATGAGTTGATGCTTACATTGAGCCAAATGATGGTACCTCAAAACATTCAACCTGAAGCTATGGCCAATACTATCATCACTCGAGAGATTGATTGTATTGACTTTCGGGATAAAGATATCCCACAACATAGTTTACATAAGGATAATCCCTTATACATTACTGCTCTAATTGGAGATGTAGTTGTCAAACGAGTTTTGATTGATAATGGCTCATCTCTAAACATTTGCACTTTTGACTTCTACCAACGATTTGGCTTTAGAAGTGATGAAATGAAGAAAACTGATATGATTATCAAAGCTTTTAATGATGAAACACAAGAAACGTGTGGAGTTATTACCCTCCCATTGCAAGTTGGTCCTAGAACCCTAGAAACAACCGTGTTTATTGTACATTGCCCAGCATCGTACAATATACTTTTGGGTCGCCCTTGGATCAACGCCATGCGAGCGGTCCCATCAACCTTACACCAATGTGTTAAATTTGAGTTTAAAAATCAGTTGGTCACTATCCATGGTGACCCTAGACCTTTTGATATGTGTGCTTTGGCAGAACCCGTTGGAGTGCAATTTTGCCCTGCTCTGTCATCCACACATCCTAGTTCTTATTTTTCATCTAAAACTGTGAAACACACACCCATAACTTCACCTATTTCCCCTCCATTAATTTCATCCTCCTATATAGACCAACAACCCTCTAAACAAATCATTTTAGAACCTCAAAAAGATCTTAAATCTACAACCAATCCTTCAAGTTCTACCCCTATAAATTCAAAACCTATAGAAACATCTATCATACCTTCCACATCTCAAGATATAGGTAATAAGCCTTCTACATCTTATGCCCTTTTCGATGAACTTTTACCAGATTTATCCACAACCTTAATATCAGAAAAAACAAATGCTTTCATGCAAGATTCAATTCTTTTAAATAACTTACCGCCATCTCCTCGTACTTTGGGCCTCCCACAACCTATGGGAAGTACTTACCAAGTCGGGAGTTGTGCCTTCATTTATAAAGGATATGGCTGGGGAAGAATCCCTCGAAATATCAAAACTCATCATGAAGGATATGCTCGGTGTTATTTTACCAATGATTATATTAAAGCTAAACCCATGATGCTTAAAATGGGATATAAAGGGAAAGGCTTGGGACCTTTCCAAAATGGCATGAAAGAACCTTTCGAGGTAGAACCGTGGCCTGCCCGCTGTGGTGTGGGCCTATTTCCTAGTAAGGGTCAACCCTTTCCTTTTGAGGATGATGATCATCTCATATGTTATCAAGATTATTTGGATAGGCATGTTGATTTGCCTCTTAAAAATCAGTCGTTTTCATGCAACATGCTATCCATAGCTTACCCTGAAATGATTGCCGACCCCGATGAAGAGTTGGAAGGAGATATCTTCCATGATGTCTCTGTTGAAGAGATGTTACACAATGGATTTTATTTTGATGGTTCTATACCAACTATAGCCCAACTTGAGGCCACTAATCCTCAAGATGAATTATCTAAATTAACCTTACAAGAATTACAAGAATTGGGCGTTTCACCCGCCCCACCTAATTTTGAAAGAGATCTACACATGGAGGTAGAAAACGTCATTAAAATTAATATTGGAACTGAGGACAATCCTCACATAATCAATATTGGATCAGAATTAAGTCAAGAAAAACAAGAACAATACATTGCATTCCTTAAAGAGTATGAAGATGTCTTCGCTTGGACATATGAAGATATGCCAGGTCTAGACCCTTCCGTAGTCATGCATCATCTAGTGGTCCATCCGGATGCTAAACCTGTTAAACAAAAACTTAGAAAAATGCATCCCAAAGTGGCTCTGCTAGTCAAAGGGGAGTTAGAAAAACTCCTGAATGTTATCTTTATACAAGCTATTGATTATGCTGAATGGATCTCAAATGTAGTTCCAGTCACCAAGAAAGAAGCTACCAAAGTTAGGGTTTGCACAGATTTTAGAGATATTAACGTTGCATGCCCTAAAGATGACTTTCCTCTTCCAAACATGGATCAAATCATTGACTTTACTTGTCGGGAGTGGGATGATGTCCTTAATGGATGGATTCTCCGGTTATAATCAGATCAGGATAGCTCCTGAAGATCAGGCTAAAACAGCCTTTATTACCCCCTGGGGTACTTTTTGCTGGAAAGTGATGCCATTTGGCTTAAAGAACGCAGGTGCAACTTATCAACGAGCTATGACCTATATTTTTCATGATATGATGCATGATATCCTACATGATTATGTAGATGATATTATAGCTCGCTCTATTATTGAAGATAATCATTTAGATGATTTGAGAAAAGTTTTTAATCGATTACGAGAATATCTTATTCGATTAAATCCAGCAAAATGCATATTCGGAGTTAAATCCGACAAGCTATTAGGGGTTTTAGTTTCTTTACGTGGTATTGAAATCGACCCTCTCAAGATTGCGGCCATCACTGATATGCCCGCACCTACTAATATATCTGAGTTACGAAGTTTACAAGGTAAACTTCAAGCTATCCGTCGCTTCATTGATAAGCTGGCGGACAAAACTGGTCCCTTTCTTAAACTCCTTAAGAAGGATGTCCCTTTTAATTGGGACACAGAATGTAGAGAAGCTTTTGAACTTCTCAAACAATACCTCCTTAATCCACCTGTGCTTTCACCACCTAAACCTGATCGCCCATTTCTCCTATATATTTTTGCTTTAGATTCTGCCTTAGGAGCTATGTTAGCTCAACTTGATGATGAAAAGAGAGAACGTGCTAATTATTACATTAGCCGAACCTTCATCAATTATGAAACCCGCTATACAGCATTAGAAAAACTATGTCTAGCAATCGTGTTTGCTACGCAAAAATTACGACACTATATGCTTAGTCAAAAAACTTATGTCATTGCCAAATACGATCCCTTGAGGTATCTCATGAGTCGACCTTATTTATCGGGTCGCACAACCAAGTGGGTTCTTGCTCTAAGCGAGTTTGATCTCACATTCATAGGACAAAAGTCTGTTAAGGGTCAAATCATAGCAGATCAATTAGCTGCTGCACCCTTAGAGTCTACCCATCCCCTCATCATCGAATTCCTAGATGAATGCCTTCAATTAGAGGCCGACCATACTGAACAATGGTCCTTATACTTTGATGGAGCCCGATGCATGAGTGGGGCTGGTGCGGGTATTATTTTAATATCCCCACAAAAACATCTTATTCCTCTGTCCTTCAAATTGACATTTGCTTGCACCAACAATACTACTGAGTATGAAGCTCTAATCCTTGGATTACGAGCTGCCCTAGCGCTAAAAATTAAACACCTTTTAGTTTTTGGTGATTCCCAACTGGTTATAAACCAAATTAATGAAGTTTATCAAACCAGAGATGATAAAATGCGCCCATATAAGGCCTATGTTTTACAATTAATGTCTTTATTTGATCAAGTTACCTTGGAAGCTATTCCTCGAACTAGCAACCATGCAACTGATGCTATGGCTGCAGCTGCATCTCTCTTGCCCTTGGAGTTAGATGACGAATATGCCACTATCATTATTCGTCGACTCCAGGAACCCGCTTCAAATAAGTCATGCTTAGAGCCTTTGGATGTGTTTCTAATCAATGAAACTACTCCTGAACCTTGGTATACGGACATATTTGATTTTCTCCAAAATGGGACTTTCCCTGCCGATTCTAATAGAAACCAGCGTCGGTTATTACGTCGACGAGCAAGTCGATTTGTAATAATTGGCAATACTTTATATAGGAGATCTTTTGAAGGTATCCTATTAAGATGTTTAAACTTAGAAGAGTCTAAATCAGCCTTGAGTGAAGCCCACGATGGATCTTGTGGAGGACACTTTAGTGGTAGCGTCATTGCTAAAAAGCTCCTTCGGATAGGATACTTTTGGCCTACCATGGAAACGGATGCACATGAGTATGTGCGCCATTGCGACAAGTGCCGAAACATGCTGACCTTGTCCATGCGCCTGCACAAGAGCTACAAGCTATCTCATCTCCTTGGCCCTTTTCTAAATGGGGTTTAGATATTATTGGCAAAATCAATCTTGTGTCATCCGATGGACACAAGTTCATCATAACCGCCACTGAGTATTTCACGAAGTGGGTTGAAGCTATGCCTTTAGCTTCCTGCACTTGGCACACAAGTCTCTAAATTTATTTTTAATCAAATCATTTGTAGGTTCGAAATTCCTGCAAATCTCATCTCTAACAATGGAACTTGTTTCAAAAATAAAGATGTTAAAAAATTATGCCAAAAATATAAGATTCAACATCGCTGGTCCACTCCCTATTATCCTCAGGGTAATGGTCAAGCAGAAGCATCTAACAAAACCTTAATCAAAATTCTCAAAATATTGGTCAATAAAACTGGTCGTGATTGGCACATTCAATTATATCCAGCCTTGTGGGCCTATCGAACTAGTGTTCGAACCCCCATTGGAACTTCACCATTTGTTTTGGTATATGGTGTTGAAGCAGTTTTTCCATTTGAATTGGAAGTTCCTTCTTTGGCTCTGCTACTTCAAGATACCGAAGTAGGAGATGAATATCGTGTCGTGAGACTCAATCAGCTGGAACTCCTAGATGAAAAATGCATCAATGCTTTGGAACATCTCCGTGCCTACCAAAACAAGCTTAAAAGATCATATGCTAAGAAAGTTCGTCATCGATCCTTTGAGATCGGCGACCTTGTTTTAAAAGAAAATCAAAAAAATACAAATGCAACTAAGGACCTTAAAGGTAAATTTGAGCCCAAATGGCTTGGACCATACATTATTAATGCTAAATTTGAATCAGGAGCATACAAATTATCTACCTTAGATGGTAAAGAACTTAAAGAGCCCATGAATATTTTGCATCTTAAACGTTACTATGCATAAATTTGGTCATTTCATCCATGTATATATTTGTTCAAAATCACTATCTTGTATTCCTTGCAATCTTTATAAAAACCCAAAAACATCAAAAACATTCATAAACATCAAAAGCTTCAAAACTATTTGTTGCATTTATTTAAGGCACTTGTTAAATTTTTTTCTCAAAAACAAAAATAAAACCAAAAATCAAAATAATGATAAAAATATAAAAACAGCAATATGCTTGACTCTTTCGAAACCAAAACAATATAAATGTTAGAATATTATTATTGTTATAATGTGCACTATGCCTATAATTGACAGGTTGACATTTGTCTTCTGCCACTTGTCCCTATCTTCAGTTTGAGTTGGAGTGGTGTCTTCTGAAAGACACTTGGAGTGGAGCTTATGACACTTGTCATATCTCCCTCCTAAGCTTGATGCTTATATATTGTAAGATAACTTGTAAATAATTTAGTGCCTTATTTTTTAGTCCCTACATCTGGTACCAGAGCGGTGAGATCTGCCTGTGGAATATGGAGTCAGGGAGTATGCTCTCCACTCGTTGAGGGGATCAGAAACCAGAAACTCTTCAGTTATTTTCTATTTTTTTTTAGTTTCCCTAATTGAGAGGACAATCTTCGCCATCCGAGGACAAGCCTCAAATTTTTTTTTAGGGTTTGATGTTTTTTTTATCCAAAGTTAGAAAGAGAACCACCAAGACTCTAAGCACGGCCTTGATGAGCAAATTCTTGGACTAAAATATATTTTTGAGAAAAGTGAGCTTCGGATGTGTGTGTGTGCAGCCATATCTGTTAAGCATGGCGGCTTCATGTCGAGGGCATTGACGACCACCTGTGAGTAACCAGTCTGCGATCTTGAACTGCCTAGGGTTCGCTACGATTACCATCAGTTGTTCTAGCTCCTACGCTGAAAGCTCCCCAGCCCTTTTGTTCCTGTCAACATCTGCCTTCTTGCAGACGATGTTAGCGAAACGACGACCAATACCTTTGATGGAAGTGAGTGCAAACATGATCTTCTGTCGCCCATCGACGTTCTACCAGAGATAAACATTGCATTCTTCACCTTCCTGCCCATCACTTCAAGCCTCGCCCTGCATCCATTAGGCCTAAAGGTAACACTAAACCTGCACTGCTGCAGAGCCCCGCCGCCGCCCTCCTTGCTCTCGTCGCCCAATATGTTATGCAGGGCCCTGTAAACAATTCCAGGGGCACCCGAACATGGTGTGGCTCTTCCCCGATCTGGTGGGTCCGTACATCATGACCGTACACTTGCCCCCGGTCTTGACGGCGTGAACCCTCGCCTCCACGAACTTCTTGTAGAACGCATCCAGTTCGTCACACTCTTACCCGGTTTCACAGCACCAGATTTGGGCACAGCAGCAGGAGCCTTAGCGGCTTTCTTTGCTGTCGTTGGTTTGGCCGCAGTCTTTGCAGATTTTGTGGCAGCCGTGGCCTCTCCCGGTGTTACATACGCTCCTTTGTTTGGAACTCTGGGCTTCAGAGAGTATTTTGAGGTATTTCTTAAAATTTTGAATGAAAGGATCAAGACCCAAATCTTGCTTTTCGAGAGTTCGGGCCATTGGGAGTGGATTGAGTGCGCGCCAGATTCTGTCATTTAATAGGCTGTGGTGATGCTTCGGCGGGTTGCTGCTTCCAGTTCGACGGCGGTTGCGATGAGATTTTGAGGTCTGTCACTTGACGGACCCATTACATTGCCCTCAGCAAAAGCAATGGCCATCACAGACCAGCGTGAAGCTTATCACGGTCCCCAGCCGTGATTCTGCCGCTATTTTTTTTGGCGTCGCCATTGATTGTCACGGAGATTGTTTATTGACAGTACCTCGATTTCGTCTCCACATGCATCTTTCTAAGAAACATGTGCCACAAGAAATTGAATTCATTGTTTCGGAGGTGACTGGCAACTTTCTCCAGTTTGACAGTACATCACTAGCGAGAACGCATTTTTTGGTGCTGCACAGGTTGATTTCGGTGGGATGTCTTTCCAAGTGCAGTTCAAAGCGGCGCTGATGAAACTTCTTTGATGCTGCAAAGTTGGAGGAAAAAACGATTTTTTTTATTACATTGGAATTTTGGCTGGAAACTATAATTTATTCCTGCATAAGGAGGGATTGTTATATGTTGAGATTTTAAAATTGTTTTTACTCGTAAAGGGGGGGAATATGTTTTTTAAATATTTTTTAAAACTACAATATTGCCTTTATATGAGATAAAGATAGTTGACATAGGGGCAGAAAATTTCATAAAAACTCCCATACTAAGCATTTTGGTCCAGATTAGAACTCGGATGGGTGACCATTTGGGAAGTCCCAAAGTTGCACATTTTTTCAGGGTCATTGGTTTTTGCCATTTTTGAAGCATCAACTTGTATCTGACTATAGGCTTATTTATAGTCGTTGGAAAAATAATTTTGAGGGCGATCCATTGGTGCAATATTTTTTCAGTTTTGAGGTCATTTACTCAACTGAATTGTAATTCAAAGACCAGATTGTACAAAGAGTGCATTTTCGGTTGCATCCGACACTCTTGGTTGATAAGTTTGACAAGCTTGTAGGAGGCACAATTCTAAGTTTCTATGGAGGACATTATGCCAAGTCATATATTGAATTTGGGGGCAATTTGGTATAAGAAAGCATTGATATTGTCTCATCTTTTAGAGGCACATTTGGGGCTAATTTGTTTTTTAGCCAAGTTCTCAATACAAATCATCAACTTAAGGGGTGATTTACGACCCCTTGTCCCTTGTCGGTGGATTCATTTTGTGGCACTCTCTTGGCCACTAGGTGTTTGTTGCTTGCATCTTCTATTTTGGGCTTTGACTACATTTTATGCTTCTTATTACCCTTGCATGACTTTGGGTTTATAATTGTAATCAAGTGTAGTTCATACACACTTGACACTAAGCCATATACAAGCAAGCAAACACATACAGGCATTTTCAGCAAAATACATTGGCACATCTATTGTAACAATTCTACAAAAAGCAAGCATCACATTTTTATAAACCGCCTATGTTCCATGTATCAACTGCTCAAATACTTATAGTCTCCCTCACGTAAGGGCAGGTATATTGAGTAGTTTGGTATAAAGGTCTCGGCGAGGTTATTCCTTTTAGAATTGCCTATGTTCCACGTATCAACCGCTCAAATACTTACGGTCTCCCTCACGTAAGGGCGGGTATATTGAGAAGTTTGGTATAAAGGTCTCGGTAAAATTCTAATTCTTACTCTCTTTGGATAGAAAAAGGCACTTATGTTCAACTTAACCCTCCCACTTGTTGGAAACTCTTGAAGATTCAGAGTGGAAAAACTAGGTGAACCCTCCTCTGGATCTTCACGGTGTACCCTAGATTTTTTTGAGGGCTCTAATTTGGCATTTGTCGTTCTTACTTCATCCTTTGTTGAGCTCCCTTTTCTTTTGATCCTTTTCTAAATCATGGCTACTACAAATATATTAAGTGGACTTACAAAGAAACTTGAAGGAGCACAAACTTTTGCAAATTGGAAGTATGAGATGGAGTCAATATTGATGATGAATGACATGTGGGACTTTGTGAGAGATAGGCAGGCTAATGAAGACCCACTCACTACACCTACATACCCTAAAGAAAAAGCACAATTTGAGAAGAATTCCAACATTGCTTTAAGTTTAATCAAGCTAGCTACAGGAATTCAATGCAAAGAAATTGTAAGGGCTGCAAAAACACCTAAACAAGCATGGGATGCTCTCAATAGATTTTTTGATAGGCCAAGTCAAGATAATATTTTGTATCTCAAACAAAAATTGCACAATCTATGTATGAAAGGCTCACTTACCGATTATCTTATGGAAGTGAAGTCTATTAAAAATGATTTCTTATCTGCTGGTAAAACCCTAGATGATAATGAATTAATTCCAATCATGTTGCATGGTCTTCCTTCAAAGTTTCACTCCTATGCTACCATGTTAGACTTGAGTGGTAAAACAATGAATTCAACACTTGAGGATATTGAGATCCTACTTAAGAAGCATGAGCAAGCCCTAATCAAAGATGAAGAAATTGAAGCCACATCAGCAGCTTTTGCCACCAAGGCAACTCTACAGCCTAAACAAAACAAGGGTCAAAATCAGAATAATCAAAATCAAAGGGGTAGACAACATCAAAGATACACACAGTACCAGCAACAGCCAAATCAACAGTACCAACAACAACCACGTCAACAATAGTACCCATAGCAGCCACAACAAGAGACAGCATCAACAGCTAGAAGAAGATGGCAAACAAGACCTCAAGGGGGTCAAAACAACAATCAACAAGGGTGTGAATATTGTGTAAAATGGAATCATAATATTGCTAATTGCTATCAAAGGCAAAGAGAACAGGGAGAACCACAAAATAATAATATGAACACATTGTATGCAGCCAATCAAGTTAATATTGAAGATAAAGAATGTTGGTATATTGATTCTGGAGCAGCAAAGCACATGACAGGAAGGCAAGATTGGTTGACCAAGGTTTAGCCCACATCAAATCAATTCATTAATTTTGGTGATGAAAGTGCTCTACCCATTGAAGGTGTTGGGGAGGCACCACTTACTTTGCATGATGGTAATAATGTTCCTGCAACAGATGTTTTGTATGTGCCTGGTCTAAAAAGAAATCTTCTTTCTATTGGACAACTTACTGATAAGGGCTATAATGTCTATTTTGAAAAAGAAAAATTCTACATTAAGGAACCCAATGGCAATGTCAAGGCCATGGGACTAAAAAAGGATGGTGTTTACTACCTCCTTACAAAATCTGTAACACAAACATCTTTGCATACAACAACAACTTTCTCTTTGGAGTACATGTGGCATGAAAGATTGGGACATTTAAATTTTAATAATCTTCAAATGATGGCTACAAAAGGATTAGTTAAAGGACATCCACATCTTAAGGAGTCAAAAAGTTTTTGTGAGCCATGTGTAATAGCCAAACACCATAGGCAACCATTTGAAACAAGAAAGGCATGGAGGGCTAATAGACCTTTGCAATTGATTCATTCAGACATTTGTGGGCCAATGTCTGTTCAATCTTATACAGGGGCAAAATACTACATCACTTTCATTGATGATTACAGCAGAAAGGTATGTATCTACCTAATTCACTATAAGTGGCAAGCCTTTGATAAATTCAAAGAATTCATGGCACTTGTTGAAAGAGAAAGTGGCTATCAAATCTCCACCTTAAGATCAGATAATGGTGGAGAATATGTTTCTAATGAATTCTTTAATTTTTGTAAGTATCATGGGATAAGGAGGCAATTCACAACCCCTTATACCCCACAACAAAATGGAGTTGCTAAGAGGATGAATCAAACAATCACAAATAGGGCAAAATCAATGTTACATGCTGCTATATTACCTAACTCATTTTGGGGAGAAGTCTGTTCTTATCTCGCATACTTGACTAATAGGCCATACACAAATGCCTTACATGAAAGAACACATGAAGAAGCATGAACTGGAAGGACGCCCTATGTGGGCCATTTGAGAATATTTGGATGTGATGCTTATGCTCATATTCCTCATAAGAAAAGGAAGAATTTTGATGATAAGAGCCAAAAATGCATCTTTGTTGGCTATAGTGATAGTGCCAATGCATATAAATTATATGAGCCTATTTCCAAGAAAATCATTTTATCTAGGGATGTTACCTTTCATGAGTATCCCCCATCTAATCCTCCTAAAGCCCCCACTTTAGAAATAACTAATGAAATAGTTGCTCCATTCATGCATACAATATCATCTACTTCTTCTCCTTCACTCAGAAATCAAGAAATTCATCCACAAGAAGAACTTCCTAAAAATGATCCATGTCCTCCACATCATCCTCCTAATGATCAAATAACATCATCCAATACTTTACCCAAGTGGGTTCAAGCCACAATAGAAGAAGCCCAAAATCATTTGCCCACCTATACAGGTAAAAGGCCTTCAGCCCTAAGACACCAAGTGAATTATGCCCTAATGGCCAAAGTCCTTAGCCAACCTCGAACCTTCTAATGTCAAAGAAGCACTTGGTGATCCTAAATGGGTTCGTGCCATGGATCAGGAATTGGATTCCATTGAAAGGAATCACACTTGGGAGTTAGTTGATTTACCCAAAGGAAAATATACCATAGGCACAAAATGGGTATACAAGGCAAAATATAAAGCAGATGGCTCACTAGATCGCTACAAGGCTTGCCTAGTAGCTCAAGGCTATAAGCAACAAGAGGGAATTGATTATGAGGAGACCTTTGATCCTGTGGCTAAGATGACTACAATCAGGATAGTTATTGCTCTGGCAGCTCAAAAACATTGGCCAATATATCAAATGGATGTCAAAAGTGCATTTCTAAATGGTCATTTGAAGGAGGAAGTGTATGTGAAACAACCACTAGGATACACAGTTGAAGGCCAAAATAAAAAAGTCCTCAGATTAAAGAAAGCTCTATATGGGTTGAAGCAAGCACCCCGAGCTTGGTATGCAAATATTGACTCCTATTTTCTCAACCTTGGTTTCACTAGATCTGCAACAAAATCTACTCTCTATGTGAAACATTGGAGGAACCGCATCATGTTGGTTACATTGTATGTGGATGATCTTCTCATTACAGGTGATGATATAGAAGGAATAAGGTTTCTCAAGGAGGACTTATGCAATAACTTTGAGATGACAGATTTAGGCCTCCTCCACTATTGCTTAGGAATAGAGGTATGGCAATAGCCTGGTAAGATTTTTATCTCACAGGCTAAGTACATTCAGTCTATTTTGGAGAGGTTTCACATGGAGGAGTGTAATCCCTCTCTAACTCCCATGGAAACTAGATTGAAATTGCTAAATAATGATGAAGAAAGGGTTGATGGTACACTTTACAGGCAACTAGTTGGAAGTTTAATCTACTTAACTTCAACTAGACCAGGTATTTGCTATTCAGTTGGCCTTATTTCTAGATTCATGCAAGATCCTAAGAAAAGCCATTGGATAGAAGCTAAGAGGATTGTGAGATTCCTAAAGGCCACACCTCATCATGGCCTTATGTATAAATCAAGTGATAATTTTTCTTTGATTGGATACACAGATTCAGATTGGGCCAGTTGTCCTCAAACCAGAATATCTACATCAAGTTATTGCTTTCAATTAGGCCAAGGCTCTATTTCATGGAGCACAAAGAAGCAACACACAGATATCACTATCTTGCAGGTAAGCGGAATATAGAGCAGCAGTTGAGGCAACTAAGGAGGCAATATGGTTGAGGCAATTAATTTAGGATATTGGGCTATTCATACATGGTCCAAAATATATATATTGTGACAATCAAAGTACCATCAAGATGACCAAGAATCCAGTTTTCCATGCTCAAACAAAGCACATTGAGATCCATCATCACTTCATTAGAGAAATGGTCCAAGAAGATATTATACACATGAAGTATGTACCAATTCAATATCAGGTAGCAGACATATTCACCAAGTCACTTGGGAAAGACAAGTTTTCTCAGTTTAGCAATTTGCTATATCTATGTACAAGAAGTCAACATTAAGGGGGAATGTTATCTAATGTTGAATTATTAGGATAGTGCACATTAAGGGGGAATGTTAGAATATTATTATTGTTATAATGTGCACTACGTCTATAATTGATAGGTTGAAATTTGTCTTCTGCCACTTGTCCCTGTCTTCAATTTGAGTTGGAGTGGTGTCTTCTGAAAGAAACTTGGAGTGGAGCTTATGACACTTGTCATATCTCCCTCCTAAGCTTGATGCTTATATATTGTAAGATAACTTGTAAATAATTTAGTGCTTTATTTTTTAGTCCCTACAATAAAGAAGAAAGAGAGAGTCAGTATTCTCAAAACTTCTCAAAAGTGTTTATATATATTTTCTTACAAATGTTGCAGTTATATGTTTTAAATTATTTTTGATAAATTAGCATTTATTTGGCATCCCTCACTTGCACACTCACAAAAATAAATATCTTGATTTTATTTGGCATGATTACTAATCTCTCTTATATCAAAGTCCACAAAATTCAATTAAAAAGTTTGAGCATAGAGAATTGATCTTGTTATTTACTTAAACCAAGCACATCTTTTCACAATAAAATGATTATATTTGTAATTTCCATGTTTTGCTACATACTAGATGTGATTTCTTGAGCGAAAAGTTTCCCCTGCTATCCTATCATGCACATGGTCTAGAATCTTTGAGAATTGGCAAAAGGACAGGCTCACCCCTACCCAGAATAAAAATCCCTTGCTCTACAGCTAATCCGAGCAAGTATCCCTAGCAAAGAAAAAGAAAAGAAAAGTTCAAGAAAAAAGAGAAAAGAAAAATGTTATTTTATATCATTTCAGCAATATTTTCAAGCACTATCTCAAAAGTCAAGCAAAAAAATACAAAAACAAAAAGAAGCAAAGTTCAAAAGAAAGCAGAAAGCAAGAAAGCAATAAAATCCCTTTCCCTACCCTTTGAAAATAAAAGAAAGGTTGATGAGCTTGAATCCCTGGAATTCTCAATTATTCGAAAACTGTGAGGTAAGCCCCATAACAGGTGGTTTGTGCCCAACCTTCTTGGCCTTAGGTAACTCCTAGCGTGGTGATATGTCTATCACATTAGCGACCTTCTTTCGTACAGACCTATGTCTGCTTATGGATTAGCTAGCTCTTGATAATCCGACCTACATAGTAGTCTAATATGGTTATATGCATCTACATCATGGTTAATGAACACTTATTTGGTTTCTTCAAATCACTTGTATCATATTATCTTGCTCAAAACTGATAAATGCACAAAGCAATTGCACACACATTTGTATTTGAGAGATTTTGTGTATCATTATGATAAATCAAGATCGGAAATGAATTCACATATGCACATGGGATTCCTTATAAATCTAACTTTTGTCTTCAAAATACTTTGAAATATTATTTTTTGCAACTTGTTTGGAATAAATCAAGTACAGTTGTTTACCATAAAGACAACTATATAATAGAAAAATCAAAAATTTCTTTCAAACTATACAATCAAAACATATACATATATATTATTGACTTTCGCGAGGATGGTATAGTTCCAAAACCAAAATTGGAATTTTATGCCTAGCGTAAGTCCTCATTTTCATATTTTCTGTTTATCAAAAATCAACCATGCAATAAAACTATATTTTTTGGATTTTTGCGATGATGGTATAAGTCTATACCTACATATTCTATGCCTAGCACAAATCATTGTAACAATTTTTATTCCCTATTTATTAAAAATCATGAAAACCATATGACTTAAAACATTATGTTACATAAATTATGCTTTTAAGCATACACATTTTCATTATTTCATGTCATTATGTCAACCTTCAATTTTGCAATGATGGTATAATTCCTAAAGAATTATCTAAAAAAAAATTTATCACACTTAGGAATTTATGCCTAGCAAAAATCATTTTAACATTGATTCATGCATACTATTTTTATGAAAATTTGAAAACAAACCATCATCATCATCATTTGCACCATTGCACCAAAGTCTTAAGACAGTCTCTTAAGCACTCTTTTACTTTTAACAATTTTCCTATACTGGGATTAGCTTGACGACCGAGTGAGCAGCAACTCCATGAAATGGTCTATAATAGCGACAATGTCTTTTGAAATTATTGTTAGAAGTCTCTTTTTATCTTTTACCACATCACATCACACACAACCAATTTGTTACATCAGATTATTTCATTTAAAATATTATAGCATGATATCAAAATTATAAATTTTCAAAATGACATAATTTCATGAATCCTCAATCCAATTATCAAATCAATCAATCAAATATAAAAGCATCATAAGCATACACATAATACAAGTCATATGATAAAAAACATATCATATATATATCCATGGTATATATACATCATCAAAACTGGATTGGTATGCCACAATCTGTACCTCGGCATACTCAATCCTCTATCAAAAAAATAATAATCATATAATACAATGTCAGTCTATACAATGTCAGTGTAGCCCTCTAGCCTTGAGAGCCCCTAGAGATCTCTACCTAATATCCTCCCCCACCCTGAGGTGGATGAGGTGGCCCCATCGTTGTCTGAGTAGTCCTCATCCTCGATCGAGACGTGGTCCTCGATGACCCGATCCTGATCGGATATGCAATGTTGGCTGGCAGGGGTAGTCTATCTGTCTCTAGCACCAGTTGGTAGTACAATGTCTGGTAGAATGTAAGTTGGGCAATAGCCCGTGTCAGCTCCCCAGAGCTCGCCCCTCCACCCCGTGCCCTGAGGCATGCAATCTCGTCCCGTAGCTGTGCCACCTCAACTCGATGGCGTGTAGCCTCATCCTATAGAGTCTGCACCTATGCCTGGAGATGATCTCTCTTCGCCTGGAGAGTAGCCATCTCACTACTCTCTCCTGTGTCAACGCCCTTGCCCTTATCAAACGATGGTGGCCTCTCCCTCTGTGGAGATGGGGGTCTCGCCTCCCTCCTCTCCCTCTATCGTGGCCTCTCCTGTGCCTGTGGCCTCCTTGGCTCTCTCCCGCCGTGACCCTGGGCTACCTCCATCGCTGCCTGGTGCCGCTTCCCTATTCGATGCATAACCACATGAATAAGACCCTATGCCCTTGTCATCCGAGGAGGGCAGATGCCTACATACCAGGCATCGTAGCCATCGGCTACCCCTACGTCGTCCCCATCCACTAGCTAAATGGGGGCATCGTCCGTGTCTTGGCTCTAGAACCGCTGCATGTCTGGTGCCTCGCTAACTATGGTGTTATCCTGGAAAGTCCAAGGAAACTCATAATCCCTCAGAGATGGGATCCCCTACTGTAGACCGAACTGCCGTAAAACTCGATCATAGCTATGGAGCTCCACCTCTCCTCTCTTCATTTGTAGCCAGTAGACTCACCTGACGCGAGCCAACTCCTGTCTGTCCTCGGCCCACCCTGGATTCTCCCTCCATGGCCTCTAGGTGATCTGGTCTAGGACTAAGTCATCCAATAGTCTTCGGGACATAGGGAGGTCAATCCACTGCTGTGACCCTCTCCGGAGCCACCAGTAGAAGACTCGAGGCCTCTCCCCATCAACCCCTGTCAGAGGAAGCCCTATCGGCCTTTGCAATGCAATGTGCTCTCAACACCAAACCTATAAAAGTGATGTCATCACAAGACATCGACCGCCCTTGTACATGACCCCATACAGGATCCTGTACAATTGGCATAGTACATAGCTACCCCAAGAGAACCTTTACCCATGGTCCTGCATATCGTAGATAATATCTACGAGCATCCATGGTACCCTGCACCCGCTTTTGTGGCACAACAAAAGTCCACCAACCACTCCAGCTAGCACTCGTGTGAGTCTAGATGCCCTAGGCATCTGGCGCAGTGCCTCGATATTAACTTTTCCCTTCTCCAGGGTGAAGCTCGAGTCACCACATAATCGTCCCATAGCATGGCCCTAATTGGCCATAGGAGTGATCAATCATCCTTGTATGGGGATTCTAAGAATCCTCCATACATCCTCTAGAGTGGGAGTCATCTCCCTTATTGGTAGCCGAAAACATGAGGAGCTCAAATACCATCTCTTTGCTAGGGCTGTCAGTAGCCCCATATTTGTGGACACCTATGGCATCTCTGCCACATGCTACAAGTCGGTCTGTGCTAGCTGATCTCGCTCTGCTTGTGTGAGAGCGGCCAAGTCATCCCTCAAACCTCTATACTTCCATTCCCTACTCTTTAGCAAACCTATCTGCAAACATAAACAACAAAACAACAAACAATCATTAATAAACAATTCAAGTAATTAATAATGCAAGTTAAAAGTTCAATTTTATGCAATTGATGATATCACCCACTATTGGACGATATCGTCCTAAATTTGAGTAGAATCGTCTCCGATTTTGCAATTCGAAATCGTCTCTAAATTGATGAAATTGTCCCCCTTTTGCTGATTTCGCCCTTGGGAAAAATTGATGAAATTGAGACGATTTCATCGAAATCAGGACGATTTCATCCCGACGACGTCGACGGCCCAAAAATGGCCACGATGCTCAAAATTCATCTAAAAATTACCTACAAAGCATGTAAAATTAAATTAAAAACATTCTAGTTAAGTCTAGACTCTTACCCGTAGACTGCGTTGGACCTCTGTCGATCTGTGCGTCGTCTCCACCATTTTTGCTTCAAAGCTCTATAAAACTAGAAAATGAATAGTAAAAATGAATTAGGGTTTTACCCTATTTTTCTTAATTTTATTCAAAAATAATTTTTTTTGTTTTTTCGTGTTTTTACCTCAAACGTTCGATTTGGGTAAAAACATGGAGGGGGCACCATAGTAAGCTGTCGTACAATTCAACCAAGAATCATCGCCTAAAAATGGGAATAATTTTTACTTTCTCGTAGATCGAGAAGAACTCATCTTTAACGCATTTTCTTCAAAAAATTCGCTAAAGAGGGGGCAAAATGTAGCACCCTAAAATTGGCGCAGTAAACTTGTCATAATTACATTCACCTTAGTAAATAATTTAAAATTCAAATTTAACCTCCCAAACCGCCCATTAACCATCGGGTAATCCATTTCCCCCTTTTTCATGCCATTTTTAGAGGTTGTTTTGACCATTTGACGATATCATTGTCGATCAGACGATATCGCCCCAGATCTGACGATTTCGTCTGGGCTAGGACGTCCAGACAATATTGTCGCAAAACAAATTTTGCACAATTAGCTTCTATTCCAACGGGCCTCTAATCTAGGCAAAAGCGTGTCTATGCCGTTAGAGACCCTCCCCCACTGGAGATCTTCCAAATAGGGATGATCTCCAACCTCCTAACTACTCCCCTAAGCCTATTTAATCCTAAGCTATCCCCTTAGCACCCCCTCGCTGAAATTCCCTATAAACTGACTGTATACATGTTAAAACATTTCAAATTCTATTTTGCATTGGTTCTATATCAATTTTGTTGCAGGTACCACCTTGTTTTTTAGTTGGAGCAAGCTTACATCGCCCTCAACGAACCTGTTCAGATCGGAGGCGATCCTGTCGAATCAGAGACGATTTCATACTGATACGAGACGATCTTCACTACAGTCCACATTGAGGCAATCAGTGCCTGAAGTTTGCATTTCTCAACCTTTTCTCTGCTATTTTGTTCTGCAAATTATATAGTTTATCCAGTATTTTATACTATTTTGCATTTGGAGTTCACCCATTTAGATTAAGTGCATAATTAAATCCTAATTATCATCTAATTAGCATGATTCATTCCTGTTTCTGTGCTTAAGTTTTAGTTTAATAATACTACTGTAATTTTATAGCATTTCCCTCTGTTATCATTGTTGTATTTTTTGTATTTTGTGCCTATTTGCTTGTTTGCAGGTCTCTGACGAATTCATCTGATGAATTCATCAAATCTCAGATGATCTTGTCTGATCTCAGATGATTCGATCGAATTCTAGACGATCCTGATTGTTTCAAACATCAGAATCTCCAACAGACATCCGGATCAGGTATTCTGCTTTTAATCTTCTATAATTTCTCTGTTTTTATTTTTAAATCTACTTTCTGTATTCATTTAATCTGCACTATCATTTAGATTAATTTAGATTCATTTGGCCAAACCTAGGATATGAATGCTTAAGGTTAAAAATGAACACATTAAAACACATTCCAAACCTAGGCATGGAAACTGCCATTAAATGTTTCCTGGTGAACCCACCATCCATAAAAAAATCATCAAAATACACCTCCCTTGAGAGGCAAGACCTTCACAAAGTCCTCTCAGTCCGAGGTATCGCGACATCCTTTTCCCATCCCCCTTCTGGGCACGGATCCTATAGCCTGAAGGTAAGGATGCAAAAAATTTGGAGTGATACAACATCATATAGCACTCATGCTCATTTTCTATATGTTATGCAAAATGAAAGAGCATTTTACATTCAAAAAATGTAAACTAATCTAGATGCTCTTTGAGACAATGCACATTACAATGTCAATGGCCACTAATTAGACCTCACACATGCAAACCAAACAGATACTTCTTTCAAGCACGTTGTAGCCTAGGGTGAACTGCAATCATAGGTCTGCTATTACTAGCAGCGCCTTTCTACAGATGCAAATGCTAAATGAAATAGTACATGATTAATTTCCCTTTTTAATTTTTTTTTCCTAATTTCATTCACTTTTATGCACTATGTAAAAACACATAGAGTAAAAAAAAGAACATAGAGTGGAAAATAGGGCCTACCTTAGGTCCTGAGTTGATCTACACTCTGCTTTCTATTGTTTGTGTTGTCAGGTGTAAACCATAGGTCTTATCTATAGTTTAGATTGTAAACTATGTGTTATACCTATGGTTTAGTTGTTGGCCTATAACTGATAGCTGCAGTCTATACCTGTAATTTCAAAAATCAAGAAACAACAGTTAGATCGCATGAATTGTAGAGTTCCACCATGATCGCCTTTTGACCCATCCAAAAAGTGTACACCTAGCTATTCCATTAATGAAATCAACATAAAAGCATGAAAAAATAACAATATTGCATGTAACAATGAAAATACATGTTTCTTTTATTAATATTGTCAATGAAATTTGGTTACAATATTACCCCTCTTAGGGTCACCATAATGTTGATACTCTTAATACAATTGCCAAAGCCCCCAATGGGGTAGGTACACTATAAATTCTTTTTCAAATAGTCACAAACTGCCCAAGGGTGGAGTAGACCCTCTTCTTCACATTGAGGAAGGATTTGAATGTAAGATCCTTTGAATATAGATACCTACATTCAAGAGACAATAGAAGATAGTTAAAAACTTAAGCAGCCTCTTGTGATGAGGTGCATCGAAGGTAATAAACATGTAAATGCCATTATAAATAAAATCAAGAAAGCTAATAAAAGATGTTAGACATATGCAAGATTCATCAAGATTGCTTGAAAGATGTAAACAAGAACTACAACTATCAATCTAATGGATCAATTATGTGAAATGAAGCATGAAAGCATGAAAAGAAGCTATTAATGCATATTATACACTAATATGACAAAATTAATCTAAATACGAAATCTATCGATCAAAGATCTCTAAAACAAAAATTGATCGTCTAAAATGCTAATTCTAACCTAAATAATAAGATTGTAATGAAAATAGTAAAGATATTTTACTCCTATTATAAACCGTAGCTCTGATAAGCAGTTTGCACTATAAACCATGACTAAAATCCGTGATGAGCAACCAAGTGATTTTACCTCCAAATTCAAGGGTTGTGGGCTTGATCTCCTTGTCTAATTGATGTTCAAGGGTTCCCTTAGGTGTCCTATGAAAATTTTGATGGTTGAATCATTGAATGGGCCTCTGTTTGCTTGAATTAGTGTTTCTTGGCACTCCTATGTCCTTAGGACATCCATGGCATAATTTTTCATGATGTTTGACAAATTGGCAATGGGGATGGCAAAAAGGCTCTCCCTATGCACTCAAGTGAGTCCACAATTCGATAGGGCTTCACTGCTATACACTCCAATGCTTGCTTGATAATTTTTCGAAATTCTTAGGGGTACTTATAGGATGTCCCAGGGATAGGGATGGCTTCATGGAGAAGCCAAGATCAAGAAGGGGTGGTTAGGATAGTTGGATTTGAATATTTCATTCTCTAACCATCATCTTCTAGAAAAAATGGTCATTAAAACTGATTTGACTCAGATGAAGACCAACTAAATTTTAGTTAAGACCGCAAGTTGTAGTTGTGGTCCAGACTGTAAACCACAGGCCTTAATCATGGTTCAAATTGTAGACCGCAGGTTTGGGCTGTGGTTTAGACTGATTAGGCCAAGGAGCCCAACTTGAGTGGTTATAATCACTACTCTATCTTGGAGTCTATCCAAGATCTTCCATATGGTCTTGTAACATGTCCATATGAGTAGTCACCATCGACATGACGCATTTTAGGTGGCTACACCCACTAAAAGTGGGTCAATTTTTCGTGTCTACATTTTCCCCCTCTTTGATGCATTTAAGGCCAAGTAAATGCATCAAAGAAAGGATGTAGGCACACTCACTAGAAGAGGACAACAAGAAAAAATGGGATGGCTAGTTTAGAAGAAAGGGGTGGTGCAAAAATAGTGTCATTCTAGACACTTTCTTGTTTTACACGCAAATCGAGGCATTAGGGACATTAATGCCTCTATAGGCTAGGGTGCCCCCTCGAGTTTTTATGAAGATGACATATCTCATAAAAACTCGAAAGAACTGATGCAGAAGAAGAAAGAGAGAGAAAGAAAGAAAACCAAAGAAAACAAGGGTAACAAACAAAGCTTAAAAGGGTGAAAAAGGGTAAAACCCTAATTCATTTTCACCACGCATTGGTAGAGAAAGGGCTCTGGGGAGAAAAAGAAATGGCGTTACCAGTTCATCGAGCAATGGTCATGAGGGGTGAAGTCGGGGCACGAGAGTGGGTAAGTACCAAATTCCTCCCTCTTGATGTACCTTTTCTTCTATTTTTCATGGATTTTAGGGTAGAATTTGGGAAATTTCACCGTTTTAGATGATGATTTTTGCGCTCGACTAGGGCACGATTTCATGGCCCAATCATGATTTTGCTCTAGATGAAGCACAAAAAAAATTCACCTGGATAAAAACAGGTGCGACTTCATGAAATCATGCCTCCCAAAATGGAGGGCATGATTTCACCAAAAAGCTAGAAAAGAAAAAAGGAAAAGCAAAAAACAAACACAGGAGGAAAAAGAGGGAAAACAAGCAACTACGAAGTGTAAATTACAAAATTATGATCAATATTTGTGTTTTGATTTGAAACTATGGATTTTATTATTATTTTATTTTTTATTTTAATTCATGAAACTGATTTAATTTTATTTATTTGTGGATGCAACTAGGTATTCTCGAGAGTCGAGAGTGGAGGGTAGGGGCTCTAGTAGAGCTGGATGCACTAGGGCCAATGGAGATGGCTCAACTAGAGGTAGTGGGGCTAGACCACCTAGTGAGGATACCTCAGATTGAGATAGATAGGGCTATGTTGATAGCCCTGGAAGAGAGGTGGTACCCAGAGTCCTCTACTTTTTGGTTACCCATAGGAGAGCTCACCATCACACTAGAGGATGTGTGGTAGATTTTGTGGATCCCTATCAGAGGGATAATAGTTTATAGAGCATGAGGATAGGTAGCCACACTACAATGGTTCTTAGTAGGGTTTACCCACCAGGTGCGAGAGAGCACCATATTAGTTGATGATCTAGTGGGTCGCTATGGGGTAGATCCTTTGATCATCATGCTCTATGGGGTTGTGGCTAGGCTACTGATGTGCCATACTAGTAGGTGACACTTACCATGGGTGATGGTAGGAGTAGTGGTAGACATGCATGATCAGAGGGTTTGATTCACATGGGGCCCATATGTGTTGGCCTACCTATACAGGATGTTGTACAACATCATGTATAAGTGACATACAGGATTGGTGTGTATGACATTGCTCTAGGTGTGGTGCTGGGAGCACATCATGGTATAAAGACCGGAGGCACTACTAGGCCCACTACCTAGCCCAGAGTGGCCAATAGCATACAGGTGGTCGAGGTCCCTAGAGAGGACCATGAGGGCCTATGCAGGGAACCTACCACTAGCGAGGTGGGTGATCAATGAGCTTCAGGAGGTGAAGATCATCTAGAGGCCATGGTAGCTTCACCCTAGGTGGGTAGAGGATAGGATAGAGCTAGCTAGGATACAAAGGATCAGGTGGTTGAGGTCAGAGAAGGGAGAGTCAAAGGTCTTCAGATTTGATCGAGTCCTCCGATAGCATAAGATATTACAGGGAGTCCTAGACCTAGGGGACTACTAGTACCAAAGGGTGACCCAAGACCCAGTAGGGGTAGGAGGTGAGCCAGACCTCACCAGGTGGGTCAAGGAGGATATGGATGATCCTCCTTATATTAACCTAAGGGTAGATGATGTAGGAGTGGCTATTGGGTACAAGTGGTGGTATAGAGGAGTTATGCCCCAAAGGATCTCCCTACTAGTACCGATACAGAGGCGCCAGGTGATGGACCCAAGCATGCAATGAGCATTCTAAGAGGTAGCTCATCGAGCCACAAAGAGGGCACAATAGACTCCTACCACTCTAAGATAGATACCAGCTCATGTTTGGATCTTGGTGGTAGAGGAGGCCATCCAAGTGGTAGGGACCGAAGAGGGGGGTGAGGTATGCCCCCATAGATAGGGAGGCCACAGATCAAAGATCCTAGAGAGGCTTCCACATCTGTAGTAGTGGCTAGTGAGAGCCAAGAGAGGAGGGAGATAGAGGAGCTACGAGCATAGGTAGCCTCTCTATAGAGCTAGATGGTCCAGGTCCAGGTGGATAGGGCCAAGAGGCTAGAGGAGCTATGAAGGTCATTGAGCACCATAGAGGCTGAGAGGGACTCAGCTCGAGTAGAGATCAGTAGGCTCCAGGGAGAGATGGCTCATCTGGATGGAGAGCACTAGAGAGCCAGGGTAGAGGGGATGGCTATCATTGAGAGTAGCCATGAGATGGTGTAGGACTTCTTCAAGTAGAGCTATGATGGATGGGAGAGAGGTTGGAGATAGCCCTTCAATGGGCTACATTTTATGAGATAGTTTACTATGCAACTATCCCACCAAGTCAGAGGATGCCACTTCCTCCATCCCTATAGTCAACGAGTAGATCATGGTCTCAATCATCGATATCATGGTAGTCCATGTCACAGCCTAGGTTGCCTCCTCCTCAGGATGGACCAGAGGGAGCTGGTTCTCATAGCTAGGAGAGAGAGAGGACTGAGGATCAAGATGATGCACCAATTTTTATATTGTGGTGTACATCCCTAGGTTGAGTGTACCAAGTCTAGATTATGGTACACCAACCTGACATGAGGACTATGCACTCTTTTTCTCTCGAGTAATATATAGCTACTTTTATTGCTTTATTTGTGTGTAATGTGTTTTTATTTAATTCATGTTTTCATGTATGCAAACTATCTTAATGCAAACTATATGAAAATGGATGGATGCAAAAGGAGGAAAGAAGAAGACAAATGAGAGAAGAGAAAGAAAGAAGGAGAAGAAAGAAGAAGAGAGAAAAAAAAGAGAGAAGAAGAAGAAGAAGAAGAGAAAAAAGAAGAGAGAAGAAGAAGAAGAAGAAGGAAGAAAAGAAGAAAAAATCCAAAGGTCAACCATCTAAAAAGGAGAAGAACTAATGACCCATAGCATGGAACTAGCGTAGGTTGCAAGGAACCAGTGTAGTTAGATACCATAGATCATTTCAGAAATAGAGCTAGACCCGCTATAGGTTTAGCACTTGTAGTAGTGTTAAAAATATGTGTGGAGTCTGACCCACTATGGGTGGTTGCTCCCTTATTGATTGCTATGAGGTATTTACCCACTAGGATGTATGTCGAGGTCTACTAAAATTGACCAAGGAGCTTATCCTGTAATGGGGTGTTTGAGCCTACTGAGTCAAAAGAGAGTATGACCCGATAGAAGATCATAGATGATGTAATACCTACTAGGATGTATAAGTATCCCATGTGGGGTGTAATATGTAAATAAATGATATGCAAGTGCTATCCCAGATAGGGATCTTAAGAAGACTTTGAAAGCATTATCATGATAAAGAAATTGAGAGAAGGAGAAGAAGCAATTATAAGAAGAAAGAAGGGAGAAATCCCTAGGGGGATCTTTCTAGGCATCAGAGTCCTAGTGAGAAGTGCAATGCATGTGAGCTATGTCCTAACTAGGTATCATCACATGCCATTGTCATAAAATCCCCAAAAATCTATATGAGCAAGTAGTCATGAACAAGCAACAATGCAATTATGATAGACAATCATGCAAGGTGTTCTTTAGATGTCAAGCAATCATGCAAGGATGACAAGCAACAATGCAATATGAGCAAGCAAGTGGATGCAATGGGAATGCAAATGCAACTACATGAATTTTTTTTTTATTTTTTTATACAGAATTGAAATCAATGCAAAACCTAAATGCACCATTCATCTTATTAAAATAAATTAACGTGCCATGAGGTGTCGGATCGAAGATATCCCCAAGGAGTGCATTTTCTTGATGATAAAAATCATGGGAAAGTTCTTCCAAGGCCCTTCTTTGGACATCCATGGCACGATAATCAATACATATTCTAACAACACCATTCTTTTTAGTAAAACAAACATTATATAAAGATCCACCATTCTCTTGCATAGAAGCAATGTCATATTTAAAACAAATAGAATCAATCATATTGCAAGACATTATCTTTGGAGGAGAAACATAATTAATGCTTTTATTTTCATCCATTATCATCTTTTGATATTCTATATATTCTGCATAAGTCACAAGATGATCATCATCCTCAAAAGGCAAAGGTTGATTTTTATTAGGTATAAAACCTATACCACATCTCCCAAGCCAAATATCAACATCCAAAGGTTCTTGAATACCTTTTTGTTGTGGTCCCAATCCTTTACCTGCATATCCCATACTAGATAGGATCTGCTTAGGAAGGGGATAATCATTAGTGAGATAACATTGAGCGAAAGAGCGCTCGCTAGGAGATGGGTTGCTACCATGAATATTTTCTTCGAAGGTAGTCCCTCCAAAGACAAAGGTACACATGCCAACGTGTACAACATCACCCTTCTTATGGGGTAAACCCATAGTTCGAGGTGACGGTGGTAGCTTGGTGAGATCCAGAAGAGGCTCTTGAAGAAACTGATTATCATGATCCAAGGATGAAGAATAGGGTTGACGTTCCTCACTCAGTTTTAAATTTTGAAGATGCTCTAAAATTTGAGATGAGGAACATGGAGAATTTGCTGAAGAAATAGAAGGACAAGAGTAAGATTCAGATTGAGCTAACTCTATATTTGAACAGAATTCAAATGGTCGAGGATCACCCAGAATGGTGATAACTTGATTCTTAAATTCAAATTTGAGATATTGATGAAAAGTAGAAGGGATGACCTTCATCGCATGAATCCAAGGTCATCCAAGAAGAAGATTAAAATATGCAGGACAAGACACCATGTAAAACAAAGTATCCAATATTTGAGGCCCCACTTTTAATGGAAGAGATATGACACCACAGGCCTCTTGGGACTTATTGTTGAAAGCTTTAATAAGGATATCAGATTTTGTTAAATCTTCCTCTTTTAATCCAAATTTTTGAAAGAATTGATATGTACACAAATTGAGGGATGAGCCATTATCAATCAAAACTCGTTTGATAAGGGTATCCCCAATAAGTGCAGTGATGTAAAGTGATGAATCTCCATGTAAGTTTGAGGAAGGTTTATCATCATCTGAGAATGAGACATGATGTATCCCAAAAGAACCTATGGCATCAACTATGGCATCAGGGGCGACATCTGGAGAAACAGATTGTTGTTTTAAAAATTCCATTAAAGCATTTCGATGATCAGGAGAAGTCTGCAAAAGCTCTAAGACTGATATTTTTGCTGGAGTATTAGCTAACTGCTTCTGAAGATCGTATGAAATCTGTGACTGTGGTCTCAACACTATAGGTGGAATTCTTGTAGTTGAATATTTTCTTTGATTCTCCTTTAAAATTGAACTAGGTTGTGGTGTTGAACTCTGTCCTTGCTGATTTTGAGCTTGTTTCCTTGTAGTTACCCCAACCATACCAACCACATTACTATGACGTAGGGAATCACCTTGATGAGCCACTTGGTTGGCTGCTTGTTGATCATGCTTTGGTAATGGATCCTTGAATATCCCCATATCTTGATTTGTTGTTGGGGTTTGTTGAATAGGAGCCTGATTACTTGAAGTTTAGGAATTTCTTAAATCAATGCATCCTGCATCAATCAAATCTTGAACCACATGCTTCAACTTCTTACAAGAATTTGTCCAGTGTCCTTCTACTCTGTGATATGTGCAATATTGACCTACCTTATACCAATGAGTTGTAGTATCTGGTTGTCTTATAGGAGGTAATTCAATTGCCTTAGCTTCTAACAATTGTTTCAAAACTACTTCCATAGGTATATTAAGTCTGGTAAAATTCCTTTGAGGAGGTTTCTGAAGTACAATATTTTGTAGGCTATTGGTGACATTATTAACAGGCCTACTATCATTATTACCTCCTATATGCTTACTCTTATGTTGAGACTTAGTAGACTTTTCTTATTTATTCTTAAGATGACCTCTCCTAATGAGAGCTTGTTCCACTTTTCTAGCTAACTCAATTGCTTGATCAAGAGAGGTAACAGTAGTAGTTTCTAGTGCATACGATATCTGTTCTTGTAAATTACTAATGAATATATCAAGCATATCTTTCTGAGACATAAGTTGTCTTAATCGACCAACTAAACTTCTCCAACGAGCTAAGAATTCTGAAAAAATTTCTTCTTTACTTTGCTTTAGATCATATAGGTCTCTCATTGTCACTTCCTTTTCAATATAAGCACTAAATTGATGAACAAACATTTTTGTAGTCTTTTCAAAGCTCTTTAAAGAATAGTTGGGCAACCGATAATACCATTCCAATGCAACTCCAACAAGACTCTTTGGAAATATTTTCAATAGAAGCATATCATCATAAACAAGATCATGGTAAGCTATCCTGAATCCTCTTAGATGCTCTATTGGATCTTCTGTCCCTTTATAGATTGGTAAAACTGGCATAGAAAAATGCTTGGGATAAGGTCTAGCAACAATAATAGGATCCAATGGCTGACTACACATTTCCTTATAATTGTATGTAAATCCTGAAGGTTGAATCATATCCATCCTTGAAACCAACTGATTCACTATATTTGCCAAATTTTGTATTTTTGAATTATGAGTGTTTCCCATATTCCCTTGACTTAAGTTGGACATGAGAAGGTTATTGTTATATGTGGTGCCTTGTGAGAATGGAAGATTAACTTGTGGTGGAACAGAAGCAATAGTGTTGACATTAGAAGATAAAGGAGGAAATTGAAAGTAATTTTGGGTGCCACTACTAGTTGGAGGAATGGGTGGATTCCATCCAATGTTGGTGGTATTAGTAGTAGCACAAGTCACTTGGTTCTTCAGATTACTAAGATGCATAGGTTGAGATGTGGGATTATCATGATTAAGCACAAGATACCTAATGGGAGGAGAAGGAGTAGCATCCTCTTTTTCAAGATGAGCTTCTCATTCTACATATTCCAATAGCTTCTCCTTATGAGCTTTCATGAATTCCCAAATATGATCAAATGATGAGAAGACAAAGCTACCATTGGGTCCAACATAAGGATCAAGATTAGTTTTAGTTTCCATATCTACCTCTTCTTGCTCTTCTGGACCTACATTAGGGTCTTCCCTATCAATCTGGTCATCTTCCAAAGGAACATAATCAGATTCTAATTGTTTCCTCTGACTTCTAAGGAAAGGAGCCATTTAGAAGTAGTGAAAATAGTTAGGGGAAAACACTAACACACAGATTTTAATTTCTTTTAAGAATTTTCAAACAGAATTAATGATCTTGTTTAAAGTTTAAAATAAAGGAGGTGTTCACATTGGGTTCACCAAATATGTAGAGGGGGAAAACTGCCCTACCACGTACAATTCCCAAAAATGCTAGATCCATGAGAGATAGAAAGCCTTATGGGGTGAACCGTGGGGGTATGTTGTTCTCTACACTCGGTGCTAGGGGGAAGGGTTCACCAAGAATGGTTTTAGGACTCGCTCCAAGTCCTCAAGAATTTTGGGATAGTTTGATGTATTTAGTTAAAAGCAATCACCTAAGTTTGGCCTTTCTAGATCTATGCTATGAAAGATAAAGGACAATGCAGAAATCAGAATGCAAGAATACAAGAGCTAACCTAATATGATTCTTTCTTTGAATGCTTGCTAACCTAGGGTTTTATCCAAAAAATATTTAAAGCAAGGGCACAAGATAAATGCACAATATTAACCCTAGATGCACACTATATGCTTTTCACTTTCAGATGCCTAAGAACCAATACTCAGATCAGATCTTCAACCAATAAAATAATTAGAACACTTATCTTGACCGGTGGTTGACTTAGCTTTTTCTGCCTCTTGTCCAATGATATCAGAAATACCTATTTCTGCAAGATAACTTATGAAACACTTGAAAATGGGATTAGCATTAGGGGCCTGCTTAGGCCATTGTACAACAATGCTTGGAGGTGCAATAGTCAAGCCCCCTAGGTCCTTTTAGATGACCTTTGAAAACAAAAGCAAAAATTGACCTTTGGATAATTAATCATAAAACAACAATGCAACAATAGAGAAACAAAAAATAGATTATGCTATCATGCCCTAAATGCAATTTAGAAACTACTCATGCAATCAAAATCTGACAGATACCCCTAGTTCAGTCCTGGGAAAAATCATACCTCATAGATGGCGGGCATGATAACGCTATAGGTGAAGTCATGCTCCATCAGAATGGGGCACGATCTCACTTATGTGAGAAAAAACCCTAAATTAGGGTTAGCAAAGTCATGCCTCATAGGATAGGGTGCGATTTCGCTTCAGAGACATGAAAAATAAAAGATAAATGTAGAGCATAAATAAATGTAGGAAACAAAGTGCGCACAACCTGATGGATGATGTAGAAGCAGGCAGAAGAGATCGAGGTATCCAAAATGGGCACTCTCTTTCCTTTCGAACTACAACACGAATCCACCAAACCACACAACAATCCAAATCAATGCAGTAGAAGATCAAATCCAAAATTTGCACTTCGGGGTTAGCTTGTAGAAGAAACAGGAAGCAGAGCGAAAGTAAGAATGCGAGCACTAAATAATCATAAGAATTTTGAGCTTAATTAATTTCCAAGATCGATCGCTTGTCTATATCTAAGAGTGGGATTAACCCCTCCTTTTATAGATAAAAATCGGGGTGAAAGAAGTGGGAAAACAAACACAAGTCGATGCCAAGCACTCCTGTTGAGTGGTGTTTTCACCCAGTTGTGAAAGCACACTCTCCGGTAGGATCTGAGTCCCAAAATCCTCTGCTTGCAAAGAAAATAATTTCTCCAAGGTTCTTGTTATGTTGATTCTTTGATTACCAATGATGTTGTTCAAATGGAATGCTAGGAATACCTTAGGGTTTGCAAGTGGATGTTAACAAGGGGCACTGTGGTTTATTTAATTTGAATTTACAGTGGACTCAAAATGAATAAGATCTATTCTAATCTTTAGTTCTGATGGATTTTCAGCTGCTTATTTGAATACAATAATTAAACTGCAGAAAATAAAGTAAGGGTTTAAAAAAAAATAAAGCAAAGTAAATGAAAATGAAACTAAACTACAGTCAGAATGCTGTCATCAATTCGATGAAACCGAAGATAATGAGGTTTTCTGCATGCAACCTAACCTAATGAACCTGCAAATTCGCACAATCCAAATAAGCTAGGTGCTGGTTTCTAGGGTTTCTACTGTAATTCCAGATTTAGGCATTCGCATGAAGCAACCAAGAGCACTTGCATTAAACTTCACCTAAAAGCCTTAGAAATCTGAAATGAATGATAAACATTAAATCATGCATGCAAAAAATGACTCCTTCTTTCTCATCAATAAGATGCCAACTCTCTATATTTCTGTATTAAATGATATCTCAATTACATTTATAGAATGTTCCAAGCATAAATATCCCAGAACAAGATGAAGGAAATTGCCCAAGTGCAGGCCCAGAATGGCATGAAGCCCTTGTCTCTGCAACTCTGCAAGCAGCAATTTCCAACCCTTCTTTCAATCCGCGCTCTTGATTTTATAATCATTGAAGTGGCTCTTCGATTCTCCCTGTGTCGCTTCGTTTCACCTTCCTGCATGTGACCTTTCAAATTCCTGCCTTTTCCTTGCTTTTGATTCATGCTCGATTCTGAAACGCTCGAAATCTACCGCTGCATGTAACGCCTCTACAACACTGACACCTGTATGCCACGTGTCCTGCATTTTCTGCACCTTCTGTAACGTCTTCCCGTGCCAAACGTGACAAAACAACATGCAACCTGCTCACCTTCCTGGCTGCAAAAATGTGACATGTCACGAAATCGCGACATGTCGCGATATCGCGACATTTTTCTCGTTCGTACGCCTCCGACCGTTTCTATCGTGATATCGTGACATTTTTCACCTTCGGACCTTCATGCCGCTTCGAATATCGCGTTTTCCCTTCCCTCTCAATCACGACACTTATCGCAATTCACAATCGACCTTGGGCGAAAACACGTCGCGAAATCGTCGACCATTTTCTTCATCATCTCCTTTCTCTTCACTTTTCAACATGTCACGATTTCGTGACACCTTTTCATTTTCTACACAATGACATGTCATGATTTCGCGACACCTTTTCATTTTTCCAGCGACATGTCGCGATTTCGCGACACCTTTTCATTTTCTACCAGCGACATGTCGCGATTTCGCGACACCTTTTCATTTTCCAGTGACATGTCACGATTTCGTGACACCTTTATTTTTCTTTTCTCTCTCCTTTTCGCCGTGACGGAGCAACATGTCATGATTTCATGACACTTTCCTATTTTTCTACAACGATGGCGCGACAGGTCACGATTTCGTGACATGTCGCGATTTCGCGACACTTTCAACACTTAGGCATTTTTTCTCTTTTCTTCATTTTTAGCATCTGGGTCACCGAGATTTCTTCTCTGCAAGCCTGCAAAAAGGTGGGTCCCCAATTTTGGGGTGTGTTGTGGATCAGCCACAACAAATGGTGACTCTGCTGTCAAATGCTCTTGAGCATTTTTAGTAAGAACCCAACCTGAAACATATCACAAACTCGAAAACATGTGTTAGCACATAAGCAATATAACAAATGCCCAAAGATCAGAAGTACATGAATCATCAGAATCATCAAGTATTAGCTCAGTGTGTGCAATGAATTTCTTTCCCTATCATTTGAAATTGATCCACACTCCATTATCAGTTTTGCATGAATGCATATGTGGGATGGTGAATGATTTGTGTACCCTAATGAATGTGCTAGGAGATTTTGCTTTCATAAAAGGCATGGTCATTCTTCTATTATTATGTACAAGCATTCAAGATTGCCAAACCCTCTTAGGATCCACTAATTCATTACCTTATTGTATCCCAAAGTTGGTTATGAGTCCCTACTATCTGGAACCCATGTGCAAGTGAATGTGAAATCAGAACTTTGGGGAATCAGACTCCCAACCAACCGAGATGAGAGTTTAACCCTATCCTTACTATTCTGATTTAGAGTTCATTACCTCACTTTAAGCAAAATAATTAAACCAATTATGGAAGAAATGGTCATGCTAGTCTAACCCTCTAGACAATCAGTGGTCTTGTTTTTTAGGCAAGACATGATGCCATGCATGGGCATATCTAACCCCACAATCCAAAACTTATCTTCATTTCTTTGGACCTTGGGGATGACTACCCATCCTTTGCGAGAGGACAAGTAGTACGATCCTTACAATCCAATATAAAGATGAGATGGGAAAAATTTATTTATTTTTTACTTCTTGGACCTTGGGGATGACTACCCATCCTGGCTAGGGACATGTAGTACGATCCTTACAATCCAAACTTTAGTGTAGATGGAAAATATTAATTTTGTTGCTTAGACCTTGGGGATGACTACCCATCCTTTGTAGAGGACAAATAGTACGATCCTTACAATCCAAGATTTATTATGAAATGAGACATAAGAGCTTTGGGGAATTGGATCCTCAACCTAAGCGAGATGAGAATTTATGCCCTATCCTTACTACTCCATGTGGGTCAAATCAAAGCTTTGGGGAATTGGATCCTCAACCTAAGTTCGATGAGGATTTAACCCTATCCTTACTACTCCGATTTTAGGCTTTAAGCTCTATGGAAGTGGTCAAAACCACTGTTTTAAGGATCATGTTGCATAATAGGATAGACATGAAAAACTTCTTTCGCCCAACCTTTTCCTCCAAGTTAGGTTTTGATCATTTTGCTCAAGATCCTTTTTAATGTATGAGACGTGCTTGGTTCTAGATATCTCAAGACTCAGTTTCCAACCTTAGGATTTACTTACATATATGTTATAACACAACCCTAAGAGGATTTGACATACTTTAATGACTTGTACCTAAGATGCATATGCAACTAAGATGAAATGTATGTAAGGTGAGATGGAACATGAATGCATTATCTCTTGAATTGCAAATGAAATGATTTGTCATGCAAAGCTGACTCTTTCATGCATCACAAAATCAAACAATATAACTTAAGATGTTTGTGTTACTTGTGGAGCTTTTACAAGACAATTCCAATATTTCATATTCTCCTAACCTTAAGCATAAGTTGACATCTCAATTTTTTATTTTTTTATTATTTATTTTTTATTTATTATTATTATTTTTTTTTCAAAATAAACAAAACATGTCAATTGAAATCAAATCCACAACCAAAATCCTAACTAGACTAACAATCCTAAATAATGAAAACAAAAACTGAAAATCCCCACCAAAACCGAAAGAATAATATCAAAATCTCACAACCTAAGGGCTAAAATAATGCTTTAAAATCTGCCCATTAACCGGTAGCATGAAATCTCTCCCTTCTAAGGTTTTTAGCCTGAAGGTATTCTTCCCAAGAATCTCTGAAATCTGATATGGGCCTAACCAAAGACAATCAAACTTTTGATGATTCCCTTTTTCCTCATGTCTTTTGTCCCATAGTAATACCAAATCTGAAATTCTGAATGATTTAACTTTGGCCCTTCTGTCAAACCATCTTTTGATAACTTCCTGGTGTTTATTCATGTGATTCATGGCCTCTTCTCTCTTTTCATCAAGGTGCAACAAATGACTTGACACTGGCTTCAACTTGATCATCTGTCCCCAAGTACTCTTGTATGAAATGTAAGGTCTGCAACTTCAAATTTGCTAGGAAATATCGGGTCTTGCCCATAGACCAAATGATAGGGAGTATTCCCTATGGATTCTTTCACTCTGGTCCTATCTGCCCAAAGGGCAAACTTCAATTGGTTGTGCCAGTCCCGAGGGTTCTTTTCCAGCAACTTCTTAATGGTATTCAACAAATTCTTATTTGAAGATTCGGCCAACCCATTTCCTTGAGGATAATAATTGGATGCAAATTTTAAGCTCACCTTGTTATCATATGCCCAATCTGCAAATTGTGTAGAAATAAAAGCTTTACCATTGTCACTGACAATAGAATCGGGCATTCCAAATCTTGTTATAATTTGATCCTCAAGGAATTTAATCACAACGTCTGTGGTGGCATGTTTAGTAGGAATCGCTTCTGTCCACCTTGTACAGTAGTCTGTAGCTGTCAAAATGAATTTATGAGAATCAAAAGAATTTGGGTTAATAACCCCGATGAAATCTAGTCCCCACTGTGCAAATGGTCTCATTTCAACTACAGGTTGCAACGGCATGGCTGCATTTCTTTCTCTATTTGCAGCCACTTGACAGATATGACAAGATCGTACATGGGCATGTGCATCTTTGAAAATATGTGGCCAGTAGTATCCTGCTCTCAGGATTTGATGTCCTGTAGCATTGGCTGCACCATGACCAGTTCCATGTTTCCCGTGAAATTCTTGCAACACCCTGGCAGCTTCTTCTTTGTTCAAGCACCTCAGGTAGATACCTTCATGATTCTTCCTGTAAAGCACACCAGATTTCATCAGATAATTGATGGACTTAAGCCTTAAAGCTCTTCTCTGTGTTGAATTCAGATTAGAAGGACACTTACCAATCAATAAAAATTGCACAATATCAACATACCAGTCATCCTTAGCAATGTATTATGTATTTGAGCATTGGCCTATTATTTGCGGATTATTTTCTGCGATCGCCTTCGCCAATCCCTGTCCTCGAACTAGTTTCATAGGTTGGATTTCGAGATCAAATTCTTGGATGGTTGAAATCCATTTTCCTCTCTTCTCACCTAGTTCATTTTGTAAAAACATGGTCTTGATAGCAGAGTCGGGCACGATGGCAATAACTCTGCTATGTACAATGTAGTGCCTAAATTTTTTCACAGTTTTAAAAAGTGCGTACATTTGCTTATCAAGGATTGAATACCTTAATTGAGCATCTTTCAGGGGGCACTTAAAAATGCTATGGGTTTTTCGGCACTATCCTCGCCTTTTTGGGTTAAGACACTCGCAAAGGAGTGTTCTGATGCAAAAGCATAAATATAGAAAGGCTTGGAGTAGTCTGGGCTTATAAGGACAGGGGCTCTGGAAATGGCATCTTTGATGTTCCGAAAGGCCACTCTACTTTCCTCGTTCCATTTTACATCCACATCTTTCTTGAGCATCTTGTTCAGAGGCTTGGCTATCTCGGCAAAGCTAGAGATAAACTTCCTCACAAAATTAACCTGCCCAAAGAAAGATCTCAATTCTTTCTTACTACTCGGGAGAGGTAGGTTTTGGATAGCTTGTATCCTTTCTGGGTCGATGGATATGCCCTCTTTTGAAATGATGTGACCCAGCAATTTTCCTTCTGTTACTCCGAAAATGCACTTTTTGGGATTTAAGGAAATTCCATGTTCTCTGCATCTTTGAAGCACTTTCTTTAAATCTTTGACATGGTCCTCTCTCTTCTTTGAGAAAACTGGGATATCATCCACATACACGATGATGCATTTGCCTATGAGCCCTTTGAATGCATAATCCATGGCGCGTTGAAAAGTTGCACCAGCATTTAACGATCCGAACGACATTCTCTTATATGCAAATGTCCCCCACTTGGTAGTGAAGGCTGTTTTCATCCTGTCATCACGGATGTATAAGAATTTGGTTGTACCCAGAATACCCATCGAGAAAGGACATCATTTCAGATCCATTTACCATTTGTAGAATTTCATCGATTGATGGCAGTGGATAATTATCCTTTTGAGAGGCTTTATTAAGATTTCGAAAATCTATGCACAGCCTAATCTCTCCACTCTTTTTTCTCACTGGAACGAGGTTAGCCACCCAGGTTGAGTGCCTAACGGGAAAAATGATTTTCGCTTCCAATAATCTTTTAACCTCCTTTTCGATCAAAGGCTCCAATAGCGGGTTAACAACTCGTTGTCTTTGCCTAAAAGGCTTGGAGTCTGGCTTCAAAGGGATGGTATGTGTGATAATGTTTTGGTTGTAAGTCTTTAGCTCATTGTAGTTCCAAGCAATACAATCTATGTAATGCTTCAATGCCTGTATTATATTGCTCCTTTCTTCATCTGTACATGCCTTTGCAATGTACACCTCCTTTGGATTGTCTGCACTCCCTAGATTAATTGAATCACATGCATCTTTGGGGAGTGGGACTCTTTTTCCTTTCTTGGTCTTGCATCCCATGTCGAACATCTTTTCCAATGAAACCACGTCTTTAGGAATTTTGTTGGATTGATACGCAGTTTCAATTTCATCTTCTGTTTCATCCTGCCACCTTTGCTCCTCATCAATCACCTGATTTTCAAAAATACCCGAGTTCGTGACAAATTTGAAAATATGTCTGTCACTTTCAAAAACTTGGAAATTCTTTACATTATCGGGTATTGATGGACAAGGAACCAGTTCAATGGAAAACTTTTTACATCTTCTTATATCAACCGGGTTCAACATGCCCGTGGTGACTGCAAGAGAGTCTGCTATTCGATTTCCTTTCCTAGAAATAAGGGCTATATTGAATGCATCGAACTCCTCCATGAGGTCCATAACCCTAGTTCTATAAAGGCTTAGTCTTCTATCGTGGCATGTATATTGTCCTTTGATTTGCTTGACTACCAACTCAGAATCTCCCAAAACCTTCAAGCATTTAACATGCTTGCTCAATGCTAGACGTAAACCAAAGATCAATGCTTCGTATTCTGCCACATTGTTCGTGCAAGGAAATTGTAATCTGTAGGCAACTAATAATGGTTTACCTCCTGGACCAGTGAGCTCGACTCCAGCTCCTGCTCCCTGTCTAGATTTTGATCCATCGAACTTGAGCAACCACGTGTAATCATTTTCCTCGGAAGAGCCACCATGACACGCCTCCTCTTTAGGCTCTTCGATGAGCTTCCTCAACATCAAGTGCATAGACTCCTAGTTCAGCTCAGAAAACTGAACTTCATTCGGCTTGTTAAAATCTGTTATAATCTCTTTAAGCCTCGGTTCATTTTCCACTCTTATTTGGTTTGCAATTCCCTTCCATGGTAGCCACATATGTGAGCAGTCTATTGAAAAATAGCCATTCAGAGTTTTCATCCAATCCCTCGCAAGTAACATTCCATACCTACTTGGGATATTAACCACCAAAATGTCTACAACCTGCTGGACCCTAGGTTCAGAATTCAATTGAATCTTGACATCATATAAGGTCCCTACCACATTTACCTCTGATCTGTCCAGTTGCAGGACTGTACATTTGGATGAAACAGGTTGCAGACCTAGCATTTTACATATTTCTGTAGGCATGAGGTTGCTCGTGGCACCTGTGTCCACCAAACAGTTATGCAAATTCTTACCCGCAATTCTCAGAGTCAGTAAGAATGGCGGGACATCCCTTCTCTCCTTTCGCAAAATAAGATGGGATTCAACTCCTTTTTCCTTCCACATTGGATCAGGTGAGTTCAAAGCTCTTATCAATGCCTCCTTTTGGCCAGGCAATCTAGCTGCGTCCAAGAATGAAAGGCTAGATTTGGACTTCTTTAGATCCTCCACTATGTCATAGTTTGGCTTTTCGAATTTGACTGTCTTCTGCACATCATTAGACATTTCTCTTCTGAGTGGAGGGGGAGGATTATTATTTGCCTTAGTGTCTGGAGGAAGAATAGAATTGTTTGGAGGTGTCGATGAGGTTTTAGGGGCTTTAGACTTACTTCTCAAATGGTATCCATGATTCCCCTTTCTGAAATCTCGAAAAGCTTGCACCTCCTGTTCCAGAATTTCATCTTCTTCTTCCTCACTCTCACCTTCTTGATGATATACAGTTTCCATCACCATAATATTATCATCTTGATGTTGTGATGGATTCTCATTTGATACCAGTTCCAAATCATCAACTTGTGCCTGAAGACAATGAGTGTATCTAGCAATCTTAGGACAATTCCTCTCATTGTGTTCTTTTGTGTTATGCAACCTGCACCCCCTTTCCCATGCCAAATCTGAAAGATTCAAAAGAGAATTGGATTGGCTAGGTCCTACAGAAGCATCTAATTGATTAGCAATGGGAGCGGGAACTCCCCCATTGTTAGGCTTGGTGTTCCAGTGCCTCCCTCTATTGTTAAAATTTTGATTTGGGTGAGGGGCATGGGACTCATACTTCTATTGTTGAACCCTGTCATTGCTCAGTTTATGAACTAATTTCTTGAGCTCTTCGACTTTTGAATAAACATCTTTTGGTGGAATCATATTGTTGTTAACCCCCGTTGGATTCGCATAATTAATGGGGTCTTGATTCAACACTGGGGTCGGGTTCTGAGGAATTGGATTCCCGTATGGATTGACACTTTGAATCGGGGTAGGATTTGGAAAAGGAACTATGGCTCGAGGATTGACTTGGCTAGTTCCTTGCATAGTTGATTGACTTTCCTACAAAAATGCAGGGACAGGTGGAATGGATGTGATTGGTTGGATTGGAATGGGTGCATACGTGGGTTCTGGTGGATACGGCTGCTGATATGGGAAGGCGTTCATGCTTGGCATTTGTGGTGCCATGAGTTGATTTTCCTGGGGAGCTTGACCATATGGAGCATACTGTCCCATCATAGGCATCTGGGTAAACCCGTAGCCTTGTGGTGTCATTTGCTGCTCGATAGTCATGGCTTCATTATAGGCCAAAGCCAGCGTGGTAACTTGAGGATTGCGCCTTGCAAACATGGCTGTCATGGGGTCCAATGCCCCAAAATATATCTACAAAGCCACTACGGGATCAATAGCAAAGTGCCTAATTGCTCTATTATAGCACTTTTGGAATTTCTGATTAAACATTCTGATCGGTTCCCCTTGGCCCCTTTTGCATGTAATAAACTGATTGTAAATAGTTGCGGGATCTAAGGGTGACCTAAATTGATTGACAAAGGCATTTTCCATTTGTGTCCAAGAGGTGATTGAACCAGTTGGCAAGCATATATACCATTCATATGCTATTGGATCTAAGCTCATGGGGAAAAGTCTACAGGCCACATCTTCATATTGAACTTGCAGCCTAATTAAAACATCCCTATAGGCTTGGATATGTTCTTCTGCTGTTCTTGGGCCATCTGGTTTGTATTTAGGCAAAAATATTTCAATGTTCTTGGGGATTTCATGGATATCCCCAACAATATTCAAAGGAGTATTGTTAGCTCCATACCAAGGAGCTGCTGGAGCTTGAGCCATTTGACTCAAAATTGATGAAGACAGACCTACAATAGCAGTAGAAATATTACTTACTATAGGCACACTAGGGGCAACGGATATTACTGGCGTAGGTCCACTCGATGTTCCTGGAGAAAACAGGTCTTTCGTGACTGGTGAACTTACGACTTGCTTGGCTTTACTCTTGGGAGTACCAGTAAGGTCATGAAAAATGGTTTCCCTGGTTGTTTGGGACCTGGTTGCAATACGACGTGGTGGGTCCAGCCTGCCTGATGAAACCCTCGGCTATTTCGAAGAAAACCTGCAACAGAAACAAAAACAGTGTTGCAGTTTAGCCGTCTGTGAGATTTATTAAATGATTTCAAAATTAGATCAAAAACAAATTATTCAGGTATGAAAATTAAAATCAAAATAAACCAATTCGGGCCCTCCTTCTAGCGCCAATCTGTTGAGTGGTGTTTTCACCCAGTTGTGAAAGCACACTCTTCGATAGGATCTGAGTCCCAAAATCCTCTGCTTGCAAAGAAAATAATTTCTCCAAGGTTCCTGTTATGCTGATTCTTTGATTACCAATGATGCTGTTCAAATGAAATGCTAGGAATACCTTAGGGTTTGCAAGTGGATGTTAACAAGGGGCACTGTGGTTTATTTAATTTGAATTTACAGTGGACTCAAAATGAATAAATCTATTCTAATCTTTAGTTCTGATGGATTTTCAGCTACTTATTTGAATACAGTAATTAAACTGCAGAAAATAAAGTAAGGGTTTGAAAAATAAAGCAAAGTAAATGAAAATGAAACTAAACTACAGTCAGAATGCTGTCATCAATTCGATGAAACCGAAGATAATGAGGTTTTCTGCATGCAACCTAACCTAATGAACCTGCAAATTCGCACAATCCAAATAAGCTAGGTGTGGGTTTCTAGGGTTTCTACTGTAATTCCAGATTTAGGCATTCGCATGAAGCAACCAAGAGACACTTGCATTAAACTTCACCTAAAAGCCTTAGAAATCTGAAATGAATGATAAAACATTAAATCATGCATGCAAAAAATGACTCCTTCTTTCTCATCAATGAGATGCCAACTCTCTGTATTTCTGTATTAAATGATATATCAATTACATTTACAGAATGTTCCAGGCTTAAATATTCCAGAACAAATGAAGGAAATTGCCCAAGTGCAGGCCCAGAATGGCATGAAGCCCTTGTCTCTGCAACTCTGCAAGCAGCAATTTCCAACCCTTCTTCAATCCGCGCTCTTGAATTTATAATCACTGAAATGGCTCTTCGATTCTCCCTGTGTCGCTTCGTTTCACCTTCCTGCATGTGACCTTTCAAATTCTTGCCTTTTCCTTGCTTTTGATTCATGCTCGATTCTGAAACGCTCGAAATCTACCGTTGCATGTAACGCCTCTGCAACACTGACACCTGTATGCCACGTGTCCTACATTTTCTACGCCTTCTGTAACGTCTTCCCATGCAAATCGTGACAAAAATAGCATGCAACCTGTTCACCTTCCTGGCCGCAAAAACGCGACATGTCGCGAAATCGTGACATGTCGCGATATCGTGACGCCTTCCTCGTTCGTACGCCTCCGGCCATTTTTTGTCGCGAAATCGCGACTTTTCACCTTCGGACCTTCATCCCTTCTATCGCGATATCGACGTTTTCCCTTCGACCTCATCCGCAACTGTCATGATTTCGCGACCATTTTCGTTTTCGTACCCCTTAGGCCGCACCCTGTCGCGAAATCACGACGCTTCTCTACTTCGAGCACCTTTGTTGCATGCTATCACGATTTCATGACATTTTTCCCTTCCGTACGCTTGAGCTTCAACCTGTCGCGATTTCGCGACGCTTTTCTCTGTCCGTACTACTTTCCTGCAATCTGTCATGATTTCGCGACGTTTTTCACCCTTGACATGCATTGCTTTCTGTCACGAAATCGCGACGCTTTTCAATTTCGGCTCATCCTATTTCAACTGACATTGAAATCGTGACACTTTTCTATTCCATACACATTGCTACAATCTGTTGCAAAATCATGACGCTTTTTCACTTCGGTCCCTTGTTGTTCTATCGCGATATCGACATTCTCCTACTTTACCAAAACCATCATGAAATCGCTACCATTTCTCCTTCGTACCATCTCTCCAAAACCATCATGATATCGCTACCATTTCTCTACACTTTGCCAAAACACGTCGCGAAATCGCGACCATTTTCTCTTTCGGGCCTTCTTTGCGAAACACGTCGCGAAATCGCGACCATTTTCCTCGTCCGTACGCTTTTCGAAACACGTCGCGAAATCGCGACCATTTTCTCCTTCGGACACTTTGCGAAACACGTCGCGAAATCGCGACCATTTTCTCCATCCGCAGCTTTGGCGAAACACGTCGCGAAATCGTGACCATTTTCTCCTCTCTACGCTTTGCCAAACATGTCGCGAAATCGCACCTTTTCTCCTTTCCCTTTGCCAGACATGTCACGATTTCGTGACACCTTTTCATTTTTGCCAGCGACATGTCGCGATTTCGCGACACCTTTTCAATTTTGCCAGTGACATGTCGCGATTTCGCGACACCTTTTCAATTTTGCCAGCGACATGTCGCGATTTCGTGACACCTTTCAATTTTCTTTTCTCTCTCCTTTTCGGCAGCGATGGAGCGACATGTCACGATTTCGCGACACTTTCTATTTTTCTGCAGCGATGGCGCGATAGGTCGCGATTTCGTGACATGTCACGATTTCGCGACATGTCACGATTTCGCGACACTTTCAACACTTAGGCATTTTTTCTCTTTTCTTCATTTTTTAGCATCTGGGTCACCGAGATTTCTTCCCTGAAAGCCTGCAAAAAGGTGGGTCCCCAATTTTGGGGTGTGTTGTGGATCAGCCACAACAACTCCAAAAAGGTTAAACCCGGATTTTAATAAATTAAAACCCTAAAATAGCAAAATCATGCCCCATACCAATGGGGTGCGATATCACTTACATGAAGTCAAGCCCCATCGTATGCAGGTGTGATATCACTAAAATGCTAAAGAAAGGCAAGGTAGGGGGAAAAGAGGCTTACCCTTGCCTAGGGCAAGGGTTAGGGACCTCTTAGGGGCTCTAAGGAATATTTGCTCTAAGGAAGAGGCTTCAAAAATAGTAAGGGTAGGATGCAATTTTATTTCCCTTTTATGTTGTTTTCCCTAAGTTTCTCGAGACACCTCTTGCTTCTTATGAAACATGTTTTATTTTACTTTGTTTTAGGTTGGTTGTTTTCAGTTTTGTGCAGTTTTCTATTTTTAGTATTGTGCAGTTTACTATTCAGTTTTGTGTAGTTTTCTATTTTTAGTATTCTATAGTTTACTATTTAGTTTTGTGAAGTTTTTTGTTTTCAGTATTGTGTAGTTTACTGTTCAATTTTGTGCAATTTTTTATTTTCAGTATTGTGTAGTTTACTGTTCAATTTTGTGCAGTTTTCTATTTTTAGTATTATGTAGTTTACTATTAATTTTGTGTAGTTTTTTTTGTTCTATTGCAAGGATTATTTCCAGCAGTTCTACCTTACAAAGCAAGCATGAGATTTAGTTCTTTTGTTAAAATATGAATATGATCAATGAATCTGTGCCTAATGGATGCTAAGGCTACCTAGTCTTCTAGGTTCTTTGCACATTGCAGGTATGTATCCCTTGTGAGTCACAAAACTATTAATAAATTTTGAGCCTCTTGCTCTAATTTATTAACAGTTGCACCAATTATAAAAATCTAGTGATATGTGGTGGATGAGTTCATGTTTGCAACTGATAGAGTTGATCGATACACACAGATGATGTTTGAACCTTTATCAATTCTAGTGCCTGACTCCCATTCAAATCTAGTTCCTGATTCTTGTTCAAATTTGGTGCTTGACTCCCATTCAAATTTTGGTTCTTGGCTCCTATTCAAATATTGTGCCTGACTCCCATTAAAATTTTGGTGCCTAAATCCCGTTCATATTCTGGTTCCTGACTCCCATTCAAATTTTGGTGTCTGAATCCCATTTAGAATCAGGTGCCTATCTTTATTTGCAGGTTCCTATCTCCTGTATACAGTTTATCTTCACTATTTTCAATAGAAAAGTGAAAACTATTTTCAATAGCAGAGTGGAAACTATTTTCAATTGTATAGTGGAAACTATTTTCAATGGCAGAGTAGACAATTATTTTCAATGGTATTGTTTAATTTCATAGTGACATGTTTGATTGCACTGTTCATAGTTTAGCTGTTTCTAGTATGCAGTTTCCAGTTTCTGGTTTCACAATTCATAGTTTCACTATTTCCAGTTTGTAGTTTCCAGTTTGGCTATTTTTAGTTTGACTATTTTTAGGTTGACTATTTTTAGGTTGATTGTTCCTAGTTTGACATTGACCAGTTTGGTTGCACAGTTTCTAGTTTTGATCGATGCCTACACTTGGAAAAGTATTGTAGTTATTTAATATTTCCCATCTATGAGTTGTCCACTTTTTCAAAGTGTAACTATTTTAGATGTTTAGGTGGAAAATGTTACACAACCTTATTTATTCTATAGTGTTGTAGTTTTGACTGCATTAGCTAGAATATTTCCATCTAGTTTAGTGTTGTAACTATAAAAAACTAAAATATTTCTATGCAGTATTGTGCTATAATTGCTATAAATGTTGTAACTTTTGTAAATATAATAAACACTATAAATGTTGTAAATGTAGTAAACACTATAACTATTGTAAATGTAATATTGTGTTGTAACTATTGTAAATGTAGTAACTGTTGTAAATGTAGTAAAATACTATAACTATTGTAAATACAATAAATTATTGGCAGTAAAAACATTGTAAATGTAGTAGATGTTGCGATTGCATTAAATGTTGTAACTCTTGTAAATTCTATAAACAAGGAAAAATAGAAGGCTGGAAAAATATCTCTTGCTATAAAAGAGATTTTTTAGATATTCAAAGGTGTTGATTCATTTTGTCACTTTTCGACCTCTATAACACTACGAGAGATAATACAAAAAAAATTGTTTGAATTTTATGTTATGTATCTTTAGTTTGGTTGGATTGCATATGGCATTGGCCCTTGGTTCACACAAAACTTACCTCTTGTAGTCAATGCATGTTTATTTATGTCTTGTATTTGTTATACTGTATCTTTTATGGAGTTTTAGGTGGATCAATCAGCCCAATTTTTATATTGGTGTATCACCTCTTTTTATTTTTAGATTCTTAGTCTATTGTTATAATTTTTATTTTATGTTATCCCTCTCCCTTTTACCATTGTAGTTTAGTGTAGCTTTTAAATTGTATTTCTCAGTCTATGTTGCAATTTTTATTTTGTAGATTATTTTTCTATTGTAATCTGTTATTTTCCCTTTCCCTGTTTCCCCAACAATTTTAATCACAATTCAATTTAGTTTGTTATTTTTAAGGAGAGTCAACTCTTTTTAGAGGTATTTTCCTCTCAAGAAGTCCCACATGACAAGGAGATTCCCATGTTGGTGTTGTACATAGGTGCATTTTAAGTGTACATTTTCAGACATCAACAGATGAAATAGATAGATTCTTGGATTTTGATCTAAAATTTATTCCTAGAGCACAAAATCATAATGTTAATATTTTTGCCATTTATGCTTCTAGAGTAGAAAATATTGAGATAGACACTTGGTTTATGTAAAGTTTCCCAACCATATCTATTTATAAGACATTTATCCTTAGTAATGTGGTATATTTATAAGTTTTTCATGATGATATTTACATTAATGATTTCATGACTATGCAAAATGAATTTTTTGATGCTAATTGTGATGAAAGTGATGAAGAAAAACTGAAGGATGTTATTGGATAATCCACATAAGTCATACAACTAAAGACCAATAAGATCCTTAGGGGGTTGATATCTTTGGAGATCTTGATTGATGAATTTGATAGAGCATATAAACCTCTGGTTCAAGAATATAAGATAGATGAAGTTAATATTGGAATAAAGGAAGAGCCCAAGATTTTTAGGATCAATAAAGTTCTATTAGGAAAACAAAAGCAATAATATTTCAAATTCTTGAAAAAGAACATGAATGCTTTTGCTTTGAGTTATGACGATCTGATTTCTTCAATACAAAGGTAATGAATCACATAATACCCCTTCAAAAAAATATCAATACTTTTAGGTAGAAATAAAAAAATTTCAATCCCACTTTGCATTCGATTATGTAGAAATAATTTTAGAAGTTATTGGATACCAACACAATAAGGAAGGTGAGAATTTCTTCTTGGTTGGCAAATCTTGTTCCATTTAGAAAGAAGAATGGTGAGATCAAGATTTGTGTAGATTTTAGGAATTTAAATAAAAGATCTCTTAAATACAACTACCCACTTCCAAATATGGAACAGTTGCTTCAAGCAGTGGTTGGGTCATCAAGAATGTCTTTATTGGATGGTTTTTTAGATTACAATCAGATTGGAGTGAATTTAGAAGATAAATACAAAAAACCTTTCACTACACCATGGAGAAAATTTGAATATATTAAAATGTACTTTGGATTGATGCATGTAGGGGCAACATTTCATAGAGCAATGGATGTTGTATTTAAAGGATTGATGTTCAAGATAGTGGTAGTATATCTTGATGACATTACAGTTTTTTCAAAAAATATTGAAGATCATTTTTCACATATAACTCAAGTGTTTGACAGGTACAAGGAGTTTGGCATATCTTTGAATCCTATAAAATTTGTGTTTGGGGCCACATAAGGTAAACTACTTGGACATGTTGTTTCAAAATATGGGATTAGCATTGATCCACAAAGATTAGAAGCCATTGCAAAAATTCATCCTCCTAAAAATCTTAAGGGAGTTAGATCATTATTTGGAATGATTAAATTTATTAGGAGGTTTGTCCTTGATTTTGCTTAGATTTCCAAACCAATAAATGACATGATCAAGAAAAATGAGGAAATAATGTGGATAAAGGAAAATACTATAGCTTTTTAGAATATCAAATATGCAATCACTCAAGCTCTGGTATTGAATTACCTTGATTACTCCAAATATTTCAATATCTACTCATTTGCCTTTCGAAAACACTATTGTTGTAGTTCTATCTCAAAAGGATGAAGAGAAAAATGAAAGGAATATAGCCATTATGAGTACAATATTGAAGGGTGCTAAACTAAAATACTTTATGCTAGAAAAACAAACTTATGCATTAATGAGAGCATTAGATCATTTAAAATGTATCTTTGGATCCAAAAAGATAATAGCCTATATTCCCTACATTGCTGTTAAATATTTTTTCACTCAGTCTGAACCTTTAGGTAAACCTACAATATGGATGTCCAAGTTATTACAGTATGATGTAGAATTCAATGTAGTGTATATTTTTAGAGGGTAGGGACTAGCAAAGTATCTGGCTAAAGGGGAGGCTATGAATAACACTATTATAGTCGATGAGCAAAAAGAAGCTAGAGCATTTGATAATTCAAATTTCCAGTGGTATGATGACATTATGTTTTACCTTCATAACTTGTCATTTCTAGAAGACATGTCCAAAAATAAAAGGATATCTATCAAGCAATTGGCCCAAAGGTATTACATTCAAGAAGGTAGATTGTATTGGAGGCATCTAGATGGTGTGTTGTTTCCTTTTTTGTTTGAGAAAGAGGTCCCTCAAGTGCTAAAAAAATATCATTCTAGATTTTGTGGGGGTCACTTCGCTCAAAAACTACTGCTCATAAGATCATGAGAGTTGGTTATTATTGGTCGTACTTATTTAAATATGTTTATCAATTTGTTAGAAATTGTCATAACTATCATATTTTTGCAGAAAAGAAGAATTTTCCAACCACACCCCTAAAACCAGTGATTATGGAATCTCCTTTTACTCAATGGGGAATAGATCTCATAGGTGAGATTAATCCCAATTCTTCTAGAGTTCATAGGTGGATCAGTACAACAACAAACTATTTTACCAAATGGGTAGAAGCAGCACCTCTCAAGAAATCCACTACAAAAGTGGTCATCAAGTATTTAGAAGATCACATATTGACAAGATTTGGGATACCCATGAAGATAGTAATAGATAAAGGTAACTACTTCACTTCTTTTGAGATGATTAAATTTTGTGCTAGGTATAACATATATATTTCTCCTTCTACAAATTACTATCCTTAAGGGAATAGTTTAGCAGAATCCTCAAATAATAATTTGATCACAAGAATCAAAATAGCATTAGATAGAAACAAAAAAAGTTGGGACTATGAGTTGAAGTATGCTTTATGGGATGATAGAATATCTATCAAAAGAAGCATAGAAAAGTCTTCCTATGAACTAGTATATGGTGAGAGTGCTCTACTAGCACCTCAAGTGGAAAGTCATGCTTTATCTTTACTTATTTAGGATCATGAAAATCCAAATGTCTTGTAGAGAAGACTTGACCAAATTGCAAATTTTTAGGAAGACAAAAAGGATGCATCAATGAATATGACTAAGCAAGCTCACATAATAGTGCAATTGTTCAATAAGAAAGCCAAATATAAACCTTTTTAGGGAGGAGATATAGTGCTATTTTGGTACCCCAAAATGATAAATATGGTGAAAAAGGTAAATGAGAGCCTAAATGGCTTGGCCCTTATCAAATCCTCTAGAATGTAGGCCATCATACTTACAAATTGCAAACTTTGGATGGTGTAGAATTTTGAATTCCTATCAATGGTCAACATTTGAAATTGTATCATTCAACACTGAGGGCTTGAGAAGCCATAAAAAATAAAGCGTGTTTTAGTCTTATCCTTTCTAGGTGATCAGTGTTTCAGTTTTTAAGTGATTAAGGTGTCTCTTTTAGGTGATTAGGCAAGTTTTTGAGTTTTTGTGGTCTACTAGAGATTTTGCAATTCTCAGGTGATAAAAAAAAAAAGTATGTTTCACTCTTTTTTTAGGTGATTAAGGTTTCAATTTTTAGGTGATTAAGAAGTCCTTTTTATGTGATTGGGAACATTTTGAGTTTTTTTGGTCTACTAGAGCTTATAGAATTCTTAGGTGATTCATTTTCAAAAGCCTTTTTCATCACTTGTCCCAGTTGGAGCCTATGATGGATCCTCAAAATCCAACATAAGTTTATCTCCATTTAAAAAAAATCCTATTTCTGGATAGTTTGTTATTTTTGGCCACCCTATTTTTAGTAAGTCCCAAAAAATCTTGGATAGCCTCATAAATTAACAAAAATTATTTCATTTCTCATATTAGACCTTCTAGAAAATATCAACACCTATTCATATCTAAAAAAATCATTAAATTTCATTTTTCTTTCTTCTAGTTTTTTTTGAAAAAATACTAAATCAAATTTTTGGGGTACTAGATGAAGAAATTAGGGCTCAATAACACACCAAAAAATCTTCAAGGCTTGTATACAATCCTTGCCATGATATTTTCTCCTCATTATCTAGCTCCACGAAAACTTTCAAGTTGATCCAACAATTGGATCAAAATTTATGCCCTCCGAAAGATAGGCTATTATGGGCCATATTTGAGATCCAATTAAGAGATAGTGAGAGGCCAACATTCAACTCTAGTAATTGTAGTTATAAAAAACTATTATTATCAAAATTTATGGAACCGGTATTTTTGACCAACTAATACCACTATCACACTACAAATAAGAACAACTACAAGCACAATTAAAAATATGGGTCATCATGAAGACTATTGCAGTTATGGGCCATCCTCGAAATAGTTGCAATTTTCATAATTATGGACCACCATCAAGCTTTGAATGAAAACCAATTTGTAGGGTATATGAGAGAGTTGTTGCAACAAAACAAATCATCAAGTTTTTGCACAATAATTTTGTAAGAGGTATACCAATGTACCCATACTTGTTAGTTGTATTTTCCTTTGTGTGTCTTATCTAGTCACTCCTTTTTATTTCCCATTATTGTGTAGGTTTTGTTGAGGAGGCACCCAAATTACCGAGATATTTTCCAATGGCTAAGGTTGGAATCTAGGAGGCTCTTTGTTACATCATTTGAACTAAGAGTTGTAGTTCTCTATTGCATCATTTGAATGGAGAATTTATTTGTACTAGTTCAATGATATTTGGTTATTATTATTAGACTCTTATTTTAATGATCTATTATTTAATGCAATCCTATTTCCTCCTTTCAACAGTTCTATGTGCAATTTTGTGTATTCTCCTATTTACATGTTACATCATTTGAATGTGTAAATAACATCTTCTTCCACTGGAATGTTGAATCATTTATGTTACATTATTTGAATGGATGTGATTGGATTAATTGTATCTTCTCCCCCTTTTGTCTTCATCATATTTTAAGTCTGGCTATAATTGCCCAATGAATAAGATATTGTTCTATAGATTCAAGCACTAGCTGGAAGTTACTTTCAAACTTGGTCAAATTTTATATTGTAGTCTTATTTTATTTTTGGAAATCTGTATGAGCATGGACATATAATAAATATTTTAGGCTCACCTCTAGGGTTTTATTACCCTACTAGATATATCTAGAGTCTTAGGATAATATTTTCTTGAGTTAAAGAGATGGATCCACTAGAATCCACAGTGCTGATTGGATCAGGGAAGTCTTATAGCATGACAAATATATTAAGGGTACAGGAATTTCCCCCAATAGGATTCTAAAAATATTGTACAATCACTGCATCCCAAAGCTCTCTATCCTTATTCAAGGTACACTCAACTAGATAAGGTATTATGGGCTAACAGGATTACTCCCAAAAGCATGACTAGAATTTTTCCTTACATATTAGTGTATGGAGAAGGAGTATTTTCAATCAATATTGAAATCCCATCCATGGGCATCAAAATGAAAGCAAAATTAGGAGTATAGGTTGAAACCATGCAGGCCATATTAGATCAACTTATTATCCTAGAAGAAGAGCACAATCAAACTTATCAAATATTTATGAAACATCATGCCATTATCAAAAGATAGATAAAAAGGCCTCCTAGATTGACCTCAGAGGATACTTGGTACTCAAATGGAATACAAATAAAGCTAAGTATGGAAAACATGTAAAGTTTTATTCCTCTTTTAATGTTCTAGTATATATCTTTAAATCCTCACCTTTAAACCAATACATCTAAGCTTTAGATATTGTAGGGAGAATAACTACCCATATCATTCAATGGGTAATATCTCAAGCATATGTGAACTCAAGGTTGACTATCAAATTTATAGATGTAAATACTATTTTTCCCTTGATTTTTTTTCTTTGCTTTTGTAGGAAAACCTCTTTCTAAATTGTTAAAAATCAAGCCATTTAAAAAGTGGTTTTCCTATCTCTTCAAATGGCTTGATTCTGAGTTGATTTGCTTGCTAGGAAAGAAAATTATTTAGAAATATTGCTATTTAGAAAACATATAATCTATCTAAAATATATTATCCACATTATAACCTACATATTTCTCTAGTTTGAGCCTTTAAAAAATTATCTAATAAGCCTCACTTTCATATAAGCTGTTAGAACCTCCTATTATAAAAATGTTGTTTAAGATATGGCCAAATAAGAGATAGGTTTAAGCTCCCTCTGACATGCATGGTACCAATAAACTCATTAGAGATTCCTAATTCAAAGGATATTTTAAAGAACTCAAACTTATCTATTTTAAAAGGTGACCTCTATCTTAAAATGAGATTTAATAGATAAAGGTACTGAAGAACACAAGCTTATACTAAGAGGGGGGTGTGAACAATATAAGATAAAATTTTACTTTTATTTTAAAACAATATTATCCAAAGTTATCAATTGCAATATCTTTCTAAAGCAGGTGTTAACCAATATCATCAATAGTAGTAAGAAAACAATGTATATATCATCACACAATGAGAGACACATATTTAACATGGTTCACCCAATGTGGGATACATCCATAGAGAAAATATTTCTTATAAATTTTCTCAAAAAATCTCTTGGGAACCAAATCCCTATTATAATATTTATGGACCTCTATCCAAAGGAGATAACAATCCCCTATTCTAAAGTTTGTGGATCTATATCTATAGGATAACTCTATCCCCTCAAGTCTAGTTTGTGGATCTCTATCCATAGGAGATACCTCTCCTTTCTTATTAACAACATGTACTGATCTGTTTCACACCTGCTCACAAATATACCTCAAAATTACTTTCATATCTTGCTCAAGTCTGCCTCAAACCTGTTCACAAACCCCATTTAAATCTGCTTATTGTCTCTGCTCAACTCTACTCTAACACATGCTCAACACTACTCATAACACATTCTCAACACTACTCATAACACATTCTCAACATTGCTCATAACACATGTTCAACACTACTCATAACACTTGCTTTTATAAAAGTACTTCAGATATATTATACTTGATTTTCTTGTTCAAGAACACATAGAAAATGATATGCAATACTATTTCACAATATGTTCTTTCAAAATATCACTCAAATTCAATGCACAAATTACTTCACAAATATGTTTTTGACCTTTGCAATCTTATCCCAATATCAATCAAGATCATGCACAAAACTTGATCTCAACCCTAGCACATATATTTCAAACTCATTCAACAATGAAACAAAAAAATTACATAAAACCTAGCACACATATTTCCAGAAATGCACATAGATAATCCTTATTTCTCCACATTATGATTGAGAAATATTTGCTCAAATAAACACCTTAAATAAGGAATAGTATCACCATACCTCTTAACTTGCTTTGATGAAGACGTGCCCACAAAAACTTGTCTCAAAACAACTTATATTTCTTGTGCCACTTCAACAGTTAGATAGCAAATCACTTTTCAATTTATCCACATGAAAAACATTCTCAAAAGATGTGCATAGTAAAACATGAAAATAATACTCTATTATTTCCTTTTGGTTTCACAAAAAAAATAACTTGTAGAATCCTTAAACCATTTTCTTATTATGTGCATGAAATACAAAATACAATGATCACAAGTACACCCTTTTCTCTCCTTTCTAATAATGTAATATTTTAATCTTCATACAATACCCAAAAATTCTTAATATTAATTTATTTCATGCAAGTTTTACAAAAATAAAATAATTTTATTACACCTTATGACTCCCTTCTAAACTTACAACAATTCTAAAATACTTGCACAACCCTTATGCCTCCTGGAGACACATTTCTCAATAGCACTTTACTCTAACAAAGCTTTAGAAAGACTTGCTACCCAAACACATTTACACCTTACAAAAATTAAACTAACCAATATTTATGCCTCTAATTTTTGTGCTAAAAAAAAAACCAAATACCTCTTATGCTATTGCAAGTCAAACTCTGTCAATGCGTAGGAAAATGCTCTCCAAAGTGCTCAACAACCGACTATGCTATCATGGCTTGGTGACACAAAAAGGTGGTCCATGTAATTTAACTCAACTCTACCTCAAAACAATGAAATCTCTTCTAAATAAAACTATAATAGACGAGAATTGACCACAAGACCTCTCTCTGCCCAACACTCTAACATACGATGAGTGACCAACTGTGATGCACCGACATACGTGGAATTAATCAATGCTACCATAGATATCTTCCAAGCCCTATGCTTCAAAATTTGTACTACCTCTGTCATTCACTCGCTTACTCCATGAATGGGAATCGATGCACAATTTGAGTGGTGATTTCCTAAGGTAAAACCTTAGGTATAAATACATGTGCCCTCCTTTACCTTAGACTACATCGATGCTAGAAACAATTCAATTTCATTTCCTCCCTTTGCATTGGACTACATCAATGCTAGAAACAATTTAAATTTATTTCATCTACATGAATTTTGGTGCCATCATCCTTTTTTAAACTTTGCATTATAATATTTAAAAATATTATAATATTTATTTTAAAACCTTGGTCCATTTGTATTTAATAATTTTTCCTCTTGTCCTGTAAACCTTAGTCCATTGCATTTAAATATTTTCTCCTCTTGTCCTTTACACCTTGGTCCATTTGTCCTTTTTAAATCCTCTTTATAATATTTAAATATAATATTTAAATATTATACTCCTTAACATATTTGCCTTCTTTTTTTTGCCAACCTTGTAACTTCATCCCTTTTGAAGGATATTCTATATGCCTTGCTTTCTTTTTGCCAACCTTGTAACATGCTCTTTTTATCATAAAACATTGAACATAAAATATTTTTGCCTTATGCATCTTTTGACATCAATGACAACACAATACTTTAATATTTCCAACAATATCCCCCTTTGTCATTGATGGTAACCCTTTCACAAAATAATTCTTTTATTACCACTGGATTCCAAATATACTCGCCTTGAGAAGTTGCTCCCCCTTACTGATTTCTCCCCCCTTACTGAAACTCTCCCCATTTGAAATCAATGGCAAAGGGTTCCTTTGGGGATAAATATAAGACTCTTAGCTCAACCCCCTCACCACCTTGTCTCCTTGAGGTAATCAAGTTTGGGGTGGGAGTAATACTACTCCCAACTTTCTTCTATGATATCCAAAAGTTTGCTTTGGAAGTGGCTTAGTAAATATGTCCGCAATATGTTCCTTTGTAGTAACATATTCCAATTTGACTTGTCGATCCATCACCTGCTCTATCAAAAAATGATATTTTATAGAAATATTCTTGGTCCTTAAAAGCATCACTAGATTCTTTGAAATGTTTATGACACTTGTATTATCACAAAGTATGGGGATGGGATCATCATGCTCTATTTTTAAGTCTTTTAAAGTTTACTTCATCCATAAAACTTGTGTACAACAAGTAAATTTGACAATGTATTCTGCTTCTATTGTAGATAAGGAAATTGATGCTTGTTTTTTGCTTAGCCAAGAGACTAAACAATTTCCTATAAAGAATGCTCCTCCACTCGTACTTTTTTGTCATCAATACTACCTGCCCAATCTACATCTGTGTATGCTGCGAGAGTGAAATTATTTCCCCTAGGATATCATAATCCAAATTCCATAGTTCCTTTTAGATACCTAAGGATTCATTTTATTTCCTATACATGTGTTTCCTTTGGAACTGATTGAAATCTTGCCACTAATACCACTACCTGCATTATATCTAGTCTTGTATTTGTGATAAATAGTAAACTTCCAATCATGGATCTATACGATATCTGATCTGCCTCTAGAGATTGGTCATATTTACTCAACTTTTATTATGTAACCATGGGGGTACTCACTGGTTTGCAATAATCCAGTCTAATTTTTTTCAACATTTCTTTTATATACTTGGTTTGTAAGATAAATATACCTTTTTCTAATTATGAAATATGCAGTCATTTTGCAAAATTTTAACACATCTTATCATTACCGCCTTAAAAAATGATATCATCCACATAGACCACCACAATCAACAAATCATTTCCTTCATTTTTTACATGTAAATTACTATCAACTAGTTATTTTTTGAAACCCTATTCTTGAAGATACTTATCCAACCTTGAATACCAATCCCTAGGGGTTTGTTTAGTCCGTAAAGAGCCTTCTTTAATTTGCATACATAATCTAGATTATCTGTCAGGCTAAAACCCTCAAGTTGCTCAATGTAAGAAACCATTGAGAAATGCTGATTTTACATCCATTTGACAAAATTTGAAGTTTTTGAAACTTGAGAATGCTAAAAATATTCTTATGGCCTCAAGATGCGCAACAAGAGAAAATGTTTCATCAAAATCAATCCCTTCAACCTATGTATAGCCTTTGCATACCAGTCTTGCTTTGTTTCTGACTACCTAACCATATTCATTTAACTTTATTTGTAAACTCATTTAGTGCCAATTATATTATTGTCTTTTGGACATGGGACAAGTTTCCAAGTCTCAATCTTTTCTATTTGATCCAACTTTTCATTCATTTCCTTGATCTAATATTTGTCTTCTCTTGCCTCATTGAAATCCTTGGGCTCAATTCTAGATAGCAAAGAAATATTTGCATGTTGACTTGTTCCTATTATCTTCCTTCTTGTTTTTCTTTCATTTGGATTCCAAATAATCAGATATCTTGGACGATTATTTTGCACATACCTGGATGGTGTCTTAGGTGGTGTTCCTTGTGTTTCATCTTATTCTGATTATTCACCTAATTCTTCTTGGCAACTTTTGATGAGGCCCAAAAATACCTCATTATTGCACAATGTTTGACATATAAAAACTGCCATATTACCAAACATGACAAATTTAATTGCCAAATAGTTGATTAGAATATATTATTTGTTAAGTGTTTGCATGATTTTATGTTAGGAACACTATATCTTTGTTTTTGACTATTTTCAGCATTTTGTGACTGTTTTTGCTTGATTAAGTAGCAAATAAAAACATGCATTTCAATTAGCCAAATGTGGTATGCTGATATCCATTAACTTCACAATGGTTTTTGAATGTTTTTCTACCCTTCAACTTGTTTGAAATCCACATTGGAGCCAAATTTTTAGGACTGTCATAAATCTGAAAATCTGCAGAAAATAGCCATATAAAAATCAGCAAGCTGTCACTTTATAGGAGCACCTTGAAGTTGTCAAGAAAAGCATGAGGAAATGGATGGAATGAGTTCAGAAGGACTAAATAAGACATCTGACCTATTTAGAAGCATTCCCACATGGTCTAAATAGGCAGCAATAGGGTATAACAGAGCAGGGACAATTGTGCAGCACTGTTGCACTATTTCAGCATGGTTACTTGGTGAATGAAGTGTATAAATTTAGTAGCAACTTGATGTACTCCTTAATGTTGATATTTGAATTATTTTTCCATGTTCTAATTTGTTTGAATTTGCAAGAAATGCCAATAATTTACAATAGTGTAGTAGAGTTGGAAAATGCAGTAATTTACCATGTAAATTCTAGCCAACTGCCAATGAATGGTAGGGCCTGGAATTTACCAATAGAAGAAGATAAAAATGGTTGGGATCACCTCCTAGAAGCTGGATTAAATGACCTACCTAAAAGAAACAACCAAAATAGACATTCTGAATGCATTTTTGAGCATCAAGTGCACCTACAACCAGTTATTCCAAAGATCTTCGAATAATAGGGGAACATGCTTCTTTTTGAATATCTATGGTTTCTAAGCGGTTGAAAAGGTAAACTAAGGTTGAGGGGATATAGGAAAATATTTCTATAGCTGTCCCCACCATTCCTTTCCAACCAAAAGACACAACTCACGAGGAAATATCAATTGATGCAATTGATCCTATCCTGAAATAGACCCAGATTAGTTGTAGAATATTAGAAAATGATATTTTAAAGTGGATATAGGTGTGCAAGATATTTCTAAGACTCCTCCAATGTACTCCCACCACTGAAGATGCCTTCTAAGGGCCAATGACTACTGTTGCAGCATAAACTATCCAAAATTACACTTATTTCAAATCTAGAATTATTGGCAAATCATTGTAAAATAGCAAATAGGCTGATTTGAGCACGAGATATATTGTAATATTTTATTATAAATAACACATATCCCTCCTTGGTTGAGCTAAGTAGGAAGTAGAATAGAGGAGAGTAGTTAGTAGCAGCAAATAGGACAATACAACAATTCTCTGTAATAGTTTCAGCATGTTTTGACAACAATAAAAGTGCAATTCTTTTGTCAATTTTTGTTCATGAGAAAGTGTGATTGTTAATTAGTTAAGGAGTATTTTTCCCACCTTCTTCTAGATCAGGAATCTTGGGCCCACTTTCAGGCCTAGAAGGAGGATTTTCATGACAGTTTTTTCTATAATTTTGTTGCAGTAGAATTAACAGATTGCTTGTCAGATTTCATTTTCTTATTTTAAGTTTGTGTGATGTTATTTATATTTTCCATTATGTTTATATGCAGCATTTGTGTGTGTGTTAGCTGAAAAATTAGATTAGACATTTGTTTCCCTTGTTTCCTCTACTTTCCATGTTCCCCTATTTTTTATGTTTCAACAACTTTTAATTTTTAGCAAATTTCATTTTATTGTCAATTCCTATAGTAGAAGCTTGACGACCTTTTGTGGTAGGACATTGATAGGTGTTTTTAGCATAAGTTTTATTTCCAAGCATCATTTCAATTCTACAAGAGTAAACTAGGTTTCAATTTTGCAAGTGTAATTTAGGATTTCAATTCAGCAACATTTTAATTTTGTTATTTCAATTTTGCAAAAGTAAATTAGATTTCAATTCAGCAATTTCCAATTCTTGCAATTGTAGTTAATTTTCAATTTTTGCAACTTAGAATTAGTTTTCAATTCTTGCAAGTTTCCATTCTACAGACTAGGTTTAGTGTGACACCAAAAGGCTAAACCAAAATCTGTTTCACCCAATAAATGCTTGAAATCTGAATGCTTGAATTGTACTATGCCCTAACCTTCTATCGTAGACAACCTTGGACACCACCCCGGATTGATAAATCATAAGATTAAATGATGCTATTAATGACACACATCATTTTGGCATCGTTTTCGAGGAACATGATGTTGTTAGAGGGTAAAAGCAGTCAAATAATTATTATTGTGCTAAGTTGTGAACTTCAGAGTAAAATATGAATGTAATAACTGGTATAAATAATAATTATTGATAGTTGCATTTCAGTCCATTTAGAAAACAAGCAAGAAACCATAGGGAGGTGATCTTCACACTTAGGGGTTAAATTGCCTATGTTTGAAATTCTTGATAAAAATTGAAAGAAATTCATCATCCTCATTATCAAGAAACATAAGATCTCTTGAAAATTTTAGAGGAGCCATCTGCTAGTACTGCCCTTTTTATATCCATATCATCAGGGTAGTATAAACAAATTTGTACTAGGTGTTGGGAAGACATCATGGCAGATATACAAGACTATCCCTTGAACAAAACAACCATATCAGCTACTTGTAGCATTTGTTCATAAGGACATATCACTGATAAATGCCATTTACTTCCACAACTCAAAAATATCCTAGAGATGCAAAATTTGTTGCCTAGTCTGAATTCTTCTCAAGAGAGATCCCAACAACAACAAACAGAGCAAGTAAATCAACCACTACCTCCAGCCCAACCTATGGCCAATATGAATAATACAGGACAGGCAGCCCCTATCTATGTAGCTGAATCTAGTAAAAATACTATAGGAAATGTTATTGACTGCAGTAACATCCAACTGTGCTCAAACAAGACCTTACCTGAGCTTGAAGAGATAAAATTCAATGGAGATACACAAAAACCCTTTAGTCCAGACACACAAAAATCAACCTTGGATAAAGGAGAAAAACTAGAAAATCTGCACATAGAAAATTTACTTCCATTGAACTCCTTAGTAAGCAATTACAAAGGGGTAAATTTTGTCCTCCTAGGAATGAAAAAATTGAAGTACAACCAAGAAAATTCTTGAACATTATTAGTTGGCTGACTTATGAACAAAAAGCAAAATTGTTTGCTATTTTGAAACAATATTTCAATCCTTTTGCATGGAAATACAAGGGTATGTCAAGATTTCATCTTGATGTATGCACTCATAGGATATATATTGAAAATGTTAAACCTGTGAAACAACTGCAAATGCAATTAAAGTCTACCTTAAGAGATATTGTCCAAACTGTAGTAAAGAAACTCTTGAAGGTTAGATTCATTTATCCAATTTTTGATAACCGATGGATTCCTCCATTAGTTATTATTCCAAAGAAAAATGGGAAACTGAGAGTGTGTGAATATTATCAAAAACTGAATACATTCATACATAAGGACCATTTTCCATTTATTGATCATATATTAGACATACTCAATTTCACACTACATGAACTGGTTTATGATAAAAAACCATATTTTTCTATTGAAATTGAGTTACTAATGCTTTTAACATCTTTGGGAATTGGTATTGAATTGTTTCAAGTACATATTAACGAGATTTTGTAGACTAGGAGGCATGGACCACAATTAATTGAAGAAGTTTTTAGATATGGAGTAGTGCTTCTTTCTCCCATTGGTGATTCATGGAGGAAGTTAGTGGTGAATGGATATTACCTTCGGGTATACCATGCACCATTAACTAAGGAGGAGTTCTTGAGGGAGGTTGAACAATTGGATGTACATAAGATGGAAGAGAATTTCTCTTCCATGTTAGATTCAGAGTGATGATAAAAAGTTTGAAAAAAAAAAAAATACAAGAAAATTAAAAAGAGAATAATCTTGCTTGTGAACTTCCTTCATGGGCACAAGCAAGACAAGAGAAAAAGTTGAAAAAAGAGAGATAAAAAAAATTGCAGCAAAAGGCATGTCCCACAAAATGGGGATACATGAGGACAAGCATCAATTTTAGTAGGGAGGAGGAACAATGAAGTCAATACTTCATTTCCAGCAATAAGGAGTTAATGATGACATAAGAAGGCTCTTATTACTCATATGGAAAGAAAGGGTGCATCATTGTTGCAACTTTCAGCAGAAAAAGATGGTGTTTTTATACAAATATTGACATGTTTTTGTAGAATAAGGATTGTTCTTATCCAAATAAGAGAGACACATTCTCTCTCATTGTAGCCTCATGAGAGAAATTCTCTCTCATTGAAGCACTTGAAAAAAAAACAGAAGTTGGTTGAAAACCAGAAATGGCAGCCTCTTTTGATGAAAAAGAATAAAAAAAGGGAAAAAAAAAAAAAAGGAAAAAAAAATGAAAAAAAATGAATAACTCAGTAGTGAAAACCTCCTTGAGGCGCTGCTGAGTTGACTTGCATGAAAACCAGTTTTTTGGTATGCATTGCCTTGTTGATCCACCCATCATTGTTCCACCATTGTACAAATCTCACACTGCACATGTGTTATGTTTATGCTTTCAGATAGCTTGCTAACAATCATTAGAAGTAGCTTGTAAGGTGCATGATCAATTTTCAGGATAGTAAGGTATGTGTTTCTTGCATTTAACTCATAGTAAGCATTTAAAATTTAGTGTATGATAATCGGTATTTGGCATAAACTATTCATACAATATTGGCAAGTTGAAAATGGAACATGTTCAAAATGTCAAGAAACACCCCCTTAGTTGCATGGGAACTTCAAAACTGTGCAAAAACCTGATTTTGGGATAGATATGGCAGAAATTCTATTTGAATTAGCAAGGCAAGTTTTAGAAGGAGAACTACAAGTTGATACCCCACAATTGCCTCATAAATTTGAGGAGGATAATCTAGAAAATGCACCTAAAGATTATATTTTACTACTACTGCAATAAAATAGCAATATACAAAATGAAGAATAACATCTAAACAAAAGGATAGAGAAGGGATTTTTGATGTTATAGAAGGCTTACATACCCTAGATATGGGTCCAGAATAGAATCTACAGCTAAATTTTGCATATGAGGTCATTTCTACATTTTTATATGCATCTTCGAAATAAGCAGAGACATCTTCAGAATAACAGTCTTATTTCGAAGATCTTCGGAATAAGACAAAAATTGTGCTAAAAATTCCTAAAAATGCTATAGAATAGAAAAAAGAGTAGGGCACATCAAATATTGAGGTTCCTAAAGCTCAAAATCATCCCACCACAAGTAGTACATCCCTCAAAAAGGTTCAAAATTGAATTTTTGTCAATTTTGTTTTAGAGGTGCAAAATAGCAAAAATAGGCATCTAGGCTGAAATATTGTCAAGATAGAAAATTCCACCAATAGTAGTGCATATGCCAAATATGGTTCCATTAGGAAAATACAATAAGGCTATTGCAAGATGAATCACATGATACCAAGCCTTTAAGAGGTACCTTGCAACACTAAAACTTGTAGAAGGGCAGAAAAAGAGTCAAAATTGTAGGAATTGTAGAAATTCCAATATTGAAGGATGTAAGTGTAGAAGTCAAAGAGTTGCAAGTTGAAAATAAAAAATATATGCAAGAAACAAAAAGCAGAATAAAAAAAAAGGAAAATTGTAGGAACTACAAAATTGAAAAAAATTGTAAGGTTGTAGAAAAGTGAAATACATGTGCTTAAATTACAAAATGCTTGGTGTAGTGCAACAAGGAGAAATTTCATGGGTAGTAGGTGGCAAAGGATGTTGTTCACAAGGATAAAACCTACATATTACTATGGCCTACTAGGATGCATGAGGGCATGCATCAGTTCAAGTTGGGGGGGATGATGAGGCCCAAAAATACCTCATTATTGCACAATGTTTGACATATAAAAACTGCCATATTACCAAACATGACAAATTTAATTGCCAAATAGTTGATTAGAATATATTATTTGTTAAGTGTTTGCATGATTTTATGTTAGGAACACTATATCTCTATTTTTGACTATTTTTCAGCATTTTGTGACTATTTTTGCTTGATTAAGTAGCAAATAAAAACATGCATTTCAATTAGCAAAATGTGGTATGCTGATATCCATTAACTTCACAATGGTTTTTGAATGTTTTCCTGCCCTTCAACTTGTTTGAAATCCACATTGGAGCCAAATTTTCAGGACTATCATAAATCTGAAAATTTGCAGAAAACAACCATATAAAAATCAGCAAGCTATCACTTTATAGGAGCACCTTGAAGTTGTCAAGAAAATCATGAGGAAATGGATGGAATGAGTTCAGAAGGACTAAATAAGACATCTGACCTATTTAGAAGCATTCCCACATGGTCTAAATAGGCAGCAATAGGGTATAACAGAGCAAGGAAAATTGTGCAGCACTGTTGCACTATTTCAGCATGGTTACTTGGTGAATGAAGTGTATAAATTTAGAAGAAAATATATGTACTCCTTCATATAGATTTTACCATGTTATAATTTTTTTGAATATGCAAGAAATGCCAATAATTTGCAACTGTACAGTAGAGCTGGAAAATGCAGTAATTTACCATGTAAATTCCAGCTAGCTACCAATGAATGGCAGGGCCTAGAATTTACCAATAGAAGAAGATAAAAATAGTTGGGATCACCTCCTGGAAGCTGGATTAAATAACCTACCTAAAAGAAACAACCAAAATGGACATTCTGAATGCATTTTTGAGCATCAAGTGCACCTACAACCAATTATTCTGAAGATCTTCGGAATAACAGGGGAACACACTTTTTTTTTAATATCTACGGTTTCTAAGCGGTTGAAAAGGTAAAATAAGGTTGAGGGGATATAGAAAAATATTTCTACAGCTATCTCCACCATTCCTTTCCAACCAAAAGACACAACTCACGAGGAAATATCAATTGATGCAATTGATCCTATCCTAAAATAGACCCAGATTAATTGTAGAATATTAGGAAATGATATTTTAAAGTGGATACAGGTGTGCAAGATATTTCTAAGACTCCTAAAATATACTCCCACCACTGAAGATGCCTTCTAAGGGCCAATGACTATTTTTGTAGCATAAACTATCCAAAATTACACTTATTTCAGATCCAAAATTATTGGCAAATCACTGTAAAATAGCAAATAGGTTGATTTGAGCATGAGATATATTGTAATATTTTATTATAAATAACACATCTCCCTTCTTGGTTGAGCTAAGTAGGAATTAGAATAGAGGAGAGTAGTTAGTAGCAGCAAATAGGACAATACAACAATTCTCTATAACAATTTCAACATGTTTTGACAACAATAAAAGTGTAGTTCTTTTGTCAAATTTTGTTCATGAGAAAGTGTGATTGTTAATTAGTTAAGGAGTGTTTTTCCACCTTATTCTAGATTAGGAATCTTGGGCCCACTTTCAGGCCTAGAAGGAGGATTTTCATGATAGGTTTTTTTTTGTAATTTTGTTGCAGCAAAATTAATAGATTGCTTGTCAGATTTCATTTTCTTATTTTAAGTTTGTGTGATGTTATTTATATTTTCCATTATGTTTATATGCAGCATTTGTGTGTGTGTCAGCTGAAAAATTAGATTAGACATTTGTTTTCCTTGTTTCCTCTACTTTCCATGTTCCCCTATTTTTTATGTTTCAGCAACTTTCAATTTTTAGCAGATTTCATTTTGTTATCAATTCCTATAGTAGAAGCTTGACGACCTTTTGTGGTAGGACATTGATAGGTGTTTTTAGCATAAGTTTTATTTCCAAGCATCATTTCAATTATGCAAGAGTAAACTAGGTTTCAATTCTACAAGTGTAATTTAGGATTTCAATTCAGCAACATTTTAATTTTGTTATTTCAATTTTGCAAAAGTAAATTAGATTTCAATTCAACAATTTCCAATTCTTGCAATTGTAGTTAATTTTCAATTTTTGCAACTTAGAATTAGTTTTCAATTCTTTCAAGTTTCCATTCTGTAGACTAGGTTTAGTGTGACACCAAAAGGCTAAACCAAAATCTGTTTCACCCAATAAATGCTTGAAATTTGAATGCTTGAATTGTACTATACCCTAACCTTCTATCGTAGATAGCCTTGGACACCACCTCGGATTGATAAATCATAAGATTAAATGATGCTATTAATGACATGCATCAAATTTCTTCTTGTTGATATACAATCTCTTGATCTAGTTCTCTTGGCCCTATTTTTTCATAAATTCTTACATTTTTACTTTCCACAATTGTATGTGATATTTTATTATAGTATTTATAGGTTTTAATTTTTGTGGAATAGCCAAGGAAAATACCTTCATCGCACTTTGAATCAAACTTACCCAAATTTTTCTCTTCTTGTCTAATGTAGCATTTGCTTCCAAAAACTTTGAAATACTTTATAGAAGTTGGTCTTTCCTTCCAAAGATCATATGGAGTTTTGTGATTATTTACTCTCACTTGAGCTCTATTTTTTATATAAATAGTTGTATAAACTGTCTCTCTTCAAAATCCATCTAAAATATTAGACTCATTTAGCATAGCTCTGACCATATTATTAATGGTTCTATTTTTCCTTTCCACTACTCTATTTTTTTCTGGAGTCCTTACTACTAAGTACTCTCTTTTGATTCCATGTTGTTCATAGAATTCTATAAATTTACCTAAAGTGAATTATCCTCATCTATATGATCTTAGACACTTGATCCTTTTAACTGTTTTATTTTCTATTAAAATCTTAAATGTAATGACCCAAAAACACACAAACAAAAAATACAAAAATAGAAAGAGTTTTTTTTTTACTAAGGAGAGGGATACATGAACCCTTCATGAACCCCTAACCCAACTAGCATTTACCTAAAGTTTCAATCCCCTAAGTTTTCCTGGAAGTTACATCTCACGAAGTACCCTATCACAAGTCCGTCTGTGTAGGCGTATCATGTGTCACTGTAGATAAGCCCATCTGTCCCATCATTCTTGATGAGCTAGACCTATCACCCTCAGTCCATCGAAGGTATACACGCATCTCCATACCATACACAAATCATTATGTGTAGGTATGCTATGAGTATTGCGAGTTAAGCTATCTATCTCATCTCCACGATGAGCTATCTTAACTCAGATGTAATCTCTTCACAACTTAGTCCTTTATCTCCCTAAGGGGGTCTCAATTCCCTTAGGTCTCCTATGTTCACCCTAAGGGGTTCTCAATTCCCTTAGGTTACCTATGTTCACCCTAAGGGGTTCTTAATTCCCTTAGGTCACCTCTGAGTTCACCCTAGAACTCTACACTTAGATTTCTATCATCAAGCAACCAAACAATGATACATCTAGATACTACAACATCAGAAAGCAATCACCAAGCATCCAAAAAATAAAGCAAGCTTAACACTAAAAGAGAATCAACTACATAATATAACCAAATACAGAAATAAAGTAAAAGTACCTTCTTTAAACCAATAAATAGTTATTGCATCAGAATTTGCATGGTAAATCCTTCTTACTTTAAGGAATATTACATTAACCGCATTGGGGATATCTCCCCACAATTCTAGTCTATTTGAGCATAAGTAAATCAACGTAAGATACAATTACCTATACTTTGTTTCCATTGAACTCCTTGCTTCTCCTTGCTTCCCATTGGATCTTTGAGGGTAGTAGGGGATCAGGATACTCATGGTTCAAGATAGGCATGCCTTTAAATGCATCTACTCATTTACTTTGCCAAATTGCAACTATACAAAATTCAATTAAGTTTCTAACCATCTAATGCATAATGGATATTATAAAAGAACCTTTACTTTTATTTTCCCCTCTCAAGTTCCCTTAGAGAGTCATCCATCATGTACTACTTAGATCAAGGTCTAACTTTAATCAAATTCATTCATGTCTTAAAGCATTAAAGTCCCATACCCTTAACCTTTAAAACAATCTCTTTCATTTTCATTCCCTAAATCAAAGCCCCATAACTTCAATTCAAAGAATAAATCTACATCCTTTTTAATTCACAATTTCCAATCAACCAATTACTATTTAAAGCATTAAAGTCCCATACCTTTAATATTTAAAACAATCATTCATTCATTCCCTAAATTGAAGCCCCATAACTTAAATATAAATCACATCCTTTTAATAAACATAATAATAATTTCAATTAAAAAATAATAAAAACCTTTAATTAAAATTCAATAATATAAATCAAAGTTCTTTCTAATTAAAACCTTCATAATTATAAATCAAAGGGTTCTTTCTAATTAAAATCCTTCAATAAATTTCATATAAATCAAAGGTTCCTTTCTAATTAAAAGCCTTCAATAAATTTCATATAAATCAAAGGTTCTTTCTAATTAAAAGCCTTCAATAAATTTCATATAAATCAAAGGTTCTTTCTAATTAAAAGCCTTCAATATATTTCATATAAATCAAAGGTCCCTTTCTAATTAAAAGCCTTCAATAAATCTCATATAAATCAAAGGTTCTTTCTAATTAAAAGCCTTCATTATATTTTAAATAAATCAAAGGTTCCTTTCTAATTAAAATCCTTCAATAATTTCATATAAATCAAAGGTTCCTTTCTAATTAAAAGCCTTCAATAAATCTCATATAAATCAAAGGTTCTTTCTAATTAAAAGCCTTCATTATATTTTATATAAATCAAAGGTTCCTTTCTAATTAAAAACCTTCATTGTATTTTATATAAAACTAAGGTTCCTTTCAATTTAATTAAGTTTTACAACACCTTCCTAAGGCAGGGTCTACAACCAGAGGCCAACGCCTTCCAAGGTGGATGTTGAACAACCATGCAAAACCTAGCATCTAAGCAAACTAGAACCTAGTACTGCTCTTACCTCTATCATAACAGAGTTCCCACTCTTGGAGCACGATGCTCTCAACTCCCACAATGCTCTCGGACACGTAGTGCCCTCAAACCCTCACAACGCTCCCTTCGATATATCATGGCCTTCGAACATGCACAATGCTCACCATTAATGCTCACTGGCTTCCCCAACATAACGCTCACCAATTAAGACACACTCTGGTTTCATAGTGCACAATGCTCACCAATTAACACACTCTAGTTTCATAGCGCACAACGCTCACCAATTAACACACGATGGCTTATTTAAAACACATATCACCTTCTAAAACATATTCCTAAAGCACAACACTCTCCATAAACATATGGTGGTTTCTCTAAAACACAACCTAGCTTCCTAAAGCACAACACTCTCCATAAACATATGGTGGTTTCTCTAAAACACAACCTAGCTTCCTAAAGCACAACGCTCTCCATAAACATATGGTGGTTTCTCTAAAACACAACCTAGCTTCCTAAAGCACAATGCTCACCATAAACTTGGATGTAGGTGCTTCCAATATTTCCCATGGACTTTCATGCTACAGAGGAAATAAAACTAGGGGAGCATAACCAGGTTTTCTCACCATACCAATGCAAATAAAAACTAGATTCAAAGTTTAAAGCAACCCAACCTTAAAACTTCTACGGAGATGGAAATCTGGCAATGTCTAGCTGCCTCTCCTCCTCGCTTCTGGCGTATTCTTCTATTTCTCCCGGTCCCTGGTCTACGTCTCCTCGGTGCTCCCTTCCTTCCTCTCTCCTTCTCTCTCCTCTTTTTTCCTTTCCTTCCTCCTTACGTGCCTCCTTGCCCAGGTGGCCCATCCACCATTCTTCTCGAAACCTCCCCAGCCTCGAGCTTCTTTCCTTCAATGCTTCGTCCCCTATCCTCTATGTGTTCCTTCCCATAATTTCCACCTTTGGAAATTAGTAGCCTCATAGGCTATTTTCATAGGTTTCACTATATAGGGAAAGGGAATAATTACATTTTTAAAATGAGGATGGTATGCTTTAAATAAAATATCATTCCCATGATATTTATCAACTCTTAAATATATTTATTTTATTTAAACAATCTCATTATTATTTTTTTTTTTAAATAAAATAAAAGATATCTATTTCTTTTTAAATGGATTTTCTTTTATTTATTTCAATTAATTAAAGTCTTTTAATGAATTTTTCCATTATCATTAAAATGAACACCTTTAATTAATTCAAAAGAAATCTCATTTGTTAATTGCAATGAAGTTTATCAATGAGCTCCAAAGTCAAACATTATTTAATTAAAACCTCATTAATTAATTTAAAGGAATATTTATTCGGCATATAAATTTAATTTGCTTTCCTTCATAAGAATGATACTCTACTTTCACTTCAACATGACAGTTTACTTTAGGCATCCACACACATTTTGTAGTTGTTCTCCTATAGAAAACCCAACATTAAGCTACCCAAGCCATGATGCAGTAGAGAGCAAACAAATTTATAAAACAACAAAGAGGGAGTCTTTCCATCAACCCAATCACCTATCTTAGCTAGATATTTTACGATAGCTACTAGGCTATCAACTAAATCTCAAGGTGATCAGTCATCGATGATTATCCCTTCCATCAATGCATGCCTATATGAAGGTATCTATCCATGTTACCTTTGAGTACCTTAATCATCATTTCCCCTGATCTTTGGTACCCTCATTCTTGGTGGGTGATTCTACCTATTCCACCTATGAGTGTACCTGATCCTGCACACTTGGCAATATGTTAGCGATAACACGCCCTTATAAATCAACTAAACATCATATAGTTGGTTCAATTATTCAAACTAGGTATCACCACATCATAGGTTAATACATTATTTTCTTTGTGCCATAAAGTCAGCTAGGGAGGGTCATGACATCCTCCCCCACTAGAATTAAACATCATCCTCGGTGTTTCTAGTTTTCCTTTTGTTTTTAATAGAAAGTAAAATTATTACATCATATAGCTTCAAACAAAAAGGGAAAATATTTTTGCATAACCTCCACTTTCTCCCAAGTGGCATTCTTCTCAGAGAACTGGTCCCACTAGACCTTACACTATTCGAGAGTCCGATTCCATAGAGATTTAGAATGAAACTCAAGAATCTTCATCGGTAGTACTTCAATGGCCTCCGGATTTGCCATCTACAATTTAGAAACATCCCACACATGTTCAAGGTCAGCAACATATTTCCTAAGCAAGGATATGTGGAAGGTGTCATGGATTTTGGATAGATTAGGTGGTAATGCAAGTCGGTATGCAACCGGACTGATATTTTCTATGATCTCAAAGGGCCCCACAAAATGTGGATCCAACTTCATGGATTTGATAGCACTTTTCTTTGGCTTAACCCTTAAGAACACCTTATCTCCAACAGAATACTCTCTTGGAGTCCTTTTTAGATCTGCATAACTCTTCTACCTATCCATAACTTCTTTAAGCCTTTGCCTAATTTCTTTTAGCTGATCTTCCATTACCCTGACCATTTCTGGCCCAATCACAACTCGATCCTCTAGGTTATCCCAAGACAATGGTGTTCTACACTTTCACCCATACAAGGCATCGAAAGGTGCCATTCCTAGCGAGGAGTGATGTCCATTATTGTAGGCAAACTCTACCAAAGGTAGACAATCTTCCCATTGAGATTTATGATCCATGTAGTACATGTGGAGCATGTCTTCCAGAACTTGGTTTACCCACTCTATTTGACCATCGATTTTAGGGTGGTATGTTGAACTCATATTCAGTTTCGTACCAACTGCACTATGAAGGGATTTCCAAAATTTAGAAGTGAATTTGGAGTCTCTATCTGAGATAATTACCTCAGGAAATCCATGCAATTAGAATACCTCTTTGATGAATCTGCTAGCCACTACCTGAGCATCATCCTTGGTATTTCCTGGTATGAAGTGGGTAACCTTAGTCAATTTGTTGACCACTACAAATATGGCATCATGTTGGTACCGAGTCTTGGGTAAACCCATGATAAAATCCATAGATATAACCTACCATTTTTGCATAGGTATATCATGCAGACATAGTTTTCCTATAGGATGCTAGTGTTCTACCTTAAATTTCTGACATTCGAGGCATCGAGCAACAAAATTTATGATGTCCTTCTTCATACCTACCCAAAAGAAGGCTCTTTTCATATTTTCTCACATTTTGGCTCCTCTCGGATGAGAAGAATAAGGAGATCTATGAGCTTCTTGCATTATCAAGTTCCTCAAATCACCCATATTTGGTATGATGACCCTTCCCTTATAACACAGAAAGTCATATTTCACACTAAATTCCTTATTTCCTTCAGGATCTCTATCCATCTTGACTCGAATTCCTTGGCAATACTCATCCTAAGATTGCTCCTATCTCACTCGATCCATCAGGTCCATGTGAATTCTAGTTATGGTTGCTATATATTTCCTTCTACTCAAAGCATCAACTACTTTATTCTCTTTTCCTTTTATGTACTCAATCTCAAAATCATACTCAATGAGAAATTCCACCCATCTTCTTTGTCTCGCATTGAGTATTGGTTGGGTGAATATATACCATAGACTTTGATGGTCTATCTTTAATTCAAAGGGCCTTCCCACCAAGTAGTGGTGCCAAACCTTTAAAGCATGCACTACTACAACTAGCTCTAAATCATGCATAGCATAATTAACTTCATGCTTTTTGAGCTTCCTTGAAGTATATGCCACTACTGACTCCTCTTGTGAGAGTACCCCACCCAACCCATCTATTGATGCATCAATGCACACTGAAAAGTCCCCTTGAGGATCGAGAACCTTTAGTATCGGTGCAGTAGTAAGCTTATGCTTTAGTAGTTCAAAGGTAGCCTCACACTTCTATGACCACTTGAATTCTTTCCCCTTCTTCTGAAGGTTTGTTATGGGTCCAACAATCTTGGAGTAGTCCTTTATATAACGTCTATAATAGCCCGTTAACCCCATGAAACTTTGCACTTCAATCACATTAGTAGGGGGTGGCCAATTCAGAATAGCCTCTATCTTTTTTAGATCCACAACAATCCCCTTTGCTGATATAACGTGTCCAAGATATCGTACCTTTGGAACATAGAATTCACTCTTAGTCAGATTTCCATAAAGTTGATTCTTCCTTAACAATTCCAACATGATCCTAAGATGTTTATCATGTTCTTATTTATCTTGAGAGTATATAAGGATATCATCTAGGAATACCAGGACAAATTGGTCCAAGTGTCTTTGGAACACACTATTCATTAAGTTCATGAAAGCAGTTGGGGCATTAGTCAGTCCAAAGGGTAGAACTGTAAACTCATAATGCCCATACCTAGTCTTAAATGTCATTTTGTGAGTGTCTTCCTCATGAATCCTTAACTAGTGATACCCTGACCTCAGATCGATCTTAGTAAACACCTTGGCATCCTTTAGTTGATCAAATAAATCTTCAATCCTAGGTAAAGGATATCGATTCTTGATTGTAGCCTTATTTAGCATCCTATAATCAATACACAATCTTAGCGAACCATCCTTATTTTTCATGAACAAAATTGGTGCACCCCATGGTGACACACTTGGTTTTATCAAACCCTTCTCCAATAATCCTTGCAATTGAACCTTTAGTTCTCGCATTTCAGTAGGATTCATCCTATATGAGGATCTATGAATAGGTTCGACTCCCATCATAAGTTCAATTATGAAGTCAAATTCTCATACAAGAGGTAGTCCAGGTAGGTCTTCTAGAAATACATCCTAAAAATCCTATAAAATTGGATGTTGTCTTAGTATTTCTCCTTTCTCATGGTCCTCCACTTCATTAAGTTTTACCACATACACTATTCCTCCTCTCTTTAGGGCCTTTTTCAATTGCATAGCGGACAACATCTGAGGTTCAAATGCCCCTTGTCTGCTATGAATTCTTAGTCTCTTTCCACCTTCCTCTGAATACTCAATCCATCGGTCTTGGAAATTGACTAAGGCTTTATGAGCCTGTAGCCAATCCATCCCTAGGACCACATCAAAGGCGTGTAAGGGAGCTACATATAAACAACATTCTGTAGTCCCTTTAGATAGAGTAACTTCTACCATAGGATAACACTGGTTCACCGAGTAGGTCTACCTAGAACCATACTCAACCTTCCACCCTTGAGCCAAATATCTAGGCCTTTCTGACATAGTCCTTGCTAGACTAGATGAAATAAAATTATCAGTGGCTCCACTATCTATCAAAATGTTTACTTGCTTATTGAAAACCTTACCTTTCACAAGTAATGGGGTGGCTTGTCCCTCTAGCTTATGCTTCCCGATTGTGGCATAGATCCGATGTTTCGGTTCCTTCCCTTTTGCATTAGTTGTGCTAGTCCCTGCTCGATATGGACACTGATTATAGTAATGAGGTCCTCGAAAATTGTAGCACCCTTCCTTGGGTCCTTGCTATTTTTTAGGTTTCTCATTCCCACTCTTAACTACTGGAATTGGAGCTTGCGACTTCTATGGTTGAGGTTTCATGTTGTTGGGCTTGTTATCCTTCTTACAAAAGTTCTTCTTGAACTTCTTCTGATTCCCATAAGGTTTCTTCTTAGGATTTTGGGGATTCTTAGCCTTTCGCTCTTGCTCAACCTCCCATTTTACAAACCCATTACTATTCCTCTTCTTTAGCTCTTGTCGAGCTTGCTCGGGTAGAGTGTCATATTTATAACAGAAGTGTGACTCTACTTTCTTTGCTAGGTCATATACCTTTTGTAGTGATTTAGGCTCCTGCATGTCTACATCATGCTTTAACCTAGATTCCAATCCAAGAGTGAACTTGTGAACCCACATTTTCTCATTATAAATAGGTACATATTTGAACAGTCTTACCAACTTCTTATAGTACACCTCTACTATGCTGGTTCCTTGCCTCAGACTAGAAAATTATTCAAACTTTAAGGCATAGAAATGCTCTGTTAGGAATCTCTTCTTAAATATGTTTATAAATTCTTCCCATGGAGTATCAATGGGTTCAATATTAGTTTCCTCATAGTGGGTTTCCCACCACTCCAGAGCAGCCCCTTCTAGGTTAATCATAGCCCAAAGTGTTTGGGTTCCTGATGAGTAGCCTTTTACCATAAAGTGAACCTCTGCTTCTCTCAGCCATGCTTCCACTGCATCCCCATCACCCTCTCCATAAAACTTGGAGATACTGATATTTTTCATGTCCCTAGCTATTTCCTTTTCTGCTAAGGCTCTGGCTTGCACTTGTTCTATAGTTAATCCACTATCTAGACCAATATTTGAGCCTCGAACTTGCAAATTCTGATTCGCAGCCATTTCTAGCAACTATCTTATCTGATCCTGCATAGTAGCGACCATAGCGATGAGGTCTTCTACCTCCCTATTGGGGCTTGTTGGTTCCCCATCCTAGTTTTCTTCTTAGACATTACTTTTCCGAGTTTTTCTAGGTGTAGGCCTCCCTCTTCTAGTCTTAGGTGGCATCTTAACCTGATTCCATCCAAGAAAGAATATTAGATTATAGTTTCATCTTAAGTTGTATCTCTAATCAAGCCATAATACAGAGTTCTCTTGCTATATGTGTTAACAACCTAACTAGGGTAATATCCCAGGCTAGGATGTGTCATTGATACCGAAGTCCCTACTAAGGCATCCTAACATCCACTCTACCTTGGGGTTTATGCCCGTCAGATTCTAGAAAATAGGGTATTCTAGATCATCCCAACTTTAGCCCTTTTCTTAAGAAAGCCTTCATTGGATACATATAATTCCATTTTAGCACACACAGAAGCTCTATACCCTCGTACCTAGAGCTCTGATACCAAATGTAATGACCCAAAAACACACAAATAGAAAAAAATAGAAAAATATTTTTTTTACTAAGGAGAGGGATACATGAACCCTTCATGAACCCCTAACCCAACTAGCATTCACCTACATAATATAAAGCAATCACCAAGCATCCAGAAAATAAAGCAAGCTTAACACTAAAAGAGAATCAACTACATAATATAACCAAATATAGAAATAAAGTAAAAGTACCTTCTTTAAACCAATAAATAGTTATTGCATCAAAATTTGCATGGTAAATCCTTCTTACTTTAAGGAATATTACAGTAACTGCATTGGGGATATCTCCCCATAATTCTAGTCTATTTGAGCATAAGTAAATCAATGTAAGATACAATTACCTATACTCTGTTTCCATTGAACTCCTTGCTTCTCCTTGCTTCCCATTGGATATTTGAGGGTAGTAGGGGATCAAGATACTCATGGTTCAAGATAGGCATACCTTTAAATGCATCTACTCATTTACTTTGCCAAATTGCAACTATACAAAATTCAATTAAGTTTCTAACCATCTAATGCATAATGGATATTATAAAAGAACCTTTACTTTTATTTTCCCCTCTCAAGTTCCCTTAGAGAGTCATCCATCATGTACTACTTAGATCAAGGTCTAACTTTAATCAAATTCATTCATGTCTTAAAGCATTAAAGTCCCATACCCTTAACCTTTAAAACAATCTCTTTCATTTTCATTCCCTAAATCAAAGCCCCATAACTTCAATTCAAAGAATAAATCTACATCCTTTTTAATTCATAATTTCCAATCAACCAATTATTGTTTAAAGCATTAAAGTCCCATACCTTTAATATTTAAAACAATCATTCATTCATTCCCTAAATTGAAGCCCCATAACTTCAATTTAATGAATAAATCCACATCCTTTTTAATTGAAAACTCCTAAGATAATCAACTTTAATCAAAGGGTTCCTTCTCAATTAAAAACCTTTAATAAATCCCATAAAAATCAAAGGGTCCTTTCTAATTAAAATCCTTCAATATATTTCATATAAATCAAAGGTTCCTTTCTAATTAAAAAGCCTTCAATAATTTCATATAAATCAAAGGTTCTTTCTAATTAAAAGCCTTCATTATATTTTATATAAATCAAAGGTTCTTTCTAATTAAAAGCCTTCAATAATTTCATATAAATCAAAGGTTCCTTTCTAATTAAAAGCCTTCAATAATATTTCATATAAATCAAAGGTTCTTTCTAATTAAAAGCCTTCTATATTTTAAATAAATCAAAGTTCTAATTAAAACTTCATCTTTCTAATTAAAACCTTAAATTATATAAATCAAAGGTTCTTTCTAATTAAAAGCCTCAAATCAAACCTTCATAATTAAATAAATCAAAGGTTCTTTCTAATTAAAAGCCTTCAATATATTTCATATAAATCAAAGGTTCCTTTCTAATTAAAAGCCTTCAATAAATCTCATATAAATCAAAGGTTCTTTCTAATTAAAAGCCTTCATTATATTTTAAATAAATCAAAGGTTCTTTCTAATTAAAAACCTTCATTGTATTTTATATAAAACTAAGGTTCCTTTCAATTTAATTAAGTTTTACAGCACCTTCCTAAGGTAGGGTCTACAACCAGAGGCCAACGCCTTCCAAGGCAGATGTTAAACAACCACAACAAAACCTAGCATCTAAGCAACTAGAACCAGGTACTGCTCTTACCTCTATCATAACAGAGTTCCCACTCTTGGAGCATGATGCTCTCAATTACTCGGTGCTCTCAACTCCCACAATGCTCTCGGACACGTAGTGCCCTCAAACCCTCACAGCGCTCCCTTTGGCATATCATGGCCTTCGAACATGCACAACACTCACCATTAATGCTCACTAGCTTCCCCAACACAACGCTCACCAATAAGACACACTCTGGTTTCATAGCACACAACGCTCACCAATTAGACACACTCTAGTTTCATAGCGCACAATGCTCACCAATTAACACACTCTTATCTTACCTACACACCTCCACATATGTTTCTTAAACTATTCCTAAAGCACAATGCTCTCCATAAACATATGGTGGTTTCTCTAAAACACATCCTAGATTCCTAAAGCACAATGCTCTCCATAAACATATGGTGGTTTATCTAAAACACATCGCTTCCTAAAGCACAACACTCTCCATAAACACCAACATATGTTCTCCCATAAAACATAACTCCTAAAGCACATAAATCTCCATAAACATATTGTGGTTCCTCTAAAACACACCATTCCAAACACAGCTCTCCATAAATATATGGTGGTTTCTCTAAAACACAACCTGACTTCCTAAAGCACAATGCTCACCATAAAATTGGACGTAGGTGCTTCCAATATTTCCCATGGACTTTCACGCTACAGAGGAAATAAAACTAGGGGAGCATAACCAGGTTTTCTCACCATACCAATGCAAATAAAAACTAGATTCAAAGTTTAAAGCAACCCAACCTTAAAAATTCTACGGAGATGGAAATTTGGTAATGTCTGGTTGCCTCTCCTCCTAGCTTCTGGTGCGTTCTTCTATTTCTCCCGGTCCCTAGTCTACATCTCCTCGGTGCTCCCTTCCTTCCTCTCCCATTCTCTATCCTCTTTTTCCTTTCCTTCCTCCTTACGTGCCTCCTTGCCCAGGTGGCCCATCCGTCATTCTTCTCGAAACCTCCCCAACCTCGAGCTTCTTTCCTTCAATGCTCCGTCCCCTATCCTCTATGCGTTCCTTCCCATAATTTCCACCTTTGGAAATTAGTAGCCTCATAGGCTATTTTCATAGGTTTCACTATATAGGGAAAGGGAATAATTATATTTTTAAAATGAGGATGGTACGCTTTAAATAAAATATCATTCCCATGATATTTATCAGCTCTTAAATATATTTCTTTTATTTAAACAATCTCATTATTGTTATTTTTTTTTAAATAAAATAAAAGATATCTATTTCTTTTTAAATGGATTTTCTTTTATTTATTTCAATTAATTAAAGTCTTTTAATGAATTTTTCCATTATCATTAAAATGAACACCTTTAATTAATTCAAAAGAAATCTCATTTGTTAATTGCAATGAAGTTTATCAATGAGCTCCAAAGTCAAACATTATTTAATTAAAACCTCATTAATTAATTTAAAGGAATATTTATTCGACATATAAATTTAATTTGCTTTCCTTCATAAGAATGATACTCTACTTTCACTTCAACATGACAATTTACTTTAGGCATCCACACACATTTTGCAGTTGTTCTCCTATAGAAAACCCAACATTAAGCTACCCAAGCCATGATGCAGTAGAGAGCAAACAAATTTATAAAACAACAAAGAGGGAGTCTTTCCATCAACCCAATCACCTATCTGTTGGAACAAAATCTGCCTATGTTTGTTATTTACGCCTTGATTTTATCAATATTGGGTAGACAGACTTAATATTGGGATCTTCCGTCTAATATCCAAAGGAGGCTGGTTCCTTAATGGTTTTTATGGGAAAAGGGAAAAAATCATTACTGAAAGAGAGGGAAATATAGCCAAGGCTAGAAATTGTTTATGGTACATATTAGAAAACAACTAAGATGAAAGCATATACTTTAATATTAAAGCATTTATTATATCTTCGTGCAGAAATCATGGATTTCCCAATGTGATTTAGATATCTATCTAACACACGCATATATCAAATTCCAACTCCAGCAATATGATTTATGTTATGTATAAGTCCATATTTTATAATAGACACAATATATAACTCAATAATGTGAATACCAGTGATAAATGTTAATACATACACTTGCACACAGTGAACCAGAAGCCAATAGAAGTGTGTTTTTATTGCTTGTATTCAAAGTACATATATCAAGTCTTGTAAATGCCTAAGATTTGACCTCTTTTTAGGGTGCATTTACTATCATATATATCCTATGGTGAGTATCTTTACAATTAGTACATTCTGACATAAAATCAATTACAAGAAATCATACTACAATCATGCTTCCATATGTTTTGCATCGCTTCTAATAATAAATACAATCAAAGAGTAGAAATCTAGGAACTGACATTCTCTACTATCTTTCACCAGTTATTGACACCAGATTTTGGAGGCATGTTTATTTATATCTAATTATATCTTCACTAGACAAAAACCTATCACATCATGAAATCATGACATTTCCCTATTTTTTGGAATTTTTGGGCTGCTTACGGATGGAAACCGATCATGTCATGAAATCGTGACATCTTCTTGTACTTTAGATTTTTTGAGATACATGTTGGAGAAAACCCTTCATGTCACAAAATCGTGATGTTTTTCCTTTCTGGCTCCTTCAGACTACTTGCTAGCGAAAACTTGTCATGTCACAAAACCATGATGCTTTTTCCTTTCTGGCTCCTTCAGGATGCTTGCTGGAGAAAACTTGTTATGTCATGAAATCACGTCTTCTCACTTTTTGGCCTCCTTGAGCTGCATGCTGAAAACTTGTCATGTCGTGAAATCACAACCTTCTTCATGCCTTACTCAATTTTATGCCTCATGTATCAAAAATAAAATGTTGGTCTTTCTATGCAAAAATATGCTATCTATCAAGGTAGTCTTTTTATACTAACATTCTTGGCACCTTTTAGGGAATTTTCTAGCAAAAATATTAGAATCCAGGACCTTATTCCATTGGGAAACAAAGTTAAAAACAATATAGGAGAGGAGATTTTTGGAAAATAATATTCAAGAAAAAATGCATTTTAGACAAATAAAGCATTACCTTTTCAAGATAACTTTTACAACTTATGGATGTTTTACTAAAAATATATTAACAACTTAAAATAGTCTCGAATAGGTTTCATGGATGGCTACTAGTCCCTCCTTCTGTCAACTGCTTTTGGTTATCATGTTTGAATTTCTTCTATTTTTCTATCATAGAAATGACTTCATTGTAGGTAAGGCAAACCTACTTCTAGTATTCATCTTCAAGGTCTTAAGAATCCATAAATAGCTGATATATATACTGCAACTTGTCTACTTTATCATGGGACACTATCTTATTCCTAAGAATCAATTCCTGTAAGTAAGACTTAATCTGTGTGAGGTTCTACACAATAGCGAATATTAGCATTTCCTCTACATGTTATCCCCAATTATCTATCTCTAACTCATCTTCTATGAAAGCTTTTAGGGATAGTGTTAGCGCATCCTCACTTAAAACTTTTGAATTTTCATCCTACAAATATGGAAGTCCACATTTTTTTTCCAAATTTAAATGCTTCAATAATCCCTTGGCCTCAGCTTCTAATTATTGAAGGATATTTTCACCTTGAGTTACAAGTTTAAGTCTCCTAAAGAAAATCTTAGCTACAATATTAGCTTAAGACCATGCTTCACTACAGATTTTAGCAGCAATGCTTTTTGGCATATTTTTTGATAAGACTTGAATCTTTGTTGTTGCATCTGATCTTTCTTGAAGGAAGTTTATGAAGATTTTAGTTCTTCACTGACTACTTCAATCACCTCCTTCACTTTGGCCAGGTACAATAACATAGACCTTGATCTAAGGCTTAGTGTCGATACATCTTCGAGCATATCTTTATTTATTACTTTGGCTCTTTCTTTTAAGATACCAAATGGAGCGTTCTACTTTTCTATTATCTACTGCTAGAATTTTTGAACCTATAGATTAAGGGATTGAATATATGAATCTGCCTCTTATATGTTTTCTTTATATTTGGTTTCTTCATTAGAAGCTTCACCAAACTTATCTTCCCATTTCTTTACTTTTAGCTTCAAGGCCTTTTCTGTAAATTTTTGTTCCTACAGGATTGAATCTAATTCTTTCCTGGCCTCTTGCTCTTTAAAAAACATCTCTTTGAAAAATTCTCCATGTAAGTAAATAGTCCCAAAATGGGCCTCAACCTTCCTCCACTCATCTAACATATGTAGATAAATAATGTCTTCAGTTGTATTTTTCACCTGATAATATTCTATGGTCATATATCATTTAGACTTCTTTGAAACAAGTGTCAATTTTAATTTCTTCCTCTGCATTATGGTGGGATCAAGATAAATTATATCTTGAGTATGAGCTAGAGTTTTGGAATCTCAAGAATAATGAGATGTCCACCAGTCTATGGTATTTTTGTTTACCTTCATCAGATATTTTAATTTCGAAAGAGTGGGATGACCCTCAGAATCTAGAGTAGACATTAATTTAATGGTTGGAACACAAATGCTAGGGAGAATTGGATTTGGAACTAACTCAGCATTAACTTCAGATTGGAGCTAGGGAGATAATGCTAGTTTTGAGGAAGAAACCCATTAATTCAAAGGAAACATTACATCTTTCTTTGAACAAGAAATGGAAGGAAAACCACTTCGGGTATGAGTAGAGGGAAAAGGGAAATCATATATTTTTATGTTTGAACCGCTTGTTGATCCCCATATTCTCCTTCATGATCTTGATTACCTTCACTTTTGATAGAATCTCAACCTTCATATTGTGTAGAAACTTCTACATTTTCTCTGTTATCAACCCTATTTTCACCATCCATATCTTATTAAATATTTATAATTTCAACATTTTGGGGAATTTCCCCAGGCTATTTTCTTCTTTGTTCAACATTTTAATTTTTTATGAAAATTTACTTAAAAATAGATACATTTTGATCCTCTTGAGCAAGGTCATTTGGATCATCAATAATCCCACTATGGAAATTTTCTTGTTCAGTAATATCTAGATTTATTACGTTATTCTCACTATCTTGAACAATTTTCTCACCATATGGAGCAGTTCCAATATTATTAACATCATCATCTTGAGCAATTTTTTTATGAACTAGGATTTCTTCAACATTTTGCTTCTATTTTATTTGAACTTTTGGTACGGAATTTAGCCTCTTCCTCTTAATTCAAAAATGTTCTTCATAATATTTTGTAGTTGAGTTTTAGGGGGGAACAAACTTAACATTTTTAGAAGTTGCAGCTTTACCTCTTGATGAGTCAACTCTTAGTGCCAGGTGTTTTCCTCTTCTTTTATCTTGCAAGGGTTCAGTGATACCTTGTCCTTCTTTTCCTAGGCCTTTACCTTCATATCCTATCTTAAGCATCATTTGAGTAGCTTTCCCATATGATTTTCCTTGCTCTTCTATGAAGACTTCTTTAGTGGCCATTTTCTTCGAATTTCTAAGCCTGGTCTATGCTTGAGCCAATGGTTGCTCAACTACAACTTTCTTACCTTTACCCTAGTCAATATTTTATTTTTTAGCAGCTTCAAGACTTGTCTCCTTGCTATTACCAACGCTACGAGGTATCTTCATAGGAAAAACTCTTATCCTAGACTTGTGATAATGATCATATCGTATCAAAAATTCAAGATCATTTTTTATAGGGTACCTTGAATCAATCATATCTATTTGCACTCTCATAGTCCACCATTCATGAATCTTCCCTATCATCCAATATGCACCTTTCTTTTGCATTCTAGAAATAGTGTTCTCATTTAACACATGTTTCAAATTATTCTCGGGGTCATAATACATCACATGTTCATAAAAATCATGCCAAGGAGGCAATAGTTTCATTCTTTCTATATGCCATTCCAGTGCATCATCTTCATTATTTTTTCTATAGGTTTCAATACCTTGTCTCATGGATGCATGATAAATTTTCATTGGAATTTTATTCAAAATTACCTGTCTTTCTACAAATCTGTTTATAGGGTCATATTTCCATCACTGAGGGATTTCTACTAACCCCAAATATCTCAGATCTTGAGTAATTTTCTCATTTTGACCTCTTTTAGAAACAATAACACCTTCAAAATGAAAATGCATAGGACATGTATCAATTTTACCTATACCTGTGCCATATTTTACATTAATTTGTTTAGTTTGTCTTACATATTCTAATGCAAACAATTTACAAGTAACATAATGGGGAAGTAAGAAGGGTTTTCTAGAAAACCCATATAGCCTGATGACAACCCCCTAGGTGAGAATAAACCAGTCACCCTCTTCATCGTGTTTATTCTGTAAAACTTTTTTAGCTTTTGGGGTTAACCTTCTAATTTCTCCATACATTATTTTCAGAGCTGGACCCAAAAATTCTCTATTAAAATCATAGTATGATTCACTTATGTACAACACATTGGTCCACTCATACATTGGTAAGGTCCTCCCCTTATCATATTTATAATTTGTAGAAATAAAATATAACTCCTTAGCTATAAAGAAAAATAATAGCCACACCAAGTATGAAGAAAAATAAAAAGAAGACTGAGACCCCTTCTTAATTGCAGATAACCCTTCATGGATTTCTCTAAACAGATACCCTGGCCTATCGAGAAACAAAGGTCTAAAAATTTTATCCATGACCACATAGTCATAATTTTTTAGATTCAATAGGCCATTGACTAAATCAATTTACCACCCATGAACTTTCTCATCAGTCTTTAGTCTGGCTACCATAGCTAATATAGAAAATAATTCTGGGTTTTTGAATTCAGCTAGGGGAATGGGGGTTTTAGGCATTTTTCCTCTGGTAGGTGGATTTTTCAACTGTGTATAGAGGAAATTATTTATCTTTTTAGAAGGAACAAAATATTTTGTCTGATCCTCTAGGTTAAAGGCCTTAGGCTCAAGAGCGGGTATATATCTAGTGACAAAAGTAGAAATAAAAACATTTGTGCTCAAGGTGAAAAGCAATCTCCCTCTCTATTTTCTAACAACTTTCTTTTTTTAATCATAAAAATTTATGATTTCTTTAACCAATTCGAGACAAGGGTGCATAGGAATATAAACATACCAGTATAGCATGAATGAAAAATATAAGCAGTAGAAGAAGACGCAGTAATCCTAGTAGCCATTCTATCTTCAATATCCTTTCATATTCTTGTTGGGTCTTTCCATGTTACCACCATATTACTGATTATAGCATCTTGATTGATGAATTATTTGCTCATGTCTTCTCCATGTCTCGCTACTAAAGGTGTAGAAGATGGACTCGCCATTTTTTTCTGAGTATTCTTTTTTGGATCCATGAGAAACTTGTCACACTGTGCCTTTTCTAAACTAAAATCGAACTAGGAAAATCAGGAATAGAAAGTGACATAGCGAATTTTACTCAGGAGTAAAATTAGGGTTTTACGTCAATTAGAAAATATGCATGATTTGCATTAATTATGGTTGGTGGGATAGATTTTCTTGAATCCCTCTGTGCCTAGTTTTTGCCACCTTTTTGAATGTTTCAAAAATCAAAACAATGATTATTTACTGTAGACAAATAAAAATTATGCTTACCAAAGAATTTCCCATTTGCAAAGGCAGTTCCTTTATTTCAACCGTTGAAAAATCACGTGGAAAATTTTGAATTCCTTTCGAAAGCTGACCATTAACATCATTAATTAAAAATAATACTTATCGAGGCTCTTTTCTGGAAAGCAATTTTCTCCTACCAACAATCGGAAAACTATGTGGCGGTTTCAAATTTAAACTGTTATATTCGAAAATATATCGCTTTATATTTATATCTTCTTCTTGTTGGTAAATTTTGGTTGGTTGTAGAATGACGACAAAAAATTCATAAACTGCAAATAACTTAGAAAATATTTACAAACTTGTTATAATGTACATATCATACATAAAATTCTTTCCTTTCTCTATTTGAAATAGAGCTTTAAGTGAAAAGCATTCACTGTTATGGGTAAAATCATACCCTCCTGATATTTCAATTGAAAAGAATTAAATTACCTTTCAAAAAATATCTCAAAATGACCTTCCCAAAAAGCATCAAATTTATCATGGTTACCTGGTTTAGCCTTTTTCACATTCCATTTCAAGACTAGGTCCCCCACCTTAAATTTTTTACAGGTTGTTTTTTTATTAAACCATCCTTATGTGTCTACCATGTATTTATGGTGATGATTATAATCCTATTCCCTCTATTCTTCTAGTTGTAGAACCTGCATTAACCAGGTATCCATTGGTTGACCTCCTTCTTTGTTTATCTGATTTAGCAATTTTAGTGTTGGTATTTCCATATGTATATGCAAAATAGCTTCTATTTCATAGAATAAAGAATATGGAGATGTAAATATAGATTTCTTAATTGAAATCCTATCAGTCCATAGTGTTTTATTTATCAAAGAATTCCAACTTCTCTTGTTATCTTCCAGTGTTATTTTCAGGATTCTAAAGAGATTTTTATTTGTAGACTCAGCTAGTCCATTACCCTATGGATAGTAGTTGGAAGAAGTCTTCAAATATATGTCATATTTGCTAGTAAATTCAATCATTTTAGCTCCAATGAAATCTGATCCATTATTTGTAACTAGTGAATTTGGTACACCAAATCTTGTAATTAGGCTCTCCACAAACTCAATTACCACTTCTTGATCAACCTTCTTAGTAGGGATGGCTTCAGCCCATTTAGTGAAATAGTCTGTGGCAGTAAGTATGTAATTATAGTTATATGATGAATTGGGCTCTATTACTCCAAAAAAATCTAACCCTCACTATTGGAAAGGTTCTTCAACTTGGATATGTTTTAAGGGCATAGGGGAATTTATGTTCCTCTCTACATATCTTTGATACTGCTCATAACTTTTAGTTACTTTTTTAGTGTCTAAAAAAATAGAGGGCCAGTAACAACCTAATCGGAGTATTTTTAAAGCAGTGGCTCTTCCTAAATAATATCCTCTAGAGAGACCCCCATGAAATTCTTCTAATAATTTATTTTCTCATCCTCTCTTATGCACTTCAAAAGTACGTCGTCTATATTTTTTCCATACAAACCTTTTGATTGAAGGGTGTAATTTAATGCATATGCTCTATACCTTCTTATTTGTGAAGCATTTAGATTATGAGGACACATTATAGTCTGAAAGTACTTCACAAGATCATCAATCCAATCAGTTATTTCTAGACCTGGATCTGATTTTGTATTTTCCACTATAATTTGGTGCTCCATATGATCATTTGTAGCTTGCTTGGCTAATTATTGACACAAGGTTCTACCTCTTACTATTTTTTTTGGATGTATTTCTACATCATATTCCTGTATCATAGTCACCCAACTAGCTCTTTTTTTTCCAAGTTCACCTTGTATTATAAAATTTCTGACATCAGGATGAATCACATAAATAATGATTCTTCTTTGTGATAGAAAATGTTTGAATTTGTTCAAGGATTCATGATAGCATACACTTGCTTCTCTATAAATTTATATCTCTCCTCATGATCATGCATGGTGGAACTAAGAAAAGCTATGTGTCTTTCTTCATTGTCTACCCCCTTTTGTGTGAGGACTGCAACATAACTTTCTTGTTCATCCACAAAATATAAAATAATACTTTGGGAGTAGTCAGGGTTAATCAGCATAGGTGCTTGAGCTATTTCTTCTAGGATATTTCTAAAAGCATTCTTCCTTAGATATTTCCATTTGAAAGGTGCATATTTCTTCAATATTTCAGTCATTGGCTTAACAATCTATGAAATCTGCAATAAATTTTTGCACAAAATTTATTTTTCCAAATAAGGATTACAAACCTTTCTTGTTAACTGGTAAGGGAAGCTCCAAAAGTGCTTTCACTCTATCAGGATCAATAGCTAATCCAGCTTTAGATATGACATGACCAAGCATGATACCTTCTTCCATAGCAAATATGGATTTCTTTGGGTTGAAAGATATTCCAAATTCCCTGTATTTTTAAAATATTTTTTCAAGGTGTTTTATATGATCATGCTTATGATGAGAAAATACAGTCATATCATCTAAATATGTGACTATAATTTTGTTAGCAAGTTCACCAAAATATACATCCATTGCTCTTTGGAAAGTTTCTCCAATGGTAGACAAGCCAAACGGTATCCTCTAACAGGTAAATGTTCCCCATTTTGTGGTAAAGGTAGTATTGAATTGATCTTCATCTCTGACCCATACCTAATTATACCTTAAAAAACCATCTAGTAAAGAGAACCTTTCTGCCCCTACAACTGTGTGTAAAATTTGATCGATCTGATGGAGGGGATAATGGTCTTTGGGTGATGCTTTGTTCAGATTCTTAAAAGCCACACATAATCTAATGTCATTTTTAAAAACTTGCCAGAATTTTTTTTCGTCTAGCACTGAGGGTCTATATATGAGTCTAACTATTTTGTATTTCTAGATGACGTTGCTAACAAGACAAAAATTAGCTCTGACTGATGCTGATAAACCTGCATGTGTATTTTTTTCTCTAGGGATAGACTTCATATTTAGAGCCTCAAAGGATTCTAAAAGGTCCCACACTTTATTTTGATAAGCCTTTAAATAGTTTTGTTTACTGATGCATTTTCTCATGAATTGATTCATGATAATTTCTAAATCTCCATGAATAAGTAGTTGTTTAACTCCCAGTCTCCCAGCTTTCCTCATTCTCAACAAAAAAATTTCATACTCTACCATGTTATTGGTGCAAATACAAATCAAACTTTAAGATAAAATTCTTTCTTTTCCCATGGGTGAAATCAAAAGTATTCCAGCACCAGCTCCATTCTTACACCTAGCTCCATCGAAGAAAATCTTACAAAGTTAACTAGTAGAGTTGTCTTATTCAGGAGTAGGTGTCAATTGCTTTTTTGGTTTTTTAATGGATTAACTTTCTATTTCTATTTCTATCATGGCATTGAAGTATCTTAGAGAAAACTAATCTTCTACTTGCAGATCTTCTAAGTTATCTTCAATTAGATCTCCTTCTTCAATTTCTTCAGTCATCATGTTTATTGTGTTAGCCTCCCATATCTTTTCTACATGAAAAGTAGATGGTTTCTCATTAAATATCTTAATCCTCCTACATTTGAAAGTTATTTCTAAATGTGAGTAATCTAGGAATAAGTATCCTCCTATTTTTGTTATGAATTCTCTAGATAATCACATACCAAAGTATGATGCAAAATCTACCACTACTACTTCTTGTATAACCACCATTTGGGGAATCATATGGAGTTATATGGGAATTCTTTTAAATACCCCTAAAATTTTAACTGGAGTACCATCCAAATGCAGGACTCTTGTATTGCTTCTAGTGTACTCCATCCCCATAATGTCACATACTGCTTTGGGTATCGCGGTAGTAGCAACACCTGAATCTATCATACAATTGTGTACAACCCACCCTTCCATTTGAAGAGATAAATAGAAGGGAGGTGGTCTATTTTTTATAGTAGTAGATGTTAAATTTATATGGATTGTATTTGAAGAGGATATTTTTTCCTTTATTTTTCATCATCTTTAGAGATTCCTACAGGAGGTCAATATGACCGAGGAACTGAAGAACATCATACATACTCACCTTTGACGGAGTCTTTTTAATTTATTCAACTATGTTAAATGCATGTGTTTCAAAAAATTTCTCTTTATTTTGTGGGAGTATCATACATATTTTTGTATCCTTGAGTTGCTTCAGTTATTTGTCTATTAGTTAATGAAGGAAATCTTAGTCTCTCCTTAGCTTGGTCTTGAGTCTCAATTTACTTTTGTGGAGCGAAATATTTACGTATTTATGGATCTTGACCTCGAGTTGGAACCTAAGGTATTTTATCATAGGATGAATCTAATTTGGGTGTTGCTTTGGGAGCTAGAGGAAAACTTAGAGGTTGAAGCTCTTGAGGATCTACTTGCAAATATTTTTTACTTGATTTGGTTAATACCGCAACTTGTTCTACTATAGGCATCATAAAATTATGGTCAGTTTCTCTAATCATATTTACATGACCTTTCATGTTTTTATCTGCTTTCTCAATAGGTACACTCTGTACATAATGTTGATGGATCATACATGAATTCTATCCATATGGATCGTTACACGTAGTGCACCAGTAATCATAATTCATATAAGGAACTACAACCTCCTTTGCTTCGTTTGCATAAATGATATTTGATCTTTCCTACCCTCTATTATTTGAATGTGTTGCATATCTTATTATTTTATGAAACCTTCTTTCTCATCTCTCTTCTTCATTGAAGTCATCATTTGCTAGATTCTTCATTGTATCTAGTATAATAGTGAGCTAATTTTTGGGTACTGGCTAAGGTGATGGCACAGGTAATGCAAGAATAGTAGGAATATGAGGTAATTTTAGGGGATTATTAGGTATAGGTATTGTAGGAATGGAAGGTGGCCCATTCCATTTTGGAATATCTGCACTCAAAAAATGGGAATAACTAGCATTGGGAGCTTGAGGGATATCAGGAAAAATAGGCATTATTGCTTTTGGTAGATATCTCCTAGTAGCAATAATATATATTTATACTTTAAAGGCTTCTTGTTAAATAGTAGGGAAAGTGAATATTTATATTTCCATATTATCATGTTGATATATGTATCAAAATATCTTAAATAATAATATACTACTTGCTCTATAGTTAGTTTTAATCCAACAAGTACTCTTTCCTAGGTGCGGCTGAATCAAATATTAAAATCAACAATTTAATATTGATGATGTTTTATGATAATGTTGAACTAGATGAGTAGGGATAATGGATCTACATGTTGATTGAACTTGTCTACCAGCCTACCAACGAGTTCTACCCAAGTTGCAATGGATTGAGGAGGAAGTGCTTTGTACCAATAGAGCATTTTTCCTTTCAATGAAATAACCAACAACCTGATCATCACATATTCTTGAGTGATATTGTAAATTGTTTCTAAGGCTACAACATCTAAACAATATTCATATATTGTTTTAACCATTCCATCATATGAAGGCAAATCCTTCAAAGCTACCATAGGAATTGGGTTTTGGACCACCAGGTTTAGTGGACCCGTGTGGTTCCATGTAATATAAGCTAGTGGAGTAGCCATTGTAGTGATTGTACTTGCCTAAACTATAGAACTGTTGGTAGTCGTAGTTGAATATGTATTGAAAATATGACTAGGAAAAACAATGAATACAAGGGTAGTAATACTAGTAGCATGTGTGTTTTATCTAGAAGATAAAATTGGATGCACTCTTAGGCTACCAATATGTAACTTGAAGAACTCAATGGGTTCTTCAGAGTTTCTTGCTTTAGATATGGTTATCATATAGGTAAATAATCATAAGTTTTAACTAGATAAATAGATAAGGTATTTCTTAGGTCTATACCTTTGGATGGAGTCACCAGGTGATTTGATTTAGATTTTAAAAGATCAAAGACAAACACCAAACCTTATAGAATATTGTGGGATTTAGGGTCCCACCGGGTGTGCCAAAAATTGTTGGAATAAAATATGTCTATGGTTGCTATTTGCATCTTGATTTTGTCAACATTGAGTAGAAGGACTTGATTTTGGGTTCTTCCATATAATCTCTAGAGGAGGCTGGTTTCTCAATGTTTTTTTATGGGAAAAGGGAAAATAACATTACTGAAAGAGAGGGAAATATAGGCAAGGCTAGAACTTTTTTATGGTACATATTAGACAACAACTTAGATGAACACATATACTTTACTATTAAAGCATTTATTATATCTTCATGCAAAAATCATGGATTTCCCAACGTGATTTAGATATCTATCTAACACACGCATAATTCAAATTCCAACTCCATAAATATGATCTATGTTATGTATAAGTCCAGATTTTAGAACAAACACAATATATAACTCAATAATGTGAATATAAGTGATAAATTTTAATACATACACTTGCACACAGTGAACTAGAAGTCAATAGAAGCATAATTTTATTGCTTGTATTCAAAGTACATATATCTAGTCTTGTAAAAGCCCAAGATCCGACCTCTTTTCAGGGTGTGTTTACTATCATATATACTCTATGGTGAGTATATTTACAATTAGTACATTCTCACATAAAATCAATTATAATAAATCAAACTACAATCATGCTTCCATATGTTTTGCATGGCTTCTAACAATAAATAAAATTAGATAGCAAAAATCTAGGATTTGATATTCTCTGCTATCTATCACCAGTTACTAACATAGGATTTTATAGGTATGTTTATTTATCTCTAATTATATCTTCACTAGTGAAAAACCTTCCATATCACGAAATCGTGATGTTTCCTTATTTTTTGGCCTTTTTGGGCTGCTTATGGGTGAAAACCCATCATGTCATGAAATTGCAACATCTTCTTGTACTTTATATTTTGTGAGCTACATGCTGGTGAAAACCCGTCATGTCACAAAATTGTGATGCTTTTTCCTTTATGGCTCCTTCAGACTACTTGCTGGCAAAAACTTATCATGTCGCAAAATCACGATGCTTTTTCCTTCCTGGATCCTTCGGGCTGCTTACTGGAAAAAAATTGTTATGCCATGAAATCATGATGTCTTGTCACTTTTTGGCCTTCTCGAGCTGCATGCTGGAAAAATCTTATCATGTCACAAAATCGTGACCTTCTTCATGCCTTAGTCAATTTTAAGCCTCATGTCTCAAAAATGAAATGCTGGTATTTCTATACAAAAATCTACTATTTATCAAGGTAGACTTTTTAGACTAACACTATCTTAGCTAGAGATTTTATGATAGCTACTAGGCTATCAACTAAAGCTCAATTTGATCAATCATCGATGATTATCCCTTTCGTCAATGCATGCCTATATTAAGGTATCGATCCATGTTACCTCTGACTACCTTAATCATCATTTCCAATGATCTTTGGTACCCTTTTTATTGGTGGGTGATTCTACCTGTTCCACCTATGAGTGTACCTGATCTTGCACACTTGGAAATATGTTAGCAATAACGCGTCCTTATAAATCAACTAAACATCATATAGTTGGTTCTAATGTTCAAACTAGGTATCACCACATCATAGGTTAATACATTGTTTTCTTTGTGCCATAAATTCAAATAGGGAGGGTCATGACATCCTACCCCACTAGAATTAAACATCACCCTCAGTGTTTCCAGTTTTCCTTTTGTTTTTAATATTACATCATATAGCTTCAAACAAAAAGGAAAAATATTTTTGCATAACCTCCACTTTCTCCCAAGTGGAATTCTTCTCAGATAACTAGTCCCACTGGACCTTATACTATTCAAGAGTCTGATTCTATAGATATTTAGAATGAAACTCAAGAATATTCACTAGTAGTAATTCAATGGCCTCTGGATTTGCCATCTACAATTTAGAAACATCCCAAACATGTTCAGGATCAACAACATATTGTCTAAGCAAGTATATGTGGAAGGTGTCATGGATTTTGGATAGATTAGGTAGTAATGCAATTCAACATGCAACCAGACTGATATTTTTTGTGATCTCAAAGGGCCCCACAAAATGTGGATCCATCTTCATGGATTTTATAACTCTTTTCTTTGGATTAGCCCTTAAGAACAAATTTTCTCCAACATAATACTCTCTTGGAGTCCTTTTTAGATCTGCATAACTCTTCTACCTATCCACGGCTTCTTTAAGCCTTTGCCTAATTTATTTTATCTAATATTCCATTACCCTGATTATTTATAGCCCAATCATAACTCTTTCCTTTAGGTTGTCCCAATATAATGGTGTTCTTCACTTTTGCCCATACAAGGCATTGAAATGTGCCATTCCTAGAGAGGAGTGATGTCCATTATTGTAGGCAAACTCTACCAAAGGTAGACAATCTTCCCATTGATATTTGTGATCCATGCAGTACATGTAGAGCATGTCTTCTAGAACTTGGTTTACCCACTCTGTCTGACCATCAATTTTAGGGTGGTATGCTGAACTCATATTCAGTTTCATACCAACTATACTATGAAGGGATTTCCAAAATTTAGAAGTGATTTTGGAGTCTTTATCTGATATAATTACCTCAAGAAATCCATGCAATCGAAATACCTCTTTGAAAAATTTTCTAGCCACTACCTAAGCATCATCCTTGGCATTTCTCGATATAAAGTGGGTAACCTTAGTCAATTTGTTGACCACTACAAAGATGACATCATGTTGATACCAAGTCTTTGGTAAACCCATGCTAAAATCCATAGATATAACCTGCCATTTTTGCATAGGTATATCATGTAGATATAGTTTTCCTTTAGGATTATGGTGTTCTGCCTTAAATTTTTGATATTCGAGGCATCGAGCAACAAAATATGTGATGTCCTTCTTCATACCTACCCAAAAGAAATCTCTTTTCATGTTTTATTGCATTTTGGCTCCTCCTATATGAGCATAATAAGGATATCTATGAGCTTCTTACATTATCAAGTTCCTTAAATCACCCATATTTGGTATGACAACCCTTCCTTTATAACACAGAAAGTTATTTTTCACACTAAATTCCTTATTTCCTTTAGGATCTCTATCCATATTGACTCAAATTCCTTGGAAATACTTATCCTAAGATTGCTCCTGCTTCACTCGATCCATCAGGTCCATATGAATTCTACTTATGGCTACTATATATTTCCTTCTACTCAAAGCATCAACTACTTTATTCTCTTTTCCTTTTATGTACTCAATCTTGAAATCATACTCAACAAGAAATTCCACCCATATTATTTGTCTCACATTGAGTATTGGTTGGGTGAATATATACCACAAAATTTGATGGTATGTATTTAATTCAAAGGGCCTTCCCACCAAGTAGTGGCATCAAACCTTTAAAGAATGCACTACTATAGCTAGCTCTAAATCATGCATAGCACAATTAAATTTATGCTTTTTACACTTCCTTGAAGTATATGCCACTACTGACTCCTCTTGTGAGAGTACCCCTACCAACCCATCTATTGATGAATCAGTGCACACTAAAAAGTCCCCTTGAGGATTGGGAACCTTTAGTATCAATGCAGTAGTAAGCTTATGCTTTAGTAGTTCAAATGCAGCATCACACTTCTCTGACCACTTGAATTATTTCCCCTTCTTCTGAAGGTTTGTTATGGGTCCAACAATATTGGAGTAGTCCTTTATATAATGTCTATAATAGCTCGTTAACCCATGAAACTTCACACTTTAGTCACATTAGTAGGGGGCGACCAATTCAGAATAGTCTCTATCTTTTATGGATCCACAACAATACCCTTTATTGATATAACTTGTCCAAGATATCATACCTCTGGAACATATTATTCACTCTTAGTTAGATTTCCATAAAGTTAATTCTTCCTTAACAATTCCAACATGATCCTAAGATATTTATCATATTATTCTTTATCTCAGGAGTATATAAGGATATCATCTAGGAATATCAGGATAAATTGGTCCAAGTGTCTTTGGAACACACTATTCATTAAGTTCATGAAAGCAGCTGGGGTATTAATCGGTCTAAAGGTTGGAACTGTAAACTCATAATACCCATACCTAGTCTTAAATGATGTTTTGTGAGTGTATTCCTCACTAATATATAACTGGTGATACCCTGACCTTAGATCGATCTTAGTAAAAACCTTGGTATCCTTTCATTGATAAAATAAATCTTCAATACATGTAAAGGATACTGATTCTTAATTGTAGCCCTATTTAGTATCTTGTAATCAATACACAATCTTACTGAATCATCCTTATTTTTCACAAAAAAATGGTGTGACCCACAGTGACACACTTGGTTTTATCAAATCCTTCTCCAATAATCCTTGCAATTGAACATTTATTTCTCGCATTTCAATAAGATTCATCCTATATGGGGATCTATGAATAGGTTTGACTCCCATCATAAGTTCAATTATGAAGTCAAATTCCCATACAAGAGGTAGTCCAGGTAGGTCTTCTAGAAATACATCCTAAAAATCCTATAAAATTGGATGTTGTCTTAGTATTTATTCTTTCTCATGGTCCTTCACTTCATTAAGTTTTACCACACACACTATTCCTACTCTCTTTAGGGACTTTTTCAATTGCATAGCGGGAAACATATGATGTTCAAATGCCTCTTGTTTGCTATGAATTCTTAGTCTATTTACACCTTATTTTGAATACTCAATCCATCGGTATTGGAAATTGACTAAGGCTTTATGGTCTTGTAGCCAATCCATCTCTAGGACCACATAAAAGGCATGTGAGGAAGATACATATAAACAACATTTCATAGTCCCTTTAAATAGAGTAACTTCTACCATAGGATAACACTAGTTCACCAAGTAGGTCTGCCCAAAACCATACTCAACCTTCCACCCTTGAGACAAATATCTAGGCTTTTCCAACACAGTCCTTGCTAGACTAGATGAAATGAAACTATCAATGGCTCCACTATATATAAAAATATTACTTGCTTATTGAAAATATTACCTTTGTGGGTGGCTTGTCCCTCTAGCTTATGCTTCTCGATTGCTGCATGGATTTGATGTTCCAATTCCTTCCCTTTTGTATTAGTTGTGGTAGTCCCTGCTTGATATGGACACTGATTATAGTAATGAGGTCCTCAAAAATTGTAGCACCTTTCCTTGGGTCCTTGCTATTTTTCAAGTTTCTCATTCCCACTCTTAACTACTGGAGTTGGAGCTTACGACTTCTATGGTTGAGGTTTCATGTTGTTGGGCTTGTTAGCCTTCTTACAAAATTTCTTCTTGAAATTCTTTTGATTCCCATAAGATTTCTTCTTAGGATTTTTGGGAATTCTTAGCCTTTCGATCTTACTCAACATCCTATTTTACAAACCCATTACTATTCATCTTTTTTAGCTCTGTTTGAGCTTGCTCGAGTAGAGTGTCATATTTATAACAGAAGTGTGACTCTGCTTTCTTTGCTAGGTCATATGCATTTTGTAGTGATTTAGGCTCATGCATGTCTACATCATGCTTTAACCTAGATTCCAATCCAAGAGTGAACTTGTGAACCCATATTTTCTTATTATAAATAGGTACATATTTAAACAATCTTACCAGCTTCTTATAGTACACCTCTACTATGTTGGTTGCTTGTATTAGACTAGCAAATTCTTCAAACATTAAGGCATAGAAATGCTATGCTAGGAATATCTTCTTAAAGATATTTATAAATTATTCCCATGGAGTATCAATAGTGGGTTTCCCACCACTCCATAGCAACCTCTTATAGGTTAATCGTAGCCTAAACTATTTGGGTTCTTGATGAGTAGCCTTTTATCATAAACTGAACTGCTTCTTCTCTCAGCCATGCTTTCGTTGCATCCCCATCACCCTCTCCATAAAACTTGGAGATACTGATGTTTTTCATGTCCTTAGTTGTTTCCTTTTCTACTAAGGCTCTGGCTTGCGCTTGTTCTATAGTTAATCCACTATCTAGACCAATATCTAAGCCTCAAACTTATGAATTCTGATTTGCAACCATTTCTAGCAACTGTCTTATCTGATATCGCATAACAACAACCGTAGTGGTGAGGTATTCTACCTAACTATTGGGACTTGTTTGTTCCCCATCCTAGTTTATTCTTTGACATTACTTTTTTGAGTTTGTCCAGGTGTAGACCTCCATATTCTGGTCTTAGGTGGCATCTTAACCCGATTCTATCCAAGAAAGAATATTAGATTACAGTTTCATCTTAAGTTGTATCTCTAATCAAGCCATAATATAGAGTTATCTTGCTATATGCATTAACAACCTAACTAGGGTAATATCCCATGCTAGGATGTGTCATTGATACCAAAGTCCCTACTAAGGTATCCTAACATCCACTCTACCTTGGGGTTTATGATTGTTAGATTCTAGTAAATAGGGTATTCTAGATCATCCTAGATTTAGCCCTTTTCTTAAGAAAGCCTTCATTGGATACATCTAATTCACTTTTAGCACACACATAAGCTCTATACCCTCATACCTAGAGATTTTATACCAAATGTAACGACCCAAAAAACGTAAACAAAAAATAAAAAAATAGAAAGAGTTTTTTTTTACTAAGGAGAGGGATACATGAACCCTTAACCCAACTAGAATTTACCTAAAGTTTCAATCACCTAAGTTTTCCTGGAAGTTACATCTCATGAAGTACCCTATCACAAGTCCACATGTGTAGATGTATCACGTGTCACTGTAGATAAGCCCATCTATCCCATAATTCTTGATGAACTAGACCTATTACCCTTAGTCCATAAAAGGTATACACACATCTTCATACCATACACAAATTATTATGTGGAGGTATGTTATGAGTATTGCAAGTTAAGCTATTTATATCATCTCCACAACGAGTTATCTTAACTTAGATGTAACCTCTTCACAACTTAGTCCTTTATATCCCTAAGGGGGTCTCAATTCCCTTAGATCTCCTATGTTCACCCTAAGGGGTTCTCAATTCCTTTAGGTTATCCATGTTCACCCTAATGGGTTCTTAACTCTCTTAGGTCACCTCCGAGTTCACCCTAGAACTCTACACTTAGATTTCTATCTGTTAGAATATTATTATAATGTGCACTATGCCCTTCTACAGTTCTTCCACTTGTCATGTTTTTTAGTTTCAGTTTGAGTTGAAGTTGTGTCTTCTATTTCGACACTTGGAGTGGAGCTTATGACACTTGTCATATCTCCCTCATAGGCTTTATGCCTATATATTGTAACACAACTTGTAAATTTGAAAGTGCTTTGTGTTCATTTCTATGTAGTCCCAACATTTGATATCAGAGCGGTGAGATCCGCCTGTGGGGACTGGTTTGTGGAGTCAAGGGAATATGCTCTCCACTCAACCAGAAACTCCATTTTTTATTGCCTGTGATTTCCCTAATTACCTATTTTGTCACTATTCAGTTATTTACCCATATTAGATTAGACTTGAAAGGTGGTTTTTTTTTTGGAGAGTAAAGTCCAAGTAGATTGTATTTTTTTTCGTGATTGAAGCTCTGTAGAAAGATTTATTGCAGCCCTCTTTGAGATCCAATATTTTTTTTTTGGTTTTAAGCCCCCCAATAGCCAAAAGTATGCTGTAAAGTGTCGTAGTTTTAGTTTTGAAGTTCTGCATAATGCCATATTTGCAATAAATTTGCAAAATCTGATCTGCAGACTCCATACTTCCCGTGATGATTAATCTATGTGGTAGTTATTTGAAGAAAGGGCCTATGGTTTGGTGGTCCGGCAGTGGCGGTGATGCTTGATGCCCTGGTACACTATAAATTTTTTGGATTGATTGAAAATTCGGGATGACCACCATAGAAACCGGCCTGTATATCGTGTTCACACTATAGATTTTATGAAGGAGTTTAACCATAGTGGTAGATTTTTGTCAATTAATCCCCGCTAGATATAACAAGATTTGGGCCTGTTGTATGGTCTCCTGCAAGGATTTAATTTTTTGTAGATATTGAATAAGTCCAGTGGGTCTGTTTCTATTTCAAATACAGAGGACAACCTATGGAATGCAACTATGATCAAAGGAAAAGCGCTCAGTCCTGTTGTTTTTATTTTATCGTAGTCCAAGACTGGAGAAATTAATTTGTGTTGGCAAGTGATTTGTACATGAGAATCTATCCATTTCACTGTGTGGTTACTGCCAACATAATCTATAAGGCAGGGCTCCATTGTAGCAAGCGGTGCTCCATTGCAGATGAGGGGCTGTAGTTTTTTCGTTGTTGAAGAGCCACTGTTTCTAGATCGCCACTATATTTTCCAAAATACTCTCGACAAAGAAACCCTGAGATTTGAGATGGGATTATTCCTTACTGCATTCGCATAGCCCAATAAAGAAGATAATAAGGCCATCTTTGCCCGATGTATTTTGTTTTCTTTCAGTTCACTGGTTTTTCTTGGACATAAATCAAGAAGCCAAAACCCACTAAAACCAAATAGGCGTTGTATTTTTTTTCTTGAAAATGAATTTTTGGATTATTGTGTAAGTACACCTAGGTGCTGTTGATTCTGGGTTATTGTAATTTTATAAATTGATAACAGATTTTGCCATCAAGCACTTATATGCGCAGACACTCCAGCTCATCAGCATAATCGTTGTTCATCCAGGAAGCCCACTCACTGAATGATTACCACAGATTTACTGGAAGAATGGACAGGTGGCAACTTTGAAGAAGTGTGAAGCCATTAAGAAAGTGTTGATACCTTCGATGCTGGAGTTGAGTCATGCTTCCCTTAGTTTGTGGCAAAGTTTAATAAAGTTTTTTTTTTAATTTTTAGAAGGGGGAATTTTATTTAAATTTATTATTCATCTTTTAAATGACTTTGAGTATAAATGTTTGAGTGTAGTCATACCATATTAAGCCACGGAAGCTTATTTGAAACATTGAGGACATGCACTAAAGTTATAATGAAGGCAACTTTAAATTTTGAATTTTTAGGGAGAAACTTTGTATGAAATATCTTCTATGATATTTTCAAATTCAATATTTGAAGACTGCTTTGTTGGCAGCAATTTTTATAAAAAATCCCAAGTTAAGTATTTTCTTGCAGAGTAGCACTCGGATGGGTGACCACTTGGGAATGTCCCGAAGCTGCACACATTTGGAGTGTCATTACATTTTTATTTTTTAAAGCTTCAAATTGTATCCGACTATAGGCTTATTTATAGTCATTGGAAAAATATTTTCAAGAGAAATCTATTTGTGAAATTAGTTTTCAGTTTTGAGACCATTTACTCAGCTGAATTTTGACTCAAAGTTGAGATTATAAATCAGAGTGCATTTTCAGTTGAATCTGACACTCTTGAACAAAAAGTTTGGTAAACATGTAAGAGGTACAATTCTAAGTCTTTGGGGAGACTTTAGGCCAAGTTATTTCATTCACTTTGGAAATATTGGGGGTAATTTTATCCTTGAAGGCATTGAACTTGTATCATTTTTCAGGTACATTTGGGGCTAATTTTTTTAGCCAAGTTTCCAATACAAATCATCAACTCAAGGGGTGATTTAGGGCCCCTTGTCCCTTGCTAGTGGAGTCATTTTGTGGCACTCTCTTGGCCACTTGGTGTTTGTTTCTTGCATCTTCTATTTGGGATTTGTCTATATTTTATGCTTGTTCTCCTCGCATGACCTTCGGTTTTATAATTGTAATCAAGTGTAGTTCCATTGCATACACACTTGACACTAAGCCATATAAAAGCAAGCAAAAACATAAAAGCATCTTATCATAAAGAAATAATACATTGGCACATCTATTGTAACAATTCTAAAAGAAGCAATCAAGCATCACATTTTTATAACCACCTATGTTCCACGTATTAATCTTCTCATATACCTATAGTCTCCCTCACGTAAGGGCAGGTTATTGAGTAGTTTGGTATAAAGGTCTGGCAGGTTATTCCTTTTCAAAAACACCTATGTTCCATGTATTGACTGCTTAAAAACTTATAGTCTCCCTCACATAAGGGTGGGTTATTGAGTAGTTTGGTATAAATACCTAGCAGTTTTCTCCCTTTCAAAATTGCCTATGTTCCACATATCAATTGCTCAAATACTTATAGTCTCCCTCACGTAAGGGTGGGTTTATTGAGAATTTTGGTATAAATTTATGGCAAAATTCCAATTCTTACTCTCTTTGGATAGAAAAGGGCACTTGTGTTCAACTTAACCCTCCCACTGTTGGAATCATTTGAAGATTCAGAGTGGAAAAAATAGGCAAACCCTCCTTTGGACCTTCAGCAGTGTACCATAGAATTTTTTGAGAGCTCTAATTTGGCATTTGTGGTTCTTACTTCATCATTTTTTGAGCTCCATTTTCTTTTGATCCTTTTCTAAATCATGGCTACTACAAATCTATTAAGTGGACTCATAAATAAAATTGAAGGAGCACAAACTTTTGCAAATTGGAAGTATGATATGGAGTCTATATTAATAATGAATGACATGTGGGATTTTGTGAGAGATAGGAAAGTTGATGAAGACCCACTTAATGCACCTACAGACCCTAAATAAAAAGCATAATTTGAGAAGAATTCCAATATAGCTTTAAGTCTAATCAAGCTAGCTACAGGAATTCAATGTAGAGAAACTGTAAGGGCTGCAAAAACACCTAAAAAAGCATGGGATGCTCTCAATAGATTGTTTGATAGGCCAAGTCAAGATAATATTTTTTATCTCAAACAAAAATTGCACAATCTATGTATGAAGGGCTCACTTATCGATTATCTTATGGAAGTGAAGTCTATTAAGAATGATTTCTTAGCTACTGGTAAAACTCTAGATGATAATGAGTTAATTCCAATAATGTTGTATGGTATTCCTTAAAAGTTTCACTCCTATGCTACCATGTTAGACTTGAGTGGTAAAATAATTAATTCCACACTTAAGGACATTGATATCCTACTTAATAAACATGAGAAAGCCCTAATCAAATATGAAGAAATTGAAGCCACATCAGTAGATATTTATAGCAAGGTGTAGACACCAAAACAGCACCAATCCGATTATGTGACTGCAAACACTGATCGCTTTGACACACACAGCCCCAAGGGCAGCCCCTAGAGGTTAAACAGTGGTCCTAACCACTCTCACAGCAGTTTTGGAAGGTCAAAGATCATTTTGGCACCTTCAGGAACTTTGCTCAATATCCGTTCCACCCTGGAACGAATTCAAACTGGGATTCGCCCCACCCAGGGATGAATTTTGAATTCGCTCCAGGGTGGGGCGAATTGCAGGTTTGATGGGCAAAAAGTCAAATCTTGACAAATGGCAGCTCAGATCCGCCACTCAATGCTTCCTTCATCGCATGGGAGTATGGGTGAGCGTTTTCGAGCGTTAGAGGCATTTGCAAGGTCAGTCATGAAGTCCCAATTCAGGGAGGAATCTCCTTCCCCCGGGAAGGCATGATTGCCAAGTGGTGCCTCTGCATGCCCATTTCAAGAGACCTCCAGGTCTATAAATTGGTGAGTTTCCTCACCCCAAAATATACAGAGAAGGAGCATTTTAGAGCAACGAAGTGCTGCCATTTTATTTACATGCCTCACACCTTTTGGATTTGCGCCTTTCACATCCTTGATCTCCTTTAGAGGGGAGGTCATTGGGTGACTATTGGGAGGATGAATCTCGAGCCCAAAACCCAACATTTGGCCACAATATCCCACCAAATTTGTCGACAATACCACACAAGAGGTTTTGGACCCATCCCAAGTGGATTGGTGCCGAAATCAGGCCTCAAACGATGGGCGGCCTGCCCCATGGGCGCCCCCTCCCACACTGCCACAATCCTAATCGCCCCCTTTCGGAGTGATGGGAATTCCATGGCAGACTTGCTTTCTTTCATTTTTGCATTCAATTCTATGATGCTTAGATAGGTTGTCATTTGAATTTCGTCTCGTTTTGAACACTTTTGACCATATTTCTATCTTTGCTCGCTTCTACTAACCTACAGGTAGCATCATCAAATTCCCATTGATGGAGGCCAAATTGGGAAAATATGACCATCTGGGTCTTCCCAAAATGCCCCCAATTAGCTAACCCCAAGTTTGTAGGTCTTTTGGAGCTTCCTAGGTAGGACATTGGGATAGTACCTTTTCGGCATTTTGTTGTAGGTGAATTCGTCCCACCCCAGAGCGAATTCAAATCGGTGAGGAATTTCCTGACTGTTCTTTTTGTAGGGCCTTCCTGGTGGTGTCTTGATGCCCCTATCCAATTTTTAGAGCATTTGGACCTATTTTAGTCATAGTTTAATTCATTTTTCTCATTCACTTATCGTAGGCTTGGGGATTGCATGTTTTGTTTCATCCGTAGGTGCTACTAACTATTTCTTGTTCCTTTGAATGTAGGGTTAGGACATCGGAGGAGTAGCAAGGAGTCAACATTCATCAACACAAGTGACGGTGATGTTTGGTCCACCCATCTTACATGTGGGCACGCGGAAGAAGGAAAGGCACCCATGGATGTAACGAGAACGCATGCTTAAACGCTCCTAGCCCTTGGAAGGGGAGGATGCGCATTGTAACCGAGTTGTGAAACATATCAATAAAAAGGGCTGTCTTCTTTATTCACATTTGTTTCATTTTGATTCGCTCATGCTTTTCCCTCTTTTCATTGCACTTTCAAGCTTCTAGGATTTAGCGTTGAGTTCGGTTTTTTTTTGCATTTCGTATTCGCTTTCCTTTTTGCTTCCGTATCCTCATGCTTTCAGTGGTGATCATGGTGGGACCTTGTCCTCTATTTTTAAGATCAGAGATCTGATCCAAACTTGATTGTTTTTGCTTGTAGGTACCACATTTTCTTACGTTGACTGCTGTTCATTCCAGCAGAGGGCGAATACAGAGTTGTAATTCGTCTCACCCAGGGACGAATGGGAATTCATCCCACCCTGAGATGAATACAGTCCTGTAATTCATTCCACCCTAGGATGAATTCTAGTCTATGAAGTTTTCGGGCAGAAACTCAGGACCGACAGATTCGGGCAGAGAAGAGGTAAGGATTCTGCATTTTCTCTATCATTTTTTATTCAGTGTTTCTATTTTTGGATTATTTGTTTGCTTAGGGAAAGTTTTTCTTTTTGTTGTTTGCTTGTTTCCTTTTGCAAAATAAAAAGAACCCCACACACCACGTGGCAACTTAAAAACCAAGGAGCTGGTCGTAAAACCCCAGCCCTTGATCAAGACCAACGGTGGATTTCATCACCACCTTGGCTTGAATTTTGCATCCATTACCCCGATCGCAACTATTGCTAGACGTAAATCCTGATGAAAGCTGACCGAGTGTAGTTGGGGTGATTCCCAGTGCACGAGGATAAGTCTTCTATGGTAGGTGTCATAAACAGGGTGATTCCCCTTCCGTACCGCCTATGTTCCACGTACCATCTGCTCTCACGTACCTATAGTTTCCCTCACGTAAGGGCGGGTATATAGAGAGGTTGGTATATCGGCCTGGCAATGGTATATCGAAGGGGCGACCAATTTTGGGAGTCATAAGAGCCCTCATTTTGCATTTAAACGTTCTTTACAAAAACCTTCAAAAACAAAAAAAACAAAACACACTAAACCAGGTTTAGGACACACTCTCAATATTTAAACGAGATAATCACTGTTTGTGTATGTGTGTGCTCTTTTCTGTTTAGTGTAGCATAAAAAAAATCATAAAAGAGATAAAAATCTATTTATCTTGTAGAAAAACAATACCATGGTGTACACACGTAGCCAAGCCCAATCAAGGGCAGAAGCTACAGAAAGTGTACAAGGGGGCACAAGTCGCCTCCGCTATAGCCCTAAGGACTTAGTCATACCGCCTTGGCGGCCTGACCCACAAGAGAGTCCGCGTCATTCCATGTCAAGGTGGAACTATAGGGACACCCCTTTGGGGGACACGCCCATTCATCATAGCCCCTTTCAGGAAGAGTCCTTACACGTGGCACTCAACATAGATAAGAAAGCTCCCTTAGAAGCTCGATATGAGTGGCCACCACGTGATGAAGTGCTAGAGTGGCATAGTTTCCATGAGGAGAGGCCACATGATGATGGCATCCCTCCTTTGCCCCCCATCACTATTAGAACCAATAGACAAAATCTAGAGTGCAAGGCTCTTCAAACCGGGTGAACTAACTCTACCCGCCCCTTTCACACATATGAAAGGGAGCATGAGGAAGATGATTACATTCCTCAAGAGCAATATACAGCATGGGGGCCATGCGCCTCCACACCAGCTAGATACCATGATCACCCACTGAGGCCAGAGCCTCGGGTAAATGCCGCCAACCTCGACAGAGGGAAGCGACCTATTGAGATCTCGGATCATCACGATCGAGGTAAATGCATAGGAGAGGCATCTAGGCCTCCTAGGCTCAATATGGCGGAACAAATCGACCTGGAAGTCACCAGACATGCCGCCCGCCAAGCACAGATCATGCGGCTTGAGCAAGACCAACAATAGCTAGAGCATTTATATCGCCTTAGCAAAGAGCGCATTAGGCGCCAAACAGATGAGCTGCTACATAACCCGATGCCTGAAAGGGTTCCAACCCCGCGCACCCAAAGAGCGGAACCATATGAGAGGTGCAACCCCTTGGTGCGAGATAGGTCCCCATGACCTTACCAAGCGCTGCCTCCGAGACCTCCTAGACCTGAACGGGAGGCCACTCCCTGGAACAACGATGGGTACCCTCCGTGGGGACCCACCCTGGGTCATAGGTCTTGCCCAGAGACTCCTCAGGAAGCTTATGAGGAGTATGAGCAAGAAGATGAGTGGGCCAAAATGCCCTACCTAGGCGGAGGAGTCGCCATCCGGCCTCCCCTTCAGAGGCCTCAAGTCTCCCACAACCCACAATGGGAGCAAACCAAAGAGGAAGAGATTAAATCTTTCGATGCATACAAAGCGTTGCTAGAGCGTCTAGAGTCTATGGAAACCAAAACTTTTGGGCCTCAAAAGCCCACTTTACGCCAGCTCCATAGTCATCCTGTGCATCCATCAGTGCCAGCACCTCCTTATCCTGAGCACTTTAAGCTGCCTCAGTTGGCAACCTTTAGAGGTGAGGAAGATGCTCAAGAGCATGTGACGAGATTCCTGAGCCAATGCTTCGGCATTCAGGACAATGATGCTTTGTTATTGAGAACATTTATAACCACATTCGTAGGCCCTGCCTCGGATTGGTTTACCCAATTACCAAAGCACAACATCAAAAACTTAGATCAGTTAGTGGATGCATTCCTCGAATGCTTCACCTTCAATACCAAGAAGAAGGCGTCACTAAGTGACTTAGCCAGCCTCAGGAAGTATGAGGAGGAGACCATGGCGGCCTACGGGAATCGGTGGAGGACATTGCTCTCGAAGCTGCCCTACCTCCCTCCTATGTCCGACCTCACTCAGATGTTCTCCAAAAGTTGTTTGAGATCGATCTCTGTGCTATTGTAGTTGCAGCAATATGCCACCCTAGAAGAAGCTCTGGCACAAGCCAGAATTATTGAAGAGATCAAAATACAGGATGGCGAGATAGCCAAGCCTAAGAAAAAAGAGTGGACTAAAAACACTAAAGCTGGGACCATGCAACAAAAACCCACTGTGGTTAACCAAGTTGCAATCAACGTCCCTAAACCTGTGCAAGCAACTCAGCCTCAAAAGGCTAATTATCAGGCAGTGCCTCCCAACAACTATGACAGAGAAAATCAGAGGCAAGAGCAGAATCAGCAGCATCACCCTAGGCGACAATACACACCCTACATAGAGTCCAGGGACTCCTTGTTTGACCGCTTGTTAGCGGCAAACCTGATCAACCTGCCAGAGATTCAGACTATAGATCCCAATGCACCCAAGCCTAAGGGGTATAGAGAGGACTTGTACTACAGGTTCCATAGGTGGCAGGGACATGACCTAAATGCCTATTGGAAATTTAAGGGCTTGGTGCAAGACTTGATTGATAACAAGACACTAGCGGTGGATAATCCCGTCGCACCAAGCAATCAACAAATGGAGGTCTTCAAAGACCCCTTGCCTGCTCATGCTCCATAGGCAAAGACCCTACAAGTTAACGAGGTCACACAGAACTGCCCCATGTAGGGGTATGTAGGGATGATCAGTATAGTGACTCGGAATAGGAGGTATCCGAGCATGAATGCTCCTACGGCAGCTGCAGGAGAGGTGCCCACAACATCGCAACCACAACAGCACCTTGCACAACCTCCTCCGCCTAAGCCGGTGGCCACACTTCGGACCAAACTAACTCAGAGTTTGAGGACCACCTCGGCTAGGCTCTCCATATACGAGCTTATACAACAATCTACGCCCCATCGAGAAGCTCTAATGGAGATTTTGAAAGCCATCGAGTTGCAGCCCCATGAGACAAATTCTTTCAACAACTTCGTGGGGCATGTAAAATGATGCACTGAGCCGGTCATCACATTTTGAGAAGACGAATTGAGATCAATGACTGATGACATGGCGGATCCACCCCTGCACGTTATCGCATGGGTCAACGGGATCCCATACAAGAGGGTGTTGATAGACACTGGCTCGTCCAGCAACATCATCACAACTATGGCTCTCAAACATCTGAAGTTGCCCGCATCTCACATCACAGCTTCCACCTACACTCTGCGAGCATTCAATGATGCAATCTGCTCGACAGTCGGCACAATAGTCCTACCAATCCAAGTGGGACAAAAGACCATACCCACATTGTGCCACGTATTGGAAGGTGAAATGGCCTACAACATCTTGCTGGGCCGGTCGTGGATCAGGGACATGAAGTGTGTCCCTTCGATAGCTCACCAATGTTTAAAATATACATTTGAAGGGGAGGTGCATGTAGTCCCGATGGACTTAGAACCCTTCAAATATTGTAATGCGGTGCAGCTGATGCCGCAATCGACCCTGCCATCGACGCATTTGGATTTCTAGTTAAATCCATCTAAACAGGGTCCGATTCCGTAGGCATCCCCATTAGCAAGTTCTTCAAAACCCCAGTCGGGTTCATCTTCATCGTCTAGTCCTCCACCAACGACGTCATCTATGGGGGCCAAACAGAAGGACAAAGGGAAGAAACCCCTGGAAGAGGCAAAACCTTTGGAAGAGACACTGCCATCAGTATCAACTATCTCTACGGAGGAAATGCCTAGCCGAATGGAAGTCGAGGCTCCTAGTCCACCCGACATGGAGTGGACTCAAGGAGAACTTCCATTCCCTCCCCCTCAACCGCCAACGATCAACGTTGAAATGGCCAATACGGGCTTGGGGGAGTATCTGGTGTGGAATATTGTAGCAACACCCGCACTAGAGTCCATGCAGGACATGGGGAGACCTCGCCTTCCCATTGGCACTATTGTTCCCCTAGGCTACCCGCCGAACCAGACAAATTTTGTGTATGGGGGCCTTGATCATGGCGTTGCACCATGTACGCAAGAGGACGAAGACGAAGAGCCTTTTGCTGAAAATGTCAACTATTTGTCTAACCCAGACTTTGCTCCGAGATACCTTGGCCAATGCAATTGGCACGGATATGGGTTAGGCAGATATGAGCAAGGGATACGTGTTCTTTGCCAACCAAGATACCAAATGCCATACGACAAGTTAGGGGTAGGGTTCAACCACCCCCTCCCCTTGGACATCTTGGTGGAGAACATGCAAGGCCTAGGGATAGGCAACAAGGGGGGATTGGCATCAGATCCATATGCCAACCCTAACACCACATATACATTGAGGGATTATCTCCCATTAACGGCAATCAACCTTGTTGGCTCTAGCAATCCCTTCCCTTCGCTCGAGAGAGGAGAAAGCTCGAGAGCTCATTTTTAGGGAGAGTCTAGACAATGTCAAGAAGGGTCCTCAGAGGATGAATCAGAGTATGAACCAACATCATATGACCCCTTCGAATCAGACAACGATCACTCACAGGTGATCCCCATGGATGATTATCAAGAAAGCCTCTTGACAATGTTCCCCTTGGATGCTCCTATCGAGCAAGCGCCACTCCAAGGAAATCAAGTCCCCCCATGGAGAGCGGAACAACCTAGGTGGGACCACATCAATTTGCTTGAGCAGGACGAGCCTGTAACACCGCAAGCAGTCATCGGAGCCAACGAAGGCCTCTGGATCTCCGATAGTGATTACGAAGATGAGACCGAGATGGCCTATCTCAACCACATGCGGCAGATGCAGCGATGACACCTCTTAGGTATTAACGATGTGCAGGAACAGCTAAACATAAGGCCTGGGCATGAGTGGTACGTAGACCCAGCACGGTGGGACCAAGTGTTGGATCCGCTGCTCTGGGCATACGAAGCATACCTTCCACCCAGAGACCCTATAGTGCCATCAGTGCCGAGGGTAGACCCTATCTTCTTATCCACACATAGGGCCGATCCATTCGTGCCAGTCCCTCTAGAACCAGATCCAGAGCATAGAGAGCATCCAGAATGTCCGAGCAACCACACCTACGGTAATGGAGACCAAAATCATTCCATCAACATGATCTCCATTGACTTAACCACCCCCATCCATAATTCGGCCGATCCAACATAGTCATTGTCTCTAGACATAGATGCCATCGACTGGGATCGCGTCAATTCCCCTCCATCCCCATCCGAGTACTGGCATTTCGGTGAAATGCTTCATTTTACCCCTGGGCCAACTCAGGATATCTTCCATGCTGAAGAGGGACCCGAGGTTCCTAACGATGATCTAAACTCAGCAAATGATATCCACTTGATCCCAACTCCACATCAGTTGGAAGACGGATCCCACATGTCGATCGAGGAGACGACTGACGTAGACATCGGCTCAGATCCAATGAATCCATAGATCATCAAGTTGGGGGTAAGTTTATCCCTCGAAGAGCAAGCCGACTACATTGCCCTTCTCAAAGAGAAGAAGGAGGTTTTTGCATGGTCATACAGAGACATGTCGGGGCTAGATCCGTAGCTAGTCACGCATAATCTAACGCTTGATCCGACAATCAAGCCAGTTAAGCAAAAACTACGTAAGATGCACCCAACAGTGGCCTTGATGGTCAAAGATGAATTGCAAAAGCTGTTGGATGCACAGTTTGTCATCTGCATGGATTATCCACCATGGCTGTCCAACATGGTGCCCATCAAAAATCCTGACGGGAGGATTCGCATATGCACTAATTTTTGAGATCTAAACAAAGCGAGTCCTAAGGATGATTTTCCCTTGCCGAGCATCGACGCATTGGTAGATGCTACAACGGGTCACGAAATGCTTTCCCTCATGGATGGTTTCTCGGGATACAATCAAATTTGTATCAATCCCGAGGACCAGCTAAAAATGGCATTCACAATGCCTTGGGGAACATTTTGTTATAAGGTCATGCCTTTCGGCCTTAAAAATGTTGGCGCCACCTACCAACGTGCCATGACATACATCTTCCATGATTACATGCACAAGACTTTGGAAGATTACATGGATGATTTGTTGGCCAAATCTCTTTTGCGCCCGGATCATCTCGGTGACTTAAGCAAGATCCTCGATCGCCTCATGGAGCATAAAGTTAGACTGAATCCCAAGAAGTGCATATTTGGCATCACATCTGGAAAGCTCTTGGGTTTCATAGTCTCAAAGTGAGGCATCGAGGTGGACCCAAACAAAGTCAAGGCAATCCTTGAAATGCTTCCCCCAACTACCATCAAGCAGCTCAGAAGCCTACAGGGAAAGGTCACGTCGATCAAGCGCTTCATAGCGTAGCTATCTGACAAGTGCCGACCAATGAACAAGTTGTTGCACAAGGGGGTGGCATTTCACTGGGATGACGAGTGCCAATCAGCCTTTGACGACATCAAACAATACTTGGCTTCACCGCTAGTATTGGCACCACCTAGACCAGGAGTGTCGTTCTACTTATACATCTCAGTTACTGAGGTGGCACTGGGAGCCATGTTAGCCTAGAAGAATGAACTTCACAGAGAACAGGCTACTTACTATCTTAGCCGCACCCTGGTCGGTTATGAACTTAACTATGCATACGTTGAGAAACTCTGCTTGGCTAGTGGTGTTTGCTACCAAAAAGCTGTGCCATTACATGCTGAGCAACAAGACGTATGTTGTGTCTAAGGAGAATCCATTGTGATACATGATGAGTCATACTTATCATAGTAGCCGCATGATGAAATGGATCATGTTGTTGATGGAATTTGACATAGAATTTATTGGACAGAAATCCATAAAAGGTCAGGTCATAGCCGATCAACTAGCAGAGGCTCCTCTCGAAGACGACCAACCTTTGACTATAGAACTACCCGATGATGGGGTCTTCCATGTCTCAGAATCACCAGATTCTGACGAGCCTGAGTCACAAGCCGACATAACCCTATTTTTTGATGGTTCTAAATGTGAGCAAGGTGGTGGCACGGGAATAGTATTCTTCACACCGCAGGGCGCTCCAATGCCCCTGTCATTTAAATTAAATTTCCCATGCACCAACAATAATGCAGAGTATGAAGCCTTGCTCATAGGTCTTCAGACAACAATCACCATGAACATTAAATGATTGAACATCTTTGGTGATTCGCTGTTAATTGTCAACCAAGTCAAAGGGGTATTCCAATGTAAATGCCCAGTTCTACAGGCCTACAAAGCCCTTGTGGACAAATTCCTGGTGAAGCTTGAATGGTACGACATCGAGGCACTCCCTCGATCATCGAATCATTTTGCGGACACTATGGCCTCCTTGGGGTCACTAATCCCGCAAGACCTTTCTGGTGATATGACAACCATTCAAGTCAAAACACTATCGCAATCAGCGATGGAGCGAGCAAGCTCCGATTTAACGCCAAGAATCCACTTGATCCAGATTGAGCCATCCATGGACAAGTTCTCTCGAATCCATGATCATCTGAATCATGCCAACTGGGGGTCCTTGTTCTCCCCTACTCCCATTAATAGCAATACAACGCTATTCTTGCAAGTTCTCTCCCGCTCAACGTTTGCTAGGGATGAACTTCAAGAGGGATTGGCTGTTCATACCATCGAGGCTTTCGATCAGCAGGATTGGTATGCACCCGTCAGGGACTACCTCAAGTTAGGTAACCTCCCGCTTGGATTGATGCATGCCGCAAAATGATCATTCAAATAGAAAGTGGCAAAACATGTCTTGTTAGGAGACATTTTGTACCGTCGAAGCTACGAAGGGATTCTCCTCCATTGCCTGGACCAGCAGGAGTCTGCTTGGGCAATCACCCAAGCACACGATGGTACATGCGATGGCCACTTCAGCGGTATGGCCATCGCAAAGCGCATCCTTCGCATGGGCTATTATTGGCCATCTTTAGAGCGAGATTGTTGCGCATATGTGCGAAAGTGCGTGAAGTGTCAACATCATGCCAATTTGACACACGTACCTTCCTAGGCCTTGCAGCCGATCCAGTCGGCTTGGCCATTCTTGCAGTGGGGCTTAGATCTCATCGAAAAGATCTCCCCTGCATCATTCGACCATCACACGTTTATCATAACGGCCATAGAGTATTTCACCAAGTGGGTGGAAGCGGTTCCGCTAACCTCTACGACTGGACCCCGCATTGTGGAGTTCATTTTGCATAACATCATATGTCATTTTGGTATTCCATCCAAGATAATCTCGGATAATGGGACGTCATTCAAGAACAAAGATGTGCATGCTTTGACCACAAAGTACAAAATTTAGCATAATTTTTTGACACCCTATTATCCGCAGGCAAATGGGCAAGCAGAAGCGTCAAACAAAATGCTAGTCGCCATCCTCAAAAAGATAGTCATCGATAATCATAAGGATTGGCACATTCAGATCCCACTTGCCCTATGGGCTTATCGCACTAGCATTCGGACGCCCACTGGGGCAACCCCATTTTCGCTGGTGTATGGCTCCGAGGTAGTCATGCCTCTCGAGTTGGAGATTCCTTCCCTGCGCATATCAATGCAAGAGTTCATCGATGATGACACTGCATGGCAGGCCCGGTTAGACCAGCTTACGTTGCTTGATGAACGATGCGTTAATGCTCTCGAGCATTTACGTATCTATCAAGAGCGACTTAAGAAAGCATACAACATGAAAGTTCACCTGAGGGACTTTCAGGTTGGTGACTTGGTCTTAAAAGAAAACCAACAGAATCCTCTAGTTCGTCCCATCTAAGGGACAAGTTCATAGCAAATTGGTTAGGTCCATATGTAATTGATAGTAAAATAGGACCTGGAACATACCGGCTAGCCTCTCTTGATGGAATCAAGGAACTAGAACCCTTGAACATCAGTCATTTGTGGCCATTCCATATTTAAAGGAGCCATAGCCCACCCAAAAAGCTCCAAGGATTTCCATAATCGCTTGGTCAACCCAAAAAGCTCCAAGGATTTCCATAATCGCTTGGTCAACCCAAAAAGCTCCAAGGATTTCCATAATCACTTGGTCAACCCAAAAAGCTCCAAGGATTTCCATAATCGCTTGGTCAACCCAAAAGTTCCAAGGATTCCTTAATCGCTTGGTCAAAAACAAGAAAAATTTAAAAACAATAAAATCATCAAAAATAACAAAAATTTGCATCTCATTTCCATGCATACGCAAAATCATCATAACAGTACAGAGTTCTTTTGCATCTCATCTGCATACTCACAAACATCAATCCCTCAAAAATACAAAAATATATAGCTGCATTAATCACATCCATACATTGCATATTTGTGGTCATACAGGTCAAAGCACCATAGACTGTCATTACTTGGCAAAAACCATCATCTTCTACATTTTCTGCTTTATCAATAGTTCATCGCCTATAACCACCATTCACATTATTCTCCCACATCATAGTCAGTTGTTTCTAATGTATCGAGAGTTTTCGTCATTCAGTCGTCATTAGCTTTTTAGCCACATACTGTACCAAGTCAGACAGATTTTATGAAGGTAGAATTCTACTTGGATCACACCTTGTTACGTAGCATCCCGACACAAGTTAAAACATATAACAAAATTCCCAAGTTGTGTGAACGAAAGATGAACCCTGCAAAGCAATCCAGGTCACCATAAGCGAAACGGCTATCTTGCTCATCCCCCTGTGCGAATGACCCCAAAGAATGCTGAGAGTTGGCAAAAGGACAAGCATCCTCCCTACCCAATTCCCCAAGAATCCCAAGTTCTCAAAAGGTTGCAAAACATCAGAACAATTTGCAAAAGTCAAAACTCCAAAATTTGATATCCCAAAGTGCACACATCAAAAGGCACAAACAATAGTGATTCTCATCACTCAATATTCAAATCCCTTGCTCAAAAGAAAAACAAAAATAAACAGTGATTTTTATCACTACAAAAGAGCAAGTATCCCAATACAATTGAAGAAAAGAAGGGAGTCGAACTTGAATCCCTGGAACTCTCAGCATTTCGACAGGTCATGAGGCAAACCTCAGTACCGGTTTGGTTGATAGCCTATCGGTCACTGGTGGTAAACCTCCCGCATGACGATATATCTATCACATTAACTTGTGTGCAGATCAATGTTTGCATGTGGATGAGCTAGCTTATGGTATCCTACGATAGCACCGTAGATTAATCTGACTAAACACAACAAAGGAGTTAGTGGAGCTAATCAGGTGATCCTCAATATAGGTTTGGTTGATAGCCTATCTGGCACTAGCGGTATCCTGACAAACACCACATAAATGAACTCAATTGCACACACAGGGATGTGAAATAACTTGGTCAAAGACAAGTCCGATTCATACCTTGGTCAAAAGTCTTGTACGATACAACTACAGTCATGGCTAGATAGTTAAAACATCTGAGTCTCAGAAAACCTTAACATACATTCTCAACCAACTTGCTATCTTTCATCCTCGCATCGCCAAAAAAAAAAAAAACATGTATGCCTACAAAGCTATTCACCGCAACAATCGCCTAGGACAAAAAGCCATAAAGTTCTAAACAGTCTATGGTGCGACTACCACACATCACAAATTCAATTCATCCATTCCATTTGCATATCATATCAATTACAAACATTCACATTTTAGCACAACATATGCATTCATCACTATAACTTAACATGCATACATCGATATTCATCAACCATCATGCATAAAATCAAATCATCACATGCGCATAAACAAAATAAAGTCTGTATATATATATCATCAAAAATGCCCGTAGGCTACAAAGAGCTGGTCCTCTGACCCCGCACCAAAATCCAAAATCTCAAAACCCCCAAGCCTAAGGCGTCGGCCACCATGATCACGCAGGATCGGTGCGACGGGAACTACCCCCCGTGGTGTGGGTCCTATGGGACCCCTTAGGGTGGCTGCTGCTAGCCCCCGCATCACGCCTACTACCGCCTCCCTCATCCAATCACCTGCGATGAGATGATGCTGACTGCTCAGTATCACTGCCCCTCATCCGACGTGATGACCCACCTCCCGAGGGCTCAGGTAACCGCCCACCGAGGTGGATAATCTCTCCCTCCATATCCATCCGATGCCGAGACCAATCTGCCTCCCATCGCAACCACTCTGCCTCCCATCGATGGTAGTAAGCTACTGCATCGTCGTGCTATGCCAGCTACATCCGTAGGAGATCCCTCTCCTGTGCAACGCTGGTGTCCCCATCCCCCCGATGGTGTGCAATGAATGCGCTCTCCTGCTCCACCAGCTGAGCCCGTAGGAGATCCCTCTCTTGCAAAGCTTCCCCCAACTCCTCATCCCGCCTCCATAGTAGCTCCGCCAACCATGCAATCTCTAGCATGCAGCCCGAACTCCGTGTCCTCCACCTTTCCCGAGGCATAGGCATATCCGGAATAGTAGCCTACTACTCTATGATGTCCTACATCTTCGGCTGATCCAGAACCCCCAGATCCACATCCTCATCCTCCACCTCCACCATATCTGCATCCTCCCGAGGAGCTCCCCAAGCATCTCCTGGTGCCTCGACACCCTCCCTGCCTGCTGTTGCTACCTCCGTGCCTCCCAGTGGCCCCTCTCCCCACCATCATCGTAGTACCCACCATTGGTCGTACTCTATAGTAGTCTCGACGTCATCCACATCCGGGACGTCGATCACTACATCTAAATCCTCGCCTAGTGGCGCGATGACCGGTCGATCCAGAGTCCTCTCGTCCCCCCGACGTCGATAGACCATGGGCTCACCAGGCAACCCCTGGTGCACCCCAAACTATCGTGTCACCCGACTGTAAGGGAAGAACTCATGCTCGGTCCCATGCCGCCCGATCAGCCATCGCTCCCTATGTACCCGTCGAAGCCACTCTCCAGCCTTTAGCCAGGCTGGACAGTCCGATAAGGGTGCCAAGACACCTCCCCCAGAGTAAGCCGAGCGAAGGCATCGACATAGTGCCCTACGACACCTGCCCACCGCCGACTCTGTCCTTGCTCCTTAGACCGTCGCCATAGAGCCGCATACCCGATATCCTTATCCGCCATCTCCGCCCGCATCATCCACGGTAACCCCCTGGTCTCTCCACCGCTATGTGTTGCCAACCCCAACTCTGCAATAGATAGCTATAGCTGATCCCCTTTCGCCTCTGACAATGGACCTCATATAGCTCCCCATAGAGCTACGCCAACAACGTCTATCCCCATCTCATGATCAAAGGCTCCTGCGTCGAACACTCCACTAGCCGATAGACCACATCCAATAGGTTCCATGGGAACCTCACACCTGATGAGTCAGGTAGCAACATGTTGGAAATGAGGCCCATAAGCAATGCGTGCCTCACTCCCAACACCCCCCTCTCAAACCACCATCGAACCAGAATCCCACCCATCTGGCAGTCAACCTCTGCCATCTCCACTGGACCATCCACCCCCAACTCCTCCCCATGCCCGAAGCATCGTATCAATATAACTATCCACTGATCACGCGATGATATTCTGATCGGAAGTCCATCTATCGAAATCCACAGAAGCCGATAGACATCCTCCAAGGTCACTGTCATCTCCCCTATTGGGAGATGGAAGGTGTTGGTCTAGGGATCCCACAGGTTGATCAGGGCCATCAGATAGGCCCGATCCCCGACCATAGGCTCCAGTCGAGCCACCTGCTTGAGCCCAAGGGCATCAAGCCACTCCTAGTCAACCACAGTTAGCGCCCCCCATGCTTTCGCAAAAGCAGTAGGTACACGATACCGGCTCTTCACAACCTACAAAAGAAAACAACACAAAAACATTAAAATAAAAAAAAAAAAAAAAAAAAAAAAAAAAAAAATTATTAAAAATAAAAAAACTAGTTTATTGTTTATCTAGGTTTTAGTTAAAAGAAAAATAAAAAAATTCTTCACCTAGGTTTTAACTACGTTTTCCATTCAGTTTTAAGCTAAGTCTTGGTTTGTGTTCAACTCAGTTTTAGGGTTTCAATTTTAATTTTGAAAAGTAACATAACAAAGAAAATTAAACAAATCACTTGCAGTTTTAAAACATATAACAAAAGCAATAACGCTAAGGAGCACTTACTAGTCTCGCTTCGGCTTCACCACTCGATCCGGTTTGTGCACTCATGATGTTGGGAGAAATTCGATAGTGCTTCGCTTCACAGAATTAACCTCCTCCTCCCCAGAGCTCCAAATCGCAAGAAAATTTGACTACAAATGAGCCCAAACCCTAGTTTTGGCCTTTAAATAGGCCTTTTGAGCTTATATTCATCCCTTCGTCCCACCCTGGGATGAATACTAAGTTGGTATTCGTCCCACCCCAAAATGAATTCAGGGCAAAAATTTCAAAAAACAACAAAAATTGAATAAAAATGCACCAAAATAGCTAATAAACTTGCCCGATGAGAGTGCTTTGGCACTTGACATTCCGGGCATGCAAAATAGATGTCGGGGTCACAAATCCTCACTATTCTATTCCCTAAGAAGGCTACCATAGCTGGACCGCTCCATGGGAAGACGGATTTTTGAGAATTTCATCCCCAAACGACGTCGTCCAAACGGGTCAAAACCCACCCAAAAATAGCAATAACATTGCCAAACGAAGGTGCCTTCGTGCCTGACATTCTTGGCATCCAAAATAGACATTGGGGTTGCAAATTGTCACTATCCTACTCCCTAAGAAGGCTACCATAGCCGGACCGCTCCACGGGAAGACGAATTTTTGACAATTTCAGCTCCAAAAAGCGTCACCAAAAGGGTTAACACCCAACAAAAATAGGTCTAAATGTCAAAAAATTGCACACGCTTAACGCTAAAACATCTAAGGGCACCCTCACACAAGTCATCTTGGGTCAAGCGACTCGTCGCTTTTCTCATGAAGGTCATTCCCTCATCGATTCGTCGCTTGAGGGGGTAGTCACACTTAGTCACCAATCAACAAATACACACCCAATCAAGGAAATGGCATGCATTCAAAGAATCATTGACAAAGACAATCACGCTCCTGCTTGGGGAAGTAAACAAGCAATAATCACAAGCAAAAAAAACAAAATCACAACTTGATCAAATCACTTGGCATTCATGAATCATGAACTCAAGGTTCTCACAGACAAAAGGTTGCGCCCTTTGCCTATTCATGACTGATCAATGTCCAAGTTCAAGTAACACCTCACTGAACAAGGTTAACACTTGAATTGAGTTCCTTAGCTCGTTAGAAGCAAGGATTCAAGAATGCATGCCCTTTCCATACTTGGGGCATCAAAATTTGGTTAGGTTACCGAGAAACCCTAATCATTAGTGCTTTGGTTATCTATTTTTGCTCAGCGCTGTGCCATGCACAACGCATCCCAAAAAGGGGCATCTGTAGACACCAAAACAGCACCAATCCGATTATGTGACTACAAACACTGATCGCTTTGACACACACAGCCCCAAGGGCAGCCCCCAGAGGTTAAAAAGTGGTCCTAACCACTCTCACAATAGTTTTGGAAGGTCAGAGATCATTTTGGCACCTTCAAGCACTTTGCTCAATATCCGTTCCACCCAGGAACGAATTCAAACCGGGATTCGCCCCACCTAGGGACGAATTCTGAATTCGCTCCGGGGTGGGGCGAATTGCAGGTTTGATGGGCAAAAAGTCAAATCTTGACAAATGGCAGCTCAGATCCGCCACTCAACGCTTCCTTCATCGCATGGGAGTATGGGTGAGCGTTTTCGAGCGTTAGAGGCATTTGCAAGGTCAGTCATGAAGTCCCAATTCAGGGAGGAATCTCCTTCCCCTTGGGAAGGCATGATTGCCAAGTGGTGCCTCTGCATGCCCATTTCAAGAGACCTCCAGGTCTATAAATTGGTGAGTTTCCTCACCCCAAAATATATAGAGAAGGAGCATTTTAGAGCAACGAAGTGCTGCCGTTTTATTTACATGCCTCACACCTTTTGGATTTGCGCCTTTCACATCCTTGATCTCCTTTAGAGGGGAGGTCATTGGGTGACTATTGGGAGGACGAATCTCGAGCCCAAAACCTAAAATTTGGCCACAATATCCCACCAAATTTGCCGACAATACCACACAAGAGGTTTTGGACCCATCCCAAGTGGATTGGTGCCGAAATCAGGCCTCAAACGGCGGGCGGCCTGCCCCATGGGCGCCCCCTCCCACACTGCCACAATCCTAATCGCCCCCTTTCGGAGTGATGGGAATTCCATGGTAGACTTGTTTTCTTTCATTTTTGCATTCAATTCTATGATGCTTAGATAGGTTGTCATTTGAATTTCGTCTCGTTTTGAACAATTTTGATCATATTTCTATCTTTGCTCGCTTCTACTAACCTACAGGTAGCATCATCAAATTCCCATTTATGGAGGCTAAATTGGGAAAATATGACCATCTGGGTCTTCCCAAAATGCCCCCAATTAGCTAACCCCAAGTTTGTAGGTCTTTTGGAGCTTCCTAGGCAGGACATTGGGACAATACCTTTTCGGCATTTTGTTGTAGGTGAATTCGTCCCACCCCGGAGCGAATTCAAATCGGTGAGGAATTTCCTGACTGTTCTTTTTGTAGGGCCTTCCTGGTGGTGTCTTGATGCCCCTATCCAATTTTTAGAGCATTTGGATCTATTTTAGTCATAGTTTAATTCATTTTCTCATTCACTTATCGTAGGCTTGGGGATTGCATGCTTTGTTTCATCCGCAGGTGCTACTGACCATTTCTTGTTCCTTTGAACGTAGGGTTTGGACATCGGAGGAGCAGCGAGGAGTCAAGACTCATCAACGCAAGCGGTGACGATGTTTGGTCCGCCCATTTTACATGTGGGCACGCGGAAGAAGGAAAGGCACCCATGGATGTAACGAGAACGCACGCTTAAATGCTCCTAGCCCTTGGAAGGGGAGGATGCGCATTGTAACCAAGTTGTGAAACATATCAATAAAAAGGGCTGTCTTCTTTATTCACATTTGTTTCATTTCGATTCGCTCATGCTTTTCCCTCTTTTCATTGCACTTTCAAGTTTCTAGGATTTAGCGCTAAGTCCGGTTCTGTTTGCATCGCGTATTCGCTTTCCTTTTTTGCTTTCGTATCCTCATGCTTTCACAAGGTAAATTTATAGCCTAAAAAAACAAGGTTCAAAATCAAAATAATTAGAATCAAAGGGGTAGATAACATCAGAGATACCCACAGTACTAGCAACAACTAAATAAGTAGTACCATCAATAGTCAAATCAGTAGTACCAGCAGCAACCACATGAGCAATAGTACTAGCAGTAGCAAAATTAGTAGTACCAATAGCAGCCACATCAACAACGATACCAACAATAGCCACATCATCAGCAGTACCAACAACAACCAATATGACAAACAAAACCTCAAGGGGATCAAAACAACAATCAACAAGGGGGAACCACAAAATAATAATTTGAACACATTGTATGTAGCCAACCAAGTTAATGTTGAAGATAAAGAATGTTGGTATATTGATTTTAGAGCAGAAAAGCACATGACAGGAAGGCAATATTGGTTGACCAAGGTTCAGGATACTTCAAATCAATTAATTACATTTGGTGATGAAAGTGCTATTCCCATTGAAGGTGTTGGGGAGGCACCACTTACTTTGCATGATGGGAATAATGTTCCTACAACAGATGTTTTGTATGTGTCTGGTCTTAAAATGGACCTTCTTTATATTGGGTAGCTTACAGATAAGGGCTATAATGTCTATTTTTAAAAAGACAAATGCTACATTAAGGAACCCAATGACAATGTCAAGGCCATGGGAGTAAAAAAATATGGTGTTTACTACCTCCTTACAAAATTTGTAACACAATCATATTTGCATACAAGAACTACTTTATCTTTGGAGTACATGTGGCATGAAATATTGGGACATTTAAATTTTAATAATCTTCAAATGATGGTTAGGAAAGTATTAGTTAATGGACTTCCACATATTAAGGAGTCAAAATGTTTTTGTGAGCCATGTGTAATAGCCAAACGCCAAAGGCAGCCTTTTGAATCAGAAAAGTCATGGAGAGCCAATAGACCTTTGCAATTGGTTCATTCAGACATTTGTGGGCCAATGTCTATTCAATATTATATAGGGGCTAAATACTACATCACTTTCATTGATGATTACAGCAGAAAGTTATGGATCTACCTAATACAATATAAGTGGCAAGCCCTTGATAAGTTCAAAGAATTCATGGAACTTGTTGAAAGAAAAAGTGGCTATCAAATATCCACCTTAAGATCAGATAATGGTGGAGAATATGTCTCAAATTAATTCTTCAATTTTTGTAAGTACCATGGGATAAGGAGGTAATTGACAATCCCTTATACCCCAAAACAAAATGGAGTTGCTGAGAGGATGAATCAAACAATTACAAATAGGGCAAAATCAATGTTACATATTGCTATATTACCTAACTCATTTTGGGGAGAATCTATTCTTACTTCTACATACTTGACTAATAGGTCATACAAAAAGGCCTTAAATGAAAGAACACCTGAAGAAGCATGGAGTGGAAGGACACCCTATGTGGGCCTTTTGAGAGTCTTTGGATGTGACGCCTATGCTCATATTCCTCATAAGAAAAGGAAAAAATTTGATGATAAGAGCCAAAAATGCATCTTTGTTGGCTATAGTGATAGTGCCAATACATATAAATTATATATGTTTCCAAGAAAATCATTTTATCTAGGGATGTTATCTTTCATGAGTATCCCCCATCTAGTCCTCCTAAGACCCCCACTTTAGAAATAACTAATGAAATAGTTGCTTCATTCATGCATACAATATCATCTAGTCCTTCCTCTTCACTCATAAATCAAGAAATTCATCAACAAGAATAAATTACTACAAATGATACATGTCCTCCATATCCTCCTCCTAATGATCAAGCAACATCATCCAATACTTTACCTAAGTGGGTTCAAGCCACAGTAGATGAAGAACAAAATCATTTGCCCACTTGTATAGGTAAAATGCCTTCAGCCCTAAGACACCAAGTGAATTATGCCCTAATGGCCAAAGTCCTTAGCCAACCTGAATCTTCTAATGTCAAAGAAGCACTTGGTGATCCTAAATGGATTCATTCCATGGATCAAGAATTGGATTCCATTGAAAGGAATCACACTTGGGATTTAGTTGATTTACCCAAAGGTAAATATACCATTGGCACAAAATGGGTATACAAAGCAAAGCATAAAGCAGATGATTCACTAGATCGCTACAAGGCTTGCCTAGTAGCTCAAGGATATAAGCAACAAGAGGGAATTGATTATGAGGAGAACTTTTCTCCTATGGCAAAAATGACTACAATCAGGATAGTTATTGCTATGGCAGCTCAAAAGCATTGGCCCATATATCAAATGGATGTCAAAAGTGCATTTCTCAATGGTCACTTGAAGGAGGAAGTGTATGTGAAACAACCACCAAGATACACAGTTGAAGACCAAGAAAACAAAGTCCTTAAATTGAAGAAACATCTATATGGGTTGAAGCAAGCAACCCAAGCTTGGTATGCAAAGATTGACTCCTATTTCCACAACCTTGGTTTCACTAGATCTGTAGCAAAATCTACTCTCTATGTGAAACATTGTAGGAACAGAGGGAATAAGTTTGCTCAAGGAGGACTTATGCAAGAACTTTGAGATGGCATATTTAGGCCTCCTCCACTATTGCTTAGGCATAGAGGTATGGCAACAACCTGGTAATATTTTTATCTCACAGGCTAAATACATTCAGTCTATTTTGGAGAGGTTTCTCATGGAGGAGTGTAAGCCCTCTCTCACTCCCATGGAAACTAGATTGAAATTGGTAAATAATGATGAATAAGAAAGGGTTGATGGTACACTTTACAGGCAACTAGTTGGAAGCTTGATCTACCTAACTTCAACTAGACTAGATATTTTCTATTCAGTTGGCCTTATTTCTAGATTCATGCAAATCATAAGAAGAGCCATTGGATAGCAGCTAAGAGGATTGTGAGATTCCTAAAGGCCACACCTCATCATGGCCTTAAGTATAAATCAAGTGATAATTTTTCTTTGATTGCATACACAGATTGATATTGGGCCAGTTGTCCTGAAACTAGAAGATCTACATCAGGTTATTGCTTTCAATTAGGCCAAGCCTCTATTTCATGGACCACAAAGAAGCATAACACAGTTTCACTATCTTCAACAGAAGCAGAATATAGAGCAGCAGTTGAGGCAACTAAGGAGGCAATATGGTTGAGGCAATTAATTTAGGATATTGGGCTATTCATACATGGTCCAACATATATATATATTGTGACAATCAAAGTACCATAAATATGACCAAGAATCTAGTTTTCCATGCTATAACAAAGCACATTGAGATCCATCATCACTTCATTAGAGAAATGGTCCAAGAAGACATTATACACATGGAGTATGTACCAAATCAATATCAAGTGGCAGACATCTTCACGAAGTCACTTGGGAAAGACAAGTTTTCTTAGTTTAGCAATTTACTATATCTATGTAATAGAAGTCAACATTAAGGGGGAATGTTATCTAATGTTGACTTATCTTTTTAGGATAGTGCACATTAAGGGAGAATGTTAAAATATTATTATAATGTGCACTATGCCCTTCTACAGTTCTACCACTTGTCATATTTTCAGTTTGAGTTTGAGTTGGAGTTGTGTCTTCTGTTTCAACACTTGGAGTGGAGATTATGACACTTGTCATATCTCCCCCATAGGCTTTATGCCTATATATTGTAACACAACTTGTAAATATGAAAGTGCTTTGTGTTCATTTCTATGTAGTCCCAACACTATCATCAAGCAACCAAACAATGATACATCTAAATACTACAACATTGGAAAACAATCACCAAGCATACAAAAAATAAAACAAGCTTAACACTAAAAGAGAATCAACTACATAATATAACCAAATACGGAAATAATTTTACATAATTCAAAGGTTCTTTTTAATTAAAAGCCTTCGTTATATTTTATATAAATCAAAGGTTCCTTTCTAATTAAAATCCTTCAATAAATCTCATATAAATCAAAGGTTCTTTCTAATTAAAAGCCTTCATTATATTTTAAATAAATCAAAGGTTCTTTCTAATTAAAAGCCTTCAATAATTTCATATAAATCAAAGGTTCCTTTCTAATTAAAAGCCTTCAATAAATCTCATATAAATCAAATGTTCTTTCTAATTAAAATCCTTCATTATATTTTAAATAAATCAAAGGTTCTTTCTAATTAAAAGCCTTCATTATATTTTAAATAAATCAAAGGTTATTTCTAATTAAAAGCCTTCATTATATTTTAAATAAATTAAAGGTTCTTTCTAATTAAAAGCCTTCAATAATTTCATATAAATCAAAGGTTCCTTTCTAATTAAAATCCTTCAATAAATCTTATATAAATAAAAGGTTCTTTCTAATTAAAAGCCTTCATTATATTTTAAATAAATCAAAGGTTATTTCTAATTAAAAGCCTTCATTATATTTTAAATAAATCAAAGGTTCTTTCTAATTAAAAGCCTTCAATAATTTCATATAAATCAAAGGTTCCTTTCTAATTAAAATCCTTCAATAAATCTCATATAAATCAAAGGTTCTTTCTAATTAAAAGCCTTCATTATATTTTAAATAAATCAAAGGTTCTTTCTAATTAAAAGCCTTCATTATATTTTAAATAAATCAAAGGTTCTTTCTAATTAAAAGCCTTCAATAATTTCATATAAATAAAAGGTTCCTTTCTAATTAAAAGCCTTCAATAAATCTCATATAAATCAAAGGTTCTTTCTAATTAAAAGCCTTCATTATATTTTAAATAAATCAAAGGTTCTTTCTAATTAAAAACCTTCATTGTATTTTATATAAAACTAAGGTTCCTTTCAATTTAATTAAGTTTTACAACACCTTCCTAAGGCAGGATCTACAACTAGAGACCAACGCCTTCTAAGGCGAATGTTAAAAAACCATGACAAAAGCTAGCATATAAGAAAACTAGAACTAGGTACTGCTCTTACCTATGTCATAACATAGTTTCCACTCTTGGAGCACAACACTCTCAATTACTCAGTGCTCTTAAATCCCACAAAACTCTTAGAAACGTAGTTCCCTCAAACCCTCACAACGCTCCCTTCGGTATATGACGGTATTTGAACATGGACAATGCTCACCATTAATGCTCACTGACTTCCCCAGCATAATGCTCACCAATAAGATACACTCTGGTTTCATAGTGTATAATGCTTACCAATTAAAACATGGTGGTATCTCCCTAAAACACAATGCTCACACTCTAGTTTCATAGCGCACAATGCTCACCAATTAACACACAGTGGCTTATTTAAAACACATCCTGGCTTCCTAAAGCACAACACTCTCCATAAACATATGGTGGTTTCTCTAAGACACAACTTGGATTCCTAAAGCACAATTCTCTCCATAAAAATATGGTGGTTTCTCTAAAACACAGTCTGGCTTCCTAAAGCACATTGCTCTCCATAAATATATGGCGGCTTCTCTAAAACACAGCCTGGCTTCCTAAAGCACAACACTTTCTATAAAAATATGGTGGTTTCTCTAAAACATAGTCTAGCTTCCTAAAGAACAATGATCTCCATAAACATATGGTGGCTTCTATAAAACACAACCTAGCTTCCTAAAGCAAAATGCTCTCCATAAACATATGGTGGTTTCTATAAAACATAGCTTAGCTTCTTGAAATACAACGCTCTCCATAAACATATGGTGGTTTCTCTAAAACACAACCTAGATTCCTAAAGCACAACATTCTTAATAAACATATGGTGGTTTCTCTAAAACACAACCTGGCTTCCTAAAGCACAACACTCACCACAGGGTTATGCATAAGGGGTTATACTCAAAATGTACTTGTAAAAAAATGGTGAATCCTAATCGAAATCAAGGTGAATCATGGTGAATCCTAAGTAAATCAAATCAATAATCAATATACCAAAATTTGGGGTATTTGAAGCCCTAAAAATTAATGTCATATTTGGGATAAATTTAACCTATTAAATCACCTTATAACATCATAAAAACACCACCATTATATTAGGCTCGAAAAGAGCTTTCCAACGAGTAAAAATAAACCTATGTTTGGAGATATATTATTGCGAATTGACCCTAAAACAAAAAATGGTCCCAAAAATTTTAGGTGAATGGTCCGACATCAAGGGTCCTCATATTCACCAATTTCCAATTTTGGAAATCCTAATATTCACCCAATTTATGAATATTCACCACTATGCATAACCCTTGCTCACAAAAAACTTGGACGTAGGTGCTTTCAATATTTCCCATGGACTTTCACACTGAAGAGGAAATAAAACTAGGGGAGCATAACCAGGTTTTCTCACCATACCAACTCAAATAAAAATCATATTCAAAGTTTAAATCAACCAAACCTTAAAACTTCTACAAAGATGGAAATCTAGCAATGTCTAGATGCCTCTCCTCCTTTATTCTAGCACGTTCTTCTATTTCTCCCAGTCCCTGGTCTGTGTCTCCTCGATGCTCCCTTCCTTCCTCTCTCATTCTATGTCCTCCTTTTTCCTTTCCTTCCTCCTTACGTACCTCCTTGCTGAGGTGGCCCATTCGTCATTCTTCTATAAAACTCTCCAGCCTCGAGCTTCTTTCCTTGAATGCTTTGTCCCCTATCCTCTATGCATTCCTTCCCATAATTTCCACCTTTGGAAATTAGTAGCCTCATAGGCTATTTTCATAGGTTTCACTATATAGGGAAAGGGAATAATTGCATTTTTAAAATGAGGATGGTACGCTTTAAATATAATATCATTCCCATGATATTCATCAACTCTTAAATATATTTATTTTACTTAAACAATCTCATTATTGTTTTTATTTTTATTTTAAATAAAATAAAATATATCTATTTCTTTTTAAATGGATTTTATTTTATTTATTTCAATTAATTAAAGTATTTTAATAAATTTTCCATTATCAATAAAATGAACACCTTTAATTAATTCAAAAGAAATCTCATTTTTTAATTGCAATGAATTTTATCAATGAGCTCCAAAGTCAAACATTAACTAATTTAAATTTAAAGGAATCTTTAAATTAAAACCTCATTAGCTAATTTAAAGGAATCTTTATTCAGCATATAAATTTAATTTGCTTTCCTTCATAAGAATGATACTCTAATTTCACTTGAACATGACAATTTACTTTAGGCATCCACACACATTTTGCAGTTGTTCTCCTATAGAAAACCCAACATTAAGCTACCCAAGCCATGATGCAGTAGAGAGAAAAAAAATTTATAAAAAAAAAGAGGGAGTCTTTCCATCAACCCAATCACCTATATTAGCTAGATATTTTATGATAGATACTAGGCTATCAACTAAAGATCAAGGTGACCAGTCATTGATGATTATCCCTTCCATCAATGCATACCTATATGAAGGTACCTATCCATGTTACCTTCAAGTGCCTTAATCATCATTTCCATTAATCTTTGGTACCCTCATTCCTGGTGGGTGATTCTACCTGTTCCACCTACGAGTGAACCTGATCCTGCACACTTGGAAATATGTTAGTGATAACATGCCCTTATAAATAAAATAAACATCATATAGTTGGTTTGATTGTTCAAAATAGGTATCACCACATCATAGGTTAATACGTTATTTTCTTTGTGCCATAAAGTCAGCTAGGGAGGATTATGACATTGAATGTCTTGAAATTTTCAAAAGCTTCTATCTTTTCTTTTAAGAATGTTACCTAAGTCATTCTAGAGAAATAATCTATAAATAACATGAAGTAACTTTCACCTTGTAATATATTTGTCCTTGTAGGACCACATAAATAAGTGTGAACTAGTTCCAATGGTTTGGAATATGAAAATTCTTTTGACTTGAAACTTGTTCTTGTTTGCTTACCATGCTGACATTGTGCATAAATTGTACTTGGGGGTCTTTTTATCCTGGGCAAAACTTTGACTGCTTGTTTGTTTCTTATTTTCGCTATATTATCAAAGTTCAGATGAACCATTCTTCTATGCCATAACCAAATCTCATTCTCTTGTGACAAAAATTATTTTTCTCCTTTAATATCACTTAACATGTAGAGATTATTTGTAGTTCTACTAGCATCTACAATAATTTTTCCTGTCTTCAATTTCTTGATCTCACATTCATTTGGATAAAAAGTGATTGTGTGCCCTTGATGACAAATTTGACTTACACTTAGTAAATTGTGCTTCAATCCCTTAACATAAAACACATTTTCTGTATTTGATTTTCCATTATCTAAATTCAAAGTCCTTTTTCCAATAATTTTAGCTAAAGCATTATCACCAAATTTTACTGATCCTCCATTCATTTATTTAAGAGAGAAATTTACTTTTGTTACATATCATATGGCTTGAACAACCACTATCAATATACCACTGATTTTGATCATCTTGTACATGAAGAGCTATCTACACTAACATTGACTTTTATTTTTCTTGTTCTTCTTTCTTTTTCCAAACTTTTGAGGTTGTATCATTTTGAACCTTTTGATCCTCCTTTTTGCTTGATTCAGGAAACACTATTTTACACCATTTAGCCTTATACCCAAAATTATTGCATTTGAAACATATGATGTTGTTATCCATGAGAGGTGCAAATAAATTGAAATTTCTAACATCATTTTTCATATTGATCATGCAATGTACAAATTTATGACCATATTTATTACATGAGAAACAATAACCATGGAAGAAGTATTGAAACTTGTTTGATTTCCTTGGATGATATGGTTTGCTTTTGTGATTGACTTTTGTCCATGATGATTCTTTGCTCTCTTCCTCCTTGGTGCCTTTACTCCTTTTTAGTATATCAACATAGATCATAGGTTTTTGAGATTGATTCCTCCTTTTGTATCCTTAAGTCTTGTTGTGACTTCCATTTATATTTTTAAACTTCCTTTATCAAAGAGACAATCTCATTTTCCAAATTTTTACATTCTAAATATTTTGCCTTTAATTTCTCAATCATTACTTCTTCAATTCTTCTTGCCTCTTCAACTTTAACTTTTAAGTCATTGAGGTCTTGTAAAAACCTTATCTTTGTTTCTTCATCATTTTGAATTTGAAATTCCAATCCAACTAGAGTAGTAGTAAATTACTTCTCTATGTCATCCATTTCTGAGTCTCTTTTGTTGATTTCAACCATAGAAGCAACTTCTATCATTTTAGTGGCCATTGTGTGTTCTTGTAAGATCTACCTTCAAGTTGTTAGACTTCTTTGAAGGAACTCGATCTGATACCAATTGAAGAACACAATATTATACTAAGAGGGGGTGAATAGTATAAGATAAAATTTTGCTTTTATTTCAAAATAATATTATCCAATGTTAAGTATTGCAATATCTTTCCAAAGAAGTGTTAACCAATATCATAAATAGTAGTAGCAAATAAATGCACATATCATCACACAACGAGAGAAAAAAATTTAATGGTTCAACCAATGTGGGCTATGTCCATGGAGAAAATATTTCTAATAAATTTTCTCAATAAATCTCTTGGGAACCAAATCCCTATTACAATATTTATGGACCTCTATCCAAATGAGACACCAATCTACTATGCTCAAGTTTGTGGATCTCTATCCACAAGAGAACTCTATCCCATCAAGTCTGGTTCGTGAAACTCTATCCACAAGAGACACCTCTCCTTTATTCTCAAATTTTCTCACCAACCTATACTGATCTATTTCACACCTGCTCACAAATCTACCTCAAACTTACTTTTATATCCTGCTCAAGTCTACATCAAACTAGTTCACACACCCTGCTTAAATTTGCTTATTGTCTCTGCTCAACTCTGCTCTAACAAATTCTCAATTCTGCTCTAACAAATGCTCAACCCTGCTCATAATACATGCTCAGAACTACTCATAATACATTCTCAACACTATTCATAATACATGCTCAACACTGCTCATAATACTTGCTTTGATAAAAGTACTTCAAACATATTCTACTTAGTTTTCTTGTTCAAGAACACAGAAAATGATATGCAATACTATTTCACAATATGTTCTTTCAAAATATCACTCAAATTCAATGCACAAATTACTTTACAAATATGTTTTTGACCTTTGCAAGCTTATCCCAATATCAATCAAGATCATGCACAAAAATTGTTCTCAACCCTAGCACATGTATTTCAAACTCATTCAAAAATGAAGCATAACTTTTACATAAACCCTAGCACATATATTTCCAACAATGCACATAGATAATCCTTATTTCTCCACCTTATGATTTAGAAATATTTGCTCAACTAAACACCTTAAATAAGGAATAGTATCACCATACCTCTTAACTTGCTTTGATGAAGATGTGCCCACAAAAACCTATCTCAAAACAACTTATCTTTCTTGTGCCACTTCAAGGGTTAGATAGCAAATCACTTTTCAAGTTATCCACATGAAAAACCTTCTCAAAATATGTGCATAGTAAAACTTAAAAATAATGCTCTATTATTTCCTTTTGGTTTCACAAAAAATAGCTTGTAGAACCCTTAAACCCTTTTCTTATTATGTGCACAAATTACAAAAATACAATGATCACAAGTACACCCTTTTCTCTCCTTTCTAATAATGCAATATTTCAATCTTCATGCAATACCTAAAAATTCTTAATGTTAATTTATTTCACGAAAGCATTACAAAAATAAAATAATTTTATTACACCGTATGACTTCCTTCTAAACTTACAACAATTGTAAAATACTTGCACAACCCTTATACCTCCTGGACACACATTTATAAAAAACACTTTAAAAAAAATTTAGAAATACTTGTTACCCAAACACCTTTACGCCTTCCAAAAATTTAAATTAATCAAAATTTATGCCTCTAATTTTTGCGCTCAACAAAAACCAAATACCTCTTATGCTACTGTGACTCGAAATTTGTCAACACGTAGGATAAAACTCTCCAAAGTGCTCAATGACCAACCGTGCTATCATGTCTTGGTGATACAAAAGGTGGCCCACGTAATTTTACTTGACTCTACCTTGAAATATTGAAATCTCTTCTACTCAAAACCATTATCAAGGGGACTCGACCCCAAGACCTCTCTTTTCCCAATGCTCTAACACATGACCAATGACCAAATGCACTATGACAGCACGCATGACATAAATCAATACTCCCATGGATATCTTCCAAACCTTGCACTTCAAAATATTTGCTACCTCTGTCGTTCGCTCACTCTCTCCACGAATGGAAATCGATGCACATTTCGAGTGGTTATTTCCTAAGGTAAAATATCAGATATAAATACATATGTTGTCCTTTACCTTGGAATGTGTTGTTGATAGAAACAATTCAATTTTATTTTCTCCCTTTGTATTGGACTACGTTTGCGCTAGAAACAATTCAAATTTATTTCCTCTATGTGAATTTTGGTGTCGTCCTCCTTTTTGAAACTTTGCATTATAATATTTAAAAATATTATAATATTTATTTTAAAACCTTGGTCCATTTGTATTTAATACTTTTTCCTCTTGTCCTGTAAACCTTGGTCCATTGCATTTAAATATTTTCTCCTCTTGTCCTTTACACCTTGGTCCATTTGTCCTTTTTAAATCCTCTTTATAATATTTAAATATTATACTCCTTAACATATTTTCATCCTTAAAATATTTGCATTCTTTTATTTTTTCCAACCTTGTAACTTCATTCCTTTCTAAGGATATTCTATTTACCTTGCTTTATTTTTGCCAATCTTGTAACATTCTCTTTTTATAATCAACCCTTGAACATAAAATATTTATGCCTTATGAATAATTTGAAATCAATGACAACACAATACTTTAATATTTCCAATAGGCACATGGATGGGACTATATGGGCATGTGATGTAGTGCTCATATCACTATGAAAGGGTTAAGTAGTGGTGGTGCCATAGGAAAAGGTTGGACAATTGAGCTTGAATTATCTTGTTGCATTATATTAAATTATCTTGGGTACATAACTAGAGTAGAAGTTTACCTTAGAGTAATGTTTGAGTAGTTACTTCATACAATGCAATAAATGCACAAGTGTTAGAATGTGCAATGATGTAAATGTGCATATAGTCAACATGTACATTAGTCATAGGTTAGGTAGATGAAGAGTCATGTGTAGATGAAAGACCAAGGGACTTTACTCCCTATATATGCCTTCAAGAGAGTGAAGCAAAAGTTGAGAGAGAGAGTAGAATAAAGTAGCATTAGTAGCTAGTTAGTATAGTGAGTACAATGTAGATCCTTAATGTATTTTGAAGTGTTCATATCCTCCATTATATTACATTGTACTATTTTTGTGAAGCTTCTATTAATGGTATATATTTGAGTTATTGCAAAAGTTTCTTATATATTTTTCCTACATATTTTAGTGCCATTATCATATAGTTATCATTTCTTGCTCATTTTACATTTTGTGGTTGTATTTCCTTTAATATATCATCAAAATATAATAGTTTTATAGGTATATTTATAGGAAATAGATAGATCCACATGAGATATTATGAGGAGATAGGAAATCTCATTTTCAAAATATCTGAAATTGCATTTGGCTAGAGTCTTTCCATAGAGTTGCAAAAAAACTTGTGAAAGCTAGGAATCAACATTGATTCCACTAGATTGATAAATCAACTAGTGAATATTTATCATCTCTAAATTAAAATTTTTTCCACTATAGTTTCTCTAATACTTTGTTGCAAAAAAAGAATATTCAAAGAAAAATTGAGAAACTTCCTACAAATAGCTAGGAAGAATATCTTTTTTGGAATCAATACAACACTTGAAATGAAAATTTGAAGACTTAATATTGAGGAGAACCAATAAGGAGGTCCTTATAGAACTAAATATTGAATACTTTAGAGTGAAGAAAGAAGAGACTCAAGGAAAAGATTCTCATAGAAGATTGAAGACTACAAATTATAGATTGAAAGGAGAGAGTAGATCAAGAAACTTAAGAGACCTACAAGAGGTCCCATTTAAGAAATTCCAAATTTGTAAGGTTGAATATAAATAAGGACTATAAAAAATCCTATTCTAGATTTTAGAAGCAACAGAATCAAGAGATCCAAGAAAGAGATATCATTGAAAAACTTCCATACTCGAAGATTGAAGAGATCAAGGAATGTCTCATTGAATTTTTGAGAAGACTATAGAAGCTATAGTATTTAGAGGCTTAAGGAGAAGGCATCAAGCTAACTTGAAAGGAGAAATATGAATGAAGAAGGATAGGAAAGCCTCATTAAAGGATATTTACAGAAGGTCATTGGAGAAGTTTTTAGGAGAAGTCAAGGGAGAATATATCTAGAAAGGATAAGTTCCTGATACTACAATTTTTGGAACAATTGTAGACATCCAAAAACAAGCCAAAAAGAATAAGTATTTGGCAATAATTTTGCCAAATTTTGGAGGATATTTATGAAGACCTCAAGACATTCAGATTCTTGAGAAGAAGACTAGCAAATAGGCCAATATTGAAGTTAAAATTCAACAAGGAGGTTGAAGGAGAAAGGAGCTAGAAGAAACCACCAAACCTGAGAGGTTTGAAGATTACCTTTGGAGGATTTGAAGGCTGATCCACGAAAGGAGAGTTTGCTGATTTTACAACAAAAAATTAAAGGTTTCTAGGAGGCAAGATTGAGTTAGAATTTGGAGGAGTTTCCTAACCAATTTGGGATATTCAAGGACAACATATTGGATATGACATTGAATGCATTACAATCTTAAATTTTTGCATTTGAGGATAGCAAAAGGGCAGAAATTTGGGCAGCATTAATAGCTTATAAGTTTTATATTTTAAAAGTGCATTATGAAGGAGAGTTAAAGCCACCAAACTATATTTTTGGGTAGCAAGTTAGAGGATTTTCAAAGCTGCAAATTGATGAGTTAAAGAGATTTTTTGTATAGCAAAGAAAGAGTTGTGATTTCATCTAACACAGGGTAGAAATTAGGTGATACAAATCATCAAGAAATACATCATCTAAAAAGGTAAAAAAGGTATGCAACTTAGGTGAAAAAGGTTCATTATTTGAAAAATTATATTATGTTTATTATTAGGTTTCATTAAGCACCATATTAGAGTTTAAATTTTCAAATGATAAGGTTTCATATTAAAGTCTTCAAGGAAGTGTGGAAGATAGTTTCTACTAGGGTTAAAATCTACAATTAAGAAATAGGAGTTAGATATGTTTTGAAAGAAATAAAAATATCAACATCCTACCTTATATTGAAAGCAAAAAAGACTCTATTATAAATCATAGAGTGCATATACTATATTTCAAGGTAAATCCATCTAAAAGCGGATACTATTTACATGATTGAAAAGCTTGAAATTATCATTGTAAAGTTAACCAACCAAAGGAGTTATAGGAGAGAGTTACCTAGTACAATAAGGTAACATTAAATAAATATTTACCATAAAGGGATAGATAATAAGCCTCCATAATAAAGAAAGTAAGATAGCTTCAAAGAGGAGACCAAAAATTCTCAAAATTTTTGATGCAAATTAAGTATTTTATCTTAATTATTGTAGATTTATATACATTACATAATTTTACCATACTTGTCTTGTCCAGCATAGCAAAATGAGAATAAAAGTTATAGGGTATTAATTTATTAGAATGACAAGTAAACTACAGTCATCAAGCGATTGTATCATCAAGGTTGAAGAGAAAATTTTGAAGCAAAGGGAAGAGAGCCAACCAAGGGCTCAAAAGCATAGTATTCAAGGTGTCTAAAGACACCAAATTCAATGCCATCAGTATCATGAAAGTAATTCTCACATTGCAATAATAAATTACAACTAAAAATAGACCAAGCAATGGCAACATAATGAAATTAGCAAGGATAGTATAATGCAACAAATATGCAAGTTTCAAGGGGAAAAATATAAATAAATAACATAAGTAGGTAAAATTAAGGTGCAAGTAGCAAGGTGCATTACCCAAATGAGTAAGGATAAAATATTGGATGAACAATCACTAATAATATAGCAATGAAGAACCTTAGAGCCACCTTCTTTGGAGTAGATCCACCTTTATTGAATAGGAGCCACCATTTTTTGGAGAGGAGCCACCATATGTTGGAGAAAGCTTGCTGAACAAAACAACTTGAAAAAGTTGGCAAGAATTTGTGATAAGGAATGTTGAAGAGGTTGATTGCATGCAAGGGAAGGAGCCTCCACTTACCACACCAAACAAAGGAATCATGTTCCACTTGGCACAAAGGAAGAAGAGCACCCCATTTACATAACACTTGCACAAATATAAGGAGTGCCTAAGTTTGGAGTAATGCTCCATTAAAATCCAAGAAGAGATATTAATCATTAATTCAATTCTCAAAGGACTACACCATCTAAAATAATGCATTCAAAAGTTGTAATCTCCAAACACCACCTAGCAAGTGATTCTACATTCTAGTGCAATGTAAAGCATCATGTGTCATGCATTTCAAGGAACAATTGTGTATTAATAGCCCAACCTAAAGAAGAGCATACCCATATAACTTACATAGTGGTCAAAGTGCATTGAAGGAGGAGAAGATTGCCATAAGGTACCCATTGAATGTAAGAGCATTCAATGTGCACTTTCATATGTTGAAGACAAGAAAATACAACACCTAAAGCTTGGATAGAGAAGTCAAAATAGAAGTCAATCATCTAGTAGCCTACAACATTACAAGGAAGGTATATTTTTACATGAATTTAATATTTTCCTTATATTAAATGCAATGAGATATAAGGTGCATTATATAAGGTTGAGTTTATTTGTTATTGCATTGGAGATATAAATAAATAAAAACCTTAGTGAATTAGAAAGCAAATCAAAATAAGGATTTTATATCCTTAAGTTTCAAAAGTGTATTAGTTGAAATACAAATATCATAATATTTACAAATAATTAAAATAGGAGATATAAGGCTTTATACCTTGGAAAAATTAAAACATTATTCTTTTACAAATATTATAATTTTCTAAAATTTCAAATTAGGAAAATATGAGTACTACATCAAACTTTAGATTATCGGAATTTAGAAAATTAAACCATTGAAAATTAAGGATAAAGAAAACAAAAACATTGAATTTCTTAGAGAGTTGAAAATTATTGCGTATACTTGTCTCATATACAAATTAAATGGACAAAAAGAATCCAACCATAGAGAACTTCAAATTTAAAAGTGCATATATCAATAGGAATAAATAAGGTGAAATAGCAGTTGATTTTTTTTTTTTGTGGAAAACATCCCAAAAGGGATGCCACTTTCGGGTAAGACCCAAGGAGGCAGGGGTATCCATTCCGCCAAAAATGCCCAGGACTCGGACTTCGCCTACCACCTTTGACATACTCAAGGAGCAAACAAACACACAAAACCAATTTAAAAATAAGTAAATAACAACAAAAATAATAAAATAAAATAAAAAACATGCTCCTTGAGTGTGTCAAAAACAAAAGCACAACCAAACACGCACAATAAGAAAAAAGAAACCACAACACAAACCACATAGAAAAACACAAGAACCACATAACAAAACACAAACAAGACAAAAACAACAGAACACTACAAAGACATAACCCAAAAAAAAACATGAAAAATAAACACAACCAAAACCCAAAAAATAAAATAAATAAAATAAAAATAAAAATAAAAAACAACCAACAACAGACAATAAACAAAAACAAAAAACATAGAAGACACTCACACATAAAAACACGAAATAACACAAACAAAGAGAAACCCAAGAACAAGAACGAAAAAAACACAAGAACAATAACAAAAAACATAAAAAAAAAAAACAACAAAAACACAAGAACAACGAAAAACAACACAAAGAACACAAAAACAAAACAAAACAAAAGAACCCACCCACCTTAAAAAACTAAACAAAAAAAAACAAAGAAGAAAAAGAAAAAAAAACAATGAACAAAACAATGACCTATCTAGACCAGAAGACTATTAAGGCAAGAATCAACAGAGGAAACAAAATAAAGAATAGAATGAGCTAGGGAACTAAAAAAACTGAATGAACCAAAGAGAAGCAAAAAAAAAAACAAGAAGAAACTAGGTACCTTCGAACTGGAGCCATCCAAAGAAATGATAGAAAGAAGAGCTTCCCTAATTTGAGAAGCCCACCATATAGGAGGGTGGCCATAACAAGTAAGATCACCTTTGTCCAAAGCCCAATTAGCTAAAGCATCAACACTCTTGTTTTGATCTCTCGACCACATGATTGTAATCAACTTTCAAAAATCCCATCTGGATTAACCGAATCTTCTCAATAATTCTTTTTATTCTCCAATCCACCTTATGATTCTTAGAAGGAGTCTTCAAGAGATTAATCATAAGTTGAGAGTCGGACTCAACTAACACCTTTTCCCATCCAACCTTAGTAGCCTCCTGAAGGCCTCTGAGGATACCATACCCCTCAACAAGGTTATTGGAAAGAATACCCAAATTCTAAGCAAAAGTAAAAACCAGGGAGCCATCTGAAAGTCTACCAATTCCTCCCACACTGGCTTTTCCAGGGTTCCCTCTAGAGGCTCCATCAGTATTGACTTTTCCAAAATCCTTAGGAGGAGGTTGCCAATTTCTAGTCCTATCCATCTTACTAATACTCACATTCCCTTTAAGTTGGTTGCCCTTAGAAGGTTTAATCTTCAATCTTTGCATCACTTGATCCCATCTTTGGTGGGAGTTTTGAGGGTGATTAAGGAGTTGATGGACTGATTCAACTAAGTTGGCTATGGTATTTTGCCAAATATAGTGAATATCCTTCCTATCTTGATTAAAAATTTGGTTGTTCCTTTCATTCCAAATATTCCAAAGAAGAATGGTAGAACCCATCCAAACTAACTCGCCTAATAAAATGATCAACACCCTCTTGATTAGGCCAATCCCTCCAAAGTTGTTCAAAAGTAAAAAAATTGGACCACTGTAAGCCAAGTAAAGTGGCCATTCTCCTCCATAGCTCAGAGGCTAAAGTACACTCAATAAAAATATGGTTGATATTTTCTACATTCTCTTCACACATTTCACATCTAAAAGGGCCATGAAAACCATGCTTCATAAGTTGCTCACCAGTAAGCACCCTACGATGCAATAAAAGCCAATTAAAGAACCTCACCTTAGGCCAAATATTTTGAGCCCACAATTGAGAAAATATGTCAGAAGAATGGTTGGGATTATTATGGCATAAGGTCAAATAACCTTGAGCAACGGAATACTCACCCTTAGTAGTGTTGTTCCATCCAAAACAATATTTTTCATGGGACCAAGAGAGGGATCTCATATGAAGGATGCCTTGGATATCTTGTCTTTGCCTTTCTGGGATTTGAATAGGCCAGTCCTCAATAGGGATCCAATATCTACCAACCTTTGAATTACCAATATGGTACCGACAGTAATTAGCCACCTTTATCCAATTAGCTCGGTGAAGCTCCTCCATCAAAGGCCTCCAATCGGGAAACTGAGTTATCAAAGGCTTGTGACCATCCCAAGAATCTATCCAAAAATTTGCATGTTGACCATTATGAATGATCCAAAATAATTTTTTCTTTATCAAATCCTCACCAGTCTTAAGAACTGCTAAAATGGGAGAACCTTTGGTAGGAAGTTGATAGCGAACAAGGTCTTCAGGACTTTTGTTCTCAACATATTTAGCACGGAGATTATTGGCCCAAAGAGCATTGGGGTTATGCAACATCCTCCAATATAATTTAGCAGCTAAAGCTTTGTTGTTATTAATTGAAGACCGGAATCCTAACCCCCCTTCACTCTTAGGAAGACATAAAGTATCCCATTTCACCAAGGCCCATTTTCTTTTCTCCTTAGTACCACTCCAAAGGAAACGATGACTGATTTGATCCAATTCTCGAAGAACAACCTTTGGGATATTCAAAATGGAAGAAACATAAATAGGAATAGCTTGAAGGACTGATTTTACCAAGGTGATTCTACCCCATAAGAAAGCCACTTGTTGGTCCACTTTCCAATTTTCTTCTTGACTTTGTCCAACAACCAATTCCAATATTTATTTTTTTGCCTTTGAATATTTATGGGAATACCTAAATAAGTGATTGGAAGAGAGGTCTTCTTATATCTTAATTTATCCAAGACCATGGATTCCTCGTCTAGCAGAGCAGATGAAATAAAATAACTTTAGATTTGTCTTCATTGATCAACTGCCCAAGTAGCCTTAGAAAAACAACTAATTATTTGCTTAATATTAGAAGCTTCCTTAATTGTAGCTTTACCTAAAAGAGTAGAGTCATCCACAAATTGAAGATGAGAGATAGGTCTAGCTCCATGAGCAATGGTAACTCCCTCAAGGGTTTTGTTTTCCCTCTTTTTGGTTATAGTCCTACCCAAGCATTCAACAAGAATGATGAATAAATAAGGGGATAGCGGGTCACCTTGCCTAATACCTCTGGAAGCTGGGAAAGACTGAGAAGGCCTGCCATTGATAAGAACTAAGTAGGAAACTCAAGAGATACATCCCATAATCCAATCCATCCAATCCTTAGAGAAACCAAATTGCCTCAAAACTTTGATAAGGAAGTGCCAATCCACTTTGTCATAAGCTTTGGATAAGTCTAACCGAATGAACATAGAAGGAGAATTTTGCATATCCATGGAATGGATGGCTTCCTGAGCAAGAACTATCTCATCTACTATTTGACGTCCTTCCACATATCCCCCTTGCTCTGGGAAATAATCTTATGCAAAAGAGGCTTCAACCTTTCTCGCCATGATTTTAGTAATGATTTTGAGAAGAACATTACATAAAGCAATAGGTCTAAAAGCTGAGATATGATCAACCTCTTGAGCTTTTGGAACAAGAGTAATATAAGTTTTATTGATAACCTTCAAAATTTCTTTGGCTTTCCTGGCTTCTTCCACCACCTCTAATAAATCAACATGAAGGATATCCCAGAACTCTTGGTAGAACTCAATAGGAAAACCATCAGGACCTGGGGTTTTCCATTTTTGCATTTTAAAAACTACTTGTTGAAGCTCATTGATAGTAACAGGAGCAGTCAAAATAGAGTTCTCCTTAGAAGTGATAAGAGAAGGGATTGCTTGAAGAACATTTTGTTGAGAAGCTGAGTCAAGAGGAGTAGCAGCAAAAATATTGGAAAAGTAATCAACAACAATAGAGTTCATGCCATCCCAAGTATAAACAACATCTCCAGTATCTGAAGTTAAGGAAGAAATAAAGTTGTGAGATCTTCGAGCTAGAAGAGATTTGTGAAAGAAATTTGTGTTTCGATCTCCTTCTTTGAGCCATTGAATTCTAGATTTTTGCTTCCATAAGATTTCTTCTCTTTTTTCCCATTCCTCTAACCGAGTTGTGAGTTTAATTTCATCTCGCACTTCTCTTCTCTCGTGAGGCCATCTAAATGGATTTTCTTATTCAAATTTTCAAGATGAGCAATAACTTCATGTTTTTTTTTATGAACATCCCCAAACTCTTTCCAGTTCCAAGTCTTGATTTTGGATTTAATGTATTGCAATCTTTTGGAAAAATAGAACATCTTAGTCCCATGCCTAGGTTTACCTTCCTTCCACCATTGTTGCACACGAGGTCCGAAGGAAATGTCTCTGAGCCACATTAATTGAAAACGAAAAGGAGAGAAACTCACATTGGTTTTCCACATTTCCACCATGACTGGCCAATGATCCGAACCAACATTATTAAGAGTCTTCACTTTAGGAATGTGACCATGGATTAAGAAATTTTTAGAGAGCAAAAACCTATCCAATCTCTCCATTATACAAGCTAAGCCTTGCCTTCTGTTAGACCAAGTCATAAGGCCATTATCTCAGTTGGATATCCACAAGATGGAGGTTTGCAATATATTCGCTCATGAGGTCGGTGCTTTTGTCCAAATTTCTATTTCCCCCTTTTCTCATCCAGAGAGAGGATGGTATTGAAATCTCCTCCGATCAAGATCCAAGCTTTAGGAAAATGAGAGATAATATGAGTAATATCCTTCCACTGTCTTCTTTTTTCCTCTAAAGAAGTTGGGGCATAAACAATAATGCAGAGCATAATCTGGTTGGAATGTCTACTTTGAATAGCTATAGCCAACAAACCCCAACTGCCAACCATATGGTGAATAACTACCTCTTTTGGGTCCCAAAGACAAGCAATGCCACCCGAAGTCCCTTGGGAACTGAGGGAAACCACTTTTCCAACTGGCCAAATTTTACTTGGCAATTAAGTCCATATCCTCCATTGACATCTTTGTTTCTTGAAGGAAAACAAGATGTGGATGATTTATTTGAATCATTCTTCTAATTTCATTTTGTTTTGAAAGACTCCCTTTGAGTCCTCTAATATTCCAAGTGATGATCTTCATTAATACCAGGGCTAAAAAAGTTGGGAAGGGCATTAATCTTACCTTCCTCTACAAGCTTTTCACCTTCTTTTACCATATGATATTGATTGGTCTTGCGACCTATTTTTTGATTGGAATCCATCTTCAATTTTTTTTCCCTGTTTCTTGACTTATTCCAATTGAATCTGAGATGGCTTCTAACCTTGAAGAATGCTCATACACTGCCAAAATTTTACTAGATGGTTCAATGGAGTCTATATTGGGACCTGCATTATTTGAAGTTTTGACATTTGAAATATTGTTTTTCTTGTGTAAATTTTCTCCTTTTTTTTTTGTTGAAAACCTTTGATTTGTTGGTTTGTCTCTGGAGTTCTTCCCTTCATATTTAAATTGTGTTTCTAAGATTTCAGTTTCCATTATTTCCTCTTCCTCACTTGGGACATCATTTGTGGAAAGTATTTCAAACATATTAGCAAATGACTTTGATTGATCCTTCATAACTATTTTTTTCTCGAGTGTTCTTCTTCTTAGGTATTTGGAAACCTCGCTGAGTTTATATCTTCTTTCTTTTGATCAAGAATTTTATTTGGGCAAGCACTGCCAAATGACCATATTCATGGCAAATTCTACAACGAAAAGGAATGTTCTCATAGTCCACTACTTGCTCCCAAGTGTCTTCCCCAAATTGTAATGTGATCTTTTTAGGAAGGGGTTTGTCAAAATCCATTAAAACACAAATTCGAGCATAAATAATATGTTCAAAATTTTGAGTACAATCAGCAGTCATCATAAAAGTTCCTAAAGAGTTTCCAATTGAAGAAAAAATAGTAGGATTCCAAAATTCAATAGGGAGGCCAAAGAGTCTAACCCACACGGGAGCTATAGAAGGCATCTCTTCTTCGACTTTAAATTTAGTATGCCAAGGCTTCATGAAAAGCCCCGCCCTTCCAAAAAACCAAGGACCCCCTTGAAAAGTTTTCTCTCTATCTTCATTATTAGCAAATAAAACAAGAAAATAACCATTTGGATAAATAGAGATTTGTAACTCACCTTTAGTTTTCCAGCTTTTTGCAGCCCATACTTTGAAAGCAGATAGACTCGGACGAAAACCCATGAACCGACAAATTAGTCCTCTTTTTTCCAAATCTTCAATGCCAGTCTGAATGTTACCCATATCAAGCTTAACAATAGGAGTTCCATCAGCTGCTTTAAGACATCCTGACTCTATTTTCTCGGGATCAATCTTAGGCATTCTTAGAGGTTTATGGGAAGCCCTAATATTGATATTAGCATTGGGCTGAGGCTGTCCACCACGAAGGGCATCCCTAAAATTCATTTTTGGGACCGAGTCTTCAAAATTCTTACCCTTGATAGGGGTTTTCATAGTAGAATTATTTTGTGGGTGCACCTTAGCACCATATTCTTGAGATATGAGCCATTTTTTGATCAACTACTTGAAACTTGTTTCGAGATCTCTTTAATCCTTGCCCTAGACATCGTGGAAAGGTATGGTTTTCACCACCTTGGCTTAGCTTTGCATCCATTTCCACAATTGTCACTGTTGTTAGACATAAATCCTGACGAAAGCTGACCGAGTGTTTCTGGGGTGATTCCCATGCACGCGAGGATAAGTCTTCTATGGTAGGTGTCATTAACAGGACAACCCCCCTTCCGTACCGCCTATGTTCCACGTACCATCTGCTCTCACGTACCTATAGTCTCCCTCTCGTAAGGGTGGGTATATAGAGAGGTTGGTATATCGGTCCGACTGGTATATTGAAGGGGCGACCATTTTGGGAGTCATATGAGCCAACATTATGCATTTAAATGTTCTTCAACACTCGCAAAAACAAAACAAAACATCAAAATGCACTAAATCAGTTTAGGACACACTATTAATCCTTAAAAGAGATAATCACAGTTTTGTGTATGTGTGTGTTCATTTCTGCTTAGTGTAAACAAAAAGACAAATCATAATAACCAAGACAAAATCTGCTTAGAGAAGCACCACAATGGTGTACACCCGTAGCCAAGCCCGATCAAGGGCGGACATTGCGAAAGGTGCACAAAGAGAGGGTGCTAGTTGCCTTCGCTTTAGCCCTGAGGACTTGGCCATACCGCCTTGGCAATATGGCCTACAAGAAAGTCCTCAACAACCCACTTCAATGGGAGCCTCCTCATTGGGGTATGCCCATCCAACATAGCCCCTTTCGGGAAGATGCTTTACATGTAGATCTCAATGAAAGTAGACAACCGCCTCTTGAGGCTAGATCTGAGTGGCCACAGTGCGATGAAGCGCTAGACTGGCATAGTGCCCATGAGGAGAGACAGCGCGACTAATCTACCTCTTCTTTGCCTCACATTCGAATAGAAAGACAAAATCCAAAGCGTAGGGCTCTTTACACAGGGCAAGCTCACTCCGCCCGCCCCTTTCACACCCATGAAAGGGAATACGAGGAAGATTATCGCATTCCTCGGGAACAACATATAGCGCGGGAACCTTGCGTTTCTGCACCAGCTAGATATCATGCTCACCCATCGAGGCCAGAACCTCCAGTACATGCCGCCTACCTCGATAGAGGGAAGCAACCCATTCAAATTTTTGATCATCAAGATCGAGGCAAACACATAGAAAAAACATTCAAGCCTCCTCAGCAAAAGAGGGCAGACCAAATTGACCCGACAATTGCCAGACATGCTGCCCACCAAGCTCGAATCACGCAGCTTGAGCAAGGTCATCAGGAATTAGAGTACTTATACCACTTGAATAAAGAACGCATGCGGTGCGAAGCGGATGAGTTGCGATATAGACTACCTGAGCGGGTGCCAACCCCTCGCACCCACAGAGAAGAACAATATGAGAGACACAATCCTTTGGTTCAGGACAGGTCTCTGAGACCTCACCAAGCGTTGCCTTTGAGACCTTATAGACCCAAGAGGGAGGCCACTCCCCGCAAAAATGATGGGTACCCTCAACGGGGACTCAATCAAGGTCATAGGTCTCGCCCAGAGACTCCTCAAAAATTTTATGAGGAGTATGAACCAGAGATAGAACATGCTAAAACTCCCCATCAAGGCAGGAGGGCTACCAATCGGATGCCCCTCCATAGGCCTCCACTTTCCCATCACTCACAACGGGAGAAAACCAAAGAGGAAGAAATAAAATCTTTAGATGCATACAAAGCGCTATTAGAGCATTTGGAGTCTATGGAGACAAAAGCTTCTGGGCATCAAAAGCCCACATTACGTCAACTCCACAGCCACCCAGTGCATCCCTCAGTGCCTACACCTCTTTACCCTGAACACTTCAAGTTGCCTCAATTGGCAGTTTTTAAAGGTGAAGAGGATGCACAAGAACATGTTACATGATTCCTAAGTCAATGCTTCAGCATCCAAGATAATGATGCATTGTTGCTCAGAACTTTCATAACCACATTCGCAGGCCCTACCTTGGATTGGTTCACACAATTACCCAAACATAGCATAAACAACCTAGATCAATTAGTAGATGTGTTTCTTGAACGCTTTGCCTTCAACACAAAGAAGAAGGCATCATTGAGTGATCTGGCCAGCCTCAGGCAATATGAGGAAGAAACAATGATAGCATATGGGAATCGATGGAGGGATTTTCTTTCTAAGCTACCCTATCATCCCCCTATGTCTGATCTTACACAATTTTTTGCAAAAAGTTGCTTAAAATCAATCTCTGGTCTATTGCTGTTGCAGTAATACGACAGCTTAGAAGAAGCTTTGGTGCAATCCAGAGTTATAGAAGAGATTAAGATAGGCGAAGGCGCAATAGCTAAGTCTAAAAAGAAAGAGTGGAATAAAACCACTAAAACTGGGAATACGCAATCACAACCCGCTGCGGTTAATCAAGTTGCGATAAATGTTCCCAAGCCTGTCCTAGAAATGCAGCCCCAAAAGGTTAATTACCAGACAGTGCCTCCTAGTTATGAAAACGATAATAATAAATAGGAGAAAAATCAATAGCATCGCCCTAGGCAGCAATTCACCCCTTACACGGAGTCCAGGGACTCCTTATTTGACCGCCTGTCAGTGGCAAATTTAGTTACCTTGCCAGAAATCCAAACTATAGACCCTAACGCTCCCAAGCCTAAGGGATACAGAGAGGAATTGTATTGTAGATTCCATAGGAGAAGGGGACATGATTTAAACGGATGCTAGAAATTCAAAGGATTAATCCAAGATTTAATCAACAATAAAACATTGGCCGTGGACAACCCCATAGCGCCAAACAATCAACAAATGGGGGTATTCAAAGACCCTTTGCCTACCCACAAGGAACAAGCAAAACCTCTCCAGATTAATGAGGTGCGACAGAATCTTCCCACGCAAGGATTTGTGGGAATGATTAGCATAGTGACAAGGAACAAAAAGTACCTAGCAGCTGTCCCTGAGGTAGCTACGAGGGAAGTTCCAACGACATCGCAGCATCAGCAACGCCCTGTGCAAATACCTCCACCTAGACCCGAGGTCACGATATGGACCAAACTCACACAGAGTTTACGGACCACATCGGCTAGGATTTCCATTTACGAGCTTATTCAACAGTCAACACCCCATAGAGAAGCTCTTATGGAAATATTAAAAGCCATTGAATTACAACCTCACGAAGCAAATTCTTTCAACAAATTCGTGGGACATGTGAAGTGATGTATGAAGCCGGTCATCACCTTTAGGGAGGATGAAGTCAAAGAAATATCAAATGACATGGCAGATCCACCCTTGCATGTCATCGTGCAGGTCAACAGGATCCCGTATAAGAGAGTGCTGGTAGATACTGGATCGTCCAGTAACATCATTACCACTATAGCCCTAAAACATTTAAAGCTGCCAGCCTCTCATATCACAGCTTCCACGTACACGCTGCGAGCTTTCAATGATGCAATATGCTCGACAATAAACACAGTTGTTCTACCTATCCAGGTAGGACAAAAGACAATACCAACATTGTGCCATGTGTTGGAAGGTGATATTGCTTACAATATACTGCTCAGGCGGCCTTGGATCAGAGACATGAAGTGTGTCCTTTTCATCGCTCACCAGTGCTTAAAGTATGCTTTTGAAGGAGAAATACATGTAGTCCCGATGGACTTGGAACCCTTCAAGTATTGCAATGCGGTACAACTAATGCCTCAGTCGACCCTCCCTTCAACGCATTTGGATTTCCAGCTAAATCCATCTAAAAAGGGTTCAACACCGCAGGCACCACTGGTGACCAAAACAACAACATCCCAGCTAGGTGAATCCTCATCATCTGCTCCTTCATTACCAACGTCGCCAGTAATGGTTAAACATAAGGACAAGGGAAAATAAATCATGGAAGAGGCTCAGACCATAGAAGAGGGTTCGCCCACAATATCAATGGTATCAATAGAAGAAACACCTAGCACTACGAAAGCTGAGATTCCTACACCACCAAACATGGAATGGACTCAAGAAGGACTCCCGTTCCCTCCCTCTGTAGCATCAATAATCACTATTGAAATGGCCAGTACAGGCCTGGGGGAGTACTTAGTGCAGAATGTTGTAGCAACGCCTACATTAGAGTCCGTGCAAGACATGGGGAGACCTCACCTTCCCATAGGAACAGTTGTTCCTCTAGGTCACCCACCCAACCAAACAAATTTTGTGTATGGGGGCCTCGATCATGGTCTGGAACCATGCAAGAAAAAAGAAGCAGACAACGAGCCTTTTGTTGAAAACATCAACTATCTGTCAAACCCAGACTTCACCCTAAAATATCTTGATCAATGCAATTGGCATGGATACGGGCTAGGCAGATATGAGCAAGGAATGCGGGTCCTTTGCCAACCAAGATATCATATGCCATATGATAAGTCAGGAGTGGGGTTCAACCACCCCCTACCCTTGGACATCTTGGTCAAAAATATGCAAGGCCTAGAAATAGGCAACAAGGGGGGATGGGCATTAGATCCTTATGCCAATCCAAATACAAAATATACATTGGGAGACTACCTCCCATGGTCAAAAAACACCCTTGGCAACAGTAGTAATCCCTCTCCTTTGCTAGAGAGAGGTGAGAGTTTGGAGATTAATCCTCAAAGAGAACATCAACATCTTCCAGACATCTTCTTGAAGCTATTCCCCTTAGAAGTCCCAGTTGAATCCACACAGTGTCAGGACAATCAGGTCCTTCCACCAAACATGGAACAACCGCCATGCGACCAGATTAATTTACTAGAACAAGGAGAACCATCAACGTCGCAAGCAATAGTTGTTGAAGATAATGAACATTTTTGGATCTTCAAAAGTGACTCAGAAGATGATACTGAGATGGACTATCTCAGACATGCATGATGACATTACCGCCCTTTAACTCATGAATATCTAATGGGATAGATGGGCATAAAATTAGGGCATGAATGGTGTGTCAACCCAACAGGGTGGGACATGGTGCTAGATCCATGGCTCCACATTCATGATGAGCACCATCCACCCCGAGACCCTATCATAACAACAGTGCCGAGGGAAGACCCTGTCCTCCATTTAGCACATAGGGCCGATCCGTTCGTGCCCGTTCCCCTAGAGCCAGATCCAGAGTATAGGGAGCATCTAGAAGAATCAAGTTATCATCCCCACGGTAATGGAGACTGAATTCATTCCATCTACATGATCTCCATTGACTTGACCACACCCATATGCAATCTGGCCGATCCAGCATGGTCATTGCATCTAGACATAGATGCCATCGACTGGGATCATGTCAATTCACCTTTATCACCATCAGAGTACTGGCATTTCAATGAAATGCCTCATTTCACCCCAAGGACAACTCAGGATATTTTTCAAGCTGAAGAGGGACCCAAGGTTCCAAATGCAGATCTAAACTCAGCTGATGATATCCATTTGATCCCGACTCCACATCAGTTGGAGGACGGATCCCACATGTCAGTTGAGGAAATGACTGATGTAGATATCGGCACAGATCCAATGAATCCACAGATTCTCAAGCTAGGGGTAAGTATTTCCCCCAAAGAGCAAGCCGACTACATTGCCCTTCTCAAAGAGAAGAAGGAGGTTTTTGCATGGTCATACCGAGATATGCCGAGACTAGACCCGCAGCTAGTCATGCATAATTTAATGCTTGATCCAACAATCAAGCCTGTAAAGCAAAAACTACGTAAGATGCACCCAACAGTGGCCTTGATGGTCAAAGACGAATTGCAAAAGTTGTTGGATGCACAATTTGTCATTTGCGTGGATTATCTGCCATGGCTGTCCAACATGGTTCCCGTCAAGAAGCCCGACGGGAGGATTCGCATATGCACTAATTTTTGAGATCTTAATAAAGCGAGTCCTAAGGATGATTTCCCTTTGCCGAGTATTGATGCATTGGTAGACACCACAGCAGGTCACGAAATGCTCTCCCTAATGGATGGTTTCTCAGGATACAATCAGATTCGTATCAATCCTGAAGACCAACTAAAAATGGCATTCACAACACCTTGGGGGACATTTTGTTATAAGGTCATGCCTTTTGGCCTTAAAAACGCTGGCGCTACTTACCAACGTGCCATGAAATATATCTTACATGATTACATGCATAAAAATTTGGAAGATTACATGGATGATTTGCTAGCCAAGTCTCTCTTGCGCTCCAATCATATTGATGACTTAAGCAAAATCCTCGATCACCTCATGGAGCATAAAGTTAGACTAAACCCCAAGAAGTGCGTATTTGGCGTCACATCTGGAAAACTCTTGGGTTTCATAGTCTCAAAGTGAGGAATCAAGGTAGACCCAAACAAAGTCAAGGCAATCCTTGAAATGGCTCCCCCAACCACTATCAAGCAGCTCAGAAGTCTGCAAGGAAAGTTCGCATCAATTAAATGCTTCATAGCGCAATTATCTTACAAATGCCGACCCATGATCAAATTATTGCACAAGGGGGTTACATTTCATTGGGATGACGAGTGCCAGTCAACCTTTGACGAGATCAAACAATACCTGGTTTCGTCGCCAGTATTGGCACCACCTAGACCAGGAGTGCCGTTCTACTTATACATCTCGGCCATCGAGGTGGCACTGGGTGCCATGCTAGCCCAGAAGAATGAACTTCACAAAGAACAAGCTACTTACTATCTTAGCCGCAACCTGGTCAGTTACAAACTTAACTATGCATACGTTGAGAAACTCTGCTTGGAAGTGGTGTTTGCTACCAAAAAGCTACGCCACTACATGCTGAGCAACACTACGTATGTTGTGTCTAAGGAGAATCCATTGCGATACATGATGAGTCGTACTTATCATAGTAGTCACACGACGAAATGGATCATGTTGTTGATGGAATTTGACATCGAGTTTATTGGACAAAAATCTATCAAAGGACAAGTCATAGCCGATCAACTAGCAGAGGCCCCTCTTGAAGACGATCAGCCTCTGGTCATAGAACTACCCGATGATGGGGTCTTCCATGTCTCAGAATCACCAAATTCTGATGAACCTGAGTCACAAGCTGACATAACCCTATTCTTCGATGGTTCTAAATGTGAGAAAGGTGGTGGCACGAGAATTGTATTCTTCACACCACAGGGTGCCCCAATGCCCCTGTCATTTAAATTAAACTTCCCATGCACCAAAAACAATGCAGAGTATGAAGCCTTGCTCCTAGGTCTTCAGACAACAATCGCCATGAACATCAAGCGACTGAATATCTTTGGTGATTCACTGTTAATAGTCAATCAAGTCAAAGGGGTATATCAATGCAAATGCCCAATCCTGCAAGCTTATAAATCCCTCGTGGACAAATTCCTGGCCAAACTTGAGTGGTATGACATCGAGGCACTCCCTTGATCGTCGAACCGTTTTGCGAACACAATGGCCTCCTTGGGGTCACTAATTTCGCAAGACATTTTCGATGATATGACGACCATTCAAGTCAAAACTTTATCGCAATCCGTGATGGAGCGTGCAAGCTCAGACTTGACGCCAAGAATCCACGTGATCTAGATTGAACCATCCTCGAATAGGTTCTCTCGAATCCGAGATCGTCTAAAACGTGCCAACTGGTGGTCCTTGTTTTCCCCCACTCCCATTAATAGCAACACAACGCTATTCTTACAAGTTCTATCCCATTCAAAATTTGTTAGGGAAGAACTTCAAAAGGGATTGGCTATTCATACTGTCAAGGTTTTCGATCAACAGGACTGGTATTTACCCATTAGAGATTACCTCAAGTTAGGTAATCTTCCCTTTGGATTGACTCAAGCCGCAAAACGAACATTCAAGTAGAAAGCAGCTAAGTATGTCGTGATAGGAGACATTTTGTACTATCAGAGCTATGACGGAATTCTTCTTCGTTGTTTGGACCAGCAAGAGTCCACTTGGGCAGTCGCCCAAGCGCACGACGGTACATGTGGTGGCCAATTTAGTGGTATGACCATTGCAAAGCGCATTCTCCGCATAGGCTATTATTGGCCATCTTTAGAGCGAGATTGCTGTGCATATGTCAAGAAGTGCGTGAAGTGTCAACATCATGCCAATTTGATGCACGTATCGTCTCAAGCCTTACAAACAGTCCAGTCTGATTGGTCGTTCTCGCAGTGGGGTTTTGATCTAATTGGAAATATCTCCCCTGCATCGTCAGGCCATCACACATTTATCATAACGGCCACAGAGTATTTTACCAAGTGGGTGGAAGCAATTCCGCTTACCTCTACGATAGGACCCCGCATTGTGGAGTTCATTTTGCATAACATCATATGTCGTTTTGGTATTCCATCCAAAATAGTCTTAGATAATGGGATGCCTTTCAAGAACAAAGACGTGTGTGCTTTGACCACAAAGTACAAGATTCAGCACAACTTTTCAACACCCTATTATCCACAGGCAAATGGGCAAGCCGAAGCATCAAACAAAACGCTAGTTGCCATCCTTAAGAAGACCGTCGCAGACAGTCATAAGGATTGGCACATTCAAATCCCACTTGCCCTATGGGCCTATCGCACTAGCATTTAGACACCCATTGGGGCCACTCCGTTTTTGCTTGTGTATGGCTCCGAGGCAGTCATGTCTCTAGAGTTGGATATTCCTTCCCTACGCATATCAATGCAGGAGTTCATCGATGACAATTCTATGTGGCAAGCCTGGTTAGACCAGCTTACGTTGCTTGACGAATGATGCGTTAATGCTCTCGAGCATTTACGTATTTATCAATAGCGACTTAAGAAAGCTTACAACATGAAAGTGCACCTCAAGGAATTTAGGGTTGGTGATTTTGTTTTGAAGGAAAACCAGCAAAATTCTAGTTTGCCATCCCACCTAAGGGACAAGTTTACAACAAATTGGTTAGGTCCATATGTCATTGATAGAAAAATAGGACCCGGGACATACAGACTAGCTTCTCTTGATGGTATCAAGGAAACAGAACCCTTGAATATCAGTCATTTGCGACCATTTCATATCTAAGAGTGCCACCTCTCCAAAAGGCTCCAAGGATTCTTGCAATCGCTTGGTCAATTCCCCAAAGGCTCCAAGGATTCTTGCAATCGCTTGGTCAATTCCCCAAATGCTCCAAGGATTTCTACAATCGCTTGGTCAATTCCCCAAATGCTCCAAGGATTTCCACAATCGCTTGGTCAATTCCCAAAATGCTCCAAGGATTTCCACAATCGCTTGGTCAATTCCCAAAATGCTCCAAGGATTCTTGCAATCGCTTGGTCAATCTCCAAAAGGCTCCAAGGATTTCTTGCAATCGCTTGGTCAATCCCAAAATGCTCCAAGGATTTCCACAATCGCTTGGTCAAAAAATCACGAAAATTAAAAAAACAACAAAAATTTGCATTTTATTTCTAGGCATATTCCAAATCATCAATAGAGAGTTCTTCTCGCACTTCATCTTCATATTCACAAAAATCAATCCCTCAAAAATACAAAAATACATAGTTGCATTAAAGCATTGCATCCATACATTGCATATCAGGTCAAAGGCACCATAGGCTGTCATAGTTCTACTAGTCCATCTTGTTCCACACTGTTCCATTTTACAAAAACAACAAAAACACCATGCATTTCTTTTTCTACATTACAGTCAGTGGTCTTTAATGTATCAAGGGTTTTCATGATTCAGTCATCATTTTGCACTTTAGCTATGTAATGTATCAAGTCAGACAAATTTTACGAAGGTAGAGTCATACTTGAAATACACCTTGTTACGTAACATCCCAACACTAATTAAAACACATAAAAATTCCCAAGTTGTGTGAAAGAAAGATGAAATCTGCACGGTAATCCAGGTCACCATAAGCAAAATGGTTATCTTGCTCATCCCCCCGTGCGAATGGTTTTAGAATGCTGAGAATTGACAAAAGGACAAGTTCTTTCCTATCCACTCACCCCCATATATAGTGCTTTTCACCACTACTAAATCCCAATAATAGTTGATTCTTAAAGTTGTAAGGATTTGTACTACACATCCCTGCCAAGGATGGGTAGTCATCCCCAAAACCTAACGAAATCAACACCATTCACAAACAACATTCCAACAAATCATAATCCCAACATTTTCCATTCACCTTTGGTCTCCAAGTTGTAAGGATTCATACTATCCACCCCTAACCAGGATGGGTAGTCATCCCCAAAGCCTAAAAGATCAATGCCCTTACTCCATAACCTCCATCATCCCCTTTGGTCCCCAAAGCTGTAAGGATTCGTACTATCCACCCCTAACCAGGATGGGTAGTCATCCCCAAGGCCACAAGGATCAAAGCCATTCACAATACTCAAAACACAAAATCAAATAACAGTAGTTATCACCAATCCTTGCTCAAAAAGAATTAATAGAAAATAAACAGTGATTTTTATCACTATATAGACGAGCAACTCTCTAAATCATTCAGCCCACAAACATCCTGAACTTGAATCCCTGGAATTCTCAGCATTAAAAAAACCATCTAGGTGATCCTCATTACATGTTTGGTTGATAGCCTATCTAGCAATGGTGGTATCCTACCCGCATGACGATATGTCTGTCACATTCGCTTTGCGTATGTACAAACCACTATTTGCATGTGGATGAGCTAGCTTATGGTATCTTGGATAACACTGCAGATTAATCTAACTAAATACAACAAAGGAGTTAGTGGAGCTAATTAGGTGATCCTCAGTACAGGTTTGGTTGAAAGCCCATCTGGCACTGGCGATATCCTGACAAATACCACATAAATGAACTCAATTGCACACACGGGGATGTGAAATAATTTGGTCAAAAAAAATTCCGATTCATACCTTGTTCAAAAGTCTTGTAAGATAAAGTACAGTCATGGCTAGTAAGTTAAAACCGTCTGAGTCTCAGGAAACCTTAGCTACATTTTTAAACCAACTGTGCTACTTTCCATCCTTACAAAACCACATGTATACATACAAAGTCATGCATCACAACAATCGCCTAATAGACAAAATAATAGAGTTCTAAATAGTCTATGGTGCCATAGCCAAACACCACCAAGTCCATCCATCCATTTCCTTTCTGCATACCACATACATTTGCATTCATCACAACATATGCATCCATCAATATAAAGTAGCATGCATCCATTAATATCAATCATTGTGCATAAAATCATGACATATACACAAAGAACGAAACTCAAAACAACAAAAACATCATAAAAATGCACCACAAAAACCATAGCAATAAGTTGCCAGACACAAGTGCTCTTGCACTTAATCTCTTGGCATAAAGAAAATCGATGTCGGGGTCAAATTGTCACTCTCCTACTTCCCCAAGAAGGCTATCATAGCCGGACCGCTCCACGGGAAGACGGGTTTTTGATGATTTCACCCTATTATGGCATCACCAAAAAGGGTTAACACCCACAAAAAATAGGCCCAAATGTCAGGAGACTGCACATGCTTAAAAGGTAAAACATCTAAAGGCACCCTAACCTAAGTCATCTTGGGTCAAGCGACTCGTCGCTTTGCTCATGAAGGTCATTCCCTCATCGATTCGTCGCTTGAGGGGGTAGTCACACTTAGTAACCAATCAACAAGCACACACCCAATCAAGGCAATGACATGCATTCAAAGAATCATTGACAAAGACAATCATGCTCTTTCTTGGGGCAGTAAACAAGAAATCATTATATTGATCAAACACTTGGCATTCCCGAAGCATGAGAACAAGGTTCCCCTGTGGATAAAAGGTTACGCCCTTTGCCTAATCATGACTGATCAATGTCCAAGCTCAAGTCACACCTCACCAAAATAGGTTAACACTTGAAATCGAATTCCTTAGCTCGTTAGAAGCAAGGATTCAAGAATGCATGCCCTTTCCATACTTGGGGCATCAAAAGTTGGTTAGGTTAACAAGAAACCCTAATCATTAGTGCTCTGGTCTTCTATTTTTGCTCAGCACTGCATCACTCACAGTGCTTCCCAAAAAGGGGCATCTATAGATACCAAAACAACACCAATTCGATTAAGTGACTACAAACATTGATCACATTGACGTACACAGCTTTCAGGGCAGCCCTTGGAGGTCAAACAGTGGTCTTGGCCACTCACACAGCAGTTCAGAAGGTCGAAAAATGAGCAGAGTAAAGTTGGTCACAAACTGCAAACTTCAAATCTTAAACAAGCCTTCAACCTAAAGTGAGCCTTTAACAAACCTTCAAAATTCAAGCTTTTAACCCAAGGAAAACTTTAAACAAACCTTAAGCAAAAGAGGGCCATGGGAAAAATTGCGTTTATAAGGCAAGAGTTTTTCTAAAAAGGGGTGCAATGGTCGTCTGTCGTGATATCGCGATAGCCGCGAGGTCGGGCTGTCACGATATCGCGACAGTCGTAATATCGCGACAGGTCCCCTCCCTCTGCCCTTTCCTATTCCTAGTGTCGCGATATCATGACGTCATGATATCGTGACATCGTGATATTGCGATAGACCCTTGCCTTCGTGCCAAGCGTGCTTCGAACAAATAGGAATAGAGTTTAACCAATCAAAGACACCACGTCAGCATTCAAAGCCGACATGTCATCAGTCAAAGGCAACATTAAAGAGCAATTTAAAGCAGATGTTAACCAAGCGGCAAACTTCACCAACTTCCGTAATGAGACAAATAGTCTCAACAACAAATCCGGCCCGAAGCCATGCTTCATAACTGCTGACGTGAGTTCCTAGCGACAAATTCAGCCCGAGGCCATGCCTCATAATCATCTGACAACGGTCAAATCTCGACGGTGCCTGCGGACTTAGGGTTTGACATTAATGTTTTAGAGGCAAAATTCCTCTATAAAAACTAGATCAATGCAACGTAAAAGGGACATCGCGAAGCATTTTGTAAAACTCAATGAAGTGTTGTTCATTTGAATACCCGACTGCATCAGTTTGAATTCACCTTCTCCACATCCAGAATCTCTTGCAAAATAGAGGTTGGTGGGTGGTTCTCAGAAGCGTGAATCTGACTTTCATTCCCGACAGTGGATCATCATAGTCTACCAATTCGATGAAAACACTCAATATAAACAATTATGGGCCCTTCCTTATTGGATTGGCACCAAAATTGATTTTTGACGGGGCGGCCCACTTGGGTACCCCATGCACATTTTTTAGTTAAAGTAATATATGCTGTTCTTTTCTTATGTTCTGCAAAATTGACAGTATTTGAACAACCTATGTCTTACGTTGTTTAAATAAATAAATGTTAGAACATATCACGTAATATGTTGTATTTCGAATGCTTTTCTGTATCACGTTCTCTAATGTTTACTTAGACAACATGAGCCATTTTATTCACGTATTTAATCAAACTTTGCACGTATTTCTTCTAAATGCTCTATCCTTTAATCACAGGTGCTACTAAATGTTTTTATGGTTTCTCTAAATGCAGGATAAGCAGTTGAACATAGAAAAATAGCAGCAAGCAAAGATTTTATCAACATAAGTGGCGGTGGTACTTTAGCCCGTCCATTTCAAATGTGGGCATGCAGATAGAGGCAATATTAATCGTGGTTGTAACCAAGACAGACTAACACTCCTAGCCCCTGAAAAGGCAGGAGATGTATTGTAACCAAACAAAATTAATTTAAAAGGGCTATGCTCCTGCTTTTACCATTTATATTCGGTTCATTCAAAGTTTTGTTTCCATTACGTCTGAATACTATTTTTTCTTTCCGGAATCTCATGCTTTCAATATCAATGAGCTTCAAATTATGAAAAAAAAACATTTTTATCCTCAAATCTCTCCGAGGCATAAACCTCATCAACTAATTTCTCTCGATGGCTATCTCTTCGTAAAACATCAAAATTAGGAGGCGAAGATAGAAGGGAGGAACCATCATCCTCACGTATTTGAGAAGAGGAACCAACATCCTCATGCAAAATAATGTTAGATCACTTCCAGACATTGAGAAGAGGAACGTATGACTTCCCAAGGCAAGACAAAAGGTAAGCACAAAGGTAGAGATAATCTGACACTGACGTGCTTACAGAAGGTTCGAGAAACCATCGAAAAACAAGGAAGGTCCACCAATCGAGAAAATGAAGGAAATTTGGGAAGGAGGATTTTGAAATTTAAAATTTGAAAATCCAGAAGGGGGGAAGGCCCTCATGACACCACCAAAGACAAAAAATTGTATCGAGAGAACTCGAGAGGACATTGTAAATTCTAGAAGTAAAGGCTTTCCACCACCAAGCCACCAAAAAATAGACTCCAACACCAATTGAGAACTGAAAAAAAACATTCAATGATTAAGCACCATCTGATAGACATTAAATTTTATCTTCATTAGCAAGGTAGAGGATCTCGGATGGAAAATTAGTATGCCAAATCACCAAACTTTGATGAGATACACCCAAATTTTCTAGGGAGTCGACCACCACGTTCCCTTCCCTATACTCATGCTTAATTAACACCTCCTCCAAAGACATCAAATGGGCTCTGAATTTGTCAATTAAATTAGAGATATGCCAACTAGACCGACAATCCCATTTTATCATGTTTATGACGTTCAACGAATCCCCTTCAATAATTACCCTATGAATGCCTAGATCATTGAGCATTAGAATTCGCAAAAAGGAAGCATGATCTTCAACAATATGATAATATTGGATGCCAATATCCTCTACAAAAAATAGGATCACTTAACCACAAAAATCATGAATCACTCCCCCAGTCCTAGTTGAGCCTAAATTACCCTTCAACACACCATCAAATTTTAGCTTAAACTAGCCTGGAGGGGGTGGGGTGTAGCGAATGACAGCTCTTAAATTAGGAGTAGGTGGGTGTCTTAATTATGGATGAAAACAAATATAATATTCGATAGCAAAATCAGGGTGATCATCAGGTATATAAGGACACAAATCTTTGGTGGCTACTAGCACATTCTCTACCACCCTAAAAATTAATTTTTGGCTCACATGAAAGATATCACACTCAAAATTTTAAAAAACCCTCACATTTCACTCCTTCCACATGCCCCAAATGTTCGAATTTCACAATAGATATGCAAAGCATTACATAAAATATGAAGAGAAGAGTGGAATTGATTGATTTATTCCAAGGATTAACTTTGTATAAATAGCAAAGTTGATAATTGAGAGTCATTGGATTACAACAACTCATTAGACCCAATGAAGACACCACTAAGATTTCTCTTGACACATGGAGGAGTGGAAAATCAAGTATCTATCCTAGTGGAACTTAAGAGAATATTATCTTATTCTAACATCCCCCCTTAAGTGATACTAGGGGTGAATTGTACAAATGAGTCCTGGCAACAAGGCATGATGAATTACTCATGTACAATGACTTATTTTGAAGAGATGGTAAAACCCAATGGGAAAAAACCATCAGTCTAAAGGAAGTTAGAGGCTTGTCTTCGTATGGCAAATATTATCCTTTTTAATAGGAAATAAATATGAGTTCCGATAACATGACCTGATTAGGTACTCATTTACATAATATTGTTGGTGAAAAAACCCCTGTGGGAAAAAACCAACAATGAGAGGCTTGTCTTTGTATGGCGAAGATTGTCCTCTTTATACAAGAAAGAAAGATGAGTCCCGATAACTTGGCTTGATTAGGTACTCATTTACATAATATTTTTGGTGAAAAAACCTTGTGGGAAAAAATCAACAATGAGAGGCTTGTCTTTGTATGGCAAAGATTTTACTCATAAAAGTAATCAATGTAGCTATATAACTCCAAGCATATCTTGTAATTGAAGGTAACGTGGAGAAGGAAATGACTTGGTGAAGATATCTATAATTTGATTCTCAGTTGGAATATATTCCAAGTGTATGTCCTCGCTCTAAATATGCTGCCTTATGAAGTGCATGTGTATCTCAATGTGCTTGGTTCGCTGATGTTCAATTGGATTTTGTGCAATATGAATTATGCTTTTATTGTCACACCAAAGAGTTATAGGCTTCTCATGGGTGAAACCAAATTATTTCAGAATTTTATGAAGCCAAAGAGCTTCCTGACTAGCCAAAACTACTACCCTATATTTTGCCTCTATAGAAGATAGAGCTACTGCTTGTTGTTTCTTGCATAACCAGGTTATTGGTGAAGAACCAAGGCAAAAGACATAGCCTGAGGTGGAACATATGTTTTCTATTGAAACTACCCAATCTAAAAATGTGTAGCCAATAATATCCATGGATTTTACCTTATAGAAGAGCCCAAAGTGAGTAGTACCTTGCAAGTAACAGAGAATCCTTTTTGGTGCTTGCCAATGACTGATGTGAGGTTGATGAGAGAATATGGACATGAGGCCAACTACAAATGAGATATCTAGGCGAGTATGAGTAAGGTATAGCAAAATCCCTACAAGCTTACGGTATAGAGTTGCATCACATAGAGGGGATGAGCAGGAAGTACTAATATTAATGCCAGATTGAAAGGATGCAAGAGAAGATTTACAATCTGTCATTTTGATTTTTTTTAGAATTTCTAGAGTGTACTTTTGTTGGCACAAAGAAATACCTGCATCAATTTTACTTATTTGGATTCCAAGGAAGTAATGAGCTTTACCTAGATCAACTATTTCAAATTTTTTAGAGAGAGAGTCTTTTATAGTCTGTATGTGATTCAAGTTACTACTAGTGAGAAGAAGATCATCAACATATAGAAAAAAAATGGTGATGTTGCCTTCATTTATCCAAATGTAAACTGTGTTATCAGAATCACAATGATAAAATCCTAATGAAAGAAGGAAGGAGTCCATATTCTCATAACAAGCTCTAGGGGATTTTTTGAGGCCATAGAGAGACTTTTTGAGCCTATAAACAAGAGAGGAGTCTTGAGTGAAACCAACAAGTTGTTCTATGAATATTTCTTCTTTTAAGTCTCAATGTAAGAAAGCATATTTTACTTCCATTTTATAGACAGGCAACTTATGGGAAGAAACTAGAGCAAGAACCAATCTTACAAAATCTATTTTAGCAATTGGAGCAAAGGTTTCTACATAATCTATACCTTCCATTTGAGAGACACCTTTGGCCACTAGATGAGCCTTGTGTTTTTCTATTTCTCCTTTAGGCCCATATTTTGTTTTGAAGATCCATTTACAACAAACTAATTTCCTTCCTTTAGGTAAGGGAACTAAATCCCAAGTCTTGTTTTTTATCAAGTAAGAAAACTCATTTTCCATGGCATCATCCCATTCCTTAATACTTGAGGCTTCTTTGAAGGATTGAGGAATAGAGGAAATATGCTGACATACAAGACCAGTGCCTATGGGGTTGGAAGATCTAGTTGAAGGAAGATTTTGGATGTAAGGAGTAGCTTCTTTAACAATGGTGCGGGCCCATTTTGGCATAGAAGGAGTTGAAAGACGTTGATATGGAGTTACAAGACCAGTGCCTATGGGGTTGGAAGATCTAGTTGAAGGAAGATTTTGGATGTAAGGAGTAGCTTCTTTAACAATGGTGCGGGCCCATTTTGGCATAGAAGAAGGAGTTGAAAGACGTTGATATGGAGTTACAGGTTCCTCATCTTGATTATCAATGACTAAGTTAACTTCAAGAGTTGGCTCTTCATAATATTGAGGTTCTACTATAGGAGAAGGCTCAATGGAGGAAGAGGGCTTTGGAGGATATTTTTGAGGGAATGTTTCATCAAATTGGAAATTCCTATGAAAGAAAACCTCATGAGTTGAGGGATAAAGAAGCATGTATGATTTCAATTATTCACAATAATAGACAAATATGAGCTTTTTGCTTTTCTTATCAAGAGCCTTCCTTTTCTTCTTTGGGATGTGAGCCCAAACAGTAAACCCAAAAATATTGAAGTAGGAAACATATGGTTTTAAGCCAGACCAAGATTATTCAAGAGTCAAATGATCAAGATCTTTAGCAAGAGTGTGATTTTGAATATAATTTGCACAATTAATAGCTTTTAGTCAAATTTTTTTTGGAATATCTCTTGAATGGAGCATACAATTAGCCATCTTTTTTAATATCTAGTTTTTCCTTTCTAAAATACCATTTTGCTGAGGATTATGAGAGACAGAATGTTGATGAAGGATGCCATGACTGGATAAAAATATGGAAAACTCATTACTATAGTATTCCCCCCCATTATCTGTGTGAATCTTCTTGATTTTAAAATATGCCTCATTTTCAACTAAGGCTTTAAAAACCTTAAATTGGGATAGACCATCACTTTTATATTTCAGGAGGTAGACCCAGGACCTTCTAGAAAAATCATAAATATAGGTTAAAGCATATTTTCCTCCTTTGAAATATGGTTCAGGAAAGGTCATTAAGTCACTATGGATTAAATCTAGAGGGGATGAGATTTTTAGAGAACTACTTGGGTGAAAAGGATCTTGATGTTGCTTTCCAAGAGCACATCCAGGATAAACTCCATCACTAGAAGAGACTTGGCGTAATATTGTAACCATATCATGGGTTCTCAAATTCTTTAGGTAGTTGTAACTAAGATGACCAAACATTTCATGCCATATTTGACTTTCAAGATCACCATGAGCCATAAAACATGAAGTGAAAAAGATGATAGTTATGATCAATATTCCCTTTGGCTATAATATAATGGGGATATTGAAAATCTCTTATCTCAAATCCTATTGGAGAGAAGAGAACAATTTTCCCATTTCCAAAAGTACAATTCTGATAGACAGATAGGAGATTAGTGACAATGTTTGGAACATAGAGAACAATGTTTATGGAGCCACCATCAATGGTTATATCTCCTTTTTCTTTGACAAGGATGAAGGAAGAGTCACCCACTTCTATGCTACAAGTAGAACTAGAGGATATAAAAGAGAAATACTTATCTGAAGTAGTCATGTGATGAGTAGCTCCAGAATATAGGACCTTGTAATCAGAGGAAGAATTGGAGGTTTTTCCTTGAACATTAAGGGATTTTCCTATTTGCTTTTTATTTTCTATCTTTTGATCCTTCATAGCTGCCTCTAGTTGATGTAATATTTTCCAGCATTTGTTAGCAGAGTGACCATTCTTTTTATAGTGAGTACAGTTTATGGGAGTCTTTTCCTTCTTTTTGAATTTTTATTTAGAAGAGGTGAAGGCTACTAAGGCTTTTGAAGAAGAGGAAGAAGAAGATATTTCATATCTAGCAAGTTTAGTTTCTTCCCTATTTAATATATCACAAAATTCTTCTAAAAAAGACATTTTGATGTATGTGCTACTATCAAGGAATTTCAGTCCACAAAGCATATTCCAAGAAGTTTTAACTCCACTTTTATTGCTTTAATCCCAAAGATTCCTACTCCTAGATCTATGATGGATTTTAGACCTATTAGCCTTTGTAATGTTGTTTATAAAATTTTGACCAAGGCAATTGCAAATAGAATGAGGAAGATCCTTCCTATGTTTATTGATGTTTATCAAGGCAGCTTCAGTCCCCGGAAGGTCCATCCTTGATGGGGTCATAACTAGCTCATGAAGCCCTCCATTCGGTAGTCCAGACTAAAAACCTCGCTTTTGCTCTCAAGCCGGATATGAACAAGGCTTATGACCGCATAAACTCGGAGTTTTGTCTCTCGCCATTCTTCAGAAATTTGGTTTTCATCATGAATGGATCAAGCTTTTGGAAGGATGTTTTATGAAACCTTGGTTTTCAGTCCTTGTTAATGGTGCTCCCGCTGGATACTTTCAAAGTAAAAGGGGCCTAAGGCAAGGTGACCCTATCTCTCCCATGTTGTTTATCATTGTGGTCGAAGCCCTTGGGAGGACAATCAAAGCCGCCTGTAATATTGGTCTTATTTCAGAAATTAAAGCATCATCACAAACACAGCAAGTTACACATGAACAGCTTTGTGGATGATACTTTGTTGTTAACTCTTGCATCGGTTTTTGAGGCTAAGGTCATAAAACATATTCTAGAGCTATATGAGGATGTCAGGGGCAAAAGGTAAATTTTTCAAAGAGTAAAATTTATTTCTTTAACACTCCCATTCAGAGGCAGATTAAGATTGCTAGGATTCTTGGATGCTCAGTGTCTACTCTTCCATCCACATACCTAGGCCTTCCTTTATTTATAGGCAGAGCTACTGATTCCATGTGGACTAATGTAATTGAAAGAATTCAGAGGAAGTCAGGTCGGATGGAAAGGGAATTTGTTATCTCAAGCCGGCAAGGCGCTTCTCACCAAGTTTTCCATTCAAAGCATCCCCTGTCTACTTTCTCTCTGTTTTTAAAGCTCCTACAAGTGTCTACACTAAAATTGAACAGATCCAGAAGATGTTCCTATGGACTGGTTCTGAATCTAAGCAGCGCTTTCACTTGGTGTCCTGGGATAGGGTTTGCAAACCAAGGGAGTTTGGAGGTATTGGGATAAGGAGAAAACAACATTTAAACATGGCCCTCCTGGCCAAACAAGCATGGCGTCTTTTGACAAATGCAAATGCAGAATGGATTACTATAATCAGAAGAAAGTATTTGCAAGAAATTGAATTCTTAAGTTATTCCTTTCCTCCCAGGGGATCAATTTTTTGGAAATCAATCCTTCAAACTAAAAACTTGCTAAGCAAAGGGCTACGTTGGAAACCGGGAAATGGAAGAAACATTGATTTTTGGGACCACAAATGGTTAAAGGACTATCCCATCTCTGTAGACCCCATAATTTCAACCCTTAGAGCTTGGAAAATTGAAGTTTTTGGTACCAAAGTTGCAGATTTTATTACTTTGTCAAACAATAGAAGGGTATGGAAGCCAATAATGAATAATGATCTACCAGGGGCATCAATAATACTCGAGAATGAATTAAAACAGTCTTTACTCCCTTCCGGCATTCTTGAGGACCAACTTATCTCGGGAAGCTTCGGACAATGGGGAATTTTCTCGTCAAGACCGCTTATCTCGATGCTTATTGATAATGATGAACCTACTTTCCCCCACTTGGAAGTTTGGCCCAAAAGCATTATTCCGAAGGTTGGATTTTTTGCATGGTCGGCCATCCAAAATAAGATCCTCACCATGGATAACTTAATAAAAAGAGGTGTGATTGTTGTTAATAGGTGTTATCTTTGTATGTCCGAGTGGGAGTCTATTGATCATTTGTTTCTCGTATTGTAATTTTTCTCGTCTCAATCTTGTTAGGTCTCGTTACAAGTGTTTCATATTTATTGGGTCCATCCTCAGTCCATTTTTGACTTATTTGTCCAAGTGGCCTTCCCCATTTTTGAATAGGCGTCTTAGGTATATGTGGAAGATCCGCCTTCATCACTACTTGTGGCGGATATGGTTGGAAAGGAATCGTCGGGCCTTCTTGGATAAGGTTTCTTAGTCATCCTCTCGTCCCGTCAAAAATTTTAGCATATGCTAATGAGAATACTTGTTTAGTGCTTGCAGCATCTAGACCTCCAAATCCTTTTGAAGCTTCATTAGGCCAGCCATTAAACTTACCTCTCACCGATGGCCTCAATCATCCTCAAGTCCGTCCTAGAACCATGATCACATGGACCCCACCCCCCCTAGGGTGGATTAAGTTAAATTTTGATGGGGCATCTAGGGGCAACCCGGGTGAAGTCGAGTCGGTGGCTTACTTAGAGACCACAAGGGTGAGGTGCTTGTAGCTTTTGCGGAACATCTTGGAGCTCAAACTAACAATGTGGTCGAAGCAAGGGCGCTTTGGAGGAGCCTCAAGGTGGCAGAGAATTATCCATGGAAACTGTTGGTGGAAGGTGATTCTCTTATTATTATAAATCTTCTAAAGAACACTAAGAGAGCTCCTTGGAGATTTGATGACTACATCCATGAAGCAAGGGCTCTAATTCATGACCGACCTGAGGCCATAATTTTGCATACCTTCCGGGAAGCAAACATGGCAGCTGATAGGCTGGCAAATGAAGGCATTGTAGCAGCAAATTTGATCACGTGGACTGAAAATCTTCCTCATGCAGTCTCAATGGTGATAGATAATGAAAAAATTTAGATTGGAAGGCTCAAAGTGGATCAATGACAGAAAATGGGGGCATTTTTTTTTTTTTTTAAATTTTGAACCTTATAATGGATTTTGTCATATTTGTTTTTTTTGTTCATGTGACTAGTGTTTTTTGCAGTTGGTGGGGCACTGATATAGGTTTTTTATCTACAAATTCATGCATGGGAAAAATCGCTTTGGCCTCAAGTATTTCCCAAGGTGTGTTTGGATTCGATGTCGCAAAAAGGCCCTAGCAAGAAATAACAAAGTGTTGGAGATCCCTGACAATGAGGCACCAGACCCCACCATAATAGTCTTGGAGAAGATGACAATTTCATCATCCTCCAACAGTATCAACCAGTTGAAGAGTCTGTCTAGCCTCATCAGTGCAGCTGTTGATTTGTGTGATTCCTTAAATCTTCTGTTTTATAGCCAGAAGTTCCAGGGGCACAAGGAGTCAAAGGCAAAATCTAAATATGATGGCAAGAACGATGATAAGAAGTTAGATGAGGACTACAAGGAAGACTGCTTGGCCTCTTGGCTGTCCATTCTATGGGATGTTTTTTTTTTTTTTTGACCATATTCTATTATTTTTATATGGGCACAAGCTACTCTGCATGGTGCTTGCATGATTAGTTTTTGTCTTTGTTAGTTCTTTTTTGCGTCTTTCTTTTCTGATGGCCATAATATTAGGCTTCCATAGTTTAGTTTGGCTGTATTCTAATGGAAGAGTAGGTCTTGGCCATTTTTGTTGTCGGTTTAAACTTTTAGGGCTTGGCCTTTGTCCAGCTTGGTCGATGGACCCTATTTTGTAAAATGGTTTTGGGTCAACCAGTTAAAACCCGGTGTTAATTATAATATTCTCTTACTTACCAAAAAAAAAAAAAAAGAGAATATTTGGTAGATATAAATGTGGTAGCAAAAATTTGAAAAACACCATTTAACTTAGAAAGGATTAGATAAATGCATTCTTCTTCAGTATTAGTCTTCCCACTGCCTTTGTATTGAGTAAGGACTTCTTTGAACTTAGTGACGAAGTAAAAAATACTACTAAAATCTTTAGGAGACAAAGATGTTAGCTCTGCTTCTAGTTGCATTGATCTCATATGATCTACTTTCCCAACAAGGTCTTTAGTTTATTCCAACTTTCATGAGGAGTTTTACAATATGTAATGTGAAACCATAAAATTTCATTAACATTAGAGCTAATAATACCCATAGTTTCATGCATTTTCCTTGTGTGAACAAATTTTTCATATTCTTTATCATACTCAGGTTGCTTTTCTTCTAACAAATGAGTAAGACATTTTTGAGAGATAAGATTTAAAATTTTAGGTTTCCAAGTGTGAAAGTTATGAGGGGTGAGATGTTCAATGGAATTCATCATTTTTACACAAAAAAAGAAGTTGAAGTTTTAATTAACCAATATATTTTTCCTTAGAACTTTAAATTAATGCAAATGTTAAAGGGAAAGAATGAAGCTTTTCAATATATTAAAACTCAATATACCCATCCTAACGAGAAGGAAACTATAATTATAATGATGTTTGAATATTGTTTTCTTGTGAAATACCAAGTCCTTTTAGTTCCTCTCAATACCCACCCTTACTTGAGGGAAACCGTAAGTATAGAGAAGAATTTGTCAAGGGTTGTAGGCTTGAAATGCATTGAGTTCAACTAGTATTTAATTTTGGTTATTCTCAAAACTTGCCCTTACTAGAGGGAAAATATAAGTGAGAGAGGTATCCAAAAGAAATAATGGAGGCATATATATATATATATATATATATATATATATATATATATATATATATATATATATATATATATATATATATATATATATATATATATTCTAGGTCTTTATACCAAGTGCCTCTAAAAACATGCCCTTACATGAGGGAAACTATAAGTTTTTAGTGGTAATGATACATGGAACATAGGAAAATATATTTTGAGGGAAAACTTATAAGTTTTATTAAAAAATTATAGAGTTTTCTTTTAAATATACTTAGAAATGATAAATACCAAAATATTAACATACATAAGAGAGTATATTGAAAATTTTCTTGAAGTATATTATGAGAAAAAAGAAACCTAAGGGGATATTTCCTTTTTGAAAAGAGATATATTAAATAAAAGAAGAATAACACCTTTAATAATTAAAATTTATTTGAGATTATAAAGCTGAGAATTATAAAAACAAAAAATTAAGGTGTTTTAAACTTATACCTCTTTAAATAATATAGAATATTTCAATAAAAAAAATTATAGAATTCCCCTTTAATTAATAATTACCCAAAATTGTGAAATTTTTTAAGATAATTGAGAGGAGAATTGAAATTTTCTTAATGAAATATATATTGAATATATCTAATTATCACCTATTAAATAATTTACTCTAAAAGGAAGTAAATGATTTAAATAAGAAGATAGACAATATACAACCCCCTTCAAGAATGATAAGAGTGCAATTAATTGCACTAGCCCCCCCAAAATGCATATTTTTTATTAAAACTTTTACAATATTGACTCACTTTTCAAAAAGTGCCTTTGATAGAAATATAAGGCTCTTGCGAAAGGGAGGCAATATGAAAGACCTTCAAAAATGAAGGAAATTAAAAATTATACAAAAAATATTAAGGAGGATTAAAAAGGAGTATATGGGTCCTGAAAGGATGGCACTCTGAAAAGGAGATGACCAAAGGAACAGAGGGGACTAGAAGCAGAGGGCATAGAACCAATGAGCTCTGAAGTTGAGGGCAAAGACCAATGAGCTGAGAGGCACAAATACATCGCTCGAAGAAGTAGCGAGCTTATGTGGCAAAGAACCAACAAGCTATGAGGATGCAAATACATCATTTCAAATATGCTACACCTCAAGCTGATCTAAAGGGGCTTTCTACAAGGATAGGTTAAAAAACTAGGGAATATCACAAAAGAAATAAATATAAAGTTATACCTTTAATTCGTACGAGTGTCGAGAGAGGTCAGATTGGATAGTGCCTTATCAAAAAATAAATATCCGGTCATCTGACATACCAGGAAGCCTCTCGAATGTGAACTTCATGAACTAGGAGATGTCAGAGATGAGAGCGAAATGAAATTCTCATGTGACGAACCAGAGAACCTGTAGAACAAGCTTAAAAGATAGAACAACAAAATAACGAATCTTCCAGAATCAATATTAGCTAAACTAGATAGAACAACAGAACAATTGAAAATGAAAATTTTTTATTAGAGTGAGGAGATAAATAGATCATCGAAGATAAAGATCACCTAGATTACTTGGAGATAACTACCAGAGAACACATAGTTGGAAGAGTTGGATATACTCTATGAAGAGTAGTGCCACTCCACGTGGAAAATGGTGGGGACACCATATCCAATAAAACATCGATATCGTTGGAGTTATTTTGCCAAGTAAAGCACTACTTCCACATGGTTATATGGCTAGAACATTGTATCCTATGAATATTGATATCTCATAGAAGGAGATACGCTTCTTAGGATTATGCGAAGCCACTATCCATGTGGAATACGTCCAAAAGGAGGAACAAAAAATGCCAAGCTTCAATGGTGAGGAGGAGATCCTCTCCCGAGGATCAAAACAAATCTCACTCACTAAATTGAACTAAACCAGATGGTTATATATATTAAATAGTATCCATTCAAAAGAGAAGTGGAAAAAATATTAATATTGCATTGAGGTCATGGGCCAAAACAAAGCCGAGGAGCCACTAAAATAGAATAGGACGAAGCGTTTGTTACAAAAGGATAGGGCTAAAAAAAATCGAAGAGAGGGAATAATAAAATATTAAAAAATAAAAGGCTCTTTCTTTTAGAATAGCACCATACATAAGGAACCCTAGTGTGGAAAAAAAAGAAGAGTTTTAAAAAAATTATAAAAAAATACCCCATGCACGAATTCAACACAACTTTCAAAAATTTCAATATATATTTTCCAACAATAAATATTTTTCTAAAAAGAAAAAAAGGAGACTATGGATAAAAAAGAGACTACTGCATAAGTAACTTAGCCAAAAAATTATCCAAATAAAACGAACTAGATCCTAGAACCTTCAAGAAAGAATGCTAGCAAAATCTAGCATGCTCTAGGACCATGTTAGAATTTCACAATAGATATGCAAAGCATTACACAAAATATGAAGAGAAGAGTGGAACTGATTGATTTATTCCAAGGATCAACTCTATATAAATAGAAAATTTGATCATTGAGAGTCGGATTACAACTCATCAGACCTGATGAAGACACCACTAAGAGTTCTCATGACACATGGAGGATTGGAAACTCAAGTGTCTATCCTAGTGGAACTTAAGAGAATATTCTCTTATTCTAACACCAAAGAAGATGTGGTAACAAATATTTCCATAAGCATTTGATACGGGGGGAAGAAAAGGGTAATGACCATTTCTGAACAAAATTGCTAATAAAATTTGATAAAGTCCACACAACACCAATGCGTTGAAGAATAAAATACAAAATATCCTGCAAGACCTTACACTTGAGAAATAAATGAGAAGTTGAGTCCCAGTCTTTCCTGCATAGAAAACAACAATTCAACAAATTGAAGCCCCTCTTACGTAAGATCTCAATAGTCAAAACCTTATTGTACACCGTCAACCAGAAGAAAATATTGATCTTCGGGGTCAAATTCTTAAGCCATATCTTTGAGAGAGGAAAATCACCATCTCCTTGGGGATAGAGAAGAGAATAAGCTACCTTAACCATAAAATACCCTTCACTATCACCATCCCACACCAAATGGTCCACCACCTCCTCATGCCACATGACATACCACCGTATTTAAAGCAAGAGAGAATCCCACGTCAGTCGATTCTAAGAATTTCTAAGGAAGGGGGAAGGAGACCAACATTGCGACCATTATGAAGAATTAGAAAATCAACAACTTTGCAACAATTGTAATTGTTATTTATATCATAAGATCTTTTTTTTTTAATTTAGTTATATGGGATTGAAATAGGGCCCACACATATTTCATCATCACCACATAGTGGTATTATAACAAAGCTTGAATATTATCCATGTATCACTTGGCAATATTGGACCTGGATCTCCTCCTTAAATATTGAGTAATCTAACCAATTGACCTAATGCCAATTAATAACATAATATTATCTATTACAATATTAGATTATTAAAATATTATGATAGCATGGTCTTATAATATGATAATATAGATACACAAGGTTTATTTTAATTTCATACAATCAATTAATAAAATTATAAATATAAATTTTTTTCAATTATTATTTATTTATTTTCATTTTTTTTTTCATGGTGCAATCGGTAGCTGCCATGAATCTGGATAGGTTTTCCAAATTTTATGGCTACCATAGTATTCTACAATGTCTGCCCCAGAATCCACCACAAAGATCTTCGCACAGTCTGCCCCTATAACCACCATGCCACAATTATTTTAAAACTTTTACACTATAGGAAAAGGACAAGTGTTAATTTCGATGAGGCCTAAGGTTTGAACCTTCGACCTTCGCCCCTTTATGGGGTTTGGTCGAACCAATTGGTTTACACCTCGGACCTATTTTTTTTAATCATATTAAAAGTATTTGAATATAGAATTATGTTTTTGTTAACTATAGCTCTCTTGTAAAGTCTAGAATCAATATTCATCTTAATTAGTGATTCCAAAATAAAATAATGTAAATTAAAATATTAAGGAATCTTGTTCTCCATGTAAATTATTGAGAAATTATGATAACAAAACATATATAGAATGGAATTTTTTTGTGTGATAAAGTGATCTTGCATATTCAAAATAGAAGATTGCCCTCATGAAAGCAACCTTGGCAATGAAATTACATTGAACATCAAACATGTGACCAAGGTGAAATGAATGACCTTTAGCCTTGTTAGATTGAAAATAAGAGCTTCACTATCCTTCTAAATAATAGGAACATATAAAGTATTGAAGCTTTTCATATTAGAGTGATTGAGCAAGTCATGAACATAAAGCAACTAAATACACATCCAATGAAGAAGCATAGCACAAGACTTGTTATACATGCATGCATTATGTGAAAAGGAGGAATTTACCTTGTATAGGTAAATTATTTTGATTATATTATAGAAATGGAATAATTTTAACAAGTAAAAAATATTTATAACTTATCCTTTAGATTTAGTCATCTAGTAAGAAGAAGAAAAATAAAACATGAATGCTTCATTGAAAATAATTTTGGGATAGCCCATGGGTTCATATCAATTGATAGGAAGTGAATCATTTCACACTCTAAACTAAGGTTCAAATCTCATGTGTGAAACTTAACATTTTATCAAGTTACATGAGATCAACCATTCAAGTACCTTGAATTTCAAGGAGGAGACCCATATTCCAGCTTACCAAGTGATACATGCATTATTCCCAAAAATGTTATTAGGATGCTATTACATCATCATAATGTAATATAGGTAGGGACCATTTCAATCATATACAACCAATTTAAAAAGTAAAAATAAGAAGAATATTGGAAACCTTAGATGGTTAGTGATTTTGAAAATACATGGAGAAGTATGAAGTAAAATAGAAGTACAATTTCTCAATAGATCCAAGAATTATAGAAGAAGACATTCATGGAGATTAATTCATTACTATATATTTAGTAATGATCGATTGCAAAGGAAAATTTAATTTTGCCTATATCAAAATGAATCATCATCAAGTGCATAGTAAGGATGATGATCCAAATATCATAATTGAAGTTATTGAGAATTTTAATGAGTATCATAAAAATTATTGAACTTAAAAAAAAAACATCTAACAACATTTTGTAGAAGAACAAAGGCATGCAAATATAATGGTCCCCTCTATAATAAGCATGTTGGTTTTGTAATTCATGACAATGCAATATTCAAAGAGTGTTGTATTTATGATAATGCATAATTTGATATGCATGAAAGTGATTCTCCAATAAAAGATTATTTTATCACTTCCATTAGAGTGTAGTAAATAATTTTTTTGGGTTGAATCCAAATAAATGATCTTAAATATACTAAGTATATTTTTATATATTAATTAAAAAATCATGGGAGTTTAAATTTAAAATTGTTATACAAACTAAAATTATAAGTAGTTGTAAAGCTTGATGTGTCCTTGAATGATATTGAAACACTTTCTTAGCTAGAAAATAATTAGTGGAAAAAATGTTTGATTATTGTTCTCACCAATCATAAAATAATTTTTATCATGTTTCATCTATATCATAACAATCATATAATATATTTTATTAGATATCAACTATATCATAATATGAGCAATTTAAACAAAAACTTGTAAATTCTAAATTATAGAGCTCCAAAAAGTATCAACTCAAAATAATATATAAGATTTTTAAAAAATGTGATAAACATCAAAATATTTAGTTCATACAAATATTACTTAAATATATATAAAGTGTATTTAAATATTAAATTTATAATTAGATATATTATATAAATAAACATTACAAAAATTTAATTTAGAAAATTTAATAAAATAACCCTATTTTTATTTTTATAATTTTAACTTCAATCCCTAATGTTTTTAGTTGCAATATCTTTACCAAAGAAATTAAGTAAAATAAAAATTAATGTATAAAATATTTGTAACGTTAGAGCTAAGTTCTATGTATGTTTAATAAAACAATTTCAAGAAAACAACAATCTATATAATATTCACTAGAATACTTGTACTAAAAACAAATTCTTATAATTTAGAATAGAAAATATAGTAAAATATCATATATCTATACCCAAATAATGTAAAAAAAATTATGTCAATAAGAAAGGGTAAATTTTCTTAGCCACTAACATAAGGTGAAATATCTTATACACACTAGAGGCAATAGATGTTAGAATACTCTCTTTGTCTTTATATATTACCAAACTAACAACCCCTAAATATAATGCTCAAGCATTTATTCAAACTTCTAAAGAGCCTAAGATAATTATTAGGGATAGTCAATGTGGTTTATTCAAAATTCTAAAGGGCCTAAGCCAATTATTAGAAATAGTCAATGTGGCTAAATTGGGGATGTTATATGGCCTTTCCTCTCCAAAATATTTTCTCTCAAAATTAATAATTTTGAGTGAATGTCCACTTTTTCCCATGTTATGTATTTGTATAAATGATCTTATCAATAGATGAGTAGCTTCTACACTTGCAAGACTAAACAATATACACACACAACTATAACATGTTTTTTGACTTTATTTTAACATGACCTTCATCTAGCTATGCAATTTTTATTTAGGACCACAAATTTTAATAAAGTATGTAATTAAGATACAAAACATGTCAAAGAGGGTGCATCTTGGATTTAGGTAGGAGCTCCAACTTACATACCATATCCCCCATCCTATGAACCACCTTGCAAAGACCACAAAATATAAGTGTAGGCTTTTTGATGTTCCTAGTTGTGGGTGAAATTTTCAAGCATGGATAGAACCTTAAAAATATCATATCACCAACTTCAAAGTGATTTTATGAGCAATATAAGTTATATTACTAATGCTTATGATTATTATCCAGCAAATTATTTTCCTTAAGTAGATGGATATTAAATTATTATTGTTGGAGTAATGTATAAAGTTGAGCAACATTATAGGACCTTAGAAGAGAATCTAATAGGTACGTATTAGTGGAAAGATGATAAAAAATGTTGTACCCCCACTTCTTAATCATATCCATTCAACCCATTGAGGGTAAACAAATCTTTTTAAAATATTTTTATAAACATAAAGTCATAATCACACATGATAGTCTTGGGCATACAATGTAATAAACAAATAGATTTAAGGAATTGCATAGCCACTTTGCTAGTGATAAATAGTTGTTGTAAGACACAAATTTCAGCGTAGTTGGAGAGGAAATAGACAACCACAAAATTCATTTTTCACTCACTAATTTAAAAAGGCCCTCAATTAAGACAATAGAGATGTGTTTCCACTAGCATTTAGGAAAAGGAAGGGCATGCAATAGTCTAGGAGTCTTGACTATTCATACTTATCCTATTGGAAAACTTCACATTCTTTAATAAAATCTTTGATATTGAATTTAATTCATTTTAAAATAATGATTAATCATGACTCATTGATAGGTATGAGGGATAATTTCTATATAATTAGTATGAATGTATGTACAAGGTATATAGTTGTTTTTTTAATTTTTAGGAAAATCATGCCCTTATACAGGTCCTAAATCATAAAAAAATTATAGCAACTTAGCTGAAAATAGCATTACTTGATAAAAGGTTATATCATACTTATATTGTTAAATTATTTTCTATCTAAAACCCAACTACATAAGATTTCATATGTACAACATTATTTATTTATAGTAGGGCATATCAATGCATAATTATTGTGTATAATTGTTCAATAAGTTACTCAATTATTTTCATTATTAAGTTCCTCTTTCTCCATATAAACAATGAAGGCATACTTTTATATGGGGTTTAATTATTAGATATAACTACATAAGTTTATATCATGTTCTTGATGTATGGGATTCCTATTTACGCATATTTTACCCATATAAAATCTATGATTTTTTTAAAAGAATGGTACTCTTAGAGAAAGCTTTAATAGAATTAGATACAATAAACTATCCTCTAATTCATCTAATATTTTTATTACTATAGCTTACATCAATAACAAAGAATGTCTATGCTCATAAATTAATTTACTTGTTTCTTTTTGTAAATGTTAGATCAATTTTTTGGGTTAAAAACAGTTTGTATAATATCATAGTAAAACAACCACCTTAAATCACTTATAAATCTTATTTATGAACACGATAGTTATAAGTATAGTCAAACTTTTGAAAAATATTATTATAGGTTAAATCATGTTCAAACTAATGTATTGACATCTATTTTCCTATCTTAAAAATTTTATTGGCTCTTATACATCTTGGTAAGAAAAAATACAAAGTTACATATATCAACTACCAAATTTTTATTCCTTCTTGGTGGAGCTCCTAGAACCTTTGTTTATTTTTTAGATCTTATTATTTTGGGGTTGAGATGTTCAATTGATGTAACTGGACCTCAAAAATGGATGTGTTGATGAAACACTTGTTAAAAAATATTGAACACAAATTCAAGGGATGATTTGTATTGTTGTAATAATATTGAAATTTCTAAAGTCATACATCAACATCTTGTTTCTATCTACATAAAACAAAATATTCTTCCACATGTAGAATATCAATTAATTTGAGAAATCAAGACCAAGGTAAAATATATACATTGAACATAAATAATTTTTTAAAATAAGTTATGAGTAGTTATTTCTAAGTTAATTTATGTATCTATTACAAGGGTTACAATTAACCATGATCCTCATAATTGATGCTCATGATACTATAAGAGGAACAAGGCATGTATTCTACCAATAATTTGAGGTTATAGAACCTTGAATATGGGTGTTTTCTAAAAATGATTATAATAAGGAGAATATGTTAACTAAAAAAATAGAAAATACACAAAATTATTATTGAATAATTTATAAAAAAAAAATTGAATACCTATAAACTTCAATTGACAAGTTTAAAAAATGAACCATTCACTTTGTCAAGATTATCTTCATATGTAAGGCTAGTATAATTGTTAAAGCTAAAACAAGTGTAAGAAATTCACGTTAATGAAATTATTATTATATTTACCATATTTGAGAATGGATATGCTATATAGCACGAAAATATATCAAACTAATAATTGTAATATACTTGTGATATTCAAATAAATTAACACAGTTTCATCATATTTTTTAAGAATTTATCTATTGCAATGCACCAGAAAGTAAAATTACCTAATAGGCATTGTAGACATGGAAACTTGACCCACTAAGGTGAGTGATTTTCCTTAGATCCCTTGTTTTCTCCTTAGAAAAGAAGGGTCATATTTGAGCCAAATTTTCTCCTACCAAATCTTCTTCTTTTCCCTCAAATCTTACATGGTTGGATTGTGCTCATAAAGATATTCCCAATAGTATATTATTTATCCCATTCTAACTTTGTTTGATCCTTTAAAATGAATTAAAACTACATAGAGGTCCAGTAGTTATGAAATAATGGTCCACTTTTGAGGGGCATGCTTTTGCATTGCAAAATCATGGTCAACCTTTGTAGGTTGTGATTTTGAATTTTAGGGTTTTCTCTTAAGAAAACTCTAATTTTTAAACTTGATTTCTTTTGAAGTCGAATTTTATTATTTTTTCCTGCCCATTCTACTTTCAAATCCACTATATAAGGAGAGTTTGAAATCTTCATTTTCCCCATCAAAACCAAGCAAGTTCAACAACAATATTTATTCAAGTTCTATTTTCTTGTGGTCTTCTTCTTATTCTACAAGTAAGCTAACTCGCAAGTATGAAGTGTTATCTTTTGAAAATTTGATATTCACTACATTGGATTGTGTTGCTAATCTTGGTGGATAAGTGTTGAATACCTAAGGAGGAATCTACTACTTGGAGGTCTCCATACCTTTTTCATGCTTCTTCACTACTGCTAGGTTGTTTTTTCTCTTCTGTATTTTATATATTAGTTAGATTTTGATTACACATCTATCAGTTCATATTTTTTGAGTTCCCCCTTTGCTTCTATGAAATCATGCTCGATCATACTAGGGTGTGATTTCACCAATCTATAAAATCACGATCATTCTTTGCGGGGTGTGATTTCACATAGACCAAATTTGGGGGAAAATTGCTACCCCTAAACCCTATATCTATATTCTAGATAATATATAGGATATACCATTGCATTTTGTACTTTGCTATATTGTTTTGTTCTGCTATATTCTGTTATGATTGTTCATCTTCCAATGTCCAACTTTTGCTTCTATTTTCAAAGGTTAGCTAAAAGGACCTAGGGGGATTTATTTTTGCACCTCTAAGAATTTTTTATATAGTGTCCTAAGAAGGCCCCTTAATACTAATCATATTTTTCAAGTTTTTGCCAAGCTATCTTGTAAGAACATGAATTTTTGATATCATTGGACAAAGGATAAAAGCTAGGATCAACCATCAGATAAGATAAGTGCCCTAAGTCAATATTTAGGTTGTTTGTTGGGTGTTTTTTATTTTTGTTATAAACCCTAGATTTGATATAAAATGAAATATATTTAATTTATTTATAGGCATTGAAAGAAAAACAACATATAGTGTGCACTTAGGGTTAATATTGTTTGTGCATTTTCTCTTGATCCCTTGCTTGAAGGTTTTCTATATTGAAACCCTATGGTTAGAAAGCAATCAAATGAAGAATCATTCTAGGGTTAGTTCTTATTTTCTTTCATACTTTATTTCTAAATTTCCCTTTATATTTTGTAGCATAAATATAGAAATGCCAAACATAGGTGATTATCTTAAATCAAATACATCAAACATTATTGAAAATACAAAGGAATTACAGAAAGTTCTTAAAAAATTCTCGGTGAACCCTCCCTCCTTATTTTACACTAAGTTTAGAGAACAATGCAACCCTTGCGGTTCACCTCAAGAATTTCTATTACGGATCAAACCTTGAGAATCGTATGCTAATAGAGTGGTTTTCCCCCTCTACACATTTGGTGAATCTGATGTGAAAATCTCTTGTTCTTTTAAAACCTTAAACAATATCATTAATTTATTTTTTTGGTTGTAGATCATTAATAACATCTTTAATAATCTTTTTGTGTGTGCTTGTTGTTAGCATTCTTTTCTATCCTTTTTCTTCTTCTAATGAGTTACTTCATTAGAAGTCAATGAAATATTCTTGAGTTTGATCATGTTCCCCAAGAAGATGATCAGATTGATAGAGATAACCCTAAACTTGATGTAGAAGATCAAGAACCTATTAAAACTAAAATAAACTATGATTCCCTTGAATATCTTAAGGGTTGCAATATTTTTAAATAATTTGATCATATTTTAGGTTTTATTGAACACCATAAGGAGGCTTTACTTAAGGCTATGGAATAGAAAGAGGTGAGACTCTTATTCCTCATTCAATCATCTCTCATAGGCATATTCATTATAACCCTTTTTTTGAATCTTTCAATCATGGTAATACTACACATCAACCAACATATGCCACTACTATAATCTCCAACGTTGGAAGAAATCCACAAGTTCCTCCAAACAGTAGTGTCACTCAAAATTATTTTCAATTTCCTCCTCAATCTGCTAATCTCAACACTTTTGCCTCTATTCCACCAAATTTTAGTTATCCTCTCTAGAAAGATATCACATATCATAATAGTATTAATAACTACAACATAAACCAAGTGCCTTTTAAACAACCTACCAATATCCCTCCCTCGAGGAATCTAGGGGTATTGCATAATAGTAATACAAAGGTGTAGAATTTGGAAAATATGGTAAAACAATTGGTTTCAAAAGTGGAGATGATTCAGCCTTCTAGTTTCACATACAACTATAAAGAGATGTGCAATCCACCTCTAGATCCTATTGTTGCTACTAGACCTTATCCTAATAATTTTCCCATGTTGATTTTGCCTATATACAAAGGAACATAAGATCCAATCAGGGTTATGCATAGCGGCTACTTATTGCCAAATTGGCTAAAATTAGAATTTTCAAAATTTGGAATTGGCTAATATTTGGGACCCTTGACTAGAGCCCATTAGAAAAAATATTTTGGGTGCAATTTTTTTGAGTCGATTTGCCCCAATTCTATAATAATTTGACCATTTCAACATTAAATTTCCAGCATTGCCCCTAATAATAGTGAACCTTCTACATGCATTTGGACACTATTCGCTTGGATTTCAAAACTGATTTGCCAAATTTTTATAAATATATTTTTAGGTTGACCCCTTACGCATAACCCTATATACGATTGAGCATCTATGAGGATTTATAATAGCTTGACATCATCTCATATATGATGGCATGTTATTATTGAATATGTTTCCTAAGAGTCTTGTTGGCATGACATTAGAATGGTACAGATGTAAGAGCATCCAGTGGTGTAAGAGTGATCTTGCATCACCCAAATTTGTATTTATTTTATTTTGTTCTAAAGTTTGTTTAGTTTTTTAGAGGATGGAGAAATAGACCCAATGCCAAAATAATCATCCCAATATCCTGAGTGGTTTGTGAGATATGTAAATTTTAAGGTCTTCTACCCTATCAAAACTAGTGAAAATCCTACTAGTAAAACTTGGAGGCCAATTTTCAAGGCTTTAGAGGCCTTTTTGAGGGCTGAAAAATGGTGTTTATTTTCTTTAAGATATGACTTGTCTGCAAACCCCTTCGAGAGCTTTCCAAAAAAATGTGCCAATAGTCGTTTTGAGCAACGAGCGATGAGTTATGACCTCGGGAAGTTTACCCCTAAAATTCAAATTTCAAATAGATTGTTCTAGGCGGGAAAATGGAAAATAGGGTATTTGAGGGAGAATTTTGAATTTGTATGGTATTGGTCTCTATAATATCCATTCTCCTTGGCAAATAATAGCAATAAAATTTTGTATTTTATTTGTTTCTATGGATTGTATGTGTTTTGGTTAATATAACTCTACTTCAAGTGGTATCAGAGCGGGAGTTCCTAAGTGTGTAAATAGATCGCCATATGTGAGATAATTTACACCATGATTTGTGGTCAATATTTATGAGAAACAAGATCAAAATACCTCCACAAAGAAACCATGGTGGTGGGAGAAATACTATGGTGATAGAAGAGGATTTTAGATCCTTGCAGAGGTAAGTTCAAGATCTACAAGAGGATATGCATAGAGGGCTTGAGCGAAGAAGATAATCTAGGAGTGAATATGAATTTGAAGAAGAGGAGGCCCAATTCAAGGAAGAAAAATAGGAGGTACATCCTACACAAGCTATATCCTAGATTGGGAAGAAACCAAAGATGGAGGTTTCTACGTATTCTAGAAATATTAATTCAAAAGAGTTGATCGACTAGATCAATGATATGGAAGAATAATTTTAGTATGAAGATGTTGAAGATCTTGAGAGGTTCAAGTTTGCTAAGACCAAGCTGAAGGGTCATGCTAGTATTCGATGGAAGGGAGTGCAATTAAACAGTGGAGGGAAGGAAATGATAACAAGGTGGGAGCGGATGGTGAAGAAGTTGAAGAGATAGTTCATTATAGTTGATTATCAGTTGGATCTACTAAATAAAATGTAAGGTTTGAGGCAATAAGGCAAGTCTGTCAAATAATACACAAAGGAGTTCTATAAGATTATAATTAGAATAGGTCATTCTAAGGCAAACAAGGAGAAGGTAGCCCATTATATAAATGGGTTGAGAGCAAATATTCAAGAGGAGTTGAGTCTGTTTAGGATTACCACCATAGAAGATGCTTACCAGTTTGTCTTGAAGGTAAAATAGAAGTTGAACATAATATTTGAAAGCAAACGAAGAGGAAGAGGTCATGGTGGAAGAACTAGCAAAAAAAATTGAGGATGAAATAAGGACCAAAAGAAGAATGGAGAAGCAAGCAAAAATCATGACCAGAAGGGGAGAATTCTTACCGCACCTATGAGCAGAATAATGGCTACCAAAGAGGAAGAGGAAGGTCTAGACAAGGGACTGGAAGAGGAGGATTTCATGGAACCCATTTCCAATGTGAGGAAGAAGGATATTGAGCATATGAGTGCCCACAATACCAAGGGGGAATGAATAAGAGGCCTAAAGGTAATGCTCGAGTTGTTATTGTAGATGAAGGTGTTGAATATGATCACTTTGAAGAAGTAGAAAGAGGACAATTTATGGTCATCAGGAAATCCTTGCTGAATGAGGAGAAAGATCCATATCAGAGGAAAAGTCTATTCTACACAAGGTATGTAATTTTATCTTTGATAATGGTAGAATCGATAACCTTTTTTCACAAGGGATGGTTACCAAATTATAGTTACAGATAAGGAGGCACCTGAATCCATGTCAAATTGCATGGTTGCAGAAGGACCATAGGGTTTTGGTCAGTGAGTAGTGTTTATTAAAATTCAATATTAGAAGTTATCGTGATGAGGTCCTATGTGACATACTACCCATGGATGCTTACCATTTTATATTGGGAATATCATGGTAGTTTGATCAACGTGTAATACATGATGTGTATACCAACACCTACTCCCTGACAAAGGATGGAGTGTACCACAAGTTGAAGCCCCTAAAGAAGGTGGACAAAAAGGTATGTAGCAGTGCCGAAATTTGTTTAGTAGATGGGAGAAAAAAATTTGATGGCCTGAAGCACAAGCATAGGTGCTATGCATTAATTCCTAGAGTTAAGGATGAGTAATGCAAAGATATCCCAGTAGAGGTCAGGTCTATTATAATAATTCCTAGATATTATGTCATATAATGTACTTGAGGATTTACCACCAGTGAGGAGATCAGTCACCACATAGATTTGGTACTGGGAGCTATTTTATCCAATAAGGTAGCCCATATAATGACTCTTGTAGAAAGTGAAGAGCTAAATAGATAAGTCCAACAATAACAAAAAAAATACTAATTCGAGAGATTTGGAGTCCATGTGTAGTACCTATAGTACTAGCACCAAAGAAATTTAGGGAGTAGAGAATGTGTATAGACTCCCGAGCTATTAAAAACATCACCATAAAATATAGATTTCCATTTCCAAGGATGGATGATATTATGGACTGTTTGAGTGGAGCCAAGTAATTCACCAAGATTGACTTGAAGAGTGGGTATCATTAGATTTGTATCAGAGAAGGAGATGAGTGGAAGACAACCTTCAAGACCAGAGAGAGTTTGTATGAGTGGTTGGTCATTCCATTTGGGTTAACCAATGCTCCAAGCACATTCATGTGACTTATGAATGAGGTATTGAAGGAGTTTCTATGAAAATTTATCATTGTCTATTTAAATTACATTTTAATTTTTAGCATGAATTTGGAGGAGCACCTACTGTATATTCAACGAGTTTTTGAGAAGTTGAGGGAGGAGCAGTTGCTGATTAATTTGAAGAAGTGTAATTTTGTGAAGGAGTTGGTGTACCTATGATTTGTCATCTCATATAAAGGTCTTAAAATGGACCCCCAAAAAATGAGGGCTATCAATGAATGGCCTACCCTAAGGAGCATTACAGAGGTAAGATCATTCCATGGTCTAGCCAATTTTTACAAAAAAAATATTAGGAATTTTAGTAGTACTTGTGCACCCCTAATGGATACAATGAGAGGGGATAAGAAGGAGTTTAAATGGACTTCAGGAGCAAATAAAATTTTTGATATGTTGAAGAAGTAGGTCACATAGTAACCTATTTTGGCACTTCCAAATTTTAATAAGGTATTTTAGGTAGATTGTGATGCTAGTGGTAGTGCCATAGGAGTTGTATTGAGTCAAGAAGTTAAACCTGTTGCTTATTTTAGTAAGAAACTTAATGATGCTAGGAAGAAGTATTCTATCTAAGATCAAGAGTTTTATGCTATAGTTTAGGCTCTAAATAAGTGGAGAAATTATTTGTTGCCAAAATATTTTGTTCTATATACTGATCATCAGGCTCTTCAGTATATTGATAGCCAAGGGAAGCTAAATCAGAGGCACTTGAAGTGGGTTGAGTTTTTGTAGAGTTATACCTTTGTGTTGAAGCATAGGAGTGGTAAGTGAAATAGAGTTGCAGATGCCTTAAGTAGAAGGCAGAACTTGTTGAAAAAAATGAAGGTGGAGATTATAGAGTTTGATGAACTTAATATTTTGTACCCTAAAGATCCTAATTTTGTAGAGAAGTGGAGGGCTATCTTAGCACGTGTTACTTTGGATAGGACTAAATGGTTGAATTTTCTAATCCAATATGGAATGCTATTCAGAGGAAACCAATTGCGCATTTCTAGGAGTGTTATGATAGAGAATTTGGTTAAGGAGAAGCATAGTGGAGGGTTTTCTAGACACTTTGGTAAGATAAGACCATTGCCCTTGTTAGTGAGAACTACTATTGACCATAGTTACAACAATATGTGAAGATATTTGTACAAAGTTGCAGAGTATACCAAATGACCAAGGATGTGAGGTAGAACACTATATTATATCATCCATTACCTGTACCTAATAAATATTTGGAAGACATCAACATGGATTTTGTTCTTGGCCTACCAATGACACAAAGGGGGAATGACTCCATATTTGTGGTGGTTGACAAGTTTTGAAACATGACACATTTCATTCCCTACCAGAAAACTAATGATGTGATTCATGTTGTAGGGTTGTTCTTCAAAAAGGTGGTATGACTATATGGTCTACCAAAGAGTATCATTTCAGACCGAAATACCAAGTTTTTGGGGTATTTATGAAGGACCTTATGGAAGAAATTGAAGATAAATTTAAAATTTAGTTCTACATACCACCCCCAAAATTATGGACAAATAGAGGTGGTGAATAGGAGTTTGGATAACCTATTGAGATGCTTAGTAGGATATAATCCCAAAGGATGGGATTTAGTTTTACCACTAGCATAATTTGTTTACAATAATTCTGTCAACAGAAGCACCAATAAATCCCCATTCCAGGTTGTATATGGGAGAAGCCCATGGAATGCTTTTGAGTTGAGGAATATGGACAGAGGGGAAAAGAACAGTGCTAAGGCTGAGGACTTTGTAGAGCACCTGAAGAGCTTGTATGAAGAAGTAAAGAAGCATATTACTAAGATGAACACTTAGTACAAGACAAGAGTAAACCAAAAGCGATGTAAACCTGAGAAAAGAAGGTTCCCTGCTAAAACTTATAACAAGCTAAAAATGAAGAAGTTTGGACCATGCAAAATCATAGAGAAACGGTATTCAGGAAATGCATATGAAGTGGAATTTTTGAGTGGGCTTAACATATCACCTATTTTCAACATTTTAGGTTTGGAAAAATACCATGAAGGAGACAATGATGATGGAAAAGTAATATAATTTTAAAATATTTTGGCATCTACTCCAGAGAGGGAAGAGATAGAAGAAATATTGGATACCCACATCGGTAAAAGTACCATAAATAGGTAGTATGAAAAATATTTGGGCAAGTGGAAGGGTAAGCCTATTGAAGATTCATCTTGGTTTTCAAAGATTGAGGTTGACCACCTTAGTTTTCCTCCAACAGAAGAGAAGTGAAGGTCACTTCTAAAATTACCATGGGTGTTTGATATAGGAGAATCTAGTGGTGTAAGAGTGATCTTGCATCACCCAGATTTATATTTGTTTTTTTTTTCTTTAGTTGTTTAAAGGATGGAGAAATAGACCCAACACGGAAACAATCATCCCAATATCCTAAGCAGTTTGGGAGATATGTAAATTTTAAGGTCTTCTACCCTATCAAAACTAGTGAAAATATACATATTTGTTTAAGAAAAAAACCCCTTATGGGGCTGCCTTGGTCTAAGAGACCACAAACAAGGGGTTCTACACCATCAAAGTCACCCGGGAGTCACACCTAGCCCTACCCACACCAACATTATCAATTGGATTTTGGGTACCCAATTCACCTTTTTTGTATGGTGGAGATTCGAACCTGGGACCTCCCTTGGAGGATTGCCCCCTCCTCTCCAACTCACCTACAACACCTAGGTAAAAATAGTGAAAATCTTGCTAGTAAAACTTGGAGGTCGATTTTGAAGGCCTTAGAGGTCTTTTTGAGGGCTGAAAAAGGGCGATAATATCCTTTGGGACTTTATTGGGCTACAAAACCCTTTGATAGCTTTCCAAAAATATGCTCCAATAGTCGTTTTGAGCAATGAGCTATGAGTTATGACCTCGGGAAGTTTTTCCTTGAAATTCAAATTTCAAATATATTATTCGAGGCGGGAAAAGAGAAATAGGATACTTGAGGGAGAATTTAGAATTTGTATGGTATTGGTCTCTGTAAGCTCCATTCTCCTCAAAAAATAATAACAGTAAAATTTTACATTTTATTTTTTCTATGGATTGTATATGTTTTGGTTAATGCAAATCTACTTCAGGTACTATCAGTTACCCAACCATTCTTTAATTTTTTTTGAAGAGACAGCTGAATTATTTGTTCAATAATTTGGTCTTTATATTGAGAAGAATGTAATAAAGCAAGGCAAAGAGGAAAATTTTTTAGAATCCTTACCTCATTGGAGGGGTGTAGTTGGATGTTTGAGATATACTTTACCTCATTAAGACATGCTTAATATTTGCAAGAAAATTTATCTTATTCATTAGAAACTATAATTAAAACATCTTTTGATTAAATAGTTGAGTTAGAAAGGAAAGTAGAAAAAGCTCTTATCAGAAGAGGATAACTAAAAGTGAAAGAAGATAAAACCATTAATTCATAGTATAAGAATAAGGATATGGTAGGTGATGGTGTAACGAATAGTAGGCATGTTAGTATTATTGTTAACAACCTATAAAATATGGTTCTTCAAAAACCTCCACAAAGGAATTTTGCAAGACTTGGCATACCTATGTAAGAAGTCGTAAAGCAACTTCTAGAGGCTAATATGATTGAATTGCCTCCCATAAGGTAACTAGATACTAAGACTAATTGGTATAAGGCAGGAAAACATTATTCATATCACAAAGTGGAAGAAAATTGTACATATTCTTGTAAGAAGTTAAAACATGTGGTACCTAATTTGATTGATGTAGGATGTATTGATATAGGGAGATCTCAATCATACAATAATCAACCTTCTATTCAGAAAGCTTTGAAAACAATCAAGATATGGGAATATTCAAGAATCCATTACTGAATCATAATTAGTAGGCATCTAATCAAGTATCGTATAAAAATGTACTTTATCATTATGATAACCATATGGTTGGTATGCTAACAACTAATTCAGAAAAACAAGTGCAAAATCGATAGATCCAATGATCTCAACAAGAGATGAGTTTTTAAACAAATATTTCCCTCTTAAATTTTTTGCAAAATTCACCTACTAATGGGGAAGCCTTGATAAAATTTCTAGAACAACAATTTGTCCCTCCATATATTTACCTTCGTGATATGGCCAATGTTGTAAGTTCTCTTGGGACACATCATCTTACATTTTTGGATGACGATATTTTTTCCTCAAACTTGTAAGAGGATTCTTCTCTTTACATCACCACATTTATTTGGGATACTTTTATCAAGAGGGTTATGATTGATAATGGTTCTTCCATCAATTTATGTACATATCAATTTATCCAAAAGTTTGGATTAAAAGAGGAATATTAAACTAAATCCAATGCAATCATTAAAACATTCAACAACATATTGCGACATTATATCTCTCCCCTTTAAATTTGGACCCAAGATATTAGGTACATTATTCTATGAGGTAGTTTACCCTGAATATTTTAATCTGCTTCTTGTACGTCCTTGGATTCATGTGATGAAGGCCATCCCTTATACTTTTCATCAGTGCTTGAAGTTTAAATTTAAAGAATAAGTTATTACCATTCTAGGTGACACTCAACCATTTGAATATTGTTCAATGGTTGAACAAGATTAGTTTGGTATCAATGTTTTTCCTTCAGTTTATTATCTATTTCTCTAAGTTTCTCATCTCAAAAACTTGAGCAATTCAATAGTTTATTAGTGAGTGAGGAACCTCTAATCAAATTTCATCATGGGATCAAGACAATCAGTTTCTTCAAGAACCTCTTCTGGATATATATCATCAATATTGTGAGCAGAGTAATGAGGATGAGGATCCTCCTTATCAATCTAACATCTTGTTTTATAATATGATAAATTTTGTGTGTTCTAATTTGCTTCTCAAAGGGACCCTACTTCACTGTCTTATAGGGATATTGTGAAGTTAGGAATTGCTCCTCCTTATGCTAAGAATAATGGTTGTGTTTGATAATGTATTGATTATCGTGCTATGGCTTCCAAATAAAAGGCTATGAAGAAGCCTCTCCATGATTATAATCATTGATATGGCTTGCCTTAAAGATTTTACTTTGATTAAATAGTCCCTTGCATGCCTATTATTTTTGTTAATATGGAAGGCACAATTAGAATGTGTCAACTATCGTTATGATTGCTTGTTTAACATAACATAAAATAAAATCAATCATTAATTAGGCATGCATTTTTGTTCTTATTATACGATACCTATTTTCTTGTTTCGCAGTTGGCCTTTGTGGGGCATGATTTTTTATTTTAGGATTTTCTCTTAAGAAAACCCTAATTTTGATGTCTTTTGAGGTCATTTTTTCTTAGTTTATTTCACCCATTCCGATTTCAAATCCATGATATAAGGACAATTTGAAATCTTCATTTTTCCCATCAAAACCAAGCAAGTTCAACAACAATTTTTATTCAAGTTCAATTTTCTTGAGATCTTCTTCTTATTCTACAAGCAAGCTAACTTGCAAGTGTGAAGTGTTATCTTTTGAAGCTTTGTTTTTTGCTGCATTGAATTGTGTTGCTACTCTTGGTGGACAAGTGTTGAATCCCTAAGGAGGAATCTACTACTTGGAGGTGTCCATCCCTTTTGCTTGCTTATTCATTACCACCATGATGTTTTTGCTCTTCTATATTTTTCATAATAGTTAGGTTTTGATTACGTATCTATCAATTTGCATTTTGTGAATTCTATTTACTTCTATAAAATCACATTTGGTCACATCGGGGCACAATTTCGTTAGTCTGTGAAATTACAATTGCTCCTTACAGGTCATAATTTACATAGAGCCTGATGAGGTACTCATGTACAATGGTTTCTTTCCTAAAAATATGGTAAAAATCCAATAGGAAAAACCATCTATGAAAAAAGAAAAAAGGAAGAGGTATATCTTAGTTTGTGAAGATTGTCCTCTTAATACAAAAAAAGGGTGAGTCACAACAACATGGCCTGATGAGGTACTCATTTACAATATATATTAGATATGGTGAAAAAACCACATGGGAAAAACCATCTGCTATGAAATAAAGAGGCATGTCTTAGGATGGCGAAGATTATCCTTAGTAACAAAAAAAAATGAGTCCCAACAACATGGCCTGATGAGGTAATCATGCATAATATATAAGGGAGAGATGATAAAAAAAACATATGGGAAAAACCCATCCTCCAAAGAATACAATAATAAAAGGAGAGGTGAAAGACCTTTGTTTCAATGTAGTTGTAATACTCCAAGTTTCTCTCGCAATTGTATGTAACATGGAGAAAGAAATGACTTGGTGAAGATGTCTACAACTTGATTTTTGGTTGGAATATAGTACAAGTATATGTCCCCATTCTGAATATGTTGTCGAATGAAGTGCATGTGTATATAAATGTGCTTGGTGCATTGATTCTCAACTAGATTGTGTGCAATATGAATTGTGCTCTAATTGTCACACCAACGAGTAATAGGTTTGTCATTGGAAAAACCAAATTCTCTTAGAATCTGAGGAATTCAAAGAGCTTCTTGAATTGCTAGAACTGCTACCCTGTATTCTGCCTTTGTAGATGATAAGACCACTACTTGTTATTTTTTGCATAACCAAGCAATTGGTGAAGAACCAAGATAAAATTTATAGCCAAAAGTTGAACATCTATCTTCTACTGAACCTGCCCAATATAAATCTGTGTAGCCAATGATATCCATGTATTTTCTCCCATATAAGAGCTCAAAGTGAGTAGTTCCTTGCAAGTAGCAGAGGATTATTTTTGTTGCTTACCAATGACTGAAATGAGGTTGATGTGAGAATCTGGATATTAAGCCAACAATATATGAGATATTTGGATGAGTATGAGTAAGGTATAACAAACTCCCTACAAGCTGACGGTATAGAGTTGCATCACATAGAGGGTATGTGCAAGAAGTACTTAGATTGACTCTAGACTAAAAATGTGTAGGATAAGGTTTAAAATCTATCATTTTAAACCTTTGAAGAATATCTAGAGTGTATTTTTATTGATAGAATAAAATTCTTGCATCTGTTTGATTTATTTGGATCCCAAGAAAGTAATGAGATAGACCTAGATCAGCCATATAATTTTTTTTAGATAGGGAGTCTTTTATAGTCTAAATGTGAATGAAGTCACTACTAGTGAGTAGTAGATCATCAACATATAGAACAAGTATGGTGATTTTTCCTTCATCTTTCCAAATATAGACTGTGTTATCACACTCACAATAAGAAAAAAATGAGGAAATAAGGAAGGAGTCCATTTTTTTCATACCAAGCTCTAGGAGCTTGTTTGAGGCCATAGAGAGACTTCTTTAGACTACAAACAAGAGAGGAATCTTGAGTGATATTAGCAGGTTGTTCCATGAATATTTCTTCATTTAAGTCCCCATGTAAGAAAGCACTTTTTACATCCATTTGAAAGACATACCACTTTTGGAAAACAGCTAGAGCAAGAACCAATCTAACAGAATCCATTTTGGCAACTGGTGCAAAGGTTTCAGCATAATCAATTTCTTCAGTTTGAGAGAAAAATTTGGCTACTAGGCAAGCTTTGTGTTTTTCAATTTCTCCATTAGGCCCATATTTTGTTCTATAAATCCATTTACAACGAACTAATTTCCTTCATATAGGTAGGGGAACTAAATCCCAAGTTTCATTTTTTATTAAAAGAAGTCATTTTCCATGGCATCATCCCATTCCTTAATACCAGTTGCTTCATTGAAGGATTGAGGATCAGAGAAAATAGATAGACAGACAAGACTAGTGCCTATGGAGTTGGTTAATTTGGATGATGGAAGATTTTGGATGTAAGGAGTAGCTTCTTTAACAATTGTGTAGACCCATTTTGGCATAGTAGAAGTAGTAGGAGTGAAAAGACTTTGAGTTGGAGTTATAGGTTCCTCATCTTGATCATCAATCTCAAAATTAATCTCTAAAGTTGGTTCTTCATTATATTAAGTTTCTACTATAGGAGAAGGCTCAATAGAGGAAGAGGATAGTTGAGGATATTTTTGAGGGAATGTTTCATCAAAATTGGACATTCCTATGAAAAATACCTCATTATTTGTGGGATCAAGGAGCATGTATGCTTTCATTTCCTCACAATAACAAATAAATATGAGATTTTTTATTTTCTTATCTATATACTTCCATTTTTTATTTGGGATGTGTGCCCAAGTAGTACACCCAAAAATCTTGAAGAAGGAGACATCCGATTTTGAGCCAGTCCATGCTTCTTTAGGAGTTAAATGATCAAGAGCTTTATGAGGTGTGCAGTTTTGAATATAGTTTGCACAATTAATAGCTTCTACCCAAAAATATTTTCGAAGATCTCTTGAATGGAGTGAAAGCATGAGGATATAGAAGCAAAAAGGAAACTCCAAGTGTGATGCAAACTGAACTAAACTTAACGCTAAATCCTATGAATTGAAAGTGCGTGGAAAGAGGGAAAGCATGAACGAATCAAAATGCAACAAAATCCAATAAGGAAGACATCCCTTTTTATTAATATGTTTTAGAACTCGGTTACAATCCTTCTCCCCCCCTTCCAAGGGCTAGGAGCGTTAAATATGTTCTTGTCACATCCATGGATGTTATTCCTTCTTTCGCATGCCCACATGTAAAATGGGTGGACCGAACATCGTCGTCGCTTGCGTTGATGATTCTTGACTCCTTGCTGCTCCTCTAATGCCTAGATCATACGTTCAATGAGACAAAAAAATGTCAGTAGCACCTGCGGATGAGATGAAACATGCAATCCCCAAGCCTACGATTAGTGCATGCAAAGAATAAATAAAATGATGACCAAAATAGATCCAAATTAGCTAAAAACTTCATAGAGGCATGAAAACATTACTAGGAGGGCACTACAAATGGAACAGTCAAAATTTTTTCCATAGATCTATATTCACTTCGGGGTGGGATGAATAGACCTGCAACAAAATTTTAGATAGCACTGTCCCAAATGTCACATCCAAAAAGCTCCAAATCTCCTAAAAAGTTGGTGTTAGCTAATTGGGGGTATTTTGAGAAGACCCAAAAGGTCAGATTTTCCCAATTCGGCCTCTATCACCAAGAATTTGATGATGCCACCTGCATGTTAGTAAAAGTAGGAAATGATAGAAACATGATAAAAGTTGCTCAAAACGATGTGAAATTTTAATGAAAAAATATCTAAGCAGCATAGAATTAGATGCAAAAATAATAGAAAGGAAATCTACCATAGATTCCTAATCATTCATGGGCATGACGATTAGACCTACAGTAGTGTGAGGGGCACCCGGGGGCAGGACGCCCACCGTTTGGGGACTAATTTTGGCACCAATCCACTTGGGATGGGTCCAAAATATCTTGTGGGGTATTTTTGGAAAATTGGATGGGATATTGTGGCCAAATTTTAGGTTTTGGTTTTGAATTTGTGCTTCCAATAACCACCCTATGACCTCCTTTCCAAAAGATATCAAGGATGTGAAAGGCACAACTCGAAAGGGTGTGGGTGTGAAAGTAAAACGACAACACTTCGTTGCTCCAAAATGCTCCTTCTCTATATATTTTGGGGTGAGAAGACTCACCATTTTATAGACCTGATGGTCTCTTTGGATGAGCATGCATAGGTGCCACTTGGCAATCATGCCTCTCCAAGGGAGGGAAGATTCCTCCCTGATTAGGGGCTTCATGACTGCCCTTGTAACTGCCTCTAACACTCGAAAAAGCTCACTCATGCTCCCATGCGATGAAGGAAGAATTAAGTGGCAGATCTGAGCTGCCATTCATCAAAATTTGACTTTTTTCCAGTCAAACCTGCTATTCATCCCACCGTAGGATGAATTCTACTAATCGTCCCTAGGTGGAATGAATACCAGTTTGTATTCGTCCCAGGGTGGGACGAGTAGGAAGCAAAGTGCCAAAAAGGTGTCAAATTGACCTCTGACCTTCCAAACTACTTTTGGGAGTGGCTAGGACCACTGTTTAACCTCTGGGGGCTGCCCTGGGGGCTGTGTGTGTCAATACGATCAGTGTTTGTAGTCACATAATCGGATTGGTGCCGTTTTGGTGTCTACATATGCCCCTTTTTAGGATGCGCTATGTGTGGTGCAGTGTTGAGAAAAAATAGATAACCAAAGCACTAATGATTAGGGTTTCTTAGTAGCCTAACCAAATTTTGATGCCCCAAGTATGGAAAGGGTATGCATTCTTGAATCCTTGCTTCTGATGAGCGAAGGAACTCAATTCAAGTGTTAACCTTTTTTGGTGAGGTGTTACTTGAGCTTGGACATTGATTAGTCATGAATAGGCAAAGGGTGCAACATTTTGTCTGTGGGAACCTTGAGTTCATGATTCATGAATGCCAAGTATTTGATCAGCTTGTGATTATTGCTTGTTTGTTGCCCCAAGTAGGGGTGTAATTATCTTTGTTAATGATTCTTTGAATGCATGCCATTTCCATGATTGGGTGTGTATTTGTTGATTGGTGACTAAGTGTGACTACCCCCTCAAGTGAAGAATCGATGAGGGAATGACCTGCATGAGGAAAATTCTGGGTCGCTTGACCCAAGATGACTTAGGTAAGGGTGCCTTCAGATGCTTATCATTGAACATGTGTGCAATTTCTTGACATTTAGACCTATTTTTGGTGGGTGTTAACCCTTTTGGTGATGCTTTTTTAGGGTTGGAATTGGCAAAAATCCATATTTTCATGGAGTGGTCCGGCCATGGTGGCCTTCTTAGGGAGTAGGGTAGTGACAGTTTGTAACACCAATGTCGGTTTTGGATGCCAAGAATTTTAGGCGCAAATGCGCATTCATTCGGAAATGGTATTGCTATTTTTGGTTGGGTTTTGACCCGTTTTGGTGACACTGTTTGGGGATGAAATTCTCAAAAATTCGTCTTCCCGTGGAGTGGTCCGGCTATGAGAGCCTTCTCAGGGAATAGGATAGTGAGGATTTGTGACCTCAACATCTATTTTGCATGCCCGGAATGTCAAGTGCAAAAGCACTCTTATCGGACACTTTTAGGGCTTATTTTTGGTGCATTTTGTGCAGTTTTTGTTGTTTTTGAAATTTTTGCTTTGTATTCATCTTGGGGTGGGACGAATTCCTATTTAGTATTCTTCCTAGGGAGGGATGAGTGCTAACCAGAGTGCTCATCCTAGGGTTGTGTGCTAAGAATGCATGGTTGGCATGGCTACTGTGAAGGCGAGATGAGGAGCTGGGGGAGGCTCTGCAAGAGAGGGATCTCTTGCAGGCTCAGCTAGCGAAGAGGGAGAGCGCATGGGATGCACATCATTGGAAGGAGGGGGATACTGATGCTACATGGGAGAGGGACCTCCTACAAATGTAGCTGGTGTAGCGTGATGATGTAGTAGCGATGTATCGTCGGTGAGAGGCGGAGTGGTGTTGGCATCGGATGGATTTGGAGGGAGAGATCATCTGCCTCAGGGGGTGGGTACCTGAGCCCTCCAAAGGTGGATTTTCACATTGGATGATGGGTAGTGATATTGAGAAATCAGCATTGTCTCATCACAGGCGATTGGATGAGGGAGGGGGTAGTAGGCGTGATTCAGGGGCTAGCAGCAGCCACCCTGAGGGGTCCCATAGGACCCACACCATAGGGGTTAGTTCTTGTCGCATCGATCCTGCATGATCATGGTAGCCAACCCCTTAGGATTTAAGGATTTTTGAGTTTGTGGATTTTGTTGTGGGGTCATAGGACTGATTTATTGTAGCCTGCGGGCATTTTTGATGATATATATATATATATATATATATATATAGATGACTTTATTTTATTTGTGCACATGTCATGATTTGATGTTATTTATGATGATTGATGAATATGGATGTATGCATGTTACGTTATATTGATGGATGCATATTTTTTTATGAAATGCAAATGTTTTATATGATATGAAAATGGAATGGATGAATTGAATGTGGATTTTTTTTTTTACGGTCGTACCATAGACTGTTTAGAATATATGGCTTTTTGGGCTGGATGATTGCTGTGTGACCGAACTTTCTTCATGTATACAGGATATTTTTGTATTTTCTGATGGCAAGATGAGAATGAAATACAGTAAGTTGATTTAGACTATACGTAGGGTTTTTGAGACTTAGATGTTTTAACAATCTAGCCAAGATTGTACTTTGATCTTACGAGACTTTTTAACAAGGTACGAATTGGACTTGTTTTTGGCCAAGTTATTTCACATCCCTGTGTGTGCAATTGAGTTCATTTATGTGGTGTTTGTCAGGATACCACCAGTGCCAGATAGGCTATCAACCAAACTTGTACTGAGGATCACCTGATTACCTCCACTAACTCCTTTGTTGTATTTAGTCAGATTAATCTGCGATGCTGTCGTAGGATACCATAAGCTAGCTCATCCACATGCAAATATTGATCTGCACACAAGTTAATGTGATAGATATATCTTCATGCGAGAAGTTTACCACGAGTGACTGATAGGATGTCCACCAAAATTAGTACTGAGGTTTTCCTCATGACCTGTCAGAATGCTGAGAGTTCCAAGGATTCAAGTTTGACTCCCTTCTTTTCTTCAATTGTATTGGGATACTTGCTCTTTTGGAGTGATAATAATCACTATTTATTTTTGTTTTTCTTTTGAGCAAGGGATTTGAATATGGAGTGATGAGAATCACTATTTTATGTGCTTTTCTTTGATGTATGCACTTTGGTTGAGATGTCAAAATTTGGAGTTTTGACTTTTGCAAATTTTTATGATGTTTGCAACTTTTTGAGAACTTGGGATTTTTGGGGAATTGGGTAGGGAAGATGCTTGTCCTTTTGCCAACTCTCAGCATTCTTGGGGTCATTCGCACAGGGGTATGAGCAAGATAATTGTTTCACTTATGGTGACCTGGATTGCTTTGCAGGTTTCATCTTTCGTTCACACAACTTGGGAATTCTTATGTGTTTCAATTTGTGTTGGGATGTTATGTACGAAGGTGTGATCCAAGTAGAACTCTACCTGTGTAAAATTTGTCTGACTTGGTACAGTACGTGGCTAGAAAGATAATGACGACTGAAGGACGAACACTCCTAATACATTAGAAGATGACAGACTATGATGTGGGAAAATAATGTGAGTGGCAATTATTTTTGATGGACTGTTTACAAAATTGGAGAAATGTGGAACAAGATGGATTGGTGGAGTAATTACAGTCTATGGTGCCTTTGACCTGTATGACCACAAATATGCAATGTATGGATGTGATGTCTAATGCAACTATATATTATTGTTTTTTTGAGGAAAAAGTTTTTTTTTTTGGGTATGGAGGTGAGATGTAAAAAGAGCTCTTTATTGTTGTGATGGTGTTGAGCATGCATGGAAATGAGATGCAAATTTTTGTTATTTTTGATGATTTTACTGTTTTTGAATTTTCTTATTTTTGACCAAGTGATTGTGGGAATCCTTGGAGCTTTTGGTTTGACCAAAGGGGTAATGGGCACATTTGGGGCCTTTTTTTGGGTTTGACCAAGTGATTATGGGAATCCTTGGGGATTTTTTATTGGGCTGTGGCTCCTTTAGATATGGAATGGCCGCAAATGACTGATGTTCAAGGGTTCTAGTTCCTTGATTCCATCAAGAGAGGCTAGCCGATATGTTCCAAGTCCTATTTTACTATCAATTACATAGTGACATAACCATTTTGCCGTGAAATTATCCCTTATATGGGACGACAAACTAGAGTTCGGTTGGTTTTCTTTCAAAACCAAGTCACCAACCTGAAAGTCCCTCAGGTGAACTTTCATGTTGTATGCTTTCTTAAGTTGCTCTTGATAGATATGCAAATGCTTGAGAGCATTAATGCATCGTTCGTCAAGCAACGTAAGCTGGTCTAATCGGGCCTGCCACGTAGTGTCATCATCGATGAACTATTGCATTGATATGCATAGGGAAGGAATTTCCAACTCGAGAGGCATGACTGCCTCAGAGCCATACACAAGCAAAAATGGTGTTACCCCAGTGGGCATCTGAATGTTAGTGCGATAAGCCCATAAGGCAAGAGGGATATGAATGTGCCAATCCTTATGATTGTATTTTTGAGGATGGCCACTAGTGTTTTGTTTTATGCCTCTGCTTGCCCATTTGCCTACGGATAATAGGGTTTCAAAAAGCTATGCTAAATTTTGTACTTTGTGGTCAAAGCACGCACGTATTTGTTCTTGAATGACGTCCCATTATCCAAAATTATCTTTGATGGAATACCAAAATGACATATGATGTTATGTAAAATGAACTCCACAATGTGGGTTCTAGTCATAGAGTTAAGAGGAATTGCTTCCACCCATTTGGTGAAGTACTCTATGGCTGTTATGATAAACGTGTGATGACCTGACGATGCAGGGGAGATCTTTTCGATTAGATCGAAGCACCACTACAAAAAATGCCAAGTTGATTGAATCGATTGCAAGGCTTGAGAAGGTACATGTGTCAAATTGGCATGATGTTGACACTTCATGCACTTCTTTACATATGCACAATAATATTGCTCTAAATATGGCCAATAATAGCCCATGCAGAGAATGTGCTTTGCGATGGCCATACCACTGAAGTGGCCATCGCACGTACCATCATGCACTTGGGTGATTGCCCAAGTGGACTCCTTCTGGTCCAAGCAACAAAGGATGATTCCTTCATAGCTACGATGGTACAAAATGTCTCCTAACAAGACATAATTAGCCACTTTTTGCTTGAATGCTCGTTTTGTGGCATGCATTAATCCAAGTGGGAGGTTACCTAACTTGAGGTAGTCCCTTATGGGTGAATACCAATCCTTTTGATCAGAAGCCTCGATGGTATGAACAGCCAATCCCTCTTGAAGTTCATCCCTAGCAAACATTGAGCAGGAAAGAACTTGTAAGAATAGCATTGTGTTGCTATTAAGGGGAGTAGGGGAGAACAAGGACCCCCAGTTGGCGTGATTCATATGATCATAGATTCAAGAGAAATTATTCAAGGATGGTTCAATCTGGATCAAGTGGATTCCTGGCATCAATTCAAAGCTTGCACGATCCATCACGGATTGTGATAGTATATTGAATTGAATGGTTGTCATATCACCAAAAATGTCTTGCGGGATTAGTGACCCCAAGGAGGCCATAGTGTCCGCAAAACGATTCGATGACCGAGGGAGTGCCTCGATGTCGTACCATTCAAGCTTTGCCAGGAATTTGTCCATGAGGGCTTTGTAGGCCTACAAAAATGGGCATTTACATTGGAATAGCCCTTTGACTTGGTTGACAATTAACAGTGAATCACCAAAGATGTTCAATCATTTGATGTTCATGGTGATTGTTGTTTGAAGACCTATGAGCAAGGCTTCATATTCGGCATTATTTTTGGTGCACGGGAAGTTTAATTTAAATGACAGAGGCATTGGATCCCCTTGTGGTGTAAAGAATATGATTCCCACACCACCACCTTGCTCACATTTAGAACCATCAAAAAATAGGGTTATGTTGACCTGTGAATCAGGATCATCAAAATTTGGTGATTTTGAGACATGGAAGACCCCATCATCAGGTAGGTCTATGACCAGAGGCTGATCGTCTTCGAGAGAAGCCTCTGCTAGTTGATCGGTTATGACTTGTCCTTTGATGGATTTTTGTCCAATAAACTCTATGTCAAATTCCATCAACAACATGATCCATTTCACCATGCGGCTACTATGATAAGTATGACTCATCATGTACCACAATGGATTCTCCTTAGACACAACATATGTAGTGTTGCTCAACATGTAGTGGCATAGATTTTTGGTAGCAAACACCACTGCCAAGCAGAGTTTCTCAATGTATGCATAGTTAAGTTCATAACTGACCAAGGTGTGGCTAAGATAGTAAGTAGCCTGTTCTTTGTGAAGTTTATTTTTCTAGGCTAGCATGGCACCTAGTGACACCTCAATAGCTGAGATGTATAAGTAGAATGACACTCCTGGTCTATGTGGTGCCAATACTGGCGATGAAGCCAAGTATTGTTTAATATCATCAAAGGTTGACTGGCACTCATCATCCCAGTGAAATGCTACACCCTTATGCAATAATTTGTTCTTGGGTCAGCACTTGTCAGATAGATGTGCTATGAAGCGCTTGATTGACGTGACCTTTCCCTGTAGGCTTCTGAGCTGCTTGATGGTAGTTGGGGGGATCATTTCAAGGATTGCCTTGACTTTTTTTGGGTCCACCTCGATACCTTGCTTTGATACTATGAAACCCAAGAGTTTTCTCGATGTGATGCCAAATACGCACTTCTTGGTATTTAGTCTAACTTTATGTTCCATGAGGTGGTCGAGGATCTTGCTTAAGTCATCAATATGATCTAAGCACAAAAGAGATTTGGCCAACAATCATCCATGTAATCTTCCAAATTTTTATGCATGTAATCATGGAATATGTATGTCATGGCACGTTGGTAGGTGGCGCTAGCATTTTTAAGGCCAAAGGGCATGACCTTATAGCAAAATGTCCCCCAAGGCATTGTGAATGCTATTTTTAGTTGGTCCTAAGGATTGATACGAATTTGATTGTATCCTAAGAAACCATCCATGAGGGATAGCATTTTGTGACCTGTTGTAGCATCTACCAATGCATCAATGCTTGGCAAGGGGAAATCATCCTTAGGACTCGCTTTATTTAGATCTCAAAAATCAGTGCATATGTGAATCCTCCCATGAGGCTTCTTGACGGGCACCATGTTGGACAACCATGGTGGGTAATCCACACAAATGACAAACTATGCATCCAACAGCTTTTGCAACTCATATTTGACCATTAAGGCCACTATTGGGTGCATCTTACATAGTTTTTTCTTAACAGGCTTGACTATCGGATCAAATTTTAGGTTATGCATGACTAGCTATGGATCTAGCCTTGGCATGTCTTTGTATGACCATGCAAAAACCTCCTTATTCTCTTTGAGAAGGGTAATGTAGTCAACTTTCTCTTCAGGGGATAAGCTTACCCCCAGCTTGATAATCTGTGGATTCATTGGATCAAAGCCAATGTCTACATCAGTTGTCTCCTCGATCGACATGTGGGATACATCCTCCAACTGGTGTGGAGTTGGGATCAAATGGATATAATTTGCTAAGTTTAAATCTATGTTGGGAACATCGGGTTCCTCCTTAGCATGGAAGATATCCTGAGTTGGCCTTGGGGTAAAATGGAGCATTTTACTAAAAGGCCAATACTCTGATGGGGATGGAGGTGAGTTGACGCAATCCTAGTCGATGGCATCTATGTCTAGATACAACGATTGTGCTAGATCGGTTGGGTTATGGATGGGGGTAGTTAAGTCAATGGAGATCATGTTGATGAAATGATTTTGGTCTCCATTATCGTGGGTGTGATGACTCGAACATTCTAGATGTTCTCTGTGCTTCGGGTCTGGCTCTAGAGGTATTGGCATGAATGGATCGGCCCTATGTGTAGATAGGAAGATAGGGTCTGCCCTTGGCACTGATATCACTATAGGGTCTCTATGTGGAAGGTATTCTTTGTATGCCCAAAGTGGGGGATTGAACACTTGTTCCCACTATGCTAGGTCTACGTACCACTCATGCCTTGGCACTATGTTTAGCTATTCAAATATGTCATTCATCTCTAAGGGGTAATGTTGTTGTCGCATATGATTGAGATAGGCCATCTTAGTTTCACCTTCATAATTTTTGTCAGAGATCCAAAATACTTCGTTGGCTCCAACAACTATTTATGACATTAGAGGTTTGTCTTGCTCGAGCAAATTTATCTGGCCCCATTGGGGTTTTTCCGCTCTCTACGATGGGGCCTGATTGTCTTGTGGTGGCACTTGCTCGATGGGAGCCACAAAAGGGAACATTGCCAAGAGGCTTTCCTAATAATCATCCATGGGGGTCACTTGTGAATGATTGCTATTTGATTCGAAGGGATCCCATGGTGCTACCTCATATTCTGACTCATCTTCTGACGATCCTTCTTGACCTTGTCTACACCTCTATTTTAGGTGTGTTCTTAAACTTTCTCCTCTTTCGAGAGAAGGGAAAGGGTTTTTAAGGTCAACGAGGTTGGTTGTCAACAATGGGAGATAATCTCCCAGTGTGTATGTCATGTTAGGGTTGGCATACGGATCTAATGCCAATCCCCCCTTGTTGCCTATTCCTAGGCCTTGCATGTTCTCTACCAAGATGTCTAAGGGGAGGGGGTGGTTGAACCCTACTCCTAACTTTTCATATGGCATTTGGTACCTTGGTTGGCAAAGAACACACACTCCTTGCTCATATATGCCTAACCCATATCCATGCCAATTGCATTGGCCAAGGTATCTCAAAGCAAATTTTGGGTTAGACAAATAATTGAAATCTTCTCCAAAGGGTTCTTCATCTTCGTCCTCTTGTAGGTATGGTTCAGTACCATGATCAAGGCCCCCATACACAAAGTTTTTCTAATTCGACAGGTAGCCTAGAGGAACAATGGTACCTTTTCAGAAGCTGAAATCCACCCTCATGGTGATGATGAATCGAATAATGGAAGCGACAGAAGATACCAGCAGGAGAAGCACGGAATTGTCGTTGGTCAAAAAAACAAAACTATGTCATGGAAAATGAAAATTTTATTGAGGTTCAAGTGTTGAAAATAGATTCATTTTGTCGGTAAGCGTCGACCTTCCAAATCGTTAGGTACCGACGAACTCTCTTCAATAAATATAGTTCCATCACTTGTCTCATGTATTTTTCTTCGTTCTTGCTCTTTCATTTTTTATTATGCTTTAGTGTCACTTGTGATCTGTGTATTCTAAATACATTTTGGAATACAATTTGTTCTTTGGTCTTATCAATTGTCTCTTCTCAATGTGGTGTTGATTTTGCCCAACTTTCACAAGTATTTTTTCACATTCAGTATCAGATCCAAGTATGAGCGTGGTCGTCTAAAATTTATACATAGAAGTGTTTGGCAAAGGACTTGCATCAGCTACACAGAACGTGGCAGCGAGGTGATTCATTTTAAAGAAAGGGAAGTTATTTTGATTTAAGGAAAACTTTTAAGGAGTGTTTGGGCTTTATTCTATCTTAGAGCAAGACATATTGGTTATTTTCGTAAAATTGGTTAAAATTAGGATTTTCAAAATAATGAATTGACTAATATTTGGGACCTGTTGAGTGGTATTTTCACCAAGTTGTGAAAACACACTCTCCAATAGGATTTGGGTTCCAAATCCCCTCTTGTAAAGAAATTAAACAAGTAACTTCTCCAAGGTCTCCGCTATGTTAGCATTTTGCACAAATAATATTGTTCAATTTGAATGCTTGGAATACCTTAGTGATTGCAAGTAACTATAAACAAGGGGCACAACTGGTTTATTTTATTTGACACTTCAATGATTGTTCGTTTGATCCGAATGAATTCGATGTGAATCAATATTAATGATAAAACTATTTTGTTTTCAGACTTTGGTAGATTTTCAATTGTTTATTTGAATGACTGTAATTAAAATAAAATTAAATTTCCTGTGAAATAAAAATGCAGAAAAATAAAGAAGTGAAAATAAAATGCAAAGAGAATGGAACTAAAATACATTCAGAATGCGGCAATCCTATTCGACAAAACCGAAGATATGAGGTTTTCTACATACAACCTAACCTATTGAACCTGCAAACATGCACAATCCAGATAAGCTAAGTGCTGGTTTCTAGGGTTTTAACTACGGTTTTCATATTTAGACATTCGCATGAAGCAACCAAGACAACTTGCATTAAACTCCATCTATAAGCCTAAAACCGGAAAGGGGAAAGATAAACATTCAATCTTGCATGCAGAGAATAACTCCTTCTTTCTTGCCAATGAGATGCAACTCTCTATAATTTTTGTATTAAAAATATGTCAGTTTACAACAACAGAAGCTTCCAGTTTATCAAAACCAGAACAAATGAAGGAAAACGCTCCTAAGCAGGCCCAGAATGGCCTATCGCCTTCAGCTCTGCAACTCTGCTCGCAGCGGTTTTCGACCTCCCTTCTGGCCTCCTTGAATGGCGTATTTAATTATTGAACAAATTGCTTCTCCTTCCATGATGGTTCGTTTCATTTTCTGGTGGCTGCTCGTTTCACCTTCCCTGACTGCGTGTGCTTTGGTTTCCATTTTGTGGCCCTTCGATGTGTTTTCTCCTCATTGGCTCGCATTCGTTTCTCTCCGTGTGTAACGGTCATCTTGAATGATCATGTAACGCTTTGTCTTATTCATTAGATTTTGTCCTTATGTCCACGTCACTATGCAGGTCCGTTACCTTGGCAAAACTAGAACATGTCATGATATCACGACACTTCTGCCTCCTTGCTCTCCTTTGTTGCTTGTAGCCACGAAAATGTAACATGTCGCGATATCGTGACACTTTTTCTCTTTTGGCCTTTCTTGTCTTATACGGTCGTGAAAATGCAACATGTCGCGATATCGCGACACTTTTCTTTTCTTGTTCTTTCTTGTCTTGTACGGTCGCGAAAATGCAACATGTCGCGATATCGTGACACTTTTCTTTTCTTGTTCTTTCTTGTCTTGTACGGTCACAAAAATGCAACATGTCATGATATCATGACACTTTTCTTTTCTTGGCCGCGATGGTGCAACATGTCGCGATATCGCGACACATTTTCTCCTTTGGCCGCGAAACTGCAACATGTCACGATATCGTGACACTTTTTCTTTTTTGGCCACGATGGTGCAACATGTCGCGATATCGCGACACTTTTTCTATTTTGGCTACGATGGTGCAACATGTCGCGATATCGCGACACTTTTTCTATTTTGATCGCGATGGTGCAACATGTCACGATATCGCGACGCTTTTTCCTTTTTGGCCGTGATGGTGCAACATGTCGCGATATCGTGACACTTTTCCTCTTTGTGGAATTTTGTTTTTTTTCCTTGATCTTTAGCCTATGGGCCACTTCAGTCTTCTTGGAACACATGCAAAAAGGTGGGTCCCCAATTTTGGGGTACATTGTGGAGCAGCCACAACAAATGGCGACTCTGTTGGGAAATGCTCCTGAGCATTTCGGTGAGAACTCAACCTGAAAACACAGACTCAAATACAAGCATCAAAAAATATCCCAAGAATGAAACTAGATGAGAAATACATGAAACATTAGAATTATTAAGCATCATCTCAGTGTGTGCAATGTGTTTCATTCCCTATCATTTGAACTTGATCAACATTCCATTTTCAGTTTCACTTATGATTTGTATGCAAGGCAATGAATGATTTGTGCAAGATTTGATGTATGATGAAGATGCTATAGATATAACAACCTACTTTGCAAAGGCTCAAACCTTCTAGTATCATGAACAAACATATCAAAACTATCAAACCCTCTTAGGACCAAATATATGCATACTAAATTAATTTATTAGATCCCAAAGTTGGTTATGTGTCACTACCATCTTGAACCCATGTGCAAGTGTAAGTGAAATCAGAGCTTTGGGGAATAAGATTCCCAACCTAAGCGAGATGGGAATTTAACCCTATCCTTACTACTTTGATCTGGAGTTCATTACCTCATCTTGAACAAAATGATTTAACCTGTTATGGATGAAACTATCAAGCTAGCCTATCTGTTTGAGCAGTTAGTGGTCTTGTTTTTAGACAAGACATGTTGCCACGCATGAGCATACTCCACTACTAGCCAGGCGTCTATAGCCCCGATGGAGGTTAACCTCATAATCCATGATTTGGCTCTACTTTTGATTTCTTGGACCTTGGGGATGACTACCCATCCTTGCAAGGGACATGTAGTACGATCCTTCCAATCCAAAATTAATAAATAAATGAAAAATATTTACTTTGGAATTTCAAGATTCTTGAATGGGCAAAATAGAAGCTTTGGGGAATCGGATTCTCAACCTAAGCGAGATGAGAATTAGACCCTATCCTTACTACTCCATGAAGGTCAAATCAGAGCTTTGGGGAGTCGGATCCTCAACCTAAGAGAGATGAGGATTTAACCCTATCCTTACTACTTTGATTTTAGGCTTTAAGCATTATGGGAGTGGTAAAAACCACTATTTTAAGGATTATGTTGCATGATAGGACAGACATGAAATATTCCTTTCGCCTCACCTTTTCTTCCAAGTATGGTTTTGACCATTTTGCTCAAGATTCTCTTTAATATGCGTAGAACGTGCTTGGTTCAAGATAGTTCGGGCATCAATTTCCAACCTTAGGATCTTTTTAATATATGTTATGTAATAACCCTAAGAGGATTCGACACCTTTTCAATGATTGCACATGAAATGAAGATGCAACCGAGATGAAATATATATGCAATGCAAAATTTAATATGAGATATGAATGCATTGCTCCTTTTGAAATGTGGATGGAGTATATATATCACCTACTTTACCATAATATGAAAAATTGACAACTTCATGCATCACAAGTTCCAAACGATATTCTTTAATGTGTTTGCAATATTCGTGGAGCTTTCTACAATACAATTCCGATGTTTCATATTCTCCAAGTCTTAGTCAACATTCATAAGGACCTAAGTTGACAAACCAAAAATGTCCAAAGGACCAACACACAAAACTTAAAACCAAAATGAGATCCATTCCAAAACCAAAACACGAAAACCAAAAGTATATACAAATGTACAAAAAGTTTGGATTATCATTTTCCCGGATCCCAAACCTGATTAGAATTCTTTAAAAGATATATGACGTGATACGCATACCAATTTTTGCAAGAATCCAACAAAAACAAGATCAAACCAAACAAAGAACCAAACCTCCACTTGCCCCTCTCACCATACCAATTTGATTTAGTTTCATTAATAATACTATGGTGGAGCTTCAAGTTTTCAAATTGATTAGACAATGATTGATGCTCAATTATTTTATGTCTATTCTTTAAGATGTTCATTTCGCACTTTGATTCATGCTGTAGAAATAAGCTTTCATTTTCATTCAATAAAGCCATAACATTAATAATATTTGGATCAAACCATTCATTAGGCAAACCTTCATTCGAATTTTGCATGGTGAAACCAAAACGGTGAGATTTTACCTTTGGCCCACTTTCATTTGACCTTACTTGAAGAGGATTTGAAAATTCCTCTTTTCTCTCATGACATTCATCATCCTGTAGCACTTGTTCTTTCTCCATGACTTGTTTATCAAAGGCACCAAACTTAGGTACCCAATCGAAAATACGTCCATCCCTTTCAAACCATAAGTCTTGTCTATCTAGGGGTGGGTTGACTAACACATTTCCATGATCAATCACCTGGGTTGTTTTGGGTAACGTGAGATTTTCAATTGGATCATCAATGATATCAAACCCAAATGATTTAGGTTTTGTAATTTTCTCATCTTGAAATGGCGTAATCATTGTAGCACAAATAAGTGGATCAAGATTTTCAATTTCTTTTCCTCCCAAGGAATCTAAAGCAAATGACTCCCCTTCTTGATTCATGGTTGTAGAATCCTTATCATGTTCCAAAATTTGATGAGATTCGAATTCCTCTTCCAAAACTTTCTCAAATTGTACAGGACTTATAGTATCCTCATGTGAGGAAGCAATTGAGTTATCCTGCATATTAATTGATGCAACAAGTTTATTAGAAGATTTAGATTGATCATATTCTTCCCATTTCTTCCATGAATCATAGTAATCATCCTCCAAGTTCAAATTGTGACGCTCAAGTACCTCTTCTTCATCTTCCGATTCATCAACATGTTTCTCATCCCATTCATCTTCACCTTCCTCATTCTCACTCTCTTGACGATATAGAGTTTCCACCACCAAAATGTTGTCCTATCCTTGTTGATGTTGGGGTGGACCCTCATTTGGCACAAGTTCCAAATCATCCACTTGCGCTTGTAGACAATGGGTATACCTAGCAATTTTGGGACAATTCCTTTCATTATGTGCCTTTGTATTATGCAATCTACACCCATTTTCCCATGCAAAATCAGAAATATTAAGAATGGAACTAGAGTGACTTGGTCCTGTGAAGTATCTATCTCGATTAGCAATAAGGGGAAGGCACACCCCCATTTTTTGGCTTCGCATTCCACTGTCTCCCTCTATTGTTGAAATTTTGATTTGGGTGAGGGGCATGGGATTCATACTTATATTTTTGAACCAAATCATTACTCAATTTGTGAATCATATTTTTGAGTTCTTCAACCTCTAAATAAATCTCTTTTGGTTGAGCTATGTTATTGCTAGTTCCAATAGGATTTGAGTAATTGGTGAGATCTTGACTTAACATTTGAGTTGGATTTTGAGCCACTTGATTTGCATAGGGATTCACACTTTGAATCAGAATTGGGTTGGGGAAAAGAACTATAGCCTGAGAATTAACCGGACTAGCTCCTCGCATAGTCTCATTGACTATTTTGCAAAAATGAAGGAATTGGGGGAATGGATGTGATTGGTTGAATTGGAATGGGTGCGTAAGCGGGTGTTGATGAATATGGTTGTTGATAAGGCAAAGCATTTATGCCTGATATTTATGGTGCCATGATCTGATTCATCATAGGAGCTTGACCATATGGACCATATTGTCCTACCATAGGCATCTGGGAAAACCCATAACCCTGTGGTGTCATTTGTTGTTCGATGGTCATAGATTCATTGTAGGCTAGAGCAAGCATGGTAACTTGAGGATTTCACCTTGCAAACATTGTCGTCATAGGATCCAATGCCCCAAAATATATTTGCAAAGCTACTATGGGATCAATGGCAAAATGCCAAATTGCTCTATTATAGCACTTCTAAAATCTCTGATTAAAAGTTCGGATTGGCTCACCCTGGACTCTTTTGCATGTAATGAATTGATTATAGATGATTGTGGGATCTAATGGTGACCTAAATTGGTTGACAAACGCATTCTCCATTTGCATCCATGACGTAATGGAACCGATAGAGTGGGCAAATATACCATTCGTAAGCCACTTGGTCTAGGCTCATGGGGAAGAGTCTACAAGCCACATCTTCATGTTGAACGTGCAATCTTATCAAAACATCCCTATAGGCCTGAATATGTTCTTCTATGGTCCTTGGGCCATCTGGTTTGTATTTGGGAAAAAATATCTCTATATTCCTAGGGATCTCGTGAATATCCCCTACAATATTCAAAGGAATGTTATGGGCTCCATACCAAGGAGGTGGTGGAGGTTGGGCCATTTGATTCAAAATCGATGATGATAACCCTACAAAACCCTGACAAAACTCTCAGTACCTCCAAGAAAACCTGTGAGACAAAGAAAATCCTATAATTAGTGAAATTCATAGAATAACTTCCAAAATCAATCCGTTAGTCATGACAGAAGGAACCTTGACAAAGCAGTATTCTAAAACAATGCAGAATCAAAACACCTTATTCCAAACATCTTATTCCTATATGAACAATCAAAAAGCATTAGGACAATGAAATAAACCGATTTCGGCCCTCCTTCTAGCACCAATCTGTTGCTTTTAAATCACAAAAACACATGTCGCGATATCGCGACACTTTTCCTCCTTGTGGTATTTTGCTTTTTTTTCTTGATATTTAGCCTATGGGCCACTTTAGTCTTCTTGGAACACATGCAAAAATATGGGTCCCCAATTTTGGGGTACGTTGTGGAGCAGGCACAACAGGACCCTTGATCAGGGTCCATTAGCCCAAAAAAAATTGGGTGAAATTTTTTTTTGGTTGATTCGCTCCAATTTTATAATAATTTTATCATTTTAAGTTTAAATTTCCAACATTACCTGTAATAATAGTGAACCTTCTGCACGTGTTTGGACACTATTCACCCAAATTTTGAAATCGATTTTTCAATATTTTATTATTATATTTTGGTACTGACCTTTTACGTGAGCAAGACTAATATCAAATTTGTGGTTTTCCAGAATCATCCCTGTGCCTATGCCATTTACTACTACCATGATGCCAATCACACCAGGACTGTCTAGATGTCACTCAAGGGCAAGGACATGACCAACATGCATGGAATGGTTGTTTCATATCCAACATTGGTGCATGGAACACTATCCGCGTGGCATTCAAGGTGCTCATTGTGAAGCCTAGTGGTGCGACAAGCTACCACCTCAGTTGTCTTCCAACTTGTTACAACCCTAATATAGCTAGTCGATTATATTATTGTTTTCACCATTATTTTTCATTGATTTAATATTAATAGAGTAGGTTGATTTATATTTGTTCATCTATCATCATTTATATTCATTTGCATTATTTGCAAGGACTAAGCCCTCCTTAGTGGTGAAGGACTTAGCCCTCCTAAAGTGGTAAGCATTATTTAATTTTTATTGTTGATTCTCCCTTCGAATGTTTGTATACACTGTATTTCTCCAAGTGGTATCAGAGCATCGATCCTAAATTGCACAAGTTTTTTTGAATTAGAACAATATTTAATTCACCAGGAGAGAGTTCGTTTATCGGGACCAAAGCTTCTACGGCTATACTAGATAATCCTCCTATTAAAATTTTGGTGGCTACAAATCATTGTTACATGACAAATTTAAATGAAGGAACAACATAATCCTCCTATTAAGTTCGATGGATGCAAATCATTGTTACACGACAAATTTAAAGGAAGGAACAACTTCATCGTTTAATTTTCAAAGCTCTAGACATGGTGATAAAAAAATTAAGTGAAGATCTATCGAATATTTTCTAGTCAAAGAATATTGGTAGTGAAGCATTGTGGTGGAAGGTTACAATCGTTTGAAAACTAGATCATAGCTACATCAGAATTTAGGCTCGACAGGAAAAAATAAACACACACTGAAGCAAGTTGTGAAGAACACAAGCTTATACTGATAGGGGGGTGAATAGTATAGCGCCCACTTTTTACTTTCTTTCCAAACCAATATCAATTAGTGTCCTTAATTGCAATAACCAAATATAGCAGTGTGCATTAATGACATAGATAGCAATAGTAAGCAAGTGCACAAATCACCACACATAATTGAGACACAAGATTTAACGTGGTTCCCCCAATGTGGGGTAGTCCACAAGATAATATCCTTATAATATTTTATAAAGAAATAGGGATCCTTATCCCAATACAAATGATTACTTTGATCTGCTCAAAGCTAGGCTATCCTAATCTTCTCATGTGGGCTCCACTGATCTTCTTAGCTAGGATATCCACTGATCTACTTAGCTAGGCTATCCATTGATCTACTCAGCTAAGCAATCCATTGATCTGCTCAACTAGGCTATCCACTGATCTACTCAGCTAGGCAATCCACTGATATTCTCAGCTAGGTAATCATGATATGATCAGGTGGACTATCCACTGATCTTTTGAGCTAAGAAATCCATTTATCTGCTCAGCTAGGCAATCTTGATCTGCTAAGGTGGGCTCTCCACTGATCTTCTCAACTAAGAAACTAGTGTTGGTATGTTTTCCTATTTTTGTTCTATCTCTTTCATTACTCATAAATCTACCTCAATGCCTTCTCACAAGGCTCAAAAAATCCTACTCAAAGTATGTCCCAAATTTGCACTCAAGACCTTCACAAAAAGGCTCAAATAATCCTACTCAAATGATGTCCCAAATCTATCCATATATCTATCCCAAAAGCCTTCTCAAAGGCTCACTCAATCATGCACAAAATTTTCCTCAAATCTGTCCAAAACTTCTATCCCAAAAGCCTTCTCAAAATCTCAATCAATCATGCTCAAGTAGAACTTAAATATCATCCACAAATATATCCCAATAGCCTTCTCAAAGTTTCACTCAATCATGCACAAAAGCTGCCTCAAATTTGTCAAAAAAAATTGTCCCAAAAGCCTTCTCAAAGACTCAATAAATCATGCTCAAGTAGAACTCAAATATCATCCACAAATCAATGAAGGCGAGGCTCAATGATGAACTCAACAATAAATGGCAATGTATTCTTCAATGGATGACAACAATGATCCACAATGATCTCAACAATGTATGACAAATACTCAGTAAAATGGATGATAATAATTCTCAATAATTAACTCCATGTATGACAAATACTCTCTCAAATGGATGATAACAATGCTTAACAATGAACTCTCAAATATATGGCAAATGATCTCTCTCAAATGGAAAATAAAAATGCTCAACAATGAATGAAAAATATATGCCAAATGAGCTCTCTAATGAAAACCTCTCCAAGAAATAAAAATGAGGACTTTAACCAACCAAGGACGATATGCACAAGTGATAGCAATAGGTTCTTAATAATATCTTCCTCATGCAATATCAATAAGCTCTCAAGAAACAAGCACAACTCCCTCAAGCAAAGAGCTCTCAAATAGCTAAAAATGATCTCCTCAAATGAAAGATAAAAGTATCCACAAGTGACTATAAAATGATCTCCTCAGTGGTCTCACATAGTGGCAATGTACTCAACAAGTAACCAACAATAATCTCTTCAAGCAATGGCAAAAAAATCCTCAATAATGGCAATACTCTCAATGAACTCCACTAAAGCAATAATGAACTCAAGCATAAATTTTATCCACAAAATTGATTTTCTAATCTATCCACTTCTTCTTATAGCTAAGGCACACAATAAATAAATTTATCTTCAAATTCAAACCCTAACTCATGTTCATGTCTTCTAATTCAATGTGGCAATTAACTAGGTCTCAAGTTTCTAGTTTAATTTCATAATTAAATCATGCACTAGAACAAATAACAAATTCAACACTTTTCAACCTTATGACTCCCTAATTTTTATTAATACATACAATAAGCACCTATGCTATTATTTTTAATTCCACACCTTATAACTCCACATACAACAATCACAAATATTTAACTTCAAACCTTATAACTCCCTAAGCACATACAACAATCATTTATTTTTACTAAATACCTTATAACTCCCTAGTTATAATAGAAATGATTTTCAATGCACCAAAACTTTGGCAATATCAAATATTACTATGCGCTACAGATAAATACATTTTTATGAAATGCCTTTTCCAAAATTATTGTGCCTTCACCATATTTGAAATTGTTAATGCCTTGCTAAAAATTAATGTACCTTTACCATCTTCAAAATCATTAATGCATTGCCAAAAACAATGAGCCTTCACACCTTTGTGGGAGTTGAACTTTGTTCCTCTCACTTAGCGTTGTGAAGCGCTTACCACGTAGGCGTTAGATCATGTTGGGATTTAATCCCAAACACCCAACTTTTCCTGCACTCAAATATTAAAACTCAAATTGCCTTACCAAAACACTTTGCCCCTGGAGGGATTCAAATAGCAAACTTGCCTTGTGCAAAGTTTGTGCGCTACCAATTGCACTATAGGCTCCTGCGTGATGTCACTTTCCCATGATATCTCCTTGAAATTGCTCTCAAAAAAAAAATATCTTTCTTTATTTCTTCGTTGGTCCCCTTTCGATGATTCTCTCTCATGTGCTATATTCCCAATCACTTATAAACAAAGGTTTTACCTTTTGTTTTATATGCACCTCCATTCCTTTGAATGACATTGGCAAATTTTATTAATCTCCTCAACCATTGCATGTCGACACATACTAAAATTCAACTTTAGACCTCAAAATTATTAAATAAGAATTTAATAATTCACCTCTTAACTTTGAATTGGGATATCTCCTTCATTCTTTTAAATTTTGCCATGAAACTTTTTGCACCTAGGTTTTATTTAAAAAACCTTTTCATCCATCATTATTTGGAGAAGTCTTAGCATAGTGGTTTTAATGAAAAACCCTTTCCAATGGTTTTAATAAAACCTTTTCCATTGGTTTAAATAAAAACCTTTACCATTGGTTTTAATAAAAACCCTTGCCATTGGTTTTAATAAAAACCTTTACTATTGGTTTTAATAAAATCAATTAATATGATATTTAAAAATTAAATATTATATGCCTCTTGTGCCACAAAACCCTATATACATCCATGCTCTCCAAAATATCATAAATTATTATTTATGAAGTGCTTTTGCCACCAAAACTCAATGTGATCCATGTGACATCAATGGCAACACAAAATAACTCAAATTTCAAAAAATATCCCCCTTTGTCATTGATGGAAACACCTCTAATGCAAATCACCACAATCACTGCAAAAAACATCTCTAAGAATCAAATGTGCTCCCCCTAACTCAATACTCTCTATGGAGGCTGCTCCCCCTATCTCAATGCTCTCTTTGGAGGTTGTTGCCCCTAACTCAATGCTCTCTTTGGAGGATTCTCCCCTAACTCAATGCTTTCCCCCTTACTCAAATCTCTCCCCCTTTGACATAAATGGAAAATGGAATACCTATGGGGCTAAAATATATAACTTTAAAGCTTAGCCCCCCCACCACCTTCTCTCTTGAGATGATTAATTTTGGGGTGGGAGTACTTTTACTCCCAACTGTTATCTCAAATTCTCAAATGTTTCTCTTGGTAATGGTTTTGTAAATATGTCTGTAATCTAATATTTTGTAGGAATATATTCCAATATTACTTGTTGCTCTGTAACCTACTATCTTAAAAAGTGATACTTGATTGAAATGTGCTTTTTCCTGGCATGCATTACTGGATTCTTCGAGATACTTATAGCACTAGTATTATCACACATAATAGGAATGGGATGATCATGTTCTATAATGAAATATTTAAGAGTCTATTTCATCCATAACACCTGTGAACAACATGCTACCGCTACAATATATTCTACCTCTATTGTGGAAAGTGACACTGATGGTTTTTTCTTGCTTAGCTAAGAAACTAGTTAATCACCAAGAAAGAATGCTCCTCTGCTTGTGATTTTTCTATCATCAATATTTCCTGCCCAATCTACATTTGTGTATGCTATGAGAGTGAACTTACTACTTCTAGGATACCATAGACCATACTCCATTGTTCCTTTGAGATATCTAAGTATTCTTTTCATTGTTGTCACATGTGATTCTTTTGGAGATGCTTGAAATCTTCCCACTAAACCAGCTACCTATATTATATCTGGTCTCTTGGTTGTAACATATAACATAATACCAATCATATATCTGTATAGAGTTTTATTTGCATTAGAAGATTAATCATCTTTGCTTAAGTTGCATCCTGTAACCATTGGAGTGCTAATTGGCTTATTGTCTTCCATTTTGAATTTCTTCAACGTCCCTTTTATATACTTTGTTTGTGAAATAGATATCCCTTCTTCTAATTGTGAAATCTCTAGTCCAAGAAAAGAGGTTAATTCACCAAGCATAGACATTTCAAACTCATTATTCATTTTTCTTGCAAACTCTTGACACATTTTGTCATTGCTACCCCCAAATATAATATCATCCACATAAACTTCCACAATCATCAAATCATTTCCCTTATTTTTTATATATAGATTGCTATCAATTGTTCCCTTTTTGAAACCTTGTTCTCAAATATATTTATCCAGTCTTGAATACCATGCTCTACGAGCTTACTTTAATCCATAAAGAGCATTTCTCAATCTACATACATAATCTGGCTTATCTGCTTGATTAAACCCATCTGGTTGTTCAATGTAAACTTCTTATTCTAAGTGACCGTTTAGAAATGTTGATTTGACATCCATTTGATATACTTTGAAATTCTTGTAACTTGAAAGTTCTAAAAACATCCGTATAGCTTCCAATATTACAACTGGTTCAAAGGTCTCATAAAAATCAATTTCTTCTAATTGTGCATATCCTTTACACACCAATATTGCCTTGTTTCTGATTAGTTGACCATCTTCATTCAATTTGTTCCTATAGACCCATTTAGTACCAATTACATTTTTTCCTTTGGATGTGGAACTAATTTCCAAGTATTACTTTTTTCAATATGATCTAGTTCTTCCTTCATTGCTTTAATCCAGCATACATCACTTTCTGCATCTTTTAAATCCTTTGGTTCTATCTTGGATAGTAGTGAAACATTTGCCAATGATCAAGTCCTCTAGATGATTTTTCTGAATATATCTTGATGAATTTTTGGATATTCTGCAAATCTTCTTCAACTGAATCTTCACCCATTTCTTCCTGAAAACTTTGTTCTTCTTCAAGAATATCTTCCTGAGATGGCTCATTTATTCCTGTTCTTTCATCAACTCTAACATTTATACTTTCAATCATGGTGTGTGTTCTTTTATTGTATCATCTGTAGACCTTACTCTTTGTAGAGTATCCAAGAAAAATACCTTCATCACATCTAGGATCAAACTTGCCCAAGTCCTTATCCTCTCTTTTGATATAGCATTTACTTCTAAAAATTCTGAAGTAGTTTACCGTAGGAGGTCTTCCTTTCCAAAACTCATATGGAGTCTTATGTTGCTTCATTCTAAGTTGATATCTATTCATAACATAGACTGTTGTACCGATTGTTGCTATGAGAGTGAACTTACTACTTCTAGGATACCATAGACCATACTCCATTGTTCCTTTGAGATATCTAAGTATTCTTTTCATTGTTGTCACATGTGATTCTTTTGGAGATGCTTGAAATCTTCCCACTAAACCAGCTGCCTATATTATATCTGGTCTTGTGGTTGTAACATATAACATAATACCAATCATATATCTATATAGAGTTTTATTTGCATCAGAAGATTAATCATCTTTGCTTAAGTTGCATCCTGTAACCATTGGAGTGCTAACTGGATTACTGTCTTCCATTTTGAATTTCTTCAACGTCCCTTTTATATACTTTGTTTGTGAAATAGATATCCCTTCTTCTAATTGTGAAATCTCTAGTCTAAGAAAAGAGGTTAATTCACAAAGCATAGACATTTCAAACTCATTATTCATGTTTCTTGCAAATCCTTCACACATTTTGTCATTGCTACCCCAAAATATAATATCATCCACATAAACTTCCACAATAATCAAATCATTTCCCTTATTTTTTATATACATATTGCTATCAATTGTTCCCTTTTTGAAACCTTGTTCTCAAATATATTTATCTAGTCTTCAATACCATGCTCTGCAAGCTTACTTTAATCCATAAAGAGCATTTCTCAATCTACATAAATCTAGCTTATTTGCTTGATTAAACCCATCTGGTTGTTCAATGTAAACTTCTTCTTCTAAGTGACTGTTTAGAAATGTTGATTTGACATCCATTTGATATACTTTGAAATTCCTGTAACTTGAAAGTTCTAAAAACATCTGTATAGCTTCCAATATTACAACTGGTGCAAAAGTCTCATAAAAATCAATTCCTTCTAATTGTGCATATCCTTTACACACCAATCTTGCCTTGTTTCTGATGACTTGACCATCTTCATTCAATTTGTTTCTATAGACCCATTTAGTACCAATTACATTTTTTCCTTTGGATGTGGAACTAATTCCCAAGTATTACTTTTTTTAATATGATCTAGTTCTTCCTTCATTGCTTTAATCTAGCATACATCACTTTCTACCTCTTTTAAATCCTTTGGTTCTATCTTGGATAGTAGTGAAACATTTGCCAATGATCATGTCCTCTAGATGATTTTTCTGAATATATATTTATGAATTTTTGGAAGGTATATTCTACAAATCTTCTTCATCTAAATCTTCACCCATTTCTTCCTAACAACTTTGTTCTTCTTCAAGAATATCTTCCTAAGATGGCTCATTTATTCCTATTCTTTCATCAAATCTAACATTTATACTTTCAATCATGGTGTGTGTTCTTTGATTGTATCATCTATATACCTTACTCTTTGTAGAGTATCCAAGAAAAATACCTTCATCACATCTAGGATCAAACTTGCCCAAGTCCTTATCCTCTCTTTTGATATAGCATTTAATTCTAAAAATTCTGAAGTAGTTTACCGTAGGAGGTCTTCCTTTCCAAAACTCATATGGAGTCGTATGTTGCTTCATTCTAAGTTGATCTCTATTCATAACATATATTGTTGTACCGATTGCTTCCTTCCAAAACCCATCTAAGATTCTTGATTAATTTAGCATTTCTTTGGCCATATTCTCAAGAGTTCTATTATTTCTTTCTACTACTCCATTTTTCTGAGGAGTCCTTGTTTCTGAGTATTCTTTTCTGATTCCATGTTCTGCACAAAACTTAATGAATTCTGTAGATATGAATTCCCCTCCTCTATCTGGTCATAGACACTTGATATTATTTCTTGTTTAATTTTCTACCATTTCTTTGAATACTTTGAAATATTCAAATGCCTCTAATTTCTCTTTCAAAAAAACAACCGAAGTCATTCTGGAATAATCATCTATGAACAACATGAAGTAGCTTTCACCTTGCAGGATTTTGATTCTCATAAGACCACATAAATCAGTATGAATCAATTCTAAAACCTTGGAAGAGGAATATTCTTTTGCCTTTAAACTTGAACTTGTCTGCTTTCCATACTGACACTGTGCACAAATTGTATTTGAAGGTCTTTTTATCTTCGATAGATCTTTGTTAATTTTTTTGTTGCTTATCCTTACTATGTTGTCTAAGTTAAAATTACACAACCTTTTATGCCATAACCAACTTTCTTCTTCTCAAAATATACTATGTTTTTCTCTTTTTATTTTGCTGAGCATGTAGAGATTGTTATTGGTTATTTATGTATTTGCAACAAGCTTCCATATTTTTGTTTCCCTGATTTTGCATCCTGTAGAGGAAAAAGTAACTATGTACCCTTGATCACAAAGCTAACTTACACTTAGTTGATTATGTTTTAGGCCCTCAAAATAGAGTACACCCTGTGTAGTAGGCTTTCCATCATCCAAACTTAAGGTTCCTCTCCCTTTGATTTTAGCTAAAGCATTATCATCAAATTTCACTGATCTACTATTGTTCCTCTTAGAGAAATGAATTTATCCTTATACCCAGTCATATTACTAGAGCACCCACTGTCAACATACCATTTTTCCATCCTATAACCCAGTAGAATTTGCCTTCAAGCTTGTTAGTATTTCTGAAGGAACCTGCTCTGATACCAATTAAAGAAAACAAACTTATACTGAGAGGGAGGGTGAACAGTATAGCATCTAATTTTTACTTGCTTTCCAAACCAATAACAATTAGTGTCCTTAATTGCAATAACCAAATATAGCAGTGTGCATTAATGAAATATATATCAATAATAAGAAAGTGTACAAATCACCACACATAATTGAGACACAATATTTAACATGGTTCCCCCAATGTGGGATAGTCCATAAGATAATATCCTTATAATATTTCACAAATAAATAGGGATCCTTATCCCAATACAAATTATTACTTTGACCGACTCACAGCTAGGCTATCCTAAAATACTTAGGTGGGCTCCATTGATCTGCTCAGGTAGGCTATCCACTAATCTGTTTAGTTAAGCTATCCATTGATCTGCTCAACTAGGCTATCCATTGATTTTATCAGCTAGGCAATCCACTAATCTACTTAGCTAGGCAATCATGATCTACTTAGATGGGCTATGCATTGATCTACTTAGCTAGGCAATCCACTGATTTGCTTAGCTAAGTAATCCTAATCTTCTCATGTGGGCTCTCCACTGATCTACTCAGCTAGGCAACTGGTGTTAGTATGATTTTCTATTTCTATTTTATCTCTTTAACTGCTCACAACTCTACCTCAATACCTTATCACAAGGCTCAAAAATTCTTGCTCAAATTTTATCCCAAATCTGTACTCAAGGCTTTCATAAAAAGGCTTAAATAATCTTGCTCAAATGTTGTCCCAAATCTATCCACAAATATGTCTCAAAAGCCTTCTCAAAGGCTCACTCAATCATACACAAAAGCTGCCTCAAATCTATCCAAATTTTTTTTCCCAAAAGCCATCTCAAAGGCTCAATCAATCATGCTCAAGTAGCACTTAAATCTCATCCACAAATCTATCTCAAAAGCCTTCTTAGAGGCTCACTCAATAATGCACAAAAGCTGCCTCAAATCTATCCATAAATTATGTCCCAAAAGCCTTCTCAAAGGCTCAATCAATCATGCTCAAGTAGCACTCAAATATCATCCACAAATCAACGAAGGCAAGGCTCAATGATGAACTCAACAATGAATGGCAATGTGCTCTTAAATGGATGACAACAATGATCTTTAATGTGTATGACAAATACTCTCACAAATGGATGATAAAAATACTCAAAAATCAACCATGTATGACAAATACTCTTTCAAATGGATGATAACAATACTTAACAATGAACTCTCAAATATATGGTAAATGAGCTCTCTCAAATGAATGATAACAATTCTCAACAATGAATGACAATATATGGCAAATGATTTCTCTAATGAAAATCTCACCAAGAAATAACAATGAGGACTTTAAACAACCAAGGACAATCTCCACAAGTGATAGCAATAGGTTCTCAATAATGTCTTCCTCATGCAATATCAATAAGCTCTCAAGAAACAAGCACAACTCCCTCAAGCAAAGACCTCTCAAATAGCTAACAATGATCTCCTAAAATGAAAGATAACAGTATCCACAAGTGACTAGAAAATGATCTCCTCAGTGGTCTCACATATTGGTAATGTACTCAACAAGTAACCAACAATAATCTCTTAAAGCACTGGTAAAAACCTCCTCAATAATTGCAATACTCTCAATGAACTCCACTAAAGCAATAATGAACTCAAGCATCAATTTTATCCACAAAATTGATTTTCTAATCCATCCACTTTTTCTTAATATCCAAGGCACATAATCAAGCAATTTTTCTTCAAATTCAAACCCTAAATCATGTGCATGTCTTCTAATTCAAGGTGGCAATTAACTAGGTCTCAAGTTCCTAGTTTAATTTAATAATTAAATCATGCACTAGAACACATAACAAATTCAACACTTTTCAACCTTATGAATCCCTAATTTTTATTAATACATACAACAAACACCTATGCTTTTATTTTTAATTCCACACCTTATAACTCCACATACAACAATCACAAATATTTAACTTCAAACCTTATAACTCCCTAAGCACATACAACAATCATTTATTTTTACTAAATACCTTATAAATCCCTAGTTATAATAGAAATGATTTTCAATGCACCAAAACTTTGGCAATATCAAATATTACTATGCGCTAAAGATAAATACCTTTTTATGAAATACCTTTGCCAAGATTATTTTACCTCAACCATCTTCGAAATCATTTAATGCCTTGCCAAAAATTAATGTGCCTTCACCATCTTCAAAATCGTTAATGCCTTGTCAAAAACAATGCACCTTCACACATTTTCAAGAGTCGAACTCTATTCCTCTCACTTAGCACTATGAAGCACTTACCACATGGGCATCAACCCACATTGGGATTTAATTCCAAACACCCAAATTTGCCTGCGCTCAAATCTGAAAACTCAAATTGCCTTCCTTAGAAAAACACTTTGCCCCTGGCGGGATTCGAACAACAAACCTATATTGTGAAAAGTTCATGTGCTACCAACTACATTATAGGCTCCTGCATGGTGTCACTTTCTCGTGTTGTCTCCTTGACCTTGCTCTCAAATGAAAATTATTTTTCTTTATTTCTTCGCTGCTCCCCTTTCGATGATTCTCACTCATGCGCTATATTCCCAATCACTTATAAACAAAGGTTTTACCTTTTATTTATATGCACCTCCATGCCTTTGAATGACGTTGGAATATTTTATTAATCTCCCCAACCATTGCACATCAACGAATAATAAAATTTAACTTTAGACCTTCAAATTATTAAATAATAAATTAATAATTCACCTCTTAACTTTGAATTGGGATATCTCTTTCATTATTTTGAATTTTGCCATGAAAATTTTTGCACCTAGGTTTTATTTGTAATTTTTTTTCATCCATCATTATTTGGAGAAGTCTTAGCATAGTGGTTTTAATGAAAAACCCTTTCCAATGGTTTTAATAAAAACCCTTTCCATTGGTTTAAATAAAAACCTTTACCATTGGTTTTAATAAAAACCCTTGCCATTGGTTTTAATAAAAACCTTTACCATTAGTTTTAATAAAAACTATTAATATAATATTTAAACATTAAATATTATATGCCTCTTGTGCCACAAAACCCTGTATACATCAATTCTCTCCAAAATATCATAAATGATTATTTATGAAGTGCTTTTGCCACCAAAACTCAATGTGATCCATGTGCCATCAATGATCCATATGAAATCAATGACAACACAAAATAACTCAAATTGCCAACAAGTTGGAGATGTGAGCAATAATAAAGCATGCGATAAATTAATACATCAATATAATCGAAAGAAAAAAATACATTTCACATTTTGGTTTTTATACGATGGACTAGGGTTTTCAAGAAAAACAAGCAGTACCAAATCACATCAACCACCATCTAGGATGCCTCTTTTGAAGCTAACCAAGTATACATGTTCAAGTTAAGCAATTAAAATACAAGCACACATCCAAGCATCACAACGATTAAAGGAACGAGCAATAAAATACATGCATCTAAGTTAAGTACATGAAATAGCAGAATTTATAAAACATCCACATATTCAAAGAGCAATTTACATATTCAAATAACAATCTCTCAGTCCTACCAATCTAAAGCATTAGAGGAGAGCAACAATTACCAATCCAAGCAAGCATTCAAAATCCTAAATTTTTTGCTCTAGCCAATCAGTAATCAAGGTACTCCTATAAACATTAGGTTTTATAAAAAATTACATTTTATTTCACCAAAATATTCAGAGTAAACAATTGGTATTATCCTACATTCAATAGTAATTATGTCGAAACAAGTTTATAAGCACCTATGCGCAAAGGCTTAGTTGTATATTTGGTCGCATAAGTCTCATCCATGTGTAGCTATTCGGTAAGTGTGACTTATCACACTACATCACCTGACTAATTCTGCCAAGTTCAAATCAATACGGTACATAGTTTTGTGTTGGACGTATCCAAGTTTAAGTTATGTAGTAAAAAGGGGTTGTCATGGTATAGCCATTGGTGGAGTAAAAGGGGCATTGCCTCAAATTTGACCACCAAGTTATCACGTATAGTCTCGTTAATCACTAACTAGCTATTGGAAAGTGATCATTGATATTCAAATTCCAATTCTTAAAATTTTAATTATGCATTGTAGTTGGATTTCAATTTCGCATCGTAGTTGGAGCAATCATTGAGCGAAAATAAACCAAATATTTTTCTCAACCTATCAAAATTTTGGTATTCAAGGTAAATTTTGAGGAAATTAACATTACCAGCAATGCTCGGTAGTAGATATTTTTTTTATTGATAACTTTTAGTAGGAATACAAATTGGTACAAATTAAGTGCATGAGTGGTGTTGTGGCTGCTCCACAACGTACCCCAAAATTGGGGACCCACCTTTTTGCATATTTTCCAAGAAGACCGAAGTGGCCCATATGCTAAAGATCAAAGAAAAAGCAAAACACCGCAAGGGAAAAAGTGTCACGATATCGCGACATGTTGCATTTTCGCGGTCCAAAGCAAAGAAAAAGTGTCGTGATATCGTGACATGTTGCATTTTCATGCCAAAGAGAAGAGAAAGAGCAAGAAAGAAAAAGTGTCGCGATATCGCGACATGTTGCATTTTCATGGCCAAAAGAGAAGAGAAAGAACAAGAAAGAAAAAGTGTCGCGATATCGCGACATGTTGCATTTTCATGGCCAAAAGAGAAGAGAAAGAACAAGAAAGAAAAAGTGTCGCGATATCGTGACATGTTGCATTTTCGTGGCCAAAAGAGAAGAGAAAGAACAAGAAAGAAAAAGTGTCGCGATATCGCGACATGTTGCATTTTCGCGGCCAAAAGAGAAGAGAAAGAACAAGAAAGAAAAAGTGCGCGATATCGCGACATGTTGCATTTTCACGGCAAAAAAAGAGAAAAGAAAAAGGAGGAAAAGTGTCGCGATATCGCGACATGTTGCATTTTCGCGGTCCAAAGCAAAGAGAAAGAGCAAGGAGAAAAAAGTGTCGCGATATCGCGACATGTTGCATTTTTGCGGTCCAAAGCAAAGGAAAAAGTGTCGCGATATCGCGACATGTTGCATTTTCGTGACTCAAAAAGGGCAGGCAGGCAGAGAAACAAAAGTGTCGCGATATCGCGACATGTTGCATTTTCGCGACTCAAAAGGGGCAGGCAAGCAGAGAAACAAAAGTGTCACGATATCGCGACATGTTGCATTTTCGTGACTCAAAAAGGCAAGCAGGCAGAGAAACAAAAGTGTCACGATATCGCGACATGTTGCATTTTTGCTCAAAAGGGAACAAAGTAGTGGACAGTGCATCTGATATTAGTGATGAACACCAGGATAGTGAAACTGAAGACTGCATAATGACGTGGACCTATAAGGAATAAATCGAAGATTGAATAAGGTAATTTGTCACATAAGGACAAAATCCAATGAATAAGACAAAACGTTACATAAGGAATCTTTAATGATTTGAAATCATTTAAGATGGTCGTTACACATGGAAGGAAGCGGACGCATGCCCATGTGGAGAAAAGGAAACATTTTTTTTTGAAATCAAACGAAAAGTGAAGAAAACCAAACAGAGGAAGCCAAACCATGGGAATGAAACGAAGGGCCACAAAATAGAAATGAAAAGCCTTTTTGGAAACCAAAACACATGCATGCACAAGGGAAGGTGAAACGAACAGCCATTGGAAAATGAAACGAAAAGCTTCCTAAAAATTTTAAATACGCCAGGCAAGGATGTTTTGAGGGGTTGGAAACTGCTACGAGCAGAGTTGCAGATTTGAAGGCAAGAGGGCCATTCTGGACCTGTTTGGGCTATTTTTCTTCCATGGACTGGTTTGGGAAAACCAAAAATTTCTGTTATTGTAAAATGACAAATTTTTAATACAGAAAATTTTAGAAAGTTGCATCTTATGGACAAGAAAGGAGTCATTTTCTGCATGCAAGATTAAATGTCTATTTTTCCCCTTTTCATATTTTAGGCTTGTAAATGGAGTTTATGCAAGTTTTCTTGGTTGCTTCATGCGAATGTTTAAATCTGAAAACCTCATTTAAAACCCTAGGAGCCAACACTTAGCTTATCCGGATTGTGCTTGTTTTGCAAGTCCAATAGGTTAGGTTGCATGCATGAAAACCTCACATCTTCGGTTTTGTCGGAATAGGATAGCATCAAACTGAATGTATCTTGTGTTCCATTTTCTCGCATTTCATTTTCATTTTTCTGCATTTTATTTTTCCAGAAATTTTAACATTTTTTTTAATTTTCAGGCATTAAAATAAACATTTAAAAAATTTCAAAATCCAAAAATAATTTCACCATTGCGTAGGTTATACTTCAGACTTCCAATACGCACTTTGAAATTTCATTTTCGGAGTTGTTTAGTATTTTTAAAAATTCATCGAAGTTGCTGTTTTACTGCAGATTTTAAAAAATCCAAAAATGGAAAATTTCCATTTTAAGGTCAAATTTCATTTTTTCAGTTTTGTTTTGCACTCATGAGCCTATGATGACATTCCCTTCATGAAAATTCCAATTTCATTGAAGGAGTTATGTTTTATGGCATTTTCACAAATTTCCATTTTGGGCCTAAAATTACCCTCTCTTCATAAAAATTCTAATTTTATGAAAGAGGGGTAATTTGAATGACATTAAGTATTTATTTTACATCGTGGTCATATGAGGGCCAACTCACATTTGCTTTATTTTGGTTCAATGAACAATCACTAAAGTTTCATGGTAAAATAAACCAACATTGCCCCTTGTTTACAGTTACTTGCAATCACTAAGGTGTTCCAAGCATTTAAATTGAATATCTTTATTTGAGATTACTAATACACATATGCAAATGCTAATATAGCGGAGACCTTGGAGAAGTTGTTTGTTTAACTTCTTTGCAAGAGGGGATTTGGAACCCAAATCCTAAAGGAGAGTGTACTTTCACAATTGGGTGAAAATACCACTCAACATTTTGGCGCTAGAAGGAGGGCCTTCTTTATTGCTTTGTGATTGCGATCTGTTCTAACGATTAACGTGGGTAGTTTTGTTTCCACCTATTGTGCTTACAGGTATAACATTTATTTGTTTCATTTTGCAAATGAGTTGAGAAAAGTCTTTTAAAGTTCTAGAGTTTTCAAGATGGCCCAACCTGAGTACATAGCTACTAGGTCCAAAACCACAGGGGAAACTATTTTCCAAAGCCTTTCTCCCACTTCTAGGAAGCCGAGAAACAAAACATTAGAGATCGAAATACCACCCAATGTACTTGAGTTAGGAGCTTCTTTAGACTCAAGTACGTCTAGTGGGCCTGAGCCCACAATTTCAAATGTGACAACTACACCAAGTGCGTTTGTCCCCATCATTACAAGTGTCGCCATTGTTCCTATAGGGTCGATACCTTTGAATAACATGGCCCAACAACAACAACAACAACAACCACCTGCCCTTTGGTATGGTGTGCAAAGTTCTCCCTTGGATATCCCCGGGGTAGTCCATGACTTGCCTAGAAATATTGAAAGGGGATTGCCTAAATTCATGCATGATGGTCCCATAACAATTGAAGAGCATGTCCAAATTTACAAGGATTACATGTTTAGACAAGGAGTTACCCATGAAGATATCGCTTGTCAAATTTTCCCTGCTAGTCTAGACAGTACGACCAATGAATGGTACAAGAATCTTCCCGTAGGGTCCATTACTTCATGGGCCCAATTAGAAACTGCCTTTATTAGCCAATTTCGAATGTTGTTGGATCCTTCCATAATTTATAATTTATTCGTATCATGCAAAAGGTTACCCAATGAGCCCATAAGAACATTCAATCAGAGGTTCCAAAAGTTGTATACAAATTTGACTCGCCACTTTGCAGTAGATCCTGCGGTGGCCCTGCAACTATACTTTGGAGCTTTAGATCCGTTAACATCCTTGTTGACTAGAAGGAATCCTCAGGTTACGACGCTTTCATTAGCTTATGCGGAGACAATGACCCTTGAACAACAAATGAATTTACCAGGAGTAGGGTTGTCTCAATTGACTGGGATGGGACAATATGGTCCATACAATCAATTCGCCATGATGAATCAATTAATGGCACCACAAGTTCCAACAATGAACAATTTCCAACAACCATCTCAAGTCGCATCATTTCCCACTTATCCTAATGCCTCTGTTCCAACACAGGCATTGATTCCAAATAACCCGATGACCTTGCCTAGGTTCAGTATGGGCAATAACTTGTTGACCATACCTGGGTTCACTCCGATTAGTACGCCAAGCCCAATGACTTATCCAACAATCACTCCTATTCAAAGTGTGAATCCAGGATGGAATCAAAGTGCCCAGACCCAAGCCATTGTACCTGTTCCAGAGGTGGCTAATGCAGCAAATACAACTGGGCCCGGAATTACAGTGCCCCAACCACATGGGCCTGAATCCGTGATAGAAGACATGAAGGAAACATTGGCCAAAGTTTTGGTAACTGTGGGAAATGTTAATAAAAAATTTGACCAAGTCATGGGTCATAACCGACCTCATAACCATAGAGGAAAAGGAACATACAACACACATCCTAATAATGGACGAGTACCCAATCCCGTAGCCAATCAGGCAGATGTCTCGAAATATTTTGGAGAGTTAGGATCTTGTGATAATGATTGCCCACACTGTTGCCATGGAAAGCAGGAGTCTATATTGACTGAAGTTATACATTCCCAAGAAAGTGAAGAAGAGGAGGATGTGGAGTTTTTTGGAAAAGAAGATGAAGAAACATTGGAAGTTCATGCCAATAAACGTTTTGGGAAAGGAAATCACAAGTATTACACAAGGAGTTCTAAGGATCCCAAAACTTCCTCTACCCCTCCAAACAACCCATTACTTCCTCCTGATTTCAAAGGAGATGTTAATCCACCTCCTCCATCAATGGTGGAGAAGTCTAAGTTGGTGCAAAACATGTCAAATTTGGAAAAACCCACTTATGACTTGATAGAAGACATGAAGAAAACTAAGGCCAATGTCTCAATGTATGATATGTCCCAACTTTTAGGCCAAGAAGTAAGTCCACCAAAAGGTTTGGATCCACCTACCCAAGTTCATGAAGCTAAGGGTGTTGAATCCCAAGTGGTTTTGAAAAGGGAAAAGCGAGACGTACCCCCATTTCTTATAACCATTAGAATTGCTGGTAGAAATCTACACAATTGTCTAATAGATTCAGGGGCCTCTGCTAGCATTATGCCCCTAGAAATCTATCAAAAATTGGGACTTACACCAAAACCTTCTAAAAGCAAGGTGGTGCAACTGGATAGATCGGCCATGGAGGCAATGGGAGAATTAAGGGATATTCTTATTCAGGTCAACTCAGAACCTAGGGTTCAACATCACATAGATATATTGGTACTTAACATTCCTATCAAGTATGGCATGGTGTTGGGAAGAGATTGGAGCAAGAACTTAAATGGATACATTGTAACAGACTCTTCACATATGTGGTTGCCTTGGAGAGGAGTGGCCAACCAAATTCGAATTGATAGTGAACCTAGGCTCAAAGAAATGATAACAGAATACAACAAACCTAATGAGATTCAATACATTGAAACTGAATTAGGAGCCTATTGCTTGGACGTAGAAATTCCTGAGAATTCTCAAAATGGAAGTATTGGATGCAATGATTCTGAAGAACACCATAAGGTTTGGACTTTAAGATTTGATGGATCCAAGTCCAAACAAGGGGTGGGAGCTGGTATTGAACTTTCATGTCTAGACAGAAAACCTATGTTGGCTGCATATAGATTACAGTTCCCAGCCACCAACAATGTGGTAGAATATGAGGCCTTGATTTTTGGACTGCAATTGGCCCTTCGGAAGAAAATCAAATGTATCAAGGTCTTAGGTGATTCTGAATTGGTGGTAAAACAAGTTAAAGGACAATATGCATGTAAGAACAAGCGGCTCAGCCTTTACCAAACCAGAGTTAGAGATTTAATAAACGAATTTGATGCTTTTAACATATCTCTAATCTCTAGAAAAGGCAATCATTTGGCAGATTCTTTGGTCGTAGCTGCTAGCATGCTTAAACCAGCGGATCACAAGAAGTGCAAGAAATTTTCCATAGAATTAGTCCCTTGCCCCTCGATACCTGATAACGTCACGAATTTCCAAGTCTTTGATAGTGACAGACATATATTCAACTTTGTCACTAATTCTGGTATCTTTGAAAATCAGGTCATTGATGAAGACGAGAGGGGGCAAGAAGAAGCAGAATTGAAAATGGAAGCTACTGGAAAATGGAATGAGATGCCGAATGGGATGGCCTCATTAGAGAAAATGTTTGATATTGGATACCAACCGAAAGGAGGGAGAAAAGTTCCACCTCCCAAAGAGGCTTGTGACTCAATCAATATTGGAAGTGCAGAAAACCCTCGTGAAATACTCATTGCAAAGGCATGTACCGAACATGAAAAGAATTCCATTGCCAATGCATTGAAGGAATACATAGATTGCATAGCTTGGAGCTATAAGGAGTTGAGAACTTATGATCAGAATGTTATAATGCATACAATTCCTTTGAAGCCAGACTCCAAACCTTTTAGGCAAAGACAGAGGCCAGTCAATTCGTTACTAGAGCCCTTGATAGAAAAAGAGGTAAAGTGACTATTAGAAGCTAAAATCATCTTTCTTGTTAGGCATTCCACATGGGTTGCTAACTTGGTCCCTGTGAGGAAAAAGAGTGGAGAGATAAGGCTATGTATTGATTTTAGAAATCTGAATAAGGCCTCACAAAAGGACAATTACCCTTTACCTACCATTGACGAAATCCTTCAAAAGGTAAATGGGTCGGAAATGATGTCATTCCTAGATGGCTATTCAGGATACAATCAAGTCCTCATCCATCCTAATGATAGGATGAAAACCGCCTTCACCACAAAGTGGGGCACTTTTGCATATAGGAGAATGCCTTTTGGATTATTGAATGCAGGTGCCACATTCCAACGAGCCATGGACTTTGCCTTTAAGGGGCTCATCGGTAAGTGCATTATTGTCTATGTAGATGATATTCCCATATTTTCTAAGAATAGGGAGAACCATGTCAAAGATCTAAGGAAAGTTCTCCAAAGGTGTAGGGAACATGGCATTTCACTCAACCCAAAGAAGTGCATTTTTGGGGTAACGGAAGGAAAATTATTGGGACATGTAATATCCAAAGATGGAATTTCCATTGATCCTGAAAGAATAGATGCCATACAATAGATTCCTTTTCCCAATAGCAAAAAAGAATTGAGATCATTTTTTGGGAAAATTAATTTTGTTAGAAAATTTATTTCAGGTTTTTCAGAAATTGCAAAACCCTTGAACGATATGTTGAAGAAAGAGGCCCAAATCAAATGGACGAATGAAAATAGGGATGCTTTCAAAAGAATCAAGGATGCGATTTCTAGAGCCCCGGTTCTAGTGAGTCCTGATTATGCGAAACCTTTCTACATCTACACATTTGCTTCAGACCATTCCTTTGCGAGTGTTCTAACTCAGAAGAGTGAACGCAACATTGAAAATCCTATTGCATTCCTTAGTACTCCTCTCAAAGATGCGAAATTGAGATATTCCATCTTGGACAAACAAATGTATGCCCTATTTAAGACTCGTAAAAAATTCAGACATTATATAGTCCACAGTAGGGTGTTTGCTATAGTCCCAGATCCTGCGGTTAAAGCCATGTTTATACAGAATGAACTGGGTGAAAGACGAGGTAAGTGGATCTCAACTCTTCAAGAATTTGATCTTGAAATTCAACCTATGAAGATAGTGCGGGGACAAGGGTTGGTTAAGGCCATGGCGGAAAATGATCCCTTAGTTTCATGTCAGCATTATGAAATAGCAGATATAACTGAAGATGAGTGGTATGTAGATGTTGTGTATTTCTTACTAAATGGTAAGTGTCCACCACATTTAAATTCTACTCAACGAAGAGCCTTGCATCTAAAATCTGCTAATTTTCTAATCAGATCCGGTGCATTATACAAGAAAAACCATGAAGGAATTTACCTTCGTTGCGTTGATCGAAAAGAGGCAGCTCAAATACTCGAGGAATTCCATGGTAAGTATGGGACAGGGCATGGGTCTGCTAATGCCACAACCCATCAAATCCTTAGAGCTGGTTACTATTGGCCTCAATTGTTCAAAGATGCTCATGCTCATGTGAGGTCATGTCATACTTGTCAAATTGCGGCAAATAGAGAAAGGGGTGCTTCTATGCCATTACAATCTGTAATTGAGTCTAGACCTTTTGCCCAATGGGGTTTGGATTTTGTTGGGATCATCAGTCCCAATTCATCCGATTCCCATAAATACATTCTCACAGCTATAGATTATTGCACAAGGTGGATGGAAGCTATTCCCACTAAAAATGCCACTTCAGAAGTTGTTATTAAATTCTTAGAGGATAACATTGTCACTCGATTCGGAATGCCTAACTCCATTGTAAGTGACAACGGTTCCGCTTTCTCCTCTCTGGAATTTGCAAATTGGGCATTCGACAACATGGTGAGTTTGAAGTTTTCTTCAAATTATTATCCACAAGGTAATGGCTTGGCTGAGTCTTCTAATAAGAATTTGTTATGTGTCATTAAAAAGTTGCTTGAAAGAAATCCTAGAGATTGGCATAACAAACTTAAGTTGGCTCTTTGGGCTGATAGAATCAGAATCAAGGAATCATTAGGAACATCTCCTTACCACTTAGTTTATGGACAAGATCCTATTTTTCCCACAAATCTTAAGCTACAAACATTACATTTCATGAAATATTACCTTGGAACTGATAATAAACTTGAAACTAGACTAACACAATTGATGCATCTAGATGAAAAGAGGGATGAGGCTATGCTTCACTTTAGTAAACACCAAGATGTAGTAAAAAGGTGGTTTGATAAAAAGTCTAGAGTCAAAACATTTAAAGTTTCAGATTTAGTGTTGTTGTGGGATAAGAGACATGAGAGGAAAGGAGATCACGATAAATTTGATTACTTGTGGTTGGGTCCTTACCAAATTTCAGAAGTCCTAGGTGAAAACAACTTTAGATTAAAAACCTTGGACGAAAAATATTTGGCTTTACCCGTCAATGGGCTGCATTTAAAACACTATTTCCAGGCCTGAAATGGCAAGGCCTTGTATTATATGTAAATTTGTCATGCTTTGTTTTGTGTGTGCAGATTTGATTTTGTTTTGGTGTGTTTTAGGCTTTTGCCTTCAACCTTTATTTTAGCATGATGAGGTTGTTCTGAACAAGGTTTTGAGGCATTTTGATTGCATTGTTCTTTTCTTAGCTTGGTGTGTTGGTCATGGGACCAGTTTTGGGCTTGGTATATAGTAAAAAAAAAAAAAAGAAAAAAAGCGAGATGTCAACTTATGTCCTTATGAATGTTGACTAAGACTAAGAGAATATGAAACATTGGAATTGTATTGCAGAAAGCTCCACGAGTATCGCAAACACATTAAAGAATATCGTTTGGAACTTGTGATGCATGAAGTTGTCAGTTTTACAAATTATGGCAAAGTAGGTGATATACTCCATCCGCATTTCAAAAAGAGCAATGCATTCATCCATATCTCATGTTACATTCCACATTGCATATACATTTCATCTCAGTTGCATCTACATTTCAAATACAATCATTGAAAAGGTGTCGAATCCTCTTAGGGTTATTATATAACATATATTAAAAGGATCCTAAGGTTGGGAACTGATGCCCGAACTATCTTGAACCAAGCACGTTCTACACATATTAAAGAGGATCTTGAGCAAAATGGTCAAAACCATACTTGGAAGAAAAGGTGAGGCGAAAGGAGTATTTCGTGTCTATCCTATCATGCAACATAATCCTTAAAACAGTGGTTTTTACCACTCCTATAGTGCTTAAAGCCTAAAATCGAGTAGTAAGGATAGGGTTAAATCCCCATCGAACTTAGGTTGAGGATCCAATTCCCCAAAGCTCTGATTTGATCTTCATGGAGTAGTAAGGATAGGGTCTAATTCTCATCTCGCTTAGGTTGAGAATCCGATTCCCCAAAGCTTCTATTTTGCCTCCATCACGCTTTAAGAAATTAAAAGCATGATCTACACTCAAGAACTTGAAGTTCCAAAGCAAATATTTTTCATTCTACTTTTATTGCATCATTGATATTGGATTGGAAGGATCGTACTACATGTCCCTTGCAAGGATGGGTAGTCATCCCCAAGGTTCAAGAAATCAAAAGTAAAGTCAAATCCTGGATTATGGGGTTGATCTCCACCGGGGCTATAGACGCCTGACTGGCAGTGGAGTATGCTCATGCGTGGCAACATGTCTTGTCTAAAAGCAAGACCACTGACTGCTCAAACGGATAGGCTAGCCTGACAATTTCATCCATAACAGGTTAAATCATTTTGTTCAAGATGAGGTAATGAACTCCAGATCAGAGTAGTAAGGATAGGGTTAAATTCCCATCTCGCTTAGGTTGGGAATCCTATTCCCCAAAGCTCTGATTTCACTTACACTTGCACATGGGTTCAAGATGGTAGTGACACATAACCAACTTTGGGATCTAGTAAATTAATTCAAGTATACTCATATTTGGTCCTAAGAGGATTTGACAGTTTTAATATGTTTGTTCATGGTACTAGAAAGTTTGAGCCTTTGCAAAGCTTGTTATATCTCTAGCATCTTCACCATACATTAAATCCTACAGGAATCATCCATAACTTCTCATACGCATGAATCATAAGTGAAAATGACAATGGAAAGTTGAACGAGTTTCAAACGATAGGGAATGAAGCACATTGCACACACCGAGCTGATGCTTAATAATTCTAATGCTTCATGTATTTCTCATCTAGTTTCATTCTTGGGATATTTTCTGACGCTTGTGTTTGAGTTTTGAAGGTGTTCAGGTTGAGTTCTCACCGAAATGCTCAGGAGCATTTCCCAGCAGAGTCACCATTTGTTGTGGCTGCTCCACAACGTACCCCAAAATTGGGGACCCACCTTTTTGCATATTTTCCAAGAAGACCGAAGTGGCCCATATGCTAAAGATCAAAGAAAAAGCAAAACACCGCAAGGAGGAAAAAGTGTCGCGATATCGTGACATGTTGCATTTTCACGGTCCAAAGCAAAGAAAAAAGGAAAGAAAAAAAAAAAAAGAACAAGAAAGAAAAAGTGTCACGATATCGCGACATGTTGCATTTTCGCGGCCAAAAGAGAAGAGAAAGAACAAGAAAGAAAAAGTGTCGCGATATCGTGACATGTTGCATTTTCGTGGCCAAAAGAGAAGAGAAAGAGCAAGAAAGAAAAAGTGTCGCGATATCGTGACATGTTGCATTTTCATGGCCAAAAGAGAAGAGAAAGAACAAGAAAGAAAAAGTGTCGCGATATCGTGACATGTTGCATTTTCACGGCCAAAAGAGAAGAGAAAGAGCAAGAAAAAAAAGTGTCGCGATATCACGACATGTTGCATTTTCACGGCCAAGAGCAAGAAGAAAGAAAAAGTGTCGCGATATCGCGACATGTTGCATTTTCGCGGTCCAAAGAAAAGAGAAAGAGCAAGGAGGAAAAAGTGTCGCGATATCGCGACATGTTGCATTTTCACGGTCCAAAGCAAAGAGAAAAAAGTGTCGCGATATCGCGACATGTTGCATTTTCGTGACTCAAAAAGGGTAGGCAGGCAGAGAAACAAAAGTGTCGCGATATCGCGACATGTTGCATTTTCGCGGCTCAAAAGGAGAAGGAGGCAGAGAAACAAAAGTGTCGCGATATCGCGACATGTTGCATTTTCGCGACTCAAAAAGGGCAGGCAGGCAGAGAAACAAAAGTGTCATGATATCGTGACATGTTGCATTTTTGCTCAAAAGGGGTAAACAAAGTAGTGGACAGTGTGTCTGATATTAGTGATGAACACCAGGATAGTGAAACTGAAGGCTGCATAATGACGTGGACCTATAAGGAATAAATCAAAGATTGAATAAGGTAATTTGTCACATAAGGACAAAATCCAATGAATAAGACAAAACGTTACATAAGGAATCTTTAATGATTTGAAATCATTTAAGATGGTCGTTACACATGGAAGGAAGCGGACGCATGCCCATGTGGAGAAAAGGAAACGTTTTTTTTGAAATCAAACGAAAAGTGAAGAAAACCAAACAGAGGAAGCCAAACCATGGGAATGAAACGAAGGGCCACAAAATAGAAACGAAAAGCCTTTTTGGAAACCAAAACACATGCATGCACAAGGGAAGGTGAAACGAACAGACCATTGGAAAATGAAACGAAAATTGTTCCTAAAATTTTAAATACGCCAGGCAAGGATGTTTTGAGGGGTTGGAAACTGCTGCGAGCAGAGTTGCAGATTTGAAGGCAAGAGGGCCATTCTGGACCTGTTTGGGCTGTTTTTCTTCCATGGACTGGTTTGGGAAAACCAAAAATTTCTGTTATTGTAAAATGACAAATTTTTAATACAGAAAATTTCAGAAAGTTGCATCTTATGGACAAGAAAGAAGGAGTCATTTTCTGCATGCAAGATTAAATGTCTATTTTTCCCCTTTTTAGATTTTAGGCTTGTAAATGGAGTTTATGCAAGTTTTCTTGGTTGCTTCATGCGAATGTTTAAATCTGAAAACCTCATTTAAAACCCTAGGAGCCAGCACTTAGCTTATCCGGATTGTGCTTGTTTTGCAAGTCCAATAGGTTAGGTTGCATGCATGAAAACCTCACATCTTCGGTTTTGTCGGAATAGGATAGCATCAAACTGAATGTATCTTGTGTTCCATTTTCTGCATTTCATTTTCATTTTCTGCATTTTATTTTTCCAGAAATTTTAACTTTTTTTTAATTTTCAGGCATTAAAATAAACATTTAAAAAATTTCAAAATCCAAAAATAATTTCACCATTGCGTAGGTTATACTTCAGAATTCCAATACGCACTTTGAAATTTCATTTTCGGAGTTGTTTAGTATTTTTAAAAATTCATCGAAGTTGTTGTTTTACTGCAGATTTTTAAAAAATCCGAAAATAGAAAATTTCCATTTTAAGGTCAAATTTCATTTTTTCAGTTTTGTTTTACGCTCATGAGCCTATGATGACATTCCCTTCATGAAAATTCCAATTTCATTGAAGGAGTTATGTTTTATGGCATTTTCACAAATTTCCATTTTGGGAGCCTACTAAATTACTCTCTCTTCATAAAAATTCTAATTTCATTAAAGAGGGGTAATTAGAGTGAGCATTGAAACACATTTGAAATTGAAGAAATTATATCGTGGTCATATGAGGGCCAACTCACATTTGCTTTATTTTGGTTCAATGAACAATCACTAAAGTTTCATGGTAAAATAAACCAACATTGCCCCTTGTTTACAGTTACTTGCAATCACTAAGGTGTTCCAAGCATTTAAATTGAATATCTTTATTTGAGATTACTAATACACATATGCAAATGCTAATATAGCGGAGACCTTGGAGAAGTTGTTTGTTTAACTTCTTTGCAAGAGGGGATTTGGAACCCAAATCCTAAAGGAGAGTGTACTTTCACAATTGGGTGAAAATACCACTCAATAAGTTGCAAGTGGAATAAAGGACCAAACTGATAATTATGTAGCACAGATAAAACAAATGAAATGAAAAATTATGTAGCACAAATAAAACAAATGAAGTACCTTCACTAAGAATACCTACATGGAATAAACGTACACAATATAACTCTCCTTTACGCATTAATAGTTTTGATCCCAACCATCCTACTATCAATCCCATGGCACCTTCCAACTCTTCCCATGAAAATATTGCACATGAGGAAATGGAAAACACCAATGCCAGTAACCAAGATGTCCAATCATGTATATCTCACCTAGTGACTAGTATGAACTCCATGACTACAATGCTGCAATAGTTATTGAATAAACCAAACCAAGAATCTCCTCATTCCCCACATAACTACCATAGAATGTATGCTAGTGAGGATTAGGATATAGATGAATATTATCAAGCAATATGACCTATAGGTGTTAATATCCCACGTGTTGATATACCTACATTTGATGGTAGCGATCCACATGGCTGGATAGCTAAAATAAAAGGCATTTTAGAACTATATTAGGTTCTCGAGTCCAAAAAAAAATTTTATGCTTCATCCAAACTAGGTATAGAAGCTTACCAATTATTTGCTTGGCAAAAAAGTTAGCATAGTTGACCCATAATATGGCTTGAATTCAAGAAGATTTTTTCAAAATATTTGATGAAGGAAGTTCATTCTCATACATGGTTCATTTTTTGGCACTTTAAAAACTAGTTTAGTAAGGGATTATATTTCAGAGTTCACTAGTCTTCTCTCTTATATAGGAAACTTACCATTGGATGTGGTGGTATCATATTTTATACATGGTTTGAAAGAGAATATTTATATTGAAGTAGACCTACATGATCCATACTCCATAGATGAAAATATAAATATTGCTAAGTTGGTTGAGAAAAAGGTGCAGAATCAGACACTCTTCATACGTGACTCCTATAATCATCCTCACTATCGCAACAATTTATTTCATAGAAATGAGAAACCATCAATATATTACTACTATAAATATCAAAATCACCATCCAAAATATCAAGCATGTGTACCAAGACAAAACATGCAAATAGAATATGATAACAGCAAAGAAAATGAAGAATAAGAGGATATTATTTCACATGATGCTCGTGTGCCCGAAGAACAAAATAGACAAGATGAAGCAACATGCGATGAAGATGCTATGACTATATTAGTACATGCTCTTATGGTATTAACATCTCACAATACAATCAAGGTACTAGTATTCATTCAATAGAATAGGATAAATGTGTTAATAGATTCAGGTAGTACTCATAACTTTATTGACATAAAAACTGCAAAGGCATTGAACTTATATATTCACTCCTCTAATAAAGATAAGTTTCAAGTTTTGGTTGCAAATGGAGGAAATGCTCAATGTATTGGTAGAACATCTTCAGTCTCAATACAAATGGGTATTTATACTTGGCAAGGAACTCTTTTTATTATGAGTTTAGAAAATTTAGAGGTTATTTTGGGAGTTGAATGGTTAGAAAAATTAGACATGTTTTAAATTTTAGAAAACTATTTATGGAATGGAAATAAAATGGAAGGACTATTCACCTACAAGGAATTACAACTCCTCCATAAAATATAGTGAGTTCATAGTATGGAAAAAATGTTAACGAAAGGAAGTTATGGATTCATAGATCAAATCAATTGTGTGAAAAAGCAAGCACAAGATAACCTTGAAATTCAATCAAAGGATCTTGAGGATATTGTGGCTAACTATGATGATGTTTTCCAAGAACCAAAAGGACTACCTCCCAAATGATCTCATGACCATGCCATACACCTATTTCCAAGAAGTATTCCTCCTAATGTTCATCCTTATCGTTACCCTCAACCTCCAAAAACAAAAATTGATAAAATTGTCCAAGAAATTTTAAAACATGGAGTTATTCATCATAGCACTAGTCCTTATTCTTCACCAGTGGTTTTGTCCCATCGTAAGGATAATTCTTGGAATATGTGTCTTGATTTTCATCCTCTAAATAAAATCACCATCAAGGATAAATTCCCTATTCCTATCATTTATGATTTATTAGATGAATTTCATGGTGCAAAATTTTTTACAAAGTTGGATTTATGCTCTTTTTTTCACCAAATCGGAGTAAGGGATAAGGACATTCCTAAAACCGTCTTTCGTACTCATGAAGGTCACTATGAATTCCTTGTCATACCTTTTGGTCTCACTAATACCCGGTCCATATTCCAAAGTCTCATGAACCATGTGTTTCATCCATTCCTTCACAAATTTATCTTAGTCTTATTTGATGACATTCTCATATATAGTAAAATATGTAAGGACCACTTGATGCATGTGGGAAAGGTTCTTCATTTCTTACACAAGGAAAAGCTTTTTATCAAACATTCTAAATGCTCTTTGGTGTTCAAGAAGTTGAGTATTTGTTTCATATCATTTAGCATGAAGGTTTTAAAGTGGATCCTAATATGATTAAGGTCATTCAAGAATGGCCTTTACCTAGAACCATCAAGAAAAATTATGGTTTTTTTGGTCTTACAAGCTACTATCACAAGTTTATACGCAACTATGGAAAAATTGTAGCCCCTCTCACAACTCTCACAACAAAGGATGTTTTTTATTGGTTGGAAGCAACCACTCAAGCATTCAAGATGCTCAAAGAAGCAATGTGTACTACTCCAATTTTAACAACCTCATTTTTCACAAACCGTTTGTGATTGAATATGACACTTTGGGAATAGGTATTGGGGTTATACTAATATAGGAAGGGCATCCCTTGGAATTCAAAAGTAAACAAATTTCGGGTAAGAATTTGGGAAGATCCACATATTAGAAAGAAATTTTAGCTATTCTACATGCGGTTGAGAAATGGAGACAATACTTAATTAGTAGCCACTTTATTATTAAAATGAATCATAGTAGTCTCAAGCATTTTCTAAAAAAAACTGATTTTCTTATCCAGAGCAAAACAAGTGGTTAACAAAATTTTTGGGATATGGTTTTGTTATCGAGTATAAGAAAGGAAAATAAAACATGGTATCAAATGCATTATTGCATAAATATGAAGATAAAGTATCTATCAATGATATTTCGGGTCCTTGTTCCCAATGGGTTTCTCAGCTCCAAGAGGAATGGTCGTCAAATACAAAAACTATTCAAATAATTCAAGAATTATTTTTAGGATCATCCAAGCATCCTATTTTTTCCTATGATGACAAGGTATTATGAATAAATAATCACATTCACATTACACACAATTCTACATTAAAATCTAGGATTATGGAAGAATCTCATGATTCTTCATCAACAGGACGTTCAGGATTTTTTAAGACATATGCAAGTAAGACAATATTTTTATTGGAAAGGATTAAAATCTGAGGTTAAAACATGGGTGGCCGAATGTGAAGTATGCTAACACAATAAGGGTGAAATAGTTAAATCTTCCAGATAGTCAATGGGAACATATTTCAATGGATTTTATTGAAGGTCTCCCTAAATCATATGGTAAAACAATAATTTTTGTGGTAGTGGACCACCTCTCCAAATATACTTACTTCAATGCTCTACAACATACATTTTCAGCATGTAAAGTGGCTAAGGTATTTATGGAATCAATTTTCAAATTGCATGGAATGCCTAAAAATATTGTAAGTGATCATGATCCCATCTTCACTAGAAATTTTTGGAAAGAATTATTTCGTCTTAATGGTACCAAGTTGAATATATCTTTTTCATATTATCCTCAAAAATATGGCCAAACTGAAATAGTTAACAAATGTCTGAGTACCTATCTAATATGTTTTTCTCAAGATAAATAGTATCAATGGAGTGATTGGATATCCTTGGCAGAATGGTGGTACAATACTTCATACCATTATTCCATCAATATGTATCCATTTGAAGCTTTGTATGAATTCAAACCACTAGTAATAGCATATTATGTTCCAGGTTCTTCCAAAGTGGCCCAAGTAGATGATTGGTTCCAACATCGGAAATCAATGCTCAAAATTCTCAAAGACAATTTGATCCAAGCACAGAATCACATGAAGTAGCAAAAAGACACACACTATTTTTAAATACAATTCAGTATGGGTGATATGGTGTTTCTGCATTTGCAACCCTACAAACAATTGTCATTAAAGATCAAGACTAGTCAACAGTTGTCTCCAAGATTTTATTATCCTTATAAAATAGTGTCCTACTTAGGAGAAGTGCCTTATCAACAATAAATTCCTCCTTCATCCTGTATACATCAGGTATTTCATGTTTCCTATCTCAAAAAGCTGATCGGAAAAAAAAATACATTCTTAGTCAAAAGTACTAGTACTTTATGAAGAAATGTGTATATATCTCTAGACAAAAGTAATTTTATGGAGTAGATCACATAGGCTAAGATCCCATCACATCAAAGAATTTATCATCAAGTGGCAGGACCTACCAGAAGAAGATTCTACATGAGAACCAAAAAGTATTTTCCAATCATTTCCAGCTTTGAGGATAAATCTTTTTGAGGAGTGGAGCCATGTTACAACCCTAATATAGCTAGTCAACTATATTATTGTTTTCACCATTATTTGTCATTGATTTAATATTAATAGAGTAGGTTGATTTATATTTGTTCATATTTCATCATTTATATTTATTTATATTATTTGCAAGAACTAAACCCTCCAAGTGGCGAAGGACTTAGCACTCCTAAAGTGGCAAGCATTATTCAATTTCTATTGTTGATTTTTTCTTTGAATGTTTGTATACATTGTATTGCTCCACGAATAAGCATCATATTCTTTTTTATTGCCATATTATAGGTTATTATTTGTTGTGATATTTATTTATGGCTTTCATACTATCACTGATGTGAATATAATTATTTCTTTATTTTTCCACATTATATACCTTGTTTAAAATAAGAGAGAAGCTTTATTGAAGAAACCTATAAAGTTGGTAAAACTTTTCTTATAATTTGTATTTTCAATATTTAAGTTCTTGTGTGATTGGCTTCTAAAGTTTTATTTTTTAAGGTGGTTTGAGAGGCTTAATTTCAAGCCTCTTGTGTTTTTGGTGGTATTTATTTTTTCTACAATGATATTTGATGAGATATGTGGGGCCTTACCCAAGGAATAAGATAAAATTAATAAATCCAATAGCATGTCTAGTAAGACTAGAAAGGATTTTATAACTAAAGGAAAAAGGAGATCTAATAATCATAGGAAACAAAATAAATGTAATCCAACACAATAAATGGAATAAGCATATAGTATAATACTACAAAATAGAAAAGGAAGCCAATAAAATTGGAATCATAGAAACATTAATCAAAGGTATATTGAAATCATGAAATGAATAACTTTAAGATAACTTATTATAAGTGTGGGAAAGATAGGCATAAATCATATCAATGTTACAAAAGAAAATAGATGCCTTTTTAAATATTTCAACCAAAAAATCAATCAATTTTTATTCAAAATATTAATGTACCAAAAATATTTTGTACATTTCTCTTGCTACTTGTGGAAGCCCTATGCTTGGTATATTGAATCAGGAGCATTTCAACATATGCCTCATCATAAGAAGAAATTTTACTATCAAGAGAAGAAAAATAGTTTCCACAAGGTTATTTTAGGATATGAATTTTTACTTTTTTTTGGTAAGTTAATATTTTTATTAAAAGGGGGCATTTGAAATGCGCCCCAAATCCTTTTACAACAACAAAACAGAAAGGAAAGCCTTTGGAGGAAACAAAATAAGGAACCAAAACAAAGAGGCTTTTAGCCATCAAAACCAAAAAGGACTAAATCCTTGCACAGGAAGGAACAAAAAGTAATAAACATTACACAAACAGAACCAGAGAGGACAAAATCCTTCAAGAGGGAGGAACAACAGACCAGGGTTATGCATAGTGGCTATTTTCGCAAAATTGGCTAAAATTAGGATTTTTAAAATTTGGATATGGTTAATATTTGGGACCCTTGACCAGGGTCCATTAGCCAAAAAATTTTGGGTACAATTTTTTTTTGGGTCGATTCGCCCCAATTTTATAATAATTTGATCATTTTAAGTTTAAATTTTCAATATTACCCCTAATAATAGTGAACCTTCTACATGTGTTTCAAAAATATTCACCTGGATTTTGAAATCGATTCACCAAATTTTTATAAATATATTTTGGGGTCGACCCCTTACGCATAACCATGCAATAGACGAAGAACAAAGCTTAAATAGGTATGTCAGTCTGCATTGGTGATGCAAAAGTAATAAAAAATCCACCAACATAACTAGAGAGGAAAAAATCCTCCAAGAGGAAGGAACAACAGACGAAGAAGAAAGCTTAAAAGGGTACGTCAGTCTGCATTGGTGATGCAAAAGTAATAAACATTCCACCAACATAACCAGAGAGGACAAAATCCTCCAAGAGGAAGGAAAAAAATATAGAAGAAATATTAAATGGGTACATCATTCTGCATTGGTGATATGAATTTTTACTTGGTGTTGAAGGAGTTTGCACTATTTTCATGAAAAATAATAATGGCAAGAAATAAAAATCATGAATGTACTTAATACAAAAAAATTGAAGAAGAATATTTTCTTAGTGAATTACATAACAAAGCATGCATATAAGGTGGAATTTTATTAAAACAAATATCTAATTAAAAATATGAAGGATGGCTACAAATTCATAGAAGAAGTAACAATAGAAATAGAATATATAGACTTGATATAAATCTAGCAAACGAGACTACACATGTGATAATGCATGATTTTGTTAGTGAATTATGGGACCAATGGTTTGTGCACTTAAATCATTATATTTTGTGCACATTATTAAATTTTATTTGCATTTTCTAAAGAATATATGGTTCTTGGTCTCCTATGGATCAAATCAAACATAAGTGTTTATCAGGGGTGTATGGTTGAAAAACAACATAAATATCTTTCGATATTAGTACATCAAAAGCAAAAGAACTGCTTGAGCCTGTGTATAGTGATTTATGTAGACCCATTAATCTTAAATAAATAGGGGGATAAAAATATGTACCAACCTTTATGGATGATTTCTCTAAAAATACATGGGCATACTTTCTCAATACAATGGATGAAATATTCAAAAAGTTTGAAATTTTCAAGGTTGTTGTACAAAATGAGAGTAATAAAAAATCAAAATAATAAGAATTGAAAATGGAGGAGAATATTTCAATCACAACTTCAAGAGATTTTGTGAAAGACATAACATTTGGAGAGACAATAAATAGATACACTCCATAATAAAATCAAACGGTTAAAATAAAAAATAGAACTCTAATTGAAATGGTTTGATGCATGCTTCAATCTAATAATTTGCCTATGGAACTTTGGATAGAAGTAGTGAATATAGAAACTCATATTAAAAATAGGTCCCCTATATCATCCCTTAACAATATCACCCTAGAACAAGCATAGAGAGGAAAGAAGCCCAATACGCACTATTTTAGAGTGTTTGCTTGTGAAGCATATGCTAATGTGTGAAATGAGATATGAAATAGGAAGTTTTTTTTTTTCTTTTTTAGAGAAAAACCCCTTGTGGGGCCGCCTTGGTCTGAGAGACCATAAACAAGAGGTTCTACACCGTCAAAGTCACCCGGGAGTCGCACCCGACCCTGCCCGCACCAACATTATCAATTGGATTTTTGATACCCAATTAAGCTTTTTGGTAGGGTGGAGATTTGAACCTAGGACCTCCCTTGGAGGATTGCCCTCTCCTCTCCAACTCACCTACAACACCTGGGTAAAACTAATTTATAGAGGAAAACATGCCTTTTGAGGTGCCACTTTCAACAGGTTGGGCATAGGAGGAATGGATCCTTGTCGGCCTCTACCAGCACATAGGACATTCCTAACTATACCATATATCTACAGGATGGATACAAGGGGAATGGAACCTAGGTTAGCCTCTACTAGCATCCAGGGCATTTACCACTACACCACAACAAGCAGATATATGAACTATGAAGTTTGATAGTTAGATAACTAAGTGCATTTTTGTTGGTTACGATGATCACAAGAAGGGATATAGGCTATATTATCCTAAAACCAAATATATTTATATTATTAGGGACATGAAGTTAATTGAAGGTATTCAAAGTAGTGTCACTCCACATTTGTGTCATCCTTCGTCAACTAAAATTGATCACTTTAAAGATCATAATAATATAGAAAAGAGATATCCTAATGTAAATGAAAGTCCTCCTAAGAAGAAAAGAAACCTTCAAGAAAATTATGACAACACTATGGATGTCCAAATGACAAATCAAAGTATCAATTATATTTTTCCTCATACTTTTGGGAAAGCCTAAGGAAAATGGGATGTAAGCAACTTATACAAGATGAATATAACTCCTTAGTAAAAAATTATACTTGGGAGTTAGTGGAACTACCCAAGGGCAAAAATGTTATTGGAAGGCATAAAAAACTAAGTACAAATCTAATGGGAGCACTGAAGAAAATAAGACTAGACTTGTGGCTAAGGTATACTCCAAAAATAAGGAATTGATAACGGAGAAACATTTTGTATTGTTTCTAATGCCTATCACTAACCGCATAGGATATTATTTTACCCCTATGTGTTAGTACGGAGAAATATTTACTCCTATATTTTGAATACTTTCTTCCCTTTACATAATTTTTAGTAAGTATATGGAAGGAGATAAAGTCAATCCATCGCTTTACATATAACTTGTGGGTAGTTTGATATATTTGAATCATACTAAACCTAATATCTCCTATGGAGTCAATATGATACCTAGATTCATGAATTTTCTAAAAGTTCCCCATTGGAAAGATACAAAGAGGATCAAATGGTATGTGTAGGGTACATTGACTTAGATTAGGTATTCATCTATCAAAAAATTACTTCTTATAAGATATCTTGATTTAGATTGGTTTACATGGAATATGGAAGATGTACTAAAAGATACATCTCATCACTTGGATCACGTCCTATATCTTGGTAAAATAAAAAATAGAGTATAATTTCCTTATCTACAATAGAAGTAGAGTACACAGTAATAAATGAGGCAACCAAAGAGATTAGGTGGTTAAAGAACAATTTATTAAAATTACAACAACACTAGACATAGTCCATCATATTATGCTACAATTTTTAGAGTACCATTAAGCTTGCCAAGAATCCAATGTTCCATGCCAAGACTAAGCATATTGAAGTCTACCATCATCACATTAGATAACTCATTCAATAAAATTTAATTCATCTAGAGTATTTCTAGATAGAAAATTAAATTGTAGACATCTTTACCAAAGCCTTGAATGTAGTTACATTTATCCATATTAGAGGTCTTCTAGTCTTGAAAGCTATTACATGATTTTGGATGTAGAACTTATTGTAACCCCCTAAATTTTGATGTAGCACTCATAAGCCTTATATTCTGCCATAAATAATTTTATGGGGGGGTGCTAAAAATAAAATAATTTTGTTGGTGATTGATGCAAACATTTCAAAATCCTCACCCATATACCAAAATATCTTCTATAAATATAATTCTAGCACTTATATTTTGCATCATTCTTCCTCATTTCTTTTATTTATATTTTCTTTTATTGTGCTTTGGTCTTGATTTTAATCTATGTATCACTATACATCTTGGAATGCAATCTATTATTTTGGTCTAATTAGTTGTATCCTCTTAGTGTGTTATTCTTGGTCTAAAATCTACCTAGGTGGATATGTGTTGCACCCTCAAGACCTCGACCAATATTGGAAGACCTAAAAACTAGTGTGTTTCCTGAGTCAGCCTTCGAAGCGAGCAAGTTCTTGTGATCCTAGCTAAGCTAATGAAAAGAGGTTGTAGACTAGAGTAAGAAATGCATAAAGTTAGAAAGCTATAATTGAAATGTTGTAAATTTAACAACATCAAGAGACATAGTGCATGAGAGAATCATAACCTAAACTGAACAAATATTGCTTAATAGACCAACTTTCTTTTTACTATAGAACAATTAATCATAACAAGCACTAAGTGATACACAATATTCTAAGAACTAAAGAACAGTAATCCAAGGAGAAATTTAGAAAGCAAAATAACTCTAACAGAATAAACCATTTATATAGATTTTACCAAAAATGCTTAATGAATTAGTTTGTATACATACATGATATGCAATAACTTGAGAAGAAGGTCAAACAACAATCCGGTCTTTATTAAAAATGCACATAGTACATTCATTATACAGTTATGTAATTGTAAATGTTAAAGAGATGGTTGTTGGACATTTTGAGTAGATGAGTTGTCATTGATGTGAAGAGTTAATGGTCATTTATGTCAAGCTTTCAACACTAGTCAGTGGCAGTTTGAATGGGTAGCATCAGTTTCAGGTTCTCCAATAAGTGCAAAAGGATAGTCCGTCTTCAGTTGATCAAGACCCGGTTCCAAGAAGTCATATGAGGTTCAAACGGTAAATAAGAGGCCCATGCAAATAATATTGTAATAGTTTATTATACTATTAAAAAGGAAATTTAATTTAATTTTAAATTAATTTTTAATAATTTTATTAACCCTAAAAAAGGTTATAAAGTTAAGGTTAAAAATCAAATTTAAAATTCGATTTGAGCGCCAATATGTTATGGCAATAAGGCATCATGTATAAATAAAGGCAAAACATTTACCTTAAGAAATTACCAATGCTATTATTTGAATGCCCTAAATTCGAAAATGTGCATAGAACGCAGTATTTTTGTGTTGAAAAGTCTTTGAGGTAGAGAATGAATAAATTGGATCTAAGCTCCTCTCACCCTACACATGCACCATATAGCATAGCTGGTGATGGTGGAAGGTGTTAAGACGTATTTCTAGCAGGGAGGACACAGGTTCGAATCCTACGGGGTTCGCATTTTGCAAGGAAGGAAGGTCTTCATTTTGGAAGTGGTGTTAATGAGGAAATAAAGAGGGGAAAGCACCTTCATCTCCTTTTGGAACCACCTAGCCCACGTGATGGGCTAGCACCTTTTTAGGGCACTTGGAGGATAGGTTTAGGGGTTGAAACCCACCAAGGTTTTTTTGGCAGTTGAGACAAAGGTATGCATTGATGATTGTTATGTTGGTCTATTAATTTGGAATGTGCTAAGGTTGAAGGAAAATAAAAATATTTTAGTGTGCCCAAGGTTGAAAAATAATTTTTTTATGGTTTATAAGATTTAATTTTTTCCTAAATTAATATTGGTTATTAAGTGTTTTGAGGAAGATGAAAGGGTAGACAATTATTATTTCTGAAGGGTTATTTTTGAAAGATTGATTTCTTAAATTGAAGATTATAAGGAGCAACTTGAGTGATTATTTTTATGTGTGATTTGATGATTGCTAATTTCAAGGAGTAATATGGTGTATTTGGTATTGATTATTTTGTGTTTAAGAAACATCTTGAAAGAGATTTAGTGTGATATTTTATCATCTAACCTTTGAAATTGGCAAAGAAGGAAATTATGATTGATACAGGTTTTCTAAGGCCACTTCTACATAAAACAAAATGTATGGGTGCATCTTCCTAATGAGTGATTTTTAAATTTTTTGAATGCAAAGTTGGAGTGAAAAGGATTGTTTGGTAAGCATTGTTGAGTGTGTTTTGAATTAATGCTTCAAGGGTTTCTAGAATAAAGAGTTGTTGATAAAACCTTGTTTTAAAAGTATTGTTATTGAAGTGTTAGTTGAGTGAAGAACTTGAACTAGGGTTTGCAAAGATCATGAGTATCATTGTTATCTGAGATTGGTTGATAAGTATTATTGAAAATATTTTAGCTAATATTCATAGGCTTGGACCAGGGTTTGTGAGCAAGGATTATTTCATTGAGTGAGTTATTTAGTAGAGTTGGTTGAGCCTAGTCAAGTGGATGTGTTGATGTGATAGTTCAAGTTATGTGAAACAAATTTTTCTATATTATGAATTGAGTTGAGAAAGAGATTGAGTGTTGATGAATGTGAAACATATTGAATATCTAACAATTATCTATATTTTTTATGATAAAAGAGATATTGAAAGTGATTGATAGTTTATGAGTGTGACACATATTGAGTCTCTAAAAAATCTCTATATGTTTTTGTGGTAAAAAGAGTGATTGAAATTGATTGATAATTGTGATAAATGTGAAGCATATTGAGTCTCTAAAAATTCTCTTTATGTTTCTATGAGGTTGGAAAATTTCTAGTGAGGACTTGTTGATCAAATCTGGACAAGTTCTAGAGAGGACTTGTTGAGGAGATTTGGACAAGTTCTAGAGAAGACTTGCGGATATAATAGTGTGATATTTTGTGTAACCTTATAAGGTAGATTGGGGATAAGTATTTCAGAAGACTTGTGAGCAAATTTTATTGATTTATTTGTTCAAACCTTGATTTAAGGTTTGGAGAAGATCTAACAGTGTTAATTAGTGATTGGATGAAGCTTTGTGTTAAGGCTTTAGGACAGAGATTGAGGATAAATTTTTTCTAGACCAAAGGTTTGTGTTTATTACATATTAGAGGATATATATTTGAGGATAGATTTTGATGCATATTTGAGGATATGTTTGTGCCAAATCGAAGACAGATATTGAGCAGATTTGTGTTAGACCTAAGGACTATGTTTAGTGCAAATTTGAGATAGATCTTTGAAGGTAACAAACTATAGAGGATGATAGTCTCCAGTGGATAGATATCCATTATCCAACGTAGTGAGGACATGTGTATTCAATGGATAGAGATACATTAGCCAAAGTAGTGGGAGCAGTAGTTCTTCTAGAAGATCACCAGTCAGAGCTAAGGAGAAAGGAGTTTTTCTATGGATAGATATCCATGAACTTGATTACGGTATTGGTGTCTCCTTTGGATAGAGATCCATACACATTGTTGTAGACACTAAAATGGCACCAATATGATTATGTGACAACAAGCATCGATTGCATTGATATACACAGCCCCCAGGGTAGACCCCAAAGGTTAAATAGTCGTCCTAACCACTCCCAATAGTCGTTTGGAAGGTCAAGGGTCAATTTGGCACCTTTTGGCACTTTGCTCTCTACTCATCCCACCTTGGGATGATTACAAATGGGGATTCATCCCACCCAAGGACAAATAGTAGCATTCACCCTAGGGTGAGGCGAATAGTAGGTTTGACTGGCAAAAATTCAAACCTCGACAAGTCTACCAGTTAATTGTAGCTTCAAGCCATGTAATTGAGAGGAATGGCTTCAAATCAAGGAGAGAGAATTCAGTCATGCATGTATTTATTTTAAAGGCCTCATGCAAGGAGACTCTAAATCAGGGAATAATCTATTTTCTCAAAATAGGACATGCAACTCAAGTGGCGCTCTCGCATGTGCATTCAAACAGAGAGACCCTAGGTCTATAAATTGGTGAGTCTTCTCACCCAAAAAAAGAGGGAGCATTTTGAGCAATGAATTTCTGCCATTTTACATCCATACACACACCTTTTGATTTGTGCCTTTCACATCCTTGATCTCTTTTTTGGAGGGAGGTTATTGGGTGATTATTGGAAGCGCAAATTTGGAGCCCAAACCCAAACATTTGGCCATAATATCCCACAAAATTTGCCAAAAACATCCCATAAGAGGTTTTGGACCCATCCCAAGTGGATTTGTGCTAAAACAAAGTCCTAAACGGTGGGCATCCTGCACCTGGGTGCCCCCCAAGCTGTCGCAGTTCTAAACGCCCCACACCATAGTGATTAGAAATATGTGGCATATTTCCCTAATTTTTATATTGCATCTTATTCTAGGTTATTTAAATAGGATGTAGTTTAAATTTCACTTCATTCTGAGCATTTTTTACCATGTTTTTATCATTTCCCGCCTTTACTAACCTATAGATGGCACCATAAAAATATGGGTTATAGATGCCAAATTGGGGAAATCTGACCTTCTAGGTCTTCCCAAAATACCCCCAATTATCTAACCCCAACTTTATAGGTCATTTGGAGCTTCTTGGATAGGACATTGAAGAGGGTTCTTTCTAATAATTTATTGTAGGTTTATTCATCCCACCCCAGAGCGAATACAAATATGTGAGGAATTTCCTAACTGTTCCACTTGCAATGACATCCTGGTAACATATTCATTCTTTTGTTAAATTTGTAGGTTGTTCTGATGTTATTTGGTTATCATTTTAATATTTTCATGCATACACTAACAGTAGGCCTTGGGAAACACATGTTCTATTCTATCTGCAAGTGTTACTGATCTTTTTTGTTACCTTGAACGTAGGTTTTTGACATTAGAGGATCAGTAAGGAGTCAATACCCATATACACACGCGACAATGACATTTTGGTCCACCCATATTACATGTGGGCACGTGAAAGAAGGATTGCTATCCATGGATGTGACAAGAAACATATTTAATGCTCCTATCCCCTAAAATGGAAGGAGACGTATTGTAACATGACTTTAAAAGCATATCAATAAATAGGTCCATATTCCATATTGATTTTAACTTGTGTTGATTCATTTATATTCTTTCCTTTCATGCATTTTTCAATATATAGGCTTTTAGCGTTAAGTTTGGTTTTATACGCATCATGCTTGGCATTTTCCTTTTTTTTTTCCGTATCCTCATGCTTTCAGTGGTGATCATGGTGGGACCTCTATCACTTGATTTTAAAATTAAATTTATGGTCAGAAGTTACTCACTTTTGCTTATAGGTACCAAGTTTTCAAGCACTAGACTGCTGCTCGTTCCATCCTGTAACGAATATAGAGCTGGAATTCATGCCACCCTAAGTGTTGGAATGAATACAGATTTGTTATTCATATCACCAAGGTATGAATAGTTCTCTATGCAATTTTAGGGCAAAAATTCAAAGGCATCCAATTTGGGCAGAGAAGAGGTAGGGGTCCTAAACACCTTTTGTCAATTTTTGCTTTTTGTTTTTTGCTTTCTGGTTATTTACGTGCATAAGAGAGTTTGAATGCTTGTTTCCTTAATTTATGCAACTTAAAAAGAACCCCACACACCACGTGGTACTTTAAAACAACAAGGATTTGGTCATAAAAACCCAACCCTTGAGCAAGACCAACGGTGGATTTCATCACCACATAACCCCGATCGTGACTGTTTCTAGACATAAATCTTGATGAAAGCTGACCAAGTGTATCTGGGGTGATTCCCAGCACATGAGGATAAGTATTCTATGGTAGGTGTCATAAACAGAGTGATTCCCCTTTCGTATCGCCTATGTTCCATGTACCATCTGCTCTCACATACCAATAGTTTCCCTCATGTAAGGGCGAGTATATAGAGAGGTTGGTATATTGGCCTAGCAATGGTATATCGAAGGGGCGACCATTTTTGGGAGTCATAAGAGCCATCATATTGCATTTAAAATTTATTTACAAAATCTTTCAAAACAAACATCAAAACACACTAAACCAGATTTAGAGCACACTTTTAATCTTTAAACGAGATAATCATTGTTTGGGTGTGTGATATTTCATATTTAGTATAGCATAAAAATCATAAAAAGAAGTAAAAAATCTATGCATCTTGTAGGAAAACATCACCATGGTGTACACCCATAGCCGAACCCAATCACAGGAAGGAGCTGCAGAGAGTGCCTAAATGGGGACAAGTCACATCCAATATAGTCCTGAGGACTTGGTCATCCCGCCTTGGCGGCCTGACATGCAAGATAGTCCAAATCATTCCATTACAAAATAGGACTATAGAGGAACCTCTTTGAGAGGCACCCCCACTCAGCATAGGTCCTTTCAAGAAGAGGACCTACACGTGGCACTCAACATAGATAGAGGGCTCCCTTAGACACTCGTTATGAGTGGCATAGTGATGAAGCACTAGAGCATCATAGGATCCATAAGGAGGGGCCACATGATTTCATCATCCCTCCTTTACCCCTTATTATTGTTAGAAACACTAGAAAAAATCTAGAGCACAAGTCACTCTAGGCAGCGCAAGCCAATTCTACCCGCCCCTTTCACACATATGAAAGGGAGTACAAGGAAGACCACTACATTCCTCAAGAGCAACACATAGAATAGGCACAATGCGCCTCTGCACCTGCTATGTATCAAGATCACCCAATAAGGCCAGAGCCCTAGGTGAATTTTGCTAACCTCGATAGAGAAAAGCAAACCATAGGGATCTTAGATCACCACGAACGAGATATAAATGTAGGAGAGGCATCTAGGCTTCCTAAACATAAGACGGTAGAACAAATTGACTTGTAATTTACCAAACATGCCACCCACCAAGCAAAAATCATGCAGCTCCAACAAGACCAACAACAGTTAGAGCATCTATATCGCCTAGAAAAGAGTGCATTCAATGCAAAATAGATTATCTTCTCCACAAAACTATGCCTAAGAGGGTTCGAACCCCTCAAACATAGAGGGTAGAAAGGCATAACCCCCTAATACAAGATAGGTCTCTGATACCTTACCAAGTGCTGCCTCCGAGACCCCCTAGACATGAGCAGGAGGCCACTCCAAGAAACAATGATGGGCACCCTCTACGAGCACCCACCCATCATCATAGGTCTTGATGAAGAACAAGGGAGCTAAATCTTCTTCTTCTCCTTCTCCCTCTTCTTCATCTTCCCCTTCTTCTTCTTCACAAAAATCTTCTTCTAAGTCACCTTTGATTTTTAATTATTGTAAAAAGCCAAGACATACTCAAAAGATGTGTTTTAAGTTGAAAAATGTGAAGAAACAATCCCTAGTTGTAAAGCCTTCCAATGAGGACTCACAAGAAAGTCCCATTGAGGCTATAGGGGAATGTAAGCCTTATAAGGAATTGGTAGGGTTAAAAAAATTGACCCTTATGAATACTTCACAAGGTGATCGCGAGAATTTGTTTGTGACTACGGTCCATCTCAGTGACACCTTTATGGTTGATTGTATAATCGATAGCGGCTCGCAAAAAAATCTAATTACGAGATCCTTTGTTGACAAACTAAAGTTACCGATGAATCCCCATCCTCATCCTTATCCTTTGGGATGGAAGGACAATGGGATTACATCCGACATCACACACACTTGCACTATGAATTTTGCTTTCAGTCCTTCTTTTGTGGACTCGGTTGTGTGCGATGTAACTCCAATGGATTGTTGTGGCTTGTTGCTTGGAAGACCCTATCAATATGATAGGAGGTCTATACATGATGGGTACAAAAACACATACACTTTGCACAAAGACAATAAAACTTTCATAATTAGAAGTACACAACAAACTCCACATAATTTGATGTTGAGTTGTAGAAAAGCATGCAAAGCTGTAAATCAAGCAAAGGAATTAGCACTCATCTTCATCAGACCAATTCAAGAAGAAAAGCAAGCACCTAAGCACACTAATAATAGGAGTTCTTTAGTTCATTCAATACTTCAATCATTTTTTGATGTTTTTCAAGAACCCACAAGTCTTCCTCCTAAAAGATAGATTAATCATAGTATTGAGATTGTTCCTGCATCATCTCTTCCTAATTCTTCAATGTATAGACAATCAATAGTGCAAATGGAAGAAATTAAAAAGCAAATTCAAGCATTTTTGACTAAAGGGTTCATCAAACCTAGTACTTCCCCTTGTGCTTCTCCTATCTTGCTTGTGTTGAAGAAGGATGGCACATGGAGACTATGCATTGATTTCAGGGCACTCAATAAGATTACAATCAAGAATCGTTATCCACTTCCTCGCATTGATGATCTTTTGGACCAATTGCAAGGTGCAAAATTCTTCTCCAAAATTGATCTCAAAAGTGGGTATCATCAGGTGAGAATTCAAGCAGAAGACACCTGGAAAATAGCATTTAAGACTAAAATGATGCTCTTTGAGTGGCTTGTCATGCCCTTTGGCCTTACAAATGCTCTAGCTACATTCATGCTGCTAATGAATGAAGTATTCAGATATTGTTTGGATCAATTTGTAATCATCTATTTGGATGGCATTCTTATATATTCTTCTACTTGGTAGAATCATTTGGAACACTTGAAAACGGTTCTTCAAACTCTTCGAAAGAACCAATTGTATGCAAATTTTCCTAAGTGTTCCTTTGGGCAAACATTCATTGCCTATCTTGGATTTGTAATTAGTGAAAAAGGTGTGTAAGTAGATCCTTCCAAAGTTGAAGTTATCTTCTCTTGGCCAACTCCTACTTCAGTCACGGAGTTAAGGAGTTTTCTTGGACTTGCTAATTTCTATCGCAAGTTCATTGGAGGATATTCTTCTATTGCTGCACCTTTACACTATTTGACGAAGATCAAAGTTCAGTTTCAGTGGACAAAGGATCAACAAAAAGCCTTTGACACATTGAAACAAAAATTGAGTACTGCACCAGTTCTTGTTCTTCCTGATTTGTCTCAACCATTTGAGATAGAAACTGATGCTTCGCAAGTTACACTTGGAGATGTGCTCATGCAGAATGGCCATCCAGTGGCCTATCATTCAAAGACATTTTCAGAGGCCAAGAAGAACTATTCTACATATGATAAGGATTTCTATGCTTTGGTTCAAGCAATCAAGTATTGGAGGCATTATCTCTTGGGAAAAGAAACAATTGTTCATACAGATCACATGCCCCTTAAGTTTCTTCAATCTCAAACAAAAATTGAAGAAGCTAGGCACATGAAATGGGCATCGTACTTGCAACAATTTCATTTGGTAATCAAGTACAAGAAAGGATGAAACAATGCAGTGGCTGATTTTTTGAGTCGTCCTCCTTCTACTCTTGTTTTGACAATTGTCACTACTTCTCATATTGGCTTCCAAACTTGGCCTACACAGTATCCTATGGATCTAGATTTTGGCAAAGTTTTCCACCAACTTTCCAATCCTTCTTCTTCAAATTTGAGAGCTCTTCAAGACTTTCATATTCAAGATGGAATATTGTATAAATTGGATAAACTTTGTGTTCCTCATGGGAACAGGGAGTCTCTTCTGAAAGAGGCTCATTCCACACTCTATGGGGGACATTTTGGTAGGCAAAAAACTCTTCATCATCTTCAGAGGTTTTTCTTTTGGCCTCATATGCAAAGATATGTTCTTTGATTCTTGCAATAATGTGCAGTATGTAATCGCTCCAAATTAGCCAATAGGACATTTGGAATGAGCATGCCTTTGCCCATTCCTTCTCCTCTATGGGAAAGCATTTCCATGGATATCTTGAGTGGTTTTCCAATGACAATACGCAAGCATGATTGTGTCTTTGTTGTGGTGGACAGATTCAGCAAAATGGCCAAATTCATTCCTTGTCGCAAGACAAGTACTACATAGGATCTTGCCCAACTCTTATTTGAGGTGATATGGCATTCTTTTGGTCTTCCTACCAGCATTATCTCTGATCGTGACTCGTGCTTTGTGGGTCACTTTTGGCGATCACGATCACTTTGGAAGATTTTGGGAGTATCTCTTAACTTCTCTACTGCTTATCATCCACAATCCGATGGGCAGACAGAGGTAGTTAATCGTACTCTCATGTAGAGTTTGAGGATTTACCATCATTCCACTCTAGCCAAGTGGGACTTAAGCCTCACTCACATTGAGCACGCCTACAACAGGGCTATCCACAGTTCTACAGGGCACTCTCCATTTGAAGTGTGCTTTGGTTTTCAGCCACTTGCTCCTTATGAGTTACCTTTGTCTTTGCCTTCTTCAGCCACAATGCACATTCAGAAGGAACAAGACAAGGCCAACTCTTTTGTACAACATTTGCAGAGTCTTCAAGCCAAAGTGGTTCAATTTATTTAGAAGACTCAGCAAAAGCAAAAATAATAGATGAAAAAGCACCACACTCCTCATTCCTTTCAGGTTGGTGACAAAGTATGGTTTCATCTTAACAAACGATGATTTGTAGATAAAGCACATAGAAAAATAAAGCCTCTTCATTATGGGCCTTATACTATTCTTCAGCAAATCTCTGAGAATGCTTTTCACTTGGACCTTCCAACTCATCTTGGCATTCATGATGTTGTCAATGTTAATCTTCTCAAACCATACTATGATTCCACATTGGAAACAGTTCCAACCATCATTCATCTAGTTGATGTGGTTCCTGATGCTCAAATTCCACTTGACGTCGATACAGTATTTGATATGAAGACCCGAAACACCCGCCAGGGTGCTTCTACTTCATATCTTGTGGCTCAACGAGGGCAATTTCCACATCAGGCTCGCTGGATTTTTGCTCATATTATGTCCCAGGATTTTCCCTCTTTGTTAAAAGCATTGGAGTCCAATGCTTCTTTTGTTGGGACAAATGATGAGGAAATTTAGACCTAGGGGCTAATTTCTTTTTAGACCTAGGATATTTTAATTAGGCTTAGTCATAAGAATAATCAACGTGAGTTGTTTGTTTCCTCTGTTGAATAGTCTAGGTCTAGGTGTTTTTCTTTTCGACATTTTAGGGCATTCATCTTTAGACTTTCCTTGATTTTGTACGTAAATCCTTGGAGCAGTTGATGATTTCTAGGATTACGGTTTTATTTTTGGACTTATTTAAAGTCCTATGTTTTCAATAATAATCATCTTCTTATATTCGATATCAGGTCTCACCCGATAACTCCTCAAGAAGCTTATGAAGAGTATAAGCAAGAAGTAGAGTGGGCAGAAATGCCCTACCAAGGTAGAGGGGGAGATATTCGGCCACCCCTATATAGGCCTCAAGTTCCCCGCAACCCATAGTAGGACCAAATGAAGGAGGAAGAGATCAAATCCTTCGATGCATATAAAGTGCTGCTAGAGTGCTTAGATTCTGTGGAAACCAAAACTTTTAGGCCCCAAAATCCCACTTTACGCCAGCTCCGTAGTCACCCTGTGCATCCATCAGTGTCAGCACCCCCATACCCTAAACACTTTAAATTACCTCAGTTGGCACTCTTTAGAGGGGAAGAGGATGCCCAAGAGCACGTGACTAGATTCTTGAGCCAATGCTTTGGAATTCAGGACAACGATGCTTTGTTACTAAGAACATTCATAACAACGTTCGTAGGCCCTACCTCGGATTGGTTCACTCAATTACCAAAGCACAACATCAACTTAGATCATCTAGTGGACGCGTTCCTTGAACGCTTCACCTTCAACACCAAGAAGAAGGTGTCACTAAGCAACCTAGCTAGCCTTAGGCAGTATGAGGAAGAAACCATGGCGGCATATGGGAATCGATGGATGACATTGCTTTCAAAGATGCCCTACCTAATTCCCATGTCCAACCTGACCCAAATGTTCTCAAAAAGTTTCTTGAGATCGATCTTCATGCTATTATAGCTGCAAAAATATGCCACTTTAGAGGAAGCTCTAGAACAAGCCAGAATTATTAAGGAGATCAAGATATAGGATGGCAAGATTCCAAAGCCAAAGAAGAAAGAATGGTCTAAGAACACCAAAATAGGGACCATGCAATAGAAACCTGGTGCAGTCAATCAGGTTGCTATAAACATCCCTAAGTATACACAAGCAACACAGCCCCAAAAGGCTAACTATCAGGTGGTGCCTCCTAAAAATTATGACAAAGAAAATCAAAGGCAAGAACAAAATCAGTAGCATCACCCTAGGCAATAATTCATGCCTTACACAGAGTCCAGGGACTCCCCGTTTGATCGCTTTTCAGTGGTAAACTTGATCAATTTTCTTGAGATCCAAATCGTAGACCCCAATGTTCCAAATCCTAAGGGGTATAGGGAGGACTTGTACTATAGTTTCCACAGACGGAAGGGACATGAAATTAATGCATATTGGAAGTTTAAAGGCTTGGTGCAAGACCTAATTGACAACAAGACGTTGGTAGTGGACAACCCCGTAGCACCAAACAACCAATATATGGGAGTCTTTAGAGACCCCCTACCTACCCATGATGTGTAGGAAAAACCCCTTCAAGTCAATGAGGTTCAATAGAATTACCCCATGTAGGGGTATGTAGGGATGATAAGCATAGTGACTAGGAACAAGAGGTATCTAGGAGCTACCCTTGTGGTGTCCACAAGAGAGGTTCCTTCGACGTCAAAACCTCAATAGCATCCTACGCAACCTCCCTCGCCTAGACCAGTGGCCATGATTCAAACTAGACTTACCCAAAGTCTAAGGACCACGTCATCTAGGCTCTCCATATACGAGCTCATTCAACAATCAGTGCCCCATCGGGAGGCTCTAATGGAGATATTAAAATCCATCGAGCTATAGCCCCATGAAGCAAACTCTTTCAACAACTTTGTGGGACATGTAAAACAATGTACAGAACCAGTCATCACCTTTAGAGAAGACGAGTTGAAATTGGTGACTGGTGATGTGGCAGATCCACCCTTGCATGTCATTGCATGGGTCAACAAGATTTTGTATAATAGGGTGTTGGTGGACACTGTCATCTAGTAATGTCATTACAACATCAACATTGAAACATCTAAAGTTGTCGGTATCTCACATCATGGCCTCCACCTATACTCTTCAAGCATTCAATGATGTGATATGCTCGACGGTTGGCACAATTGTCCTACCCATCCAAGTGGGACAAAAGACTATTCATACATTGTGCCACATCTTGGAAGGTGATATGGCCTATAATATCTTACTAGGCTGGCCTTGGATTAGGGACATGAAGTGTGTCCCTTCAATAGCTCATCAGTGCCTAAAGTATACATTTGAAGGACAGGTGCATGCAATCCTGATAGACTTAGAGCCCTTCAAGTATTACAATACAGTGCAATTCATGCTGCAATCGACCCTTCCATCAACAAATTTGGATTTTTAGTTGAATCCATCTAAATAGGGTCTGATTCCGTAGGCATCCCCATTGACAAATCCATCAAGTCCCCATCCGGGTCCATTTTCCTCATCTGGTCCTTCAACAACGATGCCACCTACGGTGGCCACACCAAAGGACAAGGGAAAGAAACCCCTAGAAGAGGAACCACCCCTAGTCTCAACCATATCTACCGAAGAGATGCCTAGAAGAATGGAATTCGAGACACCTAGTTCACCCTACATGGAGTGGACTCCGAAAGAACTCCCATTCGCTCCCCCTCAACCGCAAAAAATCACCGTTGAGATGGCCAACACAGGCCTGGAGGAGTATTTAGTGTGGACCATTGTAGCAACACCTGCCCTTGAGTCCATGCAGGACATGGGGAGACCTCGCCTCCCCATCGGCTCTGTGGTTCCTCTAGGTTACCCACCCAATAAGATGAAATTTATTTATGGGGGCCTATATAATGGCATTGAACCTTACATGCAAGAAGACGAAGATGAAGAGCCCTTTGCTGAGGACGTCAACTATTTGTACAATCCATACTTCACATTGAGATATCTTGGCCAATGTAATTGGCATAGATATGGGTTGGGTAGGTATGAGAAAGGAGTGTGTTTCCTTTGCCAACCAAGATACCAAATGTCATACGACAAGTTAGGAGTAGGGTTCAACCACCCCTTGCCCCTGGACATCTTGGTAGAGAATATGCAAGGCCTAGGGATAGGTAACAAGGATGGATTAGCATTAGATCCATATGCAAATCCTAACACAACATATACATTGAGGGATTATCTCCCATTGCTAACAACCAACCTTGTTGACCTTAACAACTTGTTGAGTGGTATTTTCACCCGATTGTGAAAACACACTCTCCAATAGGATTTGGGTTCCAAATCCCCTCTTGCAAAGAAATTCAACAAGTAACTTCTCCAAGGTCTCCGCTATGTTAGCATTTTGTACAAATAATATTGTTCAATTTGAATGCTTGGAATACCTTAGTGATTGCAAGTAACTTGTAAACAAGGGGCACAACTGGTTTATTTTATTTGACACTTCAATGATAAAACTATTTTGTTTGCAGACTTTGGTAGATTTTCAATTGTTTATTTGAATGACTGTAATTAAAAAATGCAAAAAAATAAAGAAGTGAAAATAAGATGCAAAGAGAATGGAACTAAAATACATTCAGAATGCTGCAATCCTATTCGACAAAACCGAAGACATGAGGTTTTTTGCATACAACCTAACCTATTGAACCTGCAAACATGCACAATCCAGATAAGCTAAGTGCTGGTTTCTAGGGTTTTAACTGTGATTTTCAGATTTAGACATTCGCATGAAGCAACCAAGAGAACTTGCATTAAACTTCACCTATAAGCCTAAAAATCTGAAAGGGGGAAAATGAACATTAAATCTAGCATGCAAAAAATAACTCCTTCTTTCTTGTCAATGAGATGCAACTCTCTGTAATTCTGTATTAAAAAGAATGTATCAGTTTACAATGACAGAATGTTTCCAGTTTTGTCAAAACCAGAACAAGTGGAGGAAAACGCTCCAAAAGCAGGCCCAGAATGGCTTATCACCCTTAGCTCTGCAACACTGCCCATAGCGGTTTTCGACCCTCGTACCAATCTGTGCTTCTGCTTTTAAACTTTCTGGCAATGCTCTCTGTTTTGCCCTGTGACGCTTCGCTTCATCTCCTAGATCGCTTCATTTCATCTTCCCCGCCTCTTCGTCATTTTTGACTTTTTGCTCGACGTCGAAACGTTTGATCTTCTCTGTGAACTGTAACTGTCGATCCTGAAGCGTTATCATAGCCCTGACATCTTCGTGCCACGTGTTCTGCGCTTTTTTGCATGTTCTGTAATGGCCCGCTGTGAATCGCGACAAAAAATAGTATGTCGCGATATCGTGACATTTTCTATCTACAGCTTTGTTCCTCTACCTGCATCGCAAAAACAAGACATGTCACGATATCATGACATTTTTTTGTCAACAGCCTTGTCTGCCTTCATGCACCGCAAAAATGAGACATGTCATGAAATCGCAACACATTTTATGTCAACAACCTTGTCTGCCTTCATGCACCGTGAAAATAAGACATGTCATGAAATCATGACATTTTTATGCCCGTAACTTCATTCGTCTTCAAGCACCACAAAAATGAGACATGTCGCGATATCACGACGTGTTTCTCCTTAGGGCCGCATGGATGCAACCTGTCATGAAATCATGACATTTTTCTCCTTCGTTGTGTTTTGTTGCACTTAGCCATGAAAACGTGACATGTCACGAAATCGTGACACTTTTTCATTCCGTACCATCTCGCTGCTTTCTATCATGAAATCATGATGCTTTTCTCTTTCGAGCTGTCTCACTACTTTTTATCATGAAATCATGACACTTTTTCATTTCGTACCATCTCGCTACTTTCTATCATGAAATCATGACGCTTTTCTCTTTCAAGTATCTCTCGCTTTCTATCATGAAATCGTGACACTTTTTCATTTCCATACCATCTCGCTACTTTCTATCATGAAATCGTGACGCTTTTCTCTTTCGGTTGTCTCACTGCTTTCTATCATGAAATCATGATACTTTTCCCTTGCTTAGCTTATCAGTCATTGTGAATCACAAAAATGAGACATGTCACGATTTCACGACATCTTTCTATCTTTACCTCCTTTACCATCGATAGATCATGAAAATGCAACCTGTCATGATTTCATGACACTTTCTTTCATTTGTTCCTTCCTCACTTTCCTATCATGAAAACCTGACATGTCACGATATCACGACATTTTTTTATCTTTGCCCTTCATCTCATCTTCAGGTCATGAAATGGTGACATGTCACGATATCGTGACAACTTTTGCATTGACTCTTCTCTTGTTGCCTTCGATCGCGATTTCATGACATGTCGCGATATCGTGACATTTTTCCATTTTGGTGCATCCTGCTGATCTGGGCCGCGAAAACGTGACATGTCATGATATCGTGACATTTTTCACTTTGTCTTTCTCTCTCCTCTATGAACCGTGATTTCATAGCATGTCGTGAAATCGTGACATTTTCTCACCCTGCTGCATTTTGTTACTCTTGGCCGTGAAAACGTGACATGTCACGAAATCGTGACACTTTTCTGTTCCACTGCACTTCGCTTGTCTGAGCCGCGAAAATGTGACCTGTCACGATATCGTGACACTTTTTTTTTCTTAGCAGCAACATGTCGTGATATCATGACGCTTTCTTTTTCTTAGCAGAGCAACATCGCGATATCGCGCTTTTTTCTTAAGATATTTTTTTTTTAGACAGAGCAACACGTCACGATATCATGACACTTTTTTCTTATGTTGTATTTTGCTCTTCCTTTGATTTTTTAGCATCTGGGCCACTGCGGTCTTCTTTGAAAGCATGCAAAAAAGGTGGGTCCCCAATTTTGGGGTGTGTTGTGGATCAGCCACAACAAATGGTGACTCTATTGTCAAATGCTCCTGAGCATTTTGGTGAGAACCCAACCTGAAATATACAAGCTTAGATACAAGCATCAGCACATAAAAACATAAACAAATACCGATAGATCAGAAATACATGAATCATCAGAATCATTAAGTATCAGCTTGGTGTGTGCAATGTGTTTTCATTCCCTATCGCTTGAACTTGATCAACATTCCATTGTCGGTTTCACTTATGATTTGTATGCAAGGCTATGAATGATTTGTGCGAGATTTGATGTATGATGAAGATGCTAGAGATATAACAACCTGCTTTATAAAGGCTCAAACCTTCTAATATCATGAACAAACATATTAAAACTGTCAAACCCTCTTAGGACCAAAAATATGTATACTGAATTAATTTACTAGATCCCAAAGTTGGTTATGTGTCACTACCATCTTGAACCCATGTGCAAGTGTAAGTGAGATCAGAGCTTTGGGGAATAGGATTCCCAACCTAAGCGAGATGGGAATTTAACCCTATCCTTACTACTCTGATCTGGAGTTCATTACCTCATCTTGAACAAAATGATTTAACCTATTATGGATGAAACTATCAAGCTAGCCTGTCCGTTTGAGCAATCAGTGGTCTTGCTTTTAGACAAGACATGTTGCCACGCATGAGCATACTTAACCCCATAATCCATGACTTGGCTTCATTCATTCTCTTCTCTTTTTTTTTTTTTTCTTGGACCTTTGGGATGACTACCCATCCTTGCTAGGGACATGTAGTACGATCCCTCCAATCCAATATTAAGATGAAATGGAAAATATTTTTATTTCTTGGACCTTGGGGATGACTACCCATCCTTTGCAGAGGACATGTAGTACGATCCTTCCAATCCAAGATGATAAAATGAAATATGGAACATATTAATTTTATTTTTGTTTCTTGGACTTTTGGGATGACTACCCATCCTTGCTAGGGACATGTAGTACGATCCCTCCCATCCAAGTTTTATGATAAAATGAAAGATGGAAGCTTTGGGGAATCGGATTCTCAACCTAGGTGAGATGAGAATTATGCCCTATCCTTACTACTCCATGAAGGTCAAATCAGAGCTTTGGGGAATTGGATCCTCAACCTAAGTGAGATGAGGATTTAACCCTATCCTTACTACTCTGATTTTAGGCTTTAAGCATTATGGGAGTGGTAAAAACCACTGTTTTAAGGATTATGTTGCATGATAGGACAGACATGGAATATTCCTTTCGCCTCACCTTTTCTTCCAAGTATGGTTTTGACCATTTTGCTCAAGACTCTCTTTAATATGCGTAGAACGTGCTTGGTTCAAGATAGTTCGGGCATCAGTTCCCAACCTTAGGATCCTTTTAATATATGTTATGTAATAACCCTAAGAGGATTCGACACCTTCTCAATGATTGCACATGAAATGAAGATGCAACTGAGATGAAATATATATGCAGTGTGGAATGTGACATGAGATATGAATGCATTGCTTCTTTTGAAATGCGGATGGAATATATCACCTACTTTACCATAATGTGAAAAACTGACAACTTCATGCATCACAAGTTCCAAACGATATTCTTTAATGTGTTTGTGTTACTTGTGGAGCTTTCTACAACACAATTCCAATGTTTCATATACTCCAGATCTAAGACATAAGTTGACATCTCAAAAACAATTTTTTCATCATTTTTTTTTTTTTATAAACAAGCCAAACATGTCAAATGAAATCAGACACTTAACTTAAATCCTAACTAAACTAGTAATCCTAAAACAAACCAAACAAAATTTGAAAATCCATACCAAAACCGAAAAATATAATACCAATCTCCTACGACTTAAGGGCTAAAATAGTGCTTTAAAACATGCCCATTAACTGGTAACGTCAGATCCTTCCCTTCTAAAGTTCTTAACCTGAAGGTATTTTTCCCTAGAATTTCTGAAATCTGATAAGGGCCTAACCAAAGACAATCAAATTTTTGATGATTCCCCTTTTCTTCATGTCTTTTATCCCACAATAAGACTAAATCTAAAATTCTGAAGGACTTAATTTTAGCTCTTCTGTCAAACCATATTTTAACAACCTCTTGGTGTTTACTCATGTGAATCATGGCTTCCTCCCTTTTTTCATCGAGGTGTAGTAAATGACTTAATCTGGCTTCAGTGTGGTTATCTGTTCCCAAGTATTCTTGCATGAAATGTAGGGTTTGCAACTTCAAGTTTGCAGGAAATATTGGGTCTTGTCCATAGACCAAATGATAAGGTGTGTTTCCTATTGAGTCTTTCATTCTGGTCCTATCTGCCCAAAGAGCAAACTTTAACTGGCTGTGCCAATCTCGAGGGTTCCTTTCCAGTAATTTCTTAATGATATTCAACAAATTCTTGTTTGAGGATTCGGCCAAACCATTTCCTTGAGGGTAATAATTAGATGCAAATTTTAAACTCACTTTATTGTCGTATGCCCAATCTGCAAATTGCGTGGAAACAAAAGCTTTACCATTATCACTAACGATAGAATCGGGCATTCCGAATCTTGTTATGATGTGATCCTCAAGGAATTTTATTACAACGTCTCGTAGTGGCATGTTTTGTAGGAACCGCTTATGTCCACCTTGTACAATAATCTGTAGTTGTTAGTATGAATTTATGGGAATCAAAAGAATTTGGGTTAATAACCCCAATGAAATCTAATCCCCATTGTGCAAATGGTCTCATCTCAACTACAAGGTGTAATGGCATGGCTGCATTTCTTTCTCTGTTGGCAGCTACTTGACAAATGTGGCAAGATCGTACATGAGCATGTGCATCTTTAAAAATGTGAGGCCAATAGTATCCCGCTCTCAGGATTTGATGCGCTGTAGCATTTGCCGCACCATGGCCAGTTCCATATTTCCCATGAAATTCTTGCAGAACCTTGGCAGCTTCTTCTTTATTCAGGCATCTCAAGTAGATCCCCTCATGATTTTTCCTGTACGGAACACCAGATCTAATCAGATAATTAATAGATTTAAGTCTTAAAGCCCTTCTTTGAGTGGAATTCAAATTGGATGGGCACTTACCATTTAATAAAAAATGTACAATGTCAACATACCAGTCATCTTTAGAAATGTATTCTGCATTTGAATATTGGCATGTCGTTTGTGGATTATTCTCAGCAATCGTCTTCACAAGTCCCTGTCCTCGAACTAGTTTCATGGGTTGGATTTCAAGATCAAATTCTTGGATAGTAGAAATCCATTTACCTCTTTTCTCACCTAGCTCATTCTGTAAGAACATAGTTTTGATAGCAAGGTCAGGCACAATGGCAAAAACTCTACTGTGCACAATGTAATGTCAGAATTTTTTTACCGTTTTAAAGAGTGCGTACATCTGCTTATCGAGGATAGAATACCTCAATTGAGCATATTTTAAAGGAGCACTTAAAAATGCTATGGGATTTTCTACGCTATCCTCACCTTTCTGGGTCAAGACACTCGCAAAAGAGTGTTCTGATGCGAAAGCATAAATATAGAAAGGTTTAGCATAGTTTGGACTTATGAGGGTAGGGGCTCTGGAAATGGCATCCTTAATGTTTTGAAAGGCCACCCTACTTTCCTCATTCCATCTGACATCTACATCCTTCTTGAGCATCTTGTTCAATGGTTTGGCTATCTCAACGAAGCTTGAAATAAACTTCCTCACAAAATTAATTTGTCCGAAGAAAGATCTCAACTCCTTTTTACTACCCGGGAGAGGCAAGCATTGGATAGCTTCTATCCTTTCTGGATCAATGGATATACCTTCTTTTGAAATGATGTGACCAAGTAGTCTTCCTTCTGTTACTCCAAAGATGCATTTTTTGGGATTTAAAGAAATTCCATGCTCTTTGCATCTTTGAAGAACCTTTTTCAAATCCTTGACATGATCTTCTCTTTTCTTTGAAAATACTGGAATATCATCCACATACACAATGATACACTTGCCTATAAGCCCTTTGAATGCATAGTCCATGGCGCGTTGAAATGTTGCACCAAGCATTTAACAGTCCAAACGACATTCTTCTGTAGGCAAATGTCCCCCATTTGGTTGTGAAGGCTGTTTTCATCCTGTCATTGGGATGAATAAGAATTTGGTTATATCCAGAATATCCATCAAGAAAAGACATCATTTCAGATCCATTCACTTTTTGTAAAATTTCATCAATGGATGGCAATGGATAGTTATCCTTTTGAGAGGCCTTGTTAAGATTTTGAAAATCTATACATAGCCTAATCTCTCCGCTCTTCTTTCTTACTGGAACGAGGTTAGCAACCCAGGTTGAGTGCCTAACAGGAAAAATAATCTTTGCTTCCAATAATCTCTTGACCTCCTTTTCTATTAAGGGCTCCAATAGCGGGTTAACAACTCGTTGTCTTTGTCCGAAAGGCTTGGAGTCCGGCTTTAGAGGGATGGTATGTGTAATGACGTTTTGGTTGTATGTTTTCAATTCGTTATAATTCCAAGCAATGCAATCCACGTAGTGTTTTAGTGCATGTATTATATTTTCTCTTTCTTCATCTGTACATGCCTTTGCAATGTACACTTCCCGTGGATTGTCTGCACTCCCTAGATTAATTAGATCACATGCATCTTTGGGGAGTGGAACCTTTTTTTCTTTTCTCGGCCTTGTATCCCATATCGAACATTTTCTCCAATGAAACTATGTCTTTAGGTATTTTGTTGGATTGACATGTAGTTTCACTTTCGTTTTCTGCTTCTTCTTGCCATCTTTGCTCCTCATCAATCACCTGGTTTTCAAAAATACCTGAGTTCATGACAAATTTGAATATGTGTCTGTCATTTTCAAAAACTTGGAAATTCTTGACATTATCAGGTATCGATGGACAAGGAACTAATTCGATGGAGAACTTTTTACACCTTTTTATATCAACTGGATTTAACATGCCTGCGGCGACTGCAAGAGAATCTGCTATGCGATTTCCTTTTCTAGAAATAAGGACTATATTGAAAGCATCAAATTCCTCAATGAGGTCCATTACCCTAGTTCTATAAAGGCTCAGTCTCTTATCGTGGCATGTATATTGTCCTTTAATCTGTTTGACTACCAGTTCAGAATCTCCCAATACTTTCAAGCATTTAACCCTTTTGCTCAATGCTAGTTGTAAACCAAAGATCAATGCTTCATATTCTGCCATGTTGTTCGTGCAAGGAAATTGCAGTCTATAAGCAGCCAATAATGGTTTACTTCCTGGGCAAGTGAGCTCAACTCCGGCTCCTGCTCCCTGTTTGGATTTGGATCCATCAAACCTAAGCAACCATATGAAATTATTTCCCTCAAGAGAGCTACCATGAAATGTTTCCCTTTTAGGCTCTTCGGTAGCTTCTTCAACATCAAATGCATAAACCCCCAACTCTGGTTTAGAAAACTGAACTTCATTTGGCTTATTAAATTCTGTTATGATTTCCTTAAGCCTCGGTTCATTTTCTACTCTGATTTGATTCGCGATTCCTTTCCAGGGTAGCCACATATGTGAGCAATCGGTTGAAAAATAGCCGTTCAAAGTTTTCATCCAATCCCTTGCAAGTAGCATTCCATATCTACTTGGGATATTAACAACCAGAATGTCGACCACTTGTTGGACCCTGGGTTCAAAATTTAGTTGAATTTTGACATCATATAGGGTCCCTACCACATTTACCTTAGATCGGTCCAATTGCAAAACCTTGCATTTGGATGAAACAGGTTGTAGACCTAGCATTTGACATATCTCTGAAGGCATGAGATTGCTCGTGGCACCCGTGTCCACCAAAAAATTATGCAAATTCTTACCAGCAATTCTCAGAGTCAATAAGAATGGCGGGACATCCCGTCTCTCCTTTCGTAAAATCAAATGGGACTCAACTTCCTTTCCCTTCCACACTTGATTAGGTGAGTTCAGAGCCTTTATCAATGCTTCCTTTTGGCCAGGCAATCTGGCCGCTTCTAAGAACGAAAGGCTTGATTTGGACTTCTTTAGATCCTCCACTATGTCATAGTTTGATTTTTCAAATTTGATTGTCTTCTACGCGTCATTAGACATTTCTCTTCTAAGTGGAGGAGGAGGATTATTATCTGCCTTAGTATTCAGAGGAAGGATAGAGTTATTTGGTGGTGTTGATGATGTTTTAGGGGCTTTAGATTTACTTCTCAAATGATATCCGTGATTCCCCTTTCTAAACTCTCGAAAAGCTTGCACCTCCTGTTCCAAAATTTCATCTTCTTCTTCCTCACTTTCACCTTCTTGACGGTATAAAGTTTCCACCACCATAATGTTATCATCTTGATGTTGGGGTGGATCCTCATTTGGCACAAGTTCTAGGTCATCTACTTGGGCTTGGAGACAATGAGTGTATCTAGCGATTTCAGGACAATTCCTCTCATTGTGCTCTTTTGTATTGTGCAATCTGCACCCCTTTTCCCATGCAAAATCGGAAAGATTCAAAAGGGAACTGGATTGATCGGGTCCTACACAAGTATCTAGTTGATTGGCAATAGGGGCAGGTACTCCTCCATTGTTTGGCTTTGTGTTCCAATGTCTCCCTCTATTGTTAAAATTTTGATTTGAGTGAGGGGCATGGGACTCATACTTCTATTTTTGAACCATGTCATTACTCGGTTTATGAACTATCTTCTTGAGCTCTTCAACATCCGAATAAATCTCTTTCGGTGGAGCTACATTATTGTTAGTTCCCATTGGGTTTGCATAATTCGTGGGATCTTGATTTAACATTTGAGTCAGATTTTGAGGAATTTGATTCATATATGGATTTACACTTTGGATCGGAGTTGGATTTGGGAAAGGAACTATAGCCTGAGAGTTAACCTGGCTGGTTCCTTGCATAGTCGATTGACTATTTTGCAAAAATGCGGGAACGGGTGGAATGGATGTGATCGGTTGGATCGGAATGGGTGCATAGGCAGGTTCTGGTGGATATGGTTGTTGATATGGGAAAGAATTCATGTTTGGCATTTGTGGTGCCATGACCTGATTTACCATGGGAGCTTGACCATATGGAGCATATTGTCCCATCATAGGCATCTGGGGAAACCCATAGCCCTGTGGTGTCATTTGCTGCTCGATGGTCATAGCTTCATTGTAAGCTAAGGCGAGCATGGTGACTTGAGGATTTCACCTGGAAAACATCGTTGTCATCAGATCCAATGCCCCAAAATAGATTTGTAAAGCTACTGCGGGGTCTATGGCAAAATGCCGAACTGCTCTATTATAACATTTTTGGAATCTCTTGATTAAAGGTTCTGATTGTTTCACCCTGGCCCCTTTTGCATGTAATAAATTGATTGTAGATGGTTGCGGGATCCAAAGGTGACCTAAAATGATTGACAAAAGCATTCTCCATTTGTGTCCATGAAGTGATTGAACCAGTAGGCAAGCATATATACCATTCATAGGCTACTGGATCTAGGCTCATGGGAAAAAGTCTGCAAGCCACATCCTCATGTTGGACTTGCAACCTTATCAAAACATCCCTATAGGCTTGGATATGCTCCTCTGTAGTTCTTGGGCCATCTGGTTTATATTTGGGCAAGAATATTTCTATGTTCTTAGGGATTTCATGGATATCCCCTGCAATATTCAAAGGGATATTATTAGCTCCATACCAAGGAGCTGTTGGAGGTTGGGCCATTTGACTCAGAATTGATGAGGACAACCCTACAAGAGTGGTGGAAATAGTACTGACGATAGGTACGCTAGTGGTAATTGATACCACTGGTGTAGGTCCGCTCGATGTTCCTGAAGCAGAAAGATCTTTTGTGACTGGTAGGTTTATAGCTTGCTTGGTTTTATTTTTTGGAGTACAAGTGAGTGTAAGGTCGTGGAATATGGTTTCCCCAGTTGTTTGGGACCTAGTCGTGATACGGCGTGGTGGGTCCAGCCTGCCTGATGAAACTCTCGATATCTCCAAGAAAACCTGCAACACAAAAAATGTTGCGGTTTAGTCGTTAATGAGATTTAAGAAATAATTTCAAAATCGAATCAAAAAACACATTACTTCTATATGAAAATCAAAATAAAGTAAACCAATTCAGCCCTCCTTCTAGTGCCAATCTGTTGAGTAGTATTTTCACCCGATTGTGAAAACACACTCTCCAATAGGATTTGGGTTCCAAATCCCCTCTTGCAAAGAAATTCAACAAGTAACTTCTCCAAGGTCTCCGCTATGTTAGCATTTTGTACAAATAATATTGTTCAATTTGAATGCTTGGAATACCTTAGTGATTGCAAGTAACTGTAAACAAGGGGCACAACTGGTTTATTTTATTTGACACTTCAATGATAAAACTATTTTGTTTGCAGACTTTGGTAGATTTTCAATTGTTTATTTGAATGACTGTAATTAAAAAATGCAGAAAAATAAAGAAGTGAAAATAAGATGCAAAGAGAATGGAACTAAAATACATTCAGAATGCTGCAATCCTATTCGACAAAACCGAAGACATGAGGTTTTCTGCATACAACCTAACCTATTGAACCTGCAAACATGCACAATCCAGATAAGCTAAGTGCTGGTTTCTAGGGTTTTAACTATGATTTTCAGATTTAGACATTCGCATGAAGCAACCAAGAGAACTTGCATTAAACTTCACCTATAAGCCTAAAAATCTAAAGGGGGAAAATGAACATTAAATCTAGCATGCAGAAAATAACTCCTTCTTTCTTGTCAATGAGATGCAACTCTCTGTAATTTTGTATTAAAAAGAATGTATCAGTTTACAATGACAGAATGTTTCCAGTTTTGTCAAAACCAGAACAAGTGGAGGAAAACGCTCCAAAAGTAGGCCCAGAATGGCTTATCACCCTTAGCTCTGCAACACTGCCCGTAGCAGTTTTCGACCCTCATACCAATCTGTGCTTCTGCTTTTAAACTTTCTGGCAATGCTCTCTGTTTTGCCCTGTGACGCTTCGCTTCATCTCCCAGATCGCTTCATTTCATCTTCCCTGCCTCTTCATCATTTTTGACTTTCTGCTCGACGTCGAAACGTTTGATCTTCTCTGTGAACTGTAACTGTCGATCCTGAAGTGTTATCATAGCCCTGACATCTTCGTGCCACGTGTTCTATGCTTTTTTGCATGTTCTATAATGGCCCGCTGTGAATCGTGACAAAAAATAGTATGTCACGATATCGTGACATTTTCTATCTATAGCTTTGTTCCTCTACCTGCATCGCGAAAACAAGACATGTCACGATATCATGACATTTTTCTATCAACAACCTTGTCTGCCTTCATGCATCAAAAATGAGACATGTCATGAAATCATGACACATTTTATGTCAACAACCTTGTCCGCCTTCATGCACCACGAAAATAAGACATGTCGCGAAATCGTGACATTTTTATGCCCGCAGCTTTATTCGTCTTCAAGCACCACGAAAATGAGACATGTCGCGATATCGCGACGTGTTTCTCCTTAGGGCCGCGTGGATGCAACCTGTCATGAAATCATGACGTTTTTCTCCTTCGTTGTGTTTTGTTGCACTTAGTCCAAAAACATGACATGTCACGAAATCGTGACACTTTTTCATTTCATACCATCTCGCTACTTTCTGTCATGAAATCATGATGCTTTTCTCTTTTAGGCTATCTCATTGCTTTCTATCATGAAATCATGACACTTTTTCATTTCGTACCACTCTCACTACTTTCTGTCACGAAATCATGATACTTTTCTCTTTCGGGCTATCTCACTACTTTCTATCATGAAATCGTGACACTTTTTCATTCCGTACCATCTTGCTGATTCATATTGTGAAATCACGATGCTTTTCTCTTTTGAGCTATCTCGCTACTTTCTGTCATGAAATCGTGATGCTTTTCTCTTGCTTAGCTTATCAGTCATTGTGAATCATGAAAATGAGACATGTCACGATTTTACGACATCTTTCTATCTTTACCTCCTTTATCGCCGATAGATCGTGAAAACGCAACCTGTCACGATTTCGTGACACTTTCTTTCATTTGTTCCTTCCTCACTTTCCTGTCGTGAAAACCTGACATGTCGCGATATCATGACATTTTTTATCTTTGCCCTTCATCTCGTCTTCAGGTCATGAAATGGCGACATGTCGCGATATCGCGACAACTTTTGCATTGACTCTTCTCTTGCTGCCTTCGACCGCGATTTCATGACATGTCGCGATATCGTGACATTTTTCCATTTTGGTGCATCCTGCTGATCTGGGCCGTGAAAACGTGACATGTCGCGATATCGTGACATTTTTCACTTTGTCTTTCTCTCTCCTCTATGAACCGTGATTTCACAGCACGTCGCGAAATCGTGACATTTTCTCACCCTGCTGCATTTTGTTACTCTTGGCCATGAAAACGTGACATGTCATGAAATCGTGACACTTTTCTGTTCCACTGCACTTCGCTTGTCTGAGCCGCAAAAACGCGACCTGTCGCGATATCGCGACATTTTCTTTTTCTTAGCAACAACACGTCGTGATATCGCGACGCTTTCTTTTTCTTAGCAGCAACACGTCGCGATATCGCAACACTTTCTTTTTCTTAGCCGTGACAGAGCAACACGTCGCGATATCGCGACACTTTTTCCTTATGCTGTATTTTGCTCTTCCTTTGATTTTTTTAGCATCTGGGCCACTGCGGTCTTCTTTGAAAGCATGCAAAAAAGGTGGGTCCCCAATTTTGGGGTGTGTTGTGTTGTTGGATGCATAGTTTGTCATCTACGTGGATTACCCACCATGGTTGTCTAACATGGTGCCCATCAAAAATCCCGATGGGAGGATTCGCATATGCATCAATTTTTGAGATCTAAACAAAGCGAGTCCTAAGGATGATTTCCCCTTGCCAAGCATTGACGCATTGGTAGATGCTACAATGGGCCATGAAATGCTTTCCCTCATGGATGGTTTCTTGGGATACAATCAGATTCGTATCAATCCCGAGGACCAACTAAAAATGGCGTTCACAATGCCTTGGGGGACATTTTGTTATAAGGTCATGCCCTTTGGCCTTAAAAATGTTGGCACCACCTACCAATGTGCCATGACATACATCTTCCATGATCACATGCACAAAAATTTGGAAGATTACATGGATGATTTGTTGGCCAAATCTCTTTTGTGCCCAGATCATCTCGATGACTTGAGCAAGATCCTCGATCGCCTCATTGAACATAAAGTCAGACTAAACCCCAAGAAGTGCGTATTTGGCATCACATCTAGAAAGCTCTTGGGTTTCATAGTCTCCAAAAGAGGAATCAAGGTAGACCCACACAAAGTCAAGGCAATCCTTGAAATGCTTCCCCCAACTACCATCAAGCAGCTCAGAAGTCTGCAGGGAAAGGTCACGTCGATCAAGCGCTTCATAGCGCAGCTATCTGACAAGTGTCGACCCATGAATAAATTATTGCACAAGGGGGTAGCATTTCACTGGGATGACGAGTGCCAGTCAGCCTTTGATGATATTAAACAATACTTGGCTTCATCGCCAGTATTGGCACCACCTAGACCAGGAGTGTCATTCTACTTATACATCTCAACTACTGAGGTGGCACTGGGTGCCATGCTAGCCCAAAAAAATGAACTACACAAAGAATAGGCTACTTACTATCTTAGCCGCACCCTGGTCAGTTATGAACTTAACTATGCATACGTTGAGAAGCTCTGCTTGGCAGTGGTGTTTGCTACCAAAAAGCTATGCCACTACATGCTCAGAAATACGACGTATGTTGTGTCTAAGGAGAATCCATTGCGATACATGATGAGTCGTACTTATCATAGTAGCCGCACGGTAAAATGGATCATGTTGTTGATGGAGTTTGACATAGAATTCATTGGACAAAAATCCATAAAAGGTCAAGTCATCACCGATCAACTAGCAGAGGCTCCTCTTGAAGACAATCAGCCTCTGACCATAGAATTACCGGATGATGGGGTCTTCCATGTTTCAGAATCACCAGATTCTAATGAGCCTGAGTCACAGGCCGACATGACCCTATTCTTCGATGGTTCAAAATGTGAGCAAGGAGGTGGCACGGGAATTGTATTCTTCACACCGCAAGGGGCTCCAATGCCTCTATCATTTAAATTAGACTTCCCGTGCACCAAAAACAATGTAGAATATGAAGCCTTGCTCATAGGTCTTCAAACAACAATCACCATGAACATTAAACATTTAAACATCTTTGGTGATTCATTGTTAATTGTCAATCAAGTCAAAGGGGTATTCCAATGTAAATGCCTAGTTTTGTAGGCCTATAAAGCCCTTGTGGACAAATTCCTAGCACAACTTGAATGGTATGACATCGAGGCACTCCCTCGATCATCAAATCATTTTGCAGATACTATGGCCTCCTTGGGGTCACTAATCCTACAAGACCCTTCCGGTGAGATGACAACCATTCAGGTCAAAACATTATCACAATCCATGATGGAGCATGCAAGCTCTGACCTAACACTAGGAATCCACCTGATCTAGATTGAACCATCTCAAGATAGGTTCTCTCGAATCCATGATTGTCTGACTCAGGCCAACTAGGGGTCCTTGTTCTCCCCGACCCCTCTTAATAGCAACACAACACTATTTTTACAAGTTCTTTCCCATTCAGCTTTTGCTAGGGATGAACTTCAAGAGGGATTGGTCATTCATACCATCGAGGTTTTTGATCAGCAGGATTGGTACACACCCATTAGGGATTACCTCAAGCTAGGTAACCTCCCACTTGGATTGACACAAGCCATGAAAAGATCATTTAAACAGAAAGCGGCAAAACATGTCTTGTTAGGAGACATTTTGTATCGTCGGAGCTATGAAGGAATCCTCCTCCATTGCTTGGACCAAGAGGAGTCCGCTTGGGTGATCACCCAAGCCCATGATGGTACATGTGGTGGCCACTTCAATGGTATGGCCATCGCAAAGCGCATTCTCCACATGGGTTATTATTGGCCATCTTTAGAGCGAGATTGTTGTGCGTATGTAAAGAAGTGCGTGAAGTGTCAACACCATGCTAATTTGACACACGTACCTTCTCAGGCCTTGCAACCGATCCAATCGGCTTGGCCTTTTTCGTAGTGGGGCTTCGATCTAATTGGAAAGATCTCCCCTGCATCGTTGGGTCATCACACGTTCATCATAACGGCCACAGAGTACTTCACCAAGTGGGTGGAAGCAATTCTGCTAACCTCTATGAATGGGACCTGCATTGCGGAGTTTATTTTGCATAACATCATATGTCATTTTGGTATTCCATCCAAGATCATCTCGGATAATGGGACGTCATTCAAGAATAAATATGTGCGTGCTTTGACAACAAAGTACAAAATTTAACATAGTTTTTCAACACCCTATTATCCGCAGGAAAATGGGCAAGCAGAGGCATCAAACAAAATGCTAGTCGCCATCCTCAAAAAGACCATCATAGATAGTCATAAGGATTGGCACATTCAAATCCTGCTTGCCCTATGGGCTTATCGCACTAGCATTCGGACGCCCACTAGGGCTACTCCATTTTTGCTGGTGTATGGCTCCGAGGCTGTCATGCCTCTCGAGTTGGAAATCCCTTCCCTATGCATTTCAATGCAAGAGTTCATCGATGATGACACTGCATGGCAAGCCCGGTTAGACCAACTGACGTTGCTCGATGAACGACGCGTCAATGCTCTCGAGCATTTGCGTATCTATCAAGAGCGACTTAAGAAAGCATACAACATGAAGGTTCACCTAAGGGACTTTCAGGTTGGTGACTTGGTCTTAAAAGAGAACCAACAGAATTCTAATTTGTCGTCCCATCTAAGGGACAAGTTTGCAGCAAACTGGTTAGGTCCTTATGTGATTGATAGTAAAATAGGACCTGGAACATACCGACTCGCCTCTCTTGAAGGAATCAAGGAACTAGAACCCTTGAACATCAGTCATTTGAGGCCATTCCACATCTAGAGAGCCATAGTCCAACCAAAAGCTCCAAGGATTCCCACAATCGCTTGGTCAAACCCAAAAGCTCCAAGGATTCCCAAAATCACTTGGTCAACCCAAAATGCCCCAAAGGTGTCCATAAACCCTTTGGTCAAACCAAAAGCTCCAAGGATTCCCAAAATCACTTGGTCAACCCAAAATGCCCCAAAGGTGTCCATAAACCCTTTGGTCAAACCAAAAGCTCCAAGGATTCCCAAAATCGCTTGGTCAACCCAAAATGCCCCAAAGGTGTCCATAAACCCCTTTGGTCAAACCAAAAGCTCCAAGGATTCCCACAATCACTTGGTCAACCCAAAATGCCCCAAAGGTTCCCATAAACCCTTGGTCAAACCCAAAAGCTCCAAGGATTCCCACAATCGCTTGGTCAAACCCAAAAATGCTCCAAAGGTATCCATAAACCCTTTGGTCAAAACAAAAGCTCCAAGGGTACCCATAACCGCTTGGTCAAAATAAATATTCAAAAACAAACAAAAACAATAAAATCATCAAAAATAACAAAAAAATTGCATTTCCATTCCATGCATACTCGTAAAAATCAAAATACAAAAATATAGGTTGCATTAGGCATCGCATCCATACATTGCATATTTGCTAGGTCATACAAGTCAAAAGCACCATAGACTGTAATTACTCGGCAATTCCATCATTTTCCACATCAAATCCATTTTATAAATGCATACATCTAGAATAACACCATCCCCATTTTTAGCATAGGCAGTTGTCTCCTAATGAATGTAGGGTTTTCGTCATTCAGCTGTCTTTAAATTTCTAGCCAAAAACTATACAAAGTTAAACAGATTTTACAAGGGAAAGTTTTACTTGGATCATGCCTCGTTATGTAACATCCCTACACAAGTTAAAACACATAAAATAATTCCCAAGTTGTGTGAATGTAAGAGGAAAACTACAAAGCAGTCTAGGGTACCATAGGTGAAAGATTAGCCTGTTCATCCCCCTATGCGAATGGTTCAAGAGTGCTGAGAATTGACAAAAGGACAAGCTCTTCCCCATCCATTCCCCCTAATCAACAGTGGTTTTCACCACTAGCAAAAATCCCAATCACCATTGGTCCCTAAGGTTGTAAGGATTCGTACTACACGTCCCTGCCAAGGATGGGTAGTCATCCCCAAGGCCTAAAAGGATCAATGACCATTCAAAAACAAAATCCCCACAAGCCATCATCATGACCATTTCCAATCACCTTTGGTCTCCAAAGTCATAAGGATTCATACTACACGCCCCTGACAAGGATGGGTAGTCATCCCCAAGGCCTAAGAGATCAATGCCCATACTTCATAGTCTCCATAATCCCTTTTGGTTCCCAAAGTCGTAAGGATTCGTACTACATGTCCCTGAACAGGATGGGTAGTCATCCCCAAGGCCAAAAGGATCAAGGTCATTCATAAACCAAAAACCTACAAGCTCAACCTTACGAAGCTCACAATGCAAAATGAATAACAGTGGTTATCACCACTATTCAAAATCCTTGCTCAAAAAGAAAAACACAAAAAGAAAAATAAACAGTGATTTTTATCACTATGTAAACGAGCAAGTATCCTAAACCGTTGAGCAAATAAAAATCCTGAACTTGAATCCCTAGAATTCTCAGCATTCGAACAACCATCTAGGTAATCCTCATTACGGGTTTGGTGGACAGCCTACCTGGCAATGGTGGTATCCTAAACGCATGACGATATGTCTATCACATTCGCTTTGCATGTGAGCAGACCAATGTTTGCATGTGGATGAGCTAGCTTATGGTACCTTAGATTGTCCCATGGATTAATCTGACTAAATACAACAATGGAGTTAGTGGAGCTAATTAGGTGATCCTCAGTACAAGTTTGGTTGATAGCCTATCTGGCACTGGCGGTATCCTGACAAATACCACATAAACGAACTCAATTGCACACACAGGGATGTGAAATAACTTGGTCAAACTCAAGTCTGATTTATACCTTGTTCAAAAGTCTTGCAAGCTAAATGTATAGTCTTGGCTAGTTAGTTAAAATATCTGAATCTCAGAAAAGCTTAACTACATTTTAAAACAACTGGTACATTTCATTACATCCATCCCCATCAAAAAATACAAACAAATACAAAAACAAAGTTCTCACATGCAAAGTCATTCCACAAAGTCATCACATACATACAGAAAGCCAGTAAATCTTGTACAGTCTATGGTGCCATCGACAAGTTATCAACAACTCATTTCATTCATTCCATATGCATACATCATATAATTAGAAACATCGCATTCATAATACCACATGCATACATCATCATAAATAACTATGCATAAACAGAAAAACAAACCATGACAAGTGTATAAACACAAAGAACGTCATCTATATATATATCATCAAAAAAATGCCCACAGGCTACAATGAACCGGTCCTCTGACCTCGCAACAAAATCCAAAAGCTCAAAAACCCCCAAGCCTAGGGCGTCGACCACCATGATCATGCAGGATCGGTGCGACGGGAACTACCCCCCATGGTGTGGGTCCTATGGGACCTCTCAAGGCGACTGCTGCTCACCCCCGCATCATGCCCACTAGCCCCCCCTCATCCAATCACCTATGACGAGACGATGCTGACTGCTCAGTATCGCTGCCCCTCATCCAGCATGAAGACCCACCTCCAGAGGGCTCAGGTACCCACCCTCGAGGTGGATGATCTCTCCCTCTAGATCCATCCAGTGCCGACACCACTCCACCTCCCATCGATGGTACATCGCTACTACATCATCGTGCTACACCAACACCTTCTCCCTCTCCACCAGCTACGTCCATAGAAGATCCCTCTCCCATGCAGCATCGATATCCCCCTCCTACCGATGGTACGTAGCCCATGCATTCTCCCACTTCGCTAGCTGAGTCCGCAAGAGATCCCTCTCCTGCAGAGCCTCCCCCAACTCCTCATCCCACCTTCAAAGTAGCCCCACCAATCATGCATTCTCAGCATGCAACCCTACCTCCATGTCCTCCAAATTGCCTGAGGCATAGGCAAATCCGGGACAGCAGCCTGCTCTAGCTCCCACTGCTCCGGGACGTCCTACACCTCCGACTGGTCCAGAACCCCAAACCCCCCCAAAATCATCCACCTCTACCATGTCTGCATCCTCGAGTGGAACCCCCTAGCCCTCGCCTAATGCCTCTGCATCATCACCCCCTACTACTGCCGCCTCTGTGCCCCCTAGAGGCCCCTCGCCTCGCCATCACCGCAAAGTCCACCACTGGTCATACTCAGTGGTAACCCCGACGTCATCCACATCCGGGACGTCAATCATTGTATCTGAATCCTCACCCAATGGCGCAATGACTGGCCAAGCTAGAGTCCTCTCGTCCCCCGATGTCGATAGACCACGGGCTCACCAGGAAACCCCTAGCGCACCCCAAACTATCATGTCACCCGACCATATGGGAAAAACTCCTGCTCAGTCCCATGATGCCCAATCAGCCACCGCCCCCTACGTACCCATCGAAGCCACTCTCCAACCTTAGGCCAGGCTGGACAGTCCCGATAGGGGTGCCAGAACACCTCCCCTAGAGTAAGCCGAGTGAAGGCATCGACATAGTGCCCTACGACACCTGCCCACCATCGACTCTGACCCTGCTCCTCAGATCTCCACCATAATGCCCCGTATCTGATCTCTCGGTCTACCATCTCCACCTAGGTCATCCATGGCAACCCCATCGGCCTCTCCACCGCTATGTGTTGCCAAGCCCAACACTGCAACAAATAGCTACAACCAATCCCCTTTCACCTCTAGTAATGGACCTCGTACAACTCATCATAGAGCTATGCCAACAGAGTCTATCCCCATATCATGATCATAGGTGCCTCCATCGGACACTCCACCAACCGAAACACCACCTCTAGAAGGTTCCATGGGAACCTTGCACCCGAAGAGTTGGGAACAACATGTTGGAAATGAGGCCCATCAGTAATGCGTGCCTCACTCCCAACACACCCCTCTCTAGCCACCATCGAACCAATATGCCACCAATCTAGCAGTCGCCCTCTGCCCTCTCCACTGGGCTGTCCACACCCATCTCCTCTCCATGTCCAAAGTAGTGTGTCAACACTACTGTCCGTTGATCCCGTGGCGTCGTCCTGATCGATAGTCCATCTATCAAAATTTGCAGAATCCGATAGACATCCTCCAAAGTAACTATCATCTCCCCTATTGGGAGATGGAAGGTATTAGTCCGAGGATCCCACAAGTTGATCAGGGCCATCAGATAGGCCCGATCCCCGACCACCGGCTCCAGTCGAGTCACCTGCTTGAGCCCAAGGGCATCAAGCCACTCCTAGTCAGTCAAAGTCAGTGCCTCCCATGCTTCCATAAAAATCATGGGCACACGGTACCGGCTCTTCACAACCTGCAAAAGAAATAAAAAAAAACATTAAACACATGAAAAACTATACAACAATAACATGAATATCCAACAATGCATAATACAAAATGTACACTGAAAAAAATAGACAAATAACGAGAGACAATTCACAAAAATACAACAAAATTCAAAAAATAATTTTTCAGTCCTAGGGTTTTTAACTCTAAAATGATAAATTAAAAACAATACAACAAAATTCAAAAATAATTTGTCAGTCCTAGGGTTTTTAACTCTAATCTGATAAATTACAAACAAATTAAAAAATTCAAAAAATAATTTGTCAATCCTAGGGTTTTTAACTCTAAACTGATAAATTAACAAATCAAACAAAAAAAAAATCATTTGTTAGTCCTAGGGTTTTTAACTCTAAACTGATAAATTAAAAACAAACAAAAAAATCAAAAAATAATTTGTCAGTTCTAGGGTTTTTAACTCTAAACTGATAAATTAAAAACAAACAAAAAATCAAAAAAATCATTTGTCAGTCCTAGGGTTTTTAACTCTAAAGGTCACCTGATCAATTACAAACACAAAAACACAAACCACAACAAATAACTAGGGTTAAAGCTACGTTTTTACGCTCAGTTTTACCCTACGTTTCTAACCTAAGTTTTGATTTTTGTTAAACTAGGGTTAAGCAAAGTTTTTAAGTTACGTTTTAAACTAAGTTTTTAAGCTAAGTTTTAAACTACCTTTTGATATTTGTTTAACTAGGGTTAACCTAAGTTTTAAGTTAAGTTTTGATTTTTGTTAGACTAGGGTTTCTTTTAGTTTATCACAAATGTCAAATCCACATGGTTTTAAATTGAACACAAAACACAAAGACAAAAACAACTAACTTGCGGTTTTACAAACTGTAACAAACAAACAATAAAGAGGAAGAACACTCACTGGTCTCGCTTCGGCTCCACCGCTTGATGATCCGGTCCATGAACTCATGGTGGCAGGAAAAATTTGGCAGCGCTTCGCTTCGCAGGATTGACCTCCTCCTCCTCAGAGCTCCAAATCGCCAGGAAAAACAAATGCAAATGAGCCCAAAACCCAGTTTTGGCCCTTAAATAGGCTTTTTGAGCCTGTAATCATTCCTCCCTGGGATGAGCACTCTAGTTAGCACTCGTCCCACCCTAGGACGATTACTAAATAGGTATTCGTCCCACCCAGGGACGATTACAGAGCAAAAATTTCAAAAACATCAAAAACTGCACAAAATGCACCAAAAACAAGCAATAAAAGTGTCCAATGAGAGTGCTTTTGCACTTGACATTCTGGACATACAAAATAGACATCGGGGTCACAAATCCTCACTATCCTATTCCCTAAGAAGGCTACCATAGCCGGACCACTCCACGGGAAGATGGATTTTTGAGAATTTCATCCCCAAACGACATCACAAAAAGGGTCAAAACCCAACCAAAAATAGCAATAACATTGCCGAACGAAGGCGCCTTTGTGCCTAACATTCTTGGCATCCAAAATAGATGTTGGGGTCACAAATTCTCACTATCCTACTCCCTAAGAAGGCTACCATAGCCGGACCGCTCCACGAGAGGACGGATTTTTGACAATTTCAGCTCCAAGAAGCATCACCAAAAGGGTTAAAACCCACCAAAAATAGGTCATAATGTTCGAAAACTGCTTAAGCATTCAACGGTAAACAACTGAAGGCACCCTTACCTAAGTCATCTTGGGTCAAGCGACTCGTCGCTTTTCTCATGTCGGTCATTCCCTCATCGATTCGTCGCTTGAGGGGGTAGTCACACTTAGTCACCAATCAACAAAAACACACCCAATCAAGGAAATGGCATGCATTCAAAGGATCATTGACAAAGACAATCACGCTCCTGCTTGGGGCAGCAAACAAGCAACAATCACAAGCTGATCAAACACTTGGCATTCATGAATCATGAACTCAAGGTTCCCATAGACAAAAGGTTGCGCCCTTTGCCTATTCATGACTGATCAATGTCCAAGCTCAAGTAACACCTCACCGAAAAAGGTTAACACTTGAATTAAGCTCCTTAGCTCGTCAGAAGCAAGGATTCAAGAATGCATGCCCTTTCCATACTTGGGGCATCAAGAGTTGGTTAGGTTACTGAGAAACCCTAATCATTAGTGCTTTGGTTATCTATTTTTGCTCAACGTTGCGCCTTGCACAGTGCTTCCCAAAAAGGGGCATCTGTAGACACCAAAATAGCACCAATCCGATTATGTGACAACAAGCATCGATCGCATTGACACACACAGCCCCTAGGGCAGCCCCCAGAGGTTAAACAGTGGTCCTAACCACTCCCAACAGTAGTTTGGAAGGTCAAGGGTCAATTTGGCACCTTTTGGCACTTTGCTCTCTACTCGTCCCACCCTGGGATGATTACAAACTGGGATTCGTCCCACCCAGGGATGAATAGCAGCATTCACCCCAGGGTGAGGCGAATAGCAGGTTTGACTGGCAAAAAGTCAAACCTCGACAAGTCCGCCAGTTAACTGCAGCTTCAGGCCATGCAATTGTGAGGAACGACTTCAAATCAAGGAGAGAGACTTCAGTCATGCATGTCTTTGATTTTGGAGGCCTCATGCAAGGAGACTCTAAATCAGGGAATAATCTATTCTCTCAAAATAGGACATGCAACTCAAGTGGCGCTCTCGCATGCGCATTCAAACAGAGAGACCCTAGGTCTATAAATTGGTGAGACTTCTCACCCAAAAAAGAGAATAGAGGGAGCATTTTGAGCAATGAAGTGCTGCCATTTTACATCCATACACACACCTTTTTGATTTGTGCCTTTCACATCCTTGATCTCTCTTTTGGAGGGAGGTTATTGGGTGATTATTGGAAGCGCAAATCCGGAGCCCAAACCCAAACATTTGGCCACAATATCCCACAAAATTTTCTGACAACACCCCATAAGAGGTTTTGGACCCATCCCAAGTGGATTGGTGCCGAAACAAAGTCCCAAACGGTGGGCATCCTGCCCCCGGGCGCCCCCCAAGCTATCGTAGTTCTAAACGCCCCACCCCAGAGTGATTAGAAATATGTGGTATATTTCCTTTATTTTTTTTTTGCATCTTATTCTAGGTTATTTAAATAGGCTGTAGTTTAAATTTCACTTCATTCTGAGCATTTTTGACCATGTTTTTATCATTTCCCGCCTTTACTAACCTGTAGATGGCACCATCAAAATTTGGGTGATAGAGGCCAAATTGGAGAAATATGACCTTCTGGGTCTTCCCAAAATACCCCCAATTAGCTAACCCCAACTTTGTAGGTCATTTGGAGCTTCCTGGATAGGACATTGAAGAGGGTGCTTTCTAACAATTTATTGCAGGTTTATTCGTCCCACCCCGGAGCGAATACAAATCTGTGAGGAATTTCCTGACTGTTCCACTTGCAATGCCCTCCTGGTAACATATTCATGCTTCTGTTAAATTTTTAGGTCATTCTGATGTTATTTGGTTATCGTTTTAATATTTTCATGCATACACTAACAGTAGGCCTTGGGAAACACATGTTCTATTCTATCTGTAGGTGCTACTGATATTTTTTGTTTCCTTGAACGCAGGTCTTCGACATCAGAGGAGCAGTAAGGAGTCAACACTCATATACACAAGCGGCGACGACATTTTGGTCCGCCCATATTACATGTGGGCACGCGGAAGAAGGATTGCTATCCATGGATGTGACAAGAAACATATTTAACGCTCCTATCCCCTAAAAGGGAAGGAGACGTATTGTAACATGACTTTAAAAGCATATCAATAAAGAGGGCCGTATTCCATATTGCTTTTATCTTGTGTCGATTCGTTTATGTTCTTTCCTTTCATGCATTTTTCAATATATAGGCTTTTAGCGTTAAGTTTGGTTTTACACGCATCGTACTTGGCATTTTCCTTTTTGTTTCCGTATCCTCGTGCTTTCAATTGTAATAGGGAAATTACCAAGATATTGATTGAGAAAATTTTAGTGAAATATTTCTCTGTGTAGTATCCCACATTGGGTGAACCATGTTAAATTGGTGTCTCTATTGTATGTGGTGATTTATGCATTGCTTTGATTATTACTGTTGTTATTGATATCTATACATTGCATAATATTTATTAGGAAATAAAAGTAAAAAGTGGTCTTATATTTTTCACTCCCCCTCATAGTATAAGCTTGTGTTCTTCAATTAGTATCATATTTGGTTCCTTCGAAAAATGTTTAAAACTTGAAGGAAGACCTTACAAGAACACAAATGGCAAATAAAGGAAAAAGTATAACCATGAGACACAAGAAGAAAAGAACACACATGGTCATGAAAGAAAAGGAATATGAATTTAATGTTGTTGTGTGAGGAAAAATAGAAATAGATTCAAGAGATGAATCAAGCAATGGAGAGATAACCGGATTGATAAAGTTTTGTATCAGATGTAGGAAGACAAGTTACATTGTAGCTCATTTTTCACAAGAAGGTGAAGAATATTTTGTTTGTGGTCAACCCGGTCATGATGCAAGTTATTGAAATGGTTTTATTAGCAGTGAATATGATAACCATAGTGATAATGTTTTGTACCAGATGTAGGAAGACAGATCACATTGTAGCTCATTTTTCACAAGAAGGTGAAGAATATTTTGTTTGTAGTCAACTCGGTCATGATGCAGGTCATTGCAATGGCTTATTAGTGGTGAAGATGAAAATGATAGTTTCAAAATTGAAGCCCTAATGGATGGTTAAGAAAAGGATAACAGGGACAATCAAAATATGTATGAAGAAGAAACTCTACTTTGGATAATAGAAGAAATTGTAGACCAAAGAAAAGACAAAATTCAAAAAGAAAAAAGGAGGAAGTCACTCTTAAATAACTTGTTGAGTTGAAAATGGAGAACTTAGAATTAAAAGCTCAAATACAAGAGGATGAGAAATATAATACAAATCTTCTACAATATCTCTTTGACCTAAAATATAAGGTTGAAAAGGCAAGAAGAGTTGAAAAAGGTATGGTTGAACAGTCAAAGATAAAAGATATAGAATGTGAAAGACTTATGGTTACTCTTGAAGAACTAAAAAGGGAGAACTCAGGATTAAGAGTTCAAGCTCAAGAATATGAGAAGGCAAAAGTGAAGTTTCTACAAGAGCTCACTAACTTCAAAATTAAGGTTGAAGAGGCAAGAAATATTGAAGAAGGTATGGCTGAAAAATTAAAGACAAAATATCTAGAGTGTGAAAGATTAGAACATGAGATAGTTTCACTAAGTATGGAAATAAAAGGTTCTAAGGACAAGCTAAACGAGTTTGAGAAAAATTCAAAGACTTTGGACAAGATTATCAATGCATAAATATCACTAGTAACCAAAACAAGACTTAGTTTTGAATAAGAACAAGGGAAACAGGAAGAAAAAAAAGGAGAGTCAAGATCAAACACCAAAGAAGAAAAAACACCAAAAGAAGAAAGTGAAAGATAGAGTGAGACTTCCAAGGATAAGTTGGACAATAGAAGGTTCAAAAAGGAAAGGAACAATGCACAAATAAGGAACATATAGAATAGGAAACATGATAGGGTAGAAGAGACTAAGAGACTAATGGGGTCAAGACAAGGTTTCTTCAATGGACGATGCTTCTCATGTCACAGGTTTGGGTACAAAGCCTCACAATGTAGGACACATGAAAGATAGGAAAATGGGAACTTCAAAAATAGGCAGATTTTTTAAGGGTATTGTTACTCTTGTAATCAGTTTGGTCACAAGGCATGAAATTACAAGGCACATGACATGAATGGATATGGCTTCACTAGGAGAAATCCCAAGACATTTTCACATCCAAGGAATAATAACATTAAGTTTTATAAGTGCAATAATTATAGACATATATCAAAGTGGTGTAGAGCATACATTCCATAACCAAGTAGTAACAGGAACAACAACAGGAATAGGAACATGAACATGAACAATAACATGGATATGAACAAGAATAGAAACAAGAAGAGGAGCAAGGACATGAAAAAGAAAGAGGATTTTAAAAAGGTTAAAAAAGGTATGATTTCAAAGGTATGGAAAAGGAAAGTAGACAAAGTTAAATATCAGTGCATACTGGGAGTAGAAATACTCCCACCCCATAATTAACCACCTCAAGAGGAGGTGGGGGAGGGACTAAGCTAAGAGACTCATTCTTAGCCCCAAGCCCGAAAAGTGAACCTTTCCCATTGATTTCAAAGGGGGAGATATTTGGTTTAAGGAGAGAGCATTGAGTTAGGGGGAGTTATTTCCCAAGGGGAGAAAAATAGGAAAAAGTTCAAGTTTTTGTAAAAATAATTTGGGTTGCCATCAATGACAAAGGGGGATATTGTTGGATATTTTGAGTAGATGAGTTGTCATTGATGTCAAGAGTGAGTGGTTATTGATGTCAAGCTTTCAACACCAGTTAGTGGCAGTTTCAGTGGGTAGCATCAGTTTCAAGTTCTCTAATAAGTGCAAAAGGATAGTTCGTCTTTAGTTGATCAAGACCCGATTCCAAGAATTTATATGAGGATCAAAGGGTAAATAAGAGGCCCAAAAAAATAAAATTATAATAGTTTATTATAATATTAAAAAGAAAAATTAATTTAATTATAAATTAACTTTTATTAATTTAATAAACCCTAAAAAGGTTTATAAAGTTAAGGTTGAAAATAAAATTTAAAATTTGATTTGAGCACCAACGTGTTATGGCAATAAGGCATCATGTATAAATAAAGGCAAAACCTTTACCTTAAGAAATTACCAATGCTATTATTCGAATACCCTAAATTCTAAAACATGCACATAAAGGATGTACTATTTTTGTGTTGGAAAGTCTTCGAGGCAGAGAATGAAGAAATAGGAGCTAGAATCCTCTCACCATGTACATGCAACACGTAGCATAGTTGGTGATGATGAAAGGTGTTAATATGTATTTCTAGTAGGGAGAACACAGGTTCAAATCCCACAGGGTTCACATTTCGCAAGGAAGGAAGGTCTTCATTTTGGAAGTGATATCAACAAGGAAATAAAGGGGGGAAAGCACTTTTCCCTCATCGTGGAAGTGCCTAGCCCATTTGGTGGGCTAGCGCCTTGGTAAGGCACTCGATGAAGAGGTTTCGGGGTCAAAACCCACCGAGGCCTTTTTGACGGTTGAGACAAAGGTATGCGCTAATGATTGTTATGTTGGTCGCTTAATTTGGAATGTGCTAAGGTTGAAGGAAAATAAAAATATTTTTGTGTGCCTAAGGTTGAAAAATAAATTTTTGATGGTTTATAAGATTTAATTTTTGCCTAAATTAAAATTGGTTATTAAGTGTTTTGAGGGAGATAAAAGGGTAGGCAATTATTATTTTTGAAGGGTTATTTTTTAAAAGATTGATTTATTAAATTGAATATTATAAGGAGCAATTTGAGTAATTATTTTTATGTGTGATTTGATGATTGATAATTTTAAGGAGTAATAAGGTGTATCTGGGATTGATTATTTTTGTGTTTGAGAAATATCTTGAAAGAGAGTGTGATATTTTGTCATCTAACCATTGAAATTGGCAAAGAAGGAAATTGTGATTGAGACATGTTTTCTAAGGGCAATTCTACATCAAATAAAAGGTATGGGCACATCTTCCTAGTGAGTGATTTTTGAATGTTGTGAATGCAAAGTTGGTGTGAAAAGGATTGTTTGGTAAGCATTGTTCAATGTGTTTTGAACTAATGCTTCAAGGTTTTCTGGAATAAAGATTTTTTGATAAAACCTTATTTATAAGCATTGTTGTTGAAGTGATTAGTTGAGTGAAGAACTTGAACTAGGGTTTGCAAATATCATGAGTATCATTTTTATGTGAGATTTGTTGATAAGCATTGTTGGAAAAATTTGAGTGAATGTTCATAGGCTTGAACTAGGATTTGTGAGCAAGGATTATTTCATTGAGTGAGTGATTGAGTAGAGTTGGTTGAGCCTAGTCAAGTGGATGTGTTGATGTGATAGTTCAAGTTCTGTGAAATAAATTGTTCTATTTTTTGAATTGAGTTGAGAAAGAGATTGAGTGTTGATGAATGTGAAACATATTGAGTCTCTAAAAATTATCTATATGTTTCTGTGATAAAAGAGAGACTGAAAGTGATTGAGAGTTTATGAGTGTGAAGCATATTGAGTCTCTAACAATTATCTATATGTTTTTGTGGTAAAAAGAGTGATTTAAAGTGATTGAGAATTGTGATGAATGTGAAGCATATTGAGTCTCTAACAATTCTCTTTATGTTTCTATGAGATTGGACAAGTTCTAATGAGGACTTGTTGAGCAGATTTGGACAAGTTCTAGAGAGGACTTTTTGAGGAGATTTGGACAAGTTCTATATAAGACTTGTGGATAGAATATTGTGAGATTTTGTGGAAACTTAGAAGATAGATTTGAGATAAGTCTTTGAGAAGACTTGTGAGTGAAGTTGATTGATTGATTTGTTCAAACCTTGAGTTAAGGTTTGGAGAAGATCTAGCAATATTGATTAGTGATTGGATGAAGCTTTGTGTTAAGGCTTGAGGATAGAGATTGAGGACAAATTTTTTCTAGACCAAAGGACTGTGTTTAGTATAGATTAGAGGATAGATATTTGAGAACAGATTTTGGTTCAGATTTGAGGATAGTTTTTTGCCAGATTAAAGATAGATATTGAACATATTTGTGCTAGATTGAAGGACTATATTTAGTGTATATTTGAGATAGATATTTGAAGGTGATATAGTATAGAAGATGATAGTATCTAGTGGATAGGTCTCCATTAACCAGGGCAATGAGAACATGTATCTTTAGTGGATAGAGATCCATTAGCCAGAGTAGTGGGAGCAACAGTTCTTCTAGAAGATCACCAGTCAAATCTAAGGAGAAAGGAGTTCTCCTATGGATAGAGATCCACAAACATGATTGGGGATTTGTGTCTCCTTTGGACATAGATCCATAAAAACTGTAATAGGGAAAATATTGCCAAGATATTTATTGAGAAAATTTTAGTGAAATATTTTCTCCGTGGAGTAGCCCACATTGGGTGAACCACGTTAAATTGGTGTCTCTATTGTGTGTGGTGATTTGTGCATTGATTTGATTACTAATGTTATTATTTATATCTATAAATTACATAATATTGATTGAGAAATAAAAGTAAAAAGTGGTCTTATATTGTTCATCCCCCCTCTCAGTATAAGCTTGTGTTCTTCAATGACCATCTAAATGGGTTACATTCAAGTCTAGTTTTAGAATAAACTTAGTTATCTTGTTATGATTGCCTATAGATTAGATTGAAGGTCTATTAGAATAGGCCTAGGGGGTGCTTTTTGCACTCATGTTATCCATGTTTAATTACTTTATGCATTGTTAATTGACATGTGTAGTAGGGATTTCTTTTGTGAAGTTGGATTTTGTACTACATCATTGGATTGTAACCATATTATGATATTATACTCCTTTTTGTTACAATTAGTTTTGAAAATATTGAGTTTATTGAGTTGTAATTAATGTCAAAGGATGCATGGTACTCAAGGCAAAAATATTCTTCAAGGTTGATGAGGTTTTAAGGTTGGAAAAATTATTACAAAGGAATTTTATTGCAAAGCAAGACAATTATTTTTAAGGATTATAATATTTAAATACCAATATTTAAATATTATAAAGAGATGGACAAAGGCTTGAGCAAGGAAAGATTTAATATTTCAAAGGAAAAAAGGTTCAAATATTTTTTAAATGGACAAAGGTTTAAAGACAAAAGGATTTAATGTATCAAAGGGCCAAAGGTTTTTAAAATAATTTTATAATATTTAATTTAAATATTCAAATGGGTTTAAGTTAAAAAGGCACCAAGGGTAAGCATAAAAGTCAAAAATCAAAGCACCGAAGTCCATGGTTAAAATTAAAAGACATATAAATGGAGGAGCAAAAATAATATGCAATTAAAAAAATTAATTGTGCGATTCAATATTATTCCAGTGCATTGTTTCTAGTGAACAAAGAGGGCAGGGAGCACGGTGAGAAATTTTGTCATTGGGTAAAATCTAAAGTAGATAAATATTTGGTTGCGCATATTGATTCCCACCCACTAGTGTGTCCTAGTTGGTTGGTTGGCCCTTGTTAGGGTGTTTTTGTACAGAGAAACAGAGGTTCGAATCCCACCATGAGGTTTTTGCTATGTGATTTTTTGGTTCGAGGATAAAGCTACAAAGGATACAAATATTATCGTCGAGCCCTTAGGTTTCACCCAATGGGCTAGCTTAGCTAGTTGGAGGTCATTTTGGATAGCACTGCATTGGGCAAGGTGAGGAGACTGAATCTCTTGCACAACATTTTGATAGTTTGGTTTTTGAGGTAAGGGCAATAATATTTTAATTATTATTAAGTGGGAGTCGTAAGGTGCAACATTAATAATTACTTTGTTTATTATATTTTGATTTAATGGGAGTCATAAGGTGTATGAGTATAAATTGAATATTGTCATTCACACATTGTATTAGGTGTATTGGGATAAATAAAAAATTATCATTTGCACATTGTGTTAGGTGTATTGGGATAAATTGAAGTTTATAATTTGCACATTGTATTAGGTGTATTGGGATAAATGGAAAATTATATTTTGCATGTGATGTGAGGGTGTTATAAGGCATATTGAGATAAATTAAAATTTATCTTTTGTATATTGTGAAAGTATGAGTTATAAGGTGTGATTATGATTTAATTTTTAAATGTAATTTTGTATGATAGAAGAAGGAAATTTGAGGGTTTAGGAGACTAAAAAGGAGTTATAAAACATAATTTTCAAGCCTTATTTTGTACATCTTTTGAGAAGGGTTTTAATGTGGATGATTTGAAAGAGAAATTTACTAACCATTTTTTGAAGTGGCACAAGAAAGAAAATTTATTTTTTAGATACATTTTGAAAGTACATCATCTTCAAGGCAATTTTTAGAGGTATGTGATTTAACTCTTTCTTAATATTGTTTTATTTGAGGAAAATATTTTTGATGTCATATGATTGGAGGTATAAGGATTGATTTGATGTGCATTAGTGATTGATTGAAGTCAGGAGTAAATGTGATTTTTTGTTGAATGAAAAAGTAAATATGTGCAAGGATTTGGAAATATACTAGTAAGGGTTTGAGAGCAAATTGGTGCATTAACTTTGAGTCATATTGTAAATAAAATTGCAAGGCTTATAGACCAATCTTGTGAAGAAAATATATGTATTACGGTTAAGTCATATTGGGAATGAACTTGCAAGGGTTATAGACCAATCTTGTGAAGCAAATATATGCATTAGTTTTGAGTGATATTGGGAATGAACTTGCAAGGGCTATATACAAGTTTTGTGAAGCAAGTATGTGCATTGGTTTTGATTAATTTTGAAAGTACATAAGAAGGTCAATTATCAAGTGCTAGACTAGAGTATCCTTTTGAATGCAATGAATGTGAGACATGTGAAAGTGATAGAATTAATTAATGTGAGAAGAACATGTTGAGTATTTGTAATGCATATCATTCTCTATATGTTCATGAAGAAAAATAATTTTGGGTAGAATATATCTGAATTACTTTAATCAAAGAAAGAACTTTTGGGAAATATATATGTATTTTTTTCTATGCAAGAATTAAGAATGGTTGAGCAGAGTTTAATTAGGTTGATCAGAGTTTGTGAGAAGTATTTGAGAGTAGATTTGAGCATGTTTTATGAGTATGTTTGAGTAGGTTGTTAAGTTATATTTGAGCAGGTTTCATGGAGCAAATTTGAGCAAGACTTGTGAGTAGGCTTGGAGCATATTTGAGAAAGACTTGTGAGTAGGCTTGAAGTAGATTTGAGCAAGCCTTGTGAGTAGGCTTGGAGTAGATTTTAGCAAGCCTTGTGAGTAGGTATGGTTTAAGAAAGCCTTGTGAGTAGGCTTGGATAATATTTAATCAAACCTTGTGAGTAGGCTTAGAGAATATTTGAGTAGGCTTTGGAGAAGACTAGAGCAAAGAGGATTGGTGTCTCTTGTGGATAGAGGTCTATGAACCAGATCAAATGGGATTGGTGTATCCTATGGATAGAGTTCCATGAACCAAAGAAAAGGGGATTTGTGTCTCCTATGGATAGAGGTCCATGAACTAGATAAAAGGGGATTGGTGTCTTCTATAGATAGAGTTCCATGAACCAAAGCAAATGGGATTGGTGTCTCATGTGGATAGAGGTCCACAAACCAGAAAAAAGGGGATCGGTGTCTCCTATGGATAAAGTTACACAAACCAGATCATAGGGTATTGGTGTCTCCTTTGGTTTGGTACCCATAAGCATTGTAATAATAAATTGGTTTCCAAGATATTTATTGAGAAAAATTATAAGAAATATTTTCTTTGTGGATGTAGCCCACATTGGGTGAACCACATTAAATCTATGTCTCTTATGTGTGTTATGATCTGTGCATTATTTCATTATTGCAATTGATAATATTGGATAACACTTCTTTGGAAAGAAAATTAATTTTTTTTATGTTATATTGTTCACCCTCCTCTTAGTATAAGCATACGTTCTTCACTTAGCCAATTGAGCAGGCACAGGTGTGTGATGGAGGAGGCTTTGACCATTTAGATCCTCTAATAGAAATGATGTTTGACAGGTGATTGCCATAGATGATCTTGTTCATTAGATCAAGTCCATAGCCTCTATGTAGAATATAACAGTGTGAGGGCATATTACTTACTACCAAATGGTTTATCTTGGTTGAATGTTACTTCTTCTATCATTTATTGATATCAAGTTCTGTATTTTTTCTCATTCAATGCTAAAGATATATTTTTTTATATCATTATCTAAATATTTTGACAACCATACTTATCCATGTATAGTGTTAGATGCCATTTTTATTTATTTGAACCCTAGTGTTTTATTATTGGGTATTAGGCCTTGGATAAATGTTGCATTCAACCTTCATTTTGTCTTGCTAGGATTTAATGCTTCTATTTATGATGTCATTGCTTAAAAAATATGATATCTTTGAAATATTTGCAAAGTATAGGGATATATTCTAGATGCCAGATCCAATACCTTCAAATATTAGGGCCTTTATTTTAGTCTATGCTAGAATTTTTATGTTTCCCTTGTGATGTCAATGTCATTATCCATCTAGCTTGATCAATATTTTTTGTGCTAAAATTTACTTTAATGTCAAATATCAGATGCAAAAGCATTTACATACTTCATTTGCTTCTTCTACCATTTTATAAAATTTTATCATTCATTAATTGACATCAGAATGTTAAATATTCAATCAGATTTTAACTTAGCCAAATTTCATGTCTTTGGTTATGCTTACTATATTTCATTGCTATAGACATATTTTGTAGTCCAGCAAGCTTTGCTTACTTCTTTTTCATCTTCCTTGCCTAGTTTTGCATCTAGCCATGCATTGTTTCTCTTTGTGATGATCTCTAATATTTAGATCTACTTTACACTATATTTTATCTTTAAATTTTATATAGGAGCTTCATTTGATACTTATCTACTTGCATTTTGAGCTATTGCATGTAACTTGCTAAACTATTGCCTTGGCAAAATTACAAAGTGATTTGAACAAAATCATATTGTATATGTAGGTGATAAATTTAACCTATATTATTGGTGATTTATAGGGATTCTTGCTTATAAAATTGAGAACCTAGTAAGAATTATGTATGGGACAACATAAACCTTGAGATAAAATAGAGCTAGAAGATAAACTAGTTGATGGTAAAGTTGTGGGATGAGTAAAGCTTATAGTCATTAGAAATTTAAAAAAAAAAAAAGAATATGAAAGGGAATTTATGAGGAGAAGGGGATGCATGAGGTGAAATTATTAGAGAGGTGAAGGCCACATTAAATAGAAGGGAAACTACAAGAAGAAATAAAGGAAAATATATTGGGGAATATGAATTTTGGAGGTAATGTCAAGATAATTCTATAGGTAGGGTAAGAAGATGGTTAAATAAGCATATAATACAAAGATGCAAAGAATAGAGACAAAAGGAGGAGGTAAATATTGGTAAGAGAAGAGAAAGCAAGGAGAGAATAAATTCCTAAACATAGGGACTTCCAATAAAATTGAAAATTCCATGAGCATATTCTATTATAGCTAAAAAAAATCAAGTCTAGATATATAGCTTCAGGTGAATGTTTACCCATGCAAATTTCATTAGGAAAATATTCCAAGTTCTCATTAATTTATCCTTTTTGTTGCTTTCTTTCTTGTAAAACTATGCAAGTAAATCTCTTTTATGTTATAGGATATGATTTAGTGCTTTGCTTCTTTGACAATATCCATGGCATCTTGGAATGATCTCATAAACTACATACATTAGATGAACCTAGACATCCATTTATAGCCCTTTTTTGAAGTTGATGATAAATGGATTATGATTGAACTAGATATTATAAAAGTTGACACTAAATTTTTAGATCCTGTTGCTTGTGTGAATATTCAGCCTTTTTATTTTCTTCTTTTTTTGTTCAAATAATTGCAACTTACTACCAGGACATTCACATTAATGTAGCTTGTGTCTGCTTTCATCATTTTACTATCATAACATATTACTAATCATTTTGGTATGATGTCTATCTCTTCAAATTTCATTACTAAGTTCCACATGTGCTCAACTTACATGTGCAATGTGTTATTTATTATTATCATGACATATTTAGGAATATACTTTGATTATTACGATGTTGAGAATTAATTTAGTTCATTTTCCTATGTGAATCGACTATACGTATTTGTGAAGGATAAATTAGGATAACTTTTCCATTGGGATATGAAATCAAGAAGGTATGGGAAGGAAATGGGGTAGATTTGAGAGGCATGACATGCTTTTGCATAAGGGTGAAACATAGAATGAGGTAAAATGATGAAGATAATATGTTTTTACTAAAACATAACTTAGCTACTTGATTCTAAATATGGCTCAAGGTTTTCACATCCAAACCTAAAATGAGAAAACATGTATTATTCCTATTAGAACCACTCTAAGACATGCAATTTCATGCTTTTTAGGCTCAAATGAACAAACCTCCACCTTGTTTGTGACTCTTTTATTTTCAATTAGTCTTAGTATTAAAGTCTTTTTATATGTCCCATCTTCCTTCACCTTCTCCTTTTTTCCTTTGGAAATTGCTTTTATGGTATAGTTCTAAGCAAGAAAGAGTTGGAAAAGAAAAGGAGATGATCAAAAGGGAGAGTCGGTCAATACCATTTCTTCTCATAAGCTGTAAATCCTACTTAGGGCTCAATATGGTGGGGTAGCACTGAATGAAGGAGCCATCATATAAATTTCTTGTGAATACAACTACATTTCCATTGGTTGATGCACATTTTATTTTTTAGGGTATTTCTTCCCTTATTTCAAAAAAAAAAAAAAATTATATAGAAAACATAGCACTCTACATTATCTAATCATGTCTTAAAACTCTCACGCAAGTGGATTGCTTGGTTATTCTTTCAAAATCCCTTATTTGTAGAAAAATATATTTATTTAATTATACTTATCTACCATTGGTTTTGTTTATATGTCAACTATCTTACATAAAATTTTTGGTAAGCTACCTCATGCCATGAGAATAACATGTACTTTCTATTGAAACATGTAGTGGCCTAACCATATGAAATCATATTTGAGATTTCTTCTCTAACAAGTCTTCTTGGACATGTAATTGGTGTCATTGTGGTTCTGATATTGCTATGATCTTGAGGTACTTACAATTTTGATAATAGTCTAGCATAAAACATCAGGAATTAATGAATCCAATTATAATTTTTTTTATGTAGTTTTTTATGGATCATATAGATGATATGAATTTATATGATTCCTAGAAACATGATAACTATCCACTATAGATTAGACATATCATAGTTTCTTACCAAATTCAGATCTTTCAGTGATGCCCTATGAAAATTTTACCTTTTCTATTATGACTCATGACTCTCTAAATCTTGATCTTTCTTGTGGCTCATTACCAAGTTCTACTCAGTATGTATATTTTCTAGGACTCACTGCCTTGGGATTATATGGTACTCCTCATACCTTTCAATGAGATACAACTTGATTTCCTTACTAAGGATTGAAAATAATATTTTATAGCAAGGTATAGTAACATGATCATAATCAAAGACTATGAATCCTCCTAGTTGATCTTAAAAAAAATTACTAGATGCATTCTAAAACATGGTGGTAGATCAATAATAAATGCATCCTACATAACTGCTAGGTCTAGACATTTATTTATTAGGATTGGGACCACTTTTATAATTCCAAATATATAGATTTATTTTCCATTTAAGAGTATTGTTTCTTATGCTTGTTGGTTGTGGTTTAAGACCATAGCTTCATAGATTACCTATGACATGGTTGTAACAGTACTTGATGCATCTGTTGTACAATTATGTATAACACATACCTTTAAGCATAAGGATAGATAAAGAGGTGAAGGTTTTTTTTCGTTCCATCCTAGTGATTCATAATTCTAAAGAGAATTATTGCCACCTTATGACCCCTATAGAGCTACTCTGACCAGATTTACTTGTTCTAAAACCAACAAATATTCTCTTAACTCTTCAATGCTTTCTTCAGCATTTTTAAGTGATTTTTTGAACAATATTTTATATTGATTAGCTATATCTATCCTTTGTTTCTTAGTCATTTTTGGATAATATAGCTTCTTATAGGCTTATTTTATTTTACTCCTTAAGCAGTTGTTATTTTCTTGGTTGATTATGCATCATATCATGCTTATTTTCAATATCTTGCCTCATTGTTTACTCTTTATCTAAGATAATTTTAGTATTCTAATTATAATATGAGGAAGAAAACTCCCAAACCAAGCAATTGAGTTTTTTAGAAAAGGAATAGGATTTTTTTCTAGTACCATGTATTGATCTAGATCCATTGCACAAGCCACCATATCTCTTGATTATGAAATTAGACACCCTTTTTAATCTAGGTTAGCATTAGGATACATAGTGAGCATACCTTCCATATCCATCCCATGGATAGTTTATTTACACTTATTTTCAATACATTATTGTTCTATGTTAAGCTAATTGACTAAATTTTGAGTTATAGCCCATGGTTCCTAAGATGTTTGAGGCACATTATTTTTAATAAATGATCATGTAAGGATATTTTTGGTCACATTTCTTGCTATGAGAATGGTGTGGTCAATATAAGAACTTGTAAGTTCATTTTATAAACCTCATGAGCATGTGATACATTAATATTGGGTGGTAGTTTTCCTACTAAAATGACCATATTTTTTGCTTTTATAGCTAGTTGGAAAACCTATGGAAATCATTTTTCCTTGTACTACTAGATCCGAAGGCCTAATTCTAGATTTAAATTTTTGATATAGTACACATAAATATGTGCTTCTGATGGATGTAATTACCAAGGGATCCTATTCTATATTACTGAGTGAGCAACGAAAATGGATCCCTTGGATTATCAAATACTAATATAAGATATTCTATTAGGTCAGCCTAAGCCTTAATGCTCTTGTATTCTAGAGATATATACCTTTGCAATGCTTCACCATAAAAGGATTAGGTAATAATTCTTATCATAACATATTTTAAGATGATATTGCAAAAGGCATACAATGCTAATAGCTTGGAAATGCTCATATGTAGTTTTCCCACTGCCATCAGAAATAGGCAATATATTCAATGTAGCCTATGGAATTTTATGGAGAACTAGGAGGTTAAGTGGTATGATACTATTCCAAGCTAGATAAATTTTCATAACCATGGCTTTTAGAATTTTTATCAATGCACCCGAAAATCCATTTAATTATTGTTTAGTGAAATATGAAAATTTTTGACCTTGTCTCTATATGATTTTGAGCTTGTTTGCCATTGGAGTTGACAATTTATTTTATTCTTATTTTCAATGGAAATGCTAGGTGAACATAAAATATCTGCTTCTGAGTTCAAAAACTATTCACAAAGATCTTGAATCCTCTAGGAATTTGGAACACTCTCTTAAGGGCATATCAATGATTGGATTCTTAAACAAGAATTTTCATTCTCAATGGAGTTACCATATGATAAAATAATGACTTGTTAGATTATAATATCACCATAATTCTACTTAATTAGAGATATGATATTTGGGTCCCACTAAGAATGCAAAAAACTCTTGCTCTAAAATCTACCTAGGTGGATATTAGTTGCACCGTGAAGACCTCGGTCAAGATTGGACGAACCAAAAACTAATGGGTTTAATGAGTCAAATTTCAAAGCAGGTTGATTCCTAAAATCCTACCTAAGCTAATAAAAAATGGGTTGTAGACTAGATTAAGCAATACATAAATATATAATGCTAGAATTACATACATGATTTGCAATAAATAATAGTAATCTAGGGATAAATCTAGAAAGTATAATAATTATAATAGATTAAACCATTCATATATATTTTATAGAAATTCTTAATGAATTAGTTAGAATACATACATGATTTGCAATAAGTCAAGAAAGATGCCAAAAAACAATCCAATATTTATTCAAAAGGTGCATAGTACATTTATCATATAATTATGCAATTGTAAATGCTAAATATAAAACCATCTATATGGGTTACATTTATAATACACTTAGCTTATCATGATTTCCTATAGATAAGATTGGAGGCCTATAAAAATAGGTACAAGGAATGGTTGATGCATGCAGGTCAACCATGCTTAACTACTTTAAGCATGTTTTGTTGATGTGTGTGGTAGGTATTTATTTTGTGAAGCTAGCTTTCATGTTTCATCGTTGGATTCTAACTATTTCATGATAGTCCTCTCCTTTCTATTATGCTTATTTAGTTGAACAAGGACATGTGTGTGATGGAGGAGACCTCTACCATTAATATCCTCTAACAACAATGATGTTTGGAAGCTAATTGGTACACATGACCTTGTTTATTAGGACAATTTTGTAGCCTCTATGTAGAATATAGTAGTGTGAGGGCATATTACTTACTATCAGATGGTTTATCTTATATGAGTTTTGCTTCTATTATTTCTTCATGTTGGGTTTTCCATTTTTTTTGTTGGGTGCCAAATATCTTCTTTCTTGACAACATTATTATTTGAAGAGTCTAGTAGCCAAATTTATAAATGTATGGTGTTGAATGTTGAGTTTATTTATTTCAACCTTAGTGTTCTATTGTTGGGTATTATTCCTTGGATAAATTTTACATCCAATATTATTTTTGGATTCTTGGACTTTAATGCTTTTGTTGATGATATCATTGCTTGAAAATTATAATGCCTTTAAAAAAATTTAAAGTATGGGAATGAATGTTGGATGTTGAATCCAATGACTTAGAATATTTAGACCTTTCCTTCAGGATATGCTAGACTTTTTATGCTACCCTTGTGACATCAACATCATTATCCATTCGAATTGCTTCTATATTTTTCATGCTAAAATTTACTTTAATATTGGATGTTAGACACTGAAGTAATAACATGCTTCATTTTATCCTTTTTTTAGACGCTAGAATTTTATCATTCCTTTGTTTACATTAGCATTTTAAATGTTTGACCATATATTAACATATCCAAATTTCATGTCTTTGCTTACACTTTTCGGATTTCATTGCTTTAGACATATTTTGTAGTATGACAAGATTTTACTTACTACTTTATCATCTATCTCACTTGATTTTATATCTAGCCATGGATTTATTCTCTCTAATATTTTAGTTTACTTTGCGCTATATTTTATCTCTAAATCTGCTATAAGAGCTTCATTCAACATTGATATGGTTACCTTTTGAGATTTTGCATGTAACTTGCTACACTATTACCTTAGCAAAATTACAATGTGATTTGAATAAAATCACATTAACTATACATCAATTTTATTGGAAATTTTGAGTCAATGGAGTTGTCATTGATGTCAAGGAATGAATTTGTCATTGATGCCAAGAAGTGAACCATTGGTGATGTCAAAATGTCAAAATAAGCAATGTCAGAGGTTGATTAAAAAGGGCTTCATAATATTCTTTTTAATATTATGTGAAGCAAAATAAAGGTTTTTATTAAAACCATAGTGGGAAAATAAAAGGTTTTATTAAAAACCATAATGGGAAAAAATAAAATATTTTGATTAAAACCTAAGAAGGCTTTTTATAAAGCTAAGAGATTTAAATATTAATTTATAAATTTTAAATTCTAAAAAATTTAAATAATTTATAAATTAAAATATTTAAATGCAAAAACCTTAGCGCTGACCTCCATAAACTCACCTTTGCCCACGTGCATGGAACGATGGAACAAGGTATTTATACCTTAGCCGAAGTATTGGAAAATTCATTTTAAAACATCCTCTGTAATATTCGGTGCAAGACTCATGCGAATTTCATTTGGAGAAGCACCTTTGAAGCGCTACGTGAAGCAAGGAGATGTGGTGGATAAAGGATCCAAAAGGCTGTAAAGGGCAATGAAGGCATAAGGTGTATATTATACCTTAGTGGAGCAAGGTGAGTGCTTGGCTCACATGACATGGAAGCCATGACCAAGGTGCTATAGTGGCAGTGGTGCAAGTTTGAATCCCGCAATTCATGGAGAGGGCAGAAAAAGGTTTTTATAATTTTATTTTTAATTATTGTTTTTGCCAAAGTTGTGTGGAGGGATAAGGTGTAAAAAAATTGTTTTATTTACGTACGTGGTAAATAGTGAATGTTGCTAGGGTAACATTGTTTGTACCTTAGGATTTTTGAAAACGGCGAGCAGGCGGGAAGCGATGAACTAGGGTTTCTGGAGCTAAGGAAAATCTAGGGCATCAGGTGGGTTGCCGAAGTGTTTTTCTGGTTACTGTGGATCTGAAGGCAAGTTTGCTGCCCCAGGAGGGTCCAATGGGGACTCCTCTGGATCCTCTTACAGGGAGAAATAGCTCTTATGCAGATTTGTTAAAAGATAAATCTCCATCTAATAATGACGAAGCACAAAGAAATGCTCTTAAAATGCTCTTTAAGGATGCTGGAAAGAGATCAACAGCCCAACGAGTCAATGGATGCCTTTCGCAGTCCGAATCAAGGCCCAAGATTGTCATCGAGCCAAGGATGGTCGAAGAAACAGTCTTATACAGAGCCAATCACGATCTGATCTATAAATTCATGGGTATTCGCCCTACCCTGAATTTCTTGCATTCCTGGGTCAGGAAAAATTGGGAGCCTCATGGTGAGTACTCTTTATGGTTTATTAGCAATGGGTATTTTATTGTTAGTTTTTCTTCTCTGGCCGATAGAAATAGGGCTTTCGAATCAGAAAAGAGGAACCATGGTCCGACAGGGTTATTTGTTCAACCCTGGAGAGTGGGTTTCGATCCTCGAATTGAACCCACGGCTGTCCCGGTTTGGATCCGTTTGTATGCTCTTCCAATGGAGTTTTGGAGTGAGCAGGTTTTGGAAATTATCGATAACTCCCTTGGAAGACATTTGGGTGTCTCCAAAGACACCATAGAAGGAAACACAACTGTTTATGCAAGAATATGTGTGGAAATGGATCTTAGCCAGCCTCTACCGACAGAGGTGGAACTTGAACTGGTAGGACTATCTTGGATTCAACAACTAGATTATGAGGCTCTGCCCTTCAGATGCAGAGTTTGCCACAAATACGGGCATTTGGCCCGGTTTTGCCCAAATAATTTGAACACAAAAATGGAGGCCCCGCTAGGAATGTCAAATCTTCCTAGGGAGGGTAAGTCAACTCTAAACAAAGAACCAACCAATACTCCTCAGGGTAAAGAAGCTCAGAGAGATGGTTTTGAACAGCCCAAAAGAAGGAGAAAGCAAAAGAAAAATGGTAAAGAGCAAACCCAACTCAAGCCAGCCAATAGGTATGAAATATTTAAGACACTAGTGGACCAAGAGGATCAAGTCATGGAAGGAGTGGATGGGAATAGTGAAAATAATAACATCCACGCTCAAGCTCCTCTTTCATCTCCCACCGTCATAGAACAGGTAATTGAGTACACTGAGTTACCGCAGTCAGAGAGTGCAGGGGCATTGATAGTGCATAACCAAGAGCAGCCAATAATTAAGGATGTCAACATGGGAATAGCAAAAAAGAACAGAGAAAGGCCAAATTTAGGGATAACTCAGGTGGAAAAGAGATAAAAAAATAGCAACTCTCAAGGAGTGGGTAGAAAATCAAATAAGGAATTGCTAGCAGTTCAAGGAGACAAACTGATCACTGGAGGATCGGTGAGGCCAATAGATTCTTACTGCTCTCAAGGTAACCAATGATTATACAATCATGGAATGTTAGGGGTTTAAACAGTAGAACCCATCAATCTGCTGTTCAAAGACTCTTAGAAAAATGTAAAACAGATTTTTTGCTTATCCAGGAGACAAAAATGTCGTTAGATCTTATGTGTAAAATAGTTAACAGAATTTGGAGGGGCGCTGGTCATATGGAAGTGGCTGCCCAAGGTGCCTCAGGGGGGATTGTTACTCTTTGGAACTCTCTGGAATGGACTGCAATAGAACATATAGCTTGGAGGGGTGTTCTCACATCACATTTTAGGAATAATGTCACAATTGAACATGTTTTAATCACAAATTTTTATGGGGCTCAAAACCTTGATGGTCAGAGGCTTCAATGGAAAGTTGTGCATAACATGAGAATCTCAAGGGAAGATTTAGACTGGATTATTGTTGGGGATTTTAATGCTAAATTATCTTCTAGAGATCAGGAAGGGGGAACCCCAATTTTGGACCCAGGGGATCGACTTATGATTGCCCAAGTCCAGGCTTTTCACTTAGTGGATATTAAATGCCCTGGAACCAACTATACTTGGACTAACAAGAGGAGGGAGCCACATAGCAGGAAGGTAAAGCTAGACCATTTTCTGGTTTCAGAGGAGGCATTTGTAAAATGGAATACAAAATTTTAGATTTTGGAGGGTCCAGTTTCAGATCACTTTCCCATTTTGTTGGAGGGAGGGATTAAGACAGGGCAACATCACAAACCTTTTAAATTTGAGAATTTTTGGTTACAAAAAGAGGAACTTCGAAAGAAAATTCCATAGTGGTGGGAAGAAGGTCGCCCAGCTTATGGGACAACAATGTTTAGATTCCACAAACAACTTCATTATGTCAAAGCTCAACTGAAACAATGGAGGCGAGCTAACAAGACAGACTTCCAGGTCCAAAGAGCTCCTTTGGTGGCCAGATGGGATGAGGTTCAAAAACACTTTAGGGAAGGAACAATTACAGAGCAGCTCAAAGCCGAGGATGATGCCTTGCGTAAAGCGGTTGAGGACATTGACAACCAAGAGGAGACCTACTGGAAACAGAGAGCAAGAACCACTTGGTTATTAGAAGGTGATAGAAATACCAAATTTTTCCATCGGAATGCCTGTGCTAGGAGACAGATGAATAACATGGAAGCTCTTCAAGATGAGAATGGACACTCCTTTGATACACTTCCTGGTATGCATTCCCATTCAATGGATTATTTTTCTAAACTATTTAAGGAAAGTATGGTGCAAGATGAAGAGGCTCAAAACGACGTTATTGATGTCATACCTTCCATTATCTCTGAAGAAGAAAATCAGACCCTTCTTAAACCCATTGATAGAGAGGAACTGAAGAATGTGGTCTTTGGAATGAGCACCAGAAAAACTCCAGGACCAGATGGCTTTCCAATTGAGTTTTTTCAGGCCTTTTGGGATATTTTGGAGGAGGATGTATTGGCTGTTATAGAGGAGTCCAGAGGTAATAAAAGAATGCTTAAAGCATTAAATCATACCTTCATTACTTTAATTCCAAAAGGGGAGGAGGGGGTACATATTTCAGATTATAGACCTATTGCCTTATGCAATGTGATATATAAAATAATCACAAAGGTAATGGCTGAGCGGCTAAAACCTCTTTTACATAACATTATCTCCTCAGAGCAAGGGGGTTTTGTAGAGGGTAGGCAGATCTTGGATGGGGTGGTTCTTGCTCAGGAGGCAATCCATACAATGCAAACATCTGGTAATAAAGGAATGTTCATAAAATTAGATATGTCAAAGGCTTATGATAGGGTGGAGTGGAGTTTCTTGTCAAAGATGATGGCAGCCTTTGGTTTCTCTCAGGATTGGATAGAATGGGTCATGAGTTGTGTTTCTACTCCGACTTACTCAGTGTTAATCAAGGGTCTTCCCTCGCAACCTTTTGGAGCCACTCGAGGCCTTCGTCAAGGGGATCCTTGCTCTCCCTATATTTTCCTCATTTTGGCTGAAGGATTAGGTAGACTTTTCTTGAGGAGAAGACAACAAGGTTTGCTAATAGGTATCAAGGTGGGTGAGGAAGTTTTGACTCACCTACAGTTTGTGGATGATACAGGATTGGTGGGAGTGGCCAGCTTCAGGGAAGCAAGAGTGATCAGAGATACTCTTAATGTCTACCTTAGGGCTTCAAACCAAGTCATCAATGATAAAAAATCCAAAGTGGTCTTTCTCAATCTTGATCAAAGGCTTCAGGATAGAGTTCTAGAGATCTTGGGATTCACAAGGACTTCTCTCCCAGTGGTTTACTTGGGGGTCCCTTTGCATTTTAAAAAACTAAAAATAGATATCTGGAAGAATATTTTGGATTGTATCAAGGATAGAATGAATCATTGGTCTCACAAATGGTTAAGCTATGGGGGTAGATTAACTTTTTTACAGTCAGTCATTCAGGCCATGCCAATTTATAAATTCTCTATCCTGGCTGCCCCACATACTATATGGAAAGAGTTGGACAAGATGGCTAGAAGATTTTTATGGGAAGGAGTAAAAGGAGAGAGGAAATGGGCCTTAGTTGGTTGGGATAAAGTAACCCAGACCAAGGTAAAAGGAGGGTTGGGACTGAGAAGATCCAAGATAAATAATAAAGCTTTGGTTGGAAAGCTGTACTGGAGGTGGATTTCCCAACCAACTTCCTTATTCAGTAGAATCCTAACTAGTAAATATTTGGGACATGTTAACCCCAATGAGGTGGGCCGTTTCCCTTTGGATGGTACTGGATCCTTAGTGTGGCAGGCTCTCAAGTTAGGATCTCAGGTAGTTAAAGATCGATTATTTTGGAAAGTGGGGAGAGGGGAGAAGGCACGATTTTGGACAGATTCATGGGATCAATACCCACCTATCATTGTTGAATTTCCTGAATTGCAACCAATAAAAATAGCCATAGAAACCAAGGGATGGGTCCAAATTGAAAGTTATTTCACCACTAGTCAGCTAGGGGAGTATAAGTTTAAGCAGTTTAAGAAGTTGGAGGAGTGGCCAATTTCAATCCCTCCGGAGTTGGCACCCATCATGACTAAAATCTTGACAGAAATATTTCTCATAGGTAGAGACGAGGAGGATGAATTAGCTTGGGGCTATGGGAGCCTTGGTGTCTACACAGTGAAGGATGGATATGACAAGATCCTTCCAGAGCCTCCCCCCCATTCATATCAGGTAGAGGATTGGAGAAAGATTTGGCACTCCAAGGGCTGGCCGAAAGTAAACTTTTTTGCCTGGCAGTTCATGCACAACGAAATTCTCACTTTTGATAATCTCAGATGTAGAGGAATCATCGGTCCATCTCAATGTGTATTATGCTACAAGAGTGAGGAAACAACTGATCACTTGATGTTTGAGTGCCCTTTCACGCATCAGATTTGGAAGAGATGGCTTTTATATTATAAAATTCAAGTTAATGGTGACTTGAATCGGACTAATATCTGGGAAATATGGAAGAGGGGTAGATTTAAATCTAAAGCTCTTCGTATTGGTTGGGAGCTTGGATTAAACTTCATTTGGTGGCAAGTGTGGTTGGAGAGAAATGCTAGAATTTTTAGAGAAACTTTTTCCTCGTTAGATGGAGTTTGGCAGGTCATCTGGAGCAAAGTCACAGAAACTGTGGCCGTCTATGCTAAAGAGGAAACTCAGGTTGTTACTGGGCCAATGGAAGAGGGAGTTGAAGAGCAAGAGGGATAGGACAGAGCTAGTTGGAAACCACCCCTAGAAGGTTGGATTAAAATTAATACTGATGGAGCTGCAAAAGGCAATCCGGGTAGTGCCGGAATTGGAGTGGTTTGCCGGAATCATGTTGGATCAGTGCTCTATTGGGAACTGCAAGGCTTGGGAAGAGCCACAAACAATGAAGCAGAAGCCATAGCTATCAAATCTGCTTCTATTTGGGCAGTTAAATGGGGCCACAGGAGGATAATTCTTGAATTAGATTCTCAAATAATGGTTGGAGCTCTAGACTACATGAGGAACTTTGCCTTGAAAGCTTGGAGGTTGAGGATTCTTGTCACTCAAATTAAGGAATTATGGAGGGAATTAGATGATGTGATTCCAGTTTATGTGAGTAGAGATTTAAACAAAGCGGTCGACTTCTTGGCTAAGATGGGTGCTGAGAAGGAGGTAGGGGTCCAGTTGCACAGTGACATGGCTATTGAGGATGAGGCGATTAGGCAGGGTCTTGAAAGGTCCCTGAGCTAATGATCAAAGAAAAAGCTAAGGGAGGGAAGGTGTCACGATTTCATGACATGTTGCTTCATCGCGGCCAAGGGAGGAAAGGTGTCACGATTTCGTGACATGTTGCTTCATCGCGGCCAAGGGAGGAAAGGTGTCACGATTTCGTGACATGTTGCTTCATCACGGCCAAGGGAGGGAAGGTGTCACGATTTCATGACATGTTGCTTCATCATGGCCAAGGGTGGAAAGGTGTCATGATTTCATGACATGTTGCTTCGTCATGGCCAAGGGAGGAAAGTTGTCATGATTTCGTGACATGTTGCTTCGTCGCGGCCAAGGGAGGAAAGGTGTCATGATTTCATGACATGTTGCTTCGTCACGGCCAAGGGAGGAAAGTTGTCATGATTTCGTGACATGTTGCTTCGTCATGGCCAAGGGAGGAAAGTTGTCATGATTTCGTGACATGTTGCTTCATCGTGGCCAAGGGAGGAAAGGTGTCACGATTTCATGACATGTTGCTTCATCGCGGCCAAGGGTGGAAAGGTGTCATGATTTCATGACATGTTGCTTCATCATGGCCAAGGGAGGAAAGTTGTCATGATTTCATGACATGTTGCTTCATCATGGCCAAGGGAGGAAAGGTGTCATGATTTCGTGACATGTTGCTTCGTCACGGCCAAGGGAGGAAAGGTGTCATGATTTCGTGACATGTTGCTTCATCACGGCCAAGGGAGGAAAGTTGTCATGATTTCATGACATGTTGCTTCATCATGGCCAAGGGAGGAAAGGTGTCACGATATCGTGACATGTTGCATCATCGCGGCCAAAGGAGGAAAAGTGTCATGATATCGTGACATGTTGCATCGTCACGGCCAAAGGAGGAAAAGTGTCACGATATCGTGACATGTTGCATCGTCATGACCAAGGGAGAAAAGGTGTCACGATATCGTGACATGTTGCATCATCATGGCCAAAGGAGAAAAAGTGTCATGATATCATGACATGTTGCATCATCACGGCCAAGGGAGGAAAGGTGTCACGATATCGCGACATGTTGCATCATCACGGCCAAAGGAGAAAAAGTGTCACGATATCATGACATGTTGCATCGTCACGACCAAAGGAGAAAAGTGTCATGATATCGCGACATGTTGCATCATCACGACAAAGAGAGAAAAGGTGTCACGATATCGTGACATGTTGCATCGTCACGGCCAAAGGAGAAAAAGTGTCGCGATATCGTGACATGTTGCATCATCATGACCAAGAGAGAAAAGTGTCACGATATCGTGACATGTTTCATCATCATGGCCAAAGGAGAAAAAGTGTCACGATATCGTGACATGTTTCTTCGTCGTGGCCAAAGGAGAAAAATGTCATGATTTCGTGACATGTTGCTTCATCGCGGCCAAAAGGGAAAAAGTGTCACGATTTCGCGACATGTTGCTTCGTCGCGGCCAAAAGAGAAAAAGTGTCACGATTTCGTGACATGTTGATTCGTCACGGTCAAAAGAGGAAAAGTGTCATGATTTCGTGACATGTTGCAACATCGTGGCCAAGTGAGAAAAAGTGTCGCGATATCGCGACATGTTGCATTTTCGCGGCCAAAGGAGAAAAGTGTCACGATTTCGCGACATGTTGCATTTTCACGGCCAAAGGAGAAAAGTGTCGCGATATCGCGACATGTTGCATTTTTGCGGCCAGAGGAGAAAAGTGTCGCGATATCGCGACATGTTGCATTTTCGCGGCCAAAGGAGAAGACGGAAAGAGTGTCGCGATATCGCGACAAGTTGCATCAACAGACCAAACCGATCCCTCTGTTAGCTAGTTATTGGTTCAAGAGATTTGGCTCCATTGCAAATCTTCTTTTACTATTGTAAGCATGTGTTCTCTCTGATTTCGGCTGGGAAGTGTCTCTTCCCAAATTGTAATTGATCTTTGTTTTAATACAAGTTTTTTCAAAATTTTCAAAAAAAAACATTGTTTGTACCTTAGGAAATAGAAAAGTAATTTATTGCATTTACTAATAAAATGAATTATTTAATTTAAATGCAATATTGAGAAAGGAGTTATAAGTAGAAGTTGTGTTATATTTTAAAGTGGGTTTTTGATGAAATTTATGATGTTGAAATTTATTGTTGAGATGGAGCAATAATGTGTATTTGGATTTTAATTTATCTTTGTGATTAAGGTAAATTGTGAAAAGTGTTAGGGTGCTAATTATTATCATCTAGCCCTTGCACTTTGCAAATAAAGTGATGATATTTGATACGGGTGTTGAATATCATTATCCATAAAATAAAAAGGTATGGACATATTCTTCCTTGGTTTATTTGATTGATTGGTTTTGTGGAAAACAAATTTGGAGTGAAAAGGACTTGATTAGGTTTCCTTATTGAGTTGTTGAGATATATATGAAGACTATTCTATAAGCATTGTTGAGTATGTTTTGAATTAATGCTTAAAGGTTTTATGGAATGAAGAGTTGTTGATAAAACCTTATTTTTTAATAATTGTTGTTGAAGCCATTGATTGAGTAAAGAATTTGAACTAGGGTTTGAAAAGAACATGAGTATCATTGTTATGTGAGATTAGTTGATAAGCATTATTGGAAACATTTTGAGTGAGTGTTCATATGATTAGAATAGGTTTTGTGAGCAAGGATTATTTCATTGCGTGATTGGTTAAATATGTTGAGTCTATTCAAGTGGATGTGTGAAGTGATAGCTCAAGTTATATGAAATAAATTATTCTATATTATGAATTGATTTTGATAGTATATAAGCATTAAGAACTTTATTAATTATCAAAGAGCTTAAATAAACATTAACATAGGCTATAAATAACCTTAGGATATTAGAACTAATATCCTCCAAATAGTGCTAAGTGTTAGATTAATAACGACAACAAAATGATGCCAACACTAACAACTAACTATTTAGATATTTATGAACAATGTAAATATCCTAAGTAAAAGTAAATGTGAGTGGTAAAAGTAACAAACTACTTTTACCATGCAGTAAATAAATTCTACCTAAATTAGGGAAAGGGTAAATATACCAAATGATGGAATATTACTCTAACATCCCCCCTTATTACATTATTTGGGTAATGTATATAACTTCTCCAATATAGTGTAAAAGATGTTGAATTGTTGGTTCTTGCTTTATCACAGTGCTTTGGATGCTCCTAAGAAAAAAAGTGTGTCATTCCTTACTTTGTCTTCATAACAACGAATTTCATTATTGTAATCTTGTCATCCAACTAGATTTCATGGGTAATTAGTCACTGCAACCGCTAGGTGTAGTAGAGTAGATCACTTCATACAAGGTTCATTCTATTTACAATATGATTTTGCAAAAATGTGTTGTTAACGTAGCTAAGGTGTCGGTTGCTGTTGAAAATGCATCCTTATAAGTTTCCCCCTTGTTGCAAAATTTATTGTAATAAAATTTCTAAAAGAAGTATGACTAAGGTGTCGAACATTGCTGAAAATGCACCCTTATAAGTCTTCTTCCCTTTTTAAAAATATTTGTGTGAAGTAAGAAAAGGAAATGTTTATCCCCCCTTAATTGCAAAATATGTGCAACTTAAGAAGATTTGTGATGGTTTTTACAAAGATTGCCTCCTAGGCAATTTTTACAACAAAAAATTCCCTCCTTTTGTTACAAGTACTTCAAACAATAAGAGTTTTCTATTTATGAAGCCTAAAAGAGGTACAATCACCCCTTTATTTCTAGTACTTCAAACAAAAACTTATGCTATTTATGAAGCCTAAAAAAGAGAGAGGAAAATAGTTCTTACTTAAGGTGAAATTTTTTCCCCTTTACAATATTATCTTATCTAGGAGCACTTTGTATGCCATTTCTGAACCAGAATCAGAATTGGAACTAAACACTTCACCAACAATATTGCCTTTGTTTTGCTTTTGTGATATTCCTTTGCCTTTCTTGTTTTACTTGTTTTTAAACCAACACATATTTGTGTCATGGTTATCCTTTTTACAATGCAATAAAAACTTCTTTTGAGTTTAAAATTATCCCAACTAACTCCCTGTAAAATTTCGTGTCAATCGAAGCTACGGTTGAGAAGTTATGGCCCCGGCAAGATGCACTAAAATTTAGGGAAAAATATAAAATTTCCCATATTTTTTTGGATGGTCCTGCATCACTTATGGGCACCTTTGGGGTGCTTTTGGGTTGACCAAAGGGTTCATGGACACCTTTGGGGCATTTTGGAGTGACCAAGCGATTGCGGGAATCCTTGGAGCTTTTGGAGCGAGTGACAAAATGCGTAGATTTTTATCTTTTGTTTATGATTTTTTTTATTTCTTTTTGTTACACTAAGCAGAAATGAACACACGCATACACAAATAGTGATTATCTCTTTTAAAGATTAATGGTGTGTCCTAAACTGATTTTAGTGTGTTTTTGATGATTTTGTGTTGTTTTTGAAAATTTTTGTGCAAACCGTTTAAATGCAAAATGTTGGCTCATATGACTCCCATAAATGGTCGCCCTTCAATATACCATTGCCGGACCGATATACCAACCTCTCTATATACCCGCCCTTATGTGAGGGAGACTATAGGTACGTGAAAGTAGATGATACATGGAACATAGGCGGTACAAAAGGGGAATCGCTCTGTTTATGACACCTACCATAGAAGACTTATCCTCATGCGCTAGGAATCACCCTAGCTACACTCAATCAGATTTCATCAGGATTTACGTCTAGCAACAGTGCGATCGAGGTAATGGATGCAATATCTCAAGCCAAAGTGATAATGGAATCCACCTTTGGTCTTGCTCAAGGGTTGGGGTTTTACGACCAACGCCTTGGTTTAAAATACCACGTGATGTGTGGGATTCATTTTAATTTGCAAAAATTGAAATAGGCAAACAAAAAAGAAATATTTCCCTAAGCCATACAAAAACTGAAAACCAAAAAATAGAAAAACAAAAATTTGATAGAAGCTTTAAAAACCCCTACCTCTTCTCTACCCAACAAGATGTTTCTGATTTGCTCTAAAAATTGCATAGAAATATACTCATCCCTGGGTGAGGCGAATATCAGAACAGTGATCGTCCCAGGGTGAGATGAATAGTTTATTCGTCCCGAGGTGAAACAAATACCAATTCTGTAATCATCACTTGCAGAGACGCATAACAGTCTGATGTTGAAAAATAGGTACCTGTAAACAAACAAGCAATTTTAGATCAGTAATCTAACCTAAAAAAAAATAGAGGACAAAAGTCCCACCGTGATCGCCATTGAAAACACGATATTCTGGAAACAAAAAGGATAAACTAAAAATGCAATGTAAACAAAACTAAAATAACGCTTAAACCCTATGTTATTGAAAAATGCATAAAAAGAAAGAACATGAACACAAGATATCAAAGCAATATAAAAATCGGCCCTTTTATTGATATGCTTTTCAAATTTGTGTTACAATGCATCTCCTTCCTTTTTAGGGGATAGGAGCGTTAAATGTTGGTCTTTTACAACTTGTTTCAGAATTCCTTCTTCCGCGTGCCCACATATAAGATGGGCGAACCAAAATGTTTTCGCCGCTTGCGTTGGTAAAGGTAGATTCCTCGCTGCTCCTCTAATGTTGCAAATCTATGTTCAAATAAACAAACAAAGAATCAGTAGCACCTGTGTATGAAAAATAAAAGATAAATCTAATGATGGCTAAAATAATCCTAAATGAACTGAAAACTTAACAAAAGCATAAACGTAAAACTAGCTAAACACTACAAAAGAAATAATCATGAAAAGCAATAAAGCGGGGGGTGCCCGAAGGCAAACCACCCATGGGTGAAACTTTGTTTCGACACCAATCCGCTTGGGATGGGTCCGAAACCTGGTATGATGTGTTGTCGGAAAATTGTTAGGATATTGTGGTCAAAAAAATTGGTTTTGGTTCTTGATTCGTGCCTTCAAAAGTCATCCAATAACCTCTCTTTCGATTAAGAGATTATGGATGTTAAAAGCACAAATCACAAGTAAGTAAAATAGCAGCACTTCGTCACTCAAAATGCTCCTTCTCTGTATATCTTTTGGGTGAGGAAGCTCACCATTTTATAGACCCAAGGGGTCTCTTTGAATTAACATGCAAAAGTGTTTCTTTACATGAATACTTTTTTGTGAAGAGAAGACTTCTTCTTGATCAAGGGCTTCTTAACTGCCTCTGTGCATGTCTTTGTATGTTTAGAAAAACTCACTCGCACTCCCATGCAATGAAGGGATAGCTAAGTGGCAAATCTGAGTTGTCTTAAAAAGCTCACTCCCATTCCCATGCAGTGAAGGGAGAGTCAATTGGCAAATATGAGTTGTCAAAAGAACTCACTCGCACTCCTATGCCATGCAAGGAAAGCTAAGTTGCAGTTTTGAGTTGTCATGTGCTAAGATCTAACTTTTTGCTGGTCAAACCTGGCATTCGTCCCACCCTAAAGCGAGCATTGGTAATCGTCCCTGGGTGAAATGAGTAAAAATTTGTAGTCGTCTCTGGGTGAAACGAGTACCAGTCCGCACTCGTCCCTGGGTGGAGCGAATAAGAAGCAGAGTATCTAAAAGGTGCCAATTTGTGTTTTGACCTATAAAAACTGTTGTGTGAGTGGTTAGAACCATTGTTTAACCTCTAGGGGCTTCCCTGGGGGCTGTGTGTGTTAGTGCGATCAGTGCTTGTTGTCACGTAATCGGATTGGTGCTATTTTGGTGTCTACAGTTTGATGCCATATTCTTTGCAAATTTGGAAAACAAGAGGAGAAAAAATATATCAAGTTTTTGCACAACACAATTTTAAATTTTGTTGCAAAAATTAAAAGGTGCATTTTTTATTTTACTCGACACCTTCATTGGCATATTAGGTGCATTTTCGGTTGCATCCGACACCTATGTGATAATAATTTTGTGGGAATTCTTGTTTGATTATTACATTAGTTTTTGCAATTATAAGTCAGAACAAAGGACACTTAAACCCAAAAATTTCACAATAAATTAGTGTTAACCATTGCACAGGTTTAAAACCAATTACACTTGATAATATCTCCTAAAAAAACTAAAACCCCTAATTCAATCTTATTTGTTTATCTTAATTTCCTTAAACTAAGTATTACTCTTCAAGAGGATTTTTAGGTAGGTGCCATTAAATATCGTTTTGAGTGAATTATCTTTCATCTCTTATTTGTTTGGCTTAATTTTGTCAAATTAATTATTTCTCTTTAAGAGGATTTTCAGGCAGATTCCATTAAATACCACTTAAGAGTGAAATAAAGATCATCTTAGTGCAAATTATAGGACCTCCATCATGGAAACTATCAAAAAATACTTAAATGATACACAATTGCTTAAATGTCCTAACTATTCAGCATGAAAACTTAATATGAAAGCCATCCTAACTATAGAGGAAATATGGGATTTAGTTGATGGCATTGAATCAAGACCTGTAACAACAAGAGTAGATAAAAAAGAATGGGAGAAAAAGAACAATTGTCTTCTCATGTTGATACTCCTAGCTACTACTGATGAGATCCAACCTCACATAAGTGAAGCTAAAACTGGTAAAGATGCATGGGATGCACTTTGTACTATTTTTGAAGGTAAGAATCAATAAATGGTTCTAAAAATTCAAACACAACTTCATACACTCCATATGAATTCAGGTGAATCAGTAGAACTATTCCTCTATAGAGTTTTAGAAATAAAGTCTAAGCTCAATGCCTTAAGAGCTAAAGTAGAAGACATCATTTTGACTTCAGTAATATTGAGGGCTCTTCCTGAATACTATAAAATGTTGATTACATCCCTTAATGTATAACAAAGATCAATCACTTTTGTGGAGTTAGTCAATTTGCTTCAAACAGAGGAAGCGAATCAACTCCAAAACGATGAAGTGTCAAACAATGCACTTTACTCAAACAATCAGGGTGATAAGAAGAAAGGAAACTTTCAAAAGGGAGGATCATATTCAAAAGGTAAGGGAAAAAAAACTCAAAAGAATTTTTTCTTGCATTGTAAAAAGGATAACCATGACACAAATAGGTGTTGGTTTAAAAACAAGTAAAACAAGTGATCTGTTTGCCCATAAAAACAAATAGGAGATATCCCTAGAGTCCTATTTGCCCAAAAAAGTCAGTTTTCGAGGCCAAATTCCATCATCTAGTGCCCCAAAATTAGGTTTTAAAATTACTCGGCTAATTTTTTATGCTTTTTGAGCTGTTCGGAGGTCAATATCTCCTAATGTATTTAGAGTTAGGACTTGAAACTTCATTTTTGTCTTATCTATTGTAAGAGGGATGCGCACCCCAATTTTGGGCCCCATATGACTCATTTTCAATTTTAGGGTTTTTAGAGAGACATCATCATGGTGCTCACTCGTAGCCAAGCCCAATCATGGGCGGATGCTACGGGGAATATCCAAGGAGGCACAAGTCACCTCCGTTATAGTCCCAAGGATTTGGTCATACCACCTTGGTGACCTGGCACACAAGGCAGTCCCCTCCACACTTTAACAGAAAGGGACTATAAGGGCACCTCTTCTAGGGGCACTCCTATTCAGCATAGCACCTAGCACTCACCCTCCCATGATGGGTACATCCATAGGAGAGCTCCCTTAGATGCTCTCTATGAGTGGTCATCGTGCGATGAAGCGCTAGGTCAACATAGGGTTTGACAGGAGGAACCACATGATTACACTCTCCCTCCTTCACCCCCTCTAGTTGTCAGGACTACAAGGACAAATCCATAGCACAAGGCTCCTCAGGTGGGGCGAGCCAACTCTACCCATTCCTCTTTCACTTACAAAAGGGGGCATGAGAAAAATCCTTATCTTCCTCAAGAATAATATGCATCGTGAGAGCAATACGCCTCTGCAAATGCTAGCTATCAAGGTCACCTACTGAGGCCAAAGCCTCAGGGGAATGCTACTACCCCCAATAGAGGGAGGTGGCCTATATATATCTCATATCACTATGACCAGGATAGATATCTAGGAGAGGCATCTAGGCCTTCTAGACATGAGACGGTAGGACCAACTATCTTGGAATCTACCAAGCATATTGCATGCTGGATGCAACTCACGCTACTTGAGCTAGAACAACAATAGTTAGAGCAATAATATCTTCTAAATCAAGAGTGCATTCAGTTCCAGGAAGATGATTTGTTCCAACACACTATGCAGATGAAGACTCGAACCCCTCACACGCATAAGATAGAACATTATGAGAGACACAACTGTGTGCGAGACAGGTCTCCATGACCTTATCAAACATTGCCATCGATGCCTCCTAGACTTGTGCGGGAGGCCAATTCTAAGACCAATGATGAGCGCCTTCTTCAGGAACCCACCCAGGTTCATGGGCCACCCTCAAAAATTCTTCAAGAAGCCTTTAAGGAACCTGAGCGAGAAGAAGAGCGGGATGAAATGCCATACCAAGGCATGGGGGGTGCTATTCGGTCATCCCTCCCATGCCCACAAGTTCCCCACAACCTGCAACGGGAACAAATCAAAGCAGAGGAGCCCAAATCCTCTGATACATGCAAAGCATTCGAGCACTTAGAGTCGATAGAGACCGAGATTTTGGGGTCCCAAACGCCCAACTCATGCAAAACTCCTCTCAAAGAGGATCAACCCCTGGTTGTAGAGCTACCTAATGACGAGGTCTTCCATAATATAGAATCACCAAATTTTGATGAGCTTGACTCTCTCGCCAAAGATGAGTTAGCATATGCAATAGCACCATGGGACCCATTTGATTCTCGATAGCATTAATTCATAGGTGGTCCCCATGGATGAGCATCACAAAATTCTCCTAACATTACTCCCTTTGGAGGCTCCCATCGAGCCCATGCCATTGTAGGAAAATCAGGTCCCCCTACAATGAGCGGAACAACCCCATGAGGACCACATCAATCTACTTGAACAAGAAGAGCCTAGCATGTCACAGATAGCTTTCAGGGCCAACGAAGGCCTTTGGATCATCGATAATGATTAAAAAGATGAAACTAAGATGGAATATCTCAATCATGCGTGACAACACAATCACCCTGTCACCCATGATGAACTGATGGCACAATTTGGCATAAGACTAGGGCATGAGTGGTGCATAGACCCGACCCACTGGCATCACATGTTGATCCCGCTCCTTTGGGAAGATCGCAAGAAACTTCCACCCAAAGATATCATAGCACCATCAGTGCTGAGAGTAGACCCTATCCTCCTATCCGTGCATAAGGCCAATCCATTCGTGCCAATTTCTACAGAGCCAGATCCGGTGCACACAGATCATCAAGCTGGGGTTACCTATATTCCCTAAAGAGCCAGTGGGTTACACCAAACACTCCAAAGGTGTCCATAAACCCTTTGGTCAAACCAAAAGCTCCAAGGATTATCGTAATCGCTTGGTCATCCCAAAAGCTCCAAGGATTATCGCAATCGCTTGGTCATCCCAAAAATCTCCAAGGATTATCGCAATCTCTTGGTCATCCCAAAAGCTCCAAGGATTATCGCAATCACTTGGTCATCCCAAAAAGCTCCAAGGATTATCACAATCGCTTGGTCATCCCAAAAAGCTCCAAGGATTATCGCAATCTCTTGGTCAACCCCAAAAGCTCCAAGGATTATCGTAATCTCTTGGTCAACCCCAAAAGCTCCAAGGATTATCGCAATCTCTTGGTCATCCCAAAAGCTCCAAGGATTATCGCAATCGCTTGGTCATCCCAAAATATCCAAGGATTATCGCAATCACTTGGTCATCCCAAAAAGATTCAAGGATTATCGCAATCTCTTGGTCAAGCCCAAAAGCTCCAAGGATTATCGTAATCACTTGGTCATCCCAAAAATCTCCAAGGATTATCGCAATCTCTTGGTCAACCCCAATAGCTCCAAGGATTCTCATAATCGCTTGGTCAGCCCTAAATGCCCCAAAGGTATTTATAAACCCTTTGGTCAACACCAAACGCTCCAAGTGTTACCATAACTGCTTGGTCAAAATACATATTCAAAAATCAACAAAAACAACACAAAAATCAAAATCACCAAAACATTTGCATTTCCATTCCATGCATACTCATAAAAAAATCAAAATCACAACAACATTTGCATTTCCATTCCATCCATACTCATATAAAAATCAAAAATACCAAAACCAATTGCATTTCAATTCCATGCATTCTCATAAAAAAACTCATAATACCAAAATATAGGTTGCATTCGGCATCGCATCCATACATTGCATAGTTGCTGGTCATACAAGTCAAAAGCACCATAGACCATCGTTACTTGACAATTTCATCATTTTCCACATCAAATCCATTTTCATAAATGGATACATCCATCATAACACCATCGTCATTTTTAGCATAGTCAGTTGTCTCCTAATGTATATAGGGTTTTCGTCATTCAGCTGTCTTTAAATTTCTAGCCAAAAACAATACAAAGTTAAATAGATTTTACAAAGGTAGAGTCATACTTGAAATACGCTTTGTTATGTAACATCCCATCACAAGCTAAAACACATAAAAACAAATTCCCAAGTTGTGTGAACGAAAGATGAAACCTGCACAGTAATCCAGGTCACCATAAGCGAAACGGTTATCTTGCTCATCCCCCTGTGTGAATGACCCCAAGAATGCTGAGAGTTGGCAAAAGGACAAGCATCCTCCCTACCCAATTCCCCAACAATCCCAAGTTCTCAAAAGTTGCAAAACATCAAAAATTTGCAAAACGTCAAAACACTAAAATTTGACATCCTACAGTGCACACATCAAAAGGCACAAATAATAGTGATTCTCGTCACTCCATATTCAAATCCCTTGCTAAAAAAAAAAAAAAAAACAAATAAAACAAAAATAAACATTGATTTTATCACTATAAAGAACAAGTATCCCAATACAATTGAAGAAAAGAAGGGAGTCAAACTTGAATCCCTGGAACTCTCAGCATTTCGAAATGTCATGAGGCAAGCTTCAGTACCGTTTTGATTGATAGCCTATCTGTCACTGGCAGTAAACCTCCCACATGACAATATATTTGTCACATTAACTTGTGTATAGATCAATGTTTGCATGTGGATGAGCTAGCTTATGGTATCCTAGATAGCATCGCAGATTAATCTAACTAAATATAATAAAGTAGTTAGTGGATCTAATTAGGTGATCCTCAGTACAGGTTCGGTTGAAAGCCCATCTGGCACTAGCGGTATCCTAATGAATAACACATAAACGAACTCAATTGCACACACAGGGATGTGAAATAACTTGGTTAAATTCAAGTCGGATTTAGACCTTGTTCAGAAGTCTTGCGAGATAAATGTATAGTCTTGGCTAGTTAGTTAAAATATCTAAATCTCAGAAAAGCTTAACTACATTTTAAAAACAACTGTCACATTTTATTCCGTACATCACCATCAAAATATATGCAAAATACGAAAACAAAGTTTTCACATGCAAAGTCATCCCATTAGTATCGCAAGTCAGTCAAATCTTGTACAATCTATGGTGCATCGAAACATCATCAACAACTCATCTCATTCATTTCATATGCATACATCATACAAATTAGAAACATCACATTAATAATCGCCTCTGCATACATCAAACACATATATAAAAACACACCACGAAAAAAACAATAAAAGCAAACACAACAAAACAACCAAACTATAAAAATGACAAATGCCAACAAAACCACTAAAAATTGCCGAACAAAAGTGCTCTTGCACTTAACCTCTTGGCATAAGAAAACTGATTTCGGGGTTTACCTTGTCGTTATCCTACTCCCCAAGAAGGCTACCATAGCCGGACCGCTCCACGAGAAGATAGATTTTTGCCAATGTTACCCCCAAATGGCATCCCAAAATGGGTTCACACCCACCAAAAATAGGCCAAAACAATCGGGAAACTGCTTGAGCATGCACTAGATAACATCTAAAGGCACCCTCACTTAAGTCATCTTGGTTCAAGTGACTCGTCGCTTTTCTCATGGCAGTCATTCCTTCATCGATTCGTCGCTTGAGGGGGTAGTCACACTTAAGTCACCAATCAACAAACACACACCCAATCAAGGCAATGGCATGCATTCAAAGAATCATTGACAAAGACAATCACGCTCCTGCTTGGGGCAGCAAACAAGCAATTATCACAAACTGATCATATACTTGGCATTTGTGAATCATGAACACAAGGTTCCCCAGTGGATAAAAGGTTGCGCCCTTTGCCTATTCATGACTGATCAATGACCAAGCTCAAGTCACACCTCATCGAAACAGGTTAATACTTGAAATCAAGTTCCTTAGCTCGTCAGAAGCAAGGATTCGAGAATGCATGCCCTTTCCATACTTGGGGCATCAAGATTTGATTAGGTTACTAAGAAACCCTAATCATTAGTGCTTTGGTTATCTATTTTTGCTCAGCACTGCACCATGCGTAACGCTTCACAAAAAAGGGCATCTATAGACACCAAAACATCACCAATTCGATTACGTGACAATAAGCACTGATCGCACTAACACACACAGCCCCCAGGGCAGCCCCTAGAGGTTAAACAGTGGTTCTAACCACTCACACAACAGTTTTTATAGGTCAAAACACAAATTGGCACCTTTTAGATACTCTGCTTCTTATTCGCTCCACCCAGGGACGAGTGCGGACTGGTACTCGTTTCACCCAGAGATGAGTATGGATTTTTACTCATTTCACCCAAGGATGATTACCAATGCTCGCTTCGGGGTGGGATGAATGCCAGGTTTGACCAGCAAAAAGTTAGATCTCGACACATGACAACTCAAAACTGCCACTTAGCTTTCCTTGCATGGCATAGGAGTGCAAGTGAGTTCTTTTGACAACTCATATCTGCCAATTGACTCTCCCTTCACTGCATGGGAATGGGAGTGAGCTTTTTAAGACAACTCAGATTTGCCACTTAGATATCCCTTCATTGCATGGGAGTGTGAGTGAGTTTTTCTAAACATACAAAGACATGCACAGAGGTAGTTAAGAAGCCCTTGATCAAGAAGAAGTCTTCTCTTCACAAAAAAACATTCATGCAAAGAAACACTTTTGCATGTTAATTCAAAGAGACCCCTTGGGTCTATAAAATGGTGAGCTTCCTCACCCAAAAGATATACAGAGAAGGAGCATTTTGAGCGACGAAGTGCTGCTATTTTACTTGCGATTTGTGCTTTTAACATCCATAATGTCTTAATCGAAAGAGAGGTTATTGGATGACTTTTGAAGGCACGAATCAAGAACCAAAACCAATTTTTTTGACCACAATATCCTACCAATTTGCCGACAACACATCATACCAGGTTTCGGACCCATCCAAAGCGGATTGGTGTCGAAACAAAGTTTCACCCATGGGTTGTTTGCCTTCGGGAACCCCCTGCTTTATTGCTTTTCGTGATTATTTCTTTTGTAGTGTTTAGCTAGTTTTACGTTTATGCTTTTGTTAAGTTTTCAGTTCATTTAGGATCATTTTAGCCATCGTTAGATTTATCTTTTATTTTTCATACATAGGTGCTACTAATTCTTTGTTTTTTTCTTTGAACATAGATTTGCAGCATTAGAGGAGCAGCGAGGAATATACCTTTACCAACACAAGCGGTGACAACGTTTTGGTTCACCCATCTTATATGTGGGCATGCGGAAGAAGGAATTCTGAAACAAGTTGTAAAATACCAACATTTAACGCTCCTATCCCCTAAAAAGGAAGGAGACGCATTGTAACACAAATTTGAAAAGCATATTAATAAAAGGGCCGATTTTTATATTTGCTTTGATATCTTGTGTTCATGTTCTTTCTTTTTACGCATTTTTCAATAACATAGGGTTTAAGCGTTATTTTAGTTTTGTTTACATTGCATTTTTAGTTTATCCTTTTTGTTTTCGGAATCTCGTGTTTTCACAAACCAATTGCCTTTTCTTTTTGTTTTGCAAATTTAACAAGTTTGATTTTGTTTTAAAGTTCTCCTCACTTTTGTGTTACAATTTTTCAAAGAAGATCAATTTCCTGTCTTCCCCCCTTGATTTGCAAAATTGGCAAAACTAGCACTCCTTCCAAGACAATTTGACACACGACCCACGTTTGAAAGGCTTCCAGAACTACACGACTTAGTTTTTATGGACCCAATGTCACAATTTCTTCTCAATTTTTGCAAAAAATAATAAAATGTGCAATACATGTATTATATCCTCCCTTAGAGAAAAACAAATGCACACTTTTGCCTTTGAATTTTACAAAATTGTGTCTCCTTGTTTTCTAATTTTGCAAGAAAGAATCAAATTTCTTTGATGTTGTCCCTCTTTGGATTTTGCAAAACTAACAAGGTTGAGAAGAATATTTTATGGGTTCCTTATTTTAAAAAAAAATAGTGCTATATTTTTTCTTACTTCCCTTTGTTGGAGAAAAACAAAAAAACACTCTTGTTTGTAAAATTGCAAAAAAAAAAGGTTCCCTCTTCTTCTTTTTAAGTGCAAAAATAAAAGTTAAATTAATTTTTTTTAATTAATAATAAAATATGTTGATTAAAAAATCATTTATTAAAGTATAACAAATGATTTTTAGAAAACAAAATATTAAATTATAAAAAATAAAAAAATTTGAAAAAAACTTAAATAAATGCAAATAAAAAAATAATTTACCTTGGGTAATTTGAGCGCCCTCCTTATTGGATTTCGGGAGGTTTCTGGGGTCAACCTCACAACTTGGAACGAGGTAGTATCTTCACGCTGGGTGATGACCAACCCAGCTGTCGGACGGACGTGAACAAAGATTCACGAGGACAGTTTTATGTCCTTTGTCCATCGACAAAACTTTCAAAATAAAGCTTTGGATATTTAGTCCCACATGCACTCAGTGAACGCATGTAACTGGTTTAAAACCAGTATGTCACACACATAAGGTCGATTGCCATCAGGAAATCGAGAGATTTTGCCCATGCCTTTTTCTGATTCAAACCACGAATCTTTGAATGCCACTTAAGATACCACGTGTACGTAGGAGGGCCTATCAAGCCTCCATGTAAACACTCTAGCACTTGCCACATCACTACACTGTCTCATGCCATGTTTCCAGCCACATCACATCTTGGTTGGTCATTGCCATAGCCTACCCAATCAGTGCCCCACCACGTGTTCGCCCAATCAACGTTAGGTCAAATCTAGTTAGCAAGGGTCCACGTCAACCAACTCGTATAAAATTCAATGTTCGCCTAGTCAACAGTATCGTACGCTATTAACATCATAATGATGTTAGCTTTGATATTATTTTTGGTTTTAAGGAGTGGTTGTAGTGCTTCAAGTTTAGTTGCTTGGAAGCGCTTCAAGATCCATTCGAGGAGATAGCCCTATCAGGATGTCAGGTGGATAGCACATGTTAGGCTTGCGAGCTATTAGTGCCTACAGGAACTGTCTATTAGCTCCATGAGTAGTGAGATCACTATTAGTGAATACAATTTAGCAAAAAAATTTGTGAGTGCCTCAAGATCCATGCTGAGGGAGCCACGAAGGATTTTTGTGTCCTCCAATCATGCTGCCTTGGGTCAAATTCACCAGATGTAGTTAGTGTGTCAAACTATCAGATACACCTCAGGAAGCATACCATATGATGTTAGTCGATTGACTCGATATTTATATAGGTTCTAGTGCCTTAGGATGCATGCCTATCCAGGGGTCTCATGTGTCAAAATTTTTTCCCTAGTCCATGGGTCATTTTCTGCCTTATCCAGGTATGCTCGCCTCTCCTATCGTCCAGGTACATAATTTCCTCTCTAATACCAATGATAGTATAGAAGCATTAAGAACTTTATTAATTATCAAAGAGCTTAAATAAACATTAACATAGGCTAGAAATAGCCTTAGGATATTAGAAATAATATCCCCCCAAATAGTGCTAACTACTAACTAATGACGACAACAAAATGATGCCGACACTAACAACTAACGTAGTCAAAATGACTACGACAACTAACTACTTAGATATTTATGAACAATGTAAATATCCTAAGTAAAAATAAATGTGAGTGGTAAAAGTAACAAACTACTTATACCATGTAGTAAACAAATTCTACCTAAAATAGGGAAAGGATATACCAAATTATGGAATATTACTCTAACAAATTTGAGAAAGAGGTTAAGTATTGATGAGTGTGAAACATATTGAGTCTCTAAAAATTCTCTATATGTTTTTGTGATAAAAGAGAGATTGGAATTGATTGAGAGTTTGTGAGTGTGAATCATATTGAGTCTCTAACAATTATTTGTATGTTTCAAAAGAGTGATTGAAAGTGATTGAGAATTGAGGTGAATGTGAAGCATATTGAGTTTCTAACAATTATCTATATGTTTCTAAAAGGTGATTGAAAGTAATTAAGCATTGTGATGAGTGAGAAGCATATTGAATCTCTAACAATTCTATTTATAATTTTAAGATATTGAAAAATTTCTAGTGAGGACTTGTTGAGCATATTTTAAAGCAAGTCTTTGAGAAGACTTGTGGAAAAATTTGTGTGAGCTTTTGTGGAAGATTACAATATAGATTGAGAGCAAAATTGAATAAGTTCTAGTAAGGACTTATTGAGTAGATTTGGACAAGTTCTAGTGAGAAATTGTTGAGAAAATTTGGATAAGTTCTAGAGAGGACTTGTGGGTAGATTAGTGTGAGCTTTTGTGGAAGCTTACAAGGTAGATTTGAGATAATTCTTTAAGTAGACTTATGAGCAGAGTTGATTGATTTATTTTTTCAAAGCTTAGGTTAAGGTTTGAGGAAGAACTAGCAAATTTGATTTAAGACTGATTCAAGCTTTATGTTAAGGCTTGAGAATAGATATTGTGGATATATTTGTTCTAGATCGAAGGACTGTGTTTAGTGTAGATCTGAGGATAGATATTAAGGATAGATTTATACTAGACTGAAGGATTGTTCTTAGTGTATATTTGAGGACAAAGTTTGGTGTAAATTTAAGAACAAGTTTGTGCCAGACCAAAAATAGAGATTGAGGAGATTTGTGCTAGACTAAAGGACTATGTTTAGTGCATATCAGAGATTGATATTGAGAACATTTGTGCTAGACCAAAGGACTGTGTTTAGCATAAATAAAAGGACTATATTTGGAGATGATATAATTGAGGACAAATGGTCTCCATCCATAGTAGGGAGGATAGGTATATTTTGTGGATATATTTCCATTTTCTAAGGGTAGTGGAGGTATAGGTCTTCTAAAGGATCACCATACAAAGTAGGATTAGGAGATTGGTGTCTCTTGTGGATAGAGATCCATAAAATAGATTAGGATATTGGTGTCTCATGTGGATAGATATCCACAAACTTGATTAGGGGATTGGTGTCTCCTTTCAACAAAGCTCCATAAATATTGTAGTAGAGAAAGGATTCCCAAGATATTTATTGAGAAAATTTTAATAAAATATTTTCTCCATGGAGTAACCCACATTGGGTGAACCACATTAAATTGGTCTCATGTGTATGTGATGTTTTGTGCACTTCTTTGGTTTCTGCTATTGATATTGCCATTGATTTATTGTATAATATTGATTGGGATAAGAAATGTAAAAAGTGATCTTATACTGTTCACCCCCTCTCGGTATAATCTTGTGTTCTTCAATTGGTATCAGAGTAAGTTCCTTCAAAAAGAGTCTAACAACTTCAATCAATATCTTACAAGAACACACATGGCAAGGAAAGGCAAAAGTAGAACCATGATACCTAAAAATAAAATAACACACATGGTCATTAAAGAAAAGGAAGATGAAGTTGATTATGTTTTCTTAGAGGGATAGTGGAAATAGATTCAAAAAATGAGTCAAGCAATATATATGAGACTAAGTTAATAAATTTTTGTACCAGATGTAGGAAGTCAGGACACCTTGCAGCTTATTGTTCACAAGATGGTAAAGAATGTTTTGTTTGTGGTCAACTCAGCCATGATGCAATATATTGCCATGGGTTCAACAGTAGTGAATATGAAATGGATCTAAAAGATAATAGGGATAGTCAAAATAGGTATGAATAAGAAACTCTACTTTCAGTAATAGAAGATCAAATAAAGAAAGAAGAGGAAGATTCAGAAAAATAAAATTATGAAGCCACTCTTAAGGAACTTGTTGAATTGATAAGGAAAAATTTAGAATTGAAGTCTCAAATACAAAAAGATAAGATATGTAAGACAAAGGTTCTACATGATCTCTCTGAATTGAGAGATAATGTTGAAAAGGTAAGAAAAGTTGAATAATGTATGATTGAATAGTCAAAGGTAAAAGAAATAGAATGTGAAAGACTTATGGTTACTCTTGAATAACTTAAAAGGTATTATTCAAGATTAGGGGTTGAAGCTCAATAATATGAGAAAGCAAAAGCAAAGTTTCTACAAGATCTCATTGACCTTAAGGTTAAGGTTGAAGAGGTAAGGAAAATTGAAGAAGGTATGAATGAAAAGCTAGAGGTACAAGTATTAGTATGTGAAATACTAGAACTTGAGGTATTTTGTTTAAGGAAAAAAGTTGAAAATTCTAAGGACAAGCTACATAGATGTGAGAAAAGTACCAAAGTTCAAAATTCCTCATTCATAAAAATAGGTCTAGGCATTGAAGCAGGACAAGAAGATCATAAAGCAAAGACAAATAGTTTGGGCAACATCAAGACTCAAGAATATAAAAAAGGAGATTCAAGTTCAAGATTAAAAAAAGAAGAAGCTTCAAAAGAAGAGAGAAAAAATGTGAGTGATAATTCTAAGGAAAATCTAGAAAATAAATAAATCAATAGGGAATGGATCAATGCACAAATGAGAAACATATGGAACAATAATCAGAATAGGTTAAGAGAGACTAAGATACCAATGAGGTCAAGACAAGGAAGTTTCAATGGATGATGTTTCTCATGTCACAGATTTGGGCACATGGTTTCATAATGTAGGACGCATGAAAGATAGAAAAATAAAAATTTTAGAAACATGCAGCTTTTCCATGGGTATTGCTACTCATATAATTAGTTTGGTCACAAGGCAATGGATTACAAGGTTCATGACATAAAAGGATATGGCTTACCTAGGACAAATCCTAAGGTATTTGCACCTCCAAGGAATAATAACATTAAATGTTATAAGTGCAATAATTATGGATACACAATAAAGTGGTGTAGAGCAGATATTCCAAAACCAAGCATGAATATGAACAGGAGAAGGAACAGGAACAAGAACAAGAATATGGATATAAATAAGAATGGGAACAAAAATAGGAACATGGATATGGATATAAATAGGAACATGAATGTGGACATTGACAAGAATAGGAACATGAAAAGTAAAATAAATCAGAAGCATCTGATGAGAAGAAAATATGATAAAGGTAAAGACCAGTGCTTGCTAGGAGTAGAAATACTCCCACCCCAAAATTAACCACCTGAAGAGGAGGTGGAGGAGGGGCTAAGCTAAGAGACTCATTCTTATCCTCGAGACTCAAAGGTGAGCCTTTTCCATTAATTTCAAAGGGGGATAGATTAGAGTAAGGGGGAGAAAACTATGTTTGAAAGAAAGCATTCAGTCAGGGAAAGCAATTTTCAAGGAAGTGGTAAAAAGTTATTGGGTTGCCATAAATGACAAAGGGAGATATTGTTTGACATTTTGAGTCCATGGAGTTGTCATTGATGCCAAGAAGTGAACCACCGGTGATGTCAAAAGGTCAAACTAAAAAATATCAGAGGTTGATGAAAAAGGGCTTCATAATATTCTTTTTAATAGTATGTGAAGAAAAATAATGACTTTTATTAAAACTATAGTGGGAAAATAAAAGGTTCTATGAAAAACCATAATGGGAAAAACTAAAAGGTTTTGATTAAAACCTAAAAAGGTTTTTTATAAAGCTAAGAGATTTAAATATTAATTTATAAAATTTAAATTCTAAAGACTTTAAATGATTTATAAAATAAAATATTTAAATGCAAAAACATTAGCGTCGACCTCCATAAAATCATCTCCGCCGATGTGCATGGAATGATGGCACAAGGTATTTATACCTTAGCCAAAGCATTGGAAAATTCATTTGAAAACATCCTCTACAATGTTTAGTGCAAGACTCATGTGAATTTTGTTTGGAGAAGTGCCTTCGAAGTGCTACGTGGAGCAAGGAGACATGGGAGAAAGGATCCAAAAGGCTCTAAAAGGGTAGCGAAGGCATAAGTTGTATATTGCACCTTAGTGGAGCAAGGTGAGCGCTTGTCTCACATGGCATGGAAGCTACGACCAAGGCACTGTAGCTACAGTGGTACAAGTTCGAATCTCGTAATTCACAGAGAGGGAAGAAAAAGGTTTTTATAATTTTATTTTTAAATATTGATTTTCCCAAATTTGTGTGGAGGAATAAGGTGTAAATAAATTATTTTATTTACGTAAGTGATAAATAGTGAATTTTTCTAGGGTAACATTGTTTGTACCTTAGGAAAGAGAAATTGATTTATTGCATTTAGTAATAAAATGAATTATTTAATTTAAATGCAATCTTGAGAAAGGAATTATAAGTAGAATTTTTGTTATATTTTAAAGGGGATTTTTGATGAAATTTATGATGTTGAAATTTATTGTTGAGATGGAGCAATAAGGTGTATTTGGATTTTAATTTATCTTTGTGATTAAGGTAAATTGTGAAAAAATTTAGGGTGATAGTTCTTATCATCTAACCCTTGTACTTGAAAAATAAAATGGTGATATTTGAGACAGGTGTTGAAGATCATTCTCTATAAAAGAAAAATGTTAGCGTAGTTATGCTATTATTACATTATTTGTCTTGTTATATGCTATTGTTATTTCGTTGTAACAATATGCTATTGTAGCTGGTTGGTTTGGCAACCTCCGGCAATTCTTGTTTTGCAGTCTTATTTAAACTGCATAGTTTTCAATAAGCAAATTGATTCGTTTCCTAACATGGCATCAGAGCCAGATTGCTACGACAATTATTTGCAGTGAAGGGTGAGAGTGAGAGAAAGCGGAAGCAGAGAAGTGCAGGGGATTGGCAGGCTGGAGGCGAAAGCTGTTTGCAGGGAGAAAGTTGCTGTTTTTTTCCTGAACACAATTTTTTTTTCCCGAGCAATGCGAATATTTTTTTAAGTTTTTTTTTTATGCGACGCGATGGCATGATTAACTGAAAAAAAAAAAAAAAAATTACGCAGGGAGCTGCATCCCCACGGGACGTAGGACGTAGGGACCTGCGTCCGCCCCCCCTTCTGGCTGGACGCAGCGCACGCTGACATAGCCGCGCACGCACGCCACCCCCCCCGCTGCACGCGCCGCGATGCGCGCACTCCCCCCCCTGTTGGAGGCTACGCAGCGCAGCCGCGTCCCTGCGCACGTCCAGCCAGTGAACGTCGCGCAGCGTAGCCGTGTCCCTGCGCACGTCCAGCCAGTGGACGTCATGTAGCTGCCAGCCAGCGACCGTGGAAGTGCGTCCAGCCAGCCCATTGGAATTGTTGCACAGCTACATTTTTTTAATTAAAAAAAAAGAAAAATATATATATATCTTTCTACGGACGTGGTCGAGGATTGGGGACCAGCAGCAGAGGCTACGCTCGGGCAGTAGACTGAGGACCCTCCTCAAATATGAGGGGGCCCTTTCTCCTCCCAGATCAGCCCACGGGCTCACTGGCAAGTGAGCTGCGTGGTGGGTTCTAGGAACCCAGCAGTCGGGGGTTCAAATCCCGCCGACTCCCCCCTTTCAAAGGTAAAATTTTTTTCAAAGGTTTTTTAATTATTATTTTTTTAGTTAAAATTTTTATTTTAATTTATTTTTTTATAGTTTTAAAACTTTATAAATTAAAATTTATTTTTTCATAAATTTTTAAAACTATATAAATTAAAATTATTTATTTTAACTTTAAATACATAATAATTATTAAAATGCTTTGTTAAAGAGATTTTTTTAAGGGGGGATATTTTTTTTCAAAAAATCAAAGGGGGAATGTGAGTAATTTTCTGAAAAAGCAATTTGGCGAATTGTAAAAGGTGCATTTTCGGCTGCGCCCGACACCTTGTGGGTTAATTCTTGTGGGCACTTTTTATGTTGTATGTTGCATATTTCATTTTTGCACTACTTCATTAAAAGTTAAAAAAAAATCAAATACACTCCCTAAGTCCCCGAAATAATTAAAACCCATCTGTGCAATTTATTGCACTACAGTGTTCAGTATTTGTGATACCTCTGGCCAGCACTTACAGGTAAAGTTGTCGTGATTGGGCTACTGTATCCGCCGCCTAATATAGCTGCTACAATGACGTCTGAGCTTGTTCTCTATAAATCATCGAGGAGAGATAAGTTTGCCATTTTTTGCATTTTTTTACTCCATCCACTACCCTTAATCGCTCTTGTGTTTAGGCATAAATCCTGATGAAGTATTCTTCATAGTGTTTAGGGGAAGTTACGCCCCACGCATGAGAAGAATCTTCTATGGTAGGTGCCATCAACAAGGTGATTCCATTTTAGTATTGCTTATGTTCCACGTATCGTATGATATCTAAAACTCACCTATAGTCTCCCTCACGTAAGGACGGGTGATTTTTGTTGATATTTTATAAATACCTATAGTTTCCCTCACATAAGGGCAGGTATTTTGTATGGTATAACGGCCTAGCAAAAGGTATATCGAAAGGGGGACCAATTGGTGATATAAGGAACCTTCACTATGGCCACTGTTGCAAAATTGATGATTGATCCTCATCAGTTATTGAAACGTCCAAATTATACACCATGGAAACAAAAGATGAATGCAATTATCCAAATGGAAGATTTATGAGATATTGTTATTGGAGTAACACCTAGGCCTTCACCAGCATCAGGATCCACAGGTCCTTCTGTAGATCAGATAGCTTTTGACAAGAAAGACAGTCGAGCAAAGGTGCTCATTTTGTTTGCTATTTCAGATGAAGTGCAACCTCATATAGCTGACAAAGCAAGTGGTAAAGAGGCATGGGATGCCCTTAAAACCATCTATGAGGGAAAGAATGATTCCACCATTCTTCATCTTCAACAACAACTTCATAACCTAAGTTTGAGACAGGGTGAAACAGTTGAACTCTTTTTGTGTAGAGTGTCTGAATTGAAAGAGAGATTGAATTCTTTGGGAGATTCTGTGGACGAAAAGCTTCTCGTTTCAATTTTGATGAGAGCTTTACCTTCTTCATTTGATATGTTGATCACCTCCATACAGGTGTCTCAACGACAAATTACCTACATCGAGTTGGTCAATCTGCTTCAACAACAGGAGGCACGCCAACTTCACAAGGATGATTCTTCTAATACAGCCCTATACACCAACATGCAGGGTTCTAGGAAGAAAGGTAATGGGTAAAAAGGAGGCAACTTTTAGAAAGGAGGAAATTCTCAACAGGATATGAAATTAAAAGGAAAACAACCTCAATAGAAGAAGAGGTGGTGCAAGATCTGTGAGAAAGACAACCATGACACCAATAGGTGTTGGCATAAGAATAAGCAGAAAGGCCAAAACAAACCACAAAATAAAAACAAGCAACCCCAGGTGAATGTTGTTGTTGAAGAATCTGACTCAGATTCTGAATGGGCACACAAGGTGCTTATGACTACCACAGATTCCACATAGAGGGATCCTATTTGGTATGTCGATTCTGGAGCTAGCAAACATATGACTGGCGACAGATCATGGTTTGAATCATTTGTGGCCAAAGAGGGCAAACCTGTCACCATTGCTGATGATAAAACCTATAGGGTTCAGGGAGAGGGTACAATTTTAGTCACTCTTCCTGATGGCAAGTGTCAGATTGACAAAGTCCTCTATGTTCTGGGATTGGCTAACAATTTGTCTGTCAGTAACACAAATCCTGGATAGAAATATGGTTGTCAAGTTTCATGTTGAGAATGGCAAGTGTTGTACTATTACCAGGAAGGGTAAGCAGATTGCAATAGCTTCATATAAGCATGGCTTATTTGCCCTAGATGCGATCTCTACTCCACATGTTGCCATGACTGTCTCTACCAAGGAGGCAACTTCCCTATGGCACAAGAGATATGGGCATCTTAGTTCTGGCTACTTACTTGAGCTCAGTAAGTATGAGATGGTAAAGGGTCTTCCTTCCCTTTTTGCCACATTGCCAGTGTGCTCTGACTGCTTGGCAAGAAAGCAGCATAGAGTACCATTTGAGAAGAGCTCAACAAGAGCATGAAAACCTCTAGAGTTAATTCACACCAATCTGTGTAGTCCTTTCACACCCAACAGTTGTGAAGGGAAGAGGTACTTTCAATTATTCGTAGATGACTACTCATGAAAGATGTGGGTTTTCTTTCTCCAACTGAAATCTGAAGCTTTCGCATTCTTCCAGCAGTTCAAGAAATCCGTTGAGGAGTCAGGAGCTTCTATTAAAACCCTCCGCTCAGATCAAGGGGGGGAGTTTACCTCTAATGAATTTTTTGCATTCTTAGATAAGCATGGAATCAAGAGACAGTTAACAACTGCCTATACTCCTCAGCAAAATGGAGTTGCTGAGAGAAGGAACCGTTCTATAATGGAAATGGTTCATTGTATGCTCACAGGAGCTACTCTTAGGCAACAATATTGGGCAGAAGCTATCACCACTGTAGTATATCTGTTGAATAGGGCACCCACAAAGGCCCTAAAAGGAATGACTCCACAGGAAGCATGGAGTGGTCGAAAACCCTCCATATCTCATCTACGTATTTTTGGATGTCACGCTTTCATGCACATACCGAAAGAGAAAAGGAAGAAGCTAGATGAGAAAACATTGAGATGTATTTTTCTTGGTTATGATGAGCACTCTAAAGGATATCGGTTGATAGATCCTTTGACCAAGAAAATTCATGTCAGCAGAGATGTTGTCTTTGATGAAGCTTTCACATCACATAGCACATCTAAAGTACACCTAAATCTTATGGAATCTAAGGAAGATAAGATTCCTTCATCAACATAGACAGGAGGTCCTTCTACATATTCTTCAACACCACCGTAGAAGAATCCAAAATGGTGTACAAATACAATCAGAGACGCAAATTTATCCACTCCTCCCAATTTGAACTTGGATAGACCTCGTACACGTAGTATGGCTCAAAAGGAAAAAGAAGCCAAAGAAACTGGTGAGGTTGATGATCTTTATCAATATTTTGAGGAACTTTCTGTAACTCCACATACGTAAGTAGAGGATATGGATATTGATGATGACAGGGCATTCATGTCTACCATAGATGATCTTGAACTCGCATCGGTGCAAGATGCTCTCGGTGAGCCTCGGTGGAAGGCCGCTATGCATACAGAGTATGAGTCTTTGATGAAAAATAAAACTTGGAAGCGTGTTGATCTGCCACATGGAAAGAAACCCATTGGCTGCAAATGGATATATAAAGTCAAGTACAAAGCAGATGGAACAGTTGATAAGCATAAGGCCCGTCTTGTTGCAAAGGGCTATGCTCAAAAGGAATGCATTGACTACGAGGAAACTTTTGCACCTACTGCTCGGATGACCACAATTCAGGTTATGTGTGCTATGGCAGCACAATATGGGTGGAAAGTTCACCAAATGGATGTCAAAAGTGCCTTTCTAAATGGTGATCTCCAAGAAGAAGTCTACATGACTCAGCCAAAAGGATTTGAAGTGGAAGGCCAAGAGCAGAAGGTTTGCAAATTGGTCAAATCCTTATATGGTCTGAAACAAGCTCCTCGAGCTTGGTATATAAAAATGGACAATCACCTTATGTAGCATGGATTTAAGAGATGTTCGTCAGATGCAAACCTCTATTTCAAGAAACAGGGTTCTGAGATAGTGTTGCTTGTACTCTATGTTGATGATCTACTCATTACAGAGAGTTCAAAAACTATGATCTCTACTGTCAAAAGAAACTTATGTAAATATTTTGAGATGACAGATCTTGGACTTCTCAATTATTTTCTTGGTCTGGAATTCAGCCAGAAGGAGCACTCCATCAAAGTGTCTCAGAAAAAATATGCCAAGACATTGCTGGAAAAAGATCACATGACTGATTGCAAGCCAATGGCAACTTCGATGGAGAATGGACTTCAGTTATCGTGATATGATGATTCACCTCAGGTAGATGGTACTCTCTATCGACAGTTGATTGGGATTCTCATATATCTGACCAATACTAGGCCAGATCTCGTATTTTCTATCAACTATCTTTCGAGGTTCATGCAAGAGCCTAAGACCACTCATTGGAAAGTAGCAAAACGTGTTCTTCACTATGTCCGTGGTACTATGGAATATGGCCTAGAATACAAGAGGAACAACAAATTCTTCTTGCAAGGATACACGGACTCCGACTATGCCGGATCATTTGATGATCGCAAGTCAACTTCTGTATACATTTTTCATCTGGGATCCGGTCCTGTCTCTTGGCACGACAAGAAGCAACAGGTGGTTGCTATTTCATCAACAGAGGCAGAATATCGCGCCACACGTGAAGCTGTGTGCGAAGTGATATGGTTGCGTCGCATTCTGACAAGTATGGGCCATCCATCAAAATCTCCAATACACTTTTTTTGCGATAATCAGGGTGTTCTGAACCTCGTCAAGAATCCAGTCCATCATGAAAGAACAAAGCACATTGACACACAATGTCATTTCATTCGAGATGAAGTTCCAAAGCACCGAATTCAGCTTCAGCACATTCCCACCGATGCTCAAGTTGCAGACATTTTCACTAAGGCACTTGGACATGTCAAATTTGAGTTGTTTCATAGCTCTCTTTGTATTGCAAAATGATGTAATCAGGGGGGATGTTAGTATAGCTAGTAGTCATCCTATTACCCAAATAATGTAATAAGGGGGGATGTTAGCGTAGTTATGCTATTATTACATTATTTGTCTTGTTATATGCTATTGTTATTTCGTTGTAACAATATGCTATTGTAGCTGGTTGGTTTGGCAACCTCCGACAATTCTTGTTTTGCAGTCTTATTTAAACTACATAGTTTTCAATAAGCAAATTGATTTGTTTCCTAACAAAAAAGGTATGGGCATATTCTTCCTTGGTTGAGTTGATTGATTGGTTTTCTGGAAAACAACTTTGGAGTGAAAAGGACTTGATTAGGTTTCCTTATTGAGTTTTTGAGCTATATGTGAAGATTGTTTTATAAGCATTGTTGAGTGTGTTTTGAATTAATGCTTCAAGGTTTTCTGGAATGAAGAGTTGTTGATAAAACCTTGTTTGATAAGCATTGTTGTTGAAGCCATTGATTGAGTGAAGAACTTGAACTAGGGTTTGAAAAGAACATGAGTATCATTGTTATGTGAGATTGGTTGATAAGCATTGTTGGAAACATTTTGAGTGAGTGTTCATATGCTTGGACTAGGGTTTGTGAGCAAGGATTATTTCATTGAGTGATTGGTTGAATAGAGTTGGTTGAGCCTAGTCAAGTGGATGTGTGAAGTGATAGCTCAAGTTCTATGAAACAAATTATTCTATATTCTGAATTGATTTGAGAAAGAGGTTGAGTATTGATGAGTGTGAAACATATTGAGTCTCTAACAATTATCTATATGTTTCTATGATAAAAGAGAGATTGGAAGTGATTGAGAATTTGTGAATGTGAAGCATATTGAGTCTCTAACAATTCTTTGTATGTTTCAAAAGAGTGATTGAAAGTGATTGAGCATTGAGGTGAATGTGAAGCATATTGAGTCTCTAACAATTCTCTATATGTTTCTAAAAGGTGATTGAAATTAATTAAGCATTGTGATGAGTGAGAAGCATATTGAGTCTCTAACAATTCTCTTTATGTTTCTATGAGATTGGACAAGTTCTAGTGTGGACTTGTTGAGCAGATTTAAGGCAAGTCTTTGAGAAGACTTGTGGATAGATTTGTGTGAGCTTTTGTAGAAGCTTACAATACAGATTGAGAGCAGAATTGAATAAGTTCTAGTGAGGACTTATTGAGCATATTTGGACAAGTTCTAGTGAGAACTTGTTGAGCAGATTTGGACAAGTTCTAGTGAGGACTTGTTGAGCAGATTTGGACAAGTTCTAGAGAGGACTTGTGGATAGATTAGTGTGAGATTTTATGGAAGCTTACAAGGCAGATTTGAGATAAGTCTTTGAGTAGACTTGTGAGCAGAGTTGATTGATTGATTTGTTCAAACCTTGGGTTAAGGTTTGGGGTTGATCCAACAGAGTTGATTTGAGATTGGGTCAAGATTTATGTTAAGGCTTGAGGATAGAGATTGAGGATAGATTTGTGCTAGACCAAAGGACTATGTTTAGTGTAGATTAGAGGACAGATATTGAGGATAAATTTGTGCTAGATCGAAGGACTGTGTTTAGTACATATTTGAGGATAGAGTTTGGTGCATATTTGAGGATAGGTTTGTGCAAGACCAGAGATAGAGATTGAGGATATTTGTGCTATATTTAAGGACTATGTTTAGTGTAGATCAGAGACAAATATTGAAAACATTTATGCTATACTGAAGGACTATGTTTAGCACAAATAAAAGGACCAACTTTGGAGGTGATAGAGTTGAGGACAGAGGGTCTACAGCCATATCAGGGAGTACATGTGTATTTTATGAATAAAGTTCCATTTTCTAAGGGAATTGGAGGCATAGGTCTTCTATAGGATCACCAACTAGAGGATGATTAGGATATTGGTGTCTCCTATGGATAGAGATCCATAAAATGGATTAGGAGATTGGTGTCTCATGTGGATAGATATCCACAAACTTGATTAGGGGATTGGTGTCTCCTTTGGACAGAGGTCCATAAACATTGTAATAGGGAAAGGATTCCCAAGAGATTGATTGAGAAAATTTTAGTGAAATATTTTCTCCATGGAGTAGCCCACATTGGGTGAACCACGTTAAATTGGTGTCTCATGTGTATGTGATATTTTGTGCACTGCTTTGGTTTCTATTGTTGATATTACCATTGATATATTGCATAATATTGATTGGGATAAGAAAAGTAAAAAGTGGTCTTATACTATTCACCCCCCTATCAATATAAGCTTGTGTTCTTCAATTGGTATCATAGTAGGTTCCTTTGAAAAGAGTCTAACATCTTGAAGGAATATCTTACAAGAACACACATGGCAAGGAAAGGCAAAAGCAGAACCATGAGACCTAAAAATAAAAGAACACACATGGTCATGAAAGAAAAGGAAGATGAATTTGATTATGTTGTTCTAAGAGGAATAGTGGAAATAGATTCAAAAAATGAGTCAAGCAGTAGAGATGAGACTAAGTTAATAAAGTTTTGTACCAAATGTAGGAAGTCAGGCCACCTTGCAGCTTATTGTTCACAATATGGTGAAGAATATTTTGTTTGTGGCAACCCACCCAGGAGGAAAAATTGTGGTAAACATGGGTTCAACAGTAGTCAATATGAAATGGATTTAAAAGATAACAGGGACATTCAAAATAGGTATGAATAAGAAACTCTACTAAAATCAAAGAAATAAAGAAGAGGAAGATTCAGAAAAAGAAAAGGAGGAAGCCACTCTTAAGGAACTTGTTGAATTGAAAAGGCAGAATTTAGAATTGAAGGCTCAAATACAAGAAGATGAGAGATGTAAGACAAATATTCTACAAGATCTCTCTGACTTGAGAGATAAGGTTGAAAAGGTAAGAAAAGTTGAAGAAGGTATGATTGAACAGTCAAAGGTAAAAGAGATAGAATGTGAAAGACTTATGGTTACTCTTGAAGAACTAAAAAGGGAGAACTCAAGATTAAGGGTTCAAGCTCAAGAAGATGAGAAAGCAAAAGCAAAGTTTCTACAAGATCTCATTGACCTTAAGGTTAAGGTTGAAGAGGCAAGGAAAATTGAAGAAGGTATGAATGAAAAGCTAGAGGCACAAGTATTAGTATGTGAAATACTAGAACTTGAGGTAGTTTTTTTAAGGATAGAATTTGAAAAGTCTAAGGACAAGCTACATAGATGTGAGAAAAATACCAAAGTTCAAAATTCCTCATTCATAAAAATAGGTCCAGGCATTGAAGCAGGACAAGAAGATCAGAAAGCAAAGACAAATAGTTTGGGCAACATCAAGACTCAAGAAGCAGAAAAAGGAGAGTCAAGCTCAAGCTTCAAAAAGGAAGAAGCTTCAAAATAAGAGAGCAAAAAGGTGAGTGAGACTTCTAAGGAAAATTTGGAAAATAAACAGATCAACAGGGAAAGGATCAATGCACAAATGAGAAACATATGGAACAAAAATTAGAATAGGTTAAGAGAGACTAAGAGACCAATGAGGTCAAGACAAGGAAGTTTCAATGGACGATGTTTCTCATGTCATAGATTTGGGCACATGGCTTCACAGTGTAGGACACATGAAAGATAGGAATATGGGAATTTTAGAAACAAGCATATTTTCCATGGGTATTGCTACTCATGTAATCAGTTTGGTCACAAGGCAATGAATTGTAGGGTTCATGACATAAAGGGATATGGCTTCACTAGGAGAAATCCTAAGACATTTGCACCTCCAAGGAATAATAACATTAAGTGTTATAAGTGCAATAATGATGGACACAACAAAGTGATGTAGAGCAGACATTCTAGAACCAAGCATGAATATGAACAGGAGCAGGAACAAGAATAGGAATATAAATATGGATATAAAAAAGAATGGGAACAGGAATAGGAACATGGATATGGATATAAATAGGAATAGGAACAGTCAAAGAAATCAGAAGGATCGAATGAGAAGATAAAGGTAAAGACCAGTGCTTGCTAGGAGTAGAAATACTCCCACCCTAGAATTAACCACCTCAAGAGGAGGTGGGGGAGGGGCTAAGCTAAGAGACTCATTCTTAGCCCCGAGCCCCAAAGGTGACCCTTTGCCATTGATGTCAAAGGGGGAGAGATTAGAGTAAGGGGAGAGATTAGATTAAGGGGGAGAAAACTATGTTTGAAAGAAAGCATTCAGTCAGGGAGAGCAGTTTTCCATAGGAGCAAAATGGAAAGGTCAAGGAAGTGGTAAAAATTTATTGGGTTGCCATCAATGAAAAAGGGGGATATTGTTGGACATTTTGAGTCCATGGAGTTGTCATTGATGTCAAGGCATGAAGTTGTCATTGATGCCAAGAAGTGAACCATCGGTGATGTCAAAAGGTCAAAATAAGCAATGTCAGAGGTTGATGAAAAAGGGCTTCATAATATTCTTTTTAATATTATGTGAAGCAAAATAAAGGTTTTTATTAAAACCATAGTGGGAAAATAAATTTTTTTATTAAAAACCATAATGGGCAAAAATAAAAGGTTTTTATTAAAACCTAAGAAGGCTTTTTATAAAGCTAAGAGATTTAAATATTAATTTATAAAATTTAAATTCTAAAGAATTTAAATGATTTATAAATTAAAATATTTAAATGTAAAAACCTTAGCGTCGACCTCCATAAAATCACCTCCGCCGACGTGCATGGAACGATGGCACAAGGTATTTATACCTTAGCCAAAGCATTGGAAAATTCATTCAAAACATCCTCTGCAATATTCGGTGCAAGACTCGTGCGAATTTCGTTTGGAGAAGCACCTTCAAAGCGCTACGTGGAGCAAGGAGACATGGTGGAGAAAGGATCCAAAAGGCTCTAAAGGGCAGTGAAGGCATAAGGTGTATATTGCACCTTAGTGGAGCAAGGTGAGAGCTTGGCTCACACGACGTGGAAGCTACGGCCAAGGCACTACAGTGACAGTGGTGAAAGTTCGAATGTCACAATTTGCGGAGAGAGAAGAAAAAGGTTTTCATAATTTTATTTTTAATTATTGCTTTTGCCAAAGTTGTGTGGAGGGATAAGGTGTAAATAAATTGTTTTATTTACCTAAGTGGTAAATAGTGAATGTTGCTAGGGTAACATTTTTTGTACCTTAGGAAAGAGAAAATGATTTATTGCATTTAGTAATAAAATGAATTATTTAATTTAAATGCAATATTGAGAAAGGAGTTATAAGTAGAAGTTGTGTTATATTTTAAAGGGGATTTTTGATGAAATTTATGATGTTGAAATTTATTGTTGAGATGGAGCAATAAGGTGTATTTGGATTTTAATTTATCTTTGTGATTAAGGTAAATTGTGAAAAGTGTTAGGGTGATAATTCTTATCATCTAACCCTTGTACTTGGCAAATAAAGTGGTGATATTTGAGACAGGTGTTGAAGATCATTCTCTATAAAAGAAAAAGGTATGGGCATATTCTTCCTTGGTTGAGTTGATTGATTGGTTTTTTAGAAAATAACTTTGGAGTGAAAAGGACTTGATTAGGTTTCCTTATTGAGTTGTTGAGCTATATGTGAAGATTGCTCTATAAGCATTGTTGAGTGTGTTTTGAATTAATGCTTCAAGATTTTCTAGAATGAAGATTTGTTGATAAAACCTTGTTTGATAAGCATTGTTGTTGAAGCCATTGATTGAGTGAAGAACTTGAACTAGGGTTTGAAAAGAACATGAGTATCATTGTTATGTGAGATTGGTTGATAAGAATTGTTGGAAATATTTTGAGTGAGTGTTCATATGCTTGGACTAGGGTTTGTGAGCAAGGATTATTTCATTGAGTGATTGGTTGAATAGAGTTGGTTGAGCCTAGTCAAGTGGATGTGTGAAGTGATAGCTCAAGTTCTATGAAACAAATTATTCTATATTCTAAATTGATTTGAGAAAGAGGTTAAGTATTGATGAGTGTGAAACATATTGAGTCTCTAACAATTCTCTATATGTTTCTGTGATAAAAGAGAGATTGGAAGTGATTGAGAGTTTGTGAATGTGAAGCATATTGAGTCTCTAACAATTCTTTGTATGTTTCAAAAGAGTGATTGAAAGTGATTGAGCATTGAGGTGAATGTGAAGCATATTGAGTCTCTAACAATTCTCTATATGTTTCTAAAATGTGATTGAAAGTAATTAAGCATTGTGATGAGTGAGAAGCATATTGAGTCTCTAACAATTCTATTTATGTTTCTATGAGATTGAACAAGTTCTAGTGAGGAATTTTTGAGTAGATTTAAAGCAAGTCTTAGAGAAGACTTGTGGATAGATTTGTGTGAGCTTTTGTGGAAGCTTACAATACAGATTGAGAGAAAAATTGGATAAGTTCTAGTAAGGACTTATTGAGAAGATTTGGACAAGTTCTAGTGAGAACTTGTTGAGCATATTGGACAAGTTCTAGAGAGGACTTGTGGGTAGATTAGTGTGAGATTTTATGGAAGCTTACAAGGCATATTTGAGATAAGTCTTTGAGTAGACTTGTGAGCAGAGTTGATTGATTGATTTTTTCAAACCTTGGGTTAAGGTTTGGGGCAGATCTAGTAGAGTTGATTTGAGATTGAGTCAAGCTTTATGTTAAGGCTTGAGGACAGATATTGAGGATAGATTTGTGCTAGATCGAAGGACTATGTTTAGTGTAGATCATAGGACATAGATTGAGGATAGATTTGTGCTAGACCAAAGGACTATGTTTAGTGTATATTTGAGGATAAATTTTGGTGCAGATTTGAGGATAGGTTTGTGCTAGACCAGAGATAGATATTGAGGAGATTTGTGCTAGATTGAAGGACTGTATTTAGTGCAGATCAGAGATAGATATTGAGAACATTTGTGCTAGACCGAAGGACTATGTTTAGTGCAAATAAAAGGACCATATTTGGAGGTGATAGAGTTGAGGACAGAGGGTCTCCATCCAAAGCATGGAGGACAGGTGTATTTTATGGATAGAGTTCTATTTTCTATGGGTAATGGAGGCATAGGTATTCTAGAGGATCACCAACCAAATGAGGATTAAGATATTTGTGTCTCCTATGGATAGAGATCCATAAACTAGATTAGGATATTGGTGTCTCATATGGATAGATATCCATAAACTTGATTACTCGATTGGTGTCTCCTTTGGATAGAGGTCCATAAATATTGTAATAGGGAAAGGATTCCCAAGAGATTGATTGAAAAAATTATGTTATTCAATTGGTATCAGAGTAGGTTCCTTTGAAAAGAGTCTAACAACTTGAATAAAGATCTTACAAGAACACACATGGCAAGGAAAGACAAAATCAAAACCATAGAACATAAAAATAAAAGAACACAAATGGTCATGAAAGAAAAGGAAGATGAATTTTATTATGTTTTTATTAGAGGAATAGTGGAAATAGATTCAAAAAATGAGTCAAGTAGTAGATATGAGACTAAGTTAATAAATTTATGTACCAGATGTAGGAAGTCAGGCCACCTTATAAATTATTTTTCACCAAATGGTGAAGAATGTTTTATTTGTGGTCAACTTAGCCATGATGAAATATATTACCATTGGTATAGCAGTAGTGAATATGAAATGGATCTAAAAGATAACAGAGATAGTCAAAATAGGTATGAAGAAGAAACTCTACTTTCAGTAATAGAAGATCAAAGAAATAAAGAAGAGGAAGATTTAGAAAAATAAAATGAGGAAGCCACTCTTAAGGAACTTTTTGAATTGAAAAGGTAGAATTTAGAATTGAAGGCTCAAATACAAGAAGATGAGAGATGTAAGACAATGGTTCTACAAGATCTCTCTGAATTGAGAGATAAGGTTGAAAAGGCAAGAAAAATTGAAGAAGGTATGATTGAACAATCAGAGGTAAAAGATAAATAACGTGAAAGACTTATGGGTACTCTTGAAAAACTAAAAAGGGATAATTAAAGATTAAGGGTTCAAGCTCAAGAAGATGAGAAAGCAAAATCAAAGTTTCTACAAGATCTCATTGACCTTAAGGTTAATGTTGAAGAGGTAAGGAAAATTGAAGAAGGTATGAATGAAAAGCTAGAGGTACAAGTATTAGTATGTGAAATACTAGAACTTGAGGTAGTTTTTTTAAGGAAAAAAGTTGAAAATTTTAAGGATAAGCTACATAGATGTGAGAAAAGTACCAAAGTTTAAAATTCCTCTTTCATCAAAAAAATTCTAGGCATTGAAGCAGGACAAGAAGATTAGAAAGCAAAGACAAATAGTTTGGGCAACATCAAGACTCAAGAAGCAGAAAAAGGAGATTCAAGCTCAAGATTCAAAAAGGAAGAAGCTTCAAAATAAGAGAGCAAAAAGGTGAGTGATACTTCTAAGGAAAATCTAGAAAATAAATAGATCAATAGGGAAAGGATCAATGCACCAATCAGAAACATATGGAACAACAATCAGAATAGGTTAAGAGAGACTAAGATACCAATGAGGTCAATACAAGGAATTTTCAATGGATTATGTTTCTCATGTCATAGATTTGGGCACATGGCTTCATAGTGTAGGAAACATGAAATATAGGAAAATGGGAATTTTAGAAATAAGCAACTTTTCCATGGGTATTGCTACTCATGTAATCAGTTTGGTCACAGGGCAATGGATTTAAGGGTTCATGACAAAAAAGGATATGCATTAACTAGGAGAAATCCTAAGACATTTGCGCCTCCAAGGAATAATAACATTAAATATTATAAGTGCAATAATTATGGACACACAACAAAGTGGTGTCGAGTAGATATTCTAGAACCAAGCATGAATATGAAGAGGATAAGGAATAGGAACAGGAACAAGAATATTATATAAACAAGAATGGGAACAGGAACAAGAACATGGATATGGATATAAATAGGAACAAGAGTGTGGACATGGACAAGAATAGGAATAGGAATAGTCAAATAAATCAGAAGGATCCGATGAGAAGAAAAGAGGATAAAGATAAAAACCAATGCCTGCTAGGAGTAGAAGTACTCCCACCCCAGAATTAACCACCTCAAGAGGACTTGGGGGAGGGGCTAAGCTAATATACTCATTCTTACCCTTGATCCTCAAAGGTGACCCTTTTCCATTGATGTCAAAGGGGGAGAGATTAGAGTAAATGGAGATACTAGAAAAAATAATAGAAAGGAGAGGACTATCATTTATTTGATGTTTTATAGGCATTCCATTTTATTTTCATCATTATTTCATGCTATTTTTATGTTGAGTTTATATTTTATCACTATGGGGCTTGACTGAGGCAAGCCCCCAAACTTACTAATCATCTTTTGCAGGTCTAAAAACTAGGTGCAAAAGAAAACCACACCAACAAAAACATATTGATGGCCCATGCACACAGAAGCCCACCTTCATTGAGGAACTCTTAAAGACATCATCAGGATGTTGTGTATTTTGTAAATAAAATAGAGAAATTATTGTGAGTAGGCTTGAGAATATTTGAGCAGGCTTTGGAGAGAACCAAAGCAAAGGGGATTAGTGTCTCCTATGGATATATGTCCATGAACTAGAGCAAAGGGGATTAGTTTATCCTATGGATAGAGGTCCACAGAATAGAGCAAAGGGGATTGATGTCTCCTATGGATAGAGGTTCATGAACTAGAGTAGATGGGATTGGTGTCTCCTATAGATAGAGGTCCACAAACCAGAGAAAATGGGATTGGTGTCTCCTATGGATAGAGGTCCATGAACTAGAGCAAATGGGATTGGTATCTCTTATGGATAGAGGTACACAAACTTGAGCATCAGGGATTGGTGTCTCCTTTGGGTCTGTGCCCACAAACATTGTAATAGGGAATTGGTTCCCAAGATATTTTTTAAGAAAATTTATAAGAAATATTTTCTCCATGAATGTAGCCCACATTGGGTGAACCACATTAAATTTGTGTATCTTATGTGTGTGATGATATGTACATTGTTTCATTTGTACAATTGATAATATTGGATAATAATGTTTTGGAAAGAAAAGTAAAAAGTTTTATCTTATACTATTCACCCTCCCTCTCAGTATAAACTTGTGTTTTTCAATTGGTATCAAAGTGGATTATTTTTTGAAAGCCTAACAGCGTGAAGGAAGATATTACAACATCACACATGGCTCATAAGGAAGGGTTTTCATAAAATAAGGATCCATTATTTTATGGGACTAACTATGTTTTTTGGAGTGTGAGGATGAATAATTATTTGATAGAAAATGGATATGATAAATGGCAATCCATTGAAAATACATTCACACAATCTGCAACTCCTCCTACAGATGCAAGCGATAAGTAACCATATCAATATAATGCCAAGGCAATGAATGTAATTTTGAGTTGGTTATGTGAATCAAAATTTGTGAAAGTCATGCAATTTACTTCAGCAAAAGAAATATGGGATAAGTTATAGAGAACATATGAAGGAGACGACAAGGTCAAAATGGAAAAAATTCAAACACACAGAAGGAATTTTGAAGACTTGAAAATAAAAGATGATGAAGATATTTCTATGTATATACATCATGTTGATGAGTTTGTCAACACTATTCATGGACTTGGAGAAAATATTGAGGAATCTACTATTGTTTAAAAAATATTGAGGTCACTCCCTATGAGGTACAATGTAAAGGTTCAATAGTAGAAGAGATGAAGGATTTCAAAACTTTAAGCATGGATGAGTTACATAGAATTATCACAGCCTATGATATGAGGACAAAAAAGGAATAAACATCAAAAAGAGAGGCAACATTCAAAGCTTCAATGAAGGAAAAGAATAAATAACAAGAATAAAGTGATGAATCAAGTAGTGAAGAAGAGACTAACTTTGTGAGAAGAAATAATAAGGGTCCAATAAAACACAAAAGTATGCAAACTATGAAATATTTTAGTTGTGGTAATATTGGTCACTATGCAACTAATTATCCATAAAATGGTGGTAGTATTAGTGAATAAGAAAAGTATTACAATAAAAATAAGGAAATAAAGATTTATTATAAGAAAAATAGGTATGGTCAAGACAAGCATGAGAAGAATATTTTTCAAAGGTACAATAAGAGTTTCTATGCTGAAGAAGAAAGAAGTACTTCCAGTGAAAGTGATGAAAGCTTCTCCGATAGTGAAAAGGAAGAAATCCTATTTTTGGCCATAGAAGAAAATGAAAACCAAGAAGAAGATAATGAAGATGCTCCTATTATAAAGGACCTAGAACAAGAGAAATATTTATAAAATGAAGATGCTCCTATTATCAAATACCTAGAATAAGAGAAAGATTCAAAAAATGAAGAAGAAACCATGGTTAACATAAAAGAGGAACTTATTACTGCTTTTGGAGAATTGAAAAGGTCTAGAAAGAAAAATTCAGAATTAAAGGCTCAAGTTCAATAGTATGAGAAAACAAAGAAAAAGCTCCTACAAGATATCATAGACTTAAAATTGAAGGTTGAAGAGGCAAATAAAGTTGAAGAATGTATGGTTGAATAGTTAAAGAAAAAAGAACTGGAATGTGAAATACTAGAACATGAAGTTGATATTCTAAGGAAGGGACTTGAGAAATTTAATAATAAGATATATCAGTTTAGGAAAAGCTCAAAATATTTGGATGATATTATCAAAACATAGAGATATCCATTTATGAATACTGGACTTGGTTATGAGGAAGGTCAAGAGGCACAAGAAGAGGATTCAAGCTCAAAACAAATAGAATCATCAAAGAAGGTATTTTAAGAAGAGCCTAATACCTATACTGATAAGTTGAGAAGTGGTAGTATCAAATAGGAAGCAAAAAAAGAATCATCAAGGAACAGGTACCATCACAAGAAAAGCAAAGAAAGAACCATGAGATCAAAGCAAGATGAATATTTATTCCAAGGTTATTTTTTCTCATGTAATAATTTTAGTCATAAGGATATACATTGTAGGGTTCATGATAAAAATTATTATGGCTTCAATAAAAGAAATTTCAATTCACTTTCACTTGTCAAGGACTACAACATCATGTGTTCCAATTGTAATAATTTTGGTCATAAAGTGATACATTGCAAGGTTTATGGTAAGAATGATTATAGATTCACCAAGAATTCATTTACACCTTTCAAGGACTACAACATAAGGTGTTACAATTGAATAATTTTGAGCATAGAGCAAAGTTGTGTAGAAAATAATTTTTGGAACTTCCAAAGACAAGCAAGAAAAAAGATGCTCAAAATGTTCAAAGAGGTATGACTTCAAAAGTTTGGAAAAAGATTGAAAAATAAGAAGAGCATTGTAAGTTGGGAGTAGCTTTACTCCCATACCAAAATTGATCACCTCAAGAAAAGGCTGTGGTAATGGGGTTGAGCTAAGTGTTTTATTTTTAGCCCCAGAAAGAGCCCTTTGTCATTGTTTTCAAAGGGGGAGAGATTTTAGTAAGGGGGAGAGATTTCAGTAAGGGGGGTCAGCTTCTCAAGGGGAGCATATTGAGAATCTAGATGTAGTAAGATAAAATATTTTTTAGGGTTACCATCAATGACAAAGGGGGAGATTGTTGGAAATAGTGAGTTGTCATTGATGTCAAAGGAACAAGGTATTCAAGGCAAAAATATTCTTCAAGAGTGATGAGTTCAAGAATGGAAGTGTGAGTTGTCATTGATGTCAAAGGTAAGAATATGTTCAAGAATAAAAGGTTGCATTGTCAATATTATGGTGCTTGAGAAATTAAAATGGTGATGTACATTCTTTATATTAATTGGTAATGTACACTTTAATATTTAAATTAAATATTTAAATATTAAAGTAAGGTCTTAAAGTGGGCAATATTTAAATCAAAGTTTTTAAATATATTGAATATTATAAGGGCCAACTCTTATGGTTAAAATATTCAAAAATTATTCATATATATATGGTTCTAACATTATGATTGAGAATATTTTTTTAGAGAAGAGCCTTTGTGTTGTCCTCGGGAAAATATAATAGCATTTCATTTGCATGCCCTCATCTACATTCAAAAGAGTGAGTGAGATGAGAATATTTATTCGTTGAGTGAGCACCATTCATTGAGAGTGAACATCATTCATTGAGAGTGAGCGTTGTTCATTGAGAGAGTGCATCGTTCATTGAGAGAGTGTGCCAATTCGTTGAGTGAGTATGACATTCATAATTTGTTGAATACTATGCATAATTTTTTGAGTGAGTGTACCATTTACCATTTAGTAAGTCATGTGTATCATTCATTGAGATAGTGTGAGTAAGTGTGTTGAGTGTTGTGTGTCATTCATTGAGTGCTAAGCTTGGAAGAGGGAGAGTGCACCATTCATGAATACTGTGTTAGAAAGAGAGTGCATTGTTTGTTGAGTGCTGATCTTGGAGAAGAAAGTGCACCATTTTCTTAATGAGAATAGAGTTCATCTACAAGAGTGTGCTTTGGAACAAGTGAAAAGTCATCTATGTTGCACTAGAGACCAAACAAATTGAAGTCCTTGTAAAGAAACCAAAGCCAGTATACACAACAGTAAATATTATGATAAATTTTGGGTAGCATTAGAAAATAGGAAGAAACATTGTCTACACAGATCAATTTTTTCAAGGGAGAGCTCTATGGGACATGTCAAGTGCTCATAGTATGAAGATGATAGCAGTGATAGTGAAAGATATCTCAAAATTGTTATGATCAGATTTACGCTCAAAAGACTTACATAGGAACAAGACATAAAGGTATATCATTGTTGATTAATTTGCATATAAATTAAATCCATTATCTTGCAGTGGAAGTATTGGCACCAAAAAAAGAAATATTGGATGCAAGTCATTGTAACCCTAATCCAGCAAACGTAACATCAACACAAGAGGCAGCTGTGTGGAAATCCAAAGAGGCAAGTGTGTGGAAGAAAAAGAGAGCAACAACATTGAGTTCGTATTCCACAAAGACTATGTTTTGGGTTGAAGAAATATGACCACATCCTCAAATTAAAGAGTGTGGAATCACCTTCCATCAAGTTGTGTAGTGGAAGTGGTTCACTACCAGCAGATAAGGATTGTGGGAAAAGACCAGGGTTCGAGTTCTAGTGCAAGAAGAAATATTTTGGAAGGCAAGGAAATAAGAGATAAGTGTGTTTTAAGTTATATCTGGAAATGAAATTTTATTGATGAAAAGTTATGTATGAAATTTTTCTTCAAAAGGACAAAACAAAAGATAGTGAGAATTCATTAATGCACTATGGTTTTATGAATGAAAGTTATTTTTGTTAGAACAAGAGAATGAGTGCATAGTATTTTGAGCAAAGTGTGGAAATAGAAAAGACAAGTGTTTTATGGGGGTAGCCATGAAAGAATTGTGAAAATATATTGTGTGATATGATTATGAATTGTTGAGATAAATTGAAGGGCATGATTGTGGTGAAATATTTTGGGAGTACATGAGAAGGTCAACTATCAAGTGCTAGACTAGAGTATCCTTTTGAATGCAATGAATGTGAGACATGTGAAAGCGACAAACTTAATAAATGTGAGAAGACATATTGAGTATTTGTAATGCATATCATTTTATATATGTTTGTGAAGAAAAAAAATCTGGGTATAATATGTCTAAATTACTTTAGTCAAAGAAAGCACTTTTGGGAAAGATATATGCAATTGTTTCTATGATAAAATTAGGGATGGTTGAGCAGGTTTTGTGAGCAAGTTGAGCAGAGTTTGTGAGCAGCTTGAGAAGATTTTGTGAGAAATATTTAAGAGTCAATTTGAGCAGGTTATTGAGGTAGATTTTAGTAGGTATTATGAGCATATTTGAGCAGGTTTATGTGAGGAGATTTAAGTAGAATTATGAGTATATTTGAGCAGGTATTATAAGAAAAGCAAATTTGATCAGATTTATGTGAGAAGATTTGAGTAGAGTTGTGAGTATATTTGAGTAGGTTATTGGATTATATTTGATGAAGCCTTGTGTGTAGGCTTGTAGTAAATTTAAGTAAGCCTTGTGAGTAGGCTTGGAGAAAATTTGAGCAAGACTTATGTGTAGGCTTGGAGTAGATTTTAGCAATCCTTGTGAGTAGGCTTGGAGAAGATTTAATAAAGCCTTGTGAGTAGGCTTGGAGCAGATTTGATAAGGCTTTAGAGAGAACCAGAGCAAAGGGGATTGGTGTCTCCCATGGATAGATGTCCAAAAACTAGATAAAAGAGGATTGGTGTCTCCTGTAGATAGAGGTCCACAAACTAGAGTAAAATAGATGGGTGTCTCATATGAATAGAGGTCCACAAACTAGAGAAAAGGGTATTGGTGTCTCCTATGGATAGAGGTCCACAAACCAGAGTAGAGGGAATTGATGTCTCCTATGGATAGAGGTCCATGAACCAAAGGAAATGGGATTGGTATCTCCTATAAATAGAGGTCCATGAACTAGATCAAAGGGTATTGGTGTATCTTGTGGATAAAGGTCCACGAACTTGAGCATGGGGGATTGGTGTCTCCTTTCAGTTGATACCCATAAACATTATAATAGGGAATTGGTTCCCAAGATATTTGTTGAGAAAATTTATAATAAATATTTTCTCTGTGGACGTAGCCCACATTAGTTGAACCACATTAAAGCTATGTCTCTTATGTGTGTGATTATTTATGCATTGTTTCATTATTGCAATTGATAATATTGGATAATACTATTTTGGAAAGAAAAGTAATTTTTTTATCTTATACTTTTCATCCCCCCTCTCAGTATAAGCTTGTGTTCTTCTAACCTATAAAGCATTCCTTTATGAAATAAAAGCAACATTTCTGAGTAGTTTGCATTGTGTTGAATTACTTGATCAAATGAATGTCTCTTTTTGTTAGTTTCAGTTTGTAAATAATAACTAACTCTTAAATAACAAATCGTTGTAAAACATATGGATAATAAAGCACGAACATATCATGAATGTTCCCTACTCGTGTCTTGGTTTAAAATGGTGACAACTTGCCTATTTGTTAGAAAAACTAAATTATTGCATTATATTATTATTCACTCTTTATTTAACTTTTTTCAAAATCAAATAATTTTTTAAATAAATTTCAAAAATATATAAAATATAAAAATACAACTTAAAATAGTTTAATTTTCTTAGCAAAAATAATAAAAATATTTTCTATTAATTAGTTAAAGGATATAATAAAAAAAAAATATTGTATGCACTCGACTTCATCAATTCTTACAAAATAAAAATAAAAATTATGATTATGATTTAAAGTGATGTCCATCGAAAATAGTATTGGATGAAAGGAAGGGATGACCTACATATTAAAATACTTAATAATTCATAAACATATCAATATCCTGTTGTTGTAATGTGATTATAAATATGAGTTCATTTGTTTATAAAACTATTAAATGCAGGAAAACCACCACAAAATTGAAAAATGGCATATGTGACTACAACTACGACTATGATTAGAGGTAGGAAAGTGAATAAGGTGAATCAGGTTAGAATTTTTATAATAGTCAAGGGTAGTACGATTTATATCAACAATGAAGGTGTTATGTCATATTCTGATGGTTTTGGGAATGTAGAGACCATTGGGGGTAAGGATACTCCAAATACAGGACACATGCTTAATGGGTCCCTCTCTCAATACATCGAGTCATCTTTATGGTCTTATGCTAAGAAATTGAAAGGGTCTGTGAAACCTCCCTCATGTGGTGGAACCCTTTTACTCCCAATGGGCGAATATCTAGTAATACATAAAAACCTAATGGTGGATTACATTTATGTTGAATCCCATAATCTAGTGGGGAAATTCATCGAAGGATGGTTGAATATGGAATCTATTCAGTGGTGGGGCTATACCAAATGGAAAACCCTAGGTAATATGGAGCTAGTTGCCCTCTCAAAGGTTTTTTTTCTCATTCGTCTATGAAGAAGATGCCTCTCGAATTCTTACCAAGGGTCCTTGGTTCTTCGGTCGAAAGAGTCTCTTTCTATGTAATTATAGCGAATATTTCAACCCCAACATGCAGAGTATAAATTTCACACCAATTTAGGTTTGATTGCTAGATATGCCCATCCATTTTTGGCATGAAGAAATATTAGAGGGCATTGTAAAATATATATGTGATCTATTTCTAATTGACCCAATGATGTGAGAATGCACTCGCATGGTTCATACTAGAATTTGTTTCAACACCAATCTAGATTCCCAGCTTCTCACTCAGATAAATCTAGTTTATGGATCCTATCTTAGATTTTAGGCCATAGAATATGAGAACAAGACTGCATTCTACATTAAATGCAAGGCTCAGGGCCATCTCAAAACCCAATTCCCATTGCTAAGAAACTAAAAGTATATGAAACTCCCTATTACCTCTTAAAGCAGGTTGCAGATCGATGGTAGCAAGGCAGAACCCAATAGGGCAAGCAAAAATGTAGCCACTATCAAGAGAAGGAATAAATTATAGAAGATACCAAAGGAAAGTATATTGAAATCCAATATTCAGAGGATGATCATCCAAAGGTGAGTTCCATTTTTACCTTTAAAAATCATTTTTATGTTTTAAAAGGAACTCTTATTCACAAATCTTAACTTGGTGAGGACGAAAATACCCAAAATCCAAATGAAACCCTAGTTTTTGATAAAGAGGAACCCCAATCTCTAATTGACTAGATCTAGGTCATCCAATATTTTTTTTAAACAACCACCCACCCCCAAGGGGCACACAAAAATTTGCAGTCCCATCTCAGAAAAAGTGGAGAAAAAAGACAAATATGATTTCATATCCATTAACACTAGAAGTATTAAGAAAGCTTCTATTGATATTGGTAGTGAAAATAAAAAATGGAATACCCTCTATCAATTATCAAAATTTATCCCGTATAGATATCTATAATTCTAATAATTTATTTTTATTCCCTTTTCTTAGTTTATTGCATAAAATAAAGTTTGCAATTAAATAAAAATATTAAAAATATGCTTAAGGAATGTAATTATAAAATAAACTAGGTGTGCATCCACTTTTTATGATTTTTTTTTTTTTGAATGAAAGGACCTTATATTAATTGGAAATAATCACTTTCATACAAAAATGTTGGGTGGATTTAACACACCCTGTGGCACACACCCAAAAAAATTACAGGATCACATGAATCAACTCAAAAATCCAATATTACATCAGAATTGAGTAAAGAAAATAAGACAAAACAGGGACAATTGTATGCAGGATCAATTGGAATCAAGCGAACATCCCATCCACTAGAGGTGCGGAATTGGACTACAGTGGAGACCAATGATGCTAAGAAGTTGGAGCAGATAAATGATCTCTTCGACCACTGCAAGAACGAGCTGAAGGTGAGCCTGTGAGAGAGAAGCCACAAATATGCATTATCTATCTTAATATGTTCTATAATTCTGCAATATGCAATTTAATTAAATTTATATTCTAATTTTATTTTATGTTCTAACTATTTCTACTATGCTTTAGAAGGAAGAGATCTAAGGACTAAACTTTTGAAATAGACCCTGCCTCCTCAAGGTCAGTATTAATATCCCCCTCTTTCTAATCTACTTTAACTCTTTTAATATTTTTATGTGTAGGAAAGGAAATGAAAGGTACAATAGAAAGCAAAACATGAAGAAGATAAAGAACTTTATTACCATACTCATAAAAGAAAGACAATGTTGCTAATTTACTCTTTTATTCCAATATAAATTTGTACAATGTAACATGGTTGTAACAATATGCTTCCTTTCTTCTCCTGTGCATCTGGACCCTTCTATCGTTGAGGGCTTTGTAATATATACTTTTATGTTGTACTCTTACAATAAAAATTCCAATATTTTTTTTGTTACACATTTTTGAACAAATCTTCTCCTTGTGGCTTGGATACTAAAAATGCATAATAGGACAATCTATAATCTATGTGACTTAATAACAATCTAAAATAACTTATTTTCCCTTTGTTAAAGAAAGGACAAATTCATTATTATTTCGAGTTACATAGTCTCAATAAAATAACAAATTACACAAAGTCAACAATAGCCCCACTATAGAAAATAACAGCTATACTTGCTTTGATTGACTTCAAAAACACATGTGGCACTATCTAGGTTGTCAATCTGCATGGTATTTTTACTGAATGAAACACGTTTGCTAATAATAATAGGTTTTTGTAGACTATTTTCATAGACTATTTCTATAGTTTTTTTCTTTAGACTATTTTTATAGATAGTTTTAGCAACACTTCTTTGCACTAGTGTTCCATGAATTATGTTTGTAGGTTGTTCTAGCAATGTACTCTAGTAGTGGTGCCTATAATATTTTTACTTGCATTCACTTAAAATAAACACTTTCACAAGATTCATGTAAACTTGGTGTTATTAAAGACATATCATTTGTAAATAATATTTTATCTAAAAAATATGTATATATATATATATATATATATATAGATTATGGATAAAAATCCAAATATGTTCTAGAAATTACAACTTAAAGATCAAATATTCCATGAAAAAGCTTTCTAATTTCCTAGAGAGATAAATTTCTATGTTCCACTTTATTTATCATTATTGTGGAGCTCCTTATGATTTAAAAATGATAATGGGATTAAGTCAATGTCAATAAACAATATATTGGTTTGTAAAAATAGGTCTTATCAATGGTTGGACACATTCAAAACCTATTTTACGAAAAATAGAGTAAAATAGTCATTCTCATATCATCTTTGTTTTACTATTTTACTACCCCATTTTTTTGTATATATGTATAAATTAATTTTTTTCAAGGTATATAGAGTTTTGGAGAATTGAACTCCCAACTACTCTATCGAAGTCTTGATGGAAATTTTCACCCTATACTTACTACTTTGCTCCCTTAATAATAAGAGTTAAGGCTTTGTGGAATTGTATTACATAACCATCTAGATGGAAATTTAATCCTATCCTTACTACATTTGGGGAATTGGATTGCATAACCATTTGGATGGAAATGTAATCCTATCCTTACTATTCTTTTCTTCCATTGATTACTTATGGGCTATAAGAAACACTGTATTTTATTACCTTTTTCATTAATTTTTGATACCATTATGACTATATGACCTCCCTTCCATAATGCAATAATATATATTCACACATTTAATTTTACTTCTTCCTTAAAACCTGGTATTGTGGCTAAAAGTGATGAACGAAAAGATGAATAATTTTTTTTTATGTTAGAACTTCATCATGAAATAAAGGATGTAGGTCCAAAAGGCTATATACTTAGAATTTTTTTATAAAATTGGCTAAGTGCTTAGAAAAAACTCAAGAGCAATGTTAAACCCTGCTAAGGTATGGAATCCACGGTCAGCACAGTCAAAAAGTGTTAAGTGGAATTTGAAGTTGTAGAATTTAGAAGAGCAACGTCAACACAAGGGTATTTTTCACAGTGAAAGACCACAAGCATATTGGTTTTGGCAAAAGAGCAACTAAATTCTAAAAAGGATATCTACCAATTATTGAAAAGGTTAAAATCCATCAAAATATGAAATATGTAGTCAGTGCAATCATACAAGGTTTAGCTGAGATTGGAGTTGCATATTCTAGATGTCAGGAGGCAAAGTAGTGTTAAATTCCACCTGAGACCAACGTAAAATAGGAATTCCATAGTCAAATTGGTTAAACATAACTTGATAAAAACTAAAGTAGAAAATTTTATAAAAGTATTCCAATCACTATTGAATCCTCATTCCATGGTCAATATGGTTAAAATCGATCCAACCTAATCTAGTGGAATTTAGATCAATGGATTCCAAATAGGAAGAGAATGTAGTGGAACCTGAGGAGTGTAGTAAAAATAACCAAGGAATATCAAATATTGCTGGAATCAAAACTCACCTACATTTCTAGTTACATATCAATGATGAAAAGTCTTCTCAAGAATAAAGGACGATCCATATTGACCTATAATAATTCTAACTACTAAACCCAATTGAGAGCTAAAAAAAATTCAGAGATCAGAATTACAACGTTCATGGAGTGTATCTCTATTCTTTCCCTTAAAAAATTCATGATATGCCACCAACTCAACATTCTACTAATTTGAAAAGAAGACCCTTATAATATTTATTAATTGCAAAGTTTTACAAGAAGACCAATTTTTGTGGATTAACTAATTTGACAAGAAGACCCTGTTTACAAGAAAATTAGTTAATCCACAAAGTTTTATTTCTTTTATCCCTATCGAAGGAATTAATATTCAGTGAATCTTGACCTTGTTGAGCGATGAGCAATAAATTCACTTGGCAACTCCCTTGAATGAAAAAAACTAGAAAATCCATTCTAATAGCTCATTTTTTTTCATAAATACTAGCCACCCCTTGAAACATCACCAAGACCACTCCAATAAAGATAGTACTTGGAAATATGGTGAATGCGGATCCAAACCAACATTTGCAAAAATATCCAAATTGGAATACAAATTCCCTTGAGATTTGATCACATGCATGATATCCCTCAAGTAATATCCAAAGCTATATCCACTTATGATAGATCAGGAAAAACTACGTATGAGCATTGCCAAGATATCCAGAATCTAGAAGCAATTCATAACATCAAAAATGAGGATGTGATTGTTAGAATTCTAGCCCTATATTTTAGAGGGAAAATATCTCATTGGTTTAGAACCTTAGAATACAACAACATTACTTCATAGGTTGAATTAATTGAGCCTTTGTATAATAATTCAATAAGTCTATTGACCCCTTTCCTCTCCTAGACCAGTTCACATCCATGCAAAAGCATCATCAAGAGTCAATTTTAGATTGTAATATAAGATTCATTAGAACCTAAAAAATAATTCCACCTAAATCTAGACTCACTACCCCTATTTATTTTATGTTCTATATCAAATATTTGGGATGATAGCTCAGGTTATAAACTCAATAGTTTGGAGTCTACACCTTCCCCCAGGTTTACAATGCAGTCGTACAGGCTAAGACTATCCTTATCAATATAGGAAGGTTACATCCAAAAATGTCATGCCTTATTATTTTGAGATTCCTAATACCCAAAATTAGCCAACTACATCTGCCTACATGGATCCTCCTCCTTTTTCATCACCACTCCCTCAAATTGCACCAATTTTACCTCCTAAAAAACCATCTCCTTCCATCTCCTTTTCACCACTTCTATCTCATGCACCTCAATAATACACTATGTTACTTGATATCCATAGTGCTCTAAAAAAAATCAGTAATAATATGAATGCGATGGATAAAACATATATAGAAAGGTCTCAACCAAGGATATTCCTCTATATTAACAAATATTAGAAGCTTGGTCCCAACAATAGTGTGGGAATCAAAGTCAATGTAAATCAAGAAGATCAAGAATATGCTCCTAAGACCAATCTTGTTAATGTGTGGTGTCTAGTGTGCAACTATCCTCATTATTTAGAATATTGCACTATGTACCAATACCATGTACAACAAGCCATGGAAAGAGTAGAAAGAAACTAGAAATGGAGAGTTAAAATGCTATGATAGTACGATCAAGTCATGATTGGACAATATTTTATTGAAGAAGAATAGGTCTCAGTCATGACTAGGTTCAAAAATAAACTCTTGCAAGTAGACCCATAGAGGATGGGTAGTTTCCAAGTTCCTTCATAGAAGAAGAGGTAATCAAAGTTGTAGGGGAATGACCAATTTTGTATTTTGCAAGCAAAAAATAAAAGCAATGTAGTACCAAGGAGACAAGAGAAGGATATAAGAATTCTAAGAGGAGGTTTAAAGGCAAAGAGTAAAGAGCCAGAAAGTGCAAGAAGGAAGGCCCAAGAGAAGCTAAGTTTCACTTCCATTATAAAAAGCTAAAGAAATGAGGCTACACAAAAATACAAAAGGAATTATGGAGAACCAGCAAAAAGGTATGAAAAACCTTCACCAGTTCAAATAGAATATAACATTGTGGATGAGTTAAAAAGAGTTCCATCTAGAGCAAGCCTATATGATATTCTTTTTCTCCCTGACCAAATAGATTTGTTGAAAGCCTCTCTACATAAAATGTCCCAAGGAAAATAAATTATGACTATTTTCAATGTGGCACAATATAAGGAAAATATGTCTCCCACCACCTTAAATAACAATCCTCCTCTATTATACATTTATCTCAAAATGGAAGGATGGGTGGTCCACAATCATATGATAGACTCAGGTGCCTCAAAAATTGTTATGCCAAATGTAGTCCATGATGAGATGGGTTTAGAGTATACATGATCTTTTCAGGGGGTTTTACAACTTTGTTGTACCCTTGTAAATACCATGAGAATCATAAAGGATGTATTAATGAGGTTGCACAGAGTGCTAGAAATTACCATTGATAAGAAAATTGTGGTAGTAAACCTAGAGCCTTATTTTGGTATTTGAATTTAAATATAATTCATGTCCAATATGGGAGGATATATGTATCTAGACTAATCCGTTATGATAGTCCCCTACAAAGGTAAAAGGATAAAAATAACCCTAGAAAATTATGTGTCCTTCGACATTGGAAAACTTGAAGAAGACTTGTACAATCATTCAGTGATGGAAGAACTGAAGTTAGTAGAAATCTTGAAGGATCTAGAAATAGAAGATGATTTTGCCTTCAAATATGATTACAACCTATCAAAAACTAGGTTGGTTACATTTAGTATCTTTGTAGAAGCTAAGAAGAATATCCCTACCATATCTAACTAGTCACTCAAGCAAGTGGAAGTTTGGATAATGCATTTTTATGGAGCTAGATGTAAATATGGAGTCAGTGCTAGTGTAGTGTTGAAGTCTCCTTCAAAAGGATTATTTTTTTATTATTTTAGATTCACTTGGGCTTGTACAAACAACACTATAAAATATGAAGCTTTGTGCTTGGGATAGATGCAAGAAAAAAAATGGGAATTAAAATATTAGATATTTATGGTTATTCAGAGCTAGTGGTAAACCAAGTGATAGAGAAGTAAAATAGTAAACACAAATATCTGAAGACTTATAGGATTTGCAGGTTGATTTCCTAGCCTATCGCATGGTTCCAAAAATTTATTTAGACCTTGGTGATCGACCCTCCTTGGTGGCTGCCTTTCCCTACATGTGAGCCATATTTCCTCCACTTGTCCCCCCTTCATTGCTTCCACCTCATTCACTTTTTTTTTCACTTTGAATTGCCAACCCCTCCAGTCCGTTTCTTTTTCAACCTCCCTCTTCCTTCTCCATTTTAACTTTCACCCATTTTTCCTAAGCATTTCTTCCCCCAGTTGACCTATCTCTATCCCGCTCTATCATCGATCACCCCATTGTCCCCATAATGTCGAGTGAATATGTCAAGCCCAATGCCTATGTGTGCGACCCTCTTGCTAACCCAGTCCTTGAGGAATTTTTCCCTTTCCTTCACCTCTTCTCCAATTATGAGATTGAGATAACTATGGATTTCCTCAAATCATGGGATAATGGTGTTGTGTCTATCTGGGGGAGGGATTTTGTAATCGATGCTCACATTCTTGCTTACATCACTGACCAACCTACCGAAGGTGGTCCTTCTATCCATCACCATAAGCATAATTGGGAAGTTGAGTTGGACCATTTCAAAGGAAATGAAAAAATCATTAAGAAAGTCAAGGGTTTTGGCTTTTTTAGAAGTGACTTGTCCATACCCTAGAATGCTATCATGAAACCCATTATGGAGTTCATTTGCATCGACAACCCTGATAAACCCATGAAAACCTACCATTTGGCCTTCATCAACCATTTCAGAGAATTAAACCCCTTGAGCATTCCTCTGTTCTTCCTAAACTCCATGAACCACTCAATTTCCTCCTGTAGAGACAAGAAGAACCATGACCTTCCCCAATATAAAGGTGTGTTTAAGGTTATTTACACTTATATCATTGCAAATAGTCCTAAGGCTAACCCAGACCCTAGCAGCCTTGCTAAAAAGAATTCCCTTGTCGAACGCTTGTCCAAAGCAGAAAAGAAAAAAAATACAACTGAAGCCCTTTCCAAATTGAAGGTGAGGAAAATTATTACGTTTGATAGCAGTGAGGAACTAGTGAGAAAGTTGACATGGATTCAGAAACTAGCTACCAAGAGTAAGGTGATTGATATCAAAGACGATAATGAGGAGAACAAGAATCTTAAGGATTACATTATTTCCTCTACTATGACAGTGGTGAACTGCATGATGAATTGTACTATGGACATAAGGGAGGGGCTCCACAAGCTATTCTACACTGATCAGATCACTCAAGTTGACATTGCTACTGCTGAACAAACCTTGGTGACTATCAATACTGAACCTAAGGATGACGAACCTAAGGCAATGATTGAAGAGGACGATAAGGAAGAAGAAAAAGTTGAGGCTGAGGAATGACTTCCTCTGTCTCACCCTGTTCCATTTGTTCCTTTTTTTTTACATTTTTCTACCCTCATCACTTCCCTGCGTGGAGCCTAAGTATTACTGGTATTTAGGTTTTTCTTGTTAATGTTTGTCCTGCGTTTATGTATTTTCTTATTTTAGACTTATCCTTCTATCTAAGTTTGGGTTTTGGTTCCAGCTTATGGTATGAGGTTGCATCCTCACTTTTGGGTCTATAGGGTTGTCTCTAGTACGTCTAAGGCTAAGGCTACATCCTCTTCCATGACCTTCACTAATATGGTCTTCTACTAGGGTCCTCAGTTGTCCTTCCAATATGGCACTACTTTTTTGCTGCTTATGTAAATAGGTTCAGGGATCCTTAAAACCATTTTTTTGCAATATAAGTATTTTACTTAGTAAAAAAATAATAATGGGATTTAATGGAATATTTTGATGCACTAAATATTCAATCTATCCCTAGGGAATAGAATACATCAATTGATGCTTTGGTAGTTAATGGTTATAATTATAATCCTTCCTAAGACCTTGGTTCAGTTGCAAGTGAATGTTGGCAATTTGAGTTATTTTGTGTTGTCATTGATGTCACATGGATCACATTGAATTTTAGTGGAAAAAGCACTTCATAAATAATAATTTATGATATTTTGGAGAGTATGGATATATGCAGGGTTTTGTGGCACAAGAGGCATATAATATTTAATTTTTAAATATTATATTAAAGGTTTTTATTAAAACCAATGGTAAATGTTTTTATTAAAACCAATGGCAAGGGTTTTTATTAAAACCAATGGTAAAGGTTTTTATTTAAACCAATGGAAAGGGTTTTTATTAAAACCATTGGAAAGGATTTTCCATTAAAACCACTATGCTAAGACTTCTGCAAATAATGATGGATGAAAAAGGCTTTTCAGATAAAACCTAGGTGCAAAAATTTTCATGGAAAAATTCAAAAGAATGAAGGAGATATTCCAATTAAAAGTTAAGAGGTGAATTATTAAATTATTATTTAATAATTCTAAGGTCTAAACTTGAATTTTATTATTCATCGATGTGCAATGGTTGGGGAGATTAATAAAATCTGCCAACGTCATTCGAAGGCATGGAGGTGCATATAAATAAAAGGTAAAACTTTGTTGATAAGAGATCAATAATATTGCACATGAGTGAGAATCATCAAAAGGGGAGCAATGAAGAAATAAAAAAAAAAAATTGTTTGAGAGCAAGGTCAAGGAGACAGCATAGGAAAGTGACATCACGCAGGATCCTATAGCACAATTGGTAGCACACAAACTTTGCACAAGGTAGGTTCGTTGTTCGAATCCCACCAGGGGAAAAGTGTTTTGCTAAGGAAGGTAATTTGAGTTTTTAGATTTGAATGCAGGTAAATTTTGGTGTTTTGGATTAAATCCTAACATGGGCTGACGTCCACGTGGTAAGCGCTTCACAACGCTAAGTGAGAGGAACAGATTTTGACTCCCTCAAAGGTGTGAATACGCATTGTTTTTTGTAGAGCATTAACAATTTTGAAGATGGTGAAGGCACATTAATTTTAGCAAAGGCATTATTGATTTCAAAGTTTGCGAGGGCTATTAATTTTGTAAAAAGGTATTTATCTCTAGCACATGGTAATATTTGACATTGCCAAAGTTTTGGTGCATTGAAAATCATTTCTATTATAACTAGGGAGTTATAAGGTATTTAGTAAAACAAATGATTTTTGTATGTTCTTAGAGAGTTATAAGGTTTGAATTTAAACATTTGTGATTGATGTATGTGGAGTTATAAGGTGTGAAATTAAAAATAAAAAGCATAGGTGTTTGTTGTATGTATTAATAAAATTAGGGAGTCATAAGGTTGGAAAGTGTTGAACTTGTTATATGTTCTAGTGCATGATTTAATTATGAAATTAAACTAGGAACTTGAGACCTAGTTAATTTCCACCTCGAGTTAGAAGACATGCACATGAGTTACGGTTTGAAGTTGAAGAAAAACTTCTTGATTATGTTCCTTGGATATTAAGAAGAAGTGGATGGATTAGAAAATCAATTTTGTGGAAAAAATTGATGCTTGAGTTCATTATTTCTTTAGTTGAGTTCATTGAGAGTTTTTGCCATTTCTTGAGGAGATTATTGTTGGTTACTTGTTGAGTACATTGCCACTATTTGAGACCATTGAGGAGATAATTTTCTAGTCACTTGTGGATACATTTATCTTCCCTTTGAGGAGATCATTTTTGGCTATTTGAGAGCTCTTTGCTTGAGGTATTTGTGCATGTTTCTTGAAGAGCTTATTGGCATTGCATGAGGGAGATATTATTGAGAGCCTATTGCTATCACTTGTGGAGATTGTCCTTGGTTGGTTAAAGTCCTCATTTTTATTGCTTGGAGAGGTTTTAATTAAGAGAGCTCATTTTCCATATATTTGAGAGTTCATTGTTGAGCATTGTTATCATCCATTTGAGAGAGTAGTTGTCATACATTGTTGAGATCATTGTGGATCATTGTTGTCATCCTTTGAAGAGTACATTGCCATTCATTTTTGAGTTCATAATTGAGCCTTGCCTTCATTTATTTGTGGATGATATTTGAGTGCTACTTGAGCATGATTTATTAAGCCTTTTAGAAGGCTTTTGGGACAAAATTTTTGGGCAAATTTGAGGCAGCTTTTGTGCATGATTGATTGAGCCTTTGAGAATGCTTTTGGGATAGAATTTCTAGAAATATTTGAGGTAAATTTTGTGCATGATTGAGTGAGACTTTGAGAAGGATTTTGGGATAGACTTGAGTACAAATTTGGGATAGAATTTGAGCAGGATTGTTTGAGCCTTTATGTGAAGGCCTTGAGTACATATTTGGGACATCATTTGAGCAATATTATTTGAGCCTTGTGAGAAGATTGAGGTAGATTTGTGAGTAGTGAAATATATAGAATAGAAATATAAAAACATAACAACACCAGTTTCCTAACTAAGAAGATCAGTGAATATCCCACCTGAGCAGATCAGGATTGCCTAGCTAAGTAGATTAGTGGATTGCCTAGTTAATATGATTAGTGGATAGCCTAGATGAGAAGATTAGTGGATTGCCTAGCTGAGTAGATTAGTGGATAGCCTAGCTAAGTAGATTAGTGGATAGCCTAGCTTTAAGTAGATCAAAGTAATCATTTATATTAGGATAAGGATCCCTATTTATTTGTGAAATATTATAATGATATTATCTTGTGGACTACTCCACATTGGGGGAACCATGTTAAATATTGTGTCTCAATTGTCTGTGGTGATTTGTGCACTTGCTTACTATTGCTATCTATGTCATTAATGCATGCTGCTATATTTTGTTATTGTAATTAAGGACACTAATTGATATTGGTTTGAAAAGAAATTAAAAAATGGGCACTATACTGTTCACCCCCCTCTCAGTATAAGCTTGTGTTCTTCAATAAAATAGTCAAATTAGTTTTTAGATCAACAATCTAATATAGATAACTCTTTTGGAAAGTTTTTGAAAATGATGAGCAGATAATTGAATTTCTAGTAAAAGAGGATTGTCTATCCAATGTGTAGGAATATATTTTCCAAGAAATAGATCAATAGAATGTTATTCAGTTGAATAACAATCACATTCCTAAAGTTTTGATTACATTGGAAAGCTTGTTTAACAATGAGGATGGAAAAAATTCAAGGACTATGAAAGTTGATGGTAAAATCTGTAGTGAAATTGAAATACAAGAAAATAAGAAGATTACTATCGAAATAAGATGCTATTCAAAAGAAGTTGAAGATGTCAAGGTATTTTATTTTAAATACCCAAACATTATTGATTTATCTTATGAAGACCTCAAAGTTTATGATAAGAAGGTCATTCATCATACCATTGAGCTAGATTCTAATGTGAAACCTTTAAGACAAAGGTAAAGGTCTGTGAATCCTAAAATTGAGTCTATAATGAGATAAGAATTGATTAAGATTCAAAACGATAATATCATCTATCCCATCAAGAATTTCACATGGGTTTATAACTTGGTCCTAATGAGAAATAATAATGGATACATTCGCCTATGTGTGGACTTCTAGAACTTTAATAGGGCTTCCATTAAGTATCGTTATCCACTTCCCTAGATGGATTAAATTTTGTAGATGGTGTCATAAGTAGAGATGTACTCATTACTGGATGGCTTCTTTGGATACAATCATATTTGGGTTAAGGATGAAGACCAATTTTAAAAAGGCTTCACCACCAAATGGGGCACATTTTCTTATCATAGAATGACATTCGTCCTATCCAATGTGGGAGCCACATTCCAAAGGGCCATGGAATATGTTTTTTGTGAGATGATCAATAAAATCATTCTGATTTATCTAGATGATATGACAGTGTTTTCTCATAGGAAGGAATCACATCTTGAATATTTAGATAAGGTTTTCCAGAAGTACAAAGAGTTTGGCATATCCCTTAATCCATATAATAATTCTTTGTGGTCCATGAAGGTAAATTATTGGGTCATGTAGTCTCCAAAAATGGGATGGCAATAGATATGAATAGAATAAAATAAATTCTAGTCCTTATCCTATCTACAAACAAGAAATGGTTGCATTCCTTATTTGGATATATCAACTTTGTAAGGAAATTGATCTCAAAATTTTCTCAAGTGGTTAGGCCCATATCAGAATTACTCAAAAATAACATGGAATTTAAGTGGATTGTGAAAAGGAAACAAGCCTTTAAGGCTATAAAGTAGGAAATTGTAACTGCATCAGTATTGATAAATTTGTATTTTAGCAAATATTTCATTGTATATGCCTATGGATCTGAGGAAAGCTATGCATTATTGCTCACTCAAAAGGATGTGAATGGAGAGGAGTACCCCATATTATTCTAGATTCAAACTCTACATGAATATCAGATGGTACAATTTCATAGAAAGACAAGTATTTGTTGTGATGAAATATTTGAAGAAGTTCAAGTAGTACTTAGTTCAAAGTAAGACTCTGATCTACGTAGTGCACCTAGATATAAGAAACTTTATATTTCAAGGATAACTGAGTAATAAAAGAGTTGGTTGGATTACTAAAATATAGGGATATGATATAGAAATCCACCCTACCAATTTGGTCAAAGGAAGATCATTATGCCAATAAATCATAGCCAAGATAGATTTAGAACAAATAGTAGCCTATTAGGGAGCAAAGAATGATCATAATTATGGTTTTCTAGAGAGATCAAATTGGGAAGATCAATTAATATATTATTTTTAAATAGGAGTATGTTCGTAGGGTCTCAATTTTTCACAATGAAGGAGATTCAGATTGTAAGCTTTGATGTATGTATTACTTATGAAAGGTTTGTATAAGAGGAATATAGATGGAGTACCCCTCAGGTGCTTGAAAGATAATGAAAAATAGGTCATCGAGGAATTTCATGGAGGCCTTTCTAGAGGTCACTTTTTGGGAATGATAACTGCTATGAAAATAATAAGAGTGAGATATTATTGCCCTACTATCTTTGCAGATGTTTTCAAGGTAGTTAAGTTGTGTGATAAGTGTTAGAGATATGTGGGAAGAACCAAGAATGCAACATTACCACTCAAACCAATTCGGGTATAAGATCCCTTCCAGTAATGGGAACTCAACTTTTTTGAAGTCATCAATCCCAATTCATCAGCAAGTCATAAGTTCATCCTTACTACCACTGATTACTTCAAAAGATGGATTGAGACTATTCCAACCAAGAAATCAGACCTGAAAGTAGTAATTTATTTTCTAGAAATTCTAATCACAAGGTTTGGAATTATGAAGGGATTAGTAAATGGCAATTGCCCAACCTTCGTAGGTACAAAATATATCAAATTTGCAAGTATGGTATAAATATAAATAATTCTTCAAACTATTATCCTCAAGGAAATGGACTAGTAGAATCCACCAAAAAAAATTGCTTATAATTCTAAAAAGGGTACTGGAAGAGACCAAATTGATGCATCTACTGCACTTGGAAGAATAGAGAACTCAAGCATATACAAAATTTTAGAAAAACTCCATGAATTCCAAAGAGTAGTTTGATAAAAAATCAAGGTTCAAAAAGTTCAAAGAAGGAGATTCAGTGCTAATGTGGAATGGTAAAAAGTCTAAGCCAGGAAATCACCAAAAGTTTAGTTCTTTCTAGGAAGACCATTGAATATTATTGAAGTGAAGGAGAGCAATGACTTCCAGCTCCAATATCAAAGAGAAAACATTCAACCCATTCCTATAAATGGGTATCATCTAAAACTATATTTTATTTAGAGAAGTCTCCTATTGTAATATATGTACATATGTTGTATTATATTTGTCTTTATTTACGTATTTTGTATTATATTTTCTTTATTAAGTCCAAAAAAACAAATGGAGAAAATGAGGTCATTTTCTGCTTGTAAAAATGACTGTGATATACTCTACAAGGTGGTAATGCAATGTAGAATCCATAGTCAAAATGGTCAAACAACACTTACCAAAATCAAGAACATCAAAATTTAAAGTTCAGCGGAGTTTTCAAGAAGCCCAAAATTCTTCAACAGTTTCTAAAACTAGTAAAGTTCTAAAATCTGCAGTCAACTTGGTCAAAGTTTCCATTGTAAAAATACAACTGGAAAAAATTTGAAAGGACCGAAAATAACATGTATTGTCATACAAGTAGAATCAAGAAAAAAAAGGATAGTATTAAAATATGTTGAGGTCATCATTCCACCGTGAATATGGGTAAATAAATGCACCTTGAGAAGTGTACCAATAGATAGTTTGCTACAATATATCATAAAAATCATCTAATCAAATATAAATTCTTCACTAACAAGCCATACTTCACAACATATCATTCACTCATTTCAAATCATGGGATTAATTTGTGATCAATTGAGATGAGGAACCAGAGCGTTGTTGAGATTATTTTGTTGCATACTCCCTAGAGCAATTTGTGAAAAGAGAGTTATTCAAAGGCTGAAATAACATCATCTTCAACAAAGCATACTAGGAAATCTAGCAAGGGAGAAATAACATATTACACAAACAATAAGGCAGGGGTCACAGACACCAAGATGACACATGTAACCAGAGATGACTTGAGGAGGAGATACAAGGACAAATTATTCAAGGAAGAACATCTTCCATACCAAGGTATTGGATCTATGTACTCTTTTCTTGAATATTATATTTGTGATGCAATCCATCCTTACCCTGAATTAGTCTCTCCATAGCAAAATACTATGACCCTACATCCAATTCTATGAGAATGTCCCATGATAAGGTTTTATTTTGTATTACTGAGATAACTTACTAATATTTTTTTACAATGGGACAACCCTCTATACCCCCCAAGGAGTTTAGCTTAGAATAACAGGTCAAATATTACACTCTAAAGAACTGTGCATAATATGGAAAGCATTTTAGAACTTGGGTGTATGGCCATTTTAGGACTATTAAGTCCAGGGAATCCCTACCCATAACTCCTATTCCTACTAGTGAATTTTTACACCCAAATTTGTATTCCATTTTGGTCATAATAGCTAACCTAGAGTCAAACCTGGATGTAAGATATTGGCAATTGGCCATCGCATATTGCTTCTCCAACATTAGGATGTACACAATGCAAACTGAGGACAAAAAAAACACCCCAATTTACTTTAACCAGCCTAGATTTATCACCAATAAAATGCATGAATAGCTGGTGTCTATGAAATAATATGAAGAGAACCTACTATTTAGACATTGCTCTAATTTGGTTTGGATGTTCTTCAACACCACTAAGGACCAATATCCTTGGATATCAATAATTGATAAAGATGTAGAAGGGCAACAATTACTAGTGTATTATTGGACTAGGGTTCTAAGTAGAACTCAATAATATTATACTTTCAATTTTGAATTTCTCAAACCAGCTCTACAAGTTATGTATGGAAACTACCCTAGACTAGCCCTGGATATTGAAAAGAAAATTAGAGTGAAAGAGGTAGAAAGATATTGGTACCTCTTAATAGAGGGCACAATCATAAGGCTATATGGTTTCACTGAGAAATAGTTCTTGTTACCTCATTACATCACCCACCACTTATTCACACTAGAATAATGTAGGTAGGTGGATTACATAAACTGTAGGTTTGGTTCTCGAAAAAAGTTAGGATTCTATTCCTAAAAATTATATTAATCACATTTATTTAATCACTCATTTACTATTTATTAATCACTCACTAATAAAGGATTGTGATCTTTGATCATTTTTGAGCAAAGTGTAGTAACAGGATTATCATTGTTGTCAACTTAATCAGCTAGATCATTTGATTCAGTGAAGCAACAGGAAGTTTAGATGCAGCAAACAGGAAGTTCAGAGATCTCTCAGAATATGTACAGTGTTTTTCCAAAAAGACCTAAGTGGCCCACATGCAAAAATTCAAAGAAAAATACAAGGAAAGTGTCACGATATCGCGACATATTCAAAAAATAGGAAAATTGTCACGATTTCATGACATATTGGAGGAGAGAGAAAGTGCAAAGAAAAATGTCATGATTTCATGACATATTGGAGGAGAGAGAAAGTACAGGGAAAAACTATCGTGATTTTGCGACATACTGGAGGAGAGAGAAACAACAGAGAAAACTATCATGATTTTGTGACATGTTTGAAACAAAGGCACAAGCAGGGAAAACTATTGCGATTTCGTGACATGTTGGAAGAGAAGAAGACAAGTTGAAAAACTGTCACGATTTCATGACATGTTCGAAGAAAATGCGCAAGCAGGTAAAACTATCATGATTTCATGACATGTTGGAAGAGAAGAAGGCAAGTTGAAAAAATATCATGATTTTGTGACATGTTCGAAGCAGAGGCACAAGCAGGTTAAACTGTCACGATTTCATGATATGTTGAAAGAAAAAGTGCAAGGAAGGAAAACTGTCATGATTTCATGACATGTTCGAAGAGAAAGCACAAGAAGGAATAACTGTCGTGATTTCATGATAAGTCAGAAGATAAAATGAAATTAAGATAAAGTGTCATGATTTTGTGACATGCTGTAGAGTTTGAAGTGAGAACTATCGTGATTTCGCAACATTCTGCAGAGTTTGAAGTGAGAACTGTTGCAATTTCATGACATGCTACAGATGAAAATGTTCCAAGTGAGAACTGTCATGATTTCATGACATGCAACAAAGGAAAGATTTTGAAGTGAGAACTATCATGATTTTGCGACATGCTGCAGATGAAAGTGTTCGAAATAAGAAATGTCACAATTTTGTGAAAGGTTGTGGAGAAAGTGTACAGATGTAGAAAGTGTCACGATTTTGTGATAGGATGAAGGGAAAGCGTATGGATGCAAGAAGTGTCATGATTTCGTGACATGTTGAAGAGAAAGCGTACGGATGCAGAAAGTGTCATGATTTCATGATAGGTTGTAGAGAAAGTGTACGGATGCAGAAAGTGTCACGATCTCATGATAGGTTAAAAAGAAAGCAAATGGATGCAAAAAGTTTCACAATTTCACGACTAATTAACAAAACAGTGTATGGTTGTAGAAAGTGTCATGATATCATGATAGAAATAGAAAGCAGGTCTTCAATGGGAGAAGTGTCATGATTTTGCGACAAATGTAGAATAGAAGACTTCGAAGATAGAAGTGTCATGATATCACGACAAAGAGCTAAAGATGAAGTTTACAAGGGGAGAAGTGTCGCGATATCGTGACAAAAGTTAAGGCAAAGCATACAAAGAAAGAAGTGCCACGATATCATGACAAAAGAAGAAAGAAAGTGTATAGAGGCAAAAGTGTTGTGATATTATGACATGTTGTGGTTTCATGGCAATAGGAGAAAAGAAGCTACAGATTCAGGTAAGTTGAAGCCGACGAAGACCGATGACAATCGATGAGAATTAGGGTTTACAACCGACGAAAGCTAGGGTTTACAACTGACGATGATTAGGCTTTGCAATTGCATAATCAATCGACTAAACTTAAAATTTTATCATGAAAATTTTATTATAAAAGGAGGGTTGTTTGGAGATTTGAGATGTATCGAATTTGCATGAATTAAGCTCGTAGTGCGCAGAGAACAAGTCATGTCGAATCAAGCTAAGTGCAAAGCAAGAGCGCATAGAGAGCATAAAAGCACAAAGGGGCAAAAGCAATCACTTGATTGTATCGAAGCAAAGTGTACGAGGCATTTGCATAGAAGCAGACTGTTCTGAAATAGATTGTGCAAAGTGATTACACAGAAGAAGCAGAGTGCACAAAAATAGTAGACTATGTGCGAAAAGGGTGAAGGTATTTTTTTGTAAATTTCATAGATTCACTTGAAGTCCAAGTTATAGATTGGCATGAGGGGTTGGTGCTCCTTTCATTAGGTGCTGGTAAATTAGGGGTTGTTGCTCCTTTTTGTTGGTAAAAAAAATTGAGGGGTTGGTGCTCCTTCTAGTTGGTGCTGGTAAATAGATTGTAAAGTTGTTGCTTTGTAAAGGGTAGATTTGGATGGTAGTCTAAGCAGTCATTTTTTGAGGAGTAGCCACATTGGTGAACCTCATTAAATCTTGTGTTGTGTGATGCTCTCTTGTTAACTTGCTGTATCTATTTTGAGTTTGCTTTATTTTAGCATTAAGAGTTATAAATTTAAAGTTTTAAAAGAACACACTAATTCACCCCCCCTCTTAGTGTCATTGTGAGTATAACAATTGGTATCAGAGCAAGGTTCCTAAATAGGCTCAATCAGCTAGGGTGATCTTGGAAGTGATGCAATGGCAGGTGGTGAAGGTTTCTCCTCAAACAAAGCACCATTGTTTGATGAAACTAATTATGCGTTCTGAAAAATCAAGATGCAAACATATCTTCATGCTTTGGGATTTGATATCTGGAATGTAGTAGTTAATGGTTACACAGATCCCGCTACTGCTTCAACTGACAACACTGGTAAAAAGGCATTTGAAAATGACTCAAAAGCAAAAAATGCCATCATGTGTGGATTAGTGGACAGTGAGATGGTTAAGATCATAAGTTGTAAATTATAAAAATATGTATGGGACAAACTAGAGAATATTCATGAGGGAGACGATAAGATCAAGGAAGCCAAGCTTCAAACACATCGAGCTCAATTTGAATCATTAAATATGACCAACGATGAGAACATAGAGGCTTTTATGCTGAGAGTTAATGGAATCACTAATTCGATCAAAGGTCTCGACAAAGATATGGATGATGCTACTATCATGAAAAATGTATTAAGATTGCTTCCTCAAAGGTTTGATTCTAAAGTCTCAGCCATATAAGAAGCTAAAGATCTAAATCACTTTAGTATGGATGAGATGCATAGTTCTTTGACTGCTTATGAAATGAGAATGGGAAGGTCTAATCCCATAGATAGAGAAGCAGCGTTTAAAGCCCTAAAAGGTAAAGACACAAAATAATATTTTGAAGAAGAAGAGACATCAGATGAAATGGAAGCAAATTTTGTCAAAAAATTGAGAAAGGGAAAAGAAAAATACAGAGTAAAGCTACCATTTAAATGTTTCAATTATGGAGGCATTGGGCACTTTGCAACCAAATGTCCACTCAATGAGAAGAACAAGGGCAAGGAAGCATCGCACCAAGAAAGAAGTGACTGGAAGAAGAAAACAAACTTCAAAAAAGGCAACTTGAAAAAAAAAAGTTTCATCTCTAGGAATGCAAATTCCTCAGAGGATAGCTCTAGTGAGGATTCTGAAGAAGAAATAGGTGAAGCTCTATTCATGGCATTTGAAGTAGAAAAATTAGAAGAGGTAGAAAAATAAGAAAAGAGGGAAGGAATGAACTCTAAAGTATCTATTGAAAAACCTGAGGCTAAAGTAGATCTAGAAGGTGAGCTGGTATCTGCACTTGTAGAATGGAAATCTAAGAAAAAAAAGAATAATAAACTTTCAAGAAATCTTGAGGATGCTAGCGACATCATAACTAGCTTAAAAATATAGACAAAAGAATACAAAAAAATGTCTGAAGATCTCGAAGTTCAGATAACCATGAAGATAGATTACTGTTGTAAACTAGAAGAAGAGAATGTTGGTCTATGAATGCAGATACAAGAGCTGGATCAAAAAATTAGCTGCCATCACAAACATGAAGAAATTTTGATGAAGCTGGATAAAATTTTAAGTGATCAAAGACCTACAGGCATCAAATTTGGTTTGGGATTCATTGAAGGAGAATCTTCAAATGGACCAAAATTGAGAAATGTAAAAACTATAAGGAATGAAGATAAGAAATAGGCTGATGAAAGAAAAACAACTCATGCAAAAGAAAGCAGTAATGCCAGGCCCAAAAGGAGAACTGACAATGATGGATTTACCAATGTCACACATCAAAGGAGAAGAAGACCTATGGCTCCTACAACAACCTAGCAAAGACCATATTTCATGTTCAATCATTTCTTTTTTGGTTTTTGTTTCAAATGTAATGGTTATGGGCATAAAATTGCAGACTGCAAGTATAATGTAGGACCAAGAAATTTCACTAGTAGAAATGCTTTTTCACCACTAATAAATTATGCAGTAGAATGTTTTAACTATCATAACTTTGGGCATATTGCAAGAAACTGTTGTAGTACTTATGTTTCAAATAAACCTTAGAAAATAAAATTTCAACCAAATAGGACAAGACAAAATAGAAAACTTCCTGAAAGATATGCACAAGATACTGAAAATGGAAAGTTCAAACTAGAGCCCAATACGGTAGTCAAAACAGAGTGGAAATAGAAAGAGTAGCTTAAGGAAGAAAAGGAATCCCTAATAGTACAAATAGCTTTCAAGGCATAAAATAAATGTGTACCATGGATACTTGATAGTGGATGCTCAAGTCATATGACAGGTGATAAACAAAAATTTGAAAAATTACAAAAATATGAGGGTGGTTCTGTAAATTTTGGGAATAATGATGGAGCTAAGATAAGAAAAAAAGGATTAGTTAAAATTAGTGATGGTAAAATCAAGTCAGAAGAAGTTTTGTTTGTGGATGGTTTCAAACACAACCTGTTAAGTGTCAGTCAGATCTGTGATAAAGGACATGAAGTAGTATTCAAGAAGCAGGGTTGTGAAGTTAGAAAAACACATAGTGGAAAATTGATAGCAACTGGATCAAGGACGTCTGGAAACCTATACACACTCTCAAAAAATTTAGAAGGTACTTGTTTCATTGGACAGGAAGAAGAAAACTAGTTGTGGCACAAGAGGCTTGGACACATCAGTTTTGATAATCTAGTGAAAATCAACTCAAAACAGGCAATGAGAGATATTCCAACCATTAGAAAACCTTCAAATAGCATTTGTGCTTCATCTCAAAATGGAAAGCAAATCAGAGTCTCATTCAAAACAAAAGAGTACCACACTAGAAAACCTTTGGAACTTATACATACAGATTTATGTGGACCCATGAGAACACAAAGCATAAATGGTGAAAAATACTTTATGTTGTGTATTGATGATTATTTCAAAATGACATGGATATTTTTATTAAAGAATAAAATAAAAGCTTTTCAAATGTTTAGATCTTTCAAACATCTAGTTGAGAATGAAACAGGAAAAAGGATCTAAAGAACACAAGCTTATACTGAGAGGGGGGGTGAACAGTATAAGACCTCTTTTAACTTTATCTATCAATACAACTTTCAAACCATTAACATGCAGAATAAGATAGCAGTAATAACAGTAGTAAAACAGTGCATAAGAAGCAATCCACAATGAGACACAACAATTTACGTGGTTCACCCAAGGTGGGCTACTCCACGGATAAAACTTTTCCTCTAAAAGTTATATCAAAACCTCTGGGAATCCTTCCCGATTACAATGTTTATGAGCCTCAGCTCAAAGGAGACACCTTCCCCTAAATCTGCTTTGCTAGTGATCCTCTAGAAGACCTCTATCTCTTTTGCCCTTAGCAAGTGGAACTCTTTCCACGGAAGACACCTGTCTTCCCTGCTCTGGCTGGAGATCTCTGTCCTCAACTCTGTCACAGAAAGCTGGTCCTCTTTTCTACACCAAAACACAGTCCTTCGGTCTGGCACAATTCTGTCCTCTTCCTCTGTTCTTTTTTGCACTTGGTTGGAGAACAACTTTTCACTGTCTGCACAACTACAGCAGCACAGTCTTCTTAAATTACAGCCGCACTATCTTCTTAACTTCTGCGCAAACACAGTAGTGCAATTTTTGCAAAAATTGCAGCAGCAATATCACCGTTCGTCCTTCACAACTGTTCGCAATTACAGCAGCATCTACTTCGTGCACTTTGCTTTCTTTTACACAGACTGCGTGAACACAGTTGCAATCACAGCTGTCCTTAGATCAAATTCCACCCTTTGCATAATCTTCGCAATCACTGCAGCATTCGAACGCACAGCAACTTATGCGCCTATGTGCAACCACAACAGCTCATTCTCTTCGCACAGTCTTCTCATGAACAGCAGCACATTCTTCGTGCAAATAGCACCACAGTCTTTGACACTTAGAAGATTCAACGAAATGCACTCTAATGCTGTAGTCGAACTTCACTCTCTCTATTTTTCGATGATCGAACCTCACTTGTCGCACTAACTCTGTGAACGCCACACTTCGAATGCACACTTCGATCGATTCCCAAAATTGCTCAAACAGTCCTCCTTTAATACTCACAATCTCAAGATGAAATCTTGTTCTTTAGTCGACTGTTCAACCTTCTAACACGTCGGCTGTAAAACCTTATACTTCGTCGGCCAAGGTTAACTTCGTCGGCTTCAACTGCCTCTGTTGTTCTATAGCTTTTCTCGTGCGACACTCAAACATGTCGCGATATCGCTACGCCTTTGTCTGCCGTACACCTTCTTTGGTTTGTTGTCATGAAATCGTGACACTACAGCCTTTGCTGACGTCATCATGAATCTTGTCATGAAATCATGATGCTCTAGACTTCAATGCCTTCTTCTCCGTTGCTGTCACGAAATCGTGACACCTTTGCCTCTTGCTGACGTCATCATGATTCTTGTCATGAAATCATGACGCTCTAGACTTCAAAGCCTTCTTCTCCGCTACTATCATGAAATCATGACACCTTTGCCTCTTGCTGACGTCATCATGATTCTTGTCATGAAATCGTGATGCTCTGGACTTCAAAGCCTTCTTCTCCACTACTATCATGAAATCGTGACACCTTTGCCTCTTGCTGACGTCATCATGATTCTTGTCACAAAATCATGATGCTCTAGACTTCAAAGCCTTCTTCTCCGCTACTATCATGAAATCGTGACACCTTTGCCTCTTGCTGACGTCATCATGATTCTTGTCACGAAATCATGATGCTCTAGACTTCAAAGCCTTCTTCTCTGCTACTATCATGAAATCGTGACATCTTTGCCTTTAGCTGATGTCATCAGCAACTCTGTCACGAAATCGTGACACCTCTTGCTCCTTCATCCTTTTCTTGGTTTGCACTAGCAAAAATGAAACATGTCACGAAATCGTGATGCTTTCGCTACCTTAAGCTCTTTCTTGTCAACTGCTCGCAAAACTGGAACATGTCACGAAATCGTGACGCTTTTGCCAACTGCAAGCTGCCAACTCAACCTGTCGTGAAATCGTGACACTTTCTGCATCCGTACAACTTCTTCGAAACTTGTCATGAAATCGTGACACTTCCTGCAACTCAACACTGCCAACTCAACTTGTCGCGAAATCGTGACACTTTCTGCATCCGTACAACTTCTTCAAAACTTGTCATGAAATCGTGACACTTTTGCCCACTTTGCCTCTGCCTTCCTGCATGTCGCGAAATCGTGACATTTTTGCCCGCTTTGCCTCTGCCTTCCAGCATGTCGCGAAATCGTGACAGTTTTGGCCAAACTTTCTCTCTCCTCAAACATGTCGCGAAATCGCGACAGTTTTTCCAGCAGCCTTCGCAAACTTTTTCTAACTTATCTTTTTCTGGATTTTTGGCAACTGGGCTACTCTGATTTTCTTGGAGACTTACTGACCAAGCTGAAACCTTCATCAAAACACATCCTTAGACATAAAAACAAATTGCTCCAAGAACTCCTTGACATCAAAAACAACATCTACCAATAGCTCCTTGACATCAATGACAACAACTAAACTTAGGCAAAGGCAATGTACTCAAGGTACCCAAAATTGCCAACAATCTCCCCCTTTGTCATTGATGGCAACCCTTAACTAAAACACATCTTTCAAGAGCCAAAACTGAAATCAATCTCTTCAAGTTTTGCTCCCCCTGACTTGAAGCTTTCCTCTTCTCTTGAAAACTCTCCCCCTTACTTAAATCTCTCCCCCTTTGTCATCAATGGCAAAGGGTCACCTTTGGGGCTTGGGACTAAGAATGAGCCTCTTAGCTTAGTCCCTCCCCCACCTCCTGATGAGGTGATTTAAAACAGGGTTGGGAGTGACACTCCCATTAAACACTCATCATCATTAGTGTCTAAGATTTCTTTGTCGGGCCTTCTCTTGAATTCTTTTCCTGTATTTCTGTTCCTGTCACTGTTCTGATCCTCGGACCTGTTAATACTATTGTTCCTGTTTCTATTATCTTTTCTATTCTTATCCATACCTTGATTCTTGGACCTGTTCATATCACTTTTCCTATTTTTGTTATCATTCCTATTTTTATCCATGCCTTGATCCTTGGACTTGTTCATGCTGCTATTTTTGTTCCTGTATCTCAGAAGATCAGCTCTACACTGTCTAGCTAGGTGACCTTCATTGTTGCATTTATAGCAGGTAACAATATTAGTCATGGTTGTTCTTTGAATTCGCCTGTTCTGACTAACCCAGTTCTCGTTATTTGCCTTGCAAAAAATTGCCTTGTGCCCGAATTGTTGACAAGAGTAGCAATACCCTTGAAAGAAATTACGTCTCCTGAAACTGTCATTTACTCTCTTCATTTGAGTCATGCAATGTACAACCATGTGACCAAATCTGTGACACGCATAACATCTGTCGTGAAATTTTCTTTTATTCGACTTCATGGGTCCCAAAAACTTCTTCTTCTCAGTCTGAATATCGTTTTCTATTTCTGCGTATTCATCACTTACGGACTCATGATCTGAAGTACTTTCTTCAACAGGACTCTCTTTCTTTTGAAATCTCTTGCTAGATTCCCCAACCTGTTCCTTGTGCGACTCAACAAAACCGAGACCTGTTTTATCTGTTGGTTTTCTTTGTCCTTCGATGAGAAATTTAACCTTCTTGGAGCTATCCTAAAATCTGTAGAGCTTATCCTTGTACTCTTTATTTTCTTCTTTCAAAGAAGCCATTTCCTGTTCTAACTCACTATACTCCAAAATTTTAGAATCTAACTCATTCTTGAGTTCTTGTGACTTAGCCATAGATACTTCAAGATTTTCTACAAGTTCATCTATCTCCATACAACATTCATCTAACTTAATCTTGAGTCTATCATTCTTCTTTCTTTCCTTTTTCAAAACACTAAGAGCATTATTGAGTTCGCATTCAAGATCCTCTATTTGATGGCACTTTGAATCATCACAACCTTTTTCAGATTTCTTATCACTAGAGGTGCTACCTTTTTCAAAAACCATACATGCATCTTCATTGGGGTTTTCTGAAACATCCTCATACATACTAGCAGCCAAATCATTATTTCTGCAATCATCCTCAAGGTGCCCAAAATTTCCACATCTAAAACATTTCATGATAATGAATTTATGTTTCGGTTCTTCCTCTTTTTCTGAAATGAACAGCATCTCATTTTCATCATCACTAGAAGAACTGTCACTTTCACTGCTAGAACACTTACTTGCTTTGTCTAAGTAGAAGCTCTTCTTATTCTTGTGAGAATGCCTCTTTCCATGATTGTTGTACTCATCTTTGCTTTTCTGGTGATTGTTGTACTCATTTTTGCTCTTTCTGTAATACCTGTGCTTTTTAGAATCCTTGCTTTTAACATCCTGTATATCTTCATCACTTTCATCTTTAGAAATAGTACAGTCAGTAGCATAATGACCAAATTTCCCACAGTTGAAACATCTTATATTTTTCTTGCTTTTGTGCTTTCTGGAAAACTTGCCTTTCTTGCTGTAATATGCCTCTTCCTCACTAGAAGACTCATCACTTTCTTGAATCTGTTTGCCCTTCGATTTCTTGATAGCTTTGAAAGCTGCCTCTTTCTTTACATCAACTTTTACTTGAGTTCTCAGCTCAAATGTCTGCAAGAATACTATGGAGCTCATCCTTTTTCAATTTATCTAAATCTTTAGCTTCCTCAATAGCAGAAATATTTTCACTAAATCTATTAGGAAGGGATCTTAAAATCTTATCACACACATCATTTTCAGCAAGTTCAAGACCTAAGTCTTTCATAGAATTAACAACTTCATCCATCCGGAGCATGTAGTCACTAATATTTTCATCATCATTCATCTTGAGTTGTTCAAACATACCTTTAAAATGTCTCAACTTGGCCTTTCGAACATTTGCATCACCTCGTATGAACAACCTGCAATTGTTTCCACATTTCACTAGCTGTCTTGCAGTGAATAACTTTAGTGAGATCTGCCTTTTGTAAACCCTTCAAGATTGCATTCATGGCTTTTGAATTGCTGTGATGTAGAAGCCTGTCTTCTTTAGTGTAAGGACCATTTGCAGGAATGGTATACCCATCTTCAACAACTTCCCATACCTCATTACCGAGTGCCATTAGATAGACTTTCATTCTTGCACTCCACAGACCAAAATCTGATCCGTCAAGAATAGGTGTTGCATTGCCACTCGAGTAGTCCATTGTGTTCTTTGTAAACTTTTCCTTCAAGCTGTTAAACTTTTCGAAGGCACTGGCTCTGATACCAATTGAAGAACACAAGCTTATACTGAGAGGGGGGGTGAACAGTATAAGACCTCTTTTAACTTTATCTATCAATACAGCTTTCAAACCATTAACATGCGAATAAGATAGCGATAATAACAACGAGTAAAACGAGTGCATAAGAAGCAATCCACAATGAGACACAACAATTTACGTGGTTCACCCAAGGTGGGCTACTCCACGGATAAAACTTTTCCTCTAAAAGTTATATCAAAACCTCTCGGGAATCCTTCCCGATTACAATGTTTATGAGCCTCAGCTCAAAGGAGACACCTTCCCCTAAATCTGCTTTGCTAGTGATCCTCTAGAAGACCTCTATCTCTTTTGCCCTTAGCAAGTGGAACTCTTTCCATGGAAGACACCTGTCTTCCCTACTCTGGCTGGAGATCTCTGTCCTCAACTCTGTCACAACAAGCTGGTCCTCTTTTCTGCACCAAAACACAGTCCTTCGGTCTGGCACAATTCTGTCCTCTTCCTCTGTTCTTTTCTGCACTTGGTTGGAGAACAACTTTTCACTGTCTGCACAACTACAGTAGCACAGTCTTCTTAAATTATAGCCGCACTATCTTCTTAACTTCTGTGCAAACACAGTAGTGCAATTTTTGCAAAAATTGTAGCAGCAATATCACCGTTCGTCCTTCACAACTGTTCGTAATTATAGTAGCATCTACTTCGTGCACTTTGCTTTCTTTTACATAGACTGCGTGAACACAGTTGCAATCACAACTGTCCTTAGATCAAATTCCACCCTTTGCATAATCTTTGCAATCACTGCAGCATTCGAACGCACAACAACTTATGCGCCTATGTGCAACCACAACAACTCATTCTCTTCGCACAGTCTTCTCATGAACAACAACACATTCTTCGCGCAAACAGCACCACAGTCTTTGACACTTAGAAGATTCAACGAAATGCACTCTAATGCTGTAGTCGAACTTCACTCTCTCTATTTTTCGATGATCGAACCTCACTTGTCGCACTAACTCTGCGAACGCCACACTTCGAATGCACACTTCGATCGATTACCAAAATTGCTCAACAGTCCTCCTTTAATACTCACAATCTCAAGATGAAATCTTGTTCTTTAGTCGGTTGTTCAACCTTCTAACACGTCGGTTGTAAAACCTTATACTTCGTCGACCAAGGTTAACTTCGTCGGCTTCAACCGCCTCTGTTGTTCTGTAGCTTTTCTCGTGCGACACTCAAACATGTCATGATATCGCTACGCCTTTGTCTATCATACACCTTCTTTGGTTTGTTGTCATGAAATCATGACACTACAGCCTTTGTTGACGTCATCATGAATCTTGTCACGAAATCGTGACGCTCTAGACTTCAATGCCTTCTTCTCTATTGTTGTCATGAAATCGTGACACCTTTGCCTCTTGCTGACGTCATCATGATTCTTGTCATGAAATCGTGATGCTCTAGACTTCAAAGCCTTCTTCTCTGCTACTATCATGAAATCATGACACCTTTGCCTCTTGCTGACGTCATCATGATTCTTGTCACGAAATCGTGACGCTCTGGACTTCAAAGCCTTCTTCTTCGCTACTGTCATGAAATCGTGACACCTTTGCCTCTTGCTGACGTCATCATGATTCTTGTCACGAAATCATGACGCTTTGGACTTCAAAGCCTTCTTCTCTGCTACTATCATGAAATCGTGACACCTTTGCCTCTTGCTGATGTCATCATGATTCTTGTCATGAAATCGCGATGCTCTGGACTTCAAAGCCTTCTTCTCCGCTACTGTCATGAAATCGTGACATCTTTGCCTTTAGCTGACGTCATCAGCAACTCTATCATAAAATCGTGACACCTCTTGCTCCTTCATCCTTTTCTTGGTTTGCACTAGCAAAAATGAAACATGTCACGAAATCACGACGCTTTCGCTGCCTTAAGCTCTTTCTTGTCAACTGCTCGTGAAACTAGAACATGTCACGAAATCATGATGCTTTTGCCAACTGCAAGCTGCCAACTCAACCTGTCATGAAATCGTGACACTTTCTGCATCCGTACAACTTCTTCGAAACTTGTCACGAAATCGTGACACTTCCTACAACTCAACACTGCCAACTCAACTTGTCACGAAATCGTGACACTTTCTGCATCCATACAACTTCTTCGAAACTTGTCATGAAATCGTGACACTTTTGCCCACTTTGCCTCTGCCTTCCTGCATGTCACGAAATCATGACATTTTTGCCCGCTTTCCTCTCTCCTCCAGCATGTCGCGAAATCGTGACAGTTTTGGCCAAACTTTCTCTCTCCTCAAACATGTCGCGAAATCGTGACAGTTTTTCTAGCAGCCTGCAAACTTTTTCTAACTTATCTTTTTCTGGATTTTTGGCAACTGGGCTACTCTGATTTTCTTGGAGACTTACTGACCAGCTGAAACCTTCATCAAAACACATCCTTAGACATAAAAACAAATTGCTCCAAGAACTCCTTGACATCAAAAACAACATCTACCAATAGCTCCTTGACATCAATGACAACAACTAAACTTAGGCAAAGGCAATGTACTCAAGGTACCCAAAATTGCCAACAGGATCAAATGTTTAAGATAAAATAGAGGAGGAGAATTCATTTCAGATGAGTTTATAGAATACTATGAAAAACATGGTATCAGGAGACAATATTCAGTAGCTAGAACACCCCAACAGAATGGTGTGGTAGAAAGAAAGAAAATAATAGTACAAGAAATGGCATGCACTATGCTAGCTGAGAACAAAATAACAGACAGATTTTGGAAAGAAGTAGTCCACACTACAGTGTACATCCAAAATAGACAATGCTGAGAACACATGAAAGCAAAACTCCTTATGAGTTCTGGTTTGGTAGAAAGGCAGTAGCAAAACACCTCAAAGTTTTTGGCTGTAAGTGTTACATCAGAAAAACTAAAGATAATCTTGGGAAGTTTGAAAATAGAGCAGATGGTGTCTTCGTTGGCTATTCGTCAAAAAGCAAAGCTTACAAATGCTACAACAAGGGACTCAAGAAAATTGTGGACAGTGCCAATGTTAAATTTGATGAAGGTAGGGAACAAATAGTTAACTTTGAAGAAAACTACCCAATTTATGAAGAAGTCATTGAAGGAGATGAGGAAAATGAAACAGAAAAAAAACCAACACTTGACTCAGATGACGTAATTGATGACTCAGAGGTGGAAGAAAATAAGAAATTCAAAATAGGCAGCTAGCAAAAAAATCATCCTAGAGATCAAATAATTGGAGATCCCACAGCTGGTGTTCAGACAAGAAGGAAATTAGTAAGTAATTACTCTCTTTTATCCAGCATTGAGCCCAAATATATAGCTGAGGCAAGCAAAGATGATAGCTGGATGAAGGCAATAAATGAAGAATTAGATCAGATTGAAAAGAACAAAACTTGGGAATTAATACCTAGACTTGCAAATAAGAATGTAATCGGCACCAAATGGATATTTCGAAACAAATTAAATGAAGACGGACAGGTCGTTAGGAATAAAGCAAGACTAGTTTGTAAAGGTTATGCACAAGTTGAAGGCATTGATTTTGAGGAGACTTTTGCACCAGTGGCTAGACTAGAAGCAATCAGAATGTTTCTGGCCTTAGAAGTCTATAAGAATTTTAGAGTTTATCAGATGGATGTAAAATCAGCTTTTTTAAATGGGAAACTTGAAGAAGATGTTTATATTAAACAACCAGATGGTTTCCAAATTGGTGAAGATCCCAACCTTATCTGCAAATTAAAGAAAGATTTATATGTCTTAAAACAAGCACCCCGAGCATGGTATGCAAGGCTAGACAACTATCTCTCTCAATAGGGGTTTAAGAAAGGTATGGTGGATAGTAATCTATATGTCAAAACAAAAGGTGGGTATCTCATTGTTCTTGTTGTATATGTAGATGCTATCATATTTGGCAGCAACAAATATGAATCATGTAAAGACTTAGAAAATAAGATGCAAAAATAATTTGAAATGTCTATGATTGGTGAACTATGTTACTTTCTTGGGTTACAAGTTAATCAAAGTTAGAAAGGCATATTTATTTCCCAATTCAAATATGTGAAAGAGATGCTAAAAAGGTTCACAATGGAGGACTGTAAGCCAGTTAGCACTCCCATGATGACAGGCTACAAGTTGAACAAAGATGACAAATCTCCACCTGTTGATCAAACCATGTACAGATCAATGATTGGAAGCTTACTATATTTAATAGCTACTAGACCAGATATTCTACAGGCAGTCTGCATGGTAGCAAGATTTCAGGCCAGTCCCAAAGAGACTCATGTGATAGCAGTAAAAATGATTCTTAGGTATCTCAAGGGTACTATGGAGTATGGGTTATGGTATCCGAAAGGTAAATACTTCACCCTTATTTCATATTCAGATGTAGATTGGGTAGGATGTGTTGATGATAGGAAGAGTACCAGTGGAGGTGCATTCTATCTTGGTGACAGGTTGGTTGCTTGGCACAACAAGAAACAAGAGTCAATTTCTTTATCAACAGCTAAGAAAGAATATATTGCAGCAACAACATGTTGTACACAAGTTTTGTGGATGAAATAAACTCTGAAAGATCTTGGTATTAATTTTAGTGAGCCAATATCAGTTAAGTGTGATAACACCAGTGTAATTAACATCTCCAATAATTCGGTAATGCATTCACAAAAAAAACACATTGCTATCAGATATCATTTTTTGAAAGAGAAAGTTGTTGAAGGTGAGGTTAAGCTGGATTTTGTTCCAACTACAGAGCAAGTAGCAGATATCTTCACAAAACCATTACCCAAGGATGTTTTTGAATACCTTCATAATAAATTGGGAGTGGTGACCCTTCCCAAGAAGTGACTAGCTATAGGGATCACATTCTTAGGGGGAGCATTGAAGTATTTGTTTATCTTCTTGCTCATGTTCTTGTTTATTACTAAGTGTAATAAATTTTGCCTAAGAATGTTGTGCTTGGACTCAGGGGGAGTCTGCAGTAGCCCTTTGGTATTATTTTCAAAGGGGGATAAGAGCTACAGGAAGCTACAGGAAGCTGCACATGTGTTGCCAACAATTCCAAAGGGAGGGATTGTTGAGCAAAGTGCAGCAACAAGATTGTCATTGTTGTCGACTCAATCAGCTAGATCATTTGATTCAGTGCAGCAACAGGAAGTTTAGATGCAGCAAACAGGAAGTTTAGAGATCTCTCAGAATATGTACAATGTTTTTCCAAAAATACCTAAGTGGCCCACATGCAAAAATTCAAAGAAAAATACAAGGAAAGTGTTGCAATATCGTGACATATTCAAAAAATAGGAAAACTATCGCGATTTCATGACATAATGGAGGAGAGAGAAAGTGCAAAAAAAATGTCATGATTTCATGACATATTGGAGGAGAGAGAAAATACAGGGAAAAACTATCGCAATTTCGTGACATACTGGAGGAGAGAGAAATAGCAGAGAAAACTATCGCGATTTCACGACATGTTCAAAACAGAGGCGCAAGCAGGGAAAACTGTCACGATTTCATGACATGTTGGAAGAGAAGAAGGCAAGTTGAAAAACTGTCATGATTTCATGACATGTTCGAAGCAGAGGTGCAAGAAGGTAAAATTGTCACGATTTCGTGACATGTTGGAAGAGAAGAAGGCAAGTTGAAAAACTGTCACGATTTCGCAACATGTTCGAAGTAGAGGTGCAAGCAGGTTAAACTATCGCAATTTCATGATATGTTGAAAGAAAAAGTGCAAAGAAGGAAAAATATCATGATTTCGCAACATGTTCGAAGAGAAAGCACAAGCAAGAATAATTGTCACGATTTCGTGACAAGTCAGAAGATAAAATGAAAGCAAGATAAAGTTTCACTATTTCGTGACATGCTGTAGAGTTCGAAGTGAGAACTATCATGATTTCATGACATGCTGCATAGTTTGAAGTGAGAACTATCACGATTTCGTGACATGCTACAGATGAAAATTTTCCAAGTGAGAACTGTCATGATTTTGGAACATGAAGAAAAGGAAAGAGTTTGAAGTGAGAACTATCACTATTTCATGACATGCTACAGATGAAAGTGTTCAAAATAAGAAATGTCACAATTTTGTGATAGGTTGTGGAGAAAGCGTACGGATGCAGAAAGTGTCATGATTTTGTGACAGGATGAATGGAAAGCATACGGATGCAGGAAGTGTCACGATTTCACGACAGGTTGAAGAGAAAGAGTAAAGATGCAGAAAGTGTCACAATTTCATGACAGGTTGTAGAGAAAGTGTACAGATGCAAAAAGTTTCGTGATCTCACGACAGGTTAAAAATAAAGCAAATGGATGTAGAAAGTGTCGCAATTTCATGACTGATTAACAAAACAATGTACGGTTGCAGAAAGTGTCATGATATCATGACAAAAATAGAAAGCAGGTCTTCAATGGGAGAAGTGTCACAATTTCATGACAAATGTAGAATAGAAGACTTTGAAGACAAAAGTGTCATGATATTCTGACAAAGAGCTAAAGATGAAGTTTACAGAGGGAGAAGTGTCGTGATATCGCAACAAAATTTAAGGCGAAGCATACAAAGGAAGAAGTGTCACGATATCACGACAAAAGAAGAAAGAAAGTGTACGAAGGCAAAAGTTTCGTGATATCACAACAAGTTGTGGTTTTGTGGCAACAAGAACAAAAGAAGCTATAGAGTTAGGTAAGTTGAAGCCAATGAAGACCGATGATAGCCGACGAGAATTAGGGTTTACAGTCGATGAAAGCTAGGGTTTATAGCTGACGATGATTAGGCTTTGCACTTGCATAATCAGCCGACTAAAGTTAGAATTTTATCATGAAAATTTTGTTATAAAAGGAGGGTTGTTTGGAGATTTGAGATGTATCAAATTTGTGTGAATTAAGCCCGCAGTGCATAGAGAGCGAGTCGTGTCGAATCGATCTAAGTGTGAAGCAAGAGTGCACATAGAGCAAAAAAGCGCAAAGTGGCAGAAGCGATCGTTTGATTTTATCAAAGAAAAATGTGTGAGGCATTTGTGTAGAAGCAGACTATTCTAAAATAGATTGTGTGAAGCGATTGCATAGAAGAAGCAGAGTGCATAGAAATAGCAGACTATGTGTGAAAAGGGTGAAGGTATTTTTCTATAAATTTCATAGATTCACTTGAAGTCCAAGTTGTAGCTTGGCATCATGGGTTGGTGCTCCTTCCAGTAGGTCTTTGGTAAATTAGGGGTTGTTGCTCCTTTCCATTGGTACAAAAAAATTGAGGGGCTGGTGCTCCTTCTAGTTGGTGCTGGTAAATAGATTGTAAAGTTGTTTCTTTGCAAAGGCTAGATTTGGATGGTAGTCCAAGCAGTCATTTTTTTAGGAGTAGCCACATTGGTGAACCTCGTTAAATCTTGTGTTGTGTGATGCTCTCTTGTTAACTTTTTGTATCTATTTTCAGTTTGCTTTATTTCAGCATTAAGAGTTGCAAATTTAAAGTTTTAAAAGAACACACTGATTCACCCCCCCTCTCAGTGTCACTGTGAGTATAACAATCATACCTTCTAAACACATAGAAATAGGTAGTGTAATTGGGTGTCATATTTTTATTCATTATTCAGGTCTTCTAAACAATCCAACCATGATTCTTAAAAAAATGTGATTCTTCATTAGTTTTGAATTCATTTTTCTTGTTTTTAATTAACAGGGAAACATTATCATAACATCTAGCATTAAAGCCAAATCTTGAGGAAAGGAATTTTTTCTTTTCTTTCTTTTGTTCGAGTACACACAATAGATTCTAGGTAGCACTCTATTCTTGTTTCCTTAACAAATTTAATTTGATCAAGGGACATTGATTATTCCAAAGTCTATGCAACGTTCAGGCCATATCGTAGTAACATACCTAGAGTAATAGAACATACACCGAACCACACAGCCATTATTGTCCCTGCTTGACAGTCTCCATCATGACACCTGTGAATATAGCATGGTCCACCCCTATACCTGCTCGATAGCCATAAATCAAAATTAATATTTATCAATTTCACCTTTCTAACGAATAAAAAAAGGAAAAATCAATTAAATTCATTCCCTACTTCTCGGAGACACAAAACGATCCGTTTTCATGGAAGAAAAATCAAGCACAGTCATTTTTTGGTGAGGCTTAGAAAACCAGTGACAAAAAAATATTCAAAGATAAGGTTAAAAAAATTATTTATCACCAATAGTGACTTTTAATGGTGTTGAAGAAAGAAAAAATACATCATTTTTTTTAGGACTAAATTCATTGTCCCACATTCATCAGATAGAAGGAAAGGCAATAGTTTTTTATCTGAGGCATGCAAGAGTGGTAGGTGTGACTACCATTCGATAACCACACACTTGCATGATGCCCAAGTGAAGACCTTAGTTGACCCTCTATACCAATTGCACGCTACCAAGTGGAAACCTTGTACTCGCCAATCACACCACCCCTTCCCTGCCACTGCCACACCACTACTGCTACTTCCCTACTCCTCTATTGCCACTGCCCCATTGCCACTGCTCTATTGCCCTTCTATCACTTATCCACCACCCCACTACCACTGATCCACTACCAACTTGCTACCACTACTCCACAACTCCACTACCACTATTGTAATTGTCCCTCTACCATTGCTACCACCGCCCCTCCGTAAACAAAATTGTCAAAAACAAGTTGTCAATTTTTATTTTTTTGCAACAAAAAAAAATTGACAATTTTAATTGTAAATTTTTGCAATTTTTTTTGCTTCTAGGACAAAATTTTGCAACACATTGCTCCTAAGGAAGTAAAACAAATTTTGTAAAATTTGACACCTTCTACCAAATTTTTTTGACAAAACTTGCAAACCAAAGACTAGTAACCTATAAACACACCACAACCTCACCATGACATATGGGAGAATATCACAAGATATGGTGAAAGATATTGTGAAAGAAGTCTCGAAGGAAGTTTCAAAATAAATGAAAGAGATGATGCAAGGAATGACATTTTAGAAAGATAATTTAGAGGATAAAATAGCTGCAAAAATAACATAATTAACTATGAGCATCAACACTTCCAATATAGAATTATCAACCAAATTGGAAGCTACAAATCACTCTATGGACCTAGTACAACAAAACTTTACATTAATGCATAGTGGAAAACAAAATACAATACCATTGCAATAAAATTTACTAGGGGGGCCACAGACGAAAATCCTCCCATGTACCACAAAATTAGATTTCCCAAAATTTGATGGAGATGACCCCACAAATTGGATATATAGAGATAACCAATATTTCTCTTTATACCAAATTACAGAGACTCAAAAAGTCCATATTGTATTATTTTACGTGGAACAAATTGCTACACAATGGTACCAATGGTATGCAAAAGCAAAATGTACTCCCACATCGACCGATTTTACAAAGAACCTAATGTTACGATTTGGTCCAACCAAAAACAAATTTGAATATTTCACAGGAGATCTCACCAAAATTTGCCAAACATCAACTATAAAAGAATACCAAGTGCAATTCAAGAATTTGGCACACCTTACATCAGGACTCGATGCATCATTCTTTCAAAGTTGCTTCATCAGTGGCCTAAAATAAGAAATTTGACTCGAAGTAAAAATACTCATTCCTATCAATATGATGCACATAGTGGAATTAGCACAAATGATAGAAGATAAGATCAATAACCAATGAGAAATAGGAAGAATATCAACAAGAAAACCACCAAACATATACACTAGCAAAAAACTGAATAAAGTCATGTCGATTAAACAAATTAGCCAAGAGGAAATGAAAGAAAGGTGAGAGAAGGGCCTTTGTTTCCATTGTGACAAAAAATTCACCCCTAATCACAATTGCATTTCACAAAAGTTATATATTTTAGACACAACAGGATATTGCACTCCCAAATAATAGGATGACATCGAAGTTGAAGTAATAATAGATATTTTAGAGGAAAATAAAGAGAATAAAATAGAAATATCCTTTAACGCTCTTGCAAGATGTTCGAACCCATAAAATATGAATTTTAATGGGTACTTTAAGAAACAAAACCCTATTGTGCTCTTATAATCTAGAAGCACTCACAATTTTATAGACCCCAGGTTGGCCAAACAAACTAATTGTTTTATATATCCTTGTAATAAATTTGAAGTCATGATTGGTAATGATAGAAAAATTGCATGCAAAGGGAAATGCCAAAATATTAAGCTCACTATGGGAGATTATAACATGAAATGGGATATGTATGTACTACCATTAGGAGGATGTGACATCATTTTAGGAGTACAATGGCTATGAACACTCGATAAAATTCAATGGGAATTTTAATAATTATGGATGCAATTCACACACAAAGACCAAACTTACACAATTAAAGGGTTAAAAAAAAGCCCTTCATAAATCGTAAGTTCCCACAAAATTGATAAATTATTCACAAAGGAGGAAAAGGTATGGTTGCCCAACTATTTTCCTTGCAAACCACTAATGAAGAACAACAAGAGGTACCTAAATTACAAGAACTTCTATAAAGACATGCTAAAATATTTAAAGAACCAGAAGGATTTCCTCCACAACGGAGCCATGATCATGCCATTCAATTTCTTTTAGGGTACCAACCTCCTAATATTAGACCTTATCGATACCCATATTCACAAAAGAAAAAAATAGAAAAAATGGTACAAGACCTACTCATGGTAGGGCTTATTAGACCTAGTGTAAGCCCTTACTCTTCTCCTATCATACTAGTAAGAAAGAAAGATGGATCATGGAACTTATGTGTTGACTTTCATACCCTCAGCAAAATAACTATCAAGGATAAGATTCCTATTCCAATCATCAATTAATTACTCAATGAACTTAATGGGGTCCCATATTTTTCCAAACTTGATTTACAATCTGGCTACCACCAAATTCAAGTTAAGGAAAGTGATATATCCAAAATGGATTTTTGAATTCATGAGGAAAATTATGAATTTTTGGTGATTCCATTTGGTCTTACCAACCTCCCTTCCATATTTCAAAGTCTTATGAACAAGGTATTTCGCCCTTTCCTTTGAAAGTTTATTTTAGTTTTCTTTGATGATATTTTGATTTACAACAAAACATGGGAAGAACACTTAACCCATATAGAGAAAAAACTAAAGACCTTGGAGGACAATAAATTATATGCTAAGAGATCAAAATTCTCCTTTGTAAAAAAATAAATTGAATATCTTGGACATATTGTATCCAAGGAAGGAGTTAAATTAGATCCTCGTAAGATTGAATATGTGGAAAATTGGCCTATTCCGAAAACATTGAAAGGGTTGCATGGGTTCTTAGGACTAATTTGTCAAGTATTATGGCAAAATCATGGCCCCCTTAACAACACTACTTAAGAAGAATGCTTTCTTATGGTCTCCAAAAGCTAATTAATCCTTCATTACCTTAAAAAATGCCATGTGTACCACCCCTATCTTAGCCATACTAAATTTTTCTAAACCATTTATTATTGAGAGTAATGCTTTAGGATTGGGAATGGGATTTGTACTCATGCAAAAATAAAAATCCTTAGCCTTCACTAGAAAAGCATTCTCAAAAAACAAATTAGCATGTTCCACATATGAAAAATAAATGTTAGCCATTGTTAATGCTATCCAACATTGGATACCTTACCTGATTGGTAAATATTTCATCATATGCACCGACCACCATAGTCTAAAATACCTTCTAGAGCAATGTATAACCACACCAAAACAATAAAAGTGGGTGACAAAAATACTAGTCTATGATTATGAAATTATACATAAAAAATGAAAAGATAACATGGTTGTGGATGCACTTTCAATAAAGTTTGAAGAAACTTCCCAATTACATGTTCTTTCCTACCCTATTTCTAAATGAATCAACCAAGTCAAGGAAGAATGGTATAAGAACCCTACCACACATACCATCCAAAAAAATCCCATGAGCAAACCTCACTATTTTTGGTAAGATAACATACTCCATTATAAATAACATCTTGTCTTCTCTCCCACATACACCTATTGTGCAAAGCTTCTCCATGAGCTACACGCTACACCCACTGCAGGATACTCTGGATTCCTAAAAACTTACAAAAGAGTGACTAGATATTTTTATTGGGTAGGGATGAGAAATAATATAAATAGGTTCATCAATGAATATGAGACATGCCAAAGAAATAAAGGTGAAACAGTGGCTACACCAGGCCTTCTTCAACCTCTTCCCATACCAACAAAAACATGGGTTGATATTTCAATGGATTTTATTGAAGGCCTTCCAAAATCTATAGGGAAAACAACCATCCTAGTTGTGGTAGATCATTTATCTACATACTCCTATTTTTTTCCAATAACCCACCTGTATACTGCTAGTACTATTGCTCAAATTTTCCTTGATAATATCTTTAAATTGCATGGCATACCTTGTAATATAGTTAGTGATCATTATCCCACTTTCACTAGTAATTTTTAGAAAGAATTGTCTAAAATCCAAGGTACTCAACTTTGGATGAGCTTCGCTTACCACCCCAAAATAGACGGTCAAACTAAAGTTGTTAAAAAATATTTAGAAAATTATCTTTGATGTTTTATTTCCACAAGACCTCTTCACTAGGTTAAATGGCTTCCACTATCCAAATGGTGGTATAATACCACATATCATGCAACCATTAAAATGATCCCTTATGAAGCACTATATGGGCAATCACCCCTATCCTCAAACTCTTATATTCTAGGAAATACAAAGGAGTCAGCCATAGATATGAAACTCATTACTCAAGAAAATATTATTCGCACTCTTAAAGAAAATCTACACATCATCCAACACTGTATGAAGGAAAAAGTAGATTAACATCAAACTGAGCATGCTTTCCAAGAAGGAGATATGGTATTTCTTCGCCTTCAACCATATCATCAAAATTTTCTAAAAATCAAAGGTTCTCAAAAGTTAGCACCCAAATTTTATGGACTTTATAAAATTCTACAACGTATTGGTCCAGTTGCATATAAGCTTAAGTTACCAGAGTTCTCCAAAATCCATCATGTGTTCCATGTTTCTTGTCTCAAGCTTGTAATAGGCACCCACATCAATACTCAAACTCAACTTTCAATTTTTTTCTATGATGGGGCACTCATGGTTGAACCAGAAGCTATCCTAGATCACTGCATTCGCCACATCCACAATCATACCATCACCAAAGTATTTATTCAATGGAAAGGTCTAACTTTAGAAGATGCCACATGGGAGACACTCCATCATATCCAACAACAATTTCCTCAATTCTAGCTTTGAGGACAAAGCTCATTTTAAGGAGGGTGGCATGTTAGTATTCTAATCCTAACACTTATATTAATCACATTTATTTAATCATTCATTTACAAATTATTATTCACTCACTAATAAATGGTTGTGACCTTTGATCACACCTTCTAAACACATAGAAATAGGCAGTGTAATTGGGTGTAATCAACATCCAAGAAAATACATTTTTATTTGTTGTTCGGGTCTTCCAAATAATCCAATAATGATTCTAAAACAAAGGTGACTATTCATTAGTTATGCATTCATTATTCATGTTTTTAATTAATAGGGAACCAATATCATATTATAATAAGAGGAAATCAACCTTGGAGTATAGTTTCAAGGAGGACGACATCACCATATGGAAGAAATGGCAATATGAGAAAATTGCAACAAAATTGAATAAATTAGGTCTTATCCATATTACATAGAGGTGGGGATAATCCATATGACTTATTTGTAGAAATAATTAAAGATCCATGTGGAGAGAAAGTAACCAAATTAGTGAAATCCAAGCGCACACACATGGATAAAAATACAATTAATAGAAAGAAGTCCCCAATATGATGGAATGTAAGTGCTATGGAAGCACTTCCACCATGGAGATATTTCTATGTGCATGCAAATTACTATGATCTAACCAATAGTTATCATCATATCAGTGATGTCAAAAGGAAGAAAATGGAAGAAACCTAAAAATGGTCTCCAATTAAAATTCTTGAATTGTGGAAGATGAGGGTTGAGAGAAATGCAATGAAGAGCAAGTATCCCAATCCTAAAATTGATGAAGAGTTTTAAAGGTATGATGAACATGTTGTAAATTTTAAGTCCTATAAAACGAAGAGTCTAGCACTAGTTTTAGGAAAATCATAAATGAGTGAGGCTAGAAAAGGTAAAATGAAAAGCAAGAAGGCTGGAGCAGCTAAAAAGTAGTAGGATTCCACCTCACTATCTACTATTCCTTTATAGAAAAATAAGGATACCATGAAAGAAGTTGGTGCAATAGAGGATACTCCAAGAAGGAGAAGGTTCGAATGCAGAGCTATTGAGGCAAAGACCCCTATAAAATAATATTATAAGAAAAAGGGAAAAGTATTCAACCTCACTACTACAGCCCCTTCCAAAAACAAAGGTAAAACAGTCCAAGTTACAAAATATATAGAAGCACTTCCTCAATGGGAACTACAACCAACTATAAAATTTAAGAGGAAGATGAAAGGTGTAGTATGGGAAATTGATATTGTAGCTCTTAAGAAGCAAAAGTTGAACAAAGAATAGGAGGTGACCCAATCTCCCACTACATAAGGAGAGGAGATAACTCAGGATGAATAGTAAAAGAGTTCCAAGGATATTCTCACATAATATACTATAGTAGGCTTAGGTATGATTTATAATATATTTCCTTCTTCTCCTAATTATTCTCTAAAGAAGTCTCCCTCCCCTTATCAAGTTCAAAATACATTGGAAATATCATCATTAGTGATGAGCACCAGAAATGCTCATATTTTGTACATATTTCTTTGATCAATATGCGGTTGTATAATAAGGATTGCATAATTTTATGAATGATTATATAGATATTTGATATAATTATGCATGTTATCTAATTTGTGTGTTTTTAGTATGTTTTGTGGAATTGCAGTTGATTTAGTTAGATTTGGAACGATCGAGGTCCTTTTGATGGACCTGGTACTTTATTTTATCGGGGGTTAATGAAGAGAATACAAGCACCTCCTTGCAATCAGAAGGTGCCAACTGAATACTAGCGCCTCCCTATAGTCAAAAGATGCAAACTAAATACAAGCATCTCCCTATAGTCAAAAGGCACCAACTGAATACGAGCGCCTCCCTACAACTGAAAGGTGCCAACCAAATACAAGCGCATCCCCATAGTCAAAAGGCACTAGCAAAAGGTAAGAACCTCCCCAAAACCAAAAGGCACCACTGATTCTTTTCCCGTTGACCATATTTGAATGACGTGGATGGTAGTAGTTGGTGCAGTTCTAGCTCTGCATCATGCAGAGCTAAATTGGAGATTGCACCAACATATCAAAATGTCTTACTGATGTTAGGAAAAGCACGAACCGAACAATGAACACGTCGCCATTAGAATAGAATGCCAGATGTCAATTGGATTTACCAAACTATCTTGATTTAGTCTGGGACAGATCAATTATTGTAACTACTTCTGTAACAGAAGTTCTACGGATGTGTTATATATCATTCTGAGAAATATATAGAAATAAAATAAAGAATCATTTAGACGTACAAAGATAAATTGTAGTGTGTTGATGAATATATTAAAGTTCCAAAAGTTCTAAGTGCCTGTTTGATCGAAAGAAGCTATTGGAGCCTGGGCCCACTCCAAGCCAGTATTTCTTCCCCATTTCCTTTTTGTTTATTAATTTTAATTAGTTTATTGATTTCATAAGAACGTTTGTCAGTTTATTAGTTCCAGCATTTGCAGTAGATTTATTTTCAGGAACGCGTACATGGTTTATTTTCTATAGGTTTAATTATGTTTTTCTTATGTAAATCATTGAGGAGTGTGGGAATGATTGACAAACCATTTCAAGAACACCCCCCAAAATGTAGGATTAGCAGATTCACCTCCAGTGGTATTGTAGTAACCTAATTCGACTCTTCGCAAGTTTACAAAGCTCCCTGGGTTGATAATTAAATGCACGGGCATGTGACAAAAATAGGAAACCATTCACCTTGTTTGGCCTGCAACATTTTGGCACCGTTGCTAGGGAAGCATCTTAATTATTACTTACAATACCCTAAAACCTTCCATATGACCTTGTATGAGTTCTTCGAGAAGAAGAGGACCTGGCAGTCGCTTTATAAGAACTAATCCATTAGGACCTGAGTCAGTCGAGCATTTTGGATTTGAGTTAGACTCACCCGACCTACCAATAGTCCATTAGAGTGAGGAACCGCACATTGTACAAAGTGCCACCTCATCCCATCAACAAGGGGATGAACGAATCATCATAAATCCCCTGTTTAATAGGACTCCTCTAGAGGAAACCCTATTGTGGAAGGCTGTGGAGGATCAGATGATCTTGCCAGACAACCTTAAAGCATTGACTCAGAAAGTTTTAAATGACTAGAAGGCCATAAACGCTGCATTAGAAACCACATCTCCCAAAAAAATGGTAGATAATGATGGAGTCTCATCTGGATTTAGTTTCCCAATATAGGAGGGAGTATGAGATACCAAAATGAAAAATATATTCCCTGCTCACCTTCCGTCCTTCAGAGGACACCCGACTGACGATCCTGACCTGTTTTTATTCAAGTTTGATGTTTTGTGCAGGTCTATGGATTACAAATCAAACACATAGAAGTTGAAATTATTTCCTTCTACATTAGACGATGCAGCTTTGTGATGTTTTATCGATTTGGGAGACAAACATATCACCACATGGGACCAGATGATGAAGCTCTTTCTAGAGCAATATCCAGATTTCAGGAGAGCAAGAGACTCCAGGGAGGAGGTCCTGAGCATGACACAAAGAGAAGATGAGTCTCTCGAGGAGTATTGGGAGATATTCAAATTTAATCTTTAATGGTCCCCTCACTCGAAGCTATCTGATAAGTCCATCAAAAACATCTTCTTGAGGGGACTTACCAATGAGTCACTGGAGGCTCTCAACATGATCTCTGGAGGTGATGTCTATCAGCATGCTATGGACGACATCCAAAAATTATGCCAAAACTACTCGAGAAGGTGAGGCAAAATCACTGCCAGGACCATGAAGGTGACTACTTCAGTCACCAAAATAGAAATAGGCAACATGCTGGAGGATTTGAAGAGCGAAATGCTCTCATCTCTAGCATTGTATATGGATACACTATTGTTAGAAAAGAAGAAACAAGAAAATGACACAGCATTAGCCTATTTCTACCCAAAATGTAGAGGAAGGCATGCAAAGAATGCATGTCCAAAAAACAAGGTCAAAGTATGCATAGTTTGTAGGTTGAATCATAAAAATCGATTGTGCCCACAACTGCCCAGTAACCAGGAAGTGACTGAGAGCATGGAGGCCTACTTCATAGGAAATAAGAAGAGTTGGCCACAACCCCCCATGGGGAATATACCAACTGGAATGCCATCATATGGGGAAGGGACATACATGCACCAAGGACCCCCTTAACCACCTACTATGGGGTGGTGGGGACCATCACCCTAGACTAATGCACCCCCAATAGTATTTTCGAATCAGCAGCCATGGATGCCATATCCATATCTTGGGCAGCAGTGGAGAGGCCATAATGCATGGAATCAGACTCCATAGAGTGTAGCGCCTACTCACATCCAACAAAGCTTACCAGCATTGCCAGTAGCGAGACCTATGTAGCTACTAGCACAACCGATAGCAAACCTGAATAATAGAGTAAATCAGTCGGCATACAATGTAGAAGGTGAGATGTATCATATGTACAATATTCAGCTTAGATCAGGTAGGTAGCTAGGAGTAGAGACACCACCTCTAGTAGAAGAGGAGGAAGAAATAGTAGAGACACCTCCATTGGTAGAAGAGGAGGAATAAATAGAGGAGACACCTCTGGTAGAAGAGGGAAAAGCACTTGAGAGAGTGGAGGCTCCATTTCCTAGCCATATGCAGGAACAAAGAAAAATAATACAATCAAAATTTGACATCTTGTCGAGCTTGAAGAATCTCATAGTGACAATCCCATTATTTCAAGCAATTCGAGATGTCCCCATTTACACCAAGGCAATTAGAGAAATGTTTCTAAGGAGACCGGGATGAAAAGCTACCCAGACTATCAACGTCATGGGTAAACTGGTAGATCTAATGATGGGTGGAACATGTCATTTGAAGTATGCAGATCTAGGCAGCCTAGTGCTGACCGTAAAAATTGGAGGACATTCCCTATCCAAAACGTTGGTTGACCTTGGGGAAACCATCAACGTGATGCCTCAAGAGACCATGTAGAGGCTGTAGCTCACGAACCTGAAGCCAACCACGACAGTGCTGCAGTTAGCCGATTGATCAACCGTGTCACTGAAAGGGATGCTAGAATATGTGATCGTAACAGTTAGTGCATGGGAATATCCAACCAATTTTTTAGTTTTGCAAACCAAGATCAGGCTTGGTGGTTACCCGCTCATTTTGGGGAGGCCATGGCTGGCAATAGTTGACGCTTACATTAGCTACCGAGATGGGCTAATGACCATCTCCAATGGCCAAAACATCAAAAGGCTGACCATTTCACTGCTAGCTCAGTCTATGGACTCGATAGAAGAACCCAGGATCACCGAGCATGGAACTACGAAGTTGTCCATAATCTAGCCGATGATGACCTTGGAGGAGGTGGCAGAAGAGGATGAGGATGGTGCTATCGTGGAGTTTCTCCATGGAGAATCATCCACCCCCACACCTAGATCGTTGTTTACTGGCGCCCAAGATCAGCACATCCAAAAAATACACATTGGGCCAGGGAGGATATTAAATGTCAATAGTAGGTTGATGCCCACACAACTAGAAAAATTAGAAGAGCTTTTGGTAAAACACCAGCAAGCATTTACATGGGACTATACAGATATGCATGGCATCAGCCCAGAAATATGTACCCATCGGATTTATTTAGATGACCATGCAACTCCTAGTTGGCAGCCACAAAGAAGGATGAACCCAGCAATGAAAGACATTATTAGAGAAGAACTGCACAAAATTTTGGCTGTCGAATTCATATATCCAATTTTTGACAGTGAATGGGTATCACCATTAGTGGTGGTCCCCAAAAATAATGAGAAATGGTGGATCTGCATGGACTACTGGGCATTGAATAAGGTGACTAAGAAAGACCACTTCCCACTCCAGTTCATCGATTAGGTCTTGGACACACTCTCTGAAAGAAAATACTTCTCCTTTTGGATGGTTTTAGTGGTTACAACCAGATCCATATAGGCAGAGAAGATCAATATAAAACAATGTTCACTTGTACATGGGGAATGTTTGCCTATAAGGTATTACCTTTTGGACTGTGCAACACACCGACCACCTTTCAAAGGGTGGTGCTTAGCATATTATCTGATATGATAGTATATGGGGTGGAAGTATACATGGACGAATTCAACGCCTATTGAGAAACCTTCGAGGAGGCAATGACAAATCTGGAAAGAGTGCTCAATAGGAGAAAGGAAAATCATTTGTCCCTAAGTAATAAAAAATGTTTTATGATGATGTAGGAAGGCATCATGTTGGGACACCACCTCTTTGCATAAGGAATAAAAGTAGACAAGAGGAAGATCAAGGTCATCAGAGACCTACCCAACCCCAGAACGTAGAAGGAGGTAAGAAGTTTCCTTGGATCAGTCGGGTACTATCGATGATTTATCACCAAATTTAGTAAGATTTCCAAACCACTGCACACCCTACTTTCTAAGGACATAGAATTTAATTGGATGGGAGATTGCAAAGAAGCATTCCAATTCTTTGAAAGAAAAATTGATATCTACACCATTCTTGAGAGGACCGAATTGGGCCATATCGTTCCATATTTACTACGATGCATCTAACGGTGCGATCGAAGCAGTCCTCGGGTAGAAAGACGATGAAGAATTTTATGCCATCTATTATGTCAATAAAAACTTGGTGGGAGCAGAGCTCAACTATACAATTATAGAAAAAGAATTCCTCGCAGTTGTCCATGCAATAAATAAATTTTGCCACTATATAACAAGATACAAGGTCTTCATCCATATGGACCACGCGGCTATCAGGTATCTGATGAGCAAGCCAGTCATTGGTGGCAGAATTATCAGATGGTTGTTGCTATGATAGGAATTCAACATCACTATAGTTGATAAACCAGGCAAGGACAACGTTGTGGCAAATTTTCTATCTAGATTGATAGCAGCAGATCATCAAGCAGTGGAAGATCAGTTTTCGAATGAACATCTATTTGCTTTTAGTGAACAAACTTCGTGGTATGTAGACATAGCCAATTACTTGGCCACCAGAAGGACCTCACCTACTCTCTCCTACTGAGAAAAGTAAGCGATCATAGATAAGAGTGCATCATTCCTTTGGATGGATGGTCTCCTATTTAAAATAGTACGGGACCAAATTATAAGAAGATGCGTAGCAGAATAGGAGTTTTTAGAAGTGCTCAAAGCATGTCACGATGAGCCATGTAGAGGACACTTTGCAGGGAAATGAACTGCCTACAAAATCCTACAGGCTGGGTATTTTTGGCCCACTCTGTTCAAGGACACAGCAGCATATACCAACAAGTGTGACGAGTGCCAGAGGATGGGTAGACCAACCCACTAAGATGAAATTCCCCTACAGCCCTAGGTACACCTAGAACCTTTTGATAAATGGGGCATGGACTTCGTGGGACCATTTAATCCATATTCGATGGGAAGGAGGTTTATTCTGGTCTACACGGATTACATCACCAAATGGGCAGAAGTGCAGGCATTAAGGGACTCAAAGGAAAGAATGGTCGTCGATTTCTTATTTGCCCATATTTTCACATGATTTGGGGTTCCTCGGGAGATAACAACAGACCAAGGGCCCCAATTCACCTCCAAATTGATTGAGGAGCTAATGGAGCAGTATAGATTTCAGCACAATAAAACCATGCCCTACCATCCGCAGGCGAACAGGAAAGTAGAAGTGACAAACAAGGAGATAGAAAACATCTTGACCAAAACCGTGCAGCAACATAAGAAATATTGGGCCACACGGTTGCTGGAGGCAGTTTGGGAATACAACACCACATGGAAATCCACCACAGGATGCACACCTTTCCAACTGGTCTATGGAAAAAATGTGATGATGCCCATCGAGTTCAAAATCAAAACTCTGAGGACGGCTTCAGAATTAAATTTGAGCTTGGACGAAGCTCAAAAACAAAGGATTCACTAGCTAAATCAGCTAGACAAAATCTGACTGGATGCTTTACAAAGGACAGAGATTATACAGAAGCAGAGAAAGAAGTGGCATGATAACCACATCAAGCTGAAGAAGTTCTAGGTAGGGGAATGGGTACTTTTGTACGATTCTTGGTTCCAGGAAAGGAAGGGCAAACTTATGCAAAGGTGGATGGGGCCGTATGAGGTGGCAGAGCTCATTAGGAATGGGGCGGTGCATGTTAAGACAATTGACGGCAGCAACACCATGTTCATAGTCAATGGCCACCGACTACGCCCCTATAATACGTCTAAAACATTACAGGTGGAATCCAGAGTAGGCATGGGGGGGACCCCATATTACTAGATCTGGACCGAACTCTCAAAGGTGAAATTTTGGGTACGAAAGTGCTCACCCAAATTTTTTTAGTTAATATAGTTTTTTTTTGTAATGTGTGTTTTTGTAGGGATGACGCCCGCATGCAAGCTGTAGGCATCCTAATCCAGGGCCTAACAGGAATGGAATGCATCTAACTACCTTTATTTTCCTTTCTTTTTTGGTTGCTTTTTGTAGGTGGAGGACCTGACAGTACAAGGGATAGGTATCTGGGAAACCAGGCCTGATTCGGCTAAGCATTCCGACACTGACTCGTAGGTAGAATCTGGGTAGTGTGAAAAACTGGGAAGGCTTGATCACCCTTTTTCCAGTCAAATCACCATCTAGAAGAAGGCACATTACTACATCCAGAAGGTGCCAAGTCCAGAAGAAGGTGCCTTACTACACCCGAAAGGCGCCCATCTAGAAGAATGTGCCTTACTGCATCCAAAAGAAGGCGCCAAGTCCACAAGAAGGCACATTACTACACCTGAAAGGTGCCCATCCAAAAGAAGGTACCTTACTACATCCAGAAGGCACCAAGTCCACAAAAAGGTGCCTTACTACACCCGAAAGGTGCCAATCCAGAAGAAGGCATCTTACTACACCTGAAAGGCACCCATCCAGAAGAAGGTGCCTTACTACATCTAAAAGAAGGTGCCTTACTACATCTAAAAGAAGGTGCCAAGTCCACAAGAAGGTGCATTACTACACCCGAAAGGCACCCATCTAGAATAAGGCACCTTACTGCATCCAAAAGAAGGTGCCAAGTCCACAAGAAGGTGCCTTACTACACCCAAAATGCACCCATCCAGAAGAAGGCACCTTACTGCATCTGGAAGGTGCCAAATCAGAAGACAACACCTTCCATCCATTCATAAGTTTATTAAAAATATATATATACATATGTAGGCGCCTTCCATGGCAGGAAGGCACCAAGTCTTAAAAAAAAAAAAAAAAGCCAGCCGAATACACCTTCCAACATCAAGAAGGTGCATTCATCCAGCCGAGATGCCTTCCAACATCAAGAAGGCGCATTCATCCAGCCAAGATGCCTCCCAAAATAAGTAGGGCACATTCATCCAGTCGAATACGCCTTCCAACATCAGGAAGGCACATTCATCAAGATGAATGCCTTCCAACATCGGGAAGGCATGAACCAGAAGGAGGTGCCTCCCACATTGGGAAGACGCATGCAAGCAAAAGCACCTCCCACCAATCAGAGGCACCTTGTAGCATCGAAAGGCACATTCGTTCGAAGAAGAGCATCGACAATGTCGGAAAGGCACTACAAGGACACCATCCACATGGGAAAGGTACCAAAGAATGCCTCCCGCATGCAATATTTACATCTACCGGATGCCTCAAGCGAAACGAAGCATCACACGAATGAGTGGCATCAAAAAACCATACCCCTCCCTCGTGTCACAAGTCAGCAAATTAGCGGCTACCACAATGACTAGAATGATGAATCAGGTACGTGCATACTAAATCAAATCATTTATATAATTATTTATAAATACGCAGTACCAAAAAATATATCGTCGTCATAGAGATCGTATCCCCCCATAGCCGGAATCGCATGCCAATGATAGGGCGTCTTCCATAACTGCTAGGGTTAGGCATATTTTCTATAAGAAGGCACCTTCATGAAGAAGGAAGGACAAAAAAAAATATACAGTAGTAGAAGGCACCTTGGGAGGAAGGTTCAAGAACCACGCGATCAAGAACAATGAACCTGATGATACTGAAGGGATCAAAGGGGCAGTGAAGACCCAATTTGAAGCTGAGGGGTGGCTCAAATACTGCACCCTAGTCAGTCAGGGCTAGGACATGGAGGTATCTAGAGAATTTTTCACTTCTTTGAGGGTCAATGCGGCCCAAGGATGAGGGGTGGAAATTCCAGTCACCCCTGAGTTCATCTCACAGGCGACTGGATTTCCTCTCATGGGGGAATGTACATACAAGGGCGGAGTGTTAAAACTATACGCTGAAATACTGCTACCAAGAGGAAATGTGTAGATAGACAGGGAGGGGTTACTCAAAAATAGTCTCCCCATGAATATACAGAATATGTTCAAACATATTGCTCAATTTTTCACATGCACAAGAAAGTATACCCATCTGCACATTAATCATGTGCACTTCATCAATCACCTAGTGCATGGGAGGAAATTAAACATACCTTTCTACCTAGTGAATGCTCTGAAAGATGAAATAGCTTGGTACCAGAAGGGGGCACCATTCGCCTTAGGCCACCATGGGCTGATATCGACATTGTTTTGCCATGCAGAAGCACAAGGACAGAACCATGACGTAGATGGAGATGGTGGCCAAATATCGCAACACAATGCGATTGCTGAATTAGGGCAAGACGAAGCATCCCCTATAGAGGAGATAAAAAACATCAGGCAATTGGCATTGCCATATTTTCTAGGAGCAGAGTAGTCACTGGTGACCAAAGGCATAGAGGACAGAGATCATTCCATAATGCCCAAGTATGAGGAGGAAGGAGCGCCACTCGCTGGTGGTGAGGACGAACCAATCCCCAGGAGGAAATGTCTACGATGATTCCTCTTGATAGAGGAAGGACAGAGTGACCCAAAGATAGACATTGCCGCCCAAACCCTTCGAGAATTAACGAACCGAAGCCCACAAAATGAAGGAACTTCTGGGAGTAATGACCAGATCGATGCGGCCTTGGAGGAGGCACTCGAATGGCAAATTGATTGCTAGATGGCATAGTAGATTCTGGAAGATTGTCAAAACTAGCATAAAATGGAATTGGAGGAAAGAGATAGGTGAATTGCTTAGCTCGAGCAGCTGGTCTGGCAGTTGTAGGAGGAAAATCAAATGCTCCAGGATAGAGGAATAGCAAGACAGGAGGCATCCACTCAGACTGATTAGGTAGAAGAAGTGTCGACAAACTCTCCCACATCTGCCGAATGAGTATTCTATTTGGGGGAGATTCGATCGAATGCCTGACAGAGTAGCCCAAAGGTAGGGGAGGATTCCTCTATTTTCAAGGGTGAAAAGAAAAGAAGTCCTACCATGCCCCCTATCATTGTCTTGAGTGACACAAAGAAGGACGAAGGTCTCCAGCAATAGATAAGACCAGAGGATAAGGAGGATCTCCCCAGATCTGAAGAAGGAGAAAAGCCTGAGGGGTCGACACCAGGTAGATAGGTGAACGAAGGATCACCCCCAGAGATAGCAGCACAACCGATCCTTTAGAGCAAGGAGAAGTCCCCGAAGGAGAAAGGAGAGACCCCTGTCCAAGTCGCTACATTTTCTATAGAAGCCAAGGCAAAGAGGCCCAGGACAGCTCGACAAAAGGCAAAAGTGACCTTCGTCGACTTCAAAGAGAATGAATGGGACATGCAGCCATTCACCAAAAGGCAAAAATATTTCAAGTAGTGATGCAACAAAATGAAAGAAGCCAAGGATGCCAGGAAGGCATCCTCGAGGGTAAAAGGAGATTCTGGCATCTGCGTCAATCAGACAGAAGACAACCAATTTTGGGACATCTATGGTTCATCCCAAGGGTGGCCTTCCATGATGAGGAAGTACTTGGAATAGTGGGGAGTATATGGGCCACAATTGGATGCCACTATGATTGCAAAGGAGAATGCAGGGCTTACCCCTGAAGCAGTCAAATTATATAAGGCCCAAGTAGTGCCTTCCAGATGGGATAACTCAGATATCCCTCTGGCAGTGGTTAGACCTCCAGACACTGACCTTTGGCAATCTACCGAAGCTACATTTCAATCGGTAGGAACAACACTGGCTAGACCACCACCAGTAGTGGCCAGAACAAGAAGAGGACAATTGATAGCCACAGTTTTCCATAGGCAAAGGATCAGACACACTCGGGCCACAGGGGTAGTAGAATCCTCCAAGAGATGGTGATGATGAAAAGTCAGAGGGCTACCTGCAGCTTGGATGCCATGAGGGCGTGGCATATGTTAGGCGTGGGGGGATGATAAGCACCATAAATGCTCATATTTTGTAAATATTTCTTTGATCAATATGCAGCTGTATAATAAGGATTATGTACTTTTATGAATGATTATATAGATATTTGATATAATTATGCATGTTATCTAATTTGTGTGTTTTTAGTATGTTTTGTGGAATTGTAGTTGATTTAGTTATATTTGGAATGGTCAAGGTCCTTTTGATGGACCTGGCACTTTATTTCATCGGGGGTTAATGAAGAGAATACGAGTGCCTCCTTGTAATCAAAATGTGCCAACTGAATACCAGCACCTCCCTGCAGTCGAAAGGTGCCAACTGAATATGAGCACCTCCCTATAGTAGGAAGGCGCCAACTGAATACGAGCACCTCCCTGCAATTGTAAGGCACCAACCAAAGACATGCACCTCCCCATAGTCGAAAGGCACTATCAAAAGGCAAACGCCTCCCCACAACCAGAAGGTGCCATTGATTCTTTGCCCGTTGATCAGATTTGAATGACATGGATGACAACGACTGGTGTAGTTCTAGCTCTACGTCATGTAGAGCTAAATTGGAGATTGCACCAATGTATCAAAATGTCTTACTAATGCTAGGAAAAGCACGAACCGAACAACGAACATGCCACCATTATAATAGAACGCCAAATGTTGATTGCATTTACCAAATTGTCTTGATTTAGTCTAGGACAGATCGACTATTGTAACTACTTCTGTAATAGAATTTTTGTGGGTGTGTTATATAAACACATGTAGATCATTCTAAGAAATATATAGAAATAAAATAAATATCCATTTAGATGTACAGAGATAAATTGTAGCATGTTGACGAATATATTAAAGTTCCAGAAGTTCTAAGCACGTGTTCGATCAGGAAGAATCTTCTGGAGCCTGGGCCCACTCCAAGCCAGTATTTCTTCCCCATTTCTTTTTTTTTGTTAATTTTAATTAGTTTATTGCTTTCATAAGAACGTTTGTCAATTTATTAGTTCCAGCATTTGTAGTAGATTTATTTTTAGGAACGCGTACATGATTTATTTTTTGTAGGTTTAATTATGTTCTTCTTATGTAAATCATTGATGAGTGTGGGAATGATTGAAAAACCATTTCAATAACACCCCCAAAATGTAGGATTAGCATATTCACCTCCAGTGGTATTGTAGTAACCTAATTTCGACTCTTCACAAGTTTACGAAGCTCCCTGGGTTGATAATTAAATGCACGGGCATGTGACAAAAATAGGAAACCATTCACCTTGTTTGGCCCGCAACAATTAGAACCTAATTTCCCTCAATCATTTCCACCTCATCTACATTCATGTCCTCATCCAATCAACTCTCCATTTCATACAACCAAGAATACTAAAACATCATCTCCATCTTCATCATCGTATTTTTCAATGTCATTTCTATATTCATATTTCATGAACCCAATTGCCCCATCATCACTACCTCCATTGAAAATGGAAGTATCACTACCCTTTACCCCACCATAAACTATAGAAACTAGTTCCATTTCAATTTTTATTTCTACTATGAACATAGAATCCACTCTTATTACCTCCACTCCCCTATTAGAAATGATGGTCCCTTGATTTCTTGCAAATATCACTCCATCTAATCCTATGGATCACCCCATAGTAGCATCTTTATAGAGGCCAAAAGTACTTCAATTAAAGTGCACAAATTTTAGAGCATGAAACTAGCTCAGTCCTCCAAAGGAGCTACTAAGGTGAGAAGAACAATGGTAGTTGATCCTATGTCTTGATAGAGGATGAAGTACAATATGGTCCTATTGGTTGAAAAACTAGAGGAAGATATGACATTGGAATACTATCAAATACATAAAAATATTGAAGATATTACACAACTAGTCATGGAGGATGTGTTTGTCACTGCCAAAGCTAGATTAGAAACCATATTCATCAAAATAGACATCTATAGGGATCAGTCCAAAAAATTGGAAGAAAATATTGCCAAGCTTCAAGCCACCATCAAAGACCAAAAGAAAGAAATGCAATCCTTAGCAGATGATGCTAATAAGTGGAAAAATAAGTTTGAAAATATGGTCAACTTCAAAGAGCAGGTTGAGTAGTAGTAGGAGCAAAATAAATGATATGTAGAGCAGATACAAGCCTTACATTAGTAGCTCCAATTTGAAAGAAAAAAATGATCATATTATCCAAGACTAAGGTGAAGTAAGTCAAAACAAATATTGTCAAAAATCTCAGATAGGTGCTCCAAAATCTAGCACATCTTTGACTTCATGGATGAAACCAGTCACGTATTGCAAATGATAAAAGAGGATATAGAGGCCATCACCAAAAAATATGGCTAATAGCTCCTTATGCCAATGAAATCCTTAATTTATCTAAAGTTAAGTGTAACTAATTTGGTAAGCATATCTACAATAAGGAATGGAACACATCAAGAATTTTAGCTAGAATCATCCTGAAAAAAAAATATTTTTCTTTAGAAGGGGTGGTTGTTAATTGATAAATTGGATGACGAGCTTTAGAATATTGTTGATATCAATAAAGAGATGGTGCAGTATGGTTTAAACAAATTTTGGGATGATAATAATCTAATTATATCAAAGGAAGAGCTCCAGAAAAGCATACATGCATTGATTGAAGATGAACCATAAGTGGGTTCATGACAAGAGCCAATCGATTAGGATAAAGTAATCTAGCTGATAAAAAATTCAACTAGATTGAAAGATCTAATGGTAAACTTAGAAAAATGTGGAACTTCCTTCTCCTACGATATGACAGTAGAATTTCATTATGTCCATCAACAACTTTTGGATATACAAAACCCTTCTCTACCATATTGGAACAAGGCTGTGGATACCCTAAACCAAGCTAATCAAATTCTGAAAGGGGATCCAAAACAAAAAGAGGCCAAAGATAAGGAAATATAGGAGAGTTCAAAGGAAGATCAAGAATAAGAAGTATAGGAAGAAGACAAAGAGTAGGAAGAAGACCAAGAAGGAGAAGGCAATGAAGTGGAGGAGCAGGAGGATCGACAAGAAGATATACGTGGAGAAGAACAAAAGGAAGAGGTTGAAAGAAAATATGAAACCATAAATATCTCAAATGAAGAAATGATAAAAGATACTATCGAAGAGTTGAACCAACAATAAAGCTGCTTGACCAGGTATATATAAGGAGTATACTTCCATGGATTTAGAGCATAGTAATAGTTTTTTTTAGCATGGCCTCCATATGAACCTTTACTCTTTGAGTCTTCCTACAACAACTTAAAAGAGTGATGTTTATAAGGAATTTGTTTCTAAAAGCATAGTTTGCAACCATCAAGTTTTTATTTCCCGTAAGGAGATCAGTTTGCAAAAGTAAAAACAATGGATTATAGAGGTACATGATCATGGTACTAAGATATCACATTATTTTTTGACTCTAGTGTCCAATAGATAAGGATATGAGTTCATAAGCCTTGTTAGCAATACTCTCGAGGAAGTGCTAAAATGTAGATCTAAAATGCTACATACTTAGAAAATTTTATAAAATTGGCTAAGTGCTTAGATAAAACTCAAGAGAAATGTTAAACTCCACTAAGGTGTAGAATCTATGGTTAGGGCAGTCAAACAGTGCTAAGCAGAATTTAAAGTTGCAAAATTCAGAATAGTGACATCAGCACAATGGTATTTTTCATAGTGGAAGACCACAAGCGTATCCTTTTTGGTAAAATGGTAACTAAGTGTCAGAAAGGATATCTTCCAAGTATTGACAAGGTTAAAATTCATCAAAATATGAAATCCATAGTTAGCATAGTCAAACAAGGTTTAGTGGAGATTGGAGTTGTGGATTCTGGATTGTCAAGAGGTAAAGTAGTGTTAAAGTCCACTCGAGGCTGATGTGAAATAGGAATGCTATAGTCAAACTGGTCAAATCTAGCCTGATGGAATCTGAAATAGTAGATTCCTTAAAAGGATGCCAATTTTTGTTGAATCCTCATTCCATGGTCAACATGGTCAAACTCGACCTAGTGGAAAATAAAGTAGTGGATTTCATAGAAAGCCATTAAATACTTTGAGAACCCCATTTTGTAGTCAAATCAGTCAAATCTGATCTAGTAGAATTTGGATCAATGGATTCTAAAGAGGAAGAGAATGCAGTGAAACCTTAGGAGTGGAGCAAAAAGAACCAAGGAAGATCAAACATCACTAAAATCAAGATTCACCTAAATTTCTAGTTACAGATCGATGGTGGAAAGTCTTCTCAAGAATGAAGGATAATCCAAATTGACCTGTAACCATTCCAAATACTAAATTTAGTTGAGATCCAAACAACTTACAGATCTCATAATTGTAATGTTCATGGAGTGCAGCTCTATTCTTCCTCTTAAAAAATCCATGAGAGACCGCCACCTCAATATTCTACTAATTTGGCAAGAAGATCCTTGTAATGTTTCTAGTTTTTTTACTACCATTGTAAAATCTATATAAATAGGTCAAAACCTCATTTAAATGGTTGAATTTGGAGTGTTTTCTTGATATATTACTATCTTTCTAAGAAATCAATAGAAAGAGAATTACTTGGATGTTTACCTCTAGCTTTTTGTGTTCATCAATTGTAAGTTTATTTTGTGAATGCATTTCTTCTACTATTATTATGATTAGTCAATTCTACTAATAATGCATTTCTAATGGTTGACTAATTCTACTATTTGTATTATAAGCATTTTAGATGTTTAATATAATTTTCTGAGTATTTCATTATTTTAATGGTGAAGATAATATGTTTTGAATGTTGTTAGTCCTACGTGTGGCATACTAGAAATATGATTGATCAAAAAATTCTTAATATTTGTCAATGATGTTAGCTCTATCCGACCATTATTCATTTAACTATTTTCTAACCCCTATCTCATTACTATCCCTAAACTTACACTTTATTTTGATCTTAATTGAGTCAACACCTGAATTAGTTGAAAATGTATACTAGCCTACTCTAGAGTTTGGATTGAAGCAATATTTGATCCATCTAATTTTAGAGTTTGAGATGTGATTAGCGAGTATGTGCCTCCCAGAATTCATAGATTCATAGTCATAGTTCAATTTTTCCTTCATGTCAATTCAAACCCCAATAGGAATTATATTTAAATAACATAGTGTGACCTTCTAGTTCATTTTTAAGAAATATTATTGTTCCATGATAATCTTCTTTCATTGCTCAAGTAGTGTAAATAGTTTTGTTATCCATCTTATTAATTGGTACTTATACATCCAAACAAGAGGACCTATTATACTACATTTTTTTAATGACTGTATTTATTTTCTTAGCATCTTCTAGACTATGAAGCAACAATTTATTCTTATTTTATTAGTTTTTTGTTAATTTAGATAGAGAAAGAGAATTTTTTATTTAATAGTAGTTTATTTCATTTCAAAAATGCACTGCAAATCAACTTTTTGCTTAAGGTGGTTTAAAATTTCTATTTTAGCTAATGGATTCCTATAAAGCTTAAGCCTATGTCCATTAAATAGTAATATTCATGTTGAATCATCAATGGTATTAAGTTTGACTGTACCATTACCAAATATTTTTTCAACCTCATAGGGTTCAAGCCATCGGATTCTTAGCTTTCCCTAGAAATATTGTAAGTGAAAATCAAATAGAAAATCCCAATCTCTTGGTTGAAATTTTCATGGTACAATATGTTTACCATGCCATTTTTTCCTTTGTACATGCATTAGTTATTATTGGTCATCAAATCTGCCTAGGTAAGGATTTTGAGTAAATGTATGCGCCCTAGACCTGGACCAACATTGAAAGGCCAAAGGGAAGAGATGCCCCTCATGCCAATCTTCGGAGAAAGGCCAGCTCCTATACTAAACTACTTGGGTGTTTGAAGACAAGAGTGCAGGAAAGAGATAAAAGGGGTTAGGGTTAGAGAAATCGGTGATGTAAGGTGGGAGAGAACAGGAAGCACGATCACCAGCTAGCAACTTGAATAAAAGCAAAGAACACCAAAGATAAATAAAAGGAATGCAATATCAATTTTCCTATGTATCCTTCGGGTGAGTTTCAAGGTACATTCCCCGATCGCACATTGAACGCAAGATTCAACATCCAACATACAAACAAAGAAAGACAAAAGAATCAAGCATAGAAGGTAGCATAAAAGAAATACAATACGATGTCTTTCAACCCCTATGTACCCTTCAAAATGAGTTTCAGGACACAGTCCCCGATCACACACCAGACGCAGGATTCAGCATCCAACATACAAACGAGGAGAGATAAAAGAATCAAGCATTGAAGGCAGCATAAAAGAGAAGAATTGAGCTCAAAGCCTTTTAGTATTAATTGTAGGACATCAAGTTACAGAAGCTTTCTAGTAGATAGTTCCCCCCACCCTTTTCCATTACAATGCCTGGGATTTTATAGAGGACCTAGGCCTGTGAATCATAATTACATAGCGAAGAAGAGTATGCCCTCGAGCCCTGAGAATTCAGCTCCCCGAGGCTCTCATGACCGAGCTTTCAAATTTGTTACCAAAAATGGCAACTGCAACTGGGTCAACCATGGAAAGGTGCATTGATGAGCTGTCTAGACGTCCTTGGTCTTCGGGTGCAGTGCTCGAGTGGTTGCCATGCTCACCGAGTTCTCCATCATGGCTTGATACTTCATTTTTTATTGCCAAAAATGAGCAGCGGGCTTGCTGGGCATGAAAAATTGCATTTATGAGGCACTTGATCACCTTAGGAAAATACCCGACTTGGAATGTGTGCCCGTGAAGCGCTTCGCTAAGTTTTCATTCACCACTTTACTTCGCAATGGTTCTAGGCCAAAGCAAAACTCCTCCTTGGATTATACTTTGCAAAACTGAGCTTCACAAATCTGCTTTAGGGTTGATTTGCGTCGAAGCATATCTGCTTTGCAAAATGGTCTTCTTCGTCCTTGCTGCTTCGCTGACAAAACTACTTCGCTGATGCCTTGGAGAAATGCTTTGCTACGATCTTCTTTCAAAACTATGGTTTGGGAAGGTTTCGGCCGAAGCAATTGTCTTCAAAAGATGTTGCATTCCTTTACTTCGGGTAGAAGTACTTCACACAAAATTAGCCAAAGCAAATGCTTCGCAATGAGCTTTTGGCGAAGTAAAAATGGTTCGCTGATGGAGGGGCCCGAAGTGAGTACTTCAAAAACTTCTTGGTGAAGTACTTTCAATGCTCCTTGAGTTTCGCTTCGCTGATTTTTTTGCTGAAGTGATTGATGGAAATACTTTAGATGTGAAGTAGTTTTCTTGCCTTCTTCTTTGTATTTCTCTTCGACACACTGCTTCATAGAAATATTGCCTGAAGTAGCTGCTTGAAGCGCTTCGGGCCCGAAGTTCTTCTATTGCTATCCTTGTATACTACTTCGGTGATATTACTTCACAAAAAACTCCACCCAAAGTAGTATTGAAAATGCTTCGGGTGCGAAGCTCTCTTTTCTTCTGGATGCCGCTTTGCTCATTTTTCGCCCGAAGTAGCTGCTGGAAGCACTTCGGGCGTGAAGTAGTTTCATTTTCTTTTTCTTGTGTTTTACTTCGGTGAAAACTACTTCGCAAAACTTTTACCCGAAGTAGTGCTAGAAATGCTTCGGGTGCGAAGCTATTTTTATTTTCCTTCGACGAAGCTCTTTTCTCTAGCTTGTTCGGCAGTGAAGTTCTTTCTTTTCTACTTTATGTACAAATGGGTGGCATTGGAAGCCAAAATTGCTGCAACTTTTCAAAATAAAAATAATAAAGCAAAAAATTTACACAACACTATACAAAACTTGTTTCTTTTTTCTACCCCTTGAGAAATGTGACAAAATTGTCAACATTCTTGGTGGCTCGCGGGGCAACGAGCTCCCCTCGGTGGGAGGACCCTTTAATTTTGATCCATTGGGCCAGAGTCTTTTCCCGATCCTTCTCCTCCTTCTTCCTCTGGGAGTTCTTCTACAACTGGTTCTTGTCCTCCCTCTTCTTCTGCTTCTTCTTCCTCCTCTGCTCCTTCGTCTACTGGAGCGGCCTCCTACTATGGTGATGGGACCAGATGGTCATGGATTCTCTTCATTGTTCGATGGACGTGGGCCCAGACCCATTTCTGAAATGGTTCTTGGTCTTTGAGTGCCTTGACCAGAACATGGAATCGATCAATCTACCCTATGTGAATGTGTTTTATTCTTGCACTTAGGTCATTTAGGCAAGCCATGATTCTGTAGTATCTCAAGATGAAATCAGTTACTTGTCCCTCTGTGACTAGTTCTTCCCACTCATCAATTTCAAAGACATCACTTTCGAAATGGAGCCACGTCGGCTTAAGTTCTTCTTGGGTGAGAATATTCCCATCATCATCTATGAAGCTCGAGAAACCCAAGGAAGATAGGTCTTTTAAGTAACCCATCGATGTGCATTGCTCCTGCTCAAATATATCAAGGAGGTCTTTCGCCTTTTGTGCTTTCTTCACCTTGGAGAAGAAAGCACGAACAGTGGCTTGGGCAGTAGACCAATCCCTAGCCGTTCGACTCATAGCAGTGACCTGTAGGTCTTGATATCTGATGCTTTGAACCTCAAAGGCTAGCTTGAGTTGCCTCTTGATTTTTTGGATTACCTCATCCACTATCGGTCCCTCTTTAGCAATGGCATGCTGAGCTTCGATGACAAAAATTAAAATCGACAGGGCACTGGAGGCCCGAGATCTAAAACCTTTGAGTAGGTGAGAGCGGATCTCCTTTATCCTACCTTTGTCGAATAGCTCCAGGTTTGCTTTTTTATACAATTTTTGCTGGTCTCGCAAGATCTTGCCCTTGAGCTCTTTGGCTTTTAGCTCATTTTCAGCCTGTCTTTGTGCTTGGTGCTCGACCAAAGTCTGCAATTTTAGAATTTGCTTCTTGAGGGCATGAGTTTCCTTTTTGAGCAGTTTGCACTACTTTTGCAAATCCTCTAGCTCAGAGCGAATCCTAGCCAGCTCTTCTTCCAACTTGATGTTGGCATTTTTTTCTTTGAACTTGCACTGGTTGGCAATGTTGGCATGTGCTCGAAAAGTCTCAACCCTAACATGCATAGACACGGATTTGTCATCTATGTTTAGATGCTCTAGGTATTTGGGCTTCTCTTGGTAGTCGTAGTCGGATGGATTCATCTCATCTAGAGGCTTTTGGACCCTTGGGACCTTCGTACAATTTTTTGCCCTTCAAGTCAAAAACTGCACATTTTTCAACTTGAGCCAGAGATTTCCCTTTTTTATTTCTTGCCTCATTTAGCATCTTCTTTGTATTTTTTCAATCTAGGAGTATCTTTTCAGCTAGAGGACACTCCTTTATTGAAGATAGGTCTATTTCAGAGAAAATCGAATCTCCATCCAAATGTGTAAACAAATATAAAGAACTAATAGGGGCAGATTCCCCTAACGGTTTGAATACTGGTGTGGTAGGGACTTTGGCAAATGGGATTATGCTTTGGGCTATGGGAGAGTGGGTTATGGGGCTTGGTGTGGGGACACTACCTTTGCCTTGGCCTAGGATTGAAGGAATAGGGGCATGGGTAGGTGAAGGGGGCTCAACAGGCTTATCCTGGTCAGACGACTTGGGAGAAGTGGGGCTATGCAGTATTGGACTGGCAATGGACAGTTTCTGAGTGGGGGGATGACCCTATGGGGGATGGATATATTGATGAGGTCTTCCACTCAAGACTGCCATGGATGTGTCAAAGACTAAAGTGAAGGGAAGAGAGTGTGTACCTGTGTGCCCTCCTAGAAAAGCGGTTGTGGTAACTTCTTGCATGATTGGTTCTTGGCCCAACTGGGCTTCGGCACTCCTTACCTCCACAACTTCTACCTCGAGTTCTTCCTATTATTGGAGGAGTTTCTCCATGTCAATGACATTTATTTTGAGGACCGTCTCAACACTTGGTGCCCCTACATCTTCAATGTTTTCTTCAACCGGGCATGATGTAGGTGACCCGATGGAGGTACTTGTAGGCTTTGTGCGAGGGTGCTTTGGGTGGCTCGGAGGGATTGGAATTTGCTCCTGCATTTTCCTTTTATTTCTCTCTAATGGTTGCTCTACTTCTTTGACCCCCACTTCCTTTTCTTCCTCTGAGTCGCCCTTAGCTCCACCTGGGCTTTCGCCTGATCTTGGGGTAGCTGGGGGAATAAAATCTGCAAAGGATATCGACTTCCAGGTTTCAACATTGGAGTCATAAAGAATTGTGAAGTCTTTATCCAATGCTAAGAGTCCATAGGAGTTCATTTTCTGATGATGGACTCTCATTATCCACCATTCTTGAAGCTTTTCCTCACTCCAGTATTTTACCTCTTCCTTCAAATCATCCCTTGCTTTCTTCCAAAATGTGGAGCTCGACGTCGAGAGGGGAGACTGATTAGGGTCAAACTCGAACTCCATAGGATAGAACTCATGCCATGGAGGCAATGTCCTCATCCTTTCTAAATGCCACTCCAGATCCTTTCCATTGGGATTATTTCTCTGTTCCACAACTTTGGGGTGAGGGTAGATGTGGAAGTTATTGAATTTTAAATGATCCCTCATCACGCCCAAGGGATCATAGAGCCACTACTAAGGAACATGGAGTAGGCCGAAGTAGACAAGACTTTATTTGAGGAATGTGCCTTGTTTTAGAGCAAAGACTTTGATTACCCCCATCCTAAATGGGAAGTCACAAGTATGTGCCCACTTCTGGCCATGACCGTATATTGCATTGGTAGAGTCACTCTGTCGAGCGACTTCCAATGCAAACTGATATTCAGAGGGGTATATTGGTAATAGGAAGGGCTTCCCAATGAAGCCAAACATGCGAATCACCAGTCCCTATGTCAATTGGAAGACATCCCCCATTTTTCCCAGCACCACTCTATCTCTCAAACTGAGTGGTACCCGAGGAGAAGAACCTTTCAACAAATGCATGGTAGGTCCCAAAAATTGCTGATTGAAAGGATAATAGGACTCTTCCTTCAATAGGAGGGAAGTCCATTGATACACTAGCAGAGGATTTCCATCCTTGCCACTTGGAGAGATGGCGATATGAGGAAACCGCTTATGCACTTGGTAAAAGTATAGCCAAACAAGAAAAGAACAGGGTGTGAAGTATTGGCCTATTGCAAAAAATTTCATGTTGGAGAGCCTTGTATGCAGGGTTTGGGCCACCCATTCTGCCCAGTCAAAGAAAACTGGGTTAGTGTTTGGCCTTGAAGCATCAAGGGCGTAAAACTCCCCTCTTGAAATGCACTCGACCAAAGACACCTACCAGGGCTGTACTAAAGTATCCGTTGACAAGCCCACCACCCATGCAATGATAGAAAAAATATCTATATTTTTGAAGGCCTCCAAGGGTAAGGGCATCTGGGGTAGCTTGTTTGAAGGTAGCCCACTCTTGAGATTCTCTCACAAGAATTTCAATATATAACTTTTGGAGGCAAATCTCTCCATTTGTTTGCTCAGGATGACATTGCGAACGAAATAGCCCTTGGGTGGAACCTGCTATGACGTGAAGGCTGCTTGCACATCTTCCTTCAATATGGAAAAAAGTTTGTGTCCCGAAGCATCTAGCACCTACTTGGATGTAGGTTGGTAATTTTGTGCAATGGAATATATCAACTCGGGACAATGATGAGCAGGTGGGGTTAAAAACTAGTAGATTTGGGAGTAATATGTAGTGGCTCTCTTGTTTTCTAGCGTGAGCCTGCTCATCATGAATTCTATGGTGTGTCGAAGATCAGATACACCCTTAGAGAGTTGCGTGTCTTGGATCTTCTCCCACCCATCAATTGGTGGCTCCATAAGCTGCTTTTTAGGTCGAAGGAGAAGATTTAGCTTCTTCGGAGCGTGCCTTTTCTCTTCCTTCCCCTTCTTTGTCTTTTTAGGGCCTGCAACTTTGAGCTCTTTCCCCTTCTCCTTAGAGTTTTTATTTCCCATGATGCTAGTGATAGCGGTAGGGTTCTTGATACAAAGAGCTTAAATGCGAATGGCCAGATGCAAAGGACGGGAGAGTTGTAGAATATCTGAAGGCTCTTAGTTTAGCTCTAACTGATGGACAAATAACTTCCCTCTTGAAAAGAACTCACTTTTATAGCCTAAAAAGGCAACCACCTAAATTTATGGCACCTACTAAAATTAAATTTGTACTTCGAACGATGGAGGTTGCCGTATTCTCAAACCACTTTTGCAACGACGTGGTACATAGGGCTGCATGCTTTGATGATTACACTTCATACTGGAGACGCCACCCGCTGCCACCTCGTACCTTGGTGTGAGCTTTTCCTTTCCCTTTTCTGACTCGGGAAGTGCTCCACCACCCTTTTGCCTTAAATTTGTCCACTTTATACTCCTTTGAAGGCCATTCTCGGCATGTTCTTCGAGGCACATTCTGAATTTCCACCTCGTGCATGTTCGGCTCGGTGAAGTTGAACTTTAATGCTAAAAATGCTTCATGGCAAACCTTTGGTTCAAACTACTTTTTGGGGCCAAAGTACTTTTCTTTGCCGTGTTGCCATTCTGTCTTACGAAGGTCGTCGAAGCTCTCCCTTTGAAAACTGCTTCGCAAAAATTTTGCCCGAAGTAGCTACTGAAATACTTCGGGTGCGAAGCTCTTTTCGTGCCTTTCGTAACCTTCTTTGTAACAAACCTTCTTGTACTTGCTACTTCACATCAGAAGTTCCTTTAAGAGGATTTGGAATTGGTATTTGGATTTTTTGATCTTGGAAGAGACTGTATATACAAATGGAAAATATATACAGAAGTACATATACACATTTTTTTTTTTAAACAGAAAGGAATCGAATTATACTTAGTAGTGAAAAGTCTTCAGATGAAGACCATTGACAGAGATTGGCAGAACTTGACCATCTGCATCTTTGAGGATGAATGAATTTGCCGAGTTCACCTTCATAATTTTGAATGGCCCATCCCAAAAGGTGTCCATCTTGTCATGATTCCCAAGCTTGGCCTTCCAAGAGTCCCACTTCAATACCAGGTCTCCCACATTGAATGTGCGATCGGATGATTTTTTCTTGAACCAGTCTCGGATGACCTGAGTATGCTTAGTGAAGTTCTAGTATGCTTCTTCATGATCTTCCTCCAGTCACAGTAGCTGGGCTAACCTATTTTCCATTGGACTAATTCCATATTTTTCTTCTAACAGCTACAGTGTAGGGATCTCAACATGGATGGGTAAGATGGCTTCCTTGCCATATACTAGGGCATAAGGCGAAGTCTTGATTGGATTTTTTACAGAAATCCAATTGACCCACAAGGCCCGATCTATGAGCTTCCTTAGCATTCTCAACATAGTCTTGTTGGTGGATTCTACCAAGCCATTGCCTTGTGGATAATAATTGGAGGATACTTTATGATATATCCCATACCTGTAGAGGAATTCATTGATTTTAGTGCCTGTGAAGCCAGGGCCATTATCTGTGATGATTTCTTTGGGGATGCTGAACCTAGTGATCAATCCTTCTAGGAAGGTGACTACAGTCTCTTGATCTACATGCTTGGTGGGAATCGCTTTGGCCCACTTGGTAAAGTAGTCAGTTGCAGTCAAGATGAATTTATGTCCTACGGAGGAGTTTGGTGATACGACTCCTATAAAATCCAACCCCCATTGCTGAAAGGGAGTTTCTACCTGTATCGGGTGAAGGGGCATCAAAGCATTTCTACTTTAGCCAATGAACTTTGACACTGCTCGCATTTACGACAAATGACGAAGGCATCAGCGAAGAGTGTGGGCCAATAATAACCCACTTTGATGATCTTTAGTGTCATCGTTCTTCCCGTGAAGTGACCTCCAGATAGCCCTGAATGGAAATCTCCTAGGAATTTTCTTTTATCATCATCTTTGATGCATTTGAGAAGGATCCCATCAATATTCTTGAAAAATAGGCCTTCGGGGCGTAGAGTGTATCGGGAGGACCGCATCCTAAAATGTCTCCACTATGAAGCATTCAGATGCGAAGGACAACTGCCAATGTTGAAATATTCAACTATTTCACTGACCCAATCTTTCTCGTCCTCCTCGTGGTTAGCGAAGCATTCTTCGACTGGTAAATCATCCTTTTGAGGTTCTACAGCTTTGGCCACTGTGTTCTTCGCTAATTCTTGACATAATGCATGACCGTGAACCAATTTGGTGGGCTTGATCTCAATGTCAAACTCCTATATTTTGTTCACCCAACCGGCCCTTTTACTTCCCAATTCTCCTTGGATGATGAAGTTGCGCACGTCGGGGTGAATGACAAAGACTGTGACCCGACTTTGAGAGATGAACTATTTGAACTTTCTGAGGGATTTCATCACCACATGCACCTGACATTCTATGAAATTATATTTCTCTTCATGGGGATTGATCACTTGGCTCAAAAACACGATGGGGCGTTCCTCGCCATCTTCCCCCTTTTGTGTCAGGACAATAGCATAACTTTCAGGTTCCCCTATAGCATATAGGATGAAATCTTGACTGTAATCTGGATTGATCAAGACCAACGCCTAAGTGATTCAAGTCTTAATCTCTTCAAAAGCTTCTTTTATTTCTTCGGTCCAGCTAAATTTTGTGCCCTTCTTCAGGATTTGGGACATTGTGTTGATGACTTGGGCGGAGTCGAGGATGAACTTTCTTACAAAGTTAATTTGACCAAAGAAGTATTGAAGCCCTTTCTTGTTTGCTGGGAGCGGGAGCTTCATTAGAGCTTTAGATCTATCAGGATCTACAGCAAGCCCCTTTTCTGATATCACGTGTCCCATCAAATTTCCTTCACAGATTGTGAATATGGAATTCTTTGGATTAATTGAGATGCCAAACTCTTGGTATTTTTTGAAAACTTGTTGTATATGTAGTGGATGATCCTCCCTTCTTCGAGATAAAATGGTCATGTCATCCAGATAAATGATGATGACCTTATTTAGAAGCTCACCAAAAGCAAGATCCATTGCTCTCTGGAAAGTGGCCCCAGCATTCGAAAGGCCAAATGGCATTCGTTGGTAGGAAAATGTTCCCCACTTGGTGGTGAATGCTGTTTTGTGTTGGTCTTCATCCCTAACCTAGATCTGATTGTATCCAAAAAAACCATCGAGTAGAGAGAAGCGTTGAGCTCCAGCCATTGAGTGCAAAATTTGATCAATTTGTGGGAGAGGATAGTGGTCCTTGAGGGATGCCTGGTTTAGGTTGTGAAAGTCCATGCATAACCTGATATCTCCATTCTTTTTTTTGACTGGGACCAGGTTTACTACCCATGAAGAGTGCTTGATGGGATATATAATATTTTCCTTGAGCATCTTCAAGAGTTCGGCCTTAATTAAGACTTCGATCTTGGGATTCACCGGTCTTTACTTTTATTAGAATGGTTTCACCCCCTCCTACAACTTGATTGTGTGTTGAACCAGCTATCGATTGTATCCTCGAAGATCTTGATAAGACCAAGCAATTATATCAAAAAAAATTTTGCACAGGTTTTGTATCTATTCTATCTCTTTTGAAGTGCAATCAGTCCCCACCTTTATTGCTTTCCCAGGTTCAAGCTCCAAATATTGATACTATTTTTCATTGACTTTGATCATGTGAGAGAGAGCTCGATCATTTCGATCAAAGAGGCTTTCAAGGGTGATTAGTCCCTTGGGAACATGGTTATTCTTTAATTGAATCAGCCCTTCATACTCTCCTTCATTAGAGCTTCGGTCTTCGACTGTGGTGGCTTCTTGGATCAAGAAATTTACAATCTACTCATCGTTATCAAAAACTTGCCAATGCAAATCCTTGTCTGGGATAGAGGGTCTATAGATCATCCTCACAGCTCTAGGCTTGTGCACCATGTCTTCTGTTGGAGAGTATTTGGCTGCGATGGATGCCAGAACATCGACATTTTGGTTCATCTCTCGTGGGATTGACTATAGATTGAGAGATTCAAACTGATTGAATGGGTCCCATACCCTGTCGCAATATGATTTTAGATAATGCTTCTTTGAAGTAAACTTATTTGTGACCTGGTTGCAAACCATTTTAGAATATCTAAATATTTTGAGATGCTTTATGCCTAACTTATCAAATTTCTTAAGTCCTAGATATAATGCTTCATATTCTGTTGCATTGTTAGTGCAACTCCATGTCAACTGGTAGCAATATTCCTTTTGCTCTTCAAAGGGTGAAATTAGAAGAATCCCTAGCCCAACACCATTTTTACATCGAGCACCATCGAAGAATAACTTCCATAGTTCTTCTTGGGCACTTGTTCTATTCATGGGTTGGGAGTGGTTTTTTGGCTTGGCGATCGCATAACATCCTATTTTGGTCTCCACCATGGCGTTGAAGTCTGCCAATGAAAACTCATCTTCACAACTTAACTGCGCTAGAGACTCCTCGACCAGATCTACCTACTCTATTTCCTCCACCATTGCATTCACTGGTTCGTTGCTTTCTTCCTCGGACATCTTCTGTACAAGAAAGGAAGAAGGCTTTTCATTGTAGATCTTTACCTTCTTTCCTTTGTATGGAATCTCCAGATGGGAGTAATCCATAAACAAATATCCACCTAGCTTTGCCATGAATTCCCTCGACAAGCACATACTAAAATATGGCTCCAAGTCAACTACCACTACCTCTTGTATGACTGTGATCTGAGGCATCTTATGTAGTCGAATAGGAATGTCCTTGATCACCCCTATAGTCTTCACTAGAGTACCATCCAACTGGAGTACACCTTGGTTGCTTCACGTATACTCCATCCCTATTTCTTCGTAGACTACTCTTGGCATTACTATTGTAGCGGCCCTAGAGTCGATCATGCAATTATGCACAATATACCCTTCCATTTGTAGGGATAGGTAGAATGGAGGTGGTCTTTTTCTTCCCCATAATTGACATGGATAGGGTCTATACCAAGGCTAGCGGTGCTACATTTTTTACCTTAATTATCTTTAATGATTCCTGTAGCAGGTCTACTTGTCCAGGAAGTTGCAGAGCATCGTACAGGCTGATCTTGGTTGGAATCTTCTTCAATTCCTCTACAATATTATATGCCAGGGATTTGGGTGCTTCGGGCTCCTTTCTGGGCTCATATCTTATGCGATATTGCTCTATAGCTTCCACCCTTTTTTGCTAAGTCAGCGAAGGAAACTTGAGTTTTTCCTTAGCCTGTTCCTTGGTTTCTGCCTAAGACAGTTCATCAGAGGCCTTTTGAGCCTTTCCTTTGGTTGGTGCAGGCGAAGGACCTTCACTCGAGGCTGAAGTAGATGATTGTCCTTTCTCAAGCTAAACTTGCTCCTTTACAGGAGCCAGCTGAGTAGCATCTACTTCTATTATCTTTTTTCCTCCTTGGGTAAGTACTGCAATAGGCTCCTCTTTGCCAATTGTCAAGTTGTGACTTATCTGCCTAATGATGTTTACTTGACCGCTGTGACTACTATTTTCCAGTGTTTGTACATAGTGTTGGTGCAGGGTGCAGGCATTCTCTTCATGTGGGTCATTGCACATAGAACACCAATACACATAGTCGAAAGTGCTTGAAGCCTCATCAATTACAGCATTTCTCGTCGAAGCCTTCCTTTGCTGGACTGCTTGGTCCTTGGTAAGTGCAAGTGTAGGATAAGATATTCTTGGTAGGAACTCTTCTTGTGCTTGCTTATTTTTTACAATGGTCATGTCATTAGACAACATCTAAACCGTAGAGTTCAGAGACTGCATTTCTTGTAGAATTTTGGTTTGTATATCATTGGATTTCGGAGCGAGTGGTAATGGAGCCATCGTCGGTATTGGAGGAAGGGCAAGATGTTGAGGTGGTGCTGGTAGTACGGGAAATGCCGAAGAGAGAGTGGGCTATGGAGTTGAAAATGTAGGGAAATGAATTTATGGAGCAGTGATTTGAGACACGATAGGGTTCAAATTCCAAGATGAGATCGAGAGTGCAGGAGTTATGGAGATTTACGAAGTGACTACGCTTGTGTATTGGAATTTTATGAATTCAAGAAGTATAGGCATCGACATCCTTTGGGGAAGCTTGCCCACAACTATTAAATCCATCTCCACTCTCTTGGCTAACTCATACAACACAAGAAAAGTATTAACATTAGAATATCTTACCATGAGACTGATATCAAGATTGAAATCCCAAAGGAAATAGAGTGTTGCAGCTTCATCGGTTGGCCGAAGTCCAACTGGTACTCTCTACCAGATTCGAGCGAACCTAATATTGAAATTTGCAATTTCTTCTTGTGGATGTCTTTTGATCGAAGTGAACTGATGCAGAAGAGAAGTAGGATCGAAAGACTCATTGAAGTTTCCCATAATTTTTCTAGCTAACTGGTCCCATCCCGTAATGCTACCGGGTGGTAGAGATCTATACCAATAGAGGAGTTTTCCTCTAAGGGAAAGAACCAGAAGCTTTACCATAATTTTTTCTTTTGTAATGTCATGGATCACCGCCAGAGATATTATGTCCTGGATATGCTCTAGGGCAGTCTTCCCAGTTCCATCGAACGTTGGGATCTTCTTTATGGTAGCAGGCGACACTTGCCCTTGTCCTATTATATTTAGTGGTGATAAGGAATCCCATGATGGGCACAACCTGGGTGGTTGTGGCTGCTGCATTTGTTGTTGTTGTTGTTGTTGTTGTGGCTGTTGTGCCATATTCGCTCCTAGATTTTTAGAAATCAAAATTCTTGAAGCTCCCCTTTGACTGCTAATAGGACAACTAATAGGAATAGAGGGACTAGAATGCTTTGGAGAGTTGGGAGGATTGGGAGGAAATCTAGATGTTGTACTATCAGAAGTTGAGCTTTGTCTGTCAATAGAGGATGTTCCTTGTAGCAGTGATTAAGAAGTGATCAACCTTGATTATTCCCCAAAAGTGTCAATATATAGCTCAAAGAACTCGGTTTATTCTCCTCTATTCTTAACTTTCCATTTTGTTTGCATGAAGGCACAGACTTTTGGTACCGATATTTACGACTTAAAGATTTTTGGGTAAACAGAGTCGCCAAATGCTAAAATTCTTTCAATCGGTCCTCACTACCACTAATCAGGTGAGACTGACTGGGTCACATCGAGAACTGGTTGGAACTATTAGCCTAGGTGAAGATAGGTTTTTCATTAAAATATGGGACCTTGACTGGTTATGAGTCTTTCTAAGACAGATACAGTCTATCCCATCGGGCGTGCCAAAAACTGTTGGTCATCAAATCTGCCTAGGTAAGGATTTTGAGTAAATGTATGCGCCCTAGACCTAGACCAACATTGAAAGGCCAAAGGGAAGAGATGCCCCTCATGCCAATCTTCGAAGAAAGGTCGACTCATATACTAAACTACTTGGGTGTTTGAAGACAAGAGTGCAGGAAAGAGATAAAAGGGGTTAGGGTTAGAGAAATCGATAATGTAAGGTGGGAGAGAATAGGAAGCATGATCACCAGCTAGAAACTTGAATAAAAGCAAAGAACACCAAAGATAAATGGAAGGAATGCAATATCAATTTTCCTATGTATCCTTCGGGTGAGTTTCAGGGTACATTCCCTGATCACACATCGGACACAGGATTTAGCATCCAACATACAAACAAAGAAAGACAAAATAATCAAGCATAGAAGGCAACATAAAAGAAAGCCAATACGATGTCTTTCAAAACCTATGTATCCTTCAGAATGAGTTTTAGGACATAGTCCCAGATCACACACTAGATGCAGGATTTAGCATCCAACATACAAACGATGAGAGATAAAAGAATCAAGCACAAAAGGCAGCATAAAAGAGAAGAATTGAGATCAAAGCCTTTTAGTATTAATCGTAGGACATCAAGTTACAATAGCTTTCTAGAAGATAGTTCCACCCATCCTTTTCCATTACAATGCCTAGGTTTTTATAGAGGACCTGGGCCTTTAAATCATAATTACATAGCAAAGAAGAGTACACCCTCGAGCCCTGAGAATCGGCTCCTCGAGGCTCTCGTGACCGATATTTCAATTTTGTTACCAAAAATGGCAACTGAAACTGGGTCAACCATGGAAAGGTGCATTGATGAGCTGTTTAGACATCCTTGGTCTTCGGGTGCAGTGCTCGAGTGGCCGCCATGCTCATCGGGATCTCCATCATGGCTTGATACTTCATTTTTTATTGCCAAAAATGAGCAGCGAGCTTGCTGGGCATGAAAATTTGCATTTATGAGGCACTTGATCACCTCAAGAAAATACCTAGCTTGGAACGCATGCCCGTGAAGTGCTTTGCTAATTTTTCATTCACAACTTCACTTCGCAATGGTTCTGAGCCGAAGCAAAACTCCTCCTTGGATTATACTTCGCAAAACCGAGCTTTGCATATCTTCTTTGGGGTTGATTTGTGCCAAAGCATATCTACTTTGCAAAATGGCCTTCTTTGTCCTTGTTGATTTGCTGACAAAACTACTTTGCTAATGCCTTGGAGAAATGCTTCGCTTCGATCTTCTTTCAAAATTGTGGTTCGAGAAGGTTTTGGCAAAAGCAATTGTCTTCAAAAGATGTTGCGGTTCCTTTACTTTGAGTAGAAGTACTTCGCACAAAATTATCCGAAACAAATGCTTCGCAATGAGATTTTTGCAAAGTAAAAAAATGGTTCGCTAATGGAGGGGCCCGAAGTGAGTACTTCAACAACTTCCTGGAGAAGTACTTTCAATGCTCCCTGAGTTTTGCTTCACTAATTTTCTTGCCGAAGTGACTGATGGAAATACTTCGGATGCGAAGTAGTTTTCTTGCCTTCTTCTTTGTATTTCTCTTCGGCACACTGCTTCACAAAAATCTTGCCCGAAGTAGCTGCTTGAAGCGCTTCGGGCCCGAAGTTCTTATATTGCTATCCTTGTATACTACTTCGGTGATATTACTTCACAAAAAAACTCCACCCAAAGTAGTATTGAAAATGCTTTGGGTGTGAAGCTCTCTTTTCTTCTAAATGCCACTTCACTCATTTTTTGCCCGAAGTAGCTGCTAGAAGCGCTTCGGGTGCGAAGTAGTTTCATTTTCTTTTTCTTGTGTTTTACTTCGACGAAAACTACTTCGCAAAAATTTTACCTGAAGTAGTGTTGGAAATGCTTTAGGTGCGAAGCTATTTTTATTTTCCTTCGATGAAGCTCTTTTCTCTAGCTTGTTTGACAGCGAAGTTCTTTCTTTTCTACTTTATGTAAAAATGGGTGGGATTGGAAGCCAAAATTGCTACAACTTTTCAAAATAAAAATAATAAAGCAAAAAATTTACACAACACTATACAAAACTTGTTTCTTTTTTCTACTCCTTGAGAAATGTGACAAAATTGTCAACAATTATATCATTTGTAATTCTTCTAAACTTCTTTCATCTAAAGCATTTAATTGTTCCAACCTAGTATTTTGTGTTTGATCCAAATCCATGACCAATTCTCCCATTGTGCGAAGAGTTTCAATTTCAAATTCAATAAGAATAATGGCTTGATTCCAATAGACCATTTTATAGGGTGATAGCCCTATGGTGGTTTTCCAAGTTGTGTTATATGTCCATGCAACTTCTTTCATTCTCTCTACCCAATAAACCTGATTGATGGCTACAATTTTTGTTATAATTTTTTCAAGCTCTCTATTTGTAACCTCTACTTGTCCATTAGCTTTAGGATGATATGGTGATATATTTCTATGTTTAATTTGATATATTTTAATAAAATAATTTACCACATGGGAGGTAAATTGAGGATCTTGGTATGAAACCTATTCTCTTGGTTCTCCAAAGCATTGCATGATATACGAATAAAGGAAATCAACTACAACCTTAGACTATGCTCATGGTAAGTCTTTTAATTTAACCCACTTGGTGACATAATCCATGCACACAAGTATATGTTTATTTCCTTCACTTGGAGGATCTATTGGGTCAAAAAAGTCAAAATCCTATTTCTTGAGTGATTCAAACATTATTTGTTGTACTAAAGGCATCTCCATTGTGTGTGTAAGTTTACTAGCCCTTTGATAAACATCACATTGGTCAAAAAACCTATGGTAATTCTTACATATAGTAGGAAAAAATAACCTGGTTAAAGTATTTTACTAAATGTTATTTGAGCACCTTAATGGCCTCCACAAGGTTCTTCATGTGTTGCCCAATTGATGTCATATACATCATATTCTTGCACATATCTTCTAATCACATGGTCAGGACAAGATTTAAATAATGCTCCATTGATCCACATATAAGGGATAATTTGATGTACTAACTTCTTACACTCATACGATGTGAAAATTTGTGGTATTTTTCTTTTTACCAAATAATTTACAATATGAGAATAAGAAAGAGTGAAAACTGAAAGAGAAAACAAATTTTCATCTAGAAAATTATTGAGAATTAATTTATCATCATCAAATATATGCATACGAGATAAATAATCTACAATGAAAGTATCCTTGTTTGCTTTATCTATAATTGCGACATTAAATTCTTGCAACAAGAGCAACCATAAAACCACTTTTCCTTGTATTGTAGTTTTATTCATCAAATATTTGATGATAGAGTGGTTAGTTTGGAAAAATACTTTATAACCTATTATATCAAGTTTGAATTTATTAATGTCATGAACTACAACTAGGAATTCTTTCTCAATAAGCGTATAGTTGAGTTCTTCCCCATGCAAGTTTTTGATCACATAATTTATGGCATAAGGTATTTTATTTTCAATTTGTTGTAGTAGTTCTCCTATTGCATAACCTGAAGCATCACAATGTATATAGAAGGGTAATTACCAATTTGGACCTCTTAAAATGGGAGAGATGATTAATTTTTATTTTATAATTTTAAAGGCTTTTTGACATTATTTTGTCTATTTAAACTCACTTTCTTTTGTTAAGAGTTTGAGCACAGGATATGTAATCTTGATAAAATATTTAATAAACCTATGATAATATCTTACATGTCCAAAAATACTTCTTACCATTTTTTGTGTATATGGATGTTGGAGGGATTTGATAACCTAAATCTTTGCAGTATCTACTTTAACACCTTCTTCAAATACATAATGTCGTAAGACAACACTTCCTCTCATCATCATGGAGTATTTTTCATGGCTCAAGGAGATATTTTGTTCTTGATATCTAACAAGAATATTTTGTAAGCTCAACAAAGTATCTTCAAATGTGTTACCATTAAATATGAAGTCATCCATAGACTTCTATACATTCGTTGATTAAATCAGAAAAATAGCCAAAACAATCCTTTGAAAAGTGATAGGTGCATTGCATAGTCCAAAGGGTAGTAATTTGTAAGCATAGGTACCTATAGGGCATGCAAAAATTATCTTCTCTTGATCCTTCTCTTATATTGAGATTTAATTGTACCCACTAAATCCATCCAAGAAGTAAAACTACTTATTCCCAACCAAGGTATCAAGGACTTGATCAATGAAGGGTAAAGAAAAATAGTCCTTCTTTGTCACATTTTTATAATCCACAAAAAATATTCATTTCCCATTCCTTTTGGGAACTATTACTAATGGTGATACCCATTGGCTATCAGATATTGGATATATAAATCCTTCATTCAATGCCTTAATAATATCTTCTTGAACTATGTCTTTCATGGCTGGATTCAGCCTTCTTTGATATTTTCTTACTAGATGACAACCTTATTGGATGAAGATACAATGGTTACAAACATTTGGGTGTATTCATTTTGTATCCTCATAGTTCCACACAAATGATGTTTGATGTTTTCTAAGTACATCTAACAATTGTGAGTCTTTTATGTTTGTGAGTGCATTGTTAATGTTTAGAGTTTTTCCACGTGTAATATCTATTTTTTTGCAATTTTTAGTATTTGCATCTATTCCCATTATCTTACACAAAAAAAATTATTGATAGTTATAGGGTACCAATTTATGAGATTGACTTGTACCTACTTCATCATTAGACATGGTAGATTCATGTGGACAATTAGTGTTTTATTCTTGGTCTTCCTTTTGATTATCTAAAAGTAGTGGTAGTGGTCCCTCAATATCTTGTTATAGATGTTAACTTAGTAAATTAATTGATAGAGTTTGAATATCATCCAAGTCATTAGGAAAATCATACCAAAGTTGGTTTGATAATATTTCATCTATTGTTGACTCTAAAAATAAGCTAAGGTCCTTAGTGTTTTTACCATTGGAAATCATTATATTTCTAGAACTAAAACTAATGTAGGCAATATATATTGCAATCCATGGTCATCCTAGGATTAAGGTATATCCCTCTAATTTATTCTTTGGTTGTAAAACCATGAAGTCTATAGGATACTCCCATGAACTTACTAAAACTATGATGTTTTCTATCTCTCCTAGTTTGATAGTGGACCTGTCTACATGTTGAAGCACTATAGAATGTGGTTGTAATTCATATAACCCTAAGGATTTTTTATTTCCTTAGTCATAACATTGATGGCAGTCCCTAGGTCCACTAGGACATTATATAAGGTTATCTCACCAATATGGACTGTGAGTATAGGTTCCCTAGGATCTACATATTTTAAGTAATCTCCCTCCAGTTATTATTTTCGATAACTATCGAGTAACTTAGTTTAAGGATTTTTTTTTTTTTTTATTCTTGAATTTTTTGGGCACATACTCTTTATTACTTTGAAGTAGATGATAATATCCTTGATGGCCTATAAAAGAGGAATTTTAATGATAACATTTTCTAGCTCTTGTAGAAAATTGAAGGTTGGTTTAGCAAGTTCTTTAGTCATTGCCAACCTTTAAAGAAATGAGATTTCTAATTATTTATTTTGAGGAGTTTGAAACTCTTTTTTTTTCTAGTATATTATATGGTAAATGTTGTCTCATATTCAAAATTTTCATCTTTTTCTATCTTTTCAAATGAGTTTTGGATCAATTCTTCAATTTCTATGAAAGTTACTTTATTACACAACACCTTTCTAGACCTTAAATTGATATGTTGGAAAGGTACTATAGATTTTAAAAATGCTTCATTGGATTCATAAACTTGTTGAACCATTTCATTGTTATTAGGATTGGGTAGCAGTTGAGCTAGTAGAGGTGGTTTTTTAGGAAGATTACTCACATTATTTGGAGGTGGTAGGAGTCTATTTTGAGGGGTTTGTCCCTTGAATTGATTTTGAAATTTTTTTGTTGGGGTCCCTCTTGATTATATTGGTAATTCATATTTTAACTAGGCACATTCTTATTTTGTCCTAATATTCCTTGATTCCATGGAGGTAGACTACCATAAGGGTTGGAAATAATTTAAGCCCATGGTGGCATATTCCATTCTTGAGTAGATGGATTTTAGTTTGTTCAGTTTGGTGTATTTGATCAATAGTTAGGTCTTTGCTAGTTGGAATAATTATAATTGGATCAATTAGATGGACCGTTGAATGGGTTACTTCTTCTTTGGTCTACAAAGTAAATATCCTCTACTTCCTCAACTTCAAGCTCTTTTATAGCAGATTTTATAGTTGAGATATATTTACAGTTTTCAATATTGCGATCCTTGTCACAAATATTACAGCTAGTAGAAATATTGGAAATATTTGTGATGTTAAGAAAACATTCCCTTAGATTGTGCCTTTTCTACATCTATGACAATATGTTCCTCCATATATTGCTCTTTAGATTTATTTTCCATGAGGTCAAGAGATGTAGTTAATGTGCTCAACAAATTAGTCTTCAAACTTTTCAATATTTTACCAATTTTCATTCTTGTCACTCCTCCTCCTATTGATGGGTATTTGCTATTCCTAAGTGGCTTATTTCTTGATTAATTTTTCCAAAGGTTCACAATTTATTCAAATACCATTTGGTGGATATACCTCTTATCCATAAGGTTTAATATGTCAAGGAAATATTCTTTTAATCCTTTTAGGAAAATTTATTTCAAGATTTATTTATCTAGATCAATGTTCACTCTAGACCCCACAAACTAAAATCTTTCAAGGTAGTCCTTGAGAGATTCTTCCTCTCACTAGTTCATGCAAAATAATTCAGATTTCTTATCCCTAGCTCTATATTAATACTGATACCTCTCAAGGAATATATTTTTTAATCCATTTTATCCATCCCATCATCTACAAACACTCTTGCCTAAATCCATAAACCATATTAAGGCTGCATTCATAAGTATGGAGGGAAATGGTCATAGTTTCTGCTCATTAGTGGTGTAAAAATAAGCTTGGTATACCACTTTGAATTTGAAAAGTAATGCATCAAGATATTAATGTGATTTTTCCATGGACTATAGGCAAAATAACAATAGAAAAGGGATTTGGTTCCCTTGTTATCCTATCTTCTAGAGAAGGAATTGGAAAGAAAAAAAAAATTCTCTACCTATTTCTCCTTTGGTTTCTTTCTACTTCTCAGTGATCATTATTTCTTTACCTATTCCTTCTATGGTCTCCCTCTAATTCCCCATGTTCACTACTATGATCATCCATAATTGATTAAAAAACTTATAGGATTGGACAAGGTATAGGATCAAAAAATATAGTGGAAGGATCTATATGATTATCAAATTTAGGTTTTGGTAATATAAATGTTTCAATATTTTGATATAGTGGAGTTAATAGAGAATCCTCATTTGTCCAAACTATAATTTTAGTCTTATTTGGTCTAGAAATGTCAAGCTCTTTACTAGATTTTCCTCTAAATTTCTTGTAGATACCCAAAATTCGCACATGTCTACTTTTACGTACTTGTAGATCTGTATGAACACTTGTAGGTTTGCATAGACCATACTAGACCCCTCTAGGATATTTTAGACTAGCATAAACCATTATAGACCATTGTAGACTACTCTAGACCAGTGTAGACCACTCTAGATCAATGTAGACCACTCTAGACTAGTGTAGACTGCTCTAGACTATCATAGACCTTTGTAGACCTACATAGACCATCTCATTGTTCTATAGGCACGAAACCCTACTAAATTACACAATTCATGTCCTAACCACCTTATATCTATTATGATGTCATCTATCAGCTCCTTAAGGCAACCTAAGCCTTTTCCCATACCTAATTAGGACCCCATGAGACTATTACTTCCTAAAAATCATAATTAAGTTAATTGAATTTCTAATTGTAAAGTCACTTTTTTACTTAAGTGTACTTTATGACTTTAAAAAGTTAATTAAGATCCAAAACCCAAATTAGTCCTAATTATTCCCTCACACATGTGTGCACATTAGGTTAGTTAGGATATTTCCTATAAATCCTAACTAAATCCTAATCTAACCTAGGAGTTAGCTAGCCCTAGTTAACCCTAATATCTCCTCACACATGTGTGAGGATGAGATGTTTCTTTAGGGAATGTGGGAATGACACATCCTCAAAACCTAACCTAACCTATAATTGAATAGAATCTAGGGTTTGGTCTACCTAACCACCCCCCCTGACCTTAGCTTTTCCTATAAATAAAGGGTCTCCCTATCATTATCTCTCTCTTCCTTTTAGCTAACTTACAGAAACTCTACCAAAATCCTTCTAGAATCCCTTATTTTGATTGTGGATGGTACAAACAACATCCAACCATCCCAAGAGCCCATCTAAACAAAGGATCTCCATCATAAGGCACCTACAGCTGGGTTCACTCCCTGACTTGTGAATTCAGGTTCTAGATCATCCCTTTCCATATGAGTTGGTTGTACAACTTATTTATAGTAGAAAAAACTTTAGGTAACCTTTATTTCATTTTATTATAGCATTTACACTTCATTTTGGGATTTATTTCATGCTTTTGATATCATTTTTTCTTCATCAATATGGAGCATGATAGATTATAGGCCCCCAAGAAAACTAATGCTATTTTTTAGGCCTTCTAATAGTAGTAAACATCATCACAGTAGCAAATACAATAGTAGAAAAAACACCCAGTGGTGGCACACACACATCAAATCCCACCTACATTCAAGGCATACCAAGAGAAACCATAAAAGTGTTTCACATATTTTTGAAATAGAAAGCATATTCACCCTGTAATATTATATCAAATTCTTAATAAAATTAGTTGAAAGTATATCTAAGCATTTTGATTTGTTATAGTTAATTTGCCTGATCAAATTGTAGCCTTTGGTATGCTTCATTATGGCATGCTCGATTTGACCACCCAAAATATGTTATATTAGGCTATCTTACTACAAATATGATATAATTTTGGTTTTTTGTGATTGTTACAGGATCTCTAAAACATTGAGACACCTCTCAGGTCATAAGAATAGGAGTTTTAGGCTCCTAAACATGGTTTTCCCCCCGACTTGCAAATCCAAGGCCAAATCTCCCCTTGACCTATGATTTTTGAAAAAACTACTCTACAAACCCCAAGATAGCAAGGATTCATAGCTGAGGACTTGAAAAAAAATTATATTTCACTTTAGAAAACAAATATTCCCCTTATAATCCTATGGGGTGTCATTTATTTGCAAGACTAGTTTTCTAACAAATGTATTGTGTTGGTATATCAAAATCCTAATTCAAACATAGAAAATTAGGGTTTCAAATTGATATAAAAATAGTTAGAATATTTCATTTTAAGAAATATTTTTAGACATAATTAGATTATAATTTTTCAAATCACTTTATGTCTTTATTAATCGCTTTTCAAGTTTCCTATCAAATACATTTAGAGTAAACCTCTCTTTACATCTACATGTAAAATCATGTTTCAGGCTTTGTTCCAATCCAAATTGACAAATGACATTTTACATTATTCAAAATTTTCTCTTCAAAATTTGCATCTAGGGTTAGATTCAAAATCTATTCACTTCACCTTGTAAAGTTCCTTTCCTTCAAAAAGGTATTTTCAATTTCTTTCTCCTTTCAAATGTTGCATCTAACGTAGAATTTTTAAGTTCTTCTTGTATCACTTGCATCACTTGCATCTCAAAACACATCTAGTTTAAGAAATTATTTTCTTTCACATTTTAAATCCTCAGGGTAACTTACATTGTCTTTACGCAAATATCTAAAGTAGAACTTACAATTCTCTCCAATACATGTGGATAGGACATCTTCCTTCTCATGTGTTTTAGTTTGCCTATTTCCCTATTTTACTAGATCAGTTTTATTTTCAAAAAGGCATCTAAGATTAGATTCTCTTTTTTTTCCAAAATTTAATTAGACACTTGTTTTATTTTCAAAATATGCATCTAGACCTAGATTTCTTTTTGAAAAGGCATTTAATTAGTTGTAACTTTACTTTCACATCATTGTTAAACAACTTAGACCCATACACTTACATGGTACATATAGTGGTGAGACAAGATTTAATCCCTAATCCATCACTCGAGACTGATGAGGTAGGAGTTTCACCCTCCACCAAATCACCCCCCTAGACACCTAGTAGCCCCACAAGAGTAGTTTTCTAGACTTCATCACTAGAAAAATACCCCAATTTTGAGATTGGTCTTCTAAAATTCATCACTGGAAGGAGCCTTTAGAGTGGGATAGGATTATACACCTTCATTCACAAGGCTTACATAATCAATGAACATGGTAATTGTCATTATTGACTAATCATGCCTAAGGGTGAAGAAAAAACATAGGTATACTGATAGTAGGTCTTAGACAGTACCACCTCTTCTCATGAGAGGATACAATGAACTCATTTTAGCATTTTGAGTTATTTACATTTTAGCATCCTTTTTTATGTACCTTTACATTAGGTCACCATTTGCTTGTTGAAGCATTTATCTATTTTGTGCATCTTTGGGTGTTGCAGGAGGGTTTGTGTTTACAAAATTCATTTTTTATATACAAGTTCAACTCACTTCCAATCATACTTCCTAGGATATTATAACATCAAAAACACATAAAATAAAGTAGCATTTTTTTTTTGCATTTATAACTGACTCTAGTTATATGTTGTTTGCATGCTCACACAAACTAGTTTCAACACATTCACTTATTGGAAGTCCATATAGGGACTATTTTCAGCCTATAATTTTTATTTTTGTGTATTTTTCACACTCATAGTCCAATTCACCCATTGCCCTACGAATTCACTATTTAGATCACCCCCAACCTAAGATTTCAAATTTTTAGACACATAAAAATCATAGAAAATACTGGGTTGCATAAAAACCCCACACGGATCATACCTAGAACACAAAATTTCTATTTATGTGTAGTTCTAAGCACCAATCCTTAATATATGGTACCATGCATATTATCACCCGTAGATAGGCACATGAACAAGCACACCTTGGGGAAGAAGTGACTAGCACTCCTTCTAGCCAATCCATCCTCCCTCCTTCAGCCATAAAGGGTAAGTCTATGCTCATAGAAGACCTCTTTGCAGTAATAGATCCATTTAGTAATATGTCTCATGGAAAGACCTCTACATACGAAGATGCTTTTGCCACATCATTTGATGAGGGTCATCCACTCCTTTCCAATCCACCATCACCTCATAATTCTACCACATTTTGTGATCACATCATCTATATAGCACTAGGACATCCACCTCCTTCCCTTGTTGTCAATGAGAAGGTTCATCCCACATTTCATACCTTCGCTTATCCCTTTTTCCAACACATAGATCAATCCCTTTTTGAAAGTGATTCTTAATTACTCAATCACACCCATCCAAAGATTATGTCATTCGTCCCTACTATAGGGATGATTTCAGACCCATCGATATCTATCATGGATGCACATGCATCCCCATAAAAAAATCCTCTACTACAAAAACAATAGGTCCTGCCCACTTCAATACATTAGTATATAGAGGAAGAAACACTATGACCCCTTCCTCAACAACCATTTTTTTCATTGTTCAAGACCACATCACAACTACCTCTGCAATCCCAACAAACACAATATCCATAATATCAATAGACTTTCTCTTCTCAATATGGTGTGAATACACTTCCCACACCACTTCCCTAGGTTCCTACCATGAAGACCTATATCTCATCCTCATCATCACTATCGCATACATGTCATCCATTGAGATTGTACAATACACTCTCTTCTAGTCCATCCTCATCTACACCTCCATTTAGGTTACCTCCACGTATTTTGTTTTAGATTTTGACTTCAAGCTACCTATCCATGTTTAAGACTCAACATCCTTCATAGCCTACATATCCAACATCCCAAGCTTACCAACCAATATTTTCCCCATAATTTCTACCTATTCATATGCAAACATCGTCCTTAGATACCTCATCATTTCTGCAAGTCACACAGTCCATTTAGTCATCTTTACATCCACCTATCTTTGTTGGACCCATATTTTTCACACCGCTTCCTTCTTGGTCATTGTATCCCAAGGCATAACCATTATAGTAGGCTCCTCTCCAAAAAAACCCCCATAACACCACCGCAGATCATGCATCCACAATACTATTATCCTCAGTAGCCACTTGCTCTACAATAAACTATTACAATTGCTTTGACATCTTATCCTATGCAAAAATAGTATCCTCATGATATTTTACAACATGTTTCTCCCCCACATTGGGAAAAGCAACAATTTTAATATCCATCACATTTGAAAGATTCACCCCCATTAGTGCCATATCCTATACCATTAACACCTAAACTTAAACTCTTATGATATGAAGTTAAGATGTTAAACCTTCACACTGCTAGTTATGGGCCACAAAAACCCTCATATGACAAGCTCTAAAATGAGCTAGTATATCCCTCATTCCATTTCCTCATTACCCATATCGCTTCAAGATGCTAAAGTTTGATAAGTTGAAAAGAAAGGAGAACCCACATGAACATGTTAGTAACTACCACTCATCTTACTACCATCTTCATAGTAGTAATCCTATAATGTTACGTACCTTCTTCCTTTCACTTGGGGTATAAGCATTATAATGGTACAACATGATCCCATGCCACAACCTCTACACTTTTGAGTAGCTAGCCAATTTATTTCTTGAGCACTTTTCCATAAACATAAAAAGAAGATAAACTTCTTTGACATCTATGCTTTACAAGAAGCTGATGACGAACTAATCACATAATTTATCTCTATATGGAGATCGATCATACATGACCTCACTCATAGCCTCCCATATATGAAGTTTGTTACACTCTTCTCAAAGAGTTACCATAAACACATCTCCATATCTCTATAGCTTCACAAAGTCAAACATTTGAGGAAGCCATGACATCAAAGTCCAATCTGATAAAATTAAACTAAGATAAAAACCTTCATACAACTCCAAATTTTTCTTTAATAGGAACATTCCCAATAAACCTTTCCCATGACCACCAATATCCAACCAAGTGGTAGCATATTCTTCAGCCCCAACACCAGTACCATGACCTCTTCCAATAACAACTATTTAAAACCAATGCACCCCTTCTACCTAGACCATAGTAGGCTTGAGGACCTCATCCCCCACCTCCATAGCATAACTTAACACCACTTTTTGATCCTCTCTCAGCTTTATTATAGAGGTTATATGAGTTATGTTACATCACCCTATCAGACATTCAACATCTTGATCAAAACACACCTAAGCCTTAGAGTTACATTGAACAAGCCTACTATGGATACCATAGACAATGCGATCATGATATTGAATCATGTCATTATTTTCGTGGTATGATCCAAGATCTCATTAATCAAGGAACCATTCAAGTTTTAAACCCTCTCGCATCATAGAATAAGATCCTAGGGATATATCAGAATCCTTTACCTGAGAATTGGGATACTTATCCCAAAACACCTCAAAATAACTCCCAAAGCCACCAAGAGAAGTCAACAATGTCCACTATGAATCTCCTTCATGTTGTTAGTCTTACAATGGCACTGAGAGGGGGGAGAATCAGTGTAGTTCTTTAAAATTGAATTTACAACTCTTAAAACTAAAATAAAGAAACCTTAAAACCAGATAAAGCAAGTATCACAAGAGAACATCACACAACACAATATTTTAATGAGGTTCACCAAATTGGCTACTCCTCAAGAATGACTGCATGGACTACCATCCAAATCCAGCCTTTCCAAAGCAACAACTTTACAATCAATTTACTAGCACCAAATGGAAGGAGCACCAACCCCTGATTTATCTGCACCAACAGAAAGGAGCACCAGCCCCTGATTTACCAGCACCAACTAGAAGGAGCACCAACCCTTGATTAACCAGCACCAACTGGAAGGAGCACCAACCCATGATTTACCAGCACCAATTAGAAGGAGCACCAACCCCTAATTTACCAGCACCAACTAGAAGGAGCACCAACCCCTGATTTACTAGCACCAACTGGAAGGAGCACCAACCCCTGATTTAATAGCACCAACTAGAAGGAGCACCAACCCCTGATTTACCAGCATCAACTAGAAGGAGCACCAACCCCTGATTTACTAGCACCAACTGGAAGTAGCACCAACCCTTGATTTACCAGCACCAACTGGAAGGAGCACCAACCCCTAATGTCAAACTGCAACTTGGACTTCAAATGAATTTATAAGTTTACCAAAAAAATACATTTGCTTTTACAAGACCTTGACTGGTCTATAGCTTATCGAATCTCTTTCACTGTTTACAGAACATACACTTCATACACTTCTATGATTTATAGCTGCACTATGCCTTTTGATTTCTCTACATAATCACTTTGCACACTTCTGTGATCTATAGTCAACCTTCATGATTGTCTTCTTACTTTCGTGCACTTTGCTCTATTAGTGAATTCTGCACTTAGCTCGATTCGACACGACTTGCTCACTTTGTGCACTTCGCCATCATCTCATTGCTTCTATGCTATCTTTGCTCTTATGGCCACATCTCACTTGACACACATTTGACCACTTATTCGTACTCCTAAATTCTCCAAACAACCCTCCTTTTATAACAACATTTTCATGATGAAATCCTAATCTTAGTCGATTGTAAAACCCTAATCTTAGTCACTGCAAACCCTAATATTAGTCAAGAAAAACTTTCATGATTTCATGACATGTTCAGAGAGAAAGCGCAAGCAAGCAAAACTGTCGTGATTTTGTGACATGTTCGGAGAGAAAGCACAAGCAAGAAAAACTGTCACGATTTTGTGACATGTTCGGAGAGAAAGTGCAAGCAAGCAAAATTATCATAATTTCGTGACATGTTCGGAGAGAAAGCACAAGCAAGCAAAACTATCACAATTTCATGACATGTTCAAAGAGAAAGCACAAGCAAGCAAAATTGTCATGATTTCGTGACATATTGGAAAAGAGAAATGCAAGAAGAAAAGGTGTCGCAATTTCGTGACATATTGCAAGAGAGATTGTACAAAAGAAAAAGTTTCGTGATTTCACAACATATTGTAGGAGAGAGAGTCCGAAAGAAAAAGTGTCACGATTTCATGACATATGGCAAGAAATATTGTACAAAAGAAAATGTGTCGCGATTTCATGATATATTGCAAGAGAAATTGTATGGAAGAAAAAATGTCATGATTTTGTGACATATTGCAAGAGAGATTGTACGGAAGAAAAAGTGTCGTGATTTCATGACATATTGCAGGAGAGAGAGTCCGAAAGAAAAAGTGTCGCGATATCGTGACATATTGCAAGAGAGATTGTACGGATGAAAAAGTGTCATGATTTCATGACATATTGCAGGAGAGATTGTCCGAAAGAAAAAGTGTCACGATTTCATGACATATTGTAAGAGAGAGAGTCCGAGAGAAAAAGTGTTGCGATATCATGAAATGTCGGGGTTTCGTGACTCAAAGGCAAAAGAATGAGCAAAGGAGAGAAAGTGTCACGATATCGTGACATGTTGCATTTTCATGACTAAAGGAGGAGAGAAAAAGTAAGAAGGTAGAAGTGTCACGATATCGCGACAAAAGCAAAGATGAAGTTTACGAAGGTGAAAGTGTCACGATATCACGACATGTATTTTTGCAGTCTGATGCAAAGAGAAAGAGGAGAGAAAAATAGTGTCACGATATCGCGACATGTATTTTTGTGGGCCAAAGCAAAGAGAAAGAAGAGAGATAAAATAGTGTTGCGATATCGTGACATGTTGTTTTTTTGCGAGCCAAAGCAAAGAGAAAGAGGAGAGAGAAAATAGTGTTGCAATATCGTGACATGTCATTTTATCGTGGTTAAGTTGAAGCTGACAAAGACCGATGAACAACCGACTAAAATTAGGGTTTGCACTTGCCTTTTTCTCTTCCAACATGTCATGAAATCGTGACAGTTTTTCCACTTGTATTTTTCCATGAAATCACGGCAGTTTTTCCTGCTTCTTCTCTCTCTTCCAACATGTCACGAAGTCGTGACAGTTTTTCTTTCCTGCTATATATGTCATGATATCATGACACTTTTCTTAATTGTCTTTTTATTTGATCTTTTGCATATGGACCACCTCAGTTTTCTTGGACAATCACTGTACATAATCTGAGCAACCTTTGAACTCCTGTCCTCTGCATCTGAATGGCTTTTGAACTTTATATCCACTGCATCATTAGATCTAACTAACTATGTTGAAAACAATGACAATACTCCTGCTGCACCTTGCTCAACAATCTTCGCCTTTGGAATTGTTGGCAACACATGTGTAATTTCCTTTAACTCTTCTCCCCATTTGATAATAATATCAAAGGGCTACGACAAACTCCCCTTGAGTCCATGCACAACATTCTCAAGAAAAATTGATTATTCTTAGCAAAAATCATGAACATGAGCGACAATATAGTCAAATTCTTAGATGCTCCCCCTGAGAATGTGATCCTTGTAGCTAGTCAATCTTTCAAAAGTGTGACCACTCGACCAATATGTCTCCAAGATAGAATGCACATCCACTGGTACTCTTTCTGTCATTGACACATCCTGCCCAATCTATATCTGAATATAAAAATAAGGGTGAAGTATTTACCTTTTGGATACCATAACCCATACTTCATAGTACCCTTGATATTATAGAAGACTCTGTCTCTCTCCTGCACTAACTGGTGGACCTCTCTCCACTTGAAGAATCCTCACTCAGATCTATCTTCAACTATGTTGGCTACTGGATGTATATCCATTGAGACTCTGTCCTCTGTACTCTATCACCTCCAAAGCTCTCTTAATGGGCTTATTAAGAACCTGCTCAATAGGCTCACACAAAACCTGCTTAACAAGCTCACATAGAACTTGTCCAATGCTGAATAACAAGCTCACACAAAACCTGTCCAAATCTAGTCTAACAAGCTCACCAAGAACTTGCCCAAATATTCTCTAGAAATCTCACCAATAACTTGCCCAAATATGCTCTAGAAACCTGTCCCAAAAATATCCTCAAATCTATCCCACCATTGTCCTCAAATATTTCCCAAAGGCCTTCTTCAAAGGCTCAATCAATCATGCTCAAGTAGTACTCAAAATGAACTCAACAATGAATGACAGTCTCAAATCATATCCACTTCATAGAAGCATAAATAGAATTTGTTAGAGATTAAATATCTTCTATTCTCAAATCTAAATCTCAACTCAAATCAAGGAAAGTTTGTTTTATGGAACTTGAACAACCACATGCATCCAATCACTTGACTAGGCTCAATCAGCTCTACTCAACCAATCACCTCAATGAACAACTCTTTATCACAAATCCCAGTTGAAACACGTATCAACCAACTCAAAATGTTTTTCTCTAACTCAAGTTCAAGTTCTTTGCACAACCAAGGGGCTTCAACAACAATGCTTATAAAAATAATGTTTAATAACAACTCTCAAACCAGAAAACCTTGAAGCATTAAACTAATCACTTTCAAAAAAGAAACCACAATCAATTCTTTTTACTCCTATCAAATGAGTCTCCTTGGGGTTAGCTTGAAATCGCACTACCATGCATACTATGCTTGGGGTGCCTATTTCAAGACATATATCTTCAACTTACAAACCAGGTTGGGATCAACACCAAGCTAGAAACCATCTGGCTGCTCAATAAAAACCTCTTCTTCAAGCTTCCATTCAAAAGTGCTAATTTCACATCTGTCAAAAAAAATTGTCAAGTGACTCACACTTGTACCAACTTTTGTCCAATACTGTACCGACACTGCAAATTTACTATCAACTCTATGCAAGTGTCAAACACAGAACCACAACACCAACCAAATCCCTTTTTACATTTTCAACTTGGTCTATGTTTTCTATAGTCATCGCTGGTCACACCTTACTTTTAGCTATTTGAATCAGGAGACAATATTTTGTTTAAACACTTCACGGCCAACTGTAGTGCACCTTACTAAAACTCATACTTTTGGACCTTGGATAGGTATGATTCACAAAGAAAAGTTGCTCATATTGATGAGCTAAACATGAATCAATAATCAAACTTCAATATATTTCACCACAGTGTCATAATAGATCTAACAATCTTCACATCAAAGTGTAGTTCAAATACCCACTGCTTTTATCGAAGCACATGTATGCGGCTAGAGCAACATTCTTTCACTAACCAAATTATCTAAACTATTATGAACCTAAACTTTGGACAGTGGCAGTAAGAACCATCACCAGTACAACAATGACATATAGCAATACTACCAATAATGAGAACTCTCAATTTAATCACCACCCTTCATGGTACTTCCACAAACAACTACATGAACTGAACACACACTTCGACAACTCCCCCTAACTACTTGCCTTTCATCCTCAAAAACCCAAAAAAATACATAGGAGCATTAAAATAAAACTTTAAGATTGCTTCCGTTGAGGATGTGCTACCTAGAGTTGCTTAGTGCAATAGAGGAGTAGTCTCCTTCAGTCCAAGGAGACACGATTTCCTTTCTTCTATCTTTCTCCAAACTTTCTTGAACTCGGGCTTGGATTTTTGAACTGCATCCCTATTTTGCACCTTTTCGTGAACTCGAACATTTCTCTTGTGTGGTTGTCTCTTGTGCATCCTTGATGAATGATTATTTTCCTTTCTTTTATGTACATGATTTATTCCCTCTATATGTTGCATTCTTTGTGTCTAATGAAATCTACTATTTTGTCTTAGATTAGATACAGAAGTGCTTGGATAGAACCTTGCTATGTGCCCATGACCATTACATTGAAAACATTGTACATAGTGTTCACTCAGAAATGCAAATGTATTTCTACCAGCATAACTCTTTGGTTTATTATTCAATCCACAATAAGTTGCCTTGTGACCATACTGGTTGCATCTAAAACAATAGCCATTAAAGGTATTATTATGAATAGAGTGAGAGTGATAGAACCTCTTTCATTGTGGCTACTTTACTGTAGATCTCCTTTGATATTTTCTTCCTTTTGAAGATTTAGCTTCAAACTTTTCTTGCTTCGATCCTTCAACAATGAACTTCTTCTTCTCTGCAGAGTTGGAAGATGAAGGTTGTTCAACTTCATATCCAAGACCATGCTTATCTATGGAGCTTCTTTGTTGGGTTATCATTTTATCTAGCAACTCTATGCTCTTCTCAAATTTGAGATTTGTATTGGCCTCTTCTAGTTGTTTCTTCAATAAAACAATCTCTTCCTCTTATTTGCAGCAACCAATCTCTTTCTCATTGATCGGTGACTTGAGAGTTTCTTCAATCCTTTTGAGTTCTTCCACCTGTACTTTCAAATTGGTTATTATTTCATTTGCATCCTCAAGCTTTCTTGAGATTTCCTTATTCCTTTTTCTTTCTATCTTCAATTCATCTAGAGCTGCAATTAGTTCCTCTTTCAAATTTATTTCTGCATCAATTTCTTCTTCATCATATTCTGTTCTTTTTATGTTTCTCTTTTAGAATCATCCTCTAGGACTTCATTAAATTTAAACATATATACCTCTATGTTCTTATCATTATTCAACTTTAAAGCTTCAACATGAGCTTGATGTGTTTGCAACTTGACCTCCTTGATCTCATCGTCTCCTTCATGAATACTCCTCAGTTTGTCCCATATTTCTTTTTCTATTTTACAACTCTTGATTTTTACCAGTTCACTATCTACGAATCCACACCTGATGGCATTCTTTGCTTTTGAGTCATTTTCAAATAGATTCTTATCGGCAGCATCAGTTGGAGGAGTGATGGGTATTGTGTATTCATTGTCTACTGAATCCCAGATGTCATATCCCAAAGCACAGAGATATGTCTACATCCTGATTTTCTAGAACGTGTAATTAGATCCATCAAACACTGGTGCTTGGTTTGATGAGAAGCCTTCAACCTCTTTTGGTTCAATTTTCTCTTCCATAGGAACTAAAACTGACTGAGATACCCTTTTGGAGGAAGATCTATTCTTATTACCCATTGCATACTAATCCAAGATCAACCCTAGCTGATTTATCCTGATAAGGGAACTTGGATCTAACACCAATTGTTATTCTTACAATGGCACTGATAGGGGGGGTGAATCAGTGTAGTTCTTTAAACTTGAATTTATAGCTCTTAAAATTGAAATAAAGAAACCTTAAAACCAGATAAAGCAAATATCACAAGAGAACATCACACAACACAAGATTTTAATGAGGTTCACCAAATTGGCTACTCATCAAGAATGACTGCTTGGATTATCATCCAAATCTAGCCTTTGCAAAGCAACAACTTTACAATCAATTTACCAGCACCAACTAGAAGGAGCACCAACCCCTGATTTATTTGCACCAACAAAAAGGAGCACCACCCTGATTTACCAGCACCAACTGGAAGGAGCACCAACCCTCGATTTACCAGCACCAGCTGGAAGGAGCACCAACCCCTTATTTACTAGCACCAACTGGAAGGAGCACCAACCCCTGATTTACCAGCACCAACTAGAAGGAGCACCAACCCTTGATTTACTAGAACCAACTAGAAGGAGCACCAACCCTTGATTTACTAGCACCAACTAGAAGGAGCACCAACCCCTGATGCCAAGCTACAACTTGGACTTCAAATGAATCTAGAAGTTTACCAAAAAAATACCTTTGCTTTTACAAGACCCTGACTGGTCTATAGCTTATCCAATCTCTTTCACTATTTATAAAACAGACACTTCGTATACTTCTGTGATCTACAGTTGCACTGTGCCTTCTACTTTCTCTACGTAATCACTTCACACACTTTTGTGATCTACAGTAAACCTTCATGATCGTCTTCTTCCTTTTGTGCACTTTGCTCTATTAGTGAATTCTGTACTTAGCTTGATTCGACATGACTTGCTCACTTTGCACACTTTGCCATCATCTCATCGCTTCTGTGCTATCTGCGCTCTTATAGCCACATATCACATTTTGACATGCATTCGACCACTTATTCGTACTCCTAAATTCTCCAAACAACCCTCCTTTTATAACAACATTTTCATGATGAAATCCTAATCTTAGTCAGCTGTAAAACCCTGATCTTAGTTGGTTGCAAACCCTAATCTTAGTCAGCTGCAAACCCTAATTTTAGTCAGTTGTTCATCGGTCTTTGTCAGCTTCAACTTAACCATGAGAAAACAACATGTTGCGATATCGCGACACTTTTTCTCCTTGCTCTTTCTCTTAGCTTTGACCCGCAAAAATACAACATGTCGCGATATCACGACACTATTTTCTCTCTCCTCTTTCTCTTTTCTTTGGCCCACGAAAATACAACATGTCATTATATCACGACACTATTTTCTCTCTCCTCTTTCTCTTTGCTTTGGCCCGCAAAAATACATGTTGTGACATCGCGACACTATTTTCTCTCTCCTCTTTCTCTTTGCATTGGACCATGAAAATACAACATGTCATGATATCGCAACACTTTCACCTCCGTAAAATTCATCTTTGCTTTTGTCATGATATCGCGACACTTCTGCCTTCTTACTTTCTCTCTCCTCCTTTAGTCACGAAAATGCGACATTGTGCGATATCGTGACACTTTCTCTCCTTTGTTCTTTCTCTTGCCTTTGAGTCGCGAAACCTTGACATGTCACGATATTGTGACACTTTTTCTATCAGACTCTCTCTCTTGCAATATGTCATGAAATCGTGACACTTTTTCTTTCGAAAAATCTCTCCTGCAATATGTCACAAAATCACGACACTTTTTCATCTGTACAATCTCTCTTGCAATATGTTGTGATATTGCGACACTTTTTCTTTTGGACTCTCTCTCCTATAATATGTCATGAAATTGCGACACTTTTTCTTTCGTACAATCTCTCTTGCAATATGTCACGAAATCATGACATTTTTTCTTCCGTACAATTTCTCTTGCAATATGTCATGAAATCGCGACACCTTTTCTCCCGTACAATATTTCTTGCCATATGTCGCAAAATCATGACACTTTTTCTTTCGGACTCTCTCTCCTGCAATATGTCACAAAATCACGACACTTTTTCTTCCGTACAATCTCTCTTGCAATATGTCGCAAAATCATGACACATTTTCTTCTTGCCTTTCTCTTTTCCAATATGTAATGAAATCGCGATAGTTTTGCTTGCTTGTGCTTTCTCTCCGAACATGTCACAAAATCGTGACAGTTTTTCTTGCTTGTGCTCTCTTCGAACATGTCGTGAAATCATGATAGTTTTTCTTGCTTGCGCTTTCTCTCCAAACATGTCACAAAATCGTGACAGTTTTTCTTGCTTGCACTTTCTCTCCGAACATGTCACAAAATCGCAACAGTTTTGTTTGCTTGTGCTTTTGTTTGCTTGTGCTTTCTCTCCAAACATGTCATGAAATCGCGACAGTTTTTCCACTTGCCTTTTTCTCTTCCAACATGTCACGAAATCATGACAGTTTTTCCACTTGTCTTTTTCTTTGCCAACATGTCATGAAATCGTGATAGTTTTTCCTACTTTTTCTCTCTCTTCCAACATGTTGTGAAATCGTGACAATTTTTCTTGCCTGCTGTATATGTTGCGATATCGCGACACTTTTCTTACTTGTCTTTTTATTTGATCTTTTGCATATGGGCCACCTCGGTTTTCTTGGACAATCACTATACATACTCTGAGCAACCTTTGAACTCCTGTCCTCTACATCTGAATGGCTTTTGAACTTCCTATCCACTGCATCATTATATCTAACTGAATGTGTTGACAACAATGACAATACTCTTGCTGCACCTTACTCAACACATGCGATGTAGTGGGTATGATCAACCTTACCACTTGGAATCAATGTTATCCTTCATATCAAGTTGTGCAAGTAGCCCCTATACCAGTACCATTTATTTCCTCACAAGAACCTACAACTCCTCAAGCTCCACCTTGTCCCCCATATAGTGTCATTATAATTAATGGTAGCCTTATGCATTAGCTGCATAATGCCCTTGTTATATTGTCTATATTTGACCTCCTAAAACAATATCAAACTCATCATGAGGCATTAAATAATATCCTTCATTCCATTGACCTCAAGACCCATGATACCAATGCATTTTTCATCCTTTAAGGTAATATCTCTCGTTGCCTTCAACAATCTATCAGTTTCCATGACCATGAGATCATAGAACTCATAGGCAAAGGATAAAATCCTCCCCTTGAAATTCAAGTTACCATCAATGACATAATGTACAAATGTGTTATTTTTGATACCATTTTATCAATCAACATTATCTCTACCATGGCTCTACATCACCTGCACATTCCATCCTCACTTCTCCACACCCTCATTGGACCTTCACACATTTGACAGTTCAATGCGACCTACATTAGGATCCATTATCCTACCTATTTGTGTATATCTACAAACTATTCCAATTATATTCCATGTTATTCAAGGCAAAATGTATTATAATATTTTGTTTGATTTCCATGGATTAGAGAAATGCAATGTGTACCATATATATTGCACCATTGTCATAAATACATCTACTATGGGCTTGTCCATTGTGTTCTTACCAATGGGGACCCTTTCAAATTATGCAACATCGTATATCTCCCACCTGGACCTTGTTCATCTATGATATAGGTCCTTCCTATCTCTAATACTTGCCCATCAGGATTATTTATACCTCCTCCCCCATTAGTGCCTTCACCACAACCTTCATTCGGGACACGTACACACCCACATCCATTAACATACATACCATCACCATTTAGTACATCACCCTATCCTACCACCATACCCTTTTCACCACCATCTTTGTGGTATCCACCACATTCACAACCCTCATCATATATAAATACACCACCCATATCAACCTTAGGCTTGCCATATTCATTAGGGCTAACCCCCACTTCCAATCCATCTTCCTTTGCAAAACCTCCTCTCTTACCTACATCACAAATTCCACCACTCCATTTTCACCCATGACCTCAATCATTCAAATCTCCTCATAGGTCACCACCAATAATTACTCCTATTTCCTTGTAGTTCCCACATGCTTACCAAATCATCCCATCTATGGTTGTTGAATGCCATAATTAGGAGTAATGAGCTACCCACCTTAATGATAAGCTGCTTCAATTATCCACAAACACCATTCAGGATTCCCATATTGTATCATCATAATTTGATTTAGACTCACTCCAAGTTTCTATCTTCATGACAAACACTGGTCCTAATGACTACAACGTCTAAAATGCTTGTTTGCGTCTACCTCCAATTCAGCCTACTCGTGACTTTGATCACTCATCTACTTTGATACTTACCATTGGCATAGTCATGTTCTTAGGTTCCCCAGAAAATTATACCAACTTTGTGTATGTAGGCATTGATTCATCACTCTCACCTATCATCCCTCCACCACCGTAGTCTCGATTCTATGGTATGTTAGATCATGTGTCTAACCCCCAATTCACATTGCATTATCTTCAATGTTTTTATTGGTGTAAATTTGGGCTAGGATGTTATGAACAAGGGTTATGCACACCCATAAATATATGTGTCCAACTACCTATAGATAAATTAGGCTTAGGATATCGACCCATAGCTATCCATACACTCGAGGATGAACAAAAATATATTTTCTTGCATCCCATTCCACCTCCTATGTGCACCCTAGAAGAATATTTTGATATGGACCTCTTCAATGAGAATTCATATCCCCACTCTACGATCGTGGTTCCCTCAAAATTATTTCATGAAGTCCCTCCCCCATACAACACATCCTCATGCTACATTGATGAACTAATTAATCAATTTTCCACATTTTCCCTCAAACTTGAATCTCCACAGTGTAATATTACACTTCTCCCTTTTTTTTTGGCGTATCCAACTAGACCCTCACACAAGTGTCACGAGATTTGATAATCCATAACAGGGTTTTGATCACTACCAATTATCTTGTGTCCATAATTACACCTTCCTTGATACCCATGAACTCTTGAATCTTCATCATTATATTTATCACTATTAGATTATTTCATCACTTCTGTTAACATGGTTGATGTGGATCTCTTTGTGCCACTTAGACACAAATATCTCACAAATCAGGATATCATCCCCAAATTGAAGCCTAACTCACATTCTATCAATACCTTCTCCACATGACTTCCTATTATCACCACACATCCTCTGTGCAGCAAATGCTCCTTCATCATCAAATCCACCTCACATTCCATGCATCCATCACATGGACATATATTTAGATGATGAATACAACATACCTAAGGTCATAAATGACCTCCACCTCATTTCAATTCTAGAGAAACTCTATGATGGTTCCCACATGTTGATAAAATAAATCATCGATTTTGATATTGGTGATGATCCTAACAACCCTCATATCATCAAAATCATTGCTAGCCTCTCACCTGAATAATGTGTGTTATTCAATACCTTATTTAAAGAATACATCAATTTATTCACTTGGTCCTACAAAGACATGCCAGGTCTTGAACCATACTTAGTAGTTCATAATATTACACTCGACAAAATATGCTAAGCCTATCCAAAAAAACTATGATGTATGCACCCTACGGTTGCTTTGTTAGTCAAATCCAAGCTACAAAATATCCTTGACGTATATTTCATTCAACCCATAGACTATCTTGAATGGGTTTCTAACATGGTCCTAGTGCCTAAAACTTTAGGTGAGGTTCAAGTCTACACTAACTTCTACAATCTAAACAAATATTATCCCAAAGATATGTTGTAATCACAATGACACTGAGAGGGGGGTGAATCAGTGTGATCTTTAAAATTTCTAAAACATATAGTTTTAAATATAGCAGCAGTTTAAAATTGATAAAGAAATATCAAATGTAGCAAGAAAGCATGTCACACAAGATAGTAATTTAATGAGGTTCACCAATGTGGCTACTCCTCAAAATGACTACTTGGACTACCATCCAAATCCAGCCAATGCAAAGCTACAACTTTACAACATCTTTTACTAGCACCAACTGGAAGGAGCACCAACCCCTTAGCTTTATCTGTTTCAAACAGAATGGAGCACCAACTCCTAATTTACCAAGCACCTACTGGAAAGCGGCACCAACCCCTTATGCAAAGCTGCAACTTGGAAGTCAATAATGATAATGAAAATTACAAAATAAAACTTTCACCTTATTTATCATAGTCTACTGTTTGCCTGCATTCTGTTGCTTCTGCTCAAAATGCTTCAAATTATCTGACCACTTTTGTGAACTTCTTTGCACTCTCTACTTCTGCGCTATCACTTCACACTTTAGATCAGTGTGTCTTCAACCTCTGCACTTCTTTGCTCACTTAAATTATGAATATTTGATACGCACTCTTTACTTTGACACACACAACTATAGCTTCGCAATCAGCTTGAATCGAAGTGACTCAACATCTGCTCCCTGCACACTTCATTCGCACAAGATCGATATGACTTGCTCTCTACTCGACGTGGACTTCACTTGCGCAAACTCAATACTCACATTCACACATTAATCTATAGATTGCATTTCTCAAACTCGACGTACCCCTCCTTTTATAGAAGAAATTTTGGAAACAAATCTTAAACAAAAGTCAGCTATAACCCTAAGAACGTCAGCTACAAAACCCTAGAAATTATTAGTAGCAAAACCCTAAAATCTGTCGGCTGTAACCCTAAGAACATCGACTACAAAACCCTAGAATTTGTCGGCTATAGAACCCTAAAATTTGTCGGACCAGATTTAAATTTGTTGGCCTTTAACTACTACTGCCACCTCTGTCACCTTCCTGTGACTATTGCCACGAAATAGAAACATGTTGCGATATCGCGACATTTTTTGTAACTGTATGCCTTCTTGTCCTTGCTGTCACAAAATCATGATGCTTTTGGCCTTTGATAGCTTTACCACCTTTCTTGTCGCAAAATTGTGACACTTCAAACTTTTGCTGATGTCATCCTCACTCTTGTCGTGAAATCATGATGCTTTCGGCTTCTAGCAGCTTCTCTTGCAACCTGTCGCAAAATCATGACACTTTCAGCTTTCACTGATGTCATCCTCATCTTAGTCATGAAATCGTGACCCTTTCATCTTTCGTACAATTCTTGCTTCATGCAGTAGCGAAATTGCTACAACTTTGAGCCTTGTGCTTCCAACTTTGCTTCTACTCGTGAAACTTTGACTTGTAGCAAAATCACTACACTTTTGTGCCTTGCACTTTTGACTTGTAGCATAATCGCTACACCTTTGAGTTCTACACTTTTGACTTGTAGCGAAATCACTACACCTTCATGTTGTGCACTTTTGACTCGTAGCAAAATTGCTACACCTTCGTGTTGTTCTTTTTCCACTCATAGCAAAATCGCTACACCTTTGTGTTGTGCTCTTTTGACTTGTAGCAAAATCGTTACATCTTTTCACTTAACACTTTCTCCCTGCTTCGGCCAGCGAAATTTTAACATGTAGTGAAATCGCTACAACTTTTTCACTTAACGCTTTCTCCTTGCTTCGGCCAGCAAAAATCCAACATGTAGCGAAATCGCTACAGTTTCTCGACTTAGCTTCTTGGCCTCCAACATGTCGTGAAATCATGACAGTTTGCCTTGCACCTTCTCTCTCATTTTTGTTGTGAAATCATGACACTTTCTGCTGTGCCTTCTCTCTCCTCATTTTTGTCGTGAAATCACGACACTTTTGACTGTGCCTTCTCTCTCCTCATTTTTGTCACGAAATCATGAAATTTCTGGCCGTGCCTTCTCTCCTCATTTTTGTCATGAAATCGTGACATTTTCGACTGCGCCTTCTCTCTCCTTCGACTTGTCATGAAATCGTGACAGAGAACATGTCATGATATCGCGACAATTTTTTAACTTGTCTTTTTCTTTGAATTTTAGAAATTGGGTCACTTCTATTTTCTAGAAATTGCACTTTACATAATCTGACTATCCTTTGAACTTCTGTCTTCTGCATCTGAATGACTCCTGAACTGTCTATCCACTACATCATTAGATCTAACTGCCTATGTTGACAACAATGACAAACTTCTTGCAATACCTTGCTCAAAAATCTCCCCCTTTGGAATTGTTGGCAACACCTGTGTACATTCCTGTAACTCTTCTCCCCCTTTTTCAATAATACCAAAGGGGTACTGCAGACTCCCCCTGAGTCCATCCTCACAATTCTCAGGCACAATTTGTTGCATCTAGCACAAATTATGATCATGAGCAGAAGAATAGTCAAATAGTCAAATGCTCCCCCTGAGAAAGTGATCCCTGTAGCTAGTCACTTTTTAGGAAGTGTGACTACTCCTAATTTGCTTTGAAGGTACTCAAACACTTCCTTGGGCAAAGGTTTTGTAAAAATATCTGCTACTTGTTCTGTGGTTGGGACAAAATCCAATTTGACTTCTCCTTCTGCAACTTTCTCCTTCAAGAAATGATACCTTATAACAATGTGTTTAGTTTGTGAGTGCATAACTGGATTCTTGGAGATGTTAATTGCACTGGTGTTATCACACTTAACTGATATTGGTTCACTAAAATTAATTCCAAGATCTTTCAAAGTTTGTTTCATCCACAAGACTTGTGTACAACATGTTGTTGCTGCAATATATTCTCGCCTCGATTGTAGATAAAGAAACTGACTCTTGCTTCTTACTGTGCCATGCAACCAATCTATCCCCAAAATAGAATGCACCTCCACTGGTACTTTTTCTGTCATCAACACATCCAACACAATCTGCATCTGAATATGATATAAGAGTGAAGTCTTTGCCTTTTGGATACCACAACCCATACTCCATGGTGCCCTTGAGATACTAAAAAATCCTTTTAACTTATGTCACATGAGTCTCTTTGGGACTGTCCTGAAATCTAGCTACCATGCAAACCGCTCGTGAATATCGAGTCTAGTAGTCGTTAAATATAGTACACTTCCAATCATATATCTGTACATGGTTTGGTCTACAGGTGGAGATTTGTCTTCTTTACTCAATTTGTAGCCTGTTGTCATGGGAGTGCTAACTGGCTTACAATCCTCCATAGTGAACCTCTTTAGCATTTCCTTCACATATTTGATTTGGGAAATGAATATGCCTTTCTCATTTTGATTAACTTATAGCCCAAGAAAGTAAGACAGTTCACCAATCATAGACATTTCAAATTCATTCTACATCTTATTTGCTAAGTCTTTACAAGATTCATCTTTGTTGCTGCCAAATATGATATCATCTACATAGTCAACTAGAACAATGAGATGCCCACCTTCTGTTTTTACATACATATTACTGTCCACTAAACCTTTCTTGAATCCCTATTGAGAGAGATAGTTATCTAGCCTTGCATACCATGTCTGTGGTGCTTGTTTTAATCCATACAATGATTTCTTTAATTTGCAGACAAGGTTAGGATCCTCACTAATTTGAAATCCATCTGGTTGTTCAATATAGACCTCTTCTTCGAGTTTCCCATTCAAAAAGGTAGATTTTACATCCATCTGATAAAATCTGAAGTTTTTGTGAACTGCTAAGGCTAGAAACATTCTAATTGCTTCTAATCTGGCCACTAGAGCAAAATTCTCTTCAAAATCAATGCCTTCGACCTATGCATATCCTTTACAAACCAGTTTTGCTTTGTTCCTAATGACCTGTCCGTCTTCATTTAATTTGTTTCGAAATATCCATTTGGTGCCGATTACATTCTTATTTGTAGGTCTAGGTACTAATTCTCAAGTTCTATTCTTTTCAATCTGATCTAACTCTTCATTTATTGCCTTCATCCAGCTATCATCTTTGCTTGCTTCATCTATGTTTTTGGGCTCAATGCTAGATAAAAGAGAGTAATTACTTACTACTTTCCTTCTTGTCTATATACCAGCTGTGGGATCTCTAATTATTTGGTCTCTTGGATGATTTTTTTGCCAGCTGCCTATTTTGAATTTCTTGTTTTCTTGCACCTCTGAGTCATCGATTAATTCATCTGAATCAAACGTAGATATATTTTTTGTTTCATTCACATCATCTCCTTCAACTACTTCTTCATAGATTGGGTAGTTTTCCTCGAAGTTAGTTAATTGTTTCCCAACTTCATCGAATTTAATTTCTGCACTGTCCATAATTTTCTTGAGTCTCTTGTTGTAGCATTTGTAAGCTTTGCTTTTTGATGAATACCCAAAAAAAACACCTTCATTTGCTCTATCTTCAAACTTCCTAAGGTTGTCATCTATTTTTCTAATGTAGCACCTACAGCCAAATATTTTGAGATGTTTTGTTGTTGCTTTTCTACCAAACCACAACTCATAAGGTGTTTTGCATTCATGAGTTCTTAACATATATCTATTTTGGATGTATACTACAGTGTGAACTACTTCTTTCCAGAATCTATCTGCTATTTTATTTTCTTCCAGCATGGTGCATGCCATTTCCTGTATAGTTCTGTTCTTTCTTTCTACTATGCCATTCTGTTGTGGAGTTTTAGATGTTGAATATTGTCTCTTGATACCATGTTTTTCATAGTATTCTATAAATTCATTCAAAATGAATTCTCCTCCTCTGTCTGATCGTAAGCATTTGACCCTTTTTCCTGTTTCATTCTCAACTAGCTGTTTGAAGGTTCTGAACATTTCAAAAGCTTCTGTTTTATCTTTTAGGAAAAATATCCATGTCATTCCGGAATAATCATCGATACACAACATAAAGTATTTGTCGTCGTTTATGCTTTGAGTTCTCATGGGTCCACATAAGTCCGTATGAATAAGTTCCAAGGGTCTGCTAGTGTGGTATTCTTTTGTTTTAAATGAGACTCTGGTTTGCTTTCCCTTCTAACATGAAGCACATACATTGTTTGAAGGTTTTTTAATGGTTGGAATATCTCTCATTGCTTGTTTCAAGCTGATTTTCACCAAATTATCAAAACTTATGTGTCCAAGCCTCTTGTGCCACAACCAGTTCTCTTATTCTTGTCTAATGAAACATGTACCTTCTGATGTTTTTGAGAGTGTACAAATTTCTAGATGTCCTTGAACCAGTTGCTATCAATTTCCCACTGTTTATTTTTCTGACTTCACAACCCTATTTTTTGAAGACTACTTCATGTCCTTTATCACAGATTTGACTAACACTTAATAGGTTGTGTTTCAAACTATCCACAAATAAAACTTCTTCTGACTTGATTTTCCCTTCACTAATTCTAACAGATCCTTTTCCTATTATTTTGGCTCCATCATTATTTCCAAACTTCACAGAGCCACCCTCATATTTTTGTAGTTTTGCAAATTTCTGTTTATCACCTATCATATGACTTGAGCAACCACTATCAAGAATCCATGGTACACATTTATTCTGAGCCCTGAAAGCTGTCTGCACTATTAAAGACTCATTTTCTTCCCTGAGATGTTCTTTCTATTTCCATTCTATTTTGATTATGGTATTGGGTTCTAACTTGGATTTCCCCTTTTCAGAATCTTGCACATATCTTTTAGAAATATTTTTATTCTATTTTGCCTATATGGTTGAATTCTTCTTTTCTGAGATTGATTTGAAACAGAAGTACTATGACAGTTTCTAGCAATGTGCCCAAAGTTGTGGCAATTAAAGCATTCTACTGCATAACTATTTAGAGGAGCAAAGGTATTTCTACTAGTGAAACTTATTGGACCTACATTATACCTGCAGTTAGCAATTTTATGCCCATAACCATTACATTTGAAATAGAAACCATAAAAATAATGATTGAACCTAAAAGATGGTTTTTTCCAAGATGTTGCAGGAGCCTTAGATCTTCTTTTCTTTTGATGTGTGACCTTGGTAAAACCATCATTGTTAGTTCCTATTTCAGGACTGACATTACTGCTTTCTTTTGCCTGATTTTTTTTTCTTTCAACAGCCTGTTTCTTGTCTTTACTCTTTTCACATTCAACATTGCTTGCCTTTGGTCCGTTTGATGATTCTCCTTCAATAAATCCCAGACCAAATTTGATACCTGCGGGTCTTTGTTCGTTTAGAATTTTGTCTAGCTTCATCAAACTTTCTTCACGCTTGAAATGGTAGCTAATTTTTTGATCCAGCTCTTGTATCTGTATTCGAAGACCAACATTTTCTTCTTCCAATTTGCAATAGTAATCAATCTTCATGGTTACCTATACTTCAAGATCTTCGAACATTTTCTTGTACTCTTTTGTCTGTGTTTTTAGACTAGTTGTAATGTCATTTGCATCATCAAGCTTCCTTGACAATTTTTTATTCTTTCTTTTCTCAGATTTCCATTCCATAAGAGCAGAGACCAGCTCACCTTCTAAATCAACTTCAGCCTCATCTTTTTCAAGAGACACTTTAGAGTTCATTCCTTCTCTCTTTTCTGTGTTTTCTGCCTCTCCTGATTTTTCTACTTCAAACGCCATAAAGAGAGCCTCACTGTTCCTTCTTCAGAGTCTTCACTAGAGCTGTCCTCTGAAGAATCTGCATTTCGGGAGATAAAACTTTTCTTTTTGAAATTGCCTTTCCTAAAGTTTGATTTCTTCTTCCAGTCACCTCTTTCTCGGTGCAAAGTTTCCTCACCTTGGTTCTTTTCATTGAGTGGACATTTTGTCGCAAAGTGCCCAATGCCTCCGTAGTTAAAGCATTTAAATGGTAGCTTTCCTCTATACTTTCCTTTTCCCTTTCTTAGTTTTCTGACAAAATTTGCTTCCATTTCATTTGATACATCCTCTTCTTCAGACTCTAGTTTTGTGATTTTACCTTTTAGGGCTTTGAAAGCAGCTTCTCTATTTGTGGGATTAGACCTTCCTATTCTCATTTCAAAAGCAGTCAAAGAACCATGCATCTCATCCATACTAAAATGATTTAGATCTTTGGCTTCTTCTATGGTAGAGACTTTAGAATCAAATCTAGGAGGGAGTGATCTTAATACCTTTTTCATGATAGCAGCATCGTTTATATCTTCGCTGAGACCTCTGATTGAATTGGTGATCCCATTGACTCTTTGCATGAAAGTCTCTATGTTCTCATCATTGTCCATATTTAAAGATTCGAATTGAGCTCGATGTGTTTGAAGCTTGGCCTCCTTGATCCTATCATCTCCTTCATGAATGTTCTCTAGTTTATCCCATATATCTTTTGCTGATTCACAATTTATGATCTTGACTAGCTCACTATCCAATAGTCCACACATGATGGCATTTTTTGCTTTTGAATCATATTCAAATGCATTTTTACCAGTAGTGTCTATTGGAGCGGTGGCAGGAGCTTTGTAACCATTAACTACTGCACCCCAGATGTCAAAACCCAAAGCACTGAGATATGTCTGCATTCTAATTTTTTAGAACGCATAGTTAGTCCCATCAAACAATGGTGCTTTGTTCGAGGAGAACCCTTCACCACTTGCCATTACATTATTTCCAAGATCACCTTAGCTGTTTGAGCCTGTTCAAGAACTTAGCTCTGATACCAATTGTTGTAATCACAATGACACTGAGAGGGGGGTGAATCAGTGTGATCTTTAAAATTTCTAAAACATATAGTCTTAAATCTAGCAATAGTTTAAAACTGATAAAGAAATATCAAATGCAATAAGAAAGCATGTCACACAACATAGTAATTTAATGAGGTTCACCAATGTGGCTACTCCTCAAAATGACTGCTTGGACTACCATCCAAATCCAGCCAATGCAAAGCTACAACTTTACAACATATTTTACCAGCACCAACTGGAAGGAGCACAAACCCCTTAGCTTTATCTATTTCAAACAGAATGGAGCACCAACTCCTAATTTACCAGCACCTACTGGAAAGAGGCACCAACCCCTTATGCCAAGTTACAACTTGGAAGTCAATAATGATAATGAAAATTACAGAATAAAACTTTCACCTTATTTCTCATAGTTTGTTGTTTGTCTGCATTCTGTCGCTTCTACTCAAAATGCTTCGAATTATTCGATCGCTTCTGTGAACTTCTTCGCACTCTCTACTTTTGCGCTATCACTTCACACTTTATATTAGTGCGTCTTCAACCTCTACACTTCTCTGCTCACTTAAATTATGAAGATTCGATACACACTCCTTACTTTGACACACACAACTTTAGCTTTGCAATCAGCTTGAATCGAAGTGACTCAACATCTGCTCCCTGTGCACTTCATTTGCACAAGATCGATACAACTTGCTCTCTGCTCGACGTGGACTTCACTTGTGCAAACTCAATACTCGCATTTGCACATTAATCTACAGACTGCATTTCTCAAACTCGATGTACCCCTCATTTTATAGAAGAAATTTTGGGAACAAATCTTAAACAACAGTTGGCTATAACCCTAAGAACGTTGGCTGCAAAACCCTAGAAATTGTCAACAGCAAAACCCTAAAATCCAACGGCTATAACCCTAAGAACGTTGATTGCAAAACCCTAGAATTTTTTAGCTACAAAACCCTAAAATCCATCGGCCCAGATTTAACTTTGTTGGCCTTTAACTGCTACTGCCACCTCTATCACCTTCCTGTGACTATTGCCGCAAAATAGAAAAATGTCGCGATATCATGACATTTTTTGTAACCGTATGCTTTCTTTTCCTTGCTGTCATGAAATTGCGACCCTTTTGGCCTTTGATAGCTTTACCACCATTCTTGTCATGAAATCACGACACTTTGAACTTTTGTTGACGTCATCCTCACTATTGTCACGAAATCGTGACGCTTTTGGCTTCCAACGACTTCTCTTGCAACATATCATGAAATCGCAACACTTTCAGATTTTGCTGATGTCATCCTCATATTTGTCATGAAATCGTGACCCTTTTGGATTTCGTACAATTCTTGCTTCATGCAGTAGCGAAATCGCTACAACTTTGAGCCTTGTGCTTCCAACTTTGCTTCTACCCGTGAAACTTTGACTTGTAGCGAAATCGCTACACTTTTGTGCCTTGCACTTTCAACTTGTAGCATAATTGCTACACCTTTGAGTTCTACACTTTTGACTTATAGCGAAATTGCTACACCTTCGTTTTGTGCACTTTTGACTCGTAGCGAAATTGCTACACCTTCGTGTTGTGCTTTTTCCACTCGTAGCGAAATCGCTACACCTTTGTGTTGTGCACTTTTGACTTGTAGTGAAATCACTACATCTTTTCACTTAACACTTTCTCCCTGCTTTGGCCAATGAAATTTCAACATGTAGCGAAATCGCTACAACTTTTTCACTTAACGCTTTCTCCTTGCTTCGGCCAGCAAAAATCCAACATGTAGCGAAATCGCTACAGTTTGTCGACTTAGCTTATTGGCCTCCAACATGTCGTGAAATCGCGATAGTTTGCCTAGCACCTTCTCTCTCCTAATTTTTTTCGTGAAATCATGACACTTTCTGCTACGCCTTCTCTCTCCTCATTTTTGTTGCGAAATCATGACACTTTTAGCTGTGCCTTCTCTCTCCTCATTTTTGTCATGAAATCGTGACATTTTTGGCTGTGCCTTCTCTCTCCTCATTTTTGTTGTGAAATCATGACATTTTCGACTGCGCCTTCTCTCTCCTTCGACTTGTCATGAAATTGTGATAGATAACATGTCGCGATATCGTGACAATTTTTTAACTTGTCTTTTTATTTGAATTTTAGAAACTAGGTCACTTCTATTTTCCAAGAATTGCACTTTACATAATCTGACTGTCCTTTGAACTTTTGTCTTCTGCATCTGAATGACTCCTGAACTGTCTGTACACTGCATCATTAGATCTAACTGCCTGTGTTGACAACAATGACAAACTTCTTGCAATACCTTGCTCAACAAGATAATTTTCCATTGCCAAACATTGACTCTCTTGTTGATTCCATCGCTGACCATGAAATGATATCCCTTATGGATGGATTTTCTAGTTAAAACTAAATTAAGATCAATCCTCTAGATTAATACAAAACATACTTCATAACCCCCTAGGGGACCTTCTACTACAAGGTCATGCCATTCAGCCTCAAAAATATTGGCACAACCTACCAGCGTATAATGAAATATACCTTTCATGGTTACATGCATAAAATAATATAATATTATGTAGATGGCTTCATTGCACAATCCAAAGAACTCTCGAAACATCTAGCTGATTTACGTAAAATATTTGATCGTATCTTGGAACACAACATGCACCTCAAACCAAAGAAGTGTGTCTTTGGTGTTACATCTAGAAAATTTTATGGTTCATCATCTCTTAGTGAGGCATTGAAATTGACGCTAACAAAGTCAAGGCTATCATCAAAATGCCTCCTCCCATCAAACTTAAACAATTATATAGCTTACAGGTTAAAATCACATCAATCGAATGGTTCATCACCCAATTATCAGATAAATGTAAGTCGTTCAATCACCTTTTGAAAAAAGGGGTCTCTTTCAAATGGAACGACAAATGTCAACAAGATTTTGACTCGATCAAAGCCTATCTCACCTCCTCACCAGTATTATCTCCTCGACACCCATAGCTATCTTTTATTTTGTACATCACTGCTACAAACTTCGTACTTGGTACATTTTTAGCACAAAATAATGTGCTAAATCATGAGCAAGCCATCTATTACATTAGTCACACCCTAGTTAGCTATGAGACACATTACACATATATAGAAAAGTTATGCCTAGATGTAGTTTTTGATACCCAAAAACTATGCCATTACATTCTGAATCATACCATATTTTTTCTCACTTGTGATAACCTACTTCAATACATGATGAACAAGAGTTATCATAACTCTCACATAGCCAAATGGATCATGCTTATTACTAAATTCAATCTCGAATTCATTTCATAAAAACCCATAAAAGGATAGGTCATCATAGACTAATTGGATGAAGCTCCATTACACGATGACCAAGCACTTCTCATCCAACTCCCTGATGACTCTATCTTCCATGTCATAGAAATTGAAGAATATGTTGAACCCTAAAAACCAATATATTTAACACTTTTCTTTGATGGTTCCCACTAGACTTACGCTCTGGGTGTAGGTATCATTTTCTTTACACTATATGGGGAACCACTCCCATTTTCCTTCAAATTAGGCTTCCCATGCACTAAAATTAATGTGAAATATGAGGGCTAATATTGGAATTGAAACAATCCCACTCCATGCACATTCGGTGCCTTCACAATTCCCTCATAATTGTTAATCAGGTTCAAGATATTTGGCAATATTGCTGCCCAATTCTCCAGTAATACAAACAAATTTCCTAATAAATTCTCATCCATTTCGTGTGCTATATTATCAAAGATGCCCCACATAGATACCATGGCTTATTGGGATCACTCATACTCCAAAATATCCTTTTTGAAACTACACATGTGTCTGTTCACACCCTAAATTAATCAACCATCACCCCTTCACCCACCATAGATGATGAGGGTATTCACATTGTCTAAACCAAATCCCATGATCCTTGGTTTTCACAAATCAAGGACTACATTAAACTAGGTTTCTTACCATGCAATTTTCCACATGCTCATCATCAAGCATTCAAAAAACGATAATTTGTTATACATTACTAGGGGACATACTTTATCATCGTAGTTATGATGACATCCTCTTGCACTATCTAGAACCATATAAATCCCAATGAGTAGTGCAAGAAACTCATGATGGTACCTATGGTGGAAACTTCAGTGATATGACCATCACAAAGCATATCCTATGCATGGGCTTCTACTGGCCCAAAATGGAACATGATTATTGTGAGTATGTAAATTGATGCTTCAAGTGTCAGAAGCATGTATACCACACACATATCCCTTTGCAAGTGCTACAACCTATCCAATACATGTGGCCCTTCTCCTATATGGGCCTTGAACTTATTGGATAAATCACACCTACTTCATCAAGCAATAATAAGTTCATCATAACTACCATATAATACTTGTTGTGGCTAATCCACAACACACCCCAAAATTGGGGGCCCACCTTTTTGCATGCTTTCAAAGAAGAAAACAGTGACCCAGATGCTAAGAAAATCAAAGAAAAAGGCAAAATTTCACTAAGGAGAAAAGTTGTCGCGATATCGCGACATGTTGCTCCATCGCGACAGAAAATGAAAAGTTGTCGCGATATCGCGACATGTTGCTTCGTCGCGGCCGAAAACGGAAAATTGTCGCGATATCGCGACATGTCACAAAATCGTAGTCAAACCAGTCAAACAGGGCAAGCCACTAAAGTTGTTGCGATATCGCGACATGTCGTGATTTTGCTACAGAAAGCAGCCACGGTTGTATGGAATAAAAAAGTGTCGTGATTTTGTGACATAAAGTAGCTGGACAGCTCGAAATGAAAAAGTGTCACGATTTCGCGACATAAAATAGCTGGACAGCCCGAAACGAAAAGGCGTCACGATTTCACGACAGAAAGCAGCTGGATAGCCTGAAAGAGAAAAACGTCATGATTTCGCGATAGGTTTGCATCTGCATAGCCCAAAATAGAAAAGCGTCACGATTTCGTGATAGGTTGTAGCAAAATGGTACGGAATGGAAAAGTGTCATGATTTCACGATAGGTTGCGGCTGAAGGCATACCAAGTGAAAAAATGTCGCGATTTCATGACAGGTTATGGCCGAAGGCATACCAAGTGAAAAACATCATGATTTCGTGATAGGTTGTGGCCAAAGGCATACCAAGTGAAAAATCGTCACGATTTTGTGATAGAAAGCCACAAGATAGCTTCAAATGAAAAAGCATCACGATTTCACGATAGGAAGCAGCCGAGGCGTACGGAGATGAAAAACATCACAATTTCGTGACAAGAAGCAGCCTCACAGCTCGAAATAGAAAAACGTCATGATTTCATGACAGGTTGCATTGGCAAGGCTGTTGGCAGGAAAATGTCGCGATATCGCGACATGTCACGTTTTCATGATGAAAGCAAAGGAGCAAAGCTGCATGCATAAAAATGTCATGATTTACATGGGGCCATTACAGAACATACAGAAAAGCACTGAACATGTGGCACAAAGGCATGAGGGTCATGATAACGCTTCACATCGACAGTTACAGTTAGCAGAGAAGACCAAACATTTCAGGCTCGAGCAAAAGGTCAAAACACCAAAGAAGCAGGAAAATAAAACGAAGCGATATGGGAAATGAAACAAAGCGTCACAGAGCGAAACCGAGAGCCGCAATAGAAAGTTTAAAAGTAGAAGCGAATGTAGATACAGGAGGGAAATTGTAAGAAGAAAAGCATTATTTTTTTGAATAAAAAGGAGTTTATTTGGCAAGAGTAACTTTTGTGTGTGAAACCAAAAGGAGATTGAAGGCTAAGACTATTGTTATCTCTGTAGATCTTTCCCTTGCATTATTATTTCTTGTATCTATTCGTTTACACCATAATGTGGTTTACGATAGGTGAATGATAGAATGTTGCAATCATTTATTTCCTTAGAGTCTTGCATCTGATCTGATTCGATTGTGTTTTATTGTAGGTCTGTTAGGTCAGGTTGTTTTAGAGTTTCATCTCATAACTTGGGGTTTTGCAGGGAGGAGATTGCTAACCAAATTAACGTCCTATTTCAGTTTTTCTAGCTGATTCTCATAAAGAATCTTTCTGTTTTAGTTTCTGATATTATATTTTTAATCTTACTCGAAAATCTGCATGTTGGATTCTGGTACATTCCAGAATACTTTGCTAATTTTACTAACACCAAAAGCTAACATAGAAGTAGCAGAACAAGTGTTAAATAAAAGATAAAAAAATGAACCCGTTAAAATGAACCTCATGTTAAAGGCACGGAGCTTAAAATGAAGTGGTATATACCACACATTTTCTCATTTGAAATCTTTTTAAGCTAAAAAAATAAAAGAGGTCACTAGCTTATTCTAGGGTAGATTTCATTATTCTCAAGAACATTAAGAAAATATTTTACATGGTTGATTAATTTAATAGATTACGGTTGCAAAGTTTTCTTTGAATCATTAAAGGCCCCTTGTTAACAATTACTTGTAGGGTTTAAGTTATTCTAGCATACATTCATTTATTTGCGTTAATTCTTAACCGGTTATATGCATATGAATGTTTGTTCCACAAGAACCTTGGAGAAATAAAAAATAACAAATTTTCTTTGCAAGAAAGAGTTTCATGTCTGAGACTCTAGTTGCGTGATCATTTTGTTACAGGGAAAAATATTCACTCAACATTTTGGCGCTAGAAGGAGGGCCTTCTTTATTGCTTTGTGATTATGATCTATTCTAACGATTAACGTGGGTAGTTTTGTTTCCACCTATTGTGCTTGCAGGTATAACATTTAGATACTTTATTTTGCAAGTAAGTTGAGAGAAGTCTTTTAGAGTTCTAGAGTTTTCAAGCTGGCCCAACCTGAGTACATAGCTACTAGGTCCAAGACCACAGGGGAAACTATTTTCCAAAGCCTTTCTCCCACTGCTAGGAAGCCGAAAAACAAAACATTAGAGATCGAAATACCACCCAGTATACTTGAGTTAGGGATTTCTTTAGACTCAAGTACGTCTAGCGGGCCTGAGCCCTTAATTTCAAGTGTGACAGCAACACAAGGTGTATCTGTCTCCACAGTTCCAAGTGTTTCCATTGTTCCCACAGGGTTAACACCTTTGAACAACATGGCCCAACAACAACAACAGCCACCTGCCCTTTGGTATGGTGCGCAAAGTTCCCCCTTGGATATTCCTGGGGCAGTCCATGACTTGCCTAGAAACATTGAAAGGGGATTACCCAAATTCATGCATGATGGTCCCACAATAGCCGAAGATCATGTCCAAATCTACAAGGATTACATGTTTAGACAAGGGGTTACTCACGAGGATGTTGCTTGTCGAGTTTTCCCTGCTAGTCTAGACAACACGGCCAATGAATGGTATAGGAATCTTCCAGTAGGGTCCATCACTTCATGGGCCCAATTAGAAACCACCTTCATTAGCCAATTTAGAATGTTATTGGATCCCTCCATAATTTACAATTTGTTCGTATCATGCAAAATATTACCCAATGAGCCCATACGAACATTCAATCAGAGGTTCCAAAAACTATACATGAATCTGACTCGTCACTTTGTGGTAGATCCTATGGTCGCCTTGCAATTATATTTTAGAGCCTTAGATCCTTTAACATCTTTGTTGACTAGAAGGAATCCTCAGGTTACGATGCTTCCTTTAGCCTATGTAGAGACAATGACTCTCGAACAAAAAATGAACTTACCGAGAGCAGGATTGTCTCAATTGACTGGGATGGGACAATATGGTCCATACAGTCAATTTGCCATGATGAACCAGTTAATGGCACCACAGGTTCCTATGATGAACAATTTCCAAACACCCACCCAAGTGGCATCATTTCCAAGTTATCCTAATGCCTCCGTTCAAACACAGGGATTAATTCAAAATAGTCTGATAGGTTTGCCTGGGTTTGGCATGGGCAGTAATTTGTTGACCATGCTGGGGTTTGCTCTGATTAGTACGCCAAGCCCAATGACTTATCCAACAATCACTCCAGTTCAAAGTGTGAATCCAGTATGGAATCCAAATGCCCAAACCCAAGCCATTGTACCTATTCTCGAGGTGGCTAATGCAGCAAACACAACTGGACCTAGAATTACCATGCCTCAACCACAAGGGTCCGAATCCGCCATAGAAAACATGAAGGAAACCTTGGCCAAAGTTTTGGTTATGGTGGGAAATGTCAATAAAAAGGTTGACCAAGCCATGGGTCATAACCGACCTCATAACCATAGAGGAAAAGGAACATACAACATGCAGCCGAATAATGGGCGAGTACCCAATCCCGTAGCCAATCAGGCTGATGTCTCGAAATATTTTGGAGAATCAGGACCTTGTGACAACGATTGCATGCACTGTGGCCATGGGAAGCATGAGTCTATACTGACTGAGGTTATACATTCCCAAGAAAGTGAAGAAGAGGAGGATGTGGAATTTTTTGGAAATGAAGATGAAGAAACATTGGAAGTTCATGCCAACAAACGTTTTGGGAAAGGAAATCACAAATATTACACTAGGAGTTCTAAGGAGCCCAAAACTTCCTCTACTCCTCCAAAAAACCAATTACTCCCTCCTGATTTCAAAGGAGATGTCAATCCCTCTCCTCCATCCATGGTGGAAAAGTCTAAGATGGTGCAAAACATGTCAAATTTAGAAAAACCCACTTATGACTTGGTAGAAGACATGAAGAAAACTAAGGCCAATGTCTCAATGTATGATATGTCCCGATTATTAGGCCAAGAAGTAAGTCCACCAAAAAGTTTAGATCCACCTGCCCAAGTTCATGAAGCTAAAAGTGTTGAGTCCCGATTGGTTTTGAAAAAGGAAAAATGAGATATACCTCCTTTTTTGATAACCATTAGAATTGCGGGTAAAAATCTGCACAATTGCTTAATAGATTCAGGGGCCTCGGCTACCATTATGCCCCTAGAAATCTGTAAAAAATTGGGACTTACACCAAAACCTTCTAGAAGCAGGGTGGTGCAGCTGGATAGATCAACCATGGAGGCAGTGGGAGAATTGGGTGATGTTCTTATTCAAGTCAATTCAGAACCTAGGGTTCAACATCACATAGACATATTGGTGCTCGACATTCCTATCAAATATGGCATGGTGTTGGGAAGAGATTGGAGTAAAAACCTAAACGGTTACATTGTGACAGATTCTTCACATATGTGGTTGCCTTGGAGGGGAGTGGCCAACCAAATTCGGATTGATAGTGAACCTAGGCTCAAGGAGATGATCACAGAATACAACAAACCTAATGAGATCCAATACATTGAAGCTGAATTAGGAGCATATTGTTTGGACATAGAAACACCTAAAAATTCCCAAAATGAAAGGATTGGATGCAACGTTACTGAAGGACATCAGGACATTTGGACTTTAAGATTTGATGGATCCGAGGTCCAGACAAGGGGCAGGAGCCGGTATTGAATTGTCATGTTCAGATAGAGAGCCTATGTTCGTTGCATATAGACTACGGTTCCCTGCCACCAACAATATGGCATAATATGAGGCCTTGATTCTCGGACTTCAATTGGCCCTTCGAAAGAAAGTTAAGTGTATCAAGGTCCTTGGTGATTCGGAACTGGTGGTAAAACAAGTGAAGGGACAATACGTATGTAAGAACAAGTGGCTCAGACTTTACCGAACCAGGGTTAGAGATTTAATAGATGAGTTTGATGCTTTTAACATATCTCTGATCTCTAGAAAAGGCAATCGTCTGGTAGACTCTCTAGCCGTAGCTGCGAGTATGTTGAAACCAGTGGATCACAAGAAATGCAAGAAATTCTCCATAGAGCTGGTCCCTTGCCCCTCGATACCGGATAATGTCACAAATTTCCAAGTGTTTGATAGTGACAGGCACATATTCCATTTTGTCACTAATTTTGGTATCTTTGAAAAGCAGGTTATAGATGAAGATGAGAGGGATCTAGAAGAGGCAGATTTGGAAGAAAAAATTATTGGAAAATGTAACAAGATGCCAAATGAGATGGCTTCATTAGAAAAAACTTTCGATATCGGATACCAACCAAAAGAAGGTAGAAAGGTTCCACCTCCCAGAGAAGCCTCGTGACTTGGTTAATATTGGAAGTGCAGAAAACCCTCGAGAAGTATTCATAGCAAAAGCATGTACCAAACAGGAGAAGGATTCCATTGCCAATACATTAAAGGAATACATAGACTGCATAGCTTGGAGTTATAAGGAGCTGAAAACTTATGATCAGAATGTCATAACGCATACGATTCCTTTGAAGCCAGACTCCAAACCCTTCAGGCAAAGACAAAGGCTAGTCAATCCATTATTAGAACCCTTGATAGAGAAAGAGGTAAAGTGACTGTTAGAAGCTAAAATCATCTTTCCTGTTAGGCATTCCACATGGGTTGCTAACCTGGTCCCCGTGAGAAAAAAGAGTGGAGAAATAAGGTTATGTATCAATTTTAGAAATCTTAATAAAGCCTCACAAAAGGACAATTACCCTTTACCCACCATTGATGAAATACTTCAAAAGGTAAATGGTTCAGAGATGATGTCATTCTTGGATGGTTATTCGGGATATAATCAGGTCCTTATCCATCCTAGTGATAGGATGAAAATTACCTTCACCACAAAGTGGGGCACCTTTGCATATAGGAGAATGCCTTTCGGACTATTGAACACAGGTGCCACATTCCAACGAGCTATGGACTTTGCTTTTAAGGGGCTCATAGGTAAGTGCATTATTATCTATGTAGATGACATTCCTGTATTTTCTAAGAACAAGGAAAACCACGTCAGGGATCTAAAGAAAGTCTTTCAAAGATGTAGGGAACATGGCATTTCACTCAACCCAAAGAAGTGCATTTTTGGGGTAACGGAAGGAAAATTATTGGGACATATAACATCTAAGGATGGAATTTCCATTGACCCTAAAATAATAGAGGCCATACAACAGATTCCTTGTCCCAACAGCAAAAAGGGGTTGAGATCATTTTTTGGGAAGATCAATTTCGTCAAAAAATTTATTGCAGATTTTGCAGAAATAGCAAAACCTTTGAACGACATGTTAAAGAAAGAGGTCCAAATCAAGTGGACAGATGAAAATAGAGATGCTTTCAAAAATATCAAGGACGCGATTTCTAAAGCCCCAGTTTTAGTGAGTCTCGATTATACGAAGCCTTTCTATATTTACACATTTGCTTCAGATCACTCCTTTGCGAGTGTTTTAACTCAGAAGAGTGAAGGCAACATTGAAAATCCTATTGCCTTCCTGAGTAGTCCTCTCAAAGATGCAAAACTGAGATACTCCATCTTGGACAAGCAAATGTATGCTCTAGTTAAGACCATTAAAAAATTCAGGCATTATATAGTCCACAGTAGGGTGTTTGCTATAGTCTCGGATCCTGCAGTCAAAGCCATGTTTATATAGAATGAATTAGGTGAAATACGAGGTAAGTGGATTTCAACTTTGCAAGAGTTTGATCTTGAGATTCAATCCATGAAGATAGTGCGGGGACAAGGGTTGGTTAAGGCTATAGCAGAAAAGGATCTCGCAATTTCATGTCAACATTATGAAATCACAGATATAACCAAAGATGAGTGGTATGCAGATGTTGTGTATTTTTTGCTAAATGGTAAATGTCCACCACATTTGAATGCTACTCAATGAAGGGCCTTGTGTTTGAAATCTGCTAATTTTCTAATTAGATCCGACACGTTATACAAGAAAAACCATGAAGGTATTTACCTTCGTTGTGTTGATCAAAAAGAGGCAGTGCAAATACTCGAGGAATTTCATGGTAAACATGGGATAGGACATGGGTCCGCTAATGCCATAGCCCATCAAATCCTTAGAGCTGGTTATTATTGGCCTCGACTATTCAAAGATGCCCATACTCATGTGAGGTCATGTCATACATGTCAAACTGCAACCAACAGAGACAGGGGTGCTTCCATGCCATTACAATCTGTAATTGAGTCTAGACCTTTTGCGCAATGGGGCCTAGATTTTGTTGGGATTATCAGTCCCAATTCATCCGATTCCCACAAGTACATTATGACTATAGATTATTGCACAAGGTGGACGGAAGCTATCCCCACAAAGAATGCTACTTTGGAGGTTGTTATTAAATTCTTAGAGGATAATATTGTCACTCGGTTTGGAATGCCTAACTCCATTGTAAGTGATAATGGTTCAGCTTTTTCCTCTTTGGAATTTGCTAATTGGGCATTTGACAACGATGTGAGTTTAAAATTCTCTTCCAATTATTATCCGCAAGGTAATGGATTGGCTGAATCTTCTAACAAGAATTTGTTATGCGTCATAAAAAAATTGTTGGAAAGAAATCCTAGAGATTGGCATAACAAACTTAAGTTGGCTCTTTGGGCTGACAGAATCAGAGTCAAAGAATCAATAGGAACATCTCCTTACCATCTGGTTTATGGACAAGATCCCATTTTTCCTACAAATCTCAAGTTACAAACACTCCATTTCATGAAAGATTACTTCGGAACTGATGATAAACTTGAGTCTAGACTAACACAATTAATGCATCTGGATGAAAAAAGGGATGAGGCTATGCTTCATTTCAGTAAACACCAGGATGTAGTAAAAATATGGTTCGACAAAAATTCTAGAGCCAAGGCTTTTAAAATATCAGATCTAGTGTTGTTATGGGATAAAAGACATGAGAAGAAAGGAGATCATGATAAGTTTGACTACTTATGGTTGGGTCCTTACCAGATTTTAGAAGTCCTAGGGGAAAATAGTTTTAGACTAAAAACCTTGGATGGAAAGGATTTGGCGTTACCTGTCAATGGGTTGCACTTGAAACACTATTTCCAGGCTTGAAGCGGCTGGGTTTTGTATTATATGTAATTATGCCATGCTTTGTTTCTTTTGTGTGTGCAGATTTGATGTTTAAGTTGTGTGTTTGTTTGACATGTTAAGGTTTTGTATTATATGTAATAATGTCGTGCTTTGTTTCTTTTGTGTGTGTAGATTTGACGTTTAGGTGGTGTGTTTATTTGACATGTTTTATTTTCCTAAAAAAAAAATATATATTAAAAAGAATAAAAGTTTGAAATGTTAACTCATGCCTAAGATCGGGAAAATATGAAACATTGGAATTATGTTGTAAAAGCTCCGCATGTAACACAAACAGTTAAATAATATCGTTTGAAGCTTGTGATGCATGAAGTAGTCAGCTTTACAAATTATGACAATACTTTATCTGCAATTCAAAGGGCAATGCATTCATATTACATCTCACTTTGCATATACATGCCATCTTAGTTGCATATGCATTTCAGATACAAATCATTAAAGTGTGTCAAATCCTCTTAGGGTTATGCTACAACATAAATAAGAAAAAATCCTAAGGTTGGAAACTGAGCCCCGAGATATCTAGAACCAAGCACATTTTATACACATTAAAAAGGATCTTGAGCAAAATGATCAAAACCTTGCTTGGGAAGAAAAGGTCGGGCGAAAGAAGTATTTCATGTCTATCCTATTATGCAACATGATCCTTAAAACAGGTGGTTTTTACCACTTCCATAAAGCTTAAAGCCTAAAATCGGAGTAGTAAGGATAGGGTTAAGTCCTCATCGAACTTAGGTTGAGGATCCAACTCCCCAAAACTTTGATTTGACCTACATGGAGTAGTAAGGATAGGGCATAATTCTCATCTCGCCTAGGTTGAGAATCTGATTCCCCAAAGCTCCTATGTCTCATTTCATGATAAATCTTGGATTGGAAGGATCGTACTACTTGTCCTCTACAAAGGATGAGTAGTCATCCCCAAGGTCCAAGCAATAAAATTAATATTCTTCATTTACATCTAAAGCTTGGATTGGAAGGATCGTACTACTTGTCCTCTGCAAAGGATGGGTAGTCATCCCCAAGGTCCAAGAAGTAAAAAATTAATTTTCCCATCTCATATTTATATTGGATTGGAAGGATCATACTACTTGTCCTCTGCAAAGGATGGGTAGTCATCCCCAAGGTCCAAAGAAATGAAGCTAAGTCATGGATTATGGGGTTAGGTATGCCCATGCATGGCAGCATGTCTTGTCTAAAAAACAAGACCACTGACTGTTCAAAGGGTTAGACTAGCATGACCATTTCTTCCATAATTGGTTAAATTATTTTGCTCAAAGTGAGGTAATGAATTCCAAATCAGAGTAGTAAGAATAGGGTTAAACTCTCATCTCGATTAGGTTGGGAGTCTGATTTCCCAAAGCTATGATTTCACTTTCACTTACACATGGGTTCAAGATAGTAGTGACTCATAACCAACTTTGGGATCTAATAAAACAATTCATTATACATATGGTTGATCCTAAGAGGGTTTGATAATCTTGAATGTTTGTGTATGATATTAGAAGGTCTATGCATTTATAAAAGCAAAATCTCTAAGCATATTTATTAGGTTACACAAATCATTCACAGTCTCACATATGCATGCATGTAAAACTGACAATGGAATGTTGATCAAGTTCAAGCGATATGGAATGAAAACAAATAGCACACACCGAGCTAATACTAATGATTCTGATGTTTCATGTACTTATGATCTATCGGTATTTGTTTATCTTTTATGTGCTAACGCTTGTATCTAAGCTTGTATATTTTAGGTTGGGTTCTCACCAAAATTCTCTGGAGCATTTGACGATGAGAGTCGCCATTTGTTGTGGCTAATCCACAACACACCCCAAAATTGGGGGCCCACATTTTTGCATGCTTTCAAAGAAGAAAACAGTGACCCAGATGCTAAGAAAATCAAAGAAAAAGGCAAAATTTCACTAAGGAGAAAAGTTGTCGCGGCTGAAAATGAAAATTTGTCGCGATATCGCGACATGTTGCTCCATCGCGACTGAAAATGAAAAGTTGTCGCGATATCACGACATGTTGCTCCATCGTAGTAGAAAATGAAAAGTTGTCATGATATCGCGACATGTTGCTTCGTCGCAGTCAAAAATGGAAAATTGTCACGATATCGTGACATGTCACAAAATCACGGTCAAACCAGTCAAACAGGGCAAGCCACTAAAGTTGTCGCGATATCGTGACATGTCACGATTTCGCTACAGAAAGCAGCCACGGTTGTACGGAATGAAAAAGTGTCACGATTTCACGACATAAAATAGCTGGATAGCCCGAAACAAAAAAGTGTCACGATTTCGTGACATAAAACAGCTGGACAGCCCGAAATGAAAAGGAGTCGTGATTTTGTGACAAAAGCAGCTAGACAGCCTGAAAGAGAAAAACATCACGATTTCGTGACAGGTTTGCATCTGCATAGCCCAAAATAGAAAAGCATCATGATTTCGTGACAGGTTGCAATGAAATGGTACAAAATGGAAAAGTGTCACGATTTCGCGACAGGTTGTGGCCGAAGGCATACCAAGTGAAAAAATGTCATGATTTTGTGACAGGTTGTGGCCGAAGGCATACCAAGTGAAAAACATCATGATTTCGTGATAGGTTGCGGCCAAAGGCGTACCAAGTGAAAAAGCATCATGATTTCGTGACAGAAAGCCGCAAGATAGCTCCAAATGAAAAAGCATCATGATTTCGCGACAGGAAGCAGCTGAGGCGTACAGAGATGAAAAACGTCATGATTTCATGACAAGAAGCAGCCTCACAGCTCAAAATAGAAAAACATCGTGATTTTGCAATAGGTTGCATTGGCAAGGCTGTTGGCAGGAAAATGTCGCGATATCATGACATGTCACATTTTCACGGTGAAAGCAAAGGAGCAAAGCTACATGCATAAAAACATCATGATTTACATGGGGCCATTACAGAACATACAAAAAAACATTGAACACATGGCACAAAGGCATGAGGGTCATGATAATGCTTCAGATCGACAGTTACAGTTAGCAGAGAAGACCAAACATTTCAGGCTCGATAAAAAGGTCAAAACACCAAAGAAGCGGGAAAATGAAACGAAGCGATATGGGAAGTGAAATGAAGCATCACAGAGCGAAACCGAGAGCTGCAATAGAAAGTTTAAAAGCAGAAGCGAATGTAGATACAAGAGGGAAATTGTAAGAAGAAAAGCATTATTTTTGTGAATAAAAAGGAGTTTATTTGGCAAGAGTAACTTTTGTGTGTGAAACCAAAAGGAGATTGAAGGCTAAGACTACTGTTATCTCTGTAGATTTTTCCCTTGCATTATTCTTTCTTGTATCTATTCATTTACACCATAATGTGGGTTACGATAGGTGAATGATAGAATGTTGCAATCATTTATTTCCTTAGAGTCTTGCATCTGATCTGATTCGACTGTGTTTTATTGCAGGTCTGTTAGGTCAGGTTGTTTTAGAGTTTCATCTCATAACTTGGGGTTTTGCAGGGAGGAGATTGCTAACCAAATTAACGTCTTGTCTCAGTTTTTCTAGCTGATTCTCATAAATAATCTTTCTGTTTTAGTTTTTGATATTATATTTTTAATCTTACTCAAAAATCTGCATGTTGGATTCTGGTACATTCCAGAATACTTTGCTAATTTTACTAACACCAAAAGCTAACATAGAAGTAGCAGAACAAGTGTTAAATAAAAGATAAAAAAATGAACCCGTTAAAATGAACCTCATGTTAAAGGCACGAAGCTTAAAATGAAGTGGTATATACCACGCATTTTCTCATTTGAAATATTTTTAAGCTAAAAAAATAAAAGAGGTCACTAGCTTATTTTAGGGTAGATTTCATTATTCTCAAGAACATTAAGAAAAGATTTTACGCGGTTGATTAATTTAATAGATTACGGTTGCAAAGTTTTCTTTGAATCATTAAAGGCCCCTTGTTAATAGTTACTTGTAGGGTTTAAGTTATTCTAGCATACATTCATTTATTTGCGTTAATTCTTAACCGGTTATATGCATATGAATGTTTGTTCCACAAGAACCTTGGAGAAATAAAAAATAACAAATTTTCTTTGCAAGAAAGAGTTTCATGTCTGAGACTCTAGTTGCATGATCATTTTGTTACAGGGAAAAATATTCACTCAACAATACTTCACAAAGTGGGTCAAAGCAATCCCACTTGTCCAAACCATGGGGGCAAAAATCATGGTATTCATTACTGATCACATCATATGCCGCTTTAGGATCCCATCCAAAATCATCTTAGATAGTGGTAAATTCTTCAAGAATAAAACTATCCATGATCTCTGCACTAAATTTCACATCCACCATAATTTTTCTACCCCATATTACCCTCAAGTTAATGGTTAAGAAAAATCCACCAACAAAACTATATGTTCTATCCTACGTAAGATAGTCACAGAGTCACACTATGATTGGCACAACCAAATACCGTTGGATTTGTGGGCTTATCATACAAGAATTCATACTCCCATTAGGATAATGCCATTATCATTAGTTTATGGAGCTAATGCCATCATATCCCTTGAGCTCAAATCACCCTCTTCAAGAGTGTCCATGAAATACTTCATTGACAATGACACTGCCCATCAAGCCCACCTTGATCAGTTAACACTCCTGGATGAGCGGTCTATCCATGCCATCGAAGACATGCATTTTTATCATGATCACCTTCATCATAACTACAATAGTAAGGTGCATCAACATGAATTTAAAATTGGTGATCTGGTACTCAAGGAAAATCAACAAATTACAAGTCAATCCCACCAACAGCGAGACAAGTTTACTCTGAACTGGTTTGGCACATACATTATTACACACATATTTGGTTCTAGTGCCTATTGATTTACAAATTTAGGACACATTAAACCTAAACCCATAAATATCATCCACCTATGTGCATTTTATGCCTAGCCTACCTAGGTTTGTGACATCATAGGCTATGTACATTATCATTAAAATTACAATTTAGACAAAATCACACACAACACCTCACATATGATATTTCACTTTCTATTTCATAACAACAATATTTTTCTTATTTTTACATTATTTATATACTATTGGTATTTATATTTTTTTGTAGGTTCTTGCATCACCGACTACCACATTATAAGAAAATATACACTATTCCATGCATACACTGACAACATCTTTGAATATCACCATGCAGGATACCCTATTATTACACCCAGTTCCAATCACTCCATATGATCTTACACGATCGATTGCTTAGAATCATGTTTAAAATCCTCACCATCCTTCCACTCATATCATCACCCATCATCTTGGTTCCATTTTCCTATTCGCAAAGTCTCCTCCTACTCACACTAATTAGGTAATAGTTAGGTCTCATTATCCTCCTTTGATGACAAGGAGGAGCACCTACATCCTTACCTGTGAGGATCTCCACCCCCTCCATCCCATGATGAGAGGGACTCTTACATACCACCATATTTGGCCCATCATCCTCCTTTAGGTTATTACCAACCTAATAAGGGGTCTACCTTTCACCCAACACACATTTCATATTTACCTCCACCCCTCTTGAGTGATATGTCCCCATACGCTCAAACCCTCCAAGAACATTCCACACTACTCACCATCAGGTAGCCTATACTAGTTCATAATTGATGTTATCTCAAGCCATCTCTCATTATTACTATTCTATAGACACCACCATCTACACTATGCGGTCTTCCATTTTAGCCTACATCATCATCAATGGTGCAGTTCCACTCTCCTTCCTCTTCATCTAGATATTCATAGTTATACCACACTCAAACACATTCACTGGAACCTCAATACCACCACCCTCAATTCCATCACCCTCTTTAATTTATATCCAACATATTATTTCCTACCTTGATAATATTGAACTCCATTTCAATCATTATATTTGTTGTACTTCTCCTTGCCAACTTGTCACAGCCCAAACCTTCACCCCTCATCCTAGGCTGACCACTAGACCTAGGATTCGACCATCATTGAATTCCTGATCCACCTACCAAACACTCACCTCTACTCCACCCATTCCTAACTTGGCACCACCCAAATCTTACATTTACCCCATGCCAGTCTAATCTGCACCACTAGACCAAACATTCCATCAGTTACTGTACCAAGGCCTCATTTCCCTACCCAAAATTTATCCTATGGACCTACTACACCCCAAGCCATGAAAATTTCATGAGAATCAATTATAAATTTACCATCCCCAACTGGGACATGACATCAACACATGTTGTACCTTTGAAACCTTGGTAAATGATATGTTATTTGAATAAGCAATCTAGTCACTCGAAGATATCTCTTCATCCATACGGCTTCAAAGCCCTCCACATTTCCTGGTATCTCACTCGTTGCCACCCCATGAATATAGCATAACATTTTCATGCCAATTCTAATGGTTGGCCAATTATACATCTCAAAAGCACTCAGGTCACCTTGTCACATCACCAACTTGGGCATGATATGACCCTTAAAGTTTTTGAAAACTCTAGGTTATTTTCACCTTTCTTATCTTCTTATTTTTTTTCTTTTTTTGTTTATCAAGCATAGTTATTTGGTCATGCTTCAAGAGGTTACATACTTAGACTATATCTATCATCTTCCTACTCTTCCTCTATCTTTCTCGCATGTCTAATTTTCTCCTATTTCTTCCTATGTCTATTTCTTTTCCTTTACTATGTCACCTTTTTAGTCAACTTTTCTTTGGTCATTCTCAACACATACATCATCTACAACTACATAAACCCTTCAGTTTTGATACATCCCCCACACATTTGGTTAACCTCACCACATCCTATGATTCTCATCACCATAATTACACGCGATCACCTATAAATACGAATCTCAAAATTTTCATTTAGCTTCATTACATACAAATTCCTCTTGTAACAAAATCTTCCTCTTACATCACATCTTTCATTTTATATATCCATCACCTCTTCTATCATATTTTTACTTATTTTTGTATATTCTCCTTCTAAAAATACACTCACAATAGAAAATAACATACACACTTGTTAGCATCACCACATGGATGTCCACACATTTCACTCAGGATCACATATTATAGGTTATTATGTAAGTGTTTACAATCTTATAGTTACCACTAATCAAGTGTCACCTCTAGCTAATCGGTTATTACACTCCTGATTCAAATTATTTCAAGGACCATTCACACATAGCATAAATTTAAAGCACATTTTGATTCTATGGAAGATAATACCTTGCATAGATATCACCATCTAGTTAATGGTTTCCCCTACTCCTCCTATCATTTGCATGATCAACATACAATCAAAGGATAAAAAAAGGGATAAGAATAACAAAACATCACAAATGTAGGCAAAAAACAAAATCCAATGCCCATATATATATATATATATAAAGCATCACAAAAATACAAGCAATAAATGAGGGATAGAAAACAAAAGGAAAAGCCTCAAGATATCACAATTTTTATGCTTCATCATATTTTATCCTTAGGTTTAACATAACATCATGGGATAATTTCCATTGCCAACTATAGGCCCTAAGAACTTGCTTGCCAGTAGAATAGTCTTACAAGTGGCGACACATTTGTCACATTAGTGACCTTATTTTGTATAGATCACTGAGCACTTGTGTATGAGCTAGCTCCCTTGGCTATGTTTAAAATAGTTTCATCCTACCTCCCTCAAAATAGATAAATGAACATCACTCATTTGTACACATTGGTCCATGATAGAATTTGACCTAGAAAGGTTAGTCATAAGTTGTCAATAACAACCTAGTTTATATATTTTGGACATTTGATAGCAATAATTATGTTAGTCAAGAGTCTTATACATACCCATATACCATATTATATCCTTGAGATTATGATACATATTGCATCCACATAGGTTTATGTTATGATACAAGTATTTCCCTGATGTATTTCAAATCTCAAGATACATGCAACATCACGTCTATCAAACATACATATTATTTATATTGCATTACATATCAACATCTCAATCTCCATCGTGTAACATTACTTTTCTCCAACGTGCATTTATCAATGTCACACCACTACGTAATGTAATCTACATTACAATGATATAATTTTCTTATGTGTTACCCCATACACATAAATTCATCTATCAAACAGATGTATACCAAAATTTTACACTACAGATCTACACATCACAATAATCACATACACAAGCAACACAAAATGCAAATAAAGAATTCACACACACATATAAGATCCACAAAAAAATCTCTATATGTATATATATAATCATCAAAATAGCTTTAGGATATAAAATAAGATAATGTCCATTATTCATACATAAAAATACCTATTGCCTATAAAAAGAATCAATACCCATACATATAAACATAACCCTTGTCGATCACTAGGAGTTTCTCCACTCCCCTCATGAGTGCCATCTGTTTGCTCCCCTTTGTGTGCTACTACTGCCCTACTCGAATCAACACTTTCTCTTGATGCATCAGTACCTACAAGTGCTACAACTCCCTCTAATATTGAAGTACTACCACCCACCTGCACCGATAGCAGCCTATCCATACCAACCTCTATTTCCTATGGACACAACACTCTAATAACTCTGCTCAGACTGAGTTCATGCTCATGACCATGATCTTTAACTTGATCATGACCTATCATAATCTGGTAGTACAATCCCTCAGACCATCAAGGTTATCTCACAATCATGCCTCATCAAAGCCTCATCTTTCAGCCTATCCACTAGATACTCATTCCCCTTCCTCAACCACTCTATATTAGCCTAAAGAGTAACCACATCTGTAGGAACTCTCACCTCTCCTAGCTCCTACCGTAACCGCTTCACCTATAAAATATCAAACTCCATTTTAGTTCTTATATTTGCTATAATTCTCCTTGCCAACTTATCATGGGCTAAACATTCACCTCTCATCCTAGGCCGACCACTAGACCTAGAATTTTACCATAATTTAATTCTTGATCTGCCTACAAAATACTCACCTCTACTCTACCCCTTCCATGCTCGACACTATACAAATCTTACATTTACCCCATGGTAGTATGATCCACACAATTAGACCAAATATTCCATCAGTTATTGTACCAAGGCCTCATTGCCCTACCCAAATTTCATCCTATGGACCCACTACATCCCAAGCCATGAAAATTTCATGAGAATCAATCTTGCATTTACCATAACCAACCATGGTATGACACCAACATGTGTCATACATTTGAAACCCTAGTAAATGATATGTTATTTGAAGAACCAATCCAGTCACCCAAAGATATCTCTTCATCCATCTAGCTTCAAATCCCTCCACATCACCTAGAATCTCACTCGTTGCCACCTTGTGAATCCAGCATAACATTATCATGAAAATTCTAATGGCTGGCCAATTAGACAACTCATTAACACTCAGGTCACCTTATCACATCACCAACTTGATCACAATATGACCCTCACAATTTCTAAAATATCTAGGTTATTTTCACCTTTCTTCTATTCTTCTCTTCCTTTTTATTTTGCTATTTATCAAGCATAGTTATATGGTCATGCTTTGAGTGATTACATACTTAGGATATATCTATCATCTTCCTAATCTTCCTCTATATTTATTGCATGTCTAATCTTCTCCTAATTATTCCTATGTTTGTTTATTTTCCTCTACTATGTCACCTTTTCAGTCAGCTTTTCTTTGGTCATTCTCATTGCATACATCATCTATAGCTACATAACCTCCTCAGGTTTTATACATCCTCCACATGTTGGGGCAACCTCACCACATCCAATGATTCTCATCACCATAATTACACATGATCGCCCATAAATACAAATCTCAAAATGTTCATTTATCTTTATTACATACAAATTCCTCTTGTAATAAAACCTTCCTCTTACATCACATATTTAATTGTATATATCCATTGCCTCTTCTATCATAATTTTATTTAGATTTTTATATTCTCATTCTAAAAATACACTCACAACAGGAAATAATATACACACTTGTTAGCATCACCACATGGATATCCACATATTTCACTCAGGATCACAAATTATAGGGTATTGTGTAAGTGCTGACCATCTAATAGTTACCACTAATCAAGCATCACCTCTAGCTAACTGGTTATTACAGTCCTTATAGCTTTTCATTGTTGAGTAAACATCTTTCAAGGACCATTCACACATGGCATAAATTTGAAGCACCTTTTGAGTCTATGAAAGATAACACCTTGCATAGATATCACCATCTGTAGAATGATTTCCCCTGCTCATCCTATCATTTGCATGATCAACATATGATATAGGGATAAACAAAGGGATACGCATAACAAAGCATCACAAATATGAGAAAAAAAAATCCAATGCCCTATATATATATATATATATATATATATATATATATATATATCTTTATATATATATCAAGCATCACAAAAATACAAGCAATAAATGAGGGACAGAAAACAAAATGAAAAGCCTCAAGATATAACAATTTTTATGCTTCATCATCTTTGATCCTTAGGTTTAACATAACATCATGGGATAATTTCCATCTCTAGCTATAGGCCCTAAGCACCTACCTACCAATGGAATAGTCTTACAAGTGGTGACATATCTATCACATTAGAGACCTTCTTTTGTACAAATCACTGAGTTCTTGTGGATGAGCTAGCTACCTTGGCTATGTTTACAATGGGTTTGTCCTACCTCCCTCAAAATGGATAAATGAACATCACTCATTTGTACACACTGGTCCATGATAGACTTTGACCTAGCAAGGTTAGTCATAAGTTATCAATAACAACATAGTTTAGTCAAGAGTATTACACATACCCTTAAACCATATTATATCCATGAGATTACGGTACAGATTGTATCCACATAGGTTTATGTTATGATATAAGTGTTTCCTTGATGCATTTCAAATCTCAAGATACATGCAACATCACATATATCAAACATACATGTTATTTATATTGCATTGCATATCAACATCTCAATCTCCATCATGCAACATTACATTTATCCAACATGCATTTATCAATGTCACACCACTACATAATGTTATCTATGTTACAATTATATAATTTTCCTATGTGTTACCCCATACACATAAATTCATCTATCAAACAAATGCATACCAACATTTTACACTACAGATCCATACATCACAATAATTACACACACAAGCAACACAAAATGTAAATAAAAAATTCATACACACATATAAGAGCCACAAAAAAATCTCTATATGTATATATATAATCATCAAAATACCTTCAGGATATAAAATAAGATAATGTCCATTATTCATACACAAAAATACCTAATGCCTACAACAAGAATCAATACCCATACATATAAACATCACCCTTATCGATCACTAGGAGTTTCTGCACTCCCCTCATGAGTGCGATCTATTTGCTCCCCTCTGTGTGCTACTACTATCGTACTCAAATCAGCACCTACTATTGATGCCTTAGTACCTACAACTTCTACAACTCCCTCTAATCTTGGAGCACTACCACCCACTTGCACCACTAGCAGCCTACCCATACCAATAATTCTCCATCCTATGGACATAGCACTCTGAAGACTCTACTCATATTGAGTTCATGCTCATGACCACGATATTGACCTTGATCATTACCTATCATATTATGGTAGTGCAATCTCTTAGACCATCAAGGATATCTCACAATCCTACCTCATGAAACCCTCATCTCAGCCTATCCACCAAATCCTCATTCCCATTCCTTAGACACTCTATCTTAGCCTAAAGAGCAACCATATTTTTAGGAATTTTCACCTCTCCTATCTCCTACCCTAACTGATCCACCTTAGCATGCAAATCAACCACCTCAGCTACACAAGCAACATGGTCAATATCCATAGAATATTCTATATGCTCTATCATAACCACCTCCACCTTGAACTTCTTTGTAACTACTACAACTTCTGTTTTTAGGACACACAAACTCTCAACTAAATCAACATGCCTGCTATCCTCCAAAAAAAGTCTACCTCATATCTCTACACACTATAGCTCTATATCCCTCCTCATCTAAGCACTCACTATCTCCAATGCTACCAACCTCTCATCTAGCTCTGCACATTACAGCTCTAACTATCTCTTATTTGTAACACTCATTGTATCAACTACCATAAATCACTCCTCATAATCATGCAAATATCCCTCTAAGTGTTTTACCTGATCATGCAAAATTACCAACTCCTCCTCTACATCTCTCCTTTCTTGCTCCTTCAATGAGATATCTCACATATCCATAAAATAAATTATATCATCAATATCCACATATACACTTATATCCTCCATCAACACATCCCTCTCTATGATTTTCTCACCAGTCACCACATCCTGTGCAATCCCACCCATATCACTAGGGGTATTAAATTCCCCTCTCTAAAGTCACCTTGATCCTCGAAGAGATTTCTCAACCTCCACCCATGATCCAGCTAGTACCTCTCCCTCTCATGAAAATACCCCATCAAATAGCCCCATAACTTGCTCAAAAACACCAATACCTACCTCCCAATCCTCCCTAGCCCACCAAGCATCATACTCAGGAGTTGTACCCACATCAGATACATAAATAATCACCATCAATGGATTCCTCTCACCATCCCAAGGAGGTATCACATGATGTATCCCCCTATCACCTCTCCATCTACAGATCACCATAGGTAACTCTGGCATACCCTACCATAATCCAAACTACATCATCACTTGACTAAAGTGAAAGAACTCAACCTAATGGGTGTATCATTCTACAACCCATCACCCCCATCATATAGTCATAAGTTGCTTATCATCCTTATCCTACAGTACCCCTCCCCTCTAGGGCCTCCACTCGATATATTTTGGCTCCAACTATCTAAAAGTAACCCTCCAAAATAAGTAATCACCCTCATGTGGTATCTTCATGCCCTTATCCTCATCGATATACCACCTCAATGTATACGATAAATCCTTACTCTTCTTCTCATGCACCAAGTATGGCAATAGTGTTGGCCACTCTACTGCTCTATGCTCCCATGCCAAAACCTATAGTAAAGGGACCCAATTTAGTCCCTTTTAACCTGTACTCACCACATCGTGTAGCTCCCTATATACTTGAACTAGTAGTGTAGGTACCCATATGAAAACAACATTATGTTCTACCATATCACACACCACATCCAACATGTACCAGGTCAACTTCACCTTGGAAGCATCAAGAAGTGCCATGTCGAGATCATCAACATCACCACACAATGGTGATTAGACAACATCTTCTAATACCAATAATACTCATAATCAATGCCCTTCTTAGTATCTACTTCCCTCCACATCTTGCAAAATATATGTTACAATGATGCATCGTACCTACCATCACCTACCACCCTCATCGAAACACCCTCAACTGAAAACTTGTAAATCCTGTATATATTCTCTAGGGTGATCATCGTATCACCTATCAACAAATGGAAGGTTTTCCTATTAGGATTATACCTCTCACACAGAGCTGATATATAGGCCTGATTAGTATGAATGCTAATGCAATCCCAAACTTCTATTAGTCATACTACATCTAACCACTATAAATAAAAATCACTCCAAACCTTTTCCAGCACCGCCTTCATCGTATGCACACGATGATGAGGCTCAATCATCTTCATCTATTTCATCCAAAAACATCATAATAAAATTTGTGTTCATATCATAATACATAATTTTATTCCTATGATTACAGTATAATCATCATACAACTGCATTCTATGTACTTTATATATATATATATATATATATATATATATATATATATAACATCTTCATGTATTTCGAGACACTACAAATGCACAACCTCAACCATACCTCAACATGGAAAATAACTAGCTCTTTCAAATACCCATTTCACCCTTTCATGGCTAAAGTGTGAATAAAATTAAAAAACAATGCACAATTGACATAAAATAGAGCAATTCACATGCATTCATACCTCTATCATGGCATGAAATTAAAAACATTACCAGATCACATCATGCCATGATAACAGTCACATTTTTGGATACCCATTTCCCTATTTCATGGTGAAAGTTCAAACACATCAAGAAAATAGTACACCGTTTCATCAAAATATCCAAAAACATATCAAACAACAATGTCTTACGTTGCCTAATTTAAAACATTACCAAATCACACCATGTCATGATAACAATCACATTTTTGAACACCCATTTCCCTATTTATGGTGAAAGTTCAAACACATCAGGAAAACAATACATCGTTTACCCAAAACATCCAAAAATACATCTAACAACAATGAATTACATCGATTAATTCAAAACAATTACAAAAAAAATCAAAGAAAAATAATAGTCACATTTTTGAACACCCATTTCATCATTTCATGGTAAAAGTTCAAAAAATTTGGAAAACGGTACACATTTTACCCAAAAAAAACTACATCCACATTTACATCATACAATGTGCAAATTCAAAACATCATCAAATCAAGTTTTATTACAACAGTCACATTTTTGGACACCCATTTCACTATTTCATGGTGAAAGTTCAAAAACACTTGGCAAACAGTACATAGTTTGACATGAAAATCAAGGTCAAACTAGGTCTTCTATTTGCTCAAATCACATGATCAAATAATCACCAAAATAAGTCAAAACAAAAAATGGGCAATCATTCCAAATACCCATTTGGCTTGTTTAGCACTTTGTGTTTAAATTTTCATCAAATTAACCATGCAAGTAACAAAAACAAGTAAAACACTACCCTACAACATTCATTTTCAATTATGCGATTTCCAAAATTTAAATACAAAGGGCTAGAACACTTATCTGTGGCTCCTTTCACTGACTACCAATGTTAGTTTGAACCCTCACCATAATCAAGTCCAATCAAAAATTTGCAAGAACTCCACATCGAAATTATTCACTCACACCTCATGCCTCCACTTGCATGACGTAAAAATGACCCCACCCACATGAAAAAAGGCATTTATATGCCTCCAAAACCTAAATCATAGGTCACCCTATGATTTCAATCCAAATTGCAAGTCACCATGTGATTTCAACCCAAATAGTAGGTCACATTGCGAATCCAACACCAAATCATAGGTCACCCTATGATTTGAAGCAAATGACATAAAATTCAAATTTTCTTCCTTCCAACAACTTCTTCCCCTCTATATTCATGCTATTTTGTAAATTTTCCATCTCTTGCAACCCATTTTATTCTATCAATCGACTCATCATCATTTTAACACATCTCATTCACCTCATTGCTAATTCCTTGTTTGAGGGGGTATTCATAAACAAAAGTTAGCTTTGAATGCAACCAAAAAATCAAACATCCAAATCATGGATATCACATATGTCTACACAAATATTTTTTGAAGATTATATCAAGATAATACTAAACCCAACCAACTATATATTTGTTAGTGTATCGCTCCAAATTTTTTGCACCCTTACCTTCAGGCTATAGGATCCGCGTCCGGAATGGGGATGTGAAAAGGATGGGACAATACCTCGAACTGAGAGGCATTTTGAAGGTCCTACCTCTCAGGGGAGGTGTATAAAGATGAATTTTTGATGGATGGTGGGTTCACCAGGAAACTTTTGAATGGTAGTTTCCACGCTTAGGTTGAGAGAGTGTTTGATGTGTTCATTTTTATGTTTGATCATTCAACTCCTAGGTTTGGCCAATATGAATCTAATCTATTCTATATGCCAATGCAGATTTAAATGAATACAAAAAATAGAAATGGATGCAAATAACAGAGAATATGCTAACTAGCAAAAATCATACCTGATTTTTTATGTCTGATGGAGATTCTGAGTCTTGTAGCAGTTTAGATCGTCTTGATTTGTACGTAATCATCTGATATTGTGCAGGATCATCTCAAATAATAGAAGGTCATCTGAAATTAGATAGAATCATCTGTAATCTGATGAATTCATCAAACGAATTCATCAGAAACCTGTAATCACAAAAACAGACACGAAATACCAAATATGCAAATGCAGAAGCAAGGGGTAATGGTAGAAATAACAACAAAAATGCCTAAATAATAGATTATAATAATAGATAAGGAAATGCAATAAATTTAATGGTTGATTTTATCTTTATCATGCAATTATACTAAATGAGGTGAACTCCAAGATGAAAAATAGTAATAAGTCTAACTAATGCAAAGAAAAACAGTAGATAGTGGAGAAAGAATGCAAACTCAGGGCACTGATTGCCCCCAATGTTGGCTGCAATCGAAATTGCCTACAAAATACAAAATCATCTTGAATTGCAGCGTGATTGTTCGATATCGTACAGGATCGTCTGTGACGATCTGAGCTTGCTCCAGATGAAAAACAATGAGGTTCCTGCAAGAAAACTTAGAAAGGCACAAATACAAATGATAATTCAAGGTATTCTAATGCACACAAAGATCAAATTATAGGGAAATTCAGCCAGAGGTAGGTCAAGGGGATGGCATAAGATTAAATAGGCATAGGAAGGAGGTTCGGAGGTTGGAGATCATCCCAATCTGGGAGATCTCCAATGGGGAATGTCTCTAACGGCGCAGACATGCTTTTGCCCTGGTTAGAGACGTCGTTGAAACAAAAGCTAATTATGAACAAATCAATTTGGGATGAAATCGTCTGGACGTTTTGCTCCAAATGAATTCATTCGATCTAAGGTGATATTGTCTGATCGGTGACGATATCATCCAACAGTCACAACAAATCCTAAAAATGGTGCAAAAAATGGGGAAAGCAGGTAAAATGCAGTTTAACGGGCAGTTTGGGGTTGAAATTCAAATTTTAATATTTTATCTTTTTACTAAGGTTTAACTGCGCCAATCTAATGGTGCTACATTTTGCCCCATATTTAGCGAATTTTTTGAAGAAAATGCGTTAAATATGAGTTTTTATCATTTTACGAGAGAGCAAAAATATACTCAATTTTTTAGACGACGATTCTTGGTCGAATCGTACGAATGCTGACTATGGTTCCCCATCTGTGTTTTTACTCAAATCGAACGTTTGAGGTAAAAACGGGGAAAAGCAAAATTAAAATGTTGATGTTTTTGAATAAAATTAAGAAAAATAGGGAAAACCCTAATTCATTTTTACTATTCATTTTTATTGTTCTAGAGCTCTTGTAGAGAGAAAAATGGTGGATACAACACACAGAGCGATAGAGGTTCGGTGTGGGCTACGGGTAAGGATCTAATCCTAGTAGATTAGGTTTAATTTAACTTTGTGCAATTCTTGTGATTTAAATTTGATTGTTTGGGGCATCGTGGCCATTTTTTGCCACTTGTATAGGATCTTGCATGGGGTCATATACAAGGGAGGTCGATGTCTAGTTTTGACATCACTGTTGTAGGTTTGGTGCTGGGAGCACATTGCGGTGTAGAGGCCGATAGGGCTTCCACTAATAGGGGTTGACTGGGAGAGGCCCCAGGTTTTCTATTTGTGGCTACAGAGGGGATCATGGTAGCGGATAGATCTGTCGATGTCACAGGGGTTGCTAGATGACCTCATCCTAGACCAGATCACCTGGAGGCCATGGCGAGAGCACCCCAGGTGGGAAAAGGATGGGCAAGAGCTGGCTCACATTAGGCAAGTTTGTTAGCTGAGGATGGAGCGAGAAGAGGTAAAGCTCCATTGCTATGACCGATTACTATGATAGTTTGGTCTACAGTAGGGGATCCCTTCTCTCAAGGATTATGAGTACTCTCAGAATGTTTGAGATAATACTACACTGAGTGGGGCTCTAGATATGCAATGATTCTGGAGTCAGGATGCGGATGATGCCCCCATCCAACCAATGGATGGTGATGACGTCGGGGTTGTAGATGGCTATGATGCCTGGTACATAGGCATCTGACCTCCTCGAATGACAAGGGTGTAGGGTCTAGTGCACGCAGTGGTGCGCCATATAGGGAGGTGATGGCAGGCTACTATTGAGGCAGCACGAGGTCACGGGGAGAGAGAGAAGTGGCAGATCCCATAGGAGAGATGCAAGAGGATGGCATGGGCTCCATAGAGGCCATGGGAGACAGGACGAAGGGAGGAAGGACTCCCTTCATAGTAGGGTGAGAGACCACCATCACCTGATAAAGGCAAGGGTGTTGACACAGGGGAGAGCAGCGAGACAATGACTCTCTGAGCTAAGGTTGTCCACCTTCGGGCTCAGGTGTAGACATTACAGGATGAGGCTACATGACTTAGAGCTAATGGCAGAGGGGTGAGCAGGGATGACCTAGTGCGGTCCATGATGCAGACCACATTTTACCAGGGTCTATACTTTTAGTTGGTTCTAGAGGGCCAGAGGGTACAACTGCCAGCCAACATTACAGAACCAGTCAGGCTGGGATTAGTGAGGACATCATCCTAATTGATGACAAGGACCCAGGATACATCCCGAACCTCTATGGGACCACCTCCTCCATGACAGGATGGGGAGGAGATGAGGCTGAGAGCTCAAGGGCTTCTCGAGGCTAGGTGCTAGAGATTATAGATTTTGGAGATTTTTGTTGAGAGAATTGAGTATGCTAGGGTATAGATTGTGGCATACCAATCTAGTTTTGATATGATGTATATAATTTTTTGATATATATATGATCTTGTTTCTGATGATATGACTTGTTCATATGTTGTTATGATGCTTTAATGTTTGAATTTTTTGTTGATTGGATTGATGATTCATGTAATTATGTCATTTGAAATATTATAATTTGATGTCATCTTTGTAAGATTTTAATTGAAATAATCTGATGTGAACAATTGGTTGTGGTGGTGTGATTTGATAAAAGAAATAAAAAGGGACTTCTAACAATAATTTCAAAGGACATTATCGCTGTTATAGACCATTTCATGGATTCGTCGCTCACTCGATCGTCAAGCTAATCCGAGTACAGAAATATTGTTTAAAAGTAAAAGAGTGCTTAAGAGACTGTCTTAAGACTTTGTGTTGTGATGATAGAAATGATGGTTTTGATGATTTGTTTTCAGATTTTCATAAAAAATAGTATGCATGAGATACGAAAATATGATTTTGCTAGGCATAAATTCCTAAGTGTGATAAAATTTTGAACAATTCCTTAGAATTTATACCATGGTTGCAATATTGAATTTGAACATAATGACATGAAATAGAATAAGTGTTCGTTTGTTTGTAAAGCATAATTGTGTAACATAATGATGCAAGTCATATGTTTTGATAAATTTATTTTAAAATAAATGGAACATAAAATTAGAACAATGGTTTGCGCTAGGCATAGAATTATAGGTATAGACTTATACCATCATCGCAAAATCCAAAGAAGAAAAATAGATTGTTTTAGTTTTATTGCAAGATTAATTTTTTATTTTTGTGATAAATAATAATATGAAAATTTTGTTTGAAATTATTATTTTGAGATTTTGATTTTGTAAAAAGGTGTATGTAATTACGTTGATACAAACAAAAAATTCTGAAATAAAAGGATAAAATCATTCCGAAAAGAGTTACAGGAATATTTTAAATTATCTCAAAGAGAAATATAGACTTATAAGGAATCCTCATGTGCAAATGTGAATTCATTACCGATCTTGATTTATCATAATGATACAAAATCTCTCAAATACAAATGTGTGTGCGATTGTATTGTTCATTCATCAATTTTGAGCAAGATAATTTGATACAAGTAATTTGCCTTGACCAAATGAATGTTCGTTGACCATGATTTATATGCATGTAACCGTACCAGGCTACTATGTAAGTTAGGTTATCAAGAGCTAGCTAATCCATAAGTCGACGAGGTCTGTACAAAAGAAGGTCACTAATGTGATAGACATATCACCATGCTAGGGATTACCCAAGGCCAAGCGGGTTGGGCACAAACCACCTGTTATGGGGCTTACCTCATAGTTTTTGAATAATTGAGAATTCTAGGGATTCAAGCTCATTCACCCTTCTTTTCTTTTCAAGGGGTAGGGAAAGGATTTTATTGCATTTTTGGTTTTGCGTTTCTCTTTTGCTTATTTTTTTTTTTGTACTCTTGTATTGTTGCTTGATATTTGAGAAAATGCTAAAATATTGCTGTGATGAAAAATAACCTTTTTCTTTTTCTCTTTTTATTAAAATTTTCTTTGCTTCTTATGCTAGGGATACTTGCTCAGATTAGTTGTAGAGCAAGGGATTTTTATTCTAGGTAGGGGTGAGCTTGTGCTTTTGTCAATTCTCAAATATTCTAGACCATGTGCATGATAGGATAGCAGGGGAAACTTTTTGCTCAGGAAACTAGTTCTACTATGTAGCATCATACTGAATTTGCAATGAAATAATTTTAATGTGAAAAGATATACTTAGTTCAAGTAAATAACAAGATCAATTCTCTATGCTTAAAACTTTATTTAATTCAACTGTGGACTTTGATATAAGAGAGACTAATAATCATACCAAATAAATCAAGATATTTATTCATGTGAATGTGAAAGTGCGGGATTCCAAATAAATGCTAATTTATCCAAAATAACCGAAAATATAACTGCAATACTTCACAGTTTGAGAAGTACAAAAATAAAATATGCTTTTGAAGATTTTGATGATTTGGATGTTTTTAATTTTAAGTTATGAATTGAAATAAATACAAGATAATTATTTTTTGAAACGTTTTAAATAAGTAAAAAAAAAAGGAAATAATATGCAAAACAAATATATACAATGATGAAATGACCAATTTTATGCATAGTAACGTTTAAGATGCATAATGTTCATAGGTTCTTTAAGCTCTTTACCATCCAAGGTAGATAATTTGTATGCTCCTGATCCAAATTTAGCAGTGATGACATATGGTCCAAGCCAGTTGGGCACAAATTTACCTTTAAGGTTTTTAGTTGCATTAGTATTTTTTTTATTTTCTTTTAAGACAAGGTCACCGATCTAAAAGGATCAAGTATGAACTTTCTTAAGATATGCTCTCTTAAGCTTGTTTTGGTAGGCACGAAGATGCTCCAAAGCATTGATGCACTTTTTATTGAGAAGTTCTAGCTGACTAAATCTGCCAGCACGATATTCATCCCCTACTTTAGTATCTTGAAGTAGTAGAGCTAAAGAAGGAACTTCTAATTCAAAAGGAAAAATGGCTTCAGCACCATAAACCAAGACAAAAGGTGAAGTTTAACACTAGTTCGATAGGCCCACAAAGTAGGATATAATTGAATGTGCCAATCTTGACCGGTTTTATTGACCAATTTTTTGAGAATTTTGATTAAGGTTTTATTAGATGCTTCTACTTGATCGTTACCCTAAGGATAATAAGGAGTGGACCAGCGATGTTGAATTTTATATTTTTGACATAATTTCTTGACATCTTTATTTTTGAAACAAGTCCCATTATCTAAAATGAGATTGGTAGGAATTCCAAACCTACAAATAATTTAATTAAAAATAAATTTGGAAAATTGTGTTCCAGTGCAAGAAGCTAATGGCATAGCTTCAACCCACTTCGTGAAATACTCAGTGGTGGTTATGATGAATTTGTGTCCATCGGATGACACAAGGTTGATTTTTCCAATGATGTCTAGGCCCCATTTTAAAAAAGTCCAAGGAGATGAAATAGCCTACAGTTCTTGTGTCGGCACATGGACAAGGTCAGCATGTTTTTGGCACTTGTTGCAAAGTCATACATAATTATGTGCATCATTTTCCATGGTATGCCAAAAATATCCTATCCGAAGGAGTTTCTTAGCAATGGCGCTACCACTAAAATGTCCCCCACAAGATCCATTGTGGACTTCATTCAAAGTTGATCTAGATTCTTCTAGATTCAAACATCTCAATAAGATGCCTTCAAAAGATCTTCTATACAAGGCATTACCAATAATCACAAAACGACTTGCTTGTCTACGTAATAACCTACGTTGGTTGTTAGTACAACCATCAGAGAAGGTTCCTTTCTGCAAAAAATTAAATATATCAGTATACCATGGTTCAGGAGTTGTTTCATTGATAAGAAATAGATCCAAATGTTCTAAGCATGATTTGCTTGAAGCGGGTTCTTGGAGTCGATGAATAATGATGGTAACATATTCATCATCTAACTCCAAGGGTAAAAGAGATGCAGATATAGCCATAGCGTCAACCGCACGATTGCTAGTTCAAGGAATAGCTTCCAAAGTAACTTGGTCAAACAAGGATAATAACTGCAAAAAATATGCTTTATATGGGTGTAATTTAACATCTCTGGTCTGATAAACATCATTTATTTGGTTTATGACAAGTTGGGAGTCACCAAAAACCAATAAACTTTTGATTTTCAATGCCAAGGTAGCTCATAATCCAAGGATAAGAGCTTCATATTCAGCAGTGTTATTGGTGCAAGCAAATGTTAATTTGAAGGACAGAGGGATAAGATGTTTTTGTGAATATATTAAAATAATACCTACACCAGCCCCACTCATGCATCAGGCTCCATCAAAGTATAGGGACCATTGCTTTGAATGGTCTGCCTCTAGTTTAAGGCATTCATCAGCAAAATCAATGATGAGGGGATGAGTAGATTCTAAGTGTGCAGAAGCTAATTGATATGCTATGATTTGACCCTTAATAGACTTCTTTCCTATAAAGATGAGTTCAAATTTGCTTAGCGCAAGAACCCACTTGGTTGTGTGACCAGATAAATACGGTCGACTCATGAGATATCGCAAAGGGTTGAATTTGGCAATAACATATGTTTTCTGACTAAGCATATAATGTCATAGTTTTTGTGTAGAAAATACGACTGCTAGACATAATTTATCTAATGAGGTATATCGAGTTTCATAATTTATTAAGGTTCTGCTAATATAATAATTAGCGCGTTCTTTCTTCTCATCGTCAAGCTGAGCTAACATAGCTCCTAAGGCAGAATCAAAAGTAGAAATGTACAAGATAAAAGGACGATCAGATCTAGGTGGGTAAAGCACTTGTGGTTTAAGGAGATATTGTTTAAGGAGTTCAAATGCTTCTTGGCATTCATCGTACCAATGAAAAGAGACATATTTCTTAATAAGCTTAAGAAAGGGTCCAGTTTTGTCCACCAACTTGTCGATGAAGTGGTGAATAGCTTGAAGCTTACCTTGTAAACTTCGTAATTCTGATATATTGGTGGGTGCGGGCATATTTGTGATAGCCGCAATCTTGAGAGGGTCAATTTCAATGCCACGTAAAGAAACTATAACCCCTAATAATTTACCGGACTTAACTCCGAATATGCATTTAGCTAGATTTAGTCGGATAAGATATTCCCTTAACCGATCAAATACTTTTCTTAAGTCATTTAAATGATCATCTTCTTTGATGGAATGAGCTATGATATCATCTACATAATCATGTAGGATATCATGTATCATATCATGAAATATATAAGTCATAGCTCATTGATAGGTTGCACCTGCATTGTTTAAGCCAAATGGCATCACTTTCCAACAAAAGGTTCCCCAAGGGGTAATAAAGGCTATTTTGGCCTAATCTTCGAGAGCTATCCTGATCTGATTATAACCAAAAAATCCATCCATTAAGGATATCATTCCACTTCCAACAATAAATTCAATGATCTGATCCATATTGGGAAGAGGAAAATCATATTTAGGGCATGCAACATTAATGTCTCTGAAATCAGTGCAAACCCTAACTTTAGTGGGTTCTTTCTTAGTTACTAGAACTACATTTGAGATCCATTCGGCATAATCAATAGCTTGTATAAAAATGACTTTCAACAATTTTTCTAGTTCTCCTTTGACTAGTAAGGCCACTTTAGGATGCATTTTTTTGAGTTTCTGTTTAACAGGTTTAGCATCTGGATGGACTACTATATGATGCATAACTACGGAAGGGTCCAAACTTGGCATGTCTTCATATGTCCAAGCAAAGACATCTTCATAGTCTTTAAGAAATGAAATGTATTTATCTTGTTTTTCTTGACTTAATTCTGATCCAATATTGATTATGTGAGGGTTATGTTCGATTCCAATGTTAATTTTTATAACGTTTTCAACTTCCATATGTAAATCTCTCTAAAAATTATGTGGGGTGGATGAAACACCCAATTATTGTAATTCTTCCAAGGTAGCTTGGATAATTCATCTTGAGGAGTCGAGGCCTCAAGCTGGGCTATACTTGGTATAAAGCCATCAAAATAAAATTCGTTATGTAACAATTCCTCAATGGAGACATCATGGAAAATATCCCCTTTCAAATCTTCATCGAAGTTGGCAATCATTTCAGGGTAGGCTATGGATAGCATATTGCAGGTAAAATAATTATTATTTGGACACAAATAATCTTGTTTATCTAGATAATCTTGATAACATACAATATGGTCATCATCCTCAAATGGAAAGGTCTGACCCTTACTAGAAAATAGGCCCGCATCACAGTGGGCAGGCCACGGTTCTACCTCAAAATGTTCTTTCATACAATTTTGGAAAGGTCCCAAACCTTTCCCTTTATATCCCAATTTAAGCATTATGGGTTTAGCTTTAAGATAATCATTAGCAAAATAGCATCTAGCATATCCATCACAATGTGTCTTAATATTCTTGGGTATTCTTCCCCAATCATATCCTTTATAAATAAAAGCACAAATCTCGACGTGGCAGATACTTCACATAGATTATGGGAGGCCCAAGGTACAAGGAGAGAGTGGGAGTTTATTTAAAAGGAGGGAAGTTTGCATAGCAGTGTTGGCTTCCTCAGATATAAGAATTTTAGATAAATCGGGTAAGAGCTCATCAGTGAGAGCATAAGTGTAGAACCCTAAAATTGGCATGGTTAAACCTTAGTAAAAAGATAAAATATTAAAATTTGAATTTCAACCCCAAACTACCCATTAAACCGCATTTTACCCACTTTCCCGTTTTCTATGCCATTTTTAGGATTTGTTGTGATCGTTGGACGATATCGTCATCGATTAGACGATATTGCCTTAGATCGAATGAATTCACCTGGAGCAGAAAATCCAGATGATTTCATCCCAAACTGATTTGTTCATAATTAGCTTTTGTTTCAATGGTGTCTCTAACTGGGACAAAAGTGTGTCTGCATCGTTAGAGACCTTCCCCATTGGATATCTCCTAGATTGGGATGATCTCCAACCTCCCAACATCCTTCCTATGCCTATTTAATCTTAGGCCCTCCCCTTGACCTACCCCTGGCTGAATTCCCCTGTAATTTGATCTTTGTGTGCGTTAGAATACCCTGAATTATCATTTGCATTTGTGCCTTTCTAAGTTTTCTTGTAGGAACCTCATTGTTTTTCAGCCAGAGCAAGCTCAGATCGTTGCAGACAATCATGCCGCAATTCAAGATGATTTTGTATTTTGCAAGCGATTTCGACTACATCCAACATTGGGGGCAATCAGTGCCTTGAGTTTGCATTATTTCTCCATTATCTATTGTTTTGCTTTGCATTAGTTAGACTTATTACTATTTTGCATCTTGGATTTCACCCCATTTAGCATAATTGCATGATAAAGATAAAATCAACCATTAAATTTACTGCATTTCCTTATCTATCATTGTAATTTATTCTTTAGGTATGTTTGTTGTTATTTCTACCATTACCTCTTGCTTTTGCATTTGCATATTTGGTATTTCATGTATGTTTTTGTGATTGCAGGTTTCTGACGAATTCGTCAGATTACAAGTGATTCTATCTGATTTTAGATGACCTTCTATGATTTGAGATGATTTTGGGCAATATCAGATGATTACGTACAAACTAATATGATCTGAACTGCTACAAGACTCAAAATCTCCATTAGACATCCGAAATCATGTATGATTTCTTCTAGTTAGCATATTCTTTGTTATTTGCATCCATTTCTATTTTTTTTACTCATTTAAATCTGCATTGGCATATAGAATAGATTAGATTCATATCGGCCAAACCTAGGAGTTGAATGATCAAACATAAAAATGAACACATCAGACACTCTCTCAACCTAGGCGTAGAAAATACCATTCAAAAGTTTCCTGGTGAACCCACCATCCGTAAAAAATTCACCTTTATACACCTCCCCCGAGAGGCGGGACCTTCAAAAGGCCTCTCAGTCTGAGGTATTGTCCCATCCTTTTCACATCCCCCTTTCGAGCACGGATCCTATAGCCTGAAGGTAAGGGTGCGAAAAATTTGGAGCGATACATTTTTGTGAACCCGATGTGAAATAGAAACCTTTTGAAAACAAAACCATCTTAAAAACTAAAAAAATAAAAAAAAATGATATAAACATAAGTGCATTTAGAATTAAGAAAATTTGCATGTCAAATTTAGATGGTAGACTATAATAAAAGACGAGCTGTCATTATTAATATTGAAAATCACTTAGCAGCCATAGAGATTAATTCTTTACTTAGAGTAGCTCCAACATATAGAGTCCCACCTTTATGGAACGATCTTAATAGGAGATTGAATCTCATTTCATCTAGAGCAACCGAACTTAGGCAAATCAAGAGGTTTGTCCTAGATAGAATCCTGGATCCCGATCAAGTGATTTTGTATCATGAACTTCAGAGAGCTTTCTATAGGTGGTTAGCATATAAAAGAGCTCTTGTGTCTTCTGAGTTGTATACCTTTGAGGAATACCTTAATAATGCAGCTACAGTGCATAAATTTTTATCTCATGTAGAAGACCAAGAGGTCGTTCTTACGGATAGAAAAATATGGAATAGATTTCCCAGAGCTGTGTTATATCGAGAGTATTGCCATGAGATTTATTTTTACAAAATAGAATCTAAAATAGATAATATCACCATAGCACACTTTGTTGAATTCTTGAAAAACAATTTCCAATTTGAATAGAAGCACTTTATGACTCCTGATGAACTTGATCCTATCAATGACATCTATTAATTATTTATAGAAAACTAGGTTATTATTTTGTTATTGTTATTTCTTGTATTGAGTGTGCTATTTATTGTCTTTATAAAAACAAAAACAAAAACAAAATAGAATCATAACAAAAAAAAAAATCAAAACATTTCCTCTTAAGTATTATAGTAGGTATATAATTAAAATATATACCTCCCAAGATCTATTACAAATATATTAATATATATTTGCTAAAACCCAAATTTAGACACAATGACTAGACTTAGGAATGGAAACCAAATTGAAGTAGAAGAAGATTGGTTAAGAAAACCAAAAAATAACCCAGATGTTCTTCCTGAAGACCCAATTCAGGAAGAAAGAACCTTAAACCCACAAGAAGAAGAACTTGTGGATGCAAATGAACAAAAAGAAAATGATAGAGAGGAAGGACCCTCATCTCCTAAAATAACTCTAGATAGAGCTGTTACTTTTGAGAACATGGACCATTTTTGGAAATTTCTCAATAATAATATTGGCACCCTTAATAGAGTAGTTCATATGGATAAAGATCAAATTAGCGACACTCAAGCAACCCTAGAAGACATATATCACACACGTACTAATCCTTTGTCCTTTGTTGATCAAGAGAGTGATCAAGCTGGACCGTCCAATTTGGACATGGCTACTATAATCCAAAACATGCAACAACAACTGGCTACCCAACCACCTAGAGTGCATGTTACCAAGACAAGGGTTATTCTCACACAAAAGAAACCTTCATTCACTACTCTATTTTGCCAAGCTATTGATCAATATACCTCAAATCAACAAAATCCTAAAACAAAACCAAATACCAATTTCCAACAATTTGGGATACTACATAATGCTACAACAAATCTTCTTCATAATACTCTTCCTACCAACAATTTGCACAATAGTAATATAGCATCTAATCCTTATGTCTCGCCTTCCTACGATCATAAGACCCATACTCAGACACTTGCACACATATCAAGCAACCTTAGAAGACATATACCCTTGCAAGTTGTTCCTAGAACCCTAGATATGACCGTGTTTATTGTACATTGCCCTGCATCATACAATATACTTCTGGGATGCCCTTGGATCAATGTGATGCGAGCGGTTCCCTCCACATTACATCAGTGTGTTAAATTCAAATTTAAAAACCAGTTGGTTACCATTCATGGTGATCCTAGACCCTTTGATATGTGTGCTTTGGCAGAACTTGTTGGAGTGCAATTTTGTCCTGCCATGTATGGGTCTTATGATCATAGGAAGGCGAGACATAAGGATTAGATGCTATATTACTGTTGTGCAAATTGTTGGTAGGAAGAATATTATGAAGAAGATTTGCTGTAGCATTATGTAGTATCCCAGATTTGCAAATTGGTATTTGGTTTTGTTTTAGGCTTTTGTTGATTTGAGGTATATTGATCAATAGCTTGGCAAAATAGAGCGATGAATGAAGGTTTCTTTTGTGTGGGAATAACCCTTGGCTTGGTAACATGCACTCTAGGTGGTTGGGTAGCCTGTTGTTGTTGCATGTTTTGGATTATAGCAGCCATGTCCAAAGTGGATGGTCCAGCTTGATCACTCTCTTGATCAACGAAGGACAACGGATTAGTGCGTGTGTGATATATGTGGTCTAGGGTTGCTTGAGTGTCATTAATTTGATATTTATCCATATGAACTGCTTTATTAAGGGTGCCAATATTATTATTGAGAAATTTCCAAAAATGGTCCATGTTCTCAAAAGTAACAGCTCCGTCTGGAGTTATTTTAGGAGATGAGGATCCTTCCTCTCTATCATTTTCTTTTTGTTCATTTGTGCCCACAAACTCTTCTTCTTGTTGGTTTAAGGTTCCTTCTTCCTGAATTGGGTCTTCAGGAAGAACATCTGGGTTATTTTCTGGTTTTCTTAACCAATCTTCTTCTACTTCAATTTGTTTTACATTCCTGAGTCTAGTCATTGTGTCTAAATTTTAGGTTTTAGCAAATATATATATTAATATGTTTGCAACAGATCTTGGGAGGTATATATTTTAATTATATACCTACTATAATACTTAAAAGAAAATGTTTTGATTTTTTTTTTTATGATTTTACTTTGTTTTTGTTTTTTGTTTTGTTTTTATACTTATAAAGACAATAAACATCACACTAAATTCAAGAAATAACAATAATAAAATAATAACTTAGTTTTCTATAAATAATTTATAGATGTCATTGATAGGATCAAGTTCATTAGGAGTCATAAAGTGCTCCTCTTCAAATTGGAAATTATTTTTCAAGAAGTCAACAAAGTGTGCTATGGTGATGTTATCTGTTTTAGATTCTGTTTTGTAAAAATAAATCTCATGGCAATACTCTCGATATAACACGACTCTGGGAACTCTATTCCATATTTTTCTATCTGTGAGAATGACCTCTTGGTCTTCTACACAAGATAAAAATTTGTGCACTATAGCTGCATTATCAAGGTATTCCTCAAAGGTATACAACTCAGAAGACACAAGGGCTCTTTTATCTACTAACCACCTATGGCAAGCTCTTTGAAGTTCATGATACAAAATCACTTGATCGGGATCCAAGATTCTATCTAGGACAAACCTCTTGATTTTCCTAAGTTCGGTTGCTCTATATGAAATGAGATTCAATATCTTATTAAACTCATCCCATAAATGTGGGACTCTATATGTTGGAGCTACTCTAAGTAAAGAATTAATCTCTATGGCTGCTAATTGATTTTCAACATTAATAGTGACGACTCGTCTTTTATTATAGTCTACCATCTAAATTTGACATGCAAATTTCTCTTAAGTCTAAATGCATTTATGTTTTGGTTTTTATTATTTGTATTTTTTTAGTTTTTAAAATGGTTTTATTTTCAAAAGGTTTCTGTTTCACGTTGGGTTCACCAAAATGTATCACTAAAAAATTTTCGCACCCTTACCTTCAGGCTATAGGATCCACGCCCAAAATGGGGATGTGAAAAGGATGGGACAATACCTCGAACTGAGAGGCGTTTCGAAGGTCCTACCTCTCAGGGGAGGTGTATAAAGGTGAATTTTTTATGGATGATGGGTTCACCAAGAAAATTTTGAATGGTAGTTTCCACGCCTAGGTTGAGAGAGTGTTTGATGTGTTCATTTTTATGTTTGATCATTCAACTCCTAGGTTTGGCCGATATGAATCTAATCTATTCTATATGCCAATGCAGATTTAAATGAATACAAAAAATAGAAATGGATGCAAATAACAAAGAATATGCTAACTAGCAAAAATCATACCTGATTTTGGATGTCTGATGGAGATTCTGAGTCTTGTAGCAGTTCAGATCGTCTCGGTTTGTATGTAATCATCTGATATTGTGTGAGATCATCTCAAATCACAGAAGGTCATCTGAAATTAGACATAATCATCTGTAATCTGATGAATTCGTCAGACAAATTTGTTAGAAACTTGCAATAACAAAAATAGACACGAAATACCAAATATGCAAATGCAGAAGCAAGGGGTAATGGTAGAAATAATAGCAAAAATGCCTAAATAATAGATTATAATAACAGATAAGGAAATGTAGTAAATTTAATGGTTGATTTTATCTTTATCATGCAATTATACTAAATAAGGTGAACTCCAAGATGCAAAATAGTAATAATTCTAACTAATGCAAAGCAAAACAGTAGATAGTGGAGAAAGAATGCAAACTCAGGGCACTGATTGCCCCCAATGTTGGCTGCAGTCGAAATTGCCTACAAAATACAAAATCGTCTTGAATTGCGGTGTGATCATCCAAGATCATACAAGATCGTCTACGACGATCTGAGCTTGATCCAACTAAAAAACAATGAGGTTCCTGCAAGAAAACTTAGAAAGGCACAAATACAAATGATAATTCAGGGTATTCTAACCCACACAAAGATCAAATTACAGGGGAATTCAGCCAGGGGTAGGTCAAGGGGAGGACCTAAGATTAAATAGGCATAGGAAGGAGGTTGGGAGGTTGGAGATCATCCAAATCTAGGAGATCTCCAACGAGGAAGGTTTATAATAATGCAAACACGCTTTTGCCCTGGTTAGAGACATCGTTGAAACTGAAGCTAATTATGAACAACTTAGTTTGGGACAAAATCGTCTGGACGTTTTGCTCCAGACGAATTCGTTCGATCTGAGGCGATATTGTCTGATCGACGACGATATCATCCAATGGTCACAACAAATCCTAAAAATGGCATGGAAAATGGGGAAAGCAGGTAAAATGCGGTTTAACGGGCAGTTTGGGGTTGAAATTCAAATTTTAATATTTTATCTTTTTAGTAAGGTTTAACCGTGCCAATTTTAGGGTGCTATAATTAGATCACAAGAGCTATGCACAATAATGGAAATGTCACTATGGTGTTAATGTATGTCGATGATAATCACATAATGAATGACATATTTGAATTATCCACTCTGGCATTCATGATACACAATGAATGACATGTTTGAATAATCCATGTTAACTATCTCAAATGGTTTAACATATGTCACCATGCACTCATCGATCAATCAACAACATAAATTTGAATAGGTATTTGTTCTATTTGTACTTTGGACCATCTTACATTGGTTGCAAAAGCAAAGCAATCATAAGTTGCCTTCATAAGAAACTAGTATGACATTGCAAAATGTCATACAAAATCAAAAAAATCATCGCATTGCATCTGCAATCATCCAATTGCATTCATCATCAATATTTTCCATTTTATTTCTCTTGTATTTTCTCTCTTCTCCCCCTTTCATTCTTTCACCTCCTCTCTACTCTCCAATTTTCTTTCTCCTTTCTTATTCTTTTCCCTTCCCAGATTCTTGATCAATGTTGTATGGTCACGCTTCAAGCGAATACATACCTTTGACTAGATTAAATTCTTCTCTTCTCTCCTTCATATTCTACTTTCTCCCATCATATTTTTGTACTAAACTATGTTTCACACAACATAGTACAAAAATGGGTAAATGTAGACATCCAAAAGTCACACATGTCTACTTCTATGTACTTGTAGATCTATCCAGATACTTTTAGGTTTGCAAGTTTTGCTACTTTTGCTTTATTTTCTCTCCACATTAATACTAGCCCCTCAACATTCAATTTCCTATAGGTAGTATTCTTGTCAAACAATTATTTGGTCTCCCCCAAGTGCTTATAAAAGTGCATATAAGCCTACTCTCTTTTTTCTTCCAATTGCAACAGTTGCATCAATCTATTTCTCACTGGATCACCTTCTTTTGTTTCATTCTGATAGAGAAATATTAAAGATAGTATCTACATGTGTATGGGGAGGATGGATTCTTTTCCATAAACTAGAGAATAAGGATATGTGTTGATAGATTTATTTATAGTGATTCTATCAGCCTATAGTACTTGATTGATTAGGGAATGCCAACTCCTTCTGTTGTCCTTCAAGGTTCTTTTTAGGATCCTTAGTATTTTTTTTAGTTGACTCTACCAACCCATTTCCTTATGGGTAATAGTTGGAAGAATTATTTAGGTAGATTCCATGTTTTCTAATGAAATTGGTCATCTTTTATCCAATGAAGGATGATCTACTATCATTAACCAATGCATCAAGTATGTCAAACCTTGTAATCAAAATTTTAGTGAATTCAATCACTACTTCTTGATATGCTTTATTCATGGGTATTTAATCTATCCATTTGGTGAAGTAGTCTATTGCTATTAAAATATACTTATGTCTAGCTTATGAATTTGGCTCTATTACTCCTATGAAATCTTAACCCCATCGTTGAAAAGATTATTCTACTTGGATAGACTTGAGAGTTAAGAAAGCATTTTTTTTCTCCCTACATACATTTGACATTCATCACATTCCATTATGATTTTGAAAGTTTCAGAGAAGACGTTAGGCTATTAAAAACCTATTATGAGTATTTTTAATGTAGTAATCCTCCCAGAATAGTATCCTCTTGAAAAACCTCTATGAAATTATTCTAGGATCTTTTGCTTTTCTTCATATTTGATGCATCTCAAAAGGATGCCATCCATGTTTTTTCTGTACAAACCTACATGTAGTAAGACATATTGTAAGACCTACAACATATACCTTCTCCTTTATGAAGCATTCAAAATTTTTGGGCATTTCCATTTTTGGAAGTAACTTCTAAGTTCATAAATCCAATCTGAATCTTCATCTAATTGTCTGATCTTTAGCACTAATTCTGGAGCCTTAAAAGCTACATAGTCCATTCTATAATTTCTTTCCAATTCTTTACACAATGCTCTACCAATTATTAAATTAGTGGGGTGTATTTCCACATCGTATTTCTAAATTTTTGACATCCATATAGCTCTATTTTCACCAAGCTCTTTATAGATTATAAAATTTTTAACATCGGGATGCACCATGTACACTGTGGTTTTACGGGATAAAAATACCTAAATTGTTTTAAGGACTTCATGATAGTGTAAAATTTTTTCTCAAAGAAGATATATATTTCTTCATGTTCTTGCATATTTTGGCTTAGGAAAGCAATGAGTCTTTCTTCCTTGTCTTCTCCATTTTGGGTGAGAACTATGACATAAATTTCTTGTTCACCAAATGCATACAAGATGAAATCTCTTAAGTAATCTGGATTGATGAGCATAGGATCTTGGGAGGTAGCTTCTTTAATCCTTTTGAATAATTATTTTATAAGGTCTATTCACCTGATGTCTACATTATTTTTAAGTAGTTCAGTTGTAAGCTTTATTATTTGTGTGAAATCCGCAATGAATTTATGCACAAAGTTGATTTTTATAAAGAAATATTGAAAACATTTCTTGTTCAATGGTAAAAGTATATTTAAGATATTTGTTACTATTTCTATATCAATCACAAACCCTTTCTCAGAAATAAAATTTCCCAATAGGGTCCCTTCTTCAGTAGTAAATATTGATTTCTTTAGGTTCAAGAAAAATACCAAACTCTTTATATTTTTCGAAAACCATCCAAATATGCCCAACGTGATTTTTTTTTTTTTTTTTTTGTGGAAAACATCCCAAAAGGGATGCCACTTTTGGGTAAGACCCAAGGAGGCAGGGGTATCCATTCTTCCAAAAACGCCCAGGACTCGGACCTGGCCTACCACCTTTGACATACTCAAGGAGCAAACAAACACACAAAACCAATTTAAAAATAAGTAAATAACAACAAAAATAATAAAATAAAATAAAAAACATGCTCCTTGAGTGTGTCAAAAACAAAAGCACAACCAAACACGCACAATAAGATAAAAGAAACCACAACACAAACCACATAGAAAAACACAAGAACCACATAACAAAACACAAACAAGAAAAAAACAACAGAACACTACAAAGACATAACCCAAAAAAACATGAAAAATAAACACAACCAAAACCTAAAAAATAAATAAATAAAATAAAAATAAAAATAAAAAACAACCAACAACAGACAATAAACAAAAACAAAAAACATAGAAAACACTCACATAGAAAAACATGAAATAACACAAACAAAGAGAAACCCAAGAACAAGAACAAAAAAAACACAAGAACAATAACAAAAAACATAAAAAAAAAAAACAACAAAAACACAAGAACAACAAAAAACAACACAAAGAACACAAAAACAAAACAAAACAAAAGAACCCACCCACCTTAAAAAACTAAACAAAAAAACAAAGAACAAAAGAAAAGAAAAAAAAAATGAACAAAACAATGACCTATCTAGACCAGAAGACTATTAAGGCAAGAATCAACAGAGGAAACAAAATAAAGAATAGAATGAGCTAGGGAACTAAAAAAATAGAATGAACCAAAGAGAAGCAAAAAAAAAAAAAACCAAGAAGAAACTAGGTACCTTTAAAACTAGAGCCATCCAAAGAAATGATAGAAAGAAGAGCTTCCCTAATTTGAGAAGCCCACCATATAGGAGGGTGGCCATAACAAGTAAGATCACCTTTGTCCAAAGCCCAATTAGCTAAAGCATCAGCACTCTTGTTTTGATCTCTGACCACATGATTGTAATCAACTTTCAAAAATCCCATCCGGATTAACTGAATCTTCTCAATAATTCTTTTTATTCTCCAATCCACCTTATGATTCTTAGAAGGAGTCTTCAAGAGATTAATCATAAGTTGAGAGTCGGACTCAACTAACACCTTTTCCCATCCAACCTTAGTAGCCTCCTGAAGGCCTCTGAGGATACCATACCCCTCAGCAAGGTTATTGGAAAGAATACCCAAATTCTTAGCAAAAGTTAAAACCAAGGGAGCCATCCGAAAGTCTACCAATTCCTCCCACACTAGCTTTTCTGGGGTTCCCTCTAGAGGCTCCATCAGTATTGACTTTTCCAAAATCCTTAGGAGGAGGTTGCCAATTTCTAGTCCTATCCATCTTACTAATACTCACATTCCCTTTAAGTTGGTTGCCCTTAGAAGGTTTAATCTTCAATCTTTGCATCACTTGATCCCATCTTTGGTGGGAGTTTTGGGGGTGATTAAGGAGTTGATGGACTGATTCAACTAAGTTGGCTATGGTCTTTTGCCAAATATAGTGAATATCCTTCCTATCTTGATTAAAAATTTGGTTGTTCCTTTCATTCCAAATATTCCAAAGAAGAATGGTAGAACCCATCCAAACTAACTGCCTAATAAAATGATCAACACCCTCTTGATTAGGCCAATCCCTCCAAAGTTGTTCAAAAGTGAAAAAATTGGACCACTGTAAGCCAAGTAAAGTGGCCATTCTCCTCCATAGCTCAGAGGCTAAAGTACACTCAATAAAAATATGGTTGATATTTTCTACATTCTCTTCACACATTTCACATCTAAAAGGGCCATGAAAACCACGCTTCATAAGTTGCTCACCGATAAGCACCCTACGATGCAATAAAAGCCAATTAAAGAACCTCACCTTAGGCTAGAGCTTTTGAGCCCACAATTGAGAAAATATGTCAGAAGAATGGTTGGGATTATTATGGCATAAGGTCAAATAACCTTGAGCAACTGAATACTCACCCTTAGTAGTGTTGTTCCATCCAAAACAATCTTTTTCATGGGACCAAGAGAGGGATCTCATATGAAGGATGCCTTGGATATCTTGTCTTTGCCTTTCTAGGATTTGAATAGGCCAGTCCTCAATAGGGATCCAATATCTACCAACCTTTGAATTACCAAGTATGGTATCGATAGTAATTAGCCACCTTTATCCAATTAGCTCGGTGAAGCTCCTCCATCCAAGGCCTCCAATCGGGAAGCTGAGTTACCAAAGGCTTGTGACCATCCCAAGAATCTATCCAAAAATTTGCATGTTGACCATTATGAATGATCCAAAATAATTTTTTCTTTATCAAATCCTCACCGAGTCTTAAGAACTACTAAAATGGGAGAACCTTTGGTAGGAAGTTGATAGCGAACAAGGTCTTCGGGACTTTTGTTCTCGAGCATATTTAGCACGGAGATTATTGGCCCAAAGAGCATTGGGGTTATGCAACATCCTCCAATATAATTTAGCAGCTAAAGATTTGTTGTTATTAATTGAAGACCGGAATCCTAACCCCCTTCACTCTTAGGAAGACATAAAGTATCCCATTTCACCAAGGCCCATTTTCTTTTCTCCTTAGTACCACTCCAAAGGAAACGATGACTGATTTGATCCAATTCTCGAAGAACAACCTTTGGGATATTCAAAATGGAAGAAACATAAATAGGAATAGCTTGAAGGACTGATTTTACCAAGGTGATTCTACCCCCAGAAGAAAGCCACTTGTTGGTCCACTTTCCAATTTTCTTCTTGACTTTGTCCAACAACCAATTCCAATCTTTATTTTTCTGCCTTTGAATATTTATGGGAATACCTAAATAAGTGATTGGAAGAGAGGTCTTCTTATATCTTAATTTATCCAAGACCATGGATTCCTATCTAGCAAAGCAGTGAAAGAAAATAACTTTAGATTTGTCTTCATTGATCAAGCTGTCCGATAGCCTTAGAAAAATAGCTAATGATTTGCTTAATATTAGAAGCTTCCTTAAGTGTAGCTTTACCTAAAAGGGTAGAGTCATCCACAAATTGAAGATGAGAGATAGGTCTAGCTCCATGAGCAATGGTAACTCCCTCAAGGGTTTTTTTTTCCCTCTTTTTGGTTATAGTCCTACCCAAGCATTCAGCAAGAATGATGAATAAATAAGGGGATAGCGGGTCACCTTGCCTAATACCTCTGGAAAATTGGGAAAGATTGAGAAGGCCTGCCATTGATAAGAACTAAGTAGGAAACTGAAGAGATACATCCCATAATCCAATCCATCCAATCCTTAGAGAAACCAAATTGCCTCAAAACTTTGATAAGGAAGTGCCAATCCACTCTGTCATAAGCTTTGGATAAGTCTAACCGAATGAACATGGAAGGAGAATTTTGCATATCCATGGAATGGATGGCTTCCTGAGCAAGAACTATCTCATCTACTATTTGACGTCCTTCCACATAACCCCCTTGCTCTGGGGAAATAATCTTATGCAAAAGAGGCTTCAACCTTTTTGCCATGATTTTAGTAATGATTTTGAGAAGAACATTACATAAAGCAATAGGTCTAAAAGCTGAGATATGATCAACCTCTTGAGATTTTGGAACAAGAGTAATATAAGTTTTATTGATAACCTTCAAAATTTCTTTGGATTTCCTGGCTTCTTCCACCACCTCTAATAAATCAACATGAAGGATATCCCAGAACTCTTGGTAGAACTCAATAGGAAAACCATCAGGACCTGGGGTTTTCCCTTTTGCATTTTAAAAACTACTTGTTGAAGCTCATTGATAGTAATAGGAGCAGTCAAAATAGAGTTCTCCTCAGAAGTGATAAGAGAAGGGATTGCTTGAAGAACATTATGTTGTGAAGCTGAGTCAAGGGGAGTAGCAACAAAAATATTGGAAAAGTAATCAACAACAATAGAGTTCATGCCATCCCAAGTATAAACAACATCTCCAGAATCTGATTTTAAGGAAGAAATAAAGTTGTGAGATCTTCGAGCTAGAAGAGATTTGTGGAAGAAATTTGTGTTTCGATCTCCTTCTTTGAGCCATTGAATTCTAGATTTTTGCTTCCATAAGATTTCTTCTCTTTTTTCCCATTCCTCTAACTGAGTTGTGAGTTTAATTTCATCTGCACTTCTCTTCTCTGTGAGGCCATCTAAATGGATTTTCTTATTCAAATTTTCAAGATGAGCAATAACTTCATATTTTTTTTATGAACATCCCCAAACTCTTTCCAGTTCCAAGTCTTGATTTTGGATTTAATGTATTGCAGTATTTTGGCAAAATAGAACATCTTAGTCCCATGCCTAGGTTTACCTTCCTTCCACCATTGTTGCACACGAGGTCTGAAGGAAATGTCTCTAAGCCACATTAATTGAAAAAAAAAGGAGAGAAACTCACATTGGTTTTCCACATTTCCACCATGGCTGGCCAATGATCCGAACCAACATTATTAAGAGTCTTCACTTTAGGAATGTGACCATGGATTAAGAAATTTTTAGAGAGCAAAAACCTATCCAATCTCTCCATTATACAAGCTAAGCCTTGCCTTCTATTAGACCAAGTCATAAGGCCATTATCTAGTTGGATATCCACAAGATGGAGGTTTGCAATATATTCGCTCATGAGGTCAGTGCTTTTGTCCAAATTTCTATTTCCCCCCTTTTCTCATCTAGAGAGAGGATGGTATTGAAATCTCCTCCGATCAAGATCCAAGCTTTAGGAAAATGAGAGATAATATGAGTAATATCCTTCCACTATCTTCTTTTTTCCTCCAAAGAAGTTAGGGCATAAATAGTAATGCAGAGCATAATCTAGTTGGAATGTCTACTTTGAATAGCTATAGCCAACAAACCCCAACTCGCCAACCATATGGTGAATAACTACCTCTTTTGGGTCCCAAAGACAAGCAATGCCACCCGAAGTCCCTTGGGAACCGAGGGAAACCACTTTTCCAGCTGGCCAAATTTCATCGGCAATTAAGTCCATATCCTCCATTGACATCTTTGTTTCTTGAAGGAAAACAAGATGTGGATGATTTATCTGAATCATTCTTCTAATTTCATTTTGTTTTGAAAGACTCCCTTTGAGTCCTCTAATATTCCAAGTGATGATCTTCATTAATACCAGGGCTAAAAATGTTGGGAAGGGCATTAATCTTACCTTCCTCTACAAGCTTTTCACCTTCTTTTACCATATGATATTGATTGGTCTTGCGACCTACTTTTTGATTAGAATCCATCTTCAATTTTTTTTCCCTATTTCTTGACTTATTCCAATTGAATCTGAGATGGCTTCTAACCTTGAAGAATGCTCATACACAACCAAAATTTTACTAGATGGTTCAATGGAGTCTATATTGGGACCTGCATTATTTGAAGTTTTGACATTTGAAATATTGTTTTTCTTGTGTAAATTTTCTCATTTTTTTTTTGTTGAAAACCTTTGATTTGTTGGTTTGTCTCTGAGTTCTTCCCTTCATATTTAAATTGTGTTTCTAAGATTTTAGTTTCCATTATTTCCTCTTCCTCACTTGGGACATCATTTGTGGAAAGGATTTCAAACATATTAGAAGATGACTTTGATTGATCCTTCATAACTTGGTTTTTTTTAGTGTTCTTCTTCTTAGGTATTTGGAAACCTGATGAGTTTATATCTTCTTTCTTTTGATCAGGAATTTTATTTGGGAAAGCACTGGCCAAATGACCATATTCATGGCAAATTCTACAACGAAAAGGAATGTTCTCATAGTCCACTACTTGCTCCCAAGTGTCTTCCCCAAATTGTAATGTGATCTTTTTAGGTAGGGGTTTGTCAAAATCCATTAAAACACAAATTCGAGCATAAATAATATGTTCAAAATTTTGAGTACAATCAGCAGTCATCATAAAAGTTCCTAAAGAGTTTCCAATTGAAGAAAAAATAGTAGGATTCCAAAATTCAATAGGGAGGCCAAAGAGTCTAACCCACACGGGAGCTATAGAAGGCATCTCTTCTTTCGCTTTAAATTTAGTATGCCAGGGCTTCATGAAAAGCCCTGCCCTTCCAAAAAACCAAGGACCCCCTTGAAAAGTTTTCTCTCTATCTTCATTATTAGCAAATAAAACAAGAAAATAACCATTTGGATAAATAGATATTTGTAACTCACCTTTAGTTTTCTAGATTTTTGCAGCCTAGACTTTGAAAGCAGATAGACTCGGACGAAAACCCATGAACCGACAAATTAGTCCTCTTTTTTCCAAATCTTCAATGCCAGTCTGAATGTTACCCATATCAAGCTTAACAATAGGAGTTCCATCAGCTGCTTTAAGACATCCTGACTCTATTTTCCTGGGATCAATCTTAGGCATTCTTAGAGGTTTATGGGAAGCCCTAATATTGATATTAGCATTGGTCTAAGGCTGTCCACCATGAAGGGCATCCCTAAAATTCATTTTTGGGACTCGAGTCTTCGAAATTCTTACCCTTGAAAGGGGTTTTCATAGTAGAATTATTTTGTGGGTGCACCTTAGCACCAGATTCACTTGAGATATGAGCCATTTTTTGATCAACTGCTTGAAACTTGTTTCGTGATCTCTTTAATCCTTGCCCTAGACGTCGTGGAAAGGTATGGTTTTCACTTTTCTTTTGTGCAGAAAATTGGAAGTCGTTGTCACTCAAGTTCATAGTATGATCTATTGAAAGACAAATTTCTAACCCATCTTGTATCCCCTGCAACATTTCCTACTAAAATATTGAGCATAAACCACAAAAATATTGGCCTCTAGGGCCCGAAGGCCCTAAAAACCAACCTCTGGAGCTACTTGCACTCAACCCAGATGAAACCCTCACATAGCCACTTGCCAAATATATCGTTCACACATAGGGATGCGCTAGGATCTGTGTTGCTCCAAATGATATGAAAATTGGTGGAGATGTTCTAGGGTTTTTCAGGCATCTACCCTCAAAATTTTAGCTCAATCCAAGTTCGGATGAGTGAGATATGGCCCAAACGAGTTCGGAAGTTTGGGCAGTCCTACGAAAAATGTCTAGAGTGCAATTCCTTGAATCCTTCCAATTCCAACCTGCATGTAGTTTTAATTACTACCATTTACTAGTTTTTCCCCAATGTGATCTTCTTTACTATGAGAGAACACTAACATATAATCCTAGTAAATGACTATTATCTTATTTATGATTTCCCTGAATACTAAGTCCAATTCTCTTTGGAAAGTTACCCTTGCATTAGACAAACCAAAGGGAATTCACAGGCATGGAAATGTTACCCATTTAGTGATGAATGCAGTCTTGTGTTGGTCTTCATATTTTATCCAAAATTGGTTGTAACAAGATAATCCATCTAGCAGTGATACCCTCTTTGCCCCTATGAAAATATGTAATATTTGATCTATTTGAGGTAGGTAGTAATGGTATTTTAGCAAGGTCTTGTTCAGGTTCCTAAAATCTACACACATTCTAATGTCATCATTCTTTTTCCTAATTGGTACATGGTTTGAAACCCATGTGGATTGCTTGATAGATTAGATTATATTTATGTTGAGTATTTTTAGAAACTCCTATTTCATTAGTGCTTTTATCTTGAGGTTGAAAGATCATTATTTTTATCGAAAGGGTTTTGACCTAGGGTCAAGATCAATAGTATGTTGTATTTTTTCTCTAATATATACCTTGATATAATCATATGTATAGGCCACAATATCATTGAAATCTTCACATAATACTTGGAATTGGTTAGGTTAATTTTCAAAATTTTAAACCCCCACCTTTAGCACTTTCCTAGGTTTTATATGCATCTCTCTGTTCTTTTATTTGTTAACTTTTATCTTGTGACCTAATGGCTGATAACTACTATCGAACAAGCTTTCAAGAGTTACTATATATTTGAATATATTATTATTATTAAGTTGAATAAAACCTCCATATTCCTCATCTTCTAGGGATCGCTCATTTGAATAGTTCATCTCATGTATCAAGAAGTCTAGTATTTGTTGGTAATTTTCAAAAACTTGCTAGAAGATGTATTTATTTGGGACTTAGTGTCTGTAAATTATCTTTACTATTTTTGACTTATGTATAACATTGGCTATAGGGAAATAGTTAGCTCCCATAGATTCTAGTAAAATATCATGAGTGTTGCTTTATCTAAGAATAGAATTAATGCTTAATACTTTGAAAACCTCAAATAGGTCCTGTACCTTGTTTTGATAAGCCTTCAAGTAGTGCTTCTTATTGACACACTTCTTTATGACCTGGTTGATTATTAGCTCTAAGTCTCCATATATCTATAGTTGTTTAACCCCTATCTTTTCATATTTTCTCAAGCCTAAACACAATGCTTCATACTCTACCATATTATTAGTGCAGATCCATGTCAATCTATATGAGAAGATCTTCCTATCTCTTGTTGGTGAGATCAATACTATACCTAGCCTGGTCCCATTTTATGTTTAGTACCATCAAAGAAAATAGTCCACATCTGATTAGTGGGGGGATCTTATTTCATTAAAGTAAGAGTTTAAAGTATTTTAGGTATAGTAATTGAGTAAGTTCCTATCCCTATTTTGATCATGGCATTAATGTATTCCAAGGAGAATTGGTCTTCAGTTTGGAGATATTCCAGAAGTTCATTCATCAAATCTATCTCTCCTATTTCTTTGATAATCAATGACACATTATTTGTATGCTTACCACTTTCTTCTATCTTTTTGATGTGAAAAGAGGAATATTTCTCTTTGAAAATCATAATCCTCCTTCCCTTGTATGGGGTTTCTATATGTGAGTAGTCAAGTGAGATATATCCTCTCAATTTCACTATGAACTCTCTTGAAAGACACATCCCAAAATAAGGTTCCAGGTTGTAGACACCAAAATAGCACCAATCTGATTATGTGACTACAAACACTGATCGCATTAACACACACAGCCCCCAAGGCAGCCCCAGAGGTTAAAATAGTGGTTCTAACCACTCACACAGTAGTTTTAAAAGTTAGAGATAAATTTGGCACCTTTTAGGCATTCTGCTACTTATTCGCTCCACCCAAGGACGAGTGCAGACTGGTACTCATTTCACCCAGGGACGATTACCAACGCTCGCTCCAGGGTGGGACGAATGTCGGGTTTCACCTACAAAAAGTCAAACCTTGACACATGACAACTCAGAACTACCACTTAGCTCTCCCTTCATGGCATAGGAGTGTGAGTGAGTTCTTTTGACAACTCATATCTGCAAATTCACTCTCCATTCACTGCATGGGAATGAGAGTGAGCTTTTTAGGACAACTCAGATATGCCACTTGACTCTCCCTTCATTACATGGGAGTGAGAGTGGGATTTTTCATGACAACTCAAATTAGCTACTTAACTCTCCCTTCGTTGCATGGGAGTGCAAGTGAGTTCTTTTGGGCATGCAAAATCAGTTACAAAAGCAGTTATAGAGCCCTTTATCAGGGAGAAGTCTTCTCTTCCTTGAAAAAGCATTCATGTTATGTAGCACTTTTGCATGCTAATTCAAAGAGACACCTTGGGTCTATAAAATGGTGAGTTTCCTCACCAAAAGGATATACATAGAAGGAGCATTTTGAGCGACGAAGTGCTGCCAGTTTACTTACGATTTGTGCTTTACATCCATAATCTCTTAATCAAAAATGAGGTTATTGGGTGACTTTGGAGGCACGAATCAAGACCTAAAACCCAAATTTTTGACCATAATATCCTACCAATTTTTTGACAACACATCACAATAGGTGTCGGACTCATCCCAAGTAGATTGGTGTCGAAACAAAGTTTCAACCCGTGGGTGGTATGCCTTTGGGCACCCCCTGCCTTATTGCAAGTTTATTCATCCTACCCTGGAACGAGTACCAAATTGTTGCAGGTTTATTCATCCTACCTCGGGATGAATACGGATCTGTATTGAATTTGGTGACTATTTCTTTTGTAGTATTTTGCTAGTTACATGATTATGCTTTTGTCAAATTTTTAGTCTATTTAGATTCATTTTAATCATCGTTATATTTATCTTTTATATTCATTAAAAATACTCTTTCAGATTTGCGAGTTTCATTATCATACACAGGTGCTATTGACGAGTTGTTTTTTTGAATGCAGGAGAAGCAACAAGGATTAAAGATTCATCAATACCAGCGGCGACAACATTTTGGCCCATCCATTTCATGGTGGGCACACAGAAGGAGGAACACTAAATCCATGATTGTAATTGAAACTATGTTAACGCTCCTACCCCTTAAAAGGGAGGAGACATCTTTGTAACCGAATTGGAAGAGTATGAATAAAAAGGGCTATGATTTCTATACTTCCTTTGATCTCATTTAAATTCGTATCTTTCTTTCATTTCATGCAGTTCACTTTATAGGACTTTAAGTGTTAACTTTGGGTTTTGAATACATTGTATTAGTTTTCTTTTTAATCTTTCGAAATCTCATGCTTTCAATGGCAATCACGGTGGGACCTCTGTCCTCTATTTTTTTTAGGTTAGATTTATGATCTAAAATTGCTTGTTTTGATAGCATTTGGCTTAGAGCCAACTGAATATCATTCATACACGGATTTTTTCTGAGCTCTGGCGTTTTTGTGGGAAACCTTCTGTGCAGGCACCGGGCGAAGGTCCAGGGTCTCTGGTTGGAAGTTTCTTCCAGATCCTCCTGTGGATTGATTCTACACTTCTCTGAAGGATTGTTCGTTGCCTTGGGAGGGCCCAATGGGGTCTCCTCCAGGATCTTCCGATGGGCAGAAAAGCTCATATGCTGATAAATTAAAAGAAAACCCTGCATCTTCTTCCGATGAAGCTCAACGCAGTGCTTATCAAATGCTATTTAAGAATGCTGGAAAGGGTTTACCTACAAACAGAGTTAACAGTTGCCTTCCATAATCTGCGTCCAGGCCAAATATTTTCATAGAACCAAAACTGGTTGAGGATACGATTATATACCATGCTACCCATGATCTGATCTGCAAATTCATGGGTATTCAACCCACTCTGAACTTTCTACACACCTGGGTGAGACAGAACTGGGAGCCCATTGGTGAGTACTCTCTATGGCCTATAAGAAATGGGTATTTTATTATTAGTTTCTCTTCTCTAGCAGATAGAAACAGAGCATTTGAATCAGAGAAGAGGAGCCACGGCCCGGCAGGATTATTTGTCCAACCGTGGAGAGTGGGTTTTGACCCTCGCATTGAGCCCATGGCTATCCCGGTCTGGATACGGCTGTATGCTCTCCCAATGGAGTTTTGGGGTGAGCAAATCCTTGAGTTGATTGGTAATTCTCTAGGTAGATTTTTGGGAGTTTCAAGAGATACCATGGAAGGAAATACTATTGTCTTTGCTAGAATATGTGTAGAAATGGACATTAGCCAGCCACTTCCAGCCGAGGTGGAATTGGAGTTGGAAGGACTAACCTGGATACAACAGCTAGACTATGAAGCCTTAAATTTCAGATGTAGAGTCTGCCATAAGCATGGCCATTTGGCTAGGTTCTGCCCAAATAGCCTGACCATAAAAGCAGAAGTTCCGTCGGGAGCGTCAAATCACCCCAGAGAGGGTAAGTTCACTTCGATCAAAGAACCCCTCAATATCCCCCAGGGTTCTGATGCCCAAAAATATGGCTTTGAACAACAGAAGCGGAGGAAAAACAAAAAGAGAAATGGCAAAGAGCAGGCCCAAACCAAGCCAACCAATCGATATGAAATCTTCAAATCCCTTGTAGACCAAGAAGACCAAGTCATGGAAGGAGTGGTTGGGAATGCTGGGGATTCTAACACCCACTCTCATGCTCCTCTATCATCTACTTCTATCTTAGAACAGGTGATTGAAACCCCCGAGACTTTGTAGCCAGAGAACCTAGGGGCTATGGTAATTCATTCCCCTGCACAACTAGTTATTAAGGATTTCCACATGGGAAGTGCAAAAAAGAACAGAGAAAGACCAGCGTTGGGCATTACCCAGGTGGAAAAGAGGTCTAAGAATAGTAATTCCCAAGGATCTGGTAGAAAATCCAATAAGGATCTAATAGTAGCGCAAGGGGACAAGCTGATCAATGGAGGATCGGTGAGAACAATTGACTCGTATTGCTCCCAAGGTTTCCAATGATTATACAATTTTAGAATGTAAGGGGTTTAAATAGTAGAACCCATCAATTTGTTGTTCAAATACTTTTAGGAAGACACAAAACAAACTTTTTGCTCCTTCAGGAAACAAAAATGTCTTTAGATCTTATGTGTAAAATTGCTAGTAGAATATGGAGGGGCACTGGATATATGGATGTGGCGGCCCAAGGAGCTTCGGGGGGAATTGTTACTCTGTGGAATCCTCTGGTGTGGATAGCAATAGAACATACAGCTTGGAGGGGGGTTCTCACATCTCTATTTAAGAATATTGTTATAGCTGAATAGGTTTTAATTACAAACTTCTATGGGGCTCAAAGCATTGATGGCCAGCGGCTTCAATGGAATGTTGTTCATTCAATGAGATCCTCCCGGGAAGATTGCGACTGGATTGTTGCTGGGGATTTTAATGCCAAATTATCTGCCAGTGATCAGGAAGGTGGTTTCCTAGTTTTGGATCCAGGGGATAGGCTTCTGATTGCTCAAGTCCAGGCCTTTCACCTTGTTGATATCAAAGGTCCTAGTACTTATTTTACATGGACTAATAAGAGAAGAGAGCCACACAGTAGGAAGGTAAAACTAGACCGGTTTCTGGTCTCGGAGGAAGCATTTGTGAAATGGAATATTAAATTTCAGATTTTGGAAGGCCCGAGTTCAGACCACTTTCCCATTGTACTTGAGGGAGGGGCTATGACAGGGCAGTACCATAAACCTTTTAAATTTGAAAATTTTTGGTTGCAAAAAGAAGATCTTCGAAGGAAAATTCCTCAGTGGTGAGAAGATGGCCGCCCACCTTTTGGGACTGCAATGTTCAAATTTCACAAACAGCTTCAATTTGTCAAGTGTAAATTGAAACAGTGGAGGCAAACTAACAAATCAGACTTCCAGCACCAACGGGCCCCCTTGTTGGCCAGATGGGATGAGGTGCAAAAACATTTCAGGGAAGGAAACATTTTCGAGCACCTTAAATCCGAGGATGATGCTTTGCGCAAAGCGGTTGAGGATATTGATAATCAAGAAGAGATTTACTGGAAACAGAGAGCAAGAAATACTTGGTTATTAGAAGGAGACGAAATACAAAATTTTTTCAGCGCTACTGCTCGTGCTAGGAGACAAATGAATAATATGGATTTCCTTCAAGATGAGAATGGATACTCCTTTGACACTCTTCCTGGTATGCACTCCCACTCAATGGAGTATTTCTCAAAACTCTTTAATGAAAGTATGGAGCAAGATGGGGCAGCCCAAGATGAAGTTATGGCTGTCATTCCTTCTATAATCTCTCCTGAAGAAAACCAGGCTCTACTTAGACCTATAGATAAAGATGAACTTAAGAAGGTGGTCTTTGGGATGAGTACTGGTAAATCACCTGGTCTTGATGGCTTCCCTATTGAGTTCTTCCAGGCCTTTTGGGATTCCCTGGAGGAAGATGTTCGGTCGTCATCGAGGAGTCCAGAACCAATAAAAGAATGCTCAAGGATCTAAATCATACATTCATTACTTTAATTCCAAAAGGAGCAGGGGGGGTTCATTTATCGGATTTTAGACCTATTGCCTTATGCAATGTGATCTATAAAATAATTACTAAGATTATGGCTGAAAGGTTAAAACCTATCCTGCATAATATAATTTCCCCAGAGCAAGGGGGTTTTGTTAAAGGGAGGCAAATTTTGGATGGAGTGATTCTTGCTCAGGAGGCTATCCATACAATGCACCAAACTGGGAACAAAGGAATGTTCATTAAACTGGATATGTCCAAGGCTTATGATAGGGTGGAGTGGGGCTTCTTGGCAAAGATGTTGACTGCCTTTGGTTTCTCTCAGGACTGGACAGACTGGGTCATGAGCTGTATTTCTACGCCTTCATACTCTATTCTTATCAAGGGACTTCCCTCGCCTCCTTTTGGTGCCTCTCGAGGATTGCGGCAAGGAGACCCTTGCTCTCCTTATCTCTTCCTCATCTTGGCTGAAGGATTGGGTAGACTCTTTCTGAAAAGAAGACTTCAAGGTCAGATAACAGGTTTTAAGGTCGGGGCTGAAGTTTTGACTCATTTACAGTTTGTAGATGATACTGGATTGGTGGGAGTGGCCAGCCTTAGGGAAGCAAGAAGAATCATAGATACTCTAAATGTCTACCTTCGGGCCTCTAATCAAGTCATCAATGACAATAAATCCAAAGTGATCTTCTTCAATATTGATCAACGGTTACAGGACAAAGTTATTGAGATTTTAGGTTTCACTCGGACCTCTCTCCCAGTAGTCTACCTGGGGGTCCCTCTCCATTTCAAAAAACTAAAAATTGATGTTTGGAAGAACCTTTTGGATGGCATCAAAGATAGAATGAACCATTGGTATAATATATGGTTAAGTTATGGGTTTCGTCTAACTTTTCTGCAGTCAATTATTCAGGCCATGCCAATTTATAAATTCTCCGTCCTGGCTGCTCCCCAGTCTATTTGGAAAGAGCTGGATAAAATGGCTAGAATATTTATATGGGAAGGTGCCAAGGGAGAGAGGAAATGGGCCTTGGTTGGCTGGGACAAGGTTACTCAACCCAAGGAAAAAGGGGGGTTGGGACTAAGAAGCTCCAAGTTTAACAACAAGGCTTTGGCTGGCAAACTGTACTGGAGGTGGATTTCTCAGCAAACATCCCTCTTCAGCAAAATTCTCTCTAGCAAATACCTGGGTTCTGTCCATCCTAATGATGTGGGCCGCTTTCCACTGGAAGGTTCTGGATCACCAGTGTGGCAGGCGCTCAAGCTTGGAGCTCAACTCATCAAAGATCAACTATTTTGGAAAGTGGGGAGAGGGGATAAGGCTCGGTTCTGGACTGATTCCTGGGACCAGAATCCTCCCATTATTGCTGTGTTTCCTGAATTGCAACCGATAAAATCTACTTTAGAAGATAAGGGATGGATTCAAATTGAGAGCTACTTTAACACTAGTCAATTGGGGGACTACAAGATCATAAAGTTTAAGCGGCTGGATGAGTGGCCAATACCAATCCCTCCGGAGTTGGTACCTACTTTGGGAAAAATCTTGGCAGAACGGTTTCTTACTGGGAGAGATGAGGAGGATGAACTGGCCTGGGGCTATGGAAGCCTTGGGGTTTATACTATGAAAGAAGGATATGGTGAGATCCTCCCAGAGCCCCCTCCACCCTTTTTTTTGGTTCATGACTGGAGAAAGATATGGCATCCCCAGGGCTGGCCGAAAGTGAACTTCTTCGCCTGGCAATTTTTGCATAATGGAATTCTCACCTATGACAATCTCAGACTCAGAGGCATCATTGGCCCTTCCCAATGTGTGTTATGCCATAAGCAGGAGGAAACAGTGGATCATCTAATGTTTGAATGTTCTTTCACACGACAGATCTGGAAGCGCTGGTTCTCCCATTTTAAACTTCAGGCTAATAGGGTCTTGTCTTGAAACAACATATGGGAAAGCTGGAAGAAAGGTAGATTTAAATCTAAAGCTCTTCGAATTGGCTGGGAGCTTGGTTTATTTTTTATCTGGTGGCAGGTTTGGTTGGAGAGAAATGCCCGTATTTTTCGTGAAACCTTCTCCTCTCTAGAAGGAATATGGCAAGTCATTTGGAGCAAAGTTGCGGAAACGGTTGCCATTCATACCGAGGGGGAAATTCAGTGCTTCTGAGCCTTTGGACAAGGGAGCTATTTTTCAACAAAGGCAGGTGAGTGGTAGTTGGAAACCTCCTCCTGAAGGATGGATCAAAATCAATACTGATGGAGCGGCTAAAGGCAATCCGAGAAATGCTGGAATTGGAGTTGTGTGCCACGATCATGCTGGGTCTTTGCTCTATTGGGAACTGTAGTGTTTGGGATGTGCCACAAACAATGAATTCAAGGCCTTTGCCATTAAATCTGCCTCCTTCTGGGCTGCCAAAAAGGGACACAGGAAGATTATTATTGAGTCTGACTCCCAAATTTTGGTGGGTGCTCTTGATTGTATGAGAAACTTTGTCTCGAAAGATTGGAGGTTGTGGATCTTAGTTTCCCAAATCAAAGAGCTTTGGAGGGAATTAGATGATGTGATACCTGTCTATGTGAATCGAGATCTCAATAAGGCGACCGATTTTCTTGCTAAGATGGGTGCTGAAAGGGAGGTTGGGATGCAGTTGCACAGTGACATGCCTGTGGAGGATGCAGAGATTCGATAAGGCCTTGAACATTTTCTAAAATGATGGGCAGTGTTTTTATGCTAAGGATGGTTTCTGTCGTGATATCGCGACAGGTTGTGCCCTTTCGGCCTTTACCGGGTTTTTGTCGCGATATCGCGACAGGTTGGGCCCTCTCGACCTTTGACAGGTTTTTGTCGTGATTTCACGACATGTCGTGCCATCGCGGCCCTAGGGGAAGGCGCTTGGTTAAGTTGTCGTGATTTCGTGACAGTTTTGGCAATTTGGGGCTAACTGGTAAAATTGTCGCGATATCGCGACACTTTTGCAGATGGAGAGCAAAGTGGAAAATTCGTCGCGATATCGCGACAGTTTTGAGAACTGGGTGCCGAGAGGAAATTTCGTCGCGATATCACGACAGTTTTGAGAACTGGGCGCCGAAAGGAAAAACTATCGCGATATCACGACACTTTTGGTGGTCTGGTGGTATAAGGAAAACCCATCGTGAAATCGCGACAATTTTGGCTTTCCAGCGGTTTGGCGAAAACTATCGTGATTTCACGACGCTTTTGCGATCTGGTTGCCATATGGTGAATTCGTCGTGATTTCGTGACACTTTTGTCGAAGGGTTCTAGGTGGGTGCTGTCGTCGCGACTTTGCGACATGTCACGATTTCGTGACATGTCGCGATTTCGCGACATGTCACGATTTCGCAACATGTCGTGTTTTTGCGACTGTTGGCACCGCAGTAGGGGAGTCGGGGTTGACTGTCGCGATCTCGTGACATGTCGCAATTTCGTGACATGTCGCTTTTTCATGCCCAGTTGACTTCTTTGCTTTGTGTTGTGCTGGGTTGCATTTGTGCTCTTCTCTTGTTGTGCTGTTTGCGGTTCTTGGTTGGGATGTGTTCTCTCCCGCTTGTAATTGTTCTTTGTATTAATACAAGTTTTTCATTTTTTTTTTCAAAAAAAAAAAAATTGCTTGTTTTGATTACAGGTACCTATTTTTTAGTAATTAGATTGTTATTCATTTCATTCAGTGATGATTACAGAATTGGGATTCATCTCACCCAGGGACGAATAGGCATTCGCCCTACCCTGGAACGAATACAGTTCTGATATTCATCTCACCCAGGGACGAATAGCGTTCTATGCATTTTTCAAAGCAGCAAATCAGAAACATCCTTTTGGGCAGAGAAGAGGTAGGGGTTTTTAACAAGCCTCTGTCAAATTTCTGTTTTCTGTTTTTTGATTTTTAGTTTTTGTATGGCTTAGGGAAAGTTTCCTTTTTGTTTGCCTATTTCAATTTTTGCAAATTAAAATGAACCCCACACATCACGTGGTTACTTAAACCAAGGAGCTGGTCATAAAACCCTAGCCCTTGAGCAAGACCAATAGTGGATTTCATCACCACGTTGGCTTGGATATTTGCATACATTACCCCGATCGCGCTTGTTGCTAGACGTAAATCCTGATGAAAGCTGACCAAGTGCAGCTAGGGTGATTCCTAGTGCATGAGGATAAGTCTTCTATGGTAGGTGTCATAAACAGAGCGATTCCCCTTCCGTACCGCCTATGTTCCATGTATCATCTGCTCTCACGTACCTATAGTCTCCCTCACGTAAGGGCGGGTATATAGAGAGGTTGGTATATCGGTCCGGCAATGGTATATTGAAGGGGCGACCATTTTGGGAGTCATAAGAGCCTTCATAATTGCATTTAAATGGTTTTCATAAAAAGCTTTCAAAAAAAAAAAACAAACAACAAAACACACTAAACCAGATTTAGGGCACACTTTTAATCTTTAAAAGAGATAATCATTGCTTGTGTGTGTATGCTATTTTTTGTTTAAAAAAAAATCATAAAAAGAAAAATCATAAAAAAGAATTTTTGCATCTTTAGGTTAACATCACCATGGTGTACACCCGTAGCCAAGCCCAATCACGGGTAGAAGCTGCAGAGAATGCACCAAGGGGGACAAGTCACCCCCGATATAGCCCTAAAGACTTGGCCATCCCGCCTTGGTGGCAGGATACACAAGTTAGTCCACACCATGCAATTACAGAACATGACTTTAGAGGCACCTCCTTGAGGGGCACTCCAACTCATGCCATCACTAGACAAGACTATAGAGGCACCTCCTTAGGGGGTACTCCCATTCAGCAAAGATCCTTTCAAGAAGACAACCAACATGTAGCACTTGACCTAGATATAAGGCCTCCCTTGGAAGCTCGTTATGGGTGGCCTAGTGATGAAGTGCTTGAACAACAAAGGGTCCACAAGGAGGAACCATATGATTTTGTTACTCCTAATTTACCCTTGATTAATGTCAGACACACTAGACCATATCCAGAATATCAGGTTCTCCCGATAGGGCAAGACAATTCTGCCCACACCTTTTATGCATATAATAGAGAATGTGAGGAAGATCACTACGTTCCTCAAGAATAGTACATAGCACGGGAACGATGCACGTCTGCACCCACTTTATATCCAGATCGCTCATTGAGACCAGAGCTTCAAGTCAATGCTGCTAACCTCGATAGAGGGAAGCAACATATAGGGGTCTCAGAGTACCATGATCGAGAAAGATATGTAGGGGAGGCATCTAGGCCTCCTAAACAAGAGACGACAGAACAAAATGACTTGGCATTTGCCAAACTAGCCACCCGCCAAGCGCAAATCACGTGGCTTAGGCAAGACCAACAACAATTAGAACATTTGTGTCACCTTAATCAAGAGCGCATTCAGCGTCAGACAGCTGAATTGCTTCACAACAATGCACCTGAGAAGGCCCCAGTCCCTCACACAGAAATATGAGATGTATGTGAGGCACAACCCCTTAGTGCGAGATAGGTCTCCGCGACTTCATCAAGCACTACCTCTAAGACCTCCTAGACCTGAGCGGGAGGCCACTCCTCGAAACCATGATGGGCATCCTCCGTGGGCACCCATCAATGTTTACAAGCCTAGGCCAGACACTCCTCAAGAAGCTTATGAGGATTATGAACAAGAAGAAGAGTGGGCTGAAATGCCCTATCAAGGTAGAAGGGGTGCTACCCAGTTATCCCTCCAAAGGCCTCAAGTTCCCCACAACCCATAGTGGGAGCAAACCAAGGAGGAGGAGATTAAGTCCTCCGATGCATACAAAGTGTTGTTAGAACGCTTAGAGACTATGGAACTCAAGACTTTTGGGCCCCAAAAGCCTACTTTATGCCAACTCCGTAGTCATCCTGTGCATCCGTCAATGCCGGCACCTCCATACCCCGAACATTTTAAGCTGCCCTAGTTGGCACTCTTTAGAGGGGACGAAGATGCTCAAGAGCATGTGACTCGATTCTTGAGCCAATGCTTCGGTATACAAGACAATGATGCATTGCTATTAAGAACATTTATAACCACATTCGTAGGACCTACCTCGGATTGGTTTACCCATTTATCGAAGCATAGCATCTACAACTTGGATCAGCTAGTGGACGCATTCCTAGAACGTTTCACTTTCAACACAAAGAAAAAGGCGTCACTAAGTGATCTAGCTAGCCTCAAGAAGTATGAGGAGGAATCTATGGTGGCATATGGGAATCGATGGAGGACGTTGCTTTCAAAGCTATCCTACCTCCCTCCTATGTCCGACCTAACTCAAATGTTCGCAAAGAGTTGTTTGCGATCGATCTCTGTGCTATTGCAGCTGCAACAATATGCCACTTTAGAAGAAGCTCTGGCACAAGCTAGAATTATCGAAGAGATCAAGATACAGGATGGCGAAATTGCCAAGCCTAAGAAAAAAGAATGGAACAAGAGCACTAAAATAGGGACTACGCAACAGAAACCCATCATGGTCAATCAAGTTGCTATCAATGCCCCTAAGCCTACCCAAGCAACACAGCCTCCAAAGGCTAATTATCAGGCGGTGCCTCACAATAACTATGAGAAAGATAATAAAAAATAGGACCACAATCAGCAGCATCGCCCTAGGCGGCAATTTACACCATACACCGAGTCCAGGGACTCCTTGTTTGACCGTTTGTCAGTGGCAAACTTGATTAATCTGCCAGAGATTCAAACAATAGATCCTAATGTGCCAAAGCCTAAGGGCTACAGAGAGGATCTTTACTATAGATTCCACAGAAGGAAAGGGCATGACCTTAACGCCTGTTGGAAGTTCAAAGGTTTAGTGCAAGACCTCATTGACAATAATACATTGGTAGTGGATAATCCCATCGCACCCAACAACCAACAAATGGGTGTTTTTAGAGATCCTTTACCCGCACATGATGCACAAGCAAAACCTCTTCATGTCAACGAAGTGCAATAGAATTGCCCCATGGAGGGGTATGTTGGGATGATCAGCATTGTGACAAGGAACAAGAGATACCCAGGAGCTGCCCCCACGATAGCCACAAGGGAAGTTCCATCCATGTCACAACCTCAAGTGAATCCTACACAACTTCCCCCGCCTAGACCAGTGGCCATGATTCGAACTAGACTTACTCAAAGTCTAAGGACCACGTCGGCTAGGCTCTCCATATATGAGCTTATTCAACAATCGATGCCCCATCGGGAAGCTCTCATGGAGATATTAAAGGCAATTGAGCTGCAACCCCACGAAGCAAATTCGTTCAACAATTTTGTGGGGCATGTAAAATAGTGTACCGAACCAGTCATCACCTTTAGGGAAGATGAATTAAAAATGGTGACTGGGGATGTAGCGGATCCACCCCTGCACGTTATTGCATGGGTCAATGGGACTTCGTATAAGCGGGTGTTGGTAGACACTGGTTCGTCCAGTAACATTATTACAATCGCCACACTAAAACATTTGAAGCTGCCAGCCTCTCACATTGTACCTTCCACTTATACCCTTCGAGCATTTAATGATGCGATATGCTCGATAGTTGGCACAATTGTCCTACCCATACAAGTGGGACAAAAGACCATTCATACATTGTGCCACATTTTAGAAGGTGAGATGGCTTACAATATCTTGCTTGGGTGGCCTTGGATCCGGGATATGAAGTGTGTCCCTTCAATTGCTCATCAATGTTTGAAGTATACATTTGAAGGACAAGTGCACGTGGTCCCCATAGATTTAGAACCTTTCAAATACTGCAATTCAGTGCAACTAATGTCGTAGTCGACCCTTCCTTCAATGCATGTGGATTTTCAGTTAAATCCATCTAAAAGGGGTCCGATTACGCAAGAATCTCCATTACCAAATCAATCAAATTCCCAGGCGGGTTCATCTTCTTCATCTGGTCCTCCCACAATGATGCCACCTACGGTGGCCACACCAACGGACAAAGGAAAGAAGCCCCTGGAAGCGGAACCACCCTTAGTCTCCAACATCTCGACAGAAGAGATGCCTAATAGAATGGAAGTCGAGACGCCTAGTTCACCCCACATGGAGTGGACTCAGGGAGAACTCCCATTCGCTTCCTCTCAATCACCAACGATTACTGTTGAGATGTCTAACACAGGCATGGGGGAGTATATAGTGCGCAATGTTGTAGCAACGCCCACACTTCAGTCTATGCAAGACATGGGAAGACCTCGACTCCCCATAGGCTCCGTGGTTCCTTTAGGCTACCCACCTAATCAGACAAACTTTATTTTTGGGGGCCTGGATAATGGCGTTGAACCTTCCCTACAAGAAGAGGAAGATGAAGAGCCCTTTGTGGAGGATGTCAATTATCTGTCTAACCCAGACTTCGCATTACGATATCTTAGCCAATGCAATTGGCATGGATATGGGTTGGGCAAGTATGAACAAGGAGTGCATGTTTTGTGCCAACCAAGATACCAAATGCCTTATGACAAGTCAGGAGTAGGGTTTAATCACCCCTTTCCCCTCGACATCTTGGTCGAAAACATGCAAGGCCTAGGGATAGGCAACAAGGATGGGTTGGCATCAGATCCATATGCCAATCCAAATACAACTTATACATTGGGGGATTATTTCCCATTACAAACAAACAACCTTGTTGACCTCAACAACCCTTTCCCTTCGACCGAACAAGGAGAAACCTCACGGACTCACCCACAAGGGGAATATGGACAAGACCAAGAAGGGTCTTCCGAAGATGAGTCGGAGTACGATCATTCGTAAGCAATCATCCAATGAATGATGATCAAGAAAGCTTCTTGACGATGTTCCCATTGGCTGCTCCAGTTGAGCACATGCCACTTCAAGACAATCCGGTCCCCCCATAGAGAGCGGCACAACCTCGTTGGGACCATATTAATTTGCTCGAGCAAGATGAGCTTCCCATGTCGCAAGCAATTATTGGAGCCAATGAAGGCCTGTGGATCTCTGATAGTGATTACGAAGATGAAACCGAGATGGCCTATCTCAACCACATGCGACAAATGCAACAACAATATCCCTTGGACATAGATGACATGTTTGAACACTTACACATAGGTCCAAGACATAGGTGGCACCTCAACCCGATGTAGTTATAGCAATTACTGCACCCGCCACTCTAGGTACATAGAGAGCATCTTCCGCCTGGAGACCCTATCAAACCATCAGTGCCTAGGGCAGACCCTATTTGCATGTCCGTGCATAGGGCTGATCCCTTTGTGCCAGTGCCTACAGAGCCAGATCCAACGCATCAAGAACATCCCGAATGTCAGAGTTATCACACCTGCGGTAATGGAGGTTACAATCATTTCATAAACATGATCTCCATTGACTTGACCGCCCCCATCCATGATCCAGCCAATCCAACATGATCATTGCATCTAGACATAGAGGCTATAGATTGGGATCACGTTGACACACCACCATCCCCATCAGAGTATTGGCCTTGCGGTGGGATGTTTCATTTCACTCCAGGATAGACTCAGGATGTCTTCCATGCTGAAGAGGAACTTGACGTTCCTAATGATGATCTTAATTCAGCAAACGATATCCATCTGATCCCAACTCCACACCAGTTGGAGGATGGATCCCACATGTCGATCGAGGCAATGACTGATGTAGACATCGGCACCGATCCAATGAATCCATGGATTCTCAAGCTGGGGGTAAGTCTTTCCCCCGAAGAGCAAGCCGATTATGTTGCCCTTCTTAAGGAGAAGAAGGAGGTTTTTGCATGGTCATACAAGGATATGCCGGGACTAGACCCACAGCTAGTCATGCATAATTTAATGCTTGATCCGACAATCAAGCCAGTAAAGCAAAAACTACGCAAGATGCACCCAACAGTGGCCTTAATGGTAAAATACGAGTTACAAAAGTTGTTGGATGCCTAGTTTGTCATCTGTGTGGATTATCCTCCATGGTTGTCTAACATGGTTCCCATCAAGAAGCCCGACGGGAGGATTCGCATATGCACCGATTTTTGAGATCTTAACAAAGCGAGTCCTAAGGATGATTTTCCCTTGCCAAGCATCGACGCGTTGGTAGATGCCACAACGGGCCATGAAATGCTTTCCCTTATGGATGGTTTCTCAGGATACAATCAGATTCGTATCAATCTCGAGGACCAACTAAAAATGGCATTCACAATGCCTTGGGGGACATTTTGCTATAAGGTCATGCCTTTTGGCCTTAAAAATGTTGGCGCCACTTACCAACGTGCCATGACGTACATCTTTCATGATTACATGCACAAGACTTTGGAAGATTACATGGATGATTTGTTGGCCAAATCTCTTTTGCGCCCAGATCACCTCGGTGACTTGAGCAAGGTCCTTGATCGCCTCATTGAACATAAAGTCGGACTAAACCCCAAGAAGTGCGTCTTTGGCGTCACCTCCGAAAAGCTCTTGGGTTTCATAGTCTCCAAACGAGGAATCGAGGTAGACCCAAACAAAGTCAAGGCAATCCTTGAAATGCTTCCCCCAACCACCATCAAGCAGCTCAGGAGTCTACGGGGGAAAGGTTGCATCGATCAAGCGCTTCATAGCGTAGTTATCTGACAAGTGCCGACCCATGAATAAATTATTGCATAAGGGGGTCACATTTCATTGGGATGACGAGTGCCAGTCAGCCTTTGATGACATTAAATAGTACTTGGCTTTGCTACCAGTATTGGCACCACCTAGACCAGGAGTGTCATTCTATTTATACATCTCAGCCTCTGAGGTGGCACTGGGCGCCATGCTGTCCCAAAAAAATGAACTTCACAAAGAACAGGCTACATACTATCTTAGCCGCACCCTGGTCAGTTATGAACTTAACTATGCATACGTTGAAAAGCTCTGCTTGGCAGTGGTGTTTGCTACCAAAAAGCTATGCCACTACATGCTCAGTAATAAGACGTATGTTGTGTCTAAGGAGAATCCATTGCGATACATGATGAGTCGTACTTATCATAGTAGCCGCACGGCGAAATGGATCATGTTGTTGATGGAGTTTGACATAGAGTTCATTGGACAAAAATCCATAAAAGGTCAAGTCATCGCCGATCAACTAGCCGAGGCTCCTCTTGAAGATGATCAGCCTCTGGACTTTCGAACTACCTGATGATGGGGTCTTCCATGTTTCAGAATCGCAGATTTCGATGAGCCTGAGTCATGGTCGACATAACCCTATTCTTCGATGGTTCTAAATGTGAGCAAGGGGGTGGCGTGGGAATTGTATTCTTCACTCCACAAGGGGCTCCAATGCCTTTGTCATTTAAATTAGACTTCCCGTGCACCAACAACAATGCAGAATACGAAGCCTTGCTCATAGGTCTTCAAACAACAATCACCATGAACATTAAACGTCTAAACATCTTTGGTGATTCGTTGTTGATTGTCAATCAAGTGAAGGGGATTTTTCAATGTAAATGTCCAGTTCTACAGGCCTACAAAGCCCTTGTGGACAAATTCCTGGCACAACTTGAATGGTATGACATCGAGGCACTCCCTCGATCATCAAATCATTTTGCGGATACTATGGCCTCCTTGGGGTCACTAATCCCGCAAGACCCTTCTGGTGAAATGACAACCATTCAGGTTAAAACATTATCGCAATCTGTGATGGAGCGTGCAAGCTCTGATTTGACGCCAGGAATCCACCTGATCCAGATTGAACCATCTCCGGATAAGTTCTCTCGAATCCATGATTGTTTGACTCGAGCCAACTGGGGGTCCTTGTTCTCCCCGACCCCTCTTAATAGCAACACAACGCTATTTTTACAAGTTCTTTCTCGCTCAGCTTTTGCTAGGGATGGACTTCAAGAGGGATTGGTCGTTCATACTATCGAGGTTTCGATCAGCAGGATTGGTACACACCCATTAGGGATTACCTCAAGCTAGGTAACCTCCCACTTGGATTGACACAAGCCACGAAAAGATCATTCAAACAGAAAGCGGCAAAGCATGTCTTGTTAGGAGACATTTTGTATCATCAAAATTATGAAGGAATCCTCCTTCGTTGTTTGGACCAGCAAGAGTCCGCTTGGGCGATCACCCAAGCTCACGATGGTACATGTGGTGGCCACTTCAGTGGTATGGCCATCGCAAAGTGCATTCTTCGCATGGGTTATTATTGGCCATCTTTAGAGCGAGATTGTTGCGCATATGTGAAGAAGTGCGTGAAGTGTCAACACCATGCTAATTTGACACACGTACCTTCTCAGGCCTTGCAGTCGATCCAATCGGTTTGGCCTTTTTCATAGTGGGGCTTTGACCTAATTGGAAAGATTTCCCTTGCATCGTCTGGTCATCACACGTTCATTTTAACGGCCACAGAGTACTTCACCAAGTGGGTGGAAGCAATTCCGCTAACCTCTACGATTGGATCCCGCATTGCGGAGTTTATTTTGCATAACATCATATGTCATTTTGGTATTCCATCCAAGATCCTGTCAGATAATGGGACACCATTCAAGAACAAAGATGTGCGTGCTTTGACCACAAAGTACAAAATTTAGCACAATTTTTCAACACCCTATTATCCGTAGGCAAATGGGCAAGCAGAGGCATCAAACAAAATGCTAGTCGCCATTCTTAAAAAGATAGTTGCAGACAATCATAAGGACTGGCACATTCAGATCCTGCTTGCCCTATGGGCTTATCGCACCAGCATCCAGACGCCCACTGGGGCAACCCCATTTTCGTTGGTGTATGGCTTCGAGGCAGTCATGCCTCTTGAGTTGGAAATCCCTTCGCTACGCATTTCAATGCAAGAGTTCATCGATGATGACATTGCATGGCAGGCCCGGTTAGATCAACTGACGTTGCTCGATGAACGACGCGTTAATGCTCTCGAGCATTTGCGTATCTATCAAGAGCGACTTAAGAGAGCATACAACATGAAAGTCCACCTCAGGGAATTTTAGGTTGGTGACTTAGTCTTAAAAGAGAACCAACAGAATTCTAATTTGCCGTCCCATCTACGGGACAAGTTCATGGCAAACTGGTTAGGTCCTTATGTCATTGATAGTAGAATAGGACCTGGAACATACCGGCTTGCCTCTCTTGAAGGAATCAAGGAAACAGAACCCTTGAACATCAGTCATTTGAGGCCATTCCACATCTAGAGAGCCATAGTCCAACTAAAAGCTCCAAGGATTCTCATAATCGCTTGGTCAACCCTAAATGCCCCAAGGTATTCTCATAAACCCTTTGGTCAATCCAAAAGCTCCAAGGATTCTCATAATCGCTTGGTCAACCCTAAAAGCTCCAAGGATTATCATAATCCCTTGGTCAACCAAAAGCTCCAAGGATTCTCATAATCGCTTGGTCAACCCTAAATGCCCCAAAGGTATCTATAAACCCTTTGGTCAAGCCAAAAGCTCCAAGGATTTTCATAATCGCTTGGTCAACCCTAAATGCCCCAAAGGTATCTATAAACCCTTTGGTCAAGCCAAAAGCTCCAAGGATTCTCATAATCGCTTGGTCACCCCCAAAATGCTCCAAAGGTATCCATAAACCCTTTGGTCAACACCAAAAGCTCCAAGCGTTACCATAACTGCTTGGTCAAAATAAATATTCAAAAATAAACAAAAACAATACAATCATCAAAAATCACAAAAACAATTGCATTTCAATTCCATGCATACTCATAAAAATCAAAAATCACAAAAACAATTGCATTTCAATTCCATGCATTCTCATAAAAATCAAAATACAAAAATATAGGTTGCATTAGGCATCGCATCCATACATTATATATTTGCTAGGTCATACAAGTCAAAAGCACCATAGGCTGTCATTACTTGGCAATTCCATCATTTTCCACATCAAATCCATTTTCATAAATGCATACATCCAGAATAACACCATCACCACTTTTAGCATAGTCAGTTGTCTCCTAAATGTATATAGGGTTTTCGTCATTCAGCTGTCTTTAAATTTCTAGCCAAAAACTATACATAGTTAAACAGATTTTACACGGGAAAGTTTTACTTGGATCACACCTTGTTACGTAGCATCCCAACACAAATTAACACACATAAAATAATTCCTAAGTTGTGTGAATGCAAGAGAAACCTACAAAGCAGTCTAGGGTACCATAGGTGAAAGATTAGCCTATTCATCCCCCTGTGCGAATGGTTCTAGAATGCTGAGAATTGACAAAAGGACGAGCTCTTCCCTATCCATTCACCATAATAAATAGTGGTTTTCACCACTCCCACAAATCCCAATCATAGTTGGTCCCCAAAGTTGTAAGGATTCGTACTACACATCCCTACCAAGGATGGGTAGTCATCCCCAAGACCTAAAAGGATCAACGCCATTCAAAAACAAAATTCCAACAAACCATCATCATAACCATCTCCATTCACCTTTGGTCTCCAAGTTGTAAGGATTCATACTACACGCCCCTAACCAGGATGGGTAGTCATCCCCAAGGCCTAAAAGATCAATGCCCTTACTTCATAATCTCCATTATCCCCTTGGTTCCCAAAGTCGTAAGGATTCATACTACACGTCCCTAAACAGGATGGGTAGTCATCCCCAAGGCCAATAGGATCAAGGCCATTCACAAGCTCAAACTTACAAAGCTCAAAATACAAAATCAAATAACAGTGGTTATCACCACTATTCAAAATCCTTGCTCAAAAAGAAAAATAAATAGAAAAATAAACAGTGATTTTCATCACTATATAGACGAGCAACTCTCCCAAATCATTCAGCCAACAAATAACCTGAACTTGAATCCCTGGAATTCTCAGCATTCGAAAACCATCTAGGTGATCCTCATTACAGGTTTGGTTGATAGCCTACCTGGCAATGGTGGTATCCTAACCGCATGACGATATGTCTGTCACATTAGCTTTGTGTGTGCATAGACCAATGTTTGCATGTGGATGAGCTAGCTTATGGTACCTTAGATTGTCCCATGGATTAATCTTGCTAAATACAACAACGGAGTTAGTGGAGCTAATTAGGTGATCCTCAGTACAAGTTTGGTTGATAGCCTATCTGGCACTAGCGGTATCCTGACAAATACCACATAAACGAACTCAATTGCACACACAGGGATGTGAAATAACTTGGTTCAATTCAAGTCGGATTTAGACCTTGTTCAAAAGTCTTGCGAGATAAATGTACAGTCTTGGCTAGTTAGTTAAAATATCTGAATCTCAGAAAAGCTTAACTACATTTTCAAACAACTGGTACATTTCATTCCGTACATCACCATCAAAAAAATATACAAAATACAAAAACAAAGTTTTCACATGCACAGTCATTCCACAAAGTCATCCCATTCATATAGCAAGTCAGTCAAATCTTGCACAGTCTATGGTGCCAATGACAAAACATAAACAACTCATTTCATTTATTCCATTGGCATTCATCATACAAATTAGAACCATCGCATTCATAATCGCATATGCATACATTAATGTAAAAACATGTACATAAACATAAATCATGAAAAGTGCATCCACAAAAAATATGTCATCTGTATATATATCAAAAAAAGAGATGCCCGTAGGCTACAAAACTGGTCCTCTGACCCCGCAATCATACAACAAAATCCCCAAGTCTAGGGGCGTCGTCCACCATGATCACGCAGGATCGGTGCGACGGGAACTACCCCCCATGGTGCGGGTCCTCTGAGACCTCTCAGGGCGGCTACTGCTCACCCCCGCACCATGCCCGTTGGCCTCTCCCTCATCCCGTCGCCTCCGTTGAGAGGATGTTGTCTGCTCCATGTCACTCCCTCTCGAGCGTCGTGATGATCCACCTCCAGAGAATGCAGGCACTTGCCCACCAAGGCGGGTAATCTCATCCTCCAGCTCATACCGCTGTCGCAACCAGTCCCTCTCCCACTGACGATAGGTCACAATGCTCATCCATAGGAGATCCCTCTCCCGCACCATCTCCCCAAGCTCCCCATCTCGCCTCCGTAGCACCTCCGTCAATCATGCTACCTCAGTGCGCAACCCCGCCTCTATATCCCCTGGCACGACCGGCTGCGTCGGCCTCTCTAGAGCACCGGCCTACTCCGGAGCATCCTGCATCTCTGGCTGCTCCTCCTCACCAAAGTCCTCTCCCGCATCTACCACCTCCACCATTTCCACATCAACAAGAGCTCCCCAACCCTCTCCTGGTGCCTCTGCACCCTCTCCGCCTATCGCTGCCTCATCCCCTCCCAATGGCCCCTCACCTCGCCATCGCTAGAGCATCCACCACTCCTGGTACTCGATAGTAACTCCGACGTCATCCACGTCTAGAGTGTCCAGTACTGTATCCGCCTCCTCCCCTAGTGGCTCGAGGATCGGCGTAGCTAGAGTCCTCTCATCGCTCCGATGCCGATAGACTAAGGGCTCCCTAGGCAACCCCTGGCGTACCCCAAACTGTCGTGTCACTCAGAGATAATGGAAGTATTCCTGCTCTATCCCGTGTCGTCCAATGACCCACCTCCCCCTCCGGACCCATCGAAGCCACTCATCAGCCTTCGGCCATGTGGGACAATCCCGATATGGCCTCCACACCACATCTCCTAGAGTCAGTCATGCCAATGCATCTACGTAATGGTCCACGTCTCCCGCAAACCGTCGACTCTACCCCCGCTCCTCAGATCGATACCATAAAGCCCCATAACCAATGTCTCTATCCACCATGTCAACCCATGTAGTCTAGGGTAGCCCTCGTGGTCGCTCCACGGCTATATGCTGCCATGCCCAGCTCTGCAGCAAGAAACTACAACCGATCCCCTTCCGCTTTCGATAGCGGACCTCATACAACTCATCATATAGTTGAGCCAAGAGCGTCTGGCCCCATCTCATGATCACAGGCTCTGTCACAAGACAATCCACTAACTGCCACACCACCTCCAGTAGGTTCCATGGGAACCTCACCCCTGAGGAGTCTGGCAACAACATGTTGGAAATGAGGCTCATGAGTAGTGTATGCCTCACTCCCAACACCCTCCTCGCGTACCACCACCGCACTAAGATCCCACCCATCTGACAATCATCCTCCACTCTCTGCACCGTGTCCTCCACACCCAAGTCCTCCCCATGTCCAAAACATCGGGTCAGTACAACCGTCCTCTGGCCTCGTGGCGTCGTCCGGATGGGAACCCCGTCTATCAAAATCCGAAGAATTCGATACACATCCTCCAAGGTAACTGTCATCTCCCCTGTCGAGAGATGGAAGGTGTTCATCCGAACATTCCATAGACTGATCAAAGCTGTCAAGTACGCTCGATCCCCAACAACTGGCTCCAATCGAGCCACATGCTTGAGCCCCAAGGCGTCAAGCCACTCCCAGTCCTCCGCACTCAACGCCTCTCGGGCACTAGAAAAAATAGTCGGTACCCGATACCGACTCTTCACCACCTGCATATCACAAAACATAAACACATCAAAACATGCATCAAATCACCATCACATATACAAAAATGCATCAATATACAGTAACATCATTCATTCACATGTACATCTGTTACAATTTACAAACATACAAACAACAAAAAATTGATATGGTTTATCTACGGTTTCAACCTAAGTTTTACCATTCAAACAAAAAAAAAATGCATCAATTTTTCATCTTTACTTTCATACAAAAAATAACAAAAAAATTGACATGGTTTATCTACGGTTTCAACCTAAGTTTTACCATTCAAACAAAAAAATTCATCAATTTTTCATCTTTAATTTCATACAAAAAACAAAAAATTGACATGGTTTACCTACGGTTTCAACCTAAGTTTACCATTCAAAAAAAAAAAAAATCATCAATTTTAATCTAAGTTTTCATCTTGCATTTCATAAAAACAACAAAAATTTGACATGGTTTACCTACGGTTTTGACCTAAGTTTTACCATTCAAACAAAAATTCATTGTTTTTTTTACTTAGGTTTCAGTTTTAATTTCATAAAAATAACAAAAAAAAAATTGACATGGTTTACCTACGGTTTCGACCTAAGTTTTACCATTCACATAAAAAAAACATTTTTTATAACCGTGGTTACCCTAAGGTGTTACTCTAAGTTTCATTTGGGTTTATTCTACGGTTTTCCATCTAGGTTTCCATCGGTTTGCATACACGTTTCATTTTGTTTCATGGTCTTTAAATCAATTCATTCACCTTTTAATTAATTACTTCGGGTTTCGTGTCTTAAACAAAAGAAAAACACAATAAAAACAAATTGCAATTTTTCCAATTAAAACTCGAGGAGATAGTGCACTTACTGGTCTCGCTTCGGCTCCACCGCTTGACGACCCGGTCTGTGCACTCATGGTGGCTGGAAAATTTGGCAGCGCTTCGTGTCAGAAAATCTCCCTCCTCCTCAGAGCTCCAAATCGCAATCGAAGTCGCAGCACAAATGAACCCAACCCGTCGTTTTCGTGCTTTTATATTTTTTATCCGTCGAAATTCGTTCCTGCCTGGGACGAGCGCTTTTTCCTCGAAAGAGCGCTCGTCCCTCCCCAGGATGAATACCAGCATGGAGTTCGTTCCACCCCGGAACGAATACAAAATTACACAAAAATAAAAAACAACAAAATTAAAAAAATTGAAAAATGCACCACAACAAAACCACTAAAAATTGTCGGACAAAAGTGCTCTTGTACTTAATCTCTTGGCATCAAAAAAACAAATGTCGGGGTTTACATTGTCATTATCTGTCTCCCAAAGAAGGCTACCATGGCCGGACCGCTCCATGAGAGATCAGATTTTTGCCAATGTTAACCCCAAATGGCGTCCCAAAATGGGTTCACACCCACCAAAAATAGGTCCAAAAATCGAGAAACTGCTCGAGCATTCACCGGATAACATTTGAAGGAACCCTCACCTAAGTCATCTTGGGTCAAGCGACTCGTCGCTTTTCTCATGTTGGTCATTCCCTCATCGATTCGTCGCTTGAGGGGGTAGTCACACTTAGTTATCAATCAACACACACACACCCAATCAAGGCAATGGCATGCATTCAAAGAATCATTGACAAAGACAATCACGCTCCTGCTTGGGGCAGCAAACAAGCAACAATCACAAACTGATTAAACGCTTGGCATTCGTGAATCATGAACACAAGGTTCCCACAGACAAAAGGTTGTGCCCTTTGCCTATTCATGATTGATCAATGCCCAAGCTCAAGTCACACCTCACCAAAATAGGTTAATACTTGAAATCCAATTCCTTAGCTCGTCAGAAGCAAGGATTCAAGAATGCATGCCCTTTCCATACTTGGGGCATCCAAAGTTGGTTAGGTTACTGAGAAATCCTAATCATTAGTGCTTTGGTTATCTATTTTTGCTCAGCACTGCACCATGTGCAGCGCTTTCCAAAAAGGGGCATCTGTAGACACCAAAACAGCACCAATCCGATTATGTGACTGCAAACACTGATCGCATTAACACACACAGCCCCCAGGGCAGCCCTAGAGGTTAAAACAGTGGTTCTAACCACTCACACAACAGTTTTAAAAGTCAGAGATCAATTTGGCACCTTTTAGGCACTCTGCTACTTATTCGCTCCACCCAGGGACGAGTGCAGACTGGTACTCGTTCCACCTAGGGACGATTACCAGCGCTCGCTCCTGGGTGGGACGAATGCTAGGTTTGACCTACAAAAAGTCAAACCTCGGCACATGACAACTCAGAACTGCCACTTAGCTCTCCCTTCATGGCATAGGAGTGCGAGTGAGTTCTTTTGACAACTCATATCTGCCACTTGACTCTCCATTCACCGCATGGGAATGAGAGTGAGCTTTTTAGGACAACTCAGATATGCCACTTGACTCTCCCTTCATTGCATGGGAGTGAGAGTGGGCTTTTTCATGACAACTCAAATTAGCTACTTAACTCTCCCTTCATTGCATGGGAGTGCGAGTGAGTTCTTTTGGGCATGCAGAAGCAGTTACAGAAGCAGTTATGGAGCCCTTTATCAGGGAGAAGTCTTCTCTTCCCTGAAAAAGCATTCATGCTAAGTAGCACTTCTGCATGCTAATTCAAAGAGACCCCTTGGGTCTATAAAATGGTGAGTTTCCTCACCCAAAAGGATATACAGAGAAGGAGCATTTTGAGCGACGAAGTGCTGCCAGTTTACTTACTTACGATTTGTGCTTTTACATCCATAATCTCTTAATCGAAAGGGAGGTTATTGGGTGACTTTTGGAGGCACGAATCAAGACCTAAAACCCGATTTTTTGACCACAATATCCTACCAATTTTTCGACAACACATCACAACAGGTTTCAGACTCATCCCAAGCGGATTGGTGTCGAAACAAAGTCTCAACCCACGGGTGGTTTGCCTTCGGGCACCCCTTGCCTTATTGCAGGTTTATTCGTCTCACCCCAGAACGAGTACCAAACTATTGCAGGTTTATTCGTCCTACCCCGGGATGAATACGGATCTGTATCAAATTTGGTGATTGTTTCTTTTGCAGTATTTTGCTAGTTACATGATTATGCTTCTATCAAATTTTTAGTCTATTTAGATGCATTTTAATCATCGTTATATTTATCTTTTATATTCATTAACAATACTCTTTCAGATTTGCGAGTTTCATTATCATACACAGGTGCTACTGACGATTTGTTGTTTCTTTGAACGCAGGAGGAGCAGCAAGGATTAAAGATTCATCAATACCAGTGGCGGCAACACTTTGGTCCGCCCATTTCACATGTGGGCATGCGGAAGGAGGAACACTAAATCCATGATTGTAATTGAAACTATGTTAACGCTCCTACCCCTTAAAAGGGAGGAGACGTCTTTGTAACCGAATTGGAAGAGTATAAATAAAAAGGGTTGTGCTTTCTGTACTTCCTTTGATCTCATTTAAATTCGTCTCTTTTCTTTCGTTTCATGCATTTCACTTTATAGGACTTTAAGCGTTAACTTTGGGTTTTGAATACATTGCATTAGTTTTCTTTTCAATCTTTTGGAATCTCGTGCTTTCATAGGTCTACCACTACTACTTCTTGTATGACTGTAATCTGGGGTATTATTCTCAATACTATGGGTATATCTTTGATTACTCCTATAGTTTTGACTAGGATCCCATCTAACTACAACACTCCTATATTGATACTTGTGTATTCCATTCCCATGATGTCACACATGACTTTAGTAATAATTTTAGTCATTGTACCTAATTCTATCATATAATTGTGTACCACCCATACTTCTATTAGTAATGATAGAGAGAAGGGAGGAGGCATATTTTTTGGTTGATATTGGATTACCTTGGGCTAGATTCAACTAAAGGTGAGCTTTGGTTTTATTTTTTATTGTATTGGGAGATTTTTGTGGAAAATCAATCTATCCTTAAAGTAGTAGTGCATCATACATGCTTACCTATGAAGGGGTATTTTTCAATTATTGGACTATGCAAAAATTAGGTACATCAGGTTGTTTATCCTTCTCCCTTGTACATGGATCATACCTATTATTGTACCCTTTAGTTACCTCTATTATTTATCTTTTGGTAAAGGAAGGGTATCTCAATTTATCCCTTGCTTGTTCTTGAGTCTCAATTTAATTTAGTGATACATCGCTTTTTTTATTTCTACCCCTTACTTTTGAACAGGATTTTGGGGTACAACATCATGGACGGTGTCCTTTTGGACCTAAATTTTTACTACTAAGGGTACTTTTACCGGATTGAGATTCTTAGGATAAACTTAAAGGAGATTTTTACCTAACTTGGTTAAGACTACAACCTATTCTACTGATAGCCTCATAAAATTATTGCTAGTTTTCCTAATCATATTAACTTGTCCTTTATGAGATATTTCTATTTTCTCAATAGCTACTATCTGCATATGATGCTGGTGAACAATGCACAAAATTTCCATATGAAGATCATTACATGTGGATCACCAATAATTAGATTTAAAATGAGATGTAGAAGGTTCATATTCTTGATTAGCATACATGTTATTGAATTCTCTTGGTATTTGCTTGTTGAAGCTTGGTATTTTTTCACTTGTAGGAACCTTCTTGGTTCGAAGTTCCTTTCAGCTTGCATCCTTCTTATTGAAGTCATATCATTGGTAAAAAATTTTATAGCCATTTGTATATAGGAGGACTTCCATTTGAGGATCAGGTGTTGGTAAGGCAGGTATCAAAGGCAAAGCTGGGAATACTGGGGGAGCTTGTATAGCTAAGGGAGTTGGTAATCCAGACCATTTTGGGATATTTGTTATAGAATCTAAAGTAGGGTATGATGCATTCATATTGGGGACCTAAGAAAATTTTAGGAATATGGGTATTATCATTTTTTGGATAACCTTTCAATATAAGTAAGGTATTTTCTACTTTCAAGGCTAATTGAAAGATTTCTTGGAAGGTAAATACCCGATATTGTCCTATTGACATCCCAATATTTGAGTTAAAAGATTTTAAATAGTAATACATTGATTGTTCATGTATTGGTCTGAGGCCATAAGGTACTATTTTCCATGTGCAATTGAACCTAATATTGAAATCAACTATCTCTTATTGTGCATGTTTCTACATAATAATAAATTGAGTGAGCAAGGAGAAAGGTGTTAGTCTTACAATGGAACTGAGAGGGGGGGTGAATCAGTGTAGTTCTTTAAACTTAAATTCATAGCTCTTAAAACTAAAATAATGAAACCTTAAAACTAGATAAAGCAAGTATCACAAGAGAACATCACACAACACAAGATTTAATGAGGTTCACCAATTTGGATACTCCTCAAGAATAATTTCTTGGACTACCATACAATTCTAGCCTTTGCAAAGCACCAAATTTATAATCAATTTACCAGCACCCACTGGAAGGAGCACCAACCCCTTATTTATCTGCACCAATAGAAAGGAGCACCAACCCCTAATTTACCAGCACCTACTAGAAGGAGCATCAACCCCTAATGCCAAGCTGCAACCTAGACTTTAATTTTGAATCTAGAAGTTTAACAAAAATACCTTCGCTTTTACAAGACCCTGATTGGTCTATTGCTTACCCAATCTCTCTCACTATTTATAGAACAGACACATCTTCTATGATCTACAGCTGCACTTCACCTTCTTTGAGTCGCTTCTCTATGCACCCTTTGTGCACTATCTTTGTATACTCTACGCCCTTACAATTGCACTTTGCGTTTTTCTTCACCCTTTGCACTATCTATGCCTTTTGCTTTATCTACACAATCACATCCGCACTTGGTCAAATTTCAACTCTTCGCTCACTTTGAGCACTTCGCCATCATATCATCGCTTCTATGTTTTCTACACTCTTACAGCCACATTTCACTCTTTGACACGCATTTGACAACTTATTCAACTACCACACAATTCTCCAAACAACCCTTCTTTTATAACAATATTTTCATGATGAAAATCCTAATCTTAGTCGGCTATAAACCCTAATATTGGTCGGCTTTCATAACAACTGTAAACCCTAATTTTAGTCGATTGTCATACTTCTCATTTCAGTCGAGTTCTCCTTCTTGACTTGCACATTTATGACCTATCATGAAATCACAACATTTATGTCTCTGAAGCTTCTTGTGTTGTTGTTGCCGTGAAAACACATGTCGTGATATTGCAACACTTTTTTCTCTCTCCTCTTTCTCTTTGCTTTGGCCCACAAAAATACATGTCGTGATATCGCGATACTTTTTTCTCTCTCCTCTTTCTCTTTTCTTTGGCCCGTAAAAATACATGTCGTGATATCACGACACTTTTTTTCTCTCTCCTCTTTCTCTTTGTTTTGGCCCGCCAAAATACAACATGTCGCAATATTGCGACACTTTTTCTCCTTGCTCTTTTTCTTTGCTTAGGCCTATGAAAATACAACATGTCATGATATCATGAAAATTTCACCTCCGTATGCTTTCTCTATTCTTTTGTCATGATATAACGACATTTCTACCTCAGTATACTTCATATTTGCTTTTTTTGTGATATCACGACACTTCTGCTTCCATAAACTTTGACTTTTCTTTTGTCTCAATATCGCGACACTTCTACCTCCGTAGTCTTCAACTTACCTTTTGTCATGAAATCGTGACACTTCTACTTTTGTACTTAGCTTCTTTGCTTTTGTCATGAAATTGAGACACTTCTGCATTCGAAGTCTTCTTCTCTACTTTTGTTGTGAAATCGCAACACTTTTGCCTTCGAAGTCTTCTTCTCTGCTTTTTTCATGAAATCGCGACACTTCTGCTTCTGAAGTCTTGCTTTATGCTTTTGTCATGAAATCATGACACTTTTTCTTTCTCTTCCTTCTTGCCCTTTTCGAGTCATGGAAATGTGACATGTCACGAAATTGCGACACTTTTCCAACTTACTTTCTCTCTCCTATCTTAGTCACGAAAATGCGACATGTCACGAAATCGTGACACTTTTCCAACTTAATTTCTCTCTCCTATTTTAGTCATGAAAATGTGACGTCGCAAAATTGTGACACTTTTCCAACTTACTTTCTCTCTCCTATTTTAGTCGTGAAAATGTGACATGTCGCGAAATCGTGACACTTTTCCAACTTACTTTCTCTCTCCTATTTTAGTCGTGAAAATGCGACATGTCGCAAAATCGTGACACTTTTTTTACTTGTTCTCTTTTCTTTGAACTTGTCATGAAATCGCGACACTTCTTCTTGCTTTCTCTTTTTCTTCCAACATGTCATGAAATCGTGATAGTTTTTCCTGCTTTCTCTTTCTCTTCCAACATGTCGCAAAATCATGACAGTTTTTCCACTTGTCTTTTTCTCTTCCAACATGTTGCGAAATCACGATAGTTTTTCCTGCTTTCTCTTTCTCTTCCAACATGTCGCAAAATCATGACAGTTTTTCCACTTGCATTTTTCTCTTCCAACATGTCATGAAATCGTGATAGTTTTTCCTGCTTTCTCTTTCTCTTCCAACATGTCATGAAATCACGACATTTTTTCCTGCTTCTTCTCTCTCTTCCAACATGTGAAATCGTGATAGTTTTTCTTGTTTTTTCTCTCTCTTCCAACATGTCGCAAAATCACGACAGTTTTTCCTGCTTTTTCTCTCTCTTTCAACATGTCGCAAAATCGTGATAGTTTTTCCATATTTTTCTGTCTTCCAATATGTTGTCAAATCATGACAGTTTTTCTTGCCTACTGTATATGTTGCGATATCACGACACTTTTCTTACTTGTATTTTCTTTGATCTTTTGCAAATGGGCCACTTCGGTCTTCTTGGAAAATCATTGTACATACTCTGAATAACCTTTGAACTCCTGAATTTTGCATCTGAATAGCTTTTGAACTTCCTGTCCACTGCATCAATAGATGTATCTAACTATGTTGACAACAATGAAAATAATGTTGCTGCACGTTGCTCAACAATATCCCCATTTGGAATTGTTGGCAACACATGTGCAATTTCCTGTAACTTTTCTCCCCCTTTGACAATAATACCAAAGGGCTACTGCAGACTCCCCCTGATTCTATGCATAACATTCTCAGAAAAAATTTATTACACTTAGCAAATATCATGAACATGAGTAGCAAAAGAATAATCAAATACTTAAATGCTCCCCATGAGAATGTGATCCCTGTAGCTAGTCAATTCTTTGGAAGTGTGACCACTCCCAATTTATTGCAAAGGTACTAAAAAAATTCCTTGGACAATGGTTTTGTGAAGATATCTGCTACTTGCTCTGTAGTTGGAACAAAATCCAACTTAACCTCACCTTCTGCAACTTTCTCCTTCAAAAAGTGATACCTGCGTACAACATGTTGTCACTGTAATATATTCTACCTCTACTGTCGATAAAGAAACTGACTCTTGTTTCTTACTATGCCACATGACCAATCTATCTCCAAGATAGAATGCACCTCCACTGGTACTCTTTTTGTCATCAACACCTCCTACCCAATATGCATCTGAATATGAAATAAGGGTGAAGTATTTACCTTTCAGATACCACAACCCATATTCCATAGTACCTTTGAGGTACATAATGGTAAAAAGGCTTGTTTCAAATCTGCTTAACAAGATCACATAGAACTTATCCAATCTCATAGAATCATAAACATAATTGTTAGAGACTCAATATGTTCTATACTTAAATCCCAATCTCAAATCAAATCAATCTCATAGAAGCATAAAGAGAATTTTTAGAGACTCTATATGTTCTATTCTCAAATCTCAATCTCAACTCAAATCAAGAATAGTTTATTTTATGGAACTTGAACAACCACATGCATCCAATCACTTGACTAGGCTCAATCAACTCTACTCAACCAATCACCTCAATGAACATCCCTTTATCACAAACCCTAGTCGAAGCATGTATCAACCAACTCTGTGCAAGCATCAAACACTGTACCACAACACCAACTAAATCCTTTTTACATTTTCAACTTGGTCTATGTTTTCTACAGTCACCACTGGTCACACCTTTCTTTCAACTATTCGAATTAGGATACAACATTTTGTCAAACACTTCACGGCCAACTATAGTGCACCTTACTCAAACTCATACTTCTAGAACTCAGATAGGTATGATTCACAAAGCAAATTTACTCATCTTGATGAGCTATACATGAATCAATAATCAGACTTCAATATTTTTACCACAGTGTCATAAAAGATCTAACAATCTTCACGTCAATGTGTAATTCAAATAGACATTGCTTTTATCGAAACACATATATGCAGCTAGGGCAACATTCTTTCACTAATCAAATTATCTAAACTGTTATAATCCTTAACTTTGGATAGTGGCAATAAGAACCATCACCAGTACAACAATGACATATAGCAATACTACCAATAATGACAACTCTTAATTTAATCACCACCCTTCATGACACTTCCACAAAAAACTACAAGAACTAAAAACACACTTCGAAAACTATACGAAAACTCCACCTAACTACTTGCCTTTCATCCTCAGATACCCCAACAAATACATAGGAGCATTAAAATAAAACTTTAAGATTGCTCCCCCTAAGGATGTGCTACCTAGAGTTGCTTAGTGCAATAGAGGAGTAGTCTCCTTCAGTCCAAGGAGACACAATTTCCTTTCTTTTATCTTTCTCCAAACTTTCTTGAACTTAGACTTGGATTTTTCAATTGCATCCCTATTTTGCACCTTTTCATGAACTCGAACATTTCTCTTGTGTGGTTGTCTGTTGTGCATCCTTGATGAATGATTATTTTCCTTTCTTTTATGTACATGATTTATTCCCTGTATGTGTTGTGTTCTTTGAGTCTGATGAAATCTACTATTTTGCCTTAGATTAGATACAAAAGTTCTTGGAAAAAACCTTGCTATGTGCCCATGACCATTACATTGAAAACATTGTACATAGTGTTCACTCAAAAATGCAGATGTATTTCTACCAGCATAACTCTTTGATTTATTATTCAATCCACAATAAGTTGCCTTGTGACCATACTGGTTGCATCTGAAACAATATCCATTAAAAGTATTATTATGAATAGAGTGAGAGTGATAGAACCTCTTTTGTTGTGGTTGCTCTATTGTAGATCTCCTTTGATATTTTATCCCTTTTGAAGATTCAGCTTCAAAATTTTCTTGCTTCGATCCTTAAACAGTGAACTTCTTCTCTACAAAGTTGGAATATAAAGGTTTTTCAACTTCATATCCAAGACCACGCTTATCCGTAGAGCTTCTTTGTTGGCTTATAATTTTATCTAGCAACTCTATGCTCTTCTCGAATTTGAGATTTGTATTGGCATCTTCTAGTTGTTTCTTCAATAAAACAATCTCTTTCTCTTGTTTGTAACAACCAATCTCTTTCTCATTGATCTATGACTTTAGAGTTTCTTCAATCCTTTTAAATTCTTCTACCTGTACTTTCAAACTGGTTATTATTTCATTTGCATTCTCAAGCTTTCTTCAGATTTCCTTATTCTTTTTTCTTTCTATCTTCAATTTCAGAGCTGCAATTAGTTCCTCTTTCAAATTTATTTCTACATCAATTTCTTCTTCATCACATTCTTGTTCTTTTTTTGTTTCTTCTTTGAGTGTCATGAAAAGACCTCCACCTGTTTCCTTTTTAGAATCATCCTCTAGGACTTCATTAACTCTCAGCATATATGCCTCTATGTTCTCATCGCTATTCAACTTTAAAGCTTTGAACTGAGCTTGATGTGTTTGTAACTTGGCCTCCTTGATCTCATTGTCTCCTTCATGAAAACTCCTTAGTTTTTCCCATATTTCTTTTACAATTTTACAACTCATGATATTTATCGGTTCACTATCTACTAATCTGCACCTGATAGCATTCTTTGCTTTTGAGTCATTCTCAAACAATTTTTTATCGATAGCATCGGTTTGAGGAGTGATGGGTATTGTGTATTCACTATCTATTGAATCCCAGATGTTGTATCCCAAAGCACAAAGATATGCTTGCATCCTGATTCTCCAGATTATGTAATTAGTTTCGTCAAACAAAGATGCTTTGTTTGATGAGAAGTCTTCAACCTTTCTGGTTTAATTTTCTCTTCCACAAGAACTAAAACTGATTGAGATGCCCTTTTGGAGGAGAATCTATTGTTCTTACCCATTATGTACTAATCCAAGAGATCAACCCTAGCTAATTTAGCTTGATAAGGGAACTTTGCTCTGATACCAATTGTTAGTCTTACAATGGCACTGAGAGGGGGGGTGAATGAGTGTAGTTCTTTAAACTTAAATTCATAGCTCTTAAAACTGAAATAATGAAACCTTAAAACCATATAAAGCAAGTATCACAAGAGAACATTATAAAACACAAGATTTAACAAGGTTCACCAATTTGGCTACTCCTCAAGAATGATTGCTTGGACTACCATCCAAATATAGCCTTTGTAAAGCACCAACTTTACAATCAATTTACTAGCACCCACTGGAAGGAGCACCAACCCCTTATTTATCTACACCAATAGAAATGAGTACCAACCACTGATTTACCAGCACCTAATGGAAAGAGCATCAACCCCTAATGCCAAGCTACAACTTGGATATCAATTTTGAATCTAGAAGTTTAACAGAAATACCTTTGCTTTACCTGACTAGTCTATTGCTTATCCAATCTCTCTCTTGTTTATGAAACAAACACATCTTCTACGATCTATAGCCACACTTCACCTTCTTTGATTCTCTTCTCTATGCACCCTCTGTGCACTATCTTCATATACTCTACGCCCTTACAGATGCACTTTGTGTTTGTCTTTGCCCTTTGCACTCTCTATGCCTTCTGCTTTCTCTGTGCAATCACATCCGCACTTGGTCAAATTTCAACTCTTCACTCACTTTGAGCACTTCGCCATCATCTCGCCACTTTTGCACTTTCTGCACTCTTACGACTACATTTCACTCTTCGACACGCATTTGACAACTTATTCAACTACCACATAATTCTCCAAATAGCCCTCCTTTTATAACAATATTTTCATGATGAAAATCCTAATCTTAGTCGGCTATAAACCCTAATATTGGTCAGATTTCATAACAACTATAAACCCTAATTTTAGTTGGCTATCATACTTCTCATTTTAGTCGGGTTCTCCTTCTTGACTTGTGCATTTACGACCTATCATGAAATCATGACAATTCTATCTCTGAAGCTTCTTGTGTTGTTGCCGTGAAAACATATGTCGCGATATCGCGACACTTTTTCTCTCCTCTTTCTCTTTGCTTTGGCCCACAAAAATACATGTCACGATATCGTGACACTTTTTCTCTCTCCTCTTTCTCTTTGCTTTGGCCCATGAAAATACAACATGTCATGATATCGTGACACTTTTTTTCTCTCTCCTCTTTCTCTTTGCTTTGGCCCACGAAAATACATGTCGCGATATCGCAACACTTTTTCTCCTTGCTCTTTTTCTTTGCTTAGGCTTGCAAAAATACATGTCATGATATCGCGACACTTTTGCCTCTGTACGCTTTCTCTATTCTTTTGTCATGATATCGTGACATTTTTGCCTCAGTATACTTCGTATTTTCTTTTGTCGCGATATCATGACACTTCTGCTTCCATAGACTTCAACTTTGCTTTTGTCATGATATCACAACACTTCTGCCTCTGTAGTCTTCAACTTAGCTTTTGTCATGAAATTGTGACACTTCTACTTCCATACTTAGCTTCTTTGCTTTTGTCATGAAATCGTGACACTTCTGCCTTCGAAGTCTTCTTCTCTGCTTTTGTTGTGAAATCGTGACACTTCTACCTTCAAAGTCTTCTTCTCTGCTTTTGTCATGAAATTGTGACACTTCTGCTTCCAAAGTCTTGCTTTCTGCTTTTGTCACAAAATCGTGACACTTTTTCTTTCTCTTCCTTCCTACCCTTTTCGAGTTGCAAAAATGCAACATGTCGCAAAATCGTGACACTTTTCCAACTTACTTTCTCTCTCCTATCTTATTCGTGAAAATGTGACATGTCACGAAATCGCAACATTTTTCCAACTTACTTTCTCTCTCCTATTTTAGTCATGAAAATGTGACATGTCACAAAATTGTGACACTTTTCCAACTTACTTTCTCTCTCCTATTTTAGTCATGAAAATGTGACATGTCATGAAATCGTGACACTTTTCCAACTTACTTTCTCTCTCCTATTTTAGTTGCAAAAATGCGACATGTTGTGAAGTCATGACACTTTTCTTACTTGTTTTCTTTTCTTTGAACTTGTCATGAAATCACGACACTTCTTCCTACTTTCTCTTTTTCTTCCAACATGTCGTGAAATCGCAACAGTTTTTCAACTTGCCTTTTTCTCTTCCAACATGTCACGAAATCGTGAAAGTTTTTCTTGCTTTCTCTTTCTCTTCCAACATGTCACGCAATCATGACAATTTTTTCACTTGTCTTTTTCTCTTCCAACATGTCGTGAAATCGTGATAGTTTTTCTTGCTTTCTCTTTCTCTTCCAACATGTCGCGAAATCGTGACAATTTTTCCTGCTTTCTCTTTCTCTTACAACATATCACAAAATCACGACAGTTTTTCCACTTGCCTTTTTCTCTTCCAACATGTCGCGAAATCGCAACAGTTTTTCCACTGTTTTCTCTTTCTCTTCCAACATGTCACGAAATCATGACAGTTTTTCTTGCTTCTCTCTCTTCCAACATGTCATGAAATCGTGATAGTTTTTCCTGCTTCTTCTCTCTCTTCCAACATGTCACGAAATCACGATAGTTTTTCCTACTTTTTCTCTCTCTTCCAACATGTCACGAAATCATGATAGTTTTCCAACTTTTTCTCTCTCTTCCAACATGTCGTGAAATCGTGACAGTTTTTCTTGCCTGCTGTATATGTCACGATATCACGACACTTTTCTTACTTGTCTTTTTCTTTGATCTTTTGCAAATGGGCCACTTCGGTCTTCTTGGAAAATCACTGTACATACTCTGAATAACCTTTGAACTCCTGACTTCTGCATCTAAATAGCTTTTGAACTTCCTGTCCACTGCATCAACAGATCTATTTGACTATGTTGACAACAATGACAATACTATTGTTGCACCTTGCTCAACAATTGAATGTTTCTATCAGTTTACCAGTGGGTTCTACCTATGTAGTTATGGTTTGGTTTGGGATAGTCCTATACCATTATAACATTTTTCTCTTAAGGATATAACCAGTAATTTCACCATGATATTTTCCTCTATGATATTATGAATTGCTATCAGTGATGCCACATCCTGATAGTGCTCATAAGAAAAATTGCAAGTGCCATCATACATACGTAATACTTTCAAAGTTTCTTAGGGAATAAGTTTTTGAACCACCAAATTCAAATGACCCACAGTATTCTATGTAGGATAGGGTTGGATGTTTTGGTTTTGATTAGCGACCATTGTAACTACTATGTTGACCAAATTTGCAGGTGTAGGATTGGTTGTATTAGGATATCTACTCGTAGTTATACTAGGAGGAATTGCAATGGGAGTGTTCACAACATTTATTGACCTGATATTAATGGTAGAGGAGGAGTTATATCTAGAAGATAAAATAGGCTTTAATATGATGTAGGAGCACCTTCAAGAATAAAGCAATCATGCATTTCCCAAGTTTAGTTGCTTTAATTTTTTGGCTTGGTGATTTGTTTGCGTTTACTTTTTGGTTTTCAAGGCATCTTTTATTAATTAAATTCATGTGACCAATATTTAATGACTTGTATTTTTTTCTTGGCCAATTTTGGTTGAGGACAAAAACAAAGCACGAGGTGCCTTTTTTGCTTTTTCAGGATTTTGACCACCTTCTAAATATCCACACCTAGAATAAAGAGAATTAACCAATATTTTAATTGGTGTTTGGAGTGGTTTATTTTGCTATTACAAATGCATGAAGGAGTGGAGTACAACTTGGTAGTGGAATTTTAGAAATTACACATTTCATTGGTGGAAGATAAAAAGATTAAGGTAGATTTTATGGGCAATTTTGGGGTAAAAAAGAGGGAGACAGAAAAAGCTACAACCTAGCTTGGGAGAAGACATTATTGGCTGTGAATACACTTGACTATCACCATTTTTTTTTATTGCTGATAATACAAGCACAAAGGGTAGATTGTGAAATTGCATGTTACAGGGCTGATTATAGGTGAAAGCTAGGAGGTACCCAATTGAGATTTGTGCTCATAGGAGTTTCTTAGATTACATTTTGAACAGTTTATCAACTTGTTTTATGTTTTTATACTAATTTTGATAATTTCTCAAATGTATTTAAATTTATATATGGAACCTTGAATGTGTGGAGAGGTGTTGAAGTGTTGTAATTTCAATTTTTGGACTCTTTCCCTTTCTAATCAATCTTATTATTATTTCTAGAAGTGTTGTAATCAGATTGAAGGTAATAAAATATTGTGTTTGCTATTATTTGTTATTGTGCATCTTAAATTTTAATTCTATAAGAGATCTTTGGCTGCAACCTTGCATAGTTCTTGTGGAACTTTTGGGGTTGAGCTGCATCAAGTAGTATCAAAGCTAGGTTGGGCTCTTGGTTGTTTTTGAAAACTATTGGTTGTAGGTAAAGTGTTTGACATAATGGCACATAGGGGATGTGGCAGAGGGAGAGCTCCTAGATTTGAATATATGACAACATTGAGAGAAGACATGAGGAGAATGATGGCTAGGATGGAAGCCATGGAGGCATCATAGAGAATAGGGGTGCCTATTGAAGATATTAGTGATGAAGATGAAGAGGAAGTCATTGAAGAAGCAGATGCAGAAGTGTAATATGAGGTAGAAGATAGATTTATAAAGGCATTATCAAGGATGGGAAGCAAGACCAAAATGGATGTCCCTAATTTTAGTGGGAGCTTGAAGCCATAGGAGCTTATAGATTGGATAACAGATATGGATAAGTACTTTTATCTTGAATCCATAGAATATAAATAAAAGGTTAAATATGCTTGCACAAAGCTCAATGGACATGCTTCATTATGGTGGGAACAACTGCAGATGGAGAGGCAAAGGAATGGCAAAGAAAAGATAAAATCTTGGGATAAAATGGTCATCAAGTTGAAGAGTAAATTCATGCCCTCAGATTATCACTTGAACTTGTTAAATACCTTGCAAAACTTAAAATAGAAGGACATGAGTATGGATGATTACATAGAAGAATTCAACAAATTAACCATAAGAGTAGGATGTTTTCATGAAGATGAGGAGAAGGTGGCTAGATATATCAATGGGCTAAAATTCACCATTCAATATGAGCTTAGTCTAATTTGGTTGATGATAGTGGAAGAGGCTTATAAATAGGCCCTCAAGGCAGAAGAAAAATTAGCAAGAAGACAAGCATCAAGTCTAAGAGCAAGGGGAAAACCATCTAGGGATAGAGGATTTGTGAGTATAGGAAGAGGGTGTATCGCCCAAATTTTTCACACCCTTACCTTTAGGCTAAAGGATCCATGCCCTAAAAGGAGATGTGAAAAGGATGGAACAATACCTCGGATGGAGAGGCCCTTTGAAGGTCGTGCCTCTCGAGGGAGGTGTATAAAGGTGAATTTTTGACAGATGGTGGGGTTCACCAGGAAAATTTAAGTGGTAGTTTCCATGCCTAGGTTTGAAAATGAGTTTGATTTGATCGTTTTACGTTTAATCATTCATATTCCTAGGTTGGCCAAAATGAATCTAAGCTATTCTATATGACAATTCTAATTTATATGAAGACATCAAACATAAATGAATCCTAATGTGATTAAATGCAGAGAATATGTTAAATGGAGAAGAGTACACCTAATTTTTGATTTCTGATGAATATTCTAAAGTTTGTAGGAGTCCAAATCATCTTAGATATGACAAGATCATCTATAATTGTATAGAATCATCCCAAATCACAGTAAATCATCTGAGATCACCCAAGATCATCAGCAACTTGATGAATTTGTTAGACTAATTCGTCAAAAACCTACAATCAAGAAAACAAACACCAAAAACTGAAAATACTATTGCAAGAATGATGCAAAGTGATAGAAATGAGAGTGTAGATGTTTAAATAACAAATCTAGATATCAAATTAAATGAGACGCAATGTTTTGGTAACTTATTTTGAATTTTATCATGCAATTATGCTAAATGAGGTGAACTCCAAGATGCAAAATAGAAGAAAATTAATCTAATGCACCAATAAATAAAAAAACAAGGTAAAAAATACAAACTTGGGACTCTGATTGTCCCCAAGCTAAATTGCAGTCAAGATCATCAGCAATTGTATGAGATCATCGTTGATCTTGACAAGATCACCCAAAATTATGGTCGAATCACCTACGACGATCCGAGCTATCTCTGACTGAAACATAGTGAAATATTGCAACAAAAACTTGAAAACATGAATATAAAATCCTGCAGGGAGTTGGGGAGATCAGACAGGGAATCAGGGAATCAGGAGATCCAGAGGGATCCAGGGGGATAAACTGGAAAAATCCCAATTTATATAGGATTAGGGGGAGGTTAGGAGGTTAGGGATCATCCCAATATAGGAGATTCTCAAAATGGGAATCTACAACCACGCAGACACACTTCTACCCAAGTTGGAGAGGTCATTGAAACATAAGCTAATTATGAAAATTCAATTTTGGGACGAAATTGTCTGGACATTCTGTTCCAAAAAAAATTGTTTGATTTAGGATGATATCATCAGATTAGCAACGATATCATCCAATGGTCAAAACAACTTCTAAAAATGGCATGAAAAATGAGGTGAGCGATTAACGAGCGATTTCGGGGTTAAAATTCAAATTTTTACTTTTTACTGATGGTTTAACTATGCCAATTTTAGGGTGCTACATTTTTCCCCCTCTTTAGTGAATTTTTCAAAGAAAATGAGTTAAATATGAGTTCTTTACGCTTTACAAGAAAGCAAAAATTTATTCCATTTTTTAGACAACGATTCTAGGTTGAATCATACGACTTTTTGCTATGGTGCCCCTCCGAGTTTTTACCCAAATCAAATGTTTAAGGTAAAAGCATGAAAAAGCAAAAATTGAAAAATGTTGTTTTTAAAAAAAATAAGAAAAATAGGGTAAAACCCTAATTCATTTTTAATGTTCACTTTTGCTGTTTCAGAGCTCTATAGGCGAAATTGTGGAAATGGTGCATAGATCGACAAAGGTTCAACACAGGTTGCGGGTAAGGATCTAAACCTAGTGTACTATATTTTTAACTTGATTTACTTGATTTTTTATTTGAATTTTAATTATTTTTGGATGTCACAGCTGTTTTTAGGCCGTCAATGACATCGGGATGAAATTGTCCCAATTTCATCGAAATCGTCCCTATATTGCCGATTTTGTCTAAGGACGAAATCGGAGAAATAGGGGCGATCCCGTCCAATAAGGGGCGATCCCCAAATTGAAGAACAAAGATGATTTCATCCTATTAAGGATGATTTTGTCTAGATTTGGTATGATATCGTCCAATAATGGGCGATATAAACTTTTATGGGATGATTTTAATTTTAATTGATTTTTTGAGTATGTACTAATGATTTTTATTGTTTTATTATTTATTTTACAGAGGGAATTGCTAAAGAGTTAGGAGTGGAAATACGGATGTCTAGGGGATGATTTAGCCATGCTCGATCAGGTCGAGCAAGACAGACTAGAAGAGGTAGGACTATAGCATGTGGTAGAGATGTGAAAACTTCCTATAGACATGGGGCTACTGAAAGCCCTAGCAAAAAGATGGTATCCAAAGTTGTCCTACTTCTAGCTATCGACAGGGGAGATGACTCCCACTCTAGAGGATGTATGGAGGATCTTGAGGATCCCCATACATGGTCAATTCATGACCCCTTCGGCCAATGAGGGCTGCTATGATGAGATTATGCAGCGACCCAATATTTGCCCTAGAGAAGGGTGGAGTGAACATCGAGGCTTTGAGGAAGATGCCTAGGGCATCTCAGTTGACCCAAGTTTTGGCAGGGGTGGTGGGTGGCCTACTTCTATGCCACCAGAGTGGATACAAATTACCATGGATACTCTCAAATGTGGTCTGTGACATGAGAGACCATGGATATAGGTATTTTTGGGGCAGCTTTGTATTGTGACGGTTGTATAGGATCCTTTATGGGGTCGTATACAAGGGGGGTCAATGTCTGGTGCTGAAATTATTGCTAAAAATTTTGTTCTAGGAGCACATTACAATGTGAAGGTTGGTAGAGCTTTCACTGATAGGAGTTGACTAGGAGAGACCTCAGGTTTTCTATTGGTGGCTCCAGAGAGGGTCATAGTGGTGGATAGATCTACCGACATCCCGGAGGTTGGTAGATGACCTCACCCCAGATCAGATCACCTGGAGACCATGGAGAGAGCATCCAGGGTGGGTAGAGGACGCACAAGAGTTGGCTCACATCAGGTGAGTCATATGGCTAAGGATAGAATAGGGAGAGGTAGAGCTCCATTGCTATGACTGAGTTTTGAGGCAATTTGGTCTATATTAGGTGATCTCTTTTCTTAGGGATTATGAGTACTCCCAAACTATGCAAGATAACCCCACACTAAGCAGGGCTCTAGACATGCAGTGGTTCTAGAGTCAGGATGCTGATGATGCCCCCATTCAGCCAATGGATGGGGATGATGAGGGGGTAGCGAACGGGTATGATGCCTGGTATGTAGGCATCTACCCTCCTTGGATGATGAGGGCACAAGGTACGATGCACACTATAGTGTAATGGATGAAGAGGCGACACCAGGCTACCATCGATGCAACGAGGAGTCATGGAGAGAGGGATCAACGATGGCCTCCTTAAGAGAGACATCAAAGAACACCACATGATCCAGAGAGATAATAGTAGTCGAAGAGGAGGGAGGAAAGGAGAGAGAGACTCCATTTTTAGTAGAGGGATAGGCCACCATCACTTAATAGGGGCAAGGATGTCAAGGTGGAGGAGAGCAGCAAGATGGTAGCTCTTCGGGTTGAGAATGCCCACCTACGAGCTCAGGTGTAGACTGTAGGATGAGGCTACATGACTCAAGGCTCAGAGTGGAGGAGCAAGCATTATAGAGCTAGCGTGGTCAGTTGCTCAGATCGCGTTCTTTCAGGGAGTGTACTACCAACTAGTTCTATAGGGCTAGAGGATATAGTTGTCAGCTGGAATGATCAGGATGGGGTCATCGAGGACATCATCACAATCAACATCGAGGAACCACAACACAAGACAAGATTCAATGGCACCACCTCCTCCACCTCAGGGTGGGAGATGATATGAGGCTGAGAGCTTGAGGTCTTATTGAGGCTAGATGCACATTGTACATAGACTATTTTTGAGATGATTGAGTATGCCAGGGTATAGATTGTGGCATACCAATCCGTTTTGATATGATATATATACTTCTTGATATATATGATATTCTTTATTTGTGATATGACTTGTGCACATGTTTTATGATGCTTTAATATTTTAATTGTTTGATTCACTATTCATGTAATTATGTCATTTGAAAATATTATAATTTTATGTCATGCTATAAAATTAAATGAAATAATATGATGTAGAAAAACTGGTTGTTGTGGTGTGTTTTGATGAAAATAAAGTGACTTCTAAAAATAGTTTCAAAGGACATTATCATTGTTACATGACCATTTCATGGAGTCGTCGCTCGCTAGGTCAGTAAGCTAATCCCGGTATGAGAGAAATATTGCTAAAATTAAAAGGGTGCTTAAGAGACTTTCTTAAGACTTTGTGTTGTGATGATGAAAATAGTGATGATTTATTTTTAGATTTCCATAAAAGTATTATGCATGAAATATTAAAAATATGGTTTTTGCTAGGCATAAAATTCCTAAGTATGATAGAAATTTGAACAATTCCCTATGAATTATACCATCGTCACAAAAAAATGAATGTTGACATAATGAAATGAAATAGGAAATTTTTCATTCGTTTTAAAGCACAATTGTGTAACATAATGATTTAAGCCATATGCTTTTATGGATTAAATAAATGGGAAATAAATTAAAATGATGGTTTGCGCTAGAAATAGAATTTTAGATATAGACTTATACCATCATCATGAAATCCAAAGAAGAAATTGATATAATAGTTTTATTGCATAGTTGATTTTTGATTTTGAGATAAACAAAAAATATAAAAATGAGGACTTGCACTAGGCATAAAATTCCAATTTAGGTTTAGGAACTATACCATCATCGCGAAAGTCAAAAATATATAAATGTGACTTTATTGCTAGATTTTTGAACATGTTTTGCAAGAAAATTTTGGATTTTTGAAAAAAAATGTATTTAATTGATTTTACGCTAAACAGATATTCTCAAGTAAAAAAAATCAAATTACTCTAGAATTTTTGAATAAATATTTTAAATTATATCAAAGACAAAATTTAGATTTATAAGGAACCCCGTGTGCATATGTGAGTTCATTGCCGATATTGATCTATCATAATGATACAAAATATCTCAAACACAAATGTGTGTGCAATTGTAATGTTCATTTACCAATTTTGAGCAAGATAATTTGATACAAGTAATTTGAATTAACCAAATGAGTGTTCGTTGACCATGATTTATATGCATGTAACTGTACCAAACTACTATGTAAGTTGGGTCATCAAGAACTAGCTGATCCATGAGCGGACATAGGTTTGTACAAAATAAGGTCGCTAATGTGATAGACATATCACTACGCTAGGAGTTACCCAAGGCCAAGCGGGTTGGGCACAAACCACCTGTTATGGGGCTTACCTTTTTGAATAATTGAGAATTCTAGGGATGCAAGCTCATTCACCCTTCTTTTATTTCAAATGGGGGGGAAGGGATTTATTGCTTTTTGCTTTTTCTTTTCTTTTTCTATTTTTTTTTGTATTTTCTTGACACTGAGATAATGCTGAAATATTGCTAAGATGGTACAAAATGATATTGAAATAATGCTTCTAAATAATTTCTCTTTTTCTCATGATTTTTCTTGATTTTCTTTTCATTTTATTTTTCTTCCTATACTAGGGATACTTGCTCAGATTGGCTGTAGAGCAAGGTATTTTTATTCTGGACAGGGGTGAGCTTGTCCTTTTGTCAATTCTCAAAGATTCTAGACCATGTGCATGATAGGATAGCAGGGGAAACTTTTTGCTCAAGATACCACTTCTACTGTGTAGCCTCATTTTGAATTTGCAATGAAATCATTTTAATGTAAAAAGGTGTACTTGGTTCAAGTAAATAACAAGATCAGTTCTCTATGCTCAAAACTTTATTTAATTCAACCGTGGACTTCGATATAAGAGAGATTAATAATCATACCAAATAAGATCAAGATATTTATTCATGTGAGTGTGAAAGTGAGGGATTCTAAATAAATGCTAATTTATCCAAAATAACTAAAAATATAACTGCAATACTTCAAGAATTGACAGATACAAAATAGAAAATGTTTTTGAGGATTTTGATGATTTTGATTTTTTTTTTTTTTAATTTATGAATTGAGAGAATACATAATATTACTATTTTTTGAAATTTTTATATGAATTACTAATATGAGACAATATGTATAATATATATAGTGACGATATAACCAAATTTATGCATAATAGCGCTTAAGATGCATAATGTTCATTGGTTCTTTAAGATATTTACCATCTAAGGTAGCTAATATGTATGCTCCCGATCCAAATTTAGTAGTGATAATATATGGCCCAATCCAGTTAGGCTTGAATTTGCCTTTAAGGTATTTAGTTGCATTAGTATTTTTTTGATTTTCTATTAAGACAAGGTCATCGATCTGAAAGGATTGATTATGAACTTTCTTGAGATATGCTTGTTTGAGCTTATTATGGTAGGCACGAAGATGCTCCAAAGCATTAATGCGATTCTCATCTAGGATTTCCAACTGACTAAATCTGCCAACATGATATTCATCTCCTACTTCAGTATCTTGAAGTAGCAGAGCTAAAGAAGGAACTTCTAATTCAAAGGGAAAAATAGCTTCAACACCATAAACCAAAACAAAAGGTGAAGTGCCCGTGGGAGTATGAATGCTAGTTCGATAAGCCCACAAAGAGAGATATAATTGAATGTTCCAATCACGGCTAGATTTATTGACCAGTCTCTTGAGGATTTTAATTAACGTCTTATTAGATGCTTTTGCTTGGCCATTACCCTAAGGATAATAGGGAGTGGAAAAAAAATGTTGAATTTTATATTTTTGACATAGTTTCTTTACATCTTTGTTTTTGAAACAAGTTCCATTATCCGAGATGAGATTTGAAGGAATTTTGAACCTACAAATAATTTGATTAAGAATAAACTTGGAAATTTGCATTCTAGTGCAAGAAGCTAAGGGTATAGCTTCGACCCACTTCATAAAATAATCAGTGACGGTTATGATGAATTTGTGTCCATAAAATTACATAGGATTGATTTTTTTGATGATGTCTAAGCCTCATTTTGAAAAGGGCCAAGGAGATGAAATAGCCTACAGTTCTTGTGTAGTTGCATGGACAAGGTTAGCATGTTTCTAGCACTTGTCATAATGGTGCACACAATCATGTGCATCATTCTCTATGGTAGGCCAAAAATATCCTATCATAAGGAGCTTCTTAGCAATGGCACTACCGCTAAAGTTTCCCCCACAAGATCCATCATGGGATTCACTCAAAGCTGATCTAGACTCTTCTAGATTCAAACATCTTAATAGGATACCTTCAAAAGATCTTCTATACAATGTATTGCCAATTATTGCAAAGCGACTTGCTCATCTACGTAATAACCGATGTTGGTTTCTATTAAAACCTTCAAGGAAGGTCCCATTTTAAATAAAATTGAGGATGTCTGTGTACCAAAGTTCAGGAATAGTTTCATTGATTAGAAACATGTCCAAATATTCCAAGCATGATTTAGTTGAAGCGGGTTCCTGTAGTCAACAATAATGATGGTAGCATATTCGTCATCTAACTCCAAGGGTAAAAGAGATGCAACTGCGGCCATAGTGTCAAATGCACGATTGCTAGTTCTAGGAATAGATTCCAAGGTAACTTGATCAAATAAAGATATTAATTGTAATACATATGCTTTATATGGGCGTAATTTATCATCTTTGGTTTGATAAAAATCATTAATTTGATTTATAACAAGTTGAGAATCACTGAAAACTAATAGATTTTTAATTTTTAGTGCTAGGGCAGCTCGTAATCCAAGGATTAGAGCCTCATATTCAGTAGTGTTATTAGTACAGGCAAACATTAATTTAAAGGATAGAAGTATGAGATGTTTCTATGGAGATATCAAAATAATAACTGCACTAGCCCCTCTCATACATCTGGCTCTGTCAAAGTATAAGGACCATGGCTCTAAATGATTTGCCTCTAGTTTAAGGCATTTGTTAGGAAACTTAATGACGAGGGGATGGGTGGACTCTAAGGGTGTAGCATCTAATTGATCTACTATGATTTGACCCTTAACAGACTTATATCCTATAAACGTGATTTCAAACTCGCTTAGAGAAAGAACCAACTTCATTGTGCGACCCGATAAATAAGGTCGACTCATGAGATAGCGTAAGGGATCAGATTTAGCAATAACGTATGTTTTTTGAGTGAGCATATAATGGCATAATTTTTGTGTAGAAAATATGACTGCTAGACATAACTTATCTAATGTTGTGTAACGGGTTTCATAACTAATTATTTTTTGGCTAATGTAATAATTAGCATGCTCTCTTTTCTCATCATCAAGTTGAGCTAACATAGCTTCTAAAGAAAAATCTGAAGAAAAATATACAAGATAAATGGGTGATCAGGTTTAGGTGTTGAAAGTATAGGTGGGTTAAGAAGATATTGTTTGAGAAGTTCAAATGCTTCCTTACATTCGTCATCCCAATGGAAAGAGACAGTCTATTTTTATTTGCCAGCTTATCTATGAAGCAACAGATAGCTTGAATCTTACCTTGTAGACTCTATAATTCATATATATTTGTAGGTGTAGGCATATTAGTGATAGTCATAATCTTGAGAGGGTCAATTTTGATGCCACATAAATAAACTATAACCCCCAATAATTTACCTGACTTAACTCCAAATATACATTTGGTTGGATTCAATCAGATAAGATATTCCCTTAATCGATCAAATACTTTTCTCAAGTCATCTAAATGGTCATCTTATTTAGTAGAACATGCTATAATGTCATCTACATAATCATGTAGTATATCATGCATCATATCATGAAAGATATAAGTCATGGCTCGTTGATAGGTTGCACCTACATTCTTCAAACTGAATGGCATCACTTTCCAACAGAAAGTCCCCCAAGGGGTAATAAAGGTTGTTTTAGCCTGATCTTCAGGAGCTATCCTAATCTGATTATAACCAATAAATCCATCCATTAAGGATATCATTCCACTCCCAATAGTAAAATCAATGATCTGATCCATATTGGGAAGGGGAAAATCATATTTAGGGCATGCAACATTAATATCTCTAAATTTTGTACAAACCCTAATCTTAGTAGCTTCTTTCTTAGTTACTGGAACTACATTCGAGATCCATTCAGCATAATCAATGGCTTGTATAAAAATAACATTTAGGAGTTTTTCTAACTCCCGTTTGACTAGTAAGACCACTTTAGGATGCATTTTTCTAAGCTTCTACTTAATAGGTTTAGCATCCGGATGCACTACTAGGTGATGCATGACTACAGAAGGGTCTAAACCCGACATATCTTCATATGTCCAAGCAAAGACATCTTCATATTATTTAAGAAATGCAATGTATTTATCTTATATTTCTTGACTCAATTCTTATCCAATGTTGATTATGTGAGGGTTATCATTGGTTCCAATGTTAATTTTTATGACATTTTCTACTTCCATGTGAAGATCTCTCTCAAAATTAGGTGGGGTAGGTGAAACGCCCAATTCTTGTAATTCTTCCAAGGTTAGCTTGGATAATTCGTCTTGAGGAGTCGTGGCCTCAAGCTGGGCTATACTAGGTATAGAGCCATCAAAATAAAATCCATTATGTAATAATTCCTCAACGGAGACATCATGAAAGATATCTCCCTCCAACTCATTTTTAGATTCAACGATCATCTTAGGATAAGCTATAGATAGCATATTACATGTGAATGTCTCATTTGTTAAATGCAAAGCATTGCGTTCATCTAAATAATCTTGGTAACATATAAGATGGTAATCATCCTCAAATAGGAATGGTTGAACCTTACTAGAAAATAGGCCCACACCACATCGGGCAGGCCATGCTTCTACCTCAAAAGGTTCTTTCATACCCTTTTGGAAAGGTCCCAAACATTTACCTTTATATCCTAATTTTAGCATTATAGGTTTGGCTTTAATATGCTCATTAGTAAAATAACATCGAGCATATCCATCATAATGAGTTTTGTTAGTCTTACAATGACACTAAGAGGGGGGTGAATCAGTGTAGCTCTATAAACTTAAATTTATAGCTCTTAATATCATAGCAATTAAAACTTATTACTAGATACAACAAGTATAACAAACGAGCATCACACAACACAATATTTAACGAGGATCACCAATGTGGCTAATTCTCAAAAATTGATTGCTTGGACTACCATCCAAATCTAGCCTTTGCAAAGCACCAACTTTACAATCAATTTACCAGCACCAACAGAAAGGAGAACCAAACCCTGATTTATCTACACCAACAGAAAGGAGCACCAGCCACTGATTTATCTACACCAATAGAAAGGAGCACCAACCCCTAATTTATCTGCACCAATAGAAAGGAGCACCAACCCCTGATTTACCAACACCAACTGGAAGGAGCACCAACCCTTGATGCCAAGATGCAACCTAGACTTCAATTTGAATCTATAAGTTTGATAGTAAGATACCTTTGCTTTTGCAAGACCCTGACTGGTCTTCTTCACCTTTGCATTCTCTACACACTCTGCTCTCTTTGCATAATCACTTCACACACTCTGATTCATTACAGTCGAACTTCATGATCATCTTCTCCCTTTTGGACACTCTACTCTCTTTGGGCAATCACTTCACACACTCTACTTTGTTATAGTCAAACTTCATGATTGTCTTCTCCCTTTTGCACACTCTGCTCTCTTTGCAAATTTTGCACTTAGCACGATTCGACACGACTTACTCTTTGCGCACAATGATCGTATTTCACACACATTCAACAACCTCATCCAATTCTCTAAATAGCCCTCCTTTTATAACAATATTTTTTATGATGAAAACCCTAATCTTAGTTGGCTGTAAATCCTAATCTTAGTCATCTTTCATAACAACTATAAACCCTAATTTTAGTTGAATGTCATCGGTCTTCATCGGGTTCTCCTTCTTGACTTGCGCTTTTATGTCTTGTCATGAAATCGTGACATTTTTGCCTCTGTAGCTTCTTTTGTTGTTGTTGCCATGAAAATACAACATGTCACGATATCGCAACACTTTCGCCTCCATACGCTTTCTCTATTCTTTTGTCATGATATCGTGACATTTCTGCCTTCACAAAATTTATCTTTTCTTTTGTCGTGATATCACAACACTTGTGCTTCCATAGACTTTGACTTTGCTTTTACCGCGATATCACAAAACTTCTGCCTCCATAGTCTTCAACTTATCTTTTGTCGTGAAATTGTGACACTTCTGCTTTTGTACTTAGCTTATTTGCTTTTGTCACAAAATCATGACACTTCTACCTTTGAAGTCTTCTTCTCTGCTTTTGTCATGAAATCATGACACTTCTGATTTCGTACTTTACTTATTTGCTTTTGTCATGAAATCACGACACTTCTGCCTTTGAAGTCTTCTTATTTGCTTTTGTCATGAAATCATGACACTTCTACTTTCATACTTTACTTCTTTGCTTTTATCGCGAAATCGTGACACTTTGCTTCCAAAGTCTTGCTTTCTACTTTTGTCGCGAAATCGTGACAGTTCTACTTCTGTACACTTCCTCTCTTTCTTTTGTCACGAAAATGCGACATGTGATATCGCGACACTTTTCAAACTTACTTTCTCTCTCCTATTTTAGTTGTGAAAATGTGACATGTCACAAAATCGTGACACTTTTCAAACTTACTTTCTCTCTCCTATTTTAGTCACGAAAATGCAACATGTCACAAAATCGTGACACTTTTCACACTTACTTTCTCTCTCTTGTTTTAGTCGTGAAAATGTGAAATGTCATGAAATTGCGACACTTTTCAAACTTACTTTCTCTCTCCTATTTTAGTCATGAAAATGTGACATGTCACGAAATCGTGACACTTTTCAAACTTACTTTATCTCTCCTATTTTAATCATGAAAATGCGATATGTCGCAAAATCGTGACACTTTTCTTACTTGTTCTCTTTCTTCGAACTTGTCGCGAAATCATGAAACTTTTTCCTACTTTCTCTTTCTCTTCCAACATGTCATGAAATCGTGACAGTTTTTCCACTTGCCTTTTTCTCTTTCAACATATCGCAAAATCATGACAATTTTTTCTGCTTTTTATCTCTCTTCCAACATGTCGTGAAATCATGACAGTTTTTCCTCTTGCCTTGTTCTCTTCCAACATGTCATGAAATCCTGACAGTTTTTCTTGCTTTTTCTCTCTCTTCCAACATATCACGAAATTGTGATAGTTTTTCTTATTTTTTCTCTCTCTTCCAACATGTCATGAAATCACGACAGTTTTTCCTACTTTTTCTCTCTCTTCCAACATGTCACAAAATCGTGACAGTTTTTCCTACTTTTTCTCTCTCTTCCAACATGTCACAAAATCGTGATAGTTTTTCTTGTCTGTTGTATATGTCACTATATCGCGACACTTTTCTTACTTGTTTTTTTCTTTGATATTTTGCATATGGGCCACTTCGGTATTCTTGGAAAATCATTGTACATACTCTGAATAACCTTTGAACTCCTATCTTTTGTATTTGAATAGCTTTTGAACTTTTTGTCCACTGCATCAATAGATCTATCTGACTGTGTTGACAACAATGACAATACTGTTGTTGCACCTTGCTCAACAATCTCACCCTTTGGAATTGTTGGCAACACATGTGCAATTTCCCTTAACTCTTCTCCCCCTTTGAAAAAAATACCAAAGGGCTACTACAGAATCCCCTTGAGTCCATGCACAACATTCTTAGGAAAAATTTATTACACTTAGCAAAAATCATGAACATGAGCAAAAAGATAATCAAATACTTAAATGCTCCCCATGAGAATGTGATACCTGTAGCTAGTCAATTCTTGGGAAGTGTGACCACTCCCAATTTATTGCAAAGGTACTCAAAAACTTCCTTGGGCAATGGTTTTATGAAGATATTTGCTACTTGCTTTGTAGTTGGAACAAAATCCAACTTAACCTCACCTTTCGCAACTTTCTCCTTCAAAAAGTGATACCTAATAGCAATGTGTTTTGTGTGTGAGTGTATAACCGAATTCTTGGAGATGTTAATGGCACTGGTGTTATCACACTTAACTGATATTGGCTCACTAAATATAATACCAAGATCTTTCAGGATTTGTTTCATCCATAATACCTACGTACAACATGTTGTCACTGTAATATATTTTGCCTCTACTGTCGATAAAGAAACTGACTCTTGTTTCTTACTATGCCATGCGACCAATCTGTCTCCAAGATAGAATGCACCTCCACTGGTAATATTTCTATCATCGACACATCCTGCCCAATCTGCATCTAAATACAAAATAAGGATGAAGTCTTTACCTTTCGGATACCATAACCCATACTCCATAGTACCCTTGAGGTACTGAATAATCCTCTTCACTACTGTCACATGAGTCTCCTTGGGTTTAGCCTGAAATCATGCTACCATGCATACTGCCTACAAAATATCTAGTCTGGTAGCTATTAGGTACAATAAGCTCTCAATCATAGATCTGTACATGGTTTGATCAACAGGTGGAGATTTGTCATCCTTGATCAACTTGCAACCTGTCATCATGGGAGTGCTAACTAGCTTACAATATTCCATTGTGAACTTTTTTAGCATCTCTTTAACATATTTAACTTGAGAAATAAATATGCCCTTCTTATTTTGATTAACTTGCAACTCGAGGAAATACGAAAGTTCACCAATCATTAAAATTTCAAATTCTTTCTCCATCTTATTTGCTAAATCTTTACACGACTCATCTTTGTTGCTACCAAATATGATATCATCTACGTATACAACAAGAACAATAAGATGCCCATTTTCTATTTTGACATACAAATTACTATCCACCATACCTTTCTTAAACCCTTGTTGAGTGAGATAGTTGTCTAGCCTTGCATACCATGCTCGGGGTGCCTGTTTTAAGCCATAGAATGCTTTCTTCAACTTGCAAACCAAGTTGGGATCATCACCAAGTTGGAAACCATCTGGTTGCTCAATATAAACCTCTTCTTCAAGTTTCCCATTCAAAAATGCTGATTTCACATCCATTTGATAAAATTTGAAATTCTTGTAGACTACTAAAGCCAGAAACATTCTAATTACCTCTAGTATAGCTACTGGTGCAAAAGTTTACTCAAATTCAATACCTTCAACTTGTGCATAACCCTTACATACCAATATTGCTTTATTTCTGACTATCTATCCGTATTCATTCAATTTGTTTTGAAAAATCCATTTAGTCCCAATTATATTTTTATTTGTAGGTCTAGGTACTAACTCCCAAGTTTCATTTTTCTCGATCTGATCTAATTCTTCATTTATTGCCTTCATCCAAATTTCATCTTTGCTTGCGTCAACAACATTTTTGGGCTCAATGCTGGATAATAGATAGTAGTAACTTACTACTCTTCTTCTTGTCTGAACACCAACTTTGGGGTCTCCAATTATTTGCTCTCTAAGATGATTTTTCTACTAGCTACTTGTTTTGAGTTTCTTATTTTCTTCCACTTCTGAATCACAACTTAAATCATCTGAGTCAATTTTTTGTATCTTTTCCATTTCATTTTCCTCATATCCTTCAATAACCTCTTCATAAATTGGGTAGTTCTTTTCATAGCTAATTACTCGTTCTCTACCTTCATCAAATTTAACATCGGCACTGTCCACAATTTTCTTTAGCCTCTTGTTGTAGCATTTGTAAGATTTTCTTCTTGATGAATAACCAACAAAAATACCTTCATCTGCTCTATCTTCAAACTTACCAAGATTATCTTTAGTTCTTTTGATGTAGCACTTGCTGCCAAAAACTTTGAGGTATTTTTTTGTTGCCCTTTTACCGAACCACAACTCATAAGGAGTTTTACTTTCATGTGTTCTCAACATGTATCTAATTTGGATATACACCGCAGTATGGAATGCTTCTTTCCAAAATTTGTCTGCTACTCTACTTTCAGCCAACATAGTCCATGCCATTTCCTGCACTGTCCTATTCTTTCTTTCTACCACTCCATTCTGCTGAGGTGTCCTGGCTACTGAAAACTATCTCCTAATACCGTATTTTCACAGTAATTTACAAACTCCTCTAAAATGAATTCTCCTCCTCTATCTGATCTTAAAAATTTGATCCTATTTCCTGTTTCATTCTCAACTTTGTTTTTGAAAATCTTGAGCTTTTCAAAAGCTTATGATTTATGCTTCAAGAAAAATATCCATGTCATTCTAGAATATTCATCAATGCACAACATAAAATATTTGTCACCATTTATGCTTTGTGTTCTCATGGGTCCACATAAATCAATGTGTATTAGTTCCAAAGGTTTGCTTGTGTAGTACTCTTTTGTTTTGAATGTGACTCTAGTCTACTTCCCCTTTTGGCATGAAGCACAAATGTTGTTTGCAGGATTGCTGATGGTGGGAATATTTCTCACTGCCCTTTTTGAGTTGATTTTTACTAGATTATCAAAATTGATATGACCGAGTCTCTTGTGCCACAACCAACTTTCTTCTTCCTGTCCAATAAAACAAGCTCCTTCTAAAGTCTCTAAGAGCATGTACAGGTTTCCAGATGTCCTTGATCTAGTTGCTATCAATTTTCCACTGTTTGTTTTTCTGACTTCACAACCCTGCTTCTTAAAAACTACTTCATGACATTTATCACAAATTTGACTTACGCTCAACAAGTTATGTTTCAAACCATCCACAAACAAGACTTCTTCTGACTTAATTTTTTTGTCACTAAATTTAACTGAACCTTTGCCAACTATCTTAGCTCCATCATTATTTCCAAACTTTACTGAACCACCTTCATATTTCTGTAACTTCTCAAATTTTTGTTTGTCACCTATCATATGACTGGAGCATCCACTATCAAGTATCCATGGTACATATTTATTTTGTGCTTTAAATGCTATTTGTACGATTAAGGATTCCTTTTCTTCCTTAAGTTGCTCTTTTTCTTTCCACTTTGTTTTGATAGTAGTTTTGGGCTCTTGTTTTGCCTTTCCCTTATCAATAGCTTGTGCATGTTTTTTGAGAATTTTTCTATTTTGTCTCATCCTATTTGGTTGAAATTTTCTTCCCTAAAACTGATTTGATGCAAATGTACTTCTACAGTTTCTAGAAAAGTGCCCAAAATTGTGACAATTATAACATTCTACTGTATAATTCATCAGAGGAGAAAAAGCATTTCTACTGGTGAAATTCCTTCGTATTACATTATATTTGCAGTCTGAGATTTTATGTCCATAGCCATTGCATTTAAAATAGAAACCAAAAAAGGGATAATTGAACTTGGGTGATGGTCTTTGCCATGTTTCCATAGAAACCATAGGTTTTCTTCGTCTTTGATGTGTGACATTGGTGAATCCATCATTTTCAATTCTCCTTTAGTGCATGGTATTATTGATTTATTTTGCATGAGATGTTTTTCCTTGATCAACCTATTTCTTATCTTCATTCTTTATGGATTCTACATTTATGGACTTTGATCCATTTGATGATTCTTCTTTGATGAAACCTAAACCAAATTTGATGCCTGTAGGCATTTGGTCATTTATAATCTTATCCAGCTTCATAGAACTTTCTTTGTATTTATGATAACAACTAATTTTATGATTCATCTCTTCTATCTACATCTGTAAACCAACATTCTCTTCTTCTAGTTTGCAGCAATAATCTATTTCATGGTAATTTGTACTTTGATATTTTCAAATATTTTCTTGTATTCTTCTGTCTGTACTTTCAGAATGGTTATGATTTTTTTTGCATCCTCAAGCTTTTTTGAATTTTTCTTATTTTTTTCTCTATATTTTTCACTCTTCAAGTGCAGAGATCAACTCACCTTCTAGATCTACTTCAGCCTCAGGGTTTTCACCACATACTTTAGAGTTCACTCCTTCCTTTTTTGATTTTACTTCTTCAAATGCCATTGTGTTACTTCCAAGATCACCCTAGCCAGTTAAGCTTGTACAGGAACTTATCTCTGATACCAATTGTTAGTATTACAATGACACTAAGAGGGGGGGTGAATCAGTGCAACTCTATAAACTTAAATTTATAGCTCTTAATACCGCAATAATTAAAACTTATTACTAGATACAACAAGTATAACAAACAAGTATCACACAACATAATATTTAAAGAGTTTCACCAATGTGGCTACTCCTCAAAAATTAACTGCTTGGACTACCATACAAATACAGCCTTTGCAAAGCACCAACTTTATAATAAATTTACCATCACCAACTAGAAGGAGCACCAACCCCTGATTTATCTACACCAATAGAAAGGAGCACCAGCCCCTGATTTATCTACACCAACAGAAAGGAGAACCAACCCGTGATTTATCTGCACCAACAGAAAGGAGAACCAACCCTTGATTTACCAGCACCAACTGGAAGGACCACCAACCCCTGATGCCAAGCTGCAACCTGGACTTCAATTTGAATATTTAAGTTTGATAGTAAGATACCTTTGATTTTGTAAGACCCTGAATGGTCTTCTTCACCTTTGTGTTCTTTGCACACTCTGCTCTCTCCACGTAATCACTTCGTACACTCTGATTCATTATAGTCAAAATTCATGATTGTCTTCTCCATTTTGCGCACTCTGATCTCTTTGTGCAATCACTTTGCACACTCTCCTTTGTTACAGTCAAACTTCACAATCATCTTCTCCCTTTTGCGCACTCTACTCTCTTTGCGAATTTCACACTTAGCATGATTCAACACGACTTGCTCTCTATGCACAACAACCGTATTTCACACACATTCAACAACCTCATCCAATTCTCCAAACCCTCCTTTTACAACAATATTTTTTATGATGAAACCCTAATCTTAGTCGATTGTAAATCCTAATCTTAGTCGCCTTTCATAACAACCGTAAACCCTAATTTTAGTCCACTATCATCAATCTTCATCGGGTTCTCCTTCTTGACTTGCGCTTTTACGACCTATCACAAAATCACAACATTTTTGCCTCTGTAGCTTCTTTTGTTGTTGTCGCCATAAAAATACATGTCACGATATCGCGACACTTTCACCTCCATATGCTTTCTCTATTATTTTTTCATGATATCACGACATTTTTGCCTCTGTAGACTTCGTCTTTTCTTTTGTCATGATATTGCGACACTTCTACTTCCATAGACTTCAACTTTGCTTTTGTGATGATATCATGACACTTTTGCCTCCGTAGTCTTCAACTTAGCTTTTGTCATGAAATCGTGACACTTCTACTTTTGTACTTAGCTTCTTTGCTTTTTTTGCAAAATCATGACACTTCTGCCTTCGAAGTCTTCTTCTCTACTTTTGTCATGAAATCACGACACTTCTACTTCCATACTTTACTTCTTTGCTTTTGTCGTGAAATCATGACACTTCTGCCTTCAAAGTCTTTTTCTCTGCTTTTGTCATGAAATCGTGACACTTCTGCTTCCATACTTTACTTCTTTGCTTTTGTCACGAAATCATGACACTTCTATTTTTGAAGTCTTGCTTTTTGCTTTTATCATGAAATCACAACAGTTCTGCTTCCGTACGCTTCCTCTCTTTCTTTTTTCACAAAAATGCAACATGTTGCGATATCGTGACACTTTTCAAACTTACTTTCTCTCTCCTATTTTAGTCGCAAAAATGTGACATGTCACGAAATCATGACACTTTTCAAACTTACTTTCTCTCTCCTATTTTAGTCTTGAAAATGTGACATGTCACAAAATCGCGATACTTTTCACACTTACTTTCTCTCTCCTATTTTAGTCACAAAAATGTGACATGTCACAAAATCGTGAAACTTTTCAAACTTACTTTCTCTCTCCTATTTTAGTCGTGAAAATGCGACATGTCACAAAATCGTGACACTTTTCAAACTTACTTTCTGTCTCCTATTTTAGTCGTAAAAATGCGACATGTCACAAAATCACGACACTTTTCTCTTTCTTTGAACTTGTCGCAAAATCATGAAACTTTTTCCTGCTTTCTCTTTCTATTCCAACATGTCATGAAATCGTGATAGTTTTTTGACTTGCCTTTTTCTCTTCCAACATGTCGCAAAATCGCAATAGTTTTTCCTGATTTTTCTCTCTTCTAGCATGTCACAAAATCATGACAGTTTTTCCTCTTGCCTTGTTCTCTTCCAACATGTCGCGAAATCACGATAGTTTTTCCTTCTTTTTCTCTCTCTTCCAACATGTCACGAAATCGTGACAGCTTTTCCTACTTTTTCTCTCTCTTCCAACATGTCACAAAATCGTGACAGTTTTTCTTGTTTTTTCTCTCTCTTCCAAAATGTCACAAAATTACGATAATTTTTCTTGCCTGCTGTATATGTCATGATATCGCAACACTTTTCTTACTTGTCCTTTTCTTTGATCTTTTGTATATGGGCCACTTTGATCTTCTTGTAAAATCACTGTATATACTCTGAATAACCTTTGAACTCATGTCTTCTACATCTGAATAGCTTTTGAACTTCCTGTCCACTACATCAACAGATCTATCTGACTGTGTTGACAATAATGACAATATTGTTGCTACACCTTGCTCAACAAGTTCTGATGTTTCTAAGTATTCTACCCCAGTCATATCTATTATAAATAAAGGCACAACTCTCGACTTGGTAAATACTTCCCATAGGCTGTGGGAGGCCCAAGGTATGAGGAGATGGTGGCAAATTATTTAAAATAAGGGAATCTCGCATAGAAGCATTCGTTTCTTCTGATATAAGAATTTTAGATAGATCGGGTAAGAGCTCGTCAGTAAGAGCATAAGATGTAGAAGGAACATTCCTTATGTCTTTCGATGTGAAAAATATGAATTTGGTGGATGTATACGGTGTAGAGATGTTGATAGATGGGTCTATTAAAGGTATGGAAGTTATAGGAGTAGAACAAGAGACATTGGTTGTGGGATTAGGATCTTTCTTAGGTCCTAATGTGGTTTGTTCAAAGGATGGTTGAGCCATATGTGGAGGTGAAACTAATAGAGAAGAAGTAGATGACATTGTGGGTGTGAGTTTCATATGTTTAGATGGATAATGAGAATTAAGATGTGTGGATGACAGCACAGGGAAAAATTGAACTCCAATAGGTTCTACCAAAGCACACATATCAAAGGGTCTTGGATCACCATGAATGGTAACCAACTGATTCTTAAATTCGAACTTAACACATAGATGTAAATTTGAGGGAACAACTCACATCACATTGATCCAAAGATGACCCAAGAGTATATTGTATGATGCAAGGCAATATACAATAATCACAGTCATATCCAAGGTTCTTGGACCAACCTGCAATGGAATGGTAATAACTCCACATGTTTCTTGTGTTTCGTCATTGAAATATTTTATGATCATATCAGTTCTTTTTATTTCATCACTTCTAAACCCAAATCTTTGGTAGAATTCAAAAGTGCAGATATTTAAATATGAACCATTATTAATCAAATCTCATTTGACTACTACATCTCCAATTAAGGCAGTAATATACAAGGGGTTATCTTTATGTAAACTATGTTGTGGTATGTCTCTATCCTGAAATTCAATACAATCAACTTCATGAGTTATTATAGTATGTGCCATGGCTTCAGGTTGAATGTCTTGTGGTACCATCATCTGACTTAATGTGAGCATTAATTCATCTCTATGTGTAAGAGAAGATCTTAAAAGGTCCAAGAGAGAAATTCTAGCTGTAATATTTGATAATTGTTCATTAATATTATAAGGAGGTTTAGGTTGAACATTAGATGAATGATTTCATTTATTAGGAACCTTCAAAACAAATGGAGCTGATCCACCATTCTAAATTTGATCTTGTTGAGAATTTTGAGCCTGTTGTCTAGTAACATCTCCAATGCTACCCACAATATTATTCTATGGATGATGAATGGGTCTTGGTCTAGCGTTTATAGCTAGCTCATTAGAAATTAATCAGTGAGATGATGGTCTAGTAGTGACTCTTCTTGGAAATGGTTCTTCTGGAATATAACTTGTGATAGGGTGAATAGGATCTGATTCATCATTAGAACTATCCAATTGATTTGATGTGATTTCCATATCACTATCAGTTTCATATTCTGTATCACTGAGATCAGGTATCTGAATATTATATATAGGCCTAGTTGTAACCATGGATAAAGTTGTGTCAAATATTTCTAGATCATGAACAGGTAAATGCCCACTAATAGTTCCTACATATTGGGCAAGAGGAGGGACATTATGATGTTCAATTTGATTAGCCACCTCCTTACCATGTTTCGGTAAGGGATGTTGAAATATGTCCAATGACTGATTGGCTTTCTGATTCTAGTTTTGTGGGGTATTCTTTTGAACATTATTAGGAGGATTTTTCTTAGGTTGAAAGGCTTGCACCTCCATCTCATTGTTATCAATAAAGTCCTATATTTTATGTTTTAATATTTTACAAGAGTTGGTAGTGTGTCCAGGTCCTCTATGGAAGTCATAGTGTAAATCTACTTTGTATCCAGGTATAGTTGGATCAGGTTCCTAAATATTTGGTAATTGAATTAAACCTCATTCTAATAATTATAGTAGAATAGTTGATAAAGGTTTATTTAACCTAGTAAATTCTCGAGGAGGTTTATCAGGAGGTTTTAGGACAAACTTCTCTACTGTCTTCTTAGCATTAACATTAGCAATATTTTTGTTATCAATGAATCCATCACCCACAACTTGTTTATTATTATATTGATTTTTGGATTTTTTCTCATCGTATCTCTTTTTAAGATGGCCTCTCCTAATGAGAGCATCTTCCACTCTTCAGGCTAAGTCTATAGCCTGATCGAAGGTGGTCAAAGTAGCAGTTGATAATTTGTAAGATAGTTTCTCTTGAAAATTATTAATAAAGATGTCCAACATCTCCCTATAAGGTAACACAAAGTACAATTTTCCTATCAACTGTCTCCACCTAGCTAGGAAATCAGCAAAGCATTCCACTTTACCCTATTTTATGTTATACAAATATTTAATGGTCACATCTCTTTCAATGTAGGCACTAAATTGATGAACAAAAGACTCAGCAGATTCTTTGAAATTACTCAAAGAATTAGTGGGTAATTTATAATACCACTCTAATGCCATTCCTCCCAAGATTTTTGGGAATGTTTTTAGTAATAACAAGTCATCATGTGATATATCATGACAAGATATCCTAAACATATGAAGATGCTCTATGGGATATTCGGTTCCTTTATATATGGGAAGAACAGGCATAGGAAAATGTTTAGGATACGATTGTGCTATGACTATAGGATCCAAAGGATGACTACACATCTCTTGATAACTATACGAGGGACGATAGGGATCTATTTGGTCCATGCGAGAAACTAACTATTTCACCACGGCTTCCAAGTTGCTAGTTTGTCCACCATATTGGTTCGGTGGCACATAGGTATGAGATCTATGAGTGTTTGATGGTGTGACATAAGGATTAGATGTTATATTTCTATTATGCAAAGTGTTGGTAAGATGAGTATTATGAAGGGGATTTGTAATAGTATTATGTTGTACCTTAGGTTGTTGGTAATTGGTGTTCGGTTTTGTTTTGGGTTTTTGTTGATTTGAGGTATATTGATCAAGATCTTGGTGAAATAGAGTAGTAAATGATGGTTTATTTTATGCGGAAATGACCCTAGGCTTGTTAAAAGGCACTTTAGGTGGTTGGGTAACCTGCTATTGTTGCATGTTCCAGATCGTAGCTAGTATATCCAAATTGGATGGTCCAACTTGATAACTCTCTTGTTCAATAAAGGACAAGGGATTAGTGTGTGTTTGAAATACTTCTTCTAGATTTGCTTGAGTTTCACTAATTTGATCCTTATCCATATGGGTTGCTCTATTAAAAACACCAATATTAGTGTTAATGAACTTCTAGAATTGTTCCATGTTCTCAAAAGTGATAGCTCCTCCCATAGACATTTTAGGCGATGAGGATCCTTCCTCTTTCTTCTTGTTCATTTTCTACAACAAGCTCTTCTTCTTGATGATCTAGGGTTTCTTCTTCCTAAACTTGGTCCTTAGGAGGGACATTTTGGTCAATTAATGGTCTTCCTAACCAATCTTCATCTTCTTCGGTTTGTTTTCCATTCCTAAGTCTAGGAATTATGCTAAACTTAGGTTTTAGAAAATATATATACTTATATATATATATATATGTGATAGGGTTGAGAGGTATATATTTTAACTATATACCTATTATAATATTTTAAAAGGAAATATTTTGTTTTTTTTTGTCTTTTTTTTTTATATTATTATTTTACAAGAATAAAAATACCAAACAACATGCTAGTTATAAGAAAAAATAGTAGAAAGAATCACTTAGTTTTCTATGAATAGTTTATGGATATCATTGATAGGGTTAAGTTCATCAAGAGTCATGAAATGCTCCTCTTCAAATTGGAAGTTGTTTTTCAAGAACTTGACAAAGTGTGCTATGGTAATATGATCTACTTTAGACTCTGACATGTAAAAATAAAGTTCATGGCAATACTCTCGATACAACACAACTCTAGGAACTCTATTCCATATCTTTCTATCTGTAAGAACGACTTCTTGATCCTCTACATGAGATAGAAATTTATGTACTACAACTACATTCTCAAGGTATTCCTCAAAGGTGTATAATTTAGAAGACACAAGTGCTCTTTTATCATCTAACCACCTATGGCAAGCTCTTTGAAGTTCATGGTACAAAGTCACCTAATCAAGATCCAGGATTCTGTCTAGGACAAACCTCTTAATTTTCCTAAGTCTGGAGATCTAGATTTAATAATACCCAATCTCCTATCAAGTTCATCCCACAAAGGTTGGGCTCTATATGTTTGAGGTACTCTAAGCACAAAAGTAATCTCTATGGTCATTAATTGATTTTCAACATTTATGGAGACTACTCGTCTTCTATTATAATCTACCATCTAAGTATGATATGCAAATTTAACAATTTTCTAATTATTCTAGATGTTCTTAATAATGTGTGTGTGTTTTTTTTTTTTGAATTGTTTTCAAAATGTGTTTTAGTTTCACGTCAGGTTCACCAAAATGTATTGCCCAAATTTTTTTCACCCTTACCTTCAAGCTAAAGGATCCATGCCAAAAAGAGGGATGCAAAAAGGATGGAACAATACCTTATATGGAGAGGCCCTTTGAAGGTCGCACCTCTCGGGGGAGGGGTATAAAGGTGAATTTTTGATGGATGGTAGGGTTCACCAGGAAACTTTGAGTGGCAGTTTCCACACCTAGGTTTGAAAATGGGTTTGATTTGTTCGTTTTACGTTCAATAATTTAGATTCCTAGGTTGGCCAAAATGAAGCTAAGCTATTCTATATGACAATTCTGATTTATATGAAGACAACAAACATAAATGAATCCTAATGTGATTAAATGCAGAGAATATGTTAAATGGAGAAGAGTACACATGATTTTTGATGTCTGATGAATATTCTAAAGTTTTTAGGAGTCCAGATCATCTAGGATATGACAAGATCATCTATAATTGTACAGAATCATCCCAAATCATAGTCAATCATATGATATCACCTAGGATCATCAGCGACCTGATGAATTCATCAGATGAATTTATCAGAAACTTGCAATCAAGAAAATAGACACCAAAAACCAAAAATACTATTGCAAGAATGATGAAAAGTGATAGAAATGAGAGTGTAGATGTTTAAATAACAAATCCAGATATCAAATTAAATGAGATACAATGTTTTGGTAACTTATTTTGAATTTTATCATGCAATTATGCTAAATGAGGTGAACTCCAAGATGTAAAATAGAAGTAAATTAATCTAATGCACCAATAAATAAAGAAATTAGGTAGAAAAGGCAAACTCAAGACTCTGATTAAACCCAAGCTGAATTGTAGTCAAGATCATCTACAATCATACAAGATTGTCGTTGATCTTGATAGGATCGCCCAAAATTGTGGTCGAATCACTTGCGACGATCCGAGCTATATCTGACTAAAACACAGTGAAATCCTTCAACAAAAACTTGAAAACACGAATATAAAATCTTGTAGGGAGTCAGGGAGAGTAGGTAGGGAATCAGGGAATTAGGGGATACAAAGGGATCCAAGGGGATAAACTAGAAAAATCTTAGTTTATATAGGATTAAGGGGAGGTTAGGAGGTTGGGGATCATCCCAATTTGGGAGATCCTCAATGTGGGAATCTCCAACCACATAGACACACTTCTGACCAAGTTGGAGAGGTCATTGAAACATAAGCTAATTATGAAAATTTGGTTTTGGGATGAAATCATATGGACGTTCTTTTCCAAGAAAATTCATCCGATTTGGGACAATATCTTCAGATCGATGAAAATATCATCCAATGGTCAAAACAACTTCTAAAAATGGCACAAAAAATGAAGTGAGTAGTTACCGAGCAGTTTTGGGGTTAAAATTCAAATTTTTACTTTTTACTAATGGTTTAACTACACCAATTTTAGGGTGCTACAGAGGGCAACCATCAAAGGATGAAGAGACAAGATGGTCACAAAACAATTTAAATTGGAACAATAGAGGGATAGGAGATAGCTCAATGGGAAGAGGTGAAACGACAAGAGGAAGAGGATATTATGGAAGGGTAAGAGGACTTTTGGGTACTTGTTATAATTGTGAAAAGCAAGGACATAGAGCCTATGAATTTCATCTCATTAAATAAGAAACAAGAAGAACAAATACATGGAAATATTTGGCCATAGAGGCTGAATATGATGGATAAGAGGAAGTGGAAGTAGAGTATGGAGAATCTCTTATGTTGAAGAGAGTGCTTCTCAAGCCAAAGAAAGAACTGATAGAAGACACACAAAGGAGAAGTCTATTTAGGACTGTATGCAAGTCACATGGAAAGTGTTACAATGTAAATGTGGACATCGGTAGCACTAATAATTTAGTGTCCCAAGAAATGGTAGAGAAGCTAAAATTGGAGACAACCAATCATCCAAATATCTACAAGGTCACTTGGGTACAAAAAGGGCATCAACTTTTAGTTGGTAAGCAATGCAAAGTTAATTTTCAGATTGGCAATTATCATGATGAAATAACTTATGATGTTATGCATATCGATGCTTGTCATATTTTGTTGGGAAGGCCATGGAAATTTTATAGAAGAGCTCTTAATTATGGGGTTGCCAATACCTATACTATCACCAAATATGGTAGAAATTTTTTTATGAAACCAATGAAAGAGTAAAGGAAAAAAGAGGGCAGCAATGCTCAAGTGTGTATTCTCATCGAAAAGCAATTTCTAAAGGAGATATAAGAAGAAGAGTTGTGTTATGTATTGGTGAAAAAATATCAAAAAGTGGGGACATAGAAAGAAGAAGAAGAACCACCCATAGAAATCAAGGAGATATTGCAAGAATATGGTGACATTATGATGGAGTTATCGGATGGTCTTCAACCATTGAGAAGCATTAGCCATTGCATTGATTTGATACCTGGAGTAATTTTACCCAACAAGGCAACATATAGGATGAGTCCTAAAGAAAATTAGGAGTTGAATAATGTTGTGGGCCAACAAGGTTAATTTCTTTTCTACTTTTGTCAAATGCCTGTGCATTTAATTTATCAACCCAAGGAGCTTTGTAAACTTGTGAAGGGTTTGAATAAGATTACTTACAATACTACTTGAGATGAGTCCACTATTTCTAATATTGGCGGTGTTTCAAACGGTTGTCAGTCATTCATGCACTCCTCAATAATTTACATAAAAATAATTAAATCTACAAAAAGGAAATAATCACACATTCCTAGAAATGAACCTACTGCAAAATACTAGAAATATCAATGTGATAAACAATCTTATAAAAGCGATAAAATAATATAGAAAACATAAGAAAAATAGGGTAAGAAATACTGGCGTGGAGTGGTCCTAGGCTCCAGTAGCTTCCTCTCAGCTGAACACACACTTAGAAAATCTTAAAATGGTATTATAATTATCAAAGTATTACAATTACTATCAAAATATTCTATCTCTTCTCTCTATATATCTCTCAAAAATATTCTATCTCCTATATATTCTTAGATAGGTCTACGTATGTTTATATAGCACACCCATAGAACTTCTATTACAAAGAATTTGTAACAGTCGATTCATCCTAGACTAAACTAAGATAGTATGGTAAATGTAATCAACATCTACTAAAACTGATATTTGGTTCTAATGATGGCATATTCACTGATTGTTTGTGCTTCAATTGGAATTGGTAGGATGTTCTCATATGTCAGTGCAATCCCCAATTTAGATTTACATGACGTAAAGTTGGAACTGCACCAGTCTTTGTTTTCCACGTCATGCTTTTCTAGGCAATGGGTGAAGAACAGGGGCAAATTCCCTATGAGGAAGGTGCCTAAGTATGTCGGGCACCTTCTCTATGCGGAAGGTGCCTTACTACCATTGGAACCTTCTTGGAAGAGGAAGGTGCTTATATTATGTTGGCACCTTCCTATGAGAGGAAGGTGCTTGACTTCTGTTGGTGCCTTCCTATGAGAGGAAGGCACTTGCCTTCTAGTGGTGCCTTCCTGTCGGTGCCTTCCTTATGAGAGGAATGCACCTTCCTTCTAGTGGCACATTCCTTGTGGGAGGAAGTCACTTGCCTTCTAGTGGCACCTTCCCATCGGTGCCTTCCTTATGAAAGGAAGGCACTTATTTTCCTTTGGTGCTTTCCTGGAAGAGGAAGGCCCTAAACTTCTATTGGCACCTTCCTGGGAGAGGAAGGTGCTTGTCTTTCCTTGGGACCTTCATAGAAGAGGAAGGTGCCAACTTATGTTTGGCATATTCCTGGAAGAGGAAGGTGCCTAACTTCTCTATGTTGATTCTGAAAGAAACAAAGTTCCAGGTCCATGAAAAGACCTCGACTGATCCAAATATAACTAAATCAATTGCAATTCCACAAAACACACTAAAGACATAAATTAGATAACACGCATAATTTAATCAAATAATTATATAATCATTTATAAATATATGCAATCCTTATTATACAGCCGCATAATAATCAAGAAAGCATATACAAAATATGAGTATTTTTGATGCTCATCATTCCTCCATGCCTAACATATGCCATGCCCTCATGGCATCAAAACTATAGGTAGCCTTGTTGACCCCTCATATTTTCCATTTCTTGGTGGGTTTTACTGTACCTACGACACATGTTTGCCTTTTCTATGTGCTAACATCTAGAGTTGTGGCTCTTATTTTTCTATGCGGAGATGAGGGTATGGCTATCAACTGTCCTTTCCTCATTTTGGTAGCTATCAATGGTGATCTAGCCAGCATCGTCTCTGCTGACTCAAATGTAGTTTTTGTATCCTGCCATAGGTCAGAATTCAAAGGTCTTAACACTATAAGAGGGATATCTAAATTATCCCTCCTAGAATGAACTACTTAGGCTTTGTACAATGAGGTTTCTTTAGGAGTAAGCCCCATGTTCTCCCTTGCAATGGTCGTGGCCTCTAATTCGGGGCCATATACCCCCTACCATTCAAAATACCTTCTTATCATGGAGGGCCATCCTTGGGATGACACATAAATATCCTAGAACTAGCTTTCCTCTGCTAGATTGATGCAGATACCAGAGTCCCCCTACATCCTTGAGGTTGCATTCCTAGTTTCCTTGGCTATTGTCATCTCCTTGAGCAGTCGTTCAAACTATTTTTGCCTCTCCATGAATGGCTACATATCCCATTCATCTTCCTATGGCTCGACGAAGGTCACCTTCACCTTCTTTTGAGCCGTCCTAGGCCTTGATGCGTTGTCATTAAGTACATCATTAAATTTCAAAGATCTTATCAATTCGGGGTGGTGTCCAAGGCTATTTACGATAGAAGGCTAAGGCAGAGTACAATTCAAGCATTCAGATTTCAAGCATTTATTAGGTGAGATAGATTTGGTTTGGCCTTTTGGTGTCACACTAAACCTAATCTACAGAATGGAAACTTGTAGGAACTAAAAACTAATTCTATGTTACAAGAATTGAAATCTAACTACAATTGTAGAATTAAAATAATAGAATTTAAATTACTGAATATAAATGTTGTTGAAATGAAATCCTAAGTTACATTTGCAGAATTGAAACCTAGTTACTCTTGCATAATTGAAATGATGCTTGTAAATTAAACTTATGCTAAAACACCTATCAATATCCTACCACAAAAGGTCATCAAGATTCTACTACAAGAATTGACATCAAAATGAAATATGTTGAAAATAGAAAGTTACTAAAACAAAAAAGTAGGGAAAACATGGAAAGTAAAGAAAAAATTCTTAATATAAATTTTCAGCTGACAAACACACAAATTCTGTACATAAACATAATAGAAAACATAAAGAACATTATACAAACTTAAAATAAAAAAAGTAAACTTGACAAGTAATCTGTTAATTCTGTTGCAACAAAATTACAGATTAAAACCAGCCATAAAAATCATCCTTCTAGATCTAAAAATGGGCCCATACTTCTTGATCTAGAAGGAGGTGAAAAGCATTCCTTAACTAATTAAAACTCAGAATAGAAAATGATAAAATAACTGTACTTTTATTGATGATAAAACATGTTGAAAACTGTTACAAAAAATTACTATATAGACTTAATTGCTACTATTGAAAACTCTCCTCTATTATAATTCCTAACTGGCTCAACCAAGGAGGGAGCTATATTATTTATATAAATATTTAAAACATATCCCATGCTCAAATCAGCCTATGTGCTATTTTACAGTGATTTGCCAATAATTTTGGATCTGAAATAAATGAAAATATGGACAGTTTGTGTTGCAGTAGTAGTCATTGTCCCTTAGAAAGCATCTTCAGTGGTGGGATTACATGGGAGGAGTCTAGAAATATCTCACACATATTTATTCACTTCAAAATATTTCATTTATATCTTGCAAACAATTTCTTATTATGCTACAGTTTTTTTGGGTTTATCCTAGAAAAGGATCAAAATTGATCTTTTCCATGAATGGTGGCTTTGGACAGCAAGGACAACAAAGTCAGATGGGATATATTTTCATTTAAACTTTTCAACCTTCTTTCCATTTTTCCACCATCAAAAAATAGTTAAAAATTCAAAAAGCACTTTCTGTTCTCAATCCGGAGCTAAGTGTCTCATTTCGAAGAGACTGTATTTCTCATTTCGAAGATGTCCACTCATTCTAAAGAGACTGTATTTCTCATTCCGAAGATGTTTGCTCATTTTGAAGATCTTCATAATGACCAACTATGTGCTCTTCATGTGATTTTAGCTGTATTTCTTAGGTGGATTAGCCCTCAGGATCAGATTGCAATAGCCTTCATTCCTCTCCATGTGTGAATTCCATGCCTTGCCATTCATTGGTAGCTTGTTGGAATTTACATGGTAAATTACTACATTTTCCAACTCTGCTACACAGTTGTAAAATATTGGAATTTCTTGCAAATTCAAACAAATTATAATATGGAAAAATGTTTCAAATATCAATAAAAAGGAGTACATCAAGTTGCTACTAAATTTATACACTTCATTCACCAAGTAACCATGCTGAAATAGTGCAACAGTGCTGCACAATTGTCCTTGCTCTGTTATACCCTGTTGCTGCCTATTTAGACCATGTGTGAATGATTCTAAATAGGTCAGATGTCTTCTATAGTCTTTATCAACTCATTCCATTCATATCATCATGCTTTTCTTGACAACTTCAAGGTGTTCCTATAAAGTGACAGCTTGCTAATTTTTATATGGCTTTTTTTTTTAGATTTTCAGATTTATGACAGTCCTAAAATTTTGGCTTCAATGTGGATTTGAAACAAGTTGAAGGGCAGGAAAACATTCATAAACCATTGTGAATTTAATGGATATCAGCATACCACATTTGGTTGTTTGAAATGCATATTTTTATTTACTACTTAATCAAGCAAAAGTAGTCACAAAATGCTAAAAATAGTCAAAAATAGAGATATAATGATCCTAACATAAAATCATGCAAACACTTAACAAATATATATTCTAATCAACTATTTAGAATTTAAATTAATAATATGACAGTTTTTATATGTCAAACATAGTGTAAAGATGAGGCATTTTCAGGCCTCATCAGGCCCTTTTCCTCTGGCCTCTGTAGAAAATATGATGACTCGAATAGGGGTTTTCCATTTTTCCCTGGTGGTCATATTCTCACTCCGATGGGCCTGCTCTACGGTCCCTAGAGAATTATCTTCACTTTGTGCTACCATCCCTGGGGGTGCTTCTTCATCCCCTTGTCTATCTTGTGTCGACCCCTCAGGTTCTTCTCCTCCTTATTTAGGTCTGAGGAGTTCCTCCTTATCTTCTGGTCCTATATACTATTGGAGGCACTCGTCCTACTCTGTATCACTCAGGATGATGATAGGGGGTGTTGTGGAACTTATTTCCCTTTCACTACCAAAAATAAAGGAATTCTCCCCTACCTTTGGGCTGCTCTATTGGGCGTCCGATCAAAATTCTCCCAAAGAGAATACTCATTCGATAGATGTGGGAGAATTCATTAGGACCTATTTTGCCCTATTAGTTTGGGTCAATGCGTCCCTTATTTCTATACCCCTATCCTAGAGTATCTGGTTTTCCTCCTGCAACTACTGGACCAGCTGCTTAAGTTGGGCAATCTGTCCATCTCATTCTTTCGACTCCCCTCTATGCTTGTTTTGGTAGTCTTCCAGAATTTTGTAGGCCATCCAGTAATTGGTTTGCCATTCCAACAGTTCCTCCAAGGCCATGTCGACTTGATCATTACTCCTAAAAGTCCCTGTATCTTTTGGGCTCTAGTTTGTCAATTCTCAAAGGGTTTGGGCTACAATGTCAACTTTTGGCTTGCTTTGTTCTTATTCTACCAAGAGGAGGAGTCACCATAGGCGTTTCCTCCTGGGGACTGGTTTTTTCAATCGAAACTCAGCCTCACTACTAATAAGATGTGCTCCTTCCTCCTCACACTCGAGCACTAGGGAATGCCCTCTTTCCTCTATGTTTTTGGGCACTGGTGAATGCCATCTTTTTTCTATAAAATAGGGCAATTCCAATTGCTCGATACTCACCATTTCCTTTGTAGGGCTTCCCTCTTCTTTCCCAATTTTGGCAACAACATCCTATTGTATTTCCTGGATGCCATCTCCCTCTACGTCGGGGTCCTACCTCTACACTTCTACATGGCAGAACAGTGCCAATATTAGCCCATTGTGGGCTAAGGTAGACGGTGCTCCCTTTTGGTATCGACCCACTTCGTACTTTAGAGAATTTTATAGGTAGAAGGACCCATTCAACTTCCTTCCATGCACTAGGTGATTGAGAAATTGCACATGGTTAGCATGCAAATGGGTATATTTCCCGGTGCATGTAAAGAATCGAGCAACCTACTTGAATATATTTCACAGATTCATGGGAAGGCTATTTTTGGGTAGCTCCTCCTTGTCTATCTACACATTTTCCCTTGCTAGCAACACCTCGACATACGGCTTTAGTAGTCCACCCTTGTATATGCATTCCCCTATGAGGGACAATCCAGTCTCCTACGAGATTTATTTGGGGGTGACTAGAATTTATACCCCTCACACCTGAGCTATGTCGCCCCTCAAGGAGGTAGTGAATTCCTTGGCTACCTCCATATCCTGGCCCTAACTGACCAAGGTATAGTATTCAAGCCATCCCTTGGCCTCGAACTATGTCTTTACCACCCCCCTGATTCCCTTCGTATCACTTGGTTCATTCTTCTTCACTGCGTGATTCTTCGACCTTCCTCCCATGGCACCTTTCCTTACTACTGTAGTTTTTTTCTATCCTTCCTTCTTCAAGAAGGTGCCTTCTTATAGGGAATGCACCTAACCTTAGCATTCATTTATAGGGTACACCTTTTGAGCCATATCATTGGCACGCGGTTTCGGTTATGGGGGGATATGTTTTTTATGATGGCAATATTTTTTTGGTACTGCATCATTTATAAGTAATTATATAAAAAATTGAATTAGCATGCACATACCTCTTTCGGTGTTTTAGGCATCATGAAGGGCACTGAATCATTGATTTTTGACACGAGGGAGGGGTATGGTCATCTGATGCTGCTCGTTCATGTGGTGGTTTCATTTTGATCAAGGCATTCGGGAGACATAAGTGCTGGCTATATGCGGAAGGAACTCTTTGGTACCTTTCCCATGTGGAAGGCATTGATGTAGCACCTTCCCGATGTGGAAGGCACTTATATGGTGCCTTCCTAATGTTATCGATGCTATCTAAATGGATGCACCTTTTGGTGGTGGAAGGCACATTTTTGATTGGATGCGCCTTTCGATGGTGGAAGGTGCCTCTAATTGGATGCGACTTTCGATGGTGGAAGGCACCTTTTCAATGATGGTGCTTCCTACTATGGAAGGTGCTTCTAAATGGGTGCATGCACCTTCCCGATGTGGAAGGTACCTTCGTCTCCATATGCCTTATCGATGTGTAATGCACCTCCATCTGCGTGCACATTCCTGATGTAGAAGGTTCCTTGGTCTATATGCGCCTTCCTAATGTGGAAGGTGCCTCAGTTTTAATGTGCCTTCTCGATGTGGAAGGTGCCTCGGTCTACATTCACCTTCTTGATGTGGAAGGTGCCTCCATCTCCATGTGCCTTCCCGATGTGGAAGGTGCCTCCGTTTGCATGTGCCTTCTTGATGTGGAAGGCACCTCAGCTTTTTTTTTTGTATGGTGCCTTCCAGCCATGGAAGGTGCCTATATATATATATATATATTTATTTTAGTGTGCACACCTTCTCTATAAGGAAGGCGCCTTCTTTTGGCAGGGTGCCTTCTTTATAAGGAATGCACCTTCTTCTAGTTGGGTGCCTTCTTTATAAGGAAGGCACCTTATTCTGGTAGGGTGACTTCTTTATAAGGCATACACCTTATTTTGGCAGGGTGCCTTATTTATAAGGAAGATGCCTTCTTTTGGCAGGGCACCTTCTTTATAAGGAAGGCACCTTATTCTAGCAGGGCACATTCTTTATAAGGAAGGCACCTTCTTCTGTGCCTTCTTGATGTGGAAGGTGCCTTATTCTCAGTGATCATGTTGTGATTGACTAGGAAAGGATGATCAAGCCTTCTCTATCTTGATTCACACTACCTCAGCTTCTACCTATGAGTACCTATGTCAGAATGCTGAGTCAAATCAGGCCTGGTTTCCTAGATACCTATTCCTCATGCTGTCAGGTCCTCCACCTACAAAAATAAAATGAAAAGAAAGAAAAATAAAGGTAGTTAGATGCATTTCATGCTTGTTAGGCCCTGGGTTAGGATGCCTGTAGCTTACATGTGGGCGTTGTCCCTACAAAACACACTGTAAGAAAAAACTAAATTAACTAATTTTGGTGAGCACCTCCATGCCCACCATTTCACCTTTTAAGAGTTTGGTCCGGATCTAACAAGATGGGGTCTCCCCCGTGTCTATTCTGGATTCCATCTATAAGGTTTCAAATGTGTTATAGGGGCACAGTCAGTGGCCATTTATTGTTAACATGGTGCTGCTACCGTCAATTGTTCTAATGTGCACTGCCCCATTCTTGATGAGTTCTAGCAACTCATATGGTACCATCCATATTTACATTAATTTACCCTTTCTTTCTTGGAATCGAGAATCGTACAACACCCATTCTCCTTCTTAGAACTGCTTTATTTTAATGTGGCGATCATGCCACCACTTTCTTTACTTTTGTATGATTTTCATTCTCTACAAAGCATCCATTTGAATTTCATCTAGCTGATCTAGTTGTCGAATCCTTTCTTATTGAGCGTCATTCAACCTCAAGTTCAATTCTAAAGCCATCCTTAATGTCTTGATTTAAAATTCAATGGGCATCATCTCACTCTTCCCATAGACCAGTTGGAAGGGTGTGAAGCTTGTGGTGGATTTCCACGTGGTATTATATGCCCAGACTACCTCCGACAACCGTGTAGCTCAATATTTTCTATATTGCTACATGGTCTTCATCAGGATGTTCTCTATATCTTTGTTTGTCACTTCCACTTGTTCATTTTCTTGTGGATGGTAGGGTGTAGTATTATTGTGCCAAACTCTGTATTGCTCCATCAGCTCCTTGATCAACCTAGATGTAAATTGAGGCCCTTGGTCTATTGTTATCCCTCTAGGGACCCCAAATCATATAAAAATGTGGGCAAATAAGAAATCAGTGACTATCCTTCCTTTTGAATCTCTCAACACTTGAAATTCAACCCGTTAGGTGACATAATTTGTACAGACCAAAATAGACCTCCTCCCTATTAAAGGTGGATTAATTTGTCCCACAAAGTCCATGCCCCACGTATCGAAAGGTTCCAGGTGTACCTGAGGCTAGAGGGGTATTTTGTCTTGATGGGTTGGTCTTCCCATTCTTTTGCATTCATTGAACTTGTTAGCGTACACAACCGCATCCTTAAATAGAGTGGGCCAAAAGTACCCAGCATGTAGGATTTTATAGGTAGTTCGTTTCCCTACAAAGTGTCATCCACATGGTTCGTTGTGACATGCTTTGAGTACTTATGAGAACTCCTACTCTGCTACGCATCTCCTTATAATATGGTCATGTCCTTTTTTGAATAGGATGCCATCAAACCATAGGAACGATGCACTTTTCTCTATGACCATCTACTTTTCTTGAAAAGAGAGAGCAGGTGAGGTTCTTCGGTGGCCAAGTAATTGGCTATATCTACGTACCATAGGATTTGCTCACTAATGGTGAACAAATTTTCATCCAAAAATTGGTCTTCCACTACTGTATGGTCTTTCGATATCAATCTGGATAGAAAATTTTCTACGATTTTGTCCTTGCCTAGTTTTTTTACTATTGTGATGTCAAATTCCTATAGTAACAAGAGGCACCTGATAATTATTTCACCTATGGATGGCTTGCTTATCAAGTATCTGATAGCCACATGGTCCATGTGGAAAAATAACTTATACCCAGTGATATAATGGCAGAATTTGTTTATGGTGTGCATAACTGCAAGAAACTCCTTCTCTGTCATCGTGTAGTTGATCTCAGCTCCTACCAAGTTTTTTTTGACATAGTATATGGCGTAAAATTCTTCACCATCCTTCTGTATAAGGACTACTCTAATCACATTTTTGGATGCATCATAGTAGATATGGAATGGTATGGCCCAATTTGGTCCTCTCAAAACTGGTGAGGATATTAGTTTTTATTTAAGCAACTAAAACACTTCCTCGCAGTCTTCTATCCAATTGAACTCCACATCCTTAGATAATAGAGTATGCAATGGTTTTGCAATTTTTCTGAATTCAACGATAAATCACCGGTAGTACCCGAATGATCCAAGAAAAATCCTTACCTCTCTTTGCATTCTAGGGTTGGGAAGGTCTCTGATGACCTCAATTTTTCTTTTATCAACCTTTATTCCTTCTATGAAGAGATGGTGTCCTAGTACAATGCCTTATAGCATCATAATAAAGCATTTCTCGTTGCTCAAGGACAAACTATTTTACTTGCTTCTTTCAAGCACTTTTTCCAAGTTTATCATTGCTTTGTCAAAGGTTCATCCATAGACAGTGAAGTCATCCATGTATACTTCAACCGCGTCTCCCATCATGTCTAAAAATATGCTAAGCACCACCCTTTGAAAGGTGGTAGGTGTGTTGCACAATCCGAAAGGTAATACTTGATAGGAAAACCTTCCCCATGGGCAGGTGAACATTGTATTATCCTGATCCTCTTCTCCTATCTGGATCTAGTTGTATCCACTAAATCCATCTAGGAAGGAGAAATACTTCTTCCTTGAGAGTGTATCCAAGACTTGATCAATGAACAGGAGTGAGAAGTGGTCCTTCTTGGTCACCTTTTTTAATGCTCTGTAGTCCACAAAAATTTGCCATTTCTCGTTCTTTTTAGGGACTACCACTAACGATGATACCCACTCACTATCAAAAATTGGATAGATGAATCCAAAAGTCAAGAGTTTTTGTAGTTCTTCCTTGAAAATGTCTTTCATTGCTAGATTCATTCTTCTCTGTGGTTGCCTGCTTAGAGTTGCTTGATCATCTAGGTATATACGATGAGTACAGATCTCTGGGATGATGCCCTATATATCTAAGTAATCCCATGCAAATGCCTATTGGTGTCTAACCAGGAGCTCTTATATTTTCATTAGTTGTGTGGGAGTCAACCCACTGCTGATATTCAATGTTCTTCCTGGCTCGACGTGTATCTACTGAATGTGGTGATATTTGGCATCAAAAAATGGTGATCCAAGTGTAGAGATGGAGGACTCCCCATGGAGGAACTTCATAATAGCATCATCTTCGTCTTCTTTTGCCAACTCATCCAATGTCATCACTGGTTGGATCATGGATAGCTCAAGAATTTCATGCTCGGTCAACATGGGTTCTCCTACTGAGTTGATGGACTATGCTGGGGGTGAAATAGTCAACATTTTAATGTTTCATCCATTGGATATGGTCATCAGCCCATCCTGAAAGTTGATGTAAGTGTGAGCTATTATTATCCATGGCATTCGCAAGATGAGTGGGTAACCACCCAACCTAAAAAGTTGGCTGGGTAACCACCCTACATCTCATGCACTGACTATCACTATTACATCTTCCAACATTCCTTTCGGTGCCATGGTTGATCGATCGGCTAGCTGCAACACTATTGTAGTGGGTTTTAGGCTCATGAGATGTAGCCTTTACATGGTCTCCTGAGGCATTATGGCTACTCTGAGATCGACCAGTGTATTGGATAGGGAATGTCCCTCAATTTTTATAGTCAGCACCAGGCTGCCCAGATCTTCATACTTTGGATGGCACATTTTGCCCATCATCAAATCTACTAGTTTACCCATGACATTGATAGCCTAGGTTTCTCTTTATCCTAGATTTCTTAGACACATCTCTCTTATCACCTTGGTATATATCAAAACATCTCGGATGGCTTGAAATAATGGAATTGTCATGGTGAGGTTCTTCAAGCTAGACAAGATATCAAACTCCAACTACGTTACTTTCCTTTATTCTTGTAGTCGGTTGGGAAATGGAGCCTTTGCTCTCTTAGGCATTTCTTCTCAAGAGGTGTTTCTACCTCTTCCTCCTCTTCTACTAGTGGAGGAGTTCCTACTCCTAGCTTTCTACCAGACCTAAGATGAATATGGTACATCAGATACATCTCACCCTCCATGTTGTATGTTGGATGGTTCACCCTGTTATTTAGATTTACCATTGGTTGTGCGGGTATCTGCGTAGGTCTAATTGCTTCCAATGCCGATAAATTCTATTGGGGGTGAGTTGGTGCTACATTTTGTGGAGCCTGATTCCACATAGTGTGGCCTCTCCACTGCTACCTAGGATATGGATATGGCATCCATGGCTACTAGTTTGAGAATGCTACTAGGGGTGCATTAGACCAGGGTGATGGCCCCCACCACCCCATGTTAGGTGGTTGAGGTAGAACTTGGTGTATGTATGGTCCTCCCCCATATGATTATATTACGATTGGCATATTCCCTGTAGGGGTTTGTGGCAAACTCTTTCGATTACCTATGAAATAGGAATCCATGCTTTCAGCATCCTCTTGATTACTAGGCAATTACGAGCATAATTGAGTTTTATGGTTCAACCTACAAACTATACATAATTTAACTTTGTTCTTCGATGCATTATTTGCATGCTTCCATATACATTTTGGACAAAAATAAGCCAATGCTGCTTCATTTTCTTGCTTCTTTTTCTCTAACAATAGTGTATCCATCTACAATGCTAGATATGAGAGCATTTCACTCTTTAAATCTTCCAGCATGTTACCTATTTCTGTCTTCATGACTAAAGCAGTCACTTTCATGGTTCTAGAAGTGGTCTTGACTCTCCTTATTGAGTATTTCTAGCATAGTTGTCAGATGTCTTCCATAGCATGTTGGTAAACATCACCTCTAGAGATCATGTTAAGAGCCTCCAGTGATTCATTGGTAAGTCCTCTCAAAAATATGCTTTTGAGGGACTTATCATATAGTCTCGTGTGAGGAGATCATTGAATATTGAAGTTGAATCTCTCCCAGTATTCCTCGAGAGACTCATATTCTTTCTACATCATGCTCAGGACCTCTTCTCTGGAGTCTCTTGCTCTCCCAAAATCTTGGTATTGCTCTAAAAAGAGCTTCTTCATTTGATCCCAAGTGGTAATGTGTTTGTCTCCTAGACCGATGAACCACCATAGAGCTACATCGTCCAACATGGAAGGAAAGAGTTTCATCTTATGCATATCAAATTTATAGTCCACAGACCTGCATAAGACATCAAAATTAAATAAAAATAGGTCAGGGTCCTTAGTTGGGTATCCTCTGAAGGACGAAAGGTGAGCAGGGGATATGTTTTTCATTTTGGTATCTCCTACTCCTTCAATCGAGAAACGAAGTCCAGATGAGACTTCTTAATTGTTAGCCATTTTTTTAGGAAATGTGGTCTCTAATGCAGTATTTATGGCCTTACGATAGTTTAAGAATTTTTGAGTTAAGGCTCTAAGGTTATCCGATGTTATCATCTGATCTTCTACAAATTTCCACAATAGGGCCTCCTCTAAGGGTGTCCTATTAAATAGGGGATTTATGATGATTCATTCTTCTTGATGTTGATGGGATGAGGAGGTAATTTGCACAAAGTGTGGCTCCTCTCTCCAATGGATTGATGGAGGTGGGTCGAATGAGTCTATTTCAAATTTAGAATGCTCACCTGACTCAGGTTCTGATGGATTGGTTTTTATGAACCGACAGTCAGGTCCTCTTCTTCTCGAAGAACTCATACAAGGTTATATGGAAGGTTTATAGGTATTGTATATAATCTAGTTGAGATGCTTCCATGGTAACAGTGCCAAAATGTTGCAAGCCAAAAAGGTTAATTTCTTTCCTACTTTTGTCACATTCCCATGCATTTAATTTATCAACCCAGGGAGCTTCGTAAACTTGCGAAGGTTCTAAATAAGATTGCTTACAATACCACTTGAGATGAGTCTGCTAGTTCTACTATTGGGGGGTTTTTCAAATGGTTGTCAATCATTCATGCACTCCTCAATAATTTATGTAAAAACAATTAAATATATAGAAAGGAAATAATCACACATTCTTGGAAATGAACCTACAACAAAATACTGGAAATATTAGTGTGAAGAAATACTGGCTTGGAGTGGGCCCAGGCTCCAGCAGCTTCCTCCCAGCTGAACACACACTTAGAAACTCTTAGAACGGTATTATAATTAGTAAAGTATTACAATTACTATCAGAATATTCTATCTCTTCTCTCTCTATATATCTCAAAAATATTCTCTCCTCTATATTCTCAAAGAGGTCTGTGTGTGTTTATATAGCACACCCGTAGAACTTATGTTACAAAGAAGTTGTAACGATTGATTCATCCCAGACTAAACTAAGATAGTCTGGTAAATGTAATCGACGTCTACTAAAACTGGCATTCGATTCTAATGATGGTATGTTCGTTGATTGGTTTTTGTGAACATTCACCTAGCATTGGTAAGAAATTCTCATACATTGGTGCGATTCCCAATTTAGCTTTACATGATGTATATTTGGAACTGAACCAGTCACTGTTGTCCACGTCATGCTTGTTTGGTCAATGGCTGAAGAACATGGGTGCCTTCCCTATGAAGAAGGTGTCTAAGTATGTCGGGTGCCTTCTCTATGTGGAAGGTGCCTTATTTCCATTGGCACATTCCTGGAAGAGGAAGGCACTTATCTTCTATTGGAACCTTCCTGTGAGAGGAAGGAACTTGCCTTCTGTTGGCACTTTCCTACGAGAGGAATGAACTTGCCTTCTAGTGGCGCCTTCCTATCGATGCCTTACTTATGAGAGGAAGGTTCCTGCCTTCTAGTGGTGCCTTCATTATGGGAGGAAGGTGCTTGCCTTCTAGTGACACCTTCCTATCAGTGCCTTAATTATGAGAGGAAGGCACTTATTTTCCTTTGGTGCCTTCCTGGAAGAGGAAGGCACTGGCCTTCTATTGGTGCATTCCTAGGAGAGGAAGGCGTTTGTCTTTCCTTGGCACCTTCATAGAAGAGGAAGGTGCCTACTTACATTCGGACCCTTCCTGGAAGAGGAAGGCACATAACTTCTCTATGTTGATTCTGAAAGAAACAAAGTGCCAGGTCCATGAAAAGACCTTGACTGATCCAAATATAACTAAATCAACTGCAATTCCACAAAAACACACTGAAGACACATAAATTAGATAACACGCATAATTTCATCAAATAATTATATAATAATTTATAAATATATGCAATCCTTATTATACAACCACATAATAATCAAGAAAATGTATACAAAATATGAGCATTTTTGATGCTCATCAAATAGGCAAGTACAAGAGCTATTGGACAAGGGGTTAATTCATGAGAGCCTTAGCCCATGTGCTATTCCAGTGATGTTGGCACCAAAGAAGGATGGGGAGTTGCATATGTGTATTGATTAAAGGGCCATAAATAATATTACCATAAAATATAGGTTTCCTATGCCATGAATGGATGATCTAATGGATTGTCTAAGTGGAGCTAAATATTTTACAAAAATTGATTGGAAGAGTGGCTACCATCAAATCAATATTAGAGAAGGAGATGAGTGGAAAAATGCATTCAAAACAAAGGAGGGGTTATATGAATGGCTTGTCATTCCCTTTGGACTCACAAATGCCCCAAGTACATTTATGATTTTGATGAATAAAGTGTTCAAACCCTTCCTAGGTAAGTTTGTTATTATTTACTTGGATGACCTATTGGTTTTTATCAAGGAAAAGGATGAACATTTGGAGAATGTTAGGACTATCCTCCAAAGGTTGAGGGAAGAAACGTTGCTGGTTAATCTTAAGAAGTGTGAATTTATGAAGTAAGATCTAGTTTACTTAGGATTTGTGATCTTAAAGTATGGATTACAAATGGATCCAACCAAGGTACAAGCAATCATTGATTGGCCTACACCCAAGAGTATGTTTGAAGCACGAAGTTTCCATGGCATAGCAAGTTTCTATCAAAATTTTATCAGAACTTTCAGTAGAATATGTGCCCCAATAATTGAAACCATGAAGGGAGAACACAAAGCATTCAAGTGGACAACAATAGTAGAGAAAATTTTTAAAATTTTGACGGTAAAGGTAACTAGACAACCCATTCTTGCTTTACCTGATTTTGATAAAGTATTTCAAGTTGATTGTGATGCAAGTGGAGTAACAATATGAGGTGTTTTAAGTCAAGAGGGAAGACCAATAGCATACTTTAGTGGGAATTTAAATGATTCTAAGAAGAAATAATCAGTCTATGATCAATAGTTTTACGCCATTGTTCAAGCTCTCAAGAAGAGGCATTATATTCTACCTAAGGAGTTCGTTCTTTATACCAATCATCATGCCATTCAATATGTGAACAACCAAGGTAATATAAATAAAATGCACATGAAATATATTGAGTTTATTAAAATTTATTAATTTATCCTCAAGCATAGGAATGGAAAGAGTAATAGAGTGGCAGATGCTCTAAGTAGGAGGTTCTTTCTATTGATAAAATAGAGTTTAGTGTTGTTGGATTTGAGAACATGAAGAGTATGTATGAGGAAGATTTGGAATTTAAGGAGGCATGGGCAGCTTGTAAGTTCCTTATTGAAGGATATAGGACCAAGTGGTTGGATTATTTCATCCAAGAAGGTCTATTTTTTAAATGGCAGCAACTATGTAATCCAAGAGGATCCATGAGAGACAATTTGATGAGGGAGAAGCATGGTGGTGGTCTAGGAGGTCATTTTGGAGTGGATAAAATATTGGTGAAGCTAAGGAAATATTATTATTGGCCAAGAATGGGTAGTGATGTGCAGAAAATGGTTCAAATATGTCAGATATGTCAATATGCCAAGGGTAATAGTCAAAACACAGGGTTATATCAGCCACTACCTACACCACAAAGACCATGGGAAGAGGTGAGTATGGATTTTATTCTTGGGATTCCCAAAACTCAAAAATGTTATAACTCTATTTATGTAGTTGATATATTTTCCAAAATGGCACATTTTATTCCTTGTAAGAAATCAAATGATTCTACAAATGTTGCAAACTTGTTTTTTGAGGAGATAGTAAGGCTACATGGCTTGCCTAGAAGCATAGTTTTGGATAGAGACACAAAGTTTGTGGGCCACTTTTGGAGGACATTATGGAGGAGGTGGGGAACTAATTTGAATTTTAGTTCATCTTACCATCCACCAACGGATGGCAAAATGAAGGTGGTGAATAGGAGCCTTGGTAACTTGTTAAGGTGTTTAGTTGATGGGAGGCCAAAACAATGGGACATAGTGCTTGCACAAGCTGAGTTTACCTATAAAAACTCTATCAATCAAAGCACTGGTAAGAGTCCTTTTCATATTGTGTATGGTTTCAGTACTAATGGGATTCATGAGATGAGGGATAGTACAGATATGAGAAAAAAAGGTGTTGTAGCTGAATATTTATCCAGTTTTTTACAAGAGTTGCATCAAGAAATCCACAATAAGTTAGAGGTAAGCAATCAAAGATACAAATAATATGCAGATTTTAAAAGAAGAGAGAAATAGTTTGGGGTTGAAGACTTATTCATGGAATATATGAGAAGAGAAACGTTTCCTCAAGGAACCTATAACAAACTAAAATACAAGAAGATAGGACCGTGCAAGACCATCCGCAAGTTTTCAGCTAATGCATATGAGCTTGAAATACCCAATGGAGTTGAAATTTCACCTATATTTAATGTGGTTGATATTTATAAGTACCATGAGTATGAAAAAAGTGTAGTAAGAGATAAATATTCAGATTTGCAAGCCCCTACTCCGTTGGAACAACAACTACCAACTACAAAGAAAGAAGAAATTGATGGTTTGATTGACACTTGGGTGGTGAAAAAGACTCATGGGAAGGAGTACAAAGAATACTTGGTCCGATGGAAAGGAAAAGGGATGGAAGAGGCAACTTGGGTGGCTGCTCATGAGATGCTCAAGCATGGTTTTAGACCACCATTTGAATGTTCATGAGTTCATTCTCATGAAACATTCTTCTACTTGGGGTGTTTGATGCAGGAGCATCTCCGGAAATAAAGCAATCCTGCTTTTCCCAAGTTTAGTTGCTTAAAATTTTTGGCTTCATGCTTTTTTTGCTTTAGATTTTTAGTTTTCAAGGCATTTTTTATTAATTAAATTCATGTGGCCATTATTAAATGAATTGTATTTTTTTCTTGGCCAATTTCGGTTAAGGGCGAAAACAAAGCACAAGTGCTTTTTTCTATTTTTTTCGAGATTTTGACCACCTTATAAATCTCGACACCTAGAATAAAGAGAATTAGCCAATATTTTAATTGGTATTTGGAGTGGTTTATTTTGTTGTTACAGATGCATGAAGGAGTGGAGTACAGCCTGGTAGTGGAATTTAAAAAATTCCACATTTCATTAGTGGAAGGAAAAAATATTAAGCTAGATTTTATGGGCAATTTTGGGGTAAGAAAGAGAGATATAGAAAAATATACCACCTAGCTTGGGAGAAGAAATTCATGGATGGGAATACACTTGAATATAACCATTTTTTTTATTGTTGATAATACAAACACAGAAGGGCAGATTGTGAAATTGCATGTTATAGGGTTGATTGTAGGTGAAATCTAGGAGGCACCCAGTTGAGATTTATGCTCACAAGAGGTTCTTAGATTATGTTTTGAACAATTTATCAGATTTTTTTGTGTGTTTATATTGATTTGGATAATTCCTCAAATTTATTTCAATTTATATATGCAACCTTGAATATTTGGAGAGGTGTTGAAGTGTTGTAATTTCAATTTTTTGACTCTTTCCCTTTCCAATTAGTCTTATTATTATTTTCAGAAGTGTTGTAATCAGATTGAAGGCAATAAAATATTGTGTTTACTTTCATTTGTTATTGTGCATCTTAAATTTTAATTCTACAGGAGAAATTTGGCTACAACCTTGCATAGTTCTTGTGGAACTTTTGGGGTTGAGCTGCATCATAATCTAAGACTACCAAGGTGCAATTCTAGAAACTCAATGGGTTATTTTAAAGTTTTAGATTTTGATATGTTTCTCATATATTTAAATACTTAATTAGAAACTAGATATAAATATTTTTTGGGTTTGATATTTTAAATGAAGTCACCATGTGATTTAAATTTAAATAGAACAAAGATAAACACCAAATATTTAATCTGTGAATGTAGTGGGATTTTGTCCCACCGATTGTGCCAAAACATATTGGTCCAAAATCTACCTATGGTTGGTTATTGCACCCAAGACATGGCCAAAATTGAGTCAATGGTCAAACTATGGAGTTTAACTAGTTTAATATCTAGATAAGGTTGGTTCCTTTGGTAATTTATAACTAGTTGGAAAGTAATCGGGGGGGATTAAGAGAGTGCTTGAAAGAGATGTAAGTGTAGCCAAAGCTATATTTTGATATGGTTCATATTAAGAAACAACAAGAAGTGAGATAAAACCATGCAAGGGAGCAAATACTACAACCTCCTAATAGACCAACCAATCATTTACCATACACAGAACACGTCTAATCACTATTTAGCTCTTATAGATTAGTAGTTCTAGAAACTAAGAAACAATATTAATAAGAATACGAAAAAAATAATTAATGTCATGCACATTTACATAGCCAAACTAGAAATATTTATCCATTCATACATACTTGTTCCACAATATATTTGAACTAGATGTAAATGGAGATATTTATTGCATTGCTCCTTTCAAAATATTAACCCATACAACTTGTAAATGCCTAAGATCCGATCCTTTGAAAATAGGTTGATACTCTTATTTATAATCCCTCAATGGTTCAATATTTCAAAATACAAAATTAGCTTATTTAAAAGTTGTTGCAACAATATGCAAAGTGGCCAATCTAGTATAAGTATTATGCAGTATCATTGGTCAAAGATAAAATAGAAAAATAAATCTCCAACTACAATATGATTGCTCCATGTGCATCAATAGGCGGTGGAGGTGATACTAGAATCTTATCCATATACCCTTCTCTTGATGTGCTAGTATTAGTTGATATTGCAAATACCATCATGATCTGACAATGTCACTATGCTTGCTATAACTAGCAATATTTATGTAGTGGAATCATGAATTTTTATAGATCTATGGTGCGTTCCTATGTTTGAGCCTCTCTGGTATTCATTGTTGGCAGAAACTTGACTTGTCATGGAATCATGACATTTTTCAGTGCTTCATCCCTTTATTGTTCCTTACAAGTGAAAACCTTTCTTATCATGGAATTGCAAAAATTTTTGGCACTTCAAAATTTTGGCGCTTCTCATCAATGCAAACTTGACCTATCATAGAATCACAACATTTTTCAGCACCCGGTTCCTTTGCACTTCAACATTTTGGCACTTACATTGTACCCTTATAATAGAAATTCTAAAATTCCCTTTGTTACACAGTTTTGAACAAATATTCTCCATGTGGCTTGGATACTAAAAATACATAATAGGACAATATATAATATACATGACTGAATAACAATATAAAACAAATTCTTATACATTTCTTAAATAAAGGAAAAATTCATTACTCTTTCGAGTTACATAATATCAACCAAATAACAAATTACACAAAGTCAAAAATAGTTCCACTATATAATATAACAAGTATACTTGCTTTGATTGAATTCAAAAACACATGTAACATTGGCTAAGTTGTCAATCTATGTCGTATTTTTATTGCATGAAACATGTTTTCTAATAATAATAGGTTTCTATAGACTATTTCCATAGACTATTTCTGTAGATAGTTTTAGCAAAAATCCTTTACAATAATATTTCATGGATTGTATCTGTAGGTTGTTATAGTAGTGTACTTTGGTAGTGATGCCTGTAACATTTTTACCTGCATTCACTTAAAACAAACACTTTCACAAGATTCATGTAAAATTTGCATTATTAAAGATACCATTTAAAAATAATTTTTTATCTCCAAAATATACAAAAATGTATATATTAGGGATAAAAATACAAATATGTCCTAGAAATTACAACTCAAATGCGTAAAATAAAATTTACGTCATGGTTAAATTACATCCTAATCAACATGCATATTTTGAGAAATAAGAAAAAGTGATTACTTCAGTTTTTGTTTCCCTAGATGACATTAAAAAACACCTAAAATTATCCACTACTATAAATTCACCACTTTTGGAGTCTCAAAAAACCATTGAGCAACAATCCTTAACCATTCAAAAAGTACCAAATACTATTGTTCATCCTCAACCACAACCTAGTCATAATCCTCCAACTTATGATGCTCAAGACCTAGTTTTCACTTCTGATTTAGATTCCTTAGCAAGAGGTGATTTCAATTTCCTTGAATGGCCTCATTATGATTTTTTTCTCACATTGATATACCCACCTTTGAAGGTGATGATCCTCAAGGATTATTGGCTAAAATGGAAGGACTTATCCATTTATGCCATGTTCCAAAATAAGGTCGTGTCGCATTAGCAACTTCTAATTTTAGCATCCAATCTTATCAATGGTTGTTATGGCAGCTTTACCAATATGGAAATTCTCTTTTGTTGCCTAAATTCAAGGAATAATTTCTTCAAATATTTTATAACGTCATATGTGGTACATATGATGCAAACTAAGCAAATGGGAACAATAGATGAGTATTGTTTAGAGCTCACAAGTCTTCTCACCTATACCTAGAAATTTAGCCCAGTAGTGGTGGTCTTTGAATTTCACTATGGTTTTAAGAATAAAATTCAAAAAGATGTCAAAATGGATGATCCTTATACTCTCAATGATGCACAATATATTTCTTGGGAATCTAAATAGAAGCTCCAAGATTATGGTCTTCCATATAGATGTGATTTCAACTCTCATTGTTCTTATCATAAATTTGAGTGTTCTATAGGATATTTTTTTGTTTTAAATATTGTTCACACCATTCATGAGATAAATACTATAAAAACATTGTAAATTTATCTTGGAATATAGAGATGCATCAGTTTCTAAGGAGGAATATTATTTTACAAATATCAATCAATAGAACTAGGATAACAACAAATAGAAGTTGATGAATCAAAACAAGAGGATGATACCATGACCCTCTCTACTCATGTAATCATGGGTCTTCATGCTCATCATACTATCAAGGTACAAGGGTTAATTAAATTACAAAGTGTCAGTGTGTTGATTGATTCAAATAGTACACACAAATTTATAGATTGTAAGCCAACAAATCCTTGGGATTATATATTAATACTTCAAATCAAGATAAATTTCAAGTCTTAATTGCAAATGGGATTACTACTCAATGTATATGTCAAACAAATACAATTACAATGAAAATGGAGAATTATAATTGGATGTATAATCTCTTTTCTATGAACCTAGGAAGCTCAAATATTATTTTAGGTGTACAATGACTATCTCAGCTTGGTGATGATACTATTAATCTACAAAATTTTTGTCAACTAGAAAAATAATGGAAGGGTTATTTATATTCAAGGAAATCAAAATCCTCCCTCCAAGTTCATGATTTTACATTGCATGGATAACATATTGAAGAAATATCGGTATGGATTCCTTGCCCAAGTAAATTGCATAGAGGTTCAATCCTTGGATTCATCTCTTCCAGCTCTTTCGAAGGATCTCTATAACATTATAAATATTTATAAGGAGATATTTAGTTGATACAAGGGGTATATCTCCTAAGTGCACACATGATCATTCCATCCATTTAGTTCCCAGTAGTCAACGTCCTAATGTGCATATTTATTTCTATCCATAGCCCCAAAAGTTAGAGATTGAGAAGCTAGTCTAATAAATGTTAGAGCATGGAATCATCCATCCAATTATCAATCCATATTCCTCTTTGGTGGTGATGGTATAATGTAAGGATAACTCATGGCACATGTGTCCTTATTTTTGTCCTCTCAACAAGATCACTATCAAAGATAGGTTTTCTATCATTGTTATAGATGATTTCTTGGATGAATTATATGGTGCTACTGTAGACACCAAAAAAACACCAATATGATTATGTGACTGCAAACACTGATCGCATTAACACACACAGCCCCCAGGGTAGACCTAGAGGTTAAAACAGTGGTTCTAACTACTCACATAGCAGTTTTAAAAGTTAGAGATCAATTTGGCACCTTTTAAGCACTTTGCTACTTATTCGCTCCACCCAGGGATGAGTACATACTGGTACTCATTCCACTCAGGGATGATTACCAGCGCTCGCTCCTGGGTGGGACGAATGCCAGGTTTGATCGACAGAAAGTCAAACCTCAGCACATTACAACTTAGAACTACCACTTAGATCTCCCTTCATGGCATAGGAGTGCGAGGGAGTTCTTTTGACAACTCATATCTGCCATTTGACTCTCCATTCACTGCATGGGAATGAGAGTGAGATTTTTAGGACAACTCGGATCTACCACTTGACTCTCCCTTCATTGCATGGGAGTGCAAGTGAGTTCTTTTGGGCATGTAGAAGTAGTTACAGAAGCAGTTATGAAGCCCTTAATTAGGGAGAAGTCTTCTCTTCCCTGAAAAATCATTCATGCTAAATAGCACTTCTGCATGCTAATTCAAAGAGACCCCTTGGGTCTATAAAATGGTGAGTTTCCTCACCCAAAAGATATATAGAGAAGGAGCATTTTGAGCAACGAAGTGCTACTAGTTTACTTACTTACGATTTGTCCTTTTACATCCATAATCTCTTAATCGAAAGGGAGGTTATTGGGTGACTTTTGAAGGCACAAATCAAGACCCAAAAACCTAATTTTTCTGACCACAATATCCTACCAATTTTCTGATAACACATCACAACAGGTTTTAGACTCATCCCAAGCAGATTGGTGTCAAAACAAAGTCTCAACCAGTGGGTGGTTTGCCTTCGGGTACCGCCTGCTCTATTGCAGGTTTATTCATCTTACCTCGGAACGAATACCAAACTATTGCAAGTTTATTCGTCCTACCCCGGGATGAATACATATCTATATCAAATTTGGTGACCGTTTCTTTTGCAGTATTTTGCTAGTTACATGATTATGCTTCTATCAAATTTTTAGTCTATTTAGATGCATTTTAATCATCATTATATTTATCTTTTATATTCATTAACAATACTCTTTTAGATTTGTGAGTTTCATTATCATACACAGGTTCTATTGACGAGTTGTTGTTTCTTTGAACGTAGGAGGAGCAGCAAGGATTAAAGATTTATCAATACCAGCGGCGGCAACACTTTGGCTCATCCATTTCACATGTGGGCATGTGGAAGGAGGAACACTAAATCCATGATTGTAATTGAAACTATGTTAATGCTCCTACCCCCTAAAATGGAGGAGACGTCTTTGTAACCGAATTGGAAGAGTATAAATAAAAATGGTGGTGCTTTCTATATTTCCTTTTATCTCATTTAAATTCATCTATTTTCTTTCATTTCATGCATTTCATTTTATAGGACCTTAAGCGTTAACTTTGGGTTTTGAATACATTACATTAGTTTTCCTTTCAATCTTCTGGAATCTCGTGCTTTCAATGGTGATCATGGTGGGACCTCTGTCCTCTATTTTTTTTTTAGGTTAGATTTTTGATCTGAAATTGCTTGTTTTGATTACAGGTACCTATTTTTTAGTCATTAGACTATTATTCATTTCGATCAGTGATGATTACATAATTGGGATTTGTCTCACCCAAGGATGAATAGGCATTCGTCCTACCCTAGAAAAAATACTATTCTGATATTCATCTCACCCAGGGACGAATAGCGTTATGTGCATTTTTCAGAGTAGAAAATCAAAAACATCCTTTTGGGTAGAGAAGAGGTAGGGGTTTTTAATAAGCCTCTATCAAATTTCTATTTTCTATTTTCTGATTTTTAGTTTTTGTATGGCTTAGGGAAAGTTTCATTTTTGTTTGCCTGTTTCAATTTTTTCAAATTAAAATGAACCCCACACATCACGTGGTTACTTAAACCAAGGAGCTGGTCATAAAACCCTAGCCCTTGGGAAAGACCAACAGTGGATTTCATCACCACGTTGGCTTGGATATTTGCATCCATTACCTCGATCGTGACTGTTTCTAGATGTAAATCCTGACAAAAGCTGACCAAGTGTAGCTTGGGATGATTCCCAGCACATGAGGATAAGTCTTCTATGGTAGGTGTCATAAACAGGGTGATTCCCATTCCGTACCGCATATGTTCCACATATCATTTGCTCTCACGTACCTATAGTCTCCCTCATGTAAGGGCGGGTATATAGAGAGGTTGGTATATCGGTCCGGCAATGGTACATTGAAGGGGCGACCATTTTGGGAGTCACAAGAGCCTTCATAATTGCATTTAAATGGTTTTCATGAAAATATTTCAAAAAAAAACAAACAAAAAAACACACTAAACCAGATTTAGGGCACATTTTTAATCTTTAAAATAGATAATCATTGCTTGTGTGTATGCTATTTTTTTTTTGTTTAAAAAAAAAATCATAAAAAGAAAAATCATAAAAAAGAATTTTTGCATCGTTAGGTTAACATCACCATGGTGTACACCCATATCCAAGCCCAATCACGAGTAGAAGCTACAGAGAATGCACCAAGGGGGACAAGTCGCCCCTGATATAACCCTAAAGACTTGGCCATCCCGCCTTGGCAGTAGAATACACAAGTTAGTCCACACCATGCAGTTACAAAACATGACTTTAAAGGCACCTCCTCGAGGGGCACTCCAAATCATGCCATCACTAGACAAGACTTTAGAGGCACCTCCTTAGGGGGTACTCCCCTTCAACAAAGATCCTTTCAAGAAGAAAACCCACATGTAGCACTTGACCTAGATATAAGGCCTCCCTTGGAAGCTTGTTATGGGTGGCCTAGTGATGAAGTGCTTGAACAAAAAATGGTCCACAAGGAGGAACCATATGATTTTGTTACTCCTAATTTACCCCTAATTAATGTTAGACACACTAGACCATATCCAAAATATCAGGTTCTCCTGACAGGGCAAGATAATTATGCCCACACCTTTTGTGCATATAATAAAGAATGTGAGGAAGATCACTACGTTCCTCAAGAATAGTACATAGCATGATAACGATGCACATCTACACCCACTTTATATCCAGATCACTCATTGAGACCAAAGATTCAAGTCAATGCTGCTAACCTTGATAGAGGGAAGCAACATATAGGGGTCTTAAAGTACCATGATTGAGAAGGATATGTAGGGGAGGCATCTAGGCCTCCTAAACAAGAGACGATGAAACAAAATGACTTGGCATTTGCCAAACTAGCCGTTCGCCAAGTGCAAATCACATGGCTTATGCAAGACCAACAACAATTAGAACATTTGTGTTGCCTTAATCAAGAGCGCATTCAGTGTCAGACAGCTGAATTTCTTCACAACAATGTGCCTAAGAAGGCCCCAGTCCCTCGCACATAGAAATCTGAGATGTATGTGAGGCACAACACCTTAGTGTGAGATAGGTCTCCACGACTTCATAAAGCACTACCTCTAAGACCTCCTAGACTTGAGCGGGAGGCCACTACCCAAAACTATGATGGGCATCCTCCACGGGCACCTATCAATGTTTACAAGCCTAGGCTAGACACTCCTCAAGAATCTTATGAGGATTATGAACAAGAAGAAGAGTGGGCTGAAACACCTTGTCAAGGTAGAAGGGGTGCTACCCAGTTATCCCTCCAAAAGCCTCAAGTTCCCCACAACCCACAGTGGGAGAAAACCAAGGAGGAGGAGATTAAGTCCTCTGATGGATACAAAGTGTTGTTAGAATGCTTAGAGACTATGGAACTCAAGACTTCTAGGCCTCAAAATCCTATTTTATGCCAACTCTATAGTCATCTTGTGCATCCGTCAATGCTGGCACCTCCATACCTCAAACATTTTAAGTTGCCCCAGTTGGCACTCTTTAGAGGGGACAAAGATGCTCAAGAGCATGTGACTCGATTCTTGATCCAATGCTTTGGTATTCAAGACAATGATGCATTGCTATTAAGAACATTTATAACCACATTCATAGGACCTACCTCAGATTGGTTTACCCATTTACCAAAGCATAACATCTACAACTTGGATCAGCTAGTGGACGCGTTCCTAAAATGTTTCGCTTTCAACACAAAGAAAAAGGCGTCACTAAGTGATCTAGCTAGCATCAAGCAGTATGAGGAGGAATTTATGGTGGCATATGGAAATCAGTGGAGGATGTTGCTTTCCAAGCTATCCTACCTCCCTCCTATGTCCAACCTAACTCAAATGTTCGTAAAGAGCTGTTTGCGATCGATATTTGTGCTATTGTAGCTGCAGCAATATGCCACTTTAGAAGAAGCTCTAGCACAAGCTATAATTATTGAAGATATCAGGATACAAGATGGAAAAATTGCCAAGCCTAAGAAAAAAGAATGGAACAAGAGCACAAAAATAGGGACTACGCAACAAAAACCCATCGCAGTCAATCAAGTTGCTATCAATGCCCCTAAGCCTGCCCAAGCAATACAGCATCCAAAGGCTAATTATCAGGTGGTGCCTCCCAATAACTATGAGAAAGATAATAAAAAAGAGGACCATAATCAGCAGCGTCGCCCTAGGCAAAAATTTACACCATATACCAAGTCCAGGGACTCCTTGTTTGACCGTTTGTCAGCGGCAAACTTGATTAATCTACCAGATATTCAAACAATAGATCCTAATGCGCCTAAGCCTAAGGGCTACAGAGAGGATCTTTAATGTAGATTCCATAGAAGGAAAGGGCATGACCTTAATGCCTATTGGAAGTTCAAAGGTTTAGTGCAAGACCTCATTAACAATAATACATTGGTAGTGGATAACCCCATCGCACCCAACAACCAAAAAATGGGTTTTTTTAGAGATCCTTTACTCGCACATGATGCACAAGCAAAACCTCTTCATGTCAACAAAGTGCAATAGAATTTCCCCATGGAGGGGTATGTTGGGATGATCAACATTGTGACAAGGAACAAGAGATACCCAAGAGCTGCCCCCGTGATAGCCACAAGGGAAGTTCCATCCATGTCACAACCTCAACTGAATCCTACATAGCTTCCCCCGCCTAGAACAGTGGCCATGATTTGAACTAGACTTACTCAAATTCTAAGGACCACGTCGGCTAGGCTCTCCATATTTGAGCTTATTCAACAATCGGCGCCCCATTGGGAAGCTCTCATGGAGATATTAAAGGCAATTGAGCTGCAACCCCACAAAGTGAATTTGTTCAACAATTTTGTGGGGCATGTAAAACAGTGTACCAAACCAGTCATCACCTTCAGGGAAGATGAATTAAAAACAGTGACTAGGGATGTAACAGATCCACCCCTGCACGTTATTGCACGGGTCAACGAGATTCCATATAAGCAGGTGTTGGTAGACACTGGTTCATCCAATAACATTATTACAACCGCCACACTGAAACATTTGAAGTTTCTAGCCTCTCATATTGTACCTTCCACTTATACCCTTTGAGCATTCAATGATGCGATATGCTCGACAGTTGGCACAATTGTCTTACCTCTACAAGTGGGACAAAAGACCATTCATACATTGTGCCACATTTTAGAAGGTGAGATGGATTACAATATCTTTCTTGGGTGGCCTTGGATCTTGGATATGAAGTGTGTCCCTTCAATTGCTCATCAATGTTTAAAGTATACATTTGAAGGACAAGTGCACGTGGTCCCCGTAGATTTAGAACCTTTCAAATACTATAATTTAGTGCAACTAATGCCGCAGTCGACCCTTCCTTCAACGCATGTGGATTTTTAGTTAAATCCATCTAAAAGGGGTCCGATTATGCAAGAATCTCCATTACCAAATCAATCAAATTCCTAGGCGGTTTCATCTTCTTCATCTGGTCCTCCCACAATGATGCCACCCATGGTGGCCACACCAACGAATAAAGGAAATAAGCCCCTAGAAGTAGAACCACCCTTAGTCTCCAACATCTCGATAGAAGAGATGCCTAATAAAATGGAAGTTGAGATGCCTAATTCACCCCACATGGAGTGGACTCAGGGAGAACTCCCATTCACTTCCTCTCAATCACAAATGATTACTATTGAGATGTCTAACACAGGCATGGGGGAGTATATAGTGCACAATGTTGTAGCAACACCCAGACTTCAGTCTATGCAAGACATGGGAAGACCTCGACTCCCCATAGGCTCTGTGGTTCCTTTAGGCTACCCACCTAATTAGACAAACTTTATTTTTGGGGGCCTATATAATGGCGTTGAACCTTCCCTACAAGAAGAGGAAGATGAAGAGCCCTTTGTGGAGGATGTCAATTATCTGTCTAACCCAGACTTCACATTACAATATCTTAGCCAATGCAATTGGCATGGATATGGGTTGGGCAGGTATGAAAAATGAGCGCATGTTTTGTGCCAACCAAGATACCAAATGCCTTATGACAAGTCAGGAGTAGGGTTTAATCACCCTTTGCCCCTCGATATCTTGGTCAAAAACATGCAAGGCCTAGGGATAGGCAACAAGGATGGGTTGGCATCAGATCCATATGCCAATCCAAATACAACTTATATATTGGGGGATTATTTCCCATTACACACAAACAACCTTGTTGACCTCAACAACCCTTTCCCTTCGATCGCAACGGGAGACAATTCCAAGACTTACCTCCATGAAGGATATGACCAAGAACAAGCAGAGTCTTCGGATGATGAGTTAGAGTACGAGGTAGCACCTTGGGATTCTCTTGAGTCAGGAAGAAATCATTCCCACATGCTTCCCATGGATGATTATCAAGAAAGCTTCTTGACCATGTTCCCATTGAATGATCCCATTGAGCATAGGCTACCTCAAGAAAATTAGATCCCCCCGCAGAGAGCGACACAACCTCGTTGGGACCATATTAACTTGCTCGATCAAGATGAGCTTCTCATGTCACAAGTAGTTATTGGAGCCAATGAAGGCCTATGGATCTTTGACAGTGATTACAAAGATGAAACCGAGATGGCCTATCTCAACCACATGTGACAAATGCAACAACAATATCCCTTGGACATAGATGACATGTTTGAACACTTACACATAGGTCCAAGACATAGGTGGCACCTCAACCCGACATAGTTATAGCAATTATTGCACCCGCCACTCTAGGTACACAGAGAGAATATTCCACCTGGAGACCCTATCAAACTATCAATGCCTAGGGCAGACCCTATTTGCATGCCCGTGCATAGGGCTGATCCCTTTGTGCTAGTGCCTACAGAGCCAGATCCAATGCATCAAGAACATACCGAATGTCAGAGTTATCATCCCTATGGTAATGGAGGTTACAATCATTTCATAAACATGATCTCCATTGACTTGACTGCACCCATCCATGATCTAGCCAATCCAACATGATCATTGCATCTAGACATAGAGGCTATAGATTGGGATCGCACTAACACACCACCATCCCCATCAGAATATTGGCCTTGCAGTGGGCTATTTCATTTCACTCTAGGACAAACTCAGGATGTCTTCTATGATGAAGAGGAACTCGACGTTCCTAATGATGATCTTAATTCAGCAAACAATATCCATCTGATCCCAACTCCACACCAGTTGGAGGATGGATCCCACATGTCGATCGAGGCAACGACTGATGTAGACATCGGCATAGATCCAATGAATCCATGGATTCTCAAGCTAGGGGTAAGTCTTTCCCTTGAAGAGCAAGCTGATTATGTTGCCATTATTACAGAGAAAAAGGAGGTTTTTGCATGGTCATACAAGGATATGCCGGGACTAGACCCATAGCTAGTCATGCATAATTTAATGCTTGATCCGACAATCAAGCTAGTAAAGCAAAAACTATGCAAGATGCACCCAATAGTGGCCTTAATGGTAAAATATGAGTTACAAAAGTTTTTGGATGCCTAGTTTGTCATCTGTGTGGATTATCCTCCATGGTTGTCTAACATGGTTCTCGTCAAGAAGCCCGACGGGAGGATTCGCATATGCACCGATTTTTGAGATCTTAACAAAGCGAGTCGTAAGGATGATTTTCCCTTGCCAAGCATTAACACATTGGTAGATGCCACAACAGGCCATGAAATGCTTTCCATTATGGATGGTTTCTCAGGATACAATCAGATTTGTATCAATCCCAAGGACCAACTCAAAATGGCATTCAAAATGTCTTGGGGGACATTTTGCTATAAGGTCATGCCTTTTGGCATTAAAAATGTTGGTGCCACTTACCAATGTGCCATGACATACATCTTTCATGATTACATGCACAAGAATTTGGAAGATTACATAGATGATTTTTTGGCCAAATCTCTTTTGCACCCAGATCACCTTGGTGACTTGAGCAAGGTCCTCGATCGCCTCATTGAACATAAAGTCAGACTAAACCCCAAGAAGTGCATCTTTGGTGTCACCTCTGGAAAGCTCTTGGGTTTCATAGTCTCCAAATGAGGAATTGAGGTAGACCCAAACAAAGTCAAGGCAATCCTTGAAATGATTCCCCCAACCACCATCAAGCAGCTCAGGAGTCTGTAGAGAAAGGTTGCATCGATCAAGCACTTCATAGCATAGTTATCTGACAAATGTCGACCCATGAATAAATTACTACATAAGGGGGTCACATTTCATTGGGATGACAAGTTCCAGTTAGCCTTTGACAACATTAAATAGTACTTGGCTTCATCGCCAATATTGGCACCACCTAGACCAAGAGTGTCATTCTATTTATACATCTTAGCTACTGAGGTGGCACTGGGTGCCATGCTGTCCCAAAAAAATGAACTTCACAAAGAACAGGCTACATACTATCTTAGCCGCACCCTTGTCAGTTATGAACTTAACTATGCATACATTGAAAAGCTCTGTTTGGTAGTGGTGTTTTCTAGAAAAATGCTATGCCACTACATGCTCAGTAATAAGACGTATGTTGTGTCTATGGAGAATCTATTGCGATACATGATGAGTCGTACATATCATAGTAGACACACGATGAAATGGATCATGTTATTGACAGAGTTTGAAATAGAGTTCATTGGAAAAAAATCCATAAAAGGTCAAGTCATCGTCGATCAACTAGCCGAGGCTCCTCTTGAAGATGATCAGCCTCTGACTTTCAAACTACTTGATGATGGGGTCTTCCATGTTTTAGAATCGCCAGATTTTGATGAGCCTGAGTCACAGGCTGACATAACCCTATTCTTCGATGGTTCTAAATGTGAGCAAGGGAGTGGCACAAGAATTGTATTCTTCACTCCACAAGGGGCTCCAATGCCTTTGTCATTTAAATTAGACTTCTCGTGCACCAACAACAATGCAGAACATGAAGCCTTGCTCATAGGTCTTCAAATAGCAATCACCATGAACATTAAACGTCTAAACATCTTTGGTGATTTATTGTTGATTGTTAATCAAGTAAAAGGAATTTTCTAATGTAAATGTCCAGTTTTGCGGGCCTACAAAGCCCTTGTGGACAAATTCCTAGCACAAATTGAATGGTATGACATTGAGGCACTCCCTCAATCATCAAATAATTTTGCAGATACTATGGCATCCTTGGTGTCACTAATCCCACAAGACCCTTCTGGTGAAATGACAACCATTTAGGTTAAAACATTATCGCAATTTGTGATGGAGCATGCAAGCTCTGATCTGATGCTAGGAATCCACCTAATCCAGATTGAACCATATTCGGATAAGTTCTCTCTAATCCATGATTTTTTGACTTGAACCAACTAGGGGTCCTTATTCTCCCCAACCCCTCTTAATAGCAACACAATGCTATTTTTACAAGTTATTTCTTGCTCAGCTTTCACTAGAGATGGACTTCAAGAGGGGTTGGTCATTCATACTTTTGAAGTTTTTGATCAGCAGGATTGGTACACACCCATTAGGGATTACATCAAATTAGGTAACCTCCCACTTGGATTGACACAAGCCACGAAAAGATCATTCAAACAGAAAGTGGAAAAGCATGTCTTGTTAGGAGACATTTTGTATCGTCAAAATTATGAAGGAATCCTCCTTCATTGTTTGGACCAGCAAGAGTCCGCTTGGGTGATCACCCAAGCTCATGATGGTACATGTGGTGGCCACTTCAACGATATGGCCATCGCAAAGCGCATTCTTTGCATGGGTTATTATTGGCCATATTTAGAGTGAGATTGTTGCGCATATGTGAAGAAGTGCGTGAAGTGTCAACACCATGTGTTGTGGCTGATCCACAACACACCCCAAAATTGGGGACCCACATTTTTTTGCATGCTTTGAAATAAGACCTCAGTTGCCCAGATGCTAAAAAAATCAAAGGAAGAGCATAATATCACAAAAATAAAAAGTGTCACGATATCGTGACATGTTGCTCCATTGCGGCTAGAAATGAAAAGTTGTGATATCGCGACATGTCATGTTTTCATGGCCATAAATGAAAAGTTGTTGCAATATCATGACATGTCATGTTTTCACGGCCAAAAAAGAAAATTTGTCATGATTTCATGACGTGTTGCTCTATCGCTGCTCAGAAAAAGAAAGTTGTCATGATATCACGACATGATATTACCAAGAAAAAGAAAGTGTCACAAAATTGTGACAGGTCACGTTTTCACGGCTCAAACAAATGAAATGCAATAAAATATAAAATTGTCATGATTTCATGACATGTCACATTTTTGCGGTTAAGAACAACAAAATGCATCTTGAAGAGAAAAATGTCGCGATATCGTGACGTGTTGTGAAATCGTGGTCGAAGGCAGCAAGAGAAGAGTCAATGCAGAAGTTGTCACGATATCGCGACATGTCGCTATTTCGTGACCTGAAGACGAGATGAAGGGCAAAGATAAAAAATGTCACGATATCATGACATGTTAGGTTTTCGTTACAAGAAAGAAAGAAAGTGTCACGAAATCATGACAGGTTGCGTTTTCATGACCTATCAGCGATAAAGGAGGTAAAGACAAAAAAATGTCGTGAAATCACGACATGTCTCATTTTTGCTATTCACGATGACTGACAAGCTAAGCAAGGGAAATGTGTCATGAAATCATGACATGTCACATTTTCACGACTCCAAGCAGTGAGATGGTATGAAAAAGAGAAAAGCATCATGATTTCATGACAAAAAGCAGCCAAGTGGTACAGAATGAAAAATTGTCACGATTTTGCGACAGAAAGCAGCAAGATGGGGCAAAAGAGAAAAGCATCATGATTTCGTCATAGAAAATAGCCAAGTGGTACGAAAAAAAAAATTGTCATGATTTCATGACAGAAAGTAGCAAGATGGGGCAAAATAGAAAAGCATCGTGATTTTGTAGAAGAGAAAAGTGTCACGATTTCATGATAGAAAGCAACAAGATGGGGCAAAAGAGAAAAGCATCGTGATTTCACGACAGAAAGTAGAAAGATGGTGCAGAAGATAAAAGTGTCATGATTTCATGACATGTCATGTTTTCGTGGCTAGGTGCAACAAAACACAACCTAAAGTAGAAAAACATCGCGATTTCGTGACAAGTTGCACCCACATGTACTGATAGCAAAAAATTGTCACGATATCATGACATGTATCATTTTCACGATGCAGGAGGGCAAATGAGGCTACTAACAAAAAATTTCATGATATCGTGACATGTATCTTTTTTGTTGTGCATGGTAGAGGAGCAAAGCTACAGATATAAAAACGTCATGATATCATGACAGGATGTTTTGTTGGTTTTCACGACAGGCCGTTAAAGAACATGCAAAAAAGCATAGAACATGTGACATGAAGATGTCAAGAGTATGGTGTAACACTTCAGGGCTAGCAGTTACATTTCATGAAGAAGATCAAACATTCGACATCCGAGCAAAAAATCAAAGACAACGAAGATGCGAGGAAGACAAAATGATGCAATTTGGGAAATGAAACGAAGCATCATAGAGCAAAGCAGAGAGCTGCACCAGAAGGTTTAAAAGCAGAAGCAGAGGACGGGTGCAGGGGTCAGAAATTGCTACTAGTAGAGTTGCAGAGCCAAAGGAAATAAGACATTCTGAGCCTACTTTGGAGCATTTTCCTCCACTTTTTTTGGTTTTATCAAAACTGGAAACATTCTGTCATTGTAAATTGAAACATTCTTTTAATACAGAATTACAGAGAGTTGCATCTCATTGGCAAGAAAGAAGGAGTAATTTTTTGCATGCAAAATTGAATGTTTATCTTTCCCCTTTCAGATTTTTAGGTTTATAGGTGAAGTTTAATGCGAGTTCTCTTGGTTGCTTCATGCGAATGCCTAAATATGAAAACCATAGTTAAGACCCTAGAAGCCAGCACCTAGCTTATCTGGATTGTGCGAGTTTGCAGGTTCAATAGGTTAGGTTGTATGCAGAAAACCTCATTATCTTCAATTTTGTCAAAGTGGGATTGTAGCACTCTGAATGTAGTTTAGTTCATTCTCTTTGCATTTTTATTCTCAATTCTTTATTTTTTTGCATTTTTTACCGTCATTTCAAATAAACAATTGAAAATCTACCAAAGATCGAAATCGAAAATAGATTCATCATTAAGATTAATTCACTTTGAGTCCATTGCAATTTCAGAGTAAAATAAACCATAGTGCCCCTTGTTAACAGTTACTTGCAACCACTAAGGTATTCCCAGCATTCAAATTGAACAGCATTATTGGTGCAAAAAGCTAACATAACAGAAACCTTGGAGAAGTTACTTGTGTAATTTCTTTGCAAGCAGAGGATTTGGGACTCGGATCCTATCGGAGAGTGTGTTTTCACAACTGGGTGAAAATACCACTCAAAATATTGGTGCTAGAAGGAGGGCCGAATTGGTTTACTTTATTTTGATTTTCATACAGAAGTAATGTGTTTTTGATTCGATTTTGAAATTATATTGTAAATCTCATTAAAGGCTAAACTACAACATTTCTTTTTGTGTTGCAAGTTTTCTTAGAGATATCGAGAGTTTCGTCAGGTAGGCTAGACCCACCGTGCCGTATCACGACTAGGTCCCAAACAACTGGGGAAACCATATTCCATGACCTTACACTCACTGGTACTCCCAAGAATAAAACCAAGCAAGTTGTAAACCTACCAGTCACAAAAGATCTTTTTGCTCCAAGAACATCGAGTGGACCTACATCGATGGTATCAATTGCCACTAGCGTACCTATCATCAGTACCATTTCCACTGCTCTTGTAGGGTTATCCTCATCAATTCTGAGTCAAATGGCCCAACCTACAGTAGCCCCTTGGTATGGAGCTAATAATATCCCCTTGAATATTGCAAGGGATATCCATGAAATCCCTAAGAACATAGAAATATTCTTGCCCAAATATAAACCAGATGGCCCAAGGACTGTAGAAGAGCATATCCAGGCTTATAGGGATGTTTTTGATAAGTTTGCAAGTATAGCATGAAGATGTGGCTTGCAGACTTTTTCCCATGAGCCTAGACCCAGTGGCCTATGAATGGTATATTTGCCTACCTACTAGCTCGATCACTTCATGGACACAAATGGAGAATGCATTTGTCAATTAGTTGAGGTCACCTTTGGATCTTGCAACCATCTACAATCAATTTATTACATGCAAAAGGGGCCAAGGTGAGCCAATCAGAACCTTTAATCAAAGATTCCAAAAATGCTATAATAGAGCAGTTCAAAATTTTGCCATAGATCCCACAGTGGCCTTGCAAATATATTTTGGGGCATTGGATCCCATGATAGCAATGTTTGCAAGGCAAAATCCTCAAGTCACCATGCTTGCCTTAGCCTACAATGAAGCCATGACCATCGAGCAAAAAATGACACCACAAGGCTATGGGTTTCCTTAGATGCCTATGATGGGACAATATGCTCCATATGGTCAAGCTCCCATGGTAAATCAGATCATGGCACCACAAATGCCAAGCATGAATGCTTTCCCATATCAACAACCATATCCACTAGCACCTGCCTATGCACCCATTCCGATCCAACCGATCACATCCATTCCACCCGTTCCCGCATTTTTGCAAAATAGTCAATCGACTATGCAAGGAACCAGCCAAGTTAATTCTCAGGCTATAGTTCCTTTCCCAAATCCAACTTCGATTCAAAGTGTAAATCCATACGTGAATCAAATTCCTCAAAATATGACTCAAATGTTAAGTCAAGACCCCACCAATTATGCAAACCCAATGAGAACTAACAATAATGTAGCTCCACCGAAGGATATTTATTCGGATGTTGAAGAGCTCAAGAAGATAGTTCATAAACTGAGTAATGACATGGTTCAAAAATAGAAGTATGAGTCCCATGCCCCTCACTCAAATTGAAATTTTAACAATAGAGGGAGACATTGGAACACAAAGCCAAACAATGGAGGAGTACCTGCCCCTATTGCCAATCAACTAGATACTTCTACAGGACCTAGTCAATCTAGTTCCCTTTTGAATCTTTCTGATTTGGCATGGGAAAAGGGGTGTAGATTGCACAATACAAAAGAGCACAATGAGAGGAATTGTCTTGAAATTGCTAGATACACTCATTGTCTCCAAGCCCAAGTAGATGACTTGGAACTGGTGTAAAATGAGGGTCCATCCCAACATCAAGATGATAACATTATGGTGGTGGAAACTTTATACCGTCAAGAAGGTGAGAGTGAGGAAGAAGAAGATGAAATTTTGGAATAGGAGGTGCAAGCTTTTCGAGAGTTTAGAAAGGGGAATCACGGATATCATTTGAGAAGTAAATCTAAAGCCCCTAAAACATCATCAACACCACCAAATAACTCTATCCTTCCTCTAGATACTAAGGCAGATAATAATCCTCCTCCTCCACTTGGAAGAGAAATGTCTAATGACATGTAGAAGACAGTCAAATTTGAAAAACCAAACTATGACATAGTGGAGGATCTAAAGAAGTCCAAATCAAGCCTTTCGTTCTTAGACGCGTCCAGATTGCCTGGCCAAAAAGAAGCATTGATAAAGGCTCTGAACTCACCTGATCAAGTGTGGAAGGGAAAGGAAGTTGAGTCCCATTTGATTTTACGAAAGGAGAGATGGGATGTCCCACCATTCCTATTGACTCTGAGAATTGCTGGTAAGAATTTGCATAATTGTTTGGTGGACACGGGTGCCACAAGCAATCTCATGCCTTCAAAAATATGTCAAATGCTAGGTCTACAGCTTGTTTCATCCAAATGTATAGTTTTGCTATTGGACTGATCTGAGGTAAATGTGGTAGGGACCCTGTATGATGTCAAAATTCAACTAAATTCTAAACCCAAGGTCTAACAAGTATTCAACATTCTAGTTGTTAATATCCCAAGTAGATATGGAATTCTACTTGCAAGGGATTGGATGAAAACATTGAATGGCTATTTTTCAACAGATTTCTCACATATGTGGCTACCCTGGAAAGGAATTGTAAATCAAATCAGAGTAGAAAATGAACTGAGGCTTAAAGAAATCATAGCAAAATTTAATAGGCCAAATGAAGTTCAGTTTTCTAAGCTAGAATTGGGGGTTTATGCATTTGATGTTGAAGATGCTACAGAAAAGTCTAAAGGGGAAACATTTCACAGTAGCTCTCTTGAGGAAAATGATTTCATATGGTTGTTTAGGTTTTATGGATCCAAATCTAGATAAGGAGAAGGATCCGGAGTCAAGTTCACTTGCCTAAGAAGTAAACCATTATTGGCTACCTATAGATTGCAATTTCCTTGCATGAACAGCATGGCAGAATATGAAGCACTGATCTTTGGTTTACAACTAGCATTGAGCAATCAAGTTAAATGCTTGAAAGTATTGGGAGATTCTGAACTGGTAGTCAAGCAGATTAAAGGACAATATACATGTCACGATAAGAGACTGAACCTTTATAGAACTAGGGTCATGGACCTCATCGAGGAATTCAACACTTTTAATATAGCCCTTATTTGTAGAAAAGGAAATCACATAGCAGACTCTCTTGCAGTCACCGCGGGCATGTTAAATCCAGTTGACATAAAAATGTGTAAAAAGTTCTCCATCGAATTGGTTCCTTGTCCATCGATACCTGATAATGTCAAGAATTTCCAAGTTTTTGAAAATGATAGACACATATTCAAATTTGTCACAAACTTAGCTATTTTTGAAAACCAGGTGATTGATGAGGAGCAAAGATGGCAAGAAGAAGTAGAAAATGAAAGTGAAACTGCATGTCAATCCAACAAAATACCTAAAGACATAGTTTCATTGGAGAAAATGTTCGATATGGGATACAAGGCCAGAAAAGAAAAAAAGGTTCCACTCCCCAAATATGCATGTGATCTAATTAATCTAGGGAGTGCAGACAATCCACGGGAGGTGTACATCATAAAGGCATGTACAACTGAAGAAAGAGAAAATATAATACATGCACTAAGACACTACGTGGATTGCATTTCTTGGAATTATAATAAGTTGAAAACATACAACCAAAACGTCATTACACATACCATCCCTCTAAAGCTGGACTCCAAGCCTTTTAGACAAAGATAGTGAGTTGTTAACCCGCTATTGGAGCCCTTAATAGAAAAGGAGGTCAAGAGATTATTGGAAGCAAAGATTATTTTTCCTGTTAGGCACTCAACCTGGGTTGCTAACCTCGTTCCAGTAAGAAAGAAGAGCGGAGAGATTAGGCTATGTATAGATTTTTGAAATCTTAAGAAGGCCTCTCAAAAGGATAACTATCCATTGCCATCCATTGATGAAATTTTACAAATAGTGAATGGATCTGAAATGATGTCTTTTCTCGATGGATATTCTGGATATAACCAAATTCTCATTCATCCCAATGATAGGATGAAAACAACCTTCACAACCAAATGGGGTACATTTGCCTACAAAAGAATGTCATTTGGACTATTAAATGCTGGTGAAGCATTTCAACGTGCCATGGACTATGCATTCAAAGGGCTTATAGGCAAGTGTATCATTGTGTATGTGGATGATATTCCAGTATTTTCAAAGAAAAGAGAAGACCGTGTCAAGGATTTGAAAAAAGTTCTTCAAAGATGTAGAGAACATGGAATTTCCTTAAATAAAAAAAAATGCATTTTTGGAATAACAGAAGGAAGATTACTTGGTCACATCATTTCAAAAGAGGGCATATCCATTGACCTAGAAAGGATAAAAGCTATCCAAAACTTGCCTCTCCCGGGTAGTAAAAAGAAGTTGAGATCTTTCTTTGGGCAGATTAATTTTGAGAGGAAGTTTATTTCAAGCTTCGCTGAGATAGCAAAACCTTTGAACAAGATGCTCAAGAAGGATGTAGATGTCAGATGGAATGAGGAAAGTAAGGTGGCCTTTTAGAACATTAAGGATGCCATTTCCAGAGCCCCTACCCTCATAAGTCCAAACTATGCCAAACCTTTCTATATTTATGCTTTCGCATCAGAACACTCTTTTACGAGTGTCTTGACCCAGAAAGGTGAGGATAGTGCAGAAAATACCATAGCATTTTTAAGTGCTCCTTTAAAAGATGTGCAATTTAGGTATTCTATCCTCGATAAGCAGATGTACGCACTTTTTAAAATGGTAAAAAAATTTAGACATTACATTGTGCACAATAGAGTTTTTGCCATTGTGCCTGACCCTGCTATCAAGACTATGTTTTTACAGAACGAGCTAGGCGAGAAAAGAGGTAAATGGATTTCTACCATCCAAGAATTTGATCTTGAAATCCAACCTATGAAACTAGTTTAGGGACAGGGACTTGTGAAGGCGATCGCTGAGAATAATCCGCAAATGACATGCCAATATTCAAATGCAGAATACATTTCTAAGGATGACTGGTATGTTGACATTGTACATTTTCTATTAAATGATAAGTGCCCATCCAATTTTAATTCCACTCAAAGAAGAGCTTTAAGACTTAAATCTGTTAATTATCTGATTAGATCTGGTGTTTTGTACAAGAAAAATCATGAGGGGATCTACTTGAGATGTCTGAATAAAGAAGAAGCTGCCAAGGTTCTACAAGAATTTTATGGGAAATATGGAATTGGCCATGGCGTGGCAAATGCTACAACACATCAAATCCTGAGAGCAGGATACTATTGGCCTCACATTTTTAAAGATGCACATGCTCATGTATGATCTTGCCACATTTGTCAAGTAGCGGCCAATAGAGAAAGAAATGCAGCCATGCCATTACAACCTATAGTTGAGATGAGACCATTTGCACAATGGGGATTAGATTTCATTGGGGTTATTAACCCAAATTCTTTTGATTCCCATAAATTCATACTAACAACTACAAATTATTATACAATGTGGACAGAAGCAGTTCCTACAAAACATGCCACTACAGATGTTGTAATAAGATTCCTTGAGGATCACATCATAACAAGATTCAAAATGCTCGATTCTATCATTAGTGATAATGGTAAAGCTTTTGTTTCCATGCAATTTGCAGATTGGGCATACGAAAATAAAGTGAGTTTGAAATTTGCATCTAATTATTACCCTCAAGGAAATGGTTTGGCCAAATCTTCAAACAAAAATTTGTTGAACATCATTAAGAAATTACTGGAAAAGAACGCTCGAGATTGGCATAGCCAGTTAAAGTTTGCTCTTTTGGAAGATAGGACCAGAGTAAAAGAATCAATAGGGAATACCCCCTATAATTTGGTCTATGGACAAGACCCGATATTTCTTGCAAACTATTGGCAATTTTGGGTACTTTGGGTACATTGCCTTTGCTCAAGAGTATAAGTTGTCATTGATGTCAAGAATATTTTGAAGGAATTTGATTTAATGTCAAATAATTTTTTTTCATGAAGGTTACGGTATGACAGTTTCAAAGGTCTTTTCCAAACCCCAAGCCGACAGATTCGAGAGAAAGAGCTTGCAAAGAAAAGTGTCGCAATTTTGCAACAATTTGCAAGAGGGATTGTACGAACGAAAAAGTGTCATGATTTCACGACAGGTTCGAGAGAAAGAGCTCATAGTGAAAAAGTGTCGCGATATCACGACATGTTAGGTTTTCATGACCCAAAGAAAAGAAAAGCGCTAAGGAGAAAAAGTGTCGCGATATCGCGACATGTCGGGTTTTCGTGACCTGAAGAAAAGAAAAGTGCTAAGGAGAAAAAGTGTCACGATATCGCGACATGTCGGGTTTTCACGACCCGAAGAATAGAAAAGAGCTAAGGAGGAAAAGTGTCATGATATCACGACATGTCACATTTTCATGACTTAAGCAGGAGAGAGAAAGAAAGTTAGAAAAGTGTCACGATATTGCAACATGTCGCAATTTCATGACTCAAAGAGCAAAGAAAACATACAAAAGTTGAAAGCATCACGATTTCACAACAGGCATAAAAGAAAGCAAATGGAAGCATAAGTGTCATGATTTCACGACAAAAACTGAAAGCAAGTCTTCTATAGGAGAAGTGTCATGATTTCATGACAAAAGCAGAGAGGAAGGCTATGAAGATAGAAGTGTCATGATATTGTGACAGAAGTGAAGACAAATTATGTAGAGGCAGAAGTGTCACGATTTCATGACAAAAGTAGAAAGGAGGTCGACAAAGGGAGAAGTGTCGCGATATCATGACAAAAGCAAAGTTGATGCTAACAAAGACAAAAGTGTCGTGATATCACGACAAGAGCTTAGTTGAAGTTGACAAAGGCTGGAGTGTCATGATATCTAGACAAAAGACAAAATAAAGTGTATAGTTGCAAAGGTTTCGTGATATCGTGACATGTTGTAGTTTCACGACAAAAGCTATAGAAGAGTTACAGAGGCAGTTGAAGCCGACAAAGTTAAATGTGAGCCGACTAAGATTAGGGTTTGCAACCAACAAAGTTTAGGGTTGTGCAGCCAACTAAATATTAGGGTTACAACCGACTAAGATTAAGGTTTTGATCTTGAAAGTGTTATAAAAGGAAGGCTGTTTTGAAGAGTTTGTAGAGTTGTTAGTTGCGACATTCAGAGATAGAGCGTAGAGTGAGAAGTTCGATCACCAAGAGTAGAGTGCAAAATTCAATCGAAGTGTGCAGAATGAGCGAAGATTTGTGGTGAATTTTTCTAAATGCCATTGTGATTGCACAGATAGTGCAAAGATTGAAGTTCAACCAAATGTGGTTGTGATTGCATAGAGAGAGCAGAGGGCATAGAGAGCACAAAGGGCAAAGACGAATGTGGAGTGCTGTTGTATGAGGATAGAGGTGCATTGGTTCTTTGAGAAGAACTTGAGGACATATTTGGCAAGTCTTTGAGAAGGCTTGTGTGCAAAGGATTGATTTGTTCAAGTGTTGGATAGATCTGACAAACAGAGGAAGACTTGTACTAGATCGACTAACTATGTTTGTTACAGGTTGTTGAGCTGCTGTGGATGTGATCATAGAAGGAAAAGGTCTCTTAGGCTAAGCATTGAGGACAAGAGGTCTTTGGTGGAAAGGAGTTCCACGTGCTGGCAAGAGGTAGAGGCAGTTGATCTTCTTAGGGATCATTTTCAGAGAAGAGGGGAAGGTATCTCCTTTAAGCAGAGGCTCATAAATCCAGATAGAGGGGAAGGTATCTTCTTTGAGCAGAGGCTCATAAATTTTGTTTGGGGGAAGGTATATCCTTTGGGCTGAGGCTCATAAACATTGTAATTGGGAAGGATTCCCAAAGAAATTTGAGATAAATTTTAGAGAAAATTTTTGTGGACGTAGCCCAGCCATTTTGGGTGAACCACATTAAAATTGGTGTCACTTTATGGATGATATTGTGCATTGTTTTGATATTGCTTTGGGTATATTGCTTTACTATTTTGAAGTATAAAGGAAAAAGTAAAAAGAGGTCTTATACTGTTCACCCCCCCTCTTAGTATAAGCTTGTGTTCTTCAATTGGTATCAGAGCGGGTGCCTTCAAAAAGTTTAACAGCTTGAAGGAAAAGCTAGTAAAGAACACAATGGATCATTCAAATGGCAATGCAGCACCTATTATTGATGGGTCAGATTTTGGTCTTTGGAGTGCAAGGATGAAGGTTCATCTAATCACACTTGGGAATGAGGTTTGGGAAGTGATTGAAGATGAGTACACTATTCCTGAACATGGTCCTAATACTAAAGAAGAAAGGCTCCTACATCACAACAATTTAAAAGCAATGAATGTAATCTTGAAAGGCTTATAGAAAGCAGATCTCACCAAAGTGATTCACTACAAGACAGCTAGTGAAATGTGGAAACAGTTGAAGGTGGTTCATACGAGGTGATACAAATGTCAGAAAGGCCAAGTTGAGACACTTCAAATGTATGTTTGAACAACTCTAGATGAATGATGATGAAAATATTAGTGACTACATGCTTCATATGGATGAGGTTGTTAACTCCATGAAAGACTTAGGTCTTGAGCTTGCTAAAAATGATGTTTGTGATAAGATTTTAAGATCTCTTCCTAATAGATTTAGTGAAAATATTTTTGCTATTGAGGAAGCTAAAGATTTGGATAAGTTGAAAAAGGATGAGCTCCATAGTATACTTGTAGCATTTGAGTTGAGAACTCAAGTGAAGGTTGATGTCAAGAAAGAGGCAGCTTTCAAGGCTACCAAGAAATCCAAGGGTAAACAACTTCAAGAGAGTGATGAGTCTTCTAGTGATGAAGAGGCATATTACAACAAGAAAGGCAAGTTCTCTAGAAAGCACAAAAGCATGAAAAATATAAGATGTTTCAATTATGGAAAGTTTGGTCATTATGCTATTGATTGTACTATTCCTAAGAATGAAAGTGATGAAGATAAATAAGATTCTAAGAGCAAGGATTTTGAAAAGCACAAGTATCAAAGGAAGAACAAAGATGAGCACAACAATCAAGGAAAGAGGTATTCTCACAAGCACAAGAAGAGTTTCTACCTAAAAAAAACAAGTAAGTGTTCTAGTAGTGATAGTGAAAGTTCTTCAAGTGATGATGAAAATGAGATGTTGTTCATATCAGAAAAAGAGGAAGAACCGAAACATAGATTCATTATCATGAAATGTCTTAGATGTGGAAATTTTGGTCACCTTGAGGATGATTGTACAAATAATGATTTGGTTTCTAGTATGTATGAGGATGCTTCAGAAAACTATAAGGAAGATGCTTGTATGGTTTTTGAAAAAGGTAGCACCTCTCGTGATAAGAAATCTGAAAATGGCTTTGATGATTCAGAAAACAAACAAATACAGGATCTTGAAAGTGAACTTATTAATGCTCTTAGTGCTTTGAAAAAGGAAAGAAAGAAGAATGCTAGACTCAAGGATAAGTTAGATGAATGTTGTATGAAGAGAGATGATCTTATAGAAAATCATGATTTCTCTATAGCTAAGACACAAGAACTCAAGGATGAGTTAGAGTCTAAGGTTCTTGAGTATAGTGAGTTAGAACATAAAATGGCTTCTTTGAAAGAGGAAACTAAAGAGTACAAGGATAAACTTTACAGGTTTCAAGATAGCTCCAAAAAGGTTAAGTCACTCATCAAAGGTCAAAGAAAGACAACAGATAAAACAGGACTTGGTTTTGTTAAGCCACACAAGGAACAAGTTGGAGAGTCTAGTAAGAGACTCCAAAAGGAAGAGAGTTCTGATGAGGAAAGTATTTCAGATCATGAGTCCTTGAATGATAGATGCGTAGAAACATAAAATAGAATTTAGAATGAGAAGAAGTTTTCATGACCCAAGAGGTCAAATAAAGGAAAATTTCAAGGCAGATGTTTTGCTTGTCATAAGTTTGGTCACATGGCTTCACATTGCATGGCTCAAGTGAAGAAGGTAAACAACAATTTTAGAAGTGCTAGTTTCTTTCAAGGGTATTACTACTCTTGTCAATAGTTTGGGCACAAGGTAGTCTATTGCAAGGTAAGTAACAGGAACAGGTTTGATCAAAATAGGTTTGGTCAGAATAGGTTTGGTCAGAATAGGTTTGGCCAGAATAGGTTTGGTTAGAATAGGTGGATTCAAAGATCAAGTTTACCTCAGAGAAACAACATCATCAAGTGTTTCAAGTGCAACAATGAAGGTCACATAATTAGACAGTGTAGAGCTTAAATTCTAGAATACAAAAATAGGAATAATGGTATGATCAAGTCCAAGGATCAAGGCATGGACAAGAACAGGGATGAGAACAAGAACAAGAACAATGACAAGAACAAGAATATGGACAAAGAGTTCAAGAGAAGGCCCGACAAGGAAGTTATAGATGCTAATGATGATTAGTGCCAAATGGGAGTTTTACTCCCACCCCAAAATTAATCACCTCATCAGGAGGTGGGGGAGGGACTAAGCTAAGAGGCTCATTCTTAGTCCCAAGCCCCAAAGGTGGCCCTTTGCTATTGATGACAAAGGGGGAGAGATATGAGTAAGTAGGAGAGCTTCAAGTGAAGAGGAAAGCTTCAAGTTAGGGGGAGAAAAACTTCAAAGGAAGATTCTCAAGTTGTGGGCACAGTTTGTCAGTTGTTAGCACAATTGGTTTTAGTTTTGGCTCTTGAGAAGTGTTTTCAGTAAAGGTTTGCCATCAATGACAAATGGGGAGATTGTTGGCAATTTTGGGTACTTTGGGTACATTGCCTTTGCTCAAGAGTATAAGTTGTCATTGATGTCAAGAAGTTTTTGAAGGAATTTGATTTGATGTCAAATAATTTGTTTTGATGAAGGTTACGGCATGAAAGTTTCAAAGGTATTTTGCAAACCCCAAGCCGACAGGTTCGAGAGAAAGAGCTCGCAAAGAAAAGTGTCATGATTTTGTGACAATTTGCAAGAGGGATTGTATGGATGAAAAAGTTTCATGATTTCACGACAGGTTCGAGAGAAAGAGCTCACAGTGAAAAAGTGTCGAGATATCGCGACATGTCGGGTTTTCATGACCCAAAGAAAAGAAAAGCGCTAAGGAGAAAAAGTGTCACGATATCGTGACATGTCAGGTTTTCACAACCCGAAGAAAAGAAAAGTGCTAAGGAGAAAAAGTGTCACAATATCGTGACATGTCGGGTTTTCATGACCTAAAGAATAGAAAATAGCTAAGGAGGAAAAGTGTCACGATATCGCGACAAGTCGCATTTTCATGACTTAAGCAGGAGACAGAAAGCAAGTTAGAAAAGTGTCACGATATTCGTGATATCACAACATGTTGCAATTTCATGACTCAAAGAGCAAAAAAAATGTACGAAAGCTGAAAGCATCACGATTTCACGACAAGCAGAAAAGAAAGCAGATGAAAGCAGAAGTGTCACGATTTCACGATAGAAACTGAAAGCAGGTCTTCTATAGGAGAAGTGTCACGATTTCATGACAAAAGCAGAGAGGAAGGCTATGAAGACAGAAGTGTCATGATATCACGATAGAAGTGAAGGCAAAGTCTGTAGAAGCAAAAGTGTCACGATTTCATGACAAAAGCAGAAAGGAGGTCGATGAAGGGAGAAGTGTCATGATATCATGACAAAAGCAAAGTTGATGCTGATAAAGATAGAAGTGTTGCGATATCGTGACAAGAGCTTAGTTGAAGTCGACAAAGGCTGAAGTGTCACGATATCATGACAAAAGCCAAAAGAAAGTGTATGGTTGCAAAGGTGTCACGATATTGTGACATGTTTTAGTTTCGAAAAGCTATAGAAGAGTTACAAAGGAAGTTGAAGCCAAAAAAGTTAAATGTGAGATGACGAAGATTAGGGTTTGCAGCCAATGAAGTTTAGGGTTGTGCAGTTGACTAAAGATCAGGGTTACAACTGACTAAGATTAAGATTTTTGATCTTGAAAGTGTTATAAAAGGCAGGTTGTTTTGAAGATTTTGTAGAGTTGTTAGTTGTGACATTTAGAGATAGAGCATAGAGTGAGAAGTTCGATCACCAAGAGCAGAGTGCAAAATTTGATCGAAGTGTGTAGAATGAACAAAGAGTCATGGTGAATTGTTCTAAGTGCCACTGTGATTGCATAGACAGTGCAAAGGTTGAAGTTTGACCAAATGTGACTATGATTGCGTAGATAGAGCAGAGGGTGTAGAGAGCACAAAGGGCAAAGACAAATGTGGAGTGCTGCTATATGAGGACAGAGGTGCACTGGTTCTTTTAGAAGAACCTGAGGACAAATTTGGGAAGTCTTTGAGAAGGCTTGTGTGCAAAGGATTTATTTGTTCAAGTGTTGGACAGATCTGACAGACAGAGGAAGACTTGTACTAGACCGACTGATTGTGTTTGGTACAGGTTGTTGAGCTACTATGGACATGATCATAGAAGGCAAAGGTCTCTTAGGCTAAGCATTGAGGATAGGAGGTCTTCAATGGAAAGGAGTTCCATGTGCTGGCAAGAGGTAGAGGTAATTGATCTTCTGAGGGATCATTTCTAGAGTAGAGTGGAAGGTATCTCCTTTGAGTAGGCTCATAAATTTAGACAGAGGGGAAGGTATCTCCTTTGAGCAGAGGCTCATAAATTCTATTTGGGGGAAGGTATCTCCTTTGGCACAAGGCTCATAAACATTGTAATTGGGAAGGATTCTCAAAGAACTTTGAGATAACTTTTAGAGAAAAGTTTTGTGGACGTAGCCCAGCCATTCTGGGTGAACCACGTTAAAATTGGTGTCACTTTGTGGATGATATTGTGCATTGTTTTGATATTGCTTTGGGTATATTGCTTTACTATTTTGAAGTATAAAGGAAAATTTAAAAAGAGGTCTTATACTGTTCACCCTCCCCTCTCAGTATAAGCTTGTGTTCTTCACAAACTTGAAGCTACAAACCTTGCATTTCATGCAAGAATACGTGGGGACAAATAATCAAGTTGAAGCTAGATTAAGTCATTTACTACACCTTGATGAAAAAATGGAGGAAGCCATGATTCACATGAATAAACATCAAGAGGTTGTTAAAATATGGTTTGACAGAAGGGCCAAAATTAAATATTTTAGGATAGCATACTTGGTCTTACCATGGGATAAAAGACATGAAGAGAAGGGAAATCACCAAAAGTTTGATTGTCTTTAGTTAGGCCCTTATCAAATTTCAGAAATCCTAGGAAAAAATACCTTCAGATTAAGAACTTTAGATGGGAAGGATCTAGCGTTACCAGTTAATGGGCATGTTTTAAAGCACTATTTTAGCCCTTAAGTCGTAGGATATTGGAATTATATCTTTCTATTTTAGTATGAATTTTCAAGTTTTTGTTTCTTTTTATTATTTAAGTTGTGTGTTTATTTGACATGTTTGTTTGTCTATATAAAAAAAAATGATGAAAAAGTTGTCTTGAGATGCTAACTTATGTTCTAGATCAGGGAAATATGGAACATTGGAATTATGTTGTAGAAAGCTCCACAAGAAATACAAATAGTTTAATTGTATCGTTTGAAACTTGTGATGCATGAAGTAGTCAGTTTTATATGGAAATATTTCATCTGCAATTCAAAAGACAATGCATTCATACTACATCTCACTTTGCATATACATGCCATCTTAGTTGCATATGCATTTTAGATACAAATCATTAAAGTGTGTCAAATCCTCTTAGGGTTATGCTATAACATAAATAAGAAGAAAATCCTAAGGTTTGGAACTGAGTCTCGAGATATCTAGAACCAAGCACATTTTATACACATTAAAAAGGATCTTGAGAAAAATTATCAAAACCTTGCTTGGAAGAAAAGGTCAGGTGAAAATAATATTTCATGTCTATCTTATTATGCAACATGATCCTTAAAACAATGGTTTTTACCTCTTCCATAAAGCTTAAAGCCTAAAATAAGAGTAGTAAGGATAGGGTTAAATCCTCATCAAACTTAGGTTGAGGATCCAACTCCCCAAAGCTCTAATTTGACCTACATGGAGTAGTAATGATAGGGCATAATTCTCATCTCACTTAGGTTGAGAATCTGATTCCCCAAAACTCCTATGTCTCATTTCATCATAAATATTGGATTGGAAGGATCATACTACATGTCCTCTACAAAGGATGGGTAGTCATCTCCAAGGTCCAAGAAATAAAATTAATATTTCCAAATTTTCATCTAAATATTGGATTGGAAGGATCATACTACATGTCCCTAGCAAGGATGGGTAGTCATCCCCAAGGTCCAAGAAGTAAAAAAATTAATATTTCCCATTTCATCTCAATATTGGATTGGAAGGATCATACTACATGTCCCTAGCAAGGATGGGTAGTCATCCCAAAGGTCCAAGAAATAAAATAAAAAGAATGAATGAAGCTAAATCATGGATTATGGGGTTAAGTATGCCCATGCATGGTAGCATGTCTTGTCTAAAAAACAAGACCACTGACTGTTCAAAGGGTTAGACTAGCATGACCATTTCTTCCATAATTGGTTAAATTATTTTGCTCAAAGTGAGGTAATGAATTCCAAATCAGAGTAGTAAGAATAAGGTTAAATTCCCATCTTGGTTAGGTTGAGAGTCTGATTTCCCAAAGCTCTGATTTCACTTTAACTTGCACATGGGTTCAAGATAGTAGTGACTCATAACCAACTTTGGGATCTAATAAAGTAATTCATTATACATATAGTTGATCCTAAGAGGGTTTGATAATCTTGAATGTTTGTGTATGATACTAGAAGGACTATGCATTTATAAAATCAAAATCTCTAAGCATATTTATTAGGTTACACAAATAATTCACAATCTCACATATGCATTCATGTAAAATTGACGATGGAATGTTGATCAATTTCAAACGATAGGGAATGAAAAACATTGCACACACCGAGCTAATACTTAATAATTCTGATGATTCATGTATTTCTGATCTATTGGCATTTGTTTATATTTCTTATGTACTAATGTCTATTTTTGATTTTGTATACTTCCAGGTTGGGTTCTCACCAAAATGCTCAGGAGCATTTGAAAGCAGAGTCGCCATTTGTTGTGGCTGATCCACAACACACCCCAAAATTGGGGACCCACATTTTTTTGCATGCTTTCAAAGACCTCAGTGGCCCAGATGCTAAAAAAATCAAAGGAAGAGCAAAATATCACAAAAAGAAAAAGTGTCATGATATCGTGACATGTTGCTCCATCGTGGATAGAAATGAAAAGTGGTCATGATATCGCGACATGTCATGTTTTCGCGGCCAGAAATGAAAATTTGTGATATCACATGTCATGTTTTCATGGCTAGAAAAGAAAATTTGTCATGATTTCATGACATGTTGCTCTGTCGCTGCTCAGAAAAAGAAAGTTGTTGCGATATCGTGACATGATACTTCCAAGAAAAAGAAAGTGTTGTGATATCACGACAGGTCGCATTTTTGTGGCTCAAACAAGCAAAATGTAGTAAAATGGAAAATTGTCATGATTTCACGACATGTCACGTTTTCACAGTTGAGAACAGCAAAATGCATCTTGAAGAGAAAAATGTCACAATATCACATGTTGTGAAATTGTGGTCGAAGGCAACAAGAGAAGAGTCAATGCAGAAGTTGTCGCGATATTGCAACATGTCGCTATTTTGTGACCTGAAGACGAGATGAAGGGCAGAGAAAAAACGTCATGATATTGTGACACGTCAGGTTTTTGCTACAAGAAAGTGAGGAAGGAGCAAATTGAAAGAAAGTGTCACAAAATCATGATAGGTTGTGTTTTCGTGACCTATCAACGATAAAGGAGGTAAAGACAAAAAAATGTCATGAAATCGTGACATGTCTCATTTTCGCTATTCACGATGACTGACAAGCTAAGCAAGGGAAATGTGTCATGAAATCATGACATGTCACATTTTCACGGCTCCAAGCAGCGAGATGGTACGAAAAAGAGAAAAGCATCGTGATTTCATGACAAAAAATAGCCAAGTGGTACGAAACAAAAAATTGTCATGATTTCATGACAAAAAGTAGCAAGATGGGGCAAAAGAGAAAAGCGTCACAATTTCATGACAGAAAGCAGCCAAGTGGTACAAAACAAAAAATTGTCACGATTTCATGACAGAGAGCAGCAATATGGGGCAAAAGAGAAAAGCATCACAATTTCATGACAGAAAGCAGTAAGATGGTGCAGAAGAGAAAAGTGTCATGATTTCACAATAGAAAGCAGCAATATGGGGAAAAAGAGAAAAGCATCGTGATTTCACGATAGAAAGCAGCAAGATGGTACAGAAGAGAAAAGTGTCACAATTTCATGACGTGTTTTCGTGGCTAGGTGCAACAAAACACAGCCTAAAGTAGAAAAATGTCATGATTTTGTGATAGGTTGCACCCACATGACCTGACAGCAAAAAGTTGTCACGATATCATGACATGTATCATTTTCATGATGCAGGAGGACGAATGAGGCTACTGACAAAAAATGTCACGATATCGCGACATGTCTCATTTTTGCTATGCATGGTAGAGGGGAAAAGCTGTAGATATAAAAATGTCACGATATCACGATAGGCTGTTTTGTTGGTTTTCACTACAGGTTGTTATAGAATATGCAAAAAAGTGCATAACACGTGGCACAAAGATGTCAGGACTATGGTGTAACACTTCAAGGCTAGCAGTTACATTTCATGGAGAAGATCAAACGTTTGACATCCAAGCAGAAAGTCAAAGACAATGAAGAGGTGGGGAAGACAAAACGATGCAATCTGGGAAATGAAATGAAGCATCATAGAGCAAAGCAGAGAGCCACACCAGAAGGTTTAAAAGCAGAAGCACAGGACGGGTGCAGGGGTCAAAAATTGCTACTAGCAGAGTTGTAGAGCCAAAGGCAATAAGCCATTCTAGGCCTGCTTTGGAGCGTTTTCCTCCACTTGTTCTGGTTTTATCAAAATTGGAAACATTCTATCATTGTAAATTGAAACATTCTTTTAATACAGAATTACAGAGAGTTGCATCTCATTGGCAAGAAAGAAGAAGTCATTTTTTGCATGCAAAATTGAATGTTTATCTTTCCCCTTTCAAATTTTTAGGTTTATAGGTGAAGTTTAATGCAAATTCTCTTGGTTGCTTCATGCGAATGCCTAAATCTGAAAACCATAGTTAAGACCCCAAAATCCAGCATCTAGCTTATCTGGATTGTGCGAGTTTGCAGGTTCAATAGGTTAGGTTGTATGCAGAAAACCTCATTATATTCGGTTTTGTCAAAGTGAGATTGTAGCATTCTGAATGTAGTTTAGTTCATTCTCTTTGCATTTTTATTCTCAATTCTTTATTTTTCTGCATTTTTTACCGTCATTTCAAATAAACAATTGAAAATCTACTAAAGCTCGAAATCGAAAATAGATTCATCATTAAGATTGATTCACTTTGAGTCCATTGCAATTTCAGAGTAAAATAAACCATAGTGCCCCTTGTTAATAGTTACTTGCAACCGCTAAGGTATTCCCAGCATTCAAATTGAACAGTATTATTGGTGCAAAAAGCTAACATAATAGAAACCTTGGAGAATTTACTTGTGTAATTTCTTTGCAATCAGAGGATTTGGGACTCAAATCCTATAGGAGAGTGTGTTTTCACAACTGGGTGAAAATACCACTCAACACCATGCTAATTTGACACACGTACCTTCTCAAGCCTTGCAGTCGATCTAATCAGTTTGGCCTTTTTTGTAGTGGGGATTTGACCTAATTGGAAATATTTCCCCTGCATCGTATGGTCATCACACATTCATTTTAATGGCCATAGAGTACTTGACCAAGTGGGTGGAAGCAATTTTGCTAACCTCTACATCTAGATCTTGCATTGCAGAGTTTATTTTGCATAACATCATATGTCATTTTGGTATTCCATACAAGATCCTGTCAGATAATGGGACACCATTCAAGAACAAAGATGTGCATGCTTTGACCACAAAGTACAAAATCTAGCACAGTTTTTCAACACCCTATTATTCGTAGGCGAATGGGCAAGCAAAGACATCAAACAAAATGCTAGTCACCATTCTTAAAAAGACAGTTGTAGACAATCATAAGGATTGGCACATTCAGATCTCGCTTGCCCTATGGGCTTATCGCACTAGCATCCGGACACCCACTAGGGCAACCCCATTTTTGCTAGTGTATGGCTCCGAGGCAGTCATGCCTCTTGAGTTGGAAATCCCTTCCCTACGCATTTCAATGCAAGAATTCATCAATGATGACACTGCACGACAGGCCCGATTAGATCAATTGATGTTGCTTGATGAGTGACATGTTAATGCTCTCGAGCATTTGCATATCTATCAAGAATGACTTAAGAGAGCATACAACATGAAAGTCCACCTCAGGGAATTTCAAGTTGCTGACTTGGTCTTAAAAGAGAACCAAAAAAATTCTAATTTGTCGTCCCATATATGGGACAAGTTCACGGCAAACTGGTTAGGTCCTTATGTCATTGATAGTAGAATAGGACCTGGAACATACCGGATTGCCTCTCTTCTTGAAGGAATCAAGGAAACATAACCCTTGAACATCAGTCATTTGAGGCCATTCCACATCTAGAGAGCCATAGTCCAACTAAAAGCTCCAAGGATTCTCATAATTGCTTGGTCAAATCCAAAAGATCCAAGGATTCTCATAATCGCTTGGTCAACCCTAAATGCCCCAAAGGTATCTATAAACCCTTTTGTCAAATCCAAAAGCTCCAAGGATTTTCATAATCGCTTGGTCAACCCTAAATGCCCCAAAGGTATCTATAAACCCTTTGGTCAAGCCAATAGCTCCAAGGATTCTCATAATCGCTTGGTTAACCCTAAATGCACCAAAGATATCTATAACCCCTTTGGTCAATCCAAAAGCTCCAAGGATTCTCATAATCACTTGGTCACCTCCAAAATGCTCCAAAGGTATCCATAAACCCTTTGGTCAACACCAAAAGCTCCAAGCATTACCATAATTGCTTGGTCAAAATCAATATTCAAAAATAAAACAATACAATCATCAAAAATCACAAAAACAATTGCCTTTCAATTCCATGCATACTCAAAAAAAAAAAAAAAATCAAAAATCACAAAAACAATTGCATTTCAATTCCATGCATACTCAAAAAAAAAAAAAAAAAATCACAAAAACAATTGCATTTCAATTCCATGCATTCTCATAAAAATCAAAATACAAAAATATAGGTTGCATTAGGCATCGCATCCATACATTATATATTTTCTAGGTCATACAAATCAAAAGCACCATAGGCTGTCATTACTTGGCAATTCCATCATTTTCCACATCAAATCCATTTTCATAAACGCATACATCCAACATATCACCATTTTCTTTTAGCATAGTCAGTTGTCTCCTAAATGTATATAGGGTTTTCGTCATTCAGCTGTCTTTAAATTTCTAGCCAAAAACTATACACAGTTAAGCAGATTTTACATGGGAAAGTTTTACTTGGATCATGCCTTGTTACGTAGCATCCCAACACAAAATTAAAACACATAAAATAATTCCTAAGTTGTGTGAATGCAAGTGAAACCTACAAAGCAGTCTAGGGTACCATAGGTGACAGATTAGCCTATTCATCCCCCTATGCAAATGGTTCCAAAATGTTGAGAATTAACAAAAGGATGAGCTCTTCCCTATCCATTCACCTTAATAAACAGTGGTTTTTACCACTACCAAATCCCAATCCTAGTTGGTCCCCAAAGTTGTAAGGATTCGTACTATCCGCCCCTAACCAGGATGGGTAGTCATCCCTAAGGCCTAAAAGATCAATGCCCTTACTTCATAATCTCCATTATCCCATTGGTTCCCAAATTCATAAGGATTTGTACTACACGTCCTTGCACAAGATGGGTAGTCATCCCCAAGGCCAATCGGATCAAGGCCATTCACAAGATCAAACTTACAAAGCTCAAAATACAAAATCAAATAACAGTGGTTATCACCACTATTCAAAATCTTTGCTCAAAAAGAAAAATAAATGGTGATTTTCATCACTATATAGACAAGCAAGTCTCCCAAATCATTTAGCCAACAAATAACCTGAACTTGAATCCCTGGAATTCTCAGCATTCGACAACCATCTAGGTGATCCTCATTATAGGTTTGGTTGATAGCCTACCTGGTAATGGTGGTATCCTAACCGCATGATGATATGTCTGTCACATTAGCTTTGCATGTGCACAAACCAATGTTTGCATGTGGATGAGCTAGCTTATGGTACCTTAGATTGTCACATGGATTAATCTTGCTAAATACAACAACAGAGTTAGTGGAGCTAATTAGGTGATCCTCAGTATAGGTTTGGTTGATAGCCTATCTAGCACTGATAATATCCTAAAAAATACCACATAAATGAAATCAATTGCACACATAGGGATGTGAAATAACTTGGTTAAATTCAATTTAGATTTATACTTGGTTCAAAATTCTTGCGAGATAAATGTATAGTCTTGGTCAGTTAAAATATCTGCATCTCATAAAAGCTTAACCACATTTTCAAACAACTGGTACATTTCATTCCGTACATCACCATCAAAAAATAAACAAAATACAAAAACAAAGTTTTCACATGCACAAGCATTCCACAAAGTTATCCCATTAATATAGAAAGTCATTCAAATCTTGTACAGTCTATGGTGCATCGACAAATCATCAACAACTCATTTCATTCATTCCATATGCATACATCATACAAATTAGACCCATCACATTCATAATTGCATATGCATACATCAATGTAAACACATATACATAAAAATAAATCATAAAAAATGTATAAACACCAAAAAGAGTCATCTGTATATATATATATATCATAACCAAAATGCCCACAAGCTACAATGAGCTGGTCCTCGGACCTCGCTACCAAAACCTAAAAACTCAAAAACCCCAAGCCTAGGGCATCGACCACCATGATCACGCAGGATCGGTGTGATGGAAACTACCCCCTATAGTGTGGGTCCTATGGGAACTCTCAAGGTGACTGCTGCTCACCCCTACATCACACCCACTAGCGCCTCCCTCATCTAGCCGCCTGTGATGGGATGATGCTGACTATTCAGTCCTGTTGTCTCTCATATGATATGATGACCCACCTATAGGAGGCTCATGTATTCATCCAACAAGGTGGATAATATCTCCCTCCATCTCTAGTCGATGCCATCTCCAATATGACTCTCGTCGGCCCCAATCTGCCTCTCGTCGACTCCACTCTGCCTATCGCTAATGATAGTAAGCTACTACATCATCGCGCTATGCCAGCTACACTCACAAGAGATCCCTCTCCTATATAGCATCAGTATCCCCCTCCTATCGATGAGACATAGCCCATGCACTCTCCCACTCTGCCAATTGAGTCCGTAAGATATCTCTCTCCTGCATAGCCTCTCCTAGCTCCCCATATCGCCTTCATAGTAGGTCCTCCAATCGTGCTATCTCAACGTTGAGCTTCACCTCCACATACTTCAAACCTGCTTGAGGCATAGGTGAATCCGGGATAGCAACCTACTCTGGCTCCCACTACTTCGAGATGTCCTACATCTCTGGCTGGTCTGGTAACCCAAAATCCCCTCCAACATCCTCCACCTCTACCATGTCCTCATCATCATGTGGAGCACCCAACCCTCATCTGGTACCTCTACGAGATGTAGGTGGAGGATATGGTACTTTTAGTCTGTCCTCATCATCACGTGGAGCACCCCAACCCTCCTATCAACCAGCGGGTGGTTTGCCTTCGGGCACCCCCTACTCTATTGCAGGTTTATTCATCTTACCCTGGAACAAATACCAAACTATTGTAGGTTTATTTGTCCTACCCCGGGATGAATACATATTTGTATCGAATTTGGTGATTGTTTCTTTTGCAGTATTTTTCTAGTTACATGATTATGTTTCTGTCAAATTTTTAGTCTATTTAGATGCATTTTAATCATCGTTATATTTATCTTTTATATTCATTAACAGTAATCTTTCATATTTGTGAGTTTCATTATCATACACAGGTGCTATTGATGAGTTGTTTCTTTGAACGTAGGAGGAGCAGCAAGGATTAAAGATTTATCAATACCAGTGGCGGCAACACTTTGGCTCGCCCATTTCACATGTGGTCACGTGGAAGGAGGAACACTAAATCCATGATTGTAATTGAAACTATGTTAACGCTCCTACCCCCTAAAAGGGAGGAGACGTCTTTGTAACCGAATTGGAAGAGTATAAATAAAAAGGGTTGTGCTTTCTATATTTCCTTTTATCTCATTTAAATTCGTCACTTTTCTTTCATTTCATGCATTTCACTTTATAGCACCTTAAGCGTTAACTTTGGGTTTTGAATACATTGCATTAGTTTTCCTTTCAATCTTTCAAAATCTCATGCTTTCAGACTACATATTTCACTAAACTAGACTTGCACTTTGCTTTTCACCAAATTAGGGTTAGAGAAGATGATATCCCTAAAATTACTTTTCATACGCATGAGAATCATTATGAGTTCCTAGTCATGTCCTTTGGTATCACTAATACCCCTTCCATTTTTCAAAGTCTCATGAACCATGTATTTCAATTTTTTTTTTCAAATTTATCCTTTTGATGATATTTTGCTATACAAAAATCTTGGGAGGATCACCTAGTTCATGTTTACAAAGTCCATCTATTACAAAAGGAAAAAATCTTTGTTAAAATATCCAAATGTGCCTTTGGGGTCCAAGAGGTAGAATATTTGGGACATATAGTATCTCATGAAGGAGTCAAGGTAGATCCTAATAAAATCAAATCTATTCAAGATTGGACCTTACCCAAAACTCTTTAAAATTTTTATGGATTTCTAGGACTCATAGGTTATTATAGAAAGTTTATCGAAAACTATGGTAACATTACTATGCCTCTCACTACTGTTACAAAAATGGATGTTTTTTTTGACTAAATCTACTTCTTAAATTTTTCAATCAAAAAATGCTATGTGTTTGAATCCAATTTTGGCCACTCCTAATTTTAGAAAAACTTTTGTCATTGAGTGTGATGCTTCCAATAAAAGTATTGGAGTTATTTTAATGCAACATGATCACCTATTGGTGTTGGAAATTTTTAGTCCCTAAGATAAAAGTTGTCATTGATGTCAAAAGGACCTACGTAAGTAAGCACTATGATTTTGCTCCACAAAGAGCTTCATGAGAAGCAAAGGTTTTGATCAAAGGTTCTAGAAGGGACACATGGCATTTGGTTCCAAAAGGAGCTTCAAGGGAAGCTTAGTAATTTTTTTTTTTTTATGAAAACCAAGGAAGGCAAGGAAAGGTTTTATTTAAAACCAATGGATGGCATATTTGAAATGGTTTTTTTTAAAACCCAATTTGGATTTTTGTTTCATCGAAAAATGTGCCCCGGTGATGGAGAAATTTAATTTTAAAGGTTTAGTTTAAATTTTAATTTATTTAAAATTAAAATTAAATTTTGAAACTTAAATAAAAGGTTTGTTTCCTCCTTTCTTATTGGCACCATCGATGTCATGAGGGCAATGTTAAAAGAACCGATGTATTCACATTGAAGTATGGCTTATATAAATAAGGCAAAGGTTTTCCATTTAAAAAACTAAGGAGGGTCGCATGATTTTCGAAAACCCAAAGTGCTTGGCATCCAAATATTACATAGTGGAGTGTGATGTGGGAAGTCAAGTCATGGAAGGTCAAATTTTTGACACCTTGTGAGGAAAGCACACATGACTTAAGGAAGAGAGTGCCCAAGGTACTCACATGGGCAGTGTTAGCTCACACAGCTTAGCTGCTGCTTGGCAGCATGGTGGGAAAAGGTTCAAAATTCCAAGGCCCTTAGAGGGCTCCTTTGAGGTATGCACTTTGAATCTGATATTTGTAGGGGTAAATATTTTAATTAAAATATTTGCTTGCTAATGTTTGATTATAATTTTTGTGGGAGATATAAGGTTGAGCAAGCTTTAATATTTTTCTTTGATTATAATTTTTGTAGGAGATATAAGGTTGAGCAAGATTTAATAATTTAATAAGGTTTGATATTTGATTAATGTGAGATATTGCCTAAGAAATCTTTGTGATTATTTTTGAGTGCAAAAGTGTTGAATGTAAGGATATAAATATATGATTTATTTTATGGTATAAGTGGTTTGTGGAGTGACAAGGTTATGCAATGATTTGATTTATTTTATTTTATGGTACAAGTGGTTTTAGGAGTGATAAGAAAGTTGTGCATTAATTCTTAAGAGGGTTTTCTAATTAAAAGTCTTGGTAAATATTATTGTGAAGTGGAGTAATGTTGATTATTTTGTGATCTTCTAACCCTTGTAAATATTTGCAAAAGAATATTGTGATTGTGGCAGATTTTCAAAGATGTTTCTCCATCTTCATAAAATGTATGGGCACATTATCCTATTGATTTATTATGGTGGTTGATTTCTAAAAATATATTTGGAGTGAAAAGTATTGATTGTGGTTTCCTTTTCGAAATTGATTGGTTTAGTGCTTCAAGGTTTTTTGGATTGAGAGTTGTGATTAAACCTTGTTTTATAAGCATTGTTGTTGGAGCCCATTGGTTGTGCAAAGAACTTGAACTTGAGTTAGAAGAGAACATGAGTATAATTTTTATGTGATATTTGTGGTTGAGCATTTTTAAAAACATTTTGAGTTGGTTGATACATGCTTGGACTAGGGTTTGTGAGAAAGGGTTGTTCATCGAGGTGCTTGGTTGAGTTGAGTTGATTGAGCCTAGTCAAGTGGATGCATGTGGTTTTTCAAGTTCCATAAAATAAACTATTCTATATTCTTGATTTGAGTTGAGATTGATATTTGAGGATAGAACATATAGAGTCTCTAATAATTCTCTTTATGCTTCTATGAAATTGATTTGAGTTGAGATTGAGATTTGAGAATAGAACATATAGAGTCTCTAACAATTCTCTTTCTGCTTCTATGATATCGAGTTGAGATATTTATTGAGCATTAAGTATAGAACATATTGAGTCTTTAAAATTTTTCTTTATGATTCTATGATATTGGACAAGTTTTGTGGGAACTTGTTAAGTAGATTTGAGACAAGTCTTTCAGAAAGCTTGTAGACTAATTTTGAGTAAGATTTTGTAGAATCTTACTATGCAAATTTGAGCAAGTCCTAGAGACAACTTATTGAGCATATTTGAAAAAGTACTATAGAGGAATTATTGAGAATATTTGGACAAGTCCTAGAGAGGACTTATTGAGCATATTTGAACAAGTTCTGTGTGGACATATTGAGCAGATTTGAGCATGTTTTATGTGGACCTATTGAGTAGATTTGGACAAGTTTTATGTGGACTTGTTGAACAAATTTGGACAGGTTTTATGTGAACCTGTTGAGAATATTTGAGTAGGTTCTGTGTGGACCTATTGAGCAGATTTGGAAAAGTTCTGAGTGAGATTGTTGAGCACATTTAAGAAGGTTATGAGTGAACCTATTGAGACAGAGCTTTGGATGTGTCAGAGTATAGAGGATAGAGACTCAATGGATATATATCTAACAACCAAGACAATTAAATATAGATCTGAGTGAGGGGTCCTCAAGTGGAGAGATCCACTAGTCAATGTAGCAGAGAGACAGAGTCTTCTAGAAGATCACTATCTAGAGAAAAATGGGAAAGAGTTCTCCTATGGAAGAGATTCATGAAATTGAGATTAGAGGATCAACATATCATTTGGATAGAGGTACATAAATATTATAATTGGAAGGATTCCCAAAGATATTGATTGAGAAAACTCTAGTAAAATATTTTATTTGTGGAGTATCCCACATTGGGTGAACCACGTAAATTATGGTGTCTCTAATGTGTATGGTGTTTTGTGTATTGCTTTGATTAATGCTATTGATACTGCTATCTATACACTGTATAATATTGAATTAAAAGAAAAAGTAAAAAGGGGTCTTATACTATTCATCCCCCTCTTAGTATAAGCTTGTGTTATTTAATTGGTATCAAAGTCAGTTCCTTCAAAAAAAATTTAATAGCTTGAAGGAAGATCCTAAAAGAACACAAATGGCAAAGAAAGGCAAGAATAGAAGCATGAGATACAAGAAGAAAAGAACACGTATGGTCATGAAAAAAAGGAATATGAGTTTAATATTGTTGTGTTGGGAGGACAAATAGAAATATATTCAAGAGATCAATCAAGTAATGGAGAAATATCTAGACTGATAAAGTTTTATACCAGATATGGGAACATAGTGATGAGGGTCGTTGTTCATTCATCATTTACTCATTATGTGTGTCAATCTAGGACGGTGTCCGGAGGCTATATACGATAGGAGGTGTTACAGTTGCAGGTTCAGTTTATCTAAGAATAGGTTTTATTGGTGGATCAGTTAGCATTTTGGGGGTTTTTTTGTGACCTTTAACTCCTAAAAAATGAAATGAACTCCTATTTACTTTTGCATAAATAGAATTACAAGAAATGAAATGACAGAATCTGAAATTGCAGAAAATGAAATATTGCTAAATTGAAATGACTAAAAAGTAAATTGCAGAATTGAAATCACACATAGTTGTAGAAAAATAAACTAACTACAATTCTCTGAGCATGTTCTAAATCTAGAAATTCAAATTAACATCTATTGCAAAACTGGAAATGTCACAAATCTGGAAATTGTAGTAAAATGACAAAAAACTGGAAATTGCTGCAAATCTAAAAAATGATAGAAAACTTGAAGTTGCTGCAAATCTGAACAAAAATGTTGAAATTGTATGGAATTATGGAAAAATGCTATCAAGACTAAAATCTGAATTTAAAGCTGCTATAGAAATGAAACTGGCAGAATTCTACTAACCTGTTGCAGCAAGGAATTAGCAATGTATTCTGTCATAAGATGCCTTCCTCTGGTCCTACAAGTGGCCCTTGCTTCCAGAACCAGATGAAGGTGAATATTTATGCTAAGAAAACCTAAATACTAATAATCAACTCAACATGCCAATTGAGAACTAAAAACTGCACCTTTTTATTCAATCTGGAAATGCATTACAGTAATGCAGGAAAAACCTATAGATTACTGTTCTGATACAAAAACAACTGCACTTTTTATTTCTCTATGTCTCTTATACGACTATATGCCTATATTCTATATGCTCAATCATGCTGGGAGCTCTCTTATTTATAATATTATGCTGATATACTTGATTACTGATTTGCAGGGATTTAGAACTGTTTGCACAACTATTTCCTAGAATGCATGAGCTTGCTTTGTCAAACTTGATCTATTCAACCTTATTAAGCTGCATTCATTAAGAAAACTAGTTAACATGAGCTAGGACAACTTTCTAGTCAATTTTCAATACTTTCCTCTATCGATCTGTCACTTTTTGACCATCTTCTATTGTTCCTGCGCTATTCCCTATTCCTGCGCTATTATTCCTGCACTACTCTAGAATAACAGGAAGTGAGATTTAGTTATTATTTCATGCTCCAAACATGTAGGGAAGAAGTATTTGACTACCTAGAATGTTTTTCTTTATCTTGTATGTCCTTTTTGCATTGGTGGCACGTGCTGGAGTGACTGTTTCCAAGCCCTGCTATAAATGTACAACTGGCTGGAACTGTCACAGTCATAGTCTATTTTCCTACATAGTCAGCTACAAAGGACAAGGTCTTTGATGCATTTTGCACTTGAATTAGTTCAAATAGAGGAATATTACTATTAAGCACCAAACATTCAACAATTACTATTAATTCTGAATCACTACTGATAAATTAGCTAAAAAATAGGTGAAACTGCAAAAAGAAATAGTAAAATAGAATATATGCACTTATCATTTCAAAATATGCAAATATCAGTACATAATGCATTTTACCCAAAATTAGCATAAAAACATAATAAAAAGGGTGATTCAAATAATTAGAATGTATCCAAAAAGTGTTCATAGATGATGCAATTCCTAGCCTCATCATTTTCCTCCCAACTTATGGTAATCCATGTCCTCATGCATTTTGTGTAGCTACTGAGGCACATAGGTCCAGATCCAGACATATTTCATGAAATTTTAACAATACACCACCAATTTTGTAGAATCCACTGACTGTTTTTACAGACTGAAACCATTGTTGTAAGTGCTCATTAGGCTATGGATCATTATCAAAGAAATAGGGGATAAGAGTTATGACTATGGGCATTCTGTATCTTAGCCCTATCCAATATTCTTTGATTTCTGAAATAATGTGTATAATACCTTCTACCCTTCTCCTTGACCAAAACAGGTTAATGGGAGAAATTGGCTCCTGTTTCTGTAGGGAGATAGACAATTCATCCCATCTATTCTTATATGCTACCATAGCATCATCAAAGAAATCTGCATAAAAAATTTGAAATTGAGTTATACCTTTTTACAGATTTCTTAGATAAAGTTCTCATTATAGGATCCCTCATGAAGGAATAACGATTGTTGGTACAGTCCCTATGATTGAGAGGAGCAGGCCTGACAAGTAAAACTACCTATGATTCTACGTTCTTAGCTATCTTCTTCTTTGAGTCCCAATAAATATGATTTTGTAAGGTGGACATAAAGGCCCTTAGTTGTAAATCTCCTGTATATAGGTGAGGAAGAAACATACTCTCTGTTGGCAAAAAGAAGTTATGTAAGAATAACTCACATATTAAGTTCTGCTGCTCTACTAGACTCTACACAAAGGCTTCCACAAATTTTGTAGGAGTGGTCAACTAGTGAGGGAGCTCAGAAACCAGTCTCATAATCTACCAACGTAGGTACCTCTCCTTGCATAGGAGGCTGTAGAGCCTAGGTGGTCTTCTACACTGTATTGCATACTCTACAATTTGACATACATATTTTACTTATGTTTTCAACCTGTTGACTTCTGTTTCTTTCTCTACTAGTTTGGCTGTGGCAGAGTTCAAAGTTGCAATTTTCCCTTCTAATTGATGACACCAAGTGATCCAATAGGCTAGGTCTTCTTTGTACCTAGTCAAGGGAACTGTGTTTGGGGGACTCAAAATTGGTTGCATCTGTGCCACTATGTTGACCTGTACACCAACTTCCATAGTTGATGTTGCTGTTGGCAAATCTGTCTATGTTCTCTATTTTTAGGGCTTTTTAATCTTCAGCGTCGAAACTACTTGGGAACATGCAAAATGTTGTGGCAGTGTTTATGACATCATCAACCCCTAATTTTTTCTTGATTTTGTTATGGTTGTCAACTTTCACGTGCTGCATGGAATCCAAGACTTGAACTTTCCATTTTCCACCAAATAAATCATCGCAGGACATGTGTCATAAATTTTTACATGAAACCCATTCCTACCCTTAATGAATTATTCTTGGACTTAGTGATTTAAATAGTTCATTCCTATGCTTTGGAAATAAAACAGTCCATTCCTACACTTTGGGAATAAAACAGTTCATTCCTGCGCTTTGGGAATAAAACAGTTTATTCCTGCGCTTTTTGTTTGCTAATTTCGACGTAGTTTTCACTTTTGCATTCTAGAGAAGAATTTGGTAGAGGTATTTGTTAAACACTTTCTACTTTTGATTCCCCTTTTTACATGCTTTATACTAATCAAGGATATATACACTTATATACTAATGATTTACTCTATTCAAAAAATGAAAAGACACATACCTGTTAAAACCATTTTATCTACATTTCAGGATGCTCCTGCTAAAATTTCAAGCAAATCAATCTTTGAACTAAGGTAGGTGCAATCTAAAAATAGATGAAACAATGGTCATGGAACAATGAGGGTGAAACCAACTAGGTAAACATGTCGGAACCCCGGTTTTCATGTAAACCCAACTCAGGACCGCCTCAAAGAGGTTTTCACTTTTCGAGTTTTTATTTATTATTTTTTTTCTCTTTTTTTTTTTTAATAATTTGTATCATTCTGCTGAATTCCAGATGGAAGAAGAGATTTCTTCCTAGATGTGTACATCCAAACTTCCCAATTCCTTGAGAAATTCCTCCTTGTTTTTTGGTTTATGGTACATACGAAGACGATGTCCATTTACCACCAATTTGTGTTGTGAGTCATCGATAGGTGTAAGGTGAATAGCTCCATTGTCAAACACTTCCTCAATTTGGTACGACCCAAGCCATCTGGTCTGCAAATTTCCAGGGAAGTCCTTGTATTGTGAATCAAACAAAAAGGTCCAGTCACCTTGCTGAAATCTTCGCTACTGAATGTGACTATCATGCCACATATTTCTTTGTGCTTGGATCATATCCATTTCATGTAGGGCATCCATGCGTAGTTCATCCAATGCATCAAGTTACAGAATACGATCTTCTTATGCCTGCGATAGATCAATACCTACTTCTAGAGTAGTTCGAAGAGTTAGTAATTCAAACTCAATAGGCAAAAGCAGTTTTTTTCCATAGACCAATTCATAGGGCGTAAATCCAGTGGTAGATTTCCAAGTGGTATTATAAGCCCAAATAGCTTCTGGTAATTTGTCCAGCCAATTTCTTTTATGGACTGCTACTATTTTGGTCAGAATTCGTTCTAACTCCCTATTCGTCAGTTCAACTTGGCCATTGGCTTGTGGATGATAAGGTGAGGATTTTCTATGTTTGACTTGATAGAGTTGAGTGAAGTTTTCAAAAAATTTTGAAGTAAATTGGGGCCCTTGATCAGTTGTGATGGATTATGGGGCTCCAAAATGCAAAAAAATCTGTGAATACAAAAAATCAGCAACTTTTTCTTCTCTAGCATGCTTAAAGGCACGAGCTTCTACCCATTTGGTAACATAATCAGTACATACCAAGATATGCACTTTGCCTTGGGAAGAGGGATTAATGGGTCCTATGAAATATAAACCCCATATTTAAAATGGTTATGTTCCTATTTGAGGTTGTAATGGCATTTCATTAGTAAAGGTAGGTTTTCCCATTCTCTGGGAAGCATCACAATGTCTAATGTACTTCTTTACATATTTATGCAAATATGGCCAATAATATTTGGTTCCCAAGATTTTGCAAATAGTAATTTTGACTGAATAATGCCCTCCTAATGGTTCATCATGGCATGCCCGTAGGATATCATATATTTCATCCTGGTGGATACACCTACGTAAAACATGATCAAAACTGCATTTAAACAGTAAGCACTCTATCCATTGAAAAGAAGAACTTTACTTAATTAACTATTTATTTTGTTTGGGGGTAGAGTGAAGAGGAATCTTCCTTGTAGCCAAGTAATTAGCTATATCTGCAAACCATGGAGATTGTACAAAAATAGAAAACAACTTTTCATCTAGAAAGGTATCTTCTACAACTTCCCTTGTATCTGCATTTGGTATTCTTGACAAGAAATCTACAACTACATTAGATTTCCCAGGCTTGTTTACTATGGTAACATAAAATTCTTGTAATAGAATCAACCAACGAATAATTCTTGCACTAACCAATGGTTTATTCATCAAGTATTTGATTGCAGTATGATCTATATGGATGAATACTTGGTACCCTATGATGTAGTGTTGAAATTTGTTAATAGCATATATTACAACCAAGAATTCTTTTTCGATAGTAGTGTAGTTTTTCTTAGCTCCTGTCAAGTTTTTACTGATATAGTAAATAGCATAATGCTCCCCATTGTTAATCTGTCCTAACACAACTTCTATAGCGGTATTGGAAGCATCAGTTTGAATATTAAAAGGTAACCCCCAATTAGGACCTCTTAATACAGGTGGAGTGGTTAACTTTTCCTTCAAGTCTTCAAAAGAAGTTTGACATTTGAAAGACCAAACAAATTCAGAATCCTTCATGAATAAAGCAAACATAGGATTTGCTATAGTGCTGAAGTTAGCAATGAATCTATGATAAAAACCAATGTGCCCTAAGAAACTGCATACATCAATTTGAGTTTGTGGAGGAGGGAGATTTTTGATGACTTCAATCTTCTTAGGATCAACTTTGATTCCAAAAGAAGAGATATGATGTCTAAGGACAATTCCTTCCTCCATCATTAAGAAGCATTTCTCAAGATTCAGAGAGAGGTGGTATGTTTCACAATGAATCAACACTTTTTCAAGCTATTCTAATGCATATTCAAAACTATTTCCAAACACCGTGAAATCATCCATATAAATTTCAACACTTTCATTGGTTAAATTAGAAAAAAATTGCTAAAAAAACTCTCTAAAATGTTGCTGGAGAATTACATAAACTAAAGGGTAAAACCCTATAAGAAAAATTTCCCTAAGGACATGTAAAGGTAGTCTTTTGTTGGTCTTTTGGGGCAACTTGTATCTGGTTATATCCGCTGAAACCATCAAGGAAACAAAAAAATTTCTTTCCAGCAAGGGTATCCAATACTTGGTCTATGAATGGTAATGGGAAATGATCCTTATGTGTGGCCTTATTCAACTCCCTATAATCCACACATACTCTCATTTTACCATTTTTCTTTGGAACAATGACCAGTGGTGAAACCCATTTACTGTCAAAAATTGGATAAATGAATCCAACATCTAAGAGTTTTTCAATTTCCTCTTTCACAATTTCCTTTAGAGCAGGGTTCAAACGTCTCTAAGGTTGCCTTACTGGTTTTACATTTTCTATGTATATCCTATGTGTACATACCTCAGGATGAATGCCAGTCATGTCTTTATAATTCCATGCAAAATTTTGAACATGTTTTTGTAAGACTACAAACAACTTGGCTTCCTGGTCCTCAGTTAGCCAACTATTAATGTTTAGAAATTTACCTGGATGGATTTCAATTTTTTTGATCCCTAGATAGATAGAATTAGCTACTTCATAGTTACTGATTAATGCATTTAATGGACAATGGTGTGGCTGTAGAGTATGAAATACTCTAGAATCTGTCTCAAAAATGATACCTGATGGGATTAGAGGACATTTGAAGGTGTTAAAGAGCTGATGATGCCATCCATGTGGTAGAATGAATGATCTTTCCTGATTAGGCATGGATGACAAAAATTCAGAATTTTGTTCCTCCTCTTGCCACAACAACCGATGAACAAGAGTTTGATCATCAGTTAGTCCTTCCGATTGTAATGTTTCAATTAGGACAGTTTCACTCTCAAATATTTCTCTCCCAGGTGTTGTGATTTCCTCAATATGTTCTTTTACTACAACTATAGCCAAAGTAGCAATGGTTTTCTATTCTTCATCAGATTCAGGATACCAAATTTGTCCAAAAAATTTAGTTGAAGGTTGAGCTGGTGGATACAAATAAATTTTCTTTATGTCAACACCATTAGAAATGGTCATTTCTCCTAACCTGTAGTCTATAAAAGTAGCTGTAGTAGCCAACCAAGGTCGTCCTAGAATGATAGGGTATCCATTGACTGATTTCCTAGGCTGCAACACTAAGAAGTCTACAGGATATTCCCAAGATGAGACTTCAATGGCTACATCTTCTAGGATACCTTCAGGTTTAGCAACTGACTTAACTGCCATTTCCAAAACTGTGGTAGTAGGACTGAGATTCTTGAGATGCAATTTTTTCATTATGTCCTTAGTCATAACATTAATTGCAGCTCCAAGATCAATTAGCACATTAGTAATTTGCATTAATCCAATAGTAATTGTAACTATTGGACTACAGGGGTCACTATATTTAGGAGGAACTAGTTTCTCGGACAATAAATTAGCTAATTTTCCTTCTACCTGAACAATTTTAGGAAAGGCCTTCTTTTTACCAGGTTTCTTGATACATAACTCTTGAATAGTTTTTTTGAGTGAAGGCACATCCCTTATTGCCTACAACAAAGGGAGAGAAATTGACATCTTTTTAAGTTCTATCACTAATTTTGATTCAGGGGCAGTATCAATATGATCAAACCTTTCAGGGTATGGTAATGCTACTGGAGAAGATTCCTGCATTTTTTTTGTTACTTCATCTTTTTGTTTTTGTTGCATTGTCTCCTGATTTGGAGGTTCTTGTTTCTCACTTATTTCTTCAATGTTGGGTGGAATAGGTTCAGGTAAAACCTTCCTTGAATGCAACTAGATGTTACTACAATCAAGTACATGAACTACAGCAGAATCTTTAGACTCAACCTCATAAACATGGGTTGTTTGTCTAGTATTATTTGGGTTAGTCACAGGCTGAGCTGCGAGTGGAGGTTATTTTACTGGTTGCATTTGTTGATGTTGTGTTCTTCCCTAAAAATTTGGATTAGGAGCTGGCAGCAAGTTTTGAGTTTACCCTTGATACCTTTGCTATCCTTGATATGGTGGATATTGTTGTCCCCATATTTGTCCTTACTGTGCCCACTGTGGATGAGTTGCATTCCATGGTGGATTCATCCATCCAAAATGTGACCAATCTAGAGAAGTTGTCCAAGGTTGGTTCGAAGGTTGTGCAAGGACTTTTGCATGTCCCCATGGCATGTTCATATTCGAAGGAGATTGTCCCTAGTTTGGAAATTGAGGAGCATTGGGATATTGTGTATAGCCACCATCAGATCTCTGCCCAATAGCATTAAGTTCTTCTATTTGGGTGCCTAAAATAAATTTTAGATGAGGCAAAAAAGGACATCTATATGTTGAATGTTCCTTGGAACAAATTCCACAAATAGAAGTTTTGTTAAAAGGACAATCCTGCAGGGCATGTTTATTCCTGCATCTTGGACAATAAATTGCCAAAGGTGGTGTAGAATTGGATTTTGTGTTTCTCTCACCTAATGCAGAATTGAGTTGAACAAGGATATCAGTTTTTAAATTAGCCATTTCCTCCATTAAATCCTTTATGTCATTATTGCCAGAATTTCTTTTCTTTCTCCATTGGTGAGTGCGGGAATAGTTTCTACATAACTCCACAATATCGTCAAGATCAATTTGATCTATGTCTCCTTTTCCCATTAAATCTAACACTTCCCTAGATTCATCCTGCAATCCTCTTAAGAAGATAGGCTTTAAGAAATCAGGTTCTATAGGACCACATCTCTTTTGGACAAAGGCAAAGCGATCAAGGTAATCCTCTAAACTTTCATATTCTTCTTGCTTGATCTAAAACAACTCATATTTTTTGTTTTGTACTCTACAATAATCCTGATATTTATGTAAGAATGCAGTCTCCATGTCATCCCAACTACGGATTGAATTAGGTTCAAGATTACTCATAACCATCAGAGAGCAGCATCCTTAAGTGTAGAAGGAAAAAATTTCAATTTTTGATTATCATTTATGTAGTCATAAGTCTAACATAACACTTTGAATTCAAACAAAAATTGATCAAGATCTTCTGAAATAGTTCCCCTAAAAATTGGAAATATGGATGGAGAAATAGTTTTCATGGGAGCATCTAAAGCTGGATCCAACCATATGGGATATTCAAAAGTCTTAGGAGGATCATCAACATACCCACCTAGTGGTGGTAGTGGTGCTGCCATAGTTTTTTTCTTTCTTGAGTTTGATGTGGATGGTTCAGAATTAAGGGAATGTTTAGCAGAAAGTGCTACAAAAAGTTCTTGCTTTAATCTGTCCAAATATTCAGTTGGTGAAGAAGGTATTTCTTGCTCTGGAAATTCTTCATCTAATCATGAAGAACGCCTTGGTGGTTTAGAACTAGTCTTGATAAACCTCCCTCTTTCATTCTTGGCCTATGCATTCATGCCTATTCACTAAATAAACTGAAATGCAGTAATTCAAAAATTGCAACACAATTCTTGACCTGTTTCACTTTTCCTAACAACATCGATTGTTCCTAAAAATTGGCAATATGGATGGAGAAATAGTTTTCATGGGAGCATCTAAACCTGGATCCAACCATATGGGATATTCAAAAGTCTTAGGAGGATCATCAACATACCCACCTAGTGGTGGTAGTGGTGCTGCCATAGTTTTTTTCTTTCTTGAGTTTGATGTGGATGGTTCAGAATTAAGGGAACGTTTAGCAGAAAGTGCTGCAAAAAGTTCTTGCTTTAATCTGTCCAAATATTCAGTTGGTGAAGAAGGTATTTATTGCTCTGGAAATTCTTCATCTAATCATGAAGAACGCCTTGGTGGTTTAGAACTAGTCTTGATAAACCTCCATCTTTCGTCTCTTGGCCTATGCATTCATGCCTATTCACTAAATAAAATGAAATGCAGTAATTCAAAAATTGCAACATAATTCTTGACCTGTTTCACTTTTCCTAACAACACCGATTGTTCCTCGATAATGATGCCAAAAATGATGAGGGTCGTTGTTCATTCATCATTTAATCATTATGTGTGTCAATCCAGGGCGGTGTCTAGAGGCTATATACGATAGGAGGTGTTACAGTTGTAGGTTCAGTTTATCGAAGAACAGGTTTTATTGGTGGATCAATTAGCATTTTGGGGGTTTTGTTGTGACCTTTAACTCCTAAAAAATGAAATGAACTCCTATTTACTTTTGTAGAAATAGAATTACAGGAAATGAAATGACAGAATCTAAAATTACAAAAAATGAAATATTGCTAAATTGAAATGACAGAAAAGTAAATTACAGAATTGAAATCACACACAGTTGTAGAAAAATAAACTAACTACAATTCTTTGAGCATGTTCTAAATCTAGAAATTCAAACTAGCATCTATTGCAAAACTGGAAATGTCACAAATCTAGAAATTGCAGTAAAATGACAGAAAACTGGAAATTGCTGCAAATATGGAAAATGACAAAAAACTTGAAGTTGCTACAAATCTGAACAAAAATGTTGAAATTGCATGGAATGATGGAAAAATGCTGTCAAGACTAAAATCTAAATTTAAAGCTGCTAAAGAAATGAAACTGGCAGAATTCTGCTAACCTATTGCAACAAGGAATTAGTAATGTATTTTGTCAGAATATGCCTTCCTCTAGTCCTGCAAGTTGCCCTTGCTTCCAGAACCAGATGAAGATGAAGATTTATGCTAATAAAACCTAAATACTAATAATCAACTCAACATGCCAATTGAGAACTAAAAACTGCACCTTTTTATTCAATCTGGAAATGCATTACAGTAATGCAGGAAAAACTTGCAGATTACTATTCTGCTACAAAAACAACTGCACTTTCTATTTCTCTATGTCTCTTAAATGACTATATGCCTATATTCTATATGCTCAACCATGCTAGGAGCTCTCTTATTTATAATATTATGCTGATATACTTGATTACTGATTTGTAAGGATTTACAACTATTTGCACAACTATTTCCTAGAATGCATGAGCTTGCTTTGTCAAACTTGATCTATTCAACCTTATTAAGCTGCATTCATTGAGAAAATTAGTTAACATGAGCTGGGACAACTTTTTGGTCAATTGTCAATACTTTTATCTATCGATATGTCACTTTTTGACCATCTTCTGTTGTTGCTACGCCATTCCCTATTCCTGTGCTATTATTCCTGCATTGATCCAAAATAATAGGAAGTGACATTTAGTTATTATTTCGTGCTCCAAATGTGTAGGGTAGAAGTATTTGACCACCTATAATGTTTTACTTTATCTTGTATGTCCTTTTTGCATTGGTGGCACATGCTGGAGTGACTGTTTCCAAGCCCTATTATAAATGTACAGCTAGCTAGAACTGTCATAGTCATAGTCTATTTTCCTGCACAGTCAGCTACAGGGGACAAGGTCTTTGGTGCCTTTTGTAATTGAATTAGTTCAAATAGAGGAATATTACTATTAAGCACCAAACATTCAACAATTACTACTGATTCTGAATCACTACTGATAAATTAGCTAAAAAATAGGTGAAACTGCAGAAAGAAACAATAAAACAAAATATATGCACTTATCATTTTAGAATATGCAAATATCAGTACATAATACATTTTACCTAAAATTAGCATAGAAACATAATAAAAAGGGTGATTCAAATAATTAGAATGTATCCAAAAAGTGTTAATAAATGAAGCAATTCTTGGCCTCATCACATAGGTCACCATGCAACTTATTATTGACAAGAATGTTTTGTTTGTGGTAAACTTGGACATGATACAAGATAGCAGTTAAGATGAATATGATATTATCAGAAATGAAATCTTAGATATTGGTTCAAGAAAGGATAACGAGGATGATCAAAACATGTATGAAGAAGAAAATCTACTTTCAGTAATAGAAGAAAAAAAAGATGCTTTAGAAAAAATAGGGGAAAGCCACTCTTAAGGAGCTTATTGAATTTAAAAGAGAGAATTTAGAATTTAAGGCTCAAATACAAGAAGATGAGAAATGTAAGACAAAGCTTCTACAAGATATCTATGACTTGATAGATAAGGTTGAAAAAGCAAGAAGAGTTGAAAAAGGTATAATTTAACAATAAAAGGTAAAAGAAATAGAATATGAAAGGCTTATGGTTACTCTCGAAGAATTAAAAAGGGAGAACTCAGGGTTAAGGGTTCAAGCTCAAGAAGATGAAAAAGTAAAAACAAAGTTTCTACAAGAACTCATCAAATTCAAAACCAAGGCTGAAGAAGCAAGAAGGATTGAAGAAGGTATGGCTAAAAAATTAAAGGTAAAAGATCTAGAGTGTGAAAGATTCAAGCATGATATAGTTTCACTAAGGATGGAAGTAAAAGGTTCTAAGGACAAGCTACACAATTTAGAGAAAAATTCAAGGACCTTGGAAAGGACTATCAATCAACAAAGGTCATCAGTCACCATAACAGGACTTTGTTCTAAAGAAGAACAAGGGAAACAAGAAGCAGAAAAAGGAGATCCAAGATCAAACACCAGAAAAGAAGAAGATTCAAAAGAAGTAAGTAAAAGTGGGAGTGAGACATCAAAGAATGAGTTGGAAAAAAAGAGTTCAACAAAGAGAGGAACAATACACAAAGAAGATACATATGGAACATCAATCAAAATAGGAGACCAATGAGGTCAAGACAAGGACGCTTCAATGGAAAATGATTTGCATGTCATAGGTTTGGGCACATGGCTTCACAATGCAGGACTCATGAAAGATAGGTATTTGGAAAAGAACAATTTTTCCAAGGTTATTGCTACTCATGCAATGGTTTTTGTCACAAGGCAATGAATTGCAGGATTACTGATAGAAGAGGATATGGCTTCACTACAAGAAATCCTAAGACAATTTCACATCCAAGGAATAATAACATTAAGTGTTATAAGTGCAATAATGATGGTCACATAGCAATATGGTGTAGAGAAAATATTCTAGAAATAGGCATGAATAGGAACAAGAACATGAATAGGGACAAGAATATGAACAAGAACAGGAATATGAATAGAAACAAGAATATGAACAGAAACAAGAATATGAACATGAATAGAGACTCAGAAAATAATAATAACATGAACAAGGATGAGAACCAGAACAGGAACATGCATGAGAATAAGAATAGGAATAGCAACAGAAGTGACAATAGGAATAGGGATGATAACTTGGAAAGAAATAGTGAGAGGATTCAGAAAACCCACAAAATAAGAGAGAAAGATAAAAACATAGATCTATGCTTTCGGGGAGTAGAAATATTCCCACCCCAGAATTAACCACCTCATGTGGAGGTGGGGGAGGAGCTAAGATAAGAGGTGCATTCTTAGCCCCAAGCCCCAAAGGTGACCCTTTGCCATTGATGTCAAAAGGGGAGAGATTTATCTATTGCGGAGATATTTGATATGATATTTGATACTTGAGAGAGCATTGAGCCATGGAGAGAAAAGTCCTAGGGGGAGCCGAAAAGAAGGTCATGTTTCAATAAAATGAATATGGGTTGCCATCAATGACAAAGGGGGATATTGTTGTACATTTTGAGTCCCTAAGCTAAAATTTGTCATTGATGTCAAAAGGATCTATGTAAGTAAGCACTATGATTTTGCTCCACAAAGAGCTTCATGAGAAGCAAAGGTTTTGATCAAAGGTTCTAGAAGGGATGCATGGAATTTGGTTCCAAAATGAGCTTCAAGGGAAGCTTAGAAAAAGGTTTTTATGAAAGGTATTATTTAAAACCAATGGATGATAGATTTGAAATGGTTTTTTCTTAAAATCCATGTTGGCTTTTCGTTTCATCGAAAAAGGTGCCCCGGTGATGGAGAAATTTAATTTTAAAGGTTTAGTTTAAATTTTAATTTATTTAAAATTTAAATTTAAATTTTAAAATTAAATAAAAGGTTTTTCCCTCCTTTCTTATTGGTGCCACCGACGTCATGAGGGCAATGTTAAAAGGGCCAACGTATTCACATTAAAGGATGGCTTATATAAATAAGCCAAAGGTTTTCCATTTAAAAACCTAAGGAGTGTCGCATGATTTTCGAAAACCTAAAGTGCTTGGCATCCAAATATTGTGCAATGAATTTCATGGAGTGTGACATGGGCAATCAAGTTGTGGATGGTCAAAGTTTTGGCATCTTGTGATGAAAGTGCACGTGACATAAGGAAGAGAGTGCCTAATGCACTCACATGGGTAGTGTTAGCTCACACAGCTTAGCTACCGCTTGGCAACACGGTGGGCAGAGGTTCAAAAATCCAAGGCCCTTTGAGGGCTGCTTTGAGGTATGCACTCTGACTCCGATATTTGTAGGGGTAAATATTTTAATTAAAATATTTGCTTGCTAAGGTTTGATTATAATTTTTGTGGCAGATATAAGCTTGAACAAGATTTAATATTTTGCTAAGGTTTGATTATAATTTTTGTGGGAGATATAAAGTTGAGCAAGCTTTAATATTTTAATGAGGTTTGATATTTGATTAATGTGAGATATTTCCTAAGAAAGCTTCGTGATCATTTTTAAGTGCAAAAGTGTTGAATGGAAGGATATAAAATATTTGATTTGTTTTATGGTATAAGTGGTTTGTGGAGTGACAAGGTTATGCAATGATTTAATTTATTTTATTTTATGGTACAAGTGGTTTTAGGAGTGATAAGGAAGTTATGTATTAATTATTAAGAAGGTTTTCTAATTAAAAGCCTTGGTAAATATTATTGTGAAGTGGAGTAATGTTGATTATTTTGTGATATTATAACCCTTGTAAATATTGGCAAAAGAATATTGTGATTGTGGTAGATTTTCAAGGAGGCTTCTTCATCTTCATAAAAGGTATGGGCACATTATCCTATTGATTGATTATGGTGGTTGATTTATGAAAATATATTTGGAGTGAAAAGGATTGATTGTGGTTTCCTTTTCGAAAGTGATTGGTTTAGTGCTTCAAGGTTTTCCAGATTGAGAGTTGTGATTAAACCTTGTTTTATAAGCATTTTTGGTGGAACCCATTGGTTGTGCAAAGAACTTGAACTTGAGTTAGAAGAGAACATGAGTATAATTGTTATGTGATATTTGTGGTTGAGATTTATTGAAAACATTTTGAGTTGGTTGATATATTATTGGACTAGGGTTTGTGAGAAAGGGTTGTTCATTGAGGTGCTTGGTTGAGTTGAGTTGATTGAGCCTAGTCAAGTGGATGCATGTGGTTATTCAAGTTCCATAAAATAAACTATTCTATATTTTTGATTTGAGTTGATATTGAGATTTGAGAATAGAACATATAGAATCTCTAAAAATTCCATTTATGCTTCTATGAGATTGATTTGAGTTGAGATTGAGATTTGAGAATAGAACACATAGAGTCTCTAACAATTCTCTTTATGTTTCTATGAGATTGATGTGAGTTGAGATTAGGATTTGAGTATAGAAAATATTGAATCTCTAAAAATTCCATTTATGCTTCTATGAGATTGATTTGAGTTGAGATTGAGATTTGAGAATAGAACACATAGAGTCTCTAACAATTCTCTTTATGTTTCTATGAGATTGATGTGAGTTGAGATTAGGATTTGAGTATAGAAAATATTGAATCTCTAACAATTCTCTTTATGCTTCTATGATATCTAGTTGATATATTGATTGATCATTAAGTATAGAACATATTGAGTCTATAACAATTCTCTTTATGATTCTATGAGATTGGACAAGTTCTATGTGAACTTGTTAAGCAGATTTTAGACAAGTCTTTGAGAAGGCTTGTGGACTAATTTGGAGTAAGCTTTTATGGAAGCTTGCTATGAATATATGAGCAAGTCCTAGAGAGGACTTATTGAGCAGATTTGAACAAGTCCTAGAGAGGACTTATTGAGCAAATTTGTACAAGTCCTAGAGAGGACTTATCGAGTAGATTTGAACAGGTTGTGTGTGGACTTGTTGAGCAGATATGAGTAGGTTCTGTATGGACTTGTTGAGAAAATTTAGATAGGTTTTGTGTGGATTTTTTGAGTAGATTTGGACAGGTTCTATGTGGACCTGTTGAGAAGATTTGAGTAGGTTCTGTGTGGACCTGTTGAGCAGATTTGGACAAGTTCTAAGTGAGCTTGTTGAGAACATTTGAGAAGGTTATGAGTGAACCTATTAAGACAGATCTTTGGAGGTGTCAGATTATAGAGGATAGAGTATCAGTGGATAGAGATCCAGCAAACAGGATAATTGAAGACAAATCTGAGTGAGGAGTTTTCAAGTGGAGAGAGATCCACTAATTAGTGTAGCAAAGAGACAGTGTCTTCTAGAAGATCACTATCCAAAGCAAAAGGGAAAAAATTTCTCTTGTGGAAGATTTCCATGAAATTGAGATTAGTGGATCAAACTATCCTTTGGATAGATGTACATAAATATTATAATTGGGAAGGATTCCAAAAGAGATTTATTGAGAAAATTTTAGTAAAATATTTTATTCGTGGAGTAGCCCACATTGGGTGAACCACGTAAATTGTGGTGTCTCTATTATGTATGGTGTTTTGTGTATTGATTTGATTACTGCTATTGATACTTCTATCTATAAACTATATAATATTGAATTGAAAGAAAAATTAAAAAGGGGTCTTATACTGTTCATCCCCCCTCTCAGGATAAGTTTGTGTTCTTCAATTGGCATATGAAATTAAGCAACTTTCAGGTAATAATTTGGGATGGTCCACTTATTAGAAGGAAATGCTAGCTATTTTACATGCCATAGAGAAATGGAGGAATTATTTGTTGAGTACTTTTTTTTATCATTAAGACTAACAATAGTATCTTGAATCATTTCTTAGAACAACATCTCTCATGCCCTAAACAAAATAAATGGATGACCAAAATTTTGGGTTATGATTTTATCATTGAGTATAATAAAGGTAAGGAAAATGTGGTGGTTGATACTTTATCTCATGATGTGTCTATCAATTCCATCTCTAGTCCTTGTCCACAATGGATTTTTAAACTTCAATAAGAATGACTTACTAATTTAGAGACCACTCAAATCATTCAAGATATAAAAATAGGATCATCATTACATTATTACTTTTCATATTTGGATGAAGTGCTTCACAAAAAACATTATATTTATATTTCTCAATATTTAACTATTAAGTCAATGATTCTCCAAGAATTTCATGCATCTCCTCAGGCGAGACACTCAGGATTCTTGAAAACATACCAACATGTGAAGCAATTATTTTATTGGAAAGGATTAAAAGTAGATGTCAATATGATTAAGGTTTATTATGAGGTATGTCAACGTAACAAATAGAAAATAGTTAAATCTCTTGGATGTTACAACCCTTACCTATCCCTAATCACCAATGGGAGCACATATCCATTGATTTCATTAAAGGTCTTCCCAAATTAGAGGGTAAAATAATGATCTTTGTGGTAGTAGATCACCTTTTCAAGTCTGCTCATATTTTTTCACTACACCATCCCTATTCAGTAAGTAAGGTGGCCAAGGTATTTTTTGATTCTATTTTTAAGTTACATGCTATAACAAAAATTATTGTGAGTGACCGTGACCCTATATTCACTAGAAAATTTTGAAAGGAATTGTTTCATCTTAGTGGTACCAAGTTAAGTATACCTTCAGCTTTGGAGGGATTGGCATAATCAAGAGGGTGTTGATCATTTTATTAGGTAGTTAGTTTGGATGGGTTCTACCATTCTTCTTTGGAATATTTGGAATGAAAGGGCCAACCAAATTTTTAATCAAGATAGGAAGGATATTCACTATATTTGGCAAAAGACCATAGCCAACTTAGTTGAATCAGTCCATCAACTCGTTAATGACCCCAAAAACTCCAACCAAAGATGGGATCAAGTTATATAAATATTGAATATTAAATATTCTAAGGGCATCCAACTTAAATGGAATGTGAGTATTAGTAAGATGGATAGGACAAGAAATTAGTAATATCCTCCTAAGGATTTTGGAAAAGTCAATACTGATGGAGCCTCTAGAGGGAACCTTGGAAAATCCAATGTGGGAGGAATTGGTAGACTTTCATATGGCTCCCTAGTTTTTACTTTTTTTGAGAATTTGGGTATTCTTTCCAATAACCTTGCTAAGGGGTATGGTATCCTAAGAGGCCTTCAGTAGGCTACTAAGATTGGATGGGAAAAGTTGTTACTTGAATCTAACTCTCAACTTATGATTAATATTTCGAAGACTCCTTCTAAGAATCATAAGGTTGATTGGAGAACAAAAATAATTATTGAGAATATTCAATTAATCCAGATGGGATTTTTGAAAGTTGATTACAATCATGTGGTCAAAGATCAAAACAAGAGTGCTGATGCTTTAGCTAATTGGGCTTTGGATAAAGGTGATCTTACTTGTTATGGCCACCCTCCTAGATGGCAGGCTTCTCAAATTAGGGAAGCTCTTCTTTCTATCATTTCTTTGGATGGATCCAGTTCTGAAGGTACCTAGTTTCTTCTTGTTTTTTTTTGCTTCTCTTTGGTTCATTTAGGTTTTTTTAGTTCCCTAGCTCAAACTAATTTTTATTTTGTTTCATCTATTGATTCTTGCCTTAATAGTCTTCTGGCCTAGATATGTCATTGTTATGTTCATTTTTTTTTCTTTTTTTTTGTTTTTTTTTTTAGTGTTTTAAGGTGTATGTGTTCTTTTGTTTTGTTTTTTTTGTGTTCTTTGTGTTGTTTTTTGTTGCATTGTCTCTTTGTTTGTGTTAATTCATATTTTTTTGTGAGTGTTCTCTATGTTTTTTGTTTTTGTTTATTTTCTATTGTTGGTTGTTTTTTATTTTTATTTTTTTAATATTTTAGGTTTTGGTTGTGTTTAAATTTTAATTTTTTTTTGGGTTATGTCTTTGTAGTGTTCTGTTGTTTTTGTCTTGTTTGTGTTTTGTTATGTGGTTCGTGTTGTGGTTTATTTTATCTTATTGTGTGTGTTTTTGGTTGTGCTTTTGTTTTTGACACACTCAAGGAGCATGTTTTTTATTTTATTTTATTATTTTTGTTGTTATTTACTTATTTTTAAATTGGTTCTGTGTGTTTGTTTTCTCCTTGAGTATATCAAATGTGGTAGGCCAGGTCCGAGTCCTAGGAATTTTTGGCAGAATAGATACCCCTGCTTCCTTGGGTCTTACCCGAAAGTGGCATCCCTTTTGGGATGTTTTTCACAAATAAAAAAAATTTAAGTATACCTTCTTCATATCACCCTCATTCTAATGGTCAAATAGAGATTGTTAATAAATATTTGGGTACTTTCTTTCATTTTTTTCTCTAGATAAGCAATATTACTAGGTTCAATGAATTTCATTAGCATAATGGTGGTATAATACTACTTACCATTTTACCTTAAGATATCTCCACTTCAAGATTTGTATGGTCAAAAGCCTCCATCAATCATATAATATATTCTAGGATCTTTCGAAGTGGTCCAAGTATATGATTTTTTACAACAACGTTAAATTATGCTTCAAATTCTTAAAAATAATTTGACCTAGAACTAGACCTGTATGAAGAAAAAATAGGATTCACATAATTTTGAATGATAATTCAATGTAGGATATATGGTAGTTTTGTAATTACAATGTTATAAGCAATTGTCCTTGAATATCAAGTCTAATAAGAAGTTGTATTATCAATTAGGGTTACGCATAAGGGGTTGGACTCAAAATGTACTTGTAAAAAATGACAAATCTTAATCAAAATGGAGGTGAATCATGGAGAATCCTAAGAAAATCAAATCGAGTATCTTCATACCAAAATTTGGGGTATTTGAACCCCTAAAATATAAGATCATATTTGGAGAAAATTTTGACCTATTAAATCATATTATAACTTCATAAAAATACCACCATTAGATCAGGCTTGAAAAGAGCTTTCCAACGAGTACAAATATACCTATGTTTAGATATATATTGTGGCAAATTTACCCTAAGAAAACATTGGTCCTTAAAATTTTAGGCGAATGGGCTGACATCGAGGGTTCTCATATTCGCCAATTTTCAATTTTGAAAATCATAATATTTGCCCAATTGGGGAATATTCACCACTATGAATAACCCTGTTCTCAATTTTATGAGCCCTACAATGTGGCTCATTGCATTGGTGAAGTGACATATCAATTGGATCTTCCACCCTCTTCCTACATATTTCTAGTATTTAATATATCATGTCCAAACAAGTTATTTGCATAAAGGTGTTGTCCCAGATAAAGCTTCCATTACTTGATGAAGAAGGTAAAATAACTTTATATATTGAAGAAATATGGTGGTCCAAAGTGTGTCATTGTTTTTTTTTGAAAAAATGAAAAACTTGTATTAAAACAAGAACCAGAAACAAGCGGGAGAGAACACATCCCAAGCCAGAGCCACAAGCAAAACAACAGGGAAGGCGCACCAAGGCAAGGCAAAGAACCGCAAGGCACAGAGAACAGAAGGCACGAAACAGCAACAGGTCACGAAACCGTGACATGTCACGAAATCGCTACAGGAAAACCCAACACGGCCACGAAGGCACCAACAGGCGCGAAAACGCGACATGTCGCGAAATCGCGACATGTCGCGAATCATGACATGTCGCGAAATCGCGACAGGAAATGCCCCCGATAGCCACCCGCAGAAAGCGTCGCGACATCGCGACAGAAAAAGAAAGCAACTAACAAGCCTCAACAAGGTCGCAAAATCGCGACAGAAAACCACCCAGTCGCAAAGGAGCCAAACATGCCGCGAAATCGCGCAAGAAAAACGCCAGAGACCAGGAGGGCACAACCTGTCGCGAAATCACGACAAAAACCAGCACAAAGAAGCATCATCACAACAGGTCGCGAAATCGCGACAGATAACCACCCAGACGCCAGGAAGGCAGGACCTGTCGCGATATCGCAACATGTCGAGGAATCGCAAGGCGCGAAAACGCGACATGTCGCGATATCGCGACATGTCGCGATATCGCAACAAGACGCGGGATCGCATCACGCGATAACACGACATGTCGCAATAGCGCAACATGTCACGGAATCGCGACCCGCGATAACGCGACATGTCACGAAAGCGCAACATGTCACGGAATCGCGACCCGCGATAACGCGACATGTCGCGATATCACGACAGAAACCAGCCGGAGACTACAAAGACTCAACCTGTCGCGATATCGTGACAGAAGCCAACCAACAGCCGCGACAGGGCAACATGTCGCGAAATCACGACAGAAAGGACCCTTAGCAAAAAAACTTTTGCACATTATTTCAGGAATTGATCAAGGCCTTGTCTGATCTCGACATTCTCCACAGGCAAATTGCTATGCAGATGAATCCCAACCTCTCTCTCAGCACCCAACTTAGCAAGGAAATCGGCCGCTTTATTAAGAGATCTACTAGCATAAACAGGAATCACATCCTCAATTTCTTTCCAAAGCTCTAAAATTTGGGCAACCAAAATCTGGAGCCTCCAAGCTTTTAAGGCAAAGTTCCGCATGCAATCAAGAGCACCAACCAAGATTTGAGAATCAGACTCAATGATTATCTTTCTATGGCCATGCTTGACGGCCCAGATGGAAGCAGATTTAATAGCAAAGGCCTCAGCTTCATTATTAGTGGCATATCCCAGACCTTGCAATTCCTAATATAGCACAGTCCCAGCATGATCACGGCAAATAACACCACTGCCAGCATTGCCCGGATTACCTTTAGCAGCTCCATCAGTATTGATTTTGACCCAGCCTTCTGGGGGAGGTTTCCAACCACTTCTTACCTGTCTCTCCAGATCAGCACCTCTCCCACTCAAAGACCTAGAAGCAGGCTGGTTTTCCTTCTCAGCATAGATAGCAACGGTTTCCACAACTTTGCTCCAAATGATCTGCCAAATCCCCTCCACCGATGAGAAGGTTTCACGAAAAATACGAGCATTTCTTTCCAACCAAACCTGCCACCAAATAAAAAGGAAACCGATCTCCCGACCAAGATCTAAGAGCTTTAGAAATAAATCTACCTCTCTTCCAGCTTTCCCATAAATTGGTCCGGGACAGATCTCCAAGCACCTGAAGTTTGATGTGGGAGAACCAACGTTGCCAAATCTGCTGTGTGAAAGAGCAATCAAACAAAAGATGGTTCACAGTTTCCTCACTCCTATAACATAAGACGCACTGGGAAGGACCAATGATGCCTCTAATTCTAAGGTTGTCAAAGGTCAAAATACCATTATGCATCAGTTGCCAAGCAAAGAAGTTCACTTTCGGCCAGCTCTTGGGATGCCAAATCTTCCTCCATTCATGAACAAGAAAAGAGTGTGGGGGGGCTCAGGTAGGATCGAAGCATAGCCCTCCTTCACAGAATAAACCCCAAGGTTCCCAAAGCCCCAAGCAAGCTCATCCTCCTCATCACTCCCAGATAGAAACCTTTCAGCCAAAAGTTTTTCCAGAGTTGGGGCCTGCTCCGGGGGATTGGAATAGGCCATTCACCCGACTCGCTTAAATTTTTTAACCTTATATTCCCCCGCAGGGTCGGTAGTAAAGTAGGACTGAATATGAATCCAGCCTTTGTATTCAAGAGCTATTTTTAGCGAAAGAAGATCGGGAAACACTGCAAGAATAGAAGGATGCTGATCCCAAGAGTCAGTCCAGAACCGGACCTTCTCCCCTCTCCCAACTTTCCAGAACAATTGATCTTTGATAATGCAAGAACCAAGCTTGAGCGCCTGCCACACAAGAGAACCATTACCTTCCAGAGGATAGCGGCCCAAGTCATTGGGAGGAACAGTACCCAAGTATTTACTAGAAAGGATTCTGCTGCAGAGAGACGAAGGCTGAGAAATCCACCTCCAGTACAATTTCCCGTCCAGGGCCCGATTGTTAAACTTGGAGCTTCTCAAGCCCAGCCCACCTTTTTCCTTGGGCTGGGTGACATTATACCAACCAACAAAGGCCCATTTCCTCTCTCCATTGGCACCTTCCCAAAGAAAACTTCTAGCCACTTTGTCCAACTCTTTCCAGATTGAGGGAGGGGCGGCGAGAATTGAAAATTTGTAAATAGGCATAGCCTGAATAACAGACTTCAAAAAAGTTAATCGGCCCCCATAGCTTAACCATCTATGGGACCAATGATTCATTCTCTCTTTGATGCCATCAAGCAGGTCCTTCCAGAAATCAGCTGTCAGTTTTTTAAAGTGCAGAGGAACCCCCAAATAAACAACAGGAAGGGAGGTCCGAGTGAAGCCCAGAATCTCCATAACTCTCTCTTGCGACCTTTGATCAAGGTTGAAGAAGACCACTTTTGATTTTGAATCATTGATGGCTTGATTAGAAGCCCGAAGGTAGACGTTAAGAGTATCTTTGATTCCTCTTGCTTCTCTGAGACTGGCAACTCCCACCAAGCCCGTATCATCCACGAACTGTAAATGAGTCAAAACTTCGGCTCCAATTTTAATTCCTGTAATCTGTCCTTGACGTCTTCTTCTCAGGAAGAGTCTGCCAAGACCTTCAGCCAAGATAAGAAAGAGATAAGGAGAGCAGGGATCTCCTTGACGGAGACCCCGAGAGGCTCCAAAAGGTGGCGAGGGAAGCCCCTTAATTAAAACAGAGTATGAAGGCGTAGAGATACGACTCATGACCCGAGCAATCCGATCCTCGAGAAAAACCAAAGGCTGCCAACATCTTGACTAAGAAACCCCACTCTACTCTGTCATAAGCCTTAGACATATCCAATTTGATGAACATTCCTTTGTTACCTAAATTATTCATAGAATGGATAGCCTCCTGAGCCAAGATCACTCCATCCAAGATCTGTCTTCCTTCAACAAAACCCCCTTACTCAGGGGAAATTAACTTTTGAAGGAGGGGTTTTAGTCTTTCAGCCATAAGTTTAGAAATAATTTTATAGATCACATTACATAGGGCAATAGGTCTGAAATCAGAAATGAGAGCCCCCCCCTCTCCTTTCGGAATTAAAGAGATAAAAGTATGATTTAGAGCCTTGAGCATTCTTTTGTTAATTCGGGATTCCTCAATGACAGCCAACACGTCCTCCTCCAGGATGTCCCAGAAGGCCTGAAAGAACTCAATAGGGAAACCGTCCGGGCTAGGCGACTTTCCTGTGCACATCCCAAAGACTACCTTCTTGAGTTCATCACGATCTATGGGCTTAAGAAGGGACTGATTCTCTTCATGAGAAATAATAGAGGGAATTCCGTCAATGACTTCCTTTTGTGCTTCCACATCATGCTGCAGACTTTCCTTGAAGAGGTTTGAGAAGTACTCCATAGAAATGGAGTGCATGTCAGGAAGAGTGTCAAAGGAATTTCCAAACTCATCTTGGAGGAGCTCCATGTTATTCAATTGCCTTCTAGCACAAGTGCGAACGATGAAAAAATTTAGTATTTCTGTCTCCTTCTAATAGCCAAGTATTTCTGCTCTCTGTCTCCGAGAGATCTCTTCTTGATTATCAATGTCCTCAACTCGCTTGCGTAAGGCATCATCCTCAAATTTAAGATGCTCGAAATAATTCCTTCTCTCGAATTGTTTTTGCACCTCATTCCATCTATCCAAACAAGGGGGCCCGTTGGAGCCGGAAATCAGATTTGTTAGTTTGCTTCCACTGTTTCAGTTTACTCTTAACATAGAGAAGTCTGTTTGTGAATTTTGAACATAGTCGTTCCAAAAGGGGGACGGCCTTCTTTCCACCACTCGTGGAATTTTCCTTCGTAGGTCCTCTTTTTGCAACCAAAAATTTTCAAATTTAAAAGGTTTGTAATACTTTCTCGACATGGTCCCTCCCTCCAAAGAAAATGGGAGAGTGATCAGAAACTGGGCCCTCCAAGATCTGGAATTTGATATTCCATCTAACATAAGCTTCCTCCGAGACCAAAAACCTGTCAAGCTTAACCCTCCTATTGTATGGCTCTCTTCTCTTATTAGTCCATGTAAAGTTTGTACCAGGACCTTTGATGTCAACAAGGTTAAAGGCCTGAACGTGGGCAATAAACAGCCTATCCCTTGTATCCAGAACAGGGATGCCACCTTCCTGATCTCTAGCGGATAATTTAGCATTGAAATCCCCAGCTAAAATCCAATCAAGATCTTCCCGGAGGACCTCATGTTTTGAACAGACTTTCCATTGAGACCGTCGACCTTCGGTATTCAGTACCCCATAAAAATTTGTAATTAAGACTTGTTCAGTCGTAACTATATTCTTGAAAAGAGATGTTAGGACCCCTCTCCAGGCTATATGATCTATTGCTATCCATGCCAAAGGATTCCAAAGAGTAGCAATCCCTCCCGAGGCACCAAGAGCAGCCACTGCCATATGGCCAGCACCCCTCCAGATTCGGCCAACAGTTTTACTCATGAGGTCTAATGACATTTTTGTTTCCTGAATGAGCAGGAAGTCTGTTTTACTTCTTTCTAAAAGTCTTTGAACAGCAGATTGATGGGTTCTACTGTTTAAACCCCTCACATTCCAAGATTGTACAATCATTGGAAACCTTGGGAGCAATACGAATCAATTGTTCTTGCCAGTCCTCCATTGATTAGCTTATCCCCTTGCACTGCGATTAGATCCTTATTGGATTTCCTGCCCACCCCTTGGGAATTACTATTTTTCGATCTCTTCTCCACTTGTGAAATTCCAAGAGCTGGTCTTTCTCTGAGATTTTCTGCAATTCCCATAGAAACATCTTTGATAACGGGCTGGGCTGGGGCGTGGATAACCAGAGTCCCAAGGTTTTCATGGTGCAAAGACTCAGAGGAATCAAAAGCCTATTCAAGGACAGGGGTTGAGGAATGAGGAGCATGAGTTGGGATAATATTGTCCTCAAGGATCCCATCTGCTCCATCCATAGGTTGGTCTTCTTGATCCACAAGAGATTTGAAGATTTCATACCGATTTGTTGGCTTGGGGAGAGCTTGCTCCTTACCATTTCTCTTTTTGTTTCTTCTCCTCTTCTGCTATTCAAAGCCATCATTCTGGCCCTCAGACCCAGTGGGAATGACAGATGGTTCCTTGGCCGAAGTGGACTTACCTCCTCGGGAGCGATTTGACATTCCCTGTGTAGCATCCACATTGGAGCTCAAGATATTTGGACAAAACCTTGCCAAATGGCCATGCAAATGGCAGACTCTACAACGGAAAGGTAGGGCTTCATAGTCTATCTGTTGTACCCAAGAATGTCCTGCTAGCTCCAATTCCATCTCAGCTGGTAGCGATTGACTAATATCCAATTCTACACAAATTCTTGCATAAACGGCAGTATTTCCTTCAATGGTATCCTTAGAAACTCCCAAAAATCTACCTAGAGAGTTGCCTATCAATTCAAGAATCCGATCACCCCAAAAATCCATCGGGAGCGCGTACAGCCGGATCCAAACCGGGACAGCCGTGGGTTCAATGCGAGGATCAAAACCCGCTCTCCATGGTTGGACAAATAACCTTGCCGGGCCATGGCTCCTCTTCTCTGATTCAAATGCTCTGTTTCTATCCATTAGGGAAGAAAAACTAATAATGAAATACCCATTGCTAATGGGCCATAAGGAGTACTCACCGATTGGCTCCCAGTTTTGTCTCACCCAGGAATGCAAAAAGTGCAGGGTGGGTCGAATGCCCATGAACTTGCAAATCAGATCATGCGTGGTCCGGTAGTTTATCGTGTCTTCAACCAGCTCTGGTTCGATGACAATTTTCGGTCTTAATGTAGATTGCGGGAGACAACCATTTATTCTGTGCCCAGGATAGCCCTTACCCGCATTCTTGGCTAGCAGATGGGAGGCACTGCGTTGAGCTTCAGCAGAGGAAGACGCAGGAGTCTCTCGAAGAATCTCCGCATAAGAGGTATTTTTTCCTTCGCAAGAACCAGGAAGAGACCCCATTGGGCCCTCCCAGGAAACCGAAAGATCCTTGTCCAGAGGCCTGCAACAGACCCCAAACACGCTGAAGGAGGTTTCCGAACTGAAACCCTGGAGCCACGGCCGTCGACAGTGCAGAGGAATTCCCGCCAAAATGCCCGGGAGAAAAAAATCAATCCTTCAAAGTATCAATCTAGAGTTATGCCTTGTTAAGCACCCCAAAGTGTGTCATTGTTAATATCATCAAATTTAAGAGTTTCTCATCAAGTGGAAGGAACTTCTAGAAGAAGATTCTATGTGGGAGTCTGAGAGTATTTTCCAATGTTTTCTAGTTTTGAAGACAAAGCTTTCTAAGGGAGGGAGCCATGTAATGGTCCCAGTACAACCATGTTGTCTAATTATTTTTATACCATACCTTTTATTTAGTTAGTTGACCCTTGAAAATTAGGGTTAGGTTATTATTGATTTCATTTATAAATAGGACTAATATTCTATTAGTTTGGATCATCAAAGAAATATAATTTAATTTATGTACTCTATGCATAAGAGACTTAACCCTCTCAAAGTGGCTATGAAGATTTTCCTTATTTGAGTGGTTGTGGATTTATTGTGGCATTTATTTGATTGGTTTTACTATTTTATTGTTGTCTAGATTGGTATTGATAATTGCATATTATTCATGGTATTGGTATTTGAATTGGAATTATTTTTTTTGCATGTTGTTAATAATAATTCAATATTGAAGTGTTAATTTTTAAATATCTAATAGCATGGAAAATGATCATTAAGACTCTATATTTCTCTTAACTTAGACAATTTATTTGGACCTATTTTTAAAGATTCAATATCTAGATTGTTATCAAGTAATTGATTCATAGAACACAAGTCCTTCATGAGGCTAGGAATATAAATAAAATGAGTTAGTTCATAGGTATGCTCCTAAATATTCAATTGAACATCACCAATTCTAGCAACAATGCATGTCAAAGTGTCGATAATTATTTCTCACCCATGGCAAGATGAGTGGTTGAGGCTCACAAATCATTCCTTTTGGCTTATCATGTATTTGGTATATCTTGAATTAATGTATTATATTGGGCTTGATTTTAAAATAATATCAAGAGATTAAATTGAATAGACATAGTCTTATCCGTTTGCATCAAAATCAATGTCCTTTGGTACATTGTATTATTGGCATTGAGGTGTGCTCTTTATTTTTTAATGAAACATATTTTGCTTATATCGTAATTAAATTTTTAATAGAGTCTTGGATTATCCTTATGAGAATGTGTTGTACAAGTACTCCTAAAAAATGTGCCCTAATTTTCTATAGAATAAATATATGAAGTTTCTTTTTCCTTTATGTTATTATTTATACCCTTTTTCTTTTGATTTTAGTGCTTGTTGGGGTCTCTACCATAATTCTTCATATGCATCAACTTCTTAATATTTTTATGTCTAATAAAAGTAGGTTTATCTTTAATCTTCGTGTCTCAAATCATATCCTCCTATTTATGCATATTGATAAGTCTCAAAAGGTGGACTCGGACTTGTCATGTTTAGAGTTTCTACCCAAATGCTAAATTCTTATGGTAGTTCATGTAGCATTATTAAAATAAGAACATCATAATTTATGGTTAAACCTATGCTTGTAGTGAGGCTTATAATTCAATAGTCCATGATAGATATCCTTACAACTTCTTATTGCTCTTCATATTCAATCAATGCAATTGGACTAATAGGTGCAATTTGATTTTGGTTCTTGGACTCAAACATCATATTGAGTTTATCCCATGCATTCTTCTTGGTTATAATTCATTTATTGGATATCATTAAATACACTAAATATGATGATCAATATATCTTTCTAATTAGCTTTATCATTTTTTTTGGAATTTAAATATTTTTATAATGAGTCATCATTTGAAGGAATATAAATAGTATTGATGGAGATACAAGCCTATGAACTTATCCATATGAAATAGGGGTATTGTTAGGGATTATTTTATGGGATCCATAACATTGCATACATTGTTTGATTTAGATAATTATTACACCAATTTGTTCAAGATTTAAATATATTTAAAATGAATGATCAAATAAAGGAATTATAGTAGTATTAAAGGAGATACAACCCTATGAAGTTAGCCATACAAAACAAGGGTAATTACAAAATTTCACTCATGTTTTTGTAGAAAATAAAGTTTGAAAATATCTGTGAGTTGGAGTAATAAAAACAATTACAAATTATTTTATTTTAAAGGAAATTTATAGTTCTAATGGTTTATAGAAAGTAATAGATGAGATTTGATAATTTTTATAAACCATAGTATTTTTAGAAAAAAATTTAGATTCAAGTCATGGAGTTAGCAAATTTCAAGATATTGATAGAAGAAAAAGTAAGGGTGATAGTGTATAGGCCAAGGAAACCAAATCTTTGGTGGCAAATAGACAAAATAATATTTACATGGATTTAAATAAAAACTATCTATTTTGTAGGTTCATGGTTTCTTTAAGAAGGAACAAATTATTATTTCTATAAACCATAGCAATAAATATAATTTTAGTAATATTTCTATGGATAAATATTTATAGGTTCAAGAAATAAAATTCAAGGACATTAAAATTGAGGGTGAGAATGTTTAGATTTTTTAATATGTGAATATCACCATGGAAAAATATGTTTTACATTCAAATTTTTAAGTCATCGATATGAATTATGAGGATATTATATTGGGTTATCATTGCTTGGGTTATTTGGGTACTATTAACATTAATGTGCAAAATAAGTTTATAAAGTTATGATATAGAAAAAAAGATAAATTGCAAGATATATCTTAGCTTAAATAGCATGGGACCAAGGAGAAGCAATAAGCACCCATGGTAGGGGAACAAGAACAAGATCCAATAGAAGAATAAAAAGTGGAATCTATGGGAGCAACAATAACATAGTCTTGAGAAAAATAACATAGATCTTGGAAAATAATATCAAGGTTTCAAGAAACTCTAAAAGAAATTGTAGAAGAATTAGAACCGAAAATAGAGGTAAATGAAGAGGCAATAGTAGAAAGAAAAGAAGCAAAAGTAGAATATAAGGATAAACCAAAATATGGGAGAATGATAGAAGAGCATGAAAGACAAGAAAAAAATTCTAAAATGTTAAGGATTATAGAATAATGGGTTAAGGTTACAACATATCACCACCCACACCACCAAAAGAGAACAAAATGCAAAAATATTAAGGATTACAAAATAATGGATTAAGGTTACAACATATCACCACCCACATCACTAGGAGTGACAACGGTCTTGAAAGTAGGGCTTAGTTCATCAATATTATAGTATGGTAGTGTTTGACAAAAAAAGCATAGTAATTGTTTATTTTAGAGTGGTGTAATAGTACCAAGAAAAAAATGACCCATAATTTAAATTACCATTGTAAACCAATAAAAACATAGAGCCAACAAAGAAACTATGGATGTTCATATATCACAAGGATATATTAGCATAATTACATACTAAAACCAATAGAGATTTTACTTGGATGGAGTGATGATCAAGATTGACACCCATTGCTAATATTGCTTAAAAAAATTATATTATTTAATTTATTCTTATATTTTAAGAACAAAATATTGTAAAAATGATGCAATATTAGGCACCTAGATATATGAATATTACTATATAATATTATATAGAATGAATATTATGAATATTTGGCATGGGCTACATACAATCCAAGGTTGGTTTGATTATAATATTATATTATAATATTGAGTAGGATAAGATTTTAAGAAATTGTGTATATAAACAATGATATGATCATTGGGAAATTTATATAAAGTATTCTATTACAAATGTCTTGGCTTTTAGATCAAATCTAAAGTAATTCCTTACATAAGGAGTATTGTTGATGTTGAATTACCTCAAGGTATTATCTATATTTATGTTTATTTATAGGATTATTATATTATTTTTGCATAATGATGAACATTTTTTGTTAATAAGAATTGATATTTATAACAAGTGGTATCAGAGTAGTAATTATAGTAAGTTGAGGATTTTTTTTTCATTGATTATAAAATCAGGGCAGATATTTTCTATAAAATATCTCATATTCTAGAAGTCATATCTTCGATAAGCAAATTCTATTTGAGACAATTCTTATGCCATTTTATTTGAATTCTGAAGAGATTTAAGTGAGTGGATATATGAATGAGTTTGAGTAGCATTGAGGGAGATATAACCCTATGAAGGTGGTCATTTTAAACAATCATAATGTTAGGATATTATTTTATAGAAAAATATCTTGGTTTGTGGGAGTTAAAACTTGGTGTAAATTGATTGATATATATAATTATTATGATAAATTGTTTAAAATTTCAAGATCTTTAAAATGAGTGGTAATATGAAGGAATTTGAGCAATATTTATGGAGATATGACCCTATGAAATCAACCATATAAAACAAGGATAGTCGTAAAATTTCAATTATATTTTTGTAGAAGATAAAATTTGAATTGTAGAAGATAAATTTTGAATATTAGATGTCAATTGGGGTAAGAAAAACAATAACAATTTTTTTTTTTGAAGAAAATTTATACATCTAATGGTATATGGAAAGGAATAGATGAGATTTGAAATTTTCTATAAACCTTAGTTTCTTCAGAATGTTTTTTGGGTTGAGGGCATGAAGTTGAATTTTTTCAAGAAATTGGTAAAAGGAAACGATAAGGATGATAATGTGCAGGCTGAGGTTCATGGCTATGTTCAAAAGGAAAAAAAATATTATTTCTATAAATCATAGTAGCATATATAATTTTATTCATATTAATTTAGCTAAAAAGTTATAGGTTCAAGCAATAAAATTGAGGACATACAATTTGAAGGTAAAAATGTTCATATTATTCAAATGTTTAATATCACCATATATTTTTATAGTATGGCATGATCTCATCCTATCATGATTAGGAGTTTTTTATCAAAGAATTTTAAATAATGGTAGACAATTGAATAGGAATACATAATTACACATTATTTGGTCCACTATAGATATTGAAGAGAAGGCATGCACATAAACCAAAACTCTCTGATATTAATATTACCCTTAAGGGATCAAAGAAGAAAATTCCATACAAGTACTAGTATAAAATATAAATGATAATTATTTCATAGGATAAACAAACATTGACTAAAGATAACTAGGGTTATTCATTTCTAACATCACCATATCAAATAAGGAATTGTTGACTATTTGTAAAACTTTAAGTGGATTTGTGTTCACATGGTTACAAGTAGATTACTATAATTATCATAGGTTTTTCCTCTAATATAGTAATTCATATTTGTTTATAAATTTTGATCATTTATGAGTGTTGAATTTTTTGTCTCATAGATGCATAGGGATGTATTAAGAAAAATCTTAGGATACATATGGTCTACATGAATTGTACTTTTATCGACACATATTAGAACATAGGCACCAAATATATGTTTACATGTTATCAAAATCCTCCAAGATGATAATAATTAGAAGAGAGATACTAAATATATGTTTATTTACTATCAAGATCCCCGAAGATGACAATAATATAGTTGGACTAAGTAGTGAACAATAACATAATATTCCTCAAACTACAACAATGCATATTTTTTTATCCTTTTTATCTCTCCCCCCACCTGGTGAGTAATCAAGCTCATCAAACGTGGAATATTTGTAAGCTTATTCTTGTGCATCAACTATAAGCCTAAAAACCCTATGTAACAGGTCACTTCAGTTGGGTTTCTTGTAATTATTTTTGATCTCTCCTTTGGAACGAATGAGAGGATTGATATTTCCCATCTTCACCATGGTGGTTGTGAAGTCCTTAAAGAATACTTCCTGATTCAAGTTGTAGGATTTAACTTGGGAATAATTAGAGCCTCCATTATATATCTGCTAGTCAGAGTGAAGAAGTCCTTTTTGTCTTATCATATTTTTGTAGTAATTGATATCAAAGGCAATGGGATACACAAAATACAAGGGAGATATTTTGTTACCACCATTATTTGTAGGACACTTTGATCTCAAAGACTTGGCATAGACCATGTTTATGTTGGATTCGATGTAGATGCGAGATCTGAATGAAGTGCAACACGCTTTACAAATAGTATGATAACCTATTTTCAAAAAAAAAAATTAGATATGTGCAAAATTATCATTTTACAGAGACAAACAAAAGACTTTCAAAAAATATTATTAACTGAAAGTACAACCATACTATTTAATGAGAGATCTTGTGCATTGAAGTTGGAGGTGAGGTTTTTTAGACTCTTGCTTGCATTCATCAAACCTATTTTTCCCAGTATAACAAGCCATGAAGGACCTCCCAACTACATACAATGCACAATATTAGATTTCATAAGAGAGAAAGAAGTTAGATGAGAAATCCTTATCGTGTATTTTTATTGGTTATGATGAGCATTCAAAGGAATATTGGTTGATAGATCCTAAAACCAATAAAAATAACTTAAGTAGAGATGTTTTATTTGATGAAGCTTTCACATTAGATGACACATCTATAGCTGTATACCTGGATGAAGAGGATCCTAAGAAAAAGACTCCACCCCCATAGAAAAATGTTTCAAAATGGTATACTAGCACATTGAGAGATTTAAAGTTGACTTCACTTCCAAATATAAATATAGATTAACCTTGCACACACAATATAACTTAGTAGATGAGAGAAAAGACATCAAATTTAGAGGTTGATGAGCTTTACCAATAGTTTGATGAACTTCATGTATATGCAAAGGAATATATAGAAGCATATATGGGTTATAAAAGGGTTTATATATCTACATTGGATGAGAATGAACCCACAACAGTTCAATATGCACTTAGTGAGCCATAGCAGAATGCTGCTATGGATGCATAATGTATGTCTCTCACGAAAAATAACACATGGAAGCTAGTTGATATACCTTCAGGAAAGAAATCCATTGGCTGCAAATAGGTGTTCAAAGTGAAGTATAAGGTAAATGTAACTATTGATAAACATACCGTCTTGTTGCAAAGGGCTATGCTTAGAAAGAAGGCATTGATTATAAAGAGAATTTTACATCCACTACAAAAATGACTACCATCCATGTACTTTGTGTTATGGAAACTCAATTCAAGTGGAATTTACATTAGACGGTTGTCAAAAGTACCTTCTTAAATGGTGATTTACAAGAAGAAGTATATGTGACCCAACTTGAAGGATTTGTAGTTGAAGGCCAAAAGCACAAAGTTTGCAAGTTGGTTAAATCTTTATATGGATTAAAACCAGCTCCACGAGCTCAGTACATCAAAATGCATAGTCACCTATTGTAGCATAGATTCAAAATAAGTCCTTTAGATGTTAATATCTATATCAAGAATAATGGTTATGATATAGTGATTCTAGTACTCTATGTGGATGATCTAATCATCACTGGCAGTTCAGAGAAATTTATTGACACAATGAAATATGACTTGAAATAATTATTTGAGATGACATATCTATGAATTCTTTACTATTGTCTTGGTTTAGAAGTGGAATACAAGAAGAATCATATCAGAGTGACACAAAATAATTATACAAAGACATTGATTGAAAAATATCACATGACTGATTGCAAGTCTAAAGAAACTCCAATGGAACCAGGGATTAAGTTATCATGATATGATCCTTCACCACAAGTAGATGGTACTCTCTATTGCTAGCTGATTGGGAGTCTCATATATTTGACCAACAGTAGGCTAGATATCAATTTTGTTGTAGGTTATCTTTTAAGGTTCATTAGGAAACTAAGGTAAGTCATTGGAAAGTAGAAAAACAGGTTCTTCATGTCTATGGTAGTATAGACTACGGCCTAGAGTATAAGAAGAATGATAATTTATTCTTATAGGGATACATAGAATCATACTATACCGGATCCATTGATGATAAAAAATCAACTTTTGGACATATTTTTCATTTGGATCTACCAATTTACTTGTTTTGTGATAATCAAGGTATTTTGAAGATTTTCAAGAATCCAGTATTTTATGACCACACCAAACATATTGAAACTCAATATCATTTCATTCAATATGAAGTTCCAAAATACAACATAGAGCTCCAATACATTGCCACTGATGAACATGTTGTAGATATTTTCTCTAAGGCACTTGCACGTGTTAAATTTGAGTTGTTTTGCAATACACTTCATATTTCAAAATAATGTAATAAGGGGGGATGTTAGCATAGACCATCATATATATTTTGTATTACATTATATTGATCATATTTGAATAAACACATATTCTCCTTAAGTGCTTAATCTAGGAGTTAGGGCATAGTTGGTTGGATTCTCATTGGAATTCATTGAACTGCATCAATGATGCATCAACTGATTCATCATATGCTATATATTCTACACTATGTGAATAAAGTGATTAATACTTTGAATTCCAATTGATTTTTTCTAGAAAATATCTCATATTCTAGAAGTTATATCTTTGGAAAATAGATTCTAATTGAGATAATTCTTATGCCATTTTATTTGAAATTGGAAGAGATTTAAATGAAAGGTTATATGAATGAGTTTGAGTAGCATTGAGGGAGATACAACCCTATTAAGTTGGTCATTTTAAACAATCATAATGTTAGGAACATATTTTCTAGAAAAATATCTTGGTTTGTGGGAGTTATAACTTGGTGTATTCTTATTGATATAGATAATTATTATGACAAATTTTTCAAAATTTCAAGATATTTTAAATGAGTGGTCATATGAAGGAATCTGAGCAATATTGAGGGAGATATGACCGTATGAATTCAACCATATAAAACAAGGATAGTCATAAATTTTCAATCATATATTTGTAGAAGATAAAATTTGAATTGTAGAAGATAAAATTTGAAAATTAGATGTCAAATAGGGTAGGCAAATAAATTACAATTTAATTTTTTTGAAGAAATTTTATATATCTAATGGTATATGGAAAGGAATAACTGAGATTTGAAATTTTCTATAAACCTTGGTTTCTTTGGAATTTGGTAAAAGGAAACGATAAGAATGATAGTGTGTAGACTGAGGTAACTTCAACTTTGATGATAGGTAGACCAAACTCTATTTATAAAAAAATGTTTGAATAAAAAATATATTTTAAAGGTTCATGACTATGTTCAAAAGGAAAAAAAAATATGATTTCTATAAATGTTAGTAAAATATATAATTTTATTCATATTAATTTAGCTAAAAAGTTATAGATTCAAGAAAAAAAAAATTGAGGGCATACAATACTGTTAATATTGAATATCACAATAGAGTTTTATGGTATGGGGTGATCTCCTCCTATCATGAGTAAGATTTGTTTATCAAAGCATATTAAATAATGGTAGACAATTGAATGGGAATACATAATTACATTTGGTCCACTATAAAGAGAAGGCATGCACATAAACCAAGACTCTCATATTGACATTACCCTTAAACTATCAAAGAAGAAAATTGCATACATGTACTTGTATAAAAGACAAATGACAATTCTTTATAGGATAAACTAACATTGACCAAAATAACTAAGGTTATTCATTTCCAAAATCACCCTATCAAATAAGGAATTGTTGACTATTTGTAAAATGTTAAGCGGAATTGTGTTCACATGGTTACAAGTAGATTACTATAATTTTCATAGATTTTTCCTCCTAACATAGTAATTCATATTTGTTTATAAATAATGATCATTTATGACAGTGTTGAATTTTTTTCTCATCTATTAAGAAAAATCTTATGATATAGATGGTCTACGCGAATTGCACTTTTATCCACACATACTAGAACATAGGCACCAAATATATGTTTACTTGCTGTCAAGATCCTCCAAGATGATAATAATTAGAAGAGAGACACTAAAGATATGTTTATTTTCGGTCAAGATCCCCGAAGATGACAATAATATAGTTGGACTAAGAAGTGAACAATAACATAATATTCCCCAAACTACAACAATGCATATTTTTTTAATCCTTTTTCTCTCCCCCAACCTGGTGAGTAATCAAGCTCACCAAACGTGGAAGATTCGTAAGCTTATTCTTGTGCATCAACTATAAGCCTAAAAAACTATGTAACAGGTCACTTCAGTTGGGTTTCCTGCAATTCTTTCTGATCTCTCCTTTCGAACCAGTGAGGGGATTGATATTTCCCATCTTCACCATGGCGGCTGCGAAGTCCTTAAAGAATGTCTCCTGATTCAAGCTGTAGGATTTAACTTGGGAATCAGTAGATCCTCCATTAAATATCTGCTGGTCAGAGTGAAGAAGTCCTTTCTGGCTTATCAGATTTTTGTAGTAATTGATGTCGAAGGCAGTGGGAGACACGAAATCCAACGGAAAGGTTCTGTTACCGCCGCCATTCGTAGGACACTTTGCTCTCAAAGACTTGGCATAGACCATGTTTATGTTGGATTCGTTGTAGATGCGAGCTCTGAATGAAGTGCAGCGCGCTTTGCCAATAGTATGAGAACCTGTTTTCAAAAAAACAGAAAAAGAAATTAGATATGTGCAGAATAATTATTTTACAGAGACAAACAAAAGACTTTCAGAAAATCTTATTACCTGAAAGTACAACCATATCATTTACTGAGAGACCCTGTGCGTTGAAGAAGGAGGTGAGGTTGCTCAGACTGGAAGTTGGAGGAGGAATGTTATTGTTTGCATCGCTTTTGCTTGCATTCGTCGAATCTCTTCTTCCCAGCATAACAGGCCATGAAGGACCTCCCAACTACATACAATCCACAGTATTTTCATAAGAGAGATATACTATATAAATTGAAGTATATGGGGTGTTATGCCTTACTTCTGCAACAGAATCACGAGCAGCTATTGCCAAAATGTCAGCACAAGACACGACTCCACTGCATACTTTCTCGACTTGGGCTTTGATTTTATCTACGACATCGAAACCTCTCGCTGAATTCAAGTTTGGAAGTGCGGTCTTCTCCCCTGTTATGTTCGAAGAGTCGTCCAGCAGTATAGATCCGTCACAGCCCTGAAAAGATAATGGTTCAGATTTACATATCTCAAGCCGATAAATAAAAAGCATTGACATTATTATAACAATGATCACCCTGAAGAAATCTCTTACGTTAACGAAACAGTCGTGGAAATGAAGACGAAGCAACGAGGCACCCATGCGTTTCTCTTTGGCCAGGGCGTGCTTCACGGCAGCCCTCACTGTGGCCAATGCATTAGGACATGACTTGTCATAAAATGTAGAATTAAGTTGTCCATGAGCACCGGTGCCAAACACCAGCATAACGCTAATAAAAACAAGTCTTCCCATGACCGACTTGGACGAAGCCATTAGGAATCTGATGTGATCTTCACTGCAGTTTTGTGTAGAATTCCTGCTGAATTCCCCAACCTATGATAGCCTATTTATATGCTCAGAATATGAAGATGTAGCTAGAGAATGTAAACCCAAAATGTTTGACTTTGAAATAGATTAGAATGTCACAACCGTTGGTAAAATTGAATGTGAACATGCAAGATTCTTCACTCGGAAGAGATAAGGGTCCATATGTTAAGAAATGTTTTACAACAGACAGATCACCATTTTTGTACTTGCTAGGAAGAAGCGTTTGCCGGCAAAGCCTGTTATCATACGTATTGGAAGAGGTCACATAAAAGGATATAAAATGTATCTGGACTGCAACAATCAAAGAGGGCAGTTTGTAAGTAGAATATGTCAAGGCTACAGTCTTAGTTTGCTGATATTTGTTCCAGGAATAAGGTAAGATAACTTGTTAACGATGGATGTTTTGATATAGGAACTGGTCTATCTGGGAATTATTAATTTTTGAAGAGGCAAAGTCAAAATGTATTTTAACAACTGTATCAAAATACAGTTATTAAAATACAGCTATTAAAATGTATTTTAATAACTGTATTTTGATGAAGCTCACTTTGTTTAGGCAAGTGGCGGTGAGCTACATATTATTTAGTACGATAGTGGTGTTTGCTTTGAGGACGATCATCTCTTACCAGTATTCCTGGTCATGTGATTTGGGAACGGAGTTGGTCACCTTGGCCTTCTACATTTTCACAGGCTACAAGTTCAGGCCTGAGTTGCAGAGTCCATATTTTGGATTGGACGATGAAGAGGAAGCTTATTTTGGATTGGATGGTGAAGAGGAAACTGCCGCCGTGCTCATGACTGTAAATCATGTTGGCGTATGATATTGTAGCGTATGGAGAATGTATAGCGGTCCAAATTGGAATTATATATATATAATTAACGAGCGCACATTGTGTGGAAGAGAAGCTAAAGCTATAATTATTATGGTATTTAATATATATATTAAACACCATAATAATTATAGCTTTAGCTTCTCTTCCACAACACCATTCAAACCCTGTCCACCACATGGAATGTGCGCTCGTTAATTACATATATATAATTCCAATTTGGACCGCTATACATTCTCTATATATATATTGGTTAATGTGAGAAATTTATATGATCAATGCTTAGGGTTGGGTATTCTGACCTTTATATAAAGAGGATAGCTAGGGCTAGGCATCTTCATCCCACCGTGACTTTTCATCAGGAGGAGAGTTGAGCTTATCAACGTGAAATTCAACACACAGTCACACATGCTTAACAAATATATTATCATACTAGTCTAGCAATTTTGTTAAGTAGCTCAAAGTTCTTTGCCATGCATGAAAGCATATAAGTAACATATATGGTACCAATGGTTTATCAGAATATGATTTTCTTCTTATTTTATTCTTTCATGGCATCCAAGTAGTCTATTCTATCAATTTAGTTTCTATTATACATAAAATGTTAAACAAGGAAGGAAGTAAAGTTTTAAAAATCCATAGAATACAAAAAAGATTTTTAAAAAGTCAATCCTAAAAGTAGGGCATCTATTTGGTGAGAGAAAAACTCAATAAAGGATTGAGTGATAATGAGAGTAAGAAAAGAACCCATCAATCATTTTTTTTCTCTTGGAAGAAATCTTTTGAATCTACAGAAATCCTCACAATCCAAGTCCACCTAATACCATTTTCCCAATTCCTCTAATAGATTCTAAAAGTCATGTTGGCCACTCCATTATAGTTTCCCTTAAGAAATGCAATTAAGTGGATTTTCTAATAGAAATTAATCAAGTAATGGAGATTCACACCTTCTTTGATATAATTTTATATTTCATAGCAAATTTGAGAAATGCATGAAATCAATACATTACCTAATATTGCTAAAAATTAGATACACAAATACACATAGTATATGGAGGTATTTATGGACACCAAGTAATCCCACTATAAAAGTATATAATTACACTCCAATTGATAATGAAATGGTTAGTATTATGGGGTGATGAGGTATTTATATCTGGATACAAGTTACTTTTATGTCAACATTAAGTAATTGAACTTTATGATTAAGATAATATAGTATTACACAAATAAATTTTCCAAGGTTTATAGAGGTCTAAAGATCTTATTTGTACAAGGTTGGTTATATTATAGTTTTGACTGGGATAAGGGTTTAATAATGTGGTTATGTATGTAAGGAATATGATCATTATAATCAAGTAATATCATATCAAGTATTTTATTACAATAATATTGGCCCTTGGAGTGGGTCTAAAGTAATTATTTTCTTAATAAGTATTATTGGTGCTGATATATTTTAAGGATACTATCTATATCCATGGATTACTATTGTGTGTTAATAATTATGGATGGATGTTTTGTTATTTTTTATAACTAATAATATTTTTTGTTAATAAGAATTGAGGTTGTAGCATGTTATCAAAAATATGATGCTGGCAAGATGGGGATTGTATTTTTTATGGATTGTAGAATTTGGGCAGATATTTTCCAAAAGATACATCATATTTTGGAAGCCATATCTATAGATTTTAAATGATTCTTATGCTATTTTTTGGAATTTAAATATTTTTATAATGAGTCATCATTTGAAGGAATCTAAATAGTATTGATGGAGATACAACCTATGAATTTATCCATATGAAATATGGGTATTTTTAGGGCTTATTTTATGGGATCCATATCTTTGCATACATTGTTTGATTTAGATAATTATTACACCAATTTGTTCAAAATTTAAATATATTTAAAATGAATGATCAAATAAAGGAATTATAGTAGTATTAAAAGAGATACAACCCTATGAAGCTAGCCATACAAAGCAAGGGTAATAACAAAATTTCAATCATGTTTTTATAGAAAATAACAATATTTCTATGGATAAATATTTATAGGTTAAGCAATAAAATTCAATGACATTAAAATTGAGGATGAGAATGTTTAGATTTTTTAATATGTGAAGATCACCATGTAAAAATATGTTTTACATTCAGATTTTTAGGTTATCGATATGAATTATGAGGATATTATATTGGGTTATCATTGCTTGGGTTATTTGGGTACTATTAACATTAATGTGCAAAATAAGTTTATAAATTTATGGTATAGAAAAAAGATAAATTGCAAGATATATCTTAGCTTAAAGAGCATGGGACCAAGGAGAAGCAATAAGCACCCATGGTAGGGGAACAAGAACAAGATCCAATAGAAGAATAAAAAGTGGAATCTATGGGAGCAACAATAACATAGACTTGAGAAAAATAACATAGATATTGGAAAATAATATCAAGGTTTCAAGAAACTTTAAAAGTAATTGTAGAAGAAGTAGGACCTAAAATAGAGGTAAATGAAGAGGCAATAGTAGAAAGAAAAAGAAGCAAAAGCAAAATCTAAGGATAAACCAAAATATGGGAGAATGATAGAAGAGCATGAAAGACAAGAACAAAACTATAAAATGTTAAGGATTATAGAATAATGGGTTAAGGTTACAACATATCACCACCCAAACCACCAAAAGAGAACAAAATGCAAAAATATTAAGGATTACAAAATAATGGATTAAGGTTACAACATATCACCACCCACATCGCTAGGAGTGAGAACAGTCTTGAAGGTAGGGCTTACTGCATCGATATTATAGTGTGGTAGTGTTTGACAAGAAAAACATAGTAATTGTTTATTTTAGAGTGGTGTAATAGTACCAAGAAAAAAATGACCCATAATCTAAATTACCATTGTAAAGCAATAACAACATAGAGCCAACAAAGAAATTATGGATGTTCACATATCACAAGGATATATTAGCATAATTACATACTATAACCAATCAAGATTTTACTTGCATGGAGTGATGATCAAGATTGACATCCATTGCTAATATTGCTTAAAAAAATTATATTATTTAATTTATTCTTATATTTTAAGAACAAAATATTGTAAATGTGATGCAATATTAAGCACCTAGATATAGGAATGTTACTATATAATATTATATAGGATGAATATTATGAATATTTGGCATGGGCTACATACAATCCAAGGTTGGTTTGATTATAATATTATATTATAATATTGAGTGGGATAAGATTTTAAGAAATTGTGTATATAAACAATGATATGATCATTGGGAAATTTATATAAAGTATTCTATTACAAATGTCTTGGCTTTTAGATCAAATCTAAAGTAATTCCTTACATAAGGAGTATTGTTGATGTTGAATTACCTCAAGGTATTATCTATATTTACGTTTATTTATATGATTATTACTATGCACAATTAATTATGGATGGATATTTTATTATTTTTGCATAATGATGAACATTTTTTGTTAATAAGAATTGATATTTATAACAAGTGGTATCAGAGTAGTGATTATAGTAAGTTGAGGATTTTTTTCATTGATTATAAAATCAGGGCATATATTTTCTATAAAAAATCTCATATTCTAGAAGTCATATCTTCGAAAAACAAATTCTATTTGAGACAATTCTTATGCCATTTTATTTGAAATCTGAAGAGGTTTAAGTGAGTGGATATATGAATGAGTTTGAGTAGCATTTAGGGAGATACAACCCTATGAAGTTGGTCATTTTAAACAATCATAATGTTAGGATCTTATTTTATAGAAAAATATCTTGGTTTGTGGGAGTTAAAACTTGGTGTAAATTGATTGATATATATAATTATTATGATAAATTGTTCAAAATTTCAAGATATTTAAAATGAGTGGTCATATGAAGGAATATGAGCAATATTGAGGGAGATATGACCCTATGAAATCAACCATATAAAACAAGGATAGTCGTAAAATTTCAATTATATTTTTGTAGAAGATAAAATTTGAATTGTAGAAGATAAATTTTGAATATTAGATGTCAATTGGGGTAAGCAAAACAATAAATTTTTTTTTTTTGAAGAAAATTTATACATCTAATGGTATATGGAAAGGAATAGATGAGATTTGAAATTTTCTATAAACCTTAGTTTCTTCAGAATGTTTTTTGGGTTGAGGTCGTGAAGTTGAAATTTTTCAAGAAATTGGTAAAAGGAAACGATAAGGATGATAGTGTGCAGGCTGAGGTAACTTCAAATTTGGTGATAGGTAGGCCAAACTCTATTTATAAAGTTTTGTTTGAATAAAAAATATATATTTTATAGGTTCATGGCTATGTTAAAACGATTTTTTTTTATTATTTCTATAAATAATAGTAGCATATATAATTTTATTCATATTAATTTAGCTAAAAAGTTATAGGTTCAATCAATAAAATTGAGGACATACAATTTGAAGGTAAAAATTTTCATATTGTTCAAATGTTGAATATCACCATAATTTTTTATAGTATAAGATGATCTCCTCCTATCATGATTAGGAGTTTTTTATCAAAGAATTTTAAATAATGGCAGCCAATTGAATAGGAATACATAATTACACATTATTTGGTCCACTATAGATATTGAAGAGAAGGCATGCACATAAACCAAAACCCTATGATATTAACATTACCCTTAAGGGATCAAAGAAGAAAATTCCATACAAGTACTAGTATAAAAGATAAATGACAATTCTTTCATACGGTAAACCAACATTGACTAAAGATAACTAAGGTTATTCATTTCTAAAATGACCATATCAAATAAGGAATTGTTGACTATTTTTAAAACTTTAAGTGGATTTGTGTTCACATGGTTACAAGTAGATTACCATAATTATCATAGGTTTTTCCTCTAATATAGTAATTCATATTTATTTATAAATTTTGATCATTTATGAGTGTTGAATTTTTTGTCTCATAGATGCATAGGGATGTATTAAGAAAAATCTTAGGATACATATGGTCTACGTGAATTGCACTTTTATCCACACATATTAGAACATAGGCACCAAATATATGTTTACATGTTATCAAAATCCTCAAGATGATAATAATTAGAAGAGAGATACTAAATATATGTTTATTTACTATCAAGATCCCTGAAGATGAGAATAATATAGTTGGACTAAGCAGTGAACAATAACATAATATTCCTCAAACTACAACAATGCATATTTTTTTATCCTTTTTATCTCTCCCCCCACCTGGTGAGTAATCAAGCTCACCAAACATGGAATATTTGTAAGCTTATTATTGTGCATCAACTATAAGCCTAAAAACCCTATGTAACAGGTCACTTCAGTTGGGTTTCTTGTAATTATTTTTGATCTCTCCTTTGGAACCAATGAGAGGATTGATATTTCCCATCTTCACCATGGTGGTTGTGAAGTCCTTAAAGAATACTTCCTGATTCAAGTTGTAGGATTTAACTTGGGAATCAATAGAGCCTCCATTATATATCAAAGGCAATGGGATACACAAAATACAAGGGAGATATTTTGTTACCACCATTCTTTTTAGGAAACTTTGCTCTCAAAGATTTGGCGTAGACCATGTTTATTTTGGATTTGATGTAGATGCGAGCTCTAAATGAAGTGCAACACGCTTTACCAATAGTATGATAACCTATTTTCAAAAAAAAAATTAGATATGTGCAGAATTATCATTTTATAGAGACAAACAAAAGACTTTCAAAAAATATTATTACCTAAAAGTACAACCATACTATTTAATAAGAGGCCTTGTGCATTGAAGTTTGAGGTGAGGTTGTTCAGACTAGAATTTGGAGGAGGAATGTTGTTATTTGCATCGCTCTTGCTTGCATTCATAAAATCTATTTTTCCTACTATAACAGGCCATGAAGGACCTTCCAACTACATACAATGCATAATATTAGATTTCATAATTTAGAAAGAAGTTAGATGAGAAATTCCTATCGTGTATTTTTATTGGTTATGATGAGCATTCAAAGGAATATTTGTTGATAAATCCTAAAACCAAGAAAAATCACTTAAGTAGAGATGTTTTATTTGATGAAGCTTCCACATTAGATGACACATCTATAGCTATATACCTGGATGAAGAGGATCCTAAGAAAAAAACTCCACCCCCATAGAAAAAGGTTTCCAAATGATATACTAGCACATTGAGAGATTTAAAGTTGACTTCACTTCCAAATATAAATATAGATTAACCTTGCACACACAATATAACTCAGTAGATGAGAGCAAAGACATCAAATTTAGAGGTTGACAAGCTTTACCAATAGTTTGATGAACTTCATGCATATGCAAAATATATATGGATTATAAAAGGGTTTATATATCTACATTGGATGGGAATGAATCCACAATAGTTCAATATGCACTTAGTGAGCCATAGTGGAAGGCTGCTATGGATGCATAACATATGTCTCTCATGAAAAATAACACATGGAATCTAGTTGATATACCTTCAGGAAAGAAGTCCATTGGCTACATATAGGTGTTCAAAGTGAAGTATAAGGTAAATGTAACTATTGATAAACATACCGTCTTGTTGCAAAGGGCTATGCTTAGAAAGAAGACATTGATTATAAAGAGAATTTTACATATACTACAAAAATGACTACCATATGTGTACTTTATGCTATGGAAACTCAATTCAAGTGGAATTTACATTAGAAGGTTGTCAAAAGTACCTTCTTAAATGGTGAATTACAAGATGAAGTGTATGTGACCCAACTTGAAGGATTTGTGGTTGAAGGCCAAGAGTACAAATTTTGCAAGTTGGTTAAATCTTTATATGGATTAAAAACAGCTCCACGAGCTCAGTACATCAAAATGCATAGTCACCTATTGTAGCATAGATTCAAAATAAGTCCTTTAGATGCTAATATATATATCAAGAATAATGGTTCTGATATAGTGATTCTAGTACTCTATGTGGATGATCTAATCATCACTAGTAGTTCAGAGAAATTTATTGATACAATGAAAGATGACTTGAAATAATTATTTGAGATGATAGATCTATGAATTCTTTACTATTGTCTTGGTTTAGAAGTGGAATAGAATAAAAATCATATCAGAGTGACACAAAATAAGTATACAAAGACATTGATTGAAAAATATCACATGACTGATTGCAAGTCTAAAGAAAATCCAATGGAACCAGTGCTTAAGTTATCATGATATGATCCTTCACCATAGGTAGATGGTAATATCTATTGCTAGTTGATTGGGAGTCTCATATATTTGAACAAAAGTAGGCTAGATATCAATTTTGTTGTAGGTTATCTTTTAAGATTCATGTAGGAACCTAAGGTAAGTCATTGGAAAGTAGCAAAACAGGTTCTTCATGTCTATGGTAGTATAGACTATGGCCTGGAGTATAAGAAGAATGATAATTTCTTCTTATAGGGATACACAGAATCAGACTATACCAGATCCATTGATGATCAAAAATCAACTTTTGGACATATTTTTCATCTTGGATCTACCAATTTACTTGTTTTGTGATAATCAAGGTATTTTGAAGATTTTCAAGAATCCATTCTTTCATGACCGCACCAAACATATTGAAACTCAATATCATTTCATTCAAGATGAAGTTCCAAAATACAACATAGAGCTCCAGTACATTCCCACTGATGAACATGTTGTAAATATTTTCTCTAAGGCACTTGCACGTGTTAAATTTGAGTTGTTTCGCAATACACTTCGTATTTCAAAATAATGTAATAAGGGGGGATGTTAGCATAGACCATCATATATTGTTTATTATATTATATTGATCATATTTAAATAAGCGCATATTCTTCTTAAGTGCTTAATCTAGGAGTTAGGGCATAGTTGGTTGGATTCTCATTGGAATTCATTAAACTGCATCAACTGATTCATCATATGCTATATATTATAAACTATGTGAATAAAGTGATTAATACTTTGAATTCCAATTGACTTTTTCTATAAAATATCTCATATTCTAGAAGTTATATCTTTGGAAAAAAATTCTAATTGAGATAATTCTTATGCCATTTTATTTGAAATTTGAAGAGATTTAAATGAAACGTTATATGAATGAGTTTGAGTAACATTGATGGAGATACAACCCTATTAAGTTGGTCATTTTAAACAATCATAATGTTAGGATCATATTTTCTAGAAAAAAATCTTGGTTTGTGGGAGTTATGACTTGGTGTATTCTTATTGATATAGATAATTATTATGAAAAATTGTTCAAAATTTCAAGATATTTGAAATGAGTGGTCATATGAAGGAATCTGAGCAATATTAAGGGAGATATGACCCTATGAATTCAACCATATAAAACAAGTATAGTCGTAAATTTTCAATCATATATTTGTAGAAGATAAAATTTGAAGATTAGATGTCAAATAAGGTAGGCAAATAAATTACAATTTAATTTTTTTGAAGAAATTTTATATATCTAATGGTATATGGAAAGGAATAGATGAGATTTAAAATTTTCTATAAACCTTAGTTTCTTCGGAATTTGGTAAAAGGAAACCATAAGAATGATAGTGTGTAGACTGAGGTAACTTCAACTTTGGTGATAGGTAGACCAAACTCTATTTATAAAAAAATGTTTGAATAAAAAATATATTTTAAAGGTTCATGGCTATGTTCAAAAGGGAAAAAAAATATTATTTCTATAAATATTAGTAAAATATATAATTTTATTCATATTAATTTAGCTAAAAAGTTATAGATTCAAGAAAAAAAATTAAAAGCATACAATACTGTTAATGTTGAATATCACCATAGAGTTTTATGGTATGGTGTGATATCCTCCTATCATGAGTAGAAGATGTTTATCATGCATATTAAATAATGGTAGACAATTGAATGGAATACATAATTATATTTGGTCCACTATAAACATTTGAAGAGAAGGCATGCACATAAACCAAGACTCTCATATTGACATTACCCTCAAAGAAGAAAATTCCATACATGTACTTGTATAAAAGACAAATGACAATTCTTTCATAGGATAAACTAACATTGACCAAAATAACTAAGGTTATTCATTTCCAAAATCACCCTATCAAATAAGGGATTGTTGACTATTTGTAAAATGTTAAGCGGAATTGTGTTCACATGGTTACAAGTAGATTACTATAATTTTCATATATTTTTCCTCCTAACATAGTAATTCATATTTGTTTATAAATAATGATCATTTAGGAGAGTGTTGAAATTTTTTTCTCAAAGATGCAAAGGGATCTATTAAGAAAAATCTTATGATATAGATGGTCTACGCGAATTGCACTTTTATCCACACATACTAGAACATAGGCACCAAATATATGTTTACTTGCTGTCAAGAACCTCCAAGATGATAATAATTAGAAGAGAGACACTAAATATATGTTTATTTTAGGTCAAGATCCCCGAAGATGACAATAATATAGTTGGACTAAGAAGTGAACAATAACATAATATTCCCCAAACTACAACAATGCATATTTTTTTATCCTTTTTCTCTCCCCCCACCTGGTGAGTAATCAAGCTCACCAAACGTGGAAAATTCGTAAGCTTATTCTTGTGCATCAACTATAAGCCTAAAAAACTATGTAACAGGTCACTTCAGTTGGGTTTCCTGCAATTCTTTCTGATCTCTCCTTTCGAACCAGTGAGGGGATTGATATTTCCCATCTTCACCATGGCGGCTGCGAAGTCCTTAAAGAATGTCTCCTGATTCAAGCTGTAGGATTTAACTTGGGAATCAGTAGATCCTCCATTAAATATCTGCTGGTCAGAGTGAAGAAGTCCTTTCTGGCTTATCAGATTTTTGTAGTAATTGATGTCGAAGGCAGTGGGAGACACGAAATCCAACGGAAAGGTTCTGTTACCGCCGCCATTCGTAGGACACTTTGCTCTCAAAGACTTGGCATAGACCATGTTTATGTTGGATTCGTTGTAGATGCGAGCTCTGAATGAAGTGCAGCGCGCTTTGCCAATAGTATGAGAACCTGTTTTCAAGAAAAAAAGAAAAAGAAATTAGATATGTGCAGAATAATTATTTTACAGAGACAAACAAAAGACTTTCAGAAAATCTTATTACCTGAAAGTACAACCATATCATTTACTGAGAGACCCTGTGCGTTGAAGAAGGAGGTGAGGTTGCTCAGACTGGAAGTTGGAGGAGGAATGTCATTGTTTGCATCGCTCTTGCTTGCATTCGTCGAATCTCTTCTTCCCAGCATAACAGGCCATGAAGGACCTCCCAACTACATACAATCCACGGTATTAGATTTCATAAGAGAGATATACTATATAAATTGAAGTATATGGGGTGTTATGCCTTACTTCTGCAACAGAATCACGAGCAGCTATTGCCAAAATGTCAGCACAAGACACGACTCCACTGCATACTTTCTCGACGTGGGCTTTGATTTTATCTACGACATCGAAACCTCTCGCTGAATTCAAGTTTGGAAGTGCGGTCTTCTCCCCTGTTATGTTCGAGGAGTCGTCCAGAAGTATAGATCCGTCACAGCCCTGAAAAGATAATGGTTCAGATTCATATATCTCAAGCCGATAAATAAAAAGCATAGACATTAATATAACAATGATCACCCTGAACAAATGTCTTACGTTAACGAAACAGTCGTGGAAATGAAGACGAAGCAACGAGGCACCCATGCGTTTCTCTTTGGCCAGGGCGTGCTTCACGGCAGCCCTCACTGTGGCCAATGCATTAGGACATGACTTGTCATAAAATGTAGAATTAAGTTGTCCATGAGCACCGGTGTCAAACACCAGCATAACGCTAATAAAAACAAGTCTTCCCATGACCGACTTGGACGAAGCCATTAGGAATCTGATGTGATCTTCACTGCAGTTTTGTGTAGAATTCCTGCTGAATTCCCCAACCTATGATAGTCTATTTATATGCTCAGAATATGAAGATGTAGCTAGAGAATGTAAACCCAAAATGTTTGACTTTGAAATAGATTAGAATGTCACAACCGTTGGTAAAATTGAATGTGAACATGCAAGATTCTTCACTCGGAAGAGATAAGGGTCCATATGTTAAGAAATGTTTTACAACAGACAGATCACCATTTTTGTACTTGCTAGGAAGAAGCGTTTGCCGGCAAAGCCTGTTATCATACGTATTGGAAGAGGTCACATAAAAGGATATAAAATGTATCTGGACTGCAACAATCAAAGAGGGCAGGTTGTAAGTAGAATACGTCAAGGCTACAGTCTTAGTTTGCTGATATTTGTTCCAGGAATAAGGTAAGATAACTTGTTAACGATGGATGTTTTGATATAGGAACTGGTCTATGTAGGAATTATTAATTTTTGAAGAGGCAAAGTCAAAATGTATTTTAATAACTGTATCAAAATACAGTTATTAAAATACAGCTATTAAAATGTATTTTAATAACTGTATTTTGATGAAGCTCACTTTGTTTAGGCAAGTGGCGGTGAGCTCCATATTATTTAGTACGATAGTGGTGTTTGCTTTGAGGACGATCATCTCTTACCAGTATTCCTGGTCATGTGATTTGGGAACGGAGTTGGTCACCTTGGCCTTCTACATTTTCACAGGCTACAAGTTCAGGCCTGAGTTGCACAGTCCATATTTTGGATTGGATGATGAAGAGGAAGCTTATTTTGGATTGGATGGTGAAGAGGAAACTGCCGCCGAGCTCATGATTGTAAATCATATTGGCGTATGATATTGTAGCGTATGGAGAATGTATAGCGGTCCAAATTGGAATTATATATATATGTAATTAACGAGCGCACATTCCATGTGTGGAAGAGAAGCTAAAGCTATAATTATTATGGTATTTAATATATATATTAAATACCATAATAATTATAGCTTTAGCTTCTCTTCCACAACACCATTCAAACCCTGTCCACCACATGGAATGTGCGCTCGTTAATTACATATATATAATTCCAATTTAGACCGCTATACATTCTCTATCTATATATTGGTTAATGTGAGAAATTTATATGATCAATGCTTAGGGTTCTGACCTTTATATAAAGAGGATAGCTAGGGCTAGGTATCTTCATCCCACTGTGACTTTTCATCAGGAGGAGAGTTGAGCTTATCAACCTGGAATTCAACACACAGTCACACATGCTTAACAAATATATTATCATACTAGTCTAGCAACTTTGTTAAGTAGCTCAAAGTTCTTTGCCATGCATGAAAGCATATAAGTAACATATATGGTACCAATGGTTTATCAGAATATGATTTTCCTTTTATTTTATTCTTTCATGGCATCCAAGTAATCTATTCTATCAATTTAGTTTCTATTATACATAAAATGTTAAACAAGGAAGGAAGTAAAGTTTTAAAAATCCATAGAATACAAAAAGGATTTTTAAAAAGTCAATCCTAAAAGTAGGGCATCTATTTGGTGAGAGAAAAACTCAATAAAGGATTGAGTGAAAATGAGAGTAAGAAAAGAACCTATCAATCATTTTTTTCTCTTGGAAGAAATCTTTTGAATCTATAGAAATCCTCACAATCCAAGTCCACCTAATATCATTTTCCCAATTCCTCTAATAGATTCTAAAAGTCATGTTGGCCACTCCAACATAGTTTCCCTTAGGAAATGCAATTAAGTGGATTTTCTAATAGAAATTAATCAAGTAATGGAGATTCACACCCTCTTTGATATAATTTTATATTTCATAGCAAATTTGAGAAATGCATGAAATCAATACATTACCTAATATTGCTAAAAATTAGATACACAAATATATATGGAGGTATTTATGGACACCAAGTAATCCCACTATAAAAGTATATAATTACACTCCAATTGATAATGAAATGGTTAGTATTATGGGGTGATGAGGTATTATATCTGGATACAAGTTACTTTTATGTCAACATTAAGTAATTGAACTTTATGATTAAGATAATATAGTATTACACAAATAAATTTTCCAAGGTTTATAGAGGTCTAAAGATCTTATTTGTACAAGGTTGGTTATATTATAGTGTTGACTGGGATAAGGGTTTAATAAAGTGGTTATGTATGTAAGGAATATGATCATTATAATCAGGTAATATCATATCAAGTATTTTATTACAATAATATTGGCCCTTGGAGTGGATCTAAAGTAATTATTTTCTTAATAAGTATTATTGGTGCTGATATATTTTAAGGATACTATCTATATCCATGGATTACTATTGTGTGTTAATAATTATGGATGGATGTTTTGTTATTTTTTATAACTAATAATATTTTTTGTTAATAAGAATTGAGGTTGTAGCATGTTATCAAAAAGATGATGCTGGCAAGATGGGGATTGTATTTTTTATGGATTGTAGAATTTGGGCAGATATTTTCCAAAAAATATATCATATTTTGGAAGCCATATCTATAGATTTTAAATGATTCTTATGCTATTTTTTGGAATTTAAATATTTTTATAATGAGTCATCATTTGAAGGAATCTAAATAGTATTGATGGAGATACAAGCCTATGAATTTATCCATATGAAATATGGGTATTTTTAGGGCTTATTTTATGGGATCCATATCTTTGCATACATTGTTTAATTTAGATAATTATTACACCAATTTGTTCAAAATTTAAATATATTTAAAATGAATGATAAAATAAAGGAATTATAGTAGTATTAAAGGAGATACAACCCTATGAAGCTAGCCATACAAAGCAAGGGTAATAAAAAAATTTCAATCATGTTTTTATAGAAAGTAAAGTTTGAAAATATTTGTGAGTTGGAGTAATAAAAACAATTACAAATTATTTTATTTTAAATGAAATTTTTAGTTCTAATGGTTTATAGAAAGTAATAGATGATATTTGATAATTTTTATAAACCATAGTCTTTTTAGAAAAAAAAATTAGATTGAGGTCATGGAGTTGGAAAATTTTAAGATATTGATAGAAGAAAAAGTAAGGGTGATAGTCTATAGGCCAAGGAAACCAAAGATTTGGTGGCAAATAGACCAAATAATATTTACATGGATTTAAATAAAAACTATCTATTTTGTAGGTTCATGGTTGCTTTAAGAAGGAACCAATTATTATTTCCATAAACCATAGAAATAAATATAATTTTATTAATATTTCTACGGATAAATATTTATAGGTTCAAGCAATAAAATTCAATGACATTAAAATTGAGGATGAGAATGTTTAGATTTTTTAATATGTGAAGATCACCATGGAAAAATATGTTTTACATTCAAATTTTTAGGTTATCGATATGAATTATGAGGATATTATATTGGGTTATCATTGCTTGGGTTATTTGGGTACTATTAACATTAATGTGCAAAATAAGTTTATAAAGTTATGGTATAGAAAAAAGATAAATTGCAAGATATATCTTAGCTTAAAGAGCATGGGACCAAGGAGAAGCAATAAGCACCCATGGTAGGGGAACAAGAACAAGATCCAATAGAAGAATAAAAAGTGGAATCTATGGGAGCAACAATAACATAGACTTGAGAAAAATAACATAGATATTGGAAAATAATATCAAAGGTTTCAAGAAACTCTAAAAGTAATTGTACAAGAAGTAGGACCTAAAATAGAGGTAAATGAAGAGGCAATAGTAGAAAGAAAAAGAAGCAAAAGCAGAATCTAAGGATAAACCAAAATATAGGAGAATGATAGAAGAGCATGAAATAAAAGAACAAAGCTCTAAAATGTTAAGGATTATAGAATAATGGGTTAAGGTTACAACATATCACCACCCAAACCACCAAAAGAGAACAAAATGGAAAAATATTAAGGATTACAAAACAATGGATTAAGGTTACAACATATCACCACCCACATCGCTAGGAGTGACAACAGTCTTGAAGGTAGGGCTTACTGCATCGATATTATAGTGTGGTAGTGTTTGACAAAAAAAAATATAGTAATTGTTTATTTTAGAGTGGTGTAATAGTACCAAGAAAAAAATGACCCATAATCTAAATTACCATTGTAAAGCAATAAAAACATAGAGCCAACAAAGAAATTATGGATGTTCACATATCACAAGGATATATTAGCATAATTACATACTATAACCAATCAAGATTTTACTTGGATGGAGTGATGATCAAGATTGACACCCATTGCTAATATTGCTTAAAAAAATTATATTATTTAATTTATTCTTATATTTTAAGAACAAAATATTGTAAATGTGATGCAATATTAGGCACCTAGATATAGGAATATTACTATATAATATTATATAGGATGAATATTATGAATATTTGGCATGGGCTACATACAATCCAAGGTTGGTTTGATTATAATATTATATTATAATATTGAGTGGGATAAGATTTTAAGAAATTGTGTATATAAACAATGATATGATCATTGGGAAATTTATATAAAGTATTCTATTACAAATGTCTTGGCTTTTAGATCAAATCTAAAGTAATTCCTTACATAAGGAGTATTGTTGATGTTGAATTACCTCAAGGTATTATCTATATTTACGTTTATTTATATGATTATTACTATGCACAATTAATTATGGATGGATATTTTATTATTTTTGCATAATGATGAACATTTTTTGTTAATAAGATTTGATATTTATAACAAGTGGTATCAGAGTAGTAATTATAGTAATTTGAGGATTTTTTTTCATTGATTATAAAATCAGGGCAGATATTTTCTATAAAATATCTCATATTCTAGAAGTCATCTTCGAAAAACAAATTCTATTTGAGACAATTCTTATGCCATTTTATTTGAAATCTGAAGAGCTTTAAGTGAGTGGATATATGAATGAGTTTGAGTAGCATTTAGGGAGATACAACCCTATGAAGTTGGTCATTTTAAACAATCATAATGTTAGGATCTTATTTTATAGAAAAATATCTTGGTTTGTGGGAGTTAAAAATTGGTGTAAATTGATTGATATATATAATTATTATGATAAATTGTTCAAAATTTAAAGATATTTAAAATGAGTGGTCATATGAAGGAATCTGAGCAATATTGAGGGAGATATGACCCTATGAAATCAACCATATAAAACAAGGATAGTCGTAAAATTTCAATTATATTTTTGTAGAAGATAAAATTTGAATTGTAGAAGATAAATTTTGAATATTAGATGTCAATTGGGGTAAGTAAAACAATAACAATTTTTTTTTTGAAGAAAATTTATACATCTAATGGTATATGGAAAGGAATAGATGAGATTTGAAATTTTCTATAAACCTTAGTTTCTTCAAAATGTTTTTTGGGTTGAGGTCATGAAGTTGAAATTTTTCAAGAAATTGGTAAAAGGAAACGATAAGGATGATAGTGTGCAGGCTGAGGTAACTTCAAATTTGGTGATAGGTAGGCCAAAATCTATTTATAAAGTTTTGTTTGAATAAAAAATATATATTTTATAGGTTCATGGCTATGTTAAAATGATTTTTTTTTATTATTTCTATAAATAATAGTAGCATATATAATTTTATTCATATTAATTTAGCTAAAAAGTTATAGGTTCAATCAATAAAATTGAGGACATACAATTTGAAGGTAAAAATGTTCATATTGTTCAAATGTTGAATATCACCATTATTTTTTATAGTATAGGATGATCTCCTCCTATCATGATTAGGAGTTTTTTATCAAAGCATTTTAAATAATGGTAGACAATTGAATAGGAATACATAATTACACATTATTTGGTCCACTATAGATATTGAAGAGAAGGCATGGCTACATCTATAGATATTGAAGATAAGGCATGGCTACATCTATAGATATTGAAGAGAAGGTATAAAGCTATAGATGTGTCATCTAACTATAGTTGAACTAGGGAATATTGGTTGATAAATCCTAAAACCAAAAAAATTCACTTAAGTAGAGATGTTTTATTTGATGAAGCTTTCACATTAGATAACACATCTATAGCTGAATACCTGGATGAAGAGGATCCTAAGAAAAAGACTCCACCCCCATAGAAAAATGTTTCCAAATGATATACTAGCACATTGAGAGATTTAAAGTTGACTTCACTTCCAAATATAAATATAGATTAACCTTGCACACATAATATAACTCAGTAGATGAGAGCAAAGACATCAAATTTAGAGGTTGACGAGCTTTACCAATAGTTTGATGAACTTCATGTATATGCAAAGGAATATAGAGAAAGATATATGGATTATAAAAGGGTTTATATATCTACATTGGATGGGAATGAATCCACAATAGTTCAATATGCACTTAGTGAGCCATAGTGGAAGGCTGCTATGGATGCATAACATATGTCTCTCATGAAAAATAACACATGGAATCTAGTTGATATACCTTCAGGAAAGAATTCCATTGGTTACAAATAGGTGTTCAAAGTGAAGTATAAGGTAAATGTAACTATTGATAAACATACCGTCTTGTTGCAAAGGGCTATGCTTAGAAAGAAGACATTGATTATAAAGAGAATTTTACATACACTACAAAAATGACTACCATATGTGTACTTTATGCTATGGAAACTCAATTCAAGTGGAATTTACATTAGAAGGTTATCAAAAGTACCTTCTTAAATGGTGAATTACAAGAAGAAGTGTATGTGACCCAACTTGAAGGATTTGTAGTTGAATGCCAAGAGTACAAATTTTGCAAGTTGGTTAAATCTTTATATGGATTAAAACCAACTCCACGAGCTCAGTACATCAAAATGCATAGTCACCTATTGTAGCATAGATTCAAAATAAGTCCTTTAGATGCTAATATATATATCAAGAATAACGGTTCTGATATAGTGAATCTAGTACTCTATGTGAATGATTTAATCATCACTGGTAGTTCAGAGAAATTTATTGATACAATGAAAGATGACTTGAAATAATTATTTGAGATGATAGATCTATGAATTATTTACTATTGTCTTGGTTTAGAAGTGGAATATAATAAGAATCATATCAGAGTGACACAAAATAAGTATACAAAGACATTGATTGAAAAATATCACATGACTGATTGCAATTCTAAAGAAAATCCAATGGAACCAGTGCTTAAGTTATCATGATATGATCCTTCACCATAGGTAGATGGTACTCTCTATTGATAGTTGATTGGGAGTCTCATATATTTGACCAAAAGTAGGCTAGATATCAATTTTGTTGTATGTTATCTTTTAAGATTCATGTAGGAACCTAAGGTAAGTCATTGGAAAGTAGCAAAACAGGTTCTTCATGTCTATGGTAGTATAGACTATGGCCTGGATTATAAGAAGAATGATAATTTATTCTTATAGGGATACACAGAATCAGACTATACCAGATCCATTGATGATCAAAAATCAACTTTTGGACATATTTTTCATCTTGGATCTACCAATTCACTTGTTTTGTGATAATCAAGGTATTTTGAAGATTTTCAAGAATCCATTCTTTCATGACCGCACCAAACATATTGAAACTCAATATCATTTCATTCAATATGAAGTTCCAAAATACAACATAGAGCTCGAGTACATTCCCTCTGATGAACATGTTGTAAATATTTTCTCTAAGGCACTTGCACGTGTTAAATTTGAGTTGTTTCGCAATACACTTCGTATTTCAAAATAATGTAATAAGGGGGGATGTTAGCATAGACCATCATATATTGTTTATTATATTATATTGATCATATTTGAATAAGCACATATTCTCCTTAAGTTCTTAATCTAGGAGTTAGGGCATAGTTGGTTGGATTCTCATTGGAATTCATTAAACTGCATCAACTGATTCATCATATGCTATATATTATAAACTATGTGAATAAAATGATTAATACTTTGAATTCCAATTGACTTTTTCTATAAAATATCTCATATTATAGAAGTTATATCTTTGGAAAAAAAATTCTAATTGAGATAATTCTTATGCCATTTTATTTGAAATTTGAAGAGATTTAAATGAAAGGTTATATGAATGAGTTTGAGTAACATTGAGGGAGATACAACCCTATTAAGTTGGTCATTTTAAACAATCATAATGTTAGGATCATATTTTCTAGAAAAAAAAATTGGTTTGTGGGAGTTATGACTTGGTGTATTCTTATTGATATAGATAATTATTATGACAAATTGTTCAAAGTTTCAAGATATTTGAAATAAGTGGTCATATGAAGGAATCTGAGTAATATTGAGGGAGATATGACCCTATGAATTCAACCATATAAAACAGGTATAGTCATAAATTTTCAATCATATATTTGTAGAAGATAAAATTTGAAGATTAGATGTCAAATAAGGTAGGCAAATAAATTACAATTTAATTTTTTTGAAGAAATTTTATATATCTAATGGTATATGGAAAAGAATAGATGAGATTTAAAATTTTCTATAAACCTTAGTTTCTTCGGAATTTGGTAAAAGGAAACCATAAGAATGATAGTGTGTAGACTGAGGTAACTTCAACTTTGGTGATAGGTAGACCAAACTCTATTTATAAAAAAATGTTTGAATAAAAAATATTTTTTAAAGGTTCATGGCTATGTTCAAAAGGGAAAAAAAATATTATTTCTATAAATATTAGTAGAATATATAATTTTATTCATATTAATTTAGCTAAAAAGTTATAGATTCAAGAAAAAAAATTGAGAGCATACAATACTGTTAATGTTGAATATCACCATAGAGTTTTATGGTATGGGGTGATTTCCTCCTATCGTGAGTAGGAGTTGTTTATCATGCATATTAAATAATGGTAGACAATTGAATGGAATACATAATTATATTTGGTCCACTATAAACATTTGAAGAGAAGGCATGCACATAAACCAAGACTCTCATATTGACATTACCCTTAAAGAAGAAAATTCCATACATGTACTTGTATAAAAGACAAATGACAATTCTTTCATAGGATAAACTAACATTGACCAAAATAACTAAGGTTATTCATTTCCAAAATCACCCTATTAAGGAATTGTTGACTATTTGTAAAATGTTAAGCGGAATTGTGTTCACATGGTTACAAGTAGATTACTATAATTTTCATAGATTTTTCCTCCTAACATAGTAATTCATATTTGTTTATAAATAATGATCATTTATGAGAGTGTTGAAGTTTTTTTCTCAAAGATGCAAAGGGATCTATTAAGAAAAATCTTATGATATAGATGGTCTACGCGAATTGTACTTTTATCCACACATACTAGAACATAGACACCAAATATATGTTTACTTGCTGTCAAGATCCTCCAAGATGATAATAATTAGAAGAGAGACACTAAATATATGTTTATTTTCGGTCAAGATCCCCGAAGATGACAATAATATAGTTGGACTAAGAAGAAGAGATTCGACGGCCCCGAAGTGGAAAATTCGTAAGCTTATTCTTGTGCATCAACTATAAGCCTAAAAAACTATGTAACAGGTCACTACAGTTGGGTTTCCTGCAATTCTTTCTGATCTCTCCTTTCGAACCAGTGAGGGGATTGATATTTCCCATCTTCACCATGGCGGCTGCGAAGTCCTTAAAGAATGTCTCCTGATTCAAGCTGTAGGATTTAACTTGGGAATCAGTAGATCCTCCATTAAATATCTGCTGGTCAGAGTGAAGAAGTCCTTTCTGGCTTATTAGATTTTTGTAGTAATTGATGTCGAAGGCAGTGGGAGACACGAAATCCAAGGTAAAGGTTCTGTTACCGCCGCCATTCGTAGGACACTTTGCTCTCAAAGACTTGGCATAGACCATGTTTATGTTGGATTCGTTGTAGATGCGAGCTCTGAATGAAGTGCAGCGCGCTTTGCCAATAGTATGAGAACCTGTTTTCAAAAAAAAAGAAAAAGAAATTAGATATGTGCAGAATAATTATTTTACAGAGACAAACAAAAGACTTTCAGAAAATCTTATTACCTGAAAGTACAACCATATCATTTACTGAGAGACCCTGTGCGTTGAAGAAGGAGGTGAGGTTGCTCAGACTGGAAGTTGGAGGAGGAATGTCATTGTTTGCATCGCTCTTGCTTGCATTCGTCGAATCTCTTCTTCCCAGCATAACAGGCCATGAAGGAACTCCCAACTACATACAATCCACAGTATTAGATTTCATAAGAGAGATATACTATATAAATTGAAGTATATGGGGTGTTATGCCTTACTTCTGCAACAGAATCACGAGCAGCTATTGCCAAAATGTCAGCACAAGACACGACTCCACTGCATACTTTCTCGACTTGGGCTTTGATTTTATCTACGACATCGAAACCTCTCGCTGAATTCAAGTTTGGAAGTGCGGTCTTCTCCCCTGTTATGTTCGAGGAGTCGTCCAGCAGTATAGATCCGTCACAGCCCTGAAAAGATAATGGTTCAGATTCATTTATCTCAAGCCGATAAATAAAAAGCATTGACATTATTATAACAATGATCACCCTGAAGAAATCTCTTACGTTAACGAAACAGTCGTGGAAATGAAGACGAAGCAACGAGGCACCCATGCGTTTCTCTTTGGCCAGGGCTTGCTTCACGGCAGCCCTCACTGTGGCCAATGCATTAGGACATGACTTGTCATAAAATGTGGAATTAAGTTGTCCATGAGCACCGGTGCCAAATGAAGAATTTAAATTTCTTTTTCAACATTCGCCGAAGTCTGCAAGGCGCTGTTCGGAAAGCGCAGTGCGCAAGTCAGGGGCGCCGACGGAATTCGCCCGAGAATGGGCTAAGTGCGAACGTCGGGGGCGCCGACGGACTTCGTCCAAGTTCGCACTTCGGGGCCGCCGACAGACTTCGCCCGAAACTGGGCGAAGTTCAAACTTCGGGGTCGCCAACAAACTTCGCTCGAAACTGGGCGAAGTTCACACTTCGGGGCCGCTGACGGATTTCGCCCGAAACTGGGCGAAGTTCGTACTTCGGGGCTGCCAACAGACTTCGCCCGAAACTGGGCGAAGTTTGTACTTCGGTCAGCCGACGGACTGCGCTGGGCGAAGTGCGGACTGCGGCCGACTTCAGACTTTGCTCGCGCACTCGAGCTGCTTCAGACTTGGCCACGAACTTCGGCAGCGAACTTGGAAAGCCGCTTCAGACTTGGCCACTCTGGCCTTCGACTTCTTTGTCTTGCGCGGCTGCCGCTGGGTTTGCCTGGCTTGGCAAGACCCGTATGAGAGGAGAGAAACACCGGAATAGAGAACAACAAACTGCAAACCCTAAAGATGCCTAAAACAAACAACAAACTTTATTCATATGAACAACTAGGGTTACAGAAATTCCTCAATCGAGGAAATAACAACATCTGCAGGCTACGCTGTAGGATAAACTAAACAGGGAGAAATGTCGAGTTTGCTGCTCGGACATCAATCAGCTGAGCCACACTGCTCACTAAATCGCTCTGCTTTCTTTCTCTGCTCTATTCTCTGCTTCTTCTTTCACGAACTTCTCTCACACACACTCTGCTTCTCCTTTCGTCTAAAGACCTGAATTGCCCTTTTATAGCCACGGAGAGAGGAGGATAAGGTTTATCCTCTGATAGCTGCAGATAAGGGTTATCCTCTGACCGGCCCTCATCTAGTGTTTCTGACAAATGTCGACTTGGAATTAACTCCTGTGGAGATCGGATCTGTCAGAAGGTAGGTGTGACGTCATGTCACACGTTTGCCAGGATCTCAGATTGTGGTAGCGCAGTCCAACTTTGCCCATGTCTGGAGCGCAATCTGATTTCACCCAAGGTTCGGAGCACAATTGGACACAGGCATGAAATCTGGGTTTATTTTTCTAACACCTTCCTTTAAACCTGATTTCACAAGCACTTTGACTCCAAGCTGCTCTTGCAATCTACTGAAGTCTTCCTCCTTCAAAGGCTTCATGAAAATATCTCGCTAATCGCTACTTGGATCTGCAAAACTGCAGATGAATTTCTCTGGACTTCACCAACTCTCTGATGAAGTGATAATGAATATCAATGTGCTTCGTTCGGCCATGGAACACGGGATCCTTTGACAGTGCAATGGCCGAATTGTTATCACAAAAAATTGTTGTCGTGCCTTCTAGAGGATTGTACAGTTCACTCAGAACTCTTCGTAGCCATACTGCCTGGCATGCGGATGTCATGGCGGTGACATATTCTGCTTCGGCTATGGACAATGCAACAATGGGTTGCTTCTTGGACGCCCATGAGACTGCCCCTGATCCGAGATGGAAAGCATACCTAGAGGTGCTCTTTTGATCATCGATACTGCCAGCCCAATCACTGTTTATGTAGCCTACTAGTTCCAACTGGTCCTGTCTGGTGTAAAATAGGCCATGGTTTCGCGTCCCGCTGACATAGCGCAAGATCCTCTTGCCTGCTTGCCAGTGCGTGTCCTTCAGAGTCTCCATGAAATGATTGATCAGATTGACTTCAAACATCAGATCTGGTCAAGTTGCAGTCAAATACATCAGACTGCCAACTAGCCTCTTGAACAAGGTTGGATCTATAGACCTCCCTATATCCAACTTGCTTAGCTTCAAACCTATGGCTACAGGTGTGATGGCAGGTTTGCTGTCCTCCATCTTGAAGCGCTTCAGGACATCCTTCGCATACTTGCCCTGAGAAATGAAGATGCCATCTGCTGATTGGTCAACTTCAATGTTGAGAAAATATTTCATCAGCCCCATGTCTATCATTTCAAACTTGGACTTCATGGCTGTTCTAAACTACGCAAATAGGCTATTGCTATTGCTAGTATATATCAGATCGTCCACGTACAGGCAGACGATGATGAGCTCACCTGCTGCATTTGTCTTCATGTACAAGGAGTGCTCATATGGGCATTTTTGAAACCCATTCTCCTGAAAATAGCCATCAATACGACTATACCAAGCCCTGGGTGCTTGCTTCAACCCATATAGGGCCTTCTTCAATTTCAGGACTTTGCCCTCTTGCCTTTGTATTTCATAACTGTGTGGCTGGTCTATGTAGACATCTTCTTCCAACACTCCATTGAGGAAGGCAGACTTGACATCCATCTGGTACATGCTCCATCTTTTCTGAGATGTTAGTGCCAGAATCATTCTGACTGTGTCAAGTCGAGCTACAATGCATACACCTCATGATAGTCAACTCCTGACTTCTGCTTGTAGCCTTTCGCCACTAATCTGACATTATGCCTGTCAACTTCTCCTTGGGCATTAAACTTCGTTTTATATACCCATTTGACCCCAATGGTCTTCTTTCGTGCCGAAAGATCTGTCAGCTGCCATGTCTCATTCTTTTCAATGGCTGCTATCTCCTCATCCATCGCATTCACCCATTTGTGATTCTGACTTGCCTCTTCAAACTCCACTGGATCACATTTAGTAAAGAGAGCAAAATCAAAATAATCTTCATCTAACTGATTACGGGTTACCTCATAAATGTCTTGCAAGCTTCGAGTCTTCACAGGAGTCCTCAGATTTTGAATTCTGCTTGCAAGTGGAGGTGACCGGGATGATGAGGCTGTGCGACTACTGGCACCAATGTTGCTACTTGAAGACACAGGTGGTAAGACACTGTCTTCCTCCAAGTCTATAGATTCAATAGTTGATGGTTCAGACTGACCAGTCTTTGACTTCCCGTTCCAGGCTTCATCCTCTAGGAACTTCACATCTTGATCGATGACAAGTTTCTTTGTCACAGGATTGTATAGCCTGTATGCCTTTGCTGGTCCACTGTATCCTATGAAGATGCATCTTTTAGCTTTGTCATCCAGCTTCTGCATTTTCTCATTTGGAACATGTGCATATCCTATGCACTCGAAAACTTGCAAATGAGCCACACTTGGCTTCAACTTGCTCCAGGCTTCCTCTAGAATTTTGTCCCTCACACTCTTGGTGGGACATCAGTTCAGCAGATAAACTGCACAACTTACAGCTTCTGCCCAGAAATTATGTGGCAAAATTTTTGCCTTCAACATGCTCCATGCCATCTCCATGATAGTTCTGTTCTTTCTCTCAGCTATGCCATTCTGTTGCGGCGTGTATCTGGCAGTGAACTGCCTTTGAATTCTATGCTATTTGCAAAAGTTGTGGAATTCGTTGGAGATGTATTCTCCACCTCCATCAGTTCTAAGAGTCTTCACATAATGACCGCTCTGTTTCTCAACTAGAGCCTTGAACTCCTTAAACCTTGCAAATGCTTTTGACTTCAACTTGATTGGATAAATCCAAGTCTTTCGGCTGAAGTCATCAATGAAGGTCAGGAAATACTTATTGTCGACATATTAGGTGGTCTGCATGGGACCACAGATGTCTGAGTGCACCAGCTCCAAAGGCCATGATGCTCTCCAAGACTGTCCTACAAGGAATGCGTCCCTATGTTGCTTGTCGACCAGGAAACCTTCACAAACTTGATTTGGTTGCTCTATAAGGGCTAAACCCTTCACCATCTGCTTCTTGTGCAGCAGATTCAGGCCACTGAAACTCAGGTGACCAAATCTGAGATGCCATAGCCAGGTAGCATCCTTCTCAACTGCACTTAGAGACATCAAAGATTCATTCTAAATCTGCAGCGAAAACATTTTGTTTTTCGTCATGGACATAGTTGCAATTTGTCCATGGACTTTGTCTCTAATGGAACAGACACCATCTTTGAACAGTATAGTGTGCCCCTTCTTTACAAGCTGTCCAACACTTAGCAGATTGTGTTTCAACCCAAGCACATAAAAAACATTTTGAATTGTTTTTCTATCACCGTGCTGGGTTCGGATGAGGATATTTCCTTTTCCCATCACAGGAACTTTGATGTTGTTCCCCATCTTGACTTCAGACTGGACTGTTTCATCTAGTTGTGAGAACATCTCCTTGTTCCTAGTCATATGGTTGCTGCAACCACTATCAAGATACCAGATGTTTTTCTTGCTCTCCTCTTCAATACTACAAGTCAGCAACACATTTCCTCCTACCGCATTTTTGGGTTCCTTCAAATAATGGACTTGTTGCTGATTCTCGTTCGCCATCTTTTTTCTGCATTGTGTGGCATAATGGCCGAACTTGCTACAGTAGTAGCATTGGACCTTTGACATGTCCTTCTTCTTCTAAGAGCCACCTTGCTGATTTATGCCAGTGCCTCTTCCTCCTTACTGATGAAAGTTGCAACTTGGCTCAACATCCTGAGGGTTTGATCTCCCTCCTTGCTTGTTCCTTCTCCCATGCCTGCTTTTGCCTCTTCCTCCTTGAGAACTAGAAGCGCTATGGTGGGAGTCTTGTCTGTCGTTGTCTTGGACTGAGACCTATGCTTTGAAGGCTTGCTCCAAAGAAGACTGAGTTGAGCGGCTTAGCCTCTATTCATGGGTCTGTAGGGAACCCATGAGTTCGTCTGTCGAGAGGGTTGTCAAATCCCTCGACTCTACTATTGCTATCACAACTGAGTCGAACTTGGTAGACAGACTTCTGAGAATATTCTCCATGATTCTCTGGCTCTGCACGATTTCACCATTCAACTGCATTTGGTTGATGATATTTATTGTTTGGGTGAAGAAGTCGCTCATCGACTCGGACATGCTCATCTGTAGGTTCTCAAACTCTCTCCTGAGCATCTATAGTTTCACCAACTTCACTTTGTCGGTGTCCTGATATGAACTTGCCAGTTTTTCCCAGGCCTGCTTGGCCTTGGTGGCTGATGCAATCCACGGGGAGATGGTCTCATCAACCGCTTGCATGATGTAGAAGAGGGCCTTCTGGTCCTTCTTCTTGTGCTCTTTCAACAGATCCTTGTCTGCTTAAGAGAGGGCGACCAGTGCTACTGCATCTACCGGTTTTGGGTAGCCGTTCTCGACTAACTCCCACAGCTCCTAAGATCCGAACAGGATCTTCATCTAGATGCTCCAGTAATCATAGTTCTTGCCATTAAATCGCGAGATCTGCAACTGCAGCGAGTTTCTCCCGGAAGCCATGCTTCTATCTCTGTGTCACGACACTATCAACTCTGAAACCAATTTGAAGAATTTAAATTTCTTTTTTCAACATTCGTCGAAGTCTGCATGACATTGTTCGAAAAGCGCAGTGCGCAAGTTGGGGTCACCGACGGACTTCGCTCGAGAATGGGCGAAGTGCGAACGTCGGGGGCGCCAATGGACTTCGCTCAAAATTGGGCGAAGTTCGCACTTCGGGGCCGCCGACAGACTTTGCCCGAAACTGGGTGAAGTTCGCACTTCGGGGCCGCCGACAGACTTCGCCTGAAACTGGGCGAAGTTCGCACTTCGAGGCCACTGACGGACTTCGCCCGAAACTGGGCAAAGTTTGTACTTCGGGGCTGCCAACAGATTTTGCCCGAAACTAGGCGAAGTTTGTACTTTGGTCAGCCGATGGACTGCGCTGGGCGAAGTGCTCACTGCGGCCGACTTTAGACTTCGCTCATGCACTCGAGCTGCTTCAGACTTGGCCACGAACTTCGACAGCAAACTTGGAAAGCCGCTTTAGACTTGGCCACTCTGGCCTTCGACTTCTTTGTCTTGCGCGGCTGCCGCTGGGTTTGCCTGGCTTGGCAAGACCCGTATGAGAGGAGAGAAACACCGGAACAGAGAACAACAAACTGCAAACCCTAAAGATGCCTAAAACAAATAGCAAACTTTATTCATATGAACAACTAGGGTTACAAAAATTCCTCAACCAAGGAAATAACAACATCTGCAGGCTACGCTGCAGGATAAACTAAACAGGGAGAAATGTCGAGTCTGCTGCTCGGACATTAATCAGCTGAGCCACACTGCTCACTGAATCGCTCTGCTTTCTTTCTCTGCTCTATTCTCCGCTTCTTCTTTCACGAACTTCTCTCACACATGCTCTGCTTCTCCTTCCGTCTGAAGACCCGAACTGCCCTTTTATAGCCGCGGAGAGAGGAGGATAAGGTTTATCCTCTGACAGCTTCGGATAAGGGTTATCCTCTGACCAGCCCTCATCTAGGGTTTCTGACAAACGCCGACTTGGCATTAACTCCTACGGAGATCGAATCTGTCAGGTTTCAAATCTGTCAGAAGGTAGGTGTGATGTCATGTCACACTTTTTCTGGGATCCTGGACTGCGGCAGCGCAGTCCGACTTTGCCCATGTCTGAAGTGCAATCCGGTTTCGCCCAAGGTTCGGAGCATAGTTAGGCACAAGCGTGAAATCTGGGTTTATTTTTCTAACACCAAACACTAGCATAACGCTAATAAAAACAAGTCTTCCCATGACCGACTTGGACGAAGCCATTAGGAATCTGATGTGATCTTCACTGCAGTTTTGTGTAGAATTCCTGCTGAATCCCCCAACCTATGATAGCCTATTTATATGCTCAGAATATGAAGATGTAGCTAGAGGATGTAAACCCAAAATGTTTGACTTTGAAATAGATTAGAATGTCACAACCGTTGGTAAAATTGAATGTGAACATGCAAGATTCTTCACTCTGAAGAGATAAGGGTCCATATGTTAAGAAATGTTTTACATCACCATTTTTGTACTTGCTAGGAAGAAGCGTTTGCCGGCAAAGCCTGTTATCATACGTATTGGAAGAGGTCACATAAAAGGATATAAAATGTATCTGGACTGCAACAATCAAAGAGGGCAGGTTGTACGTAGAATACGTCAAGGCTACAGTCTTAGTTTGCTGATATTTGTTCCAGGAATAAGGTAAGATAACTTGTTAACGATGGATGTTTTGATATAGGAACTGGTCTATCTGGAATTATTAATTTTTGAAGAGGCAAAGTCAAAATGTATTTTAACAACTGTATTGATTAGGACACTAAGAGAATCTCTTAGTTTTCCTTTTCTAATGGGTGCAGGTCCTGTTGCATGTAGTTGGATTGTTGCGTGAGTCATCAAATTTTTTCCTAAGGGGTGCAGGTCCTGGTGCAGGTAGTTGGATGAGTCATCAAAGTTTATTCCTATAGGCTTAAGATAGAATTATTTAGGGTGTTCGTTATTTTTGTTTAATTAACGATGTCAAACGCAATTGAAAAGAGCAATCAACCTGGGTGCAAACAGTAGAAGCCTCCCTTATATACATCTAACATTATTTTTATTAGAATCAATAATTATATTTAATAAAAATAATTATATTTAACATTATTTTTATTAAAATCAATAATTATATTTAATAAAAATAAAAGAATAAAATAATTATTTTAAGTAAATATATATTTGATAATGAATTATAAATACCAATTTGTATATGTCTAACATATATCAAATTTCAATCATATATATATATATATATATATTCAAAATGAGTTTTCATGTTAAAATTATTAAATATATAATTAAATTTTTATTTAAAATAATTAAATTTGAATTTAAAAAATAGGTTTAAGGTGAAGATCAATTACTTCCTCTATAAGGGAGTCAAGGTCCTAGTCTGTTTCGTGTATTTTCGAGAAATAAAAGTTTAAAAATTATTATAGCATGATAATTATAGTTCTTAAGGGCGAAGAAGGTCTGGACTAAAAGCTTGTGAGTTTCGTAGTACTTTCAAATTCATAACGACTACGAATTTTATCATGTAAATTGAAAAAAAACAAAACATCGGTTTTACCATAAAAATGATCTCAAATTATGTTTCTCATTGCACCTCGCATTCCACCAAAAAACTATTAATTATAAACAATTTCTCAAGTTTTGAATTTCTTTCGGACGCGAGAGGAGGCAAATATTTTAAGGGAATGGATTCTAAATATTTCTTAAATATTTGTTTGACCATCCTAAGATATCATTTTCTACGTCGAAAATCAACATTATAAATTGTCTTACTTGTTCGATTAAAGAACCGCATGAAAAGTCCTCCATTTTTAAAATGAATTTAAATGAGTTAAAGATATTGTAATTGTTTAGGTTTTGGTTTTTTAATAATTTTAAGATTCAAATTAAAATGTGTAATTATAAATTAAATTCTTTATTAATAATTTTAACTTTTCCTTATACAAAATTATAAAATAAAGATAAGATTACCCAATCCTAATTAAAATTAAAATAATATAACCCAACAACCTTTAATTCTGGTTAAAATCTAAGATTATATAACCTTTCATGTGTTATCCTCTCGTTGGTTTTGAAAAAATTAAGCTCCTATAGCTTTAATATAAAGTAGTACATAGGATGTCATTTACTCCCCGTGCCTTGATCACCCATAGTCATTAAGTATTTTCCCTTCATAATTTTAGTAGAATTCACATTATTATTTTAGCGAATGAGTGATTGTTATGCATAAACAATCTTGAACGTATAGTGTCATTTCATGTAGTTAGTATATGCATAATAATGTTATGTGATTTTTTAAGATTTAAACTTCTATTGATGGTGTTTCAAAGGGTAATTTTTGCGCTGAGAGTTGTGGAGGCTGAGAGTTGTAAGGTTGGGAGTTGTGGAGGAGTGATCTGTGATGATAGAGGTCGATTCATTTTAGCGTATATGGAAAAACATGAAGTCTAATCTAATAATTTGTCTGAGGTTTGGGCAGCTTTTTGAGGCATCTAAATGACCATCGATCTTAATATCTAGTACCTGATAGTCGAAAAAGACTCCTTAAACACCATAAACTATTTGAAGGGGTCTCAAATCCTCCTTGGAATGTGGGACCAACCATTGAAGAGTCCATTGTCCAGCTAAGGGCGATCAACAATAGGTGTATTCAACATGTGTATCCGAAAGGCAATCGGGCAATAGATTCAATAAAAAACTTTGGCTTAACTATTCAATATTTTTCAACATGACAGGGGAATCTTCTCCAATGTGTTTTTGATTCATGTAGTAAACTTTTCCCTACCAATGATGATTAATGTATTTATGGATGATCCCAAATATGATGAGGACTACATCCTAGAGAAAAACAACTGATCCTGAACATGACTATCCCCTTTTGTTTCCTAGGATGGTCTTTGTGCTCTCTTTGTCTCTTTATATGTGGTTGTTTGGGAAGGTCCCTACGATATCTATATTGTTTATGTTTTCTATTTGTGCTCATGGGTGGTATGTTTGTAATAGTTTAGACTATTTTAGTTTGTAGATTCTGCAAATGGTCCAATTTTGGCTTGTTCTATAGGGAGTTGAACCTTCACAGGATCCTCCTTGCAGCATGTTATAATGTTTTGGGTCCCTTTTAAAACCCATTACTAATAAAAAAAATAAGAATTTTGAAGATGTATTATTATACTAATATATTAAAGTTGATAATTATTTATTTTTTAAAAATTATGGCTAAGTGTAAATGATTGTTATAGTTTTCTAGTGATTGAAGAATTTTTTTTATATAAAATATTTATTTTTTTTGTTTGTTATATTTTATAGAAGATTCAAAGGTTATATTACAAGTTAAAGTCGTTTTAAATTATAAAAATATGGTATGTATACATGTAATTATAAAAATAAAAATATAAAGTTTGTGTTTAGTACTAATTTTTATAATTACAAAGTAATTAAATAAGAAGGATATTATAAAACATAAGAATTTTGGTATGAGGATTTAAAGTTTAAATTTAGTAATGGTTTTCTTGATATTAATGATTAGAGGAGGAAGTGAAAATACTTTGTTAATAATTGTTTATATTTCTTATGAAACACTTTTTCTAGGATAATATATTGAGAAGTCTATTATAGAGGAATTAAAAATCAAAGCATTGAAAGCAGATAATGAAGATTGTACATTGGGCATACTAATGCTTAAGAATTTAAAATTTTAATTAATATAGACTTTAGATTATGTGATATCCCTTTTTGATGGTCATAGTCTAAAATTATTAAACATTTAGACATTCACATTCTATAATTGTTGAGTACTTGTGTACTTCTATGTACTTTTGTATGCTCTCAAAATGAGGAATAGTTAAACATTAATTGGATTGATCCTAAATTCCACCACCATATTAGTATTCTATCTAAATAAAATACCTTGAATAATGCATAAAGTAGGCAAAAGAGAAAGGAAGTAGTTATAACCCTAATTCAATGCAAATATTATTGATGAAATGCATACGATTATGTAAGAAATATTAGAGGTATTGGAATTCATCCAAAGGTAAAGGTAAGGGTAAAGTAAAACAATTTTAAACATCCATGGAACCATATTCCATATGGTATGATCATCATAGATGATGTTATTGACCTAATATATGTTTATCTAGCCAAAGTTACCAAGGTATTGTATGAAAATCTACCCTCCATTGAATTCAAACCTTAAAACTTATATTTGAAGTTTCATAGTCTTACCATTAGACCCATTCATGGAGAAGAGTAATAATTGAAGATAAAGAAGAATACAAAATTTAGTTTATTTAATAATCCTAATGCTAACATAGTTCAGACATTATCTAAAGTTCATATTATTACTATAATTAAAAAATTGATGGAGAATGTAATACACAAATAGTTGCACTTACATATTTTTCATGCTTAAATTCAAAAGGGATGGGTGATGGAATTATAGATATTAAAATATGTGGTTGTTATGCTTATCTTAAGGCCACAAATGAAATTTTATTATATTATTCATATAAGCCCTTTGGGCCCTTATAAACCTTGAAAAAGGTATTCTTAAATAATTTATTGTTTTAATCCTTAAGGGCGGCCTCTCATGTCATAAAACTAGCTTGTAATTGCATACAAATACCCCATCATACCAACCATATCAATATTAGTTGTAGTGTAGTTCTATTTGTTAATAGTGAGATTATTTGGTGCCCATGGACACTCCCATATATTGTATGCATTGCTTTATGTGTATTTTATTTTAGCAATATTATGTAATACATAGATTTCATTCATTTCTAGAAACTACTCCAAACACTAATATGGTATTAGAACTAGCATGAATTTTTCTTGCTCAATTACTTGTTGTTGGTGGTTTAGATTCTATGTATTCTCCTATACATAACTATGCTTAGAGTAGTTATGTTTTTTTGAAGGCTAACAATGGGATTAAAAGAAAGAATTTTTGATAAAATCCTTAGATGGACTTAGATTGCAAGGATCTAAGTAGAATTACTCAAAGAGAAATATTGACATACATGTTTTTTTGTTCCTCTCATTGGCACATAATATTGTTTATTTATTTTTATTTCTAGCTAGATGGATGCCTATTTTTAGAATTGTGTTTTTAAAATTTCTTTTTAAAACCTAATTTATTTTATGAATTTAAAAAATAATATTTTTATTTTATATTTTGGCTTCTTTTATTCAATAGAAACATAGATGAAAGGATACATTACTTGACTGGTATGAAAGAAGAAAGTAGAGGTTGAAATTATTTTAGACAAACCTTCATGCAAATGAAGCCATGCATAGGATTTCATGCTTAGCAAACACATCAATTTACTTGAAAAAATTGCTTAAATGGTCTAACAATGTTTTATTTATAGAGGTGTTAGATAATGTCCCAATTGATTGCATTCAACAAATAGGTCATGTATGAAAAACCATGATAGATACAAATAAATCGTTGATGTACTTGGATTATTTGAGAACTTTCATGGTGTCCCTATTGAACTCTTTTTCTCATTCTACCTCTAGGTTCCTTATTTTTGCCTTTTAAAATTATCATTTTTCTCTTCAAAATCTAAAATTTCAAATTTTGAAAAAGGAATATACCAAGTAATATTCAAGGGAATATTTTCTAGCTTTATGGGAATACAATAATACGTGTGTGCATGCATCATGTTGACACATGCTTGCATGATTCAAATGTAGAAAATGAAACTTGTTTTAGTTTGTTTAAATTTAATATATATCACTTACCTTACTAGATGCATTAGTGGCTAACAAATCACATCTTTAGGCACTGAAATAAGGTTATCTTGATTTTGAAACCCCCAACACCATAACCCTTTTTATTATGATGACTTTAGTATGATGACTGAGATTAATGAGGTATAAAACATAACGATATGGTAGTACACACTAACATGGCACCTAATGATGTCACATATTTTTAAGCACCTACTAATGTGATAATATATGTGGTGGTCTATACAATTGACATAGTAATCAAGGCGACATGACACATGGAAGTTTATACATATGATGTGGTAGTCCAAAGAGGTGACATGGCAACTAAAGTGGCATGAAACATGGTAGTTCAAGAACATGTGCTGATATTTGGTGGGTGAATAATATAAGATATAACTATTTTATTTTCAATCTATATGATAACATCAATAATATTAAAGTAGTAAACATCACACAAAGCATCACACACATGAGAGACATGATTTAACGTGGTTCACCCAATTTGGGCTACTCCATGAATAAAATATTCCTTATAAACTTTTCTCAAATAATTCTTTTGGGAATCCTTTCCCTATTGTAAATTTTATGGACCTTTACCCAAAGGAGACATGAATCCCCCAATCAAGTTCATGGATCTCTATCCACAGGAGACACCAATCTCCTCTAATTTGGTTGATGACCTTCTAGAAGAATTTTTGCCTTCACTACACTGGCTAATGGATATCTATCCACTGGAGACTCTTGTCCTCATTCAAAATACCTATCCTCACTACCTTGGCTAATGGACCTCTATCCACTGGAGACTATTGTCATCTATATTCCATCACCTCCAAATCTAGCTCTCAACTCTATCTCAAATATGCACTGAACTTTATCATTTTGTCTAGCACAAATTGTATCAATCTATGTTTCTTGTATAGAACAAACCTATCCTCAAATATGCACCAAAATATATCCTCAAACATGTCCTCAAATTTGTCTTCAAGCCTTAACAAAAAGCTTGAATCAATCACAAACCAACTCTGCTAGATCTACCCCCAATCTTAACTCAAGGTTTGAACAAATCAATCAATCAAAATTTCTCATAACTCTTCTGAAATACTTGTCTCAAATCTACCTTGTAAGCTTCCATAAAAACTCACACTAATATATCCACAAGTTCTCTCTAGAACTTATCCAATCTGCTCAACAAGTCTCTACCAAGACTTGTCTCAAATTTGCCTTGTAATCTTCCACAAGAGCTTACTCATCTCAACCAATCACTCAAATAAAATTTTAGTAAACAATACTTATCAAATAATATCACATAACAATGATACTCATGTTATTTTACAAATCCTAGTTCAAGACAGTTCACAACTTCACATAACAATGATACTATGTTCTTTCACAACCTCTAGTTCAAGCATATGAAAGCTCACTCAATATTTTCAACAATGCTTGTCAAAAAAGGTTTTATGATCAACTCTCAAGTCAGAAAAACCTTTACCATACAAAATCAACAATGCTTACCAAAAACTCATTTTCACTCCAAGTTAGCATTCACAATATTCAATCCAACAATATTTTTCTCATAAGGAAGATTTACCCATACCTTTTATTTTGATGGAAAGATGTCTTCAAAACATGTCTTAACCATAATCAAAATTTTCTTTACCAAGACTGGGGTTATATTACCACAACCTCTCTCAAGATCTCAAAAAAATTATTTCCACAAAGATTATTTTTCATACAAAATAATAAATCCGTTTTGTACACCTTATAAACTCCAAACTCACAATATTCAATTTAATAATTTCACCATAACACTACACTTAACAACAAGTATAGAAAATTCCTTATACACCTTATAATCTCCAACTTTATAAACTCTAATCACCAAAAAATTAAAATTAAATATTTAATTTTTAATCCCCTTATATCTCCCTCAAAAAAATTAATCAACTTTTATTTTCCATAGCAAATCAAGCTCCGAAATTACAACCTTAGCAAGAGATAAATTTGTGCATACCTTATTTAACCCAAAAAAAACACTTTTAGTGGATTTCAAACACCTAATATCACAACTCCAAGTGCCTTAGCAAGAAGTGCACCCACCGTGTGGGATACAAGCCCTCATGGAACCAAAGGTACACAATGTTCACCTTATCCTTCACTTCCTTCGAATGTGTAAATCAACAAAACCTTCTCTGCTTTGCAAAATACAAATGGGTGGGATTCGATCCCTACACCTCACATTAACCAATGATTTTGTGCCTTCCTTGCTATCAATTGCACTACAAAATACTTTGGGATGTAAAACAAAAGGCTCTCCTCCTTGTCCTATATGCTGCCACGCTCGATTTTCAAAACACATGATCGCTTGCTTTCTCAATGCGCACACAAATTTCTTTTGATCGTGGATGGGGATATTTACCAAAGTTTTACCCCTTTTTATATGCATTAGGCTATGTCTTTTATGACGTTGGTTATAATTCAAAAAATTGAATTATAAAATTTATAACCCTATATTTAGGGTTTTAATTAATTTATAAATTAACTTATAATTAAATTATAGTTAATTTATAATTAATTATTAACTTGAAATGTTAATTAAATTAATATATAAATTAAATTATAATAAAAATATTATAATTAATTTATAATCAATTAAATCTCTAGGTCTTGCACCTTTAATATTATAATAAATTATTATAATATAATTTTTTGTGGGCCTTCCTTTTGCCCTTTAAACCTCATCTGACCACCTAGGAGAATATTTCGTTTTGCACTTGATTATGAAACCTGAAACTGATGCTACTCACTAAAACTGATGCTTGTTGGTGCTGACTTCTTGACATCAATGACAACAAAACCTACTCATATTTCTCATATTTCCAACAATCTCCCCCTTTTCCTTTATGGCAACCCAATTACCTTTACCATTTCCTTAAAAATTTTTTGTTCTACTCCCCCTGGGAAACTACTCTCCCTAACTCAATGCTCTCCCCTTAAATCAAATATCTCCCTCTTACTTAAATCTCTCCCCCTTTGTCATCAATGGCAAAGGGTCACCCTTGGCGCTCGAGGCTAAGAATAATACTCTTAGCTTAGCCCCTCCCCCACATCCTCTTGATGTGGTTAATTCTTGGGTGGGAGTATTAATCCTAGTCTTCCTCAAAGATACTCAAAAGTATCTTTTAAAATTGGCTTAGTGAATATGTCTTCTATCTGCTCCTTCGTAGTAACATATTCCAACCTGACCTATTTATCTATCACCTATTATCTTAGAAAATGATACTTGAGATACTTATAGCACTTGTATTATCACATAATATGGGAATAGGATGATCATGTTTTATATTGAAGTCTTCTAGAGTTCACTTCATCCATAATACCCGTGTACAACTGGATACTATTGCCATATACTCTACTTATGGTATTGTTGGTCACGAATCTGCCACAGGAAAGGATTTTACAAGTGCACCCTAGACCCGGCAAACATTGAAAGGCTGGAAGCAAGAAATGGCTCCCAGACCAATCTCCAGAGTGGGCTGGTTCCCTCTACTATTCTAAAATTGGTTTAAGATAAGGGTTGCTGGAAAGGGATTGAAAAGTTGCAAAAAGAAATGGGAAATATGGCCACAGGCCGAAGTGATGGGATCGAAAAAACAACAACAGGAAACTACAAACGCAACAACAACAAGTAACATAAGAAATCAGCTTAATCCTCACACAATCACATGCAAAAAATCCCTCCAAACCCACATTCCAGAAATCGTACCCTGACCGCAATATTTAAATCTAGAAACAGAATTTAAATGTAACAGCAATGTAGGAGTATGAATGCTATTAGAAATGCAGAAAAATAGAAAAGAAATTAAGCCATGCAACGCTTGAAAAATTAGAAGTGATCTTTTTATTCCCTCAAATACGATTCCAATCTCTAGCAGCAAGTTTTGCCAACCCTTTGAAATGAGAATTACATTGGTTTTTATAGAGGTCCGTCCTCTTTGCAGTATTAAAAATGTGCCACCACCCCTCTCGTGATCTACAATTGTGCATTGGAAATTACATACACAATCCCTTGATTACAGCAAAAATTAAAACCCATTGAATTAATCCACGAACAGCAGCTTTGAATAAATAAAACTTTAATTTTGGTGGCCTGGGTGCTTCTTCGACCTTAACTGCTTTGGAAATCCACAAAATATTTAATTCGGGTCAGCATTAAATCATCGAAAACCAAAAATATCTCCTCGGCCGTTCATACTGCACTTGGCGGGAAAACAGTTGCAGGTTGCGAAAACGCGACGGGTCGCGAAATCGTGACGTCTTTTATGCCGTACACCCTGGCCGCTGTTAACCCGCGAAAATGGGACCTGTAGCGATATCGCTACGTCTTCGGCTTCTTTTTCTCCATCGCTATCTTGTTCCGCGAAAATGGAACATGTAGCGATTTCGCTACATGTTTCTGTCGTTGGCTCTTCCCTACGCTCTGCCCCGCGAAAACGGAACATGTAGCGATTTCGCTACATGTTTCGGGCACCTTGTACGGCCTTGCTGACGGTCCGCGAAAATGGAACACTTCTTGCCCTTTGCATGCCAATCACCGCGCGATTTCGGAATGTCAGCGAATCGCTGCACTTTTTGCACCTTAGCCTTTTGAAACAACTGCATCGCGAAAATAAGATGTCAGCGCGTCGCTGCAATTTTTGCACCTTAGTCCTCGAAGCTCCCGACATCGCGATTCTGGAACCTATCAGCGATGTGCTGTAAGTTTTCAACTTGAGTCTTTGAAGCCAACCGACGCGCGATTCTGGAACACGTCGCGATATCGCGACGGTTCCGCCCAACCTGCCTGCGTTGACTGCGTTGACCGCGATTTTGTGACATGTCAGCGAATCGCTGCAGTTTTTAGACTTAGTCATTTTTTGCTCATTTTTTCTCCTTTTTTCGCCAAAGCTGCATCAAAGCTAGTATCAAAGGTCAGATCTGCAACAACATAAGCATTAATACTTTAATCAAAATCAAATGTGGCAAAAATGCCAACATTCTTGGTGGCTCGCGGGGTATACAGCTTGCTGTATGCAAGAATCCAGGCCTTAGTCCATTGGGCACAGAGTCATATCCGAACAGAAGGCGGGCTGCTGCAATACATGTTCTGCTAAAAAATTGAAACTGGAAAAACCTGCATATAACTGATTATGAAATGACTAATGGAACGCGATGATGGAGTGAGCTCTTGCGATTGCGCAAGCGGTGACTGCAATGGAATGATGAAATGAAAATGAACGAAGTTATGGAGTGGGAATAAAAGTATGAAGGCTGTGAAATGAAATGAACTAGACTGCGAAATAAATGCATAAAAGACTGAACTTAGAGGAAAGGGATAAGAAGGGACGGGGAAAAATAGAAAAAGGGAAAAGAAACAACAGTTGTGGCTTATTTTGTTTTAATGCAGAGGAAAAAGAAGAAAGAAGGAAAGAGAGGAAACGGGGAAGGGAAAAGAAGAATTTTCTGAGAGCCACCAACTGCTGGGAAAGGAAGAGACAAAAGAAAGAAAAAAAACAAGCACCTACAGCTCGCAGACAACAAAAGAGCTGAGATGAACAGTACTAACCATACCTCTTTTTTTTTTTCTCTTTTTTCTATTTTTTTTTTTTTTTTTCAAAATACTATATACAATAGTTCATGACATGATTGGCATGTCGCCACCAGACACCCAATCTCAGAATGTTATCCGGTAAATCTGCAATGTCCCGACCAGATCTGATCATACTTAAGTCGGTCCTTGAAATTGGGTTGGCTCCTTCCTGAAGTTCTCCATGGTGCGAATAGGATGCAATGCGACAGATTATCCTTCTTACTAGTACCCATATGGAGGACTTCTTCAGGTACCGGATGTAGTGGCTGGAACCAACACCACCACTTTGCAGACTTTACTGGTTGTGGGTTGAGTACAGGCTCCTCTAACTCCTTGATGTGATCACAGGGCTCTTCAAGTGAGAAATCTAATTCTCGGGATCTCCTCAGGCTCTGGAATTTGAACTTGTTCTTCTACTTGGCCCATCTCTTGATGAAAACTGCAAGCAACCATATTGTTCATTGCTGGAAAAGTGCTTGCATGTTCCAATCCTTGACTTTGGACGAGATCTGTCCCTTGAACTCCACATGACTGCATCTCAGGTTTTTGCTCAGTATAAGGGATCTGGCATGAAAAGTACTGTGCAGGGTAGACAGGAGCAGCAACCACCGGAGAAGGTAATGGAGTTTCTCCCCACGGTAACTTTCTTGATAAGATCAACAGCTGTTTCGCTCGCACTGCTTCCTCAAAGATTTGTGGGAACCATTTTTCACCTAACTGTAGCAAAAAGAGACCTATGTCAGAATTAAAAGCTCGAACATAAAATAGGTGGGCTTGGGTGGGTGATGGATGGATATTCTCTGGAATTCTCTTCCAACTTATCAAAAATCGGACATTGAAGTCCGTGATGCTCTCTTGAGGTGCTCTCTTGATGTACATGAAAAATTGGTAGAGATCCAAAGAACTGTATAAAGGATCTTCGTCAAATCTTTTGATCAGTGCTCTCACGAGATCATCCCATGAACTGATGCTTTGACGTTTGAGCAATCTGTACCACTACAATGCTCTTCCTTCCAAATACTGAACCAGAAGTTGGATCATGATATCTTCGTATTCTATGACATGGATCATGGACAGAGTAGCAACATCTTCAACACGTGTCAGAGCCATGCCTACGGTACCATCATATTTTGCCAGGTTCTTCAGGGCACCTTCGGGAATTTCATGCTGAACTTGGAGATTCGGAGGGCCAGGATCATCCCATCTAGAAAAAACCCTCACCTTTGTGGCAGTGGTCTGCAGAATCACGGCCATCGCCATTAATTCAGAGTCACCAGATGAACATTCTTTGAATTTTTTTTTTTTAAACAAAAATAGGCGTCCACGAATAGATCTTCAACTCAGCAAAGTCGCCAGATGAACTTCCAAATCTCCGCTGTGAGGCCAAGACAGCTCATCAAATCTTGAGACCTCCGGGTGTTAAAAGCGTGCCAAAACTGTTGGCACCGGTGGGGTTATCACTTTGGAAAATTATGCGTATCCCACCGATTATGAATTCTTGGAGACAGAAATACTTTGTCCCACCGGGCGTGCCAAAAACTGTTGGTCACGAATCTACCACGAGAAAGGATTTTACAAGTGCGCCCTAGACCCGACCAACATTGAAAGGCTGGAAGCAAGAAATGGCTCCCAGACCAATCTCCAGAGTGGGCTGGTTCCCTCTACTATTCTAAAATTGGTTTAAGATAAGGGTTGTTGGAAAGGGATTGAAAAGTTGTAGAAAGAAATGGGAAATATGGCCACAGGCCGAAGTGATGGGATCGGAAAAACAACAGCAGGAAACTACAAATGCAACAACAGCAAGTAACATAAGAAATTAGCTTAATCCTCGCACAATCACATGCAGCAAATCCCTCCAAACCCACATTCTAGAAATTGTACCCTGACCACAATATTTAAATCCAAAAACAGAATTTAAATGTAATAGCAATGCAGGAGTATGAATGCTATTAGAAATGCAGAAAAACAGAAAAGAAATTAATCCATGCAACGCTTGAAAAATTAGAAGTGATCCTTTTATTCCCGCAAATACGATTCCAGTCTCTAGCAGCAAGTTTTTCCAACCCTTTGAAATGAGAATTACATTGGTTTTTATAGAGGTCCGTCCTCTTTGCAGTATTAAAAATGCGCCACCACCCCTCTCGTGATCTACAATTGTGCATTGGAAATTACATACACGATCCCTTGATTACAGCAAAAATTAAATGCGATGAAACGTTCGCGGTCCTTCATTAAATTTGTTTTTGACAATATGCATGAAACCCGTTGAATTAATCCACGAACAACAGCTTTGAATAAATAAAACTTTAATTTTGGTGGCCTGGGTGCTTCTTCGACCTTGACTGCTTTGGAAATCCATAAAATATTTAATTCGGGTCAGCATTAAATCATCGAAAACCAAAAATATCTCCTCGGCCGTTCATACTGCACTTGGCGGGAAAATAGTTGCAGGTCGCGAAAACGTGACGGGTCGCGAAATCGTGACGTCTTTTACGCCGTACACCCTGGCCGCTGTTAACCCGCGAAAATGGGACCTGTAGCGATATCGCTACGTCTTCGGCTTCCTTTTCTCCATCGCTAGCTTGTTCCGTGAAAATGGAACATGTAGCGATTTCGCTACATGTTTCTGTCGTTGGCTCTTCCCTGCGCTCTGCCCCATGAAAATGGAACATGTAGCGATTTCGCTACATGTTTCGGGCACCTTGTACGGCCTTGCTGACGGTCCACGAAAATGGAACACTTCTTGCCCTTTGCATGCCAATCACCGCGCGATTTCGGAACGTCAGCGAATCGCTGCACTTTTTGCACCTTAGCCTTTTGAAACAACTGCATCGCAAAAATAAGACGTCAGCGCGTCGCTACAATTTTTACACCTTAGTCCTCGAAGCTCCCGACGTCGCGATTCTGGAACCTGTCAGCGATGCGCTGCAAGTTTTCAACTTGAGTCTTTGAAGCCGACCGACGCGCGATTCTGGAACACATCGCGATATTGCGACGGTTCCGCCCAACCTGCCTGCGTTGACTGCGTTGATCGCTATTTCGCGACATGTCAGCAAATCGCTGCAGTTTTTAGACTTAGTCATTTTTTGCTCATTTTTTCTCCTTTTTTTGCCAAAGCTGCATCAAAGCTGATATCAAAGGTCAGATCTGCAACAACATAAGCATTAATACTTTAATCAAAATCAAATGTGGAAAAAATGCTAACAGGTATGGATAAGGATATTAATGCCTATTTCTTGCTTAGCCAAGAGGCTAAAATTTCTCCAAGAAAGAATGCTCCTCCACTTGTGCTTTTTCTATCATCAATGTTGTCAGCCCAATCTACATATGTATACACTGTGAGTGTGAAACTATCAATTTTGGGATACCAAAGCCCAAAATCCATAGTCCCTTTTAGATACCTGAGAATCCTCTTTAGTGCTACTACATGTGTTTCCTTAGGTGTTGCCTAAAACCTTTCCACTAATCCCACTACTTGCATGATATTTGGTCTTGTAGTTGTGACATACAATAAGCTACCAATCATAGATATGTATAATCTTTGATCTACCTCTGGAGATTCATCATCCTTACTTAACTTGCATCCTATGACCATGGGGGTACTTACTAGTTTGCAATCTTCTAACTTGAATTTCTTTAACATTTCTTTTATATACTTGGTTTGTGAGAGAAATACCCCTTTCTCTGATTGTGAAATTTGAAGTCCAAGAAAGAAGGACAACTCACCAAGCATAGACATCTCAAATTCATTCTGCATGTTCTTTGCAAATTCTTTACATATCTTATCATTGTTTCCCACAAAAATGATGTCATCAACATAAACAACCACAATTAGTAGATTATTCCCTTCATTTTTTATGTATAAGTTATTATCCGCTATTCCTTTTCTGAATCCTTGTTCCTGAAGATACTTATCCAATCTTGAGTACCATGCTCTAGGAGCCTACTTTAGACCATACAGTGCCTTTTTCAATCTGCATACATGATTTGGTTTATTTGTTAATATGAATCCTTTTGGCTGTTCAATATAAACTTCTTCTTCTAGAACACCATTTAGAAATGCTGACTTAACATCCATCTGATATACTTTGAAGTTTTTAAAACTTGAGAAGTCTAAGAACATTCTTATGGCTTCAAGTCGTGCAACTGGAGCAAATATCTCATCAAATTCAATTCCCTCTACTTGTGCATAACCTTTGCACACTAACCTTGCTTTATTCCTGACTACCTGTCCATCTTCATTTAACTTATTTCTGAATACCCATTTTGTGCCAATCACATTTTTGTCCTTTGGTCATGGAACAAGTTCCCAAGTCTTGCTTTTCTCTATCTGATCTAATTCCTCATCCATTTCCTTAATCCATAACTTATCTTCACTTGCCTTATTGAAGTCTTTTGGCTCAATATTAGATAACAAAGAAAATTTTCCTTGTTGAGATGGTGTTATTATCCTTCTCCTTGTCTGTCTTTCATCTGGATTCCCAATGATTAGATCATTTGGATGATATTTCTACACATACTTGGATGGAGTTTTAGGAAGAAGTCTTTGTGTTTCTTCTTCTTCTTTATCTGATTCCTCACAAAACTCTTCTTGACAACTTCCATCTTCTTGATACACAATTTGTTGAACTGGTTCTCTTGAATCTATCTTCTCATCAATTGTTACATTTATACTTTCTACAATAGTGCGTGTTCTCTTGTTGAAGCATCTATAGGCTTTACTCTTAGTAGAATAACCAAGAAAAATTCCCTCATCACATCTTGGATCAAACTTGCCCAAGTTTTTCTCTTCCCGTCTTATGTAACACTTGCTTCCAAAAATCTTGAAGTGTTTTACAGTGGCCGGTCTTCCTTTTCAAAGCTCATATGGAGTCTTGTGATGGTTTACCCTCATTTGAGCCCTAGTGATTATGTATACTACTTTTTTGACTATTTCCCTCAAAAATCCATCTGAAATCTTAGACTCATTTAACATAGCTCTAGCCATATTCTCAATAGTCCTATTTTTCCTTTCAACTACTCCATTTTGTTGAGGAGTTCTTGCTGTTGAGTATTCTCTCTTGATTCCATGTTGTTCACAAAAATCTACAAATTCATTTGAGGTAAATTCTCCTCCTTTTTCAGATCTCAAACACTTAATCCTCTTTGCTAGTTTCATTTTCAACCAATTCTTTAAATACTTTGAATTTTTCAAATGCTTTTGACTTATCTTTCAGGAAGGCTACCCAAACCATTCTAGAGTAATCATCTATAAACAATATGAAGTAACTCTCACCTTGAATTCTCTATTTTCTGGTAGGACCACATAGATCAATATGTATTAGACTTAAAGCTCGTAAGACATATATCCCTTTGATTTAAAGCTTCTTCTAGTTTTCTTTCCATGTTGACAAGGTGCACAAATTATGTTTCGTGGTGTTTTTATCTTGGGTAAATTTTTGACAACCTGCTTATTGCTTATGTTGACTATGTTGTCAAAATTCAAGTGACCCAATATTCTATGCCACAACCAACTCTCATATTCTTGTGATAGAAAGCACTTTTTCCCTTTGATCTCACTAAGCATGTATAGATTGTTTGGAGTTCTACTTGCATTTGCAATGACTTTTCCAGTTTTTTATTTTCTTATCTCACATCTATCTAGGTGGAATGTAACCATATGCCCTTGATCACAAATTTGACTTATACTTAGTAGATTATGTTTTAACCCTTTAACATATAATACATTTTCTATTCTTGTTTTCCCGTTATCTAAACTCAAAGTTCCTCTTCCACCAATTTTTGTTGATCCATTATCACCAAAACTTACTGATCCTCTATTGGTTTCTTTGAGTACAATAAATTTGTCTTTGTCTCCTATCATGTGTCTAGAGCAACCACTATCAAGATACCATTGTTCTTCTTTATCCTGAGCATGAAGAGTTGTTTGAACTAACATTGATCTAGCCTTTTCATTTCCCTTTTTCTCTTTCCTAGTTGTTGAAGTTGTATTCATTTTACTAGACTCAGGAAGTATCATTTTGCACCATCTAGCCTTGTGCCCAAAATTATTGCATTTGTAACATATAATATCATCATCCATAAGAGGTGTAAAAGAATTGAAATTTCTATTGACATCAACTTCATATAACGAGTGTAGTGTACAACTCTATGACCATATTTGTTACATGAAAAACAATATCCATGGAAGAAATTATATAACATGTTTGGATGCCTTTGAGATTGTGGTGGAGTGCTTCTCCTTATGTGATTAAATCTTGTCCATGATTCTTATTTGCTTTCTTCCTTCCTAATGTTTTTTCTTTCTATAATATACATCACTTGCTTATCTTTGTTTGAAGTTTCTACTTTTTTTTTTTTTTGTGGAAAACATCCCAAAAGGGATGCCACTTTCGGGTAAGACCCAAGGAGGCAGGGGTATCCATTCCACCAAAAATGCCCAGGACTCGGACCTGGCCTACCACCTTTGACATACTCAAGGAGCAAACAAACACACAAAACCAATTTAAAAATAAGTAAATAACAACAAAAATAATAAAATAAAATAAAAAACATGCTCCTTGAGTGTGTCAAAAACAAAAGCACAACCAAACACGCACAATAAGATAAAAGAAACCACAACACAAACCACATAGAAAAACACAAGAACCACATAACAAAACACAAACAAGACAAAAACAACAGAACACTACAAAGACATAACCCAAAAAAAACATGAAAAATAAACACAACCAAAACCTAAAAAATTAAAAAATAAAATAAAAATAAAAATAAAAAACAACCAACAATAGACAATAAACAAAAACAAAAAACATAGAAAACACTCACACATAAAAACACGAAATAACACAAACAAAGAGAAACCCAAGAACAAGAACGAAAAAAACACAAGAACAATAACAAAAAACATAAAAAAAAAAAACAAAACAACAAAAACACAAGAACAACAAAAAACAACACAAAGAACACAAAAACAAAACAAAACAAAAGAACCCACCCACCTTAAAAAACTAAACAAAAAACAAAAAAAAAGAAATAAAAAATGAACAAAACAATGACCTATCTAGACCAGAAGACTATTAAGGCAAGAATCAACAGAGGAAACAAAATAAAGAATAGAATGAGCTAGGGAACTAAAAAAAACTGAATGAACCAAAGAGAAGAAAAAAAAAAAAAACAAGAAGAAACTAGGTACCTTCAGAACTGGAGCCATCCAAAGAAATGATAGAAAGAAGAGCTTCCCTAATTTGAGAAGCCCACCATATAGGAGGGTGGCCATAACAAGTAAGATCACCTTTGTCCAAAGCCCAATTAGCTAAAGCATCAGCACTCTTGTTTTGATCTCTGACCACATGATTGTAATCAACTTTCAAAAATCCCATCCTGGATTAACTGAATCTTCTCAATAATTCTTTTTATTCTCCAATCCACCTTATGATTCTTAGAAGGATTCTTCAAGATATTAATCATAAGTTGAGAGTCGGACTCAACTAACACCTTTTCCCATCCAACCTTAGTAGCCTCCTGAAGGCCTCCCGAGGATACCATACCCCTCAGCAAGGTTATTGGAAAGAATACCCAAATTCTCAAGCAAAAGTAAAAACCAGGGAGCCATCCGAAAGTCTACCAATTCCTCCCACACTCGCTTTTCCAGGGTTCCCTCTAGAGGCTCCATCAGTATTGACTTTTCCAAAATCCTTAGGAGGAGGTTGCCAATTTCTAGTCCTATCCATCTTACTAATACTCACATTCCCTTTAAGTTGGTTGCCCTTAGAAGGTTTAATATTCAATATTTGCATCACTTGATCCCATCTTTGGTGGGAGTTTTGGGGGTGATTAAGGAGTTGATGGACTGATTCAACTAAGTTGGCTATGGTCTTTTGCCAAATATAGTGAATATCCTTCCTATCTTGATTAAAAATTTGGTTGTTCCTTTCATTCCAAATATTCCAAAGAAGAATGGTAGAACCCATCCAAACTAACCGCCTAATAAAATGATCAACACCCTCTTGATTAGGCCAATCCCTCCAAAGCTGTTCAAAAGTAAAAAAATTGGACCATTGTAAGCCAAGTAAAGTGGCCATTCTCCTCCATAGCTCGGAGGCTAAAGTACACTCAATAAAAATATGGTTGATATTTTCTACATTCTCTTCACACATTTCACATCTAAAAGGGCCATGAAAACCACGCTTCATAAGTTGCTCACCAGTAAGCACCCTACGATGCAATAAAAGCCAATTAAAGAACCTCACCTTAGGCCAGAGCTTTTGAGCCCACAATCGAGAAAATATGTCAGAAGAATGGTTGGGATTATTATGGCATAAGGTCAAATAACCTTGAGCAACTGAATACTCACCCTTAGTAGTGTTGTTCCATCCAAAACAATATTTTTCATGGGACCAAGAGAGGGATCTCATATGAAGGATGCCTTGGATATCTTGTCTTTGCCTTTCTGGGATTTGAATAGGCCAGTCCTCAATAGGGATCCAATATCTACCAACCTTTGAATTACCAAGTATGGTACCGATGAGTAATTAGCCACCTTTATCCAATTAGCTCGGTGAAGCTCCTCCATCCAAGGCCTCCAATCGAGAAACTGAGTTATCAAAGGCTTGTGACCATCCCAAGAATCTGTCCAAAAATTTGCATGTTGACCATTATGAATGATCCAAAATAATTTTTTCTTTATCAAATCCTCACCAGTCTTAAGAACTGCTAAAATGGGAGAACCTTTGGTAGGAAGTTGATAGCGAACAAGGTCTTCAGGACTTTTGTTCTCAACATATTTAGCACGGAGATTATTGGCCCAAAGAGCATTGGGGTTATGCAACATCCTCCAATATAATTTAGCAGCTAAAGCTTTGTTGTTATTAATTGAAGACCGTAATCCTAACCCCCCTTCACTCTTAGGAAGACATAAAGTATCCCATTTCACCAAGGCCCATTTTCTTTTCTCCTTAGTACCACTCCAAAGGAAACGATGACTGATTTGATCCAATTCTCGAAGAACAACCTTTGGGATATTCAAAATGGAAGAAACATAAATAGGAATAGCTTGAAGGACTGATTTTACCAAGGTGATTCTACCCCGTGAAGAAAGCCACTTGTTGGTCCACTTTCCAATTTTCTTCTTGACTTTGTCCAACAACCAATTCCAATATTTATTTTTCTTGCCTTTGAATATTTATGGGAATACCTAAATAAGTGATTGGAAGAGAGGTCTTCTTATATCTTAATTTATCCAAGACCATGGATTCCTGTCTAGCAGAGCAGTGAAAGAAAATAACTTTAGATTTGTCTTCATTGATCAACTCCCTAGTAGCCTTAGAAAAATAGCTAATGATTTGCTTAATATTAGAAGCTTCCTTAACCGTAGCTTTACCTAAAAGAGTAGAGTCATCCACAAATTGAAGATGAGAGATAGGTCTAGCTCCATGAGCAATGGTAACTCCCTCAAGGGTTTTGTTTTCCCTCTTTTTGGTTATAGTCCTACCCAAGCATTCAACAAGAATGATGAATAAATAAGGGGATAGCGGGTCACCTTGCCTAATACCTCTGGAAGCTGGGAAAGACTGAGAAGGCCTGCCATTGATAAGAACTAAGTAGGAAACTGAAGAGATACATCCCATAATCCAATCCATCCAATCCTTAGAGAAACCAAATTGCCTCAAAACTTTGATAAGGAAGTGCCAATCCACTCTGTCATAAGCTTTGGATAAGTCTAACCGAATGAACATGGAAGGAGAATTTTGCATATCCATGGAATGGATGGCTTCCTGAGCAAGAACTATCTCATCTACTATTTGACGTCCTTCCACATAACCCCCTTGCTCTGGGGAAATAATCTTATGCAAAAGAGGCTTCAACCTTTCCTGCCATGATTTTAGTAATGATTTTGAGAAGAACATTACATAAAGCAATAGGTCTAAAAGCTGAGATATGATCAACCTCTTGAGCTTTTGGAACAAGAGTAATATAAGTTTTATTGATAACCTTCAAAATTTCTTTGGGCTTTCCTGGCTTCTTCCACCACCTCTAATAAATCAACATGAAGGATATCCCAGAACTCTTGGTAGAACTCAATAGGAAAACCATCAGGACCTGGGGTTTTCCATTTTTGCATTTTAAAAACTACTTGTTGAAGCTCATTGATAGTAACAGGAGCAGTCAAAATAGAGTTCTCCTCAGAAGTGATAAGAGAAGGGATTGCTTGAAGAACATTATATTGTGAAGCTGAGTCAAGAGGAGTAGCAGCAAAAATATTGGAAAAGTAATCAACAACAATAGAGTTCATGCCATCCCAAGTATAAACAACATCTCCAGAATCTGATTTTAAGGAAGAAATAAAGTTGTGAGATCTTCGAGCTAGAAGAGATTTGTGGAAGAAATTTGTGTTTCGATCTCCTTCTTTGAGCCATTGAATTCTAGATTTTTGCTTCCATAAGATTTCTTCTCTTTTTTCCCATTCCTCTAACAGAGTTGTGAGTTTAATTTCATCTGCACTTCTCTTCTCTCGTGAGGCCATCTAAATGGATTTTCTTATTCAAATTTTCAAGATGAGCAATAACTTCATGTTTTTTTTATGAACATCCCCAAACTCTTTCCAGTTCCAAGTCTTGATTTTGGATTTAATGTATTGCAATATTTTGGCAAAATAGAACATCTTAGTCCCATGCCTAGGTTTACCTTCCTTCCACCATTGTTGCACATGAGGTCCGAAGGAAATGTCTCTAAGCCACATTAATTGAAAACGAAAAGGAGAGAAACTCACATTGGTTTTCCACATTTCCACCATGACTGGCCAATGATCCGAACCAACATTATTAAGAGTCTTCACTTTAGGAATGTGACCATGGATTAAGAAATTTTTAGAGAGCAAAAACCTATCCAATCTCTCCATTATACAAGCTAAGCCTTGCCTTCTGTTAGACCAAGTCATAAGGCCATTATCTGGTTGGATATCCACAAGATGGAGGTTTGCAATATATTCGCTCATGAGGTCAGTGCTTTTGTCCAAATTTCTATTTCCCCCCTTTTCTCATCCAGAGAGAGGATGGTATTGAAATCTCCTCCGATCAAGATCCAAGATTTAGGAAAATGAGAGATAATATGAGTAATATCCTTCCATTGTCTTCTTTTTTCCTCCAAAGAAGTCGGAGCATAAACAGTAATGCAGAGCATAATCTGGTTGGAATGTCTACTTTGAATAGCTATAGCCAACAAACCCCAACTGCCAACCATATGGTGAATAACTACCTCTTTTGGGTCCCAAAGACAAGCAATGCCACCCGAAGTCCCTTGGGAACCGAGGGAAACCACTTTTCCAACTGGCCAAATTTTACTGGCAATTAAGTCCATATCCTCCATTGACATCTTTGTTTCTTGAAGGAAAACAAGATGTGGATGATTTATCTCGAATCATTCTTCTAATTTCATTTTGTTTTGAAAGACTCCCTTTGAGTCCTCTAATATTCCAAGTGATGATCTTCATTAATACCAGGGCTAAAAAAGTTGGGAAGGGCATTAATATTACCTTCCTCTACAAGCTTTTCACCTTCTTTTACCATATGATATTGATTGGTCTTGCGACCTACTTTTTGATTAGAATCCATCTTCAATTTTTTTTTCCCTGTTTCTTGACTTATTCCAATTGAATCTGAGATGGCTTCTAACCTTGAAGAATGCTCGTACACAGCCAAAATTTTACTAGATGGTTCAATGGAGTCTATATTGGGACTTGCATTATTTGAAGTTTTGACATTTGAAATATTGTTTTTCTTGTGTAAATTTTCTCCTTTTTTTTTGTTGAAAACCTTTGATTTGTTGGTTTGTCTCCGAGTTCTTCCCTTCATATTTAAATTGTGTTTCTAAGATTTTAGTTTCCATTATTTCCTCTTCCTCACTTGGGACATCATTTGTGGAAAGGATTTCAAACATATTAGCAGATGACTTTGATTGATCCTTCATAACTGGTTTTTTTTTAGTGTTCTTCTTCTTAGGTATTTGGAAACCTGCTGAGTTTATATCTTCTTTCTTTTGATCAGGAATTTTATTTGGGCAAGCACTGGCCAAATGACCATATTCATGGCAAATTCTACAACGAAAAGGAATGTTCTCATAGTCCACTACTTGCTCCCAAGTGTCTTCCCCAAATTGTAATGTGATATTTTTAGGTAGGGGTTTGTCAAAATCCATTAAAACACAAATCCGAGCATAAATAATATGTTCAAAATTTTGAGTACAATCAGCGAGTCATCATAAAAGTTCCTAAAGAGTTTCCAATTGAAGAAAAAATAGTAGGATTCCAAAATTCAATAGGGAGGCCAAAGAGTCTAACCCACACGGGAGCTATAGAAGGCATCTCTTCTTCGGCTTTAAATTTAGTATGCCAGGGCTTCATGAAAAGCCCTGCCCTTCCAAAAAACCAAGGACCCCCTTGAAAATTTTTCTCTCTATCTTCATTATTAGCAAATAAAACAAGAAAATAACCATTTGGATAAATAGAGATTTGTAACTCACCTTTAGTTTTCCAGATTTTTGCAGCCCAGACTTTGAAAGCAGATAGACTCGGATGAAAACCCACGAACCGACAAATTAGTCCTCTTTTTTCCAAATCTTCAATGCCAGTCTGAATGTTACCCATATCAAGCTTAACAATAGGAGTTCCATCAACTGCTTTAAGACATCCTGACTCCATTTTCCTGGGATCAATATTAGGCATTCTTAGAGGTTTATGGGAAGCCCTAATATTGATATTAGCATTGGGCTGAGGCTGTCCACCATGAAGGGCATCCCTAAAATTCATTTTTGGGACTCGAGTCTTCAAAATTCTTACCCTTGATAGGGGTTTTCATAGTAGAATTATTTTGTGGGTGCACCTTAGCACCAGATTCACTTGAGATATGAGCCATTTTTTGATCAACTGCTTGAAACTTGTTTCGTGATCTCTTTAATCCTTGCCCTAGACGTCGTGGAAAGGTATGGTTTTCACTTTTCTTTTGTGCAACAAATTGGAAGTCGTTGTCACTCAAGTTCATAGTATGATCTATTGAAAGACAAATTTCTAACCCATATTGTATCCCCTGCAACATTTCCTGCTAAAATATTGAGCATAAACCACAAAAATATTGGTCGCTAGGGCCCGAAGGCCCTAAAAACCAACCTCTGGAGCTGCTTGCACTCAACCCAGATGAAACCCTCGCATAGCCGCTTGCCAAATATATCGTTCACACATAGGGATGTGCTAGGATCTGTGTTGCTCCAAATGATATGAAAATTGGTGGAGACGTTCTAGGGTTTTTAGGCATCTACCCTCAAAATTTTAGCTCAATCCGAGTCCGGATGAGTGAGATATGGCCGAAACGAGTTTGGTAGTTTGGGCCAAAGTTTCTACATCTTGAAGACTTGACTCCACTTTTTATTTTCCAAACTTTATATCTGGTAGTACCTTGGTATTTTCAACTTCATTCCTTAGATAAACAATTTTTTCTTCCAATATTTCATATTCTGTTTCTCTTTCTCTTCATAGATCTATCATATCCTATTGAATTTTATTTCCCTCTTCTACCTTTATATTGAGTTCTGTGAGACTTTCTAGAAGTTCCATATTTGCTTCTTCATCCTCTTGAGTTAGTCTGGCTTGAGTTAGTGATCCTATTTCCTAGAGTATGTTTGTTTATATTACCCTTTATCGATAGAGGATTAATTTTCATGCTATTTATTTGCTTTGAATTATCCTTTCATTAAGAGGTTAGTTTCTACACATTTTGCAAAATAAATCACTTATTCAAAATAGAAGTTTTTGGCCATTTCCAATACTTACATAAATCGCAAATGCATGTTAATATGAATATTTTTGAAAGGTCCTTTTGTAATGGGATATATTGGAGCCTTTTCATAAAAGCTTGCCACTTTTCTAATAAGTCTATAAAGGTCTCATCTATGGCTTTTTTAAGATTATATAGGTCACCAATGGTAACCTTCTCTTTAATATAGATTGAAAATTATTTCACAAATATCTCAACAAGATCTCTAAAACTTTTAAGGAAGTGGGATGGTATATGATAACGCCACTCAAGACTAGGTCCAATAAGGCTTTGGAGAAATATTTTTAATAGTAACATTTTATTGTATGCGATGTTATTATAGGTAGTATGGAAGAATTGGAGGTTTTTTATATGATATTATTTTCCCATATAAATTTTAAATTATTGTGTCTCAAAATTTAGAGTAAAAGGAGGACTAGCTAGCATTGATCTAGAGTTTGATCATGTAAATTGTTATAATAATATTTATGACTAGAGGCTGCTTGAGAAGAAGCCACTCATTGTGTTAGTTGATCCAATTGAGTGATTAGAGTTTGAATTTGAATATTATGTGTCACATGAGACATGTATGATGGAATTAGAATGTTTTAATTATTGAAAAAGGGGTGATGTTGGGGTATTGATATGTACAACCTCAAAATAAATATTATATAATTTACCCTCACTATATTTAGGGTAAAATTACTAGGAGATGTAAATTTAGAAACTATATGATTGAATGTTAGAGTAAAGCCTATGCTCATATTTGGTATTGGTTGAGTATTGTTAAGGTAAGATGAAGATTTTGAAGAGGTAGTAAGTACATAGCTTGTGCTTGATAGTTGACTAATAGGTTAACTCACATTAATACTTAGTAATTCATTGAGGGAAGGCTATGGTGGTTGACATCCTGAGGACAATGGAGGTTTTGATGCTTCAATATCCATAGAAGTTGTGGCAATTAGAAGGTTTTGATGTATATGCTTTAAATTTGGAATATTAAGGTCTACGTACTAAGACCCAAGAGATAGGTCTATTTGACTAGATGTTAGGGTGTAACATTTAGGTTTCCAAGGGTAGTCTAAAAGAAATCCTTCCTGAATAGAGGTGGGAAAATTATCTTAAGTTCATTTCCATGTGGTTTTTATGGCCTTTTCATTTCAAAATAAGAAAGAGGTTAGGTGATCAAGATAATTAAAGGATACCCTCCCTTAACCATATTGAATGGAGGAGAGAGTGCATGAGGGAGGAGATCCCTTATCATTTTCCTTTTAGGTTTAGTTTTTGAGCTTGAATTGATATTTTATTTGGATCTTACGCAAGGAGTTAGGGTTGCAAGCCAATATGTGGTAATTGCTTTAGGTGATATAGTGGTGTTCAACCATGGTTGGAGAAGGTGTGTTAAATTTTAATTTGTTTTTAGTGTTACTTAAGATAAGAAGAAAAATATTTTGTTCCCTTATATAATTTGCTATCAATATACTACTATGGTAGATATACCCTAGGAGGCCTCCCTATATACTTAAACCTTTCTATATATATACCCTTATTATATACTCGTCGATGTGTAGAAGAAGTCATTCCTCTCAATATACATGGATGTACATCAGAGGGACATTAAGGTACATGAAAGATAATGGTATGTGGTAGGGATATCCTAGGTACATGATCCAAGATAAGTATGTGAGAGGTAATTATATCCCTCCTTATGAATCCTACTAGTCTACCACTAGATAAAACCTAGGAATGTTAAAGTATGCATGAGACCCAATATGGGATGTTGGCATTTGGGCTCAAAATATACCCAATATAGCCATAAGAATTTTATTATGACTAATAAAGAGATTATATATAATCCCTTGTAGGAATAATGTTTGGTTACATTATTATTAATATTTATTAATTTGATATAACTAAACAAATAGATTAAATGACCTTGTTAAAATTTTAAACCCCTTATCTTGATTAAAAGGTCTTGGATCAGAAAATAATAGCTTTGGGAACTATGTGGTTTTAATTTTATGTTCACTAAATATTTAATCACGTAAAATCATAATTATTAAGTGTGGGTTTCTTTTGATATTGGATCACATTCAATACTGAGGGGATATTTGTGAGGCCTAAATATATAATTTTATGTGTCAATTAAATATACACCTATGGTTTTAAATATCTTATTCCTATCCTAAATTCAAAAACTATTGATGAATGCAATACACAAGTGAAAACAATGTGCATGGAAGCAATTCTTAAATTTGAATGCTTTCTTTGTTTAAATGCTTACAAGAAAGTAATATTTTTTCTTTATTTTAGAAAAAGGTAAAAAATATATATGTACATTACGGATTGAATTTCCGGAGCTCTGGCGATTTGGCAGGAAACCTTCTGAACTGCCGATGGCCGAGCCTCTAGGGTTTCTGATCGGAAGCCTCTTCCAGGGTCTTTGGGGATTTGTTGCTGGTCTTTTTTGTCGGCTCTTTCGGTGCCTCGAGAGGGCCCAATGGGGTCTCCTCTAGGTTTTCTCGAGGGGAAGAAGACCTCTTATGCGGAGATATTACAAGAAAATCCTGCGTCTTCCTCTGATGATGCTCAGCGGAGTGCTTTCCATCTGCTATCCAGGAATGCGGGCAAGGGTTCTCCTGTGCATAGAGTCAATGGATGTCTCCCGCAATCTGTGTCAAGACCGAAGATAGTCATTGAACCAGAGCTGGTTGAAGACACGATAAACTATCATGCTACTCATGATCTGATTTGCAAATTCATGGGCATTCGACCCACCCTGCACTTTTTGCATTCCTGGGTGAGACAAAACTGGGAGCCTATCGATGAGTACTCCTTATGGCCCATAAGCAATGGGTATTTTATTATTAGTTTTTCTTCCTTATTGGATAGAAACAGAGCATTTGAATCAGATAAGAGGAGCCATGGCCCGGCAGGGTTATTTGTCCAACCGTGGAGAGCGGGTTTCGACCCTTGCATTGAGCCCACGGCTGTCCCGGTTTGGATCCGGCTGTATGTTCTCCCGATGGAGTTTTGGGGTGAGCAGATTCTTGAACTGATAGGCAACTCTCTAGGTAGATATTTTGGAGTTTCCAAGGATACCATTGAAGGAAATACTGCTGTTTATGCGAGAATTTGTGTAGAACTGGATATTAGCCAACCGCTACCAGCTGAGATGGAACTGGAGTTAGCAGGACATTCCTGGATACAGCAGTTAGACTATGAAGCCCTACCTTTCCGATGTAGAGTCTATCATTTGCATGGCCATTTGGCAAGGCTCTACCCAAATATCTTGAGCACCAAAGCGGATGCTCCACAGGGAATGTCAAATCGCCCCCGAGAGGGTAAGTCCACTTCGGTCAAGGAACCACCCATCATTCCCCCTGGTTCTGAGGGCCAGAAAGATGGATTTGAACAGTAGAAGAGAAGAAGAAACAAAAATAGAAATGGCAAGGAGCAAGTTCTTCCCAAGCCAACCAACCGGTATGAAATCTTCAAATCTCTTGTGGATCAAGAAGACCAAATTATGGAAGGAGCAGATGGGAACCTTGAGGATAATATCATCCTTACTCATGCTCCTCCCTCATCAACCCCTGTCCTTGAACAGGTGATTGACTCCTCTGAAACTTTGCAGCAAGAAAACCTAGGGACTCTGGTAATCCACTCCCCAGTACAGCCAGCTATCAAAGATGTTAGCATGGGAATTGCAGAAAAGCTCAGAGAAAGACCAGCTCTTGGAATTTCCCAGGTGGAGAAGAGGTCGAAAAATAGTAATTCCCAAGGGGTGGGCAGGAAATCCAATAAGGATCTAATTGCAGTGCAAGGAGATAAGCTAATCAATGGAGGATTGGCGAGAACAATTGATTCGTATTGCTCCCAAGGTTTCCAATGATTATTCAATCTTGGAATGTGAGGGGTTTAAACAGTAGAACCCATCAATCTTCTATTCAAAGACTTTTAGAGAGAAGTAAAATAGACTTTCTGCTCATTCAGGAGACAAAAATGTCATTAGACCTTATGAGTAAAACTGTCAGCCGAATCTGGAGGGGTGCTGGCCATATGGCGGTGGCTGCTTTAGGTGCCTCGGGAGGGATTGCTACTCTTTGGAATCCTCTGGCATGGATAGCAATAGAACATATAGCCTGGAGAGGTGTCCTCACATCTCTTTTTAAGAATATTGTTACAGCTGAACAAGTCTTAATTACAAATTTCTATGGGGCTCAGAACACCGATGGTCAGCGGTTTCAATGGAAAGCTGTTCAAAACATGAGGTCCTCCCGGGAAGATTTTGATTGGATTATTGCTGGGGACTTCAATGCTAAATTATCTTCTAGGGATCAGGAAGGTGGCATCCCAGTTTTGGATACAGGGGACCGACTGTTTATTGCCCAAGTCCAGGCCTTTAACCTTGTTGATATCAAAGGCCCTGGTACAAACTTTACCTGGACTAATAAGAGAAGAGAGCCATACAACATGAGGGTTAAGCTTGACCGGTTTCTAGTCTCATAGGAAGCTTATGTTAGATGGAATATCAAATTCCAGATTTTGGAGGGCCGAGTCTTAGATCACTCTCCCATTTTTCTGGAGGGAGGGACTATGTAAGGGAAGTATTACAAACCTTTTAAATTTGAAAATTTTTGGTTGCAAAAAGAGGATCTATGAAGGAAAATTCCACAGTGGTGGGAAGAAGGTCGTCTCCCTTTTGGAACAGCTATGTTCAAATTTCATAAACAACTTCTTTTTGTTAAGAGTAAACTAAAACAGTGGAATCAAACTAACAAATCTGATTTCCAGCTCCAACGGGATCCCTTGTTGGCCAGATGGAATGAGGTGCAAAAACAATTCAGAGAAGGAATTATTTCTGAGCATCTTAAATTCTAGGATGACGCTTTACGCAAAGCGGTTGAGGACATTGATAATCAAGAAGAGATCTACTGGAGACAGAGAGCAAGAAATACTTGGTTATTATAAGGAGACAGAAATACAAAATTTTTCCATCGCTCTGCCTGTGCTAGAATGCAATTGAATAACATGGAATTCCTTCAAGACGAGAATGGAAACTCTTTTGACACTCTCCTTGATATGCACTCCCTCTCTATGGAGTACTTTTCAAACCTCTTCAAGGAAAGTATGCAGCATGATGTGGAAGCCCAAAATGAAGTCATTGAGGGCATTCCCTCTATTATTTCTAATGAAGAGAATCAGGCCCTTCTTAAGCCCATTGATCATGATGAACTCAAGAAGGTGGTCTTTGGGATGTGCACAGGAAAATCGCCTGGTCCAGACGGTTTCCCTATTGAGTTCTTTCAGGCCTTTTGGGATATCTTGGAGGAGGATGTGTTGGCTGTCATTGAGGAGTCCCGAACTAACAAAAGAATGCTCAAGGCTCTAAATCACACCTTTATCACCTTAATTCCTAAAGGAGAGGGGGGGTTCACATTTCTAATTTCAGACCTATTGCCTTATGTAATGTGATTTACAAAATAATCACTAAAATTATGGCTAAAAGACTAAAACCCCTTCTTCAGAATATAATCTCCCCTGAGCAAGGGGGTTTTGTTGAAGGAAGACAGATCTTGGATGGAGTGATCTTGGCTCGGGAGGCTATCCATTCTATGCACAATTCTGGTAACAAAGGAATGTTCATCGAACTGGATATGTCTAAGGCTTATGACAGAGTAGAGTGGGGCTTCTTGGTCAAGATGTTGGCAACCTTTGGTTTTTCTCAGGACTGGATTGCCTGGGTCATGAGTTGTATCTCTACGCCATCCTACTTTGTTTTAATTAAGGGACTTCCCTCACCACCTTTTGGAGCCTCTCGGGGTCTCCGCAAAGGAGACCCTTGCTCTCCTTATCTCTTTCTCATCTTGGCTGAAGGATTAGGTAGACTCCTCCTGAGAAGAAGATGTCAAGGACAGATAACAGGAATTAAAATCGGGGCTGAAGTTTTGACTCATTTACAGTTTGTGGATGATACTGGTTTGGTGGGAGTTGCCAGCCTCAGGGAAGCAAGAGGAATCAAAGATTCTCTTAACGTCTACCTCCGGGATTCTAATCAAGTCATCAATGAAACAAAATCAAAAGTGGTCTTCTTTAAACTTGATCAAAGGTCACAAGAGAGAGTTATGGAGATCCTGGGTTTGACTAGGACCTCTCTTCCTGTTGTTTATCTGGGGGTTCCTCTGCATTTCAAAAAACTGAAAGCTGATTTTTGGAAGGACCTTTTGGATGGCATCAAAGAGAGAATGAATCACTGGTCTCATAGATGGTTAAGCTATGGGGGCCGACTAACTTTCCTGAAGTCTGTTATTCAGGCCATGCCAATTTATAAATTCTCTATTCTGGCCACCCCTCCATCAATTTGGAAAGAGCTGGACAAAGTGGCTAGAATTTTTCTCTGGGAAGGTGCCAAAGGAGAGAGGAAATGGGCCTTGGTTGGTTGGGATAAGGTCACCCAGCCCAAGGAAAAAGGTGGGTTGGGTTTAAGAAGCTCCAAGTTTAACAATCGGGCCCTGGCTGGTAAATTGTATTGGAGGTGGATTTCCCAGCCTACGTCCCTCTGTAGCAGAATCCTTTCTAGTAAATACTTGGGTCTTGTTCATCCCAATGACTTGGGCCGCTATCCTTTGGATGGTAATGGATCTCTTGTGTGGCAGGCGCTCAAGCTTGGATCTCGCATTATCAAAGATCAACTGTTCTGGAAAGTTGGGAGAGGGGAGAAGGCCCGGTTTTGGACCGATTCTTGGGATCAGAATCCTCCTATCCTTGTTGTGTTTCATGATTTGCATCTGTTAAAATCAGCTCTTGAAGATAAGGGATGGATTAATATTGAGAGCTACTTCAATACCAGCCAATTGGGGGAGTATAAGGTTCAAAAGTTTAAGCGGCTGGGTGAATGGCCTATTCCAATCCCTCCGGAGCAGGCTCCAACTCTGGAAAAACTATTGTCAGAAAGGTTTCTTACTGGGAGAGATGAGGAGGATGAGCTTGCCTGGGGCTTTGGGAACCTTGGGGTTTATTCTGTGAAGGAGGGCTATGTTTCGATCCTTCCTGAGCCCCCCCCACACTCTTTTCCAGTTCAAGAATGGAGGAAGATATGGCATCCCAAGGTCTGGCCGAAAGTGAACTTCTTTGCTTGGTAGCTGATGCATAATGGTATCTTGACCTTTGACAACCTCAGAATTAGAGGCATCATTGGCCCTTCCCAGTGTGTTTTATGTTATAGGAATGAGGAAACTATGGATCATCTTCTGTTTGATTGTCCTTTCACACAGCAGATTTGGCATCGTTGGTTCTCCCACTTTAAACTTCAGGCTATTGGAGACTTGTCTCGGACCAATTTATGGGAAAGCTGGAAGAGAGGTAGATTTATATCTAAAGCTCTTCGTACTGGTTGGGAGCTCGGTTTCCTTTTTATTTGGTGGTAGGTGTGGTTGGAAAGAAATGCTCGTATTTTTCATGAAACCTTCTCTTCGATGGATGGAATATGGCTGGTCATCTGGAGCAAAGTTGTGGAAACCGTTGCCATCTATGCTGAGGAGGAAAATCAGCCTGCTTCTAAGCCTGTGGAAGGGAGAGCTACTGATCTTGAGAAACAGGTAAGAAGTTGTTGGAAACCTCCCCAAGAAGGCTAGGTCAAAATCAATACTGATGGAGCTGCAAAAGGCAATCTGGGCAATGTTGGTAGTGGAGTTATCTGCCGTGATCATGGTGGTACTGTGCTCTATTGGGAATTGCAAGGTCTGGGATATTCCACAAACAATGAAGTTGAGGCCTTTGCTATTAAATCTGCCTCCATCTGGGACATCAAGCAAGGTCATAGAAAGATAATCATTGAGTCTGATTCCCAAATCCTGGTTGGTGCTCTTAATTGCATGAGGAACTTTGCCTTAAAAGCTTGGAGGCTACAGTTTCTGGTCTCCCAAATTTTAGAGCTTTGGAAGGAATTAGAGGATGTGATACCTATTTATGCTAGTAGATCTATTAATAAATCTGTTGATTTCCTTGCTAAGATGGGTGCTGAGAGAGAGGTTGGGATGCATTTGCATAGTAATATGTCTGTGGAGGATGCAGAGATTAGACAAGGCCTTGAAATTTTTTTGAAATAATGTGCAAAGTTTTTTTTGCTAAGGATCTTTTTTGTTGTGATATCGTGACATGTAGTGCTGTCGCAGCCTCTGGCTGGTTGCTGTCGCGATATCACGACAGGTTGAGCCTTCGCGGCCTCTGGTGGGTTTTTGTCACGATATCGCGACATGTCGTGATATCGCGTGCTGCGATATCGTGACATGTCGTGATATCAAGTGTCGCGATATCGCGACATGTCACGATATCGTGACATGTCGCGATATCATGACACGCGATATCGCGTCATGTCGCGATATCGCCATAGGTCCCGCTTTCGTGGTTCGTGTGGAGTTCTTGCCGTGATTTCGTACCCTTTATGAAGTTGAAAAGCAAAGTTAAAATTTTGTCGCGTTTTCGTGACAAGTTTGAGAATGGGAAGCTGCAGGGAAATCCTGTCACGATTTCACAACACGTTTGGCACTTAAGCGGCTGGGTGGAAAATTGTCACGATATCGCGACCTGTAGCGCTGTCGCGGCCTCGAGTTGGTTTTTGTCGCGATTTCATGACAGGTTGTGCCTTTCCGGCCTTTGGCGAATTTCTTGCGCGATATCGTGACATGTAGCGCTATCGAGGCTCTTGTTGGGTTTTTCTAGCGATATTGCGCCTCTTTTGAAGATGCAGTACAAAGGTGGTATTGTGTCGCGATTTCGCGACAGGTTGGTTAATTGGAAGCAGCTTGGCTTTTTTGTCGCGATATCACGGCACGTTTGGCTCTTAAGTGATTGGATGGTTTTTTGTCACGATATCGCGACCCTTTTACGGCATGAGTGTCGTTTAGTTTTTTCGTCGCGTTTTCGTGACGCCTTCTGCGGGTGGCTGTCGAGGGCCCTTCCTGTCGTGATATCGCGACATGTCGCGATTTCATGACATGTCACATTATCGTGACTGTTGGCACCGAAGAGGCCGTGACGGGGGTGCCTATCACGATTTTGTGACATGTCGCGTTTTCGTGACATGTCGCCTTTTCGCGTTGTTTGTTCTCTTTGCCCTGTGGTTGCTAGTGTTGCCTTTGTGCATTGTCCTTATTGTGTTGCTCTTGGCTCTGGGTCGGGATGTGCTCTCTCCCGCTTGTATCTGGTCTTTGTATTAATACAAGTTTTCATTTTTTCAAAAAAAAAATAAAAATAAAATATATGTACATAATAAATTCTACCCTAATATGTAGTTGTATACCTTTCATATCTAAATTCCCAAAATAATTTTTTTTTCCTCTATTGTGATTTCACAAAAGAAGCTAATCTTTTATTTTATTTTTCAAAATTGTCTAGAAAATAGAAAATAAGTTGTAAAACTGTTAAATTTCCCTATGATACTAATAATTAATCCTTATATTTCAGACTTAATATATCAATTAAGGTATATGAATATGCTTATAGTGATTTTTTATTGAAATATGAAACTTCTACCCCTTTTTACAAGCTTTGTAGAAACTGCCTAAATAATTATCAAAAAATAAAAAGAAACTATAGAACTATTGACACAAGACTAGAATAGAGCTAAATAAGAGATATTTTTACCTTATTTGATGTTGAAATAGAAGTTTTATGCAATAATATTTTCACCACAAAAACAAAAGTTTCATACAGTGATAGTTTCACTAATGTATAAAAGCATCATTTAGTGATAGTTGCATACTTTGTACACAAGTGTTGTATAGTGATGGATTTTCATATGATGCTTGTATGGGTCCATGGTGATTTTGTTTTATACCTATAAAAAATTACACCTATGAGAACAAATAGATAAAAATTGTAAAAAATATGAAGGGGTTCATTTGATCTCTAAAGGAATAGTAAGTTTCCTTCATTGAAGGATAAAACCCCTACTTTTTTCATTTAAATAATGATAAAGCAATGTCTTGATATAATAAGAGAGATTGACCATATATGATAAAATAATTCAAAAAGAGGATTTTTAGAACAAATTAAACTAAAAGAGTTAGATTTGAGAGGAATGGTCTCAATCCAATTTGCCTCTTCTCCTAGGAAATAGCATGTTCATATGTGCTCATTGAATGTTTTTTGTGATGCTTCCTTTGTAGGTCAATTAATTATTGGCTATAAATTATTGAATAATTGATTTTAGATCCAAAATATCCTTTTTGGGTGTTCAAGAACAAGTACCAGGAGGTGATTTTAACAACATATACCTGTAAGAGAAAATCTCCTTTATTGCCCATATCTTCCCCACAATGGTGGATTTTATAGTTCATTCAAGCTTTTATTGGGATATCACACATGTTCCTTGGTGGAGAATTAAAATGCGATGTGCCAAATTTACTAGATTTGCAAGAGGTCATTGATAAGTTAAGTGATTTTGAATAGCTTGATTAGGGAGATAACAAGAGCAAGAGGACATGCAATACCAATAAAAGGGAATGATTGGTAGTTCAAACATATTAAAACATTATTGAATTGTTTCTAATATGATATATAGATATAATAGGTAGTGATGGGAATCCAAACTTCCAAAACTTCAATTTTCACAATGGTAGTATAAAGGTGTAGTAAGTAAATTTTTTAATGATAAAAATTCTATATAAAATTATGTAGGGTTACAAGCCTATCATATTTATGAATTTTGAGCTATCGATAATCAGATAAATATAGGTTTTACTATACTTTTTATAGTTCCTTTTTCAATTAAACCACTATTTACATTTTTTTGAAAGTTTAAGGATAATTTATAAGCATAAAAAGTTAGGTTGCTCTTTGTTAAAAATTGTAGTATGAAATGGGTGATTTATTTTAATTAGTGAAAAGGACTGACTCACGATGCAACTAGTACTTTTTTGGCATGAAAAATTAGGTATATACAATTTTACATAGGATTTTGTTTTGGAAGAATAGTTATGGATCACCAATTTCCCTTATTGAGTGGCCCAACCTATGCTAATTGGAAAATTAGAATTGAAGCTTTGCTCTAGAGTAATAGGTTACTCAAATATGTGACTGATCAATCTTGTACTACAAATTCTAATGAAATAAATTATCTCTATGATGATAAGAATTAAGGAACTCATGGTTTTATATCACTTCATTTTATCAGTGTCTATGATATATGTGTTAGGAACACCACAAATGTTGAGTTGATTGAGAAATTTTAAATATTATGTGATCACATTGATTCTATAAAAATAAATAGGTTGAAGGTTAAGCTTACTAATTTATATATGGAATCATTTGATATTGTTTGTAAGTACATTATTCACTTCTAAAAAAATTAAATAGACATCTAAAATACAAGAGGCTTACCCAAAGTGGTAGAAGACGGATAAAAATCTATGAAGAAGGGAAAAATATTGAACTACTAAAACCTTCTCTTCAATAAAACTTTGGATATATGATATAGTTGTTATTGTGTTTGAGATGCTTTGAGTGTATTTTTATAAACCTCCTACACCACTAAACGATGAGATATTCAACTACTTTTTGCATTAGAAAGCTAGATGTGGTGGATGAGTACTTAAGTTTCTCTCACTCTCTCTCTCTCTCTATATATATATATATATATATATACAATGATATATTAATTATATACTTCACTTAGGTTAAGTATCATGATTATATAGCACGTAGATGCCCTTTACGAAAAGACACAATGATTAACAACATGTCCTCCCAACTAAGAGTGCTTTACCCTCAAAGCATAGGAAAGAAAGGATGAATAAGTACAAATGTGTGGGATTCCATGAATCTTCTTCATATTTTCTAAATAAGGCATCAATGACTTGGTTATCTTTACCTTTCTTATGTAGTATTTCAAAATCAAATGATTGAATTTTAGCCAACCATTTCTATTGTTTAGTAATTAATATTTTCTAAAGGAGTAGATATTTAAAGCTATTAAGGTCAATCTAAACTAAAATATTTCTCCTAATTAGATATTCCCTCTAGTTTCTAAAGGTTGCAAAATTATAAGCATTTCCTTATCATAAACAAACTTGGTTTACTCATGTGATTTAATATTTTGACTCTCATATGTAATTGGGTGAAAATATTTCATGATAAAAACTCAAAAAACCATTCTAGAAGCATCGTATTTTATGATAAATGGTTTGGAAAAATAGGAGTTTTTAATATAGGTACCAAGGATATCACTTCCTTCAATTTTAGAAAACCTTGACCATGTCAAATGAATCTCCTTTTAGAATATCTAATAATGGAGTTGCAATATGTGCATAATATCTAATAAACAAAAAATAGTATCTTCCTAAACAAATAAATCCTTTTATTTTCGATATGGTTTTAGATTTAGGTCATTCCATTATTTATTTTACTTTAGCAGGATAGACTTTAACATAATATTTTGATATTATATGGCCTAAATATTCAAGCTTTGTGTTTCCAAACATACACCTAGATTTTTTTGTATAAAATTTATTATCATGGAAAGTTGTTGACACCTATTACAAATTATTAAGATGATTCTTCCAATTTTAGCTAAATATAAGAGTGTAATCAAAGAATACTAAGATCAAATTTTATATAAAGGATTGGAATATTGTGTTCATTGTAGCTTGAAAGGTGTATTCATAGAGGACTTCATGATTTCTAAATGTTGTTTTCAAAATATCTTCTATCTTGATTCATATCTTATAATATCTAATATTTGGTCTAATTTAATAAAATATTTAGCACCAAGGAGTTCATCTACCATTTCATCGATAATTGGAATAGAAAATTTGATTCTTGATTGTAATTTTAATAAAGAATCTAAAATCAATATATAGGTGGTTTTGATTTTAAATGAGTATGATCGACGCTAAATATGAGCTCCTCCTAGGTGTGATAACACCTAATTTTAATAGTTCTTGGACAATATATTTGTGTTTTTTTAATTAATACAAATTTCAATGAGTGGCACAATCGAGGTCCACACTCCTTGGGGGTATAGAAATAGGAGGTTATCCCTACCTATGGTTTGATAATTACTAGAAGTGCATTTGGATTGATTTAAATAATAAACTCAATGCCTTGTTTGGAAGGTATTCCTAAGGGCATATCTTGAAATATAAAAGCATATTATTAATGATTTGATTTATTCTATTAACTTGTACACCATTTATGAGTATAATATTAATGGTAAAACATCAAGCAATAATTGTAAATGATTATTTTCTAATCAGATTTTTCATTTTATATGAAGACACTAACTAAGGATAATTTAATCCTTTTAAGGTGTACTTTTATCCTTGATATTTTATTTTAATTTTTTTTAAAGACTGCTTTTGAAAAATCCTAGGGAAGTCATTCTACTCCAAGTACTACATATGGTCCTCCTAATATCATACATAAAATTTATTTTCATATTTGTAATAATTCATAATTAGATCCACTTTATGATATTTTGACTTAGGTGATTATCCCTTGTGGATAAAAAATGTTGAATCCTTTTGATCGATAGAAAAATAAGTTGAGTCACTTAGCAATGGCTAAATAAGTAAATTATGTGTACTACCAAGTCAATTAAGATAATTACTAGGTGCTTTTAAATATATCCTTTTATTTTGAAGGTTTATAGGTATTGTATTTATATTATTATTGATATGGAGATGATAGGATCATTTGGTTCCAGTGGAGGTTTTCCTTTTGCCTCAAATACATCCTCACTACTAATATTGTTTACATCCTAGTTTTCCTCTTCAGGCTTCCTTCCTTCACAATGATAATGTTTCTTTGAATATTTAAATTTTGATGGTTTAGAGGGATTTTTATTTTGCTTACTTTATTGATATATCTCGTGAATAGATATTTGATGATGTGGAGGTTTATATTTTATTAATTCTATGATATTTTAATTTCTTACATTACGGTTAGCTTCAAAATAAGTGTTTCAATTATTTTTTTAATATTTTATTTTCACAATTTTGAGCTAAACTAATAGCTAGTGGTAGGGTCAAACAATATCTAACATTGAAATTAATTTTTAATGACCTTTAAATCCATACACATAACATTGAATTAATTGATTATGTATTATGTTAGTTACTAATGTTACTAATAACTCATATTCAAAGGTGTATTCATACACTGATCTTTGTTGCCTTATTCAAGTCAATTGATTGAAATAATCAATCTATGGTGGTTCAAATATTTTATTAAATTCAATTAGAAATCCTTTCCATGTTCATTTAATGCTTTTTATTTTCCATACCACCAAGTATACCACTTTCATGTTTTGCTTTGAAATGCATAGGTGCTCCTTTAATAGCATCCTTCTCATTATTTAAAGGATCTAATTCAAGGTAATTTTTAATGCTCATATCGAAATTAATCTATTTGCATATTATTTCCCATTGAATTTTGACACAATAATTTGAGCATTTGTTTTTAATGGTCTAATTATAGTTTGATTTTTGTAGAGTATGAACAGTGACACTTTTTGATATCCAATTTTTATCTATCATTGATGTTTGTATAATTAGAGAGCTTAAAACTCCTTAGAATCTATTTTAGTGATCAATGCTTGGAAGGTAGCTTCAATATTCTAATATCTTACTTTGTCTTGTTCAATATTTCATTTATTTGTCCTATACCTTATTTTATTTGATTTAGGTATTTTTTAATGACTCCACCATTACATGCAATGAGACATTATTCATCCTTATATTTTTTACAATTTACATATACACTAATAATTATCATATGAGTCTATGTACTTGTTTATTTATTATATAATATAACATGTATTATCAAGTATATAATAATATTTAATATAATTATATCTTTATCAATGCATCTAGTAGATTAGTCCTTTAGGTCATCAAAAAGTGATTGTGGAAGGTGATTCTCTTGTTACCATTAACCACATGAAGGGGCACCCCCACTAATATTTCTACTTTGAACATGATTCTAGAAGCTAGAAGATATTCTCAGCCACTAAAGGAATTTATCTTTCAACACACCTTTCGGGAAGGTAATAAATATACCGTTTTTATGGTGAACTTGGGAGTGATTTGTAAACACAAAAAATTGAACCACTTTAGTGGGCGATCTTCCTTGAGACCTCTAGGAGACCCCTTAGACTTGCCTAGGGAAAGGGTTAGGCTTCTTCCCTCCTCTTCTACCTTTTTGATCTCTCTATGTAAAATTGTGCTTGCCCTTAATGGGGCACAATTTTACATAGGTAAAATCATTGTTAGCCTTGACGGGGTATGATTTTCAATTTTTAGGGTTTTGTCCAAGGAAACCCTAATTATTTGGGTTGGGGGTATTTTACATCAACCCTCCTTGGTTTTCCTGCACTTCTCACCTTCAAATATACTATATAAGGAGGGTTTAAATTTATTTATTGAGTACGATGATATTTGATAATTAATGTTAATAATGATTATTCTTGCAAAGTGTTTTAGTTTCGCTCATTGACCTACATCCTTATTATTATTTTGCAGGTAAGTTAATTCTGAAGCGTGACATTTGATAGGTTTTCTACTTCATTGGATTGTTGATTATTGTTGCTTGTTCTTTGTGGATTTGTGTTGAAGCCCTATGGAGTGATCAACTATCTGGGAGGTCTCAATCCTTCTACTTGCTTCCTTGCTCTCTACTAGGTGAATTTGCTTTGTTACATGCTTGTCTTTATTTGTTGCATATAAAACTTATTATTTTGCTTTTATCTAATATGTTTCATCTCACTTTTGTGAAATCACACCCAAGTCTCTACGAGGTGTAATTTTGTTGGTGCGATATCATGATCACCAGTTACGGGACACGATTTTGCCTAGGCTAAACCTGGGGCAAATTGTTGTTCTAAATTTCCTAACTGCATTATAGGCTACATCTAGGGCATAATGTCATACTCTATTCTATGTTTCTATCATATTATTCTATTGTGCTTTCATATGTTTGATTTCATCCAAAGAGCAATTTTCACTTCTATTTATCAAAGGTTATCTAAAAGGACCTTCGGATTTGACTACTACACCTCCTTTTATTGTTGTACAATGGCCTATGTAGGTCCCCTAATGCTAATCATAATTTCCAAGTGTTTTCCAAGTTACCTTACAGGAACAGGTTTTGTTGATATCATTGGATAAGGGATAAAATATAGGATAATTCATCCGATGAGATAAGTGTTCCAATTAGTCTCTAGGCTATTTGTTGAGTGTATTTTATTTCTATTATAAACCCTAAATCTGATTTAAAAAATATATTTAATTAATTTCTAGGAATTTGAAAGATAAAAAACATATAGTGTGCACCTAGGGTTAATTATGTTTTGTACATTGTTTCTTGTGCCCTTGCTTAAAGGTTTTCTATCTTGAAATAATGGGGTTATAAATCATTCAAAGAAAAGAATCATAATAGGGTTAGCTCCTATATTCCTGCATTTTGTATTTCCATATTTTTCTTTATCTGTCATAGCATATATATAGAAAGTCCAAACATAGGTGATTGTCTTGAATCAAATACATCAAACATTTTTGAAATTCCTGTGGAATTGGAACGAATACTTAAATTCATTCTTCATGAACATTTCTCTCCCTAGCACCAAGTGTAGAGAACAACATACCCCCGTGGTTCACCCTAATGCTCTCTCTCTTGTAGATCCAACCTTGAGAATTATGCGTGGTAGGGTAGTTTTATCCCTCTACATATTTGGTGAACCTGGTGATGACACCTCATTTATTTTTAAATATCTTAAGCAAGATCACTAATTTGTTTGTGTGGTTGAATATCCTTCATAAATATATCGAAAAATATATTTTGTGTGTTTTTTTTTAGTATTTATCTTCTATCATTTTGCCTCCTCTAATGGCCCCTCTTCTTAGAAGTCTGTGAAAATACATTGAATTTGATTATGTTCCTCCAAAATTTAATTATATTTATAGAGAGGATCCTAATATATATCCAAAGGAACAAGATAACATGGAAACTAAAATGATTTTTGATTCCTACGAAGGCCCTAATGGTGGGTTTGTATTTTTCATCATTTGAATACATTTAGAGTTTTATGAAAGCTAATAGGGATAAGATATTGGAGGGTATGAAGTGAGAAGCTTGTCTCAAAAGAGGTGAAACCCTCCACCTCCTCCTTCAATAAGCTCCTTTGTGCTTTATCACAATAACCCCTTGCCCAAATCAATGCATATTGATAATTTAAGAAACTAGGCAATCGATACTACTACTACAACCAACAACATTGAAAGGAATCTACAAGTCCCTCCAATTTGTAGTGTCATTCAAAATTATTTTCAATTTCCACCTCAATATTCTTATCTCAACACTTTTGCTTTTGTTCCACAAAATTTTAGTTGTTAATTCTCACAAGGCACCATATATAACAATAGTTGTTGAGCAAGGTGTAGCAACAATATTGTCATTGTTGTCAACATAGTCAGATAGATCTGCTGATGCAGTGGATAGGAAGTTCAAAACCTATTCAGATGCAGAAGATAGGAGTTCAAAAGTTATTCAGAGTATGTACAATGATTTTCCAAGAAGACCAAAGTGGCCCATATGCAAAAGATCAAAGAAAAAGACAAGTAAGAAAAGTGTCCTGATTTCACGACATGTTAGAAGAGAGAGAAAAAGTAGAAAAAACTATCACGATTTTGCGACATGTTGGAAGAGAGATAAAACGCAAGAAAAACTATCATGATTTCGTGACATGTTGGAAGAGAAAAAGGCAAGTGGAAAAATTATCGTGATTTCACGACATGTTGGAAGAAAGAGAAAAAACAAGAAAAACTGTCGTGATTTCGTGACATGTTGGAAGAGAAAAAGGCAAGTGGAAAAACTATCATGATTTCATGACATGTTGGAAGAGAAAGAGAAAGTAGGAAAAAGTGTTGCGATTTCGCGACAAGTTCGAAGAAAGAGAACAAGTAAGAAAAGTGTCACGATTTTGCGACATGTCGCATTTTCACGACTAAAATAGGAGAGAGAAAGTAATTTGGAAAAATGTCACGATTTATCGACATGTCACATTTTCGTGACTAAAATAGGAGAGAGAAAGTAAGTTGGAAAAGTGTCGCAATTTTGTGACATGTCGCATTTTTGCAACTAAAATAGGAGAGAGAAAGTAAGTTTGAAAAGTGTCACGATTTCGTGACATGTCACATTTTCACGACTAAAATAGGAGAGAGAAAGTAAGTTTGAAAAGTGTCACAATATCGTGACATGTCGCATTTTCATGCCAAAAAAAAGAGAGGAAGCGTACAGAAGAAGAACTGTTGCGATTTCGTGACAAAAGTAGAAAGCAAGACTTCGAAAGCAGAAGTGTCATGATTTCACGACAAAAGAAAAGAAGTAAAGTATGAAAGCAGAAGTGTCATGATTTCATGACAAAAGCAGAGAAGAAGACTTCGAAGGCAGAAGTGTTACGATTTCATGACAAAAGCAAAGATGTAAAGTACGAAAGTAGAAGTGTCATGATTTCACAACAAAAGCAGAGAAAAAGACTTCGAAGGTAGAAGTGTCACGATTTTGTGACAAAAGCAAATAATCTAAGTATAGAAGCATAAGTGTCACGATTTTGTGACAAAATCTAAGTTGAAGACTACGGAGGTAGAAGTGTCGGGATATCGTGACAAAAGCAAATTCGAAGTCTATGGAAGTAGAAGTGTCACGATATCATGAAAAAAGCAAATATAAAGTATACGGAGGCAAAAATATCGCAATATCATGACAAAAGAAAAGACAAAGTTTGTAGAGGCAAACATTTTATGATATCATGACAAAAAAATAGAGAAAGCGTACAGAGGTGAAAGTGTCACGATATCGTGACATGTATTTTCACGACAATAGCAAGCAATGGATGAACTGAACATCTTCTTGAGTTGAAGCCAATGAAGACCGATGACAGTCGACTAAAATTAGGGTTTACAGTTGTTATGAAAGCCGACTAATATTAGGATTTATAGACGACTAAGATTAGGGTTTTCATCATAAAAAATATTGTTATAAAAGGAGGGTTGTTTAGAGAATTGAAATTGTGTTGAATGTGTGTGAGATACGGTCGTTGTGCACAGAAAGCAAGTTGTGTCGAATTTTACTAAGTGCAAAATTCACAAAGAGAGTAGAGTGCGCAAAAGGGAGAAGACGATCATGAAGTTCAACTGTAATGAAGCAGAGTGTGCGAAGTGATTGCATAGAGAGAGTAGAGTGCACAGAGAGTGAAAAGGTTAAATTTTGACCAGGTGTTGTTGTGATTGCACAGAGAAAGCAGAGTGTGAAGAGAATGCAAAGGTGAAGAAGACCAGTCAGGGTATTGCAAAAGCAAAGGTATCTTACTAACAAACTTATAGATTCAAATTGAAGTCCAGGTTGTATCTTGGCATCAGGGGTTGGTGCTCCTTTCTATTGGTGCAGATAAATAAGGGGTTGGTGCTCCTTCTAGTTGGTGTTGGTAAATCAGGGGTTGGTGCTCCTTTCTGTTGGTGACGATAAATCAGGGGTTGGTGCTCCTTTCTATTGGTGTAGATAAATAAGGGGTTGGTGCTCCTTCCAGTGGGCGCTAGTAAATTGATTGTAAAGTTGGTGCTTTGTAAAGGCTAGATTTGGATGGTAGTCTAAGCAGTCAATTTTTGAGAAGTAGCCACATTGGTGAACCTCATTAAATCTTGTGTTTTGTGATGCTCTTTTGTTATACTTGTTGTATCTAGTAATAAGTTTTAATTGCTGCGATATTAAGAGCTATAAATTCAATTTTAAAGAGCTACACTGATTCACCCCCCCTCTCAGTGTCATTGTAATACTAACAATTGGTATCAAAGCTAAGTTCCTGTACAAGCTTAATCGGCTAGGGTGATCTTGGAAGTAACACAATGGCAGGTGGTGAAGGCTTCTAATCAAACAAAACACCATTGTTTGACATATGTAATTACATATTCTGGAGAATTAGGATGCAGACATATCTTTGTGCTTTGGGATACAACATCTAGGATTCAATAGTTAGTGGATACACAATACCCATCACTTCTCCAAAAGAGGCTGATGAAAAGAAATTGTTTGAAAATAACTCAAAAGCAAAGAATGCTATCATGTGCGGATTAGCAGATAGTGAACTAGTAAAGATCATGAGCTATAAAATGACAAAAGAAATATGGGACAAACTGAAGAGTATTCATGAAGGAGATGATAAGATCAGGGAGGCCAAGTTATAGACACATCGAGCTCAATTCAAAGCATTAAATATGAATGACGATGAAAACATTGAGGCATATATGCTGAGAGTTAATGGAATCATTAATGCCATCAGAGGACTCGGTGAGGATATCAAAGACTCTGCCATCTTGAAAAAGGTATTAAGATCTCTTCCTCAAAGGTTTGATTCTAAAGTCTCAGCGATAGAAGAAGCTAAAAATCTAAATTATTTTAGTATAGATGAGATGTATGGTTCTTTTACTGCATATGAGATGAGGATAGGAAGATCTAAACCCACATATAAAGAAGAGGTTTTTAAAGCCCTTAAAAATAAAAACGCAAAATAAGAGTCTGAGGAAGAAGAGACATCAGATGAAATGGAAGCAAACTTTGTTAGAAAACTAAAAAGGGGAAAAAGAAAATACATAGGAAATCTACCATTTAAATGTTTCAACTATGGAGGCATTAGGCATTTTGCGACTAAATGTCCACTTAATGAGAAGAACAAAAATGATGAAGGATCGCACCAAGAAAGAAGTGATTGGAAGAAGAAAATGAATTTTAGAAAAGGCAACTTCAAGAAGAAAAGTTTCATCTCCAGGAATGCCAGTTCAATAGAAGACAGCTCCGATGAGGTTCTGAAGAGGAAACATGTGAAGCTCTTTTCATGGCATTTGAAGAAGTAAAATCATAAAAGTAAGAAGGAGTGAACTCTAAAGTATGTGGTGAAAATCCTAAGGCTGAATTAGATCTAGAAGGTGAGTTGATCTCTACACTTGAAAAGTGGAAAATAGAGAAGAAAAATAATAAGAAAATTTCAAAAAAGCTTGAGGATGCAAACGAATCATAACCAGTCTGAAAGTACAGACAGAAGAATACAAGAAAATATTTGAAGATCTTGAAGTACAAATTACCATGAAAATATATTATTATTGCAAACTAGAAGAAGAGAATGTTGGTTTACGGATGTAGATAGAAGAGATGAATCACAAAATTAGTTGCTATCACAAACGTGAAGAAAGTTCTATGAAGCTGGATAAGATTATAAATGACCAAAGGCCTACAAGCATCAAATTTGGTCTGGGTTTCGTCGAAGGAGAATCATCAAATGGATCAAAGGCCAAAAATGTATAATCCATAAAGAATGAAGATAAGAAACAGGTTGATCAAGGGAAAATATCTCATGCAAAAGAAAGCAATAATGCCAGGAACAAAAGGAGAATTGACAATGATGGATTCACCAATGTCACACATCAAAGAAGAAGAAGACCTATGGCTTCTACGACAACATGGCAAACACCATCACCCAGGTTCAATTATCCCTTTTTTGGTTTTTGTTTTAAATGCAATGGCTATGGAAATAAAATCTCAGTCTGCAAATATAATGTAAGACCAAGGAATTTCACCAGTAGAAATGCTTTTTCTCCTCCGATGAATTATACAGTAGAATGTTATAACTATCATAATTTTGGGCACATTGCAAGAATCTGTAGAAGTACACTTGCATCAAATCAGTTTCAAGGAAGAAAATTTCAACCAAATAGGATGAGAAAAAATAGAAAACTTCATGAAAAATATGCACAAGCTATTGATAAGGGAAAGGCAAAACAAGAGCCCAAAACGGTAATCAATCCAGAGTGGATAAAGAAAGAAGAAAGGAAATCATGTATCCTTAGACTGAAGGAGACTACTCCTCCATTGCACTAAGCAACTCCAGGTAGCACATCCTTAGGGGGAGAAATCTTAAAGTTTTATTTTAATGCTCCTATGTATTTGTTTGTTTATCTAAGGATGAAAGGCAAGTAGTCAGGGGGAGTTGTCGTATAGTTGTCAACGTGTGTTTCAGTTCATGTAGTTGTTTGTGGAGGTACCATTGGTATTTTTTGCTATATGTTAGTTGTGATTAAATTGAGAGTTGTCACCATTGGTATTTTTGCTATATGTTAGTGTTGTACTTTTTTATGGTTATTACTACCATTGTTTAAAGTTATGGATTATAACAGTTTTGATAATTTGGTTTAGTGAAAGAGATGTTAAAAAAGTTCACAATGGAGGATTGTAAGCTAGCTAGCACTCCCATGATGACAGGTTGCAAGTTGAGAAAGGATGAAAAATCTCAACCTGTTGATCAAACCATGTACACATCTATGATTGGGAGCTTACTATACCTGACATCTACCAAACCAGATATTTTGCAGGCAGTATGCATGGTAGGACAATTTCAGGCTAATCCCAAGGAGACTCATGTGACAATAGTGAAGATGATTCTTTGATACCTCAAGGGTACTATGAAGTATGGGTTATGGTATCCGAAAGGTAAAGACTTCACCCTTATTTCATATTCAGATGCAGATTGGGTAGGATGTGTCGATAACAGAAAGAGTACCAGTGGAGGTGCATTCTTTCTTGGAGATATATTGGTCGCGTGGCACAGTAAGAAACAAGAGTCAGTCTCTTTATTGACAGTAGAGGCAGAATATATTGTAGCAACAACATGTTGTACGCAGGTATTGTGGATGAAACAAACCTTTAAAGATCTTGGTATTAGCTTTAGTGAGCCAATATTAGTTAAGTGTGATAACACCAGTGCCATTAACATCTCCAAGAATTTGGTTATGCATTCAAGTACAGAACACATTGCTATCAGGTATCACTTTTTGAAGGAGAAAGTTGTGGAAGGTGAGGTTAAGTTGGATTTTGTTCCAAATATAGAGCAAGTAGCAGATATCTTCACAAAACCATTGCCCAAGGAAGTTTTTGAGTACCTTCACAATAAATTGGGAGTGGTCACACTTCCCAAGAATTGACTAGCTACAGGGATCACATTCTTAGGGGGAGCATTTAAGTATTTGATTATCTTTTTGCTCATGTTCATGATTTTTGCAAAGTGTAATAAATTTTTCCTGATAATGTTGTGCATGGACTCAGGGAGAGTCTACAGTAGCCATTTGGTATTATTGTCAAAGGGGGAGAAGAGTTACAGGAAATTGCACATGTGTTGCCAACAATTCTAAAGGGGGATATTGTTGAGCAAGGTGCAGCAACAATTTTGTCATTGTTGTCAACACAGTCAGATAGATCTGCTGATGTAGTGGATAGGAAGTGAAAGCATGAGATTTCGAAAATAAAAGGAACACTTAAGATGCAATATAAAGTAACCAGCTTGATATATTAAAAATAGGAGCATAGCCCTTTTTATTCATATGGTTCCAACCCGGTTACAACACGTCTCCCCCCTTTTTAAAGGCTGGGAGAGTTTAGCATGTCTCTATTGCAACAGATGAATAGTGGTCTTCTTTCCTGCATGCCCACATTCAAAACGGGCGGGCCAGAATGTTGCTGCCGCTTGTGCCTTATGAATCTTTGTCTGCTGCTGCTTATCCTACGTTCAAAAAAATAGTACAAAGTTTAGTAGCACCTATGTTTAAAGTAAAACAAGAGTATAAAGGCTGCTGTTAATAAAACAGTCACTGTTACCTACAGGTTAATGAAGAACCAAAACCGACTAAAACACGATGCTATTTGTCAATAAAATGTCTTCTAGAATATATATATGAACACCGTTAATTGCAAGATAGATTCGAACGTAGCAATATATATTCGAACATACAACACAATGCAAGATACATTCTTCGTAAAGCGTGAGTTATTTTGACAGCATAAGGCGTAAGGTAAGATGAGCACATGATGTCGAAATATATATATTTAACTAAACTACGAGCAACGTCTTATGAATTTAAAAAAAAAACGTCTAGACATCAGAGAACACAATATAACAGAATAAAATTAAATTGAAACTACGAACGTACGTGGGGTGCCCAAGCGGGCCGCCCCGTTAAAATTCGATTTCGACGCCTATCCACCGGGGATGGGCTCAAAATCTTAGAGAATGGTGTGTCGACAAATTAATGGATTCTTGTGATCCAATATCGGGTATGAAGGTCAGATTCACACTTCTGGAAACCACCCACCAACCTCTCTTTGCAAGAGATTATGGATGTGAAGAAGGTGAACTCAAACTGGTGCAATCGGGTCTTCGAATGAATAGCACTTCGTTGTGTTTTAGAAAATGCTTCGTCGGTCCTTTTTACATTGCATTGAGCTAGTTTTTATAGAGGAATTTTGCCTCTGAAACATTAATGTCAAACCCTAAGTCCGTAGGCGCCGCTGAGATTTGACCCTTGTCAGATGATTTATGAGACATGGCTCGCCTTGAGATTGTCGCTAGGAACTCACATCAGTAGTTATGAGGCATGGCCTCGGACTGGATTTGTTGTTGAGACTGCTCGTCTCATTACTGCAGTTGGTGAAGTCCGCCGTTCTACAGACCCACGGGGTCTCTTTAAAAAGGGGCACGTAGGGGTGCCACGTGGCGGCCATGCCTTGGATGTTTTAATGGTGCCTCTTGAATGGTCGAATGTCTGCCTTTGAATGTTGACTTTGACTGCTTCTGCCTTTGATGCCGAAGTGTCGCGATATCGCGACACTTCGGCCGGGTCTTGGCTTGGGGACCGAAGTGTCGCGATATCGCGACACTTCGGCCGGGCTTTGGCTATAGGGCCTGAAGTGTCGCGATATCGTGACACTTCGGCCCGGCTTTGGCTATAGGGCCCGAAGTGTCGCGATATCGCGACACTTCGGCCCGGCTTGGGCTATAGGGCCCGAAGTGTCGCGATATCGTGACACTTCGGCCCGGCTTGGGCTATAAGGCCCGAATTGTCGCGATATCGCGACACTTCGGCCCAGCTTTGCTATAGGGCCCGAAGTGTCGCGATATCGCGACACTTCGGCCCGGCCTGGGCTATAGGGCCCGAAGTGTCGCGATATCGCGACACTTCGGCCTAGCTTGGCTATAGGGCCCGAAGTGTCGCGATATCGTGACACTTCGGCCCGGCTTTGGCTATAGGGCCCGAAGTGTCGCGATATCGCGACACTTCGGCCCGGCTTGGGCTATAAGGCCCGAAGTGTCGCGATATCGTGACACTTCGGCCCGGCTTTGGCTATAGGGCCCGAAGTGTCGCGATATCGCGACACTTCGGCCCGGCTTGGGCTATAAGGCCCGAAGTGTCGCGATATCGCGACACTTCGGCCCGGCTTTGACTATAGGGCCCGAAGTGTCGCGATATCGCGACACTTCGGCCCGACTTTGAAGACTTTGTCTTGCTTTGATAAGGCTTGAAGTTTGCTAAAGGCTTGGCTTTTGATGAAGGTTTGGCTTTGGATAAAGGCTTGAAGTTTGCTAAAGGCTTGTTAAAACGACCAACTTTGCTCTGCTCATTTTTTGACCTTCTAAACTGTTGTGTGAGTGGCTAGGACCACTGTTTGACCTCTAAGGGCTGCCCTGAAAGCTGTGTATGTCAATGCGATCAGTGTTTGTAGTCACTTAATCGGATTGGTGCTGTTTTGGTGTCTACAGATGCCCCTTTTTGGGAAGCGCTGCGGGTGACGTAGTGCTGAGCAAAAATAGACGACCAAAGCACTAATGATTAGGGTTTCTTGGTAACCTAACCAACTTTTGATGCCCCAAGTATGGAAAGGGCATGCATTCTTGAATCCTTGCTTCTGACGAGCTAAGGAATTTGATTTCAAGTGTTAACCTATTTTGGTGAGGTGTGACTTGAGCTTGGACATTGATCAGTCATGATTAGGCAAAGGGCGTAACCTTTTGTCCATAGGGGAAACCTTGTGTTCATGCTTCGGGAATGCCAAGTGTTTGATCAATTTAATGATTGCTTGTTTATTGCCCCAAGCAGGAGCGTGATTGTCTTTGTCAATGATTCTTTGAATGCATGTCATTGCCTTGATTGGGTGTGTGCTTGTTGATTGGTGACTAAGTGTGACTACCCCCTCAAGCGACGAATCGATGAGGGAATGACCTTCGTGAGAAAAGCGACGAGTCGCTTGACCCAAGATGACTTAGGTTAGGGTGCCTTTAGATGTTTTACCGTTTAAGCACGTGCAATTTCTCGACATTTGGACCTATTTTTGGTGGGTGTTAACCCTTTTGGTGATGCCATAATGGGGTGAAATCATCAAAAACCCGTCTTCCCGTGGAGCGGTCCGGCTATGGTAGCCTTCTTGGGGAAGTGGGAGAGTGACAATTTGAGCCCCGACATCGATTTTCTTTATGCCAAGAGGTTAAGTGCAAGAGCACTTGTGTCCGGCAATGCTTATTGCTTATGGTTTTTGTGTTGCATTTTTGTGATGTTTTTGTTGTTTTGATTTTCTTTCTTTGTGTATATGTCATGATTTTATGCACAATGATTGATGTTGATGGATGCATGCTACTTTATATTGATGGATGCATATGTTGTGATGAATGCAAATGTATGTGATATGCAGAAATGAAATGGATGGATGGACTTTGTGGTGTTTGGCTATGGCACCATAGACTGTTTAGAACTCTATTATTTTGTCTTTTAGGCGATTGCTGTGATGCATGACTTTGTATGTATATATGTGGTTTTTCTTTTTTTGTATTTTTTGATGGTATTGTAAGGATGAAAATAGCGCAGTTGGTTTAGAAATGTAGCTAAGGTTTTCTGAGACTCAGACGGTTTTAACTTACTAGCCATGACTGTACTTTATCTTACAAGACTTTTGAACAAGGTATGAATCGGACTTGTTTTTGACCAAGTTATTTCACATCCCTGTGTGTGCAATTGAGTTCATTTATGTGGTATTTGTCAGGATACCGCCAGTGCCAGATGGGCTTTCAACCGAACCTGTACTGAGGATCACCTAATTAGCTCCACTAACTCCTTTGTTGTATTTAGTTAGATTAATCTGCGGTGTTATCCAAGATACCATAAGCTAGCTCATCCTTATGCAAACATTGGTCTGTACACACGCAAAGCGAATGTGACAGACATATCGTCATGCGGGTAGGATACCACCATTGCCAGATAGGCTATCAACCAAACTTGTAATGAGGATCACCTAGATGGTTTTTCGAATGCTGAGAATTCCAGGGATTCAAGTTTAGGATGTTTGTTGGCTGAATGATTTAGAGAGTTGCTCGTCTATATAGTGATGAAAATCACTGTTTATTTTCTATTAATTCTTTTTGAGCAAGGATTTTGAATAGTGGTGATAACCACTGTTATTTGATTTTGTGTTTTGAGTATTGTGAATGGCTTTGATCCTTGTGGCCTTGGGGATGACTACCCATCCTGGTTAGGGGCGGATAGTACGAATCCTTACAACTTTGGGGACCAAGGGGATGATGGAGGTTATGGAGTAAGGGCATTGATCTGTTAGGCCTTGGGGATGACTACCCATCCTGGTTAGGGGCGGATAGTACGAATCCTTACAACTTGGAGACCAAAGGTGAATGGAAAATGTTAGGATGATGATTTGTTGGAATTTTGTTTGTGAATGGTGTTGATCCCTTTAGGTTTTGGGGATGACTACCCATCCTGGTTAGGGGCGGATAGTACGAATCCTTACAACTTTGGGAACCAACTATGATTGGAATTTGGTAGTGGTGAAAACCACTGTATATGGAGGTGAGTGGATAGGAAAGAGCTTGTCCTTTTGTCAATTCTCAGCATTCTAGAACCATTCGCACGGGGGGATGAGCAAGATAACCGTTTCGCTTATGGTGACCTGGATTACCATGCAGGTTTCATCTTTCGTTCACACAACTTGGGAATTTTTATGTGTTTTAATTTGTGTTGGGATGTTACGTAACAAGGTGTATTTCAAGTATGACTCTACCTTCGTAAAATCTGTCTGACTTGATACATTACATAGCTAAAGAGCAAAATGATGATTGAATCACGAAAACCCTTGATACATTAAAAGACCACTGACTCTAGTGTGGAAAAAGAAATGCATGGTGTTTTTGTTGTTTTTGTAAAATGGAACAGTGTGGAACAAGATGGACTAGTAGAACCATGACAGCCTATGGTGCCTTTGACCTATACGACCACAAATATGCAATGTATGGATGCAATGCTTTAATGCAGCTATGTATTTTTGTATTTTTGATGGATTGATTTTTGTGAATATGAAGATGAAGTGCGAGAAGAACTCTCTATTGATGGATTTGAGTATGCCTAGAAATGAGATGCAAATTTTTGTTGTTTTTTGATGATTTTTGTTGTTTTTGAATTTTCTTGATTTTTGACCAAGCGATTGTGGAAATCCTTGGAGCATTTTGGGATTGACCAAGCGATTGCAAGAATCCTTGGAGCCTTTTGGGATTGACCAAGCGATTGCAAGAATCCTTGGAGCATTTTGGGATTGACCAAGCGATTGCAAGAATCCTTGGAGCCTTTTGGGATTGACCAAGCGATTGCAAGAATCCTTGGAGCATTTTGGGATTGACCAAGCGATTGCAAGAATCCTTGGAGCATTTTTGGGATTTGGCTCTCTTAGATATGAAATGGTCGCAAATGACTGATATTCAAGGGTTCTGTTTCCTTGATACCATCAAGAGAAGCTAGCCGGTATGTCCCGGGTCCTATTTTGCTATCAATGACATATGGACCTAACCAATTTGCCGCAAACTTGTCCCTTAGGTGGGATGGCAAACTGGAATTTTGTTGGTTTTCCTTCAAAACCAAATCACCAACCCGAAAGTCCCTGAGGTGAACTTTCATGTTGTAAGCTTTCTTAAGTCGCTCTTGATAAATACGTAAATGCTCGAGAGCATTAACGCGTCGTTCATCAAGCAACGTAAGCTGGTCTAACCGGGCCTGCCGTGCAGAATCATCATCGATGAACTCCTGCATTGATATGCGCAGGGAAGGAATCTCCAACTCTAGAGGCATGACTGCCTCGGAGCCATACACAAGCGAAAACGGAGTGGCCCCAGTGGGTGTCCGAATGCTAGTGCGATAGGCCCATAGGGCAAGTGGGATTTGAATGTGCCAATCTTTATGACTATCTACGATGGTCTTTTTAAGGATGGCAACTAGCATTTTGTTTGACGCTTCTGCTTGCCCATTCGCCTGCGGATAATAGGGTGTCGAAAAGCTATGCTGAATCTTGTACTTTGTGGTCAAAGCACGCACGTCTTTGTTCTTGAAAGGCGTCCCATTATCCGAGACTATTTTGGATGGAATACCAAAATGACATATGATGTTATGCAAAATGAACTCCACAATGCGGGGTCCTGTCGTAGAGGTAAGCGGAATTGCTTCCACCCACTTGGTAAAATACTCTGTGGCCGTTATGATAAACGTGTGACGGCTTGACGATGCAGGGGAGATCTTTCCAATTAGATCGAAGCCCCACTGCGAGAACGGCCAATCAGACTGGACTGTCTGCAAGGCCTGAGAAGGTACGTGCATCAAATTGGCATGATGTTGACACTTCACGCACTTCTTGACATAGGTGCAACAATCTCGCTCTAAAGATGGCCAATAATAGCCCATGCGAAGAATGCGCTTTGCAATGGCCATACCACTGAAGTGGCCACCACATGTACCATCGTGCGCTTGGGCGACTGCCCAAGTGGACTCTTGCTGGTCCAAGCAACGAAGGAGGATTCCTTCATAGCTGCGACGATACAAAATGTCTCCTATCAAGACATACTTAGCCGCTTTCTGCTTGAGTGCTCGTTTTGCGGCATGAGTCAATCCAAGTGGGAGATTACCTAACTTGAGGTAGTCTCTGATGGGTAAATACCAGTCCTGTTGATCAGAAACCTCGACAGTATGAACAACCAATCCCTCTTGAAGTTCATCCCTAGCAAACGCTGAATGGGATAGAACCTGTAAGAACAGCGTTGTGTTGCTATTAATGGGAGTAGGGGAGAACAAGGACCCCCAGTTGGCATGTTTCAGATGATCTCGGATTCGAGAGAACTTCTCCGAGGATGGTTCAATCTGGATCATGTGGATTCCTGGCGTCAAGTCTGAGCTTGCACGCTCCATCGCGGATTGCGATAAGGTTTTGACTTGAATGGTTGTCATATCACCGGAAAGGTCTTGCGGAATTAGTGACCCCAAGGAGGCCATTGTGTCCGCAAAATGATTCGATGATCGAGGGAGTGCCTCGATGTCATACCACTCAAGTTTTGCCAGGAATTTGTCCACGAGGGCTTTATAAGCCTACAAGACTGGGCATTTGCATTGATATACCCCTTTGACTTGATTGACTATTAACAGCGAATCACCAAAGATATTCAGTCGTTTGATGTTCATGGCGATTGTTGTCCGAAGACCTAGGAGCAAGGCTTCATACTCTGCATTATTGTTGGTGCATGGGAAGTTTAATTTAAATGACAGGGGCATTGGAGCACCCTGCGGTGTGAAGAATACAATTCCCGTGCCACCACCTTGCTCACATTTAGAACCATCGAAGAATAGGGTTATGTCGGCTTGTGACTCAGGCTCATCAGAATCTGGCGATTCTGAGACATGGAAGACCCCATCATCGGGTAGTTCTATGACCAGAGGCTGATCGTCTTCAAGAGGAGCCTCTGCTAGTTGATCGGCTATGACTTGTCCTTTGATAGATTTTTGTCCAATAAACTCTATGTCAAATTCCGTCAACAACATGATCCATTTCGCCGTGCGACTACTATGATAAGTACGACTCATCATGTATCGCAATGGATTCTCCTTAGACACAACATACGTAGTGTTGCTCGAGCATGTAGTGGCATAGATTTTTGGTAGCAAACACCACTGCCAAGCAGAGTTTCTCAACGTATGCATAGTTAAGTTCATAACTGACCAGGGTGCGGCTAAGATAGTAAGTAGCCTGTTCCTTGTGAAGTTCATTCTTTCGGGCTAGCATGGCACCCGAGTGCCACCTCAGTAGCTGAGATGTATAAGTAGAACGACACTCCTGGTCTAGGTGGTGCCAATACTGGTGGCGAAACCAGGTATTGTTTGATCTCGTCAAAGGCCGACTGGCACTCGTCATCCCAATGAAATGTAACCCCCTTGTGCAATAATTTGTTCATGGGTCGGCACTTGTCAGATAATTGTGCTATGAAGCGTTTAATCGACGCGACCTTTCCTTGCAGACTTTTGAGCTGCTTGATTGTAGTTGGGGGAACCATTTCAAGGATTGCCTTGACTTTCTTTGGGTCCACCTCGATTCCTCGCTTTGAGACTATGAAACCCAAGAGTTTTCCAGATGTGACGCCAAATACGCACTTCTTGGGGTTTAGTCTAACTTTATGCTCCATGAGGCGATCGAGGATCTTGCTTAAGTCATCGATATGATTTGAGCGCAAGAGAGACTTGGCTAACAAATCATCCATGTAATCTTCCAAAGTTTTGTGCATGTAATCGTGGAAGATATATGTCATGGCACGTTGGTAGGTAGCGCCAACATTTTTAAGGCCAAAAGGCATGACCTTATAACAAAATGTCCCCCAAGGCGTTGTGAACGCCGTTTTTAGTTGGTCTTCAGGGATTGATACGAATTTGATTGTATCCTGAGAAACCATCCATTAGGGAGAGCATTTCGTGACCCGTTGTAGCATCTACCAATGCGTCGATGCTCGGCAAGGGGAAATCATCCTTAGGACTCGCTTTGTTTAGATCTCAAAAATTGGTGCATATGCGAATCCTCCCGTCGGGCTTCTTGACGGGAACCATGTTGGACAGCCATGGCGGATAATCCACGCAGATGACAAACTGTGCATCCAACAGCTTTTGCAATTCGTCTTTGACCATTAAGGCCACTGTTGGGTGCATCTTACGTAGTTTTTGCTTTACGAGGCTTGATTGTCGGATCAAGCGTTAAATTATGCGTGACTAGCTGCGGGTCTAGTCCTGGCATATCTTTGTACGACCATGCAAAAACCTCCTTCTTCTCTTTGAGAAGGGCAATGTAGTCGGCTTGCTCTTCGGGGGAAAGACTTACCCCCAGCTTGAGAATCTGTGGATTCATTGGATCTATGCCGATATCTACATCAGTCGTCTCCTCGACTGACATGTGGGATCCGTCCTCCAACTGATGTGGAGTCGGGATCAAATGGATATCATTAGCTGAATTTAGATCTGCATTGGGAACCTCGGGTTCCTCTTCAGCCTAAAAAATATCCTGAGTTGTCCTTGGGGTAAAATGAGGCATTTCACCGAAAGGCCAGTACTATGATGGTGATAAAGGTGAATTGACGCGATCCCAGTCGATGGCATCTATGTCTAGATGCAATGACCGTGCTGGATCGGCCGGATTGCGGATGGGTGCGGTCAAATCAATGGAGATCATGTGGATGGAATGAATTTGGTCTCCATTACCGCGGGTGTGATAACTTGATTCTTCTAGATGCTCCCTATACTCTGGATCTGGCTCTAGGGGAACGGGCACGAACGGATCGGCCCTATGTGCGAAAAGGAGGACAGGGTCTTCCCTCGGCACTGTTGTCATGATAGGGTCTCGGGGTGGACGGTGCTCATCGTGAATTTGGAGCCATGGATCCAACACTTGGTCCCACCCCGCTGGGTCTACCCACCATTCATGCCCTAACCTTATGCCCATCTGTCCCATTAGATCTTCATGAGTTAAAGGGCGATAATTCCGTCGCGCATGTCTGAGATAGATCATCTCAGTCTCATCTTCTGAATCACTTTCGGAGATCCAAAAATGTTCATTCTCTTCAGCAATCGTTGCTTGCGACATTGAGGGTTCTCCTTGTTCCAATAAATTGATCTGGTCCCATTGCGGTTGTTCCACTCTTGGTGGAGGGATCTGATTCTCTTGACACTGTATTGATTCAACTGGAACCTCTAAGGGGAACAGCTTTGAAAAGATGTTCGGACACCGTTGATGTTCTCTTTGAGGATTAATGTCCGAACTTTCACCTCTCTCTAGCAAAGGAGAGGGATTACTGTGGTTGCCAAGGGTGTTTGTTGACCATGGGAGGTAATCTCCCAATGTATATTCTGTATTTGGGTTGGCATAAAGATCTGGTGCCAATCCCCCCTTGTTGCCTATTTCTAGGCCTTGCATATTTTCTACCAAGATGTCTAAGGGTAGGGGATGGTTGAACCCTACTCCTGACTTATCATATGGCATCTGATATCTTGGTTGGCAAAGGACCCGCATCCCTTGCTCATATCTGCCTAGCCCGTATCCATGCCAATTGCATTGGCCGAGATATTTTAGGGCAAAGTCTGGGTTTGACAGATAGTTGATGTTTTCAACAAAAGGCTCGTTGTCTGCTTCCTTTTGCTTGCATGGTTCAAGACCATGATCAAGGCCCCCATACACAAAATTTTTCTGGTTGGGTGGGTGACCTAGAGGAACAACTGTTCCTATGGGAAGGCGAGGTCTCCCCATATCCTGTATCGATTCTACTGTAGGCGTTGCCACAACATTCTGCACTAAGTACTCCCCAGGCTCGTACTTGCCATTTCAACAGTGATTGTTGATGCTTGGGAGGGAGGGAACGGGAGTCCTTCCTGAGTCCATTCCATGTTTGGTGGTTTAGGAATCTCAGCTTCCGTAGTGCTAGGTGTTTCCTCTGTTGATACCGTTGATATTGTGGGCAAACCCTCTTCTAGGGGCTGAGCCTCTTCCATGATCTGTTTTCCCTTGTCCTTCTGTTTAGCCATGACAAGTGGCGTTGGTAATGAAGGAGCAGATGATGAGGATTCACCGGTCTGGGATTTTGCTGTTTTGGTCACCAGTGGTGCCTGCGGTGTTGAACCCTTTGTAGATGGATTTAGCTGGAAATCCAAATGCGTTGAAGGGAGGGTCGATTGAGGCATTAGTTGTACCGCATTGCAATACTTGAAGGGTTCCAAGTCCATCGGGACTACATGTATTTCTCCTTCAAAAGCATACTTTAAGCACTGGTGAGCGATGGAAGGGACACACTTCATGTCCTCCGATCCAAGGCCGCCCTAGCAAGTATATTGTAAGCCATCTCGCCTTCCAACACATGGCACAATGTTGGTATTGTCTTTTGTCCTACCTGGATAGGTAGAACAACTGTGCTGATTGTCGAGCATATTGCATCATTGAAAGCTCGCAGTGTGTACGTGGAGGCTGTGATATGAGAGGCTGGCAGCTTTAAATGTTTTAGTGCTGCAGTGGTAATGATGTTACTGGACGAGCCAGTATCTACCAACACTCTCTTATACGGGATCCCGTTGACCCGCGCGATAACGTGCAGGGGTGGATCTGCCATGTCATTCGATATTGCTTTGACTTCATCCTCTCTGAAGGTGATGACCGGCTCCGTACATCGCTTCACATGTCCCACGAAGTTGTTGAAAGAATTTGCTTCGTGAGGTTGTAATTCGATGGCTTTTAATATTTCCATAAGAGCTTCTCTATGAGGTGTTGACTGTTGAATAAGCTCGTAAATGGAAAGCCTAGCCGATGTGGTCCGCAAACTCTGCGTGAGTTTGGTCCGTATCGTGACCTCGGGTCTAGGCGGAGGTACTTGCACAGGGCATTGCTGAGGCTGCGACGTCGTTGGAACTTCCCTCGTAGCTACCTCGGGGCAGCTACTCGGGTACTTTTTGTTCCTTGTCACTATGCTGATCATTCCCACAAATCCTTGCATGGGAAGATTCTGTCGCACCTCGTTAATCTGGAGAGGTTTTGCCTGTTCCTCGTGGGCAGGCAAAGGGTCCTTGAATACCCCCATTTGTTGATTATTTGGCGCTATGGGGTTGTCCACGGCCAATGTTTTATTGTCGATTAAATCTTGGATTAATCCTTTGAATTTCTAGCATCCATTTAAATCATGTCCCCTTCGCCTATGGAATCTACAATACAATTCCTCTCTGTATCCCTTAGGCTTGGGAGCGTTAGGGTCTATAGTTTGGATCTCTGGAAGGGTGACTAAATTTTCCGCTGACAAGCGGTCAAATAGGGAGTCCCTGGACTCCGTGTAAGGGGTGAATTGTCGCCTAGGGCGACGTTGCTGATTCTGCTCCTGTTTCTTATTATCTTTTTCATAACTAGGAGGCACTGCCTGGTAATTAGCCTTTTGGGGCTGCATTTCTTGCACAGGCTTGGGAACATTTATCGCAACTTGGTTAACCGCAGTGGGTTGTGATTGCGTATTCCCAGTCTTAGTGGTTTTATTCCACTCTTTCTTTTTAGGCTTAGCGATTGCGCCTTCGCCTATCTTAATCTCTTCTATAACTCTGGCTTGCGCCAAAGCTTCTTCTAAGCTGTCGTATTGTTGCAGCAGCAATAGACCAGAGATTGATTTTAAGCAACTTCTTGCAAACATCTGTGTAAGATCAGACATAGGGGGACGGTAGGGTAGCTTAGAAAGCAAAGCCCTCCATCGATTCCCGTATGTTGTCATTGTTTCTTCCTCATATTGCCTGAGGCTGGCCAGATCACTCAGTGATGCCTTCTTCTTTGTGTTGAAGGCAAAGCGTTCAAGAAACGCATCTACTAATTGATCTAGGTTGTTTATGTTGTGTTTGGGTAATTGTGTGAACCAATCCGAGGCAGGGCCTGCGAATGTGGTTATGAAAGTTCTAAGCAACAATGCATCATTATCTTGGATGCCGAAGCATTGACTTAGGAACCTTGTGACATGTTCTTGTGCGTCCTCTTCACCTTTAAAAACTGCCAATTGAGGCAACTTGAAGTGTTCGGGGTAAAGAGGTGTAGGCACTGAGGGATGCACTGGATGACTACGGAGTTGACGTAATGTGGGCTTTTGATGCCCAGAAGCTTTTGTCTCCATAGACTCCAAACGCTCTAATAGCGCTTTGTATGCATCGGAAGATTTTATTTCTTCCTCTTTGGTTTGCTCCCGTTGTGAGTTATGGGAGACTGGAGGCCTATGGAGGGGTGGCCGAGTGGCAGCCCTCCCGCCTTGATGGGGCGTTTCGGCCCGTTCTATTTCTGGTTCGTACTCCTCATAAACTTCTTGAGGAGTCTCTGGGCGAGACCTATGACCTTGATTGAGTCCCCGCTGAGGGTACCCATCATTGTTTCGGGGAGTGGCCTCCCTCTCGGGTCTATAAGGTCTCGGAGGCAAAGCTTGACGAGGTCGCGGAGACCTGTCCTGCACCAAAGGATTGTGCCTCTCATATTGTTCTTCTCTGTGGGTGCGAGGGGTTGGCACCCTCTCAGGTAGTTTATAGCGCAACTCATCCGCTTCGCGTTGCATGCGCTCTTTATTCAAGCGGTATAAGTACTCTAACTCCTGATGACCTTGCTCAAGCTGCGTGATTCGGGCTTGGCGGGCGGCATGTCTGGCAACAGTCGGGTCAACTTGGTCTGCCCGCTTTTGCTGAGGAGGCTTGAATGTTTTTCCTATGTGTTTGCCTCGATCTTGATGATCTAAAATTTCAATGGGTCGCTTCCCTCTGTCGAGGTAGGCGGCATGTACTTGGAGGTTCTGGCCTCGATGGGTGATCATGATATCTAGCTGGTGCGGAAACGCAAGGTTCCCGCGTTGTATGTTGTTCTCGAGGAATGCGATGATCTTCCTCGTACTCCCTTTCATGGGTGTGAAAGGGGCGGGCGGAGTGAGCTTGCCCTGTGTAAAGAGCCCTGCGCTCTGGATTTTGTCTTTCTATTCGAATGTGAGGCAAAGAAGAGGTAGCGTATTCACGCTGTCTCTCCTCATGGGCACTATGCCTCTCTAGCGCTTCATCGCGCTGTGGCCATTCAGATCTAGCCTCAAGAGGCGGTTGTCTACTTACATTGAGATCTACATGTAAAGCATCTTCCCGAAAGGGGCTGTGTTGGATGGGCATACCCCAATGAGGAGGCTCCCAATAATTTCTTTTTGAAGTGGCCTGATGTGGACTTTCTTGTAGGCCAGACCGCCAAGGCGGTATGGCCAAGTCCTCAGGGCTAAAGCGAAGGCGACTAGCGCCCTCTCTTTGTGCACCTTCCGCAGCGTCCGCCCTTGATCGGGCTTGGCTACGGGTGTACACCATTGTGGTGCTTCTCTACTATCTAAGCAGATTTTATCTTGTTTATGATGATTTGTCTTTTTGTCTACACTAAGCAGAAATGAACACACGCATACACAAAACCGTGATTATCTCTTTTAAGGATTAAATAGTGTGTCCTAAACTGGTTTAGTGCATTTTGATGTTTTGTTTTGTTTTTGCAATTTTTGAAGAACGTTTAAATGCATAATGTTGGCTCATATGACTCCCATAAATGGTCGCCCCTTCAATATACCATTGTCGGACCGATATACCAACCTCTCTATATACCCGCCCTTACGAGAGGGAAACTATAGGTACGTGAGAGCGAGATGGTACGTGGAACATAGGCGGTACGAAAGGGGGATTGTCCTGTTAATGACACCTACCATAGAAGACTTATCCTCGCGTGCATGGGAATCACCCCAAGCAACACTCGGTCGACTTTCATCGGGATTTACGTCTAACAACGAGTGACAATCGGGGAAATGGATGCAAAGCTAAGCCAAGGTGGTGATGAACCCACCGTTGGTCTTGCTCAAGGGCTGGGGTTTTACGACCAGACTCCTTGGTTTAATTTACCACGTGAAGTGTGTGTGGTTCATTTTATGTAATAAAAATGAAACGAGCAGCAAAAAGAAACTTTCCCTATGCCACACAAACACTACAAACCGAAAAATAGCAAGTAAAAATTATTTTAATTTTATTTTTTTTTTTTTTAAAGCAAGAAAAATTTATGAAAAATTTCTCTACCTTTCTTTAATAATAAAAAATTAATTAAAATATAATAAATAAATAATTAAATAAAACAAGAAATTAAAAATTTCTCTTTAATGATTAAAAAAAATGAAAGTAAAAGATTAAACAAATAAAATAAACAGAAATTTCATAGAAAATGACATAAACAGTTAGAAACCGTTACCTCTTTTCTGCCCGGACTTGCTGTTTCTGACCTTCGGCTAAAAAGGTACCTGTTAAGCACAAAACACAACAAATCTGATTAGTTTTTGTGATTTAAAAATCTGGGAACGGTCCCACCGTGATCGCCACTGAAAGCATGAGATTCCGAAAATAAAAGAAATACTAAGATGCAATAGAAAGTAAAGAAAATTAGATATATTTAAAATAGGAGCACAGCCCTTTTTATTCATATTTCTAATCCTCGGTTACAATGGACGTCTCCCCCTTTTAGGAGCGTTTACATGTCTCTATTACAAGGATGAATAGTCATCTTCTTTCCGCATGCCCACATGCAAAATGGGTGGGCCAAAATATTGCCGCCGCTTGTTAATGAGTCTTTGTCTCCGTCGCTTATCCTGCGTTCACGAAACAATAAAAAGGTTCAGTAGCACTTGCGTTAAAGTAAAACAAAAGTACAAAGGATGCTATTAATAAAACAGTCACTGTTACCCGCAGGTCAATGAAGAACCAAAACCGACTAAAACACGATGCTATTTTTCAATAAAATGTCTTCTAGAATATATATATACACCGTTAATTGCAAGATAGTTCGAACATAGCAATATATATTCGAACATACAGCACAATGCAAGATACATTCTACAGAAAGCATGAGTTATTTTAACAGCATAAGTCGTAAGGTAAGATGAGCACATGATATCGAAATATATTGAACTGAACTAAGAGCAACGTCTTATGCATTTGAAAAATGTCTAGACATCAGAGAACACAATATAACAGAATAAAATTAAGTTGAAGCTACGAACGTACGTGGGGTGCCCAAGCGGGCCGCCCCGTTAAAATTCGATTTCGACGCCTATCCACCAGGGATGGGCTCAAAATCTAAGAGAATGGAGTGTCGGAAAATTAATGGATTCTTGTGATCCACTGTCGGGTATGAAAGTCAGATTCACACTTCTGAGAACCACCCACCAACCTCTATTTTGCAAGAGATTCTGGATGTGAAGAAGGTGAACTCAAACTGGTGCAATCGGGTCTCGAATGAACAGCACTTCGTTGTGTTTTTAAAATGCTTCTTTGTCCTTTTTACATTGCATTGAGCTAGTTTTTATAGAGGAATTTCGCCTCTGAAACATTAATGTCAAAACCCTAAGTCCGCAGGCGCCGCTGAGATTTGACCGTTGTCAGATGATTATGAGGCATGGCTCGTACTGAGATTATCGCTAGGAACTCACATCAGTAGTTATGAGGCATGGCCTCGGACCGGATTTGTTGTTGAGACTGCTCGTCTCATTACTGTAGTTGGTGAAGTCCGCCATTTTTATAGACCCACGGGGTCTCTTTAAAAAGGGGCACGTAGGGGTGCCACGTGGCGGTCATTCCTTGGATGTTTTAATGGTGCCTCTTGAATGGTCGAATGTCTGCCTTTGAATGTTGACTTTGACTGCTTCTGCCTTTGATGCCGAAGTGTCGCGATATCGCGACACTTCGGCCGGGTCTTGGCTTGGGGACCGAAGTGTCGCGATATCGCGACACTTCGGCCGGGCTTGGGCTATAGGGCCCGAAGTGTCACGATATCGCGACACTTCGGCCCGGCTTGGGCTATAGGGCCCGAAGTGTCGCGATATCGCGACACTTCGCCCGGCTTGGGCTATAGGGCCCGAAGTGTCGTGTCGGCTTTGGCTGAAGGGCCCGAAGTGTCGCGATATCGTGACACTTCGGCCCGGCCTTGAATGAAGGCCCGAAGTGTCGCGATATCGTGACACTTCGGCCCGGCTTTGGCTATAGGGCCCGAAGTGTCACGATATCGCGACACTTCGGCCGGCTTTGGCTATAGGGCCCGAAGTGTCACGATATCGCGACACTTCGGCCCGACTTGGGCTATAGGGCCCGAAGTGTCGCGATATCGTGACACTTTGACCCGGCTTTGGCTATAGGGCCCGAAGTGTCGCGATATCGCGACACTTCGGCCCGTTTGGTATGAGGGCCCGAAGTGTCGCGATATCGCGACACTTCGGCCCGGCTGAGCTATAGGGCCCGAAGTGTCGCGATATCGTGACACTTAGGCCCGGCTTGGGCTATGAAGGCCCGAAGTGTCACGATATCGCGACACTTCGGCCCGGCTTTGGCTATAGGGCCCGAAGTGTCGCGATATCGCGACACTTCGGCTCGGCTTTGAAGACTTTATTTTGCTTTGATAAGGCTTGAAGTTTGGATAAAGGCTTGAAGTTTGATGAAGGTTTGGCTTTGGATAAAGGCTTGAAGTTTGATGAAGGTTTGTTAAAATGACCAACTTTGCTCTGCTCATTTTTTGACCTTCCAAACTGCTGTGTGAGTGGCTAGGACCACTGTTTGACCTCTAAGGGCTGCCCTGAAAGCTGTGTATGTCAATGCGATCAGTGTTTGTAGTCACTTAATCGAATTGGTGCTGTTTTGGTGTCTATAGGAAGTTCAAAAGCTATTTAGATGTAGAATACAGGAGTTCAAAGGTTATTCAGAGTATGTACAGTGATTTTACAAGAAGACCAAAGTGGCCCATATGCAAAAGATCAAAGAAAAATGCAAGTAAGAAAAGTGTCACGATATCATGACATATACAGTAGGCAAGAAAAATTATCATGATTTCACGACATGTTGGAAGAGAGAGAAAAAGCAGGAAAAAATGTCATGATTTCATGACATGTTGGAAGAGAGAGAAAAATCAGGAAAAACTATCACGATTTTGCGACATGTTGGAAGAGAAAAAGGCAAGTGGAAAAACTATCACGATTTCGCAACAAGTTTGAAGAAAGAGAACAAGTAATAAAAGTGTCACGATTTCGCGACATGTCACATTTTCATGACTAAAATAGGAGAGAGAAGGTAAGTTGGAAAAGTGTCACGATTTCATGACATGTCGTATTTTCACAACTAAAATAGGAGAGAGAAAGTAAGTTTGAAAAGTTTCACGATTTCACAACATGTCGCATTTTCGTGACTAAAATAGGAGAGAGAAAGTAAGTTGGAAAAGTGTCACGATTTCACGACATGTCACATTTTCATGATTAAAATAGGAGAGTGAAAGTAAGTTTGAAAAGTTTTGTGATATCACGACATGTTGCATTTTCAAGATAAAATAAAGAGAGGAAGCGTACGGAAGTAGAACTATCGTGATTTCATGACAAAAGCAGAAAGCAAGACTTCGAAAGCAGAAGTGTTGCGATTTTGTGAAAAAAACAAAGAATTAAAGTACGAAAGCAGAAGTGTTGTGATTTCATGACAAAAGTAGAGAACACTTTGAAGGCAGAAGTGTCACGATTTCATGACAAGAGCAAAGAAGTAAAGTACAGAAGCAAATGTGTCACGATTTCATGACAAAAGCAGAGAAGACATTGAAGGCAGAAGTGTCATAATTTCATGACAAAAGCAAAGAATCTAAGTACAAAAGTAGAAGTGTCACAATTTTGTGACAAAAGCTAAGTTGAAGACTACAGAGGTAGAAGTGTCACGATATCATGACAAAAGCAAAGTCGAAGTCTATGGAAGTAGATGTGTCACGATATCATGAAAAAAACAAATACAAAGTATACGGAGGCGAAAATGTCGTGATATCGTGAAAAAAGAAAAGATGAAGTCTACAGAGGCAAAAATGTCACGATATCATGACAAAAGAATAGAGAAAGCATACGGATATGAAAGTGTCACGATATCACGATATATTGTATTTTCGCGACAACAAGCGATGGATGAACCGAACATCTTCTTGAGTTGAAACTGATGAAGACCGATGATAGTCAACTAAAATTAGGGTTTATAGTTGTTATGAAATCTGACTAAGATTAGGATTTACAACTGACTAATATTAGGTTTTTCATCATAAAAAATATTGTTATAAAAGGAGGGTTGTTTGGAGAATTGAAATTGTGTTGAATGTGTGAGATACGGTCGTTGTGCGTAGAGAGCAAGTCGTGTCGAATCGTGCTAAGTGTGAAATTCATAAAGAGAGCAGAGTATGCAAAAGGGAGAAGATGATCTTGAAGTTTGACTATAACGAAGCAGAGCATGTGAAGTGATTGTGTAGAGAGAGCAGAGTGCATAAAGGGTGAAAAGGTTGAAGTTCGACCAGGTGCTACTGTGATTGCATAGAGAAAGCAAAGTGTGAAGAGAACATAAAGGTGAAGAAGACCAGTTAGGGTCTTGCAAAAGCAAATGTATCTTACTAACAAACTTATAGATTCAAATTGAAGTCTAGTTTGCAGCTTGGCATCAGGGGTTGGTGCTGCTTTCTATTGGTGTAGATAAATAAGGGGTTGGTGCTCCTTCTAGTTGGTGCTGGTAAATCAGGGGTTGGTGCTCCTTTCTATTGGTGTAGATAAATTAGGGGTTGGTTCTCCTTTCTATTGGTGCAGATAAATAAGGTGTTGGTGCTCCTTCTAGTGGGTTCTGGCAAATTGATTGTAAATTTGGTGCTTTGCAAAGGCTGGATTTGGATGGTAGTCCAAGCAATCAATTTTTGAGGAGTATCCACATTGGTGAACCTCATTAAATCTTGTGTTGTGTGATGCTCTTTTGTTATACTTATTGTATCTAGTAATAAGTTTTAATTGTTGCGGTATTAAGAGCTATAAATTCAAGTTTAAAGAGCTACACTGATTCACCCCCCCTCTCAGTGTCATTGTAAGACTAAGAATAGTATCCATGCATCCAACATGAGTCAAGTAGTGGTTTTTCAACACACATATATTTCTCCTTTAGGAAATGTGATGATGATCCATAATAGGAATATAGAAGTGCATAATTTAACAAACATGGTAAATTAGTTGGTTTCAAAACTTGAGACGATTCAACCTTCAAGTTTTAATTATAGTTATAAGAAAATATGTAATCAACCATTTGATCCTATTGTTGCTACTAGTACTTATCCTAAACATTTTCCTATGCCATTTCTACCTATTTATAAGGGTAGAAAAGATTCAATATAGAATTTAATAATATTTAGAACATCTTACCTTGATCTCATAAATGATGACATGTTGTCACTCAAAATATTTCCTTAGAGTCTTGGTGTCTTGGAAAATAATGGTAGTATCATTTGCCTAATTATTCCTTGAAGAGTTTTAAGGAAACAATAAAATTATTTGTTCAATAGTTGGGTGCTTATATTGAAAAGGACGTAACAATGAAAGATATTTACAATTTAAAACAAAGTAAAGAGGAGAAATTTTTTGAATTCTTGCGTCGTTGGAGAAGTTTAGTTGGACGTTTGAGATATACTTTACCTCTAAAGGATATGATTGAGACATTTATTCATAATTTAGAAGAACTATTATATTATGCATTAGAGACTACTACTATTACATATTTTCATCAAGTAATTAATTTAGCAAGAAAATTGGAATAAGTCCTTATCAGAAGAGGCCAACTCAAAGTCAAAGAAGAGAAACCTACTAAGTCTTAACATCAGAACAAAAATATAGGAGGTGATAGTGGAATTTCTAGTAGGCCTACTAACAATTTTACTAACAATGTTACTAACAACCTACAAAATATAGTACTTTAAAAACCTCCACAAAGAAATTTTACAAGGCTTAACATGTCTATGGAATCAGATTTAAAATAAATTTTACAAGCCAATGCAATTGAATTACCTCCCATAAAGCAACCAGGTACTATAGCTCATTGGTATAAGACAGAACAATGTTGTGTATATCATAGAGTGGAAGGACATTGGACAAATTCTTGTAATAAGTTGAAGCATGTAGTTTAGGATTTTATTGATGCATGACGTAGGTAATTCTCAAGTAGTAAATAATCAAGTTCCTACCCAATAAACTATAACTACAAATCAAGATATGGGAATATTTAAATATCCATTGCCAAAATATAATTAACAAGTAGTAAATCAGGTGGCTCATCATAATGAGACTTATACCTATGCTAATATGGTTGGTATGGTTGGGATAACTACAAGAAGGCAAGCTTAGACTCAGCATCCTTAGTAAGGACAAAATTTGGTATTACAACCTAGTTTAGTTTTGAATAATAATCCAAAAAATATTTTAGACATAGGGACTCCACCTTTAGTATTGAAACCATATACAAATGTTTCATTTGACCTTTATAAGCAGTTGGTTAATACTCCAAACAATATTTTATTTTTAGAGCTCTTACAAACTTCTCCCAATGACATAGATGCTTTGATGGATTTTTTAAAGCAACAATTGGTTCCCTCGAACATTTCTAATGCCATAGTTTATGGATACATCACATCTCATTCTCATATAATGATAAACATTCCTCAAAAATAAAATAATATTCTTCAATTTACATCACTACACTTATTGGGGATACCTTCATTAAGAAAATTTTAATTGATAATGGTTCTTCCTTGAATTTGTGTACATATCAATTGTTTCAAAAAATTTGATTAGAAGAGGAATATTTAACAAAACTTGATATCATTATAAAATCTTTCAAAAATGAATCCCAAGAAGCCTGTGATGTCATATCTCTTCCCCTCAAGGTTGGGCCTAAAATATTAGATACTTTTTTTTATGTGGTACACTGTCCTACATATTTTAATCTTCTTCTTGGATGACCTTGGATCCATTTAATGAAGGTCATCCTTTCTATTGTTCATCAATACCTTAAGTTTGAGTTTAAGAATCAAGTTATCACCATTTTAGGTGACCTCGACCATTTAAGTTTTTCTCAAATGTAGAACAAGTTCGATTTGATTTTAATATATTTCATTCAATGGTTTCTCCATGTTCCTAATCTCACATATAAGAATAGTTTCAAATTTTAAAAATGAGTGAAGAACAAATCTCAAATTTCTTATCTCAAAATCATGTTAATTAGTTTCTTCAAGAACCTCTTATGGATCTAGCTAAGCTACCACCATAACCAAGAACCATGGGTTTACCCCATAAAAAATGTGATGTTGTACACATTGGAACGTGTATCTTTATCTTTCAAATAACTACCTTTGAAAAAAATATACGTGGTAGAAACCCATATCCCGTTGAGCATTAATTTGCTCATTATTATCTTTCCAATGATTACCCACTTTCTAAACAGATCCTATCAAACATGGTATATGCAGGTAAATGTTTGGGGCCACAACAAAAGTGTTTTCAAGATCCTTTGGATGTCAAGATCTGGCTTGGGATATGTGGCATAGGTTTTATACCTAGTAAAGACCAACCTTTACCATTTGATAATGATGATCATTTTAGGACTTATATCAAATATATCGATTAATAAAAGTTAGGAGTGGATGATGAGTATGATGGTCCCCCTTATTCTTCTAAGATATTTTTTTTTTTTGTAATATGATTGGTTATGTATGCTCTAAAAACAAGCCTTATATTTTAAAAAAGAACCCTACTTGGCTGTCTTATAATGATCTTTATGTTAAAAAGAATGGTCTTATTTGAAAATGTAATAATTATTGTGCCATGGATGTTATAGAAATATCTAGAAAATGTAATGGTCCTTTTATTGTGCCATGGATGTCATTACAAATATGACTTGTTTTCTATAAATTTATTTTGTGAAGCAATCCATGGTACACTTATTTATTATCCTAAGAAATGCAACACAATTAGATTTTGTGTTGACTATCATCCTGCTTTCTTAAACTAAAATAATAATAAAATATAAATAAAACACATAAATTAGTTATCATATAGCCCTACATTTGCATTTTCATTGCATCTATCTCATTTTTCATATGACATTGTTGTTTGTCAACTTTTGCACTGTTTGCCTGGAATTTAACACAACTTGCATGCTTGAATGTCATACTTTTCATGTTTTCTTGTTCATGACCACTTGATCATATAGCATTTTGGGTATATTACGACAAAGGCATGTGATGATAGTTATTTAAGTCATATCTCACATGCATTACACTCTTACTAGGATTAAAATGCCTAGTAAGATCCCCACCTAGGGATTCTTCTTCAGTCTTCTTTCTTTATTCTCTTTTTTGATTAAGTTCTATTTTCCTTAGTCTTAAAAGTATTGATTTATCATATTTCTTAGGTCAAGGATGATACTTTGTTAATATTTCCTTATTACTTCTTTGTTGCCTAATAATTTTCTTCATATTTCTTTGCTTTGACAAGGAGATATGTGTGTTTATTTGTCTTCATTGTTTTTTTTAAATTATATTTTTTTCACTTTTGCACACATTCACCAAGTGTTTTGTCTCTAAAATAACATATTGGGGTAGCACTTGCATAAAATATTTGATCCTTATATCGCACCCCATATGGGATAGTTGCACATCCTATGGGGCATCTTATCGAATATGATCTCCTATCGGGTTATACTCCATTTTTGCCTAAGCGGGATCAATGCCCCATTATAGGATAAAATCCTTGGCCATTTTCAATAGGCCTTAGCATACATCCTAGTGGCTAATCACCCCATAGTATTCAATTAGCGAGAAACCACCCATAGTGGTCCAGACTCCAAAAATTCATCCTTTACGATGATTACTACATCCATAGTGGGTTTAACTTCCCAGTTTTGGTATGAGTCATAGTATTTAATCACATGGGTCCATTGTGACCTACGTTGATTTAGATACTATATTTTACCTATCCTTCTCTATTTCAGATGGTTGACCTTTGGATATTTTTCTTCTTCTTCTTTTTCATCTTCTTCATTTCATCCTCTTTTCCTTCCTTTTGTTTTCTTTCTTATTTTCTTTTATCTTATATTTCTTTCTTTCTTTCTTCCATCTATTTCATCCATGCATTTCATATAGTCTTGCATTAAGATAGTTTTCATGCATAAAATATTAAATTAAAGAACACTTAATCAAGTCACATGCACACACATTCACACAAAATATAAAAGAAGCAACTATGTATTACTCAATGAGAAAAAGAGAGACACATCAGTGTCTAGTTGGTATACCACAATTCGATCCTGGTACACTCAACCAATCCCTAAGGATACATACTACTATAAAAAATAGTATGTCATCCACATACCTAGACCTAGATATAAGAGCCCAATTCCTCTACTTTGATCGAAGAATGAGGTTCTCTAGGTAACTACATACCCATGGATGAAAAATCTGAGACTATCCACGATCGAGATCATGATTTGCTAGTCAACTATAGGGACAAAATGAGCATCACCATCTACCCCTTTGATATCACCTAGTAGTACATAATATCATAAAAGGTATCGCACTAAATGACCACCTCCACCCTCTCCCTTGCCCTCTGTAGCTTTTCTTATAGAAGGTATATTCCATCGCTAGCTTGGATGTGCTCAATGATAGCCATCCAATCTACCTAAACCCTTTTATTTTCTCTATCCATATGGCTCACCTTCCCTCAAATACGATCGAAATTTGGTCAACATATCCCTCTTCATATTTGTGGTACTTGAAGAGCTCTAGAGTCCCTCGATCCTCTTGGACCTGTTCTCTTGGAGAAAGTCCACCTATCTCTACAAAGTCACCACCTATGCTTGTATCACCTCTACCTCTCCCCTTGGGTTACCTTGTCCTAAGGCCTAGCCTCAACTGGTTGCTACAAATGTAGAGGTCTCTCTTGACCCTGTACATTGTGGTACCTCATCCTTTTTTGGGATAACTCTAGATGTTCCTACCTCCCTCATACCTATAGCACTGGTATCCTCTATCACCATATCGATCCATACACGAGCATATATTTGTCTTGGAGTTGCATTGTCCTACTATATCCTCTCTGTGGCCTTGCGAGATACCTATCTAAATTCTCATTATATGACCATGTCCATAACTTGGACCCTCTATATTAGAACTAGTAGGGAGACCCTCTAGGGCACAACTCCTTTGTACCATTGCTTATAATCTAAGGACACTCCCATGTCATACATCATATGATCCATGTAAGGAGTATCGCCCAAGTCCTCCCCTACCCAACTCACCAATTTAGGCTCACCTCCAACCCCTATTGGATATCGGTAAACTCTTTGATACCAGTAATCCTCCAGGTTTGATATTCCCTGTAAGATCCCAAACTACCTTAGGACTCGATCAAACCTAAAGATCTCTAGCTCCCATATCTCTATATTAAACCACATAGTCCTCTTTACCCTTGCTAGCCTAATCCTATCCTCAAACTATCCTAGGTGTAGATTCCACGATCACCATATAATATTGACCTCACTCAACTCATCTATTACCAAAATCGCTAGTGGTAGGTTCTTGATGTAGGTCCTCATGACCTACTCTAAGGATCTTGACCATATGTATATGTATCGCTCCAAATTTTTTGCACCCTTACCTTCAAGCTATAGGATCCGTGCCCGGAAGGGGGATGTGAAAAGTATGGGACAATACCTCGGACTAAGAGGCCCTTGGAAGGTCTCACCTCTTGGAGGAGGTGTATAAGGGTGAATTTTCAACGGATGGTGGGTTCACCAGGAAACTTTTGAATGGCAGTTTCCATGCCTAGGTTGATAGTGTGTTTGATGTGTTCATTTTGTGCTTTAATCATTCAACTCCTAGGTTTGGCCTATATGAATCTAAACTATTCTATATGCCAATGCTGATTTAAATGAATACAGAAAACAAAAATGGATGCAAATAACAGAGAAAATGCTAACTAGAAGATTTCATACCTAATTCTAAATGTCTAATGAAGATTTTGAGTCTTATAGTAGTTTATATCGTATCAGTTTGTATGTAATCATCCCAAATCCCAGTAGGTCATTTAAAATCAAATAGAATCATCTGAAATCTGATGAATTTGTCATACGAATTTGTCAAAAACCTGTAATAAAAAAAATAGACACAAAATACCAAATATGCAAATGCAGAAGCAAGGTATAATGGTAGAAATAACAACAAACATGCCTAAATAGTGGATTATAATAATAGATAAGGAAATGCTATAAATTTAATTATTAATTTTAACTTTATCATGCAATTATGCTACATGAGGTGAACTCCAAGATGCATAAAACATAATAACTTAAAACAGTGCAGAGAAATGATATGAAAAATGCAAAAAAGGCTAAGAAAATGCAAACTCTAAGCTCGAACTGCCCTCAATCTGGACTACAGTCAGAATCACATCCAATCGTATGAGATCATCCAAAATCGTTTGATCTCGTCCACAACAATCCAAGCTAGCTTCGACTGAAAAATAGTAGAGTTCCTGTAATAAAAATACAAAAATACCGAATGCAAGCAAAATAGTGCGAGGGAATAAGGAGCTAACTCTGCAATGAAATCCATCAACTAAGGGGTTGGGGGTTCAGTGAGAATCAACCAGGGGGAATCAGGGAGAGACAGGGGGATAAACTAGAAAAATCCTAGTTTATATAGGATTAGAAAGAGGTTTGGGAGGTTAGGGATCATCCCAATCTGGGAGATCTCCAACAGGGAAATCTTCAACTACGTAGACACGCTTCTGTCCAAGTTGGAGAGGCTATTGAAATAGAAGCTAATTATGAAAATTTGGTTTTGGGATGAAATTATTTGGATGTTCTGTTCTAGACGAATTCGTCAGATCGGGGACGATTTCGTCTAATCTGAGACAATATCATCCAATGGTCAAATCAAATCCTAAATATGGCATGAAAAATAGGGGAAGTGGGTAAAAGGTGGTTTAATAGGGAGTTTGGGGTTGAAATTCAAATTTTAATATTTTATCTGTTTACTAAGGTTTTAATCGTGCCAATTTTAGGGTGCTACATTTTGCCCCCTCTTTAGCAAATTTTTTGAAGAAAATGTGTTAAAGACGAGTTTTTCCCATTTTACGAGAAAGCAAAAATATACTCAATTTTTTAGATGATGATTCTTGGTCGAATCGTACGAATGCTGACTATGGTGCCCCCTCGTGTTTTTACCCAAATCTAACGTTTGAGGTAAAAACGTGGAAAAGCAAAAATTTAAAATGCTGATTTTTAAATAAATTAAAGAAAATAGGGAAAACCCTAATTCATTTGTACTATTCACTTTTACTATTCCAGAGTTCTATAGAGAAGAAACATGGTGGAGACAGCATACAGAGTGACAGAGGTCTGGCATAGGCTACGGGTAAGGATCTAATCCTAGTAGATTAGTTTTAAGTTAACTTTGTGCAATTCGTTTGATTTAAATTTTGATTGTTTGGGGTATCGCAGCTATTATTAGGCCGTCAATGTCGTCGGGACAAAATCGTCTCGATTTCATCGAAATCATTCCTTGAATGACTTGTTCATATGTTTTTATGATGCTTTAATGGTTGAATTGTTTGCTTATTGGATTGATGATTCATGTAATTATGTCATGTTGAAATAGTAGAATTTGAGGTCATGCTGTAAGATTTTAAATGAAATAATTTGATGTAAACAATTGGTTGTGATGGTGTGATTTGATAAAAAATAAAAAGAGACTTCTAACAATAATTTCAAAGTACATTGTTGCTATTATAGACCATTTCATGGAGTCACTACTCACTCGGTCATCAAGCTAATCCCAGTAGAGAAATATTGTTAAAAGTAAAAGAATGATTAAGAGACTGTCTTAAGACTTTGTGTTGTAATGATGGAGATAATGATGATTTGATGATTTGTTTTCAGATTTTCATAAAAATAGTATGCATGAGATATTAAAAAAGATATGATTTTTCTAGGCATAAATTCCTAAGTGTGATAAAATTTTGAACAATTTTTTAGAATTTATACCATAGTTGCAAAATCAAATTTGAACATAATGCCATGAAATAGGATAAGTGTTTGTTTATTTGTAAAGCATAATTGTGTAACATAATGATGCAAGTCATATGTTTTGATGAATTTGTTTTAAAATAAATGGAAAATAAAATTAGAACAAGGGTTTGCACTAGGCATAGAATTATAGGTATAGACTTATACCATCATCGCGAAATCCAAAGAAGAAAATAGATTGTTGGTTTTATTGCAAGATAAATTTGTGACTTTTGATAAACATAATAATATGAACATGTTATTTGAAATCATTTTTGTGATTTTGTGAGAAAATTTATATAATTGCTTTTATAGAAAACAAGAATGCTGAAATAAAATGGTAAAATTATTCCGAAAAGAATTACAGAAATATTTTAAATTATCTCAAAGAGAAATGTAGATTTATAAGGAATCCTCATGTGCAAATGTGAGTTCATTACTGATCTTGATTTATCATAATGATACAAAATCTCTCAAATACAAATGTGTGTGCGATTGTATTGTTCATTCACCAATTTTGAGCAAGATAATTTGATACTAGTAATTTGCCTTGACCAAATGAATGTTTGTTGACCATGATTTATATGCATGTAACTGTACCAGGATACTATGTAAGTTAGGTTATCAAAAGCTAGCTAATCCATAAGCTGATAGAGGTCTGTACAAAAGAAGGTCACAAATGTGACAGACATATCACCACTCTAGAGATTACCCAAGGCCAAGCGGGTTGGGAACAAACCACCTGTTATGGGGTTTACCTCACAATTTTCGAATAATTGAGAATTACAGGGATTCAAGCTCATTCACCATTCTTTTATTTTCAAGGGGTAGGGAAACAATTTTATTGCATTTTTTCTTTTGCATTTCTCTTTTGCTTCTTTTTTTTTTTTTGTGCTTTTGAATTTTTGCTTGATATTTGAGATAATGCTGAAATATTGTTGTGATGATACAAATAACCTTTTTCTTTCCTCTTTTTCTTGAACTTTTCTTTTCTTCCTATGCTAGGGATACTTTCTCGAATTAGCTGTAGAGCAAGGGATTTTTATTCTAGGTAGGGGTGAGCTTGTCCTTTTGTCAATTCTCAAATATTCTAGACCATGTGCATGATAGGATAGCAGGGGAAAATTTTTTCTCAGGAAACCATTTCTACTATATAGCATCATATCGAATTGGCAATGAAATCATTTTAATGTGAAAAGATATACTTAGTTCAAGTAAATAACAAGATCAGTTCTCTATGCTCAAAATTTTTATTTAATTCAACTGTGGACTTTGATATAAGAGAGATGAATAATCATACCAAATAAAATCAAGATATTTATACATGTGAATGTGAAAGTGCGGGATTCCAAATAAATGCTAATTTATCCAAAATAACTAAAAATATAACTGCAATACTTCACAGTTTGACAGGTACAAAATAAAAGATGTTTTTGAAGATTTTGATGATTTGGATGTTTTTAATTTTAAGTTATGAATTGAAATAAATACAAGATAATTGTTTTTTGAAATGTTTTAAATAAGTGACTAAAAAGGAAATAAAATGCAAAACAAATATATACAATGATAAATTGACCAATTTTATGCATAGTAACATTTAAGATACATAATGTTCATAGGTTCTTTAAGCTCTTTACCATCCAAGGTAGATAATTTGTATGCTCTTGATCCAAATTTAGCAGTGATGACATATGGTCCAAGCCAGTTGGGCTCAAATTTACCTTTAAGGTTTTTAGTTGCATTAGTATTTTTTTTATTTTTTTTAAGACAAGGTCACTGATCTCAAAGGATCGAGGATGAACTTTCATAAGATATGCTCGCTTAAGTTGTTTTGGTAGGCACAAATATGCTCCAAAGCATTGATGCACTTTTCATCGAGAAGTTCTAGCTGACTAAATCTTCCAGCACGATATTCATATCCTACTTCAGTATCTTGAAGTAGTAGAGCTAAAGAAGGAACTTCTAATTCAAATGGAAAAATGACTTCAACACCATAAACCAAGACAAAAGGTGAAGTTCCAGTAGGGGTTCGAACACTAGTTCGATAGGCCCACAAAGTAGGAAATAACTGAATGTGCCAATCTCGACTGGATTTATTAACCAATTTTTTAAGAATTTTGATTAAGGTTTTATTAGATGCTTCCACTTGACCATTACCCTGAGGATACTAGGGAGTGGACCAGCGATGGTGAATTTTATATTTTTGACATAATTTCTTGACATCTTTATGTTTGAAACAAGTTCCATTATCAAAAATGAGATCAGTAGGAATTCCAAACCTACAAATAATTTGATTAAAAATAAACTTGGAAACTTGTGTTCCAATGCAAGAAGCTAATGGCATAGCTTCAACCCACTTCATGAAATACTCAGTGGCAGTTATGATGAATTTGTGTCCATAGGATGACACAGGGTTAATTTTTTTAATAATGTCTAGGCCCCATTTTGAAAAGGGCCAAGGAGATGAAATAGCCTGTAGTTCTTGTGCAGGTGCATGGACAAGGTCAGTGTGTTTCTAGCACTTGTCGCAATGTTGCACATAAGTATGTGCATCATTTTCCATGGTATGCCAAAAATATCCTATCCGAAGGATTTTCTTAGCAATGGCGCTACCACTAAAATGTCCCCCACAAGCTCCATTGTGGGCTTCACTCAAAGTTGATCTAGATTCTTCTAGATTCAAACATCTCAGTAAGATGCCTTAAAAATATCGTTTGTACAAGGTATTACCAATAATAGCAAAGAGACTTGCTTTTCTATATAATAACCTATGTTTGTTGCTAGTACAACCATCAAGGAAGGTTCCTTTCTGTGAAAAAATAAATATATCAGTATACCATGGTTCAGGAGTTGTTTCGTTGATGAGAAACACATCCAAAGGTTCTACGCATGATTTTCTTGAAGTGGGTTCTTGGAGTCGACGAATAATGATGGTAGCATATTCATCATCTAACTCCAAGGGTAAAAGAGATGCAGTTGCAGCCATAGCATCAGCCGCATGATTGCTAGTTCAAGGAATAGCTTCCAAAGTAACTTGATCAAACAAGGATAATAACTGCAAAACATATGCTTTATATGGGCGTAATTTATCATCTCTGGTCTGATAAACATCATTGATTTGATTTATGACAAGTTGGGAGTCATCGAAAACCAATAAAATTTTGATTTTCAATGCCAAGGCAGCTCGTAATCCAAGGATAAGAGCTTCATATTCAGCAGTGTTATTGGTGCAAGCAAATGTTAATTTGAAGGATAGAGGAATAAGATGTTTTTATAGAGATATTAAAATAATACCCGCACTAGCCCCACTCATGCATTGGGCTCCGTCAAAGTATAGAGACCATTGCTCAAAATTTTCTACATCTAGTTTAAGGCATTCATTAGGAAACTTAATGATGAGGGTATGAGTAGATTCTAAGGGTGCAGCAACTAATTGATCTGCTATGATTTGACCCTTAACAAAATTTTGTCCTATGAACGTGAGTTCAAAATCGCTTAGTGCAAGAACCCACTTGGCTATGCGACCAGATAAATACGGTTGACTCATGAGATATTGTAAAGGGTCGAATTTGGAAATGACATACATTTTCTGATTGAGCATATAATGTCATAGTTTTTGTGTAGAAAATATGACTGCTAGACATAATTTCTCTAATATGGTATAGTGAGTTTCATAATTGATTAAGGTTCTACTGATGTAATAATTAGCACGTTCTTTCTTCTCATCATCAAGCTGAGCTAACATAGCTCCTAAGGAAAAATCAGAAGCAAAAATGTACAAGATAAAAGGATGATCAGATCTAGGTGGGGAAAGCACTGGTGGTTTGAGGAGATATTGCTTAAGAATTTCAAATGCTTCTTGGCATTCTTAGTCCCAATGAAAAGAGACATCTTTCTTAAGAAGCTTAAGAAAGGGTCCAGTTTTGTCTACCAACTTATCGATAAAGTAGTGGATAGCTTGAAGCTTACCTTGTAAATTTTGTAATTCTAATATATTGGTGGGTGTAGGCATATTTGTGATAGCCACAATATTGAAAGGGGCAAATTTATGGTCAATTGCCAATACTTTCCTCTATCGATCTATTACTTTTTGACCATCCTTTGTTGTTCATGTGCTATTCCCTATTCCTGCGCTATTATTCCTGCACTACTCCAAAATAACAGGAAGTGACATTTAATCACTATTTCATGCTCCAAATGCATAGGGAATAAGTGTTTGACCACATAGAATGTTTTATTTTATCTTGTACATCCTTTTTGCATTGGTGGCATGTGCTGGAGTGACTGTTTCCAAGCCCTGTTGTATATGTACAGCTGGCTAGAACTGTAATAGTCATAGTCTGTTTTCCTGCATAGTCAGCTACAGGGGACAAGGTCTTTGGCACCTTTTGCATTTGAATTAGCTCAAATAGAGGAATACTACTATTAAGCACCTAACACTCAACAATTACTACTGATTTTAAATTACTACTGACAAATTAGCTAAAAATAGGTGAAACTGCAAAAATAAACAGTAAAACAGAATATATGCACTCAACATTTCAGAATATGCAAATATCATTACATAATGCATTTTACCCAAAATTAACATAGAAACATAATAAAAAGGGTGATTCAAATAATTAGAATGTATCCAAAAAGTGTTCATAGTTGAGGCAATTCTTGGCCTCATAATTTTCCCTCAACTTATGGTAATGCATGTCCTCATGCATTTTGTGTAGCTACTGAGGCACACAGGTCCAGATCCAGACATCTTTCATGAAATTTTAACAATTCACCACTAATTTTGTAAAACCCACTGACTATTTTTATAGACTGAAACCATTGTTGGTAGTTCTCATCAAGCTGTGGATCATTATCAAAGAAATAGGGTATAGGAGTGATAACTATGGGCATTATGTATCTTAGCCCTATCCAATGTTCTTTGATTTCTAAAATAATGTGTATAATACCTTCTACCCTTCTCCTTGACAAAAATAGGTTAGTGGGAGAAATTGGTTCATGTTTTTGTAGGGAGATAAACAATTCACCCCATCTGTTCTTACATGCTACCACAACATCATCAAAGAAATCTTAACAAAAATTTTGAAATTGAGTTATACCTTTTTGCAGATTTCCTAGATAAAGTTGTCTTATTCTGGGATCTCTCATAAAGGAGTAGTGAGTACTAGTACAATCTCTGTGATTCTAAGTCTTTGGCTATCTTCTTCTCTAAGTCCCAATAAATATTATTTTGTAAGGTGGACATAAATGCCCTCAGTTTTAAATCTCCTATATAAATGTGAGGCAGAAACATGCTCTCTGTTGGTAAAAAGAAGTTATGTAAGAATAACTCACATAATAAGTTCTGCTGCTCTGTTGGACTCTGCACAAAGGCTTCCACAAATTTTGCAAGAGTGTTCAACTAGTGAGGGAGATCAGACACCAGTTTCATAATCTACCAATGTAGATACCTCTCCTTGAGTAGGAGGTTGTAGAACCTAGGTGGTCTTCTGCACTGTATTGCATACTCTGCAATTTGACATACATATTTTACCTGTGTTTTCAACCTGTTGACTTTTGTTTCTTTCTCTGCTAGTTTGGTTGTGGCAGAGTTCAAAGTTGCAATTTTCCCCTCTAATTGATGACACTAAGTCATCCAATAGGCTAGGTCTTCATTGTACCTAGTCAAGGGCACTTTGTTTGGGGGCCTCAAAATCGGTTGCATCTGTGCCACTATGTTCACCTGTACCCCAACTTCTACAGTTTATGTTGCTATTGGCAAATATGTTTGTGTCCCCTATTCTGTTGTAACTATAGTTATTGGACTTTCATGAGGAAGCATTTGTGCCAGAGGAGAGAGTGTGGGAACTTGCTCCGGAGCTACAACTGTTTGGTATTGTATAGAAGATGTTTGAATGCCCTGCTGAAAAGGACTATCATTATGCATCAAAATTTTAGATGGATCTTCTTGCAGAGGCATACCATCAGATGTCTCTACTCCTATTGTATCTGTGATAGTTGATCCATGAGCCTGTGTTGTGTCATCTTCTGATTGTCCAGCAAAATCTAGGAGAATTTAAGCCCATTCATCAGGTACTATTTTTGTCAATCCTGTACACTGATTTTCCAACTGCAATAATTTGTTTTGCAATTCTTGAACTTGCTGCTACAGCTAAAAAATGTGCTGATATTTTTCTTTCATGGCCTCTTCAGCTTGATCAATCCATTTGGTTTGGGTTTTAATAACACTCCTTGCAGCATGCAACTGAGTGTGGATGTCAACTTCTTCCTCAGATGCAGAATGTGTCTTAGTCTTAGAATGTGTCTCAGACTCATCATATTTTTCAAATTTAGAATATTTGTTAGACTTAGAATATATGGGAATATGCTCCTCAATCCTAGCTAGTTCAATATTAGATTTTATATGCTCTTCAGATTTAGATTCAGGATAATCAACCAATGGAAAGATAGGGCTTATTATAGTTTATTCTATTGTTAGGTCTAATTCCATTGGTTGTATTTATGTTTCCTGTGCAGCTTCCTATGAACTATCTGCCCTAATTTCTTTTTCTTCTGACAAACTAATTGGGTCTATAATATGTAATGGTGTTTCTAACAAGGTTTTTATTTTCTAAAGTCTTGCAGACCTTCTCAACCCTATAGGTTTTGGATGTTCCTAAGCAAATGCAACTTTTGCTTGTTTTGGAGCAACTGTAGATTGTTCTGTTGGGTTAGGAATGGACATGGGTTATGTTGTTGATTCTGGAGCAGATGCTTGCTTGCTGAAACCCCCAGTTTCTCTATTGGGTTGTACATTGTCTGAAAATGTCACCCTTCTTCTTTTTATCCAAGATTTAGATGTTGATACATGTTGTGTCCTAGTTCTAGAAAATGGGGGACTGTTAGGTGAAGGGGAAATTCTATGTGCAAAGGGCTCTGGTTGAGGATTTTCTTCTGCATCTTCCTCTGTTTCCTCTTCTATTTCCTCTCCCTCTGGTGTTGAGTTTGCATCATTAATTTCTTCCCATGGAGAGAAGAAACGGTCAAAGTTTCTAGGGTTTCCCCTAAAATGGTATTTGCAAATGAGTTTAATTAGCCCATGATGTTTACGGGCTCCCTTCCCTGCTTGATATTTTATGGCCATGGCTTTAAGTTCTTAGTAAAGATATAGAGGAATTTTGACCCTACAGTTTGGTCTAGTTGCTCCATGGCGCAAATGATTAAGGATTCTAAGGTGTGGGCCAGAGACAAAATGAAACTGGCCATCATAGGTAATGTACCGCATTATCGGTACATTACCCACATTGCGACATCGTCCCAAGGAGACTGAAAATTGGACCTTTTTACCCCTTTGCACACATTTTTACTCATTAAAAATTTGATTTGCCTATCCCCTTCTTTCGTAAATTGATTTACTAGGTCTAGTAAAGTATTTTTGTCGATTTTAACAATTTGCAAACCTTGAAGGGGAAATTTAGTAATCTGACTAAGTATTTTAGGGGTTACCTAGATAAACATCCCAAAAATGTGTACTCTATCATTTCGAAAGGTACATGTGAATTCTGCCACCAGGCCCTTAGAATAACCATCGAATTTGCGCAAAAATGACAAAAATATTGCATTGGTAAAAATTTGTAGGGATGCAACATCTGTTTCTAGGTAGCTGATGTTCTCAGGTTCTACTCTAACCTTCTTTTTGCCCATGGTATCTTCTTCTTCTTTCTGTGTGTCGGTGGCTGCAAATTTTTATGACCTATGTTTATGTTTTCTATTTTTAGGGCTTTTCACTCCTTGGCATAGCAACTGCTTCAAAACATGTAGAATGTCATGGTAGAGTTTACAATGTTGTCAACCCCCAATTTTTTTTCGTTTTGTTATGGTTGTCAACTTTCACATGCTGCATGAAATCCAAGACTTGAACTTTCCCTTATCAACCAAATAAATTACCGTAGGCCACGTGTCATAAAATTTTTACACAAAACCCATTCCTACCCTTAATGAATTATTCCTACACTTAGTGATTTAAATAGTTCATTCTTGTGCTTTGGGAATAAAACAATCCATTCATGTGCTTTGGGAATAAAATAGTTCATTCCTGCGCTTTAGGAATAAAACAGTTTATTCCTGCGCTTTCTGTTTGCTGATTTCGACGCAGTTTTCACTTTTGCATTCTAGAGCAAAATTAGGCAGAGGCATTTGTAAAACACTTTCTACTTTTGATTCCCCTTTTTACATTCTTTATACTAATCAAAGATATATACACTATATACTAATAATTTACACTATTCAAAAAATGGGAAGGCACATACCTGTTAAAACCATTTTATCTACATTTTAGGGTGCTCTTGCTAAAATTTCCAGCTAACTAGTCTTTGAACTAAGGTAGGTGCAATCTGAAAATAGGTGAAATAATGGTAATGGAACAATGAGGGTGAAACCAATTAGTTAAACATTTTGAAACCCCGATTTTCATGTAAACCCAACTCAGGAGCACCTCAAAGAGGTTTTCACTTTCTGAGTTTTTATTTATTATTTTTTTTCTCCTTTTTTTTTTATAATTTGTATCATTCTGCTAAATTCGAGATGGAAGAAGAGCTTTCTTACCAAATGTGTACATCCAAACTTCTCAATTTCTTGATAAATTCCTCCTTTTTGTGTGGTTTATGGTACATATGAGACAATGTCCATTAACCACCAATTTGCGTTGTGAGTCATCGATAGGTGTAAGGCGAACATCTCCATTGTCAAACACTTCCTCAATTTGGTACGTCCCAAGACATCTGGTCTACAAATTTCTAGGGAAGTCCTTGTATTATGAATCAAACAACAAGGCCCAGTCACCTTGCTAAAATCTTCGCTGCTAAATGTGACTTTCATACCACATATTCCTGTGTGCTTGGATCACCTCTGTCTAATGTAGGGCATCCATGCGTAGTTCATCCAATGCATCAAGTTGTAGAATGCAATCTTCTTGTGCCTGTGACAGATCAATACCTACTTCCAAAGAAGTTTGAAGAGTTAGTAATTCAAATTCAATAGGCAAAAGAGGTTGTTTTCCATAAACTAATTCATATGGGGTAAATCCAGTGGTGGATTTCCACGTGGTATTATAAGCCCAAATAGCTTCTGGTAACTTGTCAAGCCAATTCCTTCAATGGACTGCTATGGTTTTGGTCAGAATTTGTTCTAATTCTCTATTAGTCACCTCGACTTGGCCATTGGCTTGTGGATGATAAGGTGAGGATTTTTTGTGTTTGAATTGATAGAGTTGAGTGAAAGCTTCAACAAATTTTGAAATAAACTAGGGTCCTTGATCTGTGGTGATGGATTATGGGGCTCCGAAACACAAAAAAATCTGTGAATACAGAAAATTATCAACTTTCTCTTCACGAACATGCTTAAAGGCACGAGCTTCTACCCATTTGGTAACATAATCAGTACATACCAAGATATGTAATTTGCCTTTGGAAGGAGGATTAATGGGTCCTACAAAATATAAACCCCATATTTCAAATGGTTCTATTCCTATTTGAGGTTGTAATGGCATTTCACTAGTAAAATTAGGTTTTCCCATTCGTTGGCAAGCATCACAATGTCTTACATACCTTTTTACATCTTTGTGCAAAGATGGCCAATAGTATCCGGTGCCCAAGATTTTGCAAATAGTGCTTTTAACTAAATAATTCCCTCTTGATGGTTCATCATGGCATGCTCGTAGGATGTCATATGCTTCATCTTGGCAGATACACCTGCATAAAACATGATCAGGACTGCATTTAAAAAGTAATCCTTTTATCCATTTAAAAGAAGACCTTTGCTTGATTAATTGTTTCCTTTAATTAGGGGTAAAGTGAAGAGGAATATTCCCTATAACTAAGTAATTAGCTGTCTACAAACCATGGAGATTGTACAGATATAGCAAACAAATTTTCATCTGGGAAGGTATCTTCTACAACTTCTCCTGTATCTGCATTTGGTATTCTTGACAAGAAATCTGCAACTACATTAGATTTCCCAGGCTTGTTTACTATGGTAACATCAAATTCCTGCAATAGAATCAACCAACGAATAATTCTTGCACTAACCAATGGTTTATTCATCAAGTATTTGATTGTAGTATGATCTGTATGGATGAATACTTGATACCCTGTGATGTAGTGTCAGAATTTGTTAATAGCATAGACTACAACCAAGAATTCTTTTTCAGTGGTAGTGTAGTTTTTCTTAGCTCCTGTCAAGTTTTTACTGATATAATATATTGCATAATGTTCCCCATTTTCAATCTGTCCTAACACAGCTCCAATAGCATTATTAGAAGAATCAGTTTGAATATGAAAGGGTAACTCCCAATTAGGACCTCTTAAAACAAGAGGAGTGGTTAACTTCTCCTTTAAATTTCAAAGGAATTTTGACATTGAGAAGACCAAACAAATTTAGAATCTTTCATAAGCAAAGAAAACATGGGATTTGCTATGATACTGAAATTAGCAATGAATCTACGATAAAAACCAATGTGTCCTAAAAAACTACGTACATCAGTCTGAGTTTGTGGAGGGGGAAGGTTTTTGATGACTTCAACCTTCTTAGGATCAACCTTGATTCCAAAAGAAGAGATATGATGTCCTGGAACAATTCCTTCCTCCATCATTAAGAAGCATTTTTTAGGATTAAGAGAGAGATGGTATGTTTCACAGTGAATCAACACTTTTTCAAGCTGTTCTAATGCATATTCAAAACTATCCCCAAATACTGTGAAATCATCCATATAAATTTCAACACTTTCATTGGTTAAATCAGAAAAAATTGCTAAAACAACTCTATGAAATGTTCTTGGAGCATTACATAACCCAAAGGGTAAAACTCTGTAAGAAAAGGTTCCCCAAGGACATGTAAAGGTAGTCTTTTCTTGATCTTCTAGGGCAACTTGAATTTGGTTATACCCGCTGAAACCATCAAGAAAATAGAAAAAAAAAATTCCAGCAAGGGTATCCAATACTTGGTCTATGAATGGTAATGGAAAATGATCCTTATGTGTGGCCTTATTCAACTCCCTATAATCCACACATACTCTCATTTTACCATTTTTCTTTGGAACAATGACCAGTGGTGAAACCCATTTACTGTCAGAAATTGGATAAATGAATCCAACATCTAAGATTTTTTCAATTTCCTCTCACAATTTCTCTTAGAGAAGGGTTCAAATGTCTTTGAGGTTGCCTTACTGGTTTTATGTTTTCTGTGTATATCCTGTGTACATACCTTAGGATGAATTCCAGTCATGTCTTTATAATTCCATGCAAAATCTTGAACATGCTTTTGTAGGACTGCAAATAATTGGGCTTCCTGGTTCTCAGTTAGCCAGCTATTAATGTTCAAAAATTTACCTGGTTGGATTTCAATTTGTTTGATCCCTAGATAGATAGAACTAGTTGCTTCATAGTTACTGATTAATGCATTTAATGGACAATGGTGTGGCTATAGAGTATGAAATACTCTAGAATCTGTCTCAGAAATGATACCTGGTGGATTTAGAGGACATTTGAAGGTGTTAAGGAGATGATGATGCCACCCATGTGGTAGACTAAATGATCTTTTATGATTAGGCATGGATGAAAAAAGTTCAGAATTTTGTTCCTATTCTTGCCACAACAACCGATGAACAAGAGTTTGATCATTAGTTAGTCCTTCTGATTGTAATGTTTCAATTAGGACAATTTCACTCTCAAATATTTCTCTTTCTGGTGCAGTGATTTCCTCAATATGTTCCTTCACTATGATTGTAGCCAAAGTAGCAATGGTTTCTTGTTCAAATTCTTCATCAGATTCAGGATACCAAATTTGTCCAAAAAATTTAGTTGAAGGTTGAGTTGGTGGATACAAAGAAATTTTTTGCAGGTCAATACCATTGGAAATGGTCATTTCCCCTGACCTGCTATCTATAAATGCAGTTGTAGTAGCCAACCAAGGTCATCCTAGAATTATAGGGTATCCATTGACTGAAGTTCTAGGCTGCAACATCAATAAGTCTACAGGATATTCCCACGAAGAGACTTTAATGGCCACATCTTCTAAGATACCTTCTGGTTTAGCTACTGACCTATCTGCCATTTCCAAGACTTTGGTGGTAGGACTGAGATTATGGAGCTGTAGTTTTTGCATTGTGTCTTTAGTCATTACATTAATTACAGCTCCAAGGTCAATTAGCACATTAGGAATTTGCATCACTCCAATAGTAACTGTAACTACTAGACTATCTGGGTCACTATACTTGGGAGGAACTAGTTTCCTAGCCAATAGGTCAGCTAATTTCCCTTCTACCTAAACAATTTTAGGAAAGGATTTCTTTTTTTTACCAGGTTTCTTGATACATAACTCCTGAATAGTCTTTTTAATTAAAGGTATATCCATTATTTCTTGCAAAAAAAGAAGAGAAATTGACATATTTTTGAGTTCTGTTACTAATTCTGATTCAAGGGTAGTATCAACATGATCAAACCTTTCAGGGTATGGTAAGGCTACTGGAGAAGATTTCTGCATTTTTTTGTTACTTCATATTTTTGTTTTTGTTTCATTGTCTCTTGATTTGGAGGTTCTTGTTTCTAACTTATTTCTTCAATGGTGGGTGGAACAGGTTCAAGTAAATTTTTTCTTGAATGCAGATGGATATTACTAAAGTCAAGTACATGAACTGTAGCAGTGTCTTCAGACTCAGCCTCATAAATAGGGGCTGTTTGTTTGGCATTATTTGGGTTAGTCAAAGGGTGAGCTGGGAGTGGAGGTTGTTTCACTGGTTGAGTTTGTTGATGTTGTATTCTTCCATAAAAATTGGGATTAGGAATAGGCAGTAAGTTTTGAGCTTGTCCCTGATACTTTTGTTGTCCTTGATAGGGTTGATATTGTTGTCCTTGATAGGGTTGATATTGTTGTCCCCATATTTGTCCTTATTGTTTCCATTATGGAGGGATGGTATGCCAAGGTGAGTTCAACCATCTATATTGTGACCAATCTGGAGGAGTTGTCCAAGGTTGGTTCCAAGGTTGTGTAGAAACTTTTGCCTGTCCCCACAGCATATTCATATTCCAAGGAGATTGTCCCCAGTTTGGAAATCTAGGACCATTGGTATATTGTGCATAAACACCACTAGATCTCTGCCCAATAGCATTGAGTTCTTCTTTTTGGGTGCCCAAAATAGATTTTAGATGAGGCAACAAAGGGCATTTATCTGTTGAATGTTCCTTAGAAAAAATTCCATAAATAGAAGTTTTGATTAGGGGGCAGTCCTGCAAGGCATGCTTATTCCTACACCTTGGGAAATAAATTGCCAAAGGTGGTGTAGAATTAGATTTTGTATTTCTCTCACCTAATGTAGTATTAAGTTGAACAAGGATATCATTTTTTAAATTATCCATTTCCTCCATCAACTATTTTATGTCATTATTGCCAGAATTCCTTTTCTTTCTCCGTTGGTGAGTGCGGGAATAGTTTCTACATAACTCCACAATATCTTCAAGGTCAAGTTGATTTATGTCTCCTTTTCCCATAAAATCTAACACTTTCCTAGATTCATCTTGCAATCCTCTTAAGAAGATAGGCTTTAAGAAATCAGGTTCTACAGGACCACATCTCCTTTGGACAAAGGCAAAGTGATCAAGGTAATCCTTTAAAATTTCATCTTCTTCTTACTTGATCCTAAACAACTCATATTTCCTTTTTCTTACTCTACAATAATCTTGATATTTATTTAAGAATGTAGTCTCCATTTCATCCCAGGTACGGATTGAGTTAGGTTCAATATTGCTCATGAACCATCGGAGAGCAGCGTCCTTAAGTGTGGAAGGAAACAATTTCAATTTCTAATTATCATTTATGTAGTCATAAGTTTGACATAACACCTTGAATTCAAATAAAAATTGATCAGGATCTTCTAAAATAGTTCCCCTAAAAATTGGCAATATGGATGGAGAAATTTTTTTCATGGGGGATTCTAGAAGTGGATCCAATCTTATGGGATACTCAAAAGTCTTAGGAGGATCATCCAGATTATCATATCCACCTGGGGGTGCTACCATAGTTGTTTTCTTTTTGGAGTTTGATGTGGATGGTTCAGACTTAAGGGAATGTTTAGAAGAAAGTGCTACAAAAATTTCTTGCTCTAATATGTCTAAAGCTTCAGTTGGTGAAGAAGGTATTTCTTGCTTTGGAAATCCTTCATCTGATCATGAAGAACACCCTGGTGGTTCAGAACTAGTCCTGATAAACCTCTCTCTTTTGTCTCTTGGCCTATGCATTCATGCCTATTCACTAAATAAACTGAAATGTAGTATTTCAAGGATTGTAACACAATTCTTGACCTGTTTGACTTTTTCTAACAACACCTATTTGTCCCCGGAAACGATGCCAAAAATGATGATTGTCATTGTTCATTCATCATTTAATCATTATATGTGTTAGTCCAGGGCAGTGTCCAAAGGCTGTATACGATAGAAGGTGTCACAACTGCAGGTTCAATTCATTCAAGAGCAGTGTTTTATTGGTGGAATAGTTAGTGTTTTTGGGGGTTTTTGTGTGACCTATAATTCCTAGAATTGGAAATCAAATTGTAGAAAATAAAGCTAAATTAAAACTTGCAAGAAAAGCAGAATCTGAAATAGCAGAAAATGCAATGTTGCTAAATTTAATAGAAAGTTAAATTGTAGAATTGAAATCACACACAGTTGCAAAAAAATAAACTAACTACAATTCCCTGAGCATGTTCTAAATCTAAAAATTCAAACTATCATCTATTGCAAAACTAGAAAATGTCACAAATCTGGAAATTATAGTAAAATGACATAAAACTGGAAATTGTTGCAAATCTGGAAAATGATAAAAAACTTGAAGTTGCTGCAAATCTGAAACAGAAATATTGAAGTTGCATGGAATGATGGAAAAATGTTGTCAAGACTAAAATCTGAATTTAAAGCTGCTAAAGAAGTGAAAACTGGCAAAATTTTGCTAACCTGCTGCAACAAGAAATTAGCAATGTATTCTATCAAAATATGCCTTCCTCTGGTCCTACAAGTGGCCCTTGCTTCTAGAACCAGATGAAGGTGAAGAGTTATGCTAAAGAAACTTAAATTCTAATCATCAACTCAACATGCTAATTGATAACTAAAAACTACACCTTTTATTACATCTGGAAATGCATTACAGTAATGTAAGAAAAACCTGTAGATTACTATTCTGCTACAGAAATAACTGCACTCTATTGCCTATTTCTCTCTTATATGCCTATATATCTATATTCTCAATCGTGTTGGGAGCTATCTTATTTATAATGTAATGTTGATATGCTTGGTTGCTGATTTGTAGGGATTTACAACTGTTTGCATAACTGTTTCCTAAAATGCATGAGCTTGCTTTGTCAAACTTGATCCATTCAACCTTATTGAGCTGCATTCGTTGAGGAAGTCAGTTAATATGAGTTGGGGCAACTTTCTGGTCAATTGCAAATACTTTCCTCTACCGATCTGTCACTTTTTGACCATCCTCTATCGTTCCTGCGCTATTCCCTATTCCTACACTATTATTCCTGCACTGCTTCGAAATAATAGGAAGTGACATTTAATCACTATTTCATGCTCCAAATGCGTAGGGAAGAAGTGTTTGACCACCTAGAATGTTTTCCTTTATCTTGTACATCCTTTTTGCATTGGTGGCATGTGTTGGAGTGACTGTTTCCAAGCCCTACTGTATATGTATAGCTGGATGGAACTGTCATAGTCACAGTCTGTTTTCCTACACAGTCAGCTACAAGGGACGAGGTCTTTGGTGCCTTTTGCATTTAAATTAGCTCAAACAAAGGAATACTACTATTAAGCACCAAACACTCAAAAATTACTACTAATTTTAAATTACTACTGACAAATTAGCTGAAAACAGGTGAAACTGTAGAAATAAATAGTAAAACAGAATATATGCACTCAACATTTCAGAATATGCAAATATCATTACATAATGCATTTACCCAAAATTAGCATAGAAAAATAATAAAAAGGGTGATTCAAATAAGTAGAATGTATCCAAAAAGTGTTCATAGATGAGGCAATTCCTGGCCTCATCACATTTAGCTGAATTTAGTCAGATAAGATATTCCCTTAACCGATCAAATACTTTCCTTAAGTCATTTAAATGATCATCTTCTTTAATGGAACGAGCTATGACATCATCTACATAATAATGTAGGATATCATGCATCATATCATGAAAAATATAAGTCATAGCTCGTTGATAGGTTTCACCTACATTCTTTAAGCCAAATGGCATCACTTTCCAATAAAAGGTTCCCCAAGGGGTAATAAAGGCTATTTTGCACTGATCTTCAGGAGCTATCCTGATCTGATTATAACTGGAAAATCCATCCATTAAGGATATCATTCCACTTCCAATAGTAAAGTCAATGATCTGATCCATGTTGGGAAGAGGAAAATCATCTTTAGGGCATGCAACATTAATGTCTCTGAAATCGATGCAAACCCTAACTTTAGTGGCTTCTTTCTTAGTTACTAGAACTACATTAGAGATCCATTCGGCATAATCAATGGCTTGTATAAAAATGAATTTCAACAGTTTTTCTAGTTCTCCTTTGACTAGTAAGGCCACTTTAGGATGCATTTTTCAAATTTTCTATTTAATAGGTTTAGCATCTGGATGGACTACTAGATGATGCATAACTATGGAAGGGTCCAAACCTGGCATGTATTCATATGTCCAAGAAAATAAATATTCATAGTATTTAAGAAATGAAATGTATTTATCTTGTTTTTCTTGACTCAATTCTGATCCAATATTGATTATGTGAGGGTTATGTTCGGTTCCAATGTTAATTTTTATAACGTTTTCAACTTCCATATGTAAATCTCTCTCAAAATTAGGTGGGGTAGATGAAACACCCAATTCTTGTAATTCTTCCACGGTTAGCTTGGATAATTTGTCTTGAGGAGTCGAGGCTTCAAGTTGGGCTATAATAGGTATAGAGCCATCAAAATAAAATTCATTATGTAAAAATTCCTCAATGGAAACATCATGAAAGATATCTCCCTCCAACTCGTCGTTGGATTCGGCAATCATTTCAGGGTAGGCTATGGATAGCATATTGCAGGTAAAATAATTATTCTTTAGATGCAAAGAATCTTGTTTATCTAGATAATCTTGATAACATATGAGATGGTCATCATCATCAAATGGAAAGGGCTAACCTTTACTAGAAAATAGGCCCACACCATAGCGGGTAGGCCACGTTTCTACCTCAAAAGGTTCTTTCATACCATTTTGGAAAGGTCCCAAACCTTTCCCTTTATATCCCAATTTAAGCATTATGGGCTTAGCTTTAAGATAATCATTAGCAAAATAACATCTAGCATATCCATCACAATGTGTCTTAATGTTTACGGGTATTCTTCCCCAATCATATCCTTTATAAATAAAAGCACAACTCCTGACTTGGTAGATACTTCCCATAGGCTGTGGGAGGCCCAAGGTGCGAGGAGAGGGTGTAAGTTTATTTAAAAGGAGGGAAGTCTGCATGGCAGTGTTGGCTTCCTCAGATATAAGAATTGTAGATAAATCGGGTAAGATCTCATCAGTAAGAGCATAAGAGGTAGAAGGGACATTTCCTAAATCATCAGGTGTAGAAAGGATGTCTGTAGTGGTTGTAGATGTCATAGGGATATTGATGGGTGAGTATATAGGTATGGAAGATATATTGGTTGTAGGTGTAGGCTCTTTTCGAGGTCCTAATGTGGTTTGTTCAGAAGATGGTTGAGCTATATGTATAGGTGTAGTTGAAAGAGTATATGATGTTATAGGTGTGTGTTTTACACATTTGGACAAATGATAAAAATTAAGATGTATGGATGAGAGGGCAGGGTAAAATTGAACTCCAACAGGTTCTGCCAAAGCACACATATCAAAGGGTCTAGGATCACCATGAATGGTAACCAACTATTTTTTAAATTTGAATTTAACACACTGATGTAAAGTGGAGGGAACCGCTCGTATCGCATTGATCCAAGGGCGACCCAAAAGTATATTGTATGATGTAGGGCAATGTACAATAAACACGATCGTATCTAGGGTTCTAGGACCAACTTGCAAGGGTATAGTAATGACTCCACACGTTTCTTGTGTCTCTTCATTGAAGACTTTGATAATCGTATCATTTCTTTTCATTTCGTCACTTCTAAACCCAAATCGTTGGTAGAAGTTAAAAGTGTAGATGTTTAAATATGAACCATTATCAATCAAGACTCGTTTAGTGGCTACATCTCCAATTAAGGTAGTAATATATAAGGGGTTATCCTTATGTAGACTATGTTGTGGGATATCTTTATCTTGAAAGTCAATACAATCGACTTCTCGAGTGATGATAGTATTGGACATGGCTTCAGGTTGAATATTTTGTGGTACCATAATTTGGCTTAATGTAAGCATTAATTCATACCTACGGGCAGGAGAAGATCTTAACAGGTCCAAAAGGGAAATTCTAGCTATAGTATTGGATAATTGTTCATTAATATTGTAAGGAGGTTTAGGTTTAACATTAGATGCATAGTTCCCTTTATTGGGATTTTTCAAAATGAATGGGGCTGATCCATCGTTCCGAGTTTGATCCTATTGAGAGGTTTGAGCCTGTTGTGCAGTAACGGCTCCGATGGTTCCTACAATATTATTTTGCAAGTGATGAATAGGTCTTGATCTAGCGTTTATGGCTTGTTCATTAGAAACTATTTGGTGAGAAGATGGTCTAGTAGTGATAGAACTTGTGAAAGGTTGAATAGGATCTGATTCATCTTCAGAACTATTTGATTGATTTGAGGTGATTTCCATGTCACTTTCAATGTCATATTCGGTGTCACTAAGATCAAGTATGCGAATATTATGTAGAGGTCTGGTCATAACTATAGATAAAGTTGTGTCAAATATTTGAGGATCATGAATAGGTAATTGTCTGCTAATAGTCCCTACATATCAGGTATGATGAGGAACATTGTGATGCTCAATTTGATTGGCCACCTATTTACCATGTTTTGGTAAAGGATGCTGAAATATGTCCAATGATTGATTGGCATTCTGATTCTGATTTTGGGGAATGCTCTTTTGAGCGTTATTAGAAGGATTTTATTTAGGCTGGAAGTCTTGCACCTCAATCTCATTATTATCAATCAAATATTGTATTTTATGTTTTAATATTTTACAAGAGTTGGTAGTGTGTCCAGGTCCTCTATGAAAATCACAATATAAATCAGCTCTGTATCCAGGTATAGTTGGATCAGGTTCCCAGATAGCTGGTAATTGGATCAAGCCTCATGCTAGTAATTATGGGAGGATTGTTGATAAAGGTTGATTTAACCTAGTAAATTCTCAGGGTGGTTTATCAGGAGGTTTCAATATAAACTTCTCTCTTGTTTTTGCAATATTAACATTAGCAATGTTTTTGCTATCAGTGACTCCGTCACCCACAACTTGTTTATTTTTATATTGATTTTTGGATGTTTTCTCATCATATTTCTTTTTGAGCTAACCTCTTCTAATGAGAGCATATTCCACCCTCCGAGCTAAGTCTATAGCTTGATCGAATGTGGTCAAGGTAGCAGTTGATAATTCATAGGATAGTTGTTCTTGTAAATTATTGATAAAAATATCCAACATCTCCCGATAAGGTAACACAAAGTGTAATTTTCCTATCAACTGTCTCCATCGAGCCAAGAAGTCAGTAAAACACTCATCTTTGTCTTGTTTTAGGTTGTAAAAATATTTAATGGTTACCTGCATTTCAATATAGACACTAAATTGATGCACAAAAGACTCAACAATATCTTCAAAATTTCTCAAAGAATGAGTAGGTAGTTGATAATACCATTCCAATGCCATCCCCCCTAAGCTTTTCGGGAACATTTTTAGTAATAGCAAATCATCATGTGATATGTCATGACATGCTATCCTAAACATACAAAGATGCTCTATGGGATCTTCAATTCCTTTATATATAGGTAGGACAGGCATAGGAAAGTGTTTGGGATATGGTTGTGCTACAACTATAGGATCTAGAGGTTGACTACACATCTCTCGATAATTGTACAAGGGACGGTAGGGATCTATCTGGTCCATGCGAGAGACTAACTATTTCACCATGGCTTCCAAATTACTAGTTTGTCCACCATATTGGTTTGGTGGTACATGAGTATGGGATTTGTGACCATAGGAATGCAGGACATAAGTATTGGATGCTATATTGTTGTTATGCAAATGGTTGGTAGGAAGAGTATTATGAAGAAGATTTGTTGTAGCATTATGTTGTATCCCAGATTATTGGAAATTGGTATTTGGTTTTGTTTTAGGCTTTTGTTGATTTGAGGTATATTGATCAATAGCTTGGCAAAATAAAGTAGTGAATGAAGGTTTCTTTTGTGTGGGAATAACCCTTGGCTTGGTAACAGACACTCTATATGGTTGGGTAGCCTGTTGTTATTGCATGTTTTGGATTATAGCAGCCACGTCCAAATTGTATGGTCTAGCTTGATCACTCTCTTGATCAACAAAGGACAAAGTATTAGTGCGTGTGTGATATATGTATTCTAGGGTTGCTTGAGTATCACTAATTTGATATTTATCCATATGAACTGCTCTATTAAGGGTACCAATATTATTATTGAGAAATTTCCAAAAATGGTCCATGTTCTCAAAAGTAATAGCTCCGTCTGGAGTTATTTTAGGAGATGAGGATCCTTCCTCTCCATCATTTTATTTTTGTTCATTTGTGCCCACAAATTCTTCTTCTTGTTGGTTTAATATTACTTCTTCCTGAATTGGATCTTCAAGAAGGGCATCTGGTTTATTTGTGGTTTTTCCTAACCAATATTCTTCTACTTCAATTTATTTTCCATTCTTGAGTCTAGTCATTGTGTCTAAATTTGGGTTTTAGCAAATATATATTAATATATTTGCAACAGAACTTGGGAGGTATATATTTTAATTATATACCTACTATAATACTGAAAATAAAATGTTTTGATTTTTTTTTTTACAAATTTATTTTATTTTTGTTTTTATTTTTAGAAAGGCAATAAAAAACACACTAAATACAAGAAATAACAATAATAAAAACTTAGTTTTCTATAAATAGTTTATAGATATCATTGACAGGATCAAGTTCATCAGGAGTCATAAAGTGCTCCTCTTCAAATTGGAAATTGTTTTTCAAGAAGTCAACAAAGTGTGCTATGGTGATATTATCTGTTTCAGATTCTGTTTTGTAAAAATAAATCTCATGGCAATATTCTCGATATAACACAGCTCTGGGAACTCTATTCCATATTTTTTTATCTGTAAGAACAACCTCTTGGTCCTCTACATGAGACAAAAATTTATGTACTACAACTGCATTCTCAAGGTATTCCTCAAAGGTATACAACTTAGAAGACACAAGGGCTCGTTTATCTGCTAACCACCTATGGCAAGCTCTCTAAATTTCATGATACAAAATTACTTGATCGGGATCCAAGATTCTATCTAGGACAAACCTCTTGATTTGCTTAAGTTCGGCTGCTCTAGATGAAATGAGATCCAATCTCCTATCAAGTTCGTCCCACAAAGGTTGGACCCTATTTGTTTGAGGTACTGTAAGCACAGAAGTAATCTCTATAGATGCTAGTTGATTTTCAACATTAATGGTGACAACTCATCTTTTATTATAGTCTACCATCTAAATATGACATGCAAATTTTCTTAAGTCTAAATGCATTTATGTTTTGGTTTTTATTATTTTTATTTTTAAAAAGGTTTTTGTTTTCAAAAGGTTTATGTTACATGTCGGGTTCACCAAAATGTATCGCTCTAAATTTTTCACACCTTTACCTTCAGGCTATAGGATCCGTGCCCGGAAGGGGGATGTGAAAAGGATGGGACAATACCTCGGACTAAGAGGCCCTTGGAAGGTCCCGCCTCTCGGGGGAGGTGTATAAGGGTGAATTTTCAATGGATGGTGGGTTCACTAGGAAAATTTTGAATGGCAGTTTCCACGCCTAGGTTGATAGTGTGTTTGATGTGTTCATTTCATGCTTTAATCATTCAACTCCTAGGTTTGGCCGATATGAATCTAAATTATTATATATTCCAATGCTAATTTAAATGAATACATAAAATAGAAATGGATGCAAATAATAGATAATATGCTAACTAGAAGATGTCATACCTAATTTCGGATGTCTAATGAATATTCTAAGTCTTGTAGCAGTTTAGATCATCTCAGTTTGTACGTAATCATCCCAAATCATAGTAGGTCATCTGAAATCAAACAGGATCGTCTGAAATCTGATGAATTCGTCAGAAGAATTTGTCAGAAACCTGTAATCACAAAAATAGACACAAAATACCAAATATGCAAATGCAAAAGCAAGGGATAATGGTAGAAATAACAGCAAACATGCCTAAATAGTGGATTATAATAACAGATAAGGAAATGCAGTAAATTTAATGATTAATTTTAACTTTATCGTGTAATTATGCTACATGAGGTGAAATCCAAGATGCATAAAACATAATAACTTAAAACAGTGCAGAGATATGATATGAAAAATGCATAAAAGGCTAAGAAAATACAAACTCTAAGATCAGACTGCCCTCAATCTGGACTACATTCAAGATCACCTCCAATCGTACGAGATCGTCCGAAATCGTCCGCGATGATCCAAGCTAGCTTCAACTAAAAAATAGTGGAGTTCCTACAATAAAAATATAAAAATACCGAATGCAAGAAAAATAGTGTGAGGGAATAAGGAGCTAACTCTGCAATGAAATCCATCAACTAAGGGGTTGGGGGTTCAGTGAGAATTATCTAGGGGGAATCAGGGAGAGACAAGGGGATAAACTAGAAAAATCCTAGTTTATATAGGATTAGAAAGATGTTTGGGAGGTTGGGGATCATCCCAATCTGGGAGATCTCCAACAGGGAAATATCCAACTACACAGACACACTTTTGCTCGAGTTGGAGAGGCTGTTGAAACAGAAGCTAATTATGAAAATTTAGTTTTGGGACGAAATCATCTCGATGTTCTGTTTCGGATGAATTCGTCAGATTGGGAACGATTTCGTCTAATCTGAGATGATATCATCCAACGATCAAAACAAATCCTAAATATGGCACAAAAAATGGGGGAAGCGGGTAAAAGGTGATTTAACGGGCAGTTTGGGGTTGAAATTCAAATTTTAATATTTTATCTGTTTACTAAGGTTTTAACCGTGCCAATTTTAGGGTGCTACAATATACTATTGGCTACTTAGAGTTGCACAATGGTCCTAGAAGTACATCTGATTTTTGCATCGCTATGTGCTTCTAGCTCCATACCTAGAGCAAAGTCATATAAACTATCCATGTATGTTTCTTATACATGATTTTTTACAATATCCTATATAAGTAGACCAACACATACATACCCCATGCAAATAAAACTCCTTGGTGTTGCATGTCTACTACTACACCTACCATAGTCCATGGAAAATATCACCTACTCATGTGGCATATTAAAAATCCTACCACCACCCTGTAGAGCATAGTCATCAATGGATCCACCCCATATCATCCCACCAAGTCATCCATGACTATGGTGCTCTCTCACACCTGGTGGTTCTAGCCTCTTGATAATTATTGTAAGGTCATTGGCCACCCTCATACTCTGTAAATGGCCATCCATCTGATAGGGATGTGCAAGATGTGCCACACATCCTCTAGTGTGACGATCATCTCTCCCATGGGTAACCGAAAGGTATATGACTTTGAGTACCATCTCTCTTCCAGAGCTATCAGTAGAGTCCTATCTACCTCTACTCAAGTCAACCTCGCTATGTGGTCTAGCCCCACCACCTCCAATGTATCTCTCTTCTCATCTGAGTACCTCTAGTTCCACCTCCAAGGATCCTGCTCACCACTCATAGATCTCGAGTACTCTAAGTTGCAATAATAACAATAAAAAAAATTCCATCAGTTTAATTAATAAAAATTAATTCTAAATAAAATAATTAAATTAAATTAAATTAAAAACTTTAAGCTTCTTGGTAAGTATTAAACTTTGCATTCCTATGGTCTAGCTTACTTGCTTCTATCGTTCTTACCTCATTTCTTATTTCTTTTTTCCTTTTTTCTTTTCTTCATTTTTCTCCCCTTTGATGAAATAACACTTGGTACTATTCACCAGGCATGATTTTGCTGCTATTACCTAGGACAAAATCATGCCTAGGTTGTACATGGTAAAACTACATATTTTGGTAGAAAACCACCCAAAAAACTTGAAATTATTTTACAAAAATAGAAAATGCTAGATGGCTTTTGACCCTACCTTTGCCCGCTCCACCTCTATGTAGGCCTTACCCCTCATGACCATGATGCATCGATAGCACCATATCCTATTTTCTTTAGAGTCCCTTTTCTCCTCTTTTGTGTGGTAACAATGAATTAGGGTTTTACCTCTTTTTCACTTTTATCCTTATTTTTCTTTTGCCTGCTCTTTTTCTTTTTATGCTTTTACCTCTCTTCTTCTTCTATGTCTATATTTTTTAGTTTTCATGAGGATTATATCCTACATAAAACTCAAGGGGGTACCCTAGAATTAGAAGTATTAATGACCTCAATGCCTCGATTTACATGTAAATCTTGAAAGTGTTTAAAATAAAAAAAAATTCACACTACCCTTTTCTTCTAAACCATCAACCCCATTTTTTCTAATCATATTTTCTCTATGAGTGTTTACATATTTTCTTTGACACATTTATTAGGCCATAAATGCGTCAAAGAGGGGGTAAAATGTAGACATGAAAAATTGACCCACTTTAGTGGGCAATATTCCCTGAGTCCTCTAGGAGACCCCTTAGACTTGCTTAGGGCAAGGGTTAGGCTTCTACCCGCTCTTCTACCTTTTTTCTCTCTCTATGTAAAATCACACTCGACCTTAACTAGACATGATTTTGTATAGGTAAAATCATGGTTGAACTTGATGTGGTGCGATTTTGCCTTCTTAGGATTTTGTCTAAGTAAACCCTAATTCTTTAGGTTTGGCATATTTTACGTCAACTCTCATTTGTTTTACCACCCATATCGCTTTCAAATCTGCTATATAAGGAGGGTTTGAATTTATTTCTAGAGCACGATGACATTTGATAATTAATGCTAACAATGATTATTATCACAAAGTATTTTTAGTGTTTTCTCATTGATCTACATCCTTCTTATTTTACAAGAAAGATAACTATGAAGTGTGAATTTTGATAGGTTTTCTACTGCATTGTATTTTTTATTACTGCTGCTTACTCTTGGTGGATTTGTGTTGAAGCCCTAAGGAGAAATCAACTATTTGGAAGGTCTCAACCCTTTTTCTTTCTTCCTCACTCTCTGCCAAGTGAAATCACTTTGTTACATGCTTATCTTCATTCACTCCATATGATATTTATTATTTTATTCTGATCTCAGATGTTTTATCTCACTTCTATGAAATCACACCTTGGTCTATACGAGGTGTAATTTTGTTGGTGCGATATCGTGATCGCCTATTACAGGGCATGATTTTTCTTGGGCTACTCTTGGGGGAAAATTGCTATTCCATATTTCATAACTGCATTCTAGGTTTTATCTAGGGCATAGTGTCATACTTTATTCTATGTTTCTATCATATTATTTTGTTGTGCTTTCATATGTTTAGTTTCTTCCAAAGGTCAATTTTCGCTTCTGTTTGTGAGAGGTCAACTAAAAGGACCTAGGGGGTTTGACTGCTACGCCTCTAAGCACTATTTTACAATGGCCTAAGTAGGTCCCCTAACGCTAATCATATTTTTAAAGTGTTTTCCAAGTTACCTTATAGGAACATGTATTGTTGATATCATTGGATAAGGGATAAAAGTAAGGATAAATCACTGGATGAGATAAGTGTTCTAGTTAATCTCTATACTATTTTTTTAGTGTATTTTATTTCTATTATAAATCGTAAATATTATTTAAAAAAAAAAATAATAATTAATTTCTAGAAATTTTAAATATAAACAACATATAGTGTGCACCCAGGGTTATTTCTATATTGTGCATCATTTATTGTGCCCTTGCTTAAAGGTTTTCTGTATTGAAATCCTAGGGTTATAAAGCATTAAAAAAAAATAATCATAATAGGGTTAGCTCTTGTATTCCTACATTCTATATTTTTGTATTTTCCTTTATGTTTCATAGCATAGATCTAGAAAGGCCAAATGTAGGTGATTGTCTTGAATCGAATACATCAAACATTTTTGAAATTCTTGTGGAATTGGAACGAGTTCTTAAAGTTTTTCCTACTTAACCCTTCCCCCTAGAACCAAGTGTAGATAACAACATAACCTCATGGTTCACCCTAAGGCTCTCTCTCTTGTGGATCCAACCTTAAAAATTATACGTATTGTGGTAGAATTTTCCCCAAGATCTGAGAAACCTAGAGGATATAAGGATACTTGAAAGAAATGGAGAGAATGTTTATTTTATTATACATTTACTCTATGGGGTATTTATCTCAAAGGAGATGGATTCTATAAGAAGGTGGTATAACTTCCATATCGGTTTTTTTAATGCTTCCCTTTTGTCTGATGATGTAGGGTACACTAAGGATAAAGATTCATAAACTAATATTAGGGATTTCCACCTTCAAGGATATCTTTTTTGGCCCTTGTTGGGCACTAGTTTCCCCTACATGGGATTATTTTATCTTCTGGTTGTTTATTCTATTTGGTTTTAGGGTAGGTCTATTGGTTTTATTGTGCTAGTTTCTCCAAAATATTTGAAAATACCTTTACCTCAAGTCTTTCCTGGTGCTGTTGTTGGGTTTCTTTTGTTGTTTTTTCCTCATGAGTTCTTGGCCAGTTTGGCCCCTACTTTTTGAGAAGTAGTTTTACCCTGTAAAAGGTTTGGGGACCCTTTAAAAACCTATTCTATCATATTATAAAAAAAGTATGTAGTTATATTTTATATAATATATATATATATATATATATTAAGTTTAAGTAGGGCATGATGTCTTTTATTTTATATTTTAAACTAAACATATGTTTGGGGAGGTGGTTATATGGAGGGGGGAGGATGAGTTGGTGGAAGTGAAATATAATAGACCTCACAGATTAATATATTTACTACAAATTATCTAGATGAGTGGTGGCCTAGCTTGTGGATTAAAAGCATTATCCAAATATACTTAAAGTAGTAAATCAAATGTTTATTTTGGTGGCGGATAAATGGTTGGAAACTTTGCTATGCCATCAATATTATACAATAATTAACTCTTTTTGGGTGTAATTTTTTTTTTTTATATCAATCGAGAAGACAAATTTCTATTTTTATATGCAATAATTTCTTTAAAGTTTTGAATTTTTTAGATGTGAATGAAATTTTTTTATGGAAGTTATTTTAAATTCTGAAATCTCCAAACATAAAAGAATTTCCTTCTCAAAAAAATGTTTTAAAACATTTGAATGCTAAATACATGTTTTTTGTTGGAAATATAGCAATATTTGTTGTCATTGATGTCAAGAAGATGATATCCAAGTTTTGGTGTTATTAATGTCCTCTAGTGGTTTTTCCAACAAGGCAAAGAAGCAAGTTTAATGGAAATAATAATATTATAATATATAATATTATAATATTTTGGGTTACAGGTTGGTTTGAAGAAAAATAAATGCCAAGGAGTTATAAAATTATTATTCCTCCAAAAGACCCATGTGACAATATTAGGTTTAAATTATTTAAATTTAAATATTTTACCCTAAGGTAAAATTTAAATTTAAATTAATTTAAGCTCCAAAGAAGAATTTAAATTCGAATTAAATTTGAATTAAAGGATCACTGATGTGTTTGGAAATATAGCGCATTTTATATAAAATGGGGTAAGTTTACATTGAAAAAATTATCCAAGCAAAAATTCAAATGACCAAGTGAAATTATGCACAGTGATTGAAGAAGGAATACATTGCATGTGCTTTTAAGGATTAGAAATACAGACAAGGGGATAATGTCAAGTGGAGCATCATTCATATTTCCAAGTTCTAGGTAGTGTGGTTGGTAGCCAAAGACTACACTAGGTCACTTACAGGTGACAAGTCATGGGTTCGACCTACGTGATCACTATTTTGCAAGGTGGAGACGAGTTTGATTTGCACCATCGGTTGAGGGTCAAAAGGAAGGTGTGCACCTTACCTTTTGTGTGAGGGCATGTAGCCCACTCGGTGGGTGCACATTGTGTGGAGGTTCTTGGAAGAAGGGGATCGAGTGTTTGAATCCCACCAAGGCCTTTTGGTGTGATTTACAAAGGTATGTGCTCACATTTGCTAAGGTTAAAGTTGCATCCAAAAATTGAAAGGTGTGAAAATTAATTTTTAATTTTCCCAAAGTTTTATTAAGTTAAAATTGCATAGTGGGAAAAATTAAAAGGGTTTATGAGCTATAAGAGGGAGATACAAGGGTGAGTAAAGTTTTAATTTTGTGTTTAAATTTTTGGTTGTTTAAGTTTATAAAAGGAGTAATAAGGTATGTCAAGAGTGTTATATGTTATATATTGAAATAGAGCTATATTGAGTTGGCAATTTTGAGTTTGAGATCCTAGCTTCTTGTCTGTGAGTTGTCATTGATGTCAAAAGGAAATGGCATTAATGTTAAGAGGATGTGTTGGCTTCAAAGGTGGAAGATTCCAAGAGAATATTTTTAAGAGAATCCGGAGAGATTCCATTGGCAAGGGTTTTTCATTAAAACCAAGTTAAATGGTTTTTATTAAAACCAATGGAGGTTCTCTTTATTATTTATTTAATTATTATTTAAAACCCTTCAAGGTTTTAATTAATTAATTATTTAATTAATTAAGGGAGAAATTATTTTTAATTTATTAAAAATACTTAAAGGTTTTTAAACCTTTTTTATTCTTAATTTATAAAAATTATTTAAGGGTTTTTAAACCCTTTTTGAAAAGAGTTTTGATTAATTTCAAAATGATCTTTATTTTTGCCGACGTCAAGGTGTCTTCGAAGAGACTATTTATTCTCTAACTCCTAAGTTGGAAGGCTAATTAATTCAAAATTCCTCGAATGCAATTTGCGGTGTTTGTGCTCTGTATTCGTTGCGATCGAAGGAAGACTTAGAAGCACGTGCGGTTGAAAAGTCTTCAGGAGTTTTTTTAAGGGTGAAGTGGAGGGAAGTTCGCTTGTGAACTTCGTAGCCCATGTGGGCTAGTGGCAGCGAAGGCTGTTTTTGGGCACTGCATTGGCAGAGGTCGTCGTTTCAAGTCTTACGGGGGTGCTTTGCTAGAGTAACACACATTTTTATTAAAACATCTTTATGCCGTGAAATTCAAAGTTTCTTGGACAATGATTTATAAGCTTGAAGGTTCAATTATCTTCTACTCCAATAAGGTATGGGCACATTCTTATTGTGAGTATGATTGGTGTATGTTTTCTGAAATAAGGTTGGGGTGAAAAGGTATTCTACTAGGTATCCTTTGGCTAGGTGTAAATCCTATTTTCTGGTTTGTTGAAGACTACTTATGCATTATTATCCTTAAGGAGAGTTTTTGGTGAATGCATAATTTTTGGTTTGAGATAGTGGAATCTTTGTGCACTAGGGTTTATATTTGTGAGTCTAGCTACTTGCATTGAGTTGGTGGAACCCTTGGTTGGCTGTTTTGAGTTTGATGGTTGAGTTGCTTCCATAGAGGTTGTTTGATCAAGTTATTGGTTTACTTGATTCATGATATTGGGCTTACTCCATTGAGTTGATTTGAGCAAGTTATTCTTTGCATTTGGTGATATTGTGTTGGTGGATATTTTGTTCAAATATCTTTGGAGGGAAAAGGATTTCTACTTGTTTCTTTTTCTTGTGATGATTGGTTGAATGCTTCAAGGATGATGTTGAGTTGAATGGTGTTGGTTGACTAAACATTGTTTGATGAGCATTGTTGTTGAAACCCTAATTGATGGTGAAAAGAACATGAGTATCATTGTTATGTGATTCTTTGCATAGTTGGCAATTTTTGGGGTTTCATGTTCTTGAAAGAAAACATTCTATCCTATCCATTTCAGATATTGAGTTGAGTTTTCATATTTGAGATTGAGTTTGAGCTGAGTTGATTTGAGTTGAGTTTTGAGATTGGGATTTGAGTATAGAACACATTGAGTCTCTAAAAATTCTCTTTATGCTTCTATGAGTTTGACAAATCACATTGGGTCTCTAACAATTCACTTTGTGATTTCCTATTAAGAAAGTTTTTCTTGTTGAGCTTGCTGATTTTTTGGACAAGTTTCGATGGGGACTTATGAGCAGTTTTGGATAGGTTTCAGTGGGGACTTGTGAGCAAATTTGGACAGGTCCTAGCAGAGGACTTGTGAGCTGATTTTGATAGTTCTATCAGAGAACTTGAGGATAGAGGTGCATTGGTTCTATGAGAAGAACCTGAGGACAAATTTGGCAAGTCTTTGAGAAGGCTTGTATGCAGAGGATTGATTTGTTCAAGAGTTGGACAGATCTGATAGACAGGTGAAGACTTGTACTAGACCAACTGATTGTGTTTGGTATAGGTTGCTGAGCTACTATGGACATGATCATAGAAGGCAGAGGTCTTTTAGGCTAAGCATTAAGGACATGAGGTCTTCAGTGGAAAGGAGTTCCACATGTTGGCAAGAGGTAGAGCTAGTTGATATTTTGAGGGATCATTTATAGAGCATAGGGGAAGGTATCTCCTTTGTACTGAGGCTCATAAACATCGTAATTGGGAAGGATTCCCAAAGAACTTTGAGATAACTTTTAGAGAAAAGTTTTTGTGGATGTAGCCCAACCATTTTTTGGTGAACCATGTTAAAAATGGGTCTTCAATGTGTGATGTTTTTTGTCTTGATTAATTTTGTGTTGATGCCACTACTATATAAAGTTAAAATTATTAATTGGTTAAGTCTTATACTATTCACCCCCCCTATCAGTATAAGTCTATGTTCTTCAATTGGTATCAGAGCCGGTCTCTCCAAAAATAGCCTAATAACTTGGAGAAGGATCTATCAGAGGAACATACAGATTGCGAGAAACTAGAAGAAGAGGTTATGTATCTTAGAGTGAAGTTGGAACAGTTGGGTATCAGATAGAATACTCCGTGTGAAAAGCAAAAGAAGGATTGTATCACCATTCATGAAATAGGGTCTTTGAGCAAGATCAATATTCATCCTGAAGAGCGGTGGATTCCAATTGGTCACAAGAAGAATAATCATCGAAGGCATCAAAATAGGTTACATAATACTTTCCATGGCTATTGTTTTTCCTGCAAGAAATTTGGTCACAAAGCTATGCATTGCAATAAGTCTTTGAATAGCCATAGTAAGGAAAATGTTAACTCTTTTGCACCTCTTATGAATAAAAATGTCATGTGTTACAAGTGCAAGGATGTGCAGTTTGGATAGATCTAGCCTTGAGTTCACTAAAAAGAGAAATGAGATCAAATATAAGTCAATGATAGTTCAAACTACTTTTCATGCTCAAGACAAAGTAGAAAAATGGTATCTTGATAGTGGTTGTTCAAAACATATGACTGGTGAAAAGGAAAAGTTTTTGGTCTTAAAAGAAACAAACAGAGGAATAGTTAGTTTTTGAGATAATAGGTCAGCTAAAATCTATGGTAAAGGGACTCTTAGTTTGGATGGGAAATCCAAAACAAAAAATGTGCTTTATGTAGAAGGCCTAAGACATAATCTTCTAAGTGTGAGTCAAATTTGTGATCAAGGGCACATAGTATCTTTCTTTTCAGATAGATGTGAGATAAGTAAAGAAAAAAATGGAAAACTCATTGCTAGTGCTACAAGGATTCCAAACAATCTTTACATGCTAAGTGAGATAAAAAATGAAAAGTGTTTTCTAACTCAAGAAGATGAGAGTTGGTTATGGTATAAAATATTGGGGCATTTGAGCTTTGATAATCTTGTCAATATTAGTAACAAGGAAGCAGTTAGAGACTTGCCCAAAATAAAAATGCCCCATAACATCATTTGTGGTCCTTGTCAACATGAAAAATAGACTAGAACCAGTTTCAAATCAAAAGGGTATACTTCTTAAAAACCATTGGATCTTATTCATACTAATTTATGTGGCCCTCCCAAAACTCAGAGAATTTAGGGAGAAAGCTACTTCATGCTGTTTATAGATGACTTTTCTAGAATGACTTGGGTTACTTTTCTCAAAGAAAATCTAAAGCTTTTGAAAAATTTAAAGCTTTCAAAGAAATGATTGAAAATGAGACTGACAAGAGAATCAAATGCTTAAGATCATATAGAGGAGGAGAGTTCACTTCAAATGAATTTGTGGAATACTATGAGCAACAAGGAATCAAAAGAGAATATTCAGCAGCAAGAACTCCTCAACAAAATGGAGTAGTTGAAAGGAAAAATAGAACTATTGAAAATATGGCTAGAGATATGTTAAATGAGTCAAAACTTTTAGATGGTTTTTGGAAAGAGGCAGTCAGTACGGTAGTCTACATTATCACTAGGGCCCAACTTAGAGTCAATCATCATAAAACTCCTTATCAGTTGTGGAAAGGAATACCAGCTATAGTAAAATACTTCAAAGTGTTTGGGAGTAAGTGCTTCATCAGAAGGGAAGATTAGAATTTGGGTAAGTTTGATCCTAGGTGTGATGAGGGAATATTTCTTGGATATTCTAGCAAAAGAAAGGCCTATAGATGCTTCAAAAAAAGAACTCATACAGTTGTAGAGAGCATAAATGTAACAGTTGATGAAAAGATAGGGATAAGAGAACTAGTCAAAGAACTTAGTGATGAAATTTGTCAAGAAGAATTCAGAGAAGTTTTAGATGAAGAAGAGGAAACAAAACAACTGCTTCCCAAAACTCCTTCAAGATATGTTCAGAAACATCATCCCAAATATTTCATCATTGGTGATCCAAATAGCAGGTAAACAAGAAGAAGAGTCATTCCTTCACATGATTCTACAAATGTTTCATTATTATCTTAGATTGAGCCAAAATATTTCAATGAAGCATGTGCAGATAAGTTTTGGGTAAAAGCAATGGATGAAGAGCTAAATCAAATAGAGAAAAGTGAAACTTGGGAATTGGTTCCAAGACCTAAGGACAAGAATGTCATTAGCACAAAATGGATATTCAGAAATAAACTCAATGAGGATGGAAATATTGTCAAAAACAAAGCTAGGTTAGTCTGCAAAGGTTATGCTCAAGTAGAAGGTGTTGATTTCGAAGAGACGTTTGCTCCTGTTGCTTGTCTTGAAGCTATCAGAATATTTTTGGCCCTTTTAAGCTTCAAATAATTCAAGGTATATCAAATAGATGTAAATTCATCTTTTCTAAATGGGGTTTTGGTAGAAGAAGTCTACGTAGAACAGCCAGAAGGAGTGTCTCTCTCAGAACAATCAGACTATGTGTGTAAACTAAAAAAGGCCTTGTATGGGTTAAAGCAAGCACCTAGGGCTTTGTACTCAAGACTTGAAAGGTATATTCATGAGCAAGGCTTCAGGAAAGGCGTGGCAGATAGCAATTTGTATATTAAGAATGAAAATGATGATATGTTGATTATGGTTGTCTATGTTGATGATATTATTTTTGGGGGAAATAATACTCAGATGTGCAAAGTTTTTGCTAACACCATGCAGAAGGAATTTGAGATGTCTATGATTGGAGAGTTGTCATTCTTTTTAGGTCTTTAGATTTCTTAATCAAAGGATGGTATATTTCTCTCTCAAGGAAAGTATATCAAAGAAATGTTGAAGAAATTTGGGATGATGGACAGCAAACCTGTGTGTACTCCAATGATTGTAGGGTGCAATATGAGTAAATATGATGAATCTCCAGCGGTAGATCAGAGGTTGTATAGATCTATGATTAGCAGTTTATTATATATTACAGCTACTAGACCAGATATCATGTATGCAGTGGGTTAGTAGCAAGATTTTAGGAAGCTCCAAAAGATTCTCATGTTATAGCAGTTAAGAGGATATTCAGATATCTGAAGGGCACTATGGACTTTGGGCTTTGGTATCCCAAAGGTGATGATTTCACCCTCAGCTTATACAAATGCAGATTGGGTAGGCAATATTGATGACAAGAAAAGCACTAGTGGTGGAGCATTCTTTCTAGGAAAGAGTTTGGTTTCTTGGCTAAGTAAGAAACAACCTTCAGTTTCCTTATCTACAATAGAGGCTGAATACATAGCAGTAGTGGCTGGGTGTACACAAGTTTTATGGATGAAAACCACCTTGGAGGATTTCAAAGTCAAGCATGAACAACCCATATCCATATTTTGTGATAATACAAGTGCCATAAGTATTTCCAAAAATCCAGTAATGCACTCAAGGACAAAGCATATTTCCAGAAAGTATCACTTTCTAAGGGAGAAAGTGCAAGACAAGCAGGTCAAGGTAGAGTATGTGTCTACTAAAGATCAGATTGTAGATATCTTCACCAAACCTCTTCCAAGAGATATGTTTGAGTATCTAAGGGAGAAATTGGGAGTGGTACTCCCACCCCAGAATTAATCACCTCATCAGGAGGTGGGGGAGGGACTAAGCTAAGAGGCTCATTCTTAGTCTTGAGCCCCAAAGGTGACCCTTTGCCATTGATGACAAAGGGGGAGAGATATGAGTAAGGGGGAGAGCTTCAAAGTGAAGAGGAAAGCCTCAAGACAGGGGGAGCTATTTATGTTGAGTTTTTGTGTTGTTGAGAAGCATGGTTTGCCATCAATGACAAAGGGGGATATTGTTGGCAATTTTGGGTTTGAGATCCTAGCTTCTTGTCTATGAGTTGTCATTGATGTCAAAAGGAAATGGCATTAATGTTAAGAGGATGTGTTGGCTTCAAAGGTGGAAGATTCCAAGAGAATCTTTTTAAGAGAATCCGGAGAGATTCCATTGGCAAGGGTTTTTCATTAAAACCAAGTTAAATGGTTTTTATTAAAACCAATGGAGGTTCTCTTTATTATTTATTTAATTATTATTTAAAAACCTTCAAGGTTTTAATTAATTAATTATTTAATTAATTAAGGAAGAAATTATTTTTAATTTATTAAAAATACTTAAAGGTTTTTAAACCTTTTTTTATTCTTAATTTATTAAAATTATTTAAGGGTTTTTAAACCCTTTTTGAAAAGAGTTTTGATTAATTTCAAAATGGGCTTTATTTTCGCCAACGTCAAGGTGTCTTTGAAGAGGCTATTTATTCTCCAACTCCTAAGGTTGGAATTCTAATTAATTAAAAATTCCTCGAATGTAATTTACGGTGTTTGTGATCTATATTCGCTACGATCGAAGGAAGACTTAAAAGCACATGCTGTTGAAAAGTCTATGGGAGTTTTTTTTCGAGGGTGAAGTGGAGGGAAGTTCACTTGTGAACTTCGTAGCCCGCGTGGGCTAGTGGCAGTGAAGGCTGCTATTGGGCACTGAATTGGCAGAGGTCACCGTTTCAAGTCTCGTGGGGGTGCTTTGCTAGGGTAACACACATTTTTATTAAAACGTCTTTATGTCATAAAATTCAAAGTTTCTTGGACAGCAATTTATAAAATTGAAGGTTCAATTATCTTCTACTCCAATAAGGTATGGGCACATTCTTCTTATGAGTATGATTGGTGTATGTTTTCTAAAATAAGTTTGGAGTGAAAAGGTATTCTACTAGGTATCCTTTGGCTAGGTGTAAATCCTATTTTATGGTTTGTTGAAGACTACTTATGCATTGTTATCCTTAAGGAGAGTTTTTGGTGAATGCATAATTTCTGGTTTGAGATAGTGGAAGCTTTGTGCACTAGGGTTTATATTTGTGAGCCTAGCTACTTGCATTGAGTTGGTGGAACCCTTGGTTGGCTATTTTGAATTTGATGGTTGAGTTGCTTCCATAGAGGTTGTTTGATCAAGTTATTGGTTTACTTGATTCATGATATTGGGATTACTCCATTGAGTTGATTTGAGCAAGTTATTCTTTGCATTTGGTGATATTGTGTTGGTGGCTATTTTGTTCAAATATCTTTGGAGGGAAAAGGATTTCTACTTGTTTCCTTTTCTTGTGATGATTGGTTGAATGCTTCATGGTTGATGTTGAGTTGAATGGTGTTGGTTGACTAAACATTTTTTGATGAGCATTGTTGTTGAAACTCTAATTGATGGTGAAAATAACATGAGTATCATTGTTATGTGATTCTTTGCATAGTTAGCAATTGTTGGGGTTTCATGTTCTTGAAAGAAAACATTCTACCCTATCCATTTTAGATATTGAGTTGAGTTTTCAGATTTGAGATTGATATTGAGCTGAGTTGATTTGAGTTGAGTTTTGAGATTGGGATTTGAGTATAGATCATATTGAGTCTCTAACAATTCTCTTTATGCTTCTATGAGTTTGACAAATCACATTGGGTCTCTAACAATTCACTTTGTGATTTCCTACTAAGAAAGTTTTTCTTGGTGAGCTTGCTGAGTTTTTGGACAGGTTTCGGTGGGGACTTGTGAGAAGTTTTGGATAGGTTCTAGTGGGGACTTGTGAGCAGATTTGGACATGTCCTAATAGAGGACTTGTGAGCTGAGTTTGACAGTTCTATCAGAGAACTTGAGGATAGAGGTGCATTGGTTCTATGAGAAGAACCTGAGGACAAATTTGGCAAGTCTTTGAGAAGGCTTGTATGTAGAGGATTGATTTTTTCAAGAGTTGGATAGATTTGATAGACAGAGGAAGACTTGTACTAGACCGACTGATTGTGTTTGGTATAGGTTGCTGAGCTGATGTGGACGTGATCATAGAAGGCAGAGGTCTCTTAGGCTAAGCATTGAGGACAGGAGGTCTTCGGTGGAAAGGAGTTCCACATGCTGGCAAGAGGTAGAGGCAGTTGATCTTCTGAGGGATCATTTCCAGAGTAGAGGGGAAGGTATATCCTTTGGTCTAAGGATCATAAACATTGTAATTAGGAAGGATTGCCAAAGAAATTTGAGATAACTTTTAGAGTAAAGTTTTTTTGGACATAGCCCAACCATTTTGGGTGAACCACGTTAAAAATGGTTCTTCAATGTGTGATGCTTTCTGTCTTGATTAATTTTGTGTTGATGCCACTGCTATCTAAAGTTAAAATTATTAATTGGTTAAGTCTTATACTATTCACCCCCCCTCTCAGTATAAGTCCATGTTCTTCATATTGTGAAAATAGTTTTGAAAGGATAAATAAGGTTTAGTTGAGATTTTATATTTTGGCATGGTGAAATATTTTTCAAGGAAAATATTGAGGATAGTTTTTTGATATCTAACCATTGGGATTTTCAAATAGGTTGAGTGTGATTGAGACAGGTTTTGGGGTTATTTATCCATCAAGAAAAATGTATGGGTATATATTCCTTGTGAGTAAAATATTGTTGGGTTGAATGTTATGAATTCTAAGTTGGAGTAAAATTTGTTTGATAAGAATTGTTGAGTAAGATTTCATGTGCATGATTGGTGAATATTTGTGAGAACATTTGAGTGAGAGATTGAGAACTATCTTGAACTAGCGTTTGTGGAAATATAATGACTATCATTATTATATGAGATTGTTTGATAAGCATTATTGGAAATATTTGAGTAAACCTTCATGTGCATGATTAGGGTGTGTAAATATAACATGAGTATCATTGTTATGTGAATAAGGAATCATCTTGAGGCAAGGATTGAGATTCATAGTGTGATTTTTTGGAAGTGGAGTGAAACACTTGTTTAGAATTTATAAGCAAGTTGTGTTTCATTGAGTGATTTATTGAGTGAAGTTGATTGAAAGTGTTGGAGTGATAGTTCAAAGTTCTATGAAACAAATTGTTCTTTATTCTTAATTTATTTTAAGAGAGTTTGAAAGTGATTGAGTGTTGAGTGAGAATGAAACATATTGAGTCTCTAACCATTCTCCATGTGTTTATGTGGTTAAAAAAATAGTTTGAAAGTAATTAATTATTGTTGTGAGTGTGAAAACATATTGAGTCTCTAACCATTATCTATATGTTTCTGTGATATTAAAACAAGATTCTGTGTGAAACTTGTTTGTGTGATTGAAGAGGTTTTCTGTGATAGATTGAGTTGATTTGAACAAGATTTTGTGAAATCTAGTGATATTATTTGAGTAAGTCCTAGAGGGGACTTAAGGACATATTTGTGTGAGATTTTGTGGAAGCTTACAATCATATTTGAGGTAAGTCTTGGTGAATACTTGTGGATAGATTAGTGTAAGCTTTTGTGGAAGCTTACAATGTAGAATTGAGGTAAGTATTTGAGAAGAATTGAGAGCAAAATTGATTGATTGATTTGTTCAAACCTTGAGTTAAGGTTTTGGGAAAATCTAGTAGAGTTGATTTGTGATTGGATCAAGCTTTGTGTTAAGGCTTGAGGATATATTTGAGGATAGAGTTTGATGCAGATTTAAGGACAGGTTTGTGCCAAACCAGAGACAAATATTGAGTAAATTTGTGCTAGATCGAAGGACTATGTTTAGTGTAGATCAAATACAGAGATTGAGCATATTTGTGCTAGACCGAAGGACTGTGTTTAATACAGACTAGAGACAAATATTGAGTAGATTTATGCTACACTTAAGGATTGTGTTTAGTATATATCAGAGATAAATATTGAGTATATTTATGCTAAATCGAAGGATTATGTTTAGAGTAGATCATAGATAGATATTGAGCAAATTTGTGCTAGATCAAAGGACTATGTTTAGTGCAGATTTGAGACAAATTTAAGAATAAGCTTTATAGGTGATAGAGTATAGGACAATAGCCTCTAGTATATAGAGTTCTATTAGCAAGGGTAGTGAGGACAAATATCTATTAAGTGAGGAAAAACTCTTATCTAGATAGATATCCACAAGCCAATGAAGTGGAGGTAGTAGTATTCTAAAGTATCACCATCTAGATTAGAGGATAAGGAGTTCTCCTATGAATAGAGATCCACAAACAAACTAAGGGGATTTTTGTCTCTTATGGGTTGGTACCTACAAACCAGATTAGGGTATTGATGTCTTCTTTGGATAGATGTCCATAAACAATGTAATAGAGAAGGAATCCCAATATATTTGTTAAGAAAATTATAGTGAAATATTTTCTCTATGGAGTAGCCCATATTGGGTGAACCACATTTAATTGGTGTCTTTATTGTTTGTGGTGGTTTGTACATTGCTTTGATTACTGCTATTAACATTGCATTGATATATTGGATAATATTATTTGAGTAAAGAAAAGTAAAAAGTGGTCTTATACTATTGACCCCCCTCTTAGTATAATCTTTTTTTATTCAATTTGTATTAAGCGGGTTCCTTTAGAAGATTTTAACAACTCAAAGTAAAATATTACCAAAACATAGATGGATTATCATAATGGATATTTAGGGAATTCAACACCATTGTCCAATGGTAATAATTATGTACTTTGGAGTATAAGAATGAAGATTCACCTAATGACACTTGGGAATGATATATGGGAAGCAGTTGAGAATGGATACATATCGCCAGCTACTCCACTTATAGATAAATATGGGAAGCTTCTACATTTGAATAATTCAAAGGCAATGAATGCAATTTTAAAGGGTTTGCATGAAACAATATTTATAAAGGTTATGCATTGCAAATCAGCAAAGGAAAATTGGGATAAGTTGAAAGGTATATGTGAGGGAGACAAAAATGTCAAATTATCAAAGTTGCAAAATTACAAGAGAACATTTGAAGACCTAAATATGAAGGAATTGAAAAATATTATTGCATAACTACTTTATGTGGATGAGGTTGTTAAGTCCATGCAAGGACTTGGGCTTAAAGTTGAAGAAACAAATGTGTGTGATAATATTTTAATGTCACTCCCAAAAAGATATAGTGAAAATATTTCAGCTATAGAAGAGTCAAAAGATATTGAAATTTTTACAAGGGATGAATTACATGGAATTCTAGCAACTTTTGAGATGAGAATAAAAGAGGAACCTATTCCCTAGAAATAAGCAACCTTCAAAGCTACTACGAAGATAAAGGATAAGAATTCAAATTCAAGTAATGAGTCATCCAGTGATGAAGAAGCAAATTATGGTAGAAGGAACAAGGACTCGAGAAAGTATAAAGGTACAAAATCAGTTATATGTTTCAATTATGGAAAATATGGTCATTATTCATCTGATTGTTTAGAGGCTGGAAATAGCAATGGTAAAGAAAAATATGATCATAAGAAAAAGAAAACAAAAAAAAATAGGTACCAAAATAAAAGTAGGTATGGAAAAACCAAGCAAGGAAAGACATTTTTCCAAAGGTATAAGAAGAGTTTCTATGTAGACAAGGTAGGTAAGAACTCAAGTGATAGTAATGAAAGTTCCTCAAATAGTGATGAAGATGAAATTCTATTTTTGGCAGAAGAAAAATAAGTGGTTAGGAAAAGGTCACCAATAATTATCAAGTGTTTTAGATGTGGTAACTTTGGTCATATTTAATATAGTTGTACAAGGAATGGATTCAGTTTTAGTGATGATGAATATGAGGATGCTAGTAAATGTCCATCATAAGAAAGTTTTCTTATGGAAATAGAAGAAGAAGGAAGTGCTTCTAGTGGAAATAAATTAGAAAAGAATGAAGATGATTTCAAAGGCAAAAAAATAGAGGAAGAATCATAGAAAGAAGAAGTTGATCTTGAGGGTGAGCTTATTTATGCCCTTGATGCATTAAGGAAGGTAAGAAAGCAAAACTCAAAAATCAAGATTCAATTTCAAGAATGTGATGATGAGAAAGGAAAGCTTATAAAATATCTAACCAACTCAATAGCCAAGAAAAGAAAGTTTAAATAGAGGTTAGAGGATAAGTTTTTAGAATGTGAAAGGTTAGAGCATGAAGTATATTTACTAAGAAAGGGAGTAAAATAGTATAAATACAAGCTACACAGTTTTGGGAGAAGCTCAAAGAAATTAGATAAAATAATCAAGGTACAAAGATCTTCATCAAATAAAATAGGACTTGGATTTGAATAGGAACAAAGAAAACAAGGAGAGCAGTCAATCTCAAGCTTCAAAGAAGAAGAAGCTTCTAAAGAAGAGAGTGTAACATAAAGTGAGTCTTCTGAGGAAGAATTGAACAATAGAAATTTCAACAAGGAAAGAAAAAATATACAAATGAGGAACATATGGAATAGGAAGCAACATAGGGTAAAATAAACTAAGAGATCAATGGGGTCAAGGCAAGATAGTTTCAATGGACAATGATTCTCATGTCATAGGTTTGGGCACAAGGATACATTGTGTAGGACACATGAAATACATGAATATGGGAACTTCAAAAATAGGCGTCTATTTCAAGGGTATTTCTACTATTGTAATTAGTTTGGTCACAAGGTAATAAATTACAGGGTTCATGATAAGAATGGATATGGCTTCACCAGGAGAAATCCTAAGATGTTTACACCTTTAAAGAATAAAAATATTAAGCATTATAAGTGCAATAATTATGGGCATATTGCAAAGTGGTGTAGAGAAACAATTCTAGAGATAAGCATGAACAGGAACAATCAGAGAAATCAGAAGGATCAGTTGAGAAAGAAGGTGGACAAAGGGAAGGATCAATGCATGCTGGGAGTAGAGATACTCCCACCCTAGAATTAACCACCTCAAGAGGAGGTGTGGAAGGGGCTAAGCTAAGAGTCTCATTATTAGCCCCAAGAACCAAAGATGACCCTTTGCCATTGATATCAAAGATGGAGAGATTTGAGTTAGGGGGAGAGCATTCATTTGGGGGAAGAAGTTTCTTAGGGGGATTAGAACTAGAAAAGATAAAGGAAATGGTAAAAGTAAAATGGGTTTCCATAAATGATAAAGGGGGATATTATTAGAATATGAGCAAGATTTATTGTCATTGATGTTAAGAAGATAACAAGGTTTTTTGTCATTGATGTCAAGAAGAGGATGTCCAAGTTTTGGTGTTATTAATGTCCTCCAGTGGTTTTTCCAATAAGGCAAAGAAGCAAGTTTAATGAAAATACTAATATTATAATATATAATATTATAATATTTTGGTTTATAGGTTGGTTTGCAAAAAAACAAATGCCAAGGATTTATAAAATTATTATTCCTCCAAAATACCCATGTGATAATATTAGGATTAAAATTATTTAAATTTAAATATTTTACTCTAAGTTAAATAATATATCATTGTCATAATAGACCTAAAATCATTTGTCTCAGGTGCATGTTAAATCCAAGTGAATTTCGCAAGAGGAATGAGTGAGCTGAGGTTTAGCGGGTGCAACGGGAGTGAGGGTTTGAATTTTCTAGGTAGGAATCTCAGCCAAGGTGATAGAGGTAGAGCAGGTATGGAAGGGGCAGGTGGGAACCTCAAGCATAGATCAAGCAAGTATCTAGAGGAAGGTGGTCATTCTATGGTATATTTGGAGGTGGGCATCACATGGGGGCCCGATCCTCATCAGAAAGACCCCGATAGAAAAGATACGAAGGACAATGCAGGGCCCAAGAAGTGGCTGTCTTTTGCTAAGACTCTTAGAGGAAAAATAAAGGAGGTTCTATCTCTTCCAACCCTAGTTCCAGTAAATAATAAAATTTTAGCCTCGACAAGTTCCATGAGCCCTTTTATTTTAACGAAAGAATTCTCCCTAGTAGGCAAGTTTTTGGGAGGTAGGCCAGACATGGAGACTTAGGGCTTGGGTGACAGGTAAATGGTAACTGGCAGGTAGCTTGGATTTGGTAGCTCTAACTCGAGGGTTATTCATTATCCATTTTAACAATATGGAGGATTCTAACCATATTTTAATAGGTGGTCCTTGGTTTCTAGGCAAAAGGAGCATTTTTCTCAGATGATGGGGTGAAGATTTCGACCCTGAAAATAAAATATTAACATTGCCCCTATTTGGGTTCATCTCTTGAGTATACCTACCCAGTTCTTCAATGAATATTGGTTGTAGGGCATAGCCAAAACTATAGGGGACTTGATCTCCATTGACCATGCGACCTTGGCCAGGACAAGGATGACTCATGCACAAATTTGTGTAAGTGTTAATTTGAGTAATCAATTGCCAAGGTTTGTGGAACTAGAGTATGGAGAATACTATAGAAAATAGACGATAGAATAGGAGAACAAATTGGCATTTTGTGCAAAATATAAAAATCAAGGACATATGTGCAATTAGTGCCCTAACCTGGCAATGAATAGAGAAAATCAGAAGTAGGAAATGCTAGATAGAGGAAATATGAGGAGTTTCTTGTGCAGAGGTGATTTCAATCAGGAAAACTATGTCTACTAAAAAAATAAAAGAGAGGATGTAGGGTCCCAGCAAGACAAAGGAAAACAATAGGTTTTTGGAAACAAAAATACTCAGGTAAGTTCCAATCCTCTAGTTTCAAATAAATTTTCAATTCTATCCAATATGGGAGTAGGAGGATTATCAAAAGACATGGAAGCCTAGCACCTTCAGGCTAACCTTTATAACTCTCTAGAATCCCCATCTAAGTCAAGATCCTTAAATCCTAATGATAAAATTACTATAATACCCATGGGCATCACAAATTCAAATCCTAATGCACAATCTCTAGAATCCGCATTCAATTCAGGATCCTTAAACCCCAATGCTTGAAATACTTTAAGCCCAGTGGGCATCCCAAATCCAAACCCTAATGTCGAAGAACTTAGGAAGAAATTTGAGGCATTGGAAAATAAAAAAGCTCATCTCCCTGACATCATCACTAGAAGCCAAGTGAATCCTATTGAGGGGTTGTCTTGCAAACAAGGGTAATATAGGAAAAAAGGATAATATTTGGATGTAGGGGTGGAGATATGTGAAACTCTTCAAACTGAGGAATATGGCAGTCCGATTCTGCAACAAATTACCTTCCCTCAGTTTAGTCCTAAACAAACCAAGAGCACTGTGAAGTCTACTATATATTTTGGCAATGAAAAAATAAGAGGGAGAATATCAAATGCTGAGCATCATAAAATTGATAATGGCATTGCGAATGGAAAATAGAGAACTTTGTTTCAACAGGTTATTCTGGGTTCTAAAGACAACAAATTAGGAAAACCCCCTCAAGGGACGGGGAGAGGAAGAAATCCCAAAAAATCTAAATGAATTTCCTCTCATGAAATGTAAGAGGCCTCAATGGCCTACCCAAAAATAGGGAAGTTAGTGCAATAAGAAATCAAGTGAATCCAACTATTATCATGTTGCAAGAAACAAAAATTGATGAGATTTAGTCAAAAAAATAGCAAAAAAAATATGGAATCAAGGGGAGATGGTTTGCAAATCAGCCAGAGGAGCATCTGGAGGCCTTATGACTTTGTGGGATCCTCGGATAGTATAAGGAACCATTATTCAAAAATATGACATGGTTCTTAGTGTTTTATTTAATAAAATAAACAACAACAGGTCATGGATCCTTTCAAATATGTATGCCCCAACTTCAATTCAAGGGAGAGCTCTACTGTGGGAGTACTTAGGAAATCTGAGTGAAATCTTCCATAATGTCCCCTAGATTCTGGCTAAGGATTTTAACACTCCTCTTTACCCTTAAGACAAAATGGGTGGAAATGGACCACCTATCAGGAGCATGGATGAGTTCAATGACTCTGTGAACTCCAACATGTTGATGGATGTAAAACTTAGAGGAGCAAATTATACTTGGATAAATCAGTGGATAGGGTGTCATCTCATTCAAGAAAGGCTTGATAGGTTTTTTATATCAAAGGAGGATACACATTTGTTCGATGATTTGACCCTTAAATCCCTTCCTAAAATTACCTCTGATCATAATCCCATTTTTTTGGAGATCCCTAACTCTCTGTCCTTCAAGAAACCTTTCATATTTCAATCTATGTGGATCAAAAATTCTAGTTTCAGAGATAACTTAAGTCAGTGGTGGCAGTAGCCTGTTAGGGGTAGTGCAACTTTTAAACTTGTTGGCAAATTAAAGTTTGTTAAGGAAAAGATTTGAACTTGGAATAAAGAGGTCTTTGGGAACCTCTTTTAAAATAAAAAATAGGTTGTTGAAATTTTGAAGATAATTGATCAGAGGATCCAACATGGTGATGCTGATGAAACTACTAGCAGGAGGAACGAACAAAACTAGCAAAGTTTCATAACATTTTGGCCTATGAGATAATCTATTGGAGGAAAAAATCAAGGGCTCTTTGGTTGAAATATGGAGATTCAAATTTCAATTTTTTTCACGTCACCATGCTTAGAAACAGAAGTAATAACAAGATAATTTTTTTTTTAAAAGTAGATGGTTCTATTACTCAAGACTTAACAAAAATAAAAAAGGAGACAGTAACTTATTTCAATTCTATCCTTGGTTATGAATCGCAGTGCAATGAGGATGCCACAGATATTCTATTGCAATCCATTCCTAGCATAATAAATGAGGATATAAACCTTAAGCTTCTAGCTCACTTTTTTGATGAGGAAATTAAGTAAGCCTTGTTTAGCATGGAGCCAGACAAAGCCCCGAGACCCAATGGCTTTCCCCATTGTTTCTATCAAGATTTTTAGGACATAGTAAGTGAGGATGTAATTTCTGCTGTCAGAGAATTCCAAGCAAACAATCATATCCCAAAAGGTATCAACTCTATTTTTATTTCTATAATTCCTAAGAAGCAAACCCTTGAATCTATGGCTGACTTTAGGCCAATCAGTCTATGCAATGTTTCTTACAAGATCCTAACTAAAGCCATTGTAAATAGAATGAGAGATATTCTGCCCCGCATCATAGATCCATGCTAGGGAAGATCTGTCCAGGGCAGGTCAATCTTGGATGGAGTTATCACAATTCATGAAGCTCTACACTCTGCTCATAAGACTAAAAGGTCTATTTTTGCCCTCAAGCTTGATATGAACAAAGCATTTGATAGGCTAAATTGGGACTTTTTTATTGTTGTCCTTCTTAAGTTTGGTTTTCACCACCAATGGGTTAATTTGATTAAAGAATGTATTTCTAAAGCATGGTTCTCGATTCTAGTTAATGGAACAACTATTGGTTACTTTCAAAGTCGTAGAGGAATTCGGTAGGGGGACCCTATCGACCCCGTGTTATTCATCATTATGGTAGAAGCTTTAGGTAAAACCATAAAAAATGCTTACATTTCAAGGATAATATCGGGAATAAAAGCAAAATATCTCACTAGGGTTGTTTCTCACCAATAATTCATCAATGATACCCTTATATTGACTAAGGAATCAGTGGCTGAGGACAAAATAATTAAGTACATCTTGCAACTCTATGAGGATGTTGCTGGTCAAAAATTTAATTTCAGTAAAAATAAGTTATATTTCTTGAAAACCCCCATTCAGAGGTAAGGAAGGATTGCAAAAATTTTAGGGTGTCATATAGCAAACCTCCCCACTTCGTATCTTTGTATCTCTCTTTTCATTGGTCCTCCGAGAGAGTCAATGTGGGACAATGTTATTGAAAGAATTCAAAAAAAACTTGTTGGATGGAAAGGTCATCTTCTATCTCAAGCAGGAAAGCTGACCCTCACTAAGGCTTCTCTTCGAGCATTCCGGTCTATTTCCTCTCCATTTTCAAAGCCCTTGTGAAGGTTTTCCAGAAAATTGAGAAACTCCAAAAAGAATTTTTATGGACTGGATCAGAGGAGAAAAAAAGGATACACCTTGTAGGATGGACCAAAGTGTGCAGACACAGGGAAAATGGGGGCTTAGTTCTAAGGAGAATTGGTCATATATATTTAGCTTTACTAGCTAATTAGGTGGTGCATCTCATTTTTGATGAAGAAAATGAATGGACAGCTATCATCAAATGAAAGTATCTTCAAAATATGGAATTTCTAAGTGACCCAGTTCCAATCAGAGGTTCAAATTTTTGGAAAACAATTTTTAATTGTAAGGAAATCATCAAAAAAGGTTTAATATGAGTTTTAGGTAATGGTGAGAGGATAAATTGCTGGAATGATAGGTGGGCTAAGGATGAACCACTGACGCAATATCCTAACTTAGCCCGAATCAGAGATATCATAGAAGAACTCATTGGCAAAAAAGTCTTCGATTATATGGTTGAGGATAGAGGTAGAATGAAGTGGAAACAAATAATAATTCAGGGATTTCAAGTGGAATCAAATGATCTTTGTAACATTCTCGAGAAACAATTTATCCCCATGAGACCCAAGGAAGATGAAGTGGCATGGGCTCCTACAAAAAACGGGCAGTTCACTGTTAAATCAGCTTACAAGATTCTACTTGGTGATGAGGATTTTGTCCTCCAAAAGGACTTAGTTTGGATAAAAAATTTAATTCCAAAAATTGCAATCTTTTCATGGCTGGTTATCCAAGGAAGAATTCTAACCATTGATAATACAATGCATAAAGGTATTTGTATCACTAATTATTGTTATCTGTGCAGGGCTGATTGGGAGACCATTTATCACATTTTCCTTGAGTGTCTTTGTTCCTTAACTATCCAAAGTAGGGTTTTTCAGGCCTTCAATATTTCGTGGGTTAAACCAGCCATTGTACTTGATTTTTTTGTCTAGTGGCCTTGCCCCTTTTCAAGCCAAAGACTTAGATACATATGAAAAATTTGTCTCGATCACTATCTTTGGCAAGTGTGGTTAGAAAGGAACCATAGAGTCTTTAATGAGTCTATCCATGATCATCAAACTATCATTTCCAGGATCCTATCCTTTGTCAATTAGAATGTGAACCTTATCCCTTTTGATAGCTGTAAACCTCATTTGCATGAGACCACGACTGTTCAATCTTTAAGCTTAAACTTTTTAGATGAGTTTGTGCCTAGGGTAGTCAACCCTAGAGCCAATGTTGTGGTCTCCACCTCCTACGGGTTGGTTTAAGCTTAATTTTGATGGAGAAGCTAAGGACAATCTTGGAAGAGTATGCACTGGTGGCATTGTGTGAGATCATAATGGGAATTCAATGCTTGCATTTTTTGAATATTTGGGAACATGGATGAATAACAAAGCTAAATATAGAGCTATGTGGGGAGGCCTTCAAATGACTTAAGACTTAGAAGGAAATTTGATCGTAGAAGGAGACTCTATGTATTTTATAAATCTCCTCAATAATTTTAAAACACCTCATTGGAGGATTAAAACAATTGTTGAAGAGGCTAGGATCTTTTTCCAGGGAAGAAAAAGAAAGGACAGAAAATCCCAACATGTCTTTCAAGAAGCTAACAAAATTGCTGATAAGCTGGCCAATTTGGGTGTCAAATGTGATAGAATTTTAAAATAGGAACATGGTATCCTAAGTGAAGTAGAGGAGCTTATTCAACAAGAATTCCAAGAATGATTGTCAAATTTACCAACAGGGAAGGCACTATAAGTTTGAAGGCTAGGAGTATTCCCGTATCTTTTTTGAATTGGACTCACAATAAAAATTATCTGAGCTATCAGTCTTCATGGATGTTGCTTGGAAATACCACAAAGACTAATGGGGACAGTCACATGTCAGATAACATGGTTCTAAGTCATCTTAGTAATTTTAGGTTGGTTCATATTCACAGGGAAGGAAATAAACGACAATATAAGACTTCAAACTAAAGCCATGTGGACCACCAAATAGCCACCACCATAAATCTAGCCAGTAGGTTCACTTCTCCAAGGCTGATTGGCCAAGATAGTATGTGGTACCAAAGCATGTCATATACGAAAGAAAGCAATTACCAAAGAATTATTAAGAGTAATTGTCAATACAAATTTTGTGGGATTTTTTTTCAGTACTCTGCTATGTGTGTCTGTAGCTTTTTATTTCTCCATTATCTCAAGGAAGGGATTTGTGTCTATTTATTTTTTATAATTATGATGCATATGTGTTTTCTCGGGGTATACCCAAAATGTTTTATGGGAAGTTTCTTTTTGATAACAGGCTATGTGCCTTACCGGATGCAATGGCTTTGGCGGTATGTATATTTTACATATATAGGATCCTTAGTAAGGATATCTTCATCAACAACCCTAGGCTGATTTTTGTAAAAGGTTTTGGGTCAACCTGTAAAACCCGGTATTAATGCTATAGTATCTTATCTACCAAAAAATAATTAAATATATTACCCTAAGTTAAAATTTAAATTTAAATTAATTTAAGCTCCAAAGTCGAATTTAAATTCAAATTAAAGGATCACCGACGTGTTTGGAAATATGGCGCATTGCATATAAAAGGGGGTAAGCTTTACCTTAAAAAATTATCCATGCAAAAATTTGAATGACCAAGTGAAATCGTGCACAGTGATTGAAGAAGGAATATATCACATGTGCTTTAAGGCTTAGGAAGGTAGACAAGGGGATAAAGTCAAGTGGAGTGTTGTTCATATTTCCAAGCACTGGGTAACGTAGTTGGAAGCCATAGGCTATAATAGATCTCTCACAATAGACAGGTCATGGGTTTGACCCACATGATCATTGTTTTACAATGCAGATATGAGTTTGATTTACACTGTTGGTTGAGGGTCAAAAGGAAGGAATGCACCTTACCTTTTGCGTGAGGGCACGTAGCCCACTTAGTGGGTGCATGTTGTGTGGAGGCACTTGAAAGAAGGGGATTGAGTTTTCAAATCCTACCAAGTCATTTTTTGTGTGGTTTACAAAGGTATGTGCTCACATTTGCTAAGGTTAAAGTTGCATCCAAAAATTGAAAGGTGTGAAAATTAATTTTTAATTTTCCCAAAGTTTTATTAAGTTAAAATTGCATAGTGGGAAAAATTAAAAGGGTTTATGATCTATAAGAGGGAGATACAAGGGTGAGTAAAGTTTTAATTTTGTGTTTAAATTTTTTATTTTTAAAGTTTATAAAAGGAGTAATAAGGTATGTCCAAAGTGTTATATGTTATATATTGAAATAAATATATATTGTGAAAATAGTCTTGAAAGGAGAAATAAGGTTTAGTTGAGATTTTATATTTTGGCATGGTGAAATATTTTTCAAGGAAAATATTGAGGATATATTTTTGATATCTAACCATTGATATTGTCAAAGAGGTTGAGTGTGATTGATACAAATTTTGAGGTCATTTCTCCATCAATAAAAAGGTATGGGCAAATCTTCCTTGTGAGTAAAATATTGTTGGGTTGAATGTTATGAATTCTAAGTTGGAGTGAAAAGATTTTTTTTGATAAGCATTATTGAGTAAGCGTTTATGTGTATGATTGGTGATTGTTTGTGAGAATATTTGAGTGAGATATTGAGAACTATCTTGAACTAGGGTTTGTAGAAATATCATGAGTATCATTCAGGGTTATGCATATTGGTTATTTATAGCCAAATTGGCTGAAATCAGTATTTTCAAAATTTAGAATTGGCTAATATTTGCAACCCTTGACCAGGGCCCATTAGCCAAAAAAAATTCGGTGTAATTTTTTTGTGGTCGATTCACACCAATTTTATAATAATTTGACCATTTAAGTTTAACTTTACAATATTGCTCCTAATAATAGTGAACCTTCTACATGCATTTGGACACTATTCACATGGATTTCAAAACTGATTCACAAAATTTTTATAGATACATTTTGGGACCGATCCCTTATGCATAACCCTAGACTATCATTGTTATGTGAAAATTTTTTATAAGTATTATTGGAAATATTTGAGTAAACCTTCATGTGCATGATTAGGGTTTGTAAAAATAACATGAGTATCATTGTTATGTGAATGAGGATTCACCTTGAGTCAAGGATTGAGATTCATAGTGTGAGTTTTTGGAAACACTTGTTTAGGGTTTGTAAGCAAGATGTGTTTCATTGAGTGATTGATTGAGTGAAGTTGGTTGAGCATAGTTGATTGAAAGTGTTGGAGTGGTATTTCAAAGTTTTATGAAATAAATTGTTTATTATTAATTGATTTGAAGAGAGTTTGGAAGTGATTGAGTGTTGAGTGAGAGTGAAACATATTGAGTCTCTAACCATTATCCATATGTTTCTATGGTTAAATTTTTTGAAAGTGATTAAGTATTGTTCTGAGTGTGAAAACATATTGAGTATCTAACCATTCTCTATATGTTTTTGTGAGATTAAAACAAGATTCTATGTAAAACAAGATTGAGTTGATTTGAAAAAGCTTCTATGAAAGATAATGAGTAAATTTGAGTAAGTTCTACAAGGAACTTAAGGACAGATTTGTGTGAGATTTTGTGGAATCTTACAATCAGATTTGAGGTAAGTCTTAGTGAAGATTTATTGAGAAGATTGGGCAAGTTCTAGTGAGGACTTGTTGAGCAGATTTGAGGTAAGTCTTGGTGAAGACTTGTGGAAATATTAGTGTAAGCTTTTGTGGAAACATACAATGCATAATTTAGGCAAGTATTTGAGAAGACTTGTGAGCAGTGTTGATTGATTGATTTGTTCAAACCTTGAGTTAAGGTTTGGGGCAGATCTAGCATAGTTGATTTGGGATTGGATCAAACTTTGTGTTAAGTCTTGAGGACAAATTTGAGGACAAACTTTACTGCATATTTGAGGACAAGTTTGTGCCAGATCAAATATAGATATCAAGTAAATTTTTGCTAGACCGAAGGACTATGTTTAGTGAAGATCAAAGACAGAGATTGAGCAGATTTGTGATAGACTGAAGGACTATATTTAGTGTAGACCAAAGACAAATATTGAGCAGATTTATGCTAGACAAAAGGATTGTATTTAGTGTAGATCAGAGATAGAGATTGAGCATATTTGTGCTAGATCAAAGGACTATGTTTAGTGCAGATCAGAGATAGAGATTGAGTAGATTTGTGCTAGACTGAAGGAATGTATTTAGTGTAGATTTGAGACAGAGCTGAGAGCAACCTTTGGAGGTGATAAATTAGAGGATAGTAGTATCCAGTGGATAGAGTTCCATTATCCAAGTCAATGAGGATAGATATATTACGAGTGAGAACAAAGTCTTCTATGGATAGATATCCACAAGCCAATGAAGTGGAGATAGTAGGATTCTAGAGGATCACCAACCAGAGTAGAGAATAAGGAGTTTTCCTATGAATAGAGATCCACTAATCAGCTTATGGGATTGGTGTCTCCTATGGTTTGGTGCCCACAATCTAGATAAGGGGATTGGTGTGTCATTTGGATAGATGTCCATAAATATTGTAATAGGGAAGGATTCTCATGAGATTTGTTGAGAAAATTATAGTTAAATATATTATTTGTGGAGTAGCCCATATTGGGTGAACCACGTTAAATTGGTGTCTCTATTGTGTGGTTATTTATGCATTACTCTGATTACTACAATTGACATTGCATTGATATATTAGATAATATATTTTTAGCAAATAAAAGTAAAAAATTGGTCTTATATTTTTCATCCCCGACTCTTAGTATAAGCTTGTGTTCTTCACTTTTTTCATGTAAATATTGCGATGTGAGATTTTATAAATGGAAAAGCCTTCCAATATTTAAATTATTATTATTTTTTTGTTGTACTACAAGACAATTTTTCTTCTTCTAATGTTTTTATAGTCAAGTGAAAAATAAATTCTAACTAAAAAATGCTTTGATACCACTTGTGGTTGGTGAGTACGTATATCTATATATATATGTCTAATGTTGTTATAGTCAAGTGAAAATAAATTCCAACTAAAGAAGGCTTTGATATGTCTAAATAAGGTTGATATATATACAAATGATGTCCTTAGCTAACTTTAAGTACCTATATTATATACTGTATATGGCCTTTACAAAGAGATACAACAATTTAAACACTATAAGATGTGCTATGGTATCTAAGGATAGGTGTATGGGGATACAATATTATGTTGTATATGGGTATTATAGACAGTTAGAATTAGCCACATATAATCAAAGGTTGATTAAATTTTAATAATGATTGTAATAAGGGTTTAAGATTAAATTGCCCAAAGTAGCATTACAAGATAAATATATAAACAAGGGATATTGTCATTGTAATGGTCATCATTCATATCAAATATTATCTTATAATTATATTTTCCCATCTAGTGGAGTCCCATATTGGGAGATCTTATAGAGTTATTTATTATTTAAAGATTATTATTCATGTTGTCCTACCTTAAGTATATTGTCTATCTTTGTCTCATTGTATGGATTGTTGATATGTATAATTATTTATGGATGGACAATTTGTTATTTCAATATATGGTGGATGGTTTATGTTACCAAGAATAAAGTTTCATAAAAAATGGTATTAGAGCAATGGTTTTGACAAAAGTGGTGATTGTTTTGGTAAATAGTAGAATTAGGGAGATTCTTAAAGAAATTGTGTCATTTTTTAGGAGCCATATCTTTGTGCAAAATTATACAACTTAAACAATTCTTGCACCATTTGGTTCAAAATTAATTTTTTTTTAAATAAATGGTCATCTAAACAAATTTCAGTAGTATTTATAAAGATATAACCATGATAAGTTAGACACATGGAATAGGGATAGTGATGTTTTTCAAATAACATATTTTCCAATAAATAAATTTGAGATATTTTTTGGTTGGGATAAATACATCTTCTATTTTTGATGTGTTTGTAGAAGATTTAATGGGGTTTAATTTTCTATATGGAATTTTAGCTTCAAATTAGTAAGGAGATATATATTTTTATAAAAACCTACTGTGCACTATATTTGTTTTGTTATTGTGTGAAATCATGGATTTATATATTTTTTCTCAAGAAGTTGATATTGATGTTAAAGAATGGGGGAAATATTTTAAATTCTTGTATTTTATTGATTTTTGTTAGAAATTTACGTTTATTTATTATGTTAGAGGAGAATCTCATGGTTGGTTTAGTATTTTTCTTATGGCCCATTTATAAACTAACTTAAGGGAAAATAGATCAACCATTCTTAAATAATGGAACCCATAGGAAAATATATCTAGTTTGAAATATACTCTTAATAGCTATATAAAACAAAATAGGCTCAAATATGAATTGGTTGAAGGAGAAGATAAGAATTATAGTGTGCAGGATGAGGGAACCACACATTTGATATAAAATTGTATAAATATTGGTCAAAGGATTTATTTGAATCTAAAAATTAATTTTCGAAGGTTCATAACTACATTAAAAAAGAAAAGGTTATTTTTTCCATAAACCCTAGAAACATGTTTAATTTTATTATTAGTGCTTTGTCTAAGAGGTTTTAGGTTTAAGCAATAAAAAATAAGGACACACAAATTGAGGGTAAGAATGCTAAGATTTTTTAATATTTATATAGAAAAATATGCTTTACATTCATATATTCATGTTATTAAGATGTATGATGTGGATATTTTCTTGGTTATCCTTGATTGGATTCTTTATATATTGTTAATATTCATGTGCAAATGAAGTTCCTAATGTTATGGTAAAGCAAAGAAGAAGGTAACTCTTCAGGATATTTATTATCTTAAGGAGCAAGTATCCAAGGATAAGCAAGAAGTAGTTATGGTAGGGGAACAAATTAAAGAACCACCAAACAAATTAAAATATAAGTCTACAACAAAGCTAGAAATAGAATAAAATATTAAATAGAAACAAAATTCAAGGAAGCATTATTAGAATAGAATAAGGATGCACCAAATAAATGGTACATGAGTGAAGAGCATGAGGAAGAATATACAAGAAATAAATAATATATTAAAATATGAGAGGAAGAAAAACACTAGGTTATAATTGCAGTATATTGACACCCAAACCAACACGAGCAACAACATTCATGGAGGTATAACATAGGAAATAAATATTATTATAGACCTACAAGTAGTTAAAAATACATAAATAATGGTATTCTTTGGCAATAAAATTATAGTAATTCTAAAGTTTATAGTGGTGCAATAACATCATGCAACCAAATGAATAATCATTTTGAATATTGAATTAGGGAAATAGAAGCATGGAGCCAATGGAGAAAATATGGATATTCAAGAGATATAATATTAGCTTGGAATCATTAGAGACCACCACCAATTAAAATTTCACTTTAATGAATGGATATAAAGATTGGTACCATGGACCAACATTGCTCAAAATATCATAGTATTTAGTTTCTTCTCATATTTTGAGGATAAAATATTTGTAATGGGGATGGAATGCTATGGTACCTTAGTATAGGTATATGAGGTTATGATAGTATATTGTAAGTGGGTATTATGGATAGTTGGAATGGGACACACATAATCCAAGGTTTATTGTACCATAATATATATTAAAATGATGAGTGGGATAAGGGTTTTGAAGTTAGCCTCCCAAAGTAATAGGTATGTTAACATTGTAATGATCATAATTTATATTGAGTATTATTTTGTAATTATCTTCTCTCATAGAGTGACCTTATCATGGGAGATATTTTTGAGTTATCCTTTCTTGATAAGTATTATCGATGTTGCCTTTCATTAAGGGTATTTTATATCTCTGTCACATTATCTAGATTGTTACTGTGCATAATTATTTATGGATGGATGATTTTTTATTTTTGTATATAATGAAGGATTTACGTTAATAAGAATAAAGCTTCATAAAAATATAAATACTAATTAGAACCATACAAAATAAGCTATTACCAGATATCAAAATGACAAGAAGTCAAAATAGAATTAAGAAAAAAACAAGAAGCCTTCAAAAATCTAACATGTGATATTTGTAAGAAAGAAGTACATATAGGATATTATTAATATATTCACATCAAGAATCTTTAGGAAGTAGCAAGAAAGGAAAGATTTAATGTTGCTTGCTTTTATGCACAAGTTGAGGATAACTTTGTTAAAGAAACCTTAGACACATGCAGTTTCTCATTTAATATGTTTGACATCCATTTCTTCTAATGAGTGGAATACAAATTCAAGGGCAAATAGGAACATGATGAAGCAAAAAATATCCTACAAGGATAAAATAAATCACATTAATAGGAGCATGATGTCATTAGTGATAATTCTTTATTGTAGGTTGCAGGATGTGGAGAGATCAACATTAGATCATCTTCTCATTATGAGGTATTTCATGTCCCTAATGTTAGCCCTAATATTTTTCCTATTTATTATATTATCCATACACATTAAAATCTAGAATTATGGCCTAATAATTGGGTAATTGAGGATATACATAATGAATATAAAATTATTGCTTCTCGTTATTGTGATAATTCATATCAAATTTATAATTTTGGAGAAATACCCACCTCTTCTATTTCTCCTCCTAGGAAGAAATAATTTATTGCTATGGTTACACATGGAGATGGTGAGAATAAAAGGTGGCACCATAGACTTTAGTGTCTAAATTATTGATATGTGAGATACATGAGTCATCATTAGATGGTTATTAGAATTTTGCATATATCTCTTCCAAGTGGTGGCTGTGAGAGATGTATTATACGAAACCATCATACAAAAATATTTTCAAAAGGGACTATGAGACATGCTTCTCACCCCTTGAAGATCATATATAGTGATATTTGTGGACCTTTGGGTACACCATATCTTTTTGAAAATAGGCACTACATCCTTTATGTTAATAATTTTTCTATATATGTGTGGTTGTATACTATTTATACTAAGGATAAGGTATTTGATAGATTAAATACATTTAATTCTCTAATATATAATCAATTGGCTATAAAAATCAAATGTCTTAGGATAGATGAGAGAGGTGAATATATAAGGCATGTCTTTCACGATATTTGAGCTTCTAATGGGATTACATATCATAGGATAATTCACTATACTCCTAAGAATAATGGTATGGCTAAAATTAAATACAAGGTGATCATGGGTATAGCAAATTAAATTATTCATGCAAAGGGATTAAAGCATAAATTTTAGGATTAGGATGTCATATGTGTAGCATACATAATCAACGAGGTTCCTACAAGGGTTGTGCCTGAAAGGAAATCTCCTGAGAGATTGATAAAGGATAAGCCACATGTGTCTATTTTCTATATCCTTGGGTCTTCAACATGGGTTGACATCCAAAACTATCTCTAAAATGAAATACCAAAGAGTAACAAATTATCTTTGATGGGTATTTATATATCTAAAAGGTATATCCCTTTTATGATCCTTAGAGTTGTAATAGTTTGATTTATATAGACATAAAATTTTATGAGGTACTTATAGGTGCCCCTTCTAGCCCACCACTTAAGCTTTTCACAAATGGCGATCCTGATCTTTTAACTGGTTTAGATTTAGCTATTTGTTCAAATATTTTGGTAGGATCTTTTCCATTAGATAATTTTTTCATCTTCATATTTGAGTGGAGATATATTTCCAATTGATTTTATTACATCATGAGTGACTATTGATAGCACCCTTGTTTCTATATTCAAGGCATATCAAGTAGGATACATCAAGTTATACTAATAATATTTTGCATGATGAGGCGAGTATTTATATTGAGTTGGACTCTTCAATTGTAGCTTCTAATGTTGATTTTCCATAATATGCACTTCAATCATCCTTAGTTCATCCAAAAACCAAGTGGATTAACATTATTTTGAAGGATTATAACTCAATTATATCTCTATAACAACAATGATAGGTTCTATCTCTAGCATTTGTCTCAAAGGTTTTTCATTCTCAAGATCCTCTTACATATTCTTAGGCTAAGGGCTGAACAAAATGGAAATATGTTATGCTTACATAGTATGAGTCCTTGATGAAAATAATTTCATGGAAATTGGTTCCTCTTCCAATAGAAAATATTTAGTTGTATGTAAATGGGTCTATAGGACCATGTACACTCTAAATGGCCAAATGGAGAAGCACATGATATGCATTGTTTCTAATGTATTATTTCAATAGAAGGTAGTGGATTATTTTAAGATATTTGTACCTATGGATAGGATGAACTCAATTAGGATGATTTTATCTATCATTGTCTCATATGGATGGAAGGTATACTACATGGATGTAATGATTACCTTTCTATATTGGGTATTTTTATAGAGATCCACATGTAGAAACTACCTAGCATTGATTTTGAGGGACCTAATCATTTTATTTATAATATGATCAGTCCTTGTATAGACTTAAGTAGGTTTCTCATACATGGTATGAGAATATTTATTCTTTTTTATTAGTTATGGGTTTTAATGATGTCAGTGCAAACATGTTATTTATATTAAATATGAATATAAAAATAATTAATGTTTTTTTAATATATGTATTATCATCTCATAATTGGTAGATCTCATTCTCTTCTCTAGGATATAAATTCACAACTTTGTTGCACTTTATAAATTATATATTTGTGAATTTTATACTACTTTTTGGGATTCGTTTTGATAAAACATATTCTTTTGGGTATTTTTATATTCTTTTGGGTATTTGAAAAAAATTATTTTCCCACCATTGGATAATGTAAGCATATATCAACATGATGCATGCACACACGTGTTTTTCACAAAGAAAGAAAATATTCCCTAGAATATTATTTTGTATTTTCCTTTTCAAAATATGAAATTTAGGATTTTGGAGAGAAAAATAATTATTTTAAAATACAAAAATAAGGAAAATAGAGGTAGAATGAGCAAATTTTTTCAATAGGGACCCCCTAAAATTTCACAAAGAATACATAAAAATCAATGGTTTATTTGTGCATAACATGGTTTTTCATACACAACCTTTTTTTTGAACATAACCAACTAGGGCATTCTCTGACACCTATGTAGCAAAAATATTATTAGACCATTTAAAAAGCTTTATCAAACTAAATCATAGGTGGTTACTAGGCGTGAAATCCTATCGACGGTTTCGCTAGGACCATGGTTTATCTAAAATAGTCCAACCTCTTATTTTTTCTTTCATAGTGGTCAAATAATGTATCCTCTCATCTATGTTGCTATTGAACAAAAGAAGGAAAAGGAGAAGAGAAAAATATATATTTTTAAAAATCCATTAAAGACATAATATTTTAAAAAGAAACATAAAAAATTCAATCCTAAAAGTAGGGCATCCATATGGATAAAAATAAAAAGAAACCAAAATGATTATATAACAATGAGAGGAACAAAGGAACCAATATGTGAAAATTTTCTCTTAGAACAAATCTCCTAAATGATATCCTTCCAATCCAAGTGCATCTAGGGCTTTTATCAAAAGCCCTTCTTTTAGTCAAATTGTTAGTCTTCCAAAATTCTTCTTAAATACTCCAAATATAGTTACCATTGGGAGAATCCATAGAAGCTAAATAATTAACAACTAGTAATCAACTAACAAAGATTCACACCAATTATGATACCATATTTATTTTTAGAGTATTTTCCAAAAAGGAACAAAATCATCACATTAAATAGTATTTTTGAAAATAAATATATACAAAGTAATATACACAATATATGGGGGTGTCCATCAACACCAATACAAATAGAATTATATTCCAACCAATAATGAAATAGTTTGTATGATGGGGTATTTATATTCAAATACAAGTTACCTTTAGTTCAAGGTTGAGAGGAAAACCTTAAAGATAACAAAATATTATCAAATATTTTTTTAAAGGTTTAGAAGGGTCCAAAGGGCTTATATGAGCAATACAATATAAAAGTTGGTTATGGCCTTAAAAGAAGCTTAACCACAACATATTTAATTATCTATAATCTCACCACTCATATTTTTTAGATTTAAGCATATAAACTATGTAAATGCAACTATTTTTGGATTAAGTTCTCCATAATTTATTTAAATATGGTAATAATGTAAACTTTGGATGATGTCTCAACTATGTTAGTCTTAGTATTATTAAAAAAACTTAGCTTTAAATTCTTCCTTCTCTTCAATTATCACTCTTCTCCATGAGTGGGCCTAACAGTAATACCATGGAACTCTAAGTAGATGTTTCAGTATTTGAATCCAATGGGGGCTAGAGTTGTACACTGTACTTTGGTAAGTAGATTTTGGACAGATCATCATATGTTGGGTAAACAACATTATCTATGAGTGTCATATGGTATGGCATATGGCCTCATAGATGTTAAAAAATATTTTACTTTACCCTTAGCTTTATGTTTGGATGAATTTTAATGCCTCTACTATTTCTTACATAATTATGCAATTTATGGTGAAACTAACCAATTACCATTTGTTCTTCCTTTTGAAATCATACAAAATACATAGAAGTACACAAATACTAAACATATAATAGAATATGGAGGTCTATATGTTAAATATTTTTAGACTATGACCATCAAAAAAGGATATTACATCATCTAAAATCTATATTTATTCAAAATACAAAGTCATAAGCAACAATATTCCTAATGTACAATATTCATTATCTACTTTCAATGGTTTCAATTTTAATTCCTCTTTAATAGACTTCTCAATATATTCTCCTAGATTTTTTTTTTTGATAAAAAATATGACCAATTATTTAAAATCATGTTTAACTCCTCAATCATTAATAATAATAAAACCAATGCTAACTTTAAATATTAAGTGGTCATGCCAAAATTCTTATGTTTTATGCTACCCTTCTTATTTAATCACCCTTTAGTTATAAAAATCAATAATAGATGTTAAATTTATACTTTTTTTTTTATAAATACACGTATCCATGTCTTATTTTTATGTGTATAGTACATGGCTTATTGAATCAAACAATTAATACATAAATTGCTTGTCCAAAAAACTTAGTATACTATAAAGGATATCCTTAACATGACATTGCAAAATAATATTAATAAAATTTCAAAGGTTTATATATATATATATATATATATATATACCATCATAAATTATCACCATAATTTATTTAAAATATTCAAGCAATTCCATGTAACTAACACTTATGATATCTAATATAATACCACAAGTCAAAATTATACCACAATAAAACAAACAAATAATTATTAATAATATTAAAGATATACTTAATTTAAACTTTAAAAATAAATTTATTTTTCAATCAAATTATCAGATCTATAATATAATTGATTATTACTACTTAAGACTTTAATGTATATTATTTTGTTTGTTCTATAACTATTATGATGGCGTTGCTAAGTTTATTTTAGGTGTTTAGGCTTCTTTACTTCACCCATTTTCTATATGTGAGTCTTTAAGTCTATAATGGTTAAGTAATTTGATTTAAACGATTTTCACGTGTGATATAACCTCTTAATCTTAAATAAATAATTTTTATATAAAATTTTGTTTAAATTATTTGAAAATCACTTGTATTGATTTTTTTAAATAATAAAATATTTAAAATTAAAATTACTAAAATAAAATACCAATAATATATTATAAAAAAACTTTAACCATAATTTTTAAAAGATAAATAACTATTAAATTTAATATTTTAGTATAACAATACATCTTGAAAAAAACTTATTGAAAAACAATAAAATTTGAGTCTTAAAACATTCACATAATCATATAATAAATATAGTTGTTATGGTTCGCTTTAAGAAGTTCAAATGTTCTGGATCCAGATGAGGATTACGTGGAACTACCTGAAATGACACTTTACCTTCCAGAATGCTTACGCTGGACAAAGACTCATTCGCTGCAATAACGTGACTTCTCAGAAAATAATGAGTGTGGCTGAGCCCATCGTAAATTAGGCGCGGAGGAAATGCCGTCCTAAGTAATGCTCCCTGTAAAAGCCGTAATTTTTAAAAACCACGGAGAGGATAACACCTGAAAGGTTTTATATAAAATAAAGAATCCTCAATTTTACAAACGAGGACTTTTCTTCATGCTGTTCTTTAATCGAAAAAGTAAGGTGATTTATAACGTTGACTTTCAACGTAGAAATTGACACCTTAGGATGGTCAAACAAATATTTAATGTCTCGTATATTGTGAACGAAATTCAAAATCGTTTATAATTAATATAATTAAATATTTGATACATGCTAGACATGTACAAATTGTTCATTTTCTGAGGCATTTATAATCCACATTCAAACATGCGTTTCCTTTAAATAGTGTTATTTTTCTGTTAATATATATTTTGATATTGTAAGGGGAGGCTTCCACAGTTGCACCCAGGTTGAACGTTCTTTTCGATTAGCTTTGACAACTTTAACGAAACATAAATAATGAACGGACAGAACACTTTGAAGTTACTCTTGTCTTTAAATTATTCTCTCTGAATAATTATATGAACAAAAATTGATTATGGACGCAAGAAGCCAACCACCTGCTCCCCTTAGAAAAGGAAAACTGAGAGATTCTCTTAATGTCTTAATCAATACAGACAATATAATACATTTTGAATTCGCCTCTTCAAAAATTAATAATCCCCAGATAGACCAGTTCCAATATCGAAACATCCATCGTTATGAAGTTATCTTATCTTATTCCAATAACACATATAACCAAACTAAGAGAGTAGCCTTGACGTTTTCTACATACAACCTGCTCCCTCTGATTGTTGCAGTCCGAATACATTTTATATCCTTTTTATGTGACAAGCAAGAAAGCTCGCTCTGATTGTTGCAGTCCGAATACATTTTATATCCTTTTTATGTGACAAGCAAGAAAGGACTTCTTCACTCTGACCAGCAGATATTTAATGGACGCTCGAGTGATTCCCAAGTTAACTCCTACAGCTGTAATCAAGAGGCATTATCTAAGGACTTCGCAGCCGCCATGGTGAAGATGGGAAATATCAAAGCCTCTCACTGGTTCCGAAGGACAGACCTGAAAGAATTGTAGGAAACCTAACTGAAGTGCCCTGTTACATAATGTTTTATGCTTATAGTTGATGAACGAAAATAAGCTTACGAATCTTCGGCATCTTGTGAGCTTGTTTACTCACCAGGTAGGCAGAGATAGAAAACTGATAAAAGAATAATCATTATCCTTGTTTCACGAATATTATGTTATTGTTCACATTGTAGTCCAGCGATATTATTGTGATCTTTGGGGATCTTGACAGAAAATAAACATATAAAAGGATAAAATAATAATCATTATTGTCTTTTGTTGAATGTTATGTTATTGTTCAGTTAGTAATCAGCTCTGAACTGCAACATGTTATTGAGGTAATGAGCAAAGGTTCTTGGTTTATTAGAAATACACTTTTAGTTCTTCAGACCTGGAATCACAATTTTACAATCTCTATGGATGTTTTTGTATGTGTCCCTGTTTGGATGGAATTCTCATGTCTTCCTTTTCCCCTTTGGTAATTCCTGCGACAACTTGTCATGTCCATTGGCAAGTATGTGTGCATGGAACCAAAAACATTCTACATTGTGTGGCCTTACAAACACATTTGCATTGAAACTGATCTCTCAAAGAACCTCAATAACTCGATTTATATTTAGGTTGGTGAGACCCATTTTCAACAACAAGTGGTCTATATAAATCTCCCCAACACTTGTTACCATTGTCAGTCCACAACTCACAAGATAAAAGACTATCCTTTTATGGAGGATTGGTTAAAAAATCAATATCCAGTAGAAGCATCAATGTCGTCGATCACAATTCAATTTGCCTCTCTCTTTAATGGAAGGGAGGAATGGTTGTTTTTCACCAAGAAAAATGGTAAAGAAAATCAACCATGGCCTTCTATGAGAGCTAGTAAAAAGGAGTCTAAACTGAACTCTCAACGAGGGAGCTCTAATGAAGTTACTACAAAAGGAATTTTTGTTTATACTCTTGTAGGTATCTGTAATAGTAGTACCCAACAAGTTTTTCCCAAATCCTCAAGGATCCCAGACAACTTAGTTGATGGGTATGCTAGAGTTTATCCCCTCAAGCAAATATCTTGTCTCTCCTCCTAGTTCATCTAGTGAAGTTCCTTCATAGAATTCTTGTCTCTTTCATATTCTAGTTAGGGATTCCTTGGGTATCCCTCTAAAAGAAAAGATTTATAGGGAAGACCATAATAGGTTTCTCATAAATACTTTTGAATCTTTGGAATATTTAGAGGATTTGATGTTATCAAAGAAAATATGCTCCTTGATCATGTCTCATGAAGTGCATGTCCTAGAATATCATGAGTTTGATAGATCTTAGGTGCAAGTACAATGTGCATAAGGATCTAGATGACTTTAAGATCAGATTTGGTAGTATTGTTTTTTATACCTTTAGGAATTCAAAGTCACTAAATTCATTCTATCAAGTACATACTCTTTTCTATGGTCCTGAGGCCACATCTTTCATACAATGCATGACACATTAAAAGGAGAGACAACCATCTACCTTTCAAAATACTACCATTCCAAGTTGATATCTTGGTGATGTGACTCTTCCAATCATGTTGTCTAGGTTGTGATGGAGATTGATGTTCATATCCTTATTGTGCTCAACTTCTATGCATTTGATGATGCTAATGACAATTGTGCACTATGATAATGGATGATACTCTGTCTCCCCCTCATTTGGTTACTTTACAAGGACATCAATATGATTGAATTTTTGTATGACAAGGTGGGTGTTCTTCCCATGCGGTGGTCTATCGAGAAAAGAGAAGCATGGATTTTCATGAAATAAATTTGGGGCTCTTTGACACCAATAACTACTTATTACACTCTTTATTCCTTACCAATGCTTGGTTCACATGGTCTAACAACCATTAGGGTGAGAGTCATGTGTCAAAAATATTACATAAAATGATTCTCTCAAATTCTAATATTTTCTCCTTTGAGTGGTCCTTGTCTTTTTCTCTCTTTGTCTATGTCCACTTTGAGCTTTGTTTGTCTAGCCATTCTTCCATTTCATTTTTTATCCTAGTTTCATGCACCCTCCTCCTCTTTTCTAGTAGCAATTTTACCTTAGTACTTCTATTCTAGACCACCTCATGTTGAGAGTCTATGTCATAAAAATTTGGAACCTAGTCCCTAGACCAAAAGGAGCTTTCAATTGGATTTATTGGTGGAACATTGCTATCTACTACACTACCAACTTTCTGCACTTGCTAGGGTGCAATATTACAAAGCTTTGTCATCACTCCAAAACTAATCTCAAACAAGATTTGAAGGTGGCCTCAACTTAGTTGTAGTTAAATCCTTTCAATGAGGAAGTTTAGATGAACCTTTCGACTATCAAACACCAACTTCTAAAGGTAGAGCACTATGATGATAGATAGGCACATATCAAGGTAAGGTTACACTAGCTTAAAATTGATGATAAAGTAACCAAGGAGTTATTCGAGCGCTTACATCCTCACAATCAATTTTTGGGTATACAAACCCTTAAAATTAATGGAGAGCATTTTTTTTTAGCTTTCTCATATCCTCTCTAATTTTTAAGAACATTACCATACTCTGTTTGCACCTCAGTCCCACTCCCCTCAATATGACCTGGCTCTTAACTCCTAGCTCTCTTTTATCCCATTGACCATCTAAGCAAGAGCTTCATCTAGATCTTTTAAAGAGAGTTCCTTTTCATAGGAATATTTTTGAGACTCAAAAATATTCCTATGAAAAGGAACTCTCTTTAAAGGATATAGATGAAGTTCTTTCTTAGATGGTCAATGATAAATACCCTAGTCTTGATGGTTTTCCCTATGACTTCTACAAGTCCCTTTGGGACATTGTTGGGTCTCATCTTCTCAAAGTTTATTAGGATGTCTTCTCTTGGGGTTCTCTAGGCCGTGTTATTAATCAAGGTATTATTAAATTTATCCTCAAGGATGGTGATCTAAAAGTTATCAAAAATTGGAGGTCTATTAATATCCTTAGAGTTTCCTATAATATCATCACCAAAGCCTTGGCTTTACGTATCTATCATATCATTTCCATAATCATGCACCCACAAATAATTGTATTTATTCAAGGTAGATTCATCCTTGAAAACATTATTACTATCTGGGAAAACATGGAGTGGGCTCATAATTACAAAAAACAATTCAAGTTCATCAAAATCAACTTTAAGAAATTATACAATAAGATCAATTGGTCATTCATTTTGGACATGCTTAAAGATCTTAGTTTTGGGCCATCCTTTATTAGCTATGAGGAGATATTGTTTACTGAGGTTTTGGCTATTTTTCCATTAATAGGTGTTAGTCTCACAATGACACTGAGAGGGGGGGTGAATCAGTGTAGCTCTTTAAAATATAAATCTTCAACACTCAAAGCCAAAATAATGAAAACATAAAACCAAATAAAGCAAGTATAACAAGAGAACATCACACAACACAAGATATACCGAGGTTCATCGATTTGGCTACATCCTCAAAAATGACTATTTGGACTCCCATACAAATCCAGCCTTTGCAAAGCACCAACTTTATAATCAATCCACCAGCACCCACTGGAAGGAGCACCAACCCCTGATTATCTGCACCAATAGAAAGGAGCACCAACCCTTGATTTATCTACACCAACAGAAAGGAGCACCAACCCCTCTACCAAGCACCCACTTGATTTTGATATTGATAATAAAATGACATATATGAATGTCTTCACTAAAACCAAAACCCTCTATGGTCTGTAAGCTCAAAATCTAAAACTTTCTATTTCACCCAGTATAACATCCCTCTCTCTGCATTACTCAAAATTTGAATCTTCTCTTATCACAAAAAAAATTGATTATTCTCTTAGCTAATTCTACCAATTGCTAAACACTTTTTTGCTATTATGAAGCACTTTGTCTGCGAACTCCTCTCAAAATTTAAGCCAAAATGGATATCATATGAGAAAGTTATGCCTAAAATACTAAAGTGACATTTTTCACCACTCTCCACACACTTCTCTCTACACAAAATAAAGTCTCCACTTTTCAATAAAATCACTTATCACTTAAAAAGCACACACTTGCATTCTTTTTTCCTTTTCAATTTAAAAAAAAAAAATTCTTTAATGAAGCTTCTTAAAACAATATAACTTCATTTTTTTCTTTTGAGAAGGCATTTCGTCAAACACGTCACATGCAAAGAATTGACACATTACTCGTTCTCCTACTTAGGAGCCACATGACACCTCAAACCAAAAATGAAAGATGCTCTATTTGATGCCTTAAAGGTGTAACAACACTGAAACCGAAACTCTGGAGACTTTGCAAGGTCAAAACGGCCAACTGAAGGATTTTGCATAAGTGGAACAAATTGACATAAAAGTGACCTGTACCATTTTTGCAACAATCATAACTCTCACCTCGTAACTCCATTTTCTTAAAAAATTGAAATGTAGAATGTATACAATATTGAATACATCCAGTCCAAATATTGTTGTATAACTCCTTACGGTTCACCTGTACCACCTCTACGAAAACTTCTGCTGACACACTTTTTCCAAAAAGAGCGTTTTTGTGACAGTCTTGCAACGCTTGTAACATTCACCTCGTTTTTCCATTTTTGTGGAAATTTGGAAAAAATGTTCTTGAAGATAATGAACACCTCCAGTTCGAATTTCACTATATGTAGACACCAAAACAGCACCAATCCGATTATGTGACCGCAAACACTGATCGCTTTGACAAACACAACCCCCAGGGCAGCCCTCAGAGGTTAAATAGTGGTCTTAACCACTTTCATAGCAATTTTGTAAGGTCAAGAAGCAATTTGGCACACTTGGACACTTTTCCCAAGACTCGCCTCACCCCGGGACGAATTCAAAATAGAATCCGTCCCACCCCAGACTGAATTCTAAATCCGTCCCCGGGTGGGACGAATTCCAAGCTTAACGGGCAAAAAGGCAAATGGTGCCAAGTGGCAGCCCGTAGCAGCCGGCTAAGGGCTCCCGCCTTGCACGCATGTGTAAGTGGACAGAGGGGCCGTTAGAGGACTCGTTACAAAAAGCATTTATCAAAGTTCAAGTCAATGGAGGACTCCCCTCCCTCATGGGAAGACAAGATTGCCACATGGCGCCTATGGCCAACACATGGCATTTGTGCTTCCCTCCCAAAAGAGACCCCTTGGGTCTATAAAAGGTGGGACTTTTCTCACCCAAAACATACAAAGTTGAAGGAGTGTTCAAGCAATGAAGTGCTGCCGAATTGAAGACTCACTTGCATCCCCCTTGGTTCACCTTCCCACATCCACCAATCTCTTTTGCAAGGGAGGTTGTTGGGTGGCCTTTGGAAGCTCGAACCTTACCCAAATCCGACGCATGGACATCTGAACCAACCAATTCGCCGACCCCCCAATCCTAAAAGGTTTTGGGCCCATCCCTGGTGGATTGGCTCCAAAATCGAGGGCCAACGGTGGGAGGCCCACTTGGGCACCCCCGCACCTCCCAAGTCCTAATTTTAGTTTTTGAGCATTTTAGATTATTTTTTAGATTGCATTCCGTGTTACTAGGTCTGATTAGTCCATAATTGCAATTTTGTAACTTTTGGTCAGATTTTAGGATGTTTTGTATTGCTTTGTCGTTTCGCTAACTTGCAGGTGTCAAGGTCAAATTCCCGAGGGTGGAGGCCAAATTGGGAAAATCCGACCATCTGGGTCATCCCAAAATGGCCCCAATTACATAACCCCCTGTTTGCAGGCATTTTGCAGGTCCCGGGATCCGACATTGGAGCAGACAGCAGGTCGGTTTCTTCAACTCAGAAGAATTCGTCCCACCCAGGGACGAATTATAGTCAGAATTCGTCCTGCCTGTGGACGAATTCCAGTTTAAGGTGGATTGGCCAGCTGCCTCGATGGCAGTGGCCTTCTGGTAACTTTTCTTACCTTCTGTCAAGTTTTGAAGCAATTTGGTGTCACTGTATTCACTGTTTCATGCAAATATTCATATGCATATTTCGTTGGTTTTAGAGAGAGAATGCTTTTCATTTGCAGCAGGTGCTACTGACGCCTTGGTCATTTCTTTGTTCGCAGGAGAAGCAGTAGAGGCGAAGAACTCATCGACATCAGCGACGACATCATCTTGGCCCGCCCATTGCAATCGTGGGCACGCGGAAAGAGGAATCATTCAACGATTGTAATCAAACCCTATTTGCGCTCCTAGCCCCTGAAAAGGGAGGAGGCATCATTGTAACAGAGATCAAGGGAAATTAATGAAAGGGCTGTGTTTTCTCTATCTGATTGTGTCTCTTCCAATGTGTCTCTTTTTTCGTTTCATGCAATTTACATTTCTAGGACTTAAGCGTACTTAATTTTGAATGCAATCGCACTTGGTGTTTCCTTTGACCGGAATCTCGTGCTTTCAGATGGCGATCACGGTGGGACCTCGTTCCCTGGTTTTTGAAATCACGAAACCGATCAAAGTTTTGTGTTTGTGCTTGACAGTACATCTTTTTTTGTTGCAGACTGCTATTCGTCTCTGACAGGGACGAATCCTTTTCGGCAATTCGTCTGACCCTGAGACGAATTCAAATTCGTCTCTGGGAGGGACGAATTCTGTTCTGCAATTCGTCTCCCGTAGGGACGAATTCCTGTCTATGGATTTTCAGAGCAGAAATTCAGAGACAACAGGAGCATGCAGAGAAGAGGTAGGGATTTTCATGATCTCTGTTATATTTTTTCTGTTTCTGTTTCTGTTTCTTTAATTGTTTTCATTTAACCCTGCATTGCATTAGGGAAAGTCATGTATGCTAGTTTCATTTTTGTTGGATAAAACGAATCCCACACACATCACGAAACAATTTTAAACCAAGGAGCTGGTCGTAAGACCCTAGCCCTTGATCAAGACCATTGGTGGATTTAATCACCACCTTGGCTTGATTTGCATCCATTTCCCGATTGTCAACTGTTGTTAGGCGTAAATCCTGATGAAGACAGACCGAGCGTAGCTGGGGTGATTCCCATGCACGCGAGGATAAGTTTTCTATGGTAGGTGCCATTAACAGGACAATCCCCCTTTCGTACCGCCTACGTACCACGTACCTTCTCCTCTCACGTACCTATAGTCTCCCTCTCGTAAGGGCGGGTATATAGAGAGGTTGGTATATCGGCCCGGCTGGTATATTGAAGGGGCGACCTTTTTGGAGTTATAAGAGCCTACATGATGCATTTAAACGTTCTACAAAACCTACAAAAACAAAACAAAACATCAAAATGCACTAAACCAGTTAGGACACACCAAGAATCCTTAAAAGAGATAATCACATTTTTGTGAATGTGTGTGTTTAATTCTGCTTAGTGTAGACAAAAAAAAAAAGAAAATCATAAAACGAGATAAAAACTTATTTAGGTAGCATAGAAGCACCGCAATGGTGTACACCCGCAGTCAAGCCCAATCAAGGGCAGAAGCTCCGGAAGGTACACAAAAAGTAGGCGCAAGTCGCCTTCACTTCAGTCCTGAGGATTTGGTCATACCGCCTTATAGGTCAAACCTACAAAAGAATCCAATTCAGAATCCTTGGTGGGGTATGCCTATTCAAAGCAGCCCCTTTCGGGAAGATGCCTTACATGTAGACCTTGACATAAATAGAGAATCACCTCTTGAAGCTAGGCATGAGTGGCCACCGCGCGATGAAGCGCTAAACAGGCACACTGTCCATTTGGAGGGGCAACGTGGATATGGCGTCCCTTCTTTACCTATCATCAGAACAGAGAGACCAAATCCGGAGCGCAGGGCTCCTTACATAGGGTGACCTAACTCCGCCCATCCCATTTACACCCGTGAAAGGGAGTATGAGGAAAACCATCGCATTCCTCGAGAGCAACAAACAATGCGGGAACCTTGCATTTCCGCACCAACAGGATATCATGATCACCCCTTGAGGCCGAAACCTCGAGCACATACCGCCTACCTCGACAGAGGGAAGCGACCCCTTGAGATTTTAGAGCATCAAAACCGAGGTAAACCCATAGGAGGAACATTTGAACCTTCTGAACAAAATAGGGTAGATCAAATTGACCCGACTGTCGCCAGATATACCACCCGTCAAGCCCAAATCATGCGGCTTAAACAAAGTCAACAAGAGATAGAGTATCAATACCGCTTGGATAAAGAACGCATGCAACGCGAAGCGGATGAGTTACGCTATGAAATACCTGAGAGGGGGCCAACCCCTCGCATCCAAAGAGCCGAACAAGATGAGAGGCGTAATCCGTTGGCGCAAGACAGTCTCCACGACCTCGTCAAGCTCGGCCTCCAAGACCCCATAGATTCGAGAGGGAGGCAACTCCCCGAAACAATGATGGGTACCTTCAAGAAGAGCTTGATCGAGGTCATAGGTTTTGCCTTGAGACTCCTCAAGAATTTTACGAGGAGTATGAACCGGAAGAGGAATATATTGAAACTCCCCATCAAGGCAGGAAGGATGCCATTCGGCCACCCCTCCATAGGCCTCCAGTTTACCGTAACTTGCAACAAGAGCGAACAAGAGAGGAAGAAATAAAATCTTCCGATGCATACCAAGCGCTATTGGAGCGTTTAGAGTCGGTGGAGACAAAAGTTTCTGGGCATCAAAAACCCACATTACGTCTACTCCGCAATAATCCGGTGCATCCCTTAGTGCCTACACCTCTTTACCCCGAACACTTCAAGTTGCCTCAATTGGCAGTTTTTAAAGGTGAAGAGGACGCACAGGAACATGTTACACGGTTTCTAAGCCAATGCTTCGGCATTCAAGATAATGACGCATTATTGCTTAGAACATTCATAACCACATTCGCAGGCCCCACCTCGGATTGGTTCACACAATCGCCCAAACACAAGATAAGCAGCTTAGATCAGCTAGTAGATGCGTTTCTTGAACGTTTCGCCTTCAACACAAGGAAGAAGGCATCACTTAGTGATCTTGCTAGCCTTAAACAATTTGAGGAGGAAACAATGGCAGCGTACGGGAACCGATGGAGAGCTTTGCTTTCTAAGTTACCCTACCGTCCTCCCATGTCGGACCTCACGCAAATGTTCGCGAAAAGTTGTTTAAAATCAATCTCTGGTCTATTGTTGCTACGACAATATGACAACTTAGAAGAAGCTTTGGCGCAAGCGAGATTCATAGAAGAGATTAAGATAGGTGAAGGCGCAATTGCCAAGCCTAAGAAGAAAGAGTGGAATAAAACCACTAAAACTGGGACAACGCAACCACAACACGCTCGCAGCCAACCAAGTTGCGATAAATGTCCCCGCGCCCGTGCAAGAAACGCAGCCTCAAAAGGCTAACTACTGTGCAAAGGCCTCCCGCTACGAAAGAGATAACGGGAGACGGAGAACGATATCGACAGCTGCCGCCCTAGGCGACAATTCACCTCGTATGCGGAGTCTAGGGACTCCTTATTTGACCACTTGTCAACGGCAAATTTAGTTACTCTGCCGGAAATCCAAATTTTTGACCCTAACGTTCCCAAGCCTAGGGGGTATAGGGAGGAATTGTATTGCAGATTTCATAGACGCAGAGGACATGACCTAAATGGGTGCTGGAAATTCAAAGAACTAGTCCAGGATTTGATCGACAACCGAACATTGGTCGTGGACAACCCCATCGCACCTAACAACCAACAAATGGGGGTATTCAAGGACCCCTTGCTCGCCCACGAGGCGCAGACAAAACCGCTCCAAATTAACGAGGTGCGACAAGATCTTCCCGCACAAGGATTTGTGGGAATGATTAGCATTGTAACAAGGAACAGAAAATACCCAGCAGTTGCCCCCGAGGTACCCGCGAGGGAAGTTCCGTCGACATCGCAGCCTCAACAACGCCCAACGCAGTTACCTCCGCCTAGACCTGAGGTCACGATACGAACCAAACTCACGCAGAGTTTGCGGACCACGTCGGCTAGGCTGTCCATCTACGAGCTTATTCAACAATCAGCTCCACATAGAGAAGCTCTTATGGACATTTTAAAAGCCATTGAAGTACAACCCCACGAAGCAAATTCTTTCAACGCCTTCGTGGGACATGTGAAACAATGTACGGAGCCTGTCATCACATTCAAAGAAAACGAGGTCAAAACGATATCAAATGACATGCCGGATCCACCCCCGCACGTTATCGCGCGGGTCAACGGGATCCCGTACAAGAGAGTGCCGATAGATACCGGCTCGTCCAAAGAACATCATAACCACCGCAGCGTTAAAGCATTTAAAACCGCCAACCTCTCACATCACCGCTTCCACGTACACACCACGAGCTTTTAACGATGCAATTTGCTCGACAATAGGCACGGTTGTTCTCGCCTATACGAGTAGGACAAAAGTCAATACCCACACCGTGCCATGTGGCGGAAGGCGAAATGGCTTATAACATACCGCTAGGGCGGCCTTGGATCGTGGACATGAAGTGTGTCCCCTCGATCGCACACCAGTTGCTTGAAGTATGCCTATGAAGGGCAAATACATGTAGTCCCAATGGACTTAGAGCCCTTCAAGTATTGCAATGCGGTACAATTCATACCTCAATCGACCCTCCCATCAACGCATTTGGATTTTCAATTGAATCCATCTAAACAGTGGTCCGATACCGCAGCACCACTGGTGGCCAATAAGGCAAAATCCCAACCGAGTGAGACGTCATCATTGGCTCCTTCATCATCAACGCCACCTATCGTGGCCCAATAGAAGGACAAGGGAAAGCAAATCATGGAGGAGGTTAAGCCTCTAGAAGAGGGGTTGCCCACGATCTCAACAATATCAACAGAGGAAGCGCCCAACGCAACGGAAACCAAGATTCCTGAACAACCAAACATGGAATGGACTCAAGAAGGACTACCGTTTCCTCCTACCCAATCATCAACAATCACTGTTGAGATGGCCAGTACAGGCCTGGGAGAGTACATAGTGCAAAATGTTGTGGCAACCCCCACACTGGAGTCAGTACAAGACATGGGAAGACCTCGCCTTCCCATTGGAACAATCGTCCCTCTAGGCTACCCACCGAACCAAACGAATTTTGTGTATGGGGGCCTTGATCATGGTTCTAAACCATGCGAACAAAAGGAAACAGATGAAGAGCCTTTTGTCGAAAACATCAATTATCTGTCGAACCCATAATTTGCCCTAAAATATCTCGAACAATGCAATTGGCATGGGTATGGGCTAGGCAGATATGAGCAAGGGATGCGGATCCTTTGCCAACCAAGGTATCAGATGCCATATGACAAGTCGGGGTAGGGTTCAACCATCCCCCGCCATTAGACATCTTGGTTGAAAATATGCAAGGCCTAGAAATAGGCAACAAGGGGGGATTGGCACAAGACCCGTACGCCAATCCAAACACAGAATACACATTGGGGGATTATCTCCCATGGTCTACAAACACCCCTGGAAACAACAATAATCCCTCTCCTTTGCTAGAGAGAGGTGGAAGTTCAGAGAGAAATCATCAAAGAGAACAACAACGGCTTCCAGACATTTTTCTGAAACTGTTCCCCTTAGAGGTTCCAGATGAAATAACACAGTCTCAAAAGAATCAGGGTCCCTCCACTAAGAGTGGAACAACCGCAATGGGACCAGATTAATTCACCGGAACAGGAAGAGTCCTCAATGTCGCAAGCAACGGATGTTGAAGAGGATGAACAATTTTGGATCTATGAAAGTGATTCAGAAGACGAAACCGAAATGGACTATCTCAGACATGCGCGACGACATCACCGCGCTCTAACCCATGAAGATCTAATGGGACAAATGGGTATACGGTTAGGACATGAATGGCACGTAGACCCAACGAGGTGGGACCAAGTGTTAGGCCTATGGCTCCAAATTCAAGATGAGCATCGTCCACCTCGAGATCCCATCAGACAACAGTACCGAGGGAAGACCCCGCCTTCCTTTTCGCACATAGAGATGAATTTGCACCTAGAGAGGATCCATTCGTGCCTGTTCCCGTAGAGCCGGATCCGGAGTATAGGGAACATCTAAAAGAATCAAGTCATCACACCCGTGGTTCTCGAGACCAAATTCATTCCATCCACATGATCTCCATTGATTTGACCACACCCATCCGCAATCCGACCGATCCATCACGGTCATTGCATCTAAACATGGATGCCATTGATCGGGATCGCGTCAATTCACCATTGTCACCATCGTAGTATCGGCCTTTCGATGAAATGCTTCATTTTACCCCAAGGACAACTCAAGATATTTTTCAAGTTGAAGAGGGACCCGAGGTCCCAAACACAGATCTTAACTCAGCTCGATGATATCCATTTAATCCCAACTCCACATCAGTTGGAGGACGGATCTCACATGTCAGTCGAAGAGACGACTGACGTAGACATCGGCATAGATCCAATGAATCCAAGGATTCTCAAGCTGGGGGTAAGCCTTTCCCCCGAAGAGCAAGCCGATTACATTGCCCTTCTTAAAGAAAAGAAGGAGGTTTTTGCATGGTCATACAAAGATATGCCAGGACTAGACCCGCAGCTAGTCATGCACAATTTAATGCTTGATCCGAAAATCAAGCCAAGAAAGCAAAAACTAAGAAAAATGCACCCAACAAATGGCCTTGATGGTCAAAGACAAATTGCAAAAGCCGTTGGATGCACAATTTGTCATCTCGCGTGGATTATCCGCCATGGTTGTCCAACATGGTTCCCGTCAAGAAGCCCGACGGGAGGATTCGCATATGCACCGACTTTCGAGACCTAAACAAAGCGAGTCCTAAGGATGATTTCCCCTTGCCAAGCATCGACGCATTGGTAGACGCTACAACAGGTCACGAAATGCTCTCCCTAATGGACGGTTTCTCAGATACAATCAAATTCGTATCAATCTTGAAGACCAACTCAAAACGGCATTCACAACGCCTTGGGGGACATTTTGTTATAAGGTCATGCCTTTTGGCCTTAAAAACGCTCGGCGCTACATACCAACGTGCTATGACTTATATCTTCCACGATTACATGCACAAAACTTTGGAAGATTACATGGATGATTTGTTAGCCAAGTCTAAATTGCGCTCAGATCATCTCGATGACTTAAGCAAGATTCTCGATCGCCTCATAGAGCATAAGGTCAATCTGAATCCCAAGAAGTGCGTGTTCGGCGTCACATCCTGGAAAAATCTTGGGTTTTATAGTCTCCAAGAGAGGCATCGAAGTGGACCCAAACAAAGTCAAGGCAATCCTTGAAATGGCTCCCCCAACCACTATCAAGCAGCTCATAAGTCTGCAAGGAAAGGTCACGTCGATTAAACGCTTCATAGCGCAATTATCTGACAAATGCCGACCAATGAACAAACTATTGCACAAGGGGGTCACATTTCATTGGGATGACGAGTGCCACTCACCTTTGACGAAATCAAACAATACTTGGCTTCGCACGCGTATTGGCACCGCCTAGACCAGGTGTGCCGTTCTACTTATACATCTCAGCCATCGAGGTGGCACTGGGCGCAATGCTAGCCTGTAAGAATGAACTTCACAAAGAACAAAGCTACTTACTATCTTAGCCGCACCTCGGTCGGGCTACTGAACTTAACTATGCATACGTTGAGAAACTCGCTTGGCAAGTGGTGTTTGCTACCAAAAGGCTACGCCACTACATGCCGAGCAACACGAGTATGTTGTGTCTAAGGAGAATCCATTGCGATACATGATGAGTCGTACTTATCATAGTAGCCGCACGGCGAAATGGATCATGTTGTTGACGGAATTTGACATTGAGTTTATTGGGCAAAAATCTATAAAAGGACAAGTCATAGCCGATCAACTAGCAGAGGCTCCTCTTGAAGACGATCAGCCTCTAGTCATAGAACTACCCGATGATGAGGTCTTCCATGTCTCGTAATCGCCAGATCTCGAAGAGCCCCGAGTCTCGTGCCGACATAACCTTATTTTTTGATGGTTCTAAATGCGAGCAAGGTGGTGGCGCAGAATTGTATTCTTCACACCGCAGGGCGCTCCAATGCCCCTCGTCATTTAAATTAAACTTCCAAGGCACCAACAACAATGCAGTAATATGAAGCCTTGCTCCTAGGTCTTCAGACAAGAATCGCCATGAACATCAAAAGATTGAACATCTTTGGCGATTCGCTGTTAATCGTCAATCAAGTCAAAGGGGTATATCAATGCAAATGCCCAGCTTGAAGGCCTATAAAGCCCTCGTGGATAAATTCCTGGCAAAACTTGAGTGGTATGACATCGAGGCACTCCCTCGATCATCGAATCATTTTGCGGACACAATGGCCTCCTTAGGGTCACTAATCCCGCAAGACCTTTCCGGTGATATAACAACCATTCAGGTCAAAACCTTATCGCAACCCGCGATGGAGCGCGCAAGCTCAGACTTGACGCCAGGAATCCACATGATCCAGATCGAACCATCTTCGGATAAGTTCTTTCGAATCCGAGACTATCTGAAACATGCCAACTGGGGGTCTTTATTCTCCCCCACTCCCATTAATAGCAACACAACGCTATTCTTACAAGTTCTATCCCAATCAGCATTTGTTAGGGAAGAACTCCAAAAGGGATTGGCTGTTCAAACTGTCGAGGTATCCGATCAACAAGATTGGTATTTACCCATAAGAGACTACCTCAAGTTAGGTAATCTACCCTTTGGATTGACGCAAGCCGCAAAACGAACATTCAAACAGAAAGCGGCAAAATATGTCTTGATAGGAGACATTTTGTATCGTCGCAGCTACGACGGAATTCTTCTTCGTTGCTTGGACCAGCAAGAGTCCACTTGGGCAGTCACCCAAGCGCATGACGGTACATGTGGCGGCCACTTCGATGGTATGGCCATTGCAAAGCGCATTCTTCGCATGGGCTATTATTGGCCATCTTTAGAGCGAGATTGCTGCGCGTATGTCAAGAGGTGCGTAAAATGTCAACATCATGCCAATTTAATGCACGCACCTTCCCAGGCCCTACAGAATACCCAACATGCTTGGCCATTTTCATAGTGGGGCCTCGATCTAATCGAAAAGATCTCCCCGCATCGTCAAAGCCGTCACACGTTTATCATAACGGCCACATAATATTTTACCAAATGGGTGGAAGCAATTCCGTTAACCTCTACGACAGACCCCGCATTGCGGAGTTCATTTTGCATTACATCATATGTCGTTTTGGTATTCCATCCAAAATAATCTCGGATAATGGGCCATCATTCAAGAACAAAGACGTGCGTGCTTTAACCACAAAGTACAAAATTCAGCACAACTTTTCAACACCCTATTATCCGCAAGCAAATGGGCAAGCAGAGGCGTCAAACAAAACGCTAGTCGCCATCCTTAAAAAGACCGTCGCAGACAGTCATAAGGATTGGCACATACAAATCCCACTTGCCCTTTGGGCTTATCGCACTAGCATTCGGACGCCCACTGGGGCAACTCCGTTTTCACTAGTGTATGGCTCAGAGGCAGTAATGCCTCTCGAGTTGGAAATTCCTTCCCTCCGCATATCAATGCAGGAATTCATCGATGATGACACTGCACGGCAGGCCCGGTTAGACCAACTTACGTTGCTTGACGAAAGACGCGTTAATGCTCTCGAGCACTTACGTATCTATCAAGAGCGGCTTAAGAGAGCTTACAACATGAAAGTTCACCTAAGAGACTTTCGGGTTGGTGATCTCGTTCTGAAGGAAAACCAACAAAACTCTAATTTGCCGTCCCATATGAGAGACAAATTCGTGGCAAATTGGCTAGGTCCTTATGTCATTGATAGCAAAATAGGACCAGGAACGTACAGGCTAGCTTCTCTTGACGGTATCAAGGAAACATAACCCTTGAATATCAGTCATTTGCGACCATTTCATATCTAAGAAAGCCATGTACCAAAAAAAAAAAAAAAAAACAACAAAAACAACAAACAAACAAAAAGCTCCAAGGATTATCGCAATCTCTTGGTCAACCCAAAAAGCTCCAAGGATTATCGCAATCTCTTGGTCAACCCAAAAAGCTCCAAGGATTATCGCAATCTCTTGGTCAACCCAAAAGCTCCAAGGATTATCGCAATCTCTTGGTCACCAAAAAGCTCCAAGGATTATCGCAATCTCTTGGTCAACCCAAAAGCTCCAAGGATTATCGCAATCTCTTGGTCAAACAAATCAATAAATTCAACAAAAACAAAACAACAAAAATCATCAAAAACAACAAAGATTTGCATCTCAATTCTAGGCATACTCGAATTCATCAAAATCAACAAAAACACCATGCATAAATTTTACCACACTACAGTCAGTGGTCCTGGGAATGTACTAAGAGTTTCAGTGATTCAGCCATCATTTTCCTCTTTAGCCATGTAGTGTACCAAGTCGAACGGATTTTACGAAGGTAGAGTCATACTTGAAATACACCTTGTTACGTAACATCCCAACACAAATCAAAACACTAAAATTCCCAAAATTGTGTGAACGAAAGACGAAACCTCCAAAATAATCTAGGTCACCACAAGCGAAACGGTTATCTTGCTCATCCCCCCGTGCGAATGACCCCTAGAATGCCGAGAGTTGGCAAAAGGACAAGCTTCCTCCCTACCCAATTCCCTAAGAATCCCTAAAGTTCTCAATAGTTGCAAAACACAAAAATTTGCAAAATGTCAAAACTCCAAAATTTGACAAACTATAGTGCACACATCAAAAGGCACAAACAACAGTGATTTTCATCACTCCATATCCCCAATCCCTTGCTCAAAAAAAAAAAAAATCAAAATAAACAAGATCTTATCACTACAAAAGAGCAAGTATCCCAATACAATTGAAAAAAGAAGGGAGTTGACCTTGAATCCCTGGAACTCTCAAAGATTCTCGTAGGTCATAAGGCAAGCTTCAATACCAACTCGGTAATAGAAGTAAACCTCCCGCATGACGATATATCTGTCACATTAACTTGCGTACAGATCAATGTTTGCATGTGGATGAGCTAGCTTATGGCATCCCGGATTACAACGCAGATTAATCTTAGTACATACAACAAAGGAATTCGTGGAGCTAATTAGGTGATCCTCAGTACAGGTTCGGTTGAAAGCCCATCTGGCACTGGCGGTATCCTAACAAATACCACTAAATGAACTCAATTGCACACACAGGGATGTTAAATAACTCGGTCAAAAATAGGTCCGATTCATACCTTGTTCAAAAGTCCTGTAAGATAAAGTACAGTCATGGATAGTGAGTTAAAACCGTCTCGAATCTCGAAAATCTTACATTCATCCCAAAACCATCTCGCGCTACTTATCATCCTTATGATACCATCGAAAAATACAAAAACAAAAAAAAACCAGATAAATAAAAGCTTCAAACAACCAAAAATATCATTCATCCATTTCAATTTGCATATCACATAGACATCTAAAACATTTCAATTCATCATAACATCCGCATTCATCAAAATAAATAAACATGCATAACAAAAATCAATCACATCATCACATGTACAAATCCAAAAATAAAACCGGTATATATATATATATCATCAAAAAGATGCCCGCAGGCTACAAAACCGGTCCTCAGACCCCGCAATCATATCCAAAACCCAACCTAAGGCGTCGGCCACCATGATCACGCAGGATCGGTGCGACGGGAACTACCCCCCGTGGTGTGGGTCCTACGGGACCCTGTAGGGCGGCTACTGCTAGCCCCCGCATCATGCCTACTACCCCCCCTCATCTAACCGCCCGCGGCGAGATGATGCCGATCGCCGCCGACTATCCCTCGTCCGTCGAGAAGATCCGCCGATCGAAGGCTCGGGAGCCGCCCGCCAAGGCGGATGACCTCCCTCTCCAAGTCTATCCGGTACAGTACACCACTCGCCTCCCGCCGATGATAGATAGACAATGCATCATCGCACTGCGCCAAAACTCTATCCCGCTCTACCAACTGAGCCCGTAGAAGATCCCTCTCCGTATCCCGCATCCGTAGCAACTCTGTAAGTCGCGCAACCTCATCGCCTACATCCGAACCCACCCCTCCGTATCTCCGGACGCATAGGACTCGCGGGGACAGTAGCTCGCTCAGCTCCAAATGCTCCTCCACATCCCGCATGTCCGCTGCTCCGAAACACCCAAGTCCACATCCTCATCTCCCACATCCACCATGTCTACATCATCCAACGGCCCTCCCCAATCACCCCCTGCCGCCTCAACATCCTCCACTGCCGCCTCCGTGCCTCCCAATGGACCCTCTCCTCTCCACCGCAAAACCCACCACGAGTCATACTCAGTGGTAGTACCGACGTCATCCACATCCAACACCTCAATCACCGCATCCGACTCCTCGCCCAATGGCACGAGGACCGGTGGCTCCAGATCCCTCTCATCTCCCCGACGACGATAGCCAACGGGCTCACCAGGCAACCCCTGGCGCACCCCAAACTATCGTGTAACCCGGCGGTACGGAAAGAACTCATGCTCCGTCCCGTGCCGCCCAGTCAACCATCGCTCCCTCCGTACCCGTCGGAGCCACTCTCCAGCCTCAGGCCAAGCCGGGATAGCTCCGATAGGGACGCCAAAACACCTCCCCCGGAGTGAGCCGCGAAAAGGCATCAATGTAGTGCTCAACCGCACCGCCCATCGCCGACTTCCGCTCGCTCCGTAGACCGTCGCCACAAAGCCGCATAACCAATCTCCTCATCCTCCATCGCCGCCCGAGTCGTCCACGGTAACCCGGTAGGCCTCTCAACAGCTATGTGCTGCCAACCCCAGCACTGCAACAAAAAGCTGCAACTGACACCCTTCCGCTGTCGACAGCGGACCCCGTACAGCTCCCCGTAAAGCCGCGCCAACAAAGTCTGTCCCCATCTCAGATCAACGGTGCCTCTATCGGGCACTCGCCAACTCGCCACACCAAATCCAAGCAGGTTCCACGGAACCTCGCGCCTGACGAATCGGGGAGAAGAATGTTAGAAATGAGGCCCATTAGGAATGCGTGCCTCACTCCTAACACCCCCTCTCCTTCCACCAGCCAACCAAAATCCCGCCAACCTGGCAATCCGCCTCGACTGTCTCCACTGGGTCTGCTACACCCGCCTCCCCCCATGCCCAAAACATCTCGTGAGTATAGCAATCCGCCGATCAAACGGAGATGTCCTAATAGGCGGACCATCTATCGAAATCCGAAGCAACCGATAGACGTCCTCAAGAGTCACACTCATCCCCCTGTCGGGAGATGGAAAGTATTGGTCCACGGATCCCAAAGCTTGATCAGGGCCGTCAGATAGGCCTGATCCGAAACCACAGGCTCCAGTCGAGCCACCTGCTTGAGCCCAAGGGCATCAAGCCATTCCCAGTCATCATCAGTCAAGGCCAACCGCGCCTCAGTAAAGGCAGCGGGTACACGGTAGCGGCTCCTAACAACCTGCAAGCAAACAAAAAAAATAATAAATAAATAAATGAAAAAGATAAAATTTTCAATTCTAGGGTTTCTAACCTTAGTTGTTAAACAAAAACATCACAAAAAATCTTAAAGTTTTGAAAAGCGCAACACAAAAACAATGCATTAAGTTAAAGCAAAATAAACCCTAGGGTCACTTACAGGTCTCGCCTCGCCTCCGCCGCTCGAACCAGTTTGTGCACTCATGATGGCAGAGAGAATTCCAGCAGCGCTTCGCTTCGCAGAATTACCTCCTCCTCCCAGAGCTCCAAAATCGCAAGAAAAAATGACACAAATGAGCCCAAAATCAAGTTTTGGCCCTTAAATAGGCCCTTTGCACTGGAATTCGTCCTTGACTGGGACGAGCGCTCGATCAGCGCTCGTCCCACCCAGGGACGAATTCTCTCACTGGAATTCGTCCCACCCAGGGACGAATTCAAGCCAAGACAAAAAAAAATCAAGAAAAATGACTAAAAATGCACTAAAAACAGACAATAAAACTGCCTGACAGGATTGCAAATGCAACTGACAACATGGGCATACAAAATCGACATCGGGGTCACAAATTATCACTATCCTACTCCCTAAGAAGGCTACCATAGCCGGACCGCTCCACGGGAAGACAAATTTTGACAATTTAATCCCAAAATGGTGTCACAAAAAACAACAAAACAACAAAAAATGCAACACAAAACAAGCAATAAACATTGCCAGACACAAGTGCTCTTGCACTTAACCTCTTGGCATAGCAAAATTGATGTCGGGGTTTGCATTGTCACTATCCTACTCCCGAAGAAGGCTACCATAGCCGGACCGCTCCACGGGAGGACGGATTGCCGACAATTCAATCACCAAATGGTGTCACAAAAACAACAAAAAAAAGTACAAAATTCAACAAAAACACAACAAAAACATTGCCGGGCATAAGTGCTCATGCACTTAACCTCTAGGCAAAGAAAATCGATGTCGAGGTCCAAATTATCGCTCTCCTAGTTCCCCAAGAAGGCTATCATAGCCGGACCGCTCCACGGGAAATAGGTTTTCGACGATTTCACCTCATTATGACATCACCAAAAGGGTTAACACCCACCAAAAATAGGTCCATATGTTGGAAAAATTGCACACGCTTAACGGTAAACCCTCTAAAGGCAACCTTGCACAAGTCATCTTGGGTCAAGCGACTCGTCGCTTCTCTCACGAAGGTCATTCCCTCATCGATTCGTCGCTTGAGGGGGTAGTCACACTTAGTCACCAATCAACAATCACACACCCAATTAAGGAAAACGACATGCATTCAAAGAATCATTGACAAAGACAATCACGCTCCCGCTTGGGGAAGTAAACAAGCAACAATCAAATCAATCAAACACTTGGCATTTCGTGAATCATGAACACAAGGTTCCCCTTGAGGATAAAAATGCCCTTCACTTGTTCATGACTGATCAATGTCTGATTTCAAGTCACACCTCACCAAAACAAAGTTAATACTTGAAATCAAATTCCTTAGCTCGTCGAAGCAAGGATTCAAGAATGCATGCCCTTTCCATACTTGGGGCATCAAAAGTTGGTTAGGTTACCAAGAAACCCTAATCATTAGTGCTTTGGTTATCTATTTTTGCTCAAGATCGCGTCACCCGTAGCGCTTCCCAAAAAGGGGCATCTCGTAGACACCAAAACAGCACCAATCCGATTATGTGACCGCAAACACCGATCGCTTTGACAAACACAGACTCCCTGTGGCAGCCCTCGGAGGTTAAACAAGTGGTCTTAACCACTTTCATAGCAATTTTGTAAGGTCAAGAAGCAATTTGGCACACTTGGAAACTTTGCCCAGTACTCGTCTCACCCCGGGACGAATTCAAAATAGAATCCGTCCCACCCCAGACGAATTCTAAATCCGTCCCTGGGTGGGACGAATTCCAAGCTTAACGGGCAAAAAGGCAAATGGTGCCAAGTGGCAGCCCGTAACAGTCCGCTAAGGGCTCCCGCCTTGCACGCATGTGTAAGTGGACAGAGGGGCCGTTAGAGGACTCGTTACAAAAAGCATTTATCAAAGTTCAAGTCAATGGAGGACTCCCTCCCTCATGGGAAGACAAGACTGCCACATGGCGCCTATGGCCAACACATGGCATTTGTGCTTCCCTCCCAAAAGAGACCCCTTGGGTCTATAAAAGGTGGGACTTTTCTCACCCAAAACATACAGGTTGAAGGAGTGTTCAAGCAACGAAGTGTCGCCGAATTGAAGACTCACTTGCATCCCCCTTGGTTCACCTTCCCACATCCACCAATCTCTTTTGCAAGGGAGGTTGTTGGGTGGCCTTTGGAAGCTCGAACCTTACCCAAATCCGACGCATGGACATCTGAACCAACCAATTCGCCGACCCCCCAATCCTAAAAGGTTTTGGGCCCATCCCCGGTGGATTGGCTCCAAAATCGAGGGCCAACGGTGGGAGGCCCACTTGGGCACCCCCGCACCTCCCAAGTCCTAATTTTAGTTTTTGAGCATTTTAGATTATTTTTTAGATTGCATTCTGTGTTACTAGGTCTGATTAGTCCATAATTGCAATTTTGTAACTTTTGGTCAGATTTTAGGATGTTTTGTATTGCTTTGTCGTTTCGCTAACTTGCAGGTGTCAAGGTCAAATTCCCGAGGGTGGAGGCCAAATTGGGAAAATCCGACCATCTGGGTCGTCCCAAAATGGCCCCAATTACATAACCCCCTGTTTGCAGGCGTTTTGCAGGTCCCGGGATCCGACATTGGAGCAAGCAGCAGGTCGGTTTCTTCAACTCAGAAGAATTCGTCCCACCCAGGGACGAATTATAGTCAGAATTCGTCCTGCCCATGGACGAATTCCAGTTTAAGGTGGATTGGCCAGCTGCCTCAGTGGCAGTGGCCTTCTGGTAACTTTTCTTACCTTCGGTCAAGTTTTGAAGCAATTTGGTTTCACTGTATTCACTGTTTCAAACAAATATTCATATGCATATTTCGTTGGTTTTAGAGAGAGAATGCTTTTCATTTGCAAGCAAGTGCTACTGACGTCTTGGTCATTTCTTTGTTCGCAGGAGAAGCAAGCAGAGGCGAAGAACTCATCGACATCAGCGACGGCATCATCTTGGCCCGCCCATTGCAATCGTGGGCACGCGGAAAGAGGAATCATTCAACGATTGTAATCAAACCCTATTTGCGCTCCTAGCCCCTGAAAAGGGAGGAGGCATCATTGTAACAGAGATCAAGGGAAATTAATGAAAGGGCTGTGTTTTCTCTATCTGATTGTGTCTCTTCCAATGTGTCTCTTTTCCGTTTCATGCAATTTACATTTCTAGGACTTAAGCGTACTTAATTTTGAATGCAATCGCACTTGGTGTTTCCTTTGACCGGAATCTCGTGCTTTCACTATCAAATTCTTCTCGGTTTGCTCGCAGTGCTTTTGACAAAACTGCCCTTTTTTGGCCTGTACAACCACTTGCCAAATCATCTGCCAAGATACCAGAAACATCACCGATCAATACAAACAGTATGCTGACACATCCAATGCTATTATGGACTATAACTTGACATGATTGCATGTTCCAAACTGATCCATCCTGTCCAACTGTGCTCGTGATGACTTTTGCAATTTTTTGACAACTTCCTGATGATTTTTTCAACTTTTGCAAATTTGCACAAACAACTTGTAACAACTTCACCCGAACATCAAAAACATCCTCATAAGCATTGAAAATCACTATACATACTTTGAAAAACCTTTGAACAACTATCCACTACATCAACCTGTCCATCTGAGTGTGTTGACAACAATGACAATACTATCGTTGTACCTTGCTCAACAATCTCCCCCTTTGGAATTGTTGGTAACACACACACAATTTCCTGTAACTCTTCTCCCCCATTGAAAACAAGACCAAAGGGCTGCTGCAAAATCCTCCTGAGTCCATGCACAACATTCTCAGGCAAAAATTATTACACTTAGCAAAAATCACAAACATGAGCAAAAATATAAACAAATACAAAAATGCTCCCCCTCAGAATGTGGCCCACCCAATAGCTAGTCAATTCTTGGGAAGTGTGACCACTCCCAATTTCTTGCGAAGTTACTCAAAGACTTTATTGGACAATGGTTTGGTGAAGATACCTGTTATTTTCTCTGTTGTTGGAACAAAATACAACTTAACCTCACCTTCTGCAACTTTTTCCTTCAAAAAATGATATCGAATAACAATATGCTTTGTGCGAGAATGCATAACTAGATTTTTTGAGATGTTAATGGCACTAGTGTTATCGCACTTAACTAAAATTGGCTCACTTAAATTATTTCCAAGATCCTTTAGAGTTTGTTTCATCCATAACACTTGCATACAATATGTTGTCACTATAATGTATTCTGCCTCTACTGTGGATAAGGAGATTGACTCCTATTTCTTACTGTACCACACGGAAAAACTGTCTCCAATATAGAATGCACCTCCATCGATACTCTTCCTATCATATACACATCTTGCCCAATTGGCATATGAATACGCAATAAGGGTGAAGTCCTTAGCTTTTAGATACTATAACCCATACTCCATAGTACCCTTGAGGTACCGAAGAATCCTCTTCACTACTGTCACATGAGTCTCCTTGGGACTAGCCTAAAATCATGCTACAATGCATACTCCCTAGAAAATATTTGGTCTCGTAGCTTTCAAGTACAGTAAGCTCTCAATCATGTATCTATACATAGTTTGATCAACATGTGGAGATTTGTCATCCTTGCTCAACTTGCAACCTGTCATCATGGGAGTGTTAACTAGCTTACAATCCTCATTGTGAACTTTTTCAGCATCTATTTCACATATTTAATTTGAGAAATAAATATACCCTTCTCCTTTTGATTAACTTGCAATCCGAGGAAATACGAAAGTTCACCAATAATTGACATTTAAAATTCTTTCTACATATCATTTGCTAAATATTTACACAACTCATCTTTGCTACTGCCAAATATGATATCATCTACGTATACAACAAGAATAATATGATGACCATTTTTTATTTTGACATACAAATTACTATCCACCATACCTTTCTTGAACCCTTGCTGAGTAAGATAATTGTCTAGCCTTGCATACCATGCTTGGGGTGCCTGTTTTAAGCCATATAATGCTTTCTTCAACTTGCAAACCAAGTTGGGATCATCACCAAGCTGGAAAAAATCTAGCTACTCAATATAAACATCTTCTTCAAGTTTCCCATTCAAAAATATTGATTTCACATCCATTTGATAAAATTTTAAATTCTTGTAAACTACTAAAGCTAGAAACATTCTAATTGCCTCTAGTCTGGCCATAGGTGCAAAGGTTTCCTCAAATTCAATACCTTCAACTTGTGCATAACCTTTGCATACCAATCTTGCTTTGTTCCTGACTACCTATCCGTTTTTATTCAATTTATTCTGAAAGACCCATTTAGTACCGATTACATTTTTATTTGCGGGTCTTGGTACTAAATCCCAAGTCTTGTTTTTCTCGATTTGATCTAATTCTTCATTTATTGCCTTTATCCAACTTTCATATTTTCTTGTGTCAGCAACATTTTTGGGCTCAATGCTAGATAATAAAGAGTAGTTACTTACTAATATTCTTCTTGTCTGAACACCAAGTCTGGGGTCTCCAATTATTTTCTCTAGTAGAATGATCTTTCTGCCAACTGCCTATTTTGAATTTCTTGTTTTCTTGCACTTTTGAATCACTGTTTGAATCCTCTGAGTCAATTTTTGGTTTCTTTTCTATTTCCTTTTCCTCATCTCCTTATATGACCTCTTCATAAATTGGGTATTTATCTTCATAGCTAATTACTCATTCCCTTCCTTCATCAACTTTAACATTAGAACTATCCATAATTTTCATTAGCCTCTTGTTGTAGCATTTGTAAGCTTTGCTTTTTGATGGATAGCCAAGAAAAATACCTTCCTCTGCTCTATCTTCAAACTTACCAAGGTTTTCTTCAGTTCTTTTGATGTAACACTTGTTGCCAAAAACTTTAAAGTATTTTGCTGTTGCCTTTTTACCGAACCACAACTCATAAGGAGTTTTGCTTTCATGCATCCTCAACATGCACCTATTTTGGATGTATACCATAGTATGGACTGCCTCTTTCCAAAATTTATCTGCTACTTTGCTTTCAATCAACATAGTTCATGCCATTTCCTGCAATGTCCTGTTCTTTCTTTCTACCACACCATTTTTTTGAGGTGTCCTGGATGCTAAAAACTGTCTCCTAGTGCCATATTTTTCACAATACTCTATGAAATCCTATGAAATGAACTCTCCTCCTCTGTCTGACCTTAAAAATTTAATATTTTTTCCTATTTTATTCTCAACTTGGTTTTTGAAAACCTTGAACATCTCAAAATATTTTGATTTATGCTTCAAAAATAGTACCCATGTCATCTTGGAATAGTCATTTATACACAACATGAAATATTTGTCACTGTTTATGCTTTGCGTTCTCATGGGTCCACATAAATCAGTATGTACTAGTTCCAAAGGTTTGCTTGTGTAGTACTCTTTTTTTTAAAATGAGACTCTAGTTTGCTTCCCCTTTTGACATGAAGCACATATGTTATTTGATGGTTTTCCAATGGTGGGAATATTTCTCACTGCTTTCTTTGAGATGATTTTTACTAGATTGTCAAAACTGATATGATCGAGCCTCTTGTGCCACAACCAATTATCTTCTTCTTGTCTAATCAAGCAAGCTCCTTTTGAAGTCTTTGAGAGAGTGTACAGGTTGCCAGATGTCCTTGATCCATTTGCTATCAACTTCCCATTGTTTACCTTTCTAACTTCACAACCTTACTTCTTAAATATCACTTCATGACCTCTATCACAAATCTGACTTATGCTCAACAAGTTATGCTTTAGACCAACCAAAAACAAGACTTATTTTGACCTAATTTTTCTATCACTAATCTTAAATGAACCTCTACCAACTATATTAGCTCCATCATTGTTTCTAAACTTTACTGAACCACCTTCATATTGCTGCAATTTCTCAAATTTTTGTTTGTCACCTATCATGACTGGAGCATCCACTATCAAGTATCCATGGTGCGTATTTATTTTGTGCTTTAAATGTCATCTGTACGATCAAGGATTCTTTTTATTCCTTAGGTCACTCTCTTTATTTCCACTCAGATTTGATAACAATTTTGGGCTTTTGGTTTGGCTTTTCTTTTTTAGTAGCTTGTGCATGTTTTCCAGGAAATTTTCAATTTTGTCTTATTCCATTTGGGTAGAATTTTCTTCCCTAAAATTTATTTGATGCAAATATACTTCGATAATTTCTTGCAATATGCCCAAAATTATGACAGTTATAACATTCTACTACATAATCCATCAAAGGTGAAAAAGCATTTCTATTGGTAAAATTCCTTGGTCCTACATTATACATGCAATATGAGATCTTATGTCCATAACCATTGCATTTAAAATAGTAACCAGAAAATAGATGATTGAACCTGGGTGGTGGTCTTTGTCATGTTGTCGTAGGAGCCATAAATATTCTTCTTCTTTGATGTGTGACATTGGTGAAGCCATCATTGTCAATTCTCCTTTCGTGCCTTGCATTATTGTTTTCCTTTGCATGATTAATTTTTTCTTGATCAACCTATTTCTTCTCTTCATTCTTTGTGGATTCTTCATTTATGGCCTTTGATCCATTTGATGATTCTCGTTCATAAAAACCCAAACCAATTTTGATGCCTGTAGTCTTTTGGTTATTTATGTTCTTATCCAACTTCATAGAACTTTCTTCATGTTTGTGATAACAACTAATTTTCTTATTCATCTCTTCTAGTTGCATTCTTAAACCAACAATCTCTTCTTCTAGCTTGCTGCAATAATCTATTTTCATGGTTATTTGCACTTCGAGATCTTCAAATATTTTCTTGGATTATTCTATCTATACTTTCAATTTTTTTATGATTTCATTTCCATCCTCAAGCTTTCTTGAAATTTTATTATTCTTTTTTCTTTCTATCTTCAGTTCATCTAAAGTTGCAATTAGTTCATCTTCCAAATTCACTTCTGTGTCAATTTCTTCTTCATCACATTCCTGTTCTTTTTCTGGTTTTTCTTCTTTGAGTACCATGAAAAGAGCTTCATCTATTTCCTTTTCAGAATCCTCACTGTGTTAGAATATATTTCAATATTTCTTCCCTTAAATTATTTGATCCTAACGATCTTCAGAATCCTCACTGTGTTAGTTATTATTTGTTACAACTATGCCTATATTGGTCTTGGGTGGGTCCACAACCTCGGGACTAATCCTGGCACTATTGTATTATTTATACTTCATCCAATAATTGAATTGATGTTTCGATTCTCACATGGTATCAGATCCATGACCTCTGCCATTCTCATTTCTCTCAAAGTGATCATGTAGTAACAGAGCTCTTATGAGTGGAGAGATTTTTTTTTAATCTTGGAGATTGGATTTTTTTTTAATCGAGCTTAGTGGTCTCAAAATTTGGTTTTTGGATCGAAATAATTGATCAACGAATAAGCTAAGGTCAATCGACAACCAAGATTATATGCTTCAATATTGAGATCATCAAATAGTTCTTGTCACCTGCAACTCATTGTGTCACTAGTGTCAAAACTGTGACACAGTTTGTTTTTTTTCCTTATCAATGTGTTCACTGCATTTCATTTCTATGATTTTTTCTAGAATGAGGAAGTCAATCGGAGCAGAATGGATGGATTAAAAATGGATTTTATCCCTTAAATATTCTTCCAGATCTATTTTTTCTTCCTGTAGAGCATCATTGGCTGATCGCATTGCAATATTTTTCTGCTTAATTGTTGAGTTTTTAAGGTGAATAAAAGGTTGGACAACTGCCTGATGAAATAACAATCTAAAAGGATCCCTTGGAAGCAAATTTAGTGGAATATTTGGTTTTTTGTAAGCCTACCACCCTGTCATCGCCCACACTCCACCCCGTTGCCACCTTTTTGCCACCCTCCTGTCACTCACGCACCACCGCTAGAGTGGTGGCCAAGGAGGGTGCACCGTCGTGAGGGTTACTAGGCTCATGGAGGCTCTTGAAATAGAGTTCGAGCCTGATATATTCTAGATAAGCCCGCTGGCTCACCTGGAGGTGAGCTGAGTGGTAAAGGCTTCGAGATACTGAAGTCACGGGTTCAAATCCTGCCGACCCCCCCCAAAGGAAAGGTAAAACATTTTTTTTTTAAGTTTTTTTAAATATATTTTTTTCTAAAGTTAAAAATTAAAATTTTTAAATTATTTCTTTTATAGTTTAAAGTTATTTTTTAATAAGATAATTTTTTTACTATATGGGATAATTAATTTTTTTTTTTTTTAACTTTAGATATGAAAATGTTTTAAAATGCTTTATAAGAAGAAGTTTTAAAAGGGGGGAGTAATTTTTTTTTCAAAAACTCAAGGGGGGATAGATAGTAATTTTTTGAGAAAACAAAGCAAAATTTTGCATTATTGTAAAGGTGCATTTTCGGCAGTGCCCGACACCCAGTTGTTTATTTTTATGGGCACTTTTATGTTGTATGGTGCATTTTTTTCTTGCTTTACACTACATCATTAAAAGTTAAAATCCAATTCACTCCCTAGGTCCCTAGAATAATTAAAACCCATATATGCAATTTATTGCATTGCAGTATTTGGTATTTGTGATACCTCTAGCCAGCACTTATAGGTAAAGCTATCGTGCTTGCGCTACTGTATCTGCCACCTAATATAGCTACCAAAATGACATCTGAGCTTGTTCTCTATCAATCGTCGGGGAGAGATAAGTTTACCATTTTTGCTATTTTTTTTACTCCATCCACTACCCCAATCACTATCGTGTTTAGGCTTAAATCCAGATGAAATTTTGGATATCCAAAGTGTTTAGGGGAAGTTACGCCCCATGCATGTGAATTGAAGGATTTCTAAGGTTAGTGCCATCAACGAGATGAATCCCTTTTAGTACTGCCTAAGTACCATGTATCATATAATCATTAAAATTACCTACAGTCTCCCTCACGTAAGGGTGGGTAATTTTTTTGGTTTTTCAAAATACCTATAGTCTCCCTCATGTAAGGGCAGGTATTTTGTATGGTATAACGGCCTAGAATTAAGTTATATCGAAAGGGTGACCATTTGGTGTTATAAGGAACCTTCACAATGTCTACCAAATTAATGACTAATGCACATTAGTTGTTGAAAGGTCTAATTTTACACCATGGAAAAATAAAATGAAGGCAATCCTAGAGATGGATGATCTTTGAGATGTTTTTTTCAAAGCAAAAATAAGACCTTCATCTATAGCTGGAGCCACTACTCTCACTACTGCTCAGAAAGACTTTGATAAGATAGATAGTGAAAGCATGAGATTTTGAAAGAAAGAAATACTAAGATGCAATGAAAATAGAACTAACTCAATGCATGAAATAGGAAGAACGTAATCAAATCGAGGAAAAATATAAAGAGAAAGCAGGAGCACAACCCTTTTATATTAATTCCAAACTCGATTACAATACATCTCCTCCCTTTTCAGGTGCTAGGAGTGTTAGTATGTCTTGGTTATAGTCATGATTAGTAATCCCTCTTCCGCATGCCCACATTTAAAATGGGCGGGCCAGAGTGTTGCCGCCGCTTACGATAATGAATCCTTCCTTGCTGCTTCTCCTACGATCAAAGAAAAACAGAGACGTTAGTAGCACCTGCAACACAAGGACAAAGTTTGTTCTTCAAATTTAACAAAAGATTTATGCCTAAGATTATCGAAAACAGTGAATAAAATGAATATAAGTGACCTGCACATTTGACAAAATAAACATGCAATGAACGAGTAGACTAAAATTACAGAACGTAGAATGTAGAACGTAATGCATCTAAAAAAATGTAGAATGTAATGCATCTAAAAAATTGTAGAACATAATGCATCTAAAAAAATGAAATGGCAAAATAGACTAACCTAAAACTAGCAAAAATGTGTGGGGTGCCTAAGCGGGCCGCCCTCCTTAGAACTTGATTACGGTGCCAATCCACTAAGGAAGGGCCCAGAATCTCTTAGGTTGAGTTGTCGACGAATTGATGGATTAATGTGGCCGAATGTCTGGTTCTAAGGTCCATATTCACCTTCTAACAGCCACCAAAACTCCCTTGTGAAAGAGATTACGGGTGTAGAAGAAATGAATAAAAAAGAATGCAATCGGGTGTTTGGTTTGGCAGCACTTCATTGCTTGGAAATGTCTGTCAACTTGTTTCTCTGGGCGGGAAAGTCCGCCATTTTATAGACCCATCGGGTCTCTTTGGAAGGGCACGTAGGGATGCCAGATGGCGTCCATGCCTTCCCAAGAGGGAGGAGACTCCTCCTTGACTTGGGCTTACATGACCGCCCTTGTGACAGTCTGCTAACTACCAATCTACCCACCTACGCACGCATGCACAGCAGGCGGCAATAACTGACTATCTTTGGCTGCCACTTGTTTAACGTCCGCTTTAATGGTTTTAATGTTTGCTTTTAAATGTTTTAATGGCGCCTTTGAATGCTTTAATTTTGCCTTTGATTGGTTGAATGTCCGCCCAGGCGCAAATGCCGAAGTGTCACGATATCACGACGTCGCGATATCGTGACACTTCGGCCAAGGCCTTCTTTGGGCGTCGAAGTGTCACGATATCGTGACGTCACGATATTGCGACACTTCGACCAAGGCTTTTCTTTGGGCACCGAAGTGTTGTGATATCGTGACGTCGCGATATCATGACACTTCGGCCAAGGCTTTGCTTTGGGCGTCGAAGTGTCATGATATCGTGACATCGTGATATCGTGACACTTCGGCTAAGGCTTTGCTTCGGCGTCGAAGTGTCACGATATCACGAAATCACGATATCATGAAACTTTGGCCAAGGCTTTGCTTTGGACACCGAAGTGTCGCGATATCGTGACACTTCAGCCAAGGCTCTACTTTGGGTACCGAAGTGTCGTGATATCATGACGTCGCGATATCGCGACACTTCGACGTCGAAAGCAAAGCCTTGGCCGAAGTGTCACGATATCATGACGTTGTGATATCGTGACACATCGGCCAAGGCTTTGCTTTGGGTGCCGAAGTGTCGTGATATCGCGACACTTCGGCCAAGGCTCTGCTTTGGGCACCAAAGTGTCACGATATCATGACGTCGCGATATTGCGACGTCGCGATATCATGACACTTCGGCCAAGGCCTTCTTTTGATTAAGGCTTGCTTTTGATTAAGGCTTGCTTTTGATTAAGGCTTTCTTTTGATTAAGGCTTGCTTTTGATAAAGGCTTGCTTTTGATTAAGGCTTGCTTTTGATAAAGGCTTGTTAAAATGACCAACTTTGCTTTGTTTACTTTCCAACCTTCTAAACTGCTGTGTAAGTGGCTAGGACCACTGTTTGACCTCTGAGGGCTGCCCTGAAAGCTATGTGTGTCAATGCGATCAGTGTTTGTAGTCACATAATCGGATTGGTGTTGTTTTGGTGTTTACAGATGCCCCTTTTTGGGAAGCACTGCAGGTGATGCAGTGCTGAGCAAAAATAGATAACCAAAGCACTAATGATTAGGGTTTCTTGGTAACTTAACCAACTTTTGATGCCCCAAGTATGGAAAGGGCATGCATTCTTGAATCCTTTCTTGTGACAAGCTAAGGAATTTGATTTCAAGTGTTAACCTATTTTGGTGAGGTGTGATTTGAGCTTGGACATTGATCAGTCATGATTAGGCAAAGGGCGTAACCTTTTGTCCACAGGGGAACCTTGTGTTCATGCTTCAAGAATGCCAAGTGTTTGATCAATTTGATTGTCGCTTGTTTACTGCCCCAAGCAGGAGCATGATTGTCTTTGTCAATGATTCTTTGAATTCATGTCATTGCTTTGATTGGGTGTGTGCTTGTTGATTGGTGACTAAGTGTGACTACCCCCTCAAGCGATGAATCGATGAGGGAATGACCTTCATGAGAAAAGTGACAAGTCGCTTGACCCAAGATGACTTGTGCAAGGGTGCCTTTAGATGGTTTACCGTTAAGCATGTGCAATTTCCTGACATTTGGACCTATTTTTGGTGGGTGTTAACCCTTTTGGTGATGCCATAATGGGGTGAAATCGTCGAAAACCTGTCTTCCCGTGGAGTAGTCTGGCTATGGTAGCCTTCTTGGGGAAGTAGGAGAATGAAAATTTGAGCCCCGACATCGATTTTCTATGCCAAGAGGTTAAGTGCAAGAGCACTTGTGTCCGAAAATGCTTATTGCTATGTTTTTGTGTTGCATTTTTGTGATGTTTTTGTTGTTTTGATTTTCTTGCTTTGTGTATATGTCATGATTTTATGTTATGCACAATGATTGATGTTAATGGATGCATGCTACTTTATATTGATGTATGCACATGGTATGATAAATGCGATTGTTGTATGTTGATTTATTTTGATGGATGCATATGTTGTGATGAATGCAAATGTTTTTGATTTATATGTGATATGCAGAAATGAAATGGATGGATAGAATTTGTGATGTTTGGCTATGGCACCATAGACTGTTTAGGACTTTGTGATTTTGTTTTTATGCGATTGTTGTAGTGGATGACTTTGTATGTATACATGTGGTTTTTCTTTTTTTGTATTTTTTGATGGTATTGTAAGGATGAAAAGTAGCGTAGTTGGTTTAGAAATGTAGCTAAGGTTTTTCGAGACTCAGACGGTTTTAACTTACTAGCCATGACTATACTTTATATTATAAGACTTTTTGAACAAGGTATGAATCGGACTTGTTTTTGACCAAGCTATTTCACATCCCTGTGTGTGTAATTGAGTTCATTTATGTGGTATTTGTCAGGATACCACCAGTGCCGATGGGCTTTCAATCGAACCTATACTAAGGATCACCTAATTAGCTCCACTAACTCCTTTGTTGTATTTAGTTATATTAATCTGTGGTGTTATCCAGGATACCATAAGCTAGCTCATCCTTATGCAAACATTGGTCTGCATGCATGCAAAGCAAATGTGACAGACATATCGTCATGTGGGTAGGATACCACCATTGCCAGATAGGCTGTCAACCAAACCTGTAATGAGGATCACCTAGATGGTTTTTGAATGCTGAGAATTTTAGGAATTCAAGTTCAGGATATTTGTTGGCTGAATGATTTAGAAAGTTGCTCGTCTATATAGTGATGAAAATCACTATTTATTTTCTATTAATTCTTTTTGAGCAAGGATTTTGAATAGTGGTGATAACCACTGTTATTTGATTTTGTGTTTTGAGTATTGTGAGTTTGGGCTGGTGAGTGGCCTTGATCCTTGTGGCCTTGGGGATGACTACGCATCCTTTGCAAGGACGTGTAGTACGAATCCTTACAATGTTGGGAACCAAGGGGGTGATGGAGATTATGGAGTAAGGGCATTGATCTTTTAGGCCTTGGGGATGACTACCCATCCTGGTTAGGGGCGAATAGTACGAATCCTTACAACTTGGAGACCAAAGGTGAATGGAAAGTGTTAGGATGATGATTTGTTGGAATTTTGTTTGTAAATGGCATTGATCCCTTTTGGGTCTTGGGGATGACTACCCATCCTTGGCAGGGACATGTAGTACAAATCCTTACAACTTTGGGAACCAACTATGATTGTGATTTGGTAATGGTGAAAACCACTGTATATGGAGGTGAATGGATAGGAAAGAGCTTATATTTTTGTCAATTCTCAGCATTCTAGAACCATTCATACAAGGGGATGAGCAAGATAACCGTTTTGCTTATGGTGACCTGGATTACTATGCAGGTTTCATCTTTCGTTCACACAACTTGAGAATTTTTATGTGTTTTAATTTGTGTTGGGATGTTACATAACAAGGCGTATTTCAAGTGTAACTCTACCTTCATAAAATCTATCTGACTCGGTACATTACGTAGCTAAAGAGAAAAATGATGACTAAATCATGAAAACTCCTGATACATTAAAATATCACTGACTCTAGTGTGGTAAAAAGCAATGCATGGTGTTTTTGTTGTTTTTGTAAAATGGAACAGTGTGGAACAAGATGGACTAGCAGAGCCATTACAGCCTATGGTGCCTATGATCTGTACGACCACAAATATGCAATGTATGGATGCAATGTTTCAATGCAGCTATGTATTTTTATATTTTTGATGGATTGATTTTTGTGAATATGAAGATGAGGTGTGAGAAGAGATCTCTATTGATGAATTTGAGTATGCCTAGAAATGAGATGCAAAAATTTTGTTTTGTTGTTTTTTGATGATTTTTTTGAATTTTAACTTTTCTTATTTTTGACCAAGCGATTGTGGAAATCCTTGGAGCATTATTGACCAAGCGATTATAGAATCCTTGGAGCATTTTGGGATTGACCAAGCGATTTTAGAATCCTTGGAGCATTTTTGGTATTTGACCAAGCGATTATAAAATCCTTGGAGCATTTTTGGGATTGACCAAGCGATTATAGAATCCTTGGAGCATTTTTGGGATTGACCAAGCAATTTTAGAGATCCTTGGAGCATTTTTGGGATATGGCTCTCTTAGATATGGAATGGTCGCAAATGACTGGTATTCAAGGGTTTTGTTTCCTTGATACCATCAAGAGAAGCTAGCCGGTACGTCTCAAGTCTTATTTTGCTATCAATGACATATGGACCTAACCAATTTGCCACAAATTTGTCCCTTAGGTGGGATGGCAAACTGGAGTTTTGTTGGTTTTCCTTCAAAACCAAATCACCAACCCAAAAGTCTCTCTAGTGAACTTTCATGTTGTAAGCTTTCTTAAGTCGCTCTTGATAAATACGTAAATGCTTGAGAGCATTAACACATCGTTCGTCAAGCAACGTAAGCTAGTCTAACCAAGCCTGCCGTGTAGAGTCATCATCGATGAACTCCTGCATTGATATGCGCAGGGAAGGAATATCCAACTCTAGAGGCATTACTGCCTTAGAGCCATACACGAGAGAAAATAGAGTGGCCCCAGTGGGTGTCTGAATGCTAGTGTGATAGGCCCATAGGGCAAGTGGGATTTGAATGTGCCAATCCTTATGACTGTCTGCGATGGTCTTTTTAAGGATGGCAACTAGCATTTTGTTTGATGCTTCTGCTTTCCCATTCACCTATGGATAATAGGGTGTCAAAAATCTATGCTGAATCTTGTACTTTGTGGTCAAAGCATGCATGTCTTTGTTCTTGAAATGCGTCCCATTATCTGAGACTATTTTGGATGGAATACCAAAATGAAATATGATGTTATGTAAAATGAACTCCACGATGTAGGGTCTTGTCATAGAGGTAAGCGGAATTGCTTCTACCCACTTGGTAAAATACTCTATGGCCGTTATGATAAACGTGTGATGGCTTGATGACGCAGGGGAGATCTTTCCAATTAGATCAAATCCCCACTGTGAGAACGACCAAGCAGACTGGACTATCTACAAGGCCTGAGAAGGTACGTGCATCAAATTGGCATGATGTTGACACTTCACACACTTCTTGACATATGCGCAACAATCTTGCTCTAAAGATGGCCAATAATAGCCCATTCAAAGAATACGCTTTGCGATGGCCATACCACTAAAGTGGCCACCACATGTACCATCGTGCGCTTGGGTGACTGCCCAAGTGGACTCTTGCTAGTCCAAGCAACGAAGGAGGATTCCTTCATAGCTACGACAATACAAAATGTCTCCTATCAAGACATACTTAGCCACTTTCTACTTGAATGCTTGTTTTGTGACATGCATCAATCCAAGTGGGAGATTACCTAACTTGAGGTAGTCTCTAATGGGTAAATACCAGTCCTATTGATCAAAAACTTCAATAGTATGAACAACCAATCCCTCTTGAAGTTCATCCCTAGCGAACGCTGAATGGGATAAAACCTGTAAGAATAGCGTTGTATTGCTATTAATGGGAGTAGGGGAGAACAAGAACCCCCAGTTGGTGCATTTTAGATGATCTTGGATTCGAGAGAACTTATCCGAGGATGGTTCAATCTGGATCATGTGGATTCCTATCATCAAGTCTGAGCTTGCATGCTCCATCACGGATTGTGATAAGGTTTTGACTTGAATGGTTGTCATATCACCGGAAAATTCTTGCAGAATTAGTGACCCCAAGGAGGCCATTGTGTCTGCAAAATGATTCGATGATCGAGGGAGTGCCTCGATGTCATACCACTCAAGTTTTGCCAAGAATTTGTCCACAAGGGCTTTATAAGCCTACAGAACCGGGCATTTGCATTGATATACCCCTTTGACTTGATTGACTATTAACAGTGAATCATCAAAGATGTTCAGTCATTTAATGTTCATGGCGATTGTTTTCTGAAGACCTAGGAGAAAGGCTTCATACTCTGCATTATTTTTGGTGCACGAGAAGTTTAATTTAAATGACAAGGGCATTGGACTGCCCTGCAGTGTGAAGAATACAATTCCTGTGCCACCACCTTGCTCACATTTAGAACCATCGAAGAATAGGGTTATGTCGACCTGTGACTCAGGCTCATCAAAATATGGTGATTCTGAGACATGGAAGACCCCATCATCGTGTAGTTCTATGACTAGAGGTTGACCATTTTCAAGATGATCCTCTGCTAGTTGATCGACTATGACTTGTCCTTTGATAGAATTTTTTCCAATAAACTCTATGTCAAATTTTGTCAACAAAATGATCCATTTTGCCATGCGACTACTATGATAAGTATGACTCATCATGTATCACAATGGATTCTCATTCGACACAACATACGTAGTGTTGCTCAACATGTAGTGGCATAGCTTTTTGGTAGCAAACACCACTACAAAGCAGAGTTTCTCGATGTATGCATAGTTAAGTTCATAACTGACCAGGGTGCGGCTAAGATAGTAAGTAGCCTATTCCTTGTGAAGTTCATTCTTCTGGGCTAACATGGCACCCAGTGCCACCTCAGTAGCTAAGATGTATAAGTAGAATGACACTCTTGGTCTAGGTGGTACCAATACTAGCGACGAAGCTAGGTATTGTTTAATGTCATCAAAGGCTGACTGGCACTCGTCATCCCAATGAAATGTAACCCCCTTTTGCAATAATTTGTTCATGGGTCAGCACTTGTCAGATAATTGTGCTATAAAGCATTTAATCGACAAGACCTTTCCCTGCAGACTTCTGAGCTGCTTGATTGTAGTTGGGGGAACCATTTCAAGGATTTCCTTGACCTTCTTTGGGTCCACCTTGATTCCTCGCTTTGAGACTATGAAACCTAAGAGTTTTCTAGATGTGATGCCAAATATGCACTTCTTGGGATTTAGTCTAACTTTATGCTCCATGAGGCGATCGAGGATCTTGCTTAAGTCATCGATATGATTTGAGCACAAAAGAGACTTGGCTAACAAATCATCCATGTAATCTTCCAAATTTTTGTGCATGTAGTCATGGAAGATGTACGTCATGGCACGTTGGTAGGTGGCACCAGCATTTTTAAGGCCAAAAGGCATGACCTTATAACAAAATGTCCCCCAAGGTGTTGTGAACACCATTTTTAGTTGGTCTTCAAGATTGATACGAATCTGATTGTATCCTGAGAAACCATCCATGAGGGAGAGCATTTCGTGACTTGTTGTAGCATCTACCAATGCGTCAATGCTTGACAAGGGGAAATCATCCTTAGGACTCGATTTGTTTAGATATCAAAAATTAGTGCATATGCGAATCCTCCCATCGGGCTTCTTGACGGGAACCATGTTGGACAGCCATGGCATATAATCCACGTAGATGACAAACTGTGCATCCAACAGCGTTTGCAATTCATCTTTGACCATCAAGGCCATTGTTGGGTGCATCTTACGTAGTTTTTGCTTTACGGGCTTGATTGTCAAATCAAGCGTTAAATTATGTGTGACTAGCTGCGGGTCTAGTCCTGGCATATCCTTGTATGACCATGCAAAAACCTCCTTCTTCTCTTTAAGAAGGGCAATGTAGTCGACTTGCTCTTTAGGGGAAAAACTTACCCCCAGCTTGAGAATCTATGGATTCATTAGATCTGTGTCGATATCTATGTCAGTCATCTCCTCGACTGACATGTGGGATACGCCCTCCAACTAATGTGGATTCGAGATAAAATGGATATCATTAGATGAGTTTAGATCTATGTTTGGAACCTTGGGTTCTTCTTCAGCCTAAAAAATATCCTGAGTTGTCCTTGGGGTAAAATGAGGCATTTCATCGAAAGGCCAGTACTTTGATGGTGATAAAGGTGAATTGACATGATCCCAATCGATGGCATCTATGTCTAGATGCAATTATCGTGTTGGATAGGCTAGATTGTAGATGGGTGCGGTCAAATAAATGGATATCATGTGGATGGAATGAATTTGGTCTCCATTACCGCGAGTATGATACCTTGAACATTCTGGATGCTCCCTATACTCTGGATATGGTTCTAAGGGAATGGGCACGAACGGATCGACCCTATGTGCTAATAGGAAGACAGGGTCTTCTCTTGGCACTAATGTCATGATAGGATCTCGAGGTGGATGATGCTCATCATAGATTTGGAGCCATGGATCCAAAACTTGGTCCCACCCCGTTGGGTCTACATACCATTCATGCCCTAACCTTATGCCCATCTGTCCCATCAGATCTTCATGAGTTAAAGGGTGATTGTGTCATCGTGCATGATTGAGATAGTCCATCTCAGTATCATCTTTTGAATCACTTTCGGAGATCCAAAAATGTTCATTCTCTTTAGTAACTATTACTTGCGACATTGAGGGTTCCCCTTGTTCTAGAAAATTAATCTGGTCCCATTGCAGTTGTTCCACTCTTGGTGGAGGGACCTGATTCTCTTGACACTGTATTGACTCAACTGGAACCTCTAAGGGGAACAACTTCAAAAAGATGTCCGAACATCATTTATGTTCTCTTTGGGGATTAGTGTCCGAACTTTCACCTCTCTCTAGCAAAGGAGAGGGATTATTGATGTTGCCAAGGGTGTTTGTTGACCATGGGAGGTAATCTCCCAATGTATATTTTGTATTTGGGTTGGCATAAGGATCTAATGCCAATCCACCCTTGTTGCCTATTTCTAGGCCTTGCATGTTTTCTACCAAGATGTCTAAGGGCAGGGGGTGGTTGAACCCTACTCCCAAATTATCATATGGCATCTGATATCTTGGTTGGCAAAGGACACACATCCCTTAATCATATCTACCTAGCTCGTATCCATGCCAATTGCATTGGCCAAGATATCTTAGAGCGAAGTTCGGGTTTGACAGATAGTTGATATTTTTAGCAAAATGTTCTTCGTCTTCGTCCTTTTGCTTGCATGGTTCAAGACCATGATCAAGGTCCCCATACACAAATTTTTTCTGGTTTGGTGGGTAACCTAGAGGAATAACTATTCCTATGGGAAGGCGAGGTCTCCCCATGTCCTGTACTGATTCTAATGCGGGCATTGCCACAACATTCTGCACTAGATACTCCCCCAAGCTTGTACTGGCCATTTCAACAGTGATTGTTGATGCTTGGGAGGGAGGGAATGGGAGTCCTTCCTAAGTCCATTCCATGTTTGGTGGTTGAGGAGTCTTAGCTTCCGTTGTGCTAGGTGTTTCTTCTGTTGATATTGTTGATATTGTTAGCAACCCCTCTTCTAGGGGCTGAGCCTCTTCCAGGATCTATTTTCCCTTGTCCTTATGTTTAGCCATGACATGTGGCATTGGTAGTGAAGGAGCAGATGATGAAGACTCACCTGGCTGGGATTTTGATGATTTGGTCACCAGTGGTGCCTGCAGTATTGGACCCTGTTTAGATGGATTTAACTAGAAATCCAAATGCATTGAAGGGAGGGTTGATTGAGGCATTAATTGCACTGCATTACAATACTTGAAGGGTTCTAAGTCCATAAGGACTACATGTATTTCTCCTTCAAATGCATACTTTAGGAACTCGTGAGTGATCGAAGGGACACACTTCATGTCCATGATCCATGGCTGCCCTAGTAGTATGTTGTAATCCATCTCGCCTTCTAGAACATGGCACAATGTTGGTATTGTCTTTTGTCCTACCTGGACAGGCAGAACAACCGTGCCGATTGTCAAGCATATTGCATCGTTGAAAGCTCACAGTGTGTACATGGATGTTGTGATATGAGAGGCTAGCAACTTCAGATGTTTTAAGGATGCAGTGGTAATGATGTTACTGGAAAAGCCAATATCTACCAACACTCTCTTATACGGGATCTCGTTGACCTACACGATAACGTGCAGGGGTGGATCTACCATGTCATTCGATATTGTTTTGACTTCATCCTCTCTAAAGGTAATGACCAGCTTCGTACATCGTTTCACATGTCCCATGAAGTTATTGAAAGAATTTGCTTCATGAGGCTGTAACTCGATGGCTTTTAAAATTTCCATAAGAGCTTCTCTATGGGGTGTTGACTGTTGAATAAGCTCATAAATAGAAAGCCTAGCCGATGTTGTCTGCAAACTCTACATGAGTTTGGTCCATATCATGACCTCGGGTCTAGGCGGAGGCAACTGCATAGGGTGTTGTTGAGGCTACGACGTTGTTGGAACTTCCCTTATAGCTACCTCGAGGGCAACTCCTGGATACTTTTTGTTCTTGGTCACTATGCTGATCATTCCCACAAATCCTTGCATGGGAAGATTTTTTCACACCTCATTAACCTAGAGAGGTTTTGCCTGTGCCTCATGGGCAGGCAAAGGGTCCTTGAATACCCCCATTTGTTGAATATTTGGTGCTATGGGGTTGTCCACAACCAATGTTTTATTGTCGATAAAATCTTGGATTAATCCCTTGAATTTCCAACATCCATTCAGGTCATGTCCCCTTCGTCTATGGAATCTACAATATAATTCCTCTTTGTATCCCTTAGGCTTAGGAGCGTTAGGATCTACAGTTTGGATTTCTAGAAGGGTGACTAAATTTGCTGTTGATAAGCGATCAAATAGGGAGTCCTTGGACTCCAAGTAAGGGGTGAATTGTTGCCTAGGGCGACGCTACAGATTTTGCTCCTATTTTTTATTATCTCTTTCATAACTAGGAGGCACTGCCTGGTAATTAGCCTTTTGGGGCTGTATTTCTTGCATAGGCTTGGGAACATTTATTGCAACTTGGTTAACCGCAGTGGGTTATGATTGCGTAGTCCTGGTCTTAGTGGTTTTGTTCCACTCTTTCTTTTTAGGCTTGGCGATTGCGCCCTTGCCTATTTTAATCTCTTTTATAACTCTGGATTGCACCAAAGCTTCTTCTAGGCTGGCGTATTACTACAGCAGCAATATCCTAGAGATTGATTTTAAGAAACTCTGTGCAAACATCTATGTGAGATCAGACATAGGGGGAAGGTAGGGTAGCTTAGAAAGCAAAGCCCTCCATCGATTCCCATATGCTACCATTATTTCTTCTTCATATTGCCTGAGGTTGGCCAGATCACTCAGTGATGCCTTCTTCTTTGTATTGAATGCAAAGCATTCAAGAAATGCATCTACTAATTGATCTAGGTTGTTTATGTTGTGTTTTGGTAACTATGTGAACCAATTCAAGGTAGGGCCTGCGAATGTGGTTATGAATGTCCTAAGCAACAATGCGTCATTATCTTGGATGCCAAAGCATTGGCTTAGGAATCTTGTGACATGTTCTTGTGCGTCCTATTCACCTTTAAAGACTACCAATTGAGGCAACTTGAAATGTTTGGGGTAAATAGGTGTGGGCACTGAGGGATGCACTGGATGACTGTGGAGTTGACGTAATGTGGGTTTTTGATTCCCAGAAGCTTTTGTCTCCACAGACTCCAAACGCTCTAATAGTGCTTTGTATGCATCGAAAGATTTTATTTCTTCCTCTTTTGTTTGCTCTCGTTGTGAGTTATGGGAGACTGGAGGCCTATGGGGGGGTGGCCGAATGGTAGCCCTCCCATATTGATGGGGCATTTCAGCCCATTCTATTTTTGGTTCATACTCCTCATAAACTTCTTGAGGAGTCTCTGGGCAAGACCTATGACCCTAATTAAGTCCCCGCTGAGGGTACCCATCATTGTTTTGGGGAGTGGCCTCCCTATTGGGTCTATAAGGTCTCGAAGGCAAAGCTTGACGAGGTCGCAGAGACCTGTCTTGCACCAAAGGGTTGTGCCTCTCATATTGTTCTACTTTTTGGGTGTGAGGGGTTGGCACCCTCTTAGGGAGTTTATAGCACAACTCATCCACTTCGCGCTGCATGCGCTCTTTATTAAGGCAATATAAGTACTCTAACTCCTGATGACCTTGCTCAAGTTGCATAATTCAGGCTTGGCGGGCGACATGTCTGGCGACTGTCGGGTCAATTTGGTCTACCCTATTTTTCTCAAGAGGCTTGAATGTTTCTCTTATGTATTTGCCTCTGTCTTGATGATCTAAAATTTCAATGGGTCACTTCCTTCTGTCGAGGTTGGTGGCATTTACTTGAGGCTCTAGCCTCGATGGGTGACCATGATATCTAGCAGGCATAGAAACGCAAGGCTCCCATGCTGTTTGTTATCCTCGAGGAATGTGATGGCTTTCCTCGTACTCCCTTTCCTGGGTTTGAAAGGGGCAGGTAGAGTTAGCTCACTCTGTGTGGAGAGCCCTACGCTCTGGGTTTTGTCTTTCTATTCTAATGAGAGGCAAAGAAGAGGTATCGTATTCATGTTGTCTCTCCTCATGGACACTATGCCTCTCTAGAACTTCATCATGCTGTGGCCACTCAGATCTAGCCTCAAAAGGCAATTTTCTATTTACATTGAGATCTACATGTAAAGCTTCTTCCCGAAAGGGGCTGTGTTGAATGGGAAAACTCCATAGAGGAGGGTCCCAATAATTTCTTCTTGATGTGGCCTGATGTGGACTCTCTTGTAGGCCAAACCGCCAAGGCGGTATGGCCAAGTCCTCAGGGCTAAAACAAAGGTGACCAGTGCCCTCTCTTTGTGTACCTTCCATAGCGTTCGCCCTTGATTGGGCTTGGCTATGGGTGTACACCATTGTGGTGCTTCTCTACTAGCTAAGCAGATTTTTATTTCGTTTATGATGATTTTTCTTTTTGTTACACTAAGCAAAAATGAACACACACATACACAAACCATGATTATCTCTTTTAACGATTAATAGTGTGTCCTAAACTGGTTTAGTGCATTTTGATGTTTTGTTTTGTTTTTGCAAGTTTTTAAGAATGTTTAAATGCATAATGTTGGCTCATATGACTCCCATAAATGGTCGCCCCTTCAATATACCATTGTCGGACCGATATACCAGCCTCTCTATATACCCGCCTTTACGAGAAACTATAGGTACGTGAGAGCAGATGGTACATGGAACATAGGCGGTATGGAAGGGGGGATTGTCTTGTTAATGACACCTACCATAGAAGACTTATCATTGCATGCATGGGAATCACCCCAGTGACACACAATCAGATTTCGTTAGGATTTACACCTAACAACAGTGAAAATCGATGAAATGGATGCAAAGCTAAGCCAAGGTGGTGATGAACCCATCGTTGGTATTGCTCAAGGGCTGGGGTTTTACGACCAACTCCTTGGTTTAATTTTACCACGTGATGTGTGTGGGGTTCATTTTATTTAATAAAAATGAAACAAGAATAAACAACTTTCCCTAAGCAAGTAAAAGTTGACAGAAAAATAGAAACAAAAAATAATAATAAAAAAAAAAATGTAGGTACAGCTTTGGAACCTTACCTCTTTTCTGCTTAAATCAGCTGTCTTTTTCACCCAAATTGGATGTTTCTGATTCGTTCCAGTACCTTTAAGCACAAAAACATAAATTTCAATCAATTTATGAATCTAAAAAAAAAAATAGGGGACAGAGTCCCACCGTGATCGCCACTGAAAGCATGAGATTCTGGAAGAAAGAAATACTAAGATGCAATGAAAATAGAACTAACTCGATGCATGAAATAGGAAGAACGTAATCAAATCAAGACAAAATATAAAGAGAAAGTAGGAGCACAACCCTTTTATATTAATTCCAAACTCGGTTACAATACATCTCCTCCCTTTTTAGGGGCTAGGAGTGTTAGCATGTCTTGGTTACAGTCATGATTAGTAATCCCTCTTCCGCATGCCCACATTTAAAATGGGCGGGCCAGAGTGTTGTCACCGCTTACGATAATGAATCCTTGCTTGCTGCTTCTCCTGCGATCAAAGAAACACAGAGACGTTAGTAGCACCTGCAACACAAGGACAAAGTTTGTTCTTCAAATTTAACAAAATATGTATGCCTAAGATTATCAAAAATAATGAATAAAATGAATATAAGTGACCTGCACATTTGACAGAATAAACACGCAATGAACGAGTAGACTAAAATGACAGAACGTAGAACATAGAACGTAGAATGTAATGCATCTAAAAAAATGTAGAATGTAATGCATCTAAAAAAGTGTAGAACTTAATGCATCTAAAAACACGCAATGGCAAAATAGACTAACATGAAACTAGAAAAAAGGTGTGGGGTGCCCAAGCGGGCTGCCCCCGTTAGAACTTGATTACGATGCCAATCCACTAAGGAAGGGCCCAGAATCTCTTAGGTTGAGTTGTCGGTGAATTGATGGATTACTGTGGTTGAATGTCTGGTTCTAAGGTCCAGATTCACCTTCTAACAGCCACCAATAACCTCCCTTGCAAAAGAGATTACGGGTGTAGAAGAAATGAATCAAAAATAATGCAATCGGATGTTTGGTTTGGTAGCACTTCATTGCTTGGAAATGTCTATCAACTTGTTTTTCTGGGCGGGAAAGTTTGCCATTTTATAGACCCACAAGGTCTCTTTGGAAGGGCATGCAGGGATGCCACGTGGCATCCATGCCTTCCCAAGAGGGAGGAGACTCCTCCTTGAATTGGGCTTACATGACTGCCCTTGTGACAATCTGCTAACTGCCAATCTGCCCACCTATGCACGCATGCACAACAAGCGGCAATAACTGACTGTCTTTGGCTACCACTTATTTAACGTCCACTTTAATGGTTTTAATGTTTGCTTTTAAATGTTTTAATGGTGCCTTTGAATGCTTTAATTCCACCTTTGATTGGTTTAATTTCTGCCTAGGCATAATTGCCGAAGTGTCACGATATCGCGATGTCACGATATCACGACACTTCAGCCAAGCCCTTTCTTTGGGCGCTGAAGTATCTCTATATCGTGACATTGTGATATCGTGACACTTCGGCCAAGGCTTTTCTTTGGGCACCGAAGTGTCGTGATATCATGACATCGCAATATCGCAACACTTCGGCCAAGGCTTTGCTTTGGGCGTCGAAGTGTCGCGATATCGCAACGTCATGATATCATGACACTTCGTCCAAGGCTTTTCTTTAGGCACTGAAGTGTCATGATATCATGACATTTCAGCCAAGGCTCTGCTTTGGGCATCGAAGTGTCGCAATATCACGACGTCGCGATATCACGACACTTCGAATTAGCCAAGGCTCTGCTTTGGGCATCGAAGTGTCGCGATATCGTGACGTCGCGATATCGTGACACTTCGGCCAAGGCTCTGCTTTGGGCATCGAAGTGTCACGATATTGCGACGTCGCGATATCATGAAACTTCGGCCAAGGCTTTGCTTTGGACGCCGAAGTGTCACGATATCGTGACATCATGATATTGTGACCCTTCAGCTAAGGCTTTACTTTGGGTGTCGAAGTGTTGCGATATCACGACACTTCAGCCAAGGCTTTGCTTTGGGCGCTGAAGTTTTGCGATATCATGACACTTCAGCCAAGGCCTTTTTTTTATTAAGGCTTGCTTTTGATTAAGGATTTCTTTTGATTAAGGCTTGCTTTTGATAAAGGCTTGCTTTTGATAAAGGCTTGCTTTTGATAAAGGCTTGTTAAAATGACTAGCTTTGCTTTGTTTACTTTCCAACATTCTAAACTACTGTGTAAGTGGCTAGGACCATTGTTTGACCTCTGAGCGCTGCCCTGAAAGTTATGTGTGTCAATGCGATCAGTGTTTGTAGTCACATAATCATATTGGTGCTATTTTGGTGTCTACAGATAGCAAGGCAAAAGTGCTCATTTTGCTTATTGTCTCTGATGAAGTTCAACCCCATATTGTTGATTGTCAAAATAGTAAAGAGGCATGGAACGCCCTTAAAACTATTTATGAAGGAAATAATGATTCCACCATTCTATTTATTCAATATAAATTACACAATCTAAGCATGAAACATGGAGAAATAGTTGAACTCTTTCTCTACTGAGTGTCTGAGTTGAAAGGAAATCTGAATTCCTTGGCAGCACCAATTGATGATAAGCCCCTTACCTCAGTTGTATTGAGAGCATTACCAGATTCTTTTAGAGTTTTGATCACCTCACTTCATGTGTCACATAGACAAGTTAAATTTGTTGAGTTGTTAAATTTGCTTCAAGACGAGGAGGCACACCAAATACAACAAGATGATTCTTCTAACATTGCCCTAAACATCAACAGGAAGGGGCAAAACAAGAAGAAGGGTAATTTTTAGAAGGAAGGGAGTTCTAAAAAGAATTCAAAAGGAAAAAAAACTCAACACCCTCAAAATAATAAGAGATATTCCATTATTTGTGACAAAGAAGTTCATGATACAAATAGATGTTGGCATAAGAATAACAATCAAAATAGAAAGGCCAGAACAAACCACAAAAGAACAAGCAACAAAAAGTGAATGTTGTTGTTGAGGAATCTGACATGGATTCTGAGAGAGCACACAAAGTGCCCATGACTACCACAGTATCCAAGCAGACGGATCCTATTTGGTATGTCGATTCTAGATCCAGTAACCACATGATTGGTGACAAATCATGGTTTGAGTATTTGAGGCCAAAGAGGGCAAACCTGTCACTATTACTGATGATAAAACCTACAAGGTCTAGGCAGAAGGTATAGTTTCTATTACTCTTCCTGATGGCAAGTGCTAGATTGAGAATCTTGTCTATGTTCCAGGATTGGCGAACAACTTGTTGTCAGTAACACAAATTCTGGACAAAGATATGGTTGCAAAATTTAGTGTTAAGGGGGGCAAGAAGTGTTGTTCTATTACCAGGAGGGGTAATAACATTTCAACCGCTTCATATAAGCATGGATTATTTTCCCTAGATACTATATATTCTCCATATGTAGCCATGATTGTCTCTACAAAGCAAACAAATTCCCTATGGCACAAGAGATATGGACATATGAGTTTTGGTTACTTACTTGAGTTAAGTAAGTATGAAATGATAAAGGGTCTTCCTTCCCTTTCTACCACATTGCCAATTTGCTCTGACTGCTTGGTAGAAAATCAACATAGAGTATCATTTGAAAGGAGCTCTACACGAGTACATAAACCTCTAGATTTGGTTCACATTGATCTGTGCGGTCCTTTAACTCCCAACATTTGTGGCGGTAAGAGGTATTTCCAGTTATTCATGGATTATTACTCATGAAATATGTGGGTATTATTTCTTCAATTGAAATCTGAAGCATTTGGATTCTTTCAACAATTCAAGAAATCTATTAAAAAGGATTTAGGGACTTCTAGAAAGACCCTCCACTCATTTCGAGGGGAGTAGTTCACCTCTAAATAATTTGTTGCATTCTTTACTAAAAATGGGATCACACGATAGTTGACTACTACCTATACTCCTCAGCAAAATGGAGTTTCTGAAAGGAGGAACCATTCCATCATGGAAATGGTTCATTGCATGCTCACAAGAGCTAGAACTAGGCAACAATATTGGGCAAAAGTTGTCACCACAATAGTATATCTATTGAATATGGCACCCATTAAGGCCCTACAAGGAATGACTCCATAGGAAGCATGGAGTTGCCAAAAACTCTCCATCTCTCATCTACGCATTTTTTATTGTAAAGCATTCATGCACATACCAAAAGAAAAGAGGAAAAATATAGATGAGAAAACATTGAAGTGTATTCTTCTTGGGTATGATGAGCACTCTAAGGGTTATCGATTGATTGATCCCTTAACTAGGAATATTCACATCAGTAGAGATGTAGTTTTTGATGAGGCTTTCACATCATATGTATACCTAGACCTTGTAGAAACTAAGGTTGAGAAGTCTCCTTCATCCAATGTTGGAGGTTCTTCTTCATCTTTTTCATCACCACAAAAGAAGAATCCAAAGTGGTATACAAGTACAATTAAAGACTCTAAGCTATCCACTCCACTAGATTTGAAATTGGATAGGACTCATACTCGCAGCATGGCTCAACAGGAGAAAGCTGTAGCAGAGATTACTGGGGTTGATGATCTTTGTCAATCTTTTGAAGAACTTTCTATATATCTAGAAAGAGATACAGAAGATATGGATATTGATGATGATAGGGTGTTTGTGTCTTCAATAGATAAACTTGAACCTGTGTCAGTGCAAGATGCCCTTGGTGAGCCTCAATGGAATGCTGCTATGGATGAAGAGTATAAGTCTCTAATAAAAAGAAAAACTTGGAATCTTGTCGATCTGCCATATGAAAAGAAGCCCATAGGCTCAAAATTTGTGTACAATAAAGTACAAGTCATATGGGACAATAGATAAGCATAAGACCTGACTTGTTACAAAGGGCTATGCTCAAAGAGAGGGTATTGACTATGAGGAAACTTTTGTATCTACTACTTGAATGACAACCATTCAAATTATTTGTGTTATGGAAGCAAAATGTGGATAGAAAGTGCACCAAATGGATGTCAAAAGTGCCTTTATAAATGGTGATATCCAAGAGGAAGTTTATATGACTCAACCAGAAGGATTTGAATTGGAAGGCCAATAGTAGAAACTTTGCAAATTGGTAAAATATTTATACGATTTGAAACAGGCCCCTCGAGCTTGGTATAGAAAAATGGATAATCACCTACTACATCATGGATTCAAGAGATGTCCATCGGATGTAAACCTCTATTTCAAGAAGCAAGGCTCTGAAATAGTGTTGGTTGTACTCTATGTTGATGATCTGCTCATAACAGGGAGTTCAAAAAAAATGATCTCTACTGTCAAATAGGATTTGAGAAAATATTTTGAAATGACAGATCTCGGATTTCTTCATTACTATCTTGGTATGGAAGTGAATGAGAAGGAGCACTACATCAAAGTGTCCTAGAAAAAATATGCCAAGACACTACTAGAAAAATATCGCATGACTAAATACAAGCCAATGGCAACACCAATGGAAATAGGACTTCATTTATCATAATATGACAAATCACCTTAGGTAGATGCTACTCTCTATCATTAGCTAATTGGGAGTCTCATATATCCAATCAACACTAGGCCAAATATCGTATTTGTTGTCAACTATATTTTGAGGTTCATGCAGGAACCTAAGACAACACACTGAAAATCAGCAAAGCAAGTTCTTCACTATTTTTGTGGCACAATGAAATATGGCCTAGAATACAAGAGGAACAACATATTCTTCTTACAGGGATACACGGACTCCGACTATGAAGGATCATATGATGATCGTAAATCAACTTCAAGATATTTGTTTCATCTTGGATCTAGTACTATCTCTTGGCACAGTAAGAAGCAATATGTGGTTGCTATCTCATCAATAGAGGTAGAATATCGTACCACACGTGAAGCTATGTGTGAAGTGATATGGTTGCATCACATCTTGACAAGTATGGGTATTCCATCAAAATCTCCAATACACTTGTTCTGCGACAACATGGGTGTTTTGAACCTTGTTAAGAATCGAGTGCATCATGATAAAATAAAGCACATTGATTCACAATGCCACTTTATTTGAGACGAAGTACCAAGGCACTGAATCCAGCTTTAGTACATCTCCACCGATGCTCAAGTTGTAGACATATTCACTAAGGCACTTGCACGTGTCAAATTTGAATTGTTTCGTAGCTCTCTATGTATTTCAAAATAATGGGGGGATGCTAGTATTTCTAGTAGTTATATGTTTCCTCAAATATTGTAATATGGAGGGATGTTAGAATATATTTCAATATTTACTTTTTTAAATTATTTGATCCTAACGATTTTATATTGTTAGAATTGATTAATTTAGGCTAGTTGTTATTTGTTACAAATGTGCCTATATTGGTCTCGAGTGGTTCCACAACCTTCGAACTAATCCTGGTACTATTGTATTACTTATACTTCATCCAATAATTGAATTGATGTTACACTTATCACACACTAGAGATATCTTCTAATGAACTGACATTCTTGGAGATGAAACTTTTCTTCTTGAAGTTGCCTTTTTTGAAATTTGTTTTTTTCTTCTAGTCACTTCTTTCTTCATGCAATCCTTCATCACTTTTGTTCTTCTCATTAAGTGGACATTTAGCTACAAAATTCCCAATGCCTCCATAGTTGAAACATTTAAACGGTAAATTTCCTCTATTTTTTCCTTTTCTCTTTTTTAGTTTTTGAACAAAGTTTGCTTCCATTTCATCTGATGTCTCTTCTTCTTTAGATTCTTGTTTTGCTTTCATATTTTTATGGGCTTTAAAAGTAGCTTCTCTATCTGTGGGTTTATATTTTCCTATTCTCATCTCATATGCAGTCAAAGAACCATGCATCTCATCCATACTAAAAAAATTTAGATCTTTAACTTCTTCTATAGCTAAAACTTTAGAATCAAATCTTTGGGGAGGGTATCTTAATACCTTTTTCACGATGATAGAATCTTTGATTTCCTTACGGAGTCCTCTAATTGCATTAATGACTTCATTAACTCTTAACATATATGCCTCTATATTCTCATCGTCATTTATCTTTAATACTTCGAACTGAGCTTGATGTGTTTGTAACTTGGCCTCCTTAATATTAACGTCTCCTTCATGAATGCTCTTTACTTTTTCCCATATTTACTTTGCCATTTTACAACCCATAATCTTTACCAGTTCACTATCCACTAATCCACACATGATAGCATTCTTCTCTTTTGAGTCATTCTCAAATAGTTTCTTACCGACAACATCGGTTGGAGAATGGTGGGTATTGTGTATCCACTATCTAATGAATCCCAAATGTCATATCCCAAAGCACAAAGATATGTCTGCATCCTGAGTCTCCAAAATTCATAATTAGTTCTGTCAAACAATGGTGCTTTGTTTGATGTGAAGCCTTCACCACCCGCCATTGTGTCACTTCCAAGATCACCCTAGCCAGTTAAGTCTGTTCGAGAACCTCGCTCTGATACCAATTGTTAGTATCATAATGAAACTAATAGGGGGGGTCAATCAGTGTAGCTCTTTAAAACCTAAATATTCAACACTCAAAGCCAAAACAATAAAAACATAAAACCAAATAAATCAAGTATAACAAGAGAACATCACACAACACAAGATATATCGAGGTTCATCAATTTCGATACATCCCCAAAACTAACTGTTTGGAATCCCATCCAAATCTAGCATTTGCAAAGCACCAACTTTATAATCAATTTACCAGCACCCACTAGAAGGAGCACCAACCCCTGATTTATCTACACCAATAGAAAGGAGCACCAACCCCTCTACCAAGCACCCACTTGATTTTGATATTGATAATAAAATGACATATATGAATGTCTTCATTGAAACCAAAACACTCTATGGTATGTAAGCTCAAAATATAAAACTTTTTATTTCACCCAGTATAACATCCCTCTCTCTGCATTACTCAAAATTTTAATCTTCTCTTCTCACAAAAAAAAAATAGATTTTTCTCTTAGCTCATTCTTCCAATTGCTAAATGCTTTCTAGTTATTATGGAAAACTTTCTCTATGAAATCCTCTCAAAATTTCATCCAAAATGGATATCACATTAGAAAGTTATGCCCAAAACACTAAAGTTACATTTTTCACCAATCTCCAAAAATCACGGATTTTCACTCTTTATTTTTCTCCACACACACTTCTCTCTACACAAAATAAAGTCCCCAATTTTCAATAAAATCCCTTGTCACTTAAAAATCACACATTCGCACTATTTTTCCCTTTTCAATTTAAAAAAAAGAAATTATTGAATGAAGCTTCTTAAAACAATATAATTTTTTTTTTTTTTTTTGAGAAAGAATTTCGTCAAACATGTCACATGCAAAGAATTGACACCTTACTCATTATTTTACTTCGGAGCCACATGAAACCTCAAAAAAAAAAATGAAATATGCTCTATTTTATGCCTTGAAGGTGTAACAACACTGAAACCGAAACTATGGCAACTCTGCAAAGTTGAAATGACCAACTGAAGGATTTTGCCCAAGTGGAACAAATTGACATAAAAGTGATCTTTACCATTTTTGTAACAATCATAACTCCCACCTCGTAACTTTTTTTTCTCTAAAATTTGAAATGTATAATATATGCAATACTTTCTACGTCCATTGTAAATATCACTACATAAATTCTTACAGTTTACCTGTACCACCTCCACGAAAACTGCTACTGACACACTTTTTCCAAAAAGCATTTTTGTGACAGTCTTGCAACACTTATAACATTCGTCTCGTTTCTCTGTTTTGGTGGAAATTTGGAACACCTCTTCTTGAAGATAAAAAACACCTCCAATTCGAATTTCACTATCAACTTATTCTCATTTTTCTCGCAGTGCTTCTGACAAAAATGCCTTTTTTTGGCCTATACAACCACTTGCCAAATCATCCGCCAAGATACCAGAAACATCATCGATCAATCCAAACACTAATTTGACACCTCAAACACTGTTATGTACTATTTCTTGACATGCTGGCATGTTCCAAACTGATCCATCCTATCCATATACGCCCATGATGACATTCATAATTTTTTGATAACTTCTTGTTAAATTTTTCAACTTTCACAAATTTGCATGAACAACCTATATTAACTTCACCCAAACATCAAAAGCATACTCATAAGCATTGAAAATCACTGTACATACTCTAAAAAACATTCGAACAACTATGCACTACATCAACCTATCCATCTGAGTGTGTTGACAACAATGACAATATTGTTGCTACACCTTGCTCAATAATAGATATAAGTCCTTAGTCATTGGGCTATTCCATTCTATTTGATAGGGATTCCCATTAGCATTGTTCCTATATATCCTTATCACTAAGGGGTTTGACTATTTATTAGCTTAGCATGCTACTCAAGTTTCTATTCAAGAAATTTCTCTCCTTAGAGGTAAGTCTCTGTTGATCAACAATAATTTTGCTTATGATTATTTCCTCACACTTATTGAGGATAAAGGTGTTATTCAATAGGTGCTTGCCTACTTGGACGCTTTTTGTCTTGCTTTCGAATCCTCCATTCAATATAAAAATACTCAATGTTATAGGTAATCTCCTATCCCATTGCCCCACTATCTTAGTTAATATCAATAGAGGATCATCTAGGAGACGAAAATATTTTCATTTTTAGGCATTCCTTTTTCCTTTAACAGGTCAATGCCAAAGTTGTGGAAGTATGTCATTAATAGGATGGAACAAAAAATTTCTTATTTGTCCACAAAAAATCTCTCCCTCTATGGTAAATTCCAAATTTTCTCAAAAGTCCTTACGACCATCCATATTTATTATTCTTCCTACTAGATCCCATCCAAAAATTACTATAAAAATCTTGATAAGCTTCTATAGGAATTTTTATGGTCCTCTTAAAATAATGGCTTGGGATTCTACCATGTTGCCTAGGAGTATTGTTGTCTCCCTAGAAGCCATGGCAAGCTTGGCATTCTCAACATCCAACATCATGGTTGGGCCCTCTGTGTTAAGTGGGTCATCAGATCCATTGTAAGAAATGACACCTAAAAGATACTCATCCACAACTATATCTAAAAATAAAACTCTTTTGGTCATAAGAGTTGGAGGGGCATGGGTTTTCCTTCCTTCCATTTTGCTCCTATGTCTATCAAAGTGACAATATCCTTCATCATCAAGAGCATTTAGAAATATTAGGAGAGTGTTAAGCCTTGGATGATATGGAATAGTCAGAGCTTATGGCATGGCCTCTCCATAAACAAAATGACTATTTGGTGGTCACATATCATCATCTACTAGGGTTTTCCAATTGCACAAATTCCCTAGGTTTATGCACTCAGTTATTTTTGCAAAGGTGAGTAGTGCTTCACCTATTTTTTTCTCATCTTATTAGGGATTGGATCTTTTGGGATGACTTTAGAGTTAAATTTGGGCTCAAGCACTCTAAAAAATACATGTTTGAGGCTATCAAGGCTGACATCCTTGACTCCATGCCTCACAAAATTTCTATGTTTTTGCATTGACCTTGATGGAAGGACTGTAAGAGGTATACAAACACACCTCTATGAAATTATAAGGCCTTTTTGGGTTATGGATGGATTTGTCCTTACCTCCCCATGATTGATAAACTCAATAAATGGTGGAATATCTCTTCTCCTTGGCCTGTTTGGATGTGTAGGTTCCAGACCGCTTGGACTCCTTTCTTGGAGCCATAGATTTCCTATTTTACTTGAAGTTTTTCACCAAGAATTTCATTTTGAGGAGCATCTTTGGATTTTTGGCAGCCCCAAACTTTCGTTCAGTTTCTATATTTATTTTGAGGAATTTATCCATATTTTTTGGATCTATTCTCATGCTCATTCCCTTTATGAGTGGATTTTTTTCCTTTTTTAAAACCCTATTCCTATACCATGCTTGAGTGGAATCGTACATTTTGGGATATCCCCATTTACTAGATATTTTATTTGAAATATGAGAATTTTTTTGTATGGTGGCCCTATACATCATATGGAAAACTAAAACTGAATATATTTTTGGTAAGTATTTTTTTTTTCTGTTCACATATTTTCTTTTGAGAAATATAATATTATTTTGTCTATGTATTTTTAGATTGTGGTTCAGGCTAGTAAGGTGACTATAGAGCTCTATCATCTTCAAGAGCTTATTGATCATTGAGGAACACTCTATGCATAATCAATTGGGTTCCTCCTGAGTAGGATTATCCTTGAAGCTAGCCAATTCTAGGAAATATCATCACTTAACCTCAAACCACACTTCTACCTTAGCTCAAGGTCTCCCTCCTTACAAATATTGCATTGGTAATATGATTAATCCTCTCTCTCATCTAGCTATTTATATCAACACCTGGATCAAGTCAGGTATTTTGGTGTTTGTTGCTAATGATGATCCATTTATTCAGAGTTGGGAAGATGTTCCCAAAACATCTTCTAGACAAGGATGGGGTTCAATGCCAATATCTTTTGATGATAATATTGGATGGGGTTCAAACCTAATGGTTGTTAAAGCCACATAATGGTTCTTCATCATTGTGGGGATTATCCATTTTTCTACTTTTGCTCTTATGGTGTGTGCTTAGCTATCATTCTCAATATGTAATCATTTTGTTAGCTAGTTGATAGTGTTTGCCCACTAGTTTTGTAAGGTGGTTTTAATTATATATTAGTTGGTTTCTTAGTTTCTTGTGATATTTTTATGATGATTGGTTTTTGGTTTATGGCGTTGGCCATGTGGCATGTTTATCCGTATATTTTTCTTTATTTGTAAAAATGTATTACATTACTTCTTCAATATAATACCCTTTTATATAAAAATAATGATATATTAACTACTATAATATTTTAATAGTCTCCATTAATTTTATTATGCAAAATACATATTTATTTTGACCATGTATTTTGAGGCATTATCCATATCCCAATTTCACATATGAGATTATTTAAATTGGTTCTTATTTAGGCTATAAGAAGTTTTCCTTTCATTTGTTCTTTGCATCTATGTACTTATTTTAATATATATATTTTTTCTTTTCTAACTTTTCATTCCATATGATAGTTTTAATTTCTCTATTACATATTATTTATTTTTTTGTTTGAGTTTAAAAACTCATGAAATTTAAAGCTCTCTTTTCCATCAATTCTTTGTTCTTCTTTATCTATGTATTTTCTTCTACTCAATGTTCCCTTGATTACTTATTTTAATAACCTGCTATATTCCATTCTTTCTTGTGGAAAATTCCTCATTTTAAGATGTATAATCTCTTATCAAACTAATGTTTCAATTCTAAAATTATTTGTAATCAATTGATTTTGAAATATTTATATTTATCTGATATTCTCACAATGACACTGAGAGGGGGGGTGAATCAGTGTAACTATTTAAAACTTGAATCTGCAACTCTTAATGCTTAAATATGCAAGCTTAAAAATAGATATAGCAAGTATAACAAAAGAGCATCACACAACACAAGATTTAACGAGGTTCACCGATTTGGCTACTCCTCAAATAATGACTGTTTGGACTACAATCCAAATCCAGCCTTTGCAAGGATTCAATATTTACAAATAATTTACCAAAACCCACTAGAAGGAGCACCAACCCCCGATTTATCCGCAACAAAGGGAGCACCAACCCCTTATACCAAGCACCAACTTGGATTTCTATTTTGAATAGTAGATTGACATAAAAATGCCTTCTCTTTTACAAGACCCTCACTGGTCTATTGCTCATTCAAATCAATCTCATAGAAGCATAAGGAGAATTGTTAGAAACTCAATATCTTCTATTGCTTACTAAAACCTCTCTTTCAATTTTTTCAAGAATAAAACAAGGTTTCAGTTCACATGCAGTTTTTCCTACAGACACTCTTTTCGTGTTTCTTACAACACTCTTACCCAACCTCACTTTTTAGTTTTTCAAGATAGACAAGGTTGTAGTAACCTTACTTACTGTGCTTTTTGATTCTTTATACTTGGCTCACTCGAACGGCTCTTTCAAAAATGGCTCTACTTTTCCCTCCATTTTTCCATGCATTCTCAGCTACGTTCAATCTGTCACACCCTCTCTGACGCGCTCTGTCTTTTAGCCACTTTCTTTCTGACTCATTCTGACAGTCTTCTCTGCTCACTCTGACAACATTTTTTGATAGCCTTTTCTGCATATCCTGATAACCTTTTTGCGTATCTCGATGCTCTGTTATTCTTATCTTCTCTCTTTTGAATTTTGAGCTACCTTTTCACTTCTACATGCAACTGCCCTTTCTGACACATGCAACCTATTAATGAATTTCTCTTTAATCGAGATTCTCGAAATGTCCACCCCTATAACAGTTGTTCTGTCTTTAATGCACTGTTCTGTAACTTCCCCTTGTAACTGTAGTTCTGACTCTAGTTAACTCTTACAAGTTTGGCTGCATGATTTTCTTCTACACTTTCCTCGACAACTGTCACTGTGCATGCTTCTCAGCTTTTACCCATGAAACTATGACATGTCGCGATATCATGACATTTCTGCCCCTTTGACTCTTTCATGATAGTTGACCATGAAAACAAGACATGTCGCTATATCGCGACATTCTCCGCCTCCTTGTCCTTATCTCGGCATGCAACCATAAAAATAGAACATGTCATGAAATCGTGATGCATTCGCTGCCTCTAGCTCTTTTCTGTCTCTTGCCCGCAAAAATGGGACATGTCACGAAATCGCGACGCATTCGCTGCCTCGAGCTCTTTTCTGTCTCTTGCCCATGAAAATGGGACATGTCACGAAATCGCGATGCATTCGCTGCCTTGAGCTCTTTTTCGGCATGCACCAACGAAATCGAAACATGTCACGAAATCGTGACACTTTCGCTGCCTTGCACTTCCACCTTGACTTTGTCATGAAATCGTGACGCTTCTACTTCCTTGCTCTTTCATTTTGCTTTTGTCATGAAATCGTGACACTTCATCCTTTGGAGCCTTCCTCTCTTGCTGTCATGAAATCATGATGCTTTTTCTCCTTTCTGCTTCTTCTTGCAACTTGTCATGAAATGACATCTTTTCTCCTTAGCTCTTCTTCTCCGAACTTGTCACGAAATCGTGATAGTTTTCCTTACAAGCGCTTCTTCTTCGAACATGTCATGAAATCATGACAGTTTTCCTTGCAAGCGCTTCTTCTCCGAACATGTCACGAAATCGTGACAGTTTTCTTTGCTTGCACCTTCATTCCGAACATGTCACGAAATTGTGATAGTCTTCCTTGCACTTCTCCAAACATGTCACGAAATTGCGACAGTCTTCTTTGCACTTTCTAAGCATGTCACATTCTTCTTTGCACTTTCTAAGCATGTCATGAAATCGTGATAGTCTTCCTTGCGAGTGCTTCTTCTTCGAACATGTCACGAAATCGTGACAATTTTTCTACTTGGCCTCTTTTCTTCCAGCATGTCACGAAATCACAACAATTTTTCCACTTGGCCTCTTTTCTTCCAGCATGTCACGAAATCGTGACAGTTTCTCTACTTGGCCTCTTTTCTTCCAGCATGTCACGAAATCATGATAGTTTCTCTACTTGGCCTCTTTTCTTCTAACATGTCACGAAATCGTGATAGTTTCTCCAACTTTTTCTCTCTTCTCCGATATGTCACGAAATCATGACAATTTTTATGATGCCTTCTCTCTCCTTCGTTATGTCGTGATATCATGACATTTTTTACTACGCCTTCTCTCTCCTCCGTTATGTCACGAAATCGCGACAAAAAACATGTCGCGATATCGCGACAGTTTTCTTACTTGTCTTTTTCTTTGATTTTCTGAATCTGGGCCACTTTTGTCTTCTTGGAAATTCACTGTACATGTTCTGACTGACCTCCTGAACTCTTGTCCACTCGCATCAATCGCATCAATCCTGTCTGTGTTGACAACAATGACAATACTTTTGCTGCACCTTGCTCAACAATCTCCCCCTTTGGAATTGTTGGCAACACATGTGCAATTTCCTGTAATTCTTCTCCCCCTTTGACAATAATACCAAAGGGCTGTTGCAGACTCCCCCTGAGTCTATGCACAACATTCTCAGGCATAAGTAATTAAATGCTCCCCCTGAGAATGTGTTCCCCATAGCTAGTCAGTGCTTGGGTAGTGTGACTACTCCCAACTTACTCTCGAAGGTACTCAAAAACTTCCTTGGGCAATGGTTTTGTGAATATATCTGCTACTTGCTCTGTAGTTGGAACAAAATCCAATTTGACCTCTCCTTCTGCAACTTTATCCTTCAAGAAATGATACCGGATCGCAATATGTTTGGTTCGAGAATGCAAAATCGGGTTCTTTGATATGTTGATAGCACTAGTGTTATCACATTTAACTGAAATTGGCTCATTGAAGTGAATACCAAGATCTTTCAAGTGTTTGTCTCATCCATAATATCTCTGTACAACATGTTGTTGCTGCAATGTATTCTCGCCTCGCTTGTGGATAGAGAGACCGATTCTTGTTTCTTGTTGTGCCATGCTACCAACTTATCTCCAAGATAAAATGCTCCTCCACTGGTACTCTTTCTGTCATCAATACATCCTGCCCAATCTGCATCAGAATATGCAAAAAGAGTGAAGTCTTTTCCTTTTGGATACCATAGCCCATACTCCATAGTACCCTTGAGGTACCTAAAAATCCTTTTCATAGCTATCACATGAGTCTCTTTGGGACTAGCCTGAAATCTTGCAACCATGCAAACTGCCTGTAAGATATCCGGTCTGGTGGCTGTCAAATACAACAGGCTCCCAATCATAGATCTGTACATTGTTTGATCAACATCTGGAGATTTGTCATCCTTGCTCAACTTGCAGCCTGTTGTCATGGGAGTGCTAACAGGCTTACTATCCTCCATTGTGAACTTTTTCAGCATTTCTTTCACATATTTAACTTGAGAAATAAAAATCCCCTTTTTAGTTTGATTAACTTGCAGTCCGAGGAAATATGAAAGTTCACCAATCATAGACATTTCAAATTCTTTCTGCATTTTATTTGCTATGTCTCTACATGATTCATCATTGCTGCTGCCAAATATTATATCATCTACATAAACAACAAGGACAATAAGATTGCCATTTTCTATTTTGATATATAAATTGCTATCCACCATACCTTTCTTGAATCCTTGCTTGAGTGAGATAGCTATCCAGTCTTGCATACCAAGCTCCGGGTGCCTGTTTCAAGCCATACAATGCTTTCTTCAGATTGCAAACAAAGTTGGGATTATCACAGAGTTGAAAACCATCAGTGCTGTTCAATATAAACTTCTTCTTCAAGATTTCCATTCAGAAATGCTGATTTCACATCCATCTGATAAACTTTGAAATTCCTCGTGAACTGCTAAAGCCAGAAACAGTCTGATTGCTTCAAGTCTGGCCACTGGTGCAAAAGTTTCTTCAAAATCAATCCCTTCAACTTGAGCATATCCTTTACAGACCAATCTTGCTTTATTCCTTACAACCTGTCTGTCTTCATTCAATTTGTTTCGAAATATCCATTTAGTACCGATTATGTTTTTATTTACAGGCCTTGGTACTAACTCCCAGGTTTTGTTTTTCTCAATCTGATCTAGTTCTTCATTTATTGCCTCCATCCAACTTTCATCTCGTGCTTGCTTCAACAATATTTTTGGGCTCAATGCTGGATAACAGAGAGTAGTTACTTATTACTCTTCTTCTTGTTTGAATACCAACTGTGGGGTCCCCAATAATTTGCTCTCTAGGATGATTTTTCTGCCAGCTTTCTATTTTGGATTTCCTGTTTTCTTCTATTTCTAAATCATCTGAATCCAATTTCTGTCTCTCTTCTTTTTCTTGATCTTCATCCTCTTCAATAAATTCTTCATAAGTCGGGTAGTTTTCTTTATGGCTGATTTCTTGTTCCCTACCTTCATCAACCTTAACATCAGCACTCTCCACAATTTTCTTTAGTCTTTTGTTGTAGCATGTGTAGGCTTTGCTTTTCGTTGAGTAACCAAGAAAAATACCTTCATCAGCTCTATCTTCGAACTTGCCAAGATTATCTTCAGTTCGTTTGATGTAACACTTGCTGCCGAACACTTTGAAGTATTTTGCTGTTGCCTTTCTGCCAAACCACAGTTCATAAGGTGTTTTGCTTTCATGCGTCCTCAACATGCACCTATTTTGGATGTAAACTGTAGTATGAACTACCTCTTTCCAAAATCTGTCAGCTATTTTGCTCTCAGTCAACATGGTCCGTGCCATTTCCTGCATAGTTCTGTTCTTTCTTTCTACTACACCATTCTGCTGAGGTGTTCTTGCTGCCAAAAACTGTCTTCTAATCCCATGTTTTTCATAGTATTCTGCAAACTCCTCTGAAATAAACTCTCCTCCTCTATCTGATCTTAAACATTTAATTCTTTTTCCTGTTTGATTCTCAACATGGTTTTTGAAAGTCTTGAACATCTCAAAGGCTTCTGATTTAAGCTTCAAAAATAGTACCCATGTCATTCTGGAATAGTCATCTATACACAGCATAAAATATTTGTAGCCATTTATGCTTTTCGTTCTCATGGGTCCACATAAATCAGTGTGTATTAGTTCTAACGGCTTGCTCGTGAAGTACTCTTTTGCTTTGAATGTGGCTCTGGTTTGCTTCCCCTTTTGGCATGAAGCACAAATGCTATTTGAAGGTTTGCCAATAGTGGGTATATCTCTTACTGCCCCTTTTGAGCTGATTTTTACCAGATTTTCAAAGCTTATATGACCGAGTCTCTTGTGCCACAGCCAATTTTCTTCTTCCCTGTCCAACCAAGCAAGCTCCTTCTGAAGTCTCTGAGAGAGTATACAGATTTCCAGAAGTCCTCAATCCAGTAGCTATCAACTTCCCATTTTTTGTCTTTCTTACTTCACAGCCTTGCTTCTTGAAAATTACTTCATGACCTCTGTCACAAATTTGACTTACACTCAGTAAGTTATGCTTCAGACCAACCACAAATAGGACTTCTTTAGAGTTGATTTTTTCATCACTTAACTTGACTGATCCTTTACCCACTATCTTGGCTCCATCATTATTTCCAAATTTTACAGAACCACCTTCGTATGTCTGTAACTTATCAAATTTTTGTTTATCTCTCGTCATATGACTGGAGCATCCACTATCCAGAATCCATGGTGCAGATTTGTTCTGGGCTTTGAGAGTTGTTTGAACGATCAAGGATTCCTTATCTTTCTTAGGTTGCTCCTTTTCTTTCCACTCTGATTTGATAGCAGATTTGGTCACTTGTTTTGCCTTCTCCCTTTCATTGGCTTGTGCCTGTTTTTCGAGAAATTTTTTGTTTTGTTTCAATCCAGTTGGTTGATACTTTCTTCCCTGATATTTATTTCCTGCAAAAGAGCTACGACAATTTCTTGCAATATGTCCAAAGTTATGACAGTTATAACATTCTACTGCATAATCTATCAAAGGTGAAAAGACATTTCTACTAGTGAAATTCCTTTGTCCTACATTATATCTACAATTTGAAATTTTATGACCATAAGCATTGCATTTAAAACAATAACCAGAAAAGGAATGAGTGTACCTGGGTAATGGTTTTTGCCATGTTGTAGTAGGAGCCATGGGTCTTCTTCTTCTTTGATATGTGACTTTGGTGAATCCATCATTGGCAGTACTCCTTTCATGCTTGGCCTTATTGTTTTCTTTTGCATGATTCGGTTTTTCTTGATCAACCCTGATCTTATCTTTATTCTTTATTGGTTCTACAGTTATGGCCTTTGATTCCATTGATGATTCTTCTTCTACGAAGCCTAATCCAAATTTAATGCCTGTAGGCTTTTGGTTATTTATAATCTCATCAAGCTTCACAAAACTTCCTTCAAGTTTGTGGTAGCAACTCAGTTTTTGACTCTTTTCTTCTAGCTGCATTCTTAAGCCAACAATCTCTTCTTCCAGTTTGTTGCACTCATCTATTTTCACGGTTAATTGTGCTTCAAGATCTTCAGACTTTTTCTTAAACTCTTCAATCTGTATTTTCAAACTGATAATTATTTCATTGGCATCCTCAAGTTTTCTTGAAACCTTTTTATTCTTTTTCCTTTCTGTACTTAACTCTTTAAGTGCAGCAACCAACTCACCTTCCAGATCTACTACAGCCTCATCCTCTAGTTTTTCATCACACTCCTGGGTTTCCTCCGTTCTTTCTTCTTCAAAAGCCATGAACAAAGCTTCACCCAGTTTCTTCTTCAGAATCCTCACCGAGATCTCGCTCTTCAGAAGAGTTGACATTCTTGGAAATGAAACTTTTCTTCTTGAAGTTCCTTTTTCTAAAATGTGGTTTCTTCTTCCAGCCACTTCTTTCTTGGTGTGTCCCTTCATCACTTTTGTTTTTCTCATTCATTGGGCATTTAGCTGCAAAGTGCCCGATGCCTCCACAGTTGAAACACTTAAACGGTAACTTACCTCTCGTACTTTCCTTTTCCCTTTATTAGTTTCCTAACAAAGTTTGCTTCAGTTTCATCTGAAGATTCTTCTTCCTCAAATTTTTGTTTAGATTTTATATTTTTCTTGTGCTTGAAAAGCAGCTTCTCTGTCTAAGGGCTTAGTTTGTCCTATTCTCATTTCATATGCAGTTAAAGAACCATGCATTTCATCCATGCTAAAAGTATTTAGATCTTTAGCTTCTTCTATTGCAGAAACTTTAGAATCAAATCTTTTATGGAGAGTTCTTAGTACCTTTTTCACAACAACTGCATCTTCTATTTCCTCGTCGAGTCCTCTAATCGCATTAATGATTCCATTTACTCTCAGCATATAGGCCTCTATGTTCTCATCATCATTCATCTTTAATGCTTCGAACCTGGGCTCGATGTGTTTGTTGCTTGGCTTCCTTGATCTTGCTATCTCCTTCATGAATGCTCTGTAGTTTGTCCCATATGTCTTTTGCCGATTTACTGACTCATGATCCTTATCAATTCACTGTCTACTAACCCACACATAATAGCATTCTTAGCTTTAGAGTTATTCTCAAACTTTTTCTTCTCAGCAGCATCTGTTGGAGGAGTAGAGGGTATTGTGTATCCATTTTCTACAGACTCCCAAATGTCGTATCCCAATGCACACAGATATGTCTGCATCCTGAGTCTCCAGAAAGAGTAATTTGTTCCATCGAACAAAGGAGCTTTGTTGGATGAAAATCCTTCACCACCTGCCATTGTGTATCTTCCAAGATCACCTTAGCTGATTAAGCTTGTTCAGGTACCTTGCTCTGATACCAATTGATATTCTCACAATGACACTGAGAGGGGGGGTGAATCAGTGTAACTATTTAAAACTTGAATCTGCAACTCTTAATGCTTAAATATGCAAGCTTAAAAATAGATATAGCAAGTATAACAAAATAGCATCACACAACACAAGATTTAACGAGGTTCACCGATTTGGCTACTCCTCAAATAATGACTGTTTGGACTACAATCCAAATCCAGCCTTTGCAAGGATTCAATATTTACAAATAATTTACCAGCACCCACTGGAAGGAGCACCAACCCCTGATTTATCTACAACAACAGATAGGAGCACCAACCCCTTATACCAAGCACCAACTTGGATTTCTATTTTGAATAGTAGATTGACATAAAAATGCCTTCTCTTTTACAAGACCCTCACTTGGTCTATTGCTCATTCAAATCAATCTCATAGAAGCATAAGGAGAATTGTTAGAAACTCAATATCTTCTATAGCTTACTAAAACCTCTCTTTCAATTTTTTCAAGAATAAAACCAGGTTTCAGTTCTGTTGCAGTTTTTCTTACAGCACTCTTTCTGTGTTTCTTACAGCACTCTTACCCAACCTCACTTTTTAGTTTTTCAAGAATAAACAAGGTTGCAGTAACCTTACTTACTGCACTTTTTTAGTTCTTTATACTGGCTCACTCAAACGGCTCTTTCAAAATGGCTCTACTTTTCCCTCCATTTTGCCATGCATTCTCAGCTACGTTCAATCTATCACACCCTCTCTGACGCGCTCTATCTTTTAGCCACTTTCTTTCTGACTCATTCTGACAGTCTTCTCTGCTCACTCTGACAGCCTTTTCTAATAGCCTTTTCTACGTATCCTGACAGCCTTTTTGCGTATCTCGATGCTCTGTTATTCTTATCTTCTCTCTTTTGAATTCTGAGCTACCTTTTCACTTCTGCGTGCAACTGCCCTTTCTGACACATGCAACCTGTTAATGAATTTCTCTTTAATCGAGATTCTCGGAATATCCACCCCTCGTAACAACCGTTCTGTCTTTAATGCACTATTCTATAACTGCCCCCTGTAACTATAGTTCTGACTCCAGTTAACTCTTACATGTTTGGCTGCATGATTTTCTTCTGCAACTTTCCCCGACAACTGTCACTGTGCATGCTTCTCGGCTTTTACCCGTGAAACTATGACATGTCACGATATCGTGACATTTCTGCCCCTTTGACTCTTTCATGATAGTTGACCACAAAAACAAGACATGTCGCTATATCGTGACATTCTTTGCCTCCTTGTCCTTATCTCAGCATGCAACCACAAAAATAGAACATGTCACGAAATCGTGACGCATTCGCTGCCTCTAGCTTTTTTTTCTCTTACCTGCGAAAATGGGACATGTCACGAAATCATGACGCATTCGCTACCTCGAGCTCTTTTTAGTCTCTTGCCCATAAAAATGGGACATGTCATGAAATCGTGACGCATTCGCTGCCTCGAGCTCTTTTTTGGCATGCACCAGCGAAATCGAAACATGTCACGAAATCGTGACACTTTCGCTGCCTTGCACTTCCACCTTGACTTTGTCATGAAATCATGACGCTTTCGCTTCCTTGCTCTTTCATTTTGCTTCTGTCACGAAATCATGACACTTCATCCTTTGGAGCCTTCCTCTCTGCTGCTGTCATGAAATCGTGACACTTTTTCTCCTTTGCGCTTCTTCTTGCAACTTGTCACGAAATCGTGACATCTTTTCTCCTTAGCGCTTCTTCTCCAAACTTGTCATGAAATCATGACAGTTTTCCTTACAAGCACTTCTTCTCCGAACATGTCATGAAATCGTGATAGTTTTCCTTGCAAGCGCTTCTTCTCCGAACATGTCATGAAATCGTGATAGTTTTCTTTGCTTGCACCTTCATTCCGAACATGTCATGAAATCGTGATAGTCTTCCTTGCACTTTTCTAAACATGTCATGAAATTGTGATAGTCTTCTTTGCACTTTCTAAGCATGTCATGAAATCGTGACAGTCTTCTTTGCATTTTCTAAGCATGTCATGAAATTGTGACAGTCTTCTTTGCATTTTCTAAGCATGTCATGAAATTGCAATAGTCTTCCTTGTGAGTGCTTCTTCTTCAAACATGTCGCGAAATCACGACAGTTTTTCTACTTGGCCTCTTTTCTTCCAGCATGTCATGAAATCGCGATAGTTTTTCCACTTGGCCTCTTTTCTTCCAGCATGTCACGAAATCATGACAGTTTCTCTACTTGGCTTCTTTTCTTCCAGCATGTCGCGAAATCATGACAGTTTCTCTACTTGGCTTCTTTTCTTCCAGCATGTCATGAAATCATGATAGTTTATCCAGCTTTTTCTCTCTCCTCCGATATGTCACGAAATCATGACAATTTTGACGATGCCTTCTCTCTCCTTCATTATGTCACGATATCACGACAATTTTGACTATGCCTTCTCTCTCCTCCGTTATGTCACGAAATCGTGATAGAAAACATGTCGCGATATCGCGACAATTTTCTTACTTGTCTTTTTCTTTGATTTTTTGAATCTGGGCCACTTTTGTCTTCTTGGAAATTCACTGTACATGTTCTGACTGACCTCTGAACTCCTGTTGAATGCATCAACTGCATCAATCTGTCTGTGTTGACAACAATGACAATACTTTTGTTGCACCTTGCTCAAAATTATCTCCATTTAAAATTTGATGTATTACTAGCCCACACTAGACACCTATATAACGCCACTAGAACAACTAATAATCCAAAAAATACCCTAATAGGTTTCCAATCCCACAACTCTACTTTCATGTCCCTATTTTACAATGAGTAGAGTGCCATTTGTCTTGTTTTTATTTGCTTCTAATTGAAAACACTTTCCTCAATTTTATTTGCTTTAAAAATCCTAACCAAGGTACTTGTACACTATTACTACATCTAAATAATTTTATTCAAACAAAATATAAGGTTTCTATTGCTTTCTCTAAATATATAAGACCATAATTTTAGTCTTTCTAGTGTTTACTTGCATCCCAACTTATTTATGAAAACTCTCTAAATATTTTTGATGTTCTTTTAAACTTTCAAGTATATTCACAATCAAGATATGTGTATTGATTTAGAGGAGTTTCACTATATAACTAGTCAATTGTATTCCTTATTCTCTCATTATTTCTAACCATTCCTCCAATTTGCTAGTACAAATATAAGGTAAATTAGATTACAATGTACAACACTATTTCACCATAATATCACTCCCAAAACATACAATTCTTCTAGAGTTTTGAATTTTTCTACTACGTACTCATAAAATTTATGTAGTACTTTTTAGTTCGTTGGGATACTAGATTATTCCATTCTTTTCCATAGTTTACCCTTGAGGTACTATGTCAAAAGCTTTTTTAAAATCCAATAAATGATAATAAACTTTCATTTTTTCATCCCATATCCTATCTATTAGTTGCATTATAATAATATGGGCATCTATTGTTATATAATTTGGTCTAAAATATTCTTTTCCTATTGCTCTTTTTTCTTGATTTTTTACATATTGTCTAATTTTTCTTTTCACTATGCTACCAAAATAATTTTGCAAAAGGAAAATTAATCATGATGGTGCGATAATTTCAAGTATTTTTGGTGTATCAAATTTTATGCAATGTTATGATTAGGTTGGTTATCAATTTTTATGGGAATCATCCTTTCATAATGTTTGTAGACACCAAAATCTAGAACCCTTTAGTTCATATTCACCACCTCACCATCAAATCCTGCATAATAAAGATATATGCCTAAGTTCTAACTTAGGGATATAAAATACTACACATCATTATATTTTTCTAATTTATTTAAATAGGAAAATCACCCTAGGATACCTTGTCCACCCATTGGACATGTGTCCTGGACACTTCATCCAACATCCATGCCACATATTACCCACTCCTATCCCCTTTGTCCTTGCACATGAGATAGATTCCCAACACCCATGCCACAACTCCTTTGTTGTTTTCCCATTGTCCCTTCACATAAAACAACATCCCATATCCCACTCAACTTGGAGCCACATCACCCCAGTTAAGTGAACCACACTAAATGACTCACTGTAACTACCCCTTCTGATGTTTACACAATGACACTGAGAGGGGGGGTGAATCAGTGTAGCTATTAATTTTTATATCTATAACATTTAATATGAAATAAAGAGAACTTGACCAAAAAAAAAACAACTTGAACAAGAGAGCACACCACAACACTCAATATACCGAGGTTCACCAATTTGGCTACTCCTCAAAAATGACTGCTTGGACTCCAATCCAAATCCAGTCTTTGCAAAATCAATTTTACAAATATTTTACCAGCACCAACTGGAAGGAGCACCAACCCCTGTAATTTTCTACTGCAATATATGGAGCACCAACTCCAAGTACCAAGCACCAACTTGGACTGCAATTCTGATCAATTTAGGATGCCATAAAATGTCTTCACTTCAAGCACAACCCTGACTGGTCTGCAATTAACCCAACTCTACACACTCTCATGACTCTGCTTATTTTTCTCTTGATTCTTATCTAACCCTCCTTTTACAGTAATTTCTCTCTAACAGCAGCATCGTATTCTCTATACGATTATTCTTTTATAACCTTTCAATCCTGAATGCAATCAAATCACATACTTTGACTGTTCGAATCCATGCAATACGACTGTTCGGTTCCATGCACTTCGACTGTTTGAAACCTTGCAATACGTCTTTTGGAAACCATGCAATATGGCAATTTTGTTTCATGTACTTCGACTGTTCAATTTCTTCGAATACGACTTTTCGAATGCTTTTTCGAAACTCCATATGTGATTCTTCGAAAGCTTTTCGATTCTTCATGTTCGACTTTTATGTATGCTTCAAATACGTCTGTTAGAATGCTTGCAAATACGACCTTTCGAATACTTTTATTATCCTTCATATTCAACTTTTCGAATGCGTTTCAATTATGCATGTTTGGCTATTGCATTGCATTTCCAACACCTGTCAACGTTTAATTGTCTGTCTGACTTCAGTTACTTTTTACGTAACTGGATGCATGATTTTCCTATCGGCTTTTTTGACACGTGTCACCTTGCATGTTCCTGCGGGTTTTACCTGCCAAACTGTTACCTTTCACGATATCGCGACACTTTTAACTTATGCTGATGTCACCCTGAAGGTTGTCACGAAATCGTGACCATTTTGGCCTTGAAAGCTTTTCTTCTGTTCATGTCGCGATATCACGACACTTAGAACTTTTGCTAACGTCATCCTTAAGCATGTCGCGAAATCGTGATAGTTTTGGCTCTTGCAAGCTTTCCCTGCATCTTGTCGTGATATCGCGACACTTTGAACTTTTGCTGATGTCATCCTTAATGTCGTCACGAAATCACGATGCTTCCGGCTTCCAGTAGCTTTCATTTCATCCTGTCACGAAATCGTGACACTTTTCAACTTTGCTGACGTCATCATCAATGCTGTTACGAAATCACGACGCTTTCGGCTTCAAACAACTTTCCTTTCATCCTGTCATGAAATCGTGACACTTTTCAACTTTGCTGATGTCATCATCAATGCTGTCGTGAAATCGCGACGCTTCTAGCTTCCAACAGCTTTCCTTTCATCCTGTCATGAAATCGCGACACTTTTCAACTTTGTTGACGTCATCATCAATGCTGTCACAAAATCGCGATGCTTTCGGCTTCCAGCAGCTTTCCTTTCATCCTGTCGCGATATCGTGACATTTTGGCGTGCATTTTCTCTCTCCTACTTTCTGTCGCAATATCGTGACACATTTTCTCTCTCCTCAGCAAAAAATCGACATGTCACGAAATCACGACATTTTCGGCTGTGCCTTCTCTCTTCTCGACCATGTCGTGAAATCGTGACAGAAAACATGTCGCGATATCGCGACAGTTTTCTTCCTTGTCTCTTTTTGCAGTTTCGAATCTGGGTCACCTCTGTTTTCCTTGAAACTTTCTGCACTTGATTTGACTGACCTCTGAACTGCATCAACTGCATCAATCTGACTGTGTTGACAACAATGACAATACTTTTGCAATTCTTTTGCTGCACCTTGCTCAACAATCTCCCCCTTTGGAATTGTTGGCAACACACTCGCAACCTTGCTTAATTTCTTCTCCCCCTTTGCCAATAATACCAAAGGGCCGCTATAGACTCCCCCGAGTCTATGCACAACATTCTCGTACTTAAAAAGTTTGAATGCTCCCCCCCGAGAACGTGTTTCTCATAGCTAGTCGCTGCTTGGGTGGTGTGACTACTCCCAACTTCTTCCGAAGGTATTCAAATACTTCCTTAGGCAAAGGTTTTGTGAATATATCAGCCTACTTGCTCCGTAGTTGGAACAAAATCCAATTTAACCTCTCCTTCGCAACTTTATCCTTCAAGAAATGATATCGGATTGCAATATGTTTGGTTCTTGAATGCATTACTGGATTCTTGGATATGTTGATAGCACTAGTGTTATCACATTTAATTGAAATTGGTTCATTGAAATGAATACCAAGATCTTTCAACGTTTGTCTCATCCATAATATCTGAGTACAACATGTTGTTGCTGCAATGTATTTTGCCTCTGCAGTGGATAGAGATACTGATTCTTGTTTCTTGTTGTGCCATGCTACTAGCCTGTCACCAAGATAAAATGCTCCTCCACTTGTGCTCTTTTTGTCATCAATACATCCTACCCAATCTGCATCAGAATATGCAATCAAAGTGAAGTATTTGCCTTTTGGGTACCACAAACCATAATCCATAGTGCTCTTGAGATATCTGAAGATCCTCTTTACAGTTGTTACATGAGTTTCTTTGGGATCGGCCTCGAAATCTTGCAACCATACATACTGCTTGTAATATATCTGGTCTAGTGGCTGTTAAATACAGTAGGCTTCTAATCATAGGCCTGTACATTGTTTGATCTACATCTGGGGATTTATCATCCTTACTCAACTTGCAACCTGTTGTCATAGGAGTGCTGACCGGTTTCATCGTCTTCCATTGTGAACTTTTTCAGCATTTCTTTTACATATTTAACTTGAGAAATAAAAATGCCTTTTTCATTTTGATTGACCTGCTGTCCTAAGAAATAAGAAAGTTCACCAATCATTGACATCTCAAATTCTTTTTTCATTTTAATTGATATGTCTTTGCAAGTATTCATCCATGCTGCTGCCAAATATTATGTCATCTACATAAACAACAAGAACAATAAGATGAACCTTCTCTATTTTGACATATAAGTTGCTATCCACCAAACCTTTCTTAAACCCTTGTTTAATTAGATAATTATCCAAACCTTGCATACCATGCTCTGGGTGCCTGTTTTAATCCATATAAAGCTTTCTTTAACCTGCAAACAAAATCTGGATTATCACCCAGCTTGGAAGCCATCTCGGTTGTTCAATGTAAACCTCTTCTTCCAGCTTTTCCATTCAAAAATGCTGATTTTACATCCATTTGATATACTTTGAAGTTTTTATGAACTCCTAATGCCAGAAACATTCTGATTGCCTCTAGTCTCGCTACCGGTGCAAAAGTTTCTTCAAAATCAATGCCTTCAACCTGAGCATAGCCTTTACATACCAATCTTGCCTTATTTCTGACAACCTGCCCATCTTCATTCAATTTATTTCTAAAAACCCATTTAGTGCCAATTATGTTTTTATTTGTTGGTCTAGGTACTAATTCCCATGTATTGTTTTTCTCTATCTGATCTAGTTCTTCATTGATTGCCTTCATCCAACTTTCATCAGTGCTTGCTTCAAGCAACATTTTTAGGTTCAATACTAGATAACAGAGAATAGTTCCTCACCTGCTATTCTTCTTGTTTGAATACCATCTTGGGATCCCCAATAATCTGCTCACTTGGATGATTTTTCTACCAGCTTGTCCGCTTTAAATTTCCTGTTTTCTTCTTCGATTCAGCTTTTACACCATCTCGGATCAATTTTCTCGATTCTTCTATGTTTCTTTTTTATCATCACCTTCAATGACTTCTTCATACATAGGGTAGTTTTCTTGATAAGTAGTTTCTTGTTCTCTACCTTCATCAACTTTCACATCAAGCACTTTCAACAATTTTCTTCAACCTCTTGTTGTAACATGTGTATGCCTTGCTTTTTGTTGAGTAACCGAGAAAGATACCTTCATCAGCTCTATCTTCAAATTTACCGAGGTTATCTTCGGTCCGTTTTATGTAGCACTTGCTGCCAAATACTTTGAAATGTCTTGCTGTTGCCTTTCTCCAAACCACAACTCATAAGTTGTTTTGCTTTCATGTGGTCTCAAGCATGCACCTGCTTTGAATGTAAACTGCAAGTATGAACTGCCTCTTTCCAAAATCGTCAGCTATTTTGTTTTCTCACAAGATTTTCCTTGCCATTTCTTGCACTCGTTCTATTCTTCCTTTCTACAACCCCATTCTCGCCGAGGTGTTCTAGCCGCTGAAAACTGTCTTCTTATCCCATGTTTTTGACAGTATTCTACAAATTCTTCGGAGATAAACTCTCCTCCCTTGTCTGATCTTAGGCATTTAATTCTTTTTCCTGATTGATTCTCAACAAGATTTTTGAAGGTTTTAAACATCTCAAAGGCTTCTGACTTGAGTTTCAAAAATAGTACCCATGTCATTCTTGAGTAGTCATCTATACACAACATAAAATATTTGTGTCCATTTATACTTTCAGTTCTCATGGGTCCACATAGATCAGTGTGAATTAGTTCTAATGGCTTGCTAGTGAAGTATTCTTTTGCTTTGAAAGTGGCTCTGGTTTGTTTTCCATTTTGGCATGACTCACGGATGCTATTTACAGTGTTTGCCAATGTTTGGTATATCTCTAATTGCTCTTTTTGAACTGATTTTTTCCGATTGTCAAAACTAATATGCCCAAGCCTCTTGTGCCATAGCCGTTTTCATCTTCCCCGTCCCATCAAGCATGTTCCTTCGTATATTTCTGAAAGTGTATACAAATTTCCTAAATTTCTCAGTCCAGTGGCTATTAACTTTCCATTTTTTGTCTTTCTTACTTCACAGCCCTCCTTCTTGAAGATTACATCATGACCTTTGTCACATATTTGACTTACACTTAGCAAGTTATGCTTCGGGCCAATTACAAACAAGACTTCTTTTGATTTTATATTGCCATCACCGATCTTGACTGATCCCTTTCCAACAATCTTTGCTCCATCATTATTTCCAAATTTCACTGAACCACCTTCATAATTTTGTAAATTCTCAAACTTTTGCTTGTCACCTGTCATGTGACTGGAACAACCACTATCAAGTATCCAAGGTGCTGATTTGTTCTGAGCTTTAAAAGCAATCTGGACAATCAAAGATTCCTTTTCTTTCCATTCTGATTTGATAGCAGATTTTGCTACTTGTTTTGCCTTTGTCCTTTCATTAGCATGTGCCTATTTTTCAAGAAATTTCTGGTTTTGTTTCAACCCACTTGGCTGAGATTTTCTACCTCGATAATTATTTGATGCAAAAGTGCTTCTAGAGTTTCTAGCAATATGTCCAAAATTATGACAATTATAACATTCAACCGCATAATTCATTAAAGGAGAAAAAACATTTCTGCTCGTAAAATTCCTTTGAGATACATTATGCTTGCAATCTGAAATCTTATGGCCATAAGCATTGCATTTAAAACAATAAACAGAAAATGCATGATTAAATCTGGGTGCCGGTCTCTGCCAGTTTGAAGTAGGAGCCATGACTCTTCTCTTCCTCAGATGTGTGACTTTTGTGAATCCATCTTTGTCTGTATTCTTCTTGAATCTGGCATTATTGTTTTCTTTTGCATGATTTTGTTTTTCTGGTTCAACCCTGATCTTTTCTTCTTTATTTGTGGGTTCTATATTCAAGTTCTTTGAATCCTTTGAATATTCTCCTTCATCAAAGCCTAAACCAAATTTGATGCCAGAAGGCCTTTGGTTATTTAACATTTTATCCAGACTTTACAAGCACTTTCTTCAAACTTATGAAAATAGTTCAATTTTCTATTCATCTCCTCTAACTCCATCCTTAACTTAACAATGTCTTCCTCTAGCTTGCCGCATTCAACTGTCTTTACAGCTAATTGTTCATCAAGAACTTCGGACATTTTCTTGAATTCCTCTCATCTCGTATTTTTAGATTGTTTATTATGTCTGTGGCATTCTCTAATTTCTTTGAAAAATTTTTATTCTTCTTCCTTTCTGCACTCAACTCTTCAAGTGCAACAACCAATTCTCCTTCCAAATACACTTCAGCTTCATCCTTGGAATTTTCATCACCTTCCTGATTTTCCTCTGTTCTTTCTTCTTCAAGTGCCATGAACAGAGCTTCACCTCCTTCTTCTTCAGACTCCTCATCTGTGCTTTCTTCAGAACTCGTCGACATTCTTGGTTATGAAGCTTTTCTTCTTGAAGTTGTTCTTTCTGAAATTTTGTTTCTTCTTCCAGTCACCTTTTTCTTGGTGTGAACCTTCACCATTTTTGGTTCTCTCCTGCATTGGACATTTGGCTACAAAATGACCGACTCCTCCATAATTGAAGCATTTAAAAGGTAGCTTCCCTCTATATTTTCCTTTTCCTTTTGTGAGTTTCCAAACAAAATTGGCTTCTGTTTCATCTAGTGTTCCTTCATCCTCAGATTCATGTTCGGCTTTTACATTCTTGTGTGCTTTAAAAGTCGCTTCTCTGTCTCGTAGACTTGGTTTGTCCTATTCTCATTTCATATGTTGTCAGGGAACCATGCAACTCATCCATGCTGAAGTTGTTTAGATATTTTGCCTCTTCTATTGCAGAGACTTTGGAGTTAAATCTTTTGTGAAGTGTTCTGAGAACCTTTTTCACAACTGAATCATCAATTTCTTCACTGAGTCCTCTGATTGCATTAATAATTCCGTTGACTCTCAGCATATAAGTCTCTATGTTTTCATCTTCATTCATTTGCAGTGCTTCGAATTGTGCTCGATGAGTTTGCAGTTTTGCTTCCTTAATCTTACTTTCTCCTTCATGGATGCTCTTCGATTTATCCCACATGTCTTTTGCTGATTTACAACTCATGACTCTTATCGACTCACTCGTCAACAAGCCCACACATTATGGCATTCTTAGCTTTGGAGTTGTTTTCAAATTTCTTTTTCTCAGCAGTATCTGTTGGAGGAGTAGTGGGTGTTGTGTATCCACTATCTATAGAATCCCAAATATCGTATCCAAATGCACTCAAATATGTTTGCATTCTGAGTTTTCAGAAGGTGTAATTTGTTCCATAAAATAAGGGAGCTTTGTTGGATGAAAATCTTTCACCACCTGCCATTGTTTCTTCCAAGATCTCCTTAGCCGATTAAGCTTGTACAAGGAACCTGCTCTGATACCAATTGATGTTTACACAATGACACTGAGAGGGGGGGTGAATCAGTGTAGCTATTAATTTTTATATCTACAGCATTTAATATGAAATAAAGAGAACTTGACAAAAAAAAAACAACTTGAACAAGAGAGCACACCACAACACTCAATATACCGAGGTTCACCAATTTGGCTACTCCTCAAAAATGACTGCTTGGACTCCAATCCAAATCCAGTCTTTGCAAAATCAAATTTACAAATATTTTACCAACACCAACTGGAAGGAGCACCAACCCCTGTACTTTTTTGTTGCAACAGATGGAGCACCAACTCCTAGTACCAAGCACCAACTTGGACTGCAATTCTGATCAATTTAGGATGACATAAAATGTCTTCACTTCAAGCATGACCCTGACTGGTCTGCAATTAACCCAACTCTACACACTCTCACGGCTCTGCTTATTTTTCTTTTGATTCTTATCTAACCCTCCTTTTACAGCAATTTCTCTCTAACAGCAGCATCGTCTTCTCTGTACGATTATTCTTTTATAACCTTTCAATCTTGCATGTAATCGAATCACATACTCTGACTGTTCGAATCCATGCAATACGGCTATTCGGTTCCATGCACTTCGACTGTTTGAAACCCTGCAATATGTCTTTTGGAAACCATGCAATACAACAATTTTTTTTCATGTACTTTGACTGTTCAATTTCTTCGAATACGGCTTTTCGAATGCTTTTTTGAAACTCCATATGTGATTCTTCGAAAGCTTTTTGATTCTTCATGTTCGGATTTTATGTATGCTTCAAATACGTTTGTTAGAATGCCTGCAAATATGACCTTTCAAATATTTTTATTATCCTTCATATTCGGCTTTTCGAATGCGTTACAATTATGCATGTTTGGCTGTTGCATTGCATGTCCAACACCTGTCAACGTTTAACTGTCTATCTGAATTCAGTTACTTTTTACGTAACTGGCTGCATGATTTTCCTGTCGGCTTTTTTGACACGTGTCACCTTGCATGTTCCTGTGGGTTTTACCTGCCAGACTGTTACCTATCGCGATATCGTGACACTTTTAACTTATGCTGACGTCACCCTAAAGGTTGTTGCGAAATCATGACCATTTTGGCCTTGAAAGCTTTTCTTCTGTTCATGTTGTGATATCGCGACACTTAAAACTTTTGCTGACGTCATCCTTAAGCATGTCGTGAAATCGTGATAGTTTTGGCTCTTGCAAGCTTTCCTCGCATCTTGTCGCGATATCGCAACACTTTGAACTTTTGCTGACGTCATCCTCAATGTCGTCGCGAAATCACGACGCTTCCAGCTTCCAGCAGCTTTCCTTTCATCCTGTCGTGAAATCGTGACACTTTTCAACTTTGTTGACATCATCATCAATGCTGTCACGAAATCGTGACACTTCCGGCTTCCAGCAGCTTTCCTTTCATCCTATCATGAAATCGCGACACTTTTCAACTTTGCTGACGTCATCATCAATGCTGTCACGAAATCACGACGCTTCCGACTTCCAGCAGCTTTCCTTTCATCCTGTCGCGAAATCGTGACACTTTTCAACTTTGCTGATGTCATCATCAATGTTGTCGTGAAATCGTGACGCTTTCGGCTTCCAGCAGCTTTCCTTTCATCCTATCGCAAAATCGCGACATTTTGGCATGCATTTTCTCTCTCCTACTTTCTGTCGCGATATCACGACACATTTTCTCTCTCCTCAGTGAAAACTCGACATGTCATAAAATCGTGACATTTTCGGCTGTGCCTTCTCTCTCCTTGACCATGTCGTGAAATCGTGACAGAAAACATGTCGCGATATCGCGACAGTTTTCTTCCTTGTCTCTTTTTGTAGTTTTTGAATTTGGGTCACCTCTGTTTTCCTTGAAACTTTTTGCACTTGATTTGACTGACCTCTGAACTGCATCAACTGCATCAATCTGACTGTGTTGACAACAATGACAATACTTTTGCAATTCTTTTGCTGCACCTTGCTCAACACCTTCCACCTGGCAATCTAGATTTGCCACTTGGCAAGTCAGGCTTGCCACCTCACATTTCCCTCCAAAGCCCTAGGCAGCCTATAAAGGTACCATTAATCCACCAAACAAAGGGATCTAAATTTGTATATCGACAGGCTACTAGAATACATCCAGAACTAACAAGAAACTGAGAGTGTGAGCTCAAATCTGATTCTTAGCATGCATCCTGAGGTAACTTGTCATCTCAACCGAAATCGCCCACCCACGGTTTTACATTAGAAAATGCACATTCACAGTTTCACAACCGTAGGTCCACAGTTTCCAACCTACAACCGTGTTCCCGTGGTTCCATAGCCTCGAACAAGTTTTATCAGCAGAGATTAGTAAATCATCAACTTGTTAGCAAGACATTTTTTAGTTAGTGTTTTTGTGTTTCCTGTAAGCATTCCTTTTGAGGGTTTTTTATTTGAATTCTTTACAGTCATTCATATAGGTGCTATTAACCCTTGTTTGGTTTCCATGTGTGCAGTAGATAGGTATTTGAAGAGATATTGAAGCTAGGATTGGCCCCTACCTTGGATACCAAAGCCCACTCACCCCTTGAAGCTGTAACAGAGGAATGAAGAACACCACATCCTGTAGAAGAGCTAGAATATTTCCTCTCTTCTATCAAAATATTGTATCTCTGAGAGAGAAGGAAGCATTGTAACTTTACCCCTAACACATTTGGGGCAAAATCCAAAATCATTGTAACCTTGTATTAAATATAATACAAAAGGGATTATTTTTGATAATTCTTATTTCTTTCCTGTATTCATTTTATTTTGTGTTCAGTTCTTTGGTTACACAAATGACGATCATGGTGGGACAAAAAATCCACCTTCCACATTGTTGTAGCATGAAGAGATGAAGAAACCATCCTTGATCTGTAAAAGGGATTCCACTTTGGCATATTTTTTTGTCAAATGCACCCTAAAAGGGTCAAAGTGTATCAAAAGGGACTTTCCCGAACTCAACACAATGTTTAATATTTATTGCAATAGTGTTTTTATTTATGTATACAAATTGGCGATCATGGTGAGACCCCCTAAAGGTCATATTTTTTTTTGCCTTACTGTCTAAATTTTCTTACTAATCTCTATCTGCACCTATAGGTTTTGAGAATTCAAAGCGCGCATAGATTCGACCCAAAATCGATACTTTCAAAAAATCGTGTGGCTGTATCATTTATTTTGGAAATGCAAAAATGTGGTTTCTATTTGAGAAAACACAGGTGCACGGTTATTGACAGGAGAAAACATAGACACACAATTTTTGCTTGAGAAAATGTAGAAGCACGGTTGTTGCATCAGAAATACGGGCAGATAGTTTACAACAGGAAGGAACACAGGTATGTACTTCGTGCTTCCTGTCCAATTTTTGTCTTAGTTTTAGTTTAGATTGCATTTAACTAGATTAAGAGTTCTAGTCCTGTATGCCTTTGTGTGCACTTAGGTATTAGAGGTAGAAGAAAGTATTTAAAAACTTTGCATTCATACAAAAAAAAAATCTTTGCATTTGCATAGTAGAAAACATATCTTGCATTCACCTAGTTAGGAATAGCTCAGGTGTTTATTTCAGGTTTGGGTCTATAAGGTTATTCTATTTTTGTTGATAAAAAGGACCCGTACATCCATAGTTTGGATATCCCAAATGCAAATGTGCGGTTGGCAAACCATGCACCCACAATTTACCATAACTAACCACGCAACCGCGGTTAGCCCTGTTAAAAAAAAGCTGATTAAATTAGATCTAAAATCGATATTTTTACCCCTGATATGCTATTTTTCATTCTCTATTGTTTGCTTTTTTTATTTAGTCCATTGAAATAAAATTTCATAGTAATTTTGTATATCACCCTAGTTAAACAAAACCACCACACACTCACATAAATGTTGGAAAATGGCTAGATTTCATCATCGTCGGGTTTGGATTTCATCATTGAAACACCAAAATTATACCCTGTTCTTAGCCAAGGCCAATTCCAAGATCCGTCATAACCCATGGGTGATAGCACACATCTCTCTTCGAAGAGGTGTATTGCAGACTGCAGGCAAACTAGATGAGGAATTGGTAGGACCTATGCTCCCTAGCCGTGTGTGGACTTCATTACCACATATTATAGGTGGGATTACATGACCTGGAGTTCATAGCCAGGTTATTGAGCTACGAGTATACAGGTGAAATCCTAGATTCATTTAGGGCAAAAAATTGAGCACACATCTTTTTCAATTTTCAAACAAATTTCAAAGAAAAAAAATATACAAAAATCTAGCATCAAAAATTTTGTGTGTTTGTTTGCTTTGTGTGTTGTATTGCATTGTATTTTTACTTTACTTGCATAGATAGTCTCACTCCGCATTTTACCACATAGTAGCATATGCTAGTGACTCGTAATCAAGCTAAGAAACTATTATCAAATCGAAGTCAGTGGTCTTCCCCTATGACCTCTCAGTCTGGCAATGTCCCTCACACTTCGATGGTGTGAAAAGTAGGTATGCCCATTTATATGTCCTAGAGTCTTGATGTAGGGCCTTCTAGTAATGCCCCCAACATGATCATAGAAATTATGCATAGAGCTTCTCACATAGCTATACCTGAGACATCTAGGAGTGAACCTCCTACAACGGTAGATAGTCAGATCACCATGATAGATATGGATATTGTTAGAATGTATTTGAATGCAATTAGAATTGTTTTCCCATCATTACCACCACTCTCCATCCCATCACGTGTCATACCATAATCACAACAAGAATCCAAATTCACCTATCCACAATAGTTAGAACATATTTTCACCAATCCTATCTTTGAGTTGGCTACTGTAGCATTAGCCAATCAACCATTGTCATCCAACCAAATTATCCTCACATTATCACAAAAAATGACCATTACCACTAATCCCTTGTATGAAACAATTCCTATTGTTTTGCAAGCCCCAACATCCATTCCTCCATCCACACTTGTAGGAAATACATCTCATACCATTCCATAGTCAGTAGTGATACCCTTCGCTACTTACCCCCCATCTAACTCCACTACCATGGTTGTTCCACAACCAATTCAGTCCACCACATCATAGGTAGCATTGCCTATGTCAAATACAATTGCTATGCATAGGCTTTCTTATAGTTGCAGCAAATTATTTTAGATAATGCTAACAGTAGCATGAACCGTAACCCTAACTAGCATTTGCAAGGGATTGAGCAAAATCTTCCAGCTACATCTCATCAACATAATACCTTTATCCAAGATCCATCTTGGGTAATGCATCCTTCCTCTACCACTATGGTTCATAATCAACCACCGCACCCATATGCTAATGTAGTAGGTCAGCATAATATCATACCTCCATCACCCCATCCATATCATAACATCCCTCAACATCCATACCATAACACATTTCTACCAAAAATGTCTTATCATCCCCAACCTAAATACAATCCACCCCATTACCAGTAGCATCAAGTACATTCGAGTGTCAGTCCTGTAGATGATCCTAGATACCAGTTTCTACAGATTCATATTGATAGTCTTGCCATGCAAACCCCAGGCTTGTAATACCAAAATCCAACTATAAGGCAACTACTCAATCACCCTATTCATGCTTTGATATGAGAGCTGCCATATCCACATGATTTCCAAATACCAAATATTGAATTTAAAGGGGAATATGATCCTCGTGAGCACATAACAATATTTGTGAATGCATTCTTTAGAATCAAAAGCAACGATGCATTGCTATTACATACATTTCCTCAAACATTAGGGGGAGAAGCCCAAGACTAGTACAACCACCTGTCATATCAAAGTATTTTTACCTTTGAAAAACCAGCAGACCAGTTCCTAGAAAGATTCACCCTAAATGTTATAAAACAAACAACATTGCAAGATTTGATTTATCTAAAACAATATGACGATGAATAATTATATGACTTTCACAATATATGGAGATCAGTCATGATCATGTTACCATTCTCACTCCCTATGCCAGAGATAATACGAATGTTCATGAAGAGTTTTGGTAGACCCATCTCTTAATTACTACAGCTACAATTGTATAGAACATTCGATGAGGCACACACCCAAGCAAAATTGATTAAAGAAATCAAAATTAAAGAAGGTGAGATTAAGCCTAATAAGAAAGAGTGGCACAATAATAATCAAAAGGGTAATAAACATGGTCAGTCCAATACCGCACAGGTTAATCAGATAGTTTTGAGCCAACCATAGTCAAATCAACTGACTCAAAGACAAATCCAACAACCACAACAATCAAATTATCAAGTGGTTCCACCCCCACAATAGGAACAAAATTAGACACAACCTGTGGAAAGGCAAAAACATCATTTTAAGCCAAAAAGGAATTACACACTAGTACAATAGCCATATTCATTAGTATTTCAAAATTTGTATGTGAAAAAACTTTTTAATTTGCTAGAAATGAAACCTGATGATCCTAACAAACCAAATACAAAAGGTTACAAAGAACACCTCTTTTGCATCTATCATAGACAAAGAGGACATGATATTGAAGGTTGGCATGGATTTAAAGAAATTGTGCAAGATTTATTGGAAGAAGGTACAATCAAAGTTGACAACCCACTAGCCCAAAATAACCAAAACCTAGGCATATATCAGAAACCTTTGCCACATCAAGAGGTAAATCAACAACCGATGGGAGCATCAACTTCTATAGTTCCTCCCAATCAGGTTAATTATGTGTCTCAACTTCCACAAGGTTTTGTAGGGGCTATCGATATAGTTACCTATGTGCAAAGGCAAGATAATCACCCAACTCAGGCTCCAACAACATCACCAACTAATGTGCCCATACAAATTGGATCGAGTGGGCCACCACGACCTTTACACAATCACCCTATTGTTACACTGAACAGTCAGTTAACACAAAAATTGAAGATGGCTTCAACAAAATTGTCAATTTATGAGATAATACAACAATCAACACCTCATAGGGAAGCATTGATGGAAATTTTAAATTCTATTCAAGTACAATTAGGAGACCCCGATGCATTCAATTCCTTTATGGATAGTATGCAAAAGTGCATGGAACCCTCGATAGTATTCTATGACTTTGAGACAAAACAAATATCAGTAGATTCACCTGATCCACCATTACACATTGTAGCTCACTTTGACAGTAAACCCTTCAAGAGAGTGCTTATTGATATTGGTTCTTCAATCAACCTCATTACCACACCTGCCATGATGAAGCTCAATGTCCCATAATATCACATAAAAACATCCACATTCACTCTTAGGGCCTTTAATGATGCTTTATGCTCAACTATAGGGAATGTTGTTCTCCCTGTCAACGTGGGGGTGAAAACAATACATGTTCTATTTCACATATTGGAAGGGAAAATGCAATATAACATACTTATTGGATACCCTTGGATTAGGAAAATGAAGTGTGTGCCTTCAACATTTCATCAATGCTTAAAATATGTGCATGAAGGCAAGGTACATTGCATACCAGCTGACACTAAATATTTCAAATACTGCAAATTTATTTCAAATCCATATGATCCATTTCTTCCATCAACACATCTAACCATCCAACCAATAGTCATTAGAACCATTCCATCCAGCACCACATCATCAAAAGCACCCATTCTAGAAGAGTTGCCTATAGTTGACCTAGCTTTTGCATACAAAAGCATTAGCTTAGTGCATCCTTCAAACACTATATTTTATTTTCAAATTACACCCACCCATATTGCTAATCAATTGCCAACTCCATCTAGTACACTTCTAGATTCAAAACCACCATTCACATTCAAAGCACAAACCGCATCATCAACCACTACTTCATAGTCATTATAACTCGTAGTTTCACAAATAGGGCCACCTATTAGATATAATCCACCACTGCAAATGGAGCCAAGATCTCAAGAACCCTCTTCATCCGCCAAGACATTAGCCACCCAACCTTCTAGATTTGTAGTACATCTTGCCAATCCATGTATTGGTGAGTACATTATTGAAAGTGTCACAGTTACACCACCTATTGAGTTAATCAAATATTACGGTTGCCCTCGTGACCCACCTTTAGATATTGGTGATATATATAGAATGGGTTCTCAAAAAAATGCAACCAACTTCATATATGGAGGGATCGATTCTTCATCGGACCCACCTCCTCAAAATGACAACTCTTTACAAGAGTTTAATGAAAAAATTGATTATATATCAAAACAAAGTTTCCCAGTCAGATATTTTTGAAGGATTAGTTGGCAAGGATATGGACTTGGAAGAAATGAAAAAGGTCCTCACCACATTATTGAACCAGAATATAGAGAGGCAAGTGACCTCTCCAGTCTAGGCTATAAACCTTCCATTGCAAGCTCTTCGCTTAATCAAGCTTTCCAAGAACTTGACATAGAATGCGAACAAGAGGAGGAAAAGAGTGATGATGAGGATGAACCTAATGATGAGAATGAACCTAATGATGAGAATGAACCTAATTATGAGGATGAAAAAATAGAAAGTAGATACCAAATCTACAATTTTTACCCTTGAAAGTAAGCTTTACAATGAGAAGTAGATTATGAAGATCTTTCTGATATGGCATACCTTCGGGAAGACCTTGAGCCACTAATAATAGGACCTCATACAAATGCTAATGGCTTCTAGATGAGTGACAGTGATGATGATGAAACTGAAATAATTTTTATCAACCATGCTCCTGAGATACAAGCCAGGAGAATGCTCCAAGATGAAGCACGTCCTGAATGGCTTAATAAAGAAGAAGAAGAACCCTATGGACAAACCATGCAAAGGGATAACTAGTATCAATAGAAGTTTTCAATAGACCATACACTTTTTTGGCTAAATAAAGAGTGTGAGGATCCCAAACCAGAACCTCCTCCATCACATTGGCAAAGCATACAGTAAAACCAATCACACACATTAGGTTAGTTGCAACCTAGAGAATACGAGTCATCAATTATTGAATCACAACCACCTCATTTCCATCAAGTCAACATGATTTTTGTTAATTTACTCACCCCACTCTGCAATCCATATGATGAGACAAAATCGATATGTATCGACACCAGTCTCATAGCCATGGACAATATTTCATCCTTGCCATCCACTGATGACTTCATATTGTCCTAAGAGTTTTTGCACACTTCAAACGCTTATATTCCACAATAACCTTCATCATAAAACAATTCAGTTTTTCAAACTGAGATAGAGGGGGATATCCCAAACACATTTGAAAATGTGGCAGATGATATCCACCTCATACCAAATCCACATCAGCTAGAGGAAGGTTATCAAATGATAATAGAAGATTCTATAGATGTGAACCTTAGTGAAGATGTGGATAATCCCTAGATTATAAAAATAGCAAAAGAATTATCCATAGAAGAAAAAGAGTGCATCATAAACATGCTTTTTAAAAAGAAGGAAGTGTTTACATGGTCCTACAAAGACATGTCTGGCTTAGATCTAGACTTGGTAGTCCACAACCTTACACTAGCACATTATGCCAAGCCATTCAAGCAGAAGCTTAGGAAAATTCATCCAACTATTGCATTAATTATGAAAGAAGAGTTGCAAAAGTTATTGGATGTACACTTCATAGTACCAATCGATTATCCTGAATAGATTTCAAATATGGTACCCATTCATAAACCAAATGGGGGGATACAAGTATGCACTTATTTTTGAGATTTAAATAAAATGTGTCCCAAGGATGATTTTCCTTTGCCAAATATAGATCAATTAGTAGACTCCTGTGCTGGTCATGAAATTCTCTCCTTAATGGACGATTTATCCAGATACAACCAAATTCGGATTAATCCTGAAGATCAACATAAAACATTATTTATAATTCCTTGGGGGAAATTCTACTACAGAGTGATGCCTTTTGGGTTAAATAATGCAAGCGCTACATATATGCATGCCATGATGTACATATTTCAATATTATATGCATAAGATAATCGAATATTATGTAGATGATCTTATTGCTAAATCAAAAATGTGTCTTGAACACATATATGTGCTAGAAAAGGCATTTGATCGATTAATAGAACATAAGGTAAGGTTAAATCCTAAGAAGTGAGTATTTGGTGTCACATCAGGAAAACTTCTAATATTCATTATTTCAAAGTGAGGCATTGAAGTAGATCTAGGCAAGGTAAAAGCAATATTATAAATGTCACCTCCCAAAAACTTGAAAGAGTTGTGAATTTTGCAAGGAAAATTCCAATCTATTCAATGATTCATTGCATAAATCTCAGATAAATGCAAGCCTTTTAACCACCTGTTACAAAAAGGAGTGATATTTTCTTGGACAACTGAATTTCAAGAGGTATTTGATGATATAAAGAAATATCTGGCCTCACCACCAGTTCTTATGCCACCAAAAATAGGAGTCCCATTTCACCTATACATTTCTACAACAAATTTTTCTTTAGGAACAATGCTTGCATAAAATAATGAGAAAAATAAAGAGCAAGCGGTTTATTACATTAGTCAAACATTGGTAAGTTATAAAACAAGATATGCTTATGTTGAAAAGTTATGCTTAGTAGTGGTTTTCACCACCAAAAGACTTAGACATTACATTCTAAGCAATACCACCTATGTTATAGCTAGAGAAAACCCTCTGCAATACATGATGACTCGCACTTACAACAACACCCACACTACTAAATGGATAATTATTTTAAAAAAATTTGACCTCGAATTCACAAGTCAAAAATCCATAAAAGGGCAAGTGATAGATGATTAATTAGCAAAAGCTCCAATGCACAATGATACACCATTAATAATTGAGCTTCCTGATGATTCAGTATTTTTTGTCATAGAACAAGAAGAAGTAGTTTCACCCGAGGATGAAATAGCTATGACAATATTCTTTGATGGATCAAAGTGAGAAAAAGGGCAAGGTGCAGGAGTTGTGTTTTACACACTTGAAGGAATACCCATTCCTTTATCATTCAAACTCGACTTCACATGCACTAACAATAATGCATAATATGAAGCCTTAATACTAGGTCTTAAATCAGCTATAGTAATGGGAATAAAAAGAATAAGCATTTTTGGTGATTCTCAATTGGTTTTCTACCAAATAAGAGGAGAATACCAATGTAAAGAACTAGTCTTAAAGAAATATCACAAAGTAGAATTACAGTTGCTAGGAAAATTTGACTAGTATGAAATTAGCAACTTGCAACTATCAAAAAATAGATTTGCGAACCCAATGGCTTCCTTGGGATCTCTCATCCCTAAAAATGAACATGGAGAAATGCAACCATTAATCATAACAAAAGTTTCTAAACCATCAATTCAAAAAGCAGAATCTATAAGTGAAAAGAATGTTTGTTTGATACATGTCAAATGTTACAATTCTTACCTTGATGAGATAAAATATTTTCTCAAGTCAAGCACACTACCAATAGAAATGAAACGAAATGCAAAAAGAACATTCAAACAAAGAGCCATTTATTTCACTTTACTTGGATATGTGTTATATAAACATAGTTATGATGGAATATTACTACGATGTTTAAATCCAGTTGAGGTAGAAAGAGCAATATCAGAATCCCACAATGGTACTTGCAATGGTCACTTCAGCGAAATGGCAATTGCAAAAAGAATATTGCGCATGGGATACTATTGGCTGACAATGGAAAATGACTATTGCAAATATGTCAAAAGATGCCAAAAGTGCCAAAATCATGCAAACTTAACCCATGTGCCATCACAAAATTTGCAACCAATTCAAATTTTGTGGCCCTTTTCACAATGGGTCCTTGACTTGATCGGTAAAATAACACCTGCTTCATCAGGACAACATAAATTCATCATAACTGCTACTGAATATTTTACAAAATGGGTGGAACCAATGACAACTACGACTGGACCTCGAATAGTGGATTTTATATTTCAACATATTATTTTTCATTTTGGAATACCCTCAAAAATAATTTTTGATAATGAAAAGTCATTTAAGAATAAGGATGTTAGAGCATTGTGCAAAAAATTCAAAATTCTACACAATTTCTCAACACCTTATTACCCACAAGAAAACGGGCAAGCTGAAGGAACCAACAAGACAGTCATATCTATTATCAAGAAATTGGTAAAATATAATCATCAAGATTAGCATACTCACCTCCCTTTAGCACTATGGGCTTACATAACAAGCATAAGAATGCCAACCAGAGCAATGCCATTTTAACTAGTTTACGATGCAAAAGCAATATTACCATTAGAGCTTGAGATACCATCCTTGCGAATCAAGATACAGGAATTCATGGATGATGATACAACTAGACAAGCACATCTTGACTAATTGATAATTATTGATGAGAAACGTATCAATGCTCTAGAACATTTACGAGTATATCAAGATAGAGTTAAGCGTGCTTACAACACAAAATTCCATCATCATGAATTTCAAGTGGGGGACCTAGTGCTCAAAGAAAATCAACAAAATACCAATGCTTTACCGCACTTAAGGGATAAATTTGCGGCAAATTGGTTTGGCCCATATATAGTAAATCATAAGTTGGGACAAGGAACGTACAGACTTTCCAACTTGGAGAGAAAATTGGAGCCAGAACCACTGAACATTATGCACCTAAAAGCATTTTATGCATAAAATGACTTGCAATATATGTATATATATGTACATGGATAAAACAAAATAATATAAAAATAAAATAAAAAATTTCATATTGCATTTTTCATATTGCATTTGCATTTCAATTATATGTTCATACACAAAAAATAATAATAATAAATAAATAAACAAAATATTTCATTTTACAATTTTTCATGCATTTCACATTGTAAATAGACATATTTTAAATTACATTTTTCATATGGCATTTGCATTTCAATTATATGTTCATACACAAAAAAATATATATATAGTTGCATCCATCCCATCCCTTGCTTAGTAATATTTAATAGTGGTGATGATAAGACCAAGAAAACAAGTTCCAAGAGTTGGGGGTATTCAACTAAAGATTCTTTACAACTCATAAATCATACACATCATATATGATACATCATACAATTTGTAGTCACTCAAAAATGTCTAGTGAAAAACCAAACTTCATGAAGTGTCCAATTTTATTTAGGACCAAAGCACTTTCACTACTTTAAGAAAATATTGAGTATGGTAGATTGACCCAAAAGCAATCTAGAACCAAATACACTTTTACAAATCTTAAAACATCTTGAATGATAGAAATATAACGCCAATTTGGGTAAACCTCAAAGTGAAAAAAGTAAAATTCTTCGCTTACCCTATCACGCAACATAGTCCAAAAACATAAATAGTAGTTATCACCACTACTACAATGAAACAAAAAATATAAATAAATGTAGAGTAGTAAGGATAGGGTCACATTCTCATCATACTTCGGTTGAGAATCCGATTCCCCAAAACTCTATATAAAAAATAATTAACAACACACACCACAAATCTTTAAAGATGAAAAGATCATACTATGTTCCCCATAGAAAGTTATGTAGTCATCACAAAGGCTTAAAGATCAAACCATTGGACTATGGAGTGAGCCTCCACTGGGGCTATAGACGCTTGACTAGCAGTGGAGTAAACTCATGCAGGGAAACATGTCTCTCTCAAGAGGGAGACCTCTGAATGCACATACGAGTAAGCTAGCCAAGAGGAAAACCCAGAAAGGTACCATCCAAAAATTACTCAAGATGGGGCAATAAACATCACAATCACATGCACTGGTTCTGGATTGGTTAGGGTCATCAACACACAAAATTTAGTAAAATAACTTCACTTGCACACAATATGGTCCTAAAGAAAGTAAGATAACATCAAGAAAAATGGTTGACATTACTAGCTTCTTTGAGTATTTGAGAATAATATCAATTACATATCGAAAACTAAATCATAATAAATATCACAATCCACATACCATTTATACATACCACATACATCACCACAAAGAATAATCAAGTGGGATACCCCCATTTGCAAATATGAATGAGTAAATGTCAAATAATCTGACCTAAAAAATATTACACAAGCAACATGAATATCATCATTTAGTTACATGAATAAAAATCAAATGCATTTTACAAGTTTAGTTGCATTCATTATCATAGCAATACCATAGAAATATTAGATTTTATTATACAAACATTACAAAGCATAAACAAGAAGAATGCATATACAAATAACACATGTGAATACCTAAATAACATGCCATGTTATATATATATATATATATATATATATATATATATATATATATATATAAATGAAAGTCTACAAAGTACAAAATGCCTGAAGGTAGCATACATCAGAGCACTAAAGCTCATACTAGCTAGTGCCAGTGGGATCCCTCTGTGGACCCTACATTGTAGAAGCCCTATGAGAGCTATAAGTATGATGAGTCCTACAACTCATCTCAGTACCTAGGGTAGTAGTGGTAGTAGATGATGAAGGAGGAACAGGTAAAGAAATTTTATGCTCATGAATAATGTTCTCCAACTTCTCAATGTAGACAGCCTACTTATGCAAGCTCCTTAAATCAGCACCCTGGAAAGCGAATCTCTGAGAAATATCTATCGATAGAGACACAATAGTCAAAGCAAAATCGTCACCTCTAGCACCTGAATGCAACCAAGAAAGCTCACCCTATAAACAGGTAATCTCATCACCAAGTCTGGTGATATCTACATCCTTAGAAGCCAGAGTAGTTCTGTTAGGTCCAACTCGTAACCCATCCACCTTAGCCTAAAGATGAGTTACCTCACCTTGATACCATGCTAACTCAGCCTTCACTCGACCCAGCTCCAAATCCAGGCTATCTCGCTTAGCTTGGAGAATTCCCCACCTCACCTCTGATCATCAAGGAGATACACACTCATCATCATCGCCATCACCCTCCTTAGGCTATTGAACGTCTATGCCCGTGTCAGATCTTGAAGAGCTACCACATCGGTGCTTCACTGACCAAGGAACCCCTCCACCCACATCTACATTGTCACCACTCCCATCATCATCTATAATGACACTAGGAGTCCACAGAGGTTGACTCGTAAACCAAGCATCATACTTAGTAGTCGTGCCAACATCATTCAATTCAAACACCTCCAATTCTGAGTCATCAATAGGATCGTTGACTCACCAAAAATCAGGAACAATAGGTAACCCCAACACATCACCCCATCGCATATACGTAATAGGCACATCTGGAACATCTTGAACGAACCCAAACTACCATAGTACATGAGAAAACTAGATAAACTCCATATCCCTCAAATGGGTGCCAACAACCCATCATCCCCGCATAACATGATGAAGCTATGCTGCATCCATCGCCCAATCAAAACCCCTCCAAGGCCGCCAACACATCAAGTCCTTGGTCGGGGAACTCAAGATATCTCTGAACTTTTAAGCAATCACAACAGATCGATTGACCTCCTCATTGAGTAACCATCTATATGCTCGGGGAGATGTGGCATCCATACCATAAAGTAAACCAATAGGGCGACCAATGATAATATACTCCCAACACCAAATTTGTAGTAACAAACTGCAACCCAGGCCCTTACACCCATGCCTCTTCACCTCATAGAGCTCGATATAAACATTGTAGAGAAGAGCGGGAGCCTAGGATAACTGATGAGGATCAACTATCAAATAAATAACAATAGGCACCTGGTTCCACGGGATCTTCAATCCCATGGAATTGGGCAACATGTTGCCCAATATGTACATCATAAAGATAGACAATGCACCCAAGTTGCCAGTTGTAAAGAGATCCAAATATGCAATGTCACCCCTACTACAATCAATGTCCCACATATCACCAAACAAAGGGAAAATGACCTCCTTCTTGTCGAGGCCAACATGAACGGTAGGACCCTTGATAGGAATGCAGAAGATACGGTATATATCCTCGAGAGTGATATTCAGCTCCCCTTTTGGGAGCTAAAATGTGCCCCTATCTAGATCCCAATGCTCAATGAGTGTCAAAAGGAGATCCTCATCAGCTCGGACGGTGCCTAACCACCCACAACTGTCTAAACCAATGGTCTGAAGTAAAGTCCAATCATCATCAGAAAGTGCTTTTCACACTTTTCGAATGGTCCTCGGCCACATATGCTGAGCATCAAGAAGCTTAACCTAAAAAGAAAACATATATATAAAAAAAAAAAAATTATCACAACATGCTAGAAATAAAAGCAAAAACAATTTTTTTTTTTACCTATGCATGGTAATAAAAAAAAAAAGAATTTTTTTTTACCTACCCTAGGTAATAAAATTAGAAATAATTTTTTTTTACCTATGCATGGTAATACACAAAAAAAAGAAATAATTTTATCTACCCTAGGTAATAAAAGCAAAAACGAAATTTTTTTACCTATGCATGGTAATAAACAAACAAAAGATTTTTTTTTACCTACCCTAGGTAATAAAAGCAAAAACGAATTTTTTTTACCTATGCATGGTAATAAACATACAAAAAAAAAAAAATTAAATTAAAAAAAATTTACCTACCCTAGGTAATAAAAGCAAAAACAAATTTTTTTTACCTATGCATGGTAATAAACAAAAAAAAAAAAAAAAATTACCTACCCTAGGTAATAAAAGCAAAAACGAAATTTTTTTACCTATGCATGGTAATAAACAAAAAAAAAAAAAAGGAAAAAGAAATTTTACTTACCCTAGGTAATAAAAGCAAAAACGTTTTTTTTTTTTTACCTATGCATGGTAATAAACAATTTTTTTTTTTTTTTACCTACCCTAGGTAATAAAAGCAAAAAACAAAAAAAAATTACCTATGCATGGTAATAAACACAAAAAAAAGAAATTTTTTTTACCTACCCTAGGTAATAAAAGAAAAAATGATTTTTTTTTACCTATGCATGGTAATAAATACAAAAAAGAAAAAATTTACCTACCCTAGGTAATAAAAGCAAAAAAGAAAATTTTCTAACCTACAATAGGTAATAAAAACAAAAATGAAAAATTCCTACCTACCATAAATAAATAAATAAAAATTCATTGCTAGCCCTGCTTAATGAGCAAACAATAATAATTTACCAGTCCCACTTAATTATCAAACAAGAAAAACAAATGCAAAACAAAAAAATAAAGGCCAAATAACCTAGCTTTGGAAACCGGCCGCCAACTTTCGCTCCAATCAAGCCACCACTTCCGCTCCCCTTGCCAATCTCCATCTCACTCATCACTTCAACCAAACAACCAATGACAACTAGCACAATGATTTTGAAAATGACAACAGCCTATAAATAGCTGCTTTTAGTAGCGAAAAATGCACTCCTACATTTTTTGCGGTGCATGAAAATGCAAACCCGCGTTTTAAAGCGCAAAAAATGGAAACACGGTTTCATAAACAAAAATGCAAATCTATGTTTTTTGCCAACATAACCACAAGATAGCAGTTTCAAAAAAAAAATGCAATCCACCTAATCATCTGGAGTGAAACTCATATCTAGTGGATTATCCTATACACCTTGTGGTTGCAGCAACTAACAATCCATGAAATCCAGTTGGATGGGTAAATCACCATAAGGAAACTCATTTAGATATCACAACAAGAAACAATGAATCAACTGAGGTAGGTCCCTAAATCTACAAGCTTAAATGTGTTCTAAAATAGATTTTCCAGGTTAATCCTACAACACCTTTCATTGGATCAAAAGCAGAACAATAAACAACAATTTGGTAATAATCAAAAACCGCTTGAGCATCAAATCCTCGATGACTAGTTCCTTAAACCCATCATTTGGAAGGAATTGCTAAAGTCATATTGGACAAAAACTCAAAGAGTGGTATTCTACACATTAATGAAACCAAAAGCAAAATTGCAAGAACACAAATAATCCCAAGCTTGGGGCACCAAGAAATCAAGACAAAATTCATTAACAATATCAACATCATTCAATAAACAACCCAATTTCAACATCCATATTTCGTCAATTGACTTATGGGTGTCAGCTTTTACCCAATCGTTAATTGAGGGGGTAAGAAAACAAATCAAAAATTTTAAATTCATCCATTTAGTGTGTCAAAGAGAAATGAACCCATTCATCCAATAAAGTTAGATGTCATTAGTTTTTGCATCGCATTGTGTTGTACACAACGGAGTACAAAAAGGGGCAACTGTAGACACCAAAATATAGCACCCTTTAGTTCACATTCACCACCTCACCATCAAATCCTGCATAATAAAGATATATGCCTAAGTTCAAAATTAGGGATATAAAATCTTGCACATCATTATATTTTCTTGATTTATTTAATTAGGAAAATCACCCTAGGATACCTTGTCCACCCATTGGACACTTCATCCAACATCCATGCCACATCTTACCCACTCTTGTCCCCTTTGTCCTTGCACATGAGACAAATTTCCAACACCCATGCCATAACTTCTTTGTTGTTGTCCCCTTGTCCCTTCACATAAAACAACATACCACATCCAACTCCACTTGGAGCCACATCACCCCAGTTAAGTGAACCATTCTGAATGACTCACTGTAACTGCCCCTTTCACCTAGCATTCTAGATTTACCACTTGGCAAGTTAGGCTTGCCACCTCACATTTCCCTCCAAATCCCTAGGTAGCCCATAAAGGCACCATAAATCCACTAAACAAAGGGAGCTAAATTTGCGTACCAATAGGCTGCCATAATACATCCAGACACTGATAAATTGAGAGCATGAGCTCGAATCCGATCGATGGCATGCATCCTGAGGTGACCTATCATCTCAGCCAAAATTGCCTACCTGCAATTTTATAGTTGAAAATGCGCATTCGCAGTTTCACAACCGTAGGTCTGTGGTTTCCAACCCGCAACCGTGTTCTTGCGGTTCCACAGTCCCAAATAGGTTTTATTAGTAGATATCAATAAATCATCAACTTGTTAGCAAGGCATTTTTTAGTTAGTATTTCTGTGTTTCCTAAAAGCATTCCTTTTGAGGATTTTTTATTTGCATTATTTACTGTCATTCATACAGGTGCTATTAACCCTTTTTTGGTTTCCATGTGTGTAGGAGATACGTATTTGGAGAGCTATTGAAGCTAGGAGTGGCCCCTACCTCGAATACCAAAGCCCACTCACCCCTTGAAGCTATAACAGAGGAATGAAGAACATCGCATCCTGCAGAAGAGCCAAAATATTTCCTCTCTTCTATCAAAACATTGTATCTCCGAGAGAGAAGGAAGCATTGTAACTTTACCCCCAACACATTTGTGGCAAAATACAAAATTATTGTAACATTGTATCAAATCTAATACAAAAGGGATTATTTTTGGCAATTCTTATTTCTTTCATGTATTCATTTTATTTTGTGTTTAGTTCTTTGGTTACAATGTCATTAGAAATATTTTGGATGTGTGAAGCCATAGTTCCCACCCTACAATTGAGATGTTCAACTTACACACCATCTATATCCTAATATTTTCCTTAATGTCACCTCCACATATTTCATAGAAAATGTTCAACTCTCTCATAAATGACCAAAATATATAAATTAATTGGATATACTATGTTAGGAGGAAATATCTATGAAAAGTATAGTAATATAATTATAACCTTTTGAACATGAATTTTCTTAAAATTTTGGAGATGATAAACAAATTTCTTATTTGATAGAAATATTTTGAGAATTAATATCTTTAGTTATCTTTGCTCATGTTAGTGTATCCTATGAAAGGTGTTTTGTTTACCTTTTATGCTAGTATTTATATGGAATTTTCTTGTTTGGTCCCTCAAGGGTCATGCTAGTTTGAAAGAGTCTTGGTTTATGTGCATACCTTATATTCAATGTATATCATTAACCAAACAATTTGTAATAGTGTAAAAATTTATTTAATATAATTTGATATAAAACTCCCACCAATGATAGGAGAGAGAACATCCTATCCTATAAGATCACTTATTGATAATTATATTTCCTTTGTTACACTTGTTGGTGTATCTAGAAAATCACCTCTCCCATACACTTTATTCTTCTTCCTAGTTACTCAAATTTTCTATGCAATTATTTTTACTTAATGCTTAGCCACTCTAATAACCCATGGGCCTACTCCTTTGCATTGGATTTAGAACATAGAAAGTGCTCTTTTATCTTATTTATCATATTATGCCTAGTTAGCTATCCACACATGATTTCTCTAACTTTAATTGAATATAAAATAATGGGTAACCGAAAGTAGGTAGGGAAGCATGAGAAACTATTGAGAAAATATATTAAAATAGAAATATTAAAGAAGATAAAGCCATAAAATTTCAGTATTCTAGTTTAGTTTTGTGATTAATTTCTTCTGAATGATATTCAACATAGCATAAATTTCATAGGAGGGTCAAAAAAAAGAAATACCAAGAGTGTATAATGCACACTATAAGGGTTTGCATATTGGTAGTATAGACTCTAGTTTCTATTTTATTTGATATACCCAAGTTTTTATTAACATGAAGCCTAAATTACTTTTGGGTAGGTCTCTTATCTTTAATATTGAATATTTTATTTACATCCTAAGTGTTCTTCCTACTCTTGTTATTACATGTGGGTTCAATTGCAATTATTAAAATTGGTCTTGCATCTCTTCCTAAAATAAATAATAGGATACTTGGATAGGATTACATGGTGCAAAAATTAAAATAAAATATTCTCAAGCTTTATTGTTCATCCTCATGCTTGTTGTGATAGGGAATTTTTGAGGTTCCTACTAGATTACATTCATATAATATATTAGAATATGTGGTGGTCAAAATTCTCATTATATTGTTAGAATTTTATTTTATATTGTATAAATAATTCCTTTGGACCTTTGTAAGCCTTATAAAAGGTAATTTGGTGATATATATATATATATATATATATATATATATATATATATATATATATATGTATATATTATTAGGTACAAGTAAGGGTTTTGAGAGGGTACCCAAACCTTAATACATACAAGATAGAGAAGGATCTCTAGCATAAGCTAAATCCATATTGATCAAGACCACATCCCAAATAAGGGAACAATACCACTAACAAATGTATCCCCATATAGAGCTATAAAATAGGGGATAAATCACCAAGAAAAACTTGCAGGTAAAACCATAGAAACACCAAGGATAATCATTTCCCAAAGAGGAAGACCCTAGTCTCCCAACCACTACGGTATTGATGTATCCATTTTGCTACTTAAAAATCTAGCAAATCTCATTAATGGACTCAAGTACTACCTAAATTGATCCCAATAATACCTAATGTTTCTCATCAAGAATACCCATGATAAGTTGGGCACCAATGGGGCTACCACCAAGGAAGGAGAAGAATAATGTGTTGTGTTAGACTCTAGAGGATATTTGAATATCTTCCACACTTGGATGCTCTCCTCTAAATTCAATGAAGCTATCGACACAATCAATTCAACAACTTTTGAAGCCTAAAAAAGATAAATTGATCATCATGCACAACCTTTCATAATTTTACCTTGCGAGCTCTTGGATTTCTTTACCATCACTGCTTTTCCTTTTGAAGTGAAAGTAGGGGGAGTAAACTCCCCATAATCTAACTATAAATATTCTTTAGAATATTAAAAATTCATAAATAGGGGCTTAAGTGTAGGAGGAATTCTATAAAATTCAATTTTCCTTAACTCCTATTCTACAATAATTCCATTGGACTTCACCACATGTTCAAAATTCAACAAGATTAAATCTTTATGAACTGGATCAAGCCCTTTCCCTCCTATTATGATATAAAAATATTTTTAGAGTGGAAAATAAAATGTAAAACATTCATCAGATGCTTTCTCTTGAGCTAGTTTAGGAACATCACATGCTAGTTTTACATCACCTCTCTACTTGAGTCCAGTTGAAGTAGTTTATTATCATTGTAAGAACCCGATTACAAGGAGACATAAGTACTTTAGAATCATAGCTATTCTACAACTTTGGAAAATATTACCATGCATCAAAAAACAAATTATATTCCCACTTCAAAGAGTGTTTTTGCCATTTATGACAACCACCATCGATAGGTAGCCTAGTCACCTTGCCCATAAGTTGCATTGATATTAAAAAATCACCATCCTAGATGCACCCATTCCTCCAATATTGGGCTAGAGTTCTGGACATGGCTCTATGATGGTCATGAAAGGATTGAATGAACTCCAAGAGGTCACATTTGCATAGGATCTTCTTCACTTCTTCATCTACCTCCAAAAAAATTGGCTCAACCAGAATTCTCATATCTATATGAAATATCTAAGACATAGGAAACCGCCACTCACACTAATAAGGGAACCAGCTCATACCCACACCTCCTTGGAAGCTAGGCAATGGGTCCCTTAAATCAAAGGAGCTCCTCCCATGAGCCATAGACTCCCGGGAACTAAAATTTATTGAGTTTATAAAGAAAAATTTGGAAGAACATAACCAAAAAAGAGAAGAAATACTCTTTAGCCTACATTGTAGACAATAAGGTAGCCTAGATTCCCAAAAACTACTAGTTCCTTGATCTTGACAAAAAGGGCCACTATCTGAGCTAAAAAATGGAAACCATAACTCTAACAATTCCACAACATGAGACAAGAGCTTCCACACTCTGCATGACCCAAAATACTATCAATATAATCATTTTATGAGGGCCTCCTTGAAACTCTACACGAAACCAAACATGGCCATGAGTAAAAACAATGGCATTGATCTGTAATCAAGGAGGGAGTAGATCAAATCAATACCTCACAAGAAAAAATCCTCCTATACTGTTAGGATCCTCAATCCTAACATTATTAGTAAGTATTAGTTAGTATTATTAATCATTTAATTATTATATTATTAACTCATAAAGTGAACCATCACATATCTTCATAATGTGAACCATCATGTCTCTTCACCAACGTTGCTTTAGGGTAGATATATAAATTACGTTGGCTATTCGCACAAATCATTCAAGAATAAGAAGAATAAGAATCATAGATTCTAATGAGGGAGCCCCCTATAGTGGTAAATCGATTACAAGGGAGTCCCTTTTGAGTGGCCTACGATTACATTTACATTAATTTATTAATATTTTTATAGTAAGACCTTGGGGTCTTACCATTTGGTATTAGAGCCATGTGGGACCCAACCATGTGGGAATTTATTAAGGTTCTTCATCAAAACACTACCATGCATGAGTATGAAATTTGATTTAAGGATATCACCAAACACAACATAGGGTTGGATGAAGCATTTCTCATATATTGCTTCATCAATGGATTGAAAGAGGAAATTAAAATAGAGGTGATGAAGTTCAAACCCTATACCATGATGTAAACTATTGGTTTGGCTAAATTAGCTGAGGATAAAATCAATGCACAATGAGATATTAGGGAAACCACCTATGGGGAAATTGTCGACCACTTACATCGCTCCCAAACCTACGCATAATGGAAGGGCACAAATCACTTATATTTTAGATGCAACTATTCCTTGTAGTTCTTTCAACAATGAAAATGCAATTGAGGTAGACATAGTGATAGATACACCTAAAGATAGCACTAAATATGGTAATGATGAGGAAGGTAAGGAATATGAGGAAGACACAGAAGATAAGAAAGAGGAGGAATATGTGGAAAACAAGGACAATAAGCAAAAAATATCCCAAACACATGATCACAATGATACTGATAATACAATTGATATGCCATAAGTGATCAATGCAGCAGGTAAGGATGAGGTAGACATTTGCAAAGTGACTCATTATGGTGAAACATTCACTCTACAAGAACTACACTCAATTTCCTCTCCAATAGTGAGTTATCACCACAGGATCAAACCTATTCAAAAACAAGGCAGAAAGGTGACTACACACTCCTCCATTACCTCTCCCAAGGAACAATAGGAGAATGTAAAATTTTTACCACCTCTTTTTATGCATCATTATAAGGCATTTGAAGAACCCCAAGGATTTTCTTTCTCTCGTCATCATACATTTACTAATATTTTTGGCAGCCCCCTTCTAACACTTCATCCTTCTCGATATCCCTGCCTATGAAAGGATGACATTAAAAGAGTCCAATAACTTATGCAAATCCTTCTTAGAAAACAAAATGTAAAGCTCCTCACTTTGAGCTTTGAGGATAAAGCTCTTTTTAAGGAGGGTGGAATTTTAGGATCCTCAATCCTAACATTATTAGTTAGTATTATTAATCATTTAATTATTATATTATTAACTCATAAAGTGAACCATCACATCTCTTCATAACATGAATGATCACGTCTCTTCACCAATGTATCTTTAGGGTAGATATATATTATGTTGGCCATTAACACAAATCATCCAAGAATAAGAAGAATAAGAATCATATATTCTAAGGAGGGAGCCCCCTATAGCGGTAAAGTGATTACAAGGGATCCCCCTTTGAGTGGCCTATGATTACATTTACATTAATTTATTAATAATTTTATAGTAAGACCTTAGGGTCTTACCAAATACAACCACCATATGAGTACAACATTAATCCATTGACCCCACCTACCTACACAGAAAAAAGATATAAGTCCTTCATATCAGTAGAAACTAACAAGTTCACATGTCCACCCTATCCAAGACAACATGACTAATCCAACCTCATGCAAGGGTCCAAAAAACCATATAGTTAGAGGAATGAGCCTTCTTATGATTGGATGATCAATTAGTGATGGAATAAGTTGGATAAATGATATCGCCTCCTTGACCCCCTTATATCCAAAAGACAACAACTAACTGTTATCATTCACAATCAAGTTTTTAAAACTCTAATGAAATTCAGATATCCACATTATGAGACCTTCTTGAGAAATACCAATATTCACCATCATATCCATTGCTTTATTTACTTTATGAAATATATGCTCCACTTGAACCACTGATATGGATCAAATAATTCTAATGGTTTCCTTAATAATATTGGCTATCTTCTAGTTTGGAGGGCTTGAAGACTTAACTAAATTAATAATATTTAGAGAATCCCCATTCACAAAAACTTTTTGGAAGCCTAGAGATTCAATCAACATGAGTCCTTGAAGTAATTCTCTGATTTTCACAAAATGGAAGGTCTAAACTAATAGGAATTTTGTAAAATCCCTAAGTAGTTCCTCTTTATTGTTGCTAAGGATACCTATTGCTACTACTAGCCCTGGGTTCCCCTTTAATTCACAATTAAAATTAATATTTATGTACCTAGTAGGAGGAGGGGAAAATTTTACTATGTTTCTCAAGGAAGTTGGAGATGGATTAGAAGATTGATTTTATAGATTAAATCCTAAACTAAGATCCATTGAGGCTTCATAGAGGAATCCTCCAATCAGGTCTAGGAAGCAAGAAGTTATATTTTCTATAATTGTCCTAATAACTTTCAATAAAACTATATTTGGGTCTTATTTGGAGTTCTTTAAGACTCTTTGGTTCCACTACCACCAGATACTCCAAAACATGTGAGGGAGTAGAAAAAAAATAAAACTTAACTAGGTAAGGAGATCTAAAATGTGGAGACCATTGCAAGAAAAGTTGAATACGACAAAACCCATTGAACCCTTAAGGAAAGAAGGGCATGGTCCAACACCATGGGAGAGAAAGGACAATGAAATAAACTATGAAGACACAACTCATCAAATGCCTCACAAAGATAAAATTTTTTAGGGAATATAATTCCTCTCCTATGGAGGTCCAATTTTCTACTATTTTATTATTTTAATCCTAAAGTTGAACTATGTAGCCTTAAACTAAAGGTAAATTAAATTCAGATATAAATCCTCCATCATACCAACCATTTCATTAGTGATTGGAGCATAATTTTATGCTTTGATAGTGATATCATTTAGTTCCTATGAATACCTACATATACTATGTGCATTGCTTTATGTGGATGTGAGTATTTGTTTGATCAATACTAGGTAATGTATTGATTTCATTAATTTTTCAAAATTGCTAAAAAATATAACAATGTATAGGTTGTGAATCTATGTTACTTCATTTATTGCTATTAGAAAATTAGGTTCTATAAATTCTCCCAAGAGAAACTATGTTTGGACTAGCCAAGATGATTTTTTCAACCAAATGATGGAATTGGATGAATGCGTTTTTGAAAAAGTACTATATGGACTTGGATCATGGCAATCTCATTGGATTTAACATATTTCTTCTAAGAGAAATTATTTGATAGGTTATTTTGTTTCTCTTATTGGAACCCAATAATTTGTTAATTTTTTTCTCCAACCAAATGCATACCCTGCTTTAGGATTGAGTTTTCCAAGGTTTTTCAAAAGCCTTATTTATTGTTTATGTGATTCTTCAAAAAATCCATTTACTTTCCTATTTTGGTATAGTGCGTCCAATAGCAATAGAATGATAGGATAGACTAATTAGCTACAATAAAAGTAGTAAAAAAAAGGTTGAATATATTTTAATATAATCTTCATGCCATAAAAGTTAATGGTAGGATTTCATGCATGGCAAAGACCTTTGAGTTGCTTTATAAAGTTGCTAAAATCATCTCATACTGTTATTATTGCATAGGTGTAAGAGTATTTCCTCACTATTTATGTTGAACCAAAAGGTTATGATGGGAAAATTATAGTAGATACAAACAAGCTATCGACCTTTTTTAATTCTTTGTGAAATTTCTAAAGTGTTTATAGTTCAAAACTTTTTCCTTATTACTTCCAAGTATTATTTTTTGTGCTTTGAAAGTTTTTTATTTTCCCTCAAAACAAGAAAATTTTGAATTTGTATTAGGAAATATTTAAGAGAATATTACCTAGAGGAGTGATAGTAAATTGAGCACATGTATACATGCATCAACATGAAATGTATTAGCATCACATGCATAGTAGTCAACAAAGGAAGTTTACAAAGGGGATAAAATTAAGAAGTGTAGTATCATATATTACCTCAAGGGTACCTTCCCCTTAGTGGATAGAGAGATCTTGGTTAAGGCACTTATACTTAGATGAGGCTATGTTTTTTAACCTCCAATATGAAAATAGTTTATAATTGTGGATGATATCAAAAAAGGTAGGAATGACATGGAAAGACCAGATTATGTGGCATTGGGCATGAACATGACACCCAATGATGTGGCAAGTCATATTGGTAATATGGTAGTCCTTACTAATGACATGATAGGTGACATGGCAAGTGATGTGGAATATTATGACATGGTCTATACAAATAAAATGGTAGTCTATAAAACTAACATGATAGGATATGTGGTAGGAATATTACAATTTAGAATTTATAAAAAGATGTTTGATGGTCTACACACCACCATCTCATTTAATGCAATGATCATATAGATTATAGAGAAACAAGTGGTGCAACCTAGTTGATTGATTATAAAGAAGATCAAAATATGATAAGTGGTATAAATTATTTCATGAGTGTCCTACCTAGTGGCCTACATAGTTAGCACAAAAGATGGTTGTCCTGTAATCATGATAAATAGAATCAAATGATATGGTAATATGCTACCTAATTAGCACACAATTGGAACCCCTTATCCAGTCATGCAATGACATGTGAAAACTTCATGTTTATTGTTAGTACTAATTTTTTTAAAAGTTTTAAAGGCTTTGGAGGGATTTTGTATGATTTTTAGGCAAAACATTTAGGGGACATAACTTTTGCATATGAAAGTATTTTGAGCCTCTCTTTTCTAAATCACATATTGTTTCAATATCTCTATGTTGGTGGTGTTCTTTATCTTCACAATTATATTTAGTATTTTATATTTTTGAAGGATAGTTAAAAATCAACATGAACCTTTCTAAATGTTTTAAGCTAAACTACATAGAAAAATAAGATAAAATATTTGCACTAAAATATGGGGTTAGTGCAATATGTTAATGACGAACCTCATGCCAATTTTTTTAAAGAAAGGAATTTGGTTTACAAGTATAATAAGGATGAGGCTCTTGGTGCTATTACTCTTCATGTTGACAAGATCTATGAAAATCCTATCAGTAACACCATATATCCCAAGAAGTTAACAAGTTTAAAATAGTTTGTGTTCATATTGATTTTATGTATATTAGTAGATTTGAGGTTGAGATTGATATTTTGGCTATGGGATCTATTGATAATGTTTATGAGTAAATTATTTATTTCAAAAAATTGTGAGAAAAATATACTACAAGAGGAATTTCTATGGTAATAGAAGAATATTAGGAAGTTATGGATAAGGATAAAACCATTAAACTAATCAAAATAGTATTAAATTTAATAAGGTATTCAAGTACTTTATACACAATTAGGCTATAAGATAAAGGTATAAGGGTAATTATATCATCAAATAGGCCCATACAAAGATTTTTTTCCAAAACTCAATGTGATAAGAAGTGAAAAAAGAATTAAAAGTAGCCTAAAAAGTGTTTAAAAAATTCAATAAGAATGAAGGACATAATGCAAAATTCTCTAGATTCATATAAGGAATCTCAAGGAAATAACAAAAGAGAGGTGATAATGTTGCTCTCTTCTATGCACGAGGATACTTGAGTGTTGCCTACCGCAACTCCCCTCAAGTATTGAAAACATAACGTTTTAGGTTTTCTAATGTATTGAAAGTATCTATTCTCATTATTAATCTCTAATATATCTACCCACAATCTATATTCTTAAATAAGAACCTTCAAGGAACATCTCTAATTATGAATAAGAAAAATTCATAAATTATGAGAAGTCTGCCAATTTCTTAAATTATTAATAAATTCATGTAATACTAATATTGCATCATATAGATATAAATAAGACAAAAAGGCTCTCCATATAAGTAATATAAATAATATACTGATTCTATTATATAACTACACTTTTAAAAATATCTCAAAGTAAATATGTCATAATTTTAAATCCTTACATTAGATGTCCATATTCACCTTTAAAAAGCAATAACATTTACATCATATAAACAAGAAATGAATTCATTCATATTCCATATTAGAAAAATACTATGCATATTTTATATTAATAACCTTTCATTAAGGAGTACACAATACACTAAAACAATAGATGCAAGTATTAAATATAACACCACGTTTATCTTTGAAAAAACCTCAAGGGAAAAACCTAGCTCTTACTTATCTTAGATATTCATTAAATGTTTAAGGGACACTCTAAGAGAAACCCATATTTTTCTTAGACTATCGATATTTTCCTAGACAAAATATAAGCATAAATTCAAGCATTTAATCGTAGGATTTAGAAACATAAATACATTAGTCTAAGAAATTCATATTCCTTAACTATTTTCATTACAAAACAAGACCTTCTCATTTGTAAGGAAAACCAAGTTTCATTTTCCAAAATACAATAAAACTTGTCTTTCAAAAAATATGCATTCATTAAATCAAAAGGGAGATTAATCCACTTAATCTCTTAGTAAATTCAAGAGGTGGTTAATAAAAAAAGGAGATCAATCCATTTAATATCTAATTATTCCAAAAGGTGAGATTAATCCATTTAATCTCTAATAAAAAAAGGAGATCAATCCATTTAATCTCTAATTATTCGAAAAGTGGAGATTATTCCATTTAATCTCAAATTATTCCAATAGAATAGATTAGTGCATTTAATCTCTATTTATTCCAAAAGGAGAGATTCATGCAATGCAACTTAAATCATGACATATTGTATTATAATGATCCTTTAACTCACTAGAGTCTCAATAATAATTGTAATAATCTCTCTTCCAAAACCAACATCAAACTTCTATACACAAAAATCACATACTTGTATTTATAATGATACCTTAATCCACATGGATCTCAAAAAAACATTATATTAGATTCTCATTAAAAAATAAATGAAATACAACCAATAAAAGCAACACAAGAGAATCCCATACTTCTCTTTATAATGCTTCCCTAACCCACAAGAGTCTTAGAGATCATTACAAATTTTTTTTTTAAAAAAATCCAAATGCAAGCATTTAAAAACAACACAAGAGAATACCATACTTCTCTTTATAATGATTGCCTAACCCACAAGAATCTCAAAAATCATCACAATAGTTTTTCTTTAAAATCCCAAATGAAAACATTCAAAACCAACACAAGATAATATCATAAATCTTTTTATAGTTTTACAAACATTTGAACCTCCCTTAATTATCATAATATAATTATTCAAAGGTTCAAACAATATTTAACCATTAACGTAGTAATCTAAGGTCTCTTCCAAAGAACAACCACAATGCAACCCTAATGCATTTAATCTAAGGTTTCATTTCAATGATAACCTTTATGCATTTAATATAATAATTCTTTCAACCATAATTCATTTAATCTAAGGTTTATTTCAATAATAATCATAATGTATATAAATATAAGGTTTTTTTCATTAAAATCCTTACCAAGATCAAGGATGAAAAATACTTCAGCAACCTAAATAACTAATAGAAATAAATAGAAGAAAAAATAAAAAATATATTAATACCATATCATGATTACATTACTTGATGATTTAAAGAAAAATATTATTAAACCTCACTCACATAGACTTACATTCAAAAGAAAAATAGAACAAAAACCTGAACCACAATAAGAACCACAACTAAAGTACTAAAAAGGTGCAACAAAAGAAAGGAAATACTTCAATAAAGCACGTCCTAAATGCACAACAAAATAAAAGGAACAATGCAACCCTAAAAGCTAAGGCTAGTGGAACTTCCTAAAGGAGATTTACACATAGGCCAACATAGAAACAAATAGCAATAGGATCCAAGGTGTTGCCCTAACTAGAGGAAAATGATCTCACCCAACTCAAGAGATGACCCAACAACACCAAATAAAACAATATGATGCCCATCATGGAATGCAAGGCATAACAAGGGTGTGCATGGTTGGTTTACAAATATGGATAAACCAAGCAAGATCATATCCAACAACTATTATATTGGAAAATATATAATGAAGCACATATTTCATATTATTCATAATGAGTATTTATACAATGATATATGAAGGTATGTACCCTCTCATATTATCTAATTAACTAGTATACCCTTATATTAATGTATTATTCCAAAATTCTTCCCCCATAATACATTAGGTGGGATAATGTATTAGGCTTTTGGCTTTGTCTCTTGGATCTTGGCTCTTAGGTACACCTCTTGGTCCATTGCCTTTGGGTTATTTTACCTCTAGGTCTATTTCTGGGTCATTTTACCTCTACCTCTTGGTCATTTACCTCTAGATCTATCTCTCAGTCGTTTACCTCCAATTTTTCCTTTACATAATCCCTCACTTTTCATTAACAACTATGAATGTACTTATCGTAATCTTCTCATCCTACCAGTTTGCATGGGTAGCCAACCATTACAACATACAAGTGTGATAAAGTAGATCACTACATATGATTTTCACTCTATTTTTAGGTATGTTACCCCTCAAGGTGAAACTCATCTCATGATGATGGTGGATGGTCACTCATGATGAACAAAAGCAAAATCCTCAATTTCTTCATCATTGTCAGTATTGACAACTTTCTCTTCTTGTTGGTTTTGTAGTCATCAGTGGTTCAATTCATCCTGGTTCTTAGGAGGTGGTCCTCATTTCTAAGTATTCTTGTTACTCAAATATCCCTAAGCAAAATAATTGTACTATCATTCATGCAATTCATAGCCCTTCGCACAAGAGCATGGCATGTTAGTTGCTCAAAATTGAACACGTAAAGCTGGTGCCCCACCATGACCACTACGATGGTGCAACACTCATTCACATAAACTGTATATTAAAAATTTTATCACCACCAATTCGGAGCAATAGATATTCATTGGGTGAAAATTTAATTTTTATTTTATTTTGTGTTTAGCACCTGATGTCGCTACACTCAATTGTTGTGTGTTCGTTCCATGCTCACTACACCAAGATATAGCCTTAATATTGATGGAATAAATTTATTTAATTCTAATAATAGTCATATAAGAAACTCCAACAAAATCAATTTATTACTAGTGGTGGCACTGGTATACTTTGATCCATCCTTCAATTGTAAATTAAGCTATCTTTTAAAAATATTAAATTCTCACTTTAAAAACGATTCTCAAATTTGATTTTAGGATTCTATTTGGCAATTTTATTGGTTATATTTTAACCTTAGGTTTGTTGTCACATCAATAATGAACTCAATATTTACTATACTTTCTAATGAAAGTGCGATGATTGAATCCTGCATGTGACATTGTTTCCAATTTGTTTGATGTTTTTCAATGGTAAAGGAAAAAAATGATTGTATCCTTCTCCCTGGAATATTTTACACACCAAAATGTAGATAAAATTTCTTAGTGGGACTTCCTCAGTGTGCATAACTTTCAAACTAAATTTTGTATTTCTCCCTAACTATCTTGACCTTTTGAGGCACTCCTTGCTTTAACAATATTTTGACTGTGCATGAGGATTACTTCCAATGGCTCCTTAATGGTGTGTGTTTTGGAATCAACAACTATAGTGCCTTCCTATTATATTTAACTTTGTGCAAATGCTATCATCATTGTGTAATCAATAGTTGTAAACTTGACCTTTGTTGTACTGGATATATTGGGCTTTCTACCTTTGGACGTTCATGAATAACACCTTCACAAACTATGCTGGATAGATTCCACCTACCAGTTATATCACATGTATTTCACATAGTGCTTAATGTTCACACATCTAATATCCTTTCAATTGTCTTTATTTTGATGTTTGGCTGGGCCCCAATGGCTATAAGATGCATATGACTATCTGCACAAACACGTTATAGTGTTCTCATGGTGGTTTTTGATATTGGGTGTGCCATATTAGCTTGTAAATATAATAAATCCAAGGATCATGTATGCTTTGCAGACCTGTAGTTTCATGTCACCTTTTAGCACTCTTATTAGCAAACTATTTAAAACAACTGCATCACTAGAATGTGAATTTTATCCTTTTGGAATGTGCACAATGCATCCTTCTTTTGATTTTATTTCTGCATGTAAAATAGTATTAACTATAGGTCCAAGATGTAGACCAATTGGTTCATCCAAATCCCATAAGGGGGTGGAGGTCAAAGGTTCAAATCTCGGGCCTCGTCAGACCGAATGCTTGTCTCTTTCCTAGTGCTTTCAATGGCATAAAAGGTTTAAAAATGATTGTGGCATGGTGGTTATAGGGGTGGACTGCACGAAGATCTGTGTGGCGGCTTCCGGGGTAGATAGCACAAAATACTATGGCGGCTATAAAAATTTGGATAGTCTACCCGGATTCGTGGCGGCTACCGATTCCACCATGTAAATTAAAAAAAAAAATAGTATTAACTACTTGATGGATGGATTTCAACCTACTGTAATCTATAACGGTTATGAAAAAATAGATTTCTACAATGGTCAATATTGTAGTAGTCACTGGCTACGAATAGTCATTGGCTGCATTGTCACCCCTACTCACCCAACAATTATGTAGCAACTTCCTTCCTATAATGGTTTGAAATACATGTAATTTTTTGATAATGTGTAGTGGCTTATAACGGGTTTTCGGCATTGGATGCACCAAACATTTCAATTTTGATGGCAAACCCTAGTGTTCTAATAGCATATTAGATTGGAAAATATAGAGTGAAGCACATATTTCATATTATTCATAATGAGTATTTATACAATGACATATGAAGGGACATACCCTTTCATATTATCTAATTAACTAATATGCCCTTACATTAATGTATTATTTCAATAACAACAACCATCAACAAAGTGCACCACCATGTTAAATGAGAACTCCACATCTAATGGCCAAGAAAACACCAAGAAGCACAAAATAAGACAGGTGCAAGTCTAAACATACACATGTAACATTTATTTGGAGGAGATACACAAATTAACACACATACATTGATAAAAAACCAAAGAAACTAAGCACAACATTAAGGAACAACCTGATGTGAATATTCTTATGTTCCTTCTTATTTGAAGTTGTGGTCCCTCCAGATCCACGTCCATAAGCTATTTCATCAATGATCTCTTCCTTATTCTAACAACCCCTCTTATCAACCCCCAACACCTCAATTTCAAGGCACAATAAGGACTGGGATACACCTCTCTGCATGGAGGTTCTCAAAGGTAATGTGCAAGAAATAATCTTCATGCAAGACTCACCTACACCACCCCAATTATTTTAATTAAGAGCCACTCACCATAACGTATAGGACTTAATAAAGGATTAACCTTATTCAAACAAAAGGGTTGCCTTTATTATTATTTGTCCTATTAAATTTAGTTCTAAACATTAGAATTAATCAATATTTAAATAGACTAAAGTATTTAGAAGCCAAAATTTAGTTTACTTTATGAATTCCCAAGTATTAAAATAAATATCTAATTAATACTTCATGAATCTAAGGTATTTAAGTTATCAGAATTAATAAACCAAGCCAAATCTAAGGTTAAAAAAAGCAAAGATACATCCAAGGAAATAAATCTTCACACCATTGTTTTATCCTTAAGTAGGTGATCTATTTTAAGATAGTTTAAAGCTATCACCACCATATTAAGGATACTCACTACAAGTAACATCCTAGCCCAATGGTATGAATAGGGATCAAGAAAACAAATAGTGCATATACATGAAGGGTAATGTTCCTTGTCATCCTAAGCTACTGATGAGGAAGTCATCATCATCATTTCCCTAAATATCTCTCTTTGTAGATTTTTTTTACCCATATATTCCCACCAGAGAGAGGTACCTATTCTTGCATACCTAAATGCATCAGCATTACCATATTCTATGTCCAACAAGAAAGAAATAATCTCATCATATAGACATCAAGAATATAACTATCATCATTAATCAAATCACATCAATACATAGTTCATTATCCATAAAATGTTTTCTAAGGAGAGGTGTTACAGGATCATAATTCCACATTGCAGCACAACAAGTAGTTGCAAGGCATTTAGCTTGTCGTCAAAAAATTTATCTTGTCCTCTTGTTTTCATCACACTATCTTAAAATTTGTAGGAATAGTGATAGGTGTAGGTCTTCTTAGCTCAAGAGCTAAAATTCTCATCCATTTCATAAATTTTTCTATAGAGCTTCATTTCAAATTTTTAGTCAATGATATAATATGGTAAGAATTATGACATCCCAAAAATGCCATATATTTATATCATTATACCATCCAACAAAAAATACCAATCTATAATTTCCCTCTTCTCACCTCCTAGTCTATTTATAGCTTTAGGTTTGAGGTGAGGTATAGGACCATGGATAGAAGACAAGGTGGGTCCTAAAAATATTCTATTGAAAGGCAAGGGATGTCTCCTTAAGAACCAATTTCCAATCTACTACAAAAAGGAGTCACTCCTTGTCTCTTTTGATGATGAAGATGTTATGCATAGTTTTGGGCATATGAAAAAGGTAAATCTAGTCTAGGAATTAAGGATAACAAAAAAATGACTTTATTTTAGCTTCAAGGAAACTAGATGGTTATGGATTGGGGTACTTAAGAAATAGGACTAGTCAAATAATATAAGGTTATAAGCAGTGGTTCCCTCATAATTCAACATATTTGTGAGTACATAAGAAATATAAAATTGGTAATCATAAACTAGTTCATCGAAGTCTAATCCTAGGATTATAACTACCATAGACAAAACTATATGCAAAGTATCCATGACATCACCTAGTTTAATGGGAAAAGTTTTAGAGACTTTGCCAATATATTCTTTTAGACATGCAAAAAAGTTAGGCTTCTCTAATTAGCTCTTTGCTCCTTTATATTAATGAGTTTGAGCATTGTACCTAGTTGTTCTTCCAATGCAAATGCTTTTTTGTTTGAATATTTTATTATGGTAAATAGGAATTGTCCCTTTGCATTGTGTACCATGGTTGTCTTTGGTTCATAGTACTCTTCTATAGATTTTACAAGTTTGGGGTAAGGATGAATGAACCTAGGTATGTATATTGACAAAAAATAGTTCTTCCTCTCTTCTAACTAAGAATTTTCCTCTTTTTTTAACCCTTCTTGAAATATCTTCCATTAGTTATGTATATCTACTAGATTATATTCTAACTTCTTTGTAGACTTTTTTATATTATACGATCTCTTTCTTCGATCCATGCTCTTATGGTTTTCTATTTCCATGAACAATGGATAACAAAAGTTATGTAATCCTTTTACTTTGTAGAATATTACATTAAATCCAAAAATTGTACAATTTTCTTATGTCACTAGGTATTTTATCAATCTCTTCAAAACACAATAATACTTTCTTAGAAATTTTATTCTTGGGCAAGCACACAAGCACAATTAGGTCAATATGGGCCTTGTTTTGTAGCAAGAAATGCCTACAATGGACAACCATTACTAATTAATTGTTGGATATTGCATGTGTCGAGATTCTATTAGAAAATATTTTCTTGGGACTACTAGTTTATGTAAGCATTCACAATGCATGTTCCTTTTCATGACTACTAGCCTTTGGACCAATAAATTGCTTTAAAATTAAAATTTAGTGGATGCTAGGCACAAACCCTGACTAGTTAAAATGCTCTTATTGACAAAGTACTTATACCACTACATCCACTATGTAGCTTTTTAAACGTGTCATTATTTATGTATATATTCACGAGGCACACTCTTCTATGCATAGTATTTTAAATATTAGTTGTTTACCAAAATTAGAAAATTATGATCATCCATATTTTGTTGTTAATATATATTTATTTCTTTCATTTTTAAAACTATATATGGGGAAAACCATAATGGTTCTATTTTTTCATGCTTTCCAAGCTCCAATCAGACTTCATTGAATTCTTGTTCCTTAATTTTTTGAGTTTTGACCCATTGATAAATCACTATTATCAAAAGGACTTTCGAGGGTGACTATCCATTAGGAATATGATTGTTCTTCAATTTGACCATTTTATCCTCATAAAGTTATTCAATTTATTCTATGCAATCTATCTCCCAAAACAAAAAATCCATTGCTTTTTTGGCATTATCAAACACTTTCCATAAGGTTTATTTATCTAGAAATGATGTCCTAAATACCAATTCGTTAGAGTTTGAGTTGTTTCTAAAGTCATATGATGGGCAAAAGTTGGCTCCATGAGAAGCCAATGCATATACATGCATGTTCAATACCTCAAATAATTTGAATAAGTTCTAGACTCTATTCTAGCAAGCTTTGAGATAGTAATGCTTGTTGTTCCATTTATTTGTTAGTTGTTTCACCATCAGCTCTAAATATCCATAAATCATTAATTGTTTGATTCCAATTTTTCTTCTTGCTTGAGCCCAATGCATAATACTTCACACTCTACCATATTGTTATTATATATACAAGTCATTCTGTATGATAGTATTTTAAATTCTCTAAATTGTGAAATTAACACTATGCCAGATCAAGCATTGTTTTTCACCTAGCTCCATCAAAATAGAGTTTCTATATATCATTATGCTTAGGGTCCTCTCCTTTCATGTCCAAGGATTTCTTATTTTTTGTATTGAAAATAAAATAGGTTCCAATCTCTATCTTGACCATAGCATTCAAATCCTTGAGTGAGAATTGATCGTTAGTCTATAATTCATCTATGATTTCCTATAATATATTAATTTATTTATAAATTATGCCAACTCTATTGTTTGGTTGAACCTCATTCAGTTTTTCCTATCAGAAATGTGGATGGATTTTTTTTTTTTTAAATTAACCTTCCTAATATTATGATGTATTTCCATGTGTGAATAATCTAAGGAAAAATATCCACCTATCTTTGTATTGAATTCATAGGAGAGACACATACTAAAATAAGGCTCTAAATCCACAACCAATGTCTATTATATAACTATTATTTGAGGTATCATGTGCAATACCATGTGAATATTCTTTATCATCCTAAACATATTTATTAGAGTTCCATCTAGCTATACCACTCCTCGACTAGAATGAGTACATAAAATTAGATATTTTATAATCGACCATGTAGTTATACACAACCCAACGTTCCATATGCAGAGACATATAGAAAGGTGGTGGTCTATTTTTACCTCCTCCAATAATGGTCTTACCTTGTGCCAAATTAATTTCTAGCTACCATTTATTTTATGATCCGATAGAATTTAATGATGCTCTTAACAAGTCAATATATCCTAGAATCATCAAAGCATCATACATGTTGGATTTGGATGGTATCTTCTTAAGCTCTTCCACTATGTTGAATTTGAAAGATTTCAACTACTTTTATACTCTTTTTGGCTAAATGAACTTCTTTTGGTATTCTTGACTTGCTTCAATTATGTATCATTTGGTTATAGAAAGATACTAGAGTTTATTTCTAGCCTACTCTCGTGCTTCAACATCCTTCCTTGCATTACCTTAATGGATCAAGTTTTTTGGGATCAAACAACAATTGTTTATTCCATGATCATATCAGAACTAAGATCAACTCTTCTTCTTGCACCATTATATTTTGGTCTTCTTCCCATAATTGACTTTTTGAGTGCAACCATCTCATATTGATGTTAGTGAAGCATGAATGTACTTTTAGCATGTGGTTTGGTGCAATTTGAACACCAATAACCTAATTTTTATGAATAGGTAGAAGGTCATCCTCTTGATTATCCTACACTACAGTAAATTTTACTCTAAAATTGCCAATAGAAGCATCTTGATACTTCACCATGTAGGGAAATCTCCTAGGCTAGAAATTTCTTTCTTCTTCTCTTATCTTTGTGGTTGTGATCTCATTGGTTAAATTTTTTAATACCTTCATAATATCATTCAAACTAGTAGCTTGAGTATCTAGAGTAGGTAATGCTAGTATAGAGGGAGGTGCAAGTAGTGTTAAAAATTTTGATGCAAGTACTAAGTCTAAATTTGATAGATGAGTGATTGTTGATGGTAACTACTTTTTTAAGTTCATATACAAAATTTCCAAGAAAATGGGTATAGCATTCCTTGGAGAGAGTCTACCTATGGCTATAAAAGTACTTTCTACCATGACAACTACTTGAAATATTTTACGAAAGTTCAACACATTGGATTTTCATATCATCAGAATTAAATATGTGTTGAAGGCCCTAAGATAATATTAGGAAACTTCTATTAAATATTGTAATTAAAACAAATTTTCATGGAATGCAGTATACTATAATACAAACTGTAAATGCAAAACTAAAGTAATCCCACAAAACAACAAAAAATTGCAAACCTCTTCAAGGGAAACACCTCCTTCAATACTTTCATTAATTTTCAAAAGGATACATTCATTCATGGACCCATGTATTTTAAAGATACTCTTTATGAAACCCTAACCTAATTCTCAAGAGTTGGGTTACTTGTAAAGTACCACTCGAGCTATAATCTTCTACTAAAAATTAGTTACATTCTTGATAATGATTACATGCAATGACTCCACTTGTCTAGGCGTCTAACTTGCCACATGACATTATAAAGTATTACAAAATAACATTATCAGGGGGTCTCCACCTTGGAAGAGGGTCATTACATAATCATATGAGAATTATAAAATGGTGCTATCATGGGGTCCTAACACACCCTTCCCTTTCAAAAAGCTTTGTCTTCAAGGTTGTATATGATAAAAAAAGTGTTAGAGCTACTGAAGAGACTCACAAGTAGCATATTATGGTTGTAGTCCATACCATTATATAAGAAACTTAATTATTACATGGTTTTAAAGAGTGTGTGATTGATGATCCAATAATTTTTCTAGCTTGACCAAGATGGAACCCTCTTCATATAATTTGGGTAAAGCATATTGAATATGTACTTGATTTCCCATACTTTTCTTGAGAGGGAATACAATAAAGACATAGATCTTTGATGTAGATGGGAGGGCCAATTTGTGGGTCGTTGCACCAGTTTGCTATAATATTTGGTAGGGGCCATAGTATTTGGTAATAATTTGTTGATATCTATGAATTTGTAGTGAAGATTATTTATATAAATTGAAAGTGAAAGAAAATAATATTACCTAATTCAAATTTATGCTTAAAATGATGTTGATCACCTTGTTGGCACATCTAATTTTGGGCTAATTTCATATTCATATTTAGTTGATAGAGGATTATTACATTTTTGCTGAGTGTAATATCAACAACATAGACCTTGGAGTTGCCTAAAATGTAGGAGGAGGGTGTTGATGGAGGTTGACCATAAACTTATTTAAAATGAGTAACCTTGGTCATGGTGTGATAGGAAGTGTTATAGCACCATTTAAACAAGGGAAGTCACTTCATCCACTATGTAGGATGATTCAAGGTAAAGCAATTAATGTATATCTCAAAGCATTTATTTACAATATCTATTTAACCATCGACTTGCAAATGATAGGTTGAAATTATTTTGAGTTGAGTTCCCTATAACTTAAACAATTCTTTCCAAAAGTGACTTGTGAAATTAAGTTCTCAATCAATCACAATGGATGTGGGTATACAATGAAGGAAAACATATAATAAAAAAATATTGGGCTCCTATGAATGTAACGTAGGTATGGGAGAGGAAATAAAAATGAGCATAATTCATGAGACAAACCAATACCACCAAAATAATTGATTTGCCACCAAACTTAGGTAACCCTTGAATAAAGTCCATGGAAATATATGTCTATAATTATTCTAGAATAGGTAAGGGATGAAGAGTTATTAAGGAATGCATTATTTCTCCTTTCATCCACTTGCAAATTTAACACTCTACAACAAAATTTTAAATATCCTTCTTCATTCCCTTACAAAAGAATGTATACTTAATTCTTTCATAGGTATTGAGGAACCCAGTATGGTTTACAATTGGCAAAGCATGCATCTCAATCAAGATGAATTCTTGTAGTTGATAAGTATGGGGAATAATAAGGTATTGGAAATTTCTCAAATATTATCCATCCTAATTGTATACTAGATATGTGGTAGGCACTAATTGAAGGATGGTTATCAAAATTTATAAGCTTGATTCCTTGAGCACATCCTCTTAGAGAAAAGTAATCCACTATGGTATGGTTGAATATACAATACATAGCATACTTTCGACCTCAAATTGGTGAGAGAGTGCATAAACGATAATATTTTCCTTAACTTATTTATAGGTAGTCTCATAATCATAACCCATGAGTTTAGGGACCGGATTTTATTGTTTTGCGGTGTCAATATGTTACTCTAGAAATTACTTAAGACTTTGGTGATATATTTTAATGGGAAAATGATGTCCAATGAGATAGGGTCAACACTGAGTAACTGCATGCAAAATTATGAGCATCTCCTTTGCATAAGTTGATTTTCCTAGATTGTAACTTGAAAGTGTTTTACTAGTGAAGGTCAAAGGTCATCCCTACTACATCAACACGACTTCAATACCATTGCCTAAAGTATAAATTTCAATTAAAAAATGTTTGGAGAAATTAGGCATTACTAATATTGGAGTGGTTATCATATCATGCTTTAGGTGAAGGAAATTCTACTCAGTTGGATCTGTCCAAGGAAAAACTATTTTTTTAATATGGTTGTTAATGAAGCAGTGATGTTGCCATAGTTGCAAATAAATTTGTAGTAATACCCTATGATTACCAAAAATTTGTGAAGTCTCTTAAGAGTGTGAGGCTTTGAACAATATTGAATGGCTCAAATCTTCTTAGGGTTAACTTTAACTCCATCTTTGGTGACAATGTGTTCCTAATACTCTACTTTGATCAACCCAAAAATAACTCATACCTCTTAACATAAAGTTGATGTTGATATAAAAGTTGTAATTTTTTTTCCATATGGATGAGGTGCTCCTTCCAAGAGTGGCTATAAAGAAAAATATCATCAAATAAATCTAAAATAAATTTTCAAAGGAATGAGTAGAAAATGTTGTTCATGAGGCTCAAAAATATGGAGGGTGAATTTGTTAATCCAAATGGCATAACCAAGAATTCATAATAACTCTCATGAGTGGAAAATCTTATTTTAGGGATACCCTCCTCATTGAGTCATATCTTATGGTAGCCTAAGCAAAGATCTAACTTTAATAAAAACAATACACCATGCAACTCATCCAGTAATTCACTACCATGGGATAGGAAATTTGTCCTTAATGGAGAGCTTATTGAGATCACAAAAATGTTAGAGTTATATTACCTTATTTGGTAATTCGTTAATTCTCCTAGATTATATTAGTTTTAATTTATACCTAGGTTAGTTTTTCTATCCTAGGTTAGATATTTCCTTATCAACATTCATATTACCGAAAGATTTGTTAGTATCTATTTGTTATTAGTTAGCGATATTAGCTCATTTATTTTGGGCTATGATTATTTTATTTAATCCTATATTTTATCTATAATTAGACATAAATTATTCTAGCCAAATATGGTATCAGAGTGGGCTGGCTTGGTCCCACTCCTTGCTCTAATTTAAATCTCATGCAGATTTGAGTCTCGAGAGTGGTGGAGGTAGATGACCAGAACTGATCTGGTGGTGGCAATATAACATAGCCTATGTGACCTAAGATATAAGTAGGAAGGGACCAAACTCAAACTTGGATTGGACTCCCTAAGACCTTGGAGGTTGTATCCTACTTTGATTGGACTACGAACATTGGCCCATGACAGGCTCAACTAGAGCACCTTCAAGGCAACAAGATGGACCAACACCTAAGCTGATGGATGAGGTTGGACATCATGGTGAATGGATGTTATATGGTCAACCTAAGCATGATAGGATAATATTACCTAAGCCTGGACCTAAACAAAGTGGTAAATCGATGCAGACTATGAAACACCCTATGTCTAGATGATCCTACCGACATGGAATCCAACTTGGATGGGGTCACCTGGATGGTGATCTATGGATCTGATATACGGAGCCCAAGGTGACATATATTGGAAAACTTGGACTATAACCAGCCATGATTTGGTGAGCAGAACGGGCCCTACACATGGACCAACACAATTGGACAACCCATACAAACTATCATGTGACAATAAGACTAGATGATAACCCAAACACTACCTAACGTGGATGACATCTAAGAAAGCTAGAATAAGGGACTGAACAACCATATATGACACATGGTAGATGTGTTGGGGTTTGATAGGCTTTACAAAAAAAAATACAATGCATAGATGGGCCATCCACAAACTGGTGAACATTAGAAGTATTGCATGATTTTGTATTTATATTGTTACTAACCATCCTATATCCTCAATGTGGGACTAAAACTAAAGCTAGTTCAATTTCCCATATTGTAGATAAGATTGTAGACACCAATATTGTATCCAAAATTATCTTATATGATTGATTTGAAGCAACTGGTCACAAACCTAACAAGTTTCCCTAGCAAGCAAATATTTGCAGCATCACCTAAAAATCCCTTAAGATCTAGAAATCATGAGAAGAAGTGATTATATCTAATGTTGAAACCTTGTAGGTGTACACGGAGGTGTACACAGAGTACTGAAGGCCAAAACACAAATCCTACAACTTTAAGGAATGTTCGCCTTTCTTGTTTTTGGTAGAGATTTTTTTGCTCCAGCCTGATCCATACCTGTGTGATTACATTTGAATAGTTGTGTGCTTCTGTGGAATAGTTCTAGCATATTTATTTTTGATATGACATCAAACAACTCGGGTCATTGTTTAGAAGTGTGGAGAAGAGTTCCATTAAATGTCACCCGCAACCATCCTAAAAGAAGTCATCGATGTTGTGATCCCCTCTGTTTAGCTCTTCTTTGAAAAAACCACCACCATCAAAGAGCTAGAAACACCACCATGGTGGATCAGAGGAGCGACACCACCCACCTTCAAGCGATGACATTGAATTCATCACATATGGCATCTTTCCCCTTTAATTCTAGTAGTGCGGCTAGCTGCGATGGTTAACTTGCTTGGTGGAAGTCCATAGCCGACCAAATTTCTTTTTCTTTTGTTAAGTTTTATTTATTTTTCTAATGTTTCAATATTTTTTTAATATATTTAAGTTTTATTTTTCTAATTAATTAAGAAAACTTTTTTCTTTAAATTTTAATTATACTTGATTCATTAGTAACTAAAATTTAAACTTTAAAATTAATTTTTTTCAACTATACCTTTGAATAACAAATCCTTTCATTCATTTTTTTGCAAATTGAAAACCAATAGGCTTCATAGTTGTCAATTTTTTGAAATAATGGGGGAAATAACATTTATTTCTCCAACAAAAGGGGAATATAATTTTGCAAACAAAAGGGCGATATAATTTTACAAACAAAATGGGGGATATCCTTGTAAACGTGTTTTTTTGGCAACGACCGACACCTTAGACATTTATTTTTTTTGCAAAATTTTATTATAAAAGGTGCATTTTTGGCAAAGACAGACACCTTAAAATGGGTAGATCAAAGAAGAAAACTACTCCAAAATCAACTGATGTTGCTAAATTAGTTAACGACCCATACTTTTCCACACACATGGACTGAATAGATTTTTATGAAGATGGCATATTTATCACACTATGGAATGGTGTATATGCCATAATCAATGATTCAGTGCCTTGTGAAGACATGCAAAAAAATGGTGTTCTAATTCCTATTGGTATTGTAAGGGCAATATACATGTCATTGGTTGCACTTGATATTGCTCAACATAAAGTGAAAAGGGACATAAGTGAGGAAAAAGAGGTCCTAATGGTCGATGCTTGTTGTGACACAAGTGATCTTCAATCCATTGTGGTGAATGCTTGTTGTGATATGAGTGACCTTCAACTAGTCGTGGCAAATGATTATTGTAATACAGGCTACCTCCTACCTTCAATGGTAGATATTAGTTGTAGAATAGGTGATATCATCTCAGTAGCATATTTTTCTTGCGATACTAGTGACTTAAAAATTGAATTTTCTCAAAAAGAGCTCCATGATCTCATTAATAGCAAAAAATATAATATTGTTAAAAGAATTGATGATGATGATAAAACTAGGTGTTTTGAACAACACACCAAAGGATTTGGTTCCAAACTGATGAATAAAATGGGATTCAATGGTGTGATATTAGGTAAATAGAAATAAGGCATTAAAAATCCTATAATGCTAAATGTCAGGGCAAAAAATGAAGGCCTTTGCTATACTAGACATTCAAGTAATGCCATGTTTGTAAAACCTAAATCTCCTACAACTCCTAAAAAGCATTGTTACAATCATTGTGTAAAGACATTATATGTTGCAGCTAGATATTGGAAATTACATCCTTGTGATTCATGTGGATGTATGAATCACTCTTCTTCTAGTTTTTGGTACAAAGTGAAAATTAACAACAAGGTTCATATCGATTGTGGATGGATAGATCAAACACAATTGACCATGATAAAAGAAATGTTGTATGGCTTCTACCAAAAAGGTAAAACCTATGGTATACCCCGAGGTAAATCCAGTGATAGACCGAGTGGCAGTCCCAAAGATAATGACCTAAAGACAGACCTAGAGATAAATTTCAAAAGGTAGATCTATAGGAAGATCTAAAGGTAATGATCCATAGGTATATTCACAGGCAGATCCCAATATAGACCTAGAGGTACAGATCCAGAGGTACGCTTAGAGCTAGAGCTAGATCCGTGAGCCAGAGCCAGAGGCGAAGATAAAGCACGAGCCATAATTCTTTAATATATATTCTTCTTCTTCTTCACTGTATTGGGGCAGATATATACTTTACCTAAATAATGTAATAAATGTGGATGTTAGAGTTATATTTCCTTATTTGGTAATTCATTAATTCTCCTAGTGTAGATTAGTTTTACTTTCTAACTAGGTTAGTTTGTTTCTATTAGGTTAGATATTTTCTTATCGACATTCATATTGTCAACTAATATTTTAGTATCTATTTGTTAGCAGTTAGCACTTTTAGCTCATTTATTTTGGGGTATGATTATTTTATTTGATCTTATACTTTATCTATAATCAAGAATCACTTATTCGAGCCTAATAAAAAATCTATACACAACCTTCATCACCCATATTTCTTTCAAATCAACAATACTAGATATGAATAAGGATATCTACTAGGATGAATGATTCCAAATTTTAGTAATTATTGTATAAATTTATCTATTTTTAAGTGCATGGGGGTATTTTTAAGTTTTGATGTTAGGTGGCACACTATTGAGTACCAATGGAATTTCATGATCATGGAAGCAATAAGATGGTAATTATGTTAGTTTTACAACAACTACATCATGCTTCATCAAAATGAGTTGCAAATCATCTAGGAGATTTTTCTCCATGGAAGTGGGTGTTTGTAATGCAAATATTTGAGTAATTACCCCATTGGAATATGTTTTAAAAAAAAATTCTATATGGTTGAAACTAATAACCTAAGGAGATCCTATATGTGAACCAAAAAGAGTATAGGACCTACCATTCTATGAAAATTGCATCCAACCTATATGAAGTTGCACCCTATTAAGGGCGAGCACAATTTCATATAAAGATAGAGAAAGATAAAATAGTTGGAAGAAGCCTTACCCTTGCCCTAGGCAAGTCTAAAGGGTCTCCTAGAGGGCTCAAAGAAGATTTCCCACTAAAGTAGGTCAATTTTTCGTGTCTACAAAGAGAATTGAAAAGATTAAGAAAAGTATAATAATTTTAGGAGGTAACTCTATCATAGACATAGTTATCAAGAAATCTATGGATAAATGATAAATTTATCTATTATTAGATTTTCATAACCAAAATACATCTCTAAAGATGTTAACATAAAAAATTGAAAGATGAAATAGAAGGATAAGATAAAAAAATATGTAATTTTCATTGAGTAGATTCTTTGAAACTCATGAAATGTGAATCATAACATTCTTATATGGGAGTCCTTTCAACTCATGTAGATAAGCAACCACATTTCCATATGGGTGAACTTTCATATTCAATCCATAGTGGATTTCCATTGCACTAGTTATTTTATAAAGAGAGACGCACCTCTAACTATAAATAATATGAATAATAAACCCAATGTTGTAACCTCATATCTCTTCTTAAATATTTTTTGCATTGTACTCTCTTTTTCGAAAAATAAAATCATTACAATATTTTTCTTATGTGCTTTTATATTCCAATTTTTTATACCTTATTTTTTCTAAATTACACTTTTTCATAATCTTCTTCTACTCTACAATCTATGTTTTGGATCAACTTATCGTGTTTTTCTTCAACCATCTCAACTTGAACACCATTTTTAATTCATAATAATTAACACTTTGTAATACGTTAGTTAAAACTTTTATTTATTAGTTTCCTTCTCTTTTTCAACCTCTTACAAATCCTCTTACAAACATTTCTGCGTAATACTCCATGAGAAGAATAGGACTTTACCTTTCACTCAATTCACTCAAACAAAAAAGAGGTGCTCAATTCAATTAATAAAAACTTAGAATGTTTAACATCATTATTGAAAACCATGGTTTATGAAAGATAAAAATAATATATTTATTTTTATTTTATAAACCGTTTGGGATGAGATGTTAGACATGACATTCAATAATAATTTTTTTTTTAATTCTATCACATCATTTGTATGTCATAAGTTTAAAAGATGAATATTGATAACTTATTACTCCATATATAGCTTCTGCTTCATTGACCATAACAAACAATGATGCTCAATTTAATCAAATACAAAATTCAGCCTTTTAAAAAAAAAATATTAAGACTATGGTTTGGAACAAATAAAAATAAATGTATTTATGTTTTATTTTTTACAATCGAAGATAATATGTTGATACGAAACCTCACTAAATTTGTTTTTTTTAAATATACAATTTTTTAATTTTTAATTATTCAATGCCAGTGATAAAATTTTAAATAATATATCTAATAAGTTAAAAAAACAAATGTAATAATTTATATATAATTATGTCTCCAATTGAAGACCATACAACTGAAAATACAAACAAAATACATGCATTAAGAAGACGAAGGAAGATAACTTGATAAGGATGGTAGAGAACTTCTTTATCTTTTGATCTTGATGACTTCTAATTGTAAATGTATTCATCTAGTTTATATGTTTTAACTATAAACATCTCAAAACAATTTTTTTCCTTTATTTTTTATTTTTGTAATATTATCATTCATACGGTGATAATGATTTCCAACTTATTCTTTTTAAATGGTTTTGATTTTTTATTTTTTTAATTCTATTTGTCTTTCAACAAAATAGGTCAGTGGTTTCCAATTACAAATTTATCATTCTATATGAAGATATAAATATGTTTAAAATAAATATTACGGCTACACAGTATTTAATTACAATACTTTAGTATATATGATCTCACAAATCATTTTATATTAAAAAAATATTTAAAATTTTATATAAAATTTTAAATATAAAAATATTTATGATCATATATTCTCTTTGTTAATGGACACATAGTTTTATTTATATTCAAAACAACTATAATATGATGCATCATGCTCTATAAAATACAGTTAACACGCTTATAAACATTAAAGTTATATCGAGATGGGGTTATGTTCGTAACTTAGCCAAGCATCATGCACCAGTCAATTCGAAGAGGTAAAACGATTTTTATATATTAAATAAATCTAGATCTTATTTGCAGATTAAATTGTATTAACACATCTGAAATACATGACTTTATTAAAAAAATAAGTTGATTTCCAATACCCAATAAACTCTGAAGGGGGGCACCAACAATCCCAACAATCCCATGTTGATGCCTTCGGAGGATTAAATAATCAAATGGAGAACTGCCGGCGAGCGGAACAAGATTATTATGAAAGAAAAACATGCGTTGACATCGTGCTTATTGACTGTGAACTTTGCAATGTCTCACTAGTTTCACATTTATCAATTGGATTTTCTGCAATTTATTCTAATTTCTCCCTGGGTGCCAGTGAGAGGACTGAGGTTTCCCATATTCACAATGGAGGCCGCGAAGTCGTTAAAGAAGGTGCTTTGACTGTTAGCATAGGTAGTCACTTGAGAATCTGCAGAGCCTCCGTTAAAGAATTCTTGATCCGAGTGGAGAAGTCCTTTCTGAGCCATCAGAAGGTTGTGAAAATTATTGTCAAATACAGTGGGAGTTCCGACATCTAAAGGTGAGACGTTGCTATCGCCAGTGCCGCTGGTCCTGGGGCAGTTGGCCTGCACAGAAGCAGCATATGCACTATTGATATCGGATTCGTTGTAGATGTGATCTCTGAACGTGAAGCACTGCGCTTGACCGATCGTATGAGCCCCTAAACATGAGCGATTAAATAAATCAGTTATATGTAATTTAAGTTGGAATCCACAAATTTGTATTCAAAATGTATAATTAATTACCATAAAGGGCGATCAGATCCTGAGCAGTAAGGCCCTGAGCTATAAATCCAGAGATGAGTTGGCTGAGGTTGAAATTCGGCGGCAACAGGTTGTTGTTTGCATCGATCAGACTTGCGGTGGTGGAGTCTCTCCTTCCCACCAACACTGTCCATGATGGACCTCCCAACTAATGCAAGCAATTTTATGTCATATTAAGAGAAGGGAATTAAAACCATAATATCTATTTGATATAATAGAATTAAGTATTAAATTGGAGCAAAGAGGAATTGTGAAGTTACTGCGACTACAGCATCACGAGCAACAATGGCCAGAATGTCGGCGCACGACACGATTCCGCTGCAGTTCGCCTCCACCTGATATTTGATGGTGTCTATCACGTCGAACCCTCTCAGAGAATTGTTGTTTGCGGCGGCGGTCTTTTCTCCCGTGAACGTGGAGTTGTCGTCCAGGAGTACCGACCCATCGCAACCCTAAAATCACACAAACAATCCGCATAAGTATTATCTGACGAAAACATTTCAAGAGAGTAACGAAATGAGAGGACCCGAAGAACATTATTACGTTAACAAAACAGTCGTGGAAGTGAAGGCGGAGCAACGATGCGGCCATGCGGGCTTCTCTGTCTACTGCTTGCCAAACGGCATCCTCGATGATGGAGAACGCCGCCGGACACGTCTCGTCGTAGAACGTGGGGCTGAGCTGGGCGTACGCGGCAGTCTGGCATAACGCCCATGTTATAATACATGCAAGCATACTCTTTTCTGTGGGCGAAGCCATGGTTGTTCTTGTTAAGAACGAATTGCAAGTTGTTATATACCAGTGGAAACTCTGAGTAGTTGGTATATGATTGCTTTCCTAACAACTATCGACGGTTACATAAATATTATTATAGTATGAAGGTTATCCTGACTGGGTTTAAGCATATAAAAAGTCAACTTTTGCCGGCAAGGTGACAGGCTGAGAAACTCTCGGCCATCTGTCAGATCCACTAAAAAATGATAAGGTTGTTTTCTTTGGTCACGCGTGACACGTTGAGTGGGTCTTACAGAGGACTTTGGAATTCTGAATAAGATGTGTGAAGCTTAAATCATGTTGAGGTATGATAATATAGCCTCGTGTTAAAAGTTAGCTTCATTTTATGTTTTATTTTATATTTAAAATTTGTAGAGGCTAAGGTTTATCATAACTTAAGTCAAGCTTAAATTTTTAATTAATAAAAAATATATAAATATAAAATTAAATAAATATAAGTATTTTTTTAATTATAACCTTATATCATTACATTTATTATTTAAATAAGGTTTAGTTATTGTTGATAGCCTTTTTATTTTGTTTATTATATTTGTTAATTGTCTTAGATAAACTTTTGGTTATTATTTAATTTTAAAAGGTTTTTTTTATATTACTTTTTTATTTAATCAATATTTAATATTTGTTATAGTAAAGTTTATGATACCTACGTGTTGTAGGCGAGTTGGAGAGGAGAGGGCAATCCTCCAAGGGAGGTCTCTGGTTCAAATCTCCACCCTACTAAAAAGCTGAATTGGGTATCTAAAATCCAATTGATAATATTGGTGCGGTAGAATTGTGTGTGACTTATGTGATCTCTCAAACTAAAACGACTCCCCAAGGGATTTTTCATGATATTTTTCCTTACATTTAGCTTTAATTAATTGAAAATATATAAAAAAAAACTAAAATTATAAATTTTACCTAAACTTTAGGTTAAACTATTGTTCATAAACAAGTTAAAGAGCTATTGTCATAACTAAGAACTTTGATCATTCCAATCATTATATAAACGGAACAAATCAAGGTTTAGTTGTTAAAAGCATCTTCATCTTATTTGTAACATCCACCGATAGTCATTAATTAATACAGGTTATTGATTATAATTAAATTTAATTTTTTTTATAATAGTTGCTTGCAAGGCTTCAACAATGTCATGGTAAGTTTTCAATTGCTTCTCTAAAATTCTAATCAAAAGGTGGTATTTGTATCTTGATTCCTAAGCCCATTATTTTTACCCCTCTACCAACTTGGATACAATCATAAAGTGTAGAAAATATACTTAGTAAAATCAAGAAACTTAAACAACTATAAACAATATTTCTCACTAAAAATCCTTCTTCAACAGTCAAACCAATGATAATCTCAAACATAAAATAAATAAAAGAGTACATAGGTTCAATATTTAGGTCCAGCATCCACTGGTTTCCCAATAAGAGTGTCAGGCTAAAATATTTTACACCTAGGATTAAACGGGGATCTAGTTTACCCCTTAACTTGACTTCACACTCCTCCCTTCTACTATTAAGCATCCCACCACCAAAAGCCAAGGAACCTTTACTCTTTTTTCTGGATAATCATCCACATTACATAAGAAAACCCCTCAACTAAACCTTCTTGGTTACAGTTACACTTCAGATGCTTGAGAAACAATTTTTTCATACTCAAGCCTTCATTTGTCATATTAGAGGGTGCTTCATTTCCTGGCATAGAAAAATCAGAAGTATATTAAGCCAAGAAAAGTAAAATAACCTCTTTCAAGTTCTATGGAGAGATACTAAGTCATTCAAACATAAATCTACCAATTGATTTACAACGAGGGTATCTCATATATTTAGCCTTCTAAGAAGCAAATAGATTTTACTTAATAGATTTTACTTGGGAAATCGTTAGCTAAATGGGATATCCTTAATAATAAATAATGATACTAGTTAAGGTAAATAATATTTTTTCCCTCTAAAACCCAATATCTAGCAAGTAGAGACAGTGAAGAAATTTTGCATTAATGTCCATGTCCATATAGGATCATGTGTGGACATTTAAATTTAAAATTTTATCTTATTCATCCTTACACCAAATTATTATATGTAGCCTACACACAATGCCCCAAAGAGGAAATCTACCTAAAGAGGAAATTTGTCCCATGATGGTACCTTTTGATGGAACTCAAAATTCTAATCTTGCAAATAGTAGGTATGCACATAAATAATCCAAATATTATATTGAAGAATATCCCTTGTTAATTCCTCTAATACACATACATTGACCCCTCATGTACTCCACTACCCACCCCTTTGCTTCCCAATCAACACTAATTCATTTATAAATATCACTCTCAAAGGGAAAACCTATAAAAAAATATTATCATTAAATATTTATGTAATTCATTATAAGAGAGAATATCATAGTTAGCTTAATCATTAAGATTTTACATTTATCCTCAAAAGTATAATCAAATTATCTATTGACTTGCTCTTGGTCATGGCATCTTACTCTACCATGATCTAGTTTAACTAGCTTATTCTCCATTGAAAAAATGCTACTCCTAAATACAATACTATGGTCTAAAGAAGCACAATATCTTCAAGATAAATCTTTTTCTATAGAAACTATAGAGAGATCTATAGATCTAGAAAAATAGAGTTATCCAAATGTAAAATCTATGGGTTGCTTAATAATACAAATTGCTAATGAAATCATTGATGATAAAAAGGGATCACAAAGCCCTAAATACCATTATGCTTTAATAATATGCTTAGAAAACCCATGGAATAAGCATGCTTCACTAGCATCATATTATTGAGTGTGAACAAGAAAACAAACACCTCTTGTAATGGAAATATGAGTATCTATGTGTTTAGGTATAATGACTCGATTGGTTTACCTAATTAACCTATTTTATTTTTACATATAAAAAATATTAAGGACCCTAGCAAAATATTTAACATGCTATGCTAGAGATAAAATATTTTTAAAGGCAATATTTTATTTTGACACATCTAAATTTTTTCTTATATGATTCATAGACCATTATAGCATTTAATGTTTAGAGTTGTTGAATAATAAAAATTCTACTAAGGATAATCATACCCTCAAAAACAATATTAATATTGTTGACAATAGTAGAGTGAATGTTTTTGGTATTTAGTAAATTTACAAGTACTAAGGACTTACACAGTAATGATGAAGAAAGATAATCTCTTTAAACAAGTGTATTTCTAGTATACCATATTATCCTTATCTCCATAGAATCAAGAATGTTGATTAATTTATTTAAATTAGATTATTAAAAAATGAAATTTTTGTGTGTCTTATTTGAATTGTATGGAAGTTATCCCTTCAATTATACATATTTTATTCTCAGTTTGAAAATGACTCCATAAACATAATAGGGTCTTTTAAGAACTAGGGAAGAGTATTCCTCCAAACATAATATTGAATCATATCATTGAGTTGACCTTACAAAAGGTCTAAGAATTGTTCATACATATAAATATATTGACAATAAATTCCAAGAGATAGAGCTCATTTCCCCTAACAAGGTTTCTTATGTCATATTAATAGTATTTAAAAAAAGGTTATATCATTTTTACGTTTATTATAAGGAACTTAATAAAATTTAAATCAAGAACAAATTCCTTCTACTAATATTAATTATTTATTAGATGGCTTTAATAAGCCTAACTACATTTCCTAGTTTGAACTATAGGTTAGGTTACTATTAAATTTGAATTCAAATTTAAGAGAATTATGACACAAACCTTTACACTCATCAAACACATTATTATTTTGAAGTGTTGTCTTCTAGGTTGTACAATACTTCCATAATATTTCAAGCAATGATAAATAATGTATCTTTTAGGATTTAAAAACACACAAGATTATAAGCTCTATATTTTATTGGAATAGTATAAACACTAGAATTATGATGTTTGTAGTTAAATATATACTCACCCACATATAAATGTAAAAAGTGCACCACCCCAAAATTACCTCAAACAATGTTATTATTAATCAAAAGTGAAAGCCATATCTATAAATTTCAATTGTACTTAGGATGATATACTAAGATGATGATGATAAAATATTTTTTATGGTAAATTAATTAAGTAATTATGCACATTGAACTTTGTAACAATGGAAGATTTTAATGGCCATAAGTAAGAAAGGTATACTTTAAGTATATATTTAGTGTATCAACTTATTATTTATAAAAGGAGTAAATTACTAAAAAACCATTTTCCGTGACATTCCTTGTAATTTTGTAATAGTGATATTTAACATGGTCATTACATACCATTCGAAAAATATGAATAAACTTAATCAACTAGAAGGACATCTAAGTATGTATAATGAAGAAAAGTAGATCAACTAATAGAGTGTCTATATTTGATAGAGTATTCATATAACATTTATGATACCTAGCCATCAATATGAATCCTTTAAAATACATGTATGGATCTATGAATCTTCTACACCCTTGAATTAAGTTTGTCAAAGGAGTATTCTCGAATATAGAAGGATATCCAAAATATTATAGCATTGTTGAGGGATAATAAGACCATGTTTTTAAATAATATAATTAAACATAAGGATGAGCATTGGATAAAAAGGAATTTTATGGTTATAGATGTAATAATAACATATATACTTGGTTTGGTATGTTGTTGAATCTTGTCGCGATATCGTGACACCTTTTCCTTCTTCTCCTTCGGTAGTGAAAATGCAACATGTCACGATATCACGACATTTATTTCTCCTTTGGGTGCGACATCGCGACACTTTTTCTCTTTCGGCCGTGATGATGCAACTTGTCACGATATCGTGACACTTTTTCTCTTTGGCCGTGATAATGCAACATGTCGTGATATCGTGACACTTTTTCTCTTTGGCCGTGATAATGCAACATGTCACAATATCGTGACACTTTTTCTCTTTGGCCGTGATAATGCAACATGTCACGATATTGTGACACTTTTTCTCTTTGGCCGCGATAATGCAACATGTCGCGATATCGTGACACTTTTTCCTCCTTTGGCCGTGGCAATGCAACATGTCGCGATATCGCGACACTTTTTCTCCTTTGGCCACGTCGTTGCAACATGTCGTGATATCGCAACATCTTTTCTCTTTGGCCGCGATGTTGCAACTTGTCATGATATCGTGACACTTTTTCTCTCTGGTCGTGATGATGCATCATGTCGCGATATCGCGACACCTTTTCCTTCTTTGGCCGTGGCAATGCAACATGTCACGATTTTGCGACATTTTTTTTCTTTTTGCTGAGACAATGCAACATGTCGCAATTTCATGACACTTTTTCTCCTCTGGCCATGATGCTGCAACTTGTTGCGATATCATGACACTATTTTTCCTCTGGTCGCGATGACGCAACATGTCATGATATCACAACACTTTTTCTCTTGGGTCGCGATGATGCAACATGTCACGATATCACGACACCTTTTCCTTCTTTGGCCGTGACAATGCAACATGTCACGATATTGCAACATTTTTTATCTTCTTACTGAGACGATGCATCACGTCATGATATCACGACATTTTTTCTCCTTAGGTCGCAATTATACAACATGTCACGATATCACGACACTTTTTTTTTTCTAGCTACAACATTGCAACATGTCGTGATATCGTGACACTTTTCCTCCTTTGGCCACGACAATACAACATGTCACGATATCGCGACACCTTTTCTCTTATAGCCGCGACGGTGCAACATGTCACGATATCATGACACTTTTTCTCTTGTGGTCGTGACAATGCAACATATCGTGATATAGCGACATATTTTATTTTTTGGCCTCGACGATAAAACTTGTTGTGATATCATCACACCTTTCCTCCTATGTCCACGATGACGCAACTTGTCGCGATATCATGATACTTCTTCTATTCTGGCAGTGACATTGCAACATGTCACGATTTCGTGACACTTTCTCTCCTTCGGTCGCGATGCTGCATCTTGTCACGATATTGCGACATCTTTTCCTCCCTTGGCTGTGATGGTGCAACATGTCGTGATATCACGACACATTTTCCTCCTTGATTTTTCTCTATTCTTGGGACCACAAAAATGCAACATGTCACGATATCGCAACACCTTTCTTCTTGTGGTGTTTGGATTTTTCTTTGATCTTTAGCTCTTGGGCCTCTCCAGTCGATTTGGATAACATGTAAAAAATACTTGTACAAGGTTCAGGGACCTTTCAACACCCTTTCAACCAATCAAAAAAAAAATATAGATACTTCATTAAAAGTAGTTGACATTAAAGGAGAAAAGAAAGCTAGAGCTACAACAAAGGTGTTATAGCACATATAATATGAAGGATAATGTTGTTGAGGTAGTACATAGGTGTTGTATGTGAGTTGGAGAGGAGAGGGAAATCCTCCAAGGGAGGTCCAAGGTTCGAATCTCCACCCTACCAAAAAGTTAAATTGGGTACCCAAAATCCAATTGATAATGTTGGTGCGGGTAGGGTCGGGTGCGACTCCCAAGTGACTTTGATAGTGTAGAACCCCTTTGTCATGGTATCTCAGACCAAAGTGGCTCTGTAAGGGGTTTTTCACTTTAAAAAAGGTTTTTGAGGTAGCATGTGCCTTTAAAATTTCAAAAATTAGAATCTACATAACTTCCTTTATGGAGAGCAGCAAGATATAAGTAGAGCAATGATATTTGAGTGATTTTTAAGTAGAGGATAAAGATCTAAAGAGATCTAATTAGAGGAGTGAGATCTAAGCATAGGAGCGATATATGAGTGGGATCAAACTAGAGGAGTAGGATCTAAGTAGATGAGTAGGATATATATTGTGAGATGAAGATTTAAAAGAAATGATAAATAAAGAAGTAATGGAGGTATCTTTTTTAAACATTTAACAAACAGAGGCAGAGAAATTTTTAAATTTTTTGTGAAGACTATTCATGGAGGAAGATGAGATATCCCCCCAGGACCACCTAGTTTTAAAATTTAAGGAGGTGATTGCAGGTTCTTCAAGGTTTAGTCCTAATATAGTTCATAAAACATATGATTCGCTAAATAAGGTCTGGGTTAGTGTGATAGGTTCAGTGTCGATAAGTGGTGATGAAAAGGTGAATGAATTTCTTCATCACAAGCATGAGTGACCATGAATTAAGGTGTAGCCTAAAGTGGTGGAAAATGAGATAATTTTATTATAATTTAGGGCCCTCATTTATAGATTCATTATAATTGGGGTAGGCTTAAGGATTGAGGGATGGACAAGTACAATATTGTTCTTTATATAAATAGGTATTTTTAGCTAATTTTTTGATGAGGAGGATAAAAATAAAATTTTTTAGGCTGGCCTTTATTTCATGGGGCAAGTAGGACTATACATGAAATTCTGGTATGCAATGTTCAATATGATGGAGGAACTACCTTTAGTTGTTCTGGTGTGCATCAAACTTCATTATTTGTCTTTGAAGCTTTGGAAGGAGGAGATTTTTAGAGATATTGGTGAGGCCATATGGACCTTTTTTTTAATATTTGATATTATGAAGAGAAGGAAGTTCACTACTTATGCTAGGATTTGTTTGAAGCTGGATATATCCAGTCATATTCTAGAATCTATTCACATCCATATTGGGGATTTAGTATGTGTTTAGGCTCTTGATTATGAGGTAATCACATTCAGGTGTAGACACTATCATCTTTGTGATCACCTAGGAAGGGATTACCCCAAGAGTATTGAGATGAAGTAGAATAAGGAGGAGCTCCATAAACGAAAATATGTGGAAGTGGAGGAGGAAGATGAATTTATGTAGTTATAAATAGGAAATAATCAAAGGTTGGTGGCTAAAATGGTAAGGTATATTCGAAAGTTCCTTTCAATGTGGATGTTGTGGGGGTGATTGTGCCTCTCATGAGTAGGCTTTTTAGGATAATTTGGCATTATTCCCTTGTAGTGGGGTGAGACACCCGCAAATATGTGTGCTAAGGAAGACTTTACAACTGAAAAAGAGGAATTTTGGTCATTAAAGGAGTTGATTCTAGTGAAGACTAGGGATGCAATTGAGGATGATATAAAGTGGGAGGAAAGAGCTATTGAGAGTGAGGATGGAGGGGATAGGGATAAAAATTAATCCCTTAGGCATTACATCAAGCACCTTGAAGAAGCATCAAGGAGGAAAACAAATGCGTCTGGAAAAAAAATGGAAAATGATAATCGAGATAGGGAAGCAGAGCATTTGGTGGAAGTAGAGCATTTGGTGGAAGCAAAGCATTTGGTGGAAGCAGGGTTATATAAACTATTGATTCACATTTCAATTCTTTTTTTAAATTAATATTATATTTTGAAACGTGATGGTCTTGAGAGAAAAACCCAAGAAATTTTTTGTGAAATAATGTTTATTCAAAAATTTAAATTGAGTTTAGAAGGAAGCTTAGTAGCTTGCAAGATAATTTGGAAGGAAGCTTTGATTTTAGTGGATTTTGCCAAGGTTTATTATAGAGGATTGATTTGTATGTGGGATACTAGGAAAATAGAGGTTTTGGATGTAGTGGCAACTATAGGACTTTTGGAGATAGTACTGAAGGGCAATGGAAGTAATTTTAGAAAAATGGGAAGGAGATGTTTCAAATAGTTGGAGGGGATTTTAACACTATTGCTTCATTGGAGGAAAACTAGGGAGGATATGAAGTACTAGATGTAGGGAGTCATTTTTTCATTGACCAAATGGATAGGTTAGGTATTAGAGATATGGTTTTGAAAGGCTACTTGTTCACCTAGAGTAATAGGAAATTAAACATGGACCATATCCAGAAAACATTGAATCATTTTTTAGTTGATGAATCCTAGGAAGATGGAGGAATGGTGTTACACTAAGATATTTTATCTTTTACAAGATTTGATCATTAGCCAATATATCTTGATGTATTGATTTGGATTAAACTAGGGAACATCCTTTTTTATATTCAACTTTCCTGGCTTCACCGTGATAGTTGCAATGATTTGATACTTAGATGGTGGATGGAGGGACACCCAATATTTAAAACTATGATATTTATATTTTTAAAAATATTATGATATGTGAAAGAGATACTAAAATAATGGAACCATCTAGTTTTTGGAAATATTGAGCAAGATTACCAAGGGGCGGTGTAGTCTCCTAAGTAGGTGACTTATTGATTTCATTTGGAAGGTCTTTATCGGGATCTCTTGACCTAGGATATGGAGGTAATGATGAAGGTGGAGTAATAGGATCAAAATGAGGAGTTGTTCTAGAAAAAAAGTCTAGAATCACCTATATGGGGGAGGGGGATAGAAATACATAAAAAAATAATTGGTCAACCATGGTTCAAAGGGAGTTTAATTTTATTATGTCTCTAACCTATGGAAGGGGGAATGTCATAAGGATGTGGTGTGATAAGCAAGGGAAGCAAGGAGGTGCTTATATATTATTTTTTGGAGGTTCCTTAGTATGATGAGGCACAACAAGAGATCTTGTTGTTGATTCCTCCCTATATCTTAGCTATGCAAAAAAATTTCTTGTCTAGAGAGGTGTCTTTGGTGGAAGTGCAAAGGGTAGTCGTTGAGATGAAAAAGGTAAAACTCTAGGACCAAATGGTTTTCCAATTGAATTATTTTAATTTATGTGATAGGATTTGGGGGAGGAAATACTAAAAGTAATTAAAGAGGCCATAAGATCTAAATCTATCTTAAGAACTATGAACTGTACTTTATTGCTCTTATTTTGACAATGGATGGGGCCTTCTTTTTGGATTATTTTTGGCCTATTTTACTCTATAATTGTATATATAATATTATTTATAAGGTTTTGGAGGAGTTTTTGAAGTTGGTTTTACCAACCATTATATCCAAGGAATAGGGTGGATTTGTACAATGGAGATAAACCGTGAACCAAATTATATTAGCATAGGAAGGTACTCACTCTATGAGACCTAGTAAGGAAGGTAATATGTTTATTAAACTAAATATGTCCAAATCCTATGACTAAGTTGATTGGATTTTTTTACTAAGGTATTGTAAAAGTTTGGATTTCAGGATAGGTGGATCGATTGGATGGAACCTTGCTTTTTCAATCCTATTTACTTGGTCTTGATAAATGGTGTCTCGTTGGAGCATTTTGGGTTACGTATAGGCCTAAGATAGGGAGACCCTATGTATCCTTAATTTTTCATTATTTAGGTAGAAGCCTTAGGTAGGAGTATTCACAAAGCTAGGAATCCCAAGAAATAAAAGGTCTTGTAGTGTCCAAGCATCCATGACTCTAACACATCTATAGTTTGTGGATTATTTCACTTGTATGGGGATAGAAAATATCAAGGAGGCCAAGGGGTTCAAAAGATGCTTGGATATATATGTTGTAGACACCAAAACAACACCAATCCGATTATGTGACTGCAAACACTGATCGCTTTGACAAACACAGCCCCCAGGGCAGCCCTCAGAGGTCAAACAGTGGTCCTAACCACTTCCATAGCAATTTTGTAAGGTCAGGAAGCAATTTGGTACATTTAGACACTTTGCCCAGTACTCGTCTCACCCAGGGACGATTACTAACTTGCAATCGTCTCACCCAGGGACGATTGTTGTAATCGTCCCACCCAGGGACGATTACCAAGTTTAACGGGCAAAACGACAAACGACGCCAAGTGGTAGCCCAGAACAGTCAGTTGATGACTCCTGCCTTGCACGCGTGTGTAGGTGGACAGAAGGGCCGTTAGAGGACTGTCACAAGAAGCAATTATGAAAACACAAGTCAATGGAGGACTCCCCTCCCTCATGAGGAGACATGACCGCCACATGGCGCCTATGACCAACACATGGCGTTTGTGCTTCCTTCCCAAAGGAGACCCCTTGGGTCTATAAAAGGTGAGACTTTTCTCACCCAAAACAGACAGGTTGAAGGAGTTTTCAAGCAACGAAGTGCTGCCGAGTTGAAGACCCACTTGCATCCCTTTTGGTTCACCTTCCCACATCCACCAATCTCTTTTGCAAGGGAGGTTGTTGGGTGGCCTTTGGAAGCTTGAACCTGACCCAAATCCAACACATGGACACCTGAACCAACCAATTCGCCGACCCCCCACTCCTAAGAGATTTTGGGCCCATCCCAAGTGGATTGGTGCCAAAATCAAGTTCCATCGGTGGGCTGCCCACTTGGGCACCCCGCACCTTTTGGATTTAGTTGTAGTTCATTTTCTGTCATTTGTTCATATTCCATGTTATTCTCTCGCTATTCAATAGTTCAGAATCTTGAATCTTGATTTCAAAAGGTTTTCATCGAATATTATCATGCTTTTGTTATTTTGGTTGTCCCACTGACTTGCAGGTAACAACGTCCAATTTCTCGATGATGGAGGCCAAATTGGGAGAATCCGACCATCTGGGTCGTCCCAAAATGGCCCCAATTACATAACCCCCTTGTTTGCAGGCATTTTGTAGGTCTCGAGAATCGACATTGGAGCAGCGATAGGTCGGCTTCTTCAACACAGTATCAATCGTCCCTGCAGGGGACGATTAACAGCAGCAATCGTCCTTCCAGGGGACGATTAACAGTAGCAATCGTCCTTACCAGGGACGATTACCAGGTAAAAGCAGATTGGCCGGCTGTCTCAGGGGCAATGGCATTTTGGTAACATTTTCCGTCTTCTGTCAAGTTTTCAAGCCATTTGGACTCACTGTATTTACTGTTTTAGGCAGATGTTTACATGCATATTTCATTGATTTTAGAGAACGAACCCCTTTCATTTGCAGCAGGTGCTACTGACATTTTCATTGTTTCTTTGATTGCAGGAAAAGCAATCAGAGGTGAAGAAATTATCCACATCAGCGGCGACAGCATCTTGGCCCGCCCATTGCAATCGTGGGCACGCGGGAAGAGGAAGACTAGGTCACACATTGTAATGAAGACAAATTTAACGCTCCTAGCCCCCAAAAGGGGAGGAGACGTCTATGTAACCGAGGATAAGATATTTGAATAAAGAGGGCTGTGATTTCTTTACATCTTGTCTTTCGTTTCCAAGTTGTCTCCTTTCTCTGTTTTAGTGCATAGGATCAAAGCGTTACATTTTCGTCTTATGTTGCATAACTAGTGTTTCCTTTGCCCGAAATCTCGTGCTTTCAGTGGTGATCACGGTGGGACCCTGTCCCCTATTTTTAAAATCATAGAAACTGATTGAATTTTTGTGTTTGTGCTTGACAGGTACATTTTTTTTTCTTGCAGACTGTTAATCGTCTCTGCAAGGGACGATTTCTGTTCTGGAAATCGTCTCACCCTGGGACGATTGTAAAATCGTCTCTGCCAGGGACGATTTTTGTTCTGTTAATCGTCTCACCAAGGGACGATTTTTTGTCTGCAACTTTTCAGAGCAAAAATTCAGAGGCAACTGGAGCAGGCAGAGAAGAGGTAGGGATTTTCATCATCTCTGTTGAAATTTTATGTTTCTGTTTCTGTTTCTTTGACTGTTTTCATTTTTAGCTTGCATTGCTTAGGAAAAGTCATTCATGCATGTTTCATTTTCGTTGGATAAAATGAACCTCACACACTCCACGAAACAATTTTAAACCAAGGAGCTGGTCGTAAGACCCCAGCCCTTGATCAAGACCATTGGTGGATTTAATCACCACCTTGGCTTGATTTGCATACATTTCTTGATTGTCAACTGTTGTTAGGCATAAATCCTGACGAAGACAGACCGAGCGTAGCTGGGGTGATTCCCATGCATGCGAGGATAAGTTTTCTATGGTAGGTGCCATTAACAGGACAATCCCCCTTCCGTACCGCCTACGTACCACGTACCTTCTGCTCTCACGTACCTATAGTCTCCCTCTCGTAAGGGCGGGTATATAGAGAGGTTGGTATATCGGCCTGGCTGGTATATTGAAGGGGCGACCTTTTGGGAGTTATAAGAGCCTACATGATGCATTTAAACGTTCTACAAAACCTACAAAAACAAAACAAAACACCAAAATACACTAAACCAGTCTAGGGCACACCAAGAATCCTTAAAAGAGATAATCACGGTTTTGTGAATGTGTGTGTTTAATTCTATTTAGTGTAGACAAAAAAAAAAAAAAAATCATTAAAAACAAGATAAAAATCTACTTAGATAGTGTGGACGCACCGCAATGGTGTACACCCGTAGCCAAGCCCAATCAAGGGCAGCAGCTTCGGAAGGTACACAAGAAGCAGGCACAAGTCGCCTTCGCTTCGACTCCGAGGATTTGGTCATACCGCCTTATCGGTCTAACCTACAAAAGAATCCAATTCAAAATCCTCGGTGGGGTATGCCCATTCAAAGCAGCCCCTCTCGAAAAGACGCCCTACATGCAGACCTTAATGTAAACAGAGAATCACCCTCTCAAGCTAGACATGAGTGGCCACAGCGCGATGAAGCGCTAACGGGGCACACTGTCCATTTGGAGGGACAACGTGGATATGGCGTCCCTTATTTACCTCTCATCAGAACAGAGAGACCAAATCCAGAGCGTAGGGCTCCTTACACAGGGTGACCTAACTCCGCCTGCCCCTTACGCACCTATGAGAGAGAATATGAGGAAGATCATCGCATTCCTCAAGGACAACAACATACAACACGGGAACCTTATGCTTCTGCACCAGTCGGATATCATAATCACCCCTTGAGGCCAGAACCTCGAGCACATACCACCTACCTCGATAGAGGGAAGCGACCCCTTGAGATTTTAGAGCATCAAAACCGAGGTAAACCCATAGGAGGAACATTTGAACCTTCTGAACAAAATAGGGTAGATCAAATTGACCCGTCTGTCGCCGATATACCACCCGTCAAGCCCAAATCATGCGGCTTAAACAAAGTCAACAAGAGATAGAGTATCAATACCGCTTGGATAAAGAATGCATGCAACGTGAAGCGGATGAGTTACAATATGAAATACTTGAGAGAGGGCCAACCCCTCGCATCCAAAGAGTCGAACAACATGAGAGGCATAACCCTTTAACGCAGGACGGGTCTCCACGACCTCGTCAAGCTTTGCCTCCGAGACCTCATAGACATGAGAGGGAGGCTACTCCTCGAAATGATGATGGGTACCTTCAGCGGGGACTCGATCAAGGTCAGAGGTTTCGCCCAGAAACTCCTCAAGAATTTTATGAGGAGTACGAACCAGAGATAGAACATGTTGAAACTCTCCATCAAGGCAGGAGGGCTGCCATTCGGCCACCCCTCCATAGGCCCCCAGTTTATCATAACGTACAACAGGAGCAAGCAAGAGAGGAAGAAATAAAATCTTTCGATGCATACCAAGCGCTATTGGAGCGTTTGGAGTCTGTGGAGACAAAAGTTGCTGGGCATCAAAAACCCACATTACGTCTACTTCGCAGTAATCCGGTGCATCCTTCAGTGCCTACACCTCTTTACCCCGAACACTTCAAGTTGCCTCAATTGGAGTTTTTAAAGGTGAGGAGGACGCACAAGAGCACGTTACAAGATTTCTAAGCCAGTGCTTCGCAATCCAAGATAATGACGCGTTGCTGCTTAGAACATTCATAACCACATTCGCAGGCCCTACCTCGGATTGGTTCACACAACTGCCCAAACATAGCATAAGCAGCTTAGATCAGCTAGTAGATGCATTTCTTGAACGCTTCGCCTTCAACACAAGGAAGAAGGCATCACTTAGTGATCTTGCTAGCCTTAAACAATTTGAGGAGGAAACAATGGCAGCATACGGGAACCGATGGAGAGCTTTGCTTTCTAAGTTACCCTACCATCCTCCCATGTCGGATCTCACGCAAATGTTCGCAAAAAGTTGCTTAAAATCAATCTCTGGTCTATTGTTGCTGCGACAATACGACAGCCTAGAAGAAGCTTTGGCCCAAGCCAGACTTATAGAAGAGATTAAGATAGGCGAAGGCGCAATTGCCAAGCCTAAGAAGAAAGAGTGGAACAAAACCACTAAAACCGGGACAACGCAACCACAACATGCTATAGTCAATCAAGTTGCGATAAATGTTCCCGCGCCTGTGCAAGAGACGCAGCCCCAAAGGGCTAATTACCAGGCAGTGCCTCCTGCTTACGAAAGAGATAATAGAAGACAGGAGCAGTATCAGTAGCATCGCCCTAGGTGACAATTCACCCCGTATGCGGAGTCTAGGGACTCCTTATTTGACCGCTTGTCAGCGGAAAATTTAGTTACTCTACTAGAAATCCAAATTTTTGACCCTAACATTCCCAAGCCTAGGGGGTATAGGGAGGAATTGTATTGCAGATTCCATAGGCGCAGAGGACATGACCTAAATGGGTGCTAGAAATTCAAAGAACTAGTCCAAGATTTGATCGACAACAGAACATTGGTCGTGGACAACCCCATCGCACCAAACAACCAAAAAATGGGGGTATTCAAGGACCCCTTGCCTGCCCACGAGGCACAGACAAAACCGCTCCAGATTAACGAGGTGCGACAAGATCTTCCCGTGCAAGGATTGGTGGGAATGATTAGCATTGTAACAAGGAACAGAAGATACCCAGCAGTTTCCCCCGAGGTAGCTACGAGGGAAGTTTCGTCGACATCGCAGCCTCAACAACGCCCAACGCAGTTGCCTCCGCCTAGACCCGAGGTCACGATACGGACCAAACTCACGTAGAGTTTGCGGACCACATCGGCTAGGCTGTCCATCTACGAGCTTATCCAACAATCAGCTCCCCATAGAGAAGCTCTTATGGACATTTTAAAAGCCATTGAAGTACAACCCCATGAAGAAAATTCTTTCAACGCCTTCGTGGGACATGTGAAACAATGTACGGAGCCTATCATCACATTCAGAGAAGACGAGGTCAAAATGATATCAAATGACATGGCGGATCCACCCCTGCACGTTATCGCACGGGTCAATGGGATCCCGTACAAGAGAGTGTTGATAGATACTGGCTCGTCCAGTAACATTATAACCACTGCAGCGTTAAAACATTTAAAACTGCCAGCCTCTCACATCACCGCTTCCACGTACACACTACGAGCTTTTAACGATGCAATTTGCTCGACAGTCGGCACAGTTGTTCTGCCTATCCAGGTAGGAAAAAAGTCAATACCCACACTGTGCCATGTGCTGGAAGGCGAAATGGCTTATAATATACTGCTAGGGCGGCCTTGGATCAGGGACATGAAGTGTGTCCCCTCGATCGCACACCAGTGCTTGAAGTATGCCTATGAAGGGCAAATACATGTAGTCCCAATGGACTTAGAGCCCTTCAAGTATTGCAATGCGGTACAATTCATACCTCAATCGACCCTCCCATCAACGCATTTGGATTTTCAATTAAATCCATCTAAACAAGGTCCGATACCGCAGTACCACTGGTGGCCAACAAGGCAAAATCCCGACCGGTGAGACTTCATCACCTACTCCTTCATCATCAACGCCACCTATCATGGCCCAACATAAGGACAAGGGAAAGCAAATCATGGAAGAGGTTAAGCCTCTAGAAGAAGGGTTGCCCACAATTTCAACGATATCAACAGAGGAAACACCCAACACAACACAAACCAAGACTCTTGAACAACCAAACATGGAATGGACTCAGGAAGGACTACCGTTTCCTCCTACCCAATCATCAACAATCACTGTTGAGATGGCTAGTACGGGCCTGGGGGAGTACTTAGTGCAAAACGTTGTGGCAACCCCCACATTGGAGTCAGTGCAGGACATGGGAAGACCTCGCCTTCCCATAGGGACAATTGTTCCACTAGGCTACCCTCCCAACCAGACGAATTTTGTGTATGGGGGCCTTGATCATGGTTCTGAACCATGCGAACAAAAGGAAACAGATGAAGAGCCTTTTGTCAAAAACATCAATTATCTGTCGAACCCAGAATTTGCCCTAAAATATCTCGAACAATGCAATTGGCATGGGTATGGGCTAGGCAAGATATGAGCAAGGGATGCGGATCCTTTGCCAACCAAGATATCAGATGCCATATGACAAGTCGGGGGTAGGGTTCAACCATCCCCTGCCATTAGACATCTTGGTTGAAAATATGCAAGGCCTAGAAATAGGCAACAAGGGGGGATTGGCACAAGACCCGTACGCCAATCCAAACACAGAATACACATTGGGGGACTATCTCCCATGGTCTACAAACACCCCTGGAAATAGCAATAATCCCTCTCCTTTGCTAGAGAGAGGTGAAAGTTCAGAGAGAAATCCTCAAAGAGAACAACAACGGCTTCCGGACATTTTTCTGAAGCTGTTTCCCCTAGAGATTCTAGATGAAATAACACAATGTCAAGAGAATCAGGTCCCTCCACCAAGAGTGGAACAACCGCAATGGGACCGGATTAACTCATTGGAACAAGAAGAGTCCTCAACGTCGCAAGCAACGAGATGTCGAAGAGGATGAACAATTTTGGATCTATGAAAGTGATTCGGAAGACGAGACCGAAATGGACTATCTCGGACATGCACGACGACATCATCGCGCTCTAACTCATGAAGATCTAATGGGACAAATGGGCATCCTATTAGGACATGAATGGCAAGTAGACCCAGTGAGGTGGGACCAAGTGTTAGACCCATGGCTCCAAATTCAAGATGAGCATCGTCCACCTCGAGATCCCATCAGGACAGCAGTATCGAGGGAAGACCCCGCCTTCCTTTTCGCACATAGAGATGAGTTTGCACCTAGAGAGGATCCATTCGTGCCTGTTCCCGTAGAGCCAGATCCAGAGTATAGGGAACATCTAAAAGAATCAAGTCATCACACCCACGGTTCTGGAGACCAAATTCATTCCATCCACATGATCTCCATTGATTTGACCGCACCCATCCACAATCCGACCGATCCATCATGGTCATTGCATCTAGACATGGATGCCATCGACTGGGATCGCGTCAATTCACCATTGTCACCATCAGAGTACTGGCCTTTCGATGAAATGCTTCATTTTACCCCAAGGACAACTCAGGATATTTTTCAAGCTGAAGAGGGACCCGAGGTTCCAAACGCAGATCTTAACTCAGCTGATGATATCCATTTAATCCCAACTCCAACATCGATTGGAGGATGGATCCCACATGTCAGCCGAGGAGACGACTGACGTAGAAATCTGCATAGATCCAATGAATCCATGGATTCTCAAGTTGGGGGTAAGCCTTTCCCCTGAAGAGCAAGCCGATTACATTGCCCTTCTTAAAGAAAAGGAGGTTTTTGCATGGTCATACAAGGATATGCCAGGACTAGACCCGAGACTAGTCATGCACAATTTAACGCTTGATCCGACAATCAAGCTTGTAAAGCAAAAACTAAGAAAGATGCACCCAACAGTGGCCTTTATGGTCAAAGACGAATTGCAAAAGTTGTTGGATGCACAATTTGTCATCTACGTGGATTATCCGCCATGGTTGTCCAACATGGTTCCCGTCAAGAAGCCCGACGGGAGGATTCGCATATGCACCGATTTTCGAGACCTAAACAAAGCGAGTCCTAAGGATGATTTCCACTTGGGCAGTTTCCCAAGCGCATGACGGTACATGTGGTGGCCACTTTAGCGGTATGGCCATCGCAAAGCGCATTCTTCGCATGGGCTATTATTGGCCATATTTAGAGCGAGATTGTTGCGAGTATGTCAAGAAGTGCGTAAAGTGTCAACATCATGCTAATTTGATGCATGCACCTTCCCAAGCCCTATAGATAGTCCAGTATGTTTGGCCATTTTTGCAGTGGGGCCTCGATCTAATCGAAAAGATCTCCCCTGCATCGTCAGGCCGTCACACGTTTATCATAACGGCCACAGAATATTTTACCAAATGGGTGGAAGCAATTCCGTTAACCTCTACGACAGGACCCCGCATTGCGGAGTTCATTTTGCATTACATCATATGTCGTTTTGGTATTCCATCCAAAATAATCTCGGATAATGGGCCATCATTCAAGAACAAAGACGTGCGTGCTTTGACCACAAAGTACAAAATTCAGCACAGCTTTTCAACACCCTATTATCCGCAAGCAAATGGGCAAGCAGAGGCATCAAACAAGACACTAGTTGCCATCCTTAAAAAGACCGTCACAGACAGTCATAAGGATTGGCACATACAAATCCCACTTGCACTTTGGGCTTATCGCACTAGCATTCGGACGCCAACTGGGGCAACTCCGTTTTCACTAGTGTATGGCTCAGAGGCAGTAATGCCTCTCGAGTTGGAAATTCCTTCCCTCCGCATATCAATGCAAGAATTCATCGATGATGACACTGCACGGCAAGCCCGGTTAGACCAACTTACGTTGCTTGACGAACAACGCGTTAATGCTCTTGAGCACTTACGTATCTATCAAGAGCGGCTTAAGAGAGCTTACAACATGAAAGTTCACCTAAGAGACTTTCGGGTTGGTGATTTGGTTTTGAAGGAAAACCAACAAAACTCTAATTTGCCGCCCCACCTGAGGGATAAATTCATGGCAAATTGGTTAGGTCCTTATGTCATTGATAGCAAAATAGGACCCGGGACATACCGGCTAGCTTCTCTTGATGGTATCAAGGAAACAGAACCCTTGAATATCAGTCACTTGCGACCATTTCATATCTAAGAAAGCCATATCCCAAAAAAAAAAAAAACTCCAAGGATTATCGCAATCTCTTGGTCACCCCAAAAAGCTCCAAGGATTATCGCAATCTCTTGGTCAACCCAAAAAGCTCCAAGGATTATCGCAATCTCTTGGTCAAAACCAAAAAGCTCCAAGGATTATCGCAATCTCTTGGTCACACCAAAAAGCTCCAAGGATTATCGCAATCTCTTGGTCACACCAAAAAGCTCCAAGGATTATCGCAATCTCTTGGTAAAACCAAAAAGCTCCAAGGATTATCGCAATCTCTTGGTCACCAAAAAAAAAAAGCCCCAAGGATTATCGCAATCACTTGGTCAAAAAAAAAAAAAAACCAAAACAACAAAAATCATCAAAAACAACAAATATTTGCATCTCAATTCTAGGCATACTCAAATTCATCAAAAAATTCATATTCTCGCACCTCATCTTCACCTTCACCAAAAACAATCCATCAAAATTACAAAAATATGTAGTTGCATTAGCATTGCATCCATACATTGCATATTTGTGGTCGTATAGGTCAAAGGCACCATAGGCTGTAATTGCTTCGATAGACCATCTTGTTCCACACTGTTCCATTTTACAAAAACAACAAAAACACCATGCATAACTTTTACCACACTACAGTCAGTGGTCTGTAAATGTACCAAGAGTTTCAGTGATTCAGTCATCATTTTCCTCTTTAGCCATGTAATGTATCAAGTCAAACAGATTTTACGAAGGTAGAGTCATACTTGAAATACACCTTGATACGTAACATCCCAACACAAACTAAACACATTAACAATTCCCAAGTTATGTGAAAGAAAGATGAAACCTGCACAGTAATCTAGGTCACCATAAGCGAAACGGTTATCTTGCTCATCCCCCTATGCGGATGACCCAAAGAATGCTGAGAGTTGGCAAAAGGACAAGCATCACCCCTACCCAATTCCCAAAAATCCCTAATTCTCAATAGTTGCAAAAAAAAAATCAAAAAAAATTTGCAAAATGTCAAAACATCAAGATTTGACATCCTACAGTGCACACATCAAAATGCACTAAGAAACAGTGATTTTTATCACTCCAATCCCTTGCTCAAAAAAAAAAAAAAAAGAAGAAGAAAACAAATCAAAATAAACAATGATCTCATCACTACAAACGAGCAAGTATCCCAATACAATTGAAGAAAAGAAGGGAGTTGACCTTGAATCCCTGGAACTCTCAGCATTCTAAAGGTCTTCTCGCATGACGATATATCTGTCACATTAACTTGCGTACAGATCAATGTTTGCATGTGGATAAGCTAGCTTATGACATCCTAGAAAACATCGCGGATTAATCTAACTAAACATAACAAAGGAGTTAGTGGAGCTAGTTAGGTGATCCTCAGTACAAGTTCGGTTGAAATCCCATCTGGCACTGGCGGTATCCTGATAAATACCACATAAATGAACTCAATGGCACACACAGGGATGTGAAATAGCTTGGTCAAAAATAGGTCTGATTCATACCTTGTTCAAAAATCATGTAAGATAAAGTACAGTCGTGGCTAGAGAGCTAGAACTGTCTGAGTCTCAGAAAAACTTAGCTACATTTCTAAACCAACTGCGCTACTTTTCGTCTTTGCAATACCATCAGAAAATACAAAAAAAAAAACCACATGTATACATACAAATTCATGCATCACAACAATCGCCTAAAAACAAAATAACAGAGCTCTAAACAATCTATGGTGCCATAGCCAAACATCACAAATCCCATTCATCCATTTCATATCTGCATATCACATATAAATAAAAAAAACATTTGCATTCATCATAGCATATGCATCCATCAAAATAAATCAACATAATACATCCATATTCATCAACCATCATGCACAAGATCAAAGAATATCAAAACAACAAAAACAACAAATAAATGCAACACAAAAACAAAAAGCAATAAACATTGCCAGACACAAGTGCTCTTGCACTTAACCTCTTGGCATAGAAAAACTGATATCGAGGTTTACATTGTCACTATCCTACTCCCTAAGAAGGCTACCATAGCCGGACCGCTCCACGGGAAGACGGATTTCAGACAATTTAATCCCCAAATGGTGTCACAAAAACAACAAAAACACACAAAAAAGCAACACAAAAACATAGCAATAAACATTGCCAGACACAAGTGCTCTTGCACTTAACCTCTTGGCATAGAAAAATCGATGTCGAGGTCCAAATTATCACTCTCCTAATTCCCCAAGAAGGCTACAATAGCCGGACCGCTCCACGGGAAGTTAGGTTTTCGATGATTTCACCTCATTATGACATCACCAAAAGGGTTAACACCCACCAAAAACAGGTCCATATGTTGGAAAAATTGCACACGCTTAACGGTAAACCCTTTTAAGGCACCCTTGCACAAGTCATCTTGGGTCAAGCGACTCGTCGCTTCTCTCACAAAGGTCATTCCCTCATCGATTCGTCGCTTGAGGGGGTAGTCACACTTAGTCACCAACCAACAATCACACACCCAATTAAGGAAAATGACATGCATTCAAAGAATCATTGACAAAGACAATCACGCTCCTGCTTGGGGAAGTAAACAAGCAACAATCAAATCAATCAAACACTTGGCATTTTGTGAATCATGAATACAAGGTTCCCCTGAGGTAAAAACGCCCTTCGCCTATTCATGACTGATCAATGTCTAAGTTCAAGTCACACCTCACCAAAACAGGTTAACACTTGAAATCAAATTCCTTAGCTCGTCAGAAGCAAGGATTCAAGAATGCATGCCCTTTCCATACTTGGGGCATCAAAAGTTGGTTAGGTTACCAAGAAACCCTAATCATTAGTGCTTTGGTTATCTATTTTTTGCTCAAGCATCGCGTCACCTGCAGCGCTTCCCAAAAAGGGGCATCTGTAGACACCAAAACAGCACCAATCCGATTATGTGACTGCAAACACTGATCGCTTTGACAAACACAGCCCCCAGGGCAGCCCTCAGAGGTCAAACAGTGGTCCTAACCACTTCCATAGCAATTTTGTAAGGTCAGGAAGCAATTTGGTACATTTAGACACTTTGCCCAGTACTCGTCTCACCCAGGGACGATTACTAACTTGCAATCGTCCCACCCAGGGACGATTGTTGTAATCGTCCCACCCAGGGACGATTACCAAGTTTAATGGGAAAAACGACAAACGACGCCAAGTGGCAGCCCAGAACAGTCAGTTGATGACTCCTGCCTTGCACGCGTGTGTAGGTGGATAGAAGGGCCGTTAGAGGACTATCACAAGAAGCAATTATGAAAACACAAGTCAATGGAGGACTCCCCTCCCTCATGAGGAGACATGACTGCCACATGGCACCTATGACCAACACATGGCGTTTGTGCTTCCTTCCCAAAGGAGACCCCTTGGGTCTATAAAAGGTGAGACTTTTCTCACCCAAAACAGACAAGTTGAAGGAGTTTTCAAGCAACGAAGTGCTGCCGAGTTGAAGACCCACTTGCATCCCTTTTGGTTCACCTTCCCACATCCACCAATCTCTTTTGCAAGGGAGGTTGTTGGGTGGCCTTTGGAAGCTCGAACCTGACCCAAATCCAACACATGGACACCTGAACCAACCAATTCGCCGACCCCCCACTCCTAAGAGATTTTGGGCCCATCCCAAGTGGATTGGTGCCAAAATCAAGTTCCATCGGTGGGCTGCCCACTTGGGCACCCCGCACCTTTTGGATTTAGTTGTAGTTCATTTTCTATCATTTGTTCATATTCCATGTTATTCTCTACTGTTCAATAGTTCAGAATCTTGAATCTTGATTTCAAAATGTTTTCATCGAATATTATCATGCTTTTGTTATTTTGGTTGTCCCACTGACTTGCAGGTAACAACGTCCAATTTCTCGGTGATGGAGGCCAAATTGGGAGAATCCGACCATCTGGGTCGTCCCAAAATGGCCCCAATTACATAACCCCCTTGTTTGCAGGAATTTTGTAGGTCTCGAGAATCGACATTGGAGCAGCGGCAGGTCGGCTTCTTCAACACAGTATCAATCGTCCCTGCAGGGGACGATTAATAGCAGCAATCGTCCTTCCGGGGGACGATTAACAGTAGCAATCATCCTTACCAGGGACGATTACCAGGTAAAAGTAGATTGGCCGGCTGTCTCAGGGGCAATGGCCTTTTGGTAACATTTTCCGTCTTCTGTCAAGTTTTCAAGCCATTTGGACTCACTGTATTTACTGTTTCAGGCAGATGTTTACATGCATATTTCGTTGATTTTAGAGAACGAACCCCTTTCCTTTGCAGCAGGTGCTACTGACATTTTTATTGTTTCTTTGATTGCAGGAAAAGCAATCAGAGGTGAAGAACTTATCCACATCAACGACGGCAGCATCTTGGCCCGCCCATTGCAATCGTGGGCACGCGGGAAGAGGAAGACTAGGTCACACATTGTAATGAAGACAAATTTAACGCTCCTAGCCCCCAAAAGGGGAGGAGACGTCTATGTAACCGAGGATAAGATATTTGAATAAAGAGGGCTATGATTTCTTTACATCTTGTCTTTCGTTTCCAAGTTGTCTCCTTTCTCTGTTTTAGTGCATAGGATCAAAGCGTTACATTTTCGTCTTATGTTGCATAGCTAGTGTTTCCTTTGCCCGAAATCTCGTGCTTTCATATGCGATATCTTTGGATCAAGTTATCAATGATGTTAATTCTTTGGTTTTCTTTTCCAATGTTTATAATAGGGGGTAAAATTGTATCCTTAATATTTTAAATTTCAAGAAAGGATTGGTCCTCTTTAAATACCTAGAACTTCCAGTGGAATAAAGACATCTTGGAAAGGAATTCTATAGGAATCTTATAGACAAATTTTATCGTAAGTTAAATCATGGGACCCATCAATGGCTTTCATTGGGAAGAATACAAAAACTAATAAAATCAATTGTGCATGCTATTTTTGTCTTTCAATTTATGTCTATGATTGGTCTGAAGCACTGTGTTAAGGAGATTGATAAACTTTTAAGGGATATTCTTTTGGGAGGATCAAAATTGAAAAGGAAATGAATTTTTCTAAAGTGTAATTTAATCTACCTCATGCTAAATAAAGAGGGCTTGTGTATCCATAGATTGGATAATCATAACATGGCTTTATCAACTAAATTATTATAAAATTAGATTTTGTGCTAGAAATAGAGTCTATTCCATCATTTGGTTTATGTAAATGTATCTTCCAAGGTATATGCTTAGATTAATTTAGGGGTAAGTTATTTAGTTACTTTAGGAAATGTAATAAATGCATAATTTTCAATGTGCAAGTTATCCTTTGCACAACTAGATAGAGTTTTGGCCAAGCATCCTATTTTACCTATATAAGGATGGCCTCGTAGATAGATAGATATAGAGTCATAGATGCATATAGAGTCGAGGGACATAGTGTAGCTTAGTTCTAAGTGAATCACCATAAATTGGTGATTTTTGTAATATCAGTAATTTTATAATAGAATATTTATTTCCTCCATAGCTACATTGTAAGTTTTTATATCATTTCTATTTATTGCATATTTCAGTCATCTAGTGGATTTACTTTATTTCATATTATTTTACATCTTGTAGTTGCTATATTCTAGTGCTTGCTACATAAAAATATAACAGTGGTATCAGAGCTTGATATATCTAGTCTATTCAGGTCAATAGGGAAGCCACCATTATCATTGAGCCTGAGTGTTTTAACAAACTAATGTACCATTAGACTAGCCACTGTCAAAAGATCTTAAAATAATATAGGTGGTGGAGAGTCATGAGTGAGCACTGAATGAAATATTAGTTCCAAGAAATACTGATACTGCATGTGACTAGAGTATTTCCACAGAGTTTTAGATTAAACCCAAGAAGACCAGGACTCAATATTCAATCCACTAGATTAACAAATCATCCAATGAGGATTATCTAGAGTATCTGAAATTTACTAACTAGTGCCCAAATTTTCTTATGTTTATAGAAAAATAATTCTCAAAGGATTGGGACTCCTCCTACGATAGAAATCTAGGAGACTCCAACTTCATTTCCTAAAGGTCGGTGTTCCCTCATAGTGCAAATATTGGTTCCTTGTGCAAGAGAATAATACTGTGAAAGAAGACTTCTTGTGAAGAGTTGTGGTGAAGTCAGGAGACTAAAGTTCTCCATTGTTGAATCAAATAACTTCACAAGTTGAAGAAAAATCCATGGAATCCTTGACATAAAAAGGTCATCTTAGAGAAAATGTCACAAGAGACTTGAAGGAGAAGCCACATAAGTCTTAATACCAAAATGCCACAGAAGCCTTGGTACTGAAAAAGGCCATAAAAGCCTTGATACTGAAAAATGCCATAGAATATTTGGTACTAAAAAAATTCCATAGAAGCCTTGATATTGAAAAATGCCATAGTAGCATTGATCCTGAAGAAGAATTTGAAGAGAATATCTAATTTAGAAGCAAACTAAATATTTTAGTACTAATAATTTATTGTAGGGAAAGAAGATTCAGTGAGTTGGGAAACTTCCTACAATAAATTTAAGAAGGGTATCTTATTAAGAATAAATTTAGCACCTAAAGTAAAATCAAAGATACTAGGTGAGTCCTTCTTGAATCCAAAAGTAACAGAATCTGAGATTCAAAAGTGGATCTCACCACCAACACTTAGATGAGTAGAAGGTTGAAGAAAATGTCTCAAGGAAGATAATTAAAAGTTATAAGATTAGAGACCTTCAGGAGGTCTTATCAAGCATCCAAAAAATATCTAGGATAGACTTAATAATGATATTCATAAAGGAGAACTCATTGGAGAAATCTATTCAAGAGTGTCAAAACCTAGAAGAAGAATTTTGTAAGGAGTGCCAAATATCAGAATAAGATCCTGCTTGAAGTTAGAACTCATTAAGAAGACTTGAAGATAGACGAAGCTCATAAAATTGTGAATATTTGAAGATTACCTCTTACAGAAAAAGGCACATGTTTAGATATATATACTTCTACAAATATGTATCAGAAGGAGGAGAACAGAAGAGGAGAACAAGCCACCAAATCCTAGGCTCATGAAAGAAAGGTCAAGACCATAATTTGGTGAAGAAAGAGCTGCAAGGACATACTCATAGTAGCAACTTGGTGATCCTAGACACCAATATCTACATCCTCTATAGAAGTGATAAAAGAGCTACTACAAAAAAGGTATTTAACTTTTTGGTGGAAATAAGTTCATTAATTCATTTACTATCATATTTTTTATAAGCACCTAAATTTGGATTAAAGTTGAAAATAAAAAATTGGATTATAGTCTTCAAAAGTGCAAAAATAAAAATGTTTTTTAAGTTTCATTTGCACATTAATTAGGAGTTTATTAGATTTCAAAATTTCTTCTATCAGCTACTTATTATCTATTTTGAAAAAATAAAAATAAGACTAAGTCCTACAATACTAGCTATAGTGAAATTATAGAATAACCCCTAAATATTTATTTTAGGTTATTCTTGATTAGTTGAAGTATATTCTTAGTGAATTAAATTGAGATTTTAATGGAGGGATAATGTGTAATCATAGTGCATTGAAATTAAAATACTTGCACTATTATACTACTCTCAAAAGAAATTAGTTTTGTGTTCTTGAAGGGCACAAAATATGATTTGTATCAAGTGCCTAAAGAAACTATTGAAGCACATAAATATAAAACTCGTAGTGGCAAAAATAAGCCACCCATAAAATGTTAGAATCCTCTAAAACTTGGAGAAGAACACAACTAACAAAAAATAGAAATAAAATCTTCAAAGATTGAGACTTGGTGAGTCTCAAATCCAAAGCATTACTAGATTGGATGCAAGAAAAAAATGTAAGAAAATTGCATAAATTAAAAAGTTTCTATCTACTGTTATCTAAGATTGGATTTTTTATCAAAGTATACAATCAAAAAGGAGAAGGTGTCTACTCATAAAATACAACCTCAAAGCCCTTGTATTGCAGGATAAAAATCTGCCATAAAACAAGAATTTCAAATCTTAAATAATAGTGTAAAAGAAGGTGCATCAAAGGAGGTTTAAGTACAATATATAGTATATTTTATTGCATTATTTTAAAATGGTGTTTTACATCACAAGAGCATATTCGAATGTTCCCCAATAAGGCACAATATCTATAGAAAAAAAGCAGTCAAGAAAGGCCAAATGTAAGCACTCGTATTCCTAATAAGAGCCTGTTGAGCAAGGTGCAGGAACAATATTGTCATTGTTGTCAACACAGTCAGACAGATCGGTTGATGCAGGTGACAGGAGTTAAGAGGTTCTTCAGAATATGTACAGTGATTCTCCAAAAGATCGAAGTTGCCCATATGCTAAAAATCCAAAGAAAATCACAAGGAAGAAAACTGTCGCGATATCGCGACATGTTGAGCAAGAAAGAAAAACTGTCACGATATCGCGACATGTTGAGAAGAAAGCAAAACTGTCGCGATTTCATGACATGTTCAGAGAGAAAGCGCAAGCAAGCAAAACTGTCATGATTTCGTGACATGTTGGAAGAAAAAGAGAAGTAGGAAGAAGTGTCGCGATTTTGTGACAAGTTCGAAGGAAAAAGAACAAGTAAGAAAAGTGTCACGATTTCATGACATATTGCAAGAGAGATAGTACGGAAGAAAAAGTGTCACGATTTCATGACATGTTGAAAGAAAAAAGGCAAGTAGAAAAAGTGTCACGATTTCATGACATATTGCAAGGAAGATTGTACGGAAGAAAAAGTGTCACGATTTCATGACATATTGCAAGAGAGATAGTACGGAAGAAAAAGTGTCATGATTTCATGACATGTTGGAAGAAAGAAAGGCAAGTAGAAAAAGTGTCACGATTTCGTGACACATTGCAAGAGATATTGTACGGAGGAAAAAGTGTCACGATTTCATGACATATTGCAAGAAAAAGAGCAAAGGAAAGAAAGTGTCACGATATCACAAAGACAAGAGCAATTAAAAGAACGAAAAAGAAGAGAAAGAGCAAAGGAAAGAAATGTCGTGATATCATGACATGTCGCATTTTCATGACCCAAGGCAAGAGAAAGAGCAAAGGAGAAAAAGTGTCACGATATCACGACACGTCGGGTTTTCACGACCCAAAGGCAAGAGAAAGAGCAAAGGAGACAAAGTGTCACGATATCGCGACACGTCACGATCCGAAGCCAAGGAAAGAGCAAAGGAGACAAAGTGTCACGATATCGCGACACGTCAGGTTTTCGTGACCCAAAGCCAAGGAAAGAGCAAAGGAGACAAAGTGTCACGATATCGTGACACGTCGGGTTTTCATGACCCGAAGCCAAGGAAAGAGGCAAGGAGGCGAAAGTGTCACGATATCGCGACACGTCAGGTTTTCATGACCCAAAGCCAAGGAAAGAGGCAAGGAGGCGAAAGTGTCACGATATCGTGACATTGCTCAAGGTTTTCGCTGGTACAAGCCAAGAAAAGAGACAAGGAGGTGAAAGTGTCATGATATCGTGACATGTTAGTTTCATGGTACAAGCCAAGAAGAGAAGAGAGGAGAAAGTGTCACGATATCGCGACATTTGTATTTTTGGGACCAAAGCAAGGAGAAAGAGAGAGTAAGCAAAAGTGTCATGATATCGCGACATGTTGCTTTTTCATGGTTGAGTTGAAGCCGACGAAGACCTATGATAGCCGACTAAGATTAGGGTTTACAACCGACTAAGATTAGGGTTGGTAGCCGACTAAGATCAGGGTTTATAGCCGACTAAGATTAGGGTTTTTGATCATGAAAATGTTGTTATAAAAGGAAGGTTGTTTGAAGAATTAAAGATGTCGAAGTGTGTGAAGTTTGGTCGTGAGCGCAGAGTGTGAGTCGTGTCGAATCGTGCTAAGTGTGAAATTCGCAAAGGAAGTAGAGTGCGCAAAAGGGAGAAGACGATCGTTCGACTATGATGCAGCAGATTGGGCGAAGTGATTTCGTAGAGAGAGCAGAGTGCGCAGAGATCGCAAAGGTGAAGCAGACTAGTCGGGGTGTTGTAAATGCAAAGGTATCTCTCTGTTAATCTTCTAGATTCATAATTCAAGTCCAGGTTGTAGCTTGGCATCAGGGGTTGGTGCTCCTTCCAACAGGTGTTGGTAAATCAGGGGTTGGTGCTCCTTTCTGTTGGTGCAGATAAATAAGGGGTTGGTGCTCCTTCCAGTGGGTGCTGGTAAAGTGATTGTAAAGTTGTTGCTTTGCAAAGGCTGGATTTGGATGGTAGTCCAAGCAGTCATTTTTGAGGAGTAGCCACATTGGTGAACCTCGTTAAATCTTGTGTTGTGTGATGCTCTTTTGTGATTCTTGTTGTATCTTGTAATAAGTGTTAATTGTTGTTGTATTAAGATCTGTAAATTCAAGTTTAAAGAGCTACACTGATTCACCCCCCCTCTCAGTGTCATTGTAAGACTAACAATTGGTATCAGAGCTAAGTCCCTGTACAAGCTTAACCAGCTAGGGTGATCTTGGAAGTAACACAATGGCAGGTGGTGAAGGCTTCTCATCAAACAAAGCACCATTGTTTGATGGATCTAATTACGCATTCTAGAGAATCAGGATGCAGACATATCTCTGTGCTTTGGGATACGACATCTGGGATTCAGTAGTTAGTGGATACACAATTCCCACCACTCCTCCAAAAGAGGCTGACGAAAAGAAACTATTTGAGAGTAACTCAAAAGCAACGAATGCCATCTTGTGCGGATTAGCAGACAGTGAACTAGTAAAGGTCATGAACTATAAATCGACAAAAGAAATATGGGACAAACTGAGGAGTATTCATGAAGGAGACGATAAGATCAAGGAGGCCAAGTTACAGACACATCGAGCTCAGTTCGAAGCATTGAAGATGAATGACGATGAAAACATTGAGGCATACATGCTGAGAGTTAATGGAATCATTAATGCGATCAGAGGACTCGACGAGGATATCGATGACTCTACTATCATGAAAAAGGTATTAAGATCTCTTCCTCAAAGGTTTGATTCCAAAGTCTCAGTGATAGAAGAAGCTAAAAATCTAAATTATTTCAGTATAGATGAGATGTATGGTTCTTTGACTGCATATGAGATGAGGATAGGAAGATCTAAACCCACTGACAGAGAAGCGGCTTTCAAAGCCCTTAAAAATAAAAACACAAAACAAGAGTCCGAGGAAGAAGAGACATCAGATGAAATGGAAGCAAACTTTGTTAGAAAACTGAAAAAGGGGAAAGGAAAATACAGAGGGAAGCTACCATTTAAATGTTTCAACTGTGGAGGCATTGGGCATTTTGCGACTAAATGTCCACTTAAAGAGAAGAACAAAAATGATGAAGGATCCCACCAAGAAAGAAGTGACTGGAAGATGAAAACGAATTTCAGAAAAGGCAACTTCAAAAAGAAAAGTTTCATCTCCAAGAATGTCAGTTCATCAGAAAATAGCTCCGGTGAAGAGTCTGAAGAAGAAAGAGATGAAGCTCTTTTCATGGCATTTGAAGAAGTTAAATCAGAAAAGGAAGAAGGAGTGACCTCTGAAGTTTGTGGTGAAAATCTCGAGGCTGAAGTAGATCTAGAAGGTGAGTTGATATCTACACTTGAAGAGTGGGAGATAGAAAAGAAAAAGAATAAGAAACTGTCAAGAAAGCTTGAGGATGCAAATGGAATCATAACCAACTTAAAAGTACAGATAGAAGAATCTAAGAAAATCTTCGAAGATCTCGAAGTGCAATTAACAATGAAAATAGATCATTGCAACAAGTTAGAAGAAGAGATTGTTGGTTTAAGAATGCAGCTAGAAGAGATGAATAAGAAAATCAGTTGTTATCACAAACGTGAAGAAAGTTCTATGAAGCTGGATAAGATCATAAATGACCAAAGACCTGCAGGCATCAAATTTGGTCTGGGTTTCATCGAAGGAGAATCATCAAGTGGATCAAAGGCCAGAAATGCAGAATCCATAAAGAATGAAGCTAAGAGACAGGTTGATCAAGGAAAAATGTCTCATGCAAGAGAAAGCATTAATGCCAGGCACGAAAGGAGAATTGACAATGATGGATTCACCAATGTCACACATCAAAGAAGAAGAAGACCTATGGCTCCTACGACAACATGGCAAAGACCATCACCCAGGTTCAATTATCCTTTCTCTGGTTTCTATTTTAAATGCAATGGCTATGGGCATAAAATCTCAGATCGCAAATATAATGTAAGACCAAGGAATTTCACCAGTAGAAATGTTTTTTCTCCTCCGATGAATTATACAAGTAGAATGTTATAACTGTCATAATTTTGGGCACATTGCAAGAAACTGTAGAAATACATTTACATCAAATCAGTTTCAGGGAAGAAAATTTCAACCATACAGGATGAGTCAAAATAGAAAGCTTCCCGAAAAACATGCTCAAACTACTGATAAGGGAAAGGCAAAACAAGAGCCCAAAACTACTATCAAAATAGTGTGGAAAGGAAAAGAGCGACTGAAGGAAGAAAAGGAATCCTTAATCGTACAAACTGCATTCAAAGCACAGAATAAATATGTACCATGGATACTTGATAGTGGATGCTCCAATCATATGACAGGTGACAAACAAAAATTTGAGAAGTTACAGAAATATGAAGGAGGATCAGTAAAATTTGGAAATAATGATGGAGCCAAGATAGTCGGCAAAGGCTCAGTTAAAATCAGTGATGGAAGGATTAAGTCAGAAGAAGTCTTGTTTGTGGATGGGTTGAAACATAATTTATTGAGTGTAAGTCAGATTTGTGATAAAGGTCATGAAGTAGTCTTTATGAAGCAGGGTTGTGAAGTCAAAAAAACAAATAGTGGAAAATTGATAGCAACAGGATCAAGGACATCTGGTAACCTGTACACGCTCTCAGAGACTTCAAAAGGAACTTGTTTTATTGGACAGGAAGAAGAAAATTGGTTGTGGCACAAGAGACTCGGTCATATCAGTTTTGATAATCTATTAAAGATCACCTCAAAAAGGGCAGTGAGAGATATTCCAACCATCAACAAACCTGCAAATAGCATTTGTGCTTCATGCCAAAAGGGGAAGCAAACTAGAGTCACATTCAAAACCAAAGAGTACTACACAAGCAAACCTCTGGAACTAATACACACTGATTTATGTGGTCCCATGAGAACACAAAGCATAAATGGTGACAAATATTTTATGTTGTGCATTGATGATTATTCTAGAATGACATGGATATTTTTCTTGAAACATAAATCAGAAGCCTTTGATATGTTCAAGATTTTCAAAAACCAAGTTGAGAATGAAACAGGAAAGAGGATCAAATGTCTAAGATCAGATAGAGGAGGAGAATTCATTTCAGAGGAGTTTATAGAGTACTGTGAGAAGTTCGGTATTAAGAGACAGTTTTTAGTAGCCAAGACACCTCAGCAGAATGGAGTGGTAGAAAGAAAGAACAAGACAGTGCAAGAAATGGCACGGACTATGCTGGCTGAAAGTAGAGTAGCAGATAGATTTTGGAAAGAAGCAGTCCACACTGTAGTGTATATCCAAAATAGGTACATGCTGAGAACACATGAAAATAAAACTCCTTATGAGTTGTGGTTCGAAAAAAGGGCAACAACAAAATATCTCAAAGTTTTTGGCAGCAAGTGCTACATCAAAAGAACTGAAGATAATCTTGGTAAGTTTGAAGATAGAGCGGATGAAGGTATTTTTGTCGGATATTCATCAAAAAGCAAAGCTTACAAATGCTACAACAAAAGGCTAAAGAAAATTGTGGACAGTGCCGATGTTAAATTTGATGAAGGTAGAGAACGAGTAATTAGCTATGAAACGAACTACCCAATTTATGAAGAGGTTATTGAAGGAGATGATGAAAACAAAATGGAGAAGATACAGGAAATTGACTCAGATGATTTAAGTTGTGATTCAAAAATGGAAGAAAATAAGAAATTCAAAACAGGTAGCTGGCAGAGAAATCATCCTAGAGAGCAAATCATTGGAGACCCCAAAGTTGGAGTTCAGACAAGAAGAAGAGCAGTAAGTAACTACTCTCTACTATCCAACATTGAGCCCAAAAATATTGATGATGCAAGCAAAGATGAAAGCTGGATGAAGGCAATAAATGAAGAATTAGATCAGATAGAGAAAAACGACACTTGGGAGCTAGTACCTAGACCTGCAAATAAAAATATCATCGAAACTAAATGGATTTTTTGAAACAAATTGAATGAAGATGGACAAGTAGTCAGAAATAAAGCAAGATTAGTTTGCAAGGGTTATGCACAAGTTGAAGGCATTGATTTTGAGGAAACTTTTGCACCAGTAGCTAGACTAGAGGCAATTAGAATGTTTTTGGCTTTAGCAGTCTACAAGAATTTCAAAGTTTATCAAATGGATGTGAAATCAGCGTTTTTGAATGGGAAACTTGAAGAAGAGGTTTACATTGAGCAACCAGATGGTTTCCAACTTGGTGATGATCCCAACTTTGTTTGCAGGTTGAAGAAAGCATTATATGGCTTAAAACAGGCACCCTGAGCATGGTATGCAAGGCTAGACAACTATCTCACTCAACAAAGGTTCAAGAAAGGTATGGTGGATAGTAATTTGTATGTCAAAATAGAAAATGGGCATCTTATTGTTCTTGTTGTATACGTAGATGATATCATATTTGGCAGCAGCAAAGATGAGTCGTGCAAGGATTTAGCAAATAAGATGCAGAAAGAATTTGAAATGTCAATGATTGGAGAACTATCGTATTTCCTCGGATTGCAAGTTAATCAAAGTAAGAAGGGCATATTTATTTCTCAAGTTAAATATGTAAAAGAGATGTTAAAAAGGTTCACAATGGAGGACTGTAAGCCAGTTAGCACTCCCATGACGACAGGTTGTAAGTTGAGCAAGGATGACAAATCTCCACCTATTGATCAAACCATGTACAGATCCATGATTGGAAGCTTACTGTACCTGACAGCTACCAGACCAGATATTTTACAGGCAGTATGCATGGTAGCACGATTTCAAGCTAATCCTAAGGAGACTCATGTGACAACAGTAAAAAGGATTCTTCGGTATCTCAAGGGTACTATGGAATATGGGTTATGGTATCCGAAAGGTAAAGACTTCACCCTTATTTCGTATTCAGATGCAGATTGGGCAGGATGTGTAGATGACAGAAAGAGTACAAGTGGAGGTGCTTTCTATCTAGGAGACAGATTGGTCGCATGGCACAGTAAGAAACAAGAGTCAGTTTCTCTATCGACAGTAGAGGCAGAATATATTGCAGCTACAACTTGTTGTACGCAGGTATTATGGATGAAACAAACCCTGAAAGATCTTGGTATTAGCTTCAGTGAGCCGATATCAGTTAAGTGTGATAACACCAGTGCCATTAACATCTCCAAGAATCCAGTTATGCATTCACGCACAAAGCACATTGCCATCAGGTATCATTTTTTGAAGGAGAAAGTTGCAGAAGGTGAGGTTAAGTTGGATTTTGTTCCAACTACAGAACAAGTAGCAGACATCTTCACAAAACCATTGCCCAAGGAAGTTTTTGAGTACCTCCACAATAAATTGGGAGTGGTCACACTTCCCAAGAATTGACTAGCTACAGGGATCACATTCTCAGGGGGAGCATGTATATATTTGATTATCTTTTTGCTCATGTTTGAAATTTTTGCTAACTGCATTAATTTGTGCCTGAGAATGTTGTGCATGGACTCAGGGGGAGTCTACAGCAGCCCTTTGGTATTATTGTCAAAGGGGGAGAAGAATTACAGGAAATTGCATGTGTGTTGCCAACAATTCCAAAGGGGGAGATTGTTGAGCAAGGTGCAGGAACAGTATTGTCATTGTTGTCAACACAGTCAGACAGATCGGTTGATGCAGGTGACAGGAGTTAAGAGGTTCTTCAGAATATGTACAGTGATTCTCCAAAAGATCAAAGTTGCCCATATGCTAAAAATCCAAAGAAAATCACAAGGAAGAAAACTGTCGCGATATCGCGACATGTTGAGCAAGAAAGAAAAACTGTCGCGATATCGCGACATGTTGAGAAGAAAGCAAAACTATCATGATTTCATGACATGTTCGGAGAGAAAGCGCAAGCAAGCAAAACTGTCATGATTTCATGACATGTTGGAAGAAAAAGAGAAAGCAGGAAGAAGTGTCACGATTTTGCGACAAGTTCGAAGGAAAAAGAACAAGTAAGAAAAGTGTCACGATTTTGTGACATATTGCAAGAGAGATAGTACGAAAGAAAAAGTGTCACGATTTTGTGACATGTTGAAAGAAAAAGGCAAGTAGAAAAAGTGTCACGATTTCACGACATATTGCAAGGAAGATTGTACGAAAGAAAAAGTGTCACGATTTCACGACATATTGCAAGAGAGATAGTACGAAAGAAAAAGTGTCACGATTTCATGACATGTTGGAAGAAAGAAAGGCAAGTAGAAAAAGTGTCACGATTTCATGACACATTGCAAGAGATATTGTACAGAGGAAAAAGTGTCACGATTTCATGACATATTGCAAGAAAAAGAGCAAAGGAAAGAAAGTGTCGCGATATCGTGACATGTCGAGAGAAAAGAGAAAGAGAAAGGAGAAAGTCACGATATCGCGACATGTCACATTTGACCCAAAGGCAAGAGAAAGAGCAAAGGAGAGAAAGTGTCGCGATATCGCGACATGTCAGATTTTTGTGACCCGAAGGCAAGAGAAAGAGCAAAGGAGACAAAGTGTCACGATATCGTGACACGTCGGGTTTTTGCGACCCGAAGCCAAGGAAAGAGCAAAGGAGACAAAGTGTCACGATATCGTGACACTGGTTTTTCACGACCCGAAGCCAAGGAAAGAGCAAAGGAGACAAAGTGTCGCGATATCGCGACACGTCGGGTTTTCATGACTCGAAGCCAAGGAAAGAGCAAAGGAGACAAAGTGTCACGATATCGTGACATGTCAGGTTTTCATGACCTGAAGCCAAGGAAAGAGGCAAGGAGGCGAAAGTGTCACGATTTCGTGACATGTCGAGTTTTCGCTGGTACAAGCCAAGAAAAGAGGCAAGGAGGTGAAAGTGTCATGATATCGTGACATGTTGTAGTTTTCGTGGGTACAAGCCAAGAAGAGAAGCGAGGAGGCAAAAGTGTCACGATATCGTGACATGTTGTATTTTTAGGACCAAAGCAAGGAGAAAGAGAGAGAAGCAAAAGTGTCACGATATCATGACATGTTGCTTTTTCATGGTTGAGTTGAAGCCGACGAAGACCTATGACAACGACTAAGATTAGGGTTTGTAGCCGACTAAGATTAGGGTTGGCAGCCGACTAAGATCAGGGTTTACAGCCGACTAAGATCAAGGTTTTTGATCATGAAAATGTTGTTATAAAAGGAAGGTTGTTTGAAGAATTAAAGATGTCGATGTGTGTGAAGTTCGGTCATGAGCGCAGAGTGCGAGTCGTGTCGAATCGTGCTAAGTGTGAAATTCGCAAAGGAAGCAGAGTGCGCAAAAGGGAGAAGACGATCGTTCGACTGTGACGTAGCAGATTGGGCGAAGTGATTTCGTAGAGAGAGCAGAGTGCACAGAGATCGCAAAGGTGAAGCAGACTAGTCGGGGTGTTGTAAAAGCAAAGGTATCTCTCTGTTAATCTTCTAGATTCATAATTCAAGTCTAGGTTGTAGCTTGGCATCAGGGGTTGGTGCTCCTTCCAGTAGGTGCTGGTAAATCAGGGGTTGGTGCTCCTTTCTGTTGGTGCAGATAAATAAGGGGTTGGTGCTCCTTCCATTGGGTGCTTGGTAAAGTGATTGTAAAGTTGTTGCTTTGCAAAGGCTGGATTTGGATGGTAGTCCAAGCAGTCATTTTTGAGGAGTAGCCACATTGGTGAACCTCGTTAAATCTTGTGTTGTGTGATGCTCTTTTGTGATTCTTGTTGTATCTTGTAATAAGTGTTAATTGCTGTTGTATTAAGATCTATAAATTCAAGTTTAAAGAGCTACACTGATTCACCCCCCTCTCAGTGTCATTGTAAGACTAACAGAGCCACTCAAAAGGCTCACCTTGGATGACCAACCTATAGAAGACAAGGCACATGGGAATATCAATCAGTATATAAAGAAAAAGAGGAATAATATGTCAAATCGAAGGAGCATATTTATAAAAGCAAGCAGACATCAAAGCAAAGGAGCATTCCTATGAAAGCAAGCTATTAAGCATTTCTACCATAAGTGAAAGTTAAAAAATGGAGTGAAGCATCAAGGAGTCTTCATCCAAGTGCTACAATTTAGACTCCATTGAAGGGCCACAAAATCTTAACCAAAGCTCCTCCATATCTATACCAAAGCTTCACCATATCTCCACCACAACTCAAACTTTGGCATTGTTTTGCTGAAGAAATTTCAACATCTACGTAAAACAACAAAGAACAAGATGGAAATTGCATTGGAGAATCTTCAAGTAAGGGTTTATAAAGAGAAAGGCATGCAACTGCCACTTGTCATTCTATGAGATATCCTCTATAACAATCACAAATAAGGCATTACATTTATTGGTTCTCATACTCCATATAAAAGAGGAGTTTTGTACAACTAATAGCTTGATATATATTACAACAAGGAGGTCTCATAGATATTGGAGTGTTTCTTGTATAGTGCTCAAAGGAGAATCAAAACATATTAATCCAAAGGTGATATTTATCACAAATAATGGAGTTATTTTAGCACCTTTGCCAAACATTCGAAGCTTACATGAGTGTTTAAACTTATGTCGTGACGCTTATCACTCATCCTATCACATATTAAATAAGCCTTAGACCTTGGAAAGGAAGCACAGTAGTTTGAAAGTAATACATGTAGTAATTTGAACGCTACTCGGTAGTGGATGGAAAATACTTTGGAAAATCGATAATAGATGATTGGTGATAGTTTGGGTGCAATTCAACAGCGATCCACAACAATTCGGGTGTAGTAGAAAAAGACTCTCGATCAACCAACATTTTGTAAGAGAATTAAAACCATAACTTACCTTGGGGAATTCGTGCTCAAGAAGGAATTTTTACTGCCATATTCATCTGATGTCATAAAGGTACAAAGCCTTAATCAAAATTTCTCATTTAATTTGCTTTCATTTTTAAAGGGAAATATAAGGTTGATATGTTAATTGAAATCAATATTTTTTTGAAAGTAAAACTTAGGGAAATTAATACAATATTTACAAAATATAACTTAGGATAAATAAGGGACACTACTTGGAATTAATCCATTTAATTTTTGCAAATATTAATGCGTTCTAGTTTTTCAAATTTTGGAGTGATAAGGGTTACAACATCAAACTAGTATTTTGGAAATTAGAAACACTTGAAAAAATCCTAAGGGTTACAAAATGGGTTATTAAATTCTTTTATTAAAGTTGGAAATTTATATTCTTGTCTCAAAAATTTCTCAAAAGAAAACAAAAGAAATCCAACATAAAACCTCTTCAAAAATTGAAAAGTTCTTAGTTCAATAGGATTATTAAGGAGTTAAGAAATTAATTTTTAATCTTTACAAAACTTATTCAAAATCAACCAAAAATTGAACTATATTTTACAAAAGCACTATATCATACTCCAAAACATATCTAGGGAGACATAAGGAAGCCTACATATCCAAGGATTTATATTAGGAAGATTTAAATGGCATCAAACAAATTCTTCCTAGAAGAATCTCAACTACTCAAGGATCCAAATTATTTCTCTTTGAAAAATAAAGTGAAAGCAAACATAGTATATGAAATACTTTGTAATGTTCTCAAAGGTAAAACACAAAGACCTACTAGATGTGAAACTAAAATCCTATATTTTGAATAAAATGGTTCAAAAGCCATAATGATAATAACTTTTTCTATCACTAATGATATTCAACTATATATAGGTTCAACCAAAACATCTTCATATGCATGGATAGGCCTAGAAATTTTTTTTGAAGGGAATAATAAGGTGACTATCCTTCATCTCCAAACTCAACTTCGCTCTTTAAAGATGAATAGTGGAGAAAGCATAGAATTTTTCCTAAGGAAGGTTGTAGATATTAAGTGTAAACTATTGACCTTAGGAGAATCAGTTAAGGATGAAATTCTCAATGAAGTAACCATGAGAGCACTTCCAGACAATTATAAACACTTGGTCACATATTTACAAGTTTTAAGTAAAGATAGTTCTTTTGATTATCTAGTCAATATACTTCAAGAATATGTAGAAAATACTATGAAATATGAATTGACTAATACTGCATTAGCTTCAAAAGATAATCCATAGGGAAATATTACATCTTCAGTGAGGATAGAAAACATGGTATTGCCAGATATGCAAAAATAACGGTCATAGGACCAGCTATTGCAAATACAATCCCAAAAATTGAAAGCAAGGAAATCAAATGAATAGTGGGAATCTTTTTCAAACTCGACAATATCAAAGGAAACATCATCAATAGTAATTTTAGTGATCAACCAATTATAATCAACTAGAATATAAAAAGAGAAATAAAAAAGGATACCTAATGTAGAGGATAGAATAAATTGAAGAATTAGAAGAACCTACATATACCTATAAGGTGAAATCATTATCAGCAAATGCTACATATTATAGAGGCACCAATCATTTGCTTGAACAAGTTACGAAGAATGCAATATAAAATCAGGAAGAAGAATATGTAGATCCATATTGAAGAATAAATTCTTTAATACCCAAATAATGTAATATAGAGGGTGTTAGAAATAGAGTATATACCATGATTTAGGTCATGTAAATGTATCTTCCAAGGTACATACTTAGATTACTTTAGGGGTAAGTTATCTAGTTACTTCATACAATGTAATAAATGCACAAGTGTCAATGTGCAAGTTTTTCCTAGCACAGATATATAGAGTGTTGGCCAAGCATCCTATTTTACCTATATAAGGATGGCCTCATAGATAGATAGATACATAGATAGATAGATATAGAGTCATATATACAGATAGAGTCAGGGAACATAGTGTAGCTTAGTTCTGTGTGAATAACCATCCATTGGTGATGGGTGCAATGTAGTTTAGTAAATTTATAATGGAGTGTTAATTTCCTCCATAGCTACATTGTAACATTTTATATCATATCTATTTATTGCATATTTCAGTCATCTAGTATATTTACTTTATTTCATATTATTTTGCATCTTGTTATTGCTATATCCCAGTGCTCGATACATCAAAAGATAACATTTTAAACCAGTCCAGCCTTAAGTAAAAGGTTCTATCTATGAATTATGAGGATGAGGTAGAACCAGTTTATAGCCTACCCTTTAATGGGAGGGTCCATGATTTGGACTATAATTAAAAATGCTAGTGGTATTTTTACTATAGGGTTATTCTAGAAAGTCAAAAATGGGAGAAAGGAAAGATTTTGAGATGATGTATGAGATAAGTACTAGCCAATTACATCCTAGTTCCAAACCCTATGTAATATTTTAGAGATTTTTAATAATGCAAATTGGATCTATGTTAAAGTATTTTGGAAGGAAGATGAAGAGGAAATGGGTTTGAGGAGGTGGAAATACATATTAGTTTGGAGATAGATAGCTAAAGAATATAAGGATAGTTTGATGGTTATTTTGGATCAAAATTAGTACCTGTGATTGAAATAGGAGGATAAATTCGGATGAGGAGACAAAGGATATGGATGGCATTCCATCAAGAAGGGATATAAATTACTCATAGAGGTATTGGGTAGGGAGAGAAAAATTTGGAATTACATGTGGAATTCAAGTATCTAGCCAAAATTCAACACTTTAATTTGGTTAACCATTTAGAATAAGACTTTGACTCAAGAAATATTTTGTAAGAGGGGCTTGATGGGCCTAAAATGGTGTGTGCTCTGTTATGGGATGGGAGAACATATTGATCATCTTCTATTTTGGTTTCCCTTTGTTGTTTGGATCTAGGAGCAAGGTGAAATAATATTTTATTTACCTTTTCCTGGTGATGTCTCATTGGAGTAGTTCTTAAATCTGTGGGGATATAGGGGATTGGTGGATATTCTACCCTTATAGTCCATTATTTCAAGATCTTCACTATGTTTTAGGTGTAGTTGGAGTGAAATAGGTGCATTTTCTATGATGAGTGCTCATTGAGGGAGTTAATTCTCTTGAGAATTTTACTCAATATTAGAGAGATTAGAAGAGAAATCAAAGGTTCTCAACTTATGCCCAAATATAATGACTTATTGGATATTCTTGGGATTGTGATTTCTTGGTGGGTTCAATCCCAATATTTATGGAATTGGAGCTCAATAATAAGGAAGGTTCCTCCAAATAAGTTGTACAAGAGAGGAAAGTTGAAGCCACCACCAATCGGTTGGGTTAAGGTTAACATTTATAGTTCTACACATAGCAATCCAAGGGAGGTAGGTATTGGAGGGGTGGGTTTTAAACACAAATGGATGATGGTTTTTGACTTCCATTGGGGAAATAAGAGGAACAACAACATGGTGGCAAAGGCCATGGATATCTGTGAAGGCTTAGCCATGGATATTAAGAAAGGATACTTAATAATTGAGGTGGATTCTGACTCTCAATTCTTAATTAATAGGTTGAATAAGTAGGTGGAGGGGGGAAAATGGAATGAAGGGTCTAGTGGATATTGGATAATATTATGGGTTAAAAAATAAAGCGTATATAAAATTTATCCATGTGGTAAAGTAAAATAAATAAGCTACAAATAAAGGACTAATTGAGGAATAGAGAGAAGTCATGATTGGTGGGATTATGGTTAGAGGAAAATCCTAGGTGAAGATTATATGTACTTGCAAGTTTTGCTTTGATAGGAATACACCAATTATGGTGAAGGAATAAGTACCAACATGGCAACTCTTGGGAGGAGATAGTATGTATGGAAAATGATATTGAATTCCTCAATGTTTTATGATTGTATATTTTTTGAATCAATAAGTATGTAGGAAGGTCAAGATAGGAAACAAATATAACAATGGATATTAGTAGGATGAGCTAGTGGAGCTATAGGAATTTGCAATCACCATTGGAAATGAAGACCTCACAAATGTGGTTTTGAGAGGATATGTATTATACAATAAAAAAATGATGCTTTTATCTTTTTTCAATTCTAACAAGTCCTCTTTTCATATATCATTATGTTATTTCATGTAGCAATGATTTTTTGTGTATTTTTTGTCTATTCTCTAATTAGACATTTACCCTTCATAGAATTATAGGCATGCATATATAGAGGTACTTCGAGGTTGTGGCCCATGTATGGAAGGCCTCATGATTATGCAATATGGTTTTTGTTTAACAACATTTATTTTTTTTTTGCCGACCAAAAAAAATATTCTTCTAAGTGTCATGCATGTAAAAAATGTTATATGCACATATAGTCCATAGTATATAGTTAGCTCTAAAACAAGAAAGAGAACATGTATACTTGAACCTAAAGTAGAGAATATTTTGAAATTTAAATCATTATAGTAATCAAATATAAAAGGTTAAATGAATGGTATTGAAATAAAAGAGGATATAAAGGTCTAAATACATTATTTTCAATATTCAAACATTTCATATTTACAAAGAAATAATGACATGGTGATATATGAAGTTTGCATTTAAAGGGAAGACAAATATAATTCCTACTAATGCTAAATTTTTTTATTTATTAAAATTATATTTTATCATGGAGATTCTCACCATAGATACTCATTTCTAAAAAAATCGAGATCTCAAAATATTGTAAAGGTATATGTATTTTAACATCTTGAATGAACATATTATATTTTTATAAAATATGTTACAAATGTATTGTTAAAGGATTATTATATTCATAAATACTTAAATTTATTACCTATTAATTAAGAATTATATTACATCAATAATTAGATAATTAATAAATGAGATTAATGTAATGAAAATAATGTTTCTTTTTTTTTATAAGTAAGCTTTTTATATCAAACGGGTTTTTCAGGTTGACCCAAAACCTTGTACAAAATCAGCATGTAGCTAAGCACGGAGAAAATATACTGACTAAGGATCCTTAATACTTTGTGACAACCATCCTAAAATGTTAGGCACCAAAAACATCGAGAGAGATTTTGCTTCTCCCATCAAACACGCATGCTCAGGGGCATTGCTCTAGTAGCCTTCGTTGAAGAAAACCTTGGATAGGGCATCGAGGACCTCCTACATCTGTTGGGCCATGGACGCCAGGGTGGTCAGAAAAAAATGTTTGAGGACCAAAATGTTGGGTTCAAGACCCTTAGCCTGAGGGTCTAAGATAACGGTTGTGGAACTTCCCTGCCCAAGCTTGTTCCTTAGTCTTGTAGAGGATTTTTTGGATCCCTTTGCTTCCTCAATATTCAATTTTCTCCTCACTCCTCCAATGATTGACACCTCCAGCTCATGCTTCTTAGCAAAGGACCCAGAGTTGGGCTTGGGTATCTTGGGATTGGATCTGAGGGTCTCAACAGGGGGAAAAGTAGGGGTTTTAGGTAGGGGAGAGGTGGCAAGGGAAAATTTGTAAATCACCTTGAACAGGCTCTGGTGCATAGGCATTGTTGTGGCTTTATTTCTATGGCAAGAATTGATGGTGTAGTTCATGGAATTTAGGTGAAATTATGGGATGCTAATGGGGTTGATGTCACAAAAAAGGTTTATGAAGGCATAGTGGAAGCTTACAAGAACCTTCTTAGGGTCCTCTGCTATAATGAATTTCATGATGTTTTTCATTACAGATTTCCACGAGGCAGGGAGGTCCATCCTTGTCGAGTCGTTCTTTGCCTCCTTAGAGATCTTGAGGTTATCCTTAAACTCACACAATTTGACTTCCCAATTATGTTTTTGCATGTGGATGGAGTGGCCCCTCGTCATCTACCCAGTTAGGGTTGCTAGAAGGTTAATATCAACTGAAATCTCATGCCCATGGATAACCACTCTGTCCTCATCCCAGGATTCCATAAAATCAGTAGTAATGCTATCATCCAGACTAGAAAACATGTCAAAGAATTGCATGAAATTTCTCTCAGTAATGATGGGTTGCACAGCCGGCTCCATGACCACCATACTTGGCTTAATGTACATCATCGTAATCTCGCCTCTAGGATCCTCTGAAACTTGTCTAGCAGCTTGAAGGTAATGCTTGCTCTCAAAAGCAAAAAGGAGGGAAGAGTGGTGATGGCGAGAGAGGACTTTCCATCTTAAATGAAAAGTCTCATTAAGGTGAGTTCCAGCTTTGATGGCAAGCCCATGCATACCTACCACCCGGGTGCCATGCTGTGTGGCTGATTTGGCATAGGAATTGGGAGCCTTAACATTCTCCTTCCGGAAAAAATATGAGCTATTCTTGGTGTTCATCATGGTCGTTTGAGGGATCATGTGTCTCACTATGGTGGGTGGGCCTCCCCATGCCCCAACTCAGCACGAGACACAATTAACTGATTTACCACGAGACGTAGCACAACAGAGAATTTCAATCCTTGAGGAACTATCCAACGAAGGCCCTAGGAGTCACTGCCACTTCTTTCTAGTCATGCGGTTATCCAGGGAGGATGCCTTGGAAATATTGATATGTTGATATGAGCAATCCTGATGCCGTATGGCCGAATTTCTTGAAACCACTACTTTTGAGAGCTGATTTGGATTAGCATTCCACATCAAACTTCATGTCGTCACTCTCCCTGGAATATACCATCCATGTCCATCGGGAGGTCATGCGTCCATGTGGTCAAACTAGCCGCATCAACATCTATGTTTGCCATTTTGTCTACCGCCTTGTTGGCCTCTCTAAAGATGTGTTGAGCCATGTTGTCACCTATGTTGGTTAAGAGGTTTCGTGCTTCCTTAATGCAAGCCTCAAACTTCCATGGAGGATCCTTATCATTTTTGAGGAGATTTATGATAACTTGGGAATCTCCTTCCATAATTAATCGGCCTTGGACATCCTTAGCTAGGATAAAACCGTGCCAAACGTCTCTAGATTTAGCATCATTGTTGGTTGTGGTGCCCAGGGCCTCAATGAAAGCCAGGACAAGGTCACCCTAATGATTCCTCATGGTCCCACATACCCCTGTTCTACCAGGATTGCCCTTGGCAACACCATAAAATTTTAACTTTAGGCATTCGGCCGGGGGAGGATCCAACCAACCTCACACCTCGGATTAGTCTTCCTAAGGCCATCTTGGCAGGGTAGACTCAGGGACTGGGCCAGGAGCTTTTCACCTGAGGGAGTCGAGTAGGGCTCATCAGTGCAAGATAGGGAATTATCCTTAGCAAAGGTAATGATTTTATTAGTGATGGATCCTGGGTCCCTAGTTGCCTCATTGAAAATACTTACATTCCTTTCAATCCAAACTTGCCACAGGAAATGGTGGGAAATGATCTTCCAAAATAATTTTAATCTAGCACTGACAAATGGTTTGGGCCATTGCAGGAGGAACTCACTAAGGGACTCGAGTCTGACCCAAGTTATGTTGAAAGCTTGGAAGAGGCCATTAAGGATTGTGGTGGAAAAGGGGCATTCAATGAAGAGGTGTTGGATGGATTCCTAGTCAGCCCTACACAAGTAACATCTATTGGGGATGGTTAATCCTTTTTTCATCATATTTTCAATAGTAAGAATTTTCCCTTGAACCACAAGCCATGCAAAAAATGATATTTTGGGGATGCGTATCTTAACCTAGACTAACTGAGTTTGGAAGCGAGGAGCCTCAGGATGGATTAACAATTTGTACATAGATTTGATTGTGAATTTATCACTTTCTGTCGTGGTCCATCTCATTTGGTCTTCTGTCGGTCTTGTGGGGACAAATAGATGTAGTAAAATGCTATTGATTTTATGGGTCGTTGTCTCCCACCCTTGAAATTCAATGGGCTTCCATTTGGATCTGTTGTTGTTCTATCGTATTAAATTAGCAACCTTGGGCCCAAATCCTTCAGTGGTGAGGGTTTTCAGTAGATCCAAAATAGGATCACCTATTAGGGCTTCTGTTCCTGCACATCTATCCTCCCAAAAGTCGATCCTTCACCCATTTCCAAGGATCCATATTATGCCTTTCCTTATCACTTCCCTGCAGGTTAGGATCACTTTCTAGAAGGAGGATCCCCGTGATGGAATGGTGTTGCTGAGCAACTCAGTGCCTTGGAGATACTTACGTTTAATGATTGTTGTCCACTCATTTCTTTCATTGGACATTAATTGCTAGGCTTGTTTTGCTATAAGTGCTAGGTTGAGGTGGGAAACTTTCCTTAACCCTAGCCCTCCGACATATTTAGGCTTGCAAACTTTGTACCATCCCAGCAGGTGTATTCTCTACTTATCTTCAGAGTCAGACTAGAGAAATTTTTTTGGTACCTTTCGATTCTCTGATAGACTTTGACTGGTGCTTTGAAAACTAATAAGAAATAGACCGGGATACTTTGAATGGAAGCCATGGTTAAATTTGCCTTACCTTCCTGGGACAACAAGTGACTCTTCCACACTGAGATCTTCTTTTGGATTTTTTCGAGGACAATGTTCCACATGGGCATCGTCAGAACCCTAGTGAATAGGGGAAGGCCCAAGTAAGAAGTAGGTAGAGTGGAGGTGGAGCACCCTAAAGTTTTGGCAATTTTTATTTTTCTCGAAATGGGAGTGTTAAGGAAATACACTTTGCTCTTGTTGAAATTAGTTTTCTACCCTACCATAAATTTGTAGAGCTTAAGGATATACCTAATGTTTTTTGCCTCTGCCACCGACACCATAGTCAGAATTAGGGTAGATGATAGAATAAATTGAATAATTAGAAGAACCTACAAATACCTATAAGGTGAAATCATTATCAGCAAATGCTACATATTATAGAGACACTAATCATTTTCTTGAACAAGTTACAAAGAATGCAGTATAAAATCAGGAAGAAGAATATGTAGATCCATATTGAAGAATAAAGTCTTTAATACCCAAATAATGTAATATAGAGGGTGTTAGAAATAGAGTATATACCATGATTTAGGTCATGTAAATGTATCTTCCAAGGTACATACTTAGATTACTTTAGGGGTAAGTTATCTAGTTACTTCATACAATGTAATAAATGCACAAGTGTCAATGTGCAAGTTTTCCCTTGCACAGATATATAGTGTTTGCCAAGCATCCTATTTTACCTATATAAGGATGGCCTCATAGATAGATAGATAGATAGATATAGAGTCATATATATAGATAGAGTCAGTGAACATAGTGTATCTTCGTTCTATGTGAATAACCATCCATTGGTGATGGGTGCAATGCAGTTTAGTAAATTTATAATGGAGTGTTAATTTTCTCCATATCTACATTGTAACATTTTATATCATTTTCATTTATTGCATATTTCATTCATCTAGTAGATTTACTTTATTTCATATTATTTTGCATCTTGTTATTGCTATATCCTAGTGCTCGATACATCAAAAGATAACATTTTAAACCAGACTAGCCTTAAGTAAAAGGTTCTATCTATGAAGTATGAGGATGAGGTAGAACCTGTTTATAGCCTACCCTTTAATGGGAGGGTCCATGATTTGGACTATAATTAAAAAGGCTAGTGGTTTTTTTACTATAGGGTTATTCTAGAAAGTCAAAAATGGGAGAAAGGAAAAATTTTGAGATGATATATGAGATAAGCACTAGCCAATTACATCCTAGTTCCAAACCCTATGTAATATTTTAGAGATTTTTAATAATGCAAATTGGATCTATGTTAAAGTATTTTGGAAGGAAGATGAAGAGGAAATGGGTTTGAGGAGGTGGAAAGACATATTAGTTTGGATATAGATAGCTAAAGAATATAGGGATAGTTTGATGGTTATTTTGGATCAAAAGTAGTACCTATGATTGAAATAGGAGGATAAATTGGGATGAGGAGACAAAGGATATGGATGACATTCCATCAAGAAGGGATATAAATTACTCATAGAGGTATTGGGTAGGGAGAGAAAATTTTTGAATTACATGTGGAATTCAAGTATCTAGCCAAAATTCAACACTTTAGTTTGGTTAACCATTTAGAATAAGACTTTGACTCAAGAAATATTTTGTAAGAGGTGCTTGATGGGCCTAAAATGGTTTGTGCTCTATTATGGGAGGGGAGAACATATTGATAATCTTCTATTTTGGTTTCCATTTTTTGGTTGGATCTAGGAGCAAGGTGAAATAATATTTTATTCACCTTTGCCTGGTGATGTCTCATTGGAGTAGTTCTTAAATCTGTGGGGATATAGGGGATTGGTGGATATTCTACCCTTATAGTCCATTATTTCAAGATCTTCACTATGTTTTAGGTGTAGTTGGAGTGAAATAGGTGCATTTTCTATGATGAGTGCTCATTGAGGGAGTTAATTCTCTTGAGAATTTTACTCAATATTAGAGAGGTTAGAAGAGAAATCAAAGGTTTTCAACTTATGCCCAAATATAATGACTTATTGGATATTCTTGGGATTGTGATTTCTAGGTGGGTTCAATCCCAATATTTATGGAATTGGAGCTCAATAATAAGGAAGGTTCCTCCAAATAAGTTGTACAAGAGAGGAAAGTTGAAGCCACCACCAATAAGTTGGGTTAAGGTTAACATTTATAGTTCAACACGTAGCAATCCAAGGGAGGTAGGTATTGGAGGGGTGGGTTTTACACACAAATGGATGATGGTTTTTGACTTCCATTAGGGAAATAAAAGGAACAACAACATGGTGGAAAAGGCCATGGATATCTGTGAAGGCTTAGCCATGGATATTAAGCAAGGATACTTAATAATTGAGGTGGATTCTGAATCTCAATTCTTAATTAATAGGTTGAATAATTAGGTGGAGGGGGGAAAATGGAATGGAGGGTCTAGTGGATCTTGGATAATATTATGGGTTAAAAAATTAAGCGTATATAAAATTTCTCCATGTGGTTAAGTAAAATAAATAAGCTACAAATAAATGACTAATTGAGGAATAGAGAGAAGTCATCATCGATGGGATTATGGTTAGAGGAAAATCCTAGGGGAATATTATATGTACTTGCAAGTTTTGCTTTGATAGGAATACACCAATTATGGTGAAGGAATAAGTACCAACATGGCAACTCTTGGGAGGAGATAGTATGTATGGACAATGATATTGAATTCCTCAATGTTTTAAGATTGTATATTTTTTGAATCAATAAGTATGTGGGAAGGTCAAGATAGGACACAAATATAACAATGGATATTAGTAGGATGAGCTGGTGGAGCTATAGGAATTTGCAATCACCATTAGTAATTAAGACCTCACAAATGTGGTTTTGAGAGGATATGTATTATACAATAAAAAAATGATGCTTTTATCTTGTTTCAATTCTAACAAGTCCTCTTTTCATATGTCATTATGTTATTTCATGTAGCAATGATTTTTTGTGTATTTTTTGTCTATTCTCTAATTAGACATTTAGCCTTCATAGAATTATAGGCATGCATATGTAGATGTAATTCGAGGTTGTGGCCCATGTATGGAAGGCCTCATGATTATGTAATATGGTTTTTGTTTAACAACATTTTTTTTTTTTTTGCCAACCAAAAAAAATATTCTTCTAAGTGTCATGTGTGTAAAAAATGTTATATGCACATATAGTCCATAGTATATAGTTAGCTCTAAAAACAAGAAAGAGAACATGTATACTTGAACCTAAAGTAGAGAAGATTTTGAAATTTAAATCATTATAGTAATCAAATATAAAAGGTTAAATGAATGGTATTGAAATAAAAGAGGATATAAAGGTCTAAATACATTATTTTCAATATTCAAACATTTCATATTTACAAAGAAATAATGGCATGGTGATATATGAAGTTTTCATTTAAAGGGAAGACAAATATAATTCCTACTAATGCTAAATTTTTTTATTTATTAAAATTATAGTTTATCATGGATATTCTCACCATAGATACTCATTTCTAAAAAAATCAATATCTCAAAATATTGTAAAGGTATATGTATTTAGACATCTTGAATGAACATATTATATTTTTATAAAAAATATTACAAACGTATTGTTAAAGGATGATTATATTCATAAATCCTTAAATTTATTACCTATTAATTAAGGATTATATTACATCAATAATTAGATAATTAAAATGAGATTAATGTAATGAAAGTAATGTTTCTTTTTTCATATAAGTAAGCTTTTTATATCAAACGGGTTTTTCACGTTGACGCAAAACCTTGTACAAAATCATCATGTAGCTAAGCACAGAGAAAATATACTGACTAAGGATCCTTAATCCTTTGTGACAATAGTCCTAAAACATTAGGCACCAAAAACACCGAGAGAGATTTTTCTTTTCCCATCAAACACGCATGCTCAGGGGCATTGCTCTGGTAGCCTTCATTGAAGAAAACCTTGGATAGGGCATCGAGGACCTTCTACATCTGCTGGTCCATGGACGCCAAGGTGGTCAGAAAAAAATTTTTGAGGACCAAAATTTTGGGTTCAGGACACTTAGCCTAAGGGTCTAAGATAACGGTTGTGGAACTTCCCTACCCAAGCTTGTTCCTTAGTCTTGTAGAGGATCATTTGGATCCCTCTGCTTCCTCAATATTCAATTTTCTCCTCACTCCTTTACTAGTGATTGACACCTCCAACTCATGCTTCTTAGTAGAGGACCCATAGTGGGGCTTGGGTATCTTGGGCCTGGATCTAGGGGTCTCAATAGGGGGAAAATTAGGGGTTTCAGGTTGGGGAGAGGTGGCAAGGGAAAATTTGTAAATCACCTTGAACAGGCTCTGGTGCATAGGCATTGTTGTGCCTTTATTGCTACGACAATAATTGATGGTGTAGTTCATGGAATTCAGGAGAAATTATTGGATGCTAATGGGGTTGATGTCACAGAAGAAGTTTATGAAGTCATATTGGAAGCTTAGAAGAACCTTGTTGGGGTCCTATGCTATAATGAATTCCAAGACGTTTTTCATTATAGAGTTCCATGGGGCAGGGAGGTCCATCCTTGTCAAGTCATTCTTTGCCTCCTTAGATATCTTGAGGTTATCCTTAAACTCACACAATTTGACTTCCCAATTATGTTTTTGCATATGGATGGAGCGGCCCTTCATTTTTTGCCTAGTTAGGGTTGCTAGACGGTTAATATCAACTAAAATCTCACGCACGTGGATAACCACTCTGCCCTCATCCCAGGATTCCATAAACTTAGCAGTAATGCTATCATTTGGACTAGAAAACATTTCAAAGAATTGCGTGAACTTTCTCTCAGTAAGGATGGGTTGTGCAGCTAGCTCCATGACCACCATACTTGTCTCAATATACATCATCGTAATCTCACCTCTGGGATCCTCTGAAACTTTTCTGGCAGCTTGAAGGTAATTCTTGCTCTTGAAAGCAAAAAGGAGGGAAGAGTGGTGATGGCGAGAGAGGACTTTCCATCTTAAATGAAAAGTCTCATTAAGGGGAGTGCCAGCTTTGATGGCAAGCCCATGTATACCTGCCACCTGGGTGCCATGCTGCGTGGCTGATCTGGCATAGGAATTGGGAGCCTTAACATTCTCCTTCCAAAAAAAATATGAGCTATTCTTGGTGTTCATCATGGCCGTTTGAGGGATCACGTGTCTCACTATGGTCGATGGGCCTCCCCATGCCCCAACTCCATATGAGATGCAATCAACGGATTTACCATAGGATGTAGCCCACTAGAGAATGTCAATCCTCGAGGAACTATCTAGCGGAGGTCATAGGAGTCACTGCCACTTCTTTCTAGTCATGTGGTTATCCAGGGAGGATGCCTTGAAAATATTGATATGTTGATATGAGCAATCCTGATGCTGTATGGCCGAATTTCTTGAAATCGTTACTTTTGAGAGCTGATTTGGATTAGCATTCCACATAAGACTTCACGTCATCACTCTCCTTGGAATATACCATCCATATCCTTCAGGAGGTCATGCGTCCATGTGGTAAAACCAGCCACATCAACACCTATGTTTGCTAGTTTGTCTGCCACCTTTTTGGCCTCTCTAAAGATGTGCTGAGCCACGCTATCACCTTTGTTGGTTAAGAGGTTCCTTGCTTCCTTAATGCAAGCCTCAAAATTCCATGGAGGATCCTTATCATTTTTTAGGAGATTGATGATAACTTGGGAATCTCTTTCCATAATTAACCGGCCTTGGACATCCTTAGCTAGGATAAGACTGTGCCAAAAGGCTATAGCTTCAGCATCATTGTTGGTTGTGGTGCCCAGGACCTCAGTGAAAGCCAGGACAAGGTCACCTTGATGATTCTTGACGGTCCTGCCTGCCCTTGCTCTACCAAGATTTCCCTTGGAGACACCATAAAATTTTAACTTTAGGCATTCAGCCGAGGGATGATCCAACCAACCTCACACCTCAGATTAGTCTTCCTAAGGCCATCTTGGTAGGGCAGACTCAGGGACTGGGCTAGGATATTTTCACCCGAGGGAGTCGAGTAGGGCTCATCGGTGCAAGATAGGGAATCCTCCTTAGCAAAGATAATGATTTTATTAGTGATGGATCCTGGGTCCCTAGTTGCCTCATTGAAAAACCTTAGGTTCCTTTCAATCCAAACTTGCAACAGGAAATGGTGGAAAATGATCTTCCAAAATAATTTTAATCTGGCACTGACAAATGGTTTGGGCCATTGTAGGAGGAACTCACTAAGGGACTCGGGTCTGACCCAAGTTATGTTGAAAGATTGGAAGAGGCCATTAAGGATTATGGTGGCAAAGGGGCATTCAATGAAGAGGTTTTGGATGGATTCCTAGTCAGCCCTACACAAATAAAATCTATTGGGGATGGTTAATACTTTTTTCATCATATTGTCAATAGTAAGAATTTTCCCTTGAACCACAAGCCATGCAAAAAATGATATTTTGGGGATGAGTCTCTTAACCCAGACTAACTGAGTTTGGAAACGAGGAGCCTCAGGATGGATTAACAATTTGTACATTGATTTGAGTGTGAATTTACCACTTTCTATCATGGTCCATCTCATCTGGTCTTCTGTAGGTATTGTGGGGACAAACATATGTAGTAAAATGCTATTGATTTTATGTGTCACTGTCTCTCACCCTTGAAAGGAAATGGGCTTCCAGTTGGATCTGCTCCTTTTCTGCCATATTAAATCAACAACCTTGGGCCAAAAGCCTTTAGTGGTGAGGGTTTTCAGTGGATCCAAAATAGGATCATCGATTAGGGCTTCTGTTCCTGCCCATATATCCTCCCAAAAGTTGATCCTTCACCCATTTCCAAGGATCCATATTATGCCTTTCCTTATCACTTCCCTACAAGTTAGGATCACTTTCTAGAAGGAGGATACCCATGTTGGAATGGCGTTGTTGAGCAACTCAGTGCCTTGGAGATACTTATGTTTGATGATTGTTGTCCACTCGTTTCTTTCATTGGACATTAATCACTAGGCTTGTTTTGCTATAAGCGCTAGGTTGAGGTGGGAAACTTTCCTTAACCCTAGCCCTCTGACATCTTTAGGCCTGCAAAATTTGTCCCATCCCACCAGGTGGATTCTTTGCTTATCTTCAGAGTTGGACCAGAGAAATTTTTTTGGTACCTTTTGATTCTCTGATAGAATTTGATCGGTGCTTTGAAAACTAATAAGAAATAGACCAGGATACTTTGAAGTGAAGCCATGGTTAATGTTGCCTTACCTGCCTAGGACAACAAGTGACTCTTCCACCCTGAGAGCTTCTTTTGGATTCTTTCGAGGACAATGTTCCACATGGGCATCGTCGAAACCTTAGTGAATAGGGGAAAGCCCAGGTAAGAAGTAGGTAGAGTGGAGGTGGAGCACCCTAAAATTTTGGCAATTTTTATTTGTCTCGAAAAGGGAGTGTTAAGGAAATACACTTTGCTCTTGTTGAAATTGGCTTTCTGCCCTGCCACATATTTGTAGAGCTTAAGGATATACCTGATGTTTTTTGCCTCTACCAACGATGCCATAGTCATAATTAGGGTAGAGGATAGAATAAATTGAATAATTAGAAGAACCTACATATACCTATAAGGTGAAATCATTATCAACAAATGCTACATATTATAGAGACACAAATCATTTGCTTGAACAAGTTACAAAGAATGCAGTATAAAATCAGGAAGAAGAATATGTAGATCCATATTGAAGAATAAAGTCTTTAATACCCAATTAATGTAATATAGAGGGTGTTAGAAATAGAGTATATACCATGATTTAGGTCATGTAAATGTATCTTCCAAGGTACATACTTAGATTACTTTAGGGGTAAGTTATCTAGTTACTTCATACAATGTAATAAATGCACAGTGTCAATGTGCAAGTTTTCCCTTGCACAGATATATAGAGTGTTTGCCAAGCATCCTATTTTACCTATATAAGGATGGCATCATAGATAGATAGATAGATAGATATAGAGTCATATATACAGATAGAGTCAGTGAACATAGTGTAGCTTAGTTCTGTGTGAATAACCATCCATTGGTGATGGTGCAATGTAGTTTAGTAAATTTATAATGGAGTGTTAATTTCCTAGATAGCTACATTGTAACATTTTATATAATTTTTATTTATTGCATATTTCAGTCATCTAGTAGATTTACTTTATTTCATATTATTTTGCATCTTGTTATTGCTATATCCCAGTGCTCGATACATCAAAAGATAACATTTTAAACCAGTCGAGCCTTATGTAAAAAGTTCTATCTATGAAGTATGAGGATGAGGTAGAACCAGTTTATAGCCTACCCTTTAATGGGAGGGTCCATGATTTGGACTATAATTAAAAAGTCTAGTGGTTTTTTTACTATAGGGTTATTCTAGAAAGTCAAAAATGGGAGAAAGGAAAAATTTTGAGATGATGTATGAGATAAGTACTAGCCAATTACATCCTAGTTCCAAAGCCTATGTAATATTTTAGAGATTTTTAATAATGCAAATTGGATCTATGTTAAAGTATTTTGGAAGGAAGATGAAGAGGAAATGGTTTTGAGGAGGTGGAAAGACATATTAGTTTGGATATAGATAGCTAAAGAATATAGGGATAGTTTGATGGTTATTTTGGATCAAAAGTAGTACCTGTGATTGAAAGAGGAGGATAAATTAGGATGAGGAGACAAAGGATATGGATGGCATTCCATCAATAAGGGATATAAATTACTCATAGAGGTATTGGGTAGGGAGAGAAAAATTTGGAATTACATGTGGAATTCAAGTATCTAGCCAAGGAGGAGGTATGAACAACTAGAGGAATGTATTGATGGCATCATGTCCATCATAGAGTGTGCATGCTAGGGCTGGTATTTCTTTTAAAAATGATTGGAAGGAACAAGATTTCCCATTGCATGCCAAGAATCACTTGTTAAAGAACAATGGATGTTTGGAACGATGTGAATCCAGGTCGGTTCTAGTGGTTCAACCAGACTCGGTGGCGGAAGATGTGGAGTATTTAACCAACCATGTGCTTATTGGTAAATTTATGGGCATCCGAATTTCTCTTCCCTTTGTGGAGGCTTGGGTCAGGAAGACTTGGAACCCTGAAGGTGATGTGGAGGTGATGCTGAGTGCAAACAACTCTTTTATGGTGGTTTTTTCTTGTCTTGCGGATCGTAACAAAGCATTTGAAGGAGGTCCCTTTTTCTGTAACCAAGTGGGACTCTTTCTTAAACCCTGGCATGTGGGTTTCAACCCATCAGAGGAGCATCCATCACGGGTTCCAGTGTGGGTTTGGCTTCCATGGCTCCCATTGGAATTTTGGAGAAATGACATCTTGCATATGATTGCCCTTCTACTTGGGAAGCCGATTGGGCCGTCACGACAGACGCTGGATAAAAAGGTAATCTCTATTGCCCGTATCTGTGTTGAAATTGATTTAAACAATCCTATTCCAGATTCTATTGAAATACAGTTTGGATCAACCAAATGGGTTCAAAAACTTGACTATGAAGCTCTTCCATTTCGTTGTCGGATTTGCCATGAATATGGCCACTTACAAAGAAAATGCCCTAAGTTTGTCCTGCTCGTGGCTTCAAATCCTGGGCCCTATCGAGCTGTACAAAATATGGATAAAGGAAAAGCCTCGATAAAGGAGGGGGATCAGGATAAGGAAGGCTTTGTTACGGTAAAACCTCAAAACAAAGGAAGAAAGGAAAAAAGAGACATTAAGGATAACCAGCCAGATGCTCAGCTCAACCGTTTTGAAATTCTAGAGAATCTTGATTAGTGCATGGAGATACCTGAAACATCGCTACCTGTTATAGATATAACAAGACCAAATCAGTTGTCTCTTCATGAGGTGGAACCAAGGGAACCAGATATAGGGGTTTTAAATGAATAACAGAGGGCTTGGGTTCTGAGTATAGGTGATATGGTTGGCCCTAGCCCTGGAAGTGAAGTTATCTTAGAAAATGGCACAGATTTAGATATGCCCTCTCCTACCCAGGCACTGATGCAATCATCCATGGACTGTAAAACTCCTATGGTGTTGGGATTGCAACATAAAATAATTTAAAAAAATGCTTCAGATAAGAATATGAAGGTGGGTCGAAAGAAAGACCAGGATAAAATTAAGTTAATGGGGGAGACTTTGGTAGAGTCAAGTTTGGTGAGAATATTGGACTCCCATTTTTATAACCCCCAAAAATGATTATACTTTCATGGAATGTAAGGGGGTTGAACAGCATCCCCAGACAAAAATTTGTTCATGATTTGATTCGTGTTCATTCTTCGAATGTGGTTTTATTTAGGAGACTAAATTAGCTATTGATAGTTTTTTCAATATTGCTCCCAAGTTGTGGAGAAAGGGGCAATGTCAGTGTATTGGTGCATGTGGATATGCTGGTGGCCTTGCTTGTTTATGGGATCTAGTTAAGATCTCTCCTCTTACCTATATTTCTAGCAAGTGGTCTATTTCGATGATCGGGCATGATAATGAATCTGGTGAGACCATCCTACTTACAAATGTGTATGCTCCTATTGATTACAATGGTAAAGTGAATTTATGGGAGCACATTGGCTTTGTGAGAAGTCTGGCTCCCCTGTACCCATGGATTTTGGCTGGAGACTTCAATTCTATCACTTGTCTGGAGGAAAAACATGGTGGGATTGATCGTCTTGAGCCTTTTTCTTCTGTATTCAATGCTCATATCCAAGCCTTGAACTTGGTTGACATCAAGCCGGATAATGGGATATTTACCTGGCATAATAGAAGATGTGGGGAATATTCCATTTCAGAGAGATTGGATAGGTTTCTGATCTCTAGTTTTTGGATTGGCAATAATAGAAGCACTAGTTCTGTGATTCTGGAGGGTAGAGGATCTGATCATTGGCCTATCAAACTCTCTACTCTGTATTTAGGGCTAAAAAAGAATCCCTCATTTAAGTTTCAACTTATGTGGCTGCGAGATCCTAAGCTTCATGATTTCATGCGAGGCTGGTGGACTAATGGCAAACCTCCTCATGGCACCGCTATGTACTCCTTTATGAAGTGGCTTCAATTTGTTAAGAATAAATTGAAGATATGGAATAGACTAAATTTTGGGAACCTTTCCTTGGCTAATCTGGCAGCTCTTAGGAGGGTGGAAGAAGCCTCAAGGAAGATTAGAGATCAGGGACTCACAGAGGAGCTTCTTGTTGAGGAATTTGAGGATGTAAAAGACCTTGCTAAATGGAACTGGGGGAAGAAATTTTTTGGAAACAAAAAGCTTGAGTAGATTGGCTTCAGGAAGGGGATAGGAACACAGCCTTCTTTTATAACTTTGTTAAGGCTCATCGTAATGGTAACCTGATTACCTCTTTTGTTAATTCTCAGGGTGCCCTACTTTCTTCTTTTAGGGATATTTTAGAAGAGACTAAGAGGCATTTTTCCTCTCTCTTCAAGGAGGATGCCCTCTCAGATGATGAGGAAGAAAAACTTATTCTAAACTGTATTCCCTCGATTGTTTCTAGAGAGATGAATGAGCACTTGATGGATCCAATTTCCCTTGAGGAGCTGAAAAGTGTTGTATTCAAGATGAAAAAGGGGAAAGCCCCAGGTCCATATGGATTCCCGATTGATTTTTATCAAGAGTTTTGGGAGTTAATAAAATTTGACCTTTTGGAAGTGGTCCGTGAGTCCCAAAAGAACAAACAGATGCTAAGGGCCCTAAATGCTACCTTTGTGGTGCTTATTCCCAAGAAAGAGGGAGTGAATTCCCTGGATATGTTCAGGCCTATTGCTCTCTGTAATGTTGTATATAAGATCATCACAAAAATTATTGCTGAGAGGCTAAAGATATGGTTGAGCAAAATCATCTCTGAGGAGCAAGGTGGGTTTGTTGTTGGTCGACAAATCATGGATGGGGTTGTTATTGCTACAGAAGCTATTCACTCAATGGAAACTTCTAAGGAGAAAACTATGTTCATTAAGTTGGACATGGCAAAAGCCTATGACAGAGTTATATGGTCCTTTCTTCAAAAATTTCTTGCTGCTTTTGGCTTTGAGGAGGAATGGATTAGATGGGTGATGAGTTGTATTTCTTCTTCCTAATTCTCTGTTCTTGTTAATAACGAGACAACGGAGCTGTTTGAGGCCTCAAGGGGATTGAGGCAAGGATATCCTCTATCTCCTTATTTGTTTATCATTATGGCATAAGGGTTGGGCAGATTACTCAAGTCTCAGGTCAGGCATGGTCTCATTCAGGGGTGGAAGTGGGATAATAGTTTGCCACCTATTTCCCACCTTCAATTTGTTGATGATACTTCTTTGTTGGGAGTTGCCACTATCAAGGAAGCTGGAAACATTAGACAGTCTCTTGACATATATCTTGGTGCTTCTGGACAGGTGATTAATGAGGACAAGTCCTTTATTTTCTTCTTCAATACCCCCCCTCTTATTCAAGCCGGGATTGCTCGCATTCTAAGATTCCAGGTCGGGACTCCCCCCTTCATTTATCTTGGGATCCCGATTTCATCTCATCCTCTGCCTAGATCTTCTTGGCAGTCTATACTTGATAAGTTTAGAAGGAAGGTAAATCACTGGATTGTCATATGGCTATCCTCTGCAAGTAGAGTATTGCTTTTAAAATCTATTATTCAAGCTTTACCCATTTACAGATGTTTTGTGCAAACAACTCCTTCTCGTTTCATCAAGGACATGGATGCTCTGTCAAGACAATTTTTGTGGTCTGGAAAACTTGATAAATATAAATGGAGTTTGGTTAGATGGGATTCCATTTGTAGGCCGGTTCAAGAGGGAGGCCTTGGGTTGCGACGAGCAACTCTTTCTGGGCAGGTTTTGGCTACAAAACTTTATTGGAGATGGTGTACCTCTCAAGATCAGATTTGGGCTAAAATATTATCTTATAAATACTTGAGAGGCATTTCTGAGGCAGATATCCCTAGAGCTAGTTTGTTTGGGAAATGTTCTATTATCTGGGACACTCTGAAAAGAGGAGCTAATTTAATTAAGCAAGGTTTGTTCTAGATTTGCAATTGGGGATCAGATGTTCTTTTTTGGGAGGATTATTGGGATGGCCACCCTCCTATCTTGACTCAATATCCCAGGTTACATTCCCTAAGCATTTTTTTCTTGGAAGCAGGCTGGTCTCATGTGGAGGACTTAAAAAAAATCCAATATTTTGGAAATATGGAGATGTACAAATGGAAAGATCCGTAGGAATGGCCCCAAGGGGGATTGGCCGAGGATAGAGAGGTGCTTGCTCTTATTCTTGTAGGGAGGTACTGTTCTTCATTAAGGGATAAATACATTCTGGCTTGGAACCCTAATCCCAAGGGAACCTACTTTGTAGCCTATGGTTATCAAGTTCTTGATAAGCAAAAGTTCGGGAGTCTCCCTGTCACATGGTGGAAAAAGGTGTGGAATAGATTTGCTTTTCTAAAATATAACTTTTTTCTCTGGTTGGTAGCTCGTAATAAATGCCTCACTTGGGATAACTTGAGGAAGAGGGGATTTCAGGGTCCCTCTTTATGTGTCCTTTGTGGTAAGAATGAGGATGACTCTTCTCATTTATTTTTCCAATGCTCCCTTACTAGAGACATTTGGCATTGTTGGTGGAGTGCTTGGAACCATCCTTGTTTTCATGTGCTCTCCCTAGTGGAGTTTTGGAGTAGTCTGGGTAGACCTCCGACCAAGGCCCCCTTCCTCCAAGTGGCTTGGAATTTGGGCCCTTCTTGCATCATCTGGCAGATTTGGCTCGAACAAAACCAACACATTTTTGAGGGAAGTCATTTGGTTGTTCAACAGATCTAGCAAAGGATCCTGTGTATGGTTCAAGAAACTATCCATAGTAAATGTGATGTGGACCCTCATTTGGACTCTAGGGAGGAGAAGGTATGACAGGCCCTTGGTTTTTTTGGGGTTGGTGTGAATTCTTCTAGCCCTAGTAGGATTCCTCAGCTTAGCAAGAAGGTTAGGAGAGAGGGTAAATGGAGACTGCCCCCTAGAGGAGTTTTAAAAATTAATACTGATGGGTCGTCCAGGGGCAATCCTAGACATGCTAGAATTGGTGGTGTTGGGAGAGATTCTATTGGCGTGGTTAGTTTTTTCTTTTCCATTTATAAAGGTGTTCACTCCAACAATCTTATGGAAGCTCTAGCAATACTTGAGGCCTTGCAAAGGGGTTTTTCTATTGGCTAGCATAGGATTCTTTGCGAGTCTGACTCTCAAATTTTGGTTAATCTTTTAAATAACAAAAGAGTGGAGGATGTTAATTGGCAGTTGGCCTCTGTGACCATTCAGATTCTCATAATGAGTGAAGAGTTCGAATTTATATCCTTTGTGCACATTCCAAGGGAATGGAATGGGGTTGCTGATTACCTGGCCAAAAGGGCTTCTAAGCTATTGGATACTCAGAGTATTGATAACTGGGAGAGTCTCTCGTCTAGGGATTCTCAACACCTATGGGAGTTGATCCATAAGGATGTTCAGACTTAATGTGGTTTGTTTTTTTTGGTTTTCTTTGGGAGTTGACCTTGTTTGGTGATTTAGCCTGTCTTGTTGCTTATTTGAGTCCTGGGTGGGGGCTCAGCTGTACTTTGTAATCCAGAATTTTTATCAATAAATTTTTACCCCTTTATTTAAAAAAAAAAAAAAAAGTATCTAGCCAAAAGTCAACAATTTAATTTGGTTAACCATTTAGAATAAGACTTTGACTTAAGAAATATTTTGTAAGAGAGGCTTGATGGGCCTAAAATGGTGTGTGCTCTATTATGGGATGGGAGAACGTATTGATCATCTTCTATTTTGGTTTCCATTTTTTGGTTGGATCTAGGAGCAAGGTGAAATAATATTTTATTTACCTTTGCCTGGTGATGTCTCATTGGAGTAGTTCTTAAATCTGTGGGGATATAGGGGGTTGGTGGATAGTCTACCCTTATAGTCCATTATTTCAAGATCTTCACTATGTTTTAGGTGTATTTGGAGTGAAATAGGTGCATTGTCTATGATGAGCGCTCATTGAGGGAGTTAATTCTCTTGAGAATTTTACTCAATATTAGAGAGGTTAGAAGAGAAATCAAAGGTTTTCAACTTATGCCCGAATATAATGACTTATTGGATATTCTTGGGATTGTGATTTCTAGGTGGGTTCAATCCCAATATTTATGGAATTGGATCTCAATAATAAGGAAGGTTCCTCCAAATAAGTTGTACAAGAGAGGAAAGTTGAAGCCACCACCAATTGGTTGGGTTAAGGTTAACATTTATAGTTCTACACGTAGCAATCCAATGGAGGTAGGTATTGTAGGGGTGGGTTTTACGCACAAATGGATGATGGTTTTTGACTTCCATTGGGGAAATAAGAGGAACAACAACATGGTGGTAAAGGCCATGGATATCTATGAAGGCTTAGCCATGGATATTAAGCAAGGATACTTAATAATTGAGGTGGATTTTGACTCTCAATTCTTAATTAATAGGTTGAATAAGTAGGTGGAGGGGGAAAAATGGAATGGAGGGTCTAGTGGATCTTGGATAATATTATGGGTTAAAAAATAAAGCTTATATAAAATTTCTCCATGTGGTAAAGTAAAATAAATAAGCTACAAATAGAGGACTAATTGAGGAATAGAGAGAAGTCATCATTGATGGGATTATGGTTAGAGGAAAATCCTAGGGGAAGATTATATGTACTTGCAAGTTTTGCTTTGATAGGAATACACCAATTATGGTGAAGGAATAAGTACCAACATGGCAACTCTTGGGAGGAGATAGTATGTATGGACAATGATATTGAATTCCTCAATGTTTTAAGATTGTATATTTTTTGAATCAATAAGTATGTGGGAAGGTCAAGATAGGACACAAATATAACAATGGATATTAGTAGGATGAGCTGGTGGAGCTATAGGAATTTGCAATCACCATTAGTAATTAAGACCTCACAAATGTGGTTTTGAGAGGATATGTATTATACAATAAAAAAATGATGCTTTTATCTTGTTTCAATTCTAACAAGTCCTCTTTTCATATGTCATTATGTTATTTCATGTAGCAATGATTTTTTGTGTATTTTTTGTCTATTCTCTAATTAGACATTTAGCCTTCATAGAATTATAGGCATGCATATGTAGAGGTACTTCGAGGCTGTGGCCCATGTATGGAAGGCCTCATGATTATGTAATATGGTTTTTGTTTAACAACATTTACTTTTTTTTTGCCAACCAAAAAAAATATTCTTCTAAGTGTTGTGCTTGTAAAAAATGTTATATGCACATATAGTCCATAGTATATAGTTAGCTCTAAAAACAAGAAAGAGAACATGTATACTTGAACCTAAAGTGGAGAAGATTTTGAAATTTAAATCATTATAGTAATCAAATATAAGAGGTTAAATGAATGGTATTGAAATAAAAGAGGATATAAAGGTCTAAATACATTATTTTTAATATTCAAACATTTCATATTTACAAAGAAATAATGACATGGTGATATATGAAGTTTGCATTTAAAGGGAAGACAAATATAATTCCTACTAATGCTAAATTTTTTTATTTATTAAAATTATAGTTTATCATGGAGATTCTCACCATAGATACTCATTTCTAAAAAAATCAAGATCTCAAAATATTGTAAAGGTATATGTATTTAGACATCTTGAATGAACATATTATATTTTTATAAAATATGTTACAAACGTATTGTTTAAGGATGATTATATTCATAAATCCTTAAATTTATTACCTATTAATTAAGGATTATATTACATCAATAATTAGATAATTAATAAATGAGATTAATGTAATGAAAACACCGAGAGATTTTTCTTCTCCCATCAAACACGCATGCTCAGGGGCATTGCTATGGTAGCCTTCATTGAAGAAAACCTTGGATAGGGCATCGATGACCTCCTACATCTGCTGGACCATGGATGCCAGGGTGTTCAGAACAAAATGTTTGAGGACAAAAATGTTGGATTGAGGACCCTTAGCTTGAGGGTCTAAGATAACGGTTGTGGAACTTCCCTCCCCAAGCTTGTTCCTTAGTCTTGTAGAGGATCGTTTGGATCCCTCTGCTTCCTCAATATTCAGTTTTCTCCTCACTCCTCCACCAGTGATTGACACCTCCAGCTCACGCTTCTTAGCAGAGGACCTAGAGTGGGTCTTGGGTATCTTGGGCCTGGAACTAAGGGTCTTAGCAGGGGGAAAAGCAGGGGTTTCAGGTTGGGGAGAGGTGGTAAAGGAAAATTTGTAAATCACCTTGAACAGGCTCTGGTGCATAGGCATTGTTGTGCCTTTATTTCTATGACAAGAAATGATGGTGTAGTTCATGGAATTCAAGAGAAATTATGGGATGCTAATGGGGTTGATGTCACGGAAGAAGTTTATGAAGGCATAGTGTAATATTAGAAGAACCTTGTCGAGGTCCTCTGCTATAATGAATTCCATGACATTTTTCATTATAGAGTTCCACGGGGCAGGGAGGTCCATCTGCAAGGAGAAATCTATCCTTTGCACAAATTAATTTATAACCAATCAAATAATATGCAGACACGATAAGAATCGAATACGAAATAATGAAACACAGTGAACGAATTTAATTATCAAGCCACTCGAGGTGGGCACACCCTTGCCGATAGGCAGATTACGAAATGCAAGTGAATAAAATAAAACAAGATGATGGATCCAATAAACTATTGGATCGATATATATATATATTAATTAATAACTCTTGGAAGCGTCGGCTCAGCTATGTTTGGACTGCAACATGACTCCCCTCCTCGGAAAGCTTTGTCCTCAAAGCTGGAAATGACTGGAATATACTTTCAGGTTCCCATGTGGCATCCTCCTCTGGTAAATCTTGCCATTTAATGAGAAATTCGTGAATCTGACGGGATCTCAGTTTTCGGATTCTATGTTGTAGAATATCTTCTGGTTGGAGATGTATGCGTCCTTCCTCATCAAGCACTGGTAATTCGGATTGACTTTGTACTTTCTGACCAATTACTTTTTTGAGACATGAAACATGAAATACCGGGTGTATTCGTGAAGATGTAGGTAGCTCTAATTGATAGGCTACTTCTCCAATGCGGCGCACAATTTTGTAAGGACCATAGAATCGTGGAGCCAACTTCTGGCTGGACTTTATCTTTAATGAGGCTTGTTTGTAAGGTTGCAACTTGAGGAACACCCAATCTCCTATATTAAAAGTTCTCTCTGATCGGTGCAAGTCTTGTTGTTGTTTCATACGATTCTGTGCTTGGACCAAATTCTCTTTGAGGATGGTAAGCGTAGACTGCCTTTGTTGGAACCAATCATCCACTTTAGCTACTTGAGATGATCCCTGTACGTAATCTGCAACTTTTGGAGGTTTGGTGCCATACAATGCTTCGAATGGAGACATCTTAATTGAGTAATGGTAAGAAGTGTTGTACCACCATTCCGCTAATGCTAACCAATGGCTCCATTGGTATTGTTTATCTTGAGCAAAACATCTTAAGTATGTACCCAAACATTTGTTAACTACTTTTGTTTGACCATCTGTCTGTGGATGGTATGCTGAAGACATGTTCAATTTGGTACCACTAAGTCGAAATAATTCCCGCCAAAAGTTACTAGTGAAAATGGGATCTCTATCACTTACAATATTCTTTGGCATACCATGTAATTTGAAAATTGAATCCATAAATACCTTTGCCACCTTGCTTGCGGAAAATGGATGTTGTAAAGCTTGAAAGTGAGCATATTTGGATAACCGGTCTACGACGATGAAGATTACTGTCCTGCCTTCTGATTTTGGAAGACCTTCAATGAAATCCATGGATATATGTTCCCACTGTCGTTCAGGGATGGGTAATGGTTGTAATAATCCTGGTGATTTGACTGTTTCTCCTTTATTGCGCTGGCAAACTTCACATTCTGCTACCCATTGTTTGACTTCTGCTTTTAATCCTTTCCAACAAAAGGATTGTTTGACCCTTAAATATGTCTTCAAAAATCTTGAATGTCCTACTGATGGAGAAGCGTGTGATTCGTCGAGGATCTTTGATTTGAGTTCTGAATTATGTGGAATGTAAATGCGGTTCTTCTTTCGGAGGATGTTATCTTCATAAGAGAACAAAGGGTGTTTGGAAGACCCTATAGATAATTCATGAATTATCTGGGCAGTTTCACTATTGGACAACCATTCAATTTGTAATTGAGTTACCCATTGGGAACAAGGACCTGAAATAGCATTGATGACTACTTCATCTTCATATTTTCTGGACAGCGCATCGGCAGCTATATTTTCCTTCCCTTTCTTATATTCAATAACGAAATCATAGCCCAGAAGTTTGGTTAACCACTTATTTTGTTCTGGATAAGAAAACCTTTGCTCCAAAAAATGCTTGAGGCTACTATGATCTGTTTTGATAATGAAGCGGCTACTGATTAGGTAGTGTCTCCATTTTTCTACTGCATGAAGAATAGCCAACATTTCTTTTTCATATGTTGATCTTCCCAAATTTTTTCCGGAAAGTTGTTTACTTTCAAATGCCAATGGATGACCTTCTTGCATTAATATAGCCCCAATTCCTGTTCCTGATGCATCACATTCGATAATAAATGGTTTGTGAAAATTGGGAGTTGCTAAGACTGGAGTTGTACACATGGCTTGCTTAAGAGCTTCAAAAGCTAAAGTAGCCTCTTCCGACCAACGAAAAGCATCCTTTTTTGTGAGTGCCGTGAGAGGTGCTGCAATCTTACCATAATTCTGTACAAACTTGCGATAGTAGCCCGTGAGACCCAAAAAACCACGAAGTTTCTTGATGGTTTTAGGTAAAGGCCACTCTTGAATTGCCTTAATTTTATTGGGATCGACTTTGACACCCTCATGTGAAACTATATGACCAAGATACTCGACTTCTTGAACACCAAATGAACATTTGGAGCGTTTAACAAATAATTTTTCTTTGTGTAGGATGTGAAGGGCTTTATCCACATGATGTAAATGGTCCGTCCATGTTTTGCTGTATATGAGAATATCATCAAAAAAAACTAACACAAACTTACGGAGGAGTGGACGAAACACTTGGTTCATGAGACTTTGGAATGTGGATGGAGCGTTAGTGAGACCAAAAGGCATAACCAAAAATTCATAATGACCTTCATGAGTACGAAAGGCCGTTTTGGGAATATCTTCTTCTCTAACACGGATTTGGTGAAAGCCAGAGCGAAGGTCTAATTTTGTAAAAAATTTTGCACCATGCAACTCATCTAATAGGTCATCTATGACAGGGATAGGAAATTTGTCCTTGATAGTGAGTTTATTGAGAGAACGAAAGTCAGGACACATACGCCAAGAGTTATCTTTTCGTCTAGCCAGGACTACAGGTGAGGAATAAGGACTAGTGCTGTGACGAATGACTCCATGATCCAACAAATCCTGAACGATCTGTTCGATTTCTATCTTTTGTGGCTGAGGATAGCGATAAGGACGACTGTTAGGTGGGACACTTCCTGGCATCAAATGGATGGCATGATCATGAGATCGTTTAGGTGGTAATCCTTGAGGTTCTTGGAAAACCTCGTCGTAATGTGTGATGATATCTTGTAACTCAGGTGCAATAATATCCGAAGTTGCTGACGATTGTTTTTCCAAACAATTAATTTGAGCTATAAACCCATATCCACCCTTTTTTAACATCTTTTCCATACTATGAGAGCTCACCATTTGTGTTGGAGGAGTAGTAATGCCTTGTAAGTGAATGACTCGTCCATTTTCCTTCCATTCCACAAATAATTTTTTGAAGTTGAAGCTAACTGTGTCTAATGTTTCCAACCATTCAACCCCCAAAATGACATCAAAATTTCCCAAATTCATGACAAAAAGGGAGCCTAACCAGGTATAAGTTCCCATATTTATGGAAACTTGAGATGTGCGACCCACGCATTGTGCGTTCACCCCGTTGGCCACTAAAACCTGGAATTTGTCTTTGTTGGAAGAGTTAATGAATAAATTCAAGGCTTTTGCTGTTTTGATGTCGATAAAATTGTGGGTGCTACCAGAATCAATTAGCACATTCACCTTTTTCTGGCGGAGAAAACCTGGTACCTTGATGGTATGGTGGGCGGTTAAACCCATAAGAGCATGCACTGAAATTGCCATTGTATCCTCTTCTTTTTCGTCTATAGTACCTGGTAGGTCTTCTGGCATAGGTTCTTCTGATTGGTAAGGTTCATCCTCTTCCCCTTCACCTTGATCACCTTCAATATGAAAGTTTTGTTTTTGGGCACAAGCTTGTTCCCTGGGGTGATTAGTGCGACATTTATAACAAAAATATCTTGATGTTTGATCATTTCTACGGAAGGAATTGTTGCGGTATGAAGGACGACTATATGTTTCCCGTTGTGCAGACAACTGATGTCTCTTCTCGGCCAACTTGGCTATTCTTATACAACTGTTCAACATGGTTGGATCGTGCATGTCTACCTCCACTCGAATACTTTCTTTCAAACCATTGCGAAAGGCACCTACCACTGTGTCGGGATTAAGGTCTGAAGTGTATGGTAGTAAACTGGTAAACTCTGAAACGAATTCACTAACTGACCCTTTTTGTTTAAGAGATAACAATCTTACTGTGTAGGATGATGTAGCTCCGTCGTCAAATCTTTCTAAAAAAGAGGTAGTGAATTTTCTCCAGGTAATAATAGCTACATTCTCTTTTTTAAGCCATACAAACCATTGGTAGGCCTCAGTGCCTAATTTTGTTGCAGCGAAAGGAACTTTATCAATTTCCTTAATTTGATATAAGTCAAGGATGCCTTCCATTTTGGCTAACCAACCACGAGGATCATGACCTTCAAAAGTGGGCATATCAATTCGTGGAAAGTTAATATTAGGGCCTCTTGGTTGGTGATAACCCGTGTCCCTTTCTTGATTTTGGTTATACCGTTGTCGTTGATAGGGATCCCTGTAATTATCCGAATCACCTCGTTGTTGTTGCCAATCATCATTAGGATCGACATTTTCTTCATTCTGTTGGGCATGGGAGTGATGTTGGGGATTAGTATTGGGATTAGGTTGTTTTTGTGTTTGCACAAGTTTTTTTAGGGTGATACCCATGTCGTGTAGACTCTCTAGTATGCTTTGAAGAGACTCCCTATCAGACATGGCTGAATTACTTGAGTCTCCTTGTGTGATGTTTTCGGGAGTTGGGGAAGGATTAGTAGCCATAGGATCTACTAGGGGATGATGTGGATTATAACTACCAATTTTAAAAGGAGAAGGAGAATTTTTAGTACCTGGGCTGCGGTTAGCTCTTCTTATGTAGGTATTGGTCATTTTCGAGCTTGATAATCGACCGTCAGGACCTTTTTTCCACTGTTTGCTCATGCACTTGTTAACATAGCCCGCTGAGGATTCCGCTTCAACTTCCGCAATTTAGCAAAAATTTGGGATCCGCTTTAACTGTCACTCCAACTGTGACGCGGATGTGAGTGTGGATGGCTTCTTTGTGACAGCTTTAGACCACCTTGACTGCAATTTTGACCACTTTGCTTGACCACACTTTGAAGAAATGACCCAGTTAACCTGTAATTAAGACACCAACAAGACCAACGAACGAGCGGAGGACTCAAGGACGAATTAGGAAACCAACAATACCAACGAACGAGCGGAGGGGCTCAGACCAACGAACGAGCGGAGGACTCAAGGATGAATTAGGACACCAACAAGACCAACGACGAGGGACTCAAGGACGACAAGCGAACGGAGGACGCGGTAACGACGACAAGGACACGACAATCGAGATGAGGACACAACGATCGAACGTAAAATGCGGATGATCGACGGAGGACACGATGACAAGGACGACCATGGATGGATGACACGTTTCCAACTACACGACGAAAACCAACTGAGAACCCCAAAGACGACACACGCGCGAGAAATCACGGGGAATGTGACCGAAGTCACAAACTATGAAGTGCGCGGAGGACCTTATAAAAACCTGAATCGCTGTCCCACAGCGAATGTGGGATATATATCCCGTAAAAAAAATTTAAAAATTTAGGCGTACCTTAGACAAACTGTTAATTAACCGAAATACTGAGCTGTGATTGGCCGAATTTGATAGGACGACAAGCGCTGGTTTTTATTCGAAATTTCACTGCGATTTCAATCCTGGATGCGACGACTGTGATTTGTGCAGCGCGGAGGGTAACCGGAGAGGCGAACGGATGAAGCTTGGCGAGGATCGAACGAACCACAATTGGACTGTGAGGACGCTGTTGTTAACTCGGCTGGGAGACGAAACGTTGGCGAATGTCGAACGAAATGTTGGCGAAGATCGAACGAAACGTTGGCGAAGATCGTGTCTTGGATGCTGTTGTGACGTAAATGCGGAGCAGTTTGCGGGTAACCGAACCGGAACCTGATACCACTTGCAAGGATAAATCTATCCTTTGCACAAATTAATTTATAACCGATCAAATAATATGCAGACACGATAAGAATCGAATACGAAATAATGAAACACAGTGAACGAATTTAATTATCAAGCCACTCGAGGTGGGCACACCCTTGCCGATAGGCAGATTACGAAATGCAAGTGAATAAAATAAAACAAGATGATGGATCCAATAAACTATTGGATCGATATATATATATTAATTAATAACTCTTGGAAGCGTCGGCTCAGCTATGTTTGGACTGCAACACCATCCTTGTCAAGTCGTTCTTTAGCTCCTAGAGATCTTAAGGTTATCCTTAAACTCACACAATTTGACTTCCCAATTATATTATTACATGTGTATGGAGCGGCCCCTCGTCGTTTGCCCAGTTAGGGTTGCTATAAGGTTAATATCAACTAAAATCTCATGCCCGTGGATAACCACTCTGCCCTCATCCCAGGATTCCATAAACTTAGTAGTAATGCTATCATTCAAACCAGAAAACATGTCAAAGAATTGCGTGAACTTCCTCTTAGTAAGGATGGTTTGTGTAGCCGACTCCATGACCACCATACTTGGATCAATGTACATCATCATAATATTGCCTCTGGGATCCTCTAAAACTTGTCTGGTAGCTTGAAGGTAATGCTTGCTCTCAAAAGAAAAAAGGAGGGAAGAGTGGTAATGGTGAGAGAGGACTTTCCATCTTAAACAAAAATTCTCATTAAGGTGAGTGCCAGCTTTGATGGCAATCCCATGCATAACTGCAACCTAGGTGCCATGCTGCATGGCTGATCTAGCATAGGAATTGGGAGCCTTAACGTTCTCCTTCCAGAAAAAATATGAGCTATTATTGGTTTTCATCATGACCGTTTGAGGGATCACATGTCTCACTATGGTGGGTGGGCCTCCCCAAGCCCCAACTCCGCACAATATGCAATTAACAAATTTACCACGAGTCGTAGCCCACTAGAGAATGTCAATCCTTGGGAAACTATCCAACGGAGGCCCTAGGAGTCACTGCCACTTCTTTATAGTCATGTGGTTATCTAGGGAAGATGCCTTGGAAATATTGATATGTTGATATGAGCAATCCTGACGTCGTATGGCCAAATTTCTTGAAATCACAACTTTTGAGAGCTGATTTGTATTAGTGTTCCACATCAGACTTCACATTGTCACTCTCCCTAGAAGATACAATCCATGTCCATCTGGAGGTCATGCGTCCACATGGTCAAACCAACCACATCAACGCCTATGTTTGCCAGTTTGTCTGCCACCTTGTTGGCCTCTCTGAAGACATGTTGAGCCATGTTGTCACCTCTGTTGGTTAAGAGGTTCCTTGCTTCCTTAATGCAAGCCTCAAACTTCCATGGAGGATCCTTATAATTTTTGAGGAGATTGATGATAACTTGGGAATCTCCTTCCATAATTAACCGTCCTTGGACATCCTTAGCTAGGATAAGACCACGCCAAATGGCTCTAGCTTTAGCATCATTGTTGGTTGTGGTGCCCAGGGCCTCAACGAAAGCCAGGAGAAGGTTACCTTGATGATTCCTGATGGTCCTGTCTGCCCCCGCTCTACCAGGATTGCCCTTGGTGGCACCATAAAATTTTAACTTTAGGCATTCATCCGGGGGGGGATCCAACCAACCTCACACCTCAGATTAGTCTTCCTAAGGCCATCTTGGCAGGGTAGACTCAGGGACTAGGCCAGGAGCTTTTCGCCCGAGGGAGTCAAGTAGGGCTCATCAGTGCAATATAGGGAATTCTCCTTAGCAAAGGCAATGATTTTATTAGTGATGTATCTTGGGTACCTAGTTGCCTCATTGAAAATCCTTAGGTTCCTTTCAATCCAAACTTGCCATAGGAAATGGTGGAAAATGATCTTCCAAAAGAATTTTAATCTGGCACTGACAAATGGTTTGGGCCATTGTAGGAGGAACTCAAAAAGGGACTCGGGTTTGACCCAAGTTATGTTGAAAGCTTGGAAGAGGCCATTAAGGATTGTGGTGGCAAATGGGCATTCAATGAAGAAGTGTTGGATGGATTCCCAGTCAGCCCTGCATAAATAACATCTATTGGGGATGGTTAATCCTTTTTTCATCATATTGTCAATAGGAAGAATTTTCCCTTGAACCACAAGCCATGAAAAAAATAATATTTTGGGGATGAGTCTCTTAACCCATACTAACTGAGTTTGGAAGCGAGGAGCCTCAATATGGATTAACAATTTGTACACTGATTTGATTGTGAATTTACCACTTTCTGTCGCAGTCCATCTCATATGGTCTTCTGTCGATCTTGTGGGGACAAATAGATGTAGTAAAATGCTATTGATTTTATGGGTCGCTGTCTCCCACCCTTGATATTCAATGGGCTTCTAATTGGATCTACTCCTATTTTGCCATAATAAATTAGCAACCTTGGGCCCAAAGCCTTCAGTGGTGAGGGTTTTTAGCAGAGCCAAAATAGGATCACCGATTAGGGCTTCTGTTCCTGCCCATCTATCCTCCCAAAATTTGATCCTTCACCCATTTCCAAGGATCCATATTATGCCTTTCCTTATCACTTCCCTACAGGTTAGGATCACTTTCTAGAAGGAGGATACCCATGTTGGAATGGCGTTGTTGAGAAACTCAGTGCCTTGGAGATACTTATGTTTGATGATTGTTGTCCACTCGTTTCTTTCATTGGACATTAATCACTAGGCTTGTTTTGCTATAAGCGCTAGGTTGAGGTGGGAAACTTTCATTAACCCTAGCCCTCTGACATCTTTAGGCCTGCAAACTTTGTCCCATCCCACCAGGTGGATTCTCTGCTTATCTTAAGAGTTGGACCAGAGAAATTTTTATGGTACCTTTTGATTCTCTGATAGACTTTTATCGGTGCTTTGAAAACTAATAAGAAATAGACTAGGATACGTTGAAGGGAAGCCATGGTTAATGTTGCCTTACCTGCCTAGGAAAACAAGTGACTCTTCCACCCTGAGAGCTTCTTTTGGATTCTTTCGAGGACAATGTTCCACATGGGCGTTGATGGAACCCTAGTGAATAGGGGAAGGCCCAAGTAAGAAGTAGGTAGAGTGGAGGTGGAGCACCCTAAAATTTTGGCAATTTTTATTTGTCTTAGAAAGGGAGTGTTAAGGAAATACACTTTGCTCTTGTTAAAATTGGCTTTCTACTCTATCGCATATTTGTAGAGCTTAAGGATATACCTGATGTTTTTTGCCTCTGCCACTGATGCCATAGTCATAATTAGGGTAGAGGATAGAATAAATTGAATAATTAGAAGAACCTACATATACCTATAAGGTGAAATCATTATCAGCAAATGCTACATATTATAGAGACACTAATCATTTGCTTGAACAAGTTACAAAGAATGCAGTATAAAATTAGGAAGAAGAATATGTAGATCCATATTGAAGAATAAAGTCTTTAATACCCAATTAATGTAATATAGAGGGTGTTAGAAATAGAGTATATTCCATGATTTAGGTCATGTAAATATATCTTCCAAGGTATATACTTAGATTACTTTAGGGGTAAGTTATCTAGTTACTTCATACAATGTAATAAATGCTCAAGTGTCAATGTGCAAGTTTTCCCTTGCACAGATATATAGAGTGTTTGCCAAGCATCCTATTTTACCCATATAAGGATGGCCTCATAGATAGATAGATAGATAGATATAGAGTCATATATACAGATAGAGTCAGGGAACATAGTGTAGCTTAGTTCTGTGTGAATAACCATCCATTGGTGATGGGTGCAATGTAGTTTAGTAAATTTATAATGGAGTGTTAATTTCCTCCATAGCTACATTGTAACATTTTATATCATTTTTATTTATTGCATATTTCAGTCATCTAGTAGATTTACTTTATTTCATATTATTTTGCATCTTGTTATTGCTATATCCCAGTGCTCGATACATCAAAAGATAACATTTTAAACTAGTCTAGCCTTAAGTAAAAGGTTCTATCTATGAAGTAGAACTCGTTTATAGCCTACCCTTTAATGGGAGGGTCCATGATTTGGACTATAATTAAAAAGGCTAGTGGTTTTTTTACTATAGGGTTATTCTAGAAAGTCAAAAATGGGAGAAAGAAAATTTTTTGAGATGATGTATGAGATAAGTACTAGCCAATTACATCCTAGTTCCAAAGCCTATGTAATATTTTAGAGATTTTTAATAATGCAAATTGGATCTATGTTAAAGTATTTTGGAAAGAATATGAAGAGGAAATGGGTTTGAGGAGGTGGAAAGACATATTAGTTTGGAGATAGATAGCTAAAGAATATAGGGATAGTTTGATGGTTATTTTGGATTAAAAGAAGTACCTGTGGTTGAAAGAGGAGGATAAATTGGGATGAGGAGACAAAGGATATGGATGGCATTCCATCAAGAAGGGATATAAATTACTCATAGAGGTATTGGTTAGGGAGAGAACAATTTGGAATTACATGTGGAATTCAAGTATCTAGCCAAAAGTCAACACTTTAATTTGGTTAACCATTTAGAATAAGACTTTGACTCAAGAAATATTTTGTAAGAGGGGCTTTATGGGCCTAAAATAGTGTGTGCTATATTATGGGATGGGAAAAAATATTGACCATCTTCTATTTTTTTTTCCCTTTTTTGGTTGGATCTAGGAGCAAGGTGAAATAAAATTTTATTTACCTTTGCCTGGTGATGTTTCATTGGAGCAGTTATTCGATCTGTGAGGATATAGGGGGTTAGTGGATATTCTACCCTTCTAGTCCATTATTTCAAGACCTTCACTATGTTTTAGGTGTAGTTGGAGTGCAATAGGTGCATTTTATATGATGTGTGCACATTGAGGGAGTTAATTCTCTTGAGAATTTTATTGAATATTAGAGAGGTTATAAGAGAAATCAAAGGTTCTCAACTTATGCCCAAATATAACGACTTATTGGATATTCTTGGGATTGTGATTTCTAGGTGGTTTCAATCCCAATATTTATGGAATTGGAGATCAATAATAAGGAATGTTCCTCCAAATAAGTTGTACAAGAGAGGAAAGTTGAAGCCACCACAAATCGGTTGGGTTAAGGTTAACATTTATAGTTCTATACATAGCAATCCAAGGGAGGTAGGTATTGAAGGGGTTGGTCATACACACAAATGGATGATGGTTTTTGACTTACATTGGTAAAATAAGGAGAACAACAACATGGTGGCAAAGGCCATGGATATCTGTGAAGGCTTATCCATGGATATTAAGCAAGGATACTTAATAATTGAGGTGGATTCTGACTCTCAATTCTTAATTAATAGGTTGAATAAGTAAGGAGAGGGGAGAAAATGGAATGGAGGGTCTAGTGGATCTTGGATAATATTATGGGTTAAAAAATAAAGTGTATATAAAATTTCTCCATGTGATTAAGTAAAATAAATAAGCTACAAATAGAGGACTAATTTAGGAATAGAGATAAGTCATCATTGGTGGGATTATGGTTAGAGGAAAATACTAGGGGAAGATTATATGTACTTGCAAGTTTTTCTTTGATAGGAATACACCAATTATGGTGAAGTAATAAGTACCAACATGGAAACTCCTGGGAGGAGATAGGATGTATGGACAATGATATTGAATTCCTCAATTTTTTATGATTGTATATTTTTTGAATCAATAAGTATGTGGGAAGGCAAGATAGGACACAAATATAACAATGGATATTAGTAGGATGATTTGGTGTAGCTATAGGAATTTGCAATCACCATTGGAAATGAAGACCTATCAAATGTGGTTTTGAGAGGATATGTATTATACAATAAAAAAATTATGCTTTTATCTTATTTCAATTCTAACAAGTCCTCTTTTCTTATGTCATTATGTTATTTCATGTAGCAATTATTTTTTATGTATTTTTTGTCTATTATCTAATTAGACATTTAGCCTTCATAGAATTATAGGCATGAATATGTAGAGGTACTTCGATGCTGTGGCCCATGTATGGAAGGCCTCATGATTATGTAATATGGTTTTTTTTTAACAACATTTAGTTTTTTTTGCCGACCAAAAAAAATATTCTTCTAAGTGTCATGCATGTAAAAAATGTTATATGCACATATAGTCCATAGTATATAGTTAGCTCTAAAAACAAGAAAGAGAACATGTATACTTGAACCTAAAGTAGAGAAGAGTTGTTTATCTTACAATGACACTGAGAGGGGGGGTGAATCAGTGTAGTTCTATAAACTTAAATTTATAGCTCTTAATACCACAACAATTAAAACTTATTACTAGATACAACAAGTATAACAAAATAGCATCACACAACACAAGATTTAACGAGGTTCACCAATGTGGCTACTCCTCAAAAATTGACTGCTTGGACTACCATCCAAATATAGCCTTTGCAAAGCACCAACTTTACAATCAATTTACCAGCACCCACAGTAAGGAGCACCAACCCCTTATTTATCTATATCAACAGAAAGGAGCACCAACCCCTTATTTATCTACACCAACAAAAAGGAGCACCAACCCCTTATTTATCTACACCAACAGAAAGGAGCACCAACCCCTTATTTATCTGCACCAACAGAAAGGAGCACCAAACCCTTATTTATCTACACCAATAGAAAGGAGCACCAACACGTTATTTATCTACACCAACAGAAAGAAGCACCGACCCCTTATGCCAAGCTGCAACCTAGACTTCAATTTGAATCTATAAGTTTGACAATAAGATACCTTTGCTTTTGCAAAACCGTGACTAGTCTTCTTCACCTATGCATTCTCTATGCACTCTGCTCTCTCTGCACAATCACTTCACACACTTTGCTTCGTTACAGTCGAACTTCATGATTGTCTTCTCCCTTTTGTGCACTCTTCTCTCTTTGTGAATTTCACACTTAGCATGATTTGACATGACTTGCTCTCTGTGCACAACGACCGTATTTCACACACATTTGACCATCTAATCAATTCTCCAAACCGCCCTCCTTTTATAACAATATTTTTTATGATGAAAACCCTAATCTTAGTCGGTTGTAAATCCTAATATTAGTCGGCTTTCATAACAACTGTAAACCCTAATTTTAGTCGATCATCATCGATCTTCATCGACTTCAACTCAAGAAGATGTTCGGTTTATCCAACGCTTGATGATTTCATTCTGGACAGACCCTGAATCGCCATACTAACTTTTGATCACTCTTCGTATTTCAATAGTATGAAATCACTCTGTAACTTCCCCTATAAATGTCGTAGTGATGTTGGTCCACTGTTATACTTATCATTTCAGTCGAGTTCTCCTTCTTGACTTGTGCATTTATGACCTGTCATGAAATCGTGACATTTATGCCTCTATAGCTTCTTTTGTTGTTGTTGCCATGAAAATACATGTCACGATATCGCGACACTTTCACCTCCGTATGCTTTATCTATTCTTTTGTCATGATATCTCAAAATTTTTGCCTCCACAGACTTCGTCTTTTATTTTATCACAATATCGTTACATTTTTGCCTTCGTATACTTCATCTTTACTTTTGTCATGATATCACGACACTTTTGCTTCCATAGACTCTGACTTTGCTTTTGTTGCGATATCGTGACACTTCTACCTCCGTAGTCTTCAACTTAGCTTTTGTTGCGAAATCATGACACTTCTGCTTTCGTACTTAGCTTCTTTGCTTTTGTCATGAAATCATGACACTTCTGCCTTTGAAGTCTTCTTCTCTGCTTTTGTCGCTAAATCATGACACTTCTGCTTCTGTACTTTACTTCTTTGCTTTTGTCATAAAATCATGACACTTCTGCTTTCGAAGTCTTGCTTTCTACTTTTGTCATGAAATCGTGATAGTTCTACTTCCGTACACTTCCTCTCTTTCTTTTGTCATGAAAATGCGACATGTCATGATATCACGACACTTTTTAAGCTTACTTTCTCTCTCCTATTTAGTCGTGAAAATGCGACGTTGCGAAATTGTGACACTTTTCTTACTTGTTCTCTTTCTTTGAACTTGTCGCAAAATTGTGACATGTTTTCCTACTTTCTCTTTCTCTTCCAACATGTCATGAAATCGCGACAATTTTTCCACTTGCCTTTTTCTCTTCCAACATGTCACAAAATCGTGACAGTTTTTCCTGCTTTTTCTCTCTCTTCCAACATGTCACGAAATCGTGATAGTTTTTCTTGCTTTTTCTCTCTTCCAACATGTCATGAAATCATGACAGTTTTTATTGCCTGTTGTATATGTCGCTATATCACGACACTTTTCTTACTTGTCTATTTTTCTTTGATATTTTGCATATGGGCCACTTTGGTCTTCTTGGAAAATCACTGTACATACTCTGAATAACCTTTGAACTCCTGTCTTATGCATCTGAACAACTTTGAACTTCCTGTTCACTGCATCAACAGATCTATCTGACCGTGTTGACAACAATGACAATACTATTGCTGCACCTTGCTCAACAATCTCCCCCTTTGGAATTTTTGGTAACACATGTGCAATTTCCTGTAACTCTTCTCCCCCTTTGACAATAATACCAAAGGGCTACTGCAGACTCCCCCGAGTCCATGCACAACATTCTCAGGAAAAATTTATTACACTTAGCAAAAATCATGAACATGAGCAAAAATATAATCAAATACTTAAATGCTCCCCCTAAGAATGTGATCCTTGTAGCTAGTCAATTCTTGGGAAGTGTGACCACTCCCAATTTATTATGAAGGTACTCAAAAACTTCCTTGGGAAATGGTTTTGTGAAGATATCTGCTACTTGCTCTGTAGTTGGAAAAAAATCCAACTTAACCTCACCTTTCGCAACTTTCACCTTCAAAAAGTGATACCTAATAGCAATGTGTTTTGTGCATGAATGCATAACTAGATTCTTGGAGATGTTAATGGCACTGGTGTTATCACACTTAACTAATATTGGCTCACTGAAGCTAATACCAAGATATTTCAGGGTTTGTTTCATCCACAATACCTACGTACAATATGTTGTCATTACAATATATTCTGCCTTTGCTGTCAATAAAGAAACAGACTCTTGTTTCTTACTGTGCCACAAGACCAATCTGTCTCCAAGATAGAATGCACCTCCACTGGTACTCTTTCTGTCATCGACACCTCCTACCCAATATGCATCTGAATACAAAATAAGAGTGAAGTATTTACCTTTCGGATACCATAACCCATACTCCATAGTACCCTTGAGGTACCGAAGAATCCTCTTCACTACTGTCACATGAGTCTCCTTGGGATTAGCCTAAAATTGTGCTACCATGCATACTGCCTGCAAAATATCTAGTCTGGTAGTTGTCGTGCACAGTAAGCTCCCAATCATAGATCTCGTACATGGTTTGATCAACAGTGGAGATTTATCATCCTTGCTCAACTTGCAACTCCGTCATCATGGGAGTGCTAACTAGCTTACAATCCTCCATTGTGAACTTTTTTAACATCTCTTTCACATATTTAACTTGAGAAATAAATATGCCCTTCTTATTTTGATTAACTTGCAACCCGAGGAAATACGAAAGTTCACCAATAATTGAAATTTCAAATTCTTTTTGCATCTTATTTGCTAAATATTTACACGACTCATCTTTGTTGCTGCCAAATATGATATCATCTACGTATACAACAAGAACAATAAGATGCCCATTTTCTAGTTTGGCATACAAATTACTATCCACCATACCTTTCTTAAACCCTTGTTGAGTGAGATAGTTGTCTAGCCTTGCATACCATGCTCAAGGTGCCTATTTTAAGCCATATAATGCTTTCTTCAACTTGCAAACCAAGTTGGGATCATCACCAAGTTGGAAACCATCTGGTTGCTCAATATAAACCTCTTCTTCAAGTTTCCCATTCAAAAATGCTGATTTCACATCCATTTGATAAACTTTGAAATTCTTGTAGACTACTAAAGCCAAAAACATTCTAATTGCCTCTAGTCTAGCTACTGGTGCAAAATTTTCCTCAAAGTCAATGCATTCAACTTGTGCATAACCCTTACATACCAATCTTGCTTTATTTATGACTATTTTTCCATCTTCATTCAATTTGTTTCAAAAAATTCATTTAGTCCCGATTATATTTTTATTTGTAGGTCTAGGTACTAACTCCCAAGTTTTGTTTTTCTTGATCTGATCTAATTCTTCATTTATTGCCTTCATCCAACTTTCATCTTTGCTTGCGTCAACAATATTTTTGGGCTCAATGCTGGATAATAGAGAGTAGTTACTTACTACTCTTCTTCTTGTCTGAACACCAACTTTGGGGTCTCCAATTATTTGCTCTCTAGGATGATTTTTCTGCCAGCTACCTATTTTGAATTTCTTATTTTCTTCCACTTCTAAATCACAACTTAAATCATCTGAGTCAATTTTCTACATCTTTTCCATTTCATTTTCCTCATCTCCTTCAATAACCTCTTCATAAATTGGGTAGGTCTTTTCACAACTAATTACTCGTTCTCTACCTTCATCAAATTTAACATCAGCACTGTCCACAATTTTTTTTAGCCTCTTGTTGTAGCATTTGTAAGCTTTGTTTTTTGACGAATAACCAACAAAAATACCTTCATCCGCTCTATCTTCAAACTTACCAAGATTATCTTTAGTTATTTTGATGTAGCACTTGCTGCCAAAAACTTTGAGGTATTTTGTTGTTGCCCTTTTACCAAACCACAACTCATAAGGAGTTTTGCTTTCATGTGTTCTCAACATGTACCTATTTTGGATATACACCATAGTATGGACTGCTTCTTTCTAAAATATGTCTGCTACTCTGCTTTCAGCCAACATAGTCCATGCCATTTCCTACACTGTCCTATTCTTTCTTTCTACCACTCCATTCTCGTCGAGGTGTCCTGGCTACTGAAAACTATCTCCTAATACCATATTTTTCATAGTACTCTGTAAACTCCTCTAAAATGAATTCTCCTCCTCTATCTGATCTTAAACATTTGATCCTATTTCCTGTTTCATTCTCAACTTGGTTTTTGAAAGTCTTGAACATTTCAAAAGCTTTTGATTTATGCTTCAAGAAAAATATCCATGTCATTTTGGAATAGTCATCAATGCACAACATAAAATATTTGTCACCATTTATGCTTTGTGTTCTCATGGGTCCACATAAATTAGTGTGTATTAGTTCCAAAGGTTTGCTTGTGTAGTACTCTTTTGTTTTGAATGTGACTCTAGTTTGCTTCCCCTTTTTGCATGAAGCACAAATGTTGTTTGCAAGTTTGCTTATGGTGGGAATATCTCTCACTGCCATTTTTGAGTTGATTTTTACTAGATTATCAAAACTGATATGACCGAGTCTCTTGTGCCACAACCAATTTTATTCTTCCTGTCCAATAAAACAATCTCCTTTTGAAGTCTCTGAGAGCATGTACAGGTTTCCAGATGTCCTTGATCCAGTTGCTATCAATTTTCTATTGTTTGTTTTTATGACTTCACAACCCTGCTTCTTAAAAACTACTTCATGACCTTTATCACAAATTTGACTTACACTCAACAAGTTATGTTTCAAACCATCCACAAACAAGACTTCTTCTGACTTAATTTTTTCGTCACTAATTTTAACTGAACCTTTGCCAACTATCTTAGCTCCATCATTATTTCCAAAATTTACTGAACCACCTTCATATTTCTATAAATTCTCAAATTTTTGGTTGTCACCTGTCATATGACTCGAGCATCCACTATCAAGTATCCATAGTACATATTTATTCTATGCTTTAAATGATGTTTGTACGATTAAAGATTCTTTTTCTTTCTTAAGTCACACTTTTTCTTTCCACTCCATTTTGATAGTATTTTTGGGCTCTTGTTCTGCCTTTCCCTTATCAATAGCTTGTGCATGTTTTTCGGGAAGTTTTCTATTTTGTCTCATCCTATTTGGTTGAAATTTTCTTCCTTGAAACTGATTTGATGTAAATGTACTTCTATAGTTTCTTGCAATGTGCCCAAAATTATAATAGTTATAACATTCTACTGTATAATTCATCATAAAAGCATTTCTATTGGTGAAATTCCTTAGTCTTACATTATATTTGCAGTCTGAGATTTTATGTCCATAGCCATTGCATTTAAAACAAAAACCAAAAAATGGATAATTGAACCTGGGTGATGGTCTTTTCCATGTTGTCGTAGGAGCCATAGGTCTTCTTCTTCTTTGATGTGTGACATTGGTGAATTCAGCATTGTCAATTCTCCTTTTGTGCCTGACATTATTGCTTTCTTTTGCATGAGATGTTTTTCCTTGATCAACCTGTTTCTTATCTTCATTCTTTATGGATTCTACATTTTTGGACTTTGATCCATTTGATGATTCTCCTTCAATGAAACCCAGACCAAATTTGATGCCTGCAGGTCTTTGGTCATTTATAATATTATCTAGCTTCATAGAACTTTCTTCGCATTTGTGAGAGCAACTAATTTTGTGATTCATCTCTTCTATCTACGTACGCAAACCAACATTCTCTTCTTCTAGTTTGCAACAATAATCTATTTTCATGGTAATTTGTACTTTGAGATCTTTAGATATTTTTTTGTATTCTTTTGTCTGTACTTTTAGACTAATTATGATTTCGATTGTATCCTCAAGATTTTTTGAAATTTTCTTATTCTTTTTCCTCTCTACTTTCCACTCTTCAAGTGCAGATATCAACTCACCTTCTAGATCTACTTTAGCCTCAGGGTTTTCACCACATACTTTAGAGTTCACTCCTTCCTTTTCTAATTTTACTTCTTCAAATGCCATGAAAAGAGCTTCACCTGTTTCCTCTTCAGAATCCTCACCGAAGTTGTCTTCTATTGAACTGACATTCCTGGAGATGAAACTTTTCTTCTTGAAGTTGCCTTTTCTGAAATTCATTTTCTTCCAGTCACTTCTTTCTTGGTGCGATCCTTCATCATTTTTGTTCTTCTTATTAAGTGGACATTTAGTCACAAAATTCCCAATGCCTCCACAGTTGAAAAATTTAAACGGTAGCTTTCCTCTGTATTTTCCTTTTCCCCTTTTTTGTTTTATAACAAATTTTGCTTCCATTTCATCTGATGTCTCTTCTTCCTCGGACTCTTGTTTTGCATTTTTATTTTTAAGGGCTTTAAAATCCACTTCTTTGTATATGGGTTTAGACCTTTCCATCCTCATCTCATATGCAATCAAAGAACAATACATCTCATCCATACTAAAATAATTTAGATTTTTAGCTTCTTCTATCACTGAGACTTTAGAATCAAACCTTTGAGGAAGAGATATTAATACCTTTTTTACGACGGTAGAGTCTTCGATATCCTTGCCAAGTCCTCTGATCGCATTAATGATTCCATTAAATCTCAGCATATATGCCTCAATGTTTTCATCGTCATTCATATTTAATGCTTCGAACTAAGATCGATGTGTCTATAACTTGGCCTCCTTGATCTTATCGTCTCCTTCATGAATACTCCTCAATTTGTCCCATATTTATTTTGCCATTTTACAGCTCATGATCTTTACTAGTTCACTGTCTGCTAATCTGCACATTATAGTATTCTTTGCTTTTGAGTTATTTTCAAACAGTTTTTTTTCATCAACCTCTTTAGGAGGAGTGATGGGTATTGTGTATCCACTAACTACTAAATCCTAGATGTCATATCCCAAAGCACAGAGATATTTCTACATCCTGATTCTCTAGAATGCGTAATTAGATCCGTTAAACAATGGTGCTTTGTTTGATGAGAAGACTTCACCACCTGCCATTGTGTTACTTCCAAGATCACCCTAGCTAGTTAAGCTTGTATAGGAACTTAGCTCTGATACCAATTGTTAGTCTTACAATGACACTGAGAGGGGGGGTGAATCAGTGTAGTTCTATAAACTTAAATTTATAGCTCTTAATACCGTAGTAATTAAAACTTATTACTAAATACAACAAGTATAACAAAAGAGCATCACACAACACAAGATTTAATGAGGTTCACCAATGTGGCTACTCCTCAAAAATTGACTGCTTGGACTACCATCCAAATCTAGCCTTTGCAAAGCACCAACTTTACAATCAATTTACCAGCACCCACTGTAAGGAGCATCAACCCCTTATTTATCTACACCAATAGAAAGGAGCACCAACCCCTTATTTATCAGCATCAACATAAAGGAGCACCAACCCATTATTTATCTGCACCAATAGAAAAGAGCACCAACCCCTTATTTATCTGCACCAACAGAAATGAGCACCAACCCCTTATTTATTTGCACCAACAGAAAGGAGCACCAACCCCTTATTTATCTGCACTAATAGAAAGGAGCACCAACCCTTGATACCAAGCTACAACCTAGAATTCAATTTGAATCTATAAGTTTGACAGTAAGATACCTTTGCTTTTGCAAGACCCTGACTGGTATTCTTCACCTTTGCGTTCTCTGTGCACTCTACTCTCTCTACGCAATCACTTCGCACACTCTGCTTCGTTATAGTTGAACTTCACGATCGTCTTCTCCCTTTTGTGCACTCTGCTCTCTTTGTGAATTTTGCACTTAGCACGATTCGACATGACTTTCTCTCTACGCACAACGACCGTATTTCACACACATTCGACCATCTAATCAATTCTCCAAAGTGCCCTCCTTTTATAACAATATATTTTATGATGAAAACCCTAATCTTAATCGGCTATAAATCCTAATCTTAGTCGGATTTCATAAAAATTGTAAACCCTAATTTTAGTCGACTATCATCGATCTTCATTGGCTTCAACTCAAGAAGATGTTCGGTTTGTCCATTGCTTGATGATTTCATTCTCGATAGACCCTATAACCGCCATATTGACTTTTGATCACTCTTCGTATTTTAGCAGTATGAAATCACTCTGTAACTGCACCTGTAAATGTTGTAGTGATGTCAGTCCACTGTCATACTTCTCATTTCAGTTGGGTTCTCCTTCTTGACTTGCGCATTTACGACCTATCATGAAATCGTGACATTTTTGCCTCTGTAGCTTCTTTTGTTATTATTACCGCAAAAATACATGTCGCAATATTGCGACACTTTCACCTTCATATGCTTTCTCTATTATTTTATCGTGACATCATGACATTTCTACCTTCGCAGACTTTGTCTTTTCTTTTGTCATGAAATCGTGACATTTCTGCCTCCGTATACTTCATCTTTGCTTTTGTCATGATATTGCGACACTTATGCTTCCATAGACTTTGACTTTGCTTTTGTCGTGATATCGTGACACTTTTGCCTCCGTAGTCTTCAACTTAGATTTTGTCATGAAATCATGACACTTCTGCTTTCGTACTTAGCTTCTTTGATTTTGTCATGAAATCATGACACTTCTACCTTTGAAGTCTTCTTCTCTACTTTTCTCATGAAATCGTGACACTTTTGCTTATGTACTTTACTTCTTTGCTTTTGTCATGAAATCATGACACTTCTGCTTTCGAAGTCTTGCTTTCTGCTTTTGTCATGAAAACACGACAGTTCTGCTTCCATACGCTTCCTCTCTTTCTTTTGTCATAAAAATGTGACACTTTTTAAACTTACTTTATCTCTCCTATTTTAGTCGCAAAAATGTGACATGTCGCGAAATCGAGACACTTTTCATACTTTTTCTCTTTCTTCGAACTTATTGCAAAATCGCGACACTTTTTTCTACTTTCTCTTTCTCTTCCAACATGTCACGAAATCACGACAGTTTTTCCACTTGCCTTTTTCTCTTCCAACATGTCACGAAATCATGACAATTTTTCCTGCTTTTTCTCTCTCTTCCAACATGTCACAAAATCGCGATAGTTTTTCCTGCTTCTTCTCTCTCTTCCAAAATGTCACAAAATCATGATAGTTTTTCTTGCCTATTGTATATGTCGCGATATCGCGATACTTTTCTTACTTGTATTTTCTTCTTTGATCTTTTGCATATGGTCCACTTCGGTCTTCTTGGAAAATCATTGTACATACTCTGAATAACATTTGAACTCCTGTCTTCTGCATCTAAATAGCTTTTGAACTTCTTGTCCACTGCATCAATAGATCTATCTGACTGTGTTGACAACAATGACAATACTATTGCTGCACCTTGCTCAACAAGAGTTTGAAATTTAAATTATTATAGTAATCAAATATAAAAGGTTAAATGAGTGGTATTGAAATAAAAGAGGATATAAACATCTAAATACATTATTTTCAAATATTCAAACATTTCATATTTACAAAGAAATAATGACATGGTGATATATGAAGTTTGTAATTAAAGGGAAGACAAAATAATTCCTACTAATGATAAATTTGTTTATTTATTAAAATTATAGTTTATCATGGAGATTCTCACCATAGATACTCATTTCTAAAAAAATCAAGATCTCAAAATATTGTAAAGGTATATGTATTTAGACATCTTGAATGACCATATTATATTTTTATAAAATATTTTACAAACGTATTGTTAAAGGATGATTATATTCATAAATCCTTCAATTTATTACCTATTAATTAAGGATTATATTACATCAATAATTAGATAATTAATAAATGAGATTAATGTAATGAAAATAATGTTTCTTACCTCCAACTAGGGAATGTAATTGGATGATCTTATTCCATGTATCACTTGTAGTTTAAAAATAAATAAATATAGAATGATATTTTTTAGCCTTTTGTCTTATTAGGTTTTTAAGATGTGAATATGCCTTAAGTATACCATTTGTCATTATTCTTGACATAAAATATAGTTTATTAAGTACATTTATTTACTCAAATGTCATAACAAGGGAAATATATTTTAGAACAATAAAACTCTCCCAGATCATAGGTGTAAATTTTTTAAACATTTAATTTTTCATAAATATTTATTTGTCTTTGGTGAAGTTTTCATGTTTTTACTTTATTTTCCTTATATTTTTATCTTTAATAATTGAATGCATTATTTTTAAAACATTTTTTTCCAATTAATACTATGCCAAGAATTAGTATTCTTAAACAAGATGAAGTACAAATATTTAAGAACATATTTTATTTATTTAGTGGTTAAGTTGTAGATAATATGAATTGAAGAGACATTATTTGATAGTTTGATGTGTCATGGATGACCTTTAAAAAACTTGAGTTTTGTTATTTGAAAATAAATTTGATGATTTTTGTATTACTTGAAAATTTTAATATTAAGAAGTAGGCCTATGTAAATTGTTAGAATAATTTATTATGCTTTATTTCAATATTTAACCACTTATATCTATACTTTATTTTTTTTAAATAAAGTAAAAATTATTGTTGGGAAAATCTAATAGTATGTTGTTGGATCGTTATTTAGTCTACCCAGTATCGAAGCATGGGGAGTGAGGGCCCCATTATGCCTATGGGGAGTGTGGCCCCCAGTTGTTCCACCCATTGTCCTTCACATTATTTCAACAATAAATAAATAAATTTAAACAAATATTAACTATTTTTTAAAATGTACTAATTTATACAATAATAATTAAAAATAAGAATCATTAGAAATCATGATGTTTTCATATCTCTTGCATCTATTTTATTGAAAATATTCATAAATGTTTAATTGGAATTAAATACAAATTGAATTGTAGTTTTAACATTTATAATCAATGAGACAATAATTAATGATTACTCTAAATTAGACAAATTTATTAGAACTCATTCATTAAATACAATTTATGATATTGATAAGTGATAATAATTTACAATTAAATATGAATATTGAAATTTGTAAAATAATATTGTTATTATCTTGAATTAAGACAATTTTGGAAAGAGCTACAACAAAGGAAAAGGTACATGAAAAATAATATCACAAGTGAACAATTTTTGCAATATGGTAAATAATTGTATGAGAAAAAACCAAGAAAAACGTATCCTTTTTACAATTACTATAATTGAGAAACATATTTTTGAAGAACACATGCTTATACTGAGAGGGGGGTGAATAGTATACGATAAAATTTTACTTTTCTTTCCCTAACACCATTATCCAATATTATCAATGGCAATATCAATATTAGTAATAAATTAAAGCACAAATCATCACACACAAGAGAGACCAATTTAACATGGTTCACCCAATGTGGGCTACTCCACGGAGAAAATATTTCTACTAAATTTTCTCAAAAAATCTTCTTGGGAATCAATTCCCTATTACAATGTTTATGGACCTCTATCCAAAGGAGACACCAATCCCCTAAGCTCTCATTTGTGGATCTATCTCCATAGGAGAACTATTTCCCCTTTTATTTGGTTTGTGGAACTTTATCCAAGAGAACTCTATCTTCTCAATTGGTTCGTGGATCTCTCTCCACAAAAGAACTCTATCTTTCTATCTTGTTCATGGATCACACTCCATAGGAGAAATCTTTATCGTTGATCTGGTTCATGGATATCTATCCATAGGAGAACTTTATCCCCTCTACTTTGGTTGGTGATCTTCTAAAAGACTTTTATCCCAACTGCTCTGGCTTATGGATATATCTCCATATGATACCTCTATCCCCATGACACTAGCTAATGGATATCTATCCACTAGATACTATTGTCCTCTTTTCTCTGTCACCTCTAAATCCTACTCTCAACTTTGTCTCAAATCTAGACTAAAATTTGTCCCAAGTATAGCATAAATCTTCTTTAACTATTCTCACAAATATGCTCATAAATCTACACTAAATTTTGTCTCAAACCTACCCCAAGCCTTAATACAAATCTTGAATAGATTAGAAATCAAACCTCCTCTCTATGTCGGTTCAATTCTTCACAATATTTGCTCAAATATGCATTCAAGCCTTCTCAAAGACTTTCTCAAATATACCTTCAAGCATTCTCAAGATTTTCTCAATTCTACCTTCAATCCTTCTCAAATAATTTCTCAAATCTCCCTTCAAGCCTTCTCAAAGACTTTCTCAAGTATACCTTCAAGCCTTCTCAAATACTTGCTCAAATATACCTTCAATACCATTCAAGGACTTGCTCAATTCTATGTTCAAGAATTCTCAAAAACTTGCTCAAATCTACCTTCAAGCCTTCTCAAAGATTTTATCAAATCTACATTCAAGCCCTCTCAATGTGTTGCTCAATTCTGCCATCAAGCCTTTTCAAAGACTTGCTCAAATCTAAATTCAAGCCCTATCAAGGACTTGCTCAATTCTAATCTCAAGCCTTCTCAAAGACTTACTCAATTCTATCCTCAAGCCTTCACAAATACTTGCTCAAATATGCTCTCAATGCTATTTCCAAAACCTACTCAAATATTTCCAAATATTGCATACAAAACACAACTCAAATCTCTTTCAGAAAAACTCTCTTCAAATAAATTCTACTTGCCAATTTTCTCTCAAGATCAATCACTCAAATGATCAATTTCTCTTATTAAAATTGATCTAAAAAACCTTCTCAAATGATTTCAAGATATCTCAAATCTATATTCAAAATATTTCACAAAGATGCTTAACTTTTTTTCAACCCTAGCACAAGTAGTTAACACTCTTTATCTCAAAATGTCTCAAACGCTTTCAGCAATGGAATCATAGAATGTTCTCAAAATTTATCCTAATTTTTTTCAAAACATTCAACAATGAAGCACACAAAAATCACTCAAATATTTCCAACAATGCTTATCAAACAATCCTTTTCACTCCACCTTATGTTTCACAACATTCATTCCAACAAAAACTTCAAACAAAGGATGATGTACCCATACCTCTTAATTGCTCTTTTGGAGATATATCTTCAAAACCTGTGTCACCAAAAACAAATCCTTCTTGTGCCACTTCAAAGTTTAGATAGCAACAGTCTATTTCAAAACCTCCACATGAATATTCCACCTTAATAGATATTTTACCATACAAATATTCAATAAAATGCCAAACCAATTTTACACCTTATTACTCCTAAATTTACAAATAAAATTTCATCAACAAAGATCACCAATTACATAAGCATAATATTTTATTTACACCTTATATCTCCTACTTGTCATTAATGCATTTCCAAAATATAAATGAATCACCACTTAAATTTTTACCCCAATGCACTAGCAAACAAACCACCTTAATATTTTTCTCAAGAAAAAGAAATCATTTCATAACCCCTTTTATTGTAAAATAAAATCAACATAAAACTCCTTATATCTCCTAGCTAGTGCATACCTTAGAAACTTTAAACCTTGGGCATAAATTACTTTTTATCAAAAATTAATTACTTTGCTGCCTCTTATCGTTGGGACTCAAACCTATGCTACCTATTGGCCCCACACCCTAGCCATGGCTAGGCCACCGCGTGGGGTAGCCAACCCACATAAAACCAAAGGAGCATGAGCTCCTTAATATTCTTCACCACTGGTGATAAAACCAAGTTTCGACCATGAAAAAATAAAGGACCTTTGTGCGAATCGAATGTTGCTCCTTATGCCCTCCATGCACTATGCAAGCTAAGCTTACCAGCTGGGCTACCACCTCACTTTGAGTGGGGACAAACCCCTTTCAACTTTGACTAATGTACTACTCAAAAAATTTGAAGGATTATGTTTTCTTCATCCATCATGTCGAACGAAAATCGAGCAAGGCAATTAATTTAGGGGGTAAATTAATTCAAACACACTTGGCTTAGGCTAAACTTTAGCCTATAAATACACACACCCCTTTTACGTTTGACATCGGATCACTTGCAAACTGAATTTGGTGCTTCTAATTTAATTATTATTTTTCATTATAATAATTTGAATCCAAGGGATTTAAATATTATAATTTAAATATTAAAATCCTTTTTGGGCCTTTTCTTTAAGGACAACCTTACCTCCATTAATGAATATTTTAACCTTTGCAAAATGACCACCAAGGTAAATTCTTTAAGGACAACCTTGCCACCATTAATGGATATTTTAACCTTTGTAAAACCACCAAGGTAATTTATAAATTCTTTTTCAAACATCATGGAGAGGTATTCCTTTATTATTGCTGCCTTATACCTCATGTGCCACCATGAGGAATATTATCACAAATATTTCCATCAACTTAGGACATTAAAACTTTTGACATTAATCAAACCTCTTGACATTAATTCCATAAATTTAGGATATCAAACCTCCTGACATCAATGACAACAAAACATGCTCAAATTTCTAACAATATCCTCATTTTTCATTGATGGTAACCTTTTTTCCTTAAACATTCCTTTTTCCTTTTTCCAAATTTTCTCCCCTTGAGAAACTACTTCCCCTAACTAAATTTTCTCCCCTAACTCAAATATCTCCCCCTTTGACATCAATGGCAAAAGGAATCCTTTCGGGCTAAAGATAAGACTCTTAACTCAGCCCTCTCCCCACCTCCTCTCCTTGAGGTGGTTAATTTTGGGGTGGAAGTATCTCTACTCTCAGTATACAATGCTCTTTTTTTTGTCCACCTTCTTTCTCAACATACCCTTTTTATTCTTTTGAGTGTCCCTGTTCTTGCTTGTCTTTGAAAATTCTATTCTACACCATTTGGCCTTATGTCCAACATTATTGCACTTATAAAACTTAATTTTGTGGTTCCTAGAAGGTGCAAATGTTTTGAAGTTCCTTCTGGTGAAGAAGTACCCATTTCTATCAAGAACCCTACAATGAATTGCTTTGTGACAAAATTGATTTCAAGAGTAGCAATACCCTTGAAAGAGATGTCCATTTTTAAAGTTTCTCTTAGTAAAATAATATTCCTTCTTTCCATGAATCTTGCGCTACATAGCCTTGTGACCAAACTTGTTACATGAGAAACAATATCCTTTGAAAAAATCTTGCCTTGGACCCTTTGGTATCTTAGTCCTTTCTTCTCTATGATGTTCCTTGTTACTTGTTTGTGCATTTTTTCCTTCCTTGGTGAAGATTCTATTTTTCAACTTATCCTCATAAGTCTCAATTTCTCATTCACTCTCTTATTCTGAAGCTTCTTCATATTTAGAGCTTGAGCTAGGCTCCTCTTCTTGTTTCCCTTGTCCTTATTCAAAACCATGTCATGTTCTATTTTATGAATATCTTTGTGCATTGATAATATTATCCAAGGTCTTTTAACTTTTCCAAAACCTATGTAGCTTGTCTTTAGACTCTTTCACTTCCTTCCTTAGAGAAACTAGATCATGTTCTAATATTTCATATTTTAAGACTTTTACCTCTAAATTTTATTTAAATATCCTTGTCTTAGCTATTGAGTTTGTCAGGTCTTGTATAAGCTTTCCTTTTTCTTCATCACATTCTTGAACTTAAGACTTGAATCTTAAATTTTTCTTTCTAACCTTTTTCCATTCTTTAAGAATAGAAATAAGTTTTACTTCTATATCTACTATGCCTTCCTCTTCATTTTCTGATTCTTTCTCTACTTCTTGGTCTTCAAGAGTATCTTCATACTTTTTAGATTTATCTTCAATAGGAGCACTTTCTTCCTCTTCTATTGCCAAAAAGAGAAATTTTTTCTTCTTCACTATCTAAGGATATTTCATCACTATCACTTCAAACCTTACCTATCATTTCCACATAGAAACTCTTCTTATGCCTTTAAAAAAAAATATTTTCATGCTTGCTTTATCCATACCTGTTTTTCTTTTCATACCTAGATTTTCCTGCTTCCTTTTTCTTATGATATTGTTTCTCTTCACTACTACTACTTCCATATTTTGGATAGTTAGATGCATAGTGACCATATTTACCATAATTAAAACACTTCACTATTTTCATACCTTTGTGCTTTCTTGAGTCCTTCTTGTTCCTTCTATCGTAGTTAGCTTCCTCATCATTGGTTGACTCATCGCTTGAATATGGTTTCTTATATTTGTTTGCTTCTTTGAAGGATACCTCTTTCTTGAGGATAGGATCCTTTACCATTCTCATATCTAAGCTGTGAGAGTTCCATGTAACTCATCCATAGTCAATTTTTCAATATCTCTAATTTCTTCTATGGCTAAAACCTTTCCATCATACCTCATAGGAAGTGACCTTAAAACCTTTTGAGCAACATCAGAGTCTTCAATTTTAAATTCAAGTCCTTGCATGGTGTTAACAACCTCACTCACACAAAGTAAGTATGCACCAATGTATTCCTCATATTTCCTCTTCAAATATTTAAATATTTTCTTGTGATTTTGCAATTTTACCATCTTGACCTTTTTATCACCCTCATATGTTTGCTTCAAATTTTACCATATCTCTTTTGTTGATTTGCAATGCATAACTTTTACAAATTTTGCTTCATGTAATCAACTCAAGATTACATTTATTACCTTTTCATTATTCATTTGTAGGAGCTTACCATATTTATCTTTGGGAGGATTAGTTGTAGGTGTGAGCCCATACTCAAATACATGCCATATCTCATAACCTTGTTCCATTAGGTATGTCCTCATCCTTACACTCTAGAAAGAATAATTGTTTCCATCAAATAATGGTGCCTTATTTGTTGAAGATCCACTTTTATATGCCATTTGTGTTCCTGTACACTCTTCCTTCATTTTGTTAGACTCTTTCAAAGGAACCTGCTCTAATACCAATTTAAGAACACAAGATTATACTGAGGGGGGGGGGTTGAACAGTATAATATCAACTTTTACTTTTCTTTTCCAAACACTATTATCCAATATTATCAATGGCAATATCAATAGTAGTAATAAAGCAATGCAAAAATTATCACACACAAGAGAGACACCAATTTAATGTGTTTAACGCAATGTGGGATACTCCACAAAGAAAATATTTCTACTAAATTTTTTGAAAAAATATTCTTGGGAATCAATTCCCTATTACAATGTTTATGTACATCTATTCCAAAGGAGACACCAATAATCTAAGATTTAATTTGTGGATCTCTCTCCATAGGAGAACTCTTTTCCCTTTTCTCTGGTTTGTGGAACTTGATCCAAGAGAACTCTATCTCCTTAACTAGTTCCTGGATCTCTCTCCATATAAGAACTCTATATTTCCAGTTGGTTCACAGATCACACTCCATATGAGAACTATTTCCTCTTGCTCTAGTTTATGGATCTCTATCTATAGGAAAACTCTATCCCCTATGCTTTGGTTGGTGATATTCGAGAAGACTGCTACCCCCACGACTTTGGCTTGTGGATATCTCTCTATAGGAGATCTATTTATCCACTACACAAGATAATGGATCTCTATCCACTGGAGACTACTATCCTTTTTGCTTTGTCACCTCCAAAGTCTACTCTCAACTCTATCTAAAATCTACACCAAACTCTATCATGTTAGGACTGAAACTAGAGGGGATTATTTTATTGATGCAAATGGTTACAATATATAGGCATAAGCCTATATTTAACATATGACACTTGTCAAGAGAAACTGAGAGAAGCCCGAAAGAAATCGAATCCCTGAGATCACTTGATTGACGGTGCTGAGGCAATATTTGCTCCATGCTAAATATGTTAAACTAGAAAACTTTAGACACGACAGCTCAGCTCCAAGATCACTGTAACCTCCTTCCTCTGGCAGTCCCGTAGCAGCTAAAAACATTCTTCCTATTTTTTATGCAGCTTCCCATGGAAAAATTGCAAAGAGCTCAGATCACCATCAACATTGAAAACTTTCAAGAGCAATGCATCAAACTTTAAGATTTTTAAAACCATCTAGTTTTTGATCCATCAAAAATATGGAGAGCATACTCCCTCGGTATAAAAAAACTAAAAAAAATAGGGAAAACAAAAAAAAAACAAAAAATGAGGGGGAGGGAGGATTTCCATGAGGGAAATCCCCCCTCAAGCTCATAAGGCCAGAGAAATCCTAGAGCTCTGATACCAAATATTGGGAATAAAACTTGAAGGGATTTTTTTATTGATGCAAATGGTTACAATATATAGGCATAAGCCTATATTTAACACATGACACTTGTCAAGAGAAACTGACAAGTGTCAAGGTGAAGGCATAGTGCACTTTAAATCTAACATATCCCAAGTCTATCACAAATGTTCTCTAACTCTACTCACAAATATTCTCATAAAACTACACTAAACTCTATCTCAAACCTACCCCAAGCCTTAATATAAATCTTGAATAGATTAACAATCAAACCTAATTTTTATGACAGTTCAAGTCTTCAAAATAATTGCTCAAATCTACCTTTAAACCTTCTCAAATATTTACTCAAATTTACCTCCAATACCACTCAAGGACTTGCTTAATTTTTACCTTCAAGACTTCTCAAGGACTTGCTTAAATCTACCTTCAAGTCTTCTCAAAGACTTACTCAAATCTACCTTTATGCCTTCTCAAAGACTTTCTCAAATATACCTTCAAGCCCTCTCAAGGACATGATCAATTCTACCTTGAAGCCTTCTCAAAGACTTGCTCAAATATTTCTTCAAGACTTCTCAAAGACTTTCTCAAATCTGCCTTCAAGCCCTCTTAAGGACTTACTTAATTCTGTCTTCAAGCCTTCTCAAAGACTTGATCAAATCTACCTTCAAGCCCTCTCAAGGACTTGCTCAATTATGCTTTCAAGCCTTTTCATAGACTTGCTCAATTCTATCCTCAAGCCTTCACAAAGACTTTCTCAAATCTACTCTCAATTATGTTTCCAAAACCTGCTCAAATAATTCCAAATCTTGCATAAAAAACACAACTCAAATCTCTTTCGAAAAAACTCTATTCAAACAAATTTTGCTTGCCAATTTTATCTCAAGATAAATCAATCAAATACTCAATTTATATTATTAAAATTGATCTAAAACACCTTCTCAAATGCTATCAATATATCTCAAATCTATATTCAAAATATTTCACAAATATGCTTAAATTATTTTCAACCCTAGCACAATTAGTTCACACTCTTTATCTCAAAATGTCTCAAACTCTTTCAGAAATAGAAGCATATATTGTTCTCAAAATCTATCCCAAATGTTTCCAAAATATTCAACAATTAAGCACACAAAACTCACTCAAATATATCCAACAATGCTTATCAAACAATCCTTTTCACTCCACATTATGTTTCATAATATTCATTCCAAAAAACACTTCAAACAAAGGATGATGTCCTCATACCTCTTAATTGCTATTTTGGAGATATGTCTTCAAAACCTATCTCACAAATAACCAGTCCTTCTGTTGTCACTTTAAGGGTTAGATAGAAATAGTATATTTCAAAACCTCCACATAAAAATTCCACCTCAATAGATATTTCATCATACAAATATTCAATAAAATGCCAAACCACTTCTACACATTATTACGCCTAACTTTGCAAATAAAATTTCATCAACAAAGATCACCAATTACATAAGCATAATATTTAATTTACACCTTATATCTCCTAATTGTCATTAATTCATTTTCAAAAGATAAATAAATCACCATTTAAATTTTTATCCCAATGCATTAGCAAAAAAACCACCTTAATTGAAGAATACAAACTTATACTAAGAAGGGGCTAAACAGTATAAGATCACTTTTTACTTTTCTTTCCCAAATAATATTATGCAATGTATAAATAGCAATTTCAATAGCAGTAGTCAAAGCAATGTACAAATCACCACACAAAATAGAGACACCACAATTTACATGGTTCATCCAACGTGGGCTACTCCACGGAGAAAATATTTCACTAAAATTTCCCTAATAAATCTCTTGGGAATCCTTTCCTTATTACAATGTTTATGGATATCTATTCAAAGGAGATACCAATCCCCTAAATCAAGTTCATGGATATCTATCCATAGGAGAACTCCTCCTCTACTCTAGATGGTGATCCTCTAGAAGACTACTACCTCCACTGCATTGGCTTGTGGATATCTCTCCACTAAAGACTCTTATCCCTACTCAGAAGACCTATCGTAAATGCCATGGCTAATAGATCTCTATCCACTAGAGACTATTATCCTCTCTACTCTGTCACATCCAAATATTTATCTCAAATATACACTAAACATAGTCCTTTTATCTAGCACAATTCTACTCTATCTTTGTATTTGTTCTGGCACAAACCTGTCCTTAAATATATATCAAAATTTTATCTTAAATCTGCACTAAATACAGTCCTTCAGTCTAGCACAAATCTTCTCAACAAGTCCACACAGAACTTATCCAAATCTGCTCTACAAGTCCTCTATAGAACTTGCTCAAACCTTCTCAACAAGTCCACATAGAACTTTTTCAAATCTTCTCTACAAGTCCTCTCTAGAACTTGCTCAAATCTGTTCAACAAGTCCACATAGAACATGTTCAAATCTACTCAACAAGTCCACACAGAACTTGTTTAAATCTACTCAAAAAGTCCTCTCTAGAATTTGATCAAATCTATTCAACAAGTCCACACAAAACTTGTTCAAATCTGATCAACATGTCCTCTCTATAACTTGTTCAAATATGCTCAATAAGTCCATACAGAACTTGTTCAAATATGATCAATAAGTCCACACATAAATTATCTAAATCTACTCAATATTTGTATTGTAAGCTTCCACAAAATCTCACACCAAATATGTCCACAAGTCTTCTCAAAGACTTACCTCAAATCAGCTCAACAAGTCCACATAGAACTTGTCCAATCTCATAGAAACATAAAGAGAATCTCTAGAGACTCAATAATATCTATACTCATCACAATGCTCAATCAATTTCAACCACTCTCTTGGAAACATAAGGAGAATTTTTAGAGACTCAATATTTTTTAAATACAACTTAATGCTCAATCATTTTATCAACTCAATTCATAATATAGAATAGTTTGTTTTATGGAACTTGAACAATCACTTTACATACCCACTTGACTAGGCTCAACCAACTCTACTCAACCAAAAACTCAATGAAACAACCCTTGCTTACAAACCCTAGTCCAAGCATATGATCATTCAACTCAAAATATTTCCAACAATGCTCAACATCAAATCTCACATAACAATGATACTCATGTTCTTTTCAAACTCTAGTTCAATTTCTTTGCTCAACAACTCACTTCAACAACAATGCTTATAAAACAATATTCACATAGCAATGATACTCAATCCTTAGTTCAAGTTATTCACACAACCAATGATTTCAACAACAATGCTTATAAAACAATCTTCTCATAGCAATAGTACTCAATCTTTAGTTTGGGTTCTTCACACTACCAATGATTTAAAAAATAATGCTTATAAAACAAGGTTTTAACTACAACTCTTTATTCTAGAAAACCTTGAAGTATTAACTCAAATCATTCAATAGGAAACCCTAATCAAGTCCTTTTCACTTCAAACATATTTTCCATAAAAACCAACCAATCAATTTAACTATGGAAGAATGTGCTCATACCTTTTTCTTGATGATGAAGGAATCTCATAAATCAGCCACAACCATAAACACTCTTTTGCCAAGCTCAAAGAAATTATTAGATAATAATCTTCCTCAAAATACAATGTAAATATCAAGAAAATTGTACACCTTATCACTCCACATTTAAGAAATCATTCATCAACATTTACAAAAATTAATATACCACTTACACCTTTTGATCTCCCAAACTAAAACAATATTCAATATGTTAGTCTTACAATGACACTGAGAGAGGGGGTGAATCAGTGTAGCTCTTTAAACTTAACTTTACAGTTCTTAATACTACAACAATTAACACTTATTACTAGATACAACAAGTATAACAAAAGAGCATCACACAACACAAGATTTAACGAGGTTCACCAATGTGGCTACTCCTCAAAAATTGACTGCTTGGACTACCATCCAAATCCAGCCTTTGCAAAGCACCAACTTTACAATCAATTTACCAGCACACACTGGAAGGAGCACCAACCCCTAATTTATCTATACCAACAGAAAGGAGCACCAACCCCTGATTTACCAGCACCAACTGGAAGGAGCACCAACCCCTGATTTACCAGCACCAACTAGAAGGAGCACCAACCCCTAATGCCAAGCACCAACCTGGACTTCAATTTGAATCTATAGGTTTAACAGTAAGATACCTTTGCTTTTGCAAGACCCTGACTGGTCTTCTTCACCTTTGCATTCTCTACGCACTCTGCTCTCTCTGCACCATCACTTCGCACACTCTACTTCATTACAGTCAAACTTCACGATCATCTTCTCCCTTTTGCGCACTCTGCTCTCTTTGCAAATTTTGCACTTAGCATCATTCGACACGACTTGCTCTCTACGCACAATGACCGTATTTCGCACACATTCAACATACTATCAAATCTCCAAACAACCCTCCTTTTATAACAAAATTTTTATGATGAAAACCCTAATCTTAGTCGGCTATAAACCCTAATCTTAGTCGGCTTTCATGACAACTATAAACCCTAATTTTAGTCGATTGTCATCGGTCTTCATCGGCTTCAACTCAACCTGAAAATAAACATGTCACGATATCACGACACTTTCCTTTCTCTCTCTTTCTCCTTGCTTTGGCCCATGAAAATACATGTCATGATATCATGACACTTTTTCTTTCTCTCTCTTTCTCTTTGCATCGGACCTGAAAAACTACATGTCACGATATCGCGACACTTTTTCTCCTTGCTCTTTCTCTTTGCATCGGACCTGAAAATACAACATGTCACGATATCGTGACACTTTTTCTCCTTGCTCTTTCTCTTATCTTTGCCCACAAAATAACATGTCACGATATCGTGACACTTTCCCTTCTAAGCTTTCTCTATTCTTTTGTCACGATATCACGTACACTTCTACTTCCAAAACTTCGACTTTGCTTTTGTCATGAAATCATGACACTTCTGCCTTCGAAGTCTTCTTCTCTACTTTTGTCATGAAATCATGACACTTCTACTTCCGTACTTTACTTCTTTGCTTTTGTCATGAAATCATGACACTTCTGCCTTTGAAGTCTTCTTCTCTGCTTTTGTCATGAAATCATGACACTTCTACTTTCATACTTTACTTCTTTGCTTTTGTCATGAAATCATGACACTTCTGCTTCTGAAGTCTTGCTTTCTACTTTTGTCATGAAATCATGACAGTTCTACTTCCGTACGCTTCCTCTCTTTCTTTTGTCGCAAAAATGCGACATGTCATGAAATCATGACACTTTTCCAACTTACTTTCTCTCTCCTATTTTAGTCACGAAAATGCGACATGTCACGAAATCGTGACACTTTTCCAACTTACTTTCTCTCTCCTATTTTAGTCACAAAAATGCGACATGTCACGAAATCGTGACACTTTTCTTACTTGTTCTCTTTCTTCGAACTTGTCACGAAATCGTGACACTTCTTCCTACTTTCTCTTTTTCTTCCAACATGTCATGAAATCATGACAGTTTTTCCACTTGCCTTTTTCTCTTCCAACATGTCATGAAATCGTGACAATTTTTCCTACTTCTCTTTCTCTTCCAACATGTCACGAAATCACGATAGTTTTTCCACTTGCCTTTTTCTCTTCCAACATGTCACGAAATCGTGATAGTTTTTCTACTTTCTCTTTCTCTTCCAACATGTCACGAAATCATGACAGTTTTTCCACTTGCTTTTCTCTCTTCCAACATGTCACAAAATCATGACAATTTTTCTACTTTTTCTCTCTCTTCCAACATGTCACGAAATCATGACAGTTTTTCTTGCCTGCTGTATATGTCGCGATATCGCGACACTTTTCTTACTTGTCTTTTTCTTTGATCTTTTGCATATGGGCCACTTCGGTCTTCTTGGAAAATCATTGTACATACTCTGAATAACCTTTGAACTCCTATCTTCTGCATCTGAATAGCTTTTGAACTTCCTATCCATTGCATCAATAGATCTATCTGATTGTGTTGACAACAATGACAATACTGTTGTTGCACCTTGCTCAACAATCTCCCCCTTTGGAATTGTTGGCAACACATGTGCAATTTCCTATAACTCTTCTCCCCCTTTGACAATAATACCAAAGGGCTACTGCAGACTCCCCCTGAGTCCATGCACAACATTCTCAAGCACAATTTATTACACTTAGCAAAAATCATGAACATGAGCAAAAAGATAATCAAATACTTAAATGCTCCCCATGAGAATGTGATCCCTGTAGCTAGTCAATTCTTGGGAAGTGTGACCACTCCCAATTTATTGTGAAGGTACTCAAAAACTTCCTTGGGCAATGGTTTTGTGAAGATATCTGCTACTTGCTCTGTAGTTGGAACAAAATCCAACTTAACCTCACCTTTCGCAACTTTCTCCTTCAAAAAGTGATACCTGATAGCAATGTGTTTTGTGCGTGAATGCATAACCGGATTCTTGGAGATGTTAATGGCACTGGTGTTATCACACTTAACTGATATTGGCTCACTGAAGCTAATACCAAGATCTTTCAGGGTTTGTTTCATCCATAATACCTACGTACAACATGTTGTCGTTGCAATATATTCTGCCTCTGCTATCGATAAAGAAACTGACTCTTGTTTCTTACTGTGCCACGTGACCAATCTGTCTCCAAGATAGAATGCACCTCCATTGGTACTCTTTCTGTCATCTACACATCCTGCCCAATCTGCATCTGAATACGAAATAAGGGTGAAGTCTTTACCTTTCGGATACCATAACCCATATTCCATAGTACCCTTGAGGTACCGAAGAATCCTTTTCACTGTTGTCACATGAGTCTCCTTGGGATTAGCCTGAAATCATGCTACCATGCATACTGCCTACAAAATATCTGGTCCAGTAGCTGTCAGGTACGATAAGCTTCCAATCATAGATCTGTACATGGTTTGATCAACAGGTGGAGATTTGTCATCCTTGCTCAACTTGCAACCTTGTCATCATGGGAGTGCTAACTGGCTTACAATCCTCCATTGTGAACTTTTTTAACATCTCTTTCACATATTTAACTTGAGAAATAAATATGCCCTTCTTATTTTGATTAACTTGCAACCCGAGGAAATACGAAAGTTCACCAATCATTGACATTTCAAATTCTTTCTGCATCTTATTTGCTAAATCTTTACATGACTCATCTTTGCTGCTTCCAAATATGATATCATCTACATATACAACAAGAACAATAAGATGCCCATTTTCTATTTTGACATACAAATTACTATCCACCATACCTTTCTTAAACCTTTGTTGGGTGAGATAGTTGTCTAGCCTTGCATACCATGCTTGGGGTGCCTGTTTTAAGCCATATAATGCTTTCTTCAACTTGCAAACAAAGTTGGGATCATCACCAAGTTGGAAACCATCTGGTTGCTCAATATAAACCTCTTCTTCAAGTTTCCCATTCAAAAATGCTGATTTCACATCCATTTGATAAACTTTGAAATTCTTGTAGACTTGCTAAAGCCAAAAACATTCTAATTGCCTCTAGTCTAGCTACTGGTGCAAAAGTTTCCTCAAAGTCAATGCCTTCAACTTGTGCATAACCCTTACATACCAATCTTGCTTTATTTATGACTACCTGTCCGTCTTCATTCAATTTGTTTCAAAAAATCCATTTAGTCCCGATTATATTTTTATTTGCAGGTCTAGGTACTAACTCCCAAGTTTCATTTTTCTCGATCTGATCTAATTCTTCATTTATTGCCTTCATCCAACTTTCATCTTTGCTTGCGTCATCAACATTTTTGGGCTCAATGCTGGATAATAGAGAGTAGTTACTTACTACTCTTCTTCTTGTCTGAACACCAACTTTGGGGTCTCCAATTATTTGCTCTCTAGGATGATTTTTCTGCCAGCTGCCTGTTTTGAATTTCTTATTTTCTTCCACTTCTGAATCACAACTTAAATCATCCGAGTCAATTTTTTGTATCTTTTCCATTTCGTTTTCCTCATCTCCTTCAATAACCTCTTCATAAATTGGGTAGTTCGTTTCATAGCTAATTACTCGTTCTCTACCTTCATCAAATTTAACATCGGCACTATCCACAATTTTCTTTAGCCTCTTGTTGTAGCATTTGTAAGCTTTGCTTTTTGATGAATAACCAACAAAAATACCTTCATCCGCTCTATCTTCAAACTTACCAAGATTATCTTCAGTTCTTTTGATGTAGCACTTGCTGCCAAAAACTTTGAGGTATTTTGTTGTTGCCCTTTTACCGAACCACAACTCATAAGGAGTTTTGCTTTCATGTGTTCTCAGCATGTACCTATTTTGGATATACACCATAGTATGGACTGCTTCTTTCCAAAATCTATCTGCTACTCTGCTTTCAGCCAACATAGTCCGTGCCATTTCCTGCACTGTCCTATTCTTTCTTTCTACCACTCCATTCTGCTGAGGTGTCCTGGCTGCTGAAAATTGTCTCCTAATACCGTATTTTTCATAGTACTCTGTAAACTCCTCTAAAATGAATTCTCCTCCTCTATATGATCTTAAACATTTGATCCTCTTTCCTATTTCATTCTCAACATGGTTTTTGAAAATCTTGAACATATCAAGAGCTTCTGATTTATGCTTCAAGAAAAATATCCATGTCATTCTGGAATAGTCATCAATGCACAACATAAAATATTTGTCACCATTTATGCTTTGTGTTCTCATGGGTCCACATAAATCAGTGTGTATTAGTTCCAAAGGTTTGCTTGTGTAGTACTCTTTTGTTTTGAATGTGACTCTAGTTTGCTTCCCCTTTTGGCATGAAGCACAAATGTTGTTTGCAGGTTTGTTGATGGTGGGAATATCTCTCACTGCCCTTTTTGAGGTGATTTTTACTAGATTATCAAAACTGATATGACCGAGTCTCTTGTGCCACAACCAATTTTCTTCTTCTTGTCCAATAAAACAAGCTCCTTTTGAAGTCTCTGAGAGCGTGTACGAGGTTGCCGAGATGTCCTTGATCCAGTTGCTATCAATTTTCCACTGTTTGTTTTTCGACTTCACAACCCTGCTTCATAAAAACTACTTCATGACCTTTATCACAAATCTGACTTACGCTCAACAAGTTATGTTTCAAACCATCCACAAACAAGACTTCTGACTTAATTTTTTCGTCACTAATTTTAACTGAACCTTTGCCAACTATCTTAGCTCCATCATTATTTCCAAACTTTCTTGAACCACCTTCATATTTCTGTAACTTCTCAAATTTTTGTTTGTCACCTGTCATATGACTGGAGCATCCACTATCAAGTATCCATGGTACATATTTATTCTGTGCTTTAAATGTTGTTTGTACGATTAAGGATTCCTTTTCTTCCTTAAGTCGCTCTTTTCCTTTCCACTCCATTTTGATAGTAGTTTTGGGTTCTTGTTTTGCCTTTCCCTTATCAATAGCTTGTGCATGTTTTTCGAGAAGTTTTCTATTTTGTCTCATCCTATTTGGTTGAAATTTTCTTCCCTGAAACTGATTTGATGCAAATGTACTTCTATAGTTTCTTGCAATGTGCCCAAAATTATGACAGTTATAACATTCTACTATATAATTCATCAGAGGAGAAAAAGCATTTCTACTGGTGAAATTCCTTGGTCTTACATTATATTTGTAGTCTGAGATTTTATGTCCATAGCCATTGCATTTAAAATAGAAACCAGAAAAGGGATAATTGAACCTGGGTGATGGTCTTTGCCATGTTGTCGTAGGAGCCATAGGTCTTCTTCTTCTTTGATGTGTGACATTGGTGAATCCATCATTGTCAATTCTCCTTTCATGCCTGGCATTATTGCTTTCTTTTGCATGAGACATTTTTCCTTGATCAACCTATTTCTTATCTTCATTCTTTATGGATTCTACATTTTTGGCCTTTGATCCATTTGATGATTCTCCTTCGATGAAACCCAGACCAAATTTGATGCCTGTAGGCCTTTGGTCATTTATGATCTTATCCGACTTCATAGAACTTTCTTCACGTTTGTGATAACAACTAATTTTCTTATTCATCTCTTCTAGCTGCATTCTTAAACCAACAATCTCTTCTTCTAGCTTGCTGCAATAATCTATTTTCATGGTTATTTGCACTTCGAGATCTTCGAAGATTTTCTTGGATTCTTCTATCTGTACTTTCAAACTGGTTATGATTTCATTTGCATCCTCAAGCTTTCTTGAAATTTTCTTATTCTTTTTCCTTTCTATCTTCCACTCTTCAAGTGCAGAGATCAACTCACCTTCTAGATCTACTTCAGCCTCGGGGTTTTCACCACATACTTCAGAGTTCACTCCTTCTTCCTTTTCTGATTTTACTTCTTCAAATGCCATGAAAAGAGCTTCACCTGTTTCCTCTTCAGAATCCTCACCGGAGTTGTCTTCTGATGAACTGGCATTCCTGGAGATGAAACTTTTCTTCTTGAAGTTGCCTTTTCTGAAATTCATTTTCTTCTTCCAGTCACTTCTTTCTTGGTGCGATCCTTCATCATTTTTGTTCTTCTCTTTAAGTGGACATTTAGTCACAAAATGCCCAATGCCTCCACAGTTGAAACATTTAAGCGGTAGCTTTCCTCTGTATTTTCCTTTTCCCCTTTTTAGTTTTCTAACAAAGTTTGCTTCCATTTCATCTGATGTCTCTTCTTCCTCGGACTCTTGTTTTGCATTTTTATCTTTAAGGGCTTTAAAAGCCGCTTCTCTGTCTGTGGGTTTAGATCTTCCTATCCTCATCTCATATGCAGTCAAAGAACCATACATCTCATCTATACTAAAATAATTTAGATTTTTAGCTTCTTCTATCGCTGAGACTTTAGAATCAAACCTTTGAGGAAGAGATCTTAATACCTTTTTCATGACGGTAGAGTCTTCGATATCCTCGTCGAGTCCTCTGATCGCATTAATGATTCCATTAACTCTCAGCATATATGCCTCAATGTTTTCATCGTCATTCATATTTAATGCTTCGAACTGAGCTCGATGTGTCTGTAACTTGGCCTCCTTGATCTTATCATCTCCTTCATGAATACTCCTCAGTTTGTCCCATATCTCTTTTGCCATTTTACAGCTCATGATCTTTACTAGTTCACTGTCTGCTAATCCGCACATGAGAGCATTCTTTGCTTTTGAGTTATTTTCAAACAGTTTCTTTTCATCAACCTCTTTTGGAGGAGTGATGGGTATTGTGTATCCACTAACTACTGAATCCCAGATGTCGTATCCCAAAGCACAGAGATATGTCTGCATCCTGATTCTCTAGAATGCGTAATTAGATCCATCAAACAATGGTGCTTTGTTTGATGAGAAGCCTTCACCACCTGCCATTGTGTTACTTCCAAGATCACCCTAGCTGGTTAAGCTTGTACAGGAACTTAGCTCTGATACCAATTGTTAGTCTCACAATGACACTGAGAGGGGGGGTGAATCAGTGTAGCTCTTTAAACTTAAATTTATAGCTCTTAATACTACAACAATTAAAACTTATTACTAGATACAACAAGTATAACAAAAGAGCATCACACAACACAAGATTTAATGAGGTTCACCAATGTGGCTACTCCTCAAAAATTGACTGCTTGGACTACCATCCAAATCCAGCCTTTGCAAAGCACCAACTTTACAATCAATTTACCAGCACACACTGGAAGGAGCACCAACCCCTAATTTATCTGCACCAACAGAAAGGAGCACCAACCCCTGATTTACCAGCACCAACTGGAAGGAGCACCAACCCCTTAGCACCAACCCTAATGCCAAGCACCAACTTGGACTTCAATTTGAATCTATAAGTTTAACAGTAAGATACCTTTGCTTTTGCAAGACCCCATTGGTCTTCTTCACCTTTGCATTCTCTACGCACTTTGCTCTCTCTCAATCACTTCACACACTCTGCTTCATTACAGTCAAACTTCATGATCATCTTCTCCCTTTTGTGCACTCTGCTCTCTTTACAAATTTTGCACTTAGCATCATTCGACACGACTTGCTCTCTACGCACAACGACCGAACTTCACACACATCCAACATCATTCAAATCTCCAAACAACCCTCCTTTTATAACAAAATTTTTATGATGAAAACCCTAATCTTAGTCTGTAAACCCTAATCTTAGTCGGCTTTCATGACAACTGTAAACCCTAATTTTAGTCGGTTATCATCGGTCTTCATCGACTTCAACTCAACCATAAAAATACATGTCGCGATATCGTGACACTTTCACTTTCTCTCTCTTTCTCCTTGCTTTGGCCCCAAAAATAAACATGTCGCGATATCGTGACACTTTTTTTCTCTCTCTTTCTCTTTGCATCGGACCGCAAAAAATCTACATGTCGCGATATCGTGACACTTTTTCTCCTTGCTCTTTCTCTTTGCATCGGACCACAAAAATACATGTCACGATATCGCGACACTTTTTCTCCTTGCTCTTTCTCTTAGCTTTGGCCCAAAAATACATGTCACGATATCATGACACTTTCACCTTCGTACGCTTTCTCTATTCTTTTGTCATGATATCATGACACTTCTACTTCCATAGACTTCGACTTTGCTTTTGTCATGAAATCATGACACTTCTACCTTCGAAGTCTTCTTTCTTCTTTTGTCATGAAATCGTGACACTTCTACTTTCCATACTTTACTTCTTTGCTTTTGTCATGAAATCGTGACACTTCTACCTTCGAAGTCTTCTTCTCTACTTTTGTCATGAAATCATGACACTTCTACTTTCGTACTTTACTTCTTTGCTTTTGTCATGAAATCATGACACTTCTACTTTCGAAGTCTTCTTTCTTTTTGTCACTAAATCATGATACTTCTACGCTTCCTCTCTTTCTTTTGTCACAAAAATCCATGTCACAAATCATGACACTTTTCCAACTTACTTTCTCTCTCCTATTTTAGTCGTAAAATGCGACATGTCACGAAATCGTGACACTTTTCCAACTTACTTTCTCTCTCCTATTTTAGTCGCACAAAATACATGTCAAAAAAAAAAACTTTTCTTTTTCTCTTTCTTAACTGTCGTGAAATCGTGACACTTCTTCCTACTTTCTCTTTTTCTTCCAACATGTCACGAAATCGTGACACTTTTTCCACTTGCCTTTTTCTCTTCCAACATGTCACGAAATCGTGACAGTTTTTCCACTTTCTCTTTCTCTTCCAACATGTCACGAAATCGTGACAGTTTTTCCACTTGCCTTTTTCTCTTCCAACATGTCACGAAATCGTGACAATTTTTCCACTTTCTCTTTCTCTTCCAACATGTCATGAAATCGTGACATTTTTCCACTTGCCTTTTTCTCTTCCAACATGTCATCGAAATCGTGATAGTTTTTCCTACTTATTCTCTCTCTTCGAACATGTCACGAAATCTGCAAGTTTTTCTTGCTTTGTATATGTCGCGATATCGTGACACTTTTCTTACTTGTCTTTTTCTTTGATCTTTTGCATATGGGCCACTTCGGTCTTCTTGGAAAATCATTGTACATACTCTGAATAACCTTTGAACTCCTATCTTCTGCATCTGAATAGCTTTTGAACTTCCTGTCCACTGCATCAACAGATCTATCTGATCGTGTTGACAACAATGACAATACTATTGTTGCACCTTGCTCAACACAATACATCTCTTAAAAAACCAACTAAACCCACCTAAGCTAAAAAAAAAAACAACCAAAAAAAACCAACACCACCCCAACACAAAACAACCAACAACAACAAGAACCAACCAAACAGAACACAAAAAAAACAAAAAACCTACCTTAGATGGTGAGTCAAACTCATAGCGCATCTCCCAACCAATGCCCTAGTCGTGGCTCAACCATTGCATGGAGCTACACTCTTCTTGGGACTACGAGCACCTTCACGCTTCCACTTGCCTAGAAAAGTGCTCCTTTGGAGACACAAGACACCAACGCTCCACCAAGTTCAAACGGCTCCTGTGCCCAACACTTTAATGCTCATTTCCACCCACGCCTGATTGACTTAACTCTTTAACTTCAACACAATACTTTCTCTTTTTCCAGGATCAAAAATTGCATGTGATATTTTTTTGAGAAAAAAGATAATTTAAAATACCTCTAAGACATTGATATATATATTGATTTCCCTCCTTCATGCATGACATCAGTGCTCAAATTTTCTTCAACGAATTTAGACATCGATGCTCGCACATTAGCCTTTGACCATTATTAATTAATATAAAATATTTAAATTTATTTAAGAATTTAATTTTTATAATTTAATTATTTAAAAACCTTTGGCTTTTATTAACCATAACTTTCATTGGACACCTTGGATATTTATTAATAAAATTTACAACTTGCCCACATGGTTTTAATTTAAAAACCCTTTATTTTTGCCATCTAGGTTTAAATATTAAACCTTCCTTTAACTTTCCAATAGCCCATGGTTTTTATGAAAACACTTTTAACTTATGCTTCCACATAATATTAAAATTATTATGAGGATCATTTTTCCTTTAACCTTTACTTTATTCCTCTTGACCTTTTGACATCATCGGTGGCCTATTTTTGGAGATGAATGACAACTCTCAACTTTATTTCTGCACGAAAGACTCATTTCTTGACATCAATGAAGACTTATGACTCAAAATGTCCAACAATCTCCCACTTTGTCATTGATGGCAACCCAAATTATTTTTACTAAAAACTTGGACTTTTATTTGCTCTACTCCCATTGGGATATTTCTCCCCCTGGCTCAATGCTCTATTTGAATATCTCCTATTTAATCAAATACCAAATCTCTCTCTCTCTTACTCAAATATCTCTCCCTTTGACATAAATGGCAAAGGGTCACCTTTGGGGCTTGGGGCTAAGAATGATTCTCTTAGCTTAGCCCCTCCCCCACCTCCTCTTGAGGTGGTTAATTCTGGGGTGGGAGTATTTCTACTCCTACAAAGTATTGTTCTTTACCTTTATCCTCTTTTATTCTTATCTGATCCTTCTTATTCCTCTAATTGTTTCTTTCCATATCCATGTTCCTGTCCATGTATATATTCCTATCCCTGTTCATGTTTATATCCAAGTTCTTGTTCCTATTCCTATGCATATCCATGTTCCTATTCATGTTCTTGTTCATATCCATATTTCTATTCCTATTGCTATTCATATCCATGTTCTTGTTCCTATTCCTATTTATATCCATGTTCATGTTCATATCTATGTTCCTGTTCCTATTCATACTTGATTCTGGAATATTTGCTCTACACCATTTTTTTGTGTGACCATCATTATTGCACTTGTAACACTTAATGTTATTATTCCTTGGAGGTGCAAATATCTTAGGATTTCTCCTAATGAAGCCATACATTCTTCTATCATGAACCTTGCAATTCATTTCCTTGTGATCAAACTGATTACATGAGTAGCAATACCCATGGAAAAGTTACTTGTTTCTATATTCCTCTCTTTCTTGTGTCCTACACTGTGAAGCCATGTGCCCAAACTTGTGACATGAAAAAATCTTCCATTGAAGCCTCTTTTCCTTGACCTCATTGGTCTCCTAGTCTCTCTTGACCTATTTTGATTTTTGTTCCATCTATATCTTCTTTGTGCATTGTTCTTGTTCTTGTTGAACTCTCTATTTTTCAACTCATCCTCAGTTGTCTAACTTTCTTTTACACTTTCTTATTTTGCAGTATCTTCATCTAAATTTTCTTCTCCTCCAAAACTTGATGTTGATTCTCCTTCCCATTCCTTTTGATCTTGTCCAAATCCAAGACCTATTTTTATTTTGTTGGCCTTCTTTGTACCTTGATCAACTTATCCACGATATTTGAACTCTTTTTAAACCCTTTTAGATTGAATTTGGAGATTTCTAAGTCTTCTCTTAGTAGAACCACTTCTTGTGTTAACTTTTCACATTCTAAGATATTTTTTTCTAACTTATCTTTAAACCTTTTTACCTTAGCCTTTGATTTTTCTAGATCCTCTATAAGCAATCTTCTCTCTTCATCACATTCTTGAAATTGAAGCTCAAGTTTAGAGTGTTGCTTTCTTACGTTCTTTAACTATTCCAAGAGCATAAATAAGTTCTCCCTTGAGATCATATTCATATTTTTCTAAATTTCCTCTAATTTTTTGCCTTTTTCCAATTCTTTATTTTCTTTTGACTTATCTTCTATAGGATCACTTTCTTATTTTTCTAGAGCCATTAGAATATTCTCTTCCAGTCCTTCAAGTGTATCTTCATATTCATCATCACTAAAACTGAACCCATTTCTTGTATAACTATCTTCAAGATGTTCAAAGTTACCACATATAAAACACTTGAGAATTATTGGTGACATTTTCTTGACTTTTTTTTCTTCAATCATAAAGAGGACTTCATATTTATCATTATCTAAAAAACTATTATCACTATTACTCGAGTATTTGTCTTGTTTGCATAGTAGCTCCTCTTTTGCCTTTGAAAGAACTTCTTTCCTTGTTTGCTTTATCCATCCTTGCTTTTCTTTTGGTGCCTATGTCTTTTTTATTCCTTGTTCTTGTGATCCTATTTATATTCATAATTGTTATTCTTAGCTTCTTAATAGTTAGTTACATAATGACCATACTTTCCACAATTGAAACATCTAACATATTTTGCATCTCTAGATCTTCTTGAATCCTTATTCCTTCTGCCATAATTAGCTTCTTCATCACTGGATGACTCATTGCTTGATTTTAACTTCTTACCCTTTGTCTTATTGATTTATTTGAAGGTTGCTTCCTTATGGGGATTAGGTTCTTTTGTTCTCAACTCAAAAGTTGTAAGAATACCAAGCAACATATATCTTGTCAAAGAATCACCATCCATTGATACTTCTATAGACAAACTTTTACGAATATGTTTGGAAGAGTTATCAAAACTTTATCACAAACATTTGATTCATCAATATTCAATACAAGTCCTTGCATAGCATAAATAACCTCATCAATTAGAAGTAGATAAGTACTAATGTTTTTCTCATAATTCATTCTTAATTCTTTAAATTTTCCTTTGAAATTTTGCATCTTTGCTTTCTTGACACATTTATCTCCTTCATATATATTTTGAAACTTATCCCACATGTCTTTTGCATCTTGACAATGTATAACTTTTATGGACTCTTTTCTATGAAAACCTCTCAAATGTGTATTCATTTATTTTTAATTATAATTTTGTAGAAGCTTACTTTCATTATCTGTAGGTGGATCAATTGAGGGATCATATCCAATTTCAACTGCTTCCAAAATATCATTGCCAAGTGCCATTAGGTAGATCTTCATTCTCATACTCCAATACATATAGTCACTTCCATCAAATACTGGTGTTGAATTATCTGAGGACACATTCTTAGAATCCATTGTGTTCTTGTTAGATTTTTCTTCAATCTTTTAAACTCTTCTGAAGGAACCCACTATGATACCAATTGAAGAACACAAGCTTATACTAAGAAGGTGGGTCAATAGTATAAGACCACTTTTTACTTTTCTTTCCCAATCAATAGTATGCGATGTATAGCTAGCAATATCAATAGTAGTAATCAAAGAAATGCACAAATCACCACACATAATAGAGACACCAAACTTTATGTGGTTCACCCAATGTGGGCTACTCTACAGAGATAATATTTTACTAAAAAAAATTTAATCAATCTCTTGGAAATCCTTTCCCTATTACAATATTTATGGACCTCTGTCCAAAGGAGATATCAATCCCCTAAATCAAGTGCATGGATCTCTATCTTGAGGAGAACAAATCCCTACCTCTACTCTAGCTGGTGATCCTCTAGAAGACTACTGCCTCCACTACCCTTAGCTAGTGGATATCTCTCCACTGAAGACTCTTATCTCCACTTAGAAGACCTATCCTCACTGACCTGGATAATGGATCTCTATCCACTGGAGACTACTATCCTATTTGCTCTATCACCTCCAAATATTTATCTCAAATATGTACTAAACATAGTCCTTCGGTCTAGCACAAATTTGTCCTCAATCTCTTTCTCTGGTCTGGCAAAAACTTGTCCTCAAATCTGCACCAAACTCTATCCTTGAATTTGTCCTAAACACAGTCCTTAGGTCTAGCACAAATTTGTCCTCAATCCAAGTCCACATAGAACATATCCAAATATGCTTTACAAGTCATCTCTAGAACCTACTCAAATATGGTCAACAAGTCCACAAAAAACTTGCTCAAATATGCTCAACAAGTCCTCTCAAGAACTTGCTCAAATCTATTCAACAAGTCCACACAGAACTTGTTCAAATATGCTCAACAAATCCTCTCTAGAACTTGCTCAAATCTGCTCAACAAGTCCATATAGAACTTGTCCAAATCTTCTCAATAAGTCCACACAAGAACTTATCCAAATATGCTCAATATCTGTATTGTAAGCTTCCATAAAAGCTCACACAAAATCTATCCACAGGTCTTCTCAAAGACTTACCTCGAATTAGCTCAACAAGTCCACACTAAAACTTGTCCAATCTCATAGAAACATAAAGAGAATTGTTAGAGACTCAATATGCTCTATACTCATCACAATGCTCAATAAATTTCAATCACTCTCTCAGAAACATAAGGAGAATTGTTAGAGACTCAATATGCTTCACATTCACCTCAATGCTCAATAAATTTCTCAATTCAATTTAGTAGAATAGTTTGTTTTATGGAACTTGAAAAATCATTTCACATACTCACTTGACTAGGTTCAATCAACTATACTCAACCAAATACTCAATGAAACAACCCTTGCTCACAAACCCTAGTCCAAGCATATGATAACTCAACTCAATATGTTTAAATAATGCTCATCAACAAATCTCACATAACAATGATACTCATGTTCTATTCAAACTCTAGTTCAAGTTCTTTGTTCAACAACTCACTTCAACAACAATGCTTATAAGATAATCTTCACATAGCAATGATATTGAATCCTTAGTTCAAGTTCTTCACACAACCAATTATTTCAACAAAAATGCTTATCAAATTATCTTCTCATAGCAATGATACTCAATCCTTAGTTTAGGTTCTTCACACTACCAATGATTTCAACAACAATTCTTATAAACCAAGGTTTTAACAACTCTTTATTCCAAAAAACCTTGAAGCATTAACTCAACTCATTCAATAGGAAATCCTAATCAAGTCCTTTTCACTCCAAACTTCTTTTCCAGAAAAACCAATCAATCAACTTAACTATGGAAGAATGTGCTCATAACTTTTTCTTGATGATGAAGGAATCTCATAAATCTACCACAACCATAAACACTCTTTTTCCAAGCTCAAAGAAATTATTATATAATAATCTTCCTCAAAATACAATATAAATATCAAGACAAATATACACCTTATCACTCAACCTTATAGAAATCATTCATCAACATTTACAAAAATTAATATACCACTTACACCTTTTGATCTCGCCAACTAAAATACTATTCAATGCACTCTTCTTTAAAAATAACTCAATGCTTAGAAGTTCCCTCTATCCTCTTGAAACTTAAAACAATTTAATGTAACACAACCACTTTATTAAAATAAACTAACACCTTATTCCTTCAACTTATCAAAAATTAATTTTCAACTAACCATCCTTTAAGCAACCTTTTTAACTCCAAACCTTAGGCAACTCACAAAATATTAAACAAAAATTATTACCTTGCCTTGAATGGGATTCGAACTCACAACGCAACCTCAACCAGTGCTCTAGCCACAACTCCAACCGTTGTACGAGCTAGGCACTCACTTGGGGACTAATGAGTACCACATGCTCCAAAATGTCTCCCCACTTGCATAGCACAACAAAAATGTGGCCTTCCTTGGGCACTTTCAATTACCAATGCAATCTTCAAAACGTTTCCACCGAGTTTCGAACGTAGGTATCCTAACGCCCAAAAATTTAACTGCCATCCTCTTGCCACTAGGTCATGCTACCCAGTTGGACATTGGTATTATTCGTTGCTCCTATTTTAAACCCTATTCACTAGCGCTAAATACAAAAATCACTTTCTATTTTTTGCACGAGTATCAAAACAATTGCACGTGATATTTTTCCATGAAAAAGGGTAATTTAAAATACCTCTAAGGAATTGGTATATATATCGATTTCACTCCTTCATGCATGACATCTGCACTCAAATTTCCTTCAATGAATTTAGATGTCGGTGCTCGAATTTCCTTTGGAGCTTATTAATTTATAAAATATTTAAATTCATTTGAATTTAAATTTTATAAATTAATTCTTTAAAAATATTTGGTTTTATTAAGACCATATTCCATTGTACACCTTGGTATAAATAATATTTATTAATAAAATTTAAGTTCACTTTGAATTTAAATTTTTATTAAGTAAATATTAAACCTTCCTTTAGCTTTGCAATAGTCTTTCTTGGATTTTTATGAAAAACATTTTAACTTATGCTTCCACATAATATTAAAAATATTATGGAGCCCTTTTGCCTTTAACCTCTGCCTTATTCTTCTTGACCTTTGACATCATCAGTGGCTTATTTTTTGGAGATGAATAACAACTCTTGACAAATTTATTTCTTGACAATTTCCTTGACACTAATGATGACTTCATTGCTTGACATCAATGACAACTTGACTTAATGACTCAAAATATCCAACATTAATCTTTTGCTCAAGAAAAAGAAATAATTTCATAACCCCTTTTATTGCAAAATAAAATCAACATAAAACTCCTTATATCTCCTAGCTAGCACATACCTTAGCAACTTTAAAACTTGGGTATAAATTAATTTTTATCAAAAATTAATTCCCTTGATATTGCTTGCCACTAGGAATCAAACTTGTGTTGCTTGCAGGCCTCATGCCTTAGCTATGGCTAGGCCACCGCGTGGGGTATCCAACCCACATGAAACCAAAATATCACAAGCTCCTTAATATTATTCACAGTCGACACTAAAACCAAGATTTGACCATACAAAATAAAAGGGCCTCCATGTGAATCGAATACTACCCCTTCTGCCCTCAACGGACTGTGTAAGCCAAGCTTACCAACTCGGCTACCACCTTACTTCAAGTGGGGACAAACCCATTTCAACTTTTACCAACATACTGCTTCAAAAAATGTGAAGGCTTCTATCTTCTTCCTCCATCGTGTCAAACAAAAATCGAGCAAGGCAATTAATTTGGAGGCAAATTAATTCGAACACACTTGGCTTAGGCTAAAATTTAGCCTATAAATACACATGCCCTTTTTACATTTGACATCGACTCACTTGCAATTCAAATTTAGTACTTTGAATTTAATTATTATATTTAATTATAATAATTTAAATATTAAAATCCTTTTTGGGCCTTTTCTTTAAGGATAACCTTACCACCATTAATGAATATTTTAACCTTTGTAAAATTACCACCAAGGTAATTTATAAATTCTTTCTCAAACATCATGGAGAGGTATTCCTTTCTTCTTGTTGCCTTATACCTCATGTTCCACCATGAGGAATATTCTCATAAATATTTCCATCAACTTAGGATATTAAACCTTTTGACATTAATCAAACCTCTTGACATTAATTCCATTAATTTAGGATATCAAATCTCTTGACATCAATGACAAAAAAACATGCTCAAATTTCCAATAATTTCTTTGAAAGATATGAAAGAAATTTTTTAAAAAATCACCAATAGGTAAATCTCAAGATATAGATTGTATATAGGATAAACATGTCAATTATGGAGTCAACATATTAGTGCACCAATCCAAAATACTTTTAATGGCATATTTAGAGGAATATTTCCATTAGAATGGACAAGTATCCTAGTCATATTGTTGCATAAAAATGTATACACCAACAATGCTTCAAATTACTACACCATCATGACTAATCATCTTTTTTAAAAATTGTTTGGAAACATAGTAAGAAGTAGAAACAATAAGTGCATAGAAAATCAAGGAAAGAGGAAAATCATGGTTGAGAACAAAATACTCAATAATAAATCACTTCATTAGTGCAAGGCACCTAATAGAGTGGATATAGGATGAAAAAGAATAAGTTTATGCTTTTTGTTGAATTTAAAAAGGATTTTGACACAATCCTAATAGGTAAATTACAGAAAATAATGGAAGAGCATCGAATACCAAGAAAGTATAGAGTAATTGTACATAGAATTCTTGAGTAAGTTTTAGTAATAATTAGAACTCTACAAGGACTATTAGAGTGTTGTAGAAGTTAGGTTGGGGTAAAATATAGTTGTCCATTGTCACCTAATTTACTTAAAATTTATATTGATAAATTAAATAAATGTGTGGAAATTATGGGAGGAGATATAATACAATTGGTTAGTAATATAGTTAAAAATTCTTATTTATGCTAATAACCTAATCATAATTGACAAGACACTTATAATTTTAAAATATCATGCAAAATATTTAGAGCAATTATATGAAGAAGTTAACATGCAAATAAATTATACCAAAACTAAGATTGTGATATTCTCTACTTGGAGTGTGCATAAGGATACATATAAAGGGAGGCTAAGTCTACACAATTCCATGCAAGTAGAATTATCAAGGCCATAAGTTCCATGCAAAAGGTATAATTTATTAGTATCATGCTATATAAGTGCTTCAGACCTATCATTAAAATGATATTTTTTAATCTTAGATGGTAGACATTTTAAATATCTTCATTTGTCCATTAAGGCATCATGTTATTAGTTCTTATAATTTGGTCAACATGTGCACTAGATATCCAACGATTTCTAACTCATGAAGGATATACATTACAAATCCCATCCCTTACAACATTTTTTTAGAGGTTTTAGGACTCAGGTATATTTATAACTCTTTCTTTTCCCAATATTCAATAATTTTAATAAATTGTATAATTTTTTCTAGTGCGGGAAAGCCACAAGGATTTGTGTCTTGTATCTTAACCTAAAAAGTTAGTCTAGAGATTATAAAATTGTTTTTATTGCCTCTTTATGTTCATATTATCATGGCTTTTAAATATTCACCACCTCATATGGAACTAACAAAATAATTATTAGGGATTTTTTTAGAATTCACTAAAACATCCCATGAATCCATCACAATTATGTCATCATCAAATTCTTGTTTCAAATTTTTAACAAAAGCATTTGGGGAGCCAATACAGTGTTTAGGTAAGGATGAACTAATCAAGATAATCTCCTACCAAATCCATAATTATCAACTTTAGAAAAATATTTTTCATTGTATAATCAATCCCTATAAAAATAAACAAACATATCCATGAATGTTTGGGCTTTATTTGTTGTATCATTAAAGAATTTATAGACATGCCCAAAAAAAATTGTAGATTGCACATTATAGGCTAGATATTGGATTTGAAATTTTTTCAAAGTAGTATTATATTATATAGGTAAATTCATCCCATGGTTTTCTAGTGGAGGTATACAAAGAGGGGCATTGAGGTTTAGTATTGAAGGAGGGATAACAACTTATACTATATGATTTCTACTAATAATAAAATGCTATGTAATATTGGTCATCATATCTTGCATTTTTTTGGATGTATATCTTTTAGAGGTCTTCATTTGCTTTTTTTATTATTGAAAGTGATTTTATCTTATAAAATAATGAATAATAAGAGTACACAATTCATAAAAAAAATAGGTGGTATACAACCACACCCTAAAATCCTATGTAGTACATCAACACAATGATAAAAGAGCTTGAGAAAACTATAAAATAATTAACATATTAGAAAAAAGAAATGGAGGAAATTCCAACAACACTCATGTCACCATAAGAGAAGCACCAATAGAGGGAAGGTTATCCTTTCTAAAGTATTTCCTCCTTCTATGGGAGGATCAAAGTCTAGTGGAACTAGGTCCCACCCAAAGCCTTCACCTTACAACTCTAGAGCATCCTCAATGGTTTGAGTTATAGTGTTAGCCCCTTTGAATGATGAGCCCCAATCATGATATTTGCATGGGTGTTGTGAGTGGAATACACCCTTAGCACAATGATCCTATGGATAAGGACTACAAGAAGCTAGAGTCCTTTCTTAGGATCTCTTGCAACCCCAATACCTCTACTAAGAAGAAGAATACCTTTGGCAAGGTGGAGAGAGAAAATCCAAGCCACAATGCAAGGAGAAATCTCCTGGTGATCCAACAAAGTCAGTAGTTTTTGAACGTCAAGGGTAAACTTATATGCTTGCGCTTGAATCTAAACTAAACAATTGGAGCAAATTAGATATTTTGAATACATGGAAAAAGTTAGAGATGCTTTCTAAGAAAAATAATTGTATTACAAATTTTCCATATGTCAAATAGGACCTTATCCCTTAAAATATGGTAAAATTGACCCATATTCACCAGCATTTTGGTTACATCCTAAATAATAATCATAGGATAGTAAAAGGGCTATGGTCTAAAATGTTTGAAAAATTCTTGAATTCATTTTTGGACTAATTGGTACCTACAAAAATACCAATATAAATGTTTAATGGATTCCTTAAAATGATAAAAAGGGAATTTGAGGATGTGTATCCCCAAATGAAAAATATATTCTCCTATAGGAAGCCCTTAAAAAAAGAGACATCAAAGAAAATGGGCCACTTTAGGCTCCAAAATAGCATCCCACAGAGTGTGAAATAAATTTTAGTAATCTCTAATAGTTAACTAGAGTCACCATCACTTATTAAACCTAGGTATCATGGTTAAATATTATGAGAACCAAAGGTACCATTTTCATAGCTTATAAATCCTAAAACGAGTGTTGGAATATCATTTCTAGTCCCTCCACCAATTACATAGGGTTTGAACCCCAATTTTATGGATCATTTTTGGTAGGATTGTGTCTTGAATTACCTAAAATATCTACTTGTAATACTTAGATAGGTTAAACTATATTTTGGCTTCTACCCATGAAAACAAGTTCTTCGTCCCTTTGGGAAAAATGTTAGAAATAACTTGGATTCCCTTATGGAAAAACTAAAGGGCACACACCAAAGGATTTTATCCAATGACTAATATTGATAAGTGAGAATGGGGGACCACTAGAATTATTATTGATTGATAAATAGCTCATTTCTAAAATTGTTTCCATTCTAAAGAAACCAAGGTCAAAGAGCTTCGTAGGATTTCCAAATACCCTTGGCAACAAAAGTGACCTAGATTTGAATTGACACCTTCATCACCAAAATGGGCTAAATTCTAAACCCACTATTGTATTTTATTCCATGGGAGAACCAGAGGCTATGCAATGTCAAATTAAGTGTTTCTAAGCTTAATTTCAATGCATAACATGAATGACCCATTTAGCACACAAGGTAGTGCCATAGAAAAATGTATCAAGGAGCCTTAGCCCTAGTGACTCTCATGAGAGGCAATAATAATTCCATGCAACTCTATTAAAATATTATTTTCTTGGTGAAGGGGCTCATAGAAAATATTATAGAAGCTTATCCAATTTGTGATAGGAGGCTTTTGAGGGTACCCAACAAGAAGAATAATAGACATGCATGGCAAAAAGGATCTTGGAGTAAACTTGAAATTTTCCTACTAAAGAAAGTGGTTTGGAAAGTCACTTTTGACTTTTTTTTTCCACTCTATCAAGACTATAATCCTAGAGGTCATCAATCAAATCCTAAAAGTAAAAAGAGATTCCAAGAAAATAAAACATCTTGCCATGCTAGATCCACATATAGCGGTTGAGCCAATGGGTGTGTGTAGAAAAGATTGCCTATACCACTATGTTTTTTACCATTGAATGCTCAAAATAGAGGCCAAAAAAAGATATATACTCACTAAAGGGACTATTTCACATTATGCTCTTCCTCAATAAAGGTGAGAAAATAATCATTGACAAAGTGACCATTGACCAATTGCTAGGAAGTTTTGAGGAGTGAAATCCCTTTCACATGACCCTTGATAAATATACGAGTAAGAAGGTATCCAAAGCCCTTAGTAGCTAGGACAATTAAACTTGGGGTAAGAAGAAAACCTTTCCAAATAGATATATATAACCCAAAAGAGAAATATTGTTGTTTGTTAATAGTAATGTAGGTCAAAGCATTTGTAAAAAGCATTTTGATAGTGCTCAAAAAGTTAGGGCCAAAACCAAGGGCTTACAACATGGATAGAATGAAAGGCCACTCAATCCTATTATAGGATTTGAAAAATAGATCTTAATAAATGAGGAATTATATTGAAATTTCCTTACCCATTTCATTACCTCTTCGACAGCAATGATGTTGTCCAAGATGTATTTATCATTGATGAATCATGTTTGATTTGGTCAAATAATGAGAGGCAAGAGGTTGCATAGTAAAAGAGTAAGGTATTTAGAAATAATCTTATATATACATTGATAATATTAATTAGCCTCCAATTCTACATGTCCTTTGGGTCTCCATCCTTTTGTATGAGCTTGATATTTTTGCTATTGATCAGTGAGCCAAGGGTGTACATCTTGAGGGATTCCAAATAAACTTGATGCAAGTATGGATCCATTGTATCCTGAAGTGCCTTATAAAATTCACAAGAAAACCCATATATCCCAGGAGCTTTATCATTGTACATAGAAAATATTACATATTTAAGTTCATCCTATGATATAAAATTATCATAGAGGGCCTATTGTAAAGTAAATAGCCTATAGGACACCAATATTAAACACTACTATAGAGTGATGTCTTGATCAGGGGAAGGATCACATTCAATGAAGACTTGTTGATAGCAATAAATGAAATATTACACTATATCTAGGAGGTAAAAAAATCTTGGTGTCCCTCTCAGATAGAATTGATAATTTGGGTTAGTTTATGGCCTCTTATGTGAAGGAAATATTTTTAGACACTCTATTACCCCATGTGAGATACTGCAGTATGGCCTTGAGTTGGGCACCCTCGGATGCATAGGTGTTAGAAATATATTGTTGATGCATTAACTTGGACACCTCTAATTAGAGAGAGGTGTAGCAAGGGTGATCTTCAAGAGCCATTATGACTTTTCTAAGTTTTGAGGAAGTGGTAACATAGGCATGTTTATGAAAGAGGGTCATCTAGAGACTTTATGTGCATAGAAAACACATGGTACATTCAATTCCACTATTCCATCACTCGATCCAACCATACTTAGAAAGATGATGTAGCACTAAATTCCATGCATGGTGAATGTGGACAAAATGGGGTGTGTGGCGAAGTAATGACATGTTGAAGTAGAACTAGCTACTTAAAATAATTTGCCTACTATCCAAAAATTCAATGTAAAAACATATGGGGAATTTGTCTAAGAGGATGACTTCTATGAGAGGTTCAATCAAGAGAGCACAATAGTTGCAAAAATTAAATATGGTCTACCTTGAAAACATCACTTGATAAAGATTTTTGAGGATTATATCAAGGTTGGCTCACATATTGGAACATGTGAACCAAATAAGATGTGATTGATGTCACCTAGTATTGGGATAAAAACCTTAATTTTTGGTGCATGTAGAACCAAGCGGCTCTTTCACAAGATATCTAGTGCATGCAATTCCCACCTTACTTGTTAGAGTCATATTTAATCATATTGAAATTACCACATATAACCCACATGGTAGAAGAAAATAAGTTGACAATCCAAAGCCAAAGATGGGACCTTTCTATGGCATCGTTTGATTCATAGCTATTAAAAAACCACAATGTGTGGTTATTAATGTAAAAAATGGTCAACAATGCTATATTGGTGGATTGAAAACCATGGTCCACCAATAAAGACCACCATTGTGCTACCACAAATGTGGTCATGTTGCCTTGATATACTTCATGATTACTATTTATAAAAAAATTGTCTAGCCAAATGGTGTGATAGGCCACAAAAAATTTGAAACCTCCACTTCCTTTAAACATAGGATTCCCATATTGGAAAAGTTTTGGTAGACTTTGTGAACTACAAATATGGATTGAATTCTATTAAACCCTAAATATTTTAAGAGGGAAAGTTCATTGGAGAAGGAATAAGGTGATATATCTTCATCTCTAAGATGATCCAACACACTACAACTATTGGAGGAATTATTAACATGGATGGCTATCTGAATACTAGACATATAGAGCTACTTTTTTGAGTGGCATATTTGTCTACAAATCCCCTTCACTGGGTGTAGAAGCACCTTATTCTAGTTTGGGGGAATGTTTTAGAGGGTTTGACGAAAGAGTAGATTACAAAGAAATAATGGTTTTGGCCTTTGAGGTATGAACCTATTATGGTTTATGAGCCTCTTTTTTGGTAATTTTAGCTAGGGGACAAGCTTTTTCCTTATATTTCTCCTTTTTCACTAGCTTTGAGGCTTTTATTGGTTTTAACTATGTGCCTTTAGATTTAGCTAAACATACATTTTTATGCCCTCCCACAATCCTCTAACCATCCTCTAGTTAAGGAATGGGCACCGTATATGTGGTGGGGATTTACCTGTCACTGTTATAATGTATTAGTGCAAAATATTTGACCTTGTGCTTTCATGAATGGCATCAAAAATATGTTTTTTGAAAGTTGATGTATAGGACTTATTGGGATATCACAGTGCTACCAACTTGGATTTCCATAGTCTCCTTGAGGTCCCATTATGTAAACAATATTTTGAGGGCATGCATGGAAAAATGTGTGTGCCTCAACCAAGATGATGTGCCTTAATAGGGATTCTATGTAGCTTAGAAAGAGATAAAATGGCAGAGGAAGTATTAAAAATTCCACCTATTTAGGGACTTTGGTATCCTTTATTTAGAAATAAAAAATACATGGGTACATGGTGAAATAACAAGTAGGTATTTATGCATGTACTAGGGGCCATGCTCATAAATCAACTTAACATGGATAAATTCTACAAAGCAAAACAAAAAACCCTTTGTAAGTTTTAAAATCATTGTTAGCTTGACTCCATGAGGAGTCCAAGCTGCTTTAACCTAGGTTTGAAAGGAAGACTCATTAGGGATACATCCTACAAAATACCTTACAAGGGTGAATGAATCTAAACAATTACTTGCATTGTCAAAATTAGGCAACAAATGAACTACATGAAGGGAAGGAGGATTATGTCATGGAACACCTCTTAAAAAAAATTTCATGGCCACTTGAGAGGAGACATCTTTACATGCATTCTATTTCATGATACCAACATTGTTTGCTGGTATTCTAAGATTTATGACCACATTAATATGATGCAATAACACTCAAAACCCTACCCAAGCTAAAAGAGACTCGGGGTGTTGCTCAAATTGCCAAAGCACTTATCCTCCAAAAACAATTTATACTAGATATAAGGTTTTATGAAGGAAATTAATTTATTTATTATTTAATCCATTTTCTTTTCACTATCATGCATATGACAATCTAGTTAATAGGTCAAAGATTCTATAAGGTTAATCATATATAAAAGTATATTTTTGTTATGAGGCTTAAAATGGGTATGGGACTTTGATATGGTACATTTTATATCTATAATTTGCATATACATTAAGTGATGATCAAGATTAAATGTGTCATTTGTCATGACTACAAATGTAGATTCTCCCAAATCATTTTAAGACCCTTCAATATACCTTTAAGATTTTCCAAAGTCTATATTTAGCTATTTTTCTTTCTCAAAATGAAAATGTGTATTGGTTTGATATCTAATTCAAAGTTATTGATTGTAATTAAGCTTTGAGGATGAACAATATAATTTTCATAAGTAATATATTGAATGCAATCCTCTTCTATTTCTAGGAATTTTAGAATACACATATTATTATACCTAGTGGTTAATTCAAAGCCCTTAGAAGAAGAAATATAATCCATAATGGCATGCAAAAACTCACTCAAGGACAACTAGGATCTACAAAATTTTCTATCCCAAAGCAATCCAACCTCAAAAAACCCTTATATCAAAAAAAAATTAGATATTCATAATAATCCTAAGAGAGAGAATAGCTACAAAACGATTATTCAACTTTTAGCTAATAAAATAACCAACACAAAACCTATGGAAACAAACTTACTAAACCTTAGGGACTAAAGAAAAAACTATATTGCCTTAGAAGGAATATTTTATTTTAGGTTTGCAAAAATTTTGTAGAAAAAAGAAGATATTCTCATACAATTACACAAATTATTACAAAATATAATAAAATTCTCAAACCAATATAATATAGTAATAATTTAACAATAAGAGTTTAAAATATCTTGATTAAGTAGAAATTAATAATGAGGACTTCAATAATTTACCTCACTAAGATCATCCACAAGAAGCAAAATCTAGGACTAATATTAATGTATTAAAACAAGTGACTTGAAACCTATGACATCAAGGAGTATTCCTTTCATAAAATAATTACAATAATATACTCACTTTTACTCTATATTTTTTTTGTCTCACCATAGTAGTAAAGGAGAGATCACATCTACACTATATGGAAAGGATAGGATATACTTCACAAAATTATCCTTGAGTGATAATCCTTGATATTAGTAGAGCATAATGTCCTCCTCCAAGGAAGGTAGTGAACATGTGGTCAATAAATTTGGTTGTATCTACAAGGGCAATAGAGAGAGAAAGGGAGTGAAAAGTGTTGTGTGCCATGGAAGAAATAAATGAACAAATCTTGACAGAAATATTAGTAGTATTAAGGAGAAAATGAAATGACTATTTATAGTGGATGAAATAATTACTTTCCTATTTTAGACTGATCACTAAATTACATTATTTTTGGAGCCATAAAATTACCACTGCTAGTCCAAATGATGTTTAATTGTAATATTAGGTATAAAAATCACTAGAATCATGGATTTAAAATGAAAACCCTCAAATTCGACCAATGGCCATGATTCACACTTAAAATAGTGATCTTGAAATGATAAATTTTTAGGATATATGGTTTAGGAGACACATGTAAATATGCCCCTTAATCATGAATTTGTCCTTATTCCAAGGCCTTGGTAAAGTTAAAATTTTAAAATGTGGAAGAAAGATGAATTAAATACAACTTGGTGAAGAAAATAAACCAAAACCATCGAACAATATAAATCATTATCATCCTACTAAAGTACTAATAAAGTTAGTCCATCCATATCCTATATATAGGAGGACAAGGATCACCACTACCTACAAGGTCAGGTTGTATTTCTCTTTTTACAAATAAAATCACCTATATATTGTATCATTAATATAGGTATTTGACCTTGAATTCAAATTTTAACATAATTACATACATGATATTTTTATTTCATCCTTTATTTGACATTATTGAACAACTATTTTTTAAGAATATATGTGTATTCCTTCATATTAAGAACTTCTAATTTCATAGTTTAAAATTTTATGACCATTACATAAAATTTATTTAAACATTTATCTTATTTTTTTATTATTTCATATTGCTTCCTAATGTACCACCACAAGGATGAGTATTCATAATCCTCATTTATGAACCTTGACATGATTAGGGTGTTACTTATTCATATAATTGATATATTGACTACAAGCTATTGTTATATTTCATATTAGTTTTAAGAAATAAATGGAATAATAACATTACAAAGTGAATACCCATCAAAATAATAGGAAATCCAACTAAGTAGTGAATACCTATCATATTAGATGTGTAGATGTATTATAGAATTATCCTAGCCACTGTCCAATGACTCTTTGTGTTTCTATGCATATGTAGAGTGATATCTAAGAATAAAATGCTATATTGAGTCTTGTGTGAGTAAGATAAATAAGTTAAGGATATTGAGTCTTGAGAGCGATATCAAGGATTCATACGATGTAAGTATAACATCTTTGTATTTTGGTCAACCCTTAGCCTAAAAATAAGTAATATAATATTGATAATGATATACCTTGAGATAAATTTTTATTAATGAGCCTTTCAATATCATTCTATATATAGAATTGACTTAGCATCCTTCAAAAACATCTTAACCCACATGGGTGTTGTATGAACTAAGGAAGAGTCATGTGCACTCAATGGAAATACAAAGCATATTATGAAAAATCCAAATAAATATCATAACTCACCTTATCATGTAAACCTAAAGTGATATAAACTAATGTGTCCTACTTTACATACCCTATATCTAGAAAATAAGGTCCTACCAATGATGTTTCTCATGGTGGGATCAAATCATAAGCAACTGACCTCCACTCAAAGATGAATATAAATAAATGATCTAATGGAAAAGATACTGTATAAAAATATATAAAGGAATAGCTAAATTTAAACTATTTTAAATATCATAAAATTCATTTCCAAAGGCTCAAGTGGTAGGCTACAAGGCGTACCTAGAAGGATCCCAAAAAAATGACATGTGAATTAAAACCTCACAACTTTGAGGGTCATAAAGGTGATATACATTTGAGGTATCTAAATACCACATAAATATGATCTATAACTCTTTGGTATCTTATTGTAAATATAGTTGAGGATTTTATCATATCTTAAATACATAAATATGTGGAAATGAGACACATGAGGCTTATCCCTTATTAACATATCAAGAGGTGTCATGCATGGACTTCCCTGCTAGGAACCTTGTTGATGATGTATACTACACAAGTGATATCTTCACCTTAAAATTTGTGCTTCTTTCCCTTGGAATTAATCATACATTATGTCATCTCCATAATCATATTGTTCTTCCTTTTAGCCATACCATTCTTCTTAGGAGTATAGTGAATATCGATCTAATATGCAATCCCATGAGAAGCCAAAAAATATGAAATATATGACTCATATACATACCTCATTAATTTATCCTCATACATTTTATTTTTCTATCCAACTAATTCTCCACAAGTACCTTGAAGGTCTTGAATAGACCAAGAACCTGATACTTATTGCAAATAGTATACAACTAGACATATTTTAAAAAATTACTATTTGGAACCTTGAAGTACCTATTTCTAATAATAGATGGTTTAATTAACTTCTAAATCCTAAATTTCACAATATATGGTGTTCAAGGGGTGATATACATGTCCTATAGTCCCTTTTGGAACTATCTTCCTATGATGAATTCCTAGAAAACATCCATCACATGAACCACTTGAAAGGGATATGTGAAAAATTCCAATAGCTATCTCATGATGACTCATGTATTTTTAATATTCATAACTAAGATTCCCAAGTCTATGATGCCACCTTTTACTCTCATCATCTACATGTGTAACCATAGCAAAAAAATATTTTTTCTTAGAAGAAGAAACAAAAGAGGTGGGTCTTTCTCCCAACTTATATGTTTGGTCTGATTCATTACAATAAACAAAAGCAATAATTTTTAATCCATTGTCTATATCAGTAATTACCTAATTATTAGTCCATATTATTTGTATGGGTAATATTATAAATGGAAAAAATATTAGGGAGAATATTAGGAACATGAGGTACCTCATCAAGAGTAGAAAATTCAATTTTGATCTCTTCACATCCTCCAATATAAAATGACATATCATATCCAATAACATGTTCCATTAAATGTGATTTCTTGTATCCTTATAATATATGTTTGTGTTTTATCATGTGTCAATTTTCCCATGAATTTATATTCCACTCATAAAAATAAATGGATGTCTAATATGCTAAATGAAAAACTACATGTGCATGTGATTTTTTTCCAAAAACAATATCCTCAAACTATGCATAGAAGCTAGCAATATTAGGACCCCTTTTCTTGCTACTTCCTCAAGGTTCTTGATGCAAATATTGTAAAATTATCCTTTCTGTACTTACTTCTTGCAACAAATACATGTTATACTTTTGATCAAGGTTATGCAAAGTGGCGAATATTCACAAATTGGATGAATATTAGGATTTCCAAATTTAGAAATTGGCAAATATGAGGACCCTCAATGTCGTTCCATTCACCTAAAATTTTTAGGACCAATTTTTTCTTAGGTTCAATTCTCCACAATACATATCCAAATAGGGCATATGTGTACTCATTGGAAAGCTCTTTTTGAGCCTGATCTAATGGTGGTGTTTTTATGAAGTTATATGATTATTTAATAGGTCACCATTTACCACAAAAATGAACTTACTTTTTAGGGCTTCAAGTGCCCCAAATTTTGATGTGAATATGATTTATTTGATTTTATTAGGATTTGAATTTATTTCAATTAGGTTTTACCATTTTTTACAAGTATATTTTGATTCCAAACCCTTATGCATAACCTTTATTTTGAGGGGCTTCATGGATTTTTCTCATTTTATGTTTGCTTGTTTTTATTTTGAGCTTTTGTAATAGCTTATTTTGGATGGTTTTAATTGATCACTAAATTACTCTTACATATTTGTCCTTTTATAAAAATTGATTCTTGTTAACATAAATCATTTATCATATCATCCATACATAAATAATTATCCACATTAACAATCCACACAATGAGACAAATATGCATAATACTCTTAATATAGGGCAACACTAATAACACTCCTTAAGGAAGGAATAACTCTAGAAGATATGCTAATATAAGAGGTATATTTTTTGACATAGATAATTTTAGGATAATACTCAATGTGAATAATGGTCATCACAATGTCAATATATTTTATTTATATATCCATATTCTAATGTTACTTTGGGGAGACAACTTCTAAACCCTTATCCCACTCATTATTACAATATAATAAATTAGGTTATGTGTGGTCCATGCCAATTATCCATAATACCAATATACAATATAATATCATAATCCCATATATCCATCCCAATGTACCATAATATTTCATCCTCACAAATGTTTCATATTCGAGATATGAGAAGAAAATAAATAATATGATCTTCTAATCAATCTTGAAAACTGATACCAATATTGATCATGCATCCATCAAAGTAAAATCATGATTTTTGGTGATCTTCAATGATTCCAAGATAACATTGTACAACTTAAATATTCATAACTATTCCGTTGGCTCCATTCCTTTGTTGTTGTACTCTATTAGTCAAAATGATTTTTCATGTGGTTCCATGATCTTGTTACACCACTATTAATTTTAGAACTATTATTTTTTTTTGCAAACATTGTCATAATTGATGCGTTTCCAAAAACTTCTATGTCTATAATAATATTTATGGCCTATGCCATACCCCCATGATTATTACACCTCATGGTGTAGTGGGTGTTGATATGCTACAACTATAACCTAATATTTTGATTCCTTTGATTGTTCAAATATTTCTCTCGTTTCTAAATTCTTACTCATGCTCTTTGCTCATGTACCCTTTTTCTAGTTCATACTTGTGTTCTTATAACAAATATTCCTTAGACTTTGGTGCTACTCTTTCCTTGGACTTTATTGCTACCTTTGTTGTAGACTTATATTTTTATTTCTCTATTGGTTCTTTAAGTTTCTCCCCTATTAAAACTATTTATTTTTTATCCTTGGATCTTTCCTCCTTAAGTGGATAAATATCCTCCAAAATTATATATTTTGTACCATAACTTCATGAAATTCGTTTGCACATTAATATTAACAATATCCAAAAATATAACAAAGGAAAAATAATAATTATATCCACATAAGACATATTAATAGCATGAATATATGAAAGTAAATTTTATATATTTATGGGGATCTTCAAAAATTTGAACATTCTCACCTTCAATTTGTATGTCCTTAATTTTTCTTGCTTGAATAGAAAACCTCTTAGATAAAATAATATTAATGAAATTATAATTGTTGCTAGGTTTTATGGAAATAATAACATTTTCTTTAGGATGTAGTCATAAACTTGTAAAATAGAATTTTTAAAATTAAACAAATCCTTTTGACAACTTTTTAACCTATTTGACATTAAAGGTGTGATTTCCTCTTCCTACACACTATCAATATTATATTTTCCTTCCACAAATCCCTTTTGTTCATCTTTGAGTCTATTTATTTTTTTGTATAGATATTGAATGTGTCTTTTAAACTAGTTATCTTTTTATATGGGTCCAATTAACTTAAGAATACTTTCTCTATTTCTTCCTATGTTAGTTTATAAGTATGGACCATAGTAAAATTACCAAATTAGAGTGATATTTTCCTACAACATAATAAATAACCTTAACGTTACAAAAAATATTGATTAAAAATACAAAGAATTAGAATGTTCCCACCATTCTTTAACATCAATATCATCTTCTTCAAACAATATTTCTAACTTCATCACTTCACACTCCAATTAAAAAAGGACAATGTACACTAGAGTTTTATGCAAATATATATCTCCCTACTAATTTTAATCTACAATTTGACATAAAAAAATTAGACCAAACAAAAATCCTTTAAATAGAACAACAATAGATGATTTGCTTACTCCAATTGAAAGGCATCTCAAATTTTATTTACTAAAAAAAACATGATTTGAAAAAAATCACTATTCCTCTTCCATATAACTAACCTCACAAGGTTTTATCTCTCCCAATTCTACTCAAACTCCTTTTTATGACCACTCATGTTAAATCTCTTGAAATTTTGAACCAAATGGTGCAAGAATCAACTAAATTTGAATCCTTTTCACAAATATTGCCTTCCAAAATTATAATTTTTCTTAATGTTTTATTTTCATAATTTTGCAATCTATAAAACAACAACCCCCAAATTTGCTAAAATTATATCTCTTCTATTACTTGTTATGAAAATTTATTCTTATTAACATAAATCATTCATCATATACTGATAAATAATTATCCACAGTAACAATCCCTATAATGATATAGGGATACATAATATTTTTAAGGTAGGGTAACATCAATAATAGTTCTTAAGGAATGAATAACTCCATAATATCTCCCAAGGTAACAGGTCACTCCATAGGTAAAGACAATTATGTACCCATATTGTAATGCTAATTTGTGGAGTCAACTTTTAAACCCTTATCCTAGTCACTATTATAATATAGTCAAACTTGTGTTATGTGTGGGCCATGCCAACTATCCATAATACCCATATACAATATAATATCATATTCTTACATACCTATCCATAGATACCATAGCATGTCTTCTAGCATAGTGATGTAAAAAGTAATTTAATACCTCAAAAATTTGTGGTGTAGAATATTTGGAAAAGTACACTCAAAGCATCTCAAATAAATTAACAACTATCTCATATCTCAAAAATATTGTTGAAGATAATACTCAGTAATTCAATATTTTTTCCTTCTCCACAACTTCTTGTCTTTATCCTAAAACCTTTGCTAACTCTCTTGTAGTTCAAATGTATTCATACAATTTATTCAAGTGACTATTGTACTCATAAACAATATAAAATTATTCCATATATAAATTAACAAGCTCAACCTCCAACATAATTATTTGTGTAGAATTAATACAATTTATAAAAAAATTTAAGCACCACCTTGGGGTCTATGATGGTAATAACATGGTTTTCATTAACATTGTCAACATCAAGGGCTATAAAACCATGAGTTTATTTCTTATTATTATTATATACCTAGTTTATTTATATGAAATTTGTAGGATAAGCTTTCTCGTTCATATATTTAATCAACCCGTTACTCTAGAGCAAAGCTTCAATCTTGATTTTCCACTTAGCATATATTGAACCACTCAATAAATGAACATGGTGATCCATATATATCCTTATAAAAATTAAAATCCTATGTGTAATTATGAAAAAAAATATCACCACCAATATAAATATCTTAAAAAACAATACGATTTAAAAAACATTGGGTTCAAAATGCTTTTGTATGCCAATGTTATGGCCCCCAAAAGTTTGACACAAAAACCATGCAAAACGTCTCCAAAATATTTAAAAATTTTGAAAAAATATTTAACACTTGTATTGAATGATAGGTTTTCATGTGTCAATGCATGAGTGGGTGAGGGGATGCCAATTGTGCATTGACTAGATAACATACTAGTGAATCATGTGTTGCCACTTATCATTATCAAGGAATTACTTCCTGTGTGTTGACTATGCAAACCACTAGATAGGGTATCGACAAACTAAAATGAATCACATATATCACACTAATTAGGTTTTTTATTTGAAAACCATGCTATGAAACTTTTTGCATCATTATTCACTTCAAAATTTATGTTTCACCAAGTCTACTATTTACTATGCAAATGACTTGTCAAGTTTGATGATTTGAAGGAATTTGATTGGTGAATGTCATATTTATAAATATAAAATGATGGACGACCTAGAATATTAGACATCATGAAACCTATCATGTTGATACTTTTTCCAATACCATATTAGTATCTACATCAACATCCATGTGTTCTACCACCTCAACTACCATATCACATTTATGGACTACCATGTTAGTTGTATGGACTAGCACATGGTGTGCCACACTTGTTACCATGTCACTTGTATGGAATACCATGTTTCATGCAACCTTAGTTACAATATTATATATATGTACTAGCATGCTAGCTATATGGACTAGCATGTGTCATACCGCCATGATTGCTATGTCAAGTGTAAGGACTGTTGCATGTCATGTCAAATTAGTGTATTTCTATAACAAGATTACAACATGTGATCCATATCAATGCATACTACCATATCATTATGTTTTGTACTTCATTAATCTTATTCATCATGCTAAGGTCATCACCATCAAAAGGGTTATGGTCCTAGGGTATTCAAACTCAAGATCTCATTTTAACTTCTTAATATAGGATCTACTAGCCACTATCCCCAAGGTACCTCTTGCAAGGTAAGTGGCTTATATTAAATAGAAATAAACTAAATTTAACAAGTGCCCTTTTCCCACCTTTATATGATGCAAGTATGCATTAACATTATGGATGGACACACATGTCATTTTTTTTTTGCACAAGTCTAGTGAGTATTCCTTAGCATATTCCTTTTTTAAAATTATAAATTTATGATTCTAAAGAGAAATAATATTTTTAAAATGAAAAAATGAAGTTCCTAGAGGTAGAATGAGAAAAGGTTTTCAATGGAGACTACACAAAATTTCACAAAAAATATAGGAACATTGATAGTTTCTTCGTATATATCATGAATTTATGTAAAAAAACTTTTTGTTGAACATAATCAACTATAATATTCTCTCATGCCTATGTAGAAAAAACATTGTTAGACCATTTTATCAAATTTATCAAGTAAATCATAGGTGTCTTATAAGCACAAAAGCCTACCCATGGCTTTATTGACACTAAGGTTTATCTAAATAAATTAAGCCTCTTTTTTATTCTTTCACAATCATTGAGTAATTTATCGTATCATATATTTTGGTATTGAACAAAAGAAGCCAAAATAGGAAAGAAACTATTATTTTTCAAAATATCCATAAAGCTTTGCATCTATTACTAATATCTGCTAGGGTTTGATAAGGAAAAGTTGCTCTACTAGGGTTTGGGTCTATCATCATTCATAAATCGTACTACTTTCATTTGAAATACTATTACTTCCAACAGTTAGGCATTTGATATCCTTATTATGGCCTTGTCATCCATAGATGTAAGGTTATTGCAAACAATGGTCTTCATGGTATCAAAGTGAGCTTGGAAGTTTGTTTTAAAAGTAGTGGACGAGGTAATGATTCTTCTCTAGATGTACTCTCTCTTGATTCTATTTATCTAGCTATAAAATGGTATGAGAATCATTGTCTTATTACTTATTTTATTGGTCAAATTTTATCACAAGAATCTCTTTAGAACTAGCTTAAAGTTCACTAGAAAGCTCACGATATTGTGATTGTGGGTATCTATATTCTTACCAAAGGTTTTTTTATTTTATTTAAAGAACCCTCACAAGTGCAAATTGTGGTTGCCAAGTCCAGTTGTTGGTTTTTTTAAAATACTTTTATGGTAATTTTTTTGTAGACTCCTTTCCAATTTTCAAAACAAGTTACCTTGAAAGTCCTAGTTTGGCTTGAATTCCCTAGTCTTCTATTGCCCTTATGGGTGTTTATTGTTTATATTTTCAAACCCATTGGTTAGGTGATCTATCATGAAGAAGAATATTTTTTATTGATACAACCCAATAAGAGAATCTATGTTGAGGTTGGCATTGCATAGGAACTCAAAAAAATTATGGATATTCAGGTTGGTACAAAGCATTTTATGCCAAAAAAAATTACTTTATCTTACCTAATACTTACTTTCGATGTCAATATAATCCACATAATATCAAGTATTATCTATTGGTTGCTCGAAAACCTCTCATGGTTGCCCCTGTTCCTCTTGTTGCACTTGTTCCTACCAAACCCTCTATTGAGGGTAATTAGATCATGGTATCTAATAAGAGGGGGGTGACCAACCCTAAATTGATGCTTTCTAGATGAGATAGGGTTATAAATGAATAACACAAGCTTATACTGAGAGGGGGGGTGAGCAGTATAAGACCACTTTTTACTTTTCTTTACAAATCAATGTTATGCAATGTATAGTTAGAAATATAAATAGTAGTAATCAAATCACCACACACAATAGAGACAAAATTTATGTGGTTCACCCAATGTAGGCTACTCCACAGAGAAAATATTTTACTAAAAATTTCTCAATCAATCTATTGAAAATAATTTCCCTATTACAATGTTTATGGATCTCTATCCAAAGGAGACACAAATCCCCTTAATCAAGATTGTGGATATCTATCCATAGGAGAACTCCTTTCTCCTATTGCTTTGGATGGTAATATTCTAGAAGAACTGTTACCCCCACTACTTTGGCTAATGGATATATATCCAATAAAGATACCTATCCTCACTGCCCTAGCTAATGGATCTCTATACACTGGAGACTATTATACTATGTACTCGGTTACCTCCAAATCTCTGTCACAAATATGTACTAAACACATTCATTCATTCTAGCACAAATATACTCAATATCTATCTTTGGTATGTCTTAAAATTGTCCTCAAATATGCAATAAAATCTATCTTTGAATCTGTACTTAACATAGTCCTTCGGTCTAGCACAAATATACTCAATATCTTTCCTCAAGCCTTAACTAAAAGCTTGACTCAATCTCAAATCAACTTTCTGGATCTATCCCAAACCTTAACTCAAGGTTTAAATAAATTAAACAAATCTGCTCTTAAGTCTTCTCAAAGTCTTATCTCAAATTTGTCTTGCAAGTTTCCACAAAAGCTCACACTAATCTATGCATAAGTCCTCTCTAGAACTTGTCCAAATATTCTCAATACGTTCTCACAAGAACTTATCCAAATCTATTCTCAATATGTATTGTAAGCTTCCACAAAATTGTACCCAAATATGTCCACAAGTCTTCTCAAAGACTTACCTCAAATCTACTCAAAAATTCTCCACTAGAACTTGTCCAATCTCATAGAAACATAAAGAGAATTGTTAGAGAATCAATATGCTCTATACTCATCACAATGCTCAATCACTTTCAATCACTCTTTTAGAAACATACAGATAATTTTTAGAGACTCAATATGCTTCACATTCACATCTATGCTCAATCACATTCAATCACTCTTTTAAAAACATACAGATAATTGTTAGATATTCAATATGCTTCACATTCACCTTAATGCTCAATCACTTTCTCAAATAAATTTAGAATATATAATAGTTTGTTTTATAGAACTTGAACAATCACTTCACACATCCACTTGACTAGGCTTAACCAACTCTACTCAACCAATCAGTCAATGAAATAATATCTACTTACAAACCCTAGTCCAAGCATATAAACACTCACTTAAAATGTTTCCAATAATGCTTATCAATAAATATCACATAACAACTATACTCATGTTATTTTCAAACCCTATTTCAAATTCTTAACTTAACCAATGGCTTCAAAAACAATGCTTATCAAACAATCTCACATAACAATGATACTCATGTTCTTTTCAAACCCTAGTTCAAGTTCTTCACTTAACAAATGGTTTCAACAACAATTCTTATCAAACAAGGTTTTAACAACTTCTTATTACAAAAAACCTTGAAGCATTAAATCAACACACTCAATAAGCAAACATAATTAATTCCTTTTCACTCCAAACATGTTTTCTAGAAAACCAACCAATCAACTCAACTATGGAAGAATGTGCTCATACATTTTTCTTGATGATGAAGGAACCTCAAAAATCTGCCACAACCACAAACACAAGCTCAAGGAAGTTAGAAGATGATAAAATCTCTCAAAGATACAATGTAAATATCAAAACACACATACACCTTATCACTTCATATTGAAAAAAGCATCCATCAATATAGACAAAAATATTTGACCAAATACACCTTATAATATCCCAATTAAAATAATATTCAATACCAAAAATAATGTCAATAAGATCACCTTCTCAAAATAACTCAATGACAAGAAGTCCTCTCAAAATTTAATCAAATTTAATCACCAATAAACCAATATGTCATAAATTCTTTATTTAAAAATAAATCTAACTCCTTATTTCTCCAATTAACCAAGATAATGATTAAAAATACTTTTTATCTACCCCTTTTAAATCCCTAGGACCTCATGTCAAAACCTTAGGCATCACAAAATATATTAAAAAATTTATTACCTTTGCCTTGGTGAGACTCGAACACACAACGTTGCCTCTACCAACGCCCTAGCCACAACTCCAACTACTACGTGAGCTAGGCACTCACCTTGGGAGGGAAGAGCACCACATGCTCTATCTTCTCCCTCTTGGTGCCTCACACAAAAATATTTGTGTCACTTCCTTTGGCGCTTAACCAAATCCACACAAAATGTTACCTGTCGTGATTCGAACGTGGGTCCTCCTGCTCACAAGCACCCTAGCACACTCCAACTTACCACCAGACCACCACATTAGATGGTTATAAGGGTTAGGGCATCTTTCGTCTTATTCCTTTGCTATCGCACTTTAAGAAAAAAACTTTTGTCTTCTACCTTGCACAAAATCGCATGAAACACACAACTCACAGTCCTTTTTCAATCGAGCAAGGGATGAATTATTTGCCACTTTGTCATATGGTTTTTATACCAATATGCCACCATACTTTCAAACATCGGTGGATTCCTTTTTCTCTTAGATGTCGGTGCCTTTGATATTTAAATAATTAATTTATAAATAATTTAAATTCTTTAGAATTTAGATATTATAAATTAATATTTAAATCCTTTTGGCTTTATTAAGAATTATTAATCATGGAAATATTAAGTTCATTACCAAAGCAGATAATCCTAAGCATATCACTAGTTGGAGACCTATTACTCTGCTTAATATTTTTTATAATATCTTGGTCAATGATTTATCTCTTCATATTCAAAAAAATATTCCTATAATTATTAGATTAGAGCATACATGTTTCATTAAAGGGCATTATATCTTCAATAATCTTATTTTTATCTAGAAAGGTTTAGAATGAGTGTGTATCTTTGGCCAAAAGTCACTTTTTCTTAATATTGACTTTGATAAAGCATATGATTATATCGAGTGGTATTTTATTCATTCCATGCTCAAAGCTCTTAGGTTTTAGCACTTTTTTATTAAGGTTGTCAATATGTTTTTTGTGTTAGCTTTTGATGTAATGAGCAATGGGAGATAGCAATCACAAGATGCAGAATAATATAAAAGAAAGTAAATTTGCAAGATGACTGAAGTATGCTTGAATAGAAATAACATAAATGAATACAACGTAGCTATGGAGGAAATGAACACTCCATTAATGAAGCTACTGAACTACATTGCACCCATCACCAATATATGGTGATATACACAACACTGCACTACTACCTACGACTATGCTGTAAGCAACTCTATCTATCTATGTCCCCCTTCTCATATCTATCTGACAATGAGGCCTTTCTTATATAGGAAGATAGGTTCCTTGGCCAACACTCTACCTAGCTGTGCAAGGGACAACTTGCACATATACAACTTGCACATTGACACTTGTGCATTTATTACATTGCATGAAGTAACTAGATAACTTCCCCCTAAAGTAATCTAATGTCCTAAGTATGTACCTTGGAAGATACATTTACATAACCCAAATGATGGAATAGACTCTATTTCTAACACCCCCTTGTATTACATTATTTGGGTATTGAAGACTTTAGTCTTCAATATGGATCTTCCTCTTCATCTTGATCTTGGTACTCTTCCTCTGTATTCTTTGTAACCTATTCAAGCAAATAATTAGTGTCTCTGCAATATGTAACATTTGTTGATAGAGCTTTCACCTCATAGGTGTCTGTGGGTTCTTCCAGTTCTTCAATTTCTTCTATCCTCTGAACCAGGTGTCCCTTCTGATTTCTCTTCTGATATTCCAGTTGAGGATAATTGGTTGGTCGCTAAAATTGTTGTTGATGAGGGTTCCTTTGATATTGTCAAAATTGATTCCCATTGTACATCTGATTTCCTTGCTTTCAATTTTTGGGATTGTATCTGCAATAGCTGGTACTATGACCTTTCTTTCTGCATATCTGACAATACCATGTTTTTCGTCCTCTTGCTGAAGAAGCAATATTTCCTTGTGGATTATCTTTTGATGCCAATGCAGTGTTAGTCATCTCATCTTTCACAATATTTTCTACTTCATATTCTTGAAGTATATTGACTAGGTCATCAAAAGAAGTATCTTTGCTTAAAACCTGTAAAGATGTGACCAAATGTTTATAGCTGTCTGGAAGTGCTCTCATGGTTACTTGAGTGAGAAGTTCATCCTTAACTATTTCTCCTAAGGTCAATAATTTCCCTTTGATATCTGCTACCTTCCTTAGGAACAGTTCTATACTCTCTCCACTATTCATATTTAATGAGTGAAGTTGAGTTTGGAGATGAAGGATGGTCGCCTTATTCTTTCCTTCAAAAAATTTCTCTAGGCTTGTCCATGCATCTGAAGATGTTTTGGCTGAACTGATATATGGTTGAATCTCATCAGTGATAGCAAAAGTAATTATCATTAAGGCCTTTGAATCATTTTCCTCAAACTTTAGGATTTCAGTTTCACCTGTGGTAGGTCTCTGTGTTTTCCCTTTGACGACATCCCAAAGTTTTTCATATACTAAGATTGCTTTCACTTTATTTTTCCAAGAGAAATAATTTGGACCCTTGAGTAGTTGAGATTCTTCTAGGAAGAATTTATTTGATGCCATTTGAATCACCCTAATATCAATTCTTAGATTTTGTGGACTTCCTTATGTCTCCCTAGAGATATAATATAGTGCTTTTGTAAAGATATAGTTCAATTTTGGTTGATTTTGTACAAATTTTGTAAAGATCAAAAATCAACTTCTTAACACCTTATTACTCCTATTGAACTAAGCACTTTTCAATTTTGAAGAGGTTTTAATGTTGGATTTATTTTATCCCTTTAGAGAAGTTTTTGAGACAAGAATATTATAATTTTCCAACCTTAGTAAAAATATTTAATAACCTCTTTTTATATCCCTTGGATTGTTTCTAATTTCCAATAACCTAGTTTGGAGTTGTAGCCCTTATGACTCCCAAATTTGGAAAATTAGAACACATTAATATTTGCAAACTTTAAATGAATTAATTCCAAGTAGTATTCCTTATTTCTCCTAGGTTATGCTTTGCAAATATTAGACAATTTTAATATTTAATTTCCCTAAGTTTTGCTTTCAAATGAAGATTGATTCCTTTCAATAATTCAACCTTATAATATAACCTTATAACTCCCTTTTTATGGAAAGCAAATTAGATGGAAATTGTACCTTTATGAAACCGATGGTAGACTATCCTTCTTGGGCACTATGAGTAATGGAAGATTCTTCCACTTGCTATTTGCTTCAACACTCACTTCAATGCTTCCTTGACCCATTTGACCAGGAGTAATGTGCTTCATCATTTCTTTGATTGTTCTCCAAGTTGTTGTCGATCTGCTACCATGTAGTTGTCGAGCTACTACCATGATACGACCTGGATGCTGTCGAGTCACTTCAGACTCGCTTGCTATCATTGTTGCCTTGCTTTGACTATCCTTTCACCTCCTTGATCCACCTTTTTATGGAAGATAAGTCTTGAATTTTGTGACAAGTGTCACACCTATTACGTATGAGCGCTCGCTCCTTTTGTAACGTACCAACTTCCTTGTCTAATGCTTCTTTGGCACTCTGTAATGTATGAGCACTCATGTGGGTACTTGTGTGAGGCTTGTGGAGGATAACAAGTGGCACCACCTTCCTTAATATTCCTTGTAACTCCTATGTGAGGTTTCTTGAGCATTGAGAGATAGAATGGCACTTTAGAAAGATTATGCCAAGTGGCATTCAAATGCTTTGCATGAAGACCTATGGTATAATGCTCCCAAGGAGAATATAACTCCTTTTGTATGCCTTCTCTTAGCTTGCTTCATTTCTTGGACAACAAGAAACCTTCTCTTTTGTAGGTGATTTGATGAGGTGCTATGGAGCTTCGAATGGTGATTCTGAAAGTGATATTGGTGCTTCCTTTGGTGGATGATCTTCACCAAGTTTAAGACCTGAATGTAGCACCTTTTCTCCTTGTCTACTATACCTTCAACGTGTTGATTTTTGTGCTTCTTTGTAGTGTAGATAGTCGCTTGCTATGTTGTCCATCCCATGTTGGTAGAAGTAGATTTTGATACCTTCTCTTCATAGATGAGCTCCCTTTCTATCTACGTAAATGCAGCTTGATAACAACCTTGTATGGGCTTTGATATTGTAGGTTCATCCATCCAAGATATGTGGAGAGTGAGCCCTTTGAGTGGCTCCTTTTGTTATGGAAGAGGAGTGCAAACGTTCATCCTTCCTTGGTTGGCTTACCCTATAGATATTGTGCCTTTTGAGGCACCTTCAAATATGCTCTCTTCCTACATATAATGTATTGTAGAAGTGCAATACCATGTAACCTTACATGTATATAAAACCTTCTTTATTGCACCTTTTTCTTGCACTCTTTTGTAGGTCTAAAATTCTATCTTTGTAGCAGATTTTTGAATGCAAATATGAGGGTTTTGAGGATGTCTCTTTAGCTAGACTCCTTACCCTTTTTTCTTGGATACTTTGATGATAAATCCAAGCCTTTAATGATGTAGATAGAAGCTTCTTTGTAGCTATAATTTTCTGCCCTTTGTAACAAGCAATTAACCCTGTAATGCTTTGGATTTGAGACTCACCAAGTCTCAATATTTGAAGCTTCTATTTCTTTTTTTGGTTAGTTGTATTCTTCTCCAAGTTTTGGAGGATTCTAACCTGATTTGGTGGCTTCACTTGGCCACTATGTGTTGCATATTTTGTGCACTAATAGTGTCTTTAGACACTTTGACAATTTCTAATTTTGTGCCCTTCTCAAGTACACAAAAGCTAATATTTTGAGAGCAATAGAATAGTGCAAATGAATCTAATAATATTTCACTTTTAATGCACTAACAATTTCACCTTATCACTCCAATCAACTCTCAAGAAAATGCACTTAATCAAATTTACTACAACTAATCAAGAATAATCTAAAATGAACCTTCAATAATTATTCTAAAATTTCACTACAATCAATATTGTAGGACTTAGTCTTCTTTTTATTTTTCCAAAGTAGATGATAGGTAGTTGATAGAAGTAATTCAAAAATCTAATCAACTCCTAATCAATGTGCAAATGAACCTTAAAAAGAACCTTTATTTTTGCACTTTTGAAGACTGTAATCCAATTGCAACTTTAATCCAAATTCAGGTGCTTTAACAAATCTGATAAGTAATCCAATTAATGAATCTACTTGCACCAAAAGTTGCTTACCTTTTTGAAAGTCTTTATAGCTCTTTTGCCACTTCTGTAGAGGATGTAGATCTTGGTGTCTAGGATCACCAAGTTGTTGCTTCGAGTAGGATCTTGTAGCTCTTTGTAGACTCTTTCTTTAGTAATCCTCGGATTTGGTGGCTTGTTCTCCTCTTGTGTTCTCCTCCTTCTACTATAGATTTGGAGAAGTCTTTTTCTCTAAAGTGGTGCCTTCTTGCTATGAGAGGTAATCTTCAAATCTCCAAGATTTGGTGAGCTTCTTCTATCTTCAAGTCTTCTTGTCAAATTCTAACTTCAAGAAGATCTTCTATTATTTGGCACTCCTTGCCAAATTCTTCTTCTCTTGGGCTTGTTGTCAGATGGCGATAATTGTCCCAAGTCCTTCACTATCAGGGGCTTCTCCTTGGTAGTGGATTTCTCCAATGAGTTCTCCTTTGAGAATTTCTTCAATAAGGCTCTCCTAGCCTTTTTTGGATGCTCGATGAGACCTTCCCAAGGTCTTTGATCTTGCAACTTCTGATGGTCTTCCTTGAGACCTTCTCTTCAACCTTCTACTCCTGGAAGTGTTGGTGGTGAGATCTTCTTCTAGATATCTGATTCTACTACTTCTGGATTCAAGTAGGACTCGCCTAGTCCTTCTTATTTCTTCCAAGACTGGAAGTTCTTCAATGAGATCTTCTCTTGATCTCTTCAATTTTTCTTCAGGTGTTGAATTGATTCTGAAGAAGATACCCTTCCTAACTTTCTTGTAGGAAGTTTCCCAACTCACTGAATCTTCTTTCCCTACAACAAAGTATTAGTACTAAAATATTTAGTCTACTTCTGAATCAGATATTCTCTTTGAATTCTTCTTTAGGATCAAGGCTTCTATGGCCTTTTTTAGTATCAAGGCTTTTATGGCCTTTTTTAGTATCAAGGCTTCTATGGACTTTTTTAGTATCAAGGCTTCTATGGCCTTTCTAGTATCAAGGCTTTATGGCCTTTTTAGTATCAAGGCTTCTATGGCTTTTTCTTCAAGGCTTCTATGGCCTTTTTGTATCAAGGCTTCTATGGCCTGTTCTTCAACTTATGAAGTTCTTCAATCCAGCAATGGAGATCTTCAGTCTCCTAACTTCACCATAACTCTTCACCAGAAGTCTTCTTCCATAGTATTCTTCTCTTGCACAAGGAACTAATCTCTGCACTATGAAGGCACGCCGACCTTCGAGCAATGAAGTTGGAGTCTCCTAGCTTTCTATTGTAGGAGGAGTCCCAATCCTCTAAGAATTAATTTTCTGCAACAAAAGAAACTTTAGGCAATAGTTAGCAAATTCAGATATCCTGGATGATCTTCACTAGATGATTTGTCAATCTAGTGGATTGAATGCTGAGTCCTGGTCTTCACGAGTTTTTATGTAACTCTGTGGAAAGACTCTAGTCAAATGCAATCTCAGTATTTTTTGAAACTAAGATTTCTTTCAGTCCTCACTTGTGACTCTCCCTAATTCTACCACCTAGATTCTTCTGAGATATTTTGATAGTGGTTGGTCCAGCGGTGCATCAGTTTGACAAAACACTCAGGCTCAATGATAATGGTGGTTTTCCTATTGACCTACATAGACTAGATCTACCGTAGCTTTGATACCACTATTAGCTTTTGATGTAATGAGCAATGGGAGATAACAATCACAAGATGTAGAATAATATAAAAGAAAGTAAATCTGCAAGATGACTGAAGTATGCTTGAATAGAAATAACATAAATGAATACAACGTAGCTATGGAGGAAATGAACACTCCATTAATGAAGCTACTAAACTACATTGCACCCATCACCAATATATGGTGATATACACAACACTGCACTACTACCTACGACTATGTTGTAAGCAACTCTATCTATCTATGTCCCCCTTCTCATATCTATCTAACAATGAGGCCTTTCTTATATAGGAAGACAGGTTCCTTGGCCAACACTCTACCTAGCTGTGCAAGGGATAACTTGCACATATACAACTTGCACATTGACACTTGTGCATTTATTACATTGCATGAAGTAACTAGATAACTTCCCCCTAAAGTAATCTAATGTCCTAAGTATGTACCTTGGAAGATACATTTACATAACCCAAATGATGGAATAGACTCTATTTCTAATAGTTTTCTAATGATTCAACCTATATTACTATTAATGGATATAAGCCAGAGGATTTTGTTTTATTTTGTTCTATTCACCAAGGTTATCATTTGACCCCTTAGCTTTATATCCTTGTGGTTGAAGCTTTTGTTTATCTTCTTATCAGTCAAGAATCTAAGAGGTTGATCAAAGACACTTTTTTACCTAATATTCCCACTTAGCTTATTAACGGGCATTTTATACATGATTCTTTTCTCACTATCGTTGAGGATGAGGTTTCTGTTTCAACTACTTTGGTTTGTTTGGACACTTTTTGTAAGGCCTCTGGTTCCAACATCCAATGGTCTAAGTCTCTTTTTTATACCTTGCTTCTTTTGCTCTACCTTCTTGGATTAGACATTTCTCATGGCATTGGCTTCATAGGAGTGAGTGTTTAAAGTTATTAGGAATTCATTTTGATTTTGACTACTTTCCCTCTAAAATTTGACAATATGTTATTAATATAATTTAGAAGAAGATTTATTGTTGGGCCACACATCCCCTTTCTCTTGCTGGTAAATTTTAGTTTTACACTAATATTTTTGTTGCCACTCATATTTTGTATTCCTCCTATTGGTCCCCTTGTAATAATTATTATAATAAGTTGGCCAGAACCCTTAGGGATTTTATTTGGACCAAGGAAAATAATTTACATGGTTCTCATCAATTTTCTTGGGATAATTATTGCATGTGTTAGAAATAGAGTATATTACATCATTTGGGTCATGTAAATGTATCTTGCAAGGTACATACTTTGGACATTAGATTAATTTAGGGGGAATTTATCTAGTTACTTCATGCAATGTAATAAATGCATAAGTGTCAATGTGCAAGTTGTCTCTTGCATAGCTAGGTAGAGTGTTGGTGAAGGAACTTATTTTCATATATAAGAAAGGCCTCATTGTAATACAAATATATAATCGGGGGACATAGTCGGATAGAGTAGCTTAGAGCAAGTAGTACAGTTCTATGTATATCACCATCTATTGGTAATGGGTGAAATGTATTTCAACAACTTTATTAATGGAGTGTTAATTTGCTTCATAGCTACATTGTATTCTTTTATATCATTTCTATCTACAACATATTTCAATATTCTAGTAGATTTACTTTATTTCATATTATTTTGCATATTGTGATTGATATCTCCCATTGCACATTACATTAAAAGCTAATAATGGTACCATAGCCATGATAGATCTAGCCATAGTAGGTCAATAGGAAAACCACCATTATCATTGAGCTTAATTTTTTTGTCAACCTGACGCGCTACTGGACCAACCACTATCAAAAATTCTTAGAAGAGTCTAGGTAGTATATTTAGGGAGGGTCACATGTGAGGATTAAAATAAATCTTAGTTCTAGAAATATTGAGATTGTATTTGACTAGAGTCTTTCCAAAGAGTTGTAGGAAAATCTCGTGAAGACCAGGACTCAACATTAAATCCATTAGATTAACAGATCATCTAGTGAAGATCATCCGGGACATCTAGAATTTGCTAACTACTACCTAAAGTTTCTTTTGTTGTAGAAAATTAATTCTTAGAGGATTGGAACACCTGCTAAAATAAAAATCTATAAGACTCCAAATTCATTAACCAAAGGTTGACGTGCCTTCATAGTGCAAAGATTAGTTCCTTGTGCAAGAGAACACTACGAAAGAAGACTTCCAAAGAAAATTTGTGGTGAATTTAGGAGACTGAATATGTCCATTTCTAGATTGAAGGACTTCATAGTTGATGAAAAGGCCATAGTAGACTTGATACAGAAAATTCCATAGAAGCCTTGAAGAAAAGGTCACAAAAGCCTCGAAGAAGCCACAAAAGTATTAATACTAAAAATGCCATATAAGCCTTGATATTGAAAAGGCCACAGAAGCCTTGATACTAAAAAAACCACATAAGCCTAGATACTAAAAAAAGGCCACAAAAGCCTTGATCCTGAAGAAGAATTTGGAATAGAATATCTTATTTATAAGTAGATTAAGACTTTAATACTAATATTTTTGTTGTAGTGAAAGAATATTTAGTGAGCTGGGAAAATTCATACAAGATAGTTAGGAAGAGTATCTACTTCAAAATTAATTCAACACTTGAAGAAAAATTGAAGAGATCAATAGAATATCTCAGTGAAGAACTTCTAGTCTTGGAAGAAAGAATAAGAATAAGTACTAGGAGAAATATACTTGTATTCAAAAGCAGTAAAATCATATATCCAGAAGAAGATCTCACCACCAACACTTCTAGGAGTAGAAGGTTGAAGAGAAGGTCTCAAGGAGGACCAATAGAAGCTGCAAGATCAAATACCTTGGGAAGGTCTCAAAAAGCATATAGTAAAAGAGTAGGAGAGCCTTAATTAATATATCATCAAAGGATAACTCACTGGAGAAATCCACTACCAAGGAGAAGCCCCTGATAGTGAAGAACTTGGGATAATTATCCTCATCCAATAACAAGCCCAAGAGAAGGAGAATTTGGCAAGGAGTGCCAAATATGAGAAGAATAATTTGGCAAGGAGTGTCAAATCCTAGAAGAAGAATCTAGTGAAGACCTCAAGATATTTAGAATCTTGAGAAGAATATCTTGCTTGAAGTTAAAATTTGACAAGAAGACTTGAAGACAACAAAATCTCACCAAATCCAGGAGATTTGAAGTTTACCTCTCATGGAAATAAAGGCACTAATTAAGAGATAAAGAATTATCCAAATATATATTAGGATGAGACCATAAGACGATAACAAGCCACCAAATATTAGACTCGTGAAAGAAATTTTGAGACCATATGTTGGTGAAGAAGGAGTTGTTCATGGCAATCTACAAAAAGTTGTAAGATCCTACTCGAATCAACAACTTGGTGATATTAGAAACCAAGATCCGCATACTCTACAGAAGAAACAAAGCATCTACATAAGCTTTTAAAAAGGTACACAAATTTATGTGCAAATAGACTCGTGAATTGGATTACTTATCATATTTGTTAAAGCACCTTATTCTGGATTAAACTTGCAAGAAGAAGAAAAATTGGATTAAAGTTGCAAGAAGAAGAAAATTTATTTTTAAGGCTCATTTGCACATTAATAAGGATTTGAATAGATTTTAGAACTACATCTATCAACTAGCTATCATATACTTTGAAAAAAAAAAAATAAGACTAAGTTCTACAATATTAATTATAGTGAAATTGCAGTGTAACTCTTGAAGATTCATTTCAGATTATTCTTGATTAGTTGGAGTAAATTGATTAAGTGCATTGATTTGAGATTTGATTTGAGTGATAATATGAAATATTTAGTGCATTAAAATAAAGTTTATTAGATTCATTTGAACTATTTTATTGCTATCAAAAGGATTATTGTTTGTGTTCTTGAGAAGGGTACAAAATTTAAAATTTTCAAAGTGTCTAAAGATTCTATTAGTGCAAAAAAATCTATAATACTTAGTGGCCAAGTGAAGCCACAAAAATAGGTTAGAATATTCCAAAAATTAGAGAAGAATATGATTAACCAAATTAAAAAATATAAGCTTCAAATGTTGAGACTTGGTGATTCTCAAATTCAAAGCATCATAGGGTTAGTTGCAAGGAGAAAAGTGCAAAAAATTGCATCTTATAAGGAGCTTCTATCTAATTCTATCTAAGATTATATTTGTTATCATAATATTCATGCAAAAATGGGAATGTGTCTAAGCAAAGAGACAACCTCAAAACCCCTACACTACATTAAAAAATTCTACAATATATCATAATATTATACTTGCATATAAGAGTGCAAGAAAGGGTGCAAAAGACATCTTATTTACAAATATTATTACACTGTGTTGCACTTCTCTAACTCATTCTACACAAGAAAAAGGGTATATTGGAAAGTGCCTCAAAGGCACAATATAAGCAGGTTGAATCAGCTAAAGGTGGTCGAAACCTACCATTCTCACAAGCATAGTAAAGAGCCACTCATACAGACTCATATTCTATGTATCTTGTATAACCAAACCTAAAAGATATAAGGCACAAAACTAGGGAGAAATCAAGCAGTGTAGGAGAAAATAAAATTGAAGCAATAAAAGTGGAACTATACATCCAAATAAAGGAGCATTAAATACCTAAGTAGATCATCATGAAGTATTCCTCAAAACACTGCCATTCGAACTCCATTTAAGGGACACCAAACCTCAACCAAATCTCCTCTATATCTCCACAAAAGCTCCACCATAAGCATTGCCTGGCTAGAAATATCTTAGCATCAACAAAGTACAACAAATAAAAATGTGGAAAAATATGTTGAAAGGCTTTCAAGAAGGTATTGTTGAGACAAGGGCATGTAGAAGAGGGAAGGTGCCATTTTTCATTCTCCAAAAGAAATATAAAAATATACCCACAAATAAGATGCTACAATAATGTCTTGGAGCACATACTCTAAGCAGAAGAGGAGTTACTTATAGTAAGAATATGTTTGTTATAGTAAAGAAGGCTCATTTATGTTGAAGAAGAAACATCTCTTGGAAATCACTCAAAGAAGGAATAAGAACATCTCAAGTGAAGGTGACACTTGTCACAAGCATTCAATCGAGTTTGGTGTCTCCACAAAACAATCGAAGAATCTTTGGAGAAATGAAAAAATCACTATGACACTCGTCACTTGGTTCAATGCCTATACCTTGGATGTTGGAAAAAGTAGCAACCAGGTAGCGATTCGGCAATCATTCAGCAATAATATGGTAGTAATTCAGTAGTGATACATTAGCAATTCAGAAAAAAATGGGATTATTCAAAAGCACTCTCAGTCAAACAGGTCAATGAAGCATTAAAGGAAGGTATTGAAGCCCTAGTGCACATTGAATATTTCGTGCCCAAGAAGGAAAACCATTCACATCCAATTTAATTAAGGTACAAAGCCTTATTAAGGAAAATTTTCCTCATATAATTTTCTTTCATTAAAAAGGGAGTTATACAGTTATATTTTAAGGTTGAAATATTAAAGGAAATTAATATTTATTTGAAAGCAAAACTTAGGGAAATTAATCTAATATTTGCAAAACACAACTTAGGAGAAATAATGGATACTACTTGGAATTAATCCATTTAATGTTTACAAATATTAATGTGTTCTAATTTTCAAAATTTGGGAGTGATAAGGGTTACAACATCAAACTAGGTCATTGGAAATTAGAAACACTTAAATAAAATCCCAAGGGATTCAAAAAGAGGTTATTAAGATTTTTTTGTTAAGGTTGGAAATTTATAATATTCTTGTCTCAAAATTTTCTCAAAAGGGATAAAATAAATCCAACATTAAAACCTCTTCAAAATTGAAAAGTGCTTAGTTCAATAAGAGTAATAAGGTGTTAGAAAATTTGATTTTTGATCTTTACAAAAACTGTACAAAATCAACCAAAATTGAACTATATTTTACAAAAGCACTATATCATACTCCAAAATCATTAGGGAGTCATAAGGCATTCTATAAAACTTGATAATAATAATATATATTAAATATTATCAAGTTGGGAAGATCAATCCACAAAAATATATACATCTTAGAGTCAATGGAAATCTCACAAGATATTGTGGTGTTTCAAAATGATACTAACATATTTATAGAGGAACAATTTGAAGAAAATGAAGAACTAGTACACAAAAATACAAGCATAGAAGGAATAAAAGAAAATATGAGAGGACAATTGCACCATGCCCTACTCATTCATCAACAACTAGAACAAAATGGATATACTTGCAAAGAGAACTATAATGGTGGTTGGATAGAAGACAAGGATGACGATTCTAAACAAGGCAAGGATCATTCAATGAAAGAAAAATATTTAGAATTAGATACAACTTACTTTACATCATATGAAGACTCATATTACCTACTGAACTTGAACACAATAAGAAACAAGGAAGAGTACAAATTTCAAGATGAAGAAGAAGATCCATATTGAAGACAAAAGTCTTTAATACCCAAATAATGTAATACAAGGGGGTGTTAGAAATAGAGTATATTATATCATTTGGGTCATGTAAATGTATCTTCCAAGGTATATATTTATGATATTATATTGCTTTAGGGAGAAGTTATCTAGTTACTTCATGCAATGTAATAAATGCACAAGTGTCAATGTGCAAGATGCATATATCCAAGTTGTCCCTTGCACAACTAGGTAGAGTGTTGGGTAAGGATCTTATTTTCCTATATAAGAAGGGCCTCATTGTAATACATATATAAAGTTGGGGAACATAGTCCGATAGAGTAGCTTAGAGCATAGTAGTATAGTTATGTGTAGATCACCATCTATTGGTGATGGGTGCAATGTAGTTCAATATATTTATTAATGGAGTGTTCATTTCATCCATAGCTACATTTTATTCTTTTATATCATTTATATCTACAACATATTTCAGTCATCTAGTAGATTTAATTTCTTTCATGTTATTTTGCATCTTGTTATTGATATCTCCAATTGCACATTACATCAAAATCTAACAACATGCCTACTAATAAGAGCAATATGGGTATCATTTACATATATAAGAAAAGAATTTCTCTGTGTGCTAAGTGAGTGGTTAAAGCTATTGAAGGTCCTAAAGACTAGAATGTTTTAATTCACCTTTGTATCTCTTCAAGGTTACCTTATGGGAATAAATCTTTGCCAAATATTGGCCTTCACACTCTTATCATTACTTCTACACTGATTAAGATGTAGGGTTCCTTGTTTGCTAAAATTATTTGGTTGGCTTTGAGGTGGTGAAACCTCATATTTGTTGGATTGGTGATGGCTTTTGTAATGATATTTCATTCAATTATTAGAATATCTAATTGTCTCCTATTTTAGTTAACTCTTCAATTCTTCTTGCTAATATGCTAGGGGTTAAATCTTTGGGGTAATTCTACAAAGGCATTTGCTCTATTAAAGATTTAGTGCATTCTTGGAATTGGATTCCTTGGCTTGACCTCAAGCATAAATTTAATCTTCAAAAATTAGATATTCCTTCTATTATTAAGATCCAATAGCCTATGCCTTGTGTCATGCTGCATAAGCTCAACCTTCAACCCCCAAGTGCGTAGTGAAGGGATTGCAATTGGAATGTAGATACTCCATTTAATAATTGCTCTTCTTCCTTACTTTATCAACTTCCTAGTATTTTTTTCCTCTGTATTGACAAGATTAATAAGAGATGGTAGACTCAATCTACCTTCTATAATTGGATTTCTTGTTTGAACCATATATGGTATTCTAATATTGAACTTAAGATCACACTTTTCCTTGGCCTCTTATTTATCAAGGTCTTCCCTGGGCTTGGATTCACTTATTGTTTAATAGTTGTTTGCCTGCTTATATTGCTGCTCTATGGAATTTATTTAATGTGATTATTTTATTTCATCTATGGAAAGCTAGGAATGTTGCTATCTAATATGGAGATTTAATTTCTTTATAGTTTTCTATAAATTAAAATATTTATGATGCTTTCTACTGTAACCATTCAAATCCATTTACAAGATTCTAAGGTGGTGCATGAGTTGGCACATTTGATGAATATTATAAAGTATTAGCATGAGGTCATGTGCACTATCAATAGGATTTTTCCTAAACTCCCTTTACCTCAAGGTCCCTTAGTTTCTCTAAGTCCTCGGTGTAGTAGGTTAGGGGGGAAAAATTATCTAGCCTTAGACTATTATTCCAGTGCTCATAATAGGTCTATATCCTCCTAGATATCACAATAAATATCATTTGTGTTCATGCTCTATACAATGTGGTTGGAGTCCTATGCATTGCTTGGCTGATCATGGTATTAGTTTGATCCCTGACCCATATCTTCAGTTAGTTACTTCTCTTTCTACTCTTGCTTATTCTAGTCCATTGTTACCTTTAGCTTTGATCTATCCTATAGATAATACTCATGGTTTGGGATATTTTGAGCCAAATAATGATCTCCACCTCCTTCGAGAGTGGATTTTTGTGCTTACTTATGTTGCTTTTTCACCCTTTTAAGGGTTGGTTTTGTATTTGACCCCTGGCCTCATATTCTAGTTTCTTTGGTTGACCTCAAACTTTGGTTTTGGTGATCTGTTTAGGGATTTGATCGTGTGGGTGGCCTTCAACCCTGAGTTGTGATCTCTCTAAATCATTTTTTATTGTAACCTCCTTTATTTAATATAATCAATGGTTTCAATAAAAAAATATATATCCATAAAATACATGAGGATTTTAAAAATAAAATAAAAATATCAATGCTCAAAGTAGAGCATCCATATGGTTAGAAATCAAAATAAATAAATATGATTAAGTTAAAATGAAAAGAACAAAATAACTCATCTATGAATATTTTTATTGGAGCAAATATACTAACTAAGATCCTTGCAATCCACATCCACCTTGGTTTTTTATCAAAAAACCCTTCTTTTATCTTATTGTTATCCTTACATAAAAATATTCTTATCTAATCCAAATGTAGTTATCCTTATGAGAATTGATAGAAGCTAAACTACGAACAACAAGCAATAAAGTAATAAAAATTCACACCAACATTGATACCATGTTATTTTTTGTAACATTTTTTAAAATGAATGAAATCAACACATTGTCAAGTATTGTGAAACAAAATATATGAGGGTTTCCATGAACACCAAATAATATCACTATAAAAAAATAGAATTAAACTCCAATCAATAATGAAAATGGATGGTATAATGGGGTATTTATATCCAAATATAGGTTAGCTTTAGTTCAAGGTTGAGAGACCAACCTTAAGGATAAAAGTAACAAAAAAATATAAAATAACTTATGAAGGTTTAAAAGGGCCCAAAGGGCTTATATGAAAAATACAATACAAAATTCAGTCATGGCCTGAAGAGAAGCTTAAGCACCAAATATTTTAATAGCTGTAAGGAAATCAATCTACTCTTTTAGATGTAAGCATAGAAAATATGTAAGTGCAACTATTTTTGGATTATGTTCTCTGTCAATTTGCCATTTATGGTAATAAAATAAAATTTGGGTGATTTTTCAGCTATGTTAGTCTTAGGATTATTAAACAAACTTAGTTTTATATTCTTCCTTCTCTTGAATTATTACTCATATCTATGAATGTGCATAACAATAAGACTCTGGAAATCCAAATAGGAGGTTCAAGATTTAAATCCAGTTGAGGGTAGAGTTGTACACCATACTTTGGTAACTAGAGTTTGGTTCAATAAACATATATTGGTTAAATATCATATTTTATGATGGTTTTCTCACATGGCATATGGTATCATGGATGTTAATAAGTGTTTTAATTTACCGTTACCTTTACCTTTGGATGAGTCTGAAAACCTCTATTATTTCTTATATAAATCTATATAATTCATTAATAATATTTGTATTCAACTAAGGTTGTAACTATTACCTTTTTTTTTTCTTTAATGATTATAAAATATATCTTATTTAGATAGAATTCCAGTTTGATAGTCAAATTGAGGATCAAACAAACCAATGATAAAATTCTTCCTTGTTTTGAGAGTATAAAAAATACATGGAAGTATTGTTAGGCTAAAATAAGGTAGTGTATTGCATTACACTACGTGGAGTTATTACATTTACTTTTCTATGTAATTATGTAATTACCATGAGATATTTTCCTCATGATTAAACTAGGTAAGTACCTAAATATCCTATGTTAGATATTTAGGTTAGTGTTATAGTTAGAACTCTCTACCTAGGTTAGTGGTTAGCATCATGCAACTCCCTCCCTATTCTATTTTTAGAGGGTAGTTAGTGCTATATCCTACAAAATTTTAGTTAGTCTATTATTTAAGCATAGACTAAACTATAGCATATGTTAATTAATTTCACGATTATTTTGTGAACTTACCTTCACGACCTACATTGGTATCACTCGCAGGAGGAGAATACGAGTTTCACTCATTCCCCATCGACTGGACAGACTTCCACAGAGCAGCTGAGGTGCTTGATGCGAGGAGTCCCTCACGAAGCAGTCACGGTGCTTGATGCAGACTCTCTCCAACAGAGTAGCCATAGTGCTCCTAATTAGGCCCAACACAGTCAATGCATTGGACCCCGACCAGGGCTCATGCATTGGCTTGCAAACCTGGTTGATGCATTCAATGTAGGTCAAGGGTCCGTAATCCCCTAGACAGGTCATGGTCGACATACCAAGGCCACAAATCCTTGACTCCCACGTTGGCCCAGGGCCCGTAGAGCCACATAGGCCAAGTAGGCAACGTGGCCCATTCACGAGAGAGAAGAGAGGGTAGGAGCACCCTACCCTCCCCACAAACACTAGAAATTAGGATCTAAGAGGGCATGCAGCCCTCCAATCCCTGACTAACACGTGGCACATTTTCATGCCTAACCTGCACGCACCCCGATGGACACATAGACTGACCCTGGCATGCACCCCAAGGTGCTGACTGGACTTTACTGAGACTGGACACGTGGTGGATAGACACTATATGATGACTCAACATAGATATACGAGACACGTGGTGGACTAGCCATGTGTCACATGACCTAACACTGGTGACAAGTTGCGGACAAGCCACGTGTCGCGACTCAGACGGTCCACGTGACTAGTAGTAAAACCAGTCATGTGATGGAAAGACTGCCTGAAGGAAGTCAAAGTGCTATATGCATTTTTTCTCTTTTAAATAGCAAAAACATTGCCACATAGGCAATGTGGGACTAAAGTCTCGAAGGAATTTTAAATTCCTTCCAGTTCCTGCCTCTCGTCGAATTTAACAGGCACGTATTGTGCCTTATTACCCATCGGGCTCTCTAGCCCAATCGTTTGATCAGGTCGAGCTAAGGCCCTAGGCGAGGAGTCTAGGGTTCGACTCCCACCGGGTATAAAAGGCATTTTTTTTGCCTTATAAAAACCCAAGGTATTTTTTTATTTTTATTTTTGCATTTTCATTAAAGTTTTTTTTGTATTATTATTATTTTTTAATAATTTAAACTTTAAAATAATGTTTTATTTATTAAATCAATTTCTATTAAACATTTAAATTGATTTATTTAAAACATGTATTTTTAGTTTTTATTATTAATTAAAATGATTTACTTAAACTTTATTTAAATATTGCAAATTAAAATTAAAGAATTTTTTTTGCAACTTTGCAATTTGAAGGTGCTTGTGTTTTCTCACAACATGGAGATATGAGACATAGCAAGAGAAATTTTTTTGTTGCAAATTAGAAAAAATCTTCTAAAACCTTGTTAATTTAGCATACAAGAAAGGATCACGCTTGTTTTTTTTTTGTAAATTAGACAACAAGGAGACTGAATTTTTTGTAAAAATCAAAGTTCAAAGAGTGCATTTGTTTTCTCCAAGGAGATATAATACATAAAATTGCACATCTATTTTTTTTTCAAATTTGAGAAAACCTTGTAACCTTGGGCCCATAAAAACTAATTCATGTGTCGACTAGTTCTGGAAGCCTTTCAAATGTGGGTCGTGTGTCGACTTGTCTTGAAAGGTGTGCTATAAATTCTGCATTTTGTAAACATTAAGGGGGGATAAAATTCTTTTTTTTTTTGGATTCTATAGTTTACAAAATTGTAACAAAAAAGGGGGGATATTTCAGAGTAAGAAAGGTGCATTCTTGATTTTACTCGGCACCTTCTCTTAAAAATTGCTTGTTCTAGGTGCATTTTTGGTTGCATCCGATACCTAGAGTGATACAAATTTGGGTTGCTTTCATGTTTTGATTATTGCATTTACACTCATGTTTTTGTGTACAATTAAAAATTCAAGTACAACATTAAAATAAGCATTTCAAAAAACCCAAACTTCACTCAAAACACCATGCTAAACTTTGCATAGGTTAAAACAAGTCATTGTTTACTCCCATAAAAAGGTCAAAAATCCAAATCACCTTGATTCACTCTCTTTGTTTGGCTTACTATCCTCAAATTTTTTATCCTTCTTAAAGGGTGTTAAAGTAGGTGCCATTAAATATCCTAGAGGGAAAAATCAAAAGTTTTACACAAAACCTACCCATTTTTCATTTGCTCTATTTTGTTTGGCTTAAAATTCCTCCAACTTTTCATCCCTTGGTAAGGGTGTTAAGGCAGGTTCCATTAAATATCTTATAGAGGTAAATTGAAAATAACTTCAATATACTATTTTGAGGGTATATTGCAAGATACAACCCTCTTAGTCCTATAAAATTTGAAACCTAAACCATGGCCATGATACACAAGTATCTCACTGAGAGCCAACTGCTCAAAGGTTCAAATTATTCAGCTTAGAAGACTAAGATGAAAGTTATATTAACTGTAGAGTATTTATGGTCAATAGTGGATGGAAGTGTCACTAGACCTCAATCACTTGGAGCAGATCAAAGAGACTTTGATAAAAAAGATAAAAAAACTATCCTTAATGATATTGCTTTCTATTATTGATGATATCAAACCTCATATCAGTGAAGCTACGACTGGTAAGGCAACATGGGATGCTTTAAATACCATCTATGAGGGAAAGAATCAATCAATGATTCTTGACATTCAAACACATCTTCATACTCTACATATGAAATCAAGAGACACAGTAGAGCTATTCCTCTACAGAGTCACATAATTGAAAATAAAACTACAATCCTTTGGAGAGAAAGTGGAAGACCAAGTCTTGAACTCTATCATTTTGAGAGCTCTTCCTGACTCCTATCGAACGTTGATCACTTCACTACAAGTTTCTGGCAGGACAGTAACTTTTGTCGAGCTGGTAAACATGCTTCAAACAGAAGAAGATAATCAACTCTAAAGATATGAGGCATCCAACAATGCTCTTTTCTCAAAAAGACAAGGTGGTAAGAAAAAGTGGAATCAACAGAAAGGTTCTTCTTCTAATCAAGAAAAGGGTAAAGCCAAAGAGATTCTGAAGAAGAAGTAGTATTGTAAAATTTGTGACAAAGAAATTAATGAAACAAAAAGATGTTGGTTTAAGAACAAATCACCCAATGAACAAGGAAACAAAAAGGGCCAAGGCAAACCTAAGAACAAGAAAAAACAACAAAAGGGACACATAGAAGCTGAAGATTCTAGTTCATATTCTGAGAGAGCACACAAAGTGCTCATGACACACATATTACTCCCACAAGGACTCTATGTGGTACAAAGATTTATGCGCTAGTAAACATATGACTGGCGATAAATCTTGGTTTGCAACATTTGAGGCTCAAGAAGGTAGACCGGTCACCATTGTTGATGATTAGACCTATCGAGTTCAGGGAGAAGGAAGTATTTCTATCTCCCTTCCAGATGGAGAATGTAATATTCAAAAAGTTATTTATGTACCAGGCTTGAAAAATAATCTCTTGTCAGTTCCACAAATCGTGGACAATAACATGAATGCCAATTTCATAGTGGACAAAGAAAAGAAACGTTGCTTTATCACTAAGAAGGGAAAACAAATAGCAAAAAGTTCATACAAACATGGTTTGTTTGTCTTAGATGCAATTACCTCTACCCATACTGCAATGGCAATAACCACAAAAGAGGCCACTTCTCTTTGGCATAAGAGATTTGGGCATTTGATTTCAGGATATTTACTATAGTTGAGTAAATATCAAATGGTGAAAGGACTGCCTACTCTTTCATCTACTTTGCCAGTGTGCTCTGATTGCTTGTTAGGAAAGGAACATAGAGTACCTTTTGAACCTAGCTATTTTCATGCTAAGGTACCTTTGGAGTTGGTTCACACAGATTTGTGTGGTCCCATGTCTACAAGTTGTGGAGGAAAATGGTATTTTCAATTGTTTTTTGATGATCACTCATGAAAAATGTGGGTCTTCTTCTTGCAGTTGAAGTCTGAAGCATTTTCCTATTTTCACTAGTTCAAAAATCTTGTTGAGAAGGAATCATGATGCTTTATTAGGACCCTCCATTCAGATCGAGGGGGGGAATACACATCAAAAGAATTTTACTCATTTTTACAGACACATGGGATAAAGATACAGTTAACAAAAACCTATACTCCTCAATCCAATGGGGTTGCTAAGAGAAAAAATTAGTCCATAATGGAAATGGTTCGATGTATGCTTAAGGGGGCCAACCTTGAGCAAACTTACTAGGCTGAAGCTATTCAAACTATAGTATATCTTCTGAATAGGACTCCCACAAGGGCTCTTGAAGGTATGACTCCTCAGGAATCATGGAGTGGTAGGAAACCCTCCATAACTCATCTAAGGGTATTTGGGTGTAAGGCATTTCTAAGGATAAAAGAAAGAAATTAGATGAGAAGTCCCTACCTTGTATATTCCTTGGATATGATGAATTTTCAAAAGGCTATCGGTTGATAGACCCATTTACCAATAAGATACATGTAAGTAGAGATGTAGTGTTTGATGAAGCTTTCACACCCAATACTACATAAGTATACCTAGATGATGAGGAGGAACATCAAATTCCTTCTTCTTAATAGAAAAAGCCACACAAATGGTATACAAGCACAATGAAAGACTCTAAACTCACTTCCCCACCTAATATTACTCTCAATCGTCCAAAGACAAGAAGCATGACACAAAAAGAAAATAATGAAGCATCCACTTCAGTTGATGATCTTTGTGCATATTTTCAAGATATTTTTGTTGATAGAGAGTTACCAAGGGAAGATGAGATGGACATAGATGAGGAGAGAGTTTACTTATCAGCATGTGATGAGAATGAACCTTCTATAGTTGATGAAGCACTTATAATACCTCAGTGGAAGGCAACTATGGATGCATAATATAACTCCCTCATAAATATTAAAACATGGAAGCTAGTGGATTTGCCTAAAGGAAAGAAACCCATATGCTACAAATGGGTTTACAAAGTAAAATATAAGGTAGATGGCACTATAGATAAGCATAAATCCCATCTTGTGGCAAAGGGCTATGATCAAAAGGAAGGACTTGACTATGAGGAAACCTTTGCTCCTACAACAAGGATGACCACCATTCGAGTGCATTGTGCGATGGCAACACAATTCGGATGGAAATTACATCAGATGGATGTAAAAAGTGCCTTTCTTAATGGTGGCTTAAAAGAATAAGTGTACATGACTCAACCTCCTAGATTTATAGAGGTAGGCCATGAACAACATGTTTGCAAATTTGTCAAATCATTATACGGGCTAAAAAAAGCCCCAAGAGCATGGTACATAAAAATGGATAGTCACCTACTACAACATGGATTTAATAAAAGTCCATCTGACACAAATATCTATATCAAGAACACAGGTTTTGAGATAGTGATTCTTGTGTTATATGTAGATGATCTGATCATCACTGGAAATTCAGAGAACTTGATTAATGTCATGAAATATGACTTGAAAGAGTCATTTGATATGACAAATCTAGGACTTCTCCACTACTGTATTGGCCTTGAGATAGAATAGAAAAAGAATCATCTAAGGGTGACTCAGAAAAAGTATGCCAAGACTTTAGTAGAAAAATATCATATGAATGATTGTAAATCCAAAGCAACACCGATGGAATCAGGGCTAAAATTATCACGATATGAAGAATCACCATAGGTAGATGAAAAAATTTATAGATAGATGATTGGAAGCCTCATCTATCTGACTAATACTAGACTAGATATTACTTATGTTGTAAACTATCTCTCACGGTTCATGCAAGAACCAAAGGTCTCCCATTGGAAAGCAGCTAAGAGAGTCCTATACTACATATAGGGTAGTGTTGATTATGGTCTAGAGTATAAGAAGAATAAATCATTCTTCTTACAGAGTTACACTGACTCTAATTATGCTGGATCCATAGATGATAGAAAATCAACATCAGGATATGTTTTTCATCTTGAATCTGGTCCTGTTTCATGGCATAGTAAAAAGTAACAGGTGGTTTCTTTATCTTCAACTGAGGTAGAATATTGCATTGCACGTGGAGCTATGTGTGAAGTGATATGGCTAAGTCACATCTTGGCTACCATGGGCCTACCAAAGAAACTTCCCATTCACATGTTTTGCGACAACTCAGGTGTTTTGAACTTGGTCAAGAATCTAGTGCATCATGAATGAACTAAGCATATTGATACAGATTGTCATTTCATTCGTGATGAAGTTCCTAAGCATAGAATCAAGCTCCAACACATTCCCACCGACGAACAGGTTGCAGACATTTTTACAAAGGCACTTGGACGTGTCAAATTTCAACTGTTTCAGAGCAAACTTTGTATATCAAAGTAATGTAATAAATGGGGTATGTTAGGGTAAAAAAAGGTAGTGTATTGCATTACACTACGTGGGGTTATTACATTTACTTTTCTATGTAATTATGTAATTACCATGAGATATTTTCCTCATGGTTAAACTTGGTAAGTACCTAAATATCATATGTTAGATATTTAGGTTAGTGTTATGGTTAGAACTCTCTACCTAGGTTAGTGGTTAGCATCATGCAACTCCCTCCCTATTCTATTGTTAGAGGGTAGTTAGCGCTATATCCTACAAATTGTTAGTTAGTATATTATTTAAGCATAGACTGAACTATAGCATATGTTAATTAATTTCATGATTATTTTGTGAACTTACCTTCGGGACCTACATGTACACAAATATTAAACATTTAATAGAATATGAAGGTCTAAATGTTTAAAATTTTTACACTATGATCATCAAGAAGGGATATCACATAAACTAAAATCTATATTTATCCAAAATCCAAATTCATAACAATCAATATACCCAATATACAGTCTATTCCAATGCTTTGAATTTTAATTCCTCTTTAATAGACTTCTTGATGTATTATCCTAAAAAAGTTGCTTTGTAGAAAATATAATCAATTATTAAAAAATATATTCAATTCCTCCTTTAACCATTAATAATGCAAACGTTAAAAACTCATGCCAAAAGTTTTATATTTTATGTTATCTTTCTCATGTAATCACTTTTAACTTATAGAAACCAGTAATAGATGTTAAATTTGTGCTTTTATTTTTATAACTACATGCGTTCATGTCCTATTTTTATGTGTAATATGTGGCTTATTGAATCACACAGTTTATCCATAACTAATTAGTTTTATGACTTTGCATGTTGTAAAATTATGACATCCTTAACATGATACTATAAAATAACACTAACAAATTTTCAATGCTTTTATAAATATACCATCATAAAGTTTCATCATAGTCAAGATATCATGCAAGTAATTCCATGTAAAACACTTATGACATTCCATACAATACCACAAATCAAAATTATACTACTATTAATTTTTCTATTGATGAGTATAGCTCTCAATTTTACGAGGGATCATGGTTGGGAGGACACTGCTCAGCCCTGTGCGTTGGTCGTAGGGGTTTCTCATACTAACCAAATAAAAAAAATTATACTTCTATATATTAAACAAATAATTATTAATAGTCATAATGATATTCCTAATTTAAATTTTAAATAATAAATTAATGGTTCTATCAAGATATCACATCTATAATATAATTAATTATTTTTATTTCTGGATTTGGGTAGTGTGATAAAACCCTACGACTTACATGTAAAACACTTATGGCATTCCATGGAATAGCACAAATCTAAATTATACCACTATAAAGTAAATAAATTATTATTAATAGTCATAGAATATGTATAATTTAAAGTTTAAATAATAAATTAATGGTTCTATTAAGATATCACATCTATATTATAGTTAATTGTATATATATATATGATTCGGTAGTTTGATAAACAACCTCTATGAATGACACATAGGGATGAGTAGTCCCTCCAACCATGATCGCTCGTAAAGGCTACCATCATAAAATGTCATCATAGTCTATAGAATATATCATACAAGCAATTCCATGTAAAACACTTATGATATTTAATCCTCTTGAGTGGGTGAGTTGGTTGATCGCGATGGGGAACTTAACAAAGGGTGTTGGTTGTGGCTAACCCAGGTATTATTTCCACTCCATACTATGGATACACAAAAAACCTATTCCTTTTTGGTTGTGGTCGGGGTCTAGTGGTTTATTTGGTGTTTTTTTCACCACTAACCAAAGTTTAATACTATAGGGAAAAATCTACTTTGAAAAAATCTAAAGCAAGAAGTATCAAAACCTAAAGGTTTGAGGAAATGAACTAGGGTTTTAGAGGCTAGGATAGAGGTCTGAAGAACATTTTTATGCAAAAAACACCATTAGAGAGGATCAATATTGTTGGAGGATCTTTCAATAGTATGGATCACAACCAAGAATGGGGGACATAGGTACTTCGGTACCAAATCCTCCAAAATAAGGAATCTCATATTAGGATAAGCTATGTGGTACCCAAGATAGCTTCAATAACTATTAAAAATAGGCAAGGATAATCATAAACACTATAGGAAAGTGACAAAATGAGGATTATCTACCAGGAAGTTTGAATGGGTGTTTACCACAAGCAAAGGAAATACTAGTATTGGAAATAGTTGAGGACGAGATAGTTGAGGATATAGTTTATAAAATAAAACACAACCTGATAGGAAAATTCATGGGGTTCAGACCATTTCTACACTTAATTCACACATGGATAAGGAAATAATGGCATTTGGAAGGAGAATACAAAATTATATCTCTCTAGAATAGATATTTTTTGTAGATTTCATGTTAGTGGTAAACCGATAAAAGTATTTGAGGGAGGGCCATATCATCATGGGCTAATGGTACTATTACTACAACCATGGAATATGGCATTAGACCTGAGGGTGGAACTGACTACGGTACCCGTATGAATAAAATTATTTTCCCATCCTCTTGAATTTTGGAAAGAGGAGGTACTCGAGGCAATAGGAAACTTACTAGGTCATTATCAAGGTAGATCAAGAGAAACAGTTTTAGGAAGATCAGTAATGTTTGTTAGGGTTTGTGTAGAAATAGACCTTAGTAAATATCTTCCAAAAGAGATAGACTAAAAATAGGATATTTTGTCTATCACAAACAACTGTATTATGAGGCTATTCCATTCAGATATTGGGTGTGCCATGCTCATGGCCATTTATCTAAAATGTTTCCAACATTTAAGGATAAAAAATTTGAACAAGATGGGACAAGAGCAAATATTAACATGGTAGGTCAATATCTTCAACAAAAGGTAAATAATAAGGAAGGGAAAGACCCTATAGACTCTGTGGGCTTCCAAAAAGTAATCAGAAGGCCAAACAAAATAAATTAGTATAGTAACTAGAGACAAGGAGAAAAAGTGGGAAGAACAAACAATAGATATGAGATATTAAAATAAATGGGAAGCTTGGAAAAAGAAGGATATTTTAAAATGGAATGATTAGAGGAGGATATCCAACAATTATACTAATATATAAGGAACAATACTCTAGTCTAGTGTCATGGAATAAGCAAGGAGCAGAACTAAACATAATCTCTCTTATGGAAGAGGAGATTCAGCCCACAAGGGAGACCATAGGAGGGGAAATAGAGAAGGGAATGGTTTTAAATCAAGAAATAGATATGAAAGAAGGAAATAAGAAAAAATACAACCCTACTTTAGGGATTCATCAAGTGGAGAAGAAAAAAAAAATGAACCAATATGTAGGAAGTCAAACAAGGAAAATATGGAGGAACAAGAAAGAGATTTGAGCTAGAATGGAAAGGTAAAATAGATGGCTAATTTTTTCTCTCTTAATTCTCAATGATATTAATTACTTGGAATGCGAGGGGTTTAGGTAGTCACCCCAGACAAAAGGTAGTAAAAAAAATGATCAGAAATATGAGTCCAAATATAGTTTTTTTACAGGAATCCAAAATGCAAGGAGAAGACTTATAAAAAATAAATAAGAGGATATGGCAAAAAGGAGAGATCCTTACTCAATAAGCACAGGGGAAATCAAGTGGATTGACCACTATGTGGAATCAAAAATTGTTCCTAGAAATAGGGGGGCCTCTACAAGAGGGGTTTTGATGGTCCGATTACAAAATATAGAAAGTGGGAAAATTTAGATTATAGTTAATTTTTATGGAGCACAAATAGTCAAAGCATAGAGGAATCAATGGACAACCATCTATAATTTTAGAGACAACTACCTAGAGGACCAATGGATTGCAAGAGGAGACTTCAATGCAAATATTAGAATTTATGAACAAAAAGGAGGTAAATCCATGTTAGAGGAAAAGGATAGTTTTTTTTCCTCAATAACATGTCAAATGAATCTAATAGATATCCCAAATGTGGATAGATCCATGACCTGGATAAATAGAATAAAGTAATGGGAGACAATGAAATATTGCTTGGATTATTTCTTCATGGGAGAGGAACTATACCTACATAGCAAGCATCAATCGAGGGTCACGGATAGGCTTTCTTCAAATAATTTTCTAGGTAAACCTTACCATAGAAGAAGATAATCATAATGTTGTAGGAACTTTTAAATTTGAGTTATGGTGGCTAAATATGAGGAGTTGGAGGACCGCATAAAGGAGTGGTGGAAATTAGGGAAACCAAGATTTTGAAAAATCCAATTCAAATTTCATAAAAAAATAAACTATGTTAGGACCCAACTAAAGGAGAGGGGTAAACACAAGAAGGAACTCACTAGAATCCAAAAGAATGAAATCAAGGATTAAAATAAGAATATTGCTTAAGAGATAAGACAGGAACTATTATGGAAGATATGTTGAAATGTGAGGTATAAATTATTAGGAGAGAGGAAGCTTTGGAGGAACAAGAAGAGATCTATTGAAGGTAAAAATATAGAGTTACATGGTTAAAGGAGGGATATCAAAACACAACTTTCTTTCATAAGATAACAAAAACTAGAAGACAACAAAATATAATTAAATATCTTACAGATATGATGAGTCAGGTAAAAACCAATCAAAGTGAAATGAAAACTATAGCAAATCAGTACTTCCATACTCTTTTTAGTAGCAATGAATCTTTGAATTCAATATGGCAAGAGAAGATACTAGAGGTAATTCCACAATTAGTCATACCAAAACATAATAAATTATTAATGGAGAAAATTTCTTTTAAAGAAACATTGCAAATCATACAAAAAATACAAAAAGGAAAGACCCTTGGACCAGATGGATTCCCTATTGAATTTTATCATTTTTTTTGGGAAATTATGGGTCAAGCAGTGGTGGAGTCACTGAAGGAAATCAGATAGAGTAAGAAAATTTTAAAAGACTTGAATCATAATTTTATCACTTTAATTCCTAAGGGCCCACCTAGTGAGATAATTTATAATTATAGACCTATTTCACTCTGTATTGTAGTATACAAGATATTAACAAAGCTTATGGTAGAGAGGTTAAAACCTTTTTTACCAAATCTGATTTCAAGTGAGCAAGGTGGTTTTCTTGAGGGTAAACAAATTCTAGATGAAATAGTAGTGGCACAAGAAGTGATACACACAATTTCCAAGCAAAAGGACCCAGGTATATTTATTAAATTAGATCTTTATAAATCCTATGATAGAGTAGACTGGTATTTTTGTAAAGGATTTTAGAAAAAATGGGCTTTACAGAAGAGTGGAGAGATTGGGTAAAAGCCTATACATAGACCACATAATTATTAGTTATAATAAATGGTAGTCCCTCTACCATGTTCATAGTAGGAGAGGGGTTGTGGCAAGGGTATCCTATTTCCCCTTACCTTTTTATCCTTTATGCAGAGGGTCTAAGGAGACTGTTAAAAAAGGGAGACAAGAGGTGAGGCTAAGGGGTCTAAAAATAAGTTTTTATATTGAAATAAATTACCTTCAGTTTGTGGATGATGTAATTCTTATTATTCAAGCCAATATCCTAATAGCAAGAAACATAAAAGTTTTTTTATATGGGTATACTCAAGCTACAGTGCAAACTTTTAATGGAAAAAAAATCTCAAATAGTTTTTTCAAAACAACATAGAGGATGAGAGATAAAATTATACAATTGTTTAACTTCATAGAAACTCCTTTATCTATACAATATTTGGGAGTACCTCTATCTCCAAAGAAAACAAAAAGCAAGAAGTTGAAATGGTTGATTAACAAACTTTAAGTTAAGTTGAGAAACTGGACACACAAATGGCTAAGCATGGGAGGAAGGCTTACAGTGATTATATATGTGCTACTAGATCTCCCACTGATGCAGGAGCATCCAGTGGTAGCAGAGCAATCTTGCATCAAACAAAATTTTTCTAAGTGTTTTGCAGAGAAAAAAATAAAAAAAAATAAAAATAAAAAAATGAAAAAAAAAATAAAAATAAAAAATAAAATAATATATGTGTTGCGATATCGTGACACAAAAAGTGTCACGATATCGCGACCAAAATAGGGAAAGAAGATGCGGTGGGCTAAAGGTCACGATATCGTGACATGTCATGAAATCGTGACGTCACAAAGGCAACAGAAGGCGCGAAGGTCGGAGGGTCATGAAATTGCGACATGTCACAATTTTGTGACATGTCACGAAATCACGACCGAGGTAAAGAGCAGTGGCTACGATGGACAGAGGGTCACAAAATTGCGACATGTCATAATTTCACGACATGTCACAAAATCGCGACCGAGGCAAAGAGCAGCGACTACGATGGACAGAGGGTCGTGAAATCGCAACATGTCACGATTTCACGACATGTCACGAAATCACGACCAAAGCAAAGAATAGAGGTTGCAGCGGACGGAGGGTCACGAAATCGTGACCGTCGTGAAATCGCGACCAAAAACAGTCGAAAGGTGATGGAGATGAGAATGTCACGATTTCGTGACATGTCACGAAATCGCGACCAGCATAGGAGGAAGAAGGTGCCGAGGATATTGTCACGATTTCATGACATGTCACGAAATCGCGACCAGAGTAGAAAAGCGGAGGCGTCCGAAGGAAGATGTCGCGATATCGTGACATGTCGCGATATCGCGACCCGAAGGCAAGGAAGGCAGAGATGAAGAGAAAACGTCGCGATATCGCGACATGTCGCGATATCACGATCGAAAGGGAGAAAGAGCGCAGGGAAGCCAAAATGTCACGATATCGTGACATGTCATATTTTCGTGCCGAAAGACGAGCCAAAGACGAAGAGTCAGAAAGGGAGACGTGTCGAATATCTGGATGACGAAGCGACACGAGGAGGCAAAACGAAAGGTTCTGGAAGAGTAAACGAAGGGCCGCCAGCTAGAAATGGAGCGTCACCTAAGAACCTTTATAAAGGAGAGCAAAGGCATGCACAGGGGATGGAAAAAATTATCGAAACGATAATTTTCTTTTTTTTTCTTGTTGTATTTCCAGATTTGAGAAACTCTGAAAAGGCGCAATTCTTCTGCGACTTATGTAATAATCTGCTGTGAACGTAATAATCCGCTGTGACTGTAATATTATGCGGTGACTGTAATATTCTGCTGTGACTATAATATTATGTTGTGACAGTAATTCTTTGCTGCATTTGAATAAAATACAACTATTTTTCCTCTTAGTAATTTTGGCTCTCGATCAAGTGGTATCAGAGCTAGAAGATTCTGAGCGTGTAAGCAGAGCACCGAACGTGAGGTAGCTTGCACCAGGATCTATGGAAGAGCTTTGTGAAAGTAGTGAGCAGAATGCCTCCAAGAAAGAACCATGGTCATGGAAAAAATATGGTGCCGGACGAAGATTTCAGAGCATTGCAGAGGCAAGTGCAAGCCCTGCAAGAGGAGTTGCGAAGAGGGGTTGAGCCAAAAGGAGAAGACAATAGTGACGATGAAGCCTGGGTAACTGATGACCCATCAGATGATGAAGAAACATTGGATCCTTCTAAAGCTAGATTGCTTAAAGCCCTATCTCAGGCCGGGAAGAGGCCAAAGTTTGATGTCTCTACGTATTCTGGGAATCTCAACCCAGAAGAGTTGATTGATTGGATCAACGATATGGAGGAATACTTTGAGTATGAGGAGGTTGCAGATCCAGACCGGATAAAATTTGCAAAAGCAAAATTGAAAGGCCATGCTAGCTTATGGTGGAAAGGAGTACAACTCGAAAGAAATAAAAATGGAAAAGAAAAGATAACCAGATGGGACCGAATGGTGGAGAAACTGAAGAGACAATTTATTCCCATAGATTACGAGTTGGACCTGTTGAGGAGGATGCAGAGTTTGAGACAGTCAGGCAAGTCTGTCCAAGAATACATAGAAGAATTCTACAAGATCTCCATCAGAACTGGCCATTCAGGGGCTAATAAGGAGAAAGTAGCTAGATACATCAACGGGTTGAGAATGAACATTCAGGAAGAACTCAGCTTGATCAGAATAGCCACCATAGAAGATGCATACTAGTTGGCCTTGAAGGTAGAAGAGAAACTAAACAGAAGATTCGAAGGCAACCAGAGAGGAAGGGATCGTGGTGGAAGAACCAGTGGAGGAAATTACCGAGACCAGAAGAAGACTGGTGAAACAAACAGACCCCAAGAACAGAAAAAGGAGAATACCTACCACCCGCGTGATTAGAACAATGACTACCAGAGAGGAAGAGGTAGACCTGGACGTGGGTATGGAAGAGGGGTATTTCGTGGAACCTGTTTCCAGTGTGGAGAAGAGGGACACCGGTCATACGAGTGTCCTCAACACCAAGAAAGGATAGACAAGAGACCTGAGGGTCATGCCAGAGCTGCTGTGGCAGATGAAGGTGTAGAGTCAGAACACTCTGAAGAGGCAAAAGGAGGAGAAGTGTTGATGATGAGAAGAACACTGTTGAATGAGGAAAAAGAACCAGAATAGAGGAAGAGCCTGTTCCGCACAAGGTGCAAATGTGCAGGGAAGGTCTGCAATGTTATCATTGATAATGGTAGCACAGACAACTTAGTTTCAGAAGAGATGGTTACTAAGTTGAAATTGGGAAAGAGGAAGCACCCGCATCCATATCGGATTTCGTGGTTGCAGAAAGACCATAGAGCACTTGTCAGTGAACAGTGCTTGGTCAAATTTCACATTGGAAATTATCAAGATGAGGTCCTATGTGATGTTTTGCCGATGGATGCTTGCCATTTGTTGTTGGGAAGACCATGGCAATTTGATAGACGTGCAGTGCATGATGGGCATGCAAATACGTACTCTCTGACAAAGGATGGAGTACGTCACAAATTGAAGCCACTGAAGGAAGTGGATGAGAAAGTGTGCAGTAGTGCCAGAATCTGCCTGGTGGATGGAAGATAGTTTTTGGATGGCCTGAAAAGGGATTCAATGTGTTATGCATTAATCCCTACTATTAAGAAAGAACAGTACACAGATGTTCCAGCAGAGGCCGAACACCTGTTAGAAGAATTTCCAGACATCATATCAGATAATGTGCCTGAGGGTTTACCATCGATGAGGAAGATCAGTCACCATATTGATTTGGTACCTGGATCTAGTTTACCCAACAAGGCAGCCCACAGAATGACTCCTGTGGAAAGTGAGGAGCTGAGCAGGCAAGTCCATGAGTTGTTGAAAAAGGGACTGATTCGAGAAAGCTTGAGTCCATGTGCGGTACCTGCAGTACTAGCACCAAAGAAGGATGGGGAGTGGAGGATGTGTACGGACTCCCGAGCTATAAACAAGATCACCATAAAATATAGATTTCCATTACCAAGGATGGATGATATTATGGACTGTTTGAGTGGAGCCAAGTACTTCACCAAGATTGACCTGAAGAGTGGCTACCATCGATTCGGATCGAGAGAAGGAGATGAGTGGAAAACTCGCTTTCAAAACCAGAGAAGGTTTGTATGAGTGGTTGGTCATGCCATTTGGGCTAACCAATGCACCAAGCACATTCATGCGGTTGATGAATGAAGTGCTGAAGGAGTTCTTAGGCAAGTTTGTTATTGTCTATTTGGATGACATTTTGATATTCAACAGAACCTTGGAAGAGCACCTGATGCATATCAGGAGGGTTTTTGAGAAGCTGAGGGAAGAACAGTTGTTGATCAACTTGAAGAAGTGCAATTTTGTGAAGAAGGAGTTGGTATACCTGGGATTTGTCATCTCAGTTGAAGGTCTAAAAATGGACCCAGAAAAGGTGAGGGCTATCATTGAATGGCCTACTCCAAGAAGCACTTTTGAAGTGAGATCATTTCATGGTTTAGCCAGTTTTTACAGGAAATTCATCAGAAATTTTAGCAGTATTTGTGCACCCCTTACAGAAACAATGAGAGGGGATAGGAAAGACTTTAAGTGGACCTTGGGAGCTGGCAAAAGCTTTGATATGTTGAAGAAGAAGGTCACCGAGCAACCTATTTTAGCACTTCCAGATTTTAATAAGGTATTTTAGGTAGACTGTGATGCCAGTGGTAGTGCCATTGGAGTTGTGCTGAGTCAAGAAGGTAAGCCTGTTGCTTACTTTAGTGAGAAACTCAATGATGCCAGGAAAAAGTATTCAGTGTATGATCAAGAATTCTACGCTATAGTTCAGGCCCTGAAGAAGTGGAGACATTATTTGTTGCCAAAAGAATTTGTGCTATATATTGATCATCAGGCCTTACAGTATATAAATAGCCAGGGAAAACTGAACCAGAGACACTTGAAGTGGGTTGAGTTTCTGCAGAGTTATTCCTTTGTGTTGAAGCACAGGAGTGGAAAATCCAATAGAGTTGCAGATGCCTTGAGTAGAAGGCGAGGTTTGCTGACAGAAATGAAGGTGGAAGTATTGGGATTTGATGAATTGAAGGGTTTGTACCCTGAAGATCCCGATTTTGTAGAAGCCCGGAAGGCTTGCTTGGCACCAGTTACCTTGGACAGAACCAAGTGGCTGGATTTTCTGATCCAAGATGGAATGTTGTTCAGGGGAAACCAGTTATGCATTCCAAGAAGTTCCATGAGGGAAAACCTAGTCAAAGAAAAACACAGTGGAGGATTGGTTGGGCACTTTGGTCGAGATAAGACCATTGCCCTTGTGAGTGAGAATTATTATTGGCCACAACTACAGCAAGATGTGCAAAAATTTGTGCAGAGTTGTAGAGTCTGTCAGATGGCGAAAGGTGTGAGACAGAACACCGGATTATATCAGCCGTTACCTATATCGGAGAAACCATGGGAAGATGTCAGCATGGATTTCGTTCTTGGTCTACCAAGGACACAGAGGGGAAATGATTCCATATTTGTGGTAGTTGATAGGTTTTCAAAGATGGCACATTTTATTCCTTGTCAGAAAACTAATGATGCAGTTCATATTGCAGGTTTGTTTTTCAAAGAGGTGGTACGACTGCATGGTCTACCGAAGAGCATCATTTTCGACAGAGATACCAAGTTTGTTGGGTATTTCTGGAGAACCCTATGGAAGAAACTGAAGATAGATTTGAAATTCAGTTCAGCATACCACCCATAGACAGATGGGCAAACAGAGGTGGTAAACAGAAGTTTGGGTAACTTATTGAGGTGCTTGATAGGAGATAAGCCCAAAGGATGGGATCTAATTTTGCCATAGGCGGAGTTTGCATATAACAATTCTGTCAATAGGAGTACCAACAAATCTCCATTTTAGATAATATATGGAAGCAGTCCAAGAAATGTTTCTGAGTTAAGGAAGCTGAATACAGGGGAAAAGTGCAGTGCCGAGGTTGAGGATTTTGTAGAGCATCTGAAGAACCTGCATGAAGAAGTGAAGAAGCATATTGCTAAAATGAATACGCAATATAAGACGAAAGCAGACCAGAAGCGACGGTTTAAGGAATTCAAAGTGGGAGATGAAGTGATGGTCCATCTGAGAAAAGAAATATTTCCTACTAAAACCTATAACAAACTAAAGATGAAGAAGTTTGGACCGTGCAAAATCCTAGCAAAATGGGATTCAGGCAATGCGTATGAGGTAGAATTGCCAAGTGGGTTAAACATATCACCCATGTTTAATATTTTAGATTTGGTGAAATACCATGAAGGGGATAGTAGTGAGGCACCAAGTGCAGAGTTGTGGAGTATTCCAACATCTACTCCAACCACAGATGAGATAGAGGAAATACTGGACACAAGAGAAGGCAAAAGTACCAGAAACAGATAGTATTTTGAATATTTGGTCAAGTGGAAGGGCAGACCGGTAGAAGATGCAACTTGGTTGTCTAAAATGGAGGTTGACCGCCTGGGTCTCCCTCTAACAGTTTAGAAGTGAGGATCACTTCTCAATATACCCCGGGTGTCTGATGCAGGAGCATCCGGTGGCAGCAGAGCAATCTTGCATCAAACAAAATTTTTCTAAGTGTTTTGCAAAAAAAAATAAAAATAAAAAATAAATAAAATAAAATAATATATGTGTCATGATATCGTGACACAAAAAGTGTCGCGATATCACGACCAAAACAGGGAAAGAAGAGGCAACGGGCTGAAGGTCGCGATATCGTGACATGTCACGAAATCATGACGTCGCCAAGGCAACAGAAGGCACGAAGGTCGGAGGGTCACAAAATCACGACCGAGGTAAAGAGCAAGGCTACGACGGACAGAGGGTCAAAACGGACAGCGATGTCGGACATGTCAGAAATCACGATCGAGGTAAAGAGCAGCGGCTACGACGGACAGAGGGTCACGAAATCGTGACATGTCATGATTTTGTGACATGTCGTGAAATCGTGACCAAAGCAAAGAACAGAGGTTGCAACGGACGGAGGGTCGCGAAATCACGATCGTCATGAAATCGTGACCAGAAACAACCGAAAGGTGATGGAGATGAGAATGTCATGATTTCGTGACATGTCGCGAAATCGTGACCAGCAGCGGAGGAAGAAGGTGCCGAGGATATTGTCGCGATTTCATGACGTGTCACGAAATCGTGATCGGAGCAGAAAAGCGGAGGCGTCCGAAGGAAGATGTCGCGATATCGCGACATGTCGCGATATCGTGCCAAAGGCAATGAAGGTAGATATGAAGAGAAAACATTGCGATATCGTGACATGTCGTATTTTCGTGCCGAAAGATGAGCCGAAGACGAAGAGTCGGAAAGGGAGACGTGTCGAATATCTGGACGACGAAGCGACACGGGGAGGCGAAACGAAAGGTTCTGGAAGAGTAAACGAAGGGCCGCCAGCTGGAAATGGAGCGTCACCTAAGAACCTTTATAAAGGAGAGCAAAGGCATGCACAGGGGGATGGAAAAATTACCGGAACGATAATATCTTTTTTTTTCTTGTTGTATTTCCAGATTTGAGAAACTCTGAAAAGGCGCAATTCTTCTGCGACTTATGTAATAATCTGTTGTGAATGTAATAATCTGCTGTGAACGTAATAATCCACTGTGACTGTAATATTATGCGGTGACTGTAATATTCTGTTGTGACTATAATATTATGCTGTGACAGTAATTCTTTGCTGCATTTGAATAAAATACAACTATTTTTCCTCTTAGTAATTTTGGCTCTCGATCACCCATTTTATAAATTTTCCATACATTAGGCTCCAAAGAAAATTTTGAAAGATATTGATAAACACATAAAAACGTTTTTGTGGTCACATGCAAGGGAAGAACAAAAAATAGCACTAGTTGGGTGGGAGAAGATATGTCAACCAAAAAAATGAGGATTGGGGATAATATCAACATCCTAAAGTAGTAAGGCACTAGTAGGAAATTTATATTGGAGATGGATTACAGCTACTGAGGGCTTATGGAGTAGACTATTACAAGCTAAATATTACCTAGGAGTGGCTGAGAAAGATATCCCAAGACATAGAGTGGAAGGAGAGGGATCTATAGTATGGAGAACAATGGAAGTAGGCTAGGAGTTAATAAAGCCATACCTATATTGGTAGTTAAGGGATGTAAAGGAAGCCCTATTTGGGAGGATTCATGGAATCAATCTCAACCAATTATTCAAACATTCCCAAATATGGAGAGTTGGAAAGCAGAGCTCCAAAAAATAGGGTGGTGGAAAGCCTCTTCCTATATGAAATCATGGAATCAACATGTGCCAAACTTACTACAATGGAAAAATCCTTGAGAATGGCCAGTGAGGAGGATAGAAGAACTAACCGATATACTATGGAGACATCTCTAAAGACACCCAATTCATGATGGTTCTACAAGGGATATGCTTGGATGGAGAGGAAGCATGTTGGGAATATATAAGGAAAAGGAGGAATACAAGGTAATTTGTAGATATGAGATTACCCCAACACCACTTCCATGCACATTTATCTATAAAAAGGAAGGATGACCAAAAATTAACATTTTCTCATGGTTGATTAACCATAGAAATTGTTTGACATTTGATAATATGAGAAAAAGAGGTTTCTACGAGCCTTCCAAATGTGTTATGTGTGTAAAAGCAGAGGAGACCTTGAATCACTTATTTTTTGGGTGTTATTTTTCTAAAGAAATATGGATCAATTGGTGGAGGCATATGATACAATATTGGGAAATTTTTTAGACCTAGGAAAGCTTCTATGAGAAATGGAAACAATGCAACTTTAAGACTAAAACAATGACAATGACATGGAAGTTGGGGTCTAGCTTCATATGGTGGCAGTTATGGATAGAATGAAATGCACACATATTTAGATTAGAGAACATGACAATGGAGCAAGTATAGGAGAGGATTATGAGTAAGGTAATGGAAACACTTTCTATTAGATTACAAGAGAAAATAAACATAGAAATGGAGGAAGTGACTATTTTACAGAGCTTTGGAATAACTGTAAAAAATAATAATTAAGTTTTGGATGTGTAGGTGAGATATCCTCAAATAATATAGAGTGGAGACCTCCTCCCAGAGTGTGGGTGAAGGCAAACACATATGAAGCTTCTACTAAAATCCTTAGAAAAGCTAGTTTTGACATTATCATATGAAATTGAAAAGAAGAACAGGTATACTTGAGAGTAGAAGGTATGGGAGAGACAACATATAATGAGGCAGAAGGATAGGTGATCATGTTAGCATCAATGATAGCTGCAAATCTACATTTACATAATCTATGGCAAGGTTATACATAAGGGGTTGGCCCCAAAATGTATTTATAAAAATTTGGCGAATCAGTTTCAAAATCCAGGTGAGTGGTGTCTAAAAACATGTAGAAGATTCACTATTATTAGGGGCAATGTTAGAAATTCAAACTTAAAATGGTCAAATTATTGTAAAATTTGGGCGAATAAATCCAAAAATAAATTTGTACCTAGAAATTTTTGGCTAATGAGCTCTGGTCAAGGGTCCCAAATTTAAAAAATCCTAATTTTAGCAAATTTGGCAATAAATAGTCGTTATGCATAACCATGAGATATGGATAGAGATAGACTCTTAGATATGGGTTGGAATATTAGATCCTAAATACCTTTCAGGTGTTGGAAATTAGTGAGAGAAGGAAGGTGGAAGTAGGTCAAAATATTTGAAAGGTTTTTCAGGATGTTTTTATTACACATATCAATCGAGAGGGAAATAAAGTGGCAGATTATTTAGCAAAATGAGGAAAATAACTGGAGGAAGGGCAATATGTGGACTCACAAATGGAATATCAGATGAGCTGGTACCAAAGAATCCAAGGGATGTGAGAGGTGGTACAAATAGATAGCAGAATAAGAAGAGCAGCTAGTGATTCTAATGAATCTATCACAGTTAGGCCACGGACTGAAGAAACATGAAGGTAGAGGGATGAGTAATTTTTGAGCCAAAAGGGACTGGTGGAGGAATTATTTTCTCTGGTATTTCCTATCAAGCTCATTTTACTTTGTAATACAATTTCTATAAATATAATATATTTTTCATTTTTTCAAAAAGCACTTATAATATTCAATATAATACCACAAATAACAATTATACCATTACAAAGTAAACAAATAATTATTTATTAATAGTCATAAAATATGTCTAATTTAAAATTTAGGTAATAAATTAATGATTCTATTAAGATATAACATTTATAATATAATTCATAATTTTAATTTTTGGATTGGTAGTGTGATAAACCCTTATGGCTGACACATAGGACTAGTCACCAACCATCCCCTCTTAAAGGTGAGAGTGATACTTATCAGTAGGAATTAACACAATCAATATTACATCTTTAATATAATTAATTATTTTATTGTTATTTTTTGATTTGGATAATGGGATAAACACCTACAACTGACTAGTCCCGCAACCATAATCCCTTGTAAAATAGAGATCTATGCTTATCAAGCTTGTCAATAAGAGATTAATACACAACCAAGCACATATATCGGTTTGAACCTTAAACTTTTGAAAGAAAAACCAAATCTAAAATCTTATTAAACTATCCCACATATATTGTATTTATTATATTATAAAACATTTTGATGACATCTCTAAATTTAGGCTTCTATGATTCGTATTTTGTCTATTTGTAAGTCTTCTAGACTATAATGTTTTAGTAATTTAAGTAAAAATATTTTAACTTGTAATATAACCATTGAATCTTCTATAAACTAATCTTCCATAAACTACAACACAAAATATATATTTTTTATACACAGTTGTGCTTAAATTATTTAAAAACTATGAGAATCGATTATACCAAACCCATATTTTTAGAAGATAAGTCATTATTATATTTTTAAATCTTAAAAAATTACATAACATTATTATACGTAATAATGTGACTTCTTATGACAAACGCTCATTCACCTAAATAATGTGACTTCTTATGAACTTTTAATGGAAAACTAATTAAGTAATGTGGGTGAGCCTGTTGTAAATTATGCGCGTGCAGGAAATGACGACTGACCAATGCTTTATATAAAAGCTATAGGAGCTTAAGTTTTTCAAAACCACCGAGAGAATAACACATGAAAGATTATATAGAATAAAGATTCGGCAGGACTTTTCCTCTTACTGTTCTTTAATCGAAAAAATAAGATGATTTGCAAGGTTTTTCAACCTAGAAAATGACACCTTAGAATGGTCAAACAAATATTTAAGGAATATTTAAAATTTAAAATCTTAAAAAATAGTCCTCTTCTTTTATAATTAATATTTGATATATATTAGTTAATGAAGTTTGAGTTTGGTTTAATCGTTAAGATATATGAATGATATAACTTATTAAAGTTTAGATTTTTAGTAATATTAAATAAATTATATAGTTAGATATGACCAAGTTTAAACATATTACAATGGTAAAGGTATTGAGCTTTTTTAATGAAAACTCAAATTCGATTCATAGACATAGTGGTCCTAGATGTGCCCCTAGCTTTGGCCTCGATGTGCAGTAGCTTTGATTGTTAGTATGTGTACCCAACTATATGCTTGATTGTTAGTATGTGTACCCAACTATATGCTTGAACTGTTATTATATCTTCCCTAACAAAAAAATAACCATTTCAAAATCTTATTTTTACTATATCTGTCCAACCTTTCATATGATATATAATTTATAATTCATTTTAGCATGTGTTTAAGTAGCTTTTTTTTTTTCATTTTTTACATTGTAAGGGGGGCTTCCACTGTTGCACCTACCTTTAACGCTCTTTTGGATATGACAACTTCAATCAAACAAAAATAATGAACACACTGGAACATTTTAAAGTTACTCGTCTTTAAATTATTCTATCTTAGGCCCCTTTTGATAATTATCGGAATAAAAATTGATTATGGACGCAACAAATAAAATTTGATTATTGACCAACAAGCCAACCACTAGCATACCTTAGAATAGAAAAACTAGGAGATTCTCTTAATGTCCTGACCAATACAGTCATTAAAATACATTTTGAAATTGCCTCTTCAAAAATTAATAATTTCCAGATAGACCAGTTCCAAATTCAAAACATTCATCGTTATCAAGTTATCTTACGTTATTCCGATAACAAATATCACCAATCTAAGACTGTAGTCTTGACGTTTTCTACATACAACCTGCTCCCTCTGATTGTTCCACTCCATATATGTTTTATATGTTTTTGTAGTAAATTTCTTAAAATACGGACCCTTATCTCTTCACAGTGAAGAATCTAGGATGTTCACTGTGACATTCTAATGTATTTCAAACATTTTAGGTTTGCATTCTCTAGCTAAATCTTCTTAGTCTGAGCATATAAATAGGCTATCATAGGTTGCGGGATTCAGCAGGTGTTCTAAACAAAACTGCAGTGAAGATCAAATCAAATTCCTAATGATTTCGTCCAAGTTGGTGATAACAGGGGAGAAGATCGCAGCTTCAAACTTTAATTCAGCGAGAGGTCCCGATGTCGTAGATAAAATCAAAGCCCAAGTCGAGAAAATGTGCGGTGGAGTCGTGTCGTGTACTGACATTTTGGCAATAGCTGCCCGTGATTCTGTTGAGGAAGTAAGGCATAACCCCCGATAAACTTCACTTTATATATTATAAATCTTTTACGAAATATAATACTGTGCATGGTATGTGGTTGGGAGGTCATTCATGCCCTGTTATGTTGGGAAGAAGAGATAAGAGGAATGCAAGCAAGAGCAGTGCAAACAACAACATTCCTCCTCCAACTTTCAGTATGAGCAACCTCATCTCCTGAAAGTCTTTCCTTTCTGTCTCTAAAATGCGAATTCTGCAGATATCTAATTTATTTTTCTTTCTTTTTCGAAAGCTGGTGCTCATACTAAGTGTGCTGCACTTGTTCAACGAAACCAACATAAACAAGGCCCCCGCCAAGTGTTTGACAGCAAAGTATCCTATGAATGGCAGCGACAACAGAATCTCGTCCTTGGATTTGTGTATCTTACTGCCTTCGACAACAATTGTTAGTCCGGTATGTTTTTAGGTTTTTATTTGAGAGATTCAAGTTCAAACCCTATTATGAGGGTATCAAGCCCCCTCATAAAGACCCAGATTTTGAATAAAAAAATTTTGATAAAAGTTTTTTTTAGCAAGAGAAACACAAAGAATAAGGGAGAACTTTGCTGCATTGATGTGACAATTTCATGCAAAAGCTTTAGTAAGATGGAATGGGTGTGGAATGGGAGGCTTAGGGTTGGATTTCTTAGTATCAAAAAATTTTCAAAGAAAGCAAGGTAATATTTTTTAGAGCAGATTATGGTTTAAATTCCTTTGTGGCTCTGTCATGGTAGAGATAACAGGGATCCTTCTCTCATACCTTCCTTTCAAGATGCTCGGGATGTGAAGGGCACAAGGGTAACACCACGACATAGTTTTCTTGTGGGCCTCTAAGAATGACACACTTAAATCAAAGGAAGAATGCCAATGGATGCATGAAAGCAATTGATGGCTCCTTGATAATTTACTTGAAAAGTAAAACCTTAAAATGGGTATAGAAGATATGGAAAGTAAAGGTACATTGTGTAGATTCATGGATTTACCTTTAGGGACTAGGCATCTAGAAACTAGTGAACTAAGGGAGATGTTCAAATCATGCTCTTACCCAATGGTTATTTCCTAGTACTATTTGAGTGTGGAGAAGACAAAGAGTATGTCATATAGGGAAGATCATGGTTTCTTGACACTTAAATACTAGGAAGAATGTCAATGAAAGCATAAAAGTGATAGATGACTCCTCGATAGTTTAGTTTAAGAAAGCAAATCTTCAAACAGTCATAAAATATATGAAAAGGAAAGGTCTAATGTTCAGATAATGGGTTTTAGACCCCATCTATCAGCCTTTAGGGACTAGACATCCAGAAATTGGTGAACTAAGGAAGACATTCAAATCATGCCCTATCCTAATGGTTATTTCCTAGTGCATGTCTTCTAGGGAGGGTCATGGTTTCTTGAGAGAGCAAGCTTGTTCATGAAACCCTAGCATACAAAGTTTCAATTGAAGGTAGAAATACCATCTATGAGCCATGTATGGGTTAGGTTATTTGGGTTACAAGTTGAATACTAGAACCCTATCTCCTTTGCAGCCATTGGAAACACTATGACAATGCTTATAGTTTTTAATAAATTATATATACCATAATATGTCTTGCAATGGATCTAGACAAATCTCTTTCAAAAATTTGACATTACAAATAGAGGATGAATCCTAAGAACAAAAAAATGATTATAAAAATATCCCATTCAAATGTCAAATATGCAACGAGTATGGGCATATAGAAAGACACTATACATAGAAGTTCTTAGAGTAAATGTAGGTAAATGATAAAGCCACATATTTTCAAGAACCTAAAAGGAAGGAACATTCTAATAAAAAAGTAAATATGAAAGGCAATGTGACACCAAATGCTAAATTTAATTTTTTGACTATTGAAGACTTAATTGTGGGAGAAGATTATCAAATGGAGATAAAACCAATGGTGGAGCTAGTTATTAAAGGAATTGCATAGTCCAAATTAGGGTAAAAGACATTGCCAATAATAAATGATAATCAGATCAACAAATAAATGGATACAAACCTAAACCGCAAAGGTCAACAATGGAAAAATAAGCAATAAGGATCCACAAAAGAATATGATAATACTTGTGAAACACATAGGATCATTTATCCTTAAGTAGGAGGAGACACCTCGACCCCCCTTTATAATGCCTTCATAGTATCCACAAAGGATCATAGAGGAAGACCTGGCCAAGATTCATATGGTGTACAACAAGAAAAATATAAGAAAATGAAGATGAATACCAATCAAAAAATGAGATATAAGACCTATAAATACTGCTTAGTAAATTAAGAGGAAACTCCTATATTTAAGCTTAAGGTAGCTCTTATCACCAAACTCTTCACCTACCAATCCTCATGAGACTCCTTTCATGGAATGTACGAGGGATAAAAGGCAATCCCGTCAAACACAATGAAATGAGAAGATTGGTTTTAAAAAATAAGCCAAACCTAGTCTCTCTTTAAAAGACCAAGTTAATATTAATAATATGGAGATAATTGTTAATAAAGTGTGGTTCATGGGTTAGGTATAATCTCTCAGCTCTAAAGGAGCATCAGGTGAGCTCTCCTATCTTTGAGATCCAAATGAATTTGTTGTGCATGTGACTATGTGAAGCTGGGGTATTCTAGGATTTCAGGGATAATGTATGCAAAAGGACTAGTGATGAGTGTCATTAATATTCATTATTTAATTTAATTTTTCAATCCAAGGTGACATCCAAGGCTAAATACGATAGATAATTTATATAATCATGGCTTAGAAATAAGGAAATTAGGCTACAAAACCAAAACAAGGAATTATAATGTCTTTGCAAAAATTGAATTGAATAGCATACATGCAAAAAGAAAACTAATTAATTGCAGGAATTTAAATTGCTAAATAAAATATGATAAACTATGATTGCTAGAATGAAAATAACAAAAATATAAAGTGCTTGAATGAAAAGGACAAAAATGTAAAATGTAATGTTGTTAAACTAAACTAATGAAACATAATTAAATTGTTAAAAAAATAAAGTAAATACTAAAATAAGAATACTTTGATAGAAATTAAAAATGCAAGCATAAAAAGAAGTCAACTAGCTATGATGGAGACAAAGCACAAACATATACAAATAGGAGAAGATATGGAAAAAAAGGGAAAAAATGTATTTATTCTACTTGCAAGAAATGACAAAAATATAAAAGTAATAAAACTTGCAATTATAGTACAAATATCCTTCCACAGGCCTCAAGAGTGGGACCTTACTCCTAGGTCTAGTAGAAGGTGTAAAATCACCAAATACTAAGATAAATTATGAAATGAAATTAACATGAAGACTGCAAAACAAATTGTTATAAAAATATTTCATTTTATTAACTGTAAACTATTAGAATAATTGACTAATTTACAGATTCTAGTTTTAATTTTTATTAGCCTTTTACGATGGTATATGTTGGTCACAAATCCACCTAGTAATATAAAATGTGCCCTAGACCCGACCAAAATTGAAATGTCGAGAGAAAGAGAAGTCTCCCGGGCCAATCTCCAAAGAGGGCTGGCTCCAAAACTAATCTAAATTGATTTAAAGGTTTAGGGTTAGAAATAACATAAACAGATAGAAATATGGCTGAATCCGATAGTTGATATGGAAAACAACCTCAGATAGAAAATAAACTCAAACTAAATCCCGAAGATAAGCAGCAACTGATTCTTAGAATACACATATAGAAATTAGATCAAACATTGACCATAAGTTTGCCTTCAATTATACTTCAAATGTTCAAATGAAAACATAGCCAAATTCAGAACAACAGAATTCAGCTTATATTTTAGCACTTGACTAAGCATAAGTGAATTACATAGAAAGCATCACATGAACATCCAACTCAAAATACTCTAAGAACAAAGCAAAATGCGTTTAGAATTTTTGCTTCAACTTTTGCAAAAAGGTCCTCCCCCTTTTCTTGAGATGTACATTAGTATTTATAGAGGTCTTCCTTCTCCCTTTCTAATCGTAGCATTTAAAACATAAAATAGATTTTGAAGAGGAGATCCACAAAATATGCACTTGACAAGAGAAACAATCCCCCTAAATCTGCCTCGAAGAAATCACATTCCCTGCTTTTATGGATCAAGTTTGAAAATCGAATAGAAACAAGGGACCAAATTTCTTCATTAAATGACTGTTCTCGGGGTATGCTTGAAGTGTTAGGAGATCATGAACAAGATATTTTAATACCGGAGGCATATTTAATTTTGGTGGCTTCGAAAACTGCATGATTTAACACGTTCTCCCATCTTGCGCACATAAGTAAACAACGAAACATTTAATTTTGGAGCCTCTTTGACCTCGATCTCAAAACCAATTGGAGAGCTTTTAAAACATTACTTCATTTGATCCTCATTTTCTCCTTATGTTCTCCTATGCAATATGAATAAAAATGTAGACAAAAATTTATTGGGTCTTTGTTGTCGCTTCTGTCATGAAAATGCGACGTGTCACAAAATCGTGACATTTTTTCCCTCGCTTCTTTCTCCTATTGCTACCAGTCATGAAAACGTGATGTGTCATGAAATTGTGACATCCTCCTCTCGCTTGGATTTCGTCTTCATGTACTTCCATGAAAATGTGACAAGTTGTGAAATCATGACATCCTCCTCTCGCTTGGCTTTCATCTTCATGCACTTCCGCAAAAATGTGACAAGTCACAAAATCACGAAAATCTGCCTTTGTTTTGTTCCTTCGTTGCTCCTTGTCATGAAAATGTGACAAGTCATGATTTCACGTCATTCCGTACTTGGCGCTATCCTTTTCACTTTCTCACCGCAAAAACAAGACTCCTAGAAAAAACATGCCATGTCACGATTTTGCGAAAATTTTCTCCCACCTTGTACTTTTCTGCTTTCTCCCCGCAAAAACGTGACAAGTCACGAAATCGCGACATGTCACGAAATCGTGACATTTTTTTGTCTTCTCCTTCGTTGTTGCCTCCATTGCAAAAATTTGACGTGTCATGAAATCGTGACATTCCGTACCATCTTGCTCCTTCCTCACTTTCCTATCATGAAAACGTGATAGGTCACGATATCGCGTCAGTCCATCCTTGGCACTCCCCTTTGCTGCTGTATTGCATGAAAATGTGACATGCCACCTATCACTTTGCTTTCTTGCCACTGTCTGCCACGAAAATGTGATAGATCGTGAAAATGCAACATGTTGCGATGTTGCGACAACTTTGCATTTACTGCTCCCTTTTGCTTCTTTCTAGTGCAAAACTGCAACAGGTCGTGATTTCGTGATATTTTTTTGTGCTTAGCTTTTTTCTGCATCGGATGCCACAAAACCACAACAGGTCATGAAAATGCGGCATGTCGCTATTTCGCGACATTTTTAACTTACTTTGCTTTGGCACAAAACTTGTAGATATTTTTGTTTTTTTTACTAATTATCCCTTTCAAGGTGCTTGGAGGGACAAACAGAGGAGTGAGTATCTCTACAATTTGTGCATTATTTTGCATGAATAGCAACAAAAAAATGTGGCAAAAATGCCAACATTCTTGGCAGCTCTCGGGGTATACAGTTCTGGTGTATGCACAAACCCCAAGCCTTTATTCATTGGTCAACAGAGTCAAGAAGCTAGAGGAGCAAAAGAAGTGAGTGCTGGTTGATGTTGGACATTTTTTTGAACTGCTGCAACAAGCTCTTGCTGGCACTCGACACTTAAAATAGGACTTTCAACAAAAATTTATGGAATAGCAGAACTTCCCTTCTTCCTTTAAATACTGCATTTTGCCTAGATCGGTTGAGCTGGGTAATCACCAGGTGTTGTGAAAGGGTCTCCATGGCAGTGGTGAGAAGCACCTAGGTTGCAAAAACATGAATGAATGGGGTGATGACCGGTAGATGTGTAGGCCATGGAATGAGAATGGTGAATGATGGAATGGTGGAATATGGGGGAGTACAAGTGGTAGATACAATGATTGAAGAGGGCGCTACTGTGCTACCAGCTACTGGGATTCCATGAAAATAGATAATGAAATGGAAGTAGATGAGCTGGAGAAAGTGTTAGGAACTTTGGAGAAGTGCTCAAAAGATAAAGGATTGGAAGAAAGGGGAAGTGAAGAAACGGGAACATCAGAGAGGGGAGTAGAAACAATAGTAGTGGCTTGATTATGTATAGTGGAAGGAGTGGGAGAGGAAGGGAATGAAAATAAGGAAGTGGAAGAAAGAAGTAGATGGAAGCCACTACCTACTGGGAAGGAAAAGAAAAAGAGAGAGAAATAGACATACCTGCGGGCTCGTGTGCAAAAGGAGCCGAAGTTGACGAATTATGTTTAAAGGGGGACTCCTATAAGTGGTGCTTTTTTTTTTTTTTAACAGAGCAAAATAAATAAAAAAAAACAAAACAAAATTTACAAGGTAACATTGTGTTTTCACATCATGAAATGTAGGCTTTCAAATGAAAGTCGTTCACTGAGATAGGAAGTGAATTACCTTCCAAGTCCTGAAGATAAAATGAATTTGCTGCACTTGTACTGGCAATCCGGAATGGACCCTCCCACAGAGTGTCAAATTTCTTGTGCATCCTTGGATTGGTCTTCTTTTCATTCCACTTTAAGACTAAATCACCCACTTTGAATGTGTGGTCAGTAGAACCTTTGTGAAACCATTTTGAAACCACCTATGAATGCTTAGCAAACTCATCATAGGCCAAAGAATTTTGCTCTTCCAACTACAACAACTGAGCCAATCGTATGTTCATAGGATCCATATTTTATTCATCATCCAGGAATTCCTTCAATTGCTGTAAGGTAGGTAGTTCTAAATGAATAGGAAATATTATCTCTTTATCGTATACTAGGGTGTATGGTGAAGTCTTGATAGACTTCTTGATCGAAATTCTATCTGCCCATAAGGCCTGATTCAGCAAAGGGTGCCAAGATCTCTTATTATCCCCCAAGGATCTCTTTAAAATTCGTAGCAAGTTCTTTGTTGTAGATTCTACCAAGTCATTCCCCTAAGGGTAATAATTAGAGGATGTCTTCAAAAAAATACCGTACTTGTTTGAAAATTCTCCTAGCTTGGCTCCAATGAATGGAGTTTCGTTGTCTATGATAATTGCGTCAGGAATGACAAAACACATGATCAGTTCATTAATGAAAGTTATTACCACATCTTGATTTGCAACCTTGGTTGGAATGGCCTCAGACCATCTTGTAAAATAATCAGTAGCTATCAAGATGCACTTGTGTCTGACTGAAGAGTTTGGATCAATGATCCCAATAAAGTCTAGCCCCTACTGCTGAAAAGCTGCTTCTACTTGAATTGGATGTAGGGGAAATGATGCATTTCTAATATGTCCTGTATACCTTTGGCATTTGTCGCAAGCTTGAGCAATCTTGAAAGTATCCACGAACAAAGTTGGTCAATAGTAACCAGCCCGAATAATCTTTAAGGCCATAGGCCTACCAGTGTAATGTCCTCCTAACATGCCAGAATGAAACTCCTCCAGGAATCTAGCTTTCTAGGGTTCCTTAATGCACCTTAGGAGAACTCCATCAATGTTTTTGAAGAACAATCCCTCGGGAAACAATACATACCTAAGAGCTTGTAGGCAAAACCTTCTTCATTGTGAAGCATTTAATTATGGGGGACATCTACCCATTGAAAAATACTTAACAAGGTCTTCTACCCAAACTTGGCCTTGTGCAAATATGTTCACTAGATTCCTTTCTTCAGTAGGGTCGTTCACTTGATGATTATCTATCTCAGAGGCCGTAGTTTTTGCTAATTGTTGGCATAAGGTCTTACCTCGCACCAACTTGGTTGGATGGATCTCAACATCGAACTCTTGAATTTTGGTGACCCAATCGGCACACTTATCGCCCATATCACCCTAAATGATGAAGTTCCTTACATTGGGGTGGATGACATAGACGATCATCTTACTCTGAGATACAAAGTGCCTAAAATTTTTGAGAGACTTCATGATAGCATAGACCTGCTTCTCAATAAAATTGTATCTCTCCTCATGGGGTAAGATAACCTGGCTAAGGAAAGCAATGGGTCTTTCATCCCCATCGTATCCTTTCTGTGTAAGCACTACAACATAGCTTTCATCCTCTCCAACTACGTACATAATGAAGTCCTTAGAATAATCCGGATTGATCAACACAAGGGCTTGTGCAATTCTATATTTAATCTCCTAAAATGTGTCTTTCCTCTGAGTTGTCCACTTGAACTCCACATCTTTCTTTAATAGCTCAATCATGGGCTTGACTACTCGGGCAAAGTCATAAATAAATTTTCTAACAAAATTGATTTTTCTAATGAAAGATTGCAATTTTTTCTTATTGGCAAGGAGTGATAGTTTCTTCAAATCTTTAGCTCTTGATGGATCAATTGCCAAACCGTTCTCTGAGATGACATGCCCCAAGATCTTACCTTCCTTTACTGCAAAAATGGACTTCTTTGGGTTGATGGAAATGCCAAACTCCTGAAATTTCTCAAATATCTACCTCAAATGAGAACAGTGTTCTTCTCGTTTGTGCAAAAAGATAGTCATATCATCGAGATAGATGATAATGATATTATTTAAAATCTCCCCACATGCGATGTCCATGGAACTTTGAAACGTAGCCACAAGATTGGACAATCTGAATGGCATGCACTGATAGGCACAGGTACCCCACTTGGTTGTGAATGTGTTTTTGTGTTGATCCTCATCCCTGACCCAAATTTGATTGTATCCATAGAATCCATCTAGTAATGAAAAGCATTGAGCCCCAACAACAATGTGAAGGATCTGATCAATGCGAGGCAATGGGTAGTGATCCTTCAAGGATGCTCAATTCAAGTTTAGAAAATCCACATAGCCGTATATCTTCATTTTTCTTATGGACCGAAACCAAATTAGAAAACCAAGTCGAGTGCTTAATCGGATATATAATCTTGGCCTGCAACATCTTTGCAAGTTCGGCCTTCATGAGGGATTTAATATTTGGGTTCATCGGTCTCTACTTCTTCCTGAAGGGTTTGAATCCTTCTTCCACTGCTGAATGATCTCTTTATCATATCCCCTCAGATCCTCATAGCTCTAGGCCATGATGTTAGAAAACTCTTGACACAATTTTCTGATCTCTTGCAATTCAGTGGGAGTAGAATCAGTCCTAATTTTGATGACCTTATCAGCCTTCAATTGAACCTCCGTGTACTCTTTCTCTTTGACCTCAATCCGATGCTTCTTGTATCGATCATTCTGATCAAACAAGATTTCTAGAGTAATGAGGCCTTTAGGAATGTGGTTATTCCACAACTAAATTAGGCCTTTAGTTTCTTCACGTTCCAAGGTCCTTCCTTTTATGGTGGCAGCTTCTTGAACAAAAAATTTAACAATTTGCTCATCGTTATCGAAGACTTGCCAAAAGGTGTCCTTGTCTGGGACAGAGGGCCTATACACCATTCTCACTATTTTTGGCCTTCTCACCACTTGCTCGATTGGTGAAAATTTTACTCCCAAGGAAGCTAGCAGGTCAACATGTCTATTTTGTTCTCGTGGAACGAAATGCATGCTGAGAGCAGAGAACAATTCGAACAGGTCCCAAACCTTGTTACGATAGTTCTTGAGATAGTGGTGCTTAGAAACACACTTATTGGTCACCTGATTGACAATCATATCAAAGTCACCAAATATTTGCAACTGTCATGCTCTAATTTTCTCGGCCTTCTTGAGGCCTAGGCATAAAGTCTCATATTTTTTTGCATTATTTGTGAAGCTCCAGGTCAAACGATATGAATAGGATTGTTGAATCCCAAAATGTAATACTAGAACAATCCCAGCTCCAACGGCATTTCTACCTTGTGATCCATCGAAATAGAGCTTCCAGAGCTAGTCTTGACTTTCATCATTCTTTTCTTTAGCCTTTTTAAGCTTAAAAATGGAGTAACACCCCAAGTCAGTTTCCATCATGGCATTGAAATTGGCCATGGAAAATTCATTTTCTTGTCGAAGCTCTTCCAAATATTCTTCCATTAAGTCAAGCTTGCCAAATTCTTCAGACATCATGTGCACCAAATTTACTAACCTGTCCATTTCATCTATTCTCTCCACATGAAATGTGGAAGGCTTCTCATTGAAAATTTTCACCTTTTTACCTTTATGGATCACCTCCAAATGAGTAAAATCCAAAGAAAGGTAACCCCTAAGTTTAGCCATGAACTCTCAGGAGAGACACATACCAAAAAATGGCTCTAGGTCCACTACTATGATCTCCTGGATCATAGTAATCTGAGGCATGACATGTAGGGAGATAGGAACATCCTTAATTACACCCTCGTCTTTACTGAGGTACCATCTAGCTACAAAAATCCCATGCTAGTCCTTGTATATTCCATGCCTATGACATCACATATTGCCTTAGGCATGACAGTAGTAGCTGCTCTTGAGTCAATGAGGCAATTATGCATCACATGTCCTTCCATTCTCAATGAAATATAAAAAGTTGGTGGTCTATTTTTTCAATGACTGAAGAGGTCAGAATTTGAGCCATAACTACATAGGCTGGAGCCTTCCCCTTAATTTGTGTGGTCTTCAAGGATTCATGTAAGAGATTCACCTGTCTAGGTAGCTGCAAGATGTCATACAAACTTACCTTGGTTGGTATCCTTTTGAGTTCTTCGATGATGTTGTACTCCATAAAAATCAGCTCTCTCCCTCCACTAACAGATTCAAATCTACTTCTATATTGTTGGGTGGCCTTCACTCACTATCATTCAGTCAATGATGGATAATGCAACGTCTCTCTAGCTTGTTCCTTCGTTTCTGCTTACGGCTGGGAGGTAGAAGCCTTAGATTGCAACCTCTATTTTTCTTGTGGTGGAAGCAAATACTTCAAAAAAATAGGTGGGTCTTGTTGTGGTACTGGAGGATCATGAGTCTTTACAGGTATTTATTGCTTTGTTTCTTATGTAGGAGGCACTTTCAATGACTCCATCTTAGCTGGATCTACCACCATTGGTTTATTGCCACTGCGTGTCAATACTGCCATGTATTCCTTAGGAGACATCACAGAATTATGATCCACCTCTCGAATCATGTTTATAAGGCTCCCTGTAAGAACTTGTAAATAATTTTGGTGGACCATGCAAGTGGAATCATCATGTGGGTCATTGCATGAATAACACCAGTAAGATGGCTCATGTGAAACTTTAGAGGGGCTAGCCTCTTCACTTACCAAGATCGTTGAGTTCCTCTGATGTACTTTCTCTATAACCTTGATAGGAGAAACTTGCTCTCTAGTTACCGTCAGAATAAATATTTATGGATGAAATTTCATTTTTGCCTCTCTCCACTCCATAGATGTCATCTTGTTAGTGAGGGCTCTCATTTTTGACTAAATTTCTTACAAAACAACCAATTGAGGATCTGGGCTTGAGGACACAGGCGGTGTCGATAGAGGTAATGGAACTGGTGGAGAAGGTAATGCAGGAGTTGGAACTAGAGAGGTTAACTATGGAATGGGAATCATAGGTACCAAAGTTGTGGGAGGATTCCATGAATATGAAGAGTACATGGATGGAGCAGTGTAAGATTTTGAGGATGTACCTGTAATCTGGTATTGCGGAAGCTCAGGAAGAATGGGCATAGTCATTTTTAGAGGCAATTTCCTAATGGCAATCAGATCAGCCTCAGCCTTCTGTGCCTGGGAATATAGTGTAGGAAATGTTTGAACATTAGACATCATAATGTTCATACTAATATCTGAGTGGAAAGCCCTAAGATAGTAAAATGTTGCTTGGTCATTAGTAGGGCAGAGACCATCAGGAACTCTCTACCAAGTTCGGGCAAACCTAATGTTGAAATCCACTATATCCTCTTGATATTATTAAATTGATGTAAAAAAGAAAATGTGTTCACTTGCTCATTGAACCCTTTTATTAGCATCTCTGCTAATTGATCCCATGAATTTATGGAGTTGGGAGACAAGGATCTATATCAGTATAATAACTTACCATGGAGTGACAGCACGAGCAATTTTATCATGACATCTTCATCTATGATATTATGAATTGTAGCCAAGGATTCCACATCTGACACATGCTCATACATGGTCTTGAAGAACACAAGCTTATACTGAGAGGGGGGGTGAACAGTATAAGACCACTTTTTACTTTTCCTTTATACTTCAAAACAGTAAAGCAACATATCCAAAGCAATATCAAAACAATGCACAAGATCATCCACAAAGTGACACCAATTTTAACGTGGTTCATCCACAAAAATTTTCTCTAAAAGTTATCTCAAAGTTCTTTGGGAAACCTTCCCAATTACAATGTTTATGAGCCTCGGCTCAAAGGAGATACCTTCCCCCAATCTGAATTTATGAGCCTCTGCTCAAAGGAGATACCTTCCCCTACCTCTGCTCTGGCTGGTGATCCTCTAGAAGACCTCTGCCTCCGCTGCCCTTAGCAAATGGAACTCTATCCATAGAAGACACCTGTCTTCCCTGCTCTGGCTGGAGACCTCTCGTCCTCAACTCTATCACCTCAAAAGTTGGTCCTCGAATCTGCACTAAACACAGTCCTTCGGTCTAGCACAAATGTCCTCGGGTTCTTCTCATAGAACCAATGCACCTCTGTCCTCAAGTTCTCCGATAGAACTATCAAACTCAGCTTCACAAGTCCTCTGCTAGGACCTGTCCAAAAACCTGCTCACAAGTCCCCAATGGAACCTGTCCAAAACCTGCTCACAAGTCCCCAATGGAACCTGTCCAAAACCTGCTCACAAGTCCCCAATGGAACCTGTCCAAAACCTGCTCACAAGTTCATCAAGAAAAACTTGCTTGGCATGAACCCACAAAGAGAATGGTTAGAGACCCAATGTGATTCATCAACCTCATAGAAGCATAAAGAGAATTGTTAGAGACTCAATATGTTCTATACTTAACTCCCAATCTCAATCTCAACTCAATCTCAAATCTCATAAGAATAAGATAGATGTAATATGCTTTTCTCAAGAACATGAAACACAACCCAACAATTGCCAACCAAGCAATATCTCATATAACAATGATACTCATGTTCTTTCCAACAACCAATATCTTTTCTCAACCAATTAGGGCTTCAACAACAATGCTCAAAGACAAGGTTTAACCAACATCATTCAACTCAACATTAACCTTGAAGCATTCAACCAATCATCACAAGAAAAGGAAACAAGTAGAAATCCTTTTCCCTCCAAAGATATTTGAACAAAACAGCCACCCACACAATATCACCAAATGCAAAGAATAACTTGTTCAAATCAACTCAATGGAGTAAGCCCAATATCATGAATCAAGTAAAAGCAATAACTTGATCAAACAACCTCTATGGAAGCAACTCAACCATCAACCTCAAAACAGCCAACCAAGGGTTTCACCAACTCAAAGCAAGTAGCAAGACTCACAAACATAAACCCTAGTGCACAATGCTTCCACTACCTCAAACCAGAATTATGCATTCACCAAAACTCTCATCAATGATAACAATGCATAAGTAGTCTTCAACAAACCAGAAAATAGGATTTACACCCAACCAAAGGAAACCTAGTTGAATACCTTTTCACTCCAATCTTATTTCAGGAATAACATACACCAATCATACTCATAAGAAGAATGTGCCCATACCTTATTGAAGATGAAGAAGATCTCACAAATTTGTCATAACCATAACCACCTTTTTGCCAAACTCAAGAAGGTTAGTAGACAACATATTTCTTTAATATTTCCTCAAGAATATTCCTTGGTCCAAATATAATCAAGGTTCTATGTCTTCTTCTTTCAACCTCATTCAACAAATCATACATAACATATTTCTTATATTCACCTTATCACTCCTTAAAAAATATACCCTTTTAGTTTTTACTAACCTTATAAAATCTTATATCTTCTCAAACCTTAGAACAAAAACTTATTTTAATGTTCAAAAGGAAAATCCTTATAACTCCCCAAAAACACTTAACCATCTATTACTTCATAATCCAACAATAAAATAATAATAATAAATCTTTATAGCATACCTTTTATTGCAACAACATATTGGCGCTCACGACAGCCCGCGAATCTCCAAGGGATTCGAACTTGCGCTTTACTGTCAGCGAAGCGTCTTTAGAGACGACTCAAGTACCACGAGGGCTATGCACCCTGCTTGACTCTAATGGAGCACGTGCTCCCACTTCACTCTCCAATCGGCGCTCAACAAAACTTCAAAAACTTTGTTGCTACGAAGTCTCGAACCCGAGACCTCTATATCGTTATTCGAACTCGTAGCCAACTCTATTGCCACGGCGGATGTAATCAACCGAGCGGAGAAGATATTTTTGTCTTTCAAAGTGTGCTCTATCACATATCGATATTCATGCCAATGAACGCACACCTCTTTGCATCTGTTTGGTAAACAAATCACAATGCATTTTCAATCTTCGAAGATCGTGCAATGTATCAAGGAAGTTGCATTTTAATGTTTCTACTTTTCATTCACTCTAATGCGAAGGATGATTTGTCATTTTCTTCGAACGCAATTTCTTCGAGCTCTTCTTAAAACATTGCAACCCCATTTTTAAATCATGAACACCTTTGACCACATAATCACTTGACTTCCTCCTTCCTCCTTCGAAAATGCACGAGGATAATATCGAATTCTTCGCTTAACCTTAATGAAATCCATTTCCTCATTTTATATGCACTATGATGCATTTTTAACATGTCGGCCCTTTTAATTTAATTTAAAATTTAAATTTAAATTTTAAATAAATAAAATTTAAACTAAATATTTAAAATTAAATATCTTCATCACCGGGGCACCTTTTTCAACGAAACGAAGAGCCAACTTGGGTTTTAAGAAAAACCCATTTCAAATCTGTTGTCCATGGTTTTAAATAAAACCTTTTATTTTGTCTGCCTTGGTTTTCACAAAAACCCTTCCTAGAACTTAGATTCCTTCAAAAGCTTCTTGACATCAATGACAACATCAACACTTGAGCAAAGGCAATGTACCCAAGGTACCCAAAATTGCCAACAATCTCCCCCTTTGTCATTGATGGCAAACCTTTACTGAAAAACACATCTTAAGAGCCAAAACTGAAACTAACTGAGCCCACAACTGAGAATCTTCCTTTGAAGTTTTTCTCCCCCTGACTTGAAGCTTTCCTCTTCACTTGAAGCTCTCCCCCTTACTCATATCTCTCCCCCTTTGTCATCAATGGCAAAGGGTCACCTTTGGGGCTCGGGACTAAGAATGAGCCTCTTAGCTTAGTCCCTCCCCCACCTCCTATTGAGGTGATTAATTCTGGGGTGGGAGTAAAACTCCCATTAGGCACTGATCATCATCAGCGTCTATAACTTCCTTTCCGGGCCTTCTCTTGAACTCTTTGTCCATATTCTTGTTCTTGTTTCTGTCACTGTTCATGTCCATGCCTTGATCCTTGGACCTGTTCATACCATTGTTTCTGTTCCTGTACCTTGGAATTTCAGCTCTACATTGTCTAGCTATGTGACCTTCATTGTTGCACTTATAACAAGTAACAATGTTATTTCTTTGAGGCATACCTGTTCTTTGAATCCACCTATTCTGACTAACCCTGTTCTGGCCAAACCTGTTATGACCAAACCTGTTCCTGTTATTTGCCTTGCAATGAACTGCCTTGTGCCCAAACTGTTGACAAGAGTAGCAATATCCTTGAAAGAAATTACCACCTCTAAAACTGTCATTTACCTTCTTCACTTGAGCCATGCAATGTGAAGCCATGTGACCAAACCTGTGACAAGCAAAACATCTCGCCTTGAAACTTTCCTTTATTTGACCTCTTGGGTCCTAAAAACTTCTTCTTCTCATTCTGAATTTTGTTTTCTATTTCTATGCATCTATCATTCAAGGACTCATGATCTGAAATACTTTCCTCATTAGAACTCTCTTCCTTTTGGAGTCTCTTACTAGACTCTCCAACTTGTTTCTTGTGTGGCTTAACAAAACCAAGACCTGTTTTATCTCTTGTCTTTCTTTGACCTTTGATAAGAGATTTAACCTTTTTGGAGCTTTCTTGAAACCTGTATAGCTTATCCTTGTACTCTTTATTTTCCTCTTTCAACGAAGCCATTTTCTGTTCTAATTCACTATACTCAAGCACCTTAGATTCTAACTCATTCTTGAGTTCTTGTGCCTTAGCCATAGAGACGTCAAGACTTTCTATAAGTTCATCTCTCTCCATACAACATTCATCTAACTTATCCTTGAGTCTAGCATTCTTCTTTCTTTCCTTTTTCAAAGCACTAAGAGCACTAGTAAGTTCACCTTCAAGATCTACTTCACTTTCCTCTATATGTTTGCTTTTAGAATCATCAAAGCCTTTTTCAGATTTCTTATCACTAGAGGTGCTACCCTTTTCAAAAACCATACATGCATCTTCCTTATCATTTTCTGAAGCATCCTCATACATACTAGCAACCAAATCATTATTTGTGCAATTATCCTCAAGGTGCCCAAAATTTCCATATCTAAGACATTTCATGGATTCTTCCTCCTTTTCTGATATGAACAATATCTCATTTTTATAATCACCTGAAGAACTTTCACTATCACTACTAGAACACTTACTTGCTTTGTCAAGGTAGACGCTCTTCTTGTGCTTGTGAGAATGCCTCTTTTCTTGATTGTTGTGCTCATATTTGATTTTAAGAGTTGTATTGGCCTCTTCTAGTTGTTTCTTCAATGAAACAATCTCTTCTTTTTGTTTGCAGCAAATAGTCTCTTTCTCATTGATCTGAGACCTGAGAGTTTCTTCACTCTTTTTGAACTCTTCTATTTTCAGCTTCAGATTGCTAACAACTTTGTTAGATTCCTCTTCATGTTTGTTGTATATACCGACTTTATTACTCATTTCTTCTATCTTGCATTCTTAAACCGTCAATTTCTTTTTCTAGCTTGCTGCAATACTCTATTTTCCTGGATGATTGCATTTCGAGATCTTCAAAAATTTTCTTGTAATATTCTGCTTGTACTTTCAAGCTGGTGATTATATCTTCTGCATCCTCAACCTTTTTACTCAGGTCTGAAATCAGTTTCTGTTTCCAATTTGCTTCTGCATCACTTCCTTCTTCATCACACTCTTGTTTTGAATCTGTTTCTTCACCAATTTTGAACGGATCATCTTCATATTCATTGCTACTAAACCCATGGCAATGATGATCATTGTGATAGAGTTGACCACAAACAAAACATTCTCTTACTTGTGAGCAATCAGCTACAAAGTGACCGGTCTTCCCACATCTGGTGCAAAACTTTATTAATCTGGCTTGTTCTCCACTGTTTGATTCATCTCTTGAATCTATTTCCATTCCCAAAGCAGCAACATTGAGTTCATCTTCATTTTATTTCATGACCATGTGAGATTTCTTCTTCTTGTGTCTTATGGTTTTGCTTTTGCCTTTCCTTGCCATTTGTGTTCTTGTAAGATCTTCCTTTAAGCTGTTAAACTTTTCGAAGGCACCCGCTCTGATACCAATTGAAGAACACAAGCTTATACTGAGAGGGGGGGTGAACAGTATAAGACCACTTTTTACTTTTCCTTTATACTTCAAAACAGTAAAGCAATATATCCAAAGCAATATCAAAACAATGCACAAGATCATCCACAAAGTGACACACCAATTTTAACGTGGTTCATCCACAAAACTTTTCTCTAAAAGTTATCTCAAAGTTCTTTGGGAAACCTTCCCAATTACAATGTTTATGAGCCTCGGCTCAAAGGAGATACCTTCCCCCAATCTAAATTTATGAGCCTCTGCTCAAAGGAGATACCTTCCCCTACCTCTGCTCTGGTTGGTGATCCTCTAGAAGACCTCTGCCTCCGTTGCCCTTAGCAAATGGAACTCTATCCATAGAAGACACCTGTCTTCCCTGCTCTGGCTGGAGACCTCTGTCCTCAACTCTATCACCTCAAAAGTTGGTCCTCGAATCTGCACTAAACACAGTCCTTCGGTCTAGCACAAATGTCCTCGGGTTCTTCTCATAGAACCAATGCACCTCTGTCCTCAAGTTCTCTGATAGAACTATCAAACTCAGCTTCACAAGTCCTCTGCTAGGACCTGTCCAAATCTGCTCACAAGTCCCCAAAGGAACCTATCCAAAACCTGCTCACAAGTCCCCAATGGAACCTGTCCAAAACCTGCTCACAAGTCCCCAAATGGAACCTGTCCAAAACCTGCTCACAAGTTCATCAAGAAAAACTTGCTTGGCATGAACCCACAAAGAGAATGGTTAGAGACCCAATGTGATTCATCAACCTCATAGAAGCATAAAGAGAATTGTTAGAGACTCAATATGTTCTATACTTAACTCCCAATCTCAATCTCAACTCAATCTCAAATCTCATAAGAATAAGATAGATGTAATATGCTTTTCTCAAGAACATGAAACACAACCCAACAATTGCCAACCAAGCAATATCTCATATAACAATGATACTCATGTTCTTTCCAACAACCAATATCTTTTCTCAACCAATTAGGGCTTCAACAACAATGCTCAAAGACAAGGTTTAACCAACATCATTCAACTCAACATTAACCTTGAAGCATTCAACCAATCATCACAAGAAAAGGAAACAAGTAGAAATCCTTTTCCCTCCAAAGATATTTGAACAAAACAGCCACCCACACAATATCACCAAATGCAAAGAATAACTTGTTCAAATCAACTCAATGGAGTAAGCCCAATATCATGAATCAAGTAAAAGCAATAACTTGATCAAACAACCTCTATGGAAGCAACTCAACCATCAACCTCAAAACAGCCAACCAAGGGTTTCACCAACTCAAAGCAAGTAGCAAGACTCACAAACATAAACCCTAGTGCACAATGCTTCCACTACCTCAAACCAGAATTATGCATTCACCAAAACTCTCATCAATGATAACAATGCATAAGTAGTCTTCAACAAACCAGAAAATAGGATTTACACCCAACCAAAGGAAACCTAGTTGAATACCTTTTCACTCCAATCTTATTTCAGGAAAACATACACCAATCATACTCATAAGAAGAATGTGCCCATACCTTATTGAAGATGAAGAAGATCTCACAAATTTGTCATAACCATAACCACCTTTTTGCCAAACTCAAGAAGGTTAGTAGACAACATATTTCTTTAATATTTCCTCAAGAATATTCCTTGGTCCAAATATAATCAAGGTTCTATGTCTTCTTCTTTCAACCTCATTCAACAAATCATACATAACATATTTCTTATATTCACCTTATCACTCCTTAAAAAATATACCCTTTTAGTTTTTACTAACCTTATAAAATCTTATATCTTCTCAAACCTTAGAACAAAAACTTATTTTAATGTTCAAAAGGAAAATCCTTATAACTCCCCAAAAACACTTAACCATCTATTACTTCATAATCCAACAATAAAATAATAATAAAAAATCTTTATAGCATACCTTTTATTGCAACAACATATTGGCGCTCACGGCAGCCCGCGAATCTCCAAGGGATTCAAACTTGCGCTTTACTGTCAGCGAAGCGTCTTTAGAGACGACTCAAGTACCACGAGGGCTACGCGCCCTGCTTGACTCTAACGGAGCACGTGCTCCCACTTCACTCTCCAATCGGTGCTCAACAAAACTTCAAAAACTTTGTTGCTACGAAGTCTCGAACCCGAGACCTCTATATCGTTATTCGAACTCGTAGCCAACTCTACTGCCACGGTGGATGTAATCAACCGAGCGGAGAAGATATTTTCATCTTTCAAAGTGTGCTCTATCACATATCGATATTCGTGCCAATGAACGCACACCTCTTCGCATCTGTTTGGTAAACAAATCATAGCGCGTTTTCAATCTTCGAAGATCGTGCAATGTATCAAGGAGGTTGCATTTTAATGTTTCTACTTTTCATTCACTCTAATGCGAAGGATGATTTGTCCTTTTCTTCGAACGCAATTTCTTTGAGCTCTTCTTAAAACATCGCAACCCCATTTTTGAATCATGAACACCTTTGACCACATAATCACTTGACTTCCTCCTTCGCTGGCACAGGGGTTTCGACGAAATCGAAAATGCACGAGGATAATATCGAATTCTTCGCTTAACATTAATGAATTTATTTGCCTCATTTTATATGCACTTTGATGCATTTCCAAACACGTCGGCCCTTTTAATTTAATTTAAAATTTTAATTTAAATTTTAAATAAATAAAATTTAAACTAAATATTTAAAATTAAATATCTTCATCATCGGGGCACCTTTTTCAACGAAACAAAGAGCCAACTTGGGTTTTAAGAAAAACCCATTTCAAATATGTTGTCCATGGTTTTAAATAAAACCTTTTATTTTGTCTGCCTTGGTTTTCACAAAAACCCTTCCTAGAACTTAGATTCCTTCAAAAGCTTCTTGACATCAATGACAACATCAACACTTGAGCAAAGGCAATGTACCCAAGGTACCCAAAATTGCCAACAGGTCTTTCTAGTACCATCGTATGTAGGCAAAGCCTTTAATGCTGCAGTAGGAACTGGATTTTGAAAAGGTAGGTCCAACGCTCCCAAATGGTTCCAAGCAGGAAATTGACGTAGAGGAGGTTGTTGACCAGTAATTTGCAGTACTGGATTTGGATGTACTAGCAATATCGTAGCAGTACTGGGAGGAGTTAGAGATGGCACAAACTGACCTATCACCTAAAAAGAGATAGCAAATGATGGGCTCACAGGACTTACCAATCTTGAGATCTCCCTCCAGTTTTGACCTTCGATCTCGAAGAATTCAATTGGGTCTTTTGATTCTTTGGATCTTGATCTCATGATAATGAAGCAAGGATTTTCACCAGCTTCACAATTGGAGATTTCTAGGTACTATACAGTCACCCCCAGTAGAGTCACTAGATGAACTTACAATCTCCTGTTTGAGGTCAAGACAATTCATCAAAATATTGATTCCTTCGGGTGTCAAAATATGGGACTTATGAGTCCCATCGAGCATGCCAAATACTGTTGGTCACGAATCTGCATAGTCATATAAAATGTGCCCTAGACCCGGACAACATTGAAAGGCCAAGAGAAACAGAAGTATCCTGGGCTAATCTCTAGAGAGGGCTGGCTCCCAAACTAATCTAAACTGATTTCAAGGTTTAGGGTTAGAAATAATAGAAAGAGATGGAAATATGGTTGAAGCTGACAGTTGATATGAAGAACAACCTCATATAGAAAATAACCTCAAACTAAATCCCAAAGATAAGTAACAACTGATTCTTAGAATGCACATACAAAAATTAGATTAAACATTGACCATAAGTTTACCTTCAATTATACTTCAAATGTTCAAATGAAAACATAACCAAATTCAGAACAACAGAATTCAACTTATATTTTAGCACTTGACTAAGCAAAAGTGAATTACACAAAAAGCATCACATGAAAATCAGTTTGGCTCACCAACTCAAACGACTCTAAGAATAGAGCAAAATGCATTTAGGATTTTTGCTTCAAATTTTGCAAAAAGGTCCTCTCCCTTTTCTTGATATGTACATTAGTATTTATAGAGGTCTTCCCTCTCCCTTTCGAATCATAGCATTTAAAACATAAAACATATTTTGAAGAGGAGATCCACAAAATATGCACTTGAAAAGAGAAAAAATCCCCCTAAATCTGCCTCGGAGAAATCACATTCCCTAATTTTATGGATCATGTTTGAAAATCAAACGAAAACAAGGGACCACATTTCTTCATTAAATGTTTATTCTCGGGGCATGCTTGAAGTGTTAGGAGATCATGAACAAGATATTTTAATATCGAAGGCATATTTAATTTTTATGTCTTCGAAAACTACATGATTTAGCGTGTTCTCCCATCTTGTGCACATAAGTAAACAGTGAAACATTTAATTTTGGAGCCTCTTTGATCTCGATCTCAAAACCAATTGGAGAGCTTTTAAAACATTACTTCATTCGATCCTCATTTTCTCCTTATGTTCTCCTATGCAATATGAAGAAAAATATGGACAAAACTTTATTGGGCCTTTGTTGTCGCTTCTGTCACAAAAATGCGATGTGTCACAAAATCTTGACATTTTTTCCCTTGCTGCTTTCTCTTGTTGCTACCAGTCGCGAAAACATGACATGTCATGAAATTGTGACATCCTCATCTCGCTTGGATTTCATATTCATGCACTTCCCCAAAAATGTGACAAGTCACAAAATTGTGACATCCTCCTCTCGCTTGGCTTTCATCTTCATGTATTTCTGCAAAAATGTGACAAGTCATGAAATCATGACAATCTGCCTTTGTTTTGTTCCTTCACTGCTCCTTGTCATGAAAATGTGACAAGTCATGATTTTGCATCATTATGTACTTGGCACTGTCACAAAATAAGACTCCTAGCAAAAATGTGCCATGTCACGATTTCACGACAATTTTCTCTTGCCTTGTACTTTTTTGCTCTCTCCCCATGAAAATACGATAAGTCATGAAATCACGACATGTCACGAAATCATGACATGTCATGAAATTGTGACATATTTTTGTCTTCTCCTTCATTACGAAAATTCAACGTGTCACAAAATCATGACATTCCGTACCGTCTTGCTCCTTCCTCACTTTCCTATTGTGAAAATGTAACAGGTCATGATATCGCATCAGTCCATCCTTGGCATTCCCCTTTGCTGTTGTATTGCACAAAAATGTGACATGTCGCCTATCACTTTGCTTTCTTGCCACTGTTTGCCATGAAAATGTGATAGATTGCAAAAATGTGACATGTCACGATGTTGCGACAACTTTGCCTTTACTACTTCCTTTTGCTACTTTCTAGCGTGAAACCGCAACAGGTCATGAAAGTGAGACATGTCATGATTTTGTGACATTTTTTTGTGCTTAGTTTTTTTCTGCATCGGATGCCATGAAACCCCAATAGGTCATGAAAATGTGGCATGTTACGATTTCACAACATTTTTAACTTACTTTTCTTTGGCAAAAAACTTGTAGAGATTTTTGTTTTTTTTACTAATTATCCCTTTCTAGGTGCTTGGAGGGACAAACAGAGGAGTGAGTATCTCTACAATTTGTGCATTATTTTGCATGAACAACAACAAAAAAATGCGGCAAAAAAGCCAACAGTATATAAGGCATATTTCTATGAAATCCTCCACTTGTACTACTTACAATTGGAAGTGAAGATAGAAATGCTCTATTATCAAAAAATTCCTTCAATTATGTTGTCAAATGGCTAACTTGTCCTAAATTAGGATAGAAGTTTCTTAGGGATAGATTAATGCATTTTATACCTCCAAATGATATGGAATGGCTTAGAATAGGTCATAGGAATATTCATTCTTCATATCAAGTCACCAAATCACATTTTCTCCTTAGAAATTGGTTAGAATCCAATTTTTTTGTTGTTGTGGACTTCATGCAGTTGCTTCGAAACATGTGGTTGATTACTTTTTTTGTACAAATGCTTTGATAAATGGTTGTTGGGTTGATTTTTAGTGCTTGATATATTCTCCCTTATCTCCTTTATGCCAACAAATCATGGTTGAACCTAAAATTTGTGTACAATACCTATTATGTAGGATTTGGTAGCTGCTTGTCTAGATGTTTTAAAGCATCTCCAAGTGCTATTACAATAGACTACACAATATAGAATTGGTGTAAGTTTAACTTTGTAAGTGCCACATCATCTAAAACCATTTTCTAAGGGTGGAAAAATTATTCCAAAAACCTATCATATTAGTTTTTAAAATTTTCACTAAGACCCTTATTTCTATTGCTCTATTTGAATGATCACTTCCACTAATGTTACTTCTATCCCATGATACTACATCAGATTGGTTAGGGAGATGTGATATATTTTTCTTAGAGAAATAAGCAACTCATCCCATCGTTCCTACATGTTGATCTTGCATAATCAAAGTTCTCTGTACAAAATTTTTGAAAATAAGCTACACTCTCCTTAAGGTTTTCAATATAAGTAGCTCTAATATTCATATTTCCCATCAAAGAGAACCATTGACTAATCAGTATTTTTGGGTTAGGCTAGGCATGCCTAAGCAGTAGTCTAGGTCCTAGGTCCTATTTCCATTGACATATACTATCATCATTTACTCTAGAAATATACTTTGTTATTTAGAGTGGACGTAAAGGCTCTAAATTGGATATCCCCTCACACACACACACACACACACACACACACACACACACACACACACACACACACACACACATATATGCAACATAAATTAAACAAACTTATGCAGATAAAATTCATAAAACAAGTTTTTCTATCCCTCAAGGCCTTGCAAATAAACATCAATCAAACTTTACTCATAAGATATGTCATAAGAAAGGTTAGAACACATTATCATTACCTGCCACCTATAGTATTTTTCATTAAGGAGCAAGCTATAAATTCTTGTAGGCCTTATACATTGTATTACATGTTTTGTTATTTGGCATAGGTCTCTCACCATGTTCTAAAGGATTGTAATTTTTTACACCTCTCTTCTTGTAGCTTTAAAATTTCTCACTCCTTTCCTTAAAGCTAATGGATTTGTTCCTAGAAGGGGAATGGGAAAATGATAGGTCTACACCTCAAAGGAGAGACACTTGATGTCATGCCCTCTTTGGTGATTTTTTGATGAATTGTGTAGGTTCACTAGGAAAAATTTGCATGGTAGTTTCCACACCTAGTTTGGGAGTTGTTTTATGTGTTCCTTTTAGTTTACTCACATTCACATAGTTTATCCAAATGTAACTGACCTATACTATATGCAATTTTAATTCAAATGAATACAACATACAATAGAGTATAGAAGGTAAATAGATGTAGTGCTTAATTATGAAAGAGATTTCACAATATTACTAAATTCAGATGGTTTATGTTGAATATTTTTTCCTCCTTCAGGCATTATCGAAATTATTCTGATGATATCAGACGTCCAATCTAGTATCAGTAGGTCTAATCAAAAACCTGTAGTTTCACAAATTGATAGTAAAAATAGGGATTTGCAACATAATGTGAACTTAATTAAACATGAATCAGATTATATGAAACCTATTATATGCAATATTTGAAAGGAAATAATATGGATTTATGCTATTGATGCAAAATAACCAAATGCAATGCAATGGTGGTGAACTCCAAATATGATAAATGAAATTTTTATGCTTAAATGAGATAAAAAATAATAGATATGATCCTAGAAATGCATATTAGATGTTTGGAAATCTAAAAAAACATCTAAAGGTACCCCAAGTAGCTCAAAGACAAGATCATATTTTATAGGGCAATATCAGGTGTTTTCGAGTGATATCATAGTCCGATATCTTATCATATGCAAAGATGCAAAACTCCAGACCACAAAACCTACAAGGAAGTAATAATATAACAAATGCACTATAATATTAAGGATGCAAGAATTAATGGAAATCCAGGAGGAATCCAGGGATATTTCCTAGATTAAATAAGCATGGTGAGTTAAACGGATTGGGCAAAAAATTAAGGGGAGTTATGATCTCTCCCAATATGGATGATATCGGTTGATCTGATACCATAACATTCATGTCGTTACCTAGGTACAAACAAAAAGGGTTACAATAGATTTTGTCATTTTGTAATTTTGGGTTATTTTCTATTTTGGACAAGATCAGACATCTGATCTCGTACAATGAAGTCCAATATCGTATCGAGCATTCGATATCGGTGAAATAGAACCGATATCATCAAGGAGTTAGAAATAAACTTAATGTAGGCATGAAAATCGATGTTGGATATTAGCAAGTGATTTTAATTATTTTTTTTAATGTTTTTTACTTAGGTTAAATTGACATAGGTCAATTTTAGGCTATTACATTTTACCCCCTCTTTAGCATATTTTTGAAAAATAAAATGAGTTAAATAAAGAATGACATTCTTTACAAAAAATAAAATTTTTATTGCAAAAATTCAAATTTTACTGTAATTACATTAGGTGTGATACCCCCTTCGATTTTTTACACCAAATTTTGAGTTTGGTGTAAAACTCAAAATTTTCGAATTTAGGGGTAAAACGAAAAAATAGAAAAGAGTTGGGTTAAAACCTAATTCAATTATGTTTTCACTGTTGTTAAAACTATGCTATGGGGAGAAAATTATGGACATCACATATTGAGTGGATGATGTGCGAGCAAGGTTAGGGAGTGTAAGGGAAAGTATATTTAACCTTTTTTTTTTTGGTAAATTAATCTGTATTATTTCAAAAAGGGAATTTGAAAGGCACCCTTTTACCTTTTACATCAAGGAACCAAGAGGAACGCAATAGAGATAAACTAGTCTCCTTAAATAGAACAAAACCTAACAAAACTAAAAGACTAAGAACAAAAATTCTAGAAAGGCTAAAAGCCATTACAATCCTTTGGAAAAAAGGAACAGAAAGGAACAACACAAAAAAGAGAAACACAAAGGCAAGTTGTAACAAAACATATTACACACTAACAGACCAAAGGAAGAGCAATGCAGCTGAGAGTAAAACCAGTAGTGATCCATGGGCATCATAAAGGAAGGGCATCAGGTTGTAGAAGGTTGTGAACATCAATTTCTAGAACATTGTCCTTCACTTCCTCCTTCAGGGTTTCTTTGTCCTTTGAAGTTTCCTTCAAATTTTCTAGGAAGGAATCTTGAGCAATTTCAACTACATCTTCATTAGCACCCCCTTTGACATTGGAAGGGGGTTCAGTAGCAAAGACCATGGAGGAACCATTGAAACTTTCACAGAAGAAGAAAAGGTTGATATTATGTCTCTATTCCTTAAGGCTAACAATGGCCTTACCAATGGCGATGTAAGTCGTCTCTAGATGGATGATTGATGCAGTAGTAGCATGGATAACTAATTTATGAAGGAACTTATCAACAATATCAGGTGAAGTAGACTGAGCTTTAGGAGGTTTTCCAGTGATGGACGATGGTGTTTCAACTACTTCCTTAAGCTTTAGTCATTGAGATCTTCTAACAAGGGTTTTTTCAACTTTGATTTTCTTCTTAGCAATAGGGTGAGGCTTATCATTTTTTATTTTCCTTTTTTTTGGATTAGAAGATTGGGGGCTAGGAGTAGAGGAAGATTTATCTTCTCCAAAATCATACTTAGGAATATTTCCACTAGGGAAATGAAGGAGGAGATAATGGTAAAGGACTTTGAAAAGCCCCTGGTGACTGGGAAGGACATCCTCCTTTTTGCGGGTAGATGTAATGGTGTAGTCGATGGACCAAAAAATAATAACAAAGATGTTCATGGCTTTGGATTCACAAAAATGTTTCACATAGGCAATGTGAATACAACATAATTGATAATCTGGATTATCACAGGAAATATATTGCATTACAGGAACAAGAATTTGTTGTAGAGGAGGGGAAATGTGTTCACAAAAAAAACCTTTGTTGTAATTTTTATAAACCTCGGAGTTCTTCTCGAAGAAAGTCATCTCAACATACCAGTTGTGTTTGTTGCACTGAATAACTTTACCCTCCAAGGATTGGCCTGTCAGGACCACCACAACTCAATGGAGATGTGAAATTGGACACCATGAATTGTGACGTAACCCTTATCCCAAGAATCAGAAAATGCCTTTGTTATGTTGTCATCAACCCTAGTGAAAAGCTTAAAAAATTCAATCAAAGCACTATTGGTTTTGTCTTTCCACAAATAACAAACCAAAGGATGGAGCTAGAACACAGCAGGCTCAATGTAAATGGGTTTGCACTCTTTCATGGTGGCGAAAAGGGAAAAAAATAGAGTTCGGTCAAGAAAAGGAATAGAAATAACAGGATCAAATTCCAGGATAATGAATAGGTCATACATGGGATCAAATAAAAGAATGGTGTTGCCTTGTGAACATCTGCTTTGGGACCATAAAGGCATTAATGTAAATGGAATGAATTCTTCAACAAGAAGGGATTGGCTAGGGCAAAGATTTGATCTACAAATCAATATTAGGTTAAAATCCCATCCAATCACTTGACAAAACTCTAAAATGGTAGCTTGGCAATTCAGGGTGTATGAAAGGCTTAGCCAACAAGATATCCAAGCACAAGACCTCGAAAGGCTTGGGATGATCACAAAATTGATTATTGAGATGATCCTTCAATCGAGAAGGTTGAAGATGATTTCCAAAAAAATAGGATTACTCGTATCAAAGCACATAGGATTCAAATGATTCAAACTCATGTGAAAATTTACCTTGGGATGATAAGAATAAGTGGTCACTCAAAAATGATTAAATTTCTTGAAAGAAGCAATGTGGAAATGGGAAATAGATCCTAGGGGAACGTGAATCCAATCTCCCAAGAAATTCAAGGTGATTGAATGAAGACAAAACCAAAGGTCTGACAAGTAACTCTTGGGGATTACAAAGGACAAAAAATATTGATGACTAGGATTGATAGGCAAATTAGTGTTCATCATGGATAACTTGAGTTTTGTCCCTCCCTGGAATTTGGTCCTGTTTGAGAAGATAATCCACCTCAGGGGGTAGACTGTCTATTCATGTTAGAGGTCATCAGTAATTGACCCCAATATTAGCCAGCTTATCAACAATTGTATTAGCCTCCCTGTAAGTATGTTGGATAATGCAATTATGTTGCCTCTGAAGGATTTGCTTGTAGTCCTCAATGGTTGGTCTAATCCTCTAGATGGAAGGCTTAGAAGACTTTAAGTAGTTAATGATATTTAGATAATCACCTTCCACAATGATGTTTCCTAGAATATCTTTGAAAAATTGGAGGCCTCTCCAGACAGCCTTTTCCTCAACGTAGTGATTTGTAGTCACACCTAGAGGCTTCGAGTAGGCAAAAATAGAATTTTCTAGATGATCATGAAGGATTCCACCAACCCCCCCTATTCTAGGATTTCCTTTGGTCGCTCCATAAAAATTAAGTTTGACCCAACCAATAGGAGGGGGAATCCATTTGACACTATTTCTAGGATTAGAAGAATTAGTACACTTGAGATCATCAAGACTTATATTGTAGGACTTTAGGATGTATTTCTCAAAAGGAAGACAAGGATGTGGATTTAGACAAGCAACAAGAAATTTTTTTGTGGCACAAAGAATAATTTTATTAGCAATGTACTCAGGTTGGACAACTTTCTTTGTGAAAACTCTATGGTTGCGTTCAAGCAAAATTTACCACAAATAATGTTGAAGACTAAATTTACACAATCCTTTGAGCACAAAATTTTTAAAAGGATTAGGCCACTAATAAAAAAGGTCAACAATGGAAGGAGGATTGGCCTAAACCAACTAGAATCTTTGAAGAAGTTTATTGATAACCATCCTTGAAAAGGGATAAAATAAGAAGAGGTGGGATGTGGAATCCGAATTGGAAAGACAAATATAACATCTATTAGGAAGAGTGAGTCCCCTTTTCATAAGGTTCTCGCCAGTACGAATGCAATATTGAATACAAAGCCAATAAAAGGAAGCAATTTTAGGAATCAAATACTTAATTTAGACAAGCTTGAAATGTAGAGGATGTTCAATATAATCAAGGGAAAGCAGGTAAACAATCTTAAAAAAAAAATTCCCAGATTCTGTGGGCTCCCAAATGGGTTGATATTTAGATACGACGTCGGGGACTCTGACAAAGGAAATATGGTTATTTAGATACGAATATTCCTCTTCGCAATTTGGAACATTAACCTCTTTCCATTTCATAGCTCCATTAATTGAAACTAATTTTCATGTACTAAGTATATTTAACTTCTTTAGCTTAAAATTTTCATGTTTTAGCATTTAATTTTTTCAAATTTTGGATTTTTAGGGCACAACTATTGTCATGTCAATAATATCGAGTCATTTGGAAATATCACCCCTATTTTGGTAATATCATATTTTTGATATTGTCAAAATAGTCTGATTTTGTCAATAGCAACCAAATTTTGGTGATATCAAAGAGTACGATATCACCAAAATAGATCTTATATTAAGGAATTAAGTTTGATATTGCAAGATTAAGTCTGATTTTATAAATTAGGTCTGATCATGCAATTTTTAAGTCTAATTATTAAATTTAATTTTTTGTTGTTTTATTTTGTTAACAAAAACTAGCTTTGAATAATAGGGAGTGGAGATACAATGGTCTCTAGGAAAACTTGAGTGCCATTACATATGTCGAGATGGCTACCCTAGATGCGACAGGGCTGAGACATGTAGAAAATATGTCATATTTTCTAGTGGATTTGAGGTTATTGATAGCACTGGCTGAGCAGTGGTATCTGAGGTCCTCATGTTTCTGGCTACTAATAGGGGAGATGGCCTTGATACTAGAGGATGTTTTTTAGGGGTGCATACATAGCTCCATCTGGAAATTAGGGGTAGGTGATGCAACATTTTTTTTGGGATCCAAGCTTCTTTCTTAAGAAGGGTGGAGTCAATATTGAGAGACTTAGCTAGATAGCTAGGGTATACATATTAGTAGTTGTGTTGAGTGGTATGGTGGTAGGACTATTATTATGTCATCTTAGTGGTTTCCACCTACCATGGACTATAGAAGAGGTCATTTGTAATGTGAGATATTAGGCTATGCAGTTTTCCTAGGGATTTTATATTTTGTATCAACTATATAGGACTCTCCACAGGGTGGTTTATATAGGGGTTAAGGTATTGATACTTACCTCTTTCCTACAGGTATGGTGTTGGGAGTACATAGTATCTAGATGACCTATAGGGCTACCATTGGTAGGGATGGAGGATGCAAGACCCATTGTGTTCTTTTTGTACTTACATAGAGGTCACCATGGGTGGATCAACCTCAATATAGCGAGGAGGTTGATGGATAAGTTGATTACAAGTGACATCCAGTGGAGGCCTTAGAGAGAGCTTCCAGGATGGGCAGAGGACAGTTTTGATTTGGCTTATGTGAAGTGATTCATTTGGCTTCATATGGAGTAGGAAGCGGTGGATTTACACCATGTAGATCAGGTTCTATGGTATTTTATATTGCAGCAGGATATCCCTATGACTAGGGATGTCATATTTTCTAGGGTGACTCAGGATACTACTATAGTTAGTGGTGATCCTAACATGGCACGGTTCATGGACCTAATACTGTATGATGATGTGATAGAAATGACAAATGGTAATGAATTTGGGGTGATTTATAGGTATCCTCAGTGGTATACAAGCATTCGTCCTACATGGATTACTAGATCAAGAAGTAGGATTCATTAGGAAACTAAGCAAGTCTTTTAACAACAATGCACTATTAGCTAATAGTAGCAGAGGATAAAAGCACCCTGTAGGAGACAGAGGCCTCACAATAGGGGATGAAACCTAATCTAAAGGACATCTAGATCAAATAGGGCTAATGGGATAGGAGAGGGGTCTAGTGGAGTGAGGGAGGAGAGGAGAGCATCTCCTTAGTAGGAGGGGGGACCTGATTCACCGGAGAAGGGCATGATGATAGAGGAGGGAGAGAGTAGAAATACTAATAGTATACAAATGAAGAATGTGAGTCTGAAGGCTTGGGTTTAGAATCTATAGGTAGATCTTGCATAGGATCATACTCAGGTGGCTCAGGGAGCTAGGGTTTCTACTCTAACATCTTTCTAGTCGACTCAATTAGGGAGGAACAGTTTCATGGAGATCTAGCTTAGGCTCTTTAGACGATAGAATTTTATCAAGGTTTATACTTTATAGTAGTTCCTGTAGAGTAGAGACAACCGTTACCTATGGATTTGGCAGCTCTAAGCTACTCGATATCAATGTCTCACTTGATGACCAGGGCTACTAGTACGAGGGTCATAGATTTTTTACCACAGTGACCCCCTGGTGGGGATGATGATACTCAGATATCTAGGGCTTTATGAGGGTGATTAGGATAGTTTTTTTACTATATCCCTTAGTGACTGAGTATGCCACTTTTTTATATTGTGGCATACTAGTTTGAATTATTTTGTACTTATATGTTTTGATATATAAATATTATTTTTGTCTATGCAAATTTGAATGATTTTATTTATTGGATAATTTATTGTATTTGCTTATGATGGTTGTATTTCATAATCTTTATAATTATGCTTTGATTTTTTTTATCATGCTTAACTTAAAAGGAAAATGATTTTTTACATTGTTTTTGGAGGTCATAAGATGTTTTAGTGAAATGATAAATTTTATTGTTTAGCAATGAACCTCAAAAGGATGTTGTGTTGTTATATGACCGTTGGTGGAGATCAATGCTCATTAGGTCATGAAGCGGATCCTGTTGTGAGGAATTTTTGTATTGCTAATACCAAAAAAAATTGTAGATCTCAAGAGTAACCTTAAGGATTTATGATGATGAAAGAAAATATTGATTTAAAATAGGTTGATTTTGAGAAAATTAGGTTGATAAATATTGTATTTGTGAGGAATATAAAGTGATTTAAGCATGAAAAATTGGGAAGGATGACTTGCGCTAGGCATATAATTCCTAGTATGAAGTTTGAGGGAAAATTATTGCTAGGAACTATACCATCATCGTGAAGTCAAAAATGTAATGCATGATAAAATAATTATATGTGATTTGAAATGCAATGTTTATTTGAAAACAAATCATTATGTCATATGTTGGAAAATTTTGAAGCCAATATATATACTATAGTTGCTTAAAATGAAGTGATCTGTAGGGATTAATGTGGATAGTTACAAACTAATATTTTCTAACAAAATCAAAGAAATATTTTAAATTATTTCAAGGATAAAAGTAAATTTATCAAGAACCAGTGTGTGATTTGTGAGTTCATTATCCATCTTGATTCGCATAACGATACAAAATCTCTCAAGGATAAAATGTGTGTGCTTTGTGAAGTTAATTTTCCAATTTTGAGTAAGATAGTGATGCAAGATAGCTTTTATGAAACAATGTGTATGCAAGTGAAAGATTCATTAACCATGATTTTGTGCATTCCATTGTACTAAACTACTATATAAGTCAAGTCACCAAAAACTAGCTAAACCAGAAGTGAACATTGGTCTATATAAAAGGTCTCTAACATGACAGACATGTCACCACATGTAATGATATCACCATTGCCAATCCGGATTGATGCCACCTAACCTATAATGAGGATCACCCCATGCTTTTCGAATAAATGAGGAATTCTAGGGCTTCAAGCTCATTACCCCCTTGTTTTATTTTTATTTCTTGGAATAGGGATTTCTTGTTCATTTATTTTGAACAAAGGAATTTTATTGATTTTGAAGTAAAATTATTTTTCTTTCTTTTTCTCTTTTTATTTGACTTTTTTTTCTTTGAGATAATTGCTCAGATTAAACAAGGAGCAAGGGATTTTATTCAAGTAAGGGATAGATTTTCCTTTTTCCAATTCTTAGTATTCTAGACCATGCACATAATAGGATAGCAAGAGAAACTTTTTGCTTAAGGCACTAAGACTATTATGTAGTATCATTTGAAATGTGTTCTTGGTTTGAAAAGTAACAAGATCAGTTCCTAAAACTCAAAATTTTATTTAATGAAGTAATAGTGATTTTGGTTCAAGAGAGATTTATAATCAAAATGACAAAATCAAGATTTAGTAGCAATGTGAATTAAATAAGTGGTTCAATATAACTTTTGAGTTTATCCAAAAGAAAATAAAATATGAATTTGAATTTTGGAAACAATGAACAATAATGTAAACTTACAACTATTTAACATATTTTTGAAAAAAAAAATATTTTTTATTTGTTTTTGTTGTTTTTTTTAATATGATAATAATTGTAAAATTAATGATGAAGTTAATTACAACTATATACAATGATGGAAGTTTTGTTTTTATGCATAATATCTCTTTAGATGTGTGATTTTCATTGGATCTTTAAGATCTTTGTTGGAAATTTGGGTAATTTGAGGCATTTTATGTTGTCATTGATGTCACATGGATCATTGATGTCACATGGATCACATTGAGTTTTGGTGGCCAAAATATTTCATAAATAAGCATTTATGATATTTTTGAAAGCATGGCTATTTACAGGGTTTTTGTGAAAACCAAGGCAGGCAAAATAAAAGGTTTTATTTAAAACCATGGATGCCATATTTGAAATGGTTTTTTCTTAAAACCCAGGTTTGCTTTCTGTTTCATCAAAAAATCTACACTGATGAAGGAGATAATTAATTTTAAATATTTAAGTTTAAATTTTAATCATTTAAAATTTAAAATTAAAATTAATATTTTATTATTGTTGACGTCAAAAAGGAGGAGGCAAATAATATTAAGTCATAGCCGATGTCAAAATAAAAAGGTGGACATATATAAATATGCCATTAAATTTTGTATTTTCCCTAAGTCCTCGATGAAGATAATCCGTTTGAAGTGCTAAGGAAGTAGAAGTGTCGTATTCGTTCAAAAACAAGCAAAGAGAAGATGGAACAAAGGTAAGGGAGGTTCCTTACCTATTAGTGTAGATGCTTGTAGCTTACCGGCAAGAGGAAGGCACATAAGGTGTTTAAGCACCAGCAGATCTGAAGTTCGAATCCCACTGGCATTGGTTTTTGCAAGGTAAAAATGTAGAACCTTTTGTGCACATGGTTTTTGAGGGTATGTTCGAAGGAAGCAAGAAGGAGGTCTTGCGCTCTTGGTTTCTATGTGATCGGTTGGATCACGTGGTTTTTGGCACCATGATTTGAGTGGTGCAGGGGTAATGATAGGGGATCGAATCCTGCTGAGGTTAAAGGCAAGTTATTAAATTTTCTAAGGTTACCCGAGGAGAGATAAGGTTTGTGGTGCATGTTGTGAAAAAGAAATATTTCTGGTGTTTTTCCTTTTAGAAGTATATCATATTATATATCGTTGGAAATATTATTTCGAGGGATATTTATTTATTTTGTTTAGAAGGAGAAATAAAGTGTACATAAATATATATTTCTATTTTTGTAAAAGGGTTCAAGTGAAGGTTGTTTTGTACTTTTCAAAGTGTGTTGAGTGTGGCAAATTTTCCAAACGGGTTTCTTCATATTCATAAAAGGTATGGGCACATTATTCTATTGATTGTCTATGGTGTTTTATTTCTGAAATATCATTGGAGGGAAAAGGATTATTTGTGGTTTCCTTTTTGAAAGTGGTTGATTGAATGCTTCAAGGTTTTCTGAATTGAGAGTTGTGTTTAAACCTTATTTTATAAGGATAGTTGTTGAAGCTCATTTTTTGTGAAATAACTTGAGTTAGAAAAGAACATGAGTATCATTTTCATGTGATATTTGTAATTGAGCATTATTGGAAACATTTGATCTGGTTGATATAGACTTGGACTAGGGTTGTGTGAAATAGAGTTATCCCTTGTGATGATTGGTTGAGTTGAGTTGATTGAGCCTAGTCAAGTTATGTGTGAAGTGATTGTTCAATTCCTATAAAATAAATTATTCCATTATTCTGAGTTGAGTTGAGTTGATATTGAGCCTCGAACATATTAAGTCTCTAAAAATTCTCTTTATTCTTCTATGATTTGATTTGGGTTGAGTTGAGTTGAGTCATTGTGGATCATTGTTGTTATCCATTGAAGAGTACATTTCCATTCATTTTTGAGTTCATATTTGAGATTTGCATTGATAGAGTTTTGGATGATTTTTGAGTGCTACTTGAGCATGATTGGTTGAGTGTTTGAGAAGATCTTTGGGATATATTTCTAGATAGAATTATGGCAATTTGTGTATGGTTGATTGAGCCTTTGGGAAGGACCTTGTGGAAAATTTTGGGACATATTTGTGGACAACTTTGTGGATAGATTTGTGGACATGTTTGTGGACATATTTTGGGCAAGTTCTTGGTGAGCTTGCTAGAGCATATTTGGACAAGTTCTTATTGAGCTTGTTGGAGAAGATTTGGGAAAGATCTTGGTGAGCTTGCTAGAGCATATTTAGGCAAGTTATTTGTGAGCTTGCTAGAGTATAATTGGGCAAGTTCATGGTGAGCTTGCTTGAGTAGATTTGATAAGTTCTATGTGAGCTTGTTAAGAAGGTTCTCTATGAGACTATTGAGTAGGTTCTTAGTGAGCTTATTGATAGAGCTCTAGAGGTGATAGAGTACAAAGTATAGAGTCTCAATGGATAGAGATCCATTATCTAGCATAGTTGAATATAGATTTGAGTGAGAAGTATTCAAGTGGATAGAGGTCCACCAGTCAGTGCAGTAGAGAGACATAGTCTTCTAGAAGGTCACATAGCCAGAGTAGAAGGGGAAAGAGTTCTCTTATGTAAGATATCAATGAAATTGAGATTAGGGGATCAACATCTCCTTTAGATAGAGATCTATAAACATTGTAATTGGTAGTGATTCCCAAAGAGATTTATTGAGAAAGTTATAGTAAAATATTTTCTCCATGGAGTAGCCCACATTGGGTGAACCATGAAAATTGTGGTGTCTCTATTGTGTATGGTATTTTATGTATTGCTTTGATTACTGCTATTGATACTACTATCTATACACAACATAATATTGAATTGGAAGAAAAAGTAAAAATCCGTCTTATATTGTTCACCCCCTTCCCTATTAGTATAAGCTTATGTTCTTCAATTGGTATTAGAGAAGTTTCCTTCATAAAGGTTAACATCTAGAGGGAAAATTATATAATAACATAGATGGCTTCACAAAATGGATCATCTACAAATAAGGCTCCATTATTTGATGGTAAAAATTATGCTTTCTAGAGCATGAGGATGAAGAACTACTTGATATCACAAGGATATGAGGTATGTCAAATGGTTGAAAAAGAGTATAGGGTTGAAGGTGATCCCGAAGTAGATAAGACTATCCAAAATTTGGTTGAGATCAATGCAAGAGCAATGAATTATATTTTTAGTGGGCTTTGTGAGATAGATTTTGCAAAAGTCATGGTATGTACTTCAGCTAATGAAATGTGGACCAAGTTGTGAAATACTTATGAAGGATATTCCAAGGTAAAGTTGGAAAAACTAAAAAATCATAGAAAAATATTTGAGGAATTGAAAATGGAAGATTATGAAGATATTGCAAAATTTTTACTTCAAGTTGATGAAATCGCTAACACCATGAGAGGCCTAGGTTTTAAGATGAAATAATTAGAATTTACTCAAAATGTTTTGAGATCACTTCCCATGAAATATGATTCTAAGGTTTCAGCAATAGAAGAGACAATGGATATCAACAAGTTAACAATGAAATAATTGCAAGGTACACTCAAATATTATGAGATGAGGGTAAGTAAGCATCATGTTCCAATAAAATATATTGCATTCAAGGCTTCAAAAAAAGCAAAATGGATTTTTTTAGATATGGATAAATTTTTATATAATTATGAGGAAGCTAACTTCATAAAAAATAATAAGGACTCAAGGAATTTCAGGGATATAAGGAAATTCAGATGCTACAAGTGTGGTGATCTTGGTCACCATGCATAAACGTGTCCACATGAAGAAAACAATGATGATGAAAATATAGGATCACAAAAGAAAAGAATATGGAAAACATGAGCATGACAAAGATGATAGATTCAAGCAAAACAGGTATGAAAAGAAGAAAATTTTTCATAATACAAAGAAATATTACTACATTGTAGAAGCAAGTGATAGCTCAGATCATAGTGATAGAGATAAATCATATGATGAAAAGGAAGAACATTTATTTCTAGGAATAGAAGGTGAAAGAGAACAATGCTTTGTGTGTGGTCAAAGAGATCATAGATCAGGATATTGCAATGGTTTCAGTGATAGTGAAGATGAAATGACACATCAAGGAAACAAGCATGGTCAAATAAATCTTGAGAGTTTGTTTTCTATAGAATATTATAATGGTCTCAATGATAGTGAAAACAAAGAAGTCTCAATTTTGGTAATATAAAATGAAGAGGATGAGCCAAGTAAACAAAAATCAAAAATCAAAAGGCTAAAAGAAGAATACAGGATTCTTGAAAACAAGATTCAAACAGATGTCAAAATCAGAGAAGAACAACTTCAAGCAATCAGTAATCTTAGAGAAGTGCTTCAAAATGCAAAAAGGATAGAATAAAGGACGAATGAATAACTAAGGGTAACCATGGAAAGACATGATAAATTATATGAAAAGGTTAAAAAATGAGTGGAAACTTATTTTAAGGTTGTATCTTACTTCCAAGAAAAGTCACACTCAAAAGAAAAGGAAGTTTTAAAAGATGAAAGCAAGGAATCGCCTAATATTTGTTTGGAAAGTTCCAAAGTTCCTATAGATCCAAATATTTAGTTTGGTTCTACTCAACCCCAAATGCATATGAGTAACCGCATATGTAAGGGAGTAAAGAGTAGTTTAAAATGACCATGCTATGAGGTTGCCACCTAGGTAATTTAGTACTTGTCTTGTGATTATTGATTTGATGTGTTATCCAGACACCACATCAAGCTATTGACCCACCTAATACATGGTGAAAGTAGACCTAAACATAGGATAAATATACCTTTATATTTGTATCAGACCCTATATGATATGTCCAAATATTATCAAGAGGGGTAGGTATCAGTAAAGCATCATGGCCTAATTAAACTAGTATGTAAACACCATTACCTATACCCGTGATCCTATTTTTCTTCATCACTAGTGTACTTTGTCTCTTTGCACTCTGTTGCATAATGTCCATACTTTCCACAATTTAAGCACTTAATAGATCTTATATCTATGGATATTTTGGAACCTTTATCTCTTCTACCGTAGTTAGCTTCTTCATCACTAGATGACTCACTGCTTGATTCTGTATTTTTACCCATTTTATTTTTTTCCATTTTGAATGCAACTTCTTTCGAAGGAATAGGATCTTTTGTTCTTATATCAAAATTACTAAGCATGCCAAGCAAATAATTCCTTATCAAATAATCACTATCAATTGATGTTTCTATAGCAGAAAAATTTTCACTATACCTTTTTGGAATAGTTCTCAAGATCTTATCACAAGCATTAGATTTATCAACCTTAATTCTAAGACCTTTCATCTCATGTACAAGATCATCAATCTCATTGAGATAATAATAAATATTTTCATCATCTCTCATTCTTAAGTTTTCAAATTCTCCTTTGAGATTTTTGATCGTAGCTTTCCTAACACCTTTATCACCCTAATATATGTCATGCAGTAGATCCCACATATCTTTTGCTATTTTATAATCCATAACCTTCATAGATTTTGATCTACCCAATAATTTTATAATTGCATTCATATCTCTTGAATTTACATGCATTATAAGCTTACTTTCCTTATATTTAGTAGGATTGACTATAGAATAATATCCAAGTTCCACTGCATTCCAAAATTCATTTCCAAGTGCCATCAGGTGAAATCTCATCAGCATACACCAATACAAGAAGTCACTTCCATCAAATATTGGTACTGCATTATTGAATGATCCATCCTTTTGATCCTTATGATGCATTGTGTTCTTAGACCGCTTTTGCTTCAAGCTATCAAATTTTTTTGAAGGAACCCGCTATGATACCAATTGAAGAACACAAGCTTATACTGAGAGGGAGGGTGAATAGTATAAGACCACTTTTTACTTCTCTTTTCAATTCAATATTATGTAGTGTATAGATAACAGTATCAATAGCAATAATCAAAGCAATGCACAAAACACCATCCACAAAAGTGACACAACAATTTACATGGTTCACCCAATGCGGGCTACTCCACGAAGAAAATATTTTGCTAAAACTTTCTCAATCAATATCTTGGTAATCCTTCCCAATTACAATTTTTATGGACCTATGTCCAAGTGATATTTTGATCCCCTAAATCTCAAGTTCATGGATATCTTCCATAGGAGAACTCTTTCCCCTTATGCTCTGGCTAGTGATCTTCTATAAGAATTTGTCTCTTTTTTGCACTGACTTGTGGATCTCTCTCCACTTAAAGACTCCTCACTCAGATTTATCTTCAATTGTCCTAGTTGTTGGATCTCTATCCACTGAGACTCTATCCTCTATACTTTGTCACCTCAAAAGCTCTATCAATAGGTTCACTCGGAACTAATTCAAATCTACTCAATAGGCTCACTCAGAACCTACTCAATAGGCTTATTCATAAATTGCTGAAATATGATCAATAGGCTCACTAGAACCTGCTCAAATATTCTCAATAGGATCACTCAAAACCTGTTCAAATATACTCAATAGGTTCACTAAGAACCTAATCAAATCTGCTCAACACACTCACTCAGAACTTTTTCAAATATGCTCAACAAGCTCACTCAGAACTTGTCCAAATCTTCTCAATAAGTCCTCTCTATGACTTGCTCAAATTTGAATAGTAAGCTTTCACGAAAGCTTACTCAAAATCAGTCCACAAGCCTTATCAAAGACTTACCTCAAATCAGCTCAACAAAATCTCAACTCAATCTCATAGAAGCATAAAGAGAATTGTTAGAGACTCAATATGTTCTATACTCAAATCCCAATCTCAAATCAAATCAATCTCAACTCAGCAATATCAACTCAAAAAATATCATAGAAGCATAAATAGAATTGTTAGAGACTCAATATGTTCTATACTCAAATCCAATTTCTTTCTCAACTCAATTCAAATCATAATATAGAATAGTTTGTTTTATGGAACTTGAACAACCACTTCACTCAATCAATTGACTAGGCTCAAACAAATATACTCAACCAATAACCACAAAGAAAAACTCTTTCTCACAAAACCTAGTCCAAGCATGAATCAACCAACTCAAAATATCTTCAACAATACTCAATAAACACTCTTACATAACAATGATACTCATGTTCTTTTCATCTCAAGTTCAAGTTCTTTGCATAACAATTCACTTCAACAACAATGACTATAAAATAAGGTTTTAATCACAACTTTCAAAATAGAAAACCTTGAAGCATTAAACCAAATATTTTTGAATAGGAAACCACAATCAATACTTTTCACTTCAATGATATTTCAGAAATCAACCACCCAATTTAAATCAATGGAGAATGTTACTCATACCTTTTTGATGCCTTATGAGTTGTCCACTAAATATGCCACACTCAACACTTTTTCTTTTTCAATCTCAATAAGGGTTAGAGATCTTGAGTAATAACACAACAATAAAATAATGTCCAAATAACACCTTATTACTCCTACTTTATTTTAACATCCACCAATGTTCTTTTTAAAGAAAACACTAACTCAAAAATAACTTTCACTAAAATAACTTTATCAAAAACCCTTATTACTCCTAATAATTTCAAAAATCATAATTAAAATTTAACTCCAAAACTCAAAAAACCACTATAACCTTATTCCTAAGGTTATTAAATACATCAACTATCAAACCACCTTTACCCCTTATCACTCCACCTTAGGCAATAACAAAATAAATTAAAACCTCAATACCTGCCTCGAGGGGAATCGAACCCTTATCCTGTCCAACACGAATGCCCTAGTTGCGGCTAAGCTACCGTACGAGCTATGGGCCTGTTGTGAATAAATAAGTACCACTTGCTTCTTGTTATTCACTCCTTCTACCAAGCAAAAAATAAATACACCTTGAGCACCTCAAAAAATCCAAAATGATGCTTGCAAGAATCGAACGCTTAACCTTCCTATCACCAACACCTTTGCACAAACCATGCTGCCATGAGGCCACATTGTCCAACACGCTTTGGAAAATGGATGCGGTTCACTTTTAATATTCGTTGCTTCACAAAACAAAAATAACTTGAGCTCTTCCTTCTCAAAAGCAAATCATAAATCTTAATCAAGCAAGGATGATCTACTTCAAAAATTTTAATGGCATATATATGTGCCTTCCCTTAGCTTGGACACGTCGGTGCTTTTGAACCTTTATTTATGACATCGGTGAATATTCTTTTAATTTAATTTTAAAATTTTAATTTTAATTTTAAATAAATTAAAATTTAAACTAAATATTTAAAATTAAATAACTCCATCGGGGCACCTTTTTCGATGAAACGAAAATCCAAATTGGGTTTTAAGAAAAACCCATTTCAAATATGCCATCCGTGATTTTAAATAATTTTTTTTTTCTAAGATTTCCTTGAAGCTCCTTTTTGGAACTAAATGCCATGCATCCCTTATTTAACCTTTGCTTCTACACAAAAATAGTGTTAGCTTACATAGATCCTTTTGACATCAATGACAACTCTTAGCTTAGGAACTCAAAATGTCCAATAGAAAAATAATTGGTTAATGCAATTGATTGCTATAGGCCCAAGTGTATTAATACTAAGGTGAATTGTTATTATAATATTAGAGACATTCGTATGAAATTAATGTTGTAGGAGTATCATTTTGTTTTGACATCTACATATAAAGGTAGATCACCTAATATAAACTTTAACCATTAGATTTGTAAATCTAATTGCGCACACATGTGATTTTAGGAATATTAAAGTGAATTTGGTTTATTTTTGGGAGACATAAGGAGTTGATTAAATAATTGAATAACATGTAGTGATAAAAATATATATAATAAGTTAAAATTTGAAATGATTTGAATAATTAATTTGATTAATTGAATTATCAAAGTTGAAGGGAGATATAAGAATATTAAGAAATAATTGAAATTTAAAAGTGAAGGCAATTGAATTTGAAATAAGTTTAAAAAACAAAGTAAAACATGCCAATTCCTTCAAAATATCATTTGTTTAAAGTTTCAAAGAGATATGACACAAAATATATAGTAGTAAATTATTGGTACATTGATTCAAGAGTAAGCAAAAATATGACTAGAAATAAAAAACTGGTTTAATAATTAGCTAAATGGATACCTCTTCTTTTAAGTCACCATTCATAAAAGCACTTTTTACATCCATTTGATGTAATTTCTATCCGAACTATGCTGCCATAGCACAAAGAACTCGAATGGTGATCATCCTTGTAGTGGGTGCAAAGGTTTCCTCATAATCAAGGCCTTCCTTTTGAGCATAGCACTTTGCCACAAGATGGGACTTACTATTGTCTATGGTACCATCTGCCTTATATTTGACTTTGTAAACCCATTTTCATCCTATGGGCTTCTTTCCTTTAGGAAAATTGACCATCTTCCATATTTTGTTTTTAATGAGGGATTTATGTTCAGCATCCATAGCTGCCTTATACTAAGGCTGACTAAGTGCTTCATAAACTATAGAAGGTTCAATTTTATCATATGAAGACATGTAAACCCTCTCCTCATCAATTTCCATATCATTTCCACTTTCTAAATCTCTATCAACAGAAAGCTCTTGAAAATCTACACAAATATCATCAACTGAAGTAGATGCTTATGTCATTCTTTGTCAAGACATGCTTCATGTCTTTGGATGATTGAGAGTGAGATCTGGTGGTGAAGTTATTTTGGAATCTTTCATAGTACTTGTATAACATTTTGGAGGCTTTTTATGGTGTGGAGGAGAAAGTGGTTGTTGCTCCTCATCTTCCAGGTATACTGATGTAGTGTTAGATGTGAAAGCTTCATCAAACACTACATCTCTACTACCATGTATTTTCTTGGTGAATGGATCTATCAACTAATAGCCTTTTGAGTATTCATCATATATAATAAAAACACATTGTAGGGTCTTCTCATCTAACTTCTTTCTTTTCTCCTTAGGTATATGCATAAAAGCCTCACACCCAAATACTCATAGATGATATATGGAGGGTTTCCTTCCACTCCATGCTTCAGAGTCATACCTTCAAGAGCTCATGTGGGTGCCCTATTTAGAAGATATACTATAGTTGTTACAGCTTCAACCTAGTAAATGTGCTCAAGATTGGCTCCCTTAAGCATACATCAAACCATGTTCATAATGGAATGATTTATTCTCCAAACAACTCTATTTTACTGAGGAGAATAGGTTATTGTTAACTATATTTTTATCCCATGTTTCTACAAAAATGAGAAAAAATCTTTTGATGTGTATTCCCCCCCTTGATCTGAATGGAGGGTCTTTATGAAACATCCTGATTCTTTCTCAACAAGCTTCTTGAACTGTTGAAAATAATCAAATGCTTAAACTGCAAGAAGAAGACCCACATTTTTATGAGTGATCATCTACAAACAATTGAAAATACCTTTTTCCTCCACAACTAGTAGACATAGGACCACACAAATCTATGTGAACTAACTCCAAAGGTACCTTAGATCGATAGGATCTAGGTTCAAAAGGTACTCTATGTTGCTTTCTTAACAAGCAATCTGAGCACACTGGCAAAGTAGATGAAAGAGTAGGCAGTCCTTTCACCATTTGATATTTACTGAGTTCTAGTAAATACCCTGAACTTAGATGCCCAAATATCTTATGCCATAGAGAAGTGGCCTCTTTTGTGGTTAGTACAATTACAGTATGTGTAGATATAATTGCATCTAATATAAACAAACCATGTTTGTATGAACCTATTGCTATCTATTATCCTTTTTTGGTGAAAAAGCAGCATTTCTTTTCTTTGTCCACTTTGAAATTGACATTCATGTTATTGTCTAGGATTTGTCGAACTAATAAGAGATTATTTTTAAATACTGGTACATAAAGAACTTTTTGAATTTTACATTATCCATATGGAAGGGAGACAAAAACAATTCCTTCTTCTTGAACTTAGTAGGTATGATCATCAGCAACGGTTACCGGTCTACCTTCTCGAGCATCAAATATCTCAAACCAGGACTTATCACCATTCATATTTTTACTAGTGCCTAAATCTATGTACCAAATAGTATCCTTGTGAGAGGATTATGTATGTGTCATGAGCACTTTGTGTGCTCGTGTAGAGTCTAAACTAGAATCTTTAGTGGTAATATGTCTCTGTTGCTATTTATTCTTGTTATTTGGTTTAACTTTACCCTTATTTTGACCTTGTTCATTGGGCGGTTTGTTCTTAAACAACCATATTTTGGTTTCATGAGTGCCTTTATCACAAATTTTACAATACTACTTCTTCTTCTTAATCTCTTTGCCTTTACCCTTGTCTTTGTTAGAATAAGATCCTTTATGTTGATTCCACTTTTTCTTTCCACTTTGCTTGTTTGAGAAGAGTGCATTGTTGGATGCCTCATCTCTTTAGATTTTATTAGATTCTTCAGTTTGAAGCAAATTTACCAACTCTACAAAAGTCATTGTCCTTCCAGATACCTATAGTGAAGTGATCAACATTCTATAGGATTTTGGAAGAGCCCTTAAAATTATTGAGGTCAGGACATTGTCTTCCACTTTTTCTCCTAAGGCTTGCATTTTTGTTTTTACATATGCAAATCTGTAGAGGAATAGCTCTACTGTCTCTCCAAATTTCATATGAATAGTATGAAGTTGTGTTTGAAGGTTAATAATTTTGGATTGATTCTTTCCTTCAAAAATGGTTGCTAAGGCATTCCATGCCTCCTTACCATTTTTAGCTTCACTTATATGAGGCTTTATGTCATAAGAAATAGCTAGCAAGATCAATAAGGAAAGTCTTTTATCCTTTTTATCATATGTTTTCTGATCTGCTCCTGCTGATGTGGGTCTAGAATCAGTGCCATCCACTATTATCCACATATCCTCTATAGTTAAAATGGCTTTCATCTTAGTTTTCCATGTAGAATAATTTGAACCTTTGAGTAGTTGGCTCTCATTGAGATACTTGTTGATCATGGCCATGGTGAAGGTTTCAAATTTATATGACTAAGATGACTTTATCTTTCAATATACCCTCAAAAGAGTATATGGAAGATTTTAATTTGTTCTTTAAGATATTTAATGGCACCTGCCTTAACACCCTTCAAGAAGGATGGAAAGTTTGAGGTAATTAATCCAAACAAAGAGAGTGTATCAAGGTGTTTGAGATTTATGACCTGTGATGGGGAGTAAAAAGAAAATTGACTTTGTGTAACCTGTGCAAAGTGTAGCATGATTTTTAGTGAAATTTGGGTTTGATTTGTGAAGTGTTCTTCAATGTTTATGATTGTTTAATTACAAAAATGATTTATAGTGCAATAATAAAAAAGAGAGCAACCCATATTATTTATCACTATATGTGTCAGATGCAACCAAAAATGCACCTAATGAAGCTATTTTTTTTTTAAATGTGTCAAGTACAATCGAGAATGCACCTTTATTACTCTTAGAAAATCCCCCCTTTGTATTTTACAATTTTGCAAAAAATAGAAGCACAAATGTATCTTCTATCCCCCCTTAATGTTTACAAAATTAAGAAAGCAATCACTCCTTTCAAGACAAGTCGACACACAACACACGTTTGAAAGGCTTCAATACCAGTCGACACACAACTTGGTTTTTGTTTTCAACACTCAAACATAGGTGTTGCATTAGGATAAAAAGGCTCACAAATCCTCATGATACCATAGCTTTTGTCCAACCCCTTACATGAATCAATATAGATAAGTGAGTGAGGAATGGTTCTACGATATTCACGAAGCATACGATGAAAATATGATTGTGTTGTTTGCCTTAGTAATTCGTTTCTCTTTCTTATGATTCTTTCTCTAAAAAGAGTTATCCTTACCCAAGATTTGATCTTCATGAAAACTTTGAAGAGTGATGAAAAATAAAGGAAATTTTGATGAAAATTTAAGCAAAAAAATGTCTCTTATACCTTGTCTCTTTATCCCCACATTTGGATAAAACTAAAGAAAGACAATTGCTTAGTTGCATAAAAATTTGGCACTTTTATTTTCAATTTGAATGCTAAAAAAAATAAAGTTCTAAAGCTTTTTAAATAGAATATAAAATAATTTTTGTAATAAAAAAAATAACTGCTTTGCAGTTTTGGTGAGTGGGTGAGTCGAACCTGCGACTCACGCTGGCCTAAGGGTCCGCCTTGGCCAACTAACCAAGCACTGGGATTGGTTCTCAGGCTGCAGTGCCTAAATGTTAAAGAAGCCTGCAGCTTCTTTTGGGAAGTTGTGGAAATTATCCCACATGCATCTTGTTTTGGATGCAAAGGCCTTTACGAGTTATTTAGCTCATGATTGCCCTTAGGCAATCAATTTTGGGCCCTCCTTTTGCCAGCGTCCATATGGCATGACAAGGGGGATCCACGTCGAGTATCATGTCTAGTGGATGTCTTCCATGTCAAGTCTAGTCAGGTCTGGTCAAGTCTTCCATGTCTAGTCAGTGACCAGGTGGCACATGGCTAGAGTGCCATGTGTCACCTAGGTAGTAGGTTGAGTTAGCGATAGTTCAGCACCACCTCGAGGTGCATGTAGGTTTATGTCAGTGTCTCATCAATATCACCTTGAGGTACATGCAAGTTTACATGAAATGTGAGGGTGCTCCTACCCTCGATGCATTCCCACCTCAAGATCCATGCTACGATAAATGTTAGGGCACTCTTTCCCTCAATGCATTCCCACCTTGGTCTCAGGATGCGGGCCCAATAGGGGAGCTAATAAAGTTCTCCCCATGCCACGAGGACCAATGGCTATCTGTGGGCCCATAGGGTGGATCATCGGTAGGGATATCCTTGATGGTTGCCATCCATAATGGGGGAAAAAAATTCCCTGTGGGTGGCAATCACTACCTAAGTGTAATGATCCCAACTTAGGGATCCATGCCCAAAGCTACGGGATTTCTTGCGAGAGCTTTCTATAGAAATTAAGATGCACAATAAACTAATTAAACTTAGGGAGAATTAAAGAGATATTAGTAGCAATAATAAAATTAATTAAAGTTCACCGATGGTGCCGTAATTCCAATGCTCCAACTCAAATCCCTTACTCTAGCTCTAGTACCAATGTGACTAGGAGATCGAGTTTGACTAATTAAAATAATAATTTGCATTAACATACCTTATGAACAAAGCCTAGATTTAAATAGGTTACAAAATAGTAATCCAAACTATAATCCCGCTATCCATGCTAACCAACACATCATAAGAGGTAGAGAGTTTGGTTTAGGTTTGTTAACCTAGGATATTTAGGAATTAACCATAGTTTACCATTAGATATTTGCAATATTAAATATCTACATGGTGGAAAATATAAAAGTAAATGTAATAATCTATGTAGTATAATTCAATATACTACCTATTTTACCCTAACACAATCATAACAGGATACCAATGAGGTCTAGACAAGGAATATTCAATGGGAGATGCTTCTCATGTCATAGGTTTGGGCACATGGCTTCATAGTGCAGGTCATATGATAGAAAAGAATATGGGAAAGGATAACTTTTCCATGGGTATTGCTACTCATAAAATGAGTATGGTTACAATGCAATAAATTGTAGGGTTCATGGTAGAAGAGAATATGGTTTCACTAGGAGGTATCCTAAGACATTTACACCTCCAAGGAATAATAACATTAAGTGTTATAAGTGCAATAATGATGGTCACACAACAATATGGTGTAGAGCAAATATTCCATAAGCATGCATGAACAAGAATAGGAACATGTATGAGAACAAAAATATGAACAAGAATAGGAACATGGACAACAATAGGAACAGGAACATGAACAGGAACAAAAATGATAACGAAAACAAGGATGATGGCTTGGAAAGAAATAGTGAGAGGATTCAAAACTTAGAAATGAAGAGAGAAAGATAAAGGTAAAGAGAAGTGCTTTTGGGGAGTAGAAATACTCCCACCCCAGAATTAACCACCTCATATGGAGGTGGAGGAGGGGCTAAGCTAAGAGGCTCAGTCTTAGCCCCAAGCCCCAAAGGTGACCCTTTGCCATTGATGACAAAGGGGGAGAGATTTGTGTATATTAAGGAAATTTTTTATATGGGGAGAGATTTGATATTTGAGAAATCTTTGAGCCAGGGAGATCAAAGTCCCAGGGGGAGCATAAAAGAAGGTCAAATTTCAGTAAAAGGATATGGGTTGCCATCAATGACAAAGGGGGAGATTGTTGGACATTTTGAGTTCATAATATAAGAGATGTCATTGATGTCAAAAGGATATATGTAAGCTAACACTATGTTTGTGTAGAAGAAAAGGTTCAAAAAAGGGTGCATGGCATTTGGTTCCAAAAAGGAGCTTCAATGAAAGCTTAGTAAAAGGTTTTTATTTAAAACCATGAATGGTAGATTTGAAATGGGTTTTTCTTCAAATCCAATTTGGCTTTTCGTTTCATCGAAGAAGGTGCCTCGGTGATGAAGAAATTTAATTTCAAAGGTTTTATTTAAAACCATGGATCATAGATTTGAAATGGTTTTTTCCTAAAACCCAAGTTGGATTTTCATTTCATCAAAAAAGGTGCCTCGATGATGGAGTTATTTAATTTTAAATATTTAGTTTAAATTTTAATTTATTTAAAATTAAAAATTAAATTTTAAAAATAAATTAAAAGAATATTCGCCAATGTCATAAATAAAGGTCCAAAAGAACCAACGTTTTCAAGCTAAGGGAAGGCATATATATATATACCATTAAAATTTTTGAAGTAGATCATCCTTCCTCGATTAAGATTTACGATTTGCTTTTACGAAGGAAGAGCTCATGTTATTTTCATTTTGTGAAGTAGCGAATATTGAAAGTGAACCGCATCCATTTTCCAAAGTGTGTTGGGTAGTGTGACCTAGTGGCAACTTGGTTTGTGCAAAGGTGTTGGTGGTAGGAAGTTTAAGTGTTTGACTCCTGCAAGCATTATTTTGGCTTTGTTGAGGTGCTCAAGGTGTATTTATTTTTCACTTGATGGAAGGAGTGAATAAAAAGAAGCGAGTGGTACTTATTTCTTCAGAACGAGCTCGTAGCTCATGTGGTAGCTTGGCCGTGACTAGGGAATTTGTGTTGGACAGGACGGGTGTTCGATTCCCCTCGAGGCAGGTATTGAGGTTTTTATTTATTTTGTTATTGTCTAATGTGGAGTGATAAGGGGTAAAGGTGATTTAATAGTTGATGTATTGAATAACCTTAGGAATAAGGTTATAGTGGTTGTTTGAGTTGTGGAGTTAAATTTTAATTGTGATTTTTAAAATTATTAGGAGTAATAAGGGTTTTTGATAAAGTTCTTTTAGTGAAGTTATTTTTGAGTAAGGGTTTTCTTTAAAAAGAACTTTTGTGGAAGTTAAAATAAATTAGGAGTAATAAGGTGTTATTTGGACATTATTTATTGTTGTGTTATTACTCAAGATCTCTAACCCTTGTTGAGATTGAAAAAGGAAAAGTTTTGAGTGTGGCAGATTTAGTGGACAACTAATAAGGCATCAAAAATGTATGAGTAACATTCTCCATTGATTTTATTTTGGTGGTTTATTTTTTAAATATCATTGGAGTGAAAATGATTGATTGTGGTTTCCTATTCAAAAATATTTGGTTTAATACTTCAAGGTTTTTTGGTTTGAAAGTTGTGATTAAAACCTTGTTTTATAAGAATTATTGTTGGAGTGAGTTGTTGTGCAAAGAACTTGAAATTGAGATGAAAAGAACATGAGTATCATTGTTATGTAAGAGTGGTTGTTGAGTATTGTTGAAGACATTTTGAGTTGGTTGATTCATTATTGGACTAGGATTTGTGAGAAAGAGTTGTTCCTTGTGGTGATTTGTTGAGTAGATTTGTTTGAGCCTAGTCAAGTGATTGACTGAAGTGGTTGTTCAAGTCCCATAAAACAAACTATTCTATATTCTGATTTGAATTGAGTTGAGAAAGAAATTGGATTTGAGTATTGAACATATTGAGTCTCTAACAATTCTCTCTATGCTTCTATAAGATTGCTGAGTTGAGATTCATTTGAGTTGAGATTGGGATTTGAGTATAGAACATATTGAGTCTCTAACAATTCTCTTTATTCTTCTATGAGATTGAGTTGAGATTTTTTTGAGCTGATTTGAGGTAAGTCTTTAAGAAGGCTTGTGGACTGATTTTGAGTAAGCTTTCATAAAATATTACTATGCATATTTGAGCAAGTCCTAGAGAGGACTTATTGAGTAGATTTGGACAAGTTCTGAGTGATCTTGTTGAGAATATTTGAACAAGTTCTAGGTGAACCTATTGAGCATATTTGAGTAGGTTTTGAGTGAACCTATTGAGAATATTTGAGCAGGTTTTGAGTGAGCATATTGAGTAGATTTGAGTAGGTTCTGAGTGAGCCTATTGAGCAGATTTGAGCAGGTTCTGAATGAGACTATTGAGAAGATTTGAGCAGGTTCTGAGTGAGCCTATTGAGTGGATTCGAAGAGGTTCTGAGTGAACCTATTGATAGAGCTTTGGAGGTGACAGATTATAGAGGACATAGTCTCAGTGGATAGAGATATAGTAGCCAAGACAATTAAAGGTATATTTGAGTGAGGAGTCTTCAAGTGGAGAGAGATTCATAAGTCAATGTAGCAGAGATACAGATTCTTCTATAATATCACTAGCCAGAGTAGAAGGGGAATGAGTTCTCCTATGGAAGAGATCCACAAACTCAAATTTTAGGGGATCAACATCTCCTTTGGACAAAGTTACATAAACATTGTAATTGGGAAGGATTCCCAAGAGATTGATTGAGAAATTTTTAGCAAAATATTTTCTCCATGGAGTAGCCCTCATTGGGTGAACCACATAAATTATTGTCACTTTTGTAGCTGGTGTTTTTCTTATTGCTTTGATTACTTCTATTGATATTGCTATCTATACATTACATAATATTGAATTGAAAAGAAAAGTAAAAAGTGATCTTATACTTTTCACCCCCATCTTAGTATAAGCTTTGTTCTTCATTTTCCTTCTATACCTTATGTCTCAGAAATTCATATTCATAGACATTCATTATTCAATACTCTTTGGTAACTTGCTTGGTATCTGCTCACAACATGATTATGCTCTTATATATTTTTTATAAGTCTCCATGCTCACAACTTGATTGATATCTAGAAATATCCATGCTCACATCTTGTCTTTCACCTATTAATCTCTAGAATCCAAATACTTTTCTTCTCAAATACATACCAAAATATATCCTCCTCTACCTAGATTTTAGCAACTCTTATCCAAACTTATTTTTAGCTTAGTCTTTCACTGACACTCATATTTCTCAGGTATCTTTTTGTAGCTAGTATTCTCTCCAACAAACATCCTTCAATGCTTCCACTCCAACAATTATCCTCCAACACTTCCACTCCAGCAATCATCCACTCCAACAGTCATCCTCATATGATTCTATTCCAACAATAATCCTCCCATAGTAGCTCCAACACTCTTTCTCCATTTTACAAATATCATGTTCTTCTTTGTTGCTATGTAGCTCTAATACCACTATTAGAAAATTATCAAAATTATTTCATAGGATTTAATCACAGGATCATAAATATTATCAATATCATTCATATATAAAATGAATGCAAACCTCACATAAGCCATGCTATAATATTTTATTGATAGAATTAAGTAATGCGTAAATGCAAAGCTTCTTCATGTTGCATATTACATGGATTTTTCTTAAATATAAATATATATGAGAATATTCACATTACATGACTCTTGACCTTTGCTCTCCTCAAACTCATGAGAGAATTTAACTCTTTATATTATTTTATTATATAATAAATCTTGCATATGACATAAAGTCAAAATCTATCATTATTGCACATAATTCCTTACTTATGAGCTTGACACTTCACACATATAACTCTTACTTGATATTTAGATACCTCATAAACTTAATTACATGACACATACTCACACAAATAGCAAATACTCATGCTATTATACATATTTACCAATGGTTCAAAATAATTTAATACTTCCAACATGCTATTATTTAGCATAAAACCTAGATTATTTTTGGGTAGGTCTCTTATCCTTAGTATTGAATATTTTACTTACATATTAAATACCCATTCTACGATGTTATTACATGTGGGTTAAATTATAACTTTTGAAATTGGTAGTGCATCCCCTTTTAAATGAAATTGTAGGGTAGTTGGATAGGATTACATGGTGTAAAAATGAAAATGAAAAATTTTCAAGCTTTAATATTCATCATCACACATGTTGTGACATGGATTTCTTTTTGTTCCTACAAAATTCCATTCACATTACATGTTAAAATTTGTGGTGGTTAAAATTCTATTTAGGCCATTTGAATTTTTTATTAATTTGTACAAATAAGTCCTTTGGACATTGTAAAACTTGGAAAAGGTATATTTGTAATATTTTATTATTTAAATCCTAAATTTTAATTACTTAAACTTGACATAAAGGTAACTTATATTTAGATATAAATACCCCATCATACCAACCATTTCATTTTTAATTGGAATGCATTTGTATGCTTTGATAATGATATTATTTGGTGTTCACAAACACCTCTATATACACTGTGCATTACTTTTTATGTATTATGTATTTCATTTTTAGCAATATTGGGTAACTTGCTCATTTCATTCATTTCTCAAAATTGTTGTGAATCTAACATTGTATCAAAAAGGGTGTGAATATCCATTACTTCATTACTTCCTATTAGTATATTGGATTCTATAGTGGTTCCCAAGGGTAATTATGTTTGTAGTAGACAAGATAGAATATGCAAATTGATGATGGAAATGGAAGAATGATTCATTAATAAAACCTCTCTTTTTATGTACGAAATAGTGAGTAGTTATGGGTTTTATCTTAATTTTAGACCTCAGATTAAGCTGCAAGCTAGAAAATTATTTGTCTTTGGGAGTGCGTGGAGAGGAATTTAACTAGCCCTTGGATCCTAAGACTACTGAATCTCTAGATGAGAGTTGGCACTCTACCGACTTGTCTTTCACTTTAGTAGGGATCAGGGGTAGCACGAAGCAACATTCTAATAGACTTTCAAAGAATTTTTTGAAGGATTTTTCAAATGGTAAGGCCCCCTTGTCCTCAATGGAGGTTTTCTAGGAAGAGCATTGGATGAGGTGGTCCACCAGGAAGAATATCTTGAATATCATGAAGGTGGAATCCACCCTAACCCTGAAGATAAAGAAAATAGCACACAAGTAGGTTACAATATTGGGCACTCTCAAAATGGCTATTTTATTTTTTGGAGAATGTAAACAAATAGTTGAATTTTTATTGGATATGGTTACCTCATGCATGAACGTTCCTGGTAAAGCCAATCCTTAGTGTTTTGTATTGGGACGCTACTCCTATAGAGTAGCTATGGAATTTATTCCTAGGTTGGTTTCCCAACTCCCAAATGTAGTTTTTCATTTTTTGTCACCCAAGTGGGCTTCTGTCTTTCTCATCTCCTGTAGGAGTGTTTTTTTGGGTTGTGGGAGCCTATCAAAACCCTCACCTTTAATTATAAAAAATAAAAATACTAAGTGGACTTGGATCATGAGGATTTCTATAGATTCAATATATTATATCTAGATATTGGAATAATTGAGTTTTCATTGATATCAAAGGTTGTTTTTATTGATAACAGTTGTCATTGATGTCAAAGTTTGTTGTGGTAGAAAGCAAATCATGATGTGTTGGAACAAACTATGCAAAATACAAAGTGTGAACTTTAATATTTAAATTTAATATTTAAATATTAGAGTGGGATATATTAAAGTAAAGGTTAAAAGTTTAAATATTTAAATCAATGATTTAAATATTTTATATGAAGCGAAAGGTTGAGATTATGGGTCAACATATTAAAGCACCACATGGAAGATAGTATATATATGAGATTGAAGTGCATTGAAAAAATGGTTTTTGAGGAGAAAATTGCTTTGCTATTTGCCAATCGTGAGAACCTATTTCATTTTCATTGTGAGGGATTTTCATCACTATTTGAGAGTGTTATTGTTTGTCGTTCCTTCGCTGTCATAGTGAGTACATTTTATTGCTATTTGTAAGTGTTTTTGTTTACCATTCGGGAGAGTATCTTGTTTATATTAAAAATAATTATGTGTAATCATTTGTAAGGGTTACTTTTTTCCATTCGAAAGAATCCAATGTTGTCATTTTTTAGGGTCACTTGTTTCCATTCAAAATAATTTTGTGTTATCATTTTTTAGGGTGACTCATTATCATTCGAGAGATTTATGTTTTATTTTTTGTAAAAGTCATTCATTGCCATTCAAGAGAGTCATTTGTTGTCATTCGAGAGAGCTTTTTAGTGTCATCCATGAGAATTCTACATTATCATTTGTGAGATTCTTTCACTATTTTAGTGAGATTCCCTTGTCACCTGTTATAGAAGTTTCTCATCCCAGTTTGAAAGAGTTTTTTGGTGTTCACAATTATAATCTATTTTTACCATCCATGAGAGTTAATTACCATCGTTCGAGGGAGTTCTATGTTGTCCGCTATCATTTTTTTACAACAACTATTAGTGGAAGGCATTGAAATCTAAATATTATTCGTTGGTTGTTGCTATCTAGAAGAGAGACACTAAAACTACCAAGGTTGTGAAAAACGTGCTAGAGAAGACCAATAAAATCCTTACAAAGAAGATATTACATTTACATGCATTGAAAGAGTTAAGGACAGTTGTTAGGGTTGACCACTTCAATTATTGCTAACCAAATTTTACTTTATAGAAGATAGAACTACCATGATTTACAATGATACATAGGATAGAAGACCATATTGAATTTCATGACATGTTTGGTTGCTGATAGGTATTGAAATCATCTCTATGCAAAAAATTGTTTGGGAAGATAGAGAAGGGCATCATTATTAAAAGAGCATTGATTGACGTATCTACCTCAAATCTTAGGGTGTTGAAGATTCCTCTCAATGGACAGTGTATCTATGATGATTTGCATTGCATAGATAAAGCTTGGAAGTGAGAGACCCAGGTTTGAGTCTCATGCATGATTTTTTTGTAAAGTGTGGCAAATAAATATTTCAAAGGAAGAGGTTTCATTTTTTATGTTGGCAGCCAAAAAGGTAAATTATGATAATTTTATTTTGTGGAGTAATTAAAATTGATTGACTTTATAGTTGGAGATATAAGTAGATATTTTGTATTTCAAGATAATATTTTCATGTATAGTTTTCACAAAATAAAAATGAGGGATGATGAAATAATTATTTATTTGAAGTTATAATAGAGAAGCAAAGAGGGAATTATAATTCAAAGTGGATAGTTGACATTGATGACATTGTTGCGAAGATTTTAGAAGCTTTTGTTTTGTATGTTCTCATATATTGCATGTTCATTGAAATTTTTATTTGAAAAAGCAAAGATAGAGTGTGAAGCATTCAAGTGTCAAAAGGAAAATTCAGCCATCTAAAAGAAGAAGTAAGGTCAGTTATACAAGCTAAACTAGAACTATATCTTTGTAAGAAAAATAGAAGTGAGAAAGCATGTGTTAAATAGATTGACCATTTGAAGCTTCCAACACCAGTATATCATTCTCTATATGTTCATAATAATAGACAAATAATGGGCAGATTACATTTTGTAGTGAAGAAAGCAAACTCTAGAAAAGGGAAGAATCCATAAAGCATGAGCATTATGATAAGTTAAGGATAGAATTTGGGATAAGTTGAGGACTGAAATTATGATGAATTAAGGGCAAAAATTTTGCATGAATTAAAGATATATTTTAAGCAAGGTGTTTGAGAAAATTTTGAGTAAGGCTAGAGCAAAGTTATGAGTAGGTTTGGAGCATATTTGAGTAGATTTTGTGAACAGGAGGTAGATTTGAGCAGATTTTGTGAATAGGTTTGAGGTATATTTGAGCAGATTTTGTGAATAGGTTTGAGATAGATTTGAGAATGTCTTGTGAGCATGATGGATTAATTTTTAGAAGTGATAGTAAAAATATTTTAGTAGGTTTAATGATCAAATTTGATCAGGTTTGATGAGCAGATTTGAGCAGGTTTGTGAGTAATATTTGAGCAAAGTTGTGAGCAATATTTTGGAACAAATTTTTGAGCAACCTTTGGAGTAGACTAGAGAAAAGAGGATTGGTGTCTCCTATGTATAAGGGTCCATGAAATAGATCAGAGGATATTGGTGTCTCATGTGGATAGAGGTCCACAAACCAGAGCAAATGGGATTGATGTCTCTTATGGATAGAGGTCCATAAACTAGATCAAAGGATATTGGTGTCTCCTGTGGATAGATTTCCTTGAATCAGAGTAGAGGAGATTTGTATCTCTTGTGTATAAAGTTCCATGAACTAGAGTAGAGGGGATTGATGTATCCTATGGATAGAGTTCCATGGACTAGAGTAGAGGAGATTGGTTTCTACTATGGATAGATATCCAAAAACTAGATTAGAGGGGATTGGTTTCTACTATGGATAGATATCCAAAAACTAGAGTAGAGGGTATTGGTGTCTTCTATGGATAGAGGTCCATGAACCAGAGTAGAGGGAATTGGTGTATCCTATAGATAGAGGTCCACAAAAAAGAGTATATGGGATTGGTTTCTCCTATGGATAGATGTCCACGAACTAGAGAAAGAGGGGATTGGTGTCTCATGTGGATAGAGGTACACAAACTAGAGCAAGAGGGGATATGTATCTCCTATGGATAAAGGTCCACAAACATTGTAATGGGGAATCGGTTTCCAAGAAATTTGTTGAGAAATTTATAAGAAATGTTTCTTCATGGAAGTAGCCCACATTGGGTGAACCATGATAAATATGGGTCTCTTATGTGTGTGATGATTTGTGCATTTTTTCATTATTGCAATTGATATTATTGTTGTTATCATTTGGATTGAAAAGTAAAAAGTTTTATCTTATACTATTCACCCCCCTCTTAGTATAAGCATGTGTTCTTCACTAGAAAAAATATTTCATAGGTTATTTTGTTCCTCTCGTTGGTACCAAATCCTATGTTGAACTATTTATATTTGACCTAATGGATTACGTACTTTAAAATGTGTTTTTCAAAAAAAAAATAAAACATTCATTTCCTTTTATGGATATTAAAAAAAAATCTATTTCCTTTTCTCTTTTGAAATATTGTGTCAAATATAAACAAAAATAAGAGGACAAAATACCTAGATATTATGAAATAAGAAAATAAAATATTGAGCATCTTTTGGCAAACCCTTGGTGCCATAGAAATTAATGATAGGCTTTCATGCATGGAAAAGACCTCCAAGCTCTTGGCAAATTTTGTAAAAGGTTTAATAATATTTTTTTTACATAAGCATGTGAGTATGTCTTGTTGCATTCAACAAATAAATTGTATAGGGAAAATTGTAGTAGATACAAATAAAAAATCAACATTTTTTAGTTCTTTAAGAAATTTTTAGAGGGTTCCTATTTGAATACTTTTTCTTGATATACCTCCACATACTATATTTTGTGCTCTATTTTTTTTATTAATTATCTTCCAAACATGACAATTCTGAATATGAATTAGGGAATTATTCAAACAAAAATTCCTTATAGGAGCAGTAAGATAATGTACACATGTAGTTATACATCAACATGAGATGCACTAGCATCATGTGCATATTGGTTAAGTAAGGTAGTTTGCAAAGGGGATAAACTTAAGAAATGTAGCACCATATAATATCTTGAAGGTGATATATGGTTAATGCAATTGGACATAGAGAAGGTTAAAATTTTAAACCTATTCCCCTATAATTTTTTTTATAATGAAGTATGACATTAGAAAAGATAGAGATGACATAGCAAGACTAGATGATTTGTCATTGGATACTAACATGGCACCCAAATATGTGATACCTAGTGATGTGGGAATTCATATTGGTAATGTTATTGTCCTTACTAATGACATGGCAAGTGGCATAGAAATTAATTGTTAGATTTTGAGGATGTATATTAAAGGAAATTCAACCACAAGATGCAAAATAAGTAAGCTATGATAACTATATAATAATGACACTGTAAAATGCATAAAAACTAGATGATAAAATTTTGAAATAACTCAGTATAATTTTATTAATAAAATCTCACAAAAATAGTACAATGCAATATAATGGAGGACATGAACACTCTAGAATTTTCAATGAAGAACTACATTGTACCTACTCACTACTCTCTACCATGATATCATTCCTCTCACTCTATTCACTCTCAAGTTCCTACATCACTCTCATACTCTCATGTCATATATATAGGAAGATATGTTCCTTGGCATTTAATCTACACATGACTCTTAATCTATCTATCCTACGACTCATGTACATGTCGACTACATGCACATTTACATATTTTCACATTATAACACTTGTGCATTTATTACTTTCTTGAGGTATCTACTCAAACCTTAATCTAATATAAAATCCTAATCTATAGATGTACCAAATAATGTAATATACTCTAACACCCCCTGTATTACATTATTTGGGTATTGAAGACTTTATTATTCAATATGGATCTTCATTTGGTTCTAGAATTTGTACTCTTCTTCTCTACTTTATTTATTTTGTTTATTGTATGTATCATATTTAAGTAAGTAGTTAGTATCTTCATAAAATCTATCTATGACGAGAGAGATTTAACTTCATGTTACTCTATACGTTCTTCTAGTTATTGAATTTCTTAGATCTCATGAACTAAGTACCCTTTTTATTTTTTTCCTGATATTGCAATTTAGGATAATAGTATTTATTCTAACAAGGATATGGATGCTAAAATTGTCGTTGATATGGATTATATTGATTTTGATATTGTATTGGTTAGAATGGCCTATTTTATTGGCTTCTATAGTTTGTCTAATTCCCTTGATATTGATTTCTAGGATTGAATATACAGTAATTGGTACTATGTCTTTTTTTCTTGTAGACATGAAATTTTTAATTTCATTCTCTTAGTCCCTTTTAGGATGAGGTAACATTTCCTTGTGTATTATCCTTTAAAACTAATGCATTGTTAGTAATTTCATATTTAGTTGTATTTTCCACCTCATTTTATTGAATAATATTGATAAACTTGTAAAAAAGATGTATCTTTGCTTAGGATTTGTAAATATGTAACTAAGTGCTTGTAGCTATCTAGAAGTGCTCTCAGGGTTACTTGAATAAGAAAAATATCTTCAACCTTTTCTCCTAAGGTTAATAATTTTCCTTTTATATCTGCTACATTCCTTAGGAACAGTTCTATACTTTCACCACTATTCACTTTCAGAGAATGTAATTGAGTTTGAATATTTTAAATAGTAGCTTTATTCTTCCCTTCAAATATTTTGGCTAAGATTTTTCATGCTTCTGTAGATGTTCCTACTGAACTAATGTAGTGTTGTATTTCACCTGTAATGGAAAACAATAATGATTTTGCTTCATTTTATTCAAACTTTTCAATATCACTATCACTTAAAGTAGGTTTTTCTTTTGTTCCTTTGACTATTTTCCAAATTTTTTCAACTATCAAAATTGCCCTTACTTTATTTTTCCATGAAGAGTAATTTGGACCTCTAAGTAGTTGATATTCAGTGAGAATGAATTTGTTTGTTGTCATGATGATATTTATAGACTACATTATACCTCCCTAGTTTCAACCTTGCTAAGAAATTTTCAATTTTACAAGTTTTGTAGAATACCTTCTATCTTGCAAGTGTTTAAATGCACTATAAGTCTTGATAATATGCTTAGCTTTCTTAGTTTTAGTTGAATTCCTTTTTTATCCCTACTATTCAACTTCACTTTATTGCCTTATTTATCCTTAATAATTAGTAAGTAGAAAAATAAATATAAATGATGATGCAACTTCAATTTTTAATAAGGTTATTTTCATTCAAGACCTTTTGGTTGGATAAATGTCTCATTAGTGTAAGAGACTAATTTAAAATGCAATTTCCAAATTTCAAGCAATTAATGGTTTTGCTTCTTTAACCTTCAATTTTCAATGGTTCAATTTTCTAAAATCCCAAAAACTAAAGTTTGATGTAGTATTCCTTATGTCCCTAATTTGAAAATTTAGAAAGTAATAATATTTTCAAACTAGTATTTTAATTTTTCAATATTGAAAACCTTATATCTTCTACTTAATTATTTGTAAATATTGTAATGTGTGAATCTCATGAAATTTGTAATATCTTTTAATATGTACTCACTTTACTTTAATTGCCTTCTAAATTTCTAATGTTGGTATTTTATTAGTTCTTCAATGTAGTAATAAATAAACTTCAATCTTATATTAAGCACTTTGAAATATTTCTTGAGATTTTGCACTCCTTTGGTTTAATCAATTTATATTCTAAAGTTATAAATTATCCAATGCAATATAAGTTTAACCTTAGTGTAGATGAAGAAAAATATTTATTTTTATTCCTAATACTAATTAAATGTCAAGTGTGCACAAGAGAGATTCATTAGAATCTCTTCTTCCCCACTTGAGGATCTCTTTCCAAAGAAGATCCTGAGGAAATAAAGATCCTAAGGATACAAAGATCTTGAGGATACAAAGATCCTCAACACAAATAGACTCCTAATCAAATATATTTTCTATGGTTGTGTTTGAGTTGATGTAATGCTTTTGTGGTCAGTGTTTATTAGTTCATTTAAGATAAACACCTAAGAGTTTTTGGATCTCTATCTATCCGACTCTTTATCAAGCCATAACGATTATTTAAATGTAAATTATCAAGAATAATCTAAATTCAATGCTTAATTTTAATTCATAAAAAATGGATGAAAATAAAATTTATCCTATATGATTTTCATATTTTAATTATCTAAGCTAGGGAGATTTCGAATTTAGGGCAAAAAAAAGAAAATGTAAACAAAAAAGCTAGCCTAGATGCAACTAGATGAATTTTCATTTCTTATCTAAGAAATTGAAAATTAAATAGATGTTAAAATAAGTCCTAAAGTTCCTTAATTTATTAGAATTTTAGTTTTTTGTAAATAAATTAAGGCATTTTGTAAATAAATCATAATGCTTTATAAACTATTAGGGTTTTATAGCTAAGGTTCCTTAATTTCCCAAATGAAATATGATTTTAGCTACAAAACAATCAACAAATAGAAATAAAACATAGAGAATAGAAGTTGCAAGACTAGGGAAGGGCCAAGTGGCCGAATTACCTCTCCTAGAGCTTGAGTAGAAGTTGAAGTGTTTCTAGAATTTGATGGATAATTTAGCAACCTAAAAAACTTGAAAAAAAAATAGGTGTATCTGATTTGAGGGGTCTATCCGAGTGTAATGGTATGATAAGCTATAATTGTTATTGATTAGACCCCATTTTAAAAAAATATTGATTATGTGTGCCTTCGTTAGAGTAGAAAAAATTTGATAAAGTTACCATAGTTTAATAAATGAATTTATTTTATGATAGAAAGTTGAAGTGTTTTGAGATGAAATTGAGGGTAAATTTACCCTAAATGTTGCTTTAGGGATGCCTAAAAATAATTAAAAAATACCTCCTAGAATAATATTTTTGAAAACTTACCAAAATTACCATTGGTTTTTCAAAATTTGCAACTAGTTTTTTCAAATTTACCATTGATGCCAAATTCACCACTAGGGTTGGGCAAGGTGGCGAATTTGATCCTAGGCGAGAATTTTGAGGTTTCGTGGTCGATTTTGGCTAGTTATGGTTTAAAATTGGTGATAATGAACCTAATGTGATCTAGAAGGTATTTATATAGAAAAATTAGAGGATTGAACTTCTAAAATTTGATTTTACCAAATTCACCATAGCGGTAATGAATTTGGTCCTTGGCAAGGATTTTAAGATTTTGAGGTTGATTTTGATAGGACTTGGTTGTGATTTTGATATAAATTTTTTTGAGGAGGGTCCTACTATGATTTAAAATATTTTGTATTATAAAATTAGAGGATCAAACATCTAAAAGTTGGTTTTACCAAATTTTCCATAGGGGTGGTGAATTTGGTTCTATATAGGATTTTTGAAATTTTAGGGCAGATTTACGACCAATTTGAAATGGTATTTAGCTAAAATTGATAGGGATGGATCTTAGTATATTCTATAAGATATGTGTGTAGATAAATTAGGGAATTAATCCTTAAAAATAGAGAATTAGAAGACTAACATGTTATTAATATAGGAAAAGAGTGAAAACCCCAAGGTGATATGCAAATATGAGAAATTAGTTATGTAATAGGTGGTAAAATAGAAATAGAGTGTTAATTAATGCTAATTTATGATAAACGTATCTCAAAATAATATTTTAGGAGTGAATTAAATAAATATATTCAATAATTTAATGAAATTACATGATGAATTTGCCCAAAAATTTGAAGTAAATGAACAATAACAAATAAGCATGAGTATATGAAACTAAAATTAGATATAACAAAAGCATAAATATATGTAAAATCAAGTACTATGCAGCATGAAATGTTAGTTACAACTAATTTAAATCAAAAGATAAATTATTTTTTTAAATGGTGAGAGATTTTAATGTGAGATTGAGAAATGAAATGTAATGCTTGAAATAAAAGAGGCAACATGTAAGAATGTTAAATATATAGAAATAAAGTAGCATGGAAGGAAAAAAAAAATAGATTAGTATGTTGTAGATAAGATATAAAAATTCTAGGAAATATTTTAATGAAGACTTAATACAAAATATGTGAATGGAAATATAGCAAAAATCCTGCAAAATAGAGTATTAGAGTGAAAAAATATGGCAAAGGAGATGGTAAACTAAAATATCCTACAAAAAAGTGTTTGAAGTGATAATAAGGATGCAAATATTGAATGAAAAAGCTTCCAAACACTATTAGAGTGCTACAAAAATAGATTTATAGGCTACCAAAGAAGAAGTTAGAGGTTTTATGATAAAAGAATTAACATATGAAATGAAATGCATAAAGGAAAAGGAGACATATTAAGCTAGAAATGATACAAACTAAAGGACAAAATGTTGTGTAATCAAGGTGAAATGAGATAATAATGAACCTATGAGAGATTCCCTTATTTTTTCCAATGATGGCCTCCTTGCTCCCAAGTCCTCCCTAGCCTTGATTGTCTTACCTCCAATTCTTGCAAAGAGTACTCAAATGCTTGACAAGAATCTATGCTATTCTTGAGAATAATTTGAAAGAGAGAAATACTAATGCTAAGAGAATGTGGAAAAATATTTGCTACAATAGATTGTATTTCCAAATGCCCACCCAAGGAGGTCCTTAAATAAGATTTGGCGGGATTGGAGGGATAATTAGATAAGAATGAATTCAAATAAGAAAATATCATACCTTGATGGAATATGTGGGATTTATGGTGGAGGTAGAAATATGCTCCATCCATAGATACCTAGTTCATGTGGAAGATTCTCGATTGTTTTGCTAAATTTACCATTGTTGACCAAATTCACCATTGGGGTTGTGAATTTGGTTTTTAGTGGTGAATTTGGTAAGGAGGCAAAAGTCTAATTTTTTATATTTTAAAATTTGGATGTTTGCTAAATTCACCACTGCTGACCAAATTCACCACTGGCAAATTTGGTAGGAATGGCGAATTTGGTTTTGGACAACAATTTTTGTTTTCTAGTTGTAGGCATCGATATGAATCCAAATATAGGTATATTTATACTTTTTAGAAAGCTTTGTTTAAGGGCTATCCAATGGTGGTGGCTTTGTGGAATTTGGAGATGATTTAATAGGTCAAAAGCTTCCCCAAATATGAATTTACATTTTAGGGTTATAAAAACCCTAAATTTGGGTATGAGGATGATTAATTTGATTTGCTTAATCAAAAAGGCTTGTGAAGACAAGGAAATTGATGAGTTTTTCTAGGAGCGTAAGTTTATAAAATATATAAATATTTGATGCCTAATTTTAAAAGGTTATGATGTGTTGATGAGGTGTTTTTTGATGTCTTACTTGAGGATGATGTTGGTTAGGTGTGTCAAAATTGGGTGTCTACATTTTGCCCTAGTTTTGATGTGATGCCTATGGGATTGCATCAAAATTTAAGTAGTAAAACTCAATTTTAATGCTACGGTGGATTTTTGTTGAGAAATTCATCTTATGGGGGTAAAATTTTCCTCTATGAATGACATGATAATTTTATTTGATTGTATTGATGTATTGATTGTTGAGATTGTGAAATCTTGTTGGTTATTTAAAATATGATGCTTTGATGTTTTGATGTGATGATGCTTTTGTGTGGTTTAGTTGGCTAAGTAGTTGTATCTTTGATTTATTTGCTTTAGTATAATTATGTTTAGATTTTATGAATGATATATATGAGGGGGGTTCCCCTAGTTTGAGATATGTGTTGAGTATTTAGATGATGAACGAATATCCTAATATATTTGTATGTGAACAGTGGTCTCTAGACCTATATAGGATAACACTTGTTAGGAGGTAAAACTTACCATAATTTTCCCATAGGCAGGGATATGATCTCATTATGCCTAAATGGTGGTCCATAATGTCATATTTGTGATATCATTTAGAACATAATGAGGTACCTGTAATATGTACAAGAGATATGAAATGTGTATGTTTTTTAAGAACACAAGCCTATATTAAGAGGAGGGGTTAATAGTATAATATCAACTTTTATTTTTTTCTCAATCAATATTATCCAATATTATCAATGGAAATATAAATAGCAGTAATCAAAGCAATTCATAAATCATCACACACAATAGAGACACCAATTTAACATAGTTCATCCAATGTGGGCTACTTCACAGAGAAAATATTTCTACTAAAATTTCTCAACAAATCTTCTTGGGAATAAATTCCCTATTACAATGTTTATGGACCTATATCCAAAGGATACACCAATCCCCTATGCTCTAATTTTTGGATCTCTCTCCATAGGAGAAATCTTTCCCCTTTTCTCTGGTTTGTGGAACTTGATCCAGGAGACCTCTATCTCCTCAACTAGTTTGTGGATATCTCTCCACATAAGAAATATATATTCCCAACTGGTTCATGGATCACACTCCATAGGAGAACTCTTTCCCCTTGCTCTTGTTCATGGATATCTATCCATAAGAGAAATATTTCCCCTATGATTTGGCTAATGATCTTATATAATACTTCTACCCCCACTACTCTGGCTTGTAAATCACTCTCTATAGAAGACCTCTATTCTTATTACCCTAGATAATGTATCTCTATCCCTTGGAGACTATTTTACTTTGATATATCACCTCAAAATCTTGCTCTCAACTCTATCTCATATTTGTACTAAAATTGTCCCAAGTGTAGCACAAATTTCCTCTAACTCTTTCTTAGATCTAGCATAACTCTATACCAAAATTTATCCTAAATACTTAACACAAATCTTGATCCAATAACAAATCACCTCTACTTAGATTTATCCCAAGCCTTAAAAAAAATCTTGAACAAATCAATCAATCAATTTTGCTTTCAAGTATTCACAAAGACTTGCTTCAAATATGCCTTCAAGTCCTCTTAAGAACTTGCTCAATATACTCTCAAGTTTTCACCAAGACTTGCCTCAAATATACTTTCAAGTTCTCTCAAGAACTTCCTCAATATCCTCTCAAGTATTCACCAAGACTTACCTCAAATCTGCTTTCAAGTTCTCTCAAAAACTTGCTCAATATTCTCTCAAGTCTTTACGAAGACTTGCCTCAAATATGCTTTCAATTCCTCTCAAATACTTGCTCAATCTACTCTCAAGTCTTCATCAAGACTTACCTCAAATTTATTTTCAAGTCATCTCAAGAACTTGCTCAATATGCTCTCAAGTCTTTACCAAGACTTATCTCAAAACTGCTTTCAAGTCCTCTTAGGAACTTGCTCAATCTACTCTCAAGTATTCACAAATACTTACCTCAAATATTTCTTAATACATACTCAAAAAAACTCATAAAATATGATCAATAAATCTTAAATATTGCACACAATGCTATCAAATGCTTTGTCTAATCTTCAAAGTAATTCCTTTAACTTGAATTAGTTTAGACATATTTTATCCAAAATTCATTTAACCTCTGGACATATAGAGAATGATGTACTCTATCAAAACTCAATATGTTCCACTCAATCATTAAGTCTATCACTTTCACAAATTTGATTTCTAATTTTTACACATTTACTTTCAATATCACTCAAATCCAATGCTCAAGAATTTCACTCAATCATTTAACCAATGAAACACAACTTGCACACTAACCCTAAACAAGTGTTTTCAAACTTATTCAAACAAATAGCACAATGTGGGTCTCAAACCCTAACTCAAATATTTCTCAATCTCTATCTCAAATCAAATCATCCATCAACAAGGTGCACTTAAAATTGATCATACATTTCCAATAATACTCATCAATCCTTTTTACTCCACCTTATATTTCACAACATTCATTCCAACATTTCAAAAAAAATAGGATGTTCTGATACCTCTTTTCTTTGATGGATATATGTCTTCAAAACTTGTTTTACTCACAACCAAATCCTTTTGCCAATTCTAGGTTAGATAGAAATAGTCTATTTAAAAATCTCCACAAGAATATTTATCTCAGCAAATATTTCACCATACAAGAAATACAATAAAATGTCAAGTCACAAATACACCTTATCACTCCTTCATTTTCAAAACAATATTCAACATATATCAAAATAAATTTTCTTGTTTACACATTATAATATCCAATACTCTCAAAATAATATTCAACACATACCAAAATAAAGTTCCATGCTTACACCTTATAATCTCCAGTACTCTCAAAATAATATTCATCACACATAAAAATAAAGTTCCTTGCTTACACCTTATAATATCCAATATTTTTTTTATTTTCTAAGCACCCATAATAAAAAATTTAATTAACAACCCTTATGATGCCCTAAAAAATTTCACACATGCCATTTTTAATATCACGTGGCCTCAAACAAATTTTTGCATTCCAAAAACATTGGCAACTTTAAATAAAAAATGCATACCTTAATTGTTGGCCCACGTTACAAAATATTGTGCATGTATCAATTACCAACGTACAAAATCGAACCTGAAATCTATGCCACCATAGTTCCTTACCCCAAGGCTAGGCTACTGCTTGGGCTACACACCTGCATGAACACCAAAGGACACTCAGTCCTATACAATATCTGCTGCTCACGAGGATTACCAGAAACTAAAACTCCTTCATCCTTCAAAAAAAGTGAATGGTGTGGGATTCGAAACCATGATCTTCCCTTAATGAATACCTTAGCCACACCTTCAACAATTGTCTATGCTATTTGATGCTATGGGATATTTTTGTCATGCCAATCGAGCTTAAACACAACTCTACCTCCTTTTATTTAAACAACTCACAAACATCTTCTCCCTTCAAAACTAGAGCGCACAAATTATTATCACTTGGGCATTCAAAAACTTAGACTTTGGAAATGAAAAATCATTTCCTTAAATACTCTTTCCTTTGCATTAAAACATGTTGGCCCTCCTTCGAATTCAATTTTAAATTCAAATTAAAACTTTGAACTTTGGTGCCATTAATTATTTAAATTAAAATTTTAACCTTAGGTTAAAATATTTTAATTTAATAAATTAAAACCTTTTCCAACCTTTAATATTATTTTAGGTCAAATTTATCTCCTTTTTTTTTAATATTTTTTTGGACCTTGTTATTTTTCGCCTCTTCCTTTTGCCCAGATATTATAATATTAAATATTACAATATTATTATTTATTTTTAATCTTGCTTCTCTTTTCTTGGGTATTCAACCTTTTTAGCCTTTTTAGGTATATAATATTAAAATAAATATTATACCCTTTTCCTTTTAACAACTTCCTTGCCTTTTGGATAAATCAACCTTTTTACCTTAGTAATAATAAAACTAGACATCAAACCTCTTGACATCAATGACAACAAAACTTGCTCAAATTTCCAACAATTTTCTTCTCATCAATGTTCAAATGTTGCTCTCGTGAATATTTGACTGCGTAGATGAGGTACCTATAGTATGATCCTTATCAGTGTTCTAATGTTACTCTCTGAAAACATTCAACTACATAGATAAGGTATATGTAGTATGATCCTTATCAGTGTTCAAATGCTACTTTCTACAAAAATTCAATTATGTAGATAAGGTAAATGTAGTATGATACTTATCAGTGTTTGAATGTTATTCTCTAAAAAAAATTGATTGTGTAGATAAGGTAGATGTAGTATGTGTTAGAATAAATATTTGTTCTCTTAAGTTCTACTAGGATATGTTGACTAATGGAGTCACAAAAATAATATGATTTATCATTACCTTAGACTATAGAGAGTCTAGGTTTAAATAGGAGATAAAGAACATTTAACAAGATAGTAGCAAATAACGCTAACTACCCTCTAACATTAGAATAGGGAGTTGTGTGTGACTAAATACTAACCTAGGAGACAATTCTAACTTAACCACTAACCTAGGATATTTAGATATTAACCTAGGATTAGAAAATTAATATCTAGAAGGTAAAAGTAAATAGTAAATATACTTTTACCTAGTGGAGTAAATGGTAAATATCCCAAGTAATAGAATATTACTCTAACATCCCCCCTTATTACATTATTTGGGTAATACATACATATCCCTCTATACAAAAATATTTGGATAAAGTATATAATTGCCCCAATACATTGAAGAAGATATTTTGATCTACTAGTTCTTTGCTCTGTCACAGTGCACTAGATGCTCCTATACAAAAAGTGGGTCATTCCTCACTTTGTCTTCATGCCAAAAAATGTCTTTATGGTAATCACATGATGATGGGGGATGAAAAACTGCACTATCACTAATTCCAAATTTTCATTCAACAATCTGGAAATAGATACAGTAACAGCCCATAGGCTTTACAACAACCAACGCTTGGCTTGGTTTTCTACTACACTCTGCGTGCAATATTCCAATCCACCACCTATCCTATTACAATGCTTGGGTTTTTATAGAGGCCTCGACCCTCTGAAACATCTTTCATGAAAATCAGAGCACACAACCCGATTCATGGCTCCACTCTGCATGGCCCCTGTCATCGTCGTCTGACCACTGCTTCTTGTCAGATTACTTTGCATGGCCCATCATTTTTTTTCCTACACCTCTTGGTATTCACTCATTTTTACTACACCTTGGCACCATGTGTTGTCCTTGCTCTATAGCCACTACCTGACCCCTGTCATCTTCTTCCTCCAGCTGCACTATAATAGCCTCTGCATCTGTTGCCTGATCTACCATTAGACATACTCTAGTTGTCATTGTCATTTTGTCACGGCCCCTAAAAATGTAGTATGTCACGATAACGTGACATCTCCTCCCTATAGAGATATCGTGATAGCTTTTCTTCCTATCATTCTCTTTCCTCCTTGGGTCACGATATCACAACATGCCGCGATATCATGACATCTTCCTTATCCTACCCTTCCTTTTCCTTTTTGGTCATGATATCACGACATGTCATGCTATCGCGACCTTTCTATTCCTCATTCCTCTTCTCCACTTTGGGTCACAAAATCGTGACATGTCACGATATCGCGACATCTTTCCTTTCTCCCCTTTCTCACTTCTACGGGTCACGTTTTCGTGACATGTCATGAAATCATGACATCTTCTCGTTTTGCCATCTCTCTCTTCTTCGCGTCATGAAATCGTGACATGTCACAAAATTGTGACATCTTCTCTTTCCACCTTCTCTCTCTTTTCCTTGTCGCGCAATCACGACATGTCACAAAATCATGACATCTTCTCTTTCAGCTTCCTCTCGCTTCTTCCTGTCATGAAATCGTGACATGTCATGATATTGTGACATCTTCTCATTCTGCCTACCTTCCCTTATTGGCATCACAAAATTGTGACATGTCACAAAATCGTGACATCTTCCTTCCTTGCCTCCTTTCTTCTCCTTTGGGTTGTGAAATCATGACAAGTCATGAAATCATGACATTTCGACTCCCTCGCCTTCTCTTCTTCATTGAGTCGCAAAAATGTGACTTGTCATGAAATCACGACATCTTTCGTCCTCTGTCTCCTTCATTCGCTAGCTGGTCACGAAACCATGACATGTCACGAAATCGTGACATCTTCCTCCTCTGGCTCCTTCACTTGCCCTGTGGTCATGAAAATGTGACATGTCACAAAATCGTGACATCTTTCTTCCTTGGCTCCTTCTTCGCCTTTTGGTCATGAAACTATGACCTGTCATTAAATCACGACATACCTTTCTCCTAGATTTCTCTCTCCTTGATAGGTCACGAAACTGTGACATGTCACGAAATCGTGACATCTTCTTCTCTGCACCTTCTCTCTCTTCTATAGGTCGTGAAACTATGACATGTCACAAAATCGTGACATATTCCTCTTTCACTCTTCATCCTACCTTCAAGTCACAAAATCATGACATCTTCGCTTTCGGCTTCCTCTTTCTTCCTTAGGTCACAAAACCATGACATGTCACAAAATCGTGACATCTTTTCCTTTCATACTCTCCTTCCACTTGTGGGTCATGAAACTGCAACATGTCACGAAATCATGAAATCTTTGCTTGCAGACTCCTCATTTCTGTCTGGGTCACAAAATCATGACATGTCGTGAAATCGTGAAATCCTTGGCATCCTTGCTTCTCCAATGAGACCTGTCACAAAATCGTGACAGTTTGCCCTATTGGCTTCTTCCTCCATTTTGTGTCATGATATCATGACACATTTTTTGTCGTGATATCGTGATAGCTTCTCCTCGCTCACTCCTCTACTCCACTTGTGTTGTGATATTGCGACACATTTGCTATCGCGATATCATGATAGCTTCTCCCTATTGGATTTGTTCTCTGCTTGTGTCGTGATATCGCAACACATCTTCTATCGTGATATTGCGATAGTTTTATCCACTGGATCCTATCTCCACTTTATGTCATGATATCACGACACTTTTTTGTCATGATATCGTGACACATTTTTCTCCTTGCCTTCTTCTTCTTCTTCTATCATGATTTCATGACACATCACGAAATCGCGACGTCTTCCCTCCTTAGTCGACTCTTCAGAAGTGGCCCTCCTGCCACTGGATGCTTCTGCATCAGGTGCCACTAGATGCTCCTGCATCAGACACCCAAGGTTGGTGGAGAAGTGATCTTCACTTCTATGCTGTCTGGTCACTGCCTTCTGCAACACCTCCAAACATTCATCTACCTCTACAGCCTGTTCCAACCTCGTCTCCTAGCCAAAATAACTTCTATTTTCCTCCAGACAGATTCTACCACTGCTGCACACTTCCTTGTCTATAGCCCACTTGAACTTTGTCTCTTGGTAAGATAAATTTTTGTCTTCTATCGGATAGGTTTTGGCACTGCTACACACCTCCTCGTATGTAACCCGTTTAAACTCCGTATCCTAGCCAGATAAATTTTTGCCTTCTTCTAGGCAGATCCTGGCACTGTTGCATACCTCTTTGTCTGTAGCCTTCAATGACTTTAACTTCCGACGCACTCCATCCTCTTTTATTTTCTATTTTTCTTCACATATTTTGTGCAACCCCTCTTGTAGGGCTTGCACTTGCCTCTACAAGGCAAATAAATCTTCTTCTAGCACCATATCTCTCTCATCGCCATGGCTTCTTCGTGGAGGCATTCATTTTTGCTTTTCTCACAAGCTTAATTGGTCCTAGTGTAGCCGCCTCACTTTCAGCAATCCGCTCACTCACTCAGAACCCTAACTCTCTCTTCTCTCTCAAAACCCTTCACCACAGATCCTGGCACAAACTGCCTCACATTTGACAAATTTTCTTGTGCACTTAGGAACCTGGATCTGATACCACTGATGGGGGATGGAAAATTGGATGCTTCTGCATTAGGTTCCACTGGATGCTTCTGCATCACAAGATCCAAAAAAATTGCATGGGTAACTAGCCACTGCAATCGCTATGTGTAGTAGAATAGATCAATTCATACGAGGTTCATTCATTTTACAATATGAGTTTGCAAAAGATAAGGTAGCTAAGGTGTCGGTCACTGCCAAAAATGCACCCTTATAAGTTCCCCCCTACTCGTTGCAAAACATAGTGTAATTAATTTCTGAAGGAAGGGTGACTAAGGTGTCAATCGAAGCCAAAAATGCACCCTTATAAGCCTATCCTCGGTCGTCCACTGCATTGTTTCAAAAATAATTCTTTCTCCACACTACTCTAATTGAAGAAAGGTGCATCATTGTCTACTCTAAAGCTTCTTGCAATTAAGGGGGGAATAAATTGTTCACTACAATATTCTTTTTTACAAGATGAATACAATTGACCCACTCACCCCTCATAACTATCATACATGGAAACAAAAAATATTAAATCTCATTTCTCAAAAAGGGCTCACACACTTGCTAGAAGAGAAGCAACCTGAATTTGAAAAGGAATATGAAATATTTGTTCATAAAGAAAAAATGTATGAAACAATGGGTATCATAAGCACAAATATGAGTGAAATCTTATGGTTTCACATTTTTGAATGTAAAAATCCATTTGAGAGTTGGGAGAAACTAAAGAATTTGTTTGGTAAAGTGGATCAAATAAGATCAATGCAGCTAGAAGCAGAGTTAACAACTTTATCTCTAGAATATTTCAGCACAATTGTAGATTTTCTCACCAAATTTAAAGAAGTCCTCACTCAATTAAAAGGTAGTGGCAAGAATAAAATAGAAGAAGAATGCATCTATCTTATTCTCTCTAAGTTAAATGGAGTATTTAAAATTTTTGCAACCACCTTTTTATCTATAAAAGATGCACTTGGTACAAGTTTTAAAATACCCTCTTTGGAGGAGTTTTGTGATAAGCTAACTAGAGAGGAATTGAAACTTGTAAAATATGAGATCTCTCCCTCTTCCTCAAAAGTATTAGTAGCATCCACCTCCACTAAATAAAAATTCAAAAAGAAATATAGAGGCCCCATAACTTGTATACATTGCAAAAAGGATGGTCATTATGGGAATAAATTTTGGAAAAGACTTCAAAAACTAGAGGTAGCAATGAAGGATCACAAAATAGACACTAAGAATAAGATAGGAAAATCCTTAAATGTTCAAGGTAAATCTATAAAATCTTCATCAAAATACAGGGTTCTAGATTTAGGGGAAACTCATCATATGACTTCCTCTCATGAGTCATTCACTTCAATCTCCTCAAGCTCAAATTGTAGCATAGAAGTTGGTGACTCATCCTTTATCCTAGTCAAATAAAAATATGACATATCCAATGAATGTCGTTCTATCAATAATGTTCTCTATGTCCCAAATATAGCTACAAATATCCTTTCCATCTATCAGATTTGCACTTATGCAAAGGGCAAAATAGTTCTATTTTCACCAACAAGATTTGAGATAAGAGACTTTCAAAAACCACACTCTCTCAAATCAAAAGGAGATATTGATCATACCACTCATCTATTTGACTTCTAGGGATTCAAAAATTTAGATGGGGCTTCATTTTTTGTTGCACATGGAGATCTTCAAAGTTAAATTTGGCATGAAAATTTTGGACATCAGTTATAGCTATCTAAAGGAGTTGAATACTCATGAAATGGTAATTGGGTTGCCAAAAGTCTCTTCTGTTGATGGAGTATGTTTTGAATGTGCTCTTGGAAAGAAACATCAAGATCCTTTTCACCCAAGTGGTTGTCAAAGAGCCTCATCCCCTCTAGATTTATTCCAAAGTGACTTGATGGTCTTCCCATAGCCTTCTTTCAAAGGAGCAAAATATGCTTTAACCTTCATTGATTATTTCTCAAGAAGAACTTGGGTCTACTTTCTAAAATATAAAAGTGATGTTCTATCCTACTTAAAAATATTCAAAGCCTTAGTTGAAAATCAAGCCACTTGCAAAATCATAATGGGGGGGAATACTTCAGTAATGAATTCTCCACTTTTCTCTAAACTTATGGCATAATTCATAAATATTCAATCTCCCATTATCCATAGCAAAATGGCATTGTAGAAAGAAAAAATGGAACTTTAAAGGAAATGGAAAATTGTATGCTCCACTCAAGGGATCTTCTAGTAGTTTTTTGGGTTGAGGAAATTAACTGTGCAAATTATATCCAAAATCACACACCTCATAAAGCTCTTGGTCATTTGACTCTTGAGGAAGCATGGAATGGATCAAAACCTAGTGTCTCTTTATTCAAAGTTTTTGGGTGTATTGCTTAGGAAGATATACCAAAGAAGAAGAGGAAATATATAGACAATAAAATCAAGAAACTCATCTTTGTTGGTTATTGTGAGGAAAAGAAAGCCTACAGGCTCCTTGATCCCATAACTCATGAGGTATTTTTCATAGAAATGTTCAATTTGATGAAACATTCCCTCATAAATATCCTCAACCATCCTCTTCCAACATTATTTCTCTTGAGCCATCTCCAATATTTGAGCCTCAATATAATAAATATCGCATACTTAAGATAAATGACCAAAATGAGGATCCCATACTCTAAACTCCAACTCAAAGTCCTGCCACACCCATTACTCCTTCCACAATGCCAAAATGGGCCCACATCATAGTTCAAGAGGCCACTCCTTACATCCAAAATATTCCATTATCCATATTAAGAAACTCCATGGGTTTTGTTCTTGTCTGTTAGTCAATTTTCATAGATCCTCAATCCTTCAAAGAAGCAACTGATATAAAAGAATGGGATGATTCCATGGAGAATGAATTGTCTTCCTTAATCAAAAACAAAACTTGGAATCTAGTCCCTCTACCCAAAGGAAGAAAATTGGTTTGTTGTAAATGGATTTACATAACTAAGTATGGACCTAACAGAAAAATTAAAAAACACAAAGCTCGCTTTGTAGCTAAAGGTTTCTCACAAATTGAAAGTATTGACTATTCTGAAACCTTTGCACTAGTTGCAAAAATGGATTCTATTAGGCTAGTACTTGCACTTTCTGCTTCCCAAAAGTGAACTATTTTTTAAATGGATGTTAAAAGTGCTTTCTTACATGGTCACTTAAAATAGGAAATATTCATGGAATAACCTATTGGATTCACTTAAGACTCCTCCATTGTTTGTAGACTAAGAAAATCTATCTATGGTCTCAAAAAAACTCCTAGAGCTTGATATGAAAAAATGGACTCCTTCCTTCTTATAGTGAGTCTGATACCACAATTTATATTTTGAGAGATGAAGAAAAAATCACCATACTTGTTCTGTATGTTGATGATCTACTACTCACTGGTAATGACATTTCTCACATCCATACTATCAAATACTCCCTTTCTGATAAATTTGAGATGATTGATTTGGGTTTAGCTCATTACTTCCTTGGGATTCAGATAACTCAAACAGATGCAATAATTTCATTGTGTCAATAGAAATATACTCTAGACCTTCTTCAATTATTTAATATGATTGATTGTAAGGCATCTTCCACACCTTTTTAGTCTGGATTCACTCTAAGTACTTCTTGAAAATCCCCTCTATGTGGTGCCATGCTCTACAGAAAACTTATAGGAAGTTTATTATACCTCACTCATACTCGCCCAAATATTGCATATGCTATTGGCTTAGTATCTAGATTCTCACATCACCCTCATTTAAACCATTGGAAAGTAGCAAAAATAATCCTTTGCTACTTGCAAGGAACTATTTATTTTGGGCTCTTATATGAGGGAGAATCCATGGATATCATTGGTTTCATAGATTCTGGTTGAACAGGTTTAGTTGAAGATAAATGTTCCACTTCTGGATATGTTTTTTTCTTGGTTCTTCACCTATTGCTTGGTCATGCAAAAAACAACAAGTAGTAGCATTATCATCTATAGAAGCAGAATACAGAGCAACAATTTTGGCCAATCAGGAAGCTATTTGGCTTCATCAAATACTAAAATAATTTGATTTTTTCCATGACCAACCCATTACCCTTTGGTGTGACAAGCCAGTTGAGCATCAATGCACCAAGTGCATTGAGATTCACCTGCACTTTATTCAACAACATATTAAGCTTGGGGATCTACACTTGGATTACATTCCCATAAAAAATCAAATTGCAGATATCTTCACCAAATCCTTTCCTTATCCACGCTACATTTAGTTGTGTGAGAAACTTAGTGTTAGGTAGATAAATTATAAGAGTGCATAGAGATTTTCACCTCTCTCTTATTCTTTTTTTTCTTTTTCTTCTTAGAAGATGGTTTTTCCCATGTGGTTTTTTTTGCCATATCTCCTATATAAAAGTACATTGTACATGAGTACCTAATAAGGCCATATTTTTGGGACTCATTATTGTTTTTGGTGTTCAATAGAGGACAATATTCACCATATGAAGACATGCCTCTTCTTCTTCTTCTTCTTGAAATATGGTTTTTTCCATGTGTTTTTTTTACCATATATTCTATAAGAGTTCATTGTACATGAGTACCTCATCAGGCCTTGTTGTTGGGACTCATCAACTATTATTACATTCACCCCTAGTATTTTTTTAAAGCAAAAAACCCCTTGCGGGGCCACCTTGGTCTGAGAGACCACAAAAAGAGGGTTCTACACTGTCAAAGTCACCCGAGAGTCGCACCCGACCTGCCCGCACCAACATTATCAATTGGATTTTGGATACCCAATTCAGATTTTTGGTAGGGTGGAGATTTGAACCTGAGACCTCCCTTGGAGGATTGCCCTCTCCTCTCCAACTCACCTACAACACCTGGGTGCATTCACCCCTAGTATCACTTAAGGGGGGATGTTAGAATAAATTTTTTTTCTCTTAAGTTCTACTAGGATAGTCTCACTTGAGTTGCCACTCTTTCATGAGTCAGGTGAACTCTCAGTTTAGACTGGTTTAGATTTGTTGAGTTGTTGTAATCCAACGTCTCACATTTATCAAACTTGTTATTTATACAAATTCCCATAGAATAATCAATAATTTATTGATATTTGAGTAATGCTTTGCATAGCTAGTTTCTTGGTTTTAATATTGCTTCTCAATATTTCTAACAGTATGATCCATATCAGTGTTTGAATGCTACTTTATACAAACATTCGATTGTGTAGATAAGGTATATGTAGTATGATACTTATCAGTGTTCGAATGCTACTCTCTACAAACATTCAACTGCATAGATAATGTAGATGTAGTATGCTACTCTCTGCAAATATTTGACTACGTAGATAAGAGTTTAGATTTGTTTTTTTAAATAATGATGATGTAGTTGACTTAGTGTTCTTTGCAAATGGTCTCACAAAGTGAGGGGAAGAAATATTTACAAATTATTATGTAAATAAAATGATAGTGAAGTGCTTTATGATTTTATTGTGTGTTCTTTTGCAAATTTTTTTCGAAGTGATAGAAAATGACCTTTACAACTATCTTGTAAAGTGATAGAATGATTTTTGCAATTTTTTTGCAAGGTAGAGAAATGCTTTTATGATTTTATTTTGTGTCCTTTGAAAATATTTTTGCAAAGTGATGGAAGATGATATTTACAAATGTCTTGTAAAGTAATAGAATGACCTTTACAAATGTTTTGCAAAGTAGTGAAATGCTTTTTGTAAATGATCTACAATGTTTTGAAATAATTTTGTAATTGACCTTGTGGTATTTGCAAATGTTTTGCAAAGTGATGGAATACTTTGTAGTTGGTTTTGTGCAATGTAGTTTTGTTATTGCAGAATACCTTGCAATGTTAGGTGATGATGTTGTGATGATTGTAAATATTTTTACAATGTGATGAATGTTGTATAAAAATATTCTTGTGATCCTTTGCAATTTTTTTCACAAAGTAATGATGATTGAAAATGCTTTCATTATCCTTTGCAAATATTTTGCAAAGTAATGAAATGATAATCGTAAAATATTTTGCAGTATTTTATAGTGCTTTTTGAAAGCATGATATGATGTTCGTAAATATTTTGCGATGTAATGGAATGTTTCTTGAAAATATGGTGTAGTGTAATGTAATGTTATGATATTTGTGGGATGATTTAGCAAATGACGTTGTATTGTTATTTTCCCCCATTGTTTGAAAGCAAATGCTTTGATAAAGATGATGATGTGATATTGATTGAGATTGTTTTTGTAAGATTTACCAGCAAGGGTTGTCTTAAAGATCATATGCCCCATATTGACATATTTACAATGTAATTGTAAGTATGCAATTTGTGAGGGACATGATAAATAAGGTTTCCTTTGAGAGGCAACATCTTGATGGTGTGGAATGTCTATTTCTTAAATTTTGAATGCATAAGATAAAACCCCAGGGACATAGGTCCATTATCTAACGCATATGTAAATATTTACATGCACGTGAGGTATAGAGCTAGTACTTGGAGCACATCTGATGTGTTTAAAATATTTGAGAGTTTGTAGGGTAAAAAAAATATTTCAGACTGAGGGTAACGCTCCCATATGGAAAATCCAAGAGAAGAAGAAACCCTTCTCTCTTGCTTGGCATGTGTACAAAGAATTGTATATGCACAGAACATGGGAAAAATAAATCCCCTTTTCTAGGAGGTCCATGTGATAGCATGGTCCTTAGTCTGAAGGATCTTGTTGTATGAGAAATAGGTAACATTTACATTGGCTTATAGGCCATCAAAAGGCATAGGAGTTTAGTAATTGACTTCTTGGCACAGTCATAAATAATTATGGATATGCAAAGTGTTGATCACCAAACCCCAATGTAAGGGCCTACAAATTAGCTAGGATATTTTTATTTTGTTAGATGTAGTGATTTTTGGAGGAAAGTAGAAATGATAGTTTGTTGCATATCAAGATGGAGGAAGTTCTCTATCTATTGACTATGAACAGATAGAGAATATCTAACCATCTCAATAGGTAGTCTTTTGAGTTTTGTTATTATTGCATACTTTCCCCAAATGGGGAGAAGATATAGATGGATATGTATTTTGAGGTTTGAATGATAAGATAGAAACTTGGGAGAATGAGATGCCCCCAAGTATGTGTAAATAAATTTTGTAGATGCATTGATTTTAATGTGATGATATGCCTTGGATGTTATGTTCCACAAGTTTCTAAGAAAATATGATGATGAACAAAATCTTGTTATCATCATGAAGGAGAGAATATGATTGATAGATATCCCCTCCCTAGCCTATTTATAGACTAGCAAGGAGTATTGGAGTGAAGATATTTTTATTTTAGGTAATGTTGAGGATCATATTATAGGAAGCATTAAATGCTACCATGCACCATGTGTGCCCCCTTGGGCTTCAGAGGGGAGGCTAAAATTGAATTAAGGAATTCAATTTACATGGGGATGATAGGAATGAGTTGAAAAGGGATGAGTTATTTAGGATGATGATTGATTGTAAAAGAGTGTATGATTGGATGAGCCTACTTATTGTTTTAGAATTTATGTCCTTATATGTGTGGAGGTAGGTTTACATGATGTATATACAAGGTTTGATATTGATTCACCCCTAAGTGGTGGCTTTGGATACACACTTAAAGGATGTTTCAAATGATGATGCATCCAAGTGAGAAAAATATGTACAAATATCACTTGGATAGTGTTGAGAGTTGCCCAAAGGACTTTGTTAGCATTGCCTAGAGGACTTAGTTGGCTTTCCCGAAGGACTTAGTTAGCTTTCTTAGAGGACTTAGTTAGTATTGCCTAGAGGACTTAGTTAGCTTGCCTAAAGGACTTAGTTAGGCTTACCTAGAGGACTTAGTTAGCATTTCCTAGAGGACTTAGTTAGCTTACCCAAAGGTCTTAGTTAATTACACCAAGAGGACTTAGTTAGCATTACCCAAAGGACTTAGTTAGCATGCCTAGAGGACTTAGCATGGTGATATGATATGATATGTACCAAGTAGAAAAATATGTACAACAATGCTTGGGCCATGTTTTTGAGATGAAATATGTATAATGATTAATCCTTATGCAAGTGCATAAGGAGTATTTGTTATGATATTTTGTTGTGATATAAGATATGTATATACATCATGTGATGATAACCTAAATGGGGTTCCTATTTTTTAATGTGAATATGCCCAATAGGGGCTTTTAAAAGTATTGCTTCCACAGGGGGATTTCAAATTTTTATGCCTAAGAGGGACTTTAAATGATTGCACCAAGAGGTACTTTTAAATGATGTGTCCAAAGGAGGAACTTAAAAATTATTACCCCAAGAGGGACTTTAAATATGTGTGCCCCAAAGGGGGAGTTTAAATGTGTATGTCCCAAAGGGAACTTTAAATATTTTATCCTATTTAAGTGAAAAGGGTATTGTAAGTTATGATGAAGTATTTCCAAGGATGATTCATCCTTGGTCAAATGTATAGGCAATGTTTCAAGGTATTTATTTTCCCCTAGATGAGGGAAAAATATGTAATGTGTTAAAGAAATAGGTATGAGATATGTGTATTTGATGTATCCAATAAAGGATGATTTGTTGATTAATATTTAATGTTAAGTATAATTGTATTATGTTTTGATTTGTGTCCTTATGTGTAAAGGAGGAAGTTTGAGATTTTTGTAGTGGCATTTATGTTGATGTACTCTTATTATGGTAAGGAGAGTTTTATGGTTTGCAAGAGTGTAATAGTTTGACAAAGATGTGATAGAGATTGATGATTTATGTTTAGGTTGGCAAAAAGGTGGCTAAGTGAATGATGATGGGGATTGAGTTTATGACTAAGCATGTGCAACAAGCTAATTATGAAAGGAAACCATGCAGATGAGGAGCCAATGCAAATAGTCATGTGAGTAGGTAGTTAAGAAGATATGTGGATTGAAAGGGTGGCTATGATCTAGCAAAGGATCCTTAGCTATTTCAATCTTATTTGTAGATATGGTGTAGCTAAAGCATACTACCACTTAGGATGGACCCTATCCTATGACATCCTTATCCTTATTCAAATTTAATTAAGGGTCCTTAATGCACCTAAGATTCAACTAGGAGCTAAAAGTATTTTATGGAAAATGTTGATGAAGATGGGGCATTGTTGGAGCAAGCATAGTTTGTTGCCTCTTGGTTAAGGATGGGTGATGGATCATGGAAGGTTCTAAGATCTTGATCTAAGCAAGGTTGGAAACTAGAACCACTAAGGTCAAGGTTTCCATTGTCTATCAAGTCTTGGATTATATTTTTAAGGCCTCTACAATTATTGGTTGCATGGCCATTAATGCGATGGAAGGCACAATGTTCATGAGAATGGGATGAATGAGTTCTCCCTTTTGCAAGGTTGATAGGTTTGATAGGTGGAAGTTCTATCATCTTAGTTTCAAGGAGATGTGTTAGGATAGTTGTAGGAGATTGATCTAATGTAGTGAAGTTTGGTTTTGGTTTTGGTTGTATAACAATCCTTTGAGGATTGGTAGTAGCATTGATATTGTTGATTTGTTGAGTATTTATGACTTTGTTGCCTATAATATTTATGTTCTCATTTTCCTCCTTTGGAGTAAGGGGAATATTGCTCTACTTCCTTATAAGTATAGGTATTTAAATTCCCCCTTCTATGGAGGATGATTTCTATCATTTTGGCTATTTCTATGGCATCTTCGAAGGAAGACACATTGGATATTTCTAATTGAAAGGATAGTTGTTCATTGATGTTTCTTATAAAGATGTTTAAGAGTTATTTTTGTGGAGGGACAAATTCAAGCCTCCATATCAAAGCTTGCCACCTTGCTAGGAAGTCAAGGAGACTCTCATTTTGAGTTTGTTTGAGTTCAAGAAGGTCACTAAGTGTGGGCTTCTCTTCAATGTAAATGGAGAATTGTTTGACGAATAATTCGACAAAATATCTATAGTTTTTGATGGAGTGCCTTGGTAATTGGAAATACCAGTCCAAGGCAGGGCCACTAAGGCTTTTAGGAAAAGTTTTGAGTAACAATTTTTCATCATGTTCAATGTTAGTACATGCAATTTGGAAGAGCCTAACATGTTTGATAGGGTCTTTGTTTCCTTCGTATGTTTGAAGTTTGGGTATCTTCAAGTTAGAAGGGAAGGGATAACTAACTATGGTATGATCTAGTGGTTGATTGAACAAGTCTTCATAGGAATACTTAGACTTGGAAGAAGATATTTGGAGAGAGGCTATTTGTTGCTCTAGTTGCTCTAATTTAGAGTCTTGCTTTTTTAATTGCTCTAGCCTAGAGTTTATGCTTTGATAGTCATGGAGAAGTGGTTTTGAAGGTGCTTGAGGTATGATCAAAAAAGGTTGTGAACTAACACAAGGATAAGATGGAGATGTTGGAAGGGATGGTACCAAAGGTGATATCCTATGGATTATCCCTAGATCACTTAGTTCAAGAGGTTTTATAAATGTAGGAAAAGTGGTAGGAGAGATAGAAGTTTGAGCAAGACTCATATTTGCACTAGTGGAACTAGGAGATATGTTGGTGAAAGGATGAGGGATTGAAGAACTAGGTGGCATCCCTAAATTAGGGGTGTCTTCCATGTTGACTTGTTGAGAAAATGGGTAACTCATGTTATCTCTTAAGAGTTCATCTTGAGATAAGGAGTGATGGTGTATTGAAGGTTGATCCCCTTGGGTCCTAATATTTTCATCAATAGGATTAGGTTGTAAAGCATTGAGGTTTGGAGTATCTTGTGTGGAAATGGAATTAGAAGGAAAGGAGAAATCACTAGGGGAATCCTCCCTTAAGGGAGTGCTTTGTTTATTGTTATTGTTTTCTATGGAAATGGGTGTAGAACAAGAGGGTAACTAATTGGAATATGATTCTAAGGGGTAATCCTTAATGGAATCTTCCATTAAGGGAATGTCTTGTTTATTGCTAATGTTCTCCTTAATGGAATATTCCTTTAAGGGAATGTCTTGTTCATTGCTAATGTTCTCCTTAATGGAATCTTCCTTAAAGGGGTAAATATTAATGGATTTTTCCTGTCTTGTCTAATGTTCTCCTTAATGGAATCTTCCTTTAAGGGAATGTTTTTTCATTTCTAATGTTATCAAGAAATTCATTGATGATTTCTTCATGCTCTTGTGAAAGAGTTGCTATATGACTAAGGGAACTATGAGTTCTCTTTTCATCATTGTTATGAATCTCATCATCAAGAAATTCTTGGATGATAGTTTCATGTTCTTGTGAAAAATATGTATGATTAAGTGGTTTAGAGGTTGTTTTATTTTGATCATTGTTAAGAAATTCATTGATAACATCTATGTGTTCTTGCAAAGAGGTTATCACATGATTAAGGTCATCATGAAAGGAGATTAAAGAGTCAAGAAGAATGACATATTTATCTCCTTTTTTGGAATTTGGACTTTTATGGATGTTAGATTCTTTATAATCTTCCATAAAAATTTTTGGATGGGTAGCTACTTTACGAGTTGTATAGTATGTTTTGGGTTTTAGAAAGATTTGAAAAAGGGAGACAATCCATTTTAATAAACTTGTAAGGTCTAAGAAAATGGCCATTGAGTAAGGTTTGGAAAGAGAGGGTTGATTGATTTATTAAAGTTTTATTTCCAGAGTACTTATAGCAAATAAGAGAAGATGTTTGAGATCCTTATGTCACCCAGATAAGCAACCCTCCTTATGACTCCCACTAATCCATCATGATATACTTGCCAAAGAAGATTTCTCCCCTAAGGTTCATACTTCGGTTTACTCAAGGGGTCGTTATCCTTCCCCCAGTAGGATTAGCAATTGGTTATGTTCTTGTTATCTTAATTTAATGTGATGTAAGCTAAGCAAGCAAATTAGATGATCTTGTTTAAGTTTAACAAACTTTTATCTTTGTTAAGGAAAAATGAGTGTTCACGTCGGGTTCACCAATTATGTAGATGGGGAAAAATGTTTGTTCTTCCTCTTAAAGTCTAATTAAATGTCAAGTGTGTGGGGGAGATTCATTAGAATATCTGCTTCCCCACTTGAGGATCTCTTTCCAAAGGAGATCCTCGAGGACATGAAGATCCTCAACACAAATAGACTCCTACTCAAATACTTTTTTCTATGGTTGTGTGTGAGTTGATGTAATGCTTGTGTTGTCGGTGTTTATGAGTTCAATTAAGACAAACACCTAAGAGTTTTTGGATCTCTATCTATTTGACTCTTTATCGAGCCTTAATGGTTATTTAAACCTAAATCATCAAGAATAATATAAATGCAATGCTTAAGTTTAAATCACACAAATGCATGAAAACAAGAGCTATCCTATATGCTTTTCATATTTGAATGAGCTAAGCTAAGGAGATTTTGATTTTAGGGAAAACAAGAGAAAATACAAGCAAACAAGCTAGCCTAGATGCAACTAGATGACTTTCGATTCCTTTCCTAAGTACTTGAAAATGAAAAAGATGTTAAAATAAGTCCTAAGGTTCCTTGATTGGCTATTTTAGATATTTTTTATAAAGAGATTAATATGTTTTGTAAATAAATTGCAATATTTTGTAAATGATTAGGGTTTTCTAGCTAGGATTCCTTAATTTCCCAAAATAAATGTGATTTTAGCTACAAAAAAATTAGCAAACATAAAGAAAACATAGAGAAATTGAAGTTTCAAGACTAGGGAAGGGCCTATTGCATCGTAGGGTGCTTACTGGTGAGCAACTTATGAAGCATGGTTTTCATGGCCCTTTTAGATGTGAAATGTGTGAAGAGAATGTAGAAAATATCAACCATCTTTTTATTGAGTGTACTTTAGCCTCTGAGCTATGGAGGAGAATGGCCACTTTACTTGGCTTACAGTGGTTCAATTTTTTTAATTTTGAACAGCTTTGGAGGGATTTTCCTAATCAAGAGGGTGTTGATCATTTTATTAGGCGATTAGTTTGGATGGGTTCTACCATTCTTCTTTGGAATATTTGGAATGAAAGGAACAACCGAATTTTTAATCAAGATAGGAAGGATATTCACTATATTTGGCAAAATACCATAGCCAACTTAGTTGAATCAGTACATCAACTCCTTAATCACCATCAAAACTCCCACCAAATATGGGATCAAGTGATGCAAATATTGAAGATTAAACATTCTAAGGGCAACCATATTAAAGGGAATGTGAGTATTAGTAATATGGATAGGACTAGAAATTTGCAACCTCCTCCTAAGGATTTTGGAAAATTCAATACTGATGGAGCCTCTAGAGGGAACCCTAGAAAATCTAGTGTGGGAGGAATTGGTAGACTTTCAGATGGCTCCCTGGTTTTTACTTTTTCTAAGAATTTGGGTATTCTTTCCAATAACCTTGCTAATGGGTATGGTATCCTCAGAGGCCTTTAGGAGACTACTAAGATTGGATGGGAAAATATGTTAGTTGAGTCTGACTCTCAACTTATGATTAATCTCTTGAAGACTCCTTCTAAGAATCATAAGGTGGATTGGAGAATAAAAAGAATTATTGAGAAGATTCAGTTAATCCAGATGGGATTTTTGAAAGTTGATTACAATCATGTGGTTAGAGATCAAAAAAAGAGTGTTGATGCTTTAGCTAATTGGGATTTGGACAAAGGTAATCTTACTTGTTATGGCCACCCTCCTATATGGTGGGCTTCTCAAATTAGGGAAGCTCTTATTTCTATCATTTCTTTGGATGGCTCCAGTTCTGAAGGTACCTAGTTTCTTCTTGTTATTTTTTGTTTTGCTTCTCATTGGTTCATTCAATTTTTTTTAGTTCCCTAGGTCATTCTATTCTTTATTTTGTTTCCTCTATTGATTCTTGCCTTAATAGTCTTCTGGTCTAGATAGGTCATTGTTTTGTTCATTGTTTTTTTTTTCTTTTTTCTTCTTTATTTTTTTTGTTTAGTTTTTTAAGGTGGGTGGGTTCTTTTGTTTTGTTTTTTTTTGTGTTCTTTGTGTTGTTTTTCATTGTTCTTGTGTTTTTGTTGTTTTTTTTTTTTTTTTATATTTTTTGTTATTGTTCTTGTGTTTTTTTCGTTCTTGTTCTTGGGTTTCTCTTTGTTGGTGTTATTTCGTGTTTTTATGTGTGAGTGTCTTCTATGTCTTTTGTTTTTTTTATTGTCTGTTGTTGGTTGTTTTTTATTTTTTATTTTATTTTATTTATTTTATTTTTTAGGTTTTTGTTGTGCTTATTTTTCATGTTTTTTTTGCGTTATGTCTTTGTAGTGTTCTGTTGTTTTTGTCTTGTTTGTGTTTTTTTATGTGGTTCTGGTGTTTTTCTATGTGGTTTGTGTTGTGGTTTCTTTTTACTTATTGTGCATGTTTGGTTGTGCTTTTGTTTTTGACACAATCAAGGAGCATGTTTTTTATTTTATTTTATTATTTTTGTTGTTATTTATTTATTTTTAAATTGGTTTTGTGTGTTTGTTTTCTCCTTGAGTATGTCAAAGGTGGTAGGCTAGGTCCGAGTCCTGGGCATTTTTGACGGAATGGATACCCCTGCCTCCTTGGGTCTTACCCGAAAGTGGCATCCCTTTTGGGATGTTTTCCACAAATAATAAAAAAAAATACTAGGGAAGGGCCAAGTGTATGAATTACCTCTTTTGAATCTTGAGTATAAGTTGAAGTGTTGCTAGAATTTAATGGAAATTTTGGCAACCTGCAAAAATTGAACACAACAAATAATGCATATCTAATTTATGGGGTTTGTTTGAGTGCAATGAGATGATAAGCTATATTTTTTGCTAATAATACCCCGTATTAAAAGAATATTGAGTATGTTTTCCTTCCTTGGAGTGTAAAAAAATATGATAAAGTTGCAACAGTTTGATAAATGGATTTGTTTTGTGATAGAAATTTGAAGTGTTTTGAGATGAAAATAAGGGTAAATTTGCCCTAAATGTTTCTTTAAGGATACCTAAAAATAATTAAAAAGTTCCTCCTATAATATTATTTTTGACCCATTGCAAAAATCACCAATGGTTTTGCCAAATTTTCCACTAATGCTAAATTCGTCATTGGGACCAAGTAGGGTGGCAAATTTGTTCCTAGGTAAGAATTTTGAGGTTTTGATGTCGGTTTTGGCTAGTTATGGTTGTGATTTTTGGGATGAATCTTGGTTATAATGACCTAATGTGATCTAGAAGGTCTGTGGATTGAAAAATTATAGGATTGAACCTCTAAAAATTGATTTTACCAAATTCACCATAGGGGTGGCGAATTTGGTCCAAGACAAGGATTTTAAGGTTTTGAGGTCAATTCTGACATGTTCTAGTTGTGCTTTTGATATAAAATATTCTAAGGATGGTCCTAATGTGATGTAAAAGGTATTTGGATCATAAAATCAGAGTATTTAACCACTAAAAGTTGGTTTTTCAAAATCACCATAAGGGTGGCAAATTTGGTTCTAGGAAGGAATTTTGAAATTTTAGGTTAGATTTAGGGCCAATATAAAAAGGGTTTTGGATGCAATTGATAGGGGTGGATCTTTGTGTATTATAGGAGGTCTATGTGTAGAGAAAAAAATGAATTAATACTCAAAAATAGATAATTAGAAGACTAAAATGTTATTAATAGAGAAAAAGAGTGAAATCCCAATGGGTCTACAAATCTAAGAAATTAGTTTCGTAAAAGGTTGTAAAATAGAAATAGAGGGTTAAGGAATGCTAAGTTAAGATAAAAAATACCTACCAACAAGATTGTAGGAGTGAATTAAAGGGATTGATTCAAGAATTTAATGAAATTATGTCAAGAAATTGCCCAAAAAATTGAAGTAAATGAATAATAACAAATAATCATGAGTATATGAAACTGATATTACATATAAAAGAAGCATAAATAGATGTAAAGTAAAGTATTATGCAATATTAAATGTCATTTATAACCAGTTTAAATCAATAGGCAAATTATCCTTTTAAATGGTGAGAGATTTTACATATGAGATTGAGAAATGAAATGTAAATGCTTGAAATAAAAGAGGTAGCATGTAAGAATGTTAAATCTATGGAAATAAAGTAGCATGGAAGGAAACAAAATAGATTATTATATTTTAGATAAGATATTAAACTTTTAGGCAATATATTAAAGAAGACTTCATACAAAATTTGTGAATGGAAATATAGCAAACATCCTACAAAATAGAGGATTAGAGTCAAAAACTATGGCAAAGGAGATGGCAAACTAAAAGAGCCTATGAAAGAAGTGTTAGAAGTGACAATAAGGATGAAAATATTGATGAAAATGTTGCTAAACATTGTTATATTTCTAAAAAAAATAGATTTAAAGATTTCCAAATAAGAAATTAGAGGTTCTATGATAAAATATTTAGCATATGAAACGAAATTCATAAAGGAAGTGGAAAATATTAAGCTAGAAATGATACAACCTATAGAACAAAATGTTGTGGAATCAAGGTGAAAGGAGAGAAAAAGGAAGCTATGAGAGCTTCCCTTATTGACTCCAATGGTGACCTCCTTGATCCCAAGTTCTTCCTAGCCTTGATTGGCTTGCTTCCCATGCTTGCAAAGAGTAATCAAATGATTGACAAGAACCTATGATATGATTGAGAAGAATTTGAAAGAAAGAAATGCTAATGCTAAGAGAATATGGATAGAGCTTTTTTATAGTATATTTCCTTGCCAAATTCCCACTCAATGAGGTCCTTCAATAGGATTTGGAGGAGGGATTGGAGAGAGAATTAGATAAGAATGAATTCAAACCAGAAAATATTAGATCTTACTGGAGCATGTAGGATTGATGGTGGAGGTAGAAAGATGTTTAATCCATGGCTACCTGATTGGTGTGGAATATTATTGGTCACTTTTCCAAATTTTCCACTATTGACTAAATTCGCCATAGAGGTGGAAAATTTAGTTTTTAGTGGTGAATTTTGTAAGGAGGTAAAAGTTTGACTTTTCAAATTTTCAAATTTGGATGTTTTCCAAATTCACCACTCTTGACCAAATTCACCATTGGTAAATTTGGTACAACTGGAGAATTTAGCTCTAGATAACATGTTTTATTTTTGTAGTTTTAGGCATCAATAAGAATCGAAATATAGGCATATTTATTCTTCCTGGAAAGCTCTTTTCAAGGGCTATCAAATGTTGGTGGTTTTGTGAAATTTAGAGATGATTTGATAGGTCAAAATATATCCCAAATATGACCTTACATTTTAGGGTTATAAAAACCCTAAATTTGGGTATGAGGATGATTGATTTGATTTTCTTGATAAAAAGGCTTGTGAAGACAAGGAAATTGATGAGTTTTGCTAGGAGTGGAAATCGATAAAATATAATAAAATTTGATGCCTAATTTGACAAGGTTAGGATGCCTTGATGAGGTGTTGTTTGATGTCTTAATTGAGGATGATGTTGGCTAGGTGTGTCAAAATTGGGTGTCTACACATAGATATATAAAATACCTTATACCTCCATTTGTAATTTAATGGAAGTAAAAATCAATGTAAATATATCTTCTAAATTTTATGTGTTGATTGTCTTTGGTCTTAACTTTACTATGTAAACCTAGGGTACTAGAATTTATCTATCTTCACCTTGTGACAATGAACACTCAATGATCTTCTTTGAATGGTACTCATCTATTATGGTATCTTGCTCCTTTAATGCACTTTGACTACTTTTGCACTCATGATTTACTAGAGATATGCTTCCCATATACATGCTCTTCCCTATGATGGCTATTAATATGCTTGTCCTTCTTGAAATAAGTATCAATTGTCACTTTAAATTGCCTAAGACCTTGCATATTCTCATTAGGTGATGTAGGGCTATTATTAACCTTATAATATGTTACTCCAAACGGTAGGCCTATGAATTATTCTTGAGTGTTGGAAAAAGTTTTGAGCATTGAAAATGCTCATTCATGAACACTAAAATAATGATGAGGGTGTTACTCCTTTTGAGCGCTCTTTGATTTCTTTTGCAAGTGTTAGAAAACATAGATGCCTCTTTCGCCTTTGTGCCAAGTGGTATAAGATACATATCTCTATTAGGGCAAGGGAGGCATTTATTTGCATGCACTCAAGCTCCTAAACACATCTTATCACCTTAGTGCACTTTCAATCCTTTTGCATTTTGTATCAAGCTCTTTATAGTGTGCATATTTATTTCTCCTCAATGTATGGTATCTCTTATTCTACGATGATGGCTCTTACTTGAAGTTAGTGGCTCTTGCTATGATAGGTTATAGCTTACTTCAATGAAGGAAATTCATCCAAGATCTTTCCTACATATTCTTAGGTAATATTTAATGATACCTCTTTCTTTGCACTTAAATTTTGGCCACTTATGTTATGTAATATTTGTGCTATTCTTATTCTCACTTGTGCTCTTTACAATGATTTTATATTAATTAAACTCCTTGAATGATGTAGCTTCATTCCTTTGTACAATTTAGGCATTGAATCTGGTTGCTTTGGCACTGTATTCTATGTTTGTATACACCTTTGAAACCTTAGCTTATGAGCCCTTTAGATGGCTCTACTTCTTTTCTATGTGTTTTTCTCCTTAAACTTGATGATTAGATCCCTTGTAGACTATCATATGCTTGTTGTTTTGTGTATTTAGACACTCTAGAGTTTTTCTATGTTTTGCTATGTAGAATACGATGCAATACTATAAAAAAATCTGCCTTCAATTGCACCAAAAACTTAATATTTTATAGTCCCTTTTTGAAGCTTTCTTGCTTCTTTGATATAATGGATTCCTTCTTCAATATTTGAAGGTTATATATTTTTTTTTTGTGGCTTCTCCTTACCACAAAATGCTATAGGTGTTATGTGTTTAATATTTATAGAGCGAAAAAAGGGTGCACCTAGAAAGGGAAAATGAGATGCATCTATTGTTCTACTTGATTCAAAACACTACGAAAGAGACACTTCAAACAAGCATAAAATAACACATATATGAAAGAAATGGGCAGTTCTCATTATATTTATATAAATTTCAAATAAGTAGTTATAAAGTGTCTCCTTGAGGGCTTTCAATTGATACACTCAATACAAAAATCAAAGGATCAAATCCTTCCAAGAATCCAAGGCATGCTTCCAATGTCATCCTCGCACTCACAATTGAGATGAGTGGGCTCCTAATGCCATCTCAAATTGTTTTATCACTGTGAAAGCTTGCTGCTCATTCCTTATGCACTATGATACCTGGATCTACACAAAAGAAACTAAAATTGATTAATAGCATGTGCGGATTAAGATGAAACCATGAAGGTGCATGCATCAATAAGCTTGAAAGAGGAAAAGTGCAATAGACTATTCAAAATTGCTCCAAATGCTAGAAAATGTGATATCTAGGAATATTATGTGCTCTGTGACTAATATAATAAAAAAATTAAATAAATAATTCCTACATTTGTGGTTGTCCTGGGGTGTGGCATTTAGACCTGCAACTCCAAAAAACATGATAATAGAGGCAATACAACTCCAAATTTCACCAAATTTGAACAAAGAGCATATAATATGGTCTAGAAACTATCTATATGAAAATAGTAAATAAGTTACACTACAATTTATGGTTTTCATAGGGTGAGGCATTTAGGACTACAAAACAGAAAAATCATGATAACTAATTAAAAACAACTCCAAATTGGACAAAATTTGAACATCAAGCATGTAATGTAATCTAGAATAGACCTATGCAAAAATAGTAATAAAATTGTGTCCCAATTTGTGGCCATCACAGGGTATGATGGTTAGGACTATCACAATTTGGGGGCCACATTGGGATGGGATGGCCACCAAATATGCTATTTTTCTACCACCAATTCCTCTGGGAATTGATCCAAAATACTCTCAAGGGTATTATAAATAAATTTGGGGATAGGATTCACTCAAATGGATAGGTTTTGTAAATAGATTTGGAATTTTGTAGTCACTTGAAAACCTCCTTCGCTAGCTAGAGATCTCAAGGGAAAATGTACAATATGATGGGGGGAAATATCGATAGCACTTTGTGGTCAAATATGTAAAGAATCCTCTTAAAAATTAGGTGAAATTGATCCAATTTATAGCCCAAGAGGGTATTTGGTTAAATAGGCATGCGAGGACATGCGAGGCTAGGGTCACCATGTGTTGTAGGGAGAAGGAACCTCTTTTTTTGACCTCCAATATGAAATGTGTCATGAGAATTATGCACCCTCTCACTAGCATGCTTGAATAGGCAAGATAATGGCAGTTTTTGGGTGCCATTTGTCCCAATTTTGACTTTTTGGGGGTCAAATATCATGGTCGTCCCACCCAGGGATGATCGCTAGTGGTCATCACTAGGTGGGATGACCATGAACTATGGCCATCCTAGGGTGGGACGACCATGCCTACATGTCCCAAAACTTCTAAAAAGTGGGGTAGAACCTTCCAAAAATGGTTAGGACCAATATGTAACCTTTAAGGGTTGCCCAAGGGGGCCATATGGTGTCAAATTAGATAATGTCTTGGTCGTCTAATTGGATTGACATGATTTTAGTGTCTACAAATTCCCCTTTTTGAGATGTGTTGTGTGCAATACAGTGCTGAGCAAAAAATAGATAACTAAAATGTAAAATTATTAAGGTTATTTAGTAAACCAACTTTAGATGCCTTAATCATGGAAATAGCATGCGTTGTTGGATCATTGCTTTTCACGAGCTAAGGAACTCTATTCAAGTACAACCTTTTAATGTCTGGTTTACCTGATCTTGGAAATTTGTCAGCCATAAAGAAGGTGGGGCCTATGTTCCTTCATGATTCTATAATTCCAAGATTTGGTTTAATTTAAATTTTAACTTGTTTTCTACCCTAAGAAAAGGTGTGATTGTCTTTGTCAATGATTCGTTGGATGAACACAATTTGCATGATTGAGTGTTTGATTGTTTATTTTGACTATGAATTTATTAAGTATGACTACCCCATCAAGATATGAGTTGATGAGGGAATGAACAGTGATAAAAGTGATGAGTCACTTGACCTATATGACTTGGTTAGGGTTTCCTTCAATTTTACCCATTGCAAAATGGAGCATTTTTGTAAGGATTATGATGATTTTGTTGATGTTTAATGGAAAAAAATAATTGAATACCTCATTACCATGGAGTGGTACACACACAATGGAATTATTAGGGATTGAATTAGGGATATTTCCATTAATCCATGATAAATTTAAGTTCATCTTGATCTAGATTGGATTTTGACCATATTTGACTTATTTTTGGTGGGTTTTGGACCCTTTTTGCTACCTCTTTGGGCTATTTTGAGGTGGTTTTTTAGGGGCCACCCTAGGGTGGGATGGCTTCATATGGCCGTCCCAAGGTGGGATGGTTGTCCAATTGGCTGACTGTCCCACCCAGGGATGACCATGCCTCTTGGAGGGTTATTTAAGCTCAAAATTTAGAATTTGGGCCCGTTTATGTATTTTTGATTTTGTAGTTTGAGAGGTGAGGAGTAGGAGAGTGATTTTTCAAAGTGAAGGCACTTTCAATAAAATCCTATGGTAACCATGATCCATATTGCGTACTTGATGAGTGGCAGAGCTGGTGCGAGATGGGTAAGGACTACATTTGCTCTTATACCTTACTAAACTAGAAATTGTAATTATTTTTGTTTTTTCTCACAAAACATACTAAAGTTCAGTAAATAAACCTTAGTAGTGGTATTTTGCAATAATTTGTGCTTTATTTTTTAATTTTGTGCATTTTTGTTGCTTTATTTTACTTTTTTAGGGCAGTTGTTGACTATTTTTGTGGTTGGGAAGGCCAATTTTGGCCCAATTTGGGGGCCATCCCTGGGTGTTATGGCCACCAATTTGGGGATTATACATAGGTTGGAAAACCATGACTTGGCCTGAAAAAAGGGCATTTTTTGATGTTTTTGGGTGACATTTTGCTTATTTTTTGCTTTGTTTGGGTTTTATTTTTAAATTTCCTTACCCATACTAGGTGGTTAATAGTTGGTATCAATTTCCAACCCTCTTTAGGAAAAATCATGGTCTACTGATAGAGGAGAATTATGAATGGCTTGACACCATTGGCCTCAAGCAAGTGACGTGACTAGATCCAATGATGGGTGACAGGGCCTACCTGACTACACTGATAGATCTATGGAAAACATGCACTAAGACCTTTCTTTTACCTAATGGGGAGATAACAGTAACCCTAGAGGATGTATACCATATTCTACATATTCCAATGGAGGGGAGGCCTATTGTATCCACTTGATGGGATCTTAGAGATATAATTTTGGAGAGATACTTTAGATGTGACTGACCTAAGACATTGCAAGATTTACCTATCAGAGTCATCCTAGTGGACTTATGGTATGATGTAGAGGTCTTACAAGTGAGATAAGCCTTGCTAATGACACTAATCTCTAACATGCTACTACCAGATTCATTAGGAGCCAGGTTCCAATGGAACCTGATGGAGTTAGTTTTTTCATTGGTGGAGTGCACCACCCAAAGACTGTTGGTGATGGCATGGGGCACTACCTTATTGGAATAGCTATATTATGAGTTGTATAAGATCCACTATAATAGGTGAAATGGGATAGGTTCTAGCTTTTATTATAGGTATGGGGATGACAACATATTACCATGGATCGACCATAGGGGCTACCTCGGATGATGCAAGCACAACTCATGGATAGGGAGAAAGGATATGGGATCCTATGTAAGCGAGATCAAGATAGGGGTAAAATGCATCCTAAGGTAGGTTTAATTGAGAACTATGCCAATTAATTTACATAACTCAAGGTAAATGCCATTATCTATTGACCATACATATATTGTTTAGTATGTCATGAGGCTGAAGCATAGCTATGGTAGGTACAATGAGGGAGGTGGCTAGTTGGTTGGCATGGGATAGAGCGATAGTACTTTCCATATGATTGGGTTCTATGGTAGTTTGGACTACACCAGGGGTTACCTAGTGAGCTATTTATCTATCTATGTTGTAGTGATGAGAGGATATTGGATTGGCCTATAGTGGAGGGTATTGGGGAGGATGCTGATCCTACAAATACTACCATTGAGGGGGATAATATTGGGACCATAGTAGAGTATGATGCCTAGTGGGTGATGCATCGATGGTGCGAGGATAGACTACTAGGGTGTGAAATGGTTGTAGGGATAGAGGAGGCTCATGAAGAGGATCCATATGAGGCTCTAACTAAGGAGGATCCAAGCTTGGCAGAGTGAATGGATGAGGAGGTAAAATTAGTAGAGCAACATGTACATCATTGTATAGATGATAAGTGTATGGAAAAAATATATACAAAGGGCTAGCAGGTGGACTATGATTAGGATGATTGGGAGGATCAATGATTGTAGGTACAATTGGCAACATGAGATGCCACTATTTTTGACCTGTATGGTGAGTTGATCAAAGGGAGCCATGAGTAGAAGGATTACATAGATGAGAGGGCTCTCTTATAGGCACAAGTGTAGAGTGCATAGGTAAAGGTGGATAGGTACACATAGGTGATTAGGGGATATGAGACTAGTCTTGTAGAGCAAGCAATAGAGATAGCCATGCTTCGATCATAGGTCACCTCAGGTAGCTCAAGCTAGGGACATCCAATAGTAGTGAGGTATCTAGACTATAGGAGGAGGTGGCATAACTCCAGGTATTATTAGGGGACTTCCAAGGTCATCATTGAGAGGAGCTATCGTATACCTAGGATTTGGAGGATGAGGTAGTCCACCTTAGGGGGAACTTACTAGCCCATCCTTCTACTAGTAGATCCTAGTAGAGTAGGAGTGGTATAGGGTAGTCATCTATGAGTATGGGGGCCCCCAGCTCCACACATAGGGTAGAAAATATATGGGTAGCATATCTTGGTGTTCTCAATGGATGAAGTCTGAGGGTGGGGGTGAGAGTCACGGTGCCAGTCCTACACGACCATGGCCTTTGGGAATCTATGACTCTTTTTATATTTTGGGGGTATGAGGTTTGAGGACTCACTTTATTGTAGAATATGGGAAATTTTGTGGATGATGATATAAATTTTACACCATACATATACATATATATGAGTTATTATTATTATCATCATGTGTTTCCTTATGGATTTATTGGATGTATGCAATGCTTATGTTTGCTTTTACTAATGCTTTTATGGATGCATGTAGTGTAATATGATGTGTTTGATGATATGGATATGTGTATATGCATAATGAAATGGATGAGTTGTTGATCTATATGATGAAATGTGGATACTAGTTGACACATTATGTTAGCACCATAGACTATATAATATTCATCGATTTATTTGTAATGTTATCATGAGACTATGTAATAGATTTGTAAAAAAGTAAACTGACATACATGTGATAAAATGGAATGAATAATAGGATGTTATATTATATCTTTGAGATTTTCATGAGACTCAAACACTCTAATTAACTAATCAAAAGTTATATATGTGAGACAAACAAAGTCTCCCCAAGATCGAAGAATGCTCCACAAGATCAATCACACACATAAAAGGAAAAAACCACAACACCAATATTAAGTGGTAAAACCCTACTTCAAATGAAAAAGGAAAACATCCACTATGAATGTCACTATATTACTCATTTGATTCAACAGTACAAGAATTCTTCAATGTTATGTAACAATATGCATCAACATAACCTACAACACAAGTCAATATGATAAGATACGATAAGATATGATAATATGTAGTAGAAAACACCCATATTTAAAGATAAGCTTTTCTACTACGACCCTAAATATTATCACAATCTAATCTTATCACAATCTATCAAATGTTAGAAAGTTTTTTAGTTACTTTTTAATTTTATCACAATCTAATATTTGAGATATGTGATAAGTGGCATCTATCAGATATTAGAAAGTGACTAGTTACTTTCTAATATTTTCTAGAAAAGGAAAATAACATTTTTCCAATAAATTAAATATTCCTAAGCACCCTTATTTAATTTATTCATTGGGTGGGAATATTTTTACATAGAATTATTTTCTAAATATTATTCTTTAGACTTTATATTTTAGTCTAAGAATAATTTACACAATGTTGCATTACATATTCCAACAATCCCTCTTAATGCAATATTGGGGAAAGGAATTATGAGAAAAAGAAACATTCTCCCCCTAAATATACAAACGAGGATGAGAATCAAATGAGTAATATAGTTACAATGAGCTTCTATGACCAAGAGTGGTCTATAATAAGGCACCAATACAAAATGGGTCAAAATAAGACTACAAGCCCCCAACAGAGTAGCTTCAGATACAAGCAGCTTACAAATTCGTCCATCAACCACAAGTGGTTGCAAATGACAAGAAGAAAACATCACAAGGGTGTCTTCGATAAACCTACAAAACCCCAAATGGAAGTATTTGCAAGCTAAAAGCAGCTCAATGGAAGATCAGTTAGATACATCATCATAAATATATTCACCACAACATATATGAATATCCAAAGATGATAACAAAACTGATCTAACAAATAGTGGACTATAAGTCATCACAAAAATATGCCAAACCATACTTATAGTCACGTGCTATATAGTTGATCAAAAAAATATCATGTACAAAGTTGCATAAAGCAAACAAGGAGTACCATGATAATGCAAACTCTAAAGTACCATGTACAAAAGTAGCACAAGGCTAACAAAAAGTACCATGTACAAGAGTTGCATAAGGTATATGAAAATAATAAAGTGTGCACACTGGTTGCATAAAGCCAACCATAATATATCATGTACAAAAATAGCATAAATGCTAACAATAAAGTACCATGATAAACCAATTGCATAATGCCAACTACATAAAAAAACATATACAAAGTTGTACAAGGCAACAAGAAAGTACCATGTAAAAGAGTCACATAAAGCAATTGCATCATATGCCATAATTACACAATGCCATCTACAAAGTAACATGTACAAAAGTTGCACAAGGCAAATAAGAAAGTACCATGTTCAAAAGAGATGCAAAAAGCAATTATACCACCAAAGATCAACTCATATATATATCACAAAACACCTCATAAAGATGAAGTTGTCATCACACAAGTGTAACTACACTTCATTCCCCCTTGAGGACAAATTCACCAAACCAAGTGAGTCTCTCAACTTACAAAACTGCTCCTTGGGAAGAGGTTTGGTGAACAAATCAAAAGAATTAGAAGATGACGGAAAATACTCCAACTGAATAGTCCCATCCAATACTTTCTCTCTGATAAAATGGGCTTGGATTTCAACATGCTTTATCCTTTGATGCATTACAGTATTTTTAGCCAAGACAATAGCTAATTGATCATCATGAAATATAATCATGAACTACTATAACCATCTTGCAATAAACAACTATAACCATATTGCAATTGAATAAACCAAGATCAACTTGCAAGAGATTAACTTGCAATAAGAAGGTAACTAACCATAACAATTATCTTGCAACAAAATAAACTAACTTGAATTGAACCATAAAATATTTGTTAAATGTTAGATAGTCAATAAGTTAGTAAGTTAGTGTTCATTTTAAGGTTTTTCTATAGCCTAATTAATTGACAATTCATCTCACCCAAGGTCAACCAAGCTACCCAAAATGGTACAGGTACGAGGACCCAAAAAGGACTTGCTACCAATAGAGCAGATTCTTTTGGATTCAATAAGTGTTTAGTAAATATAAACTGTGTTGCAAGATTAAGTAAATTTTAATTAAATACTAAAGTTGTGGTTAGTAAGTTGATTCATTTTTAACCTTCTTGGTTAATATGAAAATTAATAAATTGCAAGTTAGTTGGTTAGTAGATTGTTTAGTTGAAAATTAATATGAAAATTAATGAAAATTAATATGAAAATTAATATGAAAATTAATGAAAATTAACCTTCATTTTTAACCTTTTAGATTAGTTGAGATGCAAAATGTAAGAAAGATGAACAAGAGATAGTGGAGACACAAATACACACACACACACTCTCTCTCTCTCTCTCTCTCTCACTCTCACTTTCATTCTCTTTTACTTTCATAATGAGAGATACAAGTTACATTAATTTATAGTATTTTTCAAGCAAACACTAGAGAGAGATTAGAAAAAAATAATAAAAATAGGGGAAGAGAGTGAAAATTTGATCTGAAATTGCCTTGTATACTCCAAAACATACTTGGATAACCTTGTAAAACAAGCAAACTCACAAACAACCATTGTTAATGTGAGACAAAAAAATATTGCATTTTAAGGAGAATAATAATAATTTTTAATACAAAAAATTACTTAAAAAATGCAATTAAATTAATAAAATTTATTTTATTAACAAAAAAAATGGCATGAAAAAGTTTAAAGATTTTTATAAAGCAAAACTTTTCAAAAAAACAAAACTGTTTTTTTTTTTTTTTATATATAAAAAGCAAAATTGTTTTTTTTTTTTTTTTTATAAAGCAAAACTGTTTTTTTTTTTAAAACAAAATTGTTTTTTTTTTTTTTATATAAAGCAAAACTGTTTTTTTTTTTTTTTTAAAAAACAAAATTGTTTTTTTTTTTCATAAAACAAAACAGTTTATATATATATATATATATATATATATATATATATATATATATATATATATATATATATATATATATATATATATAATTATAGATTTAAAATGAAAATACTGTTTGTAGAAAATCTAACAACTAGATCTAAAAACATAATAAATCTATAAACCCTAATGGTAGATTTGTAAAATAAGTTTACATAAAATACCCAAATATCAAATGTATGCAAAAAAAAAAAAAATACCTTAACGAGTTTTTCACCTCAAAGGATTAAAGACACTTTATGGAGATCCCAACCACTTTGATACCAAATGTGAGACAAGAAAAGTGTCCCCAAGATCGAAGAATGCTCCACAAGATCAATCACACACATAAAAGGAAAAAACCACAACACCAATATTAAGTGGTAAAACCCTATTTCAAATGAAGAAGGGAAACATCCACTATGAAGCTCACTACATTACTCATTTGATTCAACAATACAAGAATGCTTCAATGTTATGCAACAATATGCATCAACATAACCTACAACACAAATCAATATGACAATATACGATAAGATATGATAATATGTAGTAGAAAACACCCCTATTTAAAGAGAAGTTTTTCTACTACAACCCTAAATCTTATCACAATCTAATCTTATCACAATCTATCAAATATTAGAAAGTGCTTTAGTTACTTTCTAATTTTATCATAATCTAATATTTGAGATATGTGATAAGCGGCATCTATCAGATATTATAAAGTGATTAGTTACTTTCTAATATTTGCTAGAAAAGGGAAATAACTTTTTTTCATAAATTAAATATTCCTAGAACCCTTATTATATTTATTAATTAGGTGGGAATATTTTCACATAGAATTATTTTCTAAATATTATTCTTTAGACTTTATATTTTAGTCTAAGAATAATTTACACAATGTTGCATTACATATTCCAACAATATACTAACTATGCAAGACTTTTTGACAAGGTATGAATTGGCTAGGATGGCCAAGATACTCAATATCCCTGTGTGTGCAAGTGAGTTCATTGTTATGATACATATAAAGTTACCCCAATGACAAACAATATTGATGTAACCCATTTGTACTAAATATCACCCTATAAGTATCATGATCCAAGGCTTTGTACATAGTTGGATTACACCACTAGGTAGTACAGGCCACAAAAAGCTAGCTCATCCACATGCAAAAATTGGTCCCTAAAAAAGTAAGATGCTAATGTGATAGACATATCATCATGTGTAAGGATACCACCATTGCTAGGTAGAATTGATGCGACCTAATCTGTAATGAGGATCACCTCATGGTTTTTCAAATGTTGATAATTCTAGGGATTCAAGTTCAGTACTCCCATCTTTTATTTTATTTTATTTGGGATACTTTCTCATACCTAGTGATACAAATCACTATTTATTTTGTATTTTGTTTTCTTTGAGAAAGGGATTTGTTCAGTGACAAAAATTACTACTTATTTTGCTATTGATTTTTGCTTTTTAGGAATTTGCTTATTGAAGTTGTGAAAACCACTATTTATTTTAGGGAATTGGGTAGGTAGTAGCTTTTCCTTTTGTCAATTATTAGCATTTTTAAACCATTCACATAAGGGGATGAGCAAGGTAAATTTTCACTTAAGGTAACCTAGACCTCTTGTAGGTTTCATATTTCCTTCTACAAAACTTGTATTTAATGTGAAAATGTATTGGGATTTTGATGTATACAAGGTACAACCAGATCAAGACTCTACCTGCTAAAAATTAGGTTAGATTTCTATAAAATTTGAAAAGAAAATTAGAGATGGATGAGTGACCAAAAACCCTAAATGACACCCTAGAACAAATGACTATGTGAAGGGAAACATACATAAATATGAAAGGTTATAAATGTGGATGGAGATGATCAATGTAATATGGAATGATGTGAATAATAACTTTGATAAAATTGATTTTTAATGAAGATTAATGTACAATATTGGTGCTAGTATGAGCAAATCAAAAATGTAAAATACAAAATGTAATTATGGGTATGCCTAATGCAAGTGATTTTCTAATGCAACTGTATGCAATGTGATGTAATGCAATATTTTTGTATTTTTATTGTTTTAATACTATTTTTAAATTTTGATTGATATGTGTATATACATTTTTATAAATGGGTTTATTGGATACCATTGGGGTATTTTGGGTGACCAAAGAGTTTTTGGATACCTTTGGGGTTTTTTGGGTGATCAAAGGGTTCATATATACCTTTGAAGTGTTTTGGATTGACCAAAGGGTTTGTAGAAACCTTTGGAGCATTTTGGATTGACCAAAGGGTTCATAGACACCTTTGGAGAATTTTGGGTTGATGAAAGGGTTCATAGACACCTTTGGAGAATTTTAGGTTGACCAAAATGTTTGTAGACATCTTCATAGAAGTTTTGGTTTACCAAGGGGTTTGTAGATATCTTTGAAGCATTTTGGGTTGACCAAAGGGTTCATAGACACCTTTGGAGCATTTTGGATTGACCAAAGGGTTTGTAGATATCTTTGGAGCATTTTCGGTTTACCAAAGGGTTTGTAGACACCTTTGGAATATTTTGGATTGACCAAAGGGTTCGTAGACACCTTTGGAGTGTTTTGGGTTGACCAAAGTGTTTTTAGACACCTTTGGAGTGTTTTGGTTTGGGGTTGACCAAAGTGTTTGTAGATACCTTTGGAGTGTTTTGGATTGACCAAAGGCTTCATAGATGCTCTTGGAGTATTTTGGGTTGAAAAAAGGGTTTTTATACACCTTTGGAGTGTTTTGGATTGACCAAAGGGTTCATAGACACATTTGGAGCATTTTGGGTTGACCAAAGGGTTCATAGACACCTTTGGAGTATTTTGGGTCCAATATGACTAGTGATGATGAATGGACCTAACTAGTTTACCACAAACTTATCTCGTACATGGGGTGGTAAGTTGGAATTTTGTTGGTTTTCCTTCAAAAAAATATCACCAACCTAAAAGTCTCTAGGATGGACTTTCATATTGTGGGATCTATTAATATGCTCTTGATAAATGTGTAGGTGTTGGAGAGCATTGACATGTTGTTCATCAAGCAATTTAGTTGATATAGGCAAGCCTATTGTGCAGTATCATCATCGATGAACTCTTGCATGGATATGTGTAATGATGGAATTCCTATCTCTAGAGGTATGATTGCATCAACACCATACACTAGTGAAAATAAAATTTCCCTAGTGGGTGTATGAATACTAGTGCGGTAGGCCCATAGAGCAAGAGGTAATTGTATATGCCAGTATTTGTGATTCTCTTTGACAATTTTATTGAGAATAGCAATCACTATTTTGTTTGATCCCTCAAATTTTCCATTTTATTATGGAAAATAGGGCATAGAAAAGTTGCGTTGAATGTTATTCTTTGCTATTAAAGCATGCACATCTTTGTTCTTGAAAGGTGACCCATTATCTAAAATTATCTTGGATGGAATACCAAAACGATAGATGATATTATGTAATATGAGCTATGCAATGCGAGGTCCAGTCATAGTGGTAAGGAAAATTGCTTCCACCCATTTTGTGAAGTATTTGGTGGCTATAATGATGAATGTGTGATGGTCTGAGGAAGAGGGAGATATTTTCCCAATTAAATCAAACCCCTATTGCAAAACTAGTCAAACCGATTGAATCAGTTGTAAGGCCTGAAAAGGTGCATGTGTCAAGTTAGCATGGTGTTGACACTTGATGCACTTCTTAACATATGCACAAAAATCTTGCTCTAAGGTTGGCCAATAATAGCCCATGTGGAGAATATGCTTTACGATGGTAATACCACTAAAATGGCCACCACATGTACCATCGTGTGCTTAGGCGATCACCCAAAATGACTCTTGATGCTCTAAGCCACGAAGGAGGATACCCTCATAGCTTCAATGATACAAAATATCTCTCATTAAGACATAATTTTATGCTTTTTTCTTTGAAGTTCATTTGATGGCATACTATAATCTAGAAGGGATACTACCAAGTTTTAAGTAATATTTGATTCGAGTAGACAAATCCTGATTTGAGGAAGCCTCAATCATATGAATTACCTGATCCTTTTGAAGTTCTTCTCAAGAAAATTCTAATTAGGAAAGAACTTGTAAGTATAGTGTTGTGCTACTATCAAAAAGGGTTTGAGGAAATAAAGTCTCCCAAACGACATTATTCAAGTTATTATGAATTTGTAAGAACCATTCCCGTGAAGTTTCAATTTGAATCATGTGGATTTTTGGCATGGATTTAATGTTCCCACACTCAATCATAGATTGTGAAATAATTTTGACCTGAATGGTTGTCATATCGTTAGTAGGGTTCTACGGTATTAAATACCCCAAGGAGGCCATTATATCCACAAAATGGTTAGATGATCGATGGAGTGCCTCAATATCGTACCATTCAAATTTTATCAGAATTTTATCCACAAGGGCTTTGTAGGCTTGCAAGACTATATATTTGCATTGGTAAATCACATTGACTTAGTTCATGATGAGAAAGAAATCGCTAAAAATTTTGAGCTTGGTTATTTTCATGGTGACTGTCGTTTAAAGGCCTATGAGTAGAGCTTCATACTCAGTATTGTTGTTGGTGCATGCAAAATAAAATTTGAAATATAAGGGTATTGGAGCCCCTTGAGGTGTGAAAAACATGATTCCTGCACCACCCCCTTGCTCATACTTGGAGCCATTAAAAAGTATAGTCATACTGGTCTGTGATTTAGGCTCTTCAAAATTAGGTGATTCTGATATTTGAAATAATCCATCATTGGGAAGCTCTATGTTAAGAGGTTGATCATCCTAGAGAGGGGCCTATATGATTTAATTGATACTGACCTTATCTTTAATTGATTTTATTCTATGAACTCATGTTTAAATTCTATTAACAACATGATCCATTTCACCATGCTACTGTTATGATAAGTACAACTCATCATGTATCACAATGGATTCTCTTTAGATACTACATACATTGTATGATTGAGCATGTAATGGCATATATTTTTAATGGTAAAAACCACTACTAAGCATAGATTCTCAATGTATGCATATTTAGTTTCATAACTGACCAAGGTGCGTCTAAGGTAATAAGTAGCTTTATCTTTATGTAATTCATTCTTTTGGGTTAGCATGATGTCCAATGCAATCTTAGTGGCTAAGATGTATAAGTAGAACAACACTCCTAGTCTAGGCGGAGCCAATACTGGTGGTGAATCTAGATATTGTTTAATATCCTCAAAGGTAGCCTGACACTCATCATCCTAATGGAATGCACCCTCCTTGTGTAACAATTTTTTCATGGGTCAACACTTATCAGATAACTACACTATGAAGCACTTGATAGATGTAACCTTATACTACATAATCTGTAGCTGCTTGATGGTAGTTGGAGGAGGCATCTCAAGTATTATCTTGAATTTTTGGGGTCATATTCTATACCTCCTTTAGAGACTATGAATCCCAAGATTTTTCTATATGTGACATTGAAGACACACTTCTTGGGGTTCAGTCTCACATTGTGCTCTATGAGGCAATCGAGAACTTTGCACAAGATATCGAGATGCTCATGGCATAAAAAAATATTTGGCTAATAAGTCATCCATGCAATATTCCAAAATTTTATGCATGTAGTCATGTAAGATGTATATCATGCCCCGCTGGTAGGTAGTGTCAGCATTTTTGAGGGCAAAAGGCATGATCATATAGCAAAATGTCCCTTAAGGCATTATGAACACCATTTTGAGTTGGTCTTTTGGATTGATACGAATTTGATTGTATCAAAAGAAACCATCCATGAGGAATAAAATTTTGTGGCCTACTATTGCATCTACTAGGGCATCAAATTTTGACAATGAGAACTCATCCTTAGGACTTGCTTTGTTTAGATCTTGAAATTCGATGCAAATGTGAATCCTCCTATCAGGCTTCTTGATGGGAATCATGTTGGACAACCATGGCAAATAATCCACTGATATGATGAAATTAATATCCAATAGTTTTTTTAGCCCATATTTTACCATCAGGGCTACTATCGGATGTATTTTGCATAGATTCTACTAAACTGGCTTACCATTTGGGTCAAGCATCAGATTATGCATGACTAGATTTGGATCAAGTCCTTGCATGTATTTGTACAACCATGCAAAAGCTATATTTTTATCTTTGAGAAGAGCTATGTAATCGAATTTATTAGAGAAGGATAAGATTTTCTCCAAATTTATACATTGAGGATTCTTAGAATCTGAGCCAATATATTTATCAATTGTTGGCTCAATTGACATATGTGACCCCTCTTCCAACTAGTGTGGAGTAGGGATCATATGGATGTCGTTAGCTGGTTTGATGTCATTCATTGGAAATTATGGTTCAACCTTAGCGTGAAAGACATATTGAGTAGGCCTTGGAGATAAATGGAATGATTGTAATATCTCATCGCAAGGCCAATACTTGAAATGCGATGGGAGATCATCTCTTTGATTAAAGTTGATTACCCCCAAGTCGAGGTGTAGTGGCTTTGATGGGTTATTCAGATCTTGTAGGGGTACAAAAATGTCTATGGAAATCATGTTTATGAATGGATGATTTCCTCTAGGTGGCTAATGGGGTCTATTAACATTAGGTCATCACAAGACTTATGGATGTGGTTGTGGTTGATGTGGAATAACCGAAGATGGTTTATGTGGCTTTGGGTGAGATTGCTCCTCTTCAAGCAGAAACTATCACCAAATATGGTGTTGTAATGGTAACATACGTATATAACCCTCGTGTTCATCTTCCAACATGATGATCACACATATTTGATGTGCAAACTAGAAGAGGTGATATATGCCACTTTGTAATATGACTCATCATAATATTTCCATTCATAGGAAGACCCTTGATCCTCTTCCTCACTATCATGTGGAAAGGTATGTAAAATTTCACCTCTTTCATAGGATTGGTTGAAATTGTGAGATATCTCTTGATCTCTGATGGGTGTAGGGAAGTAGTATTCTATAAAATAGGCTCAATTAGGGTTTGTGTAGGGATAATGTGCAAGCTCATCCTTATAATTTAGGCTTAAGTTTTCTAAACTATCAATGAGGACCTTGAGAGATACAAGTTTTTTGTATCCCAAACTAGACTTATCATATGGCATTTGATACCATGGCTAGTAAGGAATACAAGTGCTTTACTCATACAAACTAAAATCATAGTCATGCTAGTTGTAGATATGAAGATATCTCATGGCAAATTCAAGATTGGACATGTAGTTAATATCCTCAAAAAAAGGCTCTTCATCCTCTTCCTATAGCTGATAGGATTCTATGCTATATTCAAGGCCCCCATAGATGAAATTCATTTGATTTAAGGATAATCCTAGGGGTACAATTATGCATATGGGAAGACGACGTTGACCCATATATTGCATTGTTTCAATGGCAAGAGTTGTTATGATGTTTCTAACCAGGTATTCTCCTAAAATAATGGTAGCTAGATGGACTATGACTTGTGGCAGTGGAGAAATGGGGGACAAGAATGAGGCTTGATTCAATTCGATGTTTACCTTACAATGTGGTTCCTCGTTCGCTAGACTAGGAATATATTTTATGGATATGGCGGATATGGTTGGGGGGATCTCATCAATAGATCTTTTCCCCATATTTCTCAATGAAGGATTTGAAAATTACAAAGGTATATCTAGCGGTGCTCATGACAAGGATGGTATGGCAAAATATGGTGATGGATTGATAGAAAGTGATAGTAAAGGATTTGGACCTTGATTGGATGTATTCAGTTGGAAATCCAAATGGGTTGATGACAAGGTCAACTTGAGGATTTACTGCACCAAGTTGTAGTATTTTAAGGGCTCAAGGTCTACAGAGACAACATGTACTTACCCTTCATAGGTGTACTTTAGAAATTGATGAGTGATGGATGGTACACACTTCATGTCCCTAATCCAAGGTCTACCTAGCAAGATGTTGTAGGTCATTTTATCCTCCAAGATGTGGCATAGTGCTGGTATGGTCTTTTGTTCCATTTGAATGGACAAGACTATGGTGCCAACCATTGAGCATATATATTTGTTAAATACTCGAAGGGTATAGGTGGATGTAATAATATGGGATGTGAAAATCCCTAGATGTTTGAGAGTGGTTGTGATGATAATGTTGCTGGAGGAACAAACATCAATCAAAACTCTTTTATAGGGAATTCCATTTACACATGCAATGATGTGCAAGGGAGGATCCACCATGTCATTTGGTATGATTTTGAGTTCATCCTCACGAAAGGTTATCACTATATTTGTGCACTATCGAACATGCCCCATGAAATTGTTAAAAAAGTTAGACTCCTAGGGTTGTTACTCAATTGAGTTGAGGATTTCCATTAGAGATTATCAATGAGGTGGTGATTGCTGAATAAGATCATAGATGGAAAGCCAATTCATTGTTATTCTCAAGATATGATAAAGATTTATATTTATCATGACCATCATCCAAGGTGGGAGGTTTTGTAATGAAGGTAGCAAAGGCTATAATGTTGAAGGAATATCGCTTGAAGCCACTTGTGGTGCAATTGGACTTGGGCAACATTTGTTCCTTATCACAATACTAACCATACTGATGAACCCTTGTTTAGGGGGTGCTTGGTGGACCTCATTCACTTGTGATACTATCTTTGCCTATTCCTCATAGGTAGGCAATGGGTGTTTAAAATCACCCATCTATTAATTGTTTGATATAATAGGGTTATCGACATGAAGGTCATTTCTATAGATCATATCATGTACTAGATTTTTGAACCTATAGAACATATGCACGTCATGCCCATTTTCCCTATGATACTTGCAATATAGGTATTCATGATATCCTTTGGGCTTCGATGCATTTGGATTGACAAGTCAACTCTCAAGTAGATTAATTGCCTTAGCTACATAGAGGTGCTTAAATAAAGAGTCCATGGACTTAGAAATGGGTTTAAATTATTACTTAGAGCAACATTGTTAGTTTTTATCTTGGTTTGCTTGATTTCCCTTGTTGTAGTTTCTAGGTGTGGCTTGATAGTTTAGATTTTGAGTTGATGTTGGTTGCGCAAGCCCTAGAATACTAATGGCAACTTGATTGACTGATTCCAGCTTTGGTTGTGCCAAATTGTTCTTGGTATTATTAGTCCACTCCTTGTGGGCCTTCATAATTTCTCACTCTTGAATTTTGATGTTTTATATTATTCTAGCTTGCACTAGAGCATCTTCAAGAGTTGAATATTGTTGAAGTTGTAGAAACAAGGATATTGGCTTCAAGAAACTCTTAGAAAACATTTGAGTTAGCTGAGACATGGGGAGAAAGTATGGTAGCTTGGAAATCAGTGCTCACCACCTATTGCCATAGTTTGTGTTTGAATCATCATCAAAATATTTTAACCTTGTGAGCTCAGTTAGAGTCACCTTGAACTTGGTGTTGAAGGTAAAGCACTTTAGGAATGCATCTACAAACTACTCAAATTATAGATGGTATACTTTAGGATCTGGTTGTACCACTCTATGGTAGGGCCATAGAGGGTTAGTAGGAACATCCTCAAAAGTAAGGCATAATTTTATTGGATGTAGAAGTAATGATTAAAAAATATGGTCACATGCTCCTATGAATCTTTCTTTCCTTTAAAATTATCTTGCTTAGGCATATTGAAATGCTCTGGATAGGGAGGAAAAGGTATTTACGGGTGAAGCAATTGATTGTGGATCTAACACAAAGTAGGATTTCAACCCCAAGATCTAGAGGTCTTATTCTCTACTAATTCTAATTATTCTATGCATTAGAGAATTTGATCTCCACTTCTTTGCTTCAACCCTACGATGGAGAGTGAGGAACATCAAGCCTATTGTAGGGTGGTTGAATGTCACCTATCCTACCTCCATAAGGTGCTTCAAGATATTCCACTTATGGTTCATGATCATTGTAGGTCCCATAAGGTGTCTCCTGAGCTACCCTATAAAGAGGGGGAACTATCTATAGAAGGCACTCTATGTTTGATCGAGGAGTCATATCCCAATTTGGCCTAGGAGGTTGAGGGGGCAACATTGGATTAGGACTAGGAGGACTATATTTATTGAAAGTAGGTTTCCTTTGATGGAAATCCCATCTATGGGTACTTGGGGTAGGAACCCTCTCATGTAAGGTCTTTTGAAATAGCTCGTTGGTTTACCATTCAATCCTTTCTTTCTCTAATTGATGAAAGTGGTCCATGTGCTCTTTGTCTTGCCAAATTTGCTTGAATTATAATTGGTGTTTAGCATATCTTGTGACTAATTGATTTATCTATTCTACTATGTGAGTTCTATGAGTTCTAGCAGTTTCATCCTAAGGCTTATCTCATTTAGGATGATCTGAAGTATCAAGCATGAGCTTCCCCTAATCGAGGGTAGTCAGGTTAACTTGAGGTTCAAGCCTAGACAAGTGATATTTGTACTTAGATGGTGTAGAGGCACATCATTATTACATAGCATAATGGAATTGTGGATAATAAAGGACTTCCTCATGACTTCCTTCATTGATGAGGAAGTGAAGGGTTGAGTTTGCTCACCCCGATCGATGAGTATCATACTCATCTTGGTGCTTAGGTTGTTGTAACCTATTAGGGTGGTGTAAGGGCAAAGTTTGATCATTTGGCCCTGCCCAATGTGTGTAATTTTGCTTTTTCCCATAGGTGGGTGTGGTAGACCTAGTAGGCATGTGAATGCATGGTATTGCTCTATCTAGTAGCACCTTAGAGCACAACTGTCGTTATTGGAAGAAGGCATGTGAAGTGTCTAAATATTTGGAGTATGTTCCTAGATTAGGATCAAAACTTGTAAGGGTTCCCCGTATAGGGCTCCCTTGTAGGTGAAGTTCCTAACTAGCTATTCTAGGACTTGGGTGAGTAGGAGGCCACCAAGGAGGTATAAACATGTCCTTAAGGCTAAATAAGAGATGAATTGTGTCTACTTGTCTACTCTCTATAGTATCTACCCTTGAATGGGCTTGGTTTTGGGTGCACACCATTGTTATTCCCTACCAAAAACTAGGTTATTATATCCTTTAAAATTTTTAATAATGTAGCACACAATAATGGAAACACACAATAATATAAGTGTTTATCTCTTTTAAATATTTATGTGTGTTCCCTAAAAACTGTTTTATGTGTTTTGATTTATTATTTGAAAATAAGACCTTGTGTCACGTGTTTTGTTATTGTTGGATGATATTCTTTTGTTAAATGTATTTTACCTATATACTTGTAGCTTGACAATAAAAAATGAAATTTTGATCATGTAAACCCACTAAGCCCATACCTGATCAGGGAGCACAGGTCCTACCAGTCCTCACCCAGTTCACTTGCAATCAGTGATATACCTCTTTGAAGAGAAATATGTGCTATATCCCATAGGCTATGATGGATCTTGGAGCTAGATTTGGCCAAAAATAGGTTTCATATAATTTGAACCAATGGATGGAGATGAAACCCATTGTCATTGGTCTCTATTAGTGGTTGGTGATGAAATCCAACTCACTAATATTTAGATGGAACATGGTGTGTGTGGTTCCTTTTATGCTTAAAGAAAGTAAAACCATGGAGCACTCAATGAATCTTCACTAAATGCATGAAAAGGATGTTTCACTTTCATAAATGTTAGATAAAAGGTAAACCTACAAAATGCATGTCCTAAATGATAACCTACCCATTAGGTAGGCTACAAGCAAGCAAGCCATACAAATGCATTTCTACTTAATTATTTTATGTTTTTATTCTTTTTTTGTTGTTTTTGTGATTATGGAAAAGTGAAATCTACCTTTATACCTTTCAAGCAAACAAGGGAAGCAAGAAAAAATAAAATCAAGCTATTTTTAACAGTAAAAAAGTGAAGGTTTAGGCACTTACCTTGATAGCCTAAGACCCTGCTATTTTTGGAAATCTGAGCAGAAAACCCTCATTTTATGATCGCCTTGGGGTGTAATGACTACAAATTTAGGGGTCATCCCTACCTGGGATGACTAATATGACCATCCCTAGGTGTTCCAATTGGGGAATCATGGATTATTTTAGGCCAATATTACCAATAATTGCAACATCCAAAGCATAGAAATAGGGTCAAACACTTATAAAATTAACTGGGACAAGCATCCCAATGTTATCACCACTATAGAGTGGAAAAATGGTGCACCTATCAATGGAAAATGAGATGCATCTATTGTTCTACTTGATTCAAAGCACTATGAAAGTGACACTTGAAACAAGCATAAAATGACACACATATGAAAGAAATAGGCAGTTCTCCTTATATTGATATAAATATAAAATAAGTTGTTACAAAGTGTCCCCTTTAGGGCTCTCAATTGATACACTCAATACATAAATCAAAGGATCAAATCCTTCCAAGAATACAAGGTGTGCTTCCAATGTAATCATCACACTCACAATTGAGGTGAGTGGGTTCCTTATGCTATCACAAAGTGTTCTATCACTATGATATATTGTTGCTCCATCCTTGTGAACTACGATGCTTGGATCTACACATAAGAAACTACAATTGATTAAAAGCATGTGCAGATTAAGATGAAATTGTGAAGGTGCATGCATTAGTAAGTTTGAAAGATGAAAAGTGCAATATACTATTAAAAATTGCTCCAAATGCTACAAAAAGTGATATATAGACATATTATGTGCTTTGTGACTTATCTAATAAAAAATAGTAGAGCAATTGTGCCTATATTTGTGGCCATCTTGGGGTGTGGCATTTAGACCGACAACTCCCAAAAACATGTTAACAGAGGAAATACAATTCCAAATTTCACCAAATTTGAATAGAGAGCATATAATCTAGTCTAGAAACTATCTATACAAAAACTGTAAATAAATTGCACTCCAATATATGGCCATCATAGGGTGAGGCATTTAGGACTGCAAAACACAAAAATCATGATAACTAATTCAAAATATCTCCAAATTGGACCAAATTTGAACAAAAAGCATGTAATGTAATATATAATAGACCTATCCAAAAATAGTAATAAAATTGCATCCCAATTTGGGGCTATAATAGGGTGTTATGGATAGGATTGTCATAATTTGGGGGTCACCATGGGGTGGGACGACCAACAAATCTGTTAGTTTTTTACCACCAATTCCTTTAAGAATTGGTCCAAATTACTCTTAGGGGTATTTTCAATAAATGTGGAGATAGGATTCACTCAAATGGATAGGTTTTGTAAATAAATTGGGTGTTTTGTAGTCACTTGAAAATAATTTTCTCTAGGTATATATCTCAAGATAAAACGCACAATAAGGTGGGAGAAAATCTTAGCAGCACTTTGGGGTGAAATATGCAAAAACTTCTCTCCAAAATTGGGTGGAATTGATCCACTTTATAGCCCAAGAGGTCATTTGGTCAAATGGACATGTGATTCCATGCAAGGCTAGGGTCACCATTTATCCCAGCGATCGCCATGCATTGGAGGGGGAAGAAAATTCCCTTTTTGGCCTCCAATATACAATGTATCATGAGAGTTATGTGCCCTCTCACTAGCATTCTCAAATAGGTGGGATAATGGTAGTTTTTGGGTGCCATTTTTCCTAATTTTGAATTTTTGGGGATCAAAGACCATGGTCATCCCACCAGGGATACCTACTGGTGATCGTACCTGGGTGGGACGACCATGAAATATGTTCATCCTAGGGTGGGATGGCCATGCCTACATGGCCCAAAACTTTACAAAAGTGGGGCAGAAACTTCTAAAAGTGGTTAGGAACACTATGTAACCTCTAAGGATTGCCCAAGAGGGCCATATGGTATCAAATTAGATAATTTATTGGTCGTCTAATCATATTGACATGATTTTAGTGTCTACAATAGTATCTTTTAACATTTCACTTTTACCTAGTTTTGTGCATTTAAAATTTTTCCTTTGATAAATTCTTAATGCAATTTAAAAACCTTTAAGGATAACTAGTATAATGCACTATTAATAACTCCTCATTGCTCCTTTAAGTGAAATATTAAAATTAAATTGAAATATATCCTATAATCTATGTAACTTTCACTTTTAATAATGTCTTCCTTGCTTCTAATAGAGAATAGGGATTTGATAATCTTATTTCTTGTGAAATATATGTAACTCCTATTTTTGATGTGCAGGTTTTAACCTTACAAGAAGCTATCTTATGCACTCTCTTAAAGACTTTAATATGCAACCTTCTCCTTTCAACTATTAAATGCTAGTATGGTGCTTAATGAAACTTAATAATGAACCAAGTAACTAATATTCAAGTAATAATTTTTTTGCACCAAAGTTGCTTACATCAATGACCTCTGTAAATGATGGAAATATTGGTGATTAGATTCACCTAAATGTTGCCTTGTACTAGATAGAATTGTAGCTCTTCTTGGTTGTTCAAAATAATCCTTTAGCTCACCTATTCATAGCTTTGAAAAATCCTCTAACATGCTACCAAAAAATGTAGTTTGGTGGCTTTAACTATCCTAAAGGATGCTCTCTTGAAATTTAAAAATTTGCAGTTAGTAATGCTACCCTTATTTTTGCTTTCTTATTGTTCTCAAATCTAAAAATTTTAGATTGTAAAGCAATCAATTTCTCCTCTGAAGTGTTGTCCTTGAATCTCAAAAATTTTGTAGGAAAATCCTCCAAATCACAATTGAGATTTTCCTTTAAGAAACCTTCACTTTTTTTTTGTAAAACCAGCAATCTCCTTTCTCCTAAATGGCCTTCAATGGTAATATTCAAATATCTTTGATAGCTTCTTCTAAATTATCCTCCTTATTAAATTTTGACTTCAACCTTGACCTTCTTCTTAATATTATTACTATCTTGAGTTATTCACTATTATCCTCCAAAATTTGGAAAAATCCTTTCCATATTCTTCTCCCTTTGGGATTATTGTCAGATGGAAAAAATTATCCCAATTTTTCATTACCAAAAACTTCTCCTTGAGTTCTCTTCAAATATTTTCTAATGGATTTCTTAAAGTCTCCTTAAATGAGGTTTTCTTAGCCTTCACCTTGTTTCTCCTTTAAAGTAGCTTAAGTCCTTCTCCTAGGGCCTTCTAAAATTTTGCAACTTATCTAGTCTTCTTAATGAGATATTTTTTTCAATCTTCAACTGTAGAAGTTTTGAAATAAGATATCCTTATAGATCTTTAAAATTTTCTACTTCTATAATGAGACTTTTGGTAGTCCTTCTCTATATTCAATCTTCCAAAACTAGAAGTTCTTTAATGGGACCTCTTGTGGGTCTCTTTAGCTTCTTAAATGATTTTCTCCTCCTTTTTTAATATATAATCTACAGTCTTCAATATTCAATAGATATCGCTAACCTCTAATATTCTCTTGAACTCTTTTCTTGAGTCTCTTCTTCTTCAATCTGCAATAAATATCCTCTAACCTTTTTCTCTTTGCTACAATATTGGAATGAGATCTTCTTCTTAGGTCTCCAAATCATCAATATCCAAATTGTTACTTCAGGTATTGGGTTAATTCCAAAGAAGATATGATTCCCAGTTCTTTGTAGGAAGCTTCCAAACATTATTTGAATCTCTTTTTCCTACAATAAATATTGGAATATGGAATATGTAATAAATATTGGAATCTAAAGATAATGAATCTTTACTAGTTGATTTGTCAATCTAGTGGAATCAATGATGAGTCCTAGTATTCACATGTTTTTTGCAACTATGTGGAAATACTCTAGCCAAATATATTTTTAGAAATTCTAAAAGTGAGATTTTTAATCTCCTCTCAATCTCTCTTGTGGCTCTCCCCAATTCCTATTGATCTATAGTGTGATATGATACCATTGTTAACCTTTGAGAATGTATATTAAAGGAAATGCAATCACAAGATGTAAAATAGGTAAGATATGATAACTATATGATAATTACACTATAGTAGGTAAGAAAACTAGATGATAAACTTTTGCAATAACTCAGTAATATACCATTAATAAAAGATCACAAAAATAGTATAATACAATATAATAGAGAACATGAACACTTTAAAATTATCAACGAAGAACTACATTGTACCTACTCACCACTCTCTAACATTACATCATTCCTATCACTCTATTCACTCTCAAGTTACCACATCACTCTCATACTCTCATGGACTGCATATAGGAAGATATGTTCCTTGGAATTTACTCTACCCATGACTCTACATCTACCTATCCTACGACTCATGGACATGTGGACTACATGCACATTTACATATTTGCACATTATAATACTTTTGCATTTATTACTTGCTTGAAGTATCTACTCAAACCTTAATATAAGATAAAATCCTAATCTAGAAATGTAGTCAAGGTGGTACATTGGCATTTACTAAATAATGTAATATACTCTAACATTACTCTGGAATATAATGATGTAGTTTGTATAAATTAAATGGTAGTCTAGAAAAATACCATGGTAGATGATGTGGTGGTTGAGATGGTAAAAATATGGCAATGGATGACATGTTAGTCAACATGGTGGGTAAATTATCATTTGGCATAAAAAAAAAGGTTTTACTAAGCACATTCATTGCATTGAACCCAATGACCATATAGTCATACCATTAGTAGTAATATTAGGGATGTACAATTAAAAAAGCATTTTAGAGAGCAACAAGTGGTGCAATCTAGTTGATAGATTATTGAGAAAATTAAAATATGATAAGTTGTATTATTTGGTTCTTGAGTAACTAGTATAGCACACAATTAATACACATATGGTAATCCCTTGATCATGATAAGTGGTATCACATGATTTACACACAATTAGAAATCCTCAACCACTCATGCAACGACATGTGATGGCCTCCCATTTTATGCAAGTGGTTTTAAAATTTTAAAGGTTTTGGAGGTATTTTGTATGATTTTAAGGGTAACCATTTGGGGGCCATAAATTTTAGTATTTTTAGGTTATTTATTTTAAATCAGATATAACTTTTACATACAAAAATATTGTGGGTCTCTTTTTTAAGTCACATAGTTTTTATTGGGATGATGTAACAATAATACCATGATGGTCATCATTAGCCCCAAGGCACTACTTCAACATACATTTTTATTTTTGGTTCCTATTGGAGGCTATAGACAATGTGGTGATATTGGAAAACATTTGGATGTTTGACCACCACCATAATTTTACATTTGGATGTAAAATTATTGCTAAAATTCTTTTTTATCCTTCTAGAATTATTTCCATGTTAGTCTATGCACTAATGGAAAATAAATTGTTAGTGGAGCAAGAATGTATACTATATGATAATAAATGAAGCAACTCAATCAAAATGATTAGTAGACTATTGGCACCAAATTTTATCTCTAGATATTTGGGCACACACAAAGGAGATTTTTTAGTCTACAAGATAAAAGTCTAAGGTTTTAAGACCTTTGATAAATTCAATGCTTTTTATTAATTAAATTCAATCATCTTAAGTAATCAATTTATTTTTTTTAATAAGTTAATTAATCAATTTAATTAATTGATTGATTAATTTTATATTAAAGTGCATAATAGATATTTCCATGCACTTTTTGTTAAATTTTCTAAGTATTATTGTTTGTACAAACTTGGAAACATCTATTTCTTTGAAAGTGATTGGAATAGAAATTCCTTTGTAAATCATCTAGGTACATATGGATTTCACTCATTCTAACATGGAAATCAATTTAGTAAAACAAATGTATGAATTGACCAATGTAGTGAGTGATTTGGATGACAAGGTCAATGACATAACTATCCAAAATGGCCCAAGTGATGTAAAAATCTAAAATAATGACCTTTCTTCCAAGACTAAGTGTGAGGTCAAGTTGTAGGATGGCTCAAGAGATCCAGATATATTGAATAGTTGGATATTTGATATGCAAATATGATTCTCCTATATCCAAATTTCCAATGAGAAGAGAGTTCATGTTACTCATCTCAAGCTTCTTAGGATAGAAAAAATTTTGGTAATAGAACATCAAAAGGGTTAAAACTTGCTTCACACTTGGGATGACCTTACTAAAGTCTTGAAAGAGACTTTTTATCCTTTCAATTATGAGTAGGATATCATTATCAAATAGTTTTAATTACGATAAAGTAATAACATGTTTATGTACGACTACATTTTCTAACTCAACAACATGCAAATTCTGCTTGGTGCCACTGATGTGGCTCTCACACTCATAATCATGTTCAAGAGTGGATTATAGAAGCATATGTATTCAAGATAATGGATTTCCAATGCACTAGCTATTGTATAAAGAGAGAATCACCCCTAAATATAAATAACATGAGTAATGAATCCAATGTTGTAACCTTACCTCTTTTCCTAGAGATTGTTTACATTGTACTATCTTTTGTAAGCAATAAAATCATTTAAATATTTTGCTTATGTATTTTTATCTTCTAGTTTATTATACTTTATTGTTTATAAATTGCACTTTTTCTTGATCTTCTTCAACTCTAAAATCTATGTTTTAGATCAAATTATCATGTTTTGCTTCAACCAACTCAACTTAAATACCCTTTTACCTAATATTATTGTATTGCATATGTTCTTAACTCATTACTTCACAATCTAAGTGATTCTATCAGTAATAATTTAAAATCTATAAAATTTAGTTCAAAACATTAGTTTCAAATATAATACTACCTCATATTTTATGTCAAATCCATTTAATTATTTTTTAAAAAATTAAAAAAATAATTTTAAAATATCTCTATATTTATACTAAATTATATTTATTTTTAAATAATTTTTTTAAATATTTTAATTTTTTAAAATAAATTTAATTAAATTAATTACTTTTTCTACTGATGTTTTATTCTAGTTTTTTTTCTCCTTTTTAACCTCTTATAAACACTTTTTCTTACTAGTCCATGAGAACAATAGGGCTTAAAATTCACTCAATTCACTAAAACAAATTAGAGGTGTTCAATTCAATTAATAAAAAATAGAATTTATAGGTGTAATTATTGAAAATGATGGTTTATGAAGGTCAAAATAAAGCATTAATTTTTAATTATGAACCATTGAAAATAAGATGTTACATATGACATCCAATAAATTTAAGTTTGTGTATTGTATAACATCATTTTGATGTAATGAGTTTAAATTATAATTATTGATAATTTCTTACTCTATTAGAAGAATATGACTATGGCTTCTACTTGATTGACCAAAATAATTAATAATTTTAAGTTCAAACAATAAAAAATTTAATATATTATTCGTTCATGTGGGGTATTGGAGAGAAGTGGGTAGTTGATACTCTTATGTTGGAGAGGCCCCAGGTTCAAATCTCTCTCATATGTTGCGTATATGCTATGTAATATATATTAGGGACCCTACTATGCTTTAATGAAAAACCAACATTTTAAAATTTTAACATATTAACAATTTTTATTAAAATTAAAGTTTACAACAAGTCAGAATAAATTTGCTTATAATTTTATTATTTACAATCAAAGATAAGATGTTGAATATAACACCTAATGAAATTATTTTTTATTTTCGGATTTAATCACCAAGACGGATATGCATAAAAATATTTACTCAAAAAAATACAACATTTATTTATTTTTAATTATAAAGTGTCAATCACAACAAATTAAATAAAATATCTAATAAAAATACTATTTTCACTTTATGACATCATTTGTGTTTAATGAGTTTAGCAAGATAAATGTGATAATTTATATATAATTATGTCTCCCACTGAAGAAAATACAATTTAAAATACACACAAATTGCATGCATTAAAAAGAAGGCATTAAACTCATGAAAGATAACTTGATGATAATGGAGAACTTCTTTGATGAATTTTAGTTATATAGTTATTCATCTGGTTTATATTTTTAAACTATAATTTTTTTATTTTTTATTTATTTTAATAATTTTTTATATTATTATGCATGTCAAATTTTATTTATCCATCCACACAAATTAATTATAAATTTATCAAATAAATGTCTGTTTATAAATCTTACTACTACACAATATTTAATTACAATTTTTTTTTTTTTTTTTATTATTTTATACATAAAAGAGTTGATTATATACATATTATTTGTAGTAACTATAGTTATGGGTGTGATGCACACTCAGAGGATTGAGATCAAACTACTACTTTGCAGGTATTCCAACTATAGGAGCTGCCCCAACAAGCCTATACTACTCTAAAGAGGACCATCTGCCGGCCAAGATTCATACCATGGTCATTGGTGTAACTTACACTCAGAGGATTGAGGACCATCTACCAGCCAAGATTCATACCATGGTCATTGGTGTAACTTACACTCAGAGAGGATTGAGATCAAACTACTACCTTTGCAGTTATTCCACTAAAGCTTGAACCTAAATCTCTTATAAACAAATGCTTGACTAAACAAGTAATTACCAATCCCAAAATAATATTTTAATATATATAATGTTTATTTTTATATATATCTAATAATAATAATAATAATAATAAAAATAAAAATAAAAATAAAAATAAAATTATTTATAATCATATTCTCTTTGTTAATCCACACTTAGTTTTATTTATATTCAGAACATCATACCTCATGCTCTATTAAATACAGTTAATACGCTTATAAACAACAAAGTTATATCGTGATGGGGTTAGGATTCTTTACTTGCCCAAGCTACTTGCACCAGTCAATTTGCAGAGGTAAAACGATTTTTAAATATTAAATAAATTTAGATCTAATTTGCAGATTAAATTGTATTTATTAAAAAAACCGATTTCCAATATCCAATATCTAATAAACTCTGAAAGGGCACCAACAATCCCATGTCGATGCCTTCGGCGGATTAAATAATAAAATGGAGAATTATCGGAAGAAGATAATTCTGAAAGAAAAACATGCGTTGACATCATGCTTATTGACTGGGAACTTTTAACGAGATGAGCGGTTAAATAAATCAGTTATCTGTAATTTAACTTGGAATCCGCTAATTTGTATTCAAAATGTATAATTAAAAACCATAAAAGGCGATCAGATCCTGAGTAGAAAGGCCCTGAGCTATAAATCCATAGATGAGTTGGTTGAGGTTGAAAGTTGGCAGCAACAGGTTGTTGTTTGCATCGATCAGACTTGGGGTGGTGAATTCTCTCCTTCCCACCAGCACTGTCCATGATGGACCTCCCAACTAATGCAAGCACTATTATGTCATTTTAAGAGAAGGAAACTTGAATAATGACGGATATAATTTTACTACTTATCTCTTGAACCACAATATCTACTTGATATAATCGAATTAAGTATTGAACAAAGAGGAAATCTGAAGTTACTGCGACTACAGCATCACAAGGAAGAATGGGGCACAACACGATTCCGCTGCAGCGCGCCTCCACCTCGAAACCTCTCAGAGAATTGTTGTTTGCGTGGGCGGTCTTTTCTCCCGCGAACGTGGAGTTGTCGTCCAGGAATACCCACCCATCGCAACCCTAAAATCATACAAACAATCCGCAAAAGTATTATCGACGAAAACATTTCAAGAGAGTAATGAAATGAGAGGACCGGAAGAACATTATTACGTTAACAAATCAGTCGTGGAACTGAAGGCAGAGCAACGATGCATCCATGTGGGTTTTTCTGTCTACTCCTCGCCTAGCGGTGCGTCTCGTCCTAGAACGTCGCACTAGCTGGCGGTAGACGGCAGTCCGGCATAGCGCCAACGTTATAATATATGTAAGAATACTCTTTTCTACAGAGGGAGACATGGTCGTTCTTGCTAACAACGAACTATTCGTAGTTATATTTCAGTGGAAACTCCGAGTAGTTGGTGTCTGGTTGCCTTCTATCAGCTATATAGACGGTCACATAAATTCTAATATAGTATGAAGGTTATCCCGAATGGGTTTAAGCATATATGAAGTCATTTTTTGTTGGCAACGTAACAGGCTGAGAAACTCTCGGCCATCGGTCAACTCCTCTAAACAATAGTTGTTTTCATTGGTCACGTGAAACAGGTTGAGTGGATAGGACATTGCCATTCCGAATAGGATGAGCGAGGCTTGAATCTTGTGGAGGTATGATAATATTTTATGGCCTCATGTTAATTCATATGTTTACTTTACTTTCCTTTTTCTAAATTCTATATTTAATATTTGTAAATTCTAAGGTCTATTATAAGTTAAGTTTAATTTTTTTATTAAATAATTGAAGATTTATAAAGTTTAAAGATAGCTAATAAATTATAATTCAAAATAAATTTGTTAGAGGGTGGGATGCAGAATTTTGAATTGAGTCTAGGCAGGAATCTCTCTACGATGATGGTCTGGCGGGTGTTCTGGAGGCCACAAACACCAAGGTGGGATCTTCCTTAGGTCTTAGTCTCCCTTTTCCTTCTCGTAACGAGGTTCCTACTATGTCTTTTGCTAAAACGGTATGAAAATGTTCTAACCTATCTTTTAGTTTCAGAGAATCCTTTTTTCTCTAGCCAAGTCAGGGTAAGTTGAGCATTCCTCCTGAACTCATGGTCATGATTGTTTCTCTAGATGCTATCTCTCTCATTGGAAAATTTGTAAGATCCAGGCCTGATATTAAATCAATCAAGAAGTGGGCCTTCTCCAAATGGAAGCCTCAGGGACATATGGAATTAGTTGTGATACCTAGAGGTTTTTCTTTATCAAGTTGAACAATGTTGAATATTTGAGTTGCATCCTCTCTTGAGGTCCATGGTTCTTTGACTGTCGTAACCTTTATCTTAGAAAAGGATATACATACTTTGACTCAAGCTCCCAAAACATCAACTCAACCTCGGTTTTGATTAAGCTCCATGGATTATCGATTTAGTTCTAGTACGAAGACATCCTTAGAGGAATGACAAGAGCTATTGGTGAGCTTGTTGCTTTCAACCCTTCTACCAAAGCTAAATATCACATGGTCTATGCATGAATGTGCATCATTATCGATTTGAAATTTGAGATTCCTATTTCCATTGAGTTATTATTAGACATCTATAATTGGTGCTAAGTAATTGAGTTTGAAACTAAACTACTCTTTTGTCCCACTTGTATGAGACAAGGATATATTTCGTCATAGTGTCCCTCAATGAGGTCTCCTATTGAACCACATAGATATTGGCATCACAAATATTCCAAGAAGGTGATATGTCCAAATAAGACCTCTTTGTAGTCTGGTTGGATTGTTGATGTGTTCCATTCCTTGACAAATAATAATCTCCAACCTTCAAAGGCCTCGAAGGCTCAGAAATCTAAAGGAAAGGAAGTCGTGTAGGATATTAGTAAAGTCTACTCTACCCATGTTAGTCTCCCTCCCCCCTTTCTAAATAACTCAATAAATTTTCAAGAGAACCCCTTCTCTTGCTTGTAAAATGAGGCTATCAACCCTAAGGACTCCCTTGTTTCTGAATAAGTTTTTTGTTAGGTTTGGAGTATTCAGTCAGTGCCCTATTTCTTCTCCAAAGGCAATTGCCTTAATAAAAATCTTGTTCACTCTAGGTCTCAAAGTTTTGTAATATTCTCTTGAGTTGGTTGTTTATCTTCCCCCTATTGTTGAGGTCTCTCTTGTAGCCCTATACCTTCTTGATCTTATATATTTATTACCTAGAAAAGGCTTTGTCCTCAACTCAATGCCTTGAAGAAGGTTAAGGTTCCTTCCTCCTCAGATGGTGATGGACAAAATTTTGGTATAAAGCTTGATACCCCTTGACATATCACTACAAATAAAAGAAAAGAGGTACAAATATTGGTGGTGAAAGAAATCCAAACAGACCTTCAAACAAATATCTCCAAAAATGAGAATCAAAAGATCTCCAAAAAATGGGCATCCATGAAGAATGAGGGAGGCGGGGATGGCAACAGTTTTTGGAGGAGGTATGAACAACTGGAGGAATGTAGTGATGGCATCAGGTCCATCACAGAGCGTGCATGCTAGGGCTGGTATTTCATTTAAAAATGATTGGAAGGAATAGGATTTCCCATTGCATGCCAGGAATCTCTTGTTAAAGAATAATGGATGTTTGGAATGATGTGAATCCAGGCTGGTTCTAGTGGTTCAACCAAACTCGGTGGCAGAAGATGTGGAGTATTTAACCAAACATGCGCTTATTGGTAAATTTATGGGCATCCAAATTTCTCTTCCCTTTGTGGAGGATTGGGTTAGGAAGACTTGGAACCCTGAAGGTGATGTGGAGGCGATGCTGAGTGCAAACAACTATTTTATGGTGGTTTTTCCTTGTCTTGCTAATCGTAACAAAGCATTTGAAGGAGTTCCCTATTTTTGTAACCAACCAGGACTCTTTCTTAAACCCTGGCATGTGGGTTTCAACCCATCAGAGGAGCGACCATCACGGGTTCCGGTGTGGGTTCGGCTTCTATGGCTTCCATTGGAATTTTGGAGAAATGACATCTTGCATATGATTGTCCTTCTACTTGGGAAGCCAGTTGGGCCATCATGACAAACGCTGGATAAAAACGTAATCTCTGTTGCCCGTATCCGTGTTGAAATTGATTTAAACAATCCTATTCCAAATTCTATTGAAATACAGTTCAGATCAACCACATGGGTTCAAAAAATTGACTATGAAGCTCTTCCATTTCGTTGCTGGATTTGCCATGAATATGGCCACTTACAAAGAAAATGCCCTAAGTTTGTCCTGCCTGTGGCTTCAAATCCTGGGCCTTCTCGAGCTGTACAAAATATGGATAAAGGAAAAGCCTCGATAAAGGAGTGGGATCAGGTTAAGGAAGGCTATGTTATGGTAAAACCTCAAAACAAAGGAAGAAAGGCAAAAAGAGACATTAAGGATAACCAGCCAGATGCTCAGCTCAATCATTTTGAAATTCTAGAGAATCTTGATCAGTGCATGGAGATACCCGAAACATCGCTACTTGTTATAGATATAATAGGACCAAATCAGTTGTCTCTTCATGAGGTGGAACCAAGGGAATCAGATATAGGGGGTTTAAATGAAGAACATAGGGCTTTGGTTCTGAGTATAGGTGATATGGTTGGCCCTAGCCCTAGAAGTGAAGTTATCTTAGAAAATGGCACAGATTTAGATATGCCCTATCCTACCCAGGTATTGATGCAGTCATCCATGGACTGTAAAACTCCTACGGTGCTGGGATTGCAGCATAAAATAATTAAAAAAAATGCTTCAAATAAGAATATGAAGGTGGGTCGAAAGAAAGACCAAGATAAAATTAAATTAATGGGGGAGACTTTGGTAGAGTTAGGTTTGGTGAGAACATTGGACTCCCATTTTTATAACCCCCAAAAATGATTATACTTTCATGGAATGTAAGGGGGTTGAACAGCATCCCCAGACAAAAAGTTGTTCGTGATTTGATTCGTGTTCATTCTCTAGATGTGGTTTTTATTCAGGAGACTAAATTAGCTATTGATAGTTTGTTCAATATTGCTCCCAAGTTGTGGAGAAAGGGGAAATTTTAGTGTATTGGTGCATGTGGATATGCTGGTGGCCTTGCTTGTTTATGGGATCCAATTAAGATCTCTCCTCTTACCTGTATTTCCAACAGGTGGTCTATTTCGATGATCGGGCATGATAATGAATCTGGTGAGATCATCCTACTTACAAACATCTATGCTCCTATTGATTGCAATGGTAAAATGAATTTATGGGAGCACATTGGCTTTATGAGAATTATGGCTCCCCTGTACCCATGGATTTTAGCTGGAGACTTCAATTCTATCACTTGTCTAGAGGAAAAATGTGGTGGGATTGATCGTCTTGAGCCTTTTTCTTCTGTATTCAATGCTCATATCCGGGCCTTGAACTTGGTTGAAATCAAACCGGATAATAGGATATTTACCTGGCATAATAGAAGATGTGGGGAATATTCCATTTTAGAAAGACTGGATAGGTTTCTGATCTCTAGTTTTTGGATTGGCAATAATAGAAGTGCTAGTTCTATGATTCTGGAGGGTAGAGGATCTGATCATTGGCCTATCAAAATCTCTGATTTGGAGTTAGGGCTAAAAAAGAATCCCTCATTTAAGTTTCAAATTATGGGGCTGCGAGATCCTAAGCTTCATGATTTCATGCGAGGCTGGTAGACTAATGACAAACCTCCTCATGGCACCGTTATGTACTCGTTTATGAAGCGGCTTCAATTTGTTAAGCATAAATTCAAGATATGGACTAGACTAAATTTTGGGAACCTTTCCTTGTCTAAGCTGGCAGCTCTTAGGAAGGTGGAAGAAGCTTCAAGGAAGATTAGAGATTAGGGACTCACAGAGGAGCTTCTTGTTGAGGAATCTGAGGCTATAAAAGACCTTGCTGAATGGGAACTGAGGGAAGAATTTATTTGGAAACAAAAAGCTTGAGTAGATTGGCTTCAGGAAGGGGATAGGAACATAACCTTCTTTTATAACTCTGTTAAGGCTCATCGTAATGGTAACCTGATTACCTCTCTTGTTAATTCTTAGGGTGCCCTACTTTCTTCTTTCAGGGATATTTTAGAAGAGACTAAGAGGTATTTTTCCTCTCTCTTCAAGGAGGATGCCCTCTCAGATGATGAGGAAGAAAAACTTATTCTAAAATGTATTCCCTCGATTGTTTCTAGAGATATGAATGAGCACTTGATGGGTCCAATTTCCCTTGAGAAGCTAAAAAAGTGTTGTATTCAAGATGAAAAAGGGGAAAGCCCCGGGTCCGGATGGATTCTCGATTGAGTTTTATCAAGAGTTTTGGGAGTTAATCAAATTTGACCTTTTGGAGGTGGTCCGTGAGTCCCAAAAGAACAAACAGATGCTAAGGGACCTAAATGCTACCTTTGTGGTGCTTATTACCAAGAAATACGGAGCGAATTCCCTAGATATGTTCAAGCCTATTGCTCTCTGTAATGTTGTATATAAGATCATCACAAAAATTATTGCTGAGAGGCTGAAGATATGGTTGAGCAAAATCATATTTGAGGAGCAAGGTGGGTTTGTTGCTGGCCAAAAAATCATGGATGGGGTTGTTATTGCTACAGAAGCTATTCACTCAATGGAAACTTCTAAGGAGAAAACTATGTTCATTAAGTTGGACATGGCAAAAGCCTATGACAGAGTTAGATGGTCCTTTCTTCAAAAATTTCTGACTGCTTTTGGTTTTGAGGAGGAATAGATTAGATGGGTGATGAGCTGTATTTCTTCTTCCTCATTCTCTATTCTTGTTAATAACGAGACATCAGAGCTATTTGAGGCCTTAAGGGGATTGAGGCAAGGAGATCCTCTATCTCATTATTTGTTTATCATTATGGCAGAAGGGTTGGGCAGATTACTCAAGTCTCAGGTCAGGCATGGTCTCATTTAGGGGTGGAAGTGGGATAACAGTTTGCCACCTCTTTCCCACCTTTAATTTTTTGATGATACTGCTTTGTTGGGAGTTGCCACTATCAAGGAATCTGGAAACATTAGAAAGTCTCTTGACATATATCTTGGTGCTTCTGGACATGTGATTAATGAGGACAAGTCCTTTATTTTCTTCTTCAATACCCTCCATCTTATTCAAGCCAGGATTGCTCGCATTCTAAGATTCTAGGTCAGGACTCCCCCCTTCATTTATCTTGGGATTTCAATTTCATCTCATCCTCTGCCTAGATGTTCTTGGAAGTCTATACTTGATAAGTTTAAAAGGAAGGTAAATCATTGGACTGTCATATGGCTATCCGTTGCAGGTAGAGTATTGCTTTTAAAATATGTTATTCAAGCTTTACCCATTTATAGATGTTTTGTGCAAACAACTCCTTCTCGTTTCATCAAGGACATGGATGCTTTGTCAAGACAGTTTTTGTGGTCTAGCAAAATTGATCAATCTAAATGGAGTTTGGTTAGATGGGATTCCATTTGTAGGCTAGTTCAAGAGGGAGGCCTTGGGTTGCGACAGTCAACTCTTTCTGGGCAGGCTTTGGTTGTGAAACTTTATTGGAGATGGTGTACCTCTCAAGATCAAATTTGGGCTAAAATATTATCTTATAAATACTTGAGAGGTATTTTTGAGGCAAATATCCCTAGAGCCAGTTTGGTTGGGAAAGGTTTTGTTATCTGGGACACTCTGAAAAGAGGAGCTAATTTAATTCAGCAGGGTTTGTTCTAGATTTGCAATCAGGGATTAGATGTTCTTTTTTGGGAGGTTTCTTGGGATGGCCACCCTCCTATATTGAATCAATATCCCAAGTTACATTCCCTAAGCATTTGTTTCTTGGAAGCAGACTGGTCTCATGTGGAGGACTTTAAAAAAATCTAGTATTTTGGAAATATGGAGATGTACAGATGGAAAGATCCACAGGAATGGCCCCAAGGGGGATTGGTCGAGGATAGAGATGTGCTTGCTCTTGTTATTGTAGGGAGGTATTGTTATTCATTGAGGGATAAAGACATTTTGTCTTGGAACCCGAATCCCAAGGGAACCTACTCTATAGCCTATGGTTATCAAGCTCTTGATAAGCAAAATTTCAGGAGTCTCCCTGTCACATGGTGGAAAAAGGTGTGGAATAGATTTGCTTGGCTAAAATGTAACTTTTTTCTCTGGCTAGTAGCTCGTAATAAATGCCTCACTTGGGATAACTTGAGGAAGATGGGATTTCAGGGTCCCTCTTTATGTGTCCTTTGTGGTAAGAATGAGGATGACTCTTCTCATTTATTTTTCCAATGCTCCCTTGCCAGAGACATTTGGCACTGTTGGTGGAGTTCCTGGAACCATCATTGTCTTCATGTGCTCTCCTTGGTGGAGTTTTGTAGTAGTCTATGCAGACCTCCAGCCAAGGCCCCCTTCCTCCAAGTGGCTTGGAATTTGGGCCCTTCCTGCATCATCTGGTAGATTTGGCTCGAACGAAACTGTCACATTTTTGAGGGAAGTCATTTGGATATTCAACAGATCTAGAAAATGATCCTGTGTATGGTTCAAGAAACTATCCATAGTAAATGTGATGTGGACCCCCATTTGGACTCTAGGGAGGAGAAGGTACGACAGGCCCTTGGTTTGTTTGGGGTTGGTGTGAATTCTTCTAGCCCTAGTAGGATTCCTCAGCTTAGCAAGAAGGTTAGGAGAGAGGGTAGATGGATACTGCCCCCTAGAGGAGTTTTAAAAATTAATACTGATGGGTCATCCAGGGGCAATCCTAGACATGCTAGAATTGGTGGTGTTGGGAGAGATTCTGCTGGCGTGGTCAGTTTTTTCTTTTCCATTTATAAAGGTGTTCACTCCAACAATATTATGGAAGCTTTGGTGATACTTGAGGCCTTGCAAAAGGGTTTTTCTCTTGGCTGGCACATGATTCTTTACGAGTCTGACTCTCAAATTTTGGTTAATATTTTAAACAGCAAAAGAGTGGAGGATGTTAATTGGTAGTTAGCCTCTGTGACCATTCAGTTTCTCAGAATGAGTGAAGAGTTTGAATTTATATCCTTTGTGCACATTCCAAGGGAATGGAATGGGGTTGCTGATTACCTGGCCAAAAGGGCTTCTGAGCTATTGGATGCTCAGAGTATTGATAACTGGGAGAGTCTCTCGTCTGGAGATTCTCAACACCTACGAGATTTGATCCATAAGGATGTTTAGACTTAATGTGGTTTGTTTTTTTTGGTTTTCTTTGGGAGTTGACCTTGTCTGGTGATTTAGCCTATCTTGTTGCTTATTTGAGTCCTAGGTGGGGGCTCAACTGTACTTTGTAATCCATAATTTTTATCAATAAATTTTTACCCCTTTATTTAAAAAAAAAATCATCTCCAAAAAATACCAAATGGGGCTCAATCCACTTTTTTCATGATTGGAAAATAAAAAATCCAATCAAAGATCAACTTGCTTACAAGCATTAGAAACAACCCCTCCTCATCATCAAGGTTAGGGCATAAGGTCCCTTCAAACTCATATAATTGAAGATCATCTCCTAGTTTGTGAGAGGCCTTTGATGGTAAGCATTTTTCTTCCTCGAAAAGATATTCCAAATTTTATCTAATGCTCTAAATTCCATTGAAGGGAGGGGGTCCTTATAGATTCATCTGTGCAAAATGAGTTCAATATCAAGTTTGGGGATTGAAAAGGATTGAAAATCCAACTAACTTCATATTATTTACAAACTCATTATATAGGCTCTAAAGGCCCAAAATACATAACCAAACCCATCAAATCATGGATTTGATCCAATATGCTTAACCATAAGCTACAAAAGTGCAAAGGATAATGCACGTAACTTCTAAGTTAAGAGGAAAGGAATACTGCTAACTATAAGATATATTTTAGCTATCTTGAAGTACACACTTCCTACTTTGAGTTCACACTTCCTAAATAACACTCCTAAATGACAACTAGAAGATAACTAGTGCCCACAAGTGCATGTGAGAAGGAGACTCACTTATAATATTAATTTACAAGAAATAAACTATGTAGACCTAGCTAGGAATTACTAGAGGGGTCATATGAGTGATCAAACATCAATCCTCATCATGCCTTCCCACAATATAAGCATTGACCTCCAATGCTTTCAGAAGAATAGGAAAGTCACGGGACATCTAATGAAAAAAAATCCAATGATCCTGATGCGGTAGCTGTCCTCGCTGAGCCACAAGATATGAGGTGGTAGACCCCTGACGATTCTATCGAGTCTTCATGTCATAGATTTTATTAGAATCCAATGGTAATTGAGAATTAGGAACCACGTCCATAGGATGACTAATAGCTGGTGCGGTCTCCAATGTAGAGTCAAAGTATAACTTCAAAAGATCTACATTGATGATGTCATGAATTCTCAAGTGTGTGGGAAGATCAAGGCAAAAAACATTCTCAAAAACCTATTGAAGAAAAGTATAAGGCCCATAGAAAATCAGTTTGATTTTACTATGAGTCTTATCAGTAAAATACCGCTTGTCAAGATGCAACTAAACTTTGTCACCAACCTGAAATGGATGAGGAATGAGATGTCGATCCATGGCCTTTTTTTGCTGCTGTTGTGTATTTTGCAAAATCTCAATAACCTTGGATTGAATATTGTGCAAGTACTGAATAAATGAGTGTGCCTTGTCTTTCTCCTTATGAAGATGTGAAGTGACAGGAGAAGGCAAAGACAAAGGTAACTCATAAGGTGCCAAGGGCTGAAATCCCATACAAACCTCAAAAGGTTAGTGACCTGTAGAAGAATGTAGGGCCCTATTGTAGAGATGTTCAATATGAGTGAGACTCAAGTCCCACTTTACTGGTGAATCATGATGATATATTCATAAACTTTACATAAGGGTACAGTTTACCACTTCAGTCTTCCCATCTAACTGTGGATGATAGGCAATGGAAAATTTAAGGGAAACTCCAAACATTTTCCACAAAGAACACCAAAAGTGACCCACAAAGCGTGAATCACGATCTGATATAATGTTGGTAGGTAGACCAAAGGAACTCCAAATGCTATCAAAGAACAATTGGGCGAAGTCTACTGCAGAACTTGTCTTGCGGCATGGAAGAAACTTAGCCATCTTACTGAATCTGTCAACCACCATGAACACACAATCATGTTGTCACACTATCATGGGAAAACCACTAACCATATCCATGGAAATGCTTTCCCAAGGATGGGAAGGAATGGGAAAAGGCATGCCTAAGCCAAAATTCCTGTTAGCTAGTTTTGAACGACAACAAACTGCACACTGTTTGAGAAATATCAACACAACCCTCTACATTTTAGGCCAGTAAAACAATATTTGCAAGTGATGAAGTGTTTTGTGTTTCCCAAAGTGACCACCATAAATTGTAGAATGATATTCCTTAAGAAGTGACACCCTAGGCTCACAAGGAACACAAACCTTGTCCAATTTGTAAATAAGTCCTTCTTTGATGTAGAAATATTGGAAAGGCTACAAATTTGAAGAAGAAGGCTTACTTACTTGCTCAAATATTTTCCCAAAATTAGTATCCTATGAATACTGATTAGGCCAAGTATTAAATCCCAAGTGTTAAGTGGACATAGTCATTAAGGCAAGAGTGGAAGGAGGCCTACTCAAACAATCAACAATAGTATTACTCTTCCCCTTTTTTTACTTGATCACCAAGTGAAATTGTTGGAGGTAAGAGGCCCACTTCATATGTCTTGATTCTTCAATTTTACTTTGAGATTGTACAAACTTGAGAAGCATATGATCAGTGTGTACTACTATATATTTTCCCAAAATATAATGTCTCCAGTACATGATAGCTTGAACTAATGCATACAACTCCTTGTCATATGTAGAATAGTTCAACTTAGTAGCAGAAAAAGTTTATGAATGATAAGCAACTAGATGACCATTCTGTTTGAGCACAACTCCTAAGTAAAATTTAGAGGCATCCGTTTCAATATCAAAAGGTTGAGAGAGGTCAGATAAAGTTAACACAGGTGCTATACAAAGTTTCTTTTTAAGTTTCTCAAAGGCAATATCTTGGCTTTTATCCCAATGAAATGGAACTTTAGACTTAGTGAGATAATTCAATGGAGTTGCAAGAGTGGAATATTGAGGAATGAACTTGCAATAAAAATTCACAAGTCCTAGGAAACTCCTTAACTCAATGAGAGTTGAAGGAGGGGACCACTTAAGTAAAACATCAACTTTGGTGGGATCTACCTGAATTCCATTTTCACTAATCACATAACCAAGGTAAGAAACTGAAGTATTGCAGAAAAAACACATGGAAGAATTGGCATATAATTGATTCTTCGCAAGAAGATCAAGTGTATGATGGATATGCCCAAGGTGTTCCTCCCAAGTTTTTGAGAATATCAATATATCATCAAGATATATTATTACAAATTTTTCAAGTACATCATGAAATACATCATTCGTCAACCTCATGAAGGTTGTAGGAGCATTAGTAAGACTGAAGGGTATGACCAACCATTCAAAGAGGCCCATATTCATTTTAAACGTTGTCTTCCATGTATCCTCAACTTGGATACGCACTTGATGATATCCACTTTTGAGATCTATTTTTGAAAAGAACTTACCTCCTTGGAGTTGATATAATAAATCATCAATGCGTGGTAGTGGATATCTATTCTTTATAGAAATTATGTTCAAAGCACAAAAATCAATGCACAATCTCCAAGTGCCATCTTTTTTAAGAACCAACAAAATAGATGAGGCACAAGCAGAAGTACTTTCCTTAATGAAACCCTTAGAAAACAAATCTTCTATTTGCATTTTTATTTCTTCATTTTGCAAAATAGATTGTCTATACATGGGATCATTAGGCAGTGAAGAACCAGGAATGATTTCAATGATGTGATTAATTGTGCGATTTGGAGGAAGAGACTTTGGCTCCTGAAATATGTGTGAGTAATTTTGCAATATTTTATCCATTGAAGACTGTTGCTTTGGAATGGATGTGGATGTAGGAGTGTTTTGAGAGTGAATGAAAATTAGAGCAATGTCACCACCTTTTTTAATTGCCCTTTTTGTTTGCTTGTAATTTAGAATGATGTTAGGAGTGTTGGTGCTTTTAATGAGAAAGACCTTACCATATTTTTGAAGTGTGTAGGTTCCTTTTAAAGCATCATAAATAGCTCTCCGATCATACTGAAAAGGTTGTCCATGCAAAATCCCACAACAATCCATAGGAGTCACATCACAAGTGACTTGATCTATGAAATGTGGGCCAAGTGCAAATTTTAATGTGCAAGTGTGAGTGATTTATGAGCCCCTTCCACTATCCTTCCAACCCAAAGAATAATGTTGAGTATGAGGCTCCATAGGTAACTTCAATCGCTCGACAATGGACCTCACAATTAGATTTTTCTAGGAGCCATTATCCACTATACAATCTGTTGCAAAATTATGGAGCAAATGAGCTTGAGTGATAAACAAAGCATCACGAGTGCCCCCTTATGAACTTACATTTACCAAGGTAACCTCATTGAGCTTACCTCGTAATTTCGTGTACACTCTACTTTCTCCTACTGACTCAAGGGGACCTTTGGAAGCATCATCCTCTTGAGTTGTGATCACTAAAATCTTCTTTTTAAGCTTAAAACAATCAACTTTTTCACGAACTTTTTTCTTACAATAGCTACAAAAAGTTTTAAAAGAAGAAGGTTTGGAAGAAGAAGAAGAAGAAGGAGTAGAAGTAGAAGGATAAGGAGAAGGAGAAGAAGGATATGGAGAAGAAACATTCTTATTTTGAGAAAAAAATTTCTTTTGTGAGAAATAACTATTTCCTTTTGATGATTTTACAACCACTTGAGTAGCAAGTGCACGGAATTCCTGTGAATGCACTTTGAACTTGTCCTCCGCAAGTTGCTCCTAGTTGAAAACTAAATCCAATGTTTCCATAGAAACAAACATAATTTCCTTGTACAAATGTTCCAACAAACCACTTTGAAATTTGAGAATCAAAGCTTTAATATCTTCCTCCACATTCAAAAGTATCATGTACCTATTGAATTGAAAAATATATTCCTTCACAATCATATTAGTACCTTGTCGAATTTGAAACCACTTAATGACCAATTCCTTAGAATAATTGTAAGGATAAAAATTGGTCTCAAGACAATCTACAAGCTCATCCCATGAAGTGAGTTCATCATGACCTCTTTTTCTTTCAACAAGTACTTTAGCTAAACCAAAAAGTTTTAGCTTAGCATATGGAACCATATCCTCATCTGAAAGCTGAGTATATGAAAACCAATAACTCATGTCAAGAATCCAACTATTCAATACTTAAGGGTTTCGGGATCCATCATAAAGTGGCACTTCACAATGAACTCTTAGGCGAGAATCATGAGCAGAAGTTGAAGCATTGTGGATAGAAATATCATTTACCTTCATTGCAAGGTTACCAAGAACTTCTACCATGGTAGTATCATTAGCTTTATCTTCTAAAGCATTTACAACATGTGCAAGTTCTGCCGCTTGGGAAGCCAAGTCAGAAGCCATGTGAAATCGGGTATAAGCCAAGAGTAAAAGGGAAAAGCACTAAAAATCAAGGTAAAAATTAGAGGTTCCTTGTTACAATGTTGTGCCCTGAATTGAAAAATACTCCTAAGGCTCAAAATTTAAAAATTTAAACTAACCTAAGGTTTAAAATTTATATTTTATTAATTTAAAAATAAATTAATTAAAAATAAAATTTTAATTAATCAAAGATTAATTAATTTAATTAAGTTATTAAAAATTAAATTAATAAAAAATAAAAATTACATGCAAAACATTAGGATAGTAAAATTAAAAAATTACAATTATTACTCTTGATTTTGCTGAAACTGCACTCCACCCTCTATTGCATGAAATTATGCAACTATTGTTGCATGTTTCTCGAGGTGGTAGTTTCCCGAGGTGGTACAAGTGGAAATTATCGAGTTTAGTTCTTGCATGTTTCCTGAGGCAGTTGAAACTTGACAAGTGGTGGGGTAAAAATAAATAAAAAAATTTAGGGATATTTTTTTCTTGGGGCACCAAACTCCGCCAGCAAGTCAGAGGGCTGACCTAACAGGTTCCAAGACCTGTCAACACTAGCACAGTGCTGCCGTGGGTTGCACGAATTTGGATAGCCTGTGGGCAACACCAATAGCCACCCGTAGGCCAAAGTATAGCCTAAAAGGACCAGAGCCTATTAGAACCAGCCAGGCTGTCAATTATAGATAGCCGCTAGCTAGGCCTGACGTGGCTGTGCGGCTATGGATAGCTACCAGCATAGGCCTATCATGGCAGCTCAGATGGGACAGTACAGGCCACGAGTGTCGTCATGCCCGACGGTGTCTATCGTCGATGCTGTCAGTGACAAAGGTCTTGATGTAGGCATTGTCGCTTGACAACATCTGCCACTGCCTGTCAGGCCGATAAGGCAGCGGGACCGTGCACGTCAGCCTAACGTGCATGGAAAGTCTTGCTTGTCGGCCGATTGTCGAATCTTGGCCAAAAAGGGCAAAACAAAAGGCCCTTCGGCTAATATTTTTGTCTTATTTTTCAATAAAAATCAATATATAATTTTTATGAAAAATAGAAAAATAAACTAAATAAATTATATATATATGAAAATATATATATATTTATATATTTAAATTTTAAATAAAAATTTAAATAACTTAATTGTTATTTTAAAACTTTAAAATTTAAATTTTACAATGATTTCAAAGAAACTAAGGTAATTTTACCTAGAATTTCAAGAAATTTGTAATTTCTTTTCAAACCAGCAAGACCCCTCTAGTAGCTCTCCTTTCAAGATCTAGTCGACACACGACCAGCATTTGAAAGGCAACCAGATCTAAGTCGACACATGACCTAGTTTTAGATGCTCCTCATTCTTCAAGACTCCTCAATGGCTAGAACAAATGGCTCCCTAATATGTATTTCACTGTAAGAGTAGTCCAAACCTACCAAGGGATTTTTGTAAAAGAGGAATTGGGGTAAATTTTTCTTATACCTCTTGAGCATAAGCAAAAAGTTGAAACGAGGAGTTTGACGCCTAAGGAAATTCCTTCTACGAATGGTTTTCAAGCTCCCCTTGAGCTTGAACCGAGTCCTTAATGAGAAATAATTTCTCATGAAAAACAATCTATCTCCTACCCTCTCACCTCACAAGCCCTTGTGCAAATATAAACTAGGCTCTAATACCAATGAAAAGGATTAAAAATCCAACTAACTTCATATTATTTACAAACTCATTATATAGGCTCTAATGGCCCAAAATACATAACCAAACCCATCAAATCATGGATTTGATCCAATATGATTAACCATAAGCTACAAAAGTGCAAATGAGAATGCACGTAACTTCTAAGTTAAGAGGAAAGGAATAATTCTAACTATAAGATCCATTTTAGCTATTTTGAAGTACACACTTTGTACTTTGAGTTCACACTTCCTAACTAACACTCCTAAATGACAACTAGAAGATAAATAGTGCCCACAAGTGCATGTGAGAAGGAGACTCACATACAATATTAATTTACAAGAAATAAACTATGTAAACCTAGCTAGGAATTACTAGAGCGGTCATATGAGTGATCAAACATCAATCCTCATCAGGGATGAGGACGTTGAAGACTTGGAGGATACCCCTTCTATTTTTGTTAGTGCATTGAAACCCCTTTGTTACTTTGTTTTCTTTCTAGTAATAGTCATTTTATCTATTTTACCTATCATGGAATCTATCTCTATTCTGTTCTAGACTTAGAAATTTATCTTAGTTATTGTTGGTGGCTTTCCTTTTAATCCATTTTTTGAAGGTCTTCTATTGTAAAAGGTTCAGGGACCCTTTCAAAACCCCTTCTTTCAATCAATAAAAAAACAAAAATATAAAATTCAAAATAATTTTAGGTAAAATTGTTGTTATTATGATGAGTTATATCATTACATTTAATATTTAGATAAAATAAATGAAAGTTTTATTATTTTTTAAAGTATTTTTTTCTTACTTAGAATTGTCATTAAATAAATAAAGATAAATTGTTGGTTTTAATTTAATTCAAACTTTTTAAAATTTAATCCTTACAAGGCTACTTTTATATTACTTTATTTTCATATGAATATTTAATATGATATAGTAAGGTTCATGATACATTTCCATACTTTTAGGTTTAACTAATTCCAAATGTACTCATATTAAGAGAAAAACAAAAAAATTAAATTTTAAGTAAACTTTAGGTAAAATTATTGTTCATAAAGAAGTTAAAGAGCTATTTCTACAACTAAAAGATTTTATTATTCTAGCCATTACTTATATGGAATAAGTAAGGTTTTATTTTTGAAAGCATATTAATCTTATTTTTCATATCCACAAACACTCTTTGATAAACACAAGTTATTGATTATAATTATATTTAAATTTTCTTTAATCCTTGCAAGTCTTCAATAATGTCATGGTAAGTATTCATTTGCTCATCTATAATCCTAATTAAAATGTGGTAGTTGTCTCTCATTTCCTAAGACCATTATATTTTATCAACTAACTACTTGGACACAATCATAAAATGTAGAAAATATAGTCCATGAGAAGAGTAAAATCTAGGAGTTTAATCATATATGAAAATTCTTTCTCACTAAAAATTCATGGAATAGTCAAACCAATAATAATATCAAACATACAACATAATAGAACAAACAAAAATATGATGTAGGCTCAAGATTTATGTTAGGAACCATCCAATAGCTCCCTAATAAGAGTCTCCAAATAATTGGCTACAAATAGATAACACCTAAAACTAAGGGGGAGTTTAGAATGCCACTTAACCTATCTTCATGCTTATCCCTTATGCTAGGTTTAACTATTGAAACATATTTATCAAAATTTAAATCAATCCTACCATGATATTTACCATACCCAACACAAGAAGACATGGAACTCTTCCTTTTTTTTGGATAATCCTCCACACTACATAAGAATGACCCTAAACTAAAACCTCTTGGAGATACTTACACATGATATGTTTGATCAACAAAATATTTCATACTTAGGTCTTCATTTATTGCATTCGAGGATGCTTCATTTCATAGCTTAGAAAAATCAAAAGTAGATTGAGCCAAGGAAAGTAAAATAACCTAAATCAAGTTCCTTGGAGAAGTCCATTCACATGTAGATCCACCAATTGACTTACAAGGATGCTCACTCATCTCTTCAACCTTCCAAGAAGTAAATAAAATCTACCTAGGTAATCACTAGTTGAATGCAAAAAATCCTTATAATGATAAGTATCAAGACCAGTTAAGGTAAACAATATTTTGTTTCAACTAAAACCTAAGACCTAATAAGTAGAAATAGTGAGACAATTTTGCATTACAGTCCATCTCCACATAGGACCATGCATGGAGCTTTAAATTTAAAGTTTTATTTTATTCATCCTTATATCAAATAATGATATGTAGCCTACTAGTAGTGTCCCAAAGAGTACATTTTTCTAAAGAGGAAATTTGACCCTTGGTGGACCCATTTGATGGAACTCAAAATTTCAATATTGCAAATGTATTCCCATAAATTATCCAAATATTATATTAAATAATATCCCTATTAATTTCATATAATACCCATATCTAGACCCCTCATGTACTCCACTACTCACCCATTTGCTTCCTAGTCAACATTAACCTAGTTATAAAAGTCATGCTCAAATGGAGATCCCCTATAAACAAATATTATCATTAAATATTTTTGGTAGTTCATTACATAAGAGAATATCAGTAGCTAGCTCAATATTTAATATTTTGCATTTACCCTCAAAATTATAATCAAATTATCTATTACCTCACTCTTGGTAATAGGATCCTCCTCTATCATGATCTAGTTTAACTAGCTCATTCTCCACTTGCACAACACTTCTACGAACTACAAAAATATGGTCTAAAGAAGCAAGATATATTTAAGATAAGTCTTTCTCTATGGAAAATATAGATAAATCTATAGACCTAGAACATTAGGGTCATACAAACATAAAATCTATGGGTTTTTCAAAAAGAAAACTCGTTAATAAAATCACTGATAAAAAATAGAAATCACAAAGTCCTAAAGATAATGTTAATTTAATAATATGCTTAATAAAACCATGGGACAAACTTGATTTACTAAAACCATATTTTTGAATGTAAATAGGAAGACAAACCCCTCTTGTAATGGAAATATAAGTATATATGTATACAATTATTGGATTGAGTTACCTAATCAACCATATTTTTCTTTACATTTATCAAATATTAAGGACTGTAGAAAAATATTTAACATGCTAGAGACAAAAAAAATATCAAAGGAAAGATTAATTTCGACACATCTAAAAGTTTCCTTATATGAATCATTGAACAATATAACATTTAATGTTTAGAGTTTCTAAATAATAAAAGTATATTAAGGACAATCATACCCTCAAAAATAACATTCTTATTATTGAAAATATTAGAGTGGATGTTGTATTTGGTGTTTAGTAAATTTATAAGCATTCAAGACATATTCCACAATTGGTGAGGAGAGGTTTTATATTCAAACAAGTTTATATCTAGTATACCATATTATCCTTTTCTCTATAAAATAAAAAATTTTGAATGAACTTAATTGGATTAGATAATAAAAAATGACATATTTATTTTGTGTCTCATTTGAATTGTATAGAGGTTTTCTCTTCAATTATACATATTTTATACTCAAATTTAAAATTAAACTATAAACATAATGGATTCTATAGGTGTGGCCCTAGGAATTCAACAACACTAGCCTTCAAAATCTTAGGGTAAATCTACACTTGGACAGTGGTTCTTAGTTCAGATTCATTGTTTTATTCGAGTTCTTTGGTGGGAAAGTTTTGGGTTCACCAAAATTTATTCAAATATTATCCTGTATCTATGTTTTGTTTGTTTATCTTACATAAACCTAAGAGTTTTAGCTAGGCAACTATGATACAAAGATAGTATACAAAAAATAATATTTCAAATCTTTTTTTTTAACCTTCTTGTAATAACTACAAGAATAAAATAATAATTACAAAAATTAATGGAAATTGTCTTTTCTTTTAATCAAGGGTGCAATAAGGAATGCAGAAATAAATTGTAGCCTAAGTATGCAAGCACTGCATGTAATTTAAATTTTGAATGCCTAATAAATGTGAAGAGATTATGTTTTCTTAGTATGCAATTTAGTAAAATATCCTAGTTATTTGATTTTACAACTTTATCAAGTCATTTAGATAGAGAGAAAACAATCATAGCATATTAATATTGAAATCAATAAAATAATGAAAGGAGAACAATTGGGCACTTTTTAAGATATACACTTAAGTCCTAGACTCCAATTCATATCTTTATGACAAGTTCACTTCTTTAGAATGTGCAAATTTACAAAGATAAAAACTATAAAGGAAAAGAATAGGAGTAGCATTTTCCCTTTACCTTTCCCTTTTTAAGAGTAATGCAAATGCCAAACCTAAATATCTTTTCAAGCTAAGTATTTCTCCTTTGTTTTTCTTTTGTTTATTTTGTCTTCTTTTCAAAGTAATGAACAAAGGAGATAAAATCTTCAAAACATTGCAACCTATTATAACATTCTATTTCATGTTTATGAAACTCAACATTCAACCAAGCAAGATAAAATCAAGTACATTCTTTTGTTATGATTAATAAAATATTTCTTTTACTTGTGATTTTGATAAGAAAATAGCTATGAAATGATATAATGTCGTAGGATAAAATTGACCATTATCTAAGATATGAATTAAAGCAAATCTTAACATGAAATGAAATGAACAATTCTAAAATATATAACATTCATTAACTAACACTAGGATCTACTATTATTATAAAATCTGGCCTAATATTTTATAGCTTTATGAAGATACACAGAGAAACCTACTTTAAAACTTAAAATTTTGAGAATAGATGAAAAAATACATATTTTGGGATGATAGTGAAGTAGAGATAAGAATCTAGAACTTTTTCTAGAGATCATGAAAAAAATATTACATAAAGGTTCAAAATGCCACATGGGGGTCAAAAATGCTACAAGGGGTCGAAAACATCAAACAAGTATCAAAATGTTGTGAAAAGGTCAAAAGATGATGACAAAGGATAAAAATTCTAGGCAATGGTTGAAAACATAGAGCAAGGATAAAAAATGTTGGATAGCAGTTAAAAAATTTAAGGGGCAAAACTACTGGAAGGAGTAAAAAGTATTGGAAATAGTAACCTACAGATAGAGAACCTACAAAATAAAATACTGTAAAATATAAACTTACAAAATAGCAACTTGTAGAACAAAAACCTACAAAATAAAAGCCTTCAAAAGAAAAACTTGCAAAATAAAAATCTAAATTAGTACTAAAAGCACGAGGATACGAAAACAAAAAGGAATATGCTGAATACGATGCGTCTAAAACCAAACTTAACGCCAAAAGCCTATGTATTGAAAAATGCATAAAAGGAAAGAACATGAGCGAATCGACACAAGATAAAAGCAATATGGAATAGGGTCCTCTTTATTGATGTGCTTTCAAAGTCGTGTTACAATACGTCTCCTTCCTTTTTTAGGGGATAGGAGCGTTAAATATGTTTTTGATCACATCCATGGATAGCAATCCTTCTTCCGCGTGCCCACATGTAAGATGGGCGGACCAAAACGTCATCGCCGCTTGTGTATATGATTTTTCACTCCTTCCTGCTCCTCTGATTTCAGAAACCTACATTCAAAGAAATAGAAAATATTAGTAGCACCTACAGATAGAATAAAACATGTATTTCCCAAGGCCTACTGTCAGTATATGCATGAAAATATTAAAACGATAACCAAATGACCTCAGATCGACCTAAAATTTTAACAGAAGCATAAATATGTTACCAGGAGGCCACTACAAAAGGAACAGTCTAGAAATTCCTCACATATTTGTATTCGCTCTAGGGTGGGACGAATAGACCTGCAATAACTTGTCAGAAAGCACCCTCTTCAATGTCCTATCCAGAAAGCTCCAAATGACCTGCAAAGTTGGGGTTAGCTAATTGGGGGTGTTTTGGGAAGACCCAGAAGGTCAGATTTCTCCAATTTGGCCTCTATCACCCAAATTTTGCTAGTGCCATCTGCAAGTTAGTAAAGGCGGGAAATGATAAAAACCTGGTCAAAATTGCTCAGAATGAAGTGAAATTTAAACTACAACCTATTTAACAGACCTAGAATAAGATGCAAAAGAAAAATTAGAGAAATCTATCACAGATTTCTAATCATTCCGGGGTGGGGCGATTAGGGCTGTGACAGCTTGGGGGGCACCCGAGGGCAGAACGCCCACCGTTTGGGACTCTGTTTCGGCACCAATCCACTTGTGATGGGTCCAAAACTTCTTATGGGGTGTTGTCGACAAATTTTGTGGAATATTGTGGCCAAATATCGGGTTTTGGGTCCAGATTCGTGCTTCCAATAATCACCCAATAACCTCCCTTTCGAATGAGAGATTAAGGATGTGAAAGGCACAAATCGCAAGTAGGTATGTAAATTGGCAGCACTTCGTTGCTCAAATGCTCCTTCTCTGTATATATTTTGGGTGAGAAAACTCACCAATTTATAGACCTAGGGTCTCTTTGTTTGGAATGCGCATGCGAGGGCGCCACTTGAGTTGATTGTCCTATTTTGAGAGAAAAGATAATTCCCTGATTTAGAGTCTCCTTGCATGAGGTCTCTAAAATAAAGACATGCATGACAGAAGTCTCTCTTCTTGATTTAAAGCTATTCCTCGCAATTGCATGGCCTGAAGCCTCAGTTAACTGGCAGACTTGTCGAGGTTTGACTTTTTTCCAGTCAAACTTGCTATTCGCCTCACCCTGGGGCGAATGCTGATATTCGTCCCTGGGTGGGATGAATGCCAGTTTGTATTCGTCTCGGGGTGGGACGAGTAGAGAGCAAGGTGCCAAAAAGGTGCCAAATTGACCTCTGACCTCCAAAACTACTTTTGGAAGTGGTTAGGACCACTGTTTAACCTCTGGGGGCTGCCCTAGGGGCTGTTTGTGTCAATGCGATCAGCGCTTGTTGTCACATAATCGGATTGGTGTTGTTTTGGTGTCTACAGATGCCCCTTTTTGGGAAGCGCTATGCAAGGCGCAGCGCTGAGCAAAAATAGATACCTAAAGCACTAATGATTAGGGTTTCTCAGTAACCTAACCAACTCTTGATGCCCCAAGTATGGAAAGGGCACGCATTCTTGAATCCTTGCTTCTGACGAGCTAAGGAACTTAATTCAAGTGTTAACCTTTTTCGGTGAGGTGTTACTTGAGCTTGGACATTGATCAGTCATGAATAGGCAAAGGGCGCAACCTTTTGTCTATGGGAACCTTGAGTTCATGATTCATGAATGCCAAGTGTTTGATCAGCTTGTGATAATTGCTTGTTTGCTGCCCCAAGCAGGGGCGTGATTGTCTTTTTCAATGATCCTTTGAATGCGTGTCATTTCCTTGATTGGGTATGTTTTTGTTGATTGGTGACTAAGTGTGACTACCCCCTCAAGCGACGAATCGATGAGGGAATGACCGACATGAGAAAAGCGACGAGTCGCTTGACCCAAGATGACTTAGGTAAGGGTGCCTTCAATTGTTTACCGTTGAATGCGAAAGCAGTTTCCGAACATTCTGACCTATTTTTGGTGGGTGTGAACCCTTTTTGTGATGCATTTTGGAGCTAAAATTGTCAAGAATCCGTCCTCCCGTGGAGCGGTCCGGCTATGGTAGCCTTCTTAGGGAGTAGGATAGTGAAAATTTGTAACCCCAACATCTATTTTGGATGCCAAGAATTTCAAGCGCAAAGGCACCTTCGTTCGGCAATGTTATTGCTATTTTTGGTTGGGTTTTGACCCTTTTGGTGACGTCATTTGGGGATGAAATTCTTAAAAATCCATTTTCCCGTGGAGCGGTCCGGCTATGGTAGCCTTCTTAGGGAATAGGATAGTGAGGATTTGTGACCCCGACATCTATTTTGCATGCCCGGAATGTCAAGTGCAAAAGCACTCTCATTGGACACTTTTATTGCTTGTTTTTGTGCCATTTTGTGCAGTTTTTGCTATTTTTGAAATTTTTGCTCTGTATTCATCCTTGGGTGGGATGAATTCCTATTTAGTATTCATCCTAGGGAGGGACGAGTGCTAACCAGAGCGCTCATCCAGGGGGGACGAGTACAGGCTCAAAAAGCCTATTTAAAGGCCAAAACTGAGTTTTGGGCTCATTTGCATTTGTTTTTCTTGGCGATTTGGAGCTCTGAGGAGGAGGAGGTCAATTCTATGAAGCGAAGCACTACCAAAATTTTCCTACGACCATGAGTTCATGCACCGGATCATCCAACGGTGAAGCCGAAGTGAGACCAGTGAGTGCCCTTCCTCTTTATTGTTTTGTGTTGCAATTTGAAAACCACAATTTGCTTATTTCTTGTTCTTTTGTTTATTTTGTTGTTTAAAGTTAAAAATGAAACCCTAGTCTATCAAAATTAACACTTAGTTTAAAACTTAGTATAACCCTAGTCAAACAAAGATCAAAAGTTAGTTGAAAACTGAGCTAAAAAACTTAGTTTAGAACATAACTTAAAAACTTCGCTGAACCCGAATTGAACCAAGATCAAAACTTAGGTTAGAAACGTAGGGTAAAACTGAGCGTAAAATGTAGCTTTAACCCTAGTTATTTGTTGTGGTGTGCATTTTTTAATTTACCAGTTTGGAGTTAAAAACCCTAGATCTGAGAAATTATTTGTGAATGTTTTTGTTTGTTTTTTTATTTATCAGTTAGAGTTAAAAACCCTAGATTGACAAATTATTTTTGAATTTTTTGTTTGAATTTATCAGTTAGAGTAAAAACCTAGAACTGACAAATTATTTTTTTGAATTTTTGTTATGTTTTTGTAATTTAGCAGTGTAGAGTTAAAACCCTAGAACTAAAAAATTATTATTTTTTTTTTTGAATTTTGTTATGTTTTTGGTTGTACATTTTGATGCATTGTTGTATATTCATGTTATTGTTGTACAATTTTTCATTGTTTTAATGTTTTTATGTTGTTTTATTTTGCAGGTTGTGAAGAGCCGGTACCGTGTGCCCATAGTTTTCACTGAAGCACGTGCGACGCTGACTTTGGCTGACTGGGACTGGCTTGATGCCCTTGGGCTCAAGCAGGTGACTCGACTGGAGCCGATGGTCGGGGATCGGGCCTATCTGATGGCCCTGATCAACCTGTGGGATCCCTAGACCAACACCTTCCATCTCCCAATAGGGGAGATGACGGTGACCTTGGAGGATGTCTATCGAATTCTTTGGATTCCAATAGATGGACTGCCGATCCGGATGATGCCACGGGATCGGAGGACAACAGTGTTGATATGCTATTTTGGGCATGGGGAGGAGTTGGGTGTGGAGAGCCCAGTGGAGAGGGCGGAGGGTGACTGCCATATTGGTGGCATATTGGTGCGATGGTGGCTAGAGAGGGGTGTGTTGGGAGTGAGGCATGCATTACTCATGGGCCTCATTTCCAACATGCTGCTCCCCGACTCTTCGGGCATGAGGTTCCCATGGAACCTGCTAGAGGTGGTGTTCAGGTTGGTGGAGTGTCCTACAGATGCACCTATGATCATGAGATGGGGATAGACTCTATTGGCATAGCTCTATGATGAGTTGTACGAGGTCCGCTACCGAAAGTGGAAGGGGATTAGTTGTAGCTACTTGTTGCAGTGTTGGGCTTGGCAGCACATAGCGATGGAGAGGCTAGTGGGGTTGCCCTAGATGACTCGAGCGGAGATGATAGACCGAGATATCAGATACGAGGCATTATGGTGGAGGTCAAAGGAGCAGGGACAGAGTCGGCGATGGGCAGGTGTCGTAGGGCACTATGTCGATGCCTTCGCTCGACTTACTCCTAGGGAGGTGTTCTGGAGCCCCTACCGAGACTGTACAGCCTGGCCTGAGGCTGGAGAGTGGCTTCGATGGATACGAAGGGGGTGGTGGCTGATTGGGCATCATGGGACTGAGCAGGAGTTCTTCCCATATGATCGGGTGACATGATAGTTCAAGGTGCGCCAGGGGTTTCCTGGTGAGCCCGTGGTCTATCGACATGGGGGGACGAGAGGACTCTTGCTTGGCCAGTCATTGTGCCACTAGGTGAGGATGCGGACACAACGATAGATGCCCTAGACATGGATGACATTGGGGTTACCATAGAGTATGAGCAGTGGTGGACTCTATGATGATGGTGAGGTGAGGGGCCTCTAGGCGGTGCAGAGGCGACAGTAGTAGGGGATGAGGGTACAGAGGCATCAGATGAGGGTTGGGGTGTTTTACATGATGATGTAGACATGGTGGAGGTTGAGGATGTGGGCATGGACTATGGGGTTCCAGAGCAGTCGGAGATGCAGGACATGCCAGAGCAGCCTACCTTTTCGAAGATGTCGATGCCTCAGGTCGTCTCGAAGGATATTGAGGTAGGGTTGCACGTTGAGAATGCATGATTGGAGGGGCTACTCTAGAGATGAGATGAGGAGCTTAGGGATGCGCTACGGGAGAGGGATCTCCTACGAATGCAGCTATCAAGTGGGAGAATGCACTGGTGGTATACCATCGATGGGATGGGGATACCGATGCTGCATGGGAGATTGATCTCCTATAGACGTAGTTGGTAGAGCGGGAGAATGCATTGGCACAGCGTGATGAGAACTTGGCCATAGTTCATCAATGGGAGATGGACTTGCTTCGGTAGTGGTTTGAGATGGAGGCAGAGATTATTTGCCTTGGGGGGTGGATTCTTGTGGCTAGTGTAGGTGGATCGTCATGCCGCATGAGAGGGAGCGATACTGAGCAGTCAGCATCCTCTCGATGTAGGCGACTAGATGAGGGAGGTGCTAGTAGGCATGATGCAGGGGCTAGCAGCAATTGCCCTGAGGGGTCCCATAGGACCCACACCATGGGGGGTAGTTCCCATCGCACCGATCCTACGTGATCATGGTGGTCGATGCCCTAGGCTTAGGGGTTTTTGAGCTTTGGGATTTTGTTGTGAGGTCAGAGGACCGGTTCATTGTAGCCTATGGGCATTTTTGATGATATATATACAGATGACTTTCTTTGTTTTGTTTATACACTTTTCATGGTTTATTTTTATGTACATGTATTTACATTGATGTATGCATATGCTATTATGAATGCGATGTTTCTAATTTATATGATGTATGCATATGGAATGAATGAAATGAGTTGTTGATAACTTGTCGATGGCACCATAGACTGTACAAGATTTACTTGGCTTGTTGTACTTATGGGATGACTTTGTGGAATGACTTTGCATGTGAAAACTTTGTTGTTTGTATTTTGCATATTTTTTGATGGTGATGTACGGAATGAAATGTACCAGTTGTTTTAAAATGTAGTTAAGCTTTTCTGAGATTCAGATATTTTAACTAACTAGCCAAGATTGTACATTTATCTCGCAAGACTTTTGAACAAGGTATAAATCCGACTTGAGTTTAACCAAGTTATTTCACATCCCTGTGTGTGCAATTGAGTTCGTTTATGTGGTATTTGTCAGGATACCGCCAGTGCCAGATAGGCTATCAACCAAACCTGTACTGAGGATCACCTAATTAGCTCCACTAACTCCATTGTTGTATTTAGTAAGATTAATCCATGGGACAATCTAAGGTACCATAAGCTAGCTCATCCACATGCAAACATTGGTCTATGCACACACAAAGCTAATGTGACAGACATATCGTCATGCGGTTAGGATACCGCCATTGCTAGGTAGGCTGTCCACCAAACCCGTAATGAGGATCACCTAGATGGTTGTCGAATGCTGAGAATTCTAAGGATTCAAGTTCAGGCTTTTTATTTGCTCAATGGTTTAGGATACTTGCTCGTATACATAGTGATGAAAATCACTATTTATTTTTCTCTTTGTTTTTCTTCTTGAGCAAGGATTTTGAATAGTGGTGATAACCACTGTTATTTGATTTTGGATTTTAAACTTTGTAAGGTTGAGCTTGGGAATGACATTGATCCTGTTGGCCTTGGGGATGACTACCCATCCTGTTCAGGGACGTGTAGTACGAATCCTTACGACTTGGGGAACCAAAGGGGATTATGGAGATTATGAAGTAAGGGCATTGATATTTTAGGCCTTGGGGATGACTACCCATCCTTGTCAAGGGTGTGTAGTATGAATCCTTACAACTTTGGAGACCAAAGGTGATTGGAAGTGGTCATGATGATGGCTTGTAGGGATTTTTCTTTTGAATGGCATCGATCCTTTGAGGCCTTGGGGATGACTACCCATCCTTGGCAGGGACGTGTAGTACGAATCCTTACAACTTTGGGGACCAATGGTGATTGGGATTTTTGTGAGTAGTGGTGAAAACCACTATTTATTAGGGGGAATTGATGGGGAAGAGCTCGTCCTTTTGTCAATTCTCAACACTCTTAAACCATTCGCACAGGGGGATGAACAGACTAATCTTTCACCTATGGTACCCTAGACTGCTTTGTAGGGTTCTCTTGCGTTCACACAACTTAGGAATTATTTTATGTGTTTTAACTTGTGTAGGGATGTTACGTAACAAGGCGTGATCCAAGTAAAACTTTCCTGTGTAAAATCTATTTAACTTTGTACAATTTTTGGCTAGAAATTTAAAGATAGCTGAATGACGAAAACCCTATATACATTAGGAGACAACTGACTATGCTAAAAATGGTGATGGTGTTATTCTGGAGGTATGCATTTATAAAATGGATTTGATGTGGAAAATGATGGAATTGCCAAGTAATGACAGTCTATGGTGCTTTTGACTTGTATGACCTAGCAAATATGCAATGTATGGATGTGATGCCTAATGTAACCTATATTTTTGTATTTTGATTTTTACGAGTATGCATGGAATTGAAATGCAATTTTTTTTTTTATTTATTTTTTGATGATTTTATTGTTTTTTTTTGTTTTTGAATATTTATTTTGACCAAGCGGTTATGGTAACCCTTGGAGCTTTTGGTGTTTGACCAAAGGGTTTATGGATACCTTTGGAGCAGTTTTTGGGGTTGACCAAGTGATTGTGAGAATCCTTGGAGCTTTTGGCTTGACCAAAGGGTTTATGGACACCTTTGGGGCATTTTGGGGTTGACCAAGCGATTGTGAGAATCCTTGGAGCTTTTGGGTTGACCAAAGGGTTTATAGATACCTTTGGGGCATTTTGGGGTGACCAAGCGATTATGGGAATCCTTGGAGCTTTTGGTTGGACTATGGCTCTCTAGATGTGGAATGGCCTCAAATGACTGATGTTCAAGGGTTCTATTTCCTTGATTCCTTCAAGAGAGGTGAGTCGGTATGTTCTAGGTCCTATTCTACTATCAATGACATAAGGACCTAACTAGTTTGCCATGAACTTGTCTCTTAGATGAGATGACAAATTAGAATTTTGTTGGTTCTCTTTCAAGACCAAGTCACCAACCTAAAATTCCCTTAAGTGGACCTTCATGTTGTATGCTTTCTTAAGTCGCTCTTGATAGATATGCAAATGCTCGAGAGCATTGACGTGTCATTCATCGAGCAACGTCAGTTGGTCTAACCGGGCCTATCACATAGTGTCATCATCGATGAACTCTTGCATTGAAATGCGTAGGGAAGGGATTTCCAACTCAAGAGGCATGACTGCCTCGGAGCCATACACCAGCAAAAATGGAGTTGCCCCAGTGGGCATCCGAATGCTAGTGTGATAAGCCCATAGGGCAAGTGGGATTTGAATGTGCCAATCCTTATGACTATCTACGATGGTATTTTTGAGGATGGTGACTAGCATTTTGTTCGACGCCTCTGCTTGCCCATTTGCCTACGGATAATAGGGTGTTGAAAAACTATGCTGAATTTTGTACTTTGTGGTCAAAGCACGCACATCTTTGTTCTTGAATGACGTCCCATTATCCGAAAGGATCTTGGATGGAATACCAAAATGACATATGATGTTATGCAAAATAAACTCCGTAATGCGGGATCCAGTCATAGAGGTTAGCGGAATTGCTTCCACCCACTTGGTAAAGTACTCTATGGCCGTTATGATGAACGTGTGATGACAGAAAGATGCAGGGAGATATTTTCGATTAGATCGAAGCCCCACTATGAAAAAGGCCAAGCCGATTGGATCGGTTGCAAGGCCTGAGAAGGCACGTGTGTCAAATTAGCATGGTGTTGACACTTCACGCACTTCTTTACATATGCGCAACAATCTCGCTCTAAATATGGCCAATAATAGCCCATGCGAAGAATGCGCTTTGCGATGGCCATACCGCTGAAGTGGCCACCACATGTACCATCGTGTGCTTGGGTGATCGCCCAAGCGGACTCTTGTTGGTCCAAGCAACGGAGGAGGATTCCTTCATAGCTTCGACGATACAAAATGTCTCCTAACAAGACATGTTTTGCCGCTTTCTATTTAAATGATCTTTTCGTGGCTTGTGTCAATCCAAGGGGGAGGTTACCTAACTTGAGGTAATCCCTTATGGGTGTGTACCAATCCTGCTGATCAGAAACCTCGATGGTATGAATGGCCAATCCCTCTTGAAGTTCATCCCTAGCAAAAGCTGAGCGGGAAAGAACTTGTAAAAATAGTGTTGTGTTGCTATTAAGAGGGGTCGGGGAGAACAAGGACCCCCAGTTGGCTCGAGTCAGACAATCATGGATTCGAGAGAACCTATCCTGAGATGGTTCAATCTGGATCAAGTGGATTCCTGGTGTTAGGTCAGAGCTTGCACGCTCCATCATGGATTGCGATAATGTTTTAACCTGAATGGTGGTCATCTCACCGGAAGGGTCTTGCGGGATTAGTGACCCCAAGGAGGCCATAGTATCCGCAAAATGATTCGATGATCGAGGGAGTGCCTCGATGTCATACCATTCAAGTTGTGCCAAGAATTTGTCCACAAGGGCTTTGTAGGCCTACAGAACTAGACATTTACATTGGAATATCCCCTTTACTTGATTGACAATTAACAACGAATCACCAAAGATGTTTAAACGTTTAATGTTCATGGTGATTGTTTTCTGAAGACCTATGAGCAAGGCTTCATATTCTGCATTGTTGTTGGTGCATGAGAAGTCTAATTTAAATGATAGAGGCATTGGAGCCCCTTGTGGAGTGAAGAATACAATTCTCGTGCCACCTCCTTGCTCACATTTAGAACCATCAAAGAATAAGGTCATGTCAGCCTGTGACTCAGGCTCATCAAAATCTGGTGATTCTGAAACATGGAAAACCCCATCATCAGGTAGTTCTACGGTCAGAGGCTGATCATCTTCAAGAGGAGCCTCTGCCAGTTGATCGATGATGACTTGACCTTTTATGGATTTTTGTCCAATGAATTCTATGTCAAACTCCATCAACAACATGATCCATTTTGCCGTGTGGCTACTATGATAAGTATGACTCATCATGTATCGCAATGGATTCTCCTTAGACACAACATACGTCGTATTGCTGAGCATGTAGTGGCATAGATTTTTGGTAGCAAACACCACTACCAAGCAGAGCTTCTCAATGTATGCATAGTTAAGTTCATAACTGACCAGGGTGCGGCTAAGATAGTAAGTAGCCTATTCTTTGTGTAGTTCATTTTTTTGGGACAGCATGGCGCCCAGTGCCACCTCAATGAGCTGAGATGTATAAGTAGAATGACACTCCTGGTCTAGGTGGTGCCAATACTGGCAATGAAGCCAAGTATTGTTTAATGTCATCAAAGGCTGATTGGCACTCGTCATCCCAGTGAAATGTTACCCCCTTATGCAATAATTTATTCATGGGTCGGCACTTGTCAGATAGCTATGCTATGAAGCGCTTGATTGATGCGACCTTTCCTTGTAGACTTTTGAGTTGCTTGATGGTAGTTGGGGGAAGCATTTCAAGGATTGCCTTGACTTTGTGTGGGTCTACCTCGATTCCTCATTTAGAGACTATGTAACCCAAGAGCTTTCCAGATGTGATGCCAAATATGCACTTCTTGGGGTTTAGTCTGACTTTATGCTCCATGAGGCGATCGAGGATCTTGCTTAAGTCATCGAGATGATCTAGGCGCAAAAGAGATTTGGCCAACAAATCATCCATGTAATCTTCCAAAGTTTTGTGCATGTAATCATGGAAGATGTACGTCATGGCACGTTGGTAGGTGGCACCAACATTTTTAAGGCCAAAAGGCATGACCTTATAGCAAAATGTCCCCCAAGGCATTGTGAATGCCATTTTTAGTTGGTCCTCGAGATTGATACGAATTTGATTGTATCCTGAGAAACCATCCATGAGGGAAAGCATTTCATGGCCCGTTGTAGCATCTACCAATGCGTCGATGCTCGGCAAGGGAAAATCATCCTTAGGACTCGCTTTGTTTAGATCTCAAAAATTGATGCATATGCGAATCCTCCCATCGAGATTTTTGATGGGAACCATGTTAGACAACCATGGCGGGTAATCCACGCAGATGACAAACTATGCATCCAACAGCTTTTGTAGCTCATATTTGACCATTAAGGCCACTGTTGGGTGCATCTTACATAGTTTTTGCTTTACTGGCTTGATTGTCGGATCAAGCGTTAGATTATGCATGACTAGCTATGGGTCTAGTCCCGGCATGTCTTTGTATGACCATGCAAAAACCTCCTTCTTCTCTTTGAGAAGGGCAATGTAGTCGGCTTGCTCTTCGAGGGATAGACTTACCCCCAGCTTGATGATTTGCAAATTCATTGGATCTGAGCCGATGTCTACGTCAGTCATCTCCTCGACCGACATGTGGGACCCGTCCTCCAACTGGTGTGGAGTTGGGATCAAGTGGATATCGTTTGCTGAATTTAGATCATCGTTTGGAACATCAGGTTCCTCTTCAGCATGGAAGACATCCTGAGTCTATCCTAGGGTGAAATGGAACATCCCACCACAAGGCCAGTACTCTGATGGGGATGGCGGTGTGTCAGCATGATCCCAGTCTATAGCATCTAGGTCTAGATACAATGACCATGTCGGGTCGACTGGATCATGGATGGGGGCGGTTAGGTCAATGGAGATCATGTTGATGAAATGATTGTGGTCTCCATTACCATGGGTGTTGTAACTCGGACATCCTAGATGATCTTTGTGCTCCGGATCTGGCTCTGTGGGTACTGGCACAAATGGATCGGCCCTATGCATGGATACATAGACAGGGTCTACCCTAGGCACTGATGGTTTTATAGGGTCTCCAGGCGGAAGATGCTCTCTGTGTACCTAGAGTGGCGGGTGCAGTAATTGCTATAACTATGCTTGGTTTAGGTGCCACCTATTCCTTGGCCCTATGTGTAACTGTTCAAACATGTCATCTATATCCAAGGGATATTGTTGTTGTCGCATATGATTGAGATAAGCCATCTCGGTTTCATCTTCATAATCACTGTCAGAGATCCAAAGGCCTTCGTTGGCTCCAACAGTGGTTTGTGACATATGAGGCTCATCTTGTTCGAGAAAATTAATGTGGTCCCATCGAGGTTGTTCCGCTCTCTACGGGGGGACCTGATTCTCTTGAGGTGGCATATGCTCAAATGGAGCATCCAAAGGGAACATTGTCAGGAAGCTCTCCTGATCATCATCCATGGGATATACTTGTGAATGATTGCTATCAGACTCGAAAGGATCCCAAGGTGCTACCTCATACTCCGACTCATCCTCTGAAGACCCTTCTTGGTCTTGTCCATATCCCTCTTGTAGGTGAGTCCTCAAATTTTCTCCCTGTTCGATCGAAGGGAAAGGGTTGTTATGGTCAACAAGGTTGGTTGTTAGCAATGGGAGATAATCTCCCAATGTATATGTTGTGTTAGGATTGGCATATGGATCTAATGCCAACCCATCCTTGTTGCCTATCCCTAGGCCTTGCATGTTCTCCACCAAGATGTCTAGGGGCAAGGGGTGGTTGAACCCTACTCCTGACTTGTCATACGACATTTGATATCTCGGTTGGCAAAGAACACGCACTCCTTGCTCATACCTGCCCAACCCATATCCATGCCAATTGCATTGGCCAAGATATCTCAATGCGAAGTCTGGGTTGGACAAATAGTTAACATCCTCTGCAAAGGGCTCTTCATCTTCATCTTCTTGCATACAAGTTTCAATGCCATTATCCAGGCCCCCATAAACAAAGTTTGTCTGATTGGGTGGGTAGCCTAAAGGAACCACAGAGCCGATGGGGAGTCGAGGCCTCCCCATGTCCTGCATGGACTCAAGTGTGGGCGTTGCTACAATGTTCCTCACTAGATACTCCCCCAAGCCCATGTTGGCCATTTCAACGGTGACCGTTGGTGGTTGAGGGGGAGCGAATGGGAGTCCTTCCTGAGTCCACTCCATGTGGGGTGAACTAGGCATCTCGACTTCCATTCGGCTAGGCATCTCTTCGATAGAGATGGTTGAGACTAGGGGTGGTTCCTCTTCTAGGGGTTTCTTTCCCTTGTCCTTGGATGTGGCCACCGTAGGTGGCATCATTGTTGAAGGACTAGCAGAGGAAGATGGACCCGACTGAGGACTTGACGGATTAATCAATGGAGATGCCTACGGAATCGGACCCTGTTGAGATGGATTCAACTAAAAATCCAAATGTGTTGATGGAAGAGTCGATTGCGGCATGAATTGCACTGTATTGCAGTATTTGAAGGGCTCCAAGTCTATCGGGACTACATGCACCTATCCTTCAAATGTATACTTTAGGCACTGATGAGCTATTGAAGGGACACACTTCATGTCCCTAATCCAAGGTCGGCCTAGCAAGATATTATAAGCCATCTCACCTTCCAAGATGTGGCACAATGTATGAATAGTCTTTTGTCCCACTTGGATAGGTAGGACAATTGTGCCAATTGTCGAGCAGATTGCATCATTGAATGCTCACAGTGTATAAGTGGAGGCCATGATGTGAGATGCTAGCAACTTCAAATGTTTCAGTGCTATTGTAGTGATGATATTACTGGATGAGCTAGTGTCCACCAACACCCTCTTATACGAAATCTCGTTGACCCATGCAATAACGTGTAGGGGTGGATCCGCCACATCACTAGTCACTATTTTCAATTCATCTTCTCTAAAGGTGATGACTGGTTTTGTACATTGTTTTACATGTCCCACAAAGTTGTTGAAAGAGTTTGCTTCATGGGGCTGCAGCTCGATGGCCTTTAAAATCTCCATTAGAGCCTCTCGATGGGGCGTTGATTGTTGAATGAGCTCGTATATGGAGAGCCTAGCCGACGTGGTCCTTAGAATTTGGGTAAGTCTAGTCCGAATCATGGCCACTGGTCTAGGTGGGGGAAGTTGTGTAGGGTGTTATTGAGTTTGTGACGTCGATGGAACCTCTCTTGTGGCCATCGCGAGGGCAACTCCTGGATATCTCTTGTTCCTAGTCACTATGCTTATCATCCCTACATACCCCTGCATGGGGCAATTCTATTGCACCTCATTGACTTGAAGGGGTTTTTCCTATGCCTCATGGGTAGGCAAGGGGTCTCTGAAGACTCCCATATGTTGGTTGTTTGGTGCTACGGGGTTGTCCATCGCCAATGTCTTATTGTCGATTAGGTCTTGTACCAAACCTTTGAACTTCCAACATGCATTAAGATCATGTCCCTTACGCCTATGGAACCTATAGTACAAGTCCTCTCGGTACCCCTTAGGCTTCGGTGCATTGGGGTCTATAGTTTGAATCTCTGGAAGGTTGATCAAGTTCACCGTTGACAAGCGGTCAAACAGAGAGTCCCTAGACTCTATGTAAGGAGTAAATTGTCGCCTAGGGTGACGCTGCTGATTTTGTTCCTGCCTTTGGTTTTCTCTATCATAGTTGTTAGGAGGCACCACCTGATAGTTAGCCTTTTGAGGTTGTGTTGCTTGTGCAAGCTTAGGGACGTTGATAGCAACCTGATTAACCACAGCGGGTTTCGGTGGCATGGTCCCTATTTTAGTGTTCTTGGTCCATTCTTTCTTCTTAGGTTTGGTGATCTCGCCATCCTGTATCTTGATCTCCTCAATGATTCTGGCTTGTGCCAGAGCTTCCTCTAAACTGGCATATTGTTGTAGCTGCAATAGCATGGAGATCGATCTCAAACAACTTTTTGAGAACATTTGGGTCAGGTCTGACATGGGAGGGAGGTAAGGCAGCTTTGAAAGCAACGTCCTCCATCGGTTCCCGTATGCCACCATGGTTTCTTCCTCATACTTCCTGAGGCTAGCTAGGTCACTTAATGATGCCTTTTTCTTAGTGTTGAAGGTGAAGCGTTCGAGGAATGCGTCCACTAGCTGATCCAAGTTACTGATGCTATGTTTTGGTAATTGAGTGAACCAATCCGAGGTAGGGCCTACGAATGTGGTTATAAATGTTCTTAGTAACAAAGCATCATTGTCCTGAATACCAAAGCACTAGCTCAGGAATCTAGTCACATGCTCTTGGGCATCCTCCTCCCCTCTAAAGAGTGCCAACTAGGGTAGTTTAAAGTGTTTCGGGTATGGAGGTGCCGGCACTGACGGATGCACAGGATGACTACGGAGTTGGCGTAAAGTGGGCTTTTGGGGCCCAGAAGTCTTGATCTCCATAGACTCTAAGCGCTCTAGCAGTGCTTTATATGCATCAGAGGATTTAATTTCTTCCTCCTTAGTTTGCTCCCATTGTGGGTTGTGGGGAACTTGAGGCCTATGGAGAGGTAGCTGGATAGCACCCCCTCTGCCTTGGTAGAGCATTTCAGCCCGCTCTTCTTCTTGTTCATACTCCTCATAGGCTTCTTGAGGAGTGCCTGGCTGAGACCTATACACATGGGTGGGTGCCCGCGGAGGGTGCCCATCATTGTTTCGAGGAGTGGCCTCCCGCTCAGGTCTAGGAGGTCTCGGAGGCAATACTTGATAAGGTCGCGTAGACCTGTCTCGTACCAAGGGGTTATGCCTCTCATACACTTCTACTTTATGCACGTGAGGGGTTGGGACCTTCGTAGGCACATTGTTATGAAGCAATTCGGCTGTCTGACGTTGAATGCGCTCTTTGCTAAGGCGGTACAGATGCTCTAACTATTCTTGATCTTGCCTGAGCTGCATGATTTGCGCTTGGTGGGTGGCATGTCTGGAAAATTCCAAGTCACTTTGTTCCATTGTCTTGTGTTTAGGAAGCCTAGATGCCTCTCCTACATGTCTATCTCGGTCGTGGTGATCCGAGACCCCTATGGGTTGCTTTCCTCTATCGAGGTTAGCTGCATTAACCCGAGGTTATGGCCTCAATGGGTGATCCTGATACATGGCAGGCACGGAGGTACATCGCTCCCATGTTATGTACTACTCTTGAGGAACGTGGTAGTCTTCCTCATACTCCCTTTCATATGCATGCAAGGTGCGGGCAGAATTGTCTTGCCCTATCTGGAAAGCCTGATACTCTAGATTTGGTCTAGTGTTTCTAACAGTAATCTGGGGTAGAGGAGGGATGATGAAATCATGTGGCCCCTCCTTCTGGACCCTCTGTTGTTCTAACACTTCATCACTAGGCCACTCATAATGAGCATCTAAGGGAGGTCTCCTGTCTATGTTGAGTGCTACGTGTAGGTTCTCTTCTTGAAAGGACCTATGCTGAGTGGGGGTGCCCCTCAAAGAGGTGCCTCTATAGTCCTATTCTGTTATGGCATGATGTGGACTATCTTGTGTGTCAGGCCGCCAAGGCGGGATGACCAAGTCCTCAGGACTATATCGGAGGCGACTTGTCCCCCTTGGTGCACTTTCTGCAGCGCTTGCCCATGATTGGGCTCGGCTACGAGTGTACACCATGGTGATGCTTACCTAAAGATGCATAGATTTTTATCTTTTTTTTAGGATTTCTTATGCTACACTAAACAGGAAATATCACACACACAAAACAATGATTATCTCATTTAACGATTAAAAGTGTGCCCTAAACCTGGTTCAGTGTGTTTTTAATGTTCGTTTTGAAAGCTTGTGGAAAGAACATTTAAATGCAAAATGATGGCTCTTATGACTCCCAAAAAATGGTCGCCCCTTCGATATACCATTGCCAGACCGATATACCAACCTCTCTATATACCCGCCCTTACGTGAGGGAAACTATTGGTACGTGAGAGCAGATGGTACGTGGAACATAGGCGGTACGGAAGGGGAATCACTCTATTTATGACACCTACCATAGAAGACTTATCCTCATGCGCTGGGAATCACCCCAGCTACACTTGGTCAGCTTTCATCAGGATTTACGTCTAGCAACAGTCACGATCGGGGTAATGTATGCAGTATCTCAAGCCAAGGTGGTGATGAAATCCACCGTTGGTCTTGCTCAAGGGTTGGGGTTTTACGACCAACTCCTTGTTGTTTCAACTTACCACGTGGTGTGTGGGGTTCTTTTTAAGTTGCATAAATGAAGCAAACAAGCATTCAAACTCTCCTATGCAAGAAAATAACCAGAGAACAAACAACAAAATTTTGATAGAAGGTGTTTAAGACCTCTACCTCTTCTCTGCCCAAATCGGATGTCTCTAAATTTTTGCTCTGAAATAGTCCAGCGTTGGAAAACTTGGTACCTGTAAGCAAAAACAAGCAACTTTAATCAGAAGGTTAATCTTAAAAATCAAGGGACAGAGGTCCCACCGTGATCGCCACTGAAAGCACGAGGATACGAAAACAAAAAGGAATATGCCGAATACGATGCGTCTAAAACCAAACTTAACGCCAAAAGCCTATGTATTGAAAAATGCATAAAAGGAAAGAACATGAGCGAATCGACACAAGATAAAAGCAATATGGAATAGGGTCCTCTTTATTGATGTGCTTTCAAAGTCATGTTACAATATGTCTCCTTCCTTTTTAGGGGATAGGAGCGTTAAATATGTTTTTGATCACATCCATGGATAGCAATCCTTCTTCCGCGTGCCCACATGTAAGATGGGCGGACCAAAACGTCGCCGCCACTTGTGTATATGATTTTTGACTCCTTCCTTCTCCTCTGATGTTGGAAACCTATGTTCAAAGAAATAGAAAATATTAGTAGCACCTACAGATAGAATAAAACATGTATTTCCCAAGGCCTACTGTCAGTATATGCATGAAAATATTAAAACGATAACCAAATGACCTCAGATCGACCTAAAATTTTAATAGAAGCATAAATATGTTACCAGGAGGCCACTACAAAAGGAAAAGTCTAGAAATTCCTCACATATTTGTATTCGCTCCAGGGTGGGACGAATAGACCTGCAATAACTTGTCAGAAAGCACCCTCTTCAATGTCCTATCCAGAAAGCTCCAAATGACCTACAAAGTTGGGGTTAGCTAATTGGGGGTGTTTTGGGAAGACCCAGAAGGTCATATTTCTCCAATTTGGCCTCTATCACCCAGATTTTTCTGGTGCCATCTGCAAGTTAGTAAAGGCGGGAAATGATAAAAACCTGGTCAAAATTGCTCAGAATGAAGTGAAATTTAAACTACAACCTATTTAATAGACCTAGAATAAGATGCAAAATAAAAATCAGAGAAATATATCACATATTTCTAATCATTCCGGGGTGGGGCGATTAGGGCTGTGACAGCTTGGGGGGCACCCGGGGGCAGAACGCCCATCGTTTGGGACTCTGTTTTGGCACCAATCCACTTGGGATGGGTCCAAAACTTCTTATGGGGTGTTTTCAACAAATTTTGTGGAATATTGTGGCCAAATATCGGGTTTTGGGTCCGGATTCATGCTTCCAATAATCACCCAATAACCTCCCTTTCGAATGAGAGATTAAGGATGTGAAAGGCACAAATCGCAAGTAGGTATGTAAATTGGCAGCACTTCATTGCTCAAATGCTCCTTCTCTGTATATATTTTGGGTGAGAAAACTCACCAATTTATAGACCTAGGGTCTCTTTGTTTGGAATGCGCATGCGAGGGCGCCACTTGAGTTGATTGTCCTATTTTGAGAGAAAAGATAATTCCCTGATTTAGAGTCTCCTTGCATGAGGTCTCTAAAATAAAGACATGCATGACAGAAGTCTCTCTTCTTGATTTAAAGCTATTCCTCACAATTGCATGGCCTGAAGCCTCAGTTAACTGGCGGACTTGTCGAGGTTTGACTTTTTGCCAGTCAAACTTGCTATTCGCCTCACCCTGGGGCGAATGCTGATATTCATCCCTGGGTGGGATGAATGCCAGTTTGTATTCATCTCGGGGTGGGACGAGTAGAGAGCAAGGTGCCAAAAAGGTGCCAAATTGACCTCTGACCTCCAAAACTACTTTTGGAAGTGGTTAGGACCATTGTTTAACCTCTAGGGGCTGCCCTAGGGGCTGTTTGTGTCAATGCGATCAGCGCTTGTTGTCACATAATCGGATTGGTGTTGTTTTGGTGTCTACAAGTACTTTTAAGACCTATTCATTTGAACCAAAGTAGTAAATATATTTCATGTGAGGATCAATTCCTAAGTATTATACTTAATATTTTTATAAAAAATGATCTTGAAATATGAAATTATACCAAGCAATATGTTGATATATAATGCTAAAAATAAAGAAAGTAAGAACCAAGATATTAGATCTAGATCTACCCTTTTTAGATCTTGAAGAGTAAATCAATGAATGCTTTCTAAATGCTTGCCCTAATGGAGAAATAACATACCTCCAAGATACCATTGATGATAACTTCCTCTGCATATACCTAAAAAACAAAAAGTCATACCTCTGGAATAATTCCCCTAGTGTGCCTTTGCATCTTGCAAAATTTGTAAATTTATAGAAATTCCAATTTTAAAAATTATTGATTGGAATTTTTCACACCCCGAGGGGGGCTTTTATAAATGAAATCCAACTTTGGAAAATCCACCAAGAATCACATGAAGGAAATTTGGCAAGTGTAGGTTAGGGAGGTGAAGTGTCCAATTGATCTAGTTGCATGGCCTAATTGGGTATTAATCTCAGTCTTGAATGGATATAAATACCTTTATTGGTAGTTCATGGGTTTATTAGATGTGGATTGAGTGGTTAACTTACTCTAATTGGAATTTTAGACAAGAACATAAAATTTGGCTAATTGCTTGCAATAATAGCTAAACTAGCAATGACTAGGAATCACATCACCAAAACTAAATTTTTGATGGTGCTTTTACAAAGATGTCGAGGCCTCAAAAAAATTTTGAATGCTTGCAAAAATGCTGAATTATTGCAATAATGTTGAATACCTACAAAAATGTTGTCTACTTGCAAAAATTTTGATGGGTCAAAATTGTTGAATGCTCACAAAAGCCCTACGAAATTGTTTCAACATAATATTTATATATCAATGTTCAAATAATGGTTAAACATACTTGTGTTTATACATGTTGAGAATATATTTTTGGGATATTTCCAGTAGCACCAAATTTTATGAAATTTGGTCAAGTTTTATAAATGAGGAAGTTGATGGTGTGTTTTTACTGTGAATTTGGGTCCAGATATTCTTTTTATTAATTTTTTGAAAGGGTGATTAGTGACAATTCAAATGTCTCATCTAGGGGAAAAAATAGGTTTCTAAATTTTTCCCCTTTTGATATGTTCATTATAAAATAAATGGTGCAAAAACATCAATTTCTCAATTTTGTAAAAAAGAGGCACCATTTTTGGAAATCTGATTGATGAGTGCATTAATTTCAATGTGCCATATAAAATGTACCAATTTTCAAGTATCCATATAGTTGTTCTTGCATATGCCTTCCTGATTTACCAAGGTGAGCCATTGGTGAAGCATAGAAACTCAAATATTTTACAAAAAAATCATGAAATTTAAGGTGTTTATTAAGGATTTTATTGCTAATTGATTTTTGTTTTGATTCTAAGGTTTGAAAATAAATTTCATTTCGATTTGAATTTGAGTTTAAATTTATTTGAATTTGAATTTTATGTTGGATTTAAATTTAGTTTTATAGGGAAATGAGGGGTATAAAAGGATGGTACATTTCCCCCATTTCATTTTCATTGCACAAGAGAAAGTAAGTAGGAAGAGAGGACCACTTGGTGAAGTAAAAATTCAAGGTTTCATTTGATGACAATTGTTTAGGAAAGGCAACTAAATAATTGGATGGAGGATGTATGGGATGTGAAGCAAGAGCTAGAGCCTAAGGTAATTTTTTTTAATCATATTTTGATTTTTTTCATTTTATTGCATTTAAAAAAAATCAAGATTTTTTCTTATATGACACACATATGGCCATACAATTATTTTTGTAATTATATGACACTTTTTACAACCATATGTCATTTTTGTAGTTGTATGACATTTTTACAACCAATGACATTTTTACACATGTCATTTTGGCTACCCAAATTGTCTCAAGATATAGTCATATTTATACTCATTGGAAATAATTTTTTGAGTACTTACCAATTATGTGGTTTGTTTTAATTTTTGACAGGTCTTAGTTTGGATCACCCTTTTTGGACCTTTTGAATTACTATCGATCCTTAAAATGGTGTCAAAAGGTAGCCATGTTTATACTTGTTAGAAAAAAAAAATTGATCTCTTTGTAATGATGATTATAAAAATAGTCTAAATTATGTAACTAACATTTTATGCATGAGAGTTGATTGATTATTTGCATCATTTTGCATGTGCAAGATATTCCAAAGGTACTCAAGCCCCATGAGAGGCACCCATGGTATTTGGGTTGTATACATTAGATTTAGAGTGATATGTCTACTATGTATAACTAAGATGCCTAGGGTTTCTTATGATCATGAATTATTGATAGCAGTAGTAGAGAGATGACACTCCAAGATGAGTAAACCATAAGTATCATAGTTTTGAATTACTTTATATTATCCTCAATTGTGGTCTTCATATGGTTAATACAATTTCATAAAATTATCATCAACATATACTCTAATTTGTTTATATCATACATCAAAACCATTGCCTCAACTCATAGCAATGAAAAAAATCATATTCAATCTAACATGATATCATAAAACATGGCCCAAAAAAATTGCATACTTTATTTCTTCATTTTTTAATAATCCATATGCCATTTCATTACTATATATATTAATCTAATAGTCATCCATAGATTTATATTTATCAAGGGGTCAAAAATATAGGCATTACATTATTCTTCACTTATAATAACTTTCTCATCGATTTTATTAAAAGTATGTGTGGATATGTTTGTATCATTTCATGTTAATCTCTCTTGGTAGTTGTCAGTACATTATAGCTACTACATTGAAATAAAATATGACCTATAGTTCTATTCCTAAGTTATTTAGTTATTTTTTAAAGTATATGTGTCCAACTATTATTCATTCTAATCAAGAATGTAAAAGGTGGTAGGCAAATATTTATTTTATTAGACATATGGGATATATTGTGTGTGCAACACAAACTAGGTGGTAGAGTAAGGCAAAAAACTACTAGCCCTATTCTCTCAAGAATATCAAAAAGAACAACAAATATGGATGTAATGTTTCCCCTTTCCCATACTTTATAGACATTTTATGGAGTTGAACTCTTATAAATACTTGGTACTAATGAGGACATCTAGCTAGGATTGCTATTTTTGGACTTGGAATTATTATTAGTCCTAGAATTTTTTTATTCCATCTCTTCAATATAAAAAATAAAGCTTATAAATGCTCATTTTTAGATATGTTATTTTGTTTCAGTTAGGAAATCTTCTTTAGCTAGGTTCTTGGTTTCTCCTCCCTAATTCTATCTTTTTATTTAGATTTGTTGATTTATAATGTGTTATAATTTGTGCTTATTTAAGAACCTATTAGCAATGTAAAGTTCAATTAATTTTTAGAACCACATTAGTGGTATCAAAGATTAATTCTAATTAGATATTTGGGATATTAACCATTTCTAGTTAGGTTTTTTAGGAGCTTATTTATTGCATGTTGTCATGAAGGATTATTTTCTTCTAAAGGGCAAGTTCTTGCTTCATAGAAATTTCATGAACACTCTATGGAAGGCATAGTTCTATCTAGTTTTGAGTTATTTACCTCTTAGAAAAATCACTACAAGAGCGAGGTGAATTTGAGTGTAGAGCCTTCTCAAGCATGCAAAATCTCATATAGATAGAACATGGCTTATTTCTAATCCATTCAGTTACTTCCTTACACCCTATTCTTAGATGTTAGAATGAAAACATTAGATACTATATCAACCAAGCATTTTTAGAATCCTAAGTTGCATGCAAGTTTGCATCACTATTGGTTTCTATTTTACAAAAAGGTATAGTACATAGGTGTCCTAGAATTGTTGAATAATTGCACCACAATCAATTTACATAGTTCCTCACTACATTACCATTTGATATTCTACTATGATAAATATCTTAATCCACCTTACTTGTTGTTATATTACCATAAGTTGTCTAGATTCTATTCAATATTACCCATGATTAGATGTGTTTTTAGACATTGGTCAACATTTGAGAATGAGACCAAACATGGCATATTATAGTCATTCAATTTTTTGAAAAACTTTAAAATTGAATGCTATCAAAAGAGAGGTCTAAAATTTGTTAGGAATGGATAGAGTGTCAACTAAATCTAATCCTTGTTTTTCAACATTAGATGGGCTTTTTTTTTCAATATATTTCTAAGGTAAGCATAGCTCCATGCCTTAACAATTCTTCAACTAACAAGTAAAGAGTCATCACAATGAATAATTATGTCTTAAATTTTGGCATTTTTTAAGAATTTGATGTCTTAAAAAAGTATTGTTGAACTTAAATCTTGAATATTGGTGTAGGATTCCTCCTAAATATTTATGTAGCTCGCCATAGATGGTATTATGATCTATTTTTATTTCATGGTATGATGTATTATCAATACTACCATCATCCATGTTAGCCCTAAGGAATTCTTTAGTATATTTGTTTTTTATTGATTCCTATTGGAGGTTATAGGAAGGATGGTGATACTTGGAAAATATTTATATGTTTGACCACCACCATAAAGGACACATCCTTTTGTATCCCTATGTTAATATTTCTATGTTAGATTATGCATTGGCTAGAAAATGGATAGTTAGAGTAGTGGGAAGGCATACCATTGGATCATTAGTATAGCAAATTAATCTAAATTAGAAAAATATTGGCATTGATTTTTATCTCTAGATTATTGGGCACATGCGAAGGAGATTTTTTAGTCCATAAGGAGAAAGTCTAAGATTCCATAACCTTTACTAAATTCAATGAATTAATTAAAATTATTCATCTTAATTAATAAATTTAATTATAATAATTAAATTAATTAATTGATTGATTAATTTTGTTGTAGAATGCATAATAAATAGTTTCCATGCTATTTTTGTTAATTTTCCCAGGTATTATCATTTGTACAAGCTTGGAAACATGTATTTTTTAAGTATTTTAAATAGCAATCTCTTTATAAACAATAAGGAGATATGTCTTTCACTCATTCTACCATAGCCACTAATTTTTTAGAATAAATGGTTTAATCATAGTATGTGTTTTAGCCAACAAGTCATTGACATAGGTATCCAAAATGGCCCAAGTGATGTAAAATATTATAATATTGACCTTCACTCTAAGACTATGTTAAGGTCTATTTATATGATGGCTCAAGAGACACAAACATATTAAGTAGTTATTTACTTGATATGCAAATATGGTTCAACCATATACCCAAATTCTGAATAAGGAGAGAGTTCGTGTTGTTCATCTCATGCTTTCTAGGTTAGCAATTTTTTTGGTGATGAAACATCAGGAAGATCAAAACCCACTTCTCACTTGGGATGACATTACTAGGGTCGAGGAAAAAAATTATTCTTATAATTATGAGTAGAATGTCATTGTTAAATGGTTTTGATTATGGTAAAGTAATAACATGTTTGTGCAAGACTACATTTTCCAACTGAATAGGTTGTAATTTATGCTTGGTGTGGTCGATGTGGCTCTCACAATCATCATCAAGTTCAAGAGTATCTTATAGGAGCATCTATATTTAATAATTAGGTTTTCAATGTAGTAGTAATTGTATAAAGAGAGATACACCGCTAATTATAATGAATCCAATATTTTAGGTCACATATTTTCTTAGATATTGTTTACATTTTAATCTCTTTTCTAATCAATGAAATCATTATGATATTTTAAGCTTTAGATTATTACACTCTAATATTTTCTAAATTGCACTTTTCTTGATCTTCTTCAACTCTAAAATCTATGTTTCATATCAACTTATCATGTTTTGCTTCAACCATCTTAACTTAAATACCACTTTCACCTAATATTATTTTATTGCATATGTTCTTAACTCATTGTTTCTCAATCTACATGATTTTTTTTGGTAATAATTTAAAATCTATAAAATTTAGCTGAAAATATAAATTTAAAATAACTCATATTGTATATCAAAATAAAATAATTAATTTAAATTTTTTTGAAAAATTAATTATAAAATATTTTAAAATTAATTCATTTTTCTGATGATATTATTTTAAGTTTCATTCTCTTTTTCAACCTCTTACATCTTACTAGTTCATGAAAATAATAGGACTTTAACTTTCACTCAAATAAAAAAGAGGTGTTCAATTCAACTAATAAAAACGTAAAATGTTTAACATTCATTATTAAAAACTATTGTTTTTGAGATAAAAATAATGCATTTATTTTTAATTATAAACTATTGAAAATAAGATATCAGACATGATGCCTCGTTTTTGTATTCTATGGGATTATTTAAATGTCATAAATTTAAAAGATCAATATTGATAACTCATTACTCCATGTGAAGCATAGGACTATAGCTTCTACGTGATTCACCATAACAAATTAAAAAAATTGAACATTTTAACAAATTTTATAAAAAATATGATTTGCAACTAGTAAAAATAAAGATATTTATGTTTAACTATTTTCAACTGAAGATAATATTTTAGATAAAGTTTATTGTTTTAATGTATGTAAATATAAAGTTTAGTTATTTTTAATTATTCATAAGATTTTCAATAAAAAATTTAATAAAAAATACTATTCTATTCTATCATCCTCATTTACCGGCAAAGATGCCACCACGGTTCAACCCCGCGGCGGGTATATATATATGTATAAAAAATATTTACTTAATAAAAAAAATACTATTTCATCATTTAACGAGTTTAATTAGACAAATACAATGATTTATATATATAATTATGTCTCCAACTCAAGAGCATACAATTGAAAATACAAATAAAATGCATACATTAAGAAGAGGAAATTGACCCATGGAAGATAACTTGAGAACTTTATTATCTTTTGACCTTGATGGTTTCTAGTTGTATATCTATTTTTCAAAACAATTTTTATATTTTTAATTTTATCAATTATATTTATCCGTCAACAATATAGGGTATGTGGTTTACAATTTTTTTGGGATGAAAAAGCCATTATATTAATAAAATAATATTTAATCATACAAAAAAGGGTGGGTGGGATTAGCACACCCCGTAAACCAATACATTAACTATTGTGGTTAAGAGTAAACAAGAGTGTCAATAACAACTACCAAAACAGTATTAAATATGCATTCGAAAATAAAGAAGCCAAGAAATTACTACCACCTGGAAGGGGAAGGAAGATGCACATGACTCATAATGCAGGGTGCATTCCCCCAATGATCCATGAGGGTATGCAAGTACTGCAGCTTCACCTGTACTTTTTTAACCTGTACTTGAATCTGTAACCAACAATCAAAAAATATATCATATTTATCAACAACAGAGAAGACATGTCCGACATCTTGCTAAGAAAATATTGTTCTATTCCGGGACTTCCACAGAAAAAATAAGGTACCAATTCTAAAAATATTTCAAACAACATCCAATTTGAAGGAAAAAGTAATAGGGTCACCAAAAATAGCATGCACCCAAGTAAAATCCTCCTGCATAAAAGGTCTAAAAAATTCAAGAAGCCACTCCCAAGCCGACTGAGCCCAATCACAAGACCAAAAAACATGTAGTAAATCTTTCTCTTGTCCATAAACCGGACAAATGAGATTATGAACACCCAGAAACTTGAGCCTACTGCCAATAGGTAACCCTTGATGTAAAAGACTCCAAGCAAAAAAACTCAGTTTAGGTTCAATATAGGTAGCCCAAGCAATCTGAAACCTCTTATTCCATTGGGAGGGAAGAGAGACTAATTCCATCTCAGAGTGAGCTTATCAAACATTGGAACTTGTGGGGTGAGCCATTTGTAACCAATATGAGCTTTATATTGCAAAACAGGAAGCTCCTCAGGCCAACACCAATCTGACCACCAGGGTTTTTGAAAATGCTTATGTAGTTTGCTCCAAATAGAAAATAGAATACTATCAATAACCACCTCATAAGTGTCTCTATCACTAGGATTTAAATTGTGAATTTGACAAAAACTTTCCCAGGGTATCCAACACCTGGCATGTCATGAGAATAAATAAAAAATGGAAGCAATACCACGCTTATAGAACCTCTGCGCTCTGACCCACTACACCAGAGCTAAGGGAGAACCTTGCCAAGTGATAACAGGAGACCACCAAATATTCATGGAAAACAAAGAAGCACCTGCTTTGTGAAAACTCCCTTTCCAACTAAGACAGGGTTTGAAGGCCTCCCAGGCTTTCCAAATACTCTGAATGACAAAAGAAACTTTAACTTTAATAGGGACAGGGGCAGTAAGAATGGATTGCAATCCCACCCATTTCCAAATTTTCTTCCCTTGAAGAAAACCAGAAGAAATGCAATGTCTGGCCAGCACTTTCCAAGATTCATCCCCAATTAAATATCGCGTGATCCATTTAGCACAAAGGGCAAGACCTTGTCGGTGATAATCAAACAAACCCATGCCTCCACAATCCTTGGGCAAATAGCAAATTTCCCAGGCTACCCGATGAAAATCTTGCTTGACAGAGTCTTTGGCCCACAAGAAGTCTCTCAGAAGCTTATCCAATTTTTTATAACAAGATTTGGATGGAACGCAACAAGATGAATAATAGACATGGGTAGTGGCTAAAACCTTAGAACAGATCTAAAATTTTCCTGCTAGAGAAATTTTCTTACTAGTCTAGTAAGAAATATTCTTTTCCACTTTATCAATAACATACTGCCATAATTGAGCAGAGGAACCATGAAATGCAAAAGGAATTCCAAGAAATTTAAACACCTCACCTGGATGAATCCAAGTCCATTGGAATTGATGTAACTAGTGTGGCAGTTGAGATTGAGATTGCCAAAAATAGGATGTTTTTTTCCATTGTATAGAAGAACCAGAGGCTAAACAGAACACCTCTAAGCAACTAATAGCCGAGGAAAGGGATTGCTCATCTTATTGAAGCGTTAAGAAGGAATCATCTGCAAAATGACCATTGACCAACTGACGATCAGAATTAGGGAGAGTAATACCCTTGATTAATCCTTGATCCATCTTATGGACCAAAAAATAGCCAAAAGCCTCTGTAGCAAGAATGAAAAGAGATGGAGCAAGAGGGAATCCCTGTCTCACAGAGCGACCAAGAGAAATTGACTGAGATTGACTATTATTCAAGGTAAGAAAAGCTGAAGCATCTTGAAATAACATAAGAATGGTGCTCACAAATACTGGCCCAAAACCTAGAGCCTGAAGCATGGCAGTTATGAAGTACCACTCCATCGTATCATAGGCTTTCTCAAAGTCTATCTTAATGAATAAAGCATATTGTTTAAAATTTCTTTCCCACTCCATACCTTCCCAAACAACAAGAACATTATCAAGAATGTGTCTTCCATTAACAAAGTCAGTTTGTTCAAGTCTGACAATCAAAGGTAGAATAGATTTAAGCTTAAGCGCAAGGGCTTTAGTAATAATCTTGTAGCTCACATTAAGCAGGGTGATCGGCCTCCAATTGGTGATGAGCTCGGGATCTCCGGACTTAGGAATAAATTTAACATTGCCTTTGTTAATAATGGAACCCAGTGAACCACATTGTAGGGCTTCAAGATAAACTTTATGGAGATCAGAACCAAGCATATACCAAAATTCTTTATAGAATTCACATCAGAAGCCATCAAGCCCAGGCACCTTATCATTGGCCATAAGTCACAAGGAAGCTTTTAGATCTCCCAGAGAAAGACGAGTGTCACAAAATAACATTTGCTCGAGAGAAAGCTTGTTGGGGACAATAGTGGTACAATCAGCAAGAGCTTGCCTTCTAGAATAATCAAGGGGTTGAGAAGCAAAAACACCTTGATAATGTGAAACAAATACTTTGACAATGTCTAAAAGATCTGTAAATAACTGTCCATTAACTTGAATGGCTTGAAACTAAGAATGTTGAGCAGGAGGTCTGAGGCGCTAAAAAAATTATTTGGTCACTCTGTCCCCCACTTTGAGCCAATGCATTCGAGCACATAATTGAGCCCCCCTGGCTTCATACAAATCAACATTTTTTAGATCATGTTGAATGGAAGAAACTTGAGATTGAGCAACAGAGTTGAAAGGAGAGGCTTCAAGCCTGAGACAGGCTTTGGATAGCTCACTTTGCAAGGTAGACTTAGCCTATTTTTGTCGTTTTGCAACTTCAACACCCAAAGTTCGCAACACCTTAGTGGTTCATTGAATGGCAGCATTCCACCATTCAATCCTTCCAGAAATACCATCAGGTCTAGGAATCAAATTCCAAATACGACATATATGAGCTTTCATGCTAAAGCTATGCAAAAAAGAAACATTTAGGTAAAACTATGAAGAATGCACTCTAGGTTGAAAATTTAACATTGCCACCGAGAATAAAATAGGTGAATGATCAGATAGTGTAGTACCAGGAAAATTCAACACATACGGTGAAGAAGGCAAAATATGGGAGAACTGAAAGTTGTCACACTTAGAAATCATGGCTTTGTCCAATCTTACCAAAACCCTAGAAGAAGCAGCCTGAAAATTGGACCAGGTGTACCAAAGATCCTGCGGGAAGTCAGAAGGCGAGAAGCAAAAATTAGGGTTATAAAGGCAAAGCTTATTTTTCATAAAAAACCATGCTTCTCTTCCACATAAACACCACCACATCGAGACATGACTGACCTTATCAGAAGATTTCTCCACCATATTAAAATCTCCACAAAGCACCCAAGTGGCAAATGGCAGATTCATGGCAAGCCATCTCCACAACTCGCATCTGTCATAAGCGACATTTGAGGCATACACATTAACCACCCCAAGTGGTTTTCCATAGATCTCGAGCAAAATCCAGACAGCTTGATTGGATGGGTCAACACCCCAAGTCACAACATTCTTCTATAATCGAGGCCCAAGGATAGTGACGGCTCCTCTTTTTCCTGGGGAATGCTTTGTGGCAAAAGAGGTACTTCGTGGCCACAAAAAATCACATGTACACTGTAGATTGAAATTGAAAAATCTTAACTTCTTGTAGACATAAAATATCGAGGCTTCCATGCATTCGAGAAACATTTGACATCTCATTTCGGACCAAATATTTTCTGACCAGGTCCGTCAGTCCTTGAACATTCCATGATAAAAAAATCATGGGGATTTGTCAGGATGCATGATCTCCATGACATCCTCTGCATCACCCAAACCTGTAAGTGAGCCAAAATAGTTGGAGGTCGCATGGAAAGCATCATTGTTTAGTTGTCGATGTTTATCATTCCGAATAGGGCTACAAGATCGATGGACCTTCAAGGCCCGACCCTCCTCCACTGAAGAATTATCTGGAGCTGCCACCACTGAGGCCAAAGAAGGGCCCGACCAAAGAAGTTGAGACATTGGTGGAACTGGGGGTTGCATGTCAACAACCGAAGGGGCCGTATCAATAGGATTCTGAACAACTTCGGTAGAAGCTTGCATGTCTTGAGAAGGAGAAGGGGCAAGTTGTGTAGCAAAAATTGAAGCTTCTTGTTGCTTAGTACCACGAGAATTATTGCTAGAGATAGTAGTCCATTCTTTAGTGTTTACCCACGAGCCATTAGCAGGAGCCGCAGGAGTGGAATAGGGATTTGCCTTATATTTCCATTCCATCAAAGGGCACTCCCAAATTTTGTAAGCTATAGATTGACACCGATAACAAGTATTGGATAAATTGATATAGGCAACTCTTTGCCTTATGGATTGGTGCCTAATTTTAATATCAATAAACTCCTGCAAATCCTTAGTAAGGTCAACTTTGATACAAACCCTTCTAGTGGGTCGAGCAAAGAAAAACTTTTCTGGCTCAAGGCAAACAAACTTACCTAAGGGGGCAACTAAAGTTTGCAAAAAATCCCAAAGAGGAATAGGAAGACCAGGGAATTCAACCCACACCGGGACTTCCAGTGCAGCTTGATCACTGACTTGGAAATTTCGAGAGTAGGGTTGCAAAATTAATAGAGAATTACGGACAGTCCATGGACCCCTAGACATAACCTTCTGTGCTTGATCTGGATCTAAAAAGCAAAAAAGGAAATACCCTTTTGTAAGGTTTTGTACATTCTCCACTTTGACTCCATATGGGCCCCAAACTTGTTGGACCCATGAACGAATAAGGGTATCATATGGGATATGACCCAGAAAATAACCCACCAGGGTATGACTCTCAAACCATTCACAAGTTGTATGGAATTCATGCAAAGGAATAATAGCTTCAGGGACAGGGCCTTTACAGAATGAACTTGCACGGACGTTTCCCCGGTACCATTGAGCTCTCCAGCAGACTCAAAATAAATGGAGCCGACTGCATGAGCGGTAGCCATTAAAAAGGGTGAATTACCACCGCCTCAAGGCGGTGTTAATGCAGCAGACAAGATTTTGCCACTGAAACCCTTATGAAAAACGCACAGCCAATCTTGCATCAAACCCTAGCAGAACAACATTCCACTTTTGGAAAACCCTTATTATTTGATATAGCACTTCTTTTATAAACTAAATCGCATGCGGAAATCATGGTCCCCAAACATGTACTCATAAACCAATCTGGTTTGCAATTTGACTACAAATTTATCATTTTATATTGAAAATAACAACTATATAAATACATGTTTAAAATAAATGTTACTACCTACAAAGTATTTAATTACACTACTTTAATATATATAATCTTAAAAACATTTTACATTAAACATATATAGAATTTTTATGTTAATCGACGCTTAGTTTTATTTATATTCAAAACATCTATAATATGATGCCTCATGCTCTATTAAATACAGTTAATAAGCTTATAAACAATAAAAGTATATCTTGATGGGGTTAGGGTTAGGATTCTTAACTTAGCCAAGCGACTTCAACTAGACAATTTGCAGAGGCAAAACGATTTTTAAATATTAAATAAATTTAGATCTTATTTGCATCTGAAATACCTGACTTTATTTATAACACTGATTTCCAATACCCAATAAACTCTGGAGGGGGCACCTTCGATATCACAACAATCCCAACAATCCCATGTTGATGCCTTCAGAGGATTTATTAATCAAATGGAGAAGTATGGCGAGCGGAAGAAGATAATTATGAAAGAAAAACAAGCTTTGACATCATGCTTATTGACTGGGAACTTTTAACGACGTTTTATGCCTTGCAATCTCTCCCTAGTTTGAAATTTAACAGTTGGATCTTCTGCAATTTATTCTAATTTCTCCGTCGGTGCCAGTGAGAGGTTTGATGTTGCCCATATTCACCATGGAGGCCGCGAAGTCAGTAAAGAAGGTGCTTTGACTGTTAGCATAGGTGGTCACTTGAGAATCTGCAGAGCCTCCGTTAAAGAATTCCTGATCCGAGTGGAGAAGTCCTTTCTCAACCATCAGAAGCTTGTAAAAGCTATTGTCAAATGCAGTGGGAGTTGCGTCATCTAAAAACGAGAGATTACTATCGCCAGTGCTGGTGGTCCTGGGGCAGTTGGCCTGCAGAGAAGCGGCATATGCCCTGTCGATATCGGATTCGTTGTAGATGTGATCTCTGAAGGTGAAGCATTGTGCTTGACCGATCGTATGAGCCCCTAAACATCAACGGTTAAATAAATCAGTTATCTGTAATTTAACTTGGAATCCACAAATTTGTATTCAAAATGTATAATTAATTACCATAAAGGGCGATCAGATCCTGAGTAGTAAGGCCCTGAGCTTCAAATCCAGAGATGAGTTGGCTGAGGTTGAAAGAGGGAGGCAATAGACTGCTGTTTGCAGCGCTCAGACTTGCGGTGGTGGAGTCTCTCCTTCCCACCAGCACTGTCCATGATGGACCTCCCACCTAATGCAAACAATTTTATGTCATTTGTATCGAAATCGTGATCACAGAAGAGTTAACTATGGATGGTATCAGAGAAAGGAACCTGAAGCAAATATGGATATGATTTTACCACTTATCTATTGAACCAGAATATCGTGAATCTATGTATACAACATATTTGACATGGTATATATTATAGAAAATTAGTGAGAACGAAATTCCTTGGTAGGAATATCATAGATAGGAAATGTGAAGTTACTGCGACTACAGCATCACGAGCAACAATTGCAAGAATGTCGGCGCACGACACGATTCCGCTGCAGCGCTCCTCCACCTGAGATTTGATGGTGTCTATCACGTCGAACCCTCTGAGAGAATTGTTGTTTGGGTTGGCGGTCTTTTCTCCCTTGAACGTGGAGTTGTCGTCCAGGAGTACCGACCCATCGCAACCCTAAAATCACACCAAAAAAAAAATATATCATAAGTTTTATCCACGAAAACATTTTAAGACAGCAATGAAGTGAAGGCGGAGCAACGAATTATTACGTTAACAAAACAGTCGTGGAAGTGAAGGCGGAGCAACGATGCGGCCATGCGGGCTTCTCTGTCCACTGCTTGCCAAACGGCATTCTCGATGATGGAGAACGCCGCCGGACACGTCTCCTCGTAGACCGTGGCGCTGAGCTGGGCGTACACGGCAGTCTGGCATAGCGCCAATGTTATAATACATGCAAGCATACTCTTGTCTGTGGGCGAAGCCATGGTTGTTCTTGTTAAGAACGAATTGCAAGTTGTTATATACCAGTGGAAACTCTGAGGAGTTGGTAGATGATAGTCACATTAATTCTATTATAGTATGAAGGTTATCCGAAATACAAAGTCAACTATTGACAGTCACATCAATTCTAAATAGGATGTAAGAGGCTTAAATTTTGTGGACGTATGATCTATATATTATGGCCTCACGTTAAAACTTATCTTCACTTTACTTCCTTTCTATATATATATGCGCTAAGGTCCATCATAGCTTGGTCAAATTTAAATTTTTTATTGTTCAATTAAAGATGTATGAGCATAAAGAGAAAACTTACTTGTAAAATTATTGTGACTTTACTTTCTTTCTTTTTTAATTTTATATTTAATATTCGTGTATTTGTATATGCTAAGGTCCATCATAGCTTAGTCAAATCTAAATTTTTTAATGATCAATTAAAGATGTATTAGCATAAAGAGAAAACTTAATTGTAAAATTATTGTTATTAGGATAAGAGCTAACATCATTATATTTATTATTTATATAGAATAATTTGGTGTTTAGTTTTATGGAAATAATTTTATCTTATTCATTTATCAACGGTATTTAAATAATGATAAATTTTTAGTTATAATTTAATATAATATATTTTTAATTATTTTTAATAGGCTAATTTGATATTTTCTTTTTTATAGTTTAATATATTATAGTTTAATATTTAATATTTGTTATAGTTAGCTCCATGTTACATCCTTTACATTTAGCTTTAATTAATTGATTATAGTTGCATTCAAACATTTATTTAATCATTCCTTGCAAGGCTTCAACAATATCATAGTAAGTTTTTATTTTCTCCTCTATAATACCAACCAAAAGGTAGTAGTTGTCCTTGATTTCCTAAGCACGTTGTTTTTGTTCCCCTACGTACTTGGACACACAATCATAAGTTGTAAAAAATATACTTCATCCTAAGATTAAAATATAGGATCTTAAACATCTATGAACAATTTTTCTCACTAAAACATCCTTCTTTAGTAGCCAAACTAGAGATAATATCAAATACAATAAAAAAAAAAACAAGTAAAAAAAAATGTAGACTCACGATTTAGGTTAGGAACCATCCACTAGTTCCCCAATAAGAGTCTCAAAAGAATTAGCTAAATATATCTTATACATACACTACATTAAAAAAGATCTTTAACGGTAACGGTTTTGTACGGTGGTAAAAAACCACCCTCTAATAGATAATAGATACTAAGAGGGTGGTTTAAAACCTTCCTATTAAGATAACCACCATTTTAGGGTCATCGTAAGAGGATGGTTAAGGATGATGGTTTAAAGAAAAATTAAATCTCACACTTATAAAAAAATTAAAGGACCCATTTTGAATATAGCACAAGTGGACTTTAGATCAAGGCTTCATGTCATGGCAATCATAGGTTAAAGATAAGAATGCATATCATATCATGGTAACAAGGTGGCCCTTATATTTTTTTAAAAATACTTTTGACATAAATTTAAATGTGAAAGGAGTCCAACTATGGAAGCCTAGGCTTTTGACTATGCTCTGGAAGTCAAATGCCTATGAAACTATGAAAATCATGATTGAATCCACGAAACATAGTATAGAATTCCTAAAGGTTTGATTTTAAACCCTCATTTTCTTTAAAATTAGGGTTTGTGATCAAGTGGGGTTTTGATTGTGAAAATATAATATTTTTAAGTTCCTTTTCTTTTTCTTTTTTCAGGGTTTGCGAAGGGGGACTGATTTAATTATCGATTCCAATATTCAAATTTCTATTTTTTTTCATAATTTTCAATTGAATTATATATATATATATATATATCGATCGTAAGTTTGATTGTTGATTGAAACCCTAAAAAGCCTAGCTTGATCAATTGCTGAAACCCTAGAAAAACTATGGTTTAATTCATAAATCTCATTAGAAGTATTAAATAAAAACTCTGGTTTTTTCAAAGTTTCCGAAGGAGGGCTGATTTGATCATCAATTTTAAGATTCAAATTTTCTTCGTAATTTTTAATTGAATAATATATATATATATTATAGAGTGGCTAGTTTTATACCTTGAATTTGAATCACAAGGAAAATTTGGCCTTTTATTTTTATCATAGGTTTGATTGTTGATTGAAACCCTAAAACCCTAGCTTGTTAAATTACTAAAACCCTAGAAAAACTCTGGTTTAATTCATAAATATCATTGGAAGTATTGAATAATAACTCTAGTTTAGTTATTTGATAGATGAGGAAGAGGAGTAGTTGGAATTGTTGCCAAGATTATTTTTCTCCTTATCCCCAACTAGGGCAATGGTTTTTTATGCGATAAATTATATGTTTGTGGTTTGTTGTCTTACAAAAAATAGAGAGGTGCTTGGCATTTGAGAAGACAAACAGAAGTTGGCCCTAAGCATGTAGTTTTATGATAGAGGGACGACATCAAATATCGTGTGTTTATCATGATTTTTGAACTAAGAACGTGTGTTTACTCATAAATGTGATAAGAGATGCGGTATTGAGCAAGTGTGGGGGAATATTTATTGATGCAAATTACCCATTATGTTAATTCATTGATTTTTTTTTTAATTCTCAACCCCCCATGCTTCCCCCTTTTCCCTCCCCTTTCCATGCATACCTACCTTCTGCTTCTCCTTTTCACATGTCCTCCCTTTCCCCTCCTGTTTCACACATCCCTCCCCCTTAACCTACTTTCTTCTTTGTTTTTATCATGTCTACAAAAATGTGCTTATGACAATTATCATGAGGAATAATTCAATCATTTTAAGGTTGATAGGAGTTAAATGTTTTCACAAGCTTACAAGTCTCACATTCTACTACTAGGGTTGTAGTGTTTTGCTTGTGGAATTCAGTTTGACATCATCACTTGAAGCTACAATGATAGAGATGGAAATTTAGAAGTATTGGATTTTGAATTTTACACTATTACTACTTTTTATGCTAGTTTTGGATTGAAGAGGATATATTGCAATTCAAAAATTTCAAGTGACTGGTCTACAATTGCTCTAAAGGTGGGCTATTTTATTCATGAAGAAAAGTTTAAAATGAAATTTATGAAAAACATTTGGTTTTAGAAAACATCATTCTTATATATGTCAATGACCTTGTTTAAGATTCTTCATGTGGGCTTTGTTGTTAGGCATGCAGTACTTGCATCATTTGTTCCTGGATTCAACATCTTTGTTTCTTGGGTGAAGGGCTCAGTATGTACATTGCTTACATTTGTTTTCCAACACTAATTCACCTTTAAGCTTTTAAAATTTCTCTAAATTTTTCCACTAACATTGTTTCTTTCATTAGATGTTGGTGAATTTATTAATAATAAAATATAGACCACATGATTTTTAAATATAATATGTGGTGTGACTATTATGAAGAGGTTAAGTATTCCAATAATTCTTCAGAGAAGGTTATAGAAGAGATTAAAGGTTAGAGTTTTTATACTCTAAAATTATGTGCAATATTGAAATGAAACTTTACCTTTAGAAATGGTGATTACAGTAATACAATTAGTCATATGTCTCTTTGGAATAATTTTTTATCGAACAAGAGTACCTATGGTCTTGGCTAGTAATATATGGAGGTCCTTGGGTGTGAATTTGCATAAAAACATGAATTCTAATACAATAATGGAGTCCTCATGGGGCATGATTCTTGCATTTTAGTCCCCTTGATTTTTATGTGTAAGGAATAACTTGTAAAAAGTGATATCTGACCCTCAATTTCTCTGTTGTAGAGTATGAATGTTGAAAGTGAGGTGGAGGCTAAAAGATAGGTGAGTGATTTGAATTTATTTTATTTTATTGAACCAAGTAATGGGTATGGTATTTATCTCATATAGAAATATTTAGTGGTTTCTTTATTAGTGTGAAGAGGGGACTTCTTCCAACAGTTGTGCAATGGAAACCAGTGATAGAGAACCAAATAAATTTGAGTTTGATCCTAACATACCACTAGTCCTAACAAACTTGCTACCTTGCCTAGTTAAGGTATACTGATTATAGTTTTATATTATCATTAGTACTTTTGGGGTATTTTGGAAAATATTTTCTTGGAGTAGGAAATATTTGAAGTAAATTTTTTTCTAACAACTAAATGTGTTGTATAAAAATGTATGATAACATGGATGTAGATATGAAGTTGAATGGTATTGTTAAGTTTATTGGTGTCTTCACTTTTGATCCTAAGTTGTCTATCTCCCAAGATGATCAAGATTATATGGCTAGTTATTTTATACAAGAGGACATATCAAATCATTTTCCTGCTAGTAAGGTTAGACATTCCTCATTCTTATTTAATGCTAATTCTATTTTCCTGACATTAAATTGTGCAAAATATGACAAATTTGTGTGCTAGTATATATTGATGTTGGGAATTGAATAATTAACATGCATTTTGAAGGTTACTCATCTGCACTGCATCATTTACCCAAAATTTTCTACTAGCATCTTGGTGTCTCTTTATAATAATTCTCATGTATTGAAATTATTTGAAGCTAATTTTTCAATTATATGTTTTCTTTTTCTTTTCTAAATATGCACCAAATGCAAGCTAGATATAAAAACACCTCTGCAAGGGTACAAGCATAGTCATGGAGGGTTAGTGGTCTAGATCTTCTTTGTAAAGAAATTTATCTAGTTACCTTACTATTATGTTTTTACTTGTTGTCTCTCCTTATTTCTTTTGGCTCTTATCTTTCTTATTATTATGGTAATTGCTATTTGTGGGTTAAAAATTTCTCTTTGTGCAAGATTTCTACTTGACTTGTTGGTTGATCTCAGTATGCACCTTACATTTCATTTTCAAAGCATCTAGCTCTTCTTTTAGATCAGAACTAAAAATATTCTTGCTTCTAGTGTAATAAATTTTAGTGTATTAAAATTTGACCTTGTTCCTTTTACAACTTTTTTATTGATGTATTTTTAGAAGAAGCAAACATTGGTATTTATCTATGTTGGTTTAAAAATTCTCTATCTATTTCCACATGTCTATCTTTTGTCACTATTATATTGGTTTTTGAATTTCCATTTGCTTTGTGGTCATTCTTTATTTGATTTCTTGGTTTATGACATGAATTTTGAGTATTTGTTGTACGTGCATCTAACATTTGCAATAAAGGAGCTCAGGGAGTCCTTATTGCAAAGTCTCAAAACTATATTTGGAGAGGATGCCCTTGCAGTAGAGAATTTTCTGCTACATGCTCTCTCCCAGGTAAAATAATTAAGTCACACTTAAATGATTTATTATCGGTCACTTATTCATTGTGTTTGATTAGGGTGTTTAGTTTTTGTTTAATATAATTTCTATAGAGACATTTTTTCTAGTAAATGCCAAGATATATCTATTTTATTGGATTTTTTGGGTCTTTATAGAGATGTGTTTCTTGAGATTTTGGATACTAATTTTTGGCTTATTAAAATCATGAATATGACCATTAAATTTTAATGAAATTTAAGTGGACATTTAATTTTTATAAAATATCAGTAATGGAGTAAATTTAGTTTTTGCAAGAGAAAAAACTTGCAATAGGAAGCTCCTGAGTAAGTATTAAAAAAAAAGAACTTTGTAAAAGGTTGTCTTTTGTTGTATGGTTGGACATGTTAATTTTGAACCATATCACTTCCATGAATTTTTCTTTGGCCATTATGTAGACAAACACACATATAACAGTTGTTACTGAGCGCTCTAGTTTGGCATTATGATTTTAATACTATCTTTGTTTGTCGTTATTTTGTATTGATGTAAGTCTATGCTAGACTCGAGCCTATTGCAGTTGGCAAATTCTCAATGAATTTGACTAATATTGGGAGGGGACCAAATGTGGGTGGCTTCATAGGATTTTTAACCAATGCAATTCAGGATCTGGTCCCTTGTTCACACTTCCTTCCTCTCATAATTGAATATCTGAACAAGTCCTCAGTTGCACAACACAAATAGGCAAGATGCATAATAAAATATATATTTATATTCATCCTATATTTTCAATATTTAAAAAAAAAAGCTAGGCCAATATTTCATACATGTTTCTCTAAGTTCCTCAAGTACACTATTGACCTATAACTTTTTGTGAAGGTGGCCCTTTGCATGATCCTTTTATTCACATGTCCTGTCATTATACATATTATTTATTTAATGTTTGAGATGAAATTGATGCAAAATAACTTGTTTTAAAATTCTTCTTGTAGGCTTTGTTGTTATGCATGTAGTACTTGCATCATTTGTTCCTAGATTCAACATCTTTGTTTCTTTGGTGGGGAGCTCAATCTATACATTACTTGCATTTTATTTCCCAACACTGATTCACCTTAAAGATTTTAAAAGTTCTCTAAATGTTCCACAAAAGGAGATTGATGTGGTTGTTTTAGCTTTTGGAATCATTTTTCTATATTTGGTACATATATTACATATCTTGAAGTCTTAGCATTTTTCAACATGATGGTGTAATGTTCCCATTTACAATGTATTGTATTTTTATGTTCCCACTGTAAGTTTATAAAAATAACTAATGAAATCAAATCATCGATTAATACATGTCTTAATTATTTTTTGTTATGATGGTGTAATGTTCCCATTTACAGTGTGTTGTATTTTTATGTTCTCACTAACTAACGAAATTAAATCATCGATTAAAGAATTATAATTGGAAAATGTTTAATCTATATTTTAACTTTTGGCATATATGTCTTTATTAAAATTGACAATGATAGATTATATAAATGTTAAATAATTTTTTACATTAAAAAACTTATCCATAAGTTTTTAAAATTATCCTCAACTTATTCCAACTAGCCAATACATGCTTTCCAATCAATACAAAAATAATTATATAAATCACATCCTATATAGACTAAAATCAAGTGGCTAGGATTGGGTTTAACTTGCAACTCCTTTCTTTTATCAAAATCATAGATGGTGACCATCACAATGTCCTCAATGTTATTGACCAGCAAAAAAAAATTAGAGAGACATAGAACAAGCATGTCACTTAAACAATTCTCACAAATGTCACACTTATCCTCACGATTTATCCTTGGTAGCTCCAAAGTAAAACAAGGTAGAAGTTTTGTAACTTTTATATATTTTTTTTAAATGTAAGAAAAAAAGGGTAGTTTAAAACCACCCTCTTATATATATTTTTTAAAGTAAGAAAAGAAGGTGGTTTAAAATCATCCTCTTATATATATATATATATATATATATATATATATAAAGTAAGAAAACTCTTAGGTATAAGAGGGTGGTTTTTAACAACCATCAAATGATGTGGAATTTTTATGATGCCCTCATATATGACAGTTTAATAAATACCCTTAAAGGTATTTAAGGGCAGTTAAAAACCATCGTTAAAGCCTTTTTTTGGTGTAGTGATAGAAATAAAGGGGCATCTAGAATACACCTTAGTACAACTTCACACTCTTCCCTTCTAGTAGGGATAACTATAGAAACATATTTCTCAAATTTTGAATCAACCCAACTATGATACTAACCATACCCACCACTAGAAGCTAAGGAATTCTTCCATTTTTTTTGGACAATCCTCCACAATACATAAGAAAACCCCTCAATTAAACCCTCTTGGTGACACCTATACTTTATATTCTTAAGCAACAAAATATTCCATATGTAGGCCTTTATTTATTCCATCCAAGGATGCCTCATTTCCTGGCATGGGAAAATCAAAAGTATATTAACCCAATGCAAGTACAAGAACTTCATCCAAGTTATTTGGAGAGGTGCTAATAATTCAAACTTAGATACAACAATTGGCTTTCAAGAATGCCCACTGATCTATTTAGCCTTCTAAGAAGAAAATAAATTTTACATCCTCATAATGGTAAATAACAAGACTAGTTAAGGTAAATGACACTTTATTCCCACTATAATCCAATACCTAGAAAGTATATATAGTGAGAAAATTGTGCATTAAGGTCCATGTTAACACAAGATCATCTGTGGACATTGAAATTTAAAATTTTGTCTTATTCATCCTTACACCAACTAATTATACATAACATACCCATATTGTGCCAAAGAGGAAATCTACCTAAAGAGAAAATTTATCCCTTGATGGAACTCAAAATTACAAACTTCCAAATAGTAGGTATACCCATAACTAAAACAAGTATTATATTAAAGAATATCCCTAGTCACTTCCTCTACTATTCATACATTGAACCCTCATGTATTTGCTTCCCAATTATAAAGTTCATGCTCAAAGGAAGATCCCCTAAAAAATATGTTATCATTAAATATTTTTGGTAGTTTATTGTATGAAAGAATGTCACTAGCTAGCTTAGTCTTTGATATTTTGTATTTACCCTAAAAAATATAATCAAATTATATATTGAGTTGCACTTGATCATGTCATCCTTCTCTACCATGATCTAGTTTAACCAACTCATTCTCCACTTACAATATGCTACTCCTAACTACAACACTAGGGTCTAAAGAAGTAAGATATATTGAAGATACAACTCACTCTAGATAAAATATAGACATAGCCATAGATCTAGCAGATTAGGGTCGTCCAAATATAAAATATATGGGTGGCTTGATAATCCAACTCGTTAATGAAATCACCAATGAAAAGGGGATCATAAAGATCTAAAGAAAATATCGATTTGATAATATGATTAGCAATATCATGGGACAATCATGCGTTACTAGCACCATATTGTTGAGTGTGAACAAGAAAACAAACCTCTCTTATAATGGAAATATGAGAATCTATGTATTTAGGTATAGTGATTGTATTGGATTATCTAATCAAGCTTTTTTTTCCTTTACATATAAACTATTAAGGACCCTAGATGATTAAAAACGGATACTTTTATTTTGTAACTCATTGAATTATATGGAGGTTGTCCCTTCAATTATATATATTTGATTATTAGTTTTAAAATAACTCCATAAATATACTGAGGTCTTTTAAGAACTAGTGAAGAGTATTCCTACAAACATGATATTGGATCATATCATTGAGTTTGCCCTTACAAAATGTCCAAGAATTGTTCATCCATATAAATATATTCACTTCTAAATACCAATGATTGAGAGACTTATGAAGAAATTCCAAGAGATAGAGATCATCTTCCCAAATAAGAGATCTTATATCATATTGATAGTATTTTGTTTTTTAAAATGATGGGTTATATCATTTTTACATTGATTATAAGGAACTTAATAAAACTTAAATCAGGAATAAATTTCTTCTTCCTAGGTTTAATGATTTACTAGATGTATTTAATAAGTCTAACTACTTTTTGAAGTTTAAATTATAGTTAGGTTACTATTAAACTTGAACTCAACTTTAGGAGAATGATGACACAACCTTTTGCACTCTCATGGGTGTCTCTAAACCACACTTCAATTTTTCAACTTCTGGGTAGTATCCATAGGCTATATGCACTAGGAAATATCTTAGGTATGGTTGAGTATAGGCTCTCTATTCTAAAGCACTAAGAAAGAACAAATAAAACTTATTACAAGAAGATATAAAATACCGAAACTAAGAAACTTAACATGCTAGAAATAGAAATGATCATAGCTAAATAGCAATAAAAAGTAGTAAGGGAAACTACACATAAATTAATTCTTCTTCCATACTATGTTATAACAATACCAATCTAAAATGGTTAATCAAATATCATTTGCTATGGTAAACAATGAGGTCATAGTGTTGGAGTTTTTGGAACTGTGACATGGTGGCTACGACTGTGGGTGGGAAATAAAATAATGGGAATCAAGATGGAATTCGGATAATAGTCATGGGTGGTACCATTCATCAAAGTGATAATATTTTTGATGATGTTGTATGTGCTTAGTCAAACCCTGATAGTTACAAGAAAATGGAGACCATTAGGGGTAAGGATCCTCCGGATAAGGGGCCAATGTATTATGGGTCCCTCTCTCAAGACATTGGTTCCTCTTTATGGTATTATGCTAATAAAGTGAAAGGGTCTGCAAAACCTTCCTCGGGCAATGAAACCTCCCTACTCCCCACGGGTGAAGATCTAGAAATCCTTGAAAACCAATGGTAGACTACATTTCTATTGAATCCCATAATCTAGTGGGGAAATTTGTTAGAGGACAACCTTATATGGAATCTATTCGGTGGTGGGCCTATACCAAATGGAAAACCCTAGGCAATATGGAGCTGGTTACCCTTTCAAAGGGTTTTTTCCTCATTCAACTCAACAATGAAGAAGATATCTCCTGGAGTCTTACTAAGGGTCATTGGTTCTTCAATTGAAAAAGTCTCCTTCTATGGAAGTGGGATGAATATTTCAACCTCGAGATGCAGAGCATAAATTTTGCATCAATATGGGTTCGATTGCTAGATCTACCCACTCATTTTTGGTATGAAGACATATTACAATGCATTGATAAATATATAAGTGAGTTGGTTGCTATCGATCCAGTGACCCAAGAGTGCACTCACATGATTCATGTTAGAATTTGCATCAATGCCAATTAGGATTCCCATATTCCCACTTAAATAAATCTAGTTTACAATTCCTATCGTAGATGTGATGCAGGAGCATCCAGTGGTAGCAGAGCAATCTGGCATTGACAAAAAAATTTCCAAGTGTTTACCTTGGTGTCGCGATATCATGACAAAAAAAGTGTAAGGATATCGTGACATGTCGCATTTTTGCGACTCAGGGAGGAGAGAGAAAGATGTGGAGGAAAATGTTGTGATATCACGACATGTCACGTTTTCATGACTCCAAAAGGAGAGAGAAGGCACGGAGCAAAAATGTTGTGATTTCACGACATGTCACGAAATCGCAATCAAAGCAGGAGAGAGAAGGCCTCCGAAGAAGAATGTCGTGATTTTGCGACATGTCGTGAAATCATGACCAAAGGAGGAGAAAAGGCACAAGAGAGGAAAATGTCGTGATATCACGACATGTCACAAAATCATGACCGAAAGAGGACAGGAAGGGCCAGAGAGGAAAATGTCGCGACATCGTGACAGGTCGTGATATCACGACCAAAAGAGTACAGGAAGGGCTAGAGAAGAAAATGTCGCTATATCATGACATGTCACAAAATAAAGACCAAAAGAGAAGAAATATAGCAAGGAAGAAAATTGTCGCGATATCGTGACATGTCACATTTTTGTGACCCGAAGAAGACAGGGAAGGCGAGAAGAAAATGTCGCGATATCGTGACATGTCGCATTTTCGTGACCTAAAGTGGAGAGAGTAAGCAAAGGATGAAAGTGTCGCGATATCATGACATGTCATAATTTTGTGACTAGAAGATAGAAGAAAACGCGAGAGAGAAAAATGTCACAATATCGCAACATGTCACGTTTTCATGACCACAGGACAAGAGAAAGCACCAAAGGTGAAAAGTTTCACGATATCGTGACACGTATCATTCTCGCGACCCGAAGAGGACAAGAGGAAGCAATGAAGAAAGATGTGATATCGTGATAGATCATGATTTCATGACCCGAAGGAGAATAAGTAAGCACCAAGAAAATATGTCACGATTTCGTGACCCGAAGCAGAAGGAGAAGATAGAAGGCAAATATGTCATGATATCACGACATGTCATGATTTCACGACCCAAAGAAGAAAGAGGAAGTAGAAAGGAAAGATGTCGTGATATCATGACATGTCATGATTTCACGGCTCAAAGAGGAAGGAAGTGCAGGAAGTAAAAAGTGTCTCGATATCACATGTCACATTTTTATGACTGAAAGAGAAGGAAAGTGCAAGGGAGGAAATGTGTCATGATTTTATGACATGTTGTTCATGACTCAAGGAGAGCAGGCGGATACAGGGGCCGTTACAGGGACATGTGGCACCAAGATACAGGTGGCCACACCAGTATGGGTAATGATGACTCAAAGGATCGAGGTGCAGGTGGTGATAGAGCATTCTTCTAGTCTGGGTAATGATGACTCAAAGGATCAAGGTGCAAGCGACAATAGAGCATTCCACCAATATGGGTAATGATGACTCAAAGGATCGAGGTGCAAGTGGCGATAGAACATTCTACCAGTTTATGTAATGATGACCGAAAGGGGTCGGGTCTGATATAAAAGTAAGTCCAAACATTATAAAAAGGGTCGGTCATTAATTTTTGTAAGCTGATTTCCAAGATTTTAATGAAACATTGGGGTTTTATCTAGTCGTAATTTTAGAACTGCGTCAAGTGGTATCAGAGCGAGAAGTTCCTGAGTTTACAAATAGAGCGTCGAACGTGAGGCAGTTTACACCAGTATATGTGGTTGAGGTTGTGAGAGAAGTGAGCAAAATGCCTCCACGAAGAAACTTTGGCAGTGGGAGAAACATGGTACCAGAGGTAGATTTCAGAGCATTGCAGAGGCAAGTGCAAGCCCTGCAGGAGGAATTAAGAAGAGGGGTTGAGCCAAGAAGAGAAGACCATAGTGAAGATGAATCTTGGGAATTTGAGGATCCATATGATGAGGAAGAATCATTGGATCCTGTAGAAGGTAGGCTGTTTAGGGCCATATCCCAGATTGGGAAGAAGCTAAAGTTTGAAGTCTCCACCTATTCTGGGAATCTCAACCCAGAGGAGTTGATAGATTGGATCAACGATATGGAGGAATATTTTGAGTATGAGGAGGTTGTAGATCCAAATCGGATCAGGTTCACAAAGATGAAGTTGAAGGGGCATGCTAGCATATGGTGGAAAGGAGTGCAGCTAGAAATAAATATAAGAGGAAATGAAAAGATCACCATATGGGATCAAATGGTAGAAAATTTGAAGAGGCAATTTATTCTCGTAGATTATGAATTGGATATATTGAGGAAGATGCAATGTTTAAGACATGCAAGTAAATCTATCAAGGAGTACACAAAAGAGTTTTACCAGATCTCAATTAGAACTAGCCATTCTGAGGTGAACAAGGAGAAGGTAGCCTGCTACATCAATGGGTTGAGAACCAGTATTCAAGAAGAGCTAAGTTTGGTTCGGATGAGCACGGTTGAGGATGCTTACCAGTTTGCCTTAAAAGTTGAAGAGAAGCTAAATAGAAGATTTGAGGGTAAGTAGAGAGGAAGAGATCATGGTGGGAGAACTGGTGGAAGGACATCGGGCATATGAGTGTCCCCAACACTGAGAAAGGATGAATAAGAGACCTGAGGGCCAAGCCTGAGCTGTTGTAGCAGATGAAGATGTTGCATCTGAGCACTCTAAGGAGGCATAGAGAGGAGAAGTTATGGTCACAAGGAGGACCTTGTTGAATGAGGAGAAAGGATCAGACCAGAGGAATAGCCTATTCCATACAAGGTGCAAAAGTTTAGGTAAGGTCTGTAAAGTCATTTTAGATAATGGTAGCACTAAGAACTTGGTATTTGAAAAAATGGTTACCAATTTACAGTTAAAGAGGAGGAGCCACCCGCATCCATACCGGATTGTGTGGTTGTAGGAGGACCATAATACATTGGTCAGTGAATAGTCCATAGTCAAATTTAATATCGGGAGATACCAGGATGAGGTCCTGTGTGATATTTTACCTATGGATTCTTGCCATGTGTTGTTGGGAAGGCCATGGCAGTTTGATCAGTGTACAGTGCATGATGGTCATGCCAACACTTACTCTTTGACCAAGAATGGAATGTGCCATAAGCTAAAGACCCTGAAGGAAGTAGATGAAAGGGTATGTAGCAGTGCTAGAAGCTATTTGGTATATGGCAAGAGATTTTTGGATGGCCTAAAGAGGGATTCTATGTGTGATGCATTAATTCCTACTATTAAGAAGGTGACAGAATAGTACAAAAGTGAGGATCACTTCTCCATATACCCTGGGTGTCTGATGCAGGAGCATCAAGTGGTAGCAGAGCAATCTGGCATCAAAAAAATATTTCCAAGTGTTTACCTTGGTTTCGCGATATCACGACAGAAAAAGTATTGCGATATCGTGACATGTCGCATTTTCGCAACTCAAGGAGGAGAGAGAAATATGTAGAGGAAAATGTCACGATATCGCAACATGTCGCATTTTTGTGACTCCAGAAGGAGGGAGAAGGCGCGGATCAAAAATGTCATGATTTCATGACAAGTCACGAAATCGCGACCGAAGCAGGAGAGAGAAGGCATCCGAAGAAGAATGGTGCGATTTCGTGACATGTCACGAAATCGTGACCAAAGGAGGAGAAAAGATGCAAGAGAGGAAAATGTCACGATATCTCGACATGTCATGAAATCACAACTGAAAGAGGATAGGAAGGGCTAGAGAGGAAAATGTCGTGACATCGCGACAAGTAATGATATCATGACCAAAAGAGGACAGGAAGGGCTAGAGAAGAAAATGTCGTGATATCGCGACATGTCGCGAAATCACGACCAAAAGAGAAGAAATACAACAAGGAAGGAAATTGTCGTGATATCGTGACATGTCGCATTTTCACGACTTGAAGAAGATAGGGAAGGCAAGGAGGATAAAATGTCATGATATCGTGACATGTCACATTTTTGCGACCCAAAGTGGAGAGAGTAAGCAAAGGAGGAAAGTGTCGCGATATCATGACATGTCACAATTTTGCGACCAAAAGACAAAAGAAAACATGAGAGAGAAAAATGTCACGATATCACGACATGTCGCGTTTTCACGACCACAAGACAAGAGAAAGTTCTAGAGGTGAAAAGTGTCGCAATATCATGACATGTTGCATTCTCGCGACCCGAAGAGGACAAGAGGAAACAATGAAGGAAGATGTTGCGATATCGTGACATGTCACGATTTCGTGACCCAAAGGAGAAGAAGTAAGTAGCAAGCAAAGATGTCACGATTTCATGACATGTCATTATTTCGTGACCCGAAGTAGAAGGAGGAGGCAGAAGGCAAACATGTCGCGATATTGTGACATGTCACAATTTCACGACCCAAAGAAGAAAGAGGAAGAAGAAAGGAAAGATGTAACGATATCGCGATTTCGTGGCTCGAAGAGGAAGAAAGTGTAGGAAGGAAAAAGTGTCGCGATATCGTGACATGTCGCATTTTCGTGACCAAAAGAGAAGGAAAGCGCAAGGGAGGAAATGTGTCATGATTTTGCAACATGTTGTTCATTACTCAAGGAGAGCAGGCAGATAAAGGGGTTGTTACAGGGACACATTGCGCCCACACCATTATGGGTAATTATGACTCAGAGGATCGAGGTGTAGGCAGTGATAGAGCATTCTACCAGTCTAGGTAATGATGACTCAGAGGATCGAGGTGTAGGTAGTGATAGAGCATTTCGCCAGTATGGGTGTTGATGACTCAGAGGATCGAGGTGTAGGCAGCAACAGAACATTCTACTAGTCTATGTAATGATGACCGAAAGGGGTCGGGTCCGATATAAAAGAAAGTCCAGACATTGTAAAAAGGGTCAGCCATTAATTTCTATAAGCTGATTTCCAAGATTTTAATGAAACATTGGGGTTTTCTCTGGTTGTAATTTAACTATGTCATAGATGTCAAACCATTGAATATGAGAACAAGCCTACATTCTGCATTGAATGTAGGGTTCAAGGCCATCTCAAAACACAAATCCTGTTACTAAGAAACTCAAAGGAGATGAAATTCCCCAATGCCTCTCAAAGCGAGTTATAGATCAGATGACAACAAGGCAAACCCTAGAAGGGCAAGCAGATTCAAAGTAGCCACTACCAAAAGAAGGGACAAATTCCTAAAGATACCAAAGGAAAGTAGATTGAAATCCAAGATTCAGAGGACAATCATCCAAAGGTGAGTTCCATATTTGCATTCCAAAATCATTTTAATTTTTTAAAAGAAACCCTTATTCACAGTTCTGAATATGGTGAGGATGACATTACCATAAATCCAACTAAAACCCTAGTTTCTGGTCAAGAGGAACCCCAATATCCAACCAGATTTGGGTCCTCCAATATTTTTTCTAAACCACTGCACACCCCTGAGGGGCATATAGAAATCGGTAGTCCCATTTCATACAAGGTGGAGAAAGAAGACAAATATGATTTCAGCCCCATTAACACTATAAGTTTCAAGAAAGCTTCTGTGGACATCGAAAGTGAAAAGAAAAACCCTCTATAAATGACCAAAATAAAAAGGAAACAAAAAATTATATTGCAAATGGTATCCAAAAAACCTTTTTCCAAGATCTTCTCGGTCAGGAGAAGGATGAATCAAAAAGGCCCAAACCTCCCTTGTAGCAATCTAAGGGAGGCTGAAAACTTTCCAAAAATTATAAATGAGGATCCTCTCATGGAATGTGAGAGGCCTCAACAGTGCTGTCAAGTAAAGGCTTGTTTGCACTTTGAGGAAATAACATAGACCCACTATCATGGTTCTGCAAGAAACAAAGATTGACCAAAATAAATTCTAGAAAATCACAAAATCTATTTGGAAGAATGGTAACTTTGCTTTTCACCCCACTCAAGGTACGTCTGAGGGACTTCTCTATATTTGTAACCCAAACAAATTAGAAGGCAAAATAATTTCCTCCTTTGAAAAGATCCTCCATCTAATGTTTTTTGTAAAAGCAATCATTTCTCTTGGGTTTTGTCCATTGTCTATGCCCCTAACAATCCTCTCAGCCGAAGAGGTCTATGGGATACTTTGAGTCAGATGAGGAGTGCTTTCAAAAACCTTTAGTGGATTATTTTTGGAGGCTTCAAATCTCCTCTATTTCCTTTTGAAAAGTAGGGAGGAAATTTGATTCCCACCAAGAGCATTGAGGATTTTCATAACTTTGTTACTAAATGTGAGTTGATGGATGTTAAGATTAAAGGGGTGAAATACACCTGGAGCAACAAGAGAATTGGGGATCAACACATCCAAGTAAAAATTAATAGGGTATTCTTATCCTAAGAAGCTATTCCTATGATGGATGATGGCACACTTACTTGTCTTCCTAGAGTTGGATCTGATCATTGCCCTTTAATGTTTAAAGCCGATAAAGGCCATCGTTTAAAAATCCCATTCAGATTTGAAGCTATGTGGATAAAACACCCAAATTTGCATGTGCAAATTGTTGATTGGTGGTAATTTAACTGTCACAGGTATTTCATTTTTAGAGTTTCCCAAAAAAATAAGTGTGTCAAATAAAATATCAAAGCATGGAACAAATAAGTTTTTGGTAACATCTTTGAAAATAAGAAGCAAATTCTACAAAAACTAAAAAGTTTTGAACTCCAAATTCAGAATGGGTAGCTCAATGATCAACTCATAAATGAAGAGAGACAACTTCTTGCAGACTACCATAATGTGTTGGCTAAAGAGGAGACTTTCTGGAGGAAAAATCAAGGGCCCTTTGGCTCAAGGAGGGGGACTCAAACACAAAATTATTTCATGCCACTACCCTCAGGCACCGAAGTTCAAATAAAATTAAATAATTAATCAACGATGACAGATCCATCATCAGGGATATTTTTGAGATTCAAAATGAAGCTTTGTCCTTCTTTAAAAACATTTTTGGAGCCAACCCCCAAAATTTTGCCCAATCTGGAAGACAATTGCTCCATCATATCCCCAGCTTGGTCACTTCAAATATGAATTTGGCTCTTATCAAACCTCTCACCCTTGATGAAATTAAAGAGGCTCTCTTATCTATGCACCCTGATAAATCCCCAAGCCTTGATGGGTTTTCACTCGGTTCTATCAAAACTTTTGGGATATCATTGGGCTTGACATCTGCAATGCCATCATTGAACTTCAACAAACTAAATCCATACCCAGAAGCATCAACTCCACTTTCATTGCCTTGGTTTCCAAAGGGTCTGTGTGCAAATCTATGTTATATTTCAGACCTATTAGCCTATGTAATATCCTATACAAAATTCTTACTAAATTCATGGCCACAAGACTCAAAGAGATACTTCCACAGATCATAGACCCTTGTCAAGGAAGCTCTATCAAAGGGAGAAATATTACTTATGGTATCATCACTTTGCATGAATTCCTTCATTCTTCCAGCCTTAATAAAAAAGATGCCATGTTTTTCAAAATTGATATGAACAAGGCTTTTGATAGAGTTAATAGAGATTTTTTGATTGTTTTCCTTCTCAAATTTGGGTTCCATAGGGAGTGGGTTGATATTGTTCATAGATGCATCTCTAGTCCCTAGATTTTAGTCTTGGTCAATGGATCTATAATAGGGTTTTTCCCAGGTAACAAGGGCCTTAGATAGAGTGATCCTCTACACCCCATCCTATTCATCATCCTTGTTGAATCCTTGGGAAGAGCACTCAAAAATACCTACTCCAATGTCATAATTTTAGGCATTAAGGTAGCGTCCAACTTAAGGGCCTTTTCACACCAGTAGTTCATTTATGATACCATCATTGCTACTCATGCTTCTATGTGGGAAGCAAAAGCCATTAAGAATATTCTTTATACTTGTGAGGAGGCTGTAGGGCAAAAAATTAATTATGTTATAAGAAAAATATTCTTCATTAACACTCTCCCATAGAGAAGCTAAGATTGCACACATTTTCAATGTGTTATATCTCAGTTACCTACTCAATACTTGGGCCTCCCTCTTTTCTCCAGTGCTTCGAAGGAATCCATGTGGAGTAACGTCATTGAGAGGATTAAAAAAAAAATTTTAGGTTGGAAAGGGATCCTCCTCTCTCAAGAAGCTAAAGCCACCTTGACAATGGCTTGTCTCCAAAGTGTTCCTATTTATTTCATATCAATTTTCAAAGTACCAGCTGTTGTCTACATGAAAATTGAACAAATTTAGAAAATATTTTTGTGGGCAGGTGTTGAAGACAGGAAAATATTTCATCTAGTCAGTTGGGATAAGGTGTGCTCTCCCAAAATTTAGGGGGGCCTAGGCTCCAAATAATATGTAATATGAAAACAACCTTGTTAGCCAAGCAAGCATGGAAGGTTTTCACTAATAGCAACCTTGAATGGGTTTCAATTGTCAACAAAAAATATCTTCAAAATCGTTGTTTCATAGATGAAGATATACCCAGAGATGGTTCCACTTTCTAGAAATCAATTATCAAAACCATATCTATAATCTATAAGGGGATCAGGTGGAAATTAGGCATAGGGAGTAGAATTAATTTTTGGATTGACAGGTGGATCTCAAATCAACCACTTTTAGAGAACAATTAAATTGTTGTTATATAGCCATTTTTGGACATTTTAATTAGCAACAAAATTGAAAATTTTATTGATATATCTTCTGATTCAAAGCGTTGGAAAAATTTTCATATTCCTAATGCTAATGGTCAAATATTTGATGCTTCAAAATTTCTCAAAACCATCCTGAATGCAACTGTCATCCCCACTGGTAATTCCCCTGAATCCCCCTTTTGGAAAGAAACTAATTATGGGATATTCATGTTTAAATCTACTCATGGTCTAACTATTTATTATCAAGTGGTCCAAATCCCTTATGATCTAGTATGGATTAAATATCTCATTCCAAAGGTTGCTCATTTTAGCTAGTTGGCCATCCAAAATAATATTCTCACAACTGATAACCTTATGAAAATAGGCATGGTTGTCCCTAACAAACACTACTTGTGCATGGCTTCCTGGGAATCTATCAATCATCTCCTTCTAGAGTTCTCTTTCTCCAATATAGCAATGGATCACCTCATGTCTACTTTTCATATCTCATGGGTCTCTCCTAATTCCTTGAGTTACTTTTTCATCCAATGGCCAGCTCCATTCAAAAATCCTAGATTATCTTCTTTATGGAAAGTGTGCCTTCATCATATCTTATGGCAATTGTGGCTTGAAAGAAACAATAGGGTTTTTTCTTCCTCTTCTAAGGATCCTATATTTGTTTCCAACAAAGCTATTTCATTTGCTATTGAAAACTCCTAGCTCTTCCCTTGCCCCAAACCACCCGATTCTAGATTGGATTATGTTCTATTATCATATTTAAAAATTACTTGCAACTCCAGTTCTAGTCCTTCAGCCCCCCATCCTAGAGTGGGTTCTCACTAGATTTCTCCCCCAAGAGGGTGGCTAAAACTTAACTTTGATGGTGCCTCCAAAGGAAACCTAGGGGATGTAGGTGAAGGTGGCCTAGTCAGAGATCACAATGGTCAAGTTATTATGGTTGTGCTGAGTAATTGGGATACCAAACTAACCACTTTGCTGAAGACCATGCACTTTGGATAGGGATAGATCTTCTCAAGGAATACAAAGGTAACCTTTATATTGAGGGAGATTCATTGAATATTATAAATGCTCTAAAAAACAATAAGGTGTCTTCATGGAATGTAAGAACTATTATTCAAGAAGCTAAGAAGATTTCCCAAAATTTCAATGGCATTTCAATTGGCCATGTGTACCACGAAGACAACATGCCTACATACATTCTTTCCAGTTGGGGAGTACTCCATAAATATCTAACCATTTGGAAATAAATATTTCCCCAAGAAGCTTTAAATTATACTAATAATGATCTAGTTTGAAATTTGTGGTCGCAAGTTTTGGTGGGTCAGCTTCTTCAATGATGACTCTAGTTTTTTCAGCATGATTATTTTCATTGTTTCCAATTCTAATGGTGGGATGTTTCTGGGTAGCATGACTCTCTATATTACTATCAGTACTGGTATTTGGTTCTCCTATTTCCCTTTTGTGAAGTATGCAATTTTCCAAGGTAGGACTTGTCAGTGGGTTTGCCTCGTGGTGTTGTCTTCCAATCATGTCATGTCCCTAGGTAGGTTAGGGTTGTATAATAAAAAATCATCAAACAATTTTAATATAAATCAAGTTTTGAGTTGCTTAAATTTATGTCTTGTTAATTTTGGGAAACATATATTCAGTCAATCGACACACACAATCCTATCCCAACCCTATCCTTTGCGTGGTCTTTCATGTGCCATGTCTAGTTTTTCCAATGTCTATTTCCTATGGAGAATTACCAAGTGGTCTGCCAATCACACCATCACAACTTCCAAAAAGGGTGTATCTTGTGCCAAAAATTTCTATATTTACAACCCAAGCCTAATTTAATACATTGTCATTTGGTCTTTTTTATGTGTATACCCTGGGTATTAAGGAGAGTAGTATCTAGTTTTTGTGGTCTTCCTATATCCTCATTCTTTCCAACATGGCCCTAATTTAGTTGACCAGGCTATAGCTTGATCCTCTGTCTTAGACCTTTCTGTAATCTCATGGTCTCATTCCTTTTCTTATCAAGTTCAAAGGGGCCTAATAGGATATCACTAAGGCCTTCTCAACTCATGGAATAATGGTTATGTTGTCATGCGCATCATCCATTTTAGAGTTACTATTAAGCTAATGGTTGATATGACATAATTATTGGTGAAAGGGTAGGCAGTGCGAAGAGATCACCATAACTGGGAACCTAAGCTCAAGGGCTTTTTGAATTATTCAAAAAATTTCAAATGGAAGGGTTCTACTGTTGAATGTGAGTTTCTACCTACTACTTGGCCCACGGTAATTGTTCGTATTCTTTAGTATCTTAGTATTGATAATCCTGCCATGCCTTTGCATAATTTCCATGTTGCTCTAGTTAATCGTATTAGGTGTTTTAATCTTGTTAATATTCTTGATTTCCTTTATCGCTCTATTAGATATTCAATCCATAATTCTAGGAAAAGGAAATCCTAAATCTCTCCTACTCTCCTCACTATCATTTATTGCCATGTTGAAGCCACCCTCCCACCTACCATTCCTACTTCACCACTTCATTCCCATACACCCTCGAAGTTTCCTACTCAGAGCCTGTCTCGTTTCCCTCCTAATTTTTATGGTGATGAAGATTCCCCTAGTTTCAAGTCAAAATAGACCCCTGACTATGAACCCTTTACCTCATTTTACTTAAATTACAAATCCAAACTTGATGAGAGTTCACCCTAGTTCAAGAGGTCTTCCCAACTTAAGAAACCTAGGGTTGATACCAGTCAGAGCTCCCCTTACCACATTTTGGATAATGGCAGCGATGATCCTTGTATTACCACTCAAAATAAAATCCACATTACCATCATCAATAACATCATCAACACCATGGATAAGATCACTAATATGGTCTTAGTAAGATAGCTAATTAATAATATAGTTCATGATAGTAAACTAGCTGCTTTATTTCAGCTCATGAGAGGATTAATTAGCTATATTAGTTTTAGATTCATGGAGGGTCACACCAAAAATTTTAAAAGGGGAAGCAAAGGCATGCATAGGGGGTAGGAAACTGCCGCAATCAGGGTTGCAAATTTGAAGGTAAGAGGGCCATTCTGCACCTGTTTGAGCTATTTTTCTTCAATGGACTGTTTTGGAAAAACAAAAAAATTCTGTTATTGTAAAATGACAAATTTTTAATACATAAAATTTTAGAAAGTTGCATCTTATGGACAAGAAAGGAGGAGTCATTTTCTGCATGCAATATTAAATGTCTATTTTTCCCCTTTTCAGATTTTAGGCTTGTAAATGGAGTTTATACAAGTTTCTTGGTTGCTTCATGCAAATGTTTAAATCTGAAAACCTCATTTAAAATCCTAGGAGCCAGCACTTAGCTTATACGGATTGTATTTGTTTTGCGAGTCCAATATGTTAGGTTGCATGCATGAAAAACCTCACATCTTTGGTTTTGTCAAAATAGGATAGCATCAAACTGAATGCATTTTATTTTCAGTTTTCTGCATTTTCTTTCAACTTTTTCTGCATTTTATTTTTCAAAAATTTTATTTATTTTTTAATTAAAATAAGCATTTAAAAATTTTCAAAATCCAAAAATAGTTTCACCATTGCGTAGGTTATACTACAAAATTCCAATACGCATTTTAAAATTTCATTTTCGGATTTGTTTAGTATTTAAAAAAAAAATCATCGAAGTTGTTGTTTTAATGCAATTTTTTTTTTTTAAATCTGAAAATAGAAAATTTCCATTTTAGGGCGTGAATTTCATTTTTTCTATTTCATGTTTCATTCATGAGCCTATGATGACATTCCCTTCATGAAAATTCCAATTTCATTGAAGGAGTTATGTTTTATGGCATTTTCACAAATTTCCATTTTGAAGCTACATCGTGGTCATATGAGGGCCAACTCACATTTGCTTTATTTTGGTTCAATGAACAATCACTAAATTTTCATGGTAAAATAAACCAACATTGCCCCTTGTTTAAAGTTACTTGCAATCACTAAGGTGTTCCAAGCATTTAAATTGAATATATTTATTTGATATTACTAATACACATATACAAAAGCTAATATAGCAGAGACCTTGGAGAAGTTGTTTGTTTGAATTCTTTGCAAGAGGGGATTTGGAGACCAAATCCTAAGGAAGAGTGTACTTTCACAATTGGTTGAAAATACCACTCAATATAACGGTGATAGAATTTCAATTTTCACATATCTTCACAAGGTTTGGGGTGTCCAGATAGATCACAATCGATCATGGGCCTCAATTTACTTCAAGACCAATTTAGTAACTAATGCAGCAATATAGAATAAAAAAAAACAAAATCACCACCTAATATTCATAGGCGAATAGATAGGTCGATATTACCAACTGAGAGCTTGATAACATCCTTACAAAGATAATACAACATCATAGAAATGATTGGGCTATGAGATTACTAGAGGTAGTATGGGCCTATAGAACTGCATGGAAAACAACCATTGGTTTCACTCTGTTCCAACTGGTATATGGGAACAAAACAATGATGCCCATTGAGTTTGAAATCAAAACTCTCAATATTGCAATAAAATTGAACCAAAGTCTCGATGATGCATAGAAGGAAAGGATTCAGTAGCTGAATCAATTGGATGAATACTGATTGGATGCCCTGCATAGAACAAAAGTCATCCAAAGACAAATGATATAGTGGTATGACTACCATATCATATTAAAGTAGTTAAAAATAGGATAATGCATGCTACTGTATGAATCTCAATTCTAGGAATGGAATGGCAAGCTGATATGAATATGTATGGGACCATATGAAGTGATCAAACTGATAAATAATGGTATTATGCGTTTCAAGATAATTTATGGCAGCATCACCATATTAACATTCAACGGTCACCGAATATGACCATACCACATATCTAAAAATATTACGATGGAGTCCGACATAGGCATGTGGGATACCCCATACAATTAAAAAATTCTTAAAAATTTCTCAGCAAAAATAGCAGATACAAGATTGTCCACTTACAAACAATTTATTCTTTAGTTTTTCTTTTCTTTCCTTGTGTTTCTGTTTTGTAGGCATAGTGCTCTGAATGCACAAGTAGCCTACAAAACCTAGGCCTAATAGGTACAGACTTCACTGAACTTCATTTTACTACTTTTTAGTTTTTCTTGTTTGCTTTTGCAGGTGAAACACTTTGAATGCATGAAGTAGGCAACCTAGGGAACCTACACCTAACAAGCATACGATCCATAAACCTACATGATATGTTTTCAAAATTTTTAGTGGGACTTTGACTATTTCCATCCAGAGGAGATAGTCACCATCTGATACGAATGTGTGTGTTAATTTTTCAAAGTAAAAGGTACCCAACTCCGTGTTTGGATGAATCAACTATTGATGTAGCATGTGAAGAAAGAAAATATTGAAGGTCCTGATCAACTCTACAATAATGATTATATACATGTCAACAACTATTAACTTTTCAATAGCAAGGATGTGCTTTGATACCATTTTGAGGAAGGCACCTTGATCCCATTGGTGGAAGACACCTTGATCCTATTGGTGGAAGGCACCTTGATCCCATTAAGGGGAGGTGCCTTGATACCATTGACGGGGGTGCCTAACTCCTAAAAAATATGAAAGGCACTTAACCTCTAATGAGAAGCTCTTATCTTAAAAAAAATACAAGAAGGCACCTTGATCCCACATAAGAAAGGTGCCTTGATCCCACCTAATAAAGGTGCCTTGATCCTGTAATTAGAAAAATAATAAATAAATAATTATGGGCATGTTTCAAGGTGCCTTGATCCTAGTAGGAGGAAGGTACCTTGATCCCGTTAAGGGGAGGCACATTGATCCCATGTGTCTTGATATTGTTAATGGGAGGCACCTTGATTCTAAGTTCATTGACCCCATACATTTGAGGCACTTTTATCCCATACATTTGATGCACCTTGATCCCAAGTGCCTTGATCCCATACATTTGAGGTGCCTTGATCCCAAAAACCTTGATCCTATACATTTGACTTGCCTTGATATCATACATTTGAGGTACCTTGATCTCAGTTGCCTTGATCCCATACATTTGAGGCACCTTGATCCCTTACATTTGAGGTTATCTCATATATTTAAAGCACATTTATCCCATGCACCTTGATCCCATACATTTGAGGCACCTTGATCCCACTAATAAGAAGGTGCCTTGATCCATTTGAAGCACCTGCACAACTTGATGACATAGAGGAGTTGTTGAAGCGACGACACAACCCCATGTGATGAAAATTAAAATCACCTAGGAATATATTGAGCAATCATATAGAAGTATTTTGGCACATCTTGAGGTAACCGAAAAAGGGATGTACATCCTCCACGTGAGCCAACCAAATTTCCTAAATTTTTGCATGGGACCTTCAATGAACAAAGTTGTAGTACCCAAGGAGAATCGTTGGAAGAAGTAGCCCACATGGGGAATACGCCATCGTTATTATCACAAAATACTAAATTGGCATGCTACAATAAACTAAACTTATTGATTTTTATTGTACTTCATGATAGTAAACTAGCTGCTTTATTTCAGCTCATGAGAGGATTAATTAGCTATATTAGTTTTAGATTCGTATTGTTATCAAGGGCTGAAATAAAGCTATAAAATAAAGCAGCTAGTTTACTATCATGAAGTACAATAAAAATCAATAAGTTTAGTTTATTGTATAGTAAACAAGAATTGTAAAAAATAATAAGAAATATAATCCAAAATACAAGAAATGAAAATGCAAGAAAATGGTACCTTCCACCTAGATAGGAGTAGGATCATGCTCCGTAACAATGTGGAAGTAAAATAAAGTCAACTCAAATCACACAAATGGAATATAACAATAGTTCAAAGCATGATATTATTATACTATAAAAATGATAGAATGTCCTAAAAACTACAATAAAAATCTATTAAAAATTCAACATAACAATATTTTTCTCCTTCTCTTTTTCCTAGTTCATGGTGCTACAAGTATTATTTATAACTAGGGAGAACAAGACCCTCCCATGACTATGTTTATAAGCTATTACTATAGTAATATATGCTAGTATTCCATTTTAGTAAGTGAAGACAAATCACATACAAGAGTGGTACAAATTGGTCATATGTGTCAACTTGGAATCCTAGATACCATAGTAGAAGAATTAGAAATAGAAAAGTGTAGCTCCAAAATAGTTTTTAAAGCAAACATGTGTAAACCATCCTTTGTCATTTTCCTAGAAACTGTTACCATCTATGTCGATAAAGCAATAGTTGACTATTTTTTTGACATCATACATAGGTCATTAGCAAATTAAATATTTTTTATCAAAAAAATAAAGTAATATTGGAAACTGGTTCAATGTTTTTAATTTCTCAACCACATCATCTTCATTATCTTCTTCTACCACATCCTTCATTACCTATTACAACTAAATTTACAACTATTTGCATTCCTAGCATGTCATGCTAGGTTGTCATCTAATATTTAATGCTAGCCAATAGTACACGTCCAAGACTAACAAAGCACTATCTCATCTATTTTTAGTTGGGTGTTTTCAAGTTTGATATTTACTATATAAGTCTATGTCTAGAATCTATTACTACCTTGATCTCCATCACTAGGAAAACCTTCATCTTTAGTACTATTTTTCAGGCCGAATTAACCAACTCTCTTTGGATATTCCAGAGAAGTCATGGGCACCTCCATTGCCCAATCTATTTGGGTGTGTGCATATGTTCTCCTTGTCTGCCCATCCTTCAATCCTTGGTTCTCCTTGGTGATTTGATGTACTATTTGTTGTAGATGTAGTATAGTACCTTCAAATTATTGCTACTTCTTTGCAGTGGTCTTATTAAATTTATTGAAGAGTGTTTTCTCCTCCTAGAGTTTGTTTTTCTAGGAAAGGACTTGTTGTAGTGCTAAATATAATTGCCCTTGTAGGTCCTTTGAAGTATACTGACATGGTGGACTTTGAATAGCTAAATTCTACAACACTTGGGATGCAAACCTACTTCTATGTCTTCCTCCTCATCATTTCTGGATAGGATCAGGTGTCTTAGCTACTTTTTCCCTCTTCTAAGCTTCATACAGTGGGTCATTTGATCAGAGATAGAAACTCTCATGTCAAATTCTTAATTAAGCTACATAGAGTGGTCAACTACTTGGTCGGAGCTAGGAATATCCAACTTGACTTCTGTGTTGACTTGTGGAGAGTGGAGAAATGGAATTTTCCCTTCCTCTCTTTTAGCCATATCATCGTGGGAGGTTGGTAACTATTCTTCTGCTAACCTTTTTGTGATGGTTGTCTCCTACAATTCAACCTCCTACTCTATTTATGGCTCTTTAGTGGTCATTTTAGCTTCTACATTAGAAGCTTCGGTCCTATCCTTTCCTATTGCTAAGGTCTCCTTGTGTGCTTAGGCATACTATATTAGGGTTGATATTAGCCCATGGTGAGCTAGGGCAGTGACTGCTCCTACTTGATAGCACCTTGCTCTGTTCTTCAATGCACTTGCCAGGTAATATGGGACATTGGTTTACCTCCCATGCAATAGATGGCCTATGATTCACATATGATTCACATTTAGGTGGGTATATTTATCTATACACATGAAAAAACTCACCACCTGATCAAAGAGTTGTTGCCAGAGCTCTAGGAGTTTCTATTTTGGCAACCGTGTACACTCTAAACCAATGGGTGCATGTCCCAGAAGTTGTTTTGTGCACTTGGATGGTACTTCTTCCTTATAAAAGTATTATCCTAAGAGGAGAGTTCAGTGATAGTCACAATAAATTTTTCCATGACTGGAATTTCTAGTCCACGTAATCGAGTGACTTCTCCAATCACTGTTGTGGTGAATTATTTTGCTACTTCAAGGTCCTAGTTTTGGCTAACCAGCTGATAATAATTTATCCACCCGACAACCTCAAATTTGGCTCTTCATTGATTTATCCTACATGACAAGGCTCACTCTTCTTCTAGTAGTGATTTTTTGACTTTCCCCCCATTTTGAATTCTTTGAATTCTCAACCTCTTTCTTTCTTCTAGACTGGTTCGATACTACGTCTTGCCTTCTTCCATAGGAAGGTGCCTACTTATGGAGGTAGGTGCATATCCAATGAATTATGTTTGCATTGGGGGTTGCAAATATATGCTTCCCAAATTGATTATTGGCACGTCATATTAGACAAGGTGGGCAAGTAACGATTGGTCAATTTATTTGTGACGACATTATTTTTCAAAGGAGTACTAGTTATGAAAAATATATAGATATTTAATGACAATTATGCACATAACTTATTGGTTATTTCATGTGTTTGTAGCATGCCAATTTAGTATTTTGTGATAATAACGATGGCGTATTCCCCATGTGGGCTACTTCTTCCAACGATTCTCCTTGGGTACTACAACTTTGTTCATTGAAGGTCCCATGCAAAAATTTAGGAAATTTGGTTGGCTCACGTGGAGGATGTACATCCCTTTTTCGGTTACCTCAAGATGTGCCAAAATACTTCTATATGATTGCTCAATATATTCCTAGGTGATTTTAATTTTCATCACATGGGGTTGTGTCGTCGCTTCAACAACTCCTCTATGTCATCAAGTTGTGCAGGTGCTTCAAATGGATCAAGGCACCTTCTTATTAGTGGGATCAAGGTGCCTCAAATGTATGGGATCAAGGTGCATGGGATAAATGTGCTTTAAATATATGAGATAACCTCAAATGTAAGGGATCAAGGTGCCTCAAATGTATGGGATCAAGGCAACTGAGATCAAGGTACCTCAAATGTATGATATCAAGGCAAGTCAAATGTATAGGATCAAGGTTTTTGGGATCAAGGCACCTCAAATGTATGGGATCAAGGCACTTGGGATCAAGGTGCATCAAATGTATGGGATAAAAGTGCCTCAAATGTATGGGGTCAATGAACTTAGAATCAAGGTGCCTCCCATTAACAATATCAAGACACATGGGATCAATGTGCCTCCCCTTAACGGGATCAAGGTACCTTCCTCCTACTAGGATCAAGGCACCTTGAAACATGCCCATAATTATTTATTTATTATTTTTCTAATTACAGGATCAAGGCACCTTTATTAGGTGGGATCAAGGCACCTTTCTTATGTGGGATCAAGGTGCCTTCTTGTATTTTTTTTAAGATAAGAGCTTCTCATTAGAGGTTAAGTGCCTTTCATATTTTTTAGGAGTTAGGCACCCCCGTCAATGGTATCAAGGCACCTCCCCTTAATGGGATCAAGGTGCCTTCCACCAATAGGATCAAGGTGTCTTCCACCAATGGGATCAAGGTGCCTTCCTCAAAATGGTATCAAAGCACATCCTTGCTATTGAAAAGTTAATAGTTGTTGACATGTATATAATCATTATTGTAGAGTTGATCAGGACCTTCAATATTTTCTTTCTTCACATGCTACATCAATAGTTGATTCATCCAAACACGGAGTTGGGTACCTTTTACTTTGAAAAATTAACACACACATTCGTATCAGATGGTGACTATCTCCTCTGGATGGAAATAGTCAAAGTCCCACTAAAAATTTTGAAAACATATCATGTAGGTTTATGGATCGTATGCTTGTTAGGTGTAGGTTCCCTAGGTTGCCTACTTCATGCATTCAAAGTGTTTCACCTGCAAAAGCAAACAAGAAAAACTAAAAAGTAGTAAAATGAAGTTCAGTGAAGTCTGTACCTATTAGGCCTAGGTTTTGTAGGCTACTTGTGCATTCAGAGCACTATGCCTACAAAACAGAAACACAAGGAAAGAAAAGAAAAACTAAAGAATAAATTGTTTGTAAGTGGACAATCTTGTATCTGCTATTTTTGCTGAGAAATTTTTAAGAATTTTTTAATTGTATGGGGTATCCCACATGCCTATGTCGGACTCCATCGTAATATTTTTAGATATGTGGTATGGTCATATTCGGTGACCGTTGAATGTTAATATGGTGATGCTGCCATAAATTATCTTGAAACGCATAATACCATTATTTATCAGTTTGATCACTTCATATGGTCCCATACATATTCATATCAGCTTGCCATTCCATTCCTAGAATTGAGATTCATACAGTAGCATGCATTATCCTATTTTTAACTACTTTAATATGATATGGTAGTCATACCACTATATCATTTGTCTTTGGATGACTTTTGTTCTATGCAGGGCATCCAATCAGTATTCATCCAATTGATTCAGCTACTGAATCCTTTCCTTCTATGCATCATCGAGACTTTGGTTCAATTTTATTGCAATATTGAGAGTTTTGATTTCAAACTCAATGGGCATCATTGTTTTGTTCCCATATACCAGTTGGAACAGAGTGAAACCAATGGTTGTTTTCCATGCAGTTCTATAGGCCCATACTACCTCTAGTAATCTCATAGCCCAATCATTTCTATGATGTTGTATTATCTTTGTAAGGATGTTATCAAGCTCTCAGTTGGTAATATCGACCTATCTATTCGCCTATGAATATTAGGTGGTGATTTTGTTTTTTTTTATTCTATATTGCTGCATTAGTTACTAAATTGGTCTTGAAGTAAATTGAGGCCCATGATCGATTGTGATCTATCTGGACACCCCAAACCTTGTGAAGATATGTGAAAATTGAAATTCTATCACCGTTATATTGAGTGGTATTTTCAACCAATTGTGAAAGTACACTCTTCCTTAGGATTTGGTCTCCAAATCCCCTCTTGCAAAGAATTCAAACAAACAACTTCTCCAAGGTCTCTGCTATATTAGCTTTTGTATATGTGTATTAGTAATATCAAATAAATATATTCAATTTAAATGCTTGGAACACCTTAGTGATTGCAAGTAACTTTAAACAAGGGGCAATGTTGGTTTATTTTACCATGAAAATTTAGTGATTGTTCATTGAACCAAAATAAAGCAAATGTGAGTTGGCCCTCATATGACCACGATGTAGCTTCAAAATGGAAATTTGTGAAAATGCCATAAAACATAACTCCTTCAATGAAATTGGAATTTTCATGAAGGGAATGTCATCATAGGCTCATGAATGAAACATGAAATAGAAAAAATGAAATTCACGCCCTAAAATGGAAATTTTCTATTTTCAGATTTAAAAAAAAAAAATTGCATTAAAACAACAACTTCGATGATTTTTTTTTTAAATACTAAACAAATCCGAAAATGAAATTTTAAAATGCGTATTGGAATTTTGTAGTATAACCTACGCAATGGTGAAACTATTTTTGGATTTTGAAAATTTTTAAATGTTTATTTTAATTAAAAAATAAATAAAATTTTTGAAAAATAAAATGCAGAAAAAGTTGAAAGAAAATGCAGAAAACTGAAAATAAAATGCATTCAGTTTGATGCTATCCTATTTTGACAAAACCAAAGATGTGAGGTTTTTCATGCATGCAACCTAACATATTGGACTCGCAAAACAAATACAATCCGTATAAGCTAAGTGCTGGCTCCTAGGATTTTAAATGAGGTTTTCAGATTTAAACATTTGCATGAAGCAACCAAGAAACTTGTATAAACTCCATTTACAAGCCTAAAATCTGAAAAGGGGAAAAATAGACATTTAATATTGCATGCAGAAAATGACTCCTCCTTTCTTGTCCATAAGATGCAACTTTCTAAAATTTTATGTATTAAAAATTTGTCATTTTACAATAACAGAATTTTTTTGTTTTTCCAAAACAGTCCATTGAAGAAAAATAGCTCAAACAGGTGCAGAATGGCCCTCTTGCCTTCAAATCTGCAACCCCGCTTGCAGCGGTTTCCAACCCCCTATGCATGCCTTTGCTTCCCCTTTTAAAATTTTTGGTGTGACTCTCCGTTTTTGTTTTGTGGCCCTTCGTTTCATTTCCCATAGCCTATCATTTCGCTTTCCCATGCCTCTTCGTTGTTTTGGCTCTTTGTTTGGGTCTCAAAACATTTTTATTTTTGATTCTTGGTCTTCGTCTGCCATGCGGTTGTATTGATCCATCGCAAGTAAACCTTCGTCATTGATTGTAACCATTTGCATGGAAGATTACACCATAAACCTTACACCTTGGTGCCACGTTTCATTCAGTGCTGCCACTGTAGGCTCTGTCTGCCTATCAAACAACGATGATGTTCGGTATATCGACCGCTTTATGATTTCCATTGACTATCGTACTTCTTATTTCAACTGCCTGCTTGCCCTTTTTTGAGTCACAAAAAAGCAACATGTCATGAAATCATGACATTTCTATGTCTTTAGCTTGGTTCTTCTTCTTGCATCGTGAAAATGCGACATGTCACGATATCATGACACTTCTGCCTCTTTGAATATCTCTAGCCTTGACGATGCCATAGTGGTTACTGCAACATCCTCATCAGAGCCTTCATTGCCAAATTTTACCTGTCAAGACCACACCTAGCCAGACCCTTAAGAAAAGTAAACATGAAACCAAGTTAATCTCAAAGCTTAACTCATAATAGAGTAAGCGCAACACTATACTAACTGTAATTTTAAAAGTGTATTAAACCTATACTACACCATTAAATTACCATTAAATTATTAAAAGGGACAAATGAAACTTTAAATCTAACAAACAAAACAAATATATAAAGGTAACAATACCCACACTAAAAATAAGAAATTGGCAACACTTTAACGATGAAAAAAAACATCGACAAGAAAAAAGTCGTCGACAAGAAACAATCGTCGACAATGAAATATCACTGAAAAAAAACTAATGACGAATGCAAATTCAAAACAAACCGAGCATTATACATTCAAAACCAACATGCAAACACCCAAATACCAAAATAAAAAGGTGGGTCCCCAATTTTGGGGTATGTTGTGGAACAACCACAACAAATGTCGACTCTACTGGGAAATGCTCCTGAGCATTTCGATGAGAACCCAACCTGAAAACCTTCAAAACTCAAACACAAGCATCAGCAAATATCCAAAGAATGAAACTAGATGATACATACATGAAGCATTTGAATCGTTAAGCATCAGCTTAGTGTGCTTCATTCCCTATCATTTGAAACTCATTCAACCTTCCATTGTCAGTTTTACTTGAATGCTTATGCAAGATTATGAATGACTTGTGCAGGATTTAATGCATGACAAATATGCTAGAGATATAACAACCATGCTTTGCAAAGGCTCAAAATTTCTAGTACCAAGAACAAACATATTAAAACTGTCAAACCCTCTTAGGACCAACTATGTGTATACTGAATTAATTTACTAGATCCCAAAGTTGGTTATTTTTCACTACCATATTGAACCCATGTGCAAGTTTAAGTGAAATCAGAGCTTTGGGGAATAGGATTCCCAAACTAAGCGATATGGGAATTTAACCCTATCCTTACTACTCTGTTTTGGATTTCATTACCTCATCTTGAACAAAATTATTTAACTTGTTATGGATGAAACTGTCAGGCTAGACTGTCTGTTTGAGCAGTCAGTGGTCTTGCTTTTAGACAAGACATGTTGCCATGCATGAGCGTACTCCACTGCCAGCCAGGCGTCTATAGCCCCGATGGAGATTAACCCCATAATCCATGATTTGGCTTTACTTTTGATTTCTTGGACCTTGGGGATGACTACCCATCCTTACAGGTGACATGTAGTATGATCCTTCCAATCCAATATTAATGATGAAATAAAAAACATTTGCCTTGGAATTTCAAGCTTTTGAGTAGGCAAAATATAAGCTTTGGGGAATCGGATTCTCAACCTAAGCGAGATGAGAATTAGACCCTATCCTTACTACTCCATGAAGGTCAAATCAGAGCTTTGGGGAGTTGGATCCTAAACCTAAGTTCGATGGGGATTTAACCCTATCCTTACTACTCTGATTTTAGGCTTTAAGCTCTATGGGAGTGATAAAAACCACTGCTTTAAGGATTATGTTGCATGATAGGACAGACACAAAATACTCCTTTTGCCTCACATTTCCTTCCAAGTATGGTTTTGACCATTTTGCTCAAGATCCTCTTTAATATGTGTAGAACGTGCTTGGTTCAAGATAGTTCGGGCATCAATTCCCAACCTTAGGATAATTTTAATATATGTTATATAATAACCCTAAGAGGATTCGAAACTTTTCAATGATTGTACTTGAAATGTAGATGCAACCGAGATGAAATGTATATGTAATGTGGAATGTAACATGAGACATGGATGAGTGCATTGCTCTTTTTGAAATGTGGATGGAGTATATCACCTACTTTGCCATAATTTGTAAAAATTGACAACTTCATGCATCACAAGTTCCAAATGATATTCTTTAATGTGTTTGTGATACTCGTGGAGCTTTCTGCAATACAATTCCAATGTTTCATATTCTCTTAGTCTTAGTCAACATTCATAAGGACATAATCTGACATCTTGCTTTTCTTTCTTTCAAGACAAACCAAAAGTGTCCAAAGGACCAACACACAAAACTTAAAACCAAACCCAAAATGCAATCCCAAAAATGAAACTTGAAAACACAAACCAAAACCAAAAGACAAAGTCTATATACAAATGTACAATATAATACAAGATGGTGCAAAGTTTGGATTATCATTTCCCTAGATCCCAAACATGATTAGAACACTTCAACAAACATATAACGTGATACGCATGCCAAATTTTGTAGGAACCCAAAAAAAACAAGATTAGACCAAACCATGCAACAACTTTTAACTTACCTCGCTCACCCCACCAATTAGATTTAGTTCCATTAGTACTCCCATAGGTGAGCATCAAATTACTAAAATGATTAGACAACAAATGATATTCAATTTTATCTTGTCTATTCTTTAAAACTTCCATTTCAAAACTCAATCCTTGATTTAGAATTAGGCTATCTTTTCCCAATATGCAATTTTGTAAATAGGAGCCTATTTCTACAAATTTCAAAGCCAAATCATTATTCATGTTTTTAGGCCAATCAAACTTATGCAAAAATTTACAAGTATCTAGGATGTTTACTAAATGAGAATCATTACAAGTTTTTATCCTAGATTCCTTTATTAATTGTTGATGAATTTGATTTAGCAATTTAAGTACATCAACTTCTTTTTCATTCATCAAAGCCATCTCATTAAAGGTGTAAGTACAAATTAATCCTTTCTCTTCATTCACCTTTAATGGCATTTCATCATAAATATCATTTGAATTATACAAATCTTCACCTAAATCTTGGATGTTTGGACACAAAGGTTTAGATTTTGCCTTTTTCACATTTTCATTTACCAAAACTTGGTGAGGATTTGCAATTCCCTCTTTTACCTCATGGTCTTCATATTCTTCATTGATTACTTGTTCATCAAACATACCAAAATTGGGCACCCAATTGAAAACATGCCCATCCTTTTCAACCCTCAAATATTTTTGGTCAAAGTGTATGTCAAGTAATCTGTCTTGATGATCACTTATTTGAGTTGCTTCCAATTGATCAATGTGTTTCTCATAAAATTCACCTTCACCTTCTTTAGATGGTTCAATAACTTTCAAAAGTGGTCTATTTCTTGAATTCAAATTTGTAAGGCTATCATCGTCCAAATTAGTAACCCATGATTCGATTTGATCACAATTTGGAGGGTGAAGAATTTTTTGATCATTAGTTCCAAGCTTCTCATCGAGAGTGTCTTCCAATAAGTGGTGAAATTCTATCATATCTTCAAATTCATTTATTAATTTTCTTCCAATTTCACTTTCAACCACATCATTCAATTCTATGGCAGTTTCTGTCCTATCACCTATCTCAAACCTTGTTGAATTTAGGACTCCTTTATCCGAATAATCATGTATCTCTATGAATGAGATAATTTCTGCATAATCCTCCCTAGTAGATGTTGGCTTAGCAATTTGCACCTCCTCTTGGACTACATCTAAGGTGGTTATAAAATTTGGACATCCAATTTCATCCCCTTGATTTTTCGCATTAGGTATCATTGGAGTGGAGGGTGCTACATTCAATGGTTGATGTAGATTGACATCAATATCTTTAGAAGGATAATCTCTCATGGGAATATGTTGTGTCTTTTCTTCTTCCAACACTTGTTGTTCTACCTTTTCTAGGATCTCATAGATTTTCTCTAGAGACAGGTCATCCATGTTTTCCTTAATGAGTGTAGCAAGTGTGGGGTGTATGGATCCCAAGTATACTTCAATAGCTTCCTCTTCCGATGTACCCAAACTTTCCCACATTTGAGAGTACAATTCATGAAACCTCACATTGAATTGACTCATGGACTCATTAGGTTCGTTATGCCTAGAGGTGAATTGATTTTGCAACCTATCTAAGTCAACTTGATTACCAAAGTGATAAATATAGGTTGTTTCTAATTGGCTCCAAGAAGTCTTAACCTCCATGGGTAAATGACAATACCATGAGAAGGATCTATCACCCACAATGTATGGGAAGAACCTACAAGAAATAGGCTCACAAAATATTTGAAATTGACATAATGTGAACTTAAAGATATATAGATTTTGTAGGTATCCTGATGCCACCTCTTGATTAAAAATTCGTAGAAACTCCAATAAAATTTCATGAATTTGATAAGGTGTTCCAAAGGTAGGATGACATTCATAATACTTTCCTAACACAGATACCATCGTTTCTCTTAGGGACATCATTTCTTCTCTTATGGATACAATTTGCTCCTCAAATGTTGCCATTAGTGAAACTAAAAGAATAACCTCAGAAGCAAATATGTTAGTCAAATGGTGAAACAATCTTATAAAAAATGTAAATTAGTTTCTGATTCACCAGATCGTAGATGTGCAAGTGAAGAGCATACTCCTAGTGTTGCAGGATTTCTGATTCACCAGATCGCATTACACGGCAAGTGAAGAGCATAATACCGACAACAAATACATTTTAGGAAGAAAATGATTCCTTACAAAGAAACATGAAATGACTAACAAATCTCACATATGTAACATATGAATCATTATGTTAGCATCAACCAAGAGACATGTACCCATTAAACCATGACATGAAATAACATTCTCACATTTGCAAATAGATTGGCATTAGCACATCATCAAAAATAGAGAATGTTAGAATCAAATGGAAGTAATTGCATGGAAACAACACCTCGTTAGTTGAGACCAGAATTTTCAAAATTAAATCAAATCATATTATTCCTATATGAACAATCAAAAAACATTAGAACACTGCATAGCATACATGAATTGCTTAACGTAAATAGAATAAAGTAAACCAATTTAGGCCCTCCTTCTAGCGCAAAAATGTTGAGTGGTATTTTCACCCAATTGTGAAAGTACACTCTTCCTTAGGATTTGGTCTCCAAATCCCCTCTTGCAAAGAAGTTAAACAAACAACTTCTCCAAGGTCTCCACTATATTAGCTTTTGCATATGTGTATTAGTAATATCAAATAAAGATATTCAATTTAAATGCTTGGAACACCTTAGTGATTGCAAGTAACTGTAAACAAGGGGCAATTTTGGTTTATTTTACCATGAAACTTTAGTGATTGTTCATTGAACCAAAATAAAGCAAATGTGAGTTGGCCCTCATATGACCACGATGTAGCTTCAAAATGGAAATTTGTGAAAATGCCATAAAACATAACTCCTTCAATGAAATTGGAATTTTCATGAAGGGAATGTCATCATAGGCTCATGAATGAAACATGAAATAGAAAAAATGAAATTATGGCCCTAAAATGGAAATTTTCTATTTTCAGATTTTAAAAAAAAATCTGCATTAAAACAGCAACTTCGATGAATTTTTTTAAAAATACTAAACAACTCCGAAAATGAAATTTTAAAATGCGTATTGGAAGTCTGCAGTATAACCTACACAATTGTGAAACTATTTTTGGATTTCGAAATTTTTAAAATGTTTATTTTAATTAAAAAAATTAAAATTTCTGAAAAATAAAATGCAGAAAAAGTTGAAAGAAAATGCAGAAAACTGAAAATAAAATGCATTCAGCTTGATGCTATCTGATTCTGACAAAACCGAAGATGTGAGGTTTTCATGCATGCAACCTAAGCTATTGGACTTGCAAAACAAGCACAATCCGGATAAGCTAAGTGCTGGCTCCTAGGGTTTTAAATGAGGTTTTCATATTTAAACATTCGCATGATGCAACCAAGAAACTTGTATAAACTCCATTTACAAGCCTAAAATCTGAAAAGGGGAAAAATAGAAATTTAATATTGCATGTAGAAAATGACTCCTCCTTTCTTGTCCATAAGATGCAACTTTCTGAATTTTTTTGTATTAAAAATTTGTCATTTTACAATAACAAATTTTTTTGGTTTTCCCAAACCAGTCCATGGAAGAAAATTAGGTCAAACAGGTCCAGAATGGCCCTCTTGCCTTCAAATCTGCAACCCTGCTTGTGGCAGTTTTTGAACCCCTATGCATGCCTTTGCTTCCCCTTTTAAAATTTCTGGTGTGAATCTCCATTTCTATTTTATGGCCCTTCGTTTCATTTCCCAAAGCATGTCATTTCGCTTTCCAATGCCTCTTCGTTGTTTTGGCTCTTTGTTTGGGTATCGAAACATTTTTTTTCCGAATATTGGACTTCGTCTGCCATGCGGTTGTGCTGATCCATCGCAAGTAAACCTTCGTCGTTGACTGTAACCGTTTGCATGGAACGTTACACCATAAACCTTACACCTTGGTGCCACGTTTCGTTTAGTGCTGCCACTGACTCTGTCCGCCTGTCAACCAATGATGATGTTCGGTATATCCACTGCTCGATGATTTCCATTGACTGTCGCACTTCTTATTTTAGCTACCTTCCTACCCTTTTTTGAGTCGTGAAAAAATAACATGTCACGAAATCATGACATTTCTATGTCTTCAGCTTGGTTCTTCTTCTTGCATCATAAAAATGTGACATGTTGTGATATTGCGACACTTCTACCTCTGCGACTATCTCTGGCCTCGAAGATGCTATAGTGGTTACTGCCACATCCTCATCGAAGCCTTTGCTGCTAGATTTTACCTGTCAAGACCACACTTAGCCAAACCCTTAAGAAAAATAAACATGAATCCAAGATAAGCTCAAAGCTTAACTCATAATAGAGTAAGCGCAGCACTATACTAACTATAATTTTAAAAGTGTATTAAACCTATACTACACCATTAAATTACCATTAAATTATTAAAAGGTACAAATGAAACTTTAAAGCTAACAAACAAAACAAATATATAAAGGTAACAATACCCACACTAAAAATAAGAAATTGGCAACACTTTGACGATGAAAAAAAAACAACATTGACAAGAAAAAAGTCATGGACAAGAAACAATCGTCGACAATGAAATATCACTGACAAAAAACTAATGACGAATGCAAATTCAAAACAAACCGAGCATTAGACATTTGAAACCAACATGCAAACACCCAAATACCAAAATAAAAAGGTGGGTCCCCAATTTTGGGGTATGTTGTGGAACATCCACAACACGTTCTTTCTTTAGAATATTTTAGTGTATGTACTTCAACCCACTTGGTTACATAGTAAATGCAAACCAAAATATACCATTTTTGACTGATGGTGGGTTGATCGGCCCCACAAATTCCATCCCTCATTTATTGAGTGGTTCAATGTGAAATTGTAGTTGGAGAGGCATCTCATTCTCAAAAATTTGGTCTACCATCCTTTGGTATTCATCACATTGATTTACGTATTTGACTGCATCTTTAAACAATGAAGACCAGTTGTATTTAGTTTGCAATGTCTTCAACACAGTCCTCTTCCCTACAAAATATACACCACAAGATTCATTATGGAAATCCTTGGGGATATTTGGAAAATCATGCTCAGTGACACATCTCCTCATGATTTTATTAGGACGTAGTTTAATAGGCAACCATCAATCCATGATAATATTGTGCTCTTATCTATTAGCTTATACTTTTCATGGGGTGAAAGAGTAGGAGATACTCTACTAGTGGTCATGTAATTAGCCATATCTACATACAACAGTGTTTTATCACTCAGAGAGAAAATATGTTCACCTAGGAATTGATCCTTCGCAGTTGCATGATTTGGTGGTGTTAATTTGGACAAAAAGTCTGCAACCACATTGTCTCTACCTATTTTATCCATGATAGTGATTTCAAATTCCTGCAATAGTAAGAGCCACCTAATTATCTTACCACTAATTACAGGTTTTTTTATAAGATACCAGATGGATGCATGGTTTGCTTGCACATAGACCTTGTATCCCATAATGTAGTAGTGGAATTTATTGATAGCATGTACAACAACAAGGAACTCTTTCTCAATTACTGTGTACTTGAACTTAACCCCAATTATATTCTTGTTGACATAATAGATGACATAAAATTCTATCATATTTTTCCTCTAGGAATGTTCTAATCGCACTGTTGGATTCATCAAAGTAAATGTGAAATGGAATGGACTAGTTTGGACCTCGTAGCACTGGGGTCGTGATCAACTTCTTCTTTAATGTTTGGAAGTCTTGTTCAAAGTATTTTGTCCAAATGAACTCCACGTTAATTGATAGTAGTGCATGCATGGGTTTGGCATGGGACTGGGTAGATCTATCAGAGCCAAGAAGTATCATAACATATCTTTGTGACATGGGACTGGGTAGATCTTTGATGACTTCAATTTTCTTCTTGTCCACTTTTATCTCTTTTTTCAAGATGTGGTGTCCCAACACTATCCCTTCTTGCATCATCATGAATAATTTCTCATTTTTTAGGGATAGGTTATTTTCTTCACAATACTAGAATGCTTGTTCCAAATTTGTTATATATTCATTGAATTTCTCACCATAAATGGTTAAGTCATCCATGTAGACCTCGATGGCTTCTCCCATCATATAAAACAAATGCTCAGCTTTACCCTCTAAAAGGTAGTTGGTGCATTGCATAGTCTGAAGGGTAGGACTCTATAAGCAAAATTACCCCATGGATAAGTGAATATTGTCTTATCCTTATCTTCTTCTCCAATTTGGATTTGCTTATACCCACTGAATCCATCCAAAAAGTAGAAGTACATCCTCCCTACCAAAGTGTCTAGAACTTGATCAACAAATGGCAATGGAAATTGATCTTTTTTAATTGCCTTGTTCAACAACTTCTAGTCAACGTATATTCATAATTTTCCATTATTCTTATGTACCACCAACTAGTGGTGACACCCATTCACTATCAGATATATAGATGAATCCGGTTGATAGGAGTTTTTGTATTTCTACTTTGACTAGCTCCTTCATGACGGGGTTCATTATCCATTGTGGTTGATTCATAGAACTTACCTGTTCCTTGAGGTAAATGTGATGGGTGCAAATTTTTGAAGCTATTCCTTTCATGTTCGAGTAGTTCTAGGTAAACTCTTTTTTATCCTTGGTTAATATTTCTTTTAATGCAATAAACTATGTAGGTGTTATCTCACTACTGATATTCAATATTTTTTAGGGTTAATTTCAATATGTCTCATGTAGTGATCTTGGATACCTACTAGTGGTGACTCTGGAGCAATGTGGGAGGACTCTCCTTGGAGGAATTTTGTAATAATGCCATCTTCACCAAATTCATATTCTAATTTATCTAATGTCATCATAGACTACATCATTAACATCATTCCTTCATCCTAGTTGTCCCAAACTGGTTCTCCTAGTGCATCCACGGACTGTGCAGGTGGAGAGATGGTAAATATTTTGATATTTTGTCCATATAAAATTGTCATTTGTCCATATTGGTGGCTTATATAAGTGTCAATTTTTGCCATACAAGGCCTTCCTAGGATGAGTGGATAGCCTCCCAATACAAACTTGGATTGCAGTACCATAGAGTGTACTTGGTATTCCCATGCATATACCATCACGACGATGTCTTCCAACATCTCTTCTAGTGATATCGTCAATCTATAAACTAGTTGCAGAATAGTCATCATGGATTTCAGGTGATCCTGAGCTTTTGAATGGTTTCTTTCAGCATGACATTAATGGTTGCTCCCAAGTCAACTAGATTATTGGCCAATGAGCAACCACTTATTTTCACGGTCAGCATTGGATTACCTAGGTTTGCATGCTTAGGATGGCATGTATTTCCTAGCATAAAATCTATCAACTTCCCCACCACATTTATGGTCTAGTATGTACTGCATTCTAGCCTTATCAAACATATCTCTTTGATCACCTTGGTATAAATCATGATATCTCTTATAGCTTGAAATAATGGGATGATTACCATTAAATTTATCAAGATTGAAAGGATGTCAAAATTTGGTTGTATTGGCTTAATTTGATCTCGTAAACTCTTGGGAAATAGAGGGGCTTCATATTTCCCAAAAATTAGTCCTTCATCAACCTCTTCTACCAAAGGTGAACCTTATGCATTCTTCTCTTCTTCTATTAGGGTATGAGCCTCTACTCCTATATATCTACCTGATTGAAGTTGTACAGGATTGCAACTTCTAATATTGCACATGGAAAACATCTCACCTTCTAGTTGATATGCTAGATAATTTGTCTTGTTATTAGAATTGATCATTGATTGTACTAGGAGTTATGCAAGCCTCACTACAGGAGGATCTGGTAGGATTTTCTATAGTGCAGCTTGCACTATATTTTATGGAGTCAAATTTCACATGTTGTAGTTCCTCCATTGCTACCTTGGTTACTAGTATGGCACCCATGGGTAATGGTTGGAGAATGAGGCTCCTTGGGGGATGTTCATCCAGGGTGGTTGTCCCCACCATCCCATATTAGGTGGTTGGGACTTTTATTATGGCATGTAATGGACTCATCCATAGTATGGCATTCCTACTGGCATATTCCCCATAACGGGCTACTACCAGTTTCTCTGGTTCTCCATGTATTATTCTTTCAAAACTTGAACATCCTCCATGGCAATAAGCATTTGTGGACACAATCTGATCTTATGATTTTTTTGACAAACAATGCACACTCTGACTTTGTTTTATGGACATGCATTTGTGGCATGTTTCCCTATACATTTCGAATAGTAGTAGGCTAATGTATCTTTGTTTTCTTGTTTCTTATTCTCCAATAGGAGAGTTTCCATATGCAATGCTAGGGAAGAAAGCATTTTGCTCTTTAAGTATTCTAGCATGTTGCCTATATCTATATTTGTGACTGAGGCGGTTGCCTTCATGGTCCTGGAATTTGGTTTACCCTTCATTTGAGAGTAATTCAAACATAACTATCAAATGTTTGACATCTGGTGCTGGTAAAAATCCCCTATAAATATCATATTCAAGGCTTTAATATATTTGTTGGTAATTCCCATTAAGTAAATGCTCTTGAGGGACTTATAACTTAGCTTCACATGGGAATACCTTTACAAATTGAATTTGAATCTATCCCAATATTCCTCCAAGGATTCATCTTCCTTCTAGGTCATGTTTAGGACTTCCTCCCTAGAATCCCATGCTCTACCAAAATCTTGGTATTGCTCTAAAAATATATTTTTCATCTCCCCTCAGACGGTGATCTATTTATTACCCAAGTTTATGAACCAATGTAGGGTTGCATCATCTAATGTTGAAGGAAATAACTTCAAATTCTAGGAATCCAACTTATAATCCACAGACCTACACAAGACATCAAAATTAAATAAAAATAGCTCGGGGTCTTCTATTGGGGATCCTTTGAAGGTAGGAAGATGAGCAGGGGATATATTTTTCATTTTTGTATCTCCCCTAGATTCTTCTATTGGGAAGCTAAAGCTGGTTGATACCTCTTCTTTATCATCCATATTTTCTAGGGGATGTGGTCTATAAAGTAGTTTCTATGGCCTTCCTATCATTTTGAACTCTCTACACAAGAGTCTATAAGTCAACTGACGTAATGGTTTTGTCCTCAATAGTTTTCCACAAAAAATACTCTTCAGAAGGAGTTCTTTTAAACAAAGGATTTTGTATGATCCATTATTTTCTTGGATGATAATATGTATAGTGGAACCACTGTTCCTACTGGTAAATTTGGGACTCTTGGTCATCCTATGTCTTGTGCAGACACAATAATAGGTATGAAAGTCATGTTCTACACAATATATTCACCTAACATTATGTTGGATAAGTTAACTATCACCTGTAGTGCATATGACACTATTGATGAAGCAGGTAAGGCAAGTTCAGGTACCACCATGGCTATGTCTTGAGAATCTTCTTTCTCCATGGGATTTAAAATTTCTATAGCTACTATAGTTGGAATTTCTTTAGGTCCTTCCTCCACTCGGTGTGCTTTTAGCTTCTAAGTATATTTTTATTTATATGTTGAAGGCTTATTAGAAGTGCCAGTAGTTTTAGATGCGGGATGTGGTGTCGATGTGGATGGATCACCTCATACTAATTTGCTCTTTTTTTGGCTACGTGGTTGGGGATGAAGGCCTTATGTATAGGTGTGTTGAAGGAAGGATGAATTCCCTTGGTAAGTCAAAATGATTCATGTATTTAAATGGATCTTCATATGATGGAACCACATGCACTTGTCCCTCATGCACATACTTGATGTATTGGTGCAATATTGAGGGAACGCACTGCATGTCCTTTATCCAGGGATGCCCTAGGAAGATGTTGTACTGCATTTACCCCTCCAATATATGAAACATCATAGGGATGGTATTTCCCTACATGAATAGGTAAAAAAACTATACCCACTATGGAGCGCAATGCATCATTGAAAGCTCTCAATGTATAGGAGGTTGGGACAATATTGGACCTAGAAATTTTCAAGTGCCTTATAGCCTTTGTTGTGATAATATTTATCGATGAGCCTGTGTATATTATAACCCACTTTAAGGGTATGTCATTGATTGACATGATGATATACAAAGGTGGGTATTATATGGTATTAGGCACTACCTTGATTTTGTGTTTGTAGAAATGGATCACAGGATCTTGGCACTGCTGCACTTACCCCACAAAGTGTGTGAACACATCTGGGTTCTAGGACTGGAGCTTGATAAATCTCAATATCTCCATAAAAGTATCTTCGTGCCTAATAAATTATTGTATGAGCTCATAAATTAACAACTTTGTTAGAGTCATTTGTAGATTTTCCTCCAATATACTTTGGATAGTTACCACAGGTCGTACTAGTGGACCTGGAGGATTGTTTTGCACCTATCTTTGTCTAGGTGCAACCAGGACATGAATAAAAGCTACTGGAGGATTTGGTTGAGTGTATCATCAAATCTTAGTTGCCACGTTGACTATATCAACCATTCCAATGCATCCTTAAGTAGGTGGTTCAACTCGAACTTGGTTAACTTGGGACCCCTAATATCTGGGGGCCTTACAATTTGGTAATGGATAATTTGGTAATGGATTTTTGAATATGCCCATGTCTCTATTATTGGGTGCTAATGGGTTATCAACTTTTAGCTCACCCTTCTAATCATGTTTTGCACAACATGCTTTATACTGATGCATGCCTCGATATAATGCCCTTTCTATCTATGATACGTGCAATATTGATCTATCATATATCCCTTGGTCTTAGGATTATTAGGGTCCCAAATTTATATATCAAGAAATATGATTATGTATGCCTTTTTTAACTGATTAAATATTGATTGCATTGATTCAGATAGAGACATGAAATAGCCAGGTGACCGATGCTTCTTTTTTCAACCTTGGTTGTTCTTTGGATTGTAATTGGCTGGTAGGGGGTGAACTTGATAGTTCTATAGTTTTTGGCCATTGCCTCCCTTTGGCATGCTTAAAAAAACCTGGTTGACTTGAGTAGGCTTGAAATGCTTCTTTTGATTCTTATTGTGGTTGGCATTATTCCACTCTTTTTTTTTCAGAGCTTGAGGTCTCCTTCATCAACCTTTATATCCTCTATAAGCTTGGCTTGAGCCAAGGTTTCTTCAAATGTATCATACTACTGTAATTGTAATAGCAATGAGATGTGTTTGGTGTACCTCTTTGGGAACATTCAGGTGAGATATTTAGTAGAAATGGAGAATGGTAGTTTCACCATTATTTTCCTCCATCTATTCCCATAGTCCATAACTAGCTCATCATCATATTGCTTTAATTTTTCCAGATTGAACAAGTTCACCTTCTTCTTGACACCGAAGGAGAAGCATTCCAAAAATGAATTCATTAGTTGTTCAAATCTGATGATGTTGTGCTTGGGTAGTTGATTTAACCATTGATTTGTTGCACCTAATAACATCATAATGAATATTCATAGCATCAGAGCATTGTTTTGCTCAAGATAAAAAGTACATGTTCATGAAATTTGTAATGTTTTCTTGTGCATCTTCCTCTCCTTTGAACTTGTCTAGCCTAGGCATCTCAAAATGCCTAGGGTATATAGGAATCGATACTGAGAGGCACAAAGGTTGGTTGTGTATTTTTCTTAAAGTCGAGTTTTTCCCAATTGTGTCCTACTTATCAAGAGATTTGACTCTCTCAATGAGTATTGGGTATTCCTTAGAAGAAATAATATCCTATTCTGAAAGGTTTACTCGTGATGGTAAGGGATGTAATCCTATGTTTTTCTAATTTGGGCATCTATATTCATATCCCATGACCACATATGGAGGTTCAAAATATATTTTATTTTGATCTTCCATCCCTACTTGTTCCTAATTAAGTTGTGTCTATTCTAGATCCAGACATTGTTTATGTTGTGAGGTATGGTGAGTGTGCTCATCTCTTTGTTTAGTGCATCTCTCATGTTGAGAATCAACACATCTATCATGTTGGTATTTCTCACCACCTATGTGTAAGTCGACTGAAGCTAGCCTATCCACTTGATCTTTATGCTCAACCATTTCCTCTCTCAAGTATTGCTCATGTAGACATAGATACATTTTCCTTTGTTCTTATTTCTTAAGAGTTTCCAAATTCTCTCGCTCAATGCATAATGCTTCTTCTAACCTATGTATGCAGTTAGACTGACATACCACTGAAGGTTCATGTCTCTCTAACTATGTTCAAGGAGTTCTAATGGATAGGTCTCTTGGAGAGGCTCCTAATATGTTCTTTCCCTTGTTTATTAGGGCAACTTTTTATGTGTACTATGATTTGTGTTGTATACCCCCATGGTCGGAGGCAACGTATGTACTATAGGGCCACTTTGAAGCTTCCCTTGGTTTGTTGGTGTACCTTGTGGTTATGCTATATGATCTCCTTGAGATAAAATGTGATGTAGCAATGCTTCTTTGATATGGTCTCGAGTGAAATCGATCCAACTCGTCAAGTTGTTTGGTATTCCATGCCCAATCCTATGGATTACCATTAGCACCAATGAGATCATAATATAGGGGTATACTCCGATATTTTGGGAGGCTATAATATGCTCTTGGTCTATAATTGGGTGTAGGCCTAGTGTCTTACCCCTCAGTGGGATGATATGTCCTAAGTGTGTCATATGAAGTTTGGGGCCTTGTAGCCCCTGCATGCCTATGTGATGATGGAGACCTTGATACCTCCTCATGTTTGTGTGATGATGGAGACCTTGAGGTCTCCACATGTTTGTGTGATTATGGAGGCCTTGAGGCCTCTGCATGTATGTGTAATTATGGATGCCTTGAGGTGTCCACATGTCTATGTGATGATCGAGGTCTTGATGCATCATCATATATGTGTGATGAGAGAGTCCTTAAGGCCTCTTAATTTCTATGTGATGATGAAGCTCTTGATGCTTACTAATTTATATGTGATGAGGGAGGACTTGAAGCCTTTGCATATCTATGTGATGATGGAGGCCTTGATTTATCCTCATATTTATGTGATGAGGGAAGCCTTGAGGCCTCTACATTTCTATCTGATGATGGATGTATTGAAACCTCCTCATACATACCATAAGAGGAACCATGATATGGCTCTCCCACTAGGGTTTCTTTAGGATCCCCCCCAAGGGTTGATTTTTCACCCTTGATACTTGCTAAACTTCATCCAACAACACTGTGGGTGGGAAGCTCAATGTTATTGTGATTGTGAGTATACGGAGTGCCAGTTTCTACCTTAGTGTTGGATCGAGGGTGGTTGCTTCACGTGCATACCATGATGATCATGAATTATCTTCTTATATCAATATCAAACCACATAAGAAAAGCAAATAAATGTTTATCTCATTTAAATATTAATGTGTGTTCCCTAAGCTATTTTATGTGTTTTGATTTGTTAAATATAAAAGCTAACTCTCATCGTGTTTTATATTTTGTTGATGATATACTTATATTGTTAAAGGGATTTCACCTATATACTCACACAAGCTGAATATTGTAGTGAAGTCCATACTCAATGAGGTAGCATAGGTAATACCAATAATCACCTAGCACCCCATGCATAGTGATACATCCCTTGAGGAGGAATGTGTGTTATTTTGCATGGTATGGATAATTCTTGGGTTGGCCTTGGCCACAGATGGATCTTGATGATACTCTTTCAAGCGAGCCAACCAAGTGGTAATGACATCCACTGTTGGTCTCGATCAACAGGTTGGACGTGAGAGCCCAACACTGCTAATATTAAACATAAGACATGATGTGTGGGATTATTTTTAGAATAAAATAAAATTATGCATCAATGAGCACTCATGATATTTCTCTATATGCCTAAAAATAATGTTTGATTTCAGAAAATGCATTTCTAACTGATCTAAATGAATTTCATACAATACTTTGTGATGTAATGGCCTCTAGCTAGGCCACATGCAAGCAAGCTTAAACACGCAAGATCCTAGACCATTGGAGACTAGGGAAGACCTCAAAAATAGAGGTTCGCTATACCTAGAAGTGACTAGAGGAAAGATAAAAACATATAAGAAGCTTCAAATGCATTTTTCTTCCATAGTTTCTTATGTTTCCTTAATAAAAATGTGATTTCACTTGCTATTTTCTAAAAATAAATTGCATCCAAAGAAAGATAGAAAATTAGGGAGTAGTACTAACCTAAAATCCTTGTCTGGTGATGAAAGGGGTGCCCTGTGCTACACTTTTTTGCTAGCCACTATCAACCAGAGTAGCTGCTACTGGCCACTAACTTCAATAGTGGTTTCTATCTGTTGGCCGCTATCGACCAGAGTGACTAAACCTAAACTCAAAAAAAGTGTGAAAACATCAGCAAAATAGTTGAAACAAAAAACCAGGTGGGTGTCCCATCATGATTGCCATCTATGTGACCCTGAGAAGCATGCACCTCTACACTACTTGCAATATTATATAGAAATAAAGGACCATAAAGCAATAGATAACACAAAAATGACAAATAAAGAAATATATTTTATTAATTCTTGTGAATCCTAGTTACATATCGGTCCCTCTAAGGGATACCCAACTAAATATAGTAATATACAAGCAGAGTAATGGTGAATAATATGCCCCCTCACAAATAGGGTTGTGCACTTATGCAGACCTCCCGATCTTGCACATGAACTTGTATGAGGGCTTATAGATGTCTCCTTCTCCTTCTTTTGCCTATAGGGATCTTATGTATTGAATGCCTTGAATCGGTCCTGTGAACCTATAACCTACGTGAATATAAACAACATAAAACTATTAGTAGCATGGACAACCTCTTTTGATAAGGTTTTCATTAGAAAATTTTATAAACATGATACATAAGCATAATAAGATCAAAAGGTAGTAAAAATGAATGATAAATGCGTGTATAACTCAAGAAATAACAGTGCAAATGCATTAAAGAAATCATATCTATGCTAAAACTAATTAATAAAGTAAAATGCAGTAACAAATCTAAGCTAGAACTTGGAAAATAATCTCTAACACCCTAGGCTATGCCTGTGGGCCACTGTCAAAGACAAAGACCGTGAAGTGAAACCTTTCTCCTCATGAACTAGAGGTCGTAACACTATATTCCTTGCTCAAATTGATGTTCAAGGGTCACCTATTACGTCTGATACACTGGTTTATGGTGAAGAATAAGTGGATCTAAATGCAGGTGCATAGTTGTAGCTCAGTTGGATAACATTTTACTCCTCAAGGCATGGATTCACTCTCCAATATGTTAGGGATTCACTACAATTTTTTTTGATATTTGTGGATCTTTTGTTTTTTTTGGGAGATTCCATATGTAGACCTCCTATATTTACAATATATAGTCATTATCAAAGATATCCATCCTTACATATGAATTTTAAATTCTTAAGACCTGACCCTTATTACATTTTACATCCTTGTATATATAGGAATTTATAATATGAAGTCATTATCAAAGATATCCATCCTTACATATGAATTTTAAATGCTTAAGACCTGACCCTTATTACATTTTACATCCTTGTATATATAGGCATTTATAATATGAAGTCATTATCAAAGATATCCAAATTTTAAAAATGGAATGTTGTTATGTCAGAGGAGGTGCTAGCTGATTAGACCACTAGGAAGTATGGCTGCCCCAACTACCTCATGATGGCTTATTTATTTGGTCAAAATTTGTGCTATGTAAGGTAGGGTTGAGCCTGCTACTTGCATCAGGTTTATCACTTTTTGCTGATCATTTTTGGTTTATTCACCCTGTCATCCATAAGATGCTATGAAGATAACCATATTACATAGATTCTTCTAACATATGATATTATCCTCTAGGTGTCCTAATATGGCGGTAATATCCATGCAAGCAGTCCAAGACTAAATTTTATTAATTAAGTTGTCAATCTTATGCATCGTGGAGTCATGATATCAAATATTCAGGATCTCAGAGGACTTTTGCCAGGTAGATGGGCTTTATCATCGATAATAATAATTTCTTTTACTTGTTTAGAAAATTTTGATATCAGACCAGGAGTGAGGCACTCATCAAGGAACTGATTAGGAAAAATATTCAAGGCCTCCCAAAATTAGATCTCAATAACAAACCAAGGAAATGATGTCCTTCTAAGCTCTGACCATGCCAAAATATTCTAGCCTCCTTTGGATTCCATGTTTGTTGACCTCTGGTATCTAGGTGGGTAGTTGGCTATTATTTGGGCCTTGGTTCGGTAAAAATATTTTGATGGCATCCTCCTTCTCTGTATTGGATCTTTGGTATCATTTCAAGCATGATTCCTATGGTACTTTTGAGGCTTGGTCACTCATTCTTGTATATGGGTCAAAACTTTTAGACCACCTAGGGATATAATTGGGTACAAAAATTATGATCTCCCTTGGATAGGATAGATGTTTGGGCCTTCACTATGCTTCCATCAAGTAGAAGCCTCCTAGTATAACTAGATCTTAGATATCTTCCTAGGCCCTAGTAGAGGATACAACTTTTGCCCTACCCTGGACTTGGTAGGCTTGAACTTATGGAATGGGTTGGATATTCAAGACCAACTTAGAGTCTGGCCAAGTAAAAAATCCTTGGTCATCTCTGGACTTAGTGGATTCATGTTACCTGGATGGATATCTGGATTTTTTTTAGGCCTTATCTGGGTACAAAATATTCGGTTGTATTTGGAGTTAGCCAAATATACATGAATCTTCTATTTTATGTGATGTACTCATTTTTAGTACTTTCTTGCCAAAGTGCATATAGGTAGTGATCCAAAAATACCCACAAACCTCCAGTAGAGAATTACCACCAATATTCTATGGTTAAAATAAAAAATTGCTACTATTTATTTTATTTAGTAGTCTCTACAACGGTTCTTTTAAATATCTACTCAAAAAACTAAAATTGCCTGAGAGCTTCTAATTATTTAGGAATGACCCTTTAACTTTATTTTAAATTTTATTTATTGGAAACTCCTAGGATTCTTTTTCTCTATTGCTACCTTTGACTCAAGTGTTTCTTCATCTAATTTTTCTTTTTCTTCTACTACATGTGACTTAGGTGTTTCATTTTCATAGGGTGCTAGAGGGTTTCGTTGGCTATGCTTTAGGTTCCTTGGGTGTAAGTTCCCATTTTATATACTTTTCCTACTTCTACCACTTAGAAACATGCTTGGGGGCCTTGGAAGGTTTTTTCTATTTGTAAGAAAGCTTTGATGCCCTATACAATGTTTTTCTTTTCATATTCAAATTTTCTAGCTTTAGCTCAAGGGACTTCGACGAGTTTTGAATGGCACTAGATTGCTCTAGTGCCTCAATAGGACTAAAATTTTTGGTGCTTTGTATTTGTTTTCCTATTACTTAGGTCTTTCAACTGCTAAAAACTTAAGTCATTAGTTTTCACTACCCTTGGTAATCCCAGTGATGTAGGAGCATCTAGTGGTGTAAGGACAATCTTGTATCAGCCAAAAAATATTTTTTTAATGCCTAATTTATTCATTAATGATAGTATTATTTTTAATTCACAATTTATTCATTAATGATGGTATTTTTAATTGTCCAATTTATTCATTAATTATGGTATTTTTAAATGCCCAATTTATTCATTAATGATGGTATTTTTGAATGTCCAATTTATTCATATATGATGGTATTTTTAACTGCCCAATTTATCCATTAATGATGGTATTTTCTGAATGTCTAGTTTATTCAATAATGATAGTATTTTTAAAATGCTCAATTTATTCATTAATGATGGTATTTTTTAATGCCCAATTCATTTCATTAATGATGGTATTTTTATATATCAAATTTATTCATTAATGATGGTATTTTTAAAATGCCCAATTTATTTCAAAAATGAATAGTAGGAAAAGGGGAGTTATGTTTTCTAGAATATTCTATGAAATTTATTAAAGGGGGAAAAATATTTACTAAAGATAGTCTAGGATGACATAATTATGGCTCCAACTTAAATATTTCTGATAATTTTTCTTTGTAATCATATAAGCCTTTGTGGTCGTAAGATTGTATTTTTTAGTTCTATAGCCCCTCATTAAGTATTGTTATTGAGTATTTTCATGAAGGATTATTATTGATTATTGTTATTTGAAATTGGTTGTGTATTTGTGTATTGCATGAGTATTGGGTGGAGTAGCTCTTCACCAAGTGGTATTAGAGTGATATTTCCTGAGTGTGTAAATACATCACCAAATGTGAGGTAGTTTGCACCAAGACATGTGGTTGTGGGTTATGATAAAAGTGATCAGAATATATCCATGAAGAAACCATAATGTTATTGTGGTACCAAAAGAGGATTTTACAGCTTTATAGAGATAAGTTCAAGCACTACAAGAGGAGTTGCAAAAAGGGTTTGAGCCAAGAAGAGAAGATAAAAGTGAATATGAAGTTGAATAAGAAACCCAATCCAAAGAAGAACATGATGCAATAGAGCCTAGGAAAATAATATTATTTAAGGCCATTGCCAAGATTGGAAAAAGGCCAAAGATTGATGTTTCTACATTTTTTGGGAATCTTAACCTAGAAGAGTTGATCGATTGGATCAATGATATGGAGTACTTTGAGTATGAGGAGGTGGAATATCCTAAGAGAGTCAAATTTACAAAAACCAAGTTGAAGGGTCATGCTAATCTCTGGTGGAAGGAAGTACAACTAGATAAAAATAGAAGAGGAAAAGAAAGAATAACAAGATGGTATCAGATGGTGGAAAAGTTAAAGAGACAATTCATTCTAGTTGATTACGAATTAGATTTTATAATTAAAATGCAAGGTTTGGGGTAGGCATGTATGTTTATCAAAGAGTATACATAAGTGTTCTACAAGGTCATGATTAGAACATGTCATTCTGAGGCCAACAAGGAGAAGGTAGCCCGTTATATAAATGGATTGAAACCAAGTATTCAAGAGGAGTTAAATTTAGTTAGAATGACTACCATAGAAGATGATTATTAGTTTTCCCTGAAGGTAGAATAGAAGCTTAATGGAATATTTGAAAGTAAACAAATAGAAATAGATCATGGTGGAATTACTAGCGAAAGACCATATGGAGGATGAACTAAAGACAAAAATAAGAATTGAAAAGTTAGCAGTAGTTAGAACCAGAAAGATGATAATGCCTACCACACTCATGAGAAAAATAATGGTGGCCAAAGAGGAAGAGGAAGGTTTGGACAAGGACTTGGAAGAGGAGGATTTCATAGAACCTATTTCCAGTGTGGATAAGAAGGACATAGAGGATACACGTATCCACAAAATCAAGGAAAGAAAAATAAGAGATCTGAAGGTAATGCATGAGTTTCTTATGCAGATGAGGGTGCTAAATATGAGCATTCTAAATAGGTAGAAAGAGGAGTTCTTATCACAAGGAGAGCTTTGCTAAATGAGGAGAAAGATCTATTTTAGAGGAGGATTTTATTTCACACAAGGTACAAATGTAAAGGTAAAGTTTGTAATGTAATCATTGATAATGGTAGCAATGATAATCTAGTTTCATAGGGGATGGTTAAAAAATTATAGTTGGAGAGAAGGAGACATTTGAATACATATCATATTGCATGGTTGTAGAAGGACCATAGAACTTTGGTCAATGAGAAATATTTAGTGAAGTTCAATATTAGGAATTACCATGATGAGGTATTGTGTAATATCATGCCTATGGATGCTTTCCATATGCTATTGGGAAGGTCGTGGTAATTTGATCGACATGCAATACATGATGGACATGCGAACACTTATTCCTTGACAAAGGATGGAATTTGCCACAAGTTGAAGCCCCTAAAGGAGGTGGAAAAAAAGGTATATAATAGTGCAAGAATTTGTTTAGTTGATGGTAGAAAAATTTTGGATGGTATAAAAAATGAGCATATGTGCTATACATTGATTCCTAGAGTTAATGAAAAAAATGTGAAGATATACTAGTAGAAGTCTCAAATATACTCGGAGAATTCCAAGATATTGTATCAGATAATGTACCTAAAGTTTTACCACTAGTGAGAAATATTAGTCACCAGATAGAGATGAAGGTGGGGGTTGTTGGGTTTGATGAACTCAAGAGTTTGTACCCTAAAGATCCAGATTTTGCAGAAGCTTGGAGAGCTTGCTTGGAACTTGTTACTTTGGATAGAGCAAAATGGTTGGATTTATTAATCCAGGATAGAATTTTGTTTAGAGAAAGCTAGTTGTGCATTCCAAGGAGTTCTATGAGAGAGAACCTAATCAAGGAGAACAATAGTGGAGGGTTTGCTAGAGACTTTGGTCGATATAAGACCATTTCCCTTATTAGTGAAAACTATTATTGGCCAAAGTTATAGCAAGATGTGAATAAGTTTGTACAAATTTTTAGAGTATCCCAGATGGCCAAAGGTGTAAGATAAAACATTGGGCTATATCATTCATTACTTGTACCAAAGAAACCATGGGAATATATTAGCATGGATTTTGTTCTTGGTTTACCAATGACACAAAGATGACATGACTTAATATTTGTGTGGTTGACAGGTTTTCTAAGATGGCACATTTCATTCCTTTCCAGAAAACCAGTGATGCACTTCATATTGTAGGGTTGTTTTTAAAATAGGTGGTACAACTACATGGTCTACCAAAGAGTATAGTTTCATATAGAGATACAAATTGTTTTGGTTATTTTTGGAGGACCTTATGGAATAATATAAAGACAAATTTGAAGTTTAGTTCTACACACCATTCATAGATTGATAGAAAAACATAGTTGGTGAATAGGATTTTGGGCAACCTGTTGAGATGTTTAGTAGGAGATAAGCCCAAGGGATGGGATTTTATTTTAACATAGGCAGAATTTGTTTACAACAATTCTGTCAACAAGAGTACTAGTAAATCCTCATTCCATATTGTATATGGGAGCAGCCCAAGGAATGCGTATGATTTAAGGAATATGGATAAAGGAGAAAAGGGTAGTGCTAATATCGAGGAAGTTGGAGAGCACCTAAAGAACTTGCATGAAGAAGTAAGAAATCATATTAATAAGATGAATACTTAGTACAAGCCAAAGGTAGACCAAAAGCAAAGGTTTAAGGAATTCTAGGTTGGAGATGAAGTTATGGTTGATATAAGAAATATTTCATGTTAAACATATAACAAGTTGAAAATAAAGAAGTTTGGACCATTTAGGATCATAAAGAAATATGATTCAAGAAATTCATATGAGGTGGAATTACCAAGTGGAATTAACATATCACTTGTGTTACACATTTTTGACTTGACAAAGTATCATGAAGGAGACAATGAGGATGGACCAATATAGGAATGGTGGAATATTCCAGCATCTACTCCAGAGAAAAAAGAGATAGAGGAAATCTTGGATAGTCGTATGGGTAGAAGTACGAGAAATAGGCAGTATGACGAATATATAGTTAAGTGTCAAGTAAGGCATGTTGAAGATACATCATGGTTGTCTAAGGTAGATGTTGACCATATTGGTTTTCCTCCAACACTAAAGAAGTGAAGGTCACTTTTCAATTTACCATGGGTGTATGATAGAAGAGCATCCAATGGTATAAGGACAATATTGCATCACCCAAAAAAAAAAATTAATGCCCAATTTATTCATTAATGATGGTATTTTTTAAATGCCCAATTTATTCATTAATGATGGTATTTTTAAATGTCCAATTTATTCATTAATGATGGTATTTTTAAATGCCCAATTTATCCATTAATGATGGTATTTTTAAATTCCCAATTTATTCATTAATGATAGTACTTTTAAAATGCCCAAATTTTTCATTAATGATGGTATTTTTTTAATGCCCAGTTTATTTCATTAATGGTAGTATTTTTAAATGCCCAATTTATTCATTAATTATGGTATATTTAAAATGCCCAATTTATTTTGAAAATTAACAGAGAGAAAAGGGGAGTTACATTTTCCAAAATATTCTATGGAAGTTATTAAAGAGGGAACAAAGATTTACCAAAGGCAGTCCGGGATGACAAATTATGGCTCCAGCTTACAGATTTCTAGTCATTTTTCTTTGTAATCAAATCAGCCCTTATGGTCGTAAGATTGTATTTTCTAGTTATATAGTCCCTCATCAAGTATTTTTATTTATTATTATTATAGTATTATTATTATTGAGTATTATTATTTGAGATTGGTTGTGTTTTTGTGTATTGTGGGAGTGTTGGGTGGAGTAGCCCTTCACCACCCAATTTGGTGATAATAGAGCAGTTGATTAACCCATCATGTTTTAACTAACATTTCCCCTCCCTAAATCTAAAATCCATATCATGGAGTTTATCATTTAAATTTTAAGGAAAATTTATGCAAATATATAAATTGCTCTCATCGTGTCTTAGTTGGATAAGCATCTTCAAATGTGACCCAGATAGAGAAACAAATTTTCCATCACAAGTGATATACTTCATTACCCAAAGAGAAATAATATCCTATGGCCTAGCCAAATTGATGCACTTTAGTACCTTGTAATAGTTATGTTGGATGTCATAAAAGAGGTCCAATTCTCCTTTTTTGAGTTGCCCAAGAAGCATAGGGGGAGATTCCCTAATCTGAAATAATTCTTGACTAGCAAGTGGAAGCTCAAATACCTCATTGAGAACTACAATATTTACCAAAATATTGGATTCCTTGACTTTGGAATACATGTATTTCAATATTTATACAAATTCTTCTATAATGTCAATGTTATAGACTTCGAAGTGATAAAATAATTACAACCACCCTGTAATGTTAAAGATTTGATCAATTTTTGGACTTTGCAACAACTCAGTGTGACTAACTGGTACATGAGGTCTATAAATTATGTCCTTGGTTGCACAAAGAGTGAATAAGGTGTGTTACTATATATGCATGCATGGGATAAAGGTAGCTTGTTTTAATTTCATTCAACTCAACATCATTCCTTGGAATAGAGAAAATATAGTGCCAAAACTTTTTTAAACCATTGTGTGCCACTTGTGAAATAGCCAACTATTAATGCAGCTAATAAAACATGCCAAGAAAACATGCACACAAAGGAGGCTTTCAAAATCTGAAATTTTTATCATGATTCATTCCCATGTATATATTGTGTGCTTTCTTTTTCTAGAGCTTAAACACACCCTACCATTTTTAATTTACATGTAAACTATAACCTTGCCATAGCCTTTGTGCTTCTAGAAGATTGCTTCCATGTGGATCATTCAATTCCTTGCATTAAAAAACTTTATTCAATTCCAACTAGTGTGCTAGTTTCTTTTGGTGTTTCTAATGTTGTCCTGGTAGGTCCGACGCTCAACCATTCAAAAAATGGGAAAGAACCATAGACTAAGGTCCCTTAACAAACCTTCCTCTATTCACCATACATTATGAAATTGCTAGAATCATGCAAAAGTTTAAAAATTAAACAAAGAAAAAAATAAAAACACATACCTTGTTGCAAGATATCAACCATGATGCCTTAAAGAGGGTAGAGACCCATGATTATACCAACATAATATTTCAAGGTTAAAAACAAACCCAAAGAAACATAAAAGTGTGCACACCAAAATTTATATATATATATTTTTATTTTTAACAAATTTTCATTATTTTTTCACATAGAAGAGATAGACATATCTAATTTACAATCTACTTTTACCTTTGCTACATCCAAAATGGATTTTCACTAGCAAGTTTTATTTAAAAGATTAATATGCCAAAAACTGGTTTTTAGACTAGTCTTGGCACAATGTCAACCCTAAAGAGGTTTTAACCATTAATGTAGTTTTATTTTTCTTTTTCTTTTGTTTTTTTCAATATAAAATACATTATCATAATTTATTCTTCATGGGATAAGAGGATTCTCTTACATTATATATATATATATATATATATATATATATATATATATATATATCATACTATGAAAGCATATAAGTATATAGATCTTATTTTAACATTGGTTTATGATATAAATTCAACCAATTTTTATTTACCACCATATGTATCCTTGAGCCATAAATAGGTACTAGTCACATAGTGCCATTATAAAAAACTTGATCAATATCATATGGTCATAGCCATAAAATATAAATATTTCCCTTGAAGTCAAGATAGTACAAATTAAACAATAGAAACCAATCACCTAGCCTATACTTATTGCTTTTGATATATCTATCATATTATGTATTTTATTGCTACTAAATAATTTGTATCTAGTGAAGGGCATCCCTTCATAACTCATCAGGTGCATTGAGCTATAAAATCATTTCCTATTGTATCAACGACAACTCAATATCAACATCAACTGTAGTATGTAATATTTGCAATTAAAATTTAATAGGTAAAATAAGTTTCTTTCCATCAACTAATTCACAAGGGATGAATGTAGTGGTTGATTTCTAATTAATATTGTAATCCCACAACTTCTAATAGTCTATTTGCCCAATATTTTGTATATGAAGCTATTATTATTGTTTCAATATTTTCTAGTTCTCTATTAGTAACTTCTACTTGACTGTTGAATTGTAGCTAAGAAGGTGAGGACTATTTATGTTTTCCTTGATAATATTAAATGAATGCATTAATAAATTTTGATGTAAATTGGTATCCTTGATCAAACACAATTTCATGAGTGGAACCAAAGTGCTAAAATATTTTTCATATAAAATGTAATCCACTTTGTCTTCATGGGCATACTAAAGAGTGATTACTTTGGCTAAATTGGTTAGATAGTTTATACATAATAGGATGTGTTGATTTATTTGGGATGGTGGACTGATGGGTCCTAAAACATATATGCCCCATTTTCCAAATGGTTCTAAAACTACTTATGGTTGAAGGGGCATATCATTTTTTATAGAATATTTTCCAATTCATTGACATTGATCATTGTGGGAGATATATTTCTTTACATTGTTATGAAGTGAAGGCTAGTAATATCATGTTCCATGAAGTGAAGTGAATCTTTGGTCCACTTAAACTCAATGTTATTGGTAAGAAGAGTGAATAATGGAGTGGCAAGTTTACTAAAGTTCTCAATAAATATTTTTTAATATTCTATATTTCGTAAGAAGCTTCTAATGTTAGTCTAGGTCTTAGGTGGAGGCACTTGATTTATAACTTCCATTTTCCTAGGATCCATATTTATGCCTATAGTCAATATATAAAGTCCTACATGATTCCTTCTTTCACCATCATTAAACATTTTTCATTCCTTAAATATGGATTATGGGCATTGTATTAGGTGAGAAATCAATCACATTAAGGAAAGCCTCATCAAAGGTTTCTCCATATACTACGAAATTATCCATATACACCTCAACACATCCACTAGTGAGGTCAACAAAAAAAAGAAAGAACTGCCCACTAGAAAGTTGTGGGAGAATTACATAACCCAAATGGTAAGACTATTTAGAAAAATTTTCCCCAAGGGCATGTGAAAGTGGTTTTATCTTGATACTTTAGAGCCACCTATATCTAGTTGTAACCATTAAAACCATCTAGGAAAGAAAAGTATTTATTCCAAAAAATGATATCAAGTACTTGGTCTATAAAAGGTAATAAAAAATTATCTTTATGTTTGGTTTTATTAATTTCTTTGTAGTCAACACACACTCATACCTTTCTATTCTTCTTGGGAATGATAACCAAGTGAAGAGATCCATTGGCTATCAGATATTGGATAAATAAAACTTGCATCTAATAACTTCTCAATATTTCTTTTTACCATAGTTTCAAATCAAGGTTTGTCCTTCTTTATGGTTGGTGGACAAGTATCTTCTTAGTGATATATATTCTATGAGTGCATATGTATGTGCGGATTCCTTTCATATCACTATAGTCCCATGCAAATGCATTAAAATTTCGAATTAAGACATCAAAGAACTTAGATTATTCATCCAATAACCAACTATTTATATTAACAAATTTCTCTTTTTACATTTCTATTTACATGGTGCTTGGTTGCACCAAGTTAACTCTTTTACTTACCACAAATTTTAAAGGGTAATTATGGGGTAGTAAGGAATGGAAAACTCTAGTGTTTTCAATCAAAGTGATACCTATAAGAATGATATTCATTAAAGGATATTTAAAATATGAGAGGAGTTTCCTTGTTGTGTCTATGTCAAAGTAAATGGACTGTAGAGCAGAAAAATAACACACCTAACAATGGGAAATGAAATGCATCTATTGCTCTTATTGATTTAAGCACTACAAAAGCGATATTTTAAGTAAGCATGAGAGACAAATAAGTGAAATAAATGGGGTTCCTCTCTATATTATTTTATTTTTCAAATTAATTATTGCAAAATTTCCTCTTGAGAGCTCTAAATTGATACACTCATTACAAATATACCAAAATATTAAATCCTTTAGAAACTTAGGTGCGCTCCAATGTCTTCCTCGCACTCACGAATAATTCAAGAGCAGTATTTTGATTCCATCGTAATGTTCTATTGATGTTATGCATTTCTAATCCTTCCTTGAATGTTGTGATACCTAGATCTACACACATATAAATTAGATTTGTTAATAGCATGTGCGAATTGAAATGCAATCAAAGAGATATATGCAATAATAAGCTTGAAAGAGGAAATGTATAATAGATGATGCAAAACTATTCCAAATGCTACCAAAAATTAGGATCATCCATATAATGTACTTAGAAAATGATATACACAATAATAGAAATAAAATTGCACACATATTTATGGTCATCCCTAGGCATGCTGATTAGGACTGCAAAACAAGAAATGCATAATAGCAGGTGCAAAAAAACTCAAAATTGCACCAAAAATTGATAGAAGGTATACAATATACTCTAGAATTGATCTATGCAAAAATAGAAAATAAATTGTGCTCAAATTTATGGCCATCCCTAGGTGTTCTATTTAATACTGCTAACCATCCCAAGTGGGGATGACCACCAAGTCTAGTTGTCTTTGCTACTAATTCCTCTATTATTTGTCCAAACTACTCCTAGGGGTGTTGTCATCAAGTTTTGGGATCTAATTCACTCAAATGGGTTAGTTTTGTAAATGGATTGCATGTTTTAGAATCACTTGCAAATATCCTTCGCTTTATGGAGATATCAAGAAAAAATATATAGTGAATTAGGGATAAATCTTGGTAGCACTTCATGGCAAAATATTGCAAAGACTACTCCTTGAAACTGGGTGTAATAACTCCATTTTATAGCTCAAGTGAGCATATAGTAAAATGGGTATGCTTGGGACTATGGGGTAGGTGTTTCCATTTGTCCAAACCTTGCCATGCATTAGAGGGGGAAGAATATCCAATTTGGGCCTCCAATTTGCAACTTGGCATGGGAGTTATGCACCCTCAAATTGGCATGATTCAATGGACAAGGTAAATGGTAGAATCTTGGTGTTATTTGTCTCACCTTTGAATTTTTAGGGGTCCAAGGCCATGGCCATCCCACCCAAGGATGGTTTTTTGTGGTCGTCCCTGGGTGGGACAACCATGAATTGTGGTCATCTTAGGGTGGTATGACCATGCCTACATTACCCAAAAATTCTCAAAAGTGGGGTATAACCTCTCAAAAGTGGATAGGATCACTATTTAACCTCTAAGGGTTGCCCAAGGGGCCATATAGTGTTTATTAGAATGTTTCTTCGTAGTCTAATCATATTGACATGATTTTAGTGTCTATAGATGCCCCTTTTTGGGATGTGTTGTGTGAAGCACAGTGCAAAGAAAAAAGTAGATTATTGAAATGTCAAATAATTAAGGTTATTCAGTAACCTGACCAACTTTAAATATCCAAATCATGGAAATAGCATGCATCCTTGAATCCTTTATTTTGACAAGCTAAGGAACTTGATTCATGTCCAACATTTCGTGTCAGGCTTACTTGATCTTGGACATTGTTCAGTCATGAAGATGTGAGGCCTATGATCCTTCACGCTTCCATGTGCCAAGCATATGTTTAATTGAAAGTTTTTCTTGTTTTCTACCCCAATAAGGGGCATGATCATTTTTGGCAATGATTCACTAATGAATGTGATTTACATGATTGAGTATTTGATTATTAATTCTGATTATGAATGAGTTAATTATGACTACCCCCTCAAGCGACGAGTCGATGAGGGAATGACAAATGATAAAAGCAATGAGTCACTTGACCCATATGACCTGGATGGGGTTCTTTCAACTTTACCCATTGTAAGATTTCTCTATTTTGTGAGTAGTCCAACCACAATGGTATTCTTAGGGATTGAAGTAAAGACTTTTTAGTTCATCCATGAACAATTTGGTTCAATCTTGATCCATTGTGAATTGTATCAGATTTGACCTATTTTTGGTGGTTTTTAAGCCATTTTTGTTGCTTTTTCTACTATTTTTGAGGTGTTTTTTTGGTGTCCATCCTAGGGTGGGATGGTTGCATAGTCTATGAATTTCCTACGGTGGAATGGTCATAAAATTTTCTGATCGTCCCACCCTAGGATGGCCATGCCTTTTATAGGGCTATTTAAGGACAAAATTTAAAAAATGGGCTCATTTGTGCACTTATGATTTGGTAGTTTGAGAGGTGAGGAGTAGGAGAGTTATTTTATGAAGTGAAGTGTTGATGAAACCATACCATAATCACCATGAGCCAGCCTAAGGGCTCGTCGAGAGGTGGAGCTGGCGTAAGACGGGTAAGGGATGAATTTCTGACTACACTTTGTTACTTTTGAAAGTGTAATTATATTCACTTTTTGTAAATGAAACACACTGAATCATGGAAAATGAACCTCATTAGTGATAATATTTGATGTTTAATATCTTAGTTTATGTTTTTGTGCATTTTTTTTACATGTTTTTTGTATTTTTGTAATATTTTTTGCTTATGTTTGGTGGCTAAGAAGGCCATTTTTGGGCAATTTTGGAGGTCGTTCATAGGAGGGACGACCATATTGAGCTATTTGGGGGAATTAAATGGGTAGGACAACCAAATTTTGGGACATCCTTATGTTGTATGGCAATGATTTTGCAAGAAAAAGTACCCTTTTTTAGGTATTTTTGTGTTTCCTTTTGTTTCTTTTTGTTTTGTTTGTATTTTATTTTTAAGATTTCTTACCCATTCCAGGTGATCAAGATTTGGTATCAATTTATAACTCTCTTTAGGAAAACTCATGGCCTACTGACATAAGATGACTAGAAATGGCTTGATGCCATTGGTCTCAAGAAAGTGACATCACTAGAGCCAGTGATGGGAGATAGAGCATACCTGACTACGTTGATAGATCTATGAGACCCTCACACAAACACCTTCCAATTGCTAACTAGGGATATGAAAGTTACCCTAGAGTATATCTACTAGATTATACATATTCTTATAGAGGGGCATTCAATTATATATACTCATTGGGTTATTAGAGATAAAATTTTGCAAATATACTTCAGAGTAGACTGGCCTGAGGCACTACAATATTTACCTAGTGGAGGCATCATAGTGGATCTATGGTATGTGAAAGAGGTCTTGAATATGATACATGCCCTACTGATGATGCTTATTTCTAACATGTTACTATCAGACTCATTAGGAGCCAGGTTCCCATGGAACCTTTTGGAGTTGGCATTTTCACTGGCGGAGTGCACCATAGAGAGATTGTTAGTGATGGTGTGGGGTACTACATTGCTCGCATAGCTTTATAACAAGATATACAAGATACATTATCATGGAAAAAAATAATTGGGTTGTATATTTCTATTAGAGGTGTGGGGATGGCATCATATTACCATGGATCAACCATGGGGGCTACGTTCGATGACATGGGTAAATCGCATGGATAGGGAGATAGGATATGGTATTCTATGGTAGTAGGACTAGGAGAGGGGTCAGAATCATCTCAATGTAGGTTTGAAAGACCATTATATAGATTAATTTGCATGGCTTAGGGTAGATGTAGTTATATAGATACCATACAGAGACTACCCATTATGGCCTGAGGCTAAGGCACATATTTAGTGGGTATAATGAGGGAGGTGGCTAGTTGATCGACATGATATTGAGCGAGAGTACTTCCCATATGATCAAGTGCTATGGTAGTTTGGGCTACTCCAGAGGCTGCCTAGTGAGCCAGTTATCTACCAACACTGTGGTGATGAGAGGAAATTGGCTTGGCCTACACTGGAGGTAGTTATGGAGGAGGCAGATCTTGTGAAGGCTAAATTTAAGAGAGATGATGCTGAGACCATAATATAGTATGAATCCTGGTTGGTGATGCATCGGTGGTATGAGTATGGACTACTATGTGGTGCTATGGCTATAGGGGTAGATGAGGCTCATGGGGAGGCTCCAAATGAGTCACCAAACGAGGAGGATCCAACCTTAGGTAAGTGATATAACGAGGGAGTATACTCAAGGGAGTGGTATGTGTGTCATAAAATAGATTATGAGTGGATGTATTACATGGATTTGAAGGGCCAGTAGGGGGACTATGATAGGGATGATTGGGATGAGCAGGGGGTTTAGGTACAGGTGGCAAAACATGATTCCACCATTACAGAGCTACAAGGTGAGTTGATCAAAGGGAGATATGAGTGGTGAGGATATGCTGAGGAGAGGGCTATCCTATAGGTACAATTGTAGACTTCATATGCAGAGATTGACTAGAAGGCACTAGTGATTGAGGAGTAGGGGACCATGATTGCAAGGTAAGTAGAAGAGTTTTCCATGCTTTGATCATAGTTTAGGTTAGGGAACTCAAGCTAGGGAGAGTATAGTAGTTGTGAGGTAGCTAGGCTATGAGAGGAGGTAACACAACTCTAAAATTTATTGGGGAACTACCAAGCTCGATGTTGAGAGGAGCTATCATACACATAGGATTTGAAGGATGAGGTAGTGCACCTTAGAGGATGCTTACCAACTCGTCCTTCTACTAGTGGGTCCTAGTATAGTAGGAGGAGTGGTACAGGGAAGTCATCTACGAGGATGGAGGCTCCTAGATCTACATGGAGGGTAGACAGGGTAGGGGGTAGTAGATCTAGAAGCTCACAACGGACGATGTTTGATGGTGGGGGTGAGAGTCATGATGTCGCTCCTACGTGACCATGGATTTTGATACTCTGTAGTTATTTTTATTTTGAATTTTTGTAGCGTGAGGTTTGAGGACCCACTTTATTGTAGCCTATAGTTTTTGGATCATGATGTAGATTTTTGCCCCATACATATACATATACATATACATACATACATACATACATACAAATATATATATATATATATATATATATATATATATATATATATATATATATATATATATATATATATATATATATGTAAGTTGTTTTATTATCATCATGTGTTTTCTTATTACTTTATTGGATGTATGCAATGCTTATGTTGTTTTACCGATGCTTTGATGGATGCATGTATTGTAATATGATGTTTTTAATGATATGGATATGTGTGTATGCATAATGAAATGGATGATTTTTTGAGTTGTATGCTGAAATATGAATACTACTTGACACACTATGTTAGCAACAATAAATTTTATAAAATTTATCGATTCATTTGTAATGTTGTCATGATACTATGTGATGGATTTATGAATATGTAAACTGATAAAAATATGATAAAATGGTATGGAATGGAATGAAAATTTATATGTTATAGAATGTCCTTGAGGTTTTCATGAGACTCAAACACTTTAATCAACTAGTCAAAAGCTATATACTAACCATGCAATACTTTTTGACAAGGTGTGAATCTCCTAGGATGACCAAGATATTCAATATCCCTGTGTGTGCATGTGAGTTCATTATTATGATAATGCATAAAGTTACCCCAGTGCAAAATAGGATTGATGCAGCCCATTTGTACTAAATATCACCCTATGAGTATCATGATCCTGAGTTTTGTACGTAGTTGGACTAGACCACTATGTAATATAGGCTACTAGAAGTTAGCTCATCTGCATGCAAACATTGGTCTATACAAAAGCAGTATGCTAATGTGACAGACGTATCGTCATGTATAAGGATACCACCATTTCCAAGTAGGCTTGATGCCACCCACCTTGTAATGAGGATCACCTTATGGTTGTCAAATTTTGAAAATTCTAGGGATTCAAGTTCAGTACTCCCTTATTTTATTTTGTTTTTGAATCGCTCCAAGGATTTTCTCATTTCTATTTGTTGAGCAAAGAATTTTGGTAGTGGTGATAACCATTGTTTACTTTATTTCTTTTTGCTTTTGCTTTTGATAATGGTGAAAACCACTATTTAATTTTGTATTGGGTAGGGAGGAGCTTGTCCCTTTTTAAATTCTTAGCATTTTTGAACCATGCACACAGGGGGATGAGCAAGGTAAACTTTCCACTTAATGCAACTCGGACCACTTTGTAGGTTTCATATTTCCTTACGAAAATTTTGGATTTAATGTGAAAATGTGTTGGGATATTGACGTATACAAGGTATAATCAAAGCAAGACTCTAACTTCTAATATTCAAGATAGCTTTATATAAAATATTAAAAGAATACTTGAGATGATTGAGTGACCAAAAAACTTAAAGATACCCTATAACAAATGACTAGGTGAAGGGAAACAAACACAAATACGAAAGGTGACAAATGTATATGGAAATGATAATTGTAATGTAGATGGGTGTGAATGATGACTTTTGATCAAGTTGACTCTGAAGGATGTCTAGTATACAAACCTGGTGCTAGACATATATGAAAAACTTTAGAATGCAAAATGTAATTATGGCTATGCCTAATGCAAGTAATTGTATAATGCAGCGGTATGAAATGTGATGTAATATTTTTGTATATTTTTGTTTATATTTCTTGCAACATAATATAACTATGCCTATCTAACTTTACATTTAATCCTAATTATCTTCTTTTATTAAGTAACTACTATAATAATAAAGCAAAACATAATCTAATGGTACATAAAGAGGGCAAAAAAAGGGTGAAAAAGAGGTATTTTTGGGCCTCATCAACTTATCAAGCAAACTATTAATTTGAACTATTGTATTTTAGGTTGTACAATGCTTCCATAATCTTTCAAGCAATGATAAATAATTTATCATTTAGGATTAAGAAAAACATACAATATCATAAGATCTATGTTCTATTGGAAAAATATAAACACTAGAATTATGATTGGTGTATCTAAGTATAATATTCATCCACATAGGAAGGTAGAAAATGCACCACCCCAAGATTACCTTAAATAATGTTATTACCAATCAAAAGTGAAAGGGGTACTTATGGATTTAAATTGTATTATCAGGATGTGTTGAGATGATGGTGATAAAATATTTCTTAGAATAGTTAATCAGGTAAATATGCACATTGAGCTTTGTAACAAATAAATATTTTAATTTTCATAACTAAGAAGTTATACTTTAAACATATACTTAGTGTCTCAGCTTACTATCTATAGAAAAATTAAATTACTAAAAAACTATTTGTCATGACATGTTTTGTAATTTGGTTAAGTAATATTTAACATGATCATTGCATACCATTCAATAAATATGAAAAAACTGAATCAAATAGAAGGGTATCCAAGGATGTACAATGAATATAAGTGGATCAACTACCAAAGTTTCTATATTTGATAGAGTATTCATATAACATTTCATGTCACGTATCCATCAATATTAATCCTTTCAAAAATTTGTATGAATATATGAATCTTTGTCACTGTTGAATTGAGTTTTTCAAAGGAGTGTTCTAGAATATAGAAGGATATCTAAAATATCCTATCGTTTATAAAGGAGAATTTGACCATGTTTTTAAATAATATGGAGAAACATGTGGACCAACATAGGATAAAAAGTAAGTTTGAAGTAATATATTCAATAATTGCATGGATAGTTCAATACACATAGTTGGCATTAAAGGAAAAAAGATAGCTAGAGCTACAACACAGGTATTATAGCGCATATAATATGAAGGATGAGGTTGATGAGATAACATGTGTCTTGAAAATTTGAAAGAGTAGAAGTTAATTAACTTCTTCTAAGTGTCATTTACGTAAATAAAGTTTGATGCACATACAGTCCATAGTATATAGTTAGATCTAAAAATAAGAAGAAAAATAAGAGTTCAAAATTTTAATCATTAGAACAATCAAGCATTAAAGGTAAAATGATGGGGTTGAACTGGAAGAGGATATAAAGTTAAGGTCTAAAGACATTACGGTCAAATATTTAAACATTTCATATTTACAAAGAAATAATGACATGGTCATATAAGAAATTTGCATTTAAAGAAAAGAAAAATATAATTCTTACCAATGCTAAATGTGTTCATTGATTAAAATTATAATTTATCATAAATATTCTAATAATAGATACTCTTTTGTAACAAAATCAAGATCACAAAATATTGTAAAGGTATATGTTTTAAGACATCTTAGATGACCATATTCTATACTTGACAAAAGATGTTGCAAACATGGAGTTTAAGGGCCATTATATTCATAAATAACTCAACTTGTTCCTATTAATTAGGGATTATATTACATCAGCAATTAGGTAATTAATGAAAGAAATTAATGTAATTAATTTAATGTTTCTTACCTCCAACTACAGAATGCAATTGGAAGATCTTATTCACTGTATCAATTTCAATATTTAAGAAAGAGGAATATAAATAAAAATATTATTTACCCTTTTGGGTTATTAGGTTTTTAAGATGTGAATATGTCTTAGGTATGCAGGTATACTATGTTTTTTACTCTTGGTATAAAATTTAGTTTATTAAACCCTTTTATTGACTCTAAGGTCGTAATAGGGAGATATATTTTAAAGCATTAAAATTCTCGTGGATAATAGGTGTAAAGTTTTCAAACATTTAGTTTTTAATAAATATTACTTCTCTTTCAATGAAGTTTTTCTATATTTTAAATTGTTTTCTTTACATTTTTAAGGTTAATAATAAAATATATTTTGAAGTATATTCTTTCCAATTAAGACTATACCAAGGATCAATGTTCCTAACAAAGATGAAGTAAATATTTAAGAACACATTTTATTATTTAGTGGTTAAGTTGCTGGATATAATATGAATTGAAGAGACATTTTATGTTAGTTTGATGTATCATGGACGAACTTTCAAAAAATTGAGTTTTGTCATTTGAAAATAATTTTTGATGACTTTTGTATTATTTGAAAATGCTAATGTTATGAGGTAGGTCTATACAAAATAACAAACTAATTTATTATATTCGCTTGCAATATTTAAACACATATATATCTATACTTTAGTTTTTAAAAAAATAAAAAAAAAGTCCATGTTGGAACACCTTAGTAGCATGTAGTTAGATTGTTATCTATGTTACCCAAGTTCGAAGCAAGAAGAGGCAGGTCCCTTTTATGCCCATGAGGACTATGGTCCCTAGTTGTTCTACCCATTGTAGTTTACTTTAACAAAAATAAATAAATAAATTTAAATAAACCTTAATTATATTTTAAAAATAGTAATTTATAAAATGAAAATGAAAAAGAATCATTAGAAATTATAATGTATTCATATATCTCACATCTATGTTATAAAATATAGTATTTAATAATTTAATTAAAATTAAATATGAATAGAAATTGTAGATTTAAAATTTATAATAAATGAGAAAATGATTAATGATTACTTTAAATTAAATACAAATATATTAAAACTCATTGATCAATTAAAATTTATGATTTTAACAATTAATGATCATTTTAAATTATATATGAATATTGAAGTTTGCAAAATAATATTGTTATTACCTTGAATTATTTCCAATACAATTTTAGAAAGAGCTACAACAAATCAAAAAAGCACACACAAAATAATAACACAAGTGAACAATTTTTGGAATAAGCTAGATAGTGATATGAGAAAAACCAAGAAAACAATAGCCCTTATACAATTAATATAATTGAGAAGCTTATTTCTTTTAAAAAACTGAAAGAGAACGTTAAAAAAATATCAATAGGCAAAGCTCATGATATAGATTATTTATAGGCTATGGAGTCAACATCTTAGCACCACAAATCATAAATATTTCTAATGCCATATTTAAAGGAATATCTCCATTGGAATGGACAACTAGCTTACTGATATCCTTGTATAAAAACATATACACCAACAATATTGCAAATTACTACACCATCATGACTAATCCTATTTTTATAAAACTATTTCATAACATAGTAGAAAGTAGAAACAATTAGTGGGTAGAAAAATAAGGAAAGAGGAAAATTATGGCTTAGAAACAAGCACTCAACATTCCATCACTTCATGATCATCACTAGGAGTTGGTGAAAATTTTTGAGCTCTAGCGATTTGGCGGGAAACCTTCTGAACTGCCGACGGCCGAGGCTCTAGGGTTTCTGATCGGAAGCCTCTTCCAGGGTCTTTGGGGGTTTGCTGCTGGTCTTTGTTGTCGGCTCTTTCGTTGCCCCGGGAGGGCCCAATGGGGTCTCCTCCAGGTTTTCTCGAGGGGAAGAAGACCTCTTATGCGGAGATATTACGAGAAAACCCTGCGTCTTCCTCTCGATGATGCTCGCCGGAGTGCTTTCCATCTCGCTTTCCAGAATGCGGGCAAGGGTTCTCCCGTGCATAGAGTCAATGGATGTCTCCCGCAATCCGCGCCAAGACCGAAGATAGTCATTGAACCGTAGAGCTGGTCGAAGACACGATAAACTATCGTGCTACTCATGATCCGATTTGCAAATTCATGGGCATTCGACCCACCCCGCACTTTTTGCATTCCTGGGTGAGACAAAACTGGGAGCCTATCGGTGAGTACTCCTTATGGCCCATAAGCAATGGGTATTTTATTATTAGTTTTTCTTCCTTATTGGATAGAAACAGAGCATTTGAATCAGAGAAGAGGAGCCATGGCCCGGCAGGGTTATTTGTCCAACCGTGGAGAGCGGGTTTCGACCCTCGCATTGAGCCCACGGCTGTCCCGGTTTGGATCCGGCTGTATGCTCTCCCGATGGAGTTTTGGGGTGAGCAGATTCTTGAACTGATAGGCAACTCTCTAGGTAGATTTTTGGGAGTTTCCAAGGATACCATAGAAGGAAACACTGCTGTTTATGCGAGAATTTGTGTAGAACTGGATATTAGCCAACCGCTACCAGCTGAGATGGAACTGGAGTTAGCAGGACACTCCTGGATACAACAGTTAGACTATGAAGCCCTACCTTTCCGATGTAGAGTCTGCCATATGCATGGCCATTTGGCAAGGCTCTGCCCAAATATCTTGAGCACCAAAGCGGATGCTCCACAGGGAATGTCAAATCGCCCCCGAGAGGGTAAGTCCACTTCGGTCAAGGAACCACCCATCATTCCCCCTGGTTCTGAGGGCCAGAAAGATGGCTTTGAACAGCAGAAGAGAAGAAGAAACAAAAAGAGAAATGGCAAGGAGCAAGCTCATCCCAAGCCAACCAACCGGTATGAAATCTTCAAATCTCTTGTGGATCAAGAAGACCAAATTATGGAAGGAGCAGATGGGAACCTTGAGGATAATATCATCCTTACTCATGCTCCTCCCTCATCAACCCCTGTCCTTGAACAGGTGATTGACTCCTCTGAGACTTTGCAGCAAGAAAACCCAGGGACTCTGGTAATCCACTCCCCAGTACAGCCAGCTATCAAAGATGTTACCATGGGAATTGCAGAAAAGTTCAGAGAAAGACCAGCTCTTGGGATTACCCAGGTGGAGAAGAGGTCAAAAAATAGTAATTCCCAAGGGGTGGGCAGGAAATCCAATAAGGATCTAATTGCAGTGCAAGGAGATAAGCTAATCAATGGAGGATTGGCGAGAACAATTGATTCGTATTGCTCCCAAGGTTTCCAATGATTATTCAATCTTGGAATGTGAGGGGTTTAAACAAGGAGAACCCATCAATCTGCTGTTCAAAGACTTTTAGAGAGAAGTAAAACAGACTTTCTCCTCATTCAGGAGACAAAAATGTCATTAGACCTTATGAGTAAAACCGTCACCCGAACTGGAGGGGTGCCGGCCATATGGCGGTGGTCGCTCTAGGTGCCTCTGGAGGGATTGCTACTCTTTGGAATCCTCCGGCGTGGATAGCAATAGAACATATAGCCCGGAGAGGTGTCCTCACATCTCTTTTTAAGAATATTGTTACAGATGAACAAGTCTTAATTACAAATTTCTATGGGGCTCGTAACACCGATGGTCAGCGGTTTCAATGGAAAGCTGTTCAAAACATGAGGTCCTCCCGGGAAGATTATGATTGGATTATTGTCGGGGACTTCAATGCTAAATTATCTGCTAGGGATCAGGAAGGTGGCATCCCAGTTTTGGATACAGGGGACCGGCTGTTTATTGCCCAAGTCCAGGCCTTTAACCTTGTTGATATCAAAGGCCCTGGTACAAACTTTACCTGGACTAATAAGAGAAGAGAGCCATACAACAGGAGGGTTAAGCTTGACCGGTTTCTGGTCTCGGAGGAAGCTTATGTTAGATGGAATATCAAATTCCAGATTTTGGAGGGCCCAGTCTCGCATCACTCTCCCATTTTGCTGGAGGGAGGGACTATGTCGTGGAGGTATTACAAACCTTTTAAATTTGAAAATTTTTGGTTGCAAAAAGAGGACCTACGAAGGAAAATTCCACGAGTGGTGGGAAGAAGGTCGTCTCCCTTTTGGAACAGATATGTTCAAATTTCATAAACAACTTCTTTTTGTTAAGAGTAAACTAAAACAGTGGAAGCAAACTAACAAATCTGATTTCCAGCTCCAACGGGCTCCCTTGTTGGCCAGATGGAATGAGGTGCAAAAACAATTCAGAGAAGGAATCATTTCTGAGCATCTTAAATTCGAGGATGACGCTTTACGCAAAGCGGTTGAGGACATTGATAATCAAGAAGAGATCTACTGGAAACAGAGAGCAAGAAATACTTGGTTATTAGAAGGAGACAGAAATACAAAATTTTTCCATCGCTCTGCCTGTGCTAGAAGGCAATTGAATAACATGGAATTCCTTCAAGACGAGAATGGAAACTCTTTTGACACTCTCCCTGATATGCACTCCCACTCTATGGAGTATTTCTCAAACCTCTTCAAGGAAAGTATGCAGCATGATGTGGAAGCCCAAAATGAAGTCATTGAGGGCATTCCCTCTATTATTTCTCATGAAGAGAATCAGGCCCTTCTTAAGCCCATTGATCGTGATGAACTCAAGAAGGTGGTCTTTGGGATGTGCACAGGAAAATCGCCTGGTCCGGATGGTTTCCCTATTGAGTTCTTTCAGGCCTTTTGGGATATCCTGGAGGAGGATGTGTTGGCTGTCATTGAGGAGTCCCGAACTAACAAAAGAATGCTCAAGGCTCTAAATCACACCTTTATCACCTTAATTCCTAAAGGAGAGGGGGGGGCTCACATTTCTGATTTCAGACCTATTGCCTTATGTAATGTGATTTACAAAATAATCACTAAAATTATGGCTGAAAGACTAAAACCCCTTCTTCATAATATAATCTCCCCTGAGCAAGGGGGTTTTGTTGAAGGAAGACAGATCTTGGATGGAGTGATCTTGGCTCAGGAGGCTATCCATTCTATGCACAATTCAGGTAACAAAGGAATGTTCATCAAACTGGATATGTCTAAGGCTTATGACAGAGTAGAGTGGGGCTTCTTGGTCAAGATGTTGGCAGCCTTTGGTTTTTCTCAGGACTGGATTGCCTGGGTCATGAGCTGTATCTCTACGCCTTCCTACTCTGTTTTAATTAAGGGACTTCCCTCGCCACCTTTTGGAGCCTCTCGGGGTCTCCGCCAAGGAGACCCTTGCTCTCCTTATCTCTTTCTCATCTTGGCTGAAGGATTAGGCAGACTCCTCCTGAGAAGAAGACGTCAAGGACAGATAATAGGAATTAAAATCGGGGCTGAAGTTTTGACTCATTTACAGTTTGTGGATGATACCGGTTTGGTGGGAGTTGCCAGCCTCAGGGAATCAAAGATTCTCTTAACGTCTACCTCTGGGCTTCTAATCAAGTCATCAATGAAACAAAATCAAAAGTGGTCTTCTTTAACCTTGATCAAAGGTCACAAGAGAGAGTTATGGAGATCCCGGGTTTCACTAGGACCTCTCTTCCCGTTGTTTATCCTGGGGGTTCCTCTGCATTTCAAAAAACCGAAAGCTGATTTCTAGAAGGACCTTTTGGATGGCATCAAAGAGAGAATGAATCACTGGTCTCATAGATGGTTAAGCTATGGGGGCCGACTAACTTTCCTGAAGTCTGTTATTCATGCCATGCCAATTTATAAATTCTCTATTCCGGCTGCCCCTCCATCAATTTGGAAAGAGCTGGACAAAGTGGCTAGAAGTTTTCTCTGGGAAGGTGCCAAAGGAGAGAGGAAATGGGCCTTGGTTGGTTGGGATAAGGTCACCCAGCCCAAGGAAAAAGGTGGGCTGGGATTAAGAAGCTCCAAGTTTAACAATCGGGCCCTGGCTGGTAAATTGTATTGGAGGTGGATTTCCCAGCCTACGTCCCTCTTCAGCAGAATCCTTTCTAGTAAATACTTGGGTCTTGTTCATCCCAACGACTTGGGCCGCTTTCCTTTGGAGGGTAATGGATCTCTTGTGTGGCAGGCGCTCAAGCTCGGATCTCGCATTATCAAAGATCAATTGTTCTGGAAAGTTGGGAGAGGGGAGAAGGCCCGGTTCTGGACTGATTCTTGGGATCAGAATCCTCCTATCCTTGCTGTGTTTCCTGAATTGCATCCGTTAAAATCAGCTCTTGAAGATAAGGGATGGATTAATATTGAGAGCTACTTCAATACCAACCAATTGGGGGAGTATAAGGTTCAAAAGTTTAAGCGGCTGGGTGAATGGCCTATTCCAATCCCTCCGGAGCAGGCTCCAACTCTGGAAAAACTATTGTCATAAAGGTTTCTTACTGGGAGAGATGAGGAGGATGAGCTTGCCTGGGGCTTTGGGAACCTTGGGGTTTATACAGTGAAGGAGGGCTATGATTCGATCCTTCCTGAGCCCCCCCACACTCTTTTCCAGTTCAAGAATGGAGGAAGATATGGCATCCCAAGGGCTGGCCGAAAGTGAACTTCTTTGCTTGGCAGCTGATGCATAATGGTATCTTGACCTTTGACAACCTCAGAATTAGAGGCATCATTGGTCCTTCCCAAAGTGTGTTTTATGTTATAGGAATGAGGAAACTGCGGATCATCTTCTGTTTGATTGTCCTTTCACACAACAGATTTGGCATCGTTGGTTCTCCCACTTTAAACTTCAGGCTATTGGAGACTTGTCTCGGACCAATTTATGGGAAAGCTGGAAGAGAGGTAGATTTACATCTAAAGCTCTTCGTACTGGCTGGGAGCTCGGTTTCCTTTTTATTTGGTGGCAGGTGTGGTTGGAAAGAAATGCTCGTATTTTCCGTGAAACCTTCTCTTCGGTGGATGGGATATGGCAGGTCATCCGGAGCAAAGTTGTGGAAACCGTTGCCATCTATGCTGAGGAGGAAAATCAGCCTGCTTCTAAGCCTTTGGAAGGGAGAGCTGCTGATCTTGAGAGACAGGTAAGAAGTTGTTGGAAACCTCCCCAGAAGGCTGGGTCAAAATCAATACTGATGGAGCTGCAAAAGGCAATCCGGGCAATGCTGGAAGTGGAGTTATCTGCCGTGATCATGCTGGGACTGTGCTCTATTGGGAATTGCAAGGTCTGGGATATGCCACAAACAATGAAGCTGAGGCCTTTGCTATTAAATCTGCCTCCATCTGGGCCGTCAAGTAGGGTCATAGAAAGATAATCATTGAGTCTGATTCCCAAATCCTGGTTGGTGCTCTTGATTGCATGAGGAACTTTGCCTTAAAAGCTTGGAGGCCACGGATTCTGGTCTCCCAAATTAAAGAGCTTTGGAAGGAATTAGAGGATGTGATACCTGTTTATGCTAGTAGATCTCTTAATAAAGCGGCTGATTTCCTTGCTAAGATGGGTGCTGAGAGAGAGGTTGGGATGCATCTGCATAGTAATATGTCTGTGGAGGATGCAGAGATTAGACAAGGCCTTGAACAAATTTTGAAATAATGTGCAAAGTTTTTTTTGCTAAGGACCTTTTTTGTCGCGATATCGCGACATGTAGTGCTGTCGCGGCCTCTGGCTGGTTGCTGTCGCGATATCGCGACAGGTTGAGCCTTCGCGGCCTTTGGTGGGTTTCTGTCGCGATATCGCGACATGTCGCGATATCGCGACAGGTCCCGCTTTCGTGGTCCGTGTGGAGTTCTTGCCGCGATTTCGTACCCTTTATGAAGTTGAAAAGCAAAGTTAAAATTTCGTCGCGTTTTCGTGACAAGTTTGAGAATGGGAAGCTGCAAGGAAATCCTGTCGCGATATCGCGACACGTTTGGCACTTATGCGGCTGGGAGGAAAATTGTCGCGATATCGCGACCTGTAGCGCTGTCGCGGCCTCGAGTTGGTTTTTGTCGCGATTTCGCGACAGGTTGTGCCTTTGCGGCCTTTGGCGAATTTCTTGCGCGATATCGCGACATGTCGCGCTGTCGCGGCTCTTGTTGGGTTTTTGTCGCGATATCGCGCCTCTTTTGAAGATGCAGTTCAAAGGTGTTAATGGGTCGCGATTTCGTGACAGTTTGGTTAATTGGAAGCAGCTTGGCATTTTTGTCGCGATATCGCGGCACGTTTGGCTCTTAAGCGATTGGATGGTTAATTGTCGCGATATCGCGACCCTTTTGTGGCATGAGTGCCGTTTAGTTTTTTCGTCGCGTTTTCGTGACTCCTTTTGTGGGCGGCTGTCGAGGGCCCTTCTTGTCGCGATATCGCGACATGTCGCGTTATCGCGACTGTTGGCGCCGAAGCGGTCGTGTCGGGGGTGACTGTCGCGATTTCGCGACATGTCGCGTTTTCGCGACATGTCGCCTTTTCGCGCCGTTTGTTCTCTTTGCCCTGTGGCTGCTAGTGTTGCCTTTGTGCGTTGTCCTTGTTGTGTTGCTCTTGGCTCTGGGTCGGGATGTGTTCTCTCCCGCTTGTAACTGGTCTTTGTATTAATACAAGTTTTCATTTTTTTCAAAAAAAAAACATTCCATCACTTCATTATTGAAGGATGTTGAATGAAAATAATAAGGTCATTATTTTTTAGTGACTTTAAAAAGTATTTTTATAATGTTCCAATAGGTAAATTATGGAAAATAATGGAAGAACATCACATACCTAGGAATTATAGGAAAATTATACATAAAATTTTTAAGCAAGTGGTAGAAATAACTATAACTCTAGAAGGGTTATTAGAGTGTTGTAGAAGTGGTATTGGGGTGAAATATAGTGTCTACTATCACCAAAGTTTTTAGCCTTTATATTGAAAAATTAAATGAATGTGTGGAAAGGATGATAGGAGATGGGATACAATTGGCTTGTAATGTAGTCAAACAAATTTCTCTATTCTAATGGCCTTATCATAATCTATAAGAAATAATGTTTAAAAGATCATGCAAAATATTTAGAGCAATTTTATGAAGAATTTAACATGAAATTAAATGCTAGCAAAACTAATATTATGGTCTTCTCTACTTGTAGTGTGCAAAACGATACATATAAAGGGAGACCAAGTATACATAATTCCATGCAAGTATAATTATCATGGCAATAAGTTCTATGCAAAAAGAAAATTTTCTTATGATTATTCTATATATGTGCTTCAAAACTATCATTCCAATGGTATCTTTTAAGCTTAGATGATAGATATATTTTACATATCTTCATTGCTCCATTAAGGCATCATGTTCTCAATTTTTAGATTTGGTCAACATATGCACTATAGGTAAAGAAATTTATAACTCATGAAAGGTATCTTGGATAACTACAATACAAATCCCATCCCTGACAACATCCTTTTCAGGTATTTTAGGTTTTAATTTACCTTTTAACTTATTTATTTTCCCAATATTCAAGGATTTTATTGAAGTGTATAACTTGGTCAAGGGAAGGAAAGCCACATGTGTTTTCTTCTTGGATATTATCGTAAAAAGTTGGTATAAGATTATTTATAATTTTTTTGTTGTTTCCTCTTTACTTATCTTCATATTTGCATGAATTTTAAATATTTTCCACCTCATGTGTAATTAACAACAAATTCGTTAGGGCTTTGTTTAGCATTCACAAAAATATCCCTTAACTCCATCACAATCATGTCATTGTTAAATTCTTGTTTCAAATTTTTAACAAAAGTATTTGGGTATCCAATAAAGTGTTTAGGTAAGGATCCAAACTAATCGAGATAATTTCCCACAAAATCCCTAGTAATAAACTTTAGAAAATATGTTTTCATTGTGTAACCAATCCCTATAATAAGAAATAAATATATCAATCAATGTTTACACTTTATTTGTCCTATCATAGAAGAATTTAAGAGCATGCCTAGACAAGTCTATAGCTTCCACATTAGGAGTGAGATATTGGATTTGATAATTTCCCATAGTAGGATTCATTGATATAGGTAAATCCATTCCATGATTTTATAGGGGAAGCAGAGGAAGAGTAGCATTAAGGTTTAGTATTGAAGGAGGGATAACCACTTATACTATAGGATTTCTATTAACACTAAAATTTTATTAATAATGATTATCATATCCTACCTTTTTTTGACTATTTATCTTCTAAAGGCCTCCATTTGCTTCTCAATATCATGCATATGACAATTTAGTTGATAGGCCAAATATTCTCTAAGAATCATCATATAGACATCTAATTTTGTTATGAGGTTTATAATGGGCATGGAATTCAATATGGTGTATTCTATGTTCATCATTCACATCTAAAACTATTTTTCTATGATGATCATATTTAGTGGTGATCAATATTTAGCATGCCATTCATCATCACTAGCCAATGTAGATGCTTCCAAAGCCTCTTGAGACCCTAAAATAGACCTATAAGTTTTTTAAAAGTCTATATCTAGGTATTTTCTTCCTAAAAATAAAAATTTCTATTAATTTAGTAACTAATTTAGAGTTCTTGATTATATTTAAGCTTAGCGGATGAACAATATTATTTTCCTGAGCAATGGATTAAGTGAAATCCTCTACTTTTTGGAATTCTAGAATGTGTTTCTTTTTAGATCTAGTGGTCAATCCAAAGTCCTTATAAGAAGAGATAGAACCCATAAGAGCAAGCAAAAAATTTACTCAAGGGCAACTAGGTTTCTACCAAAGTTTATATACCAAAGAAACCCAACCACTAAAATCTTTCATAGAAAAAAAAAATATATATTAAAAATAGTCCTAGGAGAAAGAGAAAGTCTTCAACAATATTTAAATTTTATCTAATAAAACCACCAACAAAAAAATTGTGGATATGAAGTTGCTAAATCCTAGAGACCAAAATATAAAAACTAGATATCCTTAGAAGGTAAGTTTCATGTCAGGTTCACAAAAAAGTTTTTTGTTTTTGAATTTACATGGTGGAATCGGTAGCCACCATGAATATGGGTAGGTTATCCATAGTATTCTGTGTTGTCTACCTTGAAAGCCACCACATAGTTATTTATGTCATTGAAACAACCAGGAAAGGGACTAGCATTCAGTTTAGCAAGGCCTAAGATTTGAAACTTGGACCATCACCCCCCTTACAAGGTTTTGTCGAACCAATTGGTCTACACCTTGGACCTAGTTCACAAAAAGTATTAGAAGAAAAAAGATAACATCTCATATAATTACACAAATTAATACAAGATATACCAAAATGCTAAAAAAAACAATATAGTAATAATTTAACAATCAAAGTTGAGATTATCTTACTTAAGTAGAAATTAATAGTGATGATTTCAAGAAATTATTATAGTAATATCATCCATAAGAAGTAGAAACTAGGGCTAATCCTAGCATATTAAAATAAATTAATTGACACATATGACATCAAGGATTATTCCTTTCATAAAACAATCATAATGGGATCGTCACTTCTAATCAATTTGAATTGCTATCTCACCATAGTAGTAAAAGAGAGATCACACCTATACTATATGGAGAGGATATAGTATAGCCCAAAAATTGATAGTTGAGTTATAATATTTGGTCTTTGGACACAAATCCTAGTAGAGCACCTTGTAATCCTCTATGGAAGGTAGTGAACTTATAGTTAGTGGCTTTGGTTTTACCTACAAGGGCAATATAGATAGAAAGGAAGTGAAAAGGTTTTTTTGTCATTGAAGTAAAGGAAAAAGGCTTGATAGTAATGTTAGTAGTAATGAGGAGCAAATCAATAAATGATGGTTAATTGAGAAAATTAAATGGGTATCTATAGAGGATGAAAAACTAACTTTCCTCTTTGAGGATAATCACTAAATTACACTATTTTTAGAGCCATAAAATCACAAATTTGGATCCAAATGATGTTCCATCATAACCATAGGTGTAAAATGTGCTAGAATCATGGCTTCACAATGCAAACCCTTAAATTCAATCAATGACCATAATTATCACTTAAAGGGGTGATATTGACATGGTCAATTTTTATGATGTATGATTTAGGAGACACATGTAGGTATGTCCCTTAATCATGAATCTATCCTTATTTCAAGTCCTTGGTCAAGTTAACAAGTAAAACTGAGCAATAAAGGTAGATGAAAGGCAACAACTTGGTGAAGAAACAAAATAAAGACCATCGACCAATATGGATCACTATTGTCCTATTGAAGGATTAACAAATTTAGTCCACCCCTATCCTATATACGAGGACAAGGATCTCCAAAACCTACAAATTCTTGTTTTATTGCTCTTTTAAAAATAAAATAATCTATATACCATTTTTTTGATAGATAAGAGGGTTTTGAAAGGACCCTAAACCCTTTACAACTTAGTAGCTGAGAAGGTGGAAACCCCACCAAGAGAAAAATAGGAACCCATCCTCACAAAATAGGACCAAAAGGAAGTCATCCAACAACAAGCAAGCCATGGATGACTTAACCAGACAAAATAGGGTGGAAAACCCAGAAAAACAAACACCAAACCAAAACTAGAGAGGAAAAGGAAACAACTAAGAACAAATGAGCCTACATAAACCAAATAGAAAATAGGCACCCTCGAGAACCTCATTCATCAGGATTATCCTATTTGGATGGCTCAATAGTAGTTTCAGGATCAACTCCTTAGAAGATACCATTGTTCATGGTGGTTATGATCTTCCCAGCTTGGAGGAGCATGGAAGAAGCAGAGCTAAGAAGCTCAACCATACAAACCTAGGGCTCCTTATTTAGGCATTTCCCAACATTCGTAGAGTGAGTGTGAGTAGAAACCTCTTAAGATTTAATTTTGTTTGCTAATGTAGGGGTCACCTTAGTAGTAGAATCTGATAGGTGCACTTTCATATTGATCTTGGTTCCCAAAGTGCTCCTTTAGGATGAATGCCAATAGGGACCCTTTTTCATAGGGAAGTGGGTGTAGGTTGGAGATACCTCACCCTTGACTTCTAAATCAATATTAGTCTTTGAGTCATCACTAAAAGCTGATGCACCAGGGGCACCCACTTACTGGGTATGAATCACCATGAGCGTAGCTCTATCTGCTTAATTCTACATAGAAAAATAGTGTAGCAAAATATGAAGCCCTTCATGTTTGGGATGGGTGGATGACCCTTATCTAACATTATCAATTGAGATTTCAAATGACTTATAAAGTTATTCGGGTATATTAATTTACTTCCTTGAACACATGTGGTTCAAGAAGGCCATGTGAAAGCTCCTCAAATGAGTATGGATATCATCCATCATTATATACTCCATTATCAAGACCATGATTCTATTCTAGGTTATAATAAGACCTTTCCACATGATGCCACCCTTCTCTCTATTGAGACATTTACCCTTATATTGAAAATGGATTAGCTCAACGACCAAGGTGTGCTTATCCCTATGAACATTATTACCATCGATGGGAAGTTCAAAAACTTCGACGATCAAGAAGACACTCACCTTGAAATTAATCCCTTTTATAATTACCCACCCTCTATCCTAGAAAGAAATAAAATCATCAGAAACAACAAGGCCATTGCCTTGAAGTTTTTGGATAAAGGGTATCATCTAGCATAGAGTTAGAAACACTTCAAATAGAGCATCAATGTGTATAGCCATGGGCTCGAGCAGTGCCATGGTTGAATTATCTGCATGGTCAAAATCCCACCAAACCCACCACTTAGAATGTAACCACTTAATGCAAGTGCAATATGAAACCAAATTAGGTATCCAACCAAAGAATAGTGATAAATTATGAATTTCTACCCACCCAAGATTGAAAATAAAAACTAGCCCCATCACACATGCCATCGATGGTGGGTGACTGATGATACAAATGCAATATTCTTATGAACATAGAAATGATCACATTGATATTTCTGATCTTGATATGGCCAATAGGATTTAAATTTCACTTAGGAAAATGCTAAAAAATGAGAAAAGGTCTACAGTGAGAAGACATATTCCACCTTGGGAAGTAATTCATCCCAAGAATGAAGACTAAAGAAAAATATTTCCCATGAGCCCTCATCACAAAGGAAGCACCGCACCATGTGGTATTACGATGGCCAATGTAGATGTTGCTAATACAAGTGTAGACACCCAAAAAACTAATCCTTCCTCACATGTGTGAGGATGAGATATTCGTTTAGGGCATGTGGGTTTGACACCTCCCCAAAAAACTAACCTAACCTCACTAGGGATTGACTCTAAGGTCTAGTTCATCTAACCATCCCCCTGACCATTGAATTTTCTATAAATAGAGGGATCCAACCTTTGTTTTACCTCTCTCTCCTCATTCATTCACCTTACAAAAATCATACCATAGCCACATCTGACAATTACAAACCATGCAAATAGCATCAGAGCATATTGGGAGCCCATCCAAATAAAGGATCTCCACCAAAGGATATTCATAGACTAATTCACCTCCTACCCTATGAGTCTGAGTTTCAATTCATAGGTGATCCTGTGAATTGACCTTGTGGTGGGTCTACACCAAAAAAATTAGTAGGTATCAGTCCTTTAATGTACTAGCAAAATTTCCTTTCATTTTCTACCATTTTTCATGTTAATTTTATGTTGAATTTGTCTTTATCACCATGGGTATTGTCTAAGGTAGGCCCCAAAACTTACTAATCATATTTTTTAGGTCTCAATATGAGGTACAAGAGAACCACACCAAAAAAACTACTAGTGGCCCATGCACATAGAAATCCACCTACATTGAAGGGCACTAAAGGAAACCATCACAATGCTTCACGTTTGTAAAGATAATAGAGTGATTTATATTGTAACCCAAAAACACTCTTAATAAATGAAAAATAGCATTTTTGAGCAATTTATATGTTATTTAAGTTGTTTTATCAAATGGTCACTTTTAGTTAGCTTCATTCTGGTACACTCGATGGGACCCCCATAAAAGGTTGCATTAGGCTAGTTTTTTTACAAATATGATGCAATCTCTGGTTTTTAGTGCTATTACAGGTACTCTCAAGGTAGAACAGAACCTCCCAAAAGCTTGACAAGCACTTCAGACCAACATAAAAGGAATTTTAAGCTCTTAAGCCTAATTCACCCCCAGCCTATGAATTAGATTCCAATTCATAGGTAACCCTATAAATCCTATCATATTGCTTCACAAAACCCTAACATAGTAGGGTATCACATTAGAAGCTTCAAAAAATCTATCTGGCATCTCAATAGTCAAGTATTCCCATTAGAATTTTCTATTTCTGCATTTCTTTTGCATAGCAATTTCACATTCAAAATGCATTGTGCCCGTTGTTCCTTTTGAAACAATAATTAGGTCTATCAGAGTGTTTAGAACTCCTTCAATTTATTTTAGATTTATTTGCTATCATTCAATTTAAAAATTGCATTCCTCTTTTTGCTTTGTTATTTACAATCATCAAACTAGTTCTTCATTCCTTTTTTTTAGGTTGCATTTCATTCCTTTATGTATGTTTGATAGGCATTTCCAATTCCTTTCCAAAACCTACATTTAGATCATAAGTTATTAGTTTCTCTTATGTTTCAAAAGCATTTCAATTTCATTTCTTAAAAAAGCACATTTAGACTAGGTTTTATAAAACCCCTTTTTGTGTCAAAGATTTAAATTCCCTTCTGCAAAAATCAAACTTCAAATATTTTTCATGCTTTTATATTAGGGTTCTGATTCCTTTTTTCCCTTAACATAGAATTTCATTTCCTTTTGCATATTACTTTCAATTCCTTCTTACACATAAATTTCAATCTCTTTTCACAAATCATTTCCAATTTCTTTTTGTAAATTCAAATTTCAAATATATTTCATGTTTTTAGATTATGATTTCAATTCCTTTTTGCATCCTTTAGCATAAGAGTCAAATTTCTTTCAAATCATTTATATTAAAAATTTCCCATATCTTTCACAAATCCCTTGGGTAACTCACATATTTAATTTCATGTCATTAGATTAAGGTCTCAAATTTATGTCAAATCATTTATATTAGAAATTTTCCATCTCTTTCACAAATATCATGGGTAACTTGCATATTTCCTTTCATGTCATTAGATTATGAAATTCCTTTCCGCATCTTCTAACATAGGATTTCAATTTCTTTTTGCATAGTTAGTCTCAAACTTCTTTCATGTTTCAAAATTAGGGTTCCAAAATCCCTCTCATCACATGCTTCACTTTGCTTGTTTACATACTGCATAGAATAGACTCTTATTTCTTTTCCAAAAAGGCACATAGGACTAGTTTTCATTTTAAAAGTGCATATAAATCTAGTTTCATTTTGAAAAATGCATCTAGGCCTAGATTTCATTTTTGAAAAGGCATTTAGATAGTCATATTTGCTTTCCCTCAGTGGTAACAAACACACTTACACACACTCACATACCAAAAAATTATGGTGTAAGGATTGGATTTCATCACCAATTCCCCACTCAAGACTGGTGAGGTCAGAGTTCTATCCTCCACCGACCCACTACCAGTCTAGTCACCATAGTAGCCCCTAGGAGTAGTTTTTGGACTTCATCATCAAAAAATCCCCCACTTTTTAGAGTGGTTTTCTAGAATTCATCACCAAAATGGACATTCGAAGTGGAATGGGATTAGACACCTTTATTCACAATGCTCAAATAATTAGTGATCACAGTAACTATTGTTCTTAACTAAGCTCATCGGAGAGTGAAGCAAACACCCGAATGGGCTAGTAGCAAGTCTCAAATAGTACCACATATTCTCGTGAGAGGATATAAAACTCACTTCAGCATTTTTAGTTCCCTCCTTATTTGGATATCATTTTATTGTACCTTCCAATAGGTCACCACTTGCTCATTGAGACACCATTCTATTTTGTGCATCCTTGGGTGTTGTAGGAGGTTTCATACCAATGACACTCCCATTTTTTCTAGAGTTTCACCCACTTCCCATGATATTTTCTAGGAAGCAAGTTTCAACATCAAAACACACAAAAACAAACAAACATTTTATTTTTTACATTTAGAATTGACACTAGTTAAATGTTGTTTGCATGCTCACTAAAGAACACAAGCTTATACTGAGAGGGGGGGTGAATAGTATAAGACCACTTTATACTTTTTCCTTCAATTCAACTTTCAATTCAATATTATGTAGTGTATAGATAGCAGTATCAATAGCAGTAATCAAAACAATACACAAAACACCATCCACAATAGAGACAACAATTTATGTGGTTCACCCAATGTGGGCTACTCCACGGATAAAATATTTTGCTAAATTTTATCAATCCACCTTCTGGGAATACCTTTCTCGATTACAATGTTTATGGGCACCAACCCAAAGGAGACACCAATACCCTAGCTCTGTGCTGGCTGGTGATCCTCTAGAAGACCTCTGCCTCTGCTGCCCTTAGAAAATGGAACTCTATCCATAGAAGACACCTATCTTCCTTGCTCTGGCTGGAGACCTCTGTCCTCAACTCTATCACCTCCAAAGCTGGTCCTTGAATTTGCACTAAATATAGTCCTTCGGTCTAGCACAAATGTCCTCGTTCATATTTGCCTATTGCTCTCTATGCCCTCTGCTCTTTCTGTGCAAACACAGTAGCACCATCTTCGCACACTCTGATTCCTTGCGATCTCTCTCACTTAGACGATTTGACAAAATGCACTCTATACATTACTATCGAATTTTGCACTCTACTCTCAACGATCGAATTTCTTGGTCTGCGAACTTCGCACTTCAATGACTCATTCAATACCCTCAACTCCCAAACGACCATCCTTTTATACTAAAACTTTCAAGATCAAAAACTTTGATCTTAATCGGCTGCACAACCCTAAACTATGTTGACTGCAAACCCTAAACTACGTTAGCTGCAAATCCTAAACATCGTCGACTCACATTTAACTTTGTTGCTTCACTACCTCTGTAACTCTTCTGTAGCTTCTACCATGAAACTACAACATGTCACGATATCGTGACAATTTTACAACCACACACTTTCTTTTGGCTTTTGTCGGGACATCATGACACTTCAGCCTTTGTCGACTTCAACTAAGCTATGTCACGATATCGCGACACTTTTTTCTTTGTCAGCATCAACTTTGCTTTTGTCATGATATCACGATTCTTTTCCCTTTGTCGACCCCCTTTCTAATTTTGTTGCAAAATCATGACACTTCTCCTATAGAAGACCTGCTTTCAGTTTCTATCACAAAATCGTGACACTTATGCTTCCTTGCACTCTTTTCTGCTTGCACTAGCGAAAACAGAACATGTCACAAAATCATGACACTATCATTATCTTGTGCTTTTCTCTGCATTACACCCGTGAAACCGGAACATGTCATGAAATTGTGATGCTTTCACCTTTGAGCTCTTCCTTCTTGAATTTGTCACAAAATTGTGACACTTCTTCCATGCTCTTTCATTTTGCTTCTGTCACAAAATCGTGACTCTTCTCTTGTTGAAGACCAGCTTTCGAATTCTGTCATGAAATCACAACACTTTCTCCAACCGTATGCTGCCATCTCAATCTGTCGTGAAATCGTGACACTTTCTGCATCCTCAAGATTTCTCTTCAACCTGTCATGAAATTGCAACAGTTCTCACTAGGAGCACTTTCCTTTGCTGCATGTCACGAAATCATGACAATTCCCACTTAGAACACTTTCCTGCTTAAGTCACGAAAATACGACATGTCATGATATCACGACACTTTTCGTCCTTAGCTCTTTTCTTTTCTTTGGGTCACGAAAACCCGACATGTCGCGATATCGCGACACTTTTTCTCCCGGAATCTCTCTCCTACATTATGTCACGAAATCGTGAAAATTTTTCTTTCGGACTCTCTCTCCTGCATTATGTCATGAAATTTTGACATTTCTGACTCTGAACATTCTCTCTCCTCTTTGAGTCGCGAAACTGCGACACTTTTCTAACTTGCTCTTTTTTTTTTAACCTGTCATGCTGAAACCTTCATCAAAACAAATTATTTTACATCAAATAAAATTCCTTCAAAAGCTTCTTGACATCAATGACAACTTATACACTTGAGCAAATGAAATATACCCAAAGTACCCAAAATTGCCAACAATCTCCCCCTTTGTCATTGATGGCAAACCTTTACTAAAAACACGTCTCAAGAGCCAAAACTAAAACCAACTGTGCTAACAACTGAGAAACTGTGCCCACAACTGAGAAAATTCCTTTGAATTTTTGTTCCCCCTAACTTGAAGCTTTCCTCTTCACTTGAAACTCTCCCCCTTAGTCATATCTCTCCCCCTTTTTCATCAATGGCAAAGGGCCACCTTTGGGGCTCGGGACTAAGAAAGAGCATCTTAGCTTAGTCCCTCCCCCACCTCCTGATGAGGTGATTAATTCTGGGGTGGGAGTAAAACTCCCATTAGGCACTAATCATCATCAATGTCTATAACTTCCTTTTCGGGCCTTCTCTTGAACTCTTTGTCCATATTCCTGTTCTTGTCACTGTTCTTGTTTTTGTTCTCATCCCTATTCTTGTTCATGCCTTGATCCTTGGACCTGATCATGCCACTGTTTCTGTTCCTGTACCTTGGAAGTTCAGCTCTACACTGTCTAGCTATGTGACCTTCATTTTTTCACTTATAACAAGTAACAATGTTATTACTTTGAGGCATACCTATTCTTTGAATCCACCTGTTCTACCCAAACCTATTTTGACCAAACCTGTTCTGGCCGAACCTGTTTTGATCAAACTTGTTCCTGCCATTTACCTCACAATAGACTGCCTTGTGCCCGAACTATTGACAAGAGTAGCAATACCCTTGAAAGAAACTAGCACTTCTAAAATTGTCATTTATCTTCTTCACTTGAGCCATGCAATGTGCAACTATGTGACCCAACCTATGACATGCAAAACATCTGCCTTGAAATTTTTCTTTATTTGACCTCTTGGGTCCCGAAAACTTCTTCTTCTCATTCTAAATTTTGTTTTCTATTTTTGCGTATTTATCCTCCAAGGAATCTTGATCTAAACTACTTTCCTCATCAGAACTCTCTTCCTTTTGGAGTCTCTTACTAGACTCTCCAACTTGTTCCTTGTGTGGCTTAACAAAACCAAGGCCTGTTTTATCTGTTGTTTTTCTTTGACCTTTGATGAGTGACTTAACATTTTTGGAGCTATCTTGAAACTTGTAAAGCTTATCCTTGTACTCTTTAGTTTCCTCTTTTAAAGAAGCCATTTTTTGTTCTAACTCACTATACTCAAGAACCTTAGAATCTAACTCATCTTTGAGTTCTTGTGTCTTAGCTAGAGAGAAATCAAGATTTTCTATAAGATCATCTCTCTCCATACAACATTCATCTAACTTATCCTTGAGTCTAGCATTCTTATTTCTTTCCTTATTCAAAGCACTAAGAGCATTAATAAGTTCGCTTTCAAGATCCTTTATTTGTTTGCTTTCTGAATCATCAAAGCCTTTTTTAGATTTCTTATCACTCGAGGTGCTACCTTTTTCAAAAACCATACAAGCATCTTTCTTATAGTTTTCTGCAGCATCCTCATACATACTAGAAACAAAATCATTTTTTGTACAATCATCCTCAAGGTGTCCAAAATTTCCACATCTAAGACATTTCATGATAATGAATCTATGTTTTTGTTCTTCCTCTTTTTCCGATATGAACAACATCTCATTTTCATCATCACTTGAATAACTTTCACTATCACTACTAGAACACTTACTTGATTTTTCTAGGTAGAAACTCTTCTTGTGCTTGTGAGAATACCTCTTTCCTTTATTGTTGTGCTCATCTTTGTTCTTCCTGTGATTCTTGGGCCTTTCAGAATCCTTTCTCTTAGAATCCTATTCATCTTCATCACTTTCATTCTTGGTAATAGTACAATCAGTAGCATAATGACCAAACTTTCCATAATTGAAACATCTTATATTTTTCATGCTTTTGTGCTTTCTAGAGAACTTGCCTTTCTTACTGTAATATGCCTCTTCATCACTAGAAGACTCATCACTCTCTTGAAGCTGTTTACCCTTGGATTTCTTGGTGGCCTTGAAAGCTACCTCTTTTTTGACATCAACCTTCACTTGAGTTCTCAACTCAAATTCTGCAAGTATACTATGGAGCTCATCCTTTTTCAACTTATCCAAATATTTAGCTTCCTCAATAATAGAAATATTTTCACTAAATATATTAGGAAGAGATCTTAAAATCTTATCACAAACATCATATTCAGCAAGCTCAAGACCTAAGTCTTTCATGGAGTTAACAACCTCATCCATACGAAACATGTAGTCACTAATCCTTTCATAAAAATTCATCTTGAGTTGTTAAAACATACCTTTGAAGTGTCTCAAATTGACCTTTCTGACATTTGTATCACCTGTATTAGCCACCTACAACTGTTTCCACATTTCACTAGTTGTCTTGCAGTGAATCACTTTGGTGAGATCTGCTTTTTGTAAGCCTTTCAAGATTGCATTCATTGCTTTTGAATTGCTATGATGTAGGAGCCTTTCTTCTTTAGTATTTGGACCATGTATAGGAATAGTGTACTCATCTTCAATTACTTCCCATACCTCATTACCAAGTGTCATTAGATGAACCTTCATCCTTGCACTCCAAAGACCAAAATCTGACCCATCAAGAATAGGTGCTGCATTGCCACTTGAATAATCCATTGTGTTCTTTACTAGCTTTTCCTTCAAGCTATTAAACTTTTCGAAGGCACCGGCTCTGATACCAATTAAAGAACACAAGCTTATACTGAGAGGGGGGGGTGAATAGTATAAGACCACTTTTTAATTTTTCCTTCAATTCAACTTTCAATTCAATATTATGTAGTGTATAGATAGCAGTATCAATAGTAGTAATCAAAACAATGCACAAAACACCATCCACAATAGAGACACAACAATTTACGTGGTTCACCCAATGTGGGCTACTCCATGGGTAAAATATTTTACTAAATTTTATCAATCCACCTTCTGGGAATACCTTTTTCGATTACAATGTTTATGGGCACCAACCCAAAGGAGACACCAATACCCTAGCTCTGTTTTGGCTGGTGATCCTCTAGAAGATCTTTGTCTTCCCTGCCATTAGCAAATGGAAATCTATCCACATAAGATACCTATCTTCCTTGCTCTGGCTGGAGACCTCTATCCTCAACTCTATCACCTCCACAGCTGTTCCTCGAATTTGCACTAAACACAGTCCTTCGGTCTGGCATAAATTTCCTCGTTCATCTTTTCCTGTTGCTCTCTACGTCCTCTGCTCTTTCTGTGCAAACATAGCAGAACCGTATTCAGGCACTCTGATTCCTTGCGATCTCTCTCACTTAGACGATTCAACAAAATGCACTCTATACATTACTATCGAATTTCACACTCTGCTCTCAGCGATCGAATTTCTTGCTCTACGCACTATCTACAAACTTTGCACTTCAATGACTCATTTGATACCATAAACTATCCAAATGGCCCTCCTTTTATACTAACACTTTCAAGATCAAAAACTTTGATCTTAGTCGGCTGCAAAACCCTAAACTACGTCGGTTGTAAACCCTAAACTATGTTGGCTGCAAATCCTAAACATTGTCGGCTCACATTTAACTTTGTTGCTTCACTGCCTCTGTAACTCTTCTATAGCTTCTACCATGAAACTACATGTCATGATATCGTGACACTTTTGCAACCACACACTTCCTTTTGGCTTTTTTCGTGATATCGCAACACTTCAGCCTTTGTCGACTTCAACTAAAGCTCCTATCGTGATATCGTGACACTTTTGTCTTTGTCAACATCAACTTTGCTTTTGTCATGATATCATGACTCTTTTCCCTTCGTCGACCCCATTTCTGCTTTTGTCATGAAATCGTGACACTTCTCCTATAGAAGACTTGCTTTCAGTTTCTGTCATGAAATCGTGACACTTATGCTTCCTTGCACTCTTTTCTGCTTGCACTAGCGAAAATGGAACATGTCATGAAATTGTGACACTTTCGCTACCTTGTGCTTTTCTCTGCCTTACGCCCGTGAAATCGGAACATGTCGCAAAATCGTGATGCTTTCACCTTTGAGCTCTTCCTTCTTGAATTTGTCACAAAATCACAACACTTCTTCCATGCTCTTTCATTTTGCTTCTGTCACAAAATCATGAATCTTCTCCTATTGAAGACCAGCTTTCAGATTCTATCATGAAATCATGACACTTTCTCCAACCGTATGCTGCCATCTCAATGTATCGCAAAATCATGACACTTTCTGCATCCGCAAGATTTCTCTTCAACCTGTCATGAAATCATGATAGTTTTCACTAGGAACACTTTCCTTTGTTGTATGTCGTGAAATCGCGATAGTTCCCACTTGGAACACTTTCTTGCTTAAGTCACGAAAATGCGACATGTCGCGATATCACGACACTTTTCCTCCTTAGCTCTTTTCTTTTCTTCGGGTCGCGAAAACCCGACATGTCACGATATCGCGACACTTTTTCTCCCAAAATCTCTCTCCTGCATTATGTCGTGAAATCATGACACTTTTTCTTTTGGACTCTCTCTCCTACATTATGTCACGAAATCGTGACATTTCTGACTCCGAACATTCTCTCTCCTCTTTGAGTCGCGAAACTACGACATGTCGCGATATCGCGACACTTTTCTAACTTGCTCTTTATTTTTTTTAACCTGTCATGCCAAAACCTTCATCAAAACAAATTATTTTACATCAAATCAAATTCCTTCAAAATCTTCTTGACATCAATGACAACTTATACACTTGAGCAAATGCAATGTACCCAAAGTACCCAAAATTGCCAACACTCACAAATACTGGTTTCAACACATCTACATATCAACAACACATTTATTGGCTATCTACGACCTATCACTTCTAATTTTTTTGTTATATTCATAGTATGTGTCCAGTTTATAGGTCAACCTATGAATAATGTCTCAATTTGCATAGTGCCATGTGAATTCTATTTCTAGGCATAAAAACTATTCAAATTTCATAGGGTTACTCAAAAACCCCATATATATCACACCCAAAACCTCTGATTTTCATTTCTAAATAGTTTTGAGTATAAATACACCTCACACGACATCATTCCTATAATCACACGTAGTCAAGCATGTGAGAAAGCATACCTCAAGGAAGAGGTATTCTTTGCCCCTTCTAGTCATTATACTTCTTCCTCTCTCTCTATAGGGGAAGTTGATACACACAGTAGATCTCCCCATAGATTAAAACTTACTTCCCACACACACTGGATATCATTATGAGACTCCCACATCTTTAGGTGAATATATCCCATTCCTTCTCCATTTACCTTCACCTAACCCACCTTCTACATTTTGTAATCACATCATCTACACTTCTCCTGGACATTCACCTCCTATTTTTATGGTTGATGAGGAGATCACTCCTACCTCACCTACCTTGATGCATCCTTTCTTCCAAATTTGATCTCAATATTTGTTTGAGAATGATTCTTCCCTACTTAATCGCACTCTCCCCAAGGTCACCTCATTGGACCCTATCGTAGGGATTATTTCAAAACCCTCATATTCCACTCCAACCACGCAATCACCCTCATCAAAAATCCCTTTTCCATAGCCTCCTATAGATCCCTAATATGCATCTCTCACATCATCATGTCAGGATGCTTTTCAAGCACCACAACGCTTATCCTTCCAACAAAAACCCTTTGCATCCTTTCATAATAGATCACAACCACCTTCTCAACCACAATAATTTTTGTACAAACTACCTCAATAGACCTCATATCCCTTATCTGGTGAGACCACTTTCACCACACCACCTCCTCAGGCTTATACAATTAAAGCCCATGATAATTATCCCCCATTAACTCCACCTACATTCCACCACCCTAGAATGTATGGTGCACCACCCTCCATTCCACTCCCATATTCATTGGCACCCATATTTCACATACCTCCACCACATTTATTTTTAGATCCAACTCCTAGCTTCTTTCCCACCTATGACTCATGACCTATGTCTTATCCTACTAATTTTCTAGGATATTCTGTTTTGCCTACCTTTTTCATCCATCATGCTTCTATCCAGCTACAAGTGACATCTCTTGACACCTCATCTTACCCACCACCAACACCATTCATGCAGATAAAATTACCTCTACTAAAACTTGCCAGACCCACATTCTTCACAACACCCCCTTCATGGTCGTCATCTTCTATAATCCAACCACTATATTTGACCCTTATCCCATAGATATTGATTCAACAACTGCAAGTTCCACAACAACAATACTACTACCCTCAAAAAATGCCTACTATACCATAGGGTATCCCCTTATATTTGACCTCCTCTGCTATCCAATAGCCTCACCTATAGGTACCATTAGAATATTTCCCTTCCCCACATTGGGAATAATAATAACACTAGTATCCTCCAATTCACAAGCTCTATCTTACCCCACACAAACCTCCACACCCTTGAAACTTAAGCTTTAAATTATTCAAGATGAAGTTTAAGATGATAAACCTTAATACAACTAGTTATGGGCCATAAAAACCCACATATGATAAACTCTGCAATGAGCTAGTCCATCCTCCTGTTCCTATTCCTCCATACCCTTATCACTTTGAGATACAAAATTTTGATAAATACAGAGGCAAAGAGGATCCTCATGAACAAATCAATAACTATCATAGTTTTTTCATCTCTGCTCTCAAATAAGCCACATATATAGGGACCTACTCCATGGCCCTCGCCTACTCCCCATCCTCTCGTAACTATCATTACCACTGTACCTTAGCATGCAACTCAACTATATCCACCAAAATATCCTCTCACTCAGCATCCCTGGTCGCTATCACATGCTGCATCTTATGTACCTCTAACTTCAACTTCTCCCTCACCTCCATCATATCTATGGTCAGACAACACAAACCCTCTATCATCTTTGCATGTCTCATATCCATTACTACAAGCCATCCATGCAACTCAATGCACTATAGCTCCAAAGACCTCTACTATATGACATGCACCTGCTCTACCACCCCTAGTCTCTCTATCCAATCTCTCCGCTCAGCATCACTCACCATCTCCACATCTATTAACTTCTCATCCAAATCATGGTGTTGTCCTCTCCATGTCCCCAAGTCATCCATCCAACCTCTCTTGCTCTTCTAAATATACCCCTCCAACTGATGTACCCTCTTCTATAACATCCAAAACTCCTCATTCACATCCCTCTTCTCCTATTCCTTAAAGGGTATGTCTCCCATATCCCCCATGTCACCTAAACCTCCTATATAAATCATATCATTCATACCTACATCAATCTCGACATCCTCACCAACCCCCTCCATGGTCATTGTCTCCTCCATAGGCTACACCCTATCACTCATCGGTGCCTCTGCCACCCTCTTCACAGCTAAACTAGACGTACCACCTAGCTATCACTTCAACTAATAAAGAGGTATCTTTGTCTGTTCTCTCACCTCTCCTTGTACCCTATATCTAGTGCCTCTCGATGACCATACCTCTAGTGTAGGCACCTCACTACCTGGATGCACCCACCAATCGATCACTCTAGTATCTGCCTCCCAAATTTGAGTCACCCGTAAGACATCATACTATGGTGTCGTACCTACATCATTTAGATCTAAAATAATTATCGATGGATCCCTCTCATAAGTCCATGGTAATACTATGGGGTGACTCCCTCTATCACCTCGTTGCCTATAAATAATGACAAACACCTATGGGATATCTGACCATAGCCCAAATTACCACATCATCCTATTGAATCGAAAGAATTTTACATAGTAGGAATATCACCCCACTACCCATCACCCTTGATTGATGGCTCGCAACTACTCTTCATCACTCTATTATACCATACCACCCTTCTAGGGCCTCCACTTAATATACTTGGGATCCAAATCCCCAAACTTCATCCTACAAAACAAATGATCACCATCATGCAACCTATTCATCCCCTTCTCCTCATCCATCGACCACCTCAATGCATATGGTAGGTGAGTCTTCCACTCCAAATGAGCATCATAGGGCAACATCACTGGTCACTCTATCTTTATATGCTCCCACGCCCACACCTATAACAAAGGACTCTAACTCAACCCTTTTCATCCCACACACACCATATCATGTAACTCCCTATAGACATGCACCAATAGCGTAGGTGCCCATGCAAACACAACATTGTGCTTGTGGAAATTTTTTCCAATTGCAAATTCCCCATTATTTTCAATTGAAAACCCTATCTTGTAAAGAAATAAACATTTTTCCAAGGTTCCTTCACTTAATGTGTGTTTATATGTTATGAAAATATATCAAATAAGTGCTTCGAATACCTTTTTTATTTATAAATAACTGTTAACAAGGGGCCTGTGTTGGCAATATTTAATTTTGATATGCTATTGATTATTCATGAAACTTAATGAAATGATGAGTGAATTGATTTTTATGTTGCTTTAAACATAAAAGAAAATGATCCAAATGATAAACCTTGAAATATAATAATATTTGAAAACCCTTTTAAATTAACCCCTTTTTATAAAATTCCAATTTTGTAAAGGGAAATTTTTACGTAACATTTGAATTGTGAATAAACATAAAACCCTAATTATAAATTTTAGACTTTATAATATTGAGATTAGGTTTTATAACAAATTTCAATTAAATTTAATGTTTACTCATTCAAATATAAATTTACATAATATTTTAATGGTGAATAAACATGAAATCCTAATTATAAAGTTTAGAGTTTATAATATTGAAATTAGGGTTTATAACACATTTCAATTAAATTTAATGTTTATTCATCCAAATATAAATTTACATAATATTTGAATGGTGAATAAACATGAAACCACAATTATAAAGTTTAGACTTTATAATATTGAAATTAGGGTTTATAACACATTTCAATTAAATTTAATGTTTATTCATCCAAATATAAATTTACGTAATATTTGAATGGTGAATAAACATGAAATCCTAATTATAAAGTTTAGACTTTATAATATTGAAATTAGGGTTTATAATTTCAATAAAATTTAACGTTTATTCATCCAAATATAAATTTATGTAATATTTGAATGGTGAATAAACATGAAACCCTAATTATAAAGTTTAAAACTTTATAATATTGAATTAGGGTTTATAAATCGAACTTTGAAATTAAAATAAAATAAAAATATTAAGGTAGAAAAATAAAATGAAATAAAATTTAATCTACAGGCTACACAACATAAACACAACTCTTCTGGAATTCAAATCCAATCTATACTGATCAGAATTAACTCAATCTAATATAGATCAAATGCTATCTTCTATGGAATTTAAATAAAGGGAAATATATCAAATTATTTAATCAATTAAAACACCACTTGCATGTGTATTTTAACAAAAATAATTTGATATATAACTTTAGATCTCACAATAAATTTTCTCCAAAAGCTTCTATTCTCATTATGTAAAACCCTATGCAACCTATCCTTTGTTTCTCCTCTTCAATTCATCCTCTCTGCAAAGTTTCTGACCCATTTTTATTGGTTTCCAATGGCCTATATATAATTTAACATTGTGTTCATTCTACAATTTAAAATAGATTGTATAACCGTATTATTCTCTTTGCTTTTTAGTCCTTTTTTCATTCATTCATATTGAAAACCTGCAAAACCAACATAATTTTTTTTATAATAATGTACTTTAAATATTTTAATTAAAACATTTATTATACACCTTGAAATAAAAACATTCAAAATTGTTGGGTTTCATAGAGTAGTGTAAACTAAAAATGCAGCAAAATACATGACAAACACACACATATGGACACAAGAATTTTATCGTGGTTCAGCATAATACCTACATCCACCAACAAGTCTTTCTATTATTAATTACAAAAAAGAATTTTCAATGCTCCAATATTTTACAACAGCGGACCATTGTGCTCTCATGGCACTTGCTCTCCTGGTGGTGCTCTCCTGCACTCGCTCTCCTGGTGGTTCTCTCCCGACACACAAACACAATGCACTCATTTTGAATGCATCAATTTAAGGTTCTTACATAGCCAAACAAATTTCCTTAAAAAATCTCATGCACGGTTACACATTTAATTTGGTTGCAATTATTTGCATTTAATATTTACAACTCCACATTGAAAAGGATCACAACTACTGTAACTGTTACAAAGACTTTATTAGAACAGGCTCTACCACCTTAACAATCTCCCACTTGGAGACTATTTACAATAGCTCCACTACTATTGCAATAGCTGAAGAAGACTCTCTAGCCACTCGAGGAAAGGACCTCCTCCAAAACAACTCCACCACTGCTACATTTTTTGAAGATCATATTCAAACCACACTGAGGATATTCACCTCCTCTAGATTGTTCTTACACCAATGCTTTGCACCACCACACAGGATTAGTGTCAACCTCATAATTTCTCCTGTGATCAACAAGCAACAAGAAAATCTACATTTTCTTTTCTTCATTGCTCCCACTGCTTCATAAATCTCCTAGTTTTCCACGGTCAAGAACAATATATTGAAAACCCCTTTCCAATTCCAAGCTATATACAAAACTAATGAAGAGATAGAGCAAAGAGAAGTGATCAGTTTCTCTTGCTACATATCCGATTTCCCTAAGTCATGAATATGAGCTCAAACCGATTGCATGTACCAGCAACCCATATCCTTCTTTTGCCATGGATATTGAAATTATGCCCTCCATAACTACCACTGTTGCCATCTGGTAACCCTCCTCAACACTCCAAGTCTCTACACCTACAGATAGGAGCATCGAAAATATTTTCACTAAAGAAAAAAAAAACTAACCATAGATAGTATTGTCCAATATGTAAACATGGAACTGCAGCCGACTTGCTCTACCAATATATCTTATGCTGGTCAAATCTCCATGCAATGCCATTCACTGTAGAAATTCTCCCACACCAAGGCTAGACATCACATAAGATGTCATTCACCATGAGCTATTTTCTACGTGAATGAAAGCTTTTCCATGACCACGATGTGATCGAGGAAGATGAAGAAGTCCTCCATGTCATTATGCTACACATGTAGAAATTGAGGCCCTTCACCATCTCATGCCACTCACGCAGATATCCTCTGCTCGAAGCCCTCACTGCATAGCATAAAAGAGCCACTTCTTCAAGTCCATGCATTCCTACGTAAAAAAAAAATTGCCTCAACCACCCTGGCGCACACATGGTATTCTATCGGCTACCTCCAATTGGACAAACCCCAACGTGCATTGAGCGACATCCCATTTCATGTTCCTTCCTCACCACCTGAGATCCCCATTCTCTTCTCTCAAGCAATGGTCCATTGACCTGCGAGGAGAATCACGAATTGAAAGATCCACAGACTATGTCCAATATCATAGCATCATACAATTGGAAGCACAACAGTGAGTCCTCCTTCCATCCATCAGCTCCAAGAATGGTAAACACCATTGGTTTCAACAAGCCATGAGCCCTAACCTTTTAGAAAATCGCTCTCTCTCTCTACAGCCTCAACTCCCACTCAAATTGAAGACTCTCACACCCAATATTTAGCTTTGATACCACTTTTTGGGTTTTCATAGAGTAGAGTAAACTAATAACACATAAAAATACATGACAAACATACACATAATGACACAAGAATTTTAATGTGGTTCGGCATAATACCTACATCCACCAACAAGTCTTTCTATTATGAATTACAAACAAACATTTTCAATGCTCCAATATTTTACAACAATAGACCACCGTGCTCTCATGGCACTTGCTCTCCTGGTGGTTCTCTCTTGCACTTGCTCTCCTGGTGGTGCTCTCCCAGCACACACACTGCACTCATTCCAAATGCATCAATTTAAGGTGCTTACACAATAAAACAAATTTCCTAAAAAAATCTCATGCACGGTTACACATTTAATTTGGTTGCAACTGTTTGCATTTAATATTTACAACTCCACATTGGAAAGGATCACAACTACTGTAACCATTACAAAGACTTTATCATAATAGGCTCCACCACCTTAACAAAAATGAACTTTAAATATTTTAATTAAACTTTAAAATGAAAGATTTAAAATATTAAAATTATGTACTTTAAATATTTTAATTAAAACATTTACAATACACTTTGAAATAAAAACATTCAAAATGAACTTTAAATATTTTAATTAATATTTAAAATTAATGATTTAAAACATTAAAATTATACTCTAAAGTATTTTATTTAACGATTTTAAATGATTTATTTTAAACATTAAAATTAAAAGTTTTTAAAATTAAAACATTTAAAATCACATTTATCAAGTCTTAAATTTTTCAAAAGAGGCCCAACAAAATATGAAATAAAGTAAAGAAAGACTTTATTTTTAATAAAACAATCAATATCATGAAAATTAAAATATCAAAATCTCAAAATTTTCAGTGGGTCCCCAATTTTGAGGAAGTTGTGAAGTGTTCACAACAAATGACAACTCTACTGGAAAATGTTCCTGAATATTTTGGACTTAAGAACCCAATTCTGAAACCAATAAAACCCAAAAATCAAAAAAATAAGTATTAATGATATCCAAATAATGTGAATAGATAATTTCAAAATAGAACAACCGAATCATTTGCCTATGCTCAGTGTGTGTTCTGTGATTCATTTGTCTTCCTAAAACTATTTAAATTTCATTATAAGTTTTGCAGTTAGGCTTATAAAATTTTCTCATTAAGTATACCTCTACATTGCTCCACTGCTATTCAAGCTTGTTTAGCTCCAGTGGAGGTAACTCACTCTCTTCAAGACATTGATCTACTACTAGTGAGACATTTATAGCCCCGATAGAGGTTATCTAAATCACCCAAATATTAGATAAATTTTGCATTTTTGTATCTTTTCTTTACTTCAGTCTAGACATAGATCTACTGCCATTTAGGCATCTATATCCCCGATGAAGGTTATCTAGAGTATGGTTACTGATTTAAAATTAATTTCCCTTGTATTTACTTTGCTTTTTTTTATCAAGCTTTATATCGCTTTGCAAAATTTACCTTCCACCAAGGTTAGAGATCAAGTAAGGCTAAAAATTGAGTATCTTAGATCTTCACCTTAACCTGCAAAACTATAACTTCATCCTTCAATATTTCAAGGAATTTTTCTTTAATGTGATGCAATATCTATGGATCTTTGACAAAATGGCTTGATTATTTTAAATTTTACTATCTTGATCCAAATTCATAAAGATACATACTAACAATATTACTTTCCTTTTCTTCAAGTTTCATATGATTTCAAAAATAGGTAATTTATCTTGAGTGACACAGGAAAAAGTACCAAAAAAATTCATCAAATGTTTATTGTAACTACCACAACTACCTCAATCAAGAAACAACACCAAAACCTACAAAAATTTAAACAACAAAATGATAACATGAATTGAAATCCAAAATTTGGCATAAGCCAATTTTATTGAAAACCATAATAAAAACAACACCAAAATTTTACAATGAAAATAAACACACAAACAATGATTAACAAAATCACAAAACCACAAGTTATATACAAGCAAAACTAATAAGAAAATAATAACTTGCTCCCTAAACTTGAAAATACTAACAAGAAAACCAAAAGTAAAATATTACGAAACAGAAATTATGCTCAAAAATAAAACAAAAAATACAATAACCAAAATGCTATTTACAAAAATATACACTATGTACAAAATGATGCCAAATTTATGCTATCACTTGCCTTGATCCCAAAAATGATTGCCACACTGTAAAAGATATATATTATTGTATGTATGCCAAGTTTTACATAACTCCAACCAAAAGAAGATTGGGCCCAACAATATAAAAAACTTCATTTTACCTTTCTCATACCACCGATTTGATTCAAGTTTATAAGCAATTCCATGTTTAGGATTTGATTCATGAAACTTACAATTGAATACATGATTTTAGACTATCTTTTGCTTATTCAATGAGATGCAACTTTAAAAATCTGATTTTTCACTTTGACTTAAGTTTTCATTTTCATAAGCATATAAACTTATTTCAAATAAGAGGCATCATATGAAAATTTTAAAGCAAAGTCATCATCTATGTCTTTAGGCCAATCATATTCATATAACAATTTGCAAGCACTTAGGATATTTATAAAATGAGAATCATTATAAGTTTCTATCCTAGACTGAATTGTCAATTGTTGATGAACTTGGTTCAAAAACTCAAGCGCATCTACTTATCTTTCATTTAACAAAGCAATATCATTAGTGGTGTGAATAGAAATTCATTCTTGTTCTTTATTAACCTTCAATGGTATTTTATCATCAATAACATTTGAATCCAATAAATAATTATGCAAATTTTTACTTGATTCTTGAATGTTTAGACACAAAGGATGATATTCTACCTTTTGTACACTTTCATTTACCGCTACTTGGTGAGCCATTCTAATATTTTATTTTTCTTCATGGTCACTATCACCATCATCATCTTGCATCCCTTTACCTTCGCCAATATCCTATTTTTTAAACACACCAAAATTAGGCACCCAATAAAAAATATGTTCATCCTTTTCAAACCATAGATCTTGTTGGTCAAACAAATCAATATTTTCTTTAGGATGAATAGAAAATTCTAATTCTTTGTTAACCACCCATGGAGTTTCTTCATTTGAATCTTCAAAATAATCATGGGAACTTGTACCTAAATTTTTAGTATTCGAGAATGAAAGAAAATATTTTACCTCTTCTTCATCTAAAACAAATGAATCATAAGAAAATTTTACCATTTCTTCCCTTTATGTTGCAACAATGTGTTCTACAAACTCATGTTCAAAATGATCAAATTTTGAAACTTTCTCTATTTTTGAAATTGGCACATCATTTTCTGATTGTATAGGAATTACAAGATCTTCATGCGAGATAGAGGTTTCAACATCCTGCATATCAAGTGAAATAGAAATTTCATCAGTAGGATTGTGAGAAAAAAATAATTCTTCATATCTTACCCAACCATTATAATAATTATCTTCCTATAAAATTTGATGAAATTGCATCCCTTATTTCATTTCTTTAAATTCAACAATTGACTGCTTTTCAAACTCATCTTCATCCACTTTTGAGGGCTTAATTATTTCTAAAATTGGATCAACTCTTGCATTTAATTTTCTATGATTATCCCAATCCTCATTTGTAAATAATGACTCTAAATATTTCATTTCTAGTGAGTCACTATTTGAAACACATTGACTTTCTTGATCATTTGTTGTAATTGTTTCATTCTCTATGGAAGGTTCTAATATATCATATGTTTCAAAGCCAATGTCTACTAATGAGGATTATTGTAATCGAGAACATCAAAATGTAGATAGGCATGAGTATTCATATATTGGAGAAGTCCTAGCTAATGGTGACCATTTCACAATGACCCCAAATTTGGGGACCCAACATAAATTTTTGAATATTTTCGAAATTTTGGTTTTCTTTGAGTGACGGTTTGATAGATTTCAAGGTTTAGGGTTGGTTAATGTACCCTTGTCTTCTTTTTATTTGTTGAATGCTTGGTTAAGTTTATGATACTTTTTTTAGTTGATTTCAAAAGTTTGAATTAAGCTAATTATGTATTTGAAATTAACTAAATCAAATTTGAATAAAGAAAGAAGAGAAAATAAAAAATAATAGTAGTAAAGAAATTTATTTATATGTTCATATAAATAAATATGTATAATAAATTGAAAAGAAGTATTTAGTTCCAATAGGTGCTTCCTTTAGTTTTAAAAGTAGTACTTTATGTTAGTTTTTAAATTCAATAAAAATGTAGTGTTCTAAGTTTTAATAATACTTTAGTTATAATTTCAATTTCGGAGTTGGTAGCTTATATTTTGGAATATAAATTGTTCAATTAGGTAAAATTGATTTAAAAGGTTTGTGTTAGTGTTTGCAGGATTCAAATTGGAGTGTAATACTTGATGACATGAAATTCGAGAGGAAAGCTACAAGAGGAGCACAACAAGCAAACAAACTTTGAGAGGTGCACTTAATAGACGACAACACACTAGATAATAAATTTCATGGAAGCTATAAATCAGTGGTTTGGTTAAGCAATTAGGTGGCAATGGTTACCCCATTCAGACCATGGTCATTGGTACCATTTAAGAAATTTGATGATGAAGAGTTGTAGGAATAAAGTTTATTGATGCAGTTGTGTAGGTATCTACAATAGGATTTCAAATAACAAAGTTCACAATGGAGGATGCCTTGATGTGGACAATGGCAAATAGACTAAAGTACCAGTGGATTACACTATGTATGATGGATTGTATAGTAACAAAATTGACGTTAAATGATAAACAACACTAGGAAGCAATAGTGAAGCGAATAGGAATTTGAAGCATATGACTACTTTGTGGTAGTAGTATATAGCTTAATTTTTTAAAATTGTTTCCTCTTACCGTGGCTTGCAACTTACCAAGCATAGTGTAAATAATATTATTTGTTATGTGTTATTGATGAGCACTGTTTTACAGGTATTTTAGTCAAGTTATACGAATATGACAGTGGTAGATGGGCTTCAATGCATAAGTGAGACAGAGGTGAGAAAATGAACTAAAATTGAACAAAAAAAAAAATGAAAATGGTGTGGTATCTAGAGTGAAGCAATGCCTTCATTTTGGTGTAGACCTTGCTTTTGAATTTTATTGATCCTAAAAAAGTGATAAACAAAAGCTGGACAAAGTGTTGAGAACACTATCCAAGGACGGGTGCATATAGGAACAATAAATTTGGCAGATGAGTGATCTAATATACAGAATTGAAAAAGAAATTTTTGGAAGAACATGAAATGTTTCATTTGTTAAAATCAACAGGAGGATATAGACATATGGTGGTTACCATGATTAACCCAAGGCATGTATATTTACAATATATCAAAAAATAGATTGTTGAATATTTTATATTTTGAAACACTAGGCAAATAGCAAAAATTCAAAAGGAATGGGCAGTTATTTATGTATAGAGGATGAAAATGCATACAACTAATATGGACGTAATGAGGGTGTTTACCTTGCTCTATGAGTATGATGCAGTGCGAATCTTCAAAGTGGTGGTAATATTCGATAATTTGCAATGATAAGATTTCTTATTCTCCATGAATATCACGGTGATATAACCACATGATTGCACAGTTTACATCGAGGAAGTAAATTTATGCTAAATGGAATTGTAAAATAATTGAGTACAATATTGTTCATATCTACAAAAGACAATGTATATGAGCATTTTGGTTTTCATAGGTTATCAACAGGTAACGGGGTAAATATTTGGATGGAAAAAGCATTATTGTGAATCGTGTTCAGGTTAGCAACAGTAATGTAAGTTTTTTAGGAATTTGAACGCAACTATGGAAATTTTTGTGAATAATTTGAATGCATTATTGATGGTCTTGAGTGATCTGACGGAGGAAGCTTGAAAACAGAGTTTTAAAGATGCGCAGTGAATAACATAATGATTTTTGATAGCACTGATTCTTCCACCATGGCCTCTTAGAAGCGGTCAAAATGTGTTTCATCTGTGAACACATGAGCAACATTGTAATGGAGATCGTTCAAAAAGTACCAGTAAAAAAAGAGGTATTAAATCGGAACGAAATTTAGTGCAGATGAAAATTGATCGGCAAGTATTGGATGCTGAAAAAATATGGAAGTTTTTAATGAGATATCACAATACTAAGCAAACCGAAGGTAGTGGCAGCTACTTTCATGAAAAATGAAAGGGGTGTTACTTGTGAGTTATCCACGATAATAACAATGCTACTTTTATTTTTTTATTTGTCAAAGTGACATTCCATCAAAGAATAATTTAGACGGATAGCTAGATGTTGATATAAGCTGGTTCACTATGACAAATAAAGGTGGTAGTGGAGATTATGAAAGTTATTTGTGATACATATTGGGCTAGAATCTAGTAATGGTATTTTCATGATACTGGTGATTCACAGATGTGTTAGAAAAATAAACCCAGATTTCACGCCTGTGCCCAACTGTGCTGCGAACCTTGGGCGAAACCGGATTGCGCTCCAGACATGGGCGAAGTCGGACTGCGCTGTCGCAGTCCGGGATCCCGGCAAAAGTGTGACATGACGTCACACCTACCTTCTGACAGATTTGACACCTGACAGATCCGATCTCCGCAGGAGTTAATGCCCAGTCGGCGTTTGTCAGAAACCCTAGATGAGGGTCGGTCCGAGGATAACCCTTATCCGGAGCTGTCAGAGGATAAACCTTATCCTCCTCTCCCCGCGGCTATAAAAGGGCAGTTCGTGTCTTCAAAAAAAAGGAGAAGCAGTGCATGTGTGAGAGAAGTTCGTGAAAGAAGAAGCGAAGAATAGAGCAGAGAAAGAAAGCAGAGCAATTCAGTGAGCAGTGTGGCTTAGCTGATTAATGTCCGAGTAGTAGACTCGACATTTCCCCTGTTTTGTTTATCCTGCAGCGTAGCCTGCAGATGTTGTTATTTCCTCGGTTGAGGAATTTTTTGTAACCCTAGTTGTTCATATGAATAAAGTTTGTTGTTTGTGTTAGGCATCTTTAGGGTTTGCAGTTTGTTGTTCTCTATTCCGGTTATTCTCTCCTCTCATACGGGTGTTGCCAAGCCAGGCAAACCCAGCGGCAGCCGCGAAAGAAGAAGAAGAAGAAGTAGGCCAGAGTGGCCAAGTCTGAAGCAGCTCGAGTGCGCGAGAGAAGTCTGAAGTCGGCCGCAGTCCGCACTTCACCCAGCGCAAGTCCGTCGGCTGACCGAAGTGCAAACTTCGCCCAGTTTCGGGCGAAGTCAGTTAGCAGCCCCGAAGAGCGAACTTCGCCCAGTTTCGGGCGAAGTCCGGCTGTAGCCCCGAAGTGCAAACTTCGCCTAGTTTCGGGCGAAGTCCGACTGCGGCCCCGAAGTGCGAACTTCGCCCAGTTTTGGGTGAAGTCCGTCAGTGCAGTCGAAGTGCGCACATCGCCCATTCTTGGGCGAAGTCCATCGACGCAGCCGAAGTGCACACTTCGCCCATTCTTGGGCGAAGTCCGTCGGCGCCCCGACGTTCGCACTTCGCCCATTCTTGGGCGAAGTCCGTCGAAGCCCCTGACTCGCGCTGTGCTTTCCAAACAGTGCCGTGCAGACTTCGGCAATTAAAAAAAAAAATAGATCGCTCCTTCAAATTGGTATCAGAGCTGATAGTGTCGTGACACGGAGATAGAAGCATGGCTTTCGAGAGAAACTCGTTGTAGTTGCAGATCCCATGATTTAACGGTAAGAACTATGATTACTGGAGAATCCAAATGAAGATCTTATTCGGATCTCAGGAGCTATGGGAGTTAGTCGAGAACAGCTACCCAGAACTGGTAGATGCAACAGCATTGGCCGCCCTCTCTCAAGAAGATAAGGATCTGTTGAAAGAGCACAAGAAGAAGGACCAAAATGCCCTCTTCTACATCATGCAAGCGGTTGAGGAGACCATCTTCCCATAGATTACATCAGCCACCAAGGCCAAGCAGGCCTGGGAAACCCTAGCAAGTTCATATCAGGGCACCAACAAAGTGAAGTTGGTGAAACTACAGATGCTTAGGAGAGAGTTTGAGAACCTACAGATGAGTGAGTTTGAGTCGATGAGCGACTTCTTCACCCGGACAACAGAAATTATCAACCAAATGTGGTTGAACAAAGAAAATGTCCAGAGCCAGAGAATCGTGGAGAAGATTCTCAAAAGTCTTCCTGCGAAGTTTGACTCGGTTGTGATAGCAATCGAAGATTCAAGGGATTTGACAACCCTCTCGATAGATGAACTCATGGGTTTCTTGCAGACCCATGAATAGAGGCTGAGCCGCTCAACTCAGTCTTCTTTGGAGCAAGCCTTCAAAGCACAAGTCTCAGTCCGAGATAGTGGCAGACAAGACTCCCACCACAACGCTTCTAGTTCTCAAGGAGGAAGAGGCAGAAGCAGACATGGGAGAAGGAACAAGCAATGAGGGAGTTCAAACCCTCAAGACACTGAGCCAAGTTGCAACTTTCATCAACAAGGAGGAAGAGGCACTGGCAGAAATCAGCAAGGTGGCTCTCAGCAGAAGAAGGACATGTCAAAGGTCCAATGCTACTACTGCAGCAAGTTTGGCCATTATGCCACACAATGTAGAAAGAAGATGGTGAACAAGAATCAACAGCAAGCCCATTATTCGAAGGAACCCAAAAATGTGGTAGGAGGAAATGTGCTGCTGACTTGCAGTATTGAAGAGGAGAGCAAGAAAAACATCTGGTATCTTGACAGTGGTTGCAGCAACCATATGACTGGGAATAGGGAGATGTTCTCACAACTGGATGAAATAGTCCAGTCTGAAGTCAAGATGGGGAACAACATCAAAGTTCCTGTGATGGGGAAAGGAAAGATCCTCATCCGCACCCGGCACGGTGATAGAAAAACAATTCAATATGTTTTTTATGTGCCTAGGTTGAAGCACAATCTGCTAAGTGTTGGACAACTTGTGTAGAAGGGGCACACTGTACTGTTCAAAGATGGTGTTTGTTCCATCAGAGACAAAGTCCATGGACAAATAGCAACTGTGTCCATGATGAAAAACAAAATGTTTCCACTGCAGATTCAGAATGAATCTTTGATGTCTCTAAGTGCAGTTGAGAAGGATGCTACCTGGCTATGGCATCTTAGATTTGGTCACCTAAGTTTTAGTGGCCTGAATCTACTGCACAAGAAGCAAATGGTGAAGGGTTTACCCCTTATAGAGCAACCAAACCAAGTTTGTGAAGGTTGCCTGGTCGGCAAGCAGCACAGGGATGCATTCCCTATAGGGCAGTCTTGGAGAGCATCACGGCCTTTGGAGCTGGTGCACTCAGACATCTATGGTCCCATGCAGACCACCTCATATGCCGACAATAAGTATTTCCTGACCTTCATTGATGACTTCAGCCGAAAGACTTGGATTTATCCAATCAAGTTGAAGTCAGAAGCATTTGCAAGGTTTAGGGAGTTCAAGGCTCTAGTTGAGAAATAGAGCGGTTATTATGTGAAGACTCTCAGAACTGATGGAGGTGGAGAGTACATCTCCAAAAAATTCCATAACTTCTGCAAGCAACATGGAATTCGGAGGCAGTTCACTGCCAGATACACGCCGCAGCAAAATGGCATAGCTGAGAGGAAGAACAGAACAATCATGGAGATGGCACGGAGCATGTTGAAGGCAAAAGGTTTGCCACATGAGTTCTGGGCAAAAGTTGTAAGTTGTGCAGTTTATCTGCTAAACCGATGTCCCACCAAGAGTGTGAGGGACAAAATTCCAGAGGAAGCCTGGAGCAAGTTGAAGCCAAGTGTGGCTCATTTGCGAGTTTTTGGGTGCATAGCATATGCACATGTTCCAGATGAGAAGCGGCAGAAGCTGGATGACAAAGCTGAAAGATGCATCTTCACAGGGTACAACGAACCATCAAAGGCATACAGGCTATACAATCCTATGACAAAGAAACTTGTCATCAGCCGAGATGTGAAGTTCTTGGAGGATGAAGTCTGGAACGGGAATTCAAAGACTGGTCAGTCTGAACCAGCAACTGTTGAATCTGTAGACTTGGAGGAAGACAGTGTCCAACCACCTGTGCCTTCAAGCAGCAACAGTGGTGCCAGCAGTAGCACACCCTCATCATCCCGGTCACCTCCACTTGCAAGCAGAATTCAAAACCTGAGGACTCCTGCAAAGACTCGGAGCTTGCAAGACATCTATGAGGTAACCCGTAATCAATTAGATGAAGATTATTCTAATTTTGCTCTCTTTACTGAATGTGATCCAGTGGAGTTTGAAGAGGCAAGTCAGAATCACAAATGGGTGAATGCAATGGATGAGGAGATAGCAGCCATTGAGAAGAATGAGACATGGCAGCTAACAGATCTTCCAACACGAAAGAAGACCATTGGGGTCAAGTGGGTATATAAAATGAAGTTTAATGCCCAAGGAGAAGTTGATAGGCATAAGGCCAGATTAGTGGCGAAAGGCTACAAGCAGAAGTCAGGAGTTGACTATCATGAGGTGTATGCACTTGTAGCCCGACTTGACACAGTCATAATGATTCTGGCACTCATAGCTCAGAAAGGATGGAGCGTGTACTATATGGATGTCAAGTCTGCCTTCCTCAATGAAGTGTTGGAAGAAGAGGTCTACATAGACCAGCCGCTCGGTTATGAAATACAAGGGCAAGAAGGCAAAGTCCTGAAATTGAAGAAGGCCCTGTATGGGTTGAAGCAAGCACCCAGGGCATGGTACATCCGTATTGACGGCTATTTTTAGGAGAATGGGTTTCAAAAATGCCCATATGAGCACTCCCTGTACATGAAGACAAATGCAACAAGTGAGCTCATCATCGTCTTCCTGTACGTAGACGATTTGATATTTACTGGCAATAGTAGCAGCCTATTTGCATAGTTTAGAATAGCCATGAAGTTCGAGTTTGAAATGACAGACATGGGGCTGATGAAATATTTTCTCGGCATTGAAGTTGACCAATCAGCAGATGGCATCTTCATTTCTCAGGGCAAGTATGTGAAGGATGTCCTGAAGTGCTTCAAGATGGAGGACAGCAAACCTGCCATCACACCTGTAGCCACAGGTTTGAAGCTGAGCAAGTTGGATACAGGGAGGTCTGTAGATCCAACCTTGTTCAAGAGGCTAGTTGGCAGTCTGATGTACTTGACTACAACTCGACCAGATCTGATGTTCAAAGTTAGTCTAATCAGCCATTTCATGGAGACTCCGAAGGACATGCACTGGCAAGCAGGCAAGAGGATCTTGCGCTATGTCAGTGGGACACAAAACCATGGCCTATTTTATGCCAGACGGGACTAGTTGGAGCTAGTGGGCTTCACAAACAGTGACTGGGCTGGCAGTATTGACGATCAAAAGAGCACCTCCAGGTATGCTTTCCATATCATATCAGGGGCAGTCTCATGGACATCCAAGAAGCAACCCATTGTTTTGTTGTCCATAGCCAAAGCAGAATATGTCACCGCCACAACATCCGCATGCCAAGCAGTATGGCTGCGAAGAGTTTTGAGTGAACTATACAATCCTTTGGAAGGCAAGACAATAATTTTTTGTGACAACAATTCGGCCATTGCACTGTCAAAGGATCCCGTGTTCCATGGTCGGACGAAGCACATTGATATTCGTTATCACTTCATCAGAGAGTTGGTGAAGTTTGGAGAAATTCATCTGCAATTTTGCAGATCCAAGGAGCAGTTGGTAGATATTTTCATGAAGCCTTTGAAGGAGGAAGACTTCAGCAGATTGTGAGAGCAGCTTGGAGTCAAAGTGCTTGTGAAATCAGGTTTAAAGGAGGGTGTTAGAAAAATAAACCTAGATTTCATGCCTGTGCCCAACTGCGCTATGAACCTTGGGCAAAATCGAATTGCGCTCCAGACATGGGTGAAGTCGGACTGCGCTATCGCAGTCCGGGATCCCGACAAAAGTGTGACATGACGTCACACCTACCTTTTGACAGATTTGACACCTGACAGATCCGATCTCTACAGGAGTTAATGCCCAATCGACATTTGTCAGAAACCCTAGATGAGGGTCGGTCCAAGGATAACCCTTATCTAGAGCTGTCAGAGGATAAACCTTATCCTCCTCTCCCCGTGGCTATAAAAGGGTAGTTCGTGTCTTCAGACAAAAATGAGAAGTAGTGCGTGTGTGAGAGAAGTTCATGAAAGAAGAAGCAAAGAATAGAGCAGAGAAAGAAAGCAAAGCGATTCAGTGAGCAGTGTGGCTCAGCTGATTAATGTCCAAGCAGCAGACTCGACATTTCCCCTATTTTGTTTATCCTACAGCGTAGCCTACAGATGTTGTTATTTCCTCGATTGAGGAATTTTTTGTAACCCTAGTTGTTCATATGAATAAAGTTTGTTGTTTGTGTTAGGCATCTTTAGGGTTTGCAGTTTGTTGTTCTCTATTTTGGTTATTCTCTCCTCTCATATAGGTGTTGCCAAGCCAGGCAAACCCAGCGGCAGCTACGGAAGAAGAAGTAGTAGGCTAGAGTGGCCAAGTCTGAAGCAGCTCGAGTGCACGAGAGAAGTTTGAAGTCGGCTGCAGTCCACACTTCACCCAACACAAGTCCGTCGGCTGACCAAAGTGCAAACTTTGCCCAGTTTCGGGCAAAGTCAGTTAGCAGCCCCGAAGAGTGAACTTCGCCCAGTTTCGGGCAAAGTCCGGCTGCAGCCCCGAAGTGCGAACTTCGCCCAGTTTCGGGCAAAGTCCGGCTATGGCCCCGAAGTGCGAACTTTGCCTAGTTTTGGGTGAAGTCCGTCGGCGCAGCCGAAGTGCGCACTTCGCCCATTCTTGGGTGAAGTCCATCTGCATAGCCAAAGTGTGCACTTCACCCATTCTTGGGCGAAGTCCGTCGGTGCCCCGACGTTCGAACTTCGCCCATTCTTGGGTGAAGTCCGTCGGAGCCCTCGACTCATGCTGCGCTTTCTGAACAATGCCATGCAGACTTCGGTGATTAAAAAAATATAGATCGCTCCTTCAAGATGGTGATTTTGTCTTTTACAACCCCATTCTCCTATGTTAGAATAAACAACCTGGTGGTTCCTTCTTTCTTTGCAAGTAGGTAGATGTTTGGATGAGCATGTAGCATGAAATTTAAGTGGTGATATGGAGTTAAAATAAAAATTCGCACGATTTTTGTAGGTGACTTATTTGTTTGGAGAGGGCCAATTTGGGGTGTTTTTATCGATAAGTGTGTACATGTTATGGATGTGATCATCAACATGAATGGATATACCAGCATGGAATTATACATGTTTTATGTCAACAATGGTTTCTATGTTTGGAGATCATTTACACAGCATCCATCGAATGGGAAAAGAATTTCATAGATAAATAGGCATCGACATTAATTTACATATTGCTTGGCTAGTAATAATATGAAATATGTGATTAAAGAACAACAAGTTCAGGTTGTAAAGCTTTAAAAATATTAACACAGTATTCCATGGACGATTATGGGAACTGATAATATTACTAGACCTTAACAGGTTCAAAATGATTTGCTTCTTAATAATATATGGTCTAATATATACAAAAGGTTTTATTAAAAGAATATTTAATGAAGCCATCCCTGCCAAAAATAAAAGGATTTAAATAATTAAAAATACGCAAACATCCTTATAATGGGCTTTGGAAACTAACTTTATTGAAAAAAAAATTAAAAATATGTTACGAAAGTTGTTCTAAATATGGTTACGGAATAAGAAATGGAATGAATGAATTTAGCAACTAAATATGGAATAGAAAGAACTAAATTGATTGAAGCATAATTTGAGGGATTTTTCAATGAAAAGAGGAGAATTTATTTAAAGAAAATATGATGGAAGTGAAGGAGAAAATTTTGGAAGAAGCGTCAGAAGAGAAAGCAAGTTGCAGGTTACAGAGAGGTGGATACAAAGTTTTGACAGAGACTTCTAGAGATGCACTATAAAGTTTGATCATTAAATACATTAATTTTATTATGTTGAAGCAAGCATAAATGGTGTTTCATAGGGTTAATGAAATTAATGTGTTTTTTTCAATCTTCCAGCCCTTTGAAATCTCCCATTTCTGCCCCCAAAGATGATGTCAACAAAGAGCAGAGAAGGGGAAGACCGTCCAATGCAGAAAAGATTGCCAAAGCAGCTAAGCTTGAAGCGGCTGATGGATCTGTGCCTACCTCCTTGGGCCCTACTTCCGAACAACCCATTCATCAAGATTTGGATGAGGTTAGACCTAAACTTACTTCGTCTCAAGGGAGAGGCAAAGGTCGCAAAGCAAATCCCAAGTCAAATCGATGAAGTTTGTCTCCTAGAATTTCATAGGCCTCAATGGAACTGCCAAACAGAGGACTGTCAAGTTGGTGAGAAAAAACCTAAAACCAAATATCATGTTTCTTCAAGAATCTAAACTGGATGAGAACAACAGCAATCAAGTTTGCAAGTTAATTTGGGAAAATAGCAATTTCGTCTCTTTCCCCTCCTCTGGGGCCTCCGAGGGCCTCCTTTGTGGGATCCGACAACTATTGATGGGAGAGTCCTTTCAGTCTCTGACAAAACCATCAACATTTTGTTCACTAACAAAGTCACCAACCTTCAATGGATTGCCACCAATGTCTATGGACAAAACAGTCCTATCAACAGAAGATTGTTGTGGGATAACATTACCGCAATGCGCAACAACTTTCCTGACTTTCCTTGGATGCTCTGTGGCGACTTCAATACTCCCCTTCACCTGTTTGACAAGCAAGGAGGCAATCTGATCACTAGCCGCTGCATTGAATATTTCAATGATTTTTTCAACCTTAATGAGCTTATGGACTTACCGCTCCAAGGATCCAACTATACATGGAGCAACATACGGGCGGGAATTCATCACATCCAAATTTGGCTTAACAGATTTCTCTTGTCCAAAGAACTCATTCCTATTTTTGGCGATGCTAGGCTGCATAGCCACCCAAAAATTGGATCTGATCACAACTCTATAATTATGGATTGTTCCCAACCCCAAAAAACATTTAAAACCCCTTTCAGGTTTGAAAATATGTGGCTCACTCATCCAGATTTAGGTCAGTGTATTCGACAATGGTGGCAGCAAAACCTTTGTCCAAACCCTCTCCTGAATCTGGTCCTCAAACTCAAAGTAGTCAAACTCAAGCTGAAATGCTGGAACAGGGAGGTTTTCAGCAACCTTTTTAGTGAAAAAAAGCTTCTGCTAGATGAGCTCAAAAGGGTGGAAAATCTTATTCAGGAAGGGGACCAAAGGGTTGAAATTTTCACAGAAGAAAAATGCCTCCTTTCAAACCTTCACAATGTTTTGGCTAAGGAAGAGTCCTACTGGAGACAAAAATCTAGAAGCCTCTGGTTCAAAGAAGGAGACACCAACACGAAGTTTTTCCATGCTTCCACCCTACGCCACAGAGGTTCAAATAAAATCTCAGAGCTGACCAAGCCTGATGGTACCATTGTTTCTGATATCCATGCCATCAGACAAGAAGCTGTGCACCACTTCCAGGAAATCTTAGGTCCAAGTGTTGATCGCCACCCCCGCACAAACAAGTTCTCTGCTTCAGAACATTCCAATGTTTGTGTCTAACGATGCTAATGAGAAACTGCTCCAATCCTACACTGAAGAGGAGATTAAAGAGGCTTTTTTTGCAATGGAACCTGACAAGGCTCCTGGTCCTGATGGCTTTCCACCCCGGTTTTTTCAACACTTTTGGGATATCGTGGGCCCTGATGTTGTTGTTGCGGTTAAATTCTTCCAAAGAGCCAAAAAGATGCCGAGAGAAGCCAATTCCACCTTCATTGTTTTAATTCCCAAGTCTAATGAGCGTGCTTCCGTCTCCGACTTCAGACCTATAAGTATTTGTAGTGTTATCTACAAACTTATCACCAAAGTCATGGCAAACATGCTGAAAGACATCCTTCCATACATCATCGACCAGTGCCAAGGTAGCTCGGTCAAAGGCAGATTCATTGTTGATGGAGTGATAACTTTCCACAAGTTGGCTCATTCAGCATATAAAAACAAAAAATCCAGTATGTTTCTTAAGCTTGACATGAACAAGGCTTTTGATCGGGTTTCATGGAAATTCCTGTTCGAGGTCCTTGAGAAGTTTGGGTTTCACAAAGAATGGGTTCAGATGGTTCGTGAATGTATCTCTACTGCTTGGTTCTCTATTCTTATCAATGGTTCACCTACTGGCTTCTTTCCAAGTTTTAAAGGCATTCGCCAAGGGGACCCCCTGTCACCCTTCCTCTTCATCATTTTGGCTGAAACTCTTGGAAGAACCCTTACTGCTGCCTGCAATAGTGGACTCGTCTCTGGGATCAAACCTGCCTCAACTTCCAAGGCCATTTCCCATCAACATTTTGTGGATGATACTATTCTTTCCTCTCTTGCTTCTGTCCCCGAAGCAAAAATCATTAAGAACATCCTTGACTCTTATGAAGACGCGGCTGGCCAGAAAGTCAATTACCGCAAAAGCAAGCTATACTTCCTCAATACTCCCATCCACAGGCAAAACAGAATTGCTGAGATCCTTGGGTGTATCATTGGGAGCCTTCCTACTACTTATCTTGGATTACCGCTTTTCCATGGCAAATCGGTCTCGACTATGTGGAACCTTGTTCTAGATCGTCTCAACAAGAAACTTGTAGGCTGGAAAAGTTCAATGCTCAGTCAGGCAGCCAAAGCCACTCTGGTTCAGGCTTGCCTACAAAGTATTCCTATTTTTTTCTTATCTATCTTCAAAGCTCCAGCTTCTATCTACCAAAGAATCGAGAAAATTCAACGTAGATTCCTTTGGTCGGGAAACAAAAACAAGAACAAATTTTCCCTTGTGGCCTGGGACAAGGTTTGTTCCAAGAAAAAGGATGGAGGTCTCGGCTTCAGGGACATCAAGTGGATGAACATGGATCTCATTGCCAAGAAGTCCTAGAGACTTACCATCAACAAAAAAGCCACCTGTATTGACATTATCAAAGCTAAGTACCTTCATCAGGTTCCCTTTCTTGGAGAGCACAACCTTCCTGGCGGATCTCATTTTTGGAATGGTGTCACTAAAACAAGGAAGATCATCATGGAAGGTTTAAGGTGGTGTCTTGGAAATGGATTGACCATTCATTTTTGGGATGACCCTTGGATCCGTGACAAACCTCTCAGTCAAGATCCTCATCTTGCTTTACTCAATACGGTGACCGAAGCTACCTTTGGAGATAAGGTGTGTCATTTCATTAACCCAGGTACTACAAGACCCGAATGGAAACAGCTGACTCTGAATGGACCTAGAATTATCACCGAGGTGCTTAGGTGGCTTCAAAACTTACTAAGGAGCTGCATAATCCCTAGCTCTCACAAAGAAGACTCCATGGTTTGGAACATCAAATATTATGGGTAGTTCACTGTTAAATCTGCCTACTACAGCAAAGAAGATCCCAGTGATGGCCGGGACTCCTCTAATCTGGTTTGGGTTCCCAAGATCATTCCCAAGGTTAAATTCTTCTACTGGTTGGCTATCCAAAATAGAATCCTCACCACTGACAATCTGATCAACAGAGGGCTTCTCATCCCCAATTGGTGCATCCTGTGTAAAAATGCCTGTGAGTCTACTAAGCATGTTTTTCTGGAATGTCCCTTCTCCCTTGTTGTGCTCAACCAAGTTTTTAACACTTTTGCCATCTCCGTAGCCCTCCCTCATTCCATTCCCCTCATTTTTCAATAGTGGCCCCGGCATTTCAAAAGTAGTCAACTCAAATTCATGTGGCAGGCTTGCCTTCACATTTTCCTGTGGCAGATTTGGCTTGAGAGAAATGCTAGAATTTTTCAAAACCTTGCCAAGGATAAGAAGATTGTTGTTGCCAAAATCTTGGCCCTTGCTGTGGAGAATGCCTCTCTCATCTCATCATCCAAACCCCCCCTCCTGGACTTGAATTGGATCTAGCAAATCATTTCAATCTTCTCAATTTTTTTGCAACACCTCGCACTTCTGTTGACAGGTCTGTTATCAAGTGGGTCTTACCTCCTTCTAGGTGGCACAAGCTTAACTTTGATGGCACAGCCAAAGGCAACCCTGGAGCGGCTGGCGGAGGTGGAATTCTTAGAAATCACAGAGGAGAAATAATTTTGGCCTTTGCTCAAAATTTAGGAATTCAGTCTAACAATATGGCCGAGGCTCGGGCCTTGTTCCAAAGCCTGATTCTCTTGGAAGGTTTGGCTATCAATAAACTTATCATAGAAGGAGACTCATTGCATTGCATCAACTGGATCAAAGGAACCTCTGTGCCTCCCTGGGCCCTTGTTTCCATCTTCGATGAATGCAAGACACTAATTGGTGTTTATCTAGAATTAATCATTCAACATCAATACCGGGAAGGAAACAAAGATGTGGACTGGCTTGCTAATAAGGGAGTTGACGCAACAGACATTCAGGTTTGGAGAGATTCCTTCCCAATCAGCCGAAGGGATGTTTCTTCAAGTTCCAATGTTTGCACAATGTGAGTGGGTTACTGGTCTTTGGGTTTTTTGGCTGCGTTTTGGCATCTTGGAGCGTTTTCGCGTCATTTTTCTAAGTTGGTTGCAAAATCTCAGCTTGCCGCGTCATCACGAAATTTCCTTTTTGCTCAGGCCGCGAGGTTGCTTCTTGTCGCAATATCGTGACACTTTTCTCTCCCTCTGGTACGGTCTTCCAACTTGTCATGATATCGCAACACTTTTTCTCTTCGGGAGCTTTTTTGCAAACTTGTCGTGATATCGCGACACCTTTTGCCTTCGGGTGCTTTTTCGCAAACTTGTCACGATATCGCGACACTTTTGGCCTTTAGGCACGGTCTTGCTTTTTGTCATGATTTCGTGACACCTTTTCTCTCTCCAACGACGGTCTTTCATTCGATCACGATATCGCGACAGGTTTTCTCTCCAACGGCGGTCTTCCATTCTGTCACGATATCGCGACACTTTTTCTCTCCGGGTTCCTTTGCGCAAAATTGTCGTGGTATTGCGACACTTTTTCTCTCCGGGTGCCTTTGCACAAACTTGTCACGATTTCGTGACATTTTTTTCTCTCCAAAGGCGGTCTTCATTTTTGTCGCGATATCGCGACGCTTTTTCTCTCTCCAATGGCGGTCTTCCAGGCTGTCGCGATATCGTGACCTTTTTTCTCTCCAATGGCGGACTTCCATTTTTGTCACGATATCGCGACATTTTTTCTCTCCAACGACGGTCTTCATTTTTGTCACGATTTCACGACACTTTTTCTTCTTGGTAGCAGGCTTCCACTTTCGTCGCAATTTCGGGGCTCATTTTCTATTTCGGTTGCGGTCTTCATTCTTGTCACGATTTCATGACACCTTTTCTCTTCGATAGCGTTCTCACTTCTTGTAGTGATTTTGTGACTCGTTTTTCTTATCGCAATTTCGCTACTCTTCTTCTCGACCGGCTCTAACCCTGCAACTCATCGCGATATCGCGACACCTTGCAACATGTCATGATATCGCGACTTCTTCCCTTCTTTGGCTCTGACGACGATTATTGTAACGATTTCGTGACTTCTTTTCTTCATTTGGCTTTGACGGCGTTTCTTGTCGTGATTTCACGACATCACCATTTTGGTCGTGATTTCGCGACACCTTCCCTAGGGTGGAGGTTTACCAGCTTTCTTTTCCTTTCTTCTTGGACCACCTCGGTCGATATGGATTTATTGTAATATCTCTTGTACAAGGTTTAGGGACCTTTCAAAACCCTTTCTACCAATCAAAAAAAAGAAATTAATGTGTTTTCAAATATTATTATTATTTCCATAGAAGATAGCATTCAATTTATATTTTTATTGAGTCATTGCTGATCAATATAAATTGAGTTAAAATTCCAGATAGGTTTTGTTTATTATTTGTAGCCTGTAGAAATTGCATTATTTTATTTTATTATTCTAAACCTTATATTTTTATTTTATTTTAAATTTTAAAATTTGGATTTAAAAACCCTAGTTCAATATTATAAAGGTTAAAACTTTATAATTAGGGTTTCATGTTTATTCACCATTCAAATATTTATCAAATTTATATTTGGATGAATAAACATTACATTTAAGAGAAAGGTTACCTAAACCCTAAATTCAATATTATAAAGTTAAAATTTATAATTAGGGTTTCATGTTTTATTTGCTATTTGGAATTTACGTAAATTTATTTTGGCAAATAAACATTAAATTTAATTAAAATGTTCAAAAGGGAGTTATGCAATTTTTTAATATAAAGTTTTGAACATTATTGAATTAAGAGTTTTATGTTAAGGTTGTAATTAAATTTGCATTCCATAAAGTTAATTATTAAAGCAAATTTAATTATTTGTTCAATATTGGGAAAATGAACTTCATAAGGATTACATTGTGATTTTAGGTCAAATACCCATAAAACCAGGCCATTGTATTCAAGGCTATAAATTAATTTTCCTTTATGAAAATCAATTTCATCAAAGGGGATTAACTTATAAGGGTTTCAAATATTATTACATTTTAAGTTTAATCGTTTGGATCATTTCTCTTTCATGTTTAAAGTAACATAATGATCAATTCACTCATAATTTCATTAAGTTTAATGAACAATCCCTTGCATAGTATAATAAAATATTACCAACATAGGCTCCTTTTTAACAATTATTTACAAATCACTAAGGTGTTCCAAGCACTTATTTGATATTTTTCATTATACACAAACACACATTAAGTAAAGGAACCTTGGAGAAATGTTTATTTCTTTACAAGAGAGGGTTTTCATTTGAAATCCTAACTATGATGGGGATTTTGAAATTGGGAAAAATTTCCACTCAACATAATTGGTGCTAGAAGGAGGGCCTGAAAGGTAATATTTTTAATTTTCAACATTTAAAATTGTTCAAATTGATTATTTTGAAAAAAAAACAATTGGAAATTTTATGATTTATGTTGCATTAATGTTAATCTGCTATAAATTCAAAAAAATGGTTATCAATTTTTGTAAAGTTTTTCATACATAGCTTTGCATGTTAAAATTGGTTTAATGCAGGGTTATGCATAAGGGGTTGGACTCAAAATATACTTGTAAAAAAATGGTGAATCCTAATAAAAATCAAGGTGAATCCTAAGAAAATAAAACAAATCATCTTCACACCAAAATTTTAGGCATTTGAAGCCCTAAAAATTAATATCATCATTGGGGTCAATTTTAACCCATTAAATCACCTTATAACTTCATAAAAACACCACCATTAGATCAAGCTCAAAAAGAGCTTTCCAATGAGTACAAATATACCTATGTTTGGATATATATTGTGGTGAATTAACCCTAAGAAAAAATTAGTCCTAAAAATTTTAGGCGAATGGGCCGACGTCGAGGGTCCTCATATTTGCCAATTTCTAATTTTGAAAATCCTAATATTCACCCAATTTGCAAAGATTTGCCAGTATGCATAACCATAGTTTAATTGCAGAAAATTATTTACCCCATTATAAGCATTATGGAATTAATATGTGTAGACACCAAAACAACACCAATCCGATTATGTGATTGCAAACACTGATCGCATTGACACACACAGCCCCCAGGGCAGCCCCCAGAGGTTAAACAGTGGTCCTAACCACTCTCATAGTAGTTTTGGAAGGTCAAAGGTCAATTTGGCACCTTTCAGGCACTCTGCTCTCTACTCGTTCCACCCAGGGACGATTACAAACTGGTATTCATCCCACCTTGGGACGATTAGCAGTATTCGCTCCTAGGTGGGGCGAATAGCAGGTTTGATGGGAAAAAAGTCAAATCTTGACAAATGGTAGCTCAGATCCACCACTTAACTCCTCCTTCATTGCATGTGAGTGTGAGTGAGCATTTTTGAGCGCTAGAGGCAGTTACAGGGGCAGTCATGAAGTCCTAAATTAGGGAGGAATCTCCTCCCTCCTAGGAAGGCATGATTGCCAAGTGGTGCCTCTGCATGCCCATACACAGAGACCGTCAGGTCTATAAAATGGTGAGTCTTCTCACCCCAAAAATATACAGGGAAGGAGCATTTTGAGCAATGAAGTGCTATCATTTTATATCCTCACACCTTTTGATTTGTGCCTTTCACATCCTTGATCTCTTTTGTAAGGGAGGTCATTGGGTGATTATTGGAAGCACAAATCCAGACCCCAAAACCCGATATTTGGTCACAACGTCCTACCAAATTTGCCGACAATACCCCACAAGAGGTTTTGGACCCATCCCAAGTGGATTGGTGCCAAAACAGGGCCTCAAACGATGGGCGCTCTGCCCTCGGGTGCCCCCCACATTGCTTCAGGTCTAATCGCCCCACCCTAGAGTGATTAGAAATCTATGGTATATTTCATTTCTATTCTTTTTGCATATTATTCTAGGTTGTTCAAATAGGCTGTAGTTTAAATTTCATGTGATTTGGATGAGTTTTGATCATGTTTCTATCATTTCCCGCCTTTACTAACATGTAGGTAGCATCATCAAATTCCCGATGATAGAGGCCAAATTGGAGAAATCTGACCTTCTGGGTCTTCCCAAAATACCCCATTTTACCTAACCCCCAACTTTGCAGGTGATTTGGAGCCTCTTGGATAGGATATTTTGGACAACACTCCCTGAAATTTTGTTGCAGGTCTAATCATCCCACCCCGAGGCGATTAGAAATTCGTGGTGAATTTTTAGACTATTCTTTTTGCAGTGCCTTCCCGATGATGTTATCATGCCTCTATCAAATTTTTAGCTCATTTCGATCTATTTCAATTATCATTTTATCTATATTTTCATGCATGCACTAATCGTAGGCCTTGGGGATCGCATGTTTCATTTTATCTACAGGTGCTACTAACTATTTCTTGTTTCCTTGAACATAGGATCTCAGCATTAGAGGAGCATAAAAGATTCAAGACTCATCAATGCAAGTGGCGGTGACATTTGGTCCACCCATTCTACATGTGGGCACGCGAAAGAAGGAATACCATCCGTGGTGTGGTGAAATCTTATTTAACGCTCCTAGGCCCTAAAAAGGGAGGAGACGGATTGTAACCGAGTTCTAAAGCATATTAATAAAAAGGGCTGTCTTCCATATTTGCTTTCTATTTGGTTTTGATTCGTTTATGTCTCTCTCCTTTCATGCATTTTCAATTCATAGGATTTAGCGTTAAGTTTAGTTTCATTTGCATCGCATCTTGGCATTTCCTTTTTTTTTCCGTATCCTCGTGCTTTCAGTGGTGATCACGGTGGGACCTTGTCCTCTATTTTTGAGATCAAAAATTTGATCAAAAGTTGTTTTTTTTGCTTGTAGGTACCATTTCTTTCAAATGCTGGACTATTGTTTGTTCTAGTCCATGAAGAGTATAGAGATAGAATTCATGCCACCCAAGGGCGAATGGGCATTCATCCCACCCTATGATGAATACATATCTATTATTCATCCCACCCAGGGATGAATAGCTCTCTGTGCAGTTTCAGGGCAGAAACTCAGAGGCATCCTATTTGGGCAGAGAAAAGGTAGGGGTCCTAAACACCTTTTGTCATTTTATGTTTTTTGTTTTTTGTTTTCTTTTTTCTGGTTATTTTCTTGCTTAGGGAAAGTTTTTACTGCATGTTTTCTTTCTTTTATGCAAAATAAAAAGAACCCCACACATCACGTGGCAATTTAAACACCAAGGAGCTGGTCGTAAAACCCTAGCCCTTGATCAAGACCAACGGTGGATTTCATCACCACCTTGGCTTGAATTTTTGCATCCATAACCCCGATCGCTACTATTGCTAGACGTAAATCCTAATGAAAGCTGACCAAGTGTAGCTGGGGTGATTCCAAGCGCATGAGGATAAGTCTTCTATGGTAGGTGTCAAAAATAGGGCGATCCCCCTTTCGTACCACCTATGTTCCATGTACCATTCTGCTCTCACGTACCTATATTTTCCCTCACATAAGGGCGAGTATATAGAGAGGTTTGGTATAATGGCCTGGAAGTGGTATATCAAAGGGGTAACCTTTTGGGAGACATAAGAGCCATCATACTGCATTTGCTACAAAATGTTCTTTACAAAAACTGTCAAAACAAAAATCAAAACACACTAAACCAGGTTTAGGGCGCACTTTTAATCCATAAATGAGATAATCACTTTTGATTGTGTGGTTCCTTCTGTTTAGTGTAGAATAAAAATCATAAAAAGAAAAAAAAATAAAAATCTACGCATCTTGTAGAGAGGCACCACAATGGTGTACACCCGTAGCCAAGCCCAATCACGGGCGGAAGCTGTGGAGAGTGTACAAGGGGGAACAAGTCGCCTCCGCTACAGCCCCAAGGACTTGGTCATTCCACCTTGGCGGCCTGACACACAAGATAGTCCACGTCGTGCCTTGATGGAATGGGACTATAGAGGCACCCCTTCGAGGGGCACACCCACTCAGCATAGCCCCTTTCGGGAAGAGTCCATACATGTGGCACTCAACATAGATGGGAAAGCTCCCTTAGATGCTCGCTATGAGTGGCCACCGCATGATGAAGCGCTAGGGCAACATAGGGTCCATAAGGAGGGGCCACATGATTACATCATCCCTCCTTTACCCCCTCTTATTGTCAGAAATAATAGGACAAATCTAGAGCACAAGGCTCTTCAGGTGAGGCGAGCCAACTCTGCCCATCCCTTTCTCACTTATGAAAGGGAGCACGAGGAAGACCACTACCTTCCTCAAGAGCAATATACAGCATGGGAGCAATGCGCCTCCGCACCTGCTATTTATCAGGGTCACCCACTGAGGCCAGAGCCTTGGGTGAATGTCGCTAACCTCGATAGAGGGAAGCGACCTATAGAAATCTCGGATCACCATGACCGAGACATATGTATAGGGGAGGCATCTAGGCCTCCTAGACTCAAGACGGTAGAGCAAATCGACCTGGCATTTTCTAGACATGCCGCCCACCAAGCGTAGATCATGCAGCTTGAGCAAGACCAATAGCAGCTAGAGCATCTATATCGCCTTAGCAAAGAGTGCATTCGGCGCCAAACAGATGAGCTGCTCCGCAACATTATGCCTGAGAGGGTTCCAACCCCTCAAACATAGAGGGCAAAAAGGTACGAGAGGCACAACCCCTTAGTGCAAGACAGGTCTCCAAGACCTTACCAAGTGCTACCTCCGAGACCCCCTAGACCTGAGCGGGAGGCCACTCCTAGGAACAATGATGGGTACCCTCCACGGGCGCCCACCCATGGTCATAGGTCTCACCCAGGAACTCCTCAAGAAGCTTATGAGGAGTATGAGCAAGAAGAAGAGCGGGCGAAAATGCCCTACCAAGGCAGAGGGGGTGCTATTCGGCCACCCCTCTATAGGCCTCAAGTTCCTCGCAACCCACAATGGGAGAAAACTAAGGAGGAAGAGATTAAGTCTTCCGATGCATATAAAGTGCTACTAGAGCATTTGGAGTCTATGGAGACCAAGACTTCTGGGCCCCAAAAGCCCACTTTACGACAACTCCGTAGTCATCCTATGCATCCGTCAGTGTCGGCACCCCCTTACCCGAAACACTTTAAACTCCCCCAGTTGGCAATATTTAGAGGGGAGGAGGATGCCCAAGAGCATGTGACTAGATTCCTGAGCCAATGCTTTGGCATACAGGACAATGATGCTTTGCTGTTAAGAACATTCATAACCATGTTCGCAGGCCCCACCTCGGATTGGTTCACTCAATTGCCAAAGCACAACATCAGTAACTTAGATCAGCTAGTGGACGCGTTCCTCGAATGCTTCACCTTCAACACCAAGAAGAAGGCATCACTAAGTGACCTAGCTAGCCTCAGGAAGTATGAGGAAGAAACCATGGTGGCCTATGGGAACCGGTGGAGGACTTTGCTTTCAAAGCTGCCCTACCTCCCTCCTATGGCCGACCTTACCCAAATGTTCTCAAAAAGCTATTTGAGATCGATCTCCGTGCTATTGCAGCTACAACAATATGCCACTTTAGAGGAAGCTCTGGCGCAAGCCAGAATCATTGAGGAGATCAAGATTTAGGATGGTGAGATTGCTAAGCCAAAGAAGAAAGAGTGGTCTAAGAACGCCAAGACAGGGACCACGCAACCAAAACCCGCTGTGGTTAATCAGGTTGCTATCAACATACCTAAGCCTGTACAACAAGCAACACAGCCCCCAAAGGCTAACTATCAGGCGGTCCCTCTTAACAGTTATGAACGAGAGAATAATCGGCAAGAGCAAAATTAGTAGCGTCGCCCTAGGCGACAATTCACACCTTACACGGAGTCTAGAGACTCCCTGTTTGATCGCTTGTTAGTGGCAAACTTGATCAACCTACCAGAGAGTCGACCCGTAGACCCCAATGCTCCAAAACCAAAGGGTTATAGGGAAGACTTGTACTGTAGGTTTCACAGACAGAAGGGGCATGATCTTAATGCATGTTGGAAGTTTAAAGGCTTGGTGCAAGACCTGATAGATAACAAGACATTAGTGGTGGATAATCCCATAGCACTAGGCAACCAATAGATGGAGGTCTTCAAGGACCCATTGCCCGCCCATGAGGTGCCAACAAAGAATTTATAGGTCAACGAAGTGACATAGAACTACCCCATGTAGGGGTATGTTGGAATGATAAGTATAGTGACTCAGAACAAGAGGTATCCGAGCATAACTGCCCCCGTGGCAGCTACAGGAGAGGTGCCAACAATGTCACAACCTCAATAGCACCCTATGCAATCTCCTCCACCTAGACCAGTGGTCATGATTCGGACCAAGCTTACCCAAAGCTTGAGGACCACGTCGGCTAGGCTCTCCATTTACGAGCTTATACAACAATCACCGCCCCATCGAGAGGCTCTAATGGAGATATTAAAAGCCATCGAGTTGCAGCCCCATGAGGCAAATTCTTTCAACAACTTCATGGGACATGTCAAACGATGCATTGAGCTAGTCATCACCTTCAGAGAGGATGAATTAAAATTAGTGACTAGTGACATGGCGGATCCACCCCTGCACGTCATCGCGCGGGTCAACGGGATTCCGTATAAGAGGGTATTGGTGGACACTGGCTCATCCAGTAATATCATTACAACAATGGCGTTGAAGCACCTGAAGCTTCCCGCATCTCACATCGTGGCCTCCACCTATACACTGCGAGCATTTAATGATGCAATATGTTCGACAGTTGGCACAATTGTCCTACCCATCCAAGTGGGACAAAAGACAATCCCTACATTGTGCCACATATTGGAGGGTGAGATGGCCTATAACATCTTGTTGGGCCAGCCATGGATCAGGGACATGAAGTGTGTCCCTTCAATAGCTCATCAGTGCTTAAAGTATACATTTGAAGGGCAAGTGCATGTAGTTTCGGTAGACTTGGAGCCCTTCAAGTATTGCAATACGGTGTAGTTGATGTCGCAGTTGACCCTTCCCTCAACACATTTGGATTTCTAGTTGAATCCATCTAAATAGGGTCCGATTCCATAGGCATCCCCGATGTCAAGTCCCTCAGATCCCCATCCGGGTCCATCTTCATCATCTGGTCCTTCACCAACGACGCCACCTAAGGTGGCCACAATGAAGGACAAAGGGAAGAAACCCATGGAAGAAGCACCGCCATCAGTCTCAACCATCTCCACCGAGGAGATGCCTAGAAGAATGGAAGTCGAGATGCCTAGTTCACCCGACATGGAGTGGACTCAGGAAGAACTTCCATTCCCTCCCCCTCAATCGCCAACAATCACTGTTGAAATGGCCAATACGGGCCTGGGGGAGTATCTAGTGTGGAACATTGTAGCAACACCCGCACTTGAGTCCATGCAAGACATGGGGAGACCTCGCCTCCCCATCGGTACTATTGTTCCTCTAGGCTACCCGCCAAACTAGACAAACTTTGTGTATGGGGGCCTTGATCATGGTATTGAACCATACATGCAAGAGGAAGAAGATGAGGAGCCCTTCACAGAAGATGTCAACTATTTGTCCAACCCAGACTTCGCTTTGAGATATCTTGGCCAATGCAATTGGCATGGATATGGGTTAGGAAGATATGAGCAAGGAGTGCGCGTTCTTTTCCAACCAAGATATCAGATGCCATATGACAAGTCGGGAGTAGGGTTCAACCACCCTCTACCCTTTGACATCTTGGTAGAGAACATGCAAGGCCTAGGGATAGGCAACAAGGGTGGATTGGCATTAGATCCATATGCCAATCCTAACATGACATATACATTGGGGGATTATCTCCCATTGTTGACAACCAACCTTGTTGGCCTCAACAACCCTTTCCCTTCGCTCGAGAGAGGAGAAAGTTCAAGAACTCACCTACAAGAGGGGTATAGACAAGGTCAGGAAGGATCTTTCGAGGACGAGTCAGAATATGAAGTAGCACCATGGGACCCTTTCGAATCTGATAGCAATCATTCGCAAGTAACCCCCATGGATGACTATCAAGAAAGCCTCTTGACAATGTTCCCTTTGGAAGCTCCACTCGAGCAAGTGCCACCTCAAGAAAATTAGGTCCCCCCATAGAGAGCGGAACAACCCCGATGGGATCATATCAATTTGCTCGAGCAAGACGAGCCTCACATGTCACAAATAGTTGTCGGAGCCAACGAGGGCCTGTGGATCTTTGACAGTGATTATGAAGATGAAACTGAGATGGCCTATCTCAATCATATGCGATAGCAACAATACCCCATGGATATTGATGACATATTTCAATAGCTAAACATAAGTCCAGGGCATGAGTGGCACCTAAACCCAGCAGTGGGACCAAGTATTGCATCCACCACTTTGGGCGTACAGAGAGCACCTTTCGCCCAGAGACCCTATAGAGTTGTCAGTGCCAAGGGCAGACCCTGTCCTTTTACCCACACATAGGGCCGATCCATTTGTGCCAATACCTCCAGAGCCAGATCTAGAGCACAAAGATCATCAAGGAAGTCTGAGATACCACACCCGTGGTAATGGAGACCAAAATCATTTCATCAACATGATCTCCATTGACTTAACCGCCCCCATCCACAATCCAACCGATCCAGCATGGCCATTGCATCTAGACCTAGATGCCATAGGCTGGGATCATGCTAATTCACCGCCATCCCCATCAGAGTATTGGCCTTTTGGTGAGATGCTTCATTTCACCCCAGGGCCAACTCAGGATATCTTCCATGCTGAAGAGGAACCCGAGGTTCCCAACGTAGATCTCAATTCAACAAATGATATCCACTTGATCCCAACTCCACATCAATTGGAGGATGGGTCCCACATGTCAGTCGAGGAGATGACTGACGTAGACATCGGATCTAACCCAATGGATCCATAGATCATCAAGTTGGGGGTAAGTTTGTCCCTCGAAGAGCAAGCCGACTACATTGCCCTTCTTAAAGAGAAGAAGGAGGTTTTTGCATGGTCCTACAAAGACATGCCGGGGCTAGATCCACAGCTAGTCATGCATAATCTAACGCTTGATCCGACAGTCAAGCCAGTAAAGCAAAAACTATGTAAGATGCACCCAACAGTGGCCTTAATGGTCAAAGATGAATTGCAAAAGCTGTTGGATGCACAGTTTGTCATCTGCATGGATTACCCACCATGGTTGTCCAACATGGTTCCCGTCAAGAAGCCTGATGGGAGGATTCGCATATGCACTGATTTTTGAGATCTAAACAAAGCGAGTCCTAAGGATGATTTTCCCTTGCCTAGCATCGACGCTTTGGTAGATGCTACAGCGGGTCATGAAATGCTTTCCCTAATGGATGGTTTCTCGAGATACAATCAAATTCGTATCAATCTCGAGGACCAACTAAAAATGGCGTTCACAATGCCTTGGGGGACATTTTGTTATAGGGTCATGCCCTTTGGCCTTAAAAATTCCAACGCCACCTACCAACGTGCCATGACGTACATCTTCCATGATTACATGCACAAAACTTTGGAAGATTACATGGATGATTTGTTGGCCAAGTCTCTCTTGTGCCCAGATCATCTCGATGACTTAAGCAAGATCCTCGATCGCCTCATCGAACACAAAGTTAGACTAAACCCCAAGAAGTGCGTATTTGGCGTCACATCTGGAAAACTCTTGGGTTTCATAGTCTCAAAGCGAGGAATCGAGGTGGACCCAAACAAAGTCAAGGCAATCCTTGAAATGCTTCCCCCAACTACCATCAAGCAGCTTAGAAGCCTATAGGGAAAGGTCACGTCGATCAAGTGCTTCATAGCGCAATTATCTGACAAGTGTCGACCCATGAATAAATTATTGCACAAGGGGGTAGCATTTCACTAGGATGATGAGTGCCAATCAGCCTTTGATGACATTAAACAATACTTGGCTTCACCGCCAGTATTGGCACCACCTAGACCAGGAGTGTCATTCTACTTATACATCTCAGCCATTGAGGTGGCACTGGGTGCCATGCTAGCCCAGAAGAATGAACTTCACAAAGAACAGGCTACTTACTATCTTAGCCACACCCTGGTCAGTTTTGAACTTAACTATGCATACGTCGAGAAGCTCTGCTTGGCAGTGGTGTTTTCTACCAAAAAGCTATGCCATTACATGTTGAGCAACATGACGTATGTTGTGTCTAAGGAGAATCCATTGTGATACATGATGAGTCATACTTATCATAGTAGCCGCATGGCAAAATGGATCATGTTGTTGACGGAGTTTGACATTGAATTCATTGGACAGAAGTCCATCAAAGGTCAAGTCATCGCCGATCAACTAGCAGAGGCTCCTCTTGAAGACGATTAGCCTCTGACCATAGAACTACCCGATGATGGGGTCTTCCATGTCTTAGAATTGCCAGATTCTGATGAGCCTAAGTCACAGGCCGACATAACCCTATTTTTTGATGGTTCTAAATGTGAGCAAGGAGGTGGCACGAGAATCATATTCTTCACAACTGCAAGGGGCTCCAATACCCCTGTCATTTAAACTTGATTTCTCGTGCACCAATAACAACGTCGAATATGAAGCCTTGCTCATAGGTCTTCAAGCAGCGATCACCATGAACATCAAACACTTGAACATCTTTGGTGATTCGCTATTAATCATCAACCAAGTGAAAGGGGTATTCCAATGTAAATGCCAAGTTCTGTAGGCCTACAAAGCCCTTGTGGACAAATTCCTAGCAAATCTTGAATGGTACGACATCGAGGCACTCCCTCGATCATCGAATCATTTTGCGGACACTATGGCCTCCTTGGGGTCACTAATCCTGCAAGACCTTTCGGTGATATGACAACCATTCAAGTCAAAACACTATCGCAATCCATGATGGAGCGTGCAAGCTCTGACTTAACGCCAGGAATCCACTTGATCCAGATTGAACCATCCCCGGATAAGTTCTCTCGAATCCATGATTGTTTGAACCACGCCAACTGGGGGTCCTTATTCTCCCCTACTCCCCTTAATAGCAACACAATGCTATTCTTGCAGATTCTTTCCCACTCAGCTTTTGCTAGGGATGAACTTCAAGAGGGATTGGTTGTTCATACCATCGAGGTTTTGGATCAGCAGGATTGGTATTCACCCATCAAAGATTACCTCAAGCTAGGTAACCTCCCACTTGGATTGTCGCATGCCACGAAAATATCATTTAAATAGAAAGCGGCAAAACATGTCTTGTTAGGAGACATTTTGTACCATCGAAGCTACGAGGGAATCCTCCTTCATTGCTTGGACCAGCAGGAGTCCACTTGGGTGATCACCCAAGCGCACGATGGTACCTACGATGGCCACTTCAGCGGTATGGCCATCACAAAGCGCATTCTTCGCATGGGCTACTATTGGCCATCTTTAGAGCGATATTGTTGCGCTTATGTAAAGAAGTGTGTGAAGTGTCAAAACCATGCTAATTTGACACACGTACCTTCTCAGGCCTTGCAACCGATCTAATCGACTTGGCCATTTTCGTAGTGGGGCTTAGATCTAATCAGAAATATCTCCCCTACGTCGTCAGGCCGTCACACGTTCATCATAATGGCCATAGAGTATTTTACTAAATGGGTGGAAGCAATTTCGCTTACCTCTACGACTGGATCCCGCATTGCAGAGTTTATTTTACATAACATCATATGTCATTTTGGTATTCCATCCAAGATAATCTCGGATAATGGGACATCATTCAAGAATAAATACGTGCATGCTTTGACCACAAAGTACAAAATTCAGCATAGTTTTTCAACACCCTATTATCCACAGGCAAATGGGCAAGCAGAGGCATCAAACAAAATGCTAGTTGCCATCCTCAAAAAGATAGTCACAGACAGTCATAAGGATTGGCACATTCAGATCCCACTTGCCCTTTGGGCTTATCGCACTAGCATTCGGACGCCCATCGGGGCAACTCTATTTTCATTGGTGTATGGCTCTGAGGCAGTCATGCCTCTTGAGTTGGAAATTCCTTCCCTATGCATATCAATGCAAGAGTTCATCGATGATGACACTGCGTGGCAGGCCCGGTTAGATCAGCTTACATTGCTTGACGAACGACGCATTAATGCTCTCGAGCATTTGCGTATCTACCAAGAGTGACTTAAGAGAGCATACAACATGAAATTTCACCTAAGGGACTTTCAGGTTGGTGACCTAGTCTTAAAAGAGAACCAACAAAATTCTAATTTGGCCCCCCATCTAAGGGATAAGTTCATGGCAAACTGGTTAGGTCCTTATGTGATTGATAGTAAGATAGGACCTGGGACATATCGGCTAGCCTCTCTTGATGGAATCAAGGAACTAGAACCCTTGAACATCAGTCATTTGAGGCCATTCCATATTTAAAAGAGCCATAGCCCAAACCAAAAGCTCCAAGGATTCCCATAATCGCTTGGTCAACCCCAAAATGCCCCAAAGGTGCCCATAAACCCTTTGGTCAAACCAAAAGCTCCAAGGATTCCCATAATCGCTTGGTCAACCCCAAAATCCCCAAGGATTCCCATAATCGCTTGGTCAACCCCAAAATGCCCCAAAGGTGCCCATAAACCCTTTGGTCAAACCAAAATGCCCCAAAGGTGCCCATAAACCCTTTGGTCAAACCAAAAAGCTCCAAGGATTCCCATAATCGCTTGGTCAACCCTAAAATGCCCCAAAGGTACCCATAATCCCTTTGGTCAAAACCCTCCAAGGATCCGAAAGAATCACTTGGTCCGCACTCATGTGGAATAAACCAACCATAAAGAAAATTCAAAAACAACAAAATAATCAAAATTCACAAAAAAATGCATCTCATTCTCATGCATACTTCAAAAATAAAAAATACAAAATAATAGTTGCATTAGGCATCGCATCCATACATTGCATATTTGTTGGTCATACAAGGCAAGAAGCACCATAGACTGTAATCACTTGGCAATTTCATCATTTTCCACATTTTCCATTTTGTCAATAATCCAGCAAAAATAAACGTCATCCATAGTTTCACCATATCATAAGTCAGTTGTCCTCTAATGTATCAAGAGTTTTCGTCATTCAGTTATCATTAGATTTCTAGCCAAACATTGTACAAAGTCAGAAATATTTTTAACAAGGTAGAGTCTTACTTGAATAACACCTTGTTACGTAGCATCCCAACACAAGTTAAAACACATAAAACAATTCCCAAGTTGTGTAAATGAAAGATGAAACCTGTAAAGCAATCCAGGATACCATACAGTGAAAAAGGTTATCTTGCTCATCCCCCTATGCGAATGACCCCAAGAATGCTGAGAGTTGGCAAAAGGACAAGAATCTTCCCTACCCAATTCCCCAAGAATCCCAAGTTCTCAAAAAGTTGCAAAAACATCACAAAATTTGCAAAAGTCAATACTCCAAAAATTGACATCAAAACCCACAAAGTGCATACATCAAAAAGCACAAGCAATAGTGATTCTCATCACTCAAAATTCAAATCCCTTGCTCAAAAGAAAAAACAAAAATAAACAGTGATTTTTATCACTATAAAAGAGCAAGTATCCCAATACAATTGAAGAAAAGAAGGGAGTCGAACTTGAATCCCTAGAACTCTCAGCATTCAGAAGGTCATGAGGTGAACCTCAGTACCGGTTTGGTGGATAGCCTATCGGTCACTGGTGGCAAACCTCCCGCATGACGATATATTTGTCACATTAAATTGTGTGCAGATCAATGTTTGCATGTGGATGAGCTAGCTTATGGTATCCTAGATAGCACCGCAGATTAATCTGACTAAATACAACAAAGGAGTTAGTGGAGCTAATCAGGTGATCCTCAAAATAGGTTTGGTTGATAGCCTATCTAGCACTCGGCGGTATCCTAACAAATACCACATAAACGAACTCAATTGCACACACAGGGATGTGAAATAACTTGGTCAAAGTCAAGTCGGATTCATACCTTGTTCAAAAGTCTTGTAAGATAAAAGTATAGTCTTGGCTAGTTAGTTAAAACATCTGAATCTCAGAAAACCTTAGCTACATTCTAAACCAACTGTGATACATTCCATTCTTACATCACCATCAAAAAATACAAAAAACAACATATATACATAAAAAGTCATTTACCACAGCAATCGCCTAGAACACAAAGCCATAAGTCCTGTACAGTCTATGGTGCCACCGCCAAAAATCACAAATTCAATTCATCCATTCCATATGCATATCATATAAATTAGAAACATTTGCATTCATCATAACATATGCATCCATCAATGTAAATTAACAAGCATCCATCAACATCAATCATTGTGCATAGCATAAAATCATAACACATGTATAAACAAAAGAAAGTCATCTATATATATATATCATCAAAAATGCCCTCAGGCTACAATAAACCGGTCCTCTGACCTCGCAAAAATAAAGCAAAATCTCAAAAACCCCCAAGCCTAGGGCGTCGGCCACCATGATCACGCAGGATCGATGCGATGGGAACTACCCCCCATGGTGTGGGTCCTATGGGACCTCTTAGGGTGGCTGCTGCTAGCCCTCGCATCACGCCCACTAGCGCCTCCCTCATCTAGTCGCCTGCGTCGAGAGGATGTTGACTGCTTCATATCACTCCCTCTCGAGCGGCGCGATGATCCGCCTCTACTAAACATAGGGATCCACCCATCGAGGTGGCTAATCTCTGCCTCCAACTCCAACCACTGTTGAACCAAGTCCATCTCCCATTGATGATACATCACCAAATTATTGTCATACTGTGCTAGCTATGTCCGTAGGAGATCCATCTCCCGTGCAACATCTGTATCCCCATCCCACTAGATGGTACGTAGCTAATGCATTCTCCCACTCTGCCAGCTATGCTCGCAGGAGATCCCTCTCCCACAGCACATCCCCGAGCTCCTCATCCCACCTCCAAAGTAGCCCCTCCAACCATGCATTCTCAATGTGCAACCCTACCTCCATATCCTCCGAGACTGCCTGAGGCATCGACATCTCTAAAAGGGCAGGCTACTCCAGCTCCCACTACTCTGGGACGTCCTGCATCTCTAGCTGATCCAGAACCCCAAAATCCTCACCCACATCATCCACCTCCACCATGTCCACATCCTCCAACGGAGCACCCCAACCCTCTCCTGATGCCTCGACACCATCCCCACCTTCTACGGCTGCATCCACGCCTCCTAGAGGCCCCTCTCCCTACCACCGCCGTAGTGTCCACCACTCCTCATACTCAGTCGTCACCCCGACGTTGTCCATGTCAGGGGCATCAATAACTGTATCTGCCTCCTCCCCTAGCGGCTCGATGATCGACCAGGCCAAGGTCCTCTCGTCCCCTCGATGTCGATAGATCAAGGGCTCCCCAGGCAACCCCTGGTGTACCCCAAACTGTTAGGTCACTCAGACATATGGGAAGTACTCCTACTCGGTCCCGTGCTGCCCGATCAGCCACCTACCCCTATGAATCCATTGCAGACACTCCCTAGCATTAGGCCAAGCAGGACAATCCTGGTATGGCCGCCATACCACATTACTAGGAGCAAGCCATGTAAAGGCCTCAGTGTAGTGACCAACGTCACCAACCTACCATCGACTGTGCCCCTGCTTCTCTGACCTGTACCACAATTTCGCATACCCTATCTCTCGGTCAACCATCTCAACCTGAGTAGTCCATGGTAAACCCAATGGTCGATCCACCACTATGTGTTGCCAAGCCTAGCACTGCAACAAATAGCTACAACCAATATCATTCTACCTTCGATAGCAGACCTCTTACAACTCATCATAGAGATGTGCAAGTAGTGTCTGGCCCCACCTCCAGTAGGTTCCATGGGAACCTCGTGCCTGATGAGTCGGGTAGCAGCATGTTGGAGATGAGGCTCATCAGCAATGCATGCCTCACCCCCACCATGCCCCTCTCAAACCACCACCGTACCAGAATGCCACCAATCTGGTAGTCGCCCTCTACCCTCTCCACTGGGCTATCCACACCCACCTCCTCCCCATGCTCGAAGCATCGGGTCAGCACTGTTGTCCGCTGATCCCATGGCGTAGTCCTGATCGACAGCCCATCTATCAAAATCCATAGAATCCGATAGACATCCTCAAGAGTCACTGTCATCTCCCCTATTGGGAGATGGAAGGTATTAGTGTGAGGATCCCACAAGTTGATCAGGGCCGTCAGATAGGCCCGATCCCCCACCACCAGCTCTAGCCGAGTCACATGCTTGAGCCCAAGGGCATCAAGCCACTCCCAGTCAACCAAAGTCAAAGCCTCTCGGGCATCAAAAAACACCGTCGACACACGGTACCGGCTCTTCACCACCTAAAAATCATAGAAAACACAAAAACATTAAAAACATGCAAGAAAAACAAAATGTACAGCAATAACATAAATATACAACAATGTACAACTAAGCAAAAATAGTTCAAAATAAATAAACAAATTCAAAAAATAAGTTTGTTAGTACCTATAGTTTTTCTAACTTTACAGTTAACTGACAGACAAATAACAAATAAAAAAAAAATCAAAAAACAAAAATAGTTGTCATTACCTAGCGTTTTTAACTCTATGTTTAACTGACAAATAACAACAAAATAAAAAACAAAAAATAGTTTGTCAGTACCTATAGTTTTTCTAACTCTACAGTTTATACTGACAGACAAATAACAAATAAAAACAAAATCAAAAAAAAAAATAGTTTGTCAGTACCTAGGGTTTTTAACTCTACGTTTAAACTGACAAATAAAAACAAAACAAAAAACAAAAATAGTTTGTCAGTACCTAGGGTTTTTAACTCTACGTTTAAACTGACAAATAAAAACAAAATAAAAAAACAAAAACAGTTGTCAGTACCTAGGGTTTTTAACTCTACGTTTAAATTGATAAATAAAAACAAAATAAAAAACAAAAATAGTTGTTAGTACCTAGGGTTTTTAACTCTACGTTTAAACTGACAAATAAAAAAAAAATAAAAAAAAAAAATCAGTTGTCAATACCTAGGGTTTTTAACTCTACGTTTAAACTAACAAATAAAAATGAAACAAAAAAACAAAAATAGTTTTCAGTACCTAGGGTTTTTAACTCTACATTAAACTAACAAATAAAAATGAAATAAAAAAACAAAAACAGTTGTCAGTACCTAGGGTTTTTAACTCTACGTTTAACTGACAAACAAAATCAAAATAAAAACAACATAAAAAAACAAAATAGTTGTCAGTACCTAGGGTTTTTAACTCTACGTCTAAACTGACAAAAACAAAAAAACCACAGTCTAACCTAGGGTTTACATCCTAGTCTAAGATGGCAAAAATTTTTTATTACTACAACATAAAAAAATAGTTAACCTAGGGTTTGCATCCTAGTCTAAACTGACAAAAACAAACAAAAAACATAAATATTTCAGTTACCTAGGGATTCACCTTCGTCTAAACTGATAAAAAAATAAAATAAAACAAAGTTTTAAGATAAGTTCTTGAAATTAGTTAAACTAGGGTTTCCTTTACAGCAACAACAAAAAAAACATGGTTTACACTAGGGTTTCGATCTAAGTCCTAAGGAAGCCATACAAAGAACAAATTCACACACACACAAAACAAATCAATTTTTTCTTTTTAACTAGGGTTTCATTTTTAAAATTGAAAAACAACAAACACAAAAAGTGGATAAACTTAAGGTTTCAGTTTAACCTAGGGTTATAGTTTTAGTTTTATCGATTCTTTTAGCCTAGAGTTTAACTTCATTTTTAACAAAGAAAACAAATTTCAAAATTAAGTCTTTTGCAAATAAAACATCTAACCTACGGTTTTATTTTAAATCAAATAAAACAAGCACAATAAAACACGAAGAGGAGCACTCACCGGTCTCGCTTCGACTCTGCCACTGGATGATCCGGTTCATGAACTCATGGTGTCTGGAAAAATTTTGGCAGCGCTTCGCTTCGTAGACTCGACCGCCTCCTCCTCAGAGCTCCAAATCACCAAAAAAATCGAATGCAAATGAGCCCAAACCCTAGTTTTGGCCCTTAAATAGGCTTTTAGGCCTGTAATCATTCCTCCCTGGGATGAGCACTCTAGTTAGCGCTCATCCCACCCTGGGACGATTACTACTTGGCGCTCATCCCACCCAGGGACGAATACAAAGCAAGAAAATAAAAAAACAACAAAAACAACAAAAATAGCAAAAAAATGCAACACAAAAAACAATAAATTTACCGAACAAAAGTGCTTTTGCACTTGACCTTCTTGGCATTAAAACACTGATTTCGGGGTCACAAATTGTCACTATCCTACTCCCTAAGAAGGCTACCATAGCCGGACCACTCCACGGGAGGATGAATTTTTGACAATTTCATCCCCAAATGGCGTCACAAAAAGGGTTCAAACCCACCAAAAATAGGTCTAAATGTTGGGAAACTGCATACGCGTTCAAAGCATAACATCTGAAGGCACCCTCACATTAGTCATCTTGGGTCAAGTGACTCGTCACTTTTCTCATGTAGGTCATTCCCTCATCGATTCATCGCTTGAGGGGGTAGTCACACTTAGTCACAAATCAACAAATACACACCCAATCAAGGAAATGGCATGCATTCAAAGAATCATTGACAAAGACAATCACGCTCCTGCTTGGGGCAAAAAAAAAGCAATAATCACAAGCTGATCAAACACTTGGCATTCATGAATCATGAACTCAAGGTTCCCATAGACAAAAGGTTGCGCCCTTTGCCTATTCATGACTGATCAATGTCCAAGCTCAAGTAACACCTCACCAAAATAGGTTAACACTTGAATTAAGTTCCTTAGCTCGTCAGAAGCAAGGATTCAAGAATGCATGCCCTTTCCATACTTGGGGCATCAAAATTTGGTTAGGTTACTCGAGAAACCCTAATCATTAGTGCTTTGGTTATCTATTTTTTCTCAGCACTGTGCCACGCACAACGCTTCCCAAAAAGGGGCATCTATAGACACCAAAACAACACCAATCCGATTATGTGACTGCAAACACTAATCGCATTGACACACACAGCCCCCAGGGTAGCCCCTAGAGGTTAAACAGTGGTCCTAACCACTCTCACAACAATTTTGGAAGGTCAGAGGTCAATTTGGCACCTTTCAGGCACTCTGCTCTCTACTCATTCCACCTAGGGACGATTACAAATAGGTATTCATCCCACCCTGGGACGATTAGCAGTATTCGCTCCTGGGTGGGGCGAATAGCAGGTTTGATGGGAAAAAAGTCAAATCTTGACAAATGGCAGCTCAGATCCACCACTTAACTCCTCCTTCATTGCATGTGAGTGTGAGTGAGCGTTTTTGAGCGCTAGAGGCAGTTATAGGGGCAGTCATGAAGTCCTAAATCAGGGAGGAATCTCCTCCCTCCTAGGAAGGCATGATTGCCAAGTGGCGCCTCTGCATGCTCATACACAGAGACCGTCAGGTCTATAAAATGGTGAGTCTTCTCACCCCAAAAAGATACAGGGAAGGAGCATTTTGAGCAATGAAGTGCTGCCGTTTTATATCCTCACACCTTTTCGATTTGTGCCTTTCACATCCTTGATCTCTTTTGTAAGGAAGGTCATTGGGTGATTATTGGAAGCACAAATTAGGACCCCAAAACCTGATATTTGGTCACAATGTCCTACCAAATTTTCCTACAATATCCCACAAGAGGTTTTGGACCCATCCCAAGTGGATTGGTGCCAAAACAGGGCCTCAAACGGCGGGCGCTCCGCCTAGGTGCCCCTCACACTGCTACAGGTCTAATCGCCCCACCCCAGAGCGATTAGAAATCTATGGTATATTTCATTTCTATTATTTTTGCATCTTATTCTAGGTTGTTCAAATAGGCTGTAGTTTAAATTTCATGTGATTTGGATGAGTTTTGATCATGTTTCTGTCATTTCCCACCTTTACTAACATGCAAGTAGCATCATCAAATTCTTGGTGATAGAGGCCAAATTGGAGAAATCTGACCTTTTGGGTCTTCCCAAAATACCCCCTTTTACCTAACCCCCAACTTTGTAGGTGATTTGGAGCCTCTTAGATGGGATATTTGGGACAGTTCTCCCTGACATTTTGTTGTAGGTCTAATCGTCCCACCCGGGGCGATTAGAAATCCGTGGTGAATTTTCAGACTATTCTTTTTGTAGTGCCTTCCTGGTGATGTTCTCATGCCTCTGTCAAGTTTTTAGTTCATTTGGATCTAGTTTAGTTATCATTTTATCTATATTTCGCATTCACTAATGGTAGGCATGGGGATTGCATGTTTCATTTTATCTACAGGTGCTACTGACTGTTTCCTATTTCCTTGAATGCAGGATATCGGAATTAGAGGAGCATTAAATATTCAAGACTCATCAATGTAAAATGTAGTGACATTTGGTCAGTCTATTCTACATGTGGGCACGCGAAAGAAGGAATACCATTTGTGGTGTGACGAAATCCTATTTAACGCTCCTAGCCCCTAAAAAGGGAGGAGACGTATTGTAACCGAGTTCTAAAGCATATTAATAAAAAGGGTTGTCTTCCATATTTGCTTTCTATCTTGTTTCAATTCATTTATGTCTCTCTCCTTTCATGCATTTTCAATTCATAGGATTTAGCGTTAAGTTTAGTTTCGCTTGCATCGCATCTTGGCATTTCCTTTTTGTTTCCGTATCCTCATGCTTTCAATATGACAAAAGAACATATTCATGCATAAAAAAATATTATGGTTCATTTCCAAATTATGTAGGAAGATGTTATCTATATGATGTTTCCATACACATTGGATGAATTTGCTCATAATTGGTTTATTAATTTACCTATAGGTTCTACCACTTCTTGGGATCAATTAGAAGCAACATTTCTTAGTCATTTTGAAAATGTGGTTGACACAAATATGATATCAAATCATTTTACCTCTATTTGTAAAGAACCTAATGAATCCATGAGTCAATTTAATGATAGGTTTCATAGGTTGTATACCTGAAATAGAGACACATTTCATCATTTCAGAAGAAGAAGTCATTCAAATATACTTGGAAGCCTTAGACCCTTTTACTGTTAAGTTTCTAGAAAAGCTTCTTAAAGATCCATATTTTTCTAAAGCCTATGGTGGGGTAATAGCTATAGAAAAATGGTGGATTTCTAAAGGGGTTGATGTGGGTAAATTATCATTACTTAACCCTAAGCTTTCAAATCAAATACTACCTATGAGTCATGATACACATTTTTCTCTCATGTTAAACTGTTATTCACGAGTTATGGATTCCAAAATGTCAATCATCTAATATGACACCCTCAAATCAAATGATGTTTTATGTAAACAACCAATATGATGAAATTGAATGTCCTAGTTTTACAACAACTTTTGATATTGTCAAAGAGGAAGTGCAAGTTTCAAAGCCAATATACATCAATGAGGATTGTGGTAATCAAGTATATCAAAATGTAGAAATGCATGAGTCTTCATATATTAGAGGAGTTCTAGATCTAACTAGTATTAAAACATGTGATAGAACAAAGCCTTCCATAGAGTTGAATGAAATTATTAAAGCTCCAAAATTGAAAAGTTCTAGATGTGATTTCATTATGACTAATCATAAAATTTTATTACTTGAGGAAGATGCATTATTATTGAAGATAATTTTTTTGAAATTGATGAAGGTAAATTTGAAAAGCATTCGATTTTTGAATTTATAGAGTGTGAAGAAGTGGTTGAACATCACTCCCTAATTTTAGAAGATGACAATTTTTGGTGGAATAAATGGGAGAATTTTACTACGATTTGAAATGAAGTACTCACTTCACTTAAAATTTAGGACAATTTGCAAAGGTTAGTTCTACATATTTAAGGAAACATTGCTCAAATATAGGGATAAATATATCAAGATGCATCTCTTGATAATGCTACAAATTATCCTCAAGAGACAAAAGTCAAAGATACTAAAAGTGATAATATTTTAGACAATGGAGGAGTCCAAGATTGGACTAGCTTCAAAACATATGACAAATCAGGACATTCCATAAATTTGGATGAGATTATTGAAAATGAGGATCAAAATATTCGGTGTCCTCAAATAATGATCAGGAAGAATTGAAAGAAGGGATACAATCTCATAAAATATTTTAGGAAGATACTTATTATAATGTTTGGGGAAGATATGAGGCATTATTTGTTTCTCATAATCCTACTTATGAAATTTCCATTTCACTTCATATGGAGGATGCTGAAACCTTTATGTCACATGAAGATCTTGCAACTCCTATCCAACTAGAAAATGACATGCCAATTTTAGAAATAGAGAAGGTTCCAAAATTTGATCATTTTAAATACGAATTTGGGGAACACCTTGCTACAGTAGAAAGGAAATACATGGTAAATGTTTCTTATGATTCATATGTGTTAGATGAGGAAAAGGTCATTGATGAAGATACTAGGATACAAGATTATGATGGTGATAGAGACCATGAAGAAAAAGAAAATATTACAATGGGTAACCAATTAGTGGTAAATGAAAGTGTACAAAATATAGAATCTCATCCTTTGTGTCCAAATATCCAAGAATTAGGTAAAATTTTGCATAATAATTTATTAGATTCGAATATTATTTATGATGAAATACCATTGGAGGTTGATAAAGAACTAGAATGGATTCTACTCACACCACAAATAATGTTACTTTACTAAATGAAAGAGAAGTAGATATGTTTGAGTTGTTGAACAAAATTCATCAACAACTAACAATTCAATCTAGGATACAAAGTTATAATGATTCTCATTTTATAAATATCCTAGATGCTTGTAAATTGTTGCATGTTGTGTGCTTTATTTTTTTGCAAGTGGTTTTTATTGGTTTGGCTAAAAATAAACTACATGAACAAACACACCCTCCACAAAACCAATTGATATATAGGACTAATATCCAAAATGTTGGGACTTAAAATAAATGAACACAATGAGATATGTTACAAATGAAACAAGGTTACAATATATAGGCATAAGCCTATATGAAACACATGACACTTGTCAAGTGAAACTGACAAGTGTCAAGGAAGGCATAGTGCACATTACATTAATTCTAACATTCCCCCTTAATGTGCACTATCCTAACTAAAGAAAAAAACAAGTCAACATTAGGTAACATTCCCCCTTAATGTTGACTTCTCTAAAAGCAACCTATCATCCTTTTTTATTGCTAATTTGGTCTAGGCTCGTTCTATTTGCACTTGGTTTTCCAACTATGAATAATGCTAGATCAACTATGTATACATCTCGGTTTGTTGCCTCAGGGTCAGCCACTTCCATGGGTCTGTTGCCACTGGGTCAACCGTCTAAGTGCCTCAGGGTCATCATGGGTGCCTTAGGGTCAGCCACTTCTGGGTCTGTTGCCTCTGCAGGTCATCCTCTGAGGATGTTGCCTCTTGTAGGTCACTAACTAGATCCACCACGAATATCCAATCCCTCCTTATGGTGAACTCAATATAGAAGGTGTCGGTCTCTACCAAAAAATACACCTTAATACAAAAGAAAAATGAGCCATATAAGAGTGTCGGTCTCTGTCGAAAATGCATTCAATATAATAAAATGAGCCATAGATCAAAATATGGAGGAGAAGAATAAAGAATAAGAGAATATTCTGAAGTGTATTTGTTTGTAGTATTTAGAAGTAGATCCATAAAAAAACTCGGATAGAGTCTAGGGTGTCTATGTCTGTAGTCCCTAGAATAAGTGTCCTTATGGTAGTCACCTCATCTTACCGGAATGCATGGGTAACCAGTCGTTGCATCTGCCAAGTAGAAAGAGGATAATACTATATACTAGGTTCACTTACAAGTGTCTTGGGAGTGCCTTGGGATTGTATGTCAAAGAGACATACAATCCCAATGCTCTCATGTAGCAGGCAGGCAAGGAAGCACACCGAGATATTTTTATTCTAGGTAGCTATCAAAAAATGGTAGGTGGATGCTTTTTCACAATGGCTTTTTGTTAAATGAAACAATGGCTTTCAAACACTCCCCTTTCTAAAGAACTTTAAAACAAGCTCAAAGCTCAGATTAAACCAGGAAAAAAAATAAATCACTCTTAAAAAAAAATTGGGAGCCATGATTTTTTCAAAAATCTGGTTTCTGATTCATCCATCAAGGATGAAGAGCATACTCCCTATTTTGAAAAAAAAATGGAGGGAAAATGAAAAAATGAAATATGGGGGAAAAAGGATGAGGGGGGAATTTCTCGAGGGAAATCCCCCCTCAAGCTCACAAGGCCAGAGAAATCCTGGAGCTCTGATACCAAATGTTGGGACTTAAAATAAATTAACACAATGAGATATGTTACAAATGAAATAGGGTTACAATATATAGACATAAGCCTATATCAAATGCATGACACTTGTCAAGTGAAACTAAAAATTTTCAAGGAATGCATAGTGCACATTACATTAATTCTAACACAAAATACTATAGGCATATACTATGCATAGGTACTCACAAGTTTATGAATTCTCGGATTAATAATTAAATGGAAAGGAAATAGTTGTTTTACAAAACACCATTTTCTGCTCACCACTAGTGATACAAAAAGTACTTGGATACCTCATAAATTAGTGGTTTATGAGACTTGGAAAAGTACACTCAAAGCATCCCCAATACAATAAAATCTCTCTAATATTTCCAAAACATTGTTGAATATAATATCAGTAGTTCAATATTATTTTCCTTCTCCATAGCTTCTTCTTCTTCTCCTATCATATTGGTTCACCATATTGTAGTTCATATGTCCTCATATAATTTATTCAAGTGAATAATGTGCTTGTAAACAATACCAAATTATTTTATAGATAATGTAAAAAGCTCAACCTCCAACCTATTGATTTGTATAGAATCAATACAATCACATAATCCCTAAAATTTCTCAAGTAACTCCTTGGGGTTTGTGGTGCTACTAACATGGGTTCCATAGGCTCTTTCAACATCAAAGGTTATAACACCATAAATTTATTTGTTATTATCCTAATATACCTAGTTTATTTCTTTAGAATTTGTAGCATAATATTGATCATTCACATATTTGAGTAACCCCTTGCTCTAGAGCAAATTTTCAATATTGATTTTCTACTTAGCATACATTGGGACACTAGATATGAGAATATGGTTATCCATAAATATCCTTCTAGATACAAAAATCTATATCTAATTATTATTAAAAAATTACTACCAATGTAAAAATATCAAAAAAACATGTAATTTGAAAACAATGTGCTCAAAATGCTTTTGTATGGAAATGTTATAGCCCACAAAAGTTTGATAAAAAAATGTAAAAATTCCCCAAAATCTTTGGAAATTTAGAAAAATATTCAAAAATTATAATGAATGAGAGGCTATCATGTGTCAATACATGAGTGGATGAGAGGATGCCATGTATATATTGACTAGATAACATAATAGTGAATCATGTGTGACCAGTTATCATGATCAAGGGTTTACTTCCTATGTGTTAACTATGTAACCTGCATGATAAGGTATCGATAAATCAAAATACACCACTTGTCATACACTAATTCATTTTTTTATTTGCAAACCATCTTATGACACCTATTCCATCTTGATTCACTCTAAAACTTTATGCTTCACCAAGTATCCTATTGACTATGCAAATGACAAGTCAAGTTTGATGATTTTTAGAAATTTGATTGGTGGATGCCATATTTATAATTTTCAAATGGTGGATGGACTATAATATTAGCCATAATTCAACCTATCATGTTTATCCTCTTTCTATATATCATGTTAGTATCCACATCAATTTCCATGTGTTGTGCCACCTCAATTGCCATATCACCTTTATAGACTACCACATAAGTTGTATGGATTATCACATGGTTTCACACACATGTTGTCATATCACTTGTATGGACTACCATGTGTCATGCAACATTAGCTAAAATATCACTTATATGGACTACCATGTCAGCTATATAGACTGTCATGTGTCACATCACCTTAATTGATATGTTAGTTGTACAGACTACTACATATCATATCATATTAACATATGCCTATAAAGGGGTTACATCATATAATGCCATGTCAGTGTATACTATAATTTCATCACATTTTGTACCTCATTTTTCTTATTCATCATGCTAAGGTCATTACCATTAGAGGGTTATGGTGTGGGGATTCAAACTCAAGATCTTCTTTCAATACCTTAACATGGGCTTTGGTAGCAACTATCCCCAAGGTACATCTTGCAAGGTAAATGGCACATATTAAATATAAATAAACTAAAGTGAATAAGTGTACATTCCTTCACATGACGCAAGAATTCATCAACATGATGCATGCACACGCATGTCATTTTTATTTCCACAAGGCTATTGAATATTCCCTAGCATATTCTTTTTCTAAAATTTGAAATTTATGGTTATGAAGAAAAATATATCATTGTAAAATACAAAAATAAAGAACTTGGAGGTAGAATGAGAAAAAATTCTTAGTGGACACCCCCTAAATTTTTACAAAAAATATAGGAATATTAACAATTTATTTTTATCTATCATGGCTTTCTATACATAATCTTTTTATTGAACACAACTAGTTAAAACATTCTCTCACACCTATGTAGGAAAAATATTGTTAGACCATTTTAGAAACTTTCTCAAGTAAATTAGGGGTGTTTGGTAAGCACAAAATCTTGTATATGAATTTACTATTAGTAAGGTTCGTCTAAAATATTTTAGCCTTATATTTTAATATTTCATAATGGTCAAGTAATTTATCCTCTCATCTATGCCTTTATTTGAAGAAAATAAGCCAAAAGATAAAAGAAATTTTTTTTTTGAAAATATCAATAAAATAGATGAGGATTTAGAAAATAAAATTTAAAAAACTCAATCCTAAAAATGGTGCATCCATCTGGTTAGAAATGAAAAGAAATAAAGAATTGAGTGTTAATTAGAGGAACAAAACAATCTATCTATGAATATTTCTGTTGAAGTAAATCTATTAAGTTAGATCCTTGTAATCTAGTCCACCTAGGGTTTTTATCAAAATATGCTTCTTTTAGTCGCAATGTTAACCTTCCAAAAAAATCTTCCTAGCTACTCCAAATGTTGTTGTCCTTGGTAGAATCCATAGAAGCTAAAATATCAACAATAAGTAATAAAGTAACAAAAATTCAAACCAACATTGATACCATGCTAGCTTTTGTAATAGTCTTCAAAATAAAATAAATCAACACATTATAAAGTATTTATAAAAATAAATACACACAAATTAATGAACACATTTTATGGTGGTGTCAATGGACACCAAATAATTTCACTATGAACAAATAGAGTTAAACTCCAACCAATAATGAAATCATTGGTATAATGGGATGTTTATATCCAAATACTATTACATTTAGGTTAAGGTTGAGAGATCAATCTTAAGGATTAAAATAAAAAAATATTATAAAATACCTTTGTAAGGTTTAAAAGGGCCCAAAGGGCTTATATAACAAATACAAAAAAAAATTAAATCATGGATTTAAGATAAGCTTAACCATGCCATACTTTAATAGCTATAATCCCATCACATGTATTTTTTAACCTAAGCATATATACTATGTAGGTGCAACTATTTTTGTATTATGTTCTCAATCAACTTTTTAATTATAGAAATAATATAAACTTTAGACGATTTCTTAGCTATGTTAGTTATATGAGTATTAAACATACTTAGTTTTACATTCTTCCTTCCTACCAATTATCACTCTTCTCCATGAATATGCCTAAAGGTAAGACTTTTAGATTCCAAACAAGAGGTTCAATATTTAAGTTCAATTAATGGTAGAGTTGTACACCATACTTTGGTAACTAAAGTTTAATTGGATAAACATATATTAGATAAATATCATCCTCTACGAGGGTTATCTCATATGGCATATGGTATCATGGATGTTAAAAATTGTTTTACATTATCCTTACCTTTACCTTCGGATGAATTCCAATATATCTAATATTTCTTACATAAATCTATATATTTCAGCAGTAATATTTGTATTCAATCAAGGTTGTAATTGTTTTCTTTCTATTTTTCCTACTTTATCCATTGTTAAATATATCTTATATAGATATAATGTCAAGATGATGGTGGAATTGAGGATCAAACCAATTGATGATCAATTATTTCTTGCTCCGTGAGCATACAAAAATACATGGAAGTAAAAAAATAGTAAACTTATAACAGAATATGGAGGTGTAAAAATTTCAGAATTTTACACTTTCACCATCAAGAAGAGATATCACATAATATAAAACCTATATTTATTCAAAATATAAATTCATAAGCATCACTATAGCCAATATATAATCTTCATTATCTTTTTTAAATGATTTAAATTTTAATTCATATTTAATAGAATTATTGAGGTATTATGCTAGAAAAGTTGTTTTGTATAAATTATGACCAAATTTTTAAAAACTATATTCAATTCCTACTTTAGTCATTAATATAAAGAATATCATTGCTAAATGTAAACCTTAAATACTCATTCCAAAAAATTTATGTCTTATGTTATCCTTCTCATTTAGTCATTTTTTAGTTATAGAAATCAATAATTTAATACTTTAATTTTTATAATTACATGTATCAATGCCCTATTTTTATATGTATAATACATGGATTATTGAATCACACAATTGATGTGTAACTAGTTAGTCCAAGGTTTTGTTATGTTGCAAAAATATGACATCCTTAATATGATATTGCAAAATAACACTAATAAAATTTCAAAGTTGTTATATATATAAATAGCATTAACTGACATCATAGTCTATTGAAGATGTCATGCAAGCAATTCTATGTAACTAATGCTTATGAAATTGAATGTAATACAAAAAATCAAAATTATACCACTATAAAGCAAACATATAATTATTAATAGTCTTAAAGATATGGCCAATTTAAAGTTTAAATAATAAATTTATGGTTCTATTAAGGTATCATACATAAATATAATTAATTATTATTACTTGAAAGTTTAATGGGGTGTTGGAATGGATATTCTTATAAATAAGCTTAGAAAAATTAGATCCAACCTCAAAGGATGGAATAAGTTTATATTTGGTGATATTTTTAGAGTCAAAGAAATCTTGAGATCGTAGCTCCGAGATTTGGAGGCTAATGTAGTCGAAGCGACTGAAACTGAGAAAATTCTTCTTTCTAATATTCATAACAAGCTTGTTGAAGAGGAGATTTTTTGGAAGCAAAAATCATGGGACCTTTGGTTGAAGGAAGGAGACCAGAATTCAAAATTTTTTCATGCTTCCACGCCTGCCATCATAGTCATAATAGAATCTAGAAATTTTCCATATCTGATTGTTCAACTACTAGATATATTTTAGAAATTAGATATGAAGTTGTGGATTTCTTTATATCCCTCTTGGGATCATCTCCAGGTATAGATTGCCATGCTGAGGAGGCTCTTCTCACCTCTATTCCCAGTTTTTTTTCAACTGAGATGAATTATGGTCTCCTAGATCCTTTTTTCAACAATGAAATCAAGGAGACGTTAGACTCTATGGACCCTCTCAAAGCTCCAGGAGCTAATGGTTTTCTTCAATTATTTTTCCAAAAATTGTATCATATACGTGGGGGGGATGTTTGGAGTGCCTTAAAGTTTGTGCAAGGATCGTTGGTTATTCTGAAATATCTAAATTCAACCTTCTTGGTCCTTATTCCTAAAAATTCTAGTGTCACTTCATTGAATTATTATAGGTTGATTAGTTTATGTAATACTTTGTATAAGATTATCTCAAAAATTTTATCCAATATAATTAAACCTCTCCTATCGATGTTAATTGATAAGACTCAAAGTGGATTTGTGGCTGGTAGGCAGATCCTTGATGGGGTCATTATTATGCATGAATTGATCCACTCATTTCATAAAAGTAGTAGATCAGGGTTTTTCTTGAAACTTAATATGAACAAGACCTATGATAGGGTTTCTTGGAACTTTTTGTTGAAGAACATATTCTTATACTGAGAGGGGGGGTGAACAATATAAGATAAAACATTTTTGTTTTTAATCCAATCAATAGCATCAACAATATAAAAGTAGTAAACATTGTACAAATCATCACACACATGAGAGACATGATTTAATATGGTTCATCCGATGTGGGCTACTCCATGAAGAAAATATTTCTACTAAATTTTCTCAAACAAATAGTTTGGGAAACACTTCCCTATTACAATGTTTATGGGTCTTTGTCCAATGGAGACACCAATCTCCTATGCTCTAATTTGTGGAACTCTATCCATAGTAGAACTTTTTCTCGTCTACTCTGGTTGGTGATATTCTAGAAGACATTTATCCCCACTCCTCTGGCTTGTGGATGTATCTCCATAGAAGACCTCTATCCTCACTGCCATGGCTAATGGATATCTATCCACTAGAGACTACTATCCTCTACTCTATCACCTCCAAATTTTGCTATCAACTCTACTTAATGTCTGTCTTAAATATACACTAAACTCTATCCTCGATCTAGCACAAATCTGCTCCAAATATTAAATTATTCAACCAATGAATTACAACTTGTTTACAAACTCTAAACAAGTGTTTTCATACTTATTCAACAAAAAGGCATAATGTGGGTCTCAAAACCTAACTCAATTAATCCTCAATATCTATCTCAAATTTTCTCTAAACATTCACCAATTATGCATATAAAAACCACTCAAATATTTCCAACAATGCTTATCAAACAATCCTTTTCACTCCACCTTATATTTCACAACATTTAATCTCAATAATACTTCAATCAAAGGATGGTGTGCCCATACCTTTTTAATTTTATGAATATATGTCTTAAAAATCTATTTTACAATCAATTCTCCTTATACCACTCAAAAGGTTAGATAGAAACAATGTATTTCAAGAACCTGCACAAGGTATTCCTTCCAAAATGTGCCTAAATAAATTCCAAACCTCTCTCTAGGTTTCTAAAATAATCAAACTCTTCAAAATGCCTAAGAAAACATAAAAATAATAAAAATACCTCATACACCTTTTAACTCCTCTCAACACACTCAACACAATTCGCAAGGGTTTCAATAATTCATTTTCAAAATAATTCACTAAGATTTCCTTCAGAATTTGAATGCATAAAATAATCAAACTTATTCCCTTATATCTCCCTACTTATAAAATGCATTTTCAAAATAATTATAACCACCATTCATAAATATTCCAATGCACTTATTAAGACTTAATTCAATTACTCAACACCCTCAATAAAAATAAAAATTATGTTTAACACCTTATAACTCCTCAACAATGCATACCATACGAGTTAGAAACAAACTGTATATTTTATTAATACAAAAATAAATACCTTTGTGCACTACCTGTACGGGATTTAATCCCCTGTTGCACTACCACCAATTCCTTAGTCGTGGCCTCATTGCAACATGAGCTAAGTGCTCACTTGAGACCTCTAAAGCACCCATCGCACTTTGTATTTTTCGCTTGGTGCAAAAATAATTTAAGAAAAAATTTCTCCCCTATGCTACCATCGAGAATCAATTGCAAGACCTCCGTTAATCAATGAATTACATTGCCAATATTTACCACTAGCCCAACCAAGTGGTTGGTGATAAGGGTATGAGCCCTTATCGTTTTATCCTTCCATATTTTTCCCTCTGCTTTTAAAATTAAAATATTTTGTCCTCTTGCGCTCACGAATTTGCATCAACCATTAATCCAATATACTCATATGCATTCGGAGACTTACAATATGCTTTCAATCCTTATGGTATAAATACCATACTCCTTCCTTTATCGAACATCGATGGGAATAATTATTTCAATTTAATATTTTGCGCCCAACCCTTACTTAGGGTTTATAATTAATTTATATTATAAATTAATTATAATATAAATATTATAATTAATTTATGAGTAACCTTAGGCTTTTATTTTAACCCTTAATATTATAATAATAAATATTATAATATTATTTCCTTTGGGCCTAGGTATTTTCCTTTTTAACCTTAGGCCTTATCTTAACACCTTTAATATTATAATAAAATATTATAATATTATTTCCTTTAGGCCTAGATATCTCCCTCCTTTAAGGAATTTAGCCAACCTTTTGACCAATCATGTCAGGCTTTAAACCAAATATCTTGGGCTTAAAATATAAATATTTTAACCCTCCTTTCATCAATTTCTTGAACTAATTTTTGACATCACTAACACTAGCTCTTGACATCAATGACAATACAACTACTCAAAATTTCCAACAATCTCCGCCTTTGTCATTGATGGTAATCCTTTATCTTTAACCATTTATTTTTCTTTTTCCAATTATGCTCCCCCTTAGAAGCTGTTCCCCCTGAATTAATGCTCTCCCCCTAACTCAAATATCTCCCCCTTTGACATCAATGGCAAAGGGACACATTTGGGGCTAAATATAAGACTCTTAGCTCAACCTCCTCCCCACCTCCTCTCCTTGAGGTGATTAATTTTGGGGTGGGAGTAGAACTACTCCCAATTTCCTTCTAAGATACTCAAAGGTCTCTTTTGGAAGAGGTTTAGTGAAAATATTTGCAATATATTCCTTTGTAGTAACATATTCCAACCTAACTTGCTTATATGTCACCTGTTCTCTTAGAAAATGATATTTAATCAGTATGTGCTTGGTCGTGGAGTGCACTACCATATTATTTGAGGTTTTTATAGCACTATTATCACACATTATTGGGATAGGGTTATCATGCTCTATCTTGAAGTCTATTAAAGTTTACTTCATCCATAAAACCTGTGTACAACAAGCAAAAATTGTAATATACTCTACCTCTACTATGGATAGGGACATTGATGCATGTTTGTTGCTTACCCAAGAGACTAAACAATCTCCAAGAAAAAATGATCCTCCACTTGTGCTTTTTCTGTCATCAATGTTGTCAACCCAATCTGCATATTGTATTCTATGAGAGTGAAATTATCATTTTTAGGGTACTGGAGCCCAAAATCCATAGTCCCTTTCAAATATTTGAGAATCCTCTTTACTACCACTACATGTGTCTCCTTTGGTTCTACTTGAAACCTTACCACTAGTCCCATTGCATGCATTATATCTGGTATTGTAGTTGTAACATATAGTAAGCTGACAATCATAGATCTGTATAATTTGTGATTTGCCTCAAGAGATTCATCATCTTTACTTAACTTACATCTTGTAATCATGGAGGTGCTTACTAGTTTGTACTCTTCTAAATTGAATTTATTTAACATCTCTTTTATATACTTGGTTTGTGAGAGAAACACAACTTTCTTCAATTGTGAAATCTGAAGTCCAAGAAAGAAAAACAACTCACCAAAAATTGTCATTTAAAATTCACTTTACATGATATTTGCAAAATTTTGACACATATTATCATTATTGCCTCCAAAAATGATATCATCCACATAAACAACCACAATTAGTAAGTCATTTCCTTCATTTTTGATGTATAAGTTACTGTCCACTATTCCTTTCCTAAATCCATATTCCTAAAGGTACTTATCCAATCTTGCATACCAAGCTCTAGGAGCTTGCTTTAGTCCATAAAGTGCTTTCTTTAGTTTACAAACATAGTTTTGTTTTTTAGTTAGGTTGAAACCCTCAGGATGCTCAATGTAAACGTCTTATTATAGAACATAATTTAAAAATGCTACTTTAACATACATCTAATATACTTTGAAGTTTTTGAAACTTGAGAAGGCTAAAAGCATTCTTATTGCTTCAAGTCATGCAATTGGAGAAAATGTCTCATCAAAATCATTCCCCTCAACCTATGCATAACCTTTGCATACTAATCTTGTTTTGTTTCTGATTACCTAACCATCTTCATTTAACTTGTTTTTGAACACCCATTTAGTGCCAATCACATTCTTGCATTTTGGTCATGGGACAAGTTTCCAAGTCTCACTTTTTTATATTTGATCTAGTTGCTCATCCATTGTCTTGATCCAAAATTATCTTCTCTTGCTTCATTGAAGTCTTTAGGATAAATTTTAGACAGCAAAGAGAAATTTGCATGCTCACTTTTTCCTATGATTCTTCTCCTTGTTTGTCTCTCATTTGGATTTCCAATGATTAGATCTCCTGGATTATTTTTATGCACATACCTAGATGGGGTTTTGGGTATTAGTCTTTGTGTTTCTTCTTCTTCTTCTGATTATTCACCTAACTCCTCTTGAAAACTTTCTTCTTCTTGATACATGATTTCTCGAACAAATTCTTTTGATCCTATATTCTTATCAATTGTCACATTTATACTTTCTATGATAGTACATATCCTTTTTTATAGCATCTGCAGGCCTTGCTCTTAGTGGAATAGCCAAGAAAAATACCCTCTTTACATCTTGATTCAAACTTACCCAAATGTTTCTATTCTTGTCCTATGTAACATTTGCTTCCAAAAGTTTTGAAGCATCTCATTGTGGTTGGTCTTCCTTTATAGAGATCATATGGGGTTTTGTGGTGATTTACCCTTATTTGAGCTCTATTGATGATATACACTATTGTATATACTGCCTCTTTCTAAAAACCATATTAAATATTAGACTTATTTAACATGGCTCTGATCATATTCTTAACAATCATGTTTTTCCTCTCAACTACTCCATTTTGTTATGGAGTTATTGCTACTGAATATTCTATTTTGATCCCATATTGCCCATAAAAGTCTATGAATTCATTTGAGGTAAATTATCCTCCTCTATTAATATGAAACCCTTAATCCTTCTACTTATTTCATTTTACACTAATTCTTTAAAAGCTTTAAACTTCTCAAGAGATTCCATTTTTTTTTCAAGAAGGCTACCAAAATCATTATGGAATAATCATCTATAAATAAGACACAATAACTTTCTCCTTGTAGAATTTTTTTCCTTGTAGGACCACATAGGTCAGTGTGCACTAGTTTTAATGGCTTAGATGATATAAATCCTTTTGACTTGAAAATTTTTCTAGCTTACTTCCCATGCTAGCATTGTGCACATATTGTATTTTATGGCCTTTTTATCTTGGGTAGATCTCTGAAAACCTACTTATTGCTTATTTTCACTATTTTTTCAAAGTTAAAATGACCCATTTTTCTATGCCACAACCAACTCTCATATTCTTGTGATAGAAAATACTTTTCTCCTTTAATCTCACTTAGCATGTAGAGGTTGTTTGTAGTTCTATTTGTATTTGCAATAAGTTTTCCAGTTTTAGACTTTCTTATTTCACACCTATTTGGATGAAATGTAACCATGTGTCCTTGATCATAGAGTTGGCTTACACTTAGTATATTGTGCCTCAACCCCTTGATATATAATACATTTTCTATCTTTGTTTTTCCATTATATAAACTCAAAGTCCCTTTCCCATATATTTTTGTTGAACCATTGTCACCAAATGTTACTGATCCTCCATCAACTTATTTGAGTACAAAAAATTTACTTTTATCACCTGTCATATGACTAGAACATCCACTATCAATAAACCATTGATTTCCCTTATCTTTTATGTGAAGAGATATTTTTACTAATATTGACTTAATTTTCTCATGATATTTTCCTTATTTCCTAATTTTTGGAGTTGTATTCATTTTGTTTGACTTAGGAAATACCATTTTAAACCATTTGGCCCTGTGACAAAAATTATTGCATTTATAACATATGATACCATCATTCATAAGAGATGCAAAAAAAATAAAATTTCTATCAAAATTATTTTTCACATATCTAGTGCAATGTATAGCTCTATGACCATATTTATTACATTTAAAGCAACAACAATGGAAGATATTTTGTAACCTATTTGAGTGCTTTAGAAAATACGATTGAGTGCATCTTATTTTGTTGTTCTTGTGATTAACCCTTGTTCATGGTTCTTCTTTACCTTCTTATTTTTTAATGCCTTTTCCTTCTAGAGTATTAGTATGAGTCATGAGCTTATCTTTGTTTGATGTCCCTATTTCTTGAGAGCTCAACTCCTCTTTCTGTTTTCCTAACTTTATATCTTGTCATAACTTAGTCTTTTCAACTTCATTCCTTAGAGAGACAATTTCTAATTCCAATATTTCACACTCTACTTCTCTTGCCCTTAATAGATCTATCATATTCTGTTCAATTTTCTTTCCCTCTTCCACCTTTATCTTGAGTTCTATGAGATTTTGTAGAAGTTCCATTTTTGCTTCTTCATCCTCTTGAATTTGATCCTTCAAACTTGAGTTCTTATTTCTAATCTTTTCCAAGTTCCTAAGAGCAGCAAAGAATTATTTTTTATATCGATCATGGCATCTTCTTCATTTTTTGAAGTCATGTGTGTTCATTTTGGATCTTACTCCAAGTTGTTAGTCTTTTTATGGAGAGACCCACTCTGATACCACATGAATAACATATGCTTGTACTGAGATGGGGGGGGTGAAAAGTATAATATAAAACATTTTTATTTTTAATCCACTGAAAAGCATCAACAATATCAAAGTAGTAAACATTGTACAAATCATCACACACATGAGAGACATGATTTAACATGGTTCATCCAATGTGGGATACTCCATAGAGAAAATATTTCTAATAAATTTTCTCAAACAAATATTTTGGGCACCACTTCCCTATTACAATGTTTATGGACTTTATACAAAGGAGAAACCAATCCCCTATGCTCTAATTTTTGGAACTCTATCCATAGGAGAACTCTTTCTCCTCTACTCTGGTTGGTGATCTTCTAGAAGAATTTTGTCCCCACTACTCTGGCTTGTGGATGTCTCTCAATAGAAGACCTATGTCCTCATTTCCCTGGATAATGGATATCTATCCACTAGAGACTAATATCCTCTACTCTATAACCTCCAAAGTTTACTCTCAACTCTACTCACTCTCCGTCTCAAACCTACACTAAAATCTATCATTGGTATAGCATAAACATTCTCCAACTCTGCTCAATCCCTATCTCAAATCTGTACTAAACTCTATCATCGGTATAGCACAAATCTACTCCAATTATGCTCAATATTTGATTCAAATTTGCACTAAAATATGTCCTTGGTCTAGCACAAATCTACTCCAACTTTGTCTCAGGTCTAACACAAATCTACCCTTAAATTTGTACCAAAATATGTCCTCAAGCATTAACACAAAGCTTGATCCAATCACAAGTTAACTCAACTTAGATTTAACCCAAGCCTTAACAAAAAGCTTGAGCAAATAAATCAATCAATTTTGCTCTCAATTCTTCACAAAGACTTACCTCAAATATTCTCTCAAGTCCTCTCAAGAACTTTCTCAAACACAAACATACTCAACTCAACATTCAAAATTTTTATTCAATTATTCAACCAATGAATCACAACTTTCTTACAATCTCTAAATAGGTGTTTTAATACTTCTTCAACAAAAAAACATAATGTGGGTCTCAAAACCTAACTCAATTAATCCTCAATCTCTATCTCAAATGTTATCTAAACATTCACAAATTATGCATATAAAAACCACTCAAATATTTCCAACAATGCTTATCAAACAATCCTTTTCACTCCACCTTATATTTCACAACATTTAATCTAAAAAATACTTCAATCAAAGTATGATGTACCCATAGATTTTTACTTTGATGGAGATATGTCTTCAAAATCTAGTTCACAATCAATTCTCCTTATACCACTCAAAAGGTTAGATAGCAACAATCTATTTAAAGAACCTCCACAAGGTTTTCCTTCCAAAATATGCCTAAATAAATTTCAAACCTCTCTCTAGGTTTCTCAAATAATCAAACCCTTAAAAATGCCTAACAAAACATACAGATAATAAAAATACCTCATACACCTTTTAACTCCCTCTTAACACACTCAACACAATCAACAAGGATTTCAATAATTCATTTTCAAAATAATTCACTAAGATTTCCTTCAGAATTTGAATGCATAAAATAATCAAACTTATTCCCTTATATCTCCCTACTTATAAAATGCATTTTCAAAATAATTATAACCACCATTCTAAAATATTCCAATGCACTTATTAATTCACAACTCAAATTATTCAACACCCTCAATAAAAATAAAAATTATTTTTAACACCTTATACCTCCTCAACAACACATACCATACGACTTGGAAAAAAAGCTTAAATTTTATTAATACACTACAGGATTTGATCCCCCGCTGCACTACCATGATTTCCTTAGCCGCGACCTCACCGCTGCATGATCTAAGTGCTCACTTGAGACCTCCAAAGCACCTATCGTGCTTTGTATTTTCTGCTTGATGCCAAAAGGGTTTAAAAAAAACATTCTCGCCTCTACTGCCATCAAGAAATTAACATGAGACCTTTGTTCATCAATGACTTACACCACCAAGATTTACCACTAGCCCAACCAAGTGGTTGGTGATAAGGGTATGAGCCCTTGTCGTTTTATCCTTCCATATTTTTTCCTCTGCTTTTAAAATTAAAATATTTTGTTCTGTTGCGCTCACGAATTTGCATCAACCATTAATCCAATATACTCATGTGCATTCAGAGACTTACAATATGCTTTCAATCCTTATGGTATAAATACCATACTCCTTCCTTGCTCGAACTTCGACGGGGATAATTATTTCAATTTAATATTTTGCACCCAACCCTTACTTAGGGTTTATAATTAATTTATATTATAAATTAATTATAATATAAATATTATAATTAATTTATGAGTAATATTAGGCTCTTGTTTTAACAATAAATATTATAATATTTTTTCCTTTGGGCCTATATGTTTTCCTTTTTAACCTTAAGCCTTATCTTAACACCTTTAATATTATAACAAGATATTATAATATTATTTTCTTTAGGCCTAGATATCTCCTTCCTTCAGGGAATTTAGCCAACATTTTGACCAATCATGTGAGGCTTTAAACCAAATATCTTAGGCTTAAAATATAAATATTTTAACCCTCCTTTTGTCAATTTATTGTACTAATATTTGACATCATTGACACTAACTCTTAACATCAATGACAACACAACTACTCAAAATTTCCAACATTTGTTTAAAGTTCTTTAAAAATTTGGCTTCAGTAAAAATTGGATTAGTTTGATCAAAGCTTGTGTGTCTTCCACTTGGATTTTGGTACTAGTGAATGGATTTCCTACAGGTTTAAGTCTAGTCATGGAATTCACCAAGGTAATACCCTCTCCCCTTTCCCATTTATTCTTTTATTGAAAGCATTGGGAAGATCCCTTAATCAAAGTTATGTCATTGTGTGATTGTCTCCAGTCTTATCCTATCAACCCATCTTGCATGAGCATTTTGATGATGACACACTTCTATCTTGATTTGTTTCGATTTTTTGAGCTAGAGAGATTAAAGTTCTTCTTTCTTGCTATGAGAGAGCGGTGAGCCAACATATAAATTTCCAAAAAGCAATTTATATTTTTTACATACTCTAGCGAATTGTTAGAGGAAGATAGCTAGTATTTTGAATTTTAGAATTTCTAATTTCCTGGCCACCTATCTTGGTCTGTCGCTTTTCGTGGGTAGAATCAAGGATTCACTTTAGCTATCAGTTCTAGGGAAGATGCAGTGTAAGCTCGTCATATAGAAAGGTGCCCTTCTAAGTCATGTGGGAAATCTATTTCTTGTTAAGAGCTCGCTTCAAAGTATTTTTATTTATTTTATGTATCTCCTTTTCCTTCTTGGTAAGATTGCAACTAAAATCAAAAGTATTTGTAAATATTTTTTATGGTCTGGTTCTGAATTGAAAGGTACAATTTGTTTAGCCTCATGGGAGCAAGTGTGTCGATTGATAAAGAATGAAGGATTGGATTAAAATATAGTATCTCAAATGAATAAGGATATTGTGGTGAATATGGCCATGAAATTTACATCTAATAGTGAGATTCAATGGACCTCAATCCTCAAGGTGAAATATTTGTTTAATAATTTTTATTCTGACCTTCTTTCAGTTGGCAATTCTCGTTTCTAGTAGAGTCTTATTAAGTCTAGGAATATTATTAATATGCTCAATCACCCAATGCTATTAAGGGCTATTGAGCATATTAATATTATTTAGGAAAATCACAGAGTCTTAATGCTATTAATGCATGTTAGTGGGTCGATTGTTATTTAAATTTAAATTGTGTGAGTATTGCCCTTTTTGTGCATTAGATCCATTTTAGATTTTGAAGTCCTTGTTGATATAGTACTCTCCTCTTCCCTAGCATGTTGTAGTTTATGTTGTCCTCTTTTGATTTAAATTTATATTTAAATTATCTCATTGGGTGCATTTATTGGATGGAGGTCATTCCCTTTGGTGTCCTACCTAGTTTCTTCATTTTGTAGATTCATTTTGGTCAGAGAAGATGGCAATTTTTCCATGACCTTATTGATGTGACTAGTGCCCCTATGTGGTTATTCATCTTATCGGTCCTGGATGTCATGGTTGATGACATGTTTCACTCCTTGTGTTTCATTTTCCATTTGTAGGTGGAGTGGTTACAGGTTGATGTTTTTTATTTCTCGAGGGAGAGCATTTTTTTATTTTTATTATGGATTTTGAATCACATCACGAAACACTTATGCATAAACATAATTTTACTTATTTATAATTCCATGAAAAATTTGATAATGGACGCCCAAGGAGGCAAATGTTTGAACCCTAATAATCAGGGTTTGACTCTATTTTTGTTTGAGCAGTTTGCTAGTGATCATTGATTGGTTACGGATGATATATTTAACTCTGTTGAATGCCATCCAATTCCTGAACCATTATTTTTGAATTAGAGTCAATAGGATCCAATGATATCTAGGTTTGTGATGATTTTTATTCTTTCTCCTTAGGGATTGGTGAAGATAAAATTTCTTGAAAGCTTCATGTTATTGCCCGTGGTGTCAAGGGGAAGGATTTTTCAAACTATATGAAGAGAAAATATTCTCTGGTTATCTTTGTAAAGAAGGCTAAATTTCTAAACAGTGCATATGGGTGGTTGTTCTCCATATTTAGTATGGGTTGGAGTTCGATAAGAAAGTCTAAATGGATTTTGGGTAATTCAAATAGAAATATTAATATGCTTTATATTATGAATCAATTGGATTCAGATCCATTGCCTAGATATTTTCATAAGGAAGTCGTGGTTAATGAATTTTATTCACCTGGTGTTTTTAACAAAGGGCTAGTGACTTTTTTCACAATCTAAAATTGATGAAAATCAAACATTGTATCATTTTGAGATCTCTCAATTTTTTTGTGGATTATACCAAGGAAGTTCTTAGAATGGTTGGTGAATCAACTCAATACCTGGAGGTGGAAGCTAATTTCCAAAACTAGCTAAATTATATTTACTATAATTTCTAGGGGTATCCCTTTGGTTTTTCCTTATTTCATAGTCGGTGCTTGGTATTCTATTGTTCTTCCCTATTGTGTTGGGTTGCTTGGTTATACCTTCATAGGCTATAGTTTTTGTTCTATGTTAGTCTTCTCCCTAACTGGAGTTGTTTTTCAAGTTTGATGGATCCTTTCAAAACCTTTCTTTATTAATAATACCAAAAATAAACTTTAATGTATTCAATTTTTTTGGTATTGATAACAAAAATGGGGTTGGAGGGTCTCAACCCTTTACAATAAGCTCAAAATATGTACAGGAACAAAATAAGAGAAGATTAGATAAATGCAATATAGCCATATCTTAGTAAAACAAAAAATCTTGGGCTAAACCTTCTTATGGAGAAGCTAAAAAATATCCATTTTGCTATCCTTCTATTTGACAAGGCTTATGAAATACTCAATGCTTCACATGGTTGATAAAGGAATTGTTGATAGCAATGTAGTTTAGTGTGCTCAAATACTTCATCACATGATCCTAATAAGTATTCTACTTTTCTCTGACCTCTTTATCTACTAGCTTCATTATCAATTCTTATAATCTCTTTCAATTCCATGGGGACGTATGACTAGACCTTGAAATTTTTATATCTAACTGCCATATTCATCATTTTATAAGTAGCTTTGTTTCCCTCTATATAAATATGTTTAATTCAAATTTATTCTAGGTTTTCCAAAATAGTCCTTGCATCTATAATTATTTGGAAACTGCTAGAATTATTTATCTCCCTTTTTTAAAGGAAGTTATAATATTCTTGGAATCCCCCTCGAGAATAATTCTCCTAAAAACAAAATTCACCGCAATTTGGAGGTCCGTAAGCATCACCCTTGCTTTAGCTTGGTGATTTACGGTAATTTCTAGATCCTCAACATATGCAACCATTACCTGACCTCTATAATTCCTTATGAGGCCCCCACCACAAACATGATCCAGGTTGCTTTTTGTAGCCCCATCAAAGTTAATTTTTACGAAATATTTTTGAGAATATTCCCATCTAGTATCTAGTCTCACCTTATTGATTTTTTTATATAATATATATTTTTCTTTGGAGAGGATCATTGCAAGATTTTCCTATTAGACAATGTTTTTAATACAATCCTCCAAGAGGGTTTTTATTATCCCGACATAAAACCCAATTATCCCTCTAGTTTCATTTTTGAACACTCATCTATTTCTTTTCAACCAAATCCCCTAGCAAATATGTGGAATGTATTTTTGTCAAAAAATATTGCTTTCTAAATGTCATTGTTCCCCTGATTAGATAATATGGAATGACCCAAGTAACATTATCTTCTCTCAATAACATATTTAGGATATCTATAAAATCACAAGTTCCAAATAGGTGGTCCATGTACTCATCCTCTTTGTTACACAATACACAAAAAATTAGAACTACAATCCCTCTTTTGAACATATTGTATTTTGTGAGGATCTTATTGATAATGACAATCCAAAAAATATAGCAACCCTAGGGATGATGTTTATCTTCCAAATTATTTTAAGCTTGGGTTTCTCTAAGGTTACTTTTCCCAAGACTCTATACCCATCCTTCACCAAGTATTGGCTTTGCTAGTTTATTCTCAAAATTATATGATCTTCCTTTAATCCTTTACCTAAATAATAACTTCTTAAAAGGTTCTACAGATATTTACCCCATAGGACTTGCATATTTTCTTGTAATATTTTCCACTCTTGAAAATCACCCACCCTATGAATGTAACCATTAATTTTCTTACCATAGATTTTGGTTAAATATTCTTTGATATCTTTGAACTTTCTATAGTTCACTAAAGGATCCCATTGAAAATCACTCACCCTAAAAAATATTTCAAAAGGTCTATTTTTTCCCCCCTACCTACTTTTTATTTTAGCCCTTGCCATAGAAATTCTTACTGTTGATAATATTTTATCAAAAAATAGATCCATGTGGAGGATTAGAACAAATGATAAAGTGGTTTATAACCTTCAAGTATTTATTTTGGATAATGCTAGCCCATTTCTCTGATGCTCTAGTGCAAAGCCTCAAACCATGTTTAGCTAGAAGGACTTTACTTAGATCTCTCAACTTTATCAATCCAAGATCCTGATTTTGTAAAGGCTAACAATAGGTATCCCATGCTACTAGATGTATATGATTCTTACATTAAATGTCATTCCTTAAGAAAGTTTTTTGTAATTTTTTTTAATTCTCTTCTACTTTCCTTGACATCCTTAGGAAATACATGAAGTAAATATGGAGGCTTTGAAGTATGTGTTTAATAAGTTGTACTTTCTCCATAGAGGATAATAGAGATCCCTTCTAGCCTTGAAGTTTCCTATTAAATTTATCAATAATTGGATTCCAAAATTCATATTTCATTTTACCTATAAAAAAAGGTAAACCAAGATAGATGATGGGGAACATTTCCTGCTTACAACCCAGCATTTTAATTATTTTATCTCTTTTACTTTCCTCTATGTTTAAAAAGATAATCCTACTTTTTTTTTGGCCTGTATTTTTTTCATAAGAATCAAGGATGTTTTTAAACTCCAAAGATTCTTCCACTATAAATTCCCCAAGCAAGAAAGTATTATCCACAAACTATTGATAGGATAAAGCTTCACCAATGGATGAATGCTTTAGACCTTTGATATCACCATTCTTTCGTTTTATTTACAAAGTTCTTCCTAGGGTATTTTCCACAATGATAAAGAGATATTGAGATAACAGATCTCCCTGTCTGATTTCTCTGGTAGAAGGAAAGAACCTAGCTGATTGTCCATTTATCAGGATTGAAAATAAGGGGTTATAAATATAAATACCAACCCATATCCTCCATTTTCATTGAAATCCATTCGCTCCATAATTTTATCTAATAAAGAACAAGAAATCTTATCATAGACTTTGTTCATGTCCAGCTTAAGGAACATGATTGACCCTTTCTTCCTTTGAAGAGAGTGTGTTGTTTCATAAATGGAAATTATGCTTTTAGTAATCTTCCTACCTACCACATAACCTCCTAGATGTTTATTAATGATTGAGTGGATGATTTTTTTCAATTGAATAACCAATATTTTAGTAAAAAAAATGTAAATTGTATTACAAAGTCTAATTTGTCTAAATTCTTGCAATTTATATACTCCATATTTCTTGTAAATCATATTAAAGAATGTATTATTCTATTATTTCAATAGCTTACTAGATTTTTGGGCTTCTTGGATTGTAGTAACTACATCTTCTCCAACAATATCCCAATGATGTTGAAAAATCCTGGTGGAAAACCATCCAACCTCGAAGCCTTGGATGATCCAATAGAGAACATAGATCTTTCAATTTACTCCTTAGAGATTACCTTGCACATATGTTCATTCATATTATCATTAAATCATGTGGGAACATTGTTAATGGTGCTTTTTATTTCCATGTTGTACTCTATTTTTCTTTGCTGTGAAGGTTCTTAAAGAAATTAATGGCCAAATTTTTAATATCATTTAAATCCTCATGCTTTCTTTCATATTTACTCATACAGTAGAGGATTTTATTGTTTTTCCTATATTTCATAGTTGAAACATGGAAGAATTTAGTTCTATCTCCTTGAGTCGCAATATTCTAGATTTTTTGTTCTAATGAATTTCCTCTTGGGTAATGGTATTATGATATTGCATGGGAAGTTATTTTCCTCTTTTGTGCCACTATGGTTTTCTATCTTTCCTATCTATTTTTCCCTATATATCTTGGATTTCCTATTTAAGTTGTTATTTTCTTAAACTTATGTTACCAAAAACCTCTTTATTCTAAATTTCAATTCGATACTTAATGTTTTTTAATTTTTGGGTAACTTTGTACATAGTTGATCCTTGAACCTCCTCTTGGCATGAATATTTTATTTTATTTGGAATGTCTAGGTGTATATTCCACATGAGCTCATACCTAAAGGGTGCTCCTCCTTGCTTCTCCTTTTTCATATCCAGTAGAAGGAGATTGTGATTTGATCCTATTATGGGTATACAAGTAAGTCTATGAACAACTCTAAAAAATAAGAACTCTGTCCAGGTGTCTTTGAATGTGATTATCCTTCATCCTTTTGTTTGTCCATGTAAACCTACCTTTACACATATCTAGGTCAATCAACTTATTATTTTGAATAAAATCATTGAAATCTTGCATTCCTTGAGTAATATTAATGCTCCCTCCACTTTTGTCCTATGTTCTTAAGATTGTATTGAAGTGACCCAATATCATCCAATTCAAATTAGTGAAAATACTCTTCTAAAAAGATAGCTTATTCCACAATTGGAATCTCTGATGATCATAATTTTGAGCATAAACCCCTATCATTATCCAATAGAAGTTAGTTTTTTGTTCTTCAATTTGACTGTATAGAATCTCTCTTCTTGATCAATTAAAGTACCTTCAAAATTTATTATATCCCAAAATATGCAAATACCTCCAAAAGTACCTTATGCTAGGCTTATGGTCCATTCAACATTCAACTAGATCTCTTTTTGAATAATGTCAAGTTTTTTGGTATCAATTTTAGATTATTGAAGATAAACAATATCAAGTTTTTCTTCCATGAGTATATTTCTAACAACCCTTCTTTTACCAAGGGAATATAGCCCGTGCAAATTCCAAGAAACAATTTTTATTTTTTGGCTTTATTTGATAGGCTTTTACCCTTAATCATCTATTCTCCATTTGAATCTAATTATTATCCCCTATTCTCTAGTATTTTTTGTTCTTCTTGTTTGGGGGGTATTCCTTGTTTTCTTTTTCCATGATTGCATGTATTCTTTGCATTTTTTGTATGTCTTTCAAGAGGATCATTCTCTCCCATTTGGTTACATCTTGGGGGAGATTACTCTACTGCTGATTGAGTTGTTTTACCCAACTCTAGTCTTTTGTTGAATCTTGTTTGCATACCCTCCTTAAACTACTTTGAGTTTTCTATTATGCTTAGATCCTTTTGTTCTTTATATTATTTACTTTCATTCTATGAATTTAAAACTTGATCTAATCCTTGCCATCCCTCTATTTATTTGAATTAAACCCCCAAAATCCTTCAATATGATCCTTCTATTGTAAGTCCATTTGAGTGGATGGGATATCCTCTACCATTTTAGGATCATCTACTAATATTTCTTCTTTGACTTCCAAAATTCTTTCCAATCTCTATTTTAATTGCAGTCACTTTTTATTGTTGTCTATTCTATATTCAATTTTGTTTATTATATCATAAACTATTTTGATACCATCTCTAAGTTTATTTTATATGTTTAGGCTTCTTTTGTTAAATATTCTCTATTTATGATTTTTTTAAGCCTATAATGGCTAAGTAATTTGATTAAAAGGATTTTAACTTATAATATAACCATTGAATCTTCTATAAACTATAATATAAAAAGTAAATAAATTGAAAACTATGAGAATGAATTGTACTAAACCATAATTCTTAAAAGATAAATAATTATTAAATCTAATATATTAATATATACATAGATTGTTATAAGGACATGAAATCTTGTTTACCCAGGACAAACACAAACACTCGTTCACTAAAACAATGTGACTCCTAATAAATTTTTAATGGAAAATAATTAATGTGTGAATTATGCGCGTGGAGGAAATGACGTCCTAACTAATGCTGTAGGAGCTTAAATTTTTCAAAACCACCGAGAAAATAACGCATGAAAGGTTATATAGAATAAATATTTCTCATTTGAATTTTACTAACGATGACTTTGCCTCTTGCTGTTCTTTAATGGAAAAATTAAGATGGCTTTCAACATAGAAAATGACAGCTTAGGATAGTCAGACAAATATGTAAGGAATATTTAAAATCCACTCTCTTAAAAAAAATGTCTTCAAATCGTTCATACTGCTAGTTAACGAAATTTTGGTTTGATTTAATAGAAGGATAGGTGAATGATGTAACGAAACAGCATCAAATAAATTATATAATTAAATATAATAATATTTATTAAAAATAATTTTTTTATAATCATATTTTAAAAGATATATTTATTTTTTAATAGTCATATTTAAAAAAAATATATTTAATATATACAAATTGCACCTAGGTTGAATGCTCTTTTCAATTGGATCTGATCTTCAATCAAACAAAAATAATGGGCACACTGGAACACTTTGAAGTTACTCTTAATTTAAAGTATTCTATCTTCAGCACACCTTAGAAAAAAAGACTAGGAGATTCTCTTAATGTCCTAATCAATACCCGTCATTAAAATATATTTCGAATTTCCTTCTTCAAGAATTAATTATTCCCAGAATGACCAGTTCCAATTCCAAGATCAAAACATCAAGTTATCTTACGATATTCCAATAACAAATATCACCAAAGTAAGACTGTAGCCATGACGTCTTCTAAATATAACCTGCTCCCTCTGATTGTTCCACTCCAAATACATTTTATATGCTTTTATGTGACATCTTCCAATAGGTATGATAAGAGGCTTTCGTGGCAAACACTTCTTCTTGGCAAATACAAAATATGGCGGTGTGTCTGTTGTAGTAAATTTCATAACATACGGACCCTTATCTCTTCACAGTGAAGAATCTATGATCACAAGCAATTTGACCAACGATTGTGACATTATAATGTATTTCAAACATTTTGGGTTTGCATTCTGTAGCTAAATCTTCATATTCTGAGTATATATAGAGAGAGAGAGATAGAGAGAGAGAGAGGCTATCATAGGTTACGGGATTCACCAGCGTTAGAAATTAAACAACATTTCACCTACCAAATCTTTGGCTCACACATTTTATCTTCCGCAGATCTCCGGATACATCGCCAGTTTTTGAAGCACTTGAATTTAATTTCGATAGTTGCAGTTGTTAGGCAATCTGATAGGCACCATCCCTTGCATTTAATGTGTGTCGGGAAGCAGTTGAAGCCTTGAATTTAATTTCGGTTGTTGCAGTTGTTCCACAGTCTGATAGGCACCATCCCTTGCATTTACTGTGTCAGAAAGCAGTTGAGTTTTTCCTTTCCATCCCCAGCAAAATATATATGTGAAGCTGGTATTATTAGCATTCTTTTAGGATGATGAGCAGATAGGAAGAAGGAAGAGTCGAGATCAGCAAAAGCTGAAAAACGAAGCTGCAGCTGAAGCAGTAGTCTTCTGGAGAACCTTCTAGCTTGGAGGAATCTTACAACAATTCAGACATAGTTGCAGAAGAATTGAAAGCTACTAGAAAGAAGCTTATGGTGTAAAAGGTTTTTCACTTGTTGTAAGCTGCCGCAGCATCGTGTTTGTATTATTGATTATATAAGAAATATATTTATGCATTTGTGCTGTATTAAATTCATTGCCTTCCCGGGATTCGGCAATATTAGTTTGATTGAATACGTAGAAAGAAGCTTATGGTGTAAAAGGTTTTTCACTTGTTGTAAGCTGCCGCAGCATCGTGTTTGTATTATTGATTATATAAGAAATATATTTATGCATTTGTGCTGTATTAAATTCATTGTGAGCATATTTGCATAAGTATTTGCCTTCCCGGGATTCGGCAATATTAGTTTGATTGAATACGTAGCTCATGTTTTTAGGGTTTGTGCATATTTCCAAAGCTGGGGCTTAGCCTGCTCATCCTATTTTCGAGCAAATCCCAACCTCGAGTAAGTTAGTGAGGAGTTAGTCCCATGCCCATGAAATTCTAGATCCCAATCCAATTTTTGTATCTCCTCATCACAAGCTTGAGAAATCTCGACTTCGAGCAACTTGCACATTAGAAAGCACAAAATACTTTTGAGCTCAGTCTCAAGCCATTTTCATGAAATTTTATTTAGATGCTCCTAAGCCTCGATCCTAGACTCCTTCCAAAGTTTAACTAGAGAGGAGCATGAGCACTCCAATGCAATACCACCGTATCTTTCAAATTGGTATCAGAGCTGGCACCATTAGTGTAAGTTTAAGAGCCATAGTAGTAATGGCTTCCAATAGAAATTGCAGATCCCATGATTCAAGGGAAAAAATTATGATTGAAGGAGAATCAAAAGAATGACCATTTTGCAGGACCTGGTGGAGAATGGGTATCCAAAACCCGCATATGTAGTAGCATTGAGAACACTTTCTCATGCTGAGAAAGGTCTATTGAAGGAGAACCAAAAGAAGGACCAGAAAATATTGTTCTACATAATGCAAGCAGTTGAGGAAACCATTTTTCCTAGAATTGCAACAACAACGAAATCAAAGGAGACATGGGAGATTTTAGTAGGTTACTTCCAAGGCACAAATAAAGTGAATTTGGTAAGGTTACATATGCTAATAAGGGAGTTCAAAAATTTGCAGATGAGTGAATCAAATTCCATTAGTGACATTTTTACTTGTACAATGGGTATCATCAATTAGATGAAGATGAAAGGTAAAATTATTGAGAACTAGAGAATAGTCGAGAAGATACAGAAAAGCCTACTAGCCAAGTTTGACTCAATAGTGATCACCATTGAGGAATCAAGGAACTTAACAACTCATATTGTGGATGAGCTCATGGGTTCTATACAAACACATGAGCAGAGGTTGAATCGGACAACACAATCCTCATTGGAGCAGGAATTTAAGATGTAGGTCTCATTTTGAGACAATAGTTGAAGGAAATAATCCCACCAATTAGCCTCAAGTTCACAAGGAGGAAGAGGATAAAACAAAAAAAGTAGACATGGTAGAGGTCATAAGAGAGGAGGAAGATAAAAATACAACAAAGGAGAAATCAACTACAATTTCCATAAAGCAAGAGGAAGAGGCAACAACATAAATCAACAAGGAGGATCAAATAAAAGGTATGATAAATCCAAAATCCAATGTTATTACTACAAGAAATTTGGCCATTACAGTTATGAGTGTAGAAATAAAATAAGCAACAAGCCCACTATACCAATGAGAATGAGAATGTGGAAAGTAGATATGCTTGTGGGACTATGATGCTAACTTGTAGTACTGGTGAAGAGAGATAAAATTATTTTTTGTATCTTGATAGTGGCTAAATTAACCACATGTTTGGGAATAGATAAATGTTCTCACAGCTAGATGAGACCATCAAATATGAGGTGAAGAAGGGAAATAATAATAATGTACCTATCGTGGACAAGGGGAGGATTATAATCCTAAAAAAGCAAGGACAAAGAATATATACATCTTTGATGTGTATTATGTGCCTAGGCTAAAACATAATAAGTTATGTTGGGCAAATTTTGAAAAAAGGGCACACTATGTATTTTGAAAATGGAGCCTACATCATAAGGGATAGAGAAAATAGGCTCATAGCAAATGTGGCCATGGAAAAGAACAAGATGTTTCTTCTAAATATTTAAAATGAAATGTTTCTTTCATTTAGTGCAGTTGTAAAAAATGCTACATGGCTATGGCATCTTAGATTTGGCCATTTGAGTTTCAGTGGCTTGAATTTACTACACAAAATATTAATTATGAGGGGATTACCTCTCATATAGCAACCAATTAAAACATGTGAAGGTTTTCTTGTAGGAAAGCAACATAGGAATGCATTCCCTATAAGACAAGCATGGAGATAATCATAACCATTAGAGCTAGTGCATTCAAATATTTGTGAGCCTATACAAACTAACTCAATTTCCAACAACATATAATTGGTGGCTTTTATAGATGATTTCACTCTAAAGACATGGGTATAACCCATCAAAAAAAAATCAGAAGTATTTGACAACTTTGTGTTCAAAGCTCTAGCTAGAAAACAAAGCGACTACTATCTAAAGACTCTTAATATAGATGGAGGAGGTGAGTATATCTCCAATGAATTCCATAATTTTTGCAAAGTAAATGGAATTACATGATAATCCAATACTAAATAAACACCATATCAGAATGGTGTTGTAGAGAGGAAGAATAGGGCAATAATGGAGATGTCAAGAAGCATGTTGAAGGTAAAGGTATTACCAAATGAGTTATGGGTAGAAGTTGTAGCATATATCCCATGAAGAGTGTGAAGGACATGATTCCTAGAGAAGCAAGGGGTAAACAAAAGCCATGTGTTGCTCACTTGAGAGTTTTTAGGTGCATAGAATGTGCACATATTATAGATGAAAAATGAAGAAAGTTGAATTATAAGGCAAAAAAATGTATCTTCACTAGGCATAGTGAAGATTCAAACACTTACAAACTATATAACCCTTTCACAAAGAAGTTGATCATAAGTAGAGATGTGAAGTTCATGGAAGATGAAGCTTGGAATTGGAATTCCAAGACTACTTAGTAAGGAATAGCAAGCACTAAGTCTAAAGACTTGAATGGAGAAAGCACCAATCAACCCTTAGCTTCAAGTAGTAGTACCAATGTGAGCAACAACACTATCTCATCATCAATGTTACCTCCACTTGTAAGAATGATTCCCAACAAGAGAACACCAAAAAATAAAAGGAGCTTGAAAGAAATATATAAGGTAGCTAAAAATGAAATAGAAGTTGATGAGCATTCTAATTTTGCTCTATTTTTTGAGTGTGATCGTATTTCATTTGAATAAGCAATTAAGAATAGAAAATTGATGAAATACATGGATGACGAGATAGATGCCATAGAGAAAAATTAAACTTGAGAGATAATGGATGTTCTAGGAGGTAATAAAACCATTGTTGTGAAATGGTTGTTTAAAACTAAGTTTAATTCCCAAGGTGATATCAAAAGGCATAAGGTAAGTTCAGTTGCAAAAGGCTACAAGTAAAAGTTGAGGATTGACTATCATGAAGTGTATGCACCTGTAGTGATACAACACAGTCAGAACGATTATGGCATTAGCAGCCTAGAAAGGATGGAAGGTTTATCAGATGGATGTTAATTCTACCTTCCTAAATGAAGTATTGGAAGAAGAGGTGTACAAAAACTAGACACCCAACAATGATATGGAAGGCAAAGAAATAAAGGTGTTGAAGTTCAACAAAGCCCTATATGGATTGAAGTAAACACCCAGGGATTGGTACAACCATATTGATGCATACTTTGAGGAGAATGGGTTCATCAAGTGACCATATGAGCACACTCTCTACATAAGGAGTAATGAAAAGGGATAAATGATAATAGTCTACTTGTATTTTGTTGATTTGATTTATACTTGCAATAGTAGTATGTTGTTTAACCAGTTTAGAAATGTCATAAAACATGAGCTTGAGATAATGGATTTGGTCTTGATAAAATATTTTCTTAGCATTGAAGTTACCCAATTTGTATATGGTATATTCATATCTCAAGGCAAGTATACACAATATGTCTTAAATAGGTTTAGAATGGAGGACAACAAATCAACTATCACTCTAGTTGCAATAGGTCTGAAACTAAGCAAGAAATATTGTAGCAACAATGTTGATCCAAAATTCTATAAAAGGTTAGTTGGAAGCCTTATGTATTTGAAAATAACCATATTTGATCTAATATTTATAGTGGGTTTAATTAGAAAATTTATGGAGGTGCCAAAGAACACTCACTTGCAGGTAGACAAAAGAATATTATGGTATGCCAATGGAACCAAGGACCATGAAATATTGTATGCAAGAAAATACCCGCTTGAGCTTTTGGATACTTAGGTAAAGATTGGTCTAGAAACATAGATGATAAGAAGAGCACTTTTGGTTATGAATTCCATCTAGGATCAAGTACAATTTCATGGTCATCAAAAAAGCAACCAATTGTTGTATTATCAATTGTTGACTGAGAGTATGTTGCAGCCGCCTTAGCCACATGTCAAGTAGTTTGGCTCATAAGAATTCTAGACGATTTGAGTCATCAATAATGGGGTAATTGTATCCAAACATAAGTTACCTTTAGTTCAAGGTTAAGAGACCAACCATAAGGATTAAAATCACAAAATATTATAATATACATTTTCTAAGGTTTATGAGGTCCAAAAAGGCTCACATGAACAATACAATACAAAATTTGGTCATGGAATTAAGAAAAGCTTAACCACCACTTAATTAAGTAGCTATAATTACATCACTCATCTCTTTTGGATGTAAGCATAGGAAATGTCTAGGTGCAACTTTTTTTAAATTATATTCTCCATAATTTTTTAATTATGGTAATAATATAAGCTTTGAATGATTTATCAACTATGTTAGTCTTAGGACTCTTAAATAAACTTAGTTTTATATTCTTTATTCTTTTCATTTATTGCTCTTCTCCATGAATATGTGTAGCGATAAGACTTTGAAAGTCCAAATAGGAGGTTTAAGTTTTGAATCTTATGGAGGGTAGAGTTGTACACCTAACTTTGGTAACTAGAGGTTGTATATTGGGAATATAACATCCTCTATGATGGTCTCATGGATGTTAAAATTTGTTTTAATTTACCCTTATATGGTCTTATGTATTCTAAATTTTTTTTTACTTTACCCTTGCCTTTACCTTTGGACAAACTGTAATACTAATATTTCTCGCATAACTCTATACATTTCATCGGTAACATTTGCATTCAATCAAGGTTTTTTATTATTCCCTTTCTCTTTTCCCTACTTTATGAATTATTTAATATATCTTATTTAGATAGGATTCTAAGATGATGGTGGAATTAAAGATCAAATCAATTGATGATCAATTGTTCCTTGTTTTGAGAGAATATAAAAATACATGGAATGACACAAATACTAAACATATAATAGAATGTGGAAGTCTAAATGTTTAACAATTTTAGATTATGACCACCAAGAAGGGAAATTACATAAAATAAACTCTAAATTTATTCAAAATCCAAATTCATAAGCATCAACATGGCCATTGTACATCTTCATTATTTGCTTTCAATGCTTTAAATTTTAATTCCCTTTTAATGGACTTCTCACTATATTGTCCTAGAAATGGTATTTCAAAAACATATGACGAATTAATTAAAATATATATTTAATTTCTTCTCTAATAATTGACTTCATGATAGTCATTGCTAAATTTAGAGCTTAAATACTCATGCCAAAACTCTTATGTTTATGCTCTCCTTATTTATTCACAATTTAGTTATAGAAATAACAAATGGTTGCTAACTTTATATTTTCATTCTTATAATTACATGCATCCATGCCCTATTTTTATGTGTATAGTACATGGCTCATTGTGTCACATAATTGGTACATAACTAGTTAATCCAAGGACTTGGTATATTCCAAAAATATATCATCCTTAACATGATATTGAAAAATAACATTAAAAAAAATTCAATGGTTTATATAGATATCATCATAATTTTTTGTTGTAATCTCTTAAATATATTATGCAAGAAATTCCATGTAACTAACACATATGACATTTAATGTAGTACTACAAATAAAAAAAAAATCACTATGAAACAAACAAATAATTTTTAATAGTTTTGAAGATATACTTTAGTTAAAGTTTAAATAATAAATTGATGGTTCTATCAAGATGTATTTAATTTTGTTTGTTATATCATAATATATTATGATGGCATCTCCAAGTTTACTTTACATGTTTGGAATTATTTGGTTCACAAATTCTCTATTTGTGAAAATTCTAGTCTATAAAAGTTAAGTAATTTGATTAGAAAGATTTTATCTTATGATATAACCTTTGAATCTTCTATAAAATGCAACTCAAAAAAGATATTTTTAATTTAAAAATTTGCTTAAATTACTTGAAATTTATAAAAATCAATTACACATAATCATAATTCTTAAAATATAAATAATTACTAAATCTAATATATTATTATAATAAAATATATTCAAAATTCTTACTTAAAAAACAACTAAATTTAAATTCAAAAATCACATAATATTACTATAGATATAGCCAGATTAGAAAAAATATTTGATGTAACCCACACCAAAGTCAAACCTTTGCAGCACCAAATAGCTCAATATGACTAAATCCATGTAAAAGAGAAAGGGAAACACTTGCAAAATCCTACTATATATATATAATTGTCCTAGGGACAAAGGCTTTGGCTCTTGTTCAAGAGGTCCAAGGTTCAAACCATGGCATGGGCAAGTGTGTGAGGGGTGGTTGTGTATGGCTGTGTGTTTAGCCCTTATTGATAAGCTCAGTTCTAACAACACTAACTTTTTTTAATTGTAAAAAACTACTTTTGTTACTTATCCTTATTGATAGAATTTTTTAAACATTAACACATGTTAAGTTCATTAGATACAGTTCACATTGATGTATTTCTCATTAATTTTTCATCACAAGATATTCCACAATTGAGAACTGGTCACTATAGATGACACTCAAGTGGTCAACATTAGCTAGATCCTTTGAATACTTATGTAAACCAAAATCAAACAAAACCAATACACAATATAAAATAATAAAAATCACAAAAATAACACAAGATTGCACAAGATAGATAAGATTTTATTAATGTGGGTGGATCTCAAAATTATACAATCAATGTGCCCCAATGTGGGGTTTTACAATACCTTTGTGATACAAATTTATAGTTACTAGGGTTATCCGAAACCCTAGTTCAAAATAATAGTTGGTGTCTTCGTACTTGATGAGGTTGTGGGTGGACTTGTGTATCCTAAAAGGGTCACCCTAGCTTCAACAACTTCCAAATATATGATCATGTACCTGTAGATAAAAAAATAACAACAAATATTAGAAGCACCTATGAGGGCTCCATAGTGTGAGGTCCTCAAAAAGATAAATCAACTAAACCCTAGATGTTGAATGTAATACTGAAAACAAAAGTGCAAGAACATGAAATAAATGCAAATAAATTTATTACCTTATCAACATAGTGATTTCTATTTTTGGTTCAATCAGTGATGGTTGCGGGGATGCTCAAATGATGATCGAGGGTGTTGGAATTGTAGATATGCTATAGGAAATACCTAGAGGTATTTTGTGATGGCAGAAGATGCACCAGAATATTTTGTGATGGTGGTAGATGCACCAGGGTATTTTGTGATGATAACAGATGCACCAGGGCATTTAGGGACTGAGGAAGGTGTTACAAAACCACATTTGGTTCTACAAGGGTTATGTGATAGTGGATGCAGATGATTTCAGGGTGACAATGGAGGGAAAGAGCAATGGCGAGATGGCTAGGGCTTATTTTTAGGGGTTTAGACCTTTTGAGAATTATTTAGGAATATTCATCAATAGAATTTGAAAAAAAAAAATTAGGGACTAAATATTAAGGGTTTGATTCGCAAAATGACTTCTCTTTTATAATCTTCCCTTGAATATGTGTTGGCATTTTTGCCACATTATTTTTCTTGTTGTTTTTGTTGCAAAATAATGCTCGATTCCTCTGTTTGTAAGTGAAAAACACAAGGTGTCACATTTTCGTGACTTGTCGCGATTTCAAGACATGTCGTGAAATCGCGACCCGTCGTGTTTTCGCGGCATTCATAACACACCAACGCTAAGTTCAAAATTTGTCACAAAATCGCGACCGTTGCATTTTCGCGGGGTCCAAACCAAAGAGGTGTGAGCATGGAAATATGTCGTGATATCGCGACACGTCGCGTTTACGCGACCTGTTGAGTTATCACGGTCAATGCAGTCAACGGCAGCAAGGGGGGTAAGGTTGTCGCGATATCGCGACATGTTGGAGTTTCGCGGTCAACATGGTCAACGAAAGCGCTAGAATGAAGTTGTCGTGATATCGCGACATGTCACAAAATCACGACATAAGGTAGAAATGGAGCAGTGTGATGAAAAACGTCACGATATCGTGACAGTAAAGCAAGCAAGGAGAAAATGGTTCGAAACGTCACGATATTGCGACATGTCGCGTTATCGCGACAAAGTTGAAAGAAAGGCATAAGGCATGAAGGACCTCGCGATTTGGTGACATTTTTGAGGATGAGGTCAAGCAAGAAGAAGACGTTGCGATATCGTGACAGGAAGCGGTAATGATGAAGAAGGCAATAAAATGTCACGATTTCGCGACACATTGGGGCGGAAGGACCAAGTGCAGAAAATTGTCGCGAAATCGTGCCTTGTCGCATTTTCACGTTTCGAAGCAACCAAAGCACAACATGGGTAAAGAATGTCGTGATTTCGTGATAGATCATAGTTTCACGAAAATAGAGTGAAGAAAGAGCATAATAGTACGGACGTCACGATTTCGTGACGCGTCATGTTTTTGCGAGCTAAGGTGGTGAAGGAGACAAAAGAGCTGAATATGTCACGATTTCGTGACATGGTTGATTTTCATGATCCAAAAGTGGCAAAAGTGTACGAAACAAAAAATTGTCACGATTTCGCGACATGTCGCGTTTTTGCGACTTGTCACAGTTTTGTGCTAGTATGCAGTTCAACAACCTGATGAAGCATTGCGAGTTCCAACGATTAAAAGCACTCTAGAATTTAATGTTTTGTTGCTTTCCAATGTGTGCAAGATAGAAGAATGTGCTCAGGCCTATATTTTTTTATGCCACTAGAATTAAAGATGCCTCCAATATTTAAAGCACCTGTTCACGATCTCTTACAGCTTTCAAGGGATAATGGTCATTTAACGAAGAGATATGGGCCCTCGTTTTTGTTTCATTCTCAGTTGTAATTCATTAAAAGCAGGGATTGTCATCTCTCCAAGGCAGATTAAGGGGGTTGTTTCTTCAAGATCTGTTTCATTTATTAAATGTTGTAATATGAAAGGAAGAGGACGGACCTCTATAAATACCAATGTAAAACTCAAGCAAAGGGAGGAGGATCTTGTTGTAGAAATTGAAATCGAAATCCTAGATGCAATTGCTTCCATTCTTAGTGTCTTCTAGAATTGGTGATCTAAATGGTTATGTATGTTTAGCTTTTTGTGTTTTGATTTCTATGTAGTCCAGTGCAATAACAGTTGAATTCTGCTATGTTGAATTAGGCTATATTAGTATTTGAATGTTTGAAGTTCATTTGGAATTGAACTCATGACTAATGCATGATCTAATTTTTGTTTATGTGCTCTAAGAGTCAGTTGTTGCTGTGCTTTAGGATCTAGCTGTAGTTTTTCTATCTGAGATTGTTCTCCCCATTAACGATCGGCTTCGGCCATATTTATATCTCTTTCTGTTATTTCCCATTTCTTTCCGCATTTTCCCATTTCTTTCCTGCATCTCTAGTCTTGAAACCAATTTAGATTAGTAAGGGAACCAGCCCTCTCTGGAGATTGGTCTGGGAGACATCTCTTTCTCCCAGCATTTCAATGTTGGCCGGGTCTAGGGCACATAGACATAGAAAATCCTTTCCTGTGGCAGATTCGTGACCAACAGTTTTCCCGATGGGACAGAATTTTTTTGTCTCAAAAGATCCATAATTTGTGAGATTGATTATTTCATTGTTTAACACCCGAAGGTATCAATATTTTTGATGAGCTGTCTTGATCTCATAGCAGAGATTTGTAAGTTCATCTGGCGACTCTGCTGAGCTGAAGATCTGAATTTCTTGATCGTAGACGCCTTTTCAAGCTAAAAGAAGATACCTCGGGGGAATCAAGGTTTGGTGAGCAGCCTTGACCTTACAAGCAGAGGAAAGAATGTTCACTTGGCGACTCTGACTTGGCGACAGATGTGATCTCGTAGATCACTACTATAATGGTGAGGTTGTGTCCTAGATGGGATGATCTTGGCCCTCTGAATCTCCAAATTTAGCACGAGATTCCCAAAAGTGCCCTGAAAGCTCTAACAAAATACAATGGCACCACAGGAATGGCCCGAGAGCATATTGATGATGTTGCTGCTTTAGCGACCCTCCATGATATAATCCATGAAGATGTCATGATCAAACTTCTGGTCTCATCTCTAGAAGGAAAGGTGTTGCAGTGGTACATATTGCTCGGGTGTAAAAGTATCTACTCATGGGATGATTTAGTGGGAGCGCTCATTACAACATTTGATGAATCTCAGGATCCCTACCAGCTTTTGATGCATCTCTCCACCATCACGAGAATACCTCAGGAAAGCATCACATATTTCAATGTCCAATTTTGTAGAACTTGGAATAGAATTGCAGTGGAGATCCAACCATCACCCGCCCAAGCCCACCTTTTCTATGTTCGAGCTTTCCATTCGAATATTAGCCTTCTCTTGCTGTAATCAGGCGAATGTCAATTCCCTCAAGTCTTTGAGGAAGCATTACAAGCAGAGCACCTTTTGCTCCTATCAAGAAAATTATCGTGGGGAGAAACTCCACTACTTGCTTCGGTAGTTCCTGCTCCTATCTGTCCTATGCAGTATTCATCATGGCCAATCCCACATACTATGTAGAGACCTGAAATGCAGTTTTGTGGAACTCAAGAGGCAGGTTACGTCCAAGGCCAACGATGGGCATATGCAAGCACTTTCCCAGCAATGAACAATATGGTTGCTTGCAGTTTTCATCAGGAGATGGGCCAAGTAGAAGAACAAGTTCAAGTTCCAGAACCTGAGCACAAAGAGGGCACAATTTTGCACAACATGCAAGTATTCAGCCAGAACCCGTTAAACATGCCTCACCAAAAGGTTGAACCTGAGGAGATCCCAGAAGTAGATTTCTCACTGGAAGAGCCCTATGATCACATCAAGGGGTTGGAGGAGCCTGTACTCAGTCCGTAGCCAGTGAAGTCTTCAAAGTGGTGGTATTGGTTCCAGCCACTACAACCGGTACCTAAAGAAAGCCCCCATGTGGTAAACCTCTTTGCCACATTACTCATCAATAGCACGGGTACTAGTAAGAATGATAACCTATCGCATTGCACTCTGTTTGCAACATGGAGAACTTCAGGAAGAGTCTAGTTGAACTTCAAAGATCGACTGAAGTATGATAAAATCTGGTCTGGACATTGCAGGTTCATCAGATAGACACCAGAAGCTGGGTTTGTGGTGGCGACATGCCAATCATGTCATAAATTTTTTTAAATATTGTACATAGCAAAAAAAACAAAAAGACAAAAAAAGAAAGAAAAAATAGACAAAAAAGAAAAAAAAAATTGTTTTTACTTTGGCTCTTTTTGCATGCGAGCTCGCAGGTACGTTTATTTCTTTTCCTTTTTCTTTTCCTTCCCAACAGCTAGTGGCTTTTCCTCTACTTCTTCTCTCCACTTCCTTCCTTCATTCCCATCCTCTCCTATTCCTTCTTCTTCTGCAATTACTCAAGCCACTGCTGTTGTTTCTACTCCCCTCTCTAATATTCCCATTTCTTCATTTCCCTTTTCTTCTAAGTCTTCGCTTTTAAACACTTTTTTCATAATTCCTACCACCACCTCCATTCCCTCCACTTCCATTTCATTTCACAGCATTTGGTAGCACAGTAACATTCTGTTGTTGTATCTATCATTTCCATTCCTCCATCTTTCGCCATTCCATCATTCCCCATCCTCGTTCCATGGCCTACGCAGCCGCAGGGCATCATTTCCTTCATTTCTATTTTTGTAGTTCAGGTGCTTTTCACTACTGCATTGAAGATCCTTTCACAACACCTGGTGATTACCCAGCTCATCCGAGCTAGGCAAAGTGCAGTAGTTCTCAAGAAATAAAGGAAGTTTTGCTATTCCATGCATTTCTATTGACGATCCTATTTTTCAGTACTGAGTACCAGCAAGAGTTTGTTGCAGCCACCTACAGAGATGTCTCCCGTCAGTCAGCATTCTATTTCGCCAGTTTTTCTTGACTCTATTTCCAATGGATAAAGGCCTAGGATTCGTGCATCCAGCAGAACTGTATACCCCGCGAGCTGCCAAGAATGTTGGCATTTTTGCCACATTATTTTTGTTGTTGTTGTTGTTGCAAAAGAATGCTCGATTCCTCTGTTTGTAAGTGAAAAACACAAGGTGTCGCATTTTTGCGACATGTCATGATTTCATGACATGTCACGAAATCGCGACCCGTCGTGTTTTCATGGCTTCTGTAACACACCAACGCTAAGTTCAAAAGTTGTCACGAAATTGTGACCATCACGTTTTCATGGGGTCCAAACCAAAGAGGTGTGAGAATGGAAATATGTCACGATATCGCGACATGTCATGTTTTCGTGACCTGTCATGTTATCACGGTCAATGCAGTCAATGACAGCAAGGGGGGTAAGGTTGTCGCGATATCGTGACATGTTGGAGTTTTGTGGTCAACATGGTCAATGAAAGTGTTAGAATGAAGTTGTCATGATATCGCAACATGTCACAAAATTGTGACATAAGGCAGCAATGGAGCAGTGTGATGAAAAACGTTGCAATATCATGACAATAAAGCAAGCAAGGAGAAAATGGTTCAGAACGTCGCGATATCGTGACATGTCGCGTTATCGCGGCAAAGTTGAAAGAAAGGCATAAGGCATGAAAGACGTCGTGATTTCGTGACATTTTTGAGGATGAGGTCAAGCAAGAAGAAGACGTCGCGATATCGCGACAGGAAGTGGTAATGATGAAGAAGGCAAGAAAATGTCGCGATTTCATGACACATTGGGGCGGAAGGACCAAGTGCAAAAAATTGTTGCGAAATCGCACCTTGTCACGTTTTCACAGTTCGAAGCAGCCAAAGGACAACATGGGTAAAGAATGTCGTGATTTCGTGATAGGTCATAGTTTCACGAAAATAGAGCGAAGAAAGAGCATAATAGTACAAACATCATGATTTTGCGACGCATCATGTTTTCACGAGCTAAGGTGGCAAAGGAGGCAAAGGAGCCAAATACGTCACGATTTCATGACATGGTTGATTTTCATGATCCAAAAGTGGAAAAAGTGTACGGAATATAAAATTGTCATGATTTCGTGACATGTCGCATTTTCGCGACCTGTCACAGTTTCACGCCAGAAAGCAGTTCAACGTCCTGATAAAGCATTACGAGTTCCAACGATTAAAAGCACTCCAGAATTTAATGTTTTGCTGCTTTCCAATGTGTGCAAGATAGAAGAACATGCTCAGGCCTGTAGTTTTCGATGTCGCCAGAATTAAAGATGCCTCCAATATTTAAAGCTCCTATTCGCGATCTCTTACAGCTTTCAAGGGATAATGGTCATTTAACGAAGAGATATGGGCCCTCGTTTCTGTTTCATTCTCAGTTGTAATTCATTAAAAGCAGGGATTGTCATCTCTCCAAGGCAGATTAAGGGGGTTGTTTCTTCGAGATCTGTTTCATTTATTAAATGCTATAATATGAAAGGAAGAGGATGAACCTCTATAAATACCAATGTAAAACTCAAGCAAAGGGAGGAGGATCTTGTTGCAAAAATTGAAATTGAAATCCTAGATGCAATTGCTTCCATTCTTGCTGTCTTCTAGAATTGGTGATCTAAATGGTTATGTATGTTTGGCTTTCTGTGTTTTGACTTCTGTGTAGTCCAGTGCAATAACATTTGAATTCTATTGTGTTGAATTAGGTTGTATTAGCATTTGAATGTTTGAAGTTTATTTGGAAGCGAACTCATGACTAATGCATGATCTAATTTTTGTTTATGTGCTCTAAGAGTCAGTTGTTGCTGGGCTTTAGGATCTACCTGTAGTTTTGCTATCTGATATTGTTCTCCCCATTAATGATCATATTTGGCCATATTTATATCTCTTTCCGTTATTTCCCATTTCTTTCCGCATTTTCCCATTTCTTTCCTACATCTCTAGTCTTGAAACCAGTTTAGATTAGTAAGGGAACCAACCCTCTCTAGAGATTGGTCTGGGAGACATCTATTTCTCCCAGCCTTTCAATGTTGGTCGGGTCTAGGGCGCATAGACATAGAAAATCCTTTCCTATGGCAGATTCGTGACCAACTATATGTTAGGGTTTTGATGACAAAAAATGAGCGACCTAGATTAAAGCATGAGGAAGCGTGGATATTAAATCTAGGTAAGTGACATGGATTAAGGTGAATGGATGGCTAAGATTAAAATGTAGTGGATGACTAGGATTAATTCATGAAAGCACGAGGATACGAAAACAAAAAGGAAAAGCCAGGATGCGATGTAAACGAAACAAAAGATAACGCTAAATCCTATGAATTGAAAGTGCATGAAAGGAAAGAGGCATGAACGAATCGAAACCAAATAAAAAGCCAATATGGAAGACAACCCTTTTTATTAATATGCTTCAGAACTCGGTTACAATTTGCCTCCTCCATTTTTAGGGGCTAGGAGCGTTAAATGTGTTCTTGTCACACCCATGGATGCTATTCCTTCTTCCGCGTGCCCACATGTAAAATGGGCGGACCAAACGTCACCGTCGCTTGCGTTGATGAATCTTGACTCCTTTCTGCTCCTCTAATGTCTAGATCCTACATTCAAGGAAACAAAAAATAGTCAGTAGCACCTGTAGATAAAATGAAACATGCAATCCCCACGCCTTCAATTAGCACATGCAAAATATAAATAAAATGATAACTGAAATAGATCCAAATGAACTAAAAACTTGACAGGGGCATCAAAACATCACAAGGAAGACACTGCAAATGGAACAGTCAAAAAATTCGCCACAGATTCGTATTCGCTCCGGGGCGGGACGAATAGACCTGCAACAAAGCGTCAAAAAGCATAGTCCCAAATGTCACATTCGGGAAGCTCCAAATCACCTGCAAAGTTGGGGTTAGCTAATTGGGGGTATTTTGGGAAGACCCAGAAGGTCATATTTTCCCAATTTGGCCTCTATCACTAGGAATTTGATGATGCTACCTGCATGTTAGTAAAGGCGGGAAATGATAAAAACATGATAAAAAATGCTCAAAACGATGTGAAATTTAAATGACAACCTATCTAAGAAGTATAGAATCAGATGCAAAAATAACAAAAAGGAAATCTACCACAGATTTCTAATCGCTCCGGGGCGGGGCGATTAGGACTACGATAGTTTGGGGGGCGCCCGGGGGCAGGACGCCCATCGTTTGGGACTCTGTTTCGGCACCAATCCACTTGGGATGGGTCCAAAACCTCTTATGGGGTGTTGTCGGAAAATTTGGTGGGATATTGTGGCCAAATGTTTGGGTTTGGGCTCCGGATTTGCGCTTCCAATAACCACCCTATGACCTCCCTTCCAAAAGAGATCAAGGATGTGAAAGGCACAAATCAAAAGGTGTGTGTGGATGTAAAACGGCAGCACTTCATTGCTCAAAATGCTCCTTCTCCCTTCTCTTTTTTGGGTGAGAAGACTCACCAATTTATAGACCTAGGGTCTCTCTCTTTGAATGCGCATGCGAGGGCACCACTTGAGTTGCTTGTCCTATTTTGAGAGAAAATATTATTCCCTGATTTAGAGTCTCCTTGCATGAGGCCTCCAAAATCAAAGACATGCATGACTGAAGTCTCTCTCCTTGATTTGAAGTCGTTCCTCGCAATTGCATGGCCTGAAGCTGCAGTTAACTGGCGGACCTATCGAGGTTTGACTTTTTGCTAGTCAAACCTGCTATTCGCCCCACCCTGGGGCGAATGCTGATAATCATCCCTGGGTGGGACGAATACCAGTTTGTAATCGTCCCAGGGTGGGACGAGTAGGGAGCAAAGTGCCAAAAAGGTGCCAAATTGACCTTTGACCTTCCAAACTACTTTTGGGAGTGGTTAGGACCACTTTTTAACCTCTAGGGGCTGCCCTAGGGGCTATGTGTGTCAATGCGATCAGCGTTTGTCGTCACATAATCGGATTGGTGTTGTTTTGGTGTCTATAGATGCCCCTTTTTGGGAAGCGTTGTGCAAGGCGCAACGCTGAGCAAAAATAGATAACCAAAGCACTAATGATTAGGGTTTCTCAGTAACCTAACCAACTTTTGATGCCCCAAGTATGGAAAGGGCACGCATTCTTGAATCCTTGCTTTTGACGAGCTAAGGAGCTTAATTCAAGTGTTAACCTTTTTCGGTGAGGTGTTACTTGATCTTGGACATTGTTCAGTCATGAATAGGCAAAGGGCGCAACCTTTTGTCTATGGGAACCTTGAGTTCATGATTCATGAATGCCAAGTGTTTGATCAGCTTGTGATTATTGCTTGTTTGCTGCCCCAAGCAGGAGCGTGATTGTCTTTGTCAATGATCCTTTGAATGCATGCCATTTCCTTGATTGGGTGTGTTTTTGTTGATTGGTGACTAAGTGTGACTACCCCCTCAAGCGACGAATCGATGAGGGAATGACCGACATGAGAAAAGCGATGAGTCGCTTGACCCAAGATGACTTAGGTAAGGGTGCCTTCAGTTGTTTTCTGTTGAATGCTTAAGCAGTTTCCGAACATTTTGACCTATTTTTGGTGGGTTTGAACCCTTTTTGTGACGCATTTTGGAGCTGAAATTGTCAAAAATTCGTCCTCCCATGGAGCGGTCCGGCTATGGTAGCCTTCTTAGGGAGTAGGATAGTGACAATTTGTGACTCCAACATCTGTTTTGGATGCCAAGAATGTTAGGCGCAAAGGCGCCTTCGTTCGGCAATGTTATTGCTATTTTTGGTTGGGTTTTGACCCTTTTTGGGACGCCATTTGGGGATGAAATTCTCAAAAATCCGTCCTCCCATGGAGCGGTCCGGATATGGTAGCCTTCTTAGGGAGTAGGATAGTGAGGATTTGTGACCCCGACATCTATTTTGGATGCCAAGAATGTCAAGTGCAAAAGCACCTTCATTCGACAATGTTATTGCTATTTTTGGTTGGGTTTTGACCCTTTTTGTGATGCCATTTGGGGATGAAATTCTCAAAAATCCGTCCTCCCGTGGAGTGGTCCAGCTATGGTAGCCTTCTTAGGGAATAGGATAGTGAGGATTTGTGACCCCGACGTCTATTTTGCATGCCCGTAATGTCAAGTGCAAAAGCACTCTTATTGGACAATTTTATTGCTTGTTTTTGGTGCATTTTGGTGCAGTTTTTGATGTTTTTGAAATTTTTGCTCTGTAATCGTCCCTGGGTGGGATGAATACTAGTTTAGTAATCATCCTAGGGTGGGACGAGTGCTAACCAGAGTGCTCATCCCAAGGAGGAACGATTACAGGCTCAAAAAGCCTATTTAAGGGCCAAAATTGGGTTTTGGGCTCATTTGCATTTGTTTTTCCTGGCGATTTGGAGCTCTGAGGAGGAGGAGGTCAATTCTACGAAGCGAAGCGCTACCAAATTTTTCTTGCCACCATGAGTTCATGGACCGGATCATCAAGCGGTGGAGCCGAAGTGAGACCAGTGAGTGTTCTTCCTCTTTATTGTTTGTTTGTTACAGTTTGTAAAACCGTAATTTAGTTGTTTTTGTCTTTGTATTTTGTTTTTCAAATTAAAAATGAAACCCTAAAAAGAAGTTGTTTTGTTATGTGTTAATTTTTTTTGGTATGGCTTCATTAAAACTTAGGTTGAAACCTTAGTGGAAACCATGTTTATTGGGCATATGTGATAAACTAAAAGAAACCCTAGTCTAACAAAAATCAAAACTTAGCTTAAAAATTAGGTTAACCCTAGTTAAACAAAGATCATTAAACTTAGCTAAAAACTTAGTCTAAAATCAAAACTTAACTTAAAAACTTAGCTTAACCCTAGTTTAACAAAAATCAAAACTTAGGTTAGAAACGTAGGGTAAAACTGAGCTTAAAAACGTAGCTCAACCCTAGTTATTTTTTTTTGTTGTTTTTTGTGTTTTTAATTGATCAGTTGACCTTTAGAGTTAAAAACCCTAGGAACTGAAAATTGTTTTTGAATTTTTTTGTTTGTTTTTAATTTATCAGTTTAGAGTTAAAAACCCTAGGACTGACAAATTATTTTTTTAAATTTTTTATTTGTTTTTAATTTATCAGTTAAACTTAGAGTTAAAAACCCTAGGAACTAAAAATTGTTTTTGAATTTTTTTTGTATTTTTGTTTTTAATTTATCAGTTTAGAGTTAAAAACCCTAGGACTGAAAAATTATTTTTGAATTGTTTTGTTTGTTTTTAATTTATCAATTTAGAGTTAAAAACCCTAAGACTGACAAATATTTTTTTAAATGTTTTTTTGTTTTTAATTTATTAGTTAGAGTTAAAAACCCTAGGACTGACAAATTATTTTTTTAAATTTTTGTTTGTTTTTAATTTATCAGTTAAACTTAGAGTTAAAAACCCTAGGGACTGAAAATTGTTTTTGAATTTTTTTTTGTATTTTTTTTAATTTATCAGTTTAGAGTTAAAAACCCTAGGATTGACAAAATATTTTTGAATTTTTTGTTTTTTTTAATTTATCAGTTTAGAGTTAAAAACCCTAGGAACTGAAAAATATTTTTGAATTTTTTTTTTGTTTTTAATTTATCAGTTAGAGTTAAAAACCCTAGGAACTGAAAAATCATTTATTTTTTGAATTTGTGTGAATTTTGTTGCTCGTTATTTGTCTATTTTTAGTTGTACATTGTTTCATGCATTGTTGTATATTCATGTTATTGTTGTACAATTTTTCATGGTTTTTAATGTTTTTGTTTTGTTTTCTTTTGTAGGTTGTGAAGAGTCGGTACCGTGTACCTACAGTTTTCTCTGAAGCGCGGGAGGCGCTGACTTTGGCTGACTGGGAGTGGCTTGATGCCCTTGGGCTCAAGCAGGTGACTCGACTAGAGCCTGTGGTCGGGGATCGGGCCTATCTGACAGCCCTTATCAACTTGTGGGAACCCCGGACCAATACCTTCCATCTCCCAACAGGGGAGATGACAGTGACCTTGGAGGATGTCTATCGGATTCTATGGATTTCGATAGATGGACTGTCGATCAGGACGACGTCGCGGGATCAGTGGACAACAGTGCTGACACGCTGCTTTGGGCATGGGGAGGAGGTGGGTGTGGACAGCCCAGTGGAGAGGGCAGAGGGTGACTGCCAGATTGGTGGCATTTTGGTTCGATGGTGGCTAGAGAGGGGCGTGTTGGGAGTGAGGCACATAGTACTGATGGGCCTCATTTCCAACATGTTGCTACCCGACTCTTCGGGCATGAGGTTCCCGTGGAACCTGTTGGAGGTGGTGTTCAAGTTGGTGGAGTGTCCGACGGAGGCACCGATGATCATGAGATGGGGACAGACTCTATTGGCATAGCTCTATGATGAGTTGTACGAGGTCCACTATTAGAGGTGAAAGGGGATTGGATGTAGCTATCTGTTGTAGTGTTGGGCTTGGCAGCACATAGCGATGGAGAGGTCGATGGGGTTGCCATGGATGACTCGAGCAGAGATGGTAGACCGAGAGATCGGATACGGGGCATTATGGTGGAGGTCTGAGGAGCAGGGACAGAGTCGGCGGTGGGCAGGTGTCGTAGGGCACTATGTCGATGCCTTCGCTCGGCTTGCTCCAGGGGAGGTGTCCTGGCACCCCTACCGGGACTGTCCAGCCTGGCCTGAGGCTGGAGAGTGGCTCGACGGGTTCATAGGGGGAGGTGGCTGATTGGGTGGCATGGGACCGAGCAAGAGTTCTTCTCGTATGGTCGGGTGACATGATAGTTTGGGGTGCGCCAGGGGTTTCCTGGTGAGCCCTTGATCTATCGATATCGGGGGGACGAGAGGACTCTGGTATGGCCGATCATTGCACCACTGGGTGAGGATTCAGATACAATGATTGATATCCCAAACGTGGATGATGTCGGGGTTACCACTGAGTATGACCAGTGGTGGACTTTGCGGTGATGGCGAGGTGAGGGGCCTCTAGGGGGCGCAGAGGTGGCAGCAGTAGGGGAGGGTGCAGAGGCACCAGGAGAGGGTTGGGGGGTTTCGCTCGAGGATGCGGACATGGTAGAGGTGGATGATTTGGGTGGGGATTTTGGGGTTCCGGATCAGCCGGAGATGCAGGACATCCCGGAGCAGTGGGAGCCAGAGTAGGATGCTATTCCAGAGATGTCAATGCCTCAGGAAGTTTTAGAGGACATGGAGGTAGGGTTGCATGCTGAGAATGCATGATTGGAGGGGCTGCTCCAGAGGTGAGATGAGGAGCTCCAGGAGGTGCTACGGGAGAGGGATCTCCTACGAACGTAGCTAGCGAAGTGGGAGAACGCATTTGCTACGTACCATCGATGGGATGGGGATACAGATGTTGCATGGGAGAGGGATCTCCTACGGACGTAGCTGGCACAATGTAATAATAATTTGGCTATGTATCGCTAGTGGGAGATGGACTTGGTGCGGCATCGGTTGGAGCTAGAGGCAGAGATTAGCTACCTCGATGGGTGGATCCCTATGTTTAGCAGAGGTGGATCATCGCACCACTCGAGAGGGAGTGATACAAAGCAGTCAGCATCCTATTCATCGTAGGTGATTGGATGAGGGGGCGCTAGTGGGCGTGATGCGGGGGCTAGCAGCAGCCACCCTGAGGGGTCCCATAGGACCCACACCATGGGGGGTAGTTCCCATCGCACCGATCCTGCGTGATCATGGTGGCCGACGCCCTAGGCTTGGGGTGTTTTGAGTTTTTGCTTTGTTGCGAGGTCAGAGGACCGGTTTATTGTAGCCTGCGGGCATTTTTGATGATATATATATACAGATGACTTTCTTTGTGTTTATACACTTGTCATGGTTTGTTTTTCTGTTTATGCACAGTTATTTATGATGATGTATGCATGTGGTATTATGAATGCGATGTTTCTAATTATATGATGTATGCATATGGAATGAATGAAATGAGTTGTTGATAACTTGTCGATGGCACCATAGACTGTACAAGATTTTACTGGCTTTCTATACTTATGTGATGGCTTTGTGGAATGACTTTGCATGTGAGAACTTTGTTTTTGTATTTTTCGTATTATCTGATGGTGATGTACGTAATGAAATGTACCAGTTGTTTTAAAATGTAGTTAAGCTTTTTTGAGATTCAGATATTTTAACTAACTAGCCAAGACTGTACATTTATCTCGCAAGACTTTTGAACAAGGTATAAATCAGACTTGAGTTTGACCAAGTTATTTCACATCCCTGTGTGTGCAATTGAGTTCGTTTATGTGGTATTTGTCAGGATACCGCCAGTGCCAGATAGGCTGTCAACCAAACCTATACTGAGGATCACCTAATTAGCTCCACTAACTCCATTGTTGTATTTAGTAAGATTAATCCATGGGACAATCTAAGGTACCATAAGCTAGCTCATCCACATGCAAACATTGGTCTGCTCACATGCAAAGCTAATGTGATAGACATATCATCATGCGTTTAGGATACCGCCATTGCCAGGTAGGCTGTCCACCAAACCCGTAATGAGGATCACCTAGATGGTTTTTGAATGCTGAGAATTCCAGGGATTCAAGCTCAGGCGTCTTTTATTTGCTCAACGTGTTAGGATACTTGCTCGTATACATAGTGATGAAAATCATTGTTTATTTTTCTCTTTTTTTGTTTTTCTTTTTGAGCAAGGATTTTGAATAGTGGTGATAACCACTGTTATTTGATTTGGCATTTTGAGCTTCGTAAGGTTGAGCTTGTAGGTTTTTGGCTTATGAATGGCCTTGATCCTTTTGGCCTTGGGGATGACTACCCATCCTGTTCAGGGACGTGTAGTACGAATCCTTACGACTTTGGGAACCAAAGGGGATTAGGGATATTATGAAGTAAGGGCATTGATCTTTTAGGCCTTGGGGATGACTACCCATCCTTGTCAGGGGTGTGTAGTACGAATCCTTACGACTTTGGAGACCAAAGGTGATTGGAGATGGTCGTGATGATGGCTTGTGGGGATTTTTCTTTTGAATGGCATTGATCCTTTTAGGCCTTGGGGATGACTACCCATCCTTGTCAGGGGCGTGTAGTACGAATCCTTACAACTTTGGGGACCAACGGTGATTGGGATTTTTGCTAGTGGTGAAAACCACTATTTATTAGGGGGAATTGATGGGGAAGAGCTTGTCCTTTTGTCAATTCTCAGCACTCTTGAACCATTCGCACAGGGGGATGAGCAGGCTAATCTTTCACCTATGGTACCCTAGACTGCTTTGTAGGTTTCATCTTGCGTTCACACAACTTGGGAATTATTTTATGTGTTTTAACTTGTGTAGGGATGTTACATAACGAGGCGTGACCCAAGTAAAACTTTCCCTTGTAAAATCCGTTTAACTTTGTACAATTTTTGGCTAGAAATTTAAAGACAGCTGAATGACGAAAACCCTACATACATTAGGAGACAACTGACTATGCTAAAAATGGGGATGGTGTTATTCTGGATGTATGTGTTTATAAAATGGGTGGAATGTGGAAAATGAAGGAATTGCCGAGCAATTACAGTCTATGGTGTTTGGGACATGTATGACCAGCAAATATGCAATGTATGGATGCGATGCCTAATGCAACTTATATTTTTGTATTTTGATTTTTACGAGTATGCATGGAATTGAGATGCAATTTTTTTGTTATTTTTGATGATTTTATTGTTTTTGTTTGTTTTTGAATATTTATTTTGACCAAGCGGTTATGGTAACCCTTGGAGCTTTTGGTTTGACCAAAGGGTTTATGGATACCTTTGGGGCATTTTTGGGGTTGACCAAGCGATTATGGGAATCCTTGGAGCTTTTGGTTTGACCAAAGGATTTATGGACACCTTTGGGGCATTTTGGGTTGACCAAGCGATTGTGGGAATCCTTGGAGCTTTTGGTTTGACCAAAGGGTTTATGGATACCTTTGGGGCATTTTGGGGTTGACCAAGCGATTGTGAGAATCCTTGGAGCTTTTGGTTTGACCAAAGGGTTTATGGACACCTTTGGGGCATTTTGGGATTGACCAAGCGATTGTGAAAATCCTTGGAGCTTTTGGTTTGACCAAAGGGTTTATGGACACCTTTGGGGCATTTTGGGTTTGACCAAGCGATTGTGAAAATCCTTGGAGCATTTGGTTTGACCAAAGGGTTTATGGACACCTTTGGGGAATTTTGGGGTTGACCAAGCGATTATGGGAATCCTTGGAGCTTTTGGTTTGACCAAAGGGTTTATGGACACCTTTGGGGCATTTTGGGGTTGACCAAGTGATTGTGGGAATCCTTGGAGCTTTTGGTTTGACCAAAGGGTTTATGGACACCTTTGGGGCATTTTGGGTTGACCAAGCGATTGTGGGAATCCTTGGAGCTTTTGGTTTGACCAAAGGGTTTATGGACACCTTTGGGGCATTTTTGGGTTGACCAAGCGATTGTGGGAATCCTTGGAGCTTTTGGTTTGACCAAAGGGTTTATGGACACCTTTGGGGCATTTTGGGTTTGACCAAGCGATTGTGGGAATCCTTGGAGCTTTTGGTTTGACCAAAGGATTTATGGACACCTTTGGGGCATTTTTGGGGTTGACCAAGCGATTGTGGGAATCCTTGGAGCTTTTGGTTTGACCAAAGGGTTTATGGACACCTTTGGGGCATTTTGGGTTGACCAAGCGATTGTGGGAATCCTTGGAGCTTTTGGTTTGACCAAAGGGTTTATGGACACCTTTGGGGCATTTTGGGTTTGACCAAGAGATTGTGGGAATCCTTGGAGCTTTTGGTTTGACCAAAGGGTTTATGGACACCTTTGGGGCAATTTTGGGGTTGACCAAGCGATTGTGGGAATCCTTGGAGCTTTTGGGTGGGCTATGGCTCTCTCTCTAAATGTGGAATGGCCTTAAATGACTGATGTTCAAGGGTTCTAGTTCCTTGATTCCTTCAAGAGAGGTGAGCCGATATGTTCCAGGTCCTATTTTACTATCAATCACATAAGGACCTAACCAGTTTGCCGTGAACTTGTCCCTTAGATGGGGCGAAAAATTAGAATTATGTTGGTTCTCTTTTAAGACCAAGTCACCAACCTGAAAGTCCCTTAGGTGAACCTTCATGTTGTATGCTTTCTTAAGTCGCTCTTGATAGATACGTAAATGCTCGAGAGCATTGACGCATCATTCATCGAGCAACGTAAGTTGGTCTAACCGGGCCTATCGTGCAGTGTCATCATCGATGAACTCTTGCATTGAAATGCATAGGGAAGGGATTTCCAACTCGAGAGGCATGACTACCTCGGAGCCATACACCAGCAAAAATGGAGTTGCCCCAGTGGGCGTCCGAATGCTAGTGCGATAAGCCCATAGGGCAAGCGGGATTTGAATGTGCCAATCTTTATGACTATCTGCGATGGTCTTTTTGAGGATGGCGACTAGCATTTTGTTTGACGCCTCTGCTTGCCCATTTGCCTACGGATAATAGGGTGTTGAAAAACTATGCTGAATTTTGTACTTTGTTGTCAAAGCACGCACATATTTATTCTTGAATGACGTCCCATTATCCGAGATGATCTTGGATGGAATACCAAAATGACATATGATGTTATGTAAAATAAACTCCGCAATGCGGGTTCCAGTCGTAGAGGTTAGCGAAATTGCTTCCACCCACTTGGTGAAGTACTCTGTGGCCATTATGATGAACGTGTGATGACCCGACGATGCAGGGGAGATATTTTCGATTAGATCAAAGCCCCACTATGAAAAAGGCCAAGCCGATTGGATCGGTTGCAAGGCCTAAGAAGGTACGTGTGTCAAATTGGCATGGTGTTGACACTTCATGCACTTCTTTACATATGCGCAACAATCTCACTCTAAAGATGGCCAATAATAGCCCATGTGGAGAATGCGCTTTGCGATGGCCATACCGCTGAAGTGGCCACCGCATGTACCATCGTGGGCTTGGGTGATCGCCCAAGCGGACTCCTACTGGTCCAAGCAACGGAGGAGGATTCCTTCATAGCTCCGATGATACAAAATGTCTCCTAGCAAGACATGTTTTGCCACTTTCTATTTAAATGATCTTTTCACGGCTTGTGTCAATCCAAGTGGGAGGTTACCTAGCTTGAGGTAATCCCTGATGGGTGTGTACCAATCCTGCTGATCAGAAACCTCGATGGTATGAACGACCAATCCCTCTTGAAGTTCATCCCTAGCAAAAGCTGAGCGAGAAAGAACTTGTAAAAACAACGTTGTGTTGCTATTAAGAGGGGTCGGGGAGAACAAGGACCCCTAGTTGAGTCAGACAATCATGGATTCGAGAGAACCTATCCTGAGATGGTTCAATATGGATCAGGTGGATTCCTGGCGTTAGGTCAGAGCTTGCACGCTCCATCATGGATTGCGATAATGTTTTGACCTGAATGGTTGTCATCTCACCGGAAGGGTCTTGCGGGATTAGTGACCCCAAGGAGGCCATAGTATCCACAAAATGATTCGATGATCGAGGGAGTGCCTCGATGTCGTACCATTCAAGCTGTGCCAGGAATTTGTCCACAAGGGCTTTGTAGGCCTGCAAAACTGGGCATTTACATTGGAATACCCCTTTGACTTGATTGACAATTAACAACGAATCACCAAAGATGTTTAAACGTTTGATGTTCATGGTGATTGTTGTTTGAAGACCTATGAGCAAGGCTTCATATTCTGCATTGTTGTTGGTGCACGGGAAGTCTAATTTAAATGATAGAGGCATTGGAGCCCCTTGTGGTGTGAAGAATACAATTCCCGTGCCACCTCCTTGCTCACATTTAGAACCATCAAAGAATAGGGTCATGTCGGCCTATGACTCAGGCTCATTAGAATCTGGTGATTCTGAAACATGGAAGACCCCATCATCCGGTAGTTCTACGGTCAGAGGCTGATCGTCTTCAAGAGGAGCCTCTGCTAGTTGATCGGCGATGACTTGACCTTTTATGGATTTTTGTCCAATGAATTCTATGTCAAACTTCATCAACAACATGATCCATTTCGCCGTGCGGCTACTATGATAAGTATGACTCATCATGTATCGCAATGGATTCTCCTTAGACACAACATACGTCGTATTTTTGAGCATGTAGTGGCATAGATTTTTGGTAGCAAACACCACTGCCAAGCAGAGCTTCTCAACGTATGCATAGTTAAGTTCATAACTGACCAGGGTGCAGCTAAGATAGTAAGTAGCATGTTCTTTGTGTAGTTCATTTTTCTGGGACAGCATGGCACCCAGTGCCACCTTAGTAGCTGAGATGTATAAGTAGAACGACACTCCTGGTCTAGGTGGTGCCAATACTAGCGATGAAGCCAAGTATTGTTTAATATCATCAAAGGCTGACTGGCACTCGTCATCCCAGTGAAATGCTACCCCCTTGTGCAATAATTTATTCATGGGTCGGCACTTGTCAGATAGCTGCGCTATGAAGCGCTTGATTGACGCGACCTTTCCCTATAGGATTTTGAGCTGCTTGATGGTAGTTGGGGGAAGCATTTCAAGGATTGCCTTGAATTTGTGTGGGTCCACCTCGATTCCTCATTTGGAGACTATGAAACCCAAGAGATTTCTAGATGTGATGCCAAATACGCACTTCTTGGGGTTTAGTCTGACTTTATGTTCAATGAGGCGATCGAGGATCTTGCTCAAGTCATCGAGATGATCTAGGCGCAAAAGAGATTTGGCCAACAAATCATCCATGTAATCTTCCAAATTTTTGTGCATGTGATCATGGAAGATGTACGTCATGGCATGTTGGTAGGTGGCACCAACATTTTTAAGGCCAAAGGGCATGACCTTATAACAAAATGTCCCCCAAGGCATTGTGAATGCCATTTTTAGTTGGTCCTCGGGATTGATACGAATTTGATTGTATCTCGAGAAACCATCCATGAGGGAAAGCATTTCATGGCCCATTGTAGCGTCTACCAATGCGTCAATGCTAGGCAAGGGGAAATCATCCTTAGGACTCGCTTTGTTTAGATCTCAAAAATTGGTGCATATGCGAATCCTCCCGTCGGGCTTTTTGATGGGCACCATGTTAGACAACCATGGTGGGTAATCCACACAGATGACAAACTGTGCATCCAACAACTTTTGTAGCTCGTATTTGACCATTAAGGCTACTTTTGGATGCATCTTACGTAGTTTTTGCTTTATTGGCTTGATTGTCGGATCAAGCGTAAGATTATGCGTGACTAGCTACGGATCTAGCCCCGACATGTCTTTGTAGGACCATGCAAAAACCTCCTTCTTCTCTTTGAGAAGGGCAATGTAGTCGGCTTGCTCTTCGAGGGATAGACTTACCCCCAACTTGATGATTTGCAAATTCATTGGATCAGAGCCGATGTCTACGTCAGTCATCTCCTCGATCGACATGTGGGACCCGTCCTCCAACTGGTGTGGAGTTGGGATCAAGTGGATATCGTTTGCTGAATTTAGATCATCGTTTGAAACGTCGGGTTCCTCTTCAGCATGGAAGACATCCTGAGTCTATCCGGGGGTGAAATGGAACATCCCACCGCAAGGCCAATACTCTGATGGGGATGGCGGTGTGTCAGCGTGATCCCAGTCTATAGCATCTAGGTCTAGGTGCAATGACCATGTTGGGTCGGTTGGATTATGGATGGGGGTGATTAAATCAATGGAGATCATGTTGATGAAATGATTTTGGTCTCCATTACCATGGGTGTGGTTGCTCGGACATCCTAGATGATATTTGTGCTCCGGATCTGGCTCTGTGGGTACTGGCACAAATGGATCGGCCCTATGTGCGGATAAGAGGATAGGGTCCACACTAGGCACTGATGGCTCTATAGGGTCTCCAGGTGGAAGATGTTCTCTGTATACCTAGAGTGGCGGGTGTAGTAATTGGTCCAACTATGCCTGGTTTAGGTGCCACCTATGCCTTGGCCCTATGTGTAGCTGTTCAAACATGTCGTCTATGTCCAAGGGATATTGCTGCTATCGCATATGATTGAGATAGGCCATCTCAGTTTCATCTTCATAATCACTATCGGAGATCCAAAGGCCTTCGTTGGCTCCAACATCTATTTGTGACATATGAGGCTCATCTTGCTCGAGCAAATTAATGTGGTCCCATCGAGGTTGTTCCACTCTCTATGGGGGGACCTGATTCTCTTGAGGTGGCATATGCTCGATTGGAGCATTCAAAGGGAACATTGTCAGGAAGCTCTCCGATAATCATCCATGGGAGTCACTTGTGAATGATTGCTATTAGATTCGAAAGGATCCCAAGGCGCTACCTCATACTCTGACTCATCTTCTGAAGACCCTTCTTGGTCTTGTCTATATCCCTCTTGTAGGTGAGTCCTCGAACTTTCTCCCTTTTTGACCGAAGGGAAAGGGTTGTTAAGGTCAACAAGGTTGGTTGTTGGCAATGGGAGATAATCCCCCAATGTATATGTTGTGTTAGGATTGGCATATGGATCTAATGCCAACCCATCCTTGTTGCCTATCCCTAGGCCTTGCATGTTCTCGACCAAGATGTCAAGGGGCAGGGGGTGGTTGAACCCTACTCCTGACTTGTCATACGACATTTGATATCTTGGTTGGCAAATAACACGCACTCCTTGCTCATACCTTCCCAACCCATATCCATGCCAATTGCATTGGCCAAGATATCTCAATGCAAATTCTGGGTTGGACAAATAGTTGACGTCCTCAACAAAGGGCTCTTCATCTTTGTCTTCTTGCATGTAAGGTTCAATGCCATTATCCAGGCCCCCATAAACAAAGTTTGTCTAATTGGGTGGGTAGCCTAGAGGAACCACAGAGCCGATGGGGAGGCGAGGTCTCCCCATGTCCTGCATGGACTCAAGTGTGGGTGTTGCTACAATGTTCCGCACTAGATACTCCCCCAGGCCCGTGTTGGCCATCTCAATGATGATCATTGGCGGTTGAGGGGGAGCGAATGGGAGTTCTTCCTGAGTCCACTCCATGTAGGGTGAACTAGGCATCTCGACTTCCATTCGTCTAGGCATCTCTTCGGTAGAGATGGTTGAGACTAGGGGTGGTTCCTCTTCTAGGGGTTTCTTTCCCTTGTCCTTTGGTGTGGCCACCGTAGGTGGCATCGTTGGTGAAGGACCAGATGAGGAAGATGGACCCGACTAGGGATTTGATGGACTTGTCAATGGGGATGCATGTGGAATCAGACCCTAGTTAGATGGATTCAACTAAAAATCCAAATGTGTTGATGGAAGGGTCGATTGCGGCATTAGCTGCACTATATTGCAGTACTTGAAGGGCTCTAAGTCTATCGAGACTACATGCACCTGTCCTTCAAATGTATACTTTAGGCATTGATGAGCTATTGAAGGGACACACTTCATGTCCCTGATCCAAGGCCGCCCCAGTAAGATATTATAGGCCATCTCACCTTCCAAGATGTGGCACAATGTATGAATAGTCTTTTGTCCCACTTGGATGGGTAGGACAATTGTGCCAACCATCGAGCATATCGCATCATTGAATGCTCGAAGAGTATAGGTGGAGGCCACGATGTGAGATGCCGACAACTTTAGATGTTTCAATGTTGTTGTTTTAATGATATTATTGGATGAGCCAGTGTCCACCAACACCCTCTTATACGGAATCCCGTTGACCCTCCCAATGACATGCAGGGGTGGATCCACCACATCACCAGTCATCGATTTCAATTCATCTTCTCTAAAGGTGATGACTGGTTCTGTACATTTTTTTACATGTCCCACAAAGTTGTTGAAAGAATTTGCTTCATGGGGTTGTAGCTCGATGGATTTTAATATCTCCATTAGAGCCTCTCGATGGGGTGTTGATTGTTGAATGAGCTCGTATATGGAGAGCCTAGCCGACGTGGTCCTTAGACTTTGGGTAAGTCTAGTCCGAATCGTGGCCACTGGTCTAGGCGGGGGAGGTTGCATAGGGAGTTGTTGAGGTTGTGACGTCGATGGAACCTCTCCTGTGGCCGTCGCGGGGGCAGCTCCTGGGTACCTCCTATTCCTAGTCACTATGCTTATCATCCCTACATACCCCTGCATGGGGTAATTCTATGTCACCTCATTGAATTGAAGGGGTTTTTCTTGTGCATCATGTGCAAGCAAGGGGTCTCTGAAGACTCCCATATGTTGGTTGTTTGGCGCTACGGGGTTGTCCATTGCTAGCATCTTGTTGTCGATTAGGTCTTGCACCAAGCCTTTAAAATTCCAACATGCATTAAGGTCATGTCCCTTCCATCTGTGGAACCTATAGTACAAGTCCTCCATGTACCCCTTAGGCTTTGGTGCATTGGGGTCTATGGTTTGAATCTTGGGCAGGTTGATCAAGTTTACCACTGACAAGCGGTAAAACAGGGAGTCCCTGGACGCTGTGTAAGGTGTGAACTGTCGCCTAGGGTGCAACTATTAATTTTGTTCTTGCCTCTGATTTTCTCTATCATAACTATTAAGAGGCACCGCTTGATAGTTAGCATTTTGGGGCTGTGTTGCTTGTGTAGGCTTAGGGACGTTTATAGCAACCTGATTGACTACAACGGGTTTCTATTGCGTGGTCCCTATTTTGGTGTTCTTAGACCATTCTTTCTTCTTTGGCTTGGCAATCTTGCCATCCTATATCTTGATCTCCTCAATGATTCTGGCTTGTGCCAGAGCTTCCTCTAAAGTGGCATATTGTTGCAGTTGCAATAACATGGAGATCGATCTCAAACAACTATTTGAGAACATTTGGGTGAGGTCAGACATGGGAGGGAGGTAGGGCAACTTTGAAAGCAACATCCTCCATCGGTTCCCATATGCCACCATGGTTTCTTCCTCATACTACCTGAGGCTAGCTAGGTCGCTTAGTGATGCATTTTTCTTGGTGTTGAAGGTGAAGCATTCGAGGAACACATCCACTAGCTGATCCAAGTTACTGATGCTATGTTTTGGCAACTGAGTGAACCAATCCAAGGTAGGGCCTACGAACATGGTTATAAATGTTCTTAGCAACAAAGCATCATTGTCCTGAATTCCAAAGCATTGGATCAGGAATATAGTCACGTGCTCTTGGGCATCCTCCTCCCCTCTAAAGAGTGCCAAATGGGGTAGTTCAAAATGTTCAGGGTATGGGGGTGCCGACATTGAAGGATGCATAGGATGACTATGAAGTTGGCGTAAAGTGGGATTTTGGGGCCCAAAATTCTTGGTCTCCATAGACTGTAAACGCTCTAGCAGTGCTTTATATGCATCAGAGGCTTTGATATCTTCCTCCTTGGTTTGCTCCCACTATGGGTTACGGGGAACTTGAGGCCTATGGAGGGGTAGCCAGATAGCATCCCCCCTACCTTGGTAGGGCATTTCAGCCCACTCTTATTCTTGCTCATACTCCTCATATGCTTCTTGAGGAGTTCCTAGGCGAGACCTATAAACATTGGTGGGTGCCCGTGGAGGGTGCCCATCATTTTTTTTGGGAGTGGCTTCTTGCTCAGGTCTAGGAGGTCTTGAAGGCAATGTTTGATAGGGTCATAGGGACCTATCTCACACCAAGGGTTTGTGCCTCTCATACACTTCTACTTTATGCGTGTGAGGGGTTGGGACCTTCTCAGGCACAGTGTTCTGAAGCAATTCGACTATCTAACACAGAATGCGCTCTTTGATAAGGTGGTACATATGCTCTAACTATTGTTGATCTTGCCTGAGCTGCATGATTTGCGCTTGGCAGGCAGCATGTTTGGAAAATTTCAAGTTAATTTATTTCGTTGTTTTGTGTTTAGGAAGCCTAGATGCCTCTCCTACATGTCTATCTCGGTCGTGGTGATCCGAGATCCCTATGGGTTGTTTTCCTCTATCAAGGTTAGTGGCATTCACCCGAGGCTCTGGCCTCATTGGGTGATCCTGATACATAGCAGGTGTGGAGGCACTTTGCCCCCGTGATGTGTATTGCTCTTGAGGAATGTAGTGGTATTCCTCATACTTGTTAGCGTACTACAAAAATATTTGTCTCTATTGTTTATTTTGTTCCGCTGTTACAACCATGTAACAACGTTCGTTCAGCCGTGACTATTTTTGGTAGTTGTAATTACTATTTAATCCCTGCAATACAATAAACAGATGTTCCGAATTCTTACATGGTATCAGAGTAGTTCGCATTTTATTCCTGGGTGTGATTTGAAGCGAAGATCTGTTTATCGCGTGCAGGAACGCAGGTTGCCAGCGCTCCGAGAAAGACACGCAGGGCCGAGGGCAAGCGGACATCTGTCCGCCCCCACCCCACGTCCAGGCCCGCGGATGACACCGGTCGGTGCGCTGCATCGCGGGAGCCGCCGCCACCCCCCACCACTCGAGGGAGCAGCAATGCGACGCGGCAGCCAGACGCAGGCATCTGGGCACCAGAACGTCTGACGCAGGGCGTCAGACCACGCCAGACTGCATGCCGCAGACGTCATACCGTGCCAGACTGCGCACCGTAGACGTCGCACAAAGTGCAGACGTCTGACGCGTCTGTGCTAGGCGGCGCAATGGGGGACCCCCCTAGAAGGAGGACGCGCCAAGAGGCGACGCACCCTCCCCCCCTCAGCCGACGGGAATTTAAAATTCCCGCCCAACTTGCTGGGCGCAGGGTATTAAACCCCGCCCCCCCTCCGCGCGCAGCAATTTGCGCTGCGCGCGCCCTTACCCAACCCCCCCTCCCGTCCCGGTTTTTTATTTCGAAATTTTTTTCGAAATAATAAAAAAAAAAAAAAAGGCAGGGACGAATTTTTTTTTAAATTAAAAAAAAAAAAAAAAAACCCGAGATCTCCCCCCCTCCCCGCGCGACGCGATCCGGCGCGCCCCGGAGTTCTTTGGAAAGGTGCGACGGACAGGCGGGGACTGCGTTTTCTTTTTAAACGCGACAGTAGCAGAGGAGGCTCGGGCAGCGGGAAGCAGCGGAGGTCGGGTGAGGTTGAAAAAGGAGGGTTCAACTGATCCTTTCGGATCAGCCCGCTGGCTCACGTGGTCGTGAGCCGTGCGGTAAGGCTCAAGAAGCCTGCAGGTCGGGGGTTCAAATCCCGCCGACTCCCCCCAAAGGTATATTTTTTTTCAAAGCTTTTTTTTATTATTATTTTTTAAATTAAAATTTTTAATTTTAATTTATTTTTAATAGTTTTTTAAAACTTTATAAATTAAAATTTAATTTTTAATTTATTTTTTTTAAGTTTTAAAACTATATAAATTAAAATTATTTATTTTAATTTTAAATATAATAATTATTAAAAATGCTTTGTTAAAGAAAGCCTTTTAAGGGGGGATATTTTTTCAAAAATCAAAGGGGGATAGTGAGTAATTTTTCGAAAAATAGCAATTTGGCATTGTAAAAGGTGCATTTTCGGCTGTGACCGACACCTTGTGGGTTATTCTTGTGGGCAATTTTTTTTTGTTGTATGTTGCATATTTCATTTTTGCACTATAACATTAAAAATTAAAATCAAACACTCCCTAAGTCCCCGAAATATAAAACCCATCTGTGCAATTTATTTGCACTGCAGCGTTTGGTATTTGTGATACCTCTGGCCAGTACTTACAGGTAAAGCTGTCGTGATTTGGCTACTATATCCGCCGCCTAATATAGTTGCTATAACGACGTCTGAGCTTGTTCTCTATAAATCGTCAGGGAGGAATAAGTACGCCATTTTTGCATTTTTTACTCCATCCACTACCCTTTATCGCACTTGTGTTTAGGCCTAAATCTTGACAAAGTATTCTTCATAGTGTTTAGGGGAAGTTACGCCCCACGCATGAGAAGAATCTTCTATGGTAGGTGCCATCAACAAGGCGATTCCCTTTCAGTACCGCTTATGTTCTGCGTATCGTATGATCTCTAAAATTCACCTATAGTCTCCCTCACGTAAGGGCGGGTGATTTTTGTTGATCTTTCTAAATACCTATAGTTTCCCTCACGTAAGGGCGGGTATTTTGTATGGTATATTGGCCTAGCAAAAGGTATATCGAAATGGGGACCAATTGGTGATATAAGGAACCTTCATTATGGTCGTTGTTGCAAAGTTGATGACTAATCCGCATCAGTTATTGAAAGGTCCAAATTATACACCATGGAAACATAAGATGAAGGCAATTCTCCAAATGGAAGATTTGTGGGATATTGTTACTGGAGTAGCAACTAGGCCTTCACCAACAGCAGGATCCACAGGTCCTTTAGCAGATCAGATTGCTTTTGACAAGAAAGACAGTAGAGCAAAGGTGCTCATTTTGTTTGCTGTTTCAGATGAAGTGCAACCTCATATAGCTGATAAAGCAAGTGGTAAAGAGGCATGGGATGCCCTTAGAACCATCTATGAGGGGAATAATGAATCCACCATTCTTCATCTTCAACAACAACTTCATAACCTGAGTTTGAGACAGGGTGAAACAGTTGAACTCTTTCTATGCAGAGTGTCTGAGTTGAAAGAGAAATTGAGTTCTCTTGGAGATACTGTGGACGAAAAGCTTCTCATTTCACTTGTGATGAGAGCTTTACCTTCTTCATTTGATATGTTGATAACCTCCATCCAGGTGTCTCAACGACAAATTACCTACATCGAGTTGGTCAATCTGCTCCAACAACAGGAGGCACGCCAAATTCACAAGGATGATTCTTCCAATACAGCCCTATACACCAACAGGCAGGTTTCTAGGAAGAAAGGTAATGGGAAAAAAGGAGGAAACTTTCAGAAAGGAGGAAATTCTCAACAGGATACGAAACAAAAAGGCAAACAACTTCAACAGAAGAAGAGGTGGTGCAAGATCTGTGAGAAATACAACCATGACACCAATAGGTGTTGGCATAAGAACAAGCGAAAGGCCAAAACAAACCACAAAATAAAAACAAGCAACCCCAAGTGAATGTTACTGTTGAAGAATCTGACTTAGATTCTGAATGGGCACACAAGGTGCTCATGACTACCACAGATTCCACACAGAGGGATCCCATTTGGTATGTTGATTCTAGAGCTAGCAAACACATTACTGGCGACAGATCATGGTTTGAATCATTTGAGGCCAAAGAGGGCAAACCTGTCATAATTGTTTATGATAAAACCTATAGTGTTCAGGGAGAGGGTACAGTTTCAGTCACTCTTCCTGATGGCAAGTGTCAGATTGACAAAGTTCTCTATGTTCCAGGATTGGCTAACAATTTGTTGTCAGTGACACAAATCCTGGATAGAAATATGGTTGTCAACTTTCGTGTTGAGAATGGAAAGAAGTGTTGTACCATTACCAGGAAGGGTAAGCGATTGCAACGACTTCATATAAGCATGGCTTATTTGCACTAGATGCTATCTCTACTCCAGATGTTGCCATGAATGTCTCTACCAAGGAGGCAACTTCCCTATGGCACAAGAGATATGGGCATCTTAGTTCTGGCTACTTACTTGAGCTCAGCAAGTATGAGATGGTAAAGGGTCTTCCTTCCCTTTCTGCCACATTGCCAGTGTGCTCTGACTGCTTGGTAGGAAAGCAGCATAGAGTACCATTTGAGAAGAGCTCTACAAGAGCACAAAAACCTTTGGAGTTAATTCATACTGATCTGTGTGGTCCTTTCACACCCCAAAGTTGTGGAGGGAAGAGGTACTTTCAGTTATTCGTAGATGACTACTCACGAAAGATGTGGGTTTTCTTTCTCAAACTAAAATCTGAAGCTTCTGCATTCTTCCAGCAGTTTAAGAAATCCATTGAGAAGGATTCAGGGGCTTCTATCAAAACCCTCCGCTCAGATCGAGGGGGAGAGTTTACCTCTAATTAATTTTTTGCATTCCTATATAAGCATGGGATCAAGAGACAGTTAACAACTACCTTTACTCCTCAGCAAAATGGAGTTGCTGAGAGAAGGAACCGTTCTATCATGGAAATGGTTCATTGTATGCTCACAAGAGCTACTCTTGGGCAACAATATTGGGCAGAAGCTATCACCACTGTAGTGTATCTGTTGAATAGGGCACCCACAAAGGCCCTAAAAGGAATGACTCCACAAGAATCTTGGAGTGGTCGAAAACCCTCCATATCTCATCTACGTATTTTCGGGTGTCACGCTTTCATGCACATACCGAAAGAGAAAAGGAAGAAGTTAGATGAGAAAACATTGAAAAGTATTTTTCTTAGATATTCTGAGCACTCTAAAGGATATCGGTTGATAGATCCTTTGACCAAGAAAATTCATATCAGCAGAGATGTTGTCTTTGATGAAGCTTTCACATCACAGAGCACATCTACAGTACACCAGGATATTGTGGAAACTAAGAGATGATTCCTTCGTCAGCATAGACAGGAGGTCCTTCTACATCTTCTTCACCACCACCGAAGAATAATCCAAAATGGTGTACAAATACAATCAGAGACACAAATTTATCCACTCCTCCCAATTTGAATTTGGATAGACCTCGTACTCGCAGTATGGCTCAAAAGGAAAGAGAATCCAGAGAAACTGGTGAGGTTGATGATCTTTGTCAATATTTTGAGGAACTTTCTGTGACTCCAAGTACAGAAGTAGAGGATATGGATATTGATGATGACGGGGCATTCATGTCTACCATAGATAGTCTTGAACTCGCATCAGTGCAAGATGCTCTCAGTGAGCCTCAGTGGAAGGCCGCTATGGATACAGAGTATGAATCTCTGATGAAAAATAAAACTTGGAAGCTTATTGATCTGTCACATGGAAAGAAACCCATTGGCTACAAATGGGTATACAAAGTCAAGTACAAGGCAGATGGAACAATTGATAAGCATAAGGCCCGGCTTGTTGCAAAGGGCTATGCTCAAAAGGAAGGCATCGACTATGAGGAAAATTTTGCACCTACTACTCGGATGACCACAATTCAGGTTATGTGTGCTATGGCAGCACAATATGGGTGTAAAGTTCACCAGATGGATGTCAAGAGTGACTTTCTAAATGGTGATCTCCAAGAAGAAGTCTATATGACTCAGCCTGAAGGATTTGAAGTGGAAGGCCAACAACAAAAAGTTTGCAAATTGGTCAAATCCTTGTATGGTCTGAAACAAGCTCCTCGAGCTTGGTATATAAAAATGGACAATCACCTTATGCAGCATGGATTTAAGAGATGTCCGTTAGATGCAAACCTCTATTTCAAGAAATAGGGTTACGAGATAGTGTTGCTTGTACTCTATGTGGATGATCTGCTCATTACAGGGAGTTCAGAAACTATGATCTCTACTGTCAAAAGAAACTTGTGCAAATATTTTGATATGATAGATCTCGGACTTCTCCATTACTATCTTGGTCTGGAATTCAGCTAGAAGGAGCACTCCATCAAAGTGTCTCATAAAAGGTATGCCAAGACATTGCTTGATAAATATCGCATGACTAACTGCAATCCAATGGCAACTCCGATGGAGAATGGACTTCAGTTATCGCGATATGATGACTCACCTCAGGTAGATGGTAATCTCTATCGACAGTTGATTAGGAGTCTCATATATCTGACCAATACTAGGCCAGATCTCATTTTTGCTATCAACTATCTTTCGAGGTTCATGCAGGAGCCTAAGACTACTCATTGGAAAGCAGCAAAACATGTTCTTCACTATGTCTGTGGTACTATGGAATATGGACTAGAATACAAGAGGAACAACAAATTCTTCTTGCAAGGATACACGGACTCTGACTATGCCGGATCATTTGATGATCGCAAGTCAACTTCTGGATACATTTTTCATCTGGGATCCGGTCTTGTCTCTTGGCACAACAAGAAGCAACAGGTGGTTGTTATCTCATCTACAGAGGCAGAATATCGTGCCACACGTGAAGCTGTGTGCGAAGTGATATGGTTACGTCGCATTCTGACAAGTATGGGCCATCCATAAAAATCTCCAATACACTTGTTTTGCGACAATCAGGGTGTTCTGAACCTCGTAAAGAATCCAATCCATCATGAAAGAACAAAGCACATTGACACACAATGTCATTTCATTGACAGAAAGCACAAAATGACAGAAGGTGTTTAGGACCCCTACCTCTTCTCTACCCAAATTGGATGTCTTTGAATTTCTGCCCTAAAACTACACAGAGAGCTATTCATCCTTGGGTGAAATGAATAATAGAACTGTATTCATCATAGGGTGGGGAGAATGCCCATTCGTCCCTAGGTAATATGAATTCTAGCTCTGTATTCGTCACAGACTGGAATGAACAGCAGTCCAACATTTGAAAACTTGGTACCTGCAAGCAAAAACAAGCAACTTTTGATTAGAAAGTTAATATTAAAATCAAGGGACAGAGGTCCCACCCTGATCGCCACTAAAAGCACGAGGATACAGAAACAAAAATGAAAATCCCAGATGCGATGTAAACAAAACAAAAGATAACGCTAAATCCTATGAATCGAAAGTGTACGAAAGGAAAGAGGCATGAAAAAATCAAAACTAGATAAAAAGCCAATATGGAAGACAACCCTTTTCATTAATATGCTTCAGAACTCAGTTACAATTTGCCTCCTCCCTTTTTAGGTGCTAGGAGCGTTAAATGTGTTCTCGTCACACCCATGGATGCTATTCCTTCTTCCGCATGCCCACATGTAAAATGGGTGGACCAAACATCATCGCCACTTGTGTTGATGAATCTTGAATCCTTTCTGCCCTCTAATATCTAGATCTTGCATTCAAGGAAACAGAAAATAGTTAGTAGCACCTGTAGATAAAATGAAACATGTAATCCCTACGTCTTCAATTAACACATGCAAAATATAAATAAAACAATAACTAAAATCGATCCAAATGAACTAAAAACTTTATAGGGGCATAAAAACATCACCAGGAAGTTACTGCAAAAAGAACAGTCAAAAAATTCACCATAGATTTGTATTCGCTCTGGGGCGGGACGAATAGACCTGCAACAAAACGTCAAAAAGTACAGTCCCAAATGTCACACATGAGAAGCTCCAAATCACCTGCAAAGTTGGGGTTAGCTAATTGGGTGTATTTTGGGAAGACCTAGAAGGTCATATTTTCCCAATTTGGCCTCTATCACCAAGAATTTTATGATGCTACCTACATGTTAGTAAAGGCGAGAAATGATAAAAACATGATCAAAAATGCTCAAAATAATGTGAAATTTAAATGAAAACCTATCTAAGAAGTATATAATTAGATGCAAAAATAACATAAAGGAAATCTACCACAAATTTCTAATCGCTCCGATGCGGGGCAATTAGGACTACGACAGTTTGGAGGGGCGCCTGGGGGCAGGACGCCCACCATTTGGACTCTGTTTCGGAACCAATCCACTTGGTATGGGTCAAAAACATCTTATGGGGTGTTTTCAGCAAATTTGGTGGGATATTGTGGCCAAATGTTCAGGTTTGGGCTTTGGATTTGCGCTTCCAATAACCACCCTATGACCTCCCTTCCAAAAGAGATCAAGGATGTGAAAAGAACAAATAAAAATGTGTGTGTGTGGATGTAAAACGGAAGCACTTTGTTGCTCAAAATGCTCCTAGGTTTGACTCGCAATTGCATGGCATGAAGTTGCAGTTAACTAGCGGACCCATCGAGGTTTGACTTTTTGCCAGTAAAACCTGCTATTCACCCCACCCTAAGGCAAATGCTGATAATCATCCTTGGGTGGGACGAATACCAGTTTGTAATCATCCCAGGGTGGGACTAGTAGGGAGAAAAGTGCCAAAAAGGTTCCAAATTGACTTTTGACCTTCCAAACTATTGTGGGAGTGGTCAGGACCACTGTTTAACCTCTGGGGGCTGCCCTAGGGGCTATGTGTGTCAATGCAATCAACATTTGTCATCACATAATTGGATTGGTGTTGTTTTGGTGTCTACAATTCATATATATATATATATATATATTGGATGGTTGTGATTAGAGGACATGGATGGATGACAAGTGACTAGATTTTTGTGTCTACAACTTATATAAGTGCCTTGAAGCCTAGATACCTACACCTCCATGGTGAGATATCTAGTACTTAGTGCTTAATTACTAAACTAGCTAATTAAGGTATTTATCACTTCCCATGGTAAATAGCTTGACCACCCAATCCTCCCATTCAAGGTGCCAACACAAAACTTGCAAAGATACTCCATACCTTTATGCAAGTCTAAGCTTTACTTCTTAGGACCTTCCCAAACGTAACCCACTTTTGGGAACCCTCCAAGTTACGCAACCTAGATTATTTGATCGCAAGGAGACTTAACCGTTGCCTATTGCTTCTCCCCTCAAGTAATGGAATCATCATAAATTTTGGATTAAAATAATGCATTAAGAGTCTCTACTCTCAATATTAACTTCTAAGAGATCTACCCTCAATTTATATTCTTAAATAAGAATCTTTGAGGAACATCTCTAAATATGAACAAGAAAATTACAAAATTAATGAGAAGTCTATCAATTTCTTCAATTATTAACCAGCACATGTAATACTATCGATTAATCATCTATATAAACACAAGCTAAAAGCTATCTAAAGCAATATAAAGATATTTTCAAAAACCATTACATGGCTACACATTTAAGAATATCTCAAGGTTAACATTTAATAATTCCAAAACCTTACATAAAAAGGTAATCAAGTTCTACTTTTAAAATAGTAATAACAATTACATCATTACAATGGATCTTTCCTTAATATTACATCTAACATTTATAATAAGCTTCCCTTTAAATTGGAGCTTTATTACATAGATATACAAAACTTTCATAAGTCTTTTAAAGAACATTTGTATGAAGTGAAAGTCTTCTAGTTCCTCCTTTTTGGTCTCTTCTTGTACAATGGTGGTGGTTTTAAGGGATCAGGATGACTCTTGTACTCATGAATATGCAACTAACATATGCTAAATAATACACTAATTTGTAATATGCACAAACCATGAAAAATATCCACAAGAATCCAAGCACTTAATCAATCTTTCAAATCATCAAAAATGAAATCCCAATATTTCCCAAAGAATGGATTCCCAATCCATACTTCCCCAATAATCACTTTTAAAAAAATTATAATCCCTCCCTTTTACAAAACAAATGTTGTAAAACAACCTTAAGGAAAAGCCACAAAGATTTCACAAGCATCATGTTGAGCAAGGTGTTGTCATTGTTGTCAACACACTCAGTTGGACTTGGTTGGTGCAGCGGTAAGGTGTTCGGAGCTCGTACAAAAATGTTTGATGCTTGTGAGGACGTGTTCGATGCTCGGGTGAAGGTGTTGCAAGTGGTTTGTGTGAAATTGCAAAAGTTGTCAAAAAGTTGCAAAAGTTGCAAATGTTGTTCATAAGTGCCAATGGACTGTGTTGGATAACCCAACACATTGTTTGGAGTCTTGTTTGATAGTAGTGAGTGCAATCACAGTGTTAGTTCAATGTTTGGACCGGTCGATTGCATCGTCGGTACTTTGATGGATGACTTTGTACATTGTTGGACAGGTGTAAAATCTGCGTCGGAGGCCATGTTGTCGGAGGTATATTAAGCAATCCATGAGGAATCAGACTTTGAAATTTTTACTGGAGGTAGTCGGATGTACCGAGAGCATAAGTTTTAAATTTCAGTCCAAACGGAGATCTGAGGAGGAAACGGTGACAGTTGCAAAACGGCTCTGGAGCACTTTTTCCAGTTTATGTAGACAGGGTATCAAATCAGCGTCAGAGGCCATCTTTGTCGGAGGTACTATTAAGCAATTCGTGAGGAATCAGACTTGAAATATTTTACTGGAGGTAGTTAGATGTACCGAGAGCATACGTTTTAAATTTCAGTCCAAACGGAGATCTGAGGAGGAAACGGTAACAGTTGCAAAACGGCTCCGGAGCACTTTTTCTAGTTTTTGGCAGTTTTGAAAAAGGGAGTTTTGATAAAGATAAATCTAAATTTAGTGGATTGCATTGATTGGAAGATATGCAATTAGTATGGCAGTTACAAAAAGTAGATTTTGTTTGACAAGTGTGTGTATGTGGAATTAAAGGTGTTACATTTTTAAAAGGGTTGGAATCTTTGAAAGCTAATTTTAGACAAGATTTTTAATGGGGAGTTTTTGCCTTTTGTATATATAACCGAAGACTCTTGATAGAAAATGAATGGAAGAAGAAAAAGTATAGTGCACAACAAGTATAGTGTGAAGAGGGTTTTGTTGAGTTTGTGAAGAGGGTTTTGTTGAGTTTGAGAAAGAGGGTTTTGTTTTGTATGCAGAGAATAGGGATTCAGATTATCAATGGGCTCAGAGTGTGAAATGATCAGTGGGATTGTTCGGTGAGTAGTGTGTATACAGAGAGATTCAGTGTGCTAGACCACTCAGGGTCTTATTGTCAGGGATAAACTTCTTCTACCAAAGCTTTGTATTTTTTCCTAGTGGGTGCTTGGCAACAGGGGTCGGTGCTCCTTGCAGTTGGTGCTGCTAAAGTCCGGGTTGGTTGGTGCCATTCCCTATAGTGGGTGCTACAAAAATATTGTAAAGACCAAATATTTTTGAGGTTGGATTTGGATGGGAGTCCAAATAGTCCATTGGCACAATGGTTTTCCCACATCGGGTTTCCACTATAAATCTGGTGTTATGTGATGCATGTTTGTGTGATTGCTTGTTTTGATTTGATTTCATAGTTGGATTAAAATTTTTAATACACACTGATTCACCCCCCCTCTCAGTGTCACGCTTAGTTCAACAATTGGTATCAGAGCCAAGTTCCTGAATAGGCTCAATCGGCTAGGGTGATCTTGGAAGTGACACAATGGCAAATGGTGAAGGCTTCTCCTCAAACAAAGCACCATTATTCGATGGAACCAACTACACTTTTTGGAGACTCAGAATGCAGACATATCTTTGTGCTTTGGGATACGATATTTGGGAATTAGTAAATAGTGGATATACAATACCCTCTACTCCTCATTTGATGTTGCGACAAAGAAACTATTTGAGAATGATTCGAAAGCTAAGAATGCTATCATGTGTGGATTAGTTGACAGTGAACTAGTAAAAGTTATGGGATGCAATACCACCAAGGAAATTTGGGATAAGTTGAAGAGCATTCATGAAGGAGACGACAAGATTAAGGAAGCTAAATTGCAGACACATAGAGCACAATTTGAAGGGCTAAAAATGAATGAAGATGAGAATATAGAGGCCTACCTGTTAAGAGTAAATGAAGTCATCAATGCTATCAGAGGACTTGGAGAGGAAATCAAAGACTCGATAATCATCAAAAAGGTATTAAGATCTCTTCCTCAAATATTTGATTCTAAAGTTTCTGCTATAGAAGAAGCAAAGGATTTGAATAGTCTTACTATGGATGAGATGCATGGCTCTTTGACTGCTTATGAGATGAGAATAGGAAAAGCTAAATCTACTGATAGAGAAGCAACATTTAAAGCTTAGAAGAACATCAAAGCTAAACCAGAATCTGATGAAGATGAAATATCAGATGAAATGGAAGCTAACTTTGTGAGAAAGCTGAAAAAAGGTAAAGGAAAATACAAAGGAAAATTACCATTCAAATGCTTCAACTATGGAAGTGTTGGACATTTCGTAGCTAAATGTCCTTACAATGAAAGGAATAGTAATGATGAAGGATCGCATAGAGAAAGAGGGGACATGAAGAAGATGTCAAATTTTAGAAAAGGTAAATCCAAGAATAAAAGTTTCATCTCCAAGAATGTCAGTTCATCCGAAGACAGCTCCAGTGAGAACTCTGAGGAAGAAACAAGTGAAGCTCTTTTCATGGCAGTTGAAGAAGAAAAGATGAAAGAAGAAGAGGAATTTAATGAAGAAGAAATAGATGCAGAAGTTAATCTGGAAGCATAATTGGTTGCATAGCTCTAGATGAATTGAAGGCAGAAAGAAAAAGGCACAAGAAAACTTCAAGAAATCTTGAGGATGCAAATGAAATCATACCAACTTTGAAGGTGCAAATAGAAGAATTCAGAAAGATCTCTGAAGATCTTGAAGTGCAATTAACCATGAAAGTAGAAAATTGTAGCAAATTAGAAGAAGAGATTGTTGGTTTAAGGATGCAGCTAGAAGAGATGAATCAGAAAATTAGCTTTTATCAAAAATGTGAAGAGAGTTCTATGAAGCTGGATAAGATCATAAAGAACCAGAAGACTACAAGCATCAAATTTGGTTTGGGCTTTGAAGAGGGTGAATCGTCAAATGGATCAGAGATTACCAAAGCAAAATCTATGAAGGTAGAAGAAAAGAAACCACAAGAAGACAAGAAAGTTGATCAAGCAAAGTCAAATCCAGTGAGAAAAGACAATGAGCCAAGGCGTGAAAAGAATGTAGATAGTGATGACTTCACTAATGTTCAAAGGAGAAGAAGATTTGTGATACCTGCAACTACATGGCAAAGACCACAAACCAGGTTCAACTATTTCTTTTTTGGTTACTATTTTAAATGCAATGCTTATGGTCACAAAATGTCAGATTGCAAGTTTAATGTTGCACCAAGAAATTTTGTGAGTAGAAATGCCTTTGCACCATTGATGGATTACTCCATGGAATGTTATAAATATCATAATTTTGGGCACATTGCAAAATATTGTAGAAGTATGTTTGCATCTAATCCCTTTCAGGATAGAATATTTCAGCCAGATGCAATGAGATAAAATAGAAAAATATCAAAAAATCATAAGATAATACAAGAACCCAAAGCAAAGGACAAACAAGTTTGGAAAGAGAAAGAACAACCAAAGGAAGACAAGGAGTCTTTAATTGTACAGACAACATTCAAGGCACAGAATAAACATGCACCATGGATACTTGACAGTGGATGTTCTAGTCACATGACTGGGGACAAACAAAAATTTGAAAAATTGTAGCAATATGAAGGTGGCTCAGTTAAATTCGGAAACAATGATGGAGCTAAGATAGTTGGCAGAGGCACGGTTAATATCAACAATGGAAAAATCAAGTCAGAAGAAGTCTTGTTTGTGGTTGGACTAAAGCATAATCTGTTGAGCGTGAGTCAAATTTGTGATAGAGGTCATGATGTGATTTTTAAAAGGTAGGGATGTGAAATCAGAAAGGCAAACAATGGTAAATTGATAGTAGTTGGAACAAGAACATCTGGCAATTTGTACACTCTCACAGAGACCTTAGAAGGATCTTGCTTGCTTGGACATGAAAATGAAAATTGGTTGTGGCACAAGAGACTTGGTCATATCAGCTTTGACAATTTAGTAAAAATCAGCTCGAAGAAAGCGGTAAGAGACATTCCCAGCATTTCCAAGCCATCAAACAATATTTGTGCATCATGTCAAAAAGGTAAGCAAACTAGAACATATTTCAAGGCAAAAGAACACTATACTGGAAAACCATTGGAGTTGGTGCATACTGATTTGTGTGGGCCTATGAGAACTCAGAGTATAAATGGTGATAAATACTTCATGTTGTGCATAGATGACTATTCCAAGATGACATGGGTACTATTTTTGAAACATAAATCAGAAGCTCTTGAAATGTTCAAAATATTCAAAAACTTAGTTGAGAATCAGACTGGGAGAAGAATTAAATGCCTGAGATCAGACAGAGGAGGTGAATTTATTTTAGAATATTTTAGAGTATTGTGAAAAATTTGGTATCAGGAGATAATTTTTTGCTGCTAGGACACCTCAACAAAATGGCATTGTGGAAAGAAAAAATAGAGCAGTGCAGGAAATGGCTAGAACAATGCTAACCGAGAGCAAAGTAGCTGACAGGTTCTGGAAAGAGGTAGTTCATACAATGGTTTACATTCAAAATAGGTGCATGCTGAGGCCAAATGAAAGCAAAACTCCATATGAGATGTGGTTCGGTAGAAAAGCAACAACGAAACATTTCAAGGTATTCGACAGTAAGTGCTACATCAGAAGAACCAAAAACAATCTTGGCAAGTTCGAGGATAGAGCGGATGAAGGTATCTTTCTTGGTTATTCGACAAAAAGCAAAGCATATAAATGCTACAATAAAAGGCTAAGAAAAATTGTTGAAAGTGTTGATGTCAAAGTTGATGAAAGGAGAGAACTACCAACAAGCAATGAAGAAAACTTTCCTATTTATGAAGAGACAATCGAAGGAGAAAAGGAAGAGAAGAAATATGAGGAGACAAAAAGTGAATCAGAAGAAGAAGAATTGGAGAAAGACAAGAAATCCAAATCAGCAACATGGCAAAAAGACCATCCCCAAGAACAGATAATTGGAGACCCCGAAGTTGGTGTTCAGACAAGAAGAAGAATAACCAGAACTTACTCTCTTTTGTCTAACATAGAGCCCAAAAATGTTGCAGAAGCAAGTAAAGATGAAAATTGGGTAAAGGCAATGGAAGAAGAGTTGAACCAGATTGAAAAGAACAAGACTTGGGAGCTAGTGCCAAGACCAACGAACAAGAACGTGATTGGTACCAAGTGGGTTTTTCGAAACAAGCTTAATGAAGATGGACAGGTTGTAAGAAATAAAGCAAGGTTAGTTTGCAAAGGATATGCACAAGTTGAAGGTATTGATTTTGAAGAAACTTTTGCACCTGTAGCCAGGCTAGAAGCAATAAGGATGTTTCTTGCATTAGCGGTTTACAAAAATTTTAGAGTTTATCAAATGGATGTAAAGTCAACTTTTCTGAATGGTAAGCTTGAAGAAGAGGTATACATTGAGCAACCAGATGGTTTTCAGCTAGGAGATGATCCTAATATGGTTTGCAGGTTGAAGAAAGCATTATATGGTTTGAAACAAGCACCCCGAGCTTGGTATGCAAGGCTAGACACCTATCTCCAGTAGCAAGGTTTCAAGAAAGGTATGGTGGACAACAATTTGTATGTTAAATCTGAAAAATATTATCAAATTATTGTTGTCGTGTACGTAGATGATATCATTTTTGGAGGTTGCAAGGATAAGTTATGCAAATATTTCACCAATAAGATGCAAAATGAGTTCGAGATGTCTATGATTGGTGAGCTTGCTTATTTTCTTGGTTTGCAAATTAATCAGTTAGAAAAAGGCATATTCATTTCTCAAATCAAATATATGAAAGAGATGTTAAAGAAGTTTACAATGGAAGATTGCAAACCAGTAAGTACTCCCATGACAACAAGTTGTAAGTTGAGCAAGGATGACAAATCACCACCTGTAGATCAAACCATGTATAGATCCATGATTGGGAGCTTATTGTACTTGACTGCTACAAGACCAGATATTTTGCAGGCAGTGTGTATGGTGGCAAGATTTTAGGCCAATCCTAAGGAAACTCATGTTACAACGATAAAGAGAATTTTTTGATATCTTAAGGGTACAATGGAGTACGGTTTATGGTATCCAAAAGGTAAGGACTTCACTCTTATTGCTTATTCAGATGTAGATTGGGTAGGTTGTGTAGATGACAGGAAGAGTACCAGTGGTGGTGCATTTTATCTTGGTGATAATCTTGTGGCATGGCATAGCAAAAAGCAGGAATCAGTTTCCTTGTCCATAGCAGAGGCAGAGTACATTGCAGCGACATCATCTTGCACACAGGTATTATGGATGAAACAAACCTTGAAAGATCTTGGCATTCATTTTAGTGAGCCTATTTCAGTTATGTGTGACAATACTAGTGCAATTAATATCTCAAAGAACCCAATTATGCATTCCTGCACAAAGCACATAGCTATCAGGTACCATTTCTTGAAAGAGAAAGTTGCAGAAGGAGAGGTCAAGTTGGATTTTGTTCCTACGATAGAGCAAGTAGCGGATATCTTCACAAAACCATTGCCCAAGGAATTTTTTGAATATCTTCACAAGAAATTGGGAGTGGTTACACTTCCCAAGCACTAGACCGCTATCGGGACCACATTCTCAGGGGGAGCAATTTTTCACTGTTTTATCTTTTTGCTCCTATTTACAATTATTGCTTGGTACTAATTTTTGCCTGAGAATGTTGTGTATGGACTCAGGGGGAGTTTGCAGCATCCCTTTGTCATTGTTGTCAAAGGGGGAGAAGAGTTACAGGAAAATGTTCGTGTGTTGCCAACAATTCCAAAGGGGGAGATTGTTGAGCAAGGTGTTGTCATTGTTGTCAACACACTCAGTTGGACTTGGTTGGTGCAGCGGTAAGGTGTTCGGAGCTCGTACAAAAATATTTGATGCTTGTGAGGACATGTTCGATGCTCGGGTGAAGGTGTTGCAAGTGGTTTGTGCAAAAGTTGCAAATGTTGTTCATAAGTGCCAATGGACTGTGTTGGATAGCCCGACATATTGTTTGGAGTCTTGTTTGATAGTAGTGAGTGCAGTCATAGTGTTAGTTCAATGTTTGGACCGATCGGTTGCATCACCGATACTTTGATGGATGACTTTGTACATTGTTGGACAGGTGTAAAATCTGCATCGGAGGCCATGTTGTCAGAGGTATATTAAGCAATCCATGAGGAATCAGACTTTGAAATTTTTACTAGAGATAGTCAGATGTACCGAGAGCATAAATTTTAAATTTCAGTCCAAACGGAGATCTGAGGAGGAAACGGTAATAGTTGCAAAATGGCTCTGGAGCACTTTTTCCAGTTTATGTGAGGTGTAAAATCAATGTAAGAGGCCACTTTTTCGGAGGTATATTAAGTAATCCATGAGGAATAAAACTTCAAAATTTTTACTAGAGGTATTCAGATGTACCGAGAGCATACATTTTAAATTTCAATCCAAACGGAGATCTGAGGAGGAAATGGTAATAGTTGCAAAATGGCTTCGGAGCACTTTTTCCAGTTTTTGGTAGTTTTGAAAATGGGAGTTTTGATAAAGATAAATCTAAATTTAGTGGATTGCATTGATTGGAAGATATGCAATTAGTATGGTAGTTACAAAAAGCAGATTTTGTTTGACAAGTGTGTGTATGTGGAATTAAAGGTGTTACATTTTTAAAAGGGTTGGAATCTTTGAAAGCTAATTTTAGACAAGATTTTTAATGGGGAGTTTTTGCCTTTTGTATATATAACCGAAGACTCTTGATAGAAAATGAATGGAAGAAGAAAAAGTATAGTGCACAACAAGTATAGTGTGAAGAGGGTTTTGTTGAGTTTGTGAAGAGGGTTTTGTTGAGTTTGAGAAAGAGGGTTTTGTTTTGTATGCAGAGAATAGGGATTCAGATCATCAATGGGCTCAGAGTGTGAAATGATCAGTGGGATTGTTCGATGAGCAGAGTGTATACAGAGAGATTCAGTGTGCTAGACCACTCAGGGTCTTATTGTCAGGGATAAACTTCTTCTACTAGAGCTTTGTATTTTTTCCTAGTGGGTGCTTGGCAATAGGGGTCGGTGCTCCTTGCAGTTGGTGCTGCTAAAGTTCGGGTTGGTTGGTGCCATTCCCTGTAGTGGGTGCTACAAAAATATTGTAAAGACCAAATATTTTTGAGGTTGGATTTGGATGGGAGTCCAAACAGTCCATTGGCACAATGGTTTTCCCACATCGGGTTTCCACTATAAATCTGGTGTTATGTGATGCATGTTTGTGTGATTGCTTGTTTTGATTTGATTTCGTAGTTGGATTAAAATTTTTAATACACACTGATTCACCCCCTTCTCAATGTCACGCTTAGTTCAACACATGTATATTTTAAAACATTAACCAAAACATGAAAGATTTCACATAATAACTATATTTCTTAACATCATTTTAAGCATAGCAAAGTCAAGAAAGAATTGCATAGTCCCTTCAAGAATGGATTTCCCATTCATTTCTTCCAAAATGTAATGTAAATTTAATGATCACAAATGTGCATATCAATATCACAATATTTTTCGATCAATTCACATAGCAATAATTTCCATTTATTCTAACCCATTGAGTGCATCCATTACTTAACTAAGAATAGATTCACTATATATTCTCTCCCATAAGAAATATCAATACTCAACTTAGAATACATGGATTTGAGAGGATCCTAAACACCTCTTAACACAATAAAAACTTCCTATAAACCCATCTAGGAAAATATCATATTACGTTTTACAATTTGTAAATTTGGATGGTACGAACTAGAGTTAAAGCCAATGGCTATCCAAAGTTACTTTTTAGTTAAAGTTAGAGAACTATGTTGTCTAAAAGGTAATACATTTTTTCTAATACCTCTCATAAATTTGTAATAAAATTACCTTAAAATCAATCCTTAGATTTACCTAAACTTGTATCCGTAAGTTATGTATAAACTAATGTATAAAGTATTAATTTTCTCCACAAAATATAGCTATATGCAAAGTTACAATATAGTCAAATCCCCTATGATTTTATCTTTCACATTTTTCACAAAAGCAATAGGTTTAAAAGAGCAAATCATTTTCCTTACTGAAAACATAATTTGCTAATAGGATATAAAAACCATCCTTTTAAAAACATCAATTTTAAAAGGATAAAAATTTCCAAAGTTTCCAAGAGATAAAACATTATCTTTTAAAAAGGGGTTTTCACAATTTTTGACCACAAACTCAAATTTTCAACACAGTTAGTAATTTAAGTTGGTCAAACAGAGTATAGAGTCAAACAATTTCCATATGGTCAATGAATCACAAGCATAATAAGATTAAACAAAGTCAACATGCCTATCATTGGAGCTCATAGTCTCAACCAACACTTAGCTAAACCAACACCTAGCCAGGCACCCACTATGCTTGGCTATCTACATATATGGGTATTGGCCTTCATAAAAGGACCCATCATCCACATACATCCCATGTGGGACTAACATCAGTTTTAAACATAAAAATTTGTTTATATTACCGCTTACCCAAATGTAAAACTATCAGGTAAAATTACCAATCAAACAACAAGCCAGCATGCAGAAATATCAAATCATTCATCTACAAATAATTATCCATAATAACAATCCACAAATGAGAGATATATAGATAATACCCTTAAGGTAGGTAAACAACAATAATAATCCTTAAGGAAGGAATAACTCCACAATATCTCCCAAGATGAGAGAGCCACTTGAGGAGGGCAATGCCCCATACACCACTTCATGGGAAAAGATGATTACACGCAATGATTCTGGAAAAGTGGAGATTGTTTTTTGTGGAAATTTTAGAATTAGGGCAGATTTGTTTTGGAAAAATGTATCATATTTTAGGAGTAATATCTCTATGAAAGTTTATCTGATTTCGGAAATTCTTGGATCATTTTGTGCAAAATTTTAAGATATTTAAAATGTGTGGTCATATGAAGGAATCCAAGAAATATTGAGGGAGATACAACATTTTGAAGTCAACCATATGGAACAAGGGTAGTGGCAAATTTTCAAATCAGGATTTTTCACAAGATAAAATTTGTTAGTTTGGGTAAGTAAATCAGTTTCAATTTATTTTATTTGGAAGAAAAATTGTAGATCTAGTTGCATATGTATATTTTTAGCTTCAACTTAGTGGGAAGATATTTAATTTTATAAAACCCTAGTCTACATTGGGGTTTGATATATATTTTCATGAAACCCTAATTTGCATTATCTTGGAGTGTGAACTTATGGAGATACAATTTTTTTTTGAGAATATGATATTGATGTTAGGGATTGGTGAAAAATTTTTAAATCCATGTATCATCATGATCTTCTTTGGATAAGTACACTTCATTATTTTCTTGGAGGAGAAGCTCTCTCTTGGTTTTATAGTTTTAATAGTATCCGTAACTATAACTTCACTTGGTATGAAATGGAGCATGCATTATTGAGTAAATGGGACCCATATAAAAAGATAGCTAGTTTGAAGGTCACCATTAAGGGTTATGAAGAATAAATAAACATGCTTCAAAAATAACAAAAGGAAGTATGAAGAGACCTAAAAATTTTCAAAGAAGTGGTAGAAGATAAAAATGGTGTCAATATGCACAGAGAGGAATCCATACCTTTGGTAGAAGATAAATTAAAAAGTAGACATAGAGATTTGTTTGAATCCACAAAGTCTATTTTGCAGGTTCATGGAATCATTCAAAAGGAATAGATTATTATTTCCATTAACCCTAGTAGCCGATTTAATTTTATTAATATTGCTTTGGCTAAGAGGTTGAAGGTTCAAGCAACAAAAATTAAGGACATACAGTTGGAGGGTAATAATGTTCATTTTTTTGAAGATTTGAATATCACCATGGATAAATATGTTTTACATTAAGATTTTTATGCTATTGAGATGGATTATGAGGATATTGTTCTTGGTTATCCTTGGTTAGATTCTTTGGGTATCATGAACATTAATGTGCAAAATAAGTTTATGAAGTTATAGTACAAAAAAAAGAAGATAACATTGCAAGATATTTTTTAGCTTAAGGAGCAAGGATCCAAAAAAGAAACAAGAATTGGTTGTAGAAAAAAAAATTGGAGAATAAATAGAAGAACCTAAAATAGAGTAGTAACAACAAAATCCATGGAAGATGTAGTAGTAATCATGGTAGCAGAGTCCAACGAAGCCTTGGAAGAGCACAAGAACACACCAAACAAAGGAAACTTGAAAGAACAATGTGTAGAAGAATATAAAACATTGGAACCAAATGTTGAGGAGTCCAAGAAGGTAGAAAATCAAGTTAAGGTTGCACTATATCACCATCCATACCACCATGAGCGACAACAATATTGGAGGTATGGCTCAAGGCAACAATATTATGGTTCTACATGGAATCAGAAGGGCACCAAGTATGGTAGTGTTTGGTAGAGAAAGCATAGTGATCCTAGTTTTCAAAGTGGTTCAGCAACATCAAGGAATAAGTGGACCCATAATTCAAATTATCAAATTACAATAGTAGCAATGTGGATCCAACAAAGCAAATTTGGATACTCAAGTGGAAAACTGGCATACCAACATCAACGTGTTTCACTAGGATGGATGGACGATTGAGATTGGTACCAGTTGCTAACATTGCTTGGTAAATCATATTATCTTGTTTCTTCATATATTTTGAGGATGAAACATTTTTAAGGAGGATGACATGTTAGGGTACCTAGGAATATATATTTGGGTATATATTATTATATTGTATAAGGTTTGGTATGGGCCACACATAATCCAAGTTTGATTGTAGTATAATATTATATTATATTAATAGTTGGTTTCCCAAAGTAGAAGATAGATATACAAAGAAAATATATTTATCCTTATAATCATCATGGGAGATGAATCTTACGTAATCATCTTTGCACATGAAATGGTTTATGGTATTTTTACCTCCTTAAGTGGCTCTCTCATATTGGGAGATCTTGTGGAGTTATTCCTTCTATAAGGAGTATTATTGGTGTTTCCCTACCTTAAGGATATTATCTATATCTCTATCATTTGTGGATAGTTATTGTGGATAATTATTTTTGGATGAATGATTTGATATTTCTACATATTGGTGAATTATTTCTCTTAATGAGAGTATAGTTATGTAACTGATGAGGATGAAAAAACATGAAAAAAACTATCCAAGGAGCCAAATCACAATAGAAAATAATTATTTTAATAATACTAGCCAAAGGAGTAGAAATTACAATACCAAACTTGTTGAGGCTGAACAAACATGAAAAAAAACATCCAATGATTTGAATCACAATGGAAAAGAATTATTTTATTAATGTCAGCCAAAAGAAGTAGAATTACAATGCCAAATCGTACAATCTTGGAACCCAAAAAAAGCCAACCTTCAGTAATATCTATTCCCCCTATTAATAACTTCCCCAAAGAATGTTCTAGTAAGTGTAACTCTTTTTCCTGCCTTTCATTTTACCACCAAGAAAATATTCAATTGAAATTTTCATTTTTATTTTCCCACCTAGGAAAATATTCACTTGAATCTTGAATTTCTCACATATGGGTCTAAAAATATGGATCTAAACACATGTATATAAACATATGGGTCTAAACATATATGTCTAAACATACATATATATATATATAAACACATGGGTCTAAAATATATATTATTTATTTATTTTTTTACTTTTTTAATTTTTATTTTTTGGTGATGCAATATTGCCCTTACACCATTGGATGCTCCTACATCAGACACCCAGGGTAAGTTTGAGAAGTGACCTCACTTATTTGTTGTTGGAGGAAAACCAAGGAGGTCAACCTTGAACTTGGACAAACAAGTCAAATCTTCTACATGCCTTCCTTTCCATTTCACCAGATATTCTTCATACTACATGTTTCTTATACTTTGGTTGATGCGAGTATCCAAGATTTCCTCTATCTCTTCTATCACTGGAGCCGATGCTGGAACACTCCAAAACTCTACAACTGGTTCCTTAGAACTATCGCCTTCATGATGCTCTACCAAATCAAAAATATTGAACATAGGTGATATGTTCAATCCACTCAACAACTCCACCTCATATGCATTTCCTGAATCTCTTTTTTGAATGATCCTGCATGGTCCAAACTTCTTCATTTTCATCTTTTTATATGTTTTAGTAGTAAACCTATCCTTTCTTAGGTGCACCATGACTTCAACACCAACTTGGAACTCCTTAAACCTCCTTTTATGATCAGCATTTGTCTTGTACTGAGTGTTCATATTATTGATGTGTTGTTTTACTTATTCATGCAAATCCTTCAGATGCTCTTTAAAGTTCTCAGCTTTAGCACTATTCTTTTCTCCCCTATCCAACTTCCTCAACTCAGAAGCATTTCTTGGACTACTACCATATACAATATGGAATGGTTATTTACCAATACTCATGTTGACACTATGGGTAGCCTTGTTTAGAAAACTAGCTCCTAGTATCAAATCAATATGATGGTTAATATTTCTCATGGGTGGCAAACCCTCTAGTACATTATCAGATATAATATCTAATAAGTATTCCAACAGACCTGAGACTTCTATAGGGACATCTTTGCTTGGTTCTTCCCTAACTCTAGGAACTAATATATAACACACATGCTCATGCTTCAAATCATCTAGAAATTTCCTACCATCAACCAAATAAATTTTGGCACTATTACATACCTTTTCATCCATCTCCTTCAGTGGCTTTAGTTTATGGTGCACTCCTTCCTTTGTTAGGAAGTAATTTTTGGCATGTCCATCATGGACTGTGCGGCGATCAAACTACCATGGTCTTCCTAATATCATATGGAAAGCATCCATAGGTAGGATATCATGCATGACCTCATCCTTGTATCTCCCAATATTAAAATTGACTAAGCATGCAATGACCTCATCCTTGTATCCTTGTTCAATGACCAATGTCCTATGGTCCTTCTACAACCATACAATCTGGTATGAATGCGGGTATCTCCTCCTCTCTAGATGTAACTTAGTAACCATTTCTTTAGAGACCAATTTATCAATACTGCCATTATCTATAATAACATTACAGACCTTACCTGAACATTTGCACCTTGTGTGTAACAGAATATTCCTATGATTTATTTCATTCTCCTCATTCAATAAGGTTCTCCTTGTGACCATAATTTCTCCTCTCTATGCCTCTTCAGAATGCTCTAATTCATCTCCTTCATCTAGAATAACAACTCTAGAATTACCTACTAGCCTCCTATTTGGCTTCTCTTGGTTTTGTGGATACTCATATGCTCAATGTCCTTATTCTCCACATTTGAAGTAGGTTCCACAAAACCCTCTTCCTCCATTTCCTCAACCAGATCTACCTCTTCCTCTTGGGTAGTTGTTGTTCTAACCACGGGATCTATAAGCATTATCTCCCTTCTGAACTTGACTTCTTCTAGATTCTTCTTTCTTCTCACCTCATCCTCCATATGTTCTTCCACTAGTTATTTCTCCATGACCTCTTCCTTTCTTCTTACCCTCAAACCTTCTGTTCAACTTCTCTTCAAATTTTAGAGCAAACTAGTAAGCATCCTTAATGGTACTCATCCTAACTAGACTCAGCTCTTCTTAAATACTAGTTTTCAAACCATGGATTTAATTATCTACCTTCTCCTTGTTAGCTTCATAATGGCCAGTTCAGATAAAGATCTTGTAGAACTCCTTAGTGAATTCTTTGACAAACTTTCCTGAATCTCTCAAACTTTGCATCTTCTTCAGTAGATCCAACTCATAATCTACCAGAATAAACTACCTATTTATATTTTCCACCATACATTCACATCTAGTGATCCTCTCTTCTCCCCTTCTATTTCTATCAAGTTGTACTCCTTTCCACTAGATTCTAGCATGACCCTTCAGTTTGGTCTTAACAAACTTGACCCGGTCAAGATCTTCCACCTCTTCATATTCAAAATATTCTTCTAGGTCATTGATCCAGTCAATCAACTCCTTTGGGTTAATATTTCTCAAATATGTTGAAACCTCCATCTTCGGCCTCTTCCCAATCTTGTATATGGCCCTGTACAACCTTGCTTGGGTAGTATCTACTGCTTCTTATTCTTCCTAAAACTATTCTTCTTATTTGGCTTCATATTTGCTCTTTTCCTCTCTTCTTGGATCAAACCCTCTACATAACTCTTCTTGCAATGCCTGGAATTGCCTCTACAAAGCTCAAAAATCCTCTTGTGTCACTATGACATTACTGGTAATACCTCAGTTCCTTCTTTGGGGCATCTTGCTCTGGCTTCTCCAAACCCAAACCACAAATCCTGGTGTAAACTACCTCACGTTCAGTGATCTACTTACACTCTCAAAAAATCTTGCTTTGATACCACTTGATGAGGATGAACAAACACAAAAAAAACTATCCAAGGAGCCAAATCACAATAGAAAAGAATTATTTTAATAATACCAGCCAAAGGGGTAGAAATTACAATGCTAAACTTGTTGATGCTAAACAAACATGAACAAAACCATCCAAGGAGTTGAATCACAATGGAAAAGAATTATTTTATTAATGCCAACCAAAAGGGGTAGAAATTACAATGTCATATCATATAATCTTGGAGCCCAAACGAAGCCATCCATCGGTAATCTCTATTCCCCCTATTAATAACTTCCCCAACTAATGTTTCGGTAAATGCAACTCATTTTCCCATCTTTCATTTTCCCACCAAGAAAATATTCATTTGAAATTTTGATTTTCATTTTCCTGCCCAGGAAAATATTCACTTGAATCTTGAATTTTTAACATATGGGTCTAAACATATGGGTTTAAACATATGGGTCTAAACACATGGGTCTAAACATATATGGGTCTAAACATATGGGTCTAAACACATGGATCTAAACATATGGGTCTAAACATATATGTCTAAACATATATATATTTAAACACATGGGTCTAAACATATATATTGTTTATTTTTATTTTTAATTTTTAATTTTTTTTGGGTGATTCAAGATTACCCTTACACCATTTGATGCTCTTGCATCAGTAACATGAAGGAAATGTAAGATCCAACCTAATATTTTCTCCACAGGTTTCCTTTTCTCCTTTTTATCTTTCAAGTCTTCTTGAGTAATCTAAATTTGAATCCTCTCAAGCTTAGCCTCCTCCAAATTAATGCCTCTAATTTTTAAATCTCACCTCACAATATCCTCCATATTTTTTTGGGAGGTTTTCTCTTATAATACAAATATCTAGGTAATATTAATATAAAACTTATACTATTTGCCATCATCAAGTAAGAGGGAAATCCTTCTTTCATTTAAAATATTATTCTTTCCTAAACAAGAGACAAGGAGATAAAGGTAAGAGCAATCCCTTTTTAATTTAAACTATGCTTCTATCACAACTAACAAGGTACATAGGGATGGAGGTGGAAAAGACTCCTATTTTAATATACATATTTTTTTTCATGAATAAATAAATCATTAAAATATTTCTATGAAAGCTAAACACATTTCTTTTTTTTTTAGCAATTTGCAAAGACAAAATAGATAAATGAATTATCCTACTTTTATTAATATTCATAACTAATATTGATTATTAGTTGAATATCAATTTATTAGGTGTTTGATAAAGCCTCAATATTTATCAACACCTAATCCGAAGAGTCTTTTGCTAGACCCTTTATAAAAAAAACTGTTTCACAAAACGAAACATAGCATTTACAAAAGTAATCATAAAAAACCATAGTCAACACCACTATTTTATCCCTAAGTGGGTGGCCACTTTTAAAATAGACCCAACTATTACTGATCCACTCTAGGGAGGCTCGTTGCTAGCAACGTCATGGCCCAATGATGCGAACAAAGGTATAAGTAAACAAAATGTAATACACCTACATGAGTACTAGTTCATGATACCAGAAGCATTTAATGATATATCACCCATAATCATTTCTTTTTTTACCCTATCATCGATGGTTGTCCATAAAGTTTTACCCATGAGAGTAGTGAGAGTACCTAGTCCTACAACCATCACACGATAATCAATAGTACCATATGCGAAGCATAAAATGCATATAACCAATCATTAAACAATGACTATAAAACAATATTAAATATTGAACACACAACCATCAATACATAATCTCCAATCAAAAGAAGTTCTCCCTACGGAGTCGTGACATAAGATCTCACCCTTATAAAAATGTCAACCCTAAACATGGATAGTAGATGTTTCTCACACTAACCTCAATAATGTAACTTCTAATAAAAAAATTTATGAAAAAATTAGTAATGAGTGTAGGTGAGCATATTGTAAATTAGGCGCCTCAAGCAAGCAAATGACGTCCTACGTAATGCTTTATATTAAAGCTATAGGAGGTTAAATTTATATATATATTTTTTTTCTTGTTACATAGGAGAGTTGGTCACAGCCATACTATTTTTAATAATTGACAAGTGAAACCATATGAGCTTCTCCCACCAACCTATTCCTCCCACGACCGATCATATTTCATACCGTCATCGTAGGTCTAGAGCACACTCATAGAATTTAGATTAGACTACTACGTTTACAAACAAACTGCCTCCAAAGTTTGAACCTAATATCTTGATAAATACGTGACTAAACAAGCACTTATCAATCCACTCCGTCGTAAACATATAAACATAGAAGTTTAAATTTATCGAAAACAACTAAGAGGATAACACATGAAAGGTCTTATAAAGAATCCTCATTCAATTTTACTGAATTTTCTTCTCGATATTCTTTAATAAAAAAATATAAGAAGATTTTAATGTCAACATTCAACATAGAAAATGACAGCCTAGGATGGTCAAACAAAATATTTAAAATCCACTAGCTTAAAAAAATAGTGGCTAAAATTAGCATCTTCCATAGGCTGCTCTAATAGAAGCTTTTGACTAATCTCCATGTATAGTGAAGACATCGTCCATGAGCCATATTGAGGCCATGAAAATCACTTGTAGAACAACTACCAATTGAATGTGATTACCTTCATCCAATTTGAACAATTTAGTCCCTCTAATGTTCGCTTGGATATGCTTGTGTTGGCTTGACTTCATCCATGTATTACCATCATTTTTTTATCCCACTTGTACCAGGGAAGTTGTCGACAAAAATCATTTGGGAAAATTTCCCTATTAAATTTGGAAAACTTAAGGCATTAAAATTATTGTTGAATAGGTTCCCTTGCTACAATGATAGGTACCCAAACAGAGCACTGTCCACATTACCACTAAAGCCATTAGAGACCAGATCAAGGACACTTAATCTCTCCAATGAATTCAATTTGGTAGCTAAGCTTCCACTTAGCAAGTTTTCCTTCAATGTCAGTTGAGATAGCTGAGGTGGAAGCTCTACATGCAGCTCACCAATCACACTCTGATGTCTTTAACTCTGTGTATCCTATAAAACAAACCAAAACATTAGATAATATGAGATAAATCAAAATTTTTATTAAGAATTTTGATTAATATTTTAAATATTTTAATTTAACCTTTTAAAAATTAAAAATTCAAGTTTAAAACATTTAAAACCACAAAAATAAAACCTAACATCAAATTCAACAAATAAAAGTAAACAAAATAAAACATTAAATAAAAAAAAATTAGACATCAATAAATGCTAATATCATGTTTATTGATACAAATTAATTCAAAACCAAAATAAAATATTGAAAACAAAACTTTGAAATTATATCCAAAATTTCAGAATTTCAATGGGTCCCCAATTTTGGGGTACGTTGTGAAATGGTCACAACAAATGGTGACTCTTCTAGGAAATATTCTTGAACATTTCAGACTTTAAGAACCCAATTCTTAAACCAATAAAACCCAAAAATAAAAAAAAATAAACATCAATAATATCCAAATAATGTGAATAGACAATTTCAAAATGGAATGACTAAAACATTTGCTCCTGCTCGGTGTGTGAGTCCTGTGATTCATTTTTTATTCCTGAAACTATTCAAATTTCCATTATCAATTTTTGCAGTTAGTCTATAGAATTTTTTGTCTTTTAAGTACACCTTTGCATTGCTTCACTACCAATCGAGCATCCATAGCTCCTATGGAGGAAACCTTGCTCTCTTCGAGATATTGCTCTACTGCCAGCTAGACATCTATAGTTGTGGTAGAGGTTATCTGAATCACCCAAATTTTAGATGAATTTTGCTTTTTGTAGTTTTTTCTCATTTCAATATACACATAGCTCCACTTCCAGTCAAGCATATACAGCCCCAATGAAGATTATTTAGACAATTGTGACTAATTTGGCTTTACATTCCATTGTATTTACTTAACTTTTATCAAGCCTTATATTACTTTTTACAAAATTCACCTACCACTTGGGTTAGAGATCAAGTATGGCTAAACTTATTGAGTATATTAGATTTTCACCTTAATATAGAAAACTACATAATTTTATCTTTCAAGACTTCAAGGAATATTCCTTTAAATGTGTTACAATATTTATGGAGCTTTTGCAAGATGATTTTTGTGTTCCAAATTTTACTATATTGATCCAAATTCAAAAAAATATATACTAATTATCTCACTTTCCTTTCCTTCAAGTTTCATATGATTTCAAAATAGGTAACTTTTTCTTAAATGACACGGAAAAAAATATCAATAAACGCACCAAATTTTTATTACCATTACACAAACATTACCTCAAATAAAGGAACCAAAATTTTTTACAAACTAGCAAAATAATAATAACGTGAAATAAAATCTAAAATTTTGCCTAATCCAATTTATTGCAACACAAAAATATGAAAACACATCAAAACTTTACGAAGAACATGAATATCAACAAACAGGTGATGACTAATAAAACTAAAGCAACAAAACTATATACCGGTAAAATTGGAAAACCAAAATACTATGTACAAAAATACACAATATATGTACAATATAATGTAAAAATTTAGGGTATAATTTTCCTGGATCCCAAACATGATTTTCATAATTTAAATCATAGCTATCATGATATGCATGCCAAACTTCATATAAATCCATCCAAAATAAGATTGGCTTAAACGAAACAAAAATTCTCATTCTACCCATTTCATTACTCCACTCTACTCTAGTTCCATTAGTAATCCTATAGTGAAGTTTCAATTCATCCAATAGATACGACAATAATTGATTTTCAAATCTTTCCTATCTATCTTTTAAAATGCAGATTTTACAATTCAATTCATGATTTAGAATTAGGCTTTCCTTTTCAAATATGAGGTCTTGTAAGTAGGAGCCTATTTCTAAAAATTTTGAAACCAAGTCATTTTCCATGTTTTTAGGCCAATTGAACTTGTACAACAATTTGCAAACATCTAGGATGTCTCCTAAACAAGAATCATTACAAGATTAAATCTTATATTTTATTATTAATTGTCTATGGACTTGATTCAAAGTTTCAATCATATTTTTTATTTTATTTTATTTATGGCAATAGATTTAGGATTTGTTTCCAATTCCTTATTAAAAAAACTTGATATTTTTTTATCAACAACATGAGCATCCAAAGGAACATCATACAATTTATTACCTAGAATTTTCATCAATAAAAAAGGTGAAGATTCTACCTTGTCATCCATAATCAACACAACATGAGTAGCATTTACCAAATCTTGGTGAGCCATTGTAATTTCTTATTTTTCCTCATAATTTCCATCATCATTACCATCTCATGTTCGTTCATCTTTATGTAACACCTACTTTTCAAAAATACCAAAATTAGGCACCCAATTAAACATATGCCCATATTTTTCAAACCACAAATCTAGCTGATCACAAGATGTGTTAAATAACAAATCTTCTTGATCAACCACCTGAGTTACTTCAAATAGATCAACATTTTTCTTTGGATCATAACCAACATTAAATCCAAACCATTCATGTGAATTTGTACTCAAATGTTTAGTATTAAAGGGTTAAAAAGACAACTTTAACTCTTCCTCATCCTTAACAAATGAGTCATAAAAAATATTTACCATGTTTTAATTTTCAATTTCAACAAGGTGTTCAATAAAATTATCTTCGAAGTGATTGAATTTTGGAATCTTCTCTATTTATACAATTGGCATGTCATTTTCAAATTGCATGGGAATTGCAAAATCTTTATTAGAGGTAGAATTTTCAGCATCCTGCATAACAAGTGAAATGGAATTTCATTAGTAGTAGTGTGAGAAAATAATGAGTCCTCGTATCTTTTTAAACAACTATATTAATGGTTATTTAAATCCATGGGGTGAAACTCTATTGCATATTCCTCAAAATTTTCAAGCTCTTCAAGAAAATCTTCTTCAAATTCACCTTTAATCATTTTTGGTGACTCAAGGGTTTCTACAGTGGAATCAAATCCTATATTCATATGTGTGTGATAACTACAATCTGCATTTGTAACCAACCTTGGTGAATTATTCTCTAATGGATAACTTGTTTCTAAAAGTGGATTAATCCTGACATTTTTCTTTCTAAGATTATCCCAATCCTCACTTGTAAATAATGATTCTAAGCCTTTTATTTCTAACATATCACAACTTAGCTCATGTTGGCTTTCTGTATCATTATAATAATTGTCTTTTGAAAATAAGTGATGAAATTATATCATATCTTCTAGCCACTATTTAGATTCATCTATTGATTTCCTTTGAAATTTACTTTCAACCACTTTTGGTGAGTCAAGACCTTTTTCAATGGGATCAAATATTATATTTTGTTTTATAATATTATCTCAATATTCCTTTGTGAATAATGAATCTAACCCCTTTATTTCTAAAGGTTCACATGTTTCTAAAAATGAGTTAATTTATACCTCTTGATGAGCTTGTTCATCACAAACCTCGTTAATGGATGTTAGTTTTGAAACTTGTACTTCCTCTTGGATGATATCTAGGGTGGTTGTGAAATTTGGACATTCAACTTCATCCCATTGATTGTTCACATTAGACATAATTTGATTCAAGGGTGCTAAATTAGATGATCAGTATTGGTTTAAATCCATATCTCCTGAAGAATAGTTCATCATGGGAGAAGATTGTGCTTCAACCTGAATCATGGGTGGCATTTGCATTAAACATCATTTGATTCGAGGGTGCTAAATTAGATAATCAATATTATTTTTAAATCCATATCTCCTGAAGAATAGTTCATCATGGGAGAATATTTTGCTTCAACCTAACTCATGGGTGGCATCTAATTTTGAGCCTTAAGATTAAGTAATGATAATTAACCCAAATCAATCCCTTTTAAAATACGTCATTGTTGATCCACATCAATCCCTTTCAAAATACACAATTGTTATATGCATATTGCCTTCTTGTAGGCTCTATACAAGGATGGATTTTTAAGACATCTTCTTATGCATGTAGAAGTAAAGGATTCTAAACCTTTTAAGTATATTTTAATGACTTCTTCTTTTCAAATGATGAACTATGTCTCTATTTTAGTATAAAACCTATGAAATCTATCATTAAATTGACTCATAGATTCATTAGTTTCTTTACAAATAGAGGCAAATTGATTTGATAACAAATCTATGTCAACCAATTTTCCAAAATTTTCAAGAAATGTTGTTTCTAGTTGAGCCCAAGAATTAATAGAACCTGCAGGTAAATTGATAAACCAATCATTAGCAAATTCATCCAATGTGTATGGAAATATTCTACAGATAACATCTTCATGCATAATTTGAAAATGAACCATAGCATTTTTGTATGCCTAAATATGTTCCTCTACAATACTATTTCCATCATGCTTATAATGAGGTAAATAGTTTTCTGCCATTGAATCAATTTCAACATGAGATACTAAGTGTGAAGAAATTTCAACAATTGAATCCTAACCATATTTTCAAATTTACAAATAGGAAAATATCAATTTTTTTTTAATGCCAAAATTTGAACAAACTTCAAATGTTTATAATCAAATATCTATTTTTAGGCCCTCCTTCTAGCGTCAATTCTATTGAGTGATAATTTCACCCAGTTGCAAAACCACACTCACAGTTAGGATTTTAAAACTAAAACCCTCTCTTGCAAAAGAATGATTAATTCTTCCAAGGTTCAATGTTGCAATGTGTCATAAAAGTGTAAAGTATCTAAGTATGAAATGATGCTAAAACAACCTTTAAACACATGTTGCTATTAACAAGGGGCCTTGGATTTAGGTATTTTGATTAAAATCATTAGATGCAATCCTTATACAGTTCACTTTCCCAATATTGAACAAATAATTAAATTTTCTTTAATAATTAACTTTATGGAATGCAAATTTAATTACAACCTTAACATAAAACTCTTAATTAAACAATGTTAAAAAAATTTATATTAAAAATTTTCTTAACTTTCTTTTGAAAATTTTAATTAAATTTAATGTTTATTTGCCAAAATAAATTTATGTAAATTCCAAATAGCAAATAAAACATGAAACCCTAATTATGAAGTTTTAACTTTATAATATTGAAGTTAGGGTTTATGAGGTATTTCAATTAAATTTAATGTTTATTCATCCAAATATAAATTTACGTAATATTTGAATAGTGAATAAATATGAAATCCTAATTATAAAGTTTTGAACCTTTATAATATTGAATTAGGATTTAATATATTTATATAAATTAGGATTTAATATATTTATATTGAATTAGGATTTAATATATTTATATAAAACATGAAACCCTGATTATAAATTTTTAACTTTATAATATTGAAGTTGGGGTTTATGAGATATTTCAATTAAATTTAATTTTTATTCATCTAAATATAAATTTACGTAATATTTGAAAGGTGAATAAACATGAAATCCTAATTATAAAGTTTTGAACCTTTATAATATTGAATTAGGGTTAAGATCCGAACTTTGAAATTTAAAATAAAATAAAAGGAAGGGTAAGAATAATAAAATAAAATAATAAAATCTATGCTATAGGCTACCGAACTAATGAACATAAACTTCTAAAATTTAAATCCAACCTATATTGATCAAAAATATCTTAATCAATTATAAACTGAATGCAATCATCTATGAAAAATATAATACTTTAAAATACACCAACTTTATTAATCTCATAAAACACCATATTATGCATGCTTTAATATAATAAAATTTATATATTCAATGATAAAACTTTACAGTGCAATTTCTAGATGGTCTTTGTCAAATCTATATCTTGCTCCTCTATAACCTACCAATCTTTGCCTTATCTTTAAATGTCCTCCCTCTTTCCAATGCATTCGCTTTTCTCTAAATTCTTCATTGTGAATCTTTCTCTGTCAAATCTACTATGAATATTTCACCATCAAAACTATTGTGAATATTTCTTTGTGCCAAGCCATAACCCCATGGATATCTAAAATTAACATCTTTCGTAGGCTACTGTGATAGAAGATTTTGACTAATCTCTATATATAGTGAAGACATCTGCCATGAGCCATATTGAGGCCATGAGAATCACTTGCAAAATAGCTACCAATTAAATGTGATTACCTCCATTCGGTTTGAATAATTTATTCCCTCTGATTTTCTCTTGGATATGCTTATGTTGGCTTCACTTCATCCATGTATTACCATCATTTCTTTATCCCACCTGTACCAGGGAAGGTGGACACCAAAACAGCACCAATTCGATTATGTGACTGCAAACACTGATCACTTTGACACACACAGCCCCCAGGGCAGCCCTTAGAGGTTAAACAGTGGTCCTAACCACTTTTGTAGCAATTTTGGAAGGTCAAAATGCAATTTGGCACATTCAAGCACTTTGCTTAGTATTCTTCTCACCAGGGACGAATTCAAACTGGGATCCGTCTCACCCAGAGACGAATTCTAAATTCTTCTTTGGTCAGGACGAATTCTAGGTTTAACGGGAAAAAAGAAGAATGCCGCCAAGTGGCAGCCAAGGACAGTCAATTATTGCCTCCTGTCGTGCATGCGCGTGTAGGTGGGTAGATTGGCCGTTGGAAGACTGTCACAAGGGCAGTCATGGAAGCCCAAGTCAGGGAGGAGTCTCCTCCATATTGGGAATGCATGGCTATCACATGGAACCCCTACATGGCCCTCCAAAGAGACCCCTTGGGTCTATAAAATGGTGGAATTTCCCACCCAAAAATGATAGGTTGGAGGCATTTTCAAGCAACGAAGTGCTGCCAAATTGAACACCCCATTGCACCCTTTTTCGATTCACATTTTCACATCCTTAATCTCTTTCACAAGAGAGGTTATTGGGTGGCTTTTGGAAGTGTGGATCCAAACCCAAACCCAACATTTGACCACCTTAATCCACCAATTTGTCGACAACCCAATCTAAGAGATTTTGGGCCCATCCCTAGTGGATTGGTGCCGAAATCAAGTTCCAATGGTGGGCGGCCCATTCGGGCACCCCACGCCTTTTTAAGTTTCATTCTAATGCATTTTTCTATCATTTTTTCATCTTCCATTTCATGTTATGCTGTCTAGATAATTTATAACTTCGATTCCATAATGTTTTGATCAGATTTCATCATATTCTTGTCGCTTTTGTTGTCCCACTAACTTGCAGATAGCGACGTCGAATTCTTACTGATGGAGGTCAAATTGGGAGAATCTGACCATCTGGGTCATCCCAAAATGGCCCAAATTACTTAACCCCTCTGTTTGTAGGTATTTTGGGGATCCCAAGGTGTGACATTTGAGCAGCATCAACTCAGCGTTTTAACATAGTCGAATTCGTCCTACTCGGGGACGAATTACAGCAAAATTCGTCCTACCCAGGGATGAATTTTAGTTGAATGCAAATTGGCCGACTATTTCAATGGCAGTGGCCCTCAGGTAATGTTTTCTAGTCTCTGTCAAGTTTGTAGGTGATTTAGATTCATTTCATGCATCATTTTAGTCAATCTTAGGCATACATCCTTCATCATTTTAGAGAACTAATGTTTCATATTTGTAGTAGGTGCTACTAATGCCTTTGTTGTTTCTTTGATCGTAGGAGAAGCATCAAGAACCAAGGATTCATCAACACCAACGACGACAACATTTTGGCCTGCCCATTTTGCATGTGGGCACGCGAAAAGAAGATCATTATTCACTTTTGTAATGGAAACATGTTAACGCTCCTAGCCCCTAAAAATGGAGGAGACGTCTTTGTAACCGAGGTTAAGAGAATTGAATAAAAAGGGCTATGCTTTCCATACCTCTTTTCTTTCATTTTTGATTCATCTCTTTTCTTTGTTTTGTGCATTTCAAAGGCATAGGATTAAAGCGTTATATTTTGTTTTACATTGCATAGCTATAGTTTTCCTTTTATTTTCGGAATCTCGTGCTTTCAGTGGCGATCACGGTGGGACCCGGTCCCCTAATTTTTAATATCACAAAAACTGATCGAGACTTGTGTTTTTGTGCTTATAGGTAAATTTTAAATTTATGACTGTAATTTGTCTTTGCCTGTGGTGATTACTTTACTATAATTCGTCTGACCCTGGGTTGAATTCCAATTCATCTTATGTCGGGACGAATTCTATTCTGTAATTCGTCTCTGATAGGGACGAATTTCTGTCTGTAAATTTTCAGAGCCGAAGATCAAAAACAACAGGTTTAGGCAGTGTAAGGTAAGGGTTTAAAACTATTCTTGTTATTTTTTGTTTTTTGTTTTTGTGTTCTTTCAAATTTTGCCTTCTTAAGGAAAGTAGTTGCTGCTGCTTGTTTCAATTTTAATTAAAATAAACCACACACACATCACATGGTATCTTTAAACCAAGGAGCTGGTCGTAAGACCCCAGCCCTTGATCAAGGCCAACGGTGGGTTCATCACCACCTTGGCTTGATTTTGCATCCATTTCCCTGATTGTCACTGTTGTTAGGCATAAATCTTGACGAAAGTTGACCGAGTGTCGCTGGGGCAATTCCCATGCGTGCGAGGATAAGTCTTCTATGGTAGGTGTCATTAACAGGACAATCCCCCTTCCGCACCACCTATGTTCCACGTGCCATCTGCTCTTACGTACCTATAGTTTCCCTCTCGTAAGGGCGGGTATATAGAGAGGTTGGTATATCGGTCCGACAATGGTATATTGAAGGGGCAACCATTTATGGGAATCATATGAGCCAGAATTCTGCATTTAAACATTCTTCAAAACGTTCAAAAACAAAACAAAAACATCAAAAAGCACTAAACCAGTTTAGGACACACCATTAATCTTTAAAAGAGATAATCACCGTTTGTGCATGTGTGTGTTCATTTTTGCTTAGTGTAACAAAAAAAAATCAAAAATCATAAACAAAAAAATAAAAATCTTCTTAGCTAGTAGAATAGCATCACAATGGTGTACACCCGTAGCCAAGCCCAATCAAGGGCAAATGCTGTGGAAGGTGTACAAAGAGCGGGTGCTGGTCGCCTTCGCTTTAGCCCTGAGGACTTGGCCATACCGCCTTGGCGGTCTAGCCTACAAGAGAGTCCACATCAGGCCACATCAAGATGGAATTATAGGGACACCCCTCCGGGGGATACACCCATTCAACACAGCCCCTTTCGGGAAGAAGCTTTACATGTAGCACTCAACGTAAATATAAAACCGCATTTTGAGGCTAGATATGAGTGGCCACAACACGATGAAGCACTAGAGAGGAACAGTGTCCATGAGGAGAAACAACATGAATATAACATCTCTCCTTTGCCTCCCATTAGAACTGAAAGACAAAACCCAGAGCACAGGGCTCTCCACACAGGGCGAGCTAACTTCACCCGCTCTCAATCATGTGTGATGGCACAATCGCCCTTTAACTCATGAAGATCTTATGGGACAATTAGGCATAAGGTTAGGGCATGAATGGTATGTAGACCTAGTAGGGTGGGACCAAGTGTTGGATCCATGGCTCCAAATCTATGATGAGCACCGTCCACCCCGTGACCCTATAATGACATCAGTGCTGAGGGAAGACCCTGTCCTCCTATTAGCACATAGGGCCGATCCGTTCGTGCCCGTTCCCCTAGAGCCAGATCCAGAGTATAGGGAGCATCCAGAAGATTCAAGTTATCACACCCATGGTAATGGAGACCAAATTCATTCCATCCACATGATCTCCATTGATTTGACCGCACCCATCCACAATCCGGCCAATCCAACATGGTCATTGCATCTAGACATAGATGCCATCGACTGGGATCACGTCAATTCACCTTTATCACCATCAGAGTACTGGCCTTTTGGTAAAATGCCTCATTTTACCCTAGGGACAACTCAGGATATTTTTCAGGCTGAAGAGGAACCCAAGGTTCCCAATGCAGATTTAAATTCAGCTAATGATATCCATTTGATCCCGACTCCACATCAGTTGGAGGATGGATCCCACATGTCAGTCGAGGACACGACTGACGTAGATATCGGCACAAATCCAATGAATCCATAGATTCTCAAGTTGGGGGTAAGTCTTTCCCCCGAAGAGCAAGCCGACTACATTGCCCTTCTCAAAGAGAAGAAGGAGGTTTTTGCATGGTCATACAAGGATATGCCAGGACTAGACCCGCAGCTAGTCACGCATAATTTAATGCTTGATCCGACAATCAAGCCCATAAAGCAAAAACTACGTAAGATGCACCCAACAGTGGCCTTGATGGTCAAAGATGAATTGCAAAAGTTGTTGGATGCACAGTTTTTCATCTACGTGGATTATCCGCCATGGTTGTCCAACATGGGTCCCGTCAAGAAGCTCGATGGGAGGATTCGCATATGCACCAATTTTTGAGATCTAAACAAAGTGAGTCCTAAGGATGATTTCCCTTTATCGAGCATCGACGCGTTGGTAGATGCTACAACAGGTCATGAAATGCTCTCCCTCATGGATGGTTTCTCAGGATACAATCAGATTCGTATCAATCCTGAAGACCAACTAAAAATGGCGTTCACAATGCCTTGGGGGACATTTTGTTATAAGGTCATGCCTTTTGGCCTTAAAAATGCTGGTGCCACCTACCAACATGCCATGACATATATCTTCCATGATTACATGCATAAAACTTTGGAATATTACATGGATGATTTGTTAGCCAAGTCTCTTTTGCGCTCAAATCATATCGATGACTTAAGCAAAATCCTCGATCACCTCATGGAGCATAAAGTTAGACTAAACCCCAAGAAGTGCGTATTTGGCGTCACATCTGGAAAACTCTTGGGTTTCATAGTCTCAAAGCGAGGAATCGAGGTGGACCCAAAGAAAGTCAAGGCAATCCTTGAAATGGTTCCCCCAACTACTATCAAGCGACTCAAAAGTCTCGCAAGGAAAGTTCGCATTGATTAAACGCTTCATAGCACAATTATCTGACAAGTGGTGACCCATGAACAAATTATTGCACAAGGGGGTTACATTTCATTGGGATGACGAGTGTCAGTCAGCCTTTGACGAAATCAAACAATACTTGGCTTCGCCACTAGTATTGGCACCACCTAGACCAGGAGTGCCGTTCTACTTATACATCTCAGCTACTGAGGTGGCACTAGGCGCCATGTTAGCCCAGAAGAATGAACTTCACAAGGAACAGGCTACTTACTATCTTAGCCGCACCCGGTCAGTTATGAACTTAACTATGCATACGTTGAGAAACTCTACTTGGCAGTGGTGTTTGCTACCAAAAAGCTATGCCACTACATGTTGAGAAACACTACGTATGTTGTGTCTAAGGAGAATCCATTGCGATACATGATGAGTCATACTTATCATAGTAGTCGCACGACGAAATGGATCATGTTGTTGACAAAATTTGACATAGAGTTTATTGGACAAAAATCTATCAAGGGACAAGTCATAGCCGATCAACTAGCAGAGGCTCCTCTTGAAGACGATCAGCCTCTAGTCATAGAACTACCCGATGATGGGGTCTTCCATGTCTCAGAATTGCCAGATTCTGATGAGCCTGAGTCACAGGCCGACATAACCCTATTCTTTGATGGTTCTAAATGTGAGCAAGGTGGTGGCATGAGAATTGTATTCTTCACACCGTAGGGTGCTCCAATGCCCCTGTCATTTAAATTAAACTTCCCATGCACCAACAATAATGCATAGTATGAAGCCTTGCTCCTAGGTCTTCAGACAACAATCGCCATGAACATCAAATGACTGAACATCTTTGGTGATTCGTTGTTAATTGTCAATCAAGTCAAAGGGGTATATCAATGCAAATGCCCAGTTTTGTAGGCTTATAAAGCCCTTATGGATAAATTCCTGGCAAAACTTGAGTGGTATGACATCGAGGCACTCCCTCGATCATCAAATCATTTTGCGGACACAATGGCCTCCTTGGGGTCACTAATCCCGCAAGACCTTTCTGGTGATATGACAACCATTCAAGTCAAAACCTTATCGCAATCCATGATGGAGCGTGCAAGCTCAGACTTGACGCCAGGAATCCACATGATCTAGATTGAACCATCCTCGGATAAGTTCTTTCGAATCCATGACCATTTGAAACATGCCAACTGGGGGTCCTTGTTCTCCCCTACTCCCATTAATAGCAACACAATGCTATTCTTACAAGTTTTATCCCGTTCAACGTTTGCTAGGGATGAACTTCAAGAGGGATTGGTTGTTCATACCGTCGAGGTTTCTGATCAACAGGACTGGTATTTACCCATTAGAGACTACCTCAAGTTAGGTAATCTCCCGCTTGGATTGACGCATGCCGCAAAATGAGCATTCAAGCAGAAAGCGGCTAAGTATGTCTTGATAGGAGACATTTTGTATCGTCGTAGCTATGAAGGAATCCTCCTTCGTTGCTTGGACCAACAAGAGTCCACTTGGGCAGTCGCCCAAGCGCATGATGGTACATGTGGTGGCCACTTTAGTGGTATGGCCATCGCAAAGCACATTCTTCGCATGGGCTATTATTGGCCATATTTAGAGCGAGATTGTTGTGCATATGTCAAGAAGTGCGTGAAGTGTCAACATCATGCCAATTTGATGCACGTACCTTCCTAGGCCTTGCAGACAATCCAGTCTGCTTGGCCGTTCTTGCAGTGGGGCTTCGATCTAATTGGAAAGATCTCCCCTACGTCGTCAGGCCATCACACATTTATCATAACGACCACAGAGTATTTTACCAAGTGGGTGGAAGCAATTCCGCTTACCTCTATGACAGGACCCCGCATTGTGGAGTTCATTTTGCATAACATCATATGTCATTTTGGTATTCCATCCAAAATAGTCTCGGATAATGGGATGCCTTTCAAGAACAAAGACGTGCGTGCTTTGACCACAAAGTACAAAATTTAGCACAATTTTTTGACACCCTATTATCCGCAAGCGAATGGGCAAGCAGAAGCGTCAAAAAAAATGCTAGTTGCCATCCTTAAAAATACCATCACAGACAGTCATAAGGATTGGCACATTCAAATCCCACTTGCCCTATGGGCCTATCGCACTAGCATTCGGACGCCCACTGGGGCCACTCTATTTTTGCTCGTGTATGGCTCCGAGGTAGTCATGCCTCTAGAGTTGGAGATTCCTTCCCTACGCATATCAATGCAAGAGTTCATCGATGATGACTCTATGCGGCAGGCCCGGTTAGACCAGCTTACATTGCTTGATGAACGACGCGTTAATGCTCTCGAGCATTTACGTATTTATCAAGAGCGACTTAAGAAAGCTTACAACATGAAAGTTCACCTGAGGGACTTTCAGGTTGGTGATTTGGTTTTGAAGGAAAACCAACAGAATTCTAGTTTGCCATCCCACCTAAGGGACAAGTTCGCGGCAAATTGGTTAGGTCCATATGTCATTGATAGCAAAATAGGACCCGGGACGTACCGGCTAGCTTCTCTTGACGGTATCAAGGAAACAGAACCCTTGAATATCAGTCATTTATGACCATTTCATATCTAAGAGAGCCATATCCCAAAAATGCTCCAAGGATTCATAAAATCGCTTGGTCAAATCCCAAAAATGCTCCAAGGATTATCGCAATCACTTGGTCAATCCCAAAATGCTCCAAGGATTCTATAATCGCTTGGTCAAATCCCAAAAATGCTCCAAGGATTATCGCAATCGCTTGGTCAAATCCCAAAAATGCTCCAAGGATCCCTAAAATCGCTTGGTCAATCCCAAAATGCTCCAAGGATTTCCACAATCGCTTGGTCAAAAATAAGAAAAGTTAAAATTCAAAAATCATCAAAAAACAAAAAAAAAATTTGCATCTCATTTCTAGGCATACTCAAATTCATCAATAGAGAGCTCTTCTCGCACCTCATCTTCATATTCACAAAAATCAATCCATCAAAAATACAAAAATACATAGCCGCATTAAAGCATTGCATCCATACATTGCATATTTGTGGTCGTACGGGTCAAAGGCACCATAGGCTGTAATTGCTCTGCTAGTCCATCTTGTTCCACATTATTCCATTTTACAAAAACAACAAAAACACCATGCATTGCTTTTTACCACACTAGAGTCAATGGTCTTCTAATGTATCAAGAGTTTTCGTAATTCAGTCATCATTTTGCTCTTTAGCTACGTAATGTACCAAGTCAGACAGATTTTACGAAGGTAGAGTTACACTTGAAATACACCTTGTTACGTAACATCCCAACATAAATTAAAACACATAAAAATTCCCAAGTTGTGTGAACAAAAGATGAAACCTGCACAGTAATCCAGGTCACCATAAGTGAAATGGTTATCTTGCTCATCCCCCTGTGCGAATGGTTCCAGAATGCTGAGAATTGACAAAAGGACGAGCTCTTCCCCATTCATTCACCTCCATATCTAGTGGTTTTTACCACTACCAAATCCCAATCATTGTTGGTTCCCAAAGTTGTAAGGATTCGTACTACACGTACCTGCAAAGTATGGGTAGTCACCCCCAAGACCCAAAAGGGATCAACGCCATTCACAAACAAAATTCCAACAAATCATCATCCTAACACTTTCCATTCACCTTTGGTCTCCAAGTTGTAAGGATTTATACTATCCACCCCTAACTAGTATGGGTAGTCATCCCCAAGGCCTAAAAGATCAATGCCCTTACTCCATAATCTCCATCACCCCCTTGGTCCCCAACGTCGTAAGGATTCGTACTACACGTCCCCGCAAAGGATGCGTAGTCGTCCCCAAGGCCACAAGGATCAAGGCCACTCACCATCCCAAACTCACAATACTCAAAACCCAAAATCAAATAACAGTGGTTATCACCACTATTCAAAATCCTCGCTCAAAAAGAATTAATAGAAAATAAACAGTGATTTTCATCACTATATAGACGAGCAACTTTCTAAATCATTCAGCCAACAAATATCCTGAACTTGAATCCCTAGAATTCTCAGCATTCGAAAACCATCTAGGTGATCCTCATTACAGGTTTGGTTGATAGCCTATCTGGCAATGGTGGTATCCTACCCACATGACGATACGTCTGTCACATTCGCTTTGCGTGTGTGCAGACCAATGTTTGCATAAGGATGAGCTAGCTTATGGTATCTTGGATAACACCGTAGATTAATCTAACTAAATACAACAAAGGAGTTAGTGGAGCTAATTAGGTGATCCTCAGTATAGGTTCGGTTGAAAGCCCATCTGGCACTAGCGGTATCCTGACAAATACCACATAAATGAACTCAATTGCACACACAGGGATGTGAAATAGCTTGGTCAAAAACAAGTCCGATTCATACCTTGTTCAAAAGTCTTGTAAGATAAAGTACAATCGTGGCTAGTGAGTTAAAATCGTCTGAGTCTCATAAAACCTTAGCTACATTTCTAAACCAATCGCGCTACTTTTCATCATCACATTATCATCGAGAAATACAAAAAAAGAAAAACCACATGTACACATACAAAGTCATGCATCACAAGCAATCGAAGCAAAAAGTCCTAAAAAGTCTATGGTGCCCTAACCAAACAACACAAATTCAATTCATCCATTACATTTTGCATATCACATATATATCAAAAACTCCTCTGCCTAAATTCGTATTTATCATACCATGTGCATACATCAATATAAAGTAGCATGCATCCATCAACATCAATCATTGTGCATAACATAAAATCATGACATATACACAAAGCAAGAAAATCAAAACAACAAAAACATCACAAAAATGCAACACAAAAACATAGCAATAAGCATTGCCGGACACAAGTGCTCTTGCACTTAACCTCTTGGCATATAAAATTGATGTCGGGGCTCAAATTGTCACTCTCCTACTTCCCCAAGAAGGCTACCATAGCCGGACCGCTCCACGGGAAGACGGGTTTTCGACGATTTCACCCCATTATGGCATCACCAAAAGGGTTAACACCCACCAAAAATAGGTCCAAATGTCGAAAAATTGCACACACATTTAATGCTAAACATCTGAAGGCACCCTTGCACAAGTCACCTCGGGTCAAGCGACTCGTCGCTTTTCTCATGAAGGTCATTCCCTCATCGATTCGTCGCTTGAGGGGGTAGTCACACTTAGTCACCAATCAACAAACACACACCCAATCAAGGAAATGACATGCATTCAAAGAATCATTGACAAAGACAATCACGCTCCTACTTGGGGCAGTAAACAAGCAATAATCACAAATTGATCAAACACTTGGCATTCCCGAAGCATGAACACAAGGTTCCCCCGTGGACAAAAGGTTGCGCCCTTTGCCTATTCATGACTGATCAATGTCCAAGCTCAAGTCACACCTCACCAAAATAGGTTAATACTTGAAATCAAATTCCTTAGCTCATCAGAAGCAAGGATTCAAGAATGCATGCCCTTTCCATACTTGGGGCATCACAAGTTGGTTAGGTTACTGAGAAACCCTAATCATTAGTGCTTTGGTTATCTATTTTTGCTCAGCACTGCGTCACCCACAGCGCTTCCCAAAAAGGGGCATCTGTAGACACCAAAATAGCACCAATCCGATTATGTGACTACAAACACTGATCGCATTGACACACACAGCCTTCAGGGCAGCCCTCAGAGGTCAAACAATGGTCCTAGCCACTTACACAGCATTTTAGAAGGTCAAAAAGTATTTTGGCCCCCCCTAGGACAAAGCAGAAGTTGGTTGTTTTAAACAAGGCAAAAATCAAAAGAAAGCCTTAGCCGAAGGGTCACGAAATCGCATCACCAAAAGCCCAAAAGAAAGCCTTGGCCGAAGTGTCGCGATATCGCGACATCGCGAAATCATGACACCAAAAGCCCAAAGGAGAGCCTTGGCCGAAGTGTCGTGATATCACGACGTCACGATATCGCGACACCAAAAGCCCAAAGGAGAGCCTTGGCCAAAGTGTCGCGATATCACGACATCATGATATCGCGACACCAAAAGCCCAAAGGAAATCCTTGGCCGAAGTGTCACGATATCGCGACGTCGCGAAATCGTGACACCAAAGGCCCAAAGGAAATCCTTGGCCGAAGTGTCGCGATATCGCGACGTCACGATATCGCAATGTCGCGATATCGTGACAAACTTCGCATTTGCGCCTGGGCAGACTTTAACCAATCGAAGGCGGAATTTAACCAATTAAAGGCGGACTTTAACCAATTAAAGGCAGACTGTAAACCATTAAAAGCAAACATTAAACCATTAAAGCAGACATTAAATGAGTGGTAGCCGAAGACAGTCAATTATTGCCTCTTGACGTGCATGCGCGCGTAGGTGGGCAGATTGGCAGTTAGAGGACTGTCACAAGGGCAGTCATGTAAGCCCAAGTCAGGGAGGAGTCTCCTCCCTCTTGGGAAGGCATGGCCGCCACGTGGCATCCCTGCATGCCCCTCCAAAGAGACCCCATGGGTCTATAAAATGGTGGACTTTCCCACCCAAAAGGAGACAGAAGTTGGCAGGCATTTTAAAGCAACGAAGTGCTGCCAAATTAAACAGCCTATTGCACCCTTTTTCGATTCATCTCTTCTACATCCTTAATCTCTTTCGCAAGAGAGGTTATTGGGTGGATATTGGAAGGGTGAATCCGGACCTTAGAACCCGACATTTGACCATAGTAATCCATCAATTCGTCGACAACTCAACCTAAGAGATTTTGGGCCCATCCCTAGTGGATTGGCATCAAAGTCAAGTTCCAACGGTGGGCGGCCCGCTCGGGCGCCCCGCACGCTCTTAGCTTCATTTTTAATTTATTCCGTTATCACGTGTTTATCTTACCTTACACTCTATGTTGTTTAGATAGTTTACAATTCGGATTTCAGAAGCCGCTTATCAAATATTATCATGTTTTTGTCGATTTTTGGTTCTCCCACTAACTTGCAGGTAACAACATTGATTCGACGTCTTAACACGGGGCGGGAAGTGAGAAATCGTCGATTGTTTTAATGGCAGCGACCCTCTGGTAAAGTTTTCTGTTTTTTGTCAAATGTGCAGGTCGTTTAAAATTGTTTTACTCACCGATTTAGCCAATATTTTGCATGCATTTTTTATTCATTTTTAGATTCAAACGAGTTCTTCTTCTTCGCAAAGGTGCTACTAACAATGTCATTGTGTCTCTGAACGCAGGAGAAGCAGCAAACATCAAGGATTCATCATCGCAAGCGGCGGCAACATTCTGGCCCGCCCATTTTAAATGTGGGCATGCGGAAGAGGGAAGACTAAGTCACGATTGTAATCCAAAAGCTCATTTAAACGCTCCTAACCCCTAAAAAGGAAGGATGCACCTTTGTAACCGAGGTTAAAAGAATTCAATAAAAGGGCTGTGATTTCTCTAAATTCTTTATCTCCGTTCGAGTGGCTTCTTTCATTTCATGCTTTACACTCTTTAAGACTTAGGCGTTTATTTGTATTTTGAATGCATCGAAGTAGTTTTTCCTTTCAAAAACTTTTGGAATCTCATGCTTTCATTGTTTTGTTCTTTTTTAATTTGGCCCCGGGGGGGCCCCCCCCCGCCCCCCCCCGGGGCCCCCCCCCGGCTCACACCCATGAAAGGGAGTACGAGGAAGACCATCGCATTCCTCGAGAACAACATACAGCATGGGAGCCTTGCATTTTTGCACCTGCTAGATATCATGGTCACACATCGAGGCTAGAGCCTCAAGTAAATGCCGCCAACCTCGATAGAGGGAAGCGACCCATTGAAATCTCGGATCATCAAGATCGAGGCAAATACATAGGAGAAACATTCAAGCCTCCTAAGCAAAATATGGTGGACCAAATTGACCCGGCAGTCGCCAGACATGCCGCCCGCCAAGCCCGAATCACGCGGCTTGAGCAAGGTCATCAGGAGTTAGAGCACTTATACCGCCTTAATAAAGAGCGCATGCAGCGCGAAGCGGATGAGCTACGTTATAAACTACCTGAGAGGGTGCCAACCCCTCGCACCCAAAAAGCAGAACAATATGAGAGGCATAATCCCTTGGTGCAGGATAGGTCTCCGCGACCTCATCAAGCTTTGCCTCTGAGACCTCATAGACCTGAGAGGGAGGCCACTCCCCGAAACAATGATGGGTACCCTCAGCGGGGACTCACTCAGGGTCATAGGTCTCGCCTAGAGACTCCTCAAGAAGTTTATGAGGAGTATGAACCAGAAATAGAACGGGCCAAAATGCCCTATCAAGGTGGGAGGGCTGCCATTCGGCCACCCCCCCATAGGCCTCCAGTCTCCCACAACTCACAACGGGAGCAAACAAAAGAGGAAGAGATTAAATCTTTCGATGCATACAAAGCGCTATTAGAGCGTTTGGAGTCTATGGAGACAAAAGCTTCTGGGCATCAAAAGCCCACGTTACGTCAACTCCGTAGTCATCCAGTGCATCCGTCAGTGCCCACACCTCTTTACCCCGAACATTTCAAGTTGCCTCAGTTGGCAATCTTTAAAGGTGAAGAGGATGCCCAAGAGCATGTGACAAGATTCCTGAGCCAATGCTTTGGCATTCAGGATAATGATGCATTGTTGCTAAGGACATTCATAACCACATTCGCAGGTCCTGCCTCGGATTGGTTCACATAATTGCCGAAGCACAACATAAATAACTTGGATCAATTAGTAGATGCGTTCCTTGAACGCTTTGCCTTCAACACCAAGAAGAAGGCATCACTGAGTGATCTGGCCAGCCTCAGGCAATATGAGGAAGAGACAATGGCGGCATATGGGAATCGATGGAGGGCTCTGCTTTCTAAGCTACCCTACCTTCCCCCTATGTCCGACCTCACACAAATGTTTTCATGGAGTTGTCTGAGATCGATCTCTGGGCTATTGCAACTGTAGCAATACGCCGACCTAGAAGAAGCTTTGGCGCAAGCTAGAGTTATAGAAGAGATCAAAATACAGGAAGGCAAAATCGCCAAGCCTAAAAAGAAAGAGTGGAACAAAAACACTAAGACCGGGACTACGCAATCAAAACCCACTACGGTTAATCAAGTTGCGATAAATGTCCCCAAGCCTATGCAAGAAATACAGCCTCAAAAGGCTAATTATCAAGCAAAGTGCCTCCTAATTATGAAAGAGAAAATAAAAAATAGGAGCAAAATCAGCAGCGTCGCCCTAGGCGACAATTCACCCCTTATACGGAGTCTAGGGACTCCCTATTTGACCGCTTGTCAGCGACAAATTTAATCACCCTTCCAGAAATCCAAACCATAGATCCTAACGCTCCCAAGCCTAAGGGATACAGAGAGGATTTATATTGTAGGTTCCATAGGCGAAGGGGACATGACCTGAATGGATGTTGGAAATTCAAGGGATTAATACAAGATTTGATCGATAATAAAACATTGGCAGTGGACAACCCCATAGCGCCAAATAATCAACAGATGGGGGTTTTCAAGGACCCTTTGCCTACCCACGAGGCACAAGAAAAACCTCTTCAGGTCAATGAGGTGCGACAGAATCTTCCCATGCAAGGATTTGTGGGAATGATCAGCATAGTGACCAGGAACAAAAAGTACCCAGGAGTTGCCCCCGAGGCAGCTACAAGAGAAGTTCCAACAACGTCGCAACCTCAACAACGCCCTGTGCAGTTGCCTCCGCCTAGACCCGAGGTCATGATACGGACCAAACTCACGCAGAGTTTGTGGACCACATCGGCTAGGCTTTCCATTTATGAGCTTATACAACAGTCAGCACCCCATAGGGAAGCTCTCATGGAAATTTTGAAAGCCATCGAGTTGCAGCCTCACGAAGCGAATTCCTTCAATAACTTCGTGGGACATGTAAAACGATGTACGGAGCCGGTCATTACCTTCAGAGAAGATGAGGTTAAAACAGTATCGAATGACATGGCAGATCCACCCCTGCACGTTATCGCATGGGTCAACGGGATCCCGTACAAGAGAGTGTTGGTAGATACTGGCTCGTCCAGTAACATCATTACCACTGCAGCATTAAAACATCTGAAGCTACCAGCCTCTCATATCATGGCTTCCACATACACACTGTGAGCATTCAACGATGCGATATGCTCGACAGTCGGCACAATTGTTCTGCCCGTCCAGGTAGGACAAAAGACGATACCAACATTGTGCCATGTTTTGGAAGGCGAGATGGCATACAACATATTGCTAGGGCGGCCATGGATCAGGGACATGAAGTGTGTCCCTTCGATAGCTCACCAGTGTCTAAAGTATGCATTTGAAGGAGAAGTACATGTAGTCCCGATGGACTTAGAACCCTTCAAATATTGCAATGCGATGCAATTAATGCCTCAATCGACCCTCCCATCAACGCACTTGGATTTCCAGTTAAATCCATCTAAATAGGGTCCAATGTCGCGGGCACCACTGGTGACTAATCCATCAAAATCCCAGCCAGGTGAATCTTCATCATCTGCTCCTTCACTACCAACGCCACCTGTCATGGCTAAACAGAAGGACAAAGGAAAATAGATCCTGGAAGAGGCTCAACCCCTAGAAGAGGTGTTGCCAACGATATCAACTGTCTCAACAGAAGAAATACCTAGCACAATGGAAGCTGAGGCTCCTAATCCACCCAACATGGAATGGACTCAGGAAGGCCTTCCATTTCCTCCCTCTCAATCATCAACAATTACTGTTGAAATGGCCAGTACGGGCCTGGGGGAGTATCTAGTGCAGAATGTTGTGGCAACGCCCACGCTAGAATCTGTGCAGGACATGGGGAGACCTCGCCTTCCCATAGGGATAGTTGTTCCTTTAGGTTACCCACCAAACCAGACTAATTTTGTGTATGGGGGCCTTGATCATGGTGTTGAACCATGCAAGAAAAAGGACGAGGACGAAGAGCCTTTTGCCAAAAATGTCAATTATCTATCGAACCCGAACTTCGCTCTAAGATATCTCAGCCAATGCAATTGGCATGGATACGGGCTAGGGAGGTATGAGCAAGGGGTGCGTGTCCTTTGCCAACCAAGATACCAAATGCCGTATGATAAGTCGGGAGTAGGGTTCAACCACCCCCGCCCTTAGACATCTTGGTGGAAAACATGCAAGGCCTAGGAATAGGCAACAAGGGTGGATTGGCATCAGATCCTTATGCCAACCCAAACACATAATATACATTGGGAGATTACCTCCCATGGTCAACAACCACCCTTGGTAACATCAATAATCCCTCTCCTTTGCTAGAGAGAGGTGAAAGTTCGGACACTAACTCCCAAGGAGAGCATAAACAGTGTCCAGAGATCTTTTTGAAACTATTCCCTTTAGAGGTTCCAATTGAGCCAGTGTTGTGTCAAGAGAATCAGGTCCCTCCACCAAGAGTGGAACAACCGCAATGGGATCAGATTAATTTGCTCGAACAAGGTGAGCCATCAATGTCGCAAGTAGTTGTCGAAGAAAATGAAGGCTTTTGGATCTTCGACAATGATTACAAAGATGAGACCGAGATGGACTATCTCAACTCATGCGTGCAACAAAGGCAACAATGCAACAACTGTAACTCATGAAGAACTGATGGCACAATTAGGCATAAGGTTCAGGGCATGAGTGGTACGTAGACCCAACAGGGTGGGACCAAGTGTTGGATCCATGGCTCCAAGTTTATGATGAGCACCGTCCACCCCGAGACCCTATAATGACATCAGTGCCGAGGGAAGACCCTGTCTTCCTATCAGCACATAGGGCCGATCCGTTCGTGCCCGTCCCCCTAGAGCTAGATCCAGAGCATAGGGAGCATCCAAAATGTTCGAGTTATCATACCCACGGTAATGGAGACCAAATTCATTCCATCCACATGATCTCCATTGATTTGACCGCACCCATCCGCAATCCGATCGATCCAGCATGGTCATTGCATCTAGACATAGATGCCATCGACTGGGATCACGTCAATTCACCTCTCTCACCATCAGAGTACTGGCCTTTCGGTAAGATGCCTCATTTTACCCCAGGGACAACTCAGGATATTTTTTAGGCTGAAGAGGAACCCGAGGTTCCCAACGCAGATTTAAATTCAGCTAATGATATCCATTTGATCCCGACTCCACATCAGTTGGAGGACGGATCCCACATGTCAATCGAGGAGACGACTGACGTAGATATCGGCTTGGATCCAATGAATCCATAGATTATCAAGCTGGGGGTAAGCTTATCCCCCGAAGAGCAAGCCGACTACATTGCCCTTCTCAAAGAGAAGAAGGAGGTTTTTGCATGGTCATACAGAGACATGCCGGGGCTAGACCCATAGCTAGTCATGCATAATTTAACGCTTGATCCGACAATCAAGCCCGTAAAGCAAAAACTACGTAAGATGCACCCAACAGTGGCCTTGATGGTCAAAGACGAATTGCAAAAGTTGTTGGATGCACAGTTTGTCATCTGCATGGATTATCCGCCATGGTTGTCCAACATGGTGCCCGTCAAAAAGCTCGACGGGAGGATTCGCATATGCACCAATTTTTGAGATCTAAACAAAGCGAGTCCTAAGGATGATTTCCCCTTGTCGAGCATCGACGCATTGGTAGATGCTACAGCAGGTCACGAAATGCTCTCCCTCATGGATGGTTTCTCAGGATACAATCAGATTCGTATCAATCCTGAAGACCAACTAAAAATGGCGTTCACAATGCCTTGGGGGACATTTTGTTATAAGGTCATGCCTTTTGGCCTTAAAAATGTTGGCGCCACCTACCAACGTGCCATGACATATATCTTCCATGACTACATGCATAAAACTTTGGAAGATTACATGGATGATTTGTTAGCCAAGTCTCTTTTGCGCTCAAATCATATCGATGACTTAAGCAAGATCCTCGATCGCCTCATGGAGCATAAAGTTAGACTAAATCCCAAGAAGTGCGTATTTGGTGTCACATCTAGAAAACTCTTGGGTTTCATAGTCTCAAAGTGAGGCATCGAGGTGGACCCAAAGAAAGTCAAGGCAATCCTTGAAATGGTCCCCCCAACTACCATTAAGCAGCTCAGAAGTCTACAGGGAAAGGTCGCGTCGATTAAGCGCTTCATAGCGCAGCTATCTGACAAGTGCCGACCCATGAACAAATTATTGCACAAGGGGGTTACATTTCACTGGGATGACGAGTGCCAGTCAGCCTTTGATGACATCAAACAATACCTGGCTTCGCCGCCAGTATTGGCACCACCTAGACCAGGAGTGTCATTCTACTTATACATCTCAGCCTATCGAGGTGGCACTGGGCGCCATGCTAGCCTAGAAGAATGAACTTCACAAAGAATAGGCTACTTATTATCTTAGCCGCACCCTGGTCAGTTATGAACTTAACTATGCATACGTTGAGAAACTCTGCTTGGCAGTGGTGTTTGCTACCAAAAAGCTATGCCACTACATGCTCAGCAACACTACGTATGTTGTGTCTAAGGAGAATCCATTGCGATACATGATGAGTCATACTTATCATAGTAGTCGCACGGCGAAATGGATCATGTTGTTGACGGAATTTGACATAGAGTTTATTGGACAGAAATCTATCAAAGGACAGGTCATAGCCGATCAACTAGCGGAGGCTCCTCTTGAAGACGATCAGCCTCTAGTCATAGAACTACCCGATGATGGGGTCTTCCATGTCTCAGAATCGCCGGATTTTGATGAGCCTGAGTCACAGGCTGACATAACCCTATTCTTCGATGGTTCTAAATGTGAGCAAGGTGGTGGCATGGGAATAGTATTCTTCACACCGCAGGGTGCTCCAATGCCCCTGTCATTTAAATTAAACTTCCCATGCACCAACAATAATGCAGAGTATGAAGCCTTGCTCATAGGTCTTCAGACAACAATCGCCATGAACATCAAACGACTGAACATCTTTGGTGATTCGCTGTTAATTGTCAATCAAGTCAAAGGGGTATTCCAATGCAAATGCCCAGTTCTGCAGGCTTATAAAGCCCTTGTGGACAAATTCCTGGCAAAACTTGAGTGGTATGACATCGAGGCACTCCCTCGGTCATCGAATCATTTTGCGGACACAATGGCCTCCTTGGGGTCACTAATCCCGCAAGACCTTTCCGGTGATATGACAACCATTCAAGTCAAAACCCTATCGCAATCCACGATGGAGCGTGCAAGCTCAGACTTGATGCCAGGAATCCACATGATCCAGATTGAACCATCCTCGGATAAGTTCTCTCGAATCCATGATCATTTGAAACATGCCAATTGGGGGTCCTTGTTCTCCCCTACTCCCATTAATAGCAACACAATGCTATTCTTACAAGTTCTATCCCGCTCAGCGTTTGCTAGGGATGAACTTCAAGAGGGATTGGTTGTTCATACCGTCGAGGTTTTCGATCAACAGGACTGGTATTTACCCATTAGAGACTACCTCAAGTTAGGTAATCTCCCGCTTGGATTGACGCATGCCACAAAATGAGCATTCAAGAAGAAAGTGGCTAAGTATGTCTTGATAGGAGACATTTTGTACCATCGCAGCTATGAAGGAATCCTCCTTCATTGCTTGGACCAGCAAGAGTCCACTTGGGCAGTCGCCCAAGTGCATGATGGTACATGTGGTGGCCACTTCAGTGGTATGGCCATCGCAAAGTGCATTCTTTGCATGGGCTATTATTGGCCATCTTTAGAGCGAGATTGTTGTGCATATGTCAAGAAGTGCGTGAAGTGTCAACATCATGCCAATTTGATGCACGTACCTTCCTAGGCCTTGCAGACAGTCTAGTCTGCTTGGCCATTTTCGTAGTGGGGCTTCGATCTAATTGGAAAGATCTCCCCTGCATCGTCAGGCCATCACACGTTTATCATAACGGCCACAGAGTATTTTACCAAGTGGGTGGAAGCAGTTTCGCTTACCTCTACGACAAGACCCCGCATTGTGGAGTTCATTTTGCATAACATCATATGTCATTTTGGTATTCCATCCAAAATAGTCTCGGATAATGGGATGCCTTTCAAGAACAAAGACGTGCATGCTTTGACCACAAAGTACAAAATTTAGCATAGTTTTTTGACACCCTATTATCCGTAGGCGAATGGGCAAGCAGAGGCGTCAAACAAAATGCTAGTTGCCATCCTTAAAAATATGGTCACAGACAGTCATAAGGATTGGCACATCCAAATCCCACTTGCCCTATGGGCCTATCGCACTAGCATTCGGACGCCCACTAGGGCCACTCCATTTTCGCTCGTGTATGGCTCCGAGGCAGTCATGCCTCTAGAGTTGGAAATTCCTTCCCTACGCATATCAATGCAGGAGTTCATCGATGATGACACTGCACGGTAGGCCCGGTTAGACCAGCTTACGTTGCTTGATGAACGACGCGTTAATGCTCTTGAGCATTTACGTATTTATCAAGAGCGACTTAAGAAAGCTTACAACATGAAAGTTCACCTGAGGGACTTTCGGGTTGGTGATTTGGTTTTGAAGGAAAACCAACAGAACTCTAGTTTGTCGTCCCACCTAAGGGACAAATTCATGGCAAATTGGTTAGGTCCATATGTCATTGATAGCAAAATAGGACCCGAGACATACCGGCTAGCCTCTCTTGATGGAATCAAGGAAACAGAACCCTTGAATATCAGTCATTTGTGACCATTCCATATCTAAGAGAGCCATATCCCAAAAATGCTCCAAGGATTCTCGAATCGCCAATCCCAAAATGCTCCAAGGGTTCCCAAAATTGCTTGGTCAAATCCCAAAATGCTCCAAGGATCTCTCCTATAATCGCTTGGTCAATCCCAAAAATGCTCCAAGGATCTTCCTAAAATCGCTTGGTCAATCCCAAAATGCTCCAAGGATCTCTATAATCGCTTGGTCAAACCCAAAAATGCTCCAAGGATTTCCCAAAATCGCTTGGTCAATCCCAAAATGCTCCAAGGATCCCTAAAATCGCTTGGTCAATCCCAAAAATGCTCCAAGGATTCTTAAAATCACTTGGTCAATCCCAAAATGCTCCAAGGATCCTAAAATCGCTTGGTCAATCCCAAAATGCTCCAAGGATCCCTAAAATCGCTTGGTCAATCCCAAAAATGCTCCAAGGATCCCTAAAATCGCTTGGTCAAATCCCAAAAATGCTCCAAGGATCCCTATAAATCGCTTGGTCAATCCCAAAAATGCTCCAAGGATCTCTATAAATCGCTTGGTCAATCCCAAAAATGCTCCAAGGATTCCTATAAATCGCTTGGTCAATCCCAAAAATGCTCCAAGGATTCCTATAAATCGCTTGGTCAACCCCAAAATGCTCCAAGGATTTCCACAATCGCTTGGTCAAAAATAAGAAAAGTCAAAATTCAAAAATCATCAAAAACAACAAAAAAATTTGCATCTCATTTCTAGGCATGCTCAAATTCATCAATAGAGAGCTCTTCTCGCATCTCATCTTCATATTCACAAAAATCAATCCATCAAAAATACAAAAATACATAGCTGCATTAAGCATTGCATCCATACATTGCATATTTGTGGTCGTACAGGTCAAAGGCACCATAGGCTGTAATTGCTCTGCTAGTCCATCTGGTTCCACATTGTTCCATCTTATAAAACAAACAAACAAATGCCATTTACTACTTTTTACCACACTAAGAGTCAGTGGTCTTCTAATGTATCAAGAGTTTTCGTAATTCAGTCATCATTTTGCTCTCTAGCCACGTAATGTACCGAGTCAGACAGATTTTACGAAGGTAGAGTTACACTTGAAATACGCCTTGTTACGTAGCATCCCAACACAAATTAAAACACATAAAAATTCCCAAGTTGTGTGAACGAAAGATGAAACCTGCATAGTAATCCAGGTCACCATAAGTGAAACGGTTATCTTGCTCATCCCCCCGTGCGAATGGTTCTAGAATGCTGAGAATTGACAAAAGGACGAGCTCTTCCCTATCCATTCACCTTAATAAACAAGTGGTTTTTACCACTACCAAATCCCAATCATAGTTGGTTCCCAAAGTTGTAAGGATTTGTACTACACGTCCCTGCCAAGGATGGGTAGTCATCCCCAAGACCTAAAAGGATCAACGCCATTCACAAACAAAATTCCAACAAATCATCATCCTAACCCTTTCCATTCACCTTTGGTCTCCAAGTTGTAAGGATTCGTACTATCCACCCCTAACCAGGATGGGTAGTCATCCCCAAGGCCTAAAAGATCAATGCCCTTACTTCATAATCTCCATCATCCCCTTGGTTCCCAACGTCGTAAGGATTCGTACTATCCGCCCCTAACCAGGATGGGTAGTCATCCCCAAGGCCACTAGGATCAAGGCCATTCACAAGCTCAAACTCACACCGCTCAAAATACAAAATCAAGTAACAGGTGGTTATCACCACTATTCAAAATCCTTGCTCAAAAAGAAAAATAAATAGAAAAATAAATAGTGATTTGCATCACTATATAGACGAGCAAGTCTCCCAAATCATTCAGCCAACAAATAACCTGAACTTGAATCTTTGGAATTCTCAACATTCAAAAAACATCTAGGTGATCCTCATTACAGGTTTGGTTGACAACCTATCTGGCAATGGTGGTATCCTACCCGCATGACGATATGTCTGTCACATTCGCTTTGCGTATGTGCAGACCAATGTTTGCATGAGGATGAGCTAGCTTATGGTATCCTGGATAACACCGCAGATTAATCTGACTAAATACAACAAAGGAGTTAGTGGAGCTAATTAGGTGATCCTCAGTACAGGTTCGGTTGAAAGCCCATCTGGCACTGGCGGTATCCTGACAAATACCACATAAATGAACTCAATTGCACACACAGGGATGTGAAATAGCTTGGTCAAAAACAAGTCCGATTCATACCTTGTCCAAAAGTCTTGTAAGATAAAGTACAGTCGTGGCTAGTGAGTTAAAACCGTCTGAGTCTCAGAAAACCTTAGCTACATTTCTAAACCAACTGCGCTACTTTTCATCCTTACAATACCATCAGAAAATACAAAAAAAATCACATGTATACATACAAAGTCATTCATCATAGCAATCGCCTAAAAACAAAAATAACAAGAGTCCTAAACAGTCTATGGTGCCATAACCAACCATCACAAGTTCCATTCATCCATTTCATTTTGCATATCACATATAAATAAAAAACATTTGCATTCATCATAACATATGCATCCATCAAAATAAATAAACATGCATACATCCATATTCATCAACCATAATGCATAATATCAAATCATCACATATGCATAACCACAATAAAGCCAGTATATATATATATATATATCATAAAAAAAAATGCCCGTAGGCTACAAAACTGGTCCTCTGACCCCGCAATCATATAACAAAACCACCCAGCCTAAGGCGTCGACCACCATGATCACGCAGGATCGGTGCGATGAGAACTACCCCCCATGGTGTGGGTCCTGTGGGACCCCTCAGGGTGGCTACTGCTAGCCCCCACATCACGCCTGTTGTCGCCTCCCTCATCCAATCGCCTGCGATGAGATGATGCTGACTGCTCAGTACCACTGTCCCTCGTCCGACGCGAAGATCCACCTCCCGACGGCTCAGGTAGCCGCCCACCGAGGCGGATGACCTCCCTCTCCAAATCTATCCGATGTCGGCACCACTCTACCTCCCGTCGATGGTAGTAAGCTACTGCATCATCGTACTACACCAAAACCCTATCTCGCTCTGCTAGCTGAGCCCGTAGGAGATCCCTCTCCCATAGCGCATCCCCTAGCTCCCGCACCGCATCCCCCAGCTCCTGATCTCGCATCCGCAGCAGCTCCACCAACCATGCATTCTCAGCACATACCCCAGACTCCATCTCCTCCGCATCCGCCTGAGGCATGGGACTCTCCGGAATAGCAGCCTACTCTGGCTCCCACTACTCCGCCATGTCCTGCATCTCCGGCTGATCCAGAGCCCCCAAATCTACATCCTCACCCTCCACCTCAACCATGTCCGCATCCTCCAAAGGAGCTCCCCAATCATCCCCTGGTGCCTCAACACCCTCCCTGCCTGCCACCGCTGCCTCCGTGCCTCCTAGTGGCCCCTCTCCTCGCCATCGCCGTAGTACCCACCACGAGTCATACTCAGCGGTAGTCCCGACGTCATCCACGTCCGGGACGTCGATCACCACGTCTGAATCCTCACCCAATGGTGCGATGACCGGTCGGTCTAGAGTCCTCTCATCCCCTCGATGTCGATAGACCACGGGCTCACTAGGAAACCCCTGGCGCACCCCAAACTATCATGTAACCCGGCTATATGAGAAGAACTCATGCTCGGTCCCATGTCGCCCAATCAACCACCGCTCCCTGCGTACCCGTCGAAGCCACTCTCCAGCCTTCGGCCAAGCTGGACAATCCCGATAAGGGCGCCAAACCACCTCCCCTGGAGTGAGCCAAGAGAAGGCATCGACATAGTGCCCTACGACACCTGCCCACCGTCGACTCTGTCCCTGCTCTCCGGACCACCGCCACAAAACTGCATAACCTATCTCCTTATCCTCCATCATCACCCGAGTCATCCATGGTAACCCGGTTGGCCTCTCAACTGCTATGTGCTGCCAACCCCAGCACTGCAATAGATAGCTGCAGCTGATCCCCTTTCGCTATCGACAACGGACCTCATACAGCTCCCCATAGAGTTGTGCCATCAGTGTCTATCCCCATCTCAGGATAAGCGGTGCCTCTATCGGGCACTCTACCAACTGCCAAACCAAATCTAGCAGGTTCCATGGGAACCTCAGCCTGACGAGTCAGGTAATAGCATGTTGGAAATGAGGCCCATAAGGAATGCGTGCCTCACTCCCAACACCCCCTCTCCTGCCACCATCGGACCAAAATCCCGCCAACCTGGCAGTCCACCTCGGCCGTCTCCACTGGGCTCTCTACGCCCAACCGCTCCCCATGCCCGAAGCATCTCGTTAGTACAGCCGTCCGTTGATCACGCGATGATGTCCTGATGGGCAGTCCATCTATCAAAATCTGAAGAAGCCGATAGATATCCTCCAAAGTAACAGTCATCTCCCCTATTGGGAGATGGAAGGTATTGGTCCGCGGATCCCAAAGATTGATCAGGGCCATCAAATAGGCCTGATCCGCGACCATAGGCTCCAGTCGAGCCACCTCCTTAGTGAAAGCAGTGGGTACACGGTACCGGCTCCTAACAACCTGCAAAAGAAAACAATTCAAAAAAAAAAATAATTAAAATCATGGAAAAGAACTGTACAACAATAACATGCATATACAACATTGCCTATCAATGTACAAACAAAAACAAACACAAAAATTCAAACAAAAATTAAATTTTCAGTTCTAGGGTTTCTAATCCTAACTGATTAATTTAAAAACAAAAATTCAAAATTCAATTAAATTTTCAGTTCTAGGGTTCCTAATCCTAACTGATAAATTCCAAAAAATAAAACGAAACAAAATTTAAAAAATTAATTTTTCAGTCTTAAGGTTTCTAATCTTAACTGATTAATTTAAAAACAACATAAAAATTCAAAAACAACAAAAATTACGTCTTAGGGTTTTACGTTCCGTTATCCTGGGGTTTAGTTAAAAGCTAAATAAACATTCTTTACCTAGGTTTTGCGCTACGTTTAGTTGTACACTAAGTCTTAGTTGTCCTTAGCTCAGTTTCAAGGTTTAAATTTTAAAATTTTGAAAAACATCATCACAAAAATAATTCAACAAAATAATTGCAATTAAAACAAAAATAAACTCTAGGGAGCACTTACTGGTCTCGCTTCGGCTCCGTCGCTCGATCCGGTTTGTGTACTCATGATGGCAGGGAAAATCTCGGCAGTGCTTCGCTTCGCAGAATTAACCTCCTCCTCCCTAGAGCTCCAAATCGCAAGAAAAATCAGATGCAAATGAGCCCAAACCCTAGTTTTGGCCCTTAAATAGGCTTTTGAGCTGGAATTCATCCTTCACTGGGATGAGCGCTCTAGTTAGCGCTCGTCCCACCCAGGGATGAATTCTAAAGCTGGGATTCGTCCCACCCTGGGACGAATTCAGGCCAAAAACTTCAAAAACATCAAAAAATGAACAAAAATGCATTAAAACCGATAATAAATTTGCCCGATGAGAGTGTTGTTGCACTTGACATCCCGGGCATACAAAACAGATGTTGGGGTCACAAATTGTCATTATCCTACTCCCTAAGAAGGCTATCTTAGCCGGACCGCTCCATGGGAAGACGGATTTTTGCCAATTTTAGCTCCAAACAACGTCGCAAAAAGGGTTACCACCCACCAAAAATAGGTCTAAATGTTGGAAAAATTGCACATGCTTAACGCTAAACCATCTAGAAGGCACCCTTGCACAAGTCATCTTGGGTCAAGCGACTCGTCGCTTTTCTCACGAAGGTCATTCCCTCATCGATTCGTCGCTTGAGGGGGTAGTCACACTTAGTCACCAATCAACAAACACACACCCAATCAAGGCAATGACATGCATTCAAAGAATCATTGACAAAGACAATCACGCTCCTGCTTGGGGCAGTAAACAAGCAACAATCATAATCTGATCAAATCACTTGGCATTCCTGAAGCATGAACACAAGGTTCCCCCGTGGACAAAAGGTTGCGCCCTTTGCCTATTCATGACTGATCAATGTCCAAGCTCAAGTCACACCTCACCAAAATAGGTTAATACTTGAAATCAAATTCCTTCGCTCGTCAGAAGCAAGGATTCAAGAATGCATGCCCTTTCCATACTTGGGGCATCAAAAGTTGGTTAGGTTACCAAGAAACCCTAATCATTAGTGCTTTGGTTATCTATTTTTGCTCGACGCTGCGCCATGCACAACGCATCCCAAAAAGGGGCATCTGTAGACACCAAAACAACACCAATCCGATTATGTGACTACAAACACTGATCGCTTTGACACACACAGCCCCCAGGGCAGCCCTCAGAGGTTAAACAGTGGTCCTAACCACTTTTATAGCAATTTTGTAAGGTCAAAAGGCAATTTGGCACATTCAGGCACTTTGCTCAGTATTCGTCTCACCCAGGGATGAATTCAAACTGGGATCCGTCTCACCCAGGGATGAATTCTGAATTCGTCTTTGGTCAAGACGAATTCCAGGTTTAACGGGCAAAAAGAAGAATGGCGCCAAGTGGCAGCCGAGGACAGTCAATTATTGCCTCCTGCCGTGCATGCGCGTGTAGGTGGGTAGATTGGTCGTTGGAAGACTGTCACAAGGGCAGTCATGGAAGCCCAAGTCAGGGAGGAGTCTCCTCCCTCTTGGGAAGGCATGGCCGCCACATGGCACCCCTGCATGCCCCTCCAAAGAGACCCCTTGGGTCTATAAAATGGTGGACTTTCCCACCCAAAAAGGACAAGTTGGAGGCATTTTCAAGCAACGAAGTGCTGCCAAATTGATACCACACCTTTACCCTTTTGATTTACATCTTCCACATCCTTGATCTCTTTCGCAAGAGAGGTTATTGGGTGGCTATTGGAAGTGTGAATCCGGACCCAAAACCCAACATTTGACCACCTTAATCCACCAATTTTCCGACAACCCATTCTAAGAGATTTTGGGCCCATCCCTAGTGGATTGGTGCCAAAATCAAGTTCCAACGGTGGGCGGCCCACTCGGGCGCCCCGCACTTTTTAAGTTTCATTCTAATTCATTTTTCTATCATTTGTTCATCTCTCATTTCATTCTATGCTGACTAGATAGTTTATGTATTCGATTTCATAATGTTTTAATCAGATTTCATCATGTTCTCGTCGCTTTTGTTGTCCCACTAACTTGCAGGTAGCGACGCCAAATTCCCGCTGATGGAGGTCAAATTGGGAGAATCCGACCATCTGGGTCATCCCAAAATGCCCCCAATTAGCTAACCCCTATGTTTGCAGGTATTTTGGAGATCCCGAGGTGTGACATTTGAGCGGCATCAACTCGACTTTTTATCACAGTCGAATTCGTCCTACCCGAGGACGAATTACAGCAGAATTCATCCTGCCCAGGGACGAATTTCAGTTGAATGCAAATTGGCCGACTGTTTCGATGGCAGTGGCCCTCTGGTAATGTTTTCTGGTCTCTATCAAGTTTGCAGGTGATTTGGATTCATTTCATGCATCATTTTAGTCAATCTTAGGCATGCATCTTTCATTAATTTTAGAGAACAAACGTTTCATATTTGCAGCAGGTGCTACTAACGCCTTTGTTGTTTCTTTGATCGCAGGAGGAGCAACAAGAACCAAGGATTCATCAACACAAGTGGCGACAACACTTTGGCCCGCCCATTTCAAATGTGGGCATGCGAAAGAAGATCATTATTCACTTTTGTAACGGAAAACTCATTTAACGCTCCTAGCCCCTAAAAAGGGAGGAGACGTCTTTGTAATTAAGATTAAGAGAATTAAATAAAAAGGGCTGTGATTTCCATACCTCTTTTCTTTCATTTTCGATTCGTCTCTTTTCTTTGTTTCGTGCATTTCAAAGGCATAGGATTAAAGCGTTATATTTTGTTTTACATTGCATAGCTATAGTTTTCCTTTTATTTCCGGAATCTCGTGCTTTCAGAAGGTGTCCACAACAATCGTTTGGGGAAATTTCCCTACTAAATTTGGAACACTTAAGGTATTAAAATTGTTGTTGAACAGGTCACCCTGCTGCAATGAGAAGTGCCCAAACAAAACATTGTCCATGTTACCACTAAATCCATTAGAGACCATATCAAAGACACTTAATCTCTCCCATGAATTCAATTTTTTATGCAAGCTTCCACTTAGCAAGTTTTCCTTCAATATCAGCTGAGTTAGTTGAGGTGGAAGCTCTGCATGCAGTCCACCAATCATACTCTGACGTCTTAAACTTTGTGCATCTTGCAAAAATAAATCAAAACATTAGATAACATGAGTTAAACCAAAATTTTTATTAAGAATTTTGATTAATCAGTTTTAAATATTTTAATTTAAACTTTTAAAATAAAAAATAAATAAATTTAAAACATTTTAAACCACAAAAATGAAACCTAACGTCAAATTCAACAAATAATAGTGAACCAAATAAAACATTAAAATAAAAATATTAAACATAAAAAAACGCTAATGTCATTTTTATTTATACAAATTAATTCAAAACCAAAACAAAATATTGCAAACAAAACATTGAAATTATATCCAAAATTTCAAAATTTTGGTGGGTTCCCAATTTTGGGGTACGTTGTGAAATGGTCATAACAGGGGGTAGTAAGAGAATGTGTGCATGTAGACATGCATCAACATGAGATGCAATGGCATCATCTACCTAATGGTTAAATAATGCAATTTACAAAGGGGATAAACTTAATAAGTGTAGCACCATATATTACCTTAAAGGTACCTCCACATTAGTCACTAGAAAAATATTGGTTAAGGCACTTAGAATTATAGGAGGTTAAAGGTTTGAACCTCCCCTATAAAAAAATTTATAATGAAGGATGACACTAGTAAATATAGATATGACATAGCAAGACTGGATGATGTGGCATTGGGCATTCACATGGAAAGCAATGATTTGGAACATAATTATGTGGAAATTCATATTGGTAATATAAAAGTCCTTACTAATGACATGGTAGGTGACATGATAATTAATATGGAATATGATGATGTGGTTTGTACAAATAAAGTGGCAGTTCATACAAATTACATGACAAGTGATTTGGTGGTTGAGATGTGATGTAGGAGCATCTAGTGTTTTTCCTTGGTGTTGTTTTGCAAAGAAGAAAAAGTGTCGCGATATCGCGACATGTTTTGCAAAGAAGAAAAAGTGTCACGATATCGCGACATGTTGGCAAAGAAGAAAAAGTGTCGCGATATCGCGACATGTTGGCAAGAGAGAAAAAGTGTCGCGATATCGCGACATGTCACATTTTCATGACCAAAAGAGGAGAGAGAAAGCAAGGGAGAAAAAGTGTCACGATATCACGACATGTCGCATTTTCGTGACCAAATGAGGAGAGAGAAAGCAAGAAGGAAAAAGTGTCACGATATCGCGACATGTCGTATTTTCGCGACCAAAAGAGGAGAGAGAAAGCAAGGGAGAAAAAATGTCACGATATCGTGACATGTTGCATTTTCGCGACCAAAGAGGAGAGAGAAAGCAAGGGAGAAAAAGTGTCACGATATCGCGACATGTCGCATTTTCGTGACCAAAAGAGGAGAGAGAAAGCAAGGGAGAAAAAGTGTCGTGATATCGTGACATGTCGCATTTTCGTGACCAAAAGAGGAGAGAAAAAGCAAGAGAGAAAAAGTGTCGCGATATCGTGACATGTCGCATTTTCGCGACCAAAAGAGAAGAGAAATAGCAAGAGGGAAAAAGTGTTGCGATATCGTGACATGTCGCATTTTCGTGACCAAAAGAAAAGAGAAAGAGTAAGAAGGAAAAAGTGTCACGATATCATGACATGCTGCATTTTCAGGGACCGTTATAGAGTGACAGTGTGATAGTTAACAGAAGTCAGTACGGTAGTTATAGGGGTCGTTATAGTAGTTACAGGGGTCGTTACGGAGTGAAATCATCGAGCAGTGGTTACAACAAGAAAATATCATTATAAAAGGGGAGGCAAAAGGCATGCACAGGGGTCAAAAAACTGCTGAAGCAGAGTTGCAGAGTCGAAGGCAAGAGAGCCATTCTGGACCTGCTTTGGAGTGTTTTTCTTCCATGGGCTGAGCCTAGAATTTGTAAAAATAATATTTCTCTAAATCTTTCCAAGTTTTTGAATGAGAATTGGGTTTTATTTTTGTTGCAAAGTTGGATCTCCATCAAGTGGTATCAGAGCAAGAGTTCCTGAGTGTGTGAGATCATCGAAAGTGAGGTAGTTTGCACCAGGATCTGTAGAAGGGTTATGATAAGAGAGAGCTTAGAGTTATTGAGTGTGTAAACCGATCGCCGAGCATGAGGTAGTTTACACCAGGATTTGTGGTTAAGGGTTGTGAGAAGAGAGCGAGGAAGAATGCCTCCACAAAGAAGCCGTGGTGGTGGGAGAAATGTGGTACCTAAAGAAGATTTTAGAGATTTACAGAGGCAAGTGCAAGCCCTACAAGAGGAGTTGCGAAGAGGGGTTGAGCCAAGGAAATAAGACCATAGTGAAGATGAAGCTTTGGAGGCTGATGATCCATTAGATGAAGAAGAAACAATGGATCATGTAGAATCTAGATTATTTAGTGCCATATGTCAGATCGAGAAGAGGCCAAAGTTTGATTTCTCCACGTATTCTGAGAATCTCAATCTAGAGGAGTTGATTGATTGGACCAATTATATGGAGGAGTATTTTGAGTATGAGGAGGTTGTAGATCCAGATCGGATCAAGTTTGCCAAAATGAAGTTGAAAGGCCATGCTAGCATATGGTGGAAAGAACTGCAGCTAGAAATAAATAGAAGAGGAAAGGAAAAAATAAATAGATGGGATAAATAGAAGAGGAAGAGGTAGTTTATTCCTACAGATTATGAATTGGATATGTTGAGGAAAATGTAGAGTTTGAGATAGTCAAGAAAATTTGTCAAAGAATATACAGAGAAATTTTACAAGATCTCAATCAGAACTGACCATTCTGAGGCTAACAAGAAGAAGGTAGTCCGTTACATCAATGGATTGAGAACCAGTATTCAAGAAGAGTTGAGTCTGGTTAGGATGAGCACCATCAAGGATGCTTATCAGTTTGCTCTAAAAGTTGAAGAGAAGCTGAACAGAAGATTTGAAAGCAAACAAAGAGGAAGAGGTTGTGGTGGAAGAACTGGTGGTAGAACCAGTGGAGGAAAATATGATGATCAAAAGAGGGCTGGTGAAACAAGTAATAACCAAGATCAGAAAGAGGAGAATACCTACCACCATCGTAATTAGAACAATGATTACCAAAGAGGACGAGGTAGATCTGGACATGGGTATGGAAGAGGAGGATTTCGTGGAACCTGTTTCTGTTGTGGGGAAGAGGGACATCGGGCATATGAGTGTCCCCAACACCAAGAGAGGATGAATAAGATACTTGAGGGTCATTCCAGAGCTACTGTAGTAGATTAAGGTGCTGAATAAAAATGTTTTGGAGAAGCAGAGAGAGGAGAATTTATGGTCACAAGTAGAACCTTGTTGAACGAGGAGAAGGAACCGGACCAGAGGAAGAACATGTTCTGCATAAGGTGCAAATGTTCAGGTAAGGTCTGTAATGTTATTATAGATAATGGTAGTACTGATAACTTGATCTCTGAAGAAATGGTTACTAAGTTACAACCAGAGAGGATGAGACACCCGCATCCATATCGGATTGCATGGTTACAGAAGGACCATAGGGCATTGGTCAGTGAACAGTGCTTAGTCAAGTTTAATATTGGGAGATACCAGGATGAGGTCCTGTGTGATGTTTTGCCTATGGATGCTTGCCATTTGTTGTTGGGGAGGCCATGGCAATTTGATAGACGTGCGATGCATGATGGGCATGCGAATACTTACTCTCTAACGAAATATGGAGTACGTCACAAGTTGAAGCCATTGAAGGAAGTGGATGAAAATATTTGCAGTAGTGCTAGAATCTGTTTTGTAGATGGTAGAAATTTTTTGGATGGCCTACAGAGGGATTCTATGTGTTATGCATTAATTCGTACTATTAAGAAGGAACAATATATGGATATTCTAGTAGAGGTTGAAATTCTGTTGGAAGAGTTTCTTAATATTGTGTCAGATAATGTGCTTGAGGGTTTGCCACCAGTGAGAAAGATTAGCCATCAAATTTATTTGATTCCAGGAGCTAGTTTACCCAATAAGGCAGCCCATAGAATGTCTCCCGTGGAGAGTGAAGAGTTGAACAGATAGGTTCAAGATTTGTTGAAAAAGAAGGTGACAGAATAGTACAGAACTGAAGGTCACTTCTCAATCCACCCCGGGTGTCTGATGCAGGAGCATCCAGTGGCAACAGAGCAATCTTTCATCAACAAAAAAATAAAAATTCTAAGTGTTTTTCCTTGGTGTTGTTTTGCAAAGAAGAAAAAGTGTCGCGATATCGTGACATGTTTTGCAAAGAAGAAAAAGTGTCACGATATTGCGACATGTTGGCAAAGAAGAAAAAGTGTCGCGATATCACGACATGTTGGCAAGAGAGAAAAAGTGTCGCGATATCATGACATGTCGCATTTTCATGACCAAAAGAGGAGAGAGAAAGCAAGGGAGAAAAAGTGTTGCGATATCGCGACATGTCACATTTTCGCGACCAAATGAGGAGAGAGAAAGCAATAAGGAAAAAGTGTCACAATATCACGACATGTTGCATTTTCACGACCAAAAGTGGAGAGAGAAAGCAAGGGAGAAAAATTGTCGCGATATCACATGTCACATTTTCACGACCAAAAGAGGAGAGAGAAAGCAAGGGAGAAAAAGTGTCACGATATCACGACATGTCACATTTTCATGACCAAAAGAGGAGAGAGAAAGCAAGGGAGAAAAAGTGTCGCAATATCGTGACATGTCGCATTTTTGCGACCAAAAGAGGAGAGAGAAAGCAAGAGAGAAAAAGTGTCGTGATATCGCGACATGTCGTATTTTTGGGACCAAAAGAGAAGAGAAAGAGCAAGAGGGAAAAAGTGTCGTGATATCGGGACATGTCGCATTTTCATGACCAAAAGAAAATAGAGAGAGTAAGAAAAGAAAAGTGTCGCGATATCGCGACATGCTGCATTTTCAGGGACCGTTACAGAGTGACAATGTGACAGTTAACGAAGTCAATATGGCAGTTACAGGGGCCGTTACAACGGTTACAGGGGTCGTTACGGAGTGAAATCATTGAGTGGTGGTTACAATGAGAAAATGTTATTATAAAAGGGGAGGCAAAATGCATGCATAGATGTCGAAAAACTGCTGAAGCAGAGTTGCAGAGTCGAAGGCAAGAGAGCCATTATGGACCTGCTTTGGAGTGTTTTTCTTCCATGGGCTAGGGGGCCTGGAATTTGTAAAAAATAATATTTTTGTAAATATTTCCAAGTTTTCAAATGATAATTGGGTTTTCTTTTTGTTGCAAAGCTTGGCTCTCCATCAAGATGGTAGACGATGTGGAAAGGGTTGACATGTTAGATTACATGGTAGGTAGGTTTACATTTTTCACATATACAAAGAGATTTGACAAATCATATTCATCTCATGGAACTAAATGACTATACAATCACACAATTAGTAGTAATCTTAGTGAGGCAAAAATACTAGAGCATATTCTAGAACAACAAGAGGTGTAGTCAAGCTAATAGATTTTAGAGAAGAAAAAAATGTGGAGAGTGGTGTAGTTTGGTTCATGATTACCTAGTGAATCACACAATTAGAGCACATGTGGTTGTCCCCTAATCATTATAAGTTGCATCACATGATTTAGAAATATACTATCTAGTTAGCATGTAATTAGCACCTCTAAACCACTCATGCAATAAATTTTGGTAGTCTCCATTTTGTTGTAAGTATTAATTATTTTTACATTTTAAAATGTTTTGGAGGTATTTTATATGATGTTTGGGAAAATAAATTTGGGTCCACAATTTTTGGATTTAAAGCTATCTTGAGATTCATTCCTTTAAATCACATAGTTTTCCAAGATATCTATGTTGCCATTTTTTATCTTCACAATTGTATGTATGATTTTATATTTTGGAAGGATAGTTATGAATTAACATGCGATCTTGATAAATAGTTCAAACTAAACTACCTAGAAAATTTTGATCAAAGCTTTGTCCAAAGTAAAGGGTTACTCTAATATGTGAATGAGGAACCTCATACATTAAATATTGTGTTATCGTATTGATTCTACATAGATCAATATATTGGAGGTTGAGCTTGATGTTTTGACTTAGGGATATTTTGATATTGTTGATGAGCACATTAGTTTTTCAAAAAATTGAAAGAAGATATCCAAACTACAAAGGAATCCCTAAGGTAACAAAAGAAGCTTAGGAAGCTACGAATAAGTAGAAAACCATTAAACTACTCAATATAGTCTTCAAAAATATTTTAGAGGTATATGTGGTGATTTTTATTGTTTTTTAGATGTTTTAAGTCTACTTCACTCATTCCCCTACACCACAAATTAATGAGATATTCAAGTACTTTCTACATCATCAAGCTAAAATATAAAGGTAAAAAGGTATTTTTATCATCAATTAGGCCCATAAAAAGTTGGTTATTTCTAAATTTCAAAGTAATTAGAAGTTAAAATATAATGAAAAACATCCGAAGATGTACTTCAAAAGCCTATCAAGAAGGAAGGATATAAAGCATATTTTTGGTAGATTCATATGAAGAAGCTTGAGGAAGTCAAAAAATGGGTTGTTGATGTTGCTCTCTTCTATGAATAAGGTAAGGACAACATTGATGGAGAGATCTCATAGACATATATAATTATTCATTCAACATATCTGATAGCAACGTATGTTGAATGGATTGCAAATTTAAGGGTAATAAATCACATCACAAAGCATGAACATCTCCTACAAGGGTATAATAATTTATAGTTAGAATAGTTTATTGGTATTGGATATGACTTTTATTGGTAGTATGTAGGATGTGGAGAGAACAAAATTTAATATTCTTCTTTTGATGACGCACATAATGTTCCTAATGTTGGTCCTAATACCTTTTGTATTTATTGCATTACACATAAAAATAAGAAAGTAGTACATCATCTTGATTGTTAAGTAATTAAGGATATAGACAATGGATTTAAAATTATTATTTCTTATCATTATGACGAGTTAGACCAAATATGTAAGTTGGGATAAAATGGAATCCTAGTGCTTATTCTCCTAAGAAGAAAGACTTTTTGACAATGGTTGTACATGTAAATAATGTGAGTCATAGATGACAAGATAGGATTGGGCATCTTAGTTGCAAATCCTTTAGATACATGAGTTGTCATTAGATGACCATTAAACTTATTTACATCTCCTCTTTGAGTAGTGCAAAAAATGGGTGTACTCGCTAGAAGAATCATAAGAATATTTTTCCAAAAGGGAATATAAGGCAGACTACTCAAACCTTGGAGATTATAGATATTGGTATCTATGGACCTATGGGTAGACCATCCCTTTCTAAAAATATGTACTTTTTTTAATGAGGAATATATATGGAGTTGTATAATATTCACACTAAGGATGAGATATTGAGGTGTTCAATTCTTTAAAATATCTTGTAGAAATCAATTAGACAAGAGTATCAAATATCTCATGTTAGAAGGGATAGGTGAGTATATAATCAATTCCTTCCATTATTTTTTTACTCTTCATGTGGTAGCATACCAAAGGACTATTCACTATACTTTTAATTGGAATGGTGTGACTAAAAGTAAGAATAGGGTAATCATGGAGATAACATGATATATAATTTATGTCAATGGAATGGAGTACAAATTTTAGGGTGAGGTTATCACTTGTGTAGTATACATCATTAATAGGGTTTTCATTAGACCTATTCATGTATGATACCTCTTGAGAGATGCATAGGAGATCAGCCTCGTGTTTATTTATTCTAAATATTTGGATCTTAACTATGGGATCACTTGTGTAGTATGCATCATTAATAGGATTTATATTGTAGCTACTCAAGTATGAAATCTCTTGAGAGATCCATAAGATATAATATTGATGTGTCTTGATTCCATATATTTTGCTCTTAAGTATGATGTTAAAATCCCAAAGACCTTAAAAATGAGATGGCACCAAAGAGTCATAGGTGTGTCTTTGTGAGGAATTTTGATAACTCAAATGCATACTATATTTATGATTCTTAGAAGTATCTTATTTAAATTCAAAAATAATCCTTTTCGATGAGGTTCTTCCATGCTCTTTCTAGTCCACCACCTATTTTTTTTTTTTGAATTTACATGGTGGAATTGGTAGTTGCCACGAATCTGGGGAGGCTATATGGAGTTTATGTTTATCACAGTATTCTACGTTGTCCACCCCAAAATGATACCATGCAAATATGCATGCACTACACCCATATAACCACCATGCCACAATCATTTTAAATATTTTATGTCGTTGAAAGCACCAGTAAAGTGATAAGGATTCAGTCTAACGAGGCCCAATATTTGAACCTTGGACCTCCACCCCCATTACAGGGTTTGGTTGAACCAATTGGTCTACACCTCAAACCTCCACCACCTAATATTTTGTGAGTGTCTCTTTTGACCATTTTATTAATGTAGTTTCACCCATTTATTCAAATACTTTGGTAGGCTCTCTTTGCATTAGAGTATTTTCTTCATCTTCACATTTTACTACATGTCCATTGCCTATTTATTTTATACATTCATGGGAAACACCACCTATATCATAATATTTTCTTGATATAGGGTATGTTGAGTAGGGCATATTTTTTTAGATTGATTCAATATTGAATGATGAGGCAAGTGGTTATTTTGAGTTTGAATTATTTAGTTTTGGAGTTTCATATTGCTTTTTCATATTTTGCACATGATTATTTCTTATTTTATACAACATTAGAGTGGGTGACGACACTATACTCAACTTATTCTATCTCTAGAGTGACAATAGACAAATCCTTCTTAAACATTGCTTTTAAAAGTTACTTTTTCTCAATATTCTCTTACATATTTATAATCCAAGGATCAACTTGGGAATATGATATGCTTGTGGAGAATTAGACTTTGATGAAGATCAAGACATGGGATATTCTCTCTCTTATATAAATGAAAAATATGGTTGGATGTAAATTGGTTTGTAGGAGTAAGTACATCTTTCATGGTTAGGTGGAGAAGCACAAGGTATGATTTTTTACTAAGGGATTCTCTCAATACGACAAAGTTGATTATTTAAAATATATTTACTCCAATTGCTAGCATGGATAGTATCATGATGTTTATCTCTATAATAATATTATTTGGATAGAAGGCCCCTCAAATTGATGTCAAAGGTACCTTTTAATATGAGGAGAATTGTTGAGGTATATTACATTCTTTGGTACATGATAATGTACTCCCATGGCATCTTCATGGTACATTTGTAAGTATATAATAGATTAGGATTGAACCTATAGTTTAGAAACTGTAATTTATATTTTCTCATTTTTGTAAGTTTCAATGTGTAGGAAATGAACAAGTATCATGTAAGAGAGCAATATGCAATAATTGCACAAGTATCATGTATGTTAGAGTGCAAGTGTATATTGAGAGAATGTGTACAATTTTTAGGTATGAAAGTGTGCAAATAAGTAATGTGAAGATGTTCGCAAGTGTCCAATATTAGGAGTGAATGTAGAACTATAAGAGTCATGTAGATGTGTGCAAGTGTCTTAGAGTCAAGCATCCATATAGTATGTAAGTGGTAAGATGATGAAACAAGAGTCATGGAATTTATCATAAGGGGAAAAATAGACAAGTAATTGAAGATTCACATTAATACGGATATATTATTGAGATAATACTTCATGAGGCAAATGGAAGAATGATGAACATTTGATATTACATAGTTGTAACAAGGATACAAAGAATAAAGATTGTATATATTTTTATCACTAAACATTTTATAAATTTAATAAATAACATTGTATCTCGTGATGGACCTCATGGTAGATTTAAATGTTAGATAACACGTCGCATAAAACTATTTTTGATATGTACATTTGAGACTTTCCTCACTATAATAGCCATTGGGATAGCACTATATAGGTTTTATCTAACATTTAACATCTGCAAAGCGCCAATACTGTAGTGGACACATATTGTTATGAGGTTCTATAGAGACATAAAAACAACACATAACACTCTGTATTACACACAACATGGCTAAAATACATTGGTAAGAATAAATGCTACAGGAAACATTGTGAGGTAGCCTTGCATACATCCTTTTAGTCCCACATGCAGGATACGGTGACACAATAAGGATTTTATCAATACCGATGCACATTGATACAATTTATTCAGCTAACCCATTGAGGGCACCTCAAATTCTATGTCTCCATATACACATTGACCACACCTTCGATGTTGCATCTATTGGTTTCCTGGGTTGGGGTTTAACCTTAAAAATGTTCCACCATGTCATCCCTTGAAAATTGTGTAATTATTCATTGGAGTCTATGCCTTCGCTGTTATTCGAGTTTACCTTGAAAAATGGGCCATTCCTTTTTATCACCTAGATCCATAAATGAAAAAAAAAAGAATAGCATAGAGATATAAATTTATATTATATAAAAATAAGAGGTAAGAATACAAGATAAAGTGAACACATATGTTTTATCTTTATTTAATTTTAATTTTATCTTTATTTTCATTTTTATTTTTTATTTTTATTTTTGTTTTTATTTTTTTGATTGCTTGTGAATATAACTAATCAAGCAATCACTCAATGCAAAGCAAAACTTCCCATAAACATTCAAAAGTTAATGTGGGTTCCCAAATGTGGGGTAAGTTGTGTGATTTCAACAATAAATGGTGACTCTACTGGAAAATACTCCTAAGCATCCTAGATAAAGAACCCAGTATGGAATCAATAAAACCGTAGATCATAGATATAAATCATTGAGTAGTATTCGAGAAGTATGGGGTTAAATAATTTCAATTGGAGGTAACTACTCCATTTGCTTTAGCTTAGTGTGTGTTCAGTGAATTCCTTCTTTATTCCTGAATCCATCTAAATTCAATCACCTACTTCACAATTAGACTATGAAAAATATTACTTATAAAAATTTACCTTTGCATTGATCCACTGCCAGCCAAGCATCCATAGCTCTGGTGGATATGACCTTGATTTCTTCTAAACCTTGCTCTACTTCTAGCCAAGCATCTATAGCCCCAATAGATATTATCTAAACCACCCAAGAATTTTATTTATTTGCATTTATCTTTTTTATAAGCATTTGATTGCTTTGCAAATATGAGTTATGCCCCTTGTGTTAGAGATCATTTAAGGCTTAAGATGGAGTTTATACAATTTTTTACCTAATCAATAAACCAAAATGATTTCATCCTTTAGGAGTCCAAAAATATCCTTTAAATGTGATTTTACATGTGAAGATTTAGAAAAATATCGTATTACCTCAATATCCACCATCTTAGTCCACAATTGTAGAATAAATACTAAACAATCTAATCTCTTTAGCTTCAATTTCACCTAATTTTAAACAAGTTATTCATATTCAATGACTAAGAATATTTTCAAAAAAGTGATAAATGTTTATTGCATCTACACAACTATACCACAATCTGGAAAACTAAAACCAACATGTTGTAAAAATAAAGAAGCAAAATGTGGAGATAAACCCAAACATAAAATTTAGCCTGAACTTGAATCATTGAAAGACAACAATAAAAACAAACAAAATTTTAAAATGAAAAGCACCTAAACTAAAAAAACAAGTGATGATTAGATCGAAATGGTACACACACACACAAAACTATGCACAAGTGAAAAATAAATAAAACAACAAAGCTATATATCAACAAAACTTTCAGAACCAAAAACCATGTACAAGAGATGAATATATATAAGTGATGGATGTGCTTTCTGTATAAAGTATGAAAATAGTGCTTTAAAAACTTCCCATTGATAGGCAAAGGAATTTTTTCTCCACTTATATTCTACAATCTAAATTCATTCTCACCAAGAATATTAAAAATTTGGTAGGGACATAACCAAAGTTTATAAAATTTATCATGACCATCCTTCTTTTTGTGTGCATTATCCTATAGTAAAACCAAATCAATAATCCTAAAATATTTTGACGTGGCTCTTTTATCAAACCACCTTTTGACAACCTCCTGATGCTTAGTAAAATATTGTAAGGCATATTCTCTCTTTTCATCTAGACTCATTAGGTGAGTAAATCTTACCTCTATTTTATCATCGGTTTCAAGATAATATTTCATAAATTGGAGAGTTTGCAATTTTAGGTTAGTAGGAAAAATGAGATCTTGACCATAAACTAAATGATAAGGATAAGTACCAATGGATCCTTTTGATCTAGTTCTATCCAGCTATAAACCATATTTGAACTTGTTATGCCAATCTTTAGGATTCAATTTCAACAATTTCCTAATTATAGATAATAGGTTTTTCAGCTAAACCATTACCTTGTGGGTAATAATTTGAAGAAAACTTTATGATTACCTTATTATCATAGGCCCATTCTGCAAAATGAAGTGAAATAAAAGTTGAATCATTATCACAAACAATAGAATATGGCATACCAAATCTAGTGACAATGTGTCCTAAAAATTGAATAACCACTTCAAAAGTACAATTCTTAGTGGGAATGAATTCAATCCATCTAGTACAATAATATATGGTAGTTAAAATGTATTTATGGCTAGGCAAAGAATATGGGTTTATAACTCCTAGAAAATCTAAATCCCATTGTGCAAATGGTCTAGCCTCAAATACAAGTTGTAAAGGTATGGCAACATTTCATTCCTTGTTGGTGGTAATATAACATGTATGACAAGACCAAACATGGGCATGGGCATATTTCAGGGACAATAGTAACTAGATCTCAAAATATGATATATTATGGTATTATTTGATCCATGTTCAGTCCCATACTTACCATGAAAATATTTAAGTATTTGCATAGACTCATCCTTACTCAAACATCTAAGGAAAGTTCCTTTGTGATTAGTTCTGTATAACACACCAGCTTTAATCATAAAATTAGATCTTTTCAATCAAAGTGTTCTTCTTTGCATAGAATTAAAGTGATCAAGGCACTTACCATTCAAAATAAAATACACAATATCATTATACCATTCATCCATGGTGATGTATTTGGTAGTGTATTGATGACACACGATTTGAGGATCAATTTTATCAAGAGACTTTATCAAACCTTGACCTCTAACTAGATTCATTAGGTGTATATCTAAATCAAACTCCTACAAAATCACCATCCATTTACCTCTCATTTCTCCTAGTTCATTCTGCATCAATATTATTTTGATAGTTGGGTTGGGTACTGTTGAGTGGTATTTTCACCCAATTGTGAAAGTACACTCTTCCTTAGGATTTGGGTTCCAAATCCCCTCTTGCAAAGAAGTTAAACAAACAACTTCTCCAAGGTCTCCGCTATATTTAGCATTTTGCATATGTGTATTAGTAATCTCAAATAAATATATTCATTTTAAATGCTTGGAACACCTTAGTGATTGCAAGTAACTATAAACAAGGGGCAATGTTGGTTTATTTTACCATGAAACTTTAGTGATTGTTCATTGAACCAAAATAAAGCAAATGTGAGTTGGCCCTCATATGACCACGATGTAGTGCCTTAATTCCTTTTATCTTGAGAGTTTTAAGGTAGATTTTATCTTCTTTATTAAGTCCAAATATGGCTTCTTATCATGAAGATAAAGATAGCTTTCAATATGATCGATAAACTATCCCTCTTTGGTGAAATGAATTTTCACAAAGAAGCAATAATTTATGGCCTTGGATAAAGGGCTTTAAATGTCACTTTAACTTATCCCTCTTAAATGAAATCAAATTTTCATCAAGATGAACAATTAAGTGCTTTGAAGAAAAGACCTTCAATGTAATACTCAAATTACCCCTCTTTCGTAAAATTAGAATTTTTATGAAGAGAGGGTAATTTTAGGCTCAAAATGGAAATTTGTGAGAATGCCATAAAACATAACTCCTTCAATGAAATTGGAATTTTCATGAAGGGAATGTCATCATAGGCTCATGAGTGCAAAACAAAACTGAAAAAATGAAATTCGGCCCAAAAATGGAAACTTTCTATTTTCGGATTTTTTAAAATCTGTAATAAAACAACAACTTCGGTGAATTTTTAAAAATACTAAACAACTCCGAAAATGAAATTTCAAAATGCGTATTGGAAGTCTGAAGTATAACCTACGCAATGGTGAAATTATTTTTGGATTTTGAAATTTTTTAAATGTTTATTTTAATGCCTGAAAATTAAAAAAAAAGTTAAAATTTTTGAAAAAATAAAATGCAGAAAAATGAAAATGAAATGCAGAAAATGTGAAATGCCATAAAACATAACTCCTTCAATGAAATTGGAATTTTCATGAAGGGAATGTCATCATAGGCTCATGAGTGCAAAACAAAACTGAAAAAATGAAATTTGACCTTAAAATGGAAATTTTCTATTTTCGGATTTTTTAAAATCTGCAGCAAAACAACAACTTCGATGAATTTTTAAAAATACTAAACAACTCCGAAAATGAAATTTCAAAGTGCGTATTGGAAGTCTGAATTATAACCTACGCAATGGTGAAATTATTTTTGGATTTTGAAATTTTTTAAATGTTTATTTTAATGCCTGAAAATTAAAAAAAAATTAAAATTTCTGGAAAAATAAAATGCAGAAAAACGAAAATTGAAATGCAGAAAATGAAACACATGATACATTCAGTTTGATGCTATCCTATTCCGGAAAAACCGAAGATGTGAGGTTTTCATGCATGCAACCTAACCTATTGGACTTGCAAAACAAGCACAATCCGGATAAGCTAAGTGTTGGCTCCTAGGGTTTTAAATGAGATTTTTCAGATTTAAACATTAGCATGAAGCAACCAAGAAACTTGCATAAACTCCATTTACAAGCCTAAAATCTGAAAAGGAAAAAAAATAGACATTTAATCTTGCATGCAGAAAATGACTCCTCCTTTCTTGCCCATAAAATGCAACTTTCTGAAAATTTCTGCATTAAAAAAATGTTCATTAACAATAGCAGAATTTCTGGTTTTCCCAAACCAGTCCATGTGGAAGGAAAATATCCATGAAGAAAACCCAGTGCCAAGGCCTTGCCTTCATTCCTGCAATCTTCTCTGAAAAGTTTCCAACCCCTTGTTCCTCATTTTGATGGAGTATTTAAAGTTTCCCAATAAACCTCTTCATTTCTCCTTTGACTCTTGGTTTCCACCTTACCTGCACATAAAACAAAATAGGTGAATTAGCTTTAAAAAACAAACTTTAAAAACAAAATAAATTATGCTAAAAAACATAAAGTTAAACTATAAAAAAAAACAAAAAAACTTTAAATTTAAACTATTTTAAAACATAAACTAAAACGTGGTGAATGAAGCACCATGGCTTCATTCACTACTTTTTATTTTTATTTATATTTTATTGTTTTTACTTTTTTTTTTTTACTTTATATATATAGATATATATATAATCTTTTCACTTTTAAATTTTTTATTTGTTTATATATATAAAAAATATATATAAACTTGTTTTTTTTTCTTTTTAGATTCAAAAAGCTTTATTTAATTATTTTTTTTACTTGCTTTCTCTTTTATTTTAAATTTGATTTAATTAATTTTAAATGTTTGAATTGATTTAATTCAAAGCATTAAAATTAACTAAAACAATAATAATAAAAAATAATAATAATAAGGACGAACTTAACCAATCCACTAGACACTCAAAATGAAACGAAAACACCCAAATACCAAAAATAAAAAGGTGGGTCCCCAATTTTGGGGTACGTTGTGGAGCAGCCACAACAAATGGCGACTCTGCTAGGAAATGCTCCTGAGCATTTCGATGAGAACCCAACCTGAAAACTTTGAAAACTCAAACACAAGCTCCACCGGAGGGGGTGATTTTTTTTTTTTTTTTTTTTTTTTTTTTCTTTGCAAAGGCTCAAACTTTCTAGTACCATGAACAAACATTTTAAAACTGTCAAACCCTCTTAGGACCAAATATGTGTGTACTGAATTAATTTACTAGATCCCAAAGTTGGTTATGTGTCACTACCATCTTGAACCCATGTGCAAGTGTAAGTGAAATCAGAGCTTTGGGGAATAGGATTCCCAACCTAAGCGAGATGGGAATCTAACCCTATCCTTACTACTCTGATCTGGAGTTCATTACCTCATCTTGAACAAAATGATTTAACCTATTATGGATGAAACTGTCAGGCTAGCTTGTCCGTTTGAGCAGTCAGTGGTCTTGCTTTTAGACAAGACATGTTGCCACGCATGAGCATACTCCACTACCAGTCAGGCGTCTATAGCCCCGGTGGAGATTAACCCCATAATCCATGATTTGGCTTTACTTTTGATTTCTTGGACCTTGGGGATGACTACCCATCCTTGCAAGGGACATGTAGTATGATCCTTCCAATCCAATATTAATGATGAAATGAAAATAGAATGAAAATATTTGCTTTGGAATTTCAAGTTCTTGAGTGGGCAAAATAGAAGCTTTGGGGAATCGGATTCTCAACCTAAGCGAGATGAGAATTAGACCCTATCCTTACTACTCCATGAAGGTCAAATCAGAGCTTTGGGGAGTTGGATCCTCAACCTAAGTTTGATGGGGATTTAACCCTATCCTTACTACTCTAATTTTAGGCTTTAAGCTCTATGGGAGTGGTAAAAACCACTGTTTTAAGGATTATGTTGCATGATAGGACAGACACGAAATACTCCTTTCGCCTCACCTTTTCTTTCAAGTATGGTTTTGACCATTTTGCTCAAGATCCTCTTTAATATGTGTAGAACGTGCTTGGTTCAAGATAGTTCGGGCATCGGTTCCCAACCTTAGGATCCTTTTAATATATGTTATGTAATAACCCTAAGAGGATTCGACACCTTTTCAATGATTGTATTTGAAATGTAGATGCAACCGAGATGAAATGTATATGCAATGTGGAATGTAACATGAGATATGGATGAATGCATTGCTCTTTTTGAAATGCGGATGGAGTATACCACCTACTTTGCCATAATTTGTAAAACTGACAACTTCATGCATCACAAGTTCCAAACGATATTCTTTAATGTGTTTGCGATACTCGTGGAGCTTTCTGCAATACAATTCCGATGTTTCATATTCTCTTAGTCTTAGTCAACATTCATAAGGACATAAGTTGACATCTCACTTTTTTTTTTTTTTTTTCAAGACAAACCAAAAGTGTCCAAAGGACCAACACACAACTTAAAACAAAAACCAAAATGCAATCCCAAAAATGAAACATCAAAACACAAACCAAATCCTATATACAAATGTACAATATAATACAAGATGGTGCAAAGTTTGGATTATCATTTTCCCGGATCCCAAACCTGATTAGAATTCTTTAAAAGACATATGATGTGATACGCATACCAAGTTTTGTAGGCATCCAACAAAAACAAGATCAGACCAAACAAAGAAACAAACTTCAACTTGCCCCTCTCACCATACCAATTTGGGTTAGTTTCATTAATAATCTCAGTGGTGGAGATTCAAGTTTTCAAATTGATTAGACAAGGATTGATATTCAATTCTTTTATGTCTATTCTTTAAGATGTCCATTCCGTACTTTGATTCATGGTGTAGAAATAAGCTTTCATTTTCATTCAATAAAGCCATAACATTAATAATATTTGAATCAAACCATTCATTAGGCAAACCTTCATTCGAATTTTGCATGGTGAAACCAAAAAGGTGAGATTTTACCTTTAGCATATTTTCATTTAACCTTACTTGAAAAGGATTTGAAAATTCCTCTTTTCTCTCATGACATTCATCATCCTGTAGCACTTGCTCTTTCTCCATGACTTGTTTATCAAAGGCACCGAACTTAGGTACCCAATTGAACACATGTCCATCCCTTTCAAACCATAAGTCTTGTCTATCTAGGGGTGGGTTAACTAACACATTTCCATGATCAATCACTTGGGTTGTTTTGGGTAACGTGAGATTTTCAATTGGATCATCAATGATATCAAACCCAAATGATTTAGGTTTTGTAATTTTCTCATTTTGAAATGGCATAGTCATTGTAGCACAAGTAAGTGGATCAAGATTTTCAATTTCTTTTCCTTCAAAGGAATCTAAAGCAAATGACTCTCTTTCTTGATTCATGGTTGTAGAATCCTTATCATGTTCCAAAATTTGATGAGATTCGAATTCCTCTTCCAAAACTTTCTCAAATTGTACAAGATTTATAGTATCCTCATGTGAGGAAGCAATTGAGTTATCCTGCATATTAATTGACACAACAAGTTTATTAGAAGATTTAGATTGATAATATTCCTCCCATTTCTTCCATGAATCATAGTAATCATCTTCCAAGTTCAAGTTGTGACGCTCAAGTACTTCTTCTTCATCTTCTGATTCATCAACATGTTCCTCATCCAATTCATCTTCACCTTCCTTAGATGGTTCAGTTATTTCCAAAAGTGGGTTCTCTCTTGAATTCAAATTGGTAAAGCTATCATAATCCAAATTTGTAACCCATGATTCAATTTTATCACAATTTGGAAGGTGTGGATCCTCTTGGTCATCACTTTCGAGAACATCATCCAAAGTGTCTTTCGAGAACAAGTGGTGAAATTCGATTATGTCTTCAACTTCATTTGTTGATTTTCTCTCAAATTCATTTTCAGCCACTTGTGATGGCTTAGGAGCTTCTATAATGGGATCAATTTTTGAATTTCGTGTCATATAGTTGCTCCAATCCTTTGCAAGTACATCTGACCAAATCCTATCCACATAAGTTTGTTCATCCAAATCCTCCTTTTTGGGTAATGATTCTAGATATTTATTTTCCAAAACAAGATGGTGATCATTTGATTCCAACTTCTTGTTACCCATCCATAGAATTTCTTCTCCAAAATCTTCATGCTCTTCAAGACATTTCGAATAGGTATTTACTTCAACGTGAGTCACCTCAAAATCTCTTGTATCACTTGAAGAAGCATAACATGAAACATCATTAAGATCGGCATTATGAATTTTCTTCCTAGGATGATTTGGATGCATACATTGACGTGCTCATTTTTGTGGTGGAACATGCCTACATACCTTCTTAACCACTTTCTTTTGCTCTTTTACTTTCGATACGAACTCTTTGGGTTGAGTGGTAGAAGTAGTAGGATTAGTTGGATTGATATCCACGGACAAAGCTTGAACATTTGTTGCAATAGTTCCATGAGTGACCACATGATTCTCTAATTGAGGCATAGTTGGATGGATGGAAGTACTTGTATAAGCACATGTGGGAGCATAAGTTGGTATGGTAGGATAAAGTTGATTGTAGGGAAAAACATTTGATATCAAATTTTGTTGTGCCCATGCTTGATTTACCATCGAGGCTTGATTGCAAGCCCCTAGTTGTCCTACCATAGTTGATTGCTCCATTCCATAACCTTGTGGCCTCAATTGTTGATCTACAATCATAGCTTCTGTGTAGGCCGATGCAAGATCAGTAACCAAGGGATTCATCCTAACAAACATGGCAAACAATGGATCCAATGCTCGAAAGTATATTTGAAGAGCACCACTTTCCTCAATAGTATAGGGAGAAATTAATCTCGCATAAAGCTTTCAAAACCTCAAGTTGAAACTTCTCACTGGCTCATTAGGTTCTCTTTTGCAAGAAGTAAATTGTTGATATATCGTGAGAGGATCAATGAGTAACCTAAATTGATTGATAAAATCATCTTTCAATTGAGTCCAAGATGTAATAGAACCAAGGGGTAAATTGATGTACCAATCATATGCCACCTCATCTAGGGTTCCAGGAAACATTCTACATGCCACATCCTCATGTTCGACATTCCATCTAACTAGGATATCCACATAGGCTTGAATATGTTCCTCGGCTAATGTTGGACCATTGTGTTTAAATTTGGGCAAACGTTTTTCTATGTTCTTGGGTAAATCATGAGAATCTCCACTAATGTTCAAAGGATTAGCATGTATCCCATACCACGTTCTTGCAGTTGTAGCCATTAATGAAACTCAAAGAATAACTTCAAAACCAATTTGTTAGTCATGAATAAAAGAAGGAACCATGACAAAGCAATATTCTAAAAATGTAAATTAGTTTCTGATTCACCAGATCGCATATGCGCAAGTGAAGAGCATACTCCTAGTGTTGTAGGCTTTTTGATTCACAAGATCGCATTACACGCAAGTGAAGAGCATAATACCGACAACAAATACATTTTAGACAAAATAATTCCTTACAAATAAGCATGAAATGACTAGAAAATATCAAACATGTAACGTATGAATAATCATGTTAGCATCAACCAAGAGATGTATCCATTAAAATCAAATGAAAGTAATTGCATGGAGACAACCTCGTTAGTCAAGACCAAAATTTTTCAAAATCAAATCAAAACACATTATTCCTGTATGAACAATCAAAAGCGTTAGAACAATGCATAGCAATTCATGTCCTCCTTTTAACACTACAAGGTTGTATTGTTAAAAGAGGGCTAAAGATAATAATCAATAGGGCATGAAATATTCAAAATTTAAATCCCTATAGCATTTAAATCACACTGAAATAAACCAATTCAGCCCTCCTTCTAGCGCCAATCTGTTGAGTGGTATTTTCACCCAATTGTGAAAGTACACTCTTCCTTAGGATTTGGGTTCCAAATCCCCTCTTGCAAAGAAGTTAAACAAACAACTTCTCCAAGGTCTCCGCTATATTAGCATTTTGCATATGTGTATTAGTAATCTCAAATAAAGATATTCATTTTAAATGCTTGGAACACCTTAGTGATTGCAAGTAATTGTAAACAAGGGGCAATGTTGGTTTATTTTACCATGAAACTTTAGTGATTGTTCATTGAACCAAAATAAAGCAAATGTGAGTTGGCCCTCATATGACCACGATGTAGTGCCTTAATTCCTTTTATCTTGAGAGTTTTAAGGTAGATTTTATCTTCTTTATTAAGTCCAAATATGGCTTCTTATCATGAAGATAAAGATAGCTTTCAATATGATCGATAAACTATCCCTCTTTGGTGAAATGAATTTTCACAAAGAAGCAATAATTTATGGCCTTGGATAAAGGGCTTTAAATGTCACTTTAACTTATCCCTCTTAAATGAAATCAAATTTTCATCAAGATGAACAATTAAGTGCTTTGAAGAAAAGACCTTCAATGTAATACTCAAATTACCCCTCTTTCGTAAAATTAGAATTTTTATGAAGAGAGGGTAATTTTAGGCCCACAAAATGGAAATTTGTGAGAATGCCATAAAACATAACTCCTTCAATGAAATTGGAATTTTCATGAAGGGAATGTCATCATAGGCTCATGAGTGCAAAACAAAACTGAAAAAATGAAATTCGGCCCAAAATGGAAACTTTCTATTTTCGAATTTTTAAAATCTGTAATAAAACAACAACTCCGGTGAATTTTTAAAAATACTAAACAACTCCGAAAATGAAATTTCAAAATGCGTATTGGAAGTCTGAAGTATAACCTACGCAATGGTGAAATTATTTTTGGATTTTGAAAATTTTTAAATGTTTATTTTAATGCCTGAAAATTAAAAAAAGTTAAAATTTCTGAAAAAATAAAATAAAATGCAAAAAAATGAAAATGAAATGCAGAAAATGTGAAATGCCATAAAACATAACTCCTTCAATGAAATTGGAATTTTCATGAAGGGAATGTCATCATAGGCTCATGAGTGCAAAACAAAACTGAAAAAATGAAATTTGACCCTAAAATGGAAATTTTCTATTTTCGGATTTTTTAAAATCTGTAACAAAACAGCAACTTCGATGAATTTTTAAAAATACTAAACAACTCCGAAAATGAAATTTCAAAATGCGTATTGGAAGTCTGAATTATAACCTACGCAATGGTGAAATTATTTTTGGATTTTGAAAATTTTTAAATGTTTATTTTAATGCCTGAAAATTAAAAAAAAAATAAAATTTCTGGAAAAATAAAATGCAGAAAAACGAAAATTGAAATGCAGAAAATGAAACACATGATACATTCAGTTTGATGCTATCCTATTCCGGCAAAACCGAAGATGTGAGGTTTTCATGCATGCAACCTAACCTATTGGACTTGCAAAACAAGCACAATCCGGATAAGCTAAGTGCTGGCTCCTAGGGTTTTAAATGAGATTTTTCAGATTTAAACATTAGCATGAAGCAACCAAGAAACTTGCATAAACTCCATTTACAAGCCTAAAATCTGAAAAGGGAAAAAAATAGACATTTAATCTTGCATGCAGAAAATAACTCCTCCTTTCTTGCCCATAAAATGCAACTTTCTGAAAATTTCTGCATTAAAAAAATGTTCATTAACAATAGCAGAATTTCTGGTTTTCCCAAAAAACCAGTCCAATGTGGAAGGAAAATATCCAGAAAAACCCAGTGCCAAGGCCTTGCCTTCATTCCTGCAATCTTCTCCGAAAAGTTTCCAACCCCTTGTTCCTCATTTTGATGGAGTATTTGAAGTTTCCCAATAAACCTCTTCATTTCTCCTTTGACTCTTGGTTTCCACCTTACTTGCACATAAAACAAAATAGGTGAATTAGCTTTAAAAAACAAACTTTAAAAACAAAATAAATTATGCTAAAAAACATAAAGTTAAACTATAAAAAAAACAAAAAACTTTAAATTTAAACTATTTTAAAACATAAACTAAAACGTGGTGAATGAAGCACCATGGCTTCATTCACTACTTTTTATTTTTATTTATATTTTATTGTTTTTACTTTTTTTTTTATTTTTTACATATATATATATATTCTTTTCACTTTTAAATTTTTTTATTTGTTTATATATATAAAAAATATATATAAACTTGTTTTTTTTTTCTTTTTAGATTCAAAAAGCTTTATTTAATTATTATTTTTTTTACTTGCTTTCTCTTTTATTTTAAATTTGATTTAATTAATTTTAAATGTTTGAATTGATTTAATTCAAAGCATTAAAATTAACTAAAACAATAATAATAAAAAATAATAATAATAAGGACGAACTTAACCAATCCACTAGACACTCAAAATGAAACGAAAACACCCAAATACCAAAAATAAAAAGGTGGGTCCCCAATTTTGGGGTACGTTGTGGAGCAACCACAACAGGTACTATTGTAAAAATTCTACTGTGTAAAATGTAATGTCTACTATTCTTCATAGTTTTGGAAAGGACATATATATGTTTATCTAGAATAGTGTATTTCAATTATGCATGTTTTAGTGGTGAACTCAACAATGCAATAGAATGTAATAGACTAGACCTAAAACATGCACCATGTTTATCTCAAATGTGAGAGAAGGGATACTTGCTATGGGTGTGATTCTCACTAATGGATAAAGATGAAGAAATACCTGCTAGGATGTATGCTCACAAATGTTTGAATGGAGGCTACCCCTCACTTGTGGCCATGAAGCTATCCTGTATGGGGTGAAATATTTGATTAATTTACCAAAAAGTGAGTGTAACCTTATAGAGGTGTGATGTGTATGTGATATGAGTGAGTGGAGCAAAGCATAGCATATGTGTGTACATGTGTTAGAAAATAAAGAGAATAAATAGAGATGAAAGGAGCAGAAAATGTGTGCATGTGCCTTTCTCAAAGTTTTGAGAAGTAAGAGATGTGTGTAAGAAATTTAGTTATCATATGAATGCCAAAAATTATTTTCATATGGTATCTAATCTATCTCATGAGGATACCTTAATGATCAAAATATTGAGAAAGGAAAAAAGTGTAAGCAAAAAAATATTTGTAGAGAGAAGAAAAAGTGTATCTCCTTTATCTTGATGAAAAGGAGAAAGAAAACATGCAAAGGATAAGGATATATAAAGAGAATAATTATATCCCTTGACAAGGAGAAGAATTTGATGATAATTTTACACTTTTAAGGTCAAGGAATATAAAATAAGAGAGAAATACATGAACAAATGCAATAATAAAAATGCATGGAGATGGGTCCTAGGTTGGGGATTCGCTAGGTATCAGAGCCCTAGTATGAGTGCACTCCATGTGAGATAAAACCTAGCTAGTTTTCATCACTTTCCTTCCTCATAAAGTCCTAAAAATATATGTGATCAAGTACTCATGCAAATATAATCAAGCAACAATACAAATATATGACAATAAAAAATGAAAATGGAACAAAATGTTAGGCAAATCATGCAAAATATGATAGGCAATCATGCAGTATTAAAAATCAAATAAAATGCAATATGAAAACTAATCTAAATGTAATATGAGTAAATTAAAATGTAGAGTCATGCATAGCATCTTTTTAGATGCATTATGCTCATTAGTTCTTTATGTTTTTACCATATCAAGAAGCTAAGTGTTAGGATCCTAATCCAAACTTGGTCGTTATGACAAAGGGGCCTAATCAATTGGGGTAAAAGTTACCTTTTATATCTGAGCAAGCATTATTGTCCCCAACCTCAAAATAATAATTGTGAACTCTCCTAGAATAGGACCATTTGAGCCTATTCTAATAGTATTGAAGATATCCAAGGCTTGAATGCACTTTTCATCCAACAACTCCAATTGGTGCAAATAATTAAAGTGATACTCATCACTGATCGATGGATATTGCAAAAATATGCACAATGAAGGAACCTGTAACTTGAATGGAAACACTACCTCATTCTCATAGATCAAGAAATATAGAGAAGAGACTATGTGAGGTCACACACTGGTATGATATCCCCACAAGGAAGGACAAAATTGGATATGTTAGTAGTCTTAATAACCAACTTTTTAAGAATATTAACCAAAGATTTTTTGGACACTTTGGCTTGATCATTACCCTAAGGATAATATGGAATTGACCACATGTGTTGAATCTTGTATTTAGCACAAAGCTTATGGACATCCTTGTTCTTGAAAGGAGTTCTATTGTCAAAAATAAGTTGAATAAATTCAAGGGGGAACCAAGGTTATCTCATTGCAAAATAGAATTTCAATAGGATAAGGTAGTCCCTCCCCCTAATCACCCCACTCCAAGCCTTGATGATCCAAATATTCAGCATAAATAATAAAGTAATCATCATCATCAAATGGTAAAGGTTGGTTTTTAATGTAGATTTAGCCTAAGCCACATATCCCAGGACAAAAATCAACCTCCAAAGGTTTTTAAATATATTTTTGTTGTGGCCCCAAAACTTTACCGATATATCCTATACTAGATATGATCTACTTAGGAAGTGGATAATAATTGGACATATAACAATGGGCAAAAGAACATTTTATAGGAGAAGGGTTGTTACCACAAATATTTTATTTGAAGGTTGTACTCACAAAGATAAAGGTACATGTGCAAATATGTACAATTTCACCCCTCTTATGAGGTAAACCCATAGTCCTTGGTGAAGATGGTAGCTTGGATAAATATATAAGAGGCTCTTGAAGAAATGTATTGATCTGATATTGTGATGAAATATTGATTAGAGGTTCCTCACTCACCTTTATATTTAAAAGTTGTTTGATAATGTGATATCAGGAAACTAATGGATATAAATTGAGACTAGATTGAGCTTGCTCAATCATTGAAAAATATTAGAATGGATGAGGATCACCCTAGATGGCGATAAGTTGATATTTGATTTTAAACTTGAAATATTGATGAAGAGTAGAAGGGACAACCCTCATCGCATGAATCCAAGGTACTACATAAAATAAGGTACCTAAGATCTTAGGTCCAACCTTAAGGGGGAGGGTTATAATGTCATGTCTCTTGGGACTCACTATTGAATGATTTGATGATAACAACAGATTTAATTAAATCTTCCTCTTTTAATCAAAAAATTTAGAAAAATTGAAAGGTGCCTATATTGAGGGAGGAACCATTATCTATCAAAATTTTCTTGATAAACATTTCCCTTATATATGCGATGATGTAAAGGGAAGAATACCCTCGTAAGTTTGAGTAAGGACTATCATCATCTGAAAATGTGATATGATGTATCCCAAAGGAGCCCACAATATCAACTATAGTTCTAGGGGAAATGTCTTAAGGGACATATTGTTGACTTAGAAGATTCAACAAGGCTTACCTATGAATAGAAGATTTCAAAATTTCTAAGAGGGAGATCTTGGCTAGGGTACTAGCTAACAATTATTGAATGTCAAAGGAGAATTTTGTTTGTTGTTTCAACACTAAGGGTTGGTTTTCTACTCTTGTGCTCCTTTTTTGTTACTCTTCAAAACTAAGGGTGGTTTTGAAGGTTTATTGGATGTAGAACACATATCCTACTAATATCGTTGGGTTGGTTGAGCCTAAGCTTGTTGTCTTATAGTTACTATTATCATACCAACCATGTTATTTTTGTGAGGTGGCACATTATTATATATCACTTGATAAGCTACCTATTGCCCATGATTTGTAGGGGATATTTGAAGATCCCCATGCCTTTATTATTTATGGGTGCTTATTGAGTAGGAAGTTGATTGTTTTTTGGAATATTAGGTTGACAACCCTTGATATTAAGGTGACCTACATCGATTAATCCTTAAAATACTTTTTTAAAACTTTTACATGAATTTGGCATGTGCCCCTCCACTCTATGATATTCAAAATGTTGACCAGGCTTATACCAATAAGTTGTAGTATCATGTTGCCTTATTGGAGGTAACTCAATCATGTTAGCTTCCAAAATTTATTTTAAGACCATCATAAGAGGTTGGTTGAGTCTTGTAAAATTTCATGGTGGGTTTTTTTGAGGTTTGCTAAGCACCATATTTTGCAAAGTGTTAGAAATATTATTAATAGATCTATTATCTGTTACCCCATCGTCAACTGCATGCTTGCTGGAGATTGAATCAGATCTACTCTTATGATCGATTATTTCACCACATTTTTGAAACTTTGCAAATCCAGATTATTGTTGTGCAATATCCCTAGGTTCCCTATGGGAGTGTTATAGGCATGTTATTGAAAGGTAACTTGGACAATATTGGATGTATTGAAATCGTTATGGTATGGGTTATGATATGTGGTATATTTTTGTGAAGGATAACTGATATGTAGTGGAATAGAAGCATGAATGTTGAAATGAGAAGAATGAGGAGGAAATTGAGAATAATATTGAGATGCACTACTAGTTGGAGGAATTTGTAGAATTCTTCCAACATTGGCGGTTGTAGTAGTGACATGTGTTGGTTTATAAAAAGGATTAATATGATGTGAAGATTCAAATAATGGATTGGTGTAAACATTCTAGGGAGATATGGTTGGAGGATGAGATGTCCTAACCTCTTTGATTTAGGCTTCCTCCTCCATAGCCTTAACCAAGACATACTTATGATATTTCATGAAATTCTAGATATGATCATATGATTTGAAGGTGAGGTGTCCATTAGATACCTCAAGAGGATCAAGGTCATCACTAGTTTCTATATGTTCTTCCTCTTCTAGATTGGAATTTTTCCTATCAATCTAATCATCTTTTTAGGGAATCTGATCAGATTCTAAAATATTTTAGTTATTCCTAAGGTTGGGTGCCATTTGGAGAAAGATAAAGGATAGAGGAGAAGGGAAGGATCTAAAACTAAAAAAAAATTACACAAAATAAATTTAAGATGTTTTTAATATTTTTTATTCTATGCAAATAGATTTAATGAATTTTGTTTAAATTTTAAAAGAGAAACAAAATGAAGAGGCTTCCTATACTGGCCACTAAGATGTGTTTTCACATCAAGTTCACCAAATATGTAGAGGGGAAAAATTTATGTACAACATTCAATTCTTGGTTGGATCCACTAAGAGATCAAGTGACCAAGAGGGTGTGTTATATTCTCTACACTTAGGATATTAGGGATTGAAGGGTTCACCAGGAATAGTTTAAGGACTCACTCCAATTATGGGGTGTAATTTTTGATATGTATATTGAACAAGCACATATGTTTGGTATTTTTAAAATCTGAGCTATGGAAAATTAAAGAACAATGTAAGACAAATAATGATGCAAGAAGACAAGAAGCTAACTCTAGTATGATTCTTGGTTTTCCAATGATGACTAAATCCAAACTTGCAATAAAATAAATATTTTATTTTTATAAAGGGTTTGATATAATGCACAAACAAAGTTAACCCTAGAATGCAAATTTTATGCTTTTTCTCTTTTGGATGCCTAGAAATAAAATCAAAATATTTGTATCTTTGTTTATGTTTAAATATAAAATAGACAAAAAGCAAACAAAAAAAAACCTAAAAGTTCATTTAGGACACTTATCTAATCTGGGGGTTGATCTTGGCTTTAATTTACATCCAAAATATCTAAACAATTTTAAACCTATGAAATAGCTTTAAAACCCCAAAAATATTGATTAGCATTTGGGGGCCTGCATAGGGCACTATATGACTGATCTTGGTGGTGCAACAGTCAAGCCCCCTTGGTCATTTTATCTAACCATTCAAAAATGAAATGATATTTGAACTTTGGAATAAGTAAAAGAAAGACAAAATGGACATGTAACAATAAAATGAAATGAAACAGAATGCAGGTGACCAGAAAGCTAAAATGCAAATAATTAACTAGGGTTTTGAAAATTAATTTTTTGGGTCCAAGCTCTAATTAACCAAATTCATGTTCTTTAATGAGGGGGAATGGATTTGTCTTACCAAATTCATACCTTATATGGACAAGGCATGAATCTGGTTTAGATGCACTTTTTGGGTCCTAAAACACCAAAACATATGATGTAAAATAGTGAAAAATAGATCTAACAACTAATAATGCAATGATAAGATGAAGGAAGCAACCCAATATGGTATACCTCTCCAATCGTCGAGAATCCTCCACTTGTTTCCAAGGGCATCCAACAACAAAGCACAAAACAACAAAATAGTATTCCCACAATAGTAGAGCACTTGTTAACATAAACAATGAGTGGGATAAGATGTGTTAATATCTAAAATTCTCAAGTAAATTGATTGCTCCCAATATCTACAAAATATGGGATTGAATTATCTATTTATATGATGTATGAAGGGCTAAAATGTAGGATAATGAAATTTTATCATGGGTAAGGGGCTGATGCTAAAAAGGGCCAATGAGGGGAGGGGATTTTTATAGAAAATTTCCTAAAAATTCAAATTCATACCCCGTTCTTACAGGGTGTGAATTTGGCAAGCCAAATTTGTGTCCCATATGGCTTGGTTGTGAATTTGGAAAGGCTAAGGAAAAAGGATAAAATAAGAGGGGAGAAAGGGCCAAAATTTACACTTATCAAGTTTATATGGCTTCCTAAATATCTAAGGAAAGATTCTTATTTTGACTGGTCAATTTTCCATATCTACAGTTTGTAAGGCTATACAACATATAATTTTTGTGGCTCCATGCATTGCATAATTATGAATGGGTCAGAAAAGTTATGGCAAGAATGGCCAAATAGGTAGGGAGAGACCTAGGAATTCTATACAAATAGGGATGCATAGGAAAACATCGATAAATACTATAAATTTTTGGTGCTAAGGTTGAAGAATTAAAAGAATATTTTTAATATTCCAATGATATTTGCTCGTAATCGTAATGACATCATGTAGTTTGGAAAGCTATAAATGAAATAATCCTTTAGTAAGGTTCTAAATGTGGTCAAATTTTATGCCATATGGATGCCATACTTGTTTAATTGATTTATGAATTAGTGAGTCACTAGGAATCCTCCACAAAAAATACCCAACGAGGTTGTGACTCTCAAGCTAGTTGTAGGCTTTATCAAAATCTTGCATGGGCAAGACTATGTCCAACATAGAGGATTTACCTTGTGGAAAATCCTTCGGATAAACTTCTTGGGTCTATTGACTAGTGCCATGGCTCTCTATAGCTACAACTTCACTAAATAGTGAAGTGATAGCCTAAGAGGTAGTCATAACAAGGGGGAAATCCCCCCACCCTAGGTTGTGTAGTAAGAGCACTTAGATCTCTAATAATATGGTGACTGAAAAAAGAGAAAAAATGCAACAACAACATGTGACCGAAAAAACTTGTAGAACCTCCACAAAATACCTAGCAAAGCCAAATATTTATCGCATGGATTGCAATAATAATTTTGCTTCGTTGATTTTTTTAATAATTAAAAAATAATTTTAATTGTCACGTATTTTTTTTGGTATAAAACTTTAAGAAATTAGTTTAGTTGAAAATTAGATTACATCTCCTAATTTCAGTGGGTTGAAGGATTTTAAACCAAGAGTATGTGAGACTATTCTTCATTACATCTAATCTACTATAGCTATCTATCCAAGAAAAAAGTAACCAAGTAAAAAAAAGATATATAAAACTGGATACAACAAATAGTAAAATCATCAATGGTAAAAATGGAGAAAATATGTTATGAATATCTCTTCTCATTAACACTAAATCATTCATCAATATGCAAAAATATACAACATGCATTCAAATTAAATTCCACAATAACAATTCACACAACAAAAAACATTTAATAATACCCTTGAGGTAGGGAAACATTGTACAATGCCCTTATTGGAAGGAAGTCACTCCACAAGATCTCCAACTCCACGAGCCAAAAATTCTACAAAGAATACTTGATATGACTTCCTTTACAATGGGAATACATCTCTTTTTAGAGAAAAATGTGATGGTTCACTTTCCATGAGTTACAATGTCACCCATGTGGAGGTTCAATATGTTGAGCAAGGTGCAGTGGCAGTATTGTCATTATTGTCAACATAGTGTTGTGATTGCTCCACAACGTATCCCAAAATTGGGACCCACCTTTTTGCATATTTTCCAAGAAGACCGAAGTGGCCCATATGCTAAATATCAAAGGAAAAGAAAAATACCACAAAGAAGAAAAAGTGTCACGATATTGTGACATGTTGCATTTTCGTGGCTGAGAACAACAAGAGGGAGCAAGGAGGCAAAAGTGTCGCGATATCACGACATGTTGCATTTTTGCGATTGAGAACAACAAGAGGGAGCAAGGAGGCAAAAGTGTCGCGATATCATGACATGTTGCATTTTCTCGGCTGAGAGCAATAAGATGGAGCAAGGAGGCAAAAGTGTCGCGATATCGTGACATGTTGCATTTTCACGACTGAGAGCAACAAGAGGCAGCAAGGAGGCAAAGGTGTCATGATATCGCAACATGTTGCATTTTCATGACCAAAAGAGAAGAGAAAGAGCAAGAAAGAAAAAGTTTCACGATATTGCGACATGTTACTTTTTTGTGACTCAAAAAGGGTAGGCAGGCAGCTGAAATAAGAACTATGACAGTGAACGGAAGTCAGTATGGTGGTTACAAGGACCATTATAGAATGAAATCATCAAGTGATCGATATACCGAACGTCATCATTGGTTGACAGGCGGACAGAGTCTACAATGGCAGCACTGAACAAAACGTGGCACCAAGGTGTAAGGTTTATGGTGTAGTGTTCCATGCAAATGACTACAGTCAACGACGAAAGTTTACTTGCGATGGATCAGCACAACCACATAGTAGATATTATTGAAGGGGATGTTTCAATGACGTGGAGAATAAGGACAAAACACTACAAAATAGATATTATTGAAGGGGTCGTTTCAATGACGCTTCAGTTATGAACAAAAAGCCTACGTAGGAAACAAACCCAGGGATTCGAAATCAAACAGAAAAAGACCAAGAGTCGAAAAGAAAAATGTTTCGAGGCCCAAACAAAGAGCCAAAAACAACGAAGAGGCATGGGAAAGCAAAACGAAAGGTTTTGGTAAATGAAACGAAGGGCCACAAAATGGAAACGGAGAGTCACACCAAAAATTTTAAAAAGGGGAAGCAAAGGCATGCATAATGTGGTTGGAAATTTTTCTGTGAGAAGAAAAGATTCATATATGTCATTTTATTATCAATATTGAGATCAAGTGGGTGCTTGGTAGAGGGGTTGGTGCTCCTTTCTGTTGATGCAGATAAATCAGGGGTTGGTGCTCCTTTCTGTTGGTGCAGATAAATCAGGGGTTGGTGCTCCTTCTAGTGGGTGCTGGTAAATTGATTGTAAAGATGGTGCTTTGCAAAGGCTGGATTTGGATGGGAGTCCAAACAGTCATTTTGAGGATGTAGCCAAATTGGTGAACCTTTGTACATCTTATGTTGTGTGATGTTCTCTTGTTACACTTGCTTTATTTGGTTTTAAGTTTTCATTGTTTCGGTTTTAAGAGTTGAAGATTTAAGTTTTAAAGAGCTACACTGATTCACCCCCCCTCTCGGTGTCATTATGAGACTAACAATTGGTATCAGAACCAAGTTTTTGAATAATCTTAACCAGCTAGGGTGATCTTGGAAGTGACACAATGGTAGGTGGTGAAGTCTTCTTATAAAACAAAGCACCATTGTTTGACGAAACTAATTATGCATTTTGGAGACTCAAGATGCAGACATATATTTGTGCTTTGGGATATGACATTTGGGATTCAGTAGATAGTGGATACACAATACCCACCACTTCTCCAACCAATGCTACTGGCAAGAAACTGTTTGAGAATGACTTAAAAGCAAAGAATGATATCATATGCGGATTAGTGGACAGTGATCTGGTAAATATTATGAATTGTAAAATGGCAAAAGAAATATGGAACAAACTAAGGATCATTCATGAAGGAGACGTTAGGATCAAGGAGGCCAAGTTACAAACACATCGAGCTCAGTTCAAACTATTAAAGATGAATGACGATGAGAACATAGATGCATATATGCTGAGAGTTAATGAAGTCATTAATGCGATTAGAGGACTCGGCAAGGAAATCAAATATTTTGTCATCATGAAAAAGGTATTAAGATCTCTTGCCCAAATATTTGATTCTAAAGTTTTAGCTATAGAAGAAGCTAAAGATCTAAATTTTTTTAGTATGGATGAGATGCATGGTTCTTTGACTGCATATGAGATGAGAATAGGAAAATCTAAACCCACAGACAAAGAAGCTGCTTTTAAAGCCCATAAAAATATGAAAGCAAAACAAGAATCCGAGGAAGAAGAGACATCAGATGAAATGGAAGCAAAATTTATTCGAAAACTAAAAAGGGGAAAAATAAAATACAGAGGAAAGTTACTGTTTAAATGTTTCAATTGTGGAGGCATTGGGCATTTTGCAACTAAATGTCCACTTAATGAGAAGAACAAAAGTGATGAAGGATCGCACCAAGAAAGAAGTGACTAGAAGAAAAAAACAAATTTCATAAAAGGCAACTTCAAGAAGAAAATTTTTATCTCCAAGAATGTCAGTTCATCAAAAGACAGCTCCGGTGAGGATTCTGATAAGGAAACATGTGAAGCTCTTTTCATGGCACTCAAAGAAGAAAAAACAAAAAAATAACAAGAATGTGATGAAGAAGAAATTTATGCAGAAGTAAATTTGGAAGAGGAACTAATTGCAGCTCTGGATGAATTGAAGATAAAAAGAAAAAAGAATAAGAAAAATTCAAGAAAGTTTGAGGATGCAAATAAAATCATAACCAGTTTGAAAGTACAGATAGAAGAATCCAAGAAAATATTTGAAGATCTCGAAGTGCAAATAACCATGAAAATAGATTATTGCAGTAAGCTAGAAGAAGAGACTGTTGGTTTAAGGATGCAGATAGAAGAGATGAATCTTAAAATTAGTTGTTATCACAAACATGAAGAAAGTTCTATGAAGTTGGATAAGATCATAATGAACCAAAAGACTATAGGCATCAAATTTGGTTTGGGATTTGACGAAGGAGAATCATAAAATGGATCAAAGGCCATAAATGAAGAATCCATAAAGAATGAAGATAAGAAACAGGTTGATAAAGAAAAAAATACTCATGCAAAAGAAAGTAATAATGCAAGGCACGAAAGGAGAATTGACAATGATGGATTCACCAATGTCACATATCAAAGAAGAAGAAGATTTATGGCTCCTATGAAAACATGGCAAAGACCATAACCCATGTTCAATCATCTCTTTTCTGGTTACTATTTTAAATGCAATGGTTATGGACATAAGATTTCAGATTGCAAGTATAATGTAGGACCAAGGAATTTTACCAATAGAATTTTTTTTTGACCTTTGATAGATTATGCAGTAGAATGTTATAACTGTCATAATTTTGGGCACATTGTAAGAAATTGTCAAAGTACATTTGCATCAAATAAATTTCAGGGAAGAAAATTTCAACCAAAGGGAATGAGACAAAATAGAAAATTTCCCTAAAAACATGCACAAGCTACTAAAAAATAAAAGTCAAAACAAGAGCCCAAAACTGTAATCAAACCAGAGTGGAAAGAAAAAGAGCGACCTAAGGAAGAAAAGGAATCCTTGATCGTACAAACAACATTTAAAGCATAGAATAAATCTGCACCATGGATACTTGATAGTGGATGCTCCAGTCATATGATAGGTGACAAACAGAAATTTGAGAAGTTATAGCAATATGAAAGTGGTTCAGTAAAATTTGGAAATAATGATGGGGCTAAGATAGTTGGCAAAGGTTCAGTTAAGATCAGTGATAGAAAAATCAAGTCAAAAGAAGTCTTGTTTGTGGTTGTTCTGAAGCATAACTTGTTGACCATAAGTCATATTTGTGATAGAGGTCATGAAGTGACTTTTAAGAAGTAGGGTTGTGAATTCAAAAAAGCAAATAGTGGAAATTTGATAGCAACTGGATCAAGGACATCTGGCAACCTGTACACTCTCTTAGAGACTTCAGAAGGAGCTTTCTTGATTGTACAGGAAGAAGAAAATTGGTTGTGGCACAAGAGGCTCGATCATATCAGTTTTGACAATATAGTAAAAATCATCTAAAAAAAGGCAGTAATAGATATTCCCACCATTGGAAAACCATCAAATAGCATTTGTGCTTCATGCCAAAAGGGGAATCAAACTAGAGTCTCATTTAAAACAAAAGAGTACTACACAAACAAACATTTGGAACTAATACATACTGATTTATGTGGACCCATGAGAACGCAAAGCATAAATGGTGACAAATATTTTATGTTGTGTATAGATGACTATTCCAAGATGACATGGGTACTATTTTTGAAGCATAAATCAGAAGATTTTGATATGTTCAAGGTTTTCAAAAACCAAGTTGAGAATCAAACAGGAAAAAGGATTAAATGTTTAAGATCATATAGAGGAGGAGAGTTCATTTTAGAGGATTTTACAGAGTACTATGAAAAATATGGTATTAGGAGACAATTTTCAATAGCCAGGACACCTCAGCAGAATGGTATGGTAGAAATAAAGAATAGAACAATATAGGAAATGACACGAACTATGTTGACTGAGAGCAAAGTAGCAAACATATTTTGGAAAGAGGCAGTCCATACTGCGGTATACATCCAAAATAGGTGCATTTTGAGGACACATGAAATAAAAACTCCTTATGAGTTGTGGTTCGGTAAAAAGTCAATAACAAGATACTTTAAAGTTTTTGGCAGCAAGTGTTACATCAAAAGAACTGAAGAAAACCTTGGTAAGTTTGAATATAGAACGGATGAAGGTATGTTTCTTGGCTATTCATCAAAAATAAAAGCTTACAAATGTTACAACAAGAGGCTAAGGAAAATTGTGGATAGTGTTGATGTTAAATTTTATGAAGGTAAGGAACGAGTAATTAGCTATGAAGAGAACTACCCAATTTATGAAGAGGTTATTGAAGGAGATGAGGAAAAGAAAATGGAAAAGAAACAAAAAATTGACTTAGATGATTCAAACAGTGATTCAAAAGTGGAAGAAAATAAGAAATTCAAAATAGGCAGCTGGCAGAAAGATCATCCTAGAAAACAAATAATTGGAGACCCCACAGTTGGTGTTTAGACAAGAAGAAGAGTAGTAAGTAACTACTCTCTATTATCCAGCATTGAGCCCAAAAATGTTGTTGACACAAGCAAATATGAAAGTTGGATGAAGGCAATAAATGAAGAATTAGATCAGATCGAGAAAAAAAAAACTTGGGAGTTAGTACCAAGACCTGTAAATAAAAATATAATCGATACTAAATGGGTATTTCAAAACAAATTGAATGAAGACGGATAGGTAGTCAGGAATAAAGCAATATTGGTATGTAAAGGCTATGCACAAGTTGAAGGTATTGACTTTGAGGAAACCTTTGCACCAATGGCTAGACTAGAGGCAATTAGAATGTTTCTGGCTTTAGCAGTTTACAAGAATTTTAAATTTTATCAAATGGATGTGAAATCAACATTTTTGAATAGGAAACTTGAAGAAGAAGTTTATATTGAGCAGCCAGATGGTTTCCAACTTGGTGATGATCCCAACTAGGTTTGCAAGTTGAAGAAATCATTATATGGCTTAAAACAGGCACCCCAAGCATGGTATGCAAGGCTAGACAACTATCTTTCTCAACAAGGGTTCAAGAAAGGTATGGTGGATAGTAATTTGTATGTCAAAATAGAAAATGGCCATCTTATTATTCTTGTTGTATACGTAGATGATATCATATTTGGTAGCAGCAAAGATGAGTCGTGTAAAGATTTAGAAAATAAGATGCAGAAAGAATTTGAAATGTCAATTATTGGTGAACTTTCATATTTCCTCGGGTTGAAAGTTAATCAAAATGAGAAGGGCATATTTATTTCTCAAATTAAATATGTGAAAGAGATGCTAAAAAAGTTCACAATGGAGGATTGTAAGCCAGTTAGCACTCCCATGATGACGGGTTGCAAGTTGAGCAAGGATGACAAATCTCCATATGTTGATCAAACCATGTACGAGATCTATGATTGGGAGTTTATCGTACTTGACGACTACCGAGACTAGATATTTTGCGAGCGATATGCATGGTAGCACGATTTCAGGCTAGTCCCAAGGAGACTCATGTGACAGCAGTGAAGAGGATTCTTCGGTACCTCAAGGGTACTATGGAGTATGGGTTATGGTATCCGAAAGGTAAGGACTTCACCCTTATTACGTATTTAGATACAGATTACGCAAGATGTGTAGATGAAAAAAAGAGTACCAATGGGGGTGCATTCTATCTTGGAGACAAGTTGGTCGCATGGCATAGTAAGAAACAAGAGTCAATCTCCTTATCCACAGCAGAGGTAGAATATATTGCAGCAACAATGTGTTGTACGTAGGTATTATGGATGAAACAAACCCTGAAATATCTTGGTATTAACTTCAGTGAGCCAATTTCAGTTAAGTGTGATAACACCAGTGCCATTAACATCTCAAAGAATCTGATTATTCATTCTCGCACAAAACATATTACTATCCGGTATGACTTTTTAAAGGAGAAAGTTGCGAAAGGTGAGGTTAAGTTTGATTTTGTTCCAAAAACAGAGCAAGTAGCGGATATCTTCACAAAACCATTGCCCAAGGAAGTCTTTGAGTACCTTCACAATAAATTGGGAGTGGTCACACTTCCCAAGAATTGACTAGCTATCGGGATCACATTCTCAGGGGGAGCATTTGTGTATTTGTTTATATTTTTTCTCATGTTTGTGATTTTTGCTAAGTGTAATAAATTTTGCCTGAGAATGTTGTGCATGGACTCAAGGGGAGTTTGCAACAACCCTTTAGTATTGTTGTCAATGGGGGAGAAGAGTTACAGGAAATTGCACGTGTGTTGTCAACAATTCCAAAGGGGGAGATTGTTGAGAAAGGTGCAGCAACAATATTGTCATTGTTGTCAACACGGTGTTGTGGCTGCTCCACAACATACCCCAAAATTGGGGACCCATATTTTTGCATATTTTCCAAGAAGACCGAAGTGGCCCATATGCTAAAGATCAAAGGAAAAGCAAAATACCGCAAAGAAGAAAAAGTGTCGCGATATCGTGACATGTTGCATTTTCATAGCTAAGAACAACAAGAGGGAGCAATGAGGCAAAAGTGTAACGATATCGCGACATGTTGCATTTTTGCGGCTGAGAACAACAAGAGGGAGTAAGGAGGCAAAAGTGTTGCGATATCGCGACATGTTGCATTTTCGCGGCTGAGAGCAACAAGAGGGAGCAAGGAGGAAAAAGTGTCATGATATCGTGACATGTTGCATTTTCGTGGCTGAGAGCAACAAGAGGGAGCAATGAGGCAAAAATGTCATGATATCACGACATGTTGCATTTTTGCGACCAAAAGAGAAGAGAAAGAGCAAGAAAGAAAAAGTATCGCGATATCGTGACATGTTGCTTTTTTGTGACTCAAAAATGGCAGGCAGGTAGCTGAAATAAGAAGTGTGACAATGAACAGAAGTCAGTACAGCGGTTACAGGGGCCATTATAGAATGAAATCATCGAGCGGTGGATATACCGAACATCATCATTGGTTGACAGGAAGACGGAGTCTACAGTGGCAGCACTAAACAAAACATGGCACCAAGGTGTAAGGTTTATGGTGTAGCATTCCATGCAAACGATTACAGTCAACGATGAAGGTTTACTTGCGACGGATCAGCACAACCGCGTAGCAGATATTATTGAAGGGGTCATTTCAATGACATGGAGAATAAGGACAAAACACTACAAAATAGATATTATTGAAGGGGTCGTTTCAATGACGCTTCAGTTATGAACAAAAAGCCTACGCAGGAAACAAACCCAGGGATTCGAAATCAAACAGAAAAATACCAAGAGTCGAAAAGAAAAATGTTTCGAGGCCCAAACAAAGAGCCAAAAATAACGAAGAGGCATGGGAAAGCAAAACGAAAGGTTTTGGTAAATGAAACGAAGGGCCACAAAATGGAAACGGAGAGTCACACCAAAAATTTTAAAAATGGGAAGCAAAGGCATGCATAATGTGGTTGGAAATTTTTCTGTGAGAAGAAAAGATTCATATATGTCATTTTATTATCAATATCGAGATCAAGTGGGTGCTTGGTAGAGGGGTTGGTGCTCCTTTCTCTTGGTGCAAATAAGTCAGGGGTTGGTGCTCCTTTCTATTGGTGCAGATAAATCAGGGGTTGGTGCTCCTTCCAGTGGGTGCTAGTAAATTGATTGTAAAGATGGTGCTTTGCAAAGGCTGAATTTGGATGGGAGTCCAAACAGTCATTTTGAGGATGTAGCCAAATTGGTGAACCTATGTACATCTTGTGTTGTGTGATGTTCTCTTGTTATACTTTCTTTATTTGGTTTTAATTTTTCATTGTTTCAGCTTTAAGAGTTGAAGATTTAAGTTTTAAAGAGCTACACTGATTCACCCCCCCTCTCAGTGTCATTGTGAGACTAACACAATTTCCATGAGTTACAAACTGCATAATAATATGAAAATATTCCTTGATGGTAACATATGCAATTCTATGATATTATTTTTCTACCTATTTATAAATTGACATGTGACCTTATTAAATAAATAATGGTTACATAAATAACTTTTACATCATAGCAAGTCCTCATTATCCAATAATTCATACTAGTACACAATACAATATTAAATTATTAAATATCTATCTTGGGTACCTAACATATATATATTTTTATTTTTTTTAGCAAAAAACCCCTTGTGGAGCCGCCTTGGTCTGAGAGACCACGAACAGGGGGTACTACACCGTCAAAGTCACCCGGGGTCGCACCCGAACCCTGCCCGCACCAACATTATCAATTGGATTTTAGATACCCAATTCAGCTTTTTGGTAGGGTGGAGATTTGAACCTGGGACCTCCCTTGGAGGATTGCCCTCTCCTCTCCAACATATTATACCCCTTAAAAAAATGTATTATCCTCAAAACATAATAAGAAACTAAATATTATGTTATTATAAGCAACAATGACAACTTATATCAGTCTTGAGTATCCCTCCATCCAAGTGAAATCTTGATTGGTGGTAGTTTACAATGTTTCCAAGTTGTGCTTGTGCCACTTGAATTTCCATAGTGTTTTTCCTATGGTTCCATTTATGTCCATTGTAGTTTCTTTGTTCCTCTATGCATTGTCTATATTTATGTCTCTCATGGTGGCATGGATGTCATGTACTACAAACATAACCTATTCTACTTTTCTTGGCTCTTATTTCTTGCTTTCTTTAGTTGGTTTATCCATTGCTTTTACTTCATTGATTTTTTCTACTGCTTCCTCCTTTGATTCTATTTTAGTTTCTTTACTTTATTACCCTACAATAGCTATCTATTTTTTCTTACACTAAGAAACATCTTACAATGTTATCTTCTTCCTGTACCATAACTTCATGAACCTCTTTTGCACATAGTATTAATAGTACCCAAAGAATGCAACCAAGGGTAACTAAGAATAATATCTAGATAAGCCATATCAATGGCATAAAAATATGAATGTAGAATATATGTATCCATGGGAATACCTAAAAAATCTAAATATCTTAACCCTCAAGCTTTATGTCTTTAATTTTGGTTGTTGAAACTTGTAAACTATTATCCAAGTCCCTACTAATGAAGTTATGCTTGTTGCTAAGGTTTATGGAGACAATGACATTTTTTCTTTTGGATGCAACCATGAACTTGCAAAATAAATTTTTTATATTCAAATAAATATTTTTGAACATTGTTTGGCACCAAAGGTGTGATTTTCTTGGCCTATCATTTTTCTTCCATCTCTATTTGTTTAAAAATGCAACTTCAAATTCTTCTCTTGTGTTTATATTTTTATAAGCATGCTTAAAGTACTAAAACTAAGAATAAGCTTCTCCTCCCAAGTGAAACACAATATTCACTTTCCATTCTATCTTATAAAAATTTAAAGAAATTTCTTTCCACTTTATCAACCATTCCCTAGCATCACTATACTTATTTCAAGTGAATATACATAATTCCATGACCTCAACACAATTTGTTTTGAAGTAGCTAGGATTTTAAATAACCAAAATTTTACAAAAATGAAATTTCATATATCTCATATATTCCCTTCTTCAAAGTGCAATTGATTTTCTTACCCAATTTGAGAGTGATGAATTTTTCCTCTATATAAACTTTCTATATAGCCCAAAAATAACCTCAAAATCTCAAATTCAAACAACTATAACTCTCTCAATACTTATCAAAATTTCATAAGTGAGCAATTTTGTTTATAGTACTAAAAATAATCTACATATTGGTACAAAAATCCTTTGAAAATAATTGCTAAAATATTTTTTTCTTTTGAAAAAAAATCATAGCCAAAAATAACACAAATATCTCAAATTCAAATAGTTATAACTTTATTAATACATATCATAATATAACAAATGAGCAATCATTTTTGTAGTACTAAAAAATATTTACATAATGGAGTAAAAACCTTTTAAAAATAACTATTGAAAGAAAATATATGGCTCTCACAAAAAGTGATGGTTTTTCTAAAAATATACCCTAGCTCTACAAAAATAGCCCCAGTTTTCCATATTCATTGCTCTTATACCTAATGTTACGAAACTCTCTTCTCATTAACAATAAATCATTCACCAATATGTAAAAATAGACAACATGCATCCACAATAAATTTCATAGCAACAATCCATAAAATAAAATAGAGATTGATAATACCCTTAAGGTATGACAACACTGCACAATCTCCTTATTGAAAGGAAGCCACTCCACGAGATCTCTAGCTCTATAAGCCAAGACTACTACACATAATACTTATATGACTCCTTTTACAATTGGGGTACATATCTCTTTATACAATAATGTGATGGTTCACCTTCCATAAGTTACAAGATCATCCATGTGGTGGTTCACCTTCCATGAGTTACAAAGTGCATACTAGTATGACAATATTTTGTGACAATTACTTATGACAATATTCCCTAATAGTTACATGTGCAATTCTATGAGATTATTCTCATACCTATTTTTAAATTGACACATGAACTTCTTTATGGAATAATGGTTATATAAATAACTTTTACATCATAACAAGTCCATATTAGCCAATAATTCATACCAATATATAATACAATATTAAATTCTTAAGTACAAATCATGGGTACCTAAGAAAAGAGTTTTTTTAGTTCTGTGATGCCACCATCTGAGAGGATATCCATAGCAAGTGAGGTCTTCTCAATCAAGATTTGAGATAGTCATAACATCTTCCATCCACATTTGATCTCTAAAAATGTGTATGAACTCCACTATCTCAAAGTGTTGGTGGGTAATTTAAATTTACACAAGTATTCACTGTATTCTCCAATCTATATTTTTTGCTTGCTTGGTCCTTTTAAGCGATCAATCATAAATTGGTATTCTAATTCAACCTGAATTTTCATCCATCCCATAGTTAAAGCCTACTATAATCCCCTTAAGATGGCATATCCCTCTACCAGGTTATTTGATAAGACCCTTAGGATTTTTGTGAAGATAAAAGTAGGGCCACCATTCGAGAGGTGACCTATTCCCCCATACTTGCTTTTTCTAGATTTCCCCTTGAGGCTCTATTTGTATTAATATTACCTAGTCCCTCTAGAGAAGGTTTCCATTTTCTAGTTTTGATTACTTGTACACAATTTGGATTACCCTTTTTATATGACCATCGTTGGAGATACTTTTAATCTATATATTATCTAAATCCACTTTGGTTAGGATTTTGAGATGCTTTTAGTAGGTATTGGATTTACTTCCTCATATTGGTTGTGATCCTTTGCCAAAAAAAATGGCTATCTCTGTACTCATGGTTGAAGATACAATTATTTCTCTCATTCCACAAATTCCACAAAAGGAGACTTATCCCCACCCAAAAAATCTGCTAAATGGATTGGTCAATTTCTTCCTATTTAGGCCACTCCCTCCAAAGTTGTTCTATAGAAGATATCTCAAACCAACGGATCCCTAACAAAATTGCCATATATTTTCATAGTTTAACTATCATGGATCATTCTATAAAAGGATGAGAGATCATTTCCTCAATCACCTAGTACATCTCACATCTTATAGACCTATGCACCCCTCTTTTCATCAATTGTTCCCTTGTGGGCACCCTTTTATGAAGTAGCTTCCAAATGAAGAATCTCACTTTGGACCCAAGGTCTTATGCCGATAGCTCCATAAATATATCGCTTAACGTGATTAGGATACTCTAGTAGAAGGTTAAATATCTAGAGATAACTATATATTCACTTTGATTTTTCCCAACCCATATAAAAATATCATTCTTTTAAGACCATACAAATTATCTTGTCTAAACGGTCTTATAAATTTTATTTCTTTGATCATTAGACAGTTGAATTGACCAATCCTCTATTAAAATGCATTATCTTTATATATCTCAATTATGGCTTTGAAGTTTACAATATTTAACTACTTTACCCCATCATTTCTATGTAAATTTTTCATCAACAATATTCAAATCAAAAATTAAGTTATTAGAGGAAGATAACCTACTTTAATACTTAATACGTACTATCTAAACTTAAATGTAAAATCTTAGTTAACAAAAATAAACAAAGCAACTATATTGAAACCGTTACATTATTTCATACCCATACAAAATAATTAAGCCGTGGGTAGGTGGGACGTTTAATTGACTGACTTATTTTTTTAAAGTAACGTGTGCACTAGTAATTTGTCCTTTGTAACTGTCAACGTGAAACTTTGGCTCAGCAGAGTAGGATTTCCCCGTTTTGTTGTAGGTCACCCTTCCTCTCCCAAAATTAGAAAACATATACATGCCTTCTTTTTGTTTTGTATCTATATATTCATGTCACAATTCTACAACAATTAATTAAAATAAGTTGCATACCCTCCTTTAGACGGCAACCGTCCCCTCGGCCTTCGAAAAGCCACATATGCAGTCTTGAAAAATAACACAAAATAGAGATAACTATCTTCTGTATCCAAAATCTAAATTTTTCAATAAACTAAAAAAGCATTTAATAAAGTAACTTTAAAAAAACCTAATATTTCAATTTCATACCAGGAAGAGAACAAGCTTAAGGATTTAAGGCTTCCTCCTGAAAATGCAACCATAAGTACAACATCAAGTCTTTGCCGCCTTCATCAAGTCTCTTGTAGCTTCGGTAGCTCTCTGCGATTCCATTTTCGTTTTTTCAATGGCGGCTGGTAACGAGAATACTGGAAATGGGAAGCATCACATAGTGATGCTGCCGTTCATTGCCCAAGGCCACATTACTCCCTTCCTCAGCTTTTCCTTACTCCTCGCCAGGCGAAGCGGATTTACTGTTACCATCGCCACGACCCCACTCAATATTTTGTCCCTGAGAAGCAAGATTGAAACTGCTCCAGGGTCGGAATCCTTGGACATCAGGCTGGCAGAATTACCTTTCTCGAGCGCCGATCATGGACTGCCTCCAAATACTGAGAATACCGACTCCCTTCCTCCCCATTTGATAACTCGCTTGATGATATCTTTTGCGGAGGTGCAACCCCATTTGGAGGAGCTCATTCGCAGGATTTTTGAAGAAGAAGGAGGCCGTCCCCCGCTGTGTATAATCAGCGATATGTTGTGCGGATGGACGCTCGACGTCGCACGCAAATTCGAAATACCCAGAATTACGTTGTTCACTAGTGGAGCTTCGGCCATTGCTCTTGCCTATTCTTTGTTCCTTCACCGCAGGCATTTGGAAGCCCAATCCGGAGAGGATGTAACTCTGCCGGATTTACCCCATATTTTTTTTCATCGCTCTCAAATCTCTGCGTTCTTAACAAACCCCGGCGAGTCTCAAGACGATGGACGTAATTCTGGACGTTTTTTTTCTGAGGGGACAAAGAAGAATCTCAACGGCTGGGGAACATTGTTCAACACCGTGGAAGCAGTCGAACACCGCATGCTCCAGCACATGCGAACGACGAACGGGAGACTGGTTTGGTCGGTGGGTCCATTATTTCTCCTCGCTTCTCTTGCTCCTTGCCAGGAAGTGGAAACATCTGCCGCTTGTTTAGAGTGGCTGGATTCCCACCCGCCCGCATCGGTGCTGTATATTTGCTTCGGCTACCAGGCATTTGGGGGCCCAATCTGGAGAGGATGTAACTCTGCACTGGGACTGGAATCCGCAGGGCGACCTTTCGTTTTGGTCGTGAAGCCTCCCTTGGGATATGAATCGACGGCGGACTTCTCTGGAGATATTCTGCCGGATGGATTTGAGGAGAGAATGGAGAAAAAGAAACAAGGTCTGATTATTAAGGGATGGGCGCCTCAGACGAGGATATTGTCCCATCCTTCAACCGGAGGTTTCATAATCCACTGTGGATGGAACCCGTTCGTGGAGAGCCTGAGCCACGGGGTACCTGTTCTTGGGTGGCCTTTTGTTCGAGACCAGTGTCATCCGAGGCTACCTGAAAAAGCCAGAGTCAATGAATGAGTCATCCACAACGATACGATTTTGAGGATTGATAAGAACGAAATAGATCAAATTTTGTTGTACTCCAATTCAAATCGAATCGAATAGAATACCAACCTTAAATGTTGCAAGAGAATGGTTAGAATCTTGATTAGTATATGTTTTTGACGCCGTCAGCGTTGTCGATAAAGCTGCAAGGACATTCATGCCCGTAAATATACGATGGGATTAAAAAATACGCACAGTTTTAAGCATAATGCAGTACCGACCATTATTGCTTTTCTGATGCGCATCGCCATGAAGAGGTTTCACGTACCGATCAGCAGCCATTGATCGGGGGTGCAGCTATGCCAATCTGCATACAATCAATACAATACATAATCCATTACAATCATATTCTGTTTCGAGTTGGCGGGAAATGAACAAGGCAAAGTAGGGAGGCAAAAATACCTAGTCTTTTTGCATGGGAATGCATATTATAGCTGAAGACCATCGACTTTGTTTATCTTACTTGAAAACCATCCCGAAGACTTAGAATTGCAAACTAAACGTAACGGCGAGCAGAAAGCTTGGGCCGATTCCACAGAATAGATATGAAATAAAGACAATTTATTCACGATCCTGATGTGACTCTGTCCACGCATATGCAAATATATATAAGGGCCTGCAGCATAATTTTGAGAGATGCATACATCACATTCCCATTATTCACGTCACCACAACTGTACAGGCCTTTGATTTGGGGAAAGACTTTTTCTATTCATTTCCTGTCCCCCTGACCTGTTTAGTCGAATATTTAAAATGGTGTCCCCATTGGGCCACGGCATACTTTGAATTTCAGCGCCGCGCACAGCATACTTTGAATTTCAGCGCCGTGCAGTTCACAACAAATTGGCCCCTCTGATTCCAATTTGTACTCTTGCTTTTGAATAAATTGCCTATACATTGATTCCTGGGTTGGAAAGCTAGGGATTCCATCGTAAAGTAAGATGGCAGGCCAACTAATCCCATGAGTTACAAGGTGATCTATGTGATGGTTCACCTTCCACGATGCACAAGTGCATAATAATAGTTTTTGACAACTACTTATGACAATATTTTTTAAATAGTTTTTTTTTTTTTTAATTTACACGATGGAATTGGTAGTGGTCACAAATTCGGGCAGGCTGTTCGGTTTTTTATGGCCACCATAGTATTATGTGTTGTTCATCTCGAAAGTCGCATACATATCTTCGTGCAGTATGCCGCTATAACCACCATGCCATAATCATTTTAAATCTTTTATGTCGTTAAAACCACTAGGAATGGGACAAGCGTTCATTTTGACAAGGTCTGAGATTTAAACCTTGGACCTCTGCCCCATTAAAAAGAAAAAAAACACACAAGATCTTTAGAAGGGTCTGGACCCCTATCAACAAGTTGGGCATAGGAGGAATGGAGCCCTGTCAACCTCTACCAACACATAGGATATTCTAGACTAAGCCATATATCTGCAGGGTTGAGGCATGGAGAATGGAAGTTGGCTCGGCCTCTACCAGCACCCAAGACCTTTACCACTACACCACAACAAACATATCATACCAATATTCTTTAATAGTTACATATGCAATTCTATGAGATTATTCTCCTACCTATTTCTAAATTGACATGTGGTCTTATTTAATGAATAACTTTTATATAAGTAACTTTTACATCATAGTGAGTCCACATTAGCCAATAATTCATACCAATATACAATACAATATTAAATTATCATGTACCTATCTTGGGTACCTAACAAAAGAGCTTACTTGGTTTTCTGAAGCCACCATATTGAAGGATATCCATAGCAAGTGAGGTCTTCTCAATCAAAATTCCAGATAGCCATCATATATGCCATCCTCTTTTGATCTCTGAAGACATATATGAACTCCATTGTCTTAAAGTGTTGTTGGATCATTTATGTTTGTTCAAGTATTCACTACATTATTCAATGTACATTTCTTTGCTTACTTGGTCCTTTTAAGTGATTAATCATAATTTAAGATTCTAATTTAGATTGAATTTTCCTCCATCCCATAGTCAAAGCCTGCTATAATCCCCTTAATATGACATATCCTTATACTAGGTTATTTGATAAGACACCTAGGATTTTTGTGAAAATAAAAGTAGGGTCACCATTCAAGAGGCAATTTATTCTCCCCATACTTGCTCTTTCTAGTTTTCTCTTGAGGCTCTATTTGTATTAATCTTACGTAGTCCCTTTAGAGGAGGTTTCCATTTTCTAGTTTTGATTACTTGTACACAGTTTGGATTACCCTTTTTTATATGACCATCGTTGGAGACACTTGTAATCTAGATATTATCTAAATCCATTTTTGGTTAGGATTATGGGATGATTTTAGTAGGTATTGGATTTACTCCCTCATATTGGTTGTAATCCTTTACCAGAAAAAGTGGCTATCTCTATACTCATGGTTGAAGATACAATTATTTCTCCTTCCACAGATTCCACAAAAGGAGACTTATCCCCATCCAAAAATTTGGGTTGGTCTATTTCTTCTTCTTTAGGCCACTCCCTCTAAAGTTGTTCTATAGAAGATATCTCAAACCAACGAATGCTTAACAAATTTGTCATATATTTTCATAGTTTAACTATCATGGATCATTCTATAGAAAGATGAGAGATCATTTCCTCAATCACCTAGCACATCTCACATCTGAAAGGTCTATGCACCCCTCTTTTCACAAATTGTTCCCCTATCAACACCCTTCTATGAAGTAGCATCCAAATGAAAAAGCCCACTTTGGACCAAAGGTCTTATTCCCATAACTACGTGAATGTGAATATGTCGCTTAACGTGATTAGGATACTTTGGTAGAGGGTTAAGTATCTAAAGATAACTATATATTCACTTCAATTTTTCCTAACCCATTTAAAAATATCATTCTTTTTTAGTCCACACAAATTATCTTGTCTATATGATCTTATAAATTATATTTCTTTAATTATTATAGAATTGTATTGATCACTCTCTATTAGAATCCATTATCTTTTATATCTCAACTATTACATTGAGGTTTACAGTATTTAACTACTTTACTCCAATTATTTCTATGTAAATTTTTCATCAACATACCTTTAGTAAAGGAAGATACCCTACTTTAATACATAAAACCTACTATCTAAACTTAAATGTAAAATCCAGTTAACAAAAATAAAAATAAACGAAGCAACTATATTGAAACCATTACATTATTTCATACCCATACAAAATAATTAAGCCGTGGGAAGATGGAACGTTTAATTGATTGACTTATTGCATTCAAATAATGTGTGCATGACTGGCAATTTGTCCTTTGTAACTGTCAACGTAAAACTTTTGCGGAGCACAGTTGGACATCCCCGATTTGTTGTAGGTCACCCTTCCTTTTCCAAAATTAGAAAACATTTACGTCTTCTTTTTGTATCTATATATTCATGTCACAATTCTACAACAATTCATTAAAATAACTTGCATATCCTCCATTAGATGGCAACCGTCCCTTCGCCTTCAAAAAGCCATATATCCAGAGTTGAAATATATGACAAAATAGAGTGATAACATTTAATAAAGTAACGACCTACCTATTCATGTCACAATTCTACAACAATTCATTAAAATAACCTGCATACCCTCCATTAGACGGCAACCGTCTTTTTGGCTTTCAAAAAGCCATATATCCAGGGTTGAAATATATAACATTTAATAAAGTAATTATTTACTTATGTGTTATAGATGAGTTGGTGAGTAGGGTAATTTTTCAAAGAAGTTTTTGGTTCGAATTTTATTCTATGAGTACTCAAAATTTAATTGATAATTATGGTGCGGTCAAAAACCTGACCTTTGATAATTTCTTATATATAAAACCTCTAATTTTGATTTCTTAAACTAAAATACCAAAAAACTTTTTATTAAACTAAAAAACATTTAATAAAATAAATTTAAAAAAACCTAATATTTCAATTTCATACACGGAAGAGAACAAACATAAGGATTTAAGGCTTCCTCCTTGAAAATGCAACTATAAGTACAACATCAAGTCTTTGCGGCCTTCGTCAACTCTATCGAATCAACTATATCGAAACCGTTACATTATTTCATACACATACAAAATAATTAAGCCGTGGGAAGGTGGGACGTTTAATTGATTGACTTATTTCATTATAATAATGTGTGCATGACTGGCAATTTGTCCTTTGTAACTGTCAACGTAAAACTTTTGCTGAGCACAGTAGGACTTCACCGTTTTGTTGTAGGTCACCCTTCCTTTTCCAAAATTAGAAGACATTTACACGTCTTCTTTTTGTTGTGTATCTATATATTCATGTCACAATCCTACAACAATTCATTAAAATAACTTGCATACACTCGATTTGACGGCAACCGTCACTTCGGCCTTCAAAAAGCCATATATGCGGGGTTAATATCTGACAAAATAGAGTAATAGCCATACATGCGGGGTTAATATCTGACAAAATAGAGTAATAGCAGTTAATCAAATGTTTTTGATTTGAATTTTTACATTATCAAAAGGATATTTAGTACCTAAAATGCAATTGATAATACTAGTGCAATCAAGACCATGGCCTTTCAAATAATCGGTCTAAAATCCCTTGATTATAATTTTTTAAGAACAAAATAACCTTATAAAACCTAATATTTCAATTTCATAGAAGGAAGAGAACAAGCTTGAGGATTTAAGGCTTCCTACTTGAAAATTGAACTATAAGTACAACATCAAGTCTTTGTGGCCTTCATCAACTCTCTTGTAGCCTCGGTAGCTCACTGCGATTCCATTTTAGTTTTATCAATGGCGGCTGGTAACGTGAATAATGGAAATGGAAAGCATCGCATAGTGATGCTGCCGTTCATTGCCCAAGGCCACATTACTCCCTTCCTCAGTTTTTCCATACTCCTCGCCAGGCGAAGCGGATTTACTGTTACCATCGCCACGACCCCCCTCAATATTTTGTCCCTGAGAAGCAAGATTCAAACTGCTCCAGGGGCGGAAACCTTGGACATCAGGTTGGCAGAATTACCTTTCTCGAGCGCCGATCATGGGCTGCCTCCAAATACTGAGAACACCGACTCCCTTCCTCCCCATTTGATAACTCGCTTGATGATATCTTTTGCGCAGGTGCAACCCCATTTGGAGGAGCTCATCCACAGGATTTCTGAAGGAGAAGGTCGTCCCCCGCTGTGTATGATCAGCGATATGTTCTGCGGATGGACGCTCGACGTCGCACACAAATTCGAAATACCCAGAATTACGTTGTGCAGTAGTGGAGCTTCGGCCGTTGCTCTTGCCTATTCTGTGTTCCTTCACCGCACGCATTTGGAGGCCCAATCCGGAGACGATATAACTCTGCCGGATTTGCCTCATTTTTCTCTTCATCGCTCTCAAATCTTTGCGTTCTTAACAAACCCCGGCGAGTCAGAAGAGGATGGATGTAATTCTGGACGATTTTTTGTTGAGGGGACAAAGAAGAATCTCAACAGCTGCTGAACATTGTTTAACACCGTGGAAGCAGTCGAGCACCGCATGCTCCAGCACATGCGAACGACGACCGGGAGACTGGTTTGGTCGGTGGGTCCATTGTTTCTCCTCGCTTCTGTTGCCCCTTGCCAGGAAGTAGGAACATCTGCCGCTTGTTTAAAGTGGCTGGATTCCCACCAGCCCGCATCCGTGCTGTATATTTGCTTCGGCTCCCAAAACAGGATCTCTGTGGGAAATATCAAAGAGCTTGCACTGGGGCTGGAATCCGCAGGGCAACCATTCGTTTGGGTCGTGAAGCAGATATTATGCCGGATGGTTTTGAGGAGAGAATGGAGAAAAAAAAACAAGGTCTGATTATTAGGGGATGGGCGCCTAAGACGAGGATATTGTCCCATCCTTCAACCGGAGGTTTCATAAGCCACTGTGGTTGGAACTCGTTCTTGGAGAGCCTGAGCCACGGGGTACCTGTTCTTGGGTGGCCTCTTGTTGGAGACCAGTTTTTGAATTCCATGCTTGCGGAGGAGTTCGGAGTGGGTGTGGAAATGGCCAGGAGTTTGGATGCAGAAGTGAAGAGGGAAGACGTCGAGAAGAATGTGAAGATGTTGATGGAAGAAAAGAAAGGGATGGAGATGAGAATGAAGGCGATGCAGATGAAAGACGAAATTGTTAGAGCCGTCTACGAGGGGAAGACTGAGGAGCAAAAGGGGTCATCTATCCGTGATATTGATGATATGATCGACAAGCTTATCTGCAACTACAAGCGTCGTATTGTTAGCGTACTTAATTGTTTATTACATTATTAGTTAGTGTTGTTGTAACTACGTTAGCTATGTTAGCAACTCGTTACAACTACTGCTATTTTCTTCCTTGATAGTTCTGAAACCTCCAGACTATTTTAAGGACTACACTGTATTATTTATTGATTGCATTTCAATGGAATAATGTTCCGTATTCTTACATGGCATCAAAGCCAGTGGCGAGAAGAGAGGCTGGGGAGAGTACGCAGTTTATTTTCTGAAGCGTGCTGTGTTTTTTTTTTCTGCTGGGAGGAGGAGCTGTGTCTGGCTAAGAATTTGCGATGCGATTTTTTTTAAAATCACGCCATCGCGTGATTATTTTTCCAAAAAAAAAAAAAATTACGCGGGACGCAGACATCCCGCGTCCCGTAGCCCCTCCCCCCAGACACAGCTAGCGGACTGCGCAGAGGGAGCAGCTAGGTACAACCGCAGACCTGCGCAAAAACGCGTCCAGCCTGGACGCGTCTGTCGCTGCAGACTGCGCAAACGTTACAGCCTGCGCAGTCCTGCACAGAAACGTGTCCAGCGTGGACGCGACTGCGCAGACGTCTGCAGCCTGCGTAAGGCGTTGACGTCTGCGTCAGCCTTGCGCAAGGGGGAACAGCCTGCGTAGACGTTGACGTCTGCGTCAGCCTTGCACAAGGGGGAATAGCCCCCCCTCCCCCGTTAAGCCGCAGGCAGCGGACACGTAGGAGGAGAGCCGGCCACCCCCCCCGTTGAGGTCGTTGGTCGCGGACGCAGGAGTGGAGCGAAAAGCACGCGGACGCGGACAGGCGCAAGGTCGCGCAGAGGGGGTACGACGCGCTGCAGAGCTGCAGGCGGACCCCGCGCGGGTATAATTTAAAAAAAAAAAAAAAATACCCCGGCGTGAGCAGCGAGGCCAGCATCCAGTCGGAGGCCACTGCAGAAGAAGAACCTGCGGTCGGGTAGCAGTTCAAAAAAGGAGGGCTCCAGTGATCCAAACGGATCAGCCCGCTAGCTCACTTGGCAGTGAGCTGTGCGGTAAGGCTCAGGGAGCCTGCAGGTCGGGGGTTCAAATCCCGCCGACTCCCCCAAGGTATAAATTTTTTTTTTCAAAGTTATTTTTTTAATTATTATTTTTTTTATAGTTTTTTTAACTTTATAAATTAAAATTTTAATTTTAATTTATTTTTTAAAGTTTTAAAACTATATAAATTAAAATTATTTATTTTAATTTTAAATATATAATAATTATTAAAAATGCTTTGTTAAAGGAATTTTTTTTAAGGGGGGATATTTTTTTTCAAAAAAATCAAAGGGGGATTGTGAGTAATTTTTTGAAAAGGCAATTTGGCGAATTGTAAAAGGTGCATTTTCAGCTGTGACCGAAACCTTGTGGGTTATTCTTGTGGGCATTTTTTTTGTTGTATGTTGCATATTTCATTTTTGCACTATAACATTAAAAATTAAAATCAAACACTCCCTAAGTCCCCGGAATAATTAAAACCCATCCGTGCAATTTATTGCACTGCAGCGTTCGGTATTTGTGATACCTCTGGCCAGCACTTACAGGTAAAGCTGTTGTGATTTGGCTACTGTATCCGCCGCCTAATATAGCTGCTACAACGATGTCTGAGCTTGTTCTCTATAAATCATTGGGGAGAGATAAGTTAGCCATTTTTGCATTTTTTACTCCATCCACTACCCTTTATCACACTTGTGTTTAGGCGTAAATCCTGAAAAAGTATTCTTCATAGTGTTTAGGGGAAGTTACGCCCCACGCATGAGAAGAATCTTCTATGGTAGGTGCCATTAACAAGGCGATTCCCTTTCAGTATCGCTTATGTTCCACGTATCGTATGATCTCTAAAACTCACCTATAGTCTCCCTCATGTAAGGGCGGGTTATTTTTGTTGATCTTTCTAAATACCTATAGTTTCCCTCACGTAAGGGCGGGTATTTTATACGGTATAACGGCCTAGCAAAAGGTATATCGAAAGGGGGACCAATTGGTGATATAAGGAACCTTCACTATGGCCGTTGTTGCAAAGTTGATGACTGATCCGCATCAGTTATTGAAAGGTCCAAATTATACACCATGGAAACATAAGATGAAGGCAATTCTCCAAATGAAATATTTGTGGGATATTGTTACTGGAGTAGCAACTAGGCCTGCACCAATAGCAGGATCCACAGGTCCTTCCGCAGATCAGATAGCTTTTGACAAGAAAGATAGTCGAGCAAAGGTGCTCATTTTGTTTTCTATTTTAGATGAAGTGCAACCTCATATAGCTGACAAAGCAAGTGGTAAAGAGGCATGGGATGCCCTTAGAACCATCTATGAGGGAAAGAATGATTTCACCATTCTTCATCTTCAACAACAACTTCATAACCTAAGTTTGAGACAGGGTGAAACAGTTGAACTCTTTCTGTGCAGAGTGTCTGAATTGAAAGAGAAATTGAGTTCTTTGGGAGATACTGTGGCCGAAAAGCTTCTCATTTCACTTGTGATGAGAGCTTTACCTTCCTCATTTGATATGTTGATAACCTCCATCCAGGTGTCTCAGCGACAAATTACCTACATCGAGTTGGTCAATCTGCTTCAACAACAGGAGGCACGCCAACTTCACAAGGATGATTCTTCCAATACAGCCCTATACACCAACAGATATGGTTCTAGGAAGAAAGGTAATGGGCAAAAAAGAGACAACTTTCAGAAAGGAGGAAATTCTCAACAAGATACAAAAGGAAAAGGCAAACAACCTCAACAGAAGAAGAGGTGGTGCAAGATCTGTGAGAAAGACAACCATGACACCAACAGGTTTTGGCATAAGAACAAGCAAGAAGGCCAAAACAAACCACAAAATAAAAACAAGCAACCCCAGGTGAATGTTGTTGTTGAAGAATCTGACTCAGATTCTGAATGGGCACACAAGGTGCTCATGACTACCATAGATTCCACATAGAGGGATCCTATTTGGTATGTCGATTCTGGAGCTAGCAAACATATGACTGGCGATAGATCGTGGTTTGAATCATTTGTGGCCAAGGAGGGCAAACCTGTCACCATTGCTGATGATAAAACCTACAGGGTTCAGGGAGAGGGTACAGTTTCAGTCACTCTTCCTGATGGCAAGTGTTATATTGACAAAGTCCTCTATGTTTCGGGATTGGCCAACAATTTGTTGTCAGTGACACAAATCCTGGACAGAAATATGGTTGTCAAATTTCGTGTTGAGAATGGAAAGAAGTGTTGTACTATTACCAGGAAGGGTAAGCGGATTGCAACAGCTTCATATAAGCATGGCTTATTTGCACTAGATGCTATCTCTACTCCACATGTTGCCATGACTATCTCTACCAAGGAGGCAACTTCCCTATGGCACAAGAGATATGGGCATCTTAGTTTTGGCTACTTACTTGAGCTCAATAAGTATGAGATGGTAAAGGGTCTTCCTTCCCTTTCTGCCACATTGCCAGTGCGCTCTGACTGCTTGGTAGGAAAGCAACATAGAGTACCATTTGAGAAGAGCTCTACAAGAGCACGAAAACCTCTAGAGTTAATTCACACCGATCTGTGCGGTCCTTTCACACCCAATAGTTATGGAGGGAAGAGGTACTTTCAGTTATTCGTAGATGATTACTCATGAAAGATGTGGGTTTTCTTTCTCCAACTGAAATCTGAAGCTTTCGCATTCTTCCAGTAGTTCAAGAAATCCATTGAGAAGGAGTCAGGAGCTTCTATTAAAACCCTCCGCTCAGATCGAGGGGGAGAGTTTACCTCTAATGAATTTTTTGCATTCTTAGATAAGCATGGAATCAAGAGATAGTTAACAACTGCCTATACTCCTCAGCAAAATGGAGTTGCTGAGAGAAGGAACCGTTCTATCATGGAAATGGTTCATTGTATGCTCACAGGAGCTACTCTTGGGCAACAATATTGGGCAGAAGCTGTCACCACTACAGTATATCTATTGAATAGGGCACCCACAAAGGCCCTAAAAGGAATGACTCCACAGGAAGCATGGAGTGGTCGAAAACCCTCCATATCTCATCTGCGTATTTTCGGATGTCACGCTTTCATGCACATACCGAAAGAGAAAAAGAAGAAGCTAGATGAGAAAACACTGAGATGTATTTTTCTTGGTTATTATGAGCACTCTAAAGGATATCGGTTGATAGATCCTTTGACCAAGAAAATTCATATCAGCAGAGATTTTGTCTTTGATGAAGCTTTCACATCACAGAGCACATCTAAAGTACACCAAGATATTGTGGAATCTAAGGAAGAGAAGATTCCTTCGTCAACACAGACGGGAGGTCCTTCTACATCTTCTTCAACTCCACCGAAGAAGAATCCTAAATGGTGTACAAATACAATCGGAGATGCAAATTTATCCACTCCTCCCAATTTGAATTTGGATAGACCTCGTACACGCGGTATGGCTCAAAAGGAAAAAGAAGCCAAAGAAAGTGGTGAGGTTGATGATCTTTGTCAATCTTTTGAGGAACTTTCCGTAACTCCAAGTACGAAGTAGACGATATGGATATTGATGATGACGGGGCGTTCATGTCTACCATAGATGGTCTTGAACCTGCATCAGTGCAAGATGCTCTTAGTGAGCCTCAGTGGAAGGCCGCTATGGATACAGAGTATGAGTCTTTGATGAAGAATAAAACTTGGAAGCTTGTTGATTTGCCGCATGGAAAGAAACCCATTGGCTGCAAATGGGTATATAAAGTCAAGTACAAGGCAAATGGAACAATTGATAAGCATAAGGCCTGTCTTGTTGCAAAGGGCTATGCTCAAAAAGAAGGCATTGACTACGAGGAAACTTTTGCACCTACTGCTCGGATGACCACAATTCGGGTTATGTGTGCTATGGCAGCACAATATGGGTGGAAAGTTCACCAGATGGATGTCAAAAGTGCCTTTCTAAATGGTGATCTCCAAGAAGAAGTCTACATGACTCAGCCAAAAGGATTTGAAGTAGAAGGCCAAGAGCAGAAAGTTTGCAAATTGGTCAAATCCTTATATGGTCTGAAACAAGCTCCTCGAGCTTGGTATATAAAAATGGACAATCACCTTATGCGGCATGGATTTAAGAGATGTCCGTCGGATGCAAACCTCTATTTCAAGAAACGAGGGTTACGAGATAGTGTTGCTTGTACTCTATGTGGATGATCTGCTCATTACGGGGAGTTCGAAACAATGATCTCTCTTGTCAAAAGAAACTTGTGTAAATATTTTGAGATGACGGATCTCGGACTTCTCCATTCTTGTCTTGGTCCGGAATCCAGCCGGAAGGAGTACTCCATCAAAGTGTCTCGAAAAAAATATGCCAAGACATTGCTTGGAAAAATATCGCATGATCGATTGCAAGCCAATGGCAACTCCGATGGAGAATGGACTTCGGTTATCGCGATATGATGATTCACCTCGGGTAGATGGTACTCTCTATTGACGAGTTGATTGGGAGTCTCATATATCCGACCAATACTAGGCCGGATCTCGTATTTCTTGTCAACTATCTTTCGAGGTTCATGCGGGAGCCTAAGACCACTCATTGGAAAGCAGCAAAACGTGTTCTTCACTATGTCCATGGTACTATGGAATATGGCCTAGAATACAAGAGGAACAACAAATTTTTCTTGCAAGGATACACGGACTCCGACTATGCCGGTTCATTTGATGATCGCAAGTCAACTTCAGGATACATTTTTCATCTGGGATCCGGTCCTGTCTCTTGGCACAGCAAGAAGAAACAGGTGGTTGCTATTTCATCAATAGAGGTAGAATATCGCGCCACACGTGAAGCTGTGTGCGAAGTGATATGGTTACATCGCATTCTGACAAGTATGGGCCATCCATCAAAATCTCCAATACACTTGTTTTGCGACAATCAAGGTGTTCTGAACCTCGTCAAGAATCCAGTCCATCATGAAAGAACAAAGCACATTGACACACAATGTCATTTCATTCGATATGAGGTTCCAAAGCACCGAATTCAGCTTCAGCACATTCCCACCGATGCTCAAGTTGCAGACATTTTCACTAAGGCACTTGGACATGTCAAATTTGAATTGTTTCGCAGCTCACTTTGTATTGCAAAATAATGTAAGGGGATGTTAGTATAGCTATTAGTTATTACATTACCCAAATAATGTAATAAATGGGGATGTTAGCGTACTTAATTGTTTATTACATTATTAGTTAGTGTTGTTGTAACTACGTTAGCTATGTTAGCAACTCGTTACAACTACTGCTATTTTCTTCCTTGATAGTTCTAAAACCTCCAGACTATTTTAAAGACTACACTGTATTATTTATTGATTGCATTTCAATGGAATAATGTTTCGTATTCTTACACGTATAGCGTCTAGCGTCTAGTATATGACTGATGACTTTACCTAAAACATTTTATCTTGTGTTCTGATAAAAAATTAGAGAAAAGATATAAATAAATAAATGAATTTTAATTGGTTTTATAGTTGCACTATCCATGGATGCGCCAAACTTAGCCATGGAATCTCCTGTATCGACTGGACAAGTAATTCGTTAGGAAGAAATTTTCATCTTTGCATACATGGCATACCACAGAAACGAGGGCTGCCTCCAAAATCTCAAGTAAGCCCCCATAGATACTTAATCTGGATTGGAACTCTCTGGCTTTGTTGTTGTGTAATGTGGCTGGTCTTTGTTGGACGGTACATAGATACAAACGATACTTTGGTACCTTTATTTTCCTTATATGAATGAATTTCTTTAACTCTACATGGACGAAATTTTTTAGGGATTGTTTCTTGATTTTTAATTTTAGTTAACATAGAATCTCTCCCCATCTTTATAATCTCGCAAATGAATTTCTATGAAGGAAATTTATAAGGAATCTTATATTATCATATTTAAATTTAAATTTAAATTTGTGGAGTTATTTTTATAATTTTTATCTCAATTTGTTATTAGTTACCTGGCATGAAAGAAATCATAGATATTGAAACCTCTTTTATTTTATATTATCAAATTTAAATTTAAATTTAAATTTGTGGAGTTATTTTTATAATTTTTATCTCAATTTTTTATTAGTTACCTGACATGAAAGAAATCATAGATATTGAAACCAGGTCATTATGTTAAAAGAAATCATAGATAATTTGAGATTGAAACCAGGTCATTATGTTGAAGTACATTCAATTGAATGAAAACAATCTACTAAAAACTTACCTCTAAAATTTAAATATAAATCTTTTCTAATAAACTTTAAAACTTAACGCCCACAAAAAAGTAGGCCCATTTTGAGTAAATGCTTGTAATTTTTTTAAACTTGATTCCCATTACTCATGTTATTTTTCCATTGTTGTATAGTCTGATGAAAAGATGTGACGATGGATGTGATAATTGTATGTTTTTTTAGTTTTTATTTAAGAGATTTAAAGTAATTGAAAAAAATAAACAGGTTAATAACTACGAATGCTTATTAACTTCAAGTAAAGATTATAAAGGTTTTTATGAAAAATTATGCCATCTCATTAATTGTTTTGTGCTGAAAGGAGGTGATCAATAGGGTCCATTATCATTAAATGTTGAGCCGGTAATAATGCTGTCTGTTGGATGATGAGTAGGATCATAAATTAGGATTCAACTAATAAACGCGTTGCAACTGTCCGCTGTGCTTGATCTTTACGTGTCCCTCCATCCTCTACACAAAAGTCGGCAGACAATCTTCGTCCATATATTTCTACGTCAAAAGCTGGCAGAAAAGACAGTTTTGCGTATCCTACTTTTTGGAACGAGTGAGATTCGGTTATTTTATTCGCCGTCAAAATTATTCACATGCGACGAGAAGTAAAAATCTGAGGTGAGGAGAACTAGATTCTGCTGGATAAATTAAGAGCTGAAAATGTACAGTGTGTAAAGATTGGATGCCATTAAAAAGCAGAACCATAGAAAGTAACTCGGCTCTTTACGCTAATTTGGCGTCCGCTAAAAACCTTTTCAACGGGAATGTCGATGGTTTAATCTCAACTGTAAATGCCACTCTAGCCGACATCAAAACACAATCGTTATCGGTGTCCACGTAGTCCATTAAGTAGAAAGAGAGAACAAGAAAGTATTTCACCCTTTCAAAGTGGGTGGGCAGGGGAGTCGGGAGTCGAATATTTAGTCAGAAATGCCGGGGCAATAAGCCATGTGTATCTGCACTCGCCTTTGAATTCTTTTTGCTTTCATTGCTAGATTCCTTTTCCGTTTTTGACATTATTATTGGCACTGCCGACTAATAACAGTAATACTGGCAAACATCACATCGTAATGCTGCCATTCATGGCACAAGGCCACCTTATTCCGTTTCTTAATCTTTCTGTTATCCTTGCCAAGCGAAGCGGATTCACTGTTACCATTCTCAGCACGCCTCTTAATATTTTGTCTTTGAGACGAAGAATTGAATGTATTCCCGACACAGAAGCCTTGGACATTAGACTGATGGAGTTGCCTTTCTCAAGCGCTGATCATGGTTTGCCTCCAAACACTGAGAATACCGACTCCCTTCCTCCTCATTTGGTAACTCGCTTTATAATATCTTAAAAGGGAGTGTAATTAGCCTCTTCAGGGAGACTACGTCATTCGGGACATCGTTTTTCCACACCGAAAAAGCAACATAGTGGACACCATGGTTGGCCAACATATCGACCAGTGCATTCCCCTCATGGAACACATGGCGAATGTTCACCTATTCAAAAGCGTACAACAATATCCTAGCTTCGGCAATAAGATTAAGAATGTTCCAGCTATGTGTACACTCCCCTTTGAGCATCTTGATTATGTTCAATGAGTTGCCTTCGATTTCCACATTCTGACAGCCAGCATCCGCTAACAATTTCACCCCATATAAGCTACGTGAGCCTCCATGAAGTGTGAAGATTGGGAATCAAGGGGTTCAGCAAATGCCATGAGGATGTCGTCATTCTCATTTTGCACAACGCCGCTTGCTCCAGCCATGTGGTGGTTACCCTTTGAAGCCCCATCGAAGTTGAGTTTCAACCAATTGGGAGCCAAATGGGCCCAGTTAATTCCTCCTCTAAGATCAAGTTCGGGGGGGTCGGGGAAGAGGGCTCCAACCCAATTTAACTTTCAAATCAACTTTGTTGGAGGATGAGGGTGCCTTGGGCCGTTTACCCACAAAGGCAACCAAGGCATTCTCCGACGCTCTGTTAATGATCTTAGTACCGACCCTGACAACATCGATCTCAATGTCATTAAAAGCACGGGCATTTCGTTCTTTCCACAACCCCCACCACGCATGTGGAAGCATAATTTTCCATAACCAAGATAGCCGTTGGGACACGAATGACGAACACCATTGAAGGATGTTGTCCATCAACATACCTGTAAACACCAAATAAATGCTAAACCAATTAAAAATAAACAGAAATACCTGCCATGTGAACGAACTAACGAGCAGATGTTGTGTGTATTCCTAGTTCGATTTGCACAGATAGCATCTATTCACCATAATGCGACCCTCTTTTGAGGATTCCCCAAAGAAAGAATTTTATTTTGAGCCGCTAGTCAGAAATAAATATTCATCTTTGGGATTAGTATTTTAATCCAAATAAGATTCTCTAGAAAAGGAGCCTCACCTTTCGGAAGAAGGAAGGAATAAGCTTATTTCGCAGTAAAGTCACCTTCAACTTCCCCACTCCAAATCAAGCTGTCTCTAGAATCATACATTCTGATTGCATATCTATTAAGTTCCACTAAAAGTCTCTACCAACTGATCAAATCGTTCTGGTTGGACACCCAATAGGGATGATAATTCCACGAACGCCTACCATTGACAATAGGCATATATTGGGAAACCCAAATTTTGCCTTCCTCCATCGCTTTCAAAGCAAGAGCCCTGAGATTTGGGTCATCCAATAACGACTCTTCCCTCAACCAAAGGTCTTCCCAAAACTTGATGTTCCTCCCATCACCAATGATCCACCTACTTTTAGCCTTCACAAAGTCCCTGATCTTCAATAAGCTTCTCCAAAAAATGGAACCTCTCTGGGAGAGATCGTTTGACAAGAAAGAATTAAAAATTTATTTCACTTTAAGGATAGAACACCAAGGTCTCTCGACATTTGAAGCAACCAACCACCCTGATTTACCAACAAGGGCTCTATTCATAAGTGCTGCTCTTTTCAAATTAAGACCCTTGTCCTTTCTCCTCTTGGAAATATGATCCGAAGCGACCAAGTGGTACTTACCTTTTAAATCCGATCCAGCCCAAAGGAACGTTTTACAAATACAATCAATTTTATCTGTTACTTTAGTAGGGAGCATGAATAAGGACATGAAATAAATGGGTATGCTCTAGAGCATGCTTTGAACAAGTATCGCCTTCCCTACTTGGCTCAACAACACCCCTTTCCAAGAGGCTAGTTTATGTTGGCTTATTTAAATCAAAGGGTTCCAAAGTGAGCTTTTCATTCTTCCCATGAAGAGAGGCATCCCAAGATAGGTCGTTGGCAATGTGGTAATCCTGCAGTTGAGTATATTCACAATATTTGATTGCATGTTGTTCGGAGTGTTAACAAAGTAGCTAAAGCTCTTTGTAAAGTTGATCTCCTTACCAGCAGCCCTCTCATAACACAATAAGATCTTTTTAATATCTCATAAATCAACATTGTTGGCTATATGCCCTTCATGTTATTATGATCTGACATACAACATGTCATTTGAAATAAACCTAGTTATAAGTATAGTGGACCATAGAAGTCAATAAAAATAGATGACATAGTGGTATTTCCTTGCACAATGGATCAAGATATTAGTTTATCATTATCAATTGGTTTGAATGTTTTAATAATAAAATGAGTATTTGTGTCTTTTTGTGAATTTGTCCTACGCATCATCGTTGTCGTCGTCGTCGTCAGTACTGGAACATTTTAACTTTTATGGTCCAATATAAATAGATGACATAATGTATTTCCTTGCACAATGGATCAAGATATTAGTATTTATTTGTTTATCATTTTCAATTGGTTTGAATGTTTTAATAATAATGAGTATTTGTGTCCAAAGTACTATGATAAAAGTACTATGCATTTCAACTCTTTAAATGACATGTAATTATATTCAATACTAGTAATTAGTAATTATGAAAATACCACTTTTGAAATACAATAATTATTTTAAATAAGTTTGACCCCTTTTTAATCTGATATATTACAACGAATTGAAGAATACTCGCTAGATAAAAACAATGTCGTGTTTGCTATGTAAGAATATAAATTATAGTAAATAGACAAGGTATACATAGGGTATTAATTTTTTATTATAATTACTCAGCAAATCATGGTAGGCATTACAATCTAGTCAGTGTAAAGCTAGTAAGTGCGAATAGTACTAGTTTTTAAATGGTAATTGCTCTTTGTAACCGGTAAACATGGAAAATACCACCCTTTAAATAGTAATAGTTTTTGTATAATGGGAAAATTCAAAATCAAATATTAGATAAAATTGTTCTAATACTCAAAATTGCCTTAGTTGTTTACCCATCAAACACAACCAACTAGGATAGGATCCACAATATGATACACCATTTAGATTTTGCTTAGAATATGATATAATTTTTATATAATGGAATTCACCATATGATACACCATTTATATTATCCTAAAATACATCTTAAAAATTTTAAAGTTTGAAATCTTAAAATACTTAAATGCTCAAAAAAAAAACTCTAAATATGGAAAAATCCACTTCTTTCGATTTAGATATAAATATTTTGAAACCACTTTCATGCATCCTATAAGTTAAAATTTACTTTATAAATTTAAATTTTATTTAAATGTATATTGAATCCTTGGACATGCTTTTCTATGTAAAATTTATAAAGTTTGATAATTGTATAATGTGTTTTCACATTTATATTACCTAGATAGTAATTATATTGATCAATATACTTATTTATAATGGGGTGGTGCAATTGCTTTCTAAAAGTGACACAATCATCTAAATCAAGACCCATAGTCAATTTGCTCAAAACATTTATGTTTTAATGCCCCATAGGAATTAATTCTACCTTCAATTTTGCCAAACAAGTTCTAGGTAATGATTGTGCCTACTTTTGACTAGTGTACTCATGTTAAATGTTCAAGTTTTTATAAATATCCAATATTTTGTGGTATTCAAACAACAAGTGAGATTCCTCCAAAATAGTAGGAGACTAGGTCAAATTAGATGAAGAAAGTCTAACACACTTAATAGTATATTCTTTTAGCACTTCATCTACCATATTATGCTAAGTTAGTACTCCAAATCCTTTGACATCCCTCTATGGAATTTTATAGCATCTGCATCCATTATCTATAATAATATAATATCTTATTCTCTACTAGATTAGATATTCTCCTAGAAATGATTCCTTACTACATGGTGAATGGTTGGGCTCCCCATCAACTAAGAAGGTTAGAATAAATAAAGGAAAATGACACTCAAGCTATCAAATACATGTTCGTCAATTAATGAAACAAATAATACTTTAGAAATATTTGCATATCCGCCAATAATAATGTCTCTCTATCTACCAAAAACAACAAAATTTTAATGTCCGTCAATTATTGACACAAATAATACTTTAGAAATATTTGCATATCGATAATACACTAATAACAATGATCAAAATTTTCTTAGAAGAAAGGATCAATTTAATGGATACAAAAAAAATCAATATAAAAATAAGCTAAAAATAATTTATATAAAAATTTATTAGATATGCTATAATTAACCTGTCACGATCTGTCCCCCTCGAACATGTCAAAAGGATATTAATTGATTATGGGGATCAATTAATGCTCAATAAAAAAGGGGTCATAGACCCTAAAGAATTCTACAAAATTTTATTTAAGGGATTTTTTAAGGATTTTAGAAGAAATGTAATTACTGTGAAACTTAATTAATCATGATTGATTAGGTAAATTGCATTTAATTTTAAATACAATTAATTATCCAATTTTTATTGGACCAAATTAAGCACTAGTATTATTTAATGTTTAATATTTTATCTTATTCATATCATGGCCTAATTTGGTTAGTGGAGATAAAAGAGAAATTATTTCCTCTATTTTTAATTAGGGATGAATTTGTAGTATGTGGACCATATGGGGCACAAAAAAACACCACCTACCTTATCTCTTTTATGGACCCTCTTTTACTTTTTGAAATTCCCTTCCACATGAGTGAAATGTCTTATTTTAATAAAGACATCTTTTAATATTAAAATAATAAGATGACTATTTGGCTCATGAGAGGAGAAGTTTTTGTATAAACAGAGTGCCTCTTGGAAAGAGAGTCTAGGAAATCTAGGAGCTTAGAGAGTATGCTCTCCACCTTGGTGGATCAAAAACTAGAAGGCATGAAAGATTTCTTAGTTATAGAAAGTGGTAATCTTGGAAGGCTAGAAGAAGTCAATCAAGAAAAAACTTGAGGGAGATCAACCTTATATGAGTTTAGGTTGGTGATTTCTTATTTCTCTATTGGAGGATGCTTCATTAATATGAAGTCGCAATGGTAGTTAAAAGATTCATTTTGCAACTTCATTTAGCTTAATTTATTATTTAATTAAGAAGTTATATTTTTCCAATTAAAATATTGTTTCGAAGATCTATTGGATTACATTTCAAATTAATATTAATTTATGATTCTTGTTTTTCTTACCCTAAAATTATAGGCTTATGAAAATTATCTTTAGTAAGTATCATTTCTAATATTATTTAAATGATTTAGCGAATATAATGATAATTGAATGATTAAAAATGTTGATGGTTTCATAGAACCAATAAAGGAACCAATTAAGGGGTTGGATTACATTTCAAATTAATATTAATTTATGATTCTTGTTTTTCTTTCCCTGAAATTATAGACTTATGAAAATTATCTTTAGTAAGAATCGTTTCTAATATTATTTAAATGATTTAGGGAATATAATGATAATTGAATGATTTAAAATGTTGATGGTTTCATAGAACCAATCAAGGGGTTATAACTAATTTGTTTAAAATATGATTCGACCATAGGCTAATCATAAGATAGAATAGACCGTAAGATTAGGATAGACCATAATTAAATCAACTAATTAAACCGAATAAAGCGCCACTGCCACCACCAGCGGAGTCATTATGACCAATGCTTGGTGGCTATTCCAATAAGGTATGGAAACCATTTTTATTTTACCCTCTTCTTATAGCACAGAGAATGCGGGACTTATGATGTTGTTCGCCATCATAATTTTAAACATCTATTTTGGTTTAACTTCCCTGATAAAGCCTCTAACAAGTTATACTGAAACTGCATATCTTCCTCTGAATGAATCTACTATATGCTAGCTTGGCTATGACTTAGCTATAATAGAAGGCTTTATATAGCTTCTTCATGTACCAGGGTGTATATTGAATACCTCTAAAGAATAATATATAAATGACGTACCTCTCCTCTATTTTTTAATACTGGAAGAAGCATAACTCACGGATAACAAATGAATTAACTATGACATCGAGTTACTTTAAACATAGTTGAAGACCCAATATTTTCAGTGACTAATTTAAATAAATTATGTAATACCTTAATTTAATTGAATAGGATGATACATGGCAATTTTTGGATACGCGACATCGGTTCAAGGTTTTATGAATCATCAAGAGCATCTTTATGAATGGATAGCACGTGGGTTGTAAATTCTTTCTAGATGATGAGTTTCGATTCATCAAAATTGCTTAACACAACATATTCCATCTAAAATTTGCAGGTCTGAGCGTAACAGTTTCAAATATTATGATGTATCGATAGTTGAATAAATGCCTCACCATTAGTTTATCCTCACTTGATGATTGCATTCCTTGGAAAAAGTCATATGTAGGTATATGGTAAGGTATTGAAATTCATCCGAAGCTGCTATGATGACTATGTTGCACCTGGCAGGCTTGGCTGACAGAGGATGATTTTAAAAGGACATTCACCTTTGTCCCACATGCATCATTTGATGGTGTAAAGGCTAAATATAAGGCCATAGGTGCGTAAAGGCTAATAGCCAAACACCTCGGTTCTTGGGTGAGGCTACCTTTGACCACCTGATTGATGCTATCCATGTGTGTGGACTTGGTTTGCTAAATATGATATAACCAATATGTTAGCCTCGAAATCTGTGTCAATATTATTGATTCATTGGGTGATTTATGAATTAGCTTAATGCTCGATTTGTCGAGCGATTTATGAGTTATTATTGATTTATGAATTAGCTTAATGCTCGATTTGTCGAGCGATTTATGAGTTAGAAGTGCCTATGGACCCTAATTAAGGTCGTGGAAAAATATTTTTATGATCATTGGTGTCTTCTAAGACCATATGTTAGCCTCGAAATCTGTGTCAATATTATTGATTCATTGGGTGATTTATGAATTAGCTTAATGCTCGATTTGTCGAGCGATTTATGAGTTAGAAGTGCTTATGGACCCTAATTAAGGTCATGGAAAAATATTTTTATGATCATTGGTGTCTTCTAAGACTATTGGCAATTTAATGTATCACAAAGGTTATGACCATTGGTGTCTTATATTAAGACCGTTGGTGAATCATTGTATAAATAGAAGAAAATATTTTATTATGGTAAAACCAAAAGACCATTAGCAGTTTAATGTATCACAAAGGTTATGACCATTGTGTCTTATATTAAGACCGTTGGTGAATCCATTGTATAAATGGAAGGAAAATATTTTATTATGGTAAAACCATTTAATTAAGTTAATCCTTGAACAAGAGTTACATAAGGTTATTCAAATCAATTTAGTGGTAAAACATTAGATTGAATATGAAAATTATGGATTCACTTATGGTTAGGAAGTTGTGGTAAATACTGGAAAATTTTATAAACTAACTTTGGATTAGATTGAAAAAGGGAGATATAGTGAAAGAGATATAGTTTTGTATTTAATGACGAAATATGTTAGAGAACATAGTTGCATTAAATAATGAAGAAGTGACTTTGGCTTATTTAATTTATGTCATGAATTAAAGGTATGAGACTTTAATTCATTGAATAATGGATTGATTGTGAATCAATTTAAGAGAATAGATTTAGAATTCATTCTCAAGGGAATTATGGGATTTCCTCCTTGACATCTGATAAGATCACTCCTTTATATGAATTATAATAATCATTCATGAACCTATTGATATAAGAACTTGTGAGATTCTTATATATTATATTGATGGCTTAGAGAAAGGAAAATAGTGTTTCCTTATTTATATCATGATTTAAAAAGGAATAATTTGATTCCTTAAAGTTGTATAATTGATGAAGGATCCGTGGGATGACTTCCTATATTATAATTATGACATTTTTGTTTATGAATTAGAGGAAAGGACATATTTTGGAGGTTGGGTTTATTCCCCATGAGGTTTTCCAGGATAAATACTATGTTATTCTATTTTGTGGTATGCTTTGTTATTGCATATGAATGTTGCAGTTATTTTCCTATGTGTTTTTGATTAAATAAATTATGAATGTTGTAATTAGAATATTTGAGATGGTATTGAGATGTTATTTGCTTATGATGTAATGATTATACAATCATACAAAAATAGATGAAACAATATTTTAGATGAATGCTTAATAATTATTATTTACTTTCCAATCCGAAGTTAATTTATTGTAACATTAGAATGTAGATTCAGAAAGTATGATGCAATGGAATTGTATGCTTTACTTTAATAGTTATCACATGTTATTTACCTTTCAATGAGAAGTTGTTTATTATGTAAAATTGATATGTAATCTCAAATATTATAATGTAATGGGTTCTATGCTTTAATGGTTGTATATGGTTAGGAATTTAGATGGTAATGTAAATGGAATTTTGTTGTGCAAATCACTTCATAAACATTTATGGAAGATTTAACTAGAAACACTATAGTAATGAAATTTATAAAGATAACTAATTTGATATAATTTGAGTTGGATCTCGGAGTGGGTTGGAGCCCATAGATGGCAATTTAGGCTTGAGTTGGAGCTCAAGAAAAGATTTGCATTTTGAGAAGGTGTTCGAATGTATATGTGGAGTAGGTGCTCCCATATTGATACAAAATACCTCATGGTAATAAAATTGTTTGACTAAGGTATATAAAACCAAAGGGATACCTTATATAAGTATTAAGATCAAATAAGTCTTATGGATGAGTAGGGAAGATAATCATTCTTAAGATGATTATTCCAAGGTCTGAGTAAGTTTGATCACTTATAGTGATATTTATCTTAGTTTCCCCATCATGGAGATGAGGGTAATAACTAAGATGATGATTAACCATTGGTGTGGTTACTTCATCTTCAAGGCATTCACTTATATACTAATCTTGGTGGATAGTATGGAGAAGGATGATTCCCTTTGGTGAGGGATAAACTCCTAATGCTTTGGTGAGCATTTTGTAGAAGTTGGTCACTTCTACTCAAGAGTGAATTTGACCAAGTCTTAATATCTCTTTATTATTGTTGCCTTGTTAACTTACAGTCCACTTGGAATAAGTCTATATTAGATCATGATTATATCCCCTACTCTCAAAAGAAATGAATGCAATTTTGAGAGGTTTGCATAAAATAGATTTTATAAAGGTTATGCACTGCAAATCAACAAAGGAAATTTGGGATAAATTGCAAGTCATATATGAAGGCGATAAAAAAAATGTCAATAAATTAAAGTTGCAAAATCTCATGGGAATATTTGAAGACCTAAAAATTAAGGATGAGAAAAACATTAGTGCTTATCTACTTTGTGTAGATGAGGTTGTTAACTCCATGTAAGGACTTGGAATTGAAGTTCAAGAATCTAATGTTTGTGATAAGATTTTAAGATCACTCCTAAAAAGGTTTAGTAAAAATATTTCAGCTATAGAATAATCAAAATATAATTATCTTTTGACAAGGGATGAATTACATGTCATTCTCACAACTTTTGACATAATAACTAAAGAGGAACCTAATATCCAGAAAGAAGTAGCCTTTAAATCTACTAAGAAGACAAAAGGAAAGAATCTAGATTCAAGCAATGAGTTATCCAATGATGAAGAAGTAAATTATGGTAGAAGGAACAAGGATTTGAAAAAGTATAAAAGTACAAAATTAGTTAGATGTTTCAATTGTGGGAAGTATGGTTACTATGCAAATAATTGTCAAGAAGCTAGAAATAGCAATGATGATGAAAAATAGGATCATAAGAACAGGGAAATAGAAAAACACAGGTACCAAAAGAAAGGCAAGGATGGACAAGGCAAGCAAAGAAAGAAGTTCTTCCAAAGACATAAGAAAAGTTTCTATGCAGACAAGGCAAATAGTTGTAAAAGGAATGAATTCATTTTTAGTGATGATGAATATGAAGATACACTTGAAGGACCATAAGAGAATATTCTAATGGCATTAGAAGAAGAAGGAGATGATCTTATAGAAGATGAGTGAGAAAATAATGAAGATGTTTTCCAAGTAGGGTTATGCATAAGCATGAAATATCATAAATTGGCTCTATTTAGGTTTTTTAAAATTTTGAAAAGGCTAATTTTGGATCCTTTCACTAGGGCCCATTCGCCCAAAATTTATAGGGTGGAATTTTTTTTGGGGTAAATTGACCCATCATTGATAATCATGAACCTAACTTTATTTTAATTTGCCGACCTCAAATTATATATGATTTTGATTTTTCTGCTCAATTCACCCTCAAATTATAAATGATTTTATATTTCCTCCCCAAATCGCCTTCAAATTATAAATGATATTATTTTTTCTTCCCAAATCACCTCATATGTTGCCCATATATATACTATAATGAGTACCGATAAACATACTTCAAAAATACTCTAACTCAAAAATAGCTCTGAAACAACAAAAAACATGAGAATGTTGTAGAGGAGTGACTATCAAAATAAACCAATCTATTGTAAAATAGTATCGATCGATGCAAGATGATTGGTTATAGAGTCGTGTCTATCGGTATAAGTGAATAGATTGCATAGCCATATCTATTGGTGTAATCCGATCGGTTACAAAGCTATGTCTGTTTGCATAAGCCAATTGGTTGTAGAGTCATGTTTGTCAGCGTAAGTCGATCGATTGTAGAATCATGTCTATCGACATAAGGATATCGATTGCAGAGTTGTATCTGTCGACATAAGTTGATCGGTTATAGAGCCGTGTCTGTCGGCATGAGTTGATCGGTTGCAAAGTCATGTATATTGGCATAAGTTGATCGATTGCAGAGTTGTGTCTGTCGGCATAAGCTTAGCAGTTGTAGGGATTGTCAATCAACATTTACCTATAAGTTATAGAGGGATCGATCAATATTATTTAGTTGATTGTAGAACCATGTCGATCATCATTATTTGGTCTATTATAGAGGTGTCGATCGAAATTCATCTATCAATTGCAGGGACTATCGATCAAAGTTTACCTATTAGTTATAAGGATTTTCTATTGGCATTTATTAGTAGGTTGTAGATGTGCCAATTGGCATTAGTCTATTAGTTGCAGGACCATGTCGATCTATATTAGTTGGTCAGTTGTAGTGTTGTCAATCGATATTTTTTGATCAATTATAGAGTTGTCTATCGTTATAAGCCTATATGTTATAGGGATAGTTGATTGACATTTATCTATTAGTTGCAGAGGTATAAATCAACATCATTCTATAGGTTGTAAGGATGTGTGATTAACATTTATCTATCGGTTGTAGGGACTGTCGATGGGTATAAGTTGATCGGTTGCAGGGAAGTGTCTATCGGAAAAAGCCTATCGGTTGCAAAGGATTCATGACTAAAAATTGGTAGAGTATTCTTCTTCAATTGTTCTTTTGTCCAAATATATTTTTTTACAATTTCATAGGTACTGTAGGTGAACTATATGCAACTATGGTAGAAAACTATCAATGTTTATATGGTTGTGTGTCAGAAGCATTTCTCTTGTTAGAGACTGCTTCTTGTCTCTATTAATAGATAAAAAAAATTCTTCTTATCTACCTATTTTTAAATGCTTTGTAAAACTGTATTTTGTTAATTTTTTAAAATAGTGCATTTTTTACAACAAAAAATGATAGAGAACACCAAACATTGAATGCAGTAAACATTGTCAACCCTGATGTGCATTCACTCAAAGATATTCCAGTAGATGATATGGGACCACATGATAATTTTCCTAATAACGACATTCAACAACCACTTCAGGAGATTTTAAATTTAGACACATCAACTAAAAAAGAAAAAGATAGTACAATTAAAATTTAGACCTCTGGGGAATCTTGTAGTCAAAAATCTAAACATCAAAAGATAAGCGAATGGACTATTGGAAGGGATTTTAAAAATGAATGGGCACGATTATACCCCTTTATTGAGCGAGATGAGAAACTGAATGTGTGTAAATGCATTATTTGTACATGGAAGCTGGGAAAGGATCATTTATTGCAAAATAAGAAAGACACAATAGAAAAACACTATGGGAAAGTTTACATCAAAGAAATACGAAGTGATGGAACAATTAATAAATTTCATAGGTGGAAGGATGCAACATAATGTGTGCATGTGAGATATGCACTTGAATATGAAAAAGCAATGAAACAAAAACAAACTCTCATTGAGAAGGGTGGAACAATCGAGGCACAATTTCAAAAAATTAATAAGACTATATTAGCCTCAAAGAAATTGCATTTTGCTATTGTATACAATATTCTAAAAAAAGGTCGACCCATGTCTAATTTTGCTGATTTTAAGGAAATACTTCAACTAGCCAATGTACAAAACCTTACCAGTTCACATTGGTTAGATCAAAGTGGTTGGGAAATGGTAAAATGTCTATCACTGGTTGAGAAGGAAGACCTGAGAGAGAATGTGAAACAAGCCAAATTTATTTCACTTTCCATTGATGAGGTAACAGCTTTTGACAACACATCTTGGATTTGCATACATGTTTACACATTCAAAAATCATTTGAGACAACCTCATTTACTAGCACTACATAAGATGATTGAAAATTGTAATGCGGAAAATATTTATAATGTTGTTGTAACCAGTTTAAAGGATATTTTCGGAATGGATGAAAAGAAAATTGCCACAAAGTTAATTTGTGTTGGAGTTGATGGTGCGGCTACAATGCAAGGACAAAGGAATGGTCTTTGTGTTAGGCTTCAGACTTCCATTTCCCCATATGTGATTCCTATTCATTGCATGGCTCATCGAATGAATCTTGCATATAAAATTGTGAGCAATTTTGATAATGTAGCCAGAGTGGAAGAACTCGTCCACGATATACACTCATACTTTTCATGCAGTCCAAAAAGGTTTGTAGAGTTTCAATAGTTTTCTCTAGGTGTAACTGAAGGCAGAAAAATGTTAAAATATGTGGAAACCAGGTGGATTTCACTATTTCTTCCTGCAAAAAGGGTATTTTCAGAATATCAATCCTTGGTTGGGTTTATGTATGCACATCATAGAGATGTTGACAAGGCAAAATATTTACTTTTTCGTATGATTGACTTGGAAACTCTTCTCACATTATGTGGTATTCTACCAATGTTACAAGAAATGAATACTATGATTAAACTTGCACTGGAAAGGGCAATTTATATTTTCGATTTCATGAGGATGAGAAAACAAATATGTATGATTATTGATAGGATTTATTTATCCGATAAACATTTTGAGGATCCCAAGTTTGATAGTTGGAATACGTTAATTAATGTCAATGAACCGAACAACTTTTTAAAGTTCAACATCAACGATAATATTTGTATTGTTATCCATGGAAAGTTGATTCATGTATATCATTTTGAAAAGTGATTAAATACTCTGACAGATGATGTTGAACAAGTGCACGTTACACATTCTGGATTCGATGAGATTTTGGATAGCACTAAGAATAAATTGAAAAGAATTGCAAATGCATTAACAAGTGAAATAAGAGATCGTTTTAAGAGAGATGAGACACTTGAGGCCATGGCTATTGTTAATCCTAATTTTTGGAATCCTTGTGGTGACCATAGTAGTAGAAGTGAGTTGTTTGTAAAATATATGGGCAATATTATGACACATTTCTCTAAAAGTGTGGAAATAAATGGCATTGAAATCAATGGTATTCTAAACAAAGATATTTTGAGACATCAGTCAACCAATTTTGGAATAACAATGGATAATAAAATTGCACAATTCAAAAATCCACATGAGACTGGTTCAATCATGCGTTTCTAGAAAAAATTGTATCGAAGTAGTGTCTTGCAAGATACTATGAGTGAATACTTTATTTTATATGAATTATGTCAGACAATGATTTTGGGATCTGTTGAAGATGAAAGGGTTTTCAGTGCATTAAATTTTGTTAAATCAAAAGTTCATAATAGGTTGGACAAAAATTTGGAAAATTGTTTGAGAATGTATGTGTCATCGTACGAGGTGGGTAACTTTCCCTATGACAGAGCGTTGACATATTGGAAGTCCCTAGAAGAAAGAAGAGGTCTCTCTAATATGGTTGATAATGACAAAAATGATTCATCTAGGAGTGATGATGAGATTATGGAAACGCAGAATTCACAAATGATTGTCGACTCTTTTGGAGAAGTCGATAAAGCTTTGTATCAGCTTCTAGAAATTTAAAAATTGCAATGATTATATGACAAATTCATATAATCTAAGATTTTTGGGATTTGAAATCATTTTGTAAAATTTTAGTGATTTGAATAAATTCATTTTATCAGTGATTTTCCGTATTTGATATCATTTATATATGTCAATGATTTGAAAATTTTCATATTATCAAAGATTTTTCATATTTGATTTGTTGTAAAATTTTAGTGATTTGAAAAAATCATATAATCATTCAATTTTCAATTATTATGCATGTTTTCTTTTTAATGATATGGACACGTCTATGTTTTCAATATTTATGATTTAAGCTATTACTTTGAGTAAGTTGAAAATTTGAAAATCATGTATACTTAATGATGCTATGTTATTGAACTATTTGAATATGTTGACAAAACATAGTTATTTTTCCTTTGAATTTAAATGTATGTCTGTATGTATCATTAGTATCATAAGTTGTATAATGTGACAAAATATAGTGATTTTTTATGGTTTATGCTTTATCATTGAGTAAACCTTGTATACATACATAACTAGTAAAAATTTCTCTATATATGTATGAAAAGTGCATGTAGTATATTACTCTAGATATAGTAAATGAAAATTTAAACCCATTCATAGATATATCCATTGTAAACTCACTTTGAAATATAAAAACAATATAGCATAATATAAATTACCATATTCATTTTTATACAACTATAATGACTAACTATGAATGCACTAAAAATTGAAACCCATGCATAGATATATCCTTCGTAAACTCACTTTGAAATATAAAACAATATAGCATAATACAAATGACCATATTCATTTTTATACAACAACTATAATGACTATGAATGCACTAAAAATTGAAACCCATGCATAGATATATCCTTCGTAAACTCACTTTGAAATAAAAAACAATATAGCATAATACAAATGACCATACACATTTTTATACAACAACTAGAATGACTATGAATGCACCAAAAATTGAAACCCATGCATAGATATATCCTTTGTAAACTCACTTGAAATATAAAAACAATATAGCATAATAGAAATGAAAATACTCACTTTTATACTACAACAAGAATGAATATGAGTAAACTAAAATTTAAACACATGCATAGATATATCATTCGTAAACTCATTTGAAAATTGAAATATAAAACAACATAGCATAATATATGGAAATTGAAATTTAACCCTTTCATTAATATCTCCATCGTAAACTAACATTGAATATGAAAACAATATAGCATAATAAAAAAGACAAAATGAAAATAACACACAATTATAAATGTAAATAGTGTAATAGTAAAATAATAAAAGCAAGTATCTTGTTTTCAAATGAAAACGTATGAAATGTCTTAAAATTGTCTTTCGAAATATCAAGTTTTAAAATTCAATTTCTAACTTCAGAATATTTTCCCCCTTCCTCCACTCCTTTTTCCTTCTCAATGGCTTCCACAGTCTCCATAGCAATGGCTCCTCCCTCTTCTTTCCCATGTTCAACTCCTTTTTCCTCATCCACTACTTCCACAATTACCACATTCTGCATTACAACGGCTCTTTTCTCGGGCTGGGTAACAATACTATCAATTGCTCCAGAATTGATAAGGATCTTCTCAACATTTTGCATTCCATCGAGAAGGGTGCTTTCTTCTTTGCCAACATCTTCAGATGTTGGTCCTTGAACTTCTTTACCCTTCTCCTTTAGCAAAACATCAGGATCCAATCCGTTGTGGATAATGATTTTCTGCAAAATGTTGTTTTGTCGAACTGATTCCTGTGCTCTTTTTTCATTGCCATGGAAGCGTTTAAGAACTCCTTTGCCATCCTGAGATAGTCATGCGGGTTTTGAACCTACTTCTTGAGATTTTCATACTTTACCTGTAAAAAGGAAAAATAGTTAATAAACATTAAAATATAATTACATTTTAAAAAAGAGAACAAAAATTTTTGAACACAAAAATGATTATGTCAAACCTCAACAACATTCTTTGCAGCTACAACAACAACATTTTTCTTATCACTTGCCCATTCATTGTAATAAGCTTGGGCCTCACCATTTATGTTCTCCAATCTGTTCATCATAAAATTTAAAATTTCATCTGTGTATGATGTATTCACATTCAAAATACCAGATTTTACTTGTTGTAGCAGAGCCTCCATATTTTCAGGTTCATTTTCAACAACAATTTTTTTTTTCTCTTTTTGAAAAATTATTGTATCGGGCATTAATTTCCTTTATCAACACCTTTGCCCGATACTCCCATTTTTTCATTTCTGTTATATCCGAAAGTAGTAAATCCATGATTGTAGATTCAACATTATCAGAAACCAAATATTTTTCTAAAATGTTTAATCTTTCATCCTCTTATCGAGGAGGAGCCTGACGGGTGCTTGTTCCCCTTGGAGGAGATTTGCTTGAACATTCTGCACCTTCATTTCCTTTGTCTTGAAGCAATTATGATATTTGGAAAGTAGTGGGTGTGTTATTATCTTGCAAAAAGAAATCTTTATCAAGTGGAACTTCATCCAACCTAGCACCAGAAGCTTCCGGTATATCCTTAAAAGTAAAATTAGCAATAGAAATACGGTCGAATCCTGAAAAAGTCTTTGATGCTTCCTTATCTGATAATTGTTGTGTTGCTTCTCTCTGTGGTCGAGATGGAAGAAAGTGTTTTCCAACTGGGAAGCATTGACCTCGCATTTGAGTTTGGCATTGTGGAGGAGGGGGTGGCATTTGTTGATTTTGTTGACGAAATTGTTGTAAGGGACCTTGAAACATAAAAATAAAAATTAGTTATAAATTTTGTGAAGGTAGAAAATAAAAAATAGTTATAAAATTAAATTATGAAAATTGGTAGCAAACTTTGTTATAACACTTACTGACAGAAGAAAAAACATCTTGCGTAGCTGTTGTTGCAAATGGAATGTTGGCATGTTGTACATCTGAAAAAATAACAAAATTAATTAAAAAAAAGTAAAAAATTTGTGAAAAATTTGTTTCGATAGTAATTAAAACTTACTCCCTGAAGATGAAACCTCTTGCGCAACTATGCCCGTTGGCATAGGACATGTAGTCGTAGGTTGTCGACGATCAGGAGAACTAGATCTTCTACGTTTTCATGTTGATCTTCTCCTTACCAGTGGTGTTGTTTCCTCCATAGGAGTTTTGGAGTCTCCTGATTCCTCTGGATTATAACCTCTGATAGTAGCATCCCGCTTTGAAGAGGAAGAGGAAGCCCTTTTCTGTGTTTGGTATAAAATGTCAAAATTACAAAAAGACAAACAATGGAAAAATAAAAAATTTTACTTAAATATTAACAAAAAAATTACCTGAACCTATTGTTCTGTCATGGCTAAATTGACTAGGGTTGAGTGCCAAGATGTTGGTACAAGAGTGTTCTGTAAATTATAAAAAGATTCATAAAAAAAACAATAATATAATTGCATGTGCTAACTATCGATGAGGGTGAAGCGTGGGTTTTCACGTTCTCAATTTCCAATCTGATCCGATGTGAGACATAGGTGGACCAATCAAATTTTTGGTGTGCAATACAACGGACCAAATACGCTAAGGCCCACATCGGAATTTATGTCGGCCTTCCTTGTAGAACGAGTCTGGCAAGGAAGAATTCGCAACATGCCCAAAGAAATTTATTTTCAATCGCCGGTATGGTCAAACCCCTTCTGGACTTGGTGGACGTAACTGCAAAAATACAAAATCAATAATTGTACACTAGTGACAAGAATTTAAATTCAATTAAATAAAAAATAGTTATACCTTGAAAATATTTTGACTGCACTTTGAAGTTGATCTCCAAGTAGAGTTTGTCCTCATCAGTTAATTGGTATTTGGAAGTGACAGGCTCAACACCAGCGTGGGGCAATGCTGTCAATCTGGTGACATCTATGGTTGTGAAAGAAAGAACGATGTTTTTGTTGTCGATGACAAGATTTACCTTACCCGAATCCATATTATAAGCTGCAATGATCCTCTCCACCATTTTAATGTCCATGTCAAAATGCGACATTGAAACTAGACCCCGAAGACCACAGTCCATGACCCAAGATATGTCATAACCCGGTGTTGATAAAATTTCTGAAATCAGGGGGTAAACCAGGTTTTTATAATTAACTTTAAACATTCCAGGGGTTGTAGGGGACGCCATAGGGTGAGTAGGAAAAGAAAAAAAAGAGGAAAAGGGAAAAAAGGAAAAAAAAGGTTAAAAATCACTTAAAAATTAAGGGAAAATGATAAAACCAAGATAAAAGTGGAGGAAGAGGGTTAAGAATGCGTTAAAACGAGAGGAAAAGGGGTGAGAATGCATTAAAATAGGAGGAAAATGGTTAAAAATGTGATAGAAAAGATGAGAAAATGATTGCTAATCCCTTTATATAGACTTTTTTGCATGCAATAAGCTCCTAGATGGGTGACACGTGTCCTCTGCATGCAATCATTTAATGGATGGATGACACATGGTACATTGACACTGTTGCCGCACATCGACATGCATTGCAACCGATCTGCATGCAACCGATCGTCTTGCCTACAACTAGATCAATATTCCTGCAATCGATCATCATGCTCATAGCCTATCATCATGCCTACAGTAGCTTGTCATGCCTGTAGCTGATCATACCTATAGCCACTCGTCATGCCTACAGTCGATCGGCATTCCTACAGCTGATCATCATACCTACAACCGATCATCATGATTGTAGATGATTGACATTCCAGAAGTTGATCGTCATACCTGCAGTCGATCGATATTCCTGTAGCTGATCATCATGCCTACAATCGATCGAGTATTCTTGAATTCAATCATCATGCCTATAGTAGCTCGTCATACCTATAGCTGATCGACATTCCTACAGCCGATCATCATGCCTGCAGTCGATCATCATGCCTATAGACTATCATCATGCTTGTAATCGATCATCATGCCTATAGCTGATCATCATGACTCCAACTGATAGGCATACCTTGAACCAATCGGTATACCTATAATAGATCATCATGCCTACAGCCGATTGGCATACCTATAACATGCAGAATGTATCCAAATGTCATGACTACAGTCGATCAAATTTCAAGAAGCTGATCGTCATGCCTACAATCGATCAGTATTCCTATAGTCTATCGCCATACCTACAACTGATTGATATTATTGTAGCTGATCATCATGTCTGTAGCAGCTCGTCATACCTGCAATCGATCGATATTCCTACAGTCGATCATCATACTTGCAGTCTATCATCATGTCTGCAGCTCATTGACATTCCTGTAGCTAATCATAATACCTATAGTCAATCATCATGACTCTAGCCGATCAACATACCTATATCCAATTGGCATGCCTTCAAATGATCATCATGCCTATAGTCGATCGATATACCTATAGTTGAATGTCATGCTTGTAGCCGATCGGTATGCCTGTAGCCAATCGACATACCTATAGCTGATCGACATACCTACAATCAATTGTCATACATCCAATTAATCGGTATGCCTCTAGATGATCATTATGCCTGCAACTGATCGATATTCCTATAGCCGATCAACATTCCTACAACCAATCAACATTCCTACAACATATCAGTATCCAAGTAGATGATTGTCATGCCTACAGTCGATCGTCATGCTATCGATCGTCATGTCGGCCTAAAGTCTTTCATATCGATCAAAATATTTTAAGTATGTCGTACATTTTTAGATTTTGCAAACCAAAATTCATAGCCCCCAACACAAAAAAATTTGCCATGGTTTGAAATTTTTTGGAGATAATTTAATGAAATTCTCCACGATTTAAATTTTTTTGGAAACAAATAAATGCAATTCACCATGTATACTTCTACAAATATCGTCGGGATTCCAAGACAATTCACCTTGATTTTATAAATAGATTTCGGGGCTGACCCCTTATGCATAACCCTATTTCTAAGAAAAAAAAATAGAGGATGAATCAAATAAAGGAGAATTTGGTCTTTAGGGTGAGCTTATTGATGCCCTTGATGCATTAAGGAAGGTAAGAAATCAAAACTTAAAACTCAATATTAAATTTCGAGAATATGATGAAGAGAAATGAAATCTTATAGAGGATCTAACCAACTCAATAGCTAAGGCAAAAATATTCAAATATAAGTTAGAAGCAAAAGTTTTAGAATGTGAAATGTTAGAGCATGAGGTAGATTCACTAAGGAAGGAAGTAAAAGACTCTAAGGAAAGGCTACACAGGTTTGCAAAAAGCTAAAAAACCATATAAAATATTATCAAGGTACAAAGACAATCAAAAAACAAGATAGGTCTTGGTTTTGAATAGGTACAATAGAATCAAGGAGATGAGTCTACCTCAAGTTATAAAGAAGAAGAAACTTCAGAATAATAGAGTGTAAGATTGAGTGAGACTTTTGAGGATGATTTGGATAATAAGAAGTTCAACAAGGAAAGGAACAATGCACAAAAAAGGAACAGATGGAACATAAACCAACATAGGGCAAAAGAGACTAAAATATGCATGGGATCAATGCAAGGTACTTTCAATAAAATATACATATCATATCATAGGTTTGGGTACAAGGCTACATAGTGCAGGACACATGAAAGACAGAAATATGGGAACTTCAAAAACAAGTAGCTTTTTCAAGGGTATTTCTACTCTTGTAATCAGTTTTGTCACAAGGCAATGAATTGCAAGGTTCATGACAAGAATAGATATGGCTTCACCAAGAGAAATACCAAGACATTTTTACCTCCAAAGAATAATAACATTAAGCGTTATAAGTGCAATAATGATAGACATACAATAAAGAAGTGTAGAGCAGAAATTCTAGATATAAGTAGGAATAGGAATAGCCAGAGAAATCATAAGGATAAAATGAGGAGGAGAGAGGACAAAGGTAAATATCAGTACATTCTATGAGTATAAATACTCCTCTTGCACCCTAGAATTAACCACCTCAAGAGGAGGTGGAGGAGGTTCTAACCTAAGATTCTCATTCTTAGCCCCAATCCCCAAAGGTGACCCTTTGCTATTGATGACAAAGGTGGAGACATTTGAGTTAGGGGCAGAGCATTCAGTCAGGGGGAACAATTTCTCAGGGAGAGTAGAACAAGAAAAGATAAAAGGAATGGTAAAAGGAAAATGGGTTGCCATCAATGACAAAGGGGAAGATTATTGGAAATATGAGCAAGATTTGTTGTCATTGATGTCAAGTATCAATTTTAGTGAGAAGTGTAAGAGGAAGGATATCAAGAGTTAGAAAAATATTGCTTCTAGACCTAAGGGAAATAATATTATAATATCTCCCATTATAATATTCAAGGTGATCAGATAAGGTCTACAAGAGAAATGAGAAGGCCCAAGGAAAATAATATTATAATATTTTATTATAATATTAAAGTTCTGATGGTAAGACCTAAATAAATTAAATTAATTATATGTTAATTTTAATAATTTCATTATAAATTAATTTGATTAACTTTACAATTATTAAATTAATTATAAATTAATTACAATAATTTTATTATTAATTGAATAACCCTAAAGTTAGGGTTATAAGGGCAAATATAAAACATCGACGTCATATTCTATCTTGTTGAGGTGTGAATTTGTCCAGTCACAAAAACCACTCAACAACTAGGATTCAAGATCCCCTCTTGCAAAGAAAGTACATTTCTCCAAGGTTCTCACTTAATGTTTTATGTGTCATGCATATGTGCGTAAATAAGTGCTTGAATAATATCTATAGTTTGCAAGTTACTGTTAACAAGGGGCCTGGGAATTAGGTAATTAATTTTGAATTCATCATGTATTAAGTGCCTTTTACACAAATTCTTTCTCCAAACAATAATAGATAAATTTACCTTATGATTTTGATCTACTTGTGCAAATTCATTCTATAGTCTCAACATAAAATTCTAATTAAACTGCTTTCAATGAATTTGAAATAAAATCTTGTTATAATTTCCCAAGAGTAGAACTAGAAATAATTACAATATTTGAAGAAAAAAATAGAACTGATTGATTATTCCATGGATCAACTTTGTTAAATAACAAAGTTGACCATTGAGAGCCATTGGATTATAATAACTCATCAAATATGATGTAGACTATAATTGAGAGTTCACTAGACTAATGAAAGAGTGGAAACTCAAGTAAGTATATCCTAGTAGAACTTAAGAGAATAATTACTTATTCTAACAACCCCCTTAAGTGATACTATGGGTGTATTGTGCAAATGAGTCTCGAAAATAGAGCCTAATGAGGTACTCATGTACAATGGTTTATTTTATAAAGATATGGTAAAACCCCCTAGGAAAAACCATATATAAAAAATAAAAAAGGAAGAGGCATGTCTTCGGTTTGCAAAGATTGTCCTCTTAATACAAAAAATGTGAGTCCCAACAACATGGCCTGATGAGGTACTAATTTACAATATATATAAGAGATGGTGAAAAAACCACATGGGAAAAACCATCTACTATGAAATAAAGAGGCATGTCTTTGGATGGTGAAGATTTTCATTAATAAAAAAAAATGAGTCTCGGCAACATGGCATGATGAGGTACTCATGTATAATATGTAAGGGAGAGATGATAAAAAAAACCACATGGGAAAAAACCATCCTCCAAAGAATACAATAATAAAAGGAGAGGTGAAATACCTTTGTTTCAATGTAGATGTAATACTCCAAGTTTCTATCGCAATTGTATGTAACACAAAGAAGGAAATGACTCGGTGAAGATGTCTATAACTTGATTTTTAGTTGGAATATAGTCCAAGTATATTTTCTCATTGTGAATACGTTGTTGATTGAAGTGTATGTCTATCTCAATGTGCTTAGTGCGTTGATGCTCAACTGGATTGCGTGCAATATGAATTATACTTTGATTGTCACACCAAATAGTATTAGGTTTGTCATGGAAAAAACCAAATTCTCTTAGAATCTGACAAAGCCAAAGAGCTTTCTGACTTGCCAAAATTTATGCCTTGTATTCTGCCTCTATAGATGATAAGGCCACTACTTGTTGTTTTTTTCATAAACAAGCAATTGACGAAGAACCAAGATAAAAGACAGCCATAAGTTGAACATTTGTCTTCTACTAAACCTTAACAATCTGAATCCTTGTAGCCAATGATATCCATGGATTTTCCCTCATATAAGATCCCAAAGTGAGTAGTTCCTTGCAAGTAGCGAAGGATTATTTTTGCTACTTTCTAGTGACTAAAATGAGGTTGATGTGAGAATCTAGATATTAAGCCAACAACATATGAGATATCTAGATGAGTATGAGTAAGGTATAATAGACTCCTTACGAGCTGACAGTATAGAGTTACATCACATAGAGGGGATGTGCAGGAAGTACTTAGATTGAATATAGACTGAAAAGGTGTAGGAGAAGGTTTGCAATATGTCATTTTAAACCTTTGAAGAAGATCTAGAGTGTATTTTTGTTTACACAATGAAATTCCTGCTTCTGTTTGATTTATTTGGATCCCAAGGAAGTAATGAGCTAGACCCAGATCAACCATATTAATTTTTTTAGAGAGGGAGTCTTTTATATTCTGAATGTGAGCGAAGTCACTACCAATGAGTAATAGATCATCAACATATAGAACAAGTAAGGTGATTTTTCCTTCATCTCTCCAAATGTAGACTATGTTATCAGAATCACAATGAGAAAAACCCGAGGAAAGAAGAAAGGAGTCCATTTTTTCATACCAAGCTCTAGGATCTTGTTTGAGGCCATAGAGAGACTTCTTTAGCCTACAAACAAGAGAGAAGTCTTGAGTGAAACCAACAGGTTGTTCCATGAATATCTCTTCCTTTAAGTCCCCATGTAAGAAAGCACTTTTTACATCCATTTAAAAGACAAACCACTTTTGGGAAGTAGCCATAGCAAGAACCAGTCTAACATAATCCATTTTGGCAACTAATGCAAAGGTTTTAACATAATCAATTCCTTCAATTTGAGAGAAACCTTTGGCTACTATGCGAGATTTTTGTTTGTCAATTTCTCCATAAAGCCCGTATTTTATTCTGTAAATCCACTTACAACAAACTAATTTCCTTTCTTTAGGGAGGGGAATTAAATCCTAAGTTTCATTTTTTATTAAGGAATAGAATTCATTTTCCATGGCATCATACCATTATTTAGTACCAGTTGCTTCTTTGAAGGATTGAGGATCAAAAGAAATAGACTAAAAGACAATACCAGTGCCTATGGAGTTGGTTAATCTGGATGATGGAATATTTTAGATGTAAAGAGTAGCTTCATTAATAATGGTATGGGCCCATTTTTGCATAGTGGAAGGAGTAGAAGGAGTGGAAAGACTTTGAGTTGGATTTATAGGTTCCTCATATTGATCATAAATCTCTAAATTAATCTCTAAAGTTGGTTATTCATTATATTGAGATTTTACTATAGGAGAAGGCTCAATAGAGGAAGAGGATGGCTGAGGATATTTCTAAGGGAATGTTTCATCAAATTGGACATTCCTCACAATAACCAACAAAGATGAGATTTTTACTTTTCTTATCTAGAGCCTTCATTTTTTTCTTTAGGATGTGCATCCAAGCAGTATACCCAAAAATATTAAAGAAGGAGACATCTATTTTTGAGCAAGTCCATGCTTATTTTGGATTTAAATGGTCAAGATATTTACGAGGTGTGCAGTTTTGAATATAGTTTGTAGTTAATAGCTTCTACCAAAAAGTTTTTGGAAGATCTCTTGAATGGAGCATATAGTTTGCCATTTATTTCAATGTTTGATTTTTCCTCTATACAATGCCATTTTACTATGGATTATGAAAGACAGAATGCTGATGAATGATGCCATGAATTGATACAAATATTGAGAACTCATTACTGCAGTATTCTCCCCCATTATCTATGCAAATTTGCTTGATGTTTCAAGAGGCCTGATTTTCAACTAAGGCTTTGAAGATTTTAAAGTGGGATAGAACATCACTTTTGTATTTTAGGAAGTAGACCTAAGTTCTAGAAAATTCGTCAATGAAGGTTAGAGCATATTTTTCTCCTTTGAAATAAGGCTCTAGGAAAAACATCAAGTCACTATGGATTAACTCTAGAGGGGATGAGGCTTTTAGAGAACCACTTGGATGGAAAGGATATTGATGTTTCTTTCCAAGAGTACATCTAGGAAATAATCCATCAATAAAAGAGACTAGAGGTAAACTTATTACCATTTCATGGGTGTTCAATTCCTTTAGGTAGTTATAATTGAGATGACCAAACCTTTCATGCCAAATTTTAATTTCAAGATCTCCATGAGCCACAAAACATGAGGTCCCTTCTAGTTTTTTCAATCCTTTGAAGTGAAATAGGTGAGTGTTGTGATCAATATCTCCTTTGGCTGTAACAAAGTGGGGGTCTTGAAAGTCTCTTATCTCAACTCATGTTGTAGAGAAGAGAACAGTTTTCCCCTTTCCATAAGTAGAAATTGTTGCAAGTGTGAAGAGGGTTTCAACTTAAGTGGCTTAGAAAAATCTTTTTCTAGCCCTAAGTGTGAAATGTCTTCAGGTTTGTCGACAAATTTGGTGGGCAATTTTCTTTTATTTTTCCCTAACTCCCCTCCTATCCTTCTCCTATATTCCCTCCTTATCCCTCCATTTTATCCTTATCCCTCCATTATTCCTTCTTCCCCCTTATCCCTCCAACTCCATTTCCTTCTTATCCCTCCAACTCCCTCCGTCGACTTTCTCCCTATCCCCTACTTATATATACACTAGAAATTGTAATGTTTTGAAGTTGGAAGGGTGCAAGTTTATTTTTGTCTGCTGCATTAATTATTTTTTAATTAATTTATGTTTGTCTCTTGCTGCATCTAATCGTGTTCCCAGTCAATCACTAGTATCAGAGCCATTTAGTCTGCCAGTAAGGCACGGTTCCCGAGGTGAGGCTAGATGGGCACGCATCTCGAGGCAGGAGTCGCCAATAGGGCTCGAATATTGAGGTAGATCGTGAGCAGGTTCAAGCACAAATCTCAAGGTGAATTTTGCACAGGGTCAGCATGAATCTTGAGGCAACACGTGGCAGTGGCATAAATCTTGAGGCGACACATGGCAGCTAGTGAGGTGCTGACTGGGCAACACGTGGATCGAGGTGGCTGACGTGGAGGTGGTAGTTGACGGCATGCAGATTGAGGCAGTTGACATGGCGGCGTGTGATTGGTTCAAAATTTTGCCACGTGGCAACGAGTGGTGGATTAGCTGACATGTCGGTTTGAGATTGGCTGCGTGGGCGGCAAAATTGTGACCTTTGACTGCCCGAAGGCAGTCGCTTCTCCTTGTGCGCCTTTGGGTTTAAAAACCCTCTGCACGGCCGTTTCCCACTGCATGTGGGATAAACATAAGATTTTTTTAAAAAAAAATTGCCATCCCCCCCGCTTTAACATCACCCTCGTGCCTATTACGACACGTCCAAGGGGTGTGCCTCAGCGGACAAGGCTGTCCGCTAGCAGGGAGGTGGACGCGGGGTCAAATCCCGCCAGACGTACGCGCAAAGAAAAATATATATATATTTTTTAATTTTCCACCAAGGAAGAATAAAGGGCACGTGGGCCCTTTTCGTTTCAGCCGGGCCACTTGGTGTAGCGGCAAAGTCCGCCTGCGGTGCTTGGGAGGTCGCGGGGTCGAATCGCCCGCGTGTGAAAAATAAAAAGGTAAATTTTTTTTTGTGTAAGGTTTTTTATTTTATAAAGTTTTTTTAATTTATTTAATAATTTTAAATTATATATATTTTTTAAAATTATCTTTTTAATAATTTATTTAAAAGGTAATTTAAAAAAAATATAAAACTTTATTAAATTTAAAAAAAAAGACTTTATAAAATTTTTAAAAACCTTGTTTGAAGAGCTTTTTTGAAAAAAGAGAAATAATGTGCCCGTGAAATGTTAGATGATCCGGTCTGGGGGGTGTTATAATGCACTTCTCTCGATTTTGAGACGAGAGACACCGGAATCCTTTGATGAAAGGGTTCGACGAACAAGTCTCCATACAGTTTTTTGTCGGTGGAAAATCAGGTGATTGATCATCTGAGGAAGCCGGATTCAGGGTACGAGGTAGATTCAGAAGACAACATCTTCGGACAAAGGATTGAAGAGTCCGAGACTGTGGAAGTTGTACCAGAGGAAGTTGTACCAGAGGACCAAGCAAGTGCCAGTTATACACCTGGTGTACGGGTAGCAGAATCAAGTGAGAGCTATTCACCACGCTCTCCTGAACCCGAAGCAGCAGCAGAAGAAGAAGACAAAGAAGAAGAAGACGAAGAAGAAGAAGAAGAAGAAGAAGAAGAAGATCCAGAGGAAGTGGATCCTGAAGAACCTGAGGTCATTGTCATCAGCAGCAGTTCCGAAGCAGAACCTGAATGTACTAAAAAGGCGAGATTTGATTTGAATCATTAATCTCTTTGTACTGCTTTATAGTGCTTGTTTGCTTCAAATAAAGTTTGTTTTTATTCTGCAATGGCATCCAATACTAGTCTTCCGATTCCTGAGTTCAATGGAGGAGACTATGAATATTGGTCTATTAAAATGAAAACCCTTTTGATAGGAAAAGGTTTATGGGATGTAGTCGAAGAGGGCTATACTGAACCTACTGCTGCTGAATGGGCAACTTTCTCTAATGCTGATAAAAAGGCTAGAAAAGAAGCACAGAAGAACAATGCTTTTGCCCTTTATCACATACATGCTGCCCTAGATAAAAGTATCTTCCCTAGAGTTGCCTCTTATGTAATTGCACAAGATGCCTAGAATGCCCTAAAAGAAAGCTATAGAGGTAGTGACCAAGTAAAGCAGGTTAAGCTGCAAACATTGAAACGAGATTTTGAAAATCTCAGGATGCAAGAAAATGAAAAAGTGGGAGATTACTGCGTGCGAGTGAAAGCCGTAGTTGATAAAATGGTCACACTAGGGGAAGATATTAAGCCAGAGGTTATGGTGAAGAAAGTGTTGAGAACACTTCTTCCAAAGTGGAATTTAGTTGCAATAATTATTGAAGAATCCAAAGACTTAACCTCATTGTCTTTTGATGCACTAACTGGTTCACTTCTCTCACATGAAGAGAGGTTACAGGAAACTCCTACCACCAGTTATGGAGGAGATGATAAAGCTTTTGCCACACATGAAGGAAGAGGTAGAGGCCATGGCAGAGGCAAGAATAATCAAAGAGGGGGAACTCCTAACAGAGGAGGATCATCCAACAGAGGTGGAAATCAGAATAGAGGAGGACAACAACAATATAGAGGGAAAAAATTTGGCAAAGGAAAAGGAGGAGATAAATCAAAACAAGTTTGCTACAATTGTGGCAAACCTGGCCATTATGCTCGAGATTGTTGGTCAAAGACTTCGCAAGGAAGCAGCAGCAACCAAAGCAGTCAATTTGGAAATTTTGGAGAAGAGGAAGAGTCCACAAATCTCTTTCTTTCTTATGGCCAGACAGAGCAAAATATGAATGATACATGGATTTTGGACATTGGGTGTTCAAATCACATGAGTGGCAAAGAAGAACTCTTTGCTACTTTTGACTCCTCATACAAATCCAGCATCCGATTGGGAGATGACAAGTCATTGGCAGTTGAAGGCATTGGAGCCATGGAGGTTCCAACGAAAGAAGGCATCAAGCAAGTAAGTGATATCTATTACACACCTCATCTTCAACACAATCTTTTAAGTGTTGGTCAAATGCTAGAAAAGAATTACAAGTTGATTTTTGATGAGGGTAAATGCACCATTTTTGACAAGAACAATAGTAATAGAATCATTACACAAGTGCCAATGTCAAAGAATAGATTATTCCCTTTGAAGTTTGGCCAGCCAGAAGGAAATAAGTTAGCAAATGTTGCAATTACCAATCCAAGTGTCCTATGGCACTTGAGATATGGTCATTTGAATTCAGCAAGTTTGAAAATGCTAACTTCACAAGCAATGGTAATTGGACTTCCCAAAATTCAAGATAGTAAGGAAGTCTATGAAGGGTGTGCCTTGGGCAAGCATGCCAGATCAAAATTTCCTCATGGACAAGCATGGCGGGCCAACTATCCACTCCAGTTAGTGCATTCAGACATCTGTGGTCCGATGCAGACCAAAAGTCTAGGTAACCACTCTTACTTCCTACTTTTCATTGATGATTGCACAAGAATGTGTTGGATATATTTTTTGAAGCATAAGGATGAAGCATTTGCATGCTTTGTTGATTTTAAAGCAAAAGTTGAAAGTGAGAGTGGGTATTCAATAAAATGTCTTAGATCAGATAAAGGAGGAGAATACTCCTCTAATCAATTTTTGAATTTTTGTAAACATCATGGCATCAAGAGGCAGTTCACAACTGCCTACACTCCACAACAAAATGGTGTAGCAGAAAGGAAGAATCGCACCATTGTGGAGATGGCAAGATCAATGCTTCAGACAAAGCATTTGAGTAATTCATATTGGGGAGATGCAACAAGGACTAGTGTTCACATCTTGAACAGAAGTCCTACTTCAAGTTTGAAAGGGAAGACACCTTACCAAGCCTGGTATGGTAAGAAACCAAATGTGAAGTATTTCAGAGTATTTGGTTCATTGGCATATGCTCACATTCTTGATGAGCTGAGAAAGAAGCTGGATCCAAAGAGTCGGGCATGCATTTTTGTAGGATATTGTGAAAACACAAAGGGTTATAGACTCTACAATCCTACAACTCGAAAGATAGTGATTTCAAGGGATGTGATTTTTGATGAAGGGGGAGAGTGGGGTAAGCCCCAAATATACAGTGATGTTGAGTCACATGATTCAAGTTCTCAGCAAGTGCAACAATAGATACCACAGAAAAGCAAGAAATCTCCACCTTCAAGCCCAAGTTCTTCTACTAGTTCATCTTCCTCACCAAGTCCTTCTCCACAGAGACCAGCAAGTTCCTCACCAATGGACATTGATCCTCCATCCAAAGGTAAGAGAACTCTACAGTATCATCCAACATCTCAGATGTTGGATAAATTTTTTTCAAGAAGATATACTAGGAGTCAAGCTAGTGAAATGGAATTTGTTTTACACAGATTAGAAAGTATGCACTTGTATGGTGATGATGAATCCCAATAGGAACCTAGGGGAGATCAAGTTAACTATGCTTTGTTAACTAGTGCACAACTTGAACATTCTAGTTATGAGAAGGCATGTACTCAGAAGATTTGGCAAGATGCCATGAAAGAGGAGATAACCTCTATAAAAAACAACGACACTTGGGAGCTCGTGAAGCTTCCTAAAGGAAAGAAATGTGTTGGCTATAAATGGATCTTCAAGACCAAGTTTAATGCTGATGGAAGCATTGAGAAGCATAAGGCAAGATTAGTGGCAAAGGGTTTTACTCAGAAATATGGAATAGATTATGAAGAGACTTTTGCTCCTGTAGCCAGACAGGAGACTATCAGAACAGTTCTTGCCTTAGCTGCACACAAAGGATGGAAAGTCCAACACATGGATGTTAAGAGTGCATTTCTCAATGGTTACTTGACAGAAGAAGTGTACGTTGAGCAACCATAGGGATTTGAAGTGCAAGGTAAGGAACACCTTGTTTATAGATTGAAGAAGGCACTCTATGGTCTTAAACAGGCACCAAGAGCTTGGTACTCATGCATTGATGGGTACTTCAAAGATTATGGGTTCACCAGGAGCAAAAATGAACCCACACTCTACTACCTCAAGCAAGGTAAATACATCCTCATAGTTTGTTTGTATGTGGATGATCTTATTTTTATGGGTAGTAATGAAAAAATGAATATGGAGTTCAAACACTCCATGATGATGCAGTTTGAGATGAAGGATCTTGGCTTAATGCACTACTACCTTGGAATGGAGGTTCATCGATCAGATACAGGGATCTTCATTTGTCAACATAAGTATGCTCGGGATATGATCAAGAAGTTTGCTATGGAGCATTGCAAACCAGTTGCAACTCCAATTGGACATGGGATCCAATTAAGCAAAGATGATGGAGCACCAAAAGTTGACGTGACCACTTTCAGAAGCATGGTTGGGAGTTTGATGTTTCTCGCCAACACCAGACCAGATATTCAGTATGTTGTATCTCTTGTTTCTAGATTTATGGCTAACCCATTTGAGCTACATTTGCAGGCAGCTAAAAGAATTTTGAGATATGTGAAAGGTACATTGGATTTTGGAATCCAATACCATAAATGTAACACTATCAAGCTTGTAGGCTTCAGTGATAGTGATTGGGGTAGCAATATTGATGACAGGAAGTCAACATCAGGAAACTGTTTTAGTCTTGGATCAGGACTAATAACTTGGAGTTCCAAAAAATAGACAGTAGTAGCGCTATCTTCAACAGAAGCTGAATATATAGCAGTTACTTATGCAAGTACTCAAGCCTTGTGGCTAAGGAAAGTACTAGAAGAGATTGGAGAACAACAAAGTGGTCCGACCAGAATCTACTGCGACAACATTAGTGCCATTCAATTGGCATATAATCCTGTCCACCATAGTAGAACAAAGCATTTTGATATGAAGTATCACTTCATCAGAGATATGGTGGAACATGAAATTGTTGAGCTTCAATATTGTCACACTTTGGAGAACGTCGCGGACATCTTCACCAAGGCGATGACTAAAGCTCAATTTATAAAGCTGAGAGACTGTGTTGTCAGTCCTCTCAACTTTAAGGGGGAGAATGTTGCAAGTGTGAAGAGGGTTTCAACTTAAGTGGCTTAGAAAAATCTTTTTCTAGCCCTAAGTGTGAAATGTCTTCAGGTTTGTCGACAAATTTTGTTGGCAATTTTGTTTTATTTTTTCCCTAACTCCCCTCCTATCCTTCTCCTATATTCCCTCCTTATCCCTCCATTTCCTCCTTATCCCTCCGTTATTCCTTCTTCCCCCTTATCCCTCCAACTCCCTTTCCTTATTATCCCTCCAACTCCCTCCGTCGACTTTCTCCCTATCCCCTACTTATATATACACTAGAATTTGTAATGTTTTGAAGTTGGAAGGGTGCAAGTTTATTTTTGTCTGTTGCATTAATTAATTTTTTAATTAATTTGTGTTTGTATTTTGCTGCGTCTAATCGTGTTCCCAGTCAATCAGAAATATGATAGACAAAGAGGAGATTTGTTGTAATTTTTGGAAAATAGAAAACATTATTGATAGAACCACCATCAATGGATATGTCACCCTTTCCTTTACTTGGATAAATTAAGAGTCACCAACTTCTATGCTACATATTGAACTTGAGGAGATAGAAGAGAATGACTCATCTGAAGCAGTCATGTGATGAGATGCTCCAGAATCTAGGACCCAATAATTAGATGAAGTATTTGTGGTCTTCCCTTGAACATTTAGGGATTTTCCTATCTGCTTTTTATTTTCTATATTTTGATCCTTCATAGCTGCTTCTAGTTTTTGTAGTCTTTTCTAGTATTTGTTTGCAGAATGACCATTATTTTTGCAATGAGTACAATTTATGGTATTCCTTTCTTTATTTTTGAATTTTTCCTTAGTAGAGGTATAGGTTGCTAAGGATTTTGAGGAAGAGAAAGAGATCTCATATTTTGCAAGTTTTTTTTCTTCCCTAGTTAGTCTATAAAAAAATTCTTCTAAGGAGGGCATTTTAGAAGTTGTACAAAGAGAATATTTTGTAGATAGAAAGTTGGTTGCAAATATTTCAAATACACCATTTAGTTTAGAAAGAATTAGATAAATGCATTCTTATTCAGTTTTATTCTTCCCACTGCATTTGTATTGAGTGAGGAATTCCTTAAATTTTGTGAGAAACTCAACAATATTGCTAAATTTTTCAGTATATTGAAAGCACGAGGATACGGAAGCAAAAAAGGAAGGCTAAGATGTGATGCAAACCGAACGAAACTTAGCGCTAAATCCTAGGAATTGAAAGTGCATGAAAAGAGGGAAAGCATGAACGAATCGAAACTTAAACAAAAAGCCAATAAATAAGACAACCCTTTTTATTGATACATTTCAAAACTTGGTTACAATGCGCATCCTCCCCTTCCAAGGGCTATGAGCGTTAAATACGCGTTCTCATTACATCCATGGATTTCGTTCCTTCTTTCGCGTGCCCACATGTAAAATGGGCTGACCAAACATCGCTACCACTTGCGTTGATGAGTCTTGAATCCTTGCTACTTCTCTGATGTCCAGATCCTATGTTCAAAGAAACAAGAAGCAATTAGTAGCACCTATGGATGAAATGAAACATGCAATCCCCAAGCCTACGATAAGTGAATGAGAAAAATGAATTAAATGATGACTAAAATGAATCCAAATGCTCTAAAAATTTGATAGGGGCATCAAGACATCCCAAATAAAATACTACAAATGGAACAATCAGGAAATTCCTCACCGATTTGAATTCGCTCCGGGGCGGGACAAATATACCTGCAACAAAATGCCGAAAAGGTATTGTCCCAAATGTCCTACTTAGGAAACTCCAAATGACCTGCAAAGTTGGGGTTAGATAATTGGGGGTATTTTGGGAAGACCCAGATGGTCATATTTTCCCAATTTGGCCTCCGTTAATGGGAATTTGATGATGCTACCTACAAGTTAGTAAAGGTGAACGAAGATAGAAACATGATCAAAATTGTTCAAAACAAGGTGAAATTTAAATGGAAACCTATCTAAACATCATAGAATTAAATGCAAGAATGAAAGAAAGAAAATCTACCACAAATTTCCAATCACTCTAAAGAGGGGCGATTATGACTATAGCAGTGGGGGGCGCCCGGGGGCAGGCCGCCCACCGTTTGGGGCCCGATTTCAGCACCAATCCACTTGGGATGGGTCCAAAAACTCTTATGGGGTATTGTCATCAAATTTTTTGGGATATTGTGGCCAAATTTTGGATTTTGGTTTCAGATTTGCACTTCCAATAACCACCCTATGACCTCCTCTTCAAAAGAGATCAAGGATGTGAAAGGCACAAATCAAAAAGGTGTGTGTGTGGAAGTAAAACGACAGCACTTCGTTGCTCAAAATTCTCCTTCTCTCCATATTTTAGGGTGAGGAAACTCACCAATTTTTAGACCTGGAGGTCTCTTGAATTGGGCATGCAGAGGCACCACTTGGTAATCATGCCTTCCCAAGGGGAAGGAGATTCCTCCCTGATTAGGGACTTCATGACTGCCCTTGTAATTGCCTCTAACACTCAAAAATGCTCACCCACACTCCCATGCAATGAAGGAAGCATTAAGTGGTAGATTTGAGCTGCCATTTGTCAATATTTGACTTTTTGCCCATCAAACCTGCAATTCACCCCACCCTAGAGCGAATATTTCTATTAGTCCCTGGGCTGGGCGAATCCTAGTTTGAATTCATACCTGGGTGGAACGGGTATTGAGAAAAGTGCCTAAAGGTGCCAAATTGATCTATGACATTCAAAAACTACTGTGAGAGTGGTTAGGACCATTTTTTAACCTCTAGGGGCTGCCCTTGGGGCTGTGTGTGTCAATGCGATCAGTGTTTACAGTCATATAATCAAATTGATGTTGTTTTGGTGTCTACGGAAGCCACTTTTTGGGATGCACTGTGCATGGCGCAGCGTCGAGCAAAAATAGATAACCAAAGTACTAATGATTAGGGTTTCTCAATAACCTAACCAACTTTTGATGCCCCAAGTATGGAAAGGGTATGCATTCTTGAATCCTTGCTTCTGACGAGCAAAGTAACTCAATTCAAGTGTTAACCTTTTTCGATGAGGTGTTACTTGAGCTTGGACATTGATCAGTCATGAATAGGTAAAGGGCACAACCTTTTGTCTGTGGGAACCTTGAGTTCATGATTTATGAAATGCCATGTTTTTGATCAGTTTGTGATTATTGCTTGTTTACTGCCCCAAGCAGGAGCATGATTGTCTTTGTCAATGATTCATTGAATGCATGTCATTTCCATGGTTGGGTGTGTATTTGTTGATTGGTGACTAAGTGTGACTACCCCCTCAAGCGACGAATCGATGAGGGAATGACCTACATGAGAAAAAAAATGAGTCGCTTAACCCAAGATGACTTGTGTAAGGGTGCCTTCAGATGTTTAGCGTTACATGTGTGTGCAGTTTTCTGATATTTAGACCTATTTTTGGTGGGTGTTAACCCTTTTTGGTTGTCAAAAATCCATTCTCCCGTGGAGTGGTCCGTCTATGATAGCATTATTAGGAAGTAGGATAGTGATAATTTGTGGCTCTAATGTCTATTTTAGGTGCCAATAATTTCCGACGCCAAGGCGCCTTCGTTCGGCAATGTTATAACTATTTTTGGTTGGATTTTGACCCTTTTGCAGATGCCGTTTGGGGATGAAATTCTTGAAAATTCGTCTTCCCGTGGAGTGGTCCGGCTATGGTAGCCTTCTTAGGGAGTAGGATAGTGAGGATTTATGACTCCGATGTCTATTTTGCATGTCCAGAATGTCAAGTGCAAAAGCACTTTCATCGGGCAAGCTTATTGTTTGTTTTTGGGTCATTTTGTTCATTTTTTTTATGTTTTCAAAATTTTTGCCCTGAATTCATTCCTGGGTGGGATGAATACCATCTTAGTATTCGTACCAGGGTAGTACGATCACTAACCATAGTGCATTTCCCAGGTAGGAATGACTATAAGCTCAAAAATCCTACTTAAAGGCCAAAACTAGGGTTTGGGCTCATTTGCATTCAAATTTTCATGCGATTTGGAGCTCTGAGGAGGAGGAGGTTAATTTTGCAAAGCGAAGCACTATCGAATTTCTATCGACATCATGAGTGCACAAACCAGATCGAGCGGTGGAGCCGAAGCAAGACTAGTAAGTGCTCTTGGGCATTATTTGCTTTTGTTTGCTGCAATTGAAAAAGTGCAAGTTATTTATTTATTTTTCTTTGGTATTTTGTTTTTTTTTTAATTAAAATTAAACCCTAAAACATATCTGAACACAAATCAAGACTGATCTTAAAACTGAACAGAAAACGTCATTGAAAACTTAGGTTGAAATTGTGTTGCATTTTTTATTTGGCTTTGCAAAAAATGAAACCCTAGTTTACATTGTTTTTGAAAAGGTGCCATGAACTCTGAAATTTATTTTTCGCTTTTACACTAAAGTAAACCCTAGGAAAAGAAATGTATTTTGGGATTTTGTTAAACTAAAACCCTAGGATAAACTGAATGCAAACCCTAGTTTTGTAGGTTGAACTTGTCAGTTTTAAGACAGGTGAAAACCCTAGGTTAAAAAACTGTTATTTTAATTTTGTTTTGTTTGTGCAGACTTTGTCAGTTTTAAACTTAGAGTACAGAAACCTTAAGACTGACAACTATATTTTGAAAAAATTGTTTTTGCGTTTTTATTTTGTCTGTCAGTTTTAAACTTAGAGTACAGAAAACCCTAAGACTGACAAACTATTTTTTGAAAAATTGTTTTTGAATTTTATTTTGTCTGTCAGTTTTAAACTTAGAGTACAAAAAATCCTAAGACTGACAAATTGTTTTTGTGAATTTTGTTGTGTTTTTATTTTGTCTGTCAGTTTTAAACTTAGATTATAGAAAACCCTAAGACTGACAAACTATTTTTGCTTTGAATTTTTGTGAATTTTGTTGTTTTTAAGTTGTACATTGTTTTATGCAGTGCTTGTATATTCATGTTGTTGTTATACAATTTTTCATGATGTTAATGTTTTTGTGTTGTTTTCTTTTGCAGGTTGTGAAGAGCCTGTATCGTGTGCCTATTGTTTTCATGGAAGCATGAGAGGCACTAACTATGGCTGACTAGGAGTGGCTTAATGCCCTTGGGATCAATCAGGTGACTCGGCTAGATCTTGTGGTCAGGGATCGGGCCTATCTAACTACCCTGATCAACTTGAGGGATTCCTGGACCAACACCTTCCATCTCCCAACAGGGGAGATGATAGTGACCTTGGATGATGTCTATCAGATTTTGCAAATTTTGATAGATGGATTACTAATCAGGATGACGTTGTGTGATCAGCAGACAGCTGTACTGATACGATGCTTCGGGTACGAGGAGGATGTGGGTGTGGACAGCCTAGTGGAGAGGGCAGAGGGTGACTGCCATATTGGCAGGACTCTAGTTCGATGGTGGCTGGAGAAGGGGGTTTTGGGAGTGATGCATGTAGTACTTATGGGCCTCATTTCCAACATGCTGCTACCTGATTCGTTAGGTGTGAGGTTCCCATGAAACCTGTTGGATGTGGTTTGTTGGCTGGTTGAGTGCTCGACGGAGGCACCGTTGATCATGAGGTGGGGATAGACACTACTGGCGTAGGTCTATGGTGAGTTGTATGAGGTCCACTGCCAAAGGCAAAAGGGGATTAGCTACAGCTATCTATTGCAGAGCTGGGCTTGGTAGCACATAGCAATGGAGAGGTCGATGGGGTTATCATGGATGACTCGGGCAGATATGATGGATAAGGATATAGGCTACGTGGATCTGTGGTGGTGGTTTGAGGATCAGGGACAAATTTGGAAATGGGTAGGTTTCGTAGGGCACTATGTCGATGCCTTCGCTAGGCTTGCTCCAGGGGAGGTGTTCTAGCACCCCTACCGAGATTGTCCAGCCTAGCTTGAGGCTGGAGAGTGGCTCCGGTGGGTACGTAGGGGGTGGTGGCTGATTGGGAAGCATGGGACCAAGCAAAATTTCTTCCCTTATAGTCAGGTGACATGATAGTTTGGGGTGCACCAAGGGTTTCCTGGTGAACCCGTGGTCTATAGGCACCGTGGGGACAAGAGGACTCTGGATCAGCCAGTCATCATGCCACTTGGCAAGGAATTAGATGCGATGATTGACGTCCCAGATGTGGACAATGTTGGGACTACCATAGAGTATGACCAATGGTGGATACTATGGTGATGGTGGGGAGAGGGGCCACTAGGAGGCACGGAGGCAGCAGTCGTAGGTAGGGAGGGTGTTGAGGCACCAGGAGTTGATTGGGAAGCTTCGCTAGAGGATGCTGACATGGTGGAGGTAGATGATGTGGGTGTGAATTCTGGTGTCCTAGATCATCCGGAGATGTAGGACACCCTAGAGCAGTGGGAGCCAGAGAAGGCTATAGTCCCGAATTTGCCTATGCACCAGGCGATGGTGGAGGACACGAAGGTAGGGGTGCACACTAAGAATGCATGATTGGTGGGGCTACTGTGGAGGCTATATGAGAAGCCGGGGGAGGTTCTGCAAGAGAGGGATCTCTTGTGGGCTCAGCTAGGAGAGCAGGAGAACACATTGCCTGTGCATCATCGGTAGGAGGGGGATACTAAAATTGCACGGGAGAAGGATCTCCTACAGAAGTAGTTGGAACAACGTGACGATGTAGTAGCGATGTACCGTCGGTGGGATGCAGAGTGGTGTCGACATCGGATGGATTTGGAGGGAGAGATCATCTACCTCGGGGGACGGGTACCTGAGCACTCTAGAGGTGGCTCGTCATGCCAGACGAGGGGCAATGATACTGAGCAGTCAACATCATCTCATCATAGGTGATTGGATGAGGGAGGGTCGAGTAGGCATGATGCGGGGGCTAGCAGTAGCTGCCCTAAGGGGTCCCATAGGACCCACAGCATGGGGGGTAGTTCCCATCGCACAGATCCTACGTGATCATGGTGGTTGATGCCCTAGGCTTGGGGTTTTTGAGCTTTTGGATTTTTGCGGGGTCAGATGACCGATTATTGTAGCTTGTGGGTATTTTTGATGATATATATATACAGATGACTTTATTTTGTTTATACACATGTCGTGATTTGATGTTATGCCCCATGATTGATGAATGTGTATGTACGCATGTTAATGTACCTTGATGGATGCATGTGTTATGATGAATGCAAATGTTTCCAATTTATATGATATGCAATGGAAATGATGAATTGAGTTTGTGATTTTTGGCGGTGGCACCATAGACTATTGAGAACGTATGGCTTTTTGTCCTAGGTGATTGTTGTGGTAAATGATTTTTTTTTGGTATTTTGTATTTTCTGATGGTGAAGTAAGGCTGAAAGATATTTACAATTTTTTTAGAATGTAGTTAGGTTTTCTGAGACTCAAATGTTTTAACTAACTAGCCAATACTGTACCTTTATCTTACATCCTTGTGTTTGCAATTGAGTTCGTTTATGCGGTATTTGTTAGGATACCGCTAGTGCCAGATAGGCTATCAACCAAATTTGTACTGAGGATCACCTAATTAGCTCCACTAACTCCTTTATTGTATTTAGTCAGATTAATCTATGGTGCGATCCAGGATACCATAAGCTATCTCATCCACATGCAAACATTGATCTGCACACAAGTTAATGCGATAGATATATCATCATGCAAGAGGTTTTCCACGAGTGACTGATAGGCTATTAACCAAACCAGTACTAAGGTTTACCTCATGACCTTTCAGAATGCTGAGAGTTCTAGGGATTCAAGTTTGACTCCCTTCTTTTCTTCAATTGTATTGGGATACTTGCTCTCTTATAGTGATAAAAATCACTATTTATTTTTGTTATATTTTGTTTTTGAGCAAGGGATTTGAATAATGAGTGATGAGAATAACTATTTTTTTTGCCTTTTGATGTATGCACTTTGGTTGTGATGTCAAATTTTTGGATTTTTGACGTTTTGCAAATTGTTGGATGTTTGCAACTTTTTGAGAACTTGGGATTCTTGGGGAATTGGGTAGGGAAGATGCTTGTCCTTTTGCTAACTCTCAACATTCTTGGGGTCATTCGGACAGGGGGGTGAGCAAGATAACTATTTCGCTTATGGTGACCTAGATTGCTTTGTAGGTTTCATCTTTCATTCACACAACTTGGGAATTTTCATGTGTTTTAATTTGTGTTGGGATGCTACGTAACAAGGTGTAATCCAAGAAGAACTCTACTTTCATAAAATTTGTCTGACTTTGTACAGTATTTGGCTAGAAATATATTGATAGCTAAATGACAAAAACTCTTGATACATTAGAAGACAACTGACTATAGTATGGTGAAAAGGTGTGAATGGCGTTTATTTTTGATGGACTGTTTATGAAGCGAAAAAATATGAAACAAGATGGATTTTCCAAGTAATTATAGTCTATGGTGCCTTTGACCTGTATGACCACAAATATGCAATGTATGTGTGCTATGCCTAATGCAACTATATGTTTGTGTTTTTTATGGATTGATATTTATGAGTATGAAGATGAGATGCAAAAGACCTCTTTATTTTGTGATGATTTTGAGCATGCATGGAAATGAGATGAAAATTTTTGTTATTTTTGATGATTTTATTATTTTTGAATTTTCTTGTTTTTGACCAAGTGATTGTGGGAATCCTTGGAGTATTTTGTTTGACCAAAGGGGTAATGGGCACCTTTGGGACATTTTGGGATTGACCAAGTGATTGCGGGAATCCTTGGAGAATTTTGGGTTTGACCAAGCGATTATGGGAATCCTTGGAGCTTTTTGGGATTGACCAAGCGATTGTGGGAATCCTTGGAGCATTTTGGGGTTGACCAAGCGATTATGGGAAGAGGGAAAAAAGAAAGGGGAATCCTTGGAGCATTTTGTTTGGGTTGTGGCTCTTTTAGATATGGAATAGGTGCAAATGACTGATATTCAAGGGTTTTGGTTCCTAGATTCCATCAAGAGATGCTAGCCGATATGTTCTAGGTCCAATTTTACTATCAATTACATAGGGGCCTAACCAGTTTGCTGTGAACTTGTCCCTCAGATGGGGCAACAAGCTAGAGTTATGTTGGTTCTCTTTTAAGACTAGGTCACCAACCTGAAAGTCCCTCAGGTGAACTTTCATGTTGTATGCTTTCTTCAGTCACTCTTGATAGATACGTAAATGCTCGAGAGCATTAACACGTCGTTCATTGAGCAATGTAAGCTGGTCTAATCAGGCCTGCCACGCAGTGTCATCATTAATGAACTCTTGCATTGATATGCACAGGGAAGGAATTTTCAACTTGATGGGCATGACTGCCTTTGAGCCATACATAAGCAAAAATAGAGTTACCCCCATGGGTGTCCGAATGCTAGTGCGATAAGCCCATAGGGCAAGTGGGATCTGAATGTGCCAATCCTTATGACTGTCTGTGACTATCTTTTTGAGGATGGCAACTAGCATTTTGTTTGACGCCTCTACTTGCCCATTATCCTACTGATAATAGGGTGTCAAAAATTATGTTGAATTTTGTAATTTGTGGTCAAAGCACGCACATATTTGTTCTTGAATGACGTCCCATTATCCGAGATGACGTTATGTAAAATAAACTCCGCAATGCGAGTTCTAGTCATAGAGGTAAGTGGAACTGCTTCCACCCATTTGGTGAAGTACTCTATGGCTGTTATGATAAACGTGTGATGACCTAACAATGTAGGGGAGATCTTTTCGATTAGATCTAAGCCCCACTGCAAAAATGGCCAAGTCGATTGGATCGACTGCAAGGCCTGAGAAGGTACGTGTGTCAAATTAGCATGGTGTTGACACTTTATGCACTTCCTTACATACGCGCAACAATCTCGCTCTAAATATGGCCAATAATAGCCCATGCAAAGAATGTGCTTGGCGATGGCCATACCACTAAAGTGGCCACCACATGTACCATCGTGCGCTTGGGCGATCACCCAAGTGGACTCTTGTTGGTCCAAGCATCGAAGGAGGATCCCTTCATAGCTATGACGGTACAAAATGTCTCCTAACAAGACATGCTTTGCCGCTTTCTGCTTGAATGCTCATTTTGTGGCATGCATCAATCCAAGTGGGAGGTTACCTAACTTGAGGTAGTCCCTTATGGGTGAATACCAATCCTGATGATCAGAAGCCTTGATAGAATGAATAACCAATCCCTCTTAAATTTCATCCCTAACAACAGTTGAGCGAGAAAGAACTTGTAAGAATAGCATTGTGTTGCTATTACGGGGAGTAGGGGAGAACAAGGACCCCCAGTTGGTGTGTTTTAGACAATCATGGATTCGAGAGAACCTATCCTGAGGTGGTTCAATCTGGATCATGTGGATTCCTGGTGTTAAGTCAGAACTTGCATGCTCCATCATGGATTGCAATAGTGTTTTGACTTGAATGGTTGTCATATCACCAAAAATTTCTTGCGGGATTAGTGACCCCAAGGAGGCCATAGTGTCCGTAAAATGATTTGATGACCGAGGGAGTGCCTCGATGTCGTACCATTCAAGCTTTGCCAGGAATTTGTCCACAAGGGCTTTGTAGGCCTACAGAACTGGACATTTACATTGGAATACCCCTTTGACTTGGTTGATAATTAACAGCGAATCACCAAAGATGTTTAATCATTTAATGTTCATGGTGTTTGTTGTCTGAAGACCTATGAGCAAGGATTCATATTCTTCATTGTTGTTGGTGCACAAGAAATCTAATTTCAATGATAGAGGTATTGGAGCCCCTTGTGGTGTGAAGAATAAAATTCCCATGCCACCCTCTTGCTCACATTTAGAACCATCAAAAAATAGGGTTATGTCGGCCTGTGACTCAGGCTCATCAGAATCTGGTGATTCTAAGACATGGAAGACCCCATCATCGGGTAGTTTTATGACCAGAGGCTGATTGTCTTTGAGAGGAGCCTCTGCTAGTTGATCGGCTATGACTTGTCCTTTGATGGATTTCTATCCAATGAACTCTATGTCAAATTCTGTCAATAACATGATCCATTTTGTCGTGCGGCTACTATGATAAGTATGACTCATCATGTACCACAATGGATTCTCCTTAGACACAACATACGTAGTGTTTCTCAGCATGTAGTGGCATAGATTTTTGATAGCAAACACCACTGCCAAGCAGATTTTCTCAATGTATGCATAGTTAAGTTCGTAACTGACCAAGGTGCGGCTAAGATAGTAAGTAGTCTATTCTTTGTGAAGTTCATTTTTTTGGGCTAGCATGGTGCCCAGTGCCACCTCAGTAGCTAAGATGTATAAGTAGAATGACACTCCTGGTCTAGGTGGTGCCAATACTGGTGGTGAAGCCAAGTATCATTTAATGTCATCAAAGGCTGATTGGCACTCGTCATCCCAGTGAAATGCTACCCCCTTATGCAATAATTTGTTCATAGGTCAGCACTTGTCAAATAGCTGTGCTATGAAGCGCTTGATTGATGTGACCTTTCCCTGTAGGCTTCTGAGCTACTTCATGGTAGTTGGGGGAAGCATTTCAAGGATTGCCTTGAATTTTTTTGGGTCCACCTATATGGATCGCTTTGAAACTATGAAACCCAAGAGTTTTCTAGATGTGACACCAAATATGCACTTCTTGGGATTCAGTCTGACTTTATGTTCCATGAGGCGATCGAGGATCTTGCTTAAGTCATCGATATGATCTGGGTGTAAAAGATATTTTGCCAACAAATCATCCATGTAATCTTCCAAAGTTTTATGCATGTAATCATGGAAGATGTATGTCATGGCACGTTGGTAGGTGGCACCAGCATTTTTAAGGCCAAATGGCATGACCTTATAGCAAAATGTCCCCCAAGGCATGGTGAATGCCATTTTTAGTTGGTCCTCAGGATTGATGCGAATATAATTGTATCCCGATAAACCATCCATGAGGGAAAGCATTTCGTGGCCTGTTGTAGCATCTACCAATGTATCAATGCTAGGCAAGGGAAAATCATCCTTAGGACTCACTTTGTTTAGATCTCAAAAATTAGTGCATATGCGAATCCTCCCATCAAGCTTCTTGACGGGTACCATGTTGGATAGCCATGGTGGGTAATCCACGCAGATGACAAACTATGCATCCAACAACTTTTGCAATTCATATTTGACCATCAAGGCCACTGTTGGGTGCATCTTGCATAGTTTTTGCTTAACTGGCTTGATTGTCGGATCAAGCGTTAGATTATGCGTGACTAGCTATAGATCTAGCCCTAACATGTCTCTGTAGGACCATGCAAAAACCTCCTTCTTCTCTTTGAGAAGGGTAATGTAGTCGGCTTGCTCTTCAGGGGATAAGCTTACCCCCAGCTTGATTATCTGTGGATTCATTGGATCCGAGTCGATGTCTATGTTAGTCGTCTCCTCGATTGACATGTGGGATCCCTCCTCCAACAGGTGTGGAGTTGGGATCAAATGGATATCATTTGCTGAGTTTAAATTAGCGTTGGGAACCTCAGGTTCCTCTTCAATGTGGAATATATCCTGAGTTGACCCTGGGGTAAAATGAAGTATTTATCGAAAGGCCAGTACTCTAATGGGGATGGAGGTGAATTGACGTGATCCCAGTCTATGGCATCTATGTCTAGAGGCAATGACTATGTTGGATTGGTCGGGTTATGGATGGGGGCGGTTAAGTCAATGGAGATCATGTTGATGAAATGATTTTGATCTCCATTACCATGGGTGTGGTGATTTGAACATTCTAGATGATTCTTGTGCTCCGGATATGGCTCTGGGGGTATTGGCATGAATGGATCGGACCTATGTGCTGATAGGAGGACAAGGTCTTCCCTCGGCATGGATATCACTCTAGGGTCTCAGGGTGGAAGGTTCTCTTCGTACACCTGGAGTGGCAGATCCAACACTTGGTCCCACTATGTTGGGTCTACGTACCACTCATGCCCTGGCACTATGTTTAACTGTTCAAATATGTCATTAATCTCCAAGGGGTGTCGTTGTTGCATCTGTCGCATGTGATTAAGATATATCATTTTTGTTTCATCTTCGTAATCACTATCGAAGATCCAAAGGCCCTCGTTGGATTCGATCATTGTTTGAGGCATTAATGGCTCATCCTACTCAAGAAAATTGATCTGGCCCCATTGTGGTTGTTCCACTCTCCATGGGGGGACCTAATTTTCTTGACGTGGCACTGGCTTGATTGGAGTCACCAAAGGGAACATCGTTAGGAGGATTTCTGGGTAATTATCAATGGGGACCACTTGTGAGTGATCACTATCTAATTTGAAGGGGTCATATGATGCTGGTTCATACTCTGACTCATCCTTCGAAGATCCTTCTTGACATTGTCCATACCCTCCTTGAAAGTGAGTCCCTAAACTTTCTCCTCTCTCTAGAGAAGGGAAAGGGTTATTGAGGTTAACAAGGGTGGTTTTCGACCATGGGAGATAATCCCCCAATGTATACATTGTATTAGGGTTGGCATAGGGATCTAATGCCAATCCACCCTTGTTGCCTATCCCTAGGCCTTGCATGTTCTCTACCAAGATGTCTAAGGGTAGGGGGTGGTTGAACCCCATGCCCGACTTGTCGTAAGGCATTTGGTATCTTGGTTGGCAAAGGACACGCACTCCTTGCTCATACCTGCCTAACCCATATCCATGCCAATTGCATTGGCCAAGATATTTTAGAGCAAAGTACGGGTTGGAAAAATAGTTGACATCTTCTTCAAAGGGCTCTTCATCTTCGTCCTCTTGCATGCATGGCTCAGTACCATGATCAAGGCCCCCATACACAAAGTTTGTCTGGTTTGGCAGGTAGCCCAGAGGAACAATTTTATCGATGGGGAGGCGAGGTATCCCCATGTCATGCATGGACTCCAGTGTGGGAGTTGCTACAACATTTCATACTAGATACTCCCCCAGGCCCGTATTGGCCATCTCAACAATGATCGTTGGCGATTGAGGAGGAGGGAATAGAAGATCTTCCTGAATCCACTCCATGTTGGGTGAATTAGGAGCCTCAACTTCCATTCTACTAGACATCTCTTTAGTAGAGATGGTTGATACTATTGGCAGCGCCTCTTCTAGAGGTTGTGCCTCCTCCAGGGGTTTCTTCCCTTTGTCCTTCTATTTGGCCATGATAGGTGGCATCGTTGGTGAAGGACCAGATGATGAGGATGGACCTGGCTGGGGTTTTGGTGGATTTATCATCGGGGATGCTTGCGGAGTTGGACCCTGTCTAGATGGATTCAACTAAAAATCCAAGTGCATCGATGGAAGGGTCGATTGCGGCATCAGCTGCACCACATTGCAATACTTGAAGGGTTCTAAGTCCGTCGGGACTACATGTACCTCCCATTCAAATGTATACTTCAAACACTGATGATCTATCGAAGGGACACACTTCATGTCCCTGATCCATGGCCACCCCAGTAAGATGTTATAGGCCATCTCACCCTCCAAAATATGGCACAATGTAGGTATCGTATTTTGTCCCACTTGAATGGGTAGGACAATTGTGCCAACTTTCAAGCATATCGCATCATTGAATGCTCGCAGTGTATAGGTGGAGGCTGTGATGTGAGATGCCGGCAACTTTAGATGTTTCAATGCCACTGTGGTAATGATATTACTAGATGAGCCAGTGTCTACCAACACCCTCTTATATGAGATCCCATTGACCCACGTGATAACGTGTAGGGGTGGATCTACCATGTCATCAGACACTGATTTCACCTTGTCTTCTCGAAAGGTGATGACTAGCTCCATGCATCATTTGACATGTCCCACAAAGTTGTTGAAAGAATTCACTTCGTGGGGCTGCAACTCGATGGCTTTCAATATCTCCATTAGAGCCTCCCGATGGGGCGTTGATTGTTGTATGAGCTCATATATGGAGAGCCTAGCCGACGTGGTCCTCAAGCTCTGAGTGAGTTTGGTCCGAATCGTGGCCGTGGGTCTAGGAGGGGGAAGTTGCATAGGGTGCTATTGAGATTGTGACGTCGATGGAACCTCTCTTGTGGCTGCCATGGGGGCAACTCTTGGGTACCTCTTGTTCCTAGTCACTATTCTTATCATTCCTACATACCCTTGCATGGGGCAATTCTACTGCACCTCATTGACTTGAAGGGGTTTTGCCTGTGCCTCATGGGCAGGCAAGGGGTCTCTGAAGACTCCCATTTGGTGGTTGTTTGGTGCTATGGGGTTGTCCACTACCAACATCTTATTGTCAATTAGGTCTTGTATTAAACCTTTGAATTTCCAACATGCATTAAGGTCATGTCCCCTCCACCTATGGAACCTACAATACAAGTCCTCCTGGTATCCTTTAGGCTTCGGTGCATTGGGATCTATGGTTTGAATCTCTAGAAGGTTGATCAAGTTTTCCACTGACAAGCGGTCAAATAGGGAGTCTCTAGACTCTGTGTAGGGTGTAAGTTGTCACCTAGGGCGACGCTGCTGATTTTGTCCCTGCTTCTAGTTTTCTCTTTCATAATTTTTAGGAGGCACCGCCTGATAGTTAGCCTTTTGAGGCTATACTTCTTATGCAGGCTTAGGGGCATTTATAGCAACTTGATTGACCGCAGCATGTTTCTATTGCATAGTCCCTATTTTAGTGTTCTTGTTCCATTATTTATTCTTAGGCTTGGCAATCTCGCCATCCTGTATCTTGATCTCTTCGATGATTCTGGCTTGTGCCAGAGCTTCCTTTAAGGTGGCATATTTCTATAGCTGCAATAGCACAAATATCGATCTCAAACAACTTTTTGAGAACATTTGTGTTAGGTCGAACATGGGAGGGAGGTAGGATAGCTTGGAAAGCAGAGTCCTCCATCGATTCTCGTAGGCCACCATGGTTTCTTCCTCATACTACCTGAGGCTGGCCAAGTCACTTAGTGATGCCTTCTTCTTGGTGTTGAAGGTGAAGCATTCGAGGAATGCATCCACTAGCTAATCCAAGTTGCTGATGCTATGCTTCGGTAATTGAGTGAACCAATCCGAGGCAGGGCCCATGAATGTGGTTATAAATGTTCTTAGCAACAATGCATCATTGTCCTGAATGCCAAAGCATTAGCTCAAGAATCTGGTCACATGCTCTTGGGCATCCTCCTCACCCTTGAAGATTGCCAACTGAGGTAGCTTAAAGTGTTTAGGGTAAGGGGGTGCAGGCACTGATGGATGCATAAGATAACTATAGAGTTGGTGTAACGTGGACTTTTGGGGCCCAGAATATTTGGTTTCCATAGACTCAAAATGCTCTAGCAGTGCTTTATATGCATCAAAATATTTAATCTCTTCCTCTTTAGTTTGCTCCCATTGTGGGTTAAGGGAAACTTGAGGCCTATGGAGGGGTGGCCGGATAGCAGCCCCTCCACCTTGATAGGGCATTTCGGCCCGCTCCTCTTCTTGTTCATACTCCTCATAGGCTTCTCGAGGAGTTTTTGGGTGAGACCTATGACCATGGGTGGGTCCCCATGGAGGGAGCCCATCATTATTCCGGGGAGTGGCCTCCCATTCAGGTCTAGGAGGTCTTGGAGGTAGCACTTGGTAAGGTCATGGGGACCTGTCTCGTACCAAGGGGTTGCGCCTCTCATATGGTTCTACCCTTTGGGTGCGAGGGGTTGGGACCCTCTCAAGCATAGTGTTATGGAGCAGCTCATCTATTTGGCGTTGAATGCGCTCTTTGCTGAGGCGATATAGATGCTCTAGCTGTTGGTGATCTTGCTCAAGATGCGTAATCTATGCTTGGTGGGTGGTATGTCTGTCGACTGCCAGGTTGATATGTTCTGCCATCTTGAGTCTAAGAGGCCTAGATACCTCTCCTATGCATTTAACTTAGTCATGGTGATCCGATATCTCTATAGGTCACTTCCCCCTATCGAGGTTGGTGGCATTCACTCGAGGCTCTGGCCTCAAAATATGGTTTTGGTAAATAGCAGGTGCAGAGGCGCATTGCTTCCATGCTATATATTGCTCTTGAGGAATGTAGTAGTCTTCCTCATTTTCCCTTTCGTACGTGTGAAATGGGCAGGTGAAGTTGGGTTGCCCTTCCAGAGGAGCCTTGTGCTCCGGATTCATCCTGTTTTTTCTGACAATGATGTGGACAATGGAGGGATGACATACTGCGGCCTCTCCTCATGGACCCTATGCTATTCTAGCACTTCATCGCATGGTGGCCACTCGTATTGAGCTTCTAATGGATCTTTCTCATTTATATTGAGTGCCACATGTAAGGACTCCTCCTGAAAGGGTCTATGCTGAATGGGAGTGCCCCTCGAAGGGGTGCCCCTATAGTCCCATTCTAAAATGGCACGATGTGGACTCTCTTGTGGGCCCGACATCCAAGGCGGAATGACCAAGTCCTTGGGACTATAGCAGAGGCGACTTGGGCCCCCTTGTACACTCTTCGTAGCTTTTGCCCTTGCTTGGGATTGGCTATGGGTGTACACCATGGTGGTGTTCTCCTACAAGATGCATAGATTTTTATTTTTATTTATTTTTAATTTTTATGCTACACTAAACAGAAAATATCACACACGCAAAGCAATGATTATCTCGTTTAAAGATTAAAGGTGTGCCTTAAATCAGGTTTAGTGTGTTTTGATTTTGTTTTGAAAGCTTTTGTGAAGAATGTTTAAATGCGATATGATGGCTCTTATGGCTCCCAAAAATGGTCGCCCCTTCGATATACCATTTCCAGGCTGATATACCAACCTCTCTATATACCCGCCCTTACGTGAGGGAAACTACAGGTACGTGAGAGCAGATGGTACGTGGAACGTAGGAAGTATAGAAGGGGGATCGCCCTATTTTTGACACCTACCATAGAAGACTTATCCTCATGCGCTAGAAATCACCCCAGCTACACTCGGTTAGCTTTCGTCAGGATTTACGTCTAGCAATAGTAGCGATCGGGGTTTTAGGAATGCAATATTCAAGCCAAGGTGGTGATGAAATCCACCATTGGTCTTGATCAAGGGATGGGGTTTTACGACCAACTCCTTGGTTTTTATGTTGTCACGTGATGTGTGGGGTTATTTTTACTTTGCATGAAAGAAAATAAACATACAGTGCAACTTTCTTTAAACATGCAAAAAAAAACCAAAAAAACAAAAAAAGAACAACAAAAAATGCCAGAAAGATTTCAGGACCCTTACCTCTTCTCTACCCAAGTCTACTGGTTCTGAGTTTCTGTCCTAAAACTATATAGACATAAATTCATCCCTAGGAGAAATGAATTATAGGACTGTATTCGTCACAGGGTGGGGCATATTCCCATTTGTCCTTGGGTAAGATGAATTCCAGCATTGTATCCACCTTCTGATGGGACGAACAACAGTCAGCGTATGAAAACTCGGTACCTGCAAGCAAAAACAACCAAGTTTAGATCAGATATCTGATATTAAAAACATAGGACAAGGTCCCACCGTGATCGCCATTGAAAGCACAAGGATACGAAAGCAAAAAATGAATGTGAAGATGTAATGCAAACTGAACGAGACTTAGCGCTAAATCCTAGGAATTGAAAGTGCATGAAAAGAGGGAAAACATGAACGAATCAAAAATTAAACAAAAATCCAATAAATAAGATAGCCATTTTTATTGATACATTTCAAAACTTGGTTACAATGCGCATCATCCCCTTCCAAGGGCTACGAGCGTTAAATACGCATTCTCGTTACATCCATGGATGTCGTTCCTTCTTCTGCGTGCCCACATGTAAAATGGGTGGACCAAATGTCGCCACCACCTACGATGATGAGTCTTGACTCCTTGCTACTCCTCTTATGTCTAGATCCTACATTCAAAGAAACAATAAGCAATCAGTAGCACCTACGGATGAAATGAAACATGTAATCCCCAAGCCTACGATAAGTGAATGAGAAAAATGAATTAAATTATGACTAAAATGAATCCAAATACTCTAAAAATTTGACAGGGGCATCAAGACATCCCAAAGAAAATATTGCAAATAGAACAATCAGGAAATTTCTCACCAATTTGAATTCACTCTAGGGCGGGACGAATATACCTGCAACAAAATACCAAAAATGTACTGTCCCAAATATCCTACCTAGGAAGCTCCAAATGACCTGCAAAGTTGGGGTTAGCTAGTTGGGGGTATTTTGGGAAGACCCAGATGGTCATATTTTCCCAATTTGGCCTTCATAAATGGGAATTTGATGATGCTACCTACAAGTTAGTAAAGGCGAATGAAGATAGAAACATGATCAAAATTGTTCAAAAAAAGGTGAAATATAAATGGCAACCTATCTAAATAGCATAGAATTAAATGCATGAATGAAATAAAGCAAATCTACCTCAAATTTGCAATCGCTCCAAAGAGGGATGATTAGGACTGTAGCAATGCGGGGGGGGCACCCAGGTGCATGCCGCCCGCCGTTTGGGGCCCGATTTTGGCACCAATCCACTTGGGATGGGTCCAAAACCTCTTATGGGTTGTTTTCAAAAAAATTGGTGGGATATTGTGGCCAAATTTCAGGTTTTGGTTCCGGATTTGCGCTTCCAATAACCACCCTATGACCTCCTCTTCAAAAGAGATCAAGGATGTGAAAGGCACAAATAAAAAAGGTGTGTGTGTGGAAGTAAAATGACAACACTTCATTGCTCAAAATGCTCCTTCTCTCCATTTTTTGGGGTGAGGAAACTCACCAATTTATAGACCTGGAGGTCTCTTGAATTGGGCATGCAGAGGCGCCACTTGGAAATCATGCCTTCTCAAGGGGAAGGAGATTCCTCCCTGATTAGGGACTTCATGACTGCCCTTGTAATTACCTCTAATGCTCAAAAATGCTCACCCACACTCCCATGAAATGAAGGAAGTGTTAAGTGGTGGATCTAAGATGCCATTTGTCAAGATTTGACTTTTTGCCCATCAAACCTACAATTCGCCCCACCCTGGAGCGAATACTTCTATTCATCCCTGGACAAGGCGAATCCCAGTTTGAATTCGTCCCTGGGTGGAACAGGTATTGAGCAAAGTGCCTGAAGGTTCCAAATTGATCTTTGACCTTAAAAAACTGCTATGAGAGTGGTTAGGACCACTGTTTAACCTCTGGGGGCTGCCCTTGGGGCTGTGTGTGTCAATGCGATCAGTGTTTGTTGTCACATAATCGGATTGGTGTTGTTTTGATATTCACACAATGATACTAAGAGGGGGGGGGTGAATCAGTGTAGCTATTAATTTTAATATCTACAGCATTTAATATGAAATAAAGAGAACTTGAAAACTAGAAAAACAAATTGAACAAGAGAGCACACCACAACACTCAATATACCGAGGTTCACCAATTTGGCTACTCCTCAAAAATGACTTGCTTGGACTCCAATCCAAATCCAGTCTTTGCAAAATACCAATTTTACAAATACTTTACCAGCATCTACTGGAAGGAGCACCAACCCCTTAATTTTTTGCTGCAATAGATGGAGCACCAACCCCTAGTACCAAGCACCAACTTGGACTGCAATTCTATTCAATTTAAAATGACATAAGAATGTCTTCACTTCATGCACGACCCTGACTGGTCTGTAATTAACCCAACTCTGCACACTCTCACGGCTCTGCTAATTTTTCTCTTGACTCTTTTCTAACCCTCTTTTTACAGCAATTTCCCTCTTACAGTAGCAACTTTATTCTCTGTACGACTGTTCTTTTATAACCTTCCTTTTCTCATCGGGACTCTTTGACTTCTATAGCGTTTCAATCCTGCATACAGTCGGATGACATTCTCGAGCTGTTCGAATTCTTTTTCTCTTCCCAATAAGCGGCTGTTCGAATACATCAAATACGACCATTCGAATACTTTTTCTATTCTGCATATTTGGCTGTTCGAATCCATTCAATACGGCTGTTCGATTCCAAGCAATACGACTGTTCGAAACCCTTCCATTTCCTCATTCGAAACCCTACAAATTTGGCTTTTTGAATGCTGCAAAAATGTCTTTTAGAAAGCTTTTTCGATCCTTCATATTTGATTCTTCGAATGCTTTTCCAGTCGTGCATATACAGTTGTTCTAGTGCATGACTAACACTTGTCAATCTGTAACTGCAGATCTGACATCAGTTACTTTTTACGTAACTGGCTGCATGATTTTCTATCTGCTTTTTCTGACACGTGTCACCTTGCATGCTTTTTGGCTTTTACCCGCCAAACTGTTACCTGTCGCGATATCGTGACACTTTTTGTAGCCGTACCCTTCATGCCCTTCCTGTCGTGAAATCATGACCATTTTGGCTTTTGAAAGCTTTCCCTCTGTTCATGTCACGAAATCGTGACACTTTGAACATTTGCTGACGTCATCCTTAATGATGTCATGAAATCATGACGCTTCTGGCTTCCTGAGGCTTCTCTCGCAACTTGTCATGAAATCGTGACACTTTCAGCTTTTGCTGACGTCATCCTCAATGTTGTCGTGAAATCGTGACGCTTTCGACTTCCAACAACTTTCCTTGCACCTTGTCGCGATATCGCGACACTTTGCGTCATCATCATTCTTGTGTCACACTTCTTCCAGCTTTCCTTCACCTTGTCGATATCGCGACCTTCGGCGTCATCATCATTCTTGTCGTCGAAATCGTGACACTTTCGCTTCACGACTTTCCTTGCACTCGTGAAATCGTGACATTTTCAATTTCTTGACGTCATCCTCAGCTTTGTCGCGAAATCGCGATCACTTTTCGCTTCCGTACACTCTTCTTTGCCAGCAACCGCGAAAATGGAACATGTCGCGAAATCGTGACGTTCTCTACTTTCGTACAATCTTTGCTTTATGCAGTAGCGAAATCGCGACAACTTTGTGCCTTGTGCTTTCGACTTGCTACATCTTTTAGTTTTGCAATTTTGTTGGTAGCGAAATCGCTACACCTTTGTTTCCATACATTTTTCAACTACATCCTTCTTGTTTGTGCATTTTCACTTGTAGCGAAATCGCTACACCTTTGTTGCCACTTCATTTTAACATCCAAAATCCTACACCTTTGTTTTCATCATGCGAAATCGCTACACCTTTGTTGCCATTCATTTCAACATGCAGCGAAATCGCTACACCTTTGTTCTTTGAGCATTCTCTCTCCTCTTCGGGTCGCGAAAACCCGACGTGTCGCGATATCGTGACACTTTTCGTTACAAGCTCCTTTCCTCCATTTATGTCACGAAATCGTGACATCTTTTCACCTTGCTTCCTTCTCTGCGACATGTCGCGAAATCGTGACAGTTTGCCTTTCACTTTCTCTCTCCTCGGCCATGTCGCGAAATCGCGACAATTTTTCATGCACTTTCTCTCTCCTCGGCAATGTCGCGAAATCGCGACAATTTTTCTTGCATTTTCTCTCTCCTCGGCAATGTCGCGAAATCGCGACAATTTTTCTTGCATTTTCTCTCTCCTCGGCAATGTCGCGAAATCGCGACAATTTTTCTTGCATTTTCTCTCTCCTCTATTTTGTCGCGATATCGCGACAGTTTTCTTCCTTGTCTTTTTTTGCCAATTTTTGAATCTGGGTCACCTCTGTTTTCCTTGAAATTCACTGCACTTGATCTGACTGACCTCTAAACTGCATCAACTGCATCAATCTGTCTGTGTTGACAACAATGACAATACTTTTGCAATTCTTTTGCTGCACCTTGCTCAACAATCTCCCCCTTTGGAATTGTTGGCAACACACTGCAACCTTGCTCAATTTCTTCTCCCCCTTTGCCAATAATACCAAAGGGCTGCTGCAGACTCCCCCTGAGTCTATGCACAACATTCTCAGACTTAAAAAGTTTGAATGCTCCCCCTGAGAATGTGTTTCCCATAGCTAGTCAGTGCTTGGGTGGTGTGACTACTCCCAACTTCTTCGGAAGGTATTCAAATACTTCCTTTGGCAAAGGTTTTGTGAATATATCGGCTACTTGCTCTGTAGTTGGAACAAAATCCAATTTGACCTCTCCTTCTGCAACTTTATCCTTCAAGAAATGATATCGGATTGCAATATGTTTGGTTCTTGAATGCATTACTTGATTCTTGGATATGTTGATAGCACTAGTGTTATCACATTTAATTGAAATTGGCTCTTTGAAATGAATACCAAGATCTTTCAACGTTTGTCTCATCCATAATATCTGAGTACGGCATGTTGTTGCTGCAATGTATTCTGCCTCTGCAGTGGATAGAGATACTGATTCTTGTTTCTTGTTGTGCCATGCTACCAGCCTGTCTCCAAGATAAAATGCTCCTCCACTTGTGCTCTTTCTGTCATCAATACATCCTGCCCAATCTGCATCAGAATATGCAATCAAAGTGAAATCTTTACCTTTTGGGTACCACAACCCATAATCCATAGTGCCCTTGAGATATCTGAAGATCCTCTTTACGACTGTTACATGAGTTTCTTTGGGACTGGCTCTGAAATCTTGCAACCATGCATACTTGCTTGTAATATATCTGGTCTAGTGGTCATTAAATACGATGAGGCTTCCAATCATAGACACTGTACATTGTTTGATCTACATCCGGGGATTTATCATCCTTGCTCAACTTGCGACCTGTTGTCATGGGAGTGCTAACCGGTTTCCTGTCTTCCATTGTGAACTTTTTCAACATTTCTTTTACATATTTAACTTGAGAAATAAAAATGCCTTTTTCATTTTGATTGACCTGCGAGTCCTAGGAAATAAGAAAGTTCACCAATCATAGACATCTCAAATTCTTTCTTCATTTTAGTTGATATGTCTTTGCGGTATTCATCCATCTTGCTTGCCAAATATTATATCATCTACATAAACAACAAGAACAATAAGATGGCCCTTCTCTGTTTTGACATATAAGTTGTTGTCCACCAAACCTTTCTTGAACCCTTGTTTAATTAGATAGTTATCCGACCTTGCATACCATGCTCTGGGTGCTCGTTTCAAACCATATAATGCTTTCTTTAACACTGCAAACAAAATCTGGGTTGTCACCAAGTTAGAAGCCATCCGGCTGTTCAATGTAAACCTCTTCTTCCAGTTTTCCATTCAAAAATGCTGATTTTACATCCATTTGATATACTTTGAAGTTTTTATGAACTGCTAATGCAAGAAACATTCTGATTGCCTCTAGTCTGGCTACCGGTGCAAAAGTTTCCTCAAAATCAATGCCTTCAACCTGAGCATAGCCTTTACTGAGACCAATCTTGCCTTATTTACGACAACCTGTCCATCTTCATTTAATTTATTTTGAAAAACCCATTTAGTGCCAATTATGTTTTTATTTGTTGGTCTAGGTACTAATTCCCAGGTATTGTTTTTCTCAATCAGATCTAGTTCTTCATTAATTGCCTTCAACCAACTTTCATCGAGTGCTTGCTTCGACAACATTTTTAGGTTCAATGCTAGATAACGAGAGAATAGTTCCGCACTCTTGCTCTTCTTGTCTGAATACCATCTTTGGGATCCCCAATAATCTGTTCACTTGGATGATTTTTCTGCGGTTTCTGTTTTAAATTTCCTGTTTTCTTCTTCTTCGATTCAGTTTTTACACCATCCGGATCAATTTTCTGATTCTTATCTGTTTCCTTTTCATCATCACCTTCAATGACTTCTTCATAGATGGGGTAGTTTTCTTGATAAGTAATTTCTTGTTCTCTACCTTCATCAACTTTCACATCGGCACTCTCAACAATTTTCTTTAGCCTTTTGTTGTAACATGTGTAGGCTTTGCTTTTTGTTGAGTAACCAAGAAAGATACCTTCATCAGCTCTATTTTCAAATTTATCGAGATTATCTTCAGTCCGTTTGATGTAGCACTTGTTGCCAAATACTTTGAAATGTCTTGTTGTTGCCTTTCTGCCAAACCACGGCTCATAAGGTGTTTTGCTTTCATGTGGTCTTAGCATGCACCTGTTTTGAATGTAAACTGCAGTATGTCCTGCCTCTTTCCAAAATTTGTCGACTATTTTGTTCTCGACTGACATTGTCCAGTGCCATTTCCTGCACTTGTCCTATTCTTCCTTTCTACAACACCATTACTGCTGAGGTGTTCTAGCTGCTGAAAATTGTCTTCTTATCCCATATTTTTGACAGTATTCTACAAATTCTTCTGAAATAAACTCTCCTCCTCTGTCTGATCTTAGGCATTTAATTCTTTTTCCTGATTGATTCTCAACAAGATTTTTGAAGGTTTTAAACATCTCAAAGGCTTCGATTTAAGTTTCAAAAATAGTACCCATGTCATTCTTGAGTAGTCATCTATACACAGCATAAAATATTTGTGTCCATTTATGCTTTCGGTTCTCATGGGTCCACATAAATAAGTGTGAATTAGTTCTAATGGCTTGCTCGTGAAATATTCTTTTGCTTTGAAAGTGGCTCTGGTTTGTTTTCCCTTTTGGCATGACTCACAAATACTGTTTGAAGGTTTACCAATAGTTGGTATGTCTCTTACTGCCCCTTTTGAGCTGATTTTTACCAGATTATCAAAGCTTATGTGACCGAGTCTCTTGTGCCACGACCGGTTTTCTTCTTCCTGACCAACCAAGCAAGCTCCTTCTGAAGTCTCTGAAAGTGTATACAGATTTCCAGAAGTTCTCAGTCCAGTGGCTATTAACTTTCCATTTTTTGTCTTTCTTACTTCATAGCCCTCCTTCTTGAAGATTACATCATGACCTCTGTCACAGATTTGACTTACACTCGGTAAGTTATGCTTCAGACCAATCACAAACAAGACTTCTTTTGATTTTATATTGCCATCACCGATCTTGACTGATCCCTTTCCAACAATCTTTGCTCCATCATTATTTCCAAATTTCACAGAACCACCTTCATAATTCTGCAAATTCTCAAATTTTTGCTTGTCACTGTCATGTGACTGGAACAACCACTATCAAGTATCCAAGGTGCAGATTTGTTCTGAGCTTTAAAGGCAGTCTGAACAATCAAAGATTCCTTTTCTTTCCATTCTGGTTTGATGACAGATTTGGCTACTTGTTTTGCCTTTGTCTTCTCATTAGCATGTGCTTGTTTTTCAAGAAATTTCTTGTTTTGTTTCAACTCACTTGGTTGAGATTTTCTACCATGATAATTATTTGCTGCAAAAGTGCTTCTATAGTTTCTAGCCATATGTCCAAAATTATGACAATTATAACATTCAACTGCATAATTCATTAAAGGAGAAAAAACATTTCTGCTTGTGAAATTCCTTTGAGATACATTATGCATGCAATCTGAAATCTTATGGCCATAAGCATTGCATTTAAAACAATAACCAGAAAATGAATGATTAAACCTGGGTGCCGGTCTTTGCCAGTTTGAAGTAGGAGCCATAAATCTTCTCCTTCTTGGATGTGTGACTTTTGTGAAGCCATCTTTGTCAGTACTCTTCTTGAGTCTGGCATTATTGCTTTCTTGGGCATGATTTGTTTTTTCTAGGTCAACCCTGATCTTTTCTTCTTTCTTTATGGGTTCTACATTCAAGGCCTTTGAACCCTTTGATGATTCTCCTTCATCGAAGCCTAAACCAAATTTGATGTCGGAAGGCCTTTGGTTATTTAACATTTTATCCAGCTTTACAGTACTTTCTTCAAACTTATGAAAACAGTTCAATTTTCTATTCATCTCCTCTAATTGCATTCTTAACTTAACCATGTCTTCCTCTAGCTTGCTGCATTCAACTGTCTTTACAGTTAATTGTTCATCAAGAACTTCAGTCATTTTCTTGAATTCCTCTGTCCGTATTTTTAAAGCTGTTTATTATGTCGGTGGCATCTTCTAGTTTTCTTGAAAACTTTTTGTTCTTTTTCCTTTCAACACTCAACTCTTCAAGTGCGGCAACCAATTCTCCTTCCGGATAAACTTCAGCCTCATCTTTAAAGTTTTCATCACCTTCCCGATTTTCTTCTGTTCTTTCCTCTTCAAGTGCCATGAACAGAGCTTCACTTTTTCTTCTTCAGAATCCTCATCTGAGCTTTCTTCGGAAGTGCTGACATTCTTGGATATGAAGCTTTTCTTCTTGAAGTTGTTCTTTCTGAAATTTTGTTTCTTCTTCCAGTCACCTTTTTCTTGGTGTGAGCCTTCACCATTTTTGGTTTTCTCCTGCATTGGACATTTGGCTGCAAAATGACCGACTCCTCCACAATTGAAGCACTTAAAGGTAGCTTTCCTCTATATTTTCCTTTTCCCTTTGTGAGTTTTCGAACAAAATTAGCTTCTATTTCATCCAGTGTCTCTTCATCCTCAGATTCATGTTCAGCTTTTATATTCTTGTGTGCTTTAAAAGCTGCTTCTCTGTCTATAGACTTGGTTTGTCCTATTCTCATTTCATATGCTGTCAGGGAACCATGCATCTCATCCAAGCTGAAGTTGTTTAGATCTTTTGCCTCTTCTATTGCAGAAACTTTGGAGTTAAATCTTTTGTGCAGTGTTATGAGAACCTTTTTCACAACAACTGCATCATCAATTTCTTCATCGAGTCCTCTGATTGCATTAATGATTCCGTTGACTCTCAGCATATAAGCCTCTATGTTCTCATCTTCATTCATTTGCAGTGCTTCGAACTGTGCTCGATGAGTTTGCAGCTTGGCTTCCTTGATCTTGTTGTCTCCTTCATGGATGCTCTTCAGTTTATCCCACATGTCTTTTGCTGATTTACAGCTCATGACTCTTATCAGTTCACTGTCAACAAGCCCACACATTATGGCATTCTTAGCTTTGGAGTTGTTCTCAAATTTTTTCTTCTCAGCAGTATCTGTTGGAGGAGTAGTGGGTGTTGTGTATCCACTATCTACAGAATCCCAAATATCATATCCCAATGCACTCAGATATGTTTGCATCCTGAGTTTCTAGAAAGTGTAATTTGTTCCATCAAATAAGGGAGCTTTGTTGGATGAGAATCCTTCACCGCTTTGCCATTGTTTCTTCCAAGATCTCCTTAGCTGATTAAGCTTGAACAAGGCACCTTGCTCTGATACCAATTGATATTCACACAATGACACTGAGAGGGGGGGGTGAATCAGTGTAGCTATTAATTTTAATATCTACAACATTTAATATGAAATAAAGAGAACTTGAAAACTAGAAAAACAAATTGAACAAGAGAGCACACCACAACACTCAATATACCGAGGTTCACCAATTTGGCTACTCCTCAAAAATGACTGCTTGGACTCCAATCCAAATCCAGTCTTTGCAAAATATCAATTTTACAAATACTTTACCAGCATCTACTGGAAGGAGCACCAACCCCTTAATTTTCTACTACAACAGATGGAGCACCAACCCCTAGTACCAAGCACCAACTTGGACTGCAATTCTGTTCAATTTAAAATGACATAAGAATGTCTTCACTTCATGCACGACCCTGACTGGTCTGCAATTAACCCAACTCTGCACACTCTCACGGCTCTGCTAATTTTTCTCTTGACTCTTTTCTAACCCTCTTTTTACAGCAATTTCCCTCTTACAGCAGCAACTTTATTCTCTGTACGACTGTTCTTTTATAACCTTCCTTTTCTCATCGGGACTCTTTGACTTCTATAGCGTTTCAATCCTGCATACAGTCGGATGACATTCTCGAGCTGTTCGAATTCTTTTTCTCTTCCCAATAAGCGGTTGTTCGAATACATCAAATACGACCATTCGAATACTTTTTCTATTCTGCATATTTGGCTATTTGAATCCATTCAATATTGCTATTCGATTCCAAGCAATACGACTGTTCGAAACCCTGCAATATGACTATTTGAAACCCTGCAATACGGCTATTCGAAACCCTACAAATTCGGCTTTTCGAATGCTGCAAAAATGTCTTTTAGAAAGCTTTTCCGATCCTTCATATTTGATTCTTCGAATGCTTTTCCAGTCGTGCATATACAGTTGTTCTAGTGCATGACTAACACTTGTCAATCTATAACTGCAGATCTGACATCAGTTACTTTTTACGTAACTGGCTGCATGATTTTCTGTCTGCTTTTTCTGACACGTGTCACCTTGCATGCTTTTTCGGCTTTTACCCACCAAACTGTTACCTGTCGCGATATCGTGACACTTTTTGTAGCCGTACCCTTCATGCCCTTGTTGTCACGAAATCGTGACCATTTTGGCTTTTGAAAGCTTTCCCTCTGTTCATGTCATGAAATCGTGACACTTTGAACATTTGCTGACGTCATCCTTAATGATGTCATGAAATCATGATGCTTTCGGCTTCCTGAGGCTTCTCTCGCAACTTGTCGTGAAATCGTGACACTTTCAGCTTTTGCTGACGTCATCCTCAATGTTGTCGTGAAATCATGACGCTTTCGGCTTCCAGCAGCTTTCCTTGCACCTTGTCGTGATATCGTGACACTTTCAGTTCTCATCATCATTCTCGAAATCGACGCCCAGCTTTCCTTGCACCTTGTCAACCGACACTTCTGCCGTCATCATCATTCTTGTCTGAAATCATGACACTTTTCTTCAAGACTTTCCTTACACTCTGTCGTGAAATCGTGACATTTTCAATTTCTTGACGTCATCCTCAGCTTTGTCACTGAAATCGTGACGCTTTTCGCTTCAGTACACTCTTCTTTGCCAGCAACCGTGAAAATGGAACATGTCGCGAAATCACGACGTTCTCTCTTTCGTACAATCTTTGCTTTATGCAGTAGCGAAATCGCTACAACTTTGTGCCTTGTGCTTTCGACTTGCTACATCTTTTAGTTTTGCAATTTTGATGGTAGCGAAATCGCTACACCTTTTTTCCATACATTTTTTCATCATCAAATCCTACACCTTTTCTTTTTTTCTTTTCACTTGTAACTTACCCAAAATCGCTACACCTTTTGTGCCTTGCATTTCCATCATGCAACGAAATCGCTACACCTTTGTTGCCATTCATTTCAACATGCAACGAAATCGCTACACCTTTGTTGTTGAGCATTCTCTCTCCTCTTCGGGTCGCGAAAACCCGACGTGTCGCGATATCGTGACACTTTTCGTTGCAAGCTCCTTTCCTCCATTTATGTCACGAAATCGTGACATCTTTTCACCTTGCTTCCTTCTCTGCCAGCATGTCGCGAAATCGTGACAGTTTGCCTTTCACTTTCTCTCTCCTCGGCCATGTCGCGAAATCGTGACAATTTTTCATGCACTTTCTCTCTCCTCGGCAATGTCGTGAAATCGCGACAATTTTTCTTGCATTTTCTCTCTCCTCGGCAATGTCGCGAAATCGCGACAATTTTTCTTGCATTTTCTCTCTCCTCGGCAATGTCGTGAAATCGCGACAATTTTTCTTGCATTTTCTCTCTCCTCTGTTTTGTCGCGATATCGCGACAGAAAACATGTCGCGATATCGCGACAGTTTTCTTCCTTGTCTTTTTCTGCCAATTTCTGAATCTGGGTCACCTCTGTTTTCCTTGAAATTCACTGCACTTGATCTGACTGACCTCTGAACTGCATCAACTGCATCAATCTGTCTGTGTTGACAACAATGACAATACTTTTGCAATTCTTTTGCTGCACCTTGCTCAACATGTTTTGGTGTCTACATATGCCCCTTTTTGGGATGCGTTGTGCATGGCGCAGCGTCGAGCAAAAATAGATAACCAAAGCACTAATGATTAGGGTTTCTTAGTAACCTAACCAAATTTTTATGCCCTAAGTATGGAAAGGGTATGCATTCTTGAATCCTTACTTCTGACGAGTGAAGTAACTCAATTCAAGTGTTAACCTTTTTTGGTGAGGTGTTACTTGAGCTTGGACATTGATCAGTCATGAATAGGCAAAGGGCGCAACCTTTTGTCTATGGGAACCTTGAGTTCATGATTCACAAAATGCCAAGTGTTTGATCAGTTTGTGATTATTGCTTGTTTACTACCCCAAGCAGGAGCGTGATTGTCTTTGTCAATGATTCTTTGAATGCATGCCATTTCCATGGTTAGGTGTGTATTTGTTGATTGGTGACTAAGTGTGACTACCCCCTCAAGTGACGAATCGATGATGGAATGACCTACATGAGAAAAGCGACGAGTTGCTTGATGCCAGATGACTTGTGTAAGGGTGCCTTCAGATGTTTAGCATTACATGTGTGTGCAGTTTTCTGACATTTAGGCCTATTTTTGGTGGGTGTTAACCCTTATTGGTGACACTTTTTGGAGCTGAAATTGTCAAAAATCCATTCTCCCATGTAGCTGTCTAGATATGGTAGCATTATTAGGAAGTAGGATAGTGACAATTTGTGGCTCTAACGTCTATTTTTGGTGCCAAGAATTTCCAGCACCAAGGTGCCTTCGTTCGACAATGATATTGCTATTTTTGGTTGGATTTTGACCCTTTTGGCGACACCGTTTGGGGATGAAATTCTCAAAAATCCGTTTTCTCGTGGAGAGGTCCGGCTATGGTAGCCTTATTAGGGAGTAGGATAGTGAGGATTTGTGACCCCGACGTCTATTTTGCATGTCCGAAATGTCAAGTGCAAAAGCACTTTCATCGAGCAAGCTTATTGTTTATTTTTGGGTCATTTTGTTCATTTTTTTGATGTTTTTAAAAATTTTGCCCTGAATTCGTTCCTGGGTGGGATGAATACCAGCTTAGTATTCATCCTAGGGTAGGACAAGCACTAAATAGAGTGCACATCCTAGGGAGGAACGAATATAAGCTCAAAAATCCTACTTAAAGGCCAAAACTATGGTTTGGGCTCATTTGCATTCAAATTTTCTTACGATTTGGAGCTCTAAGGAGGAGGAGGTTAATTCTGCGAAGCGAAGTGAGACCAGTAAGTGCTCCTAGGAATTATTTTCTTTTGTTTGCTGCAATTGAAAAAGCACAAGTTATTTATTTATTTTTCTTTGGTATTTTGTTTTTTTTTAAATTAAAATTGAACCCTAAAACGTATTTGAACACAAATCAAGATTGAGCTTAAAACTGAACGAAAAACGTCATTGAAAACTTAGGTTGAAATTGTGTTGCATTTTTTATTTGGCTTTGCAAAAAATTAAACCCTAGTTTACATTATTTTTGAAAAGGCGTCATGAAATCTGAAATTTATTTTTTGCTTTTACACTAAAGTAAACCCTAGGAAAAATTTTGTATTTTGTGATTTTGTTAAACTAAAACCCTAGGATAAATTGAACGCAAACCCTAGTTTTGTAGGTTGAACTTGTCAGTTTTAAGACGTAGGTGAAAAAACTAGGTTAAAAAACTATTATTTTAATTTTGTTTTGTTTGTGCAGACTTTGTCAGTTTTAAAATTAGAGTACAGAAACCCTAAGACTGACAACTGTATTTTGAAAAAATTGTTTTTGTCTTTTTATTTTGTTTATCAGTTTTAAACTTAGAGTACAGAAAACCCTAAGACTAACAAACTGTTTTTTGAAAAATTGTTTTTGAATTTTGTTTTTTCCTTCAGTTTTAAACTTAGAGTACAGAAAACCCTAAGACTGACAAACTATTTTTGTTAAATTGTTTTTGTGAATTTTGTTGTGTTTTTATTTTGTTTGTTAGTTTTAAACTTAGAGTACAAAAAACCCTAAGACTGACAAACTATTTTTACTTTGAATTTTTGTGAATTTTATTGTTTTTGAGCTGTACATTATTTTATATGCAGTGCTTGTATATTCATGTTGTTGTTATACAGTTTTTCATGATGTTAATGTTTTTGTGTTGTTTTCTTTTGCAGGTTGTGAAGATCCGGTATCGTGTGCCTACTATTTTTGTGGAAGCACAGAAGGCGCTAACTATGGCTGATTGGGAGTGGCTTGATGCCCTTGGGCTCAAGCAGGTGACTCGACTAGAGCCTATGGTCAGGGATCGGGCCTATCTGATGACCCTGATAAAATTGTGGGATCCCTGGACCAACACCTTCCATATCCCAATATGGGAGATGACAGTGACCTTAGACGATGTCTATCAAATTTTGCAAATTCTGATAGATGGACTGTCGATCAGGATGATGTCATGTGATCAACATATGGTTGTGCTAATACGATGCTTTGGGCATGGGGAGGAGGTGGGTGTCGATAGCCTAGTGGAGAGGGCAGAGGGTGACTACCAGATTGGAAAGATTCTAGTTCGATGGTGACTGGAGAAGGGGGTGTTGGGAGTGAGGCATGTAGTACTTATGGGCCTCATTTCCAACATGCTACTACCTAATTCGTTAGGTACAAGGTTCCCATGGAACCTATTGGATGTGGTTTTTTGGCTATTTGAGTGCCCGATGAAGGCACCATTGATCATGAGGTGGAGACAGACGCTGCTAGCACAGCTCTATGGTGAGCTGTATGAGGTCCATTGTTGAAGGCGAAAGGGGATTAGCTGTAGCTATCTATTGTAGAGCTAGGCTTGGTAACACATAGCAATGGAGAGGTTGATGAGGTTACCATGGATGACTCAGGAAGACATGATGGAGAAGGATATAGGCTACGCGGCTTTGTGGTGACAGTCTGAGGAGTAAGGATAGAGTCGATGGTGGGAAGGTGTCATAGGGCACTATGTCGATGCCTTCGCTCAGCTTGCTTTGAGGAGGTGTTCTAGCACCCCTACTGGGACTGTCCAGCCTGGCCTAAGGTTGGAGAGTGGCTCCAGTAGGTATGCAAGGGGTGGTGGTTGATTAGACAACATGGGACTGAGAAGGAGTTCTTCCCTTATAGTCGGGTGACATGATAGTTTAGGGTACACCAAGGGTTTCCTGGAGAGCTTGTGGTCTATCAGCGTTGAGGGGAAAAGAGGACTCTAGACCGACCAGTCATCGTGCCACTTGGTGAGGATTTAGATGTGGTGATTGACGTCTCGGATGTGGACAATGTCAAGACTACCGTAGAGTATGACCAGTGGTGGATACTATGGTGATGGCGGGGAGAGGGGCCACTAGGAGGTGCAAAGGCAGCAGCCGCAGGTAGGGAGGGTGCTGAGGCACCAAGAGATGATTGGGGAGCTCCACTAGAGGATGCTGACATGGTGGAGGTAGATGATGTGGGTGCAGATTTTGTTGTCCTAGATTAGCCAGAGATGCAGGACACCCTAGAGTAGTGGGAGCTAGAGTAGGCTACAGTCCCAGATTTGCCTATGCACTAGGCGGTGGTGGAGGACACAGAGGTAGGGTTGCACGTTGAGAATGTGCGATTGGCAGGGCTACTGCAGAGGTGATATGATGATCTAGGGGAGGTTATACAAGAGAGGGATCTCTTACAGGCTCAACTAGCAGAGCGAGAGAACGTATGGGCTGTGCACCGTCGATAGGAGGGGGATACCGATGCTGCATGGGAGAGGGATCTCCTACGGATGTAGCTGGCATAGCATGATGATGTAGTAGCAATGTACTTTTTCTGAGATGCAGAGTGGTGTCGACACCAGATGGATTTGGAGGGAGATATCATCCACCTTGGGGGATGGGTACCTGAGCCCTCTAGAGGTGGCTCATCGTGCTGGATGAGGGGTAGTGATACTGAGCAGTCAACATCATTGTGTCGCAGGCGATTGGACGAGGGGGGGTCAAGTAGGCATGATGTAGGGGCTAGCAATAGCCACCCTGAGGGGTCCCACATGACCCACACCATGGGGGGTAGTTCCCATCGCACCGATCCTGCATGATCATGGTGGTCGACACCCTAGGCTTGGGGTTTTTGAGCTTTTGGCTTTTTGTGGGGTCAGATGACCGGTTATTATAGCCTGCAAGATTTTTTGATGATATATATATACATATGACTTTATTTTGTTTATACACATGTCGTGATTTGATGTTATGCCCCATGATTGATGAATGTGTATGTATGCATGTTAATGTACCTTGATGGATGCATGTGTTATGATGAATGCAAATGTTTCCAATTTATATGATATGCAATGGAAATGATGAATTGAGTTTGTGATTTTTGGCGGTGGCACCATAGACTGTTGAGAACCTATGGCTTTTTGTCCTAGGTGATTGCTGTGGTAAATGAATTTTTTTTTTTTGAATGGTATTTTGTATTTTCTGATGGTGAAGTAAGGCTGAAAGATATTTACAGTTGTTTTAGAATGTAGTTAGGTTTACTGAGACTCAAATGTTTTAACTAACTAGCCAAGACTGTACCTTTATCTTACAAGATTTTTGAACAAGGTATGAATCAGATTTGTCTTTAACCAAGTTATTTCACATCCTTGTGTGTGCAATTGAGTTCATTTATGTGGTATTTGTCAGGATACCACTAGTGGCATATAGGCTATCAACCAAATCTATACTAAGGATCACCTAATTAGCTCCACTAACTCCTTTGTTGTATTTAGTCAAATTAATCTACGGTGTGATCTAGGATACCATAAGCTAGCTCATCCACATGCAAACATTGATCTGCACACAAGTTAATGCGACAGATATATCATCATGCGGGAGGTTTGCCACGAGTGACCAATAGGCTATTAACCAAACCGATACTGAGGTTTACCTCATGACCTTTCGAAATGCTAAGAGTTCCAGGGATTCAAGTTCAACTCCCTTCTTTTCTTCAATTGTATTGGGATACTTGCTCTCTTATAGTGATAAAAATAACTGTTTATTTTTTTATATTTTGTTTTTGAGTAAGGGATTTGAATAATGAGTGATGAGAATCACTATTGTTTGTGCCTTTTGATGTATGCACTTTGGTTGTTATGTCAAATTTTTAGAGTTTTGATGTTTTGCAAATTGTTGGATGTTTGCAACTTTTTGAGAACTTGGGATTCTTGGAGAATTGGGTAGAGAAGATTCTTGTCCTTTTGCCAACTCTCAGCATTCTTGGGTTCATTTACATAGGGGGGTGAGCAAGATAACCATTTAACTTATGGTGACCTGGATTGCTTTGCAAGTTTCATCTTTCGTTCACAAAACTTGGGAATTTTCATGTGTTTTAATTTGTGTTGGGATGCTACGTAACAAGGTGTAATCCAAGTAGAACTCTACTTTCATAAAATCTGTCTGAATTTGTATAGTATTTGGATAGAAAGCTATTGACAACTGAATGACAGAAACTCTTGATACATTAGAAGACAACTCACTATAGTATGGTGAAAAGGTGTGAATGGCATTTATTTTTTATGGACTATTTATGAAGTGGAAAAATATGAAACAAGATGGATTTGCCAAGTAATTACAGTCTATGGTGCCTTTGACCTGTATGACCACAAATATGCAATGTATGTGTGCTATGCCTAATGCAACTATATGTTTATGTTTTTTATGGATTGATATTTATGAGTATGAATATGAGATGCAAAAGACCTCTTTATTTTGTGATGATTTTGAGCATACATGGAAATGAGATGCAAATTTTTGTTATTTTTGATGATTTTATTGTTTTTGAATTTTCTTGTTTTTGACCAAGCGATTGTGGGAATCCTTGGAGCATTTGGTTTGACCAAAGGGGTAATGGGCACCTTTGGGACATTTTGGGATTGACCAAGTGATTGCGGGAATCCTTGGAGCATTTTGGGTTTGACCAAGCGATTATGGGAATCATTGGAGCTTTTTGGGATTGACCAAGTGATTGTGGGAATCCTTGGAGCTTTTTGGGGTTGACCAAGTGATTAGGGAAATACTTGGAGCATTTTGTTTGGGTTTTGGCTCTTTTAGATATGGAATGGGTGCAAATGACTGATGTTCAAGGGTTTTGGTTCCTGGATTCTGTCAAGAGAGGCTAGCCGGTATGTTCTAGGTCCAATTTTACTATCAATTACATATGGGCCTAACCAATTTGCTATGAACTTGTCCCTCAGATGGGGCAGCAAGCTAGAGTTCTATTGGTTCTCTTTTAAGGCCAGGTCCCCAACCTAAAAGTACCTCAGGTGAACTTTCATGTTGTATGCTTTTTTCAGTCGCTCTTGATAGATACGTAAATGCTCGAGAGCATTAACACGTCATTCATCAAGCAATGCAAGTTGGTCTAACTGGGCCTACTGTGCAGTGTCATCATCGATGAACTCTTGTATTGATATGCGTAGGGAAGGAATTTCCAACTCGAGGGGCATGACTGCCTCTGAGCCATACACAAGCAAAAATGGAGTTGCCCCCATGGGTGTCCGAATGCTAATGCGATAAGCCCATAGGGCAAGTGGGATTTGAATGTGCCAATACTTATGACTGTCTATGACTGTCTTTTTAAGGATGGCAACTAGCATTTTGTTTGACACCTCTGCTTGCCCATTTGCCTACGGATAATAGGGTGTCAAAAAATTGTGCTGAATTTTGTACTTTATGGTCAAAGCACGCACATCTTTGTTCTTGAATGACGTCCCATTATTCGAGATGATATTGGATGGAATACCAAAATGACATATGATGTTATGTAAAATAAACTTTGCAATGCGGTTTCTAGTCATAAAGGTAAGCGAAACTGCTTCCACCCATTTTGTGAAGTACTCTGTGGTCATTATGATAAACATGTGATGACCTGACGATGCAAGGGAGATCTTTTCGATTAGATCTAAGCCCCACTACAAAAATGGCCAAGCCGATTGGATCGGCTACAAGGCTTGAGAAGGTACATGTGTCAAATTAGCATGGTGTTGACACTTTACGCACTTCCTTACATACGCGCAACAATCTCACTCTAAAGATGGCCAATAATAGCCCATGCGAAGAATGTGCTTGGCGATGGCCATACCACTGAAGTGGCCACCACATGTACTATCGTATTCTTGGGTGATTGCCCAAGTGGACTCTTGCTGGTCCAAGCACCGAAGGAGGATCTCTTCATAGCTACAATGGTACAAAATATCTCCTAACAAGACATGCTTTGTTGCTTTTTGCTTGAATGCTCATTTTATGGCATGCATCAATCCAAGTGGGAGGTTACTTAACTTGATGTAGTCCCTTATGGGTGAATACCAATCCTGTTGATCAAAAGCCTCAACGGTATGAATAGCCGATCCCTCTTGAAGTTCATCCCTAGAAAAAGCTGAGTAGGAAAGAACTTGTAAGAATAGCATTGTGTTGCTATTACGGGGAGTAGGGGAGAACAAGGACCCCCATTTGGCATGTTTTAGAAAATCATGGATTTGAGAGAACCTATCATGAGGTGGTTCAATATGGATCATGTGGATTCCCGATGTTAAGTCAAAACTTGCACGCTCCATCATGGATTGCGATAGTGTTTTGACTTGAATGGTTGTCATATCACCAGAAATGTCTTACGGGATTAGTGACCCCAAGGAGGCCATAATGTCCACAAAATGATTCGATGACCGAGGGAGTGTCTCGATGTCATACCATTCAAGATTCACCAAGAATTTGTCCACAAGGGCTTTGTAGGCCTATAGAACTGGACATTTACATTGGAATACCCATTTGACTTGGTTGATAATTAACAGTGAATCACCAAATATGTTTAATCATTTAATGTTCATGGTGTTTTCTGCCTGAAGACCTATGATCAAGGCTTCGTATTTTGCATTATTGTTGGTGCATGGGAAATATAATTTAAATGATAGAGGTATTGGATCCCCTTGTGGTGTGAAGAATACAATTCCTACGCCACCCCCTTGCTCACATTTAGAACCATCAAAAAATAGGGTTATTTCGACCTGTGACTCAGGCTCATCAAAATCTGGCGATTCTGAGACATGGAAGACCCCATCATCGGGTAGTTCTATGACCAAATGTTGATCGTCTTTGAGAGGAGCCTCCACTAGTTGATCGGCTATGACTTGTCCTTTGATGAATTTTTTTCCAATGAACTCTATGTCAAATTTCGTCAACAACATGATCCATTTTGTCGTGCGGCTATTATGATAAGTATGACTCATCGTGTACCACAATGGATTCTCCTTAGACACAACATACTTAGTGTTCCTTAGCATGTAGTGGCATAGCTTTTTGGTAGCAAACACCACTGCCAAGCAAAGTTTCTCAACATATGCATAGTTAAGTTCATAACTGACTAGGGTGTGGCTAAGATAGTAAGTAGCTTGTTCTTTGTGAAGTTCATTTTTTTAGGCTAGCATGGTGCCCAGTGCCACCTCAGTAGCTAAGATGTATAAGTAGAATGACACTCCTAGTCTAGGTGGTGCCAATACTGGCGATGAAGCCAAGTATCATTTAATGTCATTAAAGGCTGACTGGCACTTGTCATCCTAGTGAAATGCTACACCCTTATGCAATAATTTGTTCATATGTCAGCACTTGTTAGATAGCTACGCTATGAAGCGCTTGATTGACGGGACATTTCCCTGTAGGCTTTTGAGCTGCTTGATGGTAGTTGGGGGAAGCATTTCAAGGATTGCCTTGAATTTGTTTGGGTCCACCTCAATGCCTCACTTTGAAACTATGAAACCCAAGAGTTTTCCAGATGTGATACCAAATACGCACTTCTTGGGATTCAGTCTAACTTTATGTTCCATGAGGTGATCGAGGATCTTGCTTAAGTCATCGATATGATTTGGGCACAAAAGAGATTTGGCCAACAAATCATCCATGTAATATTCCAAAGTTTTATGCATGTAATCATGGAATATGTATGTCATGGCACGTTGGTAGGTGGCACCAACATTTTTAAGGCCAAAAGGCATGACCTTATAGCAAAATGTCCCCGAAGGTGTGGTGAACACCATTTTTAGTTGGTCCTCGGGATTGATAGGAATCTGATTGTATCCCGAGAAACCATCCATGAGGGAAAGCATTTCATGGACCGTTGTAGCATCTACCAATGCATCGATGCTAGGCAAGGGAAAATCATCCTTAGGACTCGCTTTGTTTAGATCTCAAAAATCGGTGCATATGTGAATCCTCCCGTCAGGCTTCTAGACGGGTACCATGTTGGATAGCCATGGTGGGTAATCCATGCATATGACAAACTGTTCATCCAATAGCTTTTGCAATTCATCTTTGACCATCAAGGCTACTATTGGGTGCATCTTGCATAGTTTTTTCTTAACTAGATTGACTGTCAGATCAAGCGTTAGATTATGCATGACTAGCTATGGATATAGCTCTGACATGTCTCTGTAGGACCATGTAAAAACCTCCTTATTATCTTTGAGAAGGGTAATGTAGTCGACTTGCTCTTTGGGGGATAAGATTACCCCCAGCTTGATTATCTATGGATTCATTGGATCTGAGCCAATGTCTACGTCAGTCATCTCCTCGAATGACATGTGGGATCCCTTGTCCAACTAGTGTGGAGTTGGGATCAAATGGATATCATTTGCTGAGTTTAAATTTGCATTGGGAACCTCAGGTTCCTCTTCAGTGTGGAAGATATCCTGAGTTGACCCTGGGGTAAAATGAAGTATTTTATTGAAAGCCTAGTACTCTGATGGGTATGGAGGTGAATTGATGCGATCCCAGTCTATGGAATCCATTTCTAGAGGCAACGACTATGCTGGATTGGCCAGGTTATGGATGGGGGCAGTTAATTCAATGGAGATCATGTTGATGAAATGATTTTGATCTCCATTACCATGGGTGTGGTGATTTGAATAGTCTAGATGATTCCTGCACTTCGGATCTGGATCTGGGGGTATTGGCACAAATGGATCGACCCTATGTGCTGATAGGAGGACATGGTATTCCCTCAGCACTGATATCACTCTAGGGTCTCGAGGTGGAAGGTTATCTTTGTACACCTGGAGTGACGAATTCAAAACTTGGTCCCACCATGTTGGGTCTACGAACCACTCATGCCTTGGCACTATGTTTAACTGTTCAAATATGTTGTTAATATCTAAGGGGTGTTGTTTCTGCATCTACCACATGTGATTAATATAGATCATTTTTGTTTCATCTTTGTAATCACTATCAGAGATCCAAAGGCCCTCGTTGACTCCGATCACTGTTTGAGACATTAATGGCTCGTCCTGCTTGAAAAAATTGATCTAGCCCCATTGTGGTTGTTCCACTCTCCATGGGGGGACCTAATTTTCTTGATATGGCACTAGCTCAATTGGAGTCACCAAAGGGAACATCGTCAGGAGGCTTTCTAGGTAATCATCAATGGGGACCACTTGTGAGTGATCACTGTATGATTCAAAGGGGTCATATGATGCTTGTTCATACTCTGACTCATCCTCTGACGATCCTTCTTGACACTGTCCATATCCTCCTTGAAAGTGAGTCCCCAAACTTTCTCCTCTCTCTAGCAAAGGGAAAGGGTTATTGAGGTTAACAAGGGTGGTTGTCGACCATGGGAGATAATCCCCCAATGTATACATTGTATTAGGGTTGGCATAAGGATCTAATGCCAATCCACCCTTGTTGCCTATTCCTAGGCCTTGCATGTTCTCTACCAATATGTCTAAGGGTAGGGGGTGGTTGAAACCCATGCCCAAATTGTCGTAAGGCATTTTGTATCTTGGTTGGCAAAGGACACACACTCCTTGCTCATACCTGCCTAACCCATATCCATGCCAATTGCATTGGCCAAGATATTTCAGAGTGAAGTTTGGGTTGGAAAAATAGTTGACATCTTCTTCAAAGGGATCTTCATCTTCGTCCTCCTACATGCATGGCTTAGTACCATGATCAAGGCCCCCATACACAAAGTTTGTCTGGTTTTGCGGGTAGCCCAAAGGAACAATTGTACCGATGGGGAGGCAAGGTCTCCCCATGTCTTGCATGGACTCCAGTGCGGGCGTTGCTACAACATTTCATACCAGATACTCTCCCAGGCCCGTATTGGCCATCTCAATAGTGATCGTTGGCAATTGAGGGGGAGGGAATGTAAGATCTTCCTAAATCCACTCCATTTTGGGTGAATTAGGAGCCTCAACTTCCATTCTGCTACACATCTCTTCAGTAGAGAAGGTTTATACTATTGGCAGCACTTCTTCCAGAGGTTGTGCCTCCTCCAGGGGTTTCTTCCATTTGTCCTTATGTTTGGCCATGATAGGTGGCATCGTTGGTGAGGGACCAGACAATGAGGATGGAACTGGCTAGGGTTTTGGTGGATTTTTCATCGGGGATGCTTGCGGAGTCGGACCCTGTCTATATGGATTCAACTAAAAATCCAAGTGCATTGATGGAAGGGTCGATTGCAGCATTATTTGCACCTCATTACAATACTTGAAGGGTTCTAAGTTCATCGGGACTACATGTACCTCCCCTTCAAATGTATACTTCAAACACTGATGAGCTATCAAAGGGACACACTTCATGTCCCTGATCCATGGCCGCCCCAGCAAGATGTTATAGGCCATCTCACCCTCCAAAATATGGCACAATGTAGGTATAGTATTTTGTCCCACTTGAATGGGTAGGACAATTGTGCCAACTGTCGAGCATATCACATCATTGAATGCTCACAGTGTATAGGTGGAGGCTATGATGTGAGATGCCAGCAACTTCAGATGTTTCAATGCCACTGTGGTAATGATATTACTGGACGAGCCAGTGTCTACCAACACCCTTTTATACAATATCTCATTGACCCATGTGATAACGTGTAGGGGTGGATCTGCCATGTCATCAAACACTGATTTCACCTCGTCTTCTCAAAAGGTGATGACTGGCTTCGTTCATCATTTGACATGTCCCAAAAAGTTATTGAAATAATTCGCTTCGTGGGGCTACAACTCAATGGATTTCAATATCTCCATTAGAGCCTCTCGATGGGGTGTTGATTATTGTATGAGCTCATATATGGAGAGCCTATCCGATGTGGTCCTCAAGCTTTGAGTGAGCTTGGTCTGAATCGTGGTTGTGGGTCTAGGCGGGGGAAGTTGTGTAGGGTGTTTTTGAGATTGTGACATCGATGGAACCTCTCTTGTGGCTGCCGTAGGGGCAGCTCCTAGGTACCTCTTGTTCCTAGTAACTATGCTTATCATTCCTACATATCCTTGCATGGGGCAATTCTACTACACCTCATTGAATTGAAGGGGTTTTACCTGTGCCTTATGGGCAGGCAAGGGGTCTCTGAAGACTCCCATCTATTGGTTGTTTGGTGCTACGGGGTTATCCACTACCAACATCTTGTTGTCAATTAGGTCTTGTATTAAACCTTTGAATTTCCAACATGCATTAAGGTCATGTCCCCTCCGCCTGTGGAACCTACAATACAAGTCCTCCCGGTACCCTTTAGGCTTCGACACATTGGGATCTATGGTTTGAATCTCCGAAAGGTTGATCAAGTTCTTCGTTGATAAGCGATCAAATAAGGAGTCTCTAGAATCTATGTAGGGTGTAAGTTGTCGCCTAGGGTGACACTACTAATTTTGTCCTTGCTTCTAGTTTTCTCTTTCATAATTGTTAGGAGGCACTGCTTGATAGTTAGTCTTTTGAGGTTGTACTTCTTGTGTAGGCTTAGGGGCGTTTATAGCAACTTGCTTAACTGCAGCAGGTTTCTATTGCATAGTCCCTGTTTTAGTGTTCTTGTTCCATTCTTTCTTCTTATGCTTGGAAATATTGCCATCCTATATCTTGATCTCTTCAATGATTCTGGCTTGCACCAGAGCTTCCTCTAAGGTGGCATATTGCTATAGCTACAATAGCACAAATATCGATCTCAAACAACTTTTTGAGAACATTTGTGTTAGGTCAGACATGGGAGGGAGGTAGGATAGCTTGGAAAGTAGAGTCCTCCACCAATTCCCATAGGCTGCCATGGTTTCTTCCTCATACTACCTGAGGCTAGCTAGGTCACTTAGTGATGCCTTCTTCTTGGTGTTGAAGGTGAAGCGTTCGAGGAATGCATCCACTAGCTGATCCAAGTTACTGATGTTGTGCTTAAATAATTGAGTGAACCAATCCAAGGTAGGGCCCGTGAATGTGGTTATAAATGTTCTTAGCAACAACACATAATTGTCCTGAATGCCAAAGCATTGGATCAAGAATTTGGTCACATGCTCTTGGGCATCCTCCTCATCCTTGAAGATTTCCAACTGAGGTAGCTTAAAGTGTTCAGGGTAAGGGGGTACAGGAACTGACGGATGCACAAGATGACTGTAGAGTTTGCGTAACATGGGCTTTTGGGTCCCAGAATCTTTGGTTTCCATGGACTCCAAATGCTCTAGCAGCGCTTTATATGCATCAGAATATTTAATCTCTTCCTCTTTAGTTTGCTCCCGTTGTGGGTTAATGGGAACTTGAGGCCTATGGAGGGGTGGCCGGATAGCAGTCCCTCCACCTTGATAGGGCGTTTTGGCCCACTCCTCTTCTTATTCATACTCATCATAGGATTATTGAGGAGTTTTTAGGCGAGACCTATGACCATGGGTGGATCCCTGTGGAGGGAGCCCATCGTTATTCCTGGGAGTGGCCTCCCGTTCAAGTCTAGGAAGTCTTGGAGGCAACACTTGGTAAGTTCATGGGGACCTATCTCATACCAAGGGGTTGCGCCTCTCATATGGTTCTGCCCTTTGGGTGCGAGGGGTTGGGACCCTCTCAGGCACAGTTTTATGGAGCAACTCATCTATTTGGCACCGAATGCACTCTTTTCTGAGGTGATATAGATGCTCTAGTTGTTGCTGGTCTTGCTCAAGTTGCGTAATCTATGATTTGCGGGTGGCATGTCTGGCGACTGCTAGGTTGATCTATTTTGCCATCTTGATTCTAGGAGGCCTAGATGCCTCTCCTACGCATTTACCTTGATTGTGGTGATATGAGATCTCTATAGGTCGCTTCCCCCTATTGAGGTTAGCAAAATTCACTCGAGGCTCTGGCCTCGAAAGATGGTTTTGGTAAATAGTAGGTGCGGAGGCACATTGCTCCCGTGTTGTATATTTCTCTTGAGGAATGTAGTAGTCTTCCTCGTTTTCCCTTTCATAAGTGTGAAAGGGGAGGGTGGAGTTGGCTCGCCCTGCCAAAGGAGCCTTGTGCTCCGGATTCATCCTATTGTTTCTGACAATGAGAGGGGACAATGGAGGGATGACATAATCCTGTGGCCTCTCCTCATGGACCCTATTCTATTCTAGCCCTTCATCATGTGGTGGCCACTTGTATCGAGATTCTATGGGAGCTTTCCCATTTATATTGAGTTCCACATGTAATGACTCCTCCTGAAAGGGTCTATGCTGAATGGGAGTGCCCCTCGAAGGGGTGCCCCTATAGTCCCATTCTAAAATGACATGATGTGGACTCTCTTGTGGGCCCGACTACTAGGGTGGAATGACCAAGTCCTTGGGACTATAGTGGAGGTGACTTGTGCCCCCTTGTACACTCTCCATAGCTTTCGCCCTTGCTTGGGCTTGGCTACAGATGTACACCATCGTGGTGTTCTCCTACAAGATGCGTAGATTTTTATTTTTATTTTTTTATAATTTTTATGCTACACTAAACAAAAAATATCACACACGCAAAGCAGTGATTATCTCATTTAAATATTAAAGGTGTGCCTTAAATTGAGTTTAGTGTGTTTTGATTTTGTTTTGAAAGCTTTTGTAAATAACATTTAAATGCGATATGATGGATCTTATGGCTCCCAAAAATGGTTGCCCCTTCGATATACCATTGCCAAGCCGACATACCAACCTCTCTATATACCTGCCCTTACGTGAGGGAAATTATAGGTACGTGAGAGCAGATGGTACGTGGAACGTAGGCGGTACGAAAGGGGGATTGCCCTATTTTTGACACCTACCATAGAAGACTTATCCTCATGCACTAGGAATCACCCTAGCTACACTCGGTCAACTTTCGTTAGGATTTATGTCTAGCAACAGTAGTGATTGGGGTTTTATGAATGCAAAATTCAAGCCAAGGTGGTGATGAAATCCATCATTGGTCTTGATCAAGGGCTGGGGTTTTACGACCAGCTCCTTAGTGTTTATGTTGTCATGTGATGTGTGGGGTTATTTTTACTTTGCATGAAATAAATTAAACATACAGTGCAACTTTATTTAAACACGCAAAAAAAAACCAAAAAATTAGAAAAAGAACAACATAAAATGCCAGAAAGAGTTTAGGACCCTTACCTCTTCTCTGCCCAAGTCTGCTGGTTTTGAGTTTCTATCCTAAAACTGCATAGACAAAAATTCATCCCAAGGAGAAATGAATTACAAGATTGTATTCGTCACAGGGTGGGGCAAATTCTCATTCCTCCCTGGGTAAGACGAATTCCAGCTCTGTATCCACCTCCTTATGGGACGAATAGCAGTCAGCGTATGAAAACTCTGTACCTGCAAGAAAAAAAACTAATTTTGGATTAGATCTCTGATATTAAAAGCATAGGACAAGGTCCCACTATGATCACCACTGAAACTACAAGGATACGAAAGCAAAAAATGAAGGCGAAGATGCGATGCAAACCGAACGAGACAGCATTAAATCCTAGGAATTGAAAGTGCATGAAAAGAGGGAAAGCATGAATGAATAAAAACTTAAAAAAAAATCAAATAAATAAGACAGCCCTTTTTATTTATATGTTTCAAAACTCGGTTACAATGTGCATCCTCCCATTCCAAGGGCTAGGAGCATTAAATACGTGTTCTCGTTACATCCATGGATGTTGTTCCTTCTTCTGCATGCCCACATGTAAAATGGGTGGACCAAATGTTGCTACCACCTGTGTTGATGAGTCTTGACTCCTTGCTTCTCCTCTGATTTCTAGGTCCTGCATTCAAAGAAACAAGAAGCAATCAGTAGCACCTGCGGATGAAATGAAACATGCAATCCCCAAGCCTACGATAAGTGAATGAGAAAAATAAATTAAATGATGACTAAAATGAATCCAAATGCTCTAAAAATTTTACAGGGGCATCAATACATCCCAAAGAAAATACTACAAATGGAACAGTCAGGAAATTCCTCATCGATTTGAATTCGCTTTGGGGCAGGACGAATATACCTGTAATAAAATGCTAAAAAGGTACTGTCCCAAATGTCCTTCTTAGGAAGCTCCAAATGACCTACAAATTTGATGTTAGATATTTGGGGGTATTTTGGGAAGACCCAGATGGTCATATTTTCCCAATTTGGCCTCCATCAATGGGAATTTTATGATGCTACCTGCAAGTTAGTAAAGGCAAACGAAGATAGAAACATGATCAAAATTGTTCAAAACAAGGTGAAATTTAAATGGCAACCTATCTAAACAGCATAGAATTAAATTCAAGAATGAAATAAAGAAAATATACCATATATTTCCAATCACTCCGAAGAGGGGCGATTAGGACTGTAGCAGTGCGGGGGGGCCACCCGGGGGTATGCCACCCGCCGTTTGGGGACTGATTTCGGCACCAATCCACTTGGGATGGGTCCAAAACCTCTTTTGGGGTATTTTAAAAAAAAATTGTGGGATATTGTGGCCAAATGTCAGGTTTTGGTTTCGGATTTGTGCTTCTAATAACCACCCTATGACCTCCTCTTCAAAAGAGATCAAGGATGTGAAAGGCACAAATCAAAATGGTGTGTGTGTGGAAGTAAAATGACAGAACTTCATTGCTCAAAATGCCCCTTCTCTCCATATTTTGGGGTGAGGAAACTCACCAATTTATAGACCTGGAGGTCTCTTGAATTGGGCATGCAGAGGCACCACTTGGCAATCATGCCTTCCCAGGGGGAAGGAGATTCCTCCTTGATTAAGGACTTCATGACTACCCTTGTAATTGCCTCTAACGTTTGAAAATGCTCACCCACACTCCCATGTAATGAAGGAAGTGTTAAGTGGCAGATCTGAGCTGCCATTTGTCAAGATTTGACTTTTTGCCCATCAAAGCTGCAATTCGCCCCACCCTGGAGTGAATACTTCTATTCATACCTGGGAAGGGTGAATCCCAATTTGAATTCATCCCTAGGTGGAACGGGTATTTAACAAAGTGCATGAAGGTGCCAAATTGATCTTTGACCTTAAAAAACTATTGTGAGAGTGGTTAGGACCATTGTTTAACCTCTGGGGGTTGCCCTTGGGGTTGTGTGTGTCAATGTGATCAGTGTTTACAGTCACATAATTAGATTGGTTTTGTTTTGGTGTCTACAGAGATAATGTTGTCAATTCTACTTATAGCTACATTGATATTATTTTATCTACTTTCCCAAACAAGCTCTTTAGTTTCTCCAAACTTTCATAAGGAGTTTTACAATCTGTAATGTGAAACCATAAGCTTTCATTTACATTAGAGCTTATAATACCCATTATTTCATACATCTTCCATTTATGAACAAATTTTTCATATTCTTTTTCAAACTCAAGTTGCTTTTATTCTAATAGGTGTGTGAGGCCTTATTGAGAAATGATATTTAATATTTTGGGTTTCCATGTATGGTAGTTATGAGGAGTGAGAGGATCAATTGTATTCGTTGAATTTATTTTGCCAAATTAAATTGAAGTGAACCCAAAATTCCCCCCTTTAAATTTAATTTAGAGAATGCAATGGATATTAGGGAACATACACATTTAAGAAACACCAAATATATCAAAATACCTACCCTAACGAGAGGGAAACTATAAGGAATTTTGAGGAGATTTGATATTAATATTAGGCTAATGAGAACAAATATGCCAGGCATACATATATTTTCTCCTCAAATACTTGCCCTTATGAGAGGGAAACTATAAGTATTGAGTAGATTTGATACTTGAAGAATAGGATTTTAATCAACGAGACTCCTATATTGGTTATCTTAATAACCCATCCTTATGTGAGGGAAACTATAAGTTATTTAGAAATTTCAATATAGGTGCATAATTGATTTAATATTTTTGCTCTTTAGAAATTTTTAAGAAAGGAATAATGAATTGAGAATAAAATAGATTAACAAGGGTTAATTAAATAGATATCCCCACTTAAATTCCTTTATCAATTTTATTTTATATAAATTAAGAAACTCTTTGTAAAAAATTAATCAAAATAAGTTCATTAATATATAGACCTATTGCAAGAGACAAAATAATGAAATAATATATATTAATGATATATCCTCACTTTCATCCACTAAAAAAATATTTATATAATATTAAATAAGTTTGGAAATAAAATTAATTAGAACAAAGTAAGTTGTTTAATATATAGATTTGCTTTAAAAAGGAATTAAAGAAAGAATAAAATATTTTTATTTAAGATATTTAATGTATGAAGGAATGTAATTTGAAATTTATTATCCTCACTTATATTTCATTACCAAGATATATAAATAAATGAATTATAACAAAAAATATGAGGTAAACATAAAAGAGGCAAAAATTGATGCAATAAAAACCCCTATCAATGCTATGATAGGTGCAAAAAGGCACCTATAAAACCCCCCCCAAAAAAAATATATTATAGAGATTACAACTATCCTTTATATTCTGGGCCAAGAAGAGGTTGGAAATAAAAGGATAGAAACTTTTGAAGGCTAAAAATTTAAACAAATATTAGATGTATATTTTTATCTAAAAATACTTAGCAGATATGAGCTGAAATTTAATTAACGTTAGATAGAGGACAAGAGGCAGCGAAGAAACATTGATGTTGTGTCTATCAAAAAATAAGCAATGTCAATGCACAGTGAGGAATGATATTTGAAAGGCTATGATTCGATGCACTGAGAGTTGAGTAGGGCAGAAACATAAAATATTATAATGATACCTGAAGGGTCGGCATCCACGATAAGCTGGATTGGAGCTTCAAAAAATGTGAACTTTTAAAGGTTTGCTTCTTATCACTACACCTAAAATTTTAATAAAGGAAGTGAAATTTATAAAAAAAAAATAATTGAATACCACCTCTTGTTGCGATTGTGATACGTAGGGAAGGTGTCGTAGTACGTAGATAAGGTGATGAGAAGAGAGGCTTCCCAGAAGATGAGAGGAAGGCAACAACACCACACACACAAATATATTCCTTGAAAAGAGAAGACGTTAGTCATCAAAAAACATAACACAAATTATAGAATGAGTTCTACTAAATATCCATCTATGGCGCACTTGCAAAGATCCTCAAAGGACAGAAGACGATAGGCACCACTAAAAAATCATCAGTATAATGCTTAAACAAAAAAATACTCTTCAAAATAAGAGAATAATATTATTCAAACATTGTTAAGATGATTATATAACAAAAAAAACTGAAGTTCTTCCTAAGCACCGAAGGACAAAAAAAATGAAAGAAGTTCAAGTTGAATGAAGATTTGAAAATCACAAGATCTTCGGCTGATTGAAATTTTATTAGGAAAATGCTCGTTTTATGAGATGTAGTCTCTATGCACACCAATATAAGCAATGGCCAAAAGCCATGTTTCTAAAAAAATAAATGGACTTTGGTCTATTCAAAGTTAGACCAAAAGTCCATTCTATTTTGATGCAAGGATCGATGCTTCCTCTAATTAAAGATATCACAAAGATATAATGAAATACAAACTTCAATTAAAGAAAAATTATATTTCCCAACAAAATATTAATGCCTACGAATCTTTAGTCTCCAATTTTGAGTGATATGCATTTATGGCTAAATGGAGCCGAAGTGAGTTGCGTTTGAGATGGAGAATTTTTTTTAAAACATAGGAATACGAGGAGGACACATAAAATTACAGAAAAAAATAAGAGTATTTGCATAAAAAGGTGAAAAAATATTTATCTAGATATTACTATAAGAAAATTCCTCAAAATAAATTGCATATATAATAAAATAATCTATAATAGATATAAAACATTTTTATTTTAAAAAAAAAATAAAATATAAGAGAGTAAGAACCAGTTCGAGTGGCTACCTTTAAGAGAGAATGCCTAACATAATCTATCCTACTCTGGTACCATGTTAGAATTTCCCAAAAGTAGAACTACAAATAATTACAAGATTTGAAAAAATAATATAGAACTGATTGATTACTTTATTTATCAACTTTGTATAAATAACAAAGTTAATCATTGAGAGTTGTTGGATTACAAAAACTCATCAAATCTGATGTATACTATAACTGAGAGTTCACATGACTCATGAAGGAGTGGAAAATCAAGTAAGTCTATCCTAGTAAAACTTAATATAATAATTACTTATTCTAACAAATGTAGCATCTTAATTAAATTTCAATTAACTTTAACAAAATCAAAGTTTATGAAATTTTAATGAAATCATTTAAATGTAAACCTTAAATATAAAGTCTAAACTTTATAATATTCAAAATTTAAGGTTTACTTAATGAAAATACTTGTTCCTTTCAAATATGAAATTGTAACTGAAATATTTGGAGAAATGAACAAGTGTAATAATGTTTAACCCAAATTACAAGGATTTGAAACCTTAGTAATTATGAAACTTAGGGTTTAATATGAAACTGAATCTATGAACTTTGAATTTTATGATATGAAATAAAGTTCATAAAATAGATCTTTCCTGCAATATTTATTTCTTAAAATATTTATTAAATTAAATATTTTAAGAACAAATATGATCTTCTAATGTAAAGCTTGGATATCTGAATAAATTGAAACCAAATTATAATAATCCAAACTAATTAATGAAAAGATATCAATTTTACTTTCTCAACTTTATGAATTTAAAGTTGGAAATCAAAATATTCATTTATCTCAGATAAATTTATTTATTCAAAATATTAATTAATTTTAATATTTGAATAATAAATTTATTGATAACCTAGTTATAAAGTCTAACTTTATAAGCATTAAACTAGGTTAAAATCTATGCATAATAAAATAAATTGCAAAATATTTTAAAGTAAAGAAAATAAATTTAATTTTGGACTAATTACTACAACATGAAAAACACAGAGACCTTAAACCAGATTCATTGTCTACCAGAATTTACACAATAAAACAATAAATCGGTGCAATCTTCGATGGAATTTAATTTTAAAGAAACTATATTAAATCATTTATTCAAAATTCAAATACAAAATTACACATATTTGAACCAAAATAATTTAATATAATCAATTGATCTTACAATAAAAGCTCTTGATATCTCTGTATATCTCAAATCCTCTATAGCATTTACTCTTTTCTCCTCCTTTGCTCCTTCAGATTCTTCTTCCTCCTTCTTTGTAAAAATATCTAACCCTATTCTTGGCTTTTCATTCTCCATTTATAGTTTGAATAATTCATTACATGGTTGGTTCTTTCTCGTTCCATTATGGTTTCCATATAGTTGTAAAAATGAATTCTTAATGAAACCCTAATGTCACCAATGCCTTTTTCAAAGGATTTAATATTTCTCCTCAATGAAACCCTAATGTCACCAACGCCTTTTTCAAAGGATTTAATAATGTCACCAAGGACAAGTGAATGATAGTTTTTTATCTCACAAGAAAATTATGTAGTTGATTTACGTAATAAATTTAGAATAAAAAGTTGCAAGCCAATGAACACTCACTTGAATGTGAAAAAGAAGTTAATAAAAAATGATGGTGGTAAAAAGATAGATTGTATAATATATAGGAGTTTGGTTGACAATATTATGCAAGATCTAAGTGAGATTTATTTCTATGTAGCAAAAATAATGCTCAAGTATGTTCATGGGACAAGCAACTTTGGCATTTTGTACACAACAACTAACAACTTTAGATTGGTTAGATATACAAACAATGTTTGAATAGGATCTATTCATGATAAAAATGTACTGAAGGATGTATATTTAGCTTGATATGAAGTATAATTTCATAGTCATTAAAAAAGTAGTCAACTATTACACTTTCAACTATATAAGTAGAATATATTATGACAACATCAACTTTATGTCAAGTAATTTGGTTGAAGAGGATTTTAACAAACTTGAGGCATGGGTAAACTATGACAATAATTATCATTTTGACAATAATTCCACAATTGGCATAACAAATAATATGATATTCCACAATAATACTAGGCATATTTATATCAAATAGAATTTCATTAGAAATATTATGGCAAAATATTATATTGAGCAATTTTTTTACAATATGAGTAAACTTATTGATGTGTTTGCTAAAGCATTATGAAAAAATATTATAACAATGAGAGAGATATTTTTATTTTGTTGCCTAGGGAGCCTCTACAATCCCTATCCCAATGGGTAAATATGAAGTCAACGGGGCCCATGAACCTCCAAGGAACTAAATTGGGGAAGCCTACTAATAAGCACTTGGTTACTACAGGTTGGCCTATCCCTTTTTGAGCATGATGAGAGAGATTTTAGGTATTACTACATTGAGAATTAAGGTGGAGAATTATAAGGATAATGTTTAAAGTCTATGATCTCATCTCTTCATGTGCTTACTTGTCTTGGAAATAATTGTAGCTTTTGGGATGGATAGAAAAATTTAAAATATGGCCAATAATTTTACTATAAATAGTGGATTGTTATAAGGTCTAAGTTGTAGAACAATTGGTTTGACCAAACCCCTTAAGGGGGGTGGAGGTCCAAGGTTCAAATATTAGGCCTTGTCATATTGAATGCTTGTCCCTTTCCTGGTGCTTTCAATAGTATAAAAGGTTTAAAATAATTGCGGCATAGTGGTTATAGGGGCAGACTACTCAAAGAACTGTGTGGCAGCTTTTGAGGTGGACAATACAAAATACTATGGTGGCCATAAAAACCAAATTGCCTACCCAAATTCATGGTGGCTACTAATTCCACCATGTAAATTAAAAAAAATATATTATGGATTGCTATAAGTGGGCATCTTATGCAGTGACTTTCATTCTTTACTTTTACCCACATAAAGAATATTAAAATAATATTTTTTTGGATAAATAAAATGCATGTAAAGACTTTAATATTTCAAAAAGTTTTCAATTTTAGGCATTAAACCCATAAGTAAGTTGTTCTTCTATAAAATTTGTAATACAATAAATCAATAAATGTTTTTTGCCACAAAAATTTATGCCGTTTTCTTTTTATTAAAATTTTCTTTTTTGTTCTCTATAAAACTACAATGCAATGGTCCTCATAGGGAATAATTATGCATTTGAATATGAACAAGCTTTGACATAGAATATATGGCCTTGATCCACTTCATTCGTACAACTTGTATCATATTCACCTTTTCTAGTGAATTCCCCTACAAGCCTCTCATGTTTTGAGGGCAATGATCCCCATAGAAAATGTTTGATGCAACAAAAGGAGGTTATATTTTGTTTTCTACAACAAAGGTGAATGGAAATTTATTATAGACGGTGTCAACCCCACAATATGGTTGCTCTCTTCAAGACTACGATTTGCCTTGTCAACAAAATATCTCTTGAATGATGGTTTTTCTTAATGGAAAAATGTCTTATTTGATAATAGTTACTTTAGATGAAAACATCATTAGTCAATAGAGCTCTAGCTCAAATGACACTCTCTGTGATAGAATTCATTAGGATAACATACTTCTTGATAGTTGGTTTCATGATGATATTTTTATTTAGTTGGCAAGATGGCAAGGGGTAAGGGGTAATTTCTTAGAGAACCATTTTTTAATCCAAGGACAACTCACATCTACAACCTTCCATTTCACTAGACAACAACTCCAATAGCAAGGGTTAAAAATGAAAATAATCAAAACACAATCACAAAACAAGAATATTCCTTTAATAAAATGGCGAGATCTTCATTTATTTATTATTTTAAGTTACAATTACATAGTCATGACAAACAACAATGTCAAAAAACTTGCATAAACTAGACCTCATACACATTTTTATTCATAGCATTTCGATCACTCTTTCCATCATGTCATTTTCTATTCTTGTTCTCATATCTCCCTTTCTCCACTCTTCTTCAACCTCCTACCAATATCTCTTCTTCAGACTATTGTCAATTTTATTGTTTGAACTCTTATCAATTTCTCTTCCTTGCTTTTGCCCCTATCCCTTCTCCTCTTCATGCAAAATGTTTTTATATGCAACAATGATAGTTACACACAAGTGGTATTTATCTTACCTATAACAATATTTACAGGTGGATGCTTCTACATCATTCTTATTTTTCCTTTTTTTCTTCTTCATCTCACCTATTGTTCCTCTCTTGCCAAGTCCTTGTCTCTCTCATGTATGAAGGGTTTTTATACATTATAGTTAAAATTACAAGACATGTAACAATTACATTACTATATCGTCCTACATCATACTCTTTGGGTAAGAGAAAATATTCATGAGCTCCAACTCATAAATACATGTTTTTCTTCCAATTTATTGTTATTTCTTCATGATTATATTCACAAGGCCTTCTTTTATGTCCCATCCTCACCTTCATTTTAGAACGAAACCTTATATTATAGAATGCACTTAGCTTGCATTTTACCTTGTACTATTCTATTGCATCCATCCAGCCACATTCAACATCCATTTTGCTAGCTACTCTTGGTTTCGACACTTGCATTTAGAGTGATTACATCCTCCAAAAATATCACAAATATGTAGGTTCCAAAATCTACTTGCGATATATCCAGATCTTCGACATTGACTGCAAAAACCCATCCTAAGATCTTGATCCCTTGTATAGTTCTCTCCTCCCATAAATTTGGTCTTATTGCTTCTCACTAGATCTATATATCCAAGGCCTTCATTTGTTGGCCTTATTTTTGACATTATAGGTATTTTCACACCTTGCCCATATCTTCTCAATCCATTTTAATAGTAGCCCATTTCCATCATTAACATGGAAATAATACCAATGGTATGTTTTTTAAAGCACCCAAACTCCTCATTAGTACTCTGATCACAATGTCCTTCACCATACTTTGAAGTACCATTGTTAGTATTTAATTTGGTAATATGACATTTGTCATGGCCAACACAACACCTAATTTCATTATGCCATTATTCTTCCTCTCCTATCCCATGATTCTCCATTTTTTTGTTCTCTTTATTTACACCAAGAATCATTGCACCACCATTTTTATCATCACTACTACTAGTGACTTAGGTCAACTACCTCTTTCCCATGCTTATCTCTACCTTGTCCTCCACTTGTTTTACCATTTCTCTTTACACTATATTTTTCCTTCCAACATGATCTCATGATCCTTTAAGAATTGTTTATTTATACTTAAACACACTATAGGACTGCAGTCCACTTATTTTCCTTTGTCATTTAATAGACTTAATGTGTACCTCTTGTTACCCTTTTCAATAGTTTAGGTTTTCACCTACTATCATGCACTATATTTCTATCAAACTACCATGGTCTTCCCATAAATATATTTCATGCATTCATAGGCATAACATCATATAGTATATCATATTTGTAAGAACCAATTTGGAGGTCTATCATATATTGCTCATTCACCAAACTTTGATGCCCATTTGCAACCATGATACTCTGTATGGATTTATATGTTCAATCCTCTTTAAACCAATCTTTTCCATCATATCTATTGACACTAGGTTATATTTTATTTATTATCTACAATCACCTTGTAAAATTTCCCTCCAAATTTACAAATTGTTTGGAATTAAATTTATATTTGAATAGGTTCATACAAATCCTTTATGGTTTTTAAACACATCATCTTTATCACAAGTTAATATCCTTATTTCATTTCCTCCATGTTCTTCGGTGAAGAAATACTTTATTCATATTCTTGTGCAATTTTATTACGATATTTCTTTCCATGCCCACTAGTCTACTATATTTCATGACACTCAAATCCTCTATGCCCTTCTCCAATAATTTATAATAATTTTCATCAAAACCATGTTCTCAACCTCTATCAAAACCACCTCATTCCCTTGACAAGAACGATAACAATGGTCATAAAAACAATGGTTAAAAACAAAAACTAATCCTCATTCTCTTGAAAAGAACGATAACAATGGTCATAAAAACAATGGTTAAAAACAAAAACTAATCAAAGCAAAAAAACAGGAGATGAATTTGTTTTCTTTGAAAGAAAACATTCCTATAAACAAAACAAAAAAAAGAGTTATTAAAAGAATCGTGATAAAGGTAAAGGTAAAGCTAAGCATTGCTTTTTTTTTTTAATTATATGGTGGAATTGGTAGGATTATGAATTTGGGTAGGTTTTCTTTATAGTATTCAGTTTAGTTTTATAATTACAATATCACAATCATTTTAAACCTTTTACCTGATTAAAAACATCATAAAAAAATATTATTAAAGAAAAATATCAACTTAAAAAGAAGTTTGACTCATCCGCCAAAATTATTATTATAATTACTTTCAATTTATCTAGCAGCTATTTCATTTTTTTTTTTTCCTTGCTTAGAAGAGAGAAGGCACCTAAAGTGGGTTAGGGAAGAGATAGTTTTGTCATATGTACTGTATTAGAGATTTAAGAAAAATAGTGTAGGGAAGATGGTTATTCCTCACAGCCAAATCCAATCTTTTGGAGAAAAAAAGACCTTTGATATATCACATAATTTTTTTTATAAATAAAAATAAATTGAAATAATAAAATCATTATTATAATTTTGATAATTTTTGTGTCTTGTTTGGAATTGTTAATATATTTTACTAGGTAAATCACAGATAACGATTAATTTTATCAAAACCCCGGTAGGAATGGGAAAGGGAAAGTAGACAAGAGGGGAATATGGAGATTCAAGTGAATGACGTGACCTGTCCAAGGATTGCAAAGGATTCCTTTCCGCCCACAACAGTGGAAACCCCTCCACGACTCCTATCGACCAGAGTAATCAACCACACCAGCCCTGAAATCCAGCAGAGGTTTTCTCTTATGCTCTACACAGGAGGAGACCAACGGAATGGGCAGCATTAGCAGGATGAGTGACGCAAAGGCCCAAAACGCACTTGCACCCCATTTCATCGTGCTTGCGTTGTTAAAAACTATGTACCGTGTATTCGACTGCATTTCAATGTGCTGAGGTTAGGCAAGAGAAAACATAGAGATGGAAGGCATAAAGTGGTGTAAGTGGTGTAGTGCTGTATTGGTGGTAGAGGTAAGCAGTCTAACAGTTGTTAAAGGTTAGTTGAATTAATAAGTTTTAGTTTTTATTAGGAAGAAATTTAGATTTAAATTTTCAGGTTTGATTGTTTGTGCAAAGGTAATAATCTTATTTGCATTTTTTGAGTGAGCTCCAGCCCAACAATGACTGTGACCTGCATCTCATCAGTGGGCTCCAGGCCAACAATGGTTGCACCAATCAGAGACCTTTGTGCTCCTCCTGGCTCTAGATTAAAGAACAACAAACTGGAATAGGTATTATTAGAGGCAGTCCAAAGATTTTTTATTAAGAGATTTAAATTTAAATCCGAGAGTTTGATTATTCGTGCAAAGATAATAGTTTGATCTGCATTTTCTTAAATATCCTTCAACCCAATAATAACAATACCATTCAGGTGCTCCTCTAGATTAAAAGCACCCAAAGATTAATATGAGGTAAACAACTCCCTAAGAATAAAAATAAACAGGTGTTCTTGTTGCATACTTGCATGAACGTGTTGTACGGAAAAGACCAAAGACTTTCAAGATCTAAAATTCAAAGTGCCTCTCACATCGCACTATAAGAGGGATTATTGCCACTCCATTAATGGACGACTGCCGTGTGAGACTACAAATAATAATGCGTTCGAACGTGCACCTTTGACGGACCAACATGGACGGGCAGGCCAGGGGTAACTTAGTCAATTTGAAGCGAAAGTGTTCGAACTTTCCACAAAGTGCTCCTGCACGAACGATGGCGGGGTGTTCCCATATCTTTGGAATGAATCTGAATCGTTCACACCCGTTTAAAGTCACGCAGGGTGGGGCACCTGTGATTAGTACTTTTTGACGAATTTTCCCCAGTGATATTGGAATTACCAGTGGTTCAACACAATTCGTGTAAAGTCTATATGGTGGGGTATTATTCCATGTAGAACCAACCATTTCAATGCCGGGCAGGAGGGGATGATATTGCTAGGCAGTGATTGGAGATTGAGGTTTTAGATTAATCTTGGTGATTGTGGTTTGATGACGACTGCATACATTCGTTTCTGCTATGGTGGACTTCTGCCTTCGACCTGTGGAATAAGTCCAACGTGAACCGCGGCCCATCCTACCCCACAAAAAATGGCATAAATTCTTAATTTCCCTATTTCCCCTCGTGCCTGTTATAATCAGGTCACTGTATTATACACATAGATAAGAATTAAACGAAGGCTGCTCGTTTCTTCGTCCTGGGTGGAGTCTATTCATGGCATTGAAAATTAAGTTTGGACGATAAACTATTATTTGACCTAATTGAATATTACTTGAATTCGTGTTTGCAATGGACGTTCTTATGTAGCGTTTCCATTCATAACAACAAGTATTGAAGTGGAACAAATTATAATAATTCATTTGTAAAATCCAGTAAGTCGTGTGTAAGTACCGGGCAATCGTCATTATCTTGACGTTGCTCTAGATGATGCTGATGTTCGGTAACAAAGAATACACAATAAGCTCTTCTAACTCTTAATCAGTTTGTTTCGTGTTATTTTTTTTCCATCTACTTCCTTTCAATATGGAATCAGAAGCTACGATGATTTTCGCATAGGTATAGTGACAATGTCTTCTAACTTTTGAGTTCTTTAGTTATCTAGCACATAATTAAAAAAAAAAAACTCTATAAAAGATGCAACTATATAAAAGTAAAGCGACACTTGTTATAAACATATAAATAATATTTAGATGTCATTGTCTTAAAATAAAGGTTAAAATTATTTTTGAAAATCTGAATTAGTGTAAGGCTCTTATATATATATTTATTTATTATAACAACTATTTTTCTAATTAACCTAGTGAAATTAGTAGAACGGCCGTGCAACATTCATGTTGAATCTTTTATGCCATTGGGAACACATTACGAGACAGACAAGCACCCAGTTTAGCGATACCCAAGATTTGAACCTTGGACGTTCATCCCCTTATGGGGGTTTCGTCGAACCAATTAGTCTACACCTCAAACCTTATAATAACAATTTTTTATATGTAAGTTTTTTCAAATTAAATGTAATATGTCAAGCTATTATAACACCATTAAATAATAATGTCTTCTTTTAACTACATTTTCTTAATAATTTATTGATTTAAAACTTTTAATTAAATTCATTACAAACATCTTAGTTGTCTGTATTATATCAAAACTTATAATATTATTAATTTTCATATTATATGCATATCCATGTATCATTAAATTTGTTTTTGTTTTGTAGAGAACCTATATAAACCCTAACCCATTGCATAAAGATAAATTTAACAGGACATCCACCCTCAAATCGATCTTGGGTAGTCCCCACCCTTAATTAAAATAGGTAATCCATTGACAAGCACTATGTCCATTTGGTAAAGATAAAGTCAACAAGATCCCTTAACATTGAATTGAATGAAGGTAGCGTTGTGAAGAACCTACTATTAAAAATAACTCACTCTCACAAAATAATGTAAATAAATATAAATTCATCAAATAACAGAATAGCACTATGCAAAAAGTAATTACATAATTGAAACAATCTCACAAAATAACTCAGTGTCATGGGCCTCTTCGAGGGGTAACCTCTTTCAAAATTTCATTAACTTGCAAAATTATACATTTGTACATGGGTCCATGTCTCTTAAATAAAATGTTCATGCAACGCTAACCCTAAGCATAAGAGTTGGCTTACATATAAAATGTCACTCAAGCTATAATCTTCTTCTAAATAGCAGTTATATTCTTGATAACAGTAACATGAAATGACCCCACCTATCTAGGCACCTTATTTTCCATATATCATTACAAAAGTATTACAGAAGAACATTATAAAGGATCCCCATATTGTACGTGGGTCATTACATAATCAATTGAGAATTACAAAAATAATGCTAGGATGGGGTCCTAACATGTCCTTCAAAAAAATATGTCCTTAAAGTTGTAGATGAGGAAACTGGTGTTGGATCTGGTGAAGAAACTACCATGTAGCATATTTCGATTGTAGATCATGCCACTAAACAAGGACCTTAATCATGGCTATGTTCTGAAGAGTGTGCATCCTACGATCCAAAAATTATTTTAGCTCAAACAAGATAGAACCTTCTTCATCTAATTTTGGGAGGGAATATTGAACCTGTACTTGATTTCCCATAACCTTCTTGAGAGACGATACATGAAAATTATGATGGAGCTTGGATGTTGATGGTAGGACCAATTTGTAGGCCATAGCACCAATTTGTTATAAAATTTGGCACGGCCCATAGTACTTGGACATGAGTTTGTATAACCTACACAACTAGAGGGATGACTATTTGTATGGTTGCAAGCAAAGGAAGACCATATCACCAACACTAAATATATTCTTAGAATTGTGTTGAACTTTTTTGTGCATTCGATTTTGAACTACTTCCAAATTCATATTCAATTGATGGATGAATTTGGCATGGACCTTAGAGCTATTTGGAGTGTAGGAGGAGAGTGTGAATGGAAGGTGAACATAAATTTCTTTAAAAGGGGTGACCTTGGTCACCATGTGATAGGAAGTATTATACCACCACTTAGCCAAGGAAAGCCACTTCACCCATTGTGTAGGATGATCAAAGGTAAAGCAATGAAGGTAGATCTACAAACATTTATTGATAATCTCATTCTGGCCATCCATTTATGGATGGTACTTTGAATTCATTTTGAGTTGAGTTTTCTACAACTTAAAAGAATATTGTTATAAATTACTAGTGAGTGTATGATCATGATCGGACATAATGGAGGTGGATATACCACAAAGACAAAAAATAGAATTAAGGAAAATTTGGGCAACTATGGAATCTATGTAGGGATGGGAGAGGGAAGAAAAATGAGTATACTTCAAAAGACGATTCACTACCACAAGGTTATGCATAAGGGATTAGACCTGAAATGTAATTATAAAGAAAGGTGAATCAATTTCAAAATCCAAATGAATCAATTTCAAAATCTAGGTGAATCAGTTTCAAAATCCATGTGAATCCTGATCAAATTCAAATGGGATTCATGGCGAATTACCTTAATTTTTCACCAAAATTATAAAATAGTGGTGAATTTGATAGTTTTAATCAAATCAGGTGCAAAACAGGACCTCGTCATAAATTAGTTGTAAAAAAAGGGCCCGAATATAGACTAGGTGTAAAACAAGGTCTGAATGAACTTGGGTTATATCTTTGGAAACAAAATTCAGTTTAAAGGGTGTAAAACTAGAACTTCGTAGGAGGTCATCCAAGTACTACTCTAGTTGAGCATGCTTAACTGTGGACTTTTTGATGGGTTGAAAAAATTCAAGTCATATTGGTTTTTTGAAATTTTGGTTGCGATTGTGAGGAGGTCTAAAAAATAGTCATTTTTTTTCTTACCTTGAAACCCCTAAAATTCTATTTTTCTCTGCATAAATTTTCCCTTCTTGAGCCGCAACCAAACCACTTTCTATAATCAACTCGCATCCAAACCAGTTTCTACACCCGATCCACACCTAGACCACTTCCTACAACCGACCCACACTTGGACCAATTTATGCAAATGGCCCGCAATCGAACCCCTTTTTACACTTGGTACACATCCTAATCACTTTCTACACCTAGCCCGCATTCGGATCACTTTCTACACCCGACCCGCATTCAAACCAATTTTTGCACCTGGGGTCGAATGCAAAAATATTCCAAATGTGGCTCGGGTGCAAAAAGTGGTCCGAATGTGGTTCAAGTGTATAAAATGGTTTGAATGTGATCTGAGTGTAGATAGATGTGATTCAGGTATAGAAAGTGGTCCAGATAGCGCACATTTGCATCTGAATTGTGGCTCCGGTGCAAAAAGTTCCTTGGATGTTATTTGGGTGCACTTTTACATTCATCATATTTTGCATCTAACCCGCAATCTAGCATATGCAAACCACACTCTAGTTTTAGTTGTATGGGTATGGTTCTCATGTTATATTTATATACTACTATAAGAGGTGAATTTAACGAGACAATTTAAAAATTTTATAATTTCAAGGAAAAAAGGATTCTCAATTTAGATGGAATGCTAGAAATTTAAAATATTTTTTGTAATATTATTATTAGTGTTCGGTGAGCCAACCCCTAAAAAATTTTGGACCCAAAATTTTTGGGTGAATGGGCCGATGTCTAGTGTCCCAAAAATTTGCTAATTTGTATTTTTAAAATGATAGTATTTGCTTATTAACGAATATTAACCATTGTTCATAACTCTAAACTACCACAAAAATAACCAATTTACCTTTGCACTTAGGTAACCCTTCAATAAATTCCATGTAAATATCTATTCAAACTTGTTTGAGAATAGATAAGGATTGTATAGTTATTGAAGAATGCACCATTTATCTTTTCATCTATTGATATGTGTCACATGCTATCCCAATATTGTGTATGTCCTTATTCATTCCTTTCCAAAAAAAGTATGCTTAATCCTTTCATATGTTTTGAGGAATCCTGAATGGCCTATTGTAGGGGAAGCATGTTTTTCCTTTGTGAGAAGTTTTCAAAATGGATATGTGTGAGGAATAATAAGGTATTTCTAGTAGTGTATGTCTTGTCCATCCCAAGTGTATCTGATACATGAGTTAGGCTTTTATTTAAGGGAGAGATGTAATCTTATACAGGTGAATAAATGGTACATAACATACTATGAGCCTCAAATTAGTGAGAGAGGGAATCCACCACAATGTTCTCCTTATCGTTTGTATAAGTAATATCATAATCATAGCTCATGAGATTAGAGACCCACTTATTTTGTTCAAGGATGGTAACCTTTTGCTCTAATAAATATTTGAGACTTTGATGATCTATTTTAATGAAGAAATGATACCCAATGAGATAAGGCCACCAATGAGTGATTGCATGCAAAATGGTAAGCATTTCCTTAGCATAAATTGACTTTCTTAGATTGCAATTGGAAAGCACTTTACTAGTGAAATCCAAGGTAAACTCTTCCTACATCAACACCACATCAATAACATTATTTGAAGCATTGATATCAATTAAAAAAGGTTTGGAAAAATCAAGCATCACAAAGACTGTAGTTTTTATCATAGCATGCTTCAACTCTAGGAAAGCCTATTCAGTTGGACTAGTCTAAGTAAAATAATCCTTTTTTAACATGGATGTTAAGTGAGTGTTAATTTTTCCATAGTTATGGATAAATTTACAGTAATACCCTATAAGCCCTAAAAATTCATGAAGATATTTTAGAGTGTGAGGCTTCAGCAACTCTTAAATTACCTAAATATTTATAGGGTAAACTTTGACACCATATTTTATGACAATGTGTCCCAAATATTCCACTTTCATCAACCCAAAGAACACTTGGACTACTTAGTATAAATTTGATGATGTACCAAGCTTTTTAGAGTCTAATCAACATGGGAGATGTACTTTTCCTAAGAGAGACTATAAACCTAAATGTCATCATAGAAAACTAGAATGAATTTACAAAGAAAGGGATAAATAATGTTGCTCATAAGGCTTTGAAATGTGGAAGATGCATTGGTCAAGTCAAAGGGCATCACCAATAATTCACAATGACCCTCATGAGTATGAAATATAGTTTTAGGAATATATTACCTTAAGTGAAGATCTAATTTAGAGAAAAACATAGTCCCATGTAGCTCATCTAGTAATTCATCCACCAAAAAGGAAACTTGTCCTTAATGGTGAGCTTATTGAGCTCACAAAAATCAATATATAATTTCCATGATCCATATTTATTTTGCATCAATAATACATAAGAAGAGTAAGGGTTGTTACTTTGGTGAATGACTCTAGATTTTAACATTCCTACACTAGCTTATCTATCTTTGACTTAAGGGAACTAGGGTATTGGTATAACTTGATGTTAGGTGGTACACTAATAGGTACCAATGGAATTGCATGGTCATGGGAGTGACGTGGTGGCAAGTTTGTTGGTTTGACAAAAATTGCATTGTGCTTTGTGAAAAAAGTTACAAATCTTAAATAATTTGGTCCACTTATGCAATAGGTGTCTGGATTACAAATATCTATGTGATGACCCCACAAGAATACTTTTTAACAACTTCTCCATATGGTTTGAACTAATAATCTGAGGAAACCTTAATTTTGAACCCTAAAGAGTGTAAGACTCTCCATTCTATTAAAACTACATCCAAAATTATACAAAATTCCATGTGACATTTCCCAAGGTACCCAACCACTAAGATCCTAACACAATATCACATCCTCATAATTGAAGATCAAACATATCTTGTTTGAGCTTATAATCCCCTATTTTTAGTTTAACATTATGGTATTTACCTTGTTGGAGTATATTGCATTATTGGGTACATACTAATGTACCACGATGGGTACATAACTAGAGTAAGAGTTTATCTTAGAGTAATATTTGAGTAGTTACTTCATGCAATGTAATAAATGCACAAGTGTTATAATGTGCAATGATGTAAATATTCATGTATTCCACATATACATGAGTCATAGGGTAGATGAAAGTCCATGGGACTTATCTCCCTAATATATATATATATATATATGCCTTTGAGGAAGAAGAGTGAATTATGGATATAGAGAGGTGATAGAATATACAATAGTGACTAGTTGCATTAGTTAGATTGAGTACAATGTATTTCCCTCATGTATTTATGGAGTGTTCATGTCCTCCATTAAATCACATTGTACTATTTTTGTGAGCTTTCATTAATGGCATATTTTTGAGTTATTGTAGAAGTTTATCTTATAATTTTCTTGCATATTGTAGTGCCATTATCATATAGTTATCATTTCTTACTCATTGTATATCTTGTGGTTGCATTGTATATCTTGTGGTTGCATTTCATTTAATATATATTATCAAAAGCTAACAATGGTATCAAATCACATGGTAGATCAACAAGAAATAGAGGGAGAGAGAGTCATACGAGAGATTGAGAGGAGATAAAATATATTATTTATTTTTTAATTATATTTATCTAGAGTCTTTCCACAAAGTTGTAGAAAAACTTGTGAAGACTATGACTCAACATTGATTCCACTAGATTTACAAATCAACTAGTGAAGTTTATTCTCGTTAGATTTAAAAATTTCTCTATTATAGTTTCTAATACATTTTTGCAGAAAAATTTGACTCAAAGAAAATTAGGAAGCTTTATAAAATGAGTTAAGAAGAATATCTTCTGTGGAATGAATCCAGTACCTAAAGCAACAAGTTTGAGATTGAAGATTTGGAGTCCTTAGGAAAAAGGTCTCATTGCAAGAGTTGTATACCTGTAGAATGTAGAAGAGAGAAAAAGGCTAAAGGATCATTATTGTAGATTGAAGATTGCATAGTTGAATGTTCAAAAGAAAGGAGGAGGCCAAAGAAGCCACATTGAAAATTGTAGATCAAGAAGCAGGTCCAATAAAGAAGACCTCATTGAAGGAAGAAGAGATTCAAGTAAAATATTCCAAGAGAATATTGTAGATTGGATATCTCCATTGAATATTGATTATTGTAAATTATAGAGTGATAGGAGAAAATAGCTCAAGAAGAAAAATAGATCCATAGGAAGTCTTATTGAATAATTTACAGATTTGGAAGATTTAAGATAGAGAAGGACTATCAAAATTTGTATTGAATATTTTAAAAGAAATATATTTTAAAGATCCAAGAAAGATATATCATTGTAAAACTTCATAGTTGAAAGATTGAAGAGATCAAGGGAATCTCTCATTGACGTTTCGATAAGGCTAGAGAAGCTGAAAATTTAGAGACCCAAGAGAAGAGGTCTCAAGGAAGGTTTGAAAGGAGAAGGAGAAGGCTAGGAAAGCCTCATTGTAAATTTTAGAGAATACCATTAGAAAATACTTGATGATAACTCAAGGAGGAAGAGTGTTAACAAAGAGAAGCACATAAGAGAGAACACAATTTTAGACAATTGTTAACATCTGACAACAAGCACAAAATGAGAAGATTTTGTTAAGGAGCTAGCCAAATTTTAGAGGAGAATACTATAGACCTCAAGACATTCAGATTCTTGATAAGAATGCCACTAGATAGGCCAATATTGAAGTCAGAATTTGATAAGGAGGATGAAAGAGAAAGGAGTTAGAAGAAGCCACCAAATCTAAGAGATTTAGATATTACCATTGAAGGCTATTTCAGAGAAAGGAGTTTTTTGATTTTACAATATGAAATTAAAGGTATCTAGGAGATAAGTCTCAGTTGCAATTTGGAGGAGTTTCTTACCAAATTTGAGAGATTCAAGGACAACATATCAGAGAAGACATTGAGTGTATTACATTCTAAATTTTTTAGGTTTGAGGACAACAAAAGGGCAACATGAATAGTTTCTAAGTTTCAAATTTTATGGGAGCATTCTCAAGGAGATTAAAAGCCACCAAAGCACATTTTTAGGCAGTAAGTTAGAGGAGTTTCAAAGCTACAAATTTTTGAGTTAAATAGATTTTTGGACAACAAGAAATAGATGTGATATAATATAAAAAATGGCAACAATTAGGTGATCCAAATCACCAAGAATTACATCATCTAAAAAGGTTGAAAAGGTATGCAACTTAGGTGCAAGAGGTTCATTATTTGAAAACTTATATTAACTTCATTAGTAAGTTTCATTAAGCACCAAATTAGATCTTATAGTTGCAAAGGATAAGGGTTCATATTTAAGTCTTAAATAAAGTACAAAAGATAGTTATTACAAGGTTAAAACATGCACATAAAAAAGAGGAGTTACATATATTTAAAAAAAAAAAAAAAACATCAACATCCTACATTCTATTGAAAGCAAAGAACACATTATTCTAAAGTGAAGGTTGAATGGACTTTAGTGCTTAATACAAGTTAATTTTCTAAGAGTTATTAAAGTGCATTAATTATTTAGAAAAGGAAGAAATATTAATTCACAGGCAAGGTTAAGTTGGAGTGTCAAAATACACCATTAAGCATAGGTGAAAAACAACAAATTTTGGTGAAGAGAAGCCATAAAAATCTGCATTATAACCACCAAGGAATTAGAGTGAGTTGTCTAGTGGTAGAAGGTAACATTAAACTATCAAAGGATAGAGAAGAAGAAACCATATTAAGAAGAAATAAAGATTCAAAAAGAAGACTTAAAGGTCTCAAAGTGAAGGTGCAAATTAAGATATCTTATCTTAATTATTAAAATATTATTTACATTACAAAATTGTAGCAGTCTTGTCCTTTAAAATATAAAAAAAGTAGGATAAAAATTGAAGTGTTCTAAAACACTCAAACAATAGTATACTGTAGTTTTCAAGTGATCAAATCATCAATTTGGAAGAGCAAACTTTAAAATGAAGGAATATATCCAACTAAGGGCTCAACAACATAGTTTTCAAGGTGTCTAAATATACCAGATTTAGCATTGTAGGTCTCATAAAAGTAGTTATAAAGGGGTAATAAGAACCTGTAATAGAGAAGAGACAAATTTGGGTAGAATACCAATATTAGCAAGGCAGTATAACACATTTCTAGTTGCAATAAGAACAACATTAAGGAATAACAAAAAAACATGTAAGAAACAAGGCACATTATCCAAGAAAATAATGATAATAGCTTGGATGAAACCACCACCTAGATGTTGGACATTTTGAGCTCATTTAGTTGTCATTGATATCAATATGAGAAGTTGTCATTGATGCCAAAGTGAACATATGAAGCTATAATTAATACCATGGAGTACACCATTACTGTCACCAGGAACAATGTAAAGAGTTGAAGAAAAGTTGTCAAAATATTATTTTATAAGGGTTTTTGTTAAAACCATGGTGGAAAGTAAAAAGGTTTTCATTAAAATAATTGTAAGGATATAAAGGTTTCCTTAAACATTATGATGGTAGAATTAAGGTTTTTATTAAAAACATGGTGGTAGAATAATTTACATCAAATCGGTGGAGTACAAAGAAAGGTTTAAAGTTTATCTCAAGAAGGCTTGAATTTTTATTAAAGTCAAAGGTTTATAAAAAGATTTTATAAAATTTAAATTCTTTTAGAATTTAAATAATTTATAAATTATAAAGGTTTTAAAAAAGCGCCAACGTTATCAATTTAGTGGAGTGCCAACGTCTATGCCAAAAGGTGAAATTTATATTTAAAAGCTATGCCAAAGGGGAATTAAACTTACCCTTCATCAATTAATATTCATGCGACACATAAAAGAGTTACTCGTGCAATCCTTGAGGAAGCAGATAAGGTTCATGTTGTCTTTTAATGCAAGGAATAAGATGAAACGAGAGGACTTAAGGCCTCAATCCGATTAGACAGGGTGGTCCATTGGTAGTGTGTGTTTTGCGAGAGCATTGGGAGTGGAAGTGACCACAATCAATTCACATGGAGGTTATTGACATGTTTGTCTTGAGCGTTGCAGAGGAAAACATTTTGGTACATGCTAATTTGAGCGTCAGGCTTAGAAGAAAGAGCACAAGGTGCTCTTAATCTTCCAATAATGTGTCTAGAACACGTGATGGTCTAGCCCACGGCTAGGGCACATGAGGAGGCAAATATTTGGGGTTCAAATATCATAAGTGGCAAAGGTATTTTTGTTAAATATATTTTTATTTGCCTAATATTTTTACTAAGTTAAAAAGGGAGTTATAAGGGTAGAATGAAAAGTTGCATGTTGGGTAATTGATTAATGTTATTGGAGTTATAAGGAAAGTTGATTTGATTTTTTTCAAAGTTCTTCTTGCTATTAAAATTTAATTAAGGATGTTTTTGAGTTAAATTTTTGTGGATGTTAAATTTATTTTAATTGCGAGATTATAAGGTGTTATTGGAAAATATTTTATGTATGTTGATGGTTGTTTTTATAGATGGAGTGATAAGGTGTAATTGAGATTTTGCATTACATTGTGAGAAATATTTATCTTCTAACCTCTTTCAGTTTGGCATAGAAGTGGTTGTGGTTGTGGCAGATTTATGAGATCCCTTAATCATCAAGAAAAAAGGTATAAGCACATTCTTCCATAGTTGAGTTTATTGATTGATTTTCTAAAAATAATTTTGGAGTGAAAAGGATTTTATTAGGGTTTTCTTATTGAGTATGTTTGAGTTAATGCTTCAAGGTTTACTAGGTTAAAGAGTTGTTATGTGAACCTTATTTTATAAGTATTGTTGTTGAAGCCATTGATTGAGACAAGAACTTGAACTAGGGTTTGAGTATCATTGTTATGTGAGGATTGTTTTATAAGCATTGTTGTAAACTTGAGTTGTTGAAATAAGAACTTAAACTAGGGTTTGAGTATCATTGCTATGTGAGGATTGTTTTATAATAATTGTTGTTGAAGTGAGTTGTTGAGCAAAGAACTTGAACTAGGGTTTGAAAAGAACATGAGTATAATTTATATGTTAGATTTGTAGTTGAGCATTGTTGAAATTTTTTTGAGTTGATTGTATCGCTCCAAATTTTTTGCATCCTTACCTTTAGGCTATAGGATCCATGCCTAGAAGGGGGATGCGAGAAGGATGGGACAATACCTCAGACTGAGAGGCCCTTTGAAGGTCCCGCCTCTCGGGGGAGGGGTATAAGGGTGAATTTTCGATGGATGGTGGGTTCACCAGGAAACTTTTGAGTGGCAGTTTCCACGCCTAGGTTGATAGTAGGTTTGATGTGTTCATTTTGTGCTTTGATCATTCAATTCCTAGGTTTGGCCAAGATGAATCTAAGCTATTCTATATGCCAATGCTGATTTATATGGATACAAAAAACATGAATAAATGCTGAACACAGAGAATATGCTAAATAGGATAGAACATACCTGATTCTGGATGTCTGATGAAGATTATGAGTCTTGTAGAAGTCCAAATCATCTCAAATCATACGTAATCATCTGGAATTACATAGAATCATCTCAGATCATAATCGGTCATCTGAGATCAGACGAGATCATCGTCGATCTGATGAATTCATCAAATGAATTCATCAGAAACCTGTAATCACAAAAATAGATACAAAATACCAAAAATGCAACTACAAAAGCAAGGGGAAATGATAGAAATAATAATGAATTTGCCTAAATGATAGATCCAGATAGCAATTAAAAGGAAATGCATCAATTTGACAATTTATTTTGACTTTATCATACATCTATATTAAATGAGGTGAACTCCAAGATGCATAAATATAATAACTAAGATAATGCATAAAGAAATGCAGAAAAACAATAAGGAAATGCAAACTCTGGGCTCTGATTGCCCCCAATCTGGACTACAATCGAGATCACCTCCAATCGTACGAGATCATCGTCGATCTGCGACAGGATCATCCGAAATCATCTGGAATCGCCTGCGATGATCCAAGCTTGCTCCAGCTGAAGAACAGTAAGATTCCTGCAAGAAAACTTGAAATATGCAATGCAAACAAAAGTATGAAGGTGTTCTAAGGCATAAGGAACTAAATTTGTAGGGAAATCCATCAGCTAGGGGGTTTAAGGGGATAAACTGAGAAAATCCTAGTTTATATAGGATTAGGGAGAGGTTAGGAGGTTGGAGATCATCCCAATTTGGGAGATCTCCAACGGGGAGACTCTAACTATGCAGACACGCTTTCTGTACAAGTTAGAGAAGCTATTGAAACAAAAGCTAATTATGAAAATTTGGTTTCGGAACGAAATTGTCTAGACGTTCTATTCCAGATGAAATCGTCAAAACAAATCCTAAAAATGGCATGAAAAATGAGGAAAGCGGGTAACGGGCGGTTAACGGGTGGTTTGGGGTTAAAATTCAAATTTTTATCTTTTTACTAAGGTTTAACTGTGCCAATTTTAGGGTGCTACATTTTGCCCCCTCTTTAGCGAATTTTTTGAAGAAAATGCGTTAAAGACGAGTTTTTCCCATTTTACGAGAAAGCAAAAATTTACTCAATTTTTTAGACGACGATTCTAGGTCGAATCGTACGACTACTTACTATGGTGCCCCCTCCGTGTTTTTACCCAAATCGAACATTTGAGGTAAAAGCATGGAAAAGCAAAATTAAAAAAAAATGTTGTTGATTTTAAATAAAATTAAGAAAATAGGGTAAAACCCTAATTCATTTTTACTATTCATTTTTATTGGTTTAGAGCTCTGTAGAGAAAAAATGGTGGAGACAACACACCGATCGACAGAGGTCCGACGCGGGCTACGGGTAAGGATCTAATCCTAGTAAATTAGGTTTGAATTTAATTTGTGCAATTTTTTGTTTGAAATTTTGATTGTTTTGGGGCATCGCGGCCATTTTTAGGCCGTCGACGACGTCGGGACGAAATCGTCCCGATTTCATCGAAATCGTCCCTAGATCGTCGATTTCGTCGGAGGGCGAAATCGACGAGAACTAGGGGCGATCCCGTCCAACAAGGGGCGATCCCCAAGTTGTGAAATCAGAGATGATTTCATCCTACAAAGGATGATTTTGCCCAATTTGGGACGATATCATCCAATGGTGGACGATATCATCATTTTTAAGAAATTAAGCTTGATTAAAATGTTTTTAATTTTATTTTAATGATTGGTTTATTAATGAATTTTATTGTTTTATTGTTTGTTTTGCAGAGGGGATTACTAAAGAGTCGAGAGTGGAAATACGATGGGCTGCGAGATGACATAGCCATGCTCGATCAGGCGGAGCGTGACCGACTGGCTCAGGTCGGTTTGCAGCATGTGGCAGAGATGCCACAAGTATCGACAGACATGGGGCTACTGACAGCCCTAGCAGAGAGGTGGTATCCGGGGTCATCCTGCTTTCGGTTACCGATAGGGGAGATGGCTCCCACACTAGAGGACGTATGGAGGATCATGAGGATCCCCATACAGGGATGGTTGATGATGCCTATGGCCAATCAGGGCTAGGAGATGATGAGGTTGACCGAGGACCCGAGCTTCACCCTGGAGAAGGGCGGAGTGAACATCGAGTCTCTAAGGCAGATGCCTGGGGCATCTAGGCTGACTCGAGTTTTGGTAGGGGTGGTAGGTGGCTTACTGCTGTGCCACCAGAGCGGGTGCAGATTACCCTGGCTCCTCTCAGATGTGGTCTACGATATGAGAGACCACGGCTATAGATACTCATGGGGCAGCTTTGTGCTATGCCGCTTGTATAGGATCCTACATGGGGTCGTATACAAGGGAGGCCGATGTCTGGTCTTGACATCGCTACTACAAGTTTGGTGTTGGGAGCACATCACGGTGCGAAGGCCGGTAGGGCTCCCACTAATAGGGGTTGACCGAGAGAGGCCCCGAGTTTTCTACTAGTGGTTACAGAGGGGGTCACAATGGTGGATAGATCTATCGATGTCACGGAGGTTGCTGGATGACCTCATCCTAGACCAGATCACCTAGAGGCCATGGTGAGAGCACCCCGGGTGGGCAGAGGATGGGTAGGAGCTGGCTCGCATCAGGCGAGTCTACTGGCTAAGGATGGAGTGGGGAGAGGTAGAGCTCCATCGCTATGACTAGGTTCTATGATAGTTCGGTCTACAATAGGGGATCCCTTCTCTCAAGGATTACGAGTACTCTTAGACTATTCGGGATAGTACCACGCTAAGCGGGGCTCCAGACATGCAATGATTCTAGAGTCAGGATGCAGATGATGCCCCCATCCAGCCAGTGGATGGTGATGACATTGGGGTCATAGATGGGTATGATGCCTAGTACATAGGCATCCACCCTCCTCGGATGATGAGGGCATAGGGTCCAGTGCACATCATGGTGCGATGGATGGGGAGGCGATACCAAGCTGCTATTGAGGCAGCACGAGGTCATAGTAGGAGAGAGCAGCGATGGTCTCCATAGGAGAGATGCCAGAGGATGGGTCAGGCTCCACAGAGGCCTCAAGAGACAGGGAGGAGGGAGGAGAGATTCCCTTCTCAGTAGGGGGAGAGACCACCATCACCCGATAAGGGCAAGGGTGTCGAGGTAGGGGAGAGCAGCGAGATGGTGGCTCTCTGGGCTGAGGTTGCCCACCTTCGGGCTCAAGTGCAGACGCTACAGGATGAGGCTACATGGCTCAGGGCTCAGAGCGGAGGGGCGAGCACTCGGGATCTAGCATGGTCTATTGCTCAGACCACATTCTACCAGGGGCTATACTATCACGTGGTCCCAGAGGGACAGAGGGTACCATTGCCAACCCCCATTGCAGAGCCGATCATGATGGGATCATCGAGGACATCCTCACGATCGACGATGAGGACCCGAGACATAGCCCGGACCTCTATGGGACCACCTCCTCCACCTCAAGGTGGGGGAGGAGATGAGGCTGAGAGCTCGAGGGCTTCTCGAGGCTAGGCTACTTGCAGAGGGCAAATTATTATTATTATATATTTTTTGAGGGGATTGAGTATGCCAGGGTTTTGATTGTGGCATACCAATCCAGATGATGTACATAATTGATTGAGATATATAGATTATATTTTTGATGATATGACTTGTGTATATGTTGTATGATGCTTTAATTTTGAATTTTGTGATTGATTATTTATGTAATTATATCGTTGGAAAGAAAATATTTATGTCATGCTATAAAATTGGAAATGAAATAATTTGATGTAAATAAATTGGTTGTTTTGTGGTGTGTTTTGATGAAAAATAAAAGGGACTTCTAACAATAATTTCAAAGGACATTGTCGCTGGTATAGACCATTTCATGGAGTCGCCGCTCACTAGGTCATCAAGCTAATCCCAGGATAGAAATATTGTTAAAAGTAAAAGAGTGCTTAAGAGACTGTCTTAAGACTTTGTGTTGTGATGATGGAAGTGATGATGGTGATGATTTGTTTTCAGATTTTCATAAAAAATATTATGCATGACATATTAAAGAAATATGATTTTGCTAGGCATAAATTCCTAAGTGTGATAAAATTTTTGAATAAGTCCCTAGGAACTATACCATCATTGCAAAATTGAATGTTGACATAATGACATGAAATAGAATAAGTGTTCGTTCGTTTTAAAGCTCAATTGTGTAACATAATGATGTAAGTCATATGTTTTTTTTTTTAAAATAAATGGGAAATAAAATTAGAACAATGGTTTGCGCTAGGCATAGAATTATAGGTATAGACTTATACCATCATCGTGAAATCCAAAGAAGAAATTGATATTTTAGTTTTATTGCATGATTGATTTTTGACTTTTGATAAACAGAAAATAATAATATGAACATGACTTTATTGATTATATTTGTGTCATATGTTGTTTGAAAGCATTTTGTGATTTTTGAAAACAATGTATGTAATTGTTTTTATACTAAACAGATGTTCTGAAATAAGAAGATAAAATTATTCCAAAAAGAGTTGCAGAAATATTTTACATTATCTCAAAGACAAATGTAGATTTATAAGGAACCCTCATGTGCAAATGTGAGTTCATTACCGATCTTGCTTTATCATAATGATACAGAATCTCTCAAATACAAATGTGTGTGCAATTGTATTGTTCATTCACCAATTTTGAGCAAGAAAATTTGATACAAGTAATTTGACTTAACCAAATGAGTGTTCCTTGACCATGATTTATATGCATGTAACCGTACCAGACTACTATGTAAGTCGGGTTATCAAGAGCTAGCTAATCCATAAGCCGACATAGGTCTATACAAAAGAAGGTCGCTAATGTGACAGACATATCACCACGCTAGGAATTACCCAAGGCCAAGCGGGTTGGGCACAAACCACCTGTTATGGGGCTTACCTCACAGTTTTTGAATAATTGAGAATTCCAGGGATTCAAGCTCATTCACCCTTCTTTTCTTTTCAAGGGGTAGGGAAAGGGATTTTATTGCTTTTTGCTTTTTCTTCTCTTTCTCTTCTTTTCTTTTTTTTTTTGTATTTTTGCTTGGAATTGAGATAATGCTGAAATATTGCTGTGATGGTACAAAATAATATTTTTCTTTTTCTCATTTTCTTTGACTTTTCTTTTTCTTCCTATACTAGGGATACTTGCTCGGATTGGTTGTAGAGCAAGGGATTTTTATTCTAGGTAGGGGTGAGCTTGTCCTTTTGTCAATTCTCAAAGATTCTAGACCATGTGCATGATAGGATAGCAGGGGAAACTTTTCGCTCAAGAAACCACTTCTACTATGTAGCATCATATTGAATTTGCAATGAAATCATTTTAATGTGAAAAGATATGTTTGGTTCAAGTAAATAACAAGATCAATTCTCTATGCTCAAAACTTTATTTAATTCAAATGTGGACTTTGATATAAGAGAGATTAATAATCATACCAAATAGAATCAAGATATTTATGCATGTGAGTGTGAAAGTGCGGGATTCCAAATAAATGCTAATTTATCCAAAATAATTGAAAATATAACTGCAATACTTCAAGAATTGACAGGTATGAAAATAAAAGATGTTTTTGAAGATTTTGATGATTTTGATGTTTTTATATTTTGATTTTGAGTGATGAATTGAAAAAAATAAATACTGTTACTGTTTTTGAAAATTTTATATAAATGGCTAAAATGAAACAATATGCAAAATACAATATATACAAATGATGAAATGACCCAATGTTATGCATAATAACGCTTAAGATGCATAATGTTCATAGGTTCTTTAAGATCTTTACCATCTAAGGTAGCTAATCGATATGCTCCCGATCCAAATTTAGCAGTGATGACATATGGTCCAAGCCAGTTGGGCTCAAATTTACCTTTAAGGTCTTTAGTTGCATTAGTATTTTTTTTATTTTCTTTTAAGACAAGGTCATCGATCTCAAAGGATCGATGATGAACTTTCTTGAGGTATGCTCTCTTAAGCTTGTTTTGGTAGGCACGAAGATGCTCCAAAGCATTGATGCGCTTTTCATCTAGGAGTTCCAGCTGACTAAATCTGCCAGCACGATATTCATCTCCTACTTCAGTATCTTGAAGTAGTAGAGCCAAAGAAGGAACTTCTAATTCAAAGGGAAAAATAGCTTCAGTGCCATAAACCAAAACAAAAGGTGAAGTACCGGTGGGGGTGCGAACGCTAGTTCGATAGGCCCACAAAGCAGGATATAATTGGATGTGCCAATCTCGACCAGATTTATTGACCAGTATTTTGAGGATTTTGATTAATGTTTTATTAGATGCTTCTGCTTGGCCATTACCCTGAGGATAATAGGGAGTGGACCAACGATGTTGAATTTTATATTTTTGACATAATTTTTTGACATCTTTATTTTTGAAACAAGTTCCATTATCTGAGATGAGATTTGTAGGAATTTCGAACCTACAAATAATTTGATTAAAAATAAACTTGGAAACTTGGGTTCCAGTGCAAGAAGCTAAGGGCATAGCTTCAACCCATTTCATGAAATACTCAGTGGCGGTTATGATGAATTTGTGTCCATCAGATGACACAGGGTTGATTTTTCCAATGATGTCTAAGCCCCATTTTGAAAAGGGCCAAGGAGATGAAATAGCCTGCAGTTCTTGTGCAGGCGCATGGACAAGGTCAGCGTGTTTTTGGCACTTGTCGCAATGGTGCACATAATCATGTGCATCATTCTCCATGGTAGGCCAAAAATATCCTATCCTAAGGAGCTTCTTAGCAATGGCGCTACCACTAAAATGCCCCCCACAAGATCCATTGTGGGCTTCACTCAAAGCTGATCTAGATTCTGCTAGATTCAAACATCTCAGTAAGATGCCTTCAAAAGATCTCCTATACAAGGTATTACCAATAATTATGAAGTGACTTGCTCGTCTACGTAATAACCGACGTTGGTTGCTATTACAACCTTCAGGGAAGGTCCCATTTTGCAAAAAATTAAATATATCAGTGTACCATGGTTCAGGAGTAGTTTCATTGATTAGAAACACATCCAAAGGTTCTAAGCATGATTTGCTTGAAGTGGGTTCCTGGAGTCGATGAATAATGATGGTAGCATATTCATCATCTAACTCCAAGGGCAAAAGAGATGCAGTTGCAGCCATAGCGTCAACCGCACGGTTGCTAGTTCGAGGAATAGCTTCCAAGGTAACTTGATCAAATAAAGATAATAATTGTAAGACATATGTTTTATATGGGCGTAATTTATCATCTCTCAGTCTGATAAACATCATTGATTTGATTTATGACAAGTTGAGAATCATCGAAAACCAATAAATTTTTAATTTTTAGTGCCAAGGCAGCTCGTAATCCAAGGATTAGAGCCTCATATTCAGCAGTATTATTAGTGCAAGCAAATGTTAGTTTGAAGGACAGAGGTATAAGATGTTTCTATGGAGATATTAAAATAATACCTGCACTAGCCCCACTCATGCATCGGGCTCCGTCAAAGTATAGGGACCATTGCTCAGGATGGTCTGCCTCTAATTTAAGGCATTCATCAGGAAACTCAATGATGAGGGGATGGGTAGACTCTAAGGGTGCAGCAACTAATTGATCTGCTATGATTTGACCTTTAACAGACTTTTGTCCTATAAACGTGAGTTCAAACTCACTTAGCGCAAGAACCCACTTGGTTGTGCGACCAGATAAGTACGGTCGACTCATGAGATACCGCAAAGGATCGAATTTAGCAATAACATACATTTTTTGACTGAGCATATAATGGCATAGTTTCTATGTAGAAAATATGACTACGAGACATAACTTCTCTAATACTGTATAACGAGTTTCATAACTGATTAAGGTTCTGCTGATGTAATAATTAGCACGTTCTTTCTTCTCATCGTCAAGTTGAGCTAACATAGCTCCTAAGGCAAAATCTGAAGCAAAAATGTACAAGATAAATGGATGATCAGATCTAGGTGGTGAAAGCACCGATGGTTTAAGGAGATATTGTTTAAGGAGTTCAAATGCTTCCTGGCATTCATCATCCCAATGAAAAGAGACATCTTTCTTAAGAAGCTTAAGAAAGGGTCCGATTTTGTCCGCCAACTTATCGATGAAGCGGCGAATAGCTTGAAGCTTACCTTGTAAACTTCGTAATTCAGATATATTTGTGGGTGCGGGCATATCAGTGATAGCCACGATCTTGAGAGGGTCAATTTCAATGCCACGTAAAGAAACGATAACCCCCAATAATTTATCGGACTTAACTCCGAATATACATTTGGTTGGATTTAGTCGGATAAGATATTCCCTTAACCGATCAAATACTTTTCTCAAGTCATCTAAATGATCATCTTCTTTGATGGAACGAGCTATAATATCATCTACATAATCATGTAGAATATCATGCATCATATCATGAAAGATATAAGTCATGGCTCGTTGATATGTTGCACCTGCATTCTTTAAACCGAATGGCATCACTTTCCAACAAAAGGTTCCCCAAGGGGTAATAAAGGTTGTTTTAGCCTGATCTTCAGGAGCTATCCTGATCTGATTATAACCAGAGAATCCATCCATTAGGGATATCATTCCGCTCCCAGAGATAAAATCAATGATCTGATCCATGTTGGGAAGAGGAAAATCATCTTTAGGGCATGCAACATTAATATCTCTAAAGTCTGTGCAAACCCTAACTTTGGTAGCTTCTTTCTTAGTTACTGGAACTACATTTGAGATCCATTCAGCATAATCAATGGCTTGTATAAAAATAACCTTCAAGAGTTTTTCTAATTCTCCTTTGACTAGTAAGGCCACTTTAGGATGCATTTTTCTAAGTTTTTGTTTAACAGGTTTAGCATCCGGATGGACTACTAGGTGATGCATAACTACAGAAGGGTCTAATCCTGGCATATCTTCATATGTCCAAGCAAAAATGTCTTCATATTCTTTAAGGAATGAAATGTATTTATCTTGTTTTTCTTGACTCAATTCTGATCCAATGTTGATTATGTGAGGGTTATCTTCGGTTCCAATGTTAATTTTTATAACGTTTTCAACTTCCATATGTAGATCTCTCTCAAAATTAGATGGGGTGGGTGAAACGCCTAATTCTTGTAATTCTTCCAAGGTTAGCTTGGATAATTCGTCTTGAGGAGTCGTGGCCTCAAGTTGGGCTATACTAGGTATAGAGCCATCGAAATAAAATCCGTTATGTAACAATTCCTCAATGGAGACATCATGGAAGATATCCCCCTCCAACTCATCGTCGGATTCAACAATCATCTCAGGGTAAGCTATGGATAGCATATTGCATGTAAATGGATTATCCCTTAAATGCAAAGCATCACGTTTATCCAAATAATCTTGGTAACATATAAGATGGTCATCATCCTCAAATGGGAAGGGCTGACCTTTACTAGGAAATAGGCCCACACCACATCGGGCAGGCCATGGTTCTACCTCAAAAGGTTCTTTCATACCATTTTGGGAAGGTCCCAAACCTTTCCCTTTATATCCCAATCTAAGCATTATAGGTTTAGCTTTAACATACTCATTAGCAAAATAACATCGAGCATACCCATCATAATGAGTCTTGATGTTTCTAGGTATTCTTCCCCAGTCATATCCCTTATAAATAAAAGCACAACTCCCGACTTGGTAGATACTTCCCATAGGTTGTGGGAGGCCCAAGGTACGAGGAGAGGGTGGCAATTTATTTAAAATATGGGAATCTTGCATAGCAACGTTTGTTTTCTCTGATACAAGAATTTTAGATAAATCGGGTAAGAGCTCATCAGTAAGAGCGTAAGAGGTAGAAGGATCATTTCCTATGTTTTTGGATGCAGAAAACATGCCTTTGATAGGCGTAGACATTGTAGAGATGTCGATGGATGGGTCTAAAGGTATGGAAGTTATAGGAGTAAAACAAGAAGCATTGGTTGTGGGTTTAGGATCTTTTTGAGGTCCTAATGTGGTTTGTTCGGAAGATGGTTGAACTATATGTAGAGGTGTGGTTGGTGGGGAAAAAGTAGATGATGTTATGAGTGTGTGTTTCACACGTTTAGGTGGATGATGAGAATTAGGATGTGTGGATGACAGAGCAGGGCAAAATTGAACTCCAACAGGTTCTGCCAAAGCACACATATCAAAGGGTCTAGGATCACCATGAATGGTAACCAACTGATTTTTAAATTCGAATTTAACACATTGATGTAAAGTTGAGGGAACAGCTCGCATCGCGTTGATCCAAGGGTGACCCAAGAGTATATTGTATGATGCAGGGCAATGTACAATAAACACGGTCATGTCTAAGGTTCTAGGACCAACTTGCAATGGAATAGTAATAACTCCACACGTTTCTTGTGTTTCGTCATTGAATGCTTTTATAATCATATCAGTTCTTTTCATTTCATCACTTCTAAACCCAAATCTTTGGTAGAAGTCAAAAGTGCATATGTTTAAAGATGAACCATTATCAATCAAGACTCGTTTAACTGCTACATCTCCAATTAGGGCAGTAATATATAAGGGGTTATCCTTATGTAAACTATGTTGTGGTATATCTCTATCCCGAAAGTCAATACAATCGACTTCTCGAGTTATGATAGTATTGGACATGGCTTCGAGGTTGAATATTTTGTGGTACCATCATTTGGCTTAATGTGAGCATTAATTCATCCCTATGGGTAGGAGAAGATCTTAAAAGGTCCAAAAGGGAAATTCTAGCTGTAGTATTTGATAATTGTTCATTAATATTATAAGGAGGTTTAGGTTGAACATTAGGCGCATGATTCCCTTTATTGGGATTTTTCAAAACAAATGGAGCTGATCCATCATTCTGAGTTTGATCTTGTTGAGAATTTTGAGCTTGTTGTCGAGTAACAACTTCGATGGTACCTACAATATTATTTTGTGGATGATGAATGGGTCTTGGTCTAGCATTTATGGCTTGTTCATTAGAAAGTAATTGGTGAGAAGATGGTCGAGTAGTGACTCTTCTAGGAAATGGTTCTTCTGGAATCATAGAACTTGTGATAGGTTGAATAGGATCTGATTCATCTTCAGAACTATTCGATTGATTTGAGGTGATTTCCATGTCACTTTCAGTCTCATATTCGGTATCACTAAGATCAGGTGTCCGAATATTATGTAGAGGTCTAGCCGTAACCATGGATAAAGTTGTGTCAAATATTTGTGGATCATGAGTAGGTAAATGTCCACTAATAGTTCCTACATATCGGGTAGGAGGGGGAACATTATGATGCTCAATTTGATTAGCCACCTCTTTACCATGCTTTGGTAAAGGATGTTGAAATATGTCCAATGATTGATTGGCATTCCGATTCTGATTTTGGGGGATGTTCTTTTGAGCATTATTAGGAGGATTTTGTTTAGGTTGAAAGGCTTGCACCTCCATCTCATTGTTATCAATCAAATCTTGTATTTTATGTTTTAATATTTTACAAGAGTTGGTAGCGTGTCCAGGTCCTCTATGGAAATCACAGTGTAAATCAGCTCTGTATCCGGGTATAGTTGGATCAAGTTCCTGGATATTTGGTAATTGGATCAATCCTCGTGCTAGTAATTGTGGGAGAATGGTTGATAAAGGTTGATTTAACCTAGTAAATTCTCGGGGTGGTTTATCAGGAGGTTTCAGTATAAATTTCTCTGTTGTTTTTGCAACATTAATAGTAGTGATATTTCTACTATCAGTGACTCCATCGCCCACAACTTGTTTATTTTTATATTGATTTCTGGATGTTTTCTCATCATCTTTCTTTTTAAGTTGACCTCTCCTAACAAGAGCATCTTCCACTCTTCGAGCTAAATCTATAGCTTGATCGAAGGTGGTCAAGGTAGCGATTGATAACTCATAGGATAGTTGTTCTTGTAAATTATTGATAAAGATATCCAACATTTCCCGATAAGGTAACACAAAGTGCAATTTTCCTATCAACTGTCTCCATCGAGCTAGGAAATCAGCAAAACATTCATCTTTGTCTTGTTTTAGGTTGTACAAATCTTTAATGGTTACATGCCTTTCAATGTAGGCACTAAATTGATGCACAAAAGACTCGACGGTTTCTTCGAAATTTCTCAAAGAATGAGTGGGTAGTTGATAATACCATTCCAATGCCATCCCTCCTAAACTTTTTGGGAACATTTTTAGTAATAACAAATCATCATGTGATATATCATGACACGCTATCCTAAACATACGAAGATGCTCTATGGGATCTTCAGTTCCTTTGTATATAGGTAGGACAGGCATAGGAAAGTGTTTAGGATATGGTTGTGCTACAACTATAGGATCTAGAGGCTGACTACACATCTCTCGATAATTGTACGAGGGATGGTAGGGATCTATCTGGTCCATGCGGGAGACTAACTATTTCACCATGGCTTCCAGATTACCGGTTTGTCCACCATATTGGTTTGGTGGTACATGAGTATGGGATTTGTGAGCGTAGGATGGCGTGACGTAAGGATTAGATGCTATATTGTTGTTATGCAAATGGTTGGTAGGAAGAGTATTATGAAGAAGATTTGTTGTAGCATTATGTTGTACCCCAGATTGTTGGAAATTGGTGTTTGGTTTTGTTTTAGGCTTTTGTTGATTTGAGGTATGTTGATCAATAACTTGGCGAAATAGAGCAGTGAATGATGGTTTCTTTTGTGTGGGAATAACCCTAGGCTTGGTAACAGGCACTCTAGATGGTTGGGTAACCTGTTGTTGTTGCATGTTCTGGATTATAGCGGCCATATCCAAATTGGATGGTCCAGCTTGATCACTTTCTTGATCAACGAAGGACAAGGGATTAGTGCGTGTGTGATATATGTCTTCTAGGGTTGCTTGAGTGTCACTAATTTGATCCTTGTCCATATGGACTGCTCTATTAAGAGTGCCAATATTAGTATTGAGGAACTTCCAGAAATGTTCCATGTTCTCAAAAGTAATAGCTCCTTTCGGAGATATTTTAGGAGATGAGGATCCTTCCTCTCTAACAATTTCTCTTTGTTCATTTGCATCAACAAACTCTTCTTCTTGTTGGTCTAGGGTTCCTTCTTCCTGAATTGGGTCTTCAGGAAGGACATCTGGTTTATTTACTATTTTTCCTAACCAATCTTCTTCTACTTCAGTCTGTTTTCCATTCCTGAGTCTAGTCATTATGTTTAAATTTAGATTTTAGCAAATATATATTAATATATTTGCAACAAATTTGGGAGGTATATATTTTAATTATATACCTACTATAATACTTAAAAGAAAATGTTTTGATTTTTGTTATGATTTTGTTTTGTTTTTATTTTTATTTTTTTTTGTTTTTTTTTTATGATTATAAAGACAACAAACAACACACTAAATGCAAGAAATAATAATAATAAAATAATGGCTTAGTTTTCTATAAATAGTTTATAGATGTCATTGATAGGATCAAGTTCATCAAGAGTCATGAAATGCTCCTCTTCAAATTGGAAATGGTTTTTCAGGAACTTAACAAAGTGTGCTATGGTGATGTTATCTACTTCGACTCTGTCTTGTAAAAATAGAGCTCATGGCAATACTCTCGATATAACACAACTCTAGGAACTCTATTCCATCTCTTTCTATCCGTAAGAACGACCTCTTGATCCTCTATACGAGATAGAAATTTATGTACTACAACTTGCATTGTCGAGGTATTCCTCAAAGGTGTACAATTCAGAAGACACAAGGGCTCTTTTATCTGCTAACCACCTATGGCAAGCTCTCTGAAGCTCATGATACAAGGTCACTTGATCGGGATCCAGGATTCTATCTAGGACAAACCTCTTGATTTGCCTAAGTTCGGTTGATCTAGACTCAATGATATTCAATCTCCTATTAAGTTCGTCCCATAAAGGTTGAACCCTATTTGTTTGAGGTACTCTAAGTACAGAAGTAATCTCTATAGCTGCTAATTGATTCTCAACATTAATGGTGACAGCTCGTCTTTTATTATAATCTACCATCTAAATATGATATGCAATCTTTGATTCTAAATGCATTTATGTTTTGTTGTTTTTTTTTTGGATTGTTTTCAAAAGGTTTTTAGTTTTCACGTCGGGTTCACCAAAATGTATCGCTCCAAATTTTTTGCATCCTTACCTTCGAGGCTATAGGATCCATGCACGAAAGGGGGATGCGAGAAGGATGGGACAATACCTCGGACTGAGAGGCCCTTTGAAGGTCCCGCCTCTCGGGGGAGGGGTATAAGGGTGAATTTTCGATGGATGGTGGGTTCACCAGGAAACTTTTGAGTGGCAGTTTCCATGCCTAGGTTGATAATAGGTTTGATGTGTTCATTTTGTGCTTTGATCATTCAATTCCTAGGTTTGGCCAAGATGAATCTAAACTATTCTATATGCCAATGCTGATTTTTATGGATACAAAAAACATGAATAAATGCTGAACACAGAGAATATGCTAAATAGGATAGAACATACCTGATTTCGGATGTCTGATGAAGATTCTGAGGTTTGTAGAAGTCCAAATCATCTCGAATCATACGTAATCATCTAGAATTGCATAGAATCATCTCAGATCATAGTCGGTCATCTGAGATCAGACGAGATCATCGTCGATCTAATGAATTCATCAGACAAATTCGTCAGAAACCTGCAATCACAGAAATAGATACAAAATACCAAAAATGCAATTGCAAAAGCAAGGGGAAATGATGGAAATAATAGTAAATTTGCCTAAATGATGAATCCAGATAGCAATTAAAAGGAAATGCATCAATTTGACAATTTATTTTGACTTTATCATGCATTTATATTAAATGAGGTGAACTCCAAGATGCATAAATACAATAACTAAGATAATGCACAAAGAAATGCAGAAAAACAATAAGGAAATGCAAACTCTGGGCTCTGATTGCCCCCAATCTGGACTACAATCGAGATCGCCTCCAATCGTACGAGATCGTCATCGATCTGCGACAGGATCGTCCGAAATCGTCTGGAATCGCCTGCGATGATCCAAGCTTGCTCCTAAAGAATAGTAAGATTCCTGCAAGAAAACTTGAAATATGCAATGCAAACAAAAGTATGAAGGTGTTCTAAGGCACAAGGAACTAAATTTGTAGGGAAATCCATCAGCTAGGGGGTTCAGGGGGATAAACTGAGAAAATCCCAGTTTATATAGGATTAGGGAGAGGTTAGGAGGTTGGAGATCATCCCAATTTGGGAGATCTCCAATGGGGGAGACTCTAACTACGTAGACACGCTTTCTGCCCAAGTTAGAGAAGTTGTTGAAATAGAAGCTAATTATGAAAATTTGGTTTTGGGACGAAATCGTCTGGACGTTCTGTTCCAGATGAATTCGTCAGATCTGGGATGATTTCATCTGATCGTCGACGATATCGTCCAACGGTCAAAACAAATCCTAAAAATGGCACGAAAAATGAGGAAAGTGGGTAACGGGCGGTTTGGGGTTAAAATTCAAATTTTTATCTTTTTACTAAGGTTTAACTGTGCCAATTTTAGGGTGCTACATTGATGTTTATATGCTTGGACTAGGGTTTATGAGCAAGGATTATTTCATTGAGTGATTGGTTTATTAGAGTTTATTGAGCCTAGTCAAGTGGATGTGGGAAGTGATTGTTCAAGTTCCATTTAACAAACTATTCTATATTCTGAATTGAGTTGAGAAATTTATTAAGCAGTGAGTTGAATTTGAAGCATATTGAGTCTCTAACAATTATCCTTATGTTTCTAAGAGAGTGATTAAAAGTAATTGAGCATTATGATTAGTATATAATATCTTGAGTCTCTAAAAATTCTCTTTATGTTTCAATGAGATTGGATAAGTTTTGTGTGGACTTATTAGGCATATTTGAGGCAAGTCTTTGAGGAGACTTGTGGACTGATTTTGTGTGAGCTTTTGTGGAATCTTACAATATAGATTTGGATAATTTATTGGAGGACTTGTAGAGAATATTTGGACAAGTTCTAGAGAGGACTTGTAGAGAATATTTGAGCAAGTTATAGAGAGGACTTGTAGAGAATATTTGAGAAAGTTCTAGAGAGGACTTGTGGAGCAGATTGAGCAAATTATAGAGAGGACTTGTAGAGAATATTGATCAACTTATAGAGAGGACTTGTAGAGTGGATTTGACCAAGTTCTAGAGATAACTTGTGGATAGATTAGTGTGAGATTTTATGTAATATTACAAGGCATATTTGAGATAAGTCTTTGAGAAGACCTAAAAGTAGAGTTGATTGATTTGTTAAAACCTTAATTTAAGGCTTAGAGCAGATCCAAAAGAGTGGATTCAAGCCTTGTGATGAGTTGTTGTTAAGCACATCATTAAATCTTAAAGATCTTATCAATTCGGGGTGGTGTCCAAGGCTGTCTACGATAGAAAGTTCAAATAGAGTTGCATTTCAGCTCATTTGGGAGCAGTAGGTCTTTATTGGTAGGATTGATTGTGTGGGGGATTTGTGTCACTTTTATACCTATATTGCATAAATTATACCTTAATCTAATTGCAAGAATGAAAAACTAATTGATGTCTGCAAAAATAAAGTCCTAATTACAATTGCTAAATTGAGACTTAATTGATTTGCAGAAGTAAAATTCTAATTACAGTTGCTAAATGAGAAACCTATTTACTTTTGCAATGATGAGATAAAACAAGTAATCAAATTCTGTCAATACTCTAAGCAGAAGGTCGTCAATCTTACATGCAGTGTTTGACAACAAAAACAAGAATGCAAGAAATTATAGAAAACTTGTAAATTGCTAGAAATGTAAATTGTAGGGAATTGGAAAATTACTGAAAAATAAAGAAACTGATTATATCTATTGCTGATTACATCACAAATGTGAAATAGATGGATAAAAACTAAAACATAAATCAAATACCACAAAATTCTGAAATTGACAAGTTCCACTACTTATTCTGCTGCAGCAAAATCAGGACTGAAAACCTGTTTGTTAGTCCTTCTCCTAGATCTAAAAGTGGCTGGTCTCCTTTTCCAGAAGAAGGTATAATTTGTTCTCTAAGTCTTACTCACACTTAGACATAACAAATTAAATTGAATGAAACTACACTTTTATTGCTTCAGAAACATAATTACAATTCTACTAAAATCTGTTACAGATCTGCAATCTGTTATAGGTCTATTATCTCTAATATGTCTAATCTCTAATCTAATATTTCTAATATCTAATAGCTCAACCTGTACGGGAGCCATCTTTTATAGATGCCTAAAATCTAATTATAAATAGAAAATATGTTGTTCCTAATATCCTGCATAATTTCCTAGGTTTATCCTAGAATAGGATCAATCTGATATTTTCCATAAATGGTGTCTTTGGACAACAAATTTAGATGGGAGATATTTCCCTTAACTTTCTCAACCTTCTTATCCCATTTTCCACGGCCAAAAGTCAGTCAACAAGTCAAAAAGTACATTATGTTTTCATTCCGAAGATAAGTGGCTCATTTCGAAGATACTGCAATTCTCATTCCGAAGATCCGCTCATTTTGAAGATCCACTCATTCCGAAGATCCGCTCATTTCAAAGACACTATGTTTTCTCATTCCAAAGATATATGTTCATTTCGAAGACACTGTGTTCATTTTGAAGATCTTTAGAATGACCAACTGTGTTGACTCCAAATGGTTTTGGCTGCATTTCTCAGGTGTATTAGCCCTCAGAATCAGATTACAATAGTCTTCATTCTTCCTTGGATGTGAATTCCATGCATTGCCATTCGATGGAAGCTGGCTGGAATTTATATGGAAAAACCAGTTTTCTATTGCACAGTAATAAGTCTTTGTACTATTTGCTGAATTTAGAGAAACTAATGCTTAATGATCATCAAAATAAGACTACTGAAATGCTGTTGTCAACCTAAGCATGAAAAGATAACATAAAACTATACAATAACTGTTAAAAATCCGAATATAATGTCCTTAACACTACAATCATGCAAACAGTTAATACAGAGCATATTAAATCAACTTAACTAGCATATAAGATAATTCACAAGAGTTTTAGGCAGGTTTAGGTAGTTTTAACTGTTTAAAACATGCTATAAATGAGGCTTGTCCAGGCCTCATCACCTTGAGTTAAGGCTTGAGGATAGATATCAAGAACATATTTGTGCTAGACTTAAGGACTATTTTAAGTACATATTTGAGAGCAGAGTTTGGTGTAGATTTTAGGATAGGTTTATGCCAGAACAAATATAGATATTGAGTAGAGTTGTACTAGACCGAAGGACTATGTTTAGTATATATTTTAGATAGAGCTTTAGAGGTGACATATCAGAGAGGACAATAGTCTCTAGTGGATATAGATCCATTAGCCAAGGCAGTGAGGACATGACTTCTAAGTGGGGATAATATTCTTCAATGGAGAGAGACCTACAAGCCAGTGTAGTGGAGGCAGTATTATTCTAAAGGATCACCAACCAGAGCAGAGGAGAAGGAGTTCTCCTATGGATAGATATCCATGAAATTGATTTAGGGGATTGGTGTCTCCTTTGGACATAGGTTCATAAATATTGTAATAGGGAAAGGATTCAAAAGAGATTGATTAAGAAAATTTTAGTGAAATATTTTCTCCATGGAGTAGCCCACATTAGGTGAACCACGTAAATTGTGGTGTCTTTATTATGTGTGGTGATTTATGGATTTATTTGAAAACTGTTGTTGATATTGCTATCTATAAATTGCATAATATTGATTTGGAAATAAAATTAAAAAGTGGGCTTATATTGTTCTCCCCCTCTCAATATAAGCTTGTCCTTCAATTGGTATCAGAGCAAGTTCCTTCAGAAGAGTTTAACAACTTGAAGGAAAATTTAACAAGAATACAATGGATTCTAAGAATGTGTCGTCAGATAATTCAACATCAGTATTTTATGAAAGTGATTATATATATTGGAGTATGAGGATGAAGATCTACCTGATGGCACTTGGCAATAAAATTTAGGAAGCAGTTGAATTTGGATATGATCCCTTAATTAATCCTCCTATAGATAAGGAAGGTAAGCTCCTACAACATTACAATTCAAGAGCAATGAATGCATTTTTTAGATGTTTGCATAGAACATAGTCTATGAAAGTTATGCATTTTCAAACTGTAAAATAAATGTGGGATAAACTGCAAAATATATATGAAAGATATAAATGTGTCAAGAAAGCAAATATGGAAAATATCCAAGGACAATTTTAAGAATTAAGAATGAAGGATGAGGAAAACATTAGTACTTATCTACTTTGAATTTGTGAGGTTGTTAATTATATGCAAGGACTTGGAATGAAGATTTATGAAACAAATGTTTGTGATAAAGTCTTAAGAACTCTTCTAAAAATATTCAGTGAAAAGGTTTCTACTATATAAGTGTCAATTGATGGTGATACTTTGACAAGATATATGTTGCTTGGTATTCTTACAACACATGAGATAAGAAAAAAAGAGGAACCAAATCCTCAAAAAGAAGTAGCCTTCAAAGAAATCAAAAATACAAAGGGTAAGAAGTCAGAATCAAGCAATGAGTCATCCAGTGATGAAGAAGCTAATTATGGTAGAAGAAATAAGGATTATAAAATATCTAGAGATGTAAAATCTGTTAAATTTTTCAATTGTGGAAAGTATAGAAATTTTGCAACAAATTTTCAAGAAGCTAAGAATAACAATGGTGAAGAAAAATAGGATCATAGGAATAGGGAATGATAAAGATATAAGCACCAAAATAAAAGCAAGGATGGAGAAAGTAGACAAGGAAAGATGTTATTTCAAAGATAAAATAGGAGGAGCTACTATGAGGATAAGTCAAGTAAGTACTCAAGTGATAGTGATGCTAGTTTTTCAGATGATAGAGATGAAGTCCTTTTTATGATTGAAAAAAAGAATAAGTTAATAAAATGACTCTAGTAATTCTCAAGTTTTTTAGATGTGGTAACTTTGGACATCTTGAATATAATTATACAAGGAATGGTTATAGTTTCAGTGATGATGAATATGAGTATGCACTTGAACGACCAGATGAAAACCTTCTAATGGCATTAGAAGAAGAAGCAGGTGATCCTAAAGAAGATAAGCCAATATAAAATAAAGGTGTGGAAAAATGTAAACAAATAGAGGAATATTCAAAGAAATATGGATATGATCTCACAAAAGAACTTATTTATGTCCTTAAAATGGTAAAGAAGGTAAGAAAGCAACACTCTAAACTTGAAATTCAGTTTCAAGAATGTGATGAAGAGAGAAGATTGCTTATAGAGGATTTAGAAAAATCAAAGGCTAAGGCAAAAATATTCAAGGATAAGTTAGAAGCAAAGATATTAGAATGTGAAAAGTTAGCATAAGAAGTGGCACTACTAAAAGGGTTCAAAAATATCTCAAATAACTTGGATAAGTTCATCAAGATACAAAAGCCTACATCATGCAAAATAGGTTTTAGATTTGAACAAGTTCAAAAGAAATGGGAAGGAAATTCAACCTCAAGTTTTGGAGGAGAAGAAACTTCAGATGAAGATACTTTAGAAGAATATAGTGTAAAATGGAGTGAGACATATGAGGATGAATTGGACAATAGAGAGTTCAACATGAACAAGAAAAATAGACAAAGAAGATACAGATGGAACAATCAGAATAGGTCAAGAGATACTAGGAGACCAATGAGTTCAAGACAAGGAAGCTTCAATGGAATATGCTTTTTATGTCACAAGTTTGGGCAAATGGATTCACAATGTGAGACACATGAAATACATGAATATGGGAACAAACAACTTTTCCATAGGTATTTCTACTCATGTAATCATTTTGGTCACAAAGTAATAAATTGGAGGGTTCATGACAGAATAGGATATGACTTTACTAAGAGAAATCCTAAGACATTTGCACCTCCAAGGAATAATAACATTAAGTGTTATAAGTGCAATAATGATGGTCACACAACAAAGTGGTGTAGAGCAGATATTCCAAAATCAAGCAAGAACAGGAACATGATATGAATAGGAATAGGAACATGGATATGAATATGAATAGGAATATGGATATGAACAAGAACAGGAATAGGAACAGGAATAGGAACATGAACAAGAACATGGATATGAATGTAGACATGGACAAGAACATAGATATGGAAATATATAGTTAGAGGAATCATAAGGATCAGATAAGAAGAAGAGAGGATGAAGGTAAATAACAGTGCTTTCTAGGAGTAGAAATACTCCCACCCCAAAATTAACCACCTCAAGAGGAGGTGGGGGAGGGACTAAGCTAAGAGGCTCATTCTTATCTCCGAGACCCAAAGGTGACCCTTTGTCATTGATGTCAAAGAGGGAGATATTTTAGTAAGGGGTAGATATTTGGTATTTGAGAGAGCATTGAGCTAGGGAGAGTAATGTCCCTAGGGGAGTAGAACAAAGGAAAGGTCAATTTTTTGATAGAAAGAATTTGGGTTGCCATCAATGACAAAGGGGAGATTGTTGGACATTTTGAGCTCATTTAGTTGTCATTGATGCAAAAGTGAACATATGAAGCTATCATTAATACCATGTATTACACCATTATTGCCACCAGGAACAATGCAAAGGGTTGAAGAAAATTTTTCAAAATATTATTTTATAAGGGTTTGTGTTAAAACCATGGTGGAAAATTAAAAGGTTTTCATTAAAATCATTGAAGGGATATAAAGGCTTCCCTAAACATTATGATGGCAGAATTAAGGCTTTTATTAAAACCATGGTGGTAGAATAATTTACATCAAATCAGTGGAGTACAAAGAAAGTTATAAAGTTTATCTCAAGAAGGCTTTAATTTTTATTAAAGTCAAAGGTTTATAAAAATAATTTATAAAATTTAAATTCTTTTAGAATTTAAATAATTTATAAATTATAAAGGTTTTAAAAAATCTTCGATATCATCAATTTAGTGGAGCGTCGATGTCTATGTCAAAATATGAAATTCATATATAAAAGGTATGCCAAAGGAGCATTAAACTTACCCTTCATCGATTAATATTCATGCCATAGAGAAAAGAGTTATTTGTGCAATCATTGAGAAAGAAGATAAATTTTGTGTTGTCTTTTAGCACAAGGAAGAAGATGAAACAGGAGGGCTTAAGGCCTCACTCCCATTGGATAGGGTGGTCCATTGGCAGTGCACATTTTGTGAGAGCATTGGGAGTGGAAGTGACCACAATCGATTCACATGGAGGTTGTTGGCGTATTTGTCTTGAGCGCTGCAGAGGAAAACATTTTTGCATGTGCTCATTTGAGCATGCGGTGGTCTAGACCATGGCTAGGGTGCATGAGGAGGCAGAGATTGGGGGTTCAAATCTCATAAGTGGAAAACGTATTTTTGTTAAATAAAGTTTTATTTTCCTAATGTTTATCCTAAGATAAAAAGGGAGTTATAAGGGTAGAATGAATAGTTGCATGTTGGGTAATTGATTTATGTTATTGGAGTTATAAGAAAAGTGGATTTGATTTTTACCAAAGTTCTTCTTGCTATTAAAATTTAATTAAAGAGGTTTTTGAGTTGAATTTTTGTGGATGTTAAATTTATTTTAATTGGGAGATTATAAGGTGTTATTGGAAAATATTTTATTTATTTTGATGGTTGTTTTTATAGATTGAGTGATAAGGTGTAATTGAGCTTTTGCAATACATTGTGAGAAATATTTATCTTCTAACCTCTTTGATTTTGGCATAGAAGTGATTGTGGTTGTGGCAGATTTATGAGATACCTTAATCATCAAGAAAAAGGTATGAGCACATTCTTCCATAGTTGAGTTGATTGATTGATTATCTGAAAATAAGTTTGGAGTGAAAAGGATTTGATTAGGTATTCCTTATTGTGTATGTTTGAGTTAATGCTTCAAGTTTTTCTAGGTTAAAGAGTTGTTATGTGAACCTTTTTTTATAAGCATTCGCCATTGATTGAGAGAACTTGAACTAGGGTTTGAGTATCATTGTTATGTGAGGATTGTTTTATAAGCATTTTTGTAAAAGTGAGTTGTTGATAGAACTTAAACTAGGGTTTGAGTATAATTTCTATGTGAGGATTATTTTATAAGCATTATTATTGAAGTAATTTATTGAGCAAAGAACTTGAACTAGGGTTTGAAAAGAACATGAGTATCATTGTTATGTGATATTTGTGATTGAGAATTGTTGGAAATATTTTTAGTTGATGTTTATATGCTTGGACTAGGGTTTGTGAGCAAGGATTATTTCATTGAGTGATTGTTTGAGTAGAGTTGATTTAGCCTAGTCAATTGGATGTGCAAAGTGATTGTTCTATATTCTGAATTGAGTTGAGAAAGTGATTAAGCATTGAGTTGAGAAGGTGATTGATCATTGAGTTGAATTTGAAGCATATCGAGTCTCTAAAAATTCTTCTTATGTTTCTAAGAGAGTGATTGAAAATAATTGAGCATTGTGAATAGTATAGAACATATTGAGTCTCTAACAATTCTCTTTATGTTTCAATGGGATTGGACAATTTCTGTGTGGACTTGTTGTCATATTTGAGGCAAGTCTTTGAGGAGACTTGTGGAATCTTACAATATATATTTGGATAAGTTCTTGAGAGGAATTATTGAGCAGATTCAAACAAGTTCTAGAGAGGACTTGTAGAGCATATTTGAGCAAGTTCTAGAGAGAACTTGTAGAGCAGATTTGGGCAAGTTCTAGAGAGGACTTGTGGAGTAGATTGAGCAAGTTGTAGAGAGTACTTGTAGATAATATTGAGCAAGTTCTAGTGATGAACTGTAGAGCATATTTGAGCAAGTTCTAGAGAGGAATTATGGATAGATTAATGTGAGCTTTTGTGTAATCTTAAAAGGCATATTTGAGATAAGTCTTTGAGAAGACTTGAGAGTAGAGTTGATTGATTTATTCAAACCTTGAGTTAAGGTTTATGGAAGATACAACATATTTTATTCAAGCCTTGAGTTAAGGCTTGAGGATAGATATTGAGGAAATATTTGTGCTATACCGAAGTACTATGTTTAGTACAAATTTGAGAGCAGAGTTTGATGTAAATTTGAGGATAGGTTTATGCCAGACCATAGATAGAGATTGAGCAGAGTTGTACTAGACTAAAGGACTATGTTTCGTGTATATTTGAGATAGATATTTGGAGGTGACAATAGTCTCCAATGGATAGAGATCCATTAACTAGGGTAGTGAAGATAGGTCTTCAGAGTGGGTAAAAGAGTCTTCAGTGGATAGAGATCCACAAGCCACTATAGTGGAGGTAGTATTCTTCTAGAGGATCACCATCCAGATTAGAGGAGGAGTTCTCCTATGGATATATATCCATGAATTTGATTTAGGGAATTGGTGTCTCCTCTGGATAGAGGTCCATAAATATTGTAATAGGGAAAGTATTACCAAGAGATTGATTGAGAAAATTATTGTCAAAGATTTTTTTAGTGGAGTAGCCCACATTGGGTGAACCACATAAATTTTGGTGTCTCTATTGTGTGTGGTGATTTATGCATTTCTTTTATTACTATTTTTGATATTGCTATCTACACATTGCATAATATTTATTTGGAAAGAAAAGTAAAAAGTGGTCTTATACTGTTCACCCTCCTATTAGTATAAGCTTGTGTTATTCACTAGACAATAGATTTGAAGCACATTAGGGACACCATCACTAAATTAGAACCACATTCATGGGAGAAGAGTACCACCATTTTCTAGAGAAAGCACATTGTAATCCAAAACAACTTGCAATAGTTGTCAAGAATGTTGAAGAAATATGATATTGAAAGCATATTTACATGCACGAAAAATACCTTCCACTTGACACCTCAAACAAAGGAATATGATGTGAATTGGTGCAATGGAGAAGATCATCTTCATGTACACAAAAATACCTTTGCAATTTAACATCTTCTCAGATAAAAGAGCGCTCATCCTAAAGTAATGCTCAGTCATTATTCAAGGCCCAACATAATGTCTACATTATCAAAACACCTATTCTAGTATAACATCATATAACATTCATACCACCTAGAAATAAGTCTCAAGCTCAAGGTAATTGATGTTCCACTTGGCATACCTTTCAAGGAGAACAAAGGTATTAATAACCACTACACAAGAAGACCATGAAGAAAGAGCTTTTGCAAAGGTCAACAACATTGAAAGAGGAGGTAATATAGTCTAAGGTATGCAAGATAAAAAGGCTTATTTAATGCACAATATCATACGTCATATATTGAAATAGATACAATACTTGAAGCTTGAATAAAGGAGTCAAAATAGAATCCAATCAACACATATATTTTACATTTTAAGGAAGTTATAGTTTTTACATGATTTAATACTTGCTTTCTTTAAGTAAAAGAAGTTATAAGGTGCATGATATAAGGTTGAATCTATTTATTATTGCATTGAGAAATTACAACCTTAGATGATTAGAAATCAATTAAACAAGGATATTATATCCTTAAGAGAAATATCAAATTACATTAGATTGAGAATCAAATATCATAGTATTTACAAATAACTAAAATAGGAGATATAAGGTTTTCTACCTTTGAAAAATTGAAATATTATTTTCCAAATATTATCATTTTCTAAATTTCTAAATTAGGGAGATATAAGGAGTACTACATCAAACTTTAGATCATTGGAATTTAGAAAAATTGAACCATTGAAAGTCAAGGATAAAATAAGCAAAATCACTGATTGTTTTAAAGTTGGAATTTATTGCTTATACTTTTCTCATATACAAATTAAAAGGATAAAAGGAATCCAAATATAGAGTCTTGAAAAATAGATAACTTCATGAAATTGAAAAGTCCATATTTTAAATAGGGAGAGATAAGGTGAAATATGAGTTGATCATTATATTAATATTGTCTTTAAAACATTAGGGAATCAACTCAAAAGGGAATTTAAATCTAGAACTTAATCAAGACCATAATTTCAATCACTTGGGAGATATAAGAGATTCTACAAAACCTAATATTTAAAAATGTCTTACCAAGTTAGTTCACATACTTTAAACTAGGGAGTCATAAGGTAGACTACTTCAAAGGTTTTATTAAAAGTATTCTCAAAATACCAAAGAGCTGGAATAATTCCATTTATTAATCATATACTACAAGATTTGAAGAATTAAAAGTTATAATTTGATCATATACTCAAAATTCAACTTAGAATTCATATAGGGAGATACAAGGTCTACAAGTGACAATAGTCTATTAAAACTGAGGAGGAAAGATGTATACTACAAAGAATATAGTGAATAATGATATGAACAACACCATAAAAAGAAAATGGCACGTGTTATAAAAATTGCAATCAAGAATTTACTTATAAAGTCTAAAGGAAATTTAGAACTTACTTCAAAATTCATTCATAGTGAAGCTTTAAAAGAAAACTTTGAAACTCTGCAATATTATCTACATGCTAGAATTACTGAAGCAATTGATAATGAAAATATTGATATTCAAATTCATTTACACATTGGTATCATATAAGATATGGCATTACTTATATTCAAATGTTACAAATATGTGAACGTAGAACACAAACGATTGATTTAATTACTTAAATAGAAAACAATAATAGTTGAATCCTTCTTAGAGAACATATTTCAATCTTCATGCAATATTGATACTTCAAGTTCTACTAAATCAAGATTTTATCATGATGTATTAAGTTATTATTCAAAAATATTTTTTACTAAAGAATAATAGTGATAATAAGGATAAAGACAAAGAGAAAATACTTTTGTAGGCATCAGGTGATAGTACGGCCATTCATGAAAGCATAAAAATTGACTGGAAAGATAAGGATAAAGAAGAAGAAGAAAATGAACCAAATCATGACGCATACAATGCAAAGTAAATTAAATATAATATAAATAACTTGACCAAGACAAAAGAATATTTGAAAGACAAATACCATGTTGAAGACTAAATTATTCAATACCCAAATAATGTTATTTAAGGGGGTGTTGGAGTATATTACATTATTGGGTACATACTAAAGTACCACCTTGGGTACATAACTAGTGTAGGATTTTACCTTAGAGTAAGGTTTAAGTAGTTACTTCATGCAATGTAATAAATGCACAAGTGTTAGAATTGCATGTAGTCCAAATGTACATGATTCATAGGATAGATGAAATGCCAAGGGACTTATCTCCCTATATATGCCTTTGAGGTAGAAGAGTGAATGATGGATATAGAGATGTGATAAAAGATACAATAGTGACTAGTTGCATTAGTTAGAGTGAGTACAATGTAGTTCCATCATGTATTTATGCAGTGTTCATGTCCTCCATTATATCACATTGTACTATTTTCTTGAGCTTTTGTTAATGGCATATTTCTAAGTTATTGCAGAATTTTCTCTTTTAATGTTCCTACATATTATAGTGCCATTATCATATAGTTATCATTTCTTACTTATTTTACATGTTATGGTTGCATTTCCTTTATTATATATATAATCAAAATATAATATTTACAATGTAAGGTCCCTCTATTTTCCACCATAACCTCAAAAGGATTGTATGTGTATGTAATAATTGGCCTATTTGGAAATTTTGGGATCAATAAAGTTTTTTGTGCTACCTGAATGAATAAGGATTATAAGATGTTGGCCTTTAAAAAACCCACAACTTTCATGGTATATAGAGTAGAAATCCCTACAATATCATGGATAAAAAATATCTACCTAAGGTTTTGTATGTACTTCCTCTACATTTTGAGGTTGTTATTCTATTGTTTCTACTTCATTATCATTGTGGTCATTGCTTACAGGTTCCTCTAAATTTATTAGGAACAACTTTTTTGGGTACACTTATACCATCTGACATATTTGGAATCACAATTGTATCACAACCCTTGGGCTCATCGAGCATCCATTTCCTCGATGATCAAGTGTTTTTAGGGGATAGATTTATTTTCATATTGGTTTGTTAAAATGTGGGTGTCCTTCTTTGACCTAAAAATTTGGATTCAACCAACCATGTTAGGCTTATGGCCTACATCATTATTTATGGTCTGAACATATTAAACTCATATTTAAGATCATCCTTTAGGCCACTAATAAAACAACTCATAAAAATTCCTTCATTCAACCCCTTGGCTTAGTTAGTAATTTTTTCAAAGTGAGCCTAGTAGTCTTGAACTATCGAAGTTTGTATCATCTTGGTTAGTGCTCCTTGAAAATAATCATACTCACTCGGGTCAAAGTGAGTGAGTAGTTGTGATTCAAAAAATTCCTAAGAAGGATCAATGATGGTATGTTGGAACCATATGTACCTCTATAAAGATTTTGATTGAATATTGAAAGAAGCCATCTTAACCTAGTAATATTTAGGGACATTGTGGAGTTATAAAATTGATCATGACAAGAAATACAATTCCTACTGACTTAAGGTCAAACAATATATAGTCTATCTATTTTTATAAGAATACATTTCCTTGAGAATTCAACTACAAACTAAAATAGGAACATGTTGCTACCATAGATTAATGCATGGAAAAAGCTATAGAAATTGAAAGAAACATGTAATATAGTGGAAATATGAAACCATACCTTCTAGAAGTTAGCCAACCTGATAGGAAGCCTATGAAAGTGGGATTCAATTTGCAAAGAAGAACAAAGCAGGATCCTATTAAAAAATTATCAAATCAAGTGACTGAAATGTTTAATACAATGAACAATAGGTTAGCTAAGATAGAGAGAAACAAAGAAAAAAATGGTAAATCTTCACACCCTCAAACTTATAAATAATAGAGTGACAATAGGCCACCATTTAGGAGAAACTCTAATAGAAATTAGAGTAACAACAATTTTTGATGAAGTAAAAAAAATAGAAATATTTGGAGGAAGAGAGAAGTTGAAAAATATCAAGACTTTGTCTCAAATCCTATACCTTCTGTTAATATCACAAAAAAATTCCCTAACTACTCTTCAACCTGTGATGCTCCCCATGATCCAAATGGTTGTGGAATATACTTAAGTATACATAATAATATGAATTTATGAATATGAAGAAGATATAAGGATTAATCTTTGTTGGTCCCAAGAATATGAATCAAGAGAAAATCTCTTCAAAGAAGATATGGAGGTGTATGCCTCAAATCATCGACCAAAAATCCTAGTAGAAAAAAATACAAAGATATTACAAAGACCAAAGGAAACTAGGTATGAAAAGATGAAACAAGGGAAATTAATCCCAACAACTCAAAAGGTAGAAGAGCTAGAAGCAACTCATCCTTTAAATTTGAGAAACAAAACCATCCCAAACAGAATTGATAAATCCATAACAAGTGAAGCTAAGGGATAGCCTACTATAAATAAAAACACTTTTAAAGAAAAACTAGAAAAGAATAAAAAAATACTTAATCCTAAAATAGTAGAAATAGAAGAACAATTAACAAATGAGGAATGTATAAAACACATGATGTCAAGAAAATAGAATTTGATGCTGGTACAAAATTGAGTAAGAAAAAATTCAACATAAATTTTAGTGATTTAATGAATATACAAAAATATAGAGAACAAGTTTGTAAAGCTTTTGGGTTAACTAAACAAAAAGAAAACTAGTCTTGCAATGCAATTAAACCTACAACTCATGATACTAGAACACCCTCATCTATCAGACCATTCTATGTATCCCTTAGATATAACTCATATGAAGAAGAAAGGTATGTCATCCATAATTGTATTCCTGATAGTGGTGCATCCCATAATATCATGCATAAACAGATAGCAGATCAACTAGGACTAATTTGCACAAGGAAGTCTCCACCTATGTCAATAATGAACAGTAGGCAAATACCTTGCATAGGAATAATTATTGGCTTACTTGTTTTTCTATCTTAGTATCCCAAAAAGGGTATAGTAATGGATGTTTTAGTAGTAGATGTGGATTCTTTCTTGTTATTAATTTTGTTTAGACACTAGGTAGAACAGTTGGGTGGTTCTATACAATTAGATTGGTCTTATGCCACAATCCCTATTTTAGGAAAAAAACATAACTCTTAGGAGAGATCCATTTAACAAATAATCAAAAAAACTTATAAAACTAGATGATACCATGGTTAATCTAGTAAAATATATAGAATAAAAATATATGTGGGTATATTCAATCTGACATAACCCATTTTTAATGGAAGTCCCTAATGAAAAGGATATGGATCCTAAAACTAGAGAACTAGTGGATGTAGAATCTACTAGAGTTCTGACCTAGGATATGTGAACCATGTCCTTTGATGGGAAAAAATATCAATCAATGTTAGGTGCATGAATTCATTTAATAGACATTAAGGGTAACTACCTAGGAATTCCTTATAGACTAGAGTTCCCATGCACCAATAATGTTGTTGAATATGAAGCCTTACTGCTAGAACTAAGAAAAGCAAAAGAATTAGGCATAAATTTCTTGACTATTATAGGTGATGCAAAATAAGTTATCCAACAAGTCAGAGGTAAGTATGAAACTAAATATACTAGGTTAAAACAGTATAAAGTTGCAGTCTTGGATGAAATTGAAATTTTTTTGGCATTCAACATTTCTTACATTCAGGTCCGAGGTGTAGACCAATTGGTTCATCCAAACCCCATAAGGGGGGTGGAGGTCCAAGGTTCAAATCTCGGGCCTCACCGGACTGAACACTTGTCCCTTTCCTGGTGCTTTTAGCAACGTAAAAGGTTTAAAATGATTGTGGCATGGTGGTTATAGGGGTATACTGCACAAAGATCTATGTGGCAGCTTCTATGGCAGACTGCGCAGAATACTGTTGCGGCCATAAAATCTGGAAAGCCTACCCAGATTCGTGGCGGCTACCGATTCCACCATGTAAATTAAAAAAAAAAACATTTCTTACATTCCTAGAGATCATAATTAAATTGTAGATTTATTAATAATTAATGCTTCAAGTGGAGATTGTCCTGAGATTGACACAAAATATATAAAAAATATTTCCTACCATTTTTATCTATAAGCCTTTTGTAGCTGACAAAATTGTCTATCTGCAAGTGTTTCAGAATGACGTAGATATTAGAGATTTCATGATACTCTAGAAACATTATTGAAGAACACAAGCTTATACTGAGAGGGGGGGGGTGAACAGTATAAGACCTATTTTTAGTTTTTCCTTTATACTTCAAAATAGTAAAGCAATATACCCAAAGAAATATCAAAGCAATGCACAATATCATCCACAAAGTGACACCAATTTTAACGTGGTTCACCCAGAATGGTTGGGCTACGTCCACAAAACTTTTCTCTAAAAGTTATCTCAAAGTTCTTTGGGAAACCTTCCCAATTACAATGTTTATGAGCCTCGGCCCAAAGGAGATACCTTCCCCCAATCTGAATTTATGAGCCTCTGCTCAAAGGAGATACCTTCCCCCAATCTGAATTTATGAGCCTCTGCTCAAAGGAGATACCTTCCCCTCTACTCTGGATATGATCCCTCAGAAGATCAACTGCCTCTACCTCTTGCCAGCACGTGGAACTCCTTTCCACCGAAGACCTCCTGTCCTCAATGCTTAGCCTAAGAGACCTCTGCCTTCTATGATCACGTCCACAATAGCTCAGCAACCTGTACCAAACACAGTTAGTCGGTCTAGTACAAGTCTTCCTCTGTCTGTCAGATCTGTCCAACTCTTGAACAAATCAATCCTCTACACACAAGCCTTCTCAAAGACTTGCCAAATCTATCCTCAGGTTCTTCTCAAAGAACCAATGCTCCTCTATCCTCAAGTTCTCTGATAGAACTCTCAAAAACTAGCTCACAAGTCCTCTGCTAGGACCTGTCCAAATCTGCTCACAAGTCCCCACCGAAACCTGTCCAAAACTGCTCACAAGTCCCCACCGAAACCTGTCCAAAACCTCACAAGCTCACCAAGAAAAACTTGCTTAGCATGAACCCACAAAGAGAATTGTTAGAGACCCAATGTGATTCATCAACCTCATAGAAGCATAAAGAGAATTGTTAGAGACTCAATATGTTCTATACTTAACTCCCAATATCAATCTCAACTCAATCTCAATCTCAAAAGAATAAGATAGATGTAGTATGCTTTTCTCAAGAACATGAAACACAACCCAACAATTGCCAACCATGCAATATCTCATATAACAATGATACTCATGTTCTTTCCACAACCAATATCTTTTCTCAACCAATTAGGGCTTTAACAACAATGCTTATAGACAAGGTTTAACCAACATCATTCAACTCAACATTAACCTTGAAGCATTCAACCAATCATCACAAGAAAAGGAAACAAGTAGAAATCCTTTTCCCTCCAAAGATATTTGAACAAAATAGCCACCAACACAATATCACCAAATGCAAAGAATAACTTGCTCAAATCAACTCAATGGAGTAAGCCCAATATCATGAATCAAGTAAAGCAATAACTTGATCAAACAACCTCTATGGAAGCAACTCAACCATCAAACTCAAAACAGCCAACCAAGGGTTCCACCAACTCAATGCAAGTAGCTAGACTCACAAATATAAACCCTAGTGCACAAAGCTTCCACTATCTCAAACCAAAAATTATGCATTCACCAAAAACTCTCCTTAAGGATAACAATGCATAAGTAGTCTTCAACAAACCAGAAAATAGGATTTACACCTAGCCAAAGGATACCTAGTAGAATACCTTTTCACTCCAACCTTATTTCAGAAAACATACACCAATCATACTCATAAGAAGAATGTGCCCATACCTTATTGGAGTAGAAGATAATTGAACCTTCAAGCTGTCACCACACACAACTCTCAAACTTCCAACCAAGTTAGGGTTAGAATACAAAAAGAAATGAGCAATAATATAAATTTCCTTTATTACTCCTTATTAGCTCCAACTTAAGCATTAAACATCAATAAAATAATGTCAAAGCAAAATATGACAACTTAACCTTATACCTCCATCAATTATATTTGCCAAGTCAACTCAAAATACTCCAAGCAAATAATAAAAGATATACCTTGGCCAACCTTAGTTCTCCAACCTTTGGAGAAAATGAATAACACCACCACAAATGCTAAAGCGCTTTCATTGCTGCTATCCTCGTGCATCACGACCAAGACGAAATTGCCCACAACATGGGTCAAACTTGGCACCTCTGCCCAACGCTTCTTCACTCAACACACCACCACCATTGGAGCACAAGTGCCCAATGAAAAATATAATGTAATCCTATGTGTTGTCTTCCTTCAATCGCCAAGGATTTGAAAACGTAAACGTTTTCCTCAAGCCACCACCATCATCATGAGCGCTGTCCAAAAACGTAACTCCTAGAAAACATAGTTCGTAGTCTTATCAAATGTCAGAGAAACGCAATCTGTCGGACGTCAAGCGCAAGAAAAGCTTGGGCAATTCAATATGGATGGACAACGAAATACAGTGAAAAACATCGCTTTTTCGGAGGACACAAAGCTACGAAATTGCATCGATCGATGGTACCATTACTTTAGAAAATCATCCCCACTTATATAGCCATTTCTCCTTAATTGTTTGACGTCGGCGCTCCTCCAACGATGGCAACACGTCGGCGAATGAATTCTTTATGTGCGTCGCTTAAGGGTTAAAAGACCCTTTAATAATAATTAAAATAATAATTATTATTATTTTATTAATAATAAATTAAACTTAGACCTTTGTCAAAGGTTTGAGTTAATTTAATTATTAATAATAAACATGGACCTTCAAGGTTTTTCAAGAAGTAAAAACCTTTGCATTAAGTTAAGCTTGGTTTTAATAAAAACCCTTAATGAGTCCAAATGGTTTTAAGAAAAACCTTTAACCTTGTCACCATGGTTTTAATAAAAACCCTTTAACATTATGAAGCTTCTCAAGATATTTTTGACATCACACTCTTTTTGATATCAACACAAAAATGCCTTTTGACATCAATGACAACTTATACACTTGAGCAAAGGCAATGTACCCAAAGTACCCAAAATTGCCAACAATCTCCCCCTTTGTCATTGATGGCAAACCTTTCCTGAAAACACTTCTCAAGAGCCAAAACTGAAACCAACTGTGCTAACAACTGACCAACTGTGCCCACAACTGAGAATCTTCCTTTGAAGTTTTGCTCCCCCGAACTTGAAGCTTTCCTCTTCACTTTGAAGCTCTCCCCCTTACTCATATCTCTCCCCCTTTGTCATCAATGGCAAAGGGCCACCTTTGGGGCTCGGGACTAAGAATGAGCCTCTTAGCTTAGTCCCTCCCCCACCTCCCGATGAGGTGATTAATTCTGGGGTGGGAGTAAAACTCCCATTAGGCACTGATCATCATCAGCGTCTATAACTTCCTTGTCGGGCCTTCTCTTGAACTCTTTGTCCATATTCCTGTTCTTGTCACTGTTCTTGTTCTTGTTCTCATCCCTGTTCTTGTCCATGCCTTGATCCTTGGACCTGATCATGCCACTGTTCCTATTCCTGTATTCTAGAATTTCAGCTCTACACTGTCTGATTATGTGACCTTCATTGTTGCACTTGAAACACTTGACGATGTTGTTTCTCTGAGGTAAACCTGATCTTTGAATCCACCTGTTTTGACCAAACCTGTTCTGACCAAACCTTTCCCAAACCTTTTGACCAAACTGTTCTGTTATTTGCCTTGCAATAAACTGCCTTGTGCCCAAACTGTTGACAAGAGTAGCAATACCCTTGAAAGAAACTAGCACTTCTGAAATTGTCATTTACCTTCTTCACTTGAGCCATGCAATGTGAAGCCATGTGACCAAACCTGTGACAAGCAAAACATCTGCCTTGAAACTTTCCTTTAATTGACCTCTTAGGTTCTGAAAACTTCTTCTTCTCATTCTGAATTCTGTTTTCTTTTCTGTGCATCTATCATTCAAGGACTCATTTTCTGAAATACTTTCCTCATCAGAACTCTCTTCCTTTTGGAGTCTCTTACTAGACTCTCCAACTTGTTCCTTGTGTGGCTTAACAAAACCAAGGCCTGTTTTATCTGTTGTCTTTCTTTGACCTTTGATGAGTGACTTAACCTTTTTGGAGCTATCTTGAAAACTGTAAAGCTTATCCTTGTACTCTTTAGTTTCCTCTTTCAAAGAAGCCATTTTCTGTTCTAACTCACTATACTCAAGAACCTTAGACTCTAACTCATCCTTGAGTTCTTGTGTCTTAGCTATAGAGAAGTCAAGATTTTCTATAAGATCATCTCTCTCCATACAACATTCATCTAACTTATCCTTGAGTCTAGCATTCTTCTTTCTTTCCTTTTTCAAAGCACTAAGAGCATTAATAAGTTCACTTTCAAGATCCCCCCTTCCTATTTGTTTGCTTTTTGAATCATCAAAGCCTTTTTCAGATTTCTTATCACTAGAGGTGCTACCCTTTTCAAAAACCATACATGCATCTTCCTTATAGTTTTCTGAAGCATCCTCATACATACTAGAAACCAAATCATTATTTGTGCAATCATCCTCAAGGTGACCAAAATTTCCACATCTAAGACATTTCATGATAATGAATCTATGTTTCGGTTCTTCCTCTTTTTCGATATGAACAACATCTCATTTTCATCATCACTTGAAGAACTTTCACTATCACTACTAGAACACTTACTTGCTTTGTCTAGGTAGAAACTCTTCTTGTGCTTGTGAGAATACCTCTTTCCTTGATTGTTGTGCTCATATTTGTTCTTCCTGTGATGCTTGTGCTTTTCAGAATCCTTGCTCTTAGAATCCTGTTTATCTTCATCACTTTCATTCTTGGGAACAGTACAGTCAGTAGCATAATGACCAAACTTTCCACAATTGAAACATCTTATATTTTTCATACTTTTGTGCTTTCTAGAGAACTTGCCTTTCTTGTTGTAATATGCCTCTTCATCACTAGAAGACTCATCACTCTCTTGAAGTTGTTTACCCTTGGAATTCTTGGTAGCCTTGAAATCTGCCTCTTTCTTGACATCAACCTTCACTTGAGTTCTCAACTCAAATGCTGCAAGTATACTATGGAGCTCATCCTTTTTCAACTTATCCAAATCTTTAGCTTCCTCAATAGCAGAAATATTTTCACTAAATCTATTAGGAAGAGATCTTAAAATCTTATCACAAACATCATTTTCAGCAAGCTCAAGACCTAAGTCTTTCATGGAGTTAACAACCTCATCCATACGAAGCATGTAGTCACTAATATTTTCATCATCATTCATCTTGAGTTGTTCAAACATACCTTTGAAGTGTCTCAACTTGGCCTTTCTGACATTTGTATCACCTGTATGAACCACCTTCAACTGTTTCCACATTTCACTAGTTGTCTTGCAGTGAATCACTTTGGTGAGATCTGCTTTCTGTAAGCCTTTCAGGATTGCATTCATTGCTTTTGAATTGCTGTGATGTAGGAGCCTTTCTTCTTTAGTATTAGGACCATGTACAAGAATAGTGTACTCATCTTCAATCACTTCCCAAACCTCATTCCCAAGTGCCATTAGATGAACCTTCATCCTTGCACTCCAAAGACCAAAATCTGACCCATCAAGAATAGGTGTTGCATTGCCACTTGAATGATCCATTGTGTTCTTTACTAGCTTTTCCTTCAAGCTGTTAAACTTTTCGAAGGCACCCGCTCTGATACCAATTGAAGAACACAAGCTTATACTGAGAGGGGGGTGAACAGTATAAGACCTCTTTTTACTTTTTCCTTTATACTTCAAAATAGTAAAGCAATATACCCAAAGCAATATCAAAGCAATGCACAATATCATCCACAAAGTGACACCAATTTTAACGTGGTTCACCCGAATGGTTGGGCTACGTCCACAAAACTTTTCTCTAAAAGTTATCTCAAAGTTCTTTGGGAAACCTTCCCAATTACAATGTTTATGAGCCTCGGCCCAAAGGAGATACCTTCCCCCAATCTGAATTTATGAGCCTCTGCTCAAAGGAGATACCTTCCCCTAATCTAAATTTATGAGCCTCTGCTCAAAGGAGATACCTTCCCCTCTACTCTGGAAATGATCCCTCAGAAGATCAACTGTCTCTACCTCTTGCCAGCACGTGGAACTCCTTTCCACCGAAGACCTCCTATCCTCAATGCTTAGCCTAAGAGACCTCTGCCTTCTATGATCATGTCCACAGTAGCTCAGCAACCTGTACCAAACATAGTCAGTCGGTCTAGTACAAGTCTTCCTCTGTCTGTCAGATCTGTCCAACTCTTGAACAAATCAATCCTCTACACACAAGCCTTCTCAAAGACTTGCCAAATCTATCCTCAAGTTCTTCTCAAAGAACCAATGCTCCTCTGTCCTCAAGTTCTCTGATAGAACTCTCAAAAACTAGCTCACAAGTCCTCTGCTAGGACCTGTCCAAATCTGCTCACAAGTCCCCATCGAAACCTGTCCAAAACTGCTCACAAGTCCCCACCGAAACCTGTCCAAAACCTCACAAGCTCACCAAGAAAAACTTGCTTAGCATGAACCCACAAAGAGAATTGTTAGAGACCCAATGTGATTCATCAACCTCATAGAAGCATAAAGAGAATTGTTAGAGACTCAATATGTTCTATACTTAACTCCCAATATCAATCTCAACTCAATCTCAATCTCAAAAGAATAAGATAGATGTAGTATGCTTTTCTCAAGAACATGAAACACAACCCAACAATTGCCAACCATGCAATATCTCATATAACAATGATACTCATGTTCTTTCCACAACCAATATCTTTTCTCAACCAATTAGGGCTTTAACAACAATGCTTATAGACAAGGTTTAACCAACATCATTCAACTCAACATTAACCTTGAAGCATTCAACCAATCATCACAAGAAAAGGAAACAAGTAGAAATCCTTTTCCCTCCAAAGATATTTGAACAAAATAACCACCAACACAATATCACCAAATGCAAAGAATAACTTGCTCAAATCAACTCAATGGAGTAAGCCCAATATCATGAATCAAGTAAAGCAATAACTTGATCAAACAACCTCTATGGAAGCAACTCAACCATCAAACTCAAAACAGCCAACCAAGGGTTCCACCAACTCAATGCAAGTAGCTAGACTCACAAATATAAACCCTAGTGCACAAAGCTTCCACTATCTCAAACCAAAAATTATGCATTCACCAAAAACTCTCCTTAAGGATAACAATGCATAAGTAGTCTTCAACAAACCAGAAAATAGGATTTACACCTAGCCAAAGGATACCTAGTAGAATACCTTTTCACTCCAACCTTATTTCAGAAAACATACACCAATCATACTCATAAGAAGAATGTGCCCATACCTTATTGGAGTAGAAGATAATTGAACCTTCAAGTTGTCACCACACACAACTCTCAAACTTCCAACCAAGTTAGGGTTAGAAAAAAAATAATATCAATTACACTTTTATTATAAAAAAAGTATAATATAAAAACAAATAAAACCTCTATTACACCTTATTACTCCACATAACATTAAACATCAATAAAATAATGTCAAAGCAAAATATGACAACTTAACCTTATACCTCCATCAATTATATTTGCCAAGTCAACTCAAAATACTCCAAGCAAATAATAAAAGATATACCTTGGCCAACCTTAGTTCTCCAACCTTTGGAGAAAATGAATAACACCACCACAAATGCTAAAGCGCTTTCATTGCTGCTATCCTCGTGCATCACGACCAAGACGAAATTGCCCACAACATGGGTCAAACTTGGCACCTCTGCCCAACGCTTCTTCACTCAACACACCACCACCATTGGAGCACAAGTGCCCAATGAAAAATATAATGTAATCCTATGTGTTGTCTTCCTTCAATCGCCAAGGATTTGAAAACGTAAACGTTTTCCTCAAGCCACCACCATCATCATGAGCGCTGTCCAAAAACGTAACTCCCGAGAAAACATAGTTCGCAGTCTTATCAAATGTCAGAGAAACGCAATCTGTCGGACGTCAAGCGCAAGAAAAGCTTGGGCAATTCAATATGGATGGACAACGAAATACAACGAAAAACATCGCCTTTTCGGAGGACACAAAGCTACGAAATTGCATCGATCGATGGTACCATTACTTTAGAAAATCATCCCCACTTATATAGCCATTTCTCCTTAATTGTTTGACGTCGGCGCTCCTCCAACGATGGCAACACGTCGGCGAATGAATTCTTTATGTGCGTCGCTTAAGGGTTAAAAGACCCTTTAATAATAATTAAAATAATAATTATTATTATTTTATTAATAATAAATTAAACTTAGACCTTTGTCAAAGGTTTGAGTTAATTTAATTATTAATAATAAACATGGACCTTCAAGGTTTTTCAAGAAGTAAAAACCTTTGCATTAAGTTAAGCTTGGTTTTAATAAAAACCCTTAATGAGTCCAAATGGTTTTAAGAAAAACCTTTAACCTTGTCACCATGGTTTTAATAAAAACCCTTTAACATTATGAAGCTTCTCAAGATATTTTTGACATCACACTCTTTTTGATATCAACACAAAAATGCCTTTTGACATCAATGACAACTTATACACTTGAGCAAAGGCAATGTACCCAAAGTACCCAAAATTGCCAACAATTATGTTGATGTTCAATGTACAGATGAGGATAAAGAAAAATTGAAATATATAATTGGATAGCCTATAGAAGTAATTCAACTTAAAAAAATAAAATCCCAAAGGGGTTAGTTTCTTTAGAAAGCCTATTTTATGACATTTTCAAAACATATAAACCACTCCTTAAATAAATAGAGGTTGATGACATAAACATTGGAACAAAAGAAGAACCTAGAATAGTCAAAGTTGATAAAGCTTTGCCAAAATAAGAAAAGGAATAATACATAAACTTTATAAAAGAAAATAAGGATTCATTTGGTTGGAGTTATGAAGATTTAAAGACATTCAAAACTAATGTCATGATTCATATCATCCCTCTCAAAGAAGATGCAAAGCCATTTAGGAAAAAACAGAGGAAATTCAACCCCAATTTGTATCCATTCATGCAAAAATAGTAAGAAAGTAAAATTTTCTTCTTGGATATAAAATATAGTACTAGTAAGGAAAAAAAATGGAGAAATCAGACTTTGTGTTGACTTTCAAAACTTGAATAAAAGTTCACTCAAAGATAACTACACTCTATCCAATATGGGGAAACTTTTGCAAGTTGTAATGGGCTCATCGAGGATGTCATTACTAGATGGATTCTCAAGGTATAACTAGATTGAAGTAAATCTTGAAGACATACATAAAACTACCTTCACTACCCATTGGGAAACCTTTGAATACCTAAGAATATCATTTGGATTAATGAATGCGGGAGCAACATTCGATAGGACAATGAACTTTATATTTAAGGGTCTAATATTCAAGATAGTTGTTGTCTAATTAGATGACAACAATATTTTTGAAAAAATTAGAAGATTATATTGAACATTTAGCCACAATATTTGCTAGATGCAAAGAATATGGGATATCCTCAAACTCAAAAAAGTGTATATTCAAAGCAATATAAGGTAAATTTTTGGTACATATAGTGTCAGCAAAATGAATAAGCATTGATCCCTTGAGAGTAGAAGCCATTTTTAAGATACCTCCTCCTAAGAAACTTAAAGGAGTTAGATCATTCTCTAGAAAAATTAATTTTATAAGAAGGTTTGTGCCAAATTTTGTTGAGATAGCCCAACCTAATAAAAACTATATTAAAAATAATCCTGACAGTAAATGGACAGAGGATAAAGAGGCCATAACTACTTCCCTAGTGCTAAACTATCATAATTAATCTAAAAGATTTAACATATACTCATTTAGTTATTATTGTAATCCTTTCCTAAAAGGATGATGAAAATAATGAAATACTCATAGCATTCATGAGTACAAGACTTAAAGGAGCTCAGCTAAGATTCAAGATGATTAAGCTTATGTTATAATACAAGCATTAAAATATTTTAAAGGTATTTTTAGCTTGAACAAGGTTATATGTTGTATTCCTTTCATAGATATAAAATATATTTTCACCCATCCATAACCTATAGGTAGTCCTTCTAGGTGTATGGTCAAGTTACTATAATATGATATAGAGTCTAAAGATGTAAAAATCATTAGAGGATAAGGTTTAACTAATAATATGGCCAAAAAATAAGGGGAAGACATGTATAACATTGACATAGTTGATGAAATACACGATATGAGCAGGACAAACAATGTTGAATAAAAATGGTGTGATGATATCTTAATGTATATTCAAACCCTTTCTTTCCCTAGAGGTATGTTAGCAAGAAAAATAAGGTTAGGTAAACAACATGTGTAGAAATATTATACACAAGAAGGTAAACTCTACTAGAAGCATCTATATGGAGTGTTATTGCTCTATTTATTTGAAAAATAAACCCTTTATGTAATAAAATAATTTCATGATGGATTCTATAGAGTTCACTTTGCACCAAAGGTCACTACAATTAAAATTAAGAGAGCAAGTTATGATTGGCCTAATTTATTCAAGGATGTATGTCATTATGCAATAAGTTATCATAATTTCCAAGTATTCATAGGAAATAAATAATTAGTAGCAATGCCCCTCAAGACGATAATCATAGAAGCACCATTCACTCAATGGGGAATTAAACTCACTGGTGAAATAAACCCAAACTCATAAAGTAGACATAAATGGATCATCATTGCAACAGACTAATTTACCAAGTGGGTGGAAGCAGTCCCTCTAATAAATTCAACAACCAAAGTAGTCATTAATGTTTTAGAGGAAAACATTATAACAAGATTTGGAGTCCCAAAAAAACTAGTGACTGATAATGAAAGTACTTTGTCTCTTATAAAATAATTGAATTTTATGATAAATATAACATTGATCTATATCATTATATAAATTCTTACCCTCAAGACATATATATGACTAATTAAAATATCACTAGGTAAAAATAAAAGGGGTGGGACAGTGAGCTAAAATTTGCTCTATGGGCAAACAAACTATTTCTTTATAGGAATACATATAAAACTCTATATCAAATGGTATTTGAAGAAAAAGCTCTTCTACTTCCTTGAATATAAAGAATAGCCCTATCCTTGTTACTCCAAGATTATGATAATCCTAATGCTTTACAAAGGAGGTCAGATCAAATTGCACATTTACATGAAGAAATAAGAAATGCACTAAACAAAATGGTAGAACAAACTCAAAATATAGCACAAATTTTTAATAAGAAAGCTAAAGGCACGTCATTTTGCAAAGGGGATATAGTCATTTAATGGGACCCCAAAAATGAAATATATAGAGAGAAATTTAAACTTGAACCTAAGTGGTTAGGCCCCTATCAAATAGTTCAAATTTCTCGTCAAAATACTTACAGGTTACAAACCTTGGAAGGTGAACAAATGAAAATTCCAATAAAAGGCCAACACCTAGAACTATATTACCCTATTATGGTGTTAGAATGGAATAAACAAAAAAAAATATTGCTAGTTTTCCAGTTAGAAGAATTTTTATTTGTGTCATTTTCATTTTGTTTTCAATGATATTAGAGTGCTAGAGTGTTGTAAATTTTCTTGTCAATGTTTGTGTTGTCTACCTTGTTGGAACTTATTCTTAGTTACCCAAGAAAGTAAGATTTGGATAAAAGACAAATGTTGTTGATAACTTATAGAGTTGGATATTTAGTAATCATCTCATAGTGTTGGAACCAACACAGATGATATTAGAAATATTGCCATATCATGCCAAATCTTCACATTTATCACTATTTTAATAGATATTTCAGGGTCATAAGTATGAGGTCATCCTTGGTAGAACAATTAGTCCAAAAATAATTACACTCATTTCTTTAGTATTACAAATCCTAAACCTAGAAAAAACTCTCTAGAATATTTACAATCTATCAAAATTATTCTTAATCAAGAAGAAAAATATTAATAATGCAAATTGAACAACTGCTTGGGCTATCTGGATAACCTCTACCAAGGCTAAAAATCCTTGATTGGAAGTAGAGTAGGTCCAAAGAGAAATTATTATTAAATTGAATTGAATAAATAAATAGTACATAGTAGCCTGAGAATAGCCTATAAGTTATGAAACCACCTAGGCACCAAATAGAATTAGTTATAACAATATAACCAAATACCCTATAATGGAATAACTTAACATAGTTATGCTAACATCCCCCCTTTATTACATTATTTTGCAATACATAAAGAGCTACGAAACAATTCAAATTTGACACGTGCAAGTGCCTTAGTGAAAATATATGCAACTTGAGCATTAGTGGAGAGGTACTAAAGCTGAATTCGATGCCAGAGAACTTTATCTCGAATTATGTGACATTGTGTGTCAATGTGCTTGGTTTTCTCATGATGCATTGGATTCTTAACAAGGTTCAAAACACCCTGGTTGTCGCAGAACAAGTGTATTGGAGATTTTTATGGATGACCCATACTTGTAAAAATGTGATGCAACCATATCACTTCGCACATAGTTTCACATACGGTGAGATACTCTGCCTCTGTAGATGAGATAGAAACCACCTATTGCTTCTTATTGTGCCAAGAGATAGGACCAGATCCAAGATGAAATATATATCCACAAGTTGACTTACGATCATCATATGACCCGACATAATCAGATTTTGTGTATCCTTGGAAGAATAATTTATCATTCCTCTTGTATTCTAGGCCATATTCCATTGTGCCATGAACATAGTGAAGAAAATTTTACTGCTTTCCAGTGAGTAGTGTTAGTTTCCTACATGAACCTCAAAATATTGTTGACAACAAATATGATATCTAGCCTAGTATTAGTCAGATATATGAGACTCCCAATTAGCTATCGATATAGAGTACCATCTACCTAAGGTGAATCATCGTATCATGATAACTGAAGCCTTGATTCCATCGGAGTTGTCATTGGCTTACAATTAGTCATACGATATTTCTCTAATAGTGTCTTGGCATAATTTTTTTGAGTCACTTTGATGTAATGCTCATTATAGCAGTTTGATATCTGTCATCTCAAAATATTTACACAAGTCTCTTTTTATAGCAGAGATCATAGTTTTTGAACTCCCTATAATGAGTATATCATCAACATAGAGTACAAGCAACACTATCTCAGAACCTTGTTTCTTGAAATAGAGGTTTGCATCTAACAAAAATCTCTTAAATCCATGCTTAGTAGGTGATTATCAATTTTTATATACCAAGCTTGAGGAGCTTATTTTAAACCATATAAGGATTTGATCAACTTGCACACTTTCTACTCTTGGCCTTCCACTTCAAATACTTTAGGTTGAGTCATGTAGACTTCCTCTTAGATATCACCATTCAGAAAACACTCTTGACATCCATTTGGTGAAATTTCCATCCATATTGTGTTGCCATAACACAAAGAACTCAAATGGTAGTCATCCAAGCAGTAGGTACACAAGTTTCCTCATAGTCAATGCCTTCCTTTTGCACATAGCTATTTTTAACAAGATGGGCCTTATGCTTATAAATTGTCCCATATGCCTTGTACTTGACTTTGTACACCCATTTGCAACCAATGGGCTTCTTTCCATGTGGAAGATTGACAAGCTCCCAAGTTTTGTTCATTTTTAGAGACTTATACTCAGCATCCATAGTAGCCTTCCATTGTGGCTTACTAAGGGCATCTTGTACTGGAATAGGTTCATGTTCATTCATTGAAGATATAAACACCATATCATCATCTATATCCATATCCTCTATTTCTCTCTCTGGATCTACAAAAATTTCCTCAAAGGATTGACAAATATCATAAACCTCAGTAGTCTCTAATGCTGCTCTTTGTTGTCGATCCATGCTGCGAGTACAAGGTCTATGCAAAGTCAAATCTGGTGGAGTGGATAACTTGGAGTCTTTGATTGTACTTGTATACCATTTTGGATTCTTCTTCTATGGTGATGAAGAAGATGAAGAAGTAGAAGGACCTCCAGTATTTGGTGATGAAGGAGACTTCTCAACTTTGGATTCCACAAGATCTAGGTATACATTAGATGTGCTTTATGATGTGAAAGCCTCATCAAAAACAACATCTCTACTGACATGAATATTTATGGTCAAAGTATAAATTAAATGATAGCCCTTAGAGTGCTCATCATAGCCAAGAATAATACACTTCAATATCTTCTCATCAAGCTTCTTCCTTTTCTCTTTCGGTATGTGCATGAAAGCTTTACATCAAAAAATACGAAGATGAGAGATGGAGGGTTTTTGACCACTCCATGCTTCTTGTGAAGTCATTAATTTTAGGACCTTTGTGGCTAACCTATTCAATAGATATATGTTAGTCTCACAATGACACTGAGATGGGGGGTGAATCAGTGTAGCTCTTTAAAACTTAAATCTTCAACTCTTAAAGCTGAAATAATGAAAACTTAAAACCAAATAAAGCAATTATAATAAGAGAACATCACACAACACAAGATGTACCGAGGTTCACCGATTTGGATACTCCTCAAAATGACTGTTTGGACTCCCATACAAATACAGCCTTTACAAAGCACTAAATTTACAATCAATTTACCAGCACCCACTTGAAGGAGCACCAACCCCTGATTTATCTGTACCAACAGAAAGCAGCACCAACCCCTGATTTACTAGCACCAACTGGAAGGAGCACCAACCCCTGATTTACCAACACCAACTAGAAGGAGCACCAACCCATAATTTATCTGCACCAACAAAAAGGAGCACCAACCCCTGATTTACCAGCACCAACTGGAAGGAGCACCAACCCCTAATTTATCTGCACCAACAAAAAGGAGCACCAACCCCTGATTTACCAGCACCAACCCCTAATTTATCTGCACTAATAGAAAGGAGCACCAACCCTTGATTTACCAGCACCAAATGGAAGGAGCACCAACCCCTAATGCCAAGCACCAACTTGGACTTCAATTTTGAACTAGAAGATTGACATAAAAATGCCTTCACTTTTACAAGACCCTAACTGGTCTATTGCTTACCCAACATCTCCTGCAATTCACAAAACACACACCCTTCTCGCTCACCTATCGCGTGCCTCTCACTCTCCTCTCGTGCTCCTCTTATGCGCTTCACTGAATAAAGTCCCCAATTAAATTATCCAAGCAACACTCCTTTTATAACCATCTTTTCTCTTTGTAACTCCAGTTGTAACTCCTTCTTTCATATTTTCATATGCCACTTGTCAATTTTAACTACTTCTTTATGTAACTCCTTTTGTATATATTTAGAAGGCAATTCATCAAACACGTCACATGCAAATAATTGACACCATATTATCATATGCCACTTGTCAATTGTAACTCCTTCTTTATGTAACTCCCTTTGTATATTTTGAGAAGGCATTTCGTCAAACATGTCACATGCAAATAATTGACACCATATTCTCCTACCATGATTGTTCGTCTTCTCGATCATGACTGTTCATTTTCTCCTTCGATGACTATTCATTTTCTCTTTGCATGTCTGTTCGTTTTCTCTTTGCATGACTGTTTGTTTTCTCTTTCAATGACTGTTCAATTTATTTTCCCTTGTGCATGCATTTTTTTCTCCTTCGATAACTGTTCATTTTATCCTTCATGACTGTTTGTTTTCTTTTCCCTTATCCATGCATGTGTTTTGGTTTCCAAAAAAGAAAAGGCTTTTCATTTCTATTTTGAGGCCCTTCTTGAGTCGCGAAAATGCAACATGTCACGATATCGCGACACTTTTGTTTCTCTTCCTGCTTGGCCTTTTTGAGTCATGAAAATGCAACATGTCACGATATTGTGACACTTTTTTTCTCTTCCTACCTGGCCTTTTCGAGTCGTGAAAATGCGACATGTCACGATATCGTGACACTTTTGTTTCTCTGCCTACCTGCCCTTTTTGAGTCATGAAAATACGACATGTCGCGATATCGTGACACTTTTTCTTTCTCTGTCTGCCTGCCCTTTTTGAGTCACAAAAATGTGACATGTCACGATATCATGACACTTTTTATTTCTCCGCTTGCCTACTCTTTTTTAGTCGTAAAAATACGACATGTCGCGATATCGCGACACTTTTTCTTTCTCTGCCTGGCTACCCTTTTTGAGTCACAAAAATGTGACATGTCACGATATCGCGACACTTTTTCCTTCTTGCTCTTTCTCCTTGCTTTGGCCCATGAAAATACAACATGTCGCGATATCGTGACACTTTTTCTCCTTGCTCTTTCTCTTTGCTTCGGCCCACGAAAATACATGTCGCGATATCGCGACACTTTTTCTCCTTGCTCTTTCTCTTTGCTTTGGCCCACAAAAATACATGTCGCGATATCGTGACACTTTTTCTCCTTGCTCTTTCTCTTTGCTTTGGCCCCCAAAAATACAACATGTCGCGATATCGTGACACTTTTTCTCCTTGCTCTTTCTCTTAGCTTTGGCCCGCGAAAATATCATATGTCGCAATATTGCGACACTTTTTCTCCCTACATTTTCTCTTCTCTTTTGGCTGCAAAAATGCAACATGTCATGATATCGCAACACTTTTTCTCCTTGCATTTTCTCCTCTTTTGGTCACAAAAAAGCAACATGTCGCGATATCATGACACTTTTTTTCTTTGTGTTGTTTTGCTTTTTCTTTGATCTTTAGCGTATGGGCCACTTCGGTATTCATGGACAACCTGTAACAACTTTACCCAAACATCAAAAACATCCTCATGAGCATTTAACATCATTGTACATACTCTGAGTAACCTCTGAACTCCTATCCACTGCATCAACCGATCTTTTTGATTGTGTTGACAATAATGACAATACTGTCACTACACCTTGCTCAACAATCTCCCCCTTTGGAATTGTTGGCAACACACGTGCAATTTTCTGTAACTCTTCTCCCCCTTTGACAAAAATATCAAAGGGTTACTACAAACTCCCCCTGAGTCCATGCACAACATTCTCAGGCAAAAATTATTATACTTAGAAAAAATCACAAACATGAGAAAAAATATAAACAAATACACAAATGCTCCCCATGAGAATGTGGTCCCGATAGCTAGTCAATTCTTGGGAAGCATGACAACTCCCAATTTATTGTGAAGATACACAAAGACTTCCTTGGGAAACGGTTTTGTGAAGATATCCGCTACTTGCTCTATTTTTGGAGCAAAATCCAACTTAACCTCACCTTCCGTAACTTTCTCCTATGTATAGCATGTTGTCACTGCAATATATTATGCCTCTGCTATGGATAAGGAGATTGAATCTTGTTTCTTACTGTTCCATGTGACCAACCTGTCTCCAAGATAGAACACACCTCCACTGGTTCTCTTTCTGTCATCTACACATCCTTGCTCAACTTGCAACCTGTCCTCATGGGAGTGCTAACTAGCTTACAATCCTCCATTGTGAAATTTTTAGCATCTCTTTCACTAAACCAAATTATCAGAACTGTTATAATCCATAACTTTGAACAATGGCAGTAAGAACCATCAAAAGTAAAACACTGATATATAGCAATACTACCAATGGTGACAACTCTCAATTTAATCACCACCCTTCATGGTACCTCCACAAACAACTACATGAACTGAAACACATTTTGACAACTATACGACAACTCCCCCTACCTACTTGCCTTTCATCCTTAGATAACCAAACAAATACATAGGAGCAAAAATAAACTTTAATATTGCTCCCCCTGAGGATGTGCTACCTGGAGTTTCTTAGTGCAATAGAGGAGTAGTCTCCTTCAGTCCAAGGAGACATGATTTCCTCTCTTCTTTCTTTCTCCAATATTTCTTGAACTTGGGCTGAAGGTTTTCAACTACATCCCTATTTTGAACATTTTCGTGAACTTGAACATTTCTCTTGGGTGGTTTTCTCTTGGGCATCCTTGATGGATGATTATTTTCCTTTCTTTGATGCACATGATTTCTTCCCTATCTGTGTTGCATTATTTGTGTCTGATGAAATCTACTATCTTGCCTTAGATTAGATACAAAAGTTCTTGGATAAAACCTTGCTATGTGCCCATGACCATTACATTTAAAACATTGCACATGGTGTTCAATCGGAATAACAAATGTATTTCTACCAGCATAACTCTTTGATCTATTATTCAATCCACAATAAATTGCCTTGTGACCATAATGGTTGCATCTAAAACAATAGCCATTAAAAGCATTATTATGAATAAAGTGAGAGTGATAGAACCTCTTTTTTTGTGGTTGCTTTGATGTAGATCTCCTTTGAGATTTTCTTCCTTTTAAGGATTCAGCTTCAAGATTTTCTTGCTTTGATCCTTCAGTAGTGGACTTCTTCTCTACAGATTTAGAATATGAAGGTTTTTTAGCTTCACATCCAAGACCAAGCTTACACATGGGGCTTCTTTGTTGCCTTATCATTTTATCTAGCAGCTCTGTGCTCTTCTCAAATTTGAGATTTGTATTGGCCTCCTCTAGTTGTTTCCTCAATAAAACAATCTCCTCTTCTTGTTTGTAGCAAAAAATATCTTTCTCATTGGTCTGTGACTTGAGAGTTTCTTCAATCCTTTTGGACTCTTCTACTTGTAGATTTAGATCATTAATAAATTTGTTAGATTTCTCTTCATGTTTGCTATATACATCACCTTTATCATCCAGGTGTGACTTCAAGGCTTCTTCTATTTTCTTGGATTTATGAATTTGTAAAAAGATATCTTCAATATTATCCCCCTATTCTTCCAACTTCTTTGACAGTATTTTGTTCTTTTTCCTTTCTAAACCCAACTCTTAAAGTGCAGTGATCAACTCACCTTCTAGATCTACTTCAACCTCTAGGTTTTCATCACATACTTGTTATTTTTCTATTTTTTCTTCTTTGAGTGCCATAAAAAGAGCTTCACCTGTTTCCTTTTCAGAATCCTCACCTATGACTATCTTCTGATGAACTGACATTCTTGGAGATGAACCTTTTCTTCTTGAAGTTGCCTTTTTTGAAATTTGTTTTTTCCTTCTAGTCACTTCTTTCTTGGTGCGATCCTTCATCACTTTTTTTCTTCTTATTAAGTAGACATTTAGCTACAAGATGCCCAACACCTCCACAATTGAAATATTTAAACGATAACTTTCCTCTGTATTTTTCTTTTCTAATTTTTAGTTTTCGAACAAAGTTTGCTTCCATTTCATCTTATGTATCTTCTTCCTCAAATTCTTGTTTTGCTTTCATATTTTTATGGTCTTTAAAAGTAGCTTCTCTATCTTTGGGTTTATATTTTCTTATTATGCAGTCAAAGAACCATGCATCTCATCCATACTAAAATAATTTAGATCTTTAGCTTCTTCTATAGCTAAAACTTTAGAATTAAATATTTGGGGAAGAGATCTTAATACCTTTTTCATGATGATAGAATCTTCGATTTCCTTGCCGAGTCCTCTAATCGCATTAATGAGTTCATTAACTCTCAGTATATATGCCTCTATGTTCTCATCATCATTCATATTTAATACTTCGAACTGAGCTCAATGTGTTTGTAACTTGGCCTCCTTGATCTTATCGTCTCCTTCATGAATGCTCCTTAGTTTATCCCATATTTATTTTTTCATTTTATAAATCATAATTTTTACTAGTTCACTGTCCACTAATCCGCACATGATAGCATTCTTTGCTTTTGAGTTATTCTCAAACAATTTCTTACCGAAAACATCGGTTGGAGAAGTGGTGGGTATTGTGTATCCACTATCTATTAAATCCCAAATGTCGTATCCCAAAGCACAAATATATGTCTGCATCCTGAGTCTCCAAAATGTGTAATTAGTTTGGTCCAAAAATGGTGCTTTGTTTGATGAGAAGCCTTCACCACCTGCCATTGCGTCACTTACAAGATCACCCTAGCCGATTAAGCTTATTCAGGAACTTGGCTCTGATACCAATTATTAGTCTCACAATGACAATGATAGGGGAGGGTGAATCAGTGTAGCTCTTTAAAACTTAAATCTTCAACTATTAAAGCCAAAATAATGAAAACTTAAAACAAAATAAAGCAATTATAAGAGAACATCACACAACACAAGATGTACCGAGGTTCACCGATTTGGCTACTCCTCAAAATGACTGTTTGGACTCCCATCCAAATATAGCCTTTGCAAAGCACTAACTTTACAATCAATTTACCAGCACCCACTAGAAGGAACACCAACCCCTAATTTCTCTGTACCAATAGAAAGGAGCACCAACCCCTAATTTACCAGCACCAACTGGAAGGAGCACCAACCCCTGATTTACCAGCACCAATTGGAAGGAGCACCAACCCCTAATTTATCTGCATCAACAGAAAGGAGCACCAACCCCTAATTTACCAGCACCAAATGGAAGGAGCACCAACCCTTGATTTACCAGCACCAACTGGAAGGAGCACCAACCCATAATTTATCTGCACCAATAGAAAGGAGCACCAACCCCTGATTTACCAGCACCAACTGGAAGGAGCACCAACCCCTAATTTATCTACACTAACAGAAAGGAGCACCAACCCCTGATTTACCAGCATCAATTGGAAGGAGAACCAACCCCTGATTTACTAGCAACAACTAGAAGGAGCACCAACCCCTAATTCCAAGCACCAAATTGGACTTCAATTTTGAACTAGAATATTGACATAAAAATGCCTTCACTTTTACAAGACCCTGATCGGTCTATTGCTTACCCAAAATTTCCCACAATTCACAAAACACACACCCTTCTCGCTCACCTATCGCGTGCCTCTCGCTCTCCTCTCGTGCTCCTCTTGCGCACTTCACCGAATAAAGTCCCCAATTAAATTCTCCAAGCAACACTCATTTTATAACCATCTTTTCTCTTTGTAACTCTAGTTGTAACTCCTTTCATATTTTCATATGCCACTTGTCAACTGTAACTGCTTCTTTATGTAACTCCTTTTGTATATATTTATAAGGCAATTCGTCAAACACGTCACATGCAAATAATTGACACCATATTCTGATATGCCACTTGTCAATTGTAACTCCTTCTTTATGTAACTCCTTTTTTATATTTTGAGAAGGCATTTTGTCAAACACGTCACATGCAAATAATTGATACCATATTCTCCTACCATGACTATTCATCTTCTCGGTCATGACTATTCATTTTCTCCTTCGATGACTATTCATTTTCTCTTTGCATGTCTATTCATTTTCTCTTTGCATGACTGTTTGTTTTCTCTTTTGATGACTGTTCGTTTTCTTTTCCCTTGTGCATGCATTTGTTTTCTCCTTCGATAATTGTTCGTTTTCTCCTTCATGACTGTTCATTTTCTTTTCCCTTATCCATGCATGTGTTTTGGTTTCCAAAAAAGAAAAGGCTTTTTGTTTCTATTTTGAGGCCCTTCTTGAGTCGCAAAAATGCGACATGTCACGATATCGTGACACTTTTGTTTCTCTTCCTGCCTGGCCTTTTCGAGTCACAAAAATGTGACATGTCGTGATATCGCGACACTTTTGTTTCTCTTCCTTCCTGGCCTTTTCGAGTTGTGAAAATGCGACATGTCGCGATATCACGAAACTTTTGTTTCTCTGCCAGCCTACCCTTTTTGAGTCACAAAAATGTGGCATGTCGTGATATCGTGACACTTTTTCTTTCTCTGCCTGCCTGCCCTTTTTGAGTCGCAAAAATGTGACATGTCGCGATATCGCGACACTTTTTCTTTCTTTGCCTGCCTGCTCTTTTGAGTCGCAAAAATGCAACATGTCACGATATCGCGACACTTTTTCTTTCTCTGCTTGGCTGCCCTTTTTGAGTCACGAAAATGAGACATGTCACGATATCACGACACTTTTTCCTTCTTGATATTTCTCCTTGCTTTGGCCCATGAAAATACATGTCGCGATATCATGACACTTTTTCTCCTTCCTCTTTATTTTTTTTTCGGCCCGCGAAAATACAACATGTCACGATATCGTGAAACTTTTTCTCCTTGCTCTTTCTCTTTGCTTTGGCCCGCGAAAATACATCATGTCGTGATATCGCGACACTTTTTCTCCTTGCTCTTTCTCTTTGCTTTGGCCCCCGAAAATACAATATGTCACAATATCGCGACACTTTTTCTCCTTGCTTTTTCTCTTAGCTTTGGCCCATGAAAATACCACATGTCGTGATATCATGAAACTTTTTCTCCTTGCATTTTCTCTTATATTTTGGCCACGAAAATGCAACATGTCACGATATCACGAAACTTTTTCTCCTTGCATTTTCTCTTCTCTTTTGGCCGTGAAAATGCAACATGTCACGATATCGTGACACTTTTTTTTCTTTGCGTTGTTTTGCTTTTTCTTTGATCTTTAGCATATGGGCCACTTCGGTCTTCATGGAAAACCTATAACAACTTTACCCAAACATCAAAAACATCCTCATGAGCATTTAACATCACTGTACATACTCTGAGTAACCTCTGAACTCCTATCCACTACATCAACCAATATTTTTGACTGTGTTGACAACAATGACAATACTGTCGCTGCACCTTGCTCAATAATATATTGCAGTGGTGACAACTTTTGCTCAATATTTTTGCCCAAGTCTAGCTCCTATGAGCATACAATGAACCATTTCCATGATAGAACGGTTCCTCCTCTAAGAAACTCCATTTTTCTGAGGAGTGTAAGTAGTAGTCAACTGTCTTGTGATCCCATGTACAATCAATAATGCATAAAACTCTTTAGAGGTAAACTCTCCCCCTCGATCTAAGTGGAGGATTTTTATAGAAGTCCCTGATTCCTTCTCAATAAATTTATTGAATTGCTAGAATAAACCAAAGGCCTCAAATTTTAGTTGGAGAAAGAAAACCCACATATTTCATGAGTAGTCATCCACAAACAGGTAAAAATACCTCTTCCCCCCACAACTAATTGGTGTGAAAGGACCGTACAAATCAATGTGAATCAACTCCAGTGGTTTATTTGCTCTTGTAGAGCTCTTCTCAAAAAGTATTCTATATAGATTGCCTACCAAGCAGTTAGAGCACACTATAAATATGGAAGAAAGGGAAGGAATACCCTTTACCATCTCATACTTACTTAGCTCAAGTAGCCAGAACTAAGATACCCATATATCTTGTGCCATAGCGAAGTTTCCTCATTTGTAGAGACTTTCATGGCAACATGGGGAGTATATATAGCATCTAAGGCAAATAATACATGCTTATATGAATATTTTTCAATGTGCTTACCCCTCTTGGTAATAGAAAAACACTTCTTGCCATCCTCAACATGAAAGTTTACAACCATATCCTTATCCAAAATTTGTGTGACTGACAATAAATTGTTCGCCAATCCTAGAACATAGATGACTTTGTCAATATGACACTTGCCATCATGAAGAGTGACTAAAATTGTACCTTCTCCCTGAACCTTATAGGTTTTATCCTCAACAATAGTGACAGGTTTGCCCTCTTTGGCCTCAAATGATTCAAACCATGATTTATCACCAGTCATGTGCTTACTAGTGCCAGAATCGACATACCATATAGGATCCTTTTGCTTGGAGGTTGTGGTAGTCATGAGCACCTTGTGTGCCTACTTAGAATATGAGTTAGATTATTCAATAACAACATTCACCTTAGGTTTCTTGTTATTATTTTGTGGTTTGTTCCAGCCTTTTTGTTTAGGTTGTTTATTCTTGTGCCAACATTTTTTTGTATCATGATTATCTTTGTCACAGATTTTGCAATATCTCTTCAATTATTGAGGTTGTTTAACTTTTGAATATTTATGATAATTCCCTCCTTTCTAAAAATTACCATTCTTATTAGGAACCTTCCTATTGGAGTATAGGGTTGTATTAGAAGAATCATCTCTTTGTGTTGAGCAAGGTGTTGCAAGAAGGTTGTCATTGTTGTCAACATAGGCAGTTAGATCCAAGGATGCAGTGGGTAGACAGATCAGAAGTCATTCAGATGCAGAAGATAGAAAAAATTCGAAGAAAAAGACAAGTTAGAAAACTGTCGCGATATCGCGACATGTTTTCTGTCGCGATTTCGTGACAAGTCGGAGGAGAGAGAAAGCACAGCCAAAAATGTCGCGATATCGCGACAAGTCGGAGGAGAGAGAAGGCGCAATCGAAAATGTCGCGATATCGCGACAAGTCGGAGGAGAGAGAAGGCGCAATCAAAAATGTCATGATTTCGCGACAAGTCGGAGGAGAGAGAAGGCGCAATTGAAAATGTCGCGATATCGCGACAAGTCGGAAGAGAGAGAAGGCGCAATCAAAAATGTCACGATTTCGTGACAAGTCGAAGGAGAGAGAAGGCATAGTTGAAAATGTCACGATTTCGTGACAAGTCGAAAGAGAGAAGGCGCAAGGCAAACTGTCGCGATTTCGCGACATGTCGGAGGCCAAGAAGCTAAGTTGAGAAACTGTAGCGATTTCGCTACATGTTGAATTTTCGCGGGCAGAAGCAGGGAGAAAGTGTTAAGTAAAAAGGATGTAGCGATTTCGCTACGAGTTGCAAAGGCGCAAAGTAAAGGTGTAGCGATTTCGCTACGAGTTGCAAAGGCACAAAGTAAAGGTGTAGCGATTTCGCTACGGGTAAAAGTTGCGCAAAACAAAGGTGTAGCGATTTCGCTACAAGGTGAAAATACTCAACACGAAGGTGTAGCGATTTCGCTACAAGTCTGAAGGGCAGAACTCAAAGGTGCAGCGATTATGCTTCAAGTCGAAAGTGTAAGGCACAAAAGTGTAGCGATTTCGCTACGAGTCAATATTTCACGGGTAAAAGCAAAGTTGAAAGCACAAGGCACTAAGTTGTAGCGATTTCGCTACTGAATGAAGCACAAAATGTACGGAAGCCGAAAGCGTCGCGATTTCACGACAAAGATGAAGATGACGCCAGCGAAAGCTGAAAGTGTCACGATTTCGTGACAGGTTGCAAGAAAAGCCGCCAGAAGCCGAAAGCGTCGCGATTTCATGACAAGAATGAGGATGACAGCAAAAGCTGAAAGTGTCACGATTTCAGCGAGGATGCAAGAAAAGCCGAAGCAAGCGATTTCGCGACAAGATTGAGGATGACGTCAGCAACTGATCAAAGTGTCACGATTTCACGACAAGAATGGTAGTGAAGCATTCAAAGGCCAAAAGGGTCACGATTTCGCGACAACAAGGTCGAGGAGGCGTACGGACACAAAAAGTGTCGCGATATCGCGACGTGTTGCTATTTCATGGAAATAAGCTACAGGAAGGAGAAGAAGGTGGCAGAGGAGTTTGAGGCCGACAAGTTTGAATCGAGGCCGACGGTTTTTAGGGTTTGAAGCCGACATTGTCAAGGGTTTTACAGTGGACGTCGTTAGGGTTTTAAAGCCGACATTTGCTAGGGTTTTACAGCGGACATCCTTAAGGTTTTAAAGCCGACATTTGCTAGGGTTTTACAGCGGACGTCTTTAGGGTTTCAAAGCCGACATTTGCTAGGGTTTTACAGCGGACGTCTTTAGGGTTTCAAAGCCGACATTTGCTAGGGTTTTACGATGGGCGTTTTTAGGGTTTCAAAGCCAACAATCACAAAGTTTAAGCAGCCAAAAAAATTCTAGGGTTTGATGTTGACATCATTAGGGTTTGCAGCCGACGTCTTTGATTTACAGCCGAATATGTTTGATGTTGAATTCTCTTCTATAAAAAGGGGGCTGTTGCGAGGTTAAAAAGGGTGAGAAGTGTGAAATGTGCGAAACAAGTTCGCGTCAAGCAGAGAGCAAGTCGTTTCGATCCAGAGAGTGAGCAAAGTGATAGTTCTTTGGAGTTGCAGTAAAGAGAGCGTAGCAATGAGATAATGTGCGAGTGCGAGGAGCGTGATTGCATGAAGTTCGGTCAAGAAGAATGCAAAGTCGTAACTCGAATCTGTAGATCGTGATTGCATGAAGTTCAGTCGAGTAGAGTGCAAAGTCGTAGTTCGGATCTGCAGATCGTGAATGCATGGATGACAGTGCGAAGAGTTTTACGCAGAAGCAGAATGCAAAAAAATAGCAGACTATAAGGAATAAAGTTTTATTGTATCATTTTGATTATCTTTATTATTCTCCAAGTTGCAGCTTGGTATAAGGGGTTGGTGCCTCTTTCCAGTAGGTGCTGGAAAAATAGGAGTTGGTGCTCCATTCTGTTGAAGCAGATAAAGCTAAGGGGTTGGTGCTCCTTCCTTGGTTTCTTGGTAAAGGATTATGTAAAGTTGTAGCTTTGCATTGACTGGATTTGGATGGTAGTCCAAGCAGTCCTTTTTGAGGAGTAGCCACATTGGTGAACCTCGTTAAAATTGTTGTGTTATGTGTGATGCTTTCTTGATGCGTTTAGTATCTCTTTTATCTGCTTTAAACTACTGCTGGATTTAAAATCATATGTTTTAGAAATTTTAAAGAACACACTGATTCACCCCCCCTCTCAGTGTCATTGTGATTACAACAATTGGTATCAGAGCCAAGTACCTGAACAAGCTTAAACAACTAAGGTGATCTTGGAAGTTACGCAATGGCAAGTGGTGAAGGTTTCTCCTCGAACAAAGCACCATTGTTTGATGGGACTAACTATGCGTTCTAGAAAATTAGAATGCAGACATATCTCAGTGCTTTGGGTTTTGACATCTGGGGTGCAGTAGTTAATGGTTACAAAGCTCCTGCCACCGCTCCAATAGACACGGCTGGTAAAAAGGCATTTGAATATGATTCAAAAGCAAAAAATGCCATCATGTGTGGACTAGTGGACAAGTGAGCTAGTCAAGGTCATAAATTGTGAATCAAGCAAAAGATATATGGGATAAACTAGAGAACATCCATGAAGGAGATGATAGGATCAAGGAGGCCAAGCTTCAAGCACATCGAGCTCAATACGAATCTTTAAAGATGGACAATGATGAGAACATAGAGACCTTCATGCAAAGAGTCAATGGGATCACCAATTCAATCAGAGGTCTCGATGAAGAATTAACCGATGCTGCTATCGTGAAAAAGGTATTAAGATCGCTCCCTCCTAGATTTGATTCTAAAGTCTCTGCCATAGAAGAAGCCAAAGATCTAAATAGTTTTAGTATGGATGAGATGCATGGTTCTTTGACTACTTTTGAAATGAGAATAGGAAGGTCTAATCCCACAGACAGAGAAGCAACTTTCAAAGCCCTAAAAGGCAAAAGCACAAAACAAGAGTCTGAAGAAGAGGATGCTTCAGATGAAATGGAAGCAAATTTTGTCAGAAAGTTGAGAAAAGGAAAAGGAAAATACAAAGGAAAGCTACCTTTTAAATGTTTCAATTGTGGAGGCATTGGACACTTTGCTATCAAATGTCCTCTCCATGACAAGAACAAAGGTGAAGAAACTCAGCATCAAGAAAGAAGTGAATGGAGGAAGAAAACTAACTTCAGAAAAGGCAATTTCAAAAAGAAAAGCTTTATCTCCCGAAATGCAGAATCTTCTGAGGACAGTTCTAGTGAAGACTCTGAAGAAGGAACAGGTGAGGCTCTCTTTATGGCGTTTGAAGTAGAAGAATCAGAAGAGGCAGAAAACACACAAAAGAGAGAAGGAATGAACTCTGAAGTATCTATTGAAATAGGTGAGGCTGAAGTTGATTTAGAAGGTGAGCTGGTTTCTGCTCTTATAGAATGGAAATCTGAGAAAAGAAAGAATAAAAAATTGTTAAGGAAGCTTGAGGATGCAAATGATATTATAGCCAGTCTAAAGACACAGACAGAAGAGTACAAGAAAATGTCCGAAGATCTTGAAGTACAGGTAACCATGAAGATAGATTACTGTTGCAAATTGGAAGAAGAAAATGTTAGTCTTCGAATACAGATACAAGAGCTGGATCAAAAAATCAGCTGTCATTTAAAACGTGATGAAAGTTCGATGAAGCTGGACAAAATCCTAAGCAATCAAAGACCCACAGGTATCAAATTCGGTCTAGGTTTTACTGAAGGAGAATCATCAAGTGGACCAAAGGCAAGCAATGTTGAAAGTGAAAAGAGTAAAGACAAGAAACAGGCTGTGGAAAGAAAAACAAATCAGGCAAAAGAAAGTTGTAATGCCAGTCCTGAAATAGCAGCTGACATTGATGGCTTCACCAAGGTCACACATCAGAAGAAAAGAAGATCTAAGGCTCCTGCAACAACTTGGCCAAGACCATCTTTCAGGTTCAATCATTATTTCTATGGTTTCTATTTTAAATGTAATGGTTATGGGCATAAAATTGTTGACTGCAAGTACAATATAGGTTCAAGAAGTTTCACTAGTAGAAATGCTTTTGCTCCTCTAATGAGTTATGCAGTAGAATGCTTTAAGTGTCACAACTTTGGGCATATTGCCAGAAACTGTCGTAGTATTTCTGTTCCATATCAATCTCAGAAAAGAAGAACTCAACCATATAGGGCAAAACAAAATAGAATTTCTTCTGAAGGATATGTGCAAGAGTCTGAAAAGGGGAAATCCCAACTAGAACCCAACACCACAGTTAAAACAGAATGGAAACAAAAAGAACATCTCAGGAAAGAACAGGAATCTTTAATAGTGCAGACAACCTTTAGAGCTCAGAATAAATATGTACCGTGGATTCTTGACAGTGGTTGCTCAAGTCATATGACAGGTGATAAACAGAAATTTGAAAATCTACAGAAATATGAGGGTGGTTCTGTGAAGTTCGGCAATAATGATGGAGCCAAAATAATAGGTAAAGGATCGGTCAAAATTAGTGAAGGGAAAATCAAGTCAGAAGAAGTTTTATATGTGGATGGTTTGAAACATAACCTGTTAAGTGTGAGTCAAATCTGTGATAAAGGACATGAAGTGGTTTTCAAGAAGCAGGGTTGTGAAGTCAGAAAAATAAACAACGGGAAATTGATAGCAACCGGCTCAAGGACGTCTGGCAACCTGTACACACTCTCAGAATTTTTAGAAGGTATGTGCTTCATTGGACAAGAAGAAGAGAACTGGTTGTGGCATAAGAGGCTTGGACACATAAGTTTTGATAATTTGGTGAAAATCAGCTCTAAACAAGCAGTGAGAGATATTCCAACCATTAAGAAACCTTCAAATAGTGTTTGTGCTTCATGTCAGAAGGGAAAGCAAACCAGAGTTTCATTTAAAACAAAAGAATATCACACTAGCAGGCCTTTGGAACTCATTCATACAGACTTATGTGGACCCATGAGGACTCAAAGCATAAACGACGACAAATACTTTATGCTGTGTATCGATGATTATTCCAGAATGACATGGATATTCTTCCTAAAAGATAAAACAGAAGCTTTTGAAATGTTCAGAACCTTCAAACAGCTAGTCGAGAATGAAACAGGGAAAAAGGATTAAATGCTTGCGATCGAGACGAGAGGAGGAGAATTCATTTCGAATGAATTTACAGAATACTATGAAAAATATGGTATCGGGAGACAATATTCAAGGAGCTGAACTCCTCAGCAGAATGGTGTAGTAGAGAGGAAGAACAGAACTATACAGGAAATGGCACGCACCATGCTGGCAGAAAACAAAATAGCAGATAGATTCTGGAAAGAAGCAGTTCACACAGCAGTATACATTCAAAACAGGTATATGTTAAGAACTCATGAATGCAAAACACCGTATGAGTTGTGGTTTGGTAGAAAAGCAACAACAAAACATCTCAAAGTATTTGGCTGTAAGTGCTACATCAGAAAAACTGATGACAACCTTGGAAAGTTTGAAGATAGAGCAGATGAAGGTGTTTTTGTTGGTTATTCTCCACATAGCAAAGCTTACAAATGCTACAACAAGAGACTCAAGAAAATTGTGGACAGTGCAGATGTTAAATTCGATGAAGGGAGGAAACAAATAGTTAATTTTCAAGAAAACTACCCAATCTACGAAGAAGTCATTGAAGGAGATGAAGTACATGGCACAGAAAATACATCTACGGCTGATGCAGATAACTTATCAGATGACTCAGAGGTACAAGAAAACAGAAAATTCAAAATGGGCAACTGGCAGAAAAATCATCCTAGAGACCAAATAATTGGAGATCCCACAGCTGGCATTCAGACAAGAAAGAAAGTAATAAGTAATTACTCTCTTTTATCCAGCATTGAGCCCAAAAACATAGATGAAGCAAGCAAAGATGACAGCTGGATGAAGGCAATAAATGAAGAGTTAGATCAGATTGAAAAGAACAGAACTTGGGAGTTAGTACCTAGACCTGCAAACAAGAATGTAATCGGCACCAAATGGATATTTCGTAATAAATTAAATGAAGACGGTCAGGTCATTAGAAATAAAGCAAGACTGGTTTGCAAAGGCTATGCACAGGTCGAAGGCATTGACTTTGAAGAGACTTTCGCACCAGTGGCCAGACTAGAAGCTATTAGAATGTTTCTGGCACTAGCAGTTCACAAGAACTTCAGAGTTTATCAGATGGATGTAAAATCTATGTTTTTAAATGGGAAACTTGAAGAAGAGGTCTATATTGAACAACCAGATGGCTTTCAAATCAGTGAAGATCCTAACCTTGTCTGCAAATTAAAGAAAGCACTGTACGGATTAAAACAAGCACCACGGGCATGGTATGCTAGGCTAGATAATTATCTCTCTCAACAAGGATTCAAGAAAGGTTTAGTGGACAGTAATCTATATGTGAAAACAGAAGGTGGGCATCTCATTGTTCTTGTTGTCTATGTGGATGATATCATATTTGGCAGCAACAAAGATGAATCGTGTAAAGACTTAGCAAACAAGATGCAGAATGAATTTGAAATGTCAATGATTGGTGAACTGTCTTACTTTCTGGGGCTACAAGTTAATCAGAATGAGAAAGGTATATTCATTTCCCAAATCAAATATGTGAAAGAAATGCTAAAGAGGTTCACTATGGAGGACTGTAAGCTGACCAGGACTCCCATGACAACAGGATGCAAGTTGAGTAAAGAAGACAAATCTCCACCTGTAGATCAAACCATGTACAGATCAATGATAGGAAGCTTACTATATTTAACTGCAACCAGACCTGATATTCTGCAGGCAGTTTGCATGGTAGCCAGATTTTAGGCCAGTCCCAAAGAGACTCATGTAACAGCAGTCAAAAGGATTTTTCGGTATCTCAAAGGCACCATGGAGTATGGGTTGTGGTATCCAAAAGGCAAAGATTTCACTCTTATATCATATTCAGATGCAGATTGGGCTGGATGTGTTGATGACAGAAAGAGTACCAATGGAGGAGCATTCTATTTGGGGGACAGATTGGTTGCATGGCACAGTAAGAAGCAAGAGTCGATTTCTCTATCTACAGCTGAGGCAGAATATATTGCAGTAGCAACATGTTGTACACAAGTCTTGTGGATGAAACAAACTTTGAAAGATCTAGGCATTAATTTTAGTGAACCAATATCAGTAAAGTGTGACAACACCAGTGCAATCAACATTTCTAAGAATCCAATAATGCACTCACGGACTAAGCACATTGCTATAAGGTATCATTTCTTGAAAGAAAAAGTTGCAGAAGGAGAAGTTAAATTGGACTATGTCCCAACTACAGAATAGGTAGCAGATATTTTTACAAAACCTTTGCCCAAGGAAGTATTTGAGTATCTTCGAAGCAAATTAGGAGTAGTCACACTTCCTAAGAAGTGACTAGCTACAGGGATCACTTTCTCAGGGGGAGCATTTGAGTATTTGAGGATGGACTCAGGGAGAGTCAAATTGTGCCTGAGAAGAGTGAGGATGGACTCAGGGGGAGTCTGCAGCAGCCCTTTGGTATTATTGACAAAGGGGGAGAAGAGTTACAGGAATGTATACAGGTGTTGCCAACAATTCCAAAGGGGGAGATTGTTGAGCAAGGTGTTGCAAGAAGGTTGTCATTGTTGTCAACATAGGCAGTTAGATCCAAGGATGCAGTGGGTAGACAGATCAGAAGTCATTCAGATGCAGAAGATAGAAAAAATTCGAAGAAAAAGACAAGTTAGAAAACTGTCGCGATATCGCGACATGTTTTCTGTCATGATTTCGCGACAAGTCGGAGGAGAGAGAAAGCACAGCCAAAAATGTCACGATATCGTGACAAGTCGGAGGAGAGAGAAGGCGCAATCGAAAATGTCATGATATCATGACAAGTCGGAGGAGAGAGAAGGCACAATAAAAAATGTCATGATTTCGTGACAAGTCGGAGGAGAGAGAAGGCACAATTGAAAATGTCGCGATATCGCGACAAGTCGAAAGAGAGAGAAGGCGCAATCAAAAATGTCATGATTTCATGACAAGTCGAAGGAGAGAGAAGGCATAGTTGAAAATGTCATGATTTCATGACAAGTCGAAAGAGAGAGAAGGCGCAAGGCAAACTGTCATGATTTCATGACATGTCGGAGGCCAAGAAGCTAAGTTGAGAAACTGTAGCGATTTCGCTACATGTTGAATTTTCGCGGGCAGAAGCAGGGAGAAAGTGTTAAGTAAAAAGGATGTAGCGATTTCGCTACGAGTTGCAAAGGCACAAAGTAAAGGTGTAGCGATTTCGCTACGAGTTGCAAAGGCACAAAGTAAAGGTGTAGCGATTTCGCTACGGGTAAAAGTTGCGCAAAACAAAGGTGTAGCGATTTCGCTACAAGGTGAAAATACTCAACACGAAGGTGTAGCGATTTCGCTACAGGTCTGAAGGGCAGAACTCAAAGGTGCAGCGATTATGCTTCAAGTCGAAAGTGTAAGGCACAAAAGTGTAGCGATTTCGCTACGAGTCAATATTTCACGGGTAAAAGCAAAGTTGAAAGCACAAGGCACTAAGTTGTAGCGATTTCGCTACTGAATGAAGCACAAAATGTACGGAAGCCGAAAGCGTCGCGATTTCATGACAAAGATGAAGATGACGCCAGCGAAAGCTGAAAGTGTCACGATTTCATGACAGGTTGCAAGAAAAGCCGCTAGAAGCCGAAAGCGTCATGATTTCATGACAAGAATGAGGATGACATCAGCAAAAGCTGAAAGTGTCACGATTTCACGACAGGATGCAAGAAAAGCTGCTGGAAGCCGAAAGCATCACGATTTCATGACAAGATTGAGGATGACGTCAGCAACTGATCAAAGTGTCACGATTTCATGACAAGAATGGTAGTGAAGCATTCAAAGGCCAAAAGGGTCACGATTTCGTGACAACAAGGTCGAGGAGGCGTACGGACACAAAAAGTGTCACGATATCGCGACGTGTTGCTATTTCGTAGAAATAAGCTACAGGAAGGAGAAGAAGGTGGCAGAGGAGTTTGAGGCCGACAAGTTTGAATCGAGGCCGATGGTTTTTAGGGTTTGAAGCCGACATTGTCAAGGGTTTTACAGTGGACGTCTTTAGGGTTTCAAAGCCGACATTTGCTAGGGTTTTACAGTGGACGTCTTTAGGGTTTTAAAGCCGACATTTGCTAGGGTTTTACAGCGGACATCCTTAAGGTTTTAAAGCCGACATTTGCTAGGGTTTTACAGCGGACGTCTTTAGGGTTTCAAAGCCGACATTTGCTAGGGTTTTACAGCAGACGTCTTTAGGGTTTCAAAGCCGACATTTGCTAGGGTTTTATGGCGGGCGTTTTTAGGGTTTGCAGCCGACAATCACAAAGTTTAAGCAGCCAAAAAAATTCTAGGGTTTGATGTTGACATCATTAGGGTTTGCAGCCGACGTCTTTGATTTACAGCCGAATATGTTTGATGTTGAATTCTCTTCTATAAAAAGGGGGTTGTTGCGAGGTTAAAAAGGGCGAGAAGTGTGAAATGTGCGAAACAAGTTCGCGTCAAGCAGAGAGCAAGTCGTTTCGATCCAGAGAGTGAGCAAAGTGATAGTTCTTTGGAGTTGCAATAAAGAGAGCGTAGCAATGAGATAATGTGCGAATGCGAGGAGCGTGATTGCATGAAGTTCGGTCAAGAAGAATGCAAAGTCGTAACTCGAATCTGTAGATCGTGATTGCATGAAGTTCAGTCGAGTAGAGTGCAAAGTCGTAGTTCGGATCTGCAGATCGTGAATGCATGGATGACAGTGCGAAGAGTTTTACGTAGAAGCAGAATGCAGAAAAACAGCAGACTGTAAGGAATAAAGTTTTATTGTATCATTTTGATTATCTTTATTATTCTCCAAGTTGCAGCTTGGTATAAGGGGTTGGTGCCTCTTTCCAGTAGGTGCTGGAAAAATAGGAGTTGGTGCTCCATTCTGTTGAAGCAGATAAAGCTAAGGGGTTGGTGCTCCTTCCAGTTGGTGCTGGTAAAGGATTATGTAAAGTTGTAGCTTTGCATTGACTGGATTTGGATGGTAGTCCAAGCAGTCTTTTTGAGGAGTAGCCACATTGGTGAACCTCGTTAAAATTGTTGTGTTATGTGTGATGCTTTCTTGATGCGTTTAGTATCTCTTTTATCTGCTTTAAACTATTGCTGGATTTAAAATCATATGTTTTAGAAATTTTAAAGAACACACTGATTCACCCCCCCTCTCAGTGTCATTGTGATTACAACACTTTGAATTTGGCGTGCCTCCTCTTCCTGAAGTAGATTGACAAACTCAACAAAGGTAAATTTTCTCTGTGACACCTAAAGTGAGGTGATCAACACCTGGTAAGAATTAGGTAAATCTCTCAATACCACTAAATTAAGGAGGATATCATCCACAGTTTCTCCCAAAGAACTCAATTTTACTTTCAACATAGACACTCTAAATAGAAAGATTTCAACTATCTCACCTTGCTTCATACTCAAACTATGAAGTTGAGATTGAAGGTAAAGAATGGTGGAATCATTATTTCCCTCATAAATGGTTTTAAGGTCATCCCATGCCTCTTTACCATGTTCTTTGTCATCTATGTGAGGTTGAACTTCATCCAAAACAACAAGAAAGATGAGCACTCTTGCTCTACTGTATTTCTTGTCAAATGCTATCTGATCTAAATTTGGAGCAGTAGATGTTGTTGATATAGCTGCTAGTGAAGGTCTTGTTGTTGCTCTAGAAAAAACATCCCATAAGTGTTCCATGACAAGGATAGCCTTCATATTGTTTTTCCATGGTTTGTAATTAGGACCTTTCAATAACTGACGAGCATCAATAATTAATTTTGTAGCTATAGTGAGGGTTCCTTATAACACCAAATGGTCCCAATTTCGATATACCTTTTTCCAGACCATTATACTGTATAAAATACCCTCCCTTACATAAGGGATACTATAGGTATTTTGAAATATCAGAAAAAATCACCCACCCTTACATGAGGGAGACTATAGGTAATTTTTAGAGATCATACAATATGTGGAACTTAGGAGGTACTAAAAGGGAATTGTATCGTTGATGGCACCTACCATAGAAAATCGTCAATCCTCATGCATGTGACGTAACTTCCCCTAAACACTTTGGATGTCAGAACTTTCATCAGGATTTATGCCTAAACACGAGAACAATTAGGGTAGTGGAATGAAGTGAAAAAATAATAAAAAAAGGGTACACTTATTTCTCCCCAATGATTGATAGAGAACAAGCTCAGACGTCATTTTTGCACCTATATTAGGCTATAAATACAGTAGCCCTGTCGAGATAGCATTACCTATAAGCGTGGGCCAGAGGTATCGTTAATACCGAACGCTATTGTGCAATTGAATTGCACGGATGGGTTTCAAATTTTGGAACTTAGGAGTTTTGCTTTAGAAATATTGTAGAAATAAAATGCAACATACATCATTTAAAGCATACAAAAATGAACCTAAGGTGTCGGTTACCACCGAAAATGCACCTTTTACAATTTTGCCAATTTTGTAGAAATGCTGAAAAATTCTTTCACTTTCCCCCCTGAATTTTGCAGTTTTTGAAAAAAAATGCCCCCCCTTTGTTAAGTTTTTGAAAATAATTTCTCTCTAAAGTTTAAAAAAAATTATGTGAAGTTTAATTAAAAAAAAATTACCTTTTCAAAAAAAAATTATTATTAAAAATAATTTTTATAAAGAAAAAATAAAATAATTTTTAATTAAACTAAACAAAAAATTAAAAACTATAAGAAAAAAAAAAAACATAACAAGAATTTTTTTTTATATACCTTTAGCCAAAAGGTAGTGTGGGGGGGGGGGGGGGGGTCAGAGGGAGTCGATCCCCTGACCTCTTCTCCATGAGCACCTTAATCCCGAGGCTGCCAGCCAGCCGAGCTAGGTGGCTCAACGGGAGTAAGGGGGGAGTGCCCCTTACTTGTACTCCTCTGGGAATGCTTAGGGGGAGGAGCGCCGCTCGACTATGGCTTCTTTATGGGTGGCACGGTGGTGATGACTTTGTCCTCTATGGCTTTTCTACAACTCCGTAGCACCCAAACCAGTTCATGCACTAGCACCTCAGCAACTTGTAACCTACAACACCTTAGCAACCTGTAACAACCCATATCTACATCCAATAAAAGAAAAACTTCCTGTTGCACTGTATTGATAGATAGAGAGGGTAAAAGAAAAATAGGTCAGGGATATCTAAGAGCCAGATTCAAAATGTAATCCAACAAAAGGACATGGATTCTCTTGCTTCAATAAATTGACAAAAAAAATGAGTTTGAACATTGTTGTTGATAAGGAAAAATTAGATTCAATAAATCGGAGTGACGCTTGGTTCAAGGGGTTGACGTCGCAAAAAAAAATTCAATTTATTTATCCCACATGCGTGGGTTCGAACACCTTTGAGAGTTGTTAAAATTCTAACCCTCATAATGGAGGGTGTCTCCTCTCGGGGAGACGCTACTCAAGAGGGTGGTAGCGGGACTTCTGCACCCACGGTGGGGCTGCTCGCCCCTTGCACTCCCATTATGGTGGTGGGGCTACTTGCATCCTGCACTCCCCCTTTGTTAACTTTGAATGTTCACCCATTTCTTCCTTGCATTGCTAAAAATTTTGGGTCTGGGTCCGAGTCGGCCTATCTGGCCTAGTCTGTGTCTGAGTCCTCAATCCAGTGTCCACATCATGTTAGTCAAGTTTTTCCTTGATCTCGTCCACCCATATAAATCAGTCTCGAGAAACGTGCCTAAGATACAGGTCCAGCCCTACCTTGGGTAATGTGCCCAATAAATTGTCTATGAGCCTCAAAGAATAGGCCAGAGATTAAGATCTATGATACCATGTAATAATGTCAAAAAATATTACATGAATTGAATAAATAAATAGTACATAGCAACTTGAGAATAGCCCGTAGGTTACAAAACCACCTAGGATCCAAATATACTTAGTTATAACAATATAACCAAATAGCCTATAATGGAATAACTTAACATAGTTACGCTAACAATACCATGATAGTGATTCAAAAGAGTCTAGTATATAAGGAAGTGGGTAACTTGCCTGGATTATAACCTATGATCATTTTATAAACCATCAAATTAAAAGTTCAAATATAAAAAATGTGCACATTTCCTTAACCCGATAGCACTCCCATATCTCAATGAAGATCTAAGAGAGCACACAATATAACAAGCACATAAATTAAACCGTTTCTACCCCAAATATTAATTCTCATCATAAACCCAAGTTTTACTAAGGTTTAAAACTAAAATAAAATGAAATATAGTTAAACCTCACTTAAACACGTCCATGAACCCCCTTCATATCTAAAGATCTCATAGATTCATGAAATCTAACTATGTGCTCGCAATGATCAAGATCGAAGGGTGTGCACAATTCATTTCTATCAATGCTTTAATGCACGCATGATCAAATCCCTAAGGTTCATAGTATAAAAATTCACCAATGAATTTAAGTCACAAGCTCCCCTGTTGGTAAATCTCGAGCACCTCTTTAAATATCAAAGGTACACGCTTAGTCCATAAATAATCTGATGGTGCATGATAAAAAATTTACATGACATTTAGTGAGTAAAGTCTGTGTCATTTATTAAAAATCATGTTACTTTGGTTTAATGGAGGGCACACGTATGTATTGGATATCAATCTAAAAGAGTGCATGTTTTGACCTAAGTGAGGCTTAATTCGAATGTTTAATTTCCACCATGAACCTAACATCTAAAATTTAAAAATGATAAAGAAAACCAAATTAGGTCCTTGCACCCCTTCCATGTTTATAAACCCTCACAAGTCTATAATATATGATGGAGTAAATGCATCCAAATGATATCAAAGGGTGCACATGCATCATAACCACTAATGTTTTAATGATGAGGTATTAAGTTCAAAAAGGTCTTGGTCTTAGCTTCCTATAATATTCTTAATTCAAAAATTCTTCTAACTAGTCCCTTAATGTCCTTCGTGACTCATGTACTTGTGCTCCCTTAGTTAATAATCGAGCATCTCCTCAAAATATAGTGAAGTGTGCTCACCCTTGGTATAATATAATGGTGCACATCATCCAAGGTAAGGTCAATTTACCCATTTGTTAAAAGCAAGTAACTTCTGCATTACATAAATATTTTCACTAGAAGTCAAAACAAAAAAAATGATGATCAAAAGACACCATAACGACATAAGTTCTAAGTCTAATCATGTCCATGCTTCCACTTCCCTAAAAACCATTCACTTTGACAAGGCTACAAGGCATGCGTACACTCCTAGCTTTATCCAATGGTGTGAACGCATAAGAGTTAATCAAATTTTAAATGGCATGAATACATAGAAGTTTTATCAATATTTTTTCCTAAAGTCTAACTTAAAGGGTCACAAAAAATTAATGGTTTAATCCTAAGTCAATGAATCAAATATTATTCCTAAATACCTAAGCTCTAAATCACCATATGTCTAATGCATCCCTTTTGAGTAAATATCATGCACCTTTTTAAAAATGGACAGTGCACGGGTAATATGCACATGATCCAATGATGTGCACCTATTAAAACTTCCTGAACTTTAGTAAGAATAGTGTTGTGGCTGATCCACAACACACCCCAAAATTGGGGACCCACCTTTTTTTTGCATGCTTTCAGAGAAGACTGCAGTGGCCCAGATGCTGAAAAATCAAGAAAAAAAGCAAAATTTCACAAAAGGGAAAAAGTGTCGCGATATCGCGACATGTCACTCCGTCGTGGCCAGAAAGAAAAGTTGTCGCGATATCATGACATGTCACTCCGTCGCGGCCAAGAAATAAAAGTTGTCGTGATTTCGTGACGTGTTGCGTTGTCACTGCCAAGAAATAAAAGTTGTTGATTTCACGATGTGTTGCGCTATCGCTGCCAAGAAATAAAAGTTGTCGCGATTTCGTGACGTGTTGCGCCGTCGCGGCCAGAAATGAAAAGTTGTCGCGATATCGCGACATGTCGCTCCGTCGCGGTTCAAAATAGCAAAGTACGTCGAAATGAAAAGTTGTCGCGATTTCGCGACGTGTTGCTGCTGAGAAAAAGAAAGCGTCGCGATATCGCGACGTGTTGTTGCTGAGAAAAAGAAAGTGTCACGATTTCGCGACATGTCACGTTTTTGCGGCTAGGAGCAGCAGAATGCATCATGAAGAGAAAGTGTCACGATTTCGTGACATGTCACGTTTTCACGATTAAGAGCAAGGGAAGGTGTACGGAAGGAAAAGGTGTCACGATTTCGTGACAAAAACTGCAAGTCAGCCCGAAAAAGAAAAGAGTCACGATTTCACGACAGAAAGCAGTGAGATGGTACGGACTCAAAAAGTGTCATGATTTCATGACATAAAACAATGAAACAGCCTGAAAGAGAAAAATGTCGTGATTTCGCGATAAAAAGCCGCAAGACAGCTCTTAATGAAAAAGCGTCACGATTTCACGACAAGAAATCTGCCAAAGTGTATGGAATGAAAAGTTGTTGCGAGATCGTGACATGTCGCCATTTCATGACCTGAATATGAGATGAAGGGTGAAGATGAAAAGCGTCATGATTTCGTGAAGAAAGCTGCCAAAGTGTACGGAGTGAAAGGGTGTCATGATTTCGTGACAGGAAGCAGTGAGATGATGTCGAATGAAAAAGTGTCACGATTTCGTGACATGTCACGTTTTCATGGCCAGGTACAGGGAAACACAGAAAAATGAAAAGGCATCATGATTTCATGACAGGTTGCATCCTCACAGCTCAAAACAGAAAAACATCACGATTTCACGATAGGTTGCATTTGCAAGGCTGTTGACAGGAAAATGTCGCGATTTCGTGACATGTCTTATTTTCGCTGTGCATGAAGGCAGGAAAGGTTGCGGGCATAAAAATGTCATGATTTCATGACATGTCTCATTTTCACGATGCATGAAGGCGGACAAGGCTGTTGGTAGGAAAATGTCACGATATCGCGACATGTCGCGTTTTTGCGATGAAAGTAGAGGAGCAAAGCTGCATGCATAAAAACGTCGCGATATCGTGACATGCTATTTTTTGTCATGATTTACACGGGGCCGTTACAGAACATGCAAAAAAGTGTGGAACACATGGCGTACATGTGTAAGGGCTACAGAGGCGTTACAGTTCACAGAGAAGATCAAGCGTCTCAATGTCGAGCATAAAGTCAAAAGCAATGGAAAGGCGGGGAAGGTGAAACGAAGCAATCTGGAAGACGAAACGAACCATCATGGAAGGAGAAGCAATTTACCAGAACTTTAAAAGTGGAAGCATAGATTGGTACGAGGGTCAAAAACCGCTATGGGCAGAGTTGCAGTGCCGAAGGCGAGAAGCCATTCTGGGCCTGCTTGGGAGTGTTTTTCTTCCCCTTTTTCTGGTTTTGAGAAAACCAGAGATTCTACTATTGTAAAATGATTTATTTTTAATGCAGGAGTGTTCAAAAATTTGCATCTTATGGGCAAGAAAGAAGGAGATCTTTTGTGCATGCTATAGATTTAATGTTTATTCTTTCATTTTTCAGATTTTAGATTTATAGATAATGTTAAATGCCACTTTTGTGGGTTGCATTAGGCGAATATTCAAAATTTGAATTTTATTTCAAAACCCTTTGAATCAGCACTTAGCTTATCGAGATTGTGCGTGTTTGCAGGTCCAATAGGTTAGGTTGCATGCATGGAAACCTCACATCTTCGGTTTTGCCAGAACATGATAGCATCAAATTGAATGCAATTTTAATTTCTTTTTCTTTTGCATTTTATTTTCTTTTTTTTGCACTTTATTTTTTAGAAGTTCCAACTTTATTTTTCAAGCATTAAAATAAAATTAAAAAAAATTAAAAAACTTCAAAATCCATAAATAATTCCTTCATTTTATGGCATTTCATTAAATTTCATTTTGAAGTTACAACATGGTCATATAGAGACCAAATCACATTTGCTTTATTAGGGTTCAATGAACAATCATTAAAGTTTCATAGTAAAATAAACCACAGTGCCCCTTGTTTTCAGTTACTTGCAACCACTAAGGTGTTCCAAGCATTTTAATTGAATATCTTCATTTGAGATCATTAATACACAGATGCAAAATGCTAACATAACAAGAACCTTGGAGAAGTTACTTGTTTAATTTCTTTGCAAGCAGAGGATTTAGAACCCAAATCCTATCGGAGAGTGTGTTTTCACAACTGGGTGAAAATACCACTCAACAGATTGGCGCTAGAAGGAGGGCTGGATGGGTTTATTTTAGTGAGATTTAAAATTTTTGTATATTTCATGCCCCACTGATTGTTATCTTTAGTCTTCTAACACCACTCAATAGATTGGTGCTAGAAGGAGGGCATGAAAAGGTTTATTTTATCATGATTTTAGATGCTACAGGTTTATAATTGTTTAAGAGCTTTACATTGCTAAATATTTCAAGTCCATTTGATTAGCATCTTCGCCCTCCTCTAACACCACTCAACAGATTGGCGCTAGAAGGAGGGCCGAAATGGTTTATTTGTGATTTAAGTGCTAGATTTAAATTTTGAATATTTCATGCCCTTTAATTTTATCTTTAGTCCTCTAACACTCAACAGATTGTTAAAAGGAGGGCATGAATTGGTTTACTTTATTCTATTTTAACAATTCGTATGTTATATTATTCTAACACTTTTTGATTGTTCATACAGAAATAAAGTGATTTGATTTAATTTTGAAAATTTTGGTCTTGACTAAAAAAGTGTTGTTTCATGCAATTACCTTCATTTGATTTAATATACATCTCTTGGTTGATGCTAACTTGATTTTTTTATACCTTGCAGGTTGAATATTCAATAGATTTGGTTCTAAAATTACATTTTAAGTTTCACTAATGGCAACACTTGAGGAGCAAATGGTATCCCTGAGAGCTGAAATGGTGTCTCTAAGAGAAAGAATGGTATTAATAATGGAGGATCATTATAAGGGTTTGTCTATACCTGTGGTACCCTATCAAATTCCTACAATGTTATTGGATTTTTTACGGTGTTTTAATCAAGAGGTGCCACTAGGATACTTGCAAAAACTGCATGTCTACAAGAATACATTATGTCAATTCCAGGTGTTCTATGAGGAGGTAGCTTGTAGGTTATTTGCATACATTTTGGATGATAAACCATTCTTTTGGTACAGCCAACTACCCATGGAGGTTAGGACTTCTTGGATACAACTAGAAGCAACCTATCTTTATCATTTTGGTAATCAGGTTGACTTAGAAATCTTGAAAAATCAGTTTACCTCCATATGTAAGGAGCCTAATGAATCCTTGAGTCAATTCAATGGAAGATTTCGTGAGTTGCACTCCCAAATGTGGGAAAATTTTAACACATTAGAAGAGGAAGCCATGGAAGTATACCTAGGAGCCATACACCCCACACTTGCTTCACTCATTGAGGAAAAACTGAGTGGTTTGTCTTTAGAGAAAATCCATGAGATCTTGGAAGAGATAGAACGACAAGGTCTTGAAGAAGAAAAGGCACAACATGTTCACATGAGAGATTGTTCTTCTAAAGATATTGATGCCAACCTACACCAACCATCAAACATAGCACCCTCCACTCCAATGATATCTAAGGTAAATGATCAAGGGGATGAATTTGAATATCCAAATCTTACAACCACCTTAGATGTAGTCCACGGGGAGGTGCAAAGTGCTAAGCCAACATCCACTAGTGAGGATTATGCAGAAATGATCTCATTCATAGAGATACATGATTATTCGGATGAAGGGGTTCTAAATTCAACAATGTTTGATATATGTGATAGGATGGAACCCACCATAGAATTGAATGAAGTGGTTGAAAGTGAAATTGGGAGAAAACCAATAAATGAATTTGAAGACATGATAGAGTTTCACCACTTGTTCTTGGAAGATACTATTGATGAGATGTGTAAAATTAAGGATCAAGAAATTCTTCACCCTCCAAATTATGATAAAATTGAATCATGGGTTACTAATTTGGACGATGATAGCCTTACAAATTTGAATTCAAGAAATAACCCACTTTTGGAAATAATTGAACCATCTAAGGAAGGTGAAGATGAATTTGATGAGAAACACATTGATGAATTGGAAGATGTTGAAGAAGTAGTTGAACGTCACCACTTGATTTTGAAAGATGATTATTATGATGCTTGGAAGAAGTGGGAAGACTTCACTCACTCCAAAACTGCTAATGAAACTTGTGTGCCAATTGATATACAGGACAACATAATCGCCTACTCAAAGGAAGACTTTACAACTCCTGTACAATTTGAGGATGTTTTGGAAGAAAGTTTCAAATCTCATCAAATTTTGGAAGATTATGATGATCCTATTGCCAAGGACAAAGAAGAAAAAGAATTTATGAATGAATCAAGAGATCATGTCACAAACATCATGGAATTTCATTCTATGGATTTGGATGATGATTTTTACAATGGTTGGGGGAGATATGATAATGCATTCTTTTCTCACATCTCTATAGATGAAACTCATATCTCACTTGATATGCAAGATGTTGAAACTTCCACCTCACATGAAGAGATACCATGGATAGTGAACAAAGAATTAGAACCAAATGATAAAGAGATTGATCAATTGGAAGCAACTCAAATGAAGGATCATCAAGATGAGTCATGGGACATACACTTTGACCAAAAACATTTGAGGGTTGAAAAGGATGGGCATGTTTTCAATTGGGTGCCCAATTTTGGTATGTTTGATAAACAAGTAATCAATGAAGAGTATGAAGACCATGAGGTAAAAGAGGGAATTGCAAATCCCCATCAAATTTTGGTAAATAAAAATGTTCAAAAGTTAGAATCTAACCTTTTGTGTTCAAGTATCCAAGATTTGGGTGAGAATTTGCATGACCATGTTTTGAATTTGAATGATGAAATGTCATTAAAGGTAAATGAAAAACAAGGTATAATTTTTAATCACACCTTTAATAACATTGTTTTAATGAATGGAAAAGAAGTTGATGCACTTGAATTGTTAAACCAAATTCATCAACAATTACTAATTGAATCTAGGATAAAAACTTTTAATGATCCTAATTTAGTAAATATCCTAGATGCTTGTAAATTGTTACACAAATTTGATTGGCCTACAAATTTGGAAAATGATTTGGCTTTGAAATTTGTAGAAATAGGCTCCTACTTACAAAATTGCATATTTGAAAAAGATAGCCTAATTCTAAATCAAGGAGGGAATTATGAAATTTACATTTTAAAGAATAGACATGATAAAATTGAAAATCATTTATTGTCTAATCATTTTAGTAATTTGATGCTCACCTATGGGAGTATTATTGGAACTAAATCAAATTGGTATGGTGAGCATGGCAAGTGGAAATTTGTTGCATTGTTTGGTCTAGTCTTGTTTTTGTGGGATTCCCACAACATTTGGCATGCATATCACGTTATATTTTTGTTGAAATGTTCTAATCATGTTTGGGATCCAGGAAAGTGATAATCCAAGCTTTGCATCATCTTGTATTATATTGTACATTTGTATATAGATTTTGGTTTTTTGGGTTTTGGTTTGTGTTTTCAAGATCGTTTTTGAAGTTACTTTGGGTTTGGTTTTGGTTTGTGTTTTCAAATTTTCATTTTTGGGATTGCAGTTTGGTTTTGGATTGAATAAGTTTTAATTTAAAGTTGTGTGTTTATTTGACATGTTTTGTTTGTCTATATAAAAAAAAAAATGATGATGAAAAAGTTGTCTTGAGATGCTAACTTATGTTCTAGATCAGGGAAATATGGAACATTGGAATTATGTGGTAGAAAGCTCCACAAGAAATACAAACAGTTTAATAGTATCGTTTGAAACTTGTGATGCATGAAGTAGTCGGTTTTATATGGCAATATTTCATCTGCAATTCAAAAGACAATGCATTCATATTACATCTCACTTTGCACATACATGCCATCTTAGTTGCAAATGCATTTCAAATACAAATCATTAAAGTGTGTCAAATCCTCTTAAGGTTATGCTATCACATAAATAAGAAGAAAATCCTAAGGTTGGGAGCTGAGTCTTGAGATATCTAGAACCAAGCACATTTTATACACATTAAAAAGGATCTTGAGCAAAATGATCAAAACCTTGCTTGGAAGAAAAGGTTGGGCGAAGGAAGTATTTCATGTCTATCCTATTATGCAACATGATCCTTAAAACAGTGGTTTTGACCACTTCCATAAAGCTTAAAGCCTAAAATCAGAGTAGTAAGGATAGGGCTAAATCCTCATCGAACTTAGGTTGAGGATCCAACTCCCCAAAGCTTTGATTTGACCTACATGGAGTAGTAAGGATAGGGCATAAATTCTCATCTCGCTTAGGTTGAGAATCTGATTCCCCAAAGCTCCTATGTCTCATTTCATGATAAATCTTGGATTGGAAGGATCGTACTACTTGTCCTCTGCAAAGGATGGGTAGTCATCCCCAAGGTCCAAGAAATAAAATTAATATTCTCCATTTACATCTAAATCTTGGATTGGAAGGATCGTACTACATGTCCCTAGCAAGGATGGGTAGTCATCCCCAAGGTTCAAGAAGTAAAAAATTAATTTTTCCCATCTCATATTTATATTGGATTGGAAGGATCGTACTACTTGTCCTCTGCAAAGGATGGGTAGTCATCCCCAAGGTCCAAAGAAATGAAGCTAAGTCATGGATTATGGGGTTAAGTATGCCCATGCATGGCAGCATGTCTTGTCTAAAAAACAAGACCACTGACTGTTCAAAGGGTTAGACTAGCATGACCATTTCTTCCATAATTGGTTAAATTATTTTGCTCAAAGTGAGGTAATGAATTCCAAATCAGAGTAGTAAGAATAGGGTTAAACTCCCATCTCGATTAGGTTGGGAGTCTGATTTCCCAAAGCTCTGATTTCACTTTCACTTACACATGGGTTCAAGATAGTAGTGACTCATAACCAACTTTGGGATCTAATAAAGCAATTCATTATACATATAGTTGATCCTAAGAGGGTTTGATAATCTTGAATGTTTGTGTATGATACTAGAAGGACTATGCCTTTTATAAAAGCAAAATCTCTTAGCATACTTATTAGGTTACACACAACATTCACAATCTCACATATGCATTCATGTAAAATTGACGATGGAATGTTGATCAATTTCAAACGATAGGGAATGAAACACATTGCACACACCGAGCTGATACTTAATGATTCTGATGATTCATGTATTTCTGATCTATGGGCATTTGTTTATGTTTCTTATGTGCTAACGCCTGTTTGCGAGTTGTATACTTCCAGGTTGGGTTCTCACAAAATGCTCAGGAGCATTTGATAGTAGAGTCACCATTTGTTGTGGCTGATCCACAACACACCCCAAAATTGGGGACCCACCTTTTTTTGCATGCTTTCAAAGAAGATCTGCAGTGGCCTAGATGCTAAAAAATCAAGAAAAAAGCAAAATTTCACAAAAGGGAAAAAGTGTCACGATATCGCGACATGTCGCTCCATCGGCCAGAAAGAAAAGTTGTCACGATATCGCGACATGTCACTCCATCACGGCCAAGAAATAAAAGTTGTCACGATATCACGACATGTTGCTTTGTCACTGCCAAGAAATAAAAGTTGTCACGATATCACGACATGTTGCCATCATCGCCAAAATAAAAGTTGTCACAATTTCGCGATGTGTTGCGCCGTCACCGCCAGAAATGAAAAGTTGTCACGATATCACGACATGTCGCTCCATCACGGTTCAAAATAGCAAAGTACGTCAGAATGAAAAGTTGTCACGATTTCATGACATGTTGCTGCTGAGAAAAAGAAAGCGTCGCGATATCGCGACGTGTTGTTGCTGAGAAAAAGAAAGTGTCACAATTTCGTGACATGTCACATTTTCATGGCTAGGAGCAGTAGAATGCATCATGAAGAGAAAGTGTCACGATTTCGTGACATGTCGCATTTTCATGGTTAAGAGCAAGGGAAGGTGTACGAAATGAAAAGGTGTCACGATTTCGTGACAAAAACTGCAAGTCAGCCCAAAAAATAAAAGAGTCACGATTTCGCGACAAAAAGCAGCAAGATGGTACGGACTGGAAAAGTGTCACAATTTCATAACAAAAAATAGTGAAACATCCTGAAAGAGAAAAATGTCACGATTTCATGACAGAAAGCTGTAATACAGCTCTGAATGAAAAAGCATCGCGATTTCGCGATAAAAAAGCTTCCAAAGTGTACGGAATGAAAAGTTGTCACGATATCACGATATGTCACCATTTCATGACCTGAAGATGATATGAAGGATGAAGATGAAAAGCGTTGCGATTTTGCGATAGAAAGCAGCCAAAGGGTACGGAGGGAAAGGGTGTCATGATTTCGTGACAGGAAGCAGTGAGATGATGCCGAATGAAAAAGTGTCATGATTTCGTGACATGTCACGTTTTCATGGCCAGGTACAGGGAAACACAGCAAAATGAAAAGGCGTCATGATTTCGTGATAGGTTGCATCCTCACAGCTCGAAACAGAAAAACGTCGCGATTTCGCGACAGGTTGCATTTGCAAGGCTGTTGACAGGAAAATGTCGTGATTTCGCGACATGTCTTATTTTCGTTGTGCATGAAGGCAGGAAAGGTTGCGGGCATAAAAATGTCGCGATTTCGTGACATGTCTCATTTTCGCGGTGCATGAAGGCGGACAAGGCTGTTGGCAGGAAAATGTCACGATATCGCGACATGTCGCGTTTTTGCGGTGAAAGTAGAGGAGCAAAGCTGCATGCATAAAAATGTCGCGATATCGCGACATGCTATTTTTTGTCATGATTTACACGGGGCCATTACAGAACATGCAAAAAAGTGTGGAACACATGGCATACATGTGTAAGGGCTGCAGAGGCATTACAGTTCATAGAGAAGATCAAGCGTCTCAATGTCGAGCATAAAGTCAAAAGCAATGGAAAGGCGGGGAAGGTGAAACGAAGCAATCTGGAAGACGAAACGAACCATCATGGAAGGAGAAGCAATTTACCAGAACTTTAAAAGTGGAAGCACAGATTGGTACGAGGGTCAGAAATCACTGTGGGCAGAGTTGCAGTGCCGAAGGCGAGAAGCCATTCTGGGCCTGCTTGGGAGTGTTTTTCTTCCCCTTTTTCTGGTTTTGAGAAAACCAGAGATTCTGCTATTGTAACATGATTTATTTTTAATGCAGGAGTGTTCAGAAATTTGCATCTTGTGGGCAAGAAAGAAGGAGATCTTCTGTGCATGCTATAGATTTAATGTTTATTCTTTCATTTTTCAGATTTTAGATTTATAGATAATGTTAAATGCCACTTTTGTGGGTTGCATTAGGCGAATATTCAAAATTTGAATTTTATTTCAAAACCCTTTGAATCAGCACTTAGCTTATCAGGATTGTGCGTGTTTGCAGGTCCAATAGGTTAGGTTGCATGCATGGAAACCTCATCATCTTCGATTTTGCCGAAATAGGATAGCATCAAACTGAATGCAATTTTAATTTCTTTTTCTTTTGCATTTTATTTTCTTTTTTCTGCACCTTATTTTTCAGAAGTTCCAACTTTATTTTTCAAGCATTAAAATAAAATAAAAAAAATTAAAAAAACTTCAAAATCCATAAATAATTCCTTCATTTATGGCATTTCATTAAATTTCATTTTGAAGTTACAGCATGGTCATATAGAGACCAAATCACATTTGCTCTATTAGGGTTCAATGAACAATCATTAAAGTTTCACAGTAAAATAAACCACAGTGCCCCTTGTTTTCAGTTACTTGCAACCACTAAGGTGTTCCAAGCATTTTAATTGAGTATCTTCATTTGAGATCATTAATACACAGATGCAAAATGCTAACATAACAGGAACCTTGGAGAAGTTACTTGTTTAATTTCTTTGCAAGCAGAGGATTTAGAACCCAAATCCTATCGGAGAGTGTGTTTTCACAGCTGGGTGAAAATACCACTCAACATTATGTCTAATGCATCCCTTTCGAGTAAATATCATGCACCTTTTTAAAAATGGACAGTGCACGGGTAATACGCACATGATCCAATGATGTGCACCTATTAAAACTACCCGAACTCTAGTAAGAATAGTTAAAACCACAAGGCTAAGGCTATATTAAAATATTATTTTCCTATAAGGTTCATGTTTAAATATCTTATGTGGAAATACTCTTAATAAATGACACAAAATGGCACTAATGAAACTTCCCATTGTATTAATCCAAAACATATGTAGAGGTATGTTTACCTTTACAATTGGTATTTAATATGCACAATCCGTGTGAGTATTAAATGCAATACAACATGATCCCTATCATTCCTCCCCATTGAGGAAGCATTGGTCCCCAATGCGTACAAGTGTGGAAGAGAAATATGGTTAGCTGAAGAGTGTTGGGTACTACCAAAAATGCACTCTTATTATAAAAGGATGAAGACTGAAATAATAAAGTTTTACATGACTCCATAAAACTAAAATCTGGTACTAGATTTGATGTAGGCTTGAAAAATTCTCTCCAATGACTGTAAGCACTGCTATATCGACAAACTAAAATTGGTCCCTCAAAACGACAGAAGAAAGTAGCAATTGATGATAAAAGGAGATGCAAAGGAATATTCTTGAACCATGTGCCAAAGAAAATTTAATTGCTGTAGTATTTAAGACAAGAGGGCATGCATTGAATTGGCTAAGTTGTGCATTAATGGTTATGGAAATTAAATTAAATTAAAAAAATTAATTTAAATTAATTAATTCATGGTTAAGTGTGGGTTGCTTGCATTAAATTATTAGTGGACTAGGACAACGGTTAGGTGGACAGTATTTAGATTGCATTAAATTAATATTTTCCAATGGTCAAATGGACAATATTGGTGGACCGAGAAAAAAATAAAATTATACTAAAGATAATATAATTTAATTTAGTGAATGTTGTTTTTAATGGAGTGGGTCAAGGGTGGAGAAAAATTAAATTATATTAAAAAATAATACAATTTTATTCATGGCCTTTGGAGGATGGAAGTGAGAAAATGAAAAATGAGTATTTAAAAATTGAGTAAAATTAAAAATTAATTTAATTTAATTTATAGAATGGTGGAGGCCATGGCAGAATCGAGTGGTAAAAACAAAAATGGTATGAGAGGTGGTTAAAATACTAGGTTGGTGGTAGCTTCGGTAGAGAATGCACATCGACAAGATGTATATTATTAGAAACATGTGATATATAGTGGCAATGAATAGGAGGATCCGGTATATCAACTATGAAAAAAATGACATCGACGACAGTGACTACAGATGGAGAACATGAAGTGGTGAAGTGGAAAAAAAAATCATGGCTAAAAGACTACAATGATTTTTGTGATGAATTACAACCACAAAGGATGAGGGTGTGAAAATCATAGGTAATAGATCAACATTTAGAATAAGGATATCAAAACTCCTAGACTGCAAATATGCAGGAATCATAAGAACTATGGTAGATAGTGACACATCTTCTATCTCAACAATAGGAGGTTCAACAAAAATTGGATCTACATTAGGAGCTTCAATGGAAATTGAATCTGCATCAACAGAAATTGAAGCCACATCATCTAATGGAAAGATACGAGGAATCTCACCCAGAGACCTGTGTTCGAATCCAGGTGTGGCTATAAATTTCTCAAGTTCTAGATCGGGTGTGGAATCCTAATCTTCTTCAATGAGATATTTGGGAGGAACGATATCATCAATAGTAGGTTCTTCGATAACAGTAGTGAGGATTTCTATTGTAAACTATTAAACATTGGCAGCCATTGCTACTTGGAATTGTTGAAGTACAACCATTTCTATATGAAGTTGTTAAATTTAATGGTGAAGTATGATATCATTTGGAGCAACACAGATCCTAGCGCATCCCTATGTGTGAACGACATATTTGGCAAGCGGCTATGCAAGGGTTTCATCTGGGTTGAGTGCAAGCAGCTCTAGAGGTTTGTTTTTAGGGCCTTCGGGCCCTAGCGGCCAATATTTTTGTGGTTTATGCTCAATATTTTAGTAGGAAATGTTGTAGGGGATACAATATGGGTTAGAAATTTGTCTTTCAACAGATCATACTATGAACTTGAGTGACAATGACTTCCAATTTGCTGCACAAAAGAAAAGTGAAAACCATACCTTTCCACGACGTCTAGGGCAAGGATTAAAGAGATCACGAAACAAGTTTCAAGCAGTTGATCAAAAAATGGCTCATATCTCAAGTGAATCTGGTGCTAAGGTGCACCCACAAAATAATTCTACTATGAAAACCCCTATCAAGGGTAAGAATTTTGAAGACTCGGTCCCAAAAATGAATTTTAGGGATGCCCTTCGTGGTGGACAGCCTCAGCCCAATGCTAATATCAATATTAGGGCTTCCCATAAACCTCTAAGAATGCCTAAGATTGATCCCAGGAAAATGGAGTCAGGATGTCTTAAAGCAGGTGATGGAACTCCTATTGTTAAGCTTGATATGGGTAACATTCAAACTAGCATTGAAGATTTGGAAAAAAGAGGACTAATTTGTCGGTTCGTGGGTTTATTTCGAGTCTATCTACTTTCAAAGTCCGGGCTACAAAAATCTGGAAAACTAAAGGTGAGTTACAAATCTCTATTTATCCAAATGGTTATTTTCTTGTTTTATTTGCTAATAATGAAGATAGAGAGAAAAATTTTCAAGGGGGTCCTTGGTTTTTTGGAAGGGCGGGGCTTTTCATGAAGCCCTGGCATACTAAATTTAAAGCCGAAGAAGAGATGCCTTCTATAGCTCCCGTGTGGGTTAGACTCTTTGGCCTCCCTATTGAATTTTGGAATCCTACTATTTTTTCTTCAATTGGAAACTCTTTAGGAACTTTTATGATGACTATTGATTGTACTCAAAATTTTGAACATATTATTTATGCTCGGATTTGTGTTTTAATGGATTTTGACAAACCCCTACCTAAAAATATCACATTACAATTTGGGGAAGACACTTGGGAGCAAGTAGTGGACTATGAGAACATTCCTTTTCGTTGTAGAATTTGCCATGAATATGGTCATTTGGCTAGTGCTTGCCCAAATAAAATTCCTGATCAAAAGAAAGAAGATATAAACTCAGGAGGTTTCCAAATACCTAAGAAGAAGAACACTTAGAAAAAACCAGTTATGAAGGATCAATCAAAGTCATCTGCTAATATGTTTGAAATCCTTTCCACAAATGATGTCCCAAGTGAGGAAGAGGAAATAATGGAAACTAAAATCTTAGAAACACAATTTAAATATGAAGGGAAGAACTCAGAGACAAACCAACAAATCAAAGGTTTTCAACAAAAAAAAAAGGAGAAAATTTACACAAGAAAAACAATATTTCAAATGTCAAAACTTCAAATAATGCAGGTCCCAATATAGACTCCGTTGAACCATCTAGTAAAATTTTGGTTGTGTACGAGCATTCTTCAAGGTTAGAAGCCATCTCAGATTCAATTGGAATAAGTCAAGAAATAGGGGAAAAAAAATTGAAGATGGATTCTAATCAAAAAGTAGGTCGCAAGACCAATCAATATCATATGGTAAAAGAAGGTGAAAATCTTGTAGAGGAAGGTAAGATTAATGCCCTTCCCAAATTTTTTAGCCCTGGTATTAATGAAGATCATCACTTGGAATATTAGAGGACTCAAAGGGAGTCTTTCAAAACAAAATGAAATTAGAAGAATGATTCAGGTAAATCATCCACATCTTGTTTTCCTTCAAGAAACAAAGATGTCAATGGAGGATATGGACTTAATTGCCAGTAAAATTTGGCCAGTTGGAAAAGTGGTTTCCCTCAGTTCCCAAGGGACTTCGGGTGGCATTGCTTGTCTTTGGGATCCAAAAGAGGTAGTTATTCACCATATGGTTGGCAGTTGGGGTTTGTTGGCTATAGCTATTCAAAGTAGACATTCCAACCAGATTATGCTTTGCATTACTATTTATGCTCTGACTTCTTTGGAGGAAAAAAGAAGACAGTGGAAGGATATTACTCATATTATCTCTCATTTTCCTAAATCTTGGATCTTGATCGGAGGAGATTTCAATACCATCCTCTCTCTAGATGAGAAAAGGGGGGGAAATAGAAATTTGGACAAAAGCACTGACCTCATGAGCGAATATATTGCAAACCTCCATCTTGTGGATATCCAACCGAGATAATGGCCTTATGACTTGGTCTAATAGAAGGCAAGGCTTAGCTTGTATAATGGAGAGATTGGATAGGTTTTTGCTCTCTAAAAATTTCTTAATCCATGGTCACATTCCTAAAGTGAAGACTCTTAATAATGTTGGTTTGGATCATTGGCCAGTCATGGTGGAAATGTGGAAAACCAATGTGAGTTTCTCTCCTTTTCGTTTTCAATTAATGTGGCTTAGAGACATTTCCTTCAGACCTCATGTGCAACAATGGTGGAAGGAAGGTAAACCTAGGCATGGGACTAAGATGTTCTGTTTTGCCAAAATACTGCAATACATTAAATCCAAAATCAAGACTTGGAACTGGAAAGAGTTTGGGGATGTTCATAAAAAAAAACATGAAGTTATTGCTCATCTTGAAAATTTGAATAAGAAAATCCGTTTAGATGGCCTCACGAGAGAAGAGAAGTGCAGATGAAATTAAACTCACAACTCGGTTAGAGGAATGGGAAAAAAGAGAAGAAATCTTATGGAAGCAAAAATCTAGAATTCAATGGCTCAAAGAAGGAGATCGAAACACAAATTTCTTCCACAAATATCTTCTAGCTCGAAGATCTCACAACTTTATTTCTTCCTTAAAATCAGATTCTGGAGATGTTGTTTATACTTGGGATGGCATGAACTCTATTGTTGTTGATTACTTTTCCAATATTTTTTCTGCTACTCCCCTTGACTCAGCTTCACAATATAATGTTCTTCAAGCAATCCCTTCTCTTATCACTTTTGAGGAGAACTCTATTTTGACTGCTCCTGTTACTATCAATGAGCTTCAACAAGTAGTTTTTAAAATGCAAAAAGGGAAAACCCCAGGTCTGATGGTTTTCCTATTGAGTTCTACCAAGAGTTATGGGATATCCTTCATGTTGATTTATTAGAGGTGGTGGAAGAAGCCAGGAAAGCCAAAGAAATTTTGAAGGTTATCAATAAAACTTATATTACTCTTGTTCCAAAAGCTCAAGAGGTTGATCATATCTCAGCTTTTAGACCTATTGCTTTATGTAATGTTCTTCTCAAAATCATTACTAAAATCATGGCGAGAAAGGTTGAAGCCTCTTTTGCATAAGATTATTTCCCCAGAGCAAGGGGGTTATGTGGAAGGACGTCAAATAGTAGATGAGATAGTTCTTGCTCGGGAAGCCATCCATTCCATGGATATGCAAAATTCTCCTTCCATGTTCATTCGGTTAGACTTATCCAAAGCTTATGGCGAGTGGATTGGCACTTCCTTATCAAAGTTTTGAGGCAATTTGGTTTCTCTAAGGATTGGATGGATTGGATTATGGGATGTATCTCTTCAGTTTCCTACTTAGTTCTTATCAATGGCGGGCCTTCTCAGTATTTCCCAGCTTCCAGAGGTATTAGGCAAGGTGACCCGCTATCCCCTTATTTATTCATCATTCTTGTTGAATGCTTGGGTAGGACTATAACCAAAAAGAGGGAAAACAAAACCCTTGAGGGAGTTACCATTGCTCATGGAGCTAGACCTATCTCTCATCTTCAATTTGTGGATGACTCTACTCTTTTAGGTAAAGCTACAGTTAAGGAAGCTTCTAATATTAAGCAAATCATTAGCTATTTTTCTAAGGCTATTGGGTAGTTGATCAATGAAGACAAATCTAAAGTTATTTTCTTTCATCACTCTCTGCTAGATAGGAATCCATGGTCTTGGATAAACTAAGATATAAGAAGACCTCTCTTCCAATCACTTATTTAGGTATTCCCATAAATATTCAAAGGCAAAAAAATAAATATTGGAATTGGTTGTTGGACAAAGTCAAGAAGAAAATTGGAAAGTGGACCAACAAGTGGCTTTCTTCTAGGGGTAGAATCACCTTGGTAAAATCAGTCCTTCAAGCTATTCCTATTTATGTTTCTTCCATTTTGAATATCCCAAAGGTTGTTCTTCGAGAATTGGATCAAATCGGTCATCGTTTCCTTTGGAGTGGTACTAAGGAGAAAAGAAAATGGGCCTTGGTGAAATGGGATACTTTATGTCTTCCTAAGAGTGAAGGGGGGTTAGGATTACGGTCTTCAATTAATAACAACAAAGCTTTAGCTGCTAAATTATATTGGAGGATGTTGCATAACCCCAATGCTCTTTGGGCCAATAATCTCTGTGCTAAATATGTTGAGAACAAAAGTCCTGAAGACCTTGTTCGCTATCAACTTCCTACCAAAGGTTCTCCCATTTTAGAAGTTCTTAAGACTGGTGAGGATTTGATAAAGAAAAAATTATTTTGGATCATTCATAATGGTCAACATGCAAATTTTTGGATAGATTCTTGGGATGGTCACAAGCCTTTGATAACTCGGTTTCCCGATTGGAGGCCTTGGATGGAGGAGCTTCACCGAGCTAATTGGATAAAGGTGGCTAATTACTATCGGTACCATACTGGTAATTCAAAGGTTGGTAGATATTGGATCCCTATTGAGGATAGGCCTATTCAAATCCTAGAAAGGCAAAGACAAGATATCCAAGGCATCCTTCATATGAGATCCCTCTCTTGGTCCCATGAAAAAGATTGTTTTGGATGGAACAACACTACTAAGGGTGAGTATTCAGTTGCTCAAGGTTATTTGACCTTATGCCATAATAATCCCAACCATTCTTCTGACATATTTTCTCGATTGTGGGCTCAAAATATCTGGCCTAAGGTGAGGTTCTTTAATTGGATTTTATTGCATCGTAGGGTGCTTATTGGTGAGCAACTTATGAAGCATGGTTTTCATGGCCCTTTTAGATGTGAAATGTGTGAAGAGAATGTAGAAAATATCAACCATATTTTTATTGAGTGTACTTTAGCCTCTGAGCTATGGAGGAGAATGGCCACTTTACTTGGCTTACAGTGGTCCAATTTTTTTACTTTTGAACAGACTTTGGAGGGATTGGCCTAATCAAGAGGGTGTTGATCATTTTATTAGGCAATTAGTTTGGATGGGTTCTACCATTCTTCTTTGGAATATTTGGAATGAAAGGAACAACCGAATTTTTAATCAAGATAGGAAGGATATTCACTATATTTGGAAAAATACCATAGCCAACTTAGTTGAATCAGTCCATCATCTCCTTAATCACCCCCAAAACTCCCACCAAATATGGGATCAAGTGATGCAAATATTGAAGATTAAACCTTCTAAGGGCAACCAACTTAAAGGGAATGTGAGTATTAGTAAGATGGATAGGAATAGAAATTGGCAACCTCCTCCTAAGGATTTTGGAAAAGTCAATACTGATGGAGCCTCTAGAGGGAACCCTGGAAAAGCCAGTGTGGGAGGAATTGGTAGACTTTCAGATGGCTCCATGGTTTTTACTTTTGCTGAGAATTTGGGTATTCTTTCCAATAACCTTGTTGAGGGGTATGGTATCCTCAGAGGCCTTCGGGAGGCTACTAAGGTTGGATGGGAAAAGGTGTTAGTTGAGTCGAACTCTCAACTTATGATTAATCTCTTGAAGAATCCTTCTAAGAATCATAAGGTGGATTGGAGAATAAAAAGAATTATTGAGAAGATTCGAGTTAATCCAGGATGGGATTTTTGAAAGTTGATTACAATCATGTGGTCAGAGATCAAAACAAGAGTGTTGATGCTTTAGCTAATTGGGCTTTGGACAAAGGTGATCTTACTTGTTATGGCCACCCTCCTATATGGTGGGCTTCTCAAATTAGGGAAGCTCTTCTTTCTATCATTTCTTTGGATGGCTCCAGTTCCGAAGGTACCTAGTTTCTTCTTGTTTTTTTTTTTTGCTTCTCTTTGGTTCATTCAGTTTTTTTTAGTTCCCTAGCTCATTCTATTCTTTATTTTGTTTCCTCTGTTGATTCTTGCCTTAATAGTCTTCTGGTCTAGATAGGTCATTGTTTTGTTCATTTTTTATTTTTTATTTCTTTTTGTTTTTTTTGTTTAGTTTTTTAAGGTGGGTGGGTTTTTTATTTTGTTTTGTTTTTGTGTTCTTTGTGTTTTTTTTTGTTGTTCTTGTGTTTTTGTTGTTTTTTTTTTTTATGTTTTTTGTTATTGTTCTTGTGTTTTTTTCATTCTTGTTCTTGGGTTTCTCTTTGTTTGTGTTATTTCGTGTTTTTATGTGTGAGTGTTTTCTATGTTTTTTGTTTTTGTTTATTGTCTGTTGTTGGTTGTTTTTTATTTTTATTTTTATTTTATTTTTTAATTTTTAGGTTTTGGTTGTGTTTATTTTTCATGTTTTTTTTTGGGTTATGTCTTTGTAGTGTTCTGTTGTTTTTGTCTTGTTTGTGTTTTGTTATGTGGTTCTTGTGTTTTTCTATGTGGTTTGTGTTGTGGTTTATTTTATCTTATTGTGCGTGTTTGGTTGTGCTTTTGTTTTTGACACACTCAAGGAGCATGTTTTTTATTTTATTTTATTATTTTTGTTGTTATTTACTTATTTTTAAATTGGTTTTGTGTGTTTGTTTGCTCCTTGAGTATGTCAAAGGTGGTAGGCAGGTCCGAGTCCTGGGCATTTTTGGCGGAATGGATACCCCTGCCTCCTTGGGTCTTACCCGAAAGTGGCATCCCTTTTGGGATGTTTTCCACAAAAAAAAAAATGGTGAAGTCGCCAAGAGAAATGGTCGACATTATGAATGATGGTCACAAAAAATGTTTGCATCTATAAATGATAAATACAAGATGAATGCTCAAATAAAGAGATGAGGATCGAGAGTTAGAGGAACCCAAGTTAATATTTTTCAAAATTAGAAGTGCACGAAGGTGTCTACGAAAAAATAAAGAATGTTCACCCAATGCCAAGATCCGTTGGTGGTTTTCTCATTCCTCTTTTGAACCAGACTGGCCTAGAGGAAGAGGATACTCACGTAACCAACTCTCGACTTGGATATCAATTATGTGGGAAATACTCTTAATAGACAACATGAAATGGCACCAATGAAAACTTCCTATTACATTAATCCAAAAATATATTTATAGGTATGTCTACCTTTACAATTGATATTTAATATGTATAATTTGTGTGAGAATTAAATGCAATACAACATGATACCTATCAATATCAAAATTTAGCTATATGAACGATATGCATGAATTAAAGATAAAATCCAGCACTGCATGTTGGTCCCTTGAAAGGGTTTTTTACATGCCTTATTATCAAAAAATTAAAATAAATAAATAAAATTATCAAGATCAAATACTAAGTTCCCATGGTGCACATTTAATTAAATCAAGTTAGGGGTAACTCCCATGCATATTCTATACAAGTGCATGAATTTTAGAAGAGAAGATTCAAAGTAAAAAGTAGAGTTAAAAATTATTTTTTAAAAAATGTAGCTTCGGTCAAGATGGAGGCGCACACGAATTGGAGATTTAATGTAACAAAGCGTCATTTAACTTGCATAATATTTAATCAAAGGTCCATGAAATAATCAAATTTCTTGAAAATCAAAGGTTTCTTATCAATTATTTAATATTTTAAAATAATAACACCTTGGTCAAGATGAACGGTGTGCATCAATATAAAGGTAATCCAACGACATGCATGCACCCTATGAGAAATCTAATCATATGCCATTTAACAAAGGAAGTAATTATCTAATTTATAAACTTAGGGTCTGCAAGGAAATCTTAATAAAATCATATTTAAAAGTTTTTGAATAACTCTAAGCCCTAGTATCCCCACTCCTATCCTTAAGAATTGTACATCCCTAGGAAGGTAAGTGGCATGCATGATTTCCTGACTCCATCTAAAGGTGCATGGATTAAAATGTGCTAAGATTTTAAGACAAGGTAGAAATTAATCTAATATTTGTTCCTTATGGATTTTTTATTATGAAGGTAGAAAATCGACCTTGATAATAAAATTTTATAAAGTGCATTTTTACCTCTAAAAACCCCCCTTTATTTCTCGTACCTTTCTTGCTAACATGCTTGTAGGTTATAAAAATTAAACGATGTGAGTTCATCCTGACTATATCCAACAAAGCGCATAGAGTCGTGTCAAATTATTTTACTAAGAATTATCACTGTCATTAAAAAATTGAGGTTTGTCTTATTATAAATTAAATCCATTTTGGGTGCATGAAACCTAATCAGATCCAATGATGCATGTTGAATATAAAATGAAGATAATAAGACTTTGAGAAAGAGAATTTTATAGAGATAACTAGCACTAACAGAGGTTTTATGATCAACACCCATTCCAAAACTAGTTTAGATAAGAGATACGCATACCAAGGTTTTTTCAGTAACAATCTTACTCAGGTTGAATAATTTTTTATTGAGGTGGTTGAAGAATTATGAGGTGGCGAATGCATATAGGTAAATTTAAAAATAAATGGTTTACAACTATAAAAGCACATAATTCAAAAAATCAACTCTAAAAACTATAAATGACCCACTCAAACACTCTCAAGATACTAAATTAAATCCATAGAATTACTATAAATGAATTTCCAAAGTATTTTGTAGAGTTTCACAAAGGTTGGAGGAGAAACTGGTTACCAAAAAGGGAGAGAAGAGAAGAAGAAATGACGTCCTAAAGCACAATTGTTGTTCCATAGAACACTAAGGAGGCTATTAAATTCATTACAAACAAAAGGCCTTATCAATAGTTAAATGGTTTGATCACCCTCATTAAAAGTTTGATAGATTATTCAATGAAATCTAAGCCAGAAAAACGTATCTCCGTTGTGCAAGAGTATGAGACTGAGAACACTACGGTAGTATGTTTTGAGCAAACATGGGAAAACTTACAACGTAGCTCCTGGTTACCGACCAAATATTTCAAAAGAGCTCAAGATTCATAATACAAACCGATATCTCATTGCAATAAATGGATTAGTAATTTGAGGAAATTAGTCTGCTTTAGAGTGCATTATTATTTGTATTTGTTGTCATGGTTAGCAATGGTGTATGATGAGTCGACCAAGTCAATCAGAGAAGTTAAAAATTAAATTATTTTCAAAGTTACTCATTGGAGCATACAAAAGGTGTTTCAGTTAAATAAGTTTGACATAGCATTGTTATAAGAGGTAATAGAACACCAATCCAAAAAAGTTCTTCACACCCACTATTATACCACTTTATTTGAATCATATGAAGTTATATCACATACTTTTCCTATTAGGAAGGGTGCATTGAAATCCTTGGTTATGGACTATGTGGATATGATAAATATAGTGTTGGAGGTCTCAAATTTAAGTGTGGTAGGAAGAAAAGTTATCCACTTAGCTATGCAATGTAATAGATTTTTTTCTCCTCCTATATATGCATGTGAAGATGAGTTGAGTACCTAGATGCATGTTCAGTTTGTCAAACTAAAAGAGGCTATTGTAGAACAACAATATAAGATACCTCCTTTATCTCAATATTCAATTTTTATACACCTCATAACGGGACAACTAGGCTATGATATTTTAGACAAATTAGGGTAAACCAATGCAAGGTACATAAAAGAAAGGATCCCCTGGATACATGAAGGGTGCTCTCACATATGATGGCTTTTTGACAATTTTATGACATAAATACACAATATTCTATGCAAGCTACCTCATAGCCAGAATAGGCTTTCGTATTGCTGCCTTCATGAAGGAATAAGTAGGAGATTACTTTTTATCGAAAGAATTTTCATACATTAGGTTGTATGGGGCAAATATCCCTATGAAGGCCTTGCAAAAGTTTTGCCCTATGTATATAGCTTCACTTGAATTTTTAGGCAAATTATGGAAGAGGTGAAAATATGTATAAGAAAAGGATATGGTAAAGTTCCTTGGCCGACAGTCCCATACCGATTTGGGTATTGCAGCTTCTAATGATATTCAAAAATGCTCAAAGCTATGTGGGATATGGATAAATTTAATTTTTATGAAGTAACATGGAGATCTTATGACCCAGCAGGGGATTATGTGAGAATGATGACAGTGCACAAATACACATGGTTATATCACAGAAAAGATAAATATAAATAATTGTTGAAATCCATATAGGTGAACACTGATCTAAAGGATGTATGGTCAAAATATTCATATAAATATAGAGTAAATTCTAGAATTAAAAGGGTAGGTGACTATCCTCAAGTGTTGGTGAAGCTATGTAAAATATTCGTAGAATCAATGGGTCCTATTTTTATTGTAATTAATCCATAAGAAACACAAGATCCATTTCTTGACATAGTATACTAAGGGATAGACCATATGGAGATTTTAACTGATGTTGAAGATATAACTCAAGCATACTAAGAAGTTCTTGAAACAATTCAGCTGATATTAGAAGAAGCTACTAGCTTAAATGAGTTGGCAATAGAGGAAACTCCTATTTTATCCCAGTCAATACTAGAAGGAGCAAGTGCATAAAAAGGAAAAGAGTTAATTACTACACCTCTAATTGATTCCCCAACCACTATAGAAATAGTGCCTACTAAACTCATAAAAATAACAAAGCCTAATCCTCTAAAGAGCAAGCTAATTTTGGTGATGTTCATGCTGATACTAGCACCGAAGGCAATCCCCAAGTCATTGATCATCAATAACAAGGAAATTAAAATCTCCACAGCTATAAAAATAATTTATGAAAATCAAGAGGTTTGGATGAGGTATTTAGGGGACACCAAATTAGAATAGAGATCTCCACTTCCTCTCCAAATCATAAAAGGGCTAGGCTAGCCCTCCCATTGGTAGAAGGCCCAAGGAAAAGTAACATTGGTAAGAGTTGAATAATACATACCTATAATCAACATTGGGAAGAAGGAATTGCACAATATAGCCAAGGGAGATCTAAAAGAAAATCTAGTCATAGAAGAGAGGGATACCAATGCTTTACCATCAATGGAAACAATTACAATTCTAGCTCCTCAAAACCCTACTGCTTTTTAGGTTGTGTAGACACCAAAACATCACCAATTCGATTATGTGACTACAAGCACTGATCGAATTGACATACATGCCCCTAGGGCATCCCCTAGAGGTTAAACAATGGTCCTAACCACTCCCACAACTGTTTTGGAAGATCAAAGGTCAATTTGGCACCTTTCAGGCACTCTGCTCCCTACTCGTTCCACCCTGGGACAATTACAAACTGGTATTCGTCCCACCCTAGGACGATTAGTAGCATTCACTCCAGAGTGGGGCAAATAGTAGGTTTGATGGAAAAAAGGTCAAACCTTGACAAATGGCAGCTCAGATCCACAAATTAACTCAACATTCAAGGCATGGGAGTGCGAGTGAGTGTTTTTGAGCTCAAAGAGGTATTCATAGAGACAGTCATGGAGCCCTTAATCAGGGAGGAATTTTCTCTCCCTTGATAAGGCATGATGGCCAAGTGGCGCCTCTGCATGCTCATTCACAAGAGACCCTCAGGTATATAAAATGGTGAGTCTTCTCATCCCAAAAAATAATAGATCAGGAGCATTTGGAGCAATGGAGTGCTGTCAAATTACATCCTCACCCCTCACTTGTGCTTCTTACATCCTTGATCTCTATTTTGGAAGGGAGGTTATTGGGTGAAAATTGGAAGCACAATCTAGACCCAAAACCTGAATATTTTGCCACAATACCCTACCCAATTTTTTGACACAATCCCTTAGGAGGTTTTTGACCCATCCCAAGTGGATTGGTGTCGAAACCAAGCCCCAAACGACGAGCGTCCTGCCCCCGGGCGCCCCCCACATTGCTATAGTCCTAATCGCCCCACCCCAGAGCAATTAGAAATCTATAGCATATTTCTCTACTATTTATTTTTCATTTTATCTTATGTCATTCATATATGCTTCCATTCAAATTTCATGCCATTATGATGAGTTTTGACTATGTTTTCATTGTTTTTCACTTTCACTAACATATAGGGAGCATCTTTGGATACAGGACAATCGGGGCCAAATATGTAGAATACGACCTTCTGGGTCATCTCAAAATGTCCTATTTTACCTAACCCCAATTTTGTAGGTGTTTTGGAGGCCTATGGATGGGACATTTAGGAGGTTGCTCTTTGATGTTTTGTGATAGTCCTAATCGTCCCACCCTAGAGCGATTAGAAATCTACAACATATTTCTCAACTATTCCTTTTGTAGTGTGTTCCTGATAGTTTTTTCATGCTTCTATACAAATTTCATTTTATTATGACATGTTTTTATTACTATTTTAATTATTTCATACATGCATTAATAGGAGGCCTTGGGGATTGCATATTTCCCTTCATCCGTAGGTGCTACTAATTGTTTGCTATTTCTTTGAATGTAGGATATCGATACTATAGGGGAAGCAAGGAACTACAGACACATTCACAAAAGTGGTGGTGATGTTTGGCCCGCCCATTTCAAATGTGGGCACATGAAATATCTCGAAGGGAAGCGTACCATTCGTGGTGTAACAAAGATATATCTAATGCTCCTAGATCCTAAAAATGAAGGAGATGTATTGTAACCTGGTATCAAATAAAAATTAATAAAAATAAGGGCTACACTTTAAATTTGCTTTATATCTCATTTTAGTTCATTTATTTTTCCTTTTTCATGCACTTTAGTTCTTTTTTTCTTCATTCGTAGGACTTAGCGTTTCATATGCTTTTGTTTGCGCCACAACCGATACACCTATGGGCTTTCGTATCCTCGTGATTTTAGTGGAAATCATGGTGGTAACCTATACCTTGATTTTAGGATCAAATTTCTGATCAAAATTGTGTGTTTTTGCTTTCAGGTGTTAATCCTTCAAGCGTTGGGCTGCTGCTCGTTCCACCCTATGACGAATACAAACTAGAATTCATGCCACCCTGGGATGAATAAGGCATTCATACCACCCTATTATGAATACATATCTACTATTCATCTCACCAAAGGATGATTACCTCTCTGTGTAGTTTTTGAGTGGAAACTCAAGGGCATCTGGTGTGGGCAGAGAAGAGGTAGGTTGTCTGAACACTCTCTGTAATTTTTTGTCTCTGTTTCTATGATTTTTTTTTTATTTGCTTGTATAGGAAATTTTACTACATGTTTCCTTTCATTGTGCAAGTAAAAATAACCCCACACACCACGATATAATCTAAACATCAAGGCGTTGGTCGTAAAACCCCAACACTTGATCAAGACCAACAGTGGCTATCATCACCACCCTGGATTGAATTTTGCATACATAACCCTAATCACTACTATTGCTAGATGTAAATCCTGACAAAAGTTGACCAAGTATAACTGGGGTGATTCCCAGTGCATGAGGATAAGTCTTCTATGGTAGGTGTCAAAAATAGAGTGATTCCCCTTCCATACCGCCTATGTTCCACATACAGTTATGCTCTCGTGTACCAATAGTTTCCCTCACGTAAGGTCGGGTATATTGATAGGTTCGGTATAATGGCCTAGCAGTGGTATATTGAAGGGGTGACCATTTTGGGAGACATAAGAGCCCTCATATTGCATATACAACAAAATTTTCTTTACAAAGCTTTCAAAACAAAAATCAAAACACACTAAACCAGATCTAGGGCACACCTCTAATCTATAAATGAGATAATCACTTCTTTTTTTGTGTGGCTCCTATTTGTTTAGTGTAGCATAAATCATAAAGAAAATAAAAATGTACACATATTTTAGAGAAACACCACCATGGTATACACCCATATCCAAGCCCAATCACAAGTAGAAGCTGTAGAAAGTGTACAATGGGACACAAGTCACCTCCGCTATAGCCCCAAGGACTTGGTCATACCACCTTGGTGGCCTAGTACACAAGATAGTCCACATCATACCATGACAGAATGAGACTATAGAGGCACCCCTTTAAGGGGCATGCCCATGCAACATAGACCCTTTTAGGAGGAGTCCATACACGTGGCCCTCAACATAGATGGGAGGACTCCCTTAGACACTTGTTATGAGTGGCCACCATGTGATGAAGTGCTAGAACAACATAGAGTCCATAAGGAGGTGCCACATGATTACATCATCCCTCCTCTACCCCTTATTACTGTCAAAAACAATAGGTCAAATCTAGATCACATGACTCTTCAAACATGGCAAGCCAACTCTGCCCACCCCTTGCACATAAATGAAATGGAGCACGAGGAAGACCACTACATTCCTCAAGAGCAATACATAGTGGGGGAACAATATGCTTCCACACCTACTATTTATCAAGATCACCCACTAAGGACAGAGCCTCGGGTGAATACTGCTAACCTCGACAGAGGGAAGCGTCCTATAGAGATCTCAAATCACCATGATCAAGATAGATGTGTGGGGGAGGCATCTAGGCCTCCTAGACTCAAGATGACAGAATAAATTGACTTGTCATTTGCCAAACATCTTGCCCATCGAGCATAAATCACGTAGCTTGAGCAAGACCAAAAACATTTAGAGCACCAATATCGCCTTAGCAAAGAGCGCATTAGGTGTCAACTAGATGATTTTCTCTAGAACACTATGCCTGAGAGATCCCCAACCCCTCACACGCATAAGATAGAGTTGTATGAGAGGCACAACCCCTTGGTGTGAGACAGGTCTCCATGACCTTATAAAATGTTACCTCCAAGACCTGAGCAGGAGACCACCCCTAGAGCCAATGATGGGCACCCTTCGTGGCCACCCACCCGTGTTTATAGGTCACACTTAGGAACTCCTCAAGAAGCCTATGAGGAATTTGAGCAAGAAGAAGAATGGGCTGAAATGCCCTACCAAGGAAGGGGGGCACTATCTGGATACCCCTCCATAGGCCTCAAGTTCCCCGCAACCCACAATGGGAACAAACCAAGGAGGAAGAGATCAAATCTTCTGATGCATACAAAGCGCTACTAGAGCGCTTAGATTCTATGAAGACCAAGACTTCCGGGCCCCAAAATCCAACTTTATGCCAGCTTCGTAGTCACCCTATGCATCCTTCAGTGCCTGCACCCCCATACCTTGAACACTTTAAAATGCCTCAATTGGCAATCTTTAGAGGGGATGAGGATTCCCAAGAGCACGTGATAATATTCTTGAGCCAATGCTTTGGCATTTAGGACGATGATGCTTTGCTTCTATGAATGTTTATAACCATGTTCATAGGCCCTGCCTCGAATTAGTTTACCCAGTTATCGAAGCATAGCATCAGCAACCTAGACCAGATAGTGGATGCGTTCCTCGAATGTTTCACCTTCAATACCAAGAAGAAGACATCATTGAGTGACCTAGCTAGCCTCAAGCAGTATGAGGAAGAGACCATGGTAGCCTATGTAAATCTATGGAGAACATTGCTTTCAAAGCTTCCTTACCTCCCTCCCATGGTCGATCTGACCCAAATGTTCTCGAAAAGTTGCCTAAGATCAATCTCCATGCTATTGTAGTTACAGCAATATGCCACTCTTGAGGAAGCCCTGGTGCAAGATAGAATCATAGAGGAGATCAAGATACAGGATGACGAGATTGCCAAGCCATGCTAGAAAGAGTGGCCCAAAAATACCAAAATTGGGTCAACACAACCGAAACCCATCATGGTCAATCAGGTTGCCATAAACATACCTAAGCCTACACAGAAAACACAACCCCTAAATGCTAATTACCAGGAAGTTCCTCTTGACACTTATGAAAATGAAAATCATAGGCAAGAGCAAAATTAGCAGCGTTGCCCTAGATGACAATTCACACCCTTCACAGAGTCTAAAGACTCCTTTTTTGATAGCTTGTCCATGGCAAACTTGATAAACCTACCAGAAAGTCGACCCATAGACCCCAACGCACCAAAACCCAAGGGCTATAGGGAAGACTTGTACTGTAGATTTCACCGACAGAAAGGACATGACCTTTATGCATTTTGGAAGTTCAAAAGCATAGTGCAAGACCTAATAGACAACAAGACGCTAGCGATGGATAATCTTGTGGTGCCAAACAACCAACAGATGGAGGTTTTCAAAGACCTCCTACCTGCCCATGATGCGCAGGAAAAGACTCTACAAGTCAATGAGGTGACACAAAACTGCCCCATGCAGGGATATGTAGGGATGATAAGCATAGTGACTTAGAACAAGAGGTACCCAAGCACAACTGTCCCTGTGGTAGCTATAGGAGAGGTTCCATCAATGTAACAACCTTAACAACACCCTACACAACCTCCCTCACCTAGACCAGTGGCCATGATTTGGACTAAACTTACCCAAAGTTTAAGGACCATATCGGCTAGGCTCTCCATATATGAGCTTATCCAACAATCACCACCCCATCGGGAGGCTCTAATGGAGATATTAAAAGCCATCGAGCTGCAGCCCCATGAAGCAAACTCTTTCAACAACTTTGTGGGACATGTAAAATGATGTACAAAACTAGTCATCACCTTTAGAGAAGACGAACTAAAATTGATGACTAGTGATATGGTAGATCCACCCCTGCACATCATTGCATGGGTCAAAAGGATTCCATTTAAGAGGGTTTTGGTGTACACTGGCTCATCCCGCAATATAATCACAATAGCGGCATTGAAGCACCTCAAATTGCCAGCATCTCACATTGTGGCCTCCACCTATACTCTTCAAGCATTCAATGACGTGATATGCTCGATGGTTGGCACAATTATCCTACCCATCCAAGTGGGACAAAATACTATTCCTACATTGTGCCACATCTTGGAAGGTGAGATGGCCTACAACATCTTGCTAGGGTCGGCCTTGGATCAGGGACATGAAGTGTGTCCCTTTGATAGCCCATCAATGCCTAAAGTACACATACGAAGGGAAAGTTCATGTGGTCCCAACAGACTTAGAGCCCTTCAAGTATTACAATGTAGTGTAGTTGATGCCATAATTGACCCTTCCATCGACACATTTGGACTTTTAGTTGAATCCATCCAAGCAGGGTCCAATTCCACATACATCCACACTATTAAGTACCTCAAATCCCTAGTCGGGTCCATCTTCATCATCTAGTCATTCACCAATGATGCCACATATGGTGGCCACATCAAAGGACAATGGGAAGAAAACCCTGGAAGAGGCACTGCCATCAGTCTCAACCATCTCTATCGAAGAGGTGCCTAGCCGAATGGAAGTCGAGGACCTAGTTCACCTGACATGGAGTGGACTCAAGAAGAACTCCCATTCCCTCCCCCTCAACTACCAACGATCACCGTTGAGATGACTAATACTATCCTAGGGGAGTATCTAGTGTGGAACATTGTAGCAACACCTATGCTTGAGTCCATGTAGGACATGAGGAGACCTCGCCTCCCCATCGGCACTATTGTCCCTTTGGGCTATCCACCAAACCAGACAAATTTTGTATATGGGGGCCTCGACAACGACATTGAACCTTACTTGCAATAGGAATAGGACGAAGATCCCTTTGCTGAGAATGTTAATTATTTTTCCAACCTAGACTTCGCTTTGAAATATCTTGGCCAATGCAATTGGCATGAATATGGGTTAGACAGATATGAACAAGGGGTGCACATTCTTTATCAACCAAGATATCAGATCTCGTACGACAAATTAGGAGTAGGGTTCAACCACCCTTTGCCCCTTGACATCTTTGTAGAGAACATGCAAGGCCTAGGGATAGGCAGTAAGGATGGGTTGACACAAGACCCATATGCCAATCCTAACACAATGTACACATTGGGGGATTATCTTCCATTGTTAACAACCAACCTTGTTGACCTCAACAACCCTTTCCCTTCAATCGAGAAAGGAGAAAGTTCAAGGACTCACCTACAAGAGGGGTATAGACAAGGTCAAGAAGGATCTTTAGAAGACAAGTCAGAGTATGAAGTAGTGCCTTGGGACCCTTTCGAGTCTGATAGCAATCACTCGCAAGTAATGCCCATAGATGATTATCAGGACTTCATGGCAATGTTCCCCTTGAATGCTCCAATCAAGCAAATGCCACCTCAAGAGAATCAGGTCCTCCTATAGAGAGTAGAACAACCTCGATGGGACCAAATTAACTTGCTTGAGCAAAATGAGCCTCACATACCACAAACAACTATCAGAGCCAATGAAGGCCTATGGATATCTGATAGCGATTATGAAGATGAGATAGAGATGGCATATCTCAATCATATGTGGCAGCAGTAATATCCCATGGACATTGATGACATGTTTGAATAACTAAACATGGGGCCAAGGCATAGATGGCACCTAAACCAAGCATAGTTGTACCAACTACTGCACCCGCCACTTCAAGCATACAAAGAGCACATTCTACCTAGAGACCTTATAGAGCCATCAGTGCCAAGGGCAGACCCTATCCTTTTATCCACACATAAAAGGATAATGGATACCAAATTCACTTCATCAACATGATCTCCATTGACTTAACCGCACCCATCTGCAATCCAACCAATCCAACATGACCATTGTATCTAAACCTAGATTCCATAGACTAGGATCATGTTAACTCGCCACCATCTCCATTAGAGTACTGGCATTGTGGTGAGATGCTTCATTTCACCCCAAGACCGACTTAGGATATCTTCCATGCTAAAGAGGAACCCAAAATTACAAACGTAGATCTAAATTCAACAATGGATATCCACCTGATCCCAACTCCACACCAGTTGGAGGATGGGTCCCACATGTTAGTCGAAGAGACGACTGACATAGACATTGGTTCTGATCCAAAGAATCCATAAATGATTAAGCTGGGGGTAATTCTATCCCTCGAAGAGCAAGTCGATTACATTGCCCTTCTCAAATATAAGAAGGAGGTTTTTGCATGGTCCTACAAAGACATGTCAAGGCTAGAACCATAGCTAGTCACGCATAATCTAACGCTTGATCTGAAAGTCAAGCCAGTCAAGCAAAAACTACATAAGATGCACCCAACAGTAGCCTTAATGATCAAATACGAGCTACAAAAGCTGTTGGATGCACAGTTTGTCATCTACGTGGATTATCCACCATGGTTGTCCAACATGGTACCTGTCAAGAAACCTGATGGGAGGATTCACATATGCATTGATTTTTGAGATCTAAAAAAAGTGAGTCCCAAGGATGATTTCCTCTTTCCTAGCATTGACACATTAGTAGATGCTACAGTAGGCCATGAAATGCTTTCCCTCATGGATGGTTTCTTGGGATACAACCAAATTCGTATCAATCCCGATGATCAACTCAAAATGACATTCACAATGCCTTGGGGGACATTTTGTTATAAGGTCATGCCCTTTGGCCTTAAAAACGTTGGTACCACCTACCAACGCGCTATGACATACATATTCCACGATCACATGCATAATACATTGGAAGACTATATGGATGATATATTGGCCAAATCTCTTTTGTACCTAGATCATCTCGATGACCTAAGAAAGATCCTCGATCGCCTCATCGATTATAAAGTCAAACTAAACCCCAAGAAGTACGTATTTAGCATCACATCTAAAAAACTCTTGGGTTTCATAGTCTCAAAATTATGAATCAAGGTAGATCCAAACAAATTCAATGCAATCCTTGAAATGCTTCCCCCAACCACCATCAAGCAGCTCAGAATCTTGCATGGAAAGGTCACGTCAATCAAGCGCTTCAAAGCATAGCTATCTAACAAGTGTCGACCCATGAATAGATTATTACACAAGGGGGTAGCATTTCACTGGGATGACGAGTGCTAGTCCACCTTCGATGACATTAAATAATACTTGGCTTCACCACCAGTATTGGCACCACCTAGACCAGGAGTGTCATTCTATTTGTACATTTCAGCTACTGAGGTGGCACTGGGCACCATGTTAGCCCAGAAAAATGAACTACATAAAGAGCAAGCTACTTACTATCTTAGTCGCACCATGGTCAGTTATGAACTTAACTATGCATACATCGAGAAGCTATGCTTAGCAGTGGTATTTGCTACCAAAAAGCTATGCCACTACATGTTGAGTAATACGATGTATGTTGTGTCTAAGGAGAATCCATTATGGTACATGATGAGTTGTACTTATCATAGTAGTTGCACGATGAAATGGATCATGTTGTTGACAGAGTTTGACATCAAATTCATTGGATAGAAGTCCATAAAATTTCAAGTCATCATCGATAAACTAGTAGAGTCTCCTCTCGAAGATGATTAGCCTCTTACCGTAGAGCTACCTAATGATGGGGTCTTTCATGTCTTAGAATTGCTATATTCTGATGAGCCTAAGTCATAGGTTGACATAACCCTATTTTTTTATGGTTCTAAATGTGAGCAAGGGGGTGGCACGAGAATTGTATTCTTCACACCACAAGGGGTTCCAATACCTCTATCATTTAAACTTAATTTCTCGTGCACCAATAATAATGCTGAATACGAAGCCTTGCTCATAGGTCTTCAGACAGCCATCACCATGAACATCAAATGCTTGAACATATTTGGTGATTTGTTGTTAATTGTCAACCAATTAAAAGGGGTATTCCAATGTAAATGCCCAGTTCTGTAGGCCTACAAAGCCCTTATGGATAAATCATTGGAAAAACTTGAATGGTACGACGTCGAGGCACTCCCTCGATCATCGAATAATTTTGCGGACACTATGGCCTCCTTGGGGTCACTAATCCCGCAAGACCCTTCTGGTGAGATGATAACCATTCAAGTCAAAACACTATCGCAATCCCTGATGGAGCGTGCAAGTTCTGACATAACACTAGGAATCTACCTGATCTAGATTGAACCATCTCAGGATAGGTTCACTAGAATCCACAATAGCATGAATTATGCCAACTTGGGGTCCTTGTTCTCCCTTATTCCCCTTAATAGCAACACCATGCTATTTCTACAAGTTTGTTTCTACTCAAATTTGGCTAGGGAAAAACTACAAGAGGGATTGACAGTTCATACCATCAAGGTTTCTAATCAACAGGATTGGTACTCACCCATAAGAGACTACCTCAAGCTAGGTAACCTCCCACTTGGATTGACCTACACCGTAAAAAGATCATTCAAATAGAAAGTGGCAAAACATGTCTTGCTAGGAGAGATTTTGTATCGTTGTAGCTATGAATGGATCCTCCTTCGTTGCTTGGACCAATGGGATTCCACTTGGGAGATCAACCAAGTGCACGATGGTACATGTGGTGGCCACTTCAACGGTATGGCCATCGCAAAGTGCATTCTTCACATGGGCTATTATTGGCCATCTTTAGAGTGAGATTATTGCGCATATGTAAGGAAGTGCGTGAAATGTCAACACCATGCTAATTTGACACATGTACCTTCTTAGGCCTTATAGCCAATCCAATCGGCTTGGCCATTTTTGTGGTGGGTCTTATATCTAATCGAAAATATATCCCCTGCGTCGTCAGGTCGTCACATGTTTATCATAACGGCCATAGAGTACTTCACCAAGTGGGTGGAAGCAATTTTTCTTACTTCTAGGACTAGACCTCGCATTGTGGAGTTTATTTTACATAACATCATATGTCATTTTGGTATTCCATCCAAGATCATCTCGAATAATGGGATGTCATTCAAGAACAAAGATGTGCGTGCTTTGACAATAAAGTACAAAATTCAGCAGTTTTTCAACACCTTATTATCCATAGGCAAATGGGAAAGCAGAGGTGTTAAACAAAATGCTAGTTGCCATCCTTAAAAATATGGTCACAAATAGTCCTATGGATTGGCATAGTCAAATCTCACTTGCCCTGTGGGATTATCGCACTAGCATTCAGATGCCCACTAAGGCAACTCCATTTTCACTGGTGTATGGCTCCGAGGTAGTCATGCCTCTCGAGTTGCAAATACCTTCCCTACACATATCAATGCAAGAGTTCATCGATGATGACACTGCATGATAGGCCTGATTAGACCAATTTACATTGCTCAATGAATTACACATCAATGCTCTCGAGCATTTACGTATCTATCAAGAGAGACTTAAGAAAGCATACAACATGAAATTTCACCCAAGGGACTTTTATGTTGGTGACTTGGTCTTAAAAGAGAACCAATAAAATACTAAATTTTTGCCCCATCTAAGGGACAAGTTCACAACAAACTGGCTAGGTCCCTATGTAATTGATAGTAAAATAGGACCTAGAATATACTGGCTCGCCTTTGAACATAAGACCTAGAACCCTTGAACATTAGTCATTTGAGGCCATTCCACATTTTAAAGAGCCATAGCCCACCCCAAAAGCTCCAAGGATTCTCATAATCACTTGGTCAACCTAAAAAGCTCCAAGGATTCCCACAATCACTTGGTCAACCTAAAAGCGCCCCAAAGGTATCAATAATCCCTTTGGTCAAACCAAAAAGCTCCAAGGATTCCCACAATCACTTGGTCAAACCCCAAAATGCCCCAAAGGTGCACATAATCCCTTTGGTCAAACCAAATGCTCCAAGGATTCCCATAATCGCTTGGTCAACCTAAAATGCCCCAAAGGTATCCATAAAATCTTTGGTCAAACCAAAAGCTCCAAGGGTTCCCACAATCGCTTGGTCAAAAACAAATATTCAAAAACAAACAAAAACAAAAAATAATCAAAAATAACAAAAAAAATTGCATCTCACTTCCATGCATACTCTTAAAAATCAAAACACAAAAAAATAAATAAATAAATATATAATAAAAAATAAAAAAAATAAAAAAGTATAATAAACTGCATTAGGCATCGCATCCATACATGGCATATTTTCTAGTCATACACATCATAAGCACCATAGACTGTAATTACTAGGCAATTCCATCATTTTCCACATTCAGCCCATTTTGTAAACACATCCATCCAAAATAACGCCATCCACATTTTTTATCATAGTCATTGTCTGCTAATTTCTTTAGGGTTTTTCGTCATTAAGTTGTCTTTAGATTTTTGGTCAAATGTTGTATGAAGTCAGACATATTTTACAAAGGTAGAGTTTTACTTGGATCATGCCTCATTACGTAGCATCCCCACACAAGTTAAAACACATAAAAATTCCCAAGTTGTGTGAACGCAAGAGAAACCTACAAAGTAGTCTAGGGTACCATGGGTGAAAGGTTAGCCTGCTCATCCCCCTGTGTGAATGGTTTGAGAATGCTGAGAATTGACAAAAGGACAAGCTCTTCCCCATCCAATTCCCCACAATAAATAGTGGTTAAAATCCACTATAAAAAAAAAACCCAAAAACCTTTGATCCCCAAAGTCGTAAGGATTCGTACTACACGCCCCTGACAAGGATGGGTAGTCATCCCCAAGGCCTAAAATATCAATGCCATTATGTAATAAGATCTCCAATCACCTTTGGTCCCCAAAGTCATATGGATTCGTACTACATGCCCCTGATAAGGATGGGTAGTCATCCCCAAGACCTAAAAGATCAATGCCATTACATAATAAGATCCCAAATCACCTTTGGTCCCCAAAGTCGTAAGGATTCATACTACATGTCCCTAAACAAATCCAAAAGGGATCAATTCCATTCGCAAGCCAAAAACCTATGAGCTCAACTTTGAAACCTAAAATACAAAATCAAATAATAGTGGTTATCAGCACTATTCAAACCCCTTGCTAAAAAAGAAAAACAAAAGAGAAAAATAAACATTGATTTTCATCACTATGTATGATAGCAAGTATCCCAACAAGTTGAGTAACCGAAATATTCCTGAGATTGAATCCCTAGAATTCTCAGCATTCGAAAAACCATCTAGGTGATCCTCATTACGGGTTTGGTAGACAACCTACCTAGCAATGACAGTATCCTAAATGCATGATGATATCTCTATCACATTAGCTTTGTGTGTGAGCAGATCAATGTTTGCATGTGGATGAGCTAGCTTATGGTACCTTAGATTGTCCTGTGGATTAATCTTACTAAATACAACAAAGGATTTAGTGGAGCTAATTATGTGTTCCTCAGTACAGTTTTGGTGGACAACCTACCTGGCACTGGTGGTATCCTGAAAAATACCACATAAACAAATTCAATCGCACACATAGGGATGTGACATAACTTGGTCAAACTCAAGTTTGATTTGTACCTTGTTCAAAAGTCTTGTGAGATAAATGTACAGTCTTGGCTAGTTAGTTAAAACATCTGAATCTCAAAAAAACCTTAAACTACATTCTAGAACATCTATGGTACATTCCATTCTTACATCACCATCAAAAAATACAAACAAAAAAATATACACATGCAAAGTCATCACATAGTACAAAAAGCTAGTAAATCTTGTACAGTCTATGGTGCCACCGACAAGTTATCAACAAATCATTCCATCCATTCCATATGCATACATCATATAATTAGAAACATCACATTCATAATAACACATGCATACATCAATGTAAATAAATGTGCATAAAAGTAACAATAAATCATGACAAGTGTATAACCAAAAAGAAATTCATGTATATATATCACCAAAATTCTTGCATTCCACAATAATTCGGTCCTGTTACCTCACAAAAACATCAAAAACTCAAAAACCCCAAGCCTAGGGAGTCGGCCACCATGATCATGCAGGATCAGTGAGACTGGAACTACCCCCAGTGGTGTGGGTCCTATGGGACCTCTCAAGGCGGTTGCTGCCAGCCCCTGCATCACACCCACTAGCACTGCCCTCACCCACCTGCCTATGACAAGAGGAAGTAGGCTACTCAGTATCACTATCTCTCATTCGGTGTGAAGATCCACCTCCAGTGATCTCAGGTAACTGCCCACTGAGGTAGATAATCTATGCCTCCAAATCCAACTGATGCTGGACCCAATCCACCTCCCATCGATGGTACATAGCCAATGCGTCATCGCGTTGTGCCAACTGATTCCATAGGATATCCCTCTCCCATCAAGCATCTGTGTCCCCATCCCACTGGTGGTATGTAGCTAATGCATTCTATCGCTTTGCCAACTAAGTCTGTAAGAGATCCCTCTCCTGCAGAACCTCCTTGTGCTCCTCATCTCGTCTCCATAGTAGATCCTCCAATCACGCTATTTTAGCATGATACCTAGCCTCCATGTCCCCTGGGACTTCCCAAGGCATGGGCATCTTTGGGACGGTGGGCTTCTCTAGCACCCACTACTCTGAAACGTCCTATATATCTGACTGCTTTGGAACCCATAGGTCATCACTAGTCAAGTTTTCAACCTCCACCATATTTGCATCATCGAGAGGAGCTCCCCAACCCTCCCCTAATGCCTTCGCATCCTCACCACCTACTATTATCGTATCCACACCTCCTAGAGGCCCCTTACCCTGCCATCGTTGCATTGTCCACCACTGGTCATACTCTATAGATGCCCCAACATTGTCCACATCGAGGACATCAATCATTGCATTTGACTCCTCACCCAGTGGCTCAATGATCGGCCATGCCAGAGTCCTCTCGTCACCCCGACGCCGATAGATCAAAGGCTCACCAGGAAATCCCTAGCAAACCCCAAACTGTCGAGTCACCTGGATGTACAGGAAGTACTCCTACTCGATCCTATACCGCCTGATCATCCACCTCCATCTATGCACCTATTGAAGCCACTCCCCAACCTCAAGCCAAGCTAAAAAGTCCTAGTATGGATGCTAGAACACCTCCCCTGGAGCAAGATGCAAGAAGGCATCGACATAGTGCCCTGTGACACCTGCCCACCACTGACTCTGCCCCTGCTCCTCTGACCTCTGCCATAGAGTAGCATATCCAATCTCCCTATCCACCATCTCTACTCGAGTGGTCCAAGGCAATCCCTACGGCCACTCCACAGCTATGTGTTGCCACCCCCAGTACTACAATAGGTAGCTGCATCCAATCCCCTTCTGCCTATGACAGTGGATCTCGTACAACTCATCATAAAGCTATGCCAGTAAGGTCTGACCCCACCTCACAATCAGTGACACTGAGGTCAGACACTCCACAAGTCTAAACACCACCTCAAGCAGATTCCAATGGAACCTTGCACCCGAGGAGTCGAGAAGCAACATGTTGGAGATGAGATTCATGAGCAATGCATGCCTCACTCCCAACATGCACTTCTCTAGCCACCACCGCATCAAAATCCTACCAATAAGGTAGTCCCCCTCTGCCCTCTCCATCACCTCATCCACCCCATATTTGTTGCATGACCAAAGCATCGTGTCAGCATCGCTATCCGCTGATCACAAGTAGTCCGAATGGGCAACCCATCTATCGAAATCCATAGATTCTGATAAATATCCTCTAGAGTCACTGTCATATCCTATGTTGGGAGATGAAAGGTGTTGGTGTGGGGATCCCATAAATTGATTAGGGCAGTTAGATATGCCTGATCCCTCACCATAGGCTCTAATCGAGTCACCTGCTTGAGCCCAAGGGCATCAAGCCACTCCCAGTTTGCCATAGTCAGCGCCTCCCGTACTTCAAAAAATACAGTCGACTGACGGTACCGACTCTTCACCACTTGCAAAACAAAAAAACCAAAAAAACATTAAAACATGACAACAAAAATAAACTGTACAAGCAACATTAACAAAATGTACAACAAAAACATTCTAAAATTCAAATAAACTGTATAGACACAAAAAAAACACTGTACAGACAAACAAATTACAAAATCACAAACTAGGGTTTTTAACCTTATTTTGAATAAAAAACAAACAAATCACAAAAATTTTCAACCTAGGGTTTCTAACCTTAGTTTAAACTAAAAACAAAAAAAAAAAATCCAGCAAAACAAAGTACAGAAAAACTGTACAGTAAAAGTACAGATCATCAAATAAAACTGTACAGAACTAAAACACATATACAACAATGTATACAAATTGTACAACAAAAACATTTAATAAACTGTACAACAAAATTGACCAAGTGCATAGTACAAACATTCAAAACAAAAACATCGATGAACAATGCAAAATAAAACAAAATTTTAACCTAGGGTTTTTAACTCTAGTTTAAACAAAAAACAAAATAACAACATTTTAACCTAGGGTTTTTAACTCTAGTTTAAACTAAAAAACAACAAAAAACAAAATCAAAACATTTTAAATCTAGGGTTTTTAACTCTAGTTTAAACAAAAAATAAAATTTTAAACCTAGGGTTTTTAACTCTAGAAAAATTAGAACAAAAATTCTAACCTAGGGTTTTTAACCTTAGTTTAAACTTAATACAAAAAAACAAAATAAATACAATTTTTAAAACTAGGGTTTTGATCTTAGTTTAAAAAACGCCACACAAAATACAAATACAAAAGTTTAACCTAGGGTTTTCATCCTAGTCTAAATGGAAAAACAAAATACAAAAACAAAACAAAAAAGTTTAACCTAGGGTTTTCATCCTAGTCTAAACAAAAAAATGCAATACAAAAAAAAACAAAACAAAACAAATTTTAACCTAGGGTTTTAACCTTAGTTTAAACAAAAAGAAAAAACAACAAAATTACTAGGGTTTTAACCTTAGGCTAAAAGCAAACAAAAACAAAAAAGTTTAACCTAGGGTTTAATCCTAGTTTAAACGAACAAAATACAAAAAAAAAAAAAATTAAACCTAGGGTTTTCATCCTAGTCTAAACGGAAAAACGAAATACAAAATAATTTAATTACGGTTTAAAAATAAAAATAAAAAAAAACAAAATAAAGTGCAGGAGCGCCTACCAGTCTTGCCTTGGCTCCACAACTCGACGATCTGGTCCATGCACTCATGGTATCCATGAAATATCGACAGTGCTCCACTACACAGACTCAAACTCCTCCTCACAGCTCCAAATCGTCAGAAAAACAAAATGCAAATGAGCCCAAAATCTAGTTTTGGCCCTTATATAGGCTTTTAGGCCTATAATCGTTCCACCTTGGGACAAGCACTCTAGTTAGTGCTCATCCCACCCTAGGAATATTACAAAACTGGTATTCGTCCCACCCTGGGATGATTACAGAGCAAGAAAATCAAAAACAGCAAAAACTGCATCCAAAATGCACCAAAAACAACAATAAAATTGCCGAGCAAAGGCACCTTTGTGCCTGCACTTCAAGGCCTCAAAAACTAATGTTGGGGTCACAAATCCTCACTATCCTACTCCCTAAGAAGGCTACCATAGCCAGACCGCTCCACGGGAGGAAGGATTTTCGAGAATTTCATCCCTAAAAGGCGTCACAAAAAGGGTCCAAACCCACCCAAAAATAGAAAAAAAAATGCCGAACAAATGCGCCTTTGCGCCTGACATTCTTGGCATACAAAATAGACATCAGGGCCACAAATTATCAATATTATACTCCCTAAGAAGGCTACCATAGCCAGAACACTCCACGAGAGGATGAATTTTTGACAATTTCAGCTCCAAAATGCGTCACAAAAAGGGTTAAAACCCACCAAAAACAGGTCAAATTGTTGGGAAACTACATAAGCGTTCAAAGGCAAAAAATTGAAGGCACCCTTACAAAATTCATATTGGGTCAAACGACTCATCACTTTTCTCATTTTGGGCATTCCCTCATTGATTCGTCGCTTGAGGGGGTAGTCACACTTAGTCACAAACCAACAAATACACACCTAATCAAGGAAATGACATGCATTCAAAAAATCATTGACAAAGACAATCACACTCTTGCTTGGGGCAGCAAAAAAGCAATAATCACAAGCTGATCAAAAAATTGGCATTCTAGAATCATGAACTCAAGGTTTCCATAGACAAAAGGTTGCACCATTTGCCTATTCATGACTGAACAATGTCCAATATCAAGTAACACCTCATCGAAAAAGGTTAACACTTGAATTAAACTCCTTAGCTCATCAGAAGAAATGATTCAAGAATGCATGCCCCTTCCATACTTGGGGCATCAAAAGCTGGTTAGGCTACTGAGAAACCCTAATCATTAGTGCTTTGGTTATCTATTGTTTCTCAGCACTGCGCCATGCACAGCGCATCCCAAAAAGGGGCATCTATAGACACCAAAACAACACCAATTCAATTATGTGACTACAAGCACTGACCAAATTGACATACATGCCTCTAGGGCAGCCCCTAGAGGTTAAATAGTGGTCCTAACCACTCCCACAATAGTTTTGGAAGGTTAGAGGTCAATTTGGCACCTTTCAGGCACTTTGCTCCATTCTCGTTCCACCTTGGGATGATTACAAACTGGTATTCATCCTACCCCTGGACGATTAGTAGCATTTGCTCTAGGGTGGGGAGAATAGCAGGTTTGATGGGCAAAAGGTCAAACCTTGATAAATGGCAGCTTTGATCCACAACTCAACTCCACCTTCAATGCATGGGAGTACGAGTGAGCATTTTTGAGCTCAAATAGGCAGTCATAGAGGCAGTCATGGAGCCCTTAATCAGGGAGGAATATTCTCTCCCCTGATAAGGCATGATGGCAAAGTGGCACCTCTACATGCTCATTCATAAGAGACCCTCAGGTCTATAAAATGGTGAGTCTTCTCACCCCAAAAAATAATAGAGTAGGAGCATTTGGAGCAATGGAGTGCTATCGAATTACATCCTCACCCCTTACTTGTGCGTCTTACATCCTTGATCTCTCTTTTGTAAGGGAGGTTATTGGGTGAACATTGGAAGCGCAATCCGGACCCAAAAATTGAATATTTGGACACAATACCCCACCCAATTTGTCGACACAACCCCCTAGGAGGTTTTGGACCCATCCCAATTGGATTTGTGTCAAAACCAAGCCCCAAACAACGGGCATCCTACCCCCGGGTGCCCCCTACATTGATGCAGTCCTAATCGCCCCACCCCAAAATGATTAGAAATATGTAGCAGATTTCTCTACTATTTCTTTTGCATTTTATATTATATCATTCATATATACTGCCATTCAAATTTCATGCCATTCTAATGAGTTTTGATTGTGTTTTCATTGTTTTTTTCTTTCACTAACATATAGGGAGCATCTTCGGATATAGGGTAATCAGGGCTAAATCTGTAGAATCTGACCTTCTGGGTCATCTCGAAATGTCCTATTTTTCCTAACCCCAACTTTGTAGGTGTTTTGGAGGCCTATGGATGGGACATTTAGGAGGTTGCTCTCTAACATTTTATGACAGTCCTAATTGTCCCACCCCAGATTGATTAGAAATCTACAGCAGATTTATCGACTATTCCTTTTGTAGTGTGTTTTTGATAGTGTTTGCATGCTTCTATCTAAATTTCATATTATTCTGACATGTTTTGATTACTATTTTAATTATTTCATGCATGCATTAATCGAAGGCCTTGGGGATTGCATATTTCCCTTCATCCACAGGTGCTACTAATCATTTTTTGTTTCTTTGAACATAGGATCTCGACACTAGAGGGGTAGCAAGGAACTATAGATGCATTCATGCAAGCGGTGGTGACGTTTGGCCCGCCCATTTCAAATGTGGGCATGCGGAAGATCCCAAAGGGAAGTGTACCATCCATGGTGTAACAAAGCTATATCTAACGCTCCTAGATCCTAAAAAGGAAGGAGATGTATTGTAACCTGTTCTCAAAGAAAAATTAATAAAAAGAAGGGCCGCACTTTACATTTTCTTTATATCTCATTTTAGTTCGTTTGTTTTCCCTTTTTCATGCACTTTAGTCCTTTTTTTTTTTATTCGTAGGACTTAGAATTTTGTATTCATTTGTTTGCACCGCACCCGATACACCTATGGGCTTCTGTATCCTCATGCTTTTAGGTTGATACAAAAAATGGTAATGTCCAAATTATGAGAGATAATGAAGATATGGTATAGATGGGATAAGTCCTACAAGAACACACTACATAGCTACTGTTAAAAGAAAACAAAGAGTTGAAAGCCAAATTAAAAGTAGTGTAGAGTTTACAATCTAAAGTAGATAACTTAAAGGTAAAATTGCCATAGGTTAACTACTCCAGGAGCCAAGCCTCAGGTGGTAATAAAGAGCATCAACTGCTCTGAAAATCTCTCTAAGATAAATAAGGAGATGCTTCACAGAGTGTAGAATGGAATAAGAGATATAATAAAGATGTTTAAATAGGTTAATACAATAAGATCCACAACAATGGAGATGAAGAATCTACTAACTCATGGGGAAAATAGAATGGATGTCATACTCCCCATATTCCAAAAATTTTAAGAATGTTATGAAGAGATTCAAGATAAAAAGGTTACTCCGTGAGATCGCACAAAGGTAGAATATGCTATAAAATTCATGAAAGTGTCCATTTTTATACTGAACGTAGCAGGGTGGTATAAGTGGATGGAAGAAATGGATATACTTCAACAGAATATAAGATATGATATAGAAAGGGTTGGTATTTCACTCAAATAGTTTCTAGAGGTATCCAACATAGAATACCTGATCATCAATAAGATCTAGGAATTTTATTGTGACCCCAAAGATAAAGCAGAACTAACCAGATAGGCTCTATTCCTATATGACATGACCAAATTCCTATGTTCTATAAGTGAGAATAACAAGGAGTGGATAAATATACAAAATACTAAGACACTGTAAGATCTAAAAAGTGTTTGGTTTGCTATATCTTTGAATGAGGAATCATGGAAGTTGATAGGCTTTGAAGAACACAAGCTTATATTGAGAGAGGGATGACTAGTATAAGAACAAATTTTACTTTTTCTCTCAAACCAACATATGCAATGTAAAGATAGTAATATCAACAGTAGTAATCAAAGCAATGTACACAACACCACACATAATAGAGACACAACAATTTACGTGGTTCACCCAAAGATGGCTACTTCCACGGAGAAAATATTTCACTAAATTTTCTCAATCAATCTCTTGGGAATCCTTCCCAATTACAATTTTTATGGACATTTGTCCAAAGGAGATGTTGATCCCCTAAATCTAGTTTTTGGATATCTATCCATAGGATAACTCCTCCTATGCTCTGGTTGGTGATATTATAGAAGACTCTGCCTCCATTGCACTGACTGGTGGATCTCTCTCCACTTGAAGACTCTTGTCCTAACTTAGAAGATTTGTCCCCAATGTCCTGTATGATGGATCTCTATCCACTAGAGACTTTGTCCTCTCTACTTTGTCACCTCCAAAGCCCTATCTCAATTATGTACTAAACACAGTCCAGTTGGTCTAGCACAGTTCTTCTCAACTCTTGCACTAAACATAGTTCATTTGGTCTAGAATAAATTTGCTCAATCTCTATCTCTGGTCTAGCACAAACCTATCCTCAAATCTACACCAAAATCTGCTCTCAAATTTGCATTAAACACATTCTAGTCAGTCTAGCACAAATATGTCTTCAATATCTATTCTCAAGACCTAACTCAAGTCTTGACTCAACTCTGTTGGATCTGCCCCAAACCTTAACTCAAGGTTTGAAAAAATCAATTAAATCTGCTCTCAAGTCTTCTCAATAATCATCTCAAGTATGCCTTACAATCTTCCTCGAAAGCTCACACCAAACTGTCCACAAGTTCTCTCTAGAACTTGCTCAAATATTCTCAAAAGGTCCACACAGAACCTGCTCAAATATGCTCAACATGTCCACACAGAACCTTCTCATCTCTACTCAACAGGTCCACACATAACCTATCCAAATATGCTCAACAAGCTCCCATAGTTTTTGTTCAAATATGCTCAATTACTTTCTCAACTTAAATCAATCTCATAGAAGCATAAAGAGAATTGTTAGAGACTCAATATGTTCTATACTCAAAACTCAATCTCTTTCTCAACTCAATATCATAGAAGCATAAAGATAATTTTTAGAGACTCAATATGTTCTATTCTCACAATCTCAATCTCAACTAAAATCAAAATATATAATAGTTTGTTTTATGGAACTTGAACAACCACTTCATACATCCACTTGACTAGGTCCAATCAACTCTACTCAACCAATCACTCAAGAAATAACTTTTGCTCATAAACTCTAGTCCAAGAATATATCATCCAACTCAAAATATTTCCAATAATGCTCAACAACAAATTTTACATAACAATGATACTCATGATATTTTCAAACCCTAGTTCAAGTTCTTTGCATAACAACTCACTTCAACAACCATGCTCATCAAACAATGTTTTAATCATAACTCTCAATTTCATAAAACCTTGAACCATTAACTCAAACACTTCACTCAACCAATTATCTCAAAAACAATGCTAATAAAACAAGGTTTTAATCTCAACTCTCAAATCAGAAAACCTTGAAGCATTAACTTAACCACTTTCGAAAAGGAAACTCTAATTAAGTCCTTTTTCACTTCGAACTTAATTTTCAATAAAACAAATCAATCAACTCGACCAAAGAAGAATTTACCCATACCTTTTGAATGTCAAGGAGTTGATCTCGTAAATCTGCCACACTCACAAATTTCTCGTTTCCAGTCTCAATAAGGGTTAGAAGACTTCAATAAAATATCACAATGCAAAATACACCTTATTACTCCAACTTAATTTTAACGCCCACCAAAGTCCTTTTAGAAGAAACCCTTATAAAAAATAATAGCCAACAAGTCTTAAAATAAATCTCAATTAAGCCTTTATTATAACTCCTTATACCTCCTAAAACATAACTCTCAAAATAAAAATTTCCAAATTATAAAACTCAAATAATCATCAACACTTCACCTTTAAAAATCAATCACCACAACCCTTATTTAATAAATTTTATTTAAAAATTAATACTTAAGAACAACCTTATCACTCCAACCTTAGGGCATAAATCATAAAATTTTAATTAAAAAATTGTACCTGCCTTAAGGGGTTTCGACCCCACGACTTGCCCTCACCGTGAATGCCTTAGCCATGGCTAAGGTTGCCACATGAGCTACACGCTCGTTCACAAATGGGGAAGCACCACGTGCTTCCTTTTTGTGCTTCTCCTTGCCCAAGTTTAACAAAAATGTGCACTTTGGGAGCTTCCGCAACATTGCCACCAAAAACCACTTTGCGAGAATCGAATGCATGACCTCCATGCTATCAACACCTTTGTGCTCTCCAAGGTTCCACTAGGCCACACTACCCAATTCAAATTGGGGGGTGGTCTCTCTGTATGTTATCATCTACTTCCTTTGCCAAATATTTTAAATCACACGAGCTCATTTTTGCATATGCCACACAAATTTTATTTGAGCAAGGATAATTAATGAACAAATTTGGGCATATATTTATATTGCCCTCCTCTTTTGTCTAGGATGTTGATGCTTTGATTTGAATGCATCATGCCAGCACTCTAAGGCTTCAAAATCCTTAGTAAAATCCAACCTTTGGGTTTTTAATCTCTAAAAACTTTGCGCCCGAATATATTTTAATTTTCTAAAACCCAACCTTAGGGTTTTAATCAAATGAACTTTATCCTTTAAAATCTAATTATATTATAATTAAAAATTATAATATTTAATTATATTTTTACCACCTTGGTAATTATTATAATAACAATTATAATATTTTTAACCTTCCAATGCTTCGGATGAATTGCTTCCATGGAGAAATAAAAACCTCTTTCTGACCCAATATTTTTGGGTGTAAAATAAAATATTTTAACCCATTATAATCTTCCATTAAGTTTTGCACTCGAAATGAATAAGAACTCTCACTGGCATCTTGACATCAATGACAACTATGGATTAGGGACTCAAAATATCCAACAGGCTTCTTAATCAAGAATTTTAAACAAGAATAAGACTATAAAGAAAAAGGAATTAAGCCTGGTAGCCTAGAAATGAGGTTGAGAACACCCCTAGTCATTGAGATGAAAACAACTGAAGGTCAAATATTATGAAATTATGTGTTGCCAGATATCAACATAGATATGGATGGTTCCACTACCGAAGAAGAAATAGAAACTATTGACCAAGGGACTATCCCATGAGTGCATGATAACTATAAACCACTTTTTGGGAGAATATAAAGGCTCCACAAAGGATAAGATGAAAATTTTGTAAACAAGATAAATCCAAGCAAGTTTTCACATATTCAACTGATTAGAGACTGGATATCATGATAGGTGGCTGGTTTAGATTAAATCAATTATAACATATTCAAGAACCAGAATCTATAAAAGGAGTAGCCACGACCAGAATCTACATCAAGCTTTTGCATAGCATATTTTTTCTAAGAGGTATACTTGAGTGCCCTATTATTTGTTGTTGTATTTTCCCTTGTTTCTTTCCTTTTTTTCCATATCTTATTATTCCCATTACTGTGCATGTTATGAGAGATAAGTGCTCAAGAAACAGAGTTTATTTCCCTTTCTTGAGCCAGATGTCTAGAGACTCAACTATTACCATTGGAATGGAAGAATGAAAAGTTCTTGTTACATTATTTGAATGAGGATTTATATTGTATTAATAATTCAAAAGTAAAATAGATTTTTCAATCCAACTCTTTACGTAATAATTCTTGATATTAATACAATTCTAAGCTTCGTATTTATCATATCTTTTTTTAGTATTGTGTGCGTCTTCATTATGGGTTACATTAATTGAATGTATAATGAATGTTTATTTCGTTGGTCACCTGTTATGTTTATTATTATATTCAAATGAATGTAATTGCATCAATTCTTTATTTCCTCTTTATTTCTATTACATTAAATTGTTCTAAAATATTGCTATAATAGCCCGAAGGATTAAGTCATCGATCATCCACGTAAGGAAAAATTGAATAGTTATTTGTTTAAGCTTGGTAAATTTTATAAAAATTTTACTTACCATCATAAATCTAGAAGAGCATGAACATAAAACATTAAAACTTGAATTTCACCTCAAAGGTTTCCTTACCATACCTGGTCTATATAGAAAATATATAGAACTCTATTCCTAGGTTAAAGAGATAGGTCGACCAGAGTTTGTAATTCCTCATTGGAAATTGGTTTTTCTTGTAGCGTGAAAATATATCCCAATGATATGAGAAAAATCTCCAATAGGCCACTTGGAACTCTTTGCTTGTTGTATTTTCATTATAATTTATTTGCCTAAAATTATATTTATTTTGATCAATCAAGAAATCCTTAGAATATTTTAATTTTTTTTCTTTAATCATATTTATTTTGGATAAAATAAAAGAATTATAGCATAAGATCTAAATATTTCCTCCAAAATAAATTAGGCAATAAATCAAAATTTATTTAATTGCATTTAGGCTAGCTTACCTTCTTGCATTCTCTCTTATTTGACTTAAATTACAAAGACATCCTTAGATAGCTCATCAAAATATAAAAAGCATATAGGATAGATCTTGTATTAATGCATTTGTGTGATAAAAGCTTTTACATTGCATTTAGATGATCATTGATGATTTAGGTTTAAATAAACGCAAAGGCTTGAAAAATAGTCGAGATAGATAGTGATCCAAAAACTTAGGTGTTTTCTTTAAATAAAAACATAAAATATTGATCAAACAAAAATAACATCAACTTCTACAAGGTGTAATAAAAAATAATTGAGTAGGAGTCTAGTTGTGCTAAGAATCTTCGTATTCCCAAGGTCTCCTTTAGAAAGAGATCCTCAAGTGGGGAATCAAATATTCTAATGAGTTTTGTCAACAGTGGAAAATTTGTTCAAACAACTTAGAATGTTTTAACATGAGCTAGGAGGATGCGGATTGCACTTCTCCATCCTCTTCCATTGATCGGACATGCACCAACAATGCACAAGATTCACATATTTTAGATTTTGGTTTTTCCTCTGAAGGCATTTTGAATCCATTTCCCCCTCAATATCCCTTCGAGATATTATGAATAGAACCCATTGAAGAGGTATTCATCATGGGTTTTCACTACATCTATACTCTCCCAATACTTCTCTAGCATATTCATTGTCATCTCTTTTATTTAACAAGCATTCTCAAGAATTTTCATCCATTGTGCAAGCATTTGTGAAGGGGATACAAGCAAGGTGGGAGGGCTTGGTTGCAAGGAAGTCTTGGTTATTGGGAGAGGCCATTGCTAGGAGATATCACCCTTAGCATGGTTCTCTCATTATTTAATTTTCTTCCCTTTAATTTTAGCTCTCTAACATAGCTTTGCTAGATTGCTAACTTCATCTACTTACTCATTTTATCTTACATTCCATGCTTTTAAGTTTTTAATTTCTATTTTGCAGTCATTTAATCTTCATTTACAACCATTAACACTATGTTTGCAACATTATAAAACTGTTTTTGCAGCCTTCTCTTCAAGCACAACATATCTATTTAGTCCCTAACATATATTTTGTAGGCCTATTGTGATTTACATCCATTTGGCATCTATTTTGCATTTTAGTCTTATAATCCTCTATTTTGCAAGGTCTTATTGCATTTTATTTCATATTTCATATCATAATGCTTGCTTCCAATTTATTTATATTCGAAGCATAATAACTATTTTAATCCCTTTCATCTTCATTTAGCTTAATGCTTCTCTTATTTACATTTATAAGATTAACATAGCTCTTCCTTTTGAAAACTCTTTTCATGCATTGTATGTAATTTTTATACTTCAAACATATATCATTTTATTTCATCCATCAAGGCAGGGTATTTAAGATATAAGGTTGTTATTTCCTTGTTATCTCACCCCATTTTCCAAGCTCCAAGAATCTTCCATTGCAAATCCCCTTCCATTTCTTATTCACTATTGTAGATTCTACAAATTGTGCGTAGCATTTTACATATACTAGTATTCTTGCTAGATTTCACTTCTCAATGCTAATTTTATTTATTACATGTTATATTAGCCATATTACATCAGTTATTGCATAATTACACACAATTCCATTCTTTTACATTCATATTTTAATTATAACTTAAGTCATTTTACTCTTTCCTTCACTGTTGTAAAGTTTTAAAATCTTGGATAACACATATATTTTATCAATTTTATTAACCTTTGACTATTTTATGCTAATTTGCTCTTGTTAAAAGTTATATTAGCTATCCTACATATTTCCATGTTTATAGCATTGCATTTGTTTCTCATTTGCAACCTTATACATATCTTTCTTTCATTGTACTAATTTCATTGCAGGTATGTTTATATTTTTTTGCACGCCAATCTCTACTCATACCTCTTTACTGCTGCATTTTAATTTTTATTTGCAGCCATATCTATCTTGCACAAACTCATTTGCTGCATTTTATTTTAAAATTGCAGCCATATATATGTTTCACATTCATTTGCTATGTTTTATATAAAATTGCTGCCATATCCATTTTGCACAAACTCATTTGCTACATTTTATTTAAAATTGTAGCCAAATACACATTTCACAACTATACTATTGTATTTTCTTTAAAATTGCATCCATATTCATCTTGCACAACATCATTTGTTGTTTTCTCTTTTAAATTACAGCCATACATACTTTCCATAACCATATTGCTATGTTTTATTTAAAATTGCAGCCATACATATCTTGCATGCACTTCCTATTGCATTTTATGTAAAAGGGGTGAACTCGACTACATATTTGGTGTAAAATCAGCTACAAGAGACCAACAAAATGGATTCCAATCACATAACACAAATGCAATATAATGGAAGAAACCTGCAAATCAATATTCTTCTCATTCCTAAATTTACACCCCTTCTCCAAAAGATTACAATCCATCATATAGCAACCGAAAACCAAAGAAACCCTAAAGAAACCCTAAAAAACATTTTTTTTCTAAAAATTGCTAAAAATAGAAATGAGTCGGATTGCACCCAAATTTGGTGCACACATCCCTCTTACAATAATGAACCTTAATTTAAAATATTAGGTCTCAACTTAAGGTATAACAAAAGAATAAAATTCTAACATTCAAAAAACCCAAACAACCTGGGAACCTATTCTAAAAGCTAATTTTGGGACACTAGATGTTCGAGTTAGGTTATGAAAACATGTTTTTTTGAGGATCAGGCGCATCAAATATGATCCTGATGTAGAATATGCATGTGGAACCACCTATTAAATTTCAAGGAAAACGGGCATACGGTTCACAAGTTATGGCTCCGACAAGGTGCATCATTCTCCTTTGGTGAAAAAGAACTCAACTCCTACAAGTTTAGCTGAATTGAAATCTTGTAGCTTTTGGTTATCAATTTTTTTTAGCTCTAACTCTGAAACCCAAGTGTTATCCGATTGTGGTAATCCTTCCCACTGAACCAGGTATCTATTGTAGCTCCCATGTCTAGTGGTGATCACCTTCTTATCGAGCACCTATGCAACTCTATCTTTTTTCTTCTTAGGCATCTGTCGTTCACAAGTTACTATCTCATATAATTCGTCATACTCGATAGTACTAGGATATTGAAATAAATCAAAAACATTAAAAATGGGTGAAATATCAAATTCATCAGGCAAATCCACTTTATAGGAATTATCATTGATCTTCTTCAAAATCCTGCATGGCCCAATTTTCTTAAGTTTTAGTTTTTTATACATCCCCTTAGGAAATATTTCTTTCCTAAGATGAACCATGACCATATCACCCTCTTCAAACAATTTTACCCTTCTGTGTGCATCAATAGACTCTTTGTAGTGAGCATCACTACCCTACAATTTTTCCCTCACTAACTCTTGCACTTTATGGATATGCTCAGAAAATGCTTCGGCATCATCACTAACTTATTCCCCAATTGGTAACTCAACCAAATTTGATACACCTCTAGGATTTTGACTATAAATAATTTGAAAATGAGATTTACCTATCAACCTGTTCACTAAACTATTGTATGTAAATTTGGCTTGTGATAAGGCTAAATCCCATTGTTTTTGTTTTTCTCCAACTATGCACCATAAGAGGTTTCCCAAGATTTTGCTCACCACCTCTATTTACCCATTGATCTATGGGTGGTAAGCACTACTAAAATGCACCCTCGTGTTCAACTTATTCCACAACATCCTCCAAAAGTGACTCAAGAACTTAGTACCCCGATCAAAATTAATAGTCTTTGTAACACCATGCAACCACACAATCTCATCAAAGAATAAGACTGCAATCCTAGTTGCATCATTAGTTTTCTGGAAAGCAATTAAATGCACCATTTTTGAAAATTTATCTACCACAACAAAAAATTAATCCTTACCCCTTTGTGTCTTGTGCAACCCCAACACAAAATCCATACTCAGATCGATCCATGGTCCTGTAGGAACTAGTAGGGGCATATACAACCTTGTATTTTATGCATGGCCCTTTGCCATTTGACATACTCTACATTGAGAGACAAACCTAATTATGTCTCTCTTCATTTTTAACCAATAGTACTTCTCCTCTACAAGAGTGGTAGTTTTGGCTACTCCAAAATGACTAGCCAAACCCCCACTATGTAATTCCCTCAATATTTTCTCTCTCATAGAGCCATTGGGAATGAATAATATATTACCCTTAAAAAGTAACCATTCTATAAAAAGTACTCTTAAAAAATAGTACAGGACTCACCCTCGACCACACTTTTACAATGTTGCACACTATTCCCAAAATATGCATCAAATTCATACAGATATTTAATCCCCTAAAATCCTAGCACTTCATTCTCCACAGTGATCAACAACAAGACTCTCCTACTCAATGCATCAACAAACTTATTTTTTTTGCCCTACTTTTGCTTCAGGAAAAATGTATACTGTTGGAAAAATAAAACCCATTTGGCATGCTTGTTATTTAACTTTTTTTGAGAGTTGACATACCTCAATGCTTCATGATCAATAAAAAATAGAAATTCATTTGAGAGTAAGTAGTGCCTCTAATGTTGCAATGCTTGCATAATTGCATAAAATTCCACATCATATATAGAATAATTCTTCCTTGCGTTATTCAGCATCTCACTAAAAAATGCTACAGGTCGGCCCTATTGACTTAAGACACCACCAATTCCAACAAATGAGGCATCACAATCAACCTCAAGCACCTTACTGAAATATGGTAACACTAGAACATGGTATTCCAACACCTTATTCTTCAAGATATCAAAACTCTTTGTTGCTATCATAGTCCATACAAACTCTTTTCCATTTGTGCACTTAGTTATAGGGGCAACTATACTATTGAAGTTCCTGATGAACTTTCTATAAAAGGTAGCTAGGCCATGAAATCTCCTTACTTCTATTATAGTTTGTGGAAGAGACCAATCCAGAATCGCCTTCACTTTCTCATCATCCATACACATGCCATATCTTGATATTATAAATCCTAAAAACACTAAACTATCCTGAAGAAATCTATATTTATTCAAGTTGACATATAATTCCTCCTTCCTGAGCATGTCTAACACTAATTTCAGGTGTAACAAATGATCTTCTTCACTTTTACTATAAATCAAAATATCATCAAAATACACAACCACAAACTTACCATTATATTCCTATAGTACTCTGTTCATAAACCGCATAAATGTACTGGGTGCATTAAACAACCCAAATGACATCACCATCCACTCGTACAACCCATATTTTGTCTTAAATTTGTCTTCCATTCATTCCCTTCTCTAATTTTGATCTGGTAGTAGCCACTTTGTAGATCAATTTTACTAAAGTATTTAGCCCTAGCCAATTCATCCATCATGTCATCCACTCTCGGCATAGGATACCGATACTTTATTGTAATCTTATTTATGGCTCTACTATCCACACACATCCATCGGTCACCATATTTCTTTTGGGTTAGCAATGCTAAAGTTGCACATGTAATCATACTCTCCCTAACTAATCCTTTCTTTATAAACTCTATCACTTGCCTACTCAACTCTGCATTTGTTTTGGGTTCAACTGATAAGTCACCTTATTTGGGAGTACTGGTCCTAGAATCAAATCCATGTGATGCTGGATATCTCTCTTTGGTGGTAACCCATCTGGTAACTCCTCTGGTGTGACATCTTTATACTCACTTAGCAACTTAGCTGCTACTGTAGGCATAACCACTTCCTCTGTTTCTAGCTTCCTAGTTGTTAAGGCATAACAGAAGCTAGTGTTCTTGATCTCTATAATAAACTCCTTCATCATCAACAAGATCTCACTCGGTCCATCCTACTTCAGAGGTACAAGAACTACATTTAAACCATCCTTCAAGAATATGTAAGTATTATTTCTCCCATTATCATTAGTAGCCCTATCGTACTACCAAGGTCTTCCCAATAAAATATGACATGCATCCATCGGGATCACATCACACAACACTTCATCCTTGTAAGTGCTCCCTATTGAAAATTTAATTAAACACCTCTGAACTAATGCTACCACATTTCCCTTCTTAACCCATGAGATACAATATGGATAAGGATGCTTTTCACATTCAAGGTTCATTTTATCAACCATGACATTTGACACCATATTATCACAGCTACCATCATCAATGACAATGTTACATACCTTCCCTCCTTATGTACACCTTGTTTGAAATATGTTTATTCATAGCCCAGAATCATCACCATCTATTATTTGCCCCTTCGCTTTTCTTTGCACCTTATATTTATTAGGAACAATCAACATCCTCCTTATCATAAGTGCTTCCCCAATATCAGCAACAAATTCATCCTCATCCTACTCTTCCATCTCAACCAGATTGACCCTTCCTTATCCTCCTTGATCCCTTTCTTGGACATCACATTGGGGACACTCAAATGCTATGTGCCCCTCCTCACCACATCCATAACAAGTATACGACCTTCTTGGATCATTCCTATTTTTTCCACCACTGTAACCTCTACCTTGTTGGTATCCTCTTCCTCTCAGATTTAGCTCATATTCTTCTTGTTTAGTAGGTATTAAGGATTCTCCCTTGAGAAAATTAGAAGATGTGAATCCCTTATTACCTCTTCCATTAACCCTTTTCAATTTATCCTCTACCTTGACGGCCATTTGATATGCATCCTCCACTATAATAGTGTGGTGCATGCTCATATCATCTTGGACAACAAAACTTAGGCCATTTACATACCTAGAAGCCTTTTGGTCCTTCGTCTCATTGTGATCCACTCGAATGGATAGGTTGTAGAATCTATTAGTATAGTCTTCGATGATTTGATCCTTCTGTCAGATATTTTAAAATCTATAAAATATGGTTTGGGAGTAGTCTACAGGTATAAATTTTTCCTATAACTTCATCTTTGTCCAATCCCTGATCTTTTCATTTCAATTCCTCTATAATGTAGTATGTAAATGATCCCACCAAATTAATGCATGTCCCTTCAAATTTGTGCATGCAAGCTTAACTTTCTTCTCTTCAGCAAGGTTACTCCATTCAAAATATTTTTCTAGGCTATTTATCCAATCGATCAACTCCTCTAGTTTCAACCCACCAGCATACTCAGGAACCTCAATATTGATCCCATATTGATTCCCCTTAAGCCTCTCTAGAGCTCATATCAGTCAATTTTCAAAACTCTGCCCTTCTTCCTCTTGGGCCCTCTGGTTCTTCTGCGTGGACCTTAGATCCACATTCCTTAGGTACATTTTTATCATCAGATCATTGATATACACATTCTTAGGACATTTCTCTCCAATGTAATAAATCACACCAGTCATCCATGCTATTTATACATTTAGATCCTCGATCTACCTATTCATATGGGCATATCTTCTAGGCAACATCTTTCCTTCACTAGCGAGATCACACCCGCTCTGATACCAAATGGTGCAAACTCAGCTACAAGAGATCAACAAAATGGACTCCACTCACATAACACAAATGCAATATAATAGAAGAAACCTGCAAATCAATATTCTTCTCATTCCTGAATTCACACCCCCTATTTAAAAGATTACAATCCATCATATAGCAACTGAAAACCAAAGAAACCCTAAAAACATATTTTTTCTAAAAACTGCTAAAAATAGAAATGAGTCGGATTGCACCCAAATTTGGTGTACACATCCCTATTACAATAATGAACCTTAATTTAAAATATTAGGTCTCAAATTAAGGTATAAAAAAATATAATAAACTTCTAACATTCAAAAAAACCCAAAAAACTTGAGAACCTATTCTAAAAGCTAATTTTGGGACACTAGATGGAGGAGTTAGGTCTCGAAAACATGTTTTTTGGAGAGTTAGGTCAATCAAAGATTTGCATGATGCAGAAAACACATGTAGAACAACCTATTAAATTTCAAGGCCAATGGGCGTACGGTTCACAAGTTATGGCTCTAGCAAGGTGCATCAAAAAGGTTTGAGGTTCCCAAGATGTTGGCCAGATACATCTAAAAAGCTCTGATGTTCAAGGACCAGTATGAGGACATAGGAAGGTGAAAATTGGGCACCTTACCCAAACACAATATCCATATCATTGGGTTATGGGTGTCATACATGAACTCAGGTGCATATGATCTTCATAGATTACATATTTTAAGCACTAGGTACTCATAATATTCACAACATACTTTTATGATGTACAAGGTGATCAAAATACTCATAACATTCTTATATAATGCATAGGACACTGATTGCATTCATATAATATTTATAAAATACATAGGATATTATTATATTTGTAAAAATCTTATATAACACACATGACTCTTATTATATTTCTAAAATGCTTATAAAACATACAAGACTCTTAATATCCCATTTTGAAATGAGGGATTGCTTCTAGATTTTGGTTAAAGTAGAGTGAGGTGTACACTACCATCCAACCTAGAATAGCAAAGCATCAATCTATAAGACTCTTAGGACCGCTTTAATGTAGTAAAACCAGAATAGCCAAGCATTAAGCTATATAACTCTTAGGTCCATTTTAACATAGTAAAACAAAAAAAAAGAGCTATAGGAACACTATATTCCATCTGGGATCTGATTTTAAAGTCTCTGAGTTCTTACTCTGATCCTTCTTCCTCATTGATATTTCTCTCTTTGTTTGCAAGACTCTTATCCCCAATACACCATGCAAACAGACAATCCTTTCTTACTTACTTTTGGTCTTTTTATCCATGCACCCCCCTTGAAGTGAGCACTCCAACCGATAAGATAGAACGACCATTCCTTTATTCTACCCCAAGTTTGTGTAAGGGGAGCATACTCACAATTAAGGCCATCCCTTCTGCTTAGTTCCATTGACAAGAGGTCATTAACTTCTCTTTACCAAAATAACCAACGATCTCATGATTTCTAAATACTTAGTTCATGTAGAAAGTTAAAGGAGACTCTCACACATAAAACAAATATTAAACAATTTATAATCTTGGTCACATTAATTAATTTCATCATGACTCACACATAAAACAAATATTAAACAATTTATAATCCTGGCCACATTAATTAATGTCATCATGGGTATAGAACAAATGTCAATCATTTCCCTTATTCAAACAAAGTATCAACAACGTTGAAGCACATTATGTTTTACTTAGTTGAATTTAAATTTGTAATTAAAGTTACTTACCAATATTTCTTCCTTCATGTCATGCAACTCTTGTATGATAAAAAATTATTTATCTCTTCACATGCAATTAAGAAAATAAATATATATCTCTTTTAAGATATTAGATTGAACTTGTATTATCTCCAAGGAAAACTAGAAAAATATTATTGTTGTAAGATGTTGTGACATCTCAATCAATGCTGAATTTATGATTTATTTCAAATGTTTTGTATCATCTTTCTTAGTTGAGGTGCACATGTTCTCCACTTCTAATGTAAATGAGAGGGGTTTTTAAGAGAAAATAGTTCAGATATGTCATGTTTATTAATTTATATGTGCCTTCCATGGATTTGTATTCAATGTTTTTTTCTTTCTTTCTTTATATATAGGATTAACCTAACATAAATGTAAACGTAAATGTTTACTATGCCCTTGGAAATGGTTTGACTTAGTTTAATTTCTAAACACTAAACATGCAAATTCATTTTATAGGTAGAAGATTAAGCTTTTGACTTAATATTTGGTTCAATAGTGAGGAAGGTTAAATAACCATTAAAAAATAAAATGAGGTTGGTTATATGGGTCTAAGGTGCAATAGTCCACATATGTAGGTCCATAGATTGTTGGTGTTTACTTGACATTTTATGTGAGTTTTCCTATTGACTCAATAAATATATGTGCAAGAGAAAAGGAATTTTAGAAGGTTTTAAGTTCTTGAGGATTTTAAAATTAAAGTAATTTTTAATATATATATAAGGTTTTAGTTTATAACATTATATGAGGTTATGGATTATGAAAACTATTTTTATGGAGGATATTGTTTATTAATAATGGTTATTTAATCATATTTTGGTTTTAGAAGTATGATGTATACTTCTTCCTAGCTTTTATGATTCATAACATAGATCTTTTATAAAGAACACCCTAATAGTTTATTTGTACTATCATAGTTCAAATCGCCTGGAGGGAGGACTCCTATTGCTATGAGCCTAGGGAGTGCGAGCACTAGTTGTACCAGTTGTAAGAAAAAAACTTAATTGTATTACCTAGTAATGAAAAAGAAGATAAATAAATAAAAGAATGCAAAGTAAGAAATTAACCTACTATTGGAATGTAAATAAGAATGTATAGATTATAAGAATAATATTAAAATGTGAATATAAGCTTATAGGGCAAATTTAAATAATTATAATCCAATGTTAATTATGGGATTGAGTGAGAAGTAACTAGATCAAAACCTTCCAACTTAAAGTTAAACATGGCCATTTAGAAAGAACATTATCAAATATCCACCTTTAATAGAAACTCTTGCATACCAAGTTGATCTTATAATATGGTGAATGCTATTAAGTAGCATGACCTTGGTCAAAATTTGTAAATTAATCTACTAATTTATTTAATAAAAAAGCCATTAAAAAAGCATAACCTTTATTGATCTATTATGAAATATCCTATATTTGTAAAAAACCATAAAAAAAGCATAACCTTTATCAATTTATTTAATTGTAGAAATACTCTTTTTTTTAATTAAACATTTTTAGTTACAATTTTATTTTATTTTTAAGACATTTTTTCAATATAATTCAGATTATGAACAAAATTTTATTTTTTTACTATTCGAAAGAAAGAGGGTTTTGAAAGGGATCCCACAACCTTTTACATCAACTTCAAAAAGAAGAAAACTAGAAGAAAAACACTGCCACTAAAACCCAAACACCACCCCATAAGTATGAACATAATTTATTCAAATATACTTATTAAAAAATAATGATATGTCTTTGGGCAGATAACAATTTTTTTAATAAGTATATTTGAATAAATTATGTTCATAGTGGTCGTGTTTCTACTGGTTCTTTTAGAAGGGATTGGTCCCACCCTCCATTGAATCCCAAGTGTCTAAAAATTGGTGAGTCTTCCTCCCTTCATTCTCATAGTGGACGAGATATTTGTCCGGACCAACAACCTTACCTCCCAGTTGTAGGGAGGGATGATATTGTGAATCCTTCAGGCTAGGATGCTTGTTCAGAATGTTATGATCCGGTGGTTGGATGAGGGATGTCTCAAACCCATATAACGATGATCGTGATGTTTATCCGTGTGTCAATAATGAGGAAAATGGTACGACTAATGGATGGGGTGTGCCTCAAGAATAAATTGATATCATATATAAATAGGAAAAATTAGGAGACATGCTCATCAAGGTTTTAACCCTAGATTAAATCAAAATATTACTTCAACATAACAGAAGCTTCAATAAAATACTAAATTTTCATCTAAATAGCACTTTAAAGTAACCTAAGATCCTCCTAATAGGATTTTATTGACTTCTATTTAGAAACTACATGTATGTAAAACATAAGATGATATCAAATATTACATCTTAATGAATGAGAGTAAGATAAATAATTCTACCCATGAAGCACTAATATTCTATAGCATCAAAAAAGAGAGTGGATAAGTTAGCATGGAAATTCAAATTAGAGGTAAAAGGATATAATATATCATGCTGCAATAGATCCAAAATAAACTAAGAGAGAATAATATGTACTTAAAGAATATTGAACTATCTAAATATTGAGAAAATAATGAAATAGGCTCTATCATATATTTTCTAAAGCCTTACCTTTATTTTCCAACTCATATAAATTATAATACCAAAAATGAGTAGATCATTAACATATAATATTATAATAATAATTCAATCATCATAATGTTGAGTATTAACATGATGCTACAATTCTCATTGCCATAATCCATAACAAAAAGAGAGAGAATTAGTCCTTTCATACCTACATTTTATGATTGCTTAATTCCATAAAATAACTTGCTAGGTATAATAATGAATATTGTACATCCACATCATATAAAGCTAGGTAGTTAGTACGAACATACGTACACACATGCACACATACACACACATATATCTATAAGAATATCCCTATGGATAAATTCACCCTTGGTATTTATTGATCCTTTCAACTATAGTGAAGTAACAATGGAAAGGATTATATGAATAAAGACTATGAGATCCACAAGGACAAACATATCTATGTAGTCAATTCCCTTCTCTTAAGAAAATATCCTAGCAAAAAAGTATACATTGTGTTTCTCAATCTAGAAATTAATATCAAACTTGTTCTTATATACATGTTTGTAACCAAAAATACTCTTGTATTTGGGTAAGGAAACCAACTCTATGTTTAATTTTATTTTTTTAATAAGCTATGTGTGGCTTCTATTGGGGGTCACTCCCATTACAAAAATAAAACATTATATTGTTCTCATTATATTTCTAACAAGTTAATTAAAGCATACCCATCTTTGCCTTTCTATAAAATATATTCTCCATCTTCCTAAAACTGCCAAGTTTCTATAATCAACTCTTTTTTTAAGGAACTAACAACAATAATGACCCTTACATGATACTTAACCCTAATAGATAGAAGGAAAACAAAAATAACAGTCATCTATCAAAGAGAAAATAAATTTGATTATTTTTCTTCTGTAGTAGAGGTTATTCCTCCTTTAGAGTGGCAAGATGTGATAATGTATTTTTGCACTTCAAGCTCTTGAGGTAATATCTAGTTGTAACACATTTTTTAGGATCTTCATTTTTAGAAAATTGATCTTAATTTATTGTTTCATAATTATCTTCAAGAATACAAATTGAGGTGTTAAAATTTTTTATGGAATTTTTTGAATAGTCTTCAGTAACCATTTAGCTTTTGTCAATGATCTAATTCAAATTCTTGTTTTGGGGTTGAGCCTTTTATTGCTCACATGATTCTTGCTAGTTAATTGGTGCTTATGGAGAATGAGTTGAAGGTTTTGAATAATTTGCATGCAAGGCATTCTCCTCCACTAAGGAGAAATTATAGCATGATCAGATTATTGGGAATATCTTCTTTAGGTGGCCATATTTCTAACATCCATAACATCTCGAGGAGAAGTTTTTATATTCAATATTAAGGATCCATTTCCATTTTCTTTAGGAGATAGTAATGGATTGAGGTCCAAGAACTGAAACATCCATCCAAAAAACAATTTTGCTTTACTCATGTTAATTTTACTGCATAAATTTTCAACTAGTGGTCATCCATATACTAGAATGCACCAATGGCATTACCAATTTTGGTGAATATCTTCTCTCCCTAAAAATCCATAGGGAGAGCATAAATATTCACTTAGATTGGTAAGCCATTAACTTATTCTATAAAGGGGTTGAAACTAGGAGTACAAGGTCTTATATAGACACCCATTTGTCCAAAAAACCAATTATATCTATAATCCATTACACTATTTCTATCCTCTAAATTATAAAATAAAACATAAAATAATTTTTTGGGTAGGAGAGATACTTGGAATTTTGTACTGGTCCATAAATATTTAATATATCCTTCGAGCTCCTCCAAGCTTTATATTTTGCCCTTGAGTTAATAGATAGTTTTTTAGGATTCATGATCAATCATATCCAATCCAAATTCATATTTCAAAATCCTAATAGAAGGTAGAGATTCATCCACCTACAAACCTAAATATCCTTGATAGATATTTCTTCTAACTGAAGAGGCTTTCTCATAGACTAAATATATAGTATATGAACAACCCTATTTATTTAATTCTTGAATGCATCTAGGTTTTTCATCCCTTTTGTGAAGACTATAGATAAATTTATCATTTTGTTCCATATATTGACTACACCTAGGGTTTACAACCCTTTTGCAAAGACTATATCCACAACTGAAACTCATTAATTTACTAATTTTAACTCCATGTTTAATTATTTATGAGAATATAATACTTTACTTGCATAACATTATCCCACTCGAGACATACCTTCAATTTAGTGTGTGTTAGAATATTTACCATTATTGATATCAGTCGACAAAGTATAACTAGAGGAATTCCAAATATATTATTTATCTAGTGTAGATGTTACATCCTAAAGAATAGATTGATCTCACTTAGACATAAGTGATCTATAATAGGAGGAAAAAGTGGTGAGAACACACCATAGAAAGCAATATTAAATATTGAAGGCCTCATTAAATCATCATAATTTAAATTTATATGGATGACTATATCAAAATAAAAATATTTATCAACCAAAGAAGAATAAGCAACCAAATAGTTGGAAGATAAACATCCGATAATTAAGAAGGAATAATAATTTAGTTGAAAGAAGAAATAAAAATACAAGGATGTGTATAGATACCAACAAAATGCAAACGTGTTTGCAATAAATGAACAAAGAGATTCAAAAGGGGTCCACAATATCTTGATGAAGGGATATTTTCAAACTTGAATCATGTCTAATAATGATAACTTGGATATTTGGATCATAGAGTTAATATACCTTTAGTGATTGGTTACATTCCATTAGAATGCATATATTTTTAGTAATATTACATAATGTGTTATCATGAAGTACCTTAGAGTACTATTATTAATATTTAGTTGAGGGAGTGAGTTTAATATTTATATAAAATAGGTATCAAGTGTGGAAGTACATAGTCATAAGTGTTAGGTGTCAAGTATTAAAATGAAGAGTCATATGAGATGTGTTAATATGTAAAGTGAGGTTATATAATCATGACAAGTCTTTTCATAATGTGAGGCATGCGAAATGTTGCATCTACCATGAGTTTGAGGAGAGCAATAGTTAAGAGTATTGAAGAGTCATTTTGTAAAGTGATATACTAGAAATTGTTAGAATAAGGAATTATTCTCTTAATTTCTAGTAGGATAGACTTACTTGAGTTTCCACTCCTTCATGAGTCAGGTGAATTCTCAATTATAGTCTACATCAAATTTGATGATTTGTTGTAGTCCAATGACTCTCAATGATCAATTTTATTATTTATACAGAGTTGATCCATGGAATAATCAATTAGTTCTATTTTATTTCTTCAAATCTTGTAACACTTTGTAGTTCTACTCATGGGAAATTCTAACATGGTACGAAAGCAAGATAGATTTTGCTAGGCTTTCTCTCTTGAAGGTAGTTTCACGAACTAGTTCTTTATTTATTATCCTTTGTTTTTTTAACAAAAAAAGAAAAAAGGTTTTATTATAGACTATTCATTTTATATCTGTAATTTTTTAGAGAATTTTGTTTATGGTAAATATCTAAATAGGTTTCTATATTTATTTTAACATATATGCTTCTCAATCTTTGCATATATAAAATTTGAATTTATTTTCCATTTTTTATTGTTCTCCTCGTATGCTTACCTAAAACTCCCTCTTAACGAATGCATGCTTCCTTGGATGCATTTTACATTCATAAATTTATTCTCAAATCTATCCTAAATCTGCACACATTACATGCACAAATCTATTCTCAACTCTATCCCAAATTTGCACATATTACATGCATAAATCTATCTCAAACTTGCTCATACAAGGCTTACTCACATCAACAATCAAACCCTCTCATACAATCTTTCCAAAACTACCTTAAGCCTTCTCACAAGGCTTACTCAAAATAGCTAACCACTTTGTTCTCAACTCTACTCAAGAATACTTAAACACATGCACAAATATTCTCTAATGCATGCTCAAATATTCTCTAACACATATTCAAAGTACATACTCAAATCTGTTCTAACACATGCTCAAAATAGCTCACATAAAATGTTTAACCAATCCCAAATTTTACACACAAATTATGTTCAAAATAATGCTTGGATCTCTTTCAGAAATGCTTTCTTCAACTAGACAATTCAGACATATTCTACCCATAATTATTTCAAGAACATATAAGGATTAATATGCAATCCAAATGCTCAATATGCTCTTTTCACATTCATTAAGTTTATTGCTTTCACATGTCTTACATTCAACAAATAAGATCTCTACTTCTTGTAAAGTTGTTTTCAAATCAATTAAGGCTAGTGCATAAATTTGCTTCACAAAATTTATCTCTAATACTTGTCCACTCACATTAAATGTCACTCAAACCAATGCCCAAAATTCTTTACAAAGATGCACAAACTTCTTCTTCAACCTTAGCACAAGTGATTCCTCTATTTCACTAATCAAACATGCATAACTTGTTCACAAACCCTAGTTAAAATATTTCCAATCTCATTCAACAATGAAGAACAAGTAGGTATCAAACCCTAACTCAAATATTTCCAATAATTTACACTAATCAACCATTTTATCTCCAATTTAAAATTACTTCCTCAAATCACAACCTCCTAGAGAAAGAGGTAAACCATCATACCTCAAAATGCTTGATGAAGATGTGCCCTCAAATACCTGTCTCGCAAACAACTTATCTTTCTAGTGCCACTTCAAGGATTAGATAGCAAAGCACTTTTCTCAAAACATCCACATGAAATTTCTTCTCAAAACTATGTGCACAAATATATTTCTTTACACCTCCTATTAATTTCTCAAAACAAGGCTTTTCTAAAAAATGAACAAAGCTCTTCAAACTTTCTTTCACCATGTAGAAATACACATAATATTTATACCACAAAATACATTATAACTCATAGTATTCCTTTATATTTCCTTTTTATTATTTTTGCAATATAATACTCTTTTAAAATCACCATTATCACTTATATTTTTCAAGAAAAAAGACTTTAAAACATACCCTTATAATTCCTAGTTGGAAAAATAACACATTATTTAACACACCCTTGAAAATATCAAAATGTAAGATATTCAATTTCTTAGCATATCCTTATGACTCCCTAAGGAAAAATAAATTTTAATTAAACCAACCTTATGACTCCCTAAGTAGTGCATACCATAGGAGATTAATTAAAAAATGTGCCCTTACCAAAAATGCAACCACCATGAATCGACCCCCTAACCTCCTCTCTACCAATGCCTTAGATTTGGCTGAGCCACTGCATGAGATAGCCACCCACACAAAATGTAAGTCAGGGATATCTACTTTATTGCTTCTATGCTCTTTGTACTTTACCAAAATGGAAAAAAAAATTACAGCCACTACGAATCGACCACCTGACCTCCTCTCTGCTAGTGCCTTAGTGCTTCTCAAATGAGCAGCTATGCTAGCTTTCCATCTTGGAACAATGAAGGCACACCCTTCTATTTGACCCTTCGCTTCTACCTCAAAAAGCATGCATATGTCATCTTCTTCCTCTCTCTTGCGAATTTCGAATGTACTCGATGCACTCCTTGATTTTATGCACAACCTTAGCTCCAATGAGATAGTCCACAATAAATATGTAATTTTATAATTTCTCAAATGTCGGCGGTGGAGATAAATTAATTTTGAACGACACACTTTTGATTAAAACTTTAACCTAAGTTATATTATAATATTTAAAAAAAAATTATAATAATAAATTTTAAACTTTTGAACTTTTGCCTCCAATTCTAAAATTTTAATCTTTTGAAGGAAGGTAGGGTCTTGTCCTTTTATTGCAATATTGAAGCCTCAACAACTTTTGTACCTTTTACATTGCCTCATACATACTTTGAAGATTTTACCTTACACTTTAATATTTCAACCTTGAAGAATATTTTTTCCATACCAATATCTCTTTGTCATCAACCTATTGACATCAATGACAACTCAAAATACTATTGTGACACGTGTGGCTATTTTTCACTTAAATATTTTCTTCCAAATATAAATTTTAGGTTCATACTTGATTTTGTTTTAATATGGGGTTTGATCGGCTAGTAATATAGCTTATTAGCTCACTACACTTAGACAGACCCCCAGAATCAGATACCTAATTTTTCCTTCATATTTTGTAGGTTGTCAAATCCTCCACCAAAGTCTAGCAGTACTTATACTTCTGCTCAGCCTCTAAATAAAGTAATTTGGCTCCTTGGCACTTCTTGTTCATTGTATTTTCATTATTTTCTACTACCTAATATTTGTCTTCACAATTTGATTATCTAAAATCACATTTACTTTGGTCAATCAAGGAACCCTTAGAATAATTCATTCTTTAATCACATTCATTTTGTAAAAAATCAAGAAATCTTAACATAGATCTAGATTATTTTCTTCAAAAGAAAATAGGTAAGAAATCAAAATTCATATAGTTGCATTTTAGGCTAACTTGTTTGATGCATTATCTCTTGTTTGCCTTGGAAAAGAAAACTCTCTTTTAGCATAGTTCATCATTCAAATCGAAAGGTATATTAGGCTAGACAACTTGTTTCTTGTATTTAGCATAAAAATTTAGGTGATATTTCTTTTTTTTTGAACAAATTTTGTCTTAGAAAGGCTCTATAAAAAGTCATATTAGCAATCCAAAACCATAGGTGTTTGTTAAATTAGCTCGTCAAGCACCTTACAAGCATAACATCAACACAACACACATAGTCACATTTTTTATACATGAGGTAGAGCCTACTCACATTGAAGATTCCCATATATTTGGGGTCTTCTTTTGAAAGAGGCCCTCAAGTGGAGAAACAGGGATTCCTAGGAGATTCCCCTTGCATGCATGTAAGGTTTCAAATCTATATTTCGGTGAACCCAACGTGAAATACACTCATTTGCCTTAACAAGATAAACATAATTCAAACTTAAGAAAGATGACAATTGTTTTCATAGGGTAAAAATATTGATTCAAGATAACAAGAACATAATAGTGCCCCATGAAGTTACCAAAAATGTAGTAATATAATTAAAACCATGGAATTCCCCCTTATTTTAAATATTTACAAAAAATATTAATTGACCATTAGGGCATCCGAAAACTACTTTTACAATATTTTAATCAAAATTATGATTTGCTTAAATTAGTGGAATTGACTCTTGAAGGGATAAGTGCTTGAAAACATGGAGTAATTGATTCCTAAGGAGAAAAGCACTATCAAAATGGAGGAAATTACCACTAGGTATGAGTGGTTTGCTCAACTTCCTAGAGAAAATGACTCATTGATAGGTAAAAAAGAAACAAGAAATACATGGATACTAAGGATAATCTCTAGGAAGTGACCTTTTGGATGTAATGGCACCACTATATTTTTTAAAATTATTCTAATCCATTTAGATATATATTTGGAGGCATGTAAGAGGTGCACCATTTTGCTATAGATACCCCTAAAACTTTATTTTTAGAAGTAAGAATTTTTCACTTAGGGTAAATCAAGGCTGAATTCATTCTATAAATGGGATCTAAGAGTTTCATTGTAAACATATTTTTGTATTGAGAAATTTAGAGCTATGTATTTTAGACAAACATTTCAATTGCTCTTTATTACTATAATAATAAAAAATTAATGAGACTCTTTGCTTTCCATCAATCATTCAACCCTCCTAGATTATGGAGTGATAGATAATTGTGATGCTACCCTTTTGTCATCTTGTCATTCCTTTTAAATTGCATTTCATATATGTGGGATGCATGGTATTATTAAAATTTCTCATGTGTTGATTGTTCAAACTCTTTCCTTGCTACAATTATAGTCATATTTTACTTTTAATTTGTCATACCTAAGATTTCAAATCTGCTTTCATGCACTTTAATTTCTATATTTATTTTTATGTATTTATATTTAATGATTCGTATTTAGCAAGGATAGTGGGAATCCAATATAGATCTTGATAGGGACACACTCCTAGTTGTTCCAATTTGTTGAAATGGAATTGTAGGTGCATAAGAAGTTAGACCTTTACATAATTCAACAATGCTCATAAGTTCTATAAGTATGGTGAATGTATAAATAATGTATTTGAATTAAGAATATATCATTAACTATATTAGTTTTGCATATATGCCTTTTTATGAAGGATAAAAACTTCCTTTATGAAGCTAATATGGGGGCATTCTTTATTTTTGAAAAAATAAAAAATATATTATATTTATAGAAATTGTATTACAAAGTAAAATGAGCTTGATAGAAAATGTGGGAGAAACAAATCGTCCACCAATCCCTCGTAGCTCAAAAATTATCCATCCCTCTATCTTCATGTTGTTTCACTCCATGGCATAACCATGATAGATTCATTAGAATCCCTAGCTACTCTTACTATTTTTATATATGCTTATACCACCTCTCACATGCCTTGGATTCTTTGGTACCAACTTATCTGATCTTCCATATAAGAGTCCACATATTTTCCTTCCTCCAGTTTTTTTTCCCATTTTGCTAAATAATATACCACTCCATTTCCCTCTCGCTTGATATGTGTAATAAAAATATCCTAAAAAACCTTCTAAATACTTTTAACTACTTTTGCCTTCCTTCTATCACCAATTCCCAGCACCTGAAAGGCTCTTATAAGATCAAATATTCTAGCCCATATCTGACAGTCTGTCTCTATCCATAGGTTATGTAAATATAGATTTGCATTTATCATCGATGCTAACAAGATCACTTATTCTTCTGCTTCATTTTTTTTCTCTCCCATACCTTTTTCTCTCCATGATATCTATTCTCCTTTCCAATATCATATGATAATTCCAAAACTAGTTTTTCTAGGGATTTTAGCAGAAGCCTCATTTGTGTTTGCCTTCACCCACTCTTCGGGAGGAGGTATCCACTCTATGTTATTTGAGGAGATCTCACCTGTGCATCCAACCATTAATTTTTTTTTATAGTTATTCTAAAGCTCCGTAAAATATTCACTTCCTTCATTTCTATGTTTGTTTCCTCTTATAATCTAATAAAAAATGTTTCCATTACCTTACTAGTAATCCTATCCCATACTTGCTCCCTTGTTTTTTTCTCTGATCTAAATATGCATGCATTTCGTTATAGCCATAACTGCCACCATATGAAGCTAGGCCCTAGCTTCTATGTCAATTCCATTGTTTTAGTCTTAATGTTGCACTATTTCCATTTCTCATAAAAGCTTTCATGGATTTCATAAATTTCCCAATGCTCTCTCATTTGCCTCCATCAACTAATCCATATATCTTTAGAAAAATAACACCCAAAAATAGGTGATTCAAGGTCTCCTTTGCTTTTCCACACATAACACATTTGGAATGCCCATAGAAACATTTTTTTCTCAGGTTTTTAATGTCAAGCAATTTCTATGGTTAATCATCCATGAGAAAATATTTATTTTTGTCCATCCTTCATTTTTTAAACAAATGTCCATGAAAGTGGTGATGGGGTAATCTCATATCCACAAACTACCTTGTATCCCTCATTTTCCTTATAGATTTCTAACTTGCTTCCTCCCCATCCAAGAATATCCCTTGTAGAACCATCCTGAATTGAGTGTCTTTGGAGATATATCCATAGTTTTTTTTTTTCAGTTAGGTCGTCTATCCCCCTCACTGGCCATTCTCGAGGATGTTTCCATTGTAGTAAGTCTAGCACATGTTGATTCCATGATTTTATGTAGGAAGAGTCTTTCCACCACCCTACCTTTTGGATCTATGCTTTCCAATTCTCCATCTCTAGAAATTTTTGAATAATTGGTTGAGATTGATTTCATGAATCCTCTAAAAATAGGGCTTCCTTTCTATCCCCTAACTGCTAATATAGGTATGGCTTTATTAAATCCTTGCATGCTTCAATTTTTCTCCATACTATAGATCCCTCTCCTTTCACTCTGTGTCTTGGGATGTCTTTCTCAGCCACTCCTAGGTAATATTTAGCTTGTAATAGTCTACTCCATAAGCCCTCAGTAACTGTAATCCATCTCCAGTATAGCTTCCTTGCTAGTATCTTGTTTCTTTGGGATGATGAACCTATCCCAAATTATCCTTATGTTTTGGTTGACATATCTTCTCCCATCCAACTAGTGCTAATTTTTGTTCTTCCCTTGCACCTTATGACAAAAAAAATCTTGTGTTTATCAATATCTTTCAAAAAAATTTGTGGAGCCTAATGTATAAAAAAATTAGAAACTGGAAGATCTTGTAAGACACATTTAATCATTGTAAGCCTTCCTCCCAAGCTTAGCCATTTGTGTGCCCAATTACTGAACTTAGTTTAAATTTTTTCAATCATCCCTTTCCACTTCTTGATTTTTATTTTATTTTTATATAGAGGTACACCTAAATATTTTATGGGTAAAGGAGTTTCCATGAAGTTCAACAATTTTATAATTTTATCTCTCACCCTTCTCATTGTATTGATTAAAACTATTTGAGATTTTTTTCCATTAAATGTTTGCCCTGTAGCTTGAGTACACCCATCTAAAATTTTGTTTATGTTTCTTGCTACTAGGAGACTAGATTGACTAATAAGAGTTGTATCTTACATAAACTAGAGGTGATTTATCTCAATCTGAGAACTGATTTTCATACCCCTTAGCCTCCCATATTGTGTTCCTTTTTTTAACAGTTCCCCTAGACCCTCTGCATAAAGGATAAAAATGTAAGGGGAAATAGGACCCCCTTGCCTCAACCCCTTTCCTGCTATGAAAATGTGAGAGGGACTACCATTTACCATAAGTGAGAATGATGTGGTCTGTGTATAGGATTTTACCCAATATTTCTACTCCTTTGCAAAGCCCATTTTTTGTAAAATACTTTACAAAAAATACCAGTCTACTCTATCATAGGCTTTAGAAAGATCTAATTTAATAAATATACCTGGGTCCTTTGCTTGGATATTGTGTGTATCACTTCTTATGCCACTACTATTCAATCTAGAATTTGTATGTCTTCAACAAAACAACCTTGCTAACTTGAAATCAAATTTGGTAAAAAAAATGTTTTAACCTCTCTACCATAATATTTGTTAATATCTTGTATACTACATTATAAAGTGAAATAAGACTATACTTATCAATTATCTAACTATGTGGGCCTTTTGGAATTAAAATAATAAAAGTATGATTAAAGGCTTTTAACATTTTCTTACTGTATCTGATTTTCTCTAGTACCTCCACCACTGCTTGGCCCACAATTTTCCAAAGAATTTGATAAATTCAATGGGGAATACATATGGTCTTGGGGTCTTTCCTGTTTGTATTTTTTTTTATGATTTGTGATGTTTCTTCTAGATAAATTTCCTCCATTAATAATTTATTATGTTTTGATTTGATTAATTGTAGAATTACCTCTAGTATATTCTCCTACCATATTGCATTAAAATTTTCATTGCTACTAAAAAGGGTATGGAAGTAATGATTTATTATAGTTTTCATTTCAATTCCACTAGTTTTTACCTGATCCATCATATCAGTAAGACCAGTAATTCTATTTTGTTGTCTTCTAGTTGTTGTTGTTGATGGGCCTCAAAAATACTCATATTTTGTATAGGTTTCATCGATTATTATGCGACAATATATTAGGAATTTTGAACTTTTATGAATGATTATATAATTATTTAATAGAATTATGTGTATTATATAATTTGTGTGTTTTAGTATGTTTTTGTGGAAATGTAGTTGGTTTTGACAGATTTGGATCAGTCGAGGTATTTTGTGGACCTGGCACTCTGTTTCTTTTGTGATCAAGGCATGAAGGTAGACACCTTCCTCTTCAAGGAAGGCCCCAAAATATGGTAGGTGCATTCCTCTTCAAGGAAGTCACCAATAGAAGGTAGGCACCTTTCGTGTACAGAAGGCACCCAACATACTTAGGTGCCTTCCGTATAAGGAAGGTGCCCTATACAAGGCAAAGTGCATTTCGTAGGAAGAAGGTGCTCAACTTCAGTATGCACCTTCCGCATATAGAAGGTACCATTCCAGAGAACATGATGAAGGAACCTTACTCTTAGAGAAGGTGCCTCTCTATTACTTACCTGTTGACCAGATAGAGTGACGTGGACAACATTGACTGGTGCAATTTCAGTTCTACGTCATGTAGGATAATTCTAGGAACTGCACTAATGAACAAAAATGCCAGGCGAATCATGAACCAATTAGTGGATACACTACCATTACGAACAATGCCTACTTTATCAGATGCTAATCACATTTACCAGATTGTATGATGGAGAACAGAACTAACACAGGATAGGAGACAAGGAAAACAAGAGCCAAATTTCTTATTCAGTAGCTTCAGAAGAATTTATAGAAAATATACAGCAATCTGCCATTTTCCAGCCCCTTTCTCATTATAATTCTTTGGTTTTTATCAAGGTCCTGACCCTCTACATTTTCAAAGTTTTCCACGATCTGCAACTGCCACCTAGATCAATACTGGAAAGTTGCATTAATGGAACTCTGGGTGAGGTGCGCGACTGGCTGCCATAACCACCGGGATCTTCTTCTGGAACTGTTGCTTCGTTGCTAGTTGCCATAAATGCATCTCTAGATATAGTGCACGAGTGGCCGACATGCTTGCTAGAATATTCCTCTGAGACTGCTGCTTCACTACCGCTAGCTTGTCGTGCATGAAGGAATGCATTTATGAAATCCTGGAGTGCATGTTTTTCTTTTGGTCATGATATAGCGACATGTCGCGATATCGCGACAATTCTCCTCTGTGCTTTCTCTCTCCTGCTCTGGTCACGATATCGTGACAATATTTCCTTCACACATTCTTGCTTCTGCTTTGGTCATGATATCGTGACATCTCGTGATATCGTGATGTATTTCCCTCGCGTCCTTCATTTTTAGCTTTAGTCGCAATTTTGCGACACGTCACAAAATCACGATGTTCCTCTGTCACCCTTCTACTTTTCTGTTTCGATCATGATTTCATGACATGTCATGATTTTGCGACCCTCCATCCACCATAGCCTCTACTCTTTGTTTTGGTCATGATTTCACGACCCTCCGTCCATCGTAGCCTCTGCTCTTTGTTTTGGTCACGATTTTGTGACATGTCCTGAAATTGTGACATGTGATTTTGCGACCCTCCGTCCGCTGAAGCCTCTACTCTTTTTTTTGGTCGTGATTTCATGACATGTCGCTAAATCATGACATGTTGCGATTTTGTGACCCTCTGTCTGCCATAGCCTCTTCTCTTTGTTTTGGTCATGATTTCACGACATGTCATGAAATTGTGACATGTCACGATTTCACGACCCTCCATCTGTCGTAGCCTCTGCTCTTTGTTTTGGTCATGATTTCGTGACCCTCCGTCCACCGTAGCTTCTTTCCCTGTTTTGCTCGTGATATCGTGACACTTTTTGTGTCGCGATATCGTGACACATATTTTTTGACATATTTTGCCCAAATACTTATAGAGAAGAAAAAAATTTGGTTGATGCAAGATTGCTCTACTGTCACCGGATGCTCCTGCATCAGACACCCGGGGTGGATTGAGAAGTGATCCTCACTTCTGTTATGTTAGGGGAAGACCCAAGTGGTAGACCTCTATTTTTGAAAACCAAGTTGCATCTTCTATAGGTCTGCCCTTCCACTTTATCAAATATTTAGAATATTGTTTGTTTCTAGTGCTTCTACCTTCACGAGTGTCTAATATTTCCTCGATCTCGTTTGTGGTTTGGGTAGATGCTGGAATTCTCCACAACTCTGTACTTTGTGTCTCTGTATTGTCTCCCTCATGGTATTCCACTAAATCTGAGATGTTAAAAATAGGTGAAATATCAAGCCCACTTGGCAATTCCACTTCATATGCATTGCCTGAATCCCGTTTTTCCATTATTCTGCATGGCCCAAACTTCTTCATATTCAACTTGTTATATGTTTTGGCAAGAAATATTTCTTTTCTAAGATGGACCATGACTTCATATCCTACTTTGAACTCTTTGAACCGCAAATTCTGGTCTACCCTTGTCTTATATTGAGTATTCATTTTTGTAATTTGTTTCCTTACTTCTTCATGCAGGCTTTTCATATGTTCCACAAATTCCTCAGCATCGGCACTGCACTTTTCCCCTTTATCCAATTTCCTCAGCTCAGAAACATTTCTTGGGTTGTTTCCATATATGACTTGGAATGGAGATTTTTTTGTACTCTTGTTGACAGAATTGTTGTATGCAAATTTTGCCTACGGCAAAACCAAATACCATCCCCTCGGTTTATCTGCTATCAAGCATCTCAATAAATTACCCAAACTTCTATTTACCACCTCTGTCTATCCATCAGTTTGTGGGTGGTATGCAGAACTAAACTTCAGATCTGTCTTCAACTTCTTCCACAAGGTTCTCCAGAAATACCCAACAAACTTTGTATCTCTATCAAAAACGATGCTTTTTGGTAGACCGTGAAGTTATACCACTTCCTTGAAAAATAACCCTACAATGTGAACCGCGTCACTTGTTTTTTGGTAGGGAATAAAATGTGCCATATTGGAGAATCTTTCAACCACCAAAAATACGAAGTCATTTCCCCTCTGTGTTCTCAACAATCCAAGAATGAAATCCATGCTGACATCCTCCCATGGCCTCTCAGGTACAGGTAATGGCTGATATAATCTAGTGTTCTGCCTCACACCTTTCGCCATTTGGCATATTCTACAACTTTGCACAAACCTTTTCACATCTTGCTACAGTTGCGGCCAATAGTAGTTCTCACTCACTAGAGAAATGGTCTTATCCCGACCGAAATGTCCAGCCAGTCCTCCGCTGTGTTTTTCCTTGAATATGTTTTCCCACATGGAACTCCTTGGAATGCATAATTGACTCCCTCTAAACAACATTCCATCTTGGATTAGAAAAACCAACCATTTTGTCCTTTCCAAAGTAACAGGTGCCAAGTAAGCCGTCCAGGCTTCTACAAAATCAGGGTCTTCAGGGTACAAACCCTTCAGTTCTTCAAATACTACCACTTCCACCATCATTTCAATCAGAAAATTCTGCCTTCTACTTAAGGCATCTGCAACTTTGTTTGAATTTCTGCTTCTGTGCTTCAACACAAAGGTATAACTTTGGAGAAACTCAACCCACTTCAAGTACCTCTGATTCATTTTTTCTTGGCTATTAATGTACTATAGGGCCTAATGATCAGTAAATAGAACAAACTCTTTTGGCAAAAAATAATGCCTCCACTTCTTTAGAGCCTGAACTATAGCATAAAACTCTTGATCATAAACTGAATACTTTTTTCGAGCATCATTGAGTTTCTCACTAAAGTAAGCAATAGGCCTGCCTTCCTGACTTAGTACAGCTCCTATTGCACTACCACTGGCATCACAATCTACCTGAAATACCTTGTTAAAGTCTGGGAGTGCCAAAATAGGTTGTTTTGTGACCTTCTTCTTCAATAGATCAAAGCTCCTATCTGCTCCTAAGATCCACTTAAATTCTTTCTTATCCCCTCTCATTGTTTCTGTGAGGGGTGCACAAATGCTGCTGAAATTTCTAATGAATTTTTTGTAAAAGCTGGCTAGACCATGAAATGATCTTACCTCTGTTGTTCTTCTTGGAGTAGGCAATTCGTTGATAGCTCTCACCTTTTCTGAGTCAATTTTTAGACCTTCTACTGAGATGACAAATCCTAGGTACACTAACTCCTTCTTTACAAAATTACAGTTTTTTAGATTAATTAATAATTGCTCCTCTCGTAGCTTCTCAAAAACCCTTCTGATGTGCATTAGGTGCTCTTCCAAGGTTATGATAAATATTAATATATCATATAAATAGACAATGACAAATTTTCCTAAAAAGTCTTTCAGTACCTCATTCATCAGCTGCATAAAGGTACTTGGTGCATTGGATAGCCCAAATGGCATGACCAACCACTCATACAAACCCTTTCTGGTCTTGAAGGCTATCTTCCACTCATCTCCTTCTCTGACATGGATCTGATGGTAACCACTCTTGAGGTCAATCTTTGTGAAGTACTTGGCTCCACTCAAACATTCCATTATGTCATCCATTCTTGGAAATGGAAATCTATTTTATTGTGATCTTGTTGATGGCTTGAGAGTCTGTACAAATTCTCCACTCTTCATCTTTCTTTGGTGCTAGCACTACAGGCACTGCACATGGACTCAAGATTTCCTGAATTAGTCCCTTCTCCAGCAACTCCTGGACCTGCCTGTTTAGCTCCTCAGTTTCTACAGGCGTCATTCTATGTGCAGCTTTATTGGGCAAGCTCGATCCTGGCACCAAATCGATATGGTGACTGATCTTCCTTACTAGGGGTAAACCCTCAGGCACATTATTAGAGATAATATCTGGAAATTCCTCCAATAGGTCTAGGACTTCTAATGGGGTATCTTTGCATTCTTTCTCCCTAACTATAGGAATTAATGGATAACACATATGTTCATGCTTCAAATCATCTAAAAATTTTCTCCCATCAACTAAGAAAATTATGGCACTACCACATACCTTTTCTTCCACCTCCTTTAGGGGTTTCATCTTATGACGCATTCCATTCTTTGTTATGGAGTAGGTGTTGGCATATCCATCATGAACCGTGCACCTGTCAAACTGCCATGGCCTTCCCAATAGCAAATGGCACGCATCCATGGGTAGGATGTCACACAGGACCTCATCACGATAATTCCCAATATTGAATTTTACCAGGCATTGTTCACTGACCAAAACCTTATGGTATTTCTACAACCATGCGATCTGATATGGATGCGGGTGTCTCTTCCTCTCTAGTTGTAGCTTTGTAACCATTCCCTCTAAAACTAGGTTATCCGTGCTATCGTTGTTAACAATAATATTGCAAATATTACCCACGCATTTACACCTTGTGTGGAATAAGCTTTTCCTCTGATCTGCATCACCCTATTCATTCAGCAAGAATATCCTTGCGATCATTACTTCTCCTCTCTCTGCTTCTTTAGAATTCTTAGATCCAGCATCTTCATCAGTGACCGTGGCTTTGGCATTTCCTTTCGGCATCCTATTAGTCCTTTCTTGTTGCTGTGGACACTCATATTGATGATGTACCTCTTCTCCACACTGGAAACAAGTTCCACGAAATCTTCCTCTTCCATGGCCACGTCTAGCTCTACCCCTTCCCCCTCAGTAATCATTGTTCTAATTACGAGGGTGATAGGTATTCTCTCCCCTTTTTTCTCGATTACTGCTACCTTCTCCATTCTTTTGAGGATCTTCATTTCTTCTCCCATTGGTATTTTCACTAGTTCTTCTGCCATGATCTCTTCCTCTTTGCTTGTTCTCAAACCTCCTATTGAGCTTCTCTTCAACTCTCAGGGCAAATTGGTAAGCGTCCTCTATGGTGGTCATCCTGACCAGACTTAGTTCCTCTTGAATACTTGTTCATAACCCATTAATATAATGGGCTACCTTCTCCTTGTTGGCCTTTGAGTGGCCTGTTCTGATCATAATTTTATGAAAATCTTCTATGTATTATTTTACAGATTTACTTGATTGCCTCAAACCTTGCATTTTCTTTAGCAGGTCTAACTCATAATCACGAGGGATGAACTGCCTCTTTAGAATTTTTGCCATCCGTTCCCATTTTGTTATTCTCTTTTTTCCTCTTCTATTTCGCTCCAGCTACACTCCCTTCCACCATATGCTGGCATGACCTTTCAGTTTGGTCTTAGCGAATCTGACCCTATCAGGATCCTCAACCTCCTCGTACTCAAAGTACTCTTATAGATCATTGATCCAGTCGATCAATTCTTCTAGATCAAGGTTCCCAGAATACGTGAAAACATCCATATTCGACCTCTTCCCAATATGGGATATGGCTTTGTATAGTCTGGATTGTGCAGGATCTTCTTCTTCTTCCTTAGGCTAGCCCTCTTCTTCTTCATCTTCCTCTTCGCTACCTTCATCTCTTCTTAGTTCCAAGCTTCTACGCATCTCTTCTTGCAGGGCTTGCATTTGCCTCTACAAAACTCGGACATCTTCCACTGCCGCCATGCCTCTCCCACCAACAAGGTTTCTTCTTGGAGGCATTCTGCTCACTCTCTCACAAGTCCTTCCATAGATCCTAGTGTAACTGCCTCACGTCCGACGATCTATTACACACTCAGGAACTTCTAACTCTGATACCACTTGATGGAGAACATAACTAACACAGGACAAGAGACAAGGAAAACAAGAGCCAAATTTATTATTTAGTAGCTTCCGAAGAATTTGCAAAAAATATATAGCAATATGTCATTTTCCAGCCCCTTTCTCATTGCAATTCCTGGGTTTTTATCGAGGTCCTGAACCTTTGCATTTTCAAAGTTTTCCATGATCTACAACTGCCACCTGGATCAATACTAGAAAGTTGCATTAATGAGAATTTGGGTGAGGTGCATGACTAGCTGCCATAACCATTGGGATCTTCTTTTGGAACTACTGCTTCATTGCTAATTGCCATAAATGTGTCTCTAGATATAGTGTGTGAGTTGCTGACATGCTTGCTGGAATCTTCCTCTGAGACTGCTGCTTCACTACCACTAGCTTGCCGTGCATGAAGGAATGCATTTATGAAAGCCTAGAGTGCATGTTTTTCTTTTGGTCACGATATCACAACATGTCGTGATATCACGACAATTCTCCTCTATGCTTTCTCTCTCTTGCTTTGGTCACGATATCATGACATGTTGTGATATCGTGACATTCTTTCCTTCATGCCTTCTTGCTTCTGCTTTGTTCACGATATCGTGACATGTCATGATATCATGATGTATTTCCCTCGTGTCCTTCATTTTCAGCTTCAGTCATGATTTTGCGACACGTCGTGAAATCACGACATTCCTCCTTCGCCATTTTGGTTTTCTATTTCGATCACGATTTTGTGACCCTCCATCCGTTGTAGCCTCTGTTGTTTGTTTTGGTCGCGATTTTGCGACATGTCATGAAATCATGACATGTCACAATTTTGTGACCCTCCATCCGCCATAGCCTCTACTCTTTGTTTTGGTCATGATTTCACGACATGTCATGATTTTGCAACCCTTCGTCCGTCGAAGCCTCTACTCTTTGTTTTGGTCATGATTTCGTGACATGTCATGAAATCGTGACATGTTGCAATTTCACGACCCTCCATCCGCCATAGCCTCTGCTCTTTGTTTTGGTCATGATTTTGTGACATGTCACGAAATCATGACATGTCACGATTTTGTGACCCTCCGTCTGTCGTAGCCTCTGCTCTTTGTTTTGGTCGTGATTTTGTGACATGTCACGATTTTGCGACCCTCCGTCCGCCATAGCTTCTTTCCCTATTTTGGTCATGATATCGCGACACAAAAAGTGTCATGATATCGCAACACATATTTTTTGACATATTTTTGCCAAATACTTAGAGAGAAGAAAAAAATTTCGCTGATGCAAGATTGCTCTGTTGTCACCGGATGCTCCTGCATCATTGTCCTAGTTTATTCTGAACTAAACTACTGTTGTAACTTATTTGTAACAGAAGATCTATGTGTGTGGTATATAAACACATAGACATCTCTGATAGATATCCAGACTAAGCATTATTTATCATTCTAAGGATATAGAAGCATTGTAATAATTATTTTGCAAGTGCAATAAATCTCGAGAGTTCTTAACTGTGTATGCAGCTGGAAGGGAGCTGCTGGAGCCTGGGCCCACTCCAAGTTAGTATTCCTTCTCTTTTCTTATGCTTTCTAAATTAAGTTTCTTGCTTTCATATGTTTATTTTTTGCACTATTATTTTCACTTTTGTAGTAGGTTTATTTTCATTATGAACGTATGAATATTTATTTTATCAGGATTTAATTATTCATACATAAATTATTGGTGTGGATGAAAGACTGACAATCCTTTAAATCCCCCAATAGTAGAATTAGTCGGACTCATATCAAAGTGAGTATTATGAATGATCTGATATGAGACCTTTCTAAAGTTTATTAAGCTCCCTGGGTTGAAAATTTAAATGATCAGGCAAGTGACAAAATATGAGTAAAATTAGCCTATGTTTGCCCCACAACATTTTTGTGCTCTTGTTGGGTAAGCACCTCTATTAGATTAATTGCAATACCTAAAATTATTCTATCTAAATTTTTATGAGTTATTCGAGAAGAAGAGGACCTGATGGTCGGTTCATAAAACAAAGTCCCCCAAAATATGAGACAACCAATCATTATGAGTTTGAATTAGATTCTCCCAACTCATCGTCAGCAGTCCACTGGAGTGAGTGTATCGCTCCAAAATTTTCGCACCCCTACCTTTAGGCTATTGGATCCGCGCCCGGAAGGAGGATGGGAAAAGGATGGTGCGGTACCTCAGACGAGAGGACTTTGCGAAGGTCTCGCCTCTCAAGGGAGGTGCATTTTGGTGATTTTTCGACGGATGGTGGGTTCACCGGGAAACATTTGACGGCGGTTTCCACGCCTAGGTTTTGGGAATGAGTTTTGATGAGTTCGTTTTATTTTTAAACATTCATCCTAGGTTTGGCCGAATGATTCTAACTTAAACTACATGAAAATGCAATTTAAATGCATACGACAAACAGAAAGGAAAACAGAAAATAGAGAATTTGTAGGAGGCCAATGAAGATTACACGATCCGGAAGTCGATGGAGTTTACGAAGCTTGAAGCGATCTGGATCATCCGCAATTCAACAGAATCGCCTTCAATTTGATAAAATCGTCTAAAGCGACGGGATCGTCTGCAATCTGACGAATTCGTCAGACGAATTCATCAGAGACCTGCAAAACAGCAAACAGATGCGAAATACAAGAAATTCTATTTTGCAAACAGGGGCAAACTATGTGAAACAGTAATATGAGTGTTGAACAATATACAAGAACAGAAGTAAATGCAAATCACTGTGTTTAGATAGCAGAATATGATCTTAATATGCAAACTAGACAAAATGGGTGAACTCCAGATGCAATATAGTATAAAAACTGAATAAACAATCTAATTTATAGCATAAAATGACAGAAAAAAGAGACAGAAGAGCAAACTCCAGGCATTGATTGCCTCGATGTGTGTTGTAGTCGAAATCGTCTCGCATCGATACGAGATCGTCCCGAATTTGACGAGATCGCCTCCGATCTTGACAGGTTAAGTCGAGCTGCGATAGGTGCTGGCTCCGGCTGAAAACCGGTGGTGTACACTGCAATGAAATGACTATAGGACTAATGCAAAATATGAATTACGATGTTTTAGAGCATAAGGGTTCAATTTGCATAAAAATTCAGCCAGGGGTTGGGGAGGGAAAAGTCTTAGAGTTAAATAGGCATAGGATAGTTGTTGGGAGGTTGGAGATCATCCCAATTTGGGAGATCTCCAACGGGGGAAGGGTCCCAACGGCGCAGACATGCTTCTGCCCGGATTGGAGACCCGTTGGAACGGATTCCAACTATGCAAATTCAGTTTTGCGACGAAATCGTCTGGACGTTCTAGTCCGGACGAAATCGTCAAATGCAGGGCGATATCGTACGATCGGAGACGATATCGTCAAACGGTCAAAACAAGCTGCTAAAAATGGCACGGAAAAGGAGGAAACGGGTTTCTCGGCGGTTAACGGGCGGTTTGGGAGGTTAAATTTGAATTTAAATTTATTTACTAAGGTGAATGTAATTATTCCAATTTCATTGCGCCAATTTTAGGGTGCTACATTTTGCCCCCTCTTTAGCGAATTTTTCGAAGAAAATGCGTTAAAGATGAGTTCTTCTCGATCTACGAGAAAGCAAAAAATTATTCCCATTTTTAGGCGACGATTCTTGGTCGAATCGTACGACAGCTTACTATGGTGCCCCCTCAGTGTTTTTACCCAAATCGAACGTTTGCGGTAAAAACACGGAAAAGCAAAAATTATTGTTGAATTATTTTGAATAAAATTAAGAAAAATAGGGTAAAACCCTAATTCATTATTACTATTCATTTTACTATTTTTAGAGCTCTGGAGCAAAAATGGTAGAGACAGCGCACAGATCTGCAGAGGTCCGCCGCGGTCTACGGGTAAGGGTTTAAACTTAGTTTAGATTGATTTAATTTGAATTTACATGCTTTGTAGATAGATTTTAAGATGAATTTTGAGCATCGCGGCCGTTTTTGGCCATCGACGTCGTCCGGACGAAATCGTCCCTAGTTCGACGAAATCGTCTCAAGTTCGTCAATTTCGCCCAAGGGCGAAATCGACGAAAAAGGGACGATTTCGTCAAATTAGAGACGATTTCGACACGCGAAATCGGAGACGATTTTGCTCAAATTTCGGACGATATCGGCCAATAGTGGGCGATATCATCAATTGCAAAAATTTGATCTTTAAGTTGCATTATTGATTGCTAAAATTGTTATTAATGATTGTTTGTTGTTTTGGTTGTTTATGCTTGCGAGAGAGGATTACTAAAGAGCGAGAGAGTGGAAATATGGAGGATTAAGAGATGACTTGGCCGCTCCGACACGGGCGAGCGAGATCGAGTGGCACGAGCCGGCTTACTACATGTGGCAGAGATGCCACAAGTTTCTACTGACATGGGGCTACTGACGGCCCTAGTAGAGAGGTGGTACCCGGGCTCTTCATGCTTTCGGTTACCGATAGGGAGATGACTCCCACACTAGAGGATGTATGGAGGATTCTTAGAATCCCCATACAAGGGAGGATGATCACACCTGCGGCCAATCAGGGCCACGCGATGGGACGACTCTGCGGTGACCCGAGCTTCACCCTGGAGAAGGGCGGAGTGAACATCGAGGCACTATGCCAGATCGCAGGGCATCTACAGCGACACGAGTTTTGGGTGGGGTGGTTGGTGGACTTCTACTGTGCCACCAGAGTGGATGCAGGGTACCATGGATCTTTGGCAGATGTGATCTGCGACATGTGCGACCATGGCTATAGATTTTCTTGGGACAGCTTTGTTCTATGCCGATTGTATAGGATCCTGCATGGGGTCGTATACAAGGGCGGGCGATGTCTGGTCATGACATCGCTCCTACAGGTTTGGTGATGGGAGCACATTGCGGTGCGGAGGCCGGTAGGGCTTCCACTGACAAGGGTTGACGGGGAGAGGCCCCGAGTCTTCCATTGGTGGCTTCGGAGAGGGGCATAGCGACGGATCGACCTACCGGTGTCCCGGAGACTACTGGATGACTTGGTCCCAGACCAGATCACCTGGAGGCCATGGAGAGAGCATCCAGGGTGGCCAGAGGATGGACAAGAGCTGGCTCGCATCGGGCGAGTCTACTGGCTATGGATGGAGAGGGGAGAGGTGGAGCTCCATCGCTATGACCGAGTTTTGCGACAGTTCGGTCTACAGCGGGGGATCCCATATCTCGGGGATTATGAGTTTTCCCGGACTTTTCAAGATAACACCACAGTTAGCAGGGCTCCAGATATGCAGCGATTCTGGAGTCGGGACGCGGACGATGCCCCCATTCGGCCAGTGGATGGGGATGACACAGGGGTAGCCGATGGCTACGATGCCTGGTACGTAGGCATTCGCCCTCCTTGGATGACGAGGGCGTAGGGACTGATCCACACAGTTGTGCGTTGGATAGGGAGGCAGCGCCAAGCGGTGGTAGAGGCAGCCCGGGGTCACGACGAGAGGAGAGCGAGAGGAGGCCACGAGGCACAGGAGAGGCCGCGACGAGAGGGAGAGGGAGAGGAGGGAGGCGAGACCCCCATCTCCACGAGAGGCCACCATCGCCCGATAAGGGCAAGGGTGTGGACATTGGAGAGAGTAGCGAGATGGCTACTCTCCGGGCGAGAGAGAGATCGTCCGCGAGCTCGGGTGCGGACGTTACGGGATGCGGTTGCACGGCACCAGGTCGAGGTGTCGCGGCTACGAGACGAGAATGCTCGTCTCGGGGCACGAGGCGGAGGGGTAAGCACTCGGGAGCTACTGCGGTCGGTTTCTCAGACCGCATTCTATCAGGCGCTATACTACCAGGCGGTGCCAGAGGGCCAGAGGGTATAGCTGCCACCTGCCATAGCAGATCCTATCAGGACAGGGTCGACGAGGAGCTCATCCCGGTCGATGACGAGGACTCGCAGTACCACACATACTACGATGGGACCACCTCGTCCTCCGCAGGGCGGGGGAGGAGATGAGGCCGAGAGCTCTAGAGGCTCTCGAGGCTAGAGGGCGGGATACTGCCACTGATATTGTATTATACTTGTATTGATAGAGGATTGAGTATGCCGAGGTACAGATTGTGGCATACCAATCTAGTTTTGATGATGTATATATTCTGTTGATATATATAGATGAGATATTTTTGATCATATGACTTGTCTTATGTGATGCTTATGATGCTTTTTATGTTTGATTGATTGATTGAGTTGATTGATGTAATGATTTTATTGATGAGTCATGTAATTATGTCGTTTTGGAAAAAATTATAACTTGGATGTCATGCTTTAAATATTTTAAATGAAATAATCTGATGTAACAAATTGATTGGTTGTAATGAAATGTGATAAAAATAAAAAGAGATTTCTAACAATAATTTCAAAGGACATTGTCGCTATTATAGACCATTTCATGGAGTCACTGCTCACTCGGTCGTCAAGCTAGTCCCAGGATAGAAATATTGTTAAAAGAAAAGAGTGCTTAAGAGACTGTCTTAAGACTTTGTTGTGATGATGCAAATGATGATGATGATGATGGTTTGTTTTCAGATTTCCATGAAAATATTATGCATGAAATATTGTAAAATGATTTTTGCTAGGCATAAATTCCTAAGTGTGATAAAAATTGTTGAATAATTCCTTAAGAATTATACCATCATTGCAAAATGCAAAGGTTGACATAATGATATGAAATAATAAAAATGTGTTTGCTTTTGAAAAGCATAATTTGTGTAATAAAATGAAGTCATATGGTTTTTATGAATTTTGATAAATTGGGAAAAAATATTGTTACAATGGTTTTCGCTAGGCATAGAATATGTAGGTATAGACTTATACCATCATCGCGAAGATCAAAGAAAATAGATAGTTTTATTGCATGATTGATTTTTAATGAACAGAAAAGATGAAAATGAGGACTTGCGCTAAGCATAAAATTCCAATTTTGGTTTTGGAATTATACCATCGTTGCGAAAGTCGATAAGATATATATGATATGTTGTTAAATAATTGTACTTGATTATTCCAAACAAGTTGCAAAATAATATTTCAAAGTATTTTGAAGACAAAAATTAGATTTATAAGGAATCCCATGTGCATAAGTGAATTCATTGCCAATCTTGATTTATCATAATGATAGACAAAATCTCTCAAATACAAATGTGTGTGCAATTGTATGGTTCAGTTACCAATTTTGAGCAAGATACTATGATACAAGTGATTTGAATAAACCAACTAAGTGTTCATTAACCATGATGTAGATGCATATAACCATACTAGGCTACTATGTAGATCGGATTATCAAGAGCTAGCTAATCCATAAGCAGACAGAGGTATGTACAAAAGAAGGTCGCTAATGTGACGGACACATCGCCACGCTAGGAGTTACCCAAGGCCAAGCGAGGTTGGGCACAAACCACTGTTATGGGGCTTACCTCACAGTTTTCGAATAATTGAGAATTCCAGGGATTCAAGCTCATTCACCCTTCTTTTCTTTTCAAAGGGTAGGGAAAGGGATTTTATTGCTTTTCTTGCTTTCTTTTGAACTTTGCTTATTTTTCTTTTTGCTTGATAATGCTTGTAACATTGTTGACATAACATTTTTCTTTTCTCTTTTTCTTGAATTTTTCTTTGCTTTTTCTTTTTCTTTTTCTTTGCTAGGGATACTTGCTCGGATTAGCTGTAGAGCAAGGGATTTTTATTCCGGGTAGGGGTGAGCTTGTCCTTTTGCCAATTCTCAAAGATTCTAGACCATGTGCATGATAGGATAGCAGGGAAACTTTTCACCCAAGAAATCAGTTCTACTATGTAGCAAAACATGGAAATTACAAATATAATCATTTTATTGTGAAAAGATGTGCTTGGTTTAAGTAAATACCAAGATCAATTCTCTATGCTCAAACTTTATTTAATTGATTTTTGTGAACTTTGATATAAGAGAGATTAGTAATCATGCCAGATAAAATCAAGATATTTATTGTGTGAGTGTGCAAGTGAGGGATGCCAAATAAATGCTAGTTTTATCCAAAATAAGTTGAAACATATAATTGCAATAATTGTAAGAAAATAATGATTTTGAGAAAGTTTTGAGAATGTTGACTCTCTCTTTATTATGTATATTGTTTTGGTTTCGAAAGAGTCAAGCATATAGCTGTTTTTGGATTTTTATGTTGATTTTTGTTTTAAAGCAAAAGGAACTTTACAAAATAAATGCAATAAATATTTTTGAAGATTTTTGAAGATTTTATGAATGTTTTTGAGGTTTTTGAATAAATTGAAAGAAATACAAGATAATGATTTTGAACAAATATATACATGGATGAAATAATCAAATTTATGCATAATAACGTTTGAGATGTAAAATATTCATGGGTTCTTTAAGTTCTTTACCATCTAAGGTAGACAATTTATATGCTCCTGATTCAAATTTTGCGGTAATGATGTATGGTCCAAGCCAGTTGGGCTCAAATTTACCTTTCAGGTCTTTGGTTGCATTCGTATTCTTTTGATTTTCTTTTAGAACAAGATCGCCAATCTCAAAGGATCGATGACGAACTTTCTTATTATATGCTCTTTTAAGCTTGTTTTGGTATGCACGGAGATGCTCTAAAGCATTGATGCATTTTTCATCTAGGAGTTCCAGTTGTCGAGTCTGCCAGTGCGATATTCATCTCCTACTTCGGTGTCTTGAAGTAGCAGAGCCAAAGAAGGAACTTCTAATTCAAATGGAAAAACTGCTTCGGCACCATATACCAAAACAAATGGTGAAGTGCCCGTGGGGGTTCGAACACTAGTTCGATAAGCCCACGAGGCTGGATATAATTGAATATGCCAATCCACGGCCAATTTTATTGACTAGTCTTTTGAGAATTTTGATTAGAGTTTTGTTAGAAGCTTATGCTTGACCATTACCCTGAGGATAATAGGGAGTAGACCAGCGATGTTGAATCTTATATTTTTGACATAATTTTTTAACATCTTTATTTTTGAATGGAGTTCCATTGTCAGAGATGAGATTTGCAGGAATTCCGAACCTACAGATGATTTGATTAAAAATGAATTTAGAGACCTGTGAACCAGTGCAGGAAGCTAAAGGCATAGCTTCAACCCACTTCGTGAAATACTCAGTGGCGGTTATGATGAACTTATGTCCATCAGAAGACACGGGATTAATTTTACCAATAATATCCAAGCCCCATTTAGAAAAGGGCCAAGGAGAAGAAATAGCTCGCAGCTCTTGTGCAGGCGCATGGACAAGGTCAGCATGTTTTTGACACTTGTCGCAATGGCACACATATTCATGTGCATCCGTTTCCATGGTAGGCCAAAAGTATCCTATCCGAAGGAGCTTTTTAGCAATGACGCTACCACTAAAGTGTCCTCCACAAGATCCATCGTGGGCTTCACTCAAAGCTGATTTAGACTCTTCTAAATTTAAACATCTTAATAGGATACCTTCAAAAGATCTCCTATATAAAGTATTGCCAATGATTACAAATCGACTTGCTCGTCGACGTAATAACCGACGTTGGTTGCGATTAGAATCAGCAGGGAAAGTCCCATTTTGGAGGAAATCAAATATGTACGTATACCGAGTTCAGGAGTGGTTTCCTTGATTAGAAACACATCCAAAGGCTCTAAGCATGACTTATGTGAAGCGGGTTCCTGGAGTCGACGAATGATGATAGTAGCATATTCGTCGTCTAACTCCAAGGGTAGGAGAGATGCAGCGGCGGCCATAGCATCCGCTGCACGGTTGCTAGTTCGAGGAATGGCTTCCAAGGTAACTTGATCAAACAAGGCCATTAGTTGTAAAACATAGGCCTTATATGGGCAAATTTTATCATCTCTGGTCTGATAAACTTCATTAATTTGGTTTATAACCAATTGGGAATCCCCAAAAACTAAGAGGTTTTTAATTTTAAGCGCTAAAGCAGCTCGTAATCCAAGGATTAGAGCTTCATACTCAGCAGTATTGTTGGTGCAAGCAAAGGTTAGTTTGAAGGACGGAGGAATAAGATGTTTTTGCGGAGATATTAAAATAATACCCGCACTCGCCCCACTCATGCATCGGGCTCCATCAAAGTATAAGGACCATTGTTCAACAAGGTCTGCCTCTAATTGAAGGCATTCATCGAGAAACTCGATAATGAGGGGATGAGTAGACTCTAAGGGTGCAGCAGCTAATTGATCTGCTATGATTTGACCCTTAACAGACTTCTGTCCTATGAAGGTGAGATCAAACTCGCTTAGAGCAAGAACCCACTTGGTTGTGCGACCCGATAAATAAGGTCGACTCATGAGATATCTTAAAGGATCATATTTGGCAATGACATACGTTTTTTGGCTAAGCATGTAATGTCGTAATTTTTGCGTAGCAAACACGACTGCTAGACATAACTTCTCTAACGTTGTATAGCGGGTTTCATAACTGATGAAGGTGCGGCTAATGTAATAATTAGCACGTTCTCATTTTTCATCATCAAGCTGAGCTAACATAGCTCCTAAGGCAGAATCTGAAGCAAAAATATATAGAAGAAATGGGCGATCAGATTTAGGCGATGAAAGCACCGGAGGGTTAAGGAGATATTGCTTGAGAAGTTCAAAAGCTTCTCTACATTATGTGTCCCAATTAAAGGGGACGTCCTTCTTAAGGAGTTTAAGAAAGGGACCAGTTTTGTCCGCCAGCTTATCAATGAAGCGACGGATAGCTTGAAGTTTACCTTGTAAACTTCGTAATTCAAATATATTAGTGGGTGCGGGCATATCAGTGATAGCCGCAATTTTGAGAGGGTCAATTTCGATACCACGTAAAGAAACTAAAACCCCTAATAACTTGTTGAATTTAACTCCGAATATACATTTTGTTGGATTTAATCGAATGAGATATTCTCGTAATCGATTAAAAACTTTTCTTAAATCGTCTAAATGATGATCTTCAATAAGAGAGCGCGCTATAATATCATCTACATAATCATGTAGGATATCATGCATCATATCATGAAAGATGTAGGTCATAGCCCGTTGATAAGTTGCCTCGACATTCTTTAGGCCAAAGGGCATCACTTTCCAGCAAAAGGTACCCTAGGGGGTAATGAAGGTTGTTTTAGCCTGGTCTTCAGGAGCTATCCTGATCTGATTATAGCCGGAGAATCCGTCCATTAAGGACATCATCCCACTTCCGACAGTAAAATCAATAATTTGATCCATATTTGGAAGAGGAAAGTCGTCTTTAGGGCATGCAGCGTTAATATCTCTGAAATCTGTGCAAACCCTAACTTTGGTGGCTTCTTTCTTGGTGATCTGGAACTACATTGGAGATCCATTCAGCATAATCAATAGCTTGTATGAAGATAACATTCAGGAGTTTTTCTAACTCCCCTTTGACTAAGCAGAGCCACTTTGGGATGCATTTTTCTAAGTTTTTGTTTAACAGGTTTAGCATCCGGATGGACCACTAGATGGTGCATGACTACAGAAGGGTCTAGACCTAGCATATCTTCATATGTCCAAGCGAAGACATCTTCATACTCTTTAAGAAATGCAATGTATTGTTCTTGTTTTTCTTGACTTAGTTATGCTCCAATGTTGATTATGTGAGGGTTGTCCTCAGTTCCAATATTAATTTTAATGACATTTTCTACCTCCATGTGTAGATCTCTTTCAAAATTAGGTGGGGCAGGTGAAACGCCCAACTCTTGTAACTCTTGTAAAGTTAATTTAGATAATTCGTTACGAGGGTTAGCGGCCTCAAGTTGAGCTATGGTTGGTATAGAACCATCAAAATAAAACCCGTTGTACAACATCTCTTCAACAGAGACATCATGGAAGATATCTCCTTCCAACTCTTCATCGGGGTCGACAATCATTTCGGGGTATGCTATGGATAGCATGTTGCATGAAAATGATAGATTTTTAAGAGGTAAATCAACATGTCTATCCAAATAGTCTTGATAGCATATGAGATGATCATCATCCTCAAAAGGAAAGGGTTGACCCTTACTAGGTAATAGGCCCACACCACATCGGGCGGGCCATGGTTCTACCTCGAAAGGTTCTTTCATGCCATTTTGGAAAGGTCCTAAGCCTTTCCCTTTATATCCCATTTTAAGCATCATGGGTTTAGCTTTAATATAATCGTTGGTAAAATAGCACCGAGCATATCCATCATGATGGGTTTTGATATTCTGAGGGATTCTTCCCAGTCATATCCTTTGTACATGAAGGCGCAACTCCCGACTTGGTAAGTACTTCCCATAGGTTGTGGGAGGCCCAAAGTACGAGGAGATGGTGGCAATTGATTTAAAAGGTCTGAATCTTGCATGAAAGCATTCATTTTTTTTGATATTAAGGTTGTAGATAAATTTGGTAAAAGATCATCAGAAAGGGCATAAGATGTAGAAGGCTTATTACCTATGTCTTGAGATGTGGAAGGTATGATAGATGTGTCTGAAGGTTTTGAATTTATGGGATTAGAACTTGAAGAATTGGTTGTAGTTTTAAGAGCTTTTTGAAGTTCTACAGTAATTTGTTTAGAAGGTGGTTGATCTATATGGGAAGATGAAGTTAATGGAGGAGGAATAGATGAAGTGATGGGTTTATATTTCACAGTTTTAGATGAAGAAGAAGTAGGATATGTGGATGACAGAGCAGGGAAAAATTGCACTCCAACTGGTTCTGCCAATGCGCACATATCAAAAGGTCTAGGGTCACCATGAATAGTGACCAAGCTGATTTTTAAACTCAAACTTAACACATTGGTGTAAATTTGATGGGACTGCTCGCATGGCGTTAATCCAAGGGTGACCCAAAAGTATATTGTATGATCTTTGGGCAATGTACAATAAACACAGTTGTCTCAAGGGTTCTAGGACCAAATTGCAATGGGAGGGTAATGACTCCACACGTTTCTTGTGTTTCATCATTAAAGGCTTTGATAATCATATCAGTCTTCTTCATTTCATCACTTCTAAAACCAAATCATTGGTAGAAGTCAAAGGTGCGGATGTTTAGAGATGAGCCATTATCAATCAGGACTCATTTGACAGCTACATCCCCAATTAAAGCTGTAATATACAAGGGATTATCCTTGTGTAAACTGTGTTGTGGGATATCTTTATCCCAAAAGTCAATACAATCAATCTCTCACGTGATGATAGTATTGGCCATAGCTTCGGGTTGGATGTTTTGAGGTATCATCATCTGGATCAAAGTAAGCATCAATTCATCCCTATGGGTGGGGGAGGATCTTAATAAATCTAAAAGGGATATTCTGGCGGTGGTATTAGACAATTGCTCATTAATGCTGTAAGGGGGTTTCATTTGAACAATAGGAGCATGATTTCCTTTATTAGGATTTTTCAAAACAAATGGAGCTGATCCATCATTCTGGTTTGGTTCTTGTTGGGTATTTTGAGCTTGTTGTCGAGTGACGACTCCGATGGTACCTACAATGTTATAGTGACGATGTTGAAATGGTCTTGGTTGAGAATTTATGGCTTGTTCATAAGGAAGGACTTCATTAGAAGAAGGTCGAGTAGTGACTCTTCTAGGAAATGGTTCTTCTGGAACATTAGCATCTGTGATAGGTTGAATAGGATCTGATTCATTTTCAAAACTATTCGATTGAATGGTGTCTACTTCACTCTCACTATCTGACTCTATATCGCTAGAATCAAAAGTTTGAAAATTATGTAAGGGCCTGGTTGTAACCAGGGATAAGGTTGTGTCGAATGTGTGAGAGTCCCGAACAGGTAATTGCCCACTAATGGTTCCTACATATCGAGTAGGAGGGGGAACATTGTGATGTTCAATTTTATTGGCTACCTCTTTACCATGTCTTGGTAAAGGGTGTTGAAATATGTCTAAAGTTTGATTGGCATTCTGATTTTGATTTTGGGGAAAAGTCTTTTAGGTATTATTAGGAGGGTTTTGTTTAGGTTGGAAGGCTTGCACTTCCATTTCATTATTTTCAATCAAATCTTGTATTTTATGTTTCAATATCTTACAAGCGTTGGTAGAATGTCCAAGACCTCTATGAAAATCATAGTGCAAATCAGCTCTATATCCGGGTATGCTTGGGTCAGGTTCCCGGATAGCTGGCAGTTGGATTAAACCTCTTTCAAGAAGTTGAGGTAAAATGGTTGATAAAGGTTGGTTTAATCTAGTGAACTCTCGAGGAGGCTTATCAGGAGGTTTCAAGATGAATTTTTTTGTTGTTTTTGTTGCATTGACATTAGCAACATTTATGTTGTCAGTGACTCCATCACCGACAACCTATTTGTTTTTATATTGATTTCTAGATGTTTTCTCATCATCCTTCTTTCTAAGTTGGCCTCTCCTAATGAGGGCATCTTCTACTCTTCGAGCTAAGTCTATAGCTTGATCGAAGGTGGTCAAAGTAGCTGTTGATAGCTCATAAGAAATTTGTTCTTGTAAATTGTTAATGAAAATGTCTAACATTTCCCTATAGGGTAGCACAAAGTGTAGTTTTCGCTCCAATTTTTTTGCACCCCTACCTTTAGGCTATTGGATCCGCACCCGGAAGGAAGATGGGAAAAGCATGGTGCGGTACCTCGAACGAGAGGACTTTGCGAAGGTCCTGCCTCTCAAGGGAGGTGCATTTTGGTGATTTTTCGACTGATGGTGGGTTCACCAGGAAACATTTGACGACAGTTTCCATGCCTAGGTTTTGGGAATGAGTTTTGATGAGTTCGTTTTATTTTTAAACATTCATCCTAGGTTTGGCCGAATGATTCTAACTTAAACTACATGAAAATGCAATTTAAATGCATACAACAAACAGAAAGGAAAACAAAAACAGAGAATTTGCTGGAGGCCAATGAAGATTACCTGATCCAAAATTTTGATGGAGTTTCTAAAGCTTGAAGCAGTCTGGATCGTCTGTAATTCAACAGAATTGCCTTCAATTTGATAAAATCATCTAAACTGACAGGATCGTCTGCAATCTGACGAATTCGTCAGACGAATTCATCAAAGACCTACAAAACAGCAAACAGATGCAAAATACAAGAAATTATATTTTGCAAACAGGGGAAAACTATGTGAAACAGTAATATGAGTGTTGAAAAATATACAAGGATAGAAGTAAATGCAAATCACTGTATTTAGATAGCAGAATATAATCTTAATATGCAAACTAGACAAAATGGGTGAACTCCAGATGCAATATAGTATAAAAACTGAATAAACAATCTAATTTATAGCATAAAATGACAGAAAAAAGAGACAGAAGAGCAAACTCCAGGAACTGATTGCCTCGATGTGTGCTGTAGTCGAAATCGTCTCGCATCAGTACGAGATCGTCCCGAATTTGACGAGATCGCCTCCGATCTTGACAGGTTCATCGGCTGCGATAGGTGCTGGCTCCGGCTGAAAACCAGTGGTGTACCTGCAATGAAATGACTATAGGACTAATGCAAAATATGAATTATGATGTTTTAGAGCATAAGGGTTCAATTTGCATAAAAATTTAGCCAGGGGTTGGGGAGGGAAAAGTCTTAGAGTTAAATAGGCATAGGATAGTTGTTGGGAGGTTGGAGATCATCCCAATTTGGGAGATCTCCAACGGGGGAAGGGTCCCAATGGCATAGACACGCTTCTGCCTGGATTGGAGACCCGTTGGAATGGATTCCAACTATGCAAATTCAATTTTGCGACGAAATCGTCTGGACGTTCTAGTCCAGACAAAATCATCAAATCTAGGGCAATATCGTCTGATCGGAGACGATATCGTCAAACGGTCAAAACAACTGCTAAAAATGGCGCGAAAAAGGAGGAAACGGGTTTCTCAGCGGTTAACGGGCGGTTTGGGAGGTTAAATTTGAATTTAAATTTATTTACTAAGGTGAATGTAATTATTCCAATTTTACTGCACCAATTTTAGGGTGCTACAGATGAGAATCCTCACTTTGTACAAAATGCTTCCTCATCCCATCAACTAGGGGAATAATAAACCATTGTAAACCCATTGTTTAAGAGAACACCCTCAGAGGAAGCTCTATTGTGGAAAGCTGTAGAAGATAAAATTATAACACCATACAATTTCAGAGCCCTGACTTAGAAAGTTTTGAACGATCGTGAGGCCATAAGAACTGCATTAGAGACCATATTTCCTAAAAAAATGGCCAACGAAGAGGCTTCATATAGCTTTAGTTTCCCGATTGAGGAAGGAGTAGGAGAAACCAAAATGAAAAACATATCCCTTGCTCACCTTCCTACCTTTAGAGGATACCCAATCGAGGACCTTGACCTATTTTTATTTAAGTTTAATGTTCTATGTAGGTCTATGGACTACAAATCTAATACGTAGAAGCTAAATCTCTTTCCTTCCACATTAGATGATGCAGCTCTGTGATGGTTCATTGGTTTGGGAGACAAACGCATTGCCACATGGGATCAAATGAAGAGGTTGTTTTTAGAGTAATATCAAGACTTCAGGAGAGCAAGAGACTCCAGAGAGGAGGTCCTGAGCATGACACAAAAAGAAGATGAGTCTCTTTAGGATTACTGGGAGAGATTCAACTTCAATATTCAATGATATCCTCATGTGAAGCTAGCTGATAAGTCTCTTAAAAGCATCTTTTTGAGAGGACTTAACAATGAATCACTAAATGCTCTCAACATGATTTTTAGAGGTGACGTCTACCAGCACGCTATGGAAGATATCCAATAGATATATTGGAACTACTCAAAGAGGAGAGGCAAGACCACTCCTAGAACCATGAAAGCGACTGCTTCGGTCACAAAAATAAAAATATGCAATATAATGGAAGATTTGAAAAGCAAGATGCTTTCATATCTGGTATTGTAGATGGATACACTATTGTTAGAGAAAAAGAAGCGATAAAATGAGGCAAAATTAGTTTATTTTTGTCCAAAATATAAAGGAAAGCATGCCTGGAGAATAAAATCAGAGTATGCATGGTCTGCAAGCTAAATCATAAGACCTGATTGTGCCCGCAATTGCCCAACATCAAGGAGGATGCTAATGTTATGAAAGCCTATTTTATAGGCAATCGAAGGAGTTGGCCACAACCCCCTATGAGAAATATGCCACCAATAATTCCATCATATAGAGGAGGACCGTACATGCCACAAGTCCAACCTCAACCACCTAACATGGGGTGGTGGGGGCTATCTCCTTGGTCTAATGTACCCCTAGGAGTGGCATATATGAACCAGTAGCCCTTGATGCAATATCAATACCCTGGGCAATAGTGGAGAGGCCAGGATCAATGGAATCTGACTCCACAGAACATAGTGCCAACTCACCAGCAAAACCTGCTAGCCTTGCCTGTAGTGATACTTGCACAACTACCCACACAACCGACCATAAATCCAAACAATAGAGTAAATCAATTGGTATATAATATAAAAGTTGAGATGTACCCGATGTATAATATTAGTTGTAATCCTATGCAACTTAGATTAGGTAGACAACTAGGAGTAGAGACACCTCCCCTGGTAGAAGAGGAGGCAAAAGTAGAGGAAACACACCTTATAGAAGAGGTGGAAGAAGAAGTGGCTGAGAGAACAAAGACTTCGTTTCCTAAATGGCTACAAGAACATAGGAAAAATTCACACAACCAGAGTTTGATATTCTTTCTAGCTTGAAAAATCTCACGATGACAATTCCACTTTTTCAAGCTATCCAAGACGTTTCGATATATTCCAAAGCAATAAAAGATATGTGCCTAATAAATTTAAGCCGAAGAGTGACCCAAACTATTAATGTTGTGGGAAATTTGGAAAATTTAATGATGGGAAATATGTGTCACCCTAAGTACACAGACCCAAGAATCCCAGTGTTGATAGTAAAAATTAAGGGGCATTCCTTGACCAATACATTGGTCATTCTTGGTGTAGCCATTAACGTAATTCCTTAGGAGACCATGCAGAGACTAAAAATAATAGACTTGAGGCCAACCTCAATAGTTTTTTAGCTGGCTAATCGATCAACCATAGAACTAGAAGGAATGTTGTAAGATATAATCATGATGGTTGATGTGTGGGAATATTTGACCGACTTCCTAGTGTTACAATATAAAACTAGGCTGGGTGGCTACCCACTTATCTTAGGAAGACCATGGTTGGCAACAGTTGATGCCTACATCAGCTACCGTGATGGGTTGATGACCATATCCAATGGGCAGAATGTAAAAAGGCTAACTATTTCACCTCTCGTGTAGTTTGTTGATTTGTTGGGAGGGTCTACGTTGACCAAGCATAAGGAGGAAGAGTTGTCCATCATCCAGTTGGTGATGGATTTGGAACAAGTGGAGGAGGAAGAATATGAGGATGGTGCTATCATAGAATTCCTCCAGGGAGAGTACTTTGGCATTACCCCTGAGTCACCAGTAGCTGGAATCCAAGACCACCATATCTGACAAATAAATGTTGGGTTAGGAAAAACGTTGAATATCAACAATGGGTTGACCCCCAGATAGCTAAGGAAGGTAGAAGAACTTTTGGTTAGAAACCAATAGGCATTCACATGGGATTACTCAGATATGGAAGGTATCAACCCATAAATCTACACCCATAGAAAATACCTTGAAGAGCAGGAAACTCCAAGCATGCAGTCACAAAGAAGAATGAATTCGGCAATGAAGGACATTTTCAAGGTGGAATTGCAAAAAATCTTGTTAGCCAGATTCATATATCTAATTTCTAATAGCGAGTGGTTATCACCGCTAGTGGTGGTCCCCAAGAAAAATGAGAAGTGGTGGATTTGTATAGACTGTAGGGTTTTTAACAAAGCGACCAAAAAGGATCACTTCCCACTCCCATTAATTGATCAGGTATTGGATACACTTTCGAGGCATAAGTACTTATCCTTCCTATATGGATTTAGTGGATACAACCAGATCCAGATAGGATAAGAATACTAGGATAAAATGAATTTCACCTGCCCTTGGGGAACATTCACTTATCGGGTATTACCTTTCAGGCTATGCAATGCACCTGCCACCTTCTATATGGCAGTGCTCAGCATATTTTAAGATATGATAGGAGATGTGGTTGAAGTGCACATGGACGGCTTCACCATTTATGGAGAAACCTTTTACTAAGCAATGACGAACCTGGAAAGAGTGCTCGAAAGAAGTGAGGAAAATAATTTGTCCCTTACTAATGAAAAATGATTTATAATGATGTAAGAAGATATTTTATTGGGACACCATATCTCCGTAGAAGGAATAAATGTTGACAAAAGAAAAATAGAGGTCATCAAGGACCTACCTAGCCCCACAACATAGCAAGATGTGAGAAGTTTCCTCAGATCTGTCGGGTACTATCGATGATTTATCATCGACTTTAGAAAAATTGCAAGACCACTGCACACTTTATTGTCTAAGGACATGGAGTTCAACTGGATAGAAGACTGTAAAAGAGCATTTTAGTTGCTCAAATAAAATCTAATATCTGCACCTATTATGAGGGGACCGAATTAGGCTATACCTTTCAACATCTATTGTGATACTTCCAACAATGCGATTGGAGTAGTCCTCGGATAGAAGGATGGTGGGGAATTTTATGCCATCTACTGCATCAGCAAATATTTGGTAGGTACTGAACTCAACTATACAATTATGGTGAACGAATCCTTATGAGTGTGCATGCCATGAACAAATTTTGGTATTATATCACCGGATACAAGGTGTTCGTCCATACGGACCACACATCTATCAGGTATTTAATGAGAAAATTGGCTATTATAGGAAGATTTATAAGATGGCTTCTACTACTATAGGATTTTGATATCATGATATTTGATAAGCCCAGTAAAGACAAATTTGTAGTGGACTTCCTATCTTAGTTGATACCAGTAGATCATACGATAGTGGAAGACCAATTTTTGAATGAACATTTGTTCACCATCAGCGAGCAAATGTTGTGGTATGCAGACATAGCCAATTACTTGGCCACTGAAAGAACCTCACCCGCTCTCTCCTTAGGATAAAAATAGGTGGTAGTAGAGAAGAGTACCTCCTTTTTATGGATTGATGGTCTTCTATTCAAAATAGGACGTGATAAAATTATAAGGTGTGTAGCAGAGCAAGAATTCTTAGAAATACTCAAATCTTACCATGATGAACCACGTGGGGGACACTTTGTGGGGAAGCCAACCACCTATAAAATCCTATAGGCTGGGTATTTTTGGCCCAATCCATTTAAATATGCAGTCGCCTATGCTAGCAAGTGTAACGAGTACCAAAGAATGGGTAGACCAACCCATCGAGACGAGATACCCCTTCAACTGCAAGTGCATCTAGAGCCCTTTGATAAGTGGGGCATGGATTTTGTGGGACCAATTAATCCATCCTCAATAGGAAGGAGATTTATTTTAGTCTGTACAGACTACGTCACCAAGTGGATGGAGGTTCAAGAACTGAGGGATTCAAAGGAAAAAATGGTACTTGAATTCTTATTTGCTCAAATTTTTACATGATTTGGTGTCCTCGAAGAAATAACAATAGACCAGGGACCTCAATTTACCTCCAATTTTATCGAGGAATTGATGAAGAAATATCAAATTTGGCACAACAAGACTACGCCCTACCACCCGTAGGCAAATGAGCAAGTGGAGGTGACGAATAGAGAGATAGAGAATATCCTGATGAAAACTATGCAATAACATAGAAAATATTGGGTTACATGGCTTCTAGAGGTAGTATGTGCGTACAACACTACGTGGAAGTTGACCACCAGATTTACACCCTTCCATATGGTCTACGAGAAGAATGCAATGATGCCCATTGAGTTTGAAATTAAGACATTAAGGACTACTTTAGAATTAAATTTGAGCTTGGAAGAAGCTCAAAAAGAGAGGATTCGGTAGCTAAACCAGTTGGACGAATTTAGAATGGATGTACTACATAGAACAAAGATGATACAAAAGCAACGAAAAAAATAGCATGATCGACACATCAAACTGAAGCAGTTCCAAGAGGGACATTTGGTGCTCTTGTACGATTCTAGGTTCTAGGAAAGGAAGGGAAAATTAATGCATAGATGGATGGGACCGTATGAAGTAGTAGATCTCATAAAGAATGGTGTTGTGCATGTTAATACTATTGACGACATCAATGTTGTATTGACAGTGAATGGCCACCAACTACGACCCTAAAAAACATCCAAAAATTTATTGGTAGAGTCCAGAACAAGCATGGGGAAAATCCCATCCTTGTAATCTAGACCAAACTCTCAGCAAGTGAAATAGTGGATAAGGTGGTGTCCACCAAAATCAGTTAGTCTAGGTTTGTTTTATTTCTTGCGGTGTGTTTTGTAGGGATGATGCCCACATGCAAGTTGTTGGCATCCTAGTAGAGATCCTGCCCAACATGAAATGTGTCTAACTGCCTGTAGTTTTATTTTATTTTTGTTTGTTTTTGTAGGTGGAGGACCTATCAGCTCAAAAAATAGGTATCTAGAAAGTCAGGCCTAAAATGACTTAGCACCCTGAAGTAGGATCTATCCAAGCTTGGATGAAGGCAATAAAAATCTCCTCCAGGGGAAAATCACACGCCAAGCTTGGCAGGAGGTTACTACAGCAGTATGAGGGAAGTCTAAGAAGGCTTGATCGCCCTTGCCTAGACGATCATGACGTGCTGCTGAGAAAAATGCCTTGTAGAAGGCCTTCCTCTTCAAATAATATTCTCTACTTGAGAAAAAGTGCCTTCCTCCTCAGATAAGGCACCTAACTAATATGGATGGTGTCGCAGGAAGAAGGTATCAAGATAGAGGTAAGGCACCTTCCCTATAAATAATATGTCTGACTGGAAATAAGGTGCCTTCCTTATAGAGAAGGCACCCCATAGAAATAAGGTGTCTTCTTATAGAGAAGGTATCCCATAGAAATAAGGTGCCTTCCTTATAAATAAAGCAACCGAGAGAAAGTATGTGCATTCCTTATAGGGAAGGCACCCAACTGAAAGAAGGCATCTTCCTCATAAAATAAGGCACCCGCAAGAGTTCCTTAAAAAAAAAATTAAGATAAAAATCAAAGCGCCTTCCATTCCAAGAAGGCACATCCAATTGAAAGTGTCTTCCACAGTGGGAAGGCGCCATTCTTGAAAAAAGCACCTTCCACGACAAGAAGCCACCACTGTTCAAAGAAGTGCTTTCCACAGCGGGAAGATGCCATTATTCAAAAGTGCCTTCCATAGTAGGAAGACGCCATTGTTCAAAAAGTGGCTTCTATAGCGGGAAGGTGCCATCATTTAGAAGCACCTTCCATAATAATAAGGTGTCGACTAGAAGAAGCACCTTCCACCTAGGGAATGCACCATTCATTTAAAGCACCTTTCGCATTGGGAAGGCACCAAACAACACCTTTCGTGTACAACCCTCACATGCACCTTGATGCGAATGATGTCAAAACTCGGTTGGGTAGCAACAGATTACCACCATCACTCCACATGATGGAAATCTATCCTGATAAAAAATTATGCAAATTTACGGGGCGAGATCCTTGCGCACACCTCAAGATTGATGGATAGATGATTTTTACAAAACCAATCAGGAGCTTGTCTCCAGCATAGAACCTCAAACTATATAGTAGCAAAGTCCATAGTAATCCACACATGTGAAATACCCATCCTTTGTGTCATAGGCTAACAAATCACTACTCTCTATGATGCATGAAGCATCCAATAAGGTACACACATAATTTTTAATTTAATTTTAATATAATACTTTATAAATTATGCAGTACCAAAAAAATAGCACTGCCATAAAAATCATTCATCCCCCATTGCCAAAACATCATCCCAACATTGTGGCTTGAGGGATGTACCTCACCAACCCTAGAATTGAATTCTAGGGTTAGGCACCTTCCTTATAAGAAGATGCCTTCATGAGGGCGTAAGGTAGAAACCGAAGAATAGTTAGGGAAGGCACCATGGGAGGACAATCGGAGAACCACGCTATCAAGAAAAATGATCCGAGTGATACAAAGGGAATCAAGGGGGCGATGAGAACCCAATTCAAGGCCGAAGGATGGCTCGAATAATGTACCTTGGTCTGTTAGAACTAGGATATGGAGGCAACTAGGGAATTTTCTACCTCCTTAAGGGGAGACATAGCTCAGGTGCATAGAAGAAAAATTCTAGTCACCCTGGAATATATCTCCCAACTGACCAGATTGCCTCTCACATGTGAGTGCACATAAAAGGGTGCCATGTTGAAACAATGCATCCACTTGCTACTGCTAGGAGAAAATGTGTAGGTAGAGAAGGAGGGGCTACCAAAAAGTCGACTCCCCATGAACCTACAAAAGTTGTTCGAGCAAATTGCTCGCTTTTTCACATGCATCGAGAAATATTCACACCTACACGTTAACCATGTACAGTTCTTAAATCACCTAGTACATGGGAGGAATATGAACGTGCCCTTATACCTAGTGAATTCCCTGAAGGAGGAAGTGGCTCTATACTAAAGGGGTGCACCTTCTACCTTGGCTCACCATGGACTGATATCGGTGCTGGTTCATCATGCAAAAACACAAAGAGATGACTCCCATGTAGAGGAATATGGCAGCTAGGAGGGGTAGGAAAATTATGTTTTCAGGGTAGAGAAAGACAAAGAAAGCCCCATAGAAGAGAGAGAAGAAATCATGCAATTTTCATTGCCCGATTTTGGGTAATAAAGAGGGCACTCACCTTTTCTCGAATTTATAGAGGAAGAGGTACGACTTACTAGCAGTAGAGCTAAATTACAATAACTGGAGTCAGTTCTTGGGAGGAAGCACCTGAAACATCTCCTCCTATCATCATTAGAAGAAGAATAGGACATGGAGGCAGGTATCATAGCCCAGGCCCTTTAGGATTTGACCAATCGGAGCCCATAGGACCTTGGGAATTTTGTGGGTGTTAATCAAGAAGTTGATGCAGCCCTAGAAGAGGCCCTGGAATGGCAGACTGAGTGTTGGATGGCCCAAAAAATGTACTAGGAGGAGTCAGAGGAGCAAGCACGAAGAATAGCCCAACTTGAGTAGCTGGTCCAGCAACTACAGGAGGAGAATCAACAATTATGGGCCAAGGAGATGAAGAAAAGGGATGCATTGACTTAGATTGATTGGGTGATTGAGGTCCTGACGAACTCCTCGACCTCATTAGAAAGAGTATACTCTTCAAGGGAATTTTTCTTGGATGCTCGATAAAGCAACCCAAAATCAGAGGAAAATTCCTTTGTTTTTTAGGTTAATGGGGGAAGCATCCCAATAGAGCCCCTTATTATAGACCTGAGTGACATAGAACCTGGTGCAAACCAACAGCCACAGATTGAGCCCGAGGTGAAGGAATAATTCCTTGGACCTAAAGAAATAAGGGCTAAAGGACCTATGGGGTCAGCACCAGAATGACCAAAGAAATAAGGGATAACTCTGAGGACATTAGAGCCAGTCCTTGACAACAAAGAGACACCCATCAGGAAGGAGGAAAGACCCCCTGTTTGAGCCTCCACACTTTCTACAAAGGCCAAGGGAAAAAGGTATGAAATGTCTCAGAATAAGGCGAAGGTGACCTTCGTTGAATCGATCGAAGATGAATGGGACATGCAACCATTCACTGAGATGTAGGAGAGGTTCAAGAAACTGCTAAAAGACATGGAAGTAGCAAGTGGGACTAGTAAGTTAGCCTCTAGGGTCCAGGGAGACCCGAGTATTTGTGTTAACTTGATGAATGATGATAAATTTTGGGAGATTTACGGGTCATCCCATGGATGCCTCTCAAAAATACAAAGATAATTAGAGAGATGGGGGGTATATGGGCCTAAGTTAAAAGCCGCTACCATTTCAAGAGAAAATATAGGCCTACCCCTGAAGCAACCCAATTACACAAGGCCTAGGTAGTCTGAATTAGGAGGGATAATTATGACATTCCTCTTGTAGTAGTTAGACCTCTAGATGCTAACCTATGGCAAGTTGTAGAAGCTGCATTTCAGGCAGCAAAAACTACACTGGCCATACCACCTCCAAGAGTAGTTGGGGTGGGAACCTCAAACAGGAAGAGCCAATGAATCAACCAGAGGTAGACAATCGTAGTAGTTTCCTACCCCACCACTACAACTCCACATAGAAAATAAAATACTGCACCTTCTGATGTCGTTCAAAAGAAGAAGCAATCACAGGCCAAAGGTACAACTAGAAAATGACAACGATGAAGAGAACGAAGAGCTACCTATAGTTTTGATGCCATGAGGGCATGGCATATGTTAGGCATGGGGGGATGATGAGCCTAAAAAACACTCATATTTTGTATAGGTTTCATCGATTATTATGCGACAATATATTAGGAACTATGTACTTTTATGAATGATTATATAATTATTTAATAAAATTAGGTGTGTTATCTAATTTGTGTTTTAGTGTATTTTTGTGGAAATGTAGTTGGTTTTGATAGATTTGGATCAATCGAGGTCTTTCATAGACCTGAAAATCTATTTATTTTAGGATCAAGTCATAAAGGTAGGTGCCTTCCTCTTCAAGGAAGGCATCAACATACGATAGGCATCTTCCTCTTCAAGGAAGGCACCAACAGAAGGCAGGCACATTTCGTATAGAGAAGGTGCCCAACATACTTAGGCGCCTTCCGTATAAGGAAGGTGCCCTATACAAGGCAAAGAATATTCCATAGGAAGAATGTGCTCAACTTTAGTATGTGCCTTCCACATATAGAAGGCACCCTGCTAGAGCACATGAGGAAGGCACATTCCTCATAGAGAAGGCACATCTCTATTATTTTCCCATTGACCAGACATAGCGATGTGGACAACATTGACTGGTGTAGTTTCAGTTCTACGTCATGTAGGATAATGGGAAATACACTAACAAAAAAATGCCAGGCAAAGCATGAATCAATCAATGGATACACTACCATTGGAAAAATGCCCACTTTAGCAGATGCCGATCACGTTTACTAGATTGTCCCAATTTATTCTAAACTAAACTACTACTGTAACTTATTTGTAATAGAAGATCTATGTGTGTGCTATATAAACACACACAAACCTCTCTGATAGATATCCAGACTAAGCATTATTTATCATTATGAGGAGATAGAAGCATTGTAATAATTATTTTGCAAGTACAATAAAGCTCGAGAGTTATTAACTACGTATTTAGCTGGAAGGGAGCTGCTGGAGCCTGGCCCCACTCCAAGCCAGTATTCCTTCCCTTTTCTTATGATTTCTAAATTAAGTTTCTTGCTTTCATAGGTTTATTTTTTGCACTATAATTTTCACTTCTGTAGTAGGTTTATTTTCATTATGAACATATGAATATTTATTTTCTCAGGATTTAATTATTCATACATAAATTTTTTGTGTGGATGAAAGACTGACAATCCTTTAAACCCCCCTAATAGTAGAATTAGTAGGACTCATATCAAAGTGGGTATTGTGAATGATCTGATATGAGACCCTTCTAAATTTTACAAAGCTCCCTGGGTTGACAATTTAAATTATCAGGCAAGTGAAAAAATAGGAGCAAAATTAACCTGTGTTTGGACCGCAATAGTTGTCTTATGAAAGAAAGTTGTGTTTTGATCTCCCTCCTTTAACCATGTAACTATGGCTCTTTACCTCCATTATATCTCTTCTTGTTCCTCCAAATATTCCTCTCTCCTAATATTTTCTACCTTAGGTTGCAATAGATATTCTGTAATAGTTCCTTATCTTATCTCCTGAGTTATCTTCTCCTTTTGATCCTTTATTTTATTCTTTTGGATTCTAGTGAGTTCCTTCTTGTATTTACTCCACTCCTTTAATTTGGTCCTATAATATTTTAATTATTTGTGAAGTTTAAATTGGATTGTACCAAATATTGGTTTCTCTAATTTCCACAACTCCTTTATGTGGTCTCCCAAATCCTGATCTTTCAACCACCATTGATCAAATTTAAAAGTTCCTGCATATTTATGATTATCTTCTTCTATGGTAAGGATTATTGGAAAATGATCTAAATAAAGCCTATCCATGACCCTCGATTGATGCTTGGTATGTAGGTATAGTTCCTCTCCCATGAAGAAAGTCTATCCATGACCCTCTTGCTTTCCAAAATTTATAGGATCATGGATACCCTTCTTGGTATGGCTGATTTTTTCTCTATTGCCCTGAGTACCTCCTCTTTCAAAAATTTAAGGGGAAATGCAAATAATATTACCCATATTGGTACTATACTCAATTCCACCCTTGAATTTAATTTCATCTTCGATGGTTGTATAAATATTCCCAATGGCCCGTGATGATACGACCCTCCCTCAAATACTTTTCGTCGGTTTGCCATTGATGTGAACTATACAAAAAATACCCATTTGGAAGAGTTAGAATTTTGTATTCTCCTTTCATATGCCATTTTTTCCTTATCCATGGGTGAAGGAAGTGCACGGATGGTCTAAAACCCATAAATTTACCTATTAGGTTATGTTTATCTTATAAATCATATCCCCAGCTATCATGTCCTCAACTATTTCCAATATTGGTATTTTCTTTACATGTGGTAAACATCCATTTATCCTTCCCAGAGAATCCTCATTTTATCACTTTTCCATGGTGTTTATGATTATCCCTACATGTGTTTGATAGTCATTGAAGCTATCTTGGTTACCACATAGCTTCTCTTGGTATGAGATTCCTTGTTTTGGAGGATTTGGTCGTAATCCGTACTATTGAAATACCCTCCAACAATATTGATCCTATCTAATGATGTTTTTTACATGAAAATATTCTCCAGAACTCTACCCTAGCCTCTAAAACCCTAGTTCATTTTCCATATGGGGGCATTCTTAATAATATCATTTAGTTGCACAAAAAAGTACCTAGATGATATCTTTTATATGCCAAAAATTATTGATAGGAAGAGACCTTTAAGTTGGAAACTATATGTTAGTTACACTTTATTTGAACAATTACTGAATGTATTGAAGAGGAATACAAAAAGTGTAAATTGTATCATTATGATTTTTATAATATTCTTAGTAAAAGTGTGATGCTATTATGCATTCATAATAATTTAAATTAGTAAACTATTAAATAATGTGCATACTAACACTTGAATATACAAAAATATAAATATCACACTGAATTATTATGTAACTAAACCTTATAATGTCAGTACTATATCTAAAACTATACTAGTATGACTGCTTATACTTTGGATTTACTAAAATGGGGATGTATATTTCATTACCATCAAATATCCATTACTCATTCTATATGATTTATGCCTAGTATAAGGATTTTGTATGACTTCTTATTATATTAAACTAACAAAACACTTTGTAGAAGTTAAATTTCAATTTAATTTTTATTCCACTCAAATGATATATGAATTCTTACTATAAAATAGTGATGACCATATTGTAGTAATAGAGCCTTATTATACTTTTTGTTCTACTCAAAGGGTGTTGTGTCATTCCTTTCTATCTACATTTATTAATCCTAATTTAGTATTAGGACTTCACTATTCCTTCTATTTATATGAGGATGATTTGTAAATTTATTATGACCAATTATTTATTGGTGATTCCTTAGTACCTAAACTCAAAATAATCGTAAATGGTCCATAGGATGAGTTTTTATGCTACTATATGAACTTTTAATTTTCATAATTTGAGATGGAATTTTAATGTAAAAACTCGATTATATTTTCCTAGTTTTAATATTGACTAGTTATCATGAATACAATATGAGATAATGAACAAAAAAAAATCAATTTCTAAGTTTAATTAAGATTTATAACAAGGTATTCATTCTCATAGATGGTTAATGACTATAAAGTGTGTGATTAAACATTTGAGTAATGCTTACTTGATTTAAAATTACATTCAAATTGATGAAGTTATGGTTGTAACAAAGGGTTATAAATATCCTATTACAAATTATATTTAGGAACTAACGAACCAATGATTAGGTTAAATAAGAAAATATTGCAATAATTTCATCTTTACAAGGTGTAGAAGGGCCCAAAGGGTTGTACAAATAATATAATATAAAATTTGGTCATAGCATCAAGTGAAGCTTAAGAAAACACATTTTTTGATATATGTAAGATATTTGTCCAATAAATATCTAGTGGAATGACTGGTTAGAGAAAAATTGCCCCATATTCAAAGGAAAAAATAGGCTAATTATCTAACTATGGAATAGAAAAGTAGCAAGGTTGAACGAAACATGTTAATTATGGATATAGAATACACAAGTAGGGGCTTAGAGAGAAATCATAATCCTAAATATACCTATATTAATTTTGACCCTATATTAAGTAGGTGCTTATAGGGAAATCATAATCCTCAATAGACCTATCCTCAATAGACGAAACACATTAATTATCTAACTATTCTATGAGAGGGTTTGATTGTTGATGTGAGTAAGCCTTGTATAAGCAAAGTTTGATATATTTTAGAGCATTTTGTAATATTATATGAGGTTATGGTTTATATCAATTATTTCCATGGAGGATATTGTTTATTTATATATTGTTTTATAGCCATATTTTGGTTTTAGAAGTATGATGTATAATCCTACCTACCTTCTTATGCTTTATACCATAGACCTTGTATAAAGGACACTCTCTTAGTTTTTCTATAATACCATAGTTAAAATCATGGGGAGTAAGGTCCCCTATTGTTATATGCATAGGGAGTGCAGGCACTAGTTATACCATTTGTAAGAAAAAAACTTAATTGTATTACCTAGTAATGAAAATGATAAATATAAGAATGCAATGTAAAAAATTGATCTACTATTCGATTTTAATAATATAAGAATAGTCATAAGCTATAAGTTTATTGTAGTGGTAATGGCTTTGGCTTCTCTTTGAGATGTCCAAGGTTAAAAACCCATTCAGTATAAGGGGACCACAACCCCTCATAAAAACATGTGTAAACTCATTGAAAAAAATATAAGAATAGTTGTAAAATGTGAATATAAGCTTATAGGGAAATTTTAAATAATTATAATCCACTATTAATTATGGGATAAAGTGAGAAGTAACTAGATCACAACATTTCAACTTAAATCTAAACAAGAGTACGAAGAAATAACTTTATCAAATATCCATCCTTAAGAGAAACTCTTGCAAACCAAGTTGATCTTATAATATGGTGAATGCTATTAAGTAGCATGACATTGGTCAAGATATTTGCAAATTGATCTACTAAAAACATATACATTAGCTCAACCAAATAGGTGACTAAATCTAAATACTATATAACATACAAAATATCTATTTTACTAGTATATTAATGCTCCACTTAAAAGATATATTCACACATCAAGAGAGTCCATTTAGTAAAATCCATTGAGTAGGCATAGGTTTGGTCAAGATATTTACAAATTGATCTCTTAAAGGTATATACACCAGTTCAACCAAATACTTCCATATACATTGGTTCAACAAAATACTTTGAATAATTTTTTTTTATTAGGTATAATGGAAGGGTTTTTGAAGAGTCCCCCAAACCTTTTACAGAGAAGAAACAACGACTACCATAAGAGTGCTAAGATGGACCAAAAACTAACAACAAGACAAACAAGACATAACCTACAAACATCATAAATAAATATTAATATCAATATCATGTCCTCCTCAAAACAGTCATGCCAGGTTAGAATATAAAGATCAATATGCTAATGTGAGAAATGTTGCATTTAAGAGAAACGTGAAGATACCAAATTAATCCTATAATTTCTAAAAATCCATTTAAAAGCCTAACCTTTATCAATTTATTTAAATGCATAAATACTCTATTTTTTTAATTATACATTTTCATTTTATTTTTTAAACATTTTCTCAATATAATCTATCTTATGAACATATGTATCTATTTATTCTCTATTTAGTTATTTATGAGTATATAGAAAGCATGATAATACATGAGTGATACTGATGTAAAAATTGGATGGAATAGTGAAAGCATGTTGATGTTTCAAAGAGCTGATCTTACATTAATATTTCATAAGGCATAGGTTATAGGCCCACACACCACTTTGTGGAGCACCACTTACTGTACCACTCCCATGACTCAAAATGAACACTACCTAGCCAACTCCATGTTTGGTACTTCATATCATATACAGTTATTTGATTACTTTTATTTGCGTAAATTTTTATTCCTCCAACACATATGTAATCTCCAACTACTGCACACTCAAACCTAGTCAAGCATATTTGTCTAAAATGAATGTTAAAATCGAAGCACATCCTTTTAGGTAGGCTAGCGATCTTGTTCCAAAATGAATGGGAGGACTAGCCATTCCTTATGTAATTCATTTTTGTAGTGATTTACATGCTTCTTATTTAATTCACAAGGATTTCATCTCTTTCGAATGACTTACTAAACTTCTATGAATATTTGAAGTTAATATGTACCTACCTTTTCCTTCCTTTATTTTTCAAACTCCAATAATCCTTCATTCAGTCATTAAAAAACATATTTGGTCAAACTGATATCTAAGCATTCATTTGATCTGTATAACCCTTAATATGAGGTTTTATAATTCTCTAAGGGGATTAATTTATTGAAATTATCAAGTAGTAGAAGGAGGAATCGATTAGACTCAAGTTAAAACCAATACAATGAACGACGACTTGCACAAGTCAACCCATCCGAATTACATGTTGATAGAGAGTAGTACTTCAAGTGTGCCTGACACATGTTATAATTTTTGATATCCAACACTAGTGTCCTCCATGCAGAGTGACTCAGACTACCTGGTTCTAGTCAAATAGGAAGGATAGGAAAGATTTTTAGGTTCCCAATATGTTGGTCAAATACATATGACAAGATTCGATGTTTGAGGACTAGTGTGAGGACATGGGAAGGCAAACACTGGGAACCTTGCCCAAATACAATATACACATCATTGGATGATGGGTATCATACATGAAATCATATGCATATGAACTTCATAGAGTATATATTTTAAGCATTAGGTACTCATATCATTCACATGCTTTTATGACGTACAAGGTGATCAAAATGTTAATAACTTGCTTATATAATGCGTAGGGCACTAATTGAATTTTGAAATGAGGGATTACTTCTAGTTTTTAGTTAAATAAAAGTAAGGTGTACACTACCATCCAACCCATCAAATCAAAACATAAATGTATAAGACTCTTAGGACCAATTATCAACCCCATGTTATTCATCATTATGGCAGAAGATTTAGGCAGAACCATAAAAAATGCATGTAGTTAAAGGCTAATTTTGGGAATCAAGACAACATATCTCACTAGGGCTATTTATCACCAAAAATTGATGATACCCTTCTATTGACTAAGGTTTCAATGGTTGAGGCCAAAAGAATTAAGTACATCCTATAACTCTATGAGGACACTGTTGGTCAGAAAGTTAATTTCAGTAAAAGCAAGTTATATTTCTTGAACACCCCCATTTAGAGGTAAGGAAGTATTGCAAAAATTTTAGGGTGTGATATAGCAAACCTCCCCACTTCATATCTTGGTCTCCCTCTTTTCATTGGTTCTATGAGAGAGTCAATGTGGGATAGGGTTATTGAAATAATTAAAAAAAAACTTGTTTTATGGAAAGATCATCTTCTATCTCAAGCAGGAATGTTGACCCTCACTAAGGCCTCTCTTCAGAGCATTCCAGTCTATTTTATCTCCATTTTCAAAGTCCCTATGAAGGTTTTATAGAAAATTGAAAAACTCCAAAAAGAATTTTTATGGACTGGACTAGAGGAGAAAAAAAGGATACTCCTTGTAGGATGGACCAAAGTATGTAGACCTAGGTAAAATGGGGGCTTGGGTCTGAGGATAATTGCTCATATGAATTTATATTTACTAGCTAAGCAGGCGTGGAACCTCATTTTTGGTGAAGAAAATGAATGAACATCTATCATCAAATGAAAGTATCTTCAAAATATAGAATTTCTAAGTGACTCAGTTCCAATCAAAGGTTTTGCTCTTTGGAAAGCAATTCTCAATTGTAAGGAAATCATCAAAAAATATTTAAGATGGGTTTTAGGCAATGGTGAGAGGATAAATTGTAGGAATGACGGGTGGGCTAAGTATGAACCACTAACGCAATATCCTAACTTAGCCCGAATCAGAGATATCACGGAAGAACTCATTGGCAGAAAAGTCTATGATTATATGGTTGAGGACAGAGGCAGAATGAAGTGGAAACAAATACGAATTCAGGGATTTCAAGTGGAATCAAATGATCTTTGTAATATTTTTAGGAAACATTTTATCCCCATGAGACCCAAGGAAGATCAAGTGACTTGGGCTCCTACGAAAAATGGGCAGTTCATTGTTAAATAAGCTTACAAGCTTCTACTTGATGACGAGGATTTTGTCCTCCAAAAGGACTTATTTTGGATAAAAAAATTAATTCCAAAAATTGCAATCTTTTCATGGTTGGTTATCCAAGGAAGAATTCTAACCATTAATAATATGATGCATAAAGGTATTTGTATCACTAATCACTGTTATCTATGCAGGGATAATTGGGGACCATTTATCACATTTTTATTGACTATCCTAAGTGGTATTTTTCAGGCCTTCAATATTTTTTGGGTTAAACCAGCCATCGTACTTGATTTATTCGTCCAGTGGCCTTATCCCTTTTCAATCCAAAGACTTATATACATGTGGACAATTTTTCTCAATCACTATATTTGGCAAGTGTGGTTAGAAAGGAACCATATAGTCTTTAATGAGTCTATCCATGATCATCAAACTATCATTACCAGGATCCTATCCTTTGCCAATGAGAATGTGAACCTTATCCCTTTTGATAGCCATAAACCTCATCTACAGGAGACCACGATTGCTCAATATTTAAGCTTAACCTTGTTAGATGAGTCTATGCCTAGGGTAGTCAACCCCAGAGCCAATGTTAAGTGGTCCCCACCTCCTACGGGTTGGTTTAAGCTTAATTTTTATGGAGCAACTAAGGACAATCCTGGTAGAGTAGGCGCTGGTGGCATTGTGTGAGATCATAATGGGAATATGATGCTTGCATTTTATGAATATTTAGGAACAAGGATGAACAACAAAGCTAAAGCTAGAGCTATGTGGAGAGGCCTTCAAATGACTCAAGACTTAGAAGACAATTTGATCATACAAGGACACTTTATGCATGTTATAAATCTCCTCAATAATTGGAAAACACATCCTTAGAGGATTAAAACAATTTTTGAAGAGGCTAGGATCCTTTTCTAGGAAATATAGGACAGAAAATTCCAACATGTCTTTCAGGAAGCTAAAAAAATTGTTGATAAGCTAGCAAATTTGGGTGTCGATGGTGACGAAATTTTCAAATGGGAACATGGTGTTCCAAGTAAAGTAGAGGAGCTTATTCAATAAGAATGCCAAGAATGATAGTCAAATTTACCAATAGGGAAGGCAATGTATGTTCGAAGGATAGGAGTATTCCCACATCTTTTTTGAAATGGACTAACAATAAAAATTATCTGAGCTGTCAGTCTTCGTGGATGCTGCTTGGAAATACCACAAAGACTAATGGAGACAGTCACATGTCATATAACATGGCTCCTAGTCATATTTGTAATTTGAGGTTGGTTTATAATCACAAGGTAAGAAAGAAATGGTAATATAAGACTTCGAACCAGAGCTAGATGGACCACCAGATAGCCACTACCATAAATCTAGCTAGAAGGTTCACTTCTCCAAGGCTGATTTGCCAAGATAGGATGTGGTCCCAAAGCATGTCATATATTGAAGAAAGTAATTACCAAAGAATTATTAAGAGTATCTGTCAATACAAATATTATGGGAGTTTTTTTCAGTACTCTGCTATATGTGTCTACAACTTTTGTTTCTCCACTATTTCAAGGAAGGGATCTGTGTTTTTCTCTTTTTTTGTAATTATTATGCAGGTGTGTTTTATCGGGGTATACCCAAAATGTTGTATGGTAATTTTCTGTTTGATAATAGGTTATATGCCTTACCGGATGTAATGGCTTTGGTGACATGTAGATTTTACATATATAGGATCCTTAGTAAGGACATGTTCATCAACAACCCTGGGCTGATTTTTGTAAAAGGTTTTGGATCAACCTGTAAAACCCGGTATTAATACTATAGTATCTTATCTACCAAAAAAATATGGATAGATACATTCATATAGACATGCATTTACGGAAGGGATAATCATCAATAGTTGGTCACCTGGAGCTTTAGTTGATAGCCTAGCAGCTATCGTAAAATATTTGGCTAAGATAGGTGATTGGGTTGATGGAAAGATTATCTCTTTTTTGATTCTATAAATGTGTTTTATCTTTACTGCATTATGGTTTGAGTCGTTAATGTTGAGTTTCTATATAATAACCACTACAAGATGCATATAGATGCATAGGGTAAAATATCATATTCAAAGTAAAGATAAAGCATACTCCTTGTGAAAGAAAGTAAACTAAATTTATATGTTGAATTTAAGATTCTTTAAATTAATTAATGAATTAATTTAATTAATTTATTTATTAATTTGCAATTAATAAATGGGTTTTCATTTGAATTAATTAAAAGTGTTCTTTTAATGTTAATAGGATATTCATTGAAAGGATTTAATTAAATAAATAAAAGAGAATTCATTTCAAAAAAAAGATATATGAAGATATATAATAGATATTATTAAAAAATAATAATAAACAAAGGGGCAATAATAAAATTGGGAAAATAAAAAGTAATGTATTTTAATCTAAATAAATATTTTAAGAATCATATTTTAATTAAAACGTCATTCTTTAGTTTAAATAAAAAAAGGTACTGAAATGTAATCATCCTGTTCCTAAACGATGAAACCTAGGAGATATCCTACGATGCTGCTAAGTTTCCAAATATGGGAAATATGGGAGGAGTGCGTAGAGGATAGGGGACAATGCATTGAATAATGGAGGTGGATAATGGAGCTCAAGGTTTGAGAAGATGGTGGACATGCACATTAGGGAAGGAAAAAATAAGGAATAAGGAGAGAACAAGGCATACGGGAGGATAGGAAGAGGTAAGAAGGAGAAACAAAGATGAAAAGAATATATTATCATAGTGGGAGGAACGCACCAGAGGCTAAGAGGAGAGCCTACCAGATGATGCCATATTTTAAATCTCCGTAGGATTTAAGGTTGGATTATTTAGAATTTAATCTCGATTTTAAATTTATGTGGGATTATGTTATGTAAGCGTTGTGCACCATGTTTAAAGAAGAACCTTTATGCTATGTAAGTGTTGTGAGCTATGTTGTTTTGTGTTATGGGAAAGGAAACTCTCTGTGTGGCCATGTAAACGTTGTGTGCTGTGTTACTTTGTTTGGTGGAAATAAAACTCCCATGTTTCTTGTAGAAGCATTGTGCACTACGTTGCTTTGTTTGGTGGAAAGAAAACTCCCCATGTTGCTTTTAGAAGTGTTGTGTGCTACGTTGCTTTTTTGGTGGAAATAAAATTCCCCATGTTGATTTTTAGAAGCACTGTACACTATATTACCTTTCTTTATGGTAAATAAACCCTTTGTGTTGTAAGTGAGCGTCATGTGCTATGTTTAATGAAGAAACATGTAAATACCTTATGTGTGTGGCTTTAAAATTAATCCACCTTACGTTGGGCGAGTGCTGTGTGGGTGTGTAATCATCCTAGGATGCATTGAGAGCTATACACAATGTTTAGGAAGGAAACCATCTCTTGTTTGAAAGTGTTATACATTGTGCAAATCCATGAGCTCTAGTGAGCGCTTATGAGAGAACCTTAGCGAGAATTTTAGAGAGAGTAAACACTAAATAAACCAGTGGATGTTGTCAAGGAATGTTGTGCATGTCCAAAGGTATCACCATGCCGAAGGGAACACTATGAGTTCTGTCAGCTCTAGTTTGTATAGAGGCTAGGAATAGCATGGTTGCCCAATATTCGTTTACCTTTAGTTGTAAACTCCCACTATAGAAAAGGTGTTGTGTAACATGATCAAAATAAAGACAAAAACCTTGTTCTTTGGAAAAAAATGAAGGGTTGAATTGGAAGGAAGACCTTAGTCTCCTGAAATATATTGAAGGCTTTTATTTAAAAGGAACCTTAGATTTTATGAAATGCATTTAGGGTTTTTAATTAAAAGGAACCTTTGATATTTATAAGATTTATTTAGGATTTTTAATTAAAAGGAACCTTAGATTTTATGAAATGCATTTAGGGTTTTTAATTAAAAGGAACCTTTGACATTTATGATATTTATTTAAGGTTTTAATTAAAAGGAACCTTAGCTTTTATGAAATATATTTAGGGTTTCAATTAGAAGGAATATTTTATTTATAAGAGTTTTATTTAAGGTTTCTAATTAAAAGGAACCTTAGATTTTATGAAATGTATTTAGGGATTTTTTAATTAAAAGAAACCTTTGATATTTATAAGATTTATATAGGGTTTTTAATTAAAAAGAACCTTAAATTTTTTGAAATGCATTTAGGGTTTTTAATTAAAAGGAACCTGTGATATTTATGATATTTATTTAAGGTTTTTTATTAAAAGGAACCTATGATATTTATGAAATATATTTAGGGTTTTAATTAAAAGGAACCTTTGATTTATAAGATTTTTATTCAAAAGGAACCTTATATTTTATGAAATGTATTTAGGGTTTTTTTAATTACAAGGAACCTTTGATATGTATAATATTTCTTTAAGGTTTTAATTAAAATTAACCTTAGATTTTATGAAATATATTTAGGATTTCAATTAAAGGAACCTTTGATTTATAAGAGTTTTATTTAATGTTTTAAGTAATAGGGAACCTTTATATTCTTATGAAATGTATTTAAGGGCTTTAATTTAAAGAGAGAACCCCTTTGATTAAGGTTGAATATCTTAGCATTTTTAAATTAAATAAATGTGTATTTATTCGGGAATTGAAGTTATGGGGCTTCAATTTAGGGAATGAATGAATGTTGTTTTAAATATTAAAGGTATATGACTTTAATTCTTTATAAAGTGATTGATTGATTGGAAATGGTGAATTAAAAAGGATGTAGTTTTATTCTTTGAATTAAAGTTATGGGGCTATGATTTAGGGAATGAAAAGAAAGGGATTATTTTAAAGGTTATGGGTATAGGACTTTAATGCTTTAAAACATGAATGAATTTAATTTAAGTTATACATTTATCTAAGTTGTATATGTGGGATGACTCTCTAAGGGAACTTGAGAGGTGAAAATAAAAGTAAAGGTTCTTTTATGATATCCATTATGCATTAGATGGTTAGAAACTTAAATAAATTTTATATATTTGTAATTTGGCAAAGTAAAGGTATAGATGCATTTAAAAGGTATGCCTATCCTGAAACATGAGTATCCTGATCCCCTACTACCCTCAAAAAACCAATGGGAAGCAAGGAGAAGCAAGGAGTTCCATGGAAACAAAGAATAGGTAATTGTATCTTGCATTGATATACTTAAGATCAAATAGAACTAGAAATATGGGGAGATATCCCCAATGCAAATAAGATAAGATTATTAAGAGTAAGAAGGATTTGTCATGTAAGAATTAATAAGATAATTGCTTAATGGTTTAGTGAAGGTACTTTCCTTTATTTATTTATTTAGTTATATTATGTAATTGATTCTCTTTAGTGTAAACTTACTTTATTTTCCCTTTTTGTCTGATTTCTCCTTGATGTTATAGTAACTAGATGTATCATTGTTTGGTTGTTTGATGATAGAAATCTAGAGTAGAGTTCTAGGGTGAACTCATAGGTGATCTAAGGGAATTAAGAACCCCTTAGGGTGAACGTAGGTAACCTAAGGGAATTAAGAACCCCTTAGAGTTAACATAGGAGACCTAAGGGAATTGAGATCCCCTTAGGGATATAAATGACTAAATGGTGAAGAGATTACATCTGAGTTAAGATAGCTCATCATGGAGACGAGATAAATGGCTTAAATCATAATACTCGTAGCATACCTACACATAAGGATTTATGTATGGTATGGAGATGCGTGTATACCTTCGATGTACTAAGGGTGATAGGTCTAGCTCATTAAGATAATGGGACAGATGGACTTATCTATAGTAACACACATTACGCCTGCATAGATAGACTTGTGATAGGGCATTTCATGAGATGTAACTTCCAAGGAAACTTAGGTGATTGAAACTTTACGTTACACTAGTTAGGTTAGGAGTTCATGCAGGGTTCATGTACCTGTCTCCTTAGTAAAAAAAACTTTTCTATTTTTGTATTTTTTTGTTTGTGTGCTTTTGGGTCGTTACAATTTAGATATCAAAAATTTATTTTTCAATGAAAATTAAGAGAAACGAGAGCCATATGGATCAATAAAATATAAGAGTATGAAATTGAGATATACCCTACTTAGTTGGTAAAATGCAGAGCCTTATGTCAAGAACTAGCTACTACATTGGAATGGGAATACAATATATACATAGTGTAGCCACAAAACATTAATCCACTTGAGTGAGTCATTTTTTCTAGTCCATTAAAGAGACCCTCCAACTTTTCAAAAACAAGTTTGGGCCTCTATCCCTCCTCTTTACTTGTTTTTTTTCTTGCTTTGACAAAATCACGATTGTCCCTTATAGGGCACGATTTTTCCTATTTAGGGTTTTCTCCCTAAAAACACCAATATTTTGCTTAACATTCTTTGGCATCGTCTTTTCCTCAGTTTTATTACCCACTATTATTTTAAATCCCTTATAAATAGAGGTTTTGAAGCTTTATTTTTGCCAAACAATATTTCTAACAAGATTTCTTGATTCCTAGATCTCTTTTAATCATGCATCCCAAGTGAAACAATCTTACAAGCTACTAATAAATGTTGATACAAGTTCTAACAACACTTTGTTGAAGTTTTTATTTTTATTTTGGTGAGAGATATTTTGTTGCATTGGATTATGTGTTGCTACTCTTGGTGATTAAGCATTCAAGCCCTAAGCAGGAGTCTACCATCTTGGAGGTCTTCATCATTTTCTCTACTTTTTTACTACTGCTAGGTTGTTTTATTTAATTTGCATTTTTCATATTTCTAAATTCACATTTATTGTTAGTTTATTTGCATTGTTCTACTATATTTTTATTCTATTACAAAATCACACCCCATAATTACAAGGCACGATTTCACCAGAAGTGAAATCATGATCGTTCCATATAGGGCACTATTTCACTAAAACTAACCTTGGGGGTAGAAGTTCACCCCCGAACCCTAGTTCTATATTTTATGTTACATTTAGGGTATAATTATGTACAGTGGCCTAAGTAGGCCCTATAATGTTGATCATATTTTTTGAGGATTTTATGAAGTTTTTTTGCAAGATAGAAGTTATGGGATATCGTTGGCCGAAAGTTAAAGCTTGGAATAACCATTGAATTAGATAAGTGCCTAGTAGATATTTTAGGCTATTTGTTGATTATATTTTATCTATTTCTATTTAAAATATAGATCTTAGGTGAGAATAGCATTTGATCAAATTTCTAGGCATTTGAAAGAATAAAAGCATATAGTGTGCATATAGGGTTTTAGTTAGAGTTAATGTAATGTGCACTATGCCTTCCTTGACACTTGTCAGTTTCACTTGACAAGTGTCATGCATTTCATATAGGATTATGCCTATATATTATAACTCATTTCATGAATAAAATTATCCCACAAGTTTCACTCCTAACATTTGGTATCAGAGCTCCAGGCCTTCTCTGGCCTTGTGAGCTTGAGGGGGGATTTCCTTCGGGAAATTCCCCCCTCATCCTTTTTCCCCCATTTTTTTCCAAGCCTAGGGAGTATGCTCTCCATTTTTTAAAAATGGATCAGAAACCAGATAGCTTGAAAATTAATGGCTGCCCCCATTTTTTTTAGATCCATTTTTCCCAAATGTATCCCTCTGCGCAATTCCATTAATTTAGTCTCTGTCAAAGCTTAGTCTTTGGGTTTGGTAGACTGGGCAATCCTGGTTGGACTGTAGCATTAGGCTGCATTGTTGAAAAGGAGGTTCCAAAAGATGTTTGTATTTCAGCAGCCAAAAAATTTGGCATAGGTTGTAGCTCATTTTGATTTGGTTCCTTGTTAGATGTAAACCAAGGAGTAACTGGTTGTTCTGCAAGACTATTTGAGATATAACTTGTGCCTAGGGTACTGACTGGGGCAGGCTTTGACATGCTCACAAACTGAGATTTCTCCTCTGATGTAGTTGTGCCAGATTGTGACCTCGTAAGGATGTTCTGTGGTGGATGACTGTTGGCAGAAGTTGAAGTGGAACAAAAGGAAACATCAGATTCAGTAAATCCAGATCGGGATCTTGTCGGCACCGACATATTACACGCTGCAAGGGATTGAGAAGATGGCAACTATAATTGGATTTCTAATTCATGCAAATGGGTCGATTGTTGTGGCTGCAGTGGAGGATGTCTGCTAAGAGGATGTTCAGGAGATTGTTTTTGACCAAGTTGTGGTGGAGAAGGGTGTTGTATTTGCTGAATCTGTAATAACGGACATGCTGGTAGATGCTGTTGTGCTGACTGCTACTCCATAATAGATTGTTCTTGTTGTTGTTACTGCTGCGCATGCCAACTGAAACTTGAGTACCAAAAAGTGCTTTGTGGTACTTTAACAAGGGAACAACAAACTCTGAAGGGCTTGTCCTAAGATTGTAAAATACAGTAAATGGAATTTGATTTGCAGCTGCATGTGCAGCAATAGCAGCAAGAAATAGCAGGGCTATGACGACTTCGGATGATGAAGCAGCAGGGCTCTTTGCGCTCCTAGGGGAAGCTACTGCAGGAATGAGACGGAGCTGATGAGGAGTGTGAGCGAAGAAATAGACCCTGCGATGGCAATTACAATGGAGACGTGACTGGGTGGTTTTTTGATGTCCTGTGGTTTGCATTTACGACGAATCCGACTGCCTCTAAACCTTTATTTTTCCATAAATCCTCTATAAATTTTCATTTTCCTATAGATCCCCAACACATTCTGATTTTCACATTAAATCCTTGGCTTTCTCTTCCTGATACCGTAAAACTAGTAAGATCATTGGTTGAAGATGCCAAAGTTGGAAGTCCTCTAAGTGCTCCTGATATTTCTTACAATGCAAATACAGGTGCAAATTATTCTACATTGGCAAATATGTTTTCTGCCAGTACACCTCCACTTTTTACCAGAAGTGTTTCTGGATCTCCACGATCTGTCATGAGATGACAACAAGACTGGATGCCTGTGGTGATACATTGATTTTAAGTTTTTTTTTCATACCCATATTTTACTGACAAGGAATTTCTGTTGGTATATGAATTTCTATTGGTATATGAATTTTTGAAGTCAAATTGACGCTTGTGCTAAGAGTAACCCGGACCTCGCACCCAAGCAAGCATTTTTTACCAATTTATATTTACCGTGAGCCTTCCTGTTGGGATTTCTCTCTTCATCTTCTTCATCGTCCCCATCATCTGGGCAGCCATCGTCGTCGTCTTCAGCATCATCAAGGTCTTCTTCGAACGTGAAAATGAGAGACCCAGAAATAGTGAATTTTTTGTCAATGTAGGAGGCACGAGGGCCACAGAGAAGGGGAAGAAGGAAGTTATAGAGCCGAAGTGAAAAAGGCCCAGATCCAAGTCCGCCTCCGCTTCGTCCTCATCATGGAGGAGCCATGCTAGAATGCCGAGATTGAATGTCATGACTTCCCTAGCATCTGTTGTCGGACTTCAGACCTAGGATCGAACTCGAGGGAGGGGTTTTTGTTTTACAGCCCTGGCTCTACCGGAGAACATATTCGACCGCATCCACTGGCATTTTTTGAGTGTTGAAGATATGGCGGATCAGAGTACTGGAGGAGCCAGTTTAATCATGGTGGTCTTGATTATTATTGCCACTAAGGGAAGCATTCTACTATTGAGATCGACCGCCCCAAATGTCCAGGCATCCTGATGGTTTCCAAGCAAAACTGGTGTCGCCGAAGCAACAGCGGCGTCCAACTCCTCTATCCCGTCGGCGACAATGAGGGCAATTTTAATGATAGTCGAGTTGGTGTGCACCGAATTTTTTGTCAGACCCAAAAATACAGCGTGGTATCCAAGAATTAGCACATTCGAGCTGGAGCTGTTACAAGGGAAGAGGATGCCAATTTCAAATTGCAGCATGCTTCTTTTTCTCATACACCATTCTAATGACGTGAACATTTGTTATCTAGGGGTATTGTTTTTAAGGGTACTCAAAGTCTTTTAATGTTGTTTCCACATGAGAGTGAAAACTAGAAGGCTAACATGGCCTGTTTATTGTATTCTTGGGCATTGTTTGATGTTTGTTCCAAATAGGAAATGAAGAGTGGAAGGCCTAAATGGCCCATGTAATTCCCCTATGAGGGAAATATTAAGTATATTTTTATTCCGCCTGAGAGCGATGCCGCCATTGACTGATGTTGTTTATTTTGCTACCTAAAGAGGCATGTTATTGTTTTTCAGCAAGTTGAAGGCCCCATTTAGACACAAATATAGGGTTATTTATAGTCGTTGGAAACGTTTTTCCACGATAGACACAATGGTGGTGTCACATTGTAATTTTGAGGCTATTTCAATTTAGTTTTTTAGCCTCAAAGTTTTTTTCTAACCTTGGAGTGGACTTTTGGTTGTACCCGACACTCCCAAGGTAATTTTATATGTGATCCTTGTACCTAGTGACATTTTCTATACACTTGGCAAATGCAGCAGCTGGTTACCCATGCATTTTGGTGGGATGACATGGTCACCATAAGGACACTTATACTAGGGACTACAAACAAAGACACCCTAGACTCTATCCAAGGTTTTTTCGGATCTACTTCTGAAGACTACAGACGAAGACACTTTAGAAGATTCTCTTCTTTTCTTCTTCTCTCCTATTTTGATCTATGGCTCATTTTATTGTATTGAGTGCATTTTCGATAGAGATCGACACTCTTATATGGCTCATTTTTTCTTTGTATTAGGTGCATTTTCGGCAGAGACCGACACCTTCTAGATTGAGTTCACCTCATGGTGAATCTAGTCAGTGACCTACGAGAGGCAACATCCTTTGAGGATGACCTACAGAGGCAACAAACCTAGAAGTGGCTGACCCTGAGGCACCCATGATGACCCCGAGGCACTTAGACGGCTGACCTAGTGGCAACAAAAAGAGAGATTTGACATTTATGGTGAATCTAGTCAGTGACCTATGAGAGGCAACATCCTCTGAGGATGACCTGCAAAGGCAACAGACCCAGAAGTGGATGACCTTGAGGCACCCATGATGACCCCGAGGCACTTAGACGGTTGACCCAGTGGCAACAGACCTGTGGAAGTGGCTGACCTTGAGGCAACAGACCGAGATGTATACACAGTGAATCTAGCATTATTCATAGTTGGAGAGCCAAGAGTACAGAGCACGAGCCTAGACCAAATCAGCAATAAGGAGGATGATAGATTGTTTTCGAGAAGTCAACATTAAGGGGGAATGTTACCTAATGTTGACTTGTTTTTTCCTTTAGTTAGGATAGTGCACATTAAGGGGGAATGTTAGAGTTAATGTAATGTGCACTATGCCTTCCTTGACACTTGTCAGTTTCACTTGATAAGTGTCATGCATTTCATATAGGCTTATGCCTATATATTGTAACTCATTTCATGAATAAATTTATCCCATAAGTTTCACTCCTAAAAGTTTTAACCTTGTTTATGCATTTCTATTGGATCCTTGCTCAAAGGTTTTTGTTTTGCAATGCTAGGGTTAGACATAATTTAAGAAAAAAACTATTCTAGGATTAACTCTTGTATTATTGCATCTTGTATCTTGCATTTTTATTTTATTTTTCATAGTATGGTTTTGGAAAGGCTAAACATAGGTGCATGCTAAAATTGACACATCAAAACACATTCCACACTAAACTTGGATCGAGTCCTAAAACTATTCGTGGTGAACCCTTTTCTCCTTTGTACATTGAGTGTAGATTTATAACATACCCGTATGGTTCACCTCAGCTCCTAGCAGATCTAGTCAATAATCATACATGATAGGGCACTTTTATTCCTCTACATCATTGGTGAACCCAATGTGAACATGCATCTTAGTAGACAAATTAGGAAGCCTCTTCCTTGTATAGTTTTCTTTTAAATAAATTTAAGCAATACCACTATTTTGTTTACTTAGAATTAAAAGAACATTAATAAATATCTTAAAAATATTATTGTGTGTCTTTTTTTGGTTTTCTCTTATATCCTTGTTTGTAATTGATATGTAAAAAAATGAATCTACCTTTGTAAGTTTTCCTCTATAAAATAGCTCAGGACTTTGTAAATAAAGAGTCACTATTTCTCTAAGTGATTCTTTCAAATTTTCTAAAGCTTCAATATCCTCAAAGATCACTCCAATTTCACTTGGTCAAATAACACTTTCTAAGAGCTTATTTTTAAACTCATCCTTAGCAACATAATCCTACAAAGGGGTATTGCATTGAGTGCTACAAAAAAACTATAAAATTATCATTTTTTATTATAGTAGCATAGCAAGTCACTCAAAATTTAAAATTTACCTTCAAAGACTTTTAAGAACTTTTTGACTTATCTTGATTTCCATCTAACTTGCTCTGATTGTCCCTTAATTTGGATTGAATGTTAGATGACTTGTTTAATTTTTATTTGATGTATCTGAATTTCCTTTAAAATTGTTCATGACATAGTCAAGACTGTCATACAATATTTTTTTTATCAAAATCCACATTCACATTGAATTTAAAAAATAATACTTATAATAAAAATTTGATATTTATTTACTCACTGCCTTTGAAAAGAATATTAAATGTAATTCAAAAGAAAAATCATATAGTTACATTTTGGAGGAGATAACTAACTTTCCTCCTCTAACACAAGTTTCAAAATTGTTAATAGCATGGTGGGTGTAAGCCTGGGTAACAAAATTCTTTGTAGCTTAAATGCAAAAAAGCAACACACATGATAGGAACCACATCATACTTGACTTGTTAAAGTAGTGAAATGAAAGCAATAAATTTTTTATCTATAGTTTGAAAACTACAAGTAGCATAAAAAATAACAAGATCAAAATTTTATTAGATACAACTCAGTACACACATAAGAGATATAGATAAAAAAATTAGTGCAAGTTTTTGCATTCATTATATAAAATAAGATATTATTCAATTGGTTGAACCAATGTTATGTATCTTATAAAGGATGCACAATAACTTCATAAATAAACATTGCATCATCTTGAACTTACTTTCTCTTGCAATATAGCCTTGATAGTTTGTGCAAATTATTTCAATATCATCACAATCCTAGTTTTTTGAGAAAGAGCCTACATTAAGAAGTAGAGGATGTTATACAAGAGCTCTTTAAATCATAAAGCACAAACACACAACTACATGGTTAAATTGTAATAAGCTTTTAAATATTAAAAATAAAATATGCTTTACCTGTTTGTACTACATAAAATTTCCATAAGTCAGATAAGTAAACTTGCAAATGAATAACAGGTTCCAAAAATAAACTTACAGTTCTAATATGCCTCAAATTTTCCTTTGCTTTAGGCATTTGAGCATATCTCTTTAATTTATCTTCCCAATCTATAAGAAAGGTCTTATCCTGCATTTAGTAGCTAGAACTTGTCAATACTAGAATATTTACAAAAGTGAAAAAGCAATGTATGAAATGTATTTAAAAAAATTGAAGTACCTGAGGTATCTCAACATTAACTTTCATTAAAAAGAGTTCAAAAATCACCTCTATATCTTGTAAATTCTAAGAAAAATATGATCCTCAAACACAAACACACAAAACAAATATTAAATAATTTATAATCTTGGCCACATTAATTAATGTCATCATGGGTATATAAAAAATGTCAATCATTTCCTTTATTCAAACAAAGTATCAACAACATTGAAGCACATGTTTAATGTTTCAACCTAATATTATTTTTGGCTATTCATCAAAGCCCACTATGAATATTAATTATTGTAAGCCAATCCCTTGGCTAACAAGCTTGCGGGCAATATATAAGTAAGTATTAAATAGTTAGCTTTATTATTGTAATGGTTAGTCATTTTAATCAAATCATTATTTGCATAAGATAATATTTAATCATTTTCCTTGCTAGATAATTTGTAAAATAATGTCCAAGCTAATATTGAAGTGTTAGTTTAATATTAGCCACATGCATATGTGTTTAGCCCTACAAACCATAAAAATTTAGCAATGCTATAATCATGGAATATAACCTAATTTACATCATATCCTTGCCAATACCAACAAAGTTAGTCATTAAAATAATAAGTCCAATTATATTGTCTTCTCAACAAAGGTTCTGTTAGGGCGGGTTGTGATAGTTTGATCTATTTCTACTTGTAAATTATACTTGATTAAGATGCACTAAAAATTATCTTAACTTTTTAAATCCTACTTCCACATCATATAGTTGCATGATATGTCCTAGTTTCTACCTATATAATATCATTCATTTTTTATTATTTTTACCAAAATGAGATTCATAATACACGTCCTTCAATAATTTAAATCAAAATTCAATTAATTTAAGTATAAAAATACCAATAGAATAATGTTTTACTTCATTGAATTTAAATGTATAATGAAAGTTACTTACCAATCATGCTTCCTTCATGTCATGTAATTCTTGTATAATAAACATTTATTTATCTCTTCACATGCAATTAAACCAAAGTTAGCCCTACAAACCACAAAAATTTAGCAATGCTATAATCATGGAATATAACCAAAGTTATATCATATCCTTATCAATACCAACAAAGTTAGTCATTAAAACAAAAGTCCAATTATATTGTCTTCTCAAGAAAGGTCTTTTTATGGTAGGTCATGATAGTTTGATTTGTTTCTACTTGTAAATCATGCTTGATTACGATGCACTCAAAATTTTCTTAACTTTTTAAATCCTACTTCCACATCATATAGTTGCATGATATGACCTAGTTTCTACCTCTATAAAATCATTCATTTTTTGATTTTGTTTACCAAAATGAGATTCACAATCAATGTCCTTCAACAATTTAAATCAAAATTCAATTACTATCCACGTGAGTGTGGTCTACAAGAAAGGATGCCACTTGAATTATTGGTGATGTGACCCATATTATAGCCCGGATTCAATCCCCATGGTGGATGCGTATAAGAAGTATTACTCTAAAAAAAACTCAATTACTATAAGTATAAAAATACCAATAGAATAATGTTTTACTTAGTTGAATTTAAATGTATAATTAAAGTTACTTACCAATCATGTTTCCTTCATGTCATGCTATTATTGTATAATAAACATCTATATATCTCTTCACATGCAATTAAGTGAATAAATACACTTATCTTAAACTGAAGGTTATCTCCAATGAAAACTAGAAAAATATTATTGTTGTGAGATGTTGTGGCATCTCAATCAATGTTGAATTGATGATTTATTTCAATGTTTTGTATCATATTTTTTAGTTGAGGTGCACATGTTCACTTCTAATGCAAACTAGAGATGTTTTTAAGAGAAAATAGTTTAAATATATAAAGTTGATCAATTTATATGTGTCTTCCATGGATTTGTATTCAATGTTTTTTTCTCTATTTATATGTAAGATTAACCTAACATAAATGTAAATGTAAATGTTAACTATGCCCTTGAAAAGGGTTTGAATTAGTTTGATTTCTAAAAACTTAATATCCAAATTCATTTTATAGTTAGAATATTAAGCTTTAAACTTAATATTTGGTTCAATAGTAGGGAAGGTTAAATAACCATTAAAAAAATAAAATAGGGTTGGTTATATGGGTTTAAGGTGCAATAATCCATAAATATATGTCCATGAGTTGTTGTGGTTTAATGTGAGCTCTCATATTAACTAAATAAATATATATGCAAGAGAAAGGGAATTTTTGAAGGTTTTAAATTCTTGAGGATTTAAAAATTAAAGTAATTTTTAACATTTATGAGGTTTTAGTTTATATTATTATATAAGATTATGGTTTATATCAACTATTTTTATGGAGGATGTTTTTTATTAATAGATGATTATCTAGCCATATTTTGGTTTTATATGCATAATGTATAATCCTACCTACCTTCTTATTATTCATAATATAGACCTAGTATAAAAGACATCCTCATAGTTTATCTGTATTACCATAATTCAAATCATAGAAAGGGAGGCCTCCTATTGCTATGTGTCTAAGGAGTATGGGTACGTTGTACCATCCATAAGAAAAAATATAATTAGATATAATGTAATGTAAATAAGAATGTAACATAATAATAGTCTTAAAATGTGATTATAAGGTTATAGGATAGTTTTAAATAATTATAATCCAATATTAATGACTAGATTGAGTGAGAAAATAACGAAATAGGCTCTATATTATTTTTTTAAAGCCTTAACTTTATATTCCAACTCATATAAATCATAATACCAAAAATTAGTAGATCATTAACATATAATATAATAATAATAATTGAATCATCATAATGTTGAGTATTAATATGATGCTACAATCTCATTTCCATAATCCATAACTAAAAGAGAGAGAATGAGTCCTTTCATACCTACATTTTATGATTGCTTAATTCCATCAAATAAATTGCTAGGTATAATAATGAATATTTTACATCCACATCACATAAATCCAGGTGGTTATTGTGAACATACGTACACACATCTACACACATGCACACATACACACACATATATCTATAAGAATATACCTATGGATAAATTCACCCTTGGTATTTATTGATCCTTTCAACTATAGTGAAGTAACAATGGAAAGGATTATATGAATAAAGACTATGCGATCCACAAGGAAAAACATATCTATGTAGTCAATTCCCTTCTCTTAATAAAATATCCTAGCAAAAAAGTATGCATTGTTTTTCTCAATCTAGCAATTGATATCAAACTTGTTCTTGTATACATGTTTGTAACCAACAATACTCTTGTATTTGGGTAAGGAAACCAACTCTATGTTTAATTTTGCTTTTTTAATAAGCTATGTGTGGCTTCTATTGGGGGTCACTCCCATTACAAAAATAAAACATTATATTGTTCTCATTATATTTCTAACAAGTTAATTAAAGCATACCCATCTTTGCCTTTCTATAAAATATATTCTCCTTCTTCCTCAAACTTCCAAGTTTCTATAATAAACTCTTTTTTAAAGGAACTAACAACAAGAACGACCCTTACATGATACTTAAACCCAACAGATAGAAGGAAAACAAAAATAACAGTCATCTATCAAAGAGAAAATAAATTTGATTATTTTTCTTCTGTAGTAGAGGTTATTCCTCCTTTAGAGTGGCAAGATTTGATAATGTATTTTTGCACTTCAAGCTCCTGAGGTAATATCTAGTTGTAACACATTTTGTAGGATATTTATTTTTAGAAAATTGATCTTAATTGATTATTTCATAATTATCTTCAAGAATACAAACTGAGTGTTGCGGGCCAAACAAGGTGAATGGTTTCCTATTTTTGTCACATGCCCGTGCATTTAATTATCAACCCAGGGAGCTTCGTAAACTTGCGAAGAGTCGAAATTAGGTTACTACAATACCACTGGAGGTGAATATGCTAATCCTACATTTGGGGGGTGTTCTTGATATGGTTGTCAATCATTCCCGCACTCCTCAATAAATTACGTAAGACGAACATAATTAAATCTATAGAAATAAATTATGTATACATTCCTGAAAATGAATCTACTGCAAATATTGGAACTAGCAAACTAATGAAAATTCCTATGAAATCAATAAACTAATTAAAATAAATGAACAAAAAGGAAATGGGGAAAAAATACTGGCTTGGAGTGGGCCCAGGCTCCAACAGCTTCTTCTCGATCGAACACGCGCTTTAGAACTTCTGGAACTGTAATATATTTATCAATGTATTACAATCTATCTTCTGCAACTCTAAATGGATCTTTATTAATTATTTCTATATATCTCTCCCTATATATCTTTCAGAATGATCTGCGTGTGTTTATATAACACACCCACAAAACTTCTATTACAGAAGTGGTTACAATAGTCGATTATTACCAGACTAAATTAGAATAGTCTGGTGAATGAAATCAACGTCTAGCATTCTGTTATGATGGCGGCATGTTCGTTTCGGTTCATGCTTTTCCTGGCATCAGTAAGATGTTTGGGTACATTGGTGCTATCTCCAATTTAGCTCTACATGATGCAAAGCTGGAACTACACTAGCCGCTACCGTCCACATCATTCAACTCTGGTCAACGAGCAAAGAATCAGTGGCGCCTTCCAATTGTAGGGAGGCGCTTGCCTCCTATTAGTGCCTTCCTACTATGGAGAGGTGTTTGTCTTCTATTAGCACCTTTCGGCTATGGAGGGAGGCACTTTTCCTTGGTTGGTGCCTTTCGATTGCAGGGAGGCGCTTGGATTTAGTTGGCACTTTCCGACTGTAGGGAGGCGCTTGCATTCAGTCGACGCCTTTCGACTGCAGGGAGGCGCTTGTATTTAGTTGGCACATTTCAACTATAGGGAGGCACTTGTATTTAGTTGGAACCTTTCGACTACATGGAGGTTCTTGTATTCATTTGGCACCTTCCGACTGCAGGGAGGTGCTTGTATTCAGTTGGAACCTTCCGACTGCAGGGAGGTGCTTGTATTCAGTTGGCACCTTCCGACTGTAGGGAGGTGCTTGCATTTAGTTAGTGCCTTTTGACTATAGGGAGGCACTTGTATTCAGTTGGCACATTCTGACTGCAGGGAGACACTTGTTCTCTTGGCACCTTCTGGTTTCAAGGAGGCGCCTATGTTCTCTACATTGACCCCCAATGAAATAAAGTGCTAGGTCCATCAAAAGGACCTTGACCGTTCCAAATCTAACTAAATCAACTACAATTCCACAAAACATACTAAAAGCACACAAATTAGATAACACACATAATTATATCAAATATCTATATAATTATTCATAAAAGTATGCAATCCTTATTATACATCGCATATTGATCAAAGAAATATGTACAAAATATGAGCATTTTTGGTGCTCATCATCCCCCACCGTTCCAAGTACCTCCTCATCATGGAAGGCCGCCCTCGAGATGAACCATAGATGTCCCAAAAATGGCTGTCTTCTAATAGATTTCTGCAGATGCCAGAATCTCCTTTTATCCTTGAGGATGCCTTCTTGGCCTCCTTGGCTGCTTTCATTTCATTGCACAGCTGCTCGAAATATTTTTGCCTTTTGACAAATAGCTGCATGTCCCACTCATCCTCCTCTGACTCGACAAAGGTCATTTTTGCCTTCTGTTGAGCCATCCTGGGCCTCTTTGCCTTGGCCTATACAGAAAATGTGGCAGCTCGAACCGAGGTCTCTTCTTTCTCCTTTGGGTACTTCTCTTTACTTCGAAGGATCGGCTATGCTACTATCTCTAGGGGTGATCCTTCATTCTCTTGTCTACTTGGTGTCGACCCCTTAGGCTCTTCTCCTTCTTCAGGCCTGGTGAGGTCCTCTGTATCCTCTGGTCTTATCTACTACTAGAGACCTTCGTCTTGCTCTGTGTCACTCAGGACAATGACAAGGGGCATCGTAGAACTTCTTTCCTTTTTACCCCTAAAAATAGAGGAATCCTCCCCTGCCTTCGGGCTACTCTGTCGAGCATCTGATCGAATCTCCCCCGAAGAGAATACTCATTCGACAGATGTGGGAGAGTTCTTTGGCACTTCTTCTGCCCAATCATTCTGAGTGGCCGCATCCTGTCTTGCTATTCCTCTGTCCTGGAGCATTTGATTTTCCTCCTGTAATTGCTGGACCAGCTGCTCGAGCTGAGCGATTCGTCTATCCCTTTCTTCCAATGCCCTTTTATGTAGGTTCTGGCAATTTTCTAGAATCTGTTGTGCCATCCAACAATCGGTTTTCCATTTGAGCACCTCCTCCAAAGCCACATCTATCTGGTTGTTACTCCTGGAAGTTCCCTCATTCCATGGGCTCTAGTTCATTAATTCTCGAAGGGTTTGGGCGGCAACGTCTACCTTCAGGTCACTTTGTCCTTCATTTATCGAGAAGAATTGTCGTAGATGTTTCCTCCTAGGGATTGGTTCGTCCTCACCACCAACGAGTGGTGCTCCTTCCTCCTCATACTCGGGCATTGGGGAATGCTCTCTGTCCTCTATGTCTTTAGGCACTGGTGACTACTCTACCCCTCCTAGAAAATAGGGCGACGCAAATTACCTGATGTCTGGTATCTCTGCTGTAGGGGATGCTTCGTCTTGCCCTAATTCGGCAACCACATTGTGTTGCTCTATTTGGCTGCCATATCCCTCTGCATTGTGATTCTATCTTTGTGCTTTTGCATGGCGGACCAATGCCGATATCAGCCAATGGTGGGCTAAGGCAGACCCCCTTCTAGTACCAAGACGCTTCATCTTTCAGAGCAGTTGACAAATAGAAGTGTATATTTAATTTCCTCCCATGCACTAGGTGATTGAGGAAGTGCACATGATTAATGTTCAGATGGGTATACTTCCCTATGCATGTGAATAATCAAGCAATCTACTCGAACATATTTTGTGTATTCATGGGGAGACTATTTTTGAGTAACCCCTCCCTATCTATTCACACATTTCCTCTTAGTAGCAGTATTTCAGTGTATAGTTTTAACACTCTGACCTTGTATGCACATTCCCCCATGAGAGGCAATCCAGTCATCTGTGAGATGAACTCAGGGGTGACTAGAATTTCCACCCCTCGTACTTGGGCTGCATCGCCCCTCAAAGATGTGGTGAATTCTCTAGCTTCCTCCATATCCTGGCCCTGACTGAACAGGGTGCAGTATTCGAGCCACACCTTGGCTTTGAATTGGGTCTTCACTGCCCCTATGATTCCATCAGTATCACTAGGTTCATTCTTCTTGATCGCGTGGTTCTTGGACCTTCCTCCCATGGCACCTTCCGGTGCTGTATATTTTTTTCATCCTTCCTTCTTCAGGAAGGCACCCTCTTATAGAAAAGATGCCTAACCCTAGCAGTTATGGAAGGCACTCTTTCATTGGCATGCGTTTTCAGCTATGGGGGGTACCATCTCTATGACAGATGTATTTTTTTAGTACTGCGTATTTATAAATAATTATATAAAAGATTTGATTTAGTATGCACGTACCTGATTCAGCGTTCCAGTTGTCGTGATAGCCACTGATTTGTTGACTTGTGACATGAGGGAGGGGTGTGGTCATTTGATGTCGTTGATTTGTGTGATGCTTCATTCTACCCAAGGCATCCAATAGATGTAAATGTTGTACACGAAAGGCATTCTTTGGTACCTTCCCCATGTGGATGGTGCCCTTGTAGCACCTTTCCAACATTGTCGGTGCTCTTCGTTGAATGAATGTGCCTTCCGATGCTACGAGGTGCCTTTGATTGGTGGGAGGTGCTTTTGCCTGCATGCATATTCCCAATGTGGGGGCGTCGCCTTCTGGTTCGTGCCTTCCCAATGTTGGAAGGTGTTCGTCTTGATGAATGCGCCTTCCTGATGTTGGAAGGCGTATTTAGCTAGATGAATGCGCCTTCCTGATGTTGGAAGGCGTATTCGACTAGCTTTTTTTTTGGTGCCTTCCTACCACGGAAGGAGCCTATATATATATTAATTATTTTATTTTATTTTATTTATTTATTCAATTATTTATTTTTATTTTTTTTGCCTTCTTTTGATGGGCACCTTTCGGATGTAGTAAGGCGCCTTCTTATGGACTTGGCACCTTTTGGATGCAGTAAGGCACCTTCTTTTGGATGGGTGCCTTTCGGATGTAGTAAGGCGCCTTCTTCTGGGCTTGGCGCCTTTCGGATGTAGTAAGGCACCTTCTTCTGGGCTTGGCTCCTTCTGGGTGCAGTAAGGCACCTTCTTCTGGTCTTGGCACCTTTTGGGTGTAGTAAGGTGCCTTCTTCTGGTCTTGGCACCTTTTGGGTGTAGTAAGGCGCCTTATTCTGGTCTTGGAACCTTCTGACTATAGTAAGGCACCTTCTTCTTGTCTTGGCACCTTCTTCTAGACTTGGTGCCTTCTAGGTGTAGTAAGGCACCTTCTTCTAGTCTTGGCACCTTCTGACTACAGTAAGGTGCCTTCTTCTTGTCTTGGAACCTTCTTCTGGATGCAATAAGGCACCTTCTGGATGTAGTAAGGTGTCTTCTTCTGGACTTGGCGCCTTCTTGGTGTAGTAAGGTGCCTTCTTGGTGTAGTAAGGTGCCTTCTTATGGATGGCGATTTGGCTGGAAAAAAGGGTGATCAAGCCTTCCCAGTTTTTCATGCTGCCTAGATTCTACCTATGAGTCGGTGTCAGAATGCTGAGCCAAATCAGGCCTGGTTTCCTAGATACCTATCCCTCATACTGTCAGGTCCTCCACCTACAAAATACAACCAAAAAAGAAATAAAAATAAAGGTAGTTAGATGTGTTCTGTGCCTGTTAGGCCCTGGATTAGGATGCCTGCAGCTTGCATGCGAGTGTCATCCTTGAAAAAACACACATTAAAAAAACTATATTAACTAAAAAATTTGGGTGAGCACTTTCATGCCCACCATTTCACTTGTGAGATTTCGGTCCAGATCTAGCAAGATGGGGTCTCCTCCACGCCTACTCTGGATTCCACCTATAACATTTCAGATGTATTATAGGGGTGTAGTCGGTGGCCATTGACTGTGAACATGGTGTTGCTGCTGTCAATTTTCTTAACACGCACCACCCTGTTCCTAATGAGCTCTGCCACCTCATACGGCCCCATCCACCTCTGCATAAGTTTACCCTTCCTTTCCTAGAACTAGGAATCGTACAACAGTACTAATTCCCCTACCTGGAACTTCTTTAGCTTGATGTGGTTATCATGCCACTTCTTTCTCTACTTCTGTATAATCTTTGTCCTCTATAAAGCATCCAGTCGGATTTCGTCCAGCTGATCTAGCTGGCGAATCCTCTATTTTTGAGCTTCGTCCAAGCTCAAATTTAATTCTGAAGCCGTCCTTAGAGTTTTGATTTCAAACTCGATGGGCATCATCACATTTTTCCCATAGACTAGTTGGAAAGGTGTGCATCCTATGGTGGATTTCCACATGGTGTTGTATGCCCAAACTACCTCCGACAAATGTGTGGCCCAATCTTTCTTGTGTTGCTGCACAGTTTTGGTCAGGATGTTTTCTATCTCCCTGTTTGTCACTTCTACTTGCCCGTTCACCTACGGATGGTAGGGCGTGGTTTTATTGTGTCGAACTCTATACTACTCCATCAGCTCCTCAATCAATTTGGAGGTGAATTAGGGCCCTTGGTCTATTGTTATCTCTCGAGGAACCCCAAATCATGTGAAAATATGGGCAAATAAGAAATCGACGACCATTATTTCCTTTGAGTCCCTTAATGCCTACAATTCCACCCATTTGGTGATGTAATCTGTGCAGACCAGAATAAGCCTCCTTCCCATCGAAGGTGGATTGAATGGTCCCACGAAATCCATGCCCCATTTATCGATAGGTTCCAGATGTACCTGGGGCTGCAAGGGCATTTCATCTTAGTGGGTTGGCCTACCCATCCTCTGGCACTCGTCACACTTGCTGGTATACGCTGCTACATCCTTGAACAGAGTGGGCCAAAAATACCCAGCCTGTAGGATTTTGTAGGTAGTTTGTTTCCCTGCAAAGTGTCCTCCGCATGGCTCATCGTGACATGCCTTGAGCACTTCTAAAAACTCCTGTTCTGCTATGCATCTTATTATAATTTGGTCTCGTCCTATTTTAAATAGGAGACCATCCATCCAAAGGAATGATGCACTCTTCTCTATGACCACCTGCTTTTCTCAATAGGAGAGAGCAGGTGAGGTCCTTTCGATGGCCAAGTAATTGGCTATGTCTACATACCATGGATTTTGTTCACTAATAGTGAACAAATGTTCATCCAGAAACTGATCTTCCACTACTTGATGATCTGCTAGTATCAATCTGGATAGAAAATCTGCCACGACATTTTCCTTGCTCTGTTTATCAAAAATAGCAACAGCCATCTGATAATTCTACCACCAATGACCAACTTGCTCATCAAATACTTGATAGCTGTGTGATCCATATGGACGAAGACCTTGTATCCCGTTATATAGTGGTAGAATTTGTTTATTGCATGGAAAACTACGAGGAATTCTTTTTTTGTCATTGTATAGTTGAGATCTACTCCCACCAAGTTTTTACTGACATAATAGATGGCATAGAATTCTTCGTCGTCTTTTTGCCCGAGGATTGCTCTGATCACACCGTTAGATGCATCGTAGTAAATATGGAACGGTATGGTCCAATTCGGTCCTCTCAAGACTGGTGCAGATATCAATTTTTCTTTCAGCAATTGGAATGCTTCTTCGCAGTCTCCCGTCCAATTGAACTCTACGTCCTTAGAAAGTAGGGTGTGCAGTGGTTTGGCAATCTTACTAAATTTGGCAATAAATTGTTGGTAGTACCCGATTGATCCAAGGAAACTTCTTACCTCCTACGTTCTGGGGCTAGGTAGGTCTCTGATGACCTCGATCTTCCTCTTGTCTACTTTTATTCCTTCCGTAGAGAGGTGGTGTCCCAACATGATGCCTTCCTACATCATCATAAAACATTTTTCATTACTTAGGGACAAATGATTTTCCTTGCTCCTATCGAGCACTCTTTCCAGATTTTTCATTGCCTCTTCGAAGGTTTCTCCATAGGCTGTGAAGTCGTCCATGTATAATTCCACTCTGTCTCCTATCATATCAGAGAATATGCTAAGCACCACCCTTTGAAAGGTGGCCGGTGTGTTGCACAGTCCAAAAGGCAATACCTTATAGGCAAACGTTCCCCATGGACAGGTGAACATTGTTTTATCTTGATCTTCTTCCCCTATCTGGATCTAGTTTTAACCGCTGAAACCGTCCAGAAAGTAGAAGTATTTTCTTCCTAAGAGTGTGTCCAAGACCTGATCAATGAACGAAAGTAGGAAGTGGTCTTTCTTAGTCGCCTTGTTCAATGCTCGGTAGTCCATGCAGATCTTCCATTTCTCGTTCTTTTTGGGGACAACCACTAATGGTGATACCCATTCACTGTCAAAATTTGGATATATGAGTTCGATAACCAAAAGTTTATGCAGTTCTTCTCTGACAATGTCTTTCATTACTGGGTTCATCCTTCTCTATGGCTGTCGACTAGGAGTTGCCTAGTCATCTAAATAAATCTGATGGGTACATATTTATGGGTTGATGTCGTGCATATCTGCGTAGTCCCATGCAAATGTTTGCTGGTGTTTTACCAGAAGCTCTTCCAAATTTTCTAGCTATGTGGGCATCAACCTGTTGTTGACGTTTAATATCCTCCCTAGTCCAATGTGTACTTATCAGATGTGCTGATCTTGGTCACCAGTCAACGGAAATCCAGGTGTGGGGGTGGACGATTCTCCATGGAGAAACTCCACGATAGCACCATCCTTGTCCTCTTCTTCCACGTCCTCCAAGGTCATCATCGGTTGGATTATGGACAACTTTGTAGTTCCATGCTCGGTGATCCTGGGTTCTTCTACCGAGTCCATAGACTGAGCTGGCAGTGAAATGGTCAGCCTTTTGACATTTTTCCCATTGGATATGGTCATTAGCCCATCTTGGCAGCTGATGTAAGCATCAGTTGTTGCCAGCCATGGCCTCCCCAAAATGAGTAGGTAACCGCCCAGCCTAGTCTTGGTTTGCAAAACTAAAAAATCCGTTGGATATTCCCATGCACTGACTGTTACAATCACATCTTCCAGCAACCCTTTTGGTGACACGGTTGATCTATCAGCTAACTATAGCACTGTCATGGTTGGCTTCAGGTTCGTGAGCTGCAACCTCTGCATGGTCTCTTGAGGCATCATGTTGATGGCTGCCCCGAGGTCAACCAATGTGTTGGACAGGGAATGTCCTCCAATTTTTACGGTCAAGACTTGGGTCGCTCGGATCTGCATACTTTGGATGATATGTTTTACCCATCATTAGATCTGCCAGTTTACCCATGACATTGATAGTCTGGGTAGCTTTTCATCTTGGTCTCCTTAGACACATTTCTCTAATTACCCTGGTGTAAATGGGGACATCTCAAATTGCTTGAAATAATGGGATTTTTATCATGATATTCTTCAAGCTCGACAAGATGTCGAATTCTGACTGTGTTGTTTTTCTTTGTTCCTACAGTTGGCTAGGAAATGGAGCCTCCACTCTCTCAAGTGCCTTTCCATCTTCTACCAGAGGTGTCTCCTCTATTTCTTCCTCCTCTTCTACTAGTGGAGGTGTCCCTACCATTTCTTCCTCCTCTTCTACCAGAGGTGGTGTCTCTACTCCTAGCTGCCTACCTGATCTAAGCTTAATATTGTACATATGATACATCTCACCTTCTACATTGTATGTCGACTGATTTACTCTATTGTTCGGGTTTGCTGTCGGTTATGCTGGTAGCTACACAGGTCTCACTATTGGCAATGCTAGTAAGTTCTATTGGATGTGAGCAGGCGCTGCACTCTATGGAGTCTGATTCCACACATTGTGGCCTCTCCACTACTACCCAGGATATGGATATGGCATCCATGGCTGCTAATTTGGGAATGCTACTGGGGGTGCATTCGTCCAGGGTGACAGTCCCCACCACCCCATATTAGGTGGTTAAGGGGGTCATTGGTGCATGTATGACCCTCCCCCATATGATGGCATTTTGATTGGTATATTCCCCATGAGGGGCTATGGCCAACTCTTCCTATTGCCTATGAAGTATGCCTCCATGCTCTCAACCGCTTCCTGGTTACTAGGTAGTTGTGGACAAAATCAAGTTTTATGATTCAGCCTATAAACTGCGCATACTATGACCTTGTTTTTTGGACATGCATTCTTTGCGTGCCTTCCTCTGCATTTTTGGTATAAATAGGCTAATGCTGCGTCATTTTCTTATTTCTTCTTTTCTAATAGCAGCGTATCCATCTGTAGTTCTAGAGATGAGAGAATTTTGCTCTTCAAATCCTCCAGCATGTTGCCTATTTTTGTTTTGGTGACTGAATCAGTCGCATTCATGGTCCTAGCGATGATTTTGCCTCGCCTTCTTGAGTAGTTCTGGCATAATTTCCAGATGTCATCCATAGCATGCTAATAGACATCACCTCTAGAGATCATGTTGAGAGCCTCCAATGAATCATTGGTAAGTCCCCTTAAGAAGATGCTTTTGAGGGACTTATCAGATAGCTTCGAGTGAGGGGACCATTGAAGATTAAAGGTGAATATCTCCTAATACTCCTCGAGAGACTCATCTTCTCTTTGTGTCATGCTCAGGACCTCCTCCTTGGAGTCTCTTGCTCTCCCAAAATCTTGATATTGCTCTAGAAAGAGTGTCTTCATCTGGTCCCAGGTGGTGATGTGTTTGTCTCCTAGACCGATGAACCATCGTAGAGCTGCATCATCTAATGTAGAAGGAAATAATTTCAACTTCTGTGCATTTGATTTGTAATCCACAGACCTGCACAAAACATCAAATTTGAATAAAAATAGGTCAGGGTCCTCAGTCGGGTGTCCTCTGAAGGACGGAAGGTGAGCAGGGGATATGTTTTTCATTTTGGTATCTCCTACTCCCTCCTCTATTGGGAAACTAAAGCCAGATGAGACTTCATCATTATCTACCATTTTTTTAGGAAATGTGGTTTTTAATGCAGTGTTTATGGCCTTTCGATCATTTAAAACTTTCTAAGTCAATGCTCTAAGGTTGTCTGGCGAGATCGTCTGATCCTCCACAACCTTCCACAATAAGGCTTCCTCTAGAGGAGTCCTATTAAACAAGGGATTTATGATGATTCGTTCGTCCCCTTGCTTATGGGATGAGATTGCACTTTGCACAAAGTGCGGTTCCTCACTCCAATGGACTTTTGGTAGGTCATGCGAGTCTAACTCAAATCCAAAATGCTCGGCTGACTCAGGTCCTGATGGATTAGTTCTTATAAAACGACTTTCAGGTCCTCTTCTTCTTGAAGAACTCATACAAGGTTAGATGGAAGGTTTCAAGGTATTGTAAGTAATATAATTAAGATGCTTCCTCGAAAACGATGCCAAAATGTTGCAGGCCAAACAAGGTTAATGGTTTCCTATTTTTGTCACATGCCCGTGCATTTAATTATCGACCCATGGAGCTTCGTAAACTTGCGAAGAGTCGGAATTAGGTTACTACAATACCACTGGATGTGAATATGCTAATCCTATATTTGGGGGGTGTTCTTGAGATGGTTGTCAATCATTCCCGCACTCCTCAATAAATTACGTAAGAAGAACAAAATTAAATCTATAGAAATAAATTATGTATACATTCCTAAAAATGAATATACTGCAAATACTGGAACTAGCAAACTAATGAAAATTCCTATGAAAACAATAAACTAATTAAAATAAATGAACAAAAAGGAAATGGGGAAGAAATATTGGCTTGGAGTGGGCCCAGGCTCCAGCAGCTTCTTCTCGATCGAACATGCGCTTTAGAACTTCTGGAACTATAATATATTTATCAACGTATTACAATCTATCTTCTACAACTATAAATGGATATTTATTAATTATTTCTATATATCTCTCCCTGTATATATTTTAGAATGATCTGCATGTGTTTATATAACACACTTGTAGAGCTTCTATTACAGAAGTGGTTACAAAAATCGATTCTTCCCAGACTAAATTAGAACAGTCTAGTGAATGAAATTGACGTCTGACATTCTATTCTGATCGTGACATGTTCATTTCAATTCATGCTTTGCCTGGAATCAGTAAGAAGTTTGGGTACATTGGTGCTATCTCCAATTTAGCTCTGCATGACATAGAGCTAGAACTGCACCAGCCCCTACCATCCACATCATTCAACTCTAGTCAATGGGTAAAGAATCAGTGGCACCTTTCGGTTGTAGGGAGGCACTTGCCTCCTATTAGCACCTTCTAGATGTGGAGAGGTGCTTGTATTCTATTAGTGCCTTCCGGCTATGGAGGGAGGTGCTTATATTCAGTTGGCACCTTCCAACTACAGGGAGGCGCTTGTATTCAGTTGGAACCTTCCGACTGTAGGGAGGTGCTTGTATTCAGTTGGCACCTTCTGACTGCAGGTAGGCGCTTGTATTCAGTTGGAACATTTCGACTACAGGGAGGTGCTTGTATTCAGTTGGTGCCTTTCAACTGCACGGAGGCACTTGCATTCAGTCAACGCCTTTCGACTGTAGGGAGGCACTTGTATTCAGTTGGCGCATTTCAACTATAGGGAGGCGCTTGTTCTCTTGGCACCTTCTGATTGCAGGGAGGTGCCTATGTTCTCTACATTGACCCCTAATGAAATAAAGTGCCAGGTCCATCAAAAGGACCTCGACCATTCCAAATCTAACTAAATCAACTGCAATTCCACAAAACATACTAAAAGAACACAAATTAGATAACACGCATAATTATATCAAATATCCATATAATTATTCATAAAAGTACGCAATCTTTATTATACAGCCGCATATTGATCAAAGAAATATGTACAAAATATGAGCATTTCTGGTGCTCATCACTAAGGTGTTAATATTTTTCATGGAATTGTTTGAATAGTCCTCAGTAACCATTTAGCTTTTATCAATGATCTAATTTAAATTCTTGTTTTGGGGTTGATTATTTTATTACTCACATGATTCCTATTGGTTAACCGGTGCATATGGAGAATGAGTTGAAGGTTTTGGATAATTTACATGCAATGTATTCTCCTCCACTAAGGAGAAATTATAGCATGATCATATGACCGAGAATATCTTCTTTAGATGGCCATATCTATAACATCCATAACATCTCAAGAAGAAGTTTTTAAATTCAATATTAAAGATCTATTTCCCTTTGCTTGAGGAGATAGTAATGGATTGAGGTCCAAGAACTAAAAAATTCATCCAAACAACAAATTTTGCTTTATTCATGTTAATTTTACTACATAAATTTTGAACTAGTGGTCATCCATATACTAGAATTCACCAATGTCATTACCAATTTTGGTGAATATTTTCTCTCCCTAAAAATCCATAGGGAGCATAAATATTCACTCAGATTGGGAAGCCATTAACTTCTTCTAGAAAGGGGTTGAAACTAGGAGTCCAAGGTCTCATATAGACACCCATTTGTCCAAATAACCAATTATATCTATAATCCATTACCCTATTTCTATCCTCTAAATTAGAAAATAAAACATAAAATAATTTTTTGGGTAGGAGAGATACTTGGAATTTTGTACTGGTCCATCAATATTTAATGTATCCTTCGAGCTCCTCCATGATTTATATTTTGCCCTCGAGTTAACAAATATTTTTTTAGGATTCATGATCAATCATATCCAATCCAAATTCATCCTTCGAAATCCTAATAGAGGGTAGAGGTTCATCCACCTACGAACCTAAATATCCTTGAGAGATATTTCTTCTAACCGAAGAGGCTTTCTCACAGACTAAAGAGATAGTCTGTGAAAAATCCTCTTTCTTTAATGCTTTATTGTACCTAGGTTTTTCATCAATTTTGTTAAGACTATAGATGAATTTATCGCTTTGTTCCATATCTTGACTGCACCTAGGGTTTACACCCATTTCACGAAGACTATAGCCACAAATGAACCTCATTAATTTACTAATTTTAACTCTATATTTAATTTGTTAGAATAAGTAATTATTCTCTGAAGTTATACTAGAATAGACACACTTGAGTTTCCACTCCATAAGTCAGGTTAACTCTCAATGTTTTCTAGATCAGATTTAATGTGTTTTTGTAATTCAACAACTCTCAATAATCAACTTTGTTATTTATACAAAGGTGATTCATGAAATAAATCAATCAAGTATTTGCTTTTCTAACATGGTATCAGAGCCGAATTTCCCTGCCCTATGAGCCTAAGGAGCTTTTCCTCATCAGGGGATTTCCCTCATGGAAATCCTCCCTTCCTTTTTTTTTCCCCTAATGTTTTTCCCGAGGAAGTATGCTCTCCATATTTTTATGGATCAAAAACCAGATGGTAAAAAATATTAGTTTGAGAGGTTTATTTTAGTTTTTAATTGTTTCTTTTCTATTGTTGCAGATCCAGTTGGCTGAGTTGCTCTCTTTTGCTACTCCCTTTTGCCTAACGATGAATGTGACAGTGTAGAAGAGAGTCATTGCATCCCCAAATTGAAGTGCTCGGACAAAGCTATACATTATTTTCTATGCACGTTGAAGCTGAAGCTGCACCTATGATGGAAGGAGAATTATTTTGAGATCGAGGGCATGCTAGATATACATCCCTTGTCTCAAGATTCAATAGTTGGAGAAAGAAGAAAATTTTTGTGTGGAGTTGCTGGTTTTCTGTTGATGAAGAAATCAGTGATGTGGTTGTGGAGATTCCCTTTTTGGTTTTAGAGGATGCTCTGTGTGACAATGAAAGGAGTGCTAAGTTTTGTGTTGTCCTAGCGAAGAATATGGTGCTGAAGACTCCAAGAAAGTCAATATTTGCAGCATTTCAAGAAAGGCAACAAATTTTAAATGATTCAGAGTTTTATTATTTGTAATGTCTGCTTGAAATGCTCTTATTGTTTCGAGGCTGCTATGTCATCACTTGCTTGGGTGTCATCATAGTCTGATAGGTAAGGGTTATTCCCAAGATTGTGGTCCATGAATTTTTTTTTGAGATTGTTGTTTCAGCCTGACTCCGTCCCCACCGAGCTAGTTCTGGACTTGCTGATATTGGAGAAGTTTTCTAGCAGAATATGCCCACTACAGAAATACAGATATTTGATGGTGGAGATTTGCTAGCATCTTTCCAATTATTATGGATGGTTTCATCTTAGATTTAAAATATGTGGCCCTCACATTATCAAAATCAGTCACTGATGGAAGCCTCAAAAGACTCGCTACCATCCCATTAAATTTTTTTTTGCAGTTTGTGGCGTTCATGGTGCTAACTGCTTCCTTTAATTTTAGATCTATCCTTTGCATGTTTTTTTGTGTGACTAGATCTAGCTGGATTAAAAAAAAAAAATACTTACACTCAAATCCCCGTAGCGATGTCAAGTTGGAGTTGGAGAACTGTTAACTATGGATTTCTTAAAAACAAAAATCAACTTGGATTTAACAGCAACCATCCAAAGACATGCCTTTTCTTTATTTCTTTTTGATAGATGGTTTTTTCCCATGGGATTTTACCATATATTCAAAAAGAATCATTACACATGAGTACCTCATCAGGCCCTATTGTTAGGACAATCTCCACCATCCGAAGACATGCCTCTTTATTTTTCTGATAGATGGTTTTTTCCCATGTGGTTTTACCATCTCATCAAATAATATCATTGTACATGAGTGCCTAATCAGGCCAAGTTGTTGGGACTCTTTATTTTTATGAGGACAATCTTTGCCATCCGAATACATGCCTCTATCTTTGATATTTTCTTGTGTCAGATGGTTTTTCCATAAGGGGTTTCTTCACCATCTATATATTGTAAATGAGTACCTCATCAGGCTATGTTGCCAGGACTTATCCTCATTTTTTGTATTAAGAGGACAATATTCACCATCCAAAGACAAACCTCTTCCTTATTCCTTTTTTTATTGATGGTTTTTCCCATGGGGTTTTTACCATATCTTTAGAAAAGAAACCATTGTACATGAGTACCTCATTAGGCCATGTTGTAGAGACTCATTTTTATAATACACCCATAGTATCACTTAAGGGGGGGTGTTAGAATAAGTAATTATTCTCTTAAGTTCTACTAGGATAGATACGCTTGAGTTTACACTCCTCCATGAGTCAGGTGACCTCTTAGTGTTGTCTAGATCAGATTTGATGAGTTGTAATCCAACAACTCTCAATAATCAACTTTTTTATTTATACAAAGGTAATCCATGAAATAAATCAATCAAGTATTTTCTTTTCTAACATAATTATTTATGAGAATATAATAATTTTTTTGCATAACATTATCCCACTCGAGACATCCCTTCAATTTTTTTTTAAAATATCTACCATTATTGATGTTAGTCAACAAAGTATGACTAGAGGAATTCCAAATATATTTTTTATCTAGTGTAGGTGTTACATCCTAAAGAAGAGATTGATCCCAATTAGGCATAAGTGATTTATAAGAGGAGGAACAAGTGGTGAGAATACGCCATGGGAAGAAATATTAAATATTGAAGGCCTCATTGAATCATCATAATTTAAAGTTATATGGATGACTATATCAAAATAAAAATAAGTATCAACCAAATAAGAATAAGCAACCAAATAGTTGGAAGATAAACATCCAAGAATGAAGAAGGAATAATACTTTAGTTGAAAGAATAAATAAAAATACAAGGATGTGTATAGATAACAAAAAAATGCAAATGTGTTTGAAATAAATGAAAAAAGAGATTCAAAAGGGGTCCACAATATCTTGATGAAGAGATATCATCAAACTTGAGTCATGTTTAATAATGATAACTTGGATATTTGGATCATAGATTTAATATACCTTTAGTGTTTGGTTATATTCCATTAGAATGCATATATTGTTAGTAATATTATATAATGTGTTATCATGAAGTACCTTAGAGTACTATTGTAAATATTTAGTTGAGGGAGTGAGTTTAATATTTATATAAAGTAGGTATCAAGTGTGGAAGTACATAGTCATAAGTGTTAGATGTCAAGCATTAAAGTGAAGAGTCATATGAGATGTGTCAATATGTAAAGTGGGGTTATATAATCATGACAAGTCTTGTCATAATATCAGGTCTGTGAAAGGTTGCATATACCATGAGTTTGAGGAGAGCAATAGTTAAGAGTATTCAAGAGTCATTTTGTAAAGTGATATACTATAAATAATGCTCAATGAAATCTAATCTGTTTGTAATATTTTTTGGAAAGTAATAAAATGTATTTTATATTGTGAATAATACTTTTATTATCTATGGATGTGATTTTTTATGAGTAATATTTGATCTTGGAATATAATTTTTTTTATCTTGGAATATTTACTTGTGAGATAATCTAACATATTTTCCATGAGTGGTATTAGAGTTTCTTGGATGAGCAACAAATACATTTGACATTTACCAAGGATAAGTGTTAATTAAGGTGATCTATTTTTCGGTTATTTGAATGAATAATTTTAAGGCATGTATCTTATTTATTTGCTAGAGTTATAAGCTATGTCTTAATTTATTAAAGTGCTCTTTTGGAGATAGAAGGGATGATTTAATATTGGAGGAAATTAAATTTTAAATTTGAGAAATCTAAAGCTGGAAATTGGTTAAATGATGCAGGAGCATCCGGTGGCAGCAGAGCAATCTTGCATCAACAATTTTTTTTTTCCAAGTGTTAGCTTTGATGTCGCGATATCGCGACATGTCGCGATATCGCGACATGTCGCGTTTTCGCGACTCAGGAAGGAGAGAGAAGGCATGGAGCCAAAAGTGTCACGATTTCGTGACATGTCACGAAATCACGACCAGAAGATGGGAGAAGGCGCAAGGGAGGAAAAGTGTCACGATATCACGACATGTCGCATTTTCATGACCAAGGGACGAGAAGAGGCGTAGGAGCAGAAAGTGTCGCGATATCGCGACATGTCGCATTATCACGACAAAAGGACGAAGCAAGGCGTAGGAGTGAAAAATGTCACGATTTCATGACATGTCATGAAATCATGACCGAAAGAATGCAGAAAGGGCCAGAGGAGAAAATGTCATGATTTCATGACATGTCACGAAATCGTGACCGAAGGAGCAGAAAAGGAAGCAAGGAAGAAAATTGTCGCGATATCGTGACATGTCACGATTTCGTGACCCAAAGCAGAGAGCGAAGACAGAAGGCAAAGCTGTCATGATATCGTGACATGTCATGATTTCGTGACCCGTAAAGGCGAGAAGAAGGCAGAGAGCAAGATGTCACGATATCGTGACATGTCATGATTTCGTGACCGAGAAGGAAGAAAGAAGAACCGGAAGGGAAGATGTCACGATATCGTGACATGTCACGATATCGCGACCCATCGAAGAAGAAGACAGTGAGAAAGAAAAATGTCGTGATATCGTGACATGTCGTGACATCGCGACCTGAAGGAGGGGAAGGCCGAGAGAAAGAAAAATGTCATGATATCATGACCCGAAGGAAAGAAATGTTGCAAGGAAGGAAAAATGTCGTGATATCATGACCCGAAGGAAAGAAATGTTGCAGGGAAGGAAAATGTCGCGATATCATGACCCGAAGGAAAGAAATGTTGCAAGGAAGGAAAATGTCGCGATATCGCGACATGTCGTGATATCGTGACCCGAAGGAGAGAAGGGCAGCAAGCAAGAAAAATGTCATGATATCGTGACATGTCGCGATATCGCGACATACTGCTGGTTCTCTATTCAAAAAATCCTGCATTCCTAGATGGTGTTTTTCGAGGTGGTCAGGGCCTCATTAATGCATGATTTCTTGCCCAGTAAGCTCACTGAGCATGGTGGCCATTCGAAGACTGAGCCCAAAAGTCAGATGGCTCATCAATGCATGTATCCACGGCCAACCCGATGGCAGTTGCCAGTTAGGGAAAGATGTAAAGGTTCAGTCAGGAGGATGTATTTTGGGGCAGGTGGGTCATTAATGGCCTAGAGGGTCGAAACCTCGAAAGAGGCCCAGACATGGTTATAGAAACAGGGAGTGCATCAAGGAAGGGGGGGCTGGAAATGAGAAACTATGCCTGTTGGCTAGAATTGTAAATTTGCTTTTGTAAGTTTAATGAAAGAAAAAGCTTGAGTGATTCTCTAAGTTACTGTGTTCCTGTGTTATTCATTCCCTGTGTTACTGTGTCCCCATCAAGTGGTATCAGAGCGGGAGTTCCTGAGTGTGTGAGCAGATCGCCGAAAGTGAGGCAGCTTGCACCAGGATCTATGGAAGGGTTGTGAGAAGAGAGTGAAGCAAAATGCCTCCATGAAGAAACCGTGGTGGTGGAAGAAACATGGTGCCAACAGAAGATTTTAGAGCTTTGCAGAGGCAAGTTCAGGCCCTGCAAGAGGAGCTGCATAGAGGACTTGAGCCTCGAGGGGAAGAAGGAAGTGAAGATGAAGTTGATGAAGAAGAGGACCAGTTTGAGGAAGAAGAAGAGGCTGTAGATCCTGCACAAGCCAGGTTATACAGAGCCATCTCTCAGATTGGGAAGAGACCGAAGATGGAGGTTTCTACGTATTCTAGAAATCTTGATCCAGAGGAGTTGATTGACTGGATCAATGATTTGGAAGAATACTTTGAGTATGAAGAGGTTGAAGATCCTAATAGGGTCAAGTTTGCTAAGACCAAGCTGAAGGGTCATGCCAGCATATGGTGGAAGGGAGTACAACTGGAAAGAAACAGAAGAGGAAAGGAGAGAATAACCAGGTGGGATAGAATGCTGGAAAAGTTAAAGAGGCAGTTCATCCTAGCTGACTATGAGATGGATCTGCTAAAGAAAATGCAAGGTTTGAAGCAGGCCAGCAAGTCTGTTAAAGAATACACAGAGGAGTTTTACAAGATTGTAATCAGAATAGGCCATTCAGAGGCCAGCAAGGAGAAGGTAGCCCATTATATTAATGGGTTACGAGCAAGTATTCAAGAAGAGTTAAGCCTAGTCAGGATGACCACCATAGAGGATGCTTACCAGTTTGCCTTGAAGGTTGAAGAGAAGCTGAATAGGAGGTTTGAGAGCAAGCAAAGAGGAAGAGGTCATGGTGGAAGAACTGGTGGAAGGACCAGTGGAGAAAATTATAAAGATCAAAAGAAGGCTGGTGAGACCAGTAATACCCAAGAGCAGAAGGAAGGAAGCACCTACCAACCCCGTAATCAGAACAATGGTTACCCAAGAGGGAGAGGTAGATTTGGACATGGATTTGGAAGAGGAGGATTTCGTGGAACCTGTTTCCACTGTGGTGAAGAAGGACATCGAGCATTTGAGTGTCCACAACACCAAGAAAGGATGAATAAGAAACCTGAGGGTCCTGCCAAAGCTGTTGTAGCAGATGAAGGTGCTAAATCAGAACATTCTGAGGAGGCAGAGAGAGGAGAAGTTATGGTCACTAGGAGGACCCTGTTAAATGAGGAGAAAGGATCAGACCAGAGGAGGAGCCTGTTTCGCACAAGGTGCAGAAGTTCGGGTAAGGTCTGCAATATTATCATAGATAATGGTAGTATTGATAACTTGGTTTCAGAAGAAATGGTTGCCAAGTTATAGTTAAAAAGGAGAAGACACCCGCATCCATACCGGATTGCGTGGTTATAGAAGGACCATAGAGTTTTGGTCAGTGAACAATGTTCAATGAAGTTCAATATTGGGAATTACTGTGATGAGGTCCTGTGTGACATCCTGCCCATGGATGCTTGCCATTTGCTGTTGGGAAGGCCATGGTAGTTTGACCGGTGTGCAGTACATGATGGTCGTGCAAACACCTACTCAGTGACGAAGAATGGAGTGCACCATAAGCTGAAGCCCTTGAAGGAGGCGGAAGAAAAGGTATGCAGCAGTGCTAGAATTTGTTTAGTTGAAGGAGGAAATTTTTTGAATAGTTTAAAGCATGAGCATATGTGCTATGCATTAGTTCCTAGAGTTAGGAAGGAAGAATGCAAGGATACCCCTGTAGAAGTCTTAGGGATGTTAGAGGAATTTCCAGACATTATATTTGATAATGTGCCTAAGGGTTTACCACCAGTGAGGAAGATCAGTCACCACATAGATTTGGTACCAGGATCTAGTTTACCCAATAAGGCAACACATAGAATGACTCCTACAGAAACTGAAGAGCTGAACAGACAAGTCCAAGAACTGCTGGAGAAGGGACTGATTCGGGAGAGTTTGAGTCCATGTGCAGTACCTACAGTACTAGCACCAAAGAAATATGGAGAGTGGAGAATGTGTACAGACTCTCGAGCTATTAACAAAATCACCATAAAGTACAGATTTCCATTGCCAAGGATGGATGACATTATGGACTATTTGAGTGGAGCTAAGTACTTCACCAAGATTGATCTGAAGAGTGGTTATCACCAGATTCATGTTAGAGAAGGAGATGAGTGGAAGACAACCTTCAAGACCAGAGAAGGTTTGTATGAATGGTTGGTCATGCCATTTGGGCTGACCAATGCACCAAGCACATTCATGCGGTTGATGAATGAGGTATTGAAAGAGTTCTTAGGCAAATTTGTTATTGTCTATTTGGATGATATTCTAATATTTAGCAGAACCCTGGAAGAGCATCTGATGCATATCAGAAGGGTTTTTGAGAAGCTGCGGGAGGAGCAGTTGTTGATTAATCTGAAGAAATGTAATTTCGTGAAGAAGGAGTTAGTGTACCTGGGATTTGTCATCTCAGTCGGAGGTCTAAAAATGGACCCAAAAAAAGTAAGAGCTATCATTGAATGGCCTACTCCGAGAAGCACGACTGAGGTAAGATCATTTCATGGTCTAGCAAGTTTTTACAGGAAATTCATTAGGAATTTTAGCAGTATTTGTGCACCCCTTACAGAAACAATGAGAGGGAATAAGAAAGAATTTAAGTGGACCTTAGGAGCAGATAAGAGCTTTGATATGTTGAAAAGGAAGGTTACAGAACAACCTATTTTGGCACTTCTAGATTTTAATAAGGTATTTTAGGTAGACTGTGATGCTAGTGGTAGTGCCATAGGAGTTGTTTTGAGCCAAGAAGGTAAACCTGTTGCTTACTTTAGTGAGAAACTCAATGATGCCAGAAAGAAGTATTCAGTTTATGATCAAGAGTTTTATGCTATAGTTCAGGCTCTAAAGAAGTGGCGACATTACTTGTTGCCAAAAGAGTTTGTTCTATTTACTGATCATCAGGCCTTACAGTATATTAATAGCCAAGGGAAGCTAAATCAGAGGCACCTAAAGTGGGTTGAGTTTCTACAGAGTTATACCTTTGTGTTGAAGCACAGGAGTGGAAAGTCCAACAGAGTTGCAGATGCCTTAAGCAGAAGGTAGTGTTTGTTGATGAAAATGAAGGTGGAAGTGGTAGGATTTGATGAACTAAAGGGTTTGTACCCTGAAGATCCTGATTTTGTAGAAGCCTGGAAGGCTTGCTTGGCACCTGTTACTTTGGACAGGACCAAGTGGCTGGATTTCCTGATCCAATATGGGATGTTGTTCAAAGGAGGTCAATTATGCATTCCACGAAGTTCAATGAGGGAGAATATGATAAAGGAGAAGCATAGTGGAGGACTAGCTGGACATTTTGGTCGAGATAAGACCATTGCCCTTGTTAGTGAAAACTACCATTGGCCACAGTTGTAGCAAGATGTGACTAAATTTGTGCAGGGCTGTAGAGTCTGTCAGATGGCTAAGGGAGTGAGACAAAATACAAGATTGTATCAGCCATTACCTATGCCAGAGAGGCCATGGGAGGACATCAGTATGGATTTTGTTCTCGGCCTACCAAGGACACAACGAGGGAGTGACTCCATTTTTGTTGTGGTGGACAGGTTTTTGAAGATGGCTCATTTTATTCCATGTCAAAAAATGAGTGATGCAGTTCATATTGCAGGCTTGTTTTTCAAGGAGGTGGTACGCCTTCATGGTCTACCCAAGAGTATAGTATCTGACAGAGATACCAAATTTGTGGGTTATTTCTGGAAGACTTTGTGGAAGCAGCTGAAAATGGATTTGAAGTTCAGTTCTGCATACCATCCGTAGACTGATGGGAAAACAGAGGTGGTGAATAGAAGTTTGGGTAATCTCCTAAGATGCCTGGTGGGAGATAAGCCCAAAGGATGGGATTTGATTTTGCCACAAGCAGAATTTGCTTACAACAATTCCATCAACAGAAGTACTGGTAAATCCCCATTCCAGATTGTGTATGGGAACAACCCAAGGCATGCTTCTGAATTGAGAACGATGGGTAAAGGAGAAAAGAGTAGTGCTGAGGCTGAAGATTTTGTAGAGCACATGAAGAGTTTACATGAAGAGGTAAAGCAACATATCAGTAAGATGAGTACTCAGTACAAAGCCAAAGCCGATCAGAAGCGGCATTTCAAGGAGTTCCAAGTGGGAGATGAGGTCATGGTTCACTTGAGAAAGGAAAGGTTTCCTAGCAAAACCTACAACAAGCTGAAGATGAAGAGGTTTGGACCATGCAGGATCATAGGTAAAAGAGATTCGAGAAATGCCTATGAAGTAGAACTGCCAAGCGAGTTGAATATCTCACCTATTTTTAATATTTTAGACTTGGTAGAATACCATGAAGGAGGTAATAGTGAGACACCAAGAACAGATTTGTGGGATATTCCAACATCTACTGCAGCAATAGACAAGATCGAGGAAATACTAGACACTCGAGCAGGCAGAAGTACCAAGAACAGGCAGTATTCTGAATACCTAGTCAAATGGAAGGATAGGCCTATCGAAGATGCAACTTGGTTGTCAAAAGAAGAGGTCGACCACTTGAGTCTTCCTCCAATAGCACAGAAGTGAAGGACACTTCTCAATCCACCTCGGGTGTCTGATGCAGGAGCATCCGATGGTAGCAGAGCAATCTTGCATCAACAATTTTTTTTCCAAGTGTTAGCTTTGATGTCGCGATATCGCGACATGTCACGTTTTCATGACTCAGGAAGGAGAGAGAAGGCACGGAGCCAAAAGTGTCATGATTTCATGACATGTCACGAAATCATGACCAGAAGATGGGAGAAGGCGCAAGGGAGGAAAAGTGTCGCGATATCGCGACATGTCACATTTTCGTGACCAAGGGACGAGAAGAGGCGCAGGAGCAGAAAGTGTCACGATATCGCGACATGTCGCATTATCATGACAAAAGGACGAAGCAAGGCGCAGGAGTGAAAAATGTCACGATTTCATGACATGTCATGAAATCGTGATCGAAAGAACGCAGAAAAGGCCAGAGGAGAAAATGTCATGATTTCGTGACATGTCACACGAAAAAGATTTCATGACATGTCACGAAATCGCGACCGAAGGAGCAGAAAAGGAAGCAAGGAAGAAAACTATCACGATATCGTGACATGTCACGATTTCGTGACCCGAAGTAGAGAGCGAAGACAGAAGGCAAAGTTGTCATGATATCATGACATGTCACGATTTCATGACCCATAAAGGCGAGAAGAAGGTAGAGAGCAAGATGTCATGATATCGTGACATGTCACAATTTCACGACCGAGAAGGAAGAAAGAAGAACCAGAAGGGAAGATGTCACATGTCACGATATCGCGACCCATCGAAGAAGAAGACAACGAGAAAGAAAAATGTCATGATATCGCGACATGTCGCGACATCGCGACCTGAAGGAGGGGAAGGCCGAGAGAAAGAAAAATGTCACGATATCACGACATGTCACGATATCGTGACCCGAAGGAAAGAAATGTTGCAAGAAAGAAAAATGTCACGATATCGTGACCCAAAGGAAAGAAATGCTACAAGGAAGGAAAAATGTCACGATATCATGACCCGAAGGAAAGAAATGTTGCAAGGAAGGAAAATGTCATGATATCACGACATGTCGTGATATCGTGACCCGAAGGAGAGAAGGGCAGCAAGCAAGAAAAATGTCACGATATCGTGACATGTCACGATATCGTGACATACTACTGGTTCTCTGTTTGAAAAATCTTGCATTCCCAGATGGTGTTTTCCGAGGTGGTTAGGGCCTCATTAATGCATGATTTCTTGCCCAGTAAGCTCGTTGAGCATGGTGGCCATTCGAAGACTGAGCCCAGAAGTCAGATGGCTCATCAATGCATGTATCCATGGCCAACCCGGTGGTAGTTGCCAGTTAGGGAAAGATGTAAAGGTTCAGTCAGGAGGATGTATTTTGGGGCAGGTGGGTCATTAATGGCCTAGAGGGTCGGAACCTCGAAAGAGGCCCAGACATGGTTATAGAAACAGGGAGTGCATCAAGGAAGGGGGGCTAGAAACGAGAAACTACACCTGTTGGCTAGAATTGTAAATTTTCTTTTGTAAGTTTAATGAAAGAAAAAAGCTTGAGTGATTCTCTAAGTTACTATGTTCCTGTGTTATTCATTCCCTTTGTTACTGTGTCCCCATCATTAAACATGAAAAATCTTAAAGAAAGGATTAACACAAATTCAATAAGGAACTATTGTATATTGAATTAGGGTCAAGCAAACATATGATGTGCAATAGACAATGGTTTTTTAGCTAGATTAAATCACAATATTGAAGCATAAAATATCTAACTAATATGAATCAACATAACAATCATGAAATAAAAACAATATCTCAATAATACTCATAATATTATTGAAGAAATATAAAAGATTTTTGTTACAATGTTTTTTATATTTCTTGATACAATACACAGGGTATTTTCTCCATAATATAACCTGACAAGTGAGCTTTTAATACTTTGGCTATTGATCTCCTCACATATATAGGAGATGCATCCTTTCCTATTCTTCACATATGATAAACCTCTCATGTCTCTTGACTTTACATCTTGTGACTCCTCACTTGTATACTTGATACCTAAACATATGACTCTTGATTTATATGACTCTTGTGACTCCTCACTTTGTACTATCCTCCTAAGAATAAAAAGTTATATACTTATAATATTAAAATCCCAACAAAACTAAAGCATACAAAGTTAGGATAGTACAAAAAGGAACATAGAAATTAGAAACATTACATATTTTAATTATTTTTTAAGAACATTAACATTTTCTCCTCAACAATTGGGTTGGGTGGCAGGACCTTATACTTTAGGCTTACCAATACCTCCATTGATTACTTCATGGGAGAGAATTTGAAGCACTTTAATTATATCACCATCCTTTCAATCCCTTAGTGGCCTGCAAACAAAATAATTCTTACTAACACAAAGTTTAACAATCTAGTATACCACTGCTTTACTTTTGCTATAATTTTGGACCATATAATATCCCAAGGCCACATATAATAAATTCAAATATAAGAATATTGGACCATGTATAATTTTGAAGAAGATGAATGATAATACCTATGAAGTGGAGTTATCTATTAATTTTTATATTTCACTAGTTTTTAATTTTATATATTTGTATGAATTTCATGGGAATGAAGATGAAGTTGAAGCAAAAAAGGACATAAACTAGGAGCAAAAAATACCTAGGAAGAAAAAAAAGCTATGCAAGTACTTGATAAGAAGATAATTAGTACTAGGTAAGGAAACTACAACAAATACTTGGTACAATGAGAAGGTTTACAGTAGGAATATAATACTTGGATTTCAAATAAGGAAATAAAAACTATTGATAGCAGAAAGTTGCAAAATTTTGATCAAAGAAACTTGTAGGAGTAGAGTTATTTTCAACTAGGGAGAATGATGTAGGAGCCTACTTAAGGTTTCTTTGGGGGTATATATTCCCTTGGTATCGCATTGTAAAAGGGATGAAATCCAAGAATAAAAAATAAAACATTTATCGATTTATTGCCATTTAATGCAATTTTTATATGATTGGAGGTTCTTGTTATGACCTCTTGCAACTGGATTTACACCAAGCACGCACATTGATTCAACAAAATGTTTGGAATCTTCATTTTTTTTAACTATACATTTTTAGTGATAATTTTATTTTATTTTATTTTTTTAATGTAACCAACAATTAAATTTAATAAAAATAAAAACATTTAAACCTTTTCTCAATATAATCCATATTATAAGCATAATTTATTTTTAAAAAATTAAACATACTAAAAAAATAAAATAAAAATAAAAATAGTGATCAATATCTATTTATTCTGTATTTATTTATAAGTAGATATAAAGCATGATAATACATGAGTGTAATATAAGATACTAATGTGAAAATTGGATAGGATAGGGAAATATTGTTGATGTCTCAAAGAGCTAAGCTTACATTAACACTTCATGTAAGGCTTAGGTCTGAAACCCACACACCACTTACTGTACCACTCGCATGACTCAAAATGAACACTACCCATCCAACTCCATGTCTAGTGCTTCATATAATATACAATTATTTCATTACTTTTCCTTTTTAAATTTCTATTTCTCCAATGCATATGTAATCTCCAACTACTGTACACTCAAACCTAGTCAAGGAAATTCATCTAAAAGGAACGTTAAAATCCAAGCACATCCTTTCAAGCAAGCTAGCAATATTGTTCCAAAATGAATTGAAGGATTGGCCATTCCTAGATTTTTAAATATTCATATTCTTAAGCTTGCCATTATATTTCAAGTTTATTCCATTAAAATGAAACATAATATCCACTAATATATTTCAATTCTATTCCATTAAAATAAAATATAATATCCACTACTATATTTCAAGTCTATTCTATTAAAATGAAACATAATATCCACTACTATAATTCAAGTCTATTACTATATTTCAAGTTTATTCCAATAAAATGAAACATAATATTCACTACTATAATTCAAGTCTATTCCTTTAAAATGAAACATAATATCCACTACTATATTTCAAGTCTATTTCATTAAAATGAAACATAATATCCACTACTATATTTCAAATCTATTCCTTTAAAATGAAATATAATATCCACTACTATATTTCAAGTCTATTCCATTAAAATAAAACATAATATCCACTACTATATTTCAATTCTATTCCATTAAAATGAAACATAATATCCACTACTATATTTTAAGTCTATTCTATTAAAATAAAACATAATATCCACTACTATATTTCAAGTCTATTCTATTAAAATGAAACATAATATCTGCTACTATATTTCAAGTCTATTCCTTTAAAATGAAACATAATATGTACTACTATATTTCAAGTCTATTCCATTAAAATGAAACATAATATCCACTGCTATATTTCAAGTTTATTCCTTTAAAATGAAACATAATATCCACTACTATATTTCAAGTCTATTCTATTAAATAAAACATAATATCCACTACTATATTTCAAGTCTATTCCATTAAAATGAAACATAATATCCACTACTATATTTCAATTCTATTCCTTTAAAATGAAACATAATATCCACTACTATATATCAAGCATATTCCTTTAAATTAAACATAATATCCACTACTATATTTCAATTCTATTCTATTAAAATGAAACATAATATCCGCTACTATATTTCAAGTTTATTTCTTTAAAATCAAATATAATATCCACTACTATATTTCAAATATATTCCTTTAAAATGAAACATAATATCCAATACTATATTCCTGTTTATTCTAGTAAAATGAAACATAATATCTACTACTATATTCATCTTTAATATATTTTTCTATTATTAAAACCAATTGAAATATATTCATCTCTAATATATTTCCCCATCATTAAATACAAATGACATATATTCGTCACTAATATATTCCTCTAGCAGTTAATCCAAATAAAATATATTCATCACTAACATACTATTGCATTTTCAAATTCAAGTTATGATATAACCCAAAACCTATCTATCTAAGGAGGGATACCCCTTTATTTTTCAAACTCCAATAATCCTTTATTTAGTCATTAAAAAGAACCTGTGGTCAAACTAACTTCTAAGAATTCATTTGCTCTATCTAACCCTTAATCTAAGATTTTGGAATTCTATAAGGGGATTAATTTATTGACCTTACCAAGCTGTAAAATGGAGCATCGATCAGAGTCAGGTTAAAACCAACACGATGAGAGATGACTTGCACAAGTTAACCCATATGAATTATGGGTCTATATAGAGTAGTAATTTAGGTGTACCTAACACATGTTATTAGTGTTAATGTCCAACAATCGTGGCCTCCATGCAGAGCCATTTGAATAACACAAGCTTATACTGAGAGGGGGTGTGAAAAATAAAAGACCACTTTTTACTTTCTTTTCAAATCAATATAAATTAATGTCCTTAATTGCAATAATCAAATATAACAATGTGCTTTAATAACTCATATAGCAGTAGTAAGTAAGAGCACAAGTCACCACACATAATTGAGACATAATATTTAACGTGGTTGCCCCAATGTGGGGTACTCCACTAGATAATCTCCTTATAATATTTCACACAAAAATAAGGATCCTTATCCAATACAATGATTTCGTTGATCTAATCAAATCTAGGAAATAACAAGTTCACATAGAACTTGTCCAAATATGAATAACAAGCTCACACAGAACTTGTCCAAAACTGAATAACAAGCTCACACATAAATTTTCCAAAACTGCTCCAACAAGCTCACCAAGAACTTGTCCAAATCTACTCTAGCAAGCTCACCAAGAACTTTCCCAAAATCTGCTCCAACAAGCTCACCAAGAACTTGTTCAAATATGCTCTAGCAAGCTCACCAAGAACTTTCCCAAATTTGCTCTAGCAAGCTCACCAATAACTTGCTCAAATCTATCCACAAATATGTCCCGAAAATATCCACAAAGCTACCCACAAATCTGTCCCAAAACTGTCCACAAAGCTATCCCAAAATTGTCCACAAACCATCCACAAATGTTGTCCCCAAACTATCAACAAAGGCTATCCCAAAACTTTCTACAAAGGCCTTCTCAAAGAATCAATCAATCATGCTCAAGTAGCACTCAAATCTCATCCACAAATATATCAAGGCAAAGCTCAAAGATGAACTCAACAACGAATGGAAATGTACTCTTCAATGGATTACAACAATGATCTACAATGATCTCAACTCAAATCAACTCAAATAAACTCATAGAATCATAAATATAATTTTTAGAGACTCAATATGTTCTAAGCTCAATCTCAACTCAACTCAACTCAAATCAATCTCAACTCAAATCAAGTCAACTCATAAAAGCATAAAGAGAATTGTTAGAGACTCAATATGTTCTAATCTCAATCTCAACTCAAATCAAAATTATGTAATATTTTTTTTCATGGAACTTGACCAATCACCTCACATAATCACTTGAATAGGCTCAATCAAATCAAATCAACCAATCACCATAAGGGACTACTATTTATCACAAAAACCATAGTCCAAGCATGTATCAACCAACTCAAATATTTCCAAAAATGCTCAACCACAAATCTCACATAACAATGATACTCGTGTTCTTTTCAAGTTCTTTTACAACCAATTGGCTTCAATGACTATGCTTATAAAACAAGGTTTAAACACAACTCTCAAACTAGAAAATATTAAAGCATTAAACCAATCACTTTCAAAAAGGAAACCACAATCAATCGTTTTCATTCCTATGATATTTCAGAAAACAACCACCATAAAAAAACAATAGGAGAATGTGCCCATACCTTTTTTATGCCAATAATTTTTCCACAAAATCTTCCACACTAAATACAACTTTCCTTTCCAATATCAATAAGGGTTAGTGGACTTCAAATAATAATCACAAGATAAGCGTAACTCAATTTACACCTTTTTACTCCAACTTAATAAACACATCCACCAAAGTCCTTTCTAATAAAAACCCTTATCAAAAATAATAATCAACAAGGCTCTCAAAAATATTTTATAACAACTCCTTATTTCTCCTAAATCTTAATTTTTTAATTTCATGAATATCAAATTAAATCAACAACTCATCCACCTCTGAAATAATAATCATAGCCCTTATAAAAATAAATTTTAATTAAAAACTTTAATTATTCCTTAACCACATTATAACTCCATCCGAGGGCATCGATGAAATTAATTATAGTAAAACATAATTACCTCCTCAAGGGGATTCAAACCCCCAACTTGCACACACTGCGAAAACCTTAGCTGTGGTTAAGGTTGCTGCATGAGCTAGCCACTCGTTCGAGAGGGAAAGGCACGACGTGCCTTAAGTCCTTCCTCCCTTCCATGCAAAACAAAAGCGCTTCAAGCACTTTCCTTCCAATGCCTTTGACTACAGTCAAGGACATTCGAACCTTGACGTAAAGCATTACCACACACCTTAACAAAAAGACAATTGCCAATGCACCACTCTACCCACAATGTCTTGAGATTTCGACCAACCTTGAATTTATTCATTGTCTCCCTTTTCAAAATCATTTTCTGACAAGGTCTCCTTGGATGCTAGCCAATGATTGACACGAGCAAGGATGAATTTCAAATAAACCTTAGGATCCCCCTTTTATAGTCTTCTCCTCATTTTCGATGATGTCAGCACAGTAATGATTTCCCTCTTTCTTTAGACGTCGGTGCTAACTTTAATTTTAATTTTAAATAATTAAAATTTAAACTAAATATTTAAAATTAAATATCTCCATCACCGGGGCACATTTTTCGATGAAACGAAAGGCCAAATTGGGTTTTAAGAAAAACCTATTTCAAATCTGCCATCCATGGTTTTAAATAAAACCTTTTATTTTACCTGCCTTGGTTTTCACAAAAATCCTATATTTATCCATGCTTTCCAGGATATCATTTTCCCATCAAAACTCAATGTGATCCATATGACATCAATGATTCATGTGACATCAATGACAACATAAAATAAATAAAATTGCCAACAATCTCTCCCTTTGTCATTAATGGCAACACCTCTAAAGAAAAAACCATAATCACTGTAAAAACCATCTCTGAGAATCAAAGATGCTCCCCCTGACTCAATAATCTCTATGGAGGCTACTCTCCTAACTCAATACTCTCTTTGGAGGCTGCTACACCTAACTCAATGCTCTACCCCTTACTCAAATATCTCCTCCTTTGACATCAATGGCAAAAGGGACACTTATGGGGATAAAAGATATGACTCTTAAGCATAGCCCCCTCACCACCTTCTCTTTTGAGGTGATTAATTTTAGGGTGGGAGTACTTTTACTCCCATATCACATTGTTTATTTCCTCTATCAACTTACTTCCATGTTTTTCTGATATCCTTCTCTTGATTAATTACTTGATATTCTTGTCTAGAACTTATTTGACCTTCTTGCCTTGAACATGTTTGACCTTCTTGACTTGAACCTGTTTGGAATTGAGTCCTACACCACTTTGCAATATGTCCAAAGTTATTGTAATTAAAACACTTGATATTGTAGCCTTTGGATGGTTCCCATGTCTTGAATTCATTCTTAAAATAATTTCCATATCCATTCCTTTCTTGAACCCTGTATTATGAAGCTCTGTTTTCATGACCATTATGACCATGACTTCTGAATCGTGAAACTCTAAAACCAAAACCATGTTGTTCATTTCCTTTGCACTGAAAAGCTCTATAACCAATATTGTTACATGAGAAGCAATGCCCCTAAAAACCATACCTTCTTCCTTTGAGGTTTATTCTAGTAAAATCGAACTTCTTTGATCCATAGACTCTGTAGTGTATAGCCCTGTGTCCAAATCCATTACAAGAAAAACAATGTCCTTGAAAATCCCTTTGTTCATGCCTTGGTTCTTCATAACTTTATTGACCATGATCACTTTCAACTTGTGCATTGGATCCTTGAACCTTCTTTTTAGTATCTAAATCATCTTCCTTAGTTTCTTCCTTGCTTTTCTCTTCAAGTATTTCTTTTTCTTTTTAACATGATTCACTTATCTCAAAACAAGAACCAAAATGAATATTTGGAGCCATAGAAACTTTGGAACTTTCCTCACAAATCTTAGGTGCTTCCTTGCTTTCATATTTTATAACTTCCTTTCATTTTGAGTGTGATTACCCAAACCTAAAATATGAGACCTTTGGTGCTTTGGAATTTTCCTCTTCTTTCTCTTTATTTGTGTCAAGTAGCAAATTGGCACACATCTCTATAGCCTCTGAAATACAAGTATCCATTTATGCTACTTCTTTTTCTTTGGAAACCGGTTCTTCCTTATAGATTTTTGAAACAAAACGTCCTGATACAAATATAGATCCTTGTGTACTTATTTTTTATTTCCCTTATTCATAACCAAGACTTGTTTTTATATATGGATCTCATTGTGAATCCAAAAAATAATTCAGAATTTTTTAATTTCTTTGAAATTGTGCTAACTCATTTATGTAGGTCCCCAAATTTTTTTGGTCTTCTTCTTCTAAATGATTACATATTTCTTTTTTTGCCTTCAATTTCTTAGAAATAGTGATTCCAAGATCTTTTGTTTCTTGAAGCTCTTTTTCCAAATCTTAAATGTGTTGATTGAGCATAATATTGACCTTTTTATTTTCATGAACCTTATTTTCAAGCCTCTTGATTTTATTTTCCAATATTTTGATTTTCTTTTCCAATATTTTGATTTCCTCTTCTTCATCATCATTGCTGCTAGAATTGTCACTAGAACTGCTACTTTATTTTTCAACAAATAAAATTTTCTTGTTGCAATTACTGTAGTACATGCAATCATCATCTATATGCCCAAAATATCTGTATATTAAGAATTTTAATATCCTTAGACCTTTCTTGTACCTATTTTCTTGCTCAATGTCTATGGCAAGTTCTTCATATCTTTCTTCAATAGATATATCCTCTTCTTTAACTTCAATACCTAGGAATAGATGTTCTTGCCTCTCTTCATTTATTCCAAATAATGTACATTCTTCTTCATCTAACTGGTTTCTATCACCATAATCTAAACTATAACTTGCATCTACATTGTAGTAAGATTTTTTTGCCTTATGAAAATATTTCTTCTTATCATACCTGTTTTTCTTGTATTTGTCATCATTGTCTTGCTTATGCTTTCCATATTATTTTCTTCTTTGACCCTATTTTTCATCATCATTGTTTTCTTCATGTGGACACTTGTATGCATAGTGACCAAGATCACCACACTTGTAGCATCTGACTTTTCTTATATCTCTAAAATTTCTTGAGTCCTTATTCCTTTTGATGAAGTTAGCTTCCTCATAATTATCTAAAACTCTATTTATATATGTAACTTTCCCTTTCTCTTTCTCTAAAGCCTTGAATGCAATATATTTTATTGGAACCTGATGCTTACTTAGCCTCATAAGCTGTGATAGTACCTTGTAATTATTCCATTATTAACTTGTTAATATCCATTGTCTCTTCTATTTCTAAAACCTTATAATCATATTTCATGGGAAGTGATCTCAAGATATTTTGAGTAACTTCTGATTCTTTCATCTCAAAACCTAGGCCTCTCATGGTGTTAGTAATCTCATCAACACAAAGTAAAAACTTTACAATATCTTTAGAATATTCCATTTTCAATTCCTCAAATATTTTTCTATGAGTTTGTAGTTTTGCCAACTTTACCTTGAAATATCCTTCATAAGTATTCCGCAACTTGGTCCACATTTCATTAGCTAAATTACATACCATGACCTTTGCAAAATATGTCTCACGAATCCCACTCAAAATATAATTCATTGCTTTTGCATTGATCACAACCAATTTCCTTATAGTCTTATCTACCTTGGGATCACCTTCAACCCTATACTCTTTTTCAACCATTTGCCATACCTCATCTCCTTGTGATATCAAGTAGTCTAGAAAGCATAATTTTTACCATAAAATAATGGAGCCTTATTTGTAGATGATTCATTCTATGAAGCCATCTATTTTATTATAGAATATACCCTCAAGTTGTTATCTTTTTCAAAGGAACCCACTCTAATACCAATTTAAGAACACAATCTTATACTGATATGGGGTGAACAGTATAAGATCACTTTTTAATTTCTTTCCAAATCAATATCAATTAATATCTTTAATTACAATAACCAAAAATAGCAATGTGCATTAATAACTCAGATAGCAGTAGTAAGCAAGAGCATAAGTCACCACACACAATTGAGACACAATATTTAACGTGGTTCCCCAATGTGGGGTACTCCACCAAATAATATCCTTATAATATTTCACACAAAAATAAGGATCCTTATCCAATACAATAATTTCTTTGATCTGCTCAAAGATAGACAATAACAATTTCACACAGAACTTGTCCAAATCTGAATAACAAGCTCACATAGAACTTGTCCAAAACTGAATAACAAGCTCACATAGAACTTGTCTAAAATTGAATAACAAGCTCACATAAAACTTGTCCAAAATTGCTCCAACAAGATCACCAAGAACTTGTCCAAATCTTCTCTAGCAAGCTCACCAAGAACTTGCCCAAAATATGATCCAACAAGCTCATAAGAACTTGTTCAAATCTACTCTAGTAAGATCACCAAGAACTTACCCAAATATGCTCTAGCAAGCTCACCAAGAACATTCTCAAATATGTCCACAAATATGTCCTAAAATTTTCCACAAAGCTATCCCAAAATTGTCCACAAAGCTATCCCAAAACTGTCCACAAAGCTGTCCCAAAAATATCCACAAAATTTATCCCAAAACTGTCCACAAAGGCTATCCCAAAACATTCCATAAAGGCCTTCTCAAATGCTCAATCAATCATGCTCAAGTAGCACTCAAATATCATCCACAAATATATCAAGGAAAATCTCAAAGATGAACTCAACAATGAATGTCAATGTACTCTTCAATAGATGACAACAATTATCCACAATGATCTCAACTCAACTCAACTCAAATCAACTCATAGAAGCATAAAGAGAATTTTTAGAGACTCAATATGTTCTAAGCTTAATATCAACTCAACTCAAGTCAACTCATAGAAGCATAAAGAGAATTGTTAGAGACTCAATATATTCTAATCTCAATCTCAACTCAAATCAGAATTATGGAATAGTTTGTTTCATGGAACTTGACCAATCACCTCACACAATCACTTGACTAGTCTCAATCAACTCAACTCAACCAATCACCACAAGTGACTACTCTTTCTCACAAAAACCGTAGTCCAAGCATGTATCAACCAAATCAAATGTTTCCAATAATGCTCAACCACAAATCTCACATAATAATGATACTCATGTTCTTTTCAAGTTCTTTCATAACCAATGGACTTCAATGACTATGCTTATAAAACAAGGTTTAAACACAACTCTCAAACCAGAAAACCTTGAAGCATTAAACCAACCACTTTCGAAAATGAAACCACAATCAATCCTTTTCACTCCAATGATATTTCAGAAATCAATCACCATAAATAATCAATAGGATAATGTGCCAATAACTTTTTGATGCCAAGAAGTTGTCCACAAAATCTGCCACACTAAATACAAATTTCTTTTCCAATCTCAATAAGGGTTAGTAGACTTCAAATAATAATCACAAGATAAGAATAACTCAATTTACGCATTTTTACTCCAACTTAATAAACACATCCACCAAAGTACTTTTTAATAAAAACCCTTATCAAAAATAATAATCAACAGGGATCTCAAAAATATTTTATAACAACTCTTTATTTCTCCAAAATCTTAATTTTTCAATTTCATGAATATCAAATTAAATCAACAACTCATCCACCTCTAAAATAATAATCACAACCCTTATAAAAATAAAGTTTAAATAAAAACTTTAATTATTCCTTAACCACCTTATAACTCCTATCCTAGGGCATCAACGAAATTAATTAGATCAAAACATAATTACGTCCTCTTCAAACCCCCAACTTACACACACCACGAGCGCCTTAGCCATGGTTAAGGTTGCCACATGAGCTAGCCACTAGTTCAAAATAAAAAGGCATGACGTGCCTTAAGTCCTTCCTACCTTCCACGCAAACCAAAAGCGCTTCGAGCACTTTCCTTCCAATGCCTTCGAATGCAGTCAAGGAGATTCGAACCTTGACATAAAGCACTACCACACACCTTAACAAAAAGCCAATTTCCAATGCACCACTCTGCCCACAATCTCTTGGGCTTTCGACCAACCTTAGATTTATTCGTTGTCTCCCTTTTCAAAATGACTTTCGTATGAGCTCTCTTTGGATGCTAGCCAATGATTAACATGAGCAAGGATGAATTTCAAATGAACCTTAGGATTCCCATTTATATAGTCTTCTCATCATTTTTGATGACGTCGACGCATTAATGATTTTTCCTCTTTCTTTAGACGTTAGCGCTAACTTTAATTTTAATTTTAAAATTAAAATTAAAAATTTAAATAATTAAAATTTAAACTAAATATTTAAAATTAAATATCTTCATCACTGGGGCACTTTTTTCTATGAAACAAAAGGCCAACCTAGGTTTTAAGGAAAACCCATTTCAAATCTGCCATCCATGGTTTTAAATAAAACCTTTTATTTTGCCTGCATTGGTTTTCACAAAATCCCTAAATTTATCCATGCTTTCCAATATATCATTTGCCCATCAAAACTCAATGTGATCTATATGACATCAATGATTCATGTGACATCAATGACAACATAAAATAACTCAAATTTCCAACACCATTCAGACTACTTGGTGATATTCAAATAGGAAGGGAAGAAAAATGGTGTAAACTCAACTACAAGAGACCAACAAAATGGACTCCAATCACATAACACAAATGCAATATAATGGAAGAAATATACAAATCGATATTCTTCTCATTACTGAATTCACACCCCTTCTCCAAAAGAATACAATCCATCATATAGCAACCGAAAACTAAAGAAACCCTAAAAACGTCTTTTTTCTAAAAACTCACAAAAATAGAAATGATTCAGATTGCACCCAAATTCGGTGCAAATGTGGTAATCCTTTCCACTGAACCAGGTATCTGTTGTAGCTCCCATGTCTGTTGGTGATCACCTTCTTATTGAACACTTGTGTAACTCTATATTTTTTCTTCTTAGGCATCTATCATTCCCAATTTATTGTCTCTTGTAATTTGCCATCCTCGATAGTACTAGGATATTGAAATAAATCAAAAACATTAAAAATGGGTGAAATATCAAATTCATCGGGCAGCTCCACTTTATAGGCATTATCATTGATCTTATTCAAAATCCTACATGGCCCAATTTTCTTAAGTTTCAATTTGTTATACGTCCCCTTAGGAAATATTTATTTCCTAATATGAACCATGACCATATCACCCTCTTCAAACAATTTCACCCTTATGTGTGCATCAGCAAAATCTTTATAGTGAGCATTACTACCCTGCAATTTTTCCCTCACTGACTCTTGCACTTTCTGGATATGCTCAACAAATGCTTCTGCATCATAAATAACTTATTCCCCAATTGGTAACTCAACCAATTCTAGTACACTTCTAGGATTTAAACCATAAATAATTTGAAAAGGAGATTTACCTGTCGACCTATTCAATGAACTGTTGTATGTAAATTTGGCTTGTGACAAGGCTAAATCCCATTGTTTTGGTTTTTCTCCAACTATGCATCGTAAGAGGTTTCCCAAGCTTCTGTTCACTACCTTTATTTTCCCATTGATCTATGGGTGGCAAGCACTATTGAACTACAACTTGGTGTTCAACTTCTTCCACAACGTCCTCCAAAAGTGACTCAAGAAATTAGTATCCCAATCGAAAGTAATAGTATTTAGAACACCATGCAATCACACAATCTCATAAAATAATAAGACTGCAATCCTAGTTGCATAAATAGTTTTCTGGCAAGCAATGAAATGCACCATTTTTGAAAATTTGTCTACCACAACAAAAATTGAATCCTTACCCCTTTGTGTCTTGGGCAACCCCAATATGAAATCTATACTCATATTCATCCATGGTCTTGTAGGAACTGGTAGTGGCATATACAACCCTGTATTTTATAGATGGTCCTTATCCATTTGACATACTTTGCATCTAGAGATAAAATTGATTATGTCTCTCTTAATTTTTGACCAATAGTACTTATCCTCTATAAGAGTGGTAGTTTTGGCTACTCCAAAATGACCAGCCAAACCCCCACTATGTAATTCCCTCAATATGTTCTCTCTCATAGAGTCATTGGGAATACATAATAGGTTACCCTTTAACAAGTAACCATTATGTAAAAATACTCTTCAAAAATAGTATGAGACTCACCCTCTACCGCATTTTTATACTGTTGCACAATATTCCCAAAATTTGCATCAAATTTGTACAGATATTTAATCCCCTCAAATCCTACCATCTCATTCTCCATAGTGGTCAACAATAAGACTCTCCTAGTCAATGCATCATCAACCTTATTTTATTTTCTCGACTTGTGCTTCAAGATAAATGTTTACTATTGCAAAAATGAAACCCATTTGGCATGCCTTCTATTTAACTTTTTATGAGAGTTGACATACCTCAATGCTTCATGATCAGTAAACAACACAAACTCCTTTGAGAGTAAGTAGTACCTCCAATGTTGCAATGCTTGCACAATTGCATAAAATTCCATATCATATGTAGAATAATTCTTCCTTTCATCATTCAGCTTGTCACTGAAAAATGCTACAAGTCGGCCTTCTTGACTTAATACACCACCAATTCCAACAAATGATGCATCACAATCAACCTCAATAAACTTACTGAAATATGGTAACACTAGAATAGGGTCTTTTGACACCTTCTTCTTCAAGAGTTCAAAAATATCTATTTCTAACGTAGTCCATACAAACTCTTTCCCCTTCATACACTCAGTTATAGGGGTAACTATACTACTGAAGTTCTTGATGATTTTTTTGTTAAAGGTAGCTAGGCCATGAAATATCCTTACTTATATTAAAGTTCATGGAAGAGGCCATTCTAGAATCACCTTCACTTTCTCATTATCCATCCTCATGCCATCTCTTGAGATTACAAATCCTAAAAACACTAAACTATCCTGAACAAATCTATATTTCTTTAGGTTGACATACAATTTCTCCTTCCTGAGCACGTCTAACACTAATTTTAGGTGTAACAAATGATCTTCTTAACTTTTACTATAAATAAAAATATCATCAAAATACACAACCACAAACTTACCATTATATTCTCGTAGTACTTTGTTCATCAATCGCATAAATGTACTAGGTGCATTAGAAAACCCAAATGGCATCACCATCCACTCGTACAACCTATATTTTATCTTGAAAGTTGTCTTCCATTCATCCCCTTCTCTAATTTTTATCTGGTAGTAGCCACTCTGTAGATCAATTTTACAAAATTATTTAGCTCCAACCAATCCATCCATCATGTCATCCACTCTCGACATAGGATAGTGATACTTTATTTTGATTTTTTTTATGGCTCTACTATCCACACACATCTGCCAATCACCATATTTCTTTGGGGTCAATAATGCTAGAGTCACACATGGACTCATACTCTCCCTAGCTAATCTCTTCATTATCAACTTTGTCACTTGCCTACTCAACTCTGCATTCTATGTCGGGTTCAACCGATAAGCTGCCTGATTTGGGAGTGCTGATCCTGGAATAAAATCCATGTGATGCTGGATATACCTCTTTGGTGATATCTCATCTGGTAACTCCTCTGGTGTGACATATTTATATTCACTTAGCAACTTAGCTATTATTGTAGGCATAACCACTTCCTCCATTTCTAGCTTTATAGTTGTCAAGGCATAACAAAAGCTAGCATCCTTGATCTCTGTAAGAAACTCCTTCATCATCAATAAAATCTCACTCAGCCCATCCTCCTTCAAAGGTACAAGAACTAACTTTACACCATCCTTCAAGAATGTGTAAGTATTATTTCTCCCATTATGGTTAGTATCCCTATCATACTACCAAGGTCTTCCTAATAGAATGTGACATGCATCCATTGGGATCGCATCACACCACACTTCATTCAAAATATTTTTCTAGGCTATTGATCCAATCGTTCAACTCCTCTAGTTTCAACACACCAACATACTCAAGAACCTCAATATTGATCCCATATTGATTCCCCTTATGCCCCTCTAGAGCTTGTATCAGCCAATTTTCAAAATCATACCCTTATTCCTCTAGGCATTCTAATTTTGCTTTTGCATGGACCTCATATCCACGTTCCTCAGGTACATTTTCATAATTAGATCCTTGATCTACATGTGCCTTGGTATGTCTCTCTCCCATGCAATCAATCACACCAGTCAGTCATGCTATTTTTGCATTCAGATCCTCGATATGCCTATTCATCTGGGCATATATTCTAGGCAACATCTTCCTTTCACTGGCGAGATCACACCTGCTTTGATACCAAATGGTGTAAACTCAGCTACAAGACACCAAAAAAATAGACTCCAATCACATAACACAAATGCAATATAATGAAATAAACCTACAAATCAATATTCTTCTCATTCTGAATTCACACCCCTTCTCCAAAAGATTACAATCCATCATAGTGCAATCAAAAATTAAAGAAACCCTAAAAAATGTCTTTTTTCTAAAAACTGCTAAAAATATAAATGAGTCGGATTGAACCCAAATTTGGTGCACACATCCCTATTACAATAAAGAACCTTAATTTAAAATATTAGGTCTCAAATTAAGGTATAACAAAAGATAATAAAATTCTAACATTCAAAAAACCCAGGAAACTATTTTAAAAGCTAATTTTGGGACACTAGATGTTGGATTTAGGTCCAAAAAACATATTTTTTAGAGGTTCAAGTGCATCAAATATGAGTTTCATGCAGAACACACATGCAAAACCACCTGTTAAATTTCAAGGTAAATGGATGTACGGTTCACAAGTTATGGCTCCGACAAGGTGCATCAATATTTGGTGAACCCGACTTAAAAATCAAATTTTCACATAGAGTTAAAAACATAATACAATTGTACTTATGTTCACATTAAATTAGGCTTGAGAGGAAAATACATGTTTTCACATTGGGTTCACCAAATATGTAGACGTAAAAAAAATCATGTTCTTTTCTTCTTAAGTCTAATTTAATATCAATTGTGCATGAGGGATATTTGTAAGAACCTCTACCTCCTCACTTAAGAGTCTCTTTTCAAAGGATACCCAGAGAATACAAATATTCTCAACACAACTAGACTCACACTCAATGCTTTTTTCTTAGGTCTTGTAAAATTTGATGTTATGCTTATTTGATTGGTGTTTTATGAGTTTATTCAAAGAAAAAATCTAAGGTTTTTGCATCACTATTTATTGTGACTCTTTTTTGAGCCTTAACGATTATTTAAACCTAAATCATCAATGATCATCTAAAATGCAATGCTAAGGTTTTTATCACACAAATGCAATAATACAAGAGCTATCCTCTATGCTTTTAAGATTTTTATGAGCTATCTAAGGAGATCTTTGTATTTCAAGGCAAACAAGAGAAAATGCAAGAAGACAAGCTAGCCTAAATGCAACTAAATGAATTTTGATTTCTTGCCTAATTGCTTTTGGAGGAAATATTTTAGATCTTATGCTATGATTATTTTATTTTTTCCAAAATAAATATGATTAAAGAAAAGGAATTTGAACTATTCTAAGGATTCCTTGATTGACCAAAATAATTGTAATTTTATATACACAAATTATAATTAAAATATAACAAGCAAAGAGTGCCAAGTGGCCAAATTGCATGTTTTAGAGATTGAGTAGATGTTGAAGTGTCCCTAGAATTTGGTGGAGAATTTGACAACTTGCAAAAGTTGACCAAAAAAATTATGTTTATCTGATTTGGGGGGTCTTTCTGAGTTCAGTGAAGTGATAAGCTATCTTTCAGCTGATCAGAATCCCTATTAAAACAAGATTGAGTATGCATACCTTCCTTGGAGTGGAAAAATAGGTGACAAAGTTACCATAATTTGATGACTAAATTTATTTTGTGATAGAAGATTGAAGTATTTTTTTTTGTAGATAAGATACTATAGCATTAATAATGATTTTTACAGGTTGACCCAAAACCTTTTACAAAAATCAGCCTAGGGTTGTTGATGAACATATCCTTACTAAGGATCCTATATATGTAAAATCTACATGCCACCAAAGCCATTACATCCGGTAAGGCACATAGCCTATTATCAAAAAGAAACTTCCCATACAACATTTTGGGTATACCCTGAGAAAACACACATGCATCATAATTACAAAAAATAAACAGACACGGATCCCTTCCTTGAGACAATGGAGAAACAAAAAGTTGTAGACACACATAGCAGAGTACTGAAAAAAACTCCCACAAGCTTTGTATTGACAATTACTCTTAATAATTCTTTGGTAATTGCTTTCTTCCATATATGACATGCTTTGGTACCACATACTGTCTTGGCCAATCAGCCTTGGAGAAGTGAACCTGCTGGCTAGATTTATGGTGGTGGCTATCTAGTGGTCCACGTGGCTTTGTTTCGAAGTCTTATATTGTTATTTATTTCCTTCTATGTGATTATCAACCAACCTCAAATTACTAATATTACTAGGAGCCATGTTATCTGACATGTGACTATCCCCATTAGTCTTTGTGGTATTTCCAAGCAACATCCATGAATACTAACAACTCAGATAATTTTTATTGTGAGTCCAATTCAAAAAAGAGATGGGAATCTTCCTAGCCTTTGAACTTACAGTGCCTTCCTTGTTGGTAAATTCAATTATCATTATTGGCATTCTTGTTGAATAAGATCCTCTACTTCACTCGAGATACCGTGTTCCCATTTGAAAATTTTGTCACCATCGACACTCAAATTGGCCAGCTTATCAGCAATTTTGTTAGCTTCCTGAAAGACATGTTAGGCTTTTCTATCCTGTCTTCCCTGGAAAACGATCCTAGCCTCTTCAACAATTATTTTAATCCTCCAAGGAGGTGTTTTCCAATTATTGAGGAGATTTATAACATGCATAGAGTCTCCTTCTATAATCAAATTGCCTTCTAAGTCTTGAGTCTTTTGAAGGCCTCTCCCCATAGCTCTAGCTTCAACTTCATTATTAGTCCTTGTTTCCAAATATTCAAAAAATGCAAGCATCATATTCCCATTATGATGTCGCACAATGCCACTAGTGCCTGCTTTACCAGGATTTTCCTTAGTTGCTCCATAAAAATTAAGCTTAAACCAACCCGCAGGAGGTGGAGACCACTTAACATTGGCTCTGGGGTTGACTACCCTAGTTACAGACTCATCTAACAAGGTTAAGCTTAAATATTGAGCAATCGTGGTCTCCTATAGATGAGGTTTACAACTATCAAAAGGGATAAGGTTCACATTCTCGTTGGCAAAGGATAGGATCTTGACAATGATATTTTGATGATCATGGATAGACTCATTAAAGACTCTATGGTTCCTTTCTAACCACACCTGCCAAAGATAGTGATTGAGACAAATTTTCCACATGTATCTAATTCTTTGGCTTGAAAAGGGGCAAGGCCACTAGATGAATAAATCAAGTACGATGGCTGGTTTAACCCATGAAATATTGAAGGCCTAAAAAACCCCACTTAGGACAGTCAAAGAAAAAGGGCACTCAAGGAAAATGTGATAAATGGTCTCCCAATTAGCCCTGCATAGATAACAACAATTAGTGATACAAATACCTTTACGCATCATATTATCAATGGTTAGAATTCTTCCTTGGATAACCAACCATGAAAAGACTACAATTTTTTGAATTAAATTTTTTTATCCAAACTAAGTCCTTTTGGAGGACAAAATCCTCATCATCAAGCAGAAGCTTGTAAGCTGATTTAATAGTGAACTACCCATTTTTTTTAGGAGCCTAGGTCACTTGATCTTCCTTGGGTCTCATGGGGATAAACTATTGCTCGATAATGTTACAAAGATCATTTGATTCTACTTAAAATCCCTGAATCATTATTTGTTTCCACTTCATTCTACCTATGTCCTCAACCATATAATCGGAGACTTTTCTACCAATGAGTTATTCTGTGATATCTATGATTCGAGCTAAGTTAGGATATTGTGTTAGTGGTTCATCCTTAGCCCACCTATCATTCTAGTAATTTATCCTCTCACCATTGCATAAAACCCATATTAAACCTTTTTTGATGATTTCCTTATAATTGAGAATTGCTTTCCAAAAATCAAAACCTCTGATTGGAACTGAGTCACTTAGAAATTCCATATTTTGAAGATACTTTCATTTGATGATAGTTGTCCATTCATTTTCTTCACCAAAAATGAGGTGTCACGCCTGCTTAGCTAGTAAAGCTAAATTTATATGAGCAATTCTCCTCAGACCTAAGCCCTCATTTTCCCTAGGTCTACACACTTTGGTCCATCCTAAAAGGTGTATCCTTTTTTTCTCCTCTGATCCAGTCCATAAAAATTATTTTTGGAGTTTCTCAAATTTTTGGAAAACCTTCACAATGGCTTTGAAAATGGAGAGGAAATAGACTGGAATGCTCTGAAAAGAGGCCTTAGTGAGGGTCAGCTTTCCTTCTTGAGATAGAAGATGACCTTTCCATCCAACAAGTTTTTTTTGAATTATTTCAATAACCCTGTCCCACATTGACTCTCTCGGAGAACCAATGAAAAGAGGAAGACCAAGATACGAAGTGGGGAGGTTAGCTATATTACACCCTAAAATTTTTGCAATCCTTCCTTGCCTCTGAATGGAGGTGTTCAAGAAATATAACTTGCTTTTACTGAAATTAACTTTCTGACTAGTAGTGTCCTCGTAGAGTTGCAGGATGTATTTAATTATTTTAGCATCAACCACTGATGCCTTAGTCAATAGAAGGGTATCATTGATGAATTGTTGGTGAGAAATAGTCCTACTAAGAGATGTTGCCTTTATTCCTGATATTAGCCTTGAACTACAAGCATTTTTGATGGTTCTGCCTAAAGCTTATGCCATAATGATGAATAACATGGGGATGATAGGGTCCCTCTATGGAATTCCTCTACGACTTTGAAAGTAACCAACAATTTTTCCATTAACTAGAATCTAGAACCATGGTTTAGAAATGCATTCTTTTATCAAATTAACCCATTGGTGGTGAAAACCAAACTTAAGGAGGACAACAATCAAAAAATCCCAATTTAGCCTATCAAATGCTTTGTTCATATCAAGCTTGAGGGCAAAAAAAGACATGTTAGTCTTATGAGCAGAGTGCAGAGCTTCATGAACTATGATAACTCCATCCAAGATTGACCTACCCTGGATAGATCTTCCCTGGTGTGGATCTATGATGCGGGGCATAATATCTCTCATTCTATTTGCAATGGCTTTAGTTAAGATCTTGTAAGAAACATTGCACAGACTGATTGGCCTGAAGTTAGCCATAGATTCAGGGGTTTTCTTCTTAGGAATTAGAGAAATAAAATTAGAGTTGAGACATTTTGGGATATGATTGCTCGCTTGGAATTCTATGATAGCATATATTACATCCTCACTTATGATGTCCCAAAAAACTTGATAGAAATGAGGGGGAAAGTCGCTGGGTCCCAGGGCTTTGTCTAGCTCCATGCTAAACAAGGCTTCCTTAATTCCTCATCAGAAAATGGAGCTAGAAGCTTAAGGTTTATATCCTCTTTTATTATGCTAGGAATGGATTGCAAGAGAATATTTTTGCCCTCCTCATTGCACTGTGATTCTTGACCAAGGATAGAATTGAAATAAGTTACTACCTCCTTTCTGATTTCTATTAAGTCTTAAGAAATAGAACCATCTGCTTTTTAAAAAAAAATTATCTTGTTATTGCTTTTGTTTCTAAGCATGGTGACATGAAAAAACTTGGAATTTGAATCTCCATATTTCAACAAAAGAGCCCTTGATTTTTACCTCCAATAGATTTCCTCACTGGCCAAAATGTTATGAACCTTTGCTAGTTTTGTCCATTCCTCCTGCCTAGTAGTTTCATCAGCATCACCATGTTGGATCCTATGATTAATTATCTTCAAACTTTCAACAACCTATTTTTTATTTTCAAAGAGGTTCCCAAAGACCTCTTTGTTCCAATTTCTAAGATTTTCCTTAATAAACTTTAATTTGACAACAAGTTTAAAAGTTGCACTACCCCTAACAGGATGCTTCCACCACGGACTTAAGTTATCTCTGAAAATGGAATGTTTGATCCACATAGATTGAAATCTAAAAGTTTTCTTGAAGGATAGAGAGTTAGGGATCTCCAAAAAAATAGGATTATGATCAGAGGCAATTTTAGGAAGGGCTTGCAGGGTAGAATCACCGAACAGAGTTGGAGCCTCCTTTGATAGAAAAACTATCAAGTCTTTCTTGAATGACATGACACCCTATCTGCAAATTTATCCAGGTATAATTCACTCCTCTAATTTTTACATCCATCAACATGTTGGAGTTCACAAAGTCATTGAACTCATCTATGCTCCTAATAGGTGGTCCATTTCCACCCATTTTGTCTGAAGGGTAAAGAGGAGTGTTAAAATCCCCAGCCAGAATCCAGAGGATATTATGGAAGATTTCACTCATATTTCCTAAGTACTCCCACAGTAGAGCTCTCCCTTGAATTGAAGTTGGGGCATAAATATTTGAAAGGATCCACGACCTATTGTTATTTATTTCCTTAAATAAAACACTAAGAACCCTCCCATATTTTTGAATAATGGTGCCTTCTACTATCCAGAGATCACAAAAAGTCATAAGGCCTCTAGATGCTCCTCTGGATGATTTGCAAACCATATCCCTTTGATTCCAGATTTTTTTTGCTATTTTTTTATTGAATCTCATCAGTTTTTGTTTCTTGCAACATGATAATAGTTGGACTCACTTTATTTCTTATTGCACTGACTTCCTTGTGTTTGGGCAGGCCATTGAGGCCTCTCATGTTCCATGAGAGAAACTTCATTTAGATTTTTTGGGATTTATTCCTCTCCCCCTCCCTTGAGGGGGTTTTCCTAATTTGTTGTCTTTAGAACCTGGAATAACCTATTGAAACAAGGTTCTCTATTTTCCATTGGCAATGTCATTATCAATTTTAATTTTTTGATGCTTAGCATTTGATATCCCTCTTATTTTTTCACTGCCAAAATATATAGGAGACTTCACAATGCTCCTGGTTTGTTTAGGACTAAACTGAGGGGAGGCAATTTATTGTATAACTAGACTGCCATATTCCTCAGTTTGAAGAGTTTCACATATATCCAGCCCTACATCCAAATATTTTCCTTTTTTCTTGTATTCCCCTGGTCTGCGAAAAAGCCCCTCAGTAGGATTCACTTGGCTCCTAGTGATGATGTTAGGGAGATGAGATTTTTTATTTTCCAATGCCTTAAATTTATTCCTAAGTTCTTCAGCATTAGGGTTTGGCTTTGGGATGCCCACTGGGCTTGAAGTATTTTCAGAATTAGGGTTTAAGGATCCTAACTTGGAAGTGGATTCTAGAGATCGTGCATTAGAGTTTGGATTTGTGATGCCCACGGGGCATACAATAATTTTAGCATTAGGGTTTGAGGATCCTAACTTGGATGGGAATTCGAGAGAGTCAGAAAGGTTAGTCTGAAGATGCTGGGATTCCATATCTTCTGATAATCTTCCTACTCCCATTTTGGATAGAATTGAAAATTTATTTGAAACTAGAGGATTGGAACTTACCTGAGTATTTTGGTTGCCAAAATCCTGTTATTTTCCTTTGTCTTGTTGGGACCCTGCACTCTCTCTTTTATTTTTTTGGTAGACATATTTTGCCAGAAATCACCTCTACCAAGAAAACACATCAAATTTTCTCTGTCTAGAATTTCTTGCTTCTGCTTTTCTCTATTCATTTTCAGGTTAGGGCACTGATTGCATAGATGTCCTTGATTTTTACATTCTACATAGAATACCAATATGTTATCGTATTATACCAACTATTTTATATAGTATTATCCATACTCTAGCTCCACAAACCTTGGCAATTCATTATCCAAATTAGCATTTACGCAGATTCGTGCATGAGTCATCCTTATCTTGGCCAAGGTCGCATGGTCAATGGAGATAAGGTCCCCTATAGTTATGGCTATGCCCTGCAGCCAATATTCATTGAAGAACTGGGCAGGTAGACTTAGGAGATGAACCCAAATAGGGGCAATGTTAATATTTTATTTTTTAGGGTCAAAATATTCACCCCATTGTCTAAGAAAAAGGCTCATTTTGCCTAGAAACCAAGGACCTCTTGTTAAAATGTAGTTAGCATCCTCCATATTATTAAAACGAATAATGAAGAACCCTTGAGTTAGAGCTACCAACTCCAAGCTGCCTACCAGTCGTCATTTACCCATTTCCCAAGCCCTAATAGTCTCCATGTCCGACCTACCTCCCAAAAAATTGCCTACCAGGGAGAATTCTTCCATTAAAAGAAAATGGCTCTTGGAAATTGTCGGGGCTGAAATTTTATTATTTACTAGAACTAGGGGTGGAAGAGAGAGAAACTCCTTTCTTTTTCCTCTAAGAGTCTCAGTAAAATACAACCACTTCTTGGGCCCAGAATTGTCCTTCGTATCTTTTTTTTTAGGGTCTTTCTGAGTAGGGTTGGGACCCCGTGTGATGCTCACCTCCAATTCAGCCGCAACCTGACCGCATTCCTCTGGATCCTCGCTTGATCCATGCTCGAGGTTCCCTCTCATCCCATTCGTACCTGATCTACCTCTACCACCTTGGCTGAGATTTCTACCCAAAAAATTCAAACCCTCACTCCCACCGCACCCGCTAAACCTCAGCTTACTCATTCCTCTTGTTGAAGATTGAGCATGAAATATTTTGAGGTGAAATTGAAAGAATATTTGTTCTAAATGTTGATATTGTAAATAAGACAATGCTAAAAACCAATATGATTTAAAAGAATTTGTAATAAGATATAAATGAGCATGTAATCAAGATGCTTACAAATTTACTAAAATTAAATGCACAATAAATATTGTTGATCATAAAGGCATAGGAAATAAGAGGATAAAATTAGCCAAAAAGCTATTATGCCTATGATAAAAGAGAATGAACATAAAATAATATGAGTGTCTTTTAAATCCCAAGCAAGGTGATTTTAAATGGTCTTAAAGGTATGGACAAGGGAAATGACAAAAGTTAATAAGATGACAAAACAACCTAGCAAAAAAGTGATTAAAAGCAATTAAATAACAATGTGATGCATCAAAGCGGTATGTGGTTGAAATTTTAAATAAAACACAACAATGAGTTAGTATTAAAAGTATATATGGCTGCAATTTAAAATAAAATGCAACAATATGGTCATAGAAGGTATGTATGGCTATAATTTTTAAAGTAAATGCAACAAATATAGTTGTGCAAGATGGATATGACTACAATATTGAAGAAAACACAACAATATGATTGTAAAATGTGTATGTGGTTGTAATTTTTAATAAAACATAGCAAATTGTGGTTGTTTAAGATGAATATGGCTGCAAAGAATAAAGGTAAAAGTGGACGTCACACTGTTGACAACAGTAAAAAGAAGGGACACCATTGGAAGGAAAGAAGAAAAGAGGAGGGTGATTAGGGTTTTGAGATGACGGTGGGCAAGAAGGCTTCTATGGGAGAGCACGGGAGCGCTAGCAGATTGAACCACAGGCACAACAGGGCAGAAGGAGAGCAACCAGAGTCTGGGGGCACTGAGGAGTCCTTGCCATCTAAATATGGTGTTAACCATGGCAAGGATCCACCAAAAAAATGGGGAGGTGGACCTTGGAAGTCGTATGCTCAGGCAGCAGCTTCAGAAACCCTAAGCGGTATCTTCACTGAGGAGCTATTTTCGACCGGGGACAAGTTGGACATCCCAGCAAAAATTCTCTCAAACTTCATGGAATTCAAAAAATTTACCCTCATTGGTAAGTTTATTGGTGGACGTCACAATATGGAGACCATTTGCAAATGGTCATTAGGCAAATGGAGAACCTCTAGTCTCATGGAGTTTGCGGCCTTAACCCGAGATTTTTTCATGATTATACTGAACAACAAGGAGGACTACTGCAAAATCCGGGCTGGAGGTCCTTGGTTCTTGGTCTGTAGGAGTCTCTTTCTAAGGAAGTGGGGTATGGACTTCAACCCTTATACCCAGAACATCAACATTGCTCCAATATGGGTCAGGCTCCTGAGTCTCCCTCTTTTTTGTTGACATGAAAATGTAATTTTAGGAATTTCCCGTTCCATTGGGGAGTTGGTCACCATTGACCCTCCCACCAGAGCTCAAACAAGATTTGTCCAAGCCCATTTCCGTGTCTTGGTAGACTTGGAGGCAGTCCTTCCATCCTCCATCACTCTTCGGTCCGGAGGTTCCATTCTCCACAAGCAATCCATTGCATATGAGAACAAACCAGCTTTTTTCCCCTAGTGCAGTTCTCAAGGGCACCTCCAGCACAATTGTCCTCTTCAAAAGTTGAGGAAGAAGAAGTGGGATTCCTGTAACCCCTTGGAACACGATGCTGGTTAGGTGAAGCCCCCTATTACAAAAGACCATAAGTTTCCAGGCCCATACAAGGACCTTCAAAAATCCTCACACCCAAAAAGAAGGTATCTCCTTCCAACAAGACTCTTAGCTGTGTGTTGTTAGCACCCTTCTAGGACCTCAGGTGGTGAAGGTTTAGTCCCCCCCCAACACACCTCACAGGAATATTTACCCATACTTCAATACCAAAACCCTTTCGAGTCCCAAATTGTGTTGGAAGATTACCTACTAGGAAGGGGGGGTGGCCCCCCCCAAAACACCTCTCAGTCAGGTCCACCCAGGCTCCAGGACCTGGGCCCTTTCGATTTTAGCCAGTCCCAAACCTTGCTAGAAGATTACCTCCTGGGAAGGAGGGTCGTCAACCAGATCGAACATATGAGCCCTCGAATTACTAGGAGTCGAAAGCAAAATGTGGATTATGGAAGTGTGAGGAAGCAAGGCCGACCTCCCAAAAAAGACAAAAGAGACAAAGAGACGACGATAGACGTCATGAATGGCACCCAATGTCTGCTATTTTTAGATGACTCTGATACTCAAACGGGCGATGCGCATGTGCCTAAACCTCCCTTCCAACAAGGAAAGGGAGGCAAGAAGAACCTCAAACTATCCAGATGAATCTGAAGTAGACCCAGGAGCATCAGAACTCGGAGGATCTGGAGGATTTGGACTAGCTGTGATATGTCTGAACTCAAAGGATCAGGTGGATCCGAAATTACTGTTTTCCTCATCTGGTGTTTAGCTGGTTTTGCTTCTACTCTCCAATGGTTCATTTTCTTTGATTGTTACTTTTTGTTATCCTGTTTAAATTTCATTTTGTTTCCTGGTTAATCAGGCATAAATGCCTTTTCTGTAGCCTCCAGGAAATTATTTTAGGGGTTATGTTTTATTTTCTTCAGCTATTACTTTTTTTTATCCTATTTAAATTTTGGTTTGTTTCCTGGTTAACCAGGCATAAATGCCTTTTCTGTTGCCTTCGGGCAATTAGTTTAGGGGTTACGATTTCTGTAATAGGCTTATACATAAAGCTAGGAGGCATGATGCAAGGCTGATTTTGTTCATAAGGTTTTGGGATCCTCTATAAAAACCCTTTGTTAATCTACTATAATAATTACCAAAAAAAAATATGAATATGGCTGCAATTTTACAAACAAATACAGTAGAAAGTGTGTGCAAGAGATGTATGGCTGCAATTTTAAATAAAATGCAGCAAATGGGTGCATGCAAGATGGATATAGCTGCAATCTTGAAGAAAACACAGAAAATAAAGAGAATAAGAAGATGTATATGGATGTATTTTTAATAAAATGTAGCAATGAGGATAAGAAGAAAGGGTATGGCTGCACTTTTAATAAACTGCAGCAATGAGGATAAGAAGAAAGGGTATGGCTACACTTTTAATAAACTGCAACAATGAGAATAAGAAGAAAGGAGATATGGCCGCAATTCTAATAAATTGTAGAAATGTGGTTAATAAAAAAAGAGGTATGGGTGTAATTTTGATTAACTACGACAATGTGGTTGTAAAGAAAAAGGTATGGTTGCACTTTTGAAAACTACAACAATGTGGTTGTAAAGAAAAGGGTAAAATGCAGTAATAAAGAGATATGAGCAAGGATTGGTAACCAAAGGATGTAAACTAGATTGCAACGGAAGGATTAAAGAATATAAAGTATTATGTGAGAGGAGTGAACTACCTCTAACCCATAATTACTTGTAAAAGAGTAAGAACAAGTTGTAATAACTTAACAAACTCTTAAACAAAGCAAATAGATAAGATGCAATGTGAAATAATGAAGGTGTAGAAGAAATTTATAACTAAATTAATGATGATTACACAATGACACTGAGAGGGGGGGTGAATCAGTGTAGCTATTAATTTTTATATCTACAACATTTAATATGAAATAAAGAGAACTTGACAACTGAAAAACAACTTGAACAAGAGAGCACACCACAACACTCAATATACCGAGGTTCACCAATTTGGCTACTCCTCAAAAAATGACCGCTTGGACTCCAATCCAAATCCAGCCTTTGCAAAATCAATTTTACAAATACTTTACCAAAGATCAACCGGAAGGAGCACCAACCCCCGTAATTTTCTCGTCGCAACGGATGGAGCACCAACTCCTAGTACCAAGCACCAACTTGGACCGCAATTCGATCAATTTAGAATGACATAAAAATGTCTTCACTTCATGCACGACCCTGACTGGTCTGCAATTAACCCAACTCTACACACTCTCACGGCTCGGCTTATTTTTCTCTTGATTCTTTTCTAACCCTCCTTTTACAGCAATTTCTCTCTAACAGCAGCAACATCTTCTCTGTACGATTATTCTTTTATAACCTTTCAATCCTACATGCAATCGAATCATATACCCAACTGTTCGAATTCTTTTCTCCTGCAAATAAGTGGTCGTTCAAACGACTGTTCGAAACCCTGCAATACGGCATTTCGATTTCTTGTAGTATGGCTATTTTGAATGCTGCAAACATATCTTCTCGAAAAGCATATCTTGATCCTTCATATTCGGCTCTTTGAAGACAAGCAAAATGTCTGTTCGATTCCATGAGTGCGACCGTTCGAAAGCTGTAAAAAGACTTTTCGAAAACCTTTCGATACTTTATATTTGATTCTTCGAATACATGCAAACGACTGTTCGAATGCATGATTGACACTTGTCAATCTGAATCGCAGATCCGACATCGCTACATTTTACGTAATCGGTCGCATGATTTTCCCTGTCTCGCTTTTTTCGACACGTGTCACCTTGCATGCTCCTACGGGTTTTACCTGCCGTATCATTACTTGTCGCGATATCGCGACACTTTTTGAAGCCGCACACTTCATGCCCTTGCTGTCGCGAAATCGTGACCATTTTGGCTTTGACAGCTTTCCTTCTGTTCATGTCGCGATATCGCGACACTTAGAACTTTTGCTGACGTCATCCTTAAGCATGTCACGAAATCGTGACCGTTTTGGCTCTTGGAAGCTTTCCCTGCATCTTGTCGCGATATCGCGACACTTTCAACATTTGTCGACGTCATCCTTAAGCATGTCGCGAAATCGTGACCGCTTTGGCTCTTGGAAGCTTTCCTCGCATCTTGTCGCGATATCGCGACACTTTCAACATTTGCTGACGTCATCCTTAAGCATGTCGCGAAATCACGACAGTTTACCTTTCACTTTCTCTCTCCTCTGCCATGTCGCGATATCACGACAAATTGGCATGCACTTTCTCTCTCTGCAATGTCGCGAAATCGCGACAATCTTCCTTGCGCTCTCTCTTCGCTTTGTCGCGATATCGCGACACATTTTCTCTCTCCTCATGAAAACTTGACATGTCACAAAATCGTGACATTTTGGCATGCATTTTCTCTCTCCTACTTTTTTCACAAATCGTGACACATTTTCTCTCTCCTCAATGAAAACTCGACATGTCACGAAATCGTGACATTTCTGGCTCGCGTCTTCTCTCTCCTCGACCATGTCGCGAAATCGCGACAAAAAACATGTCGCGATATCGCGATAGTTTTCTTCCTTGTCTCTTTCTGCCAGTTTTTGAATCTAGGTCACCTCTGTTTTTCTTGAAACTTCACCGCACTTGATCCGACCGACCTCCGAACCGCATCAATCGCATCAATCTGACCGTGTTGACAACAATGACAATACTTTTGCAATGCTTTTGCTGCACCTTGCTCAACAATCTCCCCTTTGGAATTGTTGGCAACACACCGCAACCTTGCTTAATTTCTTCTCCCCTTTGCCAATAATACCAAAGGGCTGTCGTAGACTCCCCTTGAGTCTATGCACAACATTCTCAGAATTAAAAAGTTTGAATGCTCCCCTGAGAATGTGTTTCCCATAGCTAGTCAGTGCTTGGGTGGTGTGACTACTCCCAACTTCTTCCGAAGGTATTCAAATACTTCCTTTGGCAAAGGTTTTGTGAATATATCAGCTACTTGCTCTTAGTTGGAACAAAATCCAATTTAACCTCTCCTTCTCGCAACTTTATCCTTCAAGAAATGATATCGGATTGCAATATGTTTGGTTCTTGAATGCATTACCGGATTCTTGGATATGTTGATAGCACTAGTGTTATCACATTTAATTGAAATTGGCTCTTTGAAATGAATACCAAGATCTTTCAACGTTTGTCTCATCCATAATATCTGAGTACAGCATGTTGTTGCTGCAATGTATTCTCGCCTCCGCAGTGGATAGAGATACCGATTCTTGTTTCTTGCCGTGCCATGCTACCACTCGTCACCAAGATAAAATGCTCCTCCACTTGTGCTCTTTCCGTCATCAATACATCCCGCCCAATCTGCATCGAATATGCAATCAAAGTGAAATATTTACCTTTTGGGTACCACAACCCATAATCCATAGTGCCCTTGAGATATCTCGAAGATCCTCTTTACAACTGCTACATGAGTTTCTTTGGGACTCGCCTCGAAATCTTGCAACCATACATACCGCTTGTAATATATCTCGGTCTAGTGGTCGTTAAATACAAGCAAGCTTCCAATCATAGACCCGTACATTGTTTGATCTACATCCGGGGATTTATCATCCTTGCTCAACTTGGCACTCGTTGTCATAGGAGTGCCGACCGGTTTATCGTCTTCCATTGTGAACTTTTTCAGCATTTCTTTTACATTTTTAACTTGAGAAATAAAAATGCCTTTTTCATTTTGATTGACCCGCAGTCCTAAGAAATAAGAAAGTTCACCAATCATTGACATCTCAAATTCTTTTTTCATTTTAATTGATATGTCTTTGCAGTATTCATCCATGCTGGCCGCCAAATATTATGTCATCTACATAAACAACAAGAACAATAAGATGACCCTTCTCTCGCTTTGACATATAAGTTGCTATCCACCAAACCTTTCTTAAACCCTTGTTTAATTAGATAATTATCCAACCTTGCATACCATGCTCTGGGTGCCTGCTTTAATCCATATAAAGCTTTCTTTAACCCCGCAAACAAAATCTGGATTGTCACCAAGTTGGAAGCCATCTCGGTTGTTCAATGTAAACCTCTTCTTCCAGCTTTTCCATTCAAAAATGCTGATTTTACATCCATTTGATATACTTTGAAGTTTTTATGAACCGCTAATGCCGTAAACATTCTCGATTGCCTCTAGTCTGGCTACCGGTGCAAAAGTTTCTTCAAAATCAATGCCTTCAACCCGAGCATAGCCTTTACATACCAATCTTGCCTTATTTCTGACAACCTGCCCATCTTCATTCAATTTATTTCTAAAAACCCATTTAGTGCCAATTATGTTTTTATTTGTTGGTCTAGGTACTAATTCCCGTGTATTGTTTTTCTCTATCTCGATCTAGTTCTTCATTGATTGCCTTCATCCAACTTTCATCGCTGCTTGCTTCAAGAACATTTTTAGGTTCAATACTAGATAACAGAGAATAGTTCCTCACCGCTGTTCTTCTTGTCCGAATACCATCCGTGGGATCCCCAATAACTGCTCACTTGGATGATTTTTCTCGCCAGCTTGCCTGCTTTAAATTTCCTGTTTTCTTCTTCTTCGATTCAGCTTTTACACCATCTCGGATCAATTTTCTCGATTCTTCTCTCGTTTCTTTTTCATCATCACCTTCAATGACTTCTTCATACATAGGGTAGTTTTCTTGATAAGTAGTTTCTTGTTCTCTACCTTCATCAACTTTCACATCAAGCACTTTCAACAATTTTCTTCAACCTCTTGTTGTAACATGTGTAGGCCTTGCTTTTTGTTGAGTAACCAAGAAAGATACCTTCATCAGCTCTATCTTCAAATTTACCGAGGTTATCTTCAATCCGTTTTATGTAGCACTTGCCGCCAAATACTTTGAAATGTCTTGCTGTTGCCTTTCTGCCAAACCACAACTCATAAGGTGTTTTGCTTTCATGTGGTCTCAAAGATGCACCTGCTTTTGAATGTAAACCGCAGGATGGACCGCCTCTTTCCAAAATCGTCACCTATTTTGTTTTCTCGCCAGCATTGTCCTTGCCATTTCCTCGCATCCGTTCTATTCTTCCTTTCTACAACACCATTCTCGCCGAGGTGTCCTAGCCGCTAAAAACCGTCTTCTTATCCCATGTTTTTGACAAGTATTCTGCAAATTCTTCGGAGATAAACTCTCCTCCCCCGTCTGATCTTAGGCATTTAATTCTTTTTCCCGATTGATTCTCAACAAGATTTTTGAAGGTTTTAAACATCTCAAAGGCTTCTGACTTGAGTTTCAAAAATAGTACCCATGTCATTCTTGAGTAGTCATCTATACACAAAATAAAATATTTGTGTCCATTTATGCTTTCAGTTCTCATGGGTCCACATAGATCAGTGTGAATTAGTTCTAATGGCTTGCTAGTGAAGTATTCTTTTGCTTTGAAAGTGGCTCTGGTTTGTTTTCCCTTTTGGCATGACTCACGGATGCTATTTATAGGTTTGCCAATGTTTGGTATATCTCTCGACTACTTTTTTTGAACCGATTTTTGCCGATTGTCAAAACTAATATGCCCAAGCCTCTTGTGCCATAGCCGCTTTTCATCTTCCCGTCCAATCAAGCATGTTCCTTCTGCAGCTTCTGAAAGTGTATACAGATTTCCGAAGTTCTCATCCAGATGGCTATTAACTTTCCATTTTTTGTCTTTCTTACTTCACAACCCTCCTTCTTGAAGATTACATCATGACCTCTCGTCACATATTTGACTTACACTTAGCAAGTTATGCTTCAGGCCAATTACAAACAAGACTTCTTTTGATTTTATATTGCCATCACTTATCTTGACTGATCCCTTTCCAACAATATTTGCTCCATCATTATTTCCAAATTTCACATAACCACCTTCATAATTCCGTAAATTCTCAAACTTTTGCTTGTCACCCGTCATGTGACTGGAACAACCACCGCCAAGTATCCAAGGTGCTGATTTGTTCTGAGCTTTAAAAGTAGTCTGGACAATCAAAGATTCCTTTTCTTTCCATTCTCGTTTGATAGCAGATTTTGCTACTTGTTTTGCCTTTGTCCTTTCATTAGCATGTGCCTATTTTTCAGGAAATTTCTGGTTTTTTTTCAACCCACTTGGCCGAGATTTTCTACCCCGATAATTATTTGATGCAAAAGTGCTTCTGTAGCCTTCTAGCAATATGTCCAAAATTATGACAATTATAACATTCAACCGCATAATTCATTAAAGGAGAAAAAACATTTCTGCTGGTAAAATTCCTTTGAGATACATTATGCCTCGCAATCCGAAATCTTATGGCCATAAGCATTGCATTTAAAACAATAACCGTAAAATGCATGATTAAACCCGGGTGCCGGTCTTTGCCAGTTTGAAGTAGGAGCCATGAATCTTCTCCTCCTCGGATGTGTGACTTTTGTGAATCCATCTTTGTCAGTATTCTTCTTGAATCTGGCATTATTGTTTTCTTTTGCATGATTTTGTTTTTCTCGGTTCAACCCCGATCTTTTCTTCTTTCTTTATGGGTTCTATATTCAAGTTCTTTGAATCCTTTGAAGATTCTCCTTCATCAAAGCCTAAACCAAATTTGATGCCGTAAGGCCTTTGGTTATTTAACATTTTATCCAACTTTTACAAGCACTTTCTTCAAACTTATGAAAACAGTTCAATTTTCTATTCATCTCCTCTAACCGCATCCTTAACATAACAATGTCTTCCTCTAGCTTGCCGCATTCAACTGTCTTTACAGCTAATTGTTCATCAAGAACTTCAAACATTTTCTTGAATTCCTCTCGTCTCGTATTTTCAGATTGTTTATTATGTCCGTGGCATTCTCTAATTTCTTTGAAAATTTTTATTCTTCTTCCTTTCTCGCACTCAACTCTTCAAGTGCAAGCAACCAATTCTCCTTCCAAATACACTTCAGCCTTCATCCTTGGAATTTTCATCACCTTCCCGATTTTCCTCCTCGTTCTTTCTTCTTCAAGTGCCATGAACAGAGCTTCACCTCCTTCTTCTTCGGACTCCTCATCCGTGCTTTCTTCGAACCGCCGACATTCTTGGTTATGAAGCTTTTCTTCTTGAAGTTGTTCTTTCTGAAATTTTGTTTCTTCTTCCAGCTCACCTTTTTCTTGGTGTGAACCTTCACCATTTTTGGTTTTCTCCTGCATTGGACATTTGGCCGCAAAATGACCGACTCCTCCACAATTGAAGCATTTAAAAGGTAGCTTCCCTCTATATTTTCCTTTTCCTTTTGTGAGTTTTCGAACAAAATTGGCTTCTGTTTCATCCAGTGTTCCTTCATCCTCATATTCATGTTCAGCTTTTACATTCTTGTGTGCTTTAAAAGCTGCTTCTCTGTCTCGTAGACTTGGTTTGTCCTATTCTCATTTCATATGCTGTCAGGGGACCATGCAACTCATCCATGCTGAAGTTGTTTAGATCTTTTGCCTCTTCTATTGCAGAGACTTTGGAGTTAAATCTTTTGTGAAGTGTTCTGAGAACCTTTTTCACAACAACTGCATCATCAATTTCTTCACCGAGTCCTCTGATTGCATTAATAATTCCGTTGACTCTCAAGGATATAAGTCTCTATGTTTTCATCTTCATTCATTTGCAGTGCTTCGAACCGTGCTCGATGAGTTTGCGCTTTGCTTCCTTAATCTTACTCTCTCCTTCATGGATGCTCTTCAGTTTATCCCACATGTCTTTTGCTGATTTACAACTCATGACTCTTATCGCTTCACCGTCAACAAGCCCACACATTATGGCATTCTTAGCTTTGGAGTTGTTTTCAAATTTCTTTTTCTCAAGCAGATCTCGTTGGAGGGGTAGTGGGTGCCGTGTATCCACTATCTACAGAATCCCAAATATCGTATCCCAATGCACTCGGATATGTTTGCATTCTCGAGTTTCCGTAAGGTGTAATTTGTTCCATCAAATAAGGGAGCTTTGTTGGATGAAAATCCTTCACCACCTTCCATTGTTTCTTCCAAGATCTCCTTAGCCGATTAAGCTTGTACAAGGAACCTTGCTCTGATACCAATTGATGATTACACAATGACACTGAGAGGGGGGGGTGAATCAAAGTTGTAGCTATTAATTTTTATATCTACAACATTTAATATGAAATAAAGAGAACTTGACAACCGAAAAACAACTTGAACAAGAGAGCACACCACAACACTCAATATACCGAGGTTCACCAATTTGGCTACTCCTCAAAAAATGACCGCTTGGACTCCAATCCAAATCCAGCCTTTGCAAAATCAATTTTACAAATACTTTACCAAAGATCAACCGGAAGGAGCACCAACCCCCGTAATTTTCTGCCGCAAACGGATGGAGCACCAACTCCTAGTACCAAGCACCAACTTGGACTGCAATTCTGATCAATTTAGAATGACATAAAAATGTCTTCACTTCATGCACGACCCTGACTGGTCTGCAATTAACCCAACTCTACACACTCTCACGGCTCTGCTTATTTTTCTCTTGATTCTTTTCTAACCCTCCTTTTACAAAGCAATTTCTCTCTAACAACAGCAACATCTTCTCTGTACGACTATTCTTTTATAACCTTTCAATCCTACATGCAATCGAATCATATACCCAACCTGTTCGAATTCTTTTCTCCTGCAAATAAGTGGTCGTTCGAAAATGACTGTTCGAAACCCTGCAATACGGCGTTTCGATTTCTTGTAGTATGGCTGTTTTGAATGCTGCAAACATATCTTCTCGAAAAGCATATCTTGATCCTTCATATTCGGCTCTTTGAAGACAAGCAAAATGTCTGTTCGATTCCATGAGTGCGACCGTTCGAAGGCTGTAAAAAAGACTTTTCAAAAACCTTTCGATACTTTATATTTGATTCTTCGAATACATGCAAACGGCTGTTCGAATGCATGACCGACACTTGTCAATCAGAATCGCAGATCTCGACATCGCTACATTTTACGTAATCGGTCGCATGATTTTCCCGTCTCGCTTTTTCTGACACGTGTCACCTTGCATGCTCCTGCGGGTTTTACCTCGCAGACTGTTACCTGTCGCGATATCGCGACACTTTTTGAAGCCACACACTTCATGCCCTTGCTGTCGCGAAATCGTGACCATTTTGGCTTTGACAGCTTTCCTTCTGTTCATGTCGCGATATCGCGACACTTAGAACTTTTGCTGACGTCATCCTTAAGCATGTCACGAAATCGTGACCGTTTTGGCTCTTGGAAGCTTTCCCTGCATCTTGTCGCGATATCGCGACACTTTCAACATTTGCTGACGTCATCCTTAAGCATGTCACGAAATCATGACCGTTTTGGCTCTTGGAAGCTTTCCTTGCATCTTGTCGCGATATCGCGACACTTTCAACATTTGCTGACGTCATCCTTAAGCATGTCATGAAATCATGACAGTTTACCTTTCACTTTCTCTCTCCTCTGCCATGTCGCGATATCGCGACAAATTGGCATGCACTTTCTCTCTCCTCGACAATGTCGCGAAATCGCGACAATCTTCCTTGTAGTTTCTCTCTCTTCAGTTTTGTCGCGATATCGCGACACATTTTCTCTCTCCTCAATGAAAACTTGACATGTCACGAAATCGCGACATTTTGGCATGCATTTTCTCTCTCCTACTTTTTGTCACGAAATCGTGACACATTTTCTCTCTCCTCAACGAAAACTCGACATGTCGCGAAATCGCGACATTTTCGGCTGCGCCTTCTCTCTCCTCGACCATGTCGCGAAATCGCGACAGAAAACATGTCGCGATATCGCGACAATTTTCTTCCTTGTCTCTTTCTGCCATTTTCTGAATCTGGGTTACCTCTGTTTGTCTTGAAATTCACTGCACTTGATCTGACTGACCTCTGAATCGCATCAATCGCATCAATCTGTCTGTGTTGACAACAATGACAATACTTTTGCAATTCTTTTGCTGCACCTTGCTCAACAATTAATGACTTCCAATGAGAATAACATGAAATCAAATGAGCATGGAGGAAAGATAAGTGATTAGTATGCTATGAATAAAAGAAATGTGTTGGTAAATGAAAGAACAACAGTAAAAAGAAATGGATGCTAAGCTAATATCATAAACAAAAGCCTACAACCAAAGATTAGTGAACAAAATATAGGGGCAACAAACAAGATAAAAGCCAAAGGGACCTGCAAACAAGATGTTAGAGCCTAAAATGAGGACAGTGAACAAGATGAGCCCCAAATAACCTGCAATTAAAATATTAGGGACTGAAAATGGTGGTAGTAAGTAAAATGAAGCTAAATGGGCTGTAAGAAAATGATAATGACTAAAAAATGAGGTAACAGATGAAGAAAACCCTATAGAGAAGATGTTAATGAGACAAAAATTAAAGAAAACCCTACAAAGAAGATGTCAATGAGACAAATAAGGCCTATAGATCCTTGAAATCATACTTGCAAATGATTAGAGATTAGATTATATGAACATGGAAGGAAATGGAAGAGTTAGTATGCTTCCAATGTAAATAACATGACTGTAAATAAAAGGGAAGCTATTATTATAGTATGAAATGCAAGGAAAAGATGTGATAAAACCCTGCAAAAGGAAAGTTAGGATCAAGATATGGATGATAACTATGAATGCAAGTTAAAGTAAACCTACAAAAGAGATGTTAGAGATCAAATGGAGATGATATGCTTGATAAGAATACTGCAAACACAGTATTAGAATATTGCAAACATAGTGCTAATGATTTTAAATGAATATTAAATGACTGCAAAATAGAAATTAGAAACTTAAAAGCATGGAATGTAAGAGAAAATGAGCAAGTAGATGAACTTAGAACTCTCGCAAAGCTATGTTAGAGAGATAAAATGAAATGGCAGCAAATGAAAGAAGGAGATAACTATGCTAAGGGTGATATCACCTAGAAATGGCCTCTCCCAAGCACCAAGACTTCCTTACCACCAAACCCTCTTACCTTGCTTGAATCCTCTTCATAAATGCTTCCACAATACATGAAAATGCCTGAGAATGCATGCTAAATGAAATATATGAGAATGGATATGTTAGATAAGTATTTGTAGATTATAGCTATAGTGAAAAATCCTTGATTAATGACTCTTCAATGGGTGTTATTTATAGATTCTTGGAGGGGGGATTGAGGGGGAAATGGATTCAAAATGCCTTGAGAGGGAAAACCAAAATTTAAAATTTGTGAATCTGGTGTGTTTTTGGGGTGTGTGGTATCAACGGTAGAGTATAGAGGAGTGCAATCCACATCTTCCTAGCTCATGCTTAAATATTTTAATTTTTTTTCCAAAATCACCACTAGGACCAAATTCGAAACTGCCAAATTTACCACTAGCCTATCTAGGTTTAATTTTTATGCATTTTGAGCATCAATATATATCCAAACATAGGATTACATATACTTTTTAGAAATCTCTTTTTGATCCTGATAAAATAGTGGTATTTTTGTGAAATTTTATATGATTTTATAGGTCAATTATTTTTTCAAATATGACCTTATTTTTTAGGGCTATAAACACCCCAAATTTGGGTATGAAGATGATTGATTTGATTTGCTTGATCAAAAGGCTTGTGAAGGAAAGGCAATTGATGATTTTTTATAGGAATGGAAATTGATAAAATATACCAAATTTGATGTCTCATTTGATAGGGTTAGGATGCATTTATGAGATGTTGTTTGATGCCTTGATTGAGGATGATGTTGGCTAGGTGTGTCAAAATTGGGTTTCTACAATGGGTAGACAAATTATTGATGGAATTTCCATGGCTCATGAGGTAATCTATTTGATGAATAAAATCAAAAAGATATGGATGGTCTTAAATCTTGATATTAGGAAGTCCAAGGGTTAAAAGTAGCCAACTAAGCTAAAAAAATCACACACCTCTCATTCATAGATGACACCATTATTTTTGGGAAAGCTTTAGTGAAATAAGCCAAAAGCATTCAGAAAATTCTAAATAATTATGAGAAAGCCAATTATCAAGCCATCAATTTTGACAAAAGTAAAATCTATTTCCTCAAAACTCTAGTGCCTAAAAAAATAATATAAAAGATATCATGGAATGTGAGATTGAAAATTGCCCTCTTAATATATAGGCATACCTCTATTCCATGGTCATTCATGCTCAAATATGTGGTAAGCTATTATTGATAAATTCAAAAATAATTTGGTAGGATAGAATGTTTGTCTTATCCAGTTTGATAAGATTTAACTTCTCAAATTGACCCTCCATTCCCTTACCATACACATGTTGTAAATGTTCAAGATCCTCAATAAATTAGCCAAAGCTATTGAAACCATAGAAAAATTTCTTATGGAATGGAATGTATCAAGAAAGAGAATGCACTTGGTGATATGGGATACAATATACCTTCCAAAATCCAAAAGTAGCATACGGATTCACATAATTAGAACTATGAATAAGTCCTTAGTAGCTAAACTCATTTGGAGAATAATTGAAGAAAAATAAAAACCTTGGGTGAACTTGATAAGAAATAAGTACATTATGGTAGAGGATCCACATGTAATTTTGGAAGATCTAACTATTCAAGGAGGATCAAATCTATGGAATAATATAGTATAAGGGATATAGTTATTGAATAAAGGAAGAAGTTGAAATATAAGCAATGAGATCAAAGTATAATTTTGGAAGGATAAATGGAAAGAAGACACTCCTTTTATAGATACCCTAAATTCATTCAATTGAGAGAAAGTCTTAAAAGAGAATGTGGGAATAAATTATACCACTACACAATTTTCAATAGTCAAGGGAAAAATATTTTGTGGACTTATATTCAAAACCAATCCCAAAGACAAAACTTGATGAGGTTACATGATTTCCTCAAAGGTTTTCATATCCCTAATACTAAAATCCCATATTAGTTAGAGTGGACAAACTCAAAATTCATTCAATATTTTGTAAGGTTGGGCTACTTATAACTCTTATAAATCCAACCAACTCCTTCTCCTTGGAAAAACCTTTGGGTCATGCCATGCCTTTTGAAGATCAAAATATTCACCTAAATTTTCCTACAAGGCAAAATTCTTGCTTGGGATAATCTCACCCATAAAAGCTTCCAGGGGCCAAGTAGATGTATTCTATGTATAATATATGATGAATTATTTAATCACTTATTCTTGGACTATTCCTATCATCAATAGATGTGTGAGATATGGGCAAGGGTCCTAGACAATGACTAGGTAAGACCAAATAGTCTAGTGGAATGGTGGATACAATGGAGAAGCACCTCAAACAATAATAAAGTAGTAAGGAGTCTAACGATCCCAAATTTCATCTAGTGCATTTGGATAAAATAAAATAAAAAAATATTTAAGGATAAGGAGATATAGTCAAATGAATTCTATTCTAATCTTAGGAATAACATTGATGAGCAATTATCAGTGGTGGTAAAAGTAGACAAGAAGTAGAGTAGAGCAAATCATAGGTTAACCATAAATAACCCAAGCTCTTCCCTAGGGTGGATTAAACTTAATTTTTGTGGATCCACAAGGAATTGTTTAAGCAAGGCTAAGGAAGGAGGAATCATCATCAACAATGAAGGCATGGTTACCCATATGTATGCAGAACTGTATAGGGAGCTATCAAATTTTTAGCCTTAATTATAAGTATATAAAAGAATGGAATGAATAAGAAATTCTACTTAATAGAGAAAAATATAGAAATATATTGGAACTTAACCTCATTGAAAATTATAGAGCAAAATATAGCAATACCTATAACAAAATGAGTTTGATGACTATAATAAACAAGGGACTAAAACTTGACACATGTAATGAAGGGTTACTCAATCTTGTCATGGGATTTTTTAAGATCTATTTTCATGAATAGTGTATATCTTTTAGGCACGATACCACTCTATTAAATTCCAAATGAAAATAGGATTGTGTAAGATATACCTACTATTGATGAACCCATAGATATAAATCACTATAAAATTTCTAGATTGTGTCCCATAAGAAGATGAAGAGCCTAAGCCTCAAACTAGGGGAGCACAATCCATGGCAACCTAAAAGGATTTTATATAATATTTCACCAAATAGATATATCCAAATGGTAGATATAGGAGTGGAAACTCTCCTTCTATATGGGTAAGCTAACCACCTAATAGGAAAATTACCTACAAAAAATAGTCTAAAGCCTTTTCAGTGATATCTAAGCTAGGCCTTGGTTTTGATAAAAGTTGATAAGTCTTTTTCATGATAACTAAAAATACTCCACTATAAGAGGAGGAATAACCCAAACATCATCCATGGTAGAATTAAAAGAGCTCATCATTATCTATTCCAGTTTGGGTATACAACCTTTGGCAAATCATGCTTCATCTCACCATCAAACATACAAGGATACCCTTATTGGTGGGATATGGAAATGAGAATTCCAAAAAGTAGAGGAATAAGAGTGATCTTTTTGATTACTCTATAATTTCCCACATTCATTATAAGGGCCACAATGGTGAAAGCCTCTTTATAGCAACAAAAGAATCAACTAAATTACAAAGCAGAGTTGGTACACATGGAAATATCCCAAGACAAAGGTTGACATGAACAAGAAGGAAAAAAGAGTTGGACAAAGGCTACAATAGGAGAAGGACAAAAGTAATCAAGAATTTTTATAAGAGTCTATGAAATAAGGACTGACACAAAATCTAGTTAGAAAAACTCATCAAAACTTATAAAAGTCCTAAAAGAAACAACAAGCAAAAGTCTCAATCAAGAAAATCTTGATCATGTAGACAAAGGGTGCTAAGAATTTCTAAAATAGCAAACAATTCTTGAAGAATATGAGTGCACCAATACTAAGGGGGAGGTATGTGAATACATGGATCCCTAAAAATAAGGAATATAGTATGCCATTACTGAGAAAGGATGGGATATCTCCTAGGAACACTTCAACTTTACCAGTCAAGTTAAGGTAGGTGAACCATTAAAGATGAAAGAATGGGGACTTGCACCTATGATAAGTACAAACTACAATGATTGATATGTACTCCACTAAATATTTAAAATCTCTATAATATGGGTAGATGAAAAGTTAGATCATGTTATAAATTTTGGAGGGAAATTTCCCCTTTTGTAATTTATAAATTGTAGTAGTTTTAGCATTGTAAAGGATTGGCAAGTTGGCAATTGTGTGCATTTGTAGGCTTTCCTTTCATCTCTTTATAAAAATATTTGTAGATCATAAAATTCTTGTGGATAATCTCAAACCCTCATTTTTGGCACAATCTATGTAAGAGTTTGCTTGCATTTATATATACATGGGACCATATATCTATTTTTTGGCATTGCCTATAGACCTGTTGTTGTGTATATGTACGTGTTTGTGATATTTTGCTTGAATATTCTATTTTTATAAGTGTATGTGTGTGAGGGGCCTATATCTATTTTTGGATTGAGTCACTAACTAGCTTGGTTCTCTTGCGAGATCTACCGTCTCATGCATGCATATAATTGGTACATCTTGATTGCAGTTAACTATGTAAAGGAGAGAAAATGATCATTATTGGAACATAACATTAAAATCTATCTATGTAGGAATATCTTAGCGATTCTCTTGGTGCATCGCCCCCCTTTTTCCTTTTATTGAGTTTTTATTTATTTATTTTTGTTTTCTCACATCTTCTTTCCCTTTGTTGAGCAACTAGCACCTTGAAGATCACTTTCTAACAAGGAGCTAGCCTTGTTAAAACTCTTAGAGGCCCCAATTGAGCCAAATACCATGCTACCAGTTGTGATATATTGTATCACTCTGTGCAAGGCATGATAATCTCGATTAGGGACAATTAAATATGACAAGTATAATAACATTGGCTATGACCTTATAATCTAAACATTTAGGATGGTGATAGGGAACCAATTGGTGATCAACTCTGGATACCCTCTCTTAGGATAAAATTGATGTTTCATATATTAATATTGCTTCCTAAGGATCAATCGCTTAGAGAATATTTATGTACATGGATGAGATATTCCTCCATAAAGCCCTAATAGGCTCTATAAAATTAATAGAGAACCATATCCACTATTGGTTATTTGTTATTTGGTGTTCGTAGAGTTGCCTTAAGAATATTTTTCAATGTCAACAAAGCATCACAAGTTGCCTAGTAGTAAGGTAATGTTTGATAGAACAACCCCTAAATACTAATGAAAGTAATTTATCTTTATTCATATCCTAAGATTAAAAATATCTCATAATGGATGGAAAGACAAATTTATCTTACCCACTATAATGTACTCTTCAATGTGGTAATAACGAATAATTTTAAAGAATTCTTTAGAGGCTTAAGCAACCACTTTCATTTGTTAAAGTTTAGAATTGGTATTGGGACCCTATATTTTTGAGCTTTCAAATTCATAAGTTGGTTTGAAGTGTAGCAGTTTGTATATAACACAAAATAAAAAGTAAATACTTTCAATTATTTAGAAATATTTAAAAATAATTTGAGATTGGTTTCTCATCTAGGTAAATTATTTTTCATAACATTAGAGGAAATAGGCTACTCAAATAATGGTTTCATTCCACCATTCAGTCTAATCCCCATTGCATTATGTATGAGGATCCATGTTCAAAATATGATATATCATATCCATAGCCTATATGTGCTAAGAAAATAGGTATTTATAAATAACTAACGCTAAGGATCTTGATGTAGTTGACTCGAAGTTTTGATAATATACTAAATGGAAAGTGATTAGACAAAGTGTATTTCATAGCTATCATAATTTGTACACCTTATTTGAAAAACATTGAGAAAAAGGCTTATAAAAAACTATAAATCAATTTGACAAGTTCACTATTTTATTATCTTCATGGAAATTGTTAGACTAGGTAAATTAAGGAGCCTTGGTTTTATATGTATAATAAAATGTAGATCTAATATGTATAATAAAAGGTAGATCTAATAGGCACCAAACTTTAAGGTCAAACCATACCTTATGATATCTATTAGCCCAAGAGATCATCAATGTGATTTCTTCATATATAGGGGTCTTGATCATATTTAAATCCTTATAGAGGGGTCCTAATTAAAAATTCCTTGTGAGGATGGACAAACTACATCCTGAGTGGGCCTAACAATGAAGACTTTGAAACATTAAATAGAGGTTCAAGGTTTGAATCCTATATAAAGTGGGTAATACACCATACTTTGTTACTTGAAGTATGGTTACATAACCATATATTGGATAAACAACATTCTCTATGAGGACCATCTAATATGGCCTATGGTCTCATAGACATTAAAAACTACTTTACCATTTTACATTTTACGCATGGAAACTAAGGTGACCTAATTGTTTAATACATTGGTTGATAAAAGCCCATAATTATATAAATAACCTAGAAAATTCAACCATGATAAGGAGTTTTAAAAATGTAGTCTTTGAAGCAATAAAGAATTAGGTCCAGTTAAAAAAGACAACAAAGATGTTGCATTTAAACGACAAACATTTTGGATGTTAATGTGGTCCTACAAATCATGGGTAAGATCAATTTTCATAGAAACCTCTTGTAGGGATGGAGAAAATAAAACCTTAATGAACTTAACAATAGAAACTTTGAAACTTTGAATAGAGGTATAAGGTTTGAATCCTACCAAGAATAGGTTATACACCATACTTTGATAATTAAAGGATTGTCTCATATGACCTATGATCTTATAGATATTAAAAACTACTTTGCCCTTTGTGTCTTTTACTCATAAAAACTAAGATGACCTAATTGTTTAATAAATTAGCTAATAAAGATCCATAGTTTTATAAATAACCTAGCAAATTCAATCGCTATAAAAAGTTAAAAAAATACAATCTTAGGAACAATAAAGTCTTAAGTCTACTTAAATATGATCATAAAGATATTACACTTCAAATGTATATAAAATAAATATGAATAACCTTATAATATTATTCTAACATTTTTTATACATAAATTTTATTAAAAATAAACAATAAATTAATAATATAATAATATTTTTTTCGAGGAACAAAACACACGAAGGTTTAGGCTTTGACAAGTGTGTGAGTAGTGGGTGTGTATAGTTATTTGTTTGACCCCTATTGATAAGCCCAACTCTCACTTTTATTAAAAATCATGGTTGGGATGGAAATATCCAAACCTAAGCATCTATCATACAAGTTTCTCCTACTAACCTCAATTATTAAAAAAAATATAATATTACTTTCCATTAAAGAGCCCTAATGAACTAGAAGAAATAATTAAACTTAACAACAATAGAACATGCATAATCATAAAACTCATGTAAATGAAATAAAAAAGATGAAAATATACTGTAGTATGGGTGAGTGAGTGAGAAAGTAAGTATGTACTAATAAAATAAATAAATAAATAATCCAATCGTAAACATTTATTGTAAAAGTATCTCATACTAATCTCAGTTAAAAAATATAATATTACAGCCCCAATGGACAAGAAGAAATAATTGAAAATAACAACAATTGAACATGCATAATCATGACACATGTAAATGAAATAAAAAGACGCAACCAATCGCTAACAAAGGTCAGAGTCAATGCATAGGATGGAAGCCTGTTTACCTATTCAAATGTTATCATAAAATATGCTCCAATGGCTTTACTCTTATAGGCTTAGCGAGCTGAATTCTCCCAGGCCGACGACCTCTGAGTCGTAAAGTTCGAATAAATAATTATGGCCTCTTGTACGTAAATAGTGAAAAGAAAATATGCTTATACGGGGAACCAATATATCCAGCAGTGCAACTCCAGCAATAGCAATAGCACATCACTTTCCTTTGTACTCCTCTGTATTCAAAAGACATACGATGATTAATCATTATAGAATTAGTGAACAGTGAAGTCTTTTTCTTTTTAGATGAAATTATTTTTATAAAAAATATTAATTAATATATGTTTATTTAACTAAATTTTAACTATTTTAAACTCTTTTAAGGTTTCGACATCTTAATTGTACAATATTCCGTCCACGTTCCTTTCCTAAGTTGTAGATGTCAAATGCCATCAAAAGAGAGAGATATTCGATCCACACCGACGAGGAAGTTGCTCGAGTTTTCCTGATGGATATTTTCGATCAACAGCCGCCTCAAGATTATTATACGTGGTGAAATAGATATATCCGATCCACACCGACGAGGAAGAAACCCTGTTATGTACGTCGAATCCTCCACCATATTCTCGTCGGCTGTGGAAACGTGGAGACTACACATTTTGGAATTCATTCATTTTATACCCAGTCCACACGGTAACCAAAGTGGACAAGGCAATAAAGACTTGAAGTAAAAGCAAAAGCAAACGACTTTGCTGTTTTTGTTTTTATTAGTTCCGTCATCACTGTCTCACCGTTAGGATGAATGACGTTTTTGGTTTTCCTTTATGAGAAACACTGTGGGGGATGAATGAAGATTTTTGTTTTTTTCATTACTTATCAAATTCAGTTAACGGATTGATGGGGGTATAAAAATGTTTAGTTTGTATGAGTAAAATTCGACCCATCATTTAGTGTCATTCATTTTATCTTATATATAGTTTGGATCATCTTTCATAAAGAATGATTAAATTTAAGTATTTAAAGGTATAGATATAATGTCAGTGATGAGTGTTTCATGAGTAAGTAGATATTAATTTCATTACACTTTTTAATCTGCAGCAAATCTTAGTTTTATAACTCGTAATTTAGGAGAAATTTTATTGACAACTCAAAGAAACTCGGCCAAAACTATGTAAATTTGTTTGTTTTTATTAAATATTAAAAAAGGCCATCAATTATTAATCAGTCCATCTCTCCTGCTTCTCCTAAAACATTGAAGAAGACTAAAATTTATGGTGGTTTTGATTTGGTTAAAACAGGTAGTGTTATTTAAAACTAAAAACTTGAAAATGATTATAAATATTTTTTTCTGTTGAGATTTGTAAATTATTTTTCATTTTAACTTAAAAAATAGCAACCAGTTAAAAATGTTCAATCAATCAAATGTGATCATGTAATGGTCTTTAACCCAGATTAAACCCTTCTCCCAAGTCATCCACATTTTTGTACATTATAAGAAGCCAATGTGTGCCGAATCTCTCCAAGCCAGAGTTGCATGTGCTGTTAATTGAGGTACATCGATATCAATCATGAGGACTATCAGTCTAATTGCATGCTTTGCCTTGATGGTCTTGTGCTCGAGCGCTGTGAATGGGCAGCTCAGCTCCACATTTTATGATAAAACTTGTCCCACGGCGCTGTCGACTGTGAAATCTGCGGTGAAGCAAGCGGTCGCCAAGGAGAAACGCATGGGGGCATCGCTGCTCCGCCTTCACTTTCACGACTGCTTCGTCAATGTAAGATTTCAAGATCCAGCTCCATAACATTAGCTAGTCTCTTGTATTTTTAATTCGATTGAATTATAATTGGGATTTGCAGGGTTGCGACGCGTCGATACTGCTGGACGACTCGTCGACCTTGACGGGAGAAAAGACCGCCGGCCCCAATAGCAACTCTCTCAGAGGATTCGACGTCATCGACACCATCAAATCACAGGTAGAAGCCCTCTGCAGTGGAGTCGTCTCGTGTGCCGACATTCTCGCCATTGCCGCTCGTGATTCTGTTGTCGAAGTAACTATTTTTCTCTTCTTCTCTACGCAATATTTACTTAAGAAGAAATTTATAAATCTGAACTGACGACCATTGTGTTTGTGATTGATTGCTAGTTGGGAGGGCCAACATGGACGGTGATGCTAGGAAGGAGAGATTCCACAACTGCAAGTTTAAGCGATGCCAATAGCAATATTCCAGCTCCCACATCTAACCTCAGCGCGCTTATCTCATCTTTCAGTGCTCAGGGTCTTTCTACTAAGGACATGGTTGCGCTTTCAGGTAAGTGAGTACACATATTAATATGAATCATATGCAGATATCACCCTAGAGAAATACTTAGATATGTATTTAAGGACTGATTGTTTCTTGATAACATTTCAGGTGCTCATACGATTGGTCAGGCTCGGTGCACCACCTTCAGAGCCCGCATCTACAACGAAACCAATATCAACAGCGCGTTCGCCACATCTGTGCAATCAAAGTGCCCGAGCAGCGGTGGCGACGATAACCTTTCGCCCTTGGACCTCGTGACTCCCACTGGTTTTGAAAATAACTACTACAAAGATCTGAGAAGCCAGAGAGGACTTCTCCACTCTGACCAGGTGCTTTTCAATGCCGGGTTCACTGATTCTCGGGTGGCGACCTATGCCACCAATCAGAACGCCTTCTTCAACGACTTCAAAGCCGCCATGGTGAAAATGGGGAACAACAAGCCCCTGACTGGAAATAAGGGACAAATCCGAAAAAACTGTAGAAAGCCCAATTGAATGTCTTTGTCTTCATATCATTCGGGACCTAAATTATCCGGGTTACGTTTTATTTGCAATGAAGGGATTCAAGATCGGGAATTAAATTATCCCAAGTTTGAAAGCATTATGCATGACACAAAGGCGGAAATGTAAAGTGATGTGTCCAGTTTGACGAATGGCATCACGTATTACTAGAATTATACTGTTGCTCAATGGCGATAGAACTATATTGCACTGTATTAGACATGTCATAACTGCAACAAAAAGTTGCAGACCATTCGGCCTCATGGCCTAAAAGTTGCGTGACGAATCCATTAAAAGAGTGTTCTCTACTTTCCAGTGACACGTGTGAAGCATTTTTATGTAATAAACAATATAATATTGTCCTCGGATAGCTTTAGAGGGTTTTCACATTACCATCGTTATTAATCCTATTATAGTTTATTTAACCCTATTATCTTTATTAAATTTTCACTCTTTTTTTGTTTTTACCAATTAAACCAGGGTGGTAAATACCTTCATCAACAAATGTAAAATAAAATAAAAACAAGGAAAACAAGGAGAAAAAGGTTGAAGTCCGATATTTGAAAAAATTTAAATTATTAAACAAATAATTTATATGAATGTAGTTGTAAGCTACTTTTAAAGTGTAGAAAAAGTTTTTGGATCCTATTTGGAGATAATCAATTTGGGTCTTGTGTAGATTTATAGTACAATAAATTCATATACTAGACTTAAATCAAGTGAGATTTAAAATTGACCACATAATACATTTTCAATAGTTATGAAATTAAAGTGAGGATACAAAACCAAATAATCTCCGTAACATATAATCTTAAAAATTTGACAAAGAATGATTGAATAAATATCTTAAAAAAAAAATAGATAACAAATTATAATAAAAAATATGACCTTTTGTCTAACACAAAGAATAAAAATGGAATTGCTTCTCTTAAAAAAATAGTTTTTAACATGACTCATTTGTTCCTTGTAAATTATCCTCTTTTCTTTTTTCAAAAATCAATCATTTTATAATGTAGGAAGCTTGGTGGTTCACTCGAAATAACTCTCATAAAACCTATTTGAGGTCTTCATGAAGCAAATTTAGAGATTTATTTTTAATTTCCTAATTCTTCTCCCATATTTCAAATGTATTTTTCCGAAATAGATGTCGAGTTAGCAAGGAAGCCAACAAAATTGTTTCCTTCCCTCTTTGTGTGGCTCCACTCAGTCATACTAAACCTTTTATAGTATATTTCATATCTTTCAAACATTTTCTAGATGACAATGTTTAGGCTTACATGAGGATTCTTGTGTAAAATAGTCCACAAAAATCTTGGAATCAGATTCAACTTCAATACTAGTTAGTTGCCTTCTTTTAGACTTTATAAATGCTTGACAAATTATGACTACCTTTGTAAAATTATTGTTTTCTCTTCCTAAACCAAAAAATAACTTTTTCATCATGGTCCAAACAAACATCTTCATACGTACACTACTTTGGAAGAGGTCTCTTCCACAAAATATTATATTTTTCTTGATTTTTAAGCATATGATTTATGAAAGGATTTGTGTTTTGATTGATTTTTTTTTTTTGGTAATTATTATAGTAGATTAAAAAAGGGTTTTTATAGAGGATCCCAAAACCTTATGTACAAAATCAGCCTTGCATCATGCCTCCTGGCTTTATGTATAAGCCTATTACGTAAAACGTAACCCCTAAAAAAACCCGATTACATAAGCAATGGGCCTAGGGCATCAATCCCTTGAAACTGAACACCAAAACAGAAATCCCGCCCAGCGGTAACAGTAAGCATGAAACAATCCCTATCAACGGGAAACAGACAAATAAGAAAGGAAGTAGTTTTGGAGATCCCGCCCAGCGGGGAGTAGCCAAAAACCACCATCGAGAAGATCCCGCCCAATAGGAAGCAAAGAAAAACCGTTACAATAAAATCCCGCCTCGCGGGAAGCAGTCAAAACCACCACAAACAGTCCCGCCTAGCGGGAAGCAATAGGGAAATCCCGCCATCCGGAAACCCAGCAGAAAAGAAAGGATCCCGCCTCACGGGAAAACCGGCGGATTTGGCGGATCTCGCCCTGTGGAGAAACCATCCCGCCCACCGAGAAAAAATTCCGTTCAGCGAGAGCCATCCTGCAGGAAGCCGACATCCAGCACAGAGAGGATCCAACCCATCGAGAAGTGACCAAAGAGTTGCACCACAAAGAACCCGCCTCAAGAAAACAGAAGAGGATCCCAACAGCAGGGACCAAGAATCCCGTCCAAGCACAGAGCCCGTCGAGGATTCACAAGAAAAAGGGGAAGCTGTCCAAACCCTAAACCATCACCTCCACCGCACCGAGAAACGCAAGGGACCAGATCCATGCGAATAACCTGCAAAAAACCTTAGGGGGAAGCCTGAGGAAAAAAGGGAAGGGATCCCCAACCAAACAGGGATCCCTGGGAAGCACCAGTCCAAAAAAACAACCAAGGAAACCCTAGTCGGCCGGGAGGGGCACAGATAGTGGAGAAGGATCTCCCCCAGGAGATCATCTGCAAACAACCACTCCCCGGGAGGGATGACCTGGGTTGAGCCAGGAACTGGGCAGGAACTAGGAGCCATGGGAGGGGGAGCAGGGGAGGGACCAGAGCCCTCCCCTCTCTAATTTCTTCCCTCCTATTTTGATTGATTTTAACAAACCACTTCCAGAGAAGATTACTTTACAATTTGGGGAAGAAATTTGGGACCAAGTAGTAGATTATGAAAATATTCCATTTAGATGCAGAATTTGTCATTAATATGGTCATCTAGCCAAGGAGTGTCCACATAAGGTCCCTAAAAAAGAGAAAGATGATGGGGACTTGGAAGGGTTTCAAATACCTAAAAAAAAAAGCACAAAAAAAAATAGCAACAAAAGATAAAACAATTATTTCTCCTAATACCTTTGAAATTCTCTCTACATATGAGCAAGCAAATGATGAGGATGGTCAAATGGAAACAATTATTATGGAGACACAATTTTATGAAGAGAGGGAACAAGAAGGATTGCATGATGATAAATCATTAAAAGATCGTGCCTTGATGCTGAGAAATAATAGTAAAAGGATAAAAAGGACAATGTAGAAAACTAACCCAAGTGCAAAACAAAAGACTACAAATAAAACAAATCCTTAAAAATAACATACAAATTCTAAAAGTAGTGTCATGGTACCAAGTAACCAGTATATAGTCCCAACTGGAATGAAGCAAGATACGAATAAAAGGATAAGGATGTCATAATCCTAAGGTTTATAGTCAGTCTCTTTATGGTAATGTTAGAAGCTTTGGCTATTTTGCTAAGCAATTTCTGATATTTTTGGTAATTTGTTAAGCTTTGGTTTTTATTGTAGTGTTTCCATTTTTTTTTTTTTTTATCGATTGCTCCTTTGGTTTAGTTTTTGCTGTATTTTTTTTCTAATTTTGTTTTGTGTTGTTTTTTATTCTTTTTGTTGTTTCTGTTTTGTTTTTTTTTTAGTTATGTTGTTTTTGGAGTTTTTTTGTGTGTTTTGTGTTCTGTGGTTTTTTGTTTCTTTTTGTTGTTTTTCTTTTGGTAGTGTTTGTTATTCTGCATTGGTGGTTTTTCATGTTTTGGTATTGTTTATTTTTGTCACATTTTTTAATTTTATTTATTTATTTATTTTTGAATGTGTTTTTCTCTGTTGTTTGTGTGTTTTTCTATGTGGTTCATATTTTTTTTGCTTGTATTATCTTTTCAAAACACTCAAGGAGTATGTTTTATTTGTTTTATAATTTTGTGTGTTTGTGTTTGTTTGTTCTTGTTGTGTATTGTTTCAGGTATGATCCTTGTGTGTGTCAAAGGTGGTAGGTCAGGTGCGAGCCCTAGTTATTTTTGGTAGAATAGATACCCCTACCTCCTTGGTTCTTACCCAAAAGTGGCATCCCTTCTAGGATGTTTTCCACAAACAAAAAAAACATAAAATTGGGGTGATCAACACCATTATCTAAGGGGGGTCAACATGAATCTAGATCTATTGAGGATTATGAATTCCCTCTAAGCCCCTACTTGTGTATTCTATAACCATAATTAACATTTTTTCATTCAACCTTGCTACTTTTCTATTCCATAGTTAGATAATTAATATATTTGTTCCATTGAAGATGGGGTGATTGTCCTCTAACCAATCATTTGACCAGATATTGCTTGGACCAATATCTTACATATATCAAAATATGTGTTTTCTTAAGCTTTAGTTGATTCTTTGATCAAATTTTATATTATATTCTTTGTACAACCCTTTGGACCCTTCTACACCTCGTAAAGATGAAATTATTACAATATTTTCTTATTTAACGTAATCATTGGTTCTTTAATTCCAAAATGTAACTTGTAATAGGATATTATAACCCTATGTTCCAACCATAGCTTCATCAATTTGAGTGTAATTTTAAATCAAGTAAGCATTACTCAAATATTAATCATACACTTTATAGTCATTAACTATCTATGAGAATGAATACATTGTTAATAACTCATAATTAAACTTAGAAATTGATTTTTTTTTGTTCATTATCTCATATTGTATTCATGATAACTATTCAAGATTAAAACTAGGAAAATATAATAGAGTTTTTACATTAAAACATCTCAGATTATAAAAATTTAAAATTTATATAGTAGCATAAAAACTCATCATATGGACCATTTAGGATTATTTTGAGTTTAGGTACTAAGGAATCACCAATAAATAATTGGTCATAATAAATTTACAAATCATCCTCATATAAATAGAAGGAATAGTGAAGTCCTAATACTAAATTAGGACTAATAAATGTAGATAGCAAGGAATGATACAACACCCTTTGAGTGGAAAAAAAAGCATAATAAGGCTCTATTACTACAATATGGTCATCACTATTTGATGGTAAGTATTCATATATCATTTGAGTGGAATAAAAAGTAAATTAAAATTTAACTTCTAAAAAGTGAGTTGTTAGTTTAAGATAATAAGAAGTCATACAAGATCCTTATAGTGGACATAAATCATATAGAATGAGTATTGGATATTTGATGGTAATGAAATATACATCCTCATTTTAGTAAATCTAAAGTATAAGGAGTCATACTAGTATAGTTTTAGATATAGTACTGAAATTCTAAGGTTTAGTTACATAATAATTCTTTGTGATATTTGGAGTTTTGCATATTCAAGTGTTAGTATGCAAATTATTTAATAGTTTACTAATTTAAATTATTATGAATGCATTATAGCATCACACTTTTACTTAGAATATTATAAAACTCACAATGATACAATTTACACTTTTTGCAATCCTCTTCAACACATTTAGTAATTGTTCAAATAAATTGTAACTAACATTTAGTTTCCAAGTTAAAGGCATCTTCCTATAAATGGTTTTTGGCATATAAAATATATCATCCATGTTATTTTTTGCACAACTAAATGATGTTCTTAAGAATACTCCCATCTCGAAAATGAACTGTTGCCACATTTTGCACGGGGTGGCATGTTTTCAGTTTTTCTAAGTGAGCTGCTCTTTTCCTTTCCTCCTCTTTTTCCATTTCTTCATTTCCCTCTTTCTCCTTCTTCCTTCCAGTTTCATTCCTCCTTCCTTCTCCCTCTTCTTCCATCGGTAAATTTTCCAACAAGTGTTCCCTAAAAATTTCTAAGTTTCAGGGCACAACCTGACTTCGCAGCGAAGTCAGAGTGCACCCTCCAGTTGGAGCACAGTAGGGAATGCAAAGTGCGTAAGCATATAGGATCAGGTGAAATTTGGCTAAGTGTTAGGGTGCAACCTAACTTCACAGCAAATTCGGGGTGCGCCCTTCTTCTTGGGTGCACTTGGGAAATCATTGGTAGAAAATAAGCTGAGTGCTGGGATGCAACCCGACTTCACAGCAAAGTCGGGATGCGGTCCCCTCTCGATGCACATTCCAAATAGTAGAGAAGACAGCAAAGTGCTAGTGTGCAACCCGAATTTGTAGCGAAGTCAGGGTGTGCCCTCTGACCGGTGTGCAGTTGGGCAAGCAAGCCCAAAAATTGACTAATGCATGGAGGCCTCCCCAACTGCACTGTTTTACACTTGCACAACCCTTCAGTGCTTTGATCCTGGGAAAAGTTGGATAAACTACCTTTCAAGGCAGACATGTGTCACTCATCAAAACCTGACAAGTGTCCAGCCTCAAGATTCGAGCCAAGACATGACGAGAACAAGGACAAGCATGGACCACCCTATCTACACCAGCTACCATCATTTAAAGCTAATGTGAAGTTCCATCCACCACAACCACCTGCATTTCTACTGACTAAAGGTTTGACTCGACACATCACCACATAATTGTACAAATTTCAGGGATACCACATCGCAAGTATAGTCCTTGTCGACAGGAGTCAGCATTAGCAACTATTTAGCCGCTTGTGTTAGCTATTGTCTTGTCTAGGACTTTGTGCCCATGAATATAAGCGATGAGAACTAGGGCTATAAATAGCCCCCTCATTTTCATTGTAAGTGGTGGAAGGGGAATATACTGCTAGGGAACCATTGTAGCTATGCGTTTGCCTCTAATATAAGATACATACTTGGCTCTGCTTACTGTCTTCATTTTGTATGCTGCCTCTCCTTGTCATTTCTGCCTCATGTTTCTTGTATCATTGCTTACTGTTGTACTGAACTCTAGACTCTGGTATTTAATGATCAAGTATTCCTAGAATGCATAAATAGAGGATACATAGGATGAATGATAGATGTAGTTTCAATGTGTGTTTTGTATATGAATGTTGTTAGTAGTGGTGACTGATCATTGTCATGTTGCTTATTCCCCCCACCCAAATCCAATCACATTTGGATTCTGTTTCTGTACTTTTATCTCTTTCCCTGCACTCTTATATCAAACACTAAAAAAACCACAAGAAGCCGACCTTCTCCGAAGATTGGAATGGAATACATTCCTTCCTTTTGGCCTTTCAATCTGGTGGGCGAATCTGGAGCGCATTATACCAAATCCTTTCCTCATGGCAGATTCATAACCAATAGTTTCTCTGGCATGCCCGGTGGGACATGGTAGTTTCCCACCCCCAAACAAAATTGAAGCACGGGTGTTCACTTCATTACTGTTAAAAATCAGAGCACCTGGTGAATCTGCACATACCTAAATACTCTTTGAGTCCGTAAAGACTGGTCCTAATGCCTTCATGAAAACAAGAAGGTGGTGAGCAAGGAATCCAAGAAACCTGCATAAATTTTATGAAATTGACATTGACGCTCCAGGCAAGTGCGTCAGGCTAGATGATTACCAAGCTCGCTTAGAAGAACCCAAGGCTAAAATTCAAGAGGTCGAGGTTGAAATCGAAGAAGACAAGGTTGAAGAGCAATCTACATCCTTGGACGGTTTCGACACCGAGTACACCACTGGGGGAGAAGAAGACATGGCTTCCTAGCAGAATGATGATGATCTCTTCCTGGTGGTAGACTCTACGGGGCCCTTGGCCCTAGTCGGATAGCAAGCTATGCTTCTTGCTGCCTTAAAGTCCATCCCTATGTATGATGGCTATGGCAAGACGGCGTACAAATACATATACGACATTCTGGCCTTAGCTACACTACATTCCATTACTGATGAAAGTGTGAGGACCCATATGTTGGCCCTTTTTGTAAGGGTAAAGCTTCTCTACTGGTGGAGATCACTGCCAGAGGGGTCTATCATAGGGTGGCATCAACTAGCAGGCAGACTCGTGAAAGGATGCAACAAGTCTATTGATACAACGACACCCCAAAGAGGAGGTGTTAGACTTCAACATAAAGTTTGTGAGGTATTGGAAATGAGTACCTCATGAACTCTGACCTTTATCAAGTCGGGCTGCACACTACTACCTGAGGTCCTTCAACTTAGACATTTTCCTGCTGCTAAAGATAGCCAGAATAGACTCGTTCCCTTCTTTGCATGAGGCTTCCCAACAAGCTGATATGTATATCAATTCCATAGGCATACTCCCACACAGGGTACAACCACCCATTTACCCTGAATTTCCCTGATCTTATTACCCATCAGCTTCTGGGGTGGTGTCGTCGACTTCAGTACAACAACCCCAATAGTAATGGAATCCGATGTCGATTGTAAACCCCTACGGCCTGCCACAAATTTATTATCTACCTCCTCCTCATCTGCATTATCTAGCACTCCTAGATCCCCCATGGTATGCACAATATTCTACACCTCCTCCATTGGCTGCATTACCTCCCCCAGCTCAGTTGTTGCCTCCTGACAATGATATTTAGAATAAAATCCTCTAGGAGGTATGGGCTCTGGCCTCTGGATATCACACCATGTCCAACAACATGACTATTCTAAAGAAGAAACATGCCCAGATGGACCTTGTTCCAAGGAGGCCATACCCACCCCTAGTACTAACAAAATATCAAGCCCTAGAACGGTGAGATCAGAGGTGGCCTCATCCAAGAAATGCTGCCATCGAGGACCAAGGTAGTACTTCTAACTAGGTCAACTGGTGCACTACATGCAATGACCCGCATTCAAAGTATGACTGCACACTACATCAACACTACCTTCAAACCTTGGCTAGCAGTGCCATAGAATACGAAGAAATCTATATGATCCTAGATGATGAAGGCAACTTTGCTGTCCTAGAGGAAGATCTATTGTCGCCTCCCACCAAGGAAGACAAAAAATCTATCGAAGCCGTTGCAAATCCCTTAAAGGTATACACCCAAAGAGAAAAGGCACAAACTGCTGGGCTACCACCTGAAAAAAGGTTGTGGCCTTACATAGCAAAATAGAAGACTCCCGCAGTCAAGCCTCCCACAGCAAAAGCTTCCCCGACTAAAGCTCCCGTTGCTCAGCCTCTAGCTAAAACAAAAGAACAAGCTCAGGAGAAGCTAATATATCTGTCTCTAACCAATAGATAGAGATTTTAGGCCACTCAACAGTACCAAATGAAGTATGAGCTAACAAAAGAAGTGAAAGGAGCTAGCACTTCGAGCTACAACATAGTAGATGAGCTGAAGAGGACCCCCGCAAGAATCAGCATGTATGATGCTCTTCTACTCCCAGGCTAGGTTGATTTATTGTAGGAATCCCTGAAAAGCATAAATAATGGCAAGCAGATACAACCCGCTATTCTGGTGCAACATCTAACAGTCTCAGCCACTAGGAATAACAAACCACATCCCTTCTATCTATCATTACAGATGCAAGGGTACATAGTACACAACTTTATGCTGGATTCTGGTGCTTCCATGATTGTTATGCCGAGGGCCATTTGCGATGAGATCAAGATGGAATATACAAGGAGTAGCCAAAGCATTCTACAACTGGATGGCACCCCTGTCAAGACAGTCGATGTCATTAAAGACATTCCTATTCGGGTGCACAAAGCTCTTGACATCATGGTCATTCAAGAGGTCATGCTTGTCGACTTGGAATCCTGCTTCGGCATGTGTCTCTCCATGGATTTCACTACAAAGTTGGGTGGGTATCTGTCTCTAGACTACTCACACATGGAAGTTCCCTTCAAAGGAAGGAGACTAAAAATCTACAATGATAAGCCTTCCACTTTCTTAGTAGAGAAGATACCTAGAGAAGAGTCGCAGGACTGCATGGTTCAGTTGACGAAGGAAGAACTGGTGGTGGTGGATATGACGGAGCAAGCTCTTGAGCTGCTAAAAGTAGAAGATGAGTTCTCCTTGTGGGACTTCAACATCGTAATTGATACTGAGAAAGGCTAATACACCGTCATCCAGCCTAAGAGGCTTGACAAGTTAGCCAAAAGAGAAGTGGGACCTGCACCAAAAAAGTTATGGAAGATTTTCTTTGACGGTGCACGATGCAAAAATGGTACCGATGCAGGTGTACTTTTGGTTTCCCCAATCGGGATCCAAAAGGACTACACCTATTGGCTGGCCTAGAGCTATATCAATAATGCGGTAGAGTACCAAGCCTTATGCTTGGGTTTGCAAAAATTAGAGAGGTTGGGGCTAAATCATCTACAGATCTTCGGTGATTCAGAGTTGGTGTTTAACCAGATAACAAACAAGTGCACCTCCAAGAAGCACTATCTCAAGGCATACCGTAATTGGGTGTGGGATCTAATGTAGTCGTTTGACTCATTGAATGTCAAGGCTATATCATGTGAGAAAAACAAGCATGACAACATTCTAGAATCTGTTGGAGTGAGGTACGTTCTGGCTGATGACACTATCCAAAAGCCGAAGCCGATCCATGCCATTTATAGGCCTTCTATGCCTAATAAACACACCCACTAGTAGGTGTTTGACTGTGATGAGGAAATCATCACATTTTTGGTTAATAAAGCATGTTCAATCGAAGGTAGAGACCCTAATGACGATAAATATGAGGGGTTGATACAGCTAAAAAATAATCATGTCCCAAAAGGACTGATTACACTTGAGAGTCTATTTGATCAGAATGATAGATCAATATCACACTGGATCAAAGTAGACCTAAAGTAGTATTTCGACCTAGAGCTCGAACCTGGAAAAACCATTAAGGTCGAGACAGACTGCACCATAGAGGAACTTGAGCAGATCAGAACATTAAGTCAAGAGTTCCTTGACATAGTAGCCTGGTGCTACCAGGACTTGAAGGGGTATGATAGAAATATAATCCAGCATACCATCAAGCTAGAAGATGGTGCCAAGCCATTTCGGTAGAATCACAAGGCTGTAAATACAAAGATCGAAGCCATGATGAAGGTTGAGCTCCTAAATATGTTGGATTCCAAGATCATCTACCCCATCAAGCATTCGTCCTGGGTTGCAAAATTGGTTCTCATGAGGAAGAAGAACGGAGACATTCATCTCTGTGTGGACTTTAGAAATCTGAATCAGGCCTCCCTCAAGGACCATTATCCGCTTCCCTAAATCGATCAGATCCTCCATATAGTGGCTGGAGCCCAGATATTCTCCCTCGTAGATGGATTTTTTGGCTACAACCAGATCTAGGTCAAAGATGAGGACCAACATAAGATGGTGTTCACCACCAAATGGGGAACGTTCACCTATCAGCGCATGCATTTCGGCTTATCTAATGCTAGCACCACATTCTAGAGAGCCATGGACCTAGCCTTTCGAGAGCTACTAAAAAAGGTTATTTTTATCTACTTGGATGACATGATTGTATTCTCTCATAGGAGAGAGGACCATGTTCTCCACTTGCGGAAAATATTTGAAAGGTGTCATGATTTCGACATCTCCATAAACCCAAATAAATCTATCTTTGTGGTAAAATAAGGTAAGGTACTGGGGCATGTCATCTCCGACAAAGGCCTAGCCATGGACCTTGATAGGGCAGAAGCCCTCCTCCACTTGTCTGCTCCAATTGACAAGAAGGGGCTGCAATCATTCTTCAGCCAAATCAACTTCTTGTGGAAGTTCATACCGGACTTCGTGCAGGTAATCAAACCCATGGCCAAATTGCTAAAATAGAATGAAAATTTCTTATGGACTAATGAGAGGAGGCATACCTTCGAGGAAATCAAGGCTTGAATCGCACAAGATTCGATGTTGATAAACCTAGACTACTCTAAGGAATTCATCCTATACACAATAGGAGAACCCGAGAGTTACGCCACAGTCCTAACACAAAAGGGAGACAATGGTGAAGAGCACCACATAGTGTTACTGAGCCAAGTGATTTAGTCACACGAGGAAAATTATAACTTTATAGAGCGATAGGTTCACGTAGTAATGAAGTCTCTCCAGAATTTTAGGTACTTCATCTCCCAGAGTAGAACAATCGTCTTTGTGATACACCTAGACGTCTGAAGCTTCATCATACAAGGAAAGCCGGGTCACAAGAGATCAGGATGGATTGCTAAAATCCAAGAGTTTGACATTGAAGTGCGGCCCACCAAGCTCATCAGAGGCCGAGCCTTGTTCCAAGAGCTGGCCAAAAGTGCAGCAACCGAGATATCTTCCTGTAAGTGGGAGGATCCAGCAACAACCACCAACCTAGCCAACTCCTTACCAGAGGAGAGTGATTGGACAGATGACCTAGTGAAGTATTTCTACACCGAGATATGTCCAGACCACCTGAATGCCTCACAAAGAAGGATGTTTTGGCTAGGTGAACTGAAATACACTCTTCACCCCGAGCGGATTTACTTCAAAAACATTGACGACATCCTGTTGCAGTGCATTAAGAAAATAGACCAACTCAGGGTCCTCGAAGAATTTCACTTCGGGATGCTTGGGGGTCACCATTCTACAAGGCCTACGGCCTTGAAAATAATCAGAGTTGGGTACTACTGGCCCTCTCTTTTCATAGACCCACATGCAGTCTGTACAAAAATGTGATCAATGCCAGAGATTTGCTGGCAGAAATAGAAAAGCACCCCTGCCCCTCCAACTGATCCAAGTCAAGACTCCATTTCAACAATGGGGCCTAGACTTTATCGAGGTGATTATGCCAAACTCTGTAGCTAGGCACAATTTTATCCTTATCGCCATTGACTACTTCATGCAGTGGGCAGAGGCGATCCCTACCAAGAACGTAGACCAGGATAGTCATCAGGTTCCTCGAGAGCCTCATCACCCACTTTGGGGTCCCTGAGTCAATAGTGACAGACAATGGTCCAGGGTTCGCAAGCACTGTATTCATGGAGTACACCGACAAATATGACATTACCACAAAATGTCTTCCAATTACTACCCATAAGGGAACGGCCTTATCGAGTCCACCAACAAGAATCTACTAAAACTCATCAGGAGGACAGTAGAGAATAATAGAAGGAGTTGGCACCTACCCCTAAACTGAGTGCTATGGGTGGATAGAATATCATTTAAAAAATCAATCAAAACATCCCCCTATGCACTCATCTATGGCAAGGAGGCAATCCTACCAACACACAGAAATTCCCACTCTCTGGATGTTGGACGAAGAGAGAAGCAAAGGGGATCAAGTGGATGACAGAATGTGCCAGTTGCTGTAGTTAGAGGAGGATAGAGAAAAAGTATACCATGCCTTCACCAAACACGTTGAAGCAACACAAGGATGGTTTGCAAAAGGAACCACTGCCTGAGTCTTCAAGATCAGGGACTTGGTGCTAAAGTGGGACTCGCTGAAGGCGAAGCTGGGAAACCATGGCAAGTTTGATGCCCTTTGGGAGGTCCCCTATCAGATTGCCCGAGTAAATTAGTTTAATGCATTCGTGCTCCGAGATATGAAGGGACAACTTCTTCCCATTCCCATCAATCGGTTCCACTTAAAAATTTACCACCACTGAAGGTGCCCAATGGGCCCTTCCTTGTACAGATTTCCCTTCTGCATTTTTAGTTTTTATAATGTATATATTTCAGCATTCAGTTTTTAGTTTTTCAAAGAGCCCAAGTAGGGCTTAAGGCAAACCCCGACTTCACAGTGAAGTCGGGTGTCGCTCCTTAAACAATGTGAAGTTCGAAAGAATGCAACTAAAAAAAGGGAGCTAAAATGACTAAGTATGGGTGCGCAACACGACTTCGCAGCGAAGTCAGGCTACGCACCATATGAAGGCCGCAGTTGGGAAACAGGCAGCAAGAAAACGGCCAAGTGTCAGACTGCGTAGTCAAAACTGGGCGAAGTCATAGTGCACCCATTTTTTGGGCAAAGTCTGAGTGCGCCTTGAATTTTGGGTGCCGCTCGAATAACCCATCATGGAAAACATAAAAAATTTCTAAGTGTGGGCCTAGGGCACAGTACGACATGATGCGAAGTTGGGTCATGGGCCAAAAATTTCCTCTTGTAAAGTGTGCCCAGATGGTGGCGATGATGTCAGCAATGGCATGACGTCCAAAGAGGTTTTAATGATTGCACAACTTTCAATAATGATGCATTAAAAAAGCAAGGTGCGTTTGGACCAATGGCTACTAGGGTGCATTTTTCAAAAATAAACCCATGCACGACCGCAAAAAAATCATAACGCTTCCACCAACTCCAAGTTAACCGCCCTAAATCCCTCCCTCGCACCATTAATGTTGCATTCATTGTCTAAAAAAAGGGCCCTGGCGCATTCAAAAAATTCAAATCGTTCAAGATGACTCCCTGACTGCAAAGAGCAGAGCTGACAATTTAGAGGTCGTAATTCCCATCCCTACTGTTTCATAAGTTGTAAAAAGGATGGACAAGGGGAAAGCGCCCATATAGGCGCAATCCAGTGAAGAGTGGTGCAAAGCTAAGGAATCACAAAAGTCAAGTGCTCATGAGAGCGAAGCATTGCCAAACCAAAAAAATAAGACCCATACAAAGAGGTACGTAGCTGGGTGAATTCCATCACCACCAGTTAATTACCTGGCTAGGTACAAGGACGTCTCTTTCTCCATCAGTCTCTCCAAATTGCGGTTGAAGATTTCCAAGTGGGCAGATAGGGTTTCACCCTCACACTATGTCGGGGCTACATACAAGTCTAACCTGTATTGGTTCTTATGCCTTCCTACTCACCAGTGCCCGAAGCTGATTGAAGCAATTGTGGAATATTACAAACCAGTTGCCCAACAAGTTTGCGACAACAAAGGGAAAGTGTTGTTCATGCTTTTCTAGGAGAGCGTCTAGCCAGCGTTCACCTTGGGGCTCCAATATGAACCTGGCATGATTATCAGAAGGGTGAATCTCGATGAATAGTCTAGCAAATTTACACAAACAAGAAGAATGAGGGAATTCCTCAACTTGGAGCTGAAGACTCCCCTGGAGGCCAGACAGTGGCTGACTGACCCCATACCCCTAGACAGATTTGAAAATAAATATATCTACATCATCCTGGCGTGGGTCCTCGATTGCAACTCTGACAGGGTCGTATGACCATACCAGCTGGCACTGGCAGAATGTCTCCTACACAAAGAATTTTACGACTCAACAATGTAGAAGAGCAGAAAGCACCTGATTTTCTTCGATTGGGAAAACTGGTTGGCATACTCTATTCACTCAAATCTGGTCAGGCTGCAACAGAAGTAGTCAATGGATTTCTGATTTTGCTCCTTCCTTGCATGGCTATGCCTATATCACATGCACTACCGAATGAACGTTCCTAACTTTAAGAAGACAAACAAAAAAGGAGAGCCGCTACCTGTGTATGAATGGATCGAGATTTTGTACAAAAAAGGCTCATTGTATGAATTTAATCTTAAATTTTTGTGCATGGTCATGGGGTTTTTCAATCGCAAGGCATCTCACCCATCGAAAGTCATGACAAAATACCTATGGAATAATGAGTACGGGGATACTTTCCAGCTGACTCAAGGCATCATAGTTAGAATCTACGGATTCAAAGGGAAGTTTTTCCTATTGCCCTACTTCTGCACTGATCACCAGTTTAGGATGGAAATTTCATGGTAGATGGATTATGTCAAAGAGGATTTCGGCTAGGGCAAGAAGAAAGGCCATATATTTCAATACCCCATCACCTGGGCGAATACCCAAGTATATGAAATCGGGCAGCACGTCTATCTCGATCAAGAACTCATCGGCATGGGCCTAATAATGTTGTTGCAACGATGGAAATACGACCCAGAAGGGGTCAGGGATAAGTTCATGCACATCTGCCCCCTTGTGGATATTATGCAAGAAAGAAGAAATAGAACAGGCATAGACCTATAATAGCATATCGAGAAGATGTAATCATGGCCTCCATGGCATGAGTTCTACTATGAGGAGGTAGCATACAATCTGGAGCGGAACCCAGATCATCGGTTGGAATCCACAGGCTTCAAAAAGGTTCTCGCCAAGGTGATGCCCCTTAACTAGCATAAAGAAAAAATCATTGAATGCTAGAAGATGAGGTGTCGCAAGCAACACGACAAATCCAACCGAAAGATGCTGGCCATCGATGATGAATTTTTGGCTTTATATGACCAACACGTTGACATGTGGCAACCCTTCAAATTTCAAAATTGTGTTCCTCGAGGTGCAAGAAAAATATATAATAGGAGGCCTTTGTCCTAGCAATCGTCAACTATGGTGACTTCCAACGCAACTTCGGCTAGCAGTAAAGTGGGCCCAATGTAGCCTATAGCCTCTAAAGCAGGACTCGAAAGGGCACAAAGGTCAGAGAGGTCAACTCCTGAGGTGGCATCCCAAGAAAAAAAGCATCTACGCTACCAGCTAGAAAATCGGTCATGATAGGCATCCTTCCAGCTAGACCTTGGTATAAATTTACCGTGAGGACATCACTACCTGCCACCCCAATCCCATCTCCTTCCTACGAACCAGCTGCTGCGCCAGAAGAGAAGAAGAGAAGGAGTGAAAAGGCCACGTGGCCTAAGGAATCGATGCTGCAGACAACCACAATGCCGATAGAGAATGTTGCACTAGAATTTGTCTCACTGGACAACCCTAAAGCAAAAGCTAAAACTCAGGCTAAAGGCGTCCCTCGAATAATATCTTAGGCAGATCCCACAAGTACGTCTACTTCCCCGCTCCCCAAAGTTTCCATCAGCCCTGCCATAATGCCACTCCCCATATCATCAGGGCAAGCCGTAGCTGCATCCTCTTCTTCCCAAACAGCCCAACCACCCAGCAGCCCCCATTCTTTTGACCAGTTTGCTCAGGATCCTAACGCCTTCCAGTCACTGAGCCAAACCCTAGAACCCTCACCCGCAGCCAGTGTTGAAGCTGCACATTCACCACCATGCTCTTCACCCCAGCCATCCAAAACACTATCGGTGCCATCCACTCAGCGTCTTGCTTCCCCCAAGACCCGATCACCCTTAAAAGTGGCCACCCCTTCTGGTATTCCTCCCGCTTCCTAGTTCACAGGGAAAATATCACAACAAGATCCAATGCTGGAGAATCTAGACTTCATGGGAAAACTGTAGAGCGCTGATGACCGGCCTTTGGCATCAAGGGCCTCAGGATGCTCCACCTCCTTTCTCTAGGGCATGAAACGAAGGAGAGCTAAAGAGATAGCTGCCTCGATAAAGTGCACCAAGTTTGACTTGGACAGGAGAGTGCTCACAATAGAGAAATTAATCTCGAAAGTGAATAAGCCTCTCTAAGAGATGATCGAGGTGGACTACGAGCATCAGAGGAAGGAGAAAAACTTTGATGACATCAACAAGGAATACAAAATTCATGGTATTCATCGTAGGACAGACAATATCCTTGTCAAGCATCTTGAGACCCAAGAGGCACTGTTTTAGTTGCATAATAACACTAGGCAACTTAAGGAGGACCTGGCTAGGGCCACTGCATAGCTGGGGTTTGCTTAGCCAGAGATAGATGAGCTTAAGGCCCATCTATCCATCTCTTAGCATAGATACATATATTCAAGCAGTTGTTAGAAGAGAAGAAGACAATGCTGGAGTAGGTGTCACAGCTTCAGGTTTTGTTGAAATAGGCGCATTCACAGCTTGTGAAGAAAACATCACAAGTGGCGGCCTTTTCAAAGAGCAAAATCAAAGATATGCGGGCCAGTCTATTATAGGGTTGCAAGCCCAACCTTATTAAGTCTGTATCAGTCCTGGATTTCATGTCCAGGATCGAAGAAATATCTACCTAGGGAAAGCCTATGGTAGAGGAGGCCGAACACTAGGCGAGGCAATGGTTGGACCTAGCTATGAAACTTGATCAGTTTGATCACAAAGGCCTCCAATTCTCTCCTATGTCCCAACTGGCCTCAGAATGGGCAGATGCAAGGGTAACCTTGCATATTTATTTTAAGAATATAGAGAAGATAAGAGCTACCAGAAAGACGTTGGACATGCTAGAACATGAAAGGAACATTTTCCTGGGCCCTTTTCACACTCTGTCCAAGCATGGGTGCCAAAGCTTCATCAAGGATGGCGAATTGTTGACCCTTGAACAAGTACAATAGAATTGGCTATCTTTTGAGGTAGATACAACAGAAATTGATAGCTGGGTAGAGCGAATTCAAGAAGCTTAGGTCACCCAGATGGTGTCGAAATATTGCAAAATCAACTCCTCCCTAAAATAATTGGGGAAAAGATATAACACCATCGACTTGCACACAATTTCTACATTCCACACAACATTAAAAGAGTTCAACGACCTCGAGACCTTCCAAGCAGTAGTCTGGGACCAAGTCGAGGCTGCATACGAGCACATTCATAAGTGGGAGGCTCACAGTGGAGAGCATTCAGATTTAGAAAGCGAAACGAGGGAGGCAACTGCTAAAAGTGAACCTAAAGAATAAAAATTTCCCCAAGGGAAGTGGTCAGAGCAGCATAAGGTGGGGGAAGGAAGTTCCTCTACACCTAATGAAGGCATGGTTCTTTGCATCAAGGCGATCTCGACACCCCGTGAGCCGCTAGGAATATTGCCACATTTTGCACAGGATGCCATGTTTTTAGTTTTTCTAAGTGAGCTACTCTTTTCCTTTCCTCCTATTTTTCCCTTTCTTCATTTCTCCCTTTCTCCTTCTTCCTTCTAGTTTCATTCCTCCTTCTTCCTCCCTCTTCTTCCCCCAATAAAGTTTCCAGCAAGTGTTCCCTAAAAATTTCTAAGTGTCAGGGCACAACCCGACTTCACAGTGAAGTCAGAGTGCACCCTCCAGTTGGAGCACAGTAGGGAATGTGAAGTGCACAAGCAAATAGGATCAGGCAAAATTTGACTAAGTGTCAGGGCATAACCCGACTTCACAGCAAAGTCGAGGTGCACCCTTCTTCATGGGCGTACTTGGGAAATCAGTGGCAAAAAATAAGCTGAGTGCTGGGGCACAATTTGATTTCACAATGAATTTGGGGTGCGCCCCCCTCGCGATGCATAGTCTGAATAGCAGAGAACATGACAAATTTTTGGTGTGCAACCCAACTTCATAGTGAATTCGGGGTGTGCCCTCTGACCGGTGCGTAGTTGGGAAAGCAAGCCCAAAAATTGACTAAGGCACGGAGGCCTCCCCAACCGCAATGTTTTCCACCTGCACAAACCTTCAATGCTCCGATCCTGGGTAAAGTTGGATAAACTGCATTTCAAGGCAGACATGTGTCACTCATAAAAACTTGACAAGTGTCCAACCTCAGGATTCAATCTAAGACATAACAAGAATAAGGACAAGCATGGACCGCCCTATCTACGCCAATTGCCATCATTTAAAGCTGATGTGAAGTTCCATTTGCCATAGCCACCCGCATTCCTGTTGACCAAATGTTTGACCCGACACATCACCATGTAACTGTACAACTTTCAGGGATACCATGCTGCAAGTATAGTCCTTTTCGATAGGAGTCAGCATTAGCAGCTATTCAGCCGCTTGTGTCAGCTATTGTCTTGTCTAGGAATTTGTGCCCGTGAATGTAATCGAGGGGAACTAGGGCTATAAATAGCCACCTCATTTTTATTGTAAGTGGTGGAAGGGGAATATACTGCTAGGTAACCATTGTAGCTGTGTGTTTGCCTCTAATATAAGATACATACTTGGCTCTACTTACTGTCTTCATTTTGTATGCTACCTCTCCTTGTCATTTTTGCGTCATGTTTCTTGTATCGTTGCTTACTATTGTATTGAAATCTAGACTCTAGTATTTAATGATCAAGTATTCCTGGAATGTATATATAGAGGATACATAGGATGAATGATAGCTGTAGTTTCAATGTGTGTTTTGTATATGAATGTTGTTAGTAGTGGTGATTGATCGTTGACATGCTAATTATTCCCCCCACCCAACTCCAATCACATTTGGATTCTCTTTCTGCACTTTTATTTCTTTCCCTACACTCTTATCTCAAACACTAAAAACCCACAGGAAGTCAGCCTTCTTCGAAGATTGGTGCAGAAGGCATTCCTTCCTTCCAGCATTTCAATATGGTGGGCGAATCTGGGGTGCATTATACCAAATCCTTTCCTCATGGCAGATTCGTAACCAACATGAACAAGGTTTTTGGAGGCTATGGTAGAGGTTTAGATAACATTTTCATGCAAAAAATATCATTAGAGAGGATCAATATTGTTGGAGGGTCTTTCAATAGTATGAATTATGACCAAATCCTCCAAAACAAGGAATCTCATACTGGTAGAAGCTATGTGGTAACCAAGTAGCTTCAATGACTATCAAATACATGCAATCATAAAAACCATGTGAAATAAAAAAAATGAGGGTTATCTATTGGGAAGGGTAAATGGATGTTTGTCACAAGTAAAGGAAATACCAATATTGGAAATAGTTGAGGACTGAATAGCTGAGGATATAATTTATAAGACAAAACACAACCTAATAGGTAAATTTATGGGTTTCAGACCATTCGTGCACTTCCTTCACCCTTGGATAAGGAAAAAATGACATATGAAAGGATAATACAAAATTATAACTCTCCCAAATGGGTATTTTCTTGTAGATTTCACATCAGTGGCAGACCAACGAAAAGTATTTGAGGGAGGATCATATCATCATGGGCCAGTGGGACTATTCCTACAACCATGGAAGATGAAATTCTATTCGAGGGTGGAACCGACTATAGTACCAATATGGGTTAGATTATTTGCCCTTCCCCTCGAATTTTGGAAAGAGGATGTACTCAAGGCAATAGATAACTTACTAGGTCATTATCAAGGTAGATCAAGAGAAATAGTTTTAGGATGATTAGCAATGTTTGCTAGGGTTTTTGTAGAAATGGACCTCAATAAACCTCTTCCAAAAAATATAGATCTAAAAATAGGAGATTTTATCTAGTGTCAATAACTGGATTATGAGGCTATTCCATTCACTGATTCATATGTTGGGTGTGCCACTCTCATGGACATATGGCTAGAATATGCCCAACAATTTATGATCATCAATTTGAATAAGAGGGCACAAGAGCAACTATTAACATGGTAGTCCAATATCCTTAGAATAAGGTATATTAGAATGAAGGAAACGACCTAATAGAATTTGAGGACTTCCAAAAAATTATCAAAAGGCTAAACAAAAGAAATTAGCACAATAACTAGAGACAAGGTGAAAAAGTAGGAAGAAAAAACAATAGATATAAGATATTCAAACAACTGGGAAGCTTGGAAATAGAAGGGGATTCTTAAATGGAAGGATTAGAGGAGGATATCCAGCAAGTCACACTGGTAGATCAAGAATAATATTGCATCCTAGTTTCACTAAAAAAAAAAAGGGAGTAGAACCAAAAACGACCTCTCTCATGGAAGAGGATATTCAACCCACGAAGGAGACTAAAGGAGGGGAAATAGAGTAGGGGATATTTTTACCTCGGGAAATAGATATGAAAGAAGAAAATAAGAACAATTATAGCCCCACTTTAGGGATATGTCAAGTGGATAAGAAACAAAAATTGAACCAATATGTAGGGAGAAAGTCAAAGAAGAAAAATATGGAGTAACCGGGAAGAGATTTGAGCCAGAATGGAAAGGTAAAATCGATGGTAGATTTTTTCCTTCTAATTCTAAATTATATTAATTACTTGGAATGTGAGGGTTTTAGGCAGTCACCCCAAATGAAATGCAGTTAAAAACATTATCATAGGTATAAGTCCAGATATATTTTTATTACAAGAAACCAAAATGCAAGGAGAAGACTTACAAAAAATAAATAGGAGGATATGGAAAAAATGAGAGATCCTTAATCAATTTTTATAGGGAAAATCATGTGGATTGACCACTATGTGGAATCACCAACTATACCTAGTGATAGGGGGGCACTACAAGAGGGGTGTTGAAGGTCTGATTACAAAATAGGGAAAGTGGGAAAAATGGACTATAGTTAATTTTTATGGAGCATAGACAATCAGAGCACAGAGGGGTCAATGGGCAACCATCCATACTTTCAAAGATAACAATCTAGAGGACCAATGGATTGTAGGAGGATAATTCAATGCAAATCTTAGAATAGAGGAACAACAAGGAGGCATATGCATGTTGCAGGAAAAGGATAGGTTTTTTCATTAATAATAAATCAAATGAATCTAATAAATATCCCAACCATGGATAGCTCCATGACCTAGAAAAATAGAATTAAGGAAGGGAAGATAGTCAAATATTGCTTGGATCATTTCTTAATGGGAGAGGAACTATACCTGAATACAAAGAATCAATCGAGGGTCATGGATAGACTTTCTTTAGATCATTTTATAGTAAGCCTTACCATAGAAGAAGATACTCATAAATATGCAAGAACTTTTAAATTTGAGCTATGGTGGTTGAAATATGAGGAGTTGGGGGACCACATAAAGGAGTTGTGGAAATTAGAGAAACCAATATTTGGGACAACCCAATTTAAACTTCATAAATAATTAAAATATTATAGGACCCAATTAAATGAATGGATTAAATACAAGAAGGAACTCACTAGAATCCAAAAGAATAAAATCAAGGATCAGAAGGAGAAGATAGCTCAGGAGATAGGATAAGGAACTATTACAGAAGATATTTTGCAATGTGAGGAAGAAAATGTTAGGAGAGAGGAAGATTTGGAGGAACAAGAAGAGATATATTGGAGGTAAAGATCTAAAGTTACATGGTTAAAGGAGGGAGATCAAAATACAACTTTCTTTCATAAGAAAACAACATATAGAAGACAACAAAATAGAATTGCAGGTATTACTGATATGATGGATCAGGTAAAAACCAATGGAATTGAATTGAAAACTATAGCAAATGATTATTTCCATACCCTTTTTAGTAGCAATGAAAATTTGAATGCAATATGGTAGGAGAAGATACTAGAGGTAATTCTACAATTAGTCAAATCAGAACATAATAAATTATTAATGAAGGAAATTTATCTGGAAGAAACATCACAAATCATAAAAAAAATACAAATAGGAAAGAACCCAAGACCATATGGATTCCCCATTGAATTTTATCAAAAAATTTAGAAAATTGTGGGTCAAGCAGTGGTGGAGGCATTGGAGGAAATCATACAGAGTAAGTAAATTTTAAAAGCCTTGAATCATACTTTTATCATTTTAATTCCAAAGGGCCCACCTAGTAAGATAATTGATAATTATAGTCCTATTTCACTCTGTAATGTAGTATACAAGATATTAACAAATCTTATGGTAGAGAGGTTAAATTTTTTTTTATCAAATATTATTTCAAGTTAGAAAGGTGGTTTTGTTGAAGGTATAAAAATTCTATATGGAATAGTAGTGGCACGGGAAGTGATACACACAATATCCAATCAAAGGACCCAGACATATTTATTAAATTAGATCTTTCTAAAGCCTATGATAGAGTAGACAGGTCTTTTTTGCAAATAATTTTACAAAAATGGGATTTGCAAAGAAGTGGAGAGATTGAGTAAAATCCTATACACATACCACATCCTTCTAAGTTATGGTAAATGGTAGCCCCTCTCCCATGTTCATAGCAGGAAAGGGGTTGAGGCAAGGGGATCCTCTTTCCCCTTACCTTTTTATCCTTTATGTATAGGGTCTAGGGAGACTGTTAAAAAAAGGGATAAAATATGGGAGGCTAAGGGGTATGAAAATTAGTTCTCATATTGAGATAAATCACCTCTAGTTTGTGTATGATACAACTCTTATTAGTCAAGCCAATATCCTAGTATAAAGAAACATAAAAAAAAATTTAGATGGGTATTGTTGTGGCTGATCCACAACACACCCCAAAATTGGGGACCCACATTTTTTGCAGGCTTTCAAAGAAAATCTCAGTCACCCAGATGCTAAAAATCAAGAAAAAGGGGCAAAATTGCACTAAGGAAAGAAAGTGTCGCGATATCGCGACATGTCGCTCTGTCACGGCCGAAAGTTGTCGCGATATCGTGACATGTCGCTCTGTCGCTGGCAAAAATGAAAAGTTGTCACGATATCGCGACATGTCGCGCCATCGCTGCCAAAAATTGAAAGTTGTCGCGATTTTGCGACGTATGGAGCTGCCACTGCTTGGGAATGAAAAGTGTCACGATTTCACGACGTGTTGCTAAAAAAGTTGTACGGATTGGAAAATGGTTGCGATTCCGTGACAGGTAGAATTTTCGTGGCTCAGATGAAGCAGGATGCCTTAGAAAGAGAAATTGTCACGATATCGCGACATGTCACATTTTCACAGCTCCAAGCAGCTGAAGGTGTACGGAACGAAAATGGTAGTGATTTCATGACAAAAAGCAGGAAGAGGGTGCCAAGTGAGAAAAGCATCGTGATTTCGCAAAAAAAAGCAGACAAGAAGAACAAAATGAAAATATGTCACGATTTCGTGACATGTCGCAAAATCACGGGTCAAACCAGTCAAACGGGGCACAAAGCAGAAAGGCGTAGCGATATCGCGACAAAAGTCAGCCAAGGGGCACGAAGAGGAAAAACGTCGCGATATCGCGATAGAAAGCAACAAAGCACGCCGAAGCGGAGAAACGTCGCGATTTCGCGATAGGGTGCAGCCGAAGGTGTATGGAATAGAAAATGGTCACGATTTCATGACAGAAAAATAGCAAGGTGTACGAAACAAAAAAGTGTCACGATTTCGCGATAGAAAGCTGCAAAAGAGGAAAAAAGCAAATTGCATAGTGATTTCGCGACGGGTTGTGGCTGAGAGTGTACGAAACGGGAAAGCATCACGATTTCGTGACATGTCATGATTTCACGACATGTCACATTTTTGCTAGGCAAGAAGGCAAGGAGGCTGTTGGACGAAAAACGTCGCAATATCATGACCTGTCTCATTTTCGTTGTGCTGGCAGAAGAACAAGCGGCATGCAAAATAATGTCATGATTTCCATGGGACCGTTATAGAAGGTGCAAAAAGCGTAAGACACGTGGCATACAGGTGTCATAGTGGCAGAGGTGTTACATGCAACAGAGGATTTCAAATGTTTCGGCATTGGGCATGAATCAAAAGCAACAAAAATGCATGGAATTTGAAAAGTCGCATGCTGGAAGGTGAAACGAAGCGACACAGGGAGAACAGAAGAGCCGTTTCAGTTAGTATAAAATCAGAAGCATGGATTGATAGAGGGGTTGTAAATTGATACTAGCAGAGTTGTAGAGACAAGGGCTGCATGCCATTCTGGGCCTGCACTTGGAGCGATTTCCTTCATTTGTTCTGGATTTGTTATACCTGGAACATTTTGTAATTGTAATTGATACATCATTTTAATACATAAATACAGAGAGTTGACATCTTATTGATAAGAAAGAAGGAGTCATTATGCATGCAAGATTAAATGTTTTATTTTCCCTTTCAGATTTCTAGGCTTTTAGGTGAATTTTAATGCAAATGTTTTTGGTTGCTTCATGCGAATGCCTAAAATATGAAATTGCAATAAAAAACCCCAGAGACCCGCACCTAGCTTATCTGGATTGTGCGAATTTGCAGGTTCATAGGTTAGGTTGCATGCAGAAAACCTCATTATCTTCGGTTTTGTCAATTTGAGATGACAGCATTCTAGATGTAGTTTAGTTTTATTTCTCTTTATTTGCATTTTTTTTTTTTTTCAATCCTTATTTCATTCCTTTTTTTTTTTTTTTTACAGTCATTTAAATAAATAACTGAAAGCCCATCAAAATCCAAGATTAGAATAGAGTTATTCATTTTGAGTCCACTATAAATTCAAATTAAATTAAACTACAATGCCCCTTGTTAACATCTACTTGCAACCCTAAGGTGTTCCCAACAATTACATTGAACATCATCATTGGTGTTAAAAAAAAACCAACATAACAGGAACCTTGGAGAAATTACTTTCTTTGCAAGCAGAGGATTTTGGGACTCAGATCCTAACGGAGAGTGTGCTTTCACAATTGGGTGAAAACACTACTCAACAGGTATACTCAAGCTACAAGATATAATTTTAATGGAAAAAAATCTCAAATAATTTTTTCAATAAAATGAGGAGGGTGAGAGATAGAATTATACAATTGTTGAACTTCATGGAAACTCCTTTACCCATACAATATTTAAGTTTTACTCTAACTATAAATAAAATAAAAAGCAAGGAGTGGAAAGGGATGATTGAAAAATTTCAAGCTAAGTTGAGAAATTGGACACACAAATGGCTAAGCTTGGGAGGAAGGCTTACAATGATTAAAGTTGTATTACAAGATCTCCCATTTTATAAATTTTTCATACTTTAGGCTCCAAATAAAATTTTGAAATATATTGATAAACACAAGAACTTTTTATTGTCAGGTGCAAGGGAAGAACAAAAATTAGCACTAGTTGGGTGGGAGAAGATATGTCAACCAAAAAACAAGGAGAATTGGGGATAAGTTCAACATCCCAAATCAGCAACGCACTAGAAGGGAAGCTATATTGGAGATGGATTACAACTACTGGGGGCTTATGGAGTAGACTGTTACAAGCTAAATATTACCTAGGAGTGGCTAAGAAAGACATCCCAAGACACTGAGTGGAAGGATAGGGATCTATAGTATGGATAACAATGGAATTACACGAGGATTTAATAATGCCATACCTATATTAGTAGTTAGGGAATGGAAAGGAAGACCTATTTTGAGAGGATTCTTGGAATCAATCTCAACCAATTATTCAAACATTTCCAGAGATTGAGAGTTGGAAAGTAGAGCTCCAAAAGGTAGGGTGGTGGATGTTGGGATGAAAAACTGATGAGATATTTTATTGATACAAGATAGTACAATATATAGGCAGGAGGCCTATATCAATACATGAAAAATGTCAAGTAACATGACAAGTGTCAAAAAATAGGCATAGTGCACATTATAAATCTAACATTCCCCCTTAATGTGCACTATCCTAACTATAGAAAAAAAATAAGTCAACATTAGGTAACATTCCCCCCTTAATGTTGACTTCACTAAAAAAAACCTATTATCCTCCTTTATTGACGATTTGGTCTAGGCTCGTGCTATTTGTGCTTGTCTCTCCAAATGTGAATAATACTATATAAAAATTGTATACATCTCAGTTTGTTGCCACAGGGTCAGCCACTTCCTTGGTTTGTTGCCTCTGGGTCAGTCATCTAAGTGCCTCAGGGTCGTCATGGGTGCCTAGGGTCAGCCACTTATGGGTTTTTTACCTCTGTAGGTCATCTTTAGAGGATGTTGCCTCTCATAGGTCACTAATTAGATTCACCATGAATATCAAATCCACCATGGTAAACTCAATCTAGAAGGTGTCAGTCTCTACCAAAAATGCACCTTAATACATAGAAAAAATGAGCCATGAAATACAATATAAATGAGCCAGAGAAGCCAAATATGGAGGAGAAGAATAAGAAAGAAGAGAATATTTTGAAGTATCTTTTTATGTAGTATTCAAAATGTGATCCAAAAAAAAATCCTCGGATAGAGTCTAGGATGTCTATGTTTATAGTCCCTAGAATTAGTGTCCTTATTGTGACCATCTCATCCTACCAGAATGCATGGGTAACCAGCCACTACATCCGCTAGGTGCTCTAGAGAAGGTAACTAGATACTAGGATCACTTACAAATTTCTTGGGAGTGTTGGGTTCCACCGAGAGTGCACTCCAAGGTACAATCATCTTTGAGGCTAAAAAATACAAACCAAACTGGCTCAAAATTACAATTTGACACATTTATTATGTCCGTCTCGGAAAAACCTTTTCGACGACTATAAATAAGCCTATAATTGGATACAAATTGTTGCTTCAAAATGACAATATTGTTGGCAATTTTGGGTACTTTGGGTACATTGCCTTTGCTCAAGTGTATAAGTTGTCATTGATGTCAAGAAGCTCTTGAAGGAATTTGATTTGATGTCAAATAATTTGTTTTGATGAAGGTTACGGCATGACGGTTTCAAAGGTCTTTTGTAAACCCCAAGTTGGCGGGTTTAAAGATTACAGGTGGATGCATTAGTTTAATGCATTTGGGTCCGAGGAGGAAGTATTTATTTAAATAATTAAAAACCTTGTTAAGGTTCCCTTTAATTATTTTTAAATAAATATTAAATTATTGTTTGCAATGGGTTCTCCTAACCCATGGCGCTATGTTTTAAGATTGTGGGCGCTAGCCAAGACCTCCGTCGACGTGTTAAACTCCTCGCCGACGTCAAGAGCTTATGGTAAAAATGCATATAAATCTCCCTCGATGAAAATCAAGAATCATCCCATCCGCATTTTGAAAAGAGTTGCTCGTTGTGAATTCGTGATCTATTGTTCGATTTCTTCCTCGCTGTGATTTCATGATCTGTTGTTCGATTTCTTCCTCACTATGATTTTCGTGAATCCGTTGTTCATTTTTTTGTACTCGTCGTTTGTCGTAAATCCATCGTAAGGTTTTCGTCTTCGTGTTCGTGTCAGAAGAAAGGGAGGCACTGTTGTTTTATTTAATCCCTGGCATAGAAGGAACAAGGCTAACAGCGTGAGGTTTAAACCTCATCGGGCGCCTTTGGCGCACCGGTAGCGGCTAGGCTGTTGGCGCGCTACCCGAACGGGAGGTTTCGCGTTCGAATAACGTGAAAGGGTTTTTCATCGTGAAGTGGACGCAGCGGGTGGTGTTAGAATTCGTGCACAATTTCTCCATAGCACGATTTTTGATGTTGGCCAAGGTATTTTTGAAATTAATTTTTGCTAAGTGTATTTTGTGGATGGAGGAAGTTTATTAGAGGGAAAAACAACTTAGGAGTTATAAGGAGTTTAAAGCTTGTTTTATTTTGATAAAAGATTCTTTTGAAGGTGTTGTTTGAAATATCTTATTGCATTCTTATGAGAGATAAATTTTATTTTTGATAAGACTATAAGGGAGAAATAAGGTGTATAAGGGATAAATTTTTCTTGTAATGTTGAGAGTGCTTTTGGTTGATTATGGAAATGAAAGCATGATGTTTTAAGGTTAAAATTGCTTCTTGTGTGAAGTTGTGAAACCTTAAGTGGGCAGCTTTGAGATTGACATTTGCTTTCATTAAATTGGTAATAATCAAGCTATTCTTTACTTGGTTAAAGTGTTGGGCTTACTCCTTTGTTGATGATTTGAAAAGTTGTTTTGTGCTATTGTTGATTTGAGTTGGTGGATGCTTTTTGTTCAAACAATATTGGAGAGAAAAGGAGTTCTACTTGTTTCCTTTTCTGATGTTGATTGTGAAATGCTTCAAGGTTGTGTTTTGAGTTGAATGGTGTTGATTGAACCTTGTTTGATGAGCATTGTTGTTGAAGCCCTAATTGATGGTGAAAAGAACATGAGTATCATTGTTATGTGATTCTTTGCATAGTTGGCAATTGTTGGGGTTTCATGTTCTTGAAAGAAAGCATTCTATCCTATCCATTTCAGATATTGAGTTGAGTTTTCAGATTTGAGATTGAGTTTGAGCTGAGTTGATTTGAGTTGAGTTTTGAGATTGGGAGTTGAGTATAGAACATATTGAGTCTCTAACAATTCTCTTTATGCTTCTATGAGTTTGACAAATCACATTGGGTCTCTAACAATTCACCTTGTGATTTCCTACTAAGAAAGTTTTTTTCTTGGTGAGCTTGCTGAGTTTTGGACAGGTTTCGGTGGGGACTTGTGAGCAGTCTTGGACAGGTTCCGATGGGGACTTGTGAGTAGTTTTGGATAGGTTTCGATGGGGACTTGTGAGCAGATTTGGATAGGTCCTAGGAGAGGACTTGTGAGCTGAGTTTGATAGTTCTATCAGAGAACTTGAGGACAGAGGTGCACTGGTTCTTTGAGAAGAACCTGAGGACAGATTTGGCAAGTCTTTGAGAAGGCTTGTGTGCAGAGGATTGATTTGTTCAAGCTTAAGCATTGGACGAGATCTGACAGAGAGAGGAAGACTTGTACTAGACCGACTGATTGTGTTTGGTATAGGTTGCTGAGCTATGGTGGACGTGATCATAGAAGGCAGAGGTCTCTTAGGCTAAGCATTGAGGACAGGAGGTCTTCGATGGAAAGGAGTTCCACGTGCTGGCAAGAGGTAGAGGCAGTTGATCTTCTGAGGGATCATTTCTGATTAGGGGAAGGTATCTCCTTTGGGCCGAGGCTCATAAACATTGTAATTGGGAAGGATTCCCAAAGAACTTTGAGATAACTTTTAGAGAAAAGTTTTGTGGACGTAGCCTGACCATTTTGGGTGAACCACGTTAAAATTGGTGTCACTTTGTGGATGATATTGTGCATTGCTTTGATATTGCTTTGGGTATATTGCTTTACTATTTTGAAGTATAAAGGAAAAAGTAAAAAGAGGTCTTATACTGTTCACCCCCCCTCTCAGTATAAGCTTGTGTTCTTCAATTGGTATCAGAGCGGGTGCCTTCGAAAAGTTTAACAACTTGAAGGAAAAGCTAGTAAAGAACACAATGGATCATTCAAGTGGCAATGCAGCACCTATTCTTGATGGGTCAGATTTTGGTCTTTGGAGTGCAAGGATGAAGGTTCATCTAATGGCACTTGGTAATGAGGTTTGGGAAGTGATTGAAGATGAGTACACTATTCCTGTACATGGTCCTATTACTAAGGAAGAAAGGCTCCTACATCACAGCAATTCAAAGGCAATGAATGCAATCCTGAAAGGCTTACAGAAAGCAGATCTCACCAAGGTGATTCACTGCAAGACAACTAGTGAAATGTGGAAACAGATTGAAGGTGGTTCATACAGGTGATACAAATGTCGGAAAGGCCAAGTTGAGACACTTCAAAGGTATGTTTGAACAACTCAAGATGAATGATGATGAAAATATTAGTGACTACATGCTTCGTATGGATGAGGTTGTTAACTCCATGAAAGACTTAGGTCTTGAGCTTGCTGAAAATGATGTTTGTGATAAGATTTTAAGATCTCTTCCTAATAGATTTAGTGAAAATATTTCTGCTATTGAGGAAGCTAAAGATTTGGATAAGTTGAAAAAGGATGAGCTCCATAGTATACTTGCAGCATTTGAGTTGAGAACTCAAGTGAAGGTTGATGTCAAGAAAGAGGCAACTTTCAAGGCTACCAAGAAATCCAAGGGTAAATAACTTCAAGATAGTGATGAGTCTTCTAGTGATGAAGAGGCATATTACAGCAAGAAAGGCAAGTTCTCTAGAAAGCACAAAAGTATGAAAAATATAAGATGTTTCAATTGTGGAAAGTTTGGTCATTATGCTACTTGATTGTACTTATTTCCAAGAATGAAAGTGATGAAGATAAACAGGATTCTAAGAGCAAGGATTCTGAAAAGCACAAGCATCACGGGAAGAACAAAGATGAGCACAACAATCAAGGAAAGAGGTATTCTCACAAGCACAAGAAGAGTTTCTACCTAGACAAAGCAAGTAAGTGTTCTAGTAGTGATAGTGAAAGTTCTTCAAGTGATGATGAAAATGAGATGTTGTTCATATCAAAAAAAGAGGAAGAACCGAAACATAGATTCATTATCATGAAATGTCTTAGATGTGGAAACTTTGGTCACCTTGAGGATGATTGCACAAATAATGATTTGGTTTCTAGTATGTATGAGGATGCTTCAGAAAACTATAAGGAAGATGCATGTATGGTTTTTGAAAAGGGTAGCACCTCTAGTGATAAGAAATCTGAAAAAGGCTTTGATGATTCAAAAAGCAAACAAATAGAGGAAGATATAGAGGAAGGTGAAGTAGATCTTGAAGGTGAACTTATTAGTGCTCTTAGTGCTTTGAAAAAGGAAAGAAAGAAGAATGCTAGACTCAAGGATAAGTTAGATGAATGTTGTATGGAGAGAGATGATCTTATAGAAAGTCTTGACTTCTCTATAGCTAAGACACAAGAACTCAAGGATGAGTTAGAGTCTAAGGTTCTTGAGTATAGTGAGTTAGAACAGAAAATGGCTTCTTTGAAAGAGGAAACTAAAGAGTACAAGGATAAGCTTTACAGGTTTCAAGATAGCTCCAAAAAGGTTAAGTCACTCATCAAAGGTCAAAGAAAGACAACGAGATAAAATAGGCCTTGGTTTTGTTAAGCCACACAAGGAACAAGTTGGAGAGTCTAGTAAGAGACTCCAAAAGGAAGAGAGTTCTGATGAGGAAAGTATTTCAGAAAAGGAGTCCTTGAATGATAGATGCACAGAAATAGAAAATAGAATTCAGAATGAGAAGAAGAAGTATTCAGGACCCAAGAGGTCAAATAAAGGAAAGTTTCAAGGCAGATGTTTTGCTTGTCATAGGTTTGGTCACATGGCTTCACATTGCATGGCTCAAGTGAAGAAGGTAAATGACAATTTTAGAAGTGCTAGTTACTTTCAAGGGTATTGCTACTCTTGTAAACAGTTTGGGCACAAGGCGAGTCTATTGCAAGGTAAATAACAGGAACAGGTTTGATCAAAACAGGTTTGGTCAGAATAGGTTTGGTCAGAACAGGTTTGGTCAAAATAGGTTTGGTCAGAACAGGTTTGGTCAGAACAAGTTTGGTCAGAATAGGTTTGGTCAGAACAGGTGGATTCAAAGATCAGGTTTACCTCAAAGAAACAACATCGTCAAGTGTTTCAAGTGCAACAATGAAGGTCACATAATCAGACAGTGTAGAGCTGAAATTCTAGAATACAGGAACAGGAACAGTGGCATGATCAGGTCCAAGGATCAAGGCATGGACAAGAACAGGGATGAGAACAAGAACAAGAACAGTGACAAGAACAGGAATATGGACAAAGAGTTCAAGAGAAGGCCCGACAAGGAAGTTATAGACATTGATGATGATCAGTGCCTAATGGGAGTTTTACTCCCACCCCAGAATTAATCACCTCATCAGGAGGTGGGGGAGGGACTAAGCTAAGAGGCTCATTCTTAGTCCCGAGCCCCAAAGGTGACCCTTTGCCATTGATGACAAAGGGGGAGAGATATGAGTAAGGGGGAGAGCTTCAAAGTGAAGAGGAGAGCTTCAAGTCAGGGGGAGCAAAACTTCAAAGGAAGATTCTCAGTTGTGGGCACGGTTGGTCGATTGTTAGCACGGTTGGTTTCAGTTTTGGCTCTTGAGAAGTGTTTTCGGTAAAGGTTTGCCATCAATGACAAAGGGGGAGATTGTTGGCAATTTTGGGTACTTTGGGTACATTGCCTTTGCTCAAGTGTATAAGTTGTCATTGATGTCAAGAAGCTCTTGAAGGAATTTGATTTGATGTCAAATAATTTGTTTTGATGAAGGTTACGGCATGACAGTTTCAAAGGTCTTTTGTAAACCCCAAGTTGGCGGGTTTAAAGATTACAGGTGGATGCATTAGTTTAATGCATTTGGGTCCAGGAGGAAGTATTTATTTAAATAATTAAAAACCTTGTTAAGGTTCCCTTTAATTATTTTTAAATAAATATTAAATTATTGTTTGCAATGGGTTCTCCTAACCCATGGCGCTATGTTTTAAGATTGTGGGCGCTAGCCAAGACCTTCGTCGACGTGTTAAACTCCTCGCCGACGTCAAGAGCTTATGGTAAAAATGCATATAAATCTCCCTCGATGAAAATCAAGAATCATCCCATCCGCATTTTGAAAAGAGTTGCTCGTTGTGAATTCATGATCTACTGTTCGATTTCTTCCTTGCTATGAATTCATGATCTATTGTTAGATTTCTTCCTTACTGTGATTTCATGAATCCGCTGTTCATTTTTTGTACTCGTCGTTTGTCGTAAATCTATCGTAAGGTTTTCATCTTCGTGTTCACGTCAGAAGAAAGGGAGGCACTATTGTTTTATTTAATCCCTGGCGCAGAAGGAACAAGGCTAACAACGTGAGGTTTAAACCTCACCGGGCGCCTTTGGCGCACCGATAGCGGCTAGGCTGTTGGCGCGCTACCCGAACGGGAGGTTCCACATTCGAATAACGTGAAAGGGTTTTTCATCATGAAGTGGACGCAGCGGGTGGTGTTAGAATTCATGCACAATTTCTCCATAGCACGATTTTTGATGTTGGCCAAGGTATTTTCGAAATTAATTTTTGCTAAGTGTATTTTGTGGATGGAGGAAGTTTATTAGAGGGAAAAACAACTTAGGAGTTATAAGGAGTTTAAAGCTTGTTTTATTTTGATAAAAGATTCTTTTGAAGGTGTTGTTTGAAATATCTTATTGCATTCTTATGAGAGATAAATTTTATTTTTGATAAGACTATAAGGGAGAAATAAGGTGTATAAGGGATAAATTTTTCTTGTAATGTTGAGAGTGCTTTTGGTTGATTATGGAAATGAAAGCATGATGTTTTAAGGTTAAAATTGCTTCTTGTGTGAAGTTGTGAAACCTTAAGTGGGCAGCTTTGAGATTGACATTTGCTTTCATTAAATTGGTAATAATCAAGCTATTCTTTACTTGGTTAAAGTGTTGGGCTTACTCCTTTGTTGATGATTTGAAAAGTTGTTTTGTGCTCTTGTTGATTTGAGTTGGTGGATGCTTTTTGTTCAAACAATATTGGAGAGAAAAGGAGTTCTACTTGTTTCCTTTTCTAATGTTGATTGTGAAATGCTTCAAGGTTGTGTTTTGAGTTGAATGGTGTTGATTGAACCTTGTTTGATGAGCATTGTTGTTGAAGCCCTAATTGATGGTGAAAAGAACATGAGTATCATTGTTATGTGATTCTTTGCATAGTTGGCAATTGTTGGGGTTTCATGTTCTTGAAAGAAAGCATTCTATCCTATCCATTTCAGATATTGAGTTGAGTTTTCAGATTTGAGATTGAGTTTGAGCTGAGTTGATTTGAGTTGAGTTTTGAGATTGGGAGTTGAGTATAGAACATATTGAGTCTCTAACAATTCTCTTTATGCTTCTATGAGTTTGAAAAATCACATTGGGTCTCTAACAATTCACCTTGTGATTTCCTACTAAGAAAGTTTTTTTCTTGGTGAGCTTGCTGAGTTTTGGACAGGTTTCGGTGGGGACTTGTGAGCGATCTTGGACAGTTCAGTGGGGACTTGTGAGCAGATTTGGATAGGTCCTAAGAGAGGACTTGTGAGCTGAGTTTGATAGTTCTATCAGAGAACTTGAGGACAGAGGTGCACTGGTTCTTTGAGAAGAACATGAGGACAGATTTGGCAAGTCTTTGAGAAGGCTTGTGTGTAGAGGATTGATTTGTTCAAGCTTAAGCGTTGGACAGATCTGACAGATAGAGGAAGACTTGTACTAGACCGACTGACTATGTTTGGTATAGGTTGCTGAGCTGCTATGGACGTGATCATAGAAGGTAGAGGTCTCTTAGGCTAAGCATTGAGGACAGGAGGTCTTCGATGGAAAGGAGTTCCACGTGCTGGCAAGAGGTAGAGGCAGTTGATCTTCTAAGGGATCATTTCCAGAGCAGAGGGGAAGGTATCTCCTTTGAGCAGAGGCTCATAAATTCTGATTAGGGGAAGGTATCTCCTTTGGGCCGAGGCTCATAAACATTGTAATTGGGAAGGATTCCCAAAGAACTTTGAGATAACTTTTAGAGAAAAGTTTTGTGGACGTAGCCCAACCATTTTGGGTGAACCACGTTAAAATTGGTGTCACTTTGTGGATGATATTGTGCATTGCTTTGATATTGCTTTGGGTATATTGCTTTACTATTTTGAAGTATAAAGGAAAAAGTAAAAAGAGGTCTTATACTATTCACCCCCCCTCTCAGTATAAGCTTGTGTTCTTCAATTGGTATCAGAGTAGGTGCCTTCAAAAAGTTTAACAGCTTGAAGGAAAAGCTAGTAAAGAACACAATGGATCATTCAAGTGGCAATGCAGCACCTATTCTTGATGGGTCAGATTTTGGTCTTTGGAGTGCAAGGATGAAGGTTCATCTAATGGCACTTGGGAATGAGGTTTGGGAAGTGATTGAAGATGAGTACACTATTCCTGTACATGGTCCTATTACTAAGGAAGAAAGGCTCCTACATCACAACAATTCAAAGGCAATGAATGCAATCCTGAAAGGCTTACGAAAGCGAGATCTCACCAAGGTGATTCACTACAAGACAACTAGTGAAATGTGAAAACAGTTGAAGGTGGTTCATACGGGTGATACAAATGTCAGAAAGGCCAAGTTGAGACACTTCAAAGGTATGTTTGAACAACTCAAGATGAATGATGATGAAAATATTAGTGACTACATGCTTCGTATGGATGAGGTTGTTAACTCCATGAAAGACTTAGGTCTTGAGCTTGCTGAAAATGATGTTTGTGATAAGATTTTAAGATCTCTTCCTAATAGATTTAGTGAAAATATTTCTGCTATTGAGGAAGCTAAAGATTTGGATAAGTTGAAAAAGGATGAGCTCCATAGTATACTTGCGGCATTTGAGTTGAGAACTCAAGTGAAGGTTGATGTCAAGAAAGAGGCAGACTTTCAAGGCTACCAAGAAATCCAAGGGTAAACAACTTCAAGATAGTGATGAGTCTTCTAGTGATGAAGAGGCATATTACAACAAGAAAGGCAAGTTCTCTAGAAAGCACAAAAGTATGAAAAATATAAGATGTTTCAATTGTGGAAAGTTTGGTCATTATGCTACTGATTGTACTATTCCCAAGAATGAAAGTGATGAAGATAAACAGGATTCTAAGAGCAAGGATTCTAAAAAGCACAAGCATCACAGGAAGAACAAAGATGAGCACAACAATCAAGGAAAGAGGTATTCTCACAAGCACAAGAAGAGTTTCTACCTAGACAAAGCAAGTAAGTGTTCTAGTAGTGATAGTGAAAGTTCTTCAAGTGATGATGAAAATGAGATGTTGTTCATATCAAAAAAAGAGGAAGAACCGAAACATAGATTCATTATCATGAAATGTCTTAGATGTGGAAACTTTGGTCACCTTGAGGATGATTGCACAAATAATGATTTGGTTTCTAGTATGTATGAGGATGCTTCAGAAAACTATAAGGAAGATGCATGTATGGTTTTTGAAAAGGGTAGCACCTCTAGTGATAAGAAATCTGAAAAAGGCTTTGATGATTCAAAAAGCAAACAAATAGAGGAAGATATAGAGGAAGGTGAAGTAGATCTTGAAGGTGAACTTATTAGTGCTCTTAGTGCTTTGAAAAAGGAAAGAAAGAAGAATGCTAGACTCAAGGATAAGTTAGATGAATGTTGTATGGAGAGAGATGATCTTATAGAAAGTCTTGACTTCTCTATAGCTAAGACACAAGAACTCAAGGATGAGTTAGAGTCTAAGGTTCTTGAGTATAGTGAGTTAGAACAGAAAATGGCTTCTTTGAAAGAGGAAACTAAAGAGTACAAGGATAAGCTTTACGAGGTTTCAAGATAGCTCCAAAAAGGTTAAGTCACTCATCAAAGGTCAAAGAAAGACGAGATAAAACAGGCCTTGGTTTTGTTAAGCCACACAAGGAACAAGTTGGAGAGTCTAGTAAGAGACTCCAAAAGGAAGAGAGTTCTGATGAGGAAAGTATTTCAGAAAAGGAGTCCTTGAATGATAGATGCACAGAAATAGAAAACAGAATTCAGAATGAGAAGAAGAAGTATTCAGGACCCAAGAGGTCAAATAAAGGAAAGTTTCAAGGCAGATGTTTTGCTTGTCATAGGTTTGGTCACATGGCTTCACATTGCATGGCTCAAGTGAAGAAGGTAAATGACAATTTTAGAAGTGCTAGTTTCTTTCAAGGGTATTGCTACTCTTGTCAATAGTTTGGGCACAAGGCAGTTTATTGCAAGGTAAATAACGAGAACAGGTTTGATCAAAACAGGTTTGGTCAGAACAGGTTTGGTCAAATAAAAGTTTGGTGAATAGGTTTGGTAAAGTTTCGAATAGGTTTGGTCAAACAGGTGGATTCAAAGATCAGGTTTACCTCAGAGAAACAACATCGTCAAGTGTTTCAAGTGCAACAATGAAGGTCACATAATCAGACAGTGTAGAGCTGAAATTCTAGAATATAGGAACAGGAACAGTGGCATGATCAGGTCCAAGGATCAAGGCATGGACAAGAACAGGGATGAGAACAAGAACAAGAACAGTGACAAGAATAGGAATATGGACAAAGAGTTCAAGAGAAGGCCCGACAAGGAAGTTATAGACGTTGATGATGATCAGTGCCTAATGGGAGTTTTACTCCCACCCCAGAATTAATCACCTCATCGGGAGGTGGGGGAGGGACTAAGCTAAGAGGCTCATTCTTAGTCCCGAGCCCCAAAGGTGACCCTTTGCCATTGATGACAAAGGGGGAGAGATATGAGTAAGGGGGAGAGCTTCAAAGTGAAGAGGAGAGCTTCAAGTCAGGGGGAGCAAAACTTCAAAGGAAGATTCTCGGTTGTGGGCACAGTTGGTCGGTTGTTAGCACAGTTGGTTTCAGTTTTGGCTCTTGAGAAGTGTTTTCGATAAAGGTTTGCCATCAATGACAAAGGGGGAGATTGTTGGCAATTTTGGGTACTTTGGGTACATTGCCTTTGCTCAAGTGTATAAGTTGTCATTGATGTCAAGAAGCTCTTGAAGGAATTTGATTTGATGTCAAATAATTTGTTTTGATGAAGGTTACGGCATGACGAGTTTCAAAGGTCTTTTGTAAACCCCAAGTTGGCGGGTTTAAAGATTACAGGTGGATGCATTAGTTTAATGCATTTGGGTCCAGGAGGAAGTATTTATTTAAATAATTAAAAACCTTGTTAAGGTTCCCTTTAATTATTTTTAAATAAATATTAAATTATTGTTTGCAATGGGTTCTCCTAACCCATGGCGCTATGTTTTAAGATTGTGGGCGCTAGCCAAGACCTCCGTCGACGTGTTAAACTCCTCGCCGACGTCAAGAGCTTATGGTAAAAATGCATATAAATCTCCCTCGATGAAAATCAAGAATTATCCCATCCGCATTTTGAAAAGAGTTGCTCGTTGTGAATTCGTGATCCTCTGTTCGGATTTCTTGTTCGACTGTGTCTTCGTCGTTTTCGTGAATCCGCTATTCATTTTTTTGTACTCGTCGTTTGTCGTAAATCCATCGTAAGGTTTTCATCTTCGTGTTCATGTTAGAAGAAAGGGAGGCACTATTGTTTTATTTAATCCCTAGCGTAGAAGGAACAAGGCTAACAGCGTGAGGTTTAAACCTCACTGGGCGCCTTTGGCGCACCGATAGCGGCTAGGCTGTTGGCGCGCTACCCGAACGGGAGGTTCCGCATTCGAATAACGTGAAAGGGTTTTTCATCATGAAGTGGATGCAGCGGGTGGTGTTAGAATTCATGCGCAATTTCTCCATAGCATGATTTTTGATGTTGGCCAAGGTATTTTCGAAATTAATTTTTGCTAAGTGTATTTTGTGGATGGAGGAAGTTTATTAGAGGGAAAAACAGCTTAGGAGTTATAAGGAGTTTAAAGCTTGTTTTATTTTGATAAAAGATTCTTTTGAAGGTGTTGTTTGAAATATCTTATTGCATTCTTATGAGAGATAAATTTTATTTTTGATAAGACTATAAGGGAGAAATAAGGTGTATAAGGGATAAATTTTTCTTGTAATGTTGAGAGTGCTTTTGGTTGATTATGGAAATGAAAGCATGATGTTTTAAGGTTAAAATTGCTTCTTGTGTGAAGTTGTGAAACCTTAAGTGGGCAGCTTTGAGATTGACATTTGCTTTCATTAAATTGGTAATAATCAAGCTATTCTTTACTTGGTTAAAGTGTTGGGCTTACTCCTTTGTTGATGATTTGAAAAGTTGTTTTGTGCTATTGTTGATTTGAGTTGGTGGATGCTTTTTGTTCAAACAATATTGGAGAGAAAAGGAGTTCTACTTGTTTCCTTTTCTAATGTTGATTGTGAAATGCTTCAAGGTTGTGTTTTGAGTTGAATGGTGTTGATTGAACCTTGTTTGATGAGCATTGTTGTTGAAGCCCTAATTGATGGTGAAAAGAACATGAGTATCATTGTTATGTGATTCTTTGCATAGTTGGCAATTGTTGGGGTTTCATGTTCTTGAAAGAAAGCATTCTATCCTATCCATTTCAGATATTGAGTTGAGTTTTCAGATTTGAGATTGAGTTTGAGCTGAGTTGATTTGAGTTGAGTTTTGAGATTGGGAGTTGAGTATAGAACATATTGAGTCTCTAACAATTCTCTTTATGCTTCTATGAGTTTGAAAAATCACATTGGGTCTCTAACAATTCACCTTGTGATTTCCTACTAAGAAAGTTTTTTTTCTTGGTGAGCTTGCTTGAGTTTTGGACAGGTTTCGGTGGGGACTTGTGAGCAGTCTTGGCACGGTTCTGGTGAGCAGATTTGGATAGGTCCTAAGCAGAGGACTTGTGAGTGAGTTTGATAGTTCTATCAGAGAACTTGAGGACAGAGGTGCACTGGTTCTTTGAGAAGAACCTGAGGACAGATTTGGCAAGTCTTTGAGAAGGCTTGTGTGTAGAGGATTGATTTGTTCAAGCGTTGGACAGATCTGATAGACAGAGGAAGACTTGTACTAGACCGATTGACTATGTTTGGTATAGGTTGCTAAGCTGTTGATCATAGAAGGGAGAGGTCTCTTAGGCTAAGCATTGAGGACAGGAGGTCTTCGATGGAAAGGAGTTCCACGTGCTGGCAAGAGGTAGAGGCAGTTGATCTTCTGAGGGATCATTTCAGAGTAGAGGGGAAGGTATCTCCTTTGAGCAGAGGCTCATAAATTTTGATTAGGGGAAGGTATCTCCTTTGGGCCGAGGCTCATAAACATTGTAATTGGGAAGGATTCCCAAAGAACTTTGAGATAACTTTTAGAGAAAAGTTTTGTGGACGTAGCCCAGCCATTTTGGGTGAACCACGTTAAAATTGGTGTCACTTTGTGGATGATATTGTGCATTGCTTTGATATTGCTTTGGGTATATTGCTTTACTTATTTTGAAGTATAAAGGAAAAAGTAAAAAGAGGTCTTATATTGTTCACCCCCCCTCTCAGTATAAGCTTGTGTTCTTCAATTGGTATCAGAGCGGGTGCCTTCGAAAAGTTTAACAACTTGAAGGAAAAGCTAGTAAAGAACACAATGGATCATTCAAGTGGCAATGCAAGACCTATTCTTGATGGGTCAGATTTTGGTCTTTGGAGTGCAAGGATGAAGGTTCATCTAATGGCACTTGGGAATGAGGTTTGGGAAGTGATTGAAGATGAGTACACTATTCCTGTACATGGTCCTATTACTAAGGAAGAAAGGCTCCTACATCACAGCAATTCAAAGGCAATGAATGCAATCCTGAAAGGCTTACGAAAGCAGATCTCACCAAGGTGATTCACTGCAAGACAGCTAGTGAAATGTGGAAACAGTTGAAGGTGGTTCATACAGGTGATACAAATGTCGGAAAGGCCAAGTTGAGACACTTCAAAGGTATGTTTGAACAACTCAAGATGAATGATGATGAAAATATTAGTGACTACATGCTTCGTATGGATGAGGTTGTTAACTCCATGAAAGACTTAGGTCTTGAGCTTGCTGAAAATGATGTTTGTGATAAGATTTTAAGATCTCTTCCTAATAGATTTAGTGAAAATATTTCTGCTATTGAGGAAGCTAAAGATTTGGATAAGTTGAAAAAGGATGAGCTCCATAGTATACTTGCAACATTTGAGTTGAGAACTCAAGTGAAGGTTGATGTCAAGAAAGAGGCGACTTTCAAGGCTACCAAGAAATCCAAGGGTAAACAGCTTCAAGATAGTGATGAGTCTTCTAGTGATGAAGAGGCATATTACAACAAGAAAGGCAAGTTCTCTAGAAAGCACAAAAGTATGAAAAATATAAGATGTTTCAATTGTGGAAAGTTTGGTCATTATGCTACTGACTGTACTTGTTCCCAAGAATGAAAGTGATGAAGATAAACAGGATTCTAAGAGCAAGGATTCTGAAAAGCACAAGCATCACAGGAAGAACAAAGATGAGCACAACAATCAAGGAAAGAGGTATTCTCACAAGCACAAGAAGAGTTTCTACCTAGACAAAGCAAGTAAGTGTTCTAGTAGTGATAGTGAAAGTTCTTCAAGTGATGATGAAAATGAGATGTTGTTCATATCAAAAAAAGAGGAAGAACCGAAACATAGATTCATTATCATGAAATGTCTTAGATGTGGAAACTTTGGTCACCTTGAGGATGATTGCACAAATAATGATTTGGTTTCTAGTATGTATGAGGATGCTTCAGAAAACTATAAGGAAGATGCATGTATGGTTTTTGAAAAGGGTAGCACCTCTAGTGATAAGAAATCTGAAAAAGGCTTTGATGATTCAAAAAGCAAACAAATAGAGGAAGATATAGAGGAAGGTGAAGTAGATCTTGAAGGTGAACTTATTAGTGCTCTTAGTGCTTTGAAAAAGGAAAGAAAGAAGAATGCTAGACTCAAGGATAAGTTAGATGAATGTTGTATGGAGAGAGATGATCTTATAGAAAGTCTTGACTTCTCTATAGCTAAGACACAAGAACTCAAGGATGAGTTAGAGTCTAAGGTTCTTGAGTATAGTGAGTTAGAACAGAAAATGGCTTCTTTGAAAGAGGAAACTAAAGAGTACAAGGATAAGCTTTACAGGTTTCAAGATAGCTCCAAAAAGGTTAAGTCACTCATCAAAGGTCAAAGAAAGACAACAGATAAAACAGGCCTTGGTTTTGTTAAGCCACACAAGGAACAAGTTGGAGAGTCTAGTAAGAGACTCCAAAAGGAAGAGAGTTCTGATGAGGAAAGTATTTCAGAAAAGGAGTCCTTGAATGATAGATGCACAGAAATAGAAAATAGAATTCAGAATGAAGAAGAAGTATTCAGGACCCTAAGAGGTCAAATAAAGGAAAGTTTCAAGGCAGATGTTTTGCTTGTCATAGGTTTGGTCACATGGCTTCACATTGCATGGCTCAAGTGAAGAAGGTAAATGACAATTTTAGAAGTGCTAGTTTCTTTCAAGGGTATTGCTACTCTTGTAAATAGTTTGGGCACAAGGCAGTTTATTGCAAGGTAAATAACGGAACAGGTTTGATCAAAATAGGTTTGGTCAGAACAGGTTTGGTCAGAACAGTTTGGTCGAATAGGTTTGGTCAAAGTTTCAAGGTTTGGTCAGAATAGGTTTGGTCAGAACTGGTGGATTCAAAGATCAGGTTTACCTCAGAGAAACAACATCGTCAAGTGTTTCAAGTGCAACAATGAAGGTCACATAATCAGACAGTGTAGAGCTGAAATTCTAGAATACAGGAACAGGAACAGTGGCATGATCGGGTCCAAGGATCAAGGCATGGACAAGAACGAGGGATGAGAACAAGAACAAGAACAGTGACAAGAATAGGAATATGGACAAAGAGTTCAAGAGAAGGCCCGACAAGGAAGTTATAGACGTTGATGATGATCAGTGCCTAATGGGAGTTTTACTCCCACCCCAGAATTAATCACCTCATCAGGAGGTGGGGGAGGGACTAAGCTAAGAGGCTCATTCTTAGTCCCGAGCCCCAAAGGTGACCCTTTGCCATTGATGACAAAGGGGGAGAGATATGAGTAAGGGGGAGAGCTTCAAAGTGAAGAGGAGAGCTTCAAGTCAGGGGGAGCAAAACTTCAAAGGAAGATTCTCAGTTGTGGGCACAGTTGGTCAGTTGTTAGCACAGTTGGTTTCAGTTTTGGCTCTTGAGAAGTGTTTTCAATAAAGGTTTGCCATCAATGACAAAGGGGGAGATTGTTGGCAATTTTGGGTACTTTGGGTACATTGCCTTTGCTCAAGTGTATAAGTTGTCATTGATGTCAAGAAGCTCTTGAAGGAATTTGATTTGATGTCAAATAATTTGTTTTGATGAAGGTTACGACATGACAGTTTCAAAGGTCTTTTGTAAACCCCAAGTTGGCAGGTTTAAAGATTACAGGTGGATGCATTAGTTTAATGCATTTGGGTCCAGGAGGAAGTATTTATTTAAATAATTAAAAACCTTGTTAAGGTTCCCTTTAATTATTTTTAAATAAATATTAAATTATTGTTTGCAATGGGTTCTCCTAACCCATGGCGCTATGTTTTAAGATTGTGGGCGCTAGCCAAGACCTCCGTCGACGTGTTAAACTCCTCGCCGACGTCAAGAGCTTATGGTAAAAATGCATATAAATCTCCCTCGATGAAAATCAAGAATTATCCCATCCGCATTTTGAAAAGAGTTGCTCGTTGTGAATTCGTGATCTCTGTTCGATTTCTTCCTTGATTGTTCTGATCTATTGTTGATTTCTTCCTTGCTATGATTTCGTGAATCCGTTGTTCATTTTTTTGTACTCGTCGTTTGTCGTAAATCCGTCGTAAGGTTTTCGTCTTCGTGTTCACGTCAGAAGAAAGGGAGGCACTGTTGTTTTATTTAATCCCTGGCGTAGAAGGAACAAGGCTAACAGCATGAGGTTTAAACCTCACCGGGCGCCTTTGGCGCACCGATAGCGGCTAGGCTATTGGCGCGCTACCCGAACGGGAGGTTCCGCATTCGAATAACGTGAAAGGGTTTTTCATCGTGAAGTGGACGCAGCGGGTGGTGTTAGAATTCATGCGCAATTTCTCCATAGCACGATTTTTGATGTTGGCCAAGGTATTTTCAAAATTAATTTTTGCTAAGTGTATTTTGCGGATGGAGGAAGTTTATTAGAGGGAAAAACAACTTAGGAGTTATAAGGAGTTTAAAGCTTGTTTTATTTTGATAAAATATTCTTTTGAAGGTGTTGTTTGAAATATCTTATTGCATTCTTATGAGAGATAAATTTTATTTTTGATAAGACTATAAGGGAGAAATAAGGTGTATAAGGGATAAATTTTTCTTGTAATGTTGAGAGTGCTTTTGGTTGATTATGGAAATGAAAGCATGATGTTTTAAGGTTAAAATTGCTTCTTGTGTGAAGTTGTGAAACCTTAAGTGGGCAGCTTTGAGATTGACATTTGCTTTCATTAAATTGGTAATAATCAAGCTATTCTTTACTTGGTTAAAGTGTTGGGCTTACTCCTTTGTTGATGATTTGAAAAGTTGTTTTGTGCTATTGTTGATTTGAGTTGGTGGATGCTTTTTGTTCAAACAATATTGGAGAGAAAAGGAGTTCTACTTGTTTCCTTTTCTAATGTTGATTGTGAAATGCTTCAAGGTTGTGTTTTGAGTTGAATGGTGTTGATTGAACCTTGTTTGATGAGCATTGTTGTTGAAGCCCTAATTGATGGTGAAAAGAACATGAGTATCATTGTTATGTGATTCTTTGCATAGTTGGCAATTGTTGGGGTTTCATGTTCTTGAAAGAAAGCATTCTATCCTATCCATTTCAGATATTGAGTTGAGTTTTCAGATTTGAGATTGAGTTTGAGCTGAGTTGATTTGAGTTGAGTTTTGAGATTGGGAGTTGAGTATAGAACATATTGAGTCTCTAACAATTCTCTTTATGCTTCTATGAGTTTGAAAAATCACATTGGGTCTCTAACAATTCACCTTGTGATTTCCTACTAAGAAAGTTTTTTTCTTGGTGAGCTTGCTGAGTTTTGGACAGGTTTCGGTGGGGACTTGTGGCAGCTTACAGTTGGGACTTGTGATTTGGACAGTTTCGGTGGGGACTTGTGAGGAGATTTGGATAGGTCCTAGGAGAGGACTTGTGAGCTGAGTTTGATAGTTCTATCGAGAGAACTTGAGGACAGAGGTGCACTTGGTTCTTTGAGAAGAACCTGAGGACAGATTTGGCAAGTCTTTGAGAAGGCTTGTGTGTAGAGGATTGATTTGTTCAAGCGTTGGACAGATCTGACAGATAGAGGAAGACTTGTACTAGACCGAATGACTATGTTTGGTACAGGTTGCTGAGCTACTATGGACGTGATCATAGAAGGCAGAGGTCTCTTAGGCTAAGCATTGAGGACAGGAGGTCTTCGATGGAAAGGAGTTCCACGTGCTGGCAAGAGGTAGAGGCGATTGATCTTCTGAGGGATCATTTCCAGAGCGAGAGGGGAAGGTATCTCCTTTGAGCAGAGGCTCATAAATTTTGATTAGGGGAAGGTATCTCCTTTGGGCCGAGGCTCATAAACATTGTAATTGGGAAGGATTCCCAAAGAACTTTGAGATAACTTTTAGAGAAAAGTTTTGTGGACGTAGCTCAACCATTCTGGGTGAACCACGTTAAAATTGGTGTCACTTTGTGGATGATATTGTGCATTGCTTTGATATTGCTTTGGGTATATTGCTTTACTATTTTGAAGTATAAAGGAAAAAGTAAAAAGAGGTCTTATACTTGTTCACCCCCCTCTCAGTATAAGCTTGTGTTCTTCAATTGGTATCGGAAGCGGGTGCCTTCGAAAAGTTTAACAACTTGAAGGAAAAGCTAGTAAAGAACACAATGGATCATTCAAGTGGCAATGCAGCACCTATTCTTGATGGGTCAGATTTTGGTCTTTGGAGTGCAAGGATGAAGGTTCATCTAATGGCACTTGGTAATGAGGTTTGGGAAGTGATTGAAGATGAGTACACTATTCCTGTACATGGTCCTATTACTAAGGAAGAAAGGCTCCTACATCACAGACAATTCAAAGGCAATGAATGCAATCTTGAAAGGCTTACAGAAACGAGATCTCACCAAGGTGATTCACTGCAAGACAACTAGTGAAATGTGGAAACAGTTGAAGGTGGTTCATACAGGTGATACAAATGTCAGAAAGGCCAAGTTGAGACACTTCAAAGGTATGTTTGAACAACTCAAGATGAATGATGATGAAAATATTAGTGACTACATGCTTCGTATGGATGAGGTTGTTAACTCCATGAAAGACTTAGGTCTTGAGCTTGCTGAAAATGATGTTTGTGATAAGATTTTAAGATCTCTTCCTAATAGATTTAGTGAAAATATTTCTGCTATTGAGGAAGCTAAAGATTTGGATAAGTTGAAAAAGGATGAGCTCCATAGTATACTTGCAGCATTTGAGTTGAGAACTCAAGTGAAGGTTGATGTCAAGAAAGAGGCAGCTTTCAAGGCTACCAAGAAATCCAAGGGTAAATAACTTCAAGATAGTGATGAGTCTTCTAGTGATGAAGAGGCATATTACAGCAAGAAAGGCAAGTTCTCTAGAAAGCACAAAAGTATGAAAAATATAAGATGTTTCAATTGTGGAAAGTTTGGTCATTATGCTACTGATTGTACTTTTCCCAAGAATGAAAGTGATGAAGATAAACAGGATTCTAAGAGCAAGGATTCTGAAAAGCACAAGCATCACAGGAAGAACAAAGATGAGCACAACAATCAAGGAAAGAGGTATTCTCACAAGCACAAGAAGAGTTTCTACCTAGACAAAGCAAGTAAGTGTTCTAGTAGTGATAGTGAAAGTTCTTCAAGTGATGATGAAAATGAGATGTTGTTCATATCAGAAAAAGAGGAAGAACCGAAACATAGATTCATTATCATGAAATGTCTTAGATGTGGAAACTTTGGTCACCTTGAGGATGATTGCACAAATAATGATTTGGTTTCTAGTATGTATGAGGATGCTTCAGAAAACTATAAGGAAGATGCATGTATGGTTTTTGAAAAGGGTAGCACCTCTAGTGATAAGAAATCTGAAAAAGGCTTTGATGATTCAAAAAGCAAACAAATAGAGGAAGATATAGAGGAAGGTGAAGTAGATCTTGAAGGTGAACTTATTAGTGCTCTTAGTGCTTTGAAAAAGGAAAGAAAGAAGAATGCTAGACTCAAGGATAAGTTAGATGAATGTTGTATGGAGAGAGATGATCTTATAGAAAGTCTTGACTTCTCTATAGCTAAGACACAAGAACTCAAGGATGAGTTAGAGTCTAAGGTTCTTGAGTATAGTGAGTTAGAACAGAAAATGGCTTCTTTGAAAGAGGAAACTAAAGAGTACAAGGATAAGCTTTAGAGGTTTCAAGATAGCTCCAAAAAGGTTAAGTCACTCATCAAAGGTCAAAGAAAGACAACAGATAAAACAGGCCTTGGTTTTGTTAAGCCACACAAGGAACAAGTTGGAGAGTCTAGTAAGAGACTCCAAAAGGAAGAGAGTTCTGATGAGGAAAGTATTTCAGAAAAGGAGTCCTTGAATGATAGATGCACAGAAACAGAAAACAGAATTCAGAATGAGAAGAAGAAGTATTCAGGACCCAAGAGGTCAAATAAAGGAAAGTTTCAAGGCAGATGTTTTGCTTGTCATAGGTTTGGTCACATGGCTTCACATTGCATGGCTCAAGTGAAGAAGGTAAATGACAATTTCAGAAGTGCTAGTTTCTTTCAAGGGTATTGCTACTCTTGTCAATAGTTTGGGCACAAGGCAGTCTATTGCAAGGTAAATAATAGGAACAGGTTTGATCAAAACAGGTTTGGTCAGAATAGGTTTGGTCAAAACAGGTTTGGTCAGAATAGGTTTGTCAGAACAGGTTTGGTCAGAATAGGTTTGGTCAGAACAGGTGGATTCAAAGATCAGGTTTACCTCAGAGAAACAACATCGTCAAGTGTTTCAAGTGCAACAATGAAGGTCACATAATCAGACAGTGTAGAGCTGAAATTCTAGAATACAGGAACAGGAACAGGTGGCATGATCAGGTCCAAGGATCAAGGCATGGACAAGAACAGGGATGAGAACAAGAACAAGAACAGTGACAAGAATAGGAATATGGACAAAGAGTTCAAGAGAAGGCCCGACAAGGAAGTTATAGACGTTGATGATGATCAGTGCCTAATGGGAGTTTTACTCCCACCCCAGAATTAATCACCTCATCGGGAGGTGGGGGAGGGACTAAGCTAAGAGGCTCATTCTTAGTCCCGAGCCCCAAAGGTGACCCTTTGCCATTGATGACAAAGGGGGAGAGATATGAGTAAGGGGGAGAGCTTCAAAGTGAAGAGGAGAGCTTCAAGTCAGGGGGAGCAAAACTTCAAAGGAAGATTCTCAGTTGTGGGCACAGTTGGTCGGTTGTTAGCACAGTTGGTTTTCAGTTTTGGCTCTTGAGAAGTGTTTTCAATAAAGGTTTGCCATCAATGACAAAGGGGGAGATTGTTGGCAATTTTGGGTACTTTGGGTACATTGCCTTTGCTCAAGTGTATAAGTTGTCATTGATGTCAAGAAGCTCTTGAAGGAATTTGATTTGATGTCAAATAATTTGTTTTGATGAAGGTTACGGCATGACGGTTTCAAAGGTCTTTTGTAAACCCCAAGTTGGCGGGTTTAAAGATTACAGGTGGATGCATTAGTTTAATGCATTTGGGTCCGAGGAGGAAGTATTTATTTAAATAATTAAAAACCTTGTTAAGGTTCCCTTTAATTATTTTTAAATAAATATTAAATTATTGTTTGCAATGGGTTCTCCTAACCCATGGCGCTATGTTTTAAGATTGTGGGCGCTAGCCAAGACCTTCGTCGACGTGTTAAACTCCTCGCCGACGTCAAGAGCTTATGGTAAAAATGCATATAAATCTCCCTCGATGAAAATCAAGAATTATCCCATCCGCATTTTGAAAAGAGTTGCTCGTTGTGAATTCGTGATCTCTTGTTCGATTTCTTCCTTGATTGTTCTGATCTTGTTGATTTCTTCCTTGTTGTGATTTCGTGAATCCGTTGTTCATTTTTTTGTACTCGTCGTTTGTCGTAAATCCATCGTAAGGTTTTCGTCTTCGTGTTCGCGTCAGAAGAAAGGGAGGCACTATTGTTTTATTTAATCCCTAGCGTAGAAGGAACAAGGCTAACAGCGTGAGGTTTAAACCTCACCGGGCGCCTTTGGCGCACCGATAGCGGCTAGGCTGTTGGCGCGCTACCCGAATGGGAGGTTCCGCATTCGAATAACGTGAAAGGGTTTTTCATCATGAAGTGGACGCAGCGGGTGGTGTTAGAATTCATGCGCAATTTCTCCATAGCACGATTTTTGATGTTGGCCAAGGTATTTTCGAAATTAATTTTTGCTAAGTGTATTTTGCGGATGGAGGAAGTTTATTAGAGGGAAAAACAGCTTAGGAGTTATAAGGAGTTTAAAGCTTGTTTTATTTTGATAAAATATTCTTTTGAAGGTGTTGTTTGAAATATCTTATTGCATTCTTATGAGAGATAAATTTTATTTTTGATAAGACTATAAGGGAGAAATAAGGTGTATAAGGGATAAATTTTTCTTGTAATGTTGAGAGTGCTTTTGGTTGATTATGGAAATGAAAGCATGATGTTTTAAGGTTAAAATTGCTTCTTGTGTGAAGTTGTGAAACCTTAAGTGGGCAGCTTTGAGATTGACATTTGCTTTCATTAAATTGGTAATAATCAAGCTATTCTTTACTTGGTTAAAGTGTTGGGCTTACTCCTTTGTTGATGATTTGAAAAGTTGTGTGTGCTCTTGTTGATTTGAGTTGGTGGATGCTTTTTGTTCAAACAATATTGGAGAGAAAAGGAGTTCTACTTGTTTCCTTTTCTGATGTTGATTGTGAAATGCTTCAAGGTTGTGTTTTGAGTTGAATGGTGTTGATTGAACCTTGTTTGATGAGCATTGTTGTTGAAGCCCTAATTGATGGTGAAAAGAACATGAGTATCATTGTTATGTGATTCTTTGCATAGTTGGCAATTGTTGGGGTTTCATGTTCTTGAAAGAAAGCATTCTATCCTATCCATTTCAGATATTGAGTTGAGTTTTCAGATTTGAGATTGAGTTTGAGCTGAGTTGATTTGAGTTGAGTTTTGAGATTGGGAGTTGAGTATAGAACATATTGAGTCTCTAAAAATTCTCTTTATGCTTCTATGAGTTTGAAAAATCACATTGGGTCTCTAACAATTCACCTTGTGATTTCCTACTAAGAAAGTTTTTTTCTTGGTGAGCTTGTTGAGTTTTGGACAGGTTTCGGTGGGGACTTGTGAGCTTGACAGGTTGCTTTTGGACAGGTTTCGGTGGGGACTTGTGAGCAGATTTGGACAGGTCCTAGGAGAGGACTTGTGAGCTGAGTTTGATAGTTCTATCAGAGAACTTGAGGACAGAGGTGCACTGGTTCTTTGAGAAGAACATGAGGATAGATTTGGCAAGTCTTTGAGAAGGCTTGTGTGTAGAGGATTGATTTGTTCAAGCATTGGACAGATCTGAGAGATAGAGGAAGACTTGTACTAGACCGACTGACTATGTTTGGTACAGGTTGTGGTGCTATGGACGTGATCATAGAAGGCGAAGGTCTCTTAGGCTAAGCATTGAGGACAGGAGGTCTTCGATGGAAAGGAGTTCCACGTGCTGGCAAGAGGTAGAGGCGGTTGATCTTCTGAGGGATCATTTCCAGAGCGAGAGGGAAGGTATCTCCTTTGAGGAGAGGCTCATAAATTTTGATTAGGGGAAGGTATCTCCTTTGGGCCGAGGCTCATAAACATTGTAATTGGGAAGGATTCCCAAAGAACTTTGAGATAACTTTTAGAGAAAAGTTTTGTGGACGTAGCCTAACCATTTTGGGTGAACCACGTTAAAATTGGTGTCACTTTGTGGATGATATTGTGCATTGCTTTGATATTGCTTTGGGTATATTGCTTTATTATTTTGAAGTATAAAGGAAAAAGTAAAAAGAGGTCTTATATTGTTCACCCCCCTCTCAGTATAAGCTTGTGTTCTTCAATTGGTATCAGAGCGGGTGCCTTCGAAAAGTTTAACAGCTTGAAGGAAAAGCTAGTAAAGAACACAATGGATCATTCAAGTGGCAATGCAGCACCTATTCTTGATGGGTCAGATTTTGGTCTTTGGAGTGCAAGGATGAAGGTTCATCTAATGGCACTTGGTAATGAGGTTTGGGAAGTGATTGAAGATGAGTACACTATTCCTGTACATGGTCCTATTACTAAGGAAGAAAGGCTCCTACATCACAGCAATTCAAAGGCAATGAATGCAATCTTGAAAGGCTTACAGAAAGGAGATCTCACCAAGGTGATTCACTGCAAGACAACTAGTGAAATGTGGAAACAATTGAAGGTGGTTCATAGAGGTGATACAAATGTCAGAAAGGCCAAGTTGAGACACTTCAAAGGTATGTTTGAACAACTCAAGATGAATGATGATGAAAATATTAGTGACTACATGCTTCGTATGGATGAGGTTGTTAACTCCATGAAAGACTTAGGTCTTGAGCTTGCTGAAAATGATGTTTGTGATAAGATTTTAAGATCTCTTCCTAATAGATTTAGTGAAAATATTTCTGCTATTGAGGAAGCTAAAGATTTGGATAAGTTGAAAAAGGATGAGCTCCATAGTATACTTGCAGCATTTGAGTTGAGAACTCAAGTGAAGGTTGATGTCAAGAAAGAGGCGACTTTCAAGGCTACCAAGAAATCCAAGGGTAAACAGCTTCAAGATAGTGATGAGTCTTCTAGTGATGAAGAGGCATATTACAGACAGAAAGGCAAGTTCTCTAGAAAGCACAAAAGTATGAAAAATATAAGATGTTTCAATTGTGGAAAGTTTGGTCATTATGCTACTGATCGTATCTATTCCCAAGAATGAAAGTGATGAAGATAAACAGGATTCTAAGAGCAAGGATTCTGAAAAGCACAAGCATCACAGGAAGAACAAAGATGAGCACAACAATCAAGGAAAGAGGTATTCTCACAAGCACAAGAAGAGTTTCTACCTAGACAAAGCAAGTAAGTGTTCTAGTAGTGATAGTGAAAGTTCTTCAAGTGATGATGAAAATGAGATGTTGTTCATATCAGAAAAAGAGGAAGAACCGAAACATAGATTCATTATCATGAAATGTCTTAGATGTGGAAACTTTGGTCACCTTGAGGATGATTGCACAAATAATGATTTGGTTTCTAGTATGTATGAGGATGCTTCAGAAAACTATAAGGAAGATGCATGTATGGTTTTTGAAAAGGGTAGCACCTCTAGTGATAAGAAATCTGAAAAAGGCTTTGATGATTCAAAAAGCAAACAAATAGAGGAAGATATAGAGGAAGGTGAAGTAGATCTTGAAGGTGAACTTATTAGTGCTCTTAGTGCTTTGAAAAAGGAAAGAAAGAAGAATGCTAGACTCAAGGATAAGTTAGATGAATGTTGTATGGAGAGAGATGATCTTATAGAAAGTCTTGACTTCTCTATAGCTAAGACACAAGAACTCAAGGATGAGTTAGAGTCTAAGGTTCTTGAGTATAGTGAGTTAGAACAGAAAATGGCTTCTTTGAAAGAGGAAACTAAAGAGTACAAGGATAAGCTTTACGAGGTTTCAAGATAGCTCCAAAAAGGTTAAGTCACTCATCAAAGGTCAAAGAAAGACAACAGATAAAATAGGCCTTGGTTTTGTTAAGCCACACAAGGAACAAGTTGGAGAGTCTAGTAAGAGACTCCAAAAGGAAGAGAGTTCTGATGAGGAAAGTATTTCAGAAAAGGAGTCCTTGAATGATAGATGCACAGAAATAGAAAATAGAATTCAGAATGAGAAGAAGAAGTTTTCAGGACCTAAGAGGTCAAATAAAGGAAAGTTTCAAGGCAGATGTTTTGCTTGTCACAGGTTTGGTCACATGGCTTCACATTGCATGGCTCAAGTGAAGAAGGTAAATGACAATTTCAGAAGTGCTAGTTTCTTTCAAGGGTATTGCTACTCTTGTCAATAGTTTGGGCACAAGGCAGTTTATTGCAAGGCAAATAACGAGAACAGGTTTGATCAAAAGTTGTATTGTAAAGTTTGGTCAACATTTATAATTTGGTCAAAGTTTGGTCAGAATAGGTGGATTCAAAGATCAGGTTTACCTCAGAGAAACAACATCGTCAAGTGTTTCAAGTGCAACAATGAAGGTCACATAATCAGACAGTGTAGAGCTAAAATTCTAGAATACAGGAACAAGAACAGTGGCATGATCAGGTCCAAGGATCAAGGCATGGACAAGAACAGGGATGAGAACAAGAACAAGAACAGTGACAAGAACAGGAATATGGACAAAGAGTTCAAGAGAAGGCCCGACAAGGAAGTTATAGACGTTGATGATGATCAGTGCCTAATGGGAGTTTTACTCCCACCCCAGAATTAATCACCTCATCGGGAGGTGGGGGAGGGACTAAGCTAAGAGGCTCATTCTTAGTCCCGAGCCCCAAAGGTGACCCTTTGCCATTGATGACAAAGGGGGAGAGATATGAGTAAGGGGGAGAGCTTCAAAGTGAAGAGGAGAGCTTCAAGTCAGGGGGAGCAAAACTTCAAAGGAAGATTCTCAGTTGTGGGCACAATTGGTCAGTTGTTAGCACGAGTTGGTTTCAGTTTTGGCTCTTGAGAAGTGTTTTCAGTAAAGGTTTGCCATCAATGACAAAGGGGGAGATTGTTGGCAATTTTGGGTACTTTGGGTACATTGCCTTTGCTCAAGTGTATAAGTTGTCATTGATGTCAAGAAGCTCTTGAAGGAATTTGATTTGATGTCAAATAATTTGTTTTGATGAAGGTTACGACATGACAGTTTCAAAGGTCTTTTGTAAACCCCAAGTTGGCAGGTTTAAAGATTACAGGTGGATGCATTAGTTTAATGCATTTGGGTCCAGGAGGAAGTATTTATTTAAATAATTAAAAACCTTGTTAAGGTTCCCTTTAATTATTTTTAAATAAATATTAAATTATTGTTTGCAATGGGTTCTCCTAACCCATGGCGCTATGTTTTAAGATTGTGGGCGCTAGCCAAGACCTTCGTCGACGTGTTAAACTCCTCGCCGACGTCAAGAGCTTATGGTAAAAATGCATATAAATCTCCCTCGATGAAAATCAAGAATTATCCCATCCGCATTTTGAAAAGAGTTGCTCGTTGTGAATTCGTGATCTATTGTTCGATTTCTTCCTTGCTATGAATTCATGATCTATTGTTATATTTCTTCCTTGCTCGTGATTTCGTGAATCCATTGTTCATTTTTTTGTACTCGTCATTTGTCGTAAATCTATCGTAAGGTTTTCGTCTTCGTGTTCGCGTCAGAAGAAAGGGAGGCACTATTGTTTTATTTAATCCCTGGCGCAGAAGGAACAAGGCTAACAGTGTGAGGTTTAAACCTCACCGAGCGCCTTTGGCGCACCGATAGCGGCTAGGCTATTGGCGCGCTACCCGAACGGGAGGTTCCACATTCGAATAACGTGAAAGGGTTTTTCATCATGAAGTGGACGCAGCGGGTGGTGTTAGAATTCATGCACAATTTCTCCATAGCACGATTTTTGATGTTGGCCAAGGTATTTTCGAAATTAATTTTTGCTAAGTGTATTTTGTGGATGGAGGAAGTTTATTAGAGGGAAAAACAACTTAGGAGTTATAAGGAGTTTAAAGCTTGTTTTATTTTGATAAAATATTCTTTTGAAGGTGTTGTTTGAAATATCTTATTGCATTCTTATGAGAGATAAATTTTATTTTTGATAAGACTATAAGGGAGAAATAAGGTGTATAAGGGATAAATTTTTCTTGTAATGTTGAGAGTGCTTTTGGTTGATTATGGAAATGAAAGCATGATGTTTTAAGGTTAAAATTGCTTCTTGTGTGAAGTTGTGAAACCTTAAGTGGGCAGCTTTGAGATTGACATTTGCTTTCATTAAATTGGTAATAATCAAGCTATTCTTTACTTGGTTAAAGTGTTGGGCTTACTCCTTTGTTGATGATTTGAAAAGTTGTTGTGTGCTCTTGTGATTTGAGTTGGTGGATGCTTTTTGTTCAAACAATATTGGAGAGAAAAGGAGTTCTACTTGTTTCCTTTTCTGATGTTGATTGTGAAATGCTTCAAGGTTGTGTTTTGAGTTGAATGGTGTTGATTGAACCTTGTTTGATGAGCATTGTTGTTGAAGCCCTAATTGATGGTGAAAAGAACATGAGTATCATTGTTATGTGATTCTTTGCATAGTTGGCAATTGTTGGGGTTTCATGTTCTTGAAAGAAAGCATTCTATCCTATCCATTTCAGATATTGAGTTGAGTTTTCAGATTTGAGATTGAGTTTGAGCTGAGTTGATTTGAGTTGAGTTTTGAGATTGGGAGTTGAGTATAGAACATATTGAGTCTCTAACAATTCTCTTTATGCTTCTATGAGTTTGAAAAATCACATTGGGTCTCTAACAATTCACCTTGTGATTTCCTACTAAGAAAGTTTTTTTCTTGGTGAGCTTGCTGAGTTTTGGACAGGTTCGGTTGGACAGTTCGGTGGGGACTTGTGAGCAGTTTTGGACAGGTTCCGATGGGGACTTGTGAGCAGATTTGGACAGGTCCTAGCAGAGGACTTGTGAGCTGAGTTTGATAGTTCTATCGGAGAACTTGAGGACAGAGGTGCACTGGTTCTTTGAGAAGAACCCGAGGACAGATTTGGCAAGTCTTTGAGAAGGCTTGTGTGCAGAGGATTGATTTGTTCAAGCTTAAGCGTTGGACAGATCTGACAGACAGAGGAAGACTTGTACTAGACCGATTGATTGTGTTTGGTACAGGTTGTTGAGCTGCTGTGGACGTGATCATAGAAGGCAGAGGTCTCTTAGGCTAAGCATTGAGGACAGGAGGTCTTCGGTGGAAAGGAGTTCCACGTGCTTGGCAAGAGGTAGAGGCGGTTGATCTTCCGAGGGATCATTTCCAGAGCGAGAGGGAAGGTATCTCCTTTGATCAGAGGCTCATAAATTTTGATTAGGGAAGGTATCTCCTTTGGGCCGAGGCTCATAAACATTGTAATTGGGAAGGATTCCCAAAGAACTTTGAGATAACTTTTAGAGAAAAGTTTTGTGGACGTAGCCTAGCCATTTTGGGTGAACCACGTTAAAATTGGTGTCACTTTGTGGATGATATTGTGCATTGCTTTGATATTGCTTTGGGTATATTGCTTTACTATTTTGAAGTATAAAGGAAAAAGTAAAAAGAGGTCTTATACTGTTCACCCCCCCTCTCAGTATAAGCTTGTGTTCTTCAAATATAATAACCTTCAAAATGTGTGCAGCTCCAAGACTTCCCAAATAGTCACCCATCCGATTTGTATTCTGCGAAAAATGCTTAACTTGGGAGATTTTGTGGGATTTTCTACCACAGAACCTACTTAGACAACTTGAAAAAATAAAGTCCCTTCCACTATTAAATAAATACACCCTTGATGCCCCTTAAAAAAAAAAATGCTCCCATCATTTTAAAATAATTTTAAAATAAAGGGGACATGAATGTTTTTATTTTAAAATTATTATATGGCCCTTTTGCTTTTATAAAAGCATACTTCCCAGCACATTTTTCTCACCTAGTGTCAAGTGATGACCCACTCGTTCCTCATGACATCAGGAGCAACTCGAATGCTTCACTCTGTGCTGCACGATCTCAAACGCAGGTGTCATTGCCAAAAATCCCCCTCTGCTATGCACTGCAGCAAGCCTCTCTCTCCTGGATCCCATCAACACCATCGTGAGCCATGCGAACACCAGCACAGCATTCCTAGGGCATGCAACCATGAAAATTTTCAACTGTGCAGGGCGAGAAAAATTTAAACTTCATCAGACTGAAACATCAGGTCATCGTTGCATAACGGGTATTTTCATGGTGCCGCCAACGGAAACATATCCTCGGCCAATGCAAACGGACCAATGTGCCAAAAATTCTCGGCTAGAAGCAGCTCATCACCGAAACAAAAGATGCAATGGGAAAAATTGTGAACTCTTCATTCGATTCGACTCTTCGAAACTAGGAGACACCATTACCAGGACATCAAACCTGTCAGAAAAAAAAAACTTTGCCAAACATTGGCCTCCACTATATGACAACAATTCAAAACTATGGTCACCTGCATTGAAACTGAAAATCTACACTGTCAAAAAATATTAAAGAAAACTGAAGAATTTACCTTGTTGTATGGATTCGAGACCTACGGAAGCTCCAAATCAAATGTTGTTGTGTTTCCCACTTCAGAAAACAGGCCATATTTTGGAAATTTGTCATCTTCCACCATGGGACTTGCAGCATAGAAACAAAAATCATGAACGCTACCCTACGTCTTCTGTTCTAATGCTTCTTCCTTCGAGTAGTTTCTTGCTACGCGGATTAACGCAGACGAAATCAGTGTACACGTCCATTGCCCGCTTCGTCCAGCATGGTCTCCATAATTTTGGCCTTCATGTCAAGGCCCATTTTAATGAGGTCGATGCCATATGTCCAACATTGTTACAAAAGCATACTGCAGCCCGATTTGGCATAAGATATGTGATGATCGATTTCAGCAGCAAAGCGGACATGAACAGTTCTTGACTTGGGCGACGAGATCCAGTTCGTGCTGGAATATGTCCACATGGAACATCAAAACTATTTCTTCAATGACACAATATCATAAAATGTGTAATCACAACAACTCAAATCATTTAACTATCAAAACCATGAACAATATAGGGAAACGAGGCGCCTTCCTTGTGGGCACCATCCATAATCTCATGAACAAAGGAAACTTCAGCATAATTTTTGTGCCAACAACTCATCGAAAATGTGAATAAATCTTTCTCATCATCACCCAGATATCTTTGTAGGAACTCCTCCACCGTTTCACACATCATGTACTCATTGCCTCCTCTTCACAACAAACCCGCAATTGGATATTGCACAAAAGTTGCCAGTATCTTTCGCTCGATTCCCTTGCACCTCGCGATCGATCTACACGAAGGAACGTAAAGCAATATTGGATGATATTTTGAACACAATAGCTACAACAGTAGTCTTCCATCGGCTGCGCTTTGTCATTAAACCACATATAAAAAAATTAAAAATAAATAAAAAATAATGTGATTGCACTGCTATGATTCTGTCAGCAAACAGTCATAAAGTGTGCATTCGTCGATCATATATTACCACGCTTCAGGAGGAAGCCATGGCCAGGAGAGCGATGTCCACCGCCAGTGTGGCCCGCTGCTGCGTCATCGAACACAGCCCCGAAAAAACTATTTCAACCATTTCAACTAGAATTTTTTGAAACTGGTAAATAATCATCAAAAAATCAAAAAAGGTGGCCAGCCTCAAAAAAACTTAGTATCCCGTCAACACCGGACACTGTGCATATTTGGCCACACCTACGTCAACACGGTATGGTTATTTTTAATGTGTCTTTGTAAATCTTCTTCCATGGGGGCCACGACGTGCGATGCGCCAGACAAACTGTAACTGGTCTTCTTCTACTACTGGACTGCAGGAATTCTGCCACCAGCACGCAACCAACATGATGAGCAAATGCAGCGTTTCATCCTTCTCATGGAGATACGCCACTTCCAAAGTGGCGCGATGCGCGGCATTGCCTCTTGATAAGAATTTTTAGTCATCTTTTATGGCAGTCTGATATAGTCTGTCCTTCTTCTACGTTGCCTCCCCAAAGTAAAAAAATCAACAATAACACCAAATGATGGGCAGTAAAAAAGCTTAACCTAAAAACAGATTTTAACAGCTCTGTTGTTGCCACGGTGATTTTTCCTTTGATGCTGCATCATAACAGCAACATAAACCTGCAAAACAAAACTCAACCAAACATAGCGTTTCATGTTTTTCATTTCTCGAGAAATTGCTTCTACGGATGAAAACCTAAAAAAATGGCAGCCATTTTTCTTTTCAAATTTCTGGTTTCTGATCCATTGTATACAATGGAGAGCATACTCCCTGATTTGAAAATAAAAATGGAGAAAAAAATTGAGGAGGGAAATCCCCCCTCAAGCTCACAAGGGTAGTAAAATCCTGGAGCTCTGATACCAAATGTTGAGATGAAAAACTGATGAGATATTTGATTGATAAAAGATAGTACAATATATAGGCAGGAGGTCTATATCAAAACATGACAAATTTCAAGTAACATGACAAGTGTCAGAAAATAGGCATAGTGGACATTTTAAATATAACAATGGAAAGCCTCTTCCTACATGAAATCATGGAATCAACATGTGCTAGACTTACTACAATGTAAACATCCTTGAGAATGGCCAGTGAGGGGTATAGAGGAACTAACAAAAAAAACTATGGATATATCTTCAAAGACACCCAATTCATGATGGTTCTACAAGGGATATGCTTGGATTTGGAGGAAGCAAGTTGGGAATCTATAAGGTAAAGGAGAAATACAAGGTAGTTTGTGGATATTAGATTACTCCATCACCACTTCCAGAGAAATTTGTCTGGCAAAAGGAAGGATGACCAAAAATTAACATTTTCTCATGGATTATTAACCATAGAAAGTGCTTGACATTAAAAATCTAAGAAAAAGTGGTTTCTATGGGCCTTCCAAATGTGTTATGTGTGGAAAATAAAATGAGACCTTGAATCACCTCTTTTTTTGGTGTTCTTTTGCTAAAGACATGGATCAATTGGTGGAGGCAAATGAGACAGCATTGGGAAATTTTTGAGAGCCAGTAAAGCTTTTATGAGAAATGGAAATAGTGCAACTTTAAGGCTAAAACAATGAAAATGATATGGAATCTAGGTTCTAGCTTCATATGGTGGTAGTTATGGATATAACAAAATGCATGCATATTTATATCAGAGCACAAAACAAGGGAGCAAGTATGGGATACGATTACCAGTAAGGTAATGGAAACATTGTCTATTAGATTATAAGAGGAAACAAATATAGAAATGAAGGAAGTGACTATTTTCTGGAGCTTTGGAATAACTATAAAAGAAAAAAATAAGGGGTGGATGCGTAGGTGAGATTTCCTCAAATAAAATAGAGTGGAGACCTCCTCTCAAAGAGTGGGTGAAGGCAAACACAGATGGGGCTTCTACTAAAAACCCTAGAAAATCTGGTTTTGGCACTATCATACTATATTGGAAAGGAGAATAGGTATAATGGAGACTAAAATGTATGGGGGAGACAACAAAATAATGACATAGAAGGAGATATGATCTTGTTACCATCAATGATAGATGTAAATATATATTTACATAACCTATGGATGAAGACAGACTCTCAGATATGGGCTGGAATATTGGATCTTATAAGACCCTTTCACGTGTTGGGAATTTGCGAGAGAAGGAAGGCGAAAGTAGTTCAAAATATTTAAAAGGTTTTTCAGGATGTTTTTATTACACATATCAAGCGAGAGGGAAATAGAATGGCCTATTATTTAGAAAAGTGGGGAAAATAACTGAATGAAGGGAAATATGTGGACTCTTATATGGAAGATCAGATAAGCTGGTACCAAAGAATCCAAGGGATGTGAGAGGTGGTACAAGACAATAGCAAAATAGGAAGAGCAGCTAGTGATTCCAATGAATCTATCATGGTTAGGCCATGGAGTGAAACAACATGAATATAGAGGGATGGGTAATATTTGAGCCACAAGAGATTGGTGGAGGATATTTTTCTCCCATATTTCTTGTCAAGCTCATTTTACTTTGTAATACAATTTCTATAAATATAATATATTTTTTATTTTTTCAAAAATAAAGAATACCCCCATCTTAGCTTCATAAAGTAAGTTTCTATCCTTCAAAAAAGGCCATATATGCAAAACTAATCTAGTTAAATATATCTTCTTAATTCAAATGCATTAGTTATACATTCATCATACTTATAAAACTTATGAACATTTCTAAATTATGTAATGGTCTAACTTCTTATGCACCCACAATTCCATTTCAACAAATTGGAACATCTAGGAGTGTGCCTCTATCAAACTCTATATTGTATTCCCACTATCCTTGCTAAATATGAATCATTGAATATAAATATATAAAAATAAATATATAAATTAAAGTGCAAGAAAACAAATTTGAAAGCTTAGGTATGACAAATTAAAAGTAAAATATGACTAAAATTGTAGCAAAGAAAGAATGTGAACAATCAACACATGAGAAATTTGAATAATACCATGCATCCCACATATATAAAATGCAATTTAAAAGGAACGACAAGATGACAAAAGGGTAGCATCACAATTATCAGTCACTCCATAATCTAGGAGGGTTGAATGATTGATGGAAAACAAAGAGTCTCATTAATTTTTTATTATTCTTGTAATAAAGAGCAATTAAAATGTTGGTCTAAAATGCATAGCTCTAAATTTCTCAATACAAAAATATGTTTACAATGAAACTCTTAGATCCCATTTATAGAATGAATTCAGCCTTGATTTACCCTAAGCGAAAAAATATTACTTCTAAAAGTAAAGTTTTAGGGGTATCTATAGCAAAATGGTTCACCTCTTATATGCCTCCAAATATATATCTAAATGGATTATAATATTTTTAAAATGCATAATGGCACCATTGCTTTACTCCTTAGGAATCGATTACTCCATGTTGTCAAGCACTTATCTCTTCAAGAGTCAATTCCACGAATTTAAGCAAATTATACTTTTGATTAAAATGTTGTAAAAGTAGTTTTTGGATGCCCTAATGATTAAGTTTTTTTGTAAATATTTAAAATAAGGGGGAATTCCATGGTTTTAATTATATTAATACATTTTTGGCAACTTCATGGGGCACTATTATGTTCTTGTTATCTTGAATCAATGTTTTTACCCCATGAAAAAAAAATTATGTCATCTTTCTTAAGTTTGAATAATGTTTATCTTGTTAAGGCAAAGGAGTGTATTTCATGTTGGGTTCACCGAAATGTAGATTTGAAATCTTGCATGCATGCAAGGGGAATCTCCTAGGAAACCCTATTTCTCCACTTGAGGGCCTCTTTCAAAATAAGACCCCAAATATATGGGAATCTTCAATGTTAGTAGGCTCTACCTCATGTATATAATAAGGTGACTATGTGTGTTGTGTTGTTGTTATGCTTGTATAATGCTTGACGAGCTAATTTAACAAACACCTAAGGTTTTGGATTGCTAATATGACTTTTTATCAAGCCTTGCTAAGACAAAATTTGTTCAAACTAAAAGAAATATCACCTAAATTTGTATGCTAAATGTAAGAAAACAAGTTGTCTAGCATAATATACCTTTCAGATTTGAATAATAAACTATGTTAAAAGAGGGTTTTTTTTTCCAAGGTAAAGAAAAGATAATGCATTAGCCTAAAATGCAACTATATGAATTTTTATTTCTTACCTATTTTCACTTGAAGAAAAGAATTTAGATCTATGTTACGATTCCTTGATTTCCCCAAAATGAATGTGATTAAAGAATAAATTATTCTAAGGGTTCCTTGATTGACCAAAGTAAATGTGATTTTAGGTAATCAAATTGTGAAAACAAAGATTAGGTGGTAGAAAATAATGAAAATACAATGAGCAAGGAGTGCCAAGTAGCCAAATTACTTTATTTAGAGGTTAAGTAGAATAAGTACTGCTAGACTTTGGTGGAGGATTTTATAACCTACAAAAAATGAAGTAAAAAAATAGGTGTTTGATTATGGGGGTTTGTCTAAGTGTAGTGAGCTGATAAGCTATATTACTAGTTGATCAAACCCCTTATTAAAAAAAAATCAAGTATGAACTTAAAATTTAGATTTCGAAGAAAAAATTGAAGTGAAAAATAGACACAAGTGCCATAGTAGTATTTTGAATTGTCATTGATTTCAAAGGATTGATGTCAATATGTTGATGTCAAAGAGAGATTCGTATGGCAGAAATATTGTTTAAGGTTGAAATATTAAAGTGTAAGGTAAAATCTTCAAAGGATACATGAGGCAATGAAAAAGGTGCAAAAGTTGTCAAGGCTTCAATATTGCAAGAAAAGGACAAGACCCTACCTTCCTTCAAAAGATTTAAATTTCAGAATTGGAGGCAAAATTTCAAAATTTTTAAGTTATTATTATAATATTTTTTAAATATTATAATATAAATTAGGTTAAAGTTTTAATAAAAAGTGTGCCATTCAAAATTAATTTATCTCCATCATCAATATTTGAGAAATTATAAAATTGTATATTTATTGAGGACTAACTCATTGGAGCTAAGGTTGTCGAGCATAAAATCATTGAGTGCATCGAGCACATCCAAAATATGCAAGGGAGAAGAAGAAGACAACGGATGCATGCTTTTCGAGGCAAAATTGAAGGGTCAAATAGAAGGGCACACCTTCATTGTTCCAAGTTGGAAGGCTAGTGCAGCTGATCGGTTGATAAGAACTAAGGCGTTGGCATAGAGGAGGTCAGATGGTCGATTCGCAATGGCTCCAATTTTTTTTTGCATTTTGGTAAAGGAAAAAAAGCATAGAAGCAATAAATTAGATATCGTAGACTTACATTGTGTGTGGGCGGCTAGCTCACATGGTGACTTAGCCGAAGCTAAGGCATTGGTAGAGAGGAGGTCAGGTGGTTAATTTGTGGTGGCTGCATTTTTGGTAAGGGCACATTTTTTAATTAATCTCCTATGGTATGCGGTGCTTGGGGAGTCATAAGCTTGGTTTAATTAAATTTTTTTGCCTTATGCTAAGATATTGAATATCTTGCATTTTGGGATTTTCAAAGGTGTGTTAAAGGATGTGTTATTTTTCCAACTAGGAGTTATAAGGGTATGTTTTAAAGTATTTTTACTTAAAAAATATAAGTGATAAGGGTGCTTTTAAAAGAGTATTGTCTTGCAAAAATTATAAAAAGGAAATACAAAGGAATTAATTTTTGAATGTGATAACTAGGAGTTATAAGGTGTTTTGTGGTCTAAATACTATATGTATTTTTGCATGGTGAAAGAAATTTGAAGAGCTTTGTTCATTGTTCAGAAAAGCCTTGTTTTGGGAAATTAAAAGGTGTAAAGAAATATCTTTGTGCACATATTTTTGAGAAGAAATTTCATGTGGATGATTTGAGAAAAGTGCTTTGCTATCTAACCCTTGAAGTGGCACTAGAAAGATAAGTTTTTTGTGAGATAGGTATTTGAGGGTACATCTTCATCAATATTTTTGAGGAATGGTGGTTTAACTCTTTCTCTTGGAGGTTGTGCTTTGAGAAAGTAATTTTAAAGTGGAGATAAAAGGGTTGATTAGTGTACATTGTTGGAAATATTTGAGTTAGGGTTTGAGACCTACTTGTGCTTCGTTGTTGAATGAAATTGGAAATATTTGAACTAGGGTTTGTGAACAAGTTATGCATATTTAATTAGTAAAATTGGAATCGCTTGTGCTAAGTTTAGATAAGAAGTTTGTGCATCTTTGTAAAGAATTTTGGGCATTGGTTTGAGTAACATTGAATGTGAGTGGACAAGTATTTGAGACCAGTTTTTTGAAGTAAATTTATGCACTAGCCTTAATTGATTTGAAAAGTAATTTGCAAGAATCTGATTTGTTGAATGTAAGACATGTGAAAGCAAAAAAATTAATGAATGTGAAAAGAACATATTGAGAATTTGAATTTCATATTAATCCTTATATGTTCTTGAAAGAATGCTAGGTAGAATATATCTAAATTGCCTAGTTGAAGAAAGCATTTTTGAAAGAGATTCAACCATTATTTTGAATAGCATTTGTGTGCAAGATTTGGGATTGGTTGAGCATATTATGTGAGTTATTTTGAGTATGTGTTAGAATAAATTTGAGTATGTAATTTGAACATGTGCTAGAGCATATTTGAGCATGTATTAAAGAATATTTGTGCATGTATTTGAGTAGTCTTGAGCAAAGTTGAGAAAAAAATGGTTAGTTGTTTTGAGTAAGCCTTGTGAGAAGGCTTAAGGTAGATTTGGGTAGATTATATGAGTAGGTTTGATTTTTGATGTAAGTAAGCCTTGTGAGAAGGCTTAAGGCAGTTTTAGGCAGATTTTATGAGAAATTTAGAGATAGATTTATGCATGTAATGTGTGCAAATTTGGGACAAAGTTGAGAATAGAGTTGTGCATGTAATGTGTGCAGATTCGGGATAGAGTTGAGAATAAATTTGCGCATGTAATGTGTGAAGATTTAGGATAGAGTTGAGATAGATTTGTGCATGTAATATTTTCATATTTGGGATAGATTTGAGAATAGATTTTTGCATGTAATTTGTGCAAATTTGGGATAGAGTTGAGAACATATTTGTGCATGTAATGTGTGCATATTTGGGATAGAGTTGAGACAGATTTATGCATGTAATATGTGCAAATTTGGGATAGAGTTGAGAGCATATTTGTGAGAAGACTTGGAGCAGGTTTTGGAAATATTTGTGATAAGACTTGAAGTAGATTTGGATAGATTGTGTGAGCAAGTTTTGAGATAGATTTTTGCATGTGATGTGTGCAGATTTGGGGCAGTGTTGAGAAAGTGATTTGAGTAGATCTTGATACATATTTGAGCAAGTATTTTGTGAAGTCTTGGAGTAATTTTTGATCAAAGTATTGAGCTGTATTTAGAGCAAACTAGAGCAAAGGGAATAGAGTTATCCTATGGAGAGAGATCCATAAACTAGAGTATAGGGGATAGAGTTCTCCTATAGAGAGAGATCCACAAACCAGAATAGAGAGGATAGAGTTCTCCTATGGAGATATATCCATAAACCAGAGCAAAGGGGATAGATTTCTCTTATGGAGAGTGGTAGGGTACCTAGGAATAGATATTTGGGGATATATTATTATATTGTATAAGGGTTGGCATGGGCCACACAGAACCCAAGGTTGATTGTATTATAATATTACATTATATTTTAATATAATATAATATTGGTAGTAGGCTCTCCAAAGTAGAATAAGAATATGGATATATAAAGAAGAGATATTTGTCATTGTAAGGATATTCATATCATTGAAGAAGAATCTTATGTAATCGTCGTGCCCACGAAGTGGCCTCTCATCTTGGGAGATCTTGTGGAGTTATTCCTTCCTTAAGGATTATTATTGGTGTTTCCCTACCTTAAGGGAATTATCTATCTCTCTCTCATTTGTAGATTGTTATTGTGGATAATGTATTGTGGATGAATGATTTGATATTTCTGCATATTGGTGAATGGTTCATGTTTAATAATAATAGTTTTGCAACAAGTGGTATCAGAGCAACGATTTTGGAAAAGTGGGGATTTTTGTGTGAAACCCTAGAATTAGGGCAATTTTTTTTGGAAAAACATCTCATCTTTCAGGAGCCATATCTCTGCACAAGTTTATCCGATTCAAGCGATTCTTGGATCAGATTGTGCAAAATTTAAAGAGCTTTAAAATGAGTGGTCATATGAAGTAATCCAAGTAGTATTGAGGGAGATATGACCTTTTGAATTTAGTCATCCGAAACAAGGATAGTGATAAATTTCGCAAATTTTTTTTGGAAAAATGCCTCATCTTTCAGAAGCCATATCTTTGCAACAGTTAATCTGATTGAGGCGATTCTTGGATCATATTGTGTAGAATTTGAATAGCTTTAAAATGATTGATCATATGAAGGAATATGAGCAGTATTGATGGAGATACGACCTTTTGAAGTCAGCCATCTGGAACAAGGAAAGTGACGAATTTTCAAGTCGCAAATTTTTCAAAAGACAATTTGTTTAGTTCGGGTAAGCAAATCAGTTGCACTTTATTTTGTTTGGAAGAAAAATTGCAGATGTAGTTGTCTTTGGGATTTTTAGCTTCAAATTTGTGGGAATATATTTATTTCCATAAAACCCTAGTTTGCATTAGGGCATGATATATATTTTCATGAAACCCTAGATTTGCATTATCTAGAGGTGAACTTATGGAGCTAGAAATATTTTTTGGAGAAGATGATATTGATGTTAGGGAATGGTGGAAAACATTTAGGTCTCCATATCATAATATTTCTTTTGAGAAATCCTTCCTTGATATATGTTTTAAAGGGAAAGCTTTGTCTTGGTGGATAAAATTTTGAAAAGAAAGGAATAATTAATATACTTGGGATGAAATAGAGCATGAATTCTTGAGTATATGGGATCCATATTATATAGATTACCTAATGGATATCCTCGAAGACGATGAAAAGAAACTACAGGAAACTCAAAATGAGCGGAATGCAATAAAAGGAGAATGTGAAGTTTTAAAGAAACAGAATGAAGACTATGAAAAATAAATAAAATTACTCAAGAAGAAAGAGAAAAAGGTCAGGGAAGATAAAAAATATGTCAGTATGCAGACAGAGGAAACCATTTTGTAGAAGATAAATTAGAAAATGGACAAAGGAATTTATTTGAATCTAAAAAGTCTATTATGCAGGTTCATGGAAGCATTCAAAAGGAACAGGTTATTATTTCCATTGACCCTGGTAGTAGATATAATTTTATTAATATTGCTTTGGGTAAGAAGTTGCAAGTTCAAGCAACAAAAATCAAGGACATATAGCTAGAGGGTGAGAATGTTCAGATTTTTGAAGATTTAAAGATCACCATGGATAAATATGTTTTACATTCAGATTTCTATGCTATTGAGATGGATGATAAGGATATTGTTCTTGGTTATCCTTGGCTAGATTCTTTGGGTACTGTTAACATTAATGTGCAAAAGAAGTTTATGAAGTTATGGTACAGGAAAAAGAAGATAACATTACAGGATATTTCTCAGCTTAAGGAGCAAGGATACAAGGAAAATCAAGAAGTGGTGGTAGAAGAACAATTGAAGAACATGAAACAGAATCCAAGAAGGTGATAGTAGCAATAGAGTCCATGAAAGAAGTAGCAGTAACTAATTTAGTGGAAATAACATTGCAGGATATTTCTCAGCTTGAGGAGCAAGGATACAAGGAAAATCAAGAAGTGGTTGTAGAAGAACAAATTGAAGAACATGAAATAAAATCCACGAAGGCGATAGCAGCAACAGAGTCCAAGGAATATTTGATAGAAGAGCACAAGGACACACCAGACAAAGATAACATGAAAGAACAAGGTGTAGAAGAATTTAAAACAATGAAGCCAAAGGTTGAAAATTCAAATAAGGTAGAACATCAAGTAAAGGTTGCACCATATCGTCATCCACACCACCATGAGTGGAAACAATATTGGAGGCATGGTTCAAGGCAACAATATTATGGTTCTACATGTAATCAGCAGGGCACCAACTATGGCAGTGTTTGGAAAAGAAAGCATAGTGATCATGGTTTTCAGCATGGTTCAACAGCATCAAGGAAAAAGTGGACCCATCATTCAAGTTATCAAAATACAACAGCAGAAGCGTGGAGCCAACGAAGCAGATTTGGATACTCAAGTAACAAAATGGCATACCAGCTTCATCGGGTTTCACTTGGATGGATGGATGATCGATATTGGTACCAATTTCTAACATTGCCTAGCAAATGATACTATCAGGTTTCTTCATATGTTTCGAGGATGAAACATTTGTAAGGAGGGTGGCATGGTAGGGTACCTAGGAATAGATATTTGGGGATATATTATTATATTGTATAAGGGTTGGCATGGGCCACACATAACCCAAGGTTGATTGTATTATAATATTATATTATATTTTAATATAATATAATATTAGTAGTAGGCTCTCCAAAGTAGAATAAGAATATGGATATATAAAGAAGAGATATTTGTCATTGTAAGGATATTCATATCATTGAAGAAGAATCTTATGTAATCGTTGTGCCCATGAAGTGGCCTCTCATCTTGGGAGATCTTGTGGAGTTATTCATTCCTTAAGGATTATTATTGGTGTTTCCCTACCTTAAGCGTATTATCTATCTCTCTCTCATTTGTGGATTGTTATTGTGGATAATGTATTGTGGATGAATGATTTGATATTTTTGCATATTGGTGAATGGTTCATGTTTAATAATAATAGTTTTGCAACAGAGAGAGATACACAAACCGGAGCAGAGGGGATAAAGTTCTCCTATGGAGAGAGATCCATAAACTAGATCAAAGGAGATAGAGTTATCCTATGGATAGAGATCCATGAACCAGAGTAGAGGAGATAGAGTTCTCCTATGCATTGAGATCTACAAACCAGAGCAAAGGGGATAGAGTTCTCCTGTGGATAGAGATACATAAACTTGAGCATAGGGGATTGAGTTCTTTTTTGGATAGAGGTCCATAAAAATTGTAATAGGACTTGGTTCCCAAGATGTTTGTTGAGAAAATTTATAAGAAAGATTTTTTTTGTGGATGTAGCCCACATTGCGTGAACCATGTTAAATATATGTCTCTCATGTGTGTGATGATTTATGCATTATTTATTTTACTGCATTGATATTATTGTTGTTATAATTTGAAAAGAAAAGTAAAAGTTGGTCTTATACTATTCACCCCCTCTCAGTATAAGCTTGTGTTCTTCAAGAGCAAAAAAAGTGGTTTACTTGATTGCTAAGGATGCCTACCATCATTGAAAAGGAGAGCTCCATTTATTACAAGCCTATCAAAAAAACAATTTGATATGGTATGAGATCCAATATCGGTCGCCACACTGAGTAGCTAGGAAGAAGCATGGATGGCAGTTAAGCATTGGATAATGGGAGTTATGTGGAGGAGGATAAGACATTGATGATGGAAGGTAATCTTGGGGAGGATAAGAATAGAGGTTGAACAAAGAAGAAGGGTTAATCACTTTCAAAAATGAAAAAGGAAGGCTACAAAATATTGGATAATAAGTTCAAATCTAGTAGAGGATAAAACTAGTGTGTTCTACGCTTGAAACACTTGTACCAATTGTATTTGAGGTTGGTGTTTGTTCTATTACATTAATATTTTTCTTATTAGCTTGCCTAGCATGAGCGGTTGTGCTTTAATACCTCGATAACATGTTGATGCTGGTGAAACCTCCTTGTTATGATACTCTATCTTGTGTACAGTAGTTTACTCATAAACTAAACGTTGGTCAATTTGTTTATCGAGTTCTTCTTGTTGTTAAAACCATAACTGCTAGTGCTACTACTTGTGTATTCTTACCAACAAAGAAGTACTTAGATGTAGATGATATGTGTTATCTACCTCGTAGGGATGTTTGAATTTGTTTTTGACATTATTGGGTGAGAAGAATACTTCCTCGAGCATTGCTTAACCCTCACCACTTGTGCACTAGAAAATGAATGAGTCTCCCATTGCATAGTAGCATCTATTGGGTAGAATGACCTAAAGTTAACCCACCCTGTTGAGTGTTATGGTACATGAGCAGTGTTGTTCTCCTTGCTAGGTATTGTAGAATATTGTGTCACCTCCACAATCCACCATGAATCTTGCAAAATAAAAGATAAGGTCTGTGGTGCATCCATTGTGTTTGACTACCACCCTGTTATCCCTCACTAATTATTTTTAGCATGGTTTACTTGTTGTGTTGTCATCCATGATATGGGGTGGAAACTCGACAATCGTAGGTGATTCCATGGTGTGTAGAGTGTTGCATAATGACTTGATATATTTTTATATCATCTAGATCCTATCATAGTTTACTTTGTGCTTCTTAAATAGATAAAGGTCATTTCAAAAATTAAAGTATGGATTTTAATCTAGTGAAATGAAATAAAGTTAAACTATAGTTGTTTACTAATTAAAGTTGTGAACTTTATATTAATGAAGATAAATAAACTATAGTTGTTTATTAATTAAAGTTGTGAACTTTATATTAATGAAGATAAAGAAACTATAGTGGTTTATTAATTAAAGTTGTGAACTTTAGATTAATGGAAAGAAAGAAGTTGTATTTGTTCATTGATTAAAGTAGATGGCTTTAATTTACTAACTAAAGATGAAATTAGTTTATTTTTTAAATTTTGGTATGGGAATTTAATTTATAGAATGAAGGAAAAGGTTTTATATATGGATTAAAGTAGTTGGATTTAATTTAAAAATTAAATACAATTTTTTTTTTTTTTGTAAATTAAGGTATGGGACTTTAATTTATAGAATGAAGGAAAAGGGTTTATTTATGGATTAAAGTAGTTGGATTTAATTTAATAAATAAATATGAAATTAGTTTGTTTTTAAAATAAGGGTATGGAAATTTATGTTGGAAATATGAGCATTTTTTGTTGTAATTGATGTCAAGAGTCAGTTTCAGTGAGCAGGACAAAAGGAAGGATGTCAAGTGTCAATTTCAGTGAGTCGTTCAAGAGAAAGATTACTTCTAGAGCTAATGAAAATAATATTATAATTACCCTTATTATAATATTCAAGGTGGTCATATGAGGTCTAAAGACCAATAGGAAGGCCCAAGAAAAATAGTATTATAATATTTTATTATAATATTAAAGGTCCAAGGTTAAGACCTAAAGATTAAATTAATTAAAATAATTTCATTATAAATTAATTTATAATTTAATTTTATTAAATCTAATATTTCTTAAATTAATTATAATTTAATTATAATAATTTAATTATAAATTACTTTTTATTTAATTTAATAACCCTAAGGTTAGGGTTATAAGGGCAAAAATAATGCACCGACATCATACATTATCTCCTCCATCGATGTCAATGAATTTAAAGGCATGAGTATAAATACCAAAAGCCTAAGTGGCTTCAAACCATCCACGATCGAATTAATTAAACTCCCAAGAAAAAAGTGTGCGCAATATTCGATGAGCAAGAGAAGGAAGAAGTCCTTCGTTTGACTTTTTTTGCAGGTAGTGAAGGGTCAAAAGATGCAAGGATTGGAAGCCTTGTCACCACCTAGCCATATGGGCTAATAGAAGTTGGAAACACTTTAGGAACGCAAGGTGTTGTGTTCGATTTGCAGTAGGGAAGGTCATGAGGTTGTTTTGCACCGAATATGCCAAAGGATTTTGGCTTTTGTTTCTAGGGAAGAAGACAAAGCACCATGGGTGCTTTTACCTCCCATGTGAGCGCTTAGATCACACGGCCAGGTAGTCACAGCTAAAGCGCTAGAGGTGCTTTGACTTGGGATCGAATCCCACTGGGAGCACTTTGAGAGGTACTAATTTTTTTATTATAAATTGGTTTTTGCTCCTAATGTTGTGTGGTATAGTTTTGATCTTAGGGAGATATAAAGTTGATAAAATTATATAATAATTTTTATTTAATTGTTTGGTGGTTTTAGTTATTTAGAGTGGAGTTATAAAAGGTGTAACAAGAGATTTATTTTTATATGTTTTTTATGAATGCTAATTTCAAGATGGAGTAATAAGGTGTATTTGAGTGTAATTATTTTTGTAAGTGTGAAATATTTTGAAGGAGTGTTAGAGTGATATTTTGTCATATAATATTTAAAATTTTCAAAGAGAGTAATTGTGATTCAGACAAGTTTTGTGCTTAATTATTCATCAAACAAAAGGTATGGGCACATATTCCTTGTGAGTGATTGTTTGGATGTTGTGAATGCTAAGTTGGAGTAAAAAGAGTTGTTTGATAAGCATTGTTGAGTTTGATTGTTAAAGGTTTTTCTGAGTTGAATTTGATGATAATTACCTTGTTTGATAAGCATTTTTGGAAACATTGAATGAACCTTCATATGCATAATTAGGATTTGTGCAAGATCATGAGTATCATTATTATGTGAAGTTGTGAATTATATTGAAACTAGGGTTTGTGCAAATATCATGAGTATCATTGTTTGATAAGAATTATTGGAAATAATTGAGTGAATGTTCATATGCTCAGACTAGGGTTTGTAAGCAAGGAGTGTTTCATTGAGTGATTGGTTAAGTGGAGTTGACTGAGCCTAGTCAATTAGAATTGTTGAAGTGATAGTTCAAGTTCTATAAAACAAATTGTTCTATATTCTAAATTGATTGGAGAAATATATTGAAAGTGATTGAGTGTGAAAGATATTGAGTCTCTAACCATTCTCCATATGTTTCTATGGTTAAGTAAGAAATATTGAAAGTGATAGAGCATTGTTGTGAGTGTGAAACATATTGAGTATCTAACAATTCTCCATATGTTTATGTGGTGAAATAAGAAATATTGAAAGTGATTGAGCATTTTTGTGAGTGTGAAGCATATTGAGTATCTAACCGTTCTCTATGTATTTTTGTGAGATTAAACAAGATTCTATGTGAATACTTGTTGAGTAGATTGGACAAGTTCTAGATAGGACTTGTGGATGGATTAGTGTGAGATTTTATGGAATATTACAATGCAAATTTGAGATAAGTCTTTGAGAAGACTTGTGAGAAGAGTTGATTGATTTATTTGTTCAAAAATTGGGTTAATGTTTGGGACAAATCTAGCAGAGTTGATTTGTGATTGGGTCAAGATTTGTAGTAAGTCTTGAGGAATAATTTGAGAATATATTTGTGCTAGACCGAAGGACTATGTTTAGTATAGATTAGGACAGTGATTGAGCAGATTTGTGCTAGATCGAATGGCTATGTTTAATACAAATTTGAGGATAGATATTGATAATGCTAAGACCAAAGGACTATGTTTAGTGTATATTTAAGGACAAATATTGAATAGATTTATGCTAGACCAAAGGACTGTGTTTAGTGCAGATTTTAGGATAGAGATTGAGTAGATTTGTGCTATACTAAAGGACTATGTTTAGTGCAGATTTTAGGACAAAGATTGAGCAAATTTGTGCTAGAACGAAGGACTATGTTTAGTGTAGATTTGAGGACAGAGATTGAGTAGATTTGTGATAGACATAAGAACTATATTTAGTGCAGAACAGAGATAAATATTGAGAAAAATTATGCTATATCGAAGGACTATGTTTAGTACAGATCAAAGATAAACATTGAGAAAATTTGTGCTAGACCAAAGGACTGTGTTTAGTGTAGATTTGAGATAGAGTTGAGAGTAATCTTTGGAGGTGATAGAGTATAGAGGACAATAGTCTCTAGTGGATATAGGCCCATTAGCCATGGTAGTGAATATAGGTATTTTGAGTGACGATAGGAGTCTTCAGTGGATAGAGATCCTTAAGCTAGTGCAGTGGAGGTAACAATTATTCTAGAAGATCACCAAACAAAGGAGAGGAGAAGGAGTTGTCATGTGGATAGAGATCCATGAACTTTATTAGGGTATTGGTGTCTCCTTTGGATAGATTTCCATAAATATTGTAATAGGGAAAGGTTTCCCAAGATATTTGTTGAGAAAAATTTAGTGAAATATTTTCTTTGTGGAGTAGCCCACATTGGGTGAACCATGTTAAATTAGTGTCTCTATTGTGTGTGGTTATTTTTCATTACTTTTATTACTACTGTTGATATTGTCATTGATATATTGAATTAATATTTATTGGAAAAGAAAAGTAAAAAGTGGTCTTATATTTTTCACCCCTCCCTCTCAGTATAAACTTGTATTCTTCAATTGGTATGAGAGTAGGTTCCTTTGAAAGAGTTTAACATCTTGAAGTAAAAGCTTACAATAATATATATGGATTCTTAGAATGGATTCTCAGGGAATTCAACACCATTGTTCGATGGGAACAATTATACACTATGGAGCACAAGGATGAATTTTCATCTAATGGTACTTGGAAATAAAATATGGGAAGCAATTAAAAATGGATACACACCACCAGCAACTCAACCTACAAATAAATATGGTAATATCCTACATCATTACAATTCAAAAGCAATGAATGCAATTCAAAAGGGCTTGCATGAAATATAATTTATAATGATTATGCATTGCAAATAAACAAAGGAAATTTGGGATACGTTGCAAGGCATATATGAAGGAGATAAAAAGGTCAGAAGGGTAAATTTGCAAAATTTTAAGAGAGCATTTTAAGACCTAAAAATGAAGGATGAGGAAAACATTACAAAATATTTGCTTAGTGTGGATGAGGTTGTTAACTCCATCCAAGGACATGGGGTTTAAGTTCAATAACTTGATGTGTGTGATAAGATTCTAAGGTCACTCCCAAAAATATTTAGTGAAAATATTTCATCTATAGAAGAGTCAAAATATATTGATATTTTGACAAGGGATGAATTACATGGTATTCTTATAGCATTTGAGATTAAAATAAAAGAGAACCTATTCCCCAAAAAGAAGCAACATTTAAAGCCACTAAGAAGACTAAGGGTAAGAATTCACATCCAAGAAATGAGTTATCCAATGATGAAGAAATGAATTATGGTAGAAGGAACAAAGACTCAAGAAAGTATAAAGGTATAAAATTAGTTAGATGTTTTAAATGTGGAAAATATGATCACTATGCATCTAATTGTCCAAAATCTGGAAATAACAGTGATTATGAGAAATAGGATCATAAGAACAGGGATGCAGGAAAGCACATGTACCAAAAGAAAAATAAGGATGGACAAGGTACACAAGGAAAGAAGTTTTTCCAAAGGCATAAAAAGAATTTTTACGCAGACAAGTCAGGTAAGAGTTCAAGTGATAGTGATTATATTTCCTCAGATAATGATAAAGATGAATTTATACTTTTTGTAAAAGAAAAATAAGTAGTTAGGAAAAGGTCACCAATAATACTAAAGTGTTTTATATGTGGTAGCTTTGATCATCTTGAATATAGTTGTACAAGAAATGGATTCCATTTCAATGATTATGAATATGAAGATACACTTGAATTACCATAAGAGAATCTTCTTATAGCAATAGAAGAAGGAAGTACTTCTAGTAGAAAAGAATTAGAAAATAATGAAGATGTTTTCAAAGGCAAAAAAATAGAGGAAGAATCAGATAAAGGAGAAGTTGATCTTGAGGGTGAGCTTATTCATTCCCTTAATGCATTAATGGAGGGAAGAAAGCAAAACTCAAAACTCAAGCTTAAATTTCAAGAATTTGATGAAGATAAAGTAAATATTATAGAGGATCTAACTAACTCAATAGCTAAGACAAGGAGATTCAAGAAGAAGTTAGAAGCAAAGGTTTTAGAATGTGAAAGGTTATAGCATGAGGTAGCTTTACTAAGAAAGGAATTAAAAGAGTCTAAGGACAAGTTACACAAGTTTGTGAGAAGCTCAAAAATCATGGATAAGATTATCAAGGTACTAATATCTTCATCAAACAAGACAGGTCTTGGTTTTGAACATGTACAAAAGAAACAAATAAAGGATTCAATCTCAAGTTCTGAATAATAATAAACTTCAGAAGAAGAGAGTGTAAGAGAGAGTGAGACTTTTTAGGATGAGTTGGACAATAGAAAGTTTAAAAAGGAAAGGAACAATGCACAAATGAGGAACAAATGGAACAGGAAGCAGCACAGGGTAGAAGAGACTAAGAGACCGATGAGGTCAAGGCAAGGCAACTTCAATGGATTATGCTTCTCATGTCACAAGTTTGGTCACAAGGCTACACAGTGCATGACACATGAAAAACAAGAATATGGAAGATTCAAAAACAAGTAGCTTTTTCAAGGGTATTGCTACTCTTGTAATCAGTTTGGTTACAAGGCAGTGAATTGTAGGGTTCATGATAGGAATAGATATGGATTAACTAGAAGAAATCCCAAGACATTTGCACCTCCAAGGAATAACAACATTAAGTGTTTTAAGTGCAATAATTATGGACATACAACAAAGTGGTGTAGAGAAAAAATTCCTAAGACAAGCAGGAACAAGAATAGTCAAAGGAATCATAAGGATCGGATGAAGAGGAAAGTGGACAAATGTAAATATCAGTGCTTTTTGGGAGTATAAATACTCCCACCCTAGAATTAACCACCGCAAGAGGAGATGGGGGAGGGACTAATCTAAGAGTCTCATTCTTAGACCCGAGCCCCAAAGGTGACCCTTTACCATTGATGACAAAGAGAGATTTGAGTTATGGGGAGAGCATTCAGTCAGGGGGAGCAACTTCTTAGGGGGAGTAGAATATAAAAAGGTAAAGCAAATGATAAAAGGAATATGGGTTGCCATCAATGACAAAGGTGGATATTGTTGGAACTATGAGCAGTTTTTGTTGTCATTGATGTCAGGAGTCAGTTTCAATAAGTCGTGCAAGAGAAATATTGATTCTAGACCTAAGGAAAATAATATTATAATATCCCTTATTATAATATTCAAGGCGATCATATGAGATATAAATAGAAATAGGAAGGCCCAAGAAAAATAATATTATAAAATTTTATTATAATATTAAAGGTCTAAGGTTAAGACCTAAATATTAAATTAATTATAAATTAATTATAATAATTTCATTATAAATTAATTTATAATTTAATTTGATTAACTCTAAGAGTTATTAAATTAATTATAAGTTAATTATAATAATTTAATTATAAATTAGTTTATGATTTAATTTAATAACCCTAAAGGTTAGGATTATAAGGGAAAAAATAATGCGTCGACATCATACATTATCTCCTCCATCGATGTCAACTAATTTAAAGACATGAGTATAAATACCAAAATTCTAGTGGCTTCAAACCATCCACGATCAAATTAATTAAACTCCCAAGCAAAAAATGTGTGCAATATTCAACGAGCAAGAGAAGGAAAAAGTCCTTCATTTGACATCATTTGGTAGGTACCAAAGAGTCAAAAGATGTAAGGATTGGAAGCCTTGTCACCACCTAGATAGGTGGGCTAGCGGTAGTTGGCAGCACTTTAGGAATGCAAGGTGTTGCATTCGATTCATAGCAGGGAAGGTCATGAGGTTGTTTTGCACCAAATATGCCAAAGCCTTTTGGATTTTGGCACTAGGGAAGAAGAAAAAGCATCATGGGCACTTTTGCCTCCCATGTGAGTGCTTAGCTCATGCGGCTAAGTAGCCACAACTAAAGCATTGGAGGCATTTTAACTTGGGATCGAATCCCACTGGGAGCACTTTGAGAGGTACTAAATTTTTTTATTATAAATTGGTTTTTGCTCCTAAGGTTGTGTGGTATAGTTTTGAGCTTACGAAGATATAAGGTTACTAAAATTATATAATAATTTTTATTTAATTTTTTGGTGGTTTGAGTTATTTAGAGTGGAGTTATAAGGTGTATTTGAGTTTAATTATTTTTTGTAAGTGTGAAATATTTTGAGGGAGTGTTAGACTGATATTTTTTCATCTAATATTTGAAATTGGCAAAGAGATTAATTCTGATTGAGATAGATTTTGTGGTTAATTCTTCATCAAAAAAAAGGTATGGGCACATCTTCCTTTTGAATTATTGTTTGGATGTTGTGAATGCTAAGTTGGAGTAAACAGGGTTGTTTGATAAGAATTATTGAGTTTGATTGTTAAAGGTTTTTATGAGTGGAATTTGATGATAAAAACCTTGTTTGATAAGCATTGTTGGAAATATTGAATGAACCTTCATATGCATGATTAGGATTTGTGCAAGATCATGAGTATCATTGTTATGTGAAGTTGTGAACTATCTTGAAACTAGGGTTTGTGCAAATATCATGAGTATCATTGTTTGATAAGTATTGTTGGAAATAATTGAGTGAATTTTCATATGCTTGGACTAGGATTTGTAAGCAAGGAGTGTTTCATTGAGTGATGGTTAAGTGAAGTTGATTGAGCCTAGTCAATTGGAAGTTTTGAAGTGATAGTCTGAGTTTTGTAAAACAAATTGTTCTATATTCTAAATTGATTTGAGAAAGATATTGAAAGTGATTGAGTGTGAAACATATTGAGTCTCTAACCATTATCCATATGTTTTTGTGGTGAAGTAATAAATATTGAAAGTGATCAAGCATTGTTGTGAGTGTGAAATATATTGAGTCTCTAACCATTATCCATATGTTTCTATGGTGAAATAAGAAATATTGAAAGTGATTGAGCATTGTTGTGAGTGTGAAGCATATTGAGTCTCTAACCATTCTCTATATGTTTCTTTGAGATTACACAAGATTCTGTGTGAAGACTTGTTAAGTGGATTGGACAATTTCTAGAGAGGACTTGTGGATAGATTAGTGTGATATTTTGTGGAATCTTATAATGCAGATTTGAGACAAGTCTTTGAGAAGACTTATGAGCAGAGTTGATTGATAGATTTTTTCAAACCTTGGATTAAGGTTTGGGACATATCTATATAATTTTAATGGCTTCAAAATGGAATTGAAACTATTTTAAATGAAGCGTTAAAGCTTATTCTTCAAAGAGTTGATTTGTGACTGGGTCAAGCTTTATGTTAAGTCTTGAGGAAAATTTTGAGAATAAATTTGTGCTATACCAAAGGCCTGTTTTTAGTACAAATTAGGATAGAGATTGAGCAGATTTGTGCTAGACCGAAGGACTATTTATAGTAAAAATTTGATGATAGAGATTGAGCAGATTTGTGCTAAGATTGAAGGATTGTGTTTAGTACATATTTGAGGACAAATATTGAGCAAATTTTTACTAGACCGAAGGACTGTGTTTAGTGTATATTTGATAATAGATATTGAGAAGGTTTATGCTAGACCGAAGTACTATTTTTAGTGCAGATACAAGGACAAATATTGAGCATATTTATGCTAGACTGAAGGACTGTGTTTAGTACAGTTTTGGGAACAAATACTGATCAGATTTGTGCTAGATCGAAGGACTTTATTTAGTGCAGACCAGAGATAGATATTGATAATATTTGTGCTAGACCTAAGGACTGTGTTTAGTTTATATAAGAGATAAACATTAAGCAAAATTGTGTTGGACCGAAGGACCATGTTTAGTGCATATTTGAGACAGATCTGAGAGCAAAATTTGGAGGTGATAAAGTATAGAGGACAATAGTCTCTAGTGGATAGAGGTCCATTAGCTAGGGTAGTGAATATAGGTATTCTGAGTGAGGCATAAGCCAGTGTAGTGGAGGCAACAGTTCTTCTAGAAGATCACCATCTAGACCAGAGGATAAGGAGTTATCCTATGGATAGAGATCAATGAACTTGATTAGGGTATTGGTGTCTCCTTTAGAAAGAGGTCCATAAACATTGTAATAGGGAAAGGTTTCCCATGATACTTGTTGATAAAATTTTAGTGAAAGATTTTCTCTATGGAGTATCCCACATTGGATGAACCACATTAAATTTGTGTCTCTATTGTGTGCGGTGATTTGTGCATTGTTTCTATTACTACTATTTATATTGCCATTGATATATTGCATAATATTTATTGGGTATTAAAAGTAAAAAGTGATCTTATACTGTTCACCCCCCTCTCAGTATAATCTTGTGTTCTTCAATTTAATTTATAAAATGAAAGAAAATGATTTATTTATGGATTAAAGTAGTTGACTTTAATTAATTAAATAAATATAAAATTAGTTTGTTTTGTAAATTAAGGGTATGGGACTTTAATTTATAGAGAAAAGCAAAAATGGTTATTTCTTAATTGAAGGAACCTATATTGTTTAGAAATTAAGGGTATGAGGCTTTGATTGTTGAATAAGGATTGAGTAATTTTTTTTTAAGTAAAACCTTCAATCTAGTTGCATTGTTGAAATACTCTCATGGGATAGTGAGAAGGGAAATAAAAATAGTAGGTTATTTAATATCAAATATGCAATAGATGTTTAGATTACTTGATTTGATTGTATAGTTGCAACTTGACAATGAAATGAGTAAATGCATTTAGAAGCATGTCTATCATGGAACCATGAGTTCCCTGATCCCCTACTATCCTCAAATGATCGAGGGAAGCTAAAAAGGAACAAGGAGGTAGTTGGGACCAATGCATCAATTTGATTCTACTCATATTGATTTACTTATGCTTTAATGGATTAACCATGTGGGGAGATTTCCCTAATGAAATTGATGTAATTTATTATTCTTGAGAATATGGAGGATTTTCCATACTTGTTTAAATGTAATAAATATTAATTGATGAAAGATGTACTTTTAAATTACTGTTGAATTATTCTATGTCTTGTATAAATATCTTTTCCATTTAATGTTGCTATCTCTTGAATATGATACCTCTTGAAAATATTTTATATGTTATGAATTTACTTTTTTTATATTTAGTATCTGATCTATTCTTGTTTTCTTGCTAAACATTAGAAACTTAACTAACAAGATCTAGGGTGAAAGTAGAGGTGACCTAAGGATTGATATCCCTTAGGGTGAACGTAGTAGACCTAAGAAATTAATACCCGTTAGGAATATTGATAACTAGCTTAAGAAACACTACATCTGAGTTAAGATAGCTCATCGTAGAGATGAGATGGATATCTTAACTTATAATACGCATAGCATATCTACATAGATTGACTTGCGTATGGTATGGTAATGGGCGTATACCTTTGATTGGCTGAAGGTGATAAGTTTGGATTATCAAGAGTGATGAGAAGGATAAACTTATCTCCATTAACACTTTGTACACCTACATAGATGGATTTGTGTTAGGGTATTTAGTGAGGTGTAGCTCTTCAAGAAACTTAGGGGATTTAAACAATAGATCATTTAGGATTAGGATAGGGGTTTATGAATCCCTTTTGTTAGTTAAAAAAAAATATTTTCTTTTTGTGTGTTTTCTTGTAGTTGAATTTTGGGTCATTACACATAGGCTAAAATTTTAGATAAAGCAAATTAATTTTATTAAGGTTTTGTTTTTAGATTTTCTTATGGAATAATAGAAGATTGTTTATAACCCTTATGTCACCTTGAAAAAATAACCTTTCTTATGACTCCTATTAGCCCACCATAATATATTAGTCAAGAGATATATTCCTCAAGATTCATACATCAATTTACTCAAGGGATACTTATCCTTCCCCTAATAGGATTAACAATTAGTTATGTTCTTGTTATGATGGATTAATGTGATTTACACTATGCAAATTAATTACATGATTTTTTTAAGTTTAATTTTTATCTTGTAAGGCAAAGGTGTATGTTCATGTCAGGTTCACCAAAATGTAGATTCAAAATCTCATAACACCTAGGAAGAGATCCACAAGGACCTATTTTTTTTTCCAAAGATACTTTTTAAAGGAGACCTTGAAGAAACTCAAAGCACGAGGATACGGAAACAAAAAGGAAACAGGGCTCCAAGTATGATGCAAAACAAAACTAAACTTAACGCTAAGTCCTACGAATTGAAAATGCACGAAATAGGGAAAGCATAAACGAATTGAAACCCCAAATGAAAAACCAATGCGGAAAATAGCCCTTTCTTTTATTGATGTGTTTCGAAATTCGGTTACAATTCGCCTCCTCCCCTTTTAGGGGCGAGGAGTGTTAAATTAGTTTCTTTGTTACATCCATGGAGGCCATTCCTTCTTTCGCGTGCCCACATGTAAAGTGGGCGGACCAAACATCGTCGCCACTTGCGTATACAAATTTTGACTCACTTCTGATCCTCTAATGTCTAGATCCTGCGTTCAAAGAAACAAGAAACAGTCAGTAGCACCTACGGATGAGATGAGACATGCAATCCCCAAGCCTATGATTAGTGCATGCAATAAATTGATAAAACGATAACTAACATATATCCAAATGATCTAAAAATTTGACAAGGGCATGAAAACATCACCAGGAATGCATTACAAAAAGAATAGTCAAGAAATTCCTCACCGATTTGAATTCGCTCTGGGGAGGGATGAATTTACCTACAACAAAATGCCAGATAGCACCGCTCAAAATGTCGCATCTGGATAGCTCCAAATCTCTTGCAAAAGTGGGGGTTAGCTAATTGGGGGCATTTTGGGACGACCCAGATGGTTCGATTTACCCAATTTGTCCTCTAACACCCATATTTTGATGATGCCCTCTACAAGTTAGTAAAGACGAGAAAATGATAAAACATGATAAGATTTGCTCAAAACATTACGAAATCGAAATTGCAAACTATCTAAGCAGCATAAGATGAAATGCAAAATAAAAATGATAGAAAGAACAATCTGCCACATATTCTTAATCGTTCCCAAAAGGGACGATTAGACCTACAGCAGTGCGGGGATGCCCGGGCAGGCCGCCCACCGTTTGGGGCCTGATTTCAACACCAATCCACTTGGGATGGGTCCAAAATCTCTTGTAAAGTGTTTTCGACAAATTGGGTGGTATTCTATGGCAAAATGTCAGGTTTTTGGGCTCAATATTTGACCTTCCAATGGTCACCCAATGACCTCTTCTCGAAAAGAGATCACGGATGTGAAAGGCACAAATCAACTAAGGGTGTATGGGGAAGTAAAATGGCAGCACTTCGATTCTTAAAATGCTTTGTCCCTCCTCCTTTTGGGGTGAGGAAACTCACTAATTTATAGACGTGGAGGTCTCTTAAATTGGGCATGCAGAGGCACCACTTGGAAATCATGCCTTCCTAGGGGGAAGGAGATTCTTCCCTGATTAGGGACTTCATGACTACCCTTGCAACTACCTCTAATGCTCAAAAATGCTCACCCACACTCCCATGCGATGAAGGAAGCGTTAAGTGGTGGATCTAAGCTGCCATTTGTCAAGATTTGACTTTTTGCCCATCAAACCTACAATTCGCCCCACCCTGGAGCGAATCTTGATATTCGTCCCTGGGTGGGGCGAATCCCAGTTTGAATTCGTCCCTGGGTAGGGCGAATATTGAGCAAAGTTCCTGAAGGTGCCAAATTGATTTTTGACCTTCCAAAACTACTGTGAGAGTGGTTAGGACCATTGTTTAACCTCTGGGGGCTGCCCTTGGGGCTGTGTGTGTCAATGCGATTAGTGTTTGCAGTCACATAATTGGATTGGTGTTGTTTTGGTGTCTATAGATGCCCCTTTTTGGGATGCGCTGTGCAAGGTGTAGCACCAAGCAAAAATAGATAACCAAAGCACTAATGATTAGGGTTTCTCAGTAACCTAACCAACTTTTGATGCCCCAAGTATGGAAAGGGCATGTATTCTTGAATCCTTGCTTTTGACGAGTGAAGGAACTCAATTCAAGTGTTAACCTTTTTCGGTGAGGTGTTACTTGAGCTTGGACATTGATCAATCATGAATAGGCAAAGGGCGCAACCTTTTGTTTGTGGGAACCTTGAGTTCATGATTCACAAATGCCAAGTGTTTGATCAGCTTGTGATTATTGCTTGTTTACTGCCCCAAGTAGGAGCGTGATTATCTTTGCCAATGATCCTTTGAATGCATGTTGTTTCCATGATTGGGTGTGTATTTGTTGATTGGTGACTAAGTGTGACTACCCCCTCAAGCGACAAATCAATGAGGGGATGACCAACATGAGAAAAGCGACGAGTCTCTTGACCAAAGATGACTTGTGTAAGGGTGCCTTCAGATGTTTTAGCATTAAATGTGTGTGCAGTTGTCCGACATTTAGACCTATTTTTGGTGGGTGTTAACCCTTTTGGTGACGCTTGTCGGGGCTGAAATTGGAAAAAATCCATCTTCTCGTGGAGCGGTCTGGCCATGGTGGCCTTCTTAGGGAGTAGGATGGTGACAATTTGTAACCCCAATGTCTATTTTGGATGCCAAGAATGTCAGGCGCAAAGGCGCCTTCGTTTGGCAACTCTATTGCTATTTTTGGTTGGGTTTCGACCCTTTTGGTGACGTCGTTTGGGGAGGAAATTCTCGAAGATCCGTCTTCCCATGGAGTGGTCCGGCTATGGTAGCCTTCTTAGGGAGTAGGATAGTGAATATTTGTGAACCCCACATCGGTTTTGCATGCCCATAATATCAATTGCAAAAGCACTTTCCTTGGATAGTTTATTGCTGTTTTTGGTGCATTTTTGTGCATTTTTTGTTGTTTATAAAATGTTTGCTTTGTATTCATCCCTGGGTGGGATGAATTCTTGTTGAGAATTCGTTCCAGGGTGGGACAAGCGCTAACCAGAGCACTCATCCCAGGTAGGAATGATTATAGGCTCAAAAAGCCTATTTAAAGGCCAAAACTAGGTTTTGGGCTCATTTGCACTTGTTTTTCCTGGTGATTTGGAGCTCTGAGGAGGTTAACTCTGCAAAGCGAAGCACTGTCGAATTTTCTTGCCACCATAATTTCACGAACCGGATCAAGTGACAGAGCCGAAGTGAGACCAGTAAGTGGACTTCCTCTTTATTAGTTTTTTTTTTTTTTTTTGTATTACAGTTTTAAAATCGCAAGTTATTTTTCGCTTCTTTTTTTGTATTTTGTTTTTCAAATGTAAAAAAAAAAAAAACCTTAGTGAAATGAATGTGTTTATTTGTTTTGGTATGGTTTCATTAAAACGTAGGTTGAAATCCTAGTGGAAACCATGTTTGTTTGTGTTCATTTTTGTAAACTAACAGAAACCCTGGGCTAACAAACATCGAAACTTAGCTAAAAAACGTAGGCTAACCCTAGTTAAACAAAGATCAAAACTAAGTTTAAAAACTTAGGGTAAAATTTAGCTTAAAAACTTAGTGTTTTAAAAAAAAAAAACTTTGCTCAACCTTAGTCGTTTTTGTTGTTTTTGTTTGATTTATCAATGTAAAGTTAAAAACCCTAGATTGACAAACTAAGTTTGTAAGTTTTGATTTTTTTTGTTTTAATTTATCAATTTGAGAGTGTAAAACCCTAGGTTGACAAATTAATTTTGTAATTTTGATTTTTTTTTTTTAATTTATCAATTTGAGAGTGTGAAACCCTAGGTTGACAAATTAATTTTGTAATTTTGATTTTTTTTTGTTTTAATTTATCAATTTGAGAGTGTGAAACCCTAGGTTGACAAATTAATTTTGTAATTTGTTATACTGTTTGTAGCTGTAAACTTTTTTTTCATGATTTTGATTTGTTTATTTTGTTTTCTTTTGCAGGTTGTGAAGAGTCGGTATCATGTGCCTACTATTTTTGCTGAAGCGCGGGAGGCGCTAGTTGTGGCTGACTGAGAGTGGCTTGACGCCCTTGGGCTCAAGTAGGTGACTCGGTTGGAGCCAGTGATTGGGGATCGGGCCTACCTTATGGCCTTGATCAACTTGTGGGATCCCTAGACTAATACTTTCCATCTCCCAATAGGGGAGATGACAGTTACTTTAGAGGATATCTATCAGATTCTTCGGATTCCAATAGATGGACTGTCGATCAGGATGATGCCACGGGATCATCAGACAGCAGTGCTGACATGCTACTTCGGGCATGGGGAGGATTTGGGGGTGGATGGTCCGATGGAGAGGGTAGAGGTTGACTGTCATATTGGTGGGATCTTAGTTTGATGGTGGTTTGAGAGGGGTGTGTTGGGAGTGAGGCACGTAGTACTCATGGGCCTCATGTCCAACATGCTGCTACCTGACTCGTCAGGCGCAAGGTTCCTGTGGAACCTCCTGGATGTGGTTTTTTGGTTGGTGGAGTGTTCGATGCATGAGCCTTTGATCATGAGGTGGGGATAGATGCTATTGGCATAGCTCTATGGTGAGTTGTACGAGGTCCACTGTCGGAAGTGAAAGGGGATCAGCTGTAGCTATCTATTGCAGAGCTGGGCTTGGCAACACATAGCAATGGAGAGGCCAATGGGGTTACCATGTATGACTTGGGTGGAGATGGTGGATAAGGATATAGGTTATGCGGCTCTATGGCGGTGGTCTGAGGAGCAGGGATAGAGTCGATGGTGGGCAGGTGCCATAGGGCACTATGCTAATGCCTTCACTCGGCTCACTCCAGGTGAGGTGTTCTGGCATCCCTATCGGGACTGTCTAGCCTAGTTGAAGGCTAGAGAGTGGCTCTGGCAGGTACGCAGGGAGTGATGGCTGATTGGGCGGCATGGGACTGAGTAGGAGTTCTTTTCTTATAGTCGGGTGACACAATAATTTGGGGTGCACTAAGGGTTTCTTGGTGAGCCCATGGTTTATTAGCGTCAGGGGGACGAGAGGACTCTGGACCGGTCTGTCATCACACCAATAGGCGAGGATTTAGACATAGTGATCGACGTCCAGGACGTGGATGACGTCGAGACTATTGTAGAGTACGACCAATGGTGGGTACTACGATGATGGCAAGGAGAGGGGCCATTGGGAGGCATGGAGGTAGCAATAGCAGGCGGGGAGGGTGTCGAGGCACCAGGAGATGATTGGGGAGCTCCGTTGGAGGATGCAGACATGGTGGAGGTAGATTATGTAGATGTGGATCTTGGGGTTTCGGATCAGCCGAAGAGGCAGGACATCACGGAGCAGTGGGAGCCATAGCAGGCTATTGTTCCAGAGATGCCAATGCCTCCGGTAGTTTTGAAGGACACGGATTCCGAGTTATGCATTGAGAATGCACGATTGGAGGGGCTACTATGGAGGTGCAATGAGGATCTAGAGGATGTGTTGCGGGAGAGGGATCTCCTACGCATGTAGCTGGAAGAGTGGGAAAATGCATGGGCTACGTACCACTGGCAGGATGGGGACACTGATGCTGCATGGGAGAGGGATCTCCTATGGATGCAGCTGGTGGAGAGGGATAGGGCTTTGGTGCAATGCAATGAGAACCTGGCTACATATCACCAGTGGGAGATGGACTTGGTGTGACAACGATTAGAGCTGGAGGTAGAGATTAGCCACCTTGATGGGTGGGTCCCTATGTTCAATGGAGGTGGATCATCACACCGCTTGAGAGGGAGTGATACTGAGCAATCAGCATCCTCTCGATGCAGGTGACTAGATGAGGGGGGCTCGAGTAGGCATGATGTGGGGGCTAGCAGTAGCCACCCTGAGGGGTCTCATAGGACCCACACCATAGGGGGTAGTTCCCGTCGCACCAATCTTGCATGATCATGGTTGCCGATGCCCTAGGCTTGGGGATTTTTTATCTTTTGGATTTTATTGCGAGGTCACAGGACCGGTTCATTGTAGCCTACGGGCATTTTTGATGATATATACAAATGACTTTATTTTATTTATGCGCGTGTGATGATTTGATTTTATGCACGATGAGTGATGAATATGGATGTATGCATGTTAATTTATTTTGATGGATGCATATGTTATGATGAATGCAAATGTTTCTAAATTTTAGGATATGCAAATGTAATGGATGAATTGAATTTGTGTTGTTTGGCTAGGGCACCATAGACTGTTTAGAACTTTATGGCTTTTTTTCCTAGGCGATTACTGTGGTAAATGAATTTTAATGTATACAGGTTGTTTTTTTTTTTTATGGTAATGCGAGGATGAAAGATAGCACAATTGGTTTAGAATGTAGTTAAGGTTTTTTGAGACTCAGACATTTTTAACTAACTAGCCATGACTGTACTTTATCTTACAAGACTTTTGAACAAGGTATGAATCGGACTTGTCTTTGACCAAGTTATTTCACATCCCTATGTGTGCAATTGAGTTCATTTATGTGGTATTTGTCAGGATACCGCCAGTGCCAGATAGGCTGTTAGCCAAACCTGTACTGAGGATCACCTAATTAGCTCCACTAACTCCTTTGTTGTATTTAGTCAGATTAATCTGTGGTGCTTGTATCGCTCCAAATTTTTCACATCCCTACCTTTAGGCTATTGGATCCGCGCCCGAAAGGAGGATGGGAAAAGGATGGTGCGGTACCTCGGACGAGAGGACTTCACGAAGGTCCCGCCTCTCAAGGGAGGTGTATTTTGGTGATTTTTCGACGGATGGTGGGTTCACCAGGAAACATTTGGTGGCAGTTTCCACGCCTAGGTTTTTGGAATGTGTTTTGATGAGTTCGTTTTATCCTTAAGCATTCATCCTAGGTTTGGCCGAATGAATCTAACTTAATCTATATGAAAATGCAACTTTCAATGAATACAAAAAATAGATTTTGAAAGCAAAAAACAGAGAATTTATAGGAGGAAAATGGGGAATACCTGATCCGGATGTCTGAAGAAGATTCTGGTGGTTGATGCAGTCTGGATCGTCTGGAATTCTATAGAATCGCCTGCAATCAGACGAGATCGTCTGAGATCTGACGAATTCGTCAGACGAATTCGTCAAAAACCTGCAAAACAGAGAATAGATGCAAAATGCAAGAAATAACACTATGCTAACAGAGGCAAATTACACCAAATGATAATATGAATGCTGAAAACTATTCAAGAACAGAAATTAATGCAAATTACTGTGCTTTAATGGCAGATTATGAGCTTAACATGCAATCTAGACTAGATGGGTGAACTCCAGATGCAAAATAGGATAAAAACTAAATAGATTATCTAATTTGCAAAACAAAATAACAGAGACAAAGTTGAGAAAAGCAAACTCCAAGCACTGACTGCCTCGATGTGGACTGCAGTCGAGATCGTCTCGCATCAGTACGAAATCGTCTCGAATTTGATGAGATCGTCTCCGATCTGGACAGGTTCGTCGGCGACGATGGGTGCTGGCTCCGGCTGAAAATCAGTGGTGTACCTGCAAAAAAATGGCTATAGGACTAGTGCAAAAGATAGATTATGATGTTTTAGCGCAGAAGGGTTCAATTTGCAGATAAATTCAGCCAGGGGTTGGGGAGGGAATGTCCTAGAGTTTAAATAGGCATAGGGGAGTTGTTGGGAGGTTGGAGATCATCCCAATTTGGGAGATCTCCAACGGGGGAAGGGTCCCAACGGCGCAGACACGCTTCTGCCCGAATTGGAGACCCGTTGGAACAGAGTCTATCTATGCAAATTTAGTTTTGCGACAAAATCGTCTGGACGTTCTAGTCCAGACGAAATCGTCAAATCTGGGGCGATATCGTCTGATCGGCGACGATATCGTCCAACGGTCAAAACAACCTCTAAAAATGGCGTGGAAAAAGGGGAAACGGGTTTCTCGACGGTTAACGGGCGGTTTGGGAGGTTAAATTTGAATTTAAATTTATTTACTAAGGTGAATGTAATTATTCCAATTTGACTGCGCCAATTTTAGGGTGCTACATTTTGCCCCCTCTTTAGCGAATTTTTCGAAGAAAATGCGTTAAAGAAGAGTTCTTCTCGATCTACGAGAAAGCAAAAATTATTCCCATTTTTAGGCGACGATTCTTGGTCGAATCGTACGATAGCTTACTATGGTGCCCCCTCCGTGTTTTTACCCAAATCGAACGTTTGAGGTAAAAACACGAAAAAGCAAAATTTTAAAATTTTTTAATTGTGTTTTGAATAAAATTAAGAAAAATAGGGTAAAACCCTAATTCATTGTTACTGTTCATTTTCCTGTTTTTAGAGCTCTGGAGCAAAAAATGGTTGAGACAAAGGCACAGATCTGCAGAGGTCCGACGCGGTCTATGGGTAAGGGTCTAAACTCAATTTAGATTGATTTAAGTTGCTTTTACATGCTTTCTAGATGAATTTTTAAGTGAATTTGGAGCATCGCGGCCGTTTTTGGCCGTCGACGTCGTCGGGACGAAATCGTCTCAATTTCGACAATTTCGCCCGAGGGCGAAATCGTCGAAAGGGGGACGATTTCATCAAATTAGAGACGATTTCTAACTGCGAAATCGGAGACGATCGTGCTCAAATTGGGGACGATATCGTCCAATAGTGGGCGATATCATCAATTACAAAAAATTGATCTTTAAGTTGCATTATTAATTACTGGAATTTATTGATTAATTATTGTTTGTTGTTTTGTTGTTTATGTTTGCAGAGAGGATTACTAAAAAGTAGATAGTGGAAGTACGACGGATTGAGAGATGACTTGGCCGCCTCACCCGAGCAGAGCGGGATCTCGCCGGCACAGGCCGGATTGCAAGCATGTGGCGAGAGATGCCGCAGGTTTCCACGGACATGGGGCTACCGACGACCCTAGCAGAGAGATGATATCCAGGGTCGTCCTATTTTCGGTTACCGATAGGGGAGATGACTCCCACATTGGAGGATGTATGGAGGATTTTGAGAATCCCCATACAAGGACGGATGATCACACCTACGGCCAATCAGGGCCACGCGATGGGACGGCTGTGCGGTGACCCGAGCTTCACCCTGGAGAAGGGCGGAGTGAACATCGAGGCACTGCGCCAGATGCCTGGGGCATCTAGACTGACACGGGTTCTGGCTGGAGTAGTTGGTGGACTTCTGCTGTGCCACCAGAGCGGGTGCAGGGGTGCCGTGGATGCTGGCAGATGTGATCTACGACATGCGGGACCACGGCTATAGGTTCTCATGGGGCAGCTTTGTACTATGTCGGCTGTACAAGATCCTTTACGGGGTCGTGTACAAGGGCGGGCGATGTCTGGTGATGACATCGCTACTACAGGTTTGGTGCTGGGAGCACATTGCGGTGCGGAGGCCGGTAGGGCTTCCACTGACAAGGATAGACGGGGAGAGGCCCCGAGTCTTCTACTGGTGGCTCCGGAGAGGATCACAGCGGCGGATAGACCTTTCGATGTCCCGGAGACTACTGGATGATTTGGTCCCAGACCAGATCACCTGGAGGCCATGGAGGCAGCATCCAGGGTGGGCAGAGGACGGACAGGAGCTGGCTCGCATCAGGCGAGTCTACTGGCTGAGGATGGAGAGGGGAGAGGTGGAGCTCCACCGCTACGACCGAGTTTTGTGATAGTTCGGTCTACAGAGGGGATCCCATCTCTCAGGGATTATGAGTTTTCCTGGACCGTCCGGGATAACACCACTGTTAGCGGGGCTCCAGACATGCAACGATTCTGGAGCCAGGACTCAGATGATGCCCCCATTCAGCCAGTGGATGGGGACGATGCAGGAGTAGCCGATGGCTACGATGCCTGGTATGTAGGCATCCGCCCTCCTCGGATGATGAGGGCACAGGGTCCGATCCATGCGATCGTGCGTCGGATAGGGAGGCGATGCCAGGCGATGATAGAGGCAGCCTAGGGTCACGGCGGGAGAGAGCAGAGGAGGCCACAGGCATAGGAGCGGCCACGGTAGAGAGAGAGGGAGAGGAGGGAGGCGAGACCCCCATCTCCATAGAGGCCACCATCGCTCGATAAGGGCAAGGGCATGGATATAGGAGAGAGTAGCGAGATGGCTACTCTCTAGGAAGAGAGAGATCATCTGTAGACTCAGGTGCAGACACTACAGGATGCGGCCGCACAACACCAGGCTGAGGTGTCACAGCTGCGAGACGAGAATGCACGTCTCAGGGCACGGGGTGGAGGGGTGAGCACTCAGGAGCTGCTGCGGTCGGTTTCTCAGACCGCATTCTATCAGGCTCTATACTACTAGGTGGTGTCGGAGGGCCAGAGGGTACAGCTATCGGCTGCCATAGCAGATCCGATCAGGACAGGGTCATCGAGGAGCTCATCCCGATCGACGACGAGGACTCGCAGTACCACACATACTACGATGGGGCCACCTCGTCCTCCGTAGGGCGGGGGAGGAGATGAGGCCGAGAGCTCTAGGGGCTCTCGAGACACTGCTCGGAGGACACTTGATTGAGTATGCCAAGATATGGATTGTGGCATACCAATCTATCTGATATGATGTACATATATATTTTTGAGATATATATATAGATGAGATATTTTTGGTCATATGACTTATGTTATGAGTATATTGATGATGCTTTGATTGATTGATTTTGATAATGCTTGTAATTATGTCGTTGGAAAAGAATTTATACCTTTTGATGTCATGCTGTAATATTGATGAAATAATCTGATGTAACAAATTGGTTGTTTGTGATGCAATGATTTGATAAAAGAAAAGAGGACTTTTAACAATAATTTCAAAGGACATTGTCGCTATTATAGACCATTTCATGGAGTCGCTGCTCACTCGGTCGTCAAGCTAATCCCATTTATAGAAATATTGTGAAAAGTGAAAGAGTGCTTAAGAGACTGTCTTAAGACTTTGTTGTGATGATGCAAATGATGATGATGATGATGGTTTGTTTTCAGATTTCCATAAAAATATTATGCATGAAATATTTGTAAAAAATGATTTGTGCTAGGCATAAATTCCTAAGTGTGATAAAATTGTTGAATAATTCCTTAGGAATTATACCGTCATTGCAAAATTGGAGGTGGACATAATGACATGAAATAATGAAAATGTGCATTCTTTTGAAAAGCAAAATTTGTGTAATAAAATGAAGTCATATGGTTTTTATGAGTTTTGATAAATGGGGGAATAAAAATTGTTAGAATGGTTTGCGCTAGGCATAGAATATGTAGGTATAGACTTATACCATCATCGCGAAAATCAAAGAAAATAGATAGTTTTATTGCATGATTGATTTTTGATGAACAGAAAATATGAAAATGAGGACTTGCGCTAGGCATATAATTCCAATTTTGGTTTTAGAACTATACCATCGTCGCGAAAGTCGATATGATATATATGATATGTTTTGAAAGAAATTTGTGATTTTTCTATTATATAGTTGTCTTTATGAAAAATAATTGTACTTGATTATTCCAAACAAGTTGCAAAAATAATATTTCAAAGTATTTTGAAGACAAAAATTAGATTTATAAGGAATCCCATGTGCATATGTGCATTCATTTCCGATCTTGATTTATCCTAATGATAAACAAAATCTCTCAAATACAAATGTGTGTGCAATTGTATGGTTCATTTACCAGGTTTGAGCAAGATACTATGATACAAGTGATTTGAAGAAACCAAATAAGTGTTCATTAACCATGATGTAGATGCATATAACCATATTAGACTACTATGTAGATCGGATTATCAAGAGCTAGCTAATCCATAAGCAGACATAGGTCTGTACAAAAGAAGGTCGCTAATGTGACGGACATATCGCCACGCTAGGAGTTACCCAAGGCCAAGCAGGGTGGGCACAAACCACCTGTTATGGGGCTTACCTCACGCTTTTCGAATAATTGAGAATTCCAAGGATTCAAGCTCATCAACCCTTCTTTTCTTTTCAAAGGGTAGGGAAAGGGATTTTATTGCTTTCTTGCTTTCTTTTGAACTTTGTTTCTTTTTCTTTTGTATTTCTTTTGCTTGATAATGCTTGGAATATTGCTGAAATAACATTTTTCTTTTCTCTTTTTTCTTTCTTGAACTCTTTTTTTTTTTTCTTTTTCTGTGCTAGGGATACTTGCTCGGATTAGCTGTAGAGCAAGGGATTTTTATTCTGGGTAGGGGTGAGCTTGTCCTTTTGCCAATTCTCAAAGATTCTAGACCATGTGCATGATAGGATAGCAGGGGAAACTTTTCACCCAAGAAATCAGTTCTACTATGTAGCAAAACATGGAAATTACAAATATAATCATTTTATTGTGAAAAGATGTGCTTGGTTTAAGTAAATAACAAGATCAATTCTCTATGCTCAAACTTTATTTAATTTGAATTTTGTGAACTTTGATATAAGAGAGATTAGTAATCATGCCAGATAAAAGCAAGATATTTATTTTTTTGTGAGTGTGCAAGTGAGGGATGCCAAATAAATGCTAATTGTATCCAAAATAAGTTGAAACATATAACTGCAATAATTGTAAGAAAAAATATATATACATGATTTTTTAGAATTTGGGAGAATGTTGACTCTCTCTTTCTTCTGTATATTGTTTTGGTTTCGAAAGAGTCAAGCATATAGTTGTTTTTAGATTTTTATTGAGATTTTTGTTTTTGAGCAAAAAGAACTTAACAAGTGCTTTAAATAAATGCAATAGATAGTTTTTGAAGATTTTTGGATGATTTATAAATGTTTTTGATGTTTTTGAATTTTTTTTTTTTTTATAAATTGAAAGAAATATGAGAGAGTAAATTTGAACAAATATATACATGGATGAAATGACCAAATTTATGCATAGTAACGTTTGAGATGTAAAATATTCATGGGTTCTTTAAGTTCTTTACCATCTAAGGTAGATAATTTATATGCTCCTGATTCAAATTTTGCAGTAATGATGTATGGTCCGAGCCAGTTGGGCTCAAATTTACCTTTAAGTTCTTTGGTTGCATTTGTATTTTTTTTATTTTCTTTTAGAACAAGGTCGCCAATCTCAAAGGATCGATGACGAACTTTCTTATTATATGCTCTTTTAAGCTTGTTTTGGTATGCACGGAGATGCTCCAAAGCATTGATGCATTTTTCATCTAGGAGTTCCAGCTGACTGAGTCTGCCAGTATGATATTCATCTCCTACTTCGGTATCTTGAAGTAGCAGAGCCAAAGAAGGAACTTCCAATTCAAATGGAAAAACAGCTTCAGCACCATATACCAAAACAAATGGTGAAGTGCCCGTGGGAGTCCGAACACTAGTTCGATAAGCCCACAAGGCTGGATATAACTGAATATGCCAGTCACGACCAGTTTTATTGACCAATATTTTGAGAATTTTGATTAAAGTTTTGTTAGAAGCTTCTGCTTGACCATTACCCTGAGGATAATAGGGAGTAGACCAGCGGTGTTGAATCTTGTATTTTTGGCATAATTTCTTAACATCTTTATTTTTGAAAGGAGTTCCATTATCAGAGATGAGATTGGCAGGAATTCCGAACCTGCAAATGATTTGATTAAAAATGAATTTAGAGACCTGTGAACCAATGCAAGAAGCTAAAGGCATAGCTTCAACCCACTTCGTGAAATACTCAATGGCGGTTATGATGAACTTGTGTCCATCAGAAGACACAGGATTGATTTTACCAATAATATCCAAGCCCCATTTAGAAAAGGGCCAAGGAGACGAAATAGCCTGTAGCTCTTGTGCAGGCGCATGGACAAGGTCAGCATGTTTTTGACACTTGTCGCAATGACGCACATACTCGTGTGCATCCGTTTCCATGGTAGGCCAAAAGTATCCTATCCGAAGGAGCTTTTTAGCAATGACACTACCACTAAAGTGTCCTCCACAAGATCCATCGTGGGCTTCACTCAAGGCTGATTTAGATTCTTCGAAATTTAGACATCTCAATAGGATACCTTCAAAAGATCTCCTATACAAAGTATTGCCAATTATTACAAATCGACTTGCTCGTCGACGTAATAACCGACGCTGGTTTCTATTAGAATTAGTAGGGAAAGTCCCATTTTGGAGGAAATCAAATATGTCTGTATACCAAGGTTCAGGAGTAGTTTCATTGATTAGAAACACATCCAAAGGCTCTAAGCATGACTTATTTGAGGCGGGTTCCTGGAGTCGATGAATAATGATAGTCGCATATTCGTCGTCTAACTCCAAGGGCAAGAGAGATGCAGCGGCGGCCATGGCGTCGGCTGCACGGTTGCTAGTTCGAGGAATGGCTTCCAAAGTAACTTGATCAAACAAGGACATTAGTTGTAAAACATAGGCCTTATATGGGCAAAGTTTATCATCTCTGGTCTGATAAACTTCATTAATTTGGTTTATAACCAATTGGGAATCCCCAAAAACTAAGAGGTTTTTGATTTTTAGCGCTAAAGCAGCTCGTAATCCAAGGATTAGAGCTTCATACTCAGCAGTATTGTTGGTGCAAGCAAAGGTCAGTTTGAAGGACAGAGGAATAAGATGTTTTTGCGAGAGATATTAAAATAATACCCGCACCAGCCCCACTCATACATCGGGCTCCATCAAAGTATAAGGACCATTGTTCAAGATGGTCTGCCTCTAATTGAAGGCATTCATCAGAAACTCGATGATGAGAGGATGAGTAGACTCTAAGGGTGCAACGACTAATTGATCTCGCTATGATTTGACCCTTAACAGACTTCTGTCCTATGAAGGTGAGATCAAACTCGCTTAGAGCAAGAACCCACTTGGCCATGCGACCCGATAAATAAGGTCGACTCATGAGATATCTTAAAGGATCATATTTGGCAATGACATACGTTTTTTGGCTAAGCATGTAATGTCGTAATTTTTGCGTAGCAAACACGACTGCTAGACATAACTTCTCTAACGCTGTATAGCGGGTTTCATAACTGACGAAAGTTCGGCTAATGTAATAATTAGCACGTTCTCGCTTTTCATCATCAAGTTGAGCTAACATAGCTCCTAAGGCAAAATCTGAAGCAAAAATATATAGAAGAAATGGGCGATCAGATTTAGGCGATGAAAGCACCGGAGGGTTAAGGAGATATTGTTTGAGAAGTTCAAAAGCTTCTCTACATTCTGTGTCCCAATTAAAGGGGACGTCCTTCTTAAGGAGCTTAAGAAAGGGACCAGTTTTGTCCGCCAGCTTATCAATGAAGCGACGAATAGCTTGAAGTTTACCTTGTAAACTTCGTAGTTCAGATATATTAGTGGGTGCGGGCATATCTGTGATAGCCGCAATTTTGAGAGGGTCAATTTCGATACCACGTAAAGAAACTAAAACCCCTAATAGTTTACCGGATTTAACTCCGAATATGCATTTTGCTGGATTTAATCGAATGAGATATTCTCGTAATCGATTAAAAACTTTTCTTAAATCATCTAAATGATTATTTTCAATAAGAGAGCGAGCTATAATATCATCTACATAATCATGTAAGATATCATGCATCATATCATGAAAAATGTAGGTCATAGCCCGTTGATAAGTTGCACCGGCGTTCTTTAAGCCAAATGGCATCACTTTCCAAAGAAAAGGTACCCCAGGGGGTAATAAAGGCTGTTTTAGCCTGGTCTTCAGGAGCTATCCTGATCTGATTATAACCGGAGAATCCATCCATTAAGGACATCATCCCACTTTCGGCAGTAAAGTCAATGATTTGATCCATATTTGGAAGAGGAAAGTCATCTTTAGGGCATGCAGCGTTAATATCTCTAAAATCGGTGCAAACCCTAACTTTGGTAGCTTCTTTCTTAGTGACTGGAACTACATTTGAGATCCACTCAACATAATCAATAGCTTGTATGAAGATAACATTCAGGAGTTTTTCTAATTCCCCTTTGACTAGCAGAGCCACTTTGGGATGCATTTTTCTGAGTTTTTGTTTAACCGGTTTAGCATCCGGATGGACCACTAGATGATGCATGACTACATAAGGGTCTAGACCTGGCATATCTTCATATGTCCAAGCGAAGACATCTTCGTACTCTTTAAGGAATGCAATGTATTGTTCCTGTTTTTGTTGACTTAGTTCTGATCCAATATTGATCATGTGAGGATTGTCCTCAGTTCCAATATTAATTTTAATGACATTTTCTACCTCCATGTGTAGATCTCTTTCAAAATTAGGTGGGGCGGGTGAAACGCCCAACTCTTGTAATTCTTGTAAAGTTAATTTAGATAAGTCATCTTGAGGATTAGTGGTCTCAAGCTGAGCTATGGTTGGTATAGAACCATCAAAATAGAATCCATTGTGCAACATCTCTTCAACAGAGACATCATGGAAGATATCTCCTTCCAACTCTTCATCGGGGTCAGCAATCATTTCAGGGTAGGCTATGGATAGCATGTTGCATGAAAATGACTGATTTTTAAGAGGCAAATCAACATGCCTATCCAAATAATCTTGATAGCATATGAGGTGATCATCATCCTCAAAAGGAAAGGGTTGTCCCTTACTAGGAAATAGGCCCACACCACAGCGGGCAGGCCACGGTTCTACCTCGAAAGGTTCTTTCATGCCATTTTGGAAAGGTCCTAAGCCTTTCCCTTTATATCCCATTTTAAGCATCATGGGTTTAGCTTTAATATAATCATTGGTAAAATAACACCGAGCATATCCCTCATGATGAGTTTTGATATTCCGAGGGATTCTTCCCCAGTCATATCCTTTATAAATGAAGGCACAACTCCCGACTTGGTAAGTACTTCCCAAAGGTTGTGGGAGGCCCAAAGTACGAGGAGAGGGCGGCAAATTATTTAAAAGGTTTGAATCTTGCATGAAAGCGTTCATTTTTTCTGATATTAAGGTTGTAGATAAATCTGGTAAAAGTTCATCAGAAAGGTCATAAGATGTAGAAGGTTTATTACTTATGTCTTGAGATGTGGAAGGTATGATGGATGTGTCTAAAGGTTTTGAATTTATAGGAATAATAGTTGAAGGATTAGTTGTAGATTTGAGATCCTTTTGAGATTCTAAAATTTGTTTAGAAGGTTGTTGGTCTATATAGGAAGATGAAGTTAATGGAGGAGGAATAGATGAAGTTATGGGTTTATGTTTCATAGTTTTAGATGAAAAAGAAGAACTAGAATGTGTGGATGACAGAGCAGGGCAAAATTGCACTCCAACGGGTTCTGCCAAAGCACACATATCAAAAGGTCTAGGGTCACCATGAATAGTGACCAACTGATTTTTAAACTCAAATTTCACACATTGGTGTAAAGTTGACGGGACTGCTCGCATGGCGTTAATCCAAGGGCGACCCAAAAGTATATTGTACGATGCTGGGCAATGTACAATAAACACGGTTGTTTCTAGGGTTCTAGGACCAACTTGTAATGGGAGGGTAATGACTCCACACGTTTCTTGTGTTTCGTCATTAAAAGCTTTGATAATCATATCAGTTTTCTTCATTTCATCACTTCTAAAACCAAATCGTTGGTAGAAGTCAAAGGTGCAAATGTTTAGAGATGAGCCATTATCAATCAGGACTCGTTTGACAGCTACATCTCCAATTAGAGCAGTAATGTACAAGGGATTATCCTTGTGTAAACTGTGTTGTGGGATATCTTTATCCCGAAAGTCAATACAATCAATCTCTCGAGTGATGATAGTATTGGCCATAGCTTCAAGGTTGAATGTTTTGAGGTACCATCATTTGGCTCAATGTAAGCATCAACTCATCCCTATGTGTGGGAGAGGATCTTAATAAATCTAGAAGGGAGATTCTAGCCGTGGTATTAGACAATTGTTCATTAATGTTGTAAGGGGGTTTAGGTTGAACAATAGGAGCATGATTTCCTTTATTTGGGTTTTTCAAAATGAATGGAGCTGATCCATCATTCTGGTTTGGTTCTTGTTGGGAGTTTTGAGCTTGTTGTCGAGTAACGACTCCGATGGTACCTACAATGTTATAGTGACGACGTTGAAACGGTCTCGGTTGAGAATTTATGGCTTGTTCATAGGGAAGGACTACATTAGAAGAAGGTCGAGTAGTGACTCTTCTAGGAAATGGTTCTTCCGGAACATTAGCATCTGTGACAAAGTTGAATAGGATCTGATTCGTTTTCAGAACTATTCGATTGAATAGTGTCTACTTCACTTTCACTATCTGACTCTATATCACTAGAATCAGAAGTTTGAAAATTATGTAAGGGCCTGGTTGTAACCAGGGATAAGGTTGTGTCAAATGTTTGAGAATCCTGAACAGGTAATTGTCCGCTAATGGTTCCTACATATCGAGTAGGAGGGGGAACATTATGATGTTCGATTTGATTGGCTACCTCTTTACCATGTCGTGGTAAAGGGTGTTGAAATATGTCTAAAGTTTGATTGGCATTCGATTTTGATTTTGGGGAACAGTCTTTTGGGCATTATTAGGAGGGTTTTGTCTAGGTTGGAAGGCTTGCACTTCCATTTCATTATTGTCAATCAAATCTTGTATTTTATGTTTCAATCTCTTACAAGCGTTGGTAGAATGTCCAGGTCCTCTATGAAAGTCACAGTGCAAATCAGCTCTATATCCGGGTATACTTGGGTCGGGTTCCCGGATGGCTGGTAATTGGATTAAACCTCTTTCAAGCAATTGAGGTAAAATGGTTGACAAGGGTTGGTTTAATCTAGTGAATTCTCGAGGAGGCTTATCAAGAGGTTTCAATATGAATTTTTTTGTTGTCTTTGTTGCATTGACATTAGCAACATTTCTGCTGTCAGTGACTCCATCACCAACAACCTGTTTGTTTTTATATTGATTTCTAGATGTTTTCTCATCATCCTTCTTCCTAAGTTGGCCTCTCCTAATGAGGGCATCTTCTACTCTTCGAGCTAAGTCTATAGCTTGATCGAAGGTAGTCAAAGTAGTCGTTGATAGCTCATAAGAAAGTTGTTCTTGTAAATTATTGATGAAAATGTCTAGCATTTCCCTATAGGGTAGCACAAAGTGTAGTTTTCCTGTCAATTGCCTCCATCTAGCCAAGAAATCAGCAAAACATTCATCTTTATCTTGTTTTAAATTGTATAGGTCTTTAATAGTTACATGTCTCTCGATGTAGGCACTAAATTGATGAACAAATGATTCAACTGCTTTCTTCAAAGTTTCTTAAGGAGTGAGTGGGCAATTGATAGTACCACTCTAATGCCATTCCACCTAAACTTTTGGGGAACATTTTTAGTAATAGCAAGTCGTCATGCGAAATGTCGTGACATGCTATCCTAAACATGCGAAGATGTTCTATGGGATCTTCGGTTCCTTTATATATAGGCAGGACGGGCATGGGAAAATGTTTAGGGTATGGTTGAGCTACCACTATGGGATCCAATGGTTGGCTACAAATCTCTCGATAATTGTACGAGGGACGGTAGGGATCTATCTAGGTCCATACGTGAAGCCAATTGTTTCACCATAGCTTCCAGATTACTAGTTTGCCCCCCATATTGATTCGGTAGGGCATTGACATGAGTTTTATGAGCATAGGATGGAGGAACATGTAGATTAGATGCCATGTTACTATTGTGTAAAACTTTAGTAGGAAAAATGTTATGGAGGAATTTTGAAGTTGGATTATGTTGTGTTCCAGATTGTTGAAAATTTGTATTTGGCTTTGTTTTAGATTTCTGTTTATTTAAAGCATTTTGCTCAATAGTTTGGCGGAACAAAGTAGTGAAGGGAATTTTCTTTTGTGCAGGAGTGGTTTTAGGTTGAGTAACAGGTTCCTTAGGAGGTTGGGTAACCTGTTGTTTTGACATGGCTTGGGCTATAGTGACCATATCCGTATTGGATGGTCCACCCTTATCACTCTCTTGATCAACAAAAGATAAAGGATTAGTGTGTATATCAAGCGCCCGTTCTATAGCTGCTTGAGCGTCACTAACTTCCCCTCTATCAATACGGACTGCTACATTAAGGATGTCGATATTCTGATTGAGAAATTTTTGAAAATGTTCTGCGTTGTCAAAAGTGATGGCTCCATTGGGAGCTATTCTAGGGGATGAGGATTCATTCTCTTTAACATTTCCTTCTTGTTCCTTATCTTCACCTAAGTCTTCATCTCGATTGACCTAGAGTTTCTCCTTCCGGATTTGTATCTCCAAGAAGGACATTTGGGTTTTCAATTGTATCTTGCAACCAATCTTCTCCTTCTCCTAAAGTTTCTTTACCATTCCTAAGTCTAGTCATGGTGCTAAGTTTTGATTTCAGCAAATATATATATATTTATATATATATATATATATATATGCAACAAATTAAAAGGTATATATTTATATATACCTAATGCAATATTTGAAATGAAATGTTTAAGTTTTTACTATGTTGTTTTTTATTTTGATTTCTTTTTTTTTAGTTTTTCTTTGAATTTTTGAAATAATACAATAAAGACAGCAAATGAAACAATAAAATGCACGCAATAATAATAAAACTGAAATTAAATGAACTAATCTTCTATGAATAACTTATGAATATCATTAATAGGTTCAAGTTGTTCAGGAGTCATGAAATGTTCTTCTTCAAATTGAAAGTTTTCTTTTAAGAATTTGATGAAAAGGGCTATGGAAATACCATGTATTTCAGATTCTGGTTTATAATAATAATTCTCACGACAATATTCACGATACCACATAGCTCTAGGAATTTTGTTCCATCTTCTTCTAATCATAAGATCGGTTTCTAAGGAACCTATATGATCTAAAAATGGGAGTACCACAATTCTGTCATTGAGATATTCCTCGAAAGCTAAGAATTTTGAAGATACAAGGGCTTTCCTATAAGCTAACCATCTATGGCAAGCTCTCTGAAGTTCATGATAGAAAACTAATTGGTGAGGATCCAGGATTCTATCCAAGACTAGCCTCTTAATCTGTTTAAGTTGTGTGGACCTAGATGAAATAAGCCTAAGTCTCCTATCAAGTTCGTCCCACAAGGATTGATTTCTACTTGTTTCAGGGATATTAAGGACAAAATTAACTTCTATAGCTGCCAATTGGTTTTCTACGTTTATAGTAACTGCTAACCTCTTTTTAGGAGCTACCATCTAAACATGATTTTGAACCTTAAATGTTTTAAAATGCATCTAAGTTTTAGTTGTTCTAATTTTTTTGTTTGTTTTTGTTTTTGGTTTTCAAAAGGTTATGATGCATTCACGTCGGGTTCACCAAAATGTATCGCTCCAAATTTTTCGCATCCCTACCTTCAGGCTATTGGATCCGCGCCCGAAAGGAGGATGGGAAAAGGATGGTGCGGTACCTCGGACGAGAGGACTTCACGAAGGTCCCGCCTCTCAAGGGAGGTGTATTTTGGTGATTTTTCGATGGATGGTGGGTTCACCAGGAAACATTTGGCGGAAGTTTCCATGCCTAGGTTTTTGGAATGTGTTTAGATGAGTTCTTTTTATCCTTTAAGCATTCATCCTAGGTTTGGCCGAATGAATCTAACTTAATCTATATGAAAATGCAACTTTCAATGAATACAGAAAACAGATTTTGAAAGCAGAAAACAGAGAATTTACAGGAGGAAAATGGGGAATACCTGATCCGGATGTCTGAAGAAGATTCTGGCGGTTGATGCAGTCTGGATCGTCTGGAATTCTACAGAATCGCCTGCAATCAGACGAGATCGTCTGAGATCTGACGAATTCGTCAGAAACCTGCAAAACAGAGAATAGATGCAAAATGCAAGAAATAACACTATGCTAACAGAGGCAAATTACACCAAATGATAATATGAATGCTAAAAACTATTCAAGAACAGAAATTAATGCAAATTACTGTGCTTTAATGGCAGATTATGAGCTTAACATGCAATCTAGACTAGATGGGTGAACTCCAGATGCAAAATAGGATAAAAACTAAATAGATTATCTAATTTGCAAAACAAAATAACAGAGACAAAGTTGAGAAAAGCAAACTCCAGGCACTGATTGCCTCGATGTGGACTGCAGTCGAGATCGTCTCGCATCAGTACGAAATCGTCTCGAATTTGATGAGATCGTCTCCGATCTGGACAGGTTCGTCGACGACGATGGGTGCTGGCTCCGGCTGAAAATCAGTGGTGTACCTGCAAAAAAATGGCTATAGGACTAGTGCAAAAGATAGATTATGATGTTTTAGCGTAGAAGGGTTCAATTTGCAGATAAAATTCAGCCAGGGGTTGGGGAGGGAATGTCCTAGAGTTTAAATAGGCATAGGGGAGTTGTTGGGAGGTTGGAGATCATCCCAATTTGGGAGATCTCCAACGGGGGAAGGGTCCCAATGGCGCAGACACGCTTTTGCCCGAATTGGAGACCCGTTGGAACATATTCTATCTATGCAAATTCAGTTTTGCGACAAAATCGTCCGGACGTTCTAGTCCAGCACGAAATCGTCAAATCCGGGGCGATATCGTCTGATCGGCGACGATATCGTCCAACGGTCAAAACAACCTCTAAAAATGGCACGAAAAAAGGGGAAACGGGTTTCTCGACGGTTAACGGGCGGTTTGGGAGGTTAAATTTGAATTTAAATTTATTTACTAAGGTGAATGTAATTATTCCAATTTGACTGCGCCAATTTTAGGGTGCTACAGTGCTATCTAGGATACCATAAGCTAGCTCATCCACATGCAAACATTGATCTGTACATGAGTTAATATGACAGATATATCATCATGCGGGAGGTTTACTACCAGTGATCGATAGGCTATCCACCAAACCAGTACTAAGGTTTGCCTCATGACCTGTCGATATGCTGAGTTCTAGGGATTCAAGTTCGACTCCCTTCTTTTCTTCAATTGTATTGGGATACTTGCTCTTTTGTAGTGATAAAAATCATTGTTTATTTTTTATTTTTCTTTTGAGCAAGGGATTTGAATTTTGAGTGATGAGAATCACTATTGTATGTGCCTTTTGATGTATGCACTTTGGTGGTGATGTCAAATTTTTGGAGTTTTGACTTTTTGTAAAATTTTATGATGTTTGCAACTTTTTGAGAACTTGGGATTCTTGGGGAATTGGGTAGGGAAGATGCTTGTCCTTTTGACAACTCTCAGCATTCTTGGGGTCATTCACACAGGGGGATGAGCAAGATAACCATTTCGCTTATGGGGACCTGGATTGCTTTGTAGGTTTCATCTTTCATTCACACAACTTGGGAATTTTTATGTGTTTTAATTTGTGTTGGGATGCTACGTAACAAGGTGTGATCCAAGTATAACTCTACCTTTGTAAAATCTGTCTGACTTGGTACAGTACATGGCTAGAAAGAAAATGATGACTGAAAGACGAAAACTCTTGATACATTAGAAGACCACTAACTCTGGTATGGGAAAAAGAAGTGAATGGCATTTATTTTTGATGGACTGCTTATAGAATGGAGAAATGTGGAACTAGATGGATTGGCAGAGTAATTACAGTCTATGGTGCCTTTGACCTGTATGACCACAAATATGTAATGTATGGATGTGATGCTTAATGCAAATACATATTTTTGTGTTTTTGATGGATTGATTTTGTGAATATGAATATGAGATGCGAAAAGAGCTCTTTATTGTTGTGATGAGTTGGAGTATGCCTAGAAATGAGATGCAAATTTTTGTTATTTTTGATGATTTTACTGTTTTTGAATTTTCATATTTTTGACCAAGCAATTGTGGGAATCCTTGGAGCTTTTTGGTTGACTAAGCAAAGTAATGGGCACCTTTGGGGAATTTTGGGGATGACCAAGTGATTGTGGGAATCCTTAGAGCCTTTTGGGATTGACCAAGAGATTGCAGGAATCCTTGGAGCATTTAGGGTTGACCAAGCGATTATGGGAATCCTTGGAGCTTTTTGGGATTGACCAAGAGATTGCAAGAATCCTTGGAGCATTTAGTTTGGGCTATGGCTCTTTTAGATATGGAATGGCTGCAAATGACTGATGTTCAAGGGTTCTAGTTCCTTGATAACGTCAAGAGAGGCTAGTCGGTATGTTCCAGGTCCTATTTTATTTTCAATTACATAGGGACCTAACCAATTTTCTGTGAACTTGTCCCTTAAATGGGATGACAAATTAGAGTTTTGTTGGTTCTCTTTTAAGACCAAGTCACCAACCTAAAAATCCCTCAGGTGAACTTTCATGTTGTATGCTTTCTTAAGTCACTCTTGATAGATACGTAAATGCTCAAGAGCATTAATGCATCATTCGTTAAGCAACATAAGCTGGTCTAACTAGGCCTATCGTGCAGTTTCATCATCGATGAACTCTGACATTGATATGCGTAGGGAAGGAATTTCCAACTCGAGAGGCATGACTTCCTCAGAGCCATACACGAGCAAAAATAGAGTTGCCCAAGTGTGCATTCAAATTCTAGTGTGATAAGCCCACAGGGCAAGTGGGATTTGAATGTGCCAATCCTTATGACTGTCTACGACTACCTTTTTGAGGATGGCAACTAGCATTTTGTTTGACGCCTCTGCTTGCCCATTTGCCTGCGGATAATAGGGTGTCAAAAAACTATGCTGAATTTTGTACTTTGTGGTCAAAGCACCCACGTCTTTGTTCTTGAATGACGTCCCATTATCCGAGATTATCTTGGATGGAATACCAAAACGACATGATGTTATGTAAAATGAACTCCACAATGCGGGGTCTAGTCGTAGAGGTAAGCGAAATTGCTTCCACCCATTTGGTGAAGTACTCTGTGGTCGTTATGATAAATGTGTGATGACTTGACGATGCAAGGGATATCTTTTCGATTAGATCTAAGCCCCACTGCAAAAAATGCCAAGTCGATTGAATCGGTTGCAAGGCCTGGGAAGGTACGTGTGTCAAATTAGCATGGTGTTGACATTTCACGCACTTCCTTACATATGCACAACAATCTTGCTCTAAATATGGCCAATAATAGCCCATGCGGAGAATGTGCTTTGCGATGGCCATACCACTGAAGTGGCCATCGCACGTACCTTCATGTGCTTGGGCGATTGCCCAAGTGGACTCCTGCTAGTCCAAGAAATGAAGGAGGATTCCATCATAGATGTGATGGTACAAAATGTCTCCTAACAAGACATACTTAGCCGCTTTTTGCTTGAATGCTCATTTTGCGATATGTGTCAATCCAAGCGGGAGATTACCTAACTTGAGGTAGTCCCTTATGGGTGAATACCAATCCTGCTGATTAGAAACCTCAATGGTATGAACATCCAATCCCTCTTGAAGTTCATCCCTAGCAAACGCTGAGTGGGAAAGAACTTGTAAGAATAGCATTGTGTTGCTATTAAGGGGAGTAGGGGAGAACAAGGACCCCCAGTTGGCATGATTCAGACGATCATGGATTCGAGAGAACTTATCCGAGGATGGTTCAATCTATATCAAGTGGATTCCTGGCATCAAATCAAAGCTTACACACTCCATCACGGATTGTGATAGTGTTTTGACTTGAATGGTTGTCATATCACTAGAAATGTCTTACGGGATTAGTGACCCCAAAGAGGCCATTATGTTCACAAAATGATTCAATGATCGAGGGAGTGCCTCGATGTTGTACCATTCAAGATTTGCAAGGAATTTGTCCATAAGTGCCTTGTAGGCCTATAGAACTAGGCATTTACATTGGAATACCCCTTTGACTTGGTTGACAATTAACAGCGAATCACCAAAGATGTTCAATCGTTTGATGTTCATGGTGATTGTTGTCTGAAGACCTATGAGCAAGGCTTCGTACTCTGCATTATTGTTGGTGCATGGGAAATTTAATTTAAATGATAGAGGCATTGGAGTGCCCTACGGTGTGAAGAATATTATTCTCATGCAACCACCTTGCTCACATTTAGAACCATTGAAAAATAAGGTTATGTCGACCTGTGACTCAGGCTCATCAAAATTTGGCGATTCTAAGACATGGAAGACCCCATCATCGGGTAGTTCTATGACTAGATGCTGATCATATTTGAGAGGAGCCTCTGCTAGTTGATTGGCTATGACATAAACTTTTATGGATTTTTGTCCAATAAACTTTATGTCAAACTCCGTCAACAACATGATCCATTTTGTCGTGCGACTACTATGATAAGTACGACTCATCATGTATCACAATGGATTCTCCATAGACACAACATACGTCTTGTTGCTCAGCATGTAATGGCATAGCTTTTTGGTAGCAAAAACCACTGCCAAGTAAATCTTCTCAACGTATGCATAGTTAAGTTCATAACTGACCAGGGTGCGGCTAAGATAGTAAGTAGCCTGTTCTTTGTGAAGTTCATTTTTTTGGGCTAGCATGGCACCCAGTGCCACCTTAGTAGTTGAGATGTATAAGTAGAATGGCACTCCTAGTCTAGGTGGTGCCAATACTAGTGGCGAAGCCAAGTATTGTTTAATGTCGTCGAAGGCTGATTGGCACTTGTCATCCCAATGAAATGCTACCCCCTTATGCAATAATTTGTTCATGGGTCGGCACTTGTCAGATAGTTGTGCTATGAAGTGCTTGATTGACACGACCTTTCCCTGTAGGCTTCTGAGCTTCTTGATGGTATTTGGGGGGAGCATTTCAAGGATTGCCTTGAATTTTTTTGGGTCCACCTCGATGCCTCGCTTTGAGACTATGAAACCCAAGAGTTTTCTAGATGTGATGCCAAATACGCACTTCTTGGGATTCAATATGACTTTATGTTCCATGAGGCGATCGAGGATCTTGCTTAAGTCATCGAGATGATCTAGGCGCAAAAGAGACTTGGCCAACAAATCATCCATGTAATCTTCCAAATTTTTATGCATGTAATCATGGAAGATGTATGTCATGGCACGTTGGTAGGTGGCGCCAACATTTTTAAGGCCAAAAGGCATGACCTTATAACAAAATGTCCCTCAAGGCATTGTGAACACCATTTTTAGTTGGTCCTCAATATTGTTATGAATCTTATTGTATCCCAAGAAACCATCCATGAGGGAAAGCATTTCGTGGCCCGTTGTAGCATCTACCAATGCGTCAATGCTAGAACAAGGGGAAATCATCCTTAGGACTTGCTTTGTTTAGATCTCAAAAATTAGTGCATATGTGAATCCTCCCGTCAGGATTTTTTACGAGAACCATGTTGGATAGCCATGGTGGGTAATCTACATAGATAAAAAATTGTGCATCCAACAACTTTTGTAGCTCATATTTGACAATTAAGGCCACTGTTGGGTGCATCTTACGTAGTTTTTGCTTAACTGGGTTGACTGTAAGATCAAGCGTTAGATTATGTATGACTAGCTACGAATCTAGCCCTGGCATGTCTCTGTATGACCATGCAAAAACCTCCTTCTTCTCTTTGAGAAGGGCAATGTAGTCGGCTTGCTCTTCGGGGGATAAGCTTACCCCCAGCTTGATAATATGTGGATTCATTGGATCAGAGCTGATGTCTATGTCAGTCATCTCCTCGACCGACATGTGGGATCCATCCTCCAACTGGTGTGGAGTTGGGATCAAGTGGATATCATTTGCTGAGTTTAAATTTGCATTGGGAACCTCGGGTTCCTCTTCAACATGGAAAATATCTTGGGTTGGCCCTGGGGTGAGATGAAGCATCTCATCGAAAGGCCAGTACTCTGATGAGGATGGAGGTGAATTGACGTGATCCCAGTCTATGGCATCTATGTCTAGATACAACGACTATGCTGGATCTATCGAGTTGTGTATGGGGGCAGTTAAGTCAATGGAGATCATATTGATAAAATGATTTTGGTCTCCATTACCACGGGTGTGATGACTCGAACATTCTGGATGTTCTCTGCGCTCCGGATCTAGATCTAGAGGTACTGGCACAAATGGATCGGCCCTATGTGTGGATAGGAAGACAGGGTCTACCCTCGACACTGATGTCATTATAGGGTCTCTAGGTGAAAGGTATTCTTTGTATGCCCAAAGTGGAGGATCCAACACTTGGTCCCACCGCACTGGGTCTACATACCATTCATGCCCTGAAACTATGTTTAATTGTGCGAATATGTCATTAATATTCAAGGGGTATGGTCACTGCATTTGTCGCATGTGATTAATATATGCCATCTTAGTTTCATCTTCATAATCACCATTGGATATCCAAAGGCCTTCTTTGGCTCTGATAACTACTTGCGGCATTAAAGGCTCGCCTTGCTCAAGCAAATTTATGTGGCCCCATTGGGGTTGTTCTACTCTCTGCGGTGGGGGTTGATTACCTTGGAGTGGTACTTGCTCGATGGGAGCATCCAAAAGAACATTGTCAAGAGACTCTCTTGATAATCATCCATGGGGATCACATGTGGTTGATCACTATTTGATTCCAAGGGGTCATATGATGCTGGTTCATACTCTGACTCATCCTCTGAGGACCCTTCTTGACATTTTCTAGACCCTTCTTGAAAGTGATCCCTCGAGATTTCTTCTCTCTCGAGTAAATGGAAGGGATTGCGGGGGTCAACAAGGTTGATTGTCGTTAATGGGAGATAATCCCTCAATGTATATGTCATGTTAGGGTTGGCATATGGATCTAATGCCAAACCCTCCTTGTTTCCTATCCCTAAGCCTTGCATGTTCTCTACCAAGATGTCCAAGGGCAGGGGGTGGTTGAACACTACTCCTGACTTGTCATATGGCATTTGTTATCTTGGTTGGTAAAGAACATGTACCCCTTGCTCATATCTGCCTAACCCATATCCATGCCAATTGCATTGGCCAAGGTATCTTAGAGAAAAGTTTGGGTTAGATAAATAGTTGATATTTTTAGCAAAAGGCTCTTCATCTTCATCCTCTTGTGTGTCTGGTGCAATACCATGTTCAAGGCCCCCATACACAAAGTTTGTCTGGTTCGGCAGGTAGCCTAGGGGAACAATAGTGCCTATGGGGAGGCGATGTCTCCCCATGTCCTGCATGGACTCCAATGCGGGTGTTGCTACAATATTCCACACCAGATACTCCCCCAAGCCCGTATTGGCCATCTCAATGGTGATTGTTGGCGGTTGAGGGGGAGGGAATGGAAGTTCTCCTTGAGTCCACTCAATTTCGGGTGGACTAGGAGTCTCAACTTCCATTTGGCTAGGCATCTCCTCAGTAGAGATAGTTGATATTGATGGCAGTGTCTCTTCCAAAGGTTGTGCCTCTTCTAGAGGTTTCTTCCCTTTTTCCTTCTATTTAGACCCCATCGGTGGCATCGTTGGTGGAGGACCAGACGATGAAGATAGACCTGATTGGGGCTTTGAAGAGCTTGCTAATGGGGATGCCTACAAAATCAAACCCTGCTTAGATGGATTCAATTGGAAATCCAAATGCATTGATGGAAGGGTCGATTGTGGCATCAACTGCACCACATTACAATACTTGAAGGGTTCTAAGTTCATCGGGACTACATGCACCTCCCCTTCAAATGTATACTTTAAACACTGGTGATCTATCGAAGGGACACACTTCATGTCCCTGATCCATGGCCGAACCAGTAAGATGTTGTAGGCCATCTCACCTTCCAAAATATGGCACAATGTAGGTATAGTCTTTTGTCCCACCTGGATGGGTAGGACAATTGTGCCAACTGTCGAGCAGATTGCATCATTGAATGCTCACAATGTATAGGTGGAAGCTGTGATGTGAGATGCTGGCAACTTCAGATGTTTTAGGGCCATGGTTGTGATGATATTACTAGATGAGCTAGTGTCTATCAACACCCTCTTATATGGGATCTCGTTGACCCATGCGATAACGTGTAGGGGTGGATCCGCCATGTCATCAGCCACTGATTTCACTTTGTCTTCTTGAAATGTGATGACTGGCTCAGTGCATTGTTTGACATGTCCCACAAAGTTTTTGAAAGAAATTTTTTCATGGGGTTGCAACTTGATGGCTTTCAATATCTCCATTAGAGTCTCTCGATGGGGTGTTGATTGTTGTATGAGCTCATATATGGAGAACCTAGCCGAGGTGGTCCTCAAACTTTGAGTTAGTTTGGTCCGAAGTGTGGCCACTGGCTTAGGTAGAGGAGGTTGTGCAAGGTGTTGTTGTGGTTGTGTCGTTTTTGGCACCTCACCTGTAGTTTCCATGGGGGCAGCTACACTCGGATACCTCATGTTCTGAGTCACTATACTGATAATCCCTACATACCCCTACATGGGGCAGTTTTGTTTGACCTCATTAACTTGTAGGGTCTTTTAATATGGAGCATGAGTAGGCAAGGGGTCTTTAAAGACCTATATTTGTTGATTGCTTTGTGCCACAGGGTTGTCCATCGCTAATGTCTTGTTATCAATTAGGTCTTGCACCAAGTCCTTAAACTTCCAGTAGGCATTTAGGTCATGTCCCTGCCATATATGGAACTTACAGTACAAGTCCTCTCTATACCCCTTAGGCTTGGGAGTGTTGGGGTCTATGGTTTGAATCTCTGGTAGGTTGATCAAATTTACAGTTAGCAAGCGGTCAAACAGGGAGTCCCTGGACTCTGTGTAGGGTGTGTATTGTCACCTAGGGTAACGTTGCTGACTCTACTCTTGCCTCTAATTTTATCTATCATAGTTGTTGGGAGGCATCACTTGATAGTTAGACTTTTGGGGCTATGTTTCTTGTGCAGGCTTAGGGACATTAATAACAACTTGATTGACCGCAGTGGGTTTCTGTTGTGTGGTCCCTATTTTAATGTTCTTAGTCCACTCTTTTTTCTTAGGTTTGGCTATCTCACCATCCTATATCTTGATATCTTTAATGATCCTGGCTTGCGCTAGAGCTTCTTCTAAGGTGGCATATTGTTGTAGTTGTAATAGCATAGAGATCGATCTCAAACAGCTCTTTGAGAACATTTGAGTGAGGTCGAACATAGGGGGAAGGTAGGGCAACTTTGAAAGAAAAGTCCTCCATCGATTCCCATAGGCCGCCATGGTTTCTTCCTCATACTTCTTGAGGCTGGATAAGTCACTTAGTGACACCTTCTTCTTGGTGTTGAAGACAAAGCATTCGAGGAACACATCCACTAACTGATCTAAGTTGTTAATGTTGTGCTTTGGTAATTGAGTAAACCAATCCGAGGTAGGGCCTATGAATGTGGTTATAAATTTTCTTAATAACAAAGCATCATTTTCTTGAATTCCAAAGCATTGGCTCAAGAATCTCGTCACATGCTCTTGAGCATCCTCCTCACCTCTAAAGGCTACCAACTAAGGTAGCTTAAAGTGTTCAGGGTAAGGGGGTTCTGGTATGGACGGATGCACAGGATGACTGTGAAGTTGGTGTAAAGTGGGATTTTGGGGCCCAGAAGCTTTGGTCTCCATAGACTCCAGATGCTCTAGTAGCGCTTTATATGCATCTGAATATTTAATCTCTTCATCTTTAGTTTTCTCCCGTTGTGGGTTGTGGGAGACTTGAGGCCTATGGAGGGGTGGCCGGATAGCAACCCCTCTGCCTTGGTAGGGAATTTTAGCCCACTCTTCTTCTTGCTCATACTCCTTGTAAGCTTCCTGAGGAGTCTCTAGATGAGACCTATGACCCTAGGTGGGTCCCCGCGAAGGGTACCCATCATTTTTCCGGGGAGTGGCCTCCCGCTCAGGTCTAGGAGGTCTCGAAGGCAGCACTTGGTAAGGTTGCGGAGACCTATATCACACCAAGGGGTTACGCCTCTCATACGGTTCTACTCTTTGGGTGCGAGGGGTTAGAACCCTCCCAAGAACTAGGTTATGGAGTAGCTCATCTATTTGGTGCCGAATGCGCTCTTTTCTAAGGCGATATAGATGCTCTAGCTGATGTTGGTCTTGCTCAAGCTGCATGATCTGGGCTTGGTGGGTGGCATGTCTGGTGTCTGCTAGGTCGATTTGTTCCACCATCTTGAGCCTAGGAGGCTTGAATGCCTCTCCTATGCACTTACCTCGGTCATGATGATTTGAGATCTCAACAGGTCACTTCCCTTTGTCGAGGTTGGCAGCATTTACCTGAGGCTCTGTCCTTAGTAGGTGATCATGGTATATAGCAGGTGTGGAAGCGCATGGCTCTCGCACTGTATATTGCTCTTGAGGAATGTAATGGTATTCCTCATGCTCCCTTTCATATGTGTGAAATGTGCAAGCAGACTTGGCTCGTCGTTCTTGAAGAGCCTTACGCTTTGGGTTTTGTCTATTGGTTCAAACAGTGATGGGGGGCAAAGAATGGATGCCATAATCATGTGGCCTCTCCTCATGGACACTATGCCACTCTAGCACTTTATCACATGGTGGCCACTCATATCGAGCTTCTAATGGAGCCTTCTTGTCTATGTTGAGCACCACGTGTAAGGACTCCTCCTGAAAGGGGCTATGATGAACGGGCATGTCCCTCAAAGGGGTACCTCTATAGTCCCATTCTAAAATGGAATGATGTGGACTCTCTTGTGGGTTAGGCCACCAAGGCGGTATGACCAAGTCCTTGGGGCTATAGCGGAGGCGACTTGTGCCCCCTTGTACACTTTTCATAGCTTTTGCCCTTGATTCTTTTGCCCTTGATTGGGCTTGGCTACAAGTGTACACCATGGTGATGTTTTTCTACAAGCTATGTATGTTTTTATCTCTTTTTATGATTATTTTTTATGCTACACTAAACAAAAAAGAGCACACACACGCAAAGAAATGATTATCTCGTTTAAAGATTAAAAGTGTGTCCTAAACCTGGTTTAGTGTGTTTTGCTTTTTTTTTTTTGAAGGTTTTTGTAAAGAACGTTTAAATGCAATATGATGGCTCTTATGGCTCCCAAAAATTGTCTCCTGTTCAATATACCATTTCCAGGCCAATATACCAACCTCTCTATATACCCGTCCTTATGTGAGGGAAACTATAGGTACGTGAGAGCAGATGGTACATGGAACGTAGGTAGTACAGAAGAGGAATCACCTTGTTTATGACACCTACCATAGAAGACTTATCCTCATGTGCTGGGAATCACCCCAGCTACACTCGGTCAGCTTTCATCAGGATTTACATCTAGCAATAGTAGCGATCGGGGTAATGGATGCAAAAATTCAAGCCAAGGTGGTGATGAAATCCACCATTGGTCTTGATCAAGGGTTGGGGTTTTACGACCAGCTCCTTGGTGTTTAATTTGCCATGTGATGTGTGGGGTTCTTTTTATTTTGCAAAAAGGAAACAAGCAAGCAGTAAAAGAAAACTTTCCATAAGCAAGCAAGTAACCTAAAAACAAAAAATTGAGAATAGAAAATGACAAGAAAAGTTTAGAATTCCTACCTCTTCTCTGCCCAAATCTGTTGGCTCTGAGTTTCTGCCCTAAAATTGCATAGAGAGTTATTCGCCCCTAGATAAAATGAATAATAGAATAGAATTCATCATAGGGTGGGGCACATTCCCATTCCTCCCTGGGTAAGATGAATTCCAGCTCTGTATTCGCCACAGACTAGAACAAACAGCAGTCCCATGTTTAAAAAAAAATGATACCTACAAGCAAAAGCAAGTTTTGATCAAATTTTTTATCTAAAAAAAAATAGACGATAGGGTCCTACCGTGATCACCACTGAAAGTACAAGGATATGGAAACAAAAAGGAAACAGGGCTCCAAGTACGATGCAAAATGAAACTAAACTTAACGCTAAGTCCTATGAATTGAAAATGCACGAAATAGGGAAAGCATATATGAATTGAAACTCAAAATGAAAAACCAATGTGGAAAACAAACCTTTATTTTATTGATGTATTTCGTAATTCAGTTACAATTTTCCTCCTCCCCTTTTAGGGGTGAGGAGCGTTAAATTCATTTCTTTGTTACATCCATGGAGGCCATTCCTTATTCCACGTGCCCACATGTAAAGTGGGTGGACCAAATGTTGCTGCTACTTGCATATACAAATTTTGACTCACTATTGCTCCTCTAACGTCCAGATCCTGTGTTCAAAGAAACAAGAAACAGTCAGTAGCACCTGTGGATGAGATGAGACATACAATCCCCAAGCCTACGATTAGTGCATGCAAGAAATAGATAAAACGATAACTAACATATATCCAAATGATCTAAAAATTTGATAGGGGTATGAAAACATCACCAGGAAGGCATTTCAAAAAGAAAAATCAAGAAATTCCTCACCGATTTGAATTCACTCTAGGGTGGGACGAATTTACCTACAACAAAATGCCAGATAGCACCTCTCAAAATGTCACATATGGACAGCTCCAAATCTCCTTCAAAAGTTGGGGTTAGCTAATTGGGGGCATTTTGGGACGACCCAGATGGTTCGATTTCCCCGATTTGGCCTCTAACGCCCAAATTTTGATGATGCCCTCTGCAAGTTAGTAAAGATGAGAAAATGATAAAACATTATAAGATTTGCTCAAAACATTATGAAATAAAAATTGCAAACTATCTAAGCAGTATAAGATGAAATGCAAAATTAAAATGATAGAAAAAATAATCTACCACAGATTCCTAATCATTCCCAAAAGGGACGATTAGACCTGCAGTAGTGAGGGGTCACTTGGGCAGGCCACCCACCGTTTGGGGCCTGATTTTGGCACCAATCCACTTGGGATGGGTCCAAAATATCTTGTAAAGTGTTGTCGGAAAATTGGGTGGTATTCTATGGCAAAATTTTGGGTTTTTGGGCTCAAGATTTGACCTTCCAATGGTCACCCAATGACCTCTTCTTGAAAAGATATCATGGATGTGAAAGGCACAAATCAACTAAGGGTGTATGGGGAAGTAAAATGACAGCACTTCATTGCTTAAAATGCTCTGTCCCTCCTCTTTTTGGGGTGAGGAAACTCACCAATTTATAGACCTGGAGGTCTCTTGAATTGGGCATGTAGAGGCACCACTTGGCAATCATGCCTTCCCAAGGGGAAGGAGATTCTTCCCTGATTAGGGACTTCATGACTGCCCTTGCAACTTCCTCTAACACTCAAAAACACTCACCCACACTCCCATGTGATGAAGGAAGCGTTAAGTGGCGGATCTGAGCTGTCATTTGTCAAGATTTGAATTTTTGCCCGTCAAACTTGCAATTCGCCCCACCCTGGAGCGAATCCTGATAGTCATCCCTGGGTGGGGTGAATCCCAGTTTGAATTTTTCCCTGGGTAGGGTGAATATTGAGCAAAGTTCATGAAGGTGCCAAATTGATTTCTGACCTTCCAAAACTGTTGTGAGAGTGGTTAGGACCATTTTTTAACCTCTAGGGGTTGCCCTTGGGGCTGTGTGTGTCAATGCGATCAGTGTTTGCAGTCACATAATCGGATTGGTATTGTTTTTGTGTCTACAAAACCTTCACATGAGAAGTCTCTACCTCTAATTTTGTTTATGGTACTATATTTATGTTAAATTTTGTGTGGCATTTTATGAGTTTATTCAAAAAACACCTAAGTTTTATTTTTAATGGCCTTCTCATGATAAAATTTTAATAAACTTAATCAATATGATTACTAAACTTTTAATATAAATGAAATCAAACAAGATTGCAAGAAAACAAGCTTTCTAACCTAGGATGCTTCTCCAATTTGAATGCTATGCTAAACTAAAGAGAGTTTTTTATTTCCAAGGAAAATAGGGGATTATGAAAAATTAAATTAGCCTAATATGAAACTAAATTAGTTTAGTTTCTTTCCTATCTACTTTTAAATTGAAATATTTAAACTAGGTTAAAGTGTTATGTGATTTTCCAAAATAGTTGTATTTTTAACCTTAAATTGTAGAAAACAGAGAAATAAAACATAACAAATAGAACAATAATAGTAAATAAAAGGTTTCAATATTAGACTTACAGATGACTTGAAATAGGCCTATGCCAAGGATTAGGGATATATTGATGTTTGAGGATCATCAAAAACACACCAAATGATATGATATGCTCCAATAAAAGAGTTAGAATAAGTTTATGCCTACAATAGAGATCAATGTGAGTTCAAAACAATTATATGACCTACCAACAAGAGATAAAATGCATGCATAATAGGATGAATAATAATATCATGGAAATAGTGCAAATAAGAATGTGTAGAAGATATAAAATCATATACATATGATATTAAAAGTATATGAAATTATTAAAACATCATTCAAATCTGCAATATATTATGTTAAGAAAAATAAAGTATATATGATTGCAAATGAACAAAATAACAAAAATAAATGGCTAGAATTTACAAAATGAGATGACAAGAGTATGTTAGAGAGCAAAATAAAGTAATAAACCCTATATACGATGATTAATTATGTAAATAACATATGATAAACATACAAAATACATTATAGGGCTATAAAAATAGATATCAGATGCTTAAAATAGCAAGAGAATGAATATTAGTAGCTACAAAAAGAGATCATTAAGTGTTAGCAAGGCTTGGAATAAGAGGAAAATACAAATAATGAATGAAATATAGATGGAAATAGAAGGGAGCTAGTTATTTTACTACCTATTGGGACATACTTTTGGATCTAATGTGCTCTCCTTGCTCTAATGTTAGCCTCAAATGCTCCAAATTCAAGGAAATTGGAGAATGACAATGCCAAAGAATAGGGAATAATTTTAATGGAGTATTTTTGTTGATCATTTCTTCTAAAATATCCCTCTCAATAGATATATTTATAGATTTTTAGAGGGTTGATCAAGGAGGGAAAATGAAGTCCAAAATGCAATTATGGCTAAAATAAAATTCAAATTTGCAAGCCTCATTTGAGACTAGAGAATATGTGATCAAGGAAGGGAGTGAGATGAAGGAATCCATGTTCCTTTGGATCATGCCAATATATTATGCTCATGTTGGCAAAAGTGCCATTGATGGTTTTGCACTCTATTGGTTATTTTAACCAACGATCAAGTTTACTGGTCAAATGATCAAAAATATCTACTTTGTAAAAGTGCCATAGTATTTACAAAAGTACCACTACCACTTTTGATATGAGTGGTACTTTTTATAGAAATCTTATTTTGATATCTAGATTGCTTGGGTTGAGATTCTTAATTGCTAGTTTAATGCCTAGTGTCTTAGCCTAGAGTTAAGGATTACTATGTCTATCAAAATTGGATGTCTATGGTTAGAAAGGTCTATTATGTGTCATAGTTCTATGAAAATGTGTCCTTATGGAGTAAATTTTTCAAGGGAGCTAAAGTTTTACCATAATAATTGATAAATATTTTGTAGTACCTTTTGAGTCTAATGAATATTTGGATGCTCTTCTTCATTCTGTATTTGGGTCATCCCTTAATGGCCTCAAAGTTTACAGGGTCTACACCATGCCATCATTGGCCATAATGTGCCCTATATATTGTACTTTTTTTTCTCCAAAGATGCACTTAGATATCTTGATATACATCTAATTCTGTTGCAAAATTTCCAATACATGGTTAGCATGATTAAGATGCTCTTTTCATGTCTTGATCTATAATAGAATATCATAAAAAATACCAATACAAAAATTCATAGATATGGCTTGAAAACCCTATTCATTAGACCTTGGAAATTTGATGATAAAATGGTTAGACCAAAAGGTATAACAAATAACTCATAGTGCCTCTCATGATTTTTGAAAGATATTTTGGCTATATCCTCTTTTTGGGCATGAATATGATAACACCCTAACCTTAGGTCTAATTTGATGAAATATTGAGAACCATGTAGCTCATTTAGTAAGTCATAAATCACTAGATTGAGAACTTATAATTGAAGGTGATATTTTTGAGTTCTCAAAATTCCACGCAGATTATCTATGATCTATATATTTTTTTTAAAGTATTGGGGATGTAAAAGGTCTTGTGCTCAAGCAAATTAGTTTTGCATATAATAATTTCTTCACCATATTCTCAATATCATTCTTATAATTATAGAGGTACTTGTATGACTATATGTTTGATGGTCAAATACTTAGTACTAAGTTGATTCCATTGAAGAACATAAGCTTATACTGAGAATGGGGGTGAACAATATAAGATCATTTTTACTTTTCTTTTCAAATCAATATTATGCAGTGTATATATAGCAATATCAATAGCATTAAACAAAGCAATGCATAAAAAACCATACACAATAGAGACACCACAATTTACGTGGTTAGTCCAATGTGGGCTACTCCATGGAGAAAATATTTTACTAAAATTACAATGTTTATGGACCTCTGTCCAAAGGATATGTTGATCCCTTAATCTCAATTTCATGGACCTCGTCCATAGGAGAACTATTTCCCCTTCTACTCTGGCTAGTTATCTTCTAGAAGACTATGTCTCTCTATTATACTGATTGGTGGATCTCTCTCCACTTGAAGACTCCTTACTCATATTTATCTTCAATTGTCTTGGCTACTGGATCTCTATCCACTGATACTCTATTCTCTATACTTTGTCACCTCCAAAGATCTATCTCAATACTATACTAAACACAGTCTAGTCGGTCTAGCACAACTTTGCTTAATATCTTGTACTAAACATAGTTTATTTGGTCTAGCACAACTCTGCTCAATCTCTTGCACTAAACACAGTTCATTTATTCTAGCACAACTCTGCTCAATCTCTTGCACTAAACATAGTTCATTTGGTATAGCACCATTCCACTCAAATTTGAACTAAACATAGTTCATTCAATATAGCACAAATCTGCTTAATAGGTCCACATAAAACCTTCTCAAATTTTCTCAATAGGTCCACATAGAACCTGCTCAAATTTGCTCAAAAGGTCCACACAGAACCTACTCAAATATTCTCAACAGATCCACATAGAAACTACTCAAATATGCTCAACAAGTCCTCTCTAGGACGTTTCCAAATCTTCTCAATAAGTCCTCTCTAGGACTTGTCCAAATCTACTCAATAAGTCCTCTCGAGGACTTCCTCAAATCTGCATAGTAAGCTTCCACAAAATCTTACACAAAATCAGTCGATAAGCCTTCTCAAAGACTTACTTCAAATCAATTTAACAATCTCATAGAATCATAAATAGAATTGTTAGAGACTCAATATGTTCTATACTCAATACTCAATCAATATCTCAATTCAATCTCATAGAAGCATAAAGAGAATTTTTAGAGACTCAATATATTCTATACTCAAATCCCAATCTCAACTCAATATTAATATCATAGAAGAATAAAGAGAATTTTTAGAGACTCTATATGTTCTATTCTCAAATCTCAATCTCAACTCAAATCAGAATATAGAATAGTTTGTTTCATGGAACTTGAACAACCACTTCACACAATTACTTGACTAGGCTCAATCAACTCTACTCAACCAATCACCTCAAGGAACAATCCTTTCCACAAACTCTAGTCCAAGCATGTATCAACCAACTCAAAATATTTCCAACAATGCTCAAAAAAATCTCACATAACAATTATACTCGTGTTCTTAACTCACTTTCAAGTTCTTTGCATGACCAATTGGCTTCAACAACAATGCTTATAAAACAAGGTTTAATCACAACTTTCAAACTAGAAAAACTTGAATCATTAAACCAAAAAATCCTCAAAAAGGAAACCACAATCAATCCTTTTCTCTCCAAATATATTTTTAGAAATAAATCACCCAAATAAGTCAATGAAGAATATTGCCCATACCTTTGTGATGCCTTATGAGTTGTCCACTAAATCTACCACACTCAAAACATTTTCTTTTTCCAATATCAACAAGGGTTAGAGTTTTTGAGTGATAACACAATAATAAAAATAATATCTCAATAACACCTTATTACTCCTACTCAATAAAATGCACCATACCCTCTTATGCAAGAAATAAACCCTCAAAAGAATGAATCAAACTTACTTTTGAAGGTCCTTGACAAAACCAGAAATATCTCATTGCACACACCTTATTTCTTCCTCTAAGAAATCTAAACAAATAGCTCTCAAAAATATCTTTCCAATGATATATAATATGACATACTTCCAAAAATAAAATCAATATAAATCTCTATCTTTCATAGGGCATACCATATCCTTATTTCTCCTTAGGCAACCTTGGAAAAAATTAAAATATTAAACAACATCAAAAATTAAATCAACTTGGCTTACCCTCAATGGGATTCGATCTCCCGACGTCCTCCTTCCCAACCCCTTAGCCAAGGCCAAGCTGCCATTGGGCCATGTGCCTTGGCGTGTCTAAAATGGCATGTCCATTATAAATTTTCTATGAACAATGCTCTTTCGAAAAACAACAAGCGCTTCAAGCACTTCTTCCTTGCAATCCAAAAAGCCTCACATGAATCGAACGTAGGACCTCCTACTTAGTACCAAGCCAAAATACCACTAGGTCACACTGGCCTTTGCACTTAGAGCCTCTGAACCTTCACACCTTTAGCCTTTACGTAAATTGTAATGCCTTCAAAAACACAACCTTTTCGTATGCGCTTGGAATTAATAATTTCAAGGGATACCTTGGTAAATGTTTTTTTAATGGTATTTATATAATACCTTTGTCCTATTTTGCAATCACGTTGGCAATTCGAATAATTTTGATGTCAGCATGATTTTTAATTTATAATTAATTTAAATTTAAATATTATAAATTAAAAATAACCAACCTTAGGTTTAATTTAATTAAACCTTAGAACCTTGTCTTAATGCCAAATCTTGGCATAAGTAAATGTTATTTATAAAATTTAAATTCCTTGTGAATTTAAATAATTTATAAATAATTATTAAACCTCCTTTTTAACCTTTGCAATAACCCATATTGGGTTTTATAAACCAATCACTTAACCTGTGCTCCCAATAATATTAAAATATTATGGAGCCTTTTTCCTTTCACTTCTACACTGATGAAGCTTTTTCCTGGATGACTTGGGTGACTTTATTTCTTGCCAAATTCCTTGATAAGATTGATAACTCTATCAGGTTGTTGAGATTGAGAGATTTGTTGGGAGCTTGGGAATTTGTTCCTTAGTAACTTGTTGCTGGGGGAAAAATAAGACTTCAAACTCTCTATTTATAAGGGATTTGAAAGAGGAATGAGTAAGAAAAACCAAGGAAAGCCAACCTCAAAATATGCCAACTCAGAAATTAGGGTTTTCTAGGAGAAAACCCTAGAAAGCTGAAATCATGTCCCATTAGGGCTGACTGCAATTTTGCATAAAGAGGAAAAAAAGGAGAAAATGGAGGAAAATGGAGGCCCACACTTGCTTAGGGAAATTTAGAGGATTTCATTAAGGATATAGGGAAAATTTCCCACTCAAGTAGGTCAATTTTGTGTATCTATATTTTACCCCCTCTTCAATGCATTTATGGCCTAATAAATGTGTTAAAGAAAGGAAAATATTTTCAAGAATCAACTAGGGCATTATCAATATCATACCACCCAAAAATGCTCCAAATATGCCTTAGTTCTTTGGTCAACCCCATAAATGCACACATTTTCTCACCATAAGGAGTTTCATAATGGACATTAATGCATATCTACCAGTCCAAAATTCTCAAAAAATGTAAAAAATATATAATAACAAAAGTAAATAACAACAAAATTTAAATGCACCTTGTATTTAGTTATCTACTCCATACACTTAGTGGTTGCAACCACTTGTGCTCCATGCAATCTGAAAATATGAGTAAATTACCTTAAGGTCATTTGAGACAAATCATCATAAGTTGCAAAAATAACAAATAAATAACATAAATCAAAATCCAAAAACATTATACACACAAAGTAACAAAAAATCAAATAATAACAAAATTTCAAATGCGCCTCGTATCCAATTATTTACTCTATACACTTTGCGGTTGTTGTGACTTGCACTCCATGCAATCCGACAAGATGAGTAAATCACCATAAGTCCATTTGGGGTAAATTAGTTAGGGTTAAATTGGGATGTTTCACTTCAATCCCGAAGAAGTCCATGGTAGCTAGACTGCTCCATGGGAATAAGGTATTCATTTCATTTCTTCTATGACATTTTCAACAAATAATTAAATTTAGTGATTCAACACAAGCTCGAATGGAATTGCTATCATATTGATTCTCTAAGAAGTACATTGCGGCTGGACTGCTCCACATGTTAGATATGTATGATTACTAAAAATGGTTGAAATCATGCCTGTAATGGGACCATCCATATAACAAAAATGCAAAACTCTTAAATCATCCAAATCATTCATATTGGTAAAGTGACTCATCACTTTATTAATTGTCCTTCCCTTATTGACTCATCGTTTGAGGGGATAGTCATAATATCAATAATCATAATTAAAATCAACAAAGGATCACTCGATCATGTCAAATTGCATCCATATTATGAATCATTAACAACAACTATCATAATATTACCCTTTGTTGGGGAAAAAAATTAAATATGACAATTAAGCTTGTAGCTCTCCTCCTTTTGAACCTATAGTAGCACTGAAGCTACCCAATCGCTTAATGGATCTAGACAAGCTTTTGCAAATTTAAGCCTTTCATCCCATTGGAAGTAATGATTCTAGGATTTGTGCCTTTTCTCATGACTGAGAAATCCAATGTTGATTAAATCAATTATCATCACACACCCTATAATGTGGCTCTAGGTGGTCTATTTTTGCTTAGCACTGTGTTTTCCCATAATGCATCCCAAAAAGGGGAATCTATAGACACCTAAAATGTATCATGTTTAGGAGACTACTCATATGGGCACATGTGAAGGCCATATGATTGATATTGGATCTTTCAAAGATCCAACAATGGTCCTAACCACTCACAAGGGGTAGTTATGGCCCATTCAAGCTTGAACGCTATCAATCCAAGTGGCCACCAACATTGGTCGCTAAAGCTAAGAGCAACCAAATCTAGTTACTACTCTGGATAGCGACTAGCACCAAAATATAGTCTAGCCATGAATACAAACCTATATCATGTATTTTAACTGCACTTGCATTGTTTGCAAATGGTTTTTTGCATGGATCTCCCACAGCTCCTCCTAACTGCCCTTTCAATACAAATTTGTGACTGATCCTTCCCCCTTGTACGATCAGTTGCATGTAGATCTAGATTTTGGCTTCTCCAGGAATCCAAGATCTATATCTAGATCTGAATATGGGAGGTCTACATATGGATCCTCATAAGAAAAATAAATAATCCAAAATATCATAATTTTTATGGAGTGGATCCCTAGAAAATTGGAGAGTGATTTCATACCCCCTTGAGGATTAGTGAAGTGTTTTTTGGTTAAGCAATGACCACGAGCCATCCAAGATTTTAGATCAAGAATTTCTTCACCACAAATCAATGTACAGACACATAGGTGACCCTTGGACATCAATTTATATGAGGAATCTAGTGTCATAGCCCCTGGTTCACGAGGAAAAAGGTTTCATTTTACAGTCATTGTCCTTGAAAGTAGTCTACAGGCATTGCCTAGGGTTTTAGAAACTATCCAAGTTTTAGCATAGATATTTCATTATTTTCTATTTTACCAATTAATGTTAGCATAAATCTATCTTTCTTAGTACATTTCCACGATAATTTCTAAGTTATCAATGCATTCTTGTTTAGTTTTGCTTCATTATTTTTTTATTATGCTTTTACATAATCCCTTGTAGATCTACTTATAATGCATCATCCTGAGAGGTAGTAGGTGCTATTTATCATTTGATATTATTTCTTGTATGCAGGTTACAGGCTCCAGGACCAAGTCAAAGCATTCAAAGCATCAGATCCCTCCAAGCAAGTAAAGGAGAAGAAGGCATCAGTAAGCTCTTATAAATTTTTGTGTACAAGATCAAGAGGCATACAGAGTGCACCATCCCCTTGTTAGGTGACTTTATATATGCTTGTAATCATTGTATAAAATGGGTTATCCCTAAGAGGGACCAATATGTAACTAATGTTTCAAAATAATTAATAAAATATATCTCTTTATTTTCTTAAGTCCATGTTCCTTACACATTTATGGTATTTTCTTTTGATATTATGTTGCAAGTAGACTAGGTGTACGCTTCCCATGGTCATATAGGAGGAATTGATACTATTGTGATATGTGGTATCTTGCTATAAAGGATAACTAATAGTTGGTGTAATAGAAGCACAATTTTTTAGATGGGTGAATTGGAGAGGAAATTGAAAATAATTTTGAGGGACACTACTAGTTAGAGGGATTTGTGAACTCCCTCCAATGCTAGTGGTTATAGTAGTGATATAAGTTAGTTTATGTATAGAATTACCATGATCCAAATATTCAAACAAAGGGTTAGTATGAATGCATATAGGAGAGACTATTGGAGGAGGAGGAGTCTCATATTTTTCAAGTTGAGCTTCCTACCTCATAGCTACAAGCAAGTCCTCCTTATAGCATTTCATAAAATATTTTATATGATCAAATAATTTAGATAAGTAGCATCCATTAGGCCTTTAAATGGGGTCATAGTTTATTTTTTTATCCTCATTATCTTCCTATTTTATATCAAGGTTAGGGTTCTCTCTATCAATCTGATCATCTTCTTTGGGAACATGATCAGACTCTAGCTACTCTCATTGACTTCTAAGGATTGGAGCCATTAGAATAAGTGAAAGGATAGAAGATAAGACTAAAAAAATATACACAAGAATATTTTTAAATATTTTTACTAATGTTGTTCTAAATCTAAGAAAACAAATTAGTGCTCTTATTTTAAAAAAATCAAAATAGAAACAAACAAGGAATAGGCTTCCTAATTTGGCCACTAAGATGTGTTTTCATGTTGAGTTCACCAAATATGTAAAGGGGTAAATCATGTACTAGTGCACTATTCTCAAGCTTGGACCTACAGGGAAACCTTTAGGTGACCACGGTGGTTATTGTAACTCTACACTCAGTGTGGGGTAGGAAGGGTTCACTAGTAATTATTTTAGGACTCACTCCAAATCTAGGGTTGGAATGTGTTTGATGTGTTCAATTTAATATAATCACCTATTTTTGGCCTTTATATAACTAAGCTATGAAATGAAATAAAAATTTAGGATACAATATGCAAGAAGACAAGGTCTAACCCTAAAATGATTTTTTACTTTGAATGCTTTCTAACCTAGGGTTGCAAAATAAAATCTTTTAAGCAGGGGTCCAAGGGAATATGTACAAACAATATTAAACCCTAAGTGCAAAGTATACATTTTTTATCTTTTCAAATGTCTAGAAATCAATTATATATCTTCCTTTTAAATTTGATCTAAGATTTTTTATAGAAATAAAAATCACCAAATAAACAACCTAAAGATTAAGTAGGGTACTTATCTTTATCTAGTGATTGATATCTTTCATCCAAAAATATCCCATGATTTCTATTCATGTAAAATATCTTCACAAACACTTGAAAATATGATCAACATTAGGGGGTCTACTTAGGACAATGTATAGCTATACTTGGAGGCACAATAGTCAAGCCCCCTAGGTCCTTTTAGTTGATATTTGAAATGAAAAAATGAAAGTTGACCTTTCGAAGATGGACAAAAAAAATAAAATATAGTAGAATGATATGATAAATAGAACATAAAATATGCTATTATGGTCATAATGCAATATGGAACACAAACCTAGGGTTTGGTGATAGCAAATTGCCCTCAATCCTAGCCCATGTGAAACCATAATTTTGTAGGATGATGAAATTGTACCCTAAAATTATTGGGCATGATATTGATAAAAAAAACCCTTAAATGATGTATGCAAATTAATGCAAAATAAAAATCTAACTAATATGCAAATGCAAAAGTGTGAAAACAACCTCACCGTAACAAAAAGTAGGTAAAAGTATGAAGAACTCCAAGTAGCAGATACCTCCTTAGGCCTTCAAAACTTGTCCACAAAAAGTAGTAAACACACAAGCAATGCAACAAAATATCATTCCAAAACGGAGCTTCAATAGACTATATCAATTACTTAAACAATGAGCACTTTTCAATTCTTGCATTAGCTTGCTTACCTTGAGATTGAGAGATTTTTTGGGAGCTTGGGAATTTGTTACTTAGTAACTTGTTTCTGGGGGAAAATAAGAATTCAAACCCTCTATTTATAAGGGAATTGAAAGAAGAAAAGGCAATAAAATCCAAGTAAAACCAATCTCAAAAGATGTCAACTTGGAAATTAGGATTTTCTAGGAGAAAACCCTGGCAATGCAAAATTGTGCCCTATCAGGGCCGATCACAATTTTTCTTAAAGAGGGAAAAGAGAGGGGAAAGGGAGGCCCAAAATTTCTTAAAATAAGTTAGAGGGTTTCCCTAAGGATCTAGGGAAAATTGCTCACTCAAGTGGGTCAATTTTTTATGTCTACACTTAAAAAAATATACAATCTATTGCTCTATGAAACTTCTTAAGCTATTATTATATTTTATGGGAAATGATGACCTTAGGTTTTCTCTCATTTATAACTTATAAGGTGTGTGTTATATTATTGATCTTGAAGTAAATCCAAATCTTCGGTATATCCCATAACAAAATCCCGAAAGTTCTTATCTGGGGGTATCCCAATGAAATGTTCATGTTTCTCAATGAAACTACGATAAATTTAAAACTAGTAATCATCTATGGATAACCAAGCATTTAGAAACTAAACATTACATGTCATTATATCCTCATTAGCAATTTTGATATTGATTTTATCACCACCATAGATGAAGTAATTTACTTGTTTATCTACAATAGGGTTAATATAGCTATTTGTTCTACAAAAAAAAATATAGTATTAAGAAATCATTCCCTTTGTGCAAACATTGGACTATCATGCATTGGGTATCAATATTATTTCCATATAAATCAAAGGAAGTGTAGGATATTCTTCTAATGGTGTGTCAAGTGGGAGTTATTCCTCGATTGATTTTAATTGCTCTTCTATTAAGTCTAAAATCTCAACCTCTATGTCTATAGAAGAAGCCAAAGTATTTCTCATATCTACAAGGAAGAGATATTTTACTTTACATTTGTGTCCTATGGTCAATTTTTCATCACAATGCCTTGATAGTTGGTCATCCCCTTTGGTTTTAACATCTTGAATACTAAAGCATTTGGAGTATTATTGTGTGTGGTGTAGAAGTTCTATTTTGGAATGTTTGGGATCTAGAGGCTCTTCATTGGGTATTCCATTTTATTTCTTCAAGTTTATCTACCCTCATGGTAATCATGTATGTGGCTAGCTTGAGCATTTGGACATCAATTATTTTTTTTTTAAGACCACAAATGAAAAACTCTTAAAAATAAGTAGATGACATTTATTTCCATTGGATAGATTTTTAAAAGTCATAATATATTTTGGTAATATACTTTTTTTTAATATCTTGGTGAGATTCCCAATAAAACCTTATAACTTTAACAAGCCAAATCAACCTAGGATTTCACTCTTAAATTGTTTCCACAAAATATTTAGGACTTATTTTGACAACCATTGATAAAAATGGAGTATTTTAGTGTCAAAATGAAAGGTGGATACAAAAATCCATTTATTGAGGGGTGTCCCATGTAGTTCATACCAATGTTTACCATTAATTAACCAACTTTGTCGATTGGTCCCATCAAACCTTGGGAAACCTATTTTAGCAAGTAGAAGAGTCATTCCTCTATTATTTCCTAATGATTAATATTTTTCTGTAGTTAATTTCCTATATAAATTTATCTTATCAATATCTTTCCCTCTCTAAGATTTTGGGCAATTTTTAGTATACCCATCAAAATTTAGACTTTTATGCGTAAGCACTTCGATGTCCTAACTCTTGCTATCAAGTTGGTGAGAGAAGATAGTTGACCCTAGAATTTAGTTATGGAATATAATTTGGAAATTTGTATCTCCATATTATGAATTTTTTCCTCCACTACTTGATTTTTGGTCTCTAGTAGGATTTGCTAAAATAAAATTGTGTTTTAGAAATTGCTATTTTTAGTAAGGGTCCCAAAATAAGTGTATGGGTGCTTTAGACCAAAATTATTAGCTCAATAAGATGATTAAAATGGGATATTTTATCATATCCAAATATCTCAATCATTTTTTATGAACTTAGACACTCATACCTCATGGTGAGTGACATAACAAGAAGCTTTACAGGTAGTGTAAGCACCTACAAGATAATCACTAGGGTTTTGCTGATGTTGGATCCTAATTGGATGTGATATTCAATGCACCTTCCTACACTACTTACTTTATACCAAAGGAAAGAGGGAGCTAAATTGTAAAAAATTAAAACCTAATTTAAAGGATGTGATGTACCAAGATCAATGGTTCATTTGTGCATAATGGAATAAATGAACACATCCATAATTAGCTAACAACTAGAAATTGAACATGGTCTCGGTATAAAATCCAAGTATGTAAGAATAGGATAAATATTAAAATTAGGATAGAGAAAAATAATTTAAATATTCCTTTATCACAAAATATCATTTTTATAGATATCTTTTGACCAAAAGAGGTTCTATGTTGTTTAGCAAAATGACTCAAGACTCGAGTCTAGCTTATACATAGAAAATGATTAATGAAAAATAATACATGACTAGATACTAGGAATGAATAATAATTCTTCAATGCCTTACAACATCACTAAATATACTATTTATATTTAACATTAATTATTATTTTGTCTCAAAGTCTATACAAGATTTCAAAATTTTCCCTCCTAAATCTATTGGGTCTGGGTCAATATTCAATGTTAATGATCTCAAGGTTTCTAGATATAGAACCACTAATACTAAAGGACTTGGAATATATATATTTGGATCCTCCATTTTTATTTACAACTACCCTTACAAAAAATATTCCATGAAGCAAGTGTGAGATCCATATGCAATCAATTTTACTAGGTTTGAGGTCTCTAGAATTAATGCTTCTACTAATTGTTGTTAAGGTGCCACCCACTTATTTGAAATGTTGTGTCCATAATAAAAGTTTCTATTAATTATTGAGGTCCCTTATAAGTGTAATTAAATAGTTTTAACTTGATTTTCTATTGCCACTACTTTCCAAAATTAATTTTTTCTAGGTCAAATGGTTTTCCTCTCAAATGAATGGCTACATAAGATTCACTCAACTTATCCTCAATCTATGTAAGTTATTAAATTGGGATTGAGTACATAATTAATATCTCATATAGTTTCCATATCTCCATTAACATTCTCTATCCCACACTAATGGAGGGAACCACCTTTAACATCCTTTTGAATATCCTTAAGAAATAGTGTAGGTCACTAGATGAGAAATCAATGGCTCAAATGACTTTGAATACTTCTTTCTCTTTGCTTCTATCATAAAATGGAACTCACCATTGATTTGTTAAATTTATGGTGTGTTTTATCATATTTCATCCATAGGCTACTTTTCCTATAGGAATTACCTCCTGATATAGATTTTGAGGATCGACAATGCATAAAATCTTGCTTATTCATCAATCCCTTTACTTTTAGAAATGACATTTATTGTTGGATTAATTTCATCAATCAACCACATGTACTTATGAATTATCATAGCCTTGTTGGATCCTCAAGATAGTTCCCATAATTTATAGAGGATTAGGAGGCTTGTGAAACATCTAATTTAGTCTATGTGACAAAAGAGTGCCCATCCTAGATGTGGAAAATCATTGGTATGCATGGATGAATCATCTTTTCATACTATATTTTCTCTAAACATCAACACCCATAGTTTATCAAATATTAGACAACCCATGTGTCATCAAATTTTATCAAGATATCTTTGCATGAGAAGAATTACCATCATATATGGAAAATATTGATGGTGCACTTTATCTCTACTTTTCTCCTTCCACTCGTCTATTTACCATCAAGTCTCACTTACAAAATTGAGCCAAGGAAAATTTATTCTTTTAGGTAGTGAATTTTCACTACATTTTTGGCAATTCATAGGGATTATTTTGCTTTCTAAATATGTGAACACAAGAAGATTTCAACCTTAAATATTGGGAATGACATCAAAATAAGAAATAGAAGATTGGATGAATTGATGAAAAAATGAGGGAAGAATGGAAATAATAGGGTAATAAGTGTAGGGTTATTGGGAGGATAATTTTTCCATGAGAACTTTGATTTTTTCCTAATCATCATCTAATGGTAGCTCCACTTTTTGGTACTATGATAGTGTTGGTTGAGTTCAATTTCATTGTCACACAAAATATTTGTTACTTTATCCACAACCTCATATATCCACATCTTAAGTTTCTATAGGGTCATAATGACTTGTGTTGCATCCTTCAAAGTGGAGGAATGTAAGCATTTGTCAAATCTTGTTTGTATTCTTTTTGCTACTCAAGTAGTTGTAAATACTCCTACCCTAAATATAACTTATTATCTAAGGTCCAATGGAAGGGTATGCTTCTTTGAATAAATAATTCAATGGGATCCCTTAGTATTGGAACCATTTCAATCAAGATATTTATCTTGGATTTGCATTTTTGTGTCATCTATTACTTGTCAAGTTGTTGGTCATGAATCTACCTAAGTACAAAGTATTATCACTTGTGCACCCTAGACTCAACCAACATTGAAAGACCTAGGGAAAGAGAAAATTCCTTTAGGCCGATCTCTAGAGAGGGTTGGATCCCTTACTAATATAATTTGGTTTAAAGCTTAGGGTAACAAGAAAGAAATGATAAATGATAGAAAGAGATGGAAATATGGTTGTAAGCTAGAAAAGTGCGGTGGGGATAAACTAATAGCAAGAAACCACATTCAAGTTTGAATTAGCATAAAATAGAAAAGTAAGCACATGAACCACCCACAGAATGTAGAGATAACATCCAAGATATATTTTAGTATTCATTCCCTTACCAGCTGTAATTAAATTTAGATGAAAAATTAAAAGCAACTAATAATGGGCATAAACATAAGCAAAAATGACAAGCAAGAAGTGATCAACCAAGACTACTTTAGGAACAAGAAGTTGAATATATTTCTATTGATGCAAAAAACTTAAAGTGTTTTTTAGTAGAATGTCTATCCTCATTTCTTACAATGAAAATATTAGTATTTATAGAGGGATTTTGCCTCTGTCATTTTATGCATATACAAACAAAATACTGGTAGATCAAAAACCAGCATTCATATTTTTCTCCTTGGCATCAGTGACATCTTCAGTTAAAACATTCTACAAGGAAACCATGATTTGTATTTGATGGGATAATCACACAAATAATTCAATAGGAGTAAATTCTTGAAGCAATATTGGATGTCGGTGCATCAGGATGTAGAAAAATCATCTAAAAATAGGGCATTTGGTTGTTGAATTTGCTTCACCTTGCACCTTAGAAATTCACTTTTTCTAGGAAAGTACATCGAGCATTAAATTTGCTTTGAAAATTGGTAAGGTTGATAGGTGGTGCATTGGAAATTCATACGCACCAAAGTGGACGGTGCTTCGAAAATAAACAAGATTACACCGGAATAAAAGGAGCAATACTTAAATCCCACAGTTTTTTTGTAGTGATCCCAGATATATCTATTATATCACCACAAGAATTAATTTTACTGGATTTAATTCTTTTCCAAAGAATATTTGCACTAAAAATGTAGGGGTGATGGTTTTTACCTCTAAAATGGATTTTTACTGAACATTTTTCTCGAAAAGGGACTTTATCTTCATTTCGTCCAAGTTACACCTGAAATGAGTTTTCGTCGATGAAATTCCCAAGAAGTGTTTTTGCCAGTGAAATATCCAAAAAATGATTTTTACTGAAGTTGGTGGGTGAAAAGGTATTTCACTTGAATCTTACCCGAAACTACACCCATAAAATACTTAGAAAATTTTTCAAAAAAAATTAATGTGTGAAAAACACTCAAAATGAATTTGTGAGTTTCACTGACAAAATGCTTACATATTTCAATCAAAATTTTATAAAATTTTAATGTGGCAAAAATACCAACACAAGTGCATCCAATACATTTTGCACCACCTCTTCTCAATCTTGAATTACTAAGGCTACTTGTTTTTTATTGGATGAGGTGCTAGTTCTTGCTCTATACCCTTTTTCTTTTGTCAACCCCTCAAAATTCACTATCAAATTTTTCTTGACCTCTTGGATTATTTGGGTGCTTTGCTTGGCAGTTGCATTTATGAGTACAAATACCTAGGATAGTGATGATGTGGGTTTTAAAATACCCTCCTAGTATGTTAAAAAACCCTCTTATAATTGTTTTCATTGGTAGTTGTTGTCTTATTCCTACAATTTTTCTTCTCTCCTCCTTGAACTCCTTTTGAAAGTCAACCCTTTCTATGGCAACCTAGAATTATAGTGTGATGACTTGATCAACTAAGCTTTGGATATTTATTCTTTCTACCTCTAGGAGATGATTTGACATTGAGAACTAGTTAGCTGGTCTATCTAATTTTGAATTCCTTTAACCTCTAGCTAGGAGTTCCCATGGGTAGTTTTTACCTCAATATCTCTCCCTCTTTTTCAACCTTCTCTCAAGGGATATGTAGTCATGGATTATGACTTTGCCTTATTGTTTCATGAAATCTACCTCATCATTGGTTTGGTTTAGTTGAAGGTTGATCCCCATTGTAGCCATTTTATAATCATACTTATACCTTTTACATTCTAATTTGGACATAGTCAAGGTCAAAAGGGCAAGGTATAGGGTTGTGTCTTGAGTGTCAAGTAGAATTCTTATCCATTTTTCTATAGGTTGCATAACTCTTTTAGGTGTATTATGTGGTCCTATCCTAAATTTTCTTGAACTGTAATAGTATACCTAGTGCAATAAAAGGGCTTGTAATCTTGTAAACTATCCTTGTGGGGTTAGAGTAGGGAAAAATGGCCAAAGAATTGGGAAAGGAAGGAAAATAAGAAATGCAAAGAGAAGGGGTATATGTTCCTCTGGTATAATAGGCCATGGGCCTATATATGTTGTGGTAGGAGTGGAAGCAATGGGGGTGACAAATTTAAGTTTTACAAGTGGAGGCACTACCTAAGTGGAGGTCACTACTGAGATAGTAGAGGAAGTAGCATCTAATGTGATCATGATACTAGACATGGAAACTAGTAGACCTAAAATTATAGAAGATATGGGGTCTTGAAGAATGGCAACTAGGGTAAAAATAGCATGAATAAGAGGGACACATTGGATGGTGGGCATAAATTAGATTTTACATATGTCCTTGGGGTGTGTTACCTCATTTTCAATGGAGGAAGACTTGCACAATGGATAAAGTCTCTCCTCTCTTATCATTATGGTTCTTGTTGGGCCACTTGTGGAGGTGGTCCTACTATCATAAGAGGTTCTTGAGGAGAGGCAAAGGATGAAGATTCTTCATTTTATGGTGAGGACTCTTCTCTATGGATAGTTTATTTTTCTCCTTCTCCATTCCTTCGGTTGTTTGGGATGTTGCACCTCCCATATCGTCATCATTGGCTTCATTCGTACGGGTGTAGTTCTCATTGTTTATTATTTTATAAACTTATAATCTTTATTTAGGTCTTCATAAATCATTATAGTGTCTCTAAATTATTTATGGTATTTCCACCATAGATTTATTTCTTCTCTCTTCCATTGTTTTTATCTCAAAAGTTACTTCTTCTTGGTGCTAATACAAAGTTGTGAGTTTGTCTAATGCTTTTTCTCTTAGAAGGTCTTATAATATCTTGGTTACTTTGGTTGCTAAATATTAAAATTTATCTATTGAACACCTACCTCTTCTATTAAGTTCCTGAATGTTACATCTAGTATAAGGTCATGTATAAACTTAGCTAAACTCTTAATGATCACTAACCAAGAGGAGAACTCTCCTTATAGATCATAGTTCCACTCATCTAGCATAATTTGGAGATCTAGATCATTCAATTTTTTTATGAGGATTAGTGTGGCCTTCCTCTTTGTCAATATTTCTTTGTTGAAGATAAGGAGGGGGGGGGTCCTATAGAAGCTTGTATTTCCATTATTGCTCCCATAGGTTACATTTACTATATCCATCCACCTAAATATATTTAAAGCAAAAACTCTCTTTGATATGTACTTAGGGAGCTAATAAATATTCTTATTGAATCCATGGATCCTAAAAATGGTGTCATCTAATGCAATATAGGTTGGTTGATCCAATTAAGGATGACCAACCAAGCAACTACCAAACTAATTTTGAACACAAGAATAATAATTTAAATTTATTTTATTATTATGTTCACACACAGGCTATATTTACAATGACAAATATTTCGTCATAATATTAGATATAAATTATTATTAGCTTGATCACAATAAATAAGATCATACAAACACTCTTAAACAACATTGAAATAACCTATTATAGTTTTTGGTCTTGTGTCATAATCCTATTTTAACCTACTACCATTGTTGATATTATGTTGGAATCCTTTTCTAACCTGCTATAGCTATTAAAATTATGCAAGAATCCTCTTTTAACCTACTACAGTTGCTTTTATTGCATCAAAATCCTCTTTTAATCTACTACAACTATTGGTATTGTGCCAAAAGCCTTTTTTTTATACCAAAAACACAACTTGTACAAAATCTCAACATCATCTCCTCCAACACCCAAACCAAAAGTTTCCTTTATCTCTTTGCCTATAGTAATATCTTAATCAAAAATGGTATACTACATTTAGTGCTCTTGTCCTTATTTAGAGTCTCTTGTTGAAAAATTAGTTAGAGAGGCTTTGTTTTAGACTAGTTTCAATGGGAATATCCTTTCTCATAAGGTTTTCTAAAGCTACATAATGTCTTTCAAGGAATTCATGTTGATTCTACATGAAGTCATCCATTTAATTAAAGTGTTCACTTAGTGACCCTCAATGATGCTTTATATTCTTAATTTGATGGTCATAAAGCATTATATAAACACTACCCTTTCTAGTGAATCTTGAGTCAAACATAATTTTTTTTTTTAGTTTTACATGATTAGAGACTTAAATACTATGTTAGGAGTGATATGTGATATTATTTCAAAAGAGGACTCTCCCATGGTTTTTTTTGAGGTACTAACAACTTATATATGACCTTGAAGTCACTCTTTTCAACCCTATAGGAATATATTTCAAGAAACCATCATTGATATGAGTAGATTTTCTTGATTCTAAAATGGTCTAGTCCTCATTTCTAAAATAAATAACTTGCTTGATAGTCAAGGAGGCCTCAAGCTCTACTAAAAAGGGATAGTCCTTAATTAATCATAATCCTCAAACTTGTTGTAAAAATACATATTGGATAGATTAATATATACAACTTGATTGGGCCTAATATTGGAGATTTTGAAATTTTTAATAAAGGTCCAAGGTTTGAATCCTATGGGGAATAGGTTATACTCCATGGTTCGTCAATCGAAGGATGGTTGTATAACCATATATTGGGTAAAAAACATCCTCTATGAGGATAATCACATATGTACTATGGTCTCATGGACATGAAAAACTGTTTTATCTTTTTTACCTTTTACTCATACAAACTAAGGTGGCATATGTAGGAAAACGAATAATTGTATTCCATTTGTGTAGGATATTTATACAGTATAGTGGCCCAAATTAGCCTATAACAATATGATCGTAAATCCTACTCACCAATCTATTTATGGCTTACAAATATTTACATTGCCAAAATAAAAATATTTTCTAATTCCTAATTGTGCACGTTTGGATTCCAGAATACCAACAAAGAGTGCACTACATTATTAAGTTGAACAATGTAATAGTAAATTATACCTAAAATCCTCCCTTACTACATATTTTATGTACATAGAGAGTTGCAAAATAACTCAAATTTAACACGTGTAAGTGCCTTAGTGAAAATATCTAGAACCTGTTCATTGGTGTAAATGTACTAGAGTTGAATCTTGTGCTTTGGTATTTCATATCGAATAAAGTGACATTGAGTGTCAATATGCTTTTCTCATTCATGGAACACTGGATTCTTGTCAAGTTTCAAAACACCTTGGTTATCACAATTCAAGTGTATTGGAAGATTCTTTGGAAGATGCATACTTGAAAGAATGCAACATAACCATATCACTTCATACACTACTCCTTGTGCTATGTGATATTATGCCTCTATAGATGAAAGTGCAACAACTTGTTGCTTCCTCAAAGAAAAAAGAATTCACAACACCTCTACATAGGAACCCTGCAAATGTTTTAATTTTTAAAACTGAAGTATTGGCCCCTTTTATAATTTTTCACCCATACCTATCGAAATTAATGTTTGAAGCATGCTTGCTAATTTTGGGGGCATGGCATGCATCCCAATGATTTTTTTAATTTTGCCCACCTCTTCTTCGAGTGCTTTGATTGGTTGCTTTAATTTTTGAATTGATTTTTCCTTTGCATGGGTGGGAATGGTTGTTAATGATTATTTTTGGAAACATGCATGGTTGCTTTTCTGCCTTGGAAAGCATGATGAGTGGCTTGAGTGAATGATGTGGGGTAGAAAATGGAGATATGCAGATTTTATGGGCGGGGAAGCATGTAAAACGAAGGTTTAGGAGGAAAATAAGGACAGAAGGGTGTGTATGCATGTGTTATATATATATATATATATATATATATACTCTTTTTAAAATAAAATTCAATGAAATGGGGCGAAGAGGAAATGTGGATGAGAAGCAAATGAGGGATGAGGAAAGGCATTTTTGGGGAATGAAACAGTCATTTTGGGGAACGAAATAGCCATTTTAGGGAAAAAAATAGCCATTACGGTAGGAATAAGGCTTATCATGGAATGGAAGAGGAAGTTGGAAATGTGAGGAGTTTTTTTTGGGAAATGAAAATCTAATTTCAGAGTGTGGAAGTATTTTTGGGAAGAAAAGCATTAGAATATGGTGGGCAAAAAGGAAATTTTTGGGGGCCCAAAAAATCTTATTTCAAAAAAATAAAAAGGAAGGTGAGCAAAAAGGGCTTTTAGGAAAATGAAATAGTAGTTTTGGTGGACAAAAAAGGATATTCGAGGGAATGGAAAAGAATTTTGTTTTGTTTTTGTTTGTTTTTTCTTTTTTTTTAACCAAAAAGAAATATTAACTAAAAATATGTACATATTTACATTCATATTCATGATTTTCACTGGTATTAGGCCTTCAAATGAAGATCATTGGCCGAAATTTGTAGTGCATGACCATCCATATCCTGAAAATAAAATGAGTTAATTTTATTGATTCCTAAAATCTAGAATGCACCTTCCCATATGGTCTTGAACTTATGGTGTTTATCCAACTTTGCCTTCTTTTCATTCCACTTCAATACAAGATCGTCAACCTTAAAGGTCCTTTCAAAATGTTTTTTACCAAACCACTTCTTCGTTATTTGAGCATGCTCTATGAAGGCTTTGTATGATTTCTCTCTTTATTACTCTAACTATAAAATCTAAGCTAACCTCGTGCTCATGGGGTTAGACTCATCATCCTCTTCATCCAAAAAATTCTAGGTTTGGAGGGCTGACAATTCAATATGGATAGGCAAGACTGCTTCTTTACCATATACCAAGGAATAAGGGGATGTCTTGATAGATTTTTTCACTGATATTTGATCAACCCACAATACTTGGTTCAATAGAAGGTGCCATCTCCACTTATTATCGTCAAGGTTTCTTTCCAGAATTCTTATTAGGTTCTTATTTGTAGACTCATCCAAACCATTCCCATACGAATAGTATTTAGATGAAGTTTTAAAATAAATTCCATACTTACCCACAAATTCACTAATTTTGGCACCTATGAAGGGAGTTCCATTATCTATTATGATTGTATCCAGGACACCAAAATAAGGTGATTAACCCATTGATGAAATTGATGACCATGACCTGATTTGCTTTCTTGGTTGGAATTGCTTCAGTCCATCTAGCGAAGTAGTTAGTTGCAGTCAAGATGTACTTATGTCTGGAAGATGAGTTAGGATTAATGACCCCAATAAATTCTAATACCCATTGAGAGAATGATGCTTCTACTTGAATTGAATGGAGGGGCAATGATGCGTTCTTGCTCCTACCAACATATCTTTAGCACTTATCATAGTTTTGACTTAATTTGAAAGTATTTGCAAAGAGAGTGGTCCAAAAATAGCCTACTCAAATAATCTTCAATGCCATGGGTCTACCTACATAATGACCTCCCAAAAATATAGAATAGAATTCTTGTAGAAAATTCTCCTTCTCTGATTCTTTGACACACCTAAGAAGAACTCCATAAATATTCTTATGAAACAATCCATTTGGTATAAAGACATACTTGAGGACCTATAATCTAAATCTCCTTCTTTGTGAGGCATTATAATGTGAAGGGCACCTCCATTAATTAAAATATTCGATCATATCCTATGTTCAACCTTGTTCAACTATAGAATGATTGGTAAAATTATGGTTACACACTTCATATTCATATTGATAAACTATGAATTGGGAGGTAGAACTCCTTGCAAGTTCTTGGTACAATGCTCGACCTCGAACAAGTTTGGTTGGTTGGATCTCAACATCATACTCTTGGATTTTGGAAACCTAGCTAGCTCTCCTATCTCTAAGTTATCCCTGGATGATGAAAATTCAAATATCTATATGAAAAACATAAACTATTGTCTTTCTTTGTGAAACAAAGTGCTAAAAATTCTTCAGATATTTCATTACTGCATGCACTTATTTCTCAATGAAGTTATACTTCTCTTTGTATGGTTGTATGACTTGGATTGGGAAAGCAATTGGGTGGTAATTTACATCATCTCCCCTATACGTGAGCACCATTGCATAAATTTCTTGCTCACCAATCGCATACAGGATAAAATCCTTGGAATAGTCAGGGTTTACCAGGACCAGTGCCTAAGCAATTCTTTCTTTGATCTTATTGAATGATTGCTTCCTCTACTTAGTCCACTTAAACTCAGTATTTTTATTTAAAATCTCAGTCATTGGCTTTACCACTTGGGTTAAATCTATGACAAACTTTCAAAAAAATTAATTTACCCAAAGAATGATTACAAATTCTTCTTATTGGCTGGCAATGGAATCTTTAGAAGAGCTTCAGATCTAGATGGATCAATAGCTAAACCATTTTATGAAATGACATGTCCTAGGATCCTTCCCTCCTTTACTAAAAAAATGGACTTATTTAGATTGATGGATATTCCAAACTCCCGATACTTCTCGAATACTTGCCTTAAATAAAGTCATGCTCCTACCTGTTATGAGATAAAATAGTCATGTCATCCAAATAAATCACAATAATGTGATTTAACAACTCACCAAAAGCTAGGTCCATCAACCTTTGAAAGGTCGCTCCGATGTTTGAGAGTCCAAATGACATTCGCTGAAAAGCAAAGGTTCCCCATTTTGTGGTGAATGCCATTTTATGTTGGTCCTCATCCTTGAAACAAACTTGGTTATATCCAGAGAATCCATCCAACAAAGAGAATCTCTGAGCTCCTGTGACCACATGAAGAATGTTATCAATATAAGGTAAAGGATAATGATCCTTTAGTGGTGTCTGGTTCAAATTTCAAAAATCCATGCACAGGTGAATATCCCCATTCTTATTTCATACCAAGACCAAATTCATCATCTAGGTTGAATGCTTGATTGGGTAAATTATCTTAGCATCCAATATTTTTAGTAGCTCCACCTTCATCAATACTTCAATATTAGGATTGATCAATCTCTATTTTTGTCTAAAGGGCTACACCCCATCCTGTAGCTTAATGCTATGTTGTATCACATATTTTTTATATCCCTTCAGATCATGGTAGCTCTAAGTGATAGTGTCAAAAAATTTGTGGCATAAGTTCTTGATCTATTCTAACTCTTTGGGAGTGCAATCTATTCTGATATTGATTGATTTCTAGGGGTCCAACTTTAGTTATGTGTACTCCTTCTCATCCACTTTGATCCTATGATTTTGTGCTCTATCATTTTAATAAAATAGGCTCTTGAGTGTAATAAATCCTTTTGGAATATGACTAATCCTCAGTTGAATCAATATTTTGGCTTCCTCATCATCAATCGTTCTCTCTTCCATAGTACTCACTTCTCTTATCAAAAAATTTATAATTTGCTCGTCACTTTTGAACACTTTCTAGTACATGTTCTTTTCTGGGACTGAGAATCTATAAACAAACCTTACAGTATTAGGTTTCCTCACTACATGTTCAATAGGATAGAAATTTACACCAAGGTATGCTAAGAGATCAACATGTTTGTTCAGCTCCCATGGGATGGCTTGAATATTCAACACTGTATAAGCGTCAAATAGGTCCCAAAAATTGTTGTGGTATACCTTGAGATAATGCTACTTGGAGATGCACTTGTTCGTTACTTTGTTTACAATTAATTTGGAATTGCCAAAAATATATAGTTGTTTAATTCCTAGCTTATCCACTTTCTTCAAACGTAGGCACAATGCTTCATACTTGGTAGTGTTGTTGGTACAACTCTAGTTTATCTAGTATGAATAAGTTCTTTGTATGCTATATGGAGAAATGAGAAGAATCCCTACTCCCACACCATTCTTACATCTTGCACCATCAAAATATAGCTTTCATAATTGATCAAGAACAGGATCCTGATCTTGAGACATCTTCACTTCAACCTTTTCGGGCTTGGTGATGGTGTAACAGCCAATTTTAGTCTCCATCATGTCATTAAAATTGAGCATTGAAAACTCATCTTCTATGTGGAACTCATATAGAATTTCATCCATCAAATCAGGGTCTTTCAATTCCTTAGTTACCATGTTGACAGAGTTTGTGGACTTTTATTCCTCTTCAATCTTCTCTACATGAATAGTAGAAGGCTTATCATTGTAAATTCAGATTCTTCTCCCTTTGAAAGGAATATCTAGATGAGAATAATCTAGATAAAGGTAGCCTCCTAGCTTGGCAATGAATTCTCTTGACAAACACATACTAAAATATGGCTCAAAATAAACCACAACTACCTCCTAAATTACCATGATATGAGGCATACTATGTAGGACAATGGGGATATCCTTGATGATACCCACTATTTTAATGGGATTTATATCTAATTGCAAGACAACATGGCTACTCCTTGTATATTCCATATCCATGACTTCACAAAATGCCTTTGTCATGACAATTTTCATAGCACCAGAGTCATATGAATTAGGAAAATGCACAAATGCACGAACTTTGATTAGATTTGAAAATGCCAAGGTTACAACTTAATATAGCTTAGAAATAATCTAGAAATATACATGCAAGAAAATAGGAGAGAGAATAGGGAATAGGAAAAATAGAGAGGAAAAAGGAGGTTTAAACAAATCTGTCGTCCAGTTCCTTGCTGACCATTGCCTTGCCGACCACCTCATCTACTGTCCAGGTAAAGCTAAATAAAGGTAAAGTAAAAAAGATTTATTTTTACTTTAACTTCCAACATTATCCCCCTTAAAGTTGAGAGGTCTGACTATATAGTCTCTCAAATTTATATATTGAGCTTTAGCTATACCTTTGGTGAAGATATCTACAATATTATCCAAAGTGTTACAATGTTGAAGCTCAACTATTTGTTGTTCCACCATATCTCAAATGAAGTGATACTTCATATCAAAATGCTTTGATATGCTATGATGTACTAGATTGTATGCCAACTAAATGGCACTTATGTTATCACAATATAGTCGAGTTGGACCACTTTGACTTTCTCCAATCTCTTCAAGAACTTTTCTCAACCATAGGGCTTGAGTACTAGCATGAGTGATGGCTATATACTCAGCCTCAGTTGATGAAAATTCTACAACAGTTTATTTCTTTGAACTCCATGTAATTAGTCCTGATCCTAGACTAAAACAATTCCCTGATGTAGATTTCTTGTCATATATATTGCTGCCCCAATCACTGTAACTGAAGCCAACTAAATTTACAGACTTACATTTTTGGTAATGGATTCCAAAATCTAATGTACCTTTTACATATCTCAATATTCTTTTAGTGTAGATGCAACTCAAAAGGACTAGCCATAAACCTTGAGACTAGAGAAACAACATATTGAATATCTGACCTTGTGTTGGTGAGAAACATTAGACTCCCAACCATGCTTTTGTAAGTGGTCATGTCAACCTTTGATGCTCTGTCACTCAATTGGATCCCATGTCCAATTAGAGTTGCAACTGATTTGCACTGCTCCATGGCAAATTTCTTGATCATGTCTCGAGCATACTTGTGTTGACATATGAATATCCCTTTGTCTAATTGATGCACTTCCATGCCTAGGAAGTATCGTATTAGACCGATATCTTTCATCTCAAACTGCTTCATCATGGATTTTTTGAACTCCATATTCATTTTAGTGTTACTACCCATAAATATTAGATCATCCACATACAAACAAATTATGAGAATATCTACATCATTCTTTAGGTAGTACAAATTTGGTTCACTTTTGCTTCTTGTGAATCCATACTCATTGAAATAGCTATCAATGCATGAGTACCAAGCTCTTGGTGCTTGCTTGAGGCCATAAAGTGCTTTCTTCAATTTGTAAACAAGGTTCTCTTTTCCCAGTTCTTGGAAACCTTGAGGTTGTTGAACATACACCTCTTTTGTCAAGTATCTATTTAGAAAAGCACTCTTTACATCCATGTGTTGAACATTCTATATTTTATGGGCTGCTAAGGAAAGAACTGATCTGATTGACTCTTGTCTTGCAATAGGATCAAAGGTTTCCTCATAGTCAATTCCATATTTTTGAGTAAAACCTTTTGCTACTAATCTCGCCTTATGCCTCTAAATGCTTCCATCAACATTGTACTTGGTCTTGTAGACCCATTTAAATCCAACGCATTTTTTACCTTTGGGTAGCTTTACTAGCTCCCATGTATCATTATTTTTATAGAGGTGATTTCCTCTTTCATGGATTCTTGCCATATATTTTGATTAAATTCCTTCTCATAGGTAGTTGTCTCTAGCTTTGCACTAGTCAATAAAGCATAATTGAATTCATCTCCTCTAGGTTCTTGGGAGTCATCATCCCCATACAATTGCAAATTTTCAAGTTGTTGCAAAATTGTATTCATTTCACTAGCTTGGCTTCTAGTGAATCTTCACTGGAAATTTTGATCCAACATCTGAAAAGATGGATGATGTTGTAAAGTTCTTCTTCCTCTTGATGGAGATTCAATGTCCATTGGTGAAGAATTTACTGATCACTGTGGATAAAGGACTTAGAGTGGAAACTGATGTACTTGATGAAGTACTCCTACTTGGGCTTGGTGGGGGTGGTTTACCTTTCCCTTTTGTTGAAGACACTTGTTGTATTTGTGAAGAACTTACATCTTGGGACTCATCATTAATATAAATTCTTTGATGACCCCATTCTCCCCATTCATCAAAAATTACATCCCTGGAGAGTATTACTTTATGGGTCTTGGGATTGTAGAGTCTATAAACTTTTGTAGACTCACAATACCCTACAAATATACAAGCTTGACTTTTGGGATCAAGCTTCTTACTTTTCTCATCAGGAATGTGTGCATAAGCTAAAGAACCAAAAACTTTGAAATTCTTTACTATTGGCTTCTTTCTGTACCATCCTTCATAAGGAGTGATACCTTCTAAACTAGAAGTGGGACTCCTATTTAGAATATATACACTTGTTCTTACAGCATCAGCCCAATACATATTAGATAGATGCTTAGTCTAAAGCATCGTTCTTTCCATCTCAACTAGTGTGCGATTCTTTCTCTTAGCCACACCATTCTATTGTGGGGTATAGGCAGTGGTGAATTGCCTCTTGATCCCACTTGCTTTACAATATTTCATGAATTCATTTGAGTACTCACCTCCTCGATCTGTCTGAAGACACTTTACATAATTCTCACTCTGTTTCTCTACAGTATTTCTAAAATATATGAACCAATCAGATGCTTCATCTTTATGTTTCAAAAAATATATCCAAAGAATTCTACAGTAATCATCTATGAATGTGAGAAAATAAGAATTGTTGCCAAGACTCCTAGTCTGCATGGGACCACAAATGTCTTAATGCACTAACTGAAGTGGATAGTTGGCTTTCCATGCTTGGACTTTTAGAAAATTTGATCTGGAGTGCTTTCCCAAAGCACAACCTTCACAAAATTTCTTATGTTCATTAATTTTGGGAAGTCTAGTCACCATAGCTTGAGATGTCAAAAGTTTTAATCTAGCAGAATTAAGGTGACCAAATCTCAAGTGCCAAAGTACACTTGAATTAGTGATTGTGACATTTGCAATTTTGAATCCCCCTGGCTCACCAAATTTGAGAGGGAATAACCTGTTCTTGGTCATGGGGACCTAGGTGATGACATGATTACAATTATTTTTATCAAAAATAATACATTGTCCTTCATCAAAGACAAACTTGTAATTGTTCTCCATCATTTGTCCAACGCTGAGCAAATTGTGTTGGAGCTTTGGAGTGTAATAGATGTCACTCACTTTCTTGAGTCCTTCTTTGGTTGGAACCACCATGGCTCCAATGCCTTCTACTTGCAATGCATTTTTATCCCCTAATTTGATCTGGGATTTATAAGTGGAATCTAGAGTAGCAAACAAGTTTTCCTTGCCACTCATATGGTTAGAGCAACCAGTATCTAGAATCCATGTGTCATTGAGATTCTGATATGATTGTCCATATAACAAAAAAATATTAGAAGCATCTTCTTCTTCACCATAGTTGCCATACTGACTACTGCTACCTTGAGAAATTTTTGACCAGCAGTCACGAGCAAAGTGTCCTTGTTTTCCATAATTGAAGCAAGCTATTTTGGACTTGTTACTTCCTCGTCCTTGATTTCCACCTTGTCCTAAATTGCTGCCTTGATTCTGGTTGCCTCCTCGGTTCTGATTGCCTCCTCTACTGGAGTTGCCTCCTCTCGAGTTGCCTCCTCTAGAGTTGCCTCGGCCTCTACCTCTACCTCGTTGTTGTCCTCTGCCTCTGCCTCTTCCTTGTCCATGTCCTGTGGACTCATTACATGTGAAGGCTTTGTCATCACCTCCATAGCTCGTTGAAGGTGCTCCTTGTATTCTCTCCTCATGAGACATTAATGATCCTATTAAGGTATCAAAAGTGATAGTGGATAAGTCTTTGGATTATTCTATGATGATTGCTATGTGATTCCACTTAGGAAGAAGTGTTCTTAACACCTTCTTCACCACTGTTTCTAGTTTTGTGTCATCACCAAGAGTTTGCATCATATATAGTATGGCTTTAACTCACACGCATTAATCTCCCACTCTCTCTTATTCCTTTATCTTGAGATTCTCAAAATCTCTTTTCAATGTTTGAAGTCTGACTTGCTTCACTTTATTAGTTCCTTGGAAACCTTCTTGAAAGGCTTTCCATGCATCTTTGGCAGTTAAATATGATGCAATTCTAGGAAAGATACTTTTTTCTAATGTCGCTTGAAGATGATAAAGGGCAGAAGAGTTGTTCTTTTGTGCTTCTTTCATGGTCTTTTTATCGGCTGCACTTAATGTAGTCCAATCAGCAGGAGCTGTGTAACCGTCTTCTATGATGTCCCATAATCCTTTTCCTATGAGTAATGTCCACATTTTTATTGACCAGTACTCATAGTCATACCCATTGAATTCAGGAATAGGGATATTGTTGTTTGAGGCCATTACAATTAAGGAAATAGAAACTCACTTTTATTGACCTATTACAATAAAGAAAACTGCTTTATCAAATAAGAAAGAAAGAAGAGGAAATTACAAATTGAGATCAAGCCTTTCTTGACTCACCCTTTCATTGATAGCTTGATCTTCTTTGTGTGGTTCAACTATCTCTTGATTCATAAAATTGTCAGCTATCTGTTCTTCGTCGTCGCTGATAAATATTATCTCTAGTGATTCGGGTTCTAGAATTTCCACTGAATTACTATAGTGAGTATATTAAGATTCTTGTGGAGCAATTTCTATAGATTTGGACTTCTCAAATCTACTTTCGAAAGAGTCGTTGTCTGAGTCTGCCAGGTACCCTATGTCAGGATGTTGCTGGTGTGATATTACTGTGTTCTGCAACTGAGCAAAAACAATATGGAGTCCAAGTCTTCGCACATTCTCATCAAAATTTTCGGCATTGGTCCTCACTAAAATTTCACAGAGAGCATGATAACATCCACTTGATCTTATCATCTATTTACTATTACAAAAAAAATGCAAAATTTTGATTTTTTACAACTATTTCCTCTTAGGAAATGTTCCACTTGGAAAATCTCTCAGTTTTTTTTTTAAACCTTTTGGGCTTATTACATAAATTTCCTCTTAGGAAATGTTTGTCCAAAAATGCCCCTTTTTTAAATGTTGCAATTATTTTTTTTATTAATTATATTAATTAATAATGAAATAGAATATTAATTAAAAAAAAATTAATTAATATATATTTTTAAATTATTAATTAATCTTTTAATAAAATTTTATTTTAACGCAAAATAAAAAAAAATTTAAGACATGTGAATGGGTTTGAACTTGGAACCTCCCGTTCACAAGTAGGGCATCAATAACCACTTGAGCTACGAACTCAAATGAAAACAAAGGCAGGTGCTAAGCTTTTAACATGCAACTTAAGTCTATTTTGCAAAAATAATAAAGGGTCACGACGCTGGGTTTCGAACCCACGACCGACGGAGGGAGAAGGGACTATAGCCTGGCTCCTCGAGCCAGTCAGGCCACTGCGCTCGACATAAAGGCTTTTGAAAGCCTTTAATAAAATACTCATCTCCTTTATATTTTTTTTTTTTAAATCTTAGTCCCACATGCATTAGGGAAAGACCAAATTGAATTTTTTAAAAGAACACTCATGCGGAGTGTATTTTGATTTCCTTCAAGCAATCAGAAGCCTCCCTTTTGTCGAGAAAACCTCCAATCCCCCACTACCACGTCACACCCATGCACAGTGCCACATCACTCTGTCTGTCTCAATGCCATGTGTCATGCCCAGTCACGCTGTCAGCCTCCACATCACTTGCCATGTGTCATGCCTAGTCACACTACCACATCACCTTCTCGATCTGCATGTCCAGTATACTCTCCACCTCGAATATGCTGCTCTACGAGCCACTCCTTGATCTACATGTCCATCTCAAGAATTGTTTCCACTCCGCGTGTTCGGTATGCTCTCCACCTCGGATCTACTACTCTACGAGCCACTCCTTGATATATGTGTTCACCTCAAGAATCATGTTTGCTCTGCATGTCTGGTCTGCTGCACTCTGCTCCACCTAAAGAACTATGCCGATCTCCGCTCCACCTCGAGAATCATACCGCCAGCAATCTGCCTAGGTCCACCGCACTCCACCTTGGGAACCATACCACTAGTAATCTACCTGGGTCCACCACACTCCACCTCGAGATCCATGCATTATGGGCCACTCTTCGACCTCACCTTAAAATGCATGCACCTCCTCCAAAAAGCTTTGATACCAAATATGAATTAGGAAAATGCACAAATGCACGAACTTTGATTAGATTCGAAAATGCCAAGGTTACAACTTAATATAGCTTAGAAATAAGATAGAAATAGACATGCGATAAAATAGGAGAGAGAATAGGGAATAGGAAAAATAGGGAGGAAAATGAAGGTTTAAACAAATCTGTCGTCCAGTGCCTTGTCGACCATTGCCTTGTCGACCACCTCATCTGCTGTCCAGGTAAAGGTAAATAAAGGTAAAGTAAAAAAAGATTTATTTTTACTTTAACTTCCAACAAGTCAATCATGCAATTGTGCATGATCCAACCCTCCATCCTAAGAGACAAATAGAAAGGGAGTGGTCTATTCTTTCCAGTGGCTGAAGTAGTTAATATTTGAGAAAAAACTATCTGAGTAGGATTCTTCCCATTATATTTCACAAACTTCAACTATTCTTGTAACAGGTCAACTTGCCCAGGTAACTGCAATGCATTATAAAGACTAACCTTGGTTGGAATCTTCTTCAATTCCTTGACAATGTTGTATGTGGATGTACCAAACTCCATATTTTCATTAGTGACCTCGTATTTGCTTCAATATTGTTGTGTGGCTTTTACTCTCAAATTTTAGTCAAATATAGGTACTTGAGTTTTTCTCTGGCTTGTTTCTCTGTTTTAGCTCTTGTTTGCAAAGTTGAGGCTTTTTATTGCAATATTTCTTTCACTCGCTGAGGCAAAAGATCTTTTAACAAGACATGTGCATCTAGATTTGGTGCTTGAATGGGTTCTTTCACTTGTACTTATTTCTTCTCATTTTGCATCTTTGGGTTAGTAGGTACCTTTAGTGGTTCCATATTATCTAGATCTACAGTGACTGTATTTCTCCTAGCTCTTATGAGAACTAAGACTTGTTCTTTAGAGGGAACCATGAAGTTGTGATCCACCTCGGTAATCATGTTAACCTGAACTCCAAAATAGATTATGGCTAGTGTTTGCACATATTTCAAATGAACCATGCAAGTATCCTCATTGTGTGGATCGTTACAGGTAGAGCACTAGTATGTTTTGTCTGCTACACCAGCTTCTTCATTTGCCAATACAGTTTGGTTCCTCTCAGACACCTTACTAGTCTAAGCTTCTTTATCTCTAGTAATCGATGGAGGTTGAAATATCCTGGGTTGGAAATATATCTTGGCCTATTTTATTTCAATAACTATAATATTATTACCCATTTCTATTATGGATGAATTCATGGACTGCAATTATTTCAATACCTTCTCTTGTGAATCAAGATTTGAGGGTGTTGGGGAAGTTTGTAATGGGAGTGTTATAGGTATAGATGGCATTTCTAGGAGTGGTATTGGTGCTGAAAATTATGGAATAGCTGGAAAAGGTAATTTTGGGATAACTAGGGCAGGGAGTTGGGGAAATGGAATGGGCACGATTTGAGGTGCACGTGAGCTCCATGATGGAATGGGATACATGGAAGGCATAGGTTGTGAAAATGAACCAGAATACAAATGTTATGGAAGGTAGTATGGATATTATTACCTTCGAGGGAATATTACCTATGGTGATCAAGTTTGCCTTAGCCTTCTGTACTTGCGTGTATAGATCTGGGAATGTATTTACATTCGCCTACTGGATAGCAATGTCAATATCAGTTTTCAAGGCTCTAATATAATAAAATATAGTTTGCTTATGAGTGGGATGAAGGCCATCAGGAAATCTCTACCAGCTTCAGGCGAACCTAACATTGAAGTCCACTATATCCTCATAAAGATGTCTTTGAATAATTGTAAATTGATGCAGTAAGTAAAATGGATCAGCTTTTTTATGAAATTTCTTTATTAGTAATTCTGCCAACTGATCCTATGTGGTGATAGTGGTTGGAAAAAAATACCGATACTAGTATAACAACTTCCTTCTAAGTGATAACACCGATAAACTTACCATAATATCTTCATCTGCAATGCCATGGATCATCACCAAAGAAGCCACATCTTGGATATGCTCATATACAGTATTACCAGTACCATCATCGGTTGGCAAGGCCTTAGATGCTTCTTGGGGAACTGTATTTTGTGCTTATAAATTTAGGGCTCCTAAACTATTCCATGCTAGGAACAATATTTATGGATGTGGCTACTATGGCAAAGGATTCTAGGCCATATGGACTGGTGTGTGTGCTTGAGGAGGTGGAACGCTAGTAGCAGTACTAGTTGGACTTGAAGGAATGGAAAATACACTAGCTATTTGTGAGGATGTTATGGATGATGTATGTGGTGGGGTGACTAACCTAGGGTGTTCACCTAATTTTTGGGTGTCAAGTTCAAAAAAATCAATAGGGTTTTCAAAAATTTTGGCCTTCAATCTTGTGATCATGAAGTACAACTTTCGTTGTCTCCATGTTTGGAGACCTCTAGGTAGTGCTGAGTTGCCAAATGTTTTAATTGTACAACATGAAGGTGAACATCAAACCTTAATACTATTGAAATTGGAACTTTTAGGGTCCCACCGAGTGTGCCAAAAACTATTGGTCATGAATCTACCTAAGTACAAAGTATTATCACTTGTGCACACTAGACTTGGAAAACATTGAAAGGTTGAGGGAAAGAGAAAATTCCTTCGGGCCGATCTCTAGAGAGGGTTGGCTCCCTTACTAATATAATTTGGTTTAAAGCTTAGGGTAATAGGAAATAAATGAGAAATGATAGAAATATATGGAAATATGGTTGTAAGATGGATGTTGCGGGCCAAATTTGATCCTATTTTGTCACTTGCCCATGAATTTAAATTGTCAACCTAGGGAGCTTCGTAAAATTTAGAAGTGTCTCATACAAGATCACTAGAATACCCACTTTGAGATGAGTCTAATTAATTCTATCATTGTGGGGCTTTAAAAGATCGACAATCATTCATCCACACCACAATAATTTATGTATGAATAATTAAATCCCTAGAAAGTAAATATTCATATGTGCATAATTAATTAGACATGAAAGTAAGTTCACTACAACAATGAAAATAATAGTACAGAAAGCAAACCTATGAAAGCAAAAAATTAATCTAAGAAAACACAAGTAAAAGGGAAGGAATACTAGCTTGGAGTGGGCCCAGGCTCTAGCAGCTCCCTTCCAGCTAAACACACGATTAAGAACTCTCAAAATTTATTATGATTGCAGAATAATTAATACAATACTTCTATCTCCTCATAATGATAAATAAATTTTGGATATTCTAGATATCTATCAGAGAGGTTTGTGTGTTTTTATATAGCACACACATAGATATTATGTTACAAGGAAGTTACAATAGTAGTTTAGTCCAAACTTGTATCGCTCCAAATTTTTCGCACCCCTACCTTCAGGCTATTGGATCCGCGCCCGGAAGGAGGATGGAAAAAGGATGGTGCGGTACCTCGGACAAGAGGACTTTGCGAAGGTCCCGCCTCTCAAGGGAGGTGCATTTTGGTGATTTTTCGACGGATGGTGGGTTCACCAGGAAACATTTGATGGCAATTTCCATGCCTAGGTTTTGGGAATGAGTTTTGATGAGTTTATTTTATTTTTAAACATTCATCCTAGGTTTGGCCGAATGATTCTAGCTTAAACTACATGAAAATGCAATTTAAATGCATACAGCAAACAGAAAGGAAAACGGAAACAGAGAATTTGCAGGAGGCCAATGAAGATTACCTGATCCGGAAGTCTGATGGAGTTTTTGAAGCTTGAAGCAGTCTGGATCGTCTGCAATTCAACAAAATCGCCTTCAATTTGATAAAATCGTCTAAACTGATAGGATCGTCTGCAATCTGACGAATTCGTCAGACGAATTCATTAGAGACCTGCAAAACAGCAAACAGATACGAAATACAAGAAATTCTATTTTGCAAACAGGGGCAAACTATATGAAACAGTAATATGAGTGTTGAACAATATACAAGAACATAAGTAAATGCAAATCACTGTGTTTAGATAGTAGAATATGATCTTAATATGCAAACTAGAAAAAATGGGTGAACTCCAGATGCAATATAGTATAAAAACTAAATAAACAATCTAATTTATAGCATAAAATGATAGATAAAATAGACAGAAGAGCAAACTCCAGGCACTGATTTCCTCGATGTGTGTTGCAGTCGAAATTGTCTCGCATCAGTACGAGATCGTCTCGAATTTGACGAGATCACCTCCGACCTTGACAGGTTCGTCGGCTACGATAGGTGCTGGCTCCGGCTAAAAACCAGTGATGTACCTGCAATGAAATGACTATAGGACTAATGCAAAATATGAATTACGATGTTTTAGAGCATAAGGGTTCAATTTGCATAAAAATTCAGCCAGGGGTTGGGGAGGGAAAAGTCTTAGAGTTAAATAGGCATAGGATAGTTGTTGGGAGGTTCGAGATCATCCCAATTTGGGAGATCTCCAACGGGGGAAGGGTCCCAATGGCATAGACACACTTCTGCCCACATTGGAGACCCGTTGGAATGGATTCCAACTATGCAAATTCAGTTTTGTGACGAAATCGTCTGGACGTTCTAGTCCAGACGAAATCGTCAAATCTGGGGCAATATCATCTGATCAAAGACGATATCGTCAAACGGTCAAAAAAACTGCTAAAAATGGCACAGAAAATGAGGAAACGGGTTTCTCGACAGTTAACGGGCGGTTTGGGAGGTTAAATTTGAATTTAAATTTATTTACTAAGGTGAATGTAATTATTCCAATTTTACTGCGCCAATTTTAGGGTGCTACATTTTGCCCCCTCTTTAGCGAATTTTCTGAAGAAAATGCGTTAAAGATGAGTTCTTCTTGATCTATGAGAAAGAAAAAAATTATACCCAAATCGAACGACAGCTTACTATGGTGCCCCCTCCGTGTTTTTACCCAAATCGAACGTTTGCGGTAAAAACACGGAAAAGCAAAAATTATTGTTGAATTATTTTGAATAAAATTAAGAAAAATAGGGTAAAACCCTAATTCATTGTTACTATTCATTTTACTATTTTTAGAGCTCTGGAGAAAAAATGGTAGAGACAAGCGCACAGATCGGTAGAGGTCTGTCGCGGTCTACAGGTAAGGGTTTAAACTTAGTTTAGATTGATTTAATTTGAATTTACATGCTTGGTAAATAGATTTTAAGATGAATTTTGAGCATCGCGGCCATTTTTGGCCCTCGACGTTGTCTGGACGAAATCGTCCCTAGTTCGACGAAATCGTATCAAGTTCGTCAATTTCACCCAAGGGCGAAATCGACGAAAAGGGGATGATTTCGTCAAATTAGAGACGATTTCGACACGCGAAATCGGAGACGATTTTGCTCAAATTTTAGACGATATCGGCCAATAGTGGGCGATATCATCAATTGCAAAATTTTGATCTTTAATTTGCATTATTGATTGCTAAAATTGTTATTAATGATTGTTTATTGTTTTGGTTGCAAAGATTATTACTAAAGAGCAGAGAGTGGAAATATGGAGGATTAAAAGATGACTTGGCCGCTCTGACATAGGCAGAGCGAGATCATCTGGCACAAGCCGGCTTACTACATGTGGCAGAGATGCCACAAGTTTCTACTAACATGGGGCTACTGACGGCCCTAGCAGAGAGGTGGTACCCGGGCTCTTCATGCTTTCGGTTACCGACAGGGGAGATGACTCCCACACTAGAGGATGTATGGAGGATTCTTAGAATCCCCATACAAGGGAGGATGATCACACCTACGGCCAATCAGGGCCACGTGATGGGACGACTCTGCGGTGACCCGAGCTTCGCCCTGGAGAAGGGCAGAGTGAACATCGAGGCACTGCGCCAGATGCCTGGGGCATCTACACTGACACAAGTTTTGGCTGGGGTGGTTGGTGGACTTTTGCTGTGCCACCAGAGCGGATGCAGGGTACCATGGATGCTGGCAGATGTGATATGCGACATGCATGACCATGGCTACAAATTTTCTTGGGGCAACTTTGTTCTATGCCGATTATATAGGATCCTGCATGGGGTCGTATACAAGGGCGGCCGATGTCTGGTTATGACATCGCTCCTACAAGTTTGGTGTTGGAAGCACATTGCGGTGCAAAGGCTGGTAGGGCTTCCACTGATAGGGGTTGACGGAGAGAGGCCCCGAGTCTTCTACTGGTGGCTCCAGAGAGGGGCACAGCGACGGATCGACCTACCGGTGTCCCGAAGACTATTGGATGACTTGGTCCCAGACCAGATCACTTGGAGGCCATGGAGAGAGCATCCAGGGTGGCCAGAGGATGGACAGGAGCTGGCTCACATCAGGTGAGTCTGCTGGCTATGGATGGAGAGGGGAGAGGTGGAGCTCCACCGCTATGACCGAGTTTTGTGATAGTTCGGTCTACAGTAGGGGATTCCATCTCTCAGGGATTATGAGTTTTCCCTGACTATCTGGGATAACACCACAGTTAGCAGGGCTCCATATATGTAGTGATTATGGAGTCAGGACACGGATGATGCCCCCATTCAGCTAGTGGATGGGGACGACGCAGGTGTAGCCGATGGCTACGATGCCTGGTACGTAGGCATCCGCCCTCCTTGGATGATGAGGGCTCAGGGATCGATCCATGTAGTTGTGTGTCGGATAGGGATGTGGCACCAGGCGGTGGTAGAGGCAGCCCGGGGTCGTGGTAGAGGAGAGCAGAGGAGGCCACAGGCACAGGATAGGTCACGGCAGAGGGAGAGGGAGAGGAGGGAGGCGAGACCCCCATCTCCATAGAGGCCACCATCCCCTAATAAGGGCAAGGGTTTGGACATTGGAGAGAGTAGCGAGATGTCTACTCTCTAGGCAGAGAGAGATCATCTGCGAGCTCAGGTGCAGACGTTACAAGATGCAGCTGCATAGCACCAGGCTGAGGTGTCGTAGCTACGAGACGAGAATGCTCATCTCAGGGCATGAGGCAGAGGGGTAAGCACTCAGGAGCTGCTATGGTCAGTTTCTCAGACCGCATTCTATCAGGCACTATACTACCAGGCAGTGCCAGAGGGCCAGAGGGTACAGCTGCCACCTACCATAGTAGATCCTATCAGGACAGGGTCGACGAGGAGCTCATCCCGGTCGATGATGAGGACTCGCAGTACCACACACACTGCGATGGGACCACCTCGTCCTCTATAGGGCAGGGGAGGAGATGAGGCCGAGAGCTTTAGAGGCTCTCGAGGCTAGAGGGCGGGATATTGCCACTGATATTGTATTATACTTGTATTGATAGAGGATTGAGTATGCCAAGATACAGATTATGGCATACCAATCTAATTTTGATGATGTATATATTCTATTGATATATATAGATGAGATATTTTTGATCATATGACTTTTCTTATGTGATGCTTATGATGCTTTTTATGTTTGATTGATTGATTGAGTTGATTGATGAAATGATTTTATTGATGAGTCATGTAATTATGTTGTTTTGGAAAAAATTATAACTTGGATGTCATGCTTTAAATATTTTAAATGAAATAATTTGATGTAACAAATTGATTGGTTGTGATGAAATGTGATAAAAATAAAAAGAGATTTCTAACAATAATTTCAAAGGACATTGTCGCTATTATAGACCATTTCATGGAGTCGCTGCTCACTCGGTCATCAAGCTAGTCCCAGGATAGAAATATTGTTAAAAGAAAAGAGTGCTTAAGAGACTGTCTTAAGACTTTGTTGTGATGATGCAACTGATGATGATGATGATGGTTTGTTTTTAGATTTCCATGAAAATATTATGCATGAAATATTGTAAAATGATTTTTGCTAGGCATAAATTCCTAAGTGTGATAAAAATTGTTGAATAATTCCTTAAGAATTATACCATCATGGCAAAATGCAAAGGTTGACATAATGATATGAAATAATAAAAATGTGTTTGCTTTTGAAAAGCATAATTGGTGTAATAAAATGAAGTCATATGGTTTTTATGAATTTTGATAAATTGGGAAAAAAATATTGTTACAATGGTTTGCGCTAGGCATAGAATATGTAGGTATAGACTTATACCATCATCGCGAAGATCAAAGAAAATAGATAGTTTTATTACATGATTGATTTTTAATGAAAAGAAAAGATGAAAATGAGGACTTGCGCTAAGCATAAAATTCCAATTTTGGTTTTGGAATTATACCATCGTTGCGAAAGTTGATAAGATATATATGATATGTTGTTAAATAATTGTACTTGATTATTCCAAACAAGTTGCAAAATAATATTTCAAAGTATTTTGAAGACAAAAATTAGATTTATAAGGAATCCCATGTGCATAAGTGAATTCATTGCCAATATTGATTTATCATAATGATAGACAAAATCTCTCAAATACAAATGTGTGTGCAATTGTATGGTTCAGTTACCAGTTTTGAGCAAGATACTATGATACAAGTGATTTGAATAAACCAACTAAGTGTTCATTAACCATGATGTAGATGCATATAACCACACTAGGCTACTATGTAGATCGGATTATCAGGAGCTAGCTAATCCATAAGCAGACAGAGGTCTGTACAAAAGAAGGTCGCTAATGTGACAGACATATCGCCACGCTAGGAGTTACCCAAGGCCAAGCAGGTTGGGCACAAACCACCTGTTATGGGGCTTACCTCACGGCTTTCGAATAATTGAGAATTCCGGGATTCAAGCTCATTCACCCTTCTTTTCTTTTCAAAGGGTAGGGAAAGGGATTTTATTGCTTTTCTTGCTTTCTTTTGAAATTTGCTTATTTTTCTTTTTGTATTTCTTTTGCTTGATAATGCTTGGAACATTGCTGACATAACATTTTTCTTTTCTCTTTTTCTAGGGATACTTGCTCAGATTAGCTATAGAGCAAGGGATTTTTATTCTGGGTAGGGGTGAGCTTGTCCTTTTGCCAATTCTCAAAGATTCTAGACCATGTGCATGATAGGATAGCAAGGGAAACTTTTCACTCAAGAAATCAGTTCTACTATGTAGCAAAACATGGAAATTACAAATATAATCATTTTATTGTGAAAAGATGTGCTTGGTTTAAGTAAATACCAAGATCAATTCTCTATGCTCAAACTTTATTTAATGGAATTTTGTGAACTTTGATATAAGAGAGATTAGTAATCATGCCAGATAAAATCAAGATATTTATTGTGTGAGTGTGCAAGTGAGGGATGCCAAATAAATGGTAGTTTTATCCAAAATAAGTTGAAACATATAACTGCAATAATTGTAAGAAAATAATGATTTTGAGAAAGTTTTGAGAATGTTGACTCTCTCTTTATTCTGTATATTGTTTTGGTTTCGAAAGAGTCAAGCATATAGCTGTTTTTGGATTTTTATGTTGATTTTTGTTTTAAAGCAAAAGGAACTTTACAAAATAAATGCAATAAATATTTTTGAAGATTTTTGAATATTTTATGAATTTTTTTGAGGTTTTTGAATAAATTGAAAGAAATACAAGATAATGATTTTGAACAAATATATACATGGATGAAATAATCAAATTTATGCATAATAACGTTTGAGATGTAAAATATTCATGGGTTCTTTAAGTTCTTTACCATCTAAGGTAGACAATTTATATGCTCCTGATTCAAATTTTGCAGTAATGATGTATGGTCCGAGCCAGTTGGGCTCAAATTTACCTTTAAGTTCTTTGGTTGCATTTGTATATATATTTTTTTTTGATTTTGAGGATTTTGATTTTTTTGTATTTTGATTTTAATTTATGAATTGAAATTGGGGGTATATACAAGATGATCTATATACACTATACAAGGTTATTTGAGTATAGCATGTCTAAGGTTGCTTCAAAATCAAAGGAGGTTTTGAAGGATAATCTGGTTGAGGTGAAGGTAAGAATAGAAGGTGATGAATAAAAGGTAGTGATAACAAAAGCTTTGTTATAATGTAGAATAATGTAGAAAAATATTTGGCTTTTATATGTGTAAAATTGATTATATTAAAAAATAAAATGTAAGAAGGATAGGAAAGTTCTTCATTCTTATCACTATATTCCAAATATTGATAAGATAGAGAAAGTATATGTGAAAGATATGCATGGATGTTATTTGGTAAACAAATATGATCATATATGGATAAAAAAAAGTGATGGATAGAAGAGAAATATATAGAACTTGATGTTTCAACCATTAAATATTCTTCAAATGGTGTTGGGTCACCATGTATGGTAACAATTTTATTTACAATTTCAAACTTCAAACATTGGTGAAGAGTGGAAGGGACAACTCTCATCGTATGAATCCAAGGACTCTGGAGAAATAGGTTGTAAGGTGAAGGGCAATATGCCACATAAAACAGAGTATCCAGGATCTTGGATCCAATATTGAGGGGAAAAATTATAGTACCTTGAGCTTCTTGAATTTCATTGTTAAAAGATTTTATAATAAAATTTGATTTATAAATATCTTCTTCCTTTATTTTGAGTTTTTGGAATAATTGATAAGTGCATAAATTAAGAGAGGAGTCATTATCTGTCATGATAGTTTTAACAAGTGTTTCTTTACTAGATCCTGTAATGTAAAGATAGTAGTCTTCTTGTGGAGTAGAGGAAGGAATCTCCTCATCATAGAATGAAATATGGTTAACCTCAAGAGGGTTTACACCATTAATTATGTTCTTAGAGAAAATATGATGAGGAACAAATTGTTGGCTAGGTATTTTGAACAAAATTTCCTTGTGATAAATTTGTAATACTTCTAAAATGGATATCTTTGTTTGAGAATTAATCACTTGTTGTTGGCTATCAAAGTGGATTTCAGATTGAGATTTTGATTCTAAATATGAGCTTTCTATGTTTACATTCCATTTTGGATCATTCTCTAGAGTCAAATATAGTTTTGAAGGTTGGTCAAATGAGCAATCCATATCTTGAATATCTGATTGAGTTGATTGAACTTGAGGTTGCTCATTTATAGTTTTTGTTACAACATCAATAATATCATCATGATGGGACACATTAACATGCAATATTTGATTGGTTTCCTGTTGTTGATAATTGAATAGGGGTTCTTGGGAGATCTCCATGTCTTGATTGATTATTGGTATTTGTTGTGTAGGAGTTTGATTATTTACTGGAGATTTATCATCAGTTGTTTATTGTAATTCCTTTATATTAAAAAGACCCTTATCAATCAAATCTTGAATTGCACATCTTAAATTTTTACAATTTTGTGTCATATGTCCATCTACTCTATGATATTCACAATGTAACTCAGGTTTAAACCAATCTGATGTGGTATCAGGTTGTCTTATGGAAGGAAGTTCAATCCTATTTGTATCAAATAAATGCTTGAGAATTATATCCATTGGTTGATTGAGCTTAGTAAATTTACGTGATGAAGGTTTTTGAGATGTTTTTGATAAATGCCTTAGGAATTTCGTCATAAAAGGACCTAATGGTTTCTCACCTCTACTTTCTTTATTATGGGTGGAATGATGACAGGAAGATTGCGATGTAGGAGGTGAGTGCACGGTAGAATTGGAAGAATAAGTATTTTGTTGTTGAAATGGATGTGTTGTATTGAGAGAAGAATATTGCAAAGGTGGAGGAGGATTATATGTGGATTGATAGACATAATATGGATATATGGGAGAATAGATAATATCGTTATGAAGAGGATTGGCAAAGGGATTGTCCTGTTGGGTTATGGATGAAAAATAAGAAGAGTGTGATGGAGGTGATGTTGAATAGGGATGAGGTTGATCATAATCAACAAATGTATTTGCTGAATTCTTCCAACATTACTGATGGACTCATATTGATTTGAGTAAAAAATCATGGTTTCTTTAGTACTTCTAAAAGTAATATTTAGCATCTACTATTTAGGATTGAATATAAAACATACAAACTTGAAATGATGATTTTGTTATATTTTTTTTTTTTGCACACATATATATTTTTTTGTTTTTGTTTTCAAAAGGTTATGATGCATTCACGTCGGGTTCACCAAAATGTATCGCTCCAAATTTTTCGCACCCCTACCTTCAGGCTATTGGATCCGCGCCCAGAAGGAGGATGGGAAAAGGATGGTGCGGTACCTCGGATGAGAGGACTTTGTGAAGGTCCCACCTCTCAAGGGAGGTGCATTTTGGTTATTTTTTGACAGATGGTGGGTTCACCAGGAAACATTTGACGATAGTTTCCACGCCTAGGTTTTGGGAATGAGTTTTTATGAGTTCGTTTTATTTTTAAACATTCATCCTAGGTTTGGCCGAATGATTCTAGCTTAAACTACATGAAAATGCAATTTAAATGCATACAGCAAACAGAAAGGAAAAAAACGAGAGAATTTGGCAGGAGGCCAATGAAGATTACCCGATCCGGAAGTCCGATGGAGTTTCGAAGCTTGAAGCAGTTTGGATCATCTGCAATTCAACAGAATCGCCTTCAATTTGATAAAATCATCTAAACTGACAGGATCGTCTGCAATCTGACGAATTCGTCAGACAAATTCATCAGAGACCTGCAAAACAGCAAATAGATACGAAATACAAGAAATTTTATTTTGCAAACAGGGGCAAACTATATGAAACAGTAATATGAGTGTTGAAAAATATACAAGAATAGAAGTAAATGCAAATCACTGTGTTTAGATAGCAGAATATGATCTTAATATGCAAACTAGACAAAATGGGTGAACTCCAGATGCAATATAGTATAAAAATTGAATAAACAGTCTAATTTATAGCATAAAATGATAGATAAAATAGACAGAAGAGCAAACTCCAGGTACTGATTGCCTCGATGAGTGCTGCAGTCGAAATCGTCTCACACCAGTATGAGATCGTCTCGAATTTGACGAGATCGCCTCCGACCTTGACAGGTTCATCGGCTGTGATAGGTGCTGGCTCCGACTGAAAACTAGTGATGTACTTGCAATGAAATGACTATAGGACTAATGCAAAATATGAATTACGATGTTTTAGAGCATAAGGGTTCAATTTGCATAAAAATTCAGCCAAGGGTTGGGGAGGGAAAAGTCTTAGAGTTAAATAGGCATAGGATAGTTGTTGGGAGGTTGGAGATCATCCCAATTTGGGAGATCTCCAACGGGGGAAGGGTCCCAATGGCGCAGACACGCTTCTACCTGGATTGGAGACCCGTTGGAATGGATTCCAACTATGCAAATTTATTTTTGTGACAAAATCGTCTGGACGTTCTAGTCCAGACGAAATCGTCAAATCTGGGGCGATATCGTCTGATCGGAGATGATATCGTCAAACGGTCAAAACAACTGCTAAAAATGGCACGAAAAATGAGGAAACGGGTTTCTCGACGGTTAACGGGCGGTTTGGGAGGTTAAATTTGAATTTAAATTTATTTACTAAGGTGAATGTAATTATTCCAATTTTACTGCGCCAATTTTAGGGTGCTACAAGACTAAACTAGGACACTCTGGTAAACGCAATCGACATCTACTAAAAAAATGGATTGTTCCTAATGGTGGTATGTTCATTGATTGGTTTGAGTTGCTTGAGCTAGAGTATGCTTCACCTAGAGTAGGTAAGACATTCCCGTTTGTTGGTGTAATTTCTAAAATTGTCTTGTGTGACATGGAACTGGAACTACACCGGTCAACACTACCCACGTCGCTTTATTTGGTCAACTGGCGATGAATGGAGGTACCTTCTCTGTGAGTAAGGTGCCTACTAAGGTCGAGCGCATTCTTCATGCGAAAGGAACCTACTGATGTTGGGCACCTTCTTTATGCAAAAGGTGTCTTTCCTTGCATGGGGCTCCTTCCTTATGCGGAAGGTGCCTAAGTATGTCAGGCGCCTTCTTTATACGAAAGGTGCCTACCTTTTGTGGGTGCCTTCCTTGAAGAGGAAGGCGCCTACCTTCTCTTGGCCCCTTCCTTGAATAGGAAGGTGCCTACTCACCATGCCTTGATCCCAAAAGAAACAGAGTGCCAGGTCCATGAAGGACCTCGACTGATCCAAATCTGTCAAAACCAACTACATTTCCACAAAAAACACACTAAAACATACAAATTAGATAACACACAATTCTATTAAATAATTATATAATAATTCATAAAAGTACATAGTTCCTATTATATTGTTGCATAATAATCAATGAAACTCATACAAAATATGATCATTTCTAAGGCTCATCATCCCCCCATTTCCTAACATATGCCATGCCCTTGTGGCATCAAACTACAGGTAGCCCTTCATACCCCTCATCGTCATTATTTTCCTATAGATTTGGTTGTACCTACAGTCGATGATTGCTTTTTCTGGGGATCGGCATCAAGAGGTGTGGTCTTTCTTTTCCTACATGGAACTATGGTGTTGAGACGACCAACTTCTATTTTTTTGCCTCTGCTCAATCTAAAAACTGTACATGATTAGCGTGCATGTGGGAATATTTCCCTATCATGTGAAGAATCGAGCAATCTAGTCGAACATCTTCCACAAATTTATTGAAAGTCTACTTTTTGGAATCCCTTCCTTCTCTATCTGCACACTTTCTCCCTCCAACAATAATTTAGCATACTATTTCAACGTACCGCCCTTGTATATGCTCTCGCCTGTGAGAGGCAAGTCGGTCACCTGGGAGATGCATTCTAGGGTGACCGAAATATCCCTTCTATGCACTTGAGCTGTGTCCCCTCTCAAGGAGGTAAAAAATTCCTTGGCTGCCTCTATATCCTAGTTTAGATAAACCAGGGTATAGTAATCGAGCCATCCCTCGACTTCAAACTGAGTCTTGATCGCCCCCCTAATCCCTTCCATGTCACTTGGCTCATTTTTATTAACGTTGTGGTTCTTTGATCGTCCTCCCATGGCACCTTACTTAATCACTCCTCTATTTTCCTACTCTACCTTCTAAGGAATGTGCCTTCTTATAAGGAATGTTCCTAACCCTAGCATTCAATTTTAGGGTTGACAAGGTACGCCTATCGAGCTATAATGTTGGCATGATATTTCAGCCATGGGGGGTGCATGATTTTTATGGTGGTGCTATTTTTCAGTATTGCATAGTTCATGAAAAATTATATAAAAATTTAATTATAATTATGCACATACCTGATTGGATGCTTTGTGTATCATGGAAAATAGTGATTCATCTGCTTGTGACATAGAGGATGGGTATTTTACATGTGCAAATTACGTTGGACTTCATTGTTGTGTTGTTCGAGGTTTGATGCTGAAGACAGACTCCTGATTGGCTTGAAAACTATCTGTCCATCATCTTTGGGGTATGCACAAGGATCCCGCCTCATAACTCTGCATGATTTTTGATCAAGGAAGATTTCCATCATGTGGGGTGATGGTGGTAATCTGGTGTTGCCCAATCGTGTGTTGATCTCATTTGAAATGAGGTGCACATGAAATCAAAGTGTCAGTTGTCCTCGAAAGGCGCTTTTGGTGCCTTCCCTAGGTAGAAGGTGCTTTTAATTAACAGTGCCTTCCTACTATGAAAGGCGCTCAAGAAGAACGACACCTTCCTATTATGAAAGGTGCTTTTGAAGAACGACGTCTTCCTACTGTAGAAGGCACTTTTGAAGAACGATGCCTTCCTACTAGGAAATGTGCTTTTGAAAGAACAGTTCCTTCCTGCTGTGGAAGTTGCTTTGAATGGATGTGCCTTCCTAGAGTGGAAGGCACCTTGATCATAATTTTCTTTTTTCGTGGTGCCTTCATGATATAGAAGGCGCCTTCTCAAATTTTTTATTTTTTTTTAGGAACCCTCGATGGATGCCTTCTTTATAAGGAAGGTGCCTTATTTTAGTTGGACGCCTTATCTATAAGTAAGACACCTTATTTTAGTTGGGTGCATTCTTTATAAGGAAGGTGCCTTATTTTCGTGGGGTGCCTTCTTTATAAGGAATGCGCCTTGCCTCCAGCATGATACCTTCTTCATGATGGGAAACATACACCTCAATTAGGCACCTTCTTCTAGGAGGAAGGCACCATTCCTTAAGTGGAGAGTCTTCTTTGGAGGTGAAGGCTTTCTACAAGGAATTTTTCTTAGTAGCCACATCGTGATCATCTAGGCAAGGGTGATTAAGCCTCATCATACTTACTTCATGCTGCCCCAGCATCTTCCTGTCGGGCCTGGCATGTGATTTTTCCCCTAGAGAGGATTTTGTTGCCATCCCCAAGCTTGAATAGATGTTGCTTCTGAACTATATGCACAGGTGGTGGGATGTTGAGCCGATTCAGGTCTGGTTTCCTAGATACCTATTTTTTCGTGTTGTTAGGCCCTTCACCTGCAAAAAGCAAAAAAAAAAAAAGAAAAATACAAGTTGTTAGACATATTTTATGCTTGTTCGATCTTGAACTCAGGATGCCTGGATCTTGCATACAGGAGTCATCCCTCCTAAACACACCGTAAGAAATAAAAAAATCTAAACTAACTAATTTTGGTGGACACCTTTGTGTCCACCGTTCTATTTGTTGAAAGTTTCAAGGATGGGGTCTCCCCCATGCCTGCTCTGGACTCCACCAGTAAATTCTTGAACGTGTTGTAGGGCCAATTCAGTGGCCATTAACTGTCAATAAAAATTTGTTACCGTCAATGGTCCTAACATGCACAACACTATTCTTGATGAGTTCTACCACCTCATACGGTCCCATCCACATCTGCATTAATTTTCCCTTCCATTATTGGAACCTAGAATCATACAACAACACCCATTCTCCCTCCTGGAACTACTTTAGCTTAATGTGACAATCATGCCACTATTTTATTTGCTTTTGTATGATCTTCATTCTTTGTAAAGCATCCATTTAGATTTCGTCCAACTGATTCAGCTGTCAAACTCTTTCTTTTTGAGCTTCTTCCAAGCTCAAATTTAATTCTAAAGTAGTTCTCAATGTCTTAATCTCTAACTCGATGGGCATCATTGCACTCTTCCCATAGACCAGCTGGAAGGGTGTGAAGCCTGTGGTGGATTTCCATGTGGTGTTATATGCCCATACTACCTTCGGTAGCCGTGTAGCCCAATATTTTCTATGTTGATGCACAATTTTTGTTAGGATGTTCTCAATCTCTCTATTCATCACTTCCACTTGCCTGTTTTCCTGCGGGTGGTAGGGTGTAGTCTTGTTGTGTCGAATTATATATTGCTTCATCAACTCCTTGATCAACTTGGAGGTAAATTGAGGTCCATGGTCTGTTGTTATATCTCTGGGGACCCCGAATCATGTAAAAATATGGGCAAATAAGAAATCAACGACTTTTATTTCCTTCAAATCTCTTAATGCTTGAACCTCCACCCACTTGGTGATGTAGTTTATATAGACTAAAACAAATCTCATTCCTATCAAAGGTGTATTAATTGGACCCATAAAATCCATACCCCACTTATCGAAGGGCTCCAGGTTCACTTGAGGTTGAAGGGGCATTTCATCCTGATGGGTTGGTCTACCCATTCTTTGGCATTCATCGCACTTGTTGGTTTTGGAGGCCACATATTTAAATAGAGTGGGCCAAAAGTATGTAGCCTATAGGATTTTATAAGTAGTCCATTTTCCCATAAAGTGTCTCCCACATGGTTCATCATGACAAGCTTTGAGTATATTTGAGAACTATTCTGCTACACATCTCCTTATAATCTGATCACGTCCTTTTTTAAATAGGAGGCTATCGACCCATAGAAAGGAAGCGCTCTTATCTATTACCACCTGATTTTCTTATGAGGAGAGAGTGGGTGAGGTTCTTTTGGTGGCTAAGTAGTTAGCTATGTCTGTATACCATGATGTTTATTTACTGATGGTGAACAAATGTTCATCCAAAAACTGGTCTTCCACTATCGCATGATCTTTTGATGTCAATCTTGATAGAAAATATGCTACCACATTGTCCTTGCCTGGCTTGTCAACTATTGTTATGTCAAACTCTTGCAATAGTAGAAGCCATCTAAAAACTCTTCCACCAATTGCCAGTTTTCTCATTAAATTCCTAATGGTTGCATGGTTCGTATGGACGAACACTTGGTATCCTGTGATATAATGGCAAAATTTATTTATGGCATTAACAACCACAAGGAACTCTTTCTCTGTCACTGTATAGTTGAGATCAGCCCCTACCAAGTTTATGTTGACATAATAGATGGTGTAAAATTCCTCGCCATCCTTTTGGCCGAGGACTACTCCAATCACATTGTTGGATGCATCACAATAGATATGGAATCATATGGCCCAATTCGGTCCCCTTAAAACCAGTGTAGATATCAGCTTCTCTTTGAGAACTGAAATGCTCTTTTGCAACCGTTTGTCTAGTTGAACTCCACATCTTTAGACAATAGCGTGTGTAGTGGTTTTGCAATCTTACTAAAGTCGATGATAAATCATCGGTAATACTCGATAGATCCAAGAAAACTTCTCACCTCTCACTACGTTCTATGGCTAGGTAAGTCCTTGATGACTTCAATATTTCTTTGATCAACCTTTATTCCTTTTGTGGAGAGATGGTGTCCCAATACGATGCCCTATTGCATCATCATGAAGCATTTTTCATTACTAAGGGACAAATTATTTTCCTCGCTTCTTTCAAGCACTCTTTCCAAGTTCGTCATTGCTTATTCAAAGGTTTCTCCATAAATGGTGAAGTCGTCCATGTACACTTCGACTGCATCTCCTATAATGTCCAAAAATATGCTAAGTACCACCCTTTGAAAGGTGGTAGGTGTGTTACATAACTCGAAAGGCAATATCTGATAAGCAAACGTTCACCATGGGTAGGTAAACATTGTTTTATCTTAATATTCTTCTCCTATCTAGATCTGGTTGTATCCACTGAATCCATCCAAGAAGGAGAAGTATTTTCACCTCGAAAGTGTATCCAAGACCAAATAAATGAATGGGAGTGGAAAGTGGTCCTTTTTGGTCATTTTTTTCAATTCCCTGTAGTCCACACAAATCCGCCACTTCTCGTTCTTCGTGGGGACCACCAAAAGTAGTGACACCTACTCATTGTCAAAAATTGGATAGATGAATCCAGTAGACAAGAGTTTTTTGTAGCTTTGCCTTGACAATATCTTTCATTTTTGGATTCATTCTTCTTTACGTTTGCTTGCTTGGAGTGACCTAATCTTCGAGGTATATTATATGGGTACAGATTTCTAGGCTGATACCTTTCATATTTGAGTAATCCCATGCAAAATCCTATTGGTGTTTTACCAGGAGATCTTCCACTTTTATTAGCTACGTGGGGGTCAACCCACTGTTGATGTTTAACGTCTTTCTTGACCCAAAATTTATCTACTGAATGTGGTGGTTTTGGGCACCGACCAATGGTGACTTAGGCATGGTGATGGAGGATTATCCCTAGAGGAATTCCATGATAGCACCATCCTCATATTCATCCTCCATCAATTCATCCAATTATGGACAACTCATTGTCTATGCGCTTGGTCAACGTAGGGTCTCTCGATGAATCCACAGATTGCACAAGGGGTGAAATGGTAAACATTTTGACATTTTTTCCATTGGATATGGTCATCAGGCCATCACGGTAGCTAATGTAAGCATCATATATCACCATCCATGGTCTTCCCAAAATAAGCAGGTAGCCACCCAATATTGTTTTAGACTATAAGACCAGGAAGTTGATCGAATATTCCCACACATCAATCATTACTATTATGTCTTCCAACATTCCTTTTGGTGCTATGATTGATCGATCAGCTAGCTACAAAACCATTGAGGTAGGTCTTAGATCTTTGAGTTGTAGCCTCTGCATGGTATCCTAAGGCATTACGTTGATGGTTACACTGAGATCGACCAACGTATTGGTCAAGGAATATCCCTCGATTTTTACAATCAATAATAGGCTACCTGGGTCTGCATATTTAGGATGACACACCTTACCCATCATTAAATTTGCCAACTTCCCCATGAAATTGATAGTTTGGGTTACTTTCCATCCTGAATTTCTTAGGCACATGTCCTTTATCGCCTTAGTATATAACGGGACGTCTCGGATAGCTTGAAAAATGGAATTGTCACTATGAGATTTTTCAAGATAGAAAGAATATCATACTCTGGTTGAGTTTGTTTCTTCTATTTTTGCAGCCAGTTAGGAAATTGAGCCTTTGTTCTCTTAACCACTTCTTCTTCCACCTCTTCTATAAGAGGTGTTTCTCCTACATCTGCCTCCTCTTATATCAGCGGAGGTGTCTCTAATCCTAGTTTTCTACCTCATCTAATCTGAATATGATTGCAAGTAATATGATACATCAGATACATCTCACCTTCTACATTGTATGCTGACTGATTTACTCTATTATCTGGATTTGTTGTCATTTGTGCATGTAGCTGCACAGGTCTCACTATAGGTAAGGTCGATAGGTTTTTATGGGGGTGAGCCAACGCTACATTATGTGGAGCTAGATTCCATGGAGCATGGCCTCTCCAATATTGCCTAGGATATTGATATGACATCCAGGGTTTTCGGTTCATAAATGTTGCTCCTTGGGGTGCGTTGGACCAATGCGATGGCCCCCACCACCTTATTTTAGGTGGTTGAGGCTTGCCTTGTGGCATGTATGGTCCTCCCTCGTATGATGGAATTCCTGGTGGTGTATTCCCCATAGGGGGTTATGGCCAACTCCTCTGATTGCCTATAAAATAGGCTTTCGTAACATCAATGTCCTCCTTGATACTAGGCAATTGTGGGCACAATCGAGTCTTGTGATTTAGTTTGCAGATTGCGCATGCTCTGAATTTTTTTTCTAGGCATGCATTATTTGCATGCTTTCCTCTGCATTTCAGGAAAAAATAAGCTAATGCTACCTTATTTTATTTATTATTTTTCTCCAATAGCAGCGTGTCCATTTTTAATGCCAAACACAAAAGCATCTCGCTTTTCAAATCTTCTATCATATTTCCTATCTCTATTTTTGTGACCGAAGCAGTTGCTTTCATGATTCTAGAAGTGGTCTTGCCTCTCCTTCTTGAGTAGTTCCAGCATAATTGTTAGATATATTCCATAGCATGATGGTAGAGGCCACCTCCAGAAATCATGTTGAGAGCTTCTAATGATTCATTGTTAAGTCTTCTCAAAAATATGCTTTTAAGAGACTTGTCGGCTAACTTCACATGAGGAGATCATTGAATATTAAAATTGAATCTCTCCCATTACTCCTCAAGAGTCTCGTCTTATTTTTACGTCATGCTTAGGACCTCCTCTCTGGAGTCTCTTGATCTCTCGAAGTCTTAATATTGCTCTAAAATAAGCCTCTTCATTTTATCCTATGTAGCAATGTGTTTGTCTCCCAGACCGATGAACCACCATATAGCTGCATCGTCTAATATGGAAGGAAAGAGCTTCAGCTTCTACCTATCATATTTGTAGTCCATAGACCTACATAGAACATCAAACTTAAATAAAAATAGGTCAGTGTCCTCGATTGGGTATCCTCTGAAGGTAGGAAGGTGAATAGGGGATATGTTTTTCATTTTGGTTTCTCTTACTCCTTCCTCAATTGGGAAACTAAAGCCAGATGAAGCCTATTTGTTGGAAATTTTTTAGGAAATGTGGTCTCTAATGCAGTTCTTATGGCCTCACAGTTGTTCAAAAATTTCTGAGTTAGGGCTCTAAAATCGGCTGGTGTTATCATCTGATCCTCTACAACTTTCCACAACATGGATTCCTTTGAGGGTGTCCTCTTGAATAACAGGTTTAAAATAGTTTGTTCTTCCCTAGGTTGGTGGGATGAGGAAGTACTTTGCATAAAGTGATGATCCTCACTCTAGTGGACTATTTGTGACAAGTATAGGGAATCTAATTCAAATTCAGAGTGTTCGGCTGACTCAGATTTTGGTGGATTTTTTTTTACAAAATGATCGTTAGGTCCTATTTTTCTTGAGGAACTCATACAAAGTTAGATGGAAGGATTTTAGATATTGCAATTAATATAGTAGAGGCACTTCACTGGCAATGGTGCCAAAATGTTATGGGTCAAACATAGGTTAAATTTGATCCTATTTTGTCACTTGCCTGTGCATTTAAATTGTCAACCCAGGGAGCTTTGTAAACTTTAGAAGTGTCTCATACAATATCACTACAATACCCACTTTGAGATGAGTTCGACTAATTCTATCATTGGGGGGTTTAAAATATCAAAAATCATTCATCCACACCACAATAATTTACGTATGAATAATTAAATCCTTAGAAAGTAAATATTCATACGTGCATAATTAACTAGACATGAAAGTAAGTTAACTACAATAATAAAAATAATAGTACAGAAAGAAAACCTATGAAAGTAGGAAATTAATCTAAGAAAGCACAAGTAAAAGATAAGGAATACTATCTTGGAGTGGGCCCAGGCTCCAGCAGCTCCCTTCCAGCTGAACACACAATTAGGAACTCTCAAACTTTATTATGATTGCAAAATAATTAATACAATACTTCTATCTTCTCAGAATAATAAATCAATTTTGGATATTTTGGATATCTATTAGAGAGGTCTATGTGTGTTTATATAAGACACACACATATCTTCTATTACAAGGAAGTTACAATAGCAGTTCAGTCTAGACTAAACTGGGACAGTCTGGTAAATGCAATCGACATCTGCTAAAAACATGAATTGTTACTAACGGTGGCACGTTCACTGATTGGTTCAAGTTGCTTGAGATGGATCATGCTTCACCTATTATAGGTAATATGTTCTTGTCCATTTGTGCAATTTCCATAATTGTCTTGTGTGATGTGGAACTGGAACTACACTAGTCAACACTGCCCATGTCGCTTTATTTGGTCAATTGGCGATGAATGAAGGTGTCTTCTCTATGAGGAAGGTGCCTACTAAGTTCAGATGCCTTCTTCATGCAAAATGTACCTACTGATGTTGGTTGCCTTATTTATGTAGAAGGCGTCTTTCATTGCATGGGGTGCCTTCCTTATGCGAAATGTGCCTAAGTATGTCGAGTGCCTTCTTTATACAGAAGGCGCCTACCTTCTGTGGGCACCTTCTTTGAAGAGGAAGGCGCCTACCTTCTCTTGGCACCTTCCTTAAAGAGGAAGGTGCCTACTCACCATGCCTTTATATTGAAAGAAATAGAGTGCCAGCTCCATGAAGGACCTCGATTGATCCAAATATGTCAAAAACAACTACATTTTCACAAAAATACACTAAAACATACAAATTAGATAACACACACAATTATATTAAATAATTATATAATAATTCATAAAAGTACATAGTTCCTATTATATTGTTGCATAATAATCAATGAAACTGATACAAAATATGAGCATTTCCGAGGCTCATCAATGGAAATGTGTAGTGGGGATAATCTAACAACAACAAATCACATTCAACTTCGAATTAGCATAAAATAGAAAATTAAGCACAGGAACCACTCATAGTTTGCCGAGATAACATCCAAAACACATTTTAGTATTCATTACATTACCATTAGTAATTAAATTTAGATGCAAAATAATGAAGCTAATAATGGGCATAAACATAAGCTGAAATGACAAGCAGGAAGTGATCAACCACAAGACTACTTTAGGAACCAGAAGCTGAATATCTTTCTATTGATGCAGAAAACATAAAGTATTTTTTTGTAGAATTTCCATCCTCCTATATTACAATGAAATTATTAGTATTTATAGAGGGATTTTACCTATGTCATTTAATGCATATACAAACAAAATGCTGGTAGATCAAAAAACAACGTGCATATTTTTCTCCTCGGCATCAGTGACATCTTTAGTTAAAACATTATGCAAGGAAATCATGATTTGGATTTTATGGGATAATCACACAAAGAAGTCAATAGGAGTAAATTCTTGAAGCAATATTGGACATCAGTGCATCAGGACGTAGCAAAATTATCTTAAAATTGGGCATTTGGTCATTGAATTCACTTTGCCTTGTGCCTTAGAAATTCACTTTTTCTAGGAAAGTACATCGAGCATTAAATCTACTTTGAAAACTAGCAAGGTTGATAGGTGATGCATTGGAAATGCATACCCACCAAAGTGGACGATGCTTCAAAAATGAACAAGATTACACCGAAGTCAAAAGAGCAATACTTAAATCCCATAGATTTTCAACAATGATCCTGAATATATCTATTATATCGCCACAAGAATTAATTTTACTGGCTTTAATTATTTTCCAAAGAATTTTTTCTCTAAAAATTTAGGAGCGATGGTGTTTACCTCTAAAATGGATTTTCACTCAAAAATTTTCCCGTAATGGGCCTTATCTTCATTTCACCTAAGTTACGCCCGAAATGAGCTTTCACCGGTGAAATGCCCAAGAAGTGTTTTCACCAACGAAATACCTAAAAAAAATGATTTTTACTACATTTGGTGGGTGAAAAGGCATTTCACTTGAATATTACCTAAAACTACACCCATCAGATACTTAGAAAAAAATTTCAAAAAAAAAATTAATGTGTGAAAAACACTCAAAATGAATTTGTTTCACTGATAAAATGCTTACATATTTCAATCAAAATTTAAAAAAAAAAATTAATGTGACAAAAATGCCAACACAAGTACATCCAATACATTTTACACCACCTCTTATCGATATTAAATTACTAAGGCTACTTGTTTTTTATTCGATGAGGTGCTAGTTCTTGCTCTATACCCTTTTGCTTTGGTCAAACCCTCAAAATTATCTATCAAATTTTTCTTGACCTCTTGGATTATTTGGGTGCTTTGCTTGGCAGTTGCATTGATGAGTACAAATACCTAGGATAATTATGATGTGGGTTTGATAATACCCTCCTAGTATGTTAAAAAAAGCCCTCTTATAAATTTTTTCACTAGTAGTTTTTGTCCTCTTCCTACAATTTTTCTTCTCTCCTCCTCGAACTCCTTTTGAAAATTAGCCCTTTCTATGGTAACCTAGAATTCTAGTGTGATGAATCGATCAACTAATATTTGAATATTGATTCTTTCTACCTCTAGGAGATGATTTGATATTGAGCACTAGTTAGCTAGTCTATCTAATTTTGAATTCCTTTAACCTCTAGCTAGGAGTTCCCATGGGTAGTTTTTACCTCAATATCTCTCCCTCTTTTTCAACCCCCTCTCAAGGGATAGTTAGTCATGACTTATGAATTTGCCATATTATTTCATGAACTCTACCTCATAGTTGGGTAGGGTGAGTTGAAGTTTGGTCCCCATTGTAGCCATTTGATAATCATACTTCTACCTTTTCCCTTATAATTTTGAGATAGTCAAGGTCAAAATGGTAAGGTATAGGGTGATGTCTTGAGTGTCGAGTAGAATCCTTATCCATTTTTCTATAGGTTGCATAACTCTTTTAGGTGTATTATGTGGTCCTATCCTAAATTTTCTTGAATTGTAATAGCATGCCTAGTGCAATAAAGGGGCTTGTAATCTTGTCAACTATCCTTGTGGGGTTAGAGTAGGGAACAATGGCCAAAGAATCAAGAAATGAACGAAAATAAGAGAGGCAAAGATAAGGGGCATATGTTCCTCTGGTAGAATAGGCCATGGGTCTATATATGTTGTGGTAGGAGTGGAAGCAATGGGGGTGAAAAATTTAAGTGTTGCAAGTGGAGGCACTACATAAGTGGAGGTCACTACTGAGATAGTAGAGGAAGTAGCATCTAATTTGATCATGATACTAGACTTGGAAACTAGTGGACCTAAAATTACAGAAGATATGGGGTCTTTTAGAATGACAACTAGGGTAACAATAGCATGAATAAGAGGGACATATTGGATAGTGGTCATAAATTAGCTTGTACATATGTTATTGGGGTGTCTTACCTCCTTTTCAATGGAGGAAGACTTGCACAATGGATCAAGTATCTCTGCCTATCATTATGGTTCTTGTTGGGCCACTTGTGGAGGTGATCCTACTATCATAAGAGGTTATTGAGGAGAGGAAAAGGATGAAGATTATTCATGTGCTAGTGAAGAGTCTTCTCTATGGATAGTTTATTTTTATCCTTCTCCATTCCTTTGGTTGTTTGGTATGTTGCACCTCCCATCTCTTCATCATTGGCTTCATTCGTAGGGATGTAGTTCTCATAGTTGAATAATTTTTTAAACTTCTCATATTCATTTAGGTATTCATAAACCATTATAGTGTCTCTAAATTCTTTAAGGTATTTCCACCATAGATTTATTTCTTCTCTCTTCCATTGTTTTTCTCTCAAAATTTGCTTCTTCTTGGTGGTAATCCAAAGTTGTAAGTTTGTCTAATGATTTTTCTCTTAGAAGGTCTCATAAGATTTTGGTTACTTTGGTTGCTAAAAATTCATATTTATCTATTGCACACCTACCTCTTATATCAAGTTATTGACTTTTACATCTAGTCTAAGCTCATATATAAACTTAGCTCAACTCTTAATGATCACTAATCAAGAGGAGAAATCTCCTTCTATATCATAGTTCCATTCATCTAGCATAATTTTGAGACCTAGGTCATTCAACGTTTTTATGAGTATTAGTGTGGCCTTCCTCTTTGTCAATATTTCTTTGTTGAAGCTAAGGGGGGGTCTTATAGAAGCTTGTATTTCCGCTATTGCTCCCATAGGTTACATTTTCTATATCCATATATCTAAATATATTTAAATAAAAAACTCTCTTTGATATGTACTTAGGGAGCTAATACATATTCTTATTGAATCCATGGATTATAAAAATGGTGTCATCTAGTGCAATATAGGTTGGTTGATGCAATTAGGGATGACCAACCAAGAAACCACCAAACTAATTTCGAACAAAATAATAATAATTTAAATTCATTTTATTATTATGTTCTCACACAGGCTATAGTTACAATGACAAATATTTCATCACAATAATAGATATAAATTATTATTAGCTTGATCACAATAAATATGCTCATACAAACACTCTTAATCAACCTTGAAATAACCTATTATAGTTTTTGGTCTTATGTCGGAATCCTCTTTTAACCTACTACCATTGTTGATATTATGTTGGAATTCTTTTCTAACCTGCTATAGCTATTAGTATTATGCTAGAATCCTCTTTTAACCTAATACAGTTGCTTTTATTGCATCAAAATCCTCTTTTAATCTACTACAACTATTGGTATTGTGCCAAAATCTTTTTTTTGATACCCAAAACACAAGTTGTACAAAATCTCAACATCAACTCCTCCAATACCCAAACCAAAATTTTTCTTTCTCTCTTTGTCTATAGTAATCCCTTAATCAAACATGGTATACTCCATTTAGTGCTCTTTTCCTTATTTATAGTCTCTTGTTGAAAAATTAGTAAGAGAGGCTTTGTTTTAGACTAGTGTCAATGGGCATATTCTTTCTCATAAGGTTTTCTAAAGCTACATAATATCTTTCAAGGAAGTCATGTTGATTCTACGTGAAGTCATCCATTTAAATAAAGTGTTTCACATAGTGACCCTCAATGATGCTTTATATTCTTAATTTGATGGTCATAAAGGATTGTATAATCACTACCCTTTCTAGTGAATCTTGAGTCAAACATAAAATATTTTTTGAGTTTTACATGATTAGAGACTTAAATACTATGATAGGATTGAGATGTGATATGATTTAAAAAGAGGACTCTCCCATGGTTTTTTTTGAGGTGCTAGAAACTTATATATAACCTTGAAGGCACTTTTTTTAATCATATAGGAATTAATTTCAAGAAATCATCATTGATTTGAGTAGATTTTCTTGATTCTAATATGGTCTAGTCCTCCTTTCTAATATCAATTACTTGCTTGATAGTCAAGGAGGCCTCAAGATCTACTAAAAAGGAATAGTCCTTAATTAAGCATAATCCTTAAAATTGTTGTAAAAGTATATATTGGATAGATTAATATATACAACTTTATTGGGCCTAATATTGGAGACTTTGAAAATTTTAATAAAGGTTCAAGGTTTGAATCCTATAGGGAATAGGTTATAATACATGGTTCATAAATCGAAGGATGGTTGGATAACCATATTGGGTAAACAACATCCTCTATGAGGATAATATCATATGGACTATGGTCTCATGGACATGAAAAACTGCTTTTCCTTTTTTACCTTTTAATCATACAAACTAAGGTGGCATATGTAGGAAAACGAATAATTTTATTCCATGTGTGCAAAATATTTGTACAGTATAGTGGTCCAAATTATTCGGTAACAATATGATCGTAAATCCTACGCACCAAGTTATTTATGGCATACAAATATTTACATTGCCAAAATAAAAATCTTTTCTAATTTCTAATTGCGCACGTTGGATTCTAGAATACCAACAAAGATTTCACTACATTATTCAGTTAAACAATGTAATAGTAAACTATACCTAACATCCCCCCTTACTACATTATATTATGTACATAGAGAGTTGTAAAACAACTCAAATTTAACATGTGTAAGTGCCTTAGTGAAAATATCTACAACCTGTTCATTGGTGTAAATGTACTGGAGCTAAATCTTGTGCTTTGGAACTTCATCTCAAATAAAGTAACATTGAGTGTCAATATGCTTTGTTCATTCATGGAACACTAGATTCTTGACGAGTTTCAAAACACCTTGGTTATCACAATTCAAGTGTATTGGAATATTCTTTGGAAGATGCATACTTGAAAGAATGCAACATAACGATATCACTCCATACACTACTCCTTGTGCTATGTGATATTATACCTCTATAGATGAAAGTGTAACAAATTGATGCTTCTTGTTGTGCCAAGAGACAGGTCCAAATCAAAGATGAAATATGTATCCTGATGTTGATTTTCTATCATCTATAGATCCAGTATAATCTGAGTTTGTGTATCCTTACAAAAAAAACTTATCATTCTTCTTGTAATCCAAGCCATATTTTGTTATGCCATGGACATAGTGTAGAACTCACTTTAGTTTCTTCCAATGATTGAACTTAGGTTCTTGCATGAACCTCAAAATATAGATTTTTTTTAGTTGAAATCCTACCTATTATTAATAAGCTATATGAGACTCCCAATCAACTGTCGATAGAGAGTTCCATCTACTTGAGGAGATTTGTTGTATCAAGATAGTTGTAACCCTATTTCCATTAGAGTTGATTCAGGTTTACAATTTGTTATTCAATATTTTTCAATTAGCGCCTTGGTATACTTCATTTGTATGACCTTGATGTGGTTACTTTTTTACACAACTTCCAAGCCAAGATAATAATGTAGAAGTCATAGATCTATCATTTCAAATGACTTCTTCAAGTCACCCTTCATTGCTTCTATCATTTTCTTTGAGCTACCAATGATGATCAGATCATCAACATAGAGCACAAGTATCACTATATCAGAACCAAATTTCTTGAAATAGAGATTTTCATCTGAGGGACTTGTTGCCATTGCACAACTTACTCCAAATTGGGGACCCACCAAAAAAATTAAAATTTTAATGTTTTGGTTTCCATAATTTTGTTCTTTTGATTAAATTCAAACCTTTTTTTATTTTAATTCATGTTTTGGTTGAGCTTCATTTTAAAACTTAAAGCTTAATATTGTGATTTTAAAATATTTTTATTTTTATATGTTTTAAATTACATTAATTTAAATATTTAAAAATGTGTAATTTAAAATTTTAATAAGAATAATGTGTTTTATTTTTTGCAATTTTTTGAGGCAAGTGACACGTTTTTTGAGGTGGATCAATAAACTCAATGCAAGTGCAGTCAATGCTTGACATGGATTTCAAGGTTTAAGCATGGTCAAGAGGTACACATATAAGGGTGAACAACTCATCACAAAGGTTTATGGCATGTTCATGCTAATAAAACACTATCATGACATTCTCGACTAAATGTGGGATAAAGACTTTAGTTTTGTGATGTACAATGCTTATGAAGAGATTGTGCATGAGTTGACGATGCAGGTGCAGCAACAATATTGGACACCAATGAATGGATGAATTTCATTGATCATCACTTCATGGAGAATATAGAAGCAAAAAAAGGTACATTGTTTTGGAATTTATTGTTGTAGCAGTTGATGGAGGACTTTGTAGAGATTGTAGGGAAGCTTTTGAATGCTCTTGCTCATGGAAGAAATGGAAGTAGTTTTTAGAAATAAATTGCGATCGAAAAGTGTTATTGAAACACCAAAATTTTATGAAGAAAAAAATAGTGAGTTGGTCGATGTTTAGTCCTTCAACATGTTCTTGTTGGAGATGATAAATTTTGAGTATCCATACAGTGAGTGCAAAAATACAGTACAAATATACAAGAAAGTGTGCTCGAGTGTAAAACTAGCTTTCTTGGACAAATTTGGAGAGCCATCTATTAGATAGTTTATTGAAAAATTCTTAGCACATGCATCCATGAGACTATCTACGAGGGAGTTTTTAATGGAACCCTTTTATTCAAAATGAAGGTGAGTACTAAATTATGGATAATAATAAATTTCTAGGACCATTGCATATGGGAAATAAGGAGGGTCTACCTACAAATTATTTGGATTCAAGACAACATTTAAAACATCCAAAACATTCAAAAATAATTGTTCACACTAAAAACTTCCAAGGAATCAATATAAATCAAGACTATTCTCATGAAATTGTGACTGAAGAAAATAATCAATAGTTTAGTTTGCAGGTTGACGAAACTACTCATGATAGTCTAGCATTACCATACATGAAAGGAGCAAACAATGTAAGGGATCCTCCATTGGAAGAAAAAATATATTAAAATCATAAAAATAATTTGAATTCATCATTAAAATTATGATTATAATTTTTGTTATGTTTTTGCAACATCTCAAGAATTTTATCTTTCCTAATGACTCATGCATAGGTATTGAAAGCAATTCATTGACGACAACATCTATGCAATATGAAAACAATGTGTAGGAGGTGACGATTTAGCCACGAGTATTTGTATTGCATTTTCCAAAAAAACTCGTGCATGGAATCTGAATAGGATCTATACTATTTTGTGAACATTGCTATCATGGATTCTGATATTTCACATTGTGAGGATTTGTTGATCACGAATCTACCTAGTTACAAAATCTACGTTTTGTGTGCCCTAGACCCAACCAACATTGAAAGGCCGAAGGAGAGAAATGTCCTTCGGGCCAATCTCTAGAGAGGGTTGGCTCCCTTTCTAATCTACTCCGGTTTAAAGCTTAGGGTAACAGGAAAGAAATGGGGAAATATGGCTATAAGCCAGAAGTGTAGGATGGGGATAGACTAACAACCAAAATTCAGATCAAGCAACGATTAGCATACAATAGAAATGAAAGCACAGGAACTACTTACAATTTTGCAAAGACAACCTCCAAAGAGCATCTCAGTATTCACTCCCTCACCAACAAAGATTAAATTCAAATGCAAAATTTAAACACAACAAATAATGGAGATGAATGTATTCAGAAATGACATACAGAAAATCATCAAATGCAACACCATTCAGAGAACCAGAAACCGAAGTCTTTCTATTGATGCAAAAAACTTGAAGTGTTTTTCTACAGAGTGTCCATCCTTCTTTGTACATGAAAAATGATTAGTATTTATAGAGGATTACGCCTCTTTCATTTAATGCACATACAAACAAAATGTTGGTAGATCAAAAACCAGCATGAATAATTTCCTCCTCGGCATCAGTGATGTTCTAGTCAAAATATTCTTCATGGAAACCACGATCTGGCTTTGGTGGGAGAATCACATGGGAAATCGGCATGATTAAATGATGGGAAGCAGCCTTGAGCATCGGTGCATTGGGATGCAATGAAGTTGCCTGAAGATCGGGAGCTTGGTCATTGAACCTATATTACCCTTGTACCTTGGAACTCCACCTTCGCCAAGAAAGTCCACCGGGTATTAATGTTGCTTTGAGAAAATGTGGAGTTGGTGGATGGTGCCTTGGAAATAGTCAAAATCACCCTTTAGCATTTAATCCTGCAAATTTTTAGCTGAAATTTGGGCCCAAAACTTGTTTGCTTTGCCCCAAAAATTAAATTCCATCATCCCCTAGTCTTTCTCAAAAAATTTTGCACAATTGGTATCTTGGAAAAGTCTCCTTTGCTGTTTAAAATTGATTTCACCCAAAAACGGGGTGACTAGCTCTTTCGGAATGAAGTTGGGCGAAAACACCCTGTGCAAAGTTTTCTTTGATATTTTGATCATTAGCCCAACACGTCTTCATTCTGCCAACTATTTTGTGTTCAAAGCTCTTCTTCCCCTTGCCAAGGCTTCCTTTTCATTCATGCCTTCATTTGGAGCGTGCACCTACATTTTTAAATAAAATACTTAGAACATGAAAACCAACAATTCTTATAGTTTCGCCCCTCAAAGAGGGCAAAAATGAGTTTCACCCCCTCCCTCGGGGTGAAAATCATTTCAAACTTTGACTTTTCCACCTTGCGCTGACGTGTTTCATTGGCTTTTAAAACACGTTCACCCCAAAGAGGGGTGAATGGGGTTTTCACCTCTCCTTTGGGGCGAAAACACTTTTTTAATTCCTCCATTTTAGCAACTCAACATCGGGCCCCACAATGCGCCTTTCAAAATACTTTGTTGTGCTTTCGCTCCCAAGGTGGGCGAAAAAATTTCGTTGCATTTGAAACTTACGTTCGCCCCAAAGAGGGGCGAATGGGATTTTCACCCCTCACTTGGGGCGAAATCCTCTTTGCAATATTCTTTAATTTATCAAGGTGGGACCCACGATGCGCTCTCCTTTTGCAATGTGCTTTCACCCCAAGGAGGGGCGAAAGGGAGTTTCACCCCTCACTTGGGGTAAAAGCTCTCTTGAATTTTCAACCTATTGTTGACGTGTACCTTTGCCACTTCGGAAATATGTTCACCTTTGTTCTTTGATGTGGGCCCACAAATATTATCCTTTTTAAATGTGGTTTCACCCCAGGGAGGGGCGAAAGGGCTTTTCACCCCTCCTTTGGGGCGAAAGCATCTTTGACTTTAGCCTTTGACCGGCTCATGCCTTTTCATTGCGCTTGCTTTAAAATAAACAATGTTTTCGCCCCAAAGAGGGGCGACAGAGATTTTCGCCCCTCACTTGGGGTGAAAATACCTTGTCTTCTTTTTGCCTTCGAAACTTCAAATGTTTTTAATCTTTTATGCGCCACGACTTTCGTTCATTTTAAATTCTTCATCTGGATGTCTCGGGTGATTTCAACCTATTTTCGGATGCATTTAATTTTAAAGTGCCCTTTCATCCTCATGGAAAGTGAAACCATTTTTCTTTCTTTATCTGTCGATGCTTTCATTTCGAACCAATTTTGCTAGTGCTAAAAACTATTAACTTGCTGCTCCATTTTACACATAATGTTAATTTTACCTTAAAACCCCATCATTCCCAACATAATGTCCATGAAAATTACAAGAAGAGGATTAAAACAAAAATTAATTGTAACAAAATATATTGACAAAAGTTATGGCATTATTCATTATATTTTGCCCTTCTTTTACAATTAAAACTATCAACAAAATTTCAACAAAAATTTTAATGTGGCAAAGTGACAAAACTACCAATATTTTTGGCGGCTCTCGGGGTATCCAGCTCGCATGGATGCAATCGATCCTAGGCCTTCATCCATTGGGCTCAGGTGTCTGCTCCACTTGGTGCATCAGACTGCTTATTGCTTGCTTCGATATTTTGCTCCTCGGCCTCCTTCATTGCAGCCTCTTCCTCTTATGCAAGATGCATGATTGTAGCCTCGAACACTGCAATGGCCTCGGACCAAGCATCTCCACTGATCAGATCTAGGCCATTAAGTGAATCCACAAGGTACCTGAAAGTCTCCACTTGCTCCATATCAATGTAATTTACCCATTGGCTGAGCTCCAGCAAACTAGATTCAATGTGTGTAAGTTTCCTCATCAAGGGTAGCACATGGTCTTCAGTGAGAGGCTCATCCCAATCATCAATTTTTGAGGTATCATCAAAAAAAATTGCCCATACTGCTTCTAGGTCCTCCTTTGATAGAATGTTCCCCTTATCATCAATGAAACTAGGGAAACCATTATTGACCACTGCATTAAAGTAGAGTGTTGAAACTCTTCTCTCCTGCTCAAACACATCGAGTAGCTTATGAGCCTCCTTAACCTGATCCAACTTAGAAAAATACTGGTGCAGTATAACTTTAGCACTTGCCCAAGCTCAGGCCATGTCACTCATGGGATGAAATCTAAGATCCGATCTAGCCAACGCCTGCATTTGTATCACCTTTACTAGGATGGGCTCCAGGTGCTCTTTGCCATACTCCACTACATGTCGACCATACGAGATGACTGTCTGTATCTCCTGAAGGTACATGAGGACCTATGTCGCCTTCATCACCATGGTTTTACAATCAACAAGCAACTGGTTGTGTGCCTCCTTGACCTTTTCCTTGGTCAAAACAATCGTCTATGTTGCTTTCATGACCAGTTGATCCTACAAACTCTAGAGTTGGCCTTTCAAGGCCTCAACCTGTTATTCTGCTCCTTCCTTGGCCTCCTGGTGCTTTTGAACTATCTTCTCCAAATATTCTACCTTCTTCTACCAAAGAGTCACCTCTGACTTTGTAGATTGCAACTGTGCTCGATTTTTAGCCAAAGTCTCCTCCAACTCGGTGATCTTAGCCTCAGCCTCAAAAAACACTTCTTATAGTGCTCACCATGCAGGTACAGGGAGCTCGTATCTACTTGAATGTTCCCCATATTCTCCATAGTGTCAATATTTGTAAGGTCCTCGGTGATGAACTCATAAGTGTAGTCACTCGGAGCCATCTCTCCTTGAGGCTTCTGAACCTGGGGGAACATTTTCACTATGTGGGCCTCCATAGTGTTAGGATTAAAAGCAACTTTCTTCAATGGCTTTGTTGGTGCCAGAGCCTCCCTTATTTTATGGCTCTTCAACCACTGTGACGAACTCAGGTGAGCTTGGCTGATATTTGCTGCAATAGGTTGTTCTAGTACAACCTCCATCTCTGATTCGAGCAACACCTATAGCTCCAAAAATAGGGTAAAATGGAAATGAGCCTATTGTGGATTCGGCTCGAGGGAAGTGGAAACTGGCATAGTGGGAATGGTTGATGAAATGGAGGTGGTCATGGAAGCAAGAGGTTCGACTATGGTCACACTCACTCGAGGAGGAGCTTGTGTGCTTACAACCATAGTGGAGGTTACTGGAATGGAAGATACAGGAAGCAAAAATGGGTTCAGGGTAGATGTGAAAGAACTGAAAGAAAGGGAAGTAGAAGAAATGAGAATAGAAGAAGAGGGAGCATTGGTGACTGGTGGCTGAGAGATAGGAAGTGAAATTGAGGTGGAAGGCATACCAAATGGAGGTAAAATAGAAGTAGAAACTAGAGGATGAGAAATGATAGTCACCAACTGCTCGAGAATAGGGGAAGAGAGAGAAAATGTACCTTTGAGCTTTAACACCATTTGAGCCGATGAGGGTGAAAGTGGTTGTGATACTAGCTCCTTTTCTACCTGGTCCTTTGGTTCCACCACAATTTCTTCCTCAAGATTTATAATCTTAGCACTTTGGCCCAATGGCTCTATTCAAACCAAGGGGATAGCTTCTAACACTTATGTCTATTCAACCAAAACTACAGGAGGAGGGTTTGACAAAACTACGCTAGTCCTCCACTTCTTGGAGATATTTATAATGGGTAATTTTTTCCTACTTCTCACCCAATATTGTAGTGGCTCCTCTAGAACTTGTCCTTATTTTTCTTCTACAAGTGGTGCCTCTTGCATCATGAGTTATTCTTTTTCAGCCACACTCTCCTCACTACTAGATTTTTGAAAACTTTGAGGTACAATACCAATGAAAGTGATCGGTTGATAACTGGTGTAAAACTCATCATAAATGTCTAAAAATATTTCATCCATCACCAGGCCATATGGTGACCCGATTTTTCCTCGATGGGCCCTCATAATCCACCAGTTAGTAATCTTCTCTTTAGACCAATCGGGAAGATGCTCCTTCATATGACTAAATTCCATCTATGCACTACAAGATTGTACTCGACCTCCATCTCATAAAAGTCATGCCATGGTGGGAGTGACATCATATTTTCCACGTGCCATTCTAAATCATGCCCCTCCAAATTATTTTGATATCGCTCAATATCTAGCCTAGGGCAACAATGAAAACTCTTGGCCTTAATTAGCTCCATGAAGTGACCCAAAGGATCATACTTCCACCACTATGGCAACTCCACCATACCGATGTCATAGAGGGCTTGGGTAATTAACTGATTCTAGCCCACCTGGCTCACCTCAATGCCTCCAAAGTGAAAAGGCATAGTGCACATGGTTCTTTTTCCTCATCCTACCCCATAAACATCATTGATAAAGTCATGTTAGTGAACGACTTCCAACACAAAAAGGTGTCTCATGGCAAAGTATGGAAGAAGAAATGGCTTGCTAGTATAGCCAAAAATGTGCAGAACGATACCTTGTTAGCAAAAATATATCACCCTTCTCCTTTGAGATGATTTCCTCTCTCATTACCCTTGGTACCCTCTCACATTTGCCAAAAATTAGCTCCAAGGTAGGGCCCACAAACATGCGGTTAAAATTATAAAATGATTCTTTCCTTGACAAGCTAGAGGTCCATAAATATACTGGCAATCTCCTATTTTCTCTATCAACCTACCTAACTACTATGAAGGAAATTTTTTGATACATGTGAAAGAAGAAATACCATATTAAAAATGATGTGTGCTTGAATGCCATGGTTTCTTCACTCTACATTTTCTCCAACTAGGAATGCATCCTTCTAGCAATATAGTCAGCCCAATCAAAGAAAATTGAGTTTGTCCTCACCGTCATTGTAGTAGGGGCATAGAATTCAACTTGAGAAATGCATTGCACCAATGTTGCCTACCACTTGTGCACTATCAAATCAGTTGGGAGACCCACAACCCAAGCCACCATAGAAAATAAATCTAGACTCTTGAAATCTATTAATGGCTTCGATAAAGTTGATAATTCACCATGTTGGGGTATCTTTATCAATTGGGTCTCCATAAATCGGTGCAGCATTACCATTGACTGATATTTCTCCTCCTGTTTTCCAAGATGCAACCTCTTAAAAATAAAATTGGAAGGAGGTTTAATCCCACAAGCAAATACCTCCTAGACATCATCGGATGAAATAGTAAATAATACTTCTCCTTTTGCATTCTGGATAGCTCTAGTGTCGAGATTATAAAATTTTGAAATTGCCTCCACCAACTTTGGGTAAAAATGGACCGGTGTGCACAAATACCAGAAAAGTTGAGCATGATATGCGATAGTGAGAGGGCTCTCTAGTGTCAACCCCTGTCTGACTGCAACATCTACATCCTAGCATAATTTCTCAATGCCTTTATTCGAAATAATGTAATCTCCAACCTGAGCTAGCATATCGAAATATGGATCTAGGTCAATATTTTCATTTTGCCTAGCTTTTTTGGACTTCTTTCCTCCCTCAGCTTTCTTTTGCACCTTCTTTGGCTCTACGACACTCTTTGGCTCTACAACTTTTCTCCCCATCTTCAACAACTCTTAGGCACCCTATAATTCCTGCACTCAAGCAACCAGATACGACAATGCTCCAGAAAATATATAAAAAATTTTACCTCCAAGCCGTGGATGCACCAAATTTATAAACTATGCCTTCAACTACCGAATTTAATGCATGTGCTGATTTTTGAAGAAGTTGGGTGAACGTGCTTCTTGATTCTCTCACCAGGCATGATTTTTAATAATTTTTTAACTATCATTAACCTCCTTTTCACCCAAAATCTTCCTCGAACCTTGTGCTTTGGCCACCTTTAATCTTGAAAAGTGCAACCTAGATATCAACGACTAACCCCGAGAATGAGAAATACCATGTGTCAATGATGGATGCCCTTTGGGATGAAAATCAATCAATTCTACCGCTTGAGGACGTCAAATCATCAATCTAGGGTGAATGGGTGAAATTAATCTACTTTGGGTGTACCCTTCCATTGAAAAACATCACTTGAGCACTCCAAAATCATCTTGTACTAGAAAAACATCTCCCAAGTGCACTTCCTTTGCTAAAAAACATTCAATGGGTGAAAACAATCCTGCAACTTGCTTCTTTAATCAATCGATGCTCAAAAATCATCCTCCCTATTTGCTTGGTGAATTCATAAGCTTGGATGCCCTTTTAAAATAATTCCTCTTCTCTAATTTCACCCCAAAAAGCACCTTGCTAAAAAAACAAGCTTTTAACTGCCAGAGCTTTAATCCAAAAAGCAATTAAAAATTAATTTCACCCTCTCTTTTCTAGAAATATCTTTTTCAAACTAGGAGTCTTCAAAAAGCATGAGATTTTAATTTATTTTGCTTTTTTCATTCTAGGAGTTTCACTCCAAAATAGAATTTCGCCTCCCAAATAAAAATTGCATGGTCAAATTAAACTTGGGGCGAAATTAAATCTTCCTCTTTTTTATATATTTATTATTATTTTATTTTTTATTTTTTATCACATGCTTATTTATTTATTTTCATTAATAAAACAATTTTTCCCTTTTTCTCGAACTCACTTTGCCAAAAGCTATTTAAATGATTTTCACCCAAAATTAAAAATGAGGTCTTGAAAACTCTTTTCGAGGTGAAATTAATTTTTACCACTAAGGATGTGCTTTTGGGGTGAAATCACATGTTAGGGGTAGAATAAGATCACTCCCCTTTTATCTTATTTATATATTTTTTTATAAGCATAAAATACTTGAAAAATAAAAGAAAACATTTGTACATATATACATACTTGTTCTCCAAAAATTTTAGTGATAATAGGCCTTCAAATGAAGACCATTTACCAAAATCGGCAATTCTCGACCATCCATGTCCTGAAGATAATAAGCATTAACTGAGTTCACCCCTAAAATCTAAAATGGACCTTCCCATATAGCTTCAAACTTATGATGCTTGCTAGGCTTTGCTTTATCCACATTCCATTTTAACACCAGATCACCGACTTTAAATGCCCTTTCAAATATCTTCTTGTTGAACCATTTATGTGTCATCCTGGCATGTTCCATGAAAGCATTGTATGCCTTCTCTCTTTCTTCTTCTAGTTGCAAGAGTTGTGCTAGTCTCATACTCATAGGGTCAAATTCATCATCCTCATCAATGAGCATCTGCAAGGTTCGGAGGATAGGCAACTCAATATGTATAGGCAAAACTACCTCCTTACCATACACCAGAGAATAAGGAGAAGCTTTAATTGATTTCTTGATCGAGATGTGATCTACCCACAAGGCTTGGTTCAACAGTAGATGCCAACTCCTCTTGTTGTCTCCAAGGATCCTCTTTAAAATTCTCAACAAGTTCTTATTGGTAGATTCGGCCAAGCCATTCCCCTATGGGTAGTAGTTAGAAGATATTTTTAGGTAAATTCCATACTTACTTGTGAATTCATTGATTTTAGCACCAATGAAGGGGGTCCCATTATCTATCACAATTGCATCTCGGGATGCCAAAGCGGGTGATTAACCCCTCCAGAAAGGAGATAATTGTGGCCTGATCTGCTTTCTTAGTTAGAATGGCCTCCACCCATCGGGTGAAATAGTCTGTTGTAGTCAGAATATACTTGTGTTGGGCAGAAGAATTGGGATCAATAACCTCGATAAAGTCTAAGCCCCATTGTTGAAATGGTGCTTTGACTTGTATGGGATGAAGGGGTAAAGATGCCTTCTTACTTCTACCGACATATCTCTAGTAGTTATCATAGTTCTGACTAACTTTGAATGCATATAAAAAAGAGTAGGCCAAAAATAGCCTGCTTTGATGATCTTAAGTGCCATGGGCCTTCCTGCATAATGGCCGCCTGATAGACCGGAGTGAAACTCCTCTAGAATCCTTTATTTCTCTATCTCCTTAACACATCTGAGAAGGACTCCATCAATATTTTTGTGGAACAAGCCGCTTGGCAACAACACATACTTGAGGGCTTGCAATCTGAATCTCCTTCTCTGTGAGGAGTTGAGGTGTGATGGACATCTCCCTGAGTTAAAATATTTGATAAGGTCCTCTATCCAATCATGACCAACCGAAGCTTGATTAGTGAGATTACTCTCACTTAGTGTATTATCAGACTTGAGATCAACTGATTGAGAAGTGACACTCTTAGCAAGCTCTTGGTAGAGTGCTCGACCATGAACCAACTTAGTTGGCTGAATCTCTACATCAAACTCTTAGATTTTGGAAACCCAATCGACTCTCTTATCACCAAGTTTACCTTGAATAATGAAACTTTTGACATCTGGATGAATGACATAAATAATTTTCTTGCTCTGTGAAACAAAGTACCAAAATTTATTTAGAGATTTCATAACCATGTAGACTTGCTTCTCAATAAAATTATACTTCTCCTCATGTGGCTGGATGACTTGGCTCAGGAAAGCAATTGGTTGTTCGTCTCCATCATCTCTCTTTTGTGTGAGCACAGCTGCATAGCTTTCTTGCTCACCCACAACGTAAAGGATAAAATCCTTTGAATAATCTAGATTGATCAGGACAGGGGCTTGGAAAATTCTTTCTTTGATCTCTTGGAAAGCTCGCTTTCTCTACTCTATCCACTTAAAATCTGTATTCTTCTTAAGAAGCTCGGTCATCGACTTCACGACTTGAGTGAAGTCTGCAATGAACTTTTGAATAAAATTAATTTATCCAAAAAATGATTGTAGTTCTTTCTTATTGGTTGGTAGTGGCAACTTCAAGAGAGCTTTAGCTCTAGTAGGATCAATGGCTAACCCTTCCTTTGAAATCACATGGCCTAGGAGTTTCCCCTCTTTAACAACAAAAATTGATTTCTTGGGGTTGATAGAAATTCCAAACTCATAGTATTTCTCGAAAACCTGTCTTAGGTGAGAACCATGCTCTTTCCTATCATGTGAAAAAATAGTCATGTCATCTAGATATATCACAATAATGTGATTCAACAACTCACCAAAAGCTACATCCATTGCTCTCTGGAAGGTAGCACCAACATTTGATAGACCGAAAGGCATTCGTTGGTAGGCGAAAGTGCCCCACTTGGTAGTGAATGTCGTTTTGTGTTGGTCTTCATCCTTCACCCAGATTTGGTTGTAGCTGGAGAAACCATCTAGCAATGAGAATATTTGTGCTCTAGAAACTACATGAAGGATCTGGTCGATCTGTGGCAAGGGATAATGGTCTTTCAATGATGCCTGATTCAAATTATGAAAATCCATGCACACATGCGAATATCTCCATTCTTCTTTCACACTAGGACCAGATTCGCCACCTAGGTTGAATGCTTGATAGGATATATGATTTTCACCTCCAACATCTTTAGTAACTCCACCTTCATTAGTACCTCAATATTTGGATTAATAGGTCGTTGTTTCTATCTAAAGGGTTTTACCCCTTCCTGCAACTCGATGGTATGTTGGATCACATATTTGTTGTAGCCTTTAAGATCATGATAGCTCTAGGAAACAATATCTGGGAACTCAAAACATAACTCCTTAATTTGTTTGAGCTCCTCTAGAGAGCAATCTATCCCAACTTTGATTATCTTATCAGGTTCCAACTTCAGCTCAGTATACTCTTTCTCATCCACTTTGATTATGCTTTTTTGCTCTATCATTCTGATCAAAGAGGTTCTCAAGAGTAATCAATCCTTTTGGGATGTGATTATTTTTGAGTTGGATTAAACCCTTAGCTTCATCTTCATCCAACATCCTTCCCTCCACACTACCGACTTCTTTAATAAAAAATTCACAATCTGCTCATCATTGTCAAAAACTTACTAGTAGATATTTTTGTCAGGGACTGAAGGTCTATAGATTAACCTCATAGTCTTGGGCTTTCTTACCACATGCTCAATAGGAGAGAAGTTTGCACCAAGGGATGCTAGGAGATCTGCATGTTTATTTTATTCTCATAAAATTGCTTGAACATTCAATGCAATAAATGACTCAAATAGATCCCATACCTTGTTGTGGTACACCTTCAGGTAGTGCTACTTTGAAATGCACTTGTTGGTCACCTAGTTGACAATTAACTCAAAATCTCTAAAAATATATAGTTGTTTGATCCTGAGATTTTCTACTTTCTTCAGGCCTAAGCATAGTGCTTCGTACTCGATGGCATTGTTCGTACAACTCCAGGTCAACTGGTACGAATATATCTTCTAAATTCCAGAAGGAGAGATAAAGACTATTCTAGCTCTGACACCATTCTTGCATCTAGCACCATCAAAGTACATTTTCCATAATTGGTCAAGGGTAGAACCTAGATCATCAAACACCTTCGCTTCAACCTTCTCAAGCTTAGTAATGGTGTAACAACCAATTTCGATCTCCATCATTGCATTGAAATCAAGCATTGAAAATTCATCCTCTAAATGAAGCTCATCTAGAGCTTCCTCCATCAGATCCATCTCCTCTAGTTCTTCAATCACCATATTGACCGAATCTACAACCTTTTCTTCTTCTTCAATATTTTCAATATGATACGTGGAGGGCTTCTCATTGTAAATCTGTATTCTCCTCCCTTTGAATGGAATCTCTAGGTGAGAATAGTCCAGAGATAGATAGCCTCCTAACTTGGTTATGAACTCCCTTGATAGGCACATGTTGAAGTATGACTCCAAATCTACCACAATAACTTCTTGAATGATGGTTATCTGGGGCATGTTGTGTAAGACAATCAAGATATCTTTGATCACCCCCACCATTTTGATAGGAGTGCCATCCAACTGCAAGATTGCTTGGTTGCTTCTTGTGTATTCCATACCCATGATTTCGCAAACTACCTTTGGCATGAGATTCATTGTTGCACCAGAGTCAATCATACAATTGTGCACGATCCAACCCTCCATCCTGAGAGATAGATAGAATGGGGGAGGTCTATTTTTTCCCATGGTAGAAGTGGGTAGTGTTTGAGCTAGCACTATTTGTGTAGGGTTTTTCCTCTTATCCTTCACAAATTTCAAAGATTCTTGCAATAGGTCCACTTGTCCAAGAAGTTGCAGCGCATCATAGAGGCTCACCTTGGTGGGAATCCTCTTCAGTTCTTCGACAATATTGTATGACTGCGTGTTGGGCTCCCTTCCTTCACTAGCAACTTTGTACTTGCTTTGATACTATTGTGTAGCTTCTACCCTCTGACGCTTGGTCAAGGATGGGTATTTGAGCCTCTCCTTCGCCTACTCTTTCATTTCTATCTATGCTTGTGCAGCCGAAGGTTGCGAAGTTGATGGTTTTGCTTGCAATCTATCCTTCACTAGTGTAGGAAAAATATCCTTCAACAAGATGGGCTCATCTACCTTAGGTGTCAGCATAGGCACTTTTGCTTGAGATTACCTCTTTTCATTCTGCATATTCTGCTCAATAGGTACCTTCAATGGCTCCATTTTAGCTGGATCTACAGTGATAGGATTTTTTCTAGATCTTGTGAGAACTGAAACTTGTTCAATAGATGGGACCATGAAGTTATGATCAACTTCCATGATCATGTTGACTTGACCACCAGAAGAGCTATCTGCTAGTGTCTGCACATAGTTCAAATGAACCATGCAAGTGTCTTCACCATGTGGGTCATTACAGGTAGAACACCAGAATGTTCTCTCTGATGGGCCAACTTCCTCATTTGCAAGCACAGTAGTACCCATTTTAGGAGCTTTGCTAGGAGCAGCTACTTGTTCTCTGGTGATTGGTGGTGGTTGAAATCTCCTTGGTCTAAAATCACTTTTAGCCTGCTTTCTTTTGATCATCGTAATTTTGTTACCCATCGCTCTTATGGCCGAATTCATGGACTGCAACTCCTTCAACACCTTGTCTTGTGGATCGAGGTTTGAGGGTGTTGGGGGAGCTGGTAATGGTAATGGAATAGGTGGAGATGGTAGTGCTAGAAATGGAACTGGGGCTGGTAACTGTGGAATGGTTGGAGTAGGGAGTTGAGGGACATAAATTATCATTGTGGTTTGGGATGTACTCGGATTCCATGAAGGAATTGGATACATGGGTGACATGGGCAAAGGATGAGAAGATGCATTAGCATACAAATACTATGGAAGGTTAAGGAAAATAGGCATGGCCATTTTTGGTGAAAGCTTACCGATAGCAATCAGATCAGCTTCAACCTTTTGTATCATAGAATACAGATCGAGGAATGTATTGGCATTGGACTATCAGATGGCCATACTGATGTCAGAGTTGAAAGCTCAGAGGTAGTAAAAGGCTGCTTGTTTAAGAGTTGACCAGAGACCATCAAGAACCCTATGCCAAGTTCGGGTGAACCTGACATTAAAGTCCATGATTTCCTCCTATGGATGCCTCTAAATAGTAGTGAACTGATGTAGCAGGGAGAACGGATCCGCTTGTTCATTGAACCCTTTGATTAGAAGTTCAACCAACTGGTCCTAGGTGGTGATGGTTGCAAGTTGTAATGATCGGTACCAATAAAGCAATTTTCCTCGAAGAGAGAGAACAAGAAATCTTACCATTATATCCTCATCTATGATACCATGAATTATCACCAAAGTAGCTACATCTTGAACATGCTCATAGGCCATCTTCCCCATACCATCGTAAGTTGGCAAAGCCTTCATCACCACTTGTGGGATCGGGTTTTGAGCTAGTAGATTTAGAGGTCCAGAGTGGTTCCATGCTAGAAACTACCTTGGTGGCTATGGTGGTGGTGGATTTTGAGCCATGTGGACTAGTGTGTGTGGTTGAGGAGGTGGAAAACTAGTAGTTGTACTAGCAGGACTCGAAGGAATAGAAAACACACCAGCTAACTATGAAGATGTTACACTTGATGGGATAATTGGAGTAACTAACCTAGGGTGTTCTCCTAGCACTTGGGTGTCAAGTTCATAAAACTCAATGGGGTCTTCTAGATTTTTGGCCTTCGATCTTGTGATCATGAAGAAATATTTCGCTCACTTCACATTCGGAGGCTTCTGGGTAGAGCTGAGTCACCAGATGTTCTAATCATACAGTACAAAGGTGAACATCAAACCTCAATACTATTGAAAGTGGAACCTTTTGAGGGTCCCATCGGGCATGCCAAAAATTGTTGGTCACGAATCTGCCTAGTTATAAAATCTATGTTTTGTGCGCCCTAGACCCGACCAACATTGAAAGGTCGAAGGAGAGAAATGTCCTTCGGGCCAATCTCTAGAGAGGGCTGGCTCCCTTTCTAATCTACTCCAGTTTAAAGCTTAGGGTAATAGGAAAGAAATGGAGAAATATGGCTATAAGCTAGAAGTGTAGGATGGGGATAGACTAACAACCAAAATTCAAATCAAGCAGCGATTAGCATACAATAGAAATGGAAGCACAAGAACTACTTACAATTTTGCAAAGACAACCTCCAAAGAGCATCTCAGTATTCATTCCCTCACCCACAGAGATTAAGTTCAAATGCAGAATTTAAACACAACAAATAATGGAGATGAATGTATTCAGAAATGACATACATAAAATCATCAAATGCAACACCATTCAGAGAACCAGAAACCGAAGTCTTTCTATTGATGTAGAAAACTTGAAGTGTTTTTCTGTAGAGTGTCCATCCTCCTTTCTTACATGAAAATGATTAGTATTTATAGAGGGTTGCACCTCTTTCATTTAATGCACATACAAACAAAATGTTGGTAGATCAAAAACCAGCGTGAATAATTTCCTCCTTGACATCAGTGATGTTCTGGTCAAAATATTCTTCATGGAAACCATGATCCAACTTTGGTGGGAGAATCACATGGGAAATCGGCATGATTAAATGATGGAAAGCAGCCTTGAGCATCGGTGCATTGGGACGCAATGAAGTTGCCTGAAGATCGGGAGCTTGGTCATTGAATCTGTATCACCCTTGCGCCTTGGAACTCCACCTTCACCAAGAAAGTCCATCGAGTATTAATGTTGCTTTGATAAAATACGGAGTTGGTGGATGGTGCCTTGGAAATAGTCAAAATCACCCTTTAGCATTTAATCCTACAAATTTTTAGCTGAAATTCAGGCCCAAAACTTGTTTGCTTTACCCAAAAATTAAATTCCATCATCCCCTGGTCTTTCTCAATTTTTTTTGCACAATTTGTTGGCAATTTTGGGTTTGAGATCCTAGCTTCTTGTCTATGAGTTGTCATTGATGTCAAAAGGAAATGACATTAATGTTAAGAGGATGTGTTGGCTTCAAAGGTGGAAGATTCCAAGAGAATATTTTTAAGAGAATCCGGAGAGATTCCATTGGCAATGGTTTTTATTAAAACCAATGGAGGTTCTCTTTATTATTTATTTAATTATTATTTAAAACCCTTCAAGGTTTTAATTAATTAATTATTTAATTAATTAAGGGAGAAATTATTTTTAATTTATTAAAAATACTTTAAGGGTTTTTAAACCCTTTAGAAAGCAAATTTCGATTAAATTCGAAATTACTTTTCTTTGCAACCGACGTGTTCTAAAGTCCACGTATGGACTATAAATATGAGAAGGTTCCTAAGGTTAAACCCTCTTGGAAAATCGAAGGCAATTAATTGGTTTGGCTACGATCGAATGTTCTATTTACGCTGCGAAAGAGGAGAGCTCGTGGTTTGAAAAGCTTTCGGAAAGCTTGACCATTTATGTGGAAGGAAGTCCGTCTTGGACTTCGTAAGCCCCTTGTGGGCTAGTGGCAGTGAAGGCTGCGTTTGGGCCTTGCGTAGGTGGAGGTCTGCGTTTTGATCCCCACGGAGGGAGCTATGCATGGATTAGTCACATTTTTATTAAAACATGTTTTGTGCCGCGAATTTTGGATTCTTCAAGGGCAGCCAATATAAGGTGTGATTATTTTCTTGATATGATTTTTGGCATTGTTTAGCATTGTTTAAAAGACATAGGAGAAATAAGGGGATATTTCTTTGGTTGTATTTTTGAGATTAGTCTTTTGCTATGCTAAATTTAAAAATGGAGATATAAGGTGTAAGTTTTGGTTGTTGTGTTTTTGGCTTCTTTGGTGGTTGTTTTTAAAGAAGAGAAGCTAAAAGGTGTATTAAGGAAAGTTTTTATATATGCTCATTTATCTTGGTTCTAACCCAAGATCATAGAAGGCAGAGGTCTCTTAGGCTAAGCATTGAGGATAGGAGGTCTTCGGTGGAAAGGAGTTCCACGTGCTGGCAAGAGGTAGAGGTAGTTGATCTTCTAAGGGATCATTTCTAGAGCAGAGGGGAAGGTATCTCCTTTGAGCAGAGGCTCATAAATTATGATTGGGGGAAGGTATCTCCTTTGGGCCGAGGCTCATAAACATTGTAATTGGGAAGGATTCCCAAAGAAATTTGAGATAACTTTTAGAGAAAAGTTTTGTGGACGTAGCCCAACCATTTTGGGTGAACCACGTTAAAATTGGTGTCACTTTGTGGATGATATTGTGCATTGCTTTGATATTGCTTTGGGTATATTGCTTTACTATTTTGAAGTATAAAGGAAAAAGTAAAAAGAGGTCTTATACTTTTCACCCCCCTCTCAGTATAAGCTTGTGTTCTTCAATTGGTATCAGAGCAGGTGCCTTCGAAAAGTTTAACAACTTGAAGGAAAAGCTAGTAAAGAACACAATGGATTATTCAAGTGGCAATGCAACACCTATTCTTGATGGGTCAGATTTTGGTCTTTGGAGTGCAAGGATGAAGGTTCATCTAATGGCACTTGGTAATGAGGTATGGGAAGTGATTGAAGATGAGTACACTATTCCTGAACATGGTCCTAATACTAAAGAAGAAAGGCTCCTACATCACAACAATTCAAAAGCAATGAATGCAATCCTGAAAGGCTTACGTAAAGCAGATCTCACCAAAGTGATTCACCTGCAAGACAGACTAGTGAAATGTGGAATCAGTTGAAGGTGGTTCACACAGGTGATACAAATGTCGGAAAGGCCAAGTTGAGACACTTCAAAGGTATGTTTGAACAACTCAAGATGAATGATGATGAAAATATTAGTGACTACATGCTTCGTATGGATGAGGTTGTTAACTCCATGAAAGACTTAGGTCTTGAGCTTGCTGAAAATGATGTTTGTGATAAGATTTTAAGATCTCTTCCTAATAGATTTAGTGAAAATATTTTTGCTATTGAGGAAGCTAAAGATTTGGATAAGTTGAAAAAGGATGAGCTCCATAGTATACTTGCAGCATTTGAGTTGAGAACTCAAGTGAAGGTTGATGTCAAGAAAGAGGCAACTTTCAAGGCTACCAAGGAATCCAAGGGTAAACAACTTCAAGATAGTGATGAGTCTTCTAGTGATGAAGAGGCATATTACAACAAGAAAGGCAAGTTCTCTAGAAAGCACAAAAGTATGAAAAATATAAGATGTTTCAATTGTGGAAAGTTTGGTCATTATGCTACTGAATGTACTATTCCCAAGAATGAAAGTGATGAAGATAAACAAGATTCTAAGAGCAAGGATTCTAAAAAGCACAAGCATCACAGGAAAAACAAAGATGAGCACAACAATCAAGGAAAGAGGTATTCTCACAAGCACAAGAAGAGTTTCTACCTAGACAAAGCAAGTAAGTGTTCTAGTAGTGATAGTGAAAGTTCTTCAAGTGATAATGAAAATGAGATGTTGTTCATATCGAAAAAAGAGGAAGAACCGAAACATAGATTCATTATCATGAAATGTCTTAGATGTGGAAATTTTGGTCACCTTGAGGATGATTGCACAAATAATGATTTGGTTTCTAGTATGTATGAGGATGCTTCAGAAAACTATAAGGAAGATGCATGTATGGTCTTTGAAAAGGGTAGCACCTCTAGTGATAAGAAATCTGAAAAAGGCTTTGATGATTCAAAAAGCAAACAAATAAAGGATCTTGAAAGTGAACTTATTAGTGCTCTTAGTGTTTTGGAAAAGGAAAGAAAGAAGAATGCTAGACTCAAGGATAAGTTAGATGAATGTTGTATGGAGAGAGATGATCTTATAGAAAGTCTTGACTTCTCTATAGCTAAGACACAAGAACTCAAGGATGAGTTAGAGTCTAAGGTTCTTGAGTATAATGAGTTAGAACAAAAAATGGCTTCTTTGAAAGAGGAAACTAAAGAGTACAAGGATAAGCTTTACAGGTTTCAAGATAGCTCCAAAAAGGTAAAGTCCATCATCAAAGATCAAAGAAGGGCAACAGATAAAACAGGTCTTGGTTTTGGTAAGAAACACAAGGAACAGGTTGGGGAATCTAGTAAGAGATTCCAAAAAGAAGAGAGTTCTGATGAGGAGAGTATTTCAGAGAAAGAGTCCTTGAGTGATAGATGCACAGAAATAGAAAATAGGAAACAGAAAAAGGGGAGAAAGTTTACAGGACCTAGAAGGTCATTTACAGGAAAGTTTAATGGCAGATGTTTTGCTTGTCACAGGTTTGGTCACATGGCTTCACATTGCATGACTCAAGTAAGGAAGGTAAATGACAGTTTCAGAGGTGGTAATTTCTTTCAAGGGTATTGCTACTCTTGTAAACAGTTTGGGCATAAGGCAATTTTCTGCAAGGCTAATAACAAGAACAGGGTTAGTCAGAACAGGTGGATTCAAAGAACAGGTATGCCTAAAAGAAATAACATTGTTACTTGTTATAAGTGCAACAATGAAGGTCACACAACTAGACAGTGTAGAGCTGAACTTCCAAGGTACAAGAATAGGAACAGTGGTATGAACAGGTCCAAGGATCAAGGCATGGATAAGAACAGGAATGATAACAAGAACAGGAATAGTGACAAGAACAGGAACAGGAATATGGACAAGGAGAACAAGAGAAGACATGGTAAGGCAGCTATAGACACTGATGATGATCGAGTACCTGTTGGGAGTTTTACTCCCACCCTAGAATTAAACACCTCAACAGGAGGTGGGGGAGGGACTAAGCTAAGAGGCTCATTCTTAGTCCCAAGCCCCAAAGGTGACCCTTTTCCATTGATGACAAAGGGGGAGAGATATGAGTAAGGGGGAGAGCCTCAAGACAGGGGGAGCTATTTATGTTGAGTTTATGTGTTGTTGAGAAGCATGGTTTGCCATCAATGACAAAGGGGGAGATTGTTGGCAATTTTGGGTTTGAGATCCTAGCTTCTTGTCTATGAGTTGTCATTGATGTCAAAAGGAAATGACATTAATGTTAAGAGGATGTGTTGGCTTCAAAGGTGGAAGATTCCAAGAGAATATTTTTAAGAGAATCCGGAGAGATTCCATTGGCAATGGTTTTTATTAAAACCAATGGAGGTTCTCTTTATTATTTATTTAATTATTATTTAAAACCCTTCAAGGTTTTAATTAATTAATTATTTAATTAATTAAGGGAGAAATTATTTTTAATTTATTAAAAATACTTTAAGGGTTTTTAAACCCTTTAGAAAGCAAATTTTGATTAAATTCGAAATTACTTTTCTTTGCAACCGACGTGTTCTAAAGTCCACGTATGGACTATAAATATGAGAAGGTTCCTAAGGTTAAACCCTCTTGGAAAATCGAAGGCAATTAATTGGTTTGGCTGCGATCGAATGTTCTGTTTACGCTGCGAAAGAGGAGAGCTCATGGTTTGAAAAGCTTTCGAAAAGCTTGACCGTTTATGTGGAAGGAAGTCCGTCTTGGACTTCGTAAGCCCCTTGTGGGCTAGTGGCAGCGAAGGCTGCGTTTGGGCCTTGCGTAGGCGGAGGTCTACGTTTCGATCCCCACGGAGGGAGTTGTGCATGGATTAGTCACGTTTTTATTAAAACGTGTTTTGTGCCGTGAATTTTGGATTCTTCAAGGGCAACCAATATAAGGTGTGATTATTTTCTTGATATGATTTTTGGCATTGTTTAGCATTGTTTAAAAGACATAGGAGAAATAAGGGGATATTTCTTTGGTTGTATTTTTGAGATTAGTCTTTTGCTATGCTAAATTTAAAAATGGAGATATAAGGTGTAAGTTTTGGTTGTTGTGTTTTTGGCTTCTTTGGTGGTTGTTTTTAAAGAAGAGAAGCTAAAAGGTGTATTAAGGAAAGTTTTTATATATGCTCATTTATCTTGGTTCTAACCCTAACTTGGTTGGAAGTTTGAGGGTTGTGTGTGGTGACAGCTTTAAGGATCAATTTTCTTCTACTCCAAAAAGGTATGGGCACATTTTCCTTATGAGTATGATTGGTGTATGTTTTCTGAAATAAGGTTGGAGTGAAAAGGTTTTCAACTAGGTTTCCTTTGGTTGGGTGTAAATCCTATTTTCTGGTTTGTTGAAGACTTCTTATGCATTGTTATCCTTGATGAGAGTTTTGGTGAATGCATAATTCTGGTTTGAGGTAGTGGAAGCATTGTGCACTAGGGTTTATGTTTGTGAGTCTTGCTACTTGCATTGAGTTGGTGGAACCCTTGGTTGGCTGTTTTGAGTTTGATGGTTGAGTTGCTTCCATAGAGGTTGTTTGATCAAGTTATTGCTTTACTTGATTCATGATATTGGGCTTACTCCATTGAGTTGATTTGAGCAAGTTATTCTTTACATTTGGTGATATTGTGTTGGTGGTTGTTTTGTTCAAATATCTTTGGAGGGAAAAGGATTTCTACTTGTTTCCTTTTCTTGTGATGATTGGTTGAATGCTTCAAGGTTGATGTTGAGTTGAGTGGTGTTGGTTGACTAAACCTTGTTTGATGAGCATTGTTGTTGAAACCCTAATTGATGATGAAAAGAACATGAGTATCATTGTTATGTGATTCTTTGCATAGTTGGCAATTGTTGGGGTTTCATGTTCTTGAAAGAAAACATTCTATCCTATCCATTTCAGATATTGAGTTGAGTTTTCAGATTTGAGATTGAGATTGAGCTGAGTTGATTTGAGTTGAGTTTTGAGATTGGGATTTGAGTATAGAACATATTGAGTCTCTAACAATTCTCTTTATGCTTCTATGAGTTTGACAAATCACATTGGGTCTCTAACAATTCACTTTGTGATTTCCTACTAAGAAAGTTTTTCTTGGTGAGCTTGCTGAGTTTTTGGACAGGTTCTAGTGGGGACTTGTGAGCAGTTTTGGACAGGTTTCGGTGGGGACTTGTGAGCAGTTTTGGACAGGTTTCGGTGGGGACTTGTGAGCAGATTTGGATAGGTCCTAGCAGAGGACTTGTGAGCTGAGTTTGATAGTTCTATCAGAGAACTTGAGGATAGAGGTGCATTGGTTCTATGAGAAGAACCTGAGGATAGTTGGCAAGTCTTTGAGAAGGCTTGTATGCAGAGGATTGATTTGTTCAAGATTTGGACAGATCTGATAGACAGAGGAAGACTTGTACTAGACCGACTGACTATGTTTGGTACAGGTTGCTGAGCTGTTGTGGACGTGATCATAGAAGGCAGAGGTCTCTTAGGCTAAGCATTGAGGACAGGAGGTCTTCGGTGGAAAGGAGTTCCACGTGCTGGCAAGAGGTAGAGGCAGTTGATCTTCTGAGGGATCATTTCCAGAGTAGAGGGGAAGGTATCTCCTTTGAGCAAAGGCTCATAAATTTTGATTGGGGGAAGGTATCTCCTTTGGGCCGAGGCTCATAAACATTGTAATTGGGAAGGATTCCCAAAGAACTTTGAGATAACTTTTAGAGAAAAGTTTTGTGGACGTAGCCTAGCCATTCTGGGTGAACCACGTTAAAATTGGTGTCACTTTGTGGATGATATTGTGCATTGCTTTGATATTTCTTTGGGTATATTGCTTTACTATTTTGAAGTATAAAGGAAAAAGTAAAAAGAGGTCTTATACTGTTCACCCCCCCTCTAAGTATAAGCTTGTGTTCTTCACAATTAGTATCTTGGAAAAGTATCCTTTTCTGTTTAAAATTGATTTTGTCCAAAAAGGGTGTGACTGGCTCTTTCAGAATGAATCCGAGTGAAAACACCTTGTGCAAAGTTTTCTCTAATATTTTGATCATTAGCCCAACACGTCTTCATTCTACCAACTATTTTGTGTTCAAATATCTTCTTCCCCTTTCCAAGGCTTCCTTTTCATTCATGCCTTCATTTTGAGCGTGCACCTACATTTTTTTATTTAAAATATTTAGAACACACAAACAAACAATTCTTATACTTTCACCCATTAGAGAGGGCAAAAACAAGTTTTGACCCCTCCCTCAGAGTGAAAATTATTTCAAACTTTAACTTTTACACCATGTGTTGACATGTTTCATTGCCTTTTAAAACATGTTCTTCCCAAAGAGGGGTGAATGGGGTTTTTGCCTATCCTTTGGGGTGAAAACACTTTTTAATTCCTTTGTTTCAACAACCCAACATCGGACCCCACAATGCACCTTTCAAAATAATTTGTTGTGCTTTCACTCCCAAAAGGGGTAAAAACATTTCATTCTTGAAACTTATATTCGCCCCAAAGAGGGATGAATGAGATTTTTACCCCTCACTTGGGGAAAAATTATCTTTGCAATATTTTTTAATTTATCAAGGTGGGACCCATGACACACTCTCTTTTTGCAATGTGCTTTCACCCAAAGGAGGGGTGAAAGGGAGTTTCGCCCTTATTTGGGGTGAAAGCTCTTTTGAATTTTCAACCTGTTGTTGAAGTGTACCTTTACCACTTCAAAAATATGCTCACCTTTGTTCTTTTCTATGGGCCCACAAATATTATCCTTTTTAAATGTGGTTTCACCCTAGGGAGGGGTGAAAGGGCTTTTCACCCCTCCTTTAGGGTGAAAACATTTTTGAATTTAGACTTTGACTTTCTCATGCCTTTTCATTGTGCTTTCTTTAAAATAAACAACATTTTCACCCCAAATAGGAACGATATATATTTTTACCCCTCACTTGGGACGAAAATACCTTGTATTCTTTTTGCCTTCAAAACTTCAAATGTTTTTAATATTTTATGCACAACGACTTCTGTTCATTTTAAATTCTTCATATGGATGCCTTAGGTGATTTCAAACTATTTTTAGGTGCATTTAATTTTAAGGTGCCCTTTCATACTCATGGAAAGTGAAACCATTTTCTTTCTTTATATGTCAGCGCTTTCATTTCAAACCAATTTTGTTAGTGCTGAAAATTGTTAAATTGTTGCTCCATTTAACACATAATGTTAATTTTGCCTTAAAACCCCATCATTCCCACCATAATGTCCATGAAAATTATAAGAAGATAACTAAACCAAAAATTAATTGTAAAAAAATATATTGATAAAAGTTGTGGCATTATTCATTATATTTCACCCTTCTTTTACAATTAAAACTATCAACAAAATTTCAACAAAATTTTTAATGTGGCAAAGTGATAAAATTGCCAATAGGATTTATACACAAGGAAATGTAACGACATCAAAATGGTGTTGTGCTAGAGATAATAATCCCATGAATTGGTCATATTGTATGTGTAAACAATCTGTGCTAGAGAAATCATTGGTCATGTTTATGGGTTATCTGATAATTTATGAAGAAAATCATAGGAAATGAAGTGGCTCTCATTGTTTTTTTCCTTAATATTTCATGCCTGAGAATGTCGAAGAACACACTAGGGAATGGCACTATATATTTATTGTATTGAAGTTGAGAGTTTACATTGATTTTACTGGAGGACTTATCTGCATTAAAATTTGATATATCGTTATTAACTAGTTTTGTCATGTCTTGTAAGGTGTTTTGGAAGTATGTTATGTTGGAAATTTTCACAATAGTAGCTTTTAAAAGATTAATATTAATAATTCTTGAACCGAATTACATCTTCAAAGTGCTTCAAGGTGGTATGTTTCCTAATAAACACTAATTATGTCTGTGTTGGGCACATCCAGTAGAATTATCAACTTGCTCTTTGGATATACTGTGTAAGCATGTGAAATTTTTCATCACCAATGGATTCTAGGATTAACGAAATGGTAATAGTAAAGTGGATAGGAAGATCATGAATAGGTGCAAATTTTTATGTTTAGGCAATATGGACTTGTCTGTGGATAATAGAAGAGAATGGGTGTGGTGATTTTCATTTAAATAAATATCAAATTTTTATACCTTGTCGAGTAAATATGATAGATTTGATAAGTGGGGACACATCTTCAAAGTGCTTCAAGGTGGTATGTAAATCAAAATTATGGCTTCGGTATTGCTGATCCGAAGCAAAGCGTATGGATAGACAACATGTTGAGAAAACATATTATCATACAATTAAAATGATACCTAGCTGTGGGAAATAATGATCATGTTCACATGTTTCTATCATTGATGATATCAAAACACATAATTACAAAGTTACGATGTGAATGAATGTGTTATTGGAATTTTAGTTTTACCACCATGATTCTATAAATTGTGCAGTTGAAGGGTTAGTTTGAATATTAGTTATAAAGTGGTGGCATTTGCTCAAAAATATGCATTATTTTTTCATTGGGCTTGGTCAGTGATAGGCATGACCACAAATATTTTTATAACCAAAGTGTTAGGAAATAAAATATATTATCAAGCATGAAAATGAATTCTTATTAAAATAAGTTTGTAAAACCCATTTGAGAACTCATTATGAAAATTGAACAAATGAACTGAAAAGGGAAAATTATTACATTATAAAAGAGCCATTGATATCCAAGAAAGGGGTCATAATATTTTTGGAGAAGCAAGATTGAAGAATTGAAGAAGGATTTGCCAAAGGTTTCCTCCTAGGTTGCTTAGAGAAGGCTTCATTTTTGGATGGATAGATGTATTCGAGAGAAAGTATTATTGTCAGATCTTATTATAATATATTCATTTTGTTACAGTGAAAATATGCATGCTGATGGTGTTTTCACTTTATAATAATTGGATATATTTAATTATTTCCTTGAATATTACACCTAATTTAGGTTGAATTGTGTTAATGTTGATTGATTTAAATTAGGTTTTATTTCAAAAATACTTATTTTTTACAAATTCAGGATGAAGTTTTGAAGTTTTAATAACCTGCTTTTAAATTTACATTTCATTTTTATTTTTCTCTAACCCTAAACTTTTTCATTTTATTTAATTTCAAATTCATGGAAAATCAAAACCCTAAGTTTTAATATAAAGTTTTAAATCTTACATTAGGGAAAAATGTTTATTTCATTTTCTTAAATTCATGGTATTTCACATTCTAAAATAAACATTAGAATTTCAATTAAATTTTCCAAATAATGATTATTAAAGTTTAACATAAAGTATTTGGATAAAATTTAATTGAAATTATTTTCTAAGGTTAAAATTAAATATTTGCACTTTATAAAGTTGATTATTGGTAATATTTAATTATTAATATTACACTTTAGCATTTAATTTCATGAAGCAACAACATTTTACAATTTAAATCAAAATACCAAACATAGGCCCCTTGTTAACAGTGACGTGCACCACTGAGGCATTATAGTAACATTTTTATTTACAAGCAAACAAGCACATGTTCAGAAGTTAATTAAAATAGAACCTTGGAGAAACTAATAATTTTCTTTGCAAGAGGGGATTGCTTAACAAGATCCTAACTATGAGTGTATTTTCATAATCGGGTAGAAATATCACTCAACAGGACTTCTCTTGAAACCATGTAGGAGGTTATTATCAATCTTAACATATCAAGCTCATGGAGCTCATTTCAACCCATACAAGGAATTTATCAATTTGTAAACCTTTTGATCTTGTCCTTCAACAAGATATCCTTTAGGTTAGGTCATGTACGCTTCTTCTTTGAGATCATCATTCAATAAGGCACTATTCACATGCATCTAATGAAGCTTCCATCTGAATTGAGCAACCATTACACAAAGTACATGAATGGTTATCATTTTTGCAACTGATGCAAATTTCTCTTCATAATCTATACCTTCATTTTGAGCATAGCACTTTGCAATAAGCTATGAATTATGCTTTTCAATAGTTCCATCTACCTTATACTTGACTTTGTATACCCATGTGCAGTTAAAGGGTTTCTTACCACCAAGTAAATCAACTAGATCCCATGTTTTTTCTTCACAAGAGACAAATGTTTTGCATCCATGATGACCTTCCATTGAGGAACACTATGTGCTTATTGCACTGAAGTGGGTTTATGCTCTACCACTAAAGTCATAAAATGTCTATCTTCCTATTCACTCATGTCTTCTTCTTCATCATCATCTTCTTCATCATATTTTTATATTTTATTGTGTGACATGCTCCAATTACATGGCCAGTTGGAATTAGGATCAGGATGTGCATCCAATTTTATATCTCTTATGGTGATAGTATACCATTTTGGATTTTTTATTTGTTTGTAGGGAGTCCTTGACTGAGGTTCCTCAGATTCTAGGAGTATAGAAGGAGATGTGTCTTTTCTAGATTATGGAGTATCCAACATGGGAGCTTCATCAAATACCACATCTAGAATTATATGAATTTTCTTGGTTATAGGATCAATAAACCAATACCCCTTGGATTCTTCATCATAACAAAGAAAATGCATTGTTGAGTTTTATCATCTAACTTACTTCTTTTTCTTTGGAATGTGAATGAAGGATTTTCATCTATATATCCTTAGATGAGAAATAGAGGGATTTCTTCCACTCCATGCTTCTTGTGGTGTGACTCCTTGAATATATTTTCTTAGGGCTTGATTCAGGAGACACAACTATAGTAACAACTTTTACCCAATATGTGCAACTGTGAGCATACATCAAACCATTTCTATGATGGAATGATTACTCCCTTCAAAAACTCTATTTTTCTAAGGAGTATAGGTTTTAGTAAGCTATATTTTTATCCCATGTTTAGTGATAAACCTAAAACCACATTGGAGATGAATTCCCCCATTTATGCTGAAGAAAACAAACTTATATTGAGAGGGAGGTGAACAGGATAAGATCACATTTTACTTTTCTTTCTCAAATAATATTATGCAATATATCAATGACAATATCAATAGTAGTAATAAAAGTAATGCACAAATAACCACACACAATAGAGACATCAATTTAACGTGGTTCACCCATTGTGGGCTACTCCACGAAGAAATTTTTTCACTAAAATATTCTCAAAAAATATATTGGGAATCCTTTCCCTATTACAATGTTTAAGGACATTTGTCCAAAGGAGACACCAATTCTCTAATAAATTTCATGGATCTCTATCTATAGGAGACACCAATCCCCTCAGCTAGTTCCTAGATATCTATCCATAGGAGAACTCATTATCCTATGCTCTAGATGGTGATCCTATAGAATACTACTACCTCCACTACACTGGATTATGGATCTCTATCCATAGAAGACTCTATACTCACTTAAAAGATATCTATCCTCACTGCCCTGGCTAATGGATATCTATCCACTGGATACTACTGCCCTCTACTCTATCACCTCCAAAGCTTGTTCTCATCTCTATATCAAATTTACACTAAACATAGTCCTTCGGTCTAGAACAAATCTACTCAATATCTATCTCTGATATGCACTAAACAAATTCCTTCGGTCTAGCACAAATATGCTCAATATCTATATCTCATCTACACTAAACATAGTCCTTTGGTATAGCATAAATATGATCAATATTTGTCTCTAATTTGGTACAAACCTGTCCCCAAATCTACACCAAACTCTATCCTCAAATCTATCCTCAAGCCTTAACACAAATTTTGACTCAATCACAAATCAAATTTGTTGGATCTACCCCAAACCTTAACTCAAGGTTTGAACAAATCAATCAATCAAATCTTATCACAAGTATTCTCAAAGACATACCCCAAATCTATCCAAAAAGTCCTCTCAAGAACTTGTCCAATATGCTCACCAAGTATTAACCAAGACTTACTTCAAATCTACTCAACAAGTCCTCACTAGAACTTATCCAATCTTCTCAACAAGTCTTCACCAAGACTTACTTAAAATATGCTTTGTAAGCTTCCTCAAAATCTTACTCAACTCAACTCAATCTATTACAGAAAACCTCTTCAATCACACAAATACGTTTCACATAGATTCTTGTTTAATCTCACAAAAACATATAGAGAATTGTTAGAGACTCAATATGTTTCACACTCACAATAATGCTCAATCACTTTCAATCTCTCTCTTGTTTTTACCACAAAAATATATAGATAATTGTTAGAGACTCATATTGGAAATTTGATTTAATTTGAAGTAATTTATGTTTTCATTGATGTCATATGGATCATATTTCGTTTTGGTGGCAAAAGCACTTCACAGATAATCATCTATGATGTTTTGGAGAGCATGGATATATACAAGGTTTTTATGAAAACCAAGGTAGGCAAAATAAAAGGTTTTATTTAAAACCATGGTGGGCTTATGTGGAAAGAACTTTTCTTAAAATCCAAGGTGGAATTTTGTTTCATCAAAAAAGGGACCTCCGATGATGAAGATATTAAAGTTTAAAGTTTAAGTTTAAATTAATGGAGGGCCGACCTATGTGCAATTAATGCAGGTTGGCATATATATGTAAAGGTTTCAATTTATTTCGAAAATGGGCATATTATATATCGTCAAAAAGCTTATTTCAAGGGCTATTTGACTAACTTATTTTTAAGAAGAAATAAGATGTGTGTAAGGATATATTTCTTATTTTTCAAAGGGGTTCCAAAAGTGAAGTTTGCCTTGTTCTTTTTCAAGAGGATTAATTCTTTCATGAGGTGACAAGGTATGCAATATTGTGATTTATTTTATTTTATGGTATAATTGGTTTTGGGAGTGAAAAGGTTATGCAATATTTTGATTTATTTTATTTGATGGTACAATTTGTTTTAGGAGAGATAAGGAAGTTGTGCAATTAAAGTCCGTGGTGATGATTATTGAAAAGTGGAGTAATGTTGATTATTTTGTAATCTACTAACCCTTGTGAAGATTGGCAAAAAAAGTTATGTGATTGTGGCAGATTTACAAAGAGGTTTTTTCATCTTCATAAAAGGTATGAGCACATTATTTTATTGATTGTTTATGGTGGTTGATTTATGAAATATCATTGGAGGGAAAAGGATTGTTTGTGGTTTCCTTTTTTAAAGTGGTTGGTTGAATGCTTCAAGGTTTTCTAGATTGAGAGTTGTATCTAAACCTTGTTTGATAAGCATAGTTTTTGAATCCCATTGGTTGTGAAATAATTTGAGTTAGAAAAGAACATGAGTATCATTGTTATGTGATATTTGTGGTTGAGCATTATTGGAAATATTTGAGTTGGTTGATACATACTTGGACAAGGGTTGTGTGAGAAAGAGTTATTCCTTGTGATGATTGGTTGAGTTGAGTTGATTGAGCCTAGTCAAGTGATGTGTGAAGTGATTGTTCAAGTTATATGAAATAAACTATTCCATAATTCTATGTTGAGTTGAGATTAAGGTTAGAACATATTGAGTCTCTAATAATTCTCTTTATGGTTCTATAACACTTGAATTGAGTTGAGGTTGATTTGAGTTGAGAGTGATATTAGAACATATTGAGTCTCTAGAAATTCTCTTTATGCTTCTATGAGTTGATTTGAGTTGAGTTGAGATTTATTTGGGTTGAGAGTGAGTTTAGAACATATTGAGTCTCTAAAAATTCTCTTTATGCTTCTATGAGTTGAGTTGAGATTGATTTGGGTTGAGAGTGAGATTAGAACATATTGAGTCTCTAACAATTCTCTTTATGCTTCTATGAAGTTAATTTGAGTTGAGATTGTCATTCATTGTTGAGTTCATTTTGAGTACTACTTGAGAATGATTGATTGAGCCTTTGAGAAGGCCTTTGGGATAGATTTGAGGATAGTGTTGGGACAAATTTGAGGATAGTGTTTGGACAAGTTCTTAGTGATCTTGTTGGAGCAGATTTGGGCAAGTTCTTGGTGAGCTTGCTAGAGAATATTTGGGCAAGTTCTTGGTGAGCTTGCTAGAGAATATTTGGGCAAGTTCTTAGTGAGATTGCTAGAGCATATTTGGGCAAGTTCTTGGTGAGCTTGCTAGAGCAAATTTAGGCAATTTATTAGTGAGCTTGCTAGAGCAGATTTGGGAAAGTTCTTGGTGAGATTTCTAGCGCATATTTGACAATTTATATGTGAGACTATTGAGCAGGTTCTTAGTGAGCCAATTAATAGAGCTTTGGAGGTGACAGAGTACAGAGGACAAAGTCTCAATGGATAGATATCCAACAGCCAACACAGTTGAAGATAAATTTGAGTGAGGAGTCTTCAAGTGGAGAGAGGTCCACTAGTCAATGCAATAGAGAGACAGAGTCTTCTATAAGATTACATAGCCAGAGCAGAAGTGGAAAGACTTCTCTTGTGGAAGGGATCCACGAACTTAAGATTAGGGGATCAACATCTCCTTTGGATAGAGGTCAATAAAAATTGTAATTGGGAGTGATTCCCAAAGAGATTTATTGAGAAATTTTTAGTAAAATATTTTCTCCGTGGAGTAGCCCACATTGGGTGAACCACGTAAATTATGGTGTCTCTATTGTATATGGTTTTTGTGCATTTATTTGATTACTGCTATTGATATTTCTATATTTACACAACATAATATTGAATTGAAAGAAAAAGTAAAAAGTGATTTTATATTTTTCACCCCCCTCTTAGTATAAGCTTGTGTTCTTCAATTGGTATCAGAGCAGGTCCCTTAGGAAAGTCTAACAGCTTGAGGGTAGATTCTACAAAGAATACAGATGGCTTCACATAAAGGATTATCTTCAAATAATGCTCCATTGTTTGATCATAATAATTATACTTTTTGGAGCATGATAATTAAGAACTTCTTGATATCACAAGGATATGAGGTATGACGTATGGTTGAAAAAGAGTATAAGGTTGAAGGTGATACCGAGGAAGAGAAAACTACTAGGAAATTGGTTGAGATTAATGCAAGAGCAATGAATTATATTTTGAGTGGGCTACGTGAGACAAATTTTGCAAAGGTCATGGTATGTACTGCAGCTAATGAGATGTGGACCAAGTTGAGGAATACTTATGAAGGATATTCCAAGTTAAAGTTAGCAAAACTACAAACTCATAGAAAAATATTTGAGGAATTTAAAATGGAGGATTCTAAATATATTGCAAAGTTCTTACTTTGAGTTGAAGATATTACTAACACTATGAGAGGCCTAGGTTTTGAGATCACTTGAAATATGATGCAAAGGTTTCAACAATAGAAGAAACAATGGATATCAACAAGTTAACAATGGAAGAATTGCAAGGTACTCTCACAACTTATGAGATGAAGGTAAATAAGCATCAAGATCCAATAAAAGATATTGCATTCAAGGATTCAAAAATAGAGAAAGGGAAATTTTTTGAAATAGAAAGAGTTTTAAAAAATTATGAGGAAGCTAACTTCATCAAAAGGAATAAGGACTCAAGGAATTTTAGAGATATAAGGAAAGTCAGGTGCTACAAGTGTGGTGATCTTGATCACTATGCATACAAGTGTCCACATGAATAAATCAATGATGATGAAAAATAGGGTCACAGAAGAAAAGAAGATGGAAATCATAAGCATGAAAAAGATGATAGATTCAAGCAAAATAGGTATTAGAAGAAGAAAATTTTTTGTAAGGCAAAGAAATAATACTACACTGTAGAAGCAAGTGATAGCTCAGATCATAGTGATAGATACAATTCAGATGATGAAAAGGAAGAGCATTTATTCCTAGGAATAGAAGGTGAAAGAGAACAATATTTTTTTTGTGTTCAAAGAGATCACAAATCAATATATTGCAATGGTTTCAGTGATAGTGAAGATGAGATGACACATTAAGAAAATAGGCATGGTCAAAGAAATCTTGAGAGTTTGTTTGCTATAGAATATTATAATGATCTTAGTGATAGTGAATATGAAGAAGGGTTTTTCTATGAAATAAGATAAGTAGAAGAAGAACATTCACTCCAAACAGAATAATTTAAACAAGAGGATAATGTCTCAATTGATCTAAAGGAAGACTTCAATATTATCCATGAGCAACTACAAGAGGTTAAGGAGAATATAAAAGAATTGAGATGTTCCCTACATGAGAAGTTTGATCCATCACATCACTAAAAAGTTCAATATATTTGTACTAATAAGGAAACATGTATTTCAGAGGCTATAGAGATGGATGCCAAATTGCTACTTGACACAAATGAAGAAAAAGAAGACGAATATTCCAAAGCAACAAAGGTCCCATATTTCAGGTTTGGGGAATCACACTCAAAAGGAAAGGAAGTTCTAAAAGATGAAAGCAAGGAAGCACCTAATATTTGTGAGGATTGTTCCAAAGTTCCTATGGATCCAAATATTTAGTTTGAATCTTGTTTTGAGATAGGTGAATCAAGTTCAAAAGGAGAAGAAACTCTTGAAAATAAAAGCAAGGAAGAAATTAAGGAAGAGGATTTAGATACTACAAATAAGGTTCAAGGATGTAATGCACAAGTTGAAAATGATCATAGGGATAATGGTCAAGAAAGGGTCTATGGATCAAAGAAGTTTGATTTTGCTAGAAGAAACTTCAAAGGAAGAAGGTATGATTTTCAGGGACATTGCTTCTCATGTAATAGGATTGGTCATAGAGCTTTTCAATTCAAAGGAAATGAGCAACATGGTTTTGGTTTTAGAGCTACACAATTCAAAATTCATGGTCATAATGGTCATGAAAACAGAGGTTCACAATATAGAGTTCAAGAAAGGAATGGATATGGAAATTACTTCAAGAAATAATTCAGGACATGGGCACCATCCAAATGCTACAATATCAAGTGTTTTAATTGCAATAATTTGGGGATATTGCAAAATGGTGTAGGACTCAATTCCAAACAGGTTCAAGGCAAGAAGGTCAAGCAGTTTCAATACAAGAAGGTCAAACAGGTTCAAAACAAGAAGAGCAAGGAACTCATCGAGAAAAGGATATTAGAAATATGTGGAAGGAAGTTGATAGAGGAAAGAAATAATGTAATATGGGAGTAAATGTACTCCCACCCCAAAATTAATCACCTCAAGAGAGAAGGTGGTGAGGGGGCTATGCTTAAGAGTCATATATTTTAGACCCATAAGTTTCACTTTTGCCATTGATTTCAAAGGGGAGAGATTCGAGTAAGGGAGAGAGCATTGAGTTAGGGGGAGCAGCCTCCAAAGAGAGTATTGAGTTAGGGGGAGCAACCTACATAGAGAGTATTGAATCAGGGGGAGCAACTTTGATTCTCAGATATGGTTTTTGCAGTGATTGTGGTGTTTGCATTAAAGGTGTTGCCATCAATGACAAAGGGGGATATTTTTGGAAATTTGAGTTAATTTGATGTATTTTATGTTGTCATTGATGTCACCTAGATCATTTATTTCACATGGATCATATTTGGTTTTGGTTGCAAAAGCACTTCATAGATAATCATCTATGATATTTTGGAGAGCATGGATATATATAGGGTTTTTATGAAAACCAAGGAAGGCAAAATAAAAAGTTTTATTTAAAACCATGGTGGGCTTATGTGGAAAGGGTTTTTATTAAAAGCCAAGGTGAATTTTTTTTCATCGAAAAATGACCTACGGTGATGAAGATATTAAAGTTTAAAGTTTAAGTTTAAATTAATGGAGGGCTGACCTATGTGCAATTAATGGAGGTTGGCATATATATATATGTAAAGGTTTCAATTTATTTTGGAAATGGGGCATATTATATATCATCGGAAAGATTATTTCGAGGGCTATTTGACTAACTTATTTAGAAGGAGAAATAAGATGTATGTAAAGAGATATTTCTAATTTTGCAAAGAGGTTCCAAAAGTGAAGTTTGCCTTGTTCTTTTTCAAGAGGATTAATTCTTTGATGAGGTGACAAGGTATGCAATATTGTGATTTATTTTTTTTTATGGTATAAGTGGTTTTGGGAGAGAAAAGGTTATGCAATGTTTTAATTTATTTTATTTTATGGTACAAATGGTTTTAGGAGATATAAGGAAGTTGTGCAATTAAAGTCCTTGTTGATGATTATTGAAAAGTGGAGTAATGTTGATTATTTTGTGATATACTAACCCTTGTGAAGATTGGAAAAATAATTTTCTGATTGTGGCAGATTTACAAAGAGGTTTTTTCATCTTCATAAAAGGTATGGGCACATTCTTCTATTGATTTTTTATGGTGGTTGATTTTTGAAATATCATTGGAGGGAAAAGGATTTTTTGTGGTTTCCTTTTCGAAAGTGGTTGGTTGAATGCTTCAAGGTTTTCTGAATTGAGAGTTGTGTCTAAACCTTGTTTGATAAGCATAGTTGTTGAAACCCATTGGTTGTGAAAGAACTCGAGTTAGAAAAGAACATGAGTATCATTGTTATGTGTGGTTTGTAGTTGAGAATTGTTGGAAACATTTGATTTGGTTGATACATACTTGGACTAGGATTGTGTGAGAAAGAGTTGTTCCTTGTGATGATTGGTTGAGTTGAGTTGATTGAGCCTAGTCAAGTGATGTGTAAAGTGATTGTTCAAGTTCTATGAAATAAACTATTCCACCATTCTATGTTGAGTTGATATTAAGGTTAGAACACATTGAGTCTCTAACAATTCTCATTATGGTTCTATAAGACTGTTGGCAATTTTGGGTACTTTGGGTACATTGCCTTTGCTCAAGTGTACAAGTTGTCATTAATGTCAAAAGGCATTTTTGTGTTGATATCAAAAAGAGTGTGATGTCAAAAATATCTTGAGAAGCTTCATAATGTTAAAGGGTTTTTATTAAAACCATGGTGACAAGGTTAAAGGTTTTTCTTAAAACCATTTGGACTCATTAAGGGTTTTTATTAAAACCAAGCTTAACTTAATGCAAAGGTTTTTACTTCTTGAAAAACCTTGAAGGTCCATGTTTATTATTAATAATTAAATTAACTCAAACCTTTGACAAGGGTCTAAGTTTAATTTATTATTAATAAAATAATAATTATTATTATTTTTAATTATTATTAAAGGGTCTTTCAACCCTTAAGCGATGGAGAAAAAAAGAAATATTTCGTCGATGTGTTGCCATCGTTGGAGGAGCGTCGATGTCAAACAGTTAAGGAGAAATGGCTATATAAGTGGGGATGATTTTCTAAAGTTGTTGTAACTCCGAGTAATGAAAATCATAGCTTTGTGATCTTTGAGAAAGCGTTGTATTTCATTGAGAGTTGATTATCGATATTGAGTTGCCCAAGTAATTTCTTGCGTTTTCAGTTTGCGCTTTGACATTCGACAGATTGCGCTTCACCTACAATTGTTGGGACTGCACTCGAATTACGTTTTTAGTTTGCGCTTTGACATTCGGTAGTTTTCTTTCACCTACGATTGATTGGATTGCACGAAGGATAATAGTTTTTTGTTTGCACTGTGTGGATGATTATTTTTGTTGCCCAGTAAGTTATGTTTTGGACAGCGCTCACCAGTTTGCATGTGGCTTGTGGAAGACATTTACGTTTTCTATATTCTTGGCATCAAAGGAAGATAAAATATAGGGCAACACAGTATTTCTTCATTGGGAACTTGTGACCCAACAACGGTGGTGTTTAAGCGAAGGCGCTAGAAGGCAGAGGTACCGAGTTTGATTCTCTTCGTTGGTAATTTTATTTTTTGTCGTGGTGTGCAAAGGATAGTGGCCGTGAATGCGTTGGAGGTATAATGTTAAGGTATCATATTTGCTTTGACATTGTTTTATTGATGCTTAATGTTTATGTGGAGTAATAAGGTGTAAAGAGGTTTTACTTTGTATGTATATTATACTTCTAGTGGTTTTTATTAAGTTGGAGAAATAAGGTGTTAATTTGGATCTTTATTATTGTATATTGTTGTATAGTTGCTAACTCTAATTGGTGGCAAATTGAGAGTTAGTGTTGTGTTAGATTTTGAGTTCTACTTCTTCATAAAAGTAAAGGTATGGGCAACTTCTTCCATGTATATTGTTGATGGTATATTTTCTAAAATTGAGTTTGGAGTGAAAAGGTTGTCTACTAGGTATTTTTGGTGTAAATCCTATTTTTTGATATTGAAGATTGTTTATGCATTAAAATCATTAATGAGTTTTTGGGTGAATGCATAATTCTGGTTGAGGAAGAGGAAGCATTTTTTGCACTAGGGTTTTTGTTAGTAAGTCTTGCTACTTGCATTGATATGATGAAACCCTTAGTTGGCTGTTTTGATATTGATGGTTGAGTTGCTTCCATAGAGGTTGTTTTGATCAAGTTAGTGCTTTACTTGATACATGATATTGGGCTTACTCCATTGAGTTGATTTGAGCAAGTTATTCTTTGCATTTGGTGATATTGTGTTGGTGGTTGTTTTGTTCAAATATCCTTGGAGGGAAAAGGATTTCTACTTTTTTCCTTTTCTTGTGATGATTGGTTGAATGCTTCAAGGTTGATGTTGAGTTGAATGGTGTTGGTTGACTAAACCTTGTTTGATGAGCATTGTTGTTGAAACCCTAATTGTTGGTAAAAATAATATGAGTATCATTGTTATATGAGATATTGCATGGTTGGCAATTGTTGGGTTGTGTTTCATATTCTTGAGAAAAGCATACTACATCTATCTTATTATTTTGAGATTGAGATTGAGTTGAGATTGATATTGGGAGTTAAGTATAGAACATATTGGGTCTCTAACAATTCTCTTTATGTTTCTATGAGACTTGAGATTGAGATTGGGAGTTAAGTATAGAACATATTGAGTCTCTAACAATTCTCTTTATGCTTCTATGAGGTTTATGAATCACATTGGGTCTCTAACAATTCTATTTGTGGGTTCATGCTAAGCAAGTTTTTCTTGGTGAGCTTGCTGAGGTTTTGGACAGGTTCCGGTGGGGACTTGTGAGCAGGTTTTGGACAGGTTTCGATGGGGACTTGTGAGCAGGTTTTGGACAGGTTTCGATGGGGACTTATGAGCAGATTTGGACAGGTCCTAGCAGAGGACTTGTGAGCTGAGTTTTTGATAGTTCTATCAGATAACTTGAGTATAGAGGTGCATTGGTTCTTTGAGAAGAATCTGAGGACAGATTTGGCAAGTCTTAGAGAAGGCTTGTGTGCAGAGGATTGATTTTTTCAAGTGTTGGATAGATCTGACAGACAAAGGAAGACTTGTACTAGACCGACTGACTATGTTTGGTACAGGTAGCTGAGCTATTGTGGACATGATCATAGAAGGCAGAGGTCTCTTAGGATAAGCATTAAGGACAGGAGGTCTTCAATGGAAAGGAGTTCCATGTGTTCACAAGAGGTAGAGGCAGTTGATATTTTGAGGGATCATTTCCATAGTAGAGGGGAAGGTATCTCCTTTGAGTAGAGGCTCATAAATTCAGATAGAGGGGAAGGTATCTCCTTTGAGTAGAGGCTCATAAATTTAGATTGGGGTAAGGTATCTCCTTTGGTCCGAGGCTCATAAACATTGTAATTGGGAAGGTTTCCCAAAGAAATTTGAGATAACTTTTAGAGAAAAGTTTTGTGGACATAGCCCAGGCATTCTAGGTGAACCACGTTAAAATTGGTGTCACTTTGTGGATGATATTGTGCATTGTTTTGATATTTCTTTGGGTATATTGCTTTACTATTTTGAAGTATAAAGGAAAAAGTAAAAAGAGGTCTTATACTGTTCACCCCCCTCTCAGTATAAGCTTGTGTTCTTCAAAGACTTGAATTGAGTTGAGGTTGATTTGAGTTGAGAGTGAGATTATAACATATTGAGTCTCTAAAAATTCTCTTTATGCTTCTATGAGTTGATTTGAGTTGAGTTGAGATTTATTTGGGTTGAGAGTGATTTTAGAACATATTAAGTCTCTAACAATTCTCTTTATACTTCTATGAGTTGAGTTGAGATTGATTTGGGTTGAGAGTGAGATTAGAACATATTGAGGCTCTACCAATTCTCTTTATGCTTCTATGAAGTTAATTTGAGTTGAGATTGCCATTCATTATTGAGTTCATTTTGAGTACTACTTGAGCATGATTGATTGAACCTTTGAGTTTGGGACATATTTAAGGATAATGTTGGGATAAATTTGAGGATATTGTTTGGACAAGTTCTTGGTGAGCTTTTTGGAGAAGATTTGGGCAAGTTCTTGGTGAGATTTCTAGAGCAGATTTGGGTAAGTTCTTGGTGATCTTGCTAGAGCAGATTTGGGCAACTTCTTGGTGAGCTTGCTAGAGCAGATTTGGGTAAGTTCTTGGTGAGCTTGCTAGCATAGATTTGACAAGTTTTGTGTGATCTTATTAAGCAAGTTCTGTGTGAGCCTATTTAGCAGGTTCTTAGTGAGCCTATTGATAGAGCTTTGGAGGTGACAGAGTACAGAGGACAGAGTCTCAGTGGATAGAGATCCAAAAGCTAGCACAGTTGAAGACAAATATGAGTGAAGAGTCTTCAAGTGGATAGAGGTCCACCAGTCAGTATAGTAGAGAGATAGAGTCTTCTATAAGATCACATAGCCAGAGCATAAGGGAAAATAATTCTCATATGGAAGAGATCCATGAACTTGAAATTAGGGGATCAACATCTCCTTTGGACAGAGGTCCATAAACATTGTAATTGGGACTGATTCCTAAAGATATTGATTGAGAAAGTTTTAGTAAAATATTTTCTTCGTGGAGTAGCCCACATTGGGTGAACCACATAAAATGTGGTGTCTCTATTGTGTATGGTTTTTGTGCATTGCTTTTATTACTTCTATTGATATCACTATCTTTACACAACATAATATTGAATTGGAAGAAAAAGTAAAAAGTGGTCTTATATTGTTCACCCCCCTATCATTATAAGCTTGTTTTCTTCAAATAAATATGCTTCACTATCATTGTAATGCTCAATCACTTCCAAAACTCTCTTCAAATAAATTAAGTATAAAGAACAATTGTATCACAGAACTTGAACTATCACTCCAACACTCCAAATCAATTATGCTCAATCAACTCCTCTCAAAAAATCACTCAATGAAAGTTTATTCAACAATTATTATAAAATAAACTTCATATAACAATGATACTCATGATATTTCACAAACCCTAATAATGCACATGAATGTTCACTCAATATTTCTAACAATGCTTATCAAACAATCATTTTCACTCCAACTTAGCATTCACAATATCCAATCCAAAAATATTTTACTCACAAGGAAGATGTACCCATACCTTTTAATTTTATGGAGATATATATTCAAAACCTATCTTAACCACAATAAAATTTTCTTTGCCAACACCAGGGTTAGATTACCACAACCTATCTCAATATCTCCACAAAATAATTTTCTCAAAAATTTATTTTTCATACACAATATAAAATATTTTTGTACACCTTATAATCTCAAAACTCACAATATCTAACTACACAATTTCATTAAAACAACATGCACAAAAATCTCCCTTATACACATTTTAATCTCAAAAATCACAATATTTAACTAAATAATTTCACCACAACAAAACCCTTAACTATTTCTCTTGAACACCTTATAATATCCACACTTTATAAAACAAGTTTCAATCACCAAAAATCAAAATATAATATTTTAATTTTTATTTACCTTATAACTCCCCTAAGCACTTAGCACTCATGACAATATCAAAGCACTTTTAATTTTCAACACCTTGGAGAATAAAATTGAATGACATACCTTTAATTTGTTCTACCCACAAAAAACTATCTTTGGCAAATTTGACCACATGACCTTGCACTCCCAACACCCTAGCTCCAAGCTAGGCCACCAAGTGGGATGCATGCCCACATGATACAAATGGCACATATTTTCCCAAACAACCGCCTCACAAAAATGTTGAGCAAGTCAAATGAAGGCCTCTTCCTCTAAAACGTCAATTGCATGGATGAAACTAGTGATCTCCTCCTTGCTTGTATTAGCACTTTTCCAGCTACCGCCTACGCTACCACCGTCGGTGGGATATCAAATCCCTTCATTGCATTTATTACTTCATTTCCCTCCAAGCTATTTGAAATGCAAATCGTCTTCTTCTTAGGGTGTAGCGCTTTTATTTTCTCTTATATCTCTCATTTTAAGGTGTAAAATCAACTTTAATAAATGGAATTTATTTCCTATATAAATGCACATTATAATTTTATTTCTTGTGTTAGTCCATTTCGAATTTAAAATTTTAAATTTACTTTTTAAATATTAAATTTAAAAACCTTTGCCTCCATTATAAATTAAAATTAAAATTTTAATAAAGGATTAAAATATATTAATTTAAATTAAACCTTTTGTAGATTGCTCATGGGTCTTTTCAATTTGAACTTCGTTTTTATTCACCTTGTTATTTGACCCTAAATATTATAATAATATAATATTATTATTTAATTTAAAATTTATTCTCCTTCCTTGGGTCTTCATCATTGGGACCCCTTTTAGGAATATAATATTAAAAATAAATATTATATCATATTCCTTTCCAAGGTCTTCTTGCTTTTGGAAAAACCACTTGATGTCCTTAATGACGGTGAAATTAAACCAATATTCTTTTGATATTTCCAACATTATCCCCCTTTGTCATTGATGGCAACCCATTTATTTTTACCATTACTTTTTATTTTTCAAAAGCTACTTTATTTGAGAAACTGCTCCCCCTGACTGAATGCTCTCCCCCTAAATCAAATATTTCCGCTTTTAACATCAATGTCAAAGGGCCACCTTTGGGGCTTGGGGCTAAGAATGAGACTCTTAGGTTAGCCCCTTACCCACCTCCTCTTGAGGTGATTAATTTTGGGGTGGGAGTATTTCTACTCCCAGAATACATTGATCTTTACCTTTGTCCATTTTCTTCCTCAATAGATCATTCTGATTCCTCTAACATTTTATTTTCTTGCTTATCTCTAGGATTTTTGCTCTACACCATTTTGTTGTATTTCCATCATTATTGTACTTATAACACTTAATGTTGTTATTAATTAAAGGTGTAAATGTCTTGGGGTTTCTCCTGGTGAAGCTATATCCATTCCTGTCATAAACCTTGCAATTTACTAACTTGTGACCAAACTGATTACAATATTAGCAATACCCTTGAAAATTCTACTTGTTTTCTATCTTTCATGTGTCTTGCATTGTGTAGCCTTGTGCAAAAAACTATGACATGAGAAGCATCGTACATTAAAACTACCTTGGCTTAACCCCATTGGTCTCTTAGTTTCTTTTACCCTATGTTGGTTCCTGTTCCATTTGTTTCTCAGTTTTGCATTATTTATTTTTATGTTGAATTTTTTGCTATCCAACTCATCCTCAGAAGTCTCACTCTCTCTTACACTCTCTTCTTCTAAAGCTTCTTCTTATTCGAAGCTTGAGATTGACTCCTCTCCTTATTTTATTTGTACCTATTCAAAACCCAGACCTATCTTGTTTGATGTAGATTATTATGTCTTGATAATCTTATCAAATTTCTTTGAGCTTCTCTCAAACCCATGTAATTTATACTTAGACTCTTTTACTTCCTTCCTTAGTGAAGCTACCTCATGTTCTAAATTTTCACATTCTAAAACCTTTGCTTCTAAATTCTCTTTGAATCTTCTTATCCTCGCTATTGATTTAGTTAGATCTTCTATAAGCTTTCCTTTCTCTTCATCACATTATTGAAATTTAAGCTTGATTTTTTATTTTTGCTTTCTTACCTACCTTAATGCATCAAGGGCATGAATAAGCTCACCCTCAAGATCAACTTTTCCTTTCTATGATTCTTCCTCTATTTTTTTACCTTTGGGATCATCTTCATTTCTTTCTGATTTATCTTAAATAGGATCACCTCCTTCTTCTTATATTACAAAAAGTAAACTTTCTTCTGTTCCTTCAAGTGTATCTTCATATTCATAATCACTAAAAATTAATCCATTCCTTGTACAATTATCTTCAATATGACTAAATTTATCACATCCAAAACACTTAATAATCATTGATGCCCTTCTTCTAAGATCATATTTTTATTTTTCTAGAAATAGTATTTCATATTGATCATTATCTGAGGAACATTCATCACTATTTCTTGAGCTCTTGCCTGCCTTGTTTGCATACAAACTCTTATTATGCATTTGGAAAAACTTCTTTCCTTGCTTGCCTTGTTCATCCCTACTTTTATTTTGGTACTTGTGTTTTCCTGTTTCCCTATTCTTATGATCCTGTTTTTCTTCATCATTGCTATTTCCAATCTCTGGAAAATCATATGCATAGTGAAAATATTTTTCACAATTGAAACATCTAACTAATTTCATACATTTATATTTTCTTTAGTCCTTTTTCCTTCTGTCATAGTTTGCTTCTTCATCACTGGATGACTCATTGCTTGAATCTGACTTCTCACCCTTTATATTCTTAGTAAATTTTAAGGCTACTTCCTTATGGGGAATGGGTTCCTCTTTTATTCTCATCTCAAAAGCTATGAGAATGCCATGTAATTCATCCCTTGTCAAAATTTCAATATCTTTTACCTCTTCTATAGCTGAAATATTTTCACTAAACCTTTTTGGAAGTGACCTTAAAATATTATCACAAATATATTTTTCCTCAACCTTAAGCCCAAGTCCTTACATGGAGTTAACAATCTCATCCACATGAAGTAGATATACCAAAATATTTTCCTGATCCTTCATATTTAGGTCTTCAAATGCTCTCTTGAAATTTTGCAACTTTACCCTTTTGATATTTTTATCTCCTTCATATATGCCTTGCAACTTATGCCAAATTTCCTTTGCTAATGTGCAATGCATAATATTTATAAACTTTGCTTTATGCAAACCTCTCAAAATTCTATTCATTTCTTTTAAATTGTGATAATGTAGAAGCTTACCATATTTATCTATAGGTGGAGTTGTTGGTGGTGTGTATCCATTTTCAACTACTTCCCATATTTCATTTCCAAGTGCTTAGATGAAACTTCATCCATGTACTGCATAGTACATAATTATTCCCATCAAAAAATGGTGTTGAATTCCCTGAAGATCCAATTTGAGAATCCATCTATGTTCTTGTAAGATTTTCCTTCAAGTTGTTAAACTCTTCCGAAGGAACCCGCTCTGATACCAATTGAATAACATAATCTTCTACTGATAGGGGAAGTGAACAATATAATACCACTTTTTACTTTTCTTTCCCAAATAATATTATGCAATATATCAATGGCAATATCAATAGTAGTAATCAAATTAATGTACAAATCACCACACACAATAGAGACACAAATTTAATGTGGTTCACCCAATGTGGGCTACTCCATGGAGAAAATATTTCACTAAAATTTTCTCAACTAATATCTTGGGAATCCTTTCCCTATTACAATGTTTATGGACCTCTATCCAAAGGAGACACTAATCCCCTAATAAAATTCATGGATCTCTATCCATAGGAGACACCAATTCCCTCAGTTTTGTCATGGATATCTATCCATAGGAGAAATCCTTATCCTCTACTATGGTTGGTGATCCTCTAGAAGACTGCCTCCACTACACTGTCTTGTGAATATCTATCCATAGAAGACTCAATCCTAACTTAGAAGATATTTGTCCTAATTACCCTGGCTAATGGATCTCTTATCCTCTACTCTATCATCTCCAAAGCTTATTCTTAGCTCTGTCTCAAATTTACACTAAACACAGTCCTTTGGTCTAGCACAAATTTGCTTAATCTCTATCTCTAATATGCACTAAACAAAGTACTTAGATCTAGCACAAATATTCTCAATATCTATATTTTATCTACACTAAACACAATCCTTCAGTCTAGTATAAATCTACTCAATCTCTATCTCTGATCTGGCATAAACCTATTCTCAAGTATGCACCAAAATCTATCCTCAAGCCTTAACACAAAGCTTGAATTCATCACAAATCAACTATGCTAGATCTATGCCAAAACTTAACTCAATGTTTGAACAAATTAATCAATAAAATCTACTCACAAGTCTTCTCAAAGACACCCCAAATATATCTGACAAGTCCTCTCAAGAGCTTATCCAATCTGCTCACCAAGTATTTACCAAGACTTACTTTAAATATGCTCAACAAGTCCTCACTAGAACATGTCCAATCTTCTCAAAAAGTCTTCACCAAGACTTTATTAAAATATGCATTGTAAGCTTCCTCAAAATCTTACTCAACTAAACTCAATCTATTACAAAAAACCTCTTCAATCACACAAATTTTTTTCACATAGATTCTTATTTAATCTCATAGAAACATATCAAGAATGGTTAGAGACTCAACATGCTTCACACTCACAATAATGCTCAATCACTTTCAATCTCTCTCTTGTTTTTACCATAGAAACATATAGAGAATTGTTAGAGACTCAATATGCTTCACTCTTACTACAATTCTCAATCACTTCCAAAACTCTCTTAAAATCAATTAAGTATAAAGAACAATTTGTTTCACATAACTTGAATTATTTTTTTTGGTAGATAAGATACTATAGCATTAATACCGGGTTTTACAAGTTGACCCAAAACCTTTTACAAAAATCAGCCCAGGGTTGTTGATGAACATGTCCTTACTAAGGATCCTATATATGTAAAATCTACATGCTGCCAAAGCCATTACATCCGGTAAGGCACATAGCCTGTTATCAAAAATAAACTTCCCATACAACATTTTGGGTATACCCCAAGAAAACACACCTGCATCATAATTACAAAAAAATAAATAGACACGGATCCCTTCCTTGAAATAGTGGAGAAACAAAAAGCTGTAGACACACATAGCAGAGTACTAAAAAAACTCCCACAAGCTCTGTATTGATAGTTACTCTTAATAATTCTTTGGTAATTGCTTTCTTTCGTATATGACATGCTTTGGGACCACATCCTATCTTGGCCAATCAGCCTTGGAGAAGTGAACCTGCTGGCTAGATTTATGGCGATGGCTATCTAGTGGTCCACGTGGCTCTGGTTCGAAGTCTTATATTGTCATTTCTTTCCTGCCCTGTGATTATCAACCAACCTCAAATTACTAAGATGACTAGGAGCCATGTTATCTGACATGTGACTGTCCCCATTAGTCTTTGTGGTATTTCCAAGCAACATCCACCAAGACTGACAGCTCGGATAATTTTTATTGTGAGTCCATTTCAAAAAAGAGATGGGAATACTCATAGCCTTCAAACTTACAATGCCTTCCCTGTTGGTAAATTTGACTATCATTCTTGGCATTCTTGTTGAATAAGCTCCTCTACTTCACTTGGGACATCGTGTTCCCATTTGAAAAGTCTGTCACCATCGACACCCAAATTGGCCAACTTATCAACAACTTTGTTAGCTTCCCGAAAGACATGTTGGGATTTTTTGTCCTGTATTCCCTGGAAAAGGATCCTAGCCTCTTCAACAATTGTTTTAATCCTCCAAGGAGGTGTTTTCCAATTATTGAGGAGATTTATAACATGCATAGAGTCTCCTTCTATGATCAAATTTCCTTCTAAGTCTTGAGTCATTTGAAGGCCTCTCCACATAGCTCTAGCTTCAGCTTCATTGTTCATCCTTGTTCCCAAATATTCAAAAAATGCAAGCATCATATTCCCATTATGATCTCACACAATGCCACTAGTGCCTACTCTACCAGGATTGTCCTTAGCCGCTCCATCAAAATTAAGCTTAAACCAACCCGTAGGAGGTGGGGACCACTTAACATTGGCTCTGGGGTTGACTACCCTAGGCACAGACTCATCTAACAAGGTTAAGCTTAAATATTGAGCAATCATGGTCTCCTGTAGATGAGGTTTACAACTATCAAAAGGGATAAGGTTCACATTCTCGTTGGCAAAGGATAGGATCCTAGCAATGATAGTTTGATGATCATGGATAGACTCATTAAAGACTCTATGGTTCCTTTCTAACCACACCTGCCAAAGATAGTGATTGAGACAAATTTTCCACATGTATCTAAGTCTTTGGCTTGAAAAGGGGCAAGGCCACTGGACGAAAAAATCAAGTATGATGGCTGGTTTAACCCAAGAAATATTGAAGGCCTAAAAAACCCCACTTAGGATAGTCAAGGAAAAAGGGCACTCAAGGAAAATGTGATAAATGGTCTCCCAATTAGCCCTGCACAGATAACAACGATTAGTGATACAAATACCTTTACGCATCATATTATCAATGGTTAGAATTCTTCCTTGGATAACCAACCATGAAAAGACTACAATTTTTGGAATTAAATTTTTTATCCAAACTAAGTCCTTTTGGAGGACAAAATCCTCATCATCAAGCAGAAGCTTGTAAGCTAATTTAATAGTGAACTACCCATTTTTCGTAGGAGCCCAGGTCACTTGATCTTCCTTGGGTCTCATGGGGATAAACTATTTCTCGAGAATGTTACAAATATCATTTGATTCCGCTTGAAATCCTTGAATCCTTATTTGTTTCCACTTCATTCTGCCTCTGTCCTCAACCATATAATCGAAGACTTTTCTGCCAATGAGTTCTTCCGTGATATCTCTAATTTAGGCTAAGTTAGGATATTGCATCAGTGGTTCATCCTTAGCCCACCTATCATTCCAATAATTTATCCTCTCACCATTGCCTAAAACCCATCTTAAACCTTTTTTGATGATTTCCTTACAATTGAGAATTGCTTTCCAAAAAGTAGAACCTCTGATTGGAACTGAGTCACTTAGAAATTCCATATTTTGAAGATACTTTCATTTGATGATAGTTGTCCATTCATTTTCTTCACCAGAAATGAGGCACCATGTCTACTTAGCTAGTAAAGCTAAATTCATATGAGCAATTATCCTCAGACCTAAGCCCCCATTTTCCCTAGGTCTGCACACTTTGGTCCATCCTACAAGGTGTATCTTTTTTTCTCCTCTGATCCAGTCCATAAAAATTATTTTTGAAGTTTCTCAAATTTTTGGAAAACCTTCATAGGGGCTTTGAAAATGGAGAGGAAATAGACTAGAATGCTCTTAAGAGAGGCCTTAGTGAGGGTCAACTTTCCTACTTGAGATAGAAGATGACCTTTCCATCCAACAAGTTTTTTTTGAATTCTTTCAATAACCCTGTCCCACATTGACTCTCTCAGAGAACCAATGAAAAGAGGGAGACCAAGATACGAAGTGGGGAGGTTTTCTATATCACACCCTAAAATTTCTATAATCCTTCCTTGCCTCTAAATGGGGGTGTTCAAGAAATATAACTTGCTTTTACTGAAATTAACTTTCTGACCAGCAGTGTCCTCGTAGAGTTGCAGGATGTATTTAATTATTTTGGCCTCAACCATCGATGCCTTAGTCAATAGAAGGGTATCATCAATGAATTTTTGGTGAGAAATAGCCCTAGTGAGAGATGTTGCCTTGATTCCTGATATTAGCCTTGAAATGCAAGCATTTTTGATGGTTCTACCTAAAGCTTCTACCACAATGATGAATAACATGGGGTTGATAGGGTCCCCCTACCAAATTCCTCTATGACTTTGAAAGTAACCAGCAGTTGTTCCATTAACTAGAATTGAGAACCATGCTTTAGAAATGCATTCTTTGATAAAATTAACCCATTGGTGGTGAAAACCAAACTTAAGGAGGACAACAATCAGAAAGTCCCAATTTAGCCTATCAAATGCTTTGTTCATATCAAGCTTGAGGGCAAAAATAGACCTGTTAGTCTTATGAGAAGAGTGCAAAGCTTCATGAACTGTGATAACTCCATCCAAGATTGACCTGCCCTGGATAGAGCTTCCCTGGCATGGATCTATGATGCGGGGTAGAAAATCTCTCATTCTATTTGCAATGGATTTAGTTAGGATCTTATAAGAAACATTGCACAGACTGATTGGCCTAAAGTCATCCATAGATTCAGGGGTTTTCTTCTTAGGAATTAGAGAAATAAAAGTAGAGTTGAGACCTTTTGGGATATGATTGCTTGCTTGGAATTCTCTAATAGTAGAAATTACATCCTCACTTATGATGTCCCAAAAATCTTGATAGAAACGAGGGGGAAAGTCATCGGGTCCCGGGGCTTTGTATGGCTCCATGCTAAACAAGGCTTCCTTAATTTCCTCATCAGAAAATGGAGCTAGAAGCTTAAGTTTTATATCCTCATTTATTATGCTAGGAATGGATTGCAAGAGAATATATTTGGCCTCCTCATTGCACTGTGATTCCTGACCAAGGATAGAATTGAAATAAGTTACTACCTCCTTTCTAATTTATGTTAAGTCCTGAGTAATAGAACCATCTACTTTTTTAAAAAAAATTATCTTGTTATTGCTTCTATTTCTAAGCGTGGTGACGTGAAAAAACTTGGAATTTGAATCTCCATATTTCAACCAAAGAGCCCTTGATTTTTGCCTCCAATAGATTTCCTCACAGGACAAAATGTTATGAAACTCTGCTAGTTTTGTTCGTTCCTCCTGCCTAGTAGTTTCATCAACATCACCATGTTGAATCCTCTGATCAATTATCTTAAAAATTTAAACAACTTTTTTTTAATTTTCAAAGAGGTTCCCAAAGAGGCCTTTGTTCCAAGTTCGAAGATTTTCCTTAACAAACTTTAATTTTCTAGCAAGTTTAAAAGTTGCACTACCCCTGATAGGCTGCTGCCACCACTGAATTAAGTTATCTCTGAAACTGGAATGTTTGATCCACATAGATTGAAATCTGAAAGGTTTCTTTAAGGATAGAGAGTTAGGGATCTCCAAAAAAATAGGATTATGATCAGAGGCAATTTTAGGAAGGGCTTGTAGGGTAGAATCATCGAACAAAGTTGTAGCCTCCTTTGATAGAAAAAACCTATCAAGCCTTTCTTGAATGAGATGACACCCTATCCGCCGATTGCTCCAGGTATAATTTGCTCCTCTAAGTTTTACATCCATCAACATGTTGGAGTTCACAAAGTCATTGAACTCATCCATGCTCCTGATAGGTGGTCCATTTCCACCCATTTTGTCTAAAGGGTAAAGAGGAGTGTTAAAATCCCTAGCCAAAATCTAGGGGACATTATGGAAGATTTCACTTAGATTGCCTAAGTACTCCCATAGTAGAGCTCTCCCTTGAATTGAAGTTGGGGCATAAATATTTGAAAGGATCCATGACCTGTTGCTATTTATTTCCTTAAATAAAACACTAAGAACCCTATCATATTTATGAATAATGGTGCCTTCTACTATCCAGGGATCCCACAAAGTCATAAGGCCTCTAGACGCTCCTCTGGCTGATTTGCAAACCATCTCCCCTTGATTCCAGATTTTTTTTGCTACTTTTTTGATTGAATCTCATCAGTTTTTGTTTCTTGCAACATGATAATAGTTGGATTCACTTGATTTCTTATTGCACTAACTTCCCTATGTTTGGGTAGGCCATTGAGGCCTCTCATGTTCCATGAGAGGAACTTCATTTATATTGTTTGGGATTTATTCCTCTCCCCATCCCTTGAGGGGGTTTTCCTAATTTGTTGTCTTCAAAACCTGGAATAACCTGTTGAAACAAGGTTCTCTTTTTTCCATTGGCAATGTCATTATCAATTTTAATTTTTTGATGCTCAACATTTGATATTCTCCCTCTTTTTTTTCACTGCCAAAATCTATAGGAGACTTCACAATGCTCCTGGTTTTTTTAGGACTAAACTGGGGGGAGGCAATTTGTTGCAGAACTAGACTGTCATATTCCTTAGTCTGAAGAGTTTCACATATCTCCACCCCTACATCCAAATCTTCTCCTTTTTTCCTATATTCCCCTGGTCTATGGGATGGCCCCTTAGTAGGATTCACCTGGCTCCTAGTGATGATGTTAGGGAGATGAGATTTTTTATTTTCCAATGCCTCAACTTTCTTCCTAAGTTCTTCAGCATTAGGGTTTGGCTTTGGGATGCCCATTGGGCTTGAAGTATTTTCAGCATTGGGGTTTAAGGATCTCGACTTGGATGGGGATTCTAGATATAGGGCATTAGGGTTTGGATTTGTGATGCCCACGGGGCTTACAGTAATTTTAGCATTAGGGTTTGAGGATCTTGAATTGGATGGGGATTCGAGAGAGTCAAAAAGGTTAGCCTGAAGGTGTTGGGCTTCCATGTCTTTCGATAATCCTCCTACTCTCATATTGGATAGAATTGAAAATTTATTTGAAACTAGAGGATTGGAACTTACCTGAGTATTTTGGTTGCCAAAAACCTGTTGTTTTCCTTTGTCTTGTTGGGACTGACCTCTCTTTTATTTTTTGTAGACATAGTTTCCCTAATTGAAATTGCCTCTGCCAGGGAAAATCCTCAAATTTCCTCTATCTAGCATTCCCTACTTCTAATTTTCTCTATTCATTGCCAAGTTAGGGCATTGATTGCATAGATGTCTTGATTCTCCAGAACGCGTAATTAGATCCGTTAAACACTGGTGCTTTGTTTGATGAGAAGCCTTCATCTCCTGCCATTGTGTTACTTCCAAGATCACCCAGCGGTTGTTGTGCAAGAACTTGGCTTTGAAACCAATTGTTAGTCTCACAATGACACTGAGAGGGGGGGTGAATCATGTAGCTCTTTAAACTTAAATTCATAGCTCTTAAAATAGAAATAATGAAACCTTAAAACCAGATAGAGCAAGTATCACAAGAGAGCATCACACAACACAAGATTTAATGAGGTTCACCAATGTGGCTACTCCTCAAAAATGACTGCTTGGACTACCATCCAAATCCAGCCTTTGCAAAGCACCAACTTTACAATCAATTTACCAGCACCCACTGGAAGGAGCACCAACCCCTTATTTATCTGCACCAACAGAAAGGAGCACCAACCCCTGATTTACCAACACCAACTGGAAGGAGCACCAACCCCTGATGCCAAGCTGCAACTTGGACTTGAATTATGAATCTAGAAGTTTGACAGAAAGATACCTTCACTTTTACAAGACCCTAACTAGTCTATTGCTTACCCAATCTCTCTCACTGTTCATAGAATAGACACTTCACACACTTCTATGATCTCAAGCCACCTTCTGCTTTCTCTACGCAATCACTTCGCACACTCTACTTTGCTACAGTCAACCTTCACGATCGTCTTCTCCCTTTCACGCACTCTGCTCTCTTTGCGAATTTTGCACTTAGCTCGATTCGACATGACTTGCTCTCTGCGCACTCCGATCGAACTTCGCACACTTCACATCTACCAAAATCTCCAAACAGCCCTCCTTTTATAAAAGAATGTTTGAGATGAAAACCCTAATCTTAGTCGGCTATAAATCCTCATCTTAGTCGGTTTTCATGACATCTGTAAACCCTAATTTTAGTCGATTGTTCATCGGTCTTCGTCGGCTTCAACTTAACCGCGAGAATACAACATGTCACGATATCGTGACACTTTTTCTCCTTGCTCTTTCTCTTAGCTTTGACCCATGAAAATACAACATGTCACGATATCACGACACTATTTTCTCTATCCTCTTTCTCTTAGCTTTGACCAATGAAAATACATGTCGCGATATCATGACACTATTTTCTCTCTCCTCTTTCTCTTTGCTTTGGCCCACAAAAATACAACATGTCGCGATATCACGACACTATTTTCTCTCTCTTCTTTCTCTTTGCTTTGACCTGCAAAAATACATGTCGCAATATCGCAACACTATTCTCTCTCCTCTTTCTCTTTGCTTTGGCCCACGAAAATACATGTCACGATATCGCGACACTATTTTCTCTCTCCTATTTCTCCTTGTATCGGACCGCAAAAATGCTACATGTCACGATATCATGACACTTTCACCTCCATACACTTCGTCTCTACTTTTGTCATGATATCGCGACACTTCTGCTTTCGTACTTAGCTTCTTTGCTTTTGTCATGAAATCGCGACACTTCTGCCTTTGAAGTCTTCACTACTTTTGTCACGAAATCATGACACTTCTGCCTTCAAAGTCTTCTTCCCTACTTTTGTCATGAAATCATGACAGTTCTGCTTCCGTACACTTCCTCTCTTTTGTTTGTCACGAAAATGCAACATGTCACGAAATCGTGACACTTTTCCTTCTCTGCCTTCCTGCTTTCTTCAAGTCGCGAAAATGCGACATGTCACGAAATCATGACACTTTTCCTTCTCTGCCTTCCTGCTCTCTTCAAGTCACGAAAATGTGACATGTCACGAAATCGTGACACTTTTCCTTCTCTGCCTTCCTGCTCTCTTCAAGTCGCGAAAATGCGACATGTCGCGAAATCGTGACACTTTTCCTTCTCTGCCTTCCTGCACTTTTCAAGTCACGAAAATGCGACATGTCATGAAATCGTGACACTTTTCTCTTTCTCTTCCTTTCTACTTTTAGTCATGAAAATGTGACATGTCATGAAATCGTGACACTTTTCTCTCTCTTCCTCTCCTATGCTTCTTGAGTCACGAAAATGCGACATGTCGCGAAATCGTGACACTTTTCAAACTTCACTCTCTTTCTTCGAACTTGTCGCGAAATCGTGACACTTCTTCCTGCTTTCTCTTTTTCTTCCAACATGTCACGAAATCATGACAGTTTTTCCACTTGCCTTTTTCTCTTCCAACATGTCGTGAAATCGCGACAATTTTTCCACTTGCCTTTTTCTCTTCCAACATGTCACGAAATCGTGACAATTTTTCCACTTGCCTTTTTCTCTTCCAACATGTCACGAAATCGTGATAGTTTTTCCACTTGCCTTTTTCTCTTCCAACATGTCGTGAAATCGCGATAGTTTTTCCACTTGCCTTTTTCTCTTCCAACATGTCGCGAAATCATGACAGTTTTTCTTGCTTCTTCTCTCTTCCAACATGTCACGAAATCGTGACAATTTTTCCTACTTCTTCTCTCTCTTCCAACATGTCATGAAATCGTGACAATTTTTCTAGCTTTTTCTCTCTCTTCCAACATGTCACGAAATCGCGATAGTTTTTCTTGCCTGCTGTATATGTCGCGATATCGCGACACTTTTCTTACTTGTCTTTTTCTTTGATCTTTTGCAAATGGGCCACTTCGGTCTTCTTGGAAACTCATTGTCCATACTCTGAATAACCTTTGAACTCCTGTCTTCTGCATCTGAATAGCTTTTGAACTTCCTATCCACTGCAACACAAGATCTATCTGACTGTGTTGACAACAATGACAATACTATTGCTGCACCTTGCTCAACAATCTCCCCCTTTGGAATTGTTGGCAACACATGTGCAATTTCTTGTAACTCTTCTCCCCCTTTGACAATAATACCAAAGGGCTACTGCAGACTCCCCTGAGTCCATGCACAACATTCTCAGGCAAAATTGATTATACTTAGCAAAAATCATGAACATGAGCAAAAAGATAATCAAATACTTAGATGCTCCCCCTGAGAATGTGATCCCTGTAGCTAGTCAATTCTTGGGAAGTGTGACCACTCCCAATTTATTGTGAAGGTACTCAAAAACTTCCTTGGGCAATGGTTTTGTGAAGATATCTGCTACTTGCTCTGTAGTTGGAACAAAATCCAACTTAACCTCACCTTCTGCAACTTTCTCCTTCAAGAAGTGATACCTGATAGCGATGTGTTTTGTGCGTGAATGCATAACTAGATTCTTGGAGATGTTAATGGCACTGGTGTTATCACACTTAACTGATATTGGCTCATTGAAGCAGATACCAAGATCTTTCAGGGTTTGTTTCATCCACAATACCTACGTACAACATGTTGTCGCTGCAATATATTCTGCCTCTGCTGTTGATAAAGAAACTGACTCTTGTTTCTTATTGTGCCATGCGACCAATCTATCTCCAAGATAGAATGCACCTCCACTGGTACTCTTTCTGTCATCTACACATCCTGCCCAATCTGCATCTGAATATGAAATAAGGGTGAAGTCTTTACCTTTTGGATACCATAACCCATACTCCATAGTACCCTTGAGGTACCGAAGAATCCTCTTTACTGCTGTCACATGAGTCTCCTTGGGATTTGCCTGAAATCGTGCTACCATGCATACTGCCTACAAAATATCTGGTCTGGTAGCTGTCAGGTACAGTAAGCTTCCAATCATAGATCGGTACATGGTTTGATCAACAGGTGGAGACTTGTCATCCTTGCTCAACTTGCAGCCTGTTGTCATGGGAGTGCTAACTGGCTTACAATCCTCCATTGTGAATTTCTTTAACATCTCTTTTACATATTTAACTTGAGAAATAAATATGCCCTTTTCACTTTGATTAACTTGCAACCCGAGGAAATACGACAGTTCACCAATCATTGACATTTCAAATTCTTTCTGCATCTTATTTGCTAAATCTTTACATGACTCATCTTTGCTGCTGCCAAATATGATATCATCTACGTATACAACAAGAACAATAAGATGCCCATTTTCTATTTTGACATACAAGTTACTATCCACCATACCTTTCTTAAACCTTTGTTGAGTGAGATAGTTGTCTAGCCTTGCATACCATGCTCGGGGTGCCTGTTTTAAGCCATATAATGCTTTCTTCAACTTGCAAACCAAGTTTGGATCATCACCAAGTTGGAAACCATCTCGGTTGCTCAATATAAACCTCTTCTTCAAGTTTCCCATTCAAAAATGCTGATTTCACATCCATTTGATAAACTTTGAAATTCTTGTAGATTGCTAAAGCCAGAAACATTCTAATTGCCTCAAGTCTAGCTACTGGTGCAAAAGTTTCCTCAAAGTCAATGCCTTCAACTTGTGCATAACCCTTACATACCAATCTTGCTTTATTTCTGACTACCTGTCCGTCTTCATTCAATTTGTTTCGAAAAATCCATTTAGTTTCGATTATATTTTTATTTGCAGGTCTAGGTACTAACTCCCAAGTTTTGTTTTTCTCGATCTGATCTAATTCTTCATTTATTGCCTTCATCCAACTTTCATCTTTGCTTGCGTCAGTAATATTTTTGGGCTCAATGCTGGATAATAGAGAGTAGTTACTTACTACTCTTCTTCTTGTCTGAACACCAACTTTGGGGTCTCCAATTATTTGCTCTCTAGGATGATTTTTCTCGCAGCTGCCTGTTTTGAATTTCTTATTTTCTTCCACTTTTGAATCACAACTTAAATCATCTGAGTCAATTTTTTGTATCTTTTCCATTTCATTTTCCTCATCTCCTTCAATAACCTCTTCATAAATTGGGTAGTTCATTTCATAGCTAATTACTCGTTCTCTACCTTCATCAAATTTAACATCGGCACTGTCCACAATTTTCTTTAGCCTCTTGTTGTAGCATTTGTAAGCTTTGCTTCTTGGTGAATAACCAACAAAAATACCTTCATCTGCTCTATCTTCAAACTTGCCAACATTGTCTTCAGTTATTTTGATATAGCACTTGCTGCCAAAAACTTTGAGGTATTTTGTTGTTGCCCTTTTACCGAACCACAATTCATAGGGAGTTTTGTTTTCATGTGTTCTCAGCATGTACCTATTTTGGATATACACCACAGTATGGACTGCTTCTTTCCAAAATCTATCTACTACTCTAATTTCAGCCAACATAGTCCGTGCCATTTCCTGCATAGTCCTGTTCTTTCTTTCTACCACTCCATTTTGCTGAGGTGTCCTGGTTGCTGAGAACTGTCTCCTAATACCGTATTTTTCATAGTACTCTGCAAACTCCTCTGAAATGAATTCTCCTCCTCTATCTGATCTTAAACATTTGATCCTCTTTCTCGTTTCATTCTCAACCTAGTTTTTGAAAATCTTAAACATATCAAAAGCTTTTGATTTATGCTTCAAGAAAAATATCCATGTCAAATAGTCATCAATGCACAACATAAAATATTTGTCACCATTTATGCTTTGTGTTCTCATGGGTCCACATAAATCAGTGTGTATTAGTTCCAGAGGTTTGCTTGTGTAGTATTCTTTTGTTTTGAATGTGACTCTAGTTTGTTTCCCCTTTTGGCATGAAGCACAAATGTTGTTTGCAGGTTTGCTGATGGTGGGAATATCTCTCACTACCTTTTTTGAGGTGATTTTTACTAGATTATCAAAACTGATATGCCCGAGTCTCTTGTGCCACAACCAGTTTTCTTCTTCCTATCCAATAAAACAAGCTCCTTCTGAAGTCTCTGAGAGCGTGTACAGGTTTCCAGATGTCCTTGATCCAGTTGCTATTAATTTTCCACTGTTTGTTTTTCTGACTTCACAACCCTGCTTCTTAAAAACTACTTCATGACCTTTATCACAAATCTGACTTACGCTCAACAAGTTATGTTTCAAACCATCCACAAACAAGACTTCTTCCGACTTAATCTTTCCATCAATAATTTTAACTCGAACCTTTGCCAACTATCTTAGCTCCATCATTATTACCAAACTTTACTGAACCACCTTCATATTTCTGTAACTTCTCAAATTTTTGTTTGTTACCTGTCATATGACTGGAGCATCCACTATCAAGTATCCATGGTACATGTTTATTCTGTGCTTTAAATGTTGTTTGTACTATTAAGGATTCCTTTTCTTCCTTAAGTTGCTCTTTTTCTTTCCACTCCATTTTGATGGAAGTTTTGGGCTCTTGTTTTGCCTTTCCCTTATCAACAACATGTGCATGTTTTACGGGAAGTTTTCTATTTTGTCTCATCCTATTTGGTTGAAATTTTCTTCCCTAAAACTGATTTGAAGCAAATGTACTTCTACAGTTTCTTGCAATGTGCCCAAAATTATGACAGTTATAACATTCTACTGTATAATTCATCAGAGGAGAAAAAGCATTTCTACTGGTGAAATTCCTTGGTCTAACATTATATTTGCAGTCAGAGATTTTATGTCCATAGCCATTGCATTTAAAATAGAAACCAGAAAAGGGATAATTGAACCTGGGTGATGGTCTTTGCCATGTTGTCGTAGGAGCCATAGGTCTTCTTCTTCTTTGATGTGTGACATTGGTGAATCCATCATTGTCAGTTCTCCTTTCGTGCCTGGCATTATTGCTTTCTTTTGCATGAGACATTTTTCCTTGATCAACCTGTTTCTTATCTTCATTCTTTATGGATTCTACATTTTTGGCCTTTGATCCATTTGAAGATTCTCCTTCGATGAAACCCAGACCAAATTTGATGCCTGCAGGCCTTTGGTCATTTATGATCTTATCCAGCTTCATAGAACTTTCTTCACGTTTGTGATAACAACTAATTTTCTTATTCATCTCTTCTAGTTGCATTCTTAAACCAACAATCTCTTCTTCTAGCTTGCTGCAATAATCTATTTTCATGGTTATTTGCACTTCGAGATCTTCAGATATTTTCGTGGATTCTTCTATCTGTACTTTCAAACTGGTTATGATTTTGTTTGCATCCTCAAGCCTTTTTGAAATTTTCTTATTCTTTTTCTTCTCTATTTTCCACTCTTCAAGTGCAGAGATCAATTCACCTTCTAGATCTACTTCAGCCTCAGGGTTTTCACCACATACTTCAGAGTTCACTCCTTCTTCCTTTTTTGATTGTACTTCTTCAAATGCCATGAGAAGAGCTTCACCTGTTTCCTCTTCAGAATCCTCTTTTGGAGAAGTGATGGGTACTGTGTATCTATTAACTACTGAATCCCAGATGTCGTATCCCAAAGCACAGAGATATGTCTGCATCCTGATTCTCTAGAATGCATAATTAGATCCATTAAACACTGGTGCTTTGTTTGATGAGAAGCCTTCATCTCCTCCCATTGTGTTACTTCCAAGATCACCCTAGCCGGTTAAGCTTGTACAGGAACTTGGCTCTGATACCAATTGTTAGTCTCACAATGACACTGAGAGGGGGGGTGAATCAGTGTAGCTCTTTAAACTTAAATTCATAGCTCTTAAAACAAAAATAATGAAACCTTAAAACCAGATAGAGCAAGTATCACAAGAGAACATCACACAACACAAGATTTAATGAGGTTCACCAATGTGGCTACTCCTCAAAAATGACTGCTTGGACTACCATCCAAATCCAGCCTTTGCAAAGCACCAACTTTACAATCAATTTACCAGCACCCACTAGAAGGAGCACCAACCCCTTATTTATCTGCACCAATAGAAAGGAGCACCAACCCCTATTTTACCAGCACCAACTGGAAGGAGCACCAACCCTTGATGCCAAGCTACAACCTGGACTTCAATTTTGAATCTAGAAGTTTACCAGAAAAATACCTTCACTTTTACAAGACCTTGACTGGTCTATTTTCTTACCCAATCTCTATCACCTCATATACACTTCACACACTTTGTGGATCTCCTGCATTGCACCTTCTGCTTTCTCTATGCAATCACTTTGCACACTCTGCTTCGCTACAGTCAACCTTCACGATCGTCTTCTCCCTTTTGCACACTCTGCTCTATTTGCAAATTCTACACTTAGCTCGATTCGACATGACTTGCTCTCTGCGCACTCCGACCGAACTTCGCACACATAACTTCTATCGAAATCTCCAAACAACCCCCCTTTTATAACAAAATGTTTGATATGAAAACCCTAATCTTAGTCGATTTTCATGACATCTGTAAACCCTAATTTTAGTCGATTGTTCATCGGTCTTCGTCGGCTTCAACTTAACCGTGAGAATACAACATGTCGTGATATCGTGACACTTTTTCTCCTTGCTCTTTCTCTTAGCTTTGGCCCATGAAAATACAACATGTCGCGATATCATGACACTTTTTCTCCATGCTCTTTCTCTTAGCTTTGGCCAACGAAAATACATGTCACGATATCACAACACTATTTTCTCTCTCCTCTTTCTCTTTGCTTTGGCCCAAAATTCTTTTCTCTTTCTTGTGAAAATACATGTCACGATATCGTGACACTATTTTCTCTCTCCTCTTTCTCTTTGCTTTGGCCCATGAAAATACAACATGTCACGATATCATGACACTATTTTCTCTCTCCTCTTTCTCCTTGTATCGGACCATGAAAATGCTACATGTCATGATATCGTGACACTTTCACCTCCGTACACTTTGTCTTTGCTTTTGTCATGATATCGCGACACTTCTGCTTCCGTACTTAGCTTCTTTGCTTTTGTCATGAAATCGTGACACTTCTACCTTCAAAGTCTTCTTCACTGCTTTTGTCGTGAAATCGTGACACTTCTGCCTTCGAAGTCTTCTTCCCTACTTTTGTCACGAAATCATGATAGTTCTGCTTTCGTACGCTTCCTCTCTTTCGTTTGTCATGAAAATGCGACATGTCACGAAATCGTGACACTTTTCCTTCTCTGCCTTCCTGCTTTCTTCAAGTCGCAAAAATGCGACATGTCGTGAAATCATGACACTTTTCCTTCTCTTCCTTCCTACTCTCTTCAAGTCGCGAAAATGCGACATGTCGCGAAATCGTGACACTTTTTCTTTCTCTTCCTTCCTGCTCTCTTCAAGTCGCAAAAATGCGACATGTCACGAAATCGTGACACTTTTCCTTCTTTGCCTTCCTGCACTTTTCAAGTCGTGAAAATGCGACATGTCACGAAATCGTGACACTTTTTCTTTCTCTTCCTTCCTGCACTTTTCGAGTCGCAAAAATGCGACATGTCACGAAATCGTGACACTTTTCTCTTTCTCTTCCTTACTGTGCTTAGTCGCGAAAATGCGACATGTCGCGAAATCGTGACACTTTTCAAACTTCACTCTCTTTCTTCGAACTTGTCGCGAAATCGTGACACTTCTTCCTTCTTTCTCTTTTTCTTCCAACATGTCATGAAATCGTGATAGTTTTTCCACTTGTCTTTTTCTCTTCCAACATGTCGCGAAATCGCGACAGTTTTTCCACTTGCCTTTTTCTCTTCCAACATGTCACGAAATCGTGACAGTTTTTCCACTTGCCTTTTTCTCTTCCAACATGTCACGAAATCGTGACAGTTTTTTCACTTGCCTTTTTCTCTTCCAACATGTCGCGAAATCGTGACAGTTTTTCCACTTGCCTTTTTCTCTTCCAACATGTCACGAAATCGTGACAGTTTTTCTGCTTCTTCTCTTTCTTCCAACATGTCACGAAATCGTGACAGTTTTTCCTGCTTTTTCTCTCTCTTCCAACATGTCACGAAATCACGATAGTTTTTCCAGCTTTTTCTCTCCTCCAACATGTAAATCATGACAGTTTTTCTTTCCTGTTGTATATGTCGTGATATCATGACACTTTTCTTACTTGTCTTTTTCTTTGATCTTTTGCAAATGGGCCACTTCGGTCTTCTTGGAAACTCACTGTCCATACTCTGAATAACCTTTGAACTCCTGTCTTCTGCATCTGAATAGCTTTTGAACTTCCTGTCCACTGAAACACTAGATCTATCTAACTGTGTTGACAACAATGACAATATTGTTGCTGCACCTTGCTCAACAGAGGATTGGAACTTACCTGAGTATTTTGGTTTCTAGCAACCTGTTGTTTTCCTTTATCTTTTTGGGACCCTGCACCATCTCTTTTATTTTTTTGGTAGACATAGTTTCCCTGATTGAAATCGCCTCTACCAGGGAAACTCCTCAAATTTCCTCTATCTAGCATTCCCTATTTCTAATTTTCTCTATTCATTGCCAAGTTAGGGCATTGATTGCATAGATGTCCTTGATTTTTACATTCTGCATAGAATTTCGATCTGTTCTTGTATTCTACCGGTTGTTTTCAATAGTATTCTCCATACTCTAGCTCCACAAACCTTGGAAATTCATTATCCAAATTAGCATTTACGTAGATTCATGCATGAGTCATCCTTGTCCTGGCCAAGGTCGCATGGTCAATGGAGATCAGGTCCCCTATAGTTTTGGCTATGCCCTGCAACCAATATTCATTGAAGAACTGGGTAGGTAGACTCGAGATATGAACCCAAATAGGGGTAATGTTAATATTTTGCTTTTTAGGGTCAAAATATTCATCCCATTGTCTGAGAAAAAGGCTCATTTTGCCCAAAAACCAAGGACATCCTATTAAAATGTGGTTAGCATCCTCCATATTGTTAAAATGGATAATGAAGAACCCTCAAGTTAGAGCTACCAACTCCAAGCTACCTACTGGTCACCATTTACCCATCGCCCAAGCCCTGATAGTCTCCATGTCTGGTCTACCTCCAAAAAACTTGCCTACCAGAGAGAATTCTTCCATTGAAAGAAAGTGGCCCATGGAACTTATCGGGGCCAAAATTTTATTATTTACTAGAACTAGGGGCGAAAGAGAGAGAACCTCCTTTATTTTTTCCTCTAAGAGTCTCAACAAAATACAACCACTTCTTGGGCCCCGCATTGTCCTTCGTATCTTTTTTGTTGGGGTATTTTTGAGGAGGGTCGGGCTCCCGTGTGATGCCCGCCTCCAAATATACCACAACCTAACCACCTTCCTATGGATCCTCACTTGATCCATGCTCGAGGTTCCCACCTACCCCTTCCATACCTGCTCTACCTTTATTGCCTTGGCTGAGATTCATGCCCAAAAAATTCAAACCCTCACTCCCGCTGCACCCACTAAATCTTAGCTCACTCATTCCTGATGATGCAAATTCAACAATGCAACCCACTTAATGAATCTATGATTATGCACATGAATGGTAAATTTTACCTGTTGCATATTCTAAAGTTGTTATTTCATATTGGAATAAGGTGTAACCACAGAACTTGAACTATCACTCCAAAACTCCCAATAAATTATGCTCAATAAACTCTAGTAAACCAATCACTCAGTGAAAGTTTATTAAAAAATGCTTATCAAGGAAAATTCATATAACAATGACACTCATGATCTTTCACAAGCCCTAATCATGCACATGAAGGTTCACGCAATATTTCCAATAATTCTTATCAAACAATCCTTTTCACTCCAACTTAGCATCCACAATATCCAATCCAACAATATTTTACTCACAAGGAAGATGTAACCATACCCTTTATTTTGATGGATATATGTCTTTAAAACTTGTCTTAACCACAATCAAATTTTCTTTGCCAAAACTAGTGTTAGGTTACCATAACCTATCTCAAGATCTCCACAAAATAATTTTCTCAAAAATTATTTTTCACAAAAAATATCAAATATTTGTGTACGCCATATAATATCTAAACTCACAATATATAACTCAACAATTTCATTAAAACAACATGCACAACAATATCCTTATACACCTTATAATCTCTAAACTCACAATATTTAACTCAATAATTTCACCATAACAAAACACTTAACAATTTCCCTTGCACACCTTATAATTTCCACACTTTATAAAATAAGTTTTAATCACCAAAAATCAAAATAAAATATTTTAATTTTTTCTTTACCTTATAACTCCCCCAAGCACTTAGCACTCACGACAATCTTAAAGCACTTTTAATTTTCAACACCTTGGAGAATAAAATTGAATGACATACCTTTAATTTGTTATACCCATAAAATACTATCTTTAGTGAATTTGACCATGTGACCTTACACTCCCAAAACCCTAGATCCAATCTAGGCCACCAAGTGGTTTGCATTTCCAAATGAGACAAACGATGCATGCTATACCAAAAATATGCTTCACAAAAATGCCAAGCAATTCAAAAAAATACCTCTTCCTTTAAAACATCAATCATGTGGATCAAACCCGTGATCTCCTTCTTGATCGTCTTAGCACTTTTACAACTCCCACCTACAGTACCACCATAGGTGGGATGTCAAATCACCTCATTGCCTTTATTGCCTAGTTTCCCTCCAAGCTCTTCAAAATGCAAATGAAGAACATGTGCTTATACTGAGAGGGGGGTGAACAGTATAAGATAAAAAATTTTGCTTTTTAATCCAAATAATAGAATAAAAAATATTAAAGTAGTAAACATCACACAAAGCATCACACACATGAGAGACATAATTTTATGTGGTTCACCCAATGTGGGCTACTCCATAGAGAAAATATTTATTATAATTTTTTCTCAAATAAATTCTCTTGGGAATCCTTTCCCTACAATGTTTATGGACCTATGTACAAAGGAGACACCAATCCCCTTGATCAATTTAGTGGATCTCTATCCATAGGAAACACCAATATCCTAACTCTACTCTGGCAGGTGATCCTCTAGAAGACCTATACCTACACTACCCTTATAAAATGGAACTCTATCCATAGAAGATACCTGTCCTCCCTAATCTTGCTGGAGACCTATATCCTCAACTCTGTCACCTCCAAATATCTATCTCAAATCTGCATTAAACACAGTCTTTCGGTCTAGAACAAATATCCTCAATATTTGTATTTGGTTTGGCACAAACCTATCCTCAAATCTACACCAAACTATGTCCTTGAATATGTACTAAAAATAGTCCTTTGATCTAGCACAAATTTATCCTCAATCTCCATACTCAAGCCTTAACTCAAATCTTGACTCAATCTCAAATCAACTCTACTGGATCTACCCCAAACCTTAACTCAAGGTCCAAACAAATAAATCATTTCTACTCTTAAGTCTTCTCAAATACTTGTCTTAAATATGCCTTGCAAGATTCCACAAAAACTCACACTAATTTATCCACAATTCCTTTCTAAAACTTATCCAAATCTTCTCAATAAGTCCTCACAAGAACTTATCCAAATCTACTCTCAATATGTATTGTAAACTTCCACAAAAGCTTACCCAAATCTATCCACAAGTCTTCTCAAAGACTTGCCTGAAATTTGCTCAACAAGTTCACATTAGAACTTGTCCAATCTCATAGAAACATAAAGAGAATTTTTAGAGATTCAATATACTCTATACTCATCACAATGCTCAATCACTTTCAATCACTCTTTCATAAACATACAAAGAATTTTTAGAGACTCAATATGCTTCACATTCACCTCAATGCTCAATCACTTTCTCAAATCAATTCAAAATATATAATAGTTTATTTTATAGAACTTGAACAATCACTTCACACATCCACTTGACTAGGCTCAACCAACTCTACTCAAATAATCACTCAATGAAACAATCCTTCCTTACAAACCCTAGTCCAAGCTTATCAACACACACTCAAAATGTTTCCAACAATGTTTATCAACCAATCTCACATAACAATGATACTCATGTTCTTTTTAAACCCTAGTTCAAGTTCTTCCCTTAACCAATGGCTTCAAAAGTAATGCTTATCAAACAATATCACATAACAATGATACTCATGTTCTTTTCAAACCTTAGTTCAAGTTCTTTACTTAACCAATGGCTTCAACAACAATGCTTATCAAACAAGGTTTTAACAACAACTCTTTATTCTAAAAAACCTTGAAGTATTAACTCAACACACTCAATAAGGAAACCTAATTAAGTCCTTTTCACTCCAAACTTGTTTTCCAGAAAACCAATCAACTCAACTATGGAAGAATGTGCCCATACCTTTTATTTGATGATGAAGGAACCTCAAAAATCTGCCACAACCAACAAACACTTCTTTGCCAAGCTCAAGAAAGTTAGAAGATGATAAACTCTCTCAAAGATACAATGCAAACATAAAAACACACATACACCTTATCACTCCATATTGAAGAAATCATCCATCAACATATACAAAAATAATTGACCAAATACACCTTATAATCTCCTAGTTAAAATAATATCCAACATAAAAAATAATTTCAATACAATCACCTTTTCAAAATAACTCAATGGCAAGAAATCCTCTCAAAATCTAACCAACACTTTAATCCACTTATTTCTCCAATTACTAAAAATAATGACCAAATAAAATACCTTTTATTTACCCCTTTTAAATCCCTAGAATCTTATGTCAAACCTTAGGCATTATAAAATATAACAAAAATTTATTACCTCTGCCTTGGTGAGACTCGAACCCTTGACATCACCTCCCCGTGCATCCTAGCCATGGTCTTGGCTACCACGTGCACTAGGCGCTTGTTTAAGGAGAAAAGAGCACCATATGCTCTATATTCCTCCCCTTTTGCACCTAAGCCAAAAAACCACACATCACTTCCTTTGATGCTTCAAATACAACACAACAAAATACTGTTGTCGTGAATTGATCATGGGTCACTCTGCACCCAAATGCCTTAGCCCTTTGAAGAACACAAGCTTATATTGAGAGTGAGGTGAATAGTATAAGACTACCTTTTTTTTTCTTTCCCAATCAATATTATGCAATATCAAGATAGCAATATCAATAGTAGTAATCAAAACAATGCATAAATCACCACACACAATAGAGACACCACAATTTATGTTGTTCACGCAATGTGGGCTACTCCACAGAGAAAATTTCACTAAAATTTTCTCAATAAATCTCTTTGGAATCCTTTCCCTATTAATATATTTATGGACCTCTATCCAAAGGAGACACCAATCCACTAAATCAAGTTCGTGGATCTCTATCCACAGGAGACACCTATCTTCTACTCTTTGCTCTGGCTGGTGATCCTCTAGAAGACCTCTGAATCCACTTCCTTTAGCAAATGGAACTCTATAAATATAAGACACCCATATTCCATGATATGTATGGAGATATATGTCCTCAAATTTATCACCTACAAAGCTCGATATAAAATCTATACTAAACACAGTCCGTCAATCTAGCACAAATCTATTCTTAATCTTTGTCTCTAGTCTGGCATAAACCTGTCCTCTAATATGCACCAAAATATATCCTCGAATATGTACTAAACATAGTCCTTCAGTCTAGCACAAATCTATCCTCAATATCTATCCTCAAGCCTTAACTCAAGGCTTGACTCAATCTCAAGTCAACTCTGTTGGATCTGCCCCAAACCTTAACTCAAGGTTTGAACAAATCAATAAATCAACTCTGCTCTCAAGTCTTCTCAAAGAGTTATCTCAAATCTACCTTGTAAAATTCCATAAAATCTCACACCAATATGTCCACAAGTCCTCTCTAGAACTTGTCCAATCTACTCAATGATCTGTATTGTAAGATTACACAAAAGCTTACCCAAATCTGTCCACAAGTCTTTTTTTTTTTTTGTGGAAAACATCCCAAAAGGGATGCCACTTTCGGGTAAGACCCAAGGAGGCAGGGGTATCCATTCCGCCAAAAATGCCTAGGACTCGGACCTGGCCTACCACCTTTGACATACTCAAGGAGCAAACAAACACACAAAACCAATATAAAAATAAGTAAATAACAACAAAAATAATAAAATAAAATAAAAAACATGCTCCTTGAGTGTGTCAAAAACAAAAGCACAACCAAACACACACACAATAAGATAAAAGAAACCACAACACGAACCACATAGAAAAACACAAGAACCACATAACAAAACACAAACAAGACAAAAACAATAGAACACTACAAAGACATAACCCAAAAAAAACATGAAAAATAAACACAACCAAAACCTAAAATATTAAAAAAATAAAATAAAAATAAAAATAAAAAACAACCAACAACAGACAATAAACAAAAACAAAAAACATAGAAAACACTCACACAAAAAACATGAATTAACACAAACAAAGAGAAACACAAGAACAAGAATGACAAAAACACAAGAACAATAACAAAAAACATAAAAAAAAACACAAAACAACAAAAACACAAGAACAACAAAAAACAACACAAAGAACACAAAAACAAAACAAAACAAAAGAACACACACACCTTAAAAAACTAAACAAAAAAAGAAAAAGAAAAAAGAAAAAAAATTGAACATAACAATGACCTATCTAGACCAGAAGACTATTAAGGCAAGAAACAACAAAGGAAACAAAAGAAAGAAAAGAGTGAGCTAGGGAACTAAAAAAACCTGAATGAACCAAAGAGAAGCAAAAAAAAGCAAGAAGAAACTAGGTACCTTCAGAACTGGAGCCATCCAAAGAAATGATAGAAAGAAGAGCTTCCCTAATTTGTGAAGCCCACCATCTAGGAGGGTGGCCATAACAAGTAAGATCACCTTTGTCCAAAGCCCAATTAGCTAAAGCATCAACACTCTTGTTTTGATCTCTCGACCACATGATTGTAATCAACTTTCAAAAATCCCATCTGGATTAATTGAATCTTCTCAATAATTATTTTTATTCTCCAATCAACCTTATGATTCTTGGAAGGAGTCTTCAAAATATTAATCATAAGTTGAGAGTCAGACTCAACTAACACCTTTTCCCATCCAACCTTAGTAGCCTCCTGAAGGCCTCCGAGGATACCATACCCCTCAAGCAAGGTTATTGGAAAGAATACCCAAATTCTCAGCAAAAGTAAAAACCAGGGAGCCATCTGAAAGTCTACCAATTCCTCCCACACTGGCTTTTCCAGGGTTCCCTCTAGAGGCTCCATCAGTATTGACTTTTCCAAAATCCTTAGGAGGAGGTTGCCAATTTCTTGTCCTATCCATCTTACTAATACTCACATTCCCTTTAAGTTGGTTGCCCTTAGAAGATTTAATCTTCAATCTTTGCATCACTTGATCCCATATTTGGTGGGAGTTTTGGGGGTGATTAAGGAGTTGATGGATCGATTCAACTAAGTTGGCTATGGTCTTTTGCCAAATATAGTGAATATCCTTCCTATCTTGATTAAAAATTTGGTTGTTCCTTTCAATCCAAATATTCCAAAGAAGAATGGTAGAACCCATCCAAACTAACTGCCTAATAAAATGATCAACACCCTCTTGATTAGGCCAATCCCTCCAAAGTTGTTCAAAAGTAAAAAAATTGGACCACTGTAAGCCAAGTAAAGTGGCCATTCTCCTCCATAGCTCAGAGGCTAAAGTACACTCAATAAAAATATGGTTGAGAGTTTCTACATTCTCTTCACACATCTCACATCTAAAAGGGCCATGAAAACCACGCTTCATAAGTTGCTCACCAAGTAAGCACCCTACGATGCAATAAAAGCCAATTAAAGAACCTCACCTTAGGCCAGAGCTTTTGAGCCCACAATTGAGAAAATATGTCAGAAGAATGGTTGGGATTATTATGGCATAAGGTCAAATAACCTTGAGCAACCGAATACTCACCCTTAGTAGTGTTGTTCCATCCAAAACAATATTTTTCATGGGACCAAGAGAGAGATCTCATATGAAGGATGCCTTGGATATCTTGTCTTTGCCTTTCTAGGATTTGAATAGGCCAATCCTCAATAGGGATCCAATATCTACCAACCTTTGAATTACCAGTATGGTACCGACAATAATTAGCCACCTTTATCCAGTTAGCTCGGTGAAGCTCCTCCATCCAAGGCCTCCAATCGGGAAACTGAGTTATCAAAGGCTTGTGACCATCCCAAGAATCTGTCCAAAAATTTGCCTGTTGACCATTATGAATGATCCAAAATAAATTTTTCTTTATCAAATCCTCACCAGTCTTAAGAACTGCTAAAATGGGAGAACCTTTGGTAGGAAGTTGATAGCGAACAAGGTCTTCAGGACTTTTGTTCTCAGCATATTTAGCACGGAGATTATTGGCCCAAAGAGCATTGGGGTTATGCAACATCCTCCAATATAATTTAGTAGCTAAAGCTTTGTTGTTATTAATAGAAGACCGGAATCCTAACCCCCCTTTATTCTTAGGAAGACATAAAGTGTCCCATTTCACCAAGGCCCATTTTATTTTCTCCTTAGTACCACTCCAAAGGAAACGATGACTGATTTGATCCAGTTCTCGAAGAACAACCTTTGGAATATTCAACATGGAAGATACATAAATAGGAATAGCTTGAAGGACTGATTTTACCAAGGTGATTCTACCCCCAGAAGAAAGCCACCTGTTGGTCCACTTTCCAATTTTCTTCTTGACTTTGTCCAACAACCAATTCCAATATTTATTTTTGTGCCTTTGAATATTTATGGGAATACCTAAATAAGTGATTGGAAGGGAGGTCTTCTTATATCTTAATTTATCCAAGACCATGGATTCTCATCTAGTAGAGCAGATGAAAAAAAAAGACTTTAGATTTGTCTTCATTGATCAACTTCCCATTAGCCTTAGAAAAATAGGTAATTATTTGCTTAATATTAGAAGCTTCCTTAATAGTAGCTTTACCTAAAAGAGTAGAGTCATCCACAAATTGAAGATGAGAGATAGGTCTAGCTCCATGAGCAATGGTAACTCCCTCAAGGGTTTTGTTTTCCCTCTTTTTGGTTATAGTCCTACCCAAGCATTCAACAAGAATGATGAATAAATAAGGGGATAGCGGGTCACCTTGCCTAATACCTCTGGAAGCCGGGAATGACTGAGAAGGCCTGCCATTGATAAGAACTAAGTAGGAAACTGAAGAGATACATCCCATAATCCAATCCATCCAATCCTTAGAGAAACCAAATTGCCTCAAAACTTTGATAAGGAAGTGCCAATCCACTCTGTCATAAGCTTTGGATAAGTCTAACCGAATGAACATGGAAGGAGATTTTTGCATATCCATGGAATGGATGGCTTCCTGAGCAAGAACTATCTCATCTACTATTTGATGCCCTTCCACATAACCCCCTTGCTCGGGGAAATAATCTTATGCAAAAGAGGCTTCAACCTTTCTCGCCATGATTTTAGTAATGATTTTGAGAAGAACATTACATAAAGCAATAGGTCTAAAAGTTGAGATATGATCAACCTCTTGAGCTTTTGGAACAAGAGTAATATAAGTTTTATTGATAACCTTCAAAATTTCTTTGGCTTTCCTGGCTTCTTCCACCACCTCTAATAAATCAACATGAAGGATATCCTAGAACTCTTGGTAGAACTCAATGGGAAAACCATCAGGACCTGGGGTTTTCCATTTTTGCATTTTAAAAACTACCTGTTGAAGCTCATTGATAGTAATAGGAGTAGTCAAAATAGAGTTCTCCTCAGAAGTGATAAGAGAAGGGATTGCTTGAAGAACATTTTGTTGAGAAGCTGAGTCAAGAGGAGTAGCAACAAAAATATTGGAAAAGTAATCAACAACAATAGAGTTCATGCCATCCCAAGTATAAACAACATCTCCAGAATCTGATTTTAGGGAAGAAATAAAGTTGTGAGATCTTCGAGCTAGAAGAGATTTGTGGAAGAAATTTGTGTTTTGATCTCCTTCTTTGAGCCATTGAATTCTAGATTTTTGCTTCCATAAGATTTCTTCTCTTTTTTCCCATTCCTCTAACTGAGTTGTGAGTTTAATTTCATCTCGCACTTCTCTTCTCTGTGAGGCCATCTAAATGGATTTTCTTATTCAAATTTTCAATATGAGCAATAACTTCATGTTTTTTTTATGAACATCCCCAAACTCTTTCCAGTTCCAAGTCTTGATTTTGGATTTAATGTATTGCAGTATTTTGGAAAAATAGAACATCTTAGTCCCATGCCTAGGTTTACCTTCCTTCCACCATTGTTGCACACGAGGTCTAAAGGAAATGTCTCTAAGCCACATTAATTGAAAACGAAAAGGAGAGAAACTCACATTGGTTTTCCACATTTCCACCATGATCGGCCAATGATCCGAACCAACATTATTAAGAGTCTTCACTTTAGGAATGTGACCATGGATTAAGAAATTTTTAGAGAGCAAAAACCTATCCAATCTCTCCATTATACAAGCTAAGCCTTGCCTTATGTTAGACCAAGTCATAAGGCCATTATCTAGTTGGATGTCCACAAGATGGAGGTTTGCAATATATTCACTCATGAGGTCAGTTCTTTTGTCCAAATTTCTATTTCCCCCTCCTTTCTCATCCAGAGAGAGGATGGTATTGAAATCTCCTCCGATCAAGATCCAAGCTTCAGGAAAATGAGAGATAATATGAGTTATATCCTTCCACTGTCTTCTTTTTTCCTCCAAAGTAGTTGGAGCATAAACAATAATGCAGAGCATAATTTGGTTGGAATGTCTACTTTGAATAGCTATAGCCAACAGACCCCAACTACCAACCATATGGTGAATAACTACCTCTTTTGGGTCCCAAAGACAAGCAATGCCACCAAAAGTCCCCTGGGAACTGAGGGAAACCACTTTTCCAGCTGGCCAAATTTTACTGGCAATTGAGTCCATATCCTCCATTGACATCTTTGTTTCTTGAAGGAAAACAAGATGTGGATGATTTATCTGAATCATTCTTCTAATTTCATTTTGTTTTGAAAGACTCCCTTTGAGTCCTCTAATATTCCAAGTGATGATATTCATTAATACCAGGGCTAAAAAATTGGGAAGGGCATTAATATTACCTTCCTCTACAAGATTTTCACCTTCTTTTACCATATGATATTGATTGGTCTTGCGACCTGCTTTTTGATTAGAATCCATCTTCAGTTTTTTTTTCCTTATTTCTTGACTTATTCCAATTGAATCTGAGATGGCTTCTAACCTTGAAGAATGCTCGTACACAACCAAAATTTTACTAGAGGGTTCAACGGAGTCTATATTGGGACCTGTATTATTTGAAGTTTTGACATTTAAAAGATTGTTTTTCTTGTGTAAATTTTCTCTCTTTTTTTTTTGTTGAAAACCTTTGATTTGTTGGTTTGTCTCTGAGTTCTTCCCTTCATATTTAAATTGTGTTTCTAAGATTTATGTTTCCATTATTTCCTCTTCCTCACTTGGGACATCATTTGTGGAAAGGATTTCAAACATATTAGCAGATGACTTTGATTGATCCTTCATAACTATTTTTTTCGAGTGTTCTTCTTCTTAGGCATTTGGAAACCTGCTGAGTTTATATCTTCTTTCTTTTGATCAGGAATTTTATTTGGGCAAGCACTTGGCCAAATGACCATATTCATGGCAAATTCTACAATGAAAAGGAATGTTCTCATAGTCCACTACTTGCTCCCAAGTGTCTTCCCCAAATTGTAATGTGATCTTTTTAGGTAGGGGTTTGTCAAAATCCATTAAAACACAAATCCGAGCATAAATAATATGTTCAAAATTTTGAGTACAATCAACAGATATCATAAAAGTTCCTAAAGAGTTTCCAATTGAAGAAAAAATAGTAGGATTCCAAAATTCAATAGGGAGGCCAAAGAGTCTAACCCACACGGGAGCTATAGAAGGCATCTCTTCTTCGAATTTAAATTTAGTATGCCAGGGCTTCATGAAAAGCCCCGCCCTTCCAAAAAACCAAGGACCCCCTTGAAAAGTTTTCTCTCTATCTTCATTATTAGAAAATAAAACAAGAAAATAACCATTTGGATAAATAGAGATTTGTAACTCACCTTTAGTTTTCCAACTTTTTGTAGCCCAGACTTTGAAAGCAGATAGGCTCTGACAAAAACCCACAAATTGTATTACTCCAAATTTTTCACATCCTTACCTTCAGGCTATAGGATCCATGCCCGGAAGGGGGATGCGAGAAGGATGGGACAATACCTCGGACTAAGAGGCCCTTTGAATTTCGCACCTCTTGGGGGAGGGGTATAAGGGTGAATTTTTGATGGATGGTGGGTTCACTAGGAAACTTTTGAGTGGCAGTTCCCATGCCTAGGTTGAAAATGGGTTTGATGTGTTCACTTTGTACTTTAATCATTCATACCCTAGGTTTGGCCAAGATGAATCTAAGCTATTCTATATGCCAATGCTGATTTATATGGATACATAAAACATGAACAAGTGCTAAACACAAAAAGTGTGCTAAATAAGATAGAATATACCTGATTCCGGATGTCTGATGAAGATTCTGAGGTTTGTAGAAGTCTAGATCATCTCAAATCTTACATAATCATCTACAATTGCATAGAATCATCTCAGATCATAGTCGGTCATCTGAGATCAGACAAGATCATCGGTGATCTGACGAATTCGTCAGACGAATTTTCCAGAGACCTGCAATCACAGAAACAGATACCAAAGACAAAAATTACAACTATAAAAGCAAGGGGAAATGATAGAAATGACAGTAAACTTGCCTAAATGATAGATCTAGATAACATTTAAAGGAAATGCATTAATTTAATAATTTAGTTTAACTTTATCATGCATCTATGCTAAATGAGGTGAACTCCAAAATGCAGAAATAGAATAAGCTAATTTAGTGCATAAAGAAATGAAGAGAAAAGATAAGAAAATGCAAACTCTGGGCTCTGATTGCCCCCAATCCGAACTGCAGTTGAGATCACCTCCAATCGTATGAGATCGTCATCGATCTGTGATAGGATCATCCGAAATCATCTGGAATCATCGATAATGATTCGAGCTTGATCTGACTAAAAAACAATAAAATTCCTACAAGAAAACTTGAAATACACAATGAAAACGATGGTATGAAGATGTTCTAATGCACGAAAAATTAAATTTATAGAGAAATCAGTCATCCAATGGGATAAACTGAGAAAATTCCAATTTATATAGGATTAGGGGGAGGTTAGGAGGTTGGAGATCATCCCAATTTGGGAGATCTCCAATGAGGGAGACTCTAACCACGCAGACATGCTTTCTGCCCAAGTTAGAGAAGCTGTTGAAATAGAAGCTAATTATGAAAATTAGTTTTGGGACGAAATCGTTTGGACATTCTGTTCCAAATGAATTCATCAGATCTGGGATGATTTCATCTGATCGTCGATGATATCATCCAATGGTTAAAACAAATCCTAAAAATGGCATAAAAAACAAGGGGAGCGGGTAACAGGCGATTTTGGGGTTAAAATTCATATTTTTATATTTTTACTAAGGTTTAACTACGCCAATTTTAGGGTGCTACATTTTTCCCCATCTTTAGAAAATTTTTCGAAGAAAATATGTTAAATACGAGTTCTTCTCATTTTACGAGAAAGCAAAAATTTACTCAATTTTTTAGACAATGATTCTAAGTCGAATCGTACGACTGCTTACTATGGTGCCCCCTTCGTGTTTTTACCCAAATCGAATGTTTGAGGTAAAAGTGCAGAAAAGCAAAATTAAAAATGTTGTTGTTTAAATAAAATTAAGAAAAATAGGGTAAAACCCTAATTCATTTTTATTGTTCATTTTTCACTATTTTTAGAGCTCTGCAGACAAAATGGTTGAGACAATGCATAGATCGACAGAGGTCCGACGCGGGCTATGGGTAAGGATCTAAACCTAGTGAATTATGTTTGTAATTTGATTTGTGTAATTTTTGATTGAAATTTTGACTATTTTGGGGCATCGCAGCCATTTTTAGGCCGTCGACAACGTCGGGATGAAATCGTCCCCATTTCGTCGAAATCGTCCCTAGATCATCGATTTCATCTGAGGGTGAAATCGACGAACTAGGGGTGATCCCGTACAACAAGGGACGATCCCCAAGTTGAGAAATTAGAGACGATTTCATCCTACAAAGGATGATTTAACTCAATTTAGGATGATATCATCCAATGGTGGATGATATCATCATTTTTATGAAATTAAGTTTGTTTGAATTGCATTTAATTGATTGTAATAATTGTTTTATTAATGAATTTTGTTGTTTTATTGTTTATTTTGCAAAGGGGATTACTAAAGAGTTAGGAGTGGAAATACGGGGGGCTGAGGGATGACGTGGCCATGCTCGACCAAGCGGAGCGAGACCGACTAACATAGGTTAGCTTACAACATGTGGCAGAGATGCCACAAATATCGATAGACATGGGGCTACTGACAGCTCTAGTAGAGAGGTGGTATCTGGGGTCATCCTGCTTTCGATTACCGATAGGGGAGATGGCTCCCACACTAGAGGACATATGGAGGATCTTGAGGATCCCCATATAAGGATGGTTTATGACTCCTACGGACAATCAGGGCCAGGCTATGATGAGGTTGTGCGGAGACCCGAGCTTCACCCTGGAGAAGGGCAGAGTGAAAATTGCATATCTGAGGTAGATGCTTGGGGCATCTAGGTTGACTCAAGTTTTGGTAGGGGTGGTGGGTGGCTTACTGTTGTGCCACCAGAGCGGGTGCATATTACCATGGCTCCTTTTAGATGTGGTCTACGACATGAGAGACCACGGGTATAGATTTGCATGGGGCAGCTTTGTACTATGCCACTTGTATAGGATCCTGCATGGGGTCATATACAAGGGAGGCCGATGTCTGGTTTTGACATCACTACTATAGGTATGGTTCTGGGAGCACATCATGATGCAGATACCGATAGGACTCCCAATGATAGGGGTTGATCGAGAGAGACCCCGGGTTTTCTATTGGTGGCTACAGAGAGGGTCACAGTGATAGATAGATTTATCGATGTCACGGAGGTTGCTAGACAACCTCATCCCAGACCATATCACCTAGAGGCTATGGAGAGAGCACCCAGGGAAGGGAGAGGATGGACAGGAGCTGGCTCACATCAGGCGAGTTTGTTGGTTAAGGATGGAGTGGGGAGAGGTAGAGCTCCACCGCTATGATCGAGTTCTATGATAGTTCGATCTACAACAGGGGATCCCTTCTCTTAGGGATTATGAGTACTCCTAGACTGTTCGAGATAGTACTACACTGAGCGAGACTCTGGATATGCAGCGATTCTAGAGCCAGAAACATGGATGATGCCCCCATCCAGCCAGTGGATGGGGACAATGCTAGGGTTGTTGATGGATACGATTCTTGGTACGTAGGCATCCACCCTCCTCGGATGACGAGGGCACAGGGTCCGATGCACATGGTTGTGCGATGAATGGGGAGGTAGCACTAGGCTACCATTGAGGCAGTGTAGGGTCACAGAGGGATAGAGAAGCGACGATCTCTGTAGGAGAGACACCAGAGGATGGCACAGGCTCCATAGAGACCACAGTAGATAGGGAGGAGGGAGGAGGGATTCCCTTCTCAGTAGGGGGAGAGGCCACCATCACTCGATAAGGGCAAGGGTTTCAAGGTAGGGGACAACAACTAAATGGTAGCTCTTCGATCTGAGGTTGCCCACATATGGGCTTAGGTGTAGAAACTACAGGATGAGGCTACATGGCTCAAGGCTTTGAGAAGATGGGTGAGCATTTAGGAGTTGGCATGGTATATGATGCAAACCACATTCTATTAGGGAGTATACTTCTAGATAGTTATAAAGGGCTAGAGGGTACAGCTACCAGCCGGCATTGTGAAACCAATCAGGATGGGATCATCTAGGACATCCTCATGATCGATAGTGAGGACCCGAGACATAGCCTAGACCTCTATGGGACCACCTCCTCCATGTCAGGGTGGGGGAAGAGATGAGGCTGAGAGCTCAAGGGCTTCTCGAGGCTAGTTGCCATAGACTACATAGAGATTGTATATATATTATTATATTTTTGAGAGGATTGAGTATGCCAGGGTATAGATTATGGCATACCAATCCAGTTGTGATATGATGTACAAAATTTATTGATATATATATGGTCTTTTTGATAATATGACTTGTGTATATGTTGTATGATGCTTTAATTTTAGATTTTTTGATTGATTATTCATGTAATTATGTCATTTGGAAATAAATTATAATTTTATGTCATGCTTTAAAATTTAAATGAAATAATCTGATGTAAACAAATTGGTTGTTTTTGTGGTGTGATTTGATGAAAAATAAAGGGACTTCTAACAATAATTTTAAAGGACATTGTCATTATTATAGACCATTTCATGGAGTCGCCACTCACTAGGTCATCAAGCTAATCCTAGTATAGAAATATTGCTAAAAGTAAAAGAGTGCTTAAGAGACTGTCTTAAGACTTTGTGTTGTGATGATGAAAAATGATGATGGTGATGATTTGTTTTCAGATTTCCATGAAAATATTATGCATGAAACATATTAAAAATATGATTTTTGCTAGGCATAAAAATTCCTAAGTGTGATAAAATTTTGAACAATTCCTTAGGAATTATACCATGGTTGCAAAATGGAATGTTGACATAATGAAATGAAATAGAAAAAATGTGTTCGTTCTTTTTAAAGCACAATTGTGTAACATAATGATGTAAGCCATATGTTTTATAAATTATAATGAATGGGAAAATAAAATTAGAACAATGGTTTGCGCTAGGCATAGAATTATAGGTATAGACTTATACCATCATCGCGAAATCCAAAAAAGGAAATTGATATTTTAGTTTTATTGCATGATTGATTTTTTTTTTATGTTGAGATAAACAAAAAATAATAATATATAAGCGTGACTTTATTTACTAGATTTTTTAATATGTTGTTTGAAAGAATTTTGGGATTTTTGAAAACAATGTATGTAATTGTTTTTATACTAAACAGATGTTCTTAAATAAGAAGATGAAATTATTCCAAAAAGAGGTGCAAAAATATTTTAAATTATCTCAAAGACAAAATGTAGATTTATAAGGAACCCTCATGTGCATATGTGAGTTCATTGCCGATCTTGATTTATCATAATGATACAAAAATCTCTCAAATACAAATGTGTGTGCAATTGTATTGTTCATTTACCAATTTTGAGCAAGATAATTTGATACAAGTAATTTGAATTAACAAAATAAGTGTTCGTTGACCATGATTTATATGCATGTAACCGTACCAAACTACTATGTAAGTTAGGTCATCAAGAGCTAGCTAATCCATAAGAAGACAGAGGTATGCACAAAAGAAGGTCGCTAATGTAACAGACATATCACCACGCTAGGGATTACCCAAGGCCAAGTGGGTTGGGCACAAACCACTTGTTATGGGGCTTACCTCACAGTTTTTGAATAATTGAGAATTCCAGGGATTCAAGATCATTCACCCTTATTTTCTTTTCAAGGGGTAGGGAAAAGGATTTTATTGCTTTTTTCTTTTTTGTTTCTCTTTTGCTTTTCTTGCTATTTTTTTTTTGTATTTTTGCTTGGAATGGAGATAATGCTGAAATATTGCTGTGATGGTACAAAATAATATTTTTCTTTTCTCATTTTCTTTGACTTTTTTTTTTTTCTTCCTATACTAGGGATACTTGCTCGGATTGGTTGTAGAGCAAGGGATTTTTATTCTGGGTAGGGGTGAGCTTGTCCTTTTGTCAATTCTCAAAGATTCTAGACCATGTGCATGATAGGATAGCAGGGGAAACTTTTCGCTCAAGAAACCACTTCTACTATGTAGCATCATATTGAATTTGCAATGAAATCATTTTAATGTGAAGAGATATACTTGGTTCAAGTAAATAACAAGATCAATTCTCTATGCTCAAAACTTTATTTAATTCAACCGTGGACTTTGATATAAGAGAGATTAATAATCATACCAAATAAAATCAAGATATTTATTCATGTGAGTGTGAAAGTGCGAGATTCCAAATAAATGCTAATTTACCCAAAATAACTGAAAATATAACTACAATACTTCAAGAATTGACAAGTGCGAAAATAAAAGATGTTTTTGAAGATTTTGATGATTTTGAAGTTTTTATATTTTGATTTTAATTTATGAATTGAAAGAAACACAATGTGATTGTTGTTTTTGAAATTTTTATATGAATAACTAAAATGAAACAACATGCAAAACAACAACAATATATACAATGATGAAATGACCAGATTTATGCATAATAGCATTTAAGATGCATAATGTTCATAGGTTCTTTAAGATCTTTACCATCTAAGGTAGCTAATATGTATGCTCCCGAGCCAAATTTAGCAGTGATGATATACGGTCCAAGCTAGTTGGGCTCAAATTTACCTTTAAGGTCTTTAGTTGCATTAGTATTTTTTTTATTTTCTTTCAAGACAAGGTCATCGATCTCAAAGGATCGATGATGAACTTTCTTGAGGTATGCTCGCTTGAGCTTGTTTTGGTAGGCTCGAAGATGTTCCAAAGCATTGATGCACTTCTCATCTAGGAGTTCCAACTGACTAAATCTGCCAGCATGATATTCATCTCCTACTTCAGTATCTTGAAGTAGTAGAGCCAAAGAAGGAACTTCTAATTCAAAGGGAAAAACTACTTCAGCGCCATAGACCAAAATAAAAGGTGAAGTGCCCGTGGGAGTGCGAACACTAGTTCGATAAGCCCACAAAGCAGGATATAATTGGATGTGCCAATCTCGGCTAGATTTATTGACCAGTATTTTGAGGATTTTGATTAATGTTTTATTAGATGCTTCTGCTTGGCCATTACCCTGAGGATAATAGGGAGTGGACCAACGATGTTGAATTTTATATTTTTGACATAATTTTTTGACATCTTTATTTTTGAAACAAGTTCCATTATCTGAGATGAGATTTGTAGGAATTCCAAACCTACAAATAATTTGATTAAAAATAAACTTGGAAACTTGGGTTCCAGTGCAAGAAGCTAAGGGCATAGCTTCAACCCACTTCGTGAAATATTCGATGGTGGTTATGATGAATTTGTGTCCATCAGATGACACAGGATTGATTTTTCCAATGATGTCTAAGCCCCATTTTGAAAAGGGCCAAGGAGATGAAATAGCCTGTAGCTCTTGTGCAGGTGCATGGACAAGGTCAGCATGTTTTTGGCACTTGTCACAATGGTGCACGTAATCGTGTGCATCATTCTCCATGGTAGGCCAAAAATATCCTATCCTAAGGAGCTTCTTGGCAATGGCACTACCACTGAAGTGTCCCCCACAAGATCCATCGTGGGCTTCACTCAAAGCTGATCTAGATTCTTCTAGATTCAAACATCTCAATAGGATACCTTCAAAAGATCTCCTATATAACGTATTGCCAATAATTACGAAGCGACTTGCTCGTCTACGTAATAACCGGTGTTGGTTGCTATTAAAACCTTCAGGGAAGGTCCCATTTTGAAGAAAATTAAATATATCAGTGTACCAAGGTTTAGGAGTAGTTTCATTGATTAGAAACACATCCAAAGGTTCTAAGCATGATGTATTTGAAGCGGGTTCCTAGAGTCGATGAATGATGATGGTAGCATATTCGTCATCTAACTCCAAGGGCAAAAGAGATGCAACTGCAACCATAGTGTCAACCGCACGGTTGCTAGTTCGAGGAATAGCTTCCAAGGTAACTTGATCAAATAAAGATATTAATTGTAAGACATATGCTTTATATGGATGTAATTTATCATCTCTGGTCTGATAAACATCATTGATTTGATTTATGACAAGTTGAGAATCACCGAAAACCAATAAATTTTTAATTTTTAGTGCCAAGGCAGCTCGTAATCCAAGGATTAGAGCCTCATATTCAGCAATGTTATTAGTACAAGCAAATGTTAATTTGAAGGACAGAGGTATAATATGTTTCTATGGATATATTAAAATAATACCTGCACCAGCCCCACTCATGCATCGGGCTCCATCAAAGTATAGGGACCATTGCTCTGGATGGTCCTCCTCTAATTTAAGGCATTCATCGAGAAACTCAATGATGAGGGGATGGGTGGACTCTAAGGGTGCAGCAACTAATTGATCTGCTATGATTTGACCCTTAATAGACTTTTTTCCTATAAATGTGAGTTCAAACTCGCTTAGCGCAAGAACCCACTTTGTTGTGCGACCAGATAAGTACGGTCGACTCATGAGATACCGTAAAGGATCGAATTTGGCAATAACATACATTTTTTGAATGGAGCATATAATGGCATAGTTTTTGTGTAGAAAATACGACTGCTAGACATAACTTCTCTAATGCTGTGTAGCGGGTTTCATAACTGATTAAGGTTTAGCTAATGTAATAATTAGCACGCTCTCTTTTCTCATCATCAAGTTGAGCTAACATAGCTCCTAAGGAAAAATCTGAAGCAAAAATATACAAGATAAATGGGCGATCAGGTCTAGGTGGTGAAAGCACAGGTGGGTTAAGGAGATATTGTTTGAGGAGTTCAAATGCTTCCTGACATTCGTCGTCCCAATGAAAAGAGACATATTTCTTAAGAAGCTTAAGAAAGGGTCCTATTTTGTCCACCAACTTATCGATGAAGCGACGAATAGCTTGAAGCTTACCTTGTAAACTCAGTAATTTAGATATATTTGTGGGTGCGGGCATATCAGTGATAGCCATGATCTTGAGAGGGTCAATTTCAATGCCACGTAAAGAAACTATAACCCCCAATAATTTACCGGACTTAACTCCGAATATACATTTGGCTGGATTTAGTCGGATAAGATATTCCCTTAACCGATCAAAGAATTTTCTCAAGTCAGCTAAATGATCATATTCTTTGATGGAACGAGCTATAATATCATCTACATAATCATGTAGAATATCATGCATCATATCATGAAAGATATAAGTCATGGCTCATTGATATGTTGCACCTGCATTCTTTAAACCAAATGGCATCACTTTCCAACAAAAGGTCCCCCAAGGGGTAATAAAGGTTGTTTTAGCCTGATCTTCAGGAGCTATCCTGATCTGATTATAACCAAAAAATCCATCCATTAAGGATATCATTCCACTCCCAACAGTAAAATCAATTATCTGATCCATGTTGGGAAGAGGAAAATCATCTTTAGGGCATGCAACATTAATATCTCTAAAGTCTGTGCAAACCCTAACTTTGGTAGCTTCTTTCTTAGTTACTGGAACTACATTTGAGATCCATTCAACATAATCAATGGCTTGTATAAAAATAACCTTCAGGAGTTTTTCTAATTCCCCTTTGACTAGTAAGGCCACTTTAGGATGCATTTTTCTAAGTTTCTATTTAACAGGTTTAGCATCCGGATGGACTACTAGGTGATGCATAACTACAGAAGGGTCTAATCCTGGCATATCTTCATATGTCCAAGCAAATATATCTTCATATTCCTTAAGAAATGCAATGTATCTATCCTATTTTTCTTGACTCAATTCTGATCCAATGTTGATTATGTGAGGATTATATTTGGTTCCAATGTTAATTTTTATGACGTTTTCTACTTCCATGTGTAGATCTCTCTCAAAATTAGGTGGGGTGGGTGAAACGCCCAATTCTTGTAATTCTTCCAAGGTTAGTTTGGATAATTCATCTTGAGGAGTCGTGGCCTCAAGCTGGGCTATACTAGGTATGGAGCCATCAAAATAAAATTCATGATGTAATAGTTCCTCAATGGAGACATCATGGAAGATGTCTCCCTCCAACTCATCATCGGATTCAGCGATCATCTCAGGGTAGGCTATAGATAGCATATTACATGTAAGTGGCTTATTCATTAAATGGACAACATCACGTTTATCCAAATAATCTTGGTAACATATGAGATGGTCATCATCCTCAAATGGGAAGGGCTGACCCTTACTAGGAAATAGGCCCACACCACATCGGGCAGGCCACGACTCTACCTCAAAAGGTTCTTTCATACCATTTTGGAAAGGTCCCAAACCTTTCCCTTTATATCCCAATTTAAGCATTATAGATTTGGATTTAATATACTCATTAGAAAAATAACATCGAGCATATCCATCATAATGTGTCTTAATGTTTCTAGGTATTCTTCCCCAGTCATATCCCTTATAAATAAAAGTGCAACTCCCAACTTGGTAAATACTTCCCATAGGTTGTGGGAGGCCCAAGGTACGGGGAGAGGGTGGCAAATTATTTAAGATAAGGGAATCTTGCATAGCAATGTTCGTTTTCTCTGATATAAGAATTTTAGATAAATCGGGTAAGAGCTCGTCAGTAAGAGCATAAGAAGTGGAAGGAACATTTCCCATATCTTCTGATGCAAAAACTATGCCTTTGGTGGATGTAGATGGTGTAGATATGTCGATGGATGAGTCTATTATAGGGATAGAAGTGATAGGAATAAAACAAGAAGCATTGGTTGTGGGTTTAGGATCTTTTTGAGGTCCTAATGTGGTTTGTTCGGAAGATGGTTGAACTATATGTAGAGGTGGAGTTGATGGAGAAAAATTAGATGATGTTATGGGTGTGTGTTTCACACATTTAGATGGATAATGAGAATTAGGATGTGTGGATGACAGAGCAGGGCAAAATTGAACTCCAACAGGTTCTGCCAAAGCACACATATCAAAGGGTCTAGGATCACCATGGATGGTAACCAACTGATTTTTAAATTTGAATTTAACACACTGATGTAAAGTTGAGGGAACAACTCGCATCACGTTGATCCAAGGGTGACCCAAGAGTATATTGTACAATGCAGGGCAATGTACAATAAACATGGTCATGTCTAAGGTTCTTGGACCAACTTGCAAAGGGATAGTAATAACTCCACACGTTTCTTGTGTTTCATCATTGAAGGCTTTTATGATCATATCAGTTCTTTTCATTTCATCACTTCTAAATCCAAATCTTTGGTAGAAGTCAAAAGTGTAAATGTTTAAATATGAACCATTATCAATCAAGACTCGTTTAACTGCTACATCTTCGATTAGGGCAGTAATATATAAGGGGTTATCCTTATGTAAACTATGTTGTGGTATATCTCTATCCTGGAAGTCAATACAATCAACTTCATGAGTTATTATAGTATTGGCCATGGCTTCAGGTTGAATATTTTGTGGTACCATCATTTGGCTTAATGTGAGCATTAATTCATCTCTATGTGTAGGAGAAGATCTTAAAAGGTCCAAAAGGGAAATTCTAGCTGTAGTATTTGATAATTGTTCATTAATATTATAAGGAGGTTTAGGTTGAACATTAGGTGCCTGATTTCCTTTATTAGGAACTTTCAAAACAAATGGAGCTGATCCATCATTCTGAGTTTGATCTTGTTGAGAATTTTGAGCCTGTTGTCGAGTAATAGCTCCGATGGTACCTACAATATTATTTTGTGGATGATGAATGGGTCTTGGTCTAGCATTTATGGCTTGTTCATTAGAAAGTAATTGGTGAGACGATGGTCGAGTAGTGACTCTTCTTGGAAATGGTTCTTCTGGAACCATAGAACTTGTGATAGGTTGAATAGGATCTGATTCATCTTCAAAGCTATTCGATTGATTTGATGTGATTTCCATGTCACTTTCAGTCTCATATTCTATATCACTAAGATCAGGTGTCTAAATGTTATATAGAGGTCTGGTCGTAACCATGGATAAAGTTGTGTCAAACATTTCCAAATCATGAGCAGGTAAATGCCCACTAATAGTTCCTACATATCGGGTAGGAGGGGGAACATTATGATGTTCAATTTGATTAGCCACTTCTTTACCATGCTTTGGTAAAGGATGTTGAAATATATCCAATGATTGATTGGCATTCTGGTTCTGATTTTGGGGGATGTTCTTTTGAGAATTATTAGGAGGATTTTGTTTAGGTTGAAAGGCTTGCACCTCCATCTCATTGTTGTCAATTAAGTCTTGTATTTTGTGTTTTAATATTTTACAAGAGTTGGTAGCGTGTCCAGGTCCTCTATGGAAATCATAGTGTAAATCAGCTCTGTATCTGGGTATAGTTGGATCAGGTTCCCGGATATTTGGTAATTGGATCAAACCTCGTGCTAATAATTGTGGTAAAATGGTTGATAGAGGTTGATTTAACCTAGTAAATTCTCGAGGTGGTTTATCAGGAGGTTTCAGTATAAACTTCTCCATTGTTTTTGCAGTATTAACATTAGCAATGTTTCTGTTATCAGTGACTCCATCACCCACAACTTGTTTATTCTTATATTGATTTCTGGATGTTTTCTCATCATCTTTCTTTTTAAGCTGACCTCTCCTAATGAGAGAATCTTCCACTCTTCGAGCTAAGTCTATAGCTTGATCGAAGGTGGTCAAGGTAGCAGTTGATAACTCATAGGATAGTTGTTCTTGTAAATTATTGATAAAGATATCCAACATTTCCTGATAAGGTAACACAAAGTGTAATTTTCCTATCAACTGTCTCCATCGAGCTAGGAAATCAGCAAAACATTCATCTTTGTCTTGTTTTAAGTTGTACAAATATTTAATAGTTACATGCCTTTCGATATAGGCACTAAATTGATGAACAAAAGACTCGGTTGTTTCTTCGAAATTCCTCAAAGAATGAGTGGGTAGTTGATAATACCACTCTAAGGCCATTCCTCCTAAACATTTTGGGAACATCTTTAGTAATAACAAGTCATCATGTGATATATCATGACATGCTATCCTAAACATACGAAGATGCTCTATGGGATCTTCGGTTCCTTTGTATATAGGTAGGATAGGCATAGGAAAGTGTTTAGGATATGGCTATGCTACAACTATAGGATCTAAAGGCTGACTACACATCTCTCAATAATTGTACGAGGGACGATAGGGATCTATCTGGTCCATGCGGGAGACTAACTGTTTCACCATGGCTTCCAGATTACTATTTTGTCCACCATATTGGTTCGGTGGTATGTGAGCGTATGATGGCGTGACGTAAGGATTAGATGCTATATTGCTATTATGCAAATGGTTGGTAGGAAGAGTATTATGAAGAAGATTTGTAGTAGCATTATGTTGTATCCCAGATTGTTGGAAATTGGTGTTTGGTTTTGTTTTGGGCTTTTGTTGATTTGAGGTATGTTGATCAATAACTTGGCAAAATAGAGCAATGAATGAAGGTTTCTTTTGTGTGGGAATAACTCTAGGCTTGGTAATAGGCACTCTAGGTGGTTGGGTAACCTGTTGTTGTTGCATGTTCTGGATTATAGCAGCCATATCCAAATTGGATGGTCCAGCTTGATCACTTTCTTGATCAACGAAGGACAAGGGATTAGTGCATGTGTGATATATTTCTTCTAGGGTTGCTTGAGTGTCACTAATTTGATCCTTGTCCATATGGACTGCTCTATTAAGGGCACCAATATTAGTATTGAGGAACTTCCAGAAATGTTCCATGTTCTCAAAAGTAACAGCTCCTTCTGGAGACATTTTAGGGGATGAGGATCCTTCCTCTCTAACAGTTTCTCTTTGTTCATTTCCTTCAAGCAAACTCTTCTTCTTGTTGGTCTAGGGTTCCTTCTTCCTGAATTGGGTCTTCAGGAAGGACATCTGGTTTATTTACTGGTTTTCCTAACCAATCTTCTTCTACTTCAGTCTGTTTTCCATTCCTAAGTCTAGTCATTATGCTTAAACTTAGATTTTAGCAAATATATATATATATATATATATATATATATTTGTGACAAGTTTGGGAGGTATATATTTTAATTATATACCTACTATAATACTTAAAAGAAAATGTTTTAATTTTTGTTATATTTTTGTTTTGTTTTTGTTTTATGATAATATTATAAAGACAACAAACAACATACTAAATGCAAGAAATAATAATAATAAAAGAATGGCTTAGTTTTCTATAAATAGTTTATGGATGTCATTGATGGGATCAAGTTCATCAAGAGTCATGAAATGCTCCTCTTCAAATTGGAAATGGTTTTTCAAAAATTTGACAAAGTGTGCTATGGTGATATTATCTGTTTCAGATTTTGACCTGTAGAAATAAAGTTCATGGTAATACTCCCAATATAACACAGCTCTAGGAACTCTATTCCATCTCTTTCTATCCATAAGAATGACCTCCTGATCCTCTATATGAGATAGAAACTTATGTACTACAACTGCATTGTCGAGGTATTCCTCAAAGGTGTACAACTCGAAAGACACAAGGGCTCTTTTATCTGCTAACCACCTATGGCAAGCTCTCTGAAGTTCATGATATAAGGTCACTTGATCAGGATCCAGGATTCTATCTAGGACAAACCTCTTAATTTGCCTAAGTTCTATTGATCTAGATTAAATGGTACTCAATCTCCTATTAAGTTCATCCCACAAAGGTTGAACTCTATATGTTTGAGGTACTCTAAGAAAAGAAGTAATCTCTATGGCTACTAATTGATTTTCAACATTAATGGTGACAGCTCGTCTTTTATTATAATCTACCATCTAAATATGATATGCAATCTTACTTGTTTTTCTGATGATTCTAAATGCATTTATTATTTTATTTTTTTTGGATTGTTTTCAAAAGGTTTTAGTTTTCACGTCGGGTTCACCAAAATGTATCGCTCCAAATTTTTTGCATCCTTACCTTTAGGCTATAGGATCCACGCCCGGAAGGGGGATGCAAGAAGGATGGGACAATACCTCAGACTGAGAGGCCCTTTGAAGGTCGCACCTCTCGGGGGAGGGGTATAAGGGTGAATTTTTGATGGATGGTGGGTTCACTAGGAAACTTTTGAGTGGCAATTCCCATGCCTAGGTTGAAAATGGGTTTGATGTGTTCACTTTATACTTTAATCATTCATACCCTAGGTTTGGCCAAGATGAATCTAAGCTATTCTATATGCCAATGCTGATTTATATGGATACAAAAAACATGAACAAGTGCTAAACACAAAAAGTGTGCTAAATAAGATAGAATATACCTGATTCTGGATGTCTGATGAAGATTCTGAGGTTTGTAGAAGTCCAGATCATCTCAAATATTACATAATAATCTGCAATTGCATAGAATCATCTCAGATCATAGTCGGTCATCTGAGATCAGACAAGATCATCGCGATCTAATGAATTCGTCAGACGAATTTGTCAGAGACCTGCAATCATAGAAACAGATACAAAAGACCAAAAATACAACTGCAAAAGCAAGGGGAAATGATAGAAATGATAGTAAACTTGCCTAAATGATAGATCCAGATAACATTTAAAGGAAATGCATTAATTTAATAATTTAGTTTAACTTTATCATGCATCTATGCTAAATGAGGTGAACTCCAAAATGCAAAAATAGAATAAGCTAATTTAATGCATAAATAAATGAAGAGAAAAGATAAGAAAATGCAAACTTCGAGCTTTGATTGCCCCCAATCTGGACTACAGTCGAGATCACCTCCAATCATACGAGATCATCATTGATCTACGACAGGATCATCCAAAATCGTCTGGAATCATCAGTGACGATCCGAGCTTGCTCCGACTGAAAAATAGTAAAATTCCTACAAGAAAACTTGAAATACACAATGCAAAAAATGGTATGAAGATGTTTCTAATGCATGAAAAGTTAAAGTTACAGAGAAATCAATCATCCAAGGGGATAAACTAAGAAAATCCTAGTTTATATAGGATTAGGGGAGGTTAGGAGGTTGGAGATCATCCCAATTTGGGAGATCTCCAACGGGGGAGACTCTAACTACGCAGACACACTTTCTACCCAAGTTAGAGAATTTGTTGAAATAGAAGCTAATTATGAAAATCAGTTTTGGGATGAAATCGTCTAGACGTTCTGTTCCAGATGAATTCGTCAGATCTGGGATGATTTCGTCTGATCATCGATGATATCGTCCAACGGTTAAAACAAATCCTAAAAATGGCACGAAAAACAAGGGGAGCGGGTAACGGGCGGTTTTGGGGTTAAAATTCAAATTTTTATCTTTTTACTAAGGTTTAACTTTGCCAATTTTAGGGTGCTACACAAACTAACAAATTAGTCCTCTTTTTTCCAAATCTTCAATTCCAGTCTGAATGTTACCCATATCAAGCTCAACAATAGGAGTTCCATCAGTTGATTTAAGACATCCTGACTCTATTTTCTTGGGATCAATCTTAGGCATTCTTAGAGGTTTATGGGTAGCCCTAAGATTGATATTAGCATTGGGCTAAGGTTGTCCACCATGAAGGGCATCCCTAAAATTTATTTTTGGGGGCAAGTTTTCAAAATTCTTACCCTTGACAGGGGTTTTCACAGTATAATTATTTTGTGGGTGCACCTTAGCACCAGATTCACTTGATATATGAGCTATTTTTTGATCAACTACTTGAAACTTATTTTGTGATCTCTTTAATCCTTGCCCTAGATGTCGTGGAAAGGTATGGTTTTCACTTTTCTTTTGTGAAGCAAATTGGAAGTTGTTGTCACTCAATTTCATAGTATGATCTATTGAAAGACAAATTTCTAACCCATCTTGGATCCCCTAAAACATTTCCTACTAAAATATTGAGCATAAACCACAAAAGTATTGGTTGCTAGGGCCCGAAGGCCCTAAAAAATAATCTCTGGAGCTACTTGCACTCAACCCAAATGAAACCCTCACATATCCGCTTGCCAAAAATCTCATTCACACATAGGGATGTGCTAGGATCTGTGTTGCTCCAAATGATAGGTGGAGACGTTCTAGATCAATATGCAAAGAAAACACCCACAAGTCCTCTGTAGAACTTGTCCAATATGCTCAATAATTCCTCTTAATAACTTATCCAAATATGCTCAATAATATGTATTGTAAGCTTTCATAAAATCTTACCCAAATCTATCCACAAGTCTTCTCAAAGACTTACCTCAAATCTACTCAACAAGTCCACTCTAGAACTTGTCCAATATCATAGAAACATAAAGAGAATTGTTAGAGACTCAATATGCTCTATACTCATCACAATGCTCAATCACTTTCAATCACTCTTTTAGAAACATACAAAGAATTGTTAGAGACTCAATATGCTTCAAATTCAATTCAATACTCAATCACTTTCTCAAATCAATTCAGAATATAGAATAGTTTGTTTTATGGAACTTGAACAATCACTTCACACACTCACTTGACTAGGCTCAACCAACTCTACTCAACCAATCACTTGATGAAATAATCCTTGCTCACAAACCCTAGTCCAAGCATATGAACACTCACTCAAAATATTTCCAACAATGCTTATCAACCAATCTCACATAAAAATGATACTCATGTTCTTTCCAAACCCTAGTTCAAGTTCTTCACTCAACAACTCACTTCAACAACAATGCTTATAAAACAATCTTCACATAAAAATGATACTCATGTTCTTTTCAAACCCTAGTTCAAGTTCCTCACTCAACAATTCACTTCAACAATAATGCTTATAAGAAAAGGTTTTAACAAAAATTCTTTATTCTAGAAAACCTTGAAGCATTAACTCAACACACTCAATAAGGAAACCCTAATCAATTCCTTTTCACTCCAAACTTATTTTCATAAAACTAATCAATCAACTCAATTATGGAAGAATGTGCTCATACCTTTTTCTTGATGATGAAGGAACCTCAAATATCTGCCACAACCACAAAAACTTCTTTGCTAAGCTCAAGGATTTAGAAGATACTAAACTTTCTCAAAGATACAATGAAAAATATCAAAACACACATACACCTTATCACTCCATCTTAAATAAAGCATCCATAAACATATACAAAAATGATTGACCAAATACACCTTATGATCTCCCAATTAAAACAATATTCAATATCAAAAATATTGTCAATACAATCTCCTTTTAAAACTAACTCAATGGCAATAAGTCCTCTTAAATTTAATCACTCTTCAATTCACTTTTTGATAAATCAAAAACATCACAATAACTTTATTTAAAAATAAATTTCAACACCTTATTCCTTCATTTAATAAAAAACTAACAATTAAAATAAACACCTTTCATAACACCTTATAACTCCCTAAACCTTATGTTTATACCTTAGGAAATTAAAAATAATGCAAAATTTATTACCTTCATCTAGTTGAGAATCGAACCCTTGACGCAACTTCTCCCAATGCCCTAGTCGCAGCTCCAACCGCTGCATGAGCTAGGCACTCGTTTGGGGAACAAATAGCACAATGTGCTCTATGTTTTTCCCCCAATGCACCAAAACCAAAAATGCCAACGAATCTCTTCCTCTAATGCCAAAGCACAACACGCAAAAACTCTCTCATCGAGAATCGAACATGAACCACTATGCACCCTCACAACTTAACTCGCGATCACTTGCCACTAGGGCATGTGCCTTGGTGGATATGAGGGTTTTTCTCTCAATGGTATTTAATAATTTTATTGGTGCCTTAAGACAAAGATTTGTCTTCTCCTCCGCATGAGTATTTACCACAAAACATGCCACTATTATTTATTTCGAATGAAGGGTAAATTCTATGCCATTTAGGCATATAGTTTTTATACATATTATATCCAATAATTTCGAACGTTGGTACCTTCGAAATTTTAATAATTAATTTATAAATTATTTAAATTATTTAGAATTTAAATTTTATAAATTAATTTTTAAATCCTCTTTGGCTTATTAAAGCCCTCTTTGATTTTACCTCTTTGCATAGATAATATTTATTTATAAAATTTAAATTCAAATTGAATTTAAATATTTTATAAAATAAATATTAAAACCTCCTTTAGCTTTTCAAAATGCTTCCTTGGGTTTTTATGAAAAACCTTTTATTTTTCTTGTCCATCAAAAAGCTTCCTTGGGTTTTTACGAAAAACCTTTTATTTTTCTCATCCATGGTTTTAATAAAAACCCGCCTTCATATGCTTCCACATAATATTAAAAATATTATGAAGCTCTTTTGCCATTAACCTTTGCATTGTTCCTTGACATATTCCTTGACATCAATGACAAATTGACTCAAAATGTCCAACAATCTCCACCTTTGTCATTGATGGTAACCAAAATTATTTTTACTAGAAACTTAACCTTTTCTTTATTCTGATCCCCCTAGGACATTGCTCCCCTTGGCTCAATGCTATTTTCAAATATCTTCTCTTTACTCAAATACCAAATATCTCCCCCTTACTCAAAGTCTCTCCCCCTTTGACATCAATGGAAAAGGGTCACCTTTGGGGCTCGGGGCTAAGAATGAGTCTCTTATCTTAAATCCTCCCCCACCTCCTCTTGAGGTGGTTAATTCTAGGATGGGAGTATTTCTACTCCCAACAAGCATTGTTCTTTACCTTTATCCTCTTTTCTTCTTATATGATCCTTTTGATTCCTCTAACTATTCCTTTCCATGTCCATGTTCCTGTTTCTATTCATATCCATGTTCTTGTTCCTATTTATGTTCCTATTCATATCCATGTTCCTCTTCCTATTCATATTCATGTTCATACTTGATTTTGGAATGTCTGCTCTACACCATTTTTATGTGTGACCATCATTATTGCACTTATAACACTTAATGTTGTTATTCCTTGAAGGTGCAAATATCTTAGGATTTCTCCTAGTGAAGCCATATCCTCTTCCGTAATGAACCCTGCAATTCATTACCTTGTGACCAAACTGATTACATGAGTAGCAATACCCATTGAAAGGCTATTTGTTCCCATATACATGTCTTTCATGTTTCCTGCACTATGAAGCCATGTGCCCAAACCTGTGACATGAAAAACATCTTCCATTGAAACTTCCTTGTCTTGACCTCATTGGTCTCCTATTATGATTGTTGTTCCATCTATTTCTTCTTTGTGCATTGTTCCTATCCTTGTTGAGATTTCTATTGTCCAACTCATCCTCAGATGTCTCACTTCCTCTTACGTTGTCATCTTCTAAAGTGTCTTCATCTGAAGTTTCTTCTCCTCTAGAACTTGAGGTTGACTTTTCTTCTTGTTTCTTTTGAACCTATTCAAAACCAAGACCTATTTTGCTTGATGTAGGCTTTTGTATCTTGATGAACTTATCTAAATTATTTGAGCTATTTTTTAACCCTTTTAGCTTGAATTTGGAGTCTTCTAAATATTCCCTTAGTAGGGCTACTTCTTGTACTAACATTTCACATTCTAAGACCTTTTCTTCTAGCTTATCCTTGAATTTCTTTGTCTTAGCCTTTGATTTTTCTAGATCCTCTATAAGCATTCTTCTCTCTTCATCACATTCTTGAAACTGAGATTCTAATTTAGAGTTTTTCTTTCTTACCTTCTTTACTATTTCAAGAGCATAGATAAGTTCTCCCTTAATATCATATCCTTCTTTATCTTATTCTTCCTCTATTTGTTTACCTTTGTCCACATCTTTATTTTCTTTTGACTTGTCTTCTATAGGATCATTTTCTTCTTCTTCTAGTGCCATTAGAATATTCTCTTTTGGTCCTTCAAGTGCATCCTCATATTCATCATCACTAAAACTATAACCATTCCTTGTACAACTATCTTCAAGATGTCCAAAGTTACCACATCTAAAACACTTGAGAATTATTGGAGTCCTATTCTTAACTTCCTTTTCTTCAATCATGAATAGAACTTCATCTCTATCATTATCTGAAAAGCTAGCATCACTATCACTTGAGTACTTACTTGCCTTATCCACATAGTAGCTCCTCTTTTACCTTTGAAAGAACTTCTTTCCTTGTCTACTTTGTCCATCCCTATTTTTATTTTGGTGCTTGTATCTTTCTGATTCCCTGTTCCTGTGATCCTATTTTTCTTCATCATTGTTGTTCTTTGCTTCTTGAAAATTAGTTGCATAATGACCATACTTTCCACAATTGAAACATCTAATAGATTTTGTATCTCTAGATCTTCTTGAATCCTTATTCCTTCTACCATAGTTAGCTTCTTCATCACTAGATGACTCATTGCTTGATTCTGACTTCTTACCCTTTGTATTTTTTATTTCTTTGAAGGCTACTTCCTTCTAGGGAATAGGCTCTTTTGTTATTAACTCAAAAGTTGTAATAATACCAAGCAACATATCTCTTGTCAAATAATCACCATCCTTTGACTCTTCTATAGTAGAAATATTTTCACTAAATATTTTTGGAAGAGATCTTAAGATCTTATCACAAATATCCGATTCTTCAACCTTAAGTCCAAGTCCTTGCATAGCATTAACAACCTCATCAACTAGAAGTAGATAAGTACTAATATTTTCCTCATCCTTCATTCTTAACTCTTCAATTTGTCCTTTGAGATTTCTTATATTTTCTTTCTTGACACCTTTATCTCCTTCATATATACATTGCAACTTATCCCACATTCCTTTTGCATCTTGACAATGCATAACTTTTATGGATTCTATTCTATGCAAACCTCTCAAAAGTGCATTCATTGCTTTTGAATTTTAATGTTGTAGAATCTTACCTTCCTCATATGTAGGTGGATCAACTGGTGGTATGTATCCATTTTCAACTGCTTCCCAAATTTCATTGCCAAGTGCCTTCAAGTAGATCTTCATTCTCAAACTCCAATATACATAATCACTTCCATTAAATATTGGTATTGAATTATCTGAAGGTCCATTCTTAGAATCCATTGTGTTCTTGTTAGATTTTCCTTCAAGTTTTTAAACCTCAAAGGAACCCCTACAAATTGAAGAACACAAGCTTATACTAAGAGGGGGGTGAACAGTATAAGACCACTTTTTTATTTTTCTTTCCCAATCAATATTATGCAATGTAAAGATAGCAATATCAATAGTAGTAATCAAAGCAATGCACAAATCACCACATACAATAGAGACACCATAATTTACGTGGTTCACCCAATGTGGGCTACTCCACAGAGAAAATATTTCACTAAAATTTTCTCAATCAATCTCTTGGGAATCCTTTCCCTATTACAATGTTTATGGACCTCTATCCAAAGGAGACACCAATCCCCTAAATCAAGTTCGTGGATCTCTATCCATAGGAGACACCAATCTCCTAATCTCTGCTATGGCTGGTGATCCTCTAGAAGACCTCTGCCTCCACTGCCCTTAGAAAATGGAACTCTATCCATAGAAGACACCTTTCTTCCCTACTCTAGTTGGAGATCTCTGTCCTCAACTCTATCACCTCCAAAGCTCTATCTAAAATTTGTACTAAACACAACCTGTTGGTCTAGCACAAATCTATCCTCAATCTCTATCTCTAGTCTGGCACAAACCTGTCCTCTGATCTGCACCAAAATCTATCCTCGAATATGTACTAAACACAGTCCTTCGGTCTAGCACAAATATATCCTCAATATCTGTCCTCAAGCCTTAACTCAAGGCTTGACTCAATATCAAGTCAACTCTTCTGGATCTTCCCCAAATCTTAACTCAAGGTTTGAACAAATCAATCAATCAACTCTACTCTCAAGTCTTCTCAAATACTTATCTCAAATATTCCTTGTAAGCTTCCACAAAAGCTCACACTAATCTATCCACAAGTCCTCTCTAGAACTTGTCCAATATGCTCAATAAGTCCTCTCAAGAACTTATCCAAATCTTCTCAATAATATATATTGTAAGCTTCCACAAAAGCTTACCCAAATCTATCCACAAGTCTTCTCAAAGACTTACCTCAAATCTGCTCAACAAGTCCACTCTAGAACTTGTCCAATATCATAGAAACATAAAGAGAATTGTTAGAGACTCAATATGCTCTATACTCATTACAATGCTCAATCACTTTCAATAACTCTTTTAGAAACATACAAAGAATTGTTAGAGACTCAATATGCTCCAAATTCAATTCAATACTCAATCACTTTCTCAAATCAATTCAGAATATAGAATAGTTTATTTTATGGAATTTGAACAATCACTTCACACACCCACTTGACTAGGCTCAACCAAATCTACTCAACCAATCACTTGATGAAACAATCCTTGCTCACAAACCCTAGTCCAAGCATATGAACACTCACTAAAAATGTTTCCAACAATTCTTATCAACCAATATCACATAACAATGATACTCATGTTCTTTCCAAACCCTAGTTCAAGTTCTTCACTCAAAAACTCACTTCAACAACAATGCTTATAAAATAATATTCACATAACAATGATACTCATGTTATTTTCAAACCCTAGTTCAAGTTCTTCACTCAACAATTCACTTCAACAACAATGCTTATAAGACAAGGTTTTAACAACAATTCTTTATTCCAAAAAACCTTGAAGCATTAACTCAACACACTCAATAAGGAAACCCTAATCAATTCCTTTTCACTCCAAACTTATTTTCTAGAAAACCAATCAATCAACTCAATTATGGAAGAATGTGCTCATACCTTTTTCTTGATGATGAAGGAACCTCAAATATCTGCCACAACCACAAACACTTATTTGCCAAGCTCAAGGAGTTAGAAGATACTAAACTCTCTCAAAGATACAATGCAAAATATCAAAACACACATACACCTTATCACTCCATATTAAAGAAAGCATCCATCAACATATACAAAAATGATTGACCAAATACACCTTATGATCTCCCAATTAAAACAATATTCAATATCAAAAATATTGTCAATACAATCTCCTTTTCAAACTAACTCAATGGCAAGAAGTCCTCTTAAATTTAATCACTCTTCAATTCACTTTTTGATAAATCAAAAACATCACAATAACTTTATTTAAAAATAAAGTTCAACACCTTATTCCTTCATTTAATCAAAAACTAACAATTAAAATAAGCACCTTTCATAACCCCTTATAACTCCCTAAACCTTATGTTTATACCTTAGGCAATTAAAAATAATGTAAAATTTATTACCTCCGCCTAGGTGAGAATCGAACCCTCGATGCAACTTCTCCCAATGCCCTAGCCGTGGCTCCAACCACCACACGAGCTAGGCGCTCATTTGGGGAACAAAGAGCACAATGTGCTCTATGTTCTTCCTCCAATGCGCCGAAACCAAAAAGGTCAACATGTCTCTTCCTCCGACGCCAAAGCACAACACGCCAAAATACTCTTGTCGAGAATTGAATGCGAACCACTCTGCACCCTCATGACTTAACTCATGATCGCTTGCCACTAGGCCACGTGCCTTGGTGGATATGAGGGTTTTGCCCTCAATGGTCTTTAACACTTTCGCTGGTGCCTTAAGACAAAGATTTATCTTCTTCTTCGCACAAGTATTCACCACAACACATGCCACTATTATTTATTTCGAACGAAGGGTAAGTTCTATGCCATTTAGGCATATAGTTTTTATACATATTATCTCCAATAATTTTGAATGTCGGCGCCTTCAAAATTTGAATAATTAATTTATAAATTATTTAAATTATTTAGAATTTAAATTTTATAAATTAATTTTTAAATCCTTTTTGGCTTATTAAAGCCCTCTTTTATTTTACCTCTTTGCATAGATAATATTTATTTATAAAATTTAAATTCAAATTGAATTTAAATATTTTATAAAATAAATATTAAAACCTCCTTTAGCTTTTCAAAATGCTTCCTTGGGTTTTTATGAAAAACCTTTTATTTTGCTTGTCCATCAAAAAGCTTCCTTGGGTTTTTACGAAAAACCTTTTATTTTGCTCATCCATGGTTTTAATAAAAACCCGCCTTCATATGCTTCCACATAATATTAAAAATATTATGAAGCTCTTTTGCCATTAACCTTTGCATTGTTCCTTGACATATTCCTTGACATCAATGATGACTTCGTTCCTTGACATCAATGACAAATTGATTCAAAATGTCCAACACCCTCGACAACTTACCACTAGGCCACGCTGCCTAGGTGGATATGGGATTTTAGCCCTTGATGATCTTATCCCATTTTTCTGGCACCTAAGACAAGAACCTTGTCTTCTTCCTCACATGAATTCTCTTCAACACATGCTTGCCTCTTTCTCTTGTTCAAACGAAGGATGATTTGAATGCCACTAAGGCATATAGTTTATATATCATTTGCCACCTTTAAACTTGAACGTTGGCATAAATTTAATTACCTTGCAACCCTAACCTTAGGGTAGTTATAATTTAATTAATAATAGCATTATTATAATTAACTTATAATTAATTTAATAACCATAGGTTAATTAAATTAACTTACAAATTAATATAATTTATTTAATTCCCATAGGTCTATCCGAAAAGACCGTTTATTTTGCCATCATGGGTTTTAATAAAAATATTTATTTCTGCCATACATAATATCAAAAATAATATTATGACACCTTCTTCATCAATATTTTGCATTGCTCCTTTTGGCCTTCTAGCGTCAGTGGTGGTTCACTTTTTGGCATCAATGACAACTTCATGCCTTGACATCAATGACAACTCTATGGACTCAAAATGTCCAACAATATCCCCCTTTGTCATTGATGGCAACCCAAATTCTTTTTACCAAAAATTTAACCTTTTCTTTGTACCATGCTCTCAGAGCCTACTTTAGACCATACAATGCCTTTTTCAATCTGCATACATGATCTGGTTTATATGCTAATATGAATCCTTCTATCTATTCAATATAAAATTCTTCTTCTAGAACACCATTTAGAAATGCTGACTTAACATCCATCTGATATACCTTGAAGTTTTTGAAACTTGAGAAGGCTAAAAATATTCTTATGGATTCAAGCTATACAACTGGAGCAAATGTCTCATCAAAGTCAATTCCCTCTACATGTGCATAGCCTTTGCATACTAACCTTGCTTTATTCCTGACCACTTATCCATCTTCATTTAACTTATTTTTGAATACCCATTTTGTGTCTCACATTTTTGTCCTTTGGTCGTGGAAAAAGTTCCCAAGTCTTACTTTTCTCTATCTGATCTAACTCCTCATACATTGCCTTAATACAAAAATTATCCTCACTTGCATGGTCTTTTGGCTCAATCTTAGATAGCAAAGAAAATTTTACTTGTTGATATGATGTTATTATCCTTCTCCTTGTCTTTATTTCATTTGGATTCCCAATGATTTGCTCTTTTGGATGATGCTTATGTACATATCTGGATGGAGTTTTAGGAAGAAGTTTTTGTGTTTCTTCTTCTTCTTCATTTTATTCCTCACAAAACTCCTCTTGATAACTTACATCTTCCGGATACAAAATTTGTTGAACTAGTTCTCTTGAATATATCTTTTCATCAATTATTACATTTACACTTTTTATAGTAGTACGTGATCTCTTGTTGAAGCATTTGTAGGCTTTACTCCTTGCAGAATAACCAAGAAAAATTCCCTCGTCACATCTTGGATCAAACTTTCTTAAGTTTTGATCCTTCTCGTCTTATGTAACACTTGCTTCCAAAAATCCTGAAGTGTTTTACAATGGTCGATCTTCCTTTCCAAATCTCATATGGAGTCTTGTGATGGTTTAACCTCATCTAGTGATTATGTATACTACTATTTTTATTGCTTCTCTACAAAATCCATATGAGATATTAGACTCATTTAACATAGCTCTAGACATATTCTCAATAGTCATGTTTTTCCTTTCAACTACCCAATTTTGTTGAGGAGTTCTTGCTGCTGAGTATTCTCTCTTAATCCCATGTTGTTCACAAAACTCTATAAATTAATTTGAAGTAAATTCTCCTCCTCTATCAGATATCATATATTTAATCCTTTTGCTAGTTTCATTTTCAACCATTTCCTTAAATGCTTTGAATTTTTCAAATACCTCTGACTTCTCTTTCAAGAAAGCTACCCAAACCATTATGGAGTAATCATCTATAAATAGTATAAAGTGGCCCTCACCCTGAATATTTTATGTTCTAGTAGGACCACATAGATCAATATGTATTAGACTCAATGGCTCAAATTACATATATCCTTTTAATTTAAAGCTTGTCCTAGTTTGCTTTCCATGTTGATAGGGTGCACAAATTATGCTTTGTGCTCTTCTTATTTTGGATAAATCTCTAACCGTATCTAAAATTCAAGTGACCCAATCTTCTATGCCACAACAAAATATCATCTTCTTGTGATAGAAAATACTTTTCTTCTTTGATCTCATTGAGCATGTATAAATTATTTGGGGTTCTTCTTGCATTGGCAATGACTTTTCTAGTTTCTGATATTCTTATCTCACATCTATCTTGGTGGAAAGTAACCATATAACCTTGATCACAAAGTTGACTTATACTTAGCAGATTATGTTTTAACCCTTTAACATACACATTTTTTGTTTTTTTTTTTCCATTATCTAAACTTGAGTTCCTCTTCCACCAATCCTTGTTGATCCATTATCACCAAAAATTACTGATCCTCTATTGGTTTCTTTTAGTATAGTAAATTTGTTTTTGTCTCCTGTCATGTGACTAGAGCAACCACTATCAAGATACCATTGTTCTTATTTATCCTGAGCATGAAGGGTTATTTGAACTAACATTGATCTAGCCTTAACATTTTCCCTTCCACATTTCCTAGTTGTTGAGATTGTGCCCAAAATTATTGTATTTGTAACATATAATATCATCATCCATAAGAGGTGCAAAAGAATTAAAATTTCTATTGACATTATTTATTGCATGACTAATATAGTGTACAACTCTATGACTATATTTATTACAAGAAAAACAATTACCATGGAAGAAATTATGTAACTTGCTTGGATACCTTTTGGATTGTGGTGGAGTGCTTCTCCTTTTGTGATTAACCCTCATCCAAGGTTATTATTTTTTTTTTCCTTTCTGATGTCCTTAGCTTGCCTATCTTTGTTTGAAGTTTTTTCTTCTTGAAAACTTGATTCCTCTTTCTATTTCTCATACTCTGCATCTTGTAGTGTCTTGGTCCTTTCAACTTCATTCCTTAGGTATAAAATTTATGATTCCAATATTTCACATTCAATTTCTCTTACTCTTAACAGATCTGTTACATCCTGCTCAATTTTCTTTCCTTCTTCTACCTCTACCTTGAGTTCTATGAGATTTTGTAGAATGTATATCCTTGCTTCTTCCTCCTCTTGAATTTGTTCCTTCAAGTTTGAATTATTTTCTCTAATTCTTTCCAATTTTATAAGAGCAACAAAAAAAATCTTCTTTTATACCAAACATGGTCTCTTCTTCATTTTTTGAAGTTATGTGTGTTTATGATGGATCATTTAATGAGAGGGGGAGGTGAACAATATAAGATAAAAATTTTTACTTTTTAATTCAAATAATAGCATCAACAATATTAAAGCAACAAATATCACACAAAGAATCACACACATGAGAGACATAATTTACGTGGTTCACCCAATGTGGGCTACTCTACGGAGAAAATATTTCTTATAATTTTTTCTCAAATAAATTCTCTTGGGAATTATTTTTCTACAATGTTTATGGACCTCTATCACAAGGAGACATCAATCTCCTTGATCAAGTTAGTGGATCTCTATCCATAGGAGACACCAATATCCTAACTCTGCTCTGGCTGGTGATCCTCTAGAAGACCTCTACCTCCACTGCCCTTAGCAAATGTAACTCTATCTACAAAAGATACCTGTCCTCACTAATCTAGCTGGAGACCTCTGTCCTCAATTATATCACCTCCAAAGCTCTGTATCAAATATACACTGCATAAAGTCCTTCGGTCTAGCACAAATATCCTCAGTCTCTATATTTGGTTTGGCATAAACCTATCCTCAAATCCATACCAAACTCTATCCTCAAATTTGTACTAAACATGGTCCTTCGATCTAGCACAAATATGTCCTAAATATTCATCCTCAAGCCTTAACTCAAAGCTTGACTCAATCTCAAATCAAATCTGTTGGATATACCCCAAACCTTAACTTAAGGTCTGACCAAATCAATCAATTTTACTCTAAATTCTTCTCAAATATTTATCTCAAATCTGCCTTGCAAGCTTCCACAAAAGTTCACACTAATTTTTCCACAAGTCCTCTCTAGAACTTGTCCAAATATGCTCAATAAGTCCTCACAAGAACTTATCAAAAATTTTGCTCTCAATTTGTATTGTAAGCTTCCATAAAAGCTTACCCAAATCTGTCCACAAGTCTTCTCAAATACTTGCCTTAAATCTGCTCAACAATTTCACACTAGAACTTGTCCAATCTCATAGAAACATAAAGATAATTTTAAGAGACTCAATATGCTCTATACTCATTATAATGCTCAATAACTTTCAATCACTCTTTCAGAAACATATAGAGAATTGTTAGAGACTCAATATGCTTCACATTCACCTCAATTATCAATCACTTTCTCAAATTAATTCATAATATAGAATAGTTTGTTCTATAGAACTTGAAAAATTACTTCACACATCCACTTGACTAGGCTCAATCAAATCTACTCAACAAATCACTCAATAAAACAATCCTTGCTTACAAACCCAAGTCCAAGCTTATGAACACACTAAAAATATTTCTAATAATGCTTATCAACCAATATCACATAAAAATGATATTCATGTTCTTTTTAAACCCTAGTTCAAGTTCTTCCCTTAACCAATGACTTCAACAACAATGCTTATCAAACAATATCACATAACAATGATACTCATATTCTTTTCAAACCTTAGTTCATGTTCTTCACGTAACCAATGGCTTCAACAACAATGCTTATAAAATAAGGTTTTAACAATAACTCTTTATTCCAGAAAACCTTGAAGCATTAAATCAACACACTCAATAAGGAAACCTAATTAAGTAATTTTCACTCCAAACTTGTTTTCCAGAAAACCAATCAAATCAATAATGGAAGAATGTACCCATACCTTTTATTTGATGATGACGAAACCTCAAAATTTTGCCACAACCAACAAGCACTTCTTTGCCAAACTCAAGAAAGTTAGAATATGATAAAATATCTCAAAGATACAATGCAAACATCAAAACACACATACACCTTATCACTCCATCTTGAAGAAATCATCCATTAACATATACAAATATAATTGACAAAATACACCTTATAATATCCTAGTTAAAATAATACCCAACATAAAAAATAATGTCAATACAATCACATTTTCAAAATAACTCAATGCCAATAAATACTCTCAAAATCTAACCAACACTTTAATCCACTTATTTATCCAATTACCCAAAATAATGAATAAATAAAATACCTTTTATTTACCCTTTTAACTACATAGAATCTTATGTAAAACCTTAGCCATTATAAAATATAACAAAAAATTATTACCTCTACCATGGTGAGACTTGAATCCTTGAACACACCTCCCCGTGCATCCTAGCCATGGTATTTATTTCCCCATGTGCTAGGTGCTCGTTTAGGGAGTAAAGATAACCACGTGCTCTATATTCCTCCCCTTTTACGCCTAAGACAAAAAACCATGTGTCATTTCCTTCGATGATTCAAACACAACACATCAAAATGTTGCTGCCACGAATCGATCGCGGGTCACTCCACACCCAAATGCCTTAGCCTTCGACCACTTGTCACTAGGCCACACTCCCTAGGTGGATATGGAATTTTAGCTCTCGATGATCTTATCCCATTTTGTTGGTGCCTAAGACAAGAACCTTGTATTCTTCCTCACATGAATTCTCTTCAACACATGCTTACCTCTTTCTCTTATTCAAACTAAGGATGATTTGAATGCCACTAAGGCATATATTTTATTTATCATTTTCCACATTTAAACTTGAATGTTGACGTAAATTTAATTGCCTTACAACCCTAACCTTAGGGTAGTTATAATTTAATTAATAATAACATTAGTATAATTAACTTATAATTAATTTAATAACCATAGGTTAATTAAATTAACTTACAAATTAATATATAATGAAATTATAATTAAATATAATTTATTTAATTCCCATAGGTCTATCCAAGACCATTTATTTTGCCATCATGGGTTTTAATAAAAACCTTTATTTCTGCCATACATAATATCAAAAAGAATATTATGACACCTTCTTCATCAATATTTTGCATTGCTCCTTTTGGCCTTCTGGCGTCAGTGGTGGTTCAATTTTTGGCATCAATGACAACTTCATGCCTTGACATCAATGCCAAATCTATGGAATCAAAATGTCCAATAGCAAATCATCTTCTTCCTAGGGTGCAACACTTTTATTTTCTCTTATATCTCGCATTTGAAGGTGTAAAATCAACTTTAGAAAATGGAATTCATTTCCTATATAAATGCACATTATCTTTTGATTTCTCACATTGGCCCATTTCAAATTTAAAAATTCAAATTTAGTTTTTAAATATTAAATTTAAAAACCTTTGCCTCCATTATTAATTTAAATTAAAATTTTAATCAAGGATTAAAATATTTTAATTCAAATTAAACCTTTTGTAAATTGCTTATGGGTCTTTTCAATTTGAACTTCATTTTTCTTCACCTTTTTATTTGGACCAAAATATTATAATAATATAATATTATTATTTAATTTAAACTTGCCTCTCCTTCCTCGGGTATTCATCCTTTGGGCCCTTTTTAGGCATATAATATTAAAAATAAATATTATATCCTATTCCTTTCCAAGACCTTGTTGCTTTTGGAAAAACCACTTGATGTCCTTAGTGATGATGAAATTAAACCAATATTCTTTTGACATCAATGACAACAAAAATACTCAAAATTTCCAACAGATGTGAGCATAGGACCTTGATTGAACATCCTAATTATTTCTCAATATGTTGAAACTACTAAAAAATATAAGAAGGCATCTAACTTCAACTATAGAAATAAAATTCACGTCATTTAGTAGTAATCATCAATAAAAAATTGAAAGTAGTTCTTTCTACCATAACTATTTGGCATGGGTTCAAATAGATTGGTGTGTATCAACTCCAATGATGCTTTGGCTTAATAAGATCTCAACTCAAATGGAACTTAGTGTTGCTTACCTACTATGCAATTCAATCATACAGGTAAATTATGTGAGAGGTTGGGAAAACCTAACACCATATCATGCTTACTCATTTGAAGAAAATAGCCTAAACTAAGATGCCCATACTATTTGTGCCATAATGAAGTAGCTTCTTTGGAGTTGGCAACCATGGCAACATGAGGGGTATAAAGAGCATCTAAAATAAAAAATCCATGTTTGTAGGAATTTGTTGCTATATGTTTACCCTTTTTGGTAATGAAGCAATGCTTTTGTCCATCAACAACCTTAAAGTCAACCACCATATTTTTGTCCAAGATTTGAAGCATGGACAACAAGTTGTTGGTCAATCCTGGCACATGTAGGACCTTATCAATTTTGCATTGTCCATTGGTAAGGGTCACTGAAATATCTCCTTATACTTAGAATCGATAGGTATTATCATCGATAATGGTCACTAGTTTGCTTTCTTTAGACTCAAATATTGTAAATCATTCGTTCAGTGACAATTTTACCTAGTTGTTGTAGAGTTTCACGAAGCATTGATTCATTTCGATTGATATCAATTATAAAGATTACAATGTGGTTACAATAAGTTGGTTTATGAAATCAACTTGGTGGTTATTAAACCAACATAGAGAGAGCCTATGTGGGCTACCCTTTTGCTTCAATAATGTAAGATATATATGCTAACATCCCCCCTTATTACATTATTGGCAAATTCCAATAGTATCTCGAAACTTTTCATATTTGATATGTCCAAGTGCTTTGGTAAAGATATCTACAACTTGCGCATCAATAGGAATGTATTGAAGTTGTATATGGTGCTTTGGAACTTCATCTCGAATGAAATGACATCTGGTATCAACATGTTTGGTACATTCATGAAAAATTAGATTTTTGACAAGATTCAAAACACCTTGATTGTCGCAAAACAAATGAAGAGGAAGATTCTTTGGAAGACCCATGTTTGTAAGAATACGACTTAACCACATTATCTCACAGACAGCTTCACTGGTTGCATGATATTCTGCCTCTGTAGAAGATAAAGCAACCACATGCTGCTTCTTCCTGTGCCATGAGACAGGTCCAGATCCTAGATGAAAAAAATATCCAGAAGTGGATTTACGATCATCAATGGATCTAGCATAATCCGATTCCGTGTATCTTAGTAAGAAAAACTTAATATTATTTTTGTATTCCAGACCATAATTTGTACTACCATGAACATAATGAAGAACTCTTTTTGCTTCTTTCCAGTGACTCATCTTAGGCTCTTGCATGAACCTTGAAAGATAGCCCACAACAAAACTGAGATCTGGCCTGGTATTTGGTAGATATAGGAGAATCTCAATCAATTGGCGATAGAGAGTACCATCTACCTGAGGTGATTCATAATATCGTGATAACTTAAGTCCTTGCTCCATTGGAGTTGCTTTTGACTTACAGTTAGTCATCCGATATTTTTCTACTAAAGTCTTGGCATATTTCTTTTGTGTTACTCTAATATGAAATATTTTCTGAGTAACTTCTAAACCAAGATAATAGTGTAGAAGTCCTAGATCTATCATTTCAAAGGATTGCTTCAAATCATTTTTCACTAAGTCAATCATTCTTTTCGAGCTTCCTGTTATGATCAGATCATCTACATAAAGTACAAGAATCACTATATCATAACCATTTTTCTTAATATAGAGATTTGCATCTAAAGGACTTATTTTGAATCCATGCTGCATAAGGTGACTATCTATCTTGATATACCAAGCTCGAGGAGCTTGTTTGAGCCCATACAAGGATTTGATCAACTTGCATACTTTTTGTTCTTGCTCCTCAACCACGAATCCTTCTGGTTGAGTAATGTATACTTCTTCCTGTAAGTCACCATTCAAGAAAGCACTTTTAACATCCATCTGATGCAACTTCCACCCAAACTGAGCTCCCATGACACAAAGTACTCAAATGGTAGTCATTTTTGTAGTAGGGGAAAAAGTCTCTTCATAGTCTATGCCTTCTTTCTGAGCATAAACCTTCACAAAAATTCAAGATTTATGCTTATCAATAGATCCATCTACCTTATACTTCACTTTGAACACCCATTTGCAGCCTATGGGTTTCTTTCCTATTGGAAGATCGACTAACTTCCAAGTATTATTTTTTATGAGAGACTTATGTTCTACATCCATGGCCTCTTTCCATTGTGGTTTATCAAGTGCATATTGAACCATTGTGGGTTCATTTGCATTCAATGTAGACATATAAACCTTTTCTTCATCCTCATCTTCTTCTCTATCATTTTCTGTACCCACTGAAAAATCATCAAAGTGTTGAAAAAGTTCATCAACCTATAAAGTAGATTCCTCTGCTCTCATTTGTTGAGTCCTACTACGAGTACATGTCCTATCTAGAGATAGATATGGAAGAGAATTCAACTTAGCATCTCTCAAAGTGCTAGTATACCATTTTGGGACTTTTTGTTGTTGTTGTGGAAATTGAACCTCCTTCTTAGGTTCTTCTTCATCTAGGTATACATCTATAGATGTGTCTTTTGATGTGAAAGCTTCATCAAATACAACAAGTCTACTTACATGTGTCTTCTTGGTCTTAGTATCAATCAATCGATAACCTTTTGAATACTCATCACAGCCAAAAAAGATACACTACAGGGTTTTCTCATCCAATTTCCTCCTTTTCTGTTTTGAAATATGCATGAATGCTTTACATCCAAACCCCCTTAAATGAGAAATGGAGGGTTTCTTACCACTCCAAGCTCATTGTGGTGTTTTACCTTGTAGACCTCTAGTGGGTGCTCTATTTAGGAGGTATGATGCTGTGTTTACTACTTTTGCCCAATATTGATCCTCAAGATGTGCTCCCTTTAGCATACATCAAACCATTTCCATAATGGAACGATTTCTCATTTCTGCAACTCCATTCTACTGAGGTGTATAGGTTGTAGTCAGTTGTCTTTTGATCCCATATTTCTTAAGAAAATCTGAAAACTCTTTAGAGGTTCATTTCCCCCATTGATCTGAGCAGAGGGTTTTTATGAAACATCCCGACTCCTTCTCGACAAGTTTTTTGAATTGTTGAAAGTAGAGAAATGCTTTTGATTTCAACTAAAGAAAGAAAACCCACATATTCCGTGAGTAATCGTCAAAAAATAGTTGAAAATACTTCTTTCCACCATAGCTGGTTGGCATAGGACTACACAGATCGGTATGTACCAGCTCTAAAGGGTTTGTAGCTCGAGAGGAGCTAGTTTTAAAAGGTACTCTATGTTGCTTCCCTGCTAAGCAATCCAAGCACACTGGTAAGATAGATGAGAGTGAAGGAAGACCTTTCACCATCCCATATCTATGTAATTCAAGCAAATATCCTGAACTGAGGTACCCATAACATCTATGCCAGAGAGAGGTGGCCTCCTTTATAGTTGCAGCCAGAGCAACATGAGGAGTTGAAAGAGAATCTAGAATAAACAAGCCATGTTTGTACGATCAGGTAGCAACATGTTTACCACTATGGGTGATAAAACATCTCTTCTTGCCTTTGACAACTCGAAACATGATATCCATGTTTCTATCCAACATTTGTGTGACTAAGAGCAGATTATTGGCTAATATTAGAACATAGATAACCTTCTCAATTTGAAAATTACCATTAGGAAGGGACACCGAAACATCCCCTTCTCCCTTTACTTGATATACTTGATTGTCAGCAATTGTGACTAGCTTACCTTCTTTCTTCACAAAAGTATCAAACCATGATTTGTCCCTAGTCATGTGTTTGCTAGCTCCTGAATCAATATACCATACAACATCTATCTGAGAATATGAAGTATGGGTTATGAGCACCTTGTGTGCTCTTTCAAAGTCAAAATTTGAATCGGACCCAGGAGAATCTGAGTCTGAGTTGGAGTCAGCATAAGCAACATGGCCTTTAGGTTGCTTATGTTTCTTGTTGTATTTATGTTTGTCTTTGCCCTTCTTCTTAAGACCTTGATCATTTTGTTGCTTGTTTTTGAACCAACACCTGTTGGTATCATGGTTATTCATATCACAAATATTGCAATATTTTTTATCCTTCTACTAATTTTGCTTTCCTTTTCCTTTGGAATAAGGACCCCCTTTTTGAAACTGACCTTATTTCTTACCACTTTGTTGTATGGAAAGAGCATTATCTGGCACGTCATATTTCTGAACCTGATTTGCCTCCTCAGTCTGAAGCAAATTTACCAGCTCCACAAATGATACTTGTCTACCAGAAACATTGAGAGAAGTGATCAACATCTTGTAGGAATATGGAAATGCTCTTAAGATGATAGATTTCAAGATATCATCATCCACTAGTTTTCCCATGGCATTCAATTTGACTTTCAAGTTAGCCACTCTGCAAAGGAATATATCAACTGTTTCCCCAAAATTCATACTGAGAGTATGTAGTTGAGTTTGAAGGTTTAAAATAGTGGATTGATTCTTTCCTTCATATACTATGATCAAGGCATCCCAAGCTACCTTACTAGTTTTTGCATCACAAATATGAGGCTGCACCTCATCTATAGTAGTAAGCAAGATAAACATGAGACTCTTCTTGTCCTTCTTATCCCAAGCATCTTGATCTATTCCTATTGTCTGAGGGCGCTTTGCAGTGCCAGTAACTACATCCCATAACTCTTCCAACTGAAGAATGGCTTTCATCTTTGTTTTCCATGGAATAAAGTTAGGACCTTTCAACAACTATGAATCTGAGAGATACTTGTGAATTATGGCCATTATGAAGGTTCCTTATATCACAAATTGGTCTCCCTTTATTTATACCTACCAGATCTTTACATCATAACCATTCAATACATACCTACCCTTACATGAAGGAGACTATAGATATATATGAACAATATACTACTCAATAAGTACCCGCCCTTACGTGAGGGAGACTATAAGTACATATAAGAAGAACAATATATTGAACATAGGCGATACTGAAAGGGCATCATGTTGTTAATGACACCTACCATAGAAATTTTTATTCCTCATGCATGGGGCGTAACTTCCCCTAAACACTTTGGAAAAAAACTTTCGTCAGGATTTACGCCTAACAACAATCACGATGTGGGTATGAAATGGAAAAAAAATAGATCTAGTTTGCCTTATTTCTCCTCGACAATTAATAGAGAACAAGCTCAGACGTCGTTGTTGTAGCTATATTAGGTGGTGAATACAGTAGTCCAAGCACGACAACATTACCTGTAAGTGTGGACCAGAGGTATCTCAAATACCGAACGCTGCTGTGCAATAAATTGCACAAATAGGGTATAAATTTGGGGTCTTATTTTATCTATAATTTATGATTGTTAATGCAAGAAAATAGAATATTTAAATGCAAAAAAAATCACAAATGCCCACAAATTTAAACATTTATTACAAATCTAGCAGATTTTTTTACTCTCAAATGTTTTGATTTCCCCCCTTTATCTGAAAATTTTGCAAATGAATTGAAGAATGTCCCCCTTTCGTTTGGAAAAATAGAGAAGGAAGAAAAAAAAATTGTACCTTAACTCCAAATTTTTTTGATGGAAGCCTTTTAAGGTGTCAATTTTGGATAGCATAAGCGTCAATTGTAGGAGAAGCACGTCAAAAGAACCCCACCCACCGTCAAAAAATTCCACTGTCGTCGAAAAAAAAATATGGTGTCAAACAACACTACCACCCGTCAATACATGCGTAGTGAATGGAACCCGTGACCTCACGACGATCAAGCACAAAACAAACCATGTGAGCCAGAAGGCTCGATGAGAGTAAACAAGAACCAAACAAATCTTATACCTTCAGCAATGGAGAGAAGAAATTAATTTAAAAAAAAAAAACCTTATATACCTCCCCATAGCGAATGGAACCCATGACCTCACGGTGGTCAAGCACAACACGAACCACATGAGCCAAAGGGCCCGATGAGAACCTCTATGAAAATAGTGGGTCTTATCATGTCGAGTGCAAAGGATTTTGTTTTAAAAACAATAATCCCACATGGCCTATGCTGCCATTGTAGGATTGTTTAAAAATGACGAAGACCATATGATGTTTCAGTTGCCTTTGGGAAACCACCCCACCCCTTTTGCCTCTGTAGCCGCCTTCTAGTATCCTATGCTTGCTTTCTGTGTGTCCTCCTACTTGCGTGTCGCGTTCGTTAGTGGTTTGCTCTGTTTGTGTCCTACATGTCGCATCCGCCAGTGGTTGGCTCTGTTTGTGTCCTGCATGTCGCGTCCATCAGTGGTTGGCTCTTGGCTCTGTCTACATCCTGCATCCTACATGTCAGTGGTTGGCTCATGGCTTATCTTCCTGTCTACGTCTGCCCAATGCTTGCTTGCGATATTCCATGCTCTGGTACCATATAGAGTTTCACGAAGCATTGATTCATTTCGATTGATGTCAATTATAAATATTACAATGTGGTTACAATAAGTGGGTTTATAAAACCAACTTGGTGGTTATTAAACCAACCTAGAGAGCACCTACATGCACTACCCTTTTGCTTCAATAATGTAAGACATATATGCTAACAGTTGTAAAATTTTACTCATGTTTAGGATTTAACAAGAAATCCTCTCTTGCAAAGAAACCAGAGTTTCTCCAAGGTTATTTAATATTGCTTGTGTACCTGTGTGATAGACAAATAAAAATGCCAGAATAAATCAGTGATTAGCAAGCAATTGTTAACAAGGGGCCTAAACCAGTTTTACTTTGATTATCTTTTATGTTGCAACTGTATATTGATAAAAGGGCTAGAGTTCCTTTTTGTACAGAAATAAAATGAAGATTAAAACAAAAATGTATTTCACTTCCCTTCTATTTCAGAAAATCAAACCCACTTATCCCTGAAATCTAGTTAGCAAACACGTTCTTATCTTGGATTTTAATGTGACTTTGGAGTTAGTACTTTGGTGTTAGTGGATTCCTTTTATCTAAAAGATTTAATGTAAATTTAGCGTTAGTAGCTATATTTTTATTTGAAATAGTTAGTGAAGATTTGGCGTTAGTAGCCGTATTTTATTCTAGTAAACCTTAGTGAAAGTTTGACATTAGCAATTTGGCGTTAGTGGGTGGATTTTATCTAAAAAAACTTTAGTGAATATTTGGCATTAGTAGGTTCATTTTAACTAACTTTTAATGAAAATTGAAACTATAGCTAAATGCCTATTAGAAAAATGAACCAATGAAAAGAAAACTGAAAATAAAAGAATAAAAATTCTAGAAAAGGACCAGGATATATACAATATCGAAAATAAATTGCTTAAGCTAGAATTCTGGAGCAAGGACCAAAATAAAATAAATTGGATGTGTTAAAACATATTTTGTAGCAAGGACCAGAATGTAAGATATATCAACTGAAAAATAAACACTTAAGCAATAAATTATGGAGCATAAGATATATCAACTGAAAAATAAACAAGCAATAAATTATGGAGCAAGGACCAGAATAAAAATAAAATAACTGCAAATAAAATGCTTGATTAAAACTCTAGAAAAAAGGACTAGAGTGGACTGAAAGACCAAAGAAACTACTGAAGACTAATTCAACTTATTTGCAGAAGATGTTAGTTCCTGAATACAGAAAACATAACCAAATTAGACCTACAATGGACACAATCTAGCTTCCGGTTATGGCGAGAGTTTGAGGAACAACATGCATTAAATATACCTAATACCGATTGAATGTATAAACACCATTAACATAGCTTTAAAACATAAATGAAAGATAAGGCAAGGTATTTTTTATTTATATTCATAAAACAAAACCTTAATCTACATACAATGTAAGCCTGTATTGTCAACAACAACAAAACCTTCCAATCTTTCATCCTGTTCTAATTCTAAGATTTTCCAGCCCTTCTCAACTGTTCCATTGTTGTATTTAAAATTTCCGCACCCACTGTTCGTTTTCACCTCCCTTCGATTGAACTTCGCAATGTTTCTTTTTGTTTTCTGCCATTGGCTTAATGCTAACGGAGGAGCCTAATAATTTCTACTCATTAGCACTGCTTGTAACATCCTTATAATTACCATTACATAAAACGATCTAATATAACTTATTTTATTTAATATTTGACTTCATTCACCCCCTCCGCTTGACTTTATGCTCAGGCCTATGCTCAGGCCTATAATACATAGGCGTCTTTGTTTTATTAACACCCTAATTTAAACTTAGAAAGCTTTTCTTCCCCATGGAGGCTTCACCTCCAATATTTTGCCTGTAATTTTACCCATATCTATGATAGGAGACATCCTTGGTCCGACGTCCTTTGTGCTGCCACGTCCGACTAGGGAAAAGTATCCCATCCACATCACTGTCATAAACCTGCTCACGTTCACGTACTAGTCAGTCTCATGAATTTCAAAATTGCCCATTGGTAACTGCCCTTTACGTCATTTTTCACGACAAATTTATGTAACCGTCATCAAATTGCCACATTGGCCCATCTATCCATGTAAAATTTTGGTGCCACTCCCACTATCTTTAGCCTTTGGGATATTCAAATTGACATTCACATCATTGGCTGTTAACCTGGTAGCAGCCCATTCACACAAACTTGAAGATATCATAATTCCCACATCTATTTCCATCTCCTAGCAGCCTGGTTTTAACATCAACTGCTCCTGCCACGACTTTCGTCAATTTTCCTTGTAAGCAACTTACTATCCAGGTTTGCTACCATAGTTTTATTTAGAATCCTTCTGATCATGCCATCACCTATCACGCCTATGAAACCAGTAATAATTCTTGTTCCAACCATGCTATCTGCCTCTTTTTTTAGCTTCCTACAGATAGTTATCCTTATCACTTATTTCCAACGCATCAACCACCTTATCTCGAATGGAGACATCCACCTCATTGCATGACAAAAAGCTCCCCTCGTGTGATCATCCTTATCCACATCCATGGGATCGTCTTCTATTTTGCCGCCGATTTCATCGATGTTTACCTACGATTCTCGTGCTTTCCGCTGTCCACAATTCTAATTCACTTTTTATGCAGTGACATCACCGCAACTCTACCATCGATATCATATTTAGAAATCTTCTTGCTTCGTTCAGGGAATTATCCTTGATGATCACTGACTAGGTGTCATCATGCTCCACATACTGGATGGCTTAAGATGTGATAGGATATTTGTTTACTGGTAATGTCATCCATTGGACGCGTCAAGGTTCCATGTAGCATCCCTGTCCGCCTTGTTATATCCACGTTGTGATTTGCTGTCCACCTACCATTGATGATACTGGCCACATCGACGTCGCTCTCCGATGATGATCCTGCATCCATGAATCTACCGCGCCTTAGAATCATTAATTTAAATGTGACAAACAACAAAACAAGATATATACGAGAACATATGTATGTATGGTGTTTTTTTTATTATATATATATTTTTTGTTTCATACATATATACATAATGTCGTATATGAATATTTTATGATTATTATTTTTTTTTTAAATAAAGGGTAAAAATTTATTGATAAAAAGTCTGGATTACAAAGTACAGCTGAGCCCCCACCCAGGACTCAAATAAGCAACAAGACAGGCTAAATCACCAGACAAGGTCAACTCCCAAAGAAAACCAAAAAAAACAAACCACATTAAGTTTGAACATCCTTATGGATCAACTCCTGTAGGTGTTGAGAATCCCCAGATGGGAGACTCTCCCAGTTATCAATACTTTGAGTATCCAATAGCTCAAAAGCCCTTTTGGCCAGGTAATCAGCAACCCCATTCCATTCCCTTGGAATGTATAGGCTAAATCACCAAACAAGGTCAACTCCCAAAGAAAACCAAAAAAAACAAACCACATTAAGTCTGAACATCCTTATGGATCAACTCTCGTAGGTGTTGAGAATCCCTAGACGGGAGACTGAAGAACACAAGCTTATACTGAGAGAGGGGGGGTGAACAGTATAAGACCTCTTTTTACTTTTTCCTTTATACTTCAATTCAAAATTATGCAGTGTATAGATAGCAGTATCAATAGCCGTAATCAAAGCAATGCACAAAATACCATCCACAATAGAGACACAACAATTTACGTGGTTCACCCAATGTGGGCTACTCCACGGATAAAATCTTTCACTAAATTTTATCAAATCAAATTTTGGGAATACCTTTCTCGATTACAATGTTTATGGGCACCAACCCAAAGGAGACACAAATCCCCTAGCTCTGCTCTGACTGGTGATCCTCTAGAAGACCTCTGCCTCTATTGCCCTTAGCAAATGGAACTCTATCCATAGAAGACACCTGTCCTCCCTGCTCTGGCTGGAGACCTCTGCCCTCAACTCTATCACCTCCAAAGCTGGTCCTCGAATTTGCACTAAACACAGTCCTTCGATTTAGCACAAATGTCCTCGTTCTCTTTCTCTGATCTGCACCAAACACAGTCCTTCGATCTGGCACAAATGTCCTCGAATCTGCACCAATCTCTGTCCTCAACTGGTCCTCAAATCTGGTTCACAAAAGTGGTTCACAAGCTTTCACTAAAGCTTGCTTGATCTTCACCCAAGTCTTCACCAAGACTTGTCTCAGATCTGCTTTGCAAGTTCTTACTAGAACCTGCCCAAACTGCTTCACAAGCTCAAGAAAAACTTGCTCAAATCTGTGCAACAATCCCTCTCAATGACTTGTCCAAAACCATCAAAGCCTGTGCACTATCACCGAACGTCGCAAAAATGATGCACCCCACAACTTTGCGCTTTTTTGCTCTCTGTGCGCAAACACAGCAGCACCGTCTTCGCGTACTCTGATTCCTTGCGATCTCTCTCACTTAGACGATTCGACAAAATGCACTCTGTACACTACTATCAAATTTTGCACTCTGCTCTCAACGATCGGACTTCTCCCCCGCACTCTATCTACGAATGTCGCACTTTGAACGCACACACAAAATTGATACTTTAACTCTTCGAACAACCCTCCTTTTATACTAATACTTTCAAGATCAAAACCTTGATCTTAGTCGGCTGCACAACCCTAAACTACGTCGGCTGCAAACCCTAATCTTCGTCGGCCCAAATTTAACTTTGTCGGCCTCACTGCCTCTGCAACTCTTCTGTAGCTTCTGTCGTGAAACTACAACATGTCGCGATATCGCGACACCTTTGCAACCGTACACTTTCTTTTGCCTTTTGTCATGAAAACGTGACACTTTAGCCTTTAACGACTTCATCTAAGCTCTTGTCGCGATATCGCGACACTTTTGTCTTTGTCAGCATCAACTTTGCTTTTGTCGTGAAATCACGACACTTCTGCCTCTGTAGACTCCGACTTCACTTCTGTCACGAAATCGTGACACTTCTGTCTTCATAGTTCACAACTTGGCTTCTGTCATGAAATCGCGACACTTCTCCTATTGAAGACCTGCTTTGTGTTTCTGTCATGAAATCGTGACACTTTCTCCAACCGAACGCTGCCATCTCAATCTATCGCGAAATCGTGACACTTTCTCTTCCTTGCACTCTTGTCTGCTTGCACTAGCAAAAATGGAACATGTCACGAAATCGTGACACTTTCGTTGCCTTGTGTTTTTCTCTGCCTTACGCCCATGAAACTGGAACATGTCACGAAATCGTGACGCTTTCGCCTTCGAGCTCTTCCTTCTTGAATTCGTCATGAAATCATGACGCTTCTTCTGTTGAAGACTTGCTTACTGTCTCTATCATGAAATCATGACACTTTCTGCATCCATAAGCTTTCTCTTCAACTCTGTCACGAAATCATGACAGTTCTCATTTCAGACTCTTCCCTTTGCTGCATGTCATAAAATCGTGACAGTTCTCACTTCGAGTTTTGTAGCATGTCACAAAATCGTGACAGTTCTCACTTTGACTTCTATAGCATGTCATGAAATCGTGACACTTTTTCTCCTTAGCACTTTTCTTTTCTTCGGGTCGCGAAAACCCGACATGTCGCGATATCATGACACTTTTTCTCTCGGACTCTCTCTCCTGCATTATGTCACGAAATCATGACACTTTTTCTTTCGGACTCTCTCTCCTGCAACATGTCGCGAAATCGTGACACTTTTTCGTTCGACCAACCTTCCTTGCAATATGTCGTGAAATCGTGACATTTCTGACTCGAACATTCTCTCTCCTCTTTGAGTCGCGAAACTGCGACATGTCGCGATATCGCGACACTTTTCTAAAAAGCTTTCTCTCGCCTGCTCAAGTCACGAAAATGCGACATGTCGCGATATCGCGACACTTTTCTAAAAAGCTTTCTTTCGAACCTGTCATGCCGAACCCTTCATCAAAACAGATTATTTTACATAAAATCAAATTCCTTCAAAAGCTTCTTGACATCAATGACAACTTAAACACTTGAGCAAAGACAATGCACCCAAGGTACCCAAAATTGCCAACAATCTCCCCCTTTGTCATTGATGGCAAACCTTTATTGAAAACACGTCTCAAGAGCCAAAACTGAAACCAACTATGCTAACAACTGAGAAACTGTGCCCACAACTGAGAATCTTCCTCTGAAGTTTTGCTCCCCCTGACTTGAAGCTTTCCTCTTCACTTGAAGCTCTCCCCCTTACTCATATCTCTCTCCCCCTTTGTCATCAATGGCAAAGGGTCACCTTTGGGGCTCGGGACTAAGAATGAGCTTCTTAGCTTAGTCCCTCCCCCACCTCCTGATGAGGTGATTAATTTTGGGGTGGGAGTAAAACTCCCATTAGGCACTGATCATCATCAGCGTCTATCACTTCCTTGTCGGGCCTTCTCTTGAACTCTTTGCCCGTATTCCTGTTCCTGTTCCTGTCACTGTTCCTGTTCCTGTTATCATTCCTGTTCTTATCCATGCCTTGATCCTTGGACCTGTTCATATCATTGTTCCTATTCCTGTACCTTGGAAGTTCAGCTCTACACTGTCTAGCTGTGTGACCTTCATTGTTACACTTATAACAAGTAACAATGTTATTTCTTTTAGGCATACCTGTTCTTTGAATCCGCCTGATCTGGCCGAACCTGTTTTGATCAAACCTGTTCCTGTAATTAACCTTGCAATAGACTGCCTTGTGCCCAAACTATTGACAAGAGTAGCAATACCCTTGAAAGAAACTAGCGCTTCTGAAATTGCCGTTTACCTTCTTCACTTGAGCCATGCAATGTGCAGCCATGTGACCAAACCTGTGACACGCAAAACATCTGTCGTGAAATTTTCCTTTATTCGACCTCTTGGGTCCTGAAAATTTCTTCTTCTCATTCTGAATTTCGTTTTCTGTTTCTGCGCATCTATCATCCAAGGACTCATAATCTGAAATACTTTCCTCATCAGAACTCTCTTCCTTTTGGAGTCTCTTACTAGACTCTCCAGCTTGTTCCTTGACAAAACCAAGGCCTGTTTTATCTGTTGTCTTTCTTTGACCTTTGATGAGTGACTTAACCTTTTTGGAGCTATCTTGAAACCTGTAAAGCTTATCCTTGTACTCTCTAGTTTCCTCTTTCAAAGAAGCCATTTTCTGTTCTAACTCACTATACTCAAGAACCTTAGATTCTAACTCATCCTTGAGTTCTTGTGTCTTAGCCATAGAGAGGTCAAGACTTTCTATAAGATCATCTCTCTCCATACAACATTCATCTAACTTATCCTTGAGTCTAGCATTCTTCTTTCTTTCCTTTTTCAAAACACTAAGAGCGTTAGTAAGTTCACTTTCAAGATCCTTTATTTGTTTGCTTTCTGAATCATCGAAGCCTTTTTCAGATTTCTTATCACTAGAGGTGCTACCTTTTTCAAAAACCATACACGCATCTTCCTTATAGTTTTTTGAAGCATCCTCATACATACTAGAAACCAAATCATTATTTGTGCAATTATCCTCAAGGTGACCAAAATTTCCACATCTAAGACATTTCATGATAATGAATCTATGTTTCGGTTCTTCCTCTTTTTTTGATATGAACAACATCTCATTTTCATTATCACTTGACGAACTTTCACTATCACTACTAGAGCACTTACTTGCTTTGTCTAGGTAAAAACTCTTCTTGTGCTTGTGAGAATACCTCTTTCCTTGATTGTTGTGCTCATCTTTGTTCTTTCTGTGATGCTTGTGCTTTTCAGAATCCTTGCTCTTTGAATCCTGTTTATCTTCATCACTTTCATCCTTGGGAACAGTACAGTCTGTAGCATAATGACCAAACTTTCCGCAATTAAAACATCTTATATTTTTCATGTTTTTGTGCTTTCTAGAGAATTTGCCTTTCTTGTTGTAATATGCCTCTTCATCACTAGAAGACTCATCACTCTCTTGAAGCTGTTTACCCTTGGATTTCTTGGTAGTCTTGAAAGCTGCCTCTTTCTTGACATCAACCTTCACTTGAGTTCTCAACTCAAATGTTGCAAGTATACTATGTAGTTCATCCTTTTTCAATTTATCCAAATCTTTAGCTTCCTCAATAGCAGAAATATTTTCACTAAATCTATTAGGAAGAGATCTTAAAATCTTATCACAAACATCATTTTCAGCAAGCTCAAGACCTAAGTCTTTCATGGAGTTAACAACCTCATCCATACGAAGCATATAGTCACTAATATTTTCATCATCATTCATCTTGAGTTGTTCAAACATACCTTTGAAGTGTCTCAACTTGGCCTTTCCGACATTTGTATCACCCGTATGAACCACCTGCAACTGTTTCCACATTTCACTCGGTTGTCTTGCGGTGAATCACTTTTGTGAGATTCGCTTTCTGTAAGCCTTTCAGGATTGCATTCATTGCTTTTGAATTACTGTGATGTAGGAGCCTTTCTTCTTTAGTATTTGGACCATGTACAGGAATAGTGTACTCATCTTCAATTACTTCCCATACCTCATTACCAAGTGCCATTAGATGAACCTTCATCCTTGCACTCCAAAGACCAAAATCTGACCCATCAAGAATAGGTGTTGCATTGCCGCTAGAATAATCCATTGTGTTCTTAACTAGCTTTTCCTTCAAGCTATTTAAACTTTTCGAAGGAACCCACTCTGATACCAATTGAAGAACACAAGCTTATACTGAGAGGGGGGGTGAACAGTATAAGACCTCTTTTTACTTTTTCCTTTATACTTCAATTCAAAATTATGCAGTGTATAGATAGCAGTATCAATAGCCGTAATCAAAGCAATGCACAAAATACCATCCACAATAGAGACACAACAATTTACGTGGTTCACCCAATGTGGGCTACTCCATGGATAAAATATTTCACTAAATTTTATCAAATCAAATTTTGGGAATACCTTTCTCGATTACAATGTTTATGGGCACCAACCCAAAGGAGACACAAATCCCCTAGCTCTGCTCTGATTGGTGATCCTCTAGAAGACCTCTGCCTCTGCTGCCCTTAGCAAATGGAACTCTATCCATAGAAGACACCTGTCCTCCCTGCTCTGGCTGGAGACCTCTACCCTCAACTCTATCACCTCCAAAGCTGGTCCTCGAATTTGCACTAAACATAGTCCTTCGGTTTAGCACAAATGTCCTCGTTCTCTTTCTCTGATCTGCACCAAACACAGTCCTTCGGTCTGGCACAAATGTCCTCGAATCTGCACCAATCTCTGTCCTCAACTGGTCCTCAAATCTGGTTCACAAAAGTGGTTCACAAGCTTTCACTAAAGCTTGCTTGATCTTCACCCAAGTCTTCACCAAGACTTGTCTCAGATCTGCTTTGCAAGTTCTTACTAGAACCTGCCCAAACTGCTTCACAAGCTCAAGAAAAACTTGCTCAAATCTGTGCAACAATCCCTCTCAATGACTTGTCCAAAACCATCAAAGCCTGCGCACTATCACCGAATGTCACAAAAATGATGCACCCCACAGCTTTGCACTTTTTTGCTCTCTATGTGCAAACACAACAACACCGTCTTCGCGTACTCTGATTCCTTGCGATCTCTCTCACTTAGACGATTCGACAAAATGCACTCTGTACACTACTATCAAATTTTGCACTCTGCTCTCAGCGATCGGACTTCTCCCCCGCACTCTATCTGTGAATGTCGCACTTCGAACGCACACACAAAATCGATACTTTAACTCTTCGAACAACCCTCCTTTTATACTAATACTTTCAAGATCAAAACCTTGATCTTAGTCGGTTGCACAACCCTAAACTACGTCGGCTGCAAACCCTAATCTTCGTCGGCCCAAATTTAACTTTGTCGGCCTCATTGCCTCTGCAACTCTTCTGTAGCTTCTACCGTGAAACTACAACATGTCGCGATATCGTGACACCTTTGCAACCGTACACTTTCTTTTGCCTTTTGTCATGAAAATGCGACACTTTAGCCTTTAACGACTTCATCTAAGCTCTTGTCGCGATATCGCGACACTTTTGTCTTTGTCAGCATCAACTTTGCTTTTGTCACAAAATCGTGACACTTCTGCCTCTGCAGACTCTGACTTCACTTCTGTCGCGAAATCGTGACACTTCTGTCTTCATAGTTCACAACTTGGCTTCTATCGCGAAATCGTGACACTTCTCCTGTTGAAGACCTGCTTTGTGTTTTTGTCACGAAATCGTGACACTTTCTCCAACCGAACGCTGCCATCTCAATCTGTCGCAAAATCATGACACTTTCTCTTCCTTGCACTCTTGTCTGCTTGCACTAGCGAAAATGAAACATGTCACGAAATCGTGACACTTTCGCTGCCTTGTGTTTTTCTCTGCCTTACGCCCGTGAAACTGGAACATGTCACGAAATCGTGATGCTTTCGCCTTCGAGCTCTTCCTTCTTGAATTCATCGTGAAATCATGACGCTTCTTCTGTTGAAGACTTGCTTACTGTCTCTGTCACAAAATCGTGACACTTTCTGCATCCATAAGCTTTCTCTTCAACCTGTCACGAAATCGTGACACTTTCTGCATCCGTACGTCTTCTTTGCAACCTGTCGTGAAATCGTGATAGTTCTCATTTCAGACTCTTCCCTTTGCTGCATGTCATGAAATCGTGACAGTTCTCACTTCGAGTTCTACAGCATGTCGCGAAATCGTGACAGTTCTCACTTTGACTTCTGTAGCATGTCGTGAAATCGTGACACTTTTTCTCCTTAGCGCTTTTCTTTTCTTTGGGTCGCGAAAACCCGACATGTCGTGATATCATGACACTTTTTCTCCCGGACTCTCTCTCCTACATTATGTCATGAAATCGTGACACTTTTTCTTTCGGACTCTCTCTCCTGCAACATGTCGCGAAATCGTGACACTTTTTCGTCCGACCAACCTTCCTTGCAATATGTCGCGAAATCGTGACATTTCTGACTCGAACATTCTCTCTCCTCTTTGAGTCGCAAAACTGCGACATGTCGCGATATCGCGACACTTTTCTAAAAAGCTTTCTCTCGCTTGCTCAAGTCGCGAAAATGCGACATGTCGCGATATCGCGACACTTTTCTAAAAAGCTTTCTTTCGAACCTGTCATGCCGAACCCTTCATCAAAACAGATTATTTTACATAAAATCAAATTCCTTCAAAAGCTTCTTGACATCAATGACAACTTAAACACTTGAGCAAAGACAATGCACCCAAGGTACCCAAAATTGCCAATAGAGACTCTCCCAGTTATCAATACTCTGAGTATCCAATAGCTCAGAAGCCCTTTTGGCCAGGTAATTAGCAACACCATTCCATTCCCTTGAAATGTGCACAAAGGATATAAATTTGAACTCTTCACTCATTCTGAGAATTTGAATGGTCACAGAGGCCAATTGCCAATTAACATCCTCCACTCTTTTACTGTTTAAAAGATTAACCAAAATTTGAGTCAGACTCGCAGAGAATCCTGTGCCAGCCAAGAGAAAACCCCATTTGCAAGGCCTCAAGAATTGCCAGAGCTTCCATAAGATTGTTAGAGTGAACACCTTTATAAATGGAAAATAAAAAATTGACCACGCCAGCAAAATATCTCCCAACACCACCAATTCCAGCATGTCCAAGATTGCTCCTGGACGACCCATCAGTATTAATTTTTAAAACTCCTCTAGGGGGTAGTCTCCATCTACCCTCTCTCCTAACCTTATTGCTAAGCTGAGGAATCCTACTAGGACTAGAAGAATTCACACCAACCCTAAAAAAACCAAGGGCCTGTCATACCTTCTCCTCCCTAGAGTCCAAATGGGGGTCCACATCACATATACTATGGATAGTTTCTTGAACCATACACAAGATCCTTTGCCAGATCTGTTGAACAGCCAAATGACTTCCCTCAAAAATATGACGATTTCGTTCGAGCCAAATTTTCCAGATGATGCAGGAAGGGCCCAAATTCCAAGCCACTTGGAGGAAGGGGGCCTTGGCTGGAGGTCTGCCCAGACTACTCCAAAAATCCACCAAGGAGAGCACATGAAAACAAGGATGGTTCCAGGCACTCCACCAATAATGCCAAATGTCTCTAGCAAGGGAGCATTGGAAAAATAAAAGAGAAGAGTCATCCTCATTCTTACCACAAAGGACAAATAAAGAGGGACCCTGAAATCCCCTCTTCCTCAAGTTATCCCAAGTGAGGCATTTATTACGAGCTACCAGCCAGAGAAAAAAGTTACATTTCGACCAAGCAAATCTATTCCACACCTTTTTCCACCATGTGATAGGGAGACTCCCAAACTTTTGCTTATCAAGAACTTGATAACCATAGGCTATAGAGTAGGTTCCCTTAGGATTAGGGTTCCAAGCCAGAATGTCTTTATCCCTCAATGAAGAACAGTACCTCCCTACAAGAATAAGAGCAAGCACATATCTATCCTCGGCCAATCCCCCTTGGGGCCATTCCTGTGGATCTTTCCATCTGTACATCTCCATATTTCCAAAATACTTGGATTTTTTTAAAGTCCTCCACATGAGACCAGACCCGCTTCCAAGAAACAAATGCTTAGGGAATGTAACTTGGGATATTGAGTCAAGATAGGAGGGTGGCCATCCCAAGAATCCTCCCAAAAAAGAACATCTGATCCCCAATTGCAAATCCAGAACAAACCCTGCTTAATTAAATTAGCTCCTATTTTTAGAGTGTCCCAGATAACAGAACCTTTCCCAACCAAACTGGCATGATTATTATTATTATTATTATTTAAATTATTTGTTTTTTTTTTTTTGGTTTTTAAACTCTTTTGATTATTTTTATGTTTCTCTATGTATGTATTTATTTATTTTTTAACTAAGGACAATCCTATTAAGGCAAGCCCTAATAAAAATAACTAATGGATAATAACACAAAAATCCTAAAGGGCTACTGAGATAAAATGGTCCTATTTACAAAGCAATTCAAGAGGATAAAGCAGACACAAGTGCACTCCTACTAAATGAACAAGAAATACAAAATCAACTTGAAAATGTGCCTTTTCAGGCATAGTTATGGCTTGTGTGCGATGGGTTAATATCATAACCCCAAATTAGGACCAAATCTCTAACCTAGATAAATGACAAAAGAAATTTTAGTGAGAACATCCCAAAACTATCAGATGAAGGCAAAACAATAACCAAAAATCTCAAGAGACAAAATATTAAGGTGGGTCCCCAATTTTTGGGGCAAGTTGTACGACAGTCACAACAAATGGCGGCTATGTTGGGAAATGCTCTTGAGTGTTTTGGATGAAGAATCCAATATGAAAAAGGAACACAAAAATATTAGTGAAATAACATTATTTAGCGATATCCCTAGAATATGGGAATAAACAACTTCGAATAAGATACAACTAATCCACCTGCTTCAGCTCAGTGTGTGCTAAAGTGATTCATTTTGCACCCTTGGAGACCATCCAGATTCCATCACCTGGTTTACCTTTAGGCTATGAAGTGTTGCTCATAATTTTTCATTTTTGAATGAGGTGTTGCATAGTCTCTTTTGAGCATAATTTGTTCAGACAGAGCCCCATTGCCAGTCAGGCGTCCATAGCCTCGATGGAGATTTTCTGAACTAGGTGACTGATTTGATCAAGCTTTTCAATGCCCCTTTTTTTTATCAAGCTTTGTCTAGACAGAGCCCCACTGCCAGTCAGGCGTCCATAGCCTCGGTGGAGTTTATCCAAACTAGGTGACAGATTTGATCAATCTTTGCATAGCTTGTATATTTTTTTTATAGAGAACTTTTGCAAACCTCCATATGGTACTTAAATTTGAGCCTTGTATGATTTAGCCTTAATCAGTTCACCAAAATGATTTCATCCTTCAAAATCCCAATAGGTGCCCTTTAATTATGTGTGTTACATGTGGAGCTTTGGCAAAATGTTTCATTGCTCTACCTTCCACCACTTTGGTCCCAAAACCTGAGCATATTCACAAAATAATCCATCTCCCTTTTCATCAGGTTCATCCGTTTCAGATTAGGCATTCCCCTACTTAACAAAGGAATCAACAAAATGGGCAAAGGCCATTAATTGGTAACCATGAAACATTACCTCCAAACAAGGGAGAGCACCCAAAATGAAAAGTGATACGCCATGCAAGACAAACAAACAAACAAGAAACCCACAAGCGAAAATGCAACATCCTACATAAAAGTGAAGGAACAAGATGGCCACAACACCAAAAAGAAAAAAAACAAAACTCCAATCCACACAAAAAAAAACAAGAACAAAACTCCAATCCACATACTACAATCCTAGTGCACACTACATACAAATATTCACTTGCCCTAATGGTGAAAATAGTGCTTTAAATATTGCCCATTCACAGGCAAGTGAACATCCTCTCCATTCAAGGTCTTCAACCTAAATGTATTTTTGCCAATGATTTCAGAAATTTGGTATGGACCTAGCCACAAACAATCAAACTTATTATGATCCCCTTTCTTTTCATGTGCTTTATCCCATAACAACACTAAATCAAAAATCTTGAATGTTTTAATTTTGGCTCTCCTATCAAACCACCATTTTACAATGTCTTGATGTTTACTAAAATGAATCAAAGCTTCTTCTCTTTTTTCATCTAAATGCATTAAATGAGTCAAACGAGCTTCAATTTGATTATCAGTTTCAAGATATTCTTTCATGAATTGCAATGTTTGTAACTTCAAATTCATGGGAAAAATCGGATCTTGCCCATATACCAAGTGATAAGGAGATGTCCCAATGGACTCTTTGATTCTAATTCTGTCAGCCCACAAAGCGAATTTTAATTTGTTATGCCAATCACGCGGATTTCGTTCCAACAACTTTTTAATAATAGACAACAAGTTTTTATTAGAGGATTCGGCCAGACCATTACCTTGCGGATAATAATTGGATGAGAATTTAATGCTCACCTTATTGTCATAAGCCCAATCTACAAAATGAATTGAAGAAAATGCAGGACCATTATCGCAAACAATAGAATTAGGCATGCCAAATCTGGTTACAATATTATCCTCTAGAAATTGAATAACAACTTCACTAGTGGAATTTTTGGTAGGGATTGCTTCAGTCCATCTAGTGCAATAATCGGTTGCCATGAGGATGTACTTATGAGAGGTAGAAGAATTAGGATTGATAACCCCTACAAAATCTAATCCCCATTGGGCAAATGGTCTCATTTCCACTACTAGTTGTAAAGGCATAGCTGCATTTCTTTCCCTATTGGATGTTGTTTGACAAATGTGGCAGGAATGCACATGAGAATGGGTATCTTTGAAAATATGAGGCCAATAGTAACCTGCTCTTAGAATCTGATGCGTTGTAGCACTCGTAGATCCATGTCCTATCCCATACTTACCATGGAATTCTTGTAAGATTTGGGTGGCTTCCTCTTTGTTCAAACAACGAAGGAATATCCCTTCATGGTTTTTTCTATATAAAACCCCTATGTTGATCATGAAATTAGTAGACTTTAGATGAAGGGCTCTTCTTTGTGTGGCATTCAAGTGCGAAGGACACTTACCATTAAGTAGAAAATAAACAACATCGGTATACCATTCATCTTGTGTTATATCCTCGACATTGTATTGTTGGCATGAAATTTGAGGATCTATCTCCGCTAGTGCCTTTGTCAAACCTTGGCCTCGAACTAGCTTCATAGGCTGAATTTCAAGATCAAATTCTTGTAGTGTAGCCATCCACTTTCCACGTCTTTCTCCTAGCTCATTCTGCATTAACATATTTTTAATAGCTGGGTCAGGCACGATAGCAAATACTCGACTATGCAAAATATAATGTCTTATTTTTTAATAGTTTTGAATAATGCATAAGCTTGCTTATCTAAAGTAGTGTACCTCAATTGTGCATCCTTCAATGGTGAACTCATAAAAGCAATGGGATTTTCAGTATTACCTTCACTCTTCTGAGTTAAAACGCTCGCATATGAATGTTCGGATGCAAAAGTGTAAATAAAGAATGGCTTAGTATAATCAGGACTCACCAACACGGGTGCATTGGAAATAGCATCCTTTACTTCCTGGAAAGCAATTTTAGCATCCGATGTCCATTTAACCTTAGCATCCTTTCTTAACATGTCATTCAATGGTTTAACTATTTCAGCGAAACCGAAAATAAATTTCCTAACGAAATTGATTTTACCAAAGAACGACCTAAGATCCTTTTTACTTCCTGGAAAAGGGATTTTTTTATCGCTTCTATCCTAGTAGGGTCTATGGATATACCTTATTTCGATATTATGTGCCCTAACAATTTCCCTTCAGTGACCCCAAAGATGCACTTTTTTGGATTAAGTGAGATTCCATGCTCTCTGCATCTTTGCAAGACCTTTCTTAAATCATTGATATGATTCTTGCACTCCTTTGAGAACACCGGGATATCATCTACGTACACAACAATGCACTTACCTATAAGCTCTCTGAACGCATAATCCATGGCCCGTTGAAAGGTGGCACCTGCATTAAGCAAACCAAAAGGTATTCTTTTGTAAGAAAAGTTCCCCCACTTAGTTGTAAAGGCAGTCTTCATTCTATCTCTAGGATCTATGAGAATCTGATTATAACCAGAATACCCATCTAGAAAAGACATCATCTCTGATCCATTGACCATTTGCAAAATGCTATCAATAGATGGAAGGGGATAATTGTCCTTTTGTGAAGCTTTGTTGAGGTTCCTAAAATCAATACACAATCTGATCTCACCAGTTTTCTTCCTAATAGGAACTAAGTTAGCAACCCAAGTTGAATGACGCACAGGAAATATGATCTTAGCATCTAATAACTTCTTTACTTCCCTTTCTATAAGCGGCTCCAACAATGGGTTGACTACACGTTGTTTCTGTCTAAATGGTTTGGCATCTGGCTTTAGAGGTATGGTATGCATGATGATGTTTTGGTCATAGGTCCTCAAGTCCTCATATGTCCATGCTATACAATCGATGTAATCTCTAAGTGCATGCATTATTCCTTCCCTTTCTTGGGGTGTACATGCCTTCCCAATAAGAACATTATGTGACTCTTCACTTCCGATGTTGACCGTGTCATACGTCTCATTTTCCAATAAGATTTTATCAGATCTTTTGCCTCGGTACTCAATATCAAAAATCTTCTCAAGTGCAATAGTGCCTTTTGGAATAGCATTGAATTTCCTCTTTGGTAAATTTCCTTCATCTTCATCATCCTGTAATCTTTGATCTTCGTCTATTACATGATTCTCAAACACACCTGAGTTAGTCACAAAGTCAAAAATATGTCTATCACTTTCGAATACCTATAAATTCTTCACATTGTCAGGTATGGATGGACAAGGGACTAACTCTATTGAAAATATCTTCAACTTCCTTTTATCCATGGGGTTTAATGTACTTGCAGCAACTTCTAGAGAATCAGCTACCCGATTACTTCTTCTAGAGATTAGAGAGATATTAAATGCTTCAAATTCATCAATCAGATCTCTAACCCTAGTTTTATAGTAACTTAACCTTTCATATTTGCAAGTGAATTCCCCTTTTACCTGCTTAACAACTAGCACTGAATCTCCCAAGACTTTCAAGCATTTAACATTCTTATTCAGCGCTAATCGTAATCCCAAAATCAAGGCTTCGTACTCTACCACATTACAAGTACATGGGAATTGTAACCTAAATGCAGCGAGGAAAGACTTCCTTGTAGGGCTAATGAGCTCTACCCCTGCTCCACTTCCTTGTTTAGATCTAGAACCATCAAATTTCAATGTCCAAACCAAATGATCATCCTCACAAGGTCTACACGATAACACTTCAACCTCTGATTCATCAGAATTACCTTGTATGTCCAACGTGTACATACCTAATTTTATTTCACAAAAGAGAGTCTCATTTGGCTTATTATACTCTGTGATCATCTCCTTAAGCCTGGGTTCTCTCTCCACTCAAATTTGATTAGCTACCCCTTTCCAAGGCAACCACATGTGAGAACAATCTATTGAGAAATAACCATTCAAATTCTTAGCCCAATCCCTAGCTAGTAGCATTCCATAATTGGCAGGAATATTGACAACATGGATATCAATATGTTGTTGCACTCTAGGTTCTGATGCTACTTGCACAAGGATATTATACAACATACCCACCACATTGACCTGAGATCTATCAAGTTGAATCACGGTTCTATTCATATGGTGAGGATTCAAACCCAATCTTTTACAAATATCATAAGGCATTACATTACCCGATGCACCGAAATCTATCATACAATTGTGCAGATTCTTTTGGCTATCCTAATTGTTAAGAGAAAAGGAGGAACATCCCCTTTCTCCTTTCGCAAGGCATATTGAGAAGTTGTAATTACCTTAGTATCATTACCACTTGCTTTCTCCAACTCTTCAATCAATATCTCTCTTTGGCCAGGCATCATAGCCACTTCCCAACAACTGATATTTGCTTTTGTTGTCTTCAAATCCTCCATAATGTTATAAGCACCCTTATCCACACTTTGCTCCCTTTTTAAATATTTAGATTGATCTACTTGAGGTGGAGGTGGAGGATTATTGTTTGCTTTGGTATCAGGTGGAATATTCAAATTATTGGGAGGGGTGGAAGAAGTATTAGGAGGTTTATTTTTATTCCTCAAGTGATAGTTGTGATTCCCCTTTTGGAAATGTCTAACAACCTGAACTTCTTCTACAGGTTCATCTTCCTCCTCTTCTTCATCATCAGAACCATAAGTTTCAATGCACATCGCATGGCCTTTACCTTTACTTGAACTGGCTTGATGAGAGTACTCATATGGTGGCCCATGCTCATCAATGTCTTGTTGGAGAATGTCTTTACATGTCTAAAACATGGAGCATTCATTTTCATTATGCTCATCAGTAGAATGAAACCTACACCAATCATTTCTAGAAAAGTCAGACATATTTACTATGGTGTGGGATTGGCTAGGACCAACATTACTCTGATTGGTAGTCGGATTGGGCACACCCCCATTATTAGATCACATATTCCATGGTTTATTGAAACTTCTATTTTGTTGTGGCCTTTGGGGTGCTTGTTTTTGAGAGTGGACCATATCTATGCTTAGCTTTTGGACCACCCTTTCCAAGTCTTTTACCTTCGACTCCAAATCAGGAGGTTGGGTAGTGGTGGTATTGGTAATAGTCGAGTTCAAAAAACTTGAGATGTTTTGATTTGGCATAATACTCACATTTTGAACATTAGGATCCGAGAGTGGATTCACACTCTGTAGGGGCATTGGCATGGGAAATGAGGTGAAATCTTGATTATTGGTTGTTGCAACTCCTTGAGTTACCAATTGATTTTCAAGAAGCAAAGGTGTGGTTGTGGGTATGGCTGCATTTGGATAGGTGAGCAATGGAGGATGAGTGGGCATGGATGGACAAAGTTGACCGTAAGGTAAGGCATTCGGCATCAGCATCTATGGTGCCAAAAACTGATTCATCATGGGAACCTGATTGTAAAGACCATATTGCCCTACCATGGGGAATTGGGTGACCCCAATACCCTGTGGTGTCATCTATTGCTCAATGGTCATGGCCTCTGCATAAGCTAGAGCAAGAGTAGTAACCTAGGGGTTTCATCTAGAAAACATAGCCATCATGGGGTCTAACACCCCAAAGTATAATTGAAGAGCCACAACGGGGTCAACAGCAAAATGACGTGTTAACCTCGTGTATAGCTTCTAAAATCTAGAATTGAATGCCCTGATAGGCTCATTAGGGCCTCTCTTACAGGTCATAAATTGGTTGTAGATAATAGTAGGATCTAAAGGTGACCTGAATTGATTGATAAAAGTGGTCTCTAATTGGGCCCAAGAGGTAATAGAACCAGTAGGTAAGCTAAGGTACCAATCATAAGTTGTTTCATCTAGAGTCAAAGGAAATAATCTATGCAGGCCACATCATCATGTTCCACCCACTTTCCTATCAAGGTATCCTTGTAGACCTGGATGTGCTCTTCTTGATCTAGGACCATTATGCTTATACTTGGGCAGGATTCTCTCAATGTTCTTAGGTGGTTCATGAACATCCCCAACTATGTTTAACGGAGAACTATGTGTTCCATACCAAGTAGCATTTTGAGCCATTGTGATTTGAGGATGATGTCCCAATAGAATTTGAGATAATAGATGAGGACACACCAGATGTACTGAAAAAAGAAGGTAAACCAACTTCTAGCACACTAGGTGGGATGACAATAGTTTGACTCTCGATATTTCGATTTCTATGGGTAGGGGATAGACTCTGAAAAATAGTATCTCCCATAGATTTGGATCTAGTAATGATGAATTGAGGATCCAGCTTAACAAAACCAAGCACAAGTGTTTACTAACAATGCATCAACATAAACCATCATATTAAAAGCATTCTAAAATAATAGTTAACATCAATGCATCATCAATAATATAATCACAAAATGATTGATTGAATACCCTGTGAACAAAACCACATTAGTCTAAACCAAAATATTTCTCAATAATACAATAACAACGTTAGATTCATAATTTCAAAGAAATAACTAATCAGGCCCTCCTTCTAGCACCAGAAATGTTGAGTGACAATTTTACCCAGTTGTAAAATTACACTCACATTTAGGATTTAGCAAGAAATCCTCTCTTGCAAAGAAACCAGAGTTTCTCCAAGGTTCTTTAATATTGCTTGTGTACCTGTGTGATAGACAAATAAAAATGCCAGAATAAATCAGTGATTAGCAAGCAATTGTTAACAAGGGGCCTGAACTAGTTTTACTTTGATTTTCTTTTATGTTGCAATCGTGTATTGATTGAAGGGCTAGAGTTCCCTTTTGTACAGAAATAAAATGAAGATTAAAACAACAACGTATTTCACTTCCCTTCTATTTTTGAAAATCAAACCCACTTATCCCTGAAATCCAGTTAGCAAACGCATTCTTATCTTGGATTTTAATGTGACTTTGGAGTTAGCACTTTGGTGTTAGTGGATTCCTTTTATCTGAAATATTTAGTGCAGATTTGGTGTTAGTAGCTGTATTTTATCTGAAAGCTTTAGTGAAGATTTGGCGTTAGTAGATTTAATTTGAAAACCTTGGTGAAAATTTGGCGTTAGTGGGTGGATTTTATCAAAAAATTTAGTGAAGATTTGGCGTTAGTAGGTTCATTTTATCTAACTCTTTAATGAAAATTGAAACTAGCTCTAAATGCCTGTTAGAAAAATGAACCGGTGAAAAGAAAACTGAAAATAAAATAATAGAGATTCAAGAAAAAGACCTGAATATAAAATAAAAATAAAAAAATAAACTACTTAAGCTAAAATTCTAGAGCAATGACCAGAATAAAATGAATCAGATGTGTTCAAATAGATTCTGGAGCAAGGACCAAAATGTAAGATATATCAACTAAAAATGAATGCTTAAGCAGTATATTCTAGAACAAGGACCAGAATAAAAGAAAATAACTGGAAATAAAATGCTTGATTAAAACTCTGAAAAAAAGGACTAGAACAGACTGAAGGACCAGAATGGATTGAAAGACCAAAGAAACTACTGAAGACTAATCCAACTCATCTGCAAAAAATGTTAGATCCTGAATACAGAAAACACAACCAGATTAGACCTACAATGGACACAATCTAGTTTCTGGTTATGGCAAGAGTCTGAGGAAAAACATGCATTAAAGCTACCTAATGATGCTACCGACTTAACGCATAAACACCATTAAAATAACTTCAAAACATAAATGAAAGATAAGGCAAAGTATTTATTATTGTATTCAGAAAACAAAACCTCAATCTGCATACAATGTGAGCCTGTATTGTCAACATTAGTAACACCTTCAAATATTTCCTCCTATTCAAATTCCAAGATTTTCTAGCCCTTCTCAATTGTTCCATCGTTGTATTTAAAATTTCAGCACCCACTGTTCGTTTTCATCTCCCTTCGATTGAACTTCGCAATGTTTCTTTTTGTTTTCTGTCATTGTCTTAATGCATAACCAAGGAGCCTAATAATTTCTACTCATTAGCACTGCTTGTAACGTACTTATAATTACCATTCCATAAAATGCTCTGATATAACTTATTTTATTTAATATTTGACTTCATTCGCCCCCTCCGCTTGACCTTATCCTTGGGCCTATAATACATAAGCCTCTTTGTTTTATTAACACCCCGATTTGAACTTAAAAAGCTTTCCTTCCTCATGGAGGCTTCACCTCCAATATTATGCCCATATTTTTACCCATGTCTATGATAGGAGACACCCTTGGTCCGATGTCCTTTGGGCTACCATGTCCGGTCAGGGCAAATTATCCCATCCACATCACTGTCGTAAACCTGCTCACATTCATGCACTGGTCAGTCTCATGAATTTCAAAATTACCCATTGGTAACCACCCTTTACGTCGGTTTTCACGGTGAATTTACGTAACCCTCATCAAATTGCCACATTGGCCTATATTTCCATGTCAAACATTGGTGCCGCTCCTAGTAGACGTCCATTGCCCGGGTTATGTCTAAACTAAACCTTGGATACACCGGATCACTACCCAATCTAAGTTCTCTGCTATCCATTTCGGCCATACTTGGTTACTAGTGTGCTGCGCTAGTCTAAACAGGGGTGTCACTCTTTATGGACATCATTATCACTGCTCATTACACCATCTGTGTTGTAACATCTGTATTCGTCAGGTATCATCATGCAACTTCTGCCGAATCGTGTGTCGTGGCTATCTTCGACTCTCTTATTGTTTCGCACAAACTCTCACAGGTGTATCGAAGTTGGCTGCTATATAACTTACGTCCAAGCTGCGTGGCCTCCGATGTCTACCTAACCATTCAATGACCATGGGTGGTCGTTCTGATGCCTACAACGTCACATAGTCACCGTTCACTATGCCTGCCTTTGTTTCGCGTGTTGTTAATATCGATGCCACCATGTTGTATCAATCCGCACTTGGTCTTTCGTCACACGCTCGAATCCTCGGCGTTCTTCTTTAGTTCTCACCAAATGCTCCATAAATTCTTTGGATAGTTCATAGAACTAGCATCTAAGGTCTTCCACACAGCGGTGCACTGTCATACACAATTACCGCCCGTGCTCTGGTCACAATCCACATCTCCACTGCCATGTAGCGTTCACCTTCGAATTTCTACCCACGTTCAACATTGACAGGACGTTGCCAAAGTATTTCGTTGTAAGGTAGATCAAAAATCACCCATCTCCATCCTTGCCATGTCATTTCTTCACATCTACTTCAAAAACCCATGGCGTCGTCATGCAGGCCCAGGTCTAGCTGTCTCCTATTGCATCGGATATGAAGGATTCAAGTTTCAAATCATTATTCCAGCGGGGTCTCGTTTCCTTGTGGATTACTATATTTGGCCTTCAGGATATTCAAACTGACGTTCACGTCAATGACTGTTAACCCGGTAGCCACCCATTCACACAACCTTGAAGACGTCATAATTCTTGCGTCTATTTCCACCGCCTAGTGGCCTGGTTTTAACATCAACTGCTCCCGCAATGACTTTCGTCAATTTTCCTCGTAAGCAACTCGTTGTCCAGGTTTGCTGCCATAGTTTTATTTAGAATCCTTTCGATCACGTCATCGTCCATCACGCCTGTGAAACCAGTAGTGATTCTCATTCGAACCATGCTATCCGCCTCTTTTTGTCACTGCCTACAGATAGTTATCCTTATCACTTATTGCCAACGCATCAACCACCTTATCTCAAATGGAGACATCCACCTCATTGCATGACAAAAAGCTCCCCTCGTGTGGTCATCCTTATCCACATCCGTGGGATTGTCTTATTTTTTGTCGATGATTTCATCGACGTTTACCTACGATTCCCATGCTTTCTACTATCCACAGTTCTGATTTACTTTATATGCAGCGACATCACTGCAACTCTGCCATTGACATCATATTTATAAACCTTCTTGCTTTGTTTAGGGAATTATCCTTGATGACCACTCACTAGGCATCATCATGCTCCACGTACTGGATGCCTTCAGATGCGATAGGATATTTGTTTGCTGGTAATGCCATCCATTGGCCACTTCAAGGTTCCATGTAGAATCCCCATTCGCCTTGTTATATCCATGTTGTGCTTTGCTGTCCACCTACCATTGACGACACTGGCGGCATGAGCGCCGCTATCCGATGATAATCTTGCATCCTCGAATCTACCATGCCTTAGAATCATTAATTTAAGCCACATTAAAATATACTAAACTACTATAAAACTCCAAAACTAAAGTAAATACCAAAACACACCACCATACATATATATATATATGAGAACATATGTATGTATGGTGGTTTTCTTTATTATTATTATATATATATAATGTTTTACATGAATATTTATTATTATTATTATTTTTAATTATTTATTTTTATTTTTTTTGTTTTTAAACTTTTTCCTATTTTTATATTTTTCTCTTTATTTATTTACTTAACTAAGGACAATCCTATTAAGGCAAGCCCTAACAAAAATAACTAATGGATAATAACACAAAAATTTTAAAGGGCTAATGAGATAAAATGGTCTTATTTACAAAGTAATTCTAGAAGATAAAGCAGACACAAGTGCACTTCTACTAAATGAACATAAACACAAAATCAGCTTGAAAATGTGCCTTCTCAAGAATAGTTATGGCTTGTGTGTGATGGGTCAAAATCATAACCCCAAATAAGGACCAAATCTCTAACCTAGATAAATGATAGAAGAAATTTTAGTGAGAACATCCCAAAACTATCAGATGTATTCACAATTTGAGGTATTTTATGTTTTCATTGATGTCACATGGATCACATTTGGTTTTGGTGGCCAAAGTATTTCATATATAAGCATTTATGACATTTTGGAAAGCATGATAATTTATAAGGTTTTTTTGAAAACCAAGGTAGGAAAAATAAAAGGTTTTATTTAAAACCATGGATGGCAGATTTGAAATGGAGTTTTCTTAAAACCCATTTTGGGCTTTCATTTCATCGAAAAAGATGCCCTAGAGATGGAGATATTCAATTTTGAATATTTGGTTTAAATTTTAATATTTAAAATTTAATTTTAAATTTTAAAATTAAAATTACCTCAGCACCGATGTCATCATCAAAAAGAAATTAATTTAAAATCACCATCGACATTTGTAAAATTAAATGGAAGTTGCATATAAATGCAAAGGCTTTTATTTCAAAAGCCTTGGAATCGAATGCAAAGGAGATAAGACGAAAAGCGCCGAAATCTTCGTGTGGTAGCATGGTCCAACGGTGAGCGAGGGGAGTGCAAAGGTTTTTGCTTGCAAAAGAGATGAGGTTCGATTCCCACGGGTTAGAGTTTTGAGCAAGAGAATTGGCCCACATTTTTGTTGACATGAGCAAGGGGAGAAGGACAAAAGCGCATTTTGCACTCTTCGTCCTATGTGAGCACGTAGCTCACGCATGGTCTTTGGTGTCGCGGTTGAGGATTGTTTGGGCAGAGATGAGGGTTTGATTCCCTCTAAGAGGTAATTAAACTTTTTATTAATAAATCTTTTATTATTGCCTAATGTTGGAGGAATAAGGTGATGAGGGTTGATTTGATTTTTTTATTGGAAGGCAAGTTTAAAAGCACTTTTAGAAAAGAAGATATTTCTAGTATTTTCCTTTTATAAAAGTATATCATATTATATATCGTTGGAAAGCTTATTTCAAGGGCTATTTGACTAACTCATTTAAAAGGAGAAATAAGGTGTATGTAGAGAGATATTTATATTTTTGTAAAGGGGTTCAAAAGTGAATATTGTTGTGCTCTTTTTCAAAGTGTGTTGAGTGTGGAGATTTCCAAAGGGGTTTCTTCACTTCATAAAAGGTATGGGCACATTTTCCTATTGATTGTTTATGGTGGTTGATTTCTAAAATATCATTGGAGGGAAAAGGATTGTTTATGGTTTCCTTTTGAAAGTGGTTGGTTGAATGTATCAAGGTTTTCTGAATTGAGAGTTGTGTTTAAAACCTTGTGTTATAAGCATAGTGGTTGAAGCCCATTGGTTGTGAAAGAACTTGAGTTAGAAAAGAACATGAGTATCATTGTTATGTGAGATTTGTGGTTGAGCATTCTTGGAAACATTTGAGTTAGTTGATACATACTTGGACAAGGGTTGTGTGAGAAAGAGTTATCCCTTGTGATGATTGGTTGAGTTGAGTTGATTGAGCCTAGTCAAGTGATGTGTGAAGTGATTGTTCAAGTTCTATGAAACAAACTATTCCATAATTCTATGTTGAGTTGAGATTGAGGTTAGAACATATTGAGTCTCTAACAATTCTCTTTATGGTTCTATAAGACTTGAGTTGAGTTGAGATTGATTTGGGTTGAGAGTGATATTAGAACATATTGAGTCTCTAACAATTCTCTTTATGCTTCTATGAAGTTGATTTGAGTTGAGATTATCATTCATTATTGAGTTCATTTTGAGTACTACTTGAGCATGATTGATTGAGCCTTTGAGAAGGCCTTTGGGACAGATTTGAGGATATCTTTGTGGATATTTTTGGGATAGATTTGAGCAAGTTCTTGGTGAGCTTGTTGGACAAATTTTGGGTAAGTTCTTGGTGAGCTTGCTAGAGTAGTTTTGGGCAAGTTCTTGGTGAGCTTGCTAGAGTAGATTTGGGTAAGTTCTTGGTGATCTTGCTAGAGAAGATTTGGAAAAGTTCTTGGTGAGCTTGGTAGAGCATATTTGGGCAAGTTCTTGGTGAGCTTGCTAGAGCAGATTTGGACAAGTTCTTAGTGAGCTTGTTGGAGTAGCATTGGACAAGTTCTGTGTGAGCTTGTTATTCAGCATTGGACAAGTTCTGTGTGAGCTTGTTATTCAGCATTGGATAGGTTCTGTGTGAGCTTGTTATTCAACATTGGATAGGTTCTATGTGAGCTTGTTATTCAGCATTGGAAAAGTTCTGTGTGAGCTTGTTAAGTAGGTTCTATGTGAGCCTATTGAGCAGGTTCTTAGTGAGCCTATTGATAGAGCTTTGGAGGTGATAGAGTACAGAGGACAGAGTCTTAGTGGATAGAGATCCAGTAGCCAGTACATTTGAATATAGATCTAAGTGAGGAGTCTTCAAGTGGAGAGAGGTCTAGCAGTTACTGTAGCAAATATACAGAGTCTTCTAGGAGATCACATAGGCATAGCAAAAGGGGAAAGAGTTCTCCTTTGGATAGAGATCCATAAACATTGTAATTGGGAGTGATTCACAAAGACATTGATTAAGAAAGTTTTTGTAAAATATTTTCTTTGTGGAGTAGCCCACATTGGGTAAATCCATAAATTGTTGTGTCTCAATTGTGTGTGGTGACTTGTGCTCTTGCTTACTATTGCTATATGAGTTATTAATGCACACTGCTATATTTGGTTATTGCAATTAAGGACATTAATTGATATTGGTTTGGAAAGAAAGTAAAAAGTGGTCTTATACTATTCACCCCCCCTCTCAGTATAAGCTTGTGTTCTTCAATTGGTATTAGAGCGGGTTCCTTCGAAAAGGCTAACAGCTTGAGGGCAGATTCTACAAGAACACAAATGATAAAGAAAGGCAAGAGTAGAATCATGAGACACAAGAAGAAAATAACACCTATGGTTATGAAAGAAAATGAAGAACATCTATTCCTAGGAATAGAAGGTGAAAGAGAATAGTGCTTTGTGTGTGGTCAAAGAGATCACAGATCAGGATATTGTAATGGTTTCAATGATAGTGAAGATGAAATGATACATCAAGGAAACAAGCATGGTCAAAGAAATCTTGAGAGTTTGTTTGCTATAGAATATTATAATGATAGTGATGTTGAAGAAGAGGAAGATTTAGATAAAGAAAAGGAGGAAGCCACTCTTAAGGAACTTGTTGAATTGAAAAGAGAAAATTCAGAATTGAAGGATCAAATACAAGAAGATGAAAAATGTAAGACAAAGCTTCTACATGATATATCTAACTTGAGAGATAAGGTTGAAAAAGCAAGAAGAGTTGAAAAAGGTATGGTTGAATAGTCAAAGGTAAAAGAGATAGAATGTGAAAGGCTTATGGTTACTCTTGAAGAATTAAAAAGGGAGAACTCAGGATTAAGGGTTCAAGCTCAAGAAGATGAAAAAGCAAAAGCAAGGTTTTTACAAGAACTCACCAACTTCAAAATCAAAGTTGAAGAGACAAGAAAAATTGAAGAAAGTATGGCCAAAAAATTAAAAACAAAATATCTAGAGTGTGAAATATTAGAGCATGAGATAGTTTCACTAAGGATGGAAGTAAAAGGTTCTAAGGACAAGCTACACAAGTTTGAAGAAAATTCAAGGACCTTGGAAAGGACTATCAATGCACAAAGGTCATTAGTCACCATAACAAGACTTAGTTCTAAAGAAGAACAAGGGAAACATGAAGCACCTAAGTGTTATGAAGAAAGTTCCAAAGTTCCTATGGCTCCAAATATTCAGTTTGGATCTTGTTTTGAGATAGGTTAATCAATTTCAAAAGAAAGAGAAATACTTGAAGAGGAAACTACAAAGAAGGTTCAAGAATGCAATGCACAAGTTGAAGATGATCATAGGGATAATGGTCAAGAAAGGTATGAGGAACCAAGGCATGAACAAAGGGCTTTTCAAGGACATTGTTTTTTTTGTAATGGATTTGGACACAGGGCTATACATTGCAGGGTCTATGGATCAAAGAAATTTGATTTTGCAAGAAGAAACTTCAAAGGAAGAAGGTATGATTTTCAGGGACATTGCTTCTCATGCAACAAGATTGGTCATAAAGCTTTTCAGTGCAAAGGAAATGAGCAACATGGTTTTGGTTTTAGAGCTACACAATTCAGAAGTCACGGTCATAATGGTCATGAAAACAGAGCTTCACAATACAGGGTTCAAGAAAGGAATGGATATGGAAATTACTTCAAGAAAGAATTCAGGACATGGGTACCATCCAAAGGCTACAATATCAAGTGTTTTAATTGCAATAAATTTGGGCATATTGCAAAATGGTGTAGGACTCAATTCCAAACAGGTTCAAGGCAAGAAGGTCAAACAAGTTCAAGGCAAGAAAGTCAAACAGGTTCAAGACAAGAAGATCAAGTAATTCATCAAGAGAAGGATATTAGAAAAACATGGAAGGAAATTGATAGAGGAAAGAAACAAAGTGATATGGGAGTAAAAGTACTCCCACACCAAAATTAATCACCTCAAAAGAGAAGGGGGTGAGGGGGCTAAACTTAAGAGTCACATATTTTAGCCCCATAGGTGTCCCTTTTGCCATTGATGTCAAAGGGGAGAGATTTGAGTAAGGGAGAGAGATTTGAGTTAGGGGAAGCAGCCTCCAAAGAGATATTTGAGTTAGGGGGAGCAGCCTCCAAAGAGAGCATTGAGTTAGGGAGAGCAACCTCCAAAGAGAGCATTAAGTCAGGGGGAGCAACTTTGATTCTCATAGATGGTTTTTGGAGTGATTGTGGTGTTTGCATTAGAGGTGTTGCCATCAATGACAAAGGGGGATATTGTTGGCAATTTGAGGTATTTTATGTTTTCATTGATGTCACATGGATCACATTTGGTTTTGGTGGCCAAAGTATTTCATATATAAGCATTTATGACATTTTGGAAAGCATGGAAATTTATAAGGTTTTTGTGAAAACCAAGGCAGGAAAAATAAAAGGTTTTATTTAAAACCATGGATGGCATATTTGAAATGGGTTTTTCTTAAAACATGGTTTGGGATTTTGTTTTGTCAAAAAAGGTGCCTTGGAGATGGAGATATTCAATTTTGAATATTTGGTTTAAATTTTAATATTTAAAATTTAATTTTAAATTTTAAAATTAAAATTACCTCAATGTCGACGTCATCATAAAAAAGAAATTAATTTAAAAGTGCCACCAATGTTTGCAAAATTAAAGGGAAGTTGCATATAAATGCAAAGGCTTTTATTTCAAAAGCCTTGGAATCGAATGCAAAGGAGATAAGACGAAAAGTGCCGAAATCTTCATGTGGTAGCATGGTCCAATGGTGAGCGAGGGGAGTGCAAAGGTTTTTTCTTGCAAAAGAGATGAGGTTTGATTCCCACGCCCACATTTTTTTTGACGTGAGCAAGGGGAGAAGGACAAAAGTGCATTCTGCGCTCTTCATCCTATGCGAGCACGTAGCTCACGTGGTCTTTGGTGTCGTGGTTGAGGATTGTTTGGGCAGAGACGAGGGTTTGATTCCCTCTAAGAGGTAAGTAACATTTTTATTAATAAATATTTTATTATTGCCTAATGTTGGAGGAATAAGGTGATGAGGGTTGATTTAATTTTTTATTTGAAGGCAAATTTAAAAGCACTTTTAGAAAAGAAGATATTTCTGGTATTTTCCTTTTATAAAAGTATATCATATTATATATCGTTGGAAACTTATTTCGAGGGCTATTTGACTAACTCATTTAGAAGGAGAAATAAGGTGTATGTAGAGAGATATTTATGTTTTTGTAAAGGGGTTCAAAAGTGAAGATTGTTGTGCTCTTTTTCCAAGTGTGTTGAGTGTGGTGGATTTCCAAAGGGGTTTCTTCACTTCATAAAAGGTATGGGCACATTCTCCTATTGATTGTTTATGGTGGTTGATTTCTGAAATATCATTGGAGGGAAAAGGATTGTTTGTGGTTTCCTTTTCGAAAGTGGTTGGTTGAATGCATCAAGGTTTTCTGAATTGAGAGTTGTGTTTAAAACCTTGTGTTATAAGCATAGTGGTTGAAGCCCATTTGTTGTGAAAGAACTTGAGTTAGAAAAGAACATGAGTATCATTGTTATGTGAGATTTGTGGTTGAGCATTGTTGGAAACATTTGAGTTGGTTGATACATACTTGGACTAGGGTTGTGTGAGAAAGAGTTGTCCCTTGTGATGATTGGTTGAGTTGAGTTGATTGAGCCTAGTCAAGTGATGTGTGAAGTGATTGTTCAAGTTCTATGAAACAAACTATTCCATAATTCTATGTTGAGTTGAGATTGAGGTTAGAACATATTGAGTCTCTAACAATTCTCTTTATGGTTCTATTAGTTGAGTTGAGATTGATTTGGGTTGAGAGTGAGATTAGAACATATTGAGTCTCTAACAATTCTCTTTATGCTTCTATGAAGTTTATTTGAGTTGAGATTGCCATTCATTATTGAGTTCATTTTGAGTACTACTTGAGCATGATTGATTGAGCCTTTGAGAAGGCCTTTGGGACAAATTTGAGGATAGCTTTGTGGATATTTTTGGGATAGATTTTGGACAAGTTCTTGGTGAGCTTGTTGGACAAATTTTGGGCAAGTTGTTGGTGAGCTTGCTAGAGCGGTTTTGGGCAAGTTCTTGGTGAGCTTGCTAGAGTAGATTTGGGCAAGTTCTTTGTGAGCTTGCTAGAGCAGATTTGGGCAAGTTCTTGGTGAGCTTGCTAGAGCAATTTTGGGCAAGTTCTTGGTGAGCTTGCTAGAGCATATTTGGACAAGTTCTTAGTGAGCTTGTTGGAGCAACATTGCCAAGTTCTGTGTGAGCTTGTTATTCAACATTGGACATGTTATGTTTGAGCGTGTTATTCATAATTGGACAGGTTCTGTGTGAGCTTGTTATTCAACATTGGATAGGTTCTATGTGAACTTGTTATTCAACATTGGATAGGTTTTGTGTGAGCTTGTTAAGCAGGTTCTATGTGAGCCTATTGAGTAGGTTCTTAGTGAGCCTATTGACAGATCTTTGGAGGTGACATAGTAAAGAGGATAGAGTCTCAATGGATAGAGATCCAATAGCTAGCACAATTGAAGATAGATCTCAGTTAGGAGTCTTCAAGTGGAGAGAGGTCCACTAGTCAGTGCAATAGAGAGAGAGTCTTCTAGAAGATCACATAGCCAGAGCATAAGGGGAAAGAGTTCTCATTTGGACAGAGATCCATAAACATTGTAATTGGGAGTGATTCCCAAAGATATTGATTGAGAAATTTTTAGTAAAATATTTTCTCCGTGGAGTAGCCCACATTGGGTGAACCACGTAAATTGTTGTGTCTCAATTGTGTGTGGTGACTTGTGCTCTTGCTTACTACTACTATCTGAGTTATTAATGCACACTACTATATTTGGTTATTGCAATTAAGGACATTAATTGATATTGGTTTGGAAAGAAAGTAAAAAGTGGTCTTATATTGTTCACCCCCCCTCTTAGTATAAGCTTGTGTTCTTCAAGATGAAGGTAAAACTGTAACCAAAACTCCTAAGAGATAAAATATTAAGGTGGATCCCCAATTTTGGGGGCAAGTTGTACGATAGTCACAACACCACTCTTTATCATCAGTCATGTGTTTGCTGGTACAAGAATCAATATACCAAACATTATGTTTTTTTTTTTATCAGTTTGAGTCATAAACACCTTGATTCTTCAATAGTAATATTACCTCTTTGTTGTCTATTTCTTTGTCATGGTTTGTATTACCCTTTTTTCTATGGTAATGTCTTATTTTTATCACCTTTGTTGGAATAATTAAACCAACATTTATTGGTGTCATGATTATCCATATCACAAATGATGTAGTACCTCTTCTATTGTTGAGGTGTCTTTTGTGAGAGATTGGTGTTTGAACCCTTAAAGGAAGATTCCTTCTGAAATTAGCCTTGTTTCTTAGCTCCAGATTCATAGAAAATAATGTTTTTTTGGATGTTTGATCTCTTTGGTTGTTATTTGCTTCTTCTTCTTATGGTAAATTAATCATCTCTTCAAAAGAGACTTGTCTATTAGACACTTGAAGAGAAGTGGCCATAATTCTAAAAGAATATGGTAAATATCTCAAAATGATGAAGTTAAGAGTTTATCTTCCACTTTTTCTCCCATTGCATGCAACATGAATTTTAGTTCAACAACTCTTCAAAGAAGTTCAACAACTCTTCAAAGAAACACCTCTACACTTTATCCATTCTTCATGTTAAGAGTGTGAAGTTGGGATTGATGATTAAGAATCATAGATTGATTCTTTCCGTCAAATATTATTGTCAATGTATCCTATGCATATTTTACATTCTCCCTTTAATAGATGTGTGGTTGAACTTCTTCTATAGTGACAAGAACTATTATCATCAATGCTTTAGTATTGACATCATCATATACTTTTTGCTCATTATCTACTATTTTTGGGCGTGTGACTTTTCTAGTCACGATGTCTCACATATTTTCAGCCTATAATATTACCCTCATATTTGTGTTCCATGGAGAAAAAAATAGACCTTTGAGTAGCTATGAGTCTGATAAATATGATTTTACAATGCCCATTGTGAGGGTTACTTATAGAACCAAATGGTCCCCCTTTATTTATACCACTATTCCGAAAGACTTGATCTATTATATATATATATATATATATTCATATAATACCAGTTGGTATGTGTAATAAGATCATCCCCTTAATATACACGGTCTTACACGAGGAAGACTAAAAGGTATTTTATATAGATTTATTTGTAGCACATAAATCAATAGTTAAAGGGATTCACTCTATATTTGACACCTACTTAAAAATAATTCCACATACATAGGGCAACAAGACCCTTAAATACTTGGAAGAACTTAATTTTAGGATTTACATCGAGCGATAGTAGTGAATAGGGTAATAATGGAGTGAATATCAATATTGGATTTCCTTATTTCTCCCCAATGATTTATAGGGAATAATAGCCCAAAAATTTTTGTTGCAACTATATTAGGTGGTATATATAGTAGCCCAAAGCACAACAACATCACTTGTAAGTGTGGGCTAGAGGTACCATTTTTATTGAACGTTGCCTTGCACACTACATTGCATAAAAACAAGATATAAGTTTTGGGGTCTTTTTCTGCCACAATATATATATATATATATATATATATATATATAAGTCTTTTTCTGCCACAATATATATATATATATATATATATATATATATATATATATAGTTTTGTAATGCCATTTTTTACAAAATATTTTTGCAATAGTTTTTTATTTACAAAAAAATGATATTCACTAGCTTTTGCTTTGCCCTTGTTTTGAGTTTGATTTGCAAAATCCAAAAAATGTGTTGTGTTGCCCCCTTCATTTTGGTTTTGCAAAATAACAAGGTTTTTCAGTTTTGTAGTCATATTTTTGAATTTTGGAGTTCAAATCTATTTCTCCTTAATTTTTGCAAAAAATCAATTCAATATTGTTTGATTTGTATGACCTTTGTTTTGCAAAAAAAATGTGTTTGTTGCCTTTGTTTGATGCATCCCTTTGAGTTTGATTTGGTATCATTTTTTTAATCTTTTAAATTATAAATTTATTTTAGATTAATTAATCAATTAAATTATTCATGTACTAAGAACAAATTAATTAAAAAATTAATCTAATTAAATTTAAAATAAAAAAATGCATAAAAATTGTTTTAATCAAAAAATTAGACCTAGGGGGGAGTATTTTGTCTCCTTCACCTTTTCATTAACACCAACCGATAACTCCCAGAGACAAGATACATGGCATCTAGATCGTCCAATGCATGTTCTCTATGACTCTATATAGGAGCAACATGACCATCAATATATGGTCATAATCTACTATGCACCTTCATGCATATAAGGATATAAAATATCTATGCCACAACAAATATGGGATTAAATTTCCCATAATTCCTCAAAAATGATGTATGCACATGATTTATCTATGCAAACAAAATAATAACTACCATGTGTCAAGCTATGACTACTTTGTTGCTTCAAGGGATTCAATTTGTTGCATGTTAAAGCTTAGCAATTGGGTTTAATAATTTTTATTCATTTCATTTTTTTTTTTGCGTGTAGATCTGCTCAATGATCTTTAGTATAAAGAGAGTTATCTACAGTGCATGATATGCAACGATTAGGGACTTTGCCTACTTAGTTGTGGTTTGGTCAGGTTGCACTATTCACAGGCCAACTGTGCTATGTGAGCCTTGTAGCTGCATGGGCCTGTGACCTAATATGATTGTGGGCTATAACCTATATGACTATGCATAGAGGTTTTTGATAAAAATAAATATCTAATGGAAATGTTTGTGCACCCATATACCTTGACCAACATTGAAATACCAAGGAACTCGTGAGAACTTCAATGATCAATATTTATAGGGGATCGATTCCTTAAAATCCTAGCTAACTATTCCTAAAAGTGGGGGAAAAGGGTTCTAAAATAAATAAAATAAGATAGAGTCAGAACTTAAAGTGGTACATATCAAGAAAAATCAAGACATAAGCAATAACAAGGATCCTGCAACTAAACCACCAACTACCTAACAGATCAGCTAGTTGCACAAACAATCACAAAGTATTTAATTTAATATATTATATGTTAATGAGACCACAAATTCTAGACAAGTAAATGTGTACAATAAAAATCAAGTATTCAAAATTTTCACAATAAAAATTTAACATGCTTAAATTAGAAATATGCAAACATATATATATCTATACATACTCTGCGAGTGAATTACACCATGAAGAATACAAGCTTATATTGAGAAGGGGGGTGAACAATATAAGACCAAAATTTACTTTTCTTTCCCAAACAATATTACCCAATATTATCAATGGCAATATCAATAGCAATAATAAAAGCAATGCACATATCATCACACACAATAAAGATACTAATTTAATGTGGTTCACCCAATGTGGGCTACTCCACAGAGAAAATCATTCCACTAAATGTTCTCAACAAAGCTCTTGGGAATAACTTCCCTATTATAATGTTTATGGACCTCTATCCAAAGGATACACCAATCCCTTAATGCTCTTATTTGTGGATCTCTCTCCATAGGAGAACTCTTTCTCATCTTCTTTGGTTCATGGAACTTCATCCATGAGAACTCTTTATCCTCAACTAGTTCATGGATATCTCTCTACAGAAGAAATATTTCTTCCAAGCTGCTTCACAGATCACAATCCATAGGATAACTCTTTCCCCTTGCTCTTGTTTGCAGATATATATCCACATGATAACTCTTTATCATTTGTTCTAGATGGTGATCTTCTAGAAGACTACTACCCCCACTGCACTGGCTTGGGGATATATCTCCACATAAGACCTCTATCCTCACTCAGAAGACCTCTATCCTCATTACCTTGGCTAATGGATATCTATCCACTAGAGACTAATGTCCTCTGCTCTATCACCCCCAAAGCCTACTATAAACTCAGCTCAAACTCTATCTCAAATTTACACTAAATATTATCCTCGGTATAGCATAAATCTCCTCATAAATATGCACCAAACTATGTCCTCAAATATGTCCTGAAGCCTTAACACAAATTTTAATCTAATCATAAATTAACTCTTCTTACATTTGCCCCAAGACTTAAAACAAAGCTTTAACAAATTACTAAATCAACTCTGCTCTCAAGTATTCATAAATACTCACCTCAAATATGCCCTCAAGTCCTCTCAAGAACCTGCTTAATATGCTCTCAAGTCTTCACCAAGACTTACCTTAAATTTACCTAAAATATTTCACAAAAACTTGCTCAAATCTGCATTCAAGTCTTCACCAAGAATAATCTCAAATATACTTGCTCAAATTTACCCTCAATTCTTCACAAAGACTTACCCAAATATGTCCTCAAGTCCTCTCAAGAACTTGCTCAATCTGCTCTCAAGTCTTCACCAAGACTTATCTCAAATCTGCCCACAAGATTTCACAAACTATTGCTCAAATATAATCTCAAGTCTTCACCAAGACTTATCTCAAATCTGCCTACGAGATTTCACATAATCTTGCTCAACTCTGTTCTCAATTCTTCACCAATACTTACCCAAATATGTCCTCAAGTCCTCTCAAGAACTTGTTCAATCTACTCAAACATATGCTCAAAACAACTCACAATATATGCTCAATAAATCTCAAATATTGCACACAATGCTATCAATTGCTTTGTCTAATATTCAAAGTAATTCCTTTAACTTGAAGTAGTTTAGACATATTGTATTCAGAATTTTTTTAACCTTGAACATATAGACAATGATATACTCTATAAAAAACTCAATATGTTCTACTCAGTTATTAATTATGTCACTTTCACAAATCTGATTTCTAATGTTTGCACATTCACTTTCAATATCACTCAAAACCAATGCTCAAGAATTTCACTCAATCATACAACCAATGAAACACACCTTACTCACAAACCCTACCCAAATGTTTCACACTATTTCCAACAACACACAATATGAATCTCAAACCCTAACTCCAATAATCTTCAATCTCTATCTCAAATATTATCTAAAAATTCACCAATCATGCATATAAAACCACTCAAATATTTTCAGCAATGCTTATCAAAAAATCATTTTCACTCCACCTTATATTTCACAACATTCAATTCAACAACACTCTAATCAAAGGATGATGTGCCCATACCTTTTGTTTTTATGGAGATATGTCTTCAAAACCTATTTCACTCATAATGACTTTTTCTACTATAAAGGTTAGCACAACACTTATTTATGAGTTAGTAAACCTTCAATATGTATGCCCAAATAAATTCTAAATCACTCTCTTGGTTTCTCAAATATTGCATCAACTCCAATAATCAAACCCTTCAAAATATTTTAGCAAAACATACACACATTCAAAAATTCCTCATACACCTTTTAACTCCCTCTTAACACATTCAAAACATAATCAATAATTCTCTTTCACAATAATTCACTATTAATTCCTTCAAAAATTTAATTCATAGAATAATCAATATTACTTCCTTATATCTCCCTACTTAAAAATGCAGTTTCAAAATAATTATAACCATCATTTAGAAATATTCCAATGCAATTTTAAAGAAAAATTTAAATTATTCAACACCCTCAAATATGGCAAAAATAAAATTTATATTAACCACCTTATATCTCCACAAAGCACATACCATACGACTTAAACCAAGGTGTAATTTTTAAAATCAAATAAAAATTTTAAATACCTTTTGTGTGTTCTGCCTCGGTGGGATTAACTTTCAATATCACTCAAAACCAATGCTCAAGAATTTCACTCAATCATACAACCAATGAAACACACCTTACTCACAAACCCTAGCCAAGTGTTTCACACTACTTGCAACAACACACAATATGAATCTCAAACCTTAACTCCAATAATCTTCAATCTCTATCTCAAATTTTATCTAAAAATTCACCAATCATGCATATAAAACCACTCAAATATTTTCAACAATGCTTATCAAAAAATCATTTTCACTCCACCTTATATTTCACAACATTCAATTCAACAACACTCTAATCAAAGGATGATGTGCCCATACCTTTTGTTTTTATGGAGATATGTCTTCAAAACCTATCTCACTCATAATGACTTTTTCTACTATAAAGGTCAGCACAACACTTCTTTATGAGTTAGTAAACCTTCAATATGTATGCCCAAATAAATTCTAAATCACTCTCTTGGTTTCTCAAATATTGCATCAAATCCAATAATAAAACCCTTAAAAATATTTTAGCAAAACATACACACATTCAAAAATTCCTCATACACCTTTTAACTCCCTCTTAACACATTCAAAACATAATCAATAATTCTCTTTCACAATAATTCACTATTACTTCCTTCAAAAATTTAATGCATAGAATAATCAAAATTACTTCCTTATATCTCCCTACTTAAAAATGCATTTTCAAAATAATTATAACCACCATTTAGAAATATTCCAATGCACTTTTAAATAAAAATTTAAATTATTCAACACCCTCAAATATGGCAAAAATAAAATTTATTTTAACCACCTTATATCTCCACAAAGCACATACCATACGACTTAGACCAAGGTGCAATTTTTAAAATCAAATAAAAATTTTAAATACCTTTTCTTTGTTCTTCCTCGGTGGGCTTCAATCCCCTATTGTGCTTTCACCAGTGCCTTAGTCGTGGCCTCACTACCATGTGAGCTAGGAACTCACTTGATATGCTAAAGTGCCTTGTACGTTTTGTTCTTCCTGCTTGGTGGTGAGCAAAAATTCATGTCCCAAAAAAAATTTATTTCTATTCCATAAATTATCAATCCAGTAAGTCCATAAACTTATGAGTGTCACACACAGTATATGCCTGCAGTGTTAGGGAATGAATCTAACTGTACCTTATTCAGTTTGGTGGGGATGTGTAGACATTTTGATTTTAGCCAAACTAAATAACTAAGTGCATACAATTAAACAACTAAATTAAAGTGCTAACAATAAATGTATGAAAATAAAATACGATAAAATAAACAGACACCTAAAAAGCAGAAAAGAAAGCAGTACACTAATCTACAAAAAGCAAATACAAAAATTAAATAGGGGAGGACTACTGTAGGGAGTGGGCCCAAGATCCCATATATAGTCCACCCTGCTAGCTACGTAGAGCTTGCTCAAATAAGAGGAATTGCACTCTTAATAAATTTGACAAGAAGTAAAATAAATCAGCTCCTCTATAAAATTGATCGTTCCTTCTGTCAGGGAAGACCTGTGCATTTATACAATGCACAACCTTCCTCTGTTACAAATTCAGACAAGTCTATTTTAGACTTGTAGTTACAGTATATATGCTGTAAATATTCCAACCAAACAATCTTAACAATCATGCACTAATAATAATAGTCATGCACTAATTTTATCTTTAGGATAAATCAGGTGTATTTTGTTATTATAAAAATAGAATATGTTCAAAAATAATTAATCCATTCGCCCATTTGTCCATATTAGTCACCAATGCAAAATAGATTATTTTCTTGATTTATCACATTGTCTGTTCACACACATTGATTTGCCAGACAACTGCATTGTCTTGTTCACACACATCAATTTTTTGGATAATTGTCACTTTGTTCTGTTCATGAGAAAATAATCCTCACCTTGTAAAGTTGAACTGGCCAATAACTTAATAATAGAGGTGTTTTATTTAGTTTAATAACAATAAATAAAAATGTCTTTTCGATGTATAAAACGCTACCTGCTCTGAACTAGGGTTTCTGGAACTTCAAAAAATCTAGGGCATCAACTAGATTGCAGAAGTGCTTTTGGGGTACGGTAGATCTAAAGGCTAGATTGGTGCCCCAGGAGGGTCTAATGGGGACTTCTCTGGCTCCTTTTCCAAGGAGTAGCAGCTCATACGCAGATTTTTTTAAAGAAAAATCTCCTCCAAAGAATGATGAAGCTCAAAAAATGGCATATAAAATGCTCTTCACGACTGTTGGGAATAGGTCGACAACACATCGTGTGAATGGATGTTTTTTGTAGGCCGAAACTAGGCGAAAAATTGTCATCGAGCCAAGTATGGTTGAAGAATCAGTCATTTATAGAGCTAATCACGATTTAATCTGCAAGTTCATGGGTATACATCCTTCCCTGAATTTTTTGCACTCTTGGATCCGCCAAAAATGGGAGCCTCATAGTGAGTATTCATTGTGGTTTATTAGCAATGGATATTTTATTGTTAGCTTTTCATCTTTGGCCGATAGAAATAGGGGTTTCAAGTCAGAGAAGAAAAATCATGGCCCGACAGGGCTATTTGTTCAACCATGGAGAGTGGGATTCTATTCCCGAGTTGAACCTACTGCTGCCCTAGTATGGATCTGACTATATGCTCTTCCAATGGAATTTTGGAGTGAGAAAGTTTTGGCAAGGATTGGCAATTCTATTGGAAGACATCTGGGTGTTGCTAGAGACACAATTGCAGGGAGCATGGAGATGTATGCAAGAATATGTGTGGAGATGGATCTCAGCCAGCCTTTGCCGGTAGAGATGGAAGTTGAATTGGTAGGACTCTCCTGGATTCAACAACTGGACTATGAGGCCCTACCCTTTAGATGTAGGGTTTGTCACAAACATGGACATTTGGCCCGTTTCTGCCCTAATAATATGAATGCTAAAATGGAGGCCCCTTTAGGAATACCAAACCTGCCTAGAGAGGATAAGGCAACACTTAATAAAGATTCTAATAGCACCGTTCAGGGACAAGAAGCTCAGAGAGAGGGTTTTGAACATCCTAGAAGAAAAACATGAACAAAGAAAAAAGAGGGAAAGGAGCAATCCCATATCAGACCTACCAATAGGTATGAGATATTTAAGTCATTGGTTGACAAAGAGGAACAATTTATGGAGGGCATGGAGGGTAATAAAGAAAATTCTAATATTCTCATGCAACTCCCCCTCTCATATCTTTTCATCATACAACAGGTAGAACTCTATGAGGTATCACAACCAGTGTGTTCAAGGGCTTTAGTAGTGCATAACCAGGAGCAGACAGTATCTCAGGATGTCAGCATGGTAATAGCATAGAAGACCAGGGAAAGGCCAACTTTGGGGATAACCCAAGTAGAAAAAAGATAAAAAAACAAAAATTCTCAAGGAGTAGGTAGAAGATCCAATAAGGAGTTGCTAGCAGTCCAAGGAGAAAAACTGATCACAGGAGGATCGGTGAGGCCAATAGACTCTTATTGCTCTCAGGGTAACCAATGATTATACAATCATGGAATGTGAGGGGTTTAAACAGTAGAACCCATCAATCTGTTGTTCGAAGACTTTTAGAGAATCATAATATTGATTTTTTGCTTTTACAGGAGACTAAGATGTCATTAGATCTTATGTCCAAAATAGTCAATAGAATTTGGAGGGGTGCTGGTCATATGGATGTGGTTGCCCAAGGTGCCTCAGGGGGGATTATTACTTTGTGGAACTCTCTTGAATGGTTTGCAATAGAACATATTTCTTGGAGGGGTGTTCTCACTTCTCTTTTTAGGAATAATGTCACTGCGGAACACGTTTTAATCATAAAATTTTATGGTTCTCAAAACCTCGATGGTCAGAGGTGGCAGTGGAAGGCTGTGCATAACATGTAAACCTCAAGGTAAGATCTAGACTGGATTATAGCAGGGGAATTTAACACTAAATTATATTCTAGAGATTAGGAAGGGGAACACCATTTTTGGACCCAGGGGACCGTTTCATGATTGCCCAAGTCCAGGCTTTGCACTTAGTGGACATTAAATGTCCTGGCATTAACTACACTTGGACTAATAAAATGCGAGAGCCACATAGCAAGAAGGTTAAGCTAGATCATTTTCTAGTTTCAGAGGAGGCATTTGTAAAATGGAATATAAATTTTTAGATTTTAGAAGGCCCAGTTTCAGATCACTGTCCCATTCTGTTGGAAGGCAGGACTAGGATGGGGTAGCATCACAAACCTTTCGGATTTGAGAATTTTTGGCTTCAGAAAGAAGACCTTCGGGAGAAAATTCCACAGTGGTGGGAAGAAGGCCGCCCAGCTTATGGGAGAGCAATTTTCAGAATCCACAAACAACTACAATATGTCAAAACTCAGTTGAAGTATTGGAAGCATGCTAATAAAATAGACTTCCAGGCCCAAAGAGCTCCATTGGTGGCCAGATGGGATGAGGTCCAAAAACAGTTCAAAGAAGGAGTAATTACAGACCAGCTCAAAGCTAAGGATGATGCCCTATGTACAGCGATTGAGGACATTGACAACTAGGAGGAGACCTATTGGAAGCAAAGAGCAAGAACCACCTGGTTATTAGAAGGTGACAGAAATACAAAATTCTTTCATCGGATTGCTTGTGCTCGAAGACAGATGAACAATATGGAGGCCCTTCAAGATAAGAACGGTCATTCCTTTGATACACTTCCAGGTATGCATTCCCATGCTATGGATTATTTTTCTAAGCTTTTTAAGGAAAGTGTGGTACAAGATGTAGAGGCCCAAAATGAAGTTATTTCTGTCATACCTGTTGTTATTTCCGAGGATGAAAATCGGGCCCCCCTCAAACCCATTTATAGAGATGAATTGAAAACTGTGGTCTTTGGAATGAGCACTGGTAAAACTCCAGGTCCAGACGGCTTCCCAATTGAGTTTTTTTAGGCTTTCTAGGACTACTTAGAGGAAGATGTAATGGATGTTGTAGAAGAGTCCAGAGAAAATAAGAGAATGCTTAAAGCTATAAACCACACTTTCATTACCTTAATTCCAAAAGGGGAGGAGGGGGTTCATATTTTAGATTATAGGCCTATTGCCTTATGTAATGTGATGTACAAAATAATCACAAAGGTAATTGTTGAGTGCCTAAAACCTTTTCTTCACAACATTGTCTCCTCTGAGCAAGGGGGTTTTGTTGAGGGACAGTAGATTCCGGATGGGGTGGTTGTGGCCCAGGAAGCAATCCATTCAATGCACACTTCTAGTAATAAAGGGATGTTCATAAAACTAGACATGTCAAAGGCTTATGACAGGGTTGAATGGAGTTTCCTGGCTAAAATGATGGCAGCCTTTGGTTTCTCTCAGGACTAGATAGAGTGGGTCATGAGCTGTGTCTCTATCCCGACTTACTCTGTGCTAATCAAGGGCCTTCCTTCACAACCATTTGGAGCTACTCCAGGACTGCACCAGGGGGATCCATGTTCTCCTTATCTTTTTCTCATTTTGGCTAAAGGTCTTGGCATAATTTTCTTGAGGAGAAGACAGCAAGGTATATTATTGGGTATCAGGGTGGGTGACAAAGTTTTAATGCACCTACAGTTTGTGGATGACACTAGTTTGGTGGGAGTGGCCAGCTTCAAGGAAGCAAGAATGATTAGGGATACTCTTAATGTCTATCTCAAGGCTACTCAATAGGTCATTAATGACAAGAAATCAAAAATGTTTTTTTTAATCTGGAACAAAATCTTCAGAATAGAATTTTAGAAATCCTGGTATTCACAAGGACTTCTCTCCCGGTGGTTTACTTGGGGGTCCCCTTGCACTTTAAGAAGCTGAAATTAGACACATGGAGGAATCTGCTAGAGTATATCAAGGATAAAATTAATCACTGGTCTCACAAGTGGTTAAGTTATGGTGGCAGATTAATGTTCTTACAGTCAGTCATTCAAGCCATGCCAATTTACAAATTCTCTATCCTGGCTACCCCGATTACAATGTGGAAATAGTTGGATAGGATGGCTAGAAAGTTTTTATGGGAAGGAGAAAAGGGAGAGAGAAAGTGGGCCTTAGTGGGCTGGGACAAAGTTACCCAGTCCAAGGTTAAATGAGGTCTAGGTTTGAGAAAATCTAAGTTGAATAATAAAGCTTTGACTGGAAAGCTATACTGGAGATGGATCTCCCAATCCACCTCCTTTTTCAATAGAATCCTAACTAGAAAATACATGGGACAGGCAAACCCAGACAATGTAGCTTGCATCCCCTTGGATGGTACTGGGTCCCTAGTTTGGCAGGCTCTCAAGTTAGGGTCTCAGGTTGTTAAAGATAGCTTATTTTGGAAAGTGGGAAGAGGGGAGAAGGATCATTTCTGGACATATTCTTGGGATCAGTTCCCACCCATCATTGCTAAATTTCAATAATTACATCCAATAAAAGCAGCCATTGAAGCAAAGGGATGGATCCATATTGAAATTTATTTCACAACTACTCAGCTGGGGGAGTGTAAGTTTAAGCAGTTCAAGAAGTTGGATGAGTGGACCATTTCAATCGCTCCGGATTTGACTCCCATCATGACTAAAATTATGACAGAAATATTTCTTATAGTGGGAGACATGGAGGATGAATTAGCTTGGGGCTTTGGGAGTCTTGGTGTCTATACAGTAAAGGACGGATATGACAGCATTCTCCTAGAGCCCTCCCCCTCATACTTTTCAAGTTGAGGACTGGAGGAAAATTTGGCACTCTAAAGGCTGGCCGAAAGTTAACTTGTTTTCCTGGCCGTGCATGCACAATGGAATCCTCACATTTGATAATCTCAGATCAAAAGGTATCATCGGCCCTTCTCAATGTGAACTATGCTACAAGAGCGAGGAAACTGCTGACCATTTGTTGTTTGGTTGCCCTTTCACCCGATAGATTTGGCTGCGTTGGTTTGCATACTTTAAAATTCAAGTAAGTGGTGACCTGAACCAGATGAATATCTAGAAAAAATTGTAGAAAGGTAGATTCAAATCTAAAGCTCTTCATATTGGCTGGGAGCTTGGTTTAAGCTTTATCTGGTGGCAAGTTTGGCTAGAAAGAAATGCCAAAATTTTTAGAGAAACTTTTACTGCTCTAGACGGGGTTTGGTAGACCATTTGGAGCAAGGTTACCGAAACTGTGGCTGTTCATGCTAAGGAGGAAGCTCAAATTGACATTGGAGCTATGGAAGAATGCGTTGAACTGCAAGAGGGATAAGACAGAAATTGTTGGAAACCTCCCCCTGAAGGTTGGATTAAAATCAATACTGATAGAGCTGCAAAAGGTAATCCGGGTAGAGCCAGAATTGGAGTGGTGTGCCGAAACCATGCTGGGACTATGCTCTATTGGGAATTTCAAGTCCTGGGAAGAACAACTAACAATGAAACCGAAGCCATTGCCATCAAGTCTGCTTCTATTTGGGTAGTGAAACATGGCCACCGCAGGATTATTCTTGAATCAGATTCACAAATAATGGTTGGAGCTCTTGAATGCATAAGGAACTTTGATCTAAAAGCTTGGAGTTTGAGGGCTCTTGTTACCCAAATTAAAGAATTATGGAAGGAATTGGAGGACGTGATACCAGTTTATGCGAGTAGAGATTTGAACAAAGCGGCTGAATTTCTAGCTAAGATGGGTGCGGAAAAGGAGGTTGGAGTTTAGTTGCAAAGTGATATGGATATTGAGGATGAGGTGATTAGACAGGGTCTTGAAAGGTCCTTGAGCTAATGACCTTCAAAAAAATAGAGTACGATGGGGGACCCCATGGCAGCTAGTTTTTGGTTCATGAAAATTGGCTTCGGTGTTGTTCTTCCTTTACTATTGTATGACTGTGTCCTCTCGGACCTCGGCTGGGAAGAGGCTCTTCCCACATTGTAATTTATCTATGTCTTAATACAAGTTTTTTTTCAAAATTTCAAAAAAAAAAATAACAATGCATAAAATATCTCCCCCTTATTCTTCACGTGATTTGGTAGCTATCCCAAATTGGTGCATATGATGTGGAGTCAACAATCAACATCGTCCCACTTTCCCACTTGGTAAATCTTGCAAAGTATGGAGGCGTGGAGGCACCTTCTTCATGAGGAAGGTGCCTACCTTTGTTGGGAACCTTCCTTATAAGGAAATCACCCACTTCTGTTGGGCGCCTTCCTTGAAGATTAAGGTGTCTACTTCTGCTGGGCACCTTCCTTTAAGAGGAAGGTGCCTACTTTTGTTGGGCATCTTCCTTGAAGAGGAAGGCCCTTATTCCCATGCCTTAGTCTCTGAAAGCATAAGTATGCCAAGTCCAAGTGGGATGTAGACTGGAAAACACCATATTAGTAGCAAAACCTGCATTTATACACAATTTCCACTAAAAACACCAATCAAGCATAATACTGGATTTTCTATCAATTATATGCATAAGTTATATAAAAATACATCTCACATGCTAATTAAACTAGCAATGATGCCCCTTAAAAATATACATTTTTGGGACTCATCATCCCCCCATGCCTAACATGTGCTATGCCCTCGTGGCACCAAAAGCTAAAGTTATCCCTCTCGTAGGATGACCATACCTGAAGATTGTCACATCCTCGTGAAAATAGCCCTCGGGATAATATATAATTTTTTTCTTCTTTTTTTTCTTTGTTTTTTATTTCATTGGCCTTAAGCATCTTCATTTATTTTTCATCCATGGAGCACTGCTAGGTATTTATTTTTTTCTTAGTGGGCACTGTTATTTTTATTCCCTTGAGCATTGTTGCATCAGCAGAAGTAAAAATACACCATGGTTGACCATCAAACTACGGGAAAACACCAAGACCAGATTACAGTGCTACCATATAATTATTAAAACCGATGGATTGCAAATATTTTATATTCAAAGTGTTGAAGCCAACCACATAAAATATTTTTTGGTTAATTGTTGTCTTCTACACTCCACCATATTGATTTATCATGATGCATCAATGGAGCAAGGCCAAATCTATTCACGCATATGCCATAGTTTTTTTTTTCTTTTGTATATATATATATTTTTAATTATTCCATGGCAATCATTTTTTCATCTGAGGCATGTCATACGGCTGGGATATTTCAACAAAATAATTTATAGGGGCATCTACTAATATTAGCATGGAAATTATTTTTAAAATAACCGTACACATAATTAAAAGAGAAAACCAGTATATATACCTAGGTGGATTTCGTAGAACCTGATATATATGATGCCAGTTGTGCGAAACGTTTCTATATTGCTTGTATGTTGGTCCTCCTAAAGATTTTATATATATCTAGATATTTACCATTCTACCATGAACATAATAGATATTGACTTTTTTTTTCCTTCATCCTCTGCATCAATCCGCAACAACTGAGCTAATGATTTTAAAAATGTAGCATTCTCCTCATCCTCTTCTTGTGGTTTCAGAAGAATATTTTTTTTCTTTTTGTATTATCCTTCGCTTAATTTGGTGATGCCCTCGTCACTAGCAACAGGTCCATCTGCATAGCAATTCTGTAGCCTTCCAAACAATAGGTCCCATACTGAACAACATGTACCCCCATCCAAGGGAGAAGAAAATATCTTATTTGTTTCTTCTTCCAAATGGAAAACGATACTACTGTACTGGACTGATTGTAGGCACTCTCTTCTTGGTGGGTAGTAAATGCATTTTTCGCTTCGCCGCTCTCCTAATTTTAGGGCACAAAATGTCACATTTGTTAGGCCTAGTTTAAGTCGGCTCTGTCTATAGATTATGCTCATGGTTGTGTCCTACAAAAATACACCTAAAAAAATTGGAAAAAAGGATCATGGCCTATACTTGAGGCCCTAGCTCTTAGGATGCCTTTAGATTGCACTCTTCAGACACGATTCCCTACACCTACAAAAGTAGTAAAACTTACTTAAGCAATTTTTATGCTAAGAAGGACATGTTCTATGCGTTTTTTTTTCATTTGGAGGATTCACATTTTTTTTTATCAAGTCACCTCTACTTTATGTCATCAAGGCACCTCGTCACTTATTCCTCTTTTTTTTTTGCTTGTGCCATCGAACCACCCAGGTGCGAGAAATGGATCAAGGCACCCTAGATGTCAAGGCACCTACTTGTTGTGGAAGGCACATTCTTGATGTGGAAGGCACCTTAAATGGATGGCACCTTCGTGATGCAGAAGGTGACTCCAATGTATGGCGTCTTCCTGATGCGAAAGGTGTCTCTAATGTATGGTGCCTTCCTTATAAGGAAGGTGCCTCCAAAGTATGGCATCTTCCTTATGTAGAAGGTGCCTCCAATGTATGCTACCTTATTCATGCGAAAGGTGCTTCCATTGTATGGTGCCTTTTTTATGTGGAATGCGCCTTCTTGATGATCAAGGTGTCTTTCACTTTTTTTTTTTTTTCACGTATCCTTCCTTTTTTTTCTCTCATTTTTTTCTCTCCTTTTTTTTTTTTTTTAATGAATGATAGAATATTCTTCCAAGCTACTGGTATGGTATGGGGTCTCCCCCATGCCAATGTCTAATCCACTCTCACAAATGTGAGGTGAGTGTTAATGGAGATCGTTGACCGTTACTCGAACATTATCTCGACACTCTTCTCTTGCACTTGGTGTAGCATCTCTGACTCTATTTTTCATCTAGGCTATAATAGTCATGCACTTTCCAACAAAATTTTCTCCCAAATTCCACAAGAACCTTGGGCTGGAAGCCTTTTGCTTGATCAGGGTTACTTAGCCTACCTTCAAGTGCCAATGTTTCCAAGGTAAAACTCTGCTAGCTTTCACCTGTAGATTGGATGCTACATGATCAGGTACACGATACAGTTCATATAGTGCTATTACAAACTCCACATATGAATCTCAATTCACGATATCTTCACAGACATCTCCTTATTTTTCTACTTCGCACTTCATGTTGTCATGCAAAACATAAAAGAAAAAATCTAAACTAAAGACGTTAAAATAAAATTCTAACTAACTAATTATTTTTATTTTTTAATTTTTTATTGTTTTACATATTTTTATTACTTCTGGGCTCCTCACTTGCTTTATTTAGCGACTGGTTGGTGATTTCTCATTTCCCTTCTGGACCAAACTGGTCCTAGGGAAAGAGGATACTTTCTTCCAACAAGTAACAAAAATAAAGCTTCTATTTTTTTATTTGTTGCTTTATTTAGCTACCGGTTGGATATTTCTCATTTCCCTTCTATACCAAGCTGGTCCTCGGGAAAGAGGATACTCTCTTCCAACAAGTAGCAAAATAAAACTCTATTTTTCTCTTAACTTGGAGCCTTTTCAGTAGAAGATATATTTTTCTCTTTTTTTTTAAGACAATGTTTATTGTGTTGTTGGTGGCAATGATGAAGGTGGGGTCACCCCCATGCCTATATTTAAACTAGTCTTTCAAAAATCATCTGCTTCATTATCAACTAGTTTAATACGTCATAGCATGAGAAGAGTATTTATCCCATGGCCTCAAAACCAAACTTTCTCAACATAATGGTAAAATGCATAGGCTAGAAAAATGACTACCTGCAGGTTAGCAACTTGGAAAAAACATGGCATAGTAGTATTTAAAAAATGCATGCTAGTTTATGATTCACCAGGTTGCCTTAAGCGCAAGTGAAGAGCTTACTTCATAACAAGATGTTCTTTGAAAATTTTGCTCTGTCATTTTTACTGCTATTAATTTCATCATTAAAAATATTTACTAATATGTTGCAAAAATTTCAAGCCTATAAAAATTTTTATTGTTAAAACTAGGCATAATTTTTCATTGGTTTCTATGTAAAAACACTTCCCTAAAGATTTTCAACTGTCAGGCCTGGGTTGTGCTATTTCGTTTATTTCTTGAAACCATTGAAAATATGAGGAAAATCCTTCAATGCCAGGTTTTTCTAATTTTTCAACAACACGTTTTATTCCTACTTCTACACTTAATTTTGTACATTAGGTTAATTCCCACATTTACCTAAGAAGCTAAAAAATGTAAATAGTTGCCTATGGGATTTGGCTCTGACTATTCCAGCAACTATTTTTGACTTTGTTCTCAAGTCTTCACCAATACTTACCCAAATCTGTCCTCAAGTCCTCTCAAGAACTTGTTCAATATACTCAAACATATGCTCAAAATAACTCACAAGATATGCTCAATAAATATCAAATCTTGCACACAATGCTATCAATTGCTTTGTCTAATATTCAAAGTAATTCCTTTAAATTGAAGCAGTTTAGACATATTGTATTCAAAAAAATTTTAACCTCAAACATATAGAGAATGATGTGCTCTATCAAAAACTCAATATGTTCTACTTAGTTATTAATTATGTCACTTTCACAAATCTGATTTCTAATGTTTGCACATTCACTTTCAATATCACTCAAAACCAATGCTCAAGAATTTTACTCAATCATAGAACCAATGAAACACACCTTACTCACAAACCCTAGCCAAATGTTTCACACCATTTCCAACAACACACAATATGAATCTCAAACCCTAACTCCAATAATCTTCAATCTCTATCTCAAATTTTATCTAAAAATTCACCAATCATGCATATAAAACCACTCAAATATTTTCAACAATGCTTATCAAAAAATCATTTTCACTCCACCTTATATTTCATAACATTCAATTCAACAACACTCTAATCAAAGGATGATGTGCCCATACCTTTTGTTTTTATGGAGATATGTCTTCAAACCTTATCTCACTCATAATGAATTTTTCTACTATAAAGGTTAGCAAAACACTTATTTATGAGTTAGTAAACCTTCAATATGTATGCCCAAATAAATTCTAAATCACTCTCTTGGTTTCTCAAATATTCCATCAAATCCAATAATCAAACCCTTAAAAATATTTTAGCAAAACATACACACATTCAAAAATTCCTCATACACCTTTTAACTCCCTCTTAACACATTCAAAACATAATCAATAATTCTCTTTCACAATAATTCACTATTACTTCCTTCAAAAATTTAATGCATAGAATAATCAAAATTACTTCCTTATATATCCCTACCTAAAAATGCAGTTTCATAATAATTATAACCATCATTTAGAAATATTCCAATGCACTTTTAAATAAAAATTTAAATTATTCAACACCCTCAAATATGGAAAAAATAAAATTTATTTTAACCACCTTATATCTCCACAAAGCACATACCATACGACTTAGACCAAGGTGTAATTTTTAAAATCAAATAAAAAATTTAAATACCTTTTGTGTGTTCTGCCTCGATGGGATTCACTTTCAATATCACTCAAAACCAATGCTCAAGAATTTAACTCAATCATACAACCAATGAAACACACCTTACTCACAAACCCTAGCCAAATGTTTCACACTACTTGCAACAACACACAATATGAATCTCAAACCCTAACTCCAATAATCTTCAATCTCTATCTCAAATTTTATCTAAAAATTCACCAATCATGCATATAAAACCACTCAAATATTTTCAACAGTGCTTATCAAAAAATCATTTTCACTCCACCTTATATTTCACAAAATTCAATTCAACAACACTCTAATAAAAGGATGATGTGCCCATACCTTTTGTTTTTATGGAGATATGTCTTCAAAACCTATCTCACTCATAATGACTTTTTCTACTATAAAGGTTAGCACAACACTTCTTTATGAGTTAGTAAACCTTCAATATGTATGCCCAAATAAATTCTAAATCACTCTCCTGGTTTCTCAAATATTACATCAACTCCAATAATCAAACCCTTAAAAATATTTTAACAAAACATACACACATTCAAAAATTCCTCCTACACCTTTTAACTCCCTCTTAACACATTCAAAACATAATCAATAATTTTGTTTCACAATAATTCACTATTACTTCCTTCAAAAATTTAATTCATAGAATAATCAAAATTACTTCCTTATATCTCCCTACCTAAAAATACAATTTCAAAATAATTATAACCATCATTTAGAAATATTCCAATGCACTTTTAAATAAAAATTTAAATTATTCAACACCCTCAAATATGGCAAAAATAAAATTTATTTTAACCACCTTATATCTCCACAAAGCACATACCATTCGACTTAAACCAATGTGTAATTTTTAAAATCAAATAAAAAATTTAAATACTTTTTGTGTGTTCTACCTCGGTGGGATTCACTTTCAATATCACTCAAAACCAATGCTCAAGAATTTCACTGAATCATACAACCAATGAAACACGCCTTACTCACAAACCCTAGCCAAATGTTTCACACTACTTGCAACAACACACAATATGAATCTCAAACCCTAACTCCAATAATCTTCAATCTCTATCTCAAATTTTATCTAAAAATTCACCAATCATGCATATAAAACCACTCAAATATTTTCAACAATGCTTATCAAAAAATCATTTTCACTCCACCTTATATTTAACAACATTCAATTCAACAACACTCTAATCAAAGGATGATGTGCCTGTTGCAAGTGTGAATAGGGTTTCTACTTAAGTGGCTTAGAAAAATCTAGTTTGTTTTTCTAGTCCTAAGTGTGAAAACTCCAAAATTTGTCGGCAAGTTGTTTTTTTGATTTGTTGGCATAATTTGTATTTTTCCTCCCTCCTATTTTCCCTCCTATATTCTTTCCCCTTATTCCTCCATGCATTTCATTTCCCTTATCTCTCCAACCACCTTATCCCTCCAACGTATTATTCCCTTATCCCTCCATCTTTCCTCTTCCTCTTCCCTATATAAATATTGGTACATATCAGTGTAAGGTTGATGAGTGCAATTTAATAATAATTATTTGTCTACTGCGTTAATTATTTTTATTTAAATTTTTGTTTGTTTGTGCTGCGTCAAATTTTGCACTCGGTCGATCACTGGTATCAGAGCCGAGGTGAAGCCAGTCGGGCATGATTCTCGAGGCAAGTGTCAGACACGAAGGTCGAGGCAAATCATGAGCAGGTTTGGGCACAGATTTTGAGATGGATCATGCTCAAGATCGACACATGAATCAAAGTAAAATGTGGCAATGGCACACAGATCGAGGTGAAATTGAGGCTACAAGTGGAGGTTGACACAGCTGACATGGCAGCCCGTGGATCAAGGTAGAGAGGCTGACGTGGCACGACTTGTGAGTTGACAGAGGACACATGGCACGGCTGACGTGGTGGTAGGTGACGTGGTGGAAATTGGTTGGTTGAAAAGGTCCACATGGCAGTTGTTTATTGGCTGCGTTTGCGGCAAAAGAGCGGGATCTGACTGCCCGAAGGCAGTCGAATAACCCTGTGCACCTTCAGGTATAAAAATCCCACCTGCGTCCTTCGCCCATTGCATGTGGGATAATAATTTTTTTTTTTTAAGTTTCCGCCGTGTTTTTTAAGTCTCGTCTCGCCTTTGAGACACGTCCGAGGGACGTAGCCCAGCGGACAAGCCTGTTCGCTCGCAGGGAGAAGACCCGGGGTAGAAATCCACCAGGAGTTGAGAAAAGATTTTTTTTTTTTTTGTTTGCTTATCGCCATCGCCGAGGTTAAAAGGGAGGAAGTCCCATTTGTTTCCAGCAGAGCCGTGTGGTGCAGCGGCTAAGTCCGCCCGCCAGTGTTTGGGAGGTCGCGGGTTCGAAGTCGCACACGTGAAAAAGGTAATTTTTTTTTTTTAAGTTTTAAAGGTTTTTAATTTTTTTTAAAGTTTTTTAAATTATTTAATAATTTAAATTATATTTTTTTAAATTATCTTTTTAATAATTTATTTAAAAGGTAATTTAAAAAATATAAAAAATTTATTAAATTTTTTTTAAAGACTTTATAAAAATTTAAAAAAAAAACCTTGTTTGAAGAGCATTTGTGAAAAAGGAGAAATAATGTGCCCTTGAAATGTTAGATGATCTGGTCAATGGGGTGTTATAATGCACTTCTCTCGATTTTGAGAAGAGAGACACCGAAATCCTTTGATGAAAGGGTTCAATGATCAAGTCTCCATACAGTCTTTTGTTAGCTGGGAAATTAGGTGATTGATCATCTGAGGAAACCGAATTCAGGGTATGAGGGAGATTTTGAAGACATCTTCAGAAAAAGGATTGAAGAGTTTGAGACCATGGAAGTTGTACCAGAGGTACAAGCAAGTTCCAGTTATACACCTGGTGTACTGGTAGCAGAATCAAGTGAGAGCTATTCACCACGCTCTCCTGAACCAGAAGCAGCAAAAGAAGAAGAAGACGAAGAAGAAGAAGCAGAAGAAGAAGAAGATCCAGAGGAAGTGGATCCTAAAGAACCTGAGGTCATAGTCATCAACAGTAGTTCCTAAGCAGAATTTGAATGTTCTAAAAAGGCGAGATTTGATTTGAATCATTAATCTCTTTGTACTGCTTTATATTGCTTGTTTGCTTCAAATAAAGTTTGTTTTCGAAAATGCCGTCCAATACTAGTCTACTGATTCCTAAATTCAATGGAGGATATTATGAGTATTGGTCAATTAAAATGAAAACCCTTTTGATAGGAAAAGGTTTATGGGATGTAGTCGAAGAGGGCTACACTGAACCTACTACTGCTGAATGGGCAGCTTTCACTAATGCTGATAAAAAGGCTAAAAAGGAAGCTCAAAAAAACAATGCTTTCGCCCTTTATCACATACATGCTGCCCTAGATAAAAGTATCTTCCCTAGGGGAGATTACTACGTGCGAGTGAAAGTCGTATTTGATAAAATGGTCACACTAGGGGAAGATATGAAGCCAGAGGTTATGGTGAAGAAAGTGTTGAGAACACTACTTCCTAAGTGGAATTCAGTTGCAATAATTATTGAAGAATCCAAAGACTTAACCTCGTTGTCTTTTGATGCCCTAACTGGTTCAATTCTATCACATGAAGAGAGGTTACAGGAAACTCCTACCACCAGTTATGGAGGAGATGATAAAGCTTTTGCCTCACATGAAGGAAGAGGTAGAGGCCATGGCAGAGGACAACAAAGAGGTAGAGGGAGGAATAATCAAAGAGGAGGAACTCCTAACAGAGGAGGATCATCCAACAGAGGAGGAAATCAGAATAGAGGAGGACAGCGACAAAATAGAGGGAAACAATCAAGCAAACAAAAAGTAGGATATAAATCAAAACAAGTTTGCTACAATTGTGGCAACCCTGGTCATTATGCTTGAGATTGTTGGTCAAATTCTTTGCAAGGAAGCAACAACAACCAGAGCAATCAGTTTGGAAATTTTGGAGAAGAGGAAGAGTCCACAAATCTCTTTATTTCTTATGGCAAGACAGAGCAAAATATGAATGATACATGGATTTTGGACACTGGGTGTTCAAATCACATGAGTGGCAAAGAATAACTCTTTTTTTACTTTAGACTCCTCATACAAATCTAGCATCCGATTGGGAGATGACAAATAATTGGCAGTTGAAGGCATTGGAGCCATGGAGGTTCCAACGAAAGAAGGCATCAAGCAAGTAAGTGATATCTATTACACACCCCATCTTCAACACAATCTTTTAAGTGTTGGTCAAATGCTCGAAAATAATTACAAGTTGATTTTTGATGAGGGTAAATGCACCATTTTTGATAAGAACAATAGTAATAGAATCATTACACAAGTTCCAATGTCAAAGAATAGATTATTCCCTTTAAAGTTTGGCCAGCCAGGGGGATATAAGTTATTAAATGTTGCTATTACCAATCCAAGTGTCCTATGGCACTTGAGATATGGTCATTTGAATTCAGCAAGTTTGAAAATGCTAACTTCATAAGCAATGGTAACTGGACTTCCCAAAATTCAAGATAGTAAGGAAGTCTGTGAAGGGTGTGCCTTGGGCAAGCATGCCAGATCAAAATTTCCTCATGGACAAGCATGGCGGGCCAGCTATCCACTCTAGTTAGTGCATTCAGATATCTATGGTCCGATGCAGACCAAGAGTCTAGGTAACCTCTCTTACTTCCTACTTTTTATTGATGATTGCACAAGAATGTGTTGGATATATTTTTTGAAGCATAAGGATGAAGCATTTGAATGCTTTGTTGATTTTAAAGCAAAAGTTGAAAGTGAGAGTGGATATTCTGTAAAATGTCTTAGATCAGATAAAGGAGGAGAATACTCCTCTAATCAGTTTTTGAATTTTTGTAGACATCATGGCATCAAGGGGTAGTTCACAATTGCCTACACTCCACAAAAAAATGGTGTAGTAGAAAGGAAGAATCGCACCATTATGGAGATGGCAAGATCAATGCTTCAGACAAAGCATTTGAGTAATTCATATTGGGGAGATGCAACAAGGACTAGTGTTCACATCTTGAATAGAAGTCCTACTTCAAGTTTGAAAGGGAAGACACCTTACCAAGCCTGGTATGGTAAGAAACCAAATGTGAAGTATTTCAGAGTATTTGGTTCATTGGCATATGCTCACATTCTTGATGAGCTAAGAAAGAAGCTTGATCCAAAGAATCAGGCATGCATTTTTGTAGGATAATGTGAAAACACAAAAGGTTATAGAATTTACAATCCTATGACTCGAAAGATAGTAATTTCAAGGGATGTGATTTTTGATGAAGGGGGAGAATGGGGTAAGCCCCAAATATTCACTGATGTTGAAGCCACTGATATAGTTGCTCAGCAGGTGCAACTGCAGATACCATAGAAAGGAAAGTAGTCTCCTCCCACACATCCTCCAAGTCCATATTCTGATTCAACTTCTTCACCAAGTCCTTCTCCATAGCGATCAGTAAGTTCCTCACCAATGGACATTGATTCTCCATCCAAAGGTAAGAGAACTTTACAGTATCATCCATCATCTCAGATGTTGGATAAAATTTTTTCAAGAAGATACACTAGGAGTCAAGCTAGTGAAATGGAATCTGTTTTACACAGATTAGAAAGTATGCACTTGTATGGTGATGATGACTCCCAGCAGGAACCTAGGGGAGATCAAGTTAACTATGCTTTGTTAACTAATGCATAGCTTGAACCTTCTAGCTATGAGAAGGCATGTACTCATAAAATATGGCAAGATGCCATGAAAGAGGAGATAACCTCTATAAAAAATGACACTTGGGAGCTCGTGAAGCTTCCTAAAGGAAAGAAATGTGTTGGATGTAAGTGGGTCTACAAGACCAATTTTAATGCTTATGGAAGCATTGAGAGGCACAAGGCAAGATTAGTAGCAAAGGGTTTTACTCAAAAATATGGAATTGATTATGAAGAGACTATCAGAACAGTTCTTGCCTTAGCTGCACACAAAGGATGGAAAGTCCAACACATGGATGTAAAGAGTGCATTTCTCGATGGTTACTTGACAGAAGAAGTGTACGCTGAGCAACCACAGGGATTTTAAGAGCAAGGTAAGGAACACCTTTTTTATAGATTGAAGAAGGCACTCTATGGTCTTAAACAGGCACCAAGAGCTTGGTACTCACGCATTTATGGGTAATTCAAAGATTATGGGTTCACCAAGAGCAAAAATGAACCCACACTCTACTACCTAAAGCAAGGTAATGACATCCTCATAGTTTTCTTGTATGTGGATGATCTCATTTTTATGGGTAGTAATGAAACAATGAATATGGAGTTCAAAAACTCCATGATGATGCAGTTTGATATGAAGGATCTTGGCTTAATGCACTACTACATTGGAATGGAGGTTCATCAGTCAGATACAAGGATCTTCATCTGTCAACATAAGTATGCTCAGGATATGATCAAGAAGTTTGCTATGGAACATTGCAAACCATTTGCAACTCCAGTTGGACATGGGATCCAATTAAGCAAAGATGATGGAGCACCAAAAGTTGATGTGACCACTTTCAAAAGCATGGTTGGGAGTTTGATGTTTCTCGCCAACACCAGACCAGATATTCAGTATGTTGTATCTCTTGTTTCTAGATTTATGTCTAACCCATCTGAGCTGCATTTGCAGGCATCTAAAAGAATTTTGAGATATGTGAAAGGTACATTGGATTTTGGAATCCAGTACCATAAATGTGACACTATAAAGCTTGTAGGCTTCAGCGATAGTGATTGGGGTAGCAATATTGATGATAGGAAGTCAACATAAGGAATCTGTTTTAGTCTTGGATTAGGAATAATAACTTGGAGTTCCAAAAATCAGACAGTAGTAGCGCTATCTTCAACAGAAGCTGAGTATATAGCAGTTACTTATGCAAGTACTCAAGCCTTATGGCTAAGAAAAGTACTAGAAGAGATTGGAGAATATCAAAGTGGTCCGACCAAAGTCTACTGCGACAACATCAGTGCCATTTAGTTGGCATATAATCCTATCCACCATAGCAGAATGAAGCATTTTGATATGAAGTATCACTTCATCAGAGATATGGTGGAACATGAAATTGTTGAGCTTCAATACTGTCACACTTTGGAGAACGTCGCAGACATCTTCACCAAAGCAATGACTAAAGCTCATTTTATAAAGCCGAGAGACTATATTGTCAGTCCTCTCAACTTTAAGGGGGAGAATGTTGCAATTGTGAATAGGGTTTCTACTTAAGTGGCTTAGAAAAATCTAGTTTGTTTTTCTAGTCCTAAGTGTGAAAACTCCAAAAAATTTCGGCAAGTTGTTTTTTCGATTTGTTGGCATAATTTGTATTTTTTCTCCCTCCTATTTTCCCTCCTATATTCTTTCCCCTTATTCCTCCACGCATTTCATTTCCCTTATCTCTCCAACCACCTTATCCCTCCAATGTATTATTCCCTTATCCCTCCATATTTCCTCTTCCTCTTCCCTATATAAATATTGGAACATATCAGTGTAAGGTTGATGAGTGCAATTTAATAATAATTATTTGTTCGCTGCATTAATTATTTTTATTTAAATTTTTGTTTTTTTCATGCTGCGTCAAAGTTTGCACCCGGTCGATCAGTGCCCATACCTTTTGTTTTTATGGAGATATGTCTTCAAAACCTATCTCACTCATAATGAATTTTTCTACTATAAAGGTTAGCACAACACTTCTTTATGAGTTAGTAAACCTTCAATATGTATGCCCAAATAAATTCTAAATCACTCTCTTGGTTTCTCAAATATTGCATCAACTCCAATAATCAAACGCTTAAAAATATTTTAGCAAAACATACACACATTCAAAAATTCCTCATACACCTTTTAACTCCCTCTTAACACATTCAAAACATAATCAATAATTCTCTTTCACAATAATTCACTATTACTTCCTTCAAAAATTTAATGCATAGAATAATCAAAATTACTTCCTTATATCTCCCTACTTAAAAATGCATTTTCAAAATAATTATAACCACCATTTAGAAATATTCCAATGCACTTTTAAATAAATATTTAAATTATTCAACACCCTCAAATATGGAAAAAATAAAATTTATTTTAACCACCTTATATCTCCACAAAGCACATACCATACAACTTAGACCAAGGTGCAATTTTTAAAATCAAATAAAAAATTAAATACCTTTTGTGTGTTATTCCTCAGTGGAGTATTGTGCTTTCACCAGTGCCTTAGCCGTGGCCTCACTGCCATGTGATCTAGGAACTCACTTAATATGCTAAAATGTCTCGTACATTTTGTTCTTACTACTTGGTGGTGAGCAAAAATTCATGTCCCGAAAAAAATTTATTTCTCTTCCATAAATTATCAATCCAGTAAGTCCGTAAACTTATGAGTGTCACACACAGTATATGCCTACAGTGTTAGGGAATGAATCTGACTGTACCTTATTAAGTTTTATGGGGGATGTGTATACATTTTGATTTCAGACAAACTAAATAACTAAGTGCATAAAATTAAACAACTAAATTAAAGTGCTAAAAATAAATGTATGGAAATAAAATACGATAAAATAAACACACACCTAAAAAGCAGAAAAGAAAGCAGTACACTAATCTACAAAAAGCAAATACAAAAATTAAATAGGGGAGGACTACTACAGGGAGTGGGCCCAAGCTCCCATAGATAGTCCGCCTGACTAGCTACGTAGAGCTTGCTCAAATAAGAGGAATTGCACTCTTAATAAATTTGACAAGAAGTAAAATAAATCAGATCCTCTATAAAATTGATCGTTCCTTCTATCAGGGAAGAGCTATGCATTTATACAATGCACAACATTCCTCTATTACAAATTCAGACAAGTCTATTTTAGACTTGCAGTTATAGTAGATATGCTATAAATATTCCAACCAAACAATCTTAACAATCATGCACTAATAATAATAGTTACGCACTAATTTTATCTAAAGGATAAATCAGGTGTATTTTGTTTTTATAAAAATAGAATATGTTCAGAAATAATTAATCCATTCGCGTGTTTGTCCATCTTAGTCACCAATGCAAAATAGATTATTTTCTTGATTTATCACATTGTTTTTTCACACACAGATTTTCCAGATAACTGCATTGTCTAGTTCACACACATGGATTTTTTGCATAATTATTGCTTTGTTCTATTCATGAGAAAATAATCCTCGCCTTGAAAAGTTGAACTGGCCAATAATTTAATAATAGAGGTGTTTTATTTAGTTTAATAACAATGCATAAAATATCTCCCCCTTATTCTTCACGTGATTTGGTAGTTATCCCAACTTGGTGCATATGACGTGGAGTCAACAATCAACATGGTCCCACTTTCCCACTTTAAATGTTGCAAATTATGGAGGCATGGAGGCACCTTCTTCATGAGGAAGGTGCCTACCTTTATTGGGAACCTTCCTTATAAGGAAAGTGCCTACTTCTATTGGGCGCCTTCCTTGAAGAGGAAGGTGCCTACTTCTGCTGGGCACCTTCCTTTAAGAGGAAGATGCCTACTTCTGCTGGGTATCTTCCTTGAAGAGGAAGGCCCTTACTCCCATGCCTTAGTCTTTGAAAGCAGAAGTATGCCAAGTCCAAGTGAATGTAGACTAGAAAACACCATATTAGTAGCAAAACCTACATTTATACACAATTTCCACTAAAAACACCAATCAAGCATAATACTGGATTTTCTATCAATTATATGCATAAGTTATATAAAAATACATCTCACATGCTAATTAAACCAGCAATAATGCCCCTTAAAAATATACATTTTTGGGACTCATCATCCCCCCATGCCTAACATGTGCCATGCCCTCGTGGCACCAAAAGCTAAAGTTATCCCTCTCGTAGGATGACCATACCTGAAGATTGTCACATCCTCGTGAAAACAGCCCTCGGGATAATATATATATTTTTTCTTCTTTTTTTTCTTTGTTTTTTTATTTCATTGGCCTTAAGCATCTCCATTTTTTTTTCATCCATGGAGCACTGCTAGGTATTTATTTTTTTCTTAGTGGGCACTATTATTTTTATTCCCTTGAGCATTGTTGCATCAACAGAAGTAAAAATACACCATGGTTGACCATCAAACTACGGTAAAACACCAAGACCAGATTACAATGCTACCATATAATTATTAAAACTGATGGATTGCAAATCTGTTAAAGTCAAAGTGTTGAAGCCAGCCACATAAAATATTTTTTGGTTCATTGTTGTATTCTACACTCCACCATATTGATTTCTCATGATGCAACAATGGAGCAAGGCCAAATCTATTCGTGCATATGCCATAGTTTTTTTTTTTTCTTTTGTATATATATATATTTTAAATTATTCCATGGCAATCATTTTTTCATCTGAGGCATGTCATATGGTTGGGATATTTGAACAAAATAATTTATAGGGGCATCTACTGATATTAACATGGAAATTATTTTTAAAATAACCGTACACATAATTAAAAGAAAAAATCAGTATATATACCTGGGTGGATTTCGTAGAACCTGTTATATATGATGCCAGTTGTGAGAAATGTTTCCATATTGCCCTGTACGTTGGTCCTCCTAGAGATTTTATTTATATATATATATATTTACCGTTCTACCATGAACATAATAGATATTGAATTTTTTTTTTTCATCCTCTGCGTCAATCCACAACAACTGAGCTAATGATTTTAAAAATGTAGCATTCTCCTCATCCTCTTCTTGTGGTTTCAGAAGAATATTTTTTTTCTTTTTGTATTATCCTTCGCTTAATTTGGTGATGCCCTCCTCACCAGCAACAGGTCCATCTGCATAGCAATTCTGCAACCTTCTAAACAATAAGTCCCATATTGAACAACATGTACCCCCATCCAAGGGAGAAGAAAATCTCTTATTGGTATCTTCTTCCAAATGGAAAAAGATACTACTATACTAGACTGATTGTAGGAACTCTCTTATTGGTGGGTAGTAAATGCATTTTTTGCTTCATCACTCTCCTAATTGCAGGGCACAAAATGTCACATATGTTAGGCCTAGTTTAAGTCGGCTCTGCCTACAGATTATGCTCATGGTTGTGTCCTACAAAAATACACCTAAAAAAACTAGAAAACAAGGATCATGGCCTATACTTGAGGCCCTAGCTCTTAGGATACCTTTAGATTGCACTCTTCAGACACGATTCCCTGCACCTACGAAACTAGTAAAACTTTTGAAAGCAATTTTATGCTAAGCAGGACATGTTCTATGAGTTTTTTTTTTCATTTGGAGGATTCACATTTTTTTTATCAAGGCACCTCTTCTTTATGCCATCAAGGCACCTCGTCACTTATTCCTCTCTTTTTTTTTCTTGTGCCATCGAACCACCCAGGTGCGAGAAATGGATCAAGGCACCCTAGATGTCAAGGCACCTACTTGTTGTGGAAGGCACATTCTTGATGTGGAAGGTGCCTTAAATGGATGGCACCTTCCTGATGTAGAAGGTGCCTCTAATGTATGACGTCTTCCTGATGCGAAAGGCATCTCTAATTTATGGTGCCTTCCTTATAAGGAAGGCACCTCCAAAGTTTGGCATCTTCCTTATGCAGAAGGTGCCTCCAATGTATGGTGCCTTCTTCATATGGAAGGCACCTCCATTGTATGGTGCCTTCTTTATGTGGAATGCACCTTCTTGATGATCAAGGTGTCTTTCACTTCTTTCCTTTTTTTCACGTATCCTTCCTTTTTTTTCTCTCATTTTTTTCTCATTTTTTTTCTCTTTTTTTTTTTTTTTTTTAACGAATGACTAAATATTCGTCCAATCTACTGGTATTGTATGGGGTCTCCCCCATGCCAATGTCTAATCCACTCTCACAAATGTGAGATGAGTGTTAATGGAGATCGTTGACCGTTAATCGAAAATTATCTCGACACTCTTTTCTTGCACTTGGTGTAGCATCTCTGACTCTATTTGTCATCCAGGCTATAATAGTCATGCAGTTTCTAACAAAATTTTCTCCCAAATTGCACAAGAACCTTGGGCTGGAAGCCTTTTGCTTGATCAGGGTTACTTAGCCTGCCTTCAAGTGCCAATGTTTCCAAGGTAAAACTCTGCTAGCTTTCACCTATTAGATTGGATGCTACACGATCAGGTACATAAGACAGCTCATATAGTGCTATTACAAACTCCACATATGAATCTCAATTCATGAGATCTTCACAGACACCTCCTTATTTGTCTACTTCACACTTCACGTTGTCATGCAACACATAAAAGAAAAAATTTAAACTAAAGACGTTAAAATAAAATTCTAACTAACTAATTATTTTTATTTTTATTTTTATTTTTTAATTTTTTATTGTTTTTCATATTTTTATTACTTTTGGGCTGCTCACTTGATTTATATAGCGAATGGTTGGATATTTCTCATTTCCATTTTGGAACAAACTGGTCCTAGGGAAAGAGGATACTTTCTTCCAACAAGTAACAAAAATAAAGCTTCTATTTTTTTATTTGTTGCTTTATTTAGCTACCGGTTGGATATTTCTCATTTCCCTTCTGGACCAAGCTGGTCCTCGGGAAAGAGGATACTCTCTTCCAACAAGTAGCAAAATAAAACTCTATTTTTCTCTTAACTTGGAGCCTTTTCAGTAGAAGATATATCTATATATATATATATATATATATATATATAGATAATGTTTATTGTGTTGTTGGTGGCAATGATGAAGGTGGGGTCTCCCCCATGCCTATATTTAAACTAGTCTTTCAAAAATCATCTGCTTCATTATCAACTAGTTTAATATGTCATAGCATGAGAAGAGCATTTTATCCCATGGCCTCAAAACCAAACTTTATCAATATAAAAAATGCATAGGCTAGAAAAATGACTACCTGCAGGTTAGCAACTTGGAAAAAACATGGCATAGTAGTATTTAAAAATGCATGCTAGTTTATGATTCACCAGGTTGCCTTAAGTGCAAGTGAGGAAAATTTTTCTTTGTCATTTTTACTGCTATTAATTTCATCATTAAAAATATTTACTAATATGTTGCAAAAATTTCAAGCCTATAAAAATTTTTATCATTAAAACTAGGCATAATTTTCAATGGTTTCTATGTAAAAACACTTCCCTAAAGATTTTCAACTGTCAGACCTGGGTTGTGCTATTTCATTTATTTCTTGAAACCATTGAAAATATGAGGAAAATCCTTCAATGCTAGGTTTTTCTAATTTTTCAACAACACATTTTATTCCTACTTCTACACTTAATTTGGTACATTTGGTTCATTCCCACATTTACCTAAGAAACTAAAAAATGTAAATAGTTGCCTATGGGATTTGGCTTTGACTATTCCAACAACTATTTTTGGCCTTATAAAAATGCCCTTGGTGGACTCACACTTCTCAGGTAAAAATATCTACAAGTATTTTTAAATGGCTTTTTATCTGACTTGTAAATCTTAACACTACAAATTAGACACTCCCCGACAACGGTGCCAAAATGGTGAGTAAAAATTCATGTCCTCAAAAACATTTATTTCTCTTTCGTAAATTATCAACCCGGTAAGTCCGTAATCTTATGATTATCATGCACAGTATAGCCTACAGTGTTTGGGAATGAATCTGACTGTACCTTATTCAGTTTGGTGGAGTATGTGTATGCATTTTGATTTCAACCAAACTAAATAACTAAGTGCAAAAAATTAAACAACTAAATTAAAGTTTTGAAAATAAACGTATGAAAATAAAATGCGATAAAATAAACACACACCTAAAAAGAAGGAAATAAAGTAGTAAACTAATATACAGAAAGAAAATACATAAATTAAATAAGGGATGACTACTGCAGGGAGTGGGCCCAAGCTCCCGCAGATAGTTTGCCTAGCTAGCTACATAAAGCTTGCTCAAATAAGAGGAATTGCACTCTTTATAAATTTGACAAGAAGTAAAATAAATCAGCTCCTCTGTAAAATTTATCATTCCTTCTGTCAGGGAAGACCTATGCATTTATACAATGCACAACCTTCCTCTGTTACAAATTTAGGTAAGTCTATTTTAGACTTGTAGTTACAGTAGATATGTTGTAAACATTCCAGCCAAACAATATTAACAATTATGCACTAATAATAACAGTCATGCACTAATTTTATCTGTAGGAAAAATCAGGCATATTTTGTTATTATCAGAATAGAATATGTTCAAAAATAATTAATCCATTTGTCTCTTTGTCCATCTGAGTCACCAATGCAAAATATATTATTTTCCTGATTTGTCACATTGGTTGTTCACGCACATTGATTTTCCATATAACTGCATTGTCTTGTTCACGCACATCGATTTATCAGATAATTGTCACTCTGTTTTGTTCATGAGAAAATAATCCTCACCTTGCAAAGTTGAACTGTCCAATCACTTAATAATAGAGGTGCTTTATTTAGTTTAATAACAATGCATAAAATATCTCCCCCTTATTCTTCATGTGATTTGGTAGCTATCCCAAATTGGTGCATATGGCATGGAGTCAACAATCAACATGGTCCCACTTGCCTGCTTGGTCAATATTGCAAAGTATGGAGGCATGGAGGCACCTTCTTCATGAGGAAGGCACCTACCTTTTTTGGGTGCCTTCCTTATAAATAAGGTGCCTACTTCTACTGCTAGGCACCTTCCTTGAAGAGAAAGGTGCCTACTTTTACTAGGTACCTTCCTTGAAGAGGAAGGCCCTTATCCCCATGCCTTAGTCTCTGAAAGCAGAAGTATGCCAGGTCCAAGTGGATGTATACTGGAAAATACCATATTAGTAGCAAAACCTACATTTATACACAATTCCCACTAAAAACACCAATCAAGCATAATACTGGATTTTCTATCAATTATATGCATAAGTTATGTAAAAATACATATCACATGCTAATTAAACCAACAATAATGCCCCTTAAAAATGTATATTTTTGGGACTCATCACATAGCATCAAAACCAAAAATAAAAAACCTTTCTCACCTTTGCTACTACCAGGACTAGAACATGAGATCTCCATTCACCCATCAATTTACGCTGCCAAGTATTTCCACTAGCCCAACCATGTGGTTGGTGATAAGGGCTTGAGCCCTTGTCATTTTATCCTTCCGTGATTTCTACCACTTTTAAAAATTAAGTCTTTTGTCCTCTTGCGCTCATGAATTCGCATCAACCACTTATCAATACATGCACATGCAATATTTTGGAGACTTGAATTAATGCCACAAACCTTATGGTATAAATACCATACACCTTTTTCTCGAATGTTAGCTAGGGGAAAATAACTTTAATGTTTTTGCACCCAACCCTAACTTAGGGTTTTAATTAATTTATTTTATAAATTAATTTATAATATAAATATTATAAATAATTTATAAAAAACTTTAGGCATTATTTTTAACACTTAATATTATAATAATGAATATTATAATATTATTTCCTTTGGGCCTAGGTATTTTATTTTTTTAACCTTAGGCCTTATCTTAACCACCTTTAATATTATAATAATAAATATTATAATATTATTTCCTTTGGGCCTAGGTATCTCCTTCCTTAAGGGTATTTAGACAACCTTTTGACCAATCATGTGAAGCTTTAAACCAAATATATTGGGCTTAAAATATAAATATTTTAACTCTCCTTTTATCAAATCCTTGCACTGAATTTTGACATCAATGACACTGACTCTTGACATCAATGAAAAAATAACTACTCAAAATTTCCAATAAACTAGAGGCCAAATAGTAGTCTATTTGCATTAATATTCAATGTCCATCCTTACATATGAATTGTAAATGCCTAAGAGCCAACCAATATTCATTCTACATCCTTGTATATATAGGAATTTTACAATCACATTATTATCGAAATATATCATTATTATAGGTATGAAATGTTATTATATCAGTGGGGGTGCCAACTAACTAGACCATTGGGAAGTATGGTCATCCCAACTACCTCATCATGGCCTATTGACTTGGTCAAAATTTTTACTGTGCCAGGTTGTGTTGAGCATGTTGCTTGCATTTGGTTTGTCACTTTTCACTGATCATTTCTAGTTGAGCTGCCCTATCACCTGTATGATGCTATGAGGAAAACCACCTTAATGATATTATTCTAATAGATGATCTTATCCTCCAAGTGTCCTAAGATGTTATCAATCCCCATGCAAGTTATCTAGGATTGAATTTGATTAGGTGGACTACCTTGCTTATGAATTATGGAGTCATGATATCATAAATTCATGATCTTGAAGGACTTCGATTAGGTAGAGGGACTTCATTGACATCAACACATGTTTCTCTCACTATTTGGCAACCTCTGATATTACGTCGAGTATTTGATACCCATCCAAGCATTGACTAGGAAAAAATATTTTGGGCCTCCAAAATTAGATCTTAGCAATAGGTCGAGGAATTGGTATTATTTCAGGTTCCAGTCAAGTGCAAATCATCCAATATATTCTAGACTCCACCTTTTTTGACCTACAATTTTTGGGTTAATAGTTGGCTATCTTTCAGGTCCCTATTGGGTGTAAATATTTTGATGGCGTCATTTCTCTATGGATTGAGCATTTGGTATCTTGTTGGCAATGATTCTTCTGATATTTTTGAGACTTGGTCATTTATTTGTATGTGCTAGAACTTTTATATAGCCAGGGATCTAGCTGGGTGAAAAACCTCCCATCTCACCTTGATAGATTAGACATTTAGGACCTCATCTAGCTTCAATCAAGTGCAATTATTCTAGCCACTACAAGATTTCTAGTTTGACCGAACCCTTCTTGAACCTTGGTGGAAGACAAAACTTTTGGGCTCTCTTGGACTTGGTAGATTTGAACTCCTTGGTTAGGTTGGGTCTTTAGGACATATATGGACTATGGTTAGGTGTAAAATTCTTGACCATCTTTAGAATTAGCAAATTTTGCATTGGGTATTTCTATATTACACAATTCATTTATCTTCAATACTTTCTTACCAAAGTGCATGTGGGTAGTGGTCCAAAAACACCCACATTCTTGGTGGCTCCTAGGGGTTTTTTATTTAGAAAAAAATGGAGGACCAAAATTAATGCTGCTTGCAACTAAGGGATTTCATATTATGTATTTGATATCACATATCCTTATTGCTTTTCTATTGCTCCCTTGGTAGTTGTGCTACGTGTATCACCATTCCATTGGGCTTCAAATTCATTAATTTTGGAAGTATTGTAGACTATATCCATACAAAAAATATGATATAGGATGAGGAACTCTATTTTCATTATTAATCGATGGTAAGTACTCTTGTGATCCTCCCTCTTGTTTGGGTTCATTTTGAGAAGTTGCTTCAGATGATTCTCCCTAACATGAAACTATATTGGAAGGAATGATGATTTGAAGTTGGTGACACATGGTTCCACATATTCATGGAAGGATCTAGGATTCCTCTGAGTTCAGAGACAACTATTCTTAACCTACAAATGTGGTCATAGTGAGGATCACTATACTTTTTAAGAAAACATTCAACCTTTGCTAAGATTTGGGTAAGTTTATATAATAGTGCAAAGGCTTTGTTTACATCCAATGGTTTCAAATTTAAATTAATCTCACATTCATCGTGGATGTATTCTTCAAACCATTGTTTGAGAACATCTACTTTGAAAAATTACGATCTTCATTCTAGAAGCTTGGTGCACCCTGAGCCTTAAGGCTACTTGCAATATTATTCATTTTTGTAGCCTCCTTCCTTATGATTGCCAACTCTTCTCATATCAGGTCCATGAGATCAGTAATTTGGAAAATTTGGTGAACCTTGAATATCCAATTTTTGATATCCTTATTAGATTATTTGTTCATCTCAAGGAATTTATTATGATATCTAAGAACTTCCTGAACTTTTGTGTTTCCTAAAATTTGGTTGTAAGGATGTGATCTACCCTTGTCATTTCCCTTATGGCTTATGCAAACATAGTGCCAATTCGTTGTAGCTTTTTGTAGAAATAAGGAAAGGCTATCATAGTTGTCCCTTTTACCTATTCCTAGTAGCAAACCCAAATTTTCTTTAACCAATATCTAGAAACTATTGAGGTGAGTGTCTTGGCATTTTTCTATTCTAGATCATTACTCACCATGAGTAGGGCATTTTGTTGCTCCACTTGCTTATACCTTAGCTCACAGATGGTTGTATTCTGCTACTCCCTCTCTTATTGTAGCTTCTATAGCTCAACCTTTAACTGGTTAACTTGCTCATATTTCAACTGCAGCTCTTTTTTGGAAGGGTATTTATCAAGGGAACCCTTTAGATCAAGAATATCAAATTTTAAGGCCTTTTTCTTCAACTTTTCTTCATCAAGCTTGGCATCAACAGTTTCTATTTTCTTTTTAGTAGTTTCTATATCTTTTTCTATCACTTTAGATTGAAACAATAATGTGTCTATCTTCGTGTGGATGGCCTTGACTATCTATTTTTTCTTATAATGTAGCGATACTTCTTCTATATTCCTTTGTACCTGATTCCTCTAGTTTAATATGATAGGTTGGCTTCTTCACCTTTGGTTCAAATATCACCTTGATTATCTCATATTTAATGGGATTAAGTGTATCAAAACCCATGAGGGTGGCCTCTTCCTCTCATGCTTGCAGTTGTTCATATTTCTCCTCCTTCTCTCCACTTCTCTTGATTTTATTATACCAACTATATAGTAGCAAAGATGAACAAAAGTGGTCCTGGAACGAAAACATGTAGGACAGGGGTAGACAAGAAGGTCTATATTGGATTGAAGGAGTAATGTGTCACATATTTGACTAGGGGGTATCTTGTGTGGCTCACTCCTATGATTCATAAGGAGGGGTGGAAGGTAAAGGATGTGAGGGGATTCTTGAATAGTGATATGCTATGGAATGATGAAGTGAGGGGTGGTATTGGAGGTATTTGAGAGACAAGAAGCTAGTCAAAGGGGAAAACATATTGTTCTTTCTCAATTTGTGTAATTGTAGGGATCATTTTTGAGAATGGCTAGGCTTTAGGGGATGATGAGTCCAATATTTCTATAGAGTGGTGAATCAAATGACCATTTGGTTCAATATATGTACTTGTTTCTTGTGCTTCCTACTTTGGCTCCTTCTTTTGTAGTAATTAAACTATATTTGATTTTGGTTATTTGGTCTCTACTTGTTCTTCCTCTAGCTCTATTGCTTCACATCTCTTTATCTCCTCTTGTAATTGTTAACTCTTTTTTATTTACCTCTATTTTCTTCCTCTAATATTCATTCCTGATGGCCTTTTCAGAGGATTTTAAGCTTGAATGATGTTTTTACTTCTTACTAGACTTTAAAATTTGACCAGAAGACTCATGCAGTCCTTATGAATGGGATTTTAGTAATTTAGGTTTTCCTTATCCTTTGACATATCATTTAGGTAGATTTTAGGGTAATGAATCCTTTTTCGCTTATTTATATTCCAAGGCTTGAGTCGCTATTGCTTGTTGCATGAATTCTATTTCAAATTCTTGTTCCCTTTCATATGCTATGTCTTCAGCTCAAATTCTATGAATTTTAGAGAACAACTCTTTATCATATTTGCTCATCCACTTGCTATAGTCCTTGTCAAAATTATCATTGAATAGTTTATTTGTGCTATCAAACTTGGTTTTCTTGATTAAGTTATGTTTGTGATGCATTATCCACCATTGTTCAACCTTATACTCTTTCCAACCCTTATATTATATAATGGTATCAACTAGCTCTAGATCCAACAATTATTCTTTATTTATACTCGCTCATATGTATAACACTTCCTCCATTCTGGATGGTCTTACATCTCCAGGTAGTTGATCAATACCACATTTTTCTCTAGAATATTTCTAAAACTTTCAATTTTAGGTCATGATAAATGCTTGAATATAGTAACCTTAGTATTCTACTATAGCTTTATGGCCAAGACACCATCAAGATCATAATTCCACTTATGTGGCACTACTGGCAATTTCAGTACAGTGAGCTTGGCTTCCAGGTATATTTTTTGTAGTGGAAGATTGATCCTATTTGAAAATGTCATATAATAGAAAAATAACCAAGATACATATGAGGAGTATGTGAATATGTCATGCTTTTTATCCTTCAGTGACTTTAGTTGGTCTTGAATGTTGAATTCCAGGAATTATGCCTAGTCTAGTGTGATGGAAGGAAATGCCTCAATTACCATATTATCCATGCCCAACTGGTATGGATAAATGATCATGTCATTTCTCAATCCTAAGATCATTTTCAACATGGATAAAACAACAGGTGCTTAATCAAAGAGTTCGACTAGGCTCCTAGACTTATTCATAATATCGTCTGGTAATTTTCCTCCAATTTTGATGAGCCAATCCTAATCTAGGGGAATTTGTATATACTTTATTTGCTCGTCCACATCAATTTCTTTTGTCTAGTTATTCAAGCTAATTTCAATTGTAAACATTATTTGTATGAATTATTTATTGATAGCAAATAATGACTCTGAATTATAGTCACAGACTGTGGCTATCTTCGGATCATAGAATTTAGCTATTACATGTATTATTTTGAGATATGGATGTATCCATTTAGGAACAAATAAGCTCATGTTCAATATTTAGACCATACCACTTAGGTGTGCTCTCAAAAGCCTCTTTGCCTTTTTCTCATAGCCAACTCAAGCCATTTTTATTTTGGTCAAAATTGTGAGTATCGGGTCTTGGATGCCTACCAACTTTTCTATCAATTAATTGGTGGATTTTTGTATGGTAGAACCCTTCTTACCTTATCCCATTATTCTAACTCAACTTATGAATATGATTCTACAACTGATATTTATTGGTTCTCTTCAACTCCTGTATGTGGTGAAAGGGGGTGCATCTTGTATAAGGTCCAAAAATGTATAGCATCCAGGTAGAGCCTTTAGCGGTTAGATGATATTAATATTTTCTTGAGGTAGATTGTACATGACCAGGATAATTTTTTAATGGAATAATCATCTCTAGTATAGGATATAACAAGTTTGATTGGGAAGGGTGTTGCCACCCTACACTCACCAATTGCATTTTGATAGTTGATGCTTAATAGCCAATCACACTCATTTGATTTTAATTAGGGTTGCAAAAGTTTGTGAACCTATGTTTTTTTAGAAAATATCACTGCAATCACCAGTCGTTGGTGTATTAATTTTGCACATTGTATTTAGTAGATCATCCACCAATGATTGTGTGGTGTTTGCATAGGATGAAATGCCAAGGATCATTACTGAGACAACTACTTAAAGGATGTGTGAGGTACCTCAATAATTACTTGGGCTTGCCAGCTGATGAATTAGTAAATATGTGGTAGAAGGGTGTACAACCTAATATGCCAGATAAGACAACCACCTAACACCCCTTTTGAGCATTTATTTTAGGTAGGACCAATTTCTTGACACAAGGACACAATTTATACTTTATATATAATGTACACATATATACAAGTAGGATACCACTTGTCTTAAGTGTAATGTTTGAGATACTGATCATCTACCATTATGGATAATAAATGATAATCTAGATGGTACAACTAAAGGATGGTTGACCACTTTCTTCGCTCTATTGTACCGGTCCACATAGGATCAAATTCTTCATTCATTCCCAGTTTTAATCTATCCCAGTCCCATTTGAGCACAAAATTACTTTCATCATATTCCTTTACCATCACTTTTGGGCAAAACCATTGCTTTATAATAATCTAGTGATGGCCAACATCATTATGTGCTTCTAACCACTCTTATTTTGATTGGATGGGTTCTGCCATTATCATTTATAAATTTTGCATATCCTTTGGATCGATATTTTGATGGATCTTGATAAATTTTTTATTTTATTTTATGGTAATACGACTTATGTTCCATAAACATGGAATTAGGGTGATGTCTTCAAATTCCTTTCAATTATTATTCAGTTAGCTAACAAGGTTTGATTAAATAGTAGACACCAACTTCTAGGATCAATTTATACCTCATTATGACTACCGCTATCGACATTTACCTTGTAAGAAATTAGTCTATCACTATTGTTAAATGGACTACCCATAGTTACTAATTCTTTGGGTACATGATCACTTTTCAGTTGTATTATCTCCCCTTGTTCATCCTCCTACTCTCCTTTAGGTAATTGCTTGTTCATACCATTATTTTTTTGAATCAAGAAATTAACTATCTCCTCATAATTTTTGACTACTTACCAAAATTTGTTCTTATCAGGGATGGAAGGTCTAAAAATGACTCCTACAATCCTAGGACCATGAATGATATCAGTCACTGAACAACACCTGTCTCCTAATAAAACTAGTATATCATCTTGAGTATTATTTTATCTAGGAATGGCTTGGGAATCCAGGGCTTCAAAGGACTCGAGTAGATCAATTTTATGATCAAGAAATTGTACTTTTGGCCACTTCCATCCTCATGATTGAGTAAGTGTTGATTTATATTTCAATCATGGTATTAAAATCCTCCATGTAAAACTAATTTTCTAGTTGTGTGTCATCCAGTACTTCATCCACTAAGTTTATTTCTTCAGTGATTAAATTTTTTGCATCTATTTGTAGTTATTCCCCAATATTCTCTATATGAAATGAATATGGCCTCTTACAGAAGATATTGAATCTTTTTACTTTAAATGATACCTCCATATAAGAGTAATAAAGGAACAAATAGCCCCTCAATACATTCTAAAATAGGGTTCCAAGTCCACCACCACAATTTCTTGAATAATAATGATTTGGAGTATTATGTTCAACTTGATTAGACATCCTTGATTACTCTAACTATCTTCACTATATTCCATTCAATTGCATCACTCCAGGATTGCTTCTAGTGTATTCCATACTTATTATCTCATAGACTAATTTAGGCATGATAGTGGTGGTTGCTCCAGAATCAATCATATAATTATGTACCATCCACCCTTCCATTTGTAAGGATAAATAAAAAGGAGGTGGCCTGTTCTTTTTTATTATTGAAGTGGGGTGTCCATGAGCTAGATTCAACTATACTTGTTACTTCCCTTGACTCTTTATGGATTTTATAGAGACCTAAAGAAGATCAACTTTTCCTGAGATGATAATTGCATCATACATGCTAATTTTAGATGGGGTTTTCTTTAGTTCTTTTGCAATTTTGAAACCAAAAGACTTTGATTGTTTTCTTAGCTTCTTTACAGGTTCCTCATATTTATCCCTATAATCTTGGACTAATCCAATCCTCTAGTGTTTTGTTAGGGAAGGATACCTTAGTTTCTCTTTATCCTGCTCCCTTCCTTCACCCTCCTTAGCTCATTTTTATTTTTGTTGGACTACATTTTGGGTTGGGGTTGATAAAGGTACGTCTTTCTTTGGAATATATCTTGGTTCAACAAGAACCTTGAAAGGATCTAAATTTTTAATATCAATGGATAGATATTTATTCCCAGATCTTGTAATAACTACCACTTGTTCTTCAACTGGCACCATGAAGTTGTATTCATCTAATTCATTCATCATGTTCACTTGCCCTTTCTACTCATTTTCTACTTTTTCAATGGTAATTTTTTGGATGTAATATTGATGCATCATGCATGTGCTTTCGCCATGGAGATCATTACAGGTTGATCACTAGTAAATAAACTCATATTCTAAAGAAGAAGGTTCTTCATCCTAGTTGGCGTACATGGCATTCAACTTTTTGGGGGCTTGCTAGTGGAATCATCCTAATATCTTGTGACAAACGGGAACCTCCATGGCTAAAAGTTCCTCTCATATTCTCATTTCTTCATGGTTGTGACCTTAATTATGATATTTTTAAATACTGTCATCATTTCCAACAGGGAAATTGTCTAGGAATCTGCATCTCGTAATGTTGGGATAGTAGCAGGTGTCGAGAGTTGTGGGATTGTTGGGGAAGCAGTCAATTCTTGTTGATTCAAAGCATGAGGCCATGATGGAAAATTTTCTAGTGGAGGATATGCCATAAAAGAGATTGGTCGATCCAAAAATAGTGGTTGTTATTGAGGAATTTTTGGATATATGGGAATTACGAACATTGGAGGTAGTCTTCCTACAACAATAAGGTCTTTCTTAGCTCTTAGTGATTCTTTAAAAAACTCTGAGAATATTTTTATGTTGTATTTCCTTATATACATCCTCATATAAGAAGGAAAGGCCCTTAAATAGTGGTACATTACCTATTCATCAGTTGGGTGCATGCCTCGTGGTATTATTTTCCATGTTTGAATGAATCTGATGTTGAAGTTTGTGATTTCATCTTACGACTATCTTTGGATGCTAGTAAACTAGTTCAATAGAGATAATTGATCTACTTGTTCATTGAATTCTTCAATCTATTTGTTGGACAGTGCATTCTATGAAGTTATGATTAGGTCTAGTAAGGTATTATACGAGTATAACATTTTTCCTTTCAATGACATTACCAACAAAATTATCATGATGTCTTCATCTTGGATATTATGTACAATGGCTAATGTTACCACATCTTGGCAATGTTCGTACACCATTTTTCTAGTGCCATCATATATTAGTAGCACTTTAAAGGTAACCTAGGGAATGGAATTTTGGATTGATACATTTAGAGGTTCAACATGGTTCCAGGTTGGGAAGTTTTAATTTGGGTTTATAGCCATTATTTTTGGTGTAATAGTATGGGTTATTGGAGTTGGGTTGGTAGCAACTAGATTTTCTACACTGGTCAAATATACTACTAGATCCAAAGATGGTGTTGAAACAAGTGGATAGACTCGATTAATTTTGAAGTTACCAAACTAAATTTCTAAGAATTCAATTGGTTTCTAATGCTCTCTAGTTGCTTGTCTTGTGATCATATATCTGGAAATCCAAGGAGGTCAACTTAGTAAAATATAGATACAACAATATATTATGGATCTTGATAGACATAATCGCTTGGTGATGGAGATTGTGGATCAAAATAGAATATCACCAGGTTCTATTTAGATCTAAAGGCAACTGGTCTTATGATGTAGATATTTGGATTTGAGCAAGTTGTTAGGTGATTTTGATGGGATTTGGTAATACAAGAAATCACTTATCCTTGTATTATCCAACTAAGGGTCTTCGGGTCCCACCAAGTGTGCCAAAAATGGTTAGTCAAAAAATCTATCTAATGAAAAGGTTTGTGTACCCACATACCTTGAATAACATTGAAATACCAAGGAACTCATTAGAACTACAATGGTCAATCACTAGAGAAGGTTGGTTCCTTGCAGTCTTGATTAAGAATTCTTAAAAGTGGAGGAAAATGATGTTGAAAGAAATAAACTAAGCTAGAGCCAAAACTTAAAGTGGTACATATTAAGCAACATCAAGACATATGCAATAACAAGGATCATGCAACTAAACAACCAACTACCTAACATACCAGCTAGTTGCACAAACAATCATAGAGTATTTAATTTAATCTATTGTATCTCAATGAGACCACGAATTCCAAACAAATAAATGAGTACAGTAGAAATCTAGGATTCAATATTATCACCATAAACATTTAATATGCTTAAATTAGAAATATGCAGCCACAATACATATTTACATGCTTTATGAGTGAATCAAACCAGAGGGCATATAGTAGTCCATTTGCATTAAGGTGATTTTTTCATCCTTACATATGCCGAAGAGTCAACTAGTATTCATTCTACATCCTTGTATATATAGATATTTTACAATCACATCATTATCAAAAGATATCATTATTCTAGAAATAGAATGTTATTATGTTATAGGGGGTGCTAGCTTATTGGACCATTGGGAAGTATGGCCACCTTAATTGCCTCATCATGGCCTATTGACTTCACATAAATCTATGCTATGTTAGGTAGTGTTAAGTCTAATGCTTGCATCTAGTTCATCATTTTTCACTAATCATTTCTGGTTTGGCTATCCTATCACCTACATGATTCTATGAGGATAAATACCTTATTGATATTCTTATGAAAGATGATCTTATCCTCTATGTATCTTTAGATGGTTGTAATTCTTGTGCAAGTGGTTCAATATTATGCAATTATGATATCATATTTTAGGATCCTGAAGGACTTAGAATAGGTAGAGGGGCTTCATTGACATCAACACTTGTTTCTCTTATTGTTCGACAACCTTCAGTATTAGGTCAGGGATCAGGTACCCATTCAAACATTGATTGGGCAAAAATATTTCGGGTCTGCAAAACTAGATCTTAGTAATAGGCCGAGAAATCGGTATCCTTTCAAGATTTGTTCAAGAGTAAATCATCCATCTTCTAGATTTCACCTTTGTTGACCTACGGTTTTTGGGTGGAAAATTGACTATATTTTGAGTCCTTATTGGGTGTAAATCTTTCGATGGTGTTCTTCCTTCATGGGTTGAGCCTTTGGCATCTTATTGGGCATGATTCCTCTAGTGCTTCCAATACTTGGTGATTTCTTCATATGTATGTGTTGAAACTTTTAGATCGCCTCAGGCTCCAACTGGGTGCAAAACCTTTGATCTCCCTTGGATAGACCAAACATCAAGGACCTCATCTAGCTTCAATCAAGTACAATTCTTCTAGCTACTACAATCTTCCTAGTCTAACTGGATCTCCGATATCTTCCTGGGCCCCAGTAGAGGATAAAAATTTTAGCCTCTTCTAGACTTGGCAGATTTGAACTCCTTGGTCGGGTCAGGTCTTTAGGACCTATGCAGGCTCCAATTAGGTGTAAAATTCCTAACCATATTTAGACTTAGCCAATTTTGCATTGGGTACTTATATATTACACAATTCATTTATCTTCAACACTTTCTTACCAAAGTGCATGTGGGTAGTGGTCCAAAATTATCCAAAAATGTTACGTGGGTTACAACCAATCAGGCTATGCATTGAGGCTATGGCCTGGTGGGATGCAGGCTACGACCTAGTGGACTATGAGCTATAGCCTTTTTTTTTTTATTTTGATCTCCTTTTACTGAAACAATGGATCAAAAAAATAGGGGCAAATAATATGGCCAATTGGGCCTCTCTTTTTTAATTCACTATCATTGAGAATGATCGCAATATTGTGATAAAACATTCAATCTATCCATAAAATACAAATGTGATGCCTACTCTGCCCAGTTGCAGGCTCACCAATATAAACACACAATCAACTGGTAGTAGGGGTAAGACACGATGTAAGATCCATATATCATCTGCTTTGATACCAATGTAGGCACACAAACAATTTTATTCTATATGTGCAAGATATTTATAGAGTATAGTGGCCTAGATTAGATAGTAATAGTATGATCATAAATCCTACCCACCAAGCTATCTATGGTATACATAATATTTACATAAATTTTCTAATTTCTAACTATGCACGTTGGCTTCTAGAATGCCAACGAAGAGTGCACTACATTATTAAGTTAAATAATGTAATAATAAACTATACCTAACAATATATTTGTTTAATAAATTGGTTGATAAAGGTCCATAATTATATAAATAACTTAAGAAATTTGACTATGATAAGGTGATTTAAAAATACAATCTTATTCATAGTTCTAATTAAACAAGACAAGAGAGATATTGCATTTGAACTATAAGCCTTTTGGATGTTAATGTGGTTCTATAAATCATGGTCAATATCAATTTTGATAGAAACCTCTTGTGGGGATCAAGAAAGTACAACCTAAGTGGGTTTAACAATAGAGACTTTAAAACATTGAATAGAGATCCAAGGTTCAAATCCGATAAGGGATAGGTTATATACCATGCTTTGATAATTGAAATATCGTTGGATAACCATATATTATATTAGGTGAACAACATCCTCTATGAGAATCATCTCATATAACCTATGTTCTCATAAACATTAAAAATTACATTTATTTTTTTAACCTTTTACTTATAAAACCTAAGATAATATAATATTATAAATAAAGACCCATAATGAAAGCTCATAATTATATAAATAATTTGGACATGACAAAGAATTTCAAAAAGTAAAATCTTAGAGGGAATAAAATATTAAGTGTACGTAAATAGAACAAGAAAAATATTACATTTAAATTACAGAACTTTTAAAATATATAATATAAATTATATTATAATATTATTTTAAAATTTATAAATAAATTATATTAAAAAACAATAAATTAATAATAGACTCAATTTCTGAAAACCCATTTAATAATTGAACTTGACAATAATTGAACATGCATAATAATGACAATCATGCAATTGAAATAGAAAGACAATCAGTCGTTTGACTAACAAAGCTCAGAATCAATGCATAGAATGCAAACTTGATTACCTATTCAAATGTTATCATAAATATGCTCCAGTGGCTTTACCCTGATTGGCTTAGCGAGATGAATTCTCCAAGGCCGACCACCTCTTACTCGTAAAGTTTGAATAAACAATTATGTCCTCGTCGGCGTAAATAGTGAAAAGAAAACATGCATTTGACACCTACAACTTTAAAAACGAAGGTGAATAGATATTGTACCATTAAGATGTTGAAACCTTGAATTTAATACAATAGAATTGTACATAATATTTTAATTATTAAAATATAAGTGAATATATATACATTAACTAACACTTTTATAAAAATCATTTCATATAATTTATAATTTTTAAAACATAAAACAAAATTACTTTTCCTGCTCTTATAATGATTAATCTTTTTTCTATTTTTTTATATATAGGAGAGTTAGTTACAACCACAATAATTGATAAGGGTAGTGTTCAAATTATACAGGTTGCTCCCAACAAGCCTATTCTAGTTTCTTACTATTAGCACCCGTCACTTAGGGTTCATACTGTCTTACATAGGAGAATTAGTTACAACCACACTATTTTTGTAATTGACAAGGGCAATGTTAAATCTCGTTATTGTTAACCCGTTCTGAAAAAAAAAACCACCAATAACTCAAAATTCAAGATTCGTACCATTCTAATCAAGTTAGATTTATTCCAACTTTATAATGATTAATCATTCTAGGTCTTTTGAGTACACAAGAAAAAGCTGCACTGATAGATATATTCGATCCACAACCACCTTTAAAATAATGCACATATATACTCGATCCACACCCACGAGGAAGGGTTACCCTACTATATACGTCGAATCCTTCCCACATTTTCTCGTCGACCGTGGAAACTTGCGGACTAAACATTTTGGAATTCATTCATTTCATACCCATTCCACAAGGAAATCAATGTCGGTTAGGAAACAAAGACCAAAGTAAAAGCAAAAGCAAAAGTTTTTGTTTATTTTGTTTTGTTTTTTTTGGGTCCCTTCAGTCACTGTCATCCACATTTTTATCCATTATATGAAGCCAATGCTGGCCCAACATCTCCAAGCCAGAGTTGCCTGTGCTGTTAATAGAGATAATTTGATATCAATAATGACGACTCGCAGTCTAATGGCATGCTTTGCCTTGATGGTCTTGTGCTCGAGCCCTGCGAATGGGAACCTCTGCTCCCAATTTTATGATAAAACGTGTCCTAAGGCGATGTCGACTGTGAAAGCTGCAGTAAAGCAAGCGGTCGCCAAGGAGAAACGCATGGGCGCATCGTTGCTCCGCCTTCACTTTCACGACTGCTTCGTCAATGTAAGATTTCAAGATCCAGCTCCATAGCATTAACTAGTCTCTTTTCTTTTTAATTCGATTGAACCCTAATTGGGATTTGCAGGGTTGCGATGCGTCGGTACTGCTGGACGACTCGTCGACCTTGACGGGAGAAAAGACCGCCGCCGCCAATAAGAAATCTCTCAGAGGATTCGACGTCATCGACACCATCAAATCAAAGCTAGAAGCCCTCTGCAGTGGAGTCGTCTCGTGTGCTGACATCCTCGCCATTGCCGCTCGTGATTCTGTTGTCGAAGTAACTGTTTTCCTCTTCCCCCCTTCGCAATATTTACTTATGTGGAAGGAGGGCCAATATTTGAACTGACGACCATTGTGTTTGCGATTGCTAGTTAGGAGGGCCAACATGGACGGTGATGCTAGGAAGGAGAGATTCCACAACTGCAAGTCTAAAAGCCGCCAACAGCAGTCTTCCATCTCCCAAATTCAATCTTAGCGCACTCATCACAAATTTCGGTGCTGTGGGTCTTTCTACTAAGGACATGGTTGCGCTTTCAGGTAAGTAATTCTATATATTAATTCGTACGCAGATATCACGCTAGAGAAAGACTTAGATATGTATTTAAATCGTGATAATGTTTCAGGTGCTCATACGATTGGTCAGGCGCGGTGCACCAACTTCAGAGCCCACATCTATAATGACACCAATATCAACAGCGCGTTCGCCACATCTGTGAAATCAAAGTGCCCGAGAAGCGGTGGGGACGATAACCTTTCGCCCTTGGACCTCGTGACTCCCACTGTGTTTGAGAACAACTACTACAAGAATCTGAGAAACAAGAAGGGGCTTCTGCACTCTGACCAGGTGCTATTCAACGGAGGGTCTACCGATTCTCAGGTAACGACTTATGCCACCAATCAGAACGCCTTCTTCAACGACTTCAAAACCGCCATGGTGAAAATGGGGAACAACAAGCCCCTGACTGGAAGTAAGGGACAAATCCGAAAAAACTGTAGAAAGCCCAATTGAATTCCGTTTTACTCTAAATTGTTTGTAATAAAGGGATTCGCGATCGGGGATTGAAGTATCCATTATGCATGACACAAAAGCGGAAATGTAAAGTGATGCGTGGGGTTTGACAGATCGCATCACGTATTATTATTGTACTGTTAGAAAATGACGCTAGAACTATATTGCACTGTACTGCACATGACTGCAAGAAAATGTTGCAGAATACTCGGTCACATGGCCAAAAAGTTGCGTTACGGGTCCATGAAAAGAGTATTCTCTACTTTCCAAGTTGCGTTACGGGTCCATGAAAAGAGTATTCTCTACTTTCCAGTGACACTTCTCAAGCATTTTTATGTAATAAACAATATAATATCTTACTCGATTCTCATTGCTGGTTTTCAAATTACTATTGTTATTACAGGGTTATCTTTACGGCGTCGTCATATTATTATTATAGAAAAAGATTTACGGCGTCGTCATATTATTATTATAGAAAAAGATCGAGTCAATTCAAGCGAATATAGTGACTTATTTGGATAGTTTTTAAAGCTCTATTATCTTTATTAAGTTTTCACCTTTTTTAATTTTTCCTAATTATAGCAAATGTGTGCGGTAAATACCTTCATCAATAAACTTAAAATAATGAAACAAAGTCAATTTGAAGAGAGAAACGGATGGGCAACCACTGAATAGGAGCAGCATAGGAGGGAACCAAAATTTGAAATTTTAAAAGATAGGAATCCTTGTGGGTTTATAAGCGAACCTCTAGGTGCTATTGAAGATCACGAGGGCCTTACATATGGTATCAAGGATAATATCGATAAATATGATGTAGAAAATTTGGGTGGCAATGTGGATGCGACGAGTGTCAGAGGGCCGACATATCTACCTTGGAATGCCAATTATGTCTCCTTTGTGGATAAAGTCCGCAATGGAACCAGGGTTCCCATTTCATCTTGTCAAGATTCAATTCCTCTCACAGTTTCAGGCAAAGAGGTTTCTATCCCCCGAGAAGTCATGGTGCCCCTAATTTTCTAGCAATCTCTTTTGTTGATCGAGAAGTCTTTGGTGCCCACCCTAACATTGAATCCATCCATAGATGGGCCTTCATAAAATGATGGTCTGCTGGTAACATGGAGTTGATTCCCTTCCCAAGAGGTTTCTTCATGATCAGACCTAACAATCCTCAAGATACAAGTTGAATTCTCACTGGTGACCCTTGGTTCTTCAATATAAGAAGTCTTTTCTACGAAGATGGAGTGAGCATTTTGATCCAGAGACCTAGAGCATAAAATCATTGTCCATTTGGGTCAGACTTCACGGTCTTCTTGCTCAGTTATGGCATACCAAAATCCTTAAAGGCATAGTTCAAACCATAGGTGAATTGGTTGCCCTATACCCAGCAACTAAATCTTGGTCTTGCATAACCTACGCACACCTTTGTGTTACTATAGATTTAGATTCTAAACTTCCCACCTACATGGATCTCATCTCAGATTCCTATAGAAGGCACCAAGCAATTGAGTATGAAAATAAACTAGTTTTCTATGTTGAGTTCCTAAAACAAGGTCACCTTAGGGCTCAGTACCCTCTCCTAAGGAATGATCCGAAGAAGGATGGACTTTGTGCTAAGAAAGGACCATTTAACAACCGTCAAAATCAAGCATTCCAGATAAAGAACCAAGGTGACAAAGGTAAGTATGCAATTTCTTATCCTTAGTTGAAGACTCAAATATGGATTCTTCCAACTAGGTGTGGTCTTTTTATGCTAAACCTGATCCTTTTCTACCTATAAATGACCTTAATATTGGTGATGGTGAAGATGTTCTCCTGGAAGACTGATTCACTTCCCAAACCAATAGAGACCTTAGGCCCCATCGATGATCCTCCTTAGTCTCCTACTAGATCAGGTCCTTCTTGCCCACCTTATCCCATTGTCCCTTCATCCCCTTCTAGTTTGGAGCCCTCTCACTTTAATATGCTCAATGGGTCTTCAAACCCTAGTGGTGACCTTCCTCCTCAGGTTGAAATCGTTAACATTCAAAAGATGAGCTCTGCCTCCCTTGTCTTAGAAAAAATTTCTAGTCCTCCCAAATAGGCTTCAAACCCTAGTGGTGACCTTCCTCCTCAGATTGAAATTGGTAACTCCCACAAGATCAGATCCACCTCCCTTGTTTTAGTAAAGCCTACAAGCCCTCCCAAACAAGTCATCAGAAATAAAATAAAAATGATGCTAATGTAGGCAGCAATAAAAAGAGGGATAGATTAATGGTTACCATCAATGACAAAGATCTCCCTTAGAGAAGTTGCTCCCCCTTACTGATTATTGTCCCCCTTATTGAAACTCTTCCCCTTTGACCTCAATGGAAAAGGGATCCTTTGGGGCTTAAAAAATAAGACTCTTAGCTCAACCCCCTCACCACCTCCTCTCCTTGAGGTGATCAAGTTTGGGATGGGAGTAAGACTACTCCCAAATTTCCTCTAAGATACTCAAAAGTTTCTTTCGGAAGTAGCTTAGTAAATATGTCCACAATCTATTCCTTTGTAGTAACATATTCCAATTTGACTTGATGATCCGTCACCTGCTCTCTCAAAAAATAATATTTGATTGGAATGTGCTTGGTCCTTGAATGCATCATTGGATTCTTTGAAATGTTTATGGCACTTGTATTATCACAAAGTATGGAAATGGGATGATCATGCTCTATTTTGAAGTCTTTTAAATTTTACTTCATCCATAAAACCTATGTACAATAAGAAACTACTACAATGTACTCTACTTCTAATGTAGATAAGGATATTGATGATTATTTTTTGCTTAGCCAAGATACTAAACAATTTCCAATAAATAATGATCCTCCACTTGTACTTTATCTATCATCAATACTGCCTGCCCAATCCACATCTATGTATGTTGTGAGAGTGAAATTATTGCTCCTGGAATACCATAGTCCAAAATCTATAGTTCCTTTTAGATACCTAAGGATTCTCTTTATTGTGTGTACATGTGTTTCCTTTGGTGTTGCTTGAAATACTATCATTAATCCTATTGCCTACATTATATCTCATCTTATAGTTATAACATATAGTAAAATTCCAATCATGGATCTATACAATGTCTAATTTGCTTTAGTAGATTCATCATCTTTACTCAAATTGCATCCTGTAACCATGGGGGTACTCACTAGTTTGCAATCCTCTAGTCTATTTTTTTTCAACATTTATTTTATATACTTGGTTTGTGAGAGAAATATACCTTTTTCTAATTGTGAAATCTACAATCCAAGGAAGAAGGACAATTCACCAAGTATTGACATTTCAAATTCATTTTGCATACACTCTACAAAATTTTGACACATCTTATCATTACTACCTTCAAAAGTGACATCATCCACATAGACCACCACAATCAACAAGTCATTTCCTTCATTTTTGATGTATAAATTGTTGTCAGCTACTCATTTTCTGAAACCCTATTCTTGAATATGCTTATCCAACCATGAATACCAAGCCCTAGGGGCTTAATTTAGTCCATAAAGAGCCTTATTTAATTTGCATACATAATCTAGCTTATCTATTAGGATGAAACCCTCAGGTTGCTCAATGTAGACCTCTTTTTCTAAGAAAACATTGAGAAAAGCTATTTTTACATCCATTTGATGTACTTTGAAGTTTATGAAACTTGAGAATGCCAAAAATATTCTTATGGCTTCAAGACGTGCAATAGGAGCAGATGTTTCATCCAAATCAATCCCTTCAACATGTGCATAGCCTTTGCATACCAATCTTGTTTTATTTTTTACTACATTACGATATTCATTTAACTTATTTTTGTAAACCCATTTAGTGCCAATTACATTATTATATTTTGGTTGTGGGACAAGTTACCAAGTATCACCCTTTTCTATTTGATCCAACTCTTCATCCATTGCCTTGATCCAATATTTGTCTTCTCTTGCCTCATTGAAATACTTGGGCTTGATTTTAGAAAGCAAAGAAAAATTTTCATGTTCACCTGTTCCTATTATCTTCCTCCTTGCTTGTCTTTCATTTATATTCCCAATAATCAGATCTCTTGGATGATTCTTTTACACATACCCGGATGGTGTCTTAGGTGGCATTCTTTGTGTTTCATCTTCTGATTCTTCACCTAATTTTTCTTGGCAACTTTCTTGTTCTTGATATACAATCTCTTGAACTGGTTCTCTTGGCCCTATTTCTTCATCAACTCTTACATTTGTACTTTCCATAATTGTATGTGACATTTTATCTTTGTAGAATAAACAAGGAAAATACCCTCATCGCACCTTGAATCAAACTTGCCCAGTTTTTTCTCTTCTTTTCTAATGTAGCATTTGCTTCCAAAATCTTTGAAATGCTTCACAGTATCTAGTCTTCCATTCCAAAGCTCATATGGAGTTTTATGATGATTTACTCATACTTGAGCTCTATTTATGATATAAACAACTGTATGAACTACCTCTCTCCAAAAACCATCTAAAATATTAGACTCATTTAGCATAGCTCTGACGATATTCCAAACAAATCTATTTTTTCTTTCAAATACTCCATGTTGTTGTGGAGTCCTTGCTGCTGAGTATTCTCTTTTTATTCCATGTTGTTCACATAATTCTATGAATTCACCTGAAGTAAATTCTCCTCCTCTATCTAATCTTAAACACAATATTTTTACTCATTTTATTTTCTACTGGAACCTTGAATGTCTTGAATTTTTCAAAATATTATGACTTTTATTTTAAGAAGGTTACCCAAGTCATTCTAGAGAAATAATCTATAAATAGCATGAAGTAAATTTCACCTTGTAAACTCTTTTTCCTTGTAGGACCACATAAATTAGTGTGAACTAGTTCCAATGGTTGGGATGAAGAAAACTCTTTTGAATTGAAACTTGTTCTTGTTTGCTTACCATGATAACATTGCACACAAATTGTACTTGGGGGTCTTTTTATCCAGGGTAAATCTCTAACTGCATTTTTGTTTCTTATTTTTAATATGTTGCCAAAGTTTAGATGACTCATTCTTCTATGACATAACCAGCTCTCATACATTTTTCACCTTTAATATCACTTAATAGGTAGAGATTATTTGCAGTTCTACTGGTATCTGCAATAAGCTTGCCTATCTTGGATCTCCTAGTCTCACATCCATTTGGATAAAAAATGACTATGTGCCCTTGATAACATAGCTGACTTACACTTAGTAAATTGTTCTTCAATCCCTTAACATACAATACATTTTCTGTCTTTGATTTTCCATTATCTAAACTCAAATTCCCTTTTCCAACAATTTTAGCTAAAGGATTATCACCAAATTTTACTGATCCTCCATTGATTTTTTTAAATAAAATAAATTTACTTTTATCACATGTCATATGACTTGAACAACCACTATCAATATACCACTAATTTCCCTCACCTTGTGCATGGAGAGTTGTTTGTACCAACATTGATTTCTCTTTTCCTTGTTCCTCTTTCCTTTTCTAAACTTTTGAGGTTGTATTCTTTTGAACTTTATGATCCTTCTTCTTTTTGCTTGATTTAGGAAACACTGTTTTACACCATTTTTCCTTGTGCCCAAAATTATTGCATTTGTATCATATGATATTGTTTTCCATGAGAGGTGCAAATGAATTGAAATTTCTAACATCATTTTTCACACTGACCATGCAATGCATAGCTCTATGACCATATTCATTACATGAGAAACAATAGCCATGGAAGAAGTATTGAAACCTGTTTTATTTCCTTGGATGATATGGTTTGTTTTTGTGATTTACCTTTGTCCATGATGATTCTTTGTTCTCTTCCTCCTTGGTGCTTTTACTCCCTTTTAGTATATCAACATAGGTCATGGGTTCTTCATCGGTTGCTTTCTTTGATGTCCCTATTGAGATTGATTCCCCCTTTTTTATCCTTATATATTGTTATGACTTTCTTTTAGATGTCTCAACTTCCTTTCTCAAATAGACAATCTCATTTTCCAACTTTTCACATTCCAACTCTTTTACCTTTAATTTCTCAATCATTACTTCTTCAATTCTTCTTGCCTCTTCAACTTTCACCTTTAAGTCACTGATATCTTGTAGAAAAATTGTCTTTGTTTCTTCATCCTTTTGATTTTTTTTTTATTTGTGGAAAACATTCCAAAAGGGATGCCAATTTTCGGTAAGACCCAAGGAGGTAGGGGTATCCATTTCGCAAAAAAACACCCAGGACTTGGACCTGGCCTACCACATTTGACATACTCAAGGAGCAAACAAACACAAAACCAATTTAAAAATAATTAAATAACAACAAAAATAATAAAATAAAATAAAAAACGTGCTCATTGAGTGTTTCAAAAACAAAAGCACAACCAAACACACACACGATATGATAAAAGAAACCACAACACAAACCACATAGAAAATCACAAGAACCACATAAAAAAACACAAACAAGACAAAAAAAACAGAACATTACAAAGAAATAACCCAAAAAAAACATGAAAAATAAACACAACCAAAACCTAAAATATTAAAAAAATAAAATAAAAATAAAAATAAAAAATAACCAACAACAGACAATAAAAAAAACAAAAAAAAATAGAAAACACTCATACAAAAAAATATGAATTAACACAAACAAAGAGAAACACAAGAACAAGAACGATAAAAAACATAAAAAAAAAACACAAAACAACAAAAATGTAAGAACAACAAAATCCAACACAAAGAACACAGAAAAAAAATAAAACAAAAGAACACACACCTTAAAAAACTAAAAAAAAAAGAAAAAAAATTGAACATAACAATGACATATCTAGACCAAAAGAATATTAAGGCAAGAAACAACAAAGGAAACAAAAATAAAGAAAAGAGTGAGCTAGGGAACTAAAAAAACCTAAATGAACCAAAGAAAAGAAAAAAAAACAAGAAGAAACTAGGTACCTTCAGAACTAGAACCATCCAAAGAAATAATAGAAAGAAAAGCTTCCCTAATTTGTGAATCCCCCCATCTAGGAGGATGGCCATAACAAGTAAGATCACATTTGTCCAAAGCCCAATTAGCTAAAGCATCAGCACTCTTATTTTGATCTCTGACCACATGATTGTAATAAACTTTCAAAAATCCCATATGGATTAATTGAATCTTCTCAATAATTCTTTTTATTCTCCAATCAACCTTATGACTCTTGGAAGGAGTCTTCAAAATATTAATCATAAGTTGAGAGTCAGACTCAACTAACAACTTTCCCATACAACCTTAGTAGCAACCTGAAGGCCTCTAAGGATACCATACCCCTCAGCAAGGTTATTGGAAAGAATACCCAAATTCTCAGCAAAAGCAAAAACTAGGGAGCCATCTAAAAGTTTATCAATTCCTCCCACATAGTATTTTCTAGGCTTCCCTCTAGAGGCTCCATCAGTATTGACTTTTCCAAAATTCTTAGGAGGAGGTTGCCAATTTCTTGTTCTATCTATCTTACTAATACTCACATTCCCTTTAAGTTGGTTGCCCTTAGAATATTTAATCTTCAATATTTGCATCACTTGATCCCATATTTGGTAGGATTTTTTGGGGTGATTAAGGAGTTGATGGACTGATTCAACTAAGTTGGCTATGGTCTTTTGCCAAATATAGTGAATATCCTTTATATCTTAATTAAAAATTTGGTTTTTCCTTTCAATCCAAATATTCCAAAGAAGAATGGTAGAACCCATCCAAACTTAATTCCTAATAAAATGATCAAGACCCTCTTGATTAGGCCAATACTTCCAAATTTGTTCAAAAGTAAAAAAAATTGGACCACTGTAAGCCAAGTAAAGAGGCCATTCTCCTCAATAGCTTATAGGCTAAAGTACACTCAATAAAAATATGTTTGAGAGTTTCTACATTCTCTTCACACATCTCACATATAAAAGGGACATGAAAACCATGCTTCATAAGTTTCTCACCAGTAAGCACCCTAAAATGCAATAAAATCCAATTAAATAACCTCACCTTAGGCCAGAGCTTTTGAGCCCACAATTGAGAAAATATATCAGAAGAATGGTTGTTATTATTATGGCATAAGTTCAAATAACCTTGAGCAACTAAATACTCACCCTTAGTAGTTTTGTTCCATCCAAAATATTCTTTTTTCTTGGGACCAAGAGATAGATCTCATAGGAAGGATGCCTTAGATATCTTGTCTTTGCCTTTTTGGTATTTTAATATGCTAGTCCTCAATAGGGATCCAATATATACCAACCTTTGAATTACCAGTATGGTACCGATAGTAATTAGACACCTTTATCTAGTTAGCTCGGTGAAGCTCCTCCATCCAAGGCCTCCAATCGGGAAACTGAGTTATTAAAGGCTTGTGACCATCCCAAGAATCTCTCCAAAAATTTTCCTATTGACCATTATGAATGATCCAAAATAAAATTTTCTTTATCAAATCCTCACAAGTATTAAAAACTACTAGAATGGGAGAACCTTTGGTAGGAATTTTATAGCGAACAAGGTATTCAGGACTTTTGTTCTCAGTATATTTAGTACAAATATTATTGGCCCAAAGAGCATTGGGGTTATGCAACATCCTCCAATATAATTTAGCAGCTAAAGATTTGTTGTATTTAATAGAAGACCGGAATCCTAACCCCCCTTTGTTATTAGGAAGACATAAAGTGTCCCAATTCACAAAGGCCCATTTTATTTTCTCCTTAGTACCACTCCAAAGGAAATGATGATTGATTTCATCCACTTCTCGAAGAACAACCTTTGGAATATTCAACATGAAAGATACATAAATAGGAATAGCTTGAAGGACTAATTTTAACAAGGTGATTCTACCACCAGAAGAAAGCCACATGTTGGTCCACTTTCCAATTTTCTTCTTGACTTTGTCCAACAACCAATTCCAATCTTTATTTTTCTGCCTTTGAATATTTTATTTTGAATGTGAACTTCCAATTTAACTAAAGCATCAATAATTTTTTATCTATGTCATCCAATTCTGATTCTTTTTTTTTTTTTTTTTCAACCATAGGAGCAACTTCTATCATTTTAATGGTCATTGTGTTTTCTTGGAAGATATTCCTTCAAGTTGTTAGACTTTTGAAGGAACCTACTCTTATACCAATTGAATAACACAAGCCTATACTAAGAGGTGGGGTGAACAGTATAAGATAAAATTTTACATTTATTTCCAAAACAATATTATCCAATGTTATCAATTAAAATATCTTTTCATAGAAGTATTAATCAATCACATCAATAGTAGTAACAAAGCAATGCACAAATCAACACACACATGAGAGACATAAATTTAACGTGGTTCACCCAAAGCGGGTTACGTCCATGGAGAAAATATTTCTTCAATAAATCTCTTGGGAATCAATTTCCTATTATAATGTTTATGGATCTCTATCCAAAGGATAATCCCCTATGCTCAAGTTCGTGAACCTCTATCCATAGGAGAACTTTATCCTATTAACTCTAGTTTGTGGAACTCTATCCACATGAGACACCTCTCCTCTCCGCTTTGGTCACCTCCAAAGCTGGTACACACCTCTTCTTAACTTTATTTCAAGACTACTCATGAGGCTTACTCATGTTTATTCACAACTATACTCTCAACTCTATCCCAAATATGCACACTCTACATGCACAAATATGTCTCAACTCTATCCTAAATCTGCACACATTATATGCACAAATCTATCTCAACTCTATTCCAAATCTACCTCAAACCTGCTCACCAATCTACCTCAAACTTGCTCACACACCCTGCTTAGAACTGATCATAAGCCTTCTCAAAAGGCCTGCTCAAAATAGCTCACAATCTTGCTCTAATCTTCTCATTGTGTTGGCTCAACTCTACTCTAACACATGCTCAAAAATAGCTCATAACACATGCTCAACACTACTCATAACACATGCTCAACACTGCTCATAAAACATGCTCAACACTACTCATAACACATGCTCAAAACTGCTCATAAAACATGCTCAACACTGCTTATAACACATGCTCAACACTGATCATAATACATGCTTTGATAAAAATACTTTAGACATATTCTACCCAAATTTCTAATTCAATAACACATAGAAAATGATATGCAATATAATTTCACAATATGTTCTTTTCAATATCACTCAAGGCCAATGTACAAAGTGCTTCACAAAACTACCCTATATTCCTTGTAAATTTTCTCTCAAAGATTAAACACAATAATGCACAAATTTGTTCTCAAACCCTTTCAATTTCTTTCAACAAGGATGCACAATTTTATTCTCAAACCCTAGCACAAGTGATTCCAAGTTCTTTCAATGATGAAGCACAAATAGTTCTCAAACCCTACCACAAGTGTTTCCAATTCTTATTCAACAATGAAGCATAATTTATTTTCAAACCTTAGCTCAAATATTTCTAAAAATGCACACTAATCAAACCTTTTATCTCCACCTTATGATTCAGAAATATTTTCTCAAACAAACACCTTAAAGAAGGAATAATATTACCATACCTATTAACTTGATTTTATGAAGATGTGCCCTCAAAACCTGTCTCAAAATATTTTGTCTTTCTTATGCCACTTCAAGGGTTAGTTAGGATAATACTTTTTCAAATCATCCACATGAAAAACTTCTCTCAGAAGATGTGCACAAAGATAATGCTAAAACATAGTGCTTTATAATCTCCTCTTGTTTCACAAGATAAAGCTTTCAATCAATGATAATTTTCCTCTTTATCATACAACACATAATTTAACAATAAGCCACAATACACCTTATATCTCCTTTCTAAAAATACAACAATTACAATTTCAAGATAATTCATATTACACCTTATAACTCCTTTTCTCACATGTAAAAATATTTCCTATATATTTCCACTTTATAATTTTTGCAATATAATACTTTATAATTGTACCCTTATGACTTATATGTTTCAAACTAAAATATTTTAAAACATACCCTTATAACTCCTAGTGTGCAAGATAACAAATATTTTAACACTTCCTTAAGATTCCCTAATTACAAAATAATAAAATATTTAACATATCCTTATGACTCCCTATATGCAAAAATGAAAAAACCTTTAACACAATATTATGACTCCCTAATCAACACATACCATTGAAAATTTAATTAAAAATTTTATGTCCTTACCAATGCAGCCACTGCCAATCAAACCTTCCACCTCTTGCTTTCCCGCACTAGTACAAGCTAGGCTACCGCATGATCTAGCCACCCACACAAAACTTTAAGCCTATAAAATAATCCTTATTGCTTCGATGAACTTCTTCCTTGATCAAAATTCTAACAAAATTGGAGCCTCCACGAATCAACCCCCTGACCTCTTATTTGCTAGTGCCTTAGCTTCATCTAAGTTTTTGCTTGAGCTAGTCGTCTACTTAGAACAATGAAGGCACGTCCTTCAATTTATATCCTTTATTTTGCCCTAAAATGAATGTCCATACTATCTTGCTCCTCTGCTCCCTTTGTGAAATATGAATGGATCGATTGCACTTAACGTTCAACCTTCATTTTAATGAGGTATTTTACCCTTCATTAAATATGCACTTTTATTATATATTTCAAACTTTGGCAGTGTAAAATTTGATTTTTCAATGGCACCTTTTAAACCTGAACCTTAGTTATGTTATAATATTTTAAAAAATATTATAGTAATAACTTTTAAAATTTTGCCTCTAATTCTAAAATTTAAATTTTTTGAAAGCAAGTAAGACCTTGTCCTTTTCTTGTAAATATAACCATGGAGAATGACCTTGTCCTTTTCCTACAAATATAACAATAGAGAATGACCTTGTCCTTTTTTTGCAAATATAACCATGGAGAATGCTTTTTCCTTGATAACTTTTGTACCTTTTACACTGCCTCATGTATCCTTTGAAGATATTTACCTTGCACTTTTATATTTTAACCTTGAAGATAATTCTCAACTTTTTCACCTTTGACGTTAATGACAGCTAAAATACTTACCATTTCCAACAATTACATTTGAGGAAAAGGTATTATAGGGTAAATTACGATAGATATGAATGAACTATAAACAATAGTGTATTCTTTATAGAATTTGAGGGGCTCCTAGTTTAGAACTTATTTTCATTTTACCTCTACATATATATTTCATTGCAACAAAAATATTTACTCTTTTCCTCATTTTTTATTAAATTTAAATTTTAAAATGAGTAAAAGTCCAAAGGAGGAGGAAAATTTAATGACATGATGTGTGTGCTTAGTATGGAAGGGACATAAACTAGTACATAGATTGAAGGTCTCATGAAGAAGGTCAAAGTATCTCATTTTGAGGTCCAAAACCATTATGGTATATGGAAAGCTACACATGGGCATCAGTGCTTTATTAAAAATAATGTACTATTGTGTTTAGTTTATTTTGTACTCATGGAATTATGGATAGAGGAGAATTCCTTAGACCTCAGGACTTAATATTTGTAACATTTAAAATACATGCTTATATTTTTATTAAGAACCTCGATGATGTCACCATGATCAACATGGAATGTAATTATGTGGTATTGATTATGTTAAGTTTGGTGATGTTGTGGCCTATGAAATAACATAGAAGGACATGGTGTATGACATGGAATATAATGACATAAACCAATGAAATGACATGTGATTATGTCACATATATTCAAACCTAGTGATGTCGCACATGATGATATCATATTTAATGATGATGGCCTCAAACCTAATAATGTGGCACTTGATGATGTGATACCTAATGATGTGGTAGGAATTGATATGACATATGGTGATATGACATGTAATGAAGTGGTAGTGCGTAATGCGTGAGAAAGGATGAAGTGGACATCAAAATATAGGTGTAAAACATAGTTTGACCAATCAAATTTTTTTAACTAATCATATAATTTGATCTAATGTTCATCTAGTTAGTAGTATATATAGTAAACTATGGATGTTTGGAGGCAACATGTAGAATACTATTATATCAATACCTTGTCTAGCGGACTACATAGTTAGCATACTGGTGGTATCCCCTTGCATAAAATATTAGCACTTAGTGGTAGATGATTTTTTATTCCTTTGTTGTATTAATGCACAATTGGAATCCCATAATCCACTTAATAACACATGGTAGTATCCCGCTTGCTAAAGGTATGGATTATTATTTTATAATTTTGAAAATTTTAAGTGATATTTTATGTGATTTTAGGGCCAACACTCTAGGATTTGTAACTTTTACATACAAAAGTATTTTGAGCCCACTTATTTAAAATTGTATAGTTTTTTAAGCTATCTACATTGGCAATAAAGTTTTAGTAACAACTACATGTACAAGACTAATTTTGGAAAGGAAATCATGGATCACCATGTGCCTTTATTAAAAGCACCCACTTATGGTAGTTTGAAAATCAATATTGAAGCTATGTTTGAGAGTAAAGGGATTGATCAAATATATAAATAAGGCCCCTCAAACCATTTATTTTGATAATATAAAGCAATTATTCAAGGATAAAAAGGATGAGATGTTTGATGTGATAAATTGCTACGCTGAAAATATCTATGAAACTCATGTTAGAAGCACTTTGGATCCCAAGTAATTGGTTGAAAATTTTCAAAATATGTATGATCATATTGACTCTACATAAATTAGAAGATTAAATATAAAGCTTGCTACTTTTCCCATGAATATTAAGATTATTCCTGAGTATGTTAGTCATTTATAGAAATAAGAAGATGATATCCACACTCCTAAAGGAGTTAAGGATGAGGGAAATATTTTGACAATAGTGGCAATGACATCCAAGTTTTAAACATTGTGTAGATAGTTGTTATTGTATTTGAGATGCTCCAAATTCATTTTTCAATTACCCTTATCCTTCCTTTGATAATGTGATAAAGTACCTTCTTTATTATCAATATCAATGATAAAGGTATAAGAGTCATTCTCTAATTATTTAACATCATGAAAATAAGCACTTAAGATAGAGGTTGAAAAATACTGGAGTATATTACCTTATATATGATAATGTACCCCTATGGTACCTTCATGGTACATTTATAAATAAAATATTAGGATTGAGTCATAGTTTAAAGTGTGATTTATATTTCCCTTTTTATGTAAGTGAGAATGTGTAGAAAATGCACAAATGCCAAGTAAATTTGTAATGTGGAGGAAATGCACAAGTTGCATGTGAGTTAGTGTATAAGTGTATTTTGAGTCTATGTGCACAAGTGTCTTGTATGTATGGGAACAAATATGTAATGTAAATATGTACACAAGTATCTTATATTAGAGTGTGCAATTTATAGAAGTGTAAGAGTCATGTTTAGATGTGCTTATTTTATAGTGTCAAGTGTTCATCAAGTATGCAAGTGGCAAGTAGATAAGCCAAGAGTCATGAGACTTGGTATATGGAAAATAATAATCAAGTATCCAAAGAGTCACACTACTATAGCTATATTATGGAGGTAATACTCCATACATCACAAGAGCATAGCAATAAGGAGAACAAGCATTATCATTGTAAGAGAAAGTGAATCAATAAATCTTGTATACATTTTGAGCAATTAATATTGTAAGTTATATTGCATGTTGAATACATGTTCATTAATACTATTTACATTCATATTTTTGTGTATTAGTGAATGTTATTTGAGTTATTATAAGCCTTGATTTACAAACTAATTTACTCATATTATTCTACTCATATCATTATCTTGACATTATTATATTTTGGCTATATTATAGTCGATCTTGTGATACATAATCGATGATATTTGTGGTAGTATTAAGGTTTAAAAATTCATCAAAAATATCAAAACTACCACTAAACTTTATCCATATTGTTCGAGTTTATTTTAGTCGCTACTATAAATTAATTTTATCTAATATTATAAAGTTTATTAAGAGTTTATCCACTTTGAATACAGTGAGATTTAGAATATATTTTAAGGTCATATTGAATAGAGAGTCTAGTGTCACTCCACTAGGTTGAAGGAAAACTAGTGAAGAATAGTAGCTATATTGAAGAATTAGGAGAACCAACTCAGAAGAAATTTTGTGATTCATGAAAGAGACATCCTAACATTAATATTGATATTTTATTATCTAGTAAGAAGTAGAATCATATTGGGTTCTTGTGTTCGACCTAAGGCATTATTGATTTCAAAAAATAATTGCAAAAAAGATTAAGTAGAAGTGTGAGAAACTTCCTATAGAGGATATATAAGAGTTTTATATTCTAATAGCAGAGTATTGAAATATAGAAAAAATAATGTAGATAGAAGAAAAATAAAGATAGCTATAGATTGAGAAGCATTCAAATCTTCCTAATAGGACAAAGAAAGCATATTGAAAGAAATAAAGATAGTAGTTGATTGAAAAACATTCAAAGCTTCCTAAGAAAAAAGAAAGAAAGCATACAAAAGAAAGGTTATTGATATATCAATCTTCAAGAAGGATAAAGAAGCACCTAGATTAATTTATATTGCTTCAAGCATTCGTTTGATATCTACGTTGAAGGAGTTACATGTTAGTATAGAGAAAGAGACCCTTATAGAGAAAATAAAGAGATTTTTATAGAGAAAAGAAAGGAGTTTATTTAGAGGAAATAAAGCATCCATTGTAGAGAAAAGAGAGAGGTCCTTACAAATTAAAGAAAAATGACTGTATAGAAAATAAATAGAGGATCATACAAAGAGTAAGAAAAATATAGAAATCCATATAAAATAGAGAGAGTTGCATATGAAGATAAGCTAAAGCAATCAACTAATGATTAAAATCTCATGATAAAGGTCATCAGCCTATGATATAGATAAATAAATAGAAGTATTATGATAAACATAATATTCCCATGATATAAGGATTAAGATAAGAAGTTCATTATAGAAGAACAAAGTGGCTCATATTGAATTAAAGAAAGAAAGAAGAGACATCTATTCAATTAACTCAAGAAATAAGGAAGAAACGTCCATTTGGAAAAATCTAAAAAGAAAGAAGGAATCAAGGGTTATTCAACCAAATCATAATTGTTGAAGGTGGAAATTTCATTCAAGAAACTCTATAAATAAGGAAAAAAACTCAATAGAAACATGTTATAAAGCAAAGCAACAACATGAACATGAATTAAGCAATTCATCAAAGCAACAACATGAAGAAGAACATAGCAATACAACAAAGCTACATAAAAAAATCCAAATATTAAATTAGTTAAGAGTTGTTATTTGAAAATTTCAAATACCATTTAAACACCAAGAGCTTTTAGCGAGCATAATGACTTTCCGAGCAATAGAACTATGAAATACCTAGAACAACACAAAGCAAAACATTAGAATATATAGACAAGAATAAAAATATTGTAGAGGAAAAATTGTTGTCTAAAGTACTCTTAAAAGGATAGCAAAAGTGCCAAAATAAAAAAGCAAAAAGGTAGTAGTGGTACGTTGAAAATCAAAGCATAAAGCAACATAGGAAGTTAGAACACCAAGTTGATTGTTGATCATCAAGTTGAAATGCAAGCACCAAGTTGGAAGCCAAGCATCAAGCTAAATGCTAAGCAACAACTATGAATCTAAGAACTAAGAGCCAAGTTGAAAACTGAGTGCAAGCTAAAAAATGATTGAGTAGTAACGACTAAGCATTACCACATAAGCTAACCTAAGAATTATAATATCTATGTGTGGAAGCCAAATATTTGTAGGGAATAAAAGAAGTTCCAAACAAGGAGGAGTTGTGTTAAACCTAAGCAAAGTAGCTAAGAAAAGAGAATCATAATGTCTAAAAGAAAGAGAAACATTTTGGTTCTCATGCATGCTTAGAAATGGAATAAATTATTCAATGCCTAAGGGCTTGAAAGGAGGATAAATCAAGCATTGAAGTGAATGGAGTAGTCATAACAGAGATGTGTGTATTCGAAACATAAAGGCATTGAAGTGAACGTGAAGACCACATGAACGAATTAGTCATAATAAAGACGTGTAAACTAACATAAGGCTAGTAGTAGTATTATTTTTAGGGTTTGTGAATTAATTTTAAGATTATTTAAAGTCTAAGGTAGGATAAATGAGGTTTAATTAAGTTATTTGAAATAATTTACATTTGGAGTGATAAGCTTGATTAATTAAATGATTTAGGGTTTCGTATGATAAGTCATAAGCTTGGAGTAATAAGGAATACAACTAGTTTATTTGATTTTTGAAGTCTTTAATTTTTTAAAAAATAATATTTAATTTGGTTTGATTACAAAGAAAATTTGAAAATTGATTTTTTTTTAGTTTTTGCAAATTTAAATATTTGGGAGATAAAAGGTTTTCAACATCAAAATATTAGGAACAATAAATTAAAAATTTTATTTTTTAGTTTCTAAAACTAGGAAGACAAGGTTTACTATTCCATAGGAATTATTTTAAATTATTTAAAACTAGGATTTATAAATTTGTCTACTTCAAAGGAAAGAGATTCATATAATGGAAGAAATTATTACAAATGCACTCAATGGGGCTAGTGAAAAAATAATGAACGATTAAAAGTTGTATTCTCAAAAGATGATAGATGATCTTGACAAAAAAGAAAATTCTTACGCTAATAGTACATCTAAAATAGATTCTACTAGAAAATCAATAATTGCTCAAAATATCATAGATTATGAATTCCTACAAACCATTTATTAGGAAAATAAAGAAATAGTAGCCTTGGTTGTACATCAATGGTTATGTTGTTTTACCAAGAAGACAGATGAACTTGAAGCTCTAAGAAGGATGAATAAAATAATAAAAATATGTTCAAGGTGCATTTATTGTAATAGAATTGGTCATGAAAAAGAAAATTGCTTGAGTCATCATCCATGTAAATATTTTAGAAGAAAATTACATTCTCATTGTAGAATATTTGAAAGAGCATTATTGTTCAAATTAAACAATATTTTTCAAATACTCATTTCTAAAGCATCTTCTAACAATGGATCTTAGTGTACAATATAGGAAGAGAAAATATTGAGAAAATAGAAAAAAGGAAAATGGATCAAATATGATCCAACCTTGTCTTAAAAATAAGTTAAATTACATAGTCAATCCAAAGATAAAGACAAAGGAAAGTATTGTATACATGAATATGATGACAATGAGAGAAATAAAAAATTTATTATTTTGAAAAATAAAGACTGAAGAACATGATGTTGAATTCAAGGAAACTAAAGATGAACTCAATATAGAACTCAAGAAACAATATAAAGCTTATGGAGCTCAAGAAGAAGAATAAGATCATGAAAATTATGAAGAAAGTAAAAAGAGAACAAAGCAAGCACAATTCCCAAGGTCACTTGAAAATTGTAGACATACAAAGACCATGATTGAAGACTAAAGTCTTCTATAATCAAATAATGTAATATAGGGGTGTGTTGGAGTATATTACATTATTTGGTACATTCTAATGTACCCTCATGGTACCTTCATTGTACATTTGTAAATAATATATTAGGTTTGAGTCATATTTTAGAGTGTGAATTATATTTCCCCTTTTATGTAAGTGACAATATGTAGAAAATGTACAAGTATCATGTAAATTTGTAATGTGGAGGAAATTCACAAGTGTCATGTATGCATGAGAATAAATATGTAATGTAAATATGTGCACAAGTGTCTTATATTAGAGTGTGCAAGTTATAGAAGTGTAAGAGTCATGTTTAGGTGTGCATATGTTATAGTGTCAAGTGTTCATCAAGTATGCAAGTGGCAAGTAGATAAGCCAAGAGTCATGAGACTTGGCATATGGAAAGGAATAGTCAAGTATCTAAACTATCACACTACTATGGCTATATTATGGAGGCAATACTCCATACATCACAAGGGCATAAAAATAAGAAGAACAGGCATTATCATTGTAAGAGAAAGTAAATCAATAAAGCTTGTATAAATTTTGAGCAATTAATATTGTTAGTTATATTGCATGTTGAGCACATGTTAATCAAGACTATTTACATTCTATAGACACAAAATCCTAGCCACTTGTCATCCATCCACATCCTCAAATCATAACCATTCATTATATATATATATATATATATATATATGTATTTATTTTTATAAATATTTTATATTTATATTTATATATATTTAATAAATATATATGTATATATGTGAATAAATATCAGCCACCCATCATGACTTAATCTTGACCATTTATTCATCATGATCTGTGTCAATTTTTCAAGCTCAATCTCAACATTTCATCATGTTTTAATCTCAGTCACATGTTGGTGTTGTCAAAACCCTAACATGATAAAGGACAAATTTTAAAAGATGATTCATTTTTGTGAATCAAGGTCCTGAAAGTTAACATTCAAAAGCATTGATCATTTATCCACTCACAAACCCTATAATTTTGCTAACACTCCCCATCTTCATTGTTGACCAAAACCCTCACTGCCATAATCACCATCGAAACTTCTATGAACCCTACCTGGATTTCATAAAGTGTCTTCCATCACTCTCGAATGCTTTCAAGCATTCCCCAAATGCTAATAAGCATTCCAAGAATTATGTAGGGCATCCACAACTCTCCTCAAACACTCTAGGATATTTTACCTTTTCTAGTTTAGAATAGACAAACCCTCGAATGATTTCGAGCATTCGTGCATCACCATAGGGATATGCAAGTCCACTCACAAATTATTTGGAGTGAATATGACCTAGAGACACTGAATATTATTTTGAATAAGGGTTTTAAAGCCTCTAATTGTAAAATCATTTGTATCAACATGAGTTGCATTGTAATAGTGGATATCAAGGCTCCCACAATATCAATATAATATCATTTCTTTATTGTGCAATATTTCTTGTGTTTTATTTGTTATCGTTATCTTAGTATTGTTTATTTTAACTTTACAAAATGGAAATCATGTTGGGATCCCCAAAGGGTTTCACATTTTAACTTACCTTGTCAATATTTTTTATCTACATTTTTTTGTTGCAGGTTTCAAAAAAATTGTTAGTGCAAAAATCATGAGATCTAGGGCTAGGGTTTTTGGAAGAAGTAATATTTGATCTATTATTGCATAGATGCCACACAAATTTTAGGGGATGCTATACCATGTTCATGGGATGCCACACTACATTTGTGGGATGCCACAAATTATATGGGAATTTTAGTTTCAAGAGAGAAAATTGTGAGTTTCAATATAGAAAACTATGAGTTTTGACAGAGAAAACTATGGCATTTTACACTAAATTTATAAATTTAGATAAACATATGTAGGCCTTATGGTAAGTTCTATTTAAACTCCACTCACATTTTCACTTTTTAAAAATAAAATAAAATAAAAGAAAATAAATGTTTATTGTTCTATTTAAAAAGTAACATATTAGGCATTCATAAGCATTTTTAAAATCATATAGAATTGCACATATCATTTTAGTTGCATTAAATATTCATAACAATTAATTCAAATTTTTGTTGTTTTTCATGGTGTTTTCAATTTTTGACTAGTGTGCTGTTTGCAATAAACAAAAAAAAGTATAGTAGTTGTACTTTAGGCTAAAGTTTCCTAATTTTTGCTTTTCTAAGCTGGAACAAGTCATTGGTACTCAATATTCCTCCCACTATTGGAAATACATTGCTTATTTAGAGTGGAAGAACTAGGTGAACCCTCTACTATTGGAAACACTTACTAATTTAGAGTGGATATTAAGAGTTGTACCCTACACTATTTTAAGGATCTTGGTATTAGTGTTCTTAGTCACCAACTTGATTAAGTGAAAGAGGGTTTATTTCCATTTTATGTACACCATAGACAAAAAAAAATTAAACAAAATCCACACACTTTGCACATCTCACTTTCAACATCAATGATTTGGATTTCATCACCAACCACTGATTGATATCAATGATGGTGGGTTTCATATCCATTCGCTATATCGTCCCATAGACATCTTAGCAGCCCATGAGCATTTTTTGGATTTCATCACCAAAAAAATCCCCACTTGTGATTCACCTTGGGAAGCTACCTTGCATAGTAGTCTAGGCTTAGGGTCTGCACATCAAAACACACAAACCATGCAAAAAAATAATCAAAATCAAAAAATTGTTGCAAGACATAGGATACAATTATTTTTTTGATTCTATGTATTTTTATTTTATCATCTCACATTCCACACACATCCCTCACACTCGCTACCCCTACTTGCTCATAGCTTATGGTATTGGCCAAAAATAAAGCCAAAACCATGAATCAAACATCAACCTCATCCATGGAGTGCTCCACTATTTCCTCAACCAATTTTGTGGTTAACCTAGCTAGCATAATATAGATAAGATATTTTAGTTTTTTTGTAGCATCATCTCACACATTATTCACTTCAAATGCTTATGTGATGCAAATATCCATATGTAAACACCAAAACAACACCAATCTGATTATGTGACAACAAGGGCTGATCTAATTGACACAAACAGCCCCCAAGGCAGCCCCTAGAGCTTAAACAGTGGTCCTAACCACTCCCAAAAGTAGTTTGGAAGGTCAAATGTCAATTTGGCACCTTTTCGGCACCTTGCTCTCTGCTCATCCCACCCCAGGATGAATACAAACTGGCATTCGTCCCACCTAGGGACGAATATCAGCATTCGCCCCAAGGTGAGGCGAATAGAAGGTTTGATCGGAAAAAATTCAAACCTCGGCAACTCCGCTAGTTAACTGAGGCTTCAAGCCATGCAATTGTGAGGAATAGATTTTATTCAAGAAGAGAGACTTCAGTCATGCATGTCTTTATTTTAGATACCTCATGCAAGGAGATTCTAAATCAGGTAACTAGATTTTCTATGAAAATAGGACAGTTAACTCAAGTAGCACCCTCGCATGTGCAATTTAAACAAGGAAACCCTAAGGTCTATAAATTGGGGAGTTTTCCCACCCAAAATGGGGATAGAGAGGGCGCATTTGAGCAATGAAGTGCTACCAATTTACATACTTGTGATTTATGCTTTCACATCCTTAATCTCTCATTCGAAAGGGAGGTTATTGGGTGATTATTGGAAACACAAATCCAGACCCAAAACCCAATTTTTGACCATAAAAACCCACAAATTTTTTTGAAAACACACCATAAAGAGTTTTGGACCCATCCCAAGTGGATTGGTGCTGAAACAGTATCCCAAACGGTGGGCGTCTTGCCCCCGGGCACTCCCCAAACTATCACAGTCCTATTCGCCCCACCCCGGGATGATTAGAAATATGTGATAGATTTATTGAGTTTTTATTTTGAATTTTATTATAGATATGCTAAATAGGTTACAGTTCAAATTTCATTTGATTTTGAGCAATTTTGACCAGGTTTTTGTCATTTCCCGCCTTTACTAACTTACATATGGCACACACAAAATTTGGTTCATAGAGGTAACATTGGAGAAATATGATATTATGGGTCTTCCCAAAACACCCCCAATTAGCTAACCCCAAGTTTTTAGATCATTTGGAGCTTCCGAGATAGGACATTGAAGAGGGTACTTTCTGATAGGTTATTGCAGGTCCATTCGTCCCACCCTAGAGCGAATACAAATATGTGAGGAATCTCCCATCTGTTCTTTTTGCAGAGGTCTTATGATAACATATTTATGCTACTGTTAAATTTTTAGGTCAATCCAAGGTCATTTGATTATCGATTTAATATTTTCATTCATATGCTGACAGTAGGCCTTGGGAAATACATGCTTTATTATATCTGTAGGTGCTACTAATATTTTATGTTTCTTCGAACGCAAGTTTTTGACATCAGAAGAGCAAGAAGGAGTGAAAAATCATACACACAAGTGGAGGCGATGTTTTGTTCTGCCCATATTATATGTGGGCACACGGAAGAAGGATTGTTGTTTATAGATGCGATAAGAAACTTATTTGACGCTCCTATTCCCTAAAAAGGAAGGAGACATATTGTAACACAAATCTGAAAAGCATATCAATAAAAAGGGTCATATATTATATTGCTTTTATCTTGTGTCAATTCGTCTATGCTCTTTCTTTTTATGCACTTTGGAATACATAGGCCATAAGTGTTAAGTTTGATTTTAAAAGCATCCATTTTGGCACTTTCCTTTTTGTTTCCGTATCCTCGTGCTTTCAATGGCGATCATGGTGGGACCTGTGTCCTTTGAGTTTAAATATTAAATTTCTTATTAAATTTTCTTTTTTTGTTACTTTCAAGTACCAAGTTTTCAAGTGCTAGACTGTTTCAGGCAGAAATTCAGAGACATCCGATTTAGGCAGAGAAGAGGTAGGGGTTTTAAACACCCTTTGTCAATTTTTTGTTTTCTATTCTCTAATTTTTGCTTGCATAGGAGAGTTTAGAGGCTTTCTTGTTTCAATTTTGCAACTTAAAAATAACCCCACACACCACGTGGTATTTTAAACACAAGGAGTTGGTCGTAAAACCCCAACCCTTGAGCAAGACCAACGGTGGATTTCATCATCACCTTGGCTTGAGATATTGCATCCATAACCTCGATCGCGACTGTTGCTAGATGTAAATCCTAATGAAAGCTAACCAAGTTTAGCTTGGTGTGATTACCAGTGTGTGAGGATAAGTCTTCTATGGTAGGTGTCATAAACAGAGCGATTCCCCTTTCATACCGCCTATGTTCCACATATCATCTGCTCTCATGTACCTATAGTCTCCCTCACATCAAGGTGGGTATATAGAGAGGTTGGTATATCGGTCCGACAATGGTATATTGAAGGGGCGACCATTTTGGGAGTCATAAGAGCCTTCATAATTGCATTTAAATGGTTTTCACAAAAAGATTTCAAAAACAAACAACAAAACACACTAAACCAGATTTAGGGCACACTTTTAATCTTTAAAAGAGATAATCATTGCTTGTGTGTGTGTGCTATTTTATGTTTAGTGTATCAAAAAAATCATAAAAAAGAAAAATCCAAAAAAGAATTTACGCATCTTTAGGTAAACATCACCATGGTCTACACCCGTAGCTGAGCTCGATCATGGGCAGAGGCTACAGAGAGTGCACCAAGGGGGACAAGTCACCTCCAATATAGTCTTGAGGACTTGGTCATCCCACCTTGGTGGCAGGATACACAAGTTAGTCCCCATCATGCCATCACCGAACAAGACTATAGAGGCACCCCCTTGAGGGGCACACCCACTCAACATAGAGACACCTCCTTGAGGGGTACCCCTACTAAGAAAATATCCTTTCAAGAGGAAAACCTACATGTAGCACTCAACCTAGATAGGAGGCCCCCATTGGAAATTCATTATGGGTGGCCTAGTGATGAAGTGCTTGAACAACATAAAGTCCACAAGGAGGAACCATATGATTTTGTTACTCCTGATTTACCCCTGATTACTGTCAGAAACACTAGACCATATCCAGAGTATCAGGCACCATAGACAGGGCAAGACAATTCTGCCTGCACCTTTTATGCATATAATAGAGAGTGTGAGGAAGACCATTATGTTCCTCAAGAGAGATACATATCATGGGAATGATGCACGTCCGCACCCTTTATGTATCAGGATCACTCATTGGGGCCAGAGCCTCAAGTGAATGCCACTAACCTTGATAGAGGGAAGTAGCCCATAGGGGTCTCAGATCACCATGACAAAGAAATACATGTAGGAGAGGCATCTAGGCCTCCTAAACAAGAGACGATAGAACAAATTGACTTGGAATTTGCCAAACTAACCGCCCGTGAAGCGCAAATCACGTGGCTCAAGTAAGACCAACAACAACTAGAACATTTGTGTCACCTTAACCAAGAGCATATTTAGCGTCAGACAGCTGAATTGCTTCACAAAAATGTGCCTGAGAAGGTCCCAGTACCTCGTGCACATAAATCGAAGATGTATGAGAGGCACAACCCCTTAGCGCAAGACAGGTCTCCACGACCTCATCAAGCACTACCTCTAAGACCTCCTAGAATTGAGCAGGAGACCACTACCAAAAATTACGATGGGCACCCTCTGTGGGCACCAATCAATGTTTACAGGCCTAGGCCAGACACTCCCTAAGAAGCTTATGAGGACTATGAACAAGAAGAAGAACATGCTGAAATGCCCTATCAAGGTAGAAGGGGTGCTACCCAACTATACCTCCAAAGGCCTTAAGTTACCCACAACCCACAATGGGAGCAAACCAAGGAGGAGGAGATCAAGTCCTTCGATACATATAAAGCATTGCTAGAGCGCTTAGAGACTATAGATCTCAAGACTTCTGGGCCCCAAAAGCCTACTTTACGCCACCTTCATAGTCATCCTATGCATCTGTTAGTGCCGACACCTCCATACCTTGAACACTTTAATCTAACCCAGTTGGCACTCTTTAGAGGGAAGGAAGATGCCCAAGAGCATGTGACTCGATTCCTGAGCCAATGCTTTGGTATTCAGGATAATGATGCTTTGCTACTAAGAACATTTATAACCACATTCACATGCCCTGCCTCGGATTGGTTTACTCAATTACCAAAGCACAACATCTATAACTTGGATCAGCTAGTGGACACGTTCCTAGAATGTTTCACCTTTAACACAAAGAAAAAGGTGTCACTAAGCGATCTAGCTAGCCTCAAGCAGTATGAGGAGGAATCTATGGCAGCATATGGAAACCGGTGGAGGACGTTGCTTTCAAAGCTACCCTACCTTCCCCCTATGTCTGACTTGACCCAAATGTTCGCAAAGAGTTGTTTGTGATTGATATCTATGTTATTGCAGCTGCAGTAATATGCCACTTTAGAAGAAGCACTGGCGCAAGCTAGAATCATCAAAGAGATCAAGATACAGGATGGCAAAATTGCCAAGCCTAAGAAAAAATAATGGAATAAGAACACTAAAATAGGGACTATGCAACAGAAACCCATTGTGATCAATCAAGTTGTTATAAATGCCCCTAAGCCTACCCAAGCAACATAGCCTCAAAAGGCTAACTATTAGGCAGTGCCTCCAAACAATTATGATAGAGAAAACCAATGTCTAGAACAAAATCAGTAGCGTCACCCTAAGTGACAATTTACACCTTATACAGAGTCTAGGGACTCCTTGTTTTACTGCTTGCCAGTGGCAAATTTGATTAATCTACCAAAGACTGAAACCATAGATCCTAATGCGCCAAAGCCTAAGGGGTATAGAGAGGATTTGTATTGCAGGTTCCACAGATGAAAGGGACATGACCTTAATTCCTGTTGGAAGTTCAAAGGTTTGGTGCAAGACCTCATTGACAATAATACATTGGTAGTGGATAACCCCATAGCGCCCAACAACCAACAAATGGGTAGTTTTAGAGACCCTTTGCCCGCACATGATGCATAAGCAAAACCTCTTCACATCAATGAGGTGCAATAGAATTGCCCCATGGAGGGGTATGTAGGGATGATAAGCATAGTGACAAAGAACAAGAGATACCCAGAAGCTACCCCTGCGACAACCACAAGAGAAGTTCCATCACCGTCACAACCTCAACCGAACCCTAGATAGCTTCCCTCGCCTAGACCAGTGGCCACAATTCAAACTAGACTTACTCAAAGTCTAAAGACCACATCGGCTAGGCTCTCCATATATGAGCTTATTCAACAATATATGCCCCATCAGGAAGCTCTCATGGAGATATTAAAGGCAATTGAGCTGCATCCCCACGAAGCAAATTCTTTCAACAACTTCGTGGGCCATGTGAAACAATGTACGGAACCAGTCATCACCTTTAGAGAAGATGAATTAAAATCGATGGCTGGTGATGTGGTGGATCCACCCCTACACATTATTGCGTGGGTTAATGGGATTCCATATAAGTGGGTGTTGGTAGACACTGGTTCGTCCAGTAACATTATTACAATCGCCGCATTAAAACATTTGAAGTTTTCGACCTCTCACATCGTACCTTCCACTTATACTCTTCGAGCATTCAATGATGCGATATGCTTGATAGTTGGCACAATTGTCCTACCCATACAAGTGGGACAAAAGACCATTCTTACATTGTGCCACATATTAGAAGGTGAGATGGCTTACAATATCTTGTTGGGGCGACCTTGGATCCATGACATGAAGTGTGTCCCTTCAATTTCTCATCAATGCTTGAAGTATACATTTTAAGGACAGGTACATATAGTCCCCGTAGATTTAGAGCCTTTCAAATACTGCAATTCAGTGCAACTAATGCCATAGTCGACCCTTCCATCAACGCATTTGGATTTTCAGTTAAATCCATCTCAAAAGGGTCTGATTACATAGGAATCTCCATTACCAAGGCAATAAAATTCCTAGGCAGGTCCATCTTCTTCCTCTGGTCCTCCCACAACGATGCCACCTACAATGGCCACACCAAAGGACAAGGGAAAGAAGCCCCTGGAAGAGGAACCACCCTTAGTCTCCAACATATCGACAGAAGAAAAGCCTAGTAGAATGGAAGTCGAGACACCTAGTTCACCCCACATGGATTGGACTCAGGGAGAACTTCCATTCACTCCCCCTCAAACACCAACAATCACAGTTGAGATGGCCAACACAGGATTGGGGGAGTATCTAGTGCAAAATATTATAGCAATGCCCACAATTGAGTCCATGCAAGACATGGGGAGACCTCGACTCCCCATAGGCTCTGTGGTTCCTTTAGGCTACCCACCTAATCAGACAAACTTTATTTATGGGGTCCTAGATAATGGCATTGAACCTTCCCTACAAGAAGAGGAAGATGAAGTGCCCTTTGTTGAGGATGTCAATTATCTGTCTAACCCAGACTTTGAATTGCGATATCTTAGCCAATGCAATTGGCATGGATATGGTTTGGGTAGGTATGAACAAGGAGCGCGTGTTTTGTGCCAGCCAAGATACCAAATGCCTTATGACAAGTCAGGAGTAGGGTTTAATCATCCTTTGCCCCTCGACATCTTGGTCGAAAACATTCAAGGCCTAGGGATAGGCAACAAGGATGGGTTGGCATCAGATCCATATGCCAATCCAAATACAACTTATACATTGAGGGATTATTTCTTATTACACACAAAAAACCTTGTTGACCTCACCAAACCTTTCCTTTTGGTCGCAACGGGAGACAATTCAAGGAGTCACCTCCATGAAGGGTATGTACAAGACCAAGAAAGGTCTTCGAATGATGAGTTGGAGTATGAGGTAGCACCTTGGGATCCTATTAAGCTAGGAAGCAATCATTCCCACGTGCATCCCATGGATGATTATCAAGAAATCTTCCTGACCATGTTCCCATTGGATGATCCAATTGAGTATATGCCACCTCAAGAACATCAGGTCCCCCCACAGAGAGTGAAACAACCTTGATGGGACCACATTAATTTGCTCGAACAATATGAGCTTCATCTATCATAGACCATTGTTGTAGCAAATGAAGGCCTTTGGATCTCTGACAGTGATTACAAAGATGAAACCAAGATGGCCTATCTCAACCACATGCAAAAAATGCAACAACAGTATCCCTTAGGCATAGATGACATGTTTGAACACCTGCACATAGGGCCAAGACATAGGTGGCACCTCAACCCGGCGTAGTTATAGCAATTACTGCACCCACCACTCCAGGTACACAAAGAGCATCTTCCGTCTGGAGACCCTATCCAACCATCAGTTCCTAGGGCAGACCCTGTTTGCATGTCTACGCATAGGGATGATCCATTTGTGCCAATGCCCATTGAGCCTGATCCAAAGCACAAAGAACATCCAGAATGTCATAATCATCACACCTGCAATTATGGAGGTTACAATCATTTCATCAACATGATCTCCATTGACTTGACCGTCCCCATCCATGATCCAACCGACCCAACATGGTCATTGCATCTAGACATAGAGGCTATAGATTGGGATCGCACTGACACACCACCATCCCCATCAGAGTATTGGCCTTGCGATGGGATGTTTCATTTCACTCTATGACAGACTCAGGATGTCTTTTATGCTGAAGAGGAACCTGGCGTTCCTAATGATGATCTTAATTCAGCAAACGATATCCATCTGATCCCCACTCCACACTAGTTGGAGGACAGATCCCACATGTCAGTCGAGGCAACGACTGACGTAGACATCGACATAGATCCAATGAATCCATGGATTCTCAAGCTATGGGTAAGTCTCTCCCTCAAAGAGCAAGCCGATTACATTGCCCTTCTCCAAGAGAAGAAGGAGGTTTTTGCATGGTCATACAAAGACATGCCAGGACTAGACCCATAGCTAGTCATGCATAATTTAATGCTTGACCTGACAATCAAGACCATAAAGCAAAAACTACGCAAGATGCACCCAATAGTGGCTTTAATGGTCAAAGACGAATTGCAAAATTTGTTGGATGCATAGTTTGTCATCTGCGTGGATTATCCACCATGGTTGTCTAACATGGTGCCCGTTAAGAAGCCCGATGGGAGGATTCACATATGCACCAATTTTTGAGATCTAAAAAAAGTGAGTCCTAAGGATAATGGGACACCTTTCAAGAACAAAGACGTGTGTGCTTTGACCACAAAGTCCAAAATTCAACAAAGTTTTTCAACACCCTACTATCCGCAGGAAAATGGGCAAGCAGAGGCATCCAATAAAACGCTCATCACCATCCTAAAAAATACTATCGCAGATAATCATAAGGATTAGCACATTCATCTCTCGCTTGCCCTATGGGCCTATCGCACTAGCATTCGGATGCCCATTGGGGCAACTACATTTTTGCTAGTGTATGGCTTCGAGGCAATCATGCCTCTTGAGTTGGAAATCCTTTCACTACGCATATCAATGCAAGAGTTCATCGATGATGACACTGTGCAGTAGGCTCGGTTAGATCAACTTACTTTGCTTGATGAACGATGTGTCAATGCTCTCGAGCAATTGTGTATCTATCAAGAGCGACTTAAGAGAGTATATAACATGAAGGTTCACCTAAGGGATTTTTAGGTTGGATATTTGGTCTTAAAAGAGAACCAACAGAATTCTAATTTTCCATCCCATATCTAAGGGACAAGTTCATGATAAACTGGTTAGGTCCTTATGTGATTGATAGTAAGATAGGACTTGGAACATACCGGCTCACCTCTCTTGAAGGAATCAAGGAGCTAGAACCCTTGAACATTAGTCATTTGAGGCCATTCTACATTTAGAGAGCCATAGTCCACACAAAAGCTCCAAGGATTTCCACAATCACTTGGTCAATCCCAAAATGCCCCAAAGGTGTCCATAAACCCTTTGGTCAAACACAAAAGCTCTAAGGATTTCCACAATCGCTTGGTCAATCCCAAAATGCCCCAAAGGTTTCTATAAACCCTTTGGTCAAAACCAAAATCTCCAAGGATTTCCACAATCGCTTGGTCAATCCCAAAATGCCCCAAAGGTGTCTATAAACCCTTTGGTCAAAACCAAAAGCTCCAAATATTTCCACAATCGCTTGGTTAATCCCAAAATGCCCCAAAGGTGTCTATCAACCCTTTGTTCAAACCAAAATCTCCAAGGATTCCCATAATCGCTTGGTCAACCCCTCAAATGCCCCAAAGGTATCCATAAACCCTTTGGTCAAACCAAAAGCTCCAAGGGTTACCATAACCGCTTGGTCAACATAAATATTCAAAAACCAACAAAAACAATAAAAATCATCAAAAAAAAAAAAAATTGCATCTCCATTCCATGCATACTCTTAAACATCAAAAATACAAAAAAATAGGTTGCATTAGGCATCACATCCATACATTGCATATTCGCTAGGTCATACAAGTCAAAAGCACCATAGACTCGTGATTACTCTGAAATTCTCTCATTTTTCACATAAAATCAATTTTATCAACGCATACATCCCGCATCACACCATCCCCATTTTTAGCAAAGTCGGTTGTCTCCTAATGTATTTATGGTTTTCGTTATTCAGTTGTCTTTAACTTTCTAGCCAACACAATTATACAAAGTCAAACATATTTTACATAGGAAATTTTTACTTAGGTCATGCCTCATTATGTAATATCCCTACACAAATTAACACACATAAAATAATTCTTAAGTTGTGTGAAAGTAAGATGAAAATTACAAAGCAGTCTAGAGTAACATAGGTGAAAGATTAGCCTGTTCATCCCCCTGTGTGAATGGTTCAAGAATGCTGAGAATTGATAAAAGGACAAGCTCTTCCCCATTCCTTCCTTCTAATCAACAGTGGTTTTCACCACTAACAAAAATTCAAAACTCACCATTGGTCCCTAAGGTTGTAAGGATTCGTACTACATGTCCCTGCCAAGGATGGGTAGTCATCCCCAAGGCCTAAAAGGATCAATGACCATTCAAAAACAACATTTCCACGAGCCATCATCACAATCACCTTTGGTCTCTTAGGTCGTAAGGATTCGTACTACACGTCCCTGCTAAGGATGGGTAGTCATCCCCAAGGCCTAAAAGATCAATACCCTTACTTCATAATCTCCATACTACCCTTTGGTTCCCAAAGTCGTAAGGATTCGTACTACACATCCCTACCAAGGATGGGTAGTCATCCCCAAGGCCTAAAAGGATCAATGTTATTCACCAGTCACAAACATACCAGCTTAACCTTACAAAGCTCCAAAGCCAAATCAAATAACAGTGGTTATCACCACTATTCAAAATCCTTGCTCAAAAAAAAAAAAAAAAAAAGAACAAAATAAATAGTGAATTTTCATCACTTTGTATACGAGCAAATATCCTAAACCATTGAGCCAATAAAAATCTTGAACTTGAATCCCTGGAATTCTCAGTATTCGAAAACCATCTAGGTGATCCTCATTACAGGTTTGGTGGACAACCTACCTGGCAATGGCGGTATCCTACCCTCATGATGATATGTCTGTCACATTATCTTTGCATGTGAGTAGACCAATGTTTGCATGTGGATGAGCTAGCTTATGGTACCTTAGATTGTCCCGTGGATTAATCTTGCTAAATACAACAATGGAGTTAGTGGAGCTAGTTAGGTGATCCTCAGTACAGGTTTGGTTGATAGCCTATCTGGCATTGGCGGTATCCTGAAAAATACCACATAAACGAACTCAATTGCACACACAGGGATGTGAAATAACTTGGTTAACCTCCAAGTCGGATTTATACCTTGTTCAAAAGTCTTGCGAGATAAATGTACAATCTTGGCTAGTTAGTTAAAATATCTGAATCTCAAAAAATCTTCACTACATTTTAAAAACAACTGGTCCATTTCATTCCATACATCACCATCAAAAAAAAAATGCAAAATACAAAAACACAGTTGTCACATGCAACGTCATTCCACAAAGTCATCCCATAAGTACAGCAAGCCAGTAAATCTTGTACAATCTATGGTGCCATCGACAAGTTATCAACACATCATTTCATTCATTCCATATGCATACATCATATAATTAGCAACATCGCAATCATAATCCCATATGCATCCATCATTATAAATCAATGTGCATAAACAGACAGACACATCATGAAAAGTTTATAAAAACCAAAAAAAATAGAATCATCTATATATATATATCATCAAAAAAATGCCCGCAGGCTACAATGAACCGGTCCTCTGACCCCGCCACAAAAACAAAAATCTCAAAAACCCCCATGCCTAGGGCATCGGCCACCATGATCATGCAGGATCGGTGTGACGAGAACTACCCCCCATGGTGTGGGTCCTATGGGACCTCTCAAGGCGACTGTTGCTCGCCCCTGCATCACGCCTACTAGTGCCCCCTCATCTAGCCACCTACGATGAGATGATGCTGACTACTCAGTATCATTGTCTCTCATTCGACATGAAGAGCCACCTCCAGGAGGCTCAGGTAACCGCCCACCAAGGCGGATGATCTCTCCCTCCATATCCATCCGATGTCAATGCCAATCTGCCTCCTGTCGATGCCAATATGCCTCCCGCCGATGCCAATCTGCCTCTCGCTGATCCCACTCTACCTCTCATCGATGGTAGTAAGCTACTACGTCATCACGCTATGCTAGCTACGTCCATAGGAGATCCCTCTCTCATGCAACATCGGTATCCCCATCCTACCGGTGGGACACAGCCCATGCGTTCTCTCACTACTGCCAGCTGAGTCCATAGGAGATCTCTCTCCTGCAAAGCCTCTCCTAGCTCCCCATCTTGCCTCCGTAGTAGCCCCATCAATCGTGCATTCTTAGCGTGCAACCCTACCTCCATGTCCTCCGACACTACCTGAGGCCTCGATGAATCCGGGACAGCAGCCTACTCTGGCTCCCACTGCTCCGGGATGTCCTACATTTTTGGCTGGTCTAGAACCCCATAATCCCCACCCGCATCCTCAACCTCCACCATCTCTGCATCATCCAGCGGAGCACCCCAACCCTCATCTAGTGCCTCTGCACCCTCATCCCCTGTTGTTGCCACCTTCGCCCCACCTAGAGGCCCCTCACCTTGCCACCATCGCAAGGTCCACCACTGCTCATACTCGATAGTAACTCCGACGTCATCCACATCTGGGACGTCAATAGCCGTATTTGAATCCTCGCCAAGTGGTGCAACGACTGGCCGGTCCAGAGTCCTCTCATCCCCCTAGCATCGATAGACCATGGGCTCACCAGGCATCCCTTGGCACACCCCAAACTATCGTGTAACCCGGTCGTATGGGAACAACTCCTGCTCAGTCCCATGCCTCCCAATCAGCCATCGCTCCCTCCATACCCATTGGAGCCACTCTCCAGCCTCAGGCCAGGCTGGACAATCTCGGTAGGGGTGCTAGAACACCTCCCCTGGAGTAAGCCGAGTGAAGGCATCGGCATAGTGCCCTACTACACCTGCCCATCATCGACTCTGACCCTGCTCCTTTGACCTCCACCATAGTACCCCATATCCAATCTCCTGGTTTGCCATCTCTGCCTGAGTCATCCAAGGCAACCCCACCGACCTCTCCACTGCTATGTGCTGCCAAGCCTAGCACTACAACAAGTAGCTACAACTAATCCCCTTCTACTTTTGACAGTGGACCTCGTACAACTCATCATAAAGTTGTGCCAGTAGAGTCTGTCCCCATCTCATGATCATCAGTGCATCTGTAGGACACTCCACTAGCCTGAACACCACCTCCAGTAGGTTCCATGGGAACCTCGCACCCGAAGAGTCGGGGAGCAGCATGTTGGAAATGAGGCCCATGAGTAATGCGTGCCTCATTCCCAACACCCCCTTCTCTAGCCACCATCAAACCAGTATGCCACCAATATGACAGTCGATCTCTGCCCTCTCCACTGGGCTCTCCACACCCAACTCCTCCCCATGCTCGAAACATTGTATCAGTATTGTTGTCCTTCGATCCCATGGCATCGTTCGGATCGGCAGTCCATCTATTGGAATCCAAAGAATCCGATAGACATCCTCCAAGGTCACCATCATCTCCCCTATTGGGAGATGGAAGGTGTTGGTCCGGGGATCCCACAAATTGATCAGGGCCGTCAGATAGGCCCGATCCCCGACCACCGGCTCCAGCCGAGTCACCTGCTTGAGCCCAAGGGCATCAAGCCAATCCCAATTAGCCAAATTCAGCGTTGCATGCGCTTCAGTGAACACAGTAGGCACCCGATACCGGCTCTTCACAACCTGCAAAAGAAAACAACATAAAAACATTAAAACAATGACAAAAAAACAAAATCATCATTTGTCAGTTCTAGGGTTTTAAATTTAACTGATAAATTACACAAAAAACAACAACATTCAAAAATGTAATTCTTCAGATCTAGGGTTTTTAATTCTAACTGATAAATTACCCACAAAAAAAAATTACAAAAACAAAACCTAATTTGTCAGACCTAGGATTTTGAACTCTAAACTGATAAAAAAAAATCATTGGTCAGTTTTAGGGTTTTTAACTCTAACTACAAAAAAATAAAACAAAAACAATCACAAAAAATCATTTGTCAGCCCTAGGGTTTTTACCTCTAAACTGGAAAATTAACAACACAAAAACAACAGTTAACTAGGGTTCAAGTTTCACTTTCCGCTTAGTTTTACCCTACGTTTTTAACATCAGTTCTGATCTTGGTTCAATTTAGGTTCAACGACATTTTAAGTTGTGTTCTAAACTAAGTTTCTAGCTCAGTTTTCAACTAAAATTTTGATCTATGTTTAACTAGGGTTAAATTAAGTTTTTTGCTAAGTGTTCATAGACTAGGGTTTCATTTTTACAATTCAAAAACCCAGATAAAGAAAAACACAAGAAATAAACAACTTGCGGTTTTCCAACTACGACACAAATTAACAAAGAGGAAGGGCACTCACTGGTATCGCTTCGGCTCCACCGGTCGATTCGGTGTGTGAACTCATGGTCACAAGAACAGTTTGGCAGTGCTTTGCTTCGCAAAATTGACCTCCTCCTCCTTAGAGCTCCAAATCGCCAAGAAAAACAAGTGCAAATGAGCCCAAAACTTAGTTTTGGCCTTTAAAAAGGATTTTTGAGCTTGTATTCGTTCCCCCATAGGATGAATACTAAATAGGAATTCGTCCCACCCTAGGGACGAATACAGAGCAAAAATTTCAAAAACAACAAAAAATTGCACAAAAATGCCCCAAAACAAGCAATAAAACTGTCCAATAAGAGTGCTTTTGCACTTGATATTCTGGGCATGCAAAACAGATGTCGGGGTCACAAATCCTCACTATCCTACTCCCTAAGAAGGCTACTATAGCCATACCACTCCCCGGGAAGACGGATTTTCGAGATTTTCATCCCCAAATGGCATCACCAAAACGGGTCAAAACCCACCCAAAAATAGCAATAACATTGTCGAACGAAGGCGCATTTGCGCCTAACATTCTTGGCATCCAAAACTGACATTGGGGTCACAAATTGTCACTCTCCTACTCCCTAAGAAGGCTACCATAGCTGGACCGCTCCACGGGAAGACGATTTTTGCCAATTTTAGCTCCAAAATGCGTCACAAAAAGGGTTCAAACCCACCAAAAATAGGTCAGAATGTTCGAAAATTGCTTTCGTATTTAATGGTAAACAACTAAAGGCACCCTTACCTAAGTCATCTTGGGTCAAGTGACTCGTCGCTTTTCTCATGTTGGTCATTCCCTCATCGATTCGTCGCTTGAGGGGGTAGTCACACTTAGTCGCCAATCAACAACAACATACCCAATCCTGGAAATGACACGCATTCAAAGGATCATTGCAAAAGACAATCATGCTCCTGCTTGGGGCAGCAAACAAGCAACAATCACAAGCTGATCAAACACTTGGCATTCATGAATCATGAACTCAAGGTTCCCACAGACAAAAGGTTGCGCCCTTTGCCTATTCATGACTGATCAATGTCCAAGCTCAAGTAACACCTCACCGAAAAAGGTTAACACTTGAATTAAGTTCCTTAGCTCGTCCACAGCAAGGATTCTAGAATGCGTGCCCTTTCCATACTTGGGGCATCAAGAGTTGGTTAGGTTACTGAGAAACCCTAATCATTAGTGCTTTGGTTATTTATTTTTTCTCGGTGCTGCGCCTTGCACAACGCTTCCCAAAAAGGGGCATCTGTAGACACCAAAACAACACCAATTCGATTATGTGACAACAAGCGCTAATCGCATTGACACAAACAGCCCCCAGGGCAGCCCCTAGAGGTTAAACAGTGGTCCTAACCACTCCCAAAAGTAGTTTGGAAGGTCAAAGGTCAATTTGGCACCTTTTTGGCACCTTGCTCTCTCGCTCGTCCCACCCCGGGACGAATACAAACTGGCATTCGTCCCACCCAGGGACGAATATCAGCATTCGCCCCAGGGTGAGGCGAATAGAAGGTTTGACTAGCAAAAAAAGTCAAACCTCGGTAACTCCGCCAGTTAACTGAGGCTTTAGGCCATGCAATTGCGAGGAATAGATTTTATTCAAGAAGAGAGACTTTAGTCATGCATGTCTTTATTTTAGAGACCTCATGCAAGGAGATTCTAAATCAGGGAACTAGCTTTTCTCTGAAAATAGGACAGTTAACTCAAGTAGCACCCTCGCATGCGCAATTTAAACAAGGAGACCCTAAGGTCTATAAATTGGGGAGTTTTCCCACCCAAAATATGGATAGAGAGGGAGCATTTGAGCAACGAAGTGTTGCCAATTTACATACTTACTTGCAATTTGTGCTTTCACATCCTTAATCTCTCATTCGAAAGGGAGGTTATTGGGTGAGTATTGGAAACACGAATCCGGACCCAAAACCCAATTTTTGACCATAAAAACTCACAAAATTTTTCGACAACACCCCATAAAGAGTTTTGGACCCATCCCAAGTGGATTGGTGCTGAAACAGTGTCCCAAACGGTGGGCGTCCTGCCCTTGGGCGCTCCCCAAATTGTCACAGTCCTATTCGCCCCACCCCGAGATGATTAGAAATCTGTGATAGATTTCTTTAGTTTTTCTTTTGCATTTTATTCTAGATATGCTAAATAGGTTACAGTTCAAATTTCATTTCATTATGAGCAATTTTGACCAGGTTTTTGTCATTTCTCGCCTTTACTAACTTGCAGATGGCACCCACAAAATCTGGGTGATAGAGGTAAAATTGGAGAAATCTGACCTTCTTGGTCTTCCCAAAACACCCCCAATTAGCTAACCCCAAGTTTGCAGGTCATTTGGAGCTTCCGAGATAGGACATTGAAGAGGGTGCTTTTTCGACGAGTTATTATAGGTCTATTCGTCCCACCCTGGAGCGAATACAAATCTGTGAGGAATTTCTCGAATGTTCTTTTTGCAGAGGTCTTTTGATAACATATTTATGCTACTATTAAATTTTTAGGTCAATCCGAGGTCATTTGATTATCGATTTAATATTTTCATGCATATACTGATAGTAGGCCTTGGGAAATACATGCTTTATTATATCTGCAGGTGCTACTAATATTTTTTGTTTCTTTGAACATAGGTTTTTGACATCAGAAGAGCAGGAAGGAGTGAAAAATCATACACACAAGTGACGGCGATGTTTTGGTCCGCCCATCTTATATGTGGGCACGCGGAAGAAGGATTGTTGTTTATAGATGCGATAAGAAACTTATTTGACGCTCCTATTCCCTAAAAAGGAAGGAGACATATTGTAACACAACTATGAAAAGCATATCAATAAAAAGGGTCATATTTTATATTGCTTTTATCTTGTGTCAATTCGTCTATGCTCTTTCTTTTTATGCACTTTGCAATACATAGGCTATAAGCGTTAAGTTTGATTTTAAAAGCATCCATTTTGGCACTTTCCTTTTTGTTTTCGTATCCTCGTGCTTTCACCATACATACCTCCATTCCAAAAACTGATCCATCCACACCAACTAATAATCGCACCACCTACATAGACATGGACACAGTTAGAGCTTATTTAAGATCAACTAATCCTATTCTAGAACCTCTTCACATTCCACCCAAACATATTTCTTCTTCTCAGTAGGAACTAGCTCACTCACATCCCCACAACTTCAATCAAGTCTACACCAACCCTCTTTTTGAGGTATCATCCACACCTTCACACCAAATGCATCCACCACAATGTAGCCAAAGCACCTCCATACCATCTACCTACACCACTACCTCTTCCAATACACTCTATGAAGTACAAGTTAATGATAATTCACATATTTCATCCACCATTCTCCATTTAGTTGAAAATTCTTTTGCAACTTACCCTCCATTAACCTTCACCAACATTGCCAACACTCACACCTCACTTATTGTTAGAAATATATTATATTCCATCATTTAGGTCATGTAAATGTATCTTCCAAGGTACATACTTAGGAAATTAGATTACTTTAGGGAGAAGTTATATAGTTACTTCATGAAATATAATAAATGCACAAGTGTCAATGTGCAAGCATGTGCAAGCTATCCCTTGCACAACTAGGTAGAGTGTTGGCGAAGTAACCTATTTTCTTATATAAGTAAGACCTCATTATAATACAGATATATAGATTTAGGGAACATAGTCAGATATAGTATCTTAGAGCATACTCATAGGTTGTAGCATAATTATGTGGAGATCACCATATATGGTTATGGGTGCAATGTAGTTTAGTACCTTTTTTAATGGAGTTTTTATTTCCTCCATAGCTACATTGTATTCTTTTATGTCATTTATATTTACAATATATTTCAGTCATCTAGCAGATTTACTTTCTTTCATATTATTTTACATCTTGTGATTGCTATCTCCCATTTCTAGTTACATCAAAATATAATAGTGGTATCAAAGCCACGATAGATATAACCATATTAGATCAATAGAGAAACCACCATTATCATTGAGCTTGAGTTTTTTGTTAACCTGACACGTTGCTAGACCAGCCACTGGAAAAAACTCATAGAAAAGTCCAAGTGGTAGAATTAGGGAGAGCCCAAGTAAGGACTAAAATAAATATTAGTTCTAAAAATACTAAGATCACATTTGACTAGAGTCTTTCCACAAATTTGTAAGAAAAACTTGTGAAGACTAGGACTTAGCATTCAATCCACTAGATTGATAGATCATCTAGTGAAGATCATTCAAGATATTTGGATTTTACTAACTATTACCTAAAGTTTATTTTGTTGCAAAAAGTTAATTCTCAGATGATTGGGACTCCTACAAAAAAGAGCTAGGAGACTCAAACTTCATAGCTCGAAGGTCGATGTGCCTTCATAGTGTAGAGATTAGTTCCCTTTGTAAGATAAGAATACTCCAGAAGAAGACTTCTTGTGAAGAGTCATGGTAAATTTAGGAGACTAAATATCTCCATTGTTGGACTGAAAAACTTCACACTTGAATAATAGGCCATATAATCCTTGCTACAAAAAGGCCATAGAAGACTTGAAACTAAAAAGGCCACATAATCCTAGATACTAAAAAATACCACAAAAGCTTTGATCCTAAAGAAGAATTCAAAGAGGATATTTGATTCAGAAGCAAATTAAAATTTCAGTACTAATATTTTGTTGCAAGGAAAGAAGATTCAGTGAGTTGGTAAACTTTCTACAAGAAATTTAGGAAGATTATATTCTTCAAAAATAATTCAACACCTGAAGCAAAATCGAATAGATTAGGAGAATATCTCATTGAATAAATTCTAGTATTGGAATAAGAAGAAGAACTAGGAGAGTCCTGCTCGTATTCAAAAGTAGAAAAATTAGAGATCTAGAAGAAGATCTCACCACCAACACTTCTAGGAGTAGAAGTTTGAAGAGAATGTATCAAGGAAGACCAACAAAAGCTAAAATATCAAATAGATTGGGAAGATATCATTGAGCATCCAATTAAAAGATAGAGGAGCCTTACTGAATCATCAAAGGAGAAATCATTGGAGAAATCCACTTCCAAGGATAATCCCTTGATGGTGAAGGACTTGGGACAATTTCCACCATATGATAACAAGCCCAAGAGAAGGATTATTTGGTAAGGAGTGCCATATCTAAGAAGAATAATTTGGCAAGAAGTGCCAAATCCTAGAATAAGAATCTAGTGAGGACTTCAAGATATTTAGAATCTTGAGAAGAATATCTTGCTTGACGTAAAAATTTGATAAGAACACTTGAAGATAGAAGAATCTCACCAAATATAGAAGATTTGAATATTTTATCTCATAGAAATAAGGTACCACTTCAGAGACAAAGAGTTATCCAAATATACAATAGAAGGAGGAGATCACAAGAAGTAGTTGTTTAGGATAGTTTACATAAAACTGTAAGATCCTACTTGAAGCAAAAACTTGGTGATCTTAGACACCAAGATCCAAATCCTCTATAGAAGCATAAAAATGACTATAGAATTTTTTAAAAGGTATGAAACTTATGGTGCAAATTTCTAGCTTTGACCTATTTTATCTTTTCAACACCCTTTTCCCCTCGTATTTAGGCATAGTTAACTAGAACTTCAAGGAACTGACCTCCTCCAAAGATTGACCGATGTAGTCCTCACAGGCTCCCTAGTCATTTAATATTGGTCAAGGTCTATGGGCACACAAACCTTTCCATTAGATAGATTCTTTGACCAAGTAAGTCTTCCTTTGGTTTTTATTTTTATTAATACCAATAAGAAAACCCTAATGAGAGGCTAGATTTTAGTGGTAATTCAAACCTAAGAATTTTCCAACATGGAAGAAAGGAATTTACCTTTAATAGACAATAGTGCCAACCATGAGTGGTTATTATATTAGCATGGACTCAAATTGATATTTCCTATCTTTGAATTGGGTATCTCTCCAACAAAGTTAGCCAGGGTACTTATTGACATAATAGACTCCTTGTGAAATACAAGTTTTAGTTTTCTTATATATAATTTTCAAATTCTATGCCTCTTTGGTTTCTATTCTAATACTTATGGTCAATTGAACCTTGTCATTATATCTAAGCCTAAATCTCATATTATAATATAGGAAATTAAAATTACACTTTTTCAAGAGAATATACAAGGTCTTGAAGATGCATATAGAGGTGTCTACTGGGATAGGGTTGGCTTATGGCAGGAAACCAATATGGCTTCCTATAATATATGGTGAAGCAAAGTACTTTAGTTTAGAGCCAATATTGTAGCTCTTTCTTTTCAAAAAGGTGGATTCCTCAAATTAATAAATATTTATTTTTATCTAATCAAACATGCGAGGACATCAAGAATGGTTGTTGGAAAGCAATATAATCAAATTGAAGGAAAATTTATTACTAAAAAAATAAAAATGAAACATTGGCAAGGTTTTCTTGTTTTATTAAAGATCATCCTCTTTTCAAATTATATACTGAATTTTATATTTCACCTTACCATGATTCAGTAGGTCTCAGTATTAAAAGCACCATAATATAGAATTTTTTTTGTTTTTCTTGAACTTAACAGTTGAAAGACTTATTATATTAATAACGAAGGAAATATGGCATTTATAAGAGTAAGACACTCTAAATTAACATAAAATATTTGCTATATCAGGGTCAGACAACTGGTATTTTGGAAAGGCATTTTTTAAACATTACTTTTCAAAGATCACATTACTAATTGTAGGATAAATAGTGTGCCTTTTGTGAAAAATTAAAATGTTGAAAAATGGTATGTTTTTTTTTTGGAGGGTGTGGTAAAACTAAAGGCTTACTGAAGGAACTAAATTTTATAATTTAGGTTCTCTTCTTGGGACATTTTTCTTGGGAAAAAACACTATTACGAAGCATATTTTCCATTAAACACCCTAATATTTGATAGGTAGTACAAAATGTAAACTAGGCCACATATAGGAGGACTTGGTATTAGGTGGTCATATTTGGATACTTTCACATTTTTTCCTGTTACGCTTTTGTTGTAACTAACAAATATCCTTATCTACATAGATTTTTCCAAATTGAAAACATATTAGAAATTAATAATGCAAACACGATATTGTTGTAATTGACATAACATTCTTCTCTAGAAGCATTGTTTGCATAAATCTACTTAAGAAGGCGGATAATAGGCATCTCTTAATTAGGTAATTCAAATTACCAAAAAAGGCATGTCATATCTAAACAAACAACTCCTACTTGCTACATGTTTTCAATGGGAAAATTTTTGGCAACTTCTTAGGTGATTTTACTTTCATGGAAATATGCTTTTGGGATGAGTCCATTTTGCACATGGATATTTGATATATAAGACATTGAAAGGCCATGCAACCTAAATTTTTTTGCATTTTGAGTTTTTGATACTTTGTTAAAGAAAGATGGATGTTCTAGTAATTTGGTGGACTTATCTCATACTATTTGTACACTTTTCCTCCATTAATATCACAATATATTTTACATTTGTGGAAAACAAAATTCCAGGGATAATAACTCTAGAAAGATATCAGATTAGATTTTATTGATGAATTTTTTAATTGATAATTTAGGAGATATGTATAAAGGGCACTATCCATTTAATATATCAAAATACAATTATCAAAATTAGGAGACTTGTAGTTATAGTACACATCTTCCATTTACTAGATATATCAAGATATACAAGGGTGCCAAAGAACTAGGATGAATGTTAATCATAAGCATAATATTTATATATTTTAAACATCTTCAAATAGTATATCAAATACTTAAACTTTCCATTTCATTTTTATGTGTCAATTGAAACAATGGGTTAAGAGAGCTAGGTGTAATAATATTCAGTTGTTTTATCTGAAATGTTGCACTATATAGTGCTAATATAGAATATGCTATTGGAATTATTACTTATAGAACATTAAATTGTTCCTCCAAATCAAATTGAAATAATATAATTAGCAACAACCTCTAAATTTTGCTTGCCAATATTTCCCTCAGGGGTACCCTTTCCTACATTTGCTATTTAGCATTAGCAGAGTAACATGTACACCACCTTCAACACAATTATACCATTTTATTTAATCTTATAGTTACATGTATTTTGAGACTCATTAGCATTATACAAACCTGAAGAGTTGTGCTTTGAAATTGGTTCTCTTGATCTAAGAGAAGGGGGTATGTACACACATGCCTAAACATGATACAAACTATCAGGTAGATATCATAAAGAGTGAAAAAAATTTAGATGTTATCAAACACTTAAAACTGAATAAAATACCTGGAAAAATGGATGCTTGAGTGCTTTAGCTACAATTGGCCTCTTGTTTGGATCCCATGCACAAAGTGACTACAAAATTATTTGAATCTTACTCCTTTAAATCATATTAAATCTTTCCTTTAGTCATCTCACTTTAGTAAAAATTAAAGTTGCTTATTATTTATTTATATTACATGCATTAGTATATCAATTTTCTTGATGTTTTGACATAAGTTTATAGATTGGAGGTTGAGGCATAAGATACAAGTTGTATGCTTAGGTAAGGATCCATATTCTTTGGATTTTTCTTTAATATATGAAAATATGCACTTCAACAAACAAAAATTATATAGGTCATGTTCTATCCTTTTTATTAGTTAATAGAAGGAAAAATGATATAGGATTTTTATATTACATCAACTTTAGTAAAGGTGGAAATATTTGGGAATGAGTATTAGGTTACTGAGCTAGACATAAAATATACAAATATAAAATTAATAATGTAAGTGATACAACCTTAAATTACACATGAAAGTGATACAATTCACACATTGATGTAACTGATGGGTGGTTATTATATTTAGTGTTGTAGTTAGTGCTTTTGTTGTCATTTAACATGTTTTTTATTTGTAATTATTCTCTCCTGATGAATACGTAGTGTGCTAATATTTCATATTGAGTCAGAGTCCAAATAGATTACATAAGGCTAGTACATGTACCTTCTAATTTCCATGGTTCTCAAATTGTGGTTGTACTAGGGGATGCCCCCATAGATAAATGGTTATACATGGGCTAGTGACTACTGTTAGAAAATCCTTCAATTCATATGATTTTATGGCCATACATAGGTACAATGCTCAAACAAAAACTGAATATGGTTAATGCTATTCTTTGGCAGAGTATATTATATTATTCTTCAAAGTATTATTGTACCTAGTGGTTAGATTTTTTATTTATTTTTTCTTGGAGTTTACTGTGTAGTAATAAGCTACATAAGAAAATCTACTTACCTTGTATAGGTTGTGCTTGGGCACCAACTCTAGCCAGGTCAATTGGGTCAATATTTTCTATCCATAATGTATCATGGATAAATCTTAGCTAGGATAAACCAGGTATTTCAACTATGTTATCTCCATTAATTAAGAAAATTTATCCTTTCAATCAGATCTACCTGCATAACTATACTTCCTTATTTTTTGAGGGGTTTTGTTTGTAGAAATAGCAAGGACTATTATTAGGGGGTTCACAAATTCCTAGATTTCACAAGAAAAATTCAACGGACCCTAAAAGGACTACATTTCCATATCAAAAGTGGTCAAATATAGAAACTCTTGGTTTTTCAGAGATTTATGACCACCTGACTTGGTATAGGATTGACAAGACATATACTAAGTTTGTTTTACATGGAGAAAAACCCTCTGGTTCTAAAAAATATGCATTGAACATGTGCTTTACCATTCATGAGGGTCTAATTACTGAAGATGTACAAAATGACATCCTTGGAATGGTCAATAACACATATAGATTGTTCAATATCAATTTCTCAAAGAGTGGACAAGAACTGTGAGATAATGATGTTGAGTTCCAATCATCTTATGGATCAGTTCCTACTGATGAATATTATAGCTTTCTTGAAGATGCCAAACAACCATTATACCCAGGCTATAAAAAGTACACAAAGCTATGGGTGATCACTAAATTTTATAATCTCAAAGAAAAAAATGGTTGGTCAGACAAAAGCTTTGAAAACTTACTAGATTTATTGAAATATATGCTCACAACTGATAATACAATTCCATAGTCTACATATGTGGTGAATAAAAGGATGAGGTCATTGGTATTAGATTATGTAATGATACATTCATGCATCAATTATTGTATTTTATATTGGAAAGATCATGAAAAGAATAAAGGTTACCCAACATGTAGCGTATCTCGATGAAAATTTGACCCTCATTCATAAAAGGCATGCATTAATATTCCTATAAATATGTTGAGGTATTTCTCCATTATACTGAGGTTGAAGAGAATGTATAGGTAAGAGATTTTATTATATCATTAGATTTGTTGTGTTTATTTCTTTCAACATTATTAGATGCAGCTGAAGTGAGTTGTTTTATTCCTATATCTCTCCAAAAGTTACAAAAAATATGAGGTGGCATTCCAAACATAGGATTTCAAATGGAAATATGCAACATCCAGTTGACTCCCCAACATGGAAAACTATAGATGTTAAGTGGAAATATTTTGTCGATGATCCATGTAGTGTACGACTTGCAATGGAAACTAATGGGTTCAACCCTTTTTCTAACTTTAGTATTTCTTACAGTTTTTGGCCCATTGTGTTGATCACTTACAACCTCCCACCATGTATGTGGATGAAGAGGAAACATTCAATGCTCGCCTTGTTAATACCTGGCCCCAAGAAACCACACAATGATATTGATGTTTATCTACAACCAATGGTGATGACTTGTGTGAACTATGGACTAAAGGAGCATAAAAATATGATGCATTTTCCAATACTAAATTCAATATGAAAGAAATAATAATGTAGACCATCCATGAATTTCCTACTTATGGAAACTTGTCAGGATGTATGACAAAGGGAAAGGCAACATGTCCAATATGTGATGAGAACACTTGTACAAAATATCTTAAATGTAGTAGAAACATGGTTTACATGAGCCATAGGATATTCCTTACTCCAGATCATCTATTTCATCATCATAGGGAAAATTTCAATGGTAAACTTGAGCTCAATAAACCATCCAAAAATTTAAATGGGATGATAATACTAAAAATAGTACAAGAAATTCCACCAAATTGGGGAACAAGCAACTCAAACAAAAGGAAATGCAACAAATATGAGGATGGTGTGTTTGTTCTTGTAGTAGGATGGAAGAAAAAATCTATATTCTTCAATCTACCATAGTGGGAGGTACAACATGCAACTTGTTTTATGTATCTATTGTTATGTCTCTTAATATCGAGTAATTTTCATTTGATGTTGCTATCTGTGAACAACATCTTCTAGTTTCTCATATCTTGGATGTGATGCATGTGGATAAAATTATCTATGAAAGCCTATTCGAAACACTGCTAGGTATCGATCGAAATTCAAAGGATAGAAGAAAATCCAATGAGGATTTAAAAAATATGGGTATTAGGGACACATTGTGGCTAGTAATTAATAGAAAAATTATATATCTTCTACTAGCATGCTATAATCTATTGAATATTGATAAAGAAAGTTTCTTTCATACACTATATAATATGAAAGTACCATATGGATATAGTTTGAATATTATAAAACATGTGTCTATGAAAGAAATTAAGATCTAGGGCCTGAAATCATACGACTGCCATGTTCTCATGCAATAGCTTCTTTTGGTAGTACTACGACATTTGCTTGATAATCCAATCTGATAAACATTTTTTGGTTGTACATGTTATACAAGGATATATGCGTTAAAGTGGTGGATCTCGTAAAAATAGAGAAATTTTTGGTAAAGGTCATGGAGATGTTATGTTTTCTTGAAAAGTACTTATCTCATTTATTATTTGATATCATGGTGCACCTAACTATTCACTTGGTGCTAGAGGTATGTCTATGTGGACCTGTGCACTATCGATGGATGTACCCTTTTGAGAGTTTTACATGCATTCATTAGTTTCATAAACCATCATTTTTATAATTTTTGTAGTGTCTCATCTAATCAAAATTGTTTGTTTTCTTTATTAGAATTATGAATATTTTTAAGGGCTATGTAAAGAACCAATCTAGGCTCGAAGGTTGTATTTTTGAACATTATCTTATCAAGGAATCTATTTTTTTATGTATGGACAACATGAGAAGTATGGGAGAAAATTGTGATCATCTTGGTTACAACAAGGTATGAAGTGATGAGGATGAAGAAACTATAATCGATGGGAGACCTTTATCTAGTGGTAAATACTTTTATTTGGATGAAAATTTTGATGAGAAATCCCATAAATGAATTCTCTTTATCATGGATGAAGTTCAACCTTTGGCAGAGTAAGTATATGTTTAGTTGTTGTTGTTATATATGGCAGAATATTAATTATATCCAAGCTTGATAAACTTTGGACCAAATCAGGAAGCACCTAAAGAGTATCAATTAATCCAACCCTCATGCAGTGATATATGAAGGGGTGTTGTAAAAAATCCATAACCAGACATTCATAACTTGGCTACGAGATCAGGTTATTGTTTGCTCTCTTGAATATGATCTTCGACATTTATACTAATTGTCATGTACTGAATTTCATGTAATGTTCTACAATCATCTTTAAACTATTATTATTTGTTTTAGTTTCATGGATATGAAATGCAACATAATGACAATGACTCCAATACACAAAAATAGTTGGCACATGGTCCAAGGAAAGCTGCAACCAAAAATTTGAGCTATTTTATCAATGGTTATAGATTTCTTATCAAAGACAAAGAGGACCAAAGAACAACTCAAAATAGTGGTGTGTGTTTTTATGCTACTAATTTGTTTAGAGTAAGCACAAAATACATAAAACTGGTACTTCAAACAATCACATATTATGGTGTTACTAGGGAAATAATCTTTTTGTATTACTATCAGTTTTGATAGCCCCTATTCAAATGTGACTGGGTGAATTTTCTTGATACGAGGAATGGATGTAGAAAGGATGAAATGGGCTTCACACTAGTCAACATGAATATATTACTTGGTCGAGATAGACTAAAATGTGATCCATTTATCCTAGAATCATGAGCCAGACAAGTCTTTTATGTAAATAATCCACTTGATACCAGTAGGTATGTGGTTCTCACATCACCTCCAAGAGGGATCAAAGACATTGAAGCATACGAGGAAGAAAATATCAGTGTCTCTAGAGGAGAATTTTTTTTTGGACTTGAATGTACACAAGATGAAAATGTAAATGATGGCAACATTCAATATATCCATGAAGAATGTGAGGGTACATGGTTGGAAGCCTAAATATTGTACTTCAAAAGTAGTTATAATTAATGGAAATAAATAACGAGTGTTGTTAGAAATTTTTTATTCTATTTTTATAAAATTCTAGTAGATAATTAATGGGAATTCAAGCTAGGAGTGATGCAAGTAGGTATATTAAGCATGAGATTGGGCTATTAGATACAAGAAAGTAATTTGGTAAAAAAAGAGAGAGAGAATGCAAGTGTTGCTAGGGCATAATATTAAGAGTCTAATAATACATGCATGTTGTAATGGGTTTAAGTGAGGGTTTATTGTGTTCAGTGATTATTATTTATGAAATTGATGTTTCGTGTTCGACTCTTAGTCCTAGTCCTTAGCAACAATACTTGATTTGCATAGATGGATATTTATATATCTAACAAAAGTCTCAGGATACCCTATTGCCTCATACTTTATGGTTAGGGTGGATAGAGATGTTTATACATCTGCTTGTTATATGGAGGGCTCATGTTGTCCATTCACCTATTTATATAAATAAGAATTGCACTTGATACAAGAATTTTTTATTTACATATATAATCATAACTAATTTTGCACTTGTACTTGAAATAAGAATTTTCCCTCATATGGTTGTTTATATTTGTACTTTATTTATAGAATTAGGGTTTTTCTACTCTGGTTATATTTACAATGGTTTACTATTCAATCTCTTAGTTAATTCTTGAGCTCTTTGGGTTATTTTTGCCATAGTACTTAAATATTCCAACCGAATGTGGTCTTTGAATTTCATTTGCCTCCTTTGGTCACTCCTGGACATAATATAATTTCTTTATTTATTGCCTTTGTACATGTAATAGGTGCAATAGATTATTGTTGTCCATAAATAATAATTTGTATTTCATCTAGCAATCTAAGAGAAAATATTCCATACATTATTCAAAATAAACTTTCAATTTATTGTTAATATTTTGATGGCAGCCTTGGTAGTTGTAGCATTCTATTTATTGTATTTTGACTATGGACTCTGAAATCTATCCTAGTTATTTTGTATTTTGGGTTTACCCACTGTGGTTATATTTACAATGTTTTACCGTTTTATCTCTTAGTTACTTCTTGAGCTCCTTGGGTTATTTTTTCCCTAGTACTTAAATATCATAACTGGATGTGGTATTTGAATTTTATTTACCTCCTCTGGTTACTCTTGGACATAATATACTTTGTTTATTTCTTGTTTTTGTATATGTAAGAGGTGCAAATAAATCATTTTTGTTCATAATTAATAACTTGGTTTTCATCCAACAATCTAAGAGAAAATATTACATATATTATTCAAAATAAACTGTTAATTTATTGTCAATATTTTGATGGTAGCCTTGGTAGTTGTAGCATTCTATTTATTGTATTTTGACTATGGAATCTAAAATCTATGTAGAGAACTAGTGTGCTTGATACTCTAAACAAAATACAAAGAGTAAATTTAACATATATCTCCTTCAAAGTTCAGGTATGTATCTCCTTTGAAGGACTCATCTTTTGTTATAATAAGATCAAGACTATATTGCTTTTCTATCCCATAGTGGAATGCAAACATTTTGAGTTCATTTTCTTGATTTTTCTTTCATCTTGTCCTTTTTCATGAGTAGCTATTGGATGCATTACAAAGATATTATAGACATGTTTAGGAATAGCTTTTCAATGACAACCTTCTAGTACCAATTAAACTTCTTGAATATACATGCATGAATCTATGTTGTCTAATAATATTTGATAGAGAATGTTGGTCCTAAGATCATATATTAATAATACATTGAACAAGGGGAAATAATCTATTCTTAATGGTGTTTTAACATACTATTTAAAAACTATGATGGAATTCCTATTTGATCTCCTTGAAACACCCTGATATTTTTTTTAGTAGGCTAGATCTAGACTTTTATGATTTTCTCTAGATGGTATGTTGAACTTGAGGTCTATTTTTCATGATGTGGAAGCCAAACTACATTTTTCTCTTTAATGCAACTCAAATAAATATGCTTAAATTTATTTTGTTTGTAATTCTATTGACCAGATGTGGAACTTAACTGTAGATTGGTGTTCTCTTGTATGGATGTTTTATTTCATTGATTTCAAGGTTTCTTCCTATGCGTTTTCACAAGTTTTATAACATATTTTGACTTGATTGGAGTATGGTTACAATTTTGCATGATTTCTTGTTATATTAATAATACATTGAACAAGGGGAAATTTTCTATTCTTAATGGTGTCTTAGCTCTGGATTGTTTCAAAACTAGGATGGAATTCCTATTTTATCTCCCTGAAACACCCTGATTTATTTTTTTAGTAGGCTAGATCTAAACTTTTATGACTTGCTCTAGATGGTATGTTGAACTTGAGGCCTATTTTTCATGATGTGGAAGCCAAACTGCATTTTTCTCTTTAATGAAACTCAAATAAATATGCTTAAATTTATTTTGTTTGTAATTCTATTGACCATATGTGGAACTTAACTACAAATTGGTGTTCTCTTGTATGGATGTTTTCTTTCATTGATTTCCAGGTTTCTTCCTATGAATTTTCACAAGTTTTGTAACATATTTTGACTTGAATAGAGTATGGTTACAATTTTGCATGATTTATTGTTATACTAATAATGCTTTGAGCAAGAGAAAATGTTCTATTCTTAATGGTGTCTTAGCTCTAGAATTTTTCAAAACTAAGATGTAATTCCTATTTTATTGATGAGCACAAAAAATGCTCATTTTATATACACTTTTAAGGGGCATCATTATTGGTTTAATTAGCATTAGAGATGTATTTTTATATAAATTATGCATATAATTGATAGAAAATACAGTATTATGCTTGACTAGTGTTTTTAGTGGAAAATGTGTATAAATGCAGGTTTTGCTACTAATATGGTGTTTTCAATTCTACATCCCACTTGGACCTGGCATTGTGATTTGGAGGCACCTTGATGTGTAAGAAGGTGCCTTGATCCCATACATTTTAAGGTGCCTTGATCCCATACATTTGGAGGTGCCTTGATGTGCAAGAAGGTGCCTTGATGCCATACATTGGAGGTGCCTTGATCTGACCAAGTCAACAAGTAGGCGCCTTGATGGTGCCTTGATGAGGAAGTAGGTGCCTTGATGGCACCTTGATGAGGAAGTAGGTGCCTTGATGGTGCCTTGATGAGGAAGTAGGCACCTTGATGGTGCCTTGATGAGGAAGTAGGCACCTTAATGGTGCCTTGATATCAAGTAGGTGCCTTGATGCACATTTGTTGGGAAGATGCACCAAGTCAACATTGATCGGTTGACCAATGGGCTAAGGAGGTTGTTGCATGTGAGACAAAAGGGAAATATTTTAATGGTGCATTATGTCTAAAATAAGATAAAGTATTTTTATTGGTCGATTGAGTGATTGACCTTGTAAAGCTCTCAAAGCATTATTTTTAGGATGCATTATTTTAGGATTTGTTTGTTACGTACACCTAAGGATTTTTATATTTATCCTTCTAGTGAATGGACATACTTTCAATAGAAGAATAATACTTGTGTATGAACTGACTGTAACAAATCATGTTACGTGATTAAAAATAGACCGATATGTTATTATAATGAGATTCTAGTTGTGTCTTATTGTTCCCTTAAAGTAATCTTCATGTAATTTAGTTGGGCGGACTATCTGCGGGAGCCTGGGCCCACTCCTTGCAGTAGTCCTCCCCTATTTTATTTTTGTTATTTTTTTTAGTAGATTAGATTTACTACTTTATTTCCTACTTTATTTTAATTTAGTTGTGTGTTTCATTTTCCTGCACATTTAATTTCCTATACTTTTATTTTCAGTATTTCTAGCATTTTAATTTTTTGCACTTTGTTTTATTTGGTTTGGTTGAAATCAAAATGCACAAACATTCCCCACCAAATTAAATAGGTACAGAAGGATTCATTCCCCCACACTGTAGGCATATACTGTGCATGACACTCGTAAGTTTACGAACTTATCGGATTGATAATTTATGGAAGAGAAATGATTATTTTCTAAACATAATTTATGCTCACCATTTTGGCACCATTGTCGAGGAGTGTCAAAATTGTAGTGTTAAGATCCATAGGTCAGTTAAAAATTCCATTTCAAATTACCTGTAGATCTTCTACTTGAGAAGCATGAGTCCACCAAGGGCCTTTTTATAGGGCCAAAATAGTTGTCGGTACAGTCAGAGCCAAATCCCATAGGCAACAGTTTAAATTTACCAGCTTCTCAGGTAAATACGGGAATGAACCCGATGTACCATATTAAGTGTAGAAATAAGGAATAATTTGTGTTGTTGAAAAAATTAGAAAATTAGGCAAGAAGGATTTCCATCGTATTTTGAATGGTTTCGAGAAATCAAAGAAATGGCACAACCCAGGTCTGATATAGTTGAAAATATTTAAGGGTGTGTTTTTACACAAAAACCATTTAAGAAATTATGCCTCAAGAAGCCTAGTTTTAACGATAAAAATAAAAAAAAATTACAAGCTTGATGCTTTGCAACATATTGGTAAATTATTTTAATGATGACATTAGTAGCAGGAAAAATGATAGAGCATAATTTAAAAAGAACATCTTGTTATGGAGTATGCTCTTCACTTGCGCTTAAGGTGACCTGGTGAATCAGAAACTAGCACGTGTTTTAAAATACTACTATGCCATGTTTTCTCCAAATTGCCAGCCCGTAGATAGTCATTTTCCAGCCTACACATTTTTCCAATAAGTTGAAAAAGTTTTGAGGCCATGGAGGAAAATGCTCTTCTCATGCTACAACATATCAAACTAGTTGATAAAGAAAAGGATGATTTTGAGAGACTAGTTCAGTTGTAGGCATGGGGGAGACCCCACCTTCATCATTGCCACCAATAACACAATGAACGTTGTTTATAGTGTTCATATATATATAAAAAATAGTTAGAATTTTATTTTAATGCCTTTAGTTTAGATTTTTCTTTTATGTTTTGCAAGACAACATGAAGTGCGATGTAGACAAATAAGGAGTTGTCTGTGAAGATTTCATGAATTGAGATTCATACATGGAGTTTGTAATAGCACTATATGAACCATCTTGTGCACCTCAATCGTGTAGCATCCAATCCAAACAGGTGAAAGCAAGCAGAGTTTTTTCTTGGCAACATAAGCACTCGAAGGTAGGCTAAGTAACCTTGATCCAGTGAAAGGCTTCCAACCCAAGGTGGTTGTGGAACTTGGGGGAAATTTTACTTGCAAAGTGCATGACTATTACAACCTGAGTAAATGATAAGCAGAGTTAGAGATGCTATACCAAGAATGGAGTAGAGTACCAAGACAAAGTTCAGTAACAGTCGATGAGCTCCATTTACAACTGCCTCACATTTGTGAGACTAGATCAGACATCGGCATGGGGGAGACCCCATACCATACCAATAGTTTTGATGAATGTTCACACATTCATTAAATAAAGAAAAAAATAGGAGGATACACAAAAAAAAAAGTGATGAGGCACCTTGATACCTTACAGTAGAGGTGCCTTGATCATATAAAAAAAAAAAGTGATAAGGCACCTTGATCTAAAAGTAGGCACCTTGATCCACAAGTGTTTGCCTTGGTCAACAAGTAAGCGTCCTGGTCAACAAGTAGGTGCCTTGGTCAAGGGTGCCTTGATAAAAAAGTAGGCACCTTGATCCACAAGTAGGTACCTTGATCTACAAGTAGGCACCTTGATCCACAAGTAGGCACCTTGATCCACAAGTAGGTGCCTTGGTCAACAAGTAGGCACCTTGGTCAACAAGTAGGCACCTTGATCTACAAGTAGGTGCCTTGATCCACAAGTAGGTGCCTTGGTCAACAAGTAGGCACCTTGATCCACAAGTAGGCACCTTGGAACAAGTAGGCACCTTGATCCACAAGTAGGTGCCTTGGTCAAGGGTGCCTTGATCCACAAGTAGGCACCTTGATCCACAAGTAGGTACCTTGGTCAACAAGTAGGTGCCTTGATCCACAAGTAGGCACCTTGGTCAAGGGCACCTTGATCCACAAGTAGGCACCTTGATCAAGGGTGCCTTGATCCACAAGTAGGTGCCTTGATCAAACAATAGAGGTGCCTTGATCCATTTCTAGCACCTGTGTGGTTCGATGGCATAGAGGGATGAAAAAAAAATGAATTATGTGAATCCTCCCAATGGTTTGGAGTTATTTAAAAAAAAATACTGCATGGAACATGTCTTGCTTAGCATAAAATTTATTTTTATTTTACTTTGTAGGTAATCATGCCCTCTGAATGCAATATGTAGGCATCTTGGGAAACAAGGCCTATCAAGCACAAGAATGATTCATGTTTTCCTACTTTTGTGTGTTTTTTCTTTGCAGGTCATCATGCCCTCTGAATGCAATTTGTAGGTATCTTGGGAAACAAGGCCACAAGCATAGATTCATGATTCTTATTTTCCCTGCTTTCATGTGTTTAGTTTCATAGGACACAACCATGAGCACGATCTATAGGTAGAGTCGACTTAAACTAGGCCTAACGGATGTGACATCTCATGCCCTACAATTAGGAGTGCAGCGAAGTAAAAAAAGGCACTTACTTCCCACCAAGAAGAGAGTGCCTATAATTAGCCTAGTACAACAATACCTTTTTCCACCTAGAGGAAGGCACCAATAAGTGGTGTCACTCTTCCACAAAGAAGAGTGGTGCCCATATATATTTAAAAAAATCCTTGTGGAGAATCTAGTGGTTGGGAAAGAAAAGAGTGCTAAAAAGAAGTTGTAGGCCTTCCTTGAGAAGAAATCGGTAGACCCATTTTATACCTAGTAGTGCTCAAACTTCTTCTCCCTAGGATGGGGGTACCTATTGTTCAGTGTGGGACCTGATGTTCAGAGGGCTACAGACCTGTTGCATAGAGGGACCTATTACTAGTGATGAGGGCATCACCAATTTAAGTGGGGGAGAATATGGGTGAATATGAATCTCCTACAAAAAAAATATCTTCTACTAAAAAGGCTCCAAGTTAAAGTGTAAATTAGAAATAAAGATTTATTTTTTGCTACTTGTTGGAAGAGAGTATCCTCTTTCCCTAGGACCAACTTGGTCTAGAAGGGGAATGAGAAATCTCCAACTGGTAGCTAAATAAAGTAGGGGAGGAGCCTAAAAGTAATCAGATGTCAAATATCTACAAGAAGGCCACATGGTGCTTGAGCATGATAAATCATATGAATGGAGCTCATAGTGGCCAGAAATAGTAGCACATAAGTCTCAATGATGTGTCTCATGAAAACGTCACACCTGAACACCCGACACATGTCATGGATGATGATGGGTAGATTTGTTTTATTTTCACCCTCACTCCAGAAAATAGACTAGAGGATCATAGTGTAGATGGGATCCAAATTTATTGTTGATCTGTAGAGGAATTCCCATCGAATTTGACCAAGAATCATGCTGATGAAGAAACATGCAAATGGATTTTTTGGCACATGTATGGTCTACAATAGTAAAATGCAATTGGTTCTTGCTACTTTAATTCTACCTACGAAGGAAATAATTTAGAGTAGGAGATCATTTTGATTCGGATGCATGTGTATCAGGGTTGTATAAAGTCTAATCAATTGAAAAAAATGTGACATGTTTAGGAGCACACGATGAGAAAATAATGATGCACAAAGGTTAATCCTTTGTGATGCATTCGAAGAGTTCAATGCTCTTGAGATACGTCAAAGCAGGATTAAAATATATTTTTATGTGTTGTTGATGATGAGCTTGGTGTTTCAAAGTTTGGAGTTGTTGGCTGTCATAAATCCTCTAATAATGGTATATGGGATGCAAAATTTTTGCACACCAAGCTGCATAGTTACCTGGATGGACCCTTCAAAGATATCAATTACAACCTACATAGCCTCCACTTTTTAATGCATAGTGCCAATATTACAATATTTTTTATGGTAGCATTTCATTTCTATTAAAATATGTGGGAAAATAAATTACAGAGAAGAGACAGAATTTCACTATGGTGGAGGAGAATGCCACCTTTGCAAAGAGATGGTGGGGATCTGAAATCATGGAGAAGTTTGTTGTCATAGTGAAAAGAGTTCATTATTTCTCACAAACAATTTGGTGGAGAAGATGTTCCAGTACACAACACATTCAACCAAATTCCTAGGATGGATCATTGATAATCCTCCAGCTTGGCCACCTAATTTTAAAGTCACCAACTCAAATTATTGTAGTTGACTTTCTATTCTCTGATGCAGATGATGAAAAAAATTGATGAGCCAAGATCTATTCTGGTCATGCTCCCTTCCATGGCAGAACAAATGAAAAAAAAATATTACTCCAAGATGCACCAACAATCTCATTTTTTGGTACACCATGATTACAGGTAGCATGAAGACATTTCACATCATCAACATCATACACATCAGGTTCTGCGAAATTCACCTAGGTATGTACTGAGTTTTCCATTAATTATGTGTATAGTTATTTTAAAAATCATTTCTATGTTAATACCAGTAGATGCCCCCATAAATTATCTTTGTCAAAATCTCCCATTAGAGTTCAGCCACATGACATGCCTCGGATATGAAAAAATTCATTACCCCAAGAACAATTAAAAAAAAACTATGGCATTTGCATGAATAAATTTGGCATTGTTTCATTGTTGCATCATGACAATGGCGACCAAATTATGCAAATACATGTAGATGATGCTACTATGTACCACAAAGGAGGTTCTAGATATGGGTCAAACATGTTTCAGATATGGGAAAAAGTAGCGACAGGTGACCACACTCATCTTAAAATTTGGTCTCACCAAATTCGATCACTATGCAAAATTGGAACATGCGGCCCTTTGATAGTTGCATGAAGGCTTGGATGGGCAATTACATGGCAGCATTTATCAGAATCAATGTAGTGGTAATTTGGTCTTAGTGTTTGAACAATGTGGTCACGATGGTCGATCATGATGTATTTTCAACTTCTGTTGGTGCAGCCGTGCTCAATGAAAGAAAGACAAAGATGTTGAAGGCCACTAAAAAAATTATCTCGGGGGTTGTTGTCATGAGGACGTGACAATATTTAGGTATGGGGGATGATGAGCACTAGAAATGCTCATTTTATATACACTTTTAAGGGGCATCATTATTGGTTTAATTAGCATTAGAGATGTATTTTTATATAACTTATGCATATAATTGATAGAAAATGCAGTATTATGCTTGACTAGTGTTTTTAGTGGAAAATGTGTATAAATGCAGGTTTTGCTACTAATCTAGTGTTTTCTAGTCTACATCCCACTTGGACCTAGCATTGTGATGGGAGGCACCTTGATGTGCAATAAGGTGCCTTGATCCCATACATTTGAAGGTGCCTTGATCCCATACATTTGGAGGTGCCTTGATGTGCAAGAAGGCGCCTTGATGCCATACATTGGAGGTGCCTTGATCTGACCAAGTCAACAGGAAGGTGCCTTGATCTGACCAAGTCAACAAGTAGGCACCTTGATGGCACCTTGATGAGGAAGTAGGTGCCTTGATGGTGCCTTGATGAGGAAGTAGGCACCTTGATGGTGCCTTGATGAGGAAGTAGGTGCCTTGATGGTGCCTTGATCTCAAGTAGGTACCTTGATGCGCATTTGTTGGAGAAGATGCACCAAGTCAACATTGATCGGTTGACCAATGGGCTAAGGAGGTTGTTGCATGTGAGACAAAAGAGAAATATTTTAATGGTGCATTATGTCTAAAATAAGATAAAGTATTTTTATTGGTCGGTTGAGCGGTTGACCTTGTAAAGCTCTCAAAGCATTATTTTTAGGATGCATTATTTTAGGATTTGTTTGTTATGTACACCTAAGGATTTTTATATTTATCCTTTCGGTGAACGGATATACTTTCAATAGAAAAATAATACATGTGTATGAACCGATTGTAACAAATCACATTACATGATTAAAAATAGACCGATCTATTATTGTAACGAGATCTAGTTACATCTTATATAAGAATGTAGGCCATATGAATGAAGGGAGATTGATTACATAGTCAATAGAATAATTTTATTTCTTTATTTTATAGAGTTGCAAATACTCTTGTTCCCTTAAAGTAATCCTCATGTAATTTAGCCGGGTGGACTATCTACGGGAGCCTGGGCCCACTCCTTGCAGTAGTCCTCCCCTATTTTATTTTTGTTATTTGTTTTTAGTAGATTAGATTTATTGCTTTATTTCCTACTTTATTTTAATTTAGTTGTGTGTTTCATTTTCTTGCACATTTAATTTCCTGTACTTTTATTTTCAGTATTTTTATTTCTAGCATTTTAATTTTCTACACTTTGTTTTATTTGGTTTGGTTGAAATCAAAATGCACAAACATTCCCCACCAAATTAAATAGGTACAGAAGGATTCATTCCCCCACACTAGGCATATACTGTGCATGACACTCATAAGTTTACGAACTTACCGGATTGATAATTTATGGAAGATAAATGATTATTTTCTAAACATAATTTCTGCTCACCATTGATCTTCCTAAAACACCCTGATTTTTTTTCAATAGGCTACATCTAAAATTTTGTGACTTTTTCTAGATGGTATGTTGAACTTGAGGTTTGTTTTCATGATGTGGAAGCCAAACTACATTTTTCTCTTTAATGCAACATAGGTAAATATACTTCAATTTATTCTTTTTGTAATTCTATTGACTAGATGTGGAACTTAATTGCATATTAGTGTTCTCTTGTATGGATGTTTTCTTTCATTGATTTCAAGGTTTCTTCCTATGCATTTTCACAAGTTTTATAACATATTTTTACTTGGACTACGTTAAAAATGTTGTGTCCTTTTTTCAAAGGTTGCACCCTTTGCCTTGCCAGCTTAAAATTCAAATTTTAGCTCAAAGGCTCCAAAGGCACCAAATCCCTTTGATCAAAATTCCTTTCATGCAATTTACTTGCTTTCTAGCTTAGTTTTACTTTAATGCAATTTTCTACATTCTTAGCATAGGCTATCATGTAAACCTTATACCTAGTGATCTAATATAGTCACTTGGTAGTTGCAGCAAGTGGTTATCTATGAAATCCGATAGGATGGGTATATTACCATAAGAAGACTCATAAATAATAATTAATTAAATAAATTATACATGATTCCTATTTTCATAGAATAGCTTTCCTTCCATGTTCATAGCTTATATTAGCTTCGAGCCCTATTTTTCTAGGGCAAAATTAGAGACATAGATTATATTTCCTTTAATGTTCATAGACTAGATTCAATTACTACCTCATTCTGCTCCGCTAAAAGTAGAACCATAAATTAAAGCCCCTTCTACTCAAAAAAAAATAGAGACATAAATTACATTTATTTTAATTCTTTCATCACTAAAATTTACTTTAATATAATTTACTGCTTTCATAGATTAAATTTCCTTTCATGTTATCGAGTAGCTAGCCCAAATATTCAAATGAACCTTGTACTTAGTAATCTACTATTGTCACCTAGTGGTTGTAGTGATGGGTAGATTACCATAATGACACTTGTTTCAAAGACAAAATAAAAATAATTAATTGCACACACATCACAATAAACAATCACGAGCAAACACACACAGATACAACATTCTCAACAACATAATCAAAAGCTTGCATGTAATAACAAAAGCAACTATGAGCAATAAAGTACACAATTAGGTTCATTTTAATCCAAATCAAAAATGTGAGAGGGTAACTTATGTTGCTAGTTGGTCCTGCAATCCATATATATCCCATAAAAAATTCAAAACCACCACCAGCCACACTTCATCCATCTAGTACATACCCAATCCCACTAAGGTCAATCGCCTCATCACCATAATCTATTTTGTCCTTCATCGACTCATCGCTTAAGGGGGTAGAAAATACCAACAACAAAAGCATACCTCAAAAAATATCAATATGCAAACACTCATTTTTGGACTCAAGGTCTTTCCAAGAACCTTATCTACAACTAATTATACATCCTACTTTATCAGGTATAAATGTAAAAACTTTAATCAAATTTAAGTGGCTAATGCGCTAGTCCAATGTCTATAAGGGTTTACATAATGATACTATAATAAAAGTGGTGATGTGGATCTATCACTTATAATTGATTATAGCACATGATACAACTTACCATATTGCTATTTTGTTTGCTAGAACCAAGGCATTCATCAATTTGTCAATAAAAAGGTTCAAATACATTCATTGCTTCCATAACTAGGGTATCCCACATTGATACCAAATTGGGGCAATCAAAAGTCAATCCCCCAAGCACAAAAGTCACATCCATAGTTCATCCATCATCCATTGTTGTCATTTATTTTTACATTACATTGTTTTTTCACACAATACGATACAAAAGGAGCATCCATAGACATCAAAATCTAGCACATATAATACTAATTAGTTATAAATAATTAATTATTACATTTAATATTAATTAAATAATTATTATTAAATTAATATTCATTCACCTAAGTATTGATTAATTAATTAATTCATTCATTAACTAATTAAGTAATTAATACTTAGGTTGCAAAACCATTCACCCCTTCCTGCGGACACATTACCCTTCCACGTCATCCACTTAACTCACTGTTCCACTGCCCATTCCCCCATTTTTTTAATGCGTAATTAAAAATAAATTTCCAAAGATGAACTCCATATCATTGATAGTTTCACCTCCATCCACACAAGGAAGATTCCACATGCACACTTAGTTAATTGATATGCACAAACATATACTTTCAATCAAATATACATATTTAATTTAAATACAAAAGCAAATCAAATCCAAACATACACTTTCAATCAAATATGCATATTTAAATTAAATAAACATATTTAATTTAAATATAAAAGCAAATCAAATCCAAACATGCATATTTAAATTAAATAAATATATTTAATTTAATGCAAAAATAAAATCCAACCATTCACATCCATTTATCTACCCATGCACATTGGGTAAAATTTCCAAAGATTGCATGCCTCATGAATTTGCATGCATAATGTATGTGTTGATGATTATGAGGTAATATTATCTGCATGCACTCCCTATGATAAAATTAATGCAAGAAGAAGACTCTTAGTTACAAGTACTTAAATGGCTGATCCATCTCCTTATCCCTTCCTATTGGGAAAATTATAAATAAGACCTCCCCTCATTCCTAAATCATGGAGATGGAATACATAAACTTAAAATGACAAAAATCTAAACCTACTCTGCATCAACTGCTTGATTTTGCACTCATCGCCAGTATCATACCATGCCAAAACTTGAACACACATGTTCACTAGCTGGAATCCGCTCCAAAACATCTTTCAGATGTCATAGCTTACGACCATCTGGCCCCAGATGGTCTCGGTTCGTGGTTGTCAAATGCCTAGATGGTTGGCTCCCTGCCTACGTAGAAGCCTCCCGATGCAACATGGTGCAACCACAATAGCAGCATGATGTACAATACAATACAAATGACATCAACTACCACAATAGTAATCCATCGAAGGTAAAAGCAAAGATCTATTTTTATATTATCTGTATGCTCATTGCTTTTATTTCATTACATCTACTTTTAATACCTTTTAAATCTAGACCTCACTTTGGGAGACCCAATAGGTGTTACTGACCTATTGCTTTCTATCTTGTGTATAATAATACAGGTATAGACCAGAGCCAAATAGTGATCTAAAGCTACTCGAGTTTACAGATCAAACTTATTACAATCACAACAAACCATACAATATGACCATCCAATGCCATATGATCGCCAGTTATGACCGTTCAATCCTAAATGGTCACCACCCAAACAACTACCTATCATAGATATGGTAGGTACAAGCACAAACATACAATATCTCAACATAAAAATTCCATACGTGGTACCAATGCATCCTACAAAGTGGTAATCACTAGAAAATATGACCACACACTTGTTGTAGAAGTAAGGGTACATTGCACCATAATTACTGTAGAATTATTTGCTTCATATTTGTAAACCCCTATGTGGGTATATATTGTATTCGAAAGGACAAAGGCAACATACATTTCAATATCAATTCATTGCTTTTATTTATTTGTTATATACATGGTGCATACTTTTATTGTCAACAAGTATCATATTTGTGATCATTTTTTTTTATGAATAAGGTTTCGAAGAGCCCTTCCATGACCACTTTTTCTTTTAGGACCACTCATGGTTTCAAATTTTAATATTTCAAGGGTATTTTCCTTCCACTAGTGAACATCCAAACATATTAAATATTTGGGGAAAAAAATAGGGAATTCCTATGCTATTTTTAGGGTTTTTACCCATCTTTGAAGTTTACCAAAAGTTGTGCATATTTTAAGGATTAGAGTGAAGAACCGGGACAATCGCCACCATCTAATGACAAGCCTAAATTTGCAGTGGAGAAGCATTTATATAAAAAAAATATTTCACACGAGATATAAGGTTTCTATGATGGATGAAACTCCAACCCTCAATGTTCTTAAATCTCAGGTTCCCTTGACTCCTCTTGAGGACCTTGCAAAAAATCCCATGGAGAAGACTGTAAATCTAGAGAGCGAGAGCAGATTACCAAAGGGCTACACTATTGACCTATCAAATCCTAATATAGCAACACTTCATCCACATGCATAGGAAGGTAAGCCTCTTTTAGTTATTCTTCCTAATTCCTTTGCTAAAGTAGCTAATAACTTGTTTGAATGTACTATCATTTTATTTTATTTTACGGGGTATAACACTTGAGGCTGAATTTCTCAAATGGGTTAGGGGGATTTAGGAAAACACAAGAGGTTGAATAATTAAGTCTATTCAAGGGTTGGTAAGGGGGTACATAGCAGTCTCCTTTGCAAATCCTGAACATACCAAAAATGCCCTCCAATATGGAACTTGGGTTATCTGTAGGTAAACATGTTATCTACAAGGCTAGTATTTGGATTTTCATCTTGGGGGTCCCTCTAGGGTAAAATACCCTCTTTAGATAGTGTTTCCATTTTTATATCTGAAAGCATGAGATTCTAAAATATTTGAAAATGAAAACTATTGCGATGCATTTAAATCCAAAATTAACGCTTTAGTCCTAAAATGTGAAATGCATGAAATGAAAGAGAAGCATTGAAATGAGATACAAGAAAATAGAGAAAGCACAACCCTTTTAATTAAATCTCTTAATCTCGGTTACAAATATGCCTCCCCCCTTTACAGAGGCTAGGAGAATTAAATGAATTTCGATTACAATCGTGACATAGTCTTCCTCCTTTCGCGTGCCCACATTTGAAATGGGCGGGCCAAAACATTGTCGCCGCTGGTGTTGATGAGTCCTTTATCGTTGCTGCTCCTCCTGTGATCAAAGAAATGACAAAGGTGTTAATAGCACCTGCTAAAAATAAGAAATGTTTGTTCTCTAAAATTAATGAAAGATGCATGTAAAAGATTAGCCAAATTGATAGACAAAATGACTCTAAATGACCTATAAATTTGACAGAGACCAAAAAACATTACCAGAGGGCCACTGCCATCGAAACAGTCAGCCAATTCACATTAAACTACAATTCGTCCCTGATCGGGATGAATTCTACTATAATTCATCCTCGGGTAGGACGAATTAGACTGTAATTCGTCCTCTGGTAGGACGAATTTGACTATGATAAAATGCCAAGATACTGCCATCCAAATGTTGCACCTCGAGATCTCCAAATGACCTACAAACATAGGGGTTAGCTAATTGGGGGCATTTTGGGACGACCCAGATGGTCAAATTCTCCCAATTTGACCTCCATCAGCGGGAATTTGATGTCACTACCTGCAAGTTAGTGGGACAACGAAAGCGACGAGAACATGATGAAATCTCATCAAAACATTATGAAATCGAATATGTAAACTATCCAAACATCATAAAATGGAATGAAGTATAAACAAATGATAACATAATGGATTAAAATGAAACTAAAAAGAGTGCGGGGCGCCCGAGGGGGCCACCCACCGTTGGAACTTGGTTTTGGCACCAATCCACTTGGGATGGGCCCAAAATATCTTGGAAGGGGTTGTCAGCAAATTGGTGGATTAAGGTGGTCAAATGTCGGGTTTTGGGGTCTAGATTCACACTTCCAATAGCCACCCAATAACCTCTCTTGCAAAAGAGATTAAGGATGTGGAAAATGTAATTCAAAAGGGTAAAGGTGTGGTATCAAATCGGCAACACTTCGTTGCTTGACAATGCCTCCAACATGTCTTTTTGGGTGGGAAAAGTCCACCATTTTATAGACCTAGGGGGTCTCTTTGGAGAGGCATGCATAATATGTGGTGGTCATAGGTGCCATTTGGCGGTCATGTCTTCTCATGAGAGAGGAAAGTCCTCCATGACTTGGGCTTTCATGACTGCCCTTGTGACAGTCCTCTAACGGCCCATCTACCCACCTACACGCGTGTGCGAGGCAGGAGTCATCAATTTACTGTCTTTGGCTGCCACTTGGCACCATTCTTCTTTTTGCCTGTTAAACTTGGAATTCATCATGATCAAAGATGAATTAAGAATTCGTCCCTGGGTGAGATGGATCCCAGTTTGAATTCATCCTTGGGTGAGACGAATACTGAGCAAAGTGCCTGAATGTTCCAAATTGCATTTTGACCTTACAAAATTGCTATAAAAGTGGTTAGGACCACTGTTTAACCTCTAGGGGCTATGTGTGTCAAAGCGATCAGTGTTTGTAGTCACATAATCAGATTGGTGCTATTTTGGTGTCTACAAATGCCCATTTTTGGGATGCATTGTGCATGGCACAGCGTCGAGCAAAAATAGATAACCAAAGCACTAATGATTAGGGTTTCTTGGTAACCTAACTAAATTTTGATGCCCCAAGTATGGAAAGGGCATGCATTCTTGAATCCTTGCTTCAGACGAGCTAATGAATTTGATTTCAAGTATTAACCTATTTTGGTGGGGTGTGACTTGAGCTTGGACATTGATCAGTCATGAATAGGCAAAGGGCACAACATTTTATTCATGGGGGAACCTTGAATTCATGATTCATGAATTCCAAGTGTTTGATCAATTTGTGATTATTGCTTGTTTGCTGCCCCAAGCAGGAGCATTATTGTCTTTGTCAATGATTCTTTGAATGCATGCCATTGGCTTGATTGGGTGTGTGTTTGTTGATTGGTGACTAAGTGTGACTACCCCCTCAAGTGACAAATCGATGAGGGAATGACCTTCATGAGAAAAGCGACGAGTCGCTTGACCCAAGATGACTATTGTGATGCATTCAAAACCCAAAATTAAAGCTTAAGTCCTAAAATGTGAAATACATGAAATGAAAGAGACGCATTGAAATGAGATACAAGAAAGAAGAGAAAGCACAGCCCTTTTATTTAACTCTCTTAATCTCGGTTACAAGGACGCCTCCTCCCTTTTCAGGGGCTAGGAGCGTTAAATGAATTTTGGTTACAATCGTGACTTAGTATTCCTCCTTCCGCATGCCCACATTTGAAATGGGCGGGCCAAAATGTTGTCACCGTTGGTGTTGATGAGTCCTTTATCCTTGATGCTCCTCCTATGATAAAAGAAACAACAAAGGTGTTAATAGCACCTGCTGCAAATAGGAAACGTTTGTTCTCTAAAATTAATGAAAGATGCATGTAAAAGATTAGCCAAATCGATAGACAAAATGACTCTAAATGACTTGTAAATTTGACAGAGACCAGAAAACATTACCAGAGGGCCACTACCATCGAAACAGTCGACCAATTTGCATTAAACTGCAATTTGTCCCTGGTTAGGATGAATTCTACTGTAATTCGTCCTCTCGTAGGACGAATTTGACTGTGATAAAATGCCGAGATACTTCTGTCCAAATTTCACTCCCCGAGATCTCCAAATGACCTGCAAACATAGGGGTTAGCTAATTGGGGGCATTTTGGGATGACCCAGATGGTCGGATTCTCCCAATTTGACCTCCATCAACAAGAATTTGACATCACTACCTGCAAGTTAGTGGGACAACAAAAGCGACGAGAACATGATGAAATCTGATCAAAACATTATGAAATCGAATATATAAACTATCCAAACAACATAAAATGGAATGAAGTATAAACAAGTGATAACAGAATAGATTAAAATGAAACTAAAAAGAGTGCGGGGTGCCCGAGTGGGCCGCCCACCATTGGAACTTGATTTTGGCACCAATCCACTTGGGATGGGCCCAAAATCTCTTAGAAGGGGTTGTCGACAAATTGGTGGATTAAGGTGGTCAAATGTCGGGTTTTGGGGTCCGAATTCACACTTCCAATAGCCACCCAATAACCTCTCTTACGAAAGAGATTAAGGATGTGGAAAATGTAAATCAAAATGGTAAAGGCGTGGTATCAAATCGAAAGCACTTCATTGCTTGACAATGCCTCCAACTTGTCCTTTTGGGTGCGAAAAGTCCACCATTTTATAGACCCATGGGGTCTCTTTGGAGAGGAATGCATAAGCGCCATGTGGTGGTCATAGGTTCCATGTGGCGGTCATGTCTTCTCATGAGAGAGGAAAGTCCTCCATGACTTGGGCTTTCATGACTACCCTTGTGATAGTCCTCTAACGGCCCATCTGCCCACCTACACGTGCGTGTGAGGTAGGAGTCATCAATTGAATGTCTTTGGCTGCCACTTGGCGCCATTCTTCTTTTTGCCCATTAAACCTAGAATTCGTCCTGACCAAAGACGAATTAAGAATTCGTCCTTGGGTGAGAAGGATCCCAGTTTTAATTCTTCCTTGGGTGAGCCGAATACTGAGCAAAGTGCCTAAATGTGCCAAATTGCCTTTTGACCTTACAAAATTGCTATAAAAGTGGTTAGGACCACTGTTTAACCTCTGGGGGCTGCCCTGGGGGATGTGTGTGTCAAAGCGATCAGTGTATGCAGTCACATAATCGGATTGGTGTTGTTTTGGTGTCTATAGATGCCCCTTTTTGGGATGCGCTATGCATGGCACTACATCGAGCAAAAATAAATAACCAAAGCACTAATGATTAGGGTTTCTTGATAACCTAACCAACTTTTGATGCCCCAAGTATGGAAAGGGCATGCATTCTTGAATCCTTGCTTTCGACGAGCTAAGGAATTTGATTTCAAGTATTAACCTATTTTGGTGAGGTGTGACTTGAGCTTGGACATTGATCAGTCATGAATAGGCAAAGGGCACAACCTTTTATCCATGGGGGAACCTCAAATTCATGATTCACGAATGCCAAGTGTTTGATCAATTTGTGATTATTGCTTGTTTTTTGCCCCAAGCAGGAGCGTGATTGTCTTTGTCAATGATTCTTTGAATGCATGCCATTGCCTTGATTGGGTGTGTGTTTGTTGATTGGTGACTAAGTGTGACTACCCCCTCAAGCGACAAATCGATGAGGGAATGACCTTCGTGAGAAAAGCGACGAGTCACTTGACCCAAGATGACTTGTGCAAGGGTGCCTTCAAAGATTTAGCATTAAGCATGTGCAATTTTTCTGACATTTGGACCTATTTTTGGTGGGTAAAATCCCTTTTGGTGATGCCATAATGGGGTGAAAGTGTCGAAAGTCTGTCTTCCCGTGGAGTGGTCCGGCTATGGTAGCCTTCTTAGGGAGTAGGATAGTGACAATTTGAGCCTAGACATCGATTTTCTATGCCAAGATGTTAAGTGCAAGAGCACTTGTGTTCGACAATGCTTATTGCTTTGTTTTTATGTTGCATTTATTTGTTGTTTTTGTTGTTTTGATTTTCTTGTTGTTTTTGAGTGGGCTTTGACCCATTTTGGGATGCCATTTAGGATAAAATTGGCAAAAATTCGATCTCCCGTGGAGCGGTCCGGCTATGGTAGCCTTCTTAGGGAGTAGGATAGTGACAATTTTATACCCTGACATCATTTTTGCTATACCAAAAGGTTAGGTGCAAGAGCACTCTTGTCTGGCAGTGTTTATTGCTTCTTCTTTTTTTTTGTTGCATTTATTTGTTGTTTTTGCTGTTTTTGTTGGTTTGTTGTTGTGTTGTTTTTGAGTGGGTTTTGACCCTTTTGTGATGTCGTTTGGGGATGAAATTGTTGAAAATATGTCTTCCCGTGGAGCGGTCCAGCTATGGTAGCCTTCTTAGGGAGTAGGATAGCGACAATGTAAACCTTGACATTAGTTTTGCTATGCCAAGAGGTTAAGTGCAAGAGCACTTGTGTCTGGCAATGTTTATTGTTGTTTGTTTGTGTTGCTTTTTTTTTGTTGTTTTTATTGTTTTTGGTGGTTTGTTGTTTTGTTGTTTTTGAGTGGGTTTTGACCCATTTTGGGATGCCATTTAGGATAAAATTGGTGAAAATCCGATCTCCCGTGGAGCGGTCCAGCTATGGTAGCCTTCTTAGGGAGTAGGATAGCGACAATGTAGACCCCGACATCGGTTTTGCTATGCCAAGAGGTTAGGTGCAAGAGCACTCTTGTCTGGCAGTGTTTATTGCTTCTTTTTTTGTTGCATTTATTTGTTGTTTTTGCTGTTTTTGTTGTTTTGATTTTTTTTTTTTGCAACACCATTTGGGGATTAAATTGTTGAAAATATGTCTTCCCGTGGAGCGGTATGGCTATGGTAGCCTTCTTAGGGAGTAGGATAGTGATAATTTGTGACCCCGACGTCGATTTTGTATGCCATTGAATGTCAGGCACAAAGGTGCCTTTGTTCGACAATTTTATTGTTTGTCGTCTGTGGATATTTGATGTTTTTGTTGTTTTGATTTTCTTGCTTTGTGTATATGTCATTATTTTATGTTATGCACAATGATTGATGTTGATGGATGCATGCTGATGGTAATGGATGTATATGGTATGATTAATGCAAATGTTTTTGATATATATGTGATATGCAAAATGTAATGGATGAAATGAATTTGTGTTGATTGGTTAGGGCACCATAGACTGTTTAGGATTTTGTTATTTTGTTTTTAAGCGATTGCTGTGGTGAATGACTTTGTATGTATACATGTGGTTTTTTTTTTTTTTTTTTTCTGATGGTATTGTAAGGATGAGAAGTAGCGCAGTTGGTTTAGAAATGTAGCTAAGGTTTTCTGAGACTCAGATGGTTTTAACTCACTAGCCACGACTGTACTTTATCTTATAAGACTTTTGAACAAGGTATGAATCGGACTTGTTTTTGACCAAGTTATTTCACATCCCTATGTGTGTAATTGAATTCATTTATGTCGTATTTGTCAGGATACCGCCAATGCCAGATGGGCTTTCAACTGAACCTATACTGAGGATCACCTAATTAGCTCCACTAACTCCTTTATTGTATTTAGTCAGATTAATCTGCAGTGCTATCTAGGATGTCATAAGCTAGCTCATCCACATGCAAACATTGATCTATACACAAGTTAATGTGACAGATATATCGTCATGCGGGAAGTTTACCACCAGTGACCGATAGGCTATCCACCAAACCGGTACTGAGGCTTGCCTCATGACCTGTCGAAATGCTAAGAGTTCCAGGGATTCAAGTTTGACTCCCTTTTTTTCTTCAATTGTATTGGGATACTTGCTCCTTTGTAGTGATAAAATCATTGTTTATTTTGTTTTGTTTGTTTTTCTTTTGAGCAAGGGATTTGGATATGGAGTGACGAGAATCACTATTGTTTGTGCCTTTTGATGTGTGCACTGTAGGATGTCAAATTTTGGTGTTTTGACTTTTTTGCAAATTTTGATGTTTTGCAACTATTGAGAACTTGGGATTCTTAGGGAATTGGGTAGGGAATTGGCACGAATGGATTGGCCCTATGCACGGATAGGAGGATAGGGTCTACCCTCGGTACTAATATTGCTATGGGGTCTCTGGGCGGAAGTTGATCTTTGTGTGCCCAAAGTGGTGGATGTAACGCTTGGTCCCACTGCGATGGGTTAACATGCCACTCATGCCCTGGTCTTATGTTTAGTTGTTGAAGTGCGTCATCAATATCCATGGGGTGTTGATGTTGTCGCATGTGATTGTTATGGGCCATCTATATTTTATCCTCACCTTCAGCCAGTGAGTATACCTTGTTAGAATCTGGAGATTCTAAGACATGGAGGACTGCATCATCAGGTAGCCCTACGGTTAGAGGTTGATCCTCTTCGAAATGAGCCTCATGTAAGTTGGGCCTTGGGAGCTCTAAAATCTTGGTCTCTATCGACTTGAAGTGCTCTAGCGCTTTGCATGTATTAGGGGATTTGAGATCCTCCTCTTTGGTTGGTTCTTGTTGAGGAACATGGGGCCCATGGAGGGGTGGACTAATAGCACCCCTCATGCCTTAGTAGGGCATTTCATCCCACTCTTCTTCTCGCTCTGATTCCTCAAAGGATTCTTGATGAATTTCTAAGGGTGGCCCATAAACCTAAGTGGGTTCCTAAGGAAGGCGCCCTTCATTGGTTATAGGAGTAGCCTCCCACTCATGTCTAGGAGGCATCGGGGGTGGTGTCTGATACGGTCGCGGAGACTTGTCTCGCACCCGAGGGTTCTGCCTCTCATAATGTTTCGTCTTATGTGTGTGAGGGATTGGAGTCCTCTCTTGCATAGTGTGTTCGAACAACTCATCCTTCTAGTGCTGAAGGTGCTTTTTTTTAATATGGTACAGTTCCTCTAAATGTAGTCACTCTAGTTCAAGTTGCGTGAATTGCATCCGACGTGCGATATGCTTGGCAGATTCTAAGATAATTGGTCCTGTCGTCTCATGTCTAGAAGGCCTAGATGCCTCTCCTAGATATCTATCTCGGTCATGGTGATCCGAGATCTCTATAGGTTGTATCCCTTTGTTGGGGGTAGCAGCATTCCCCCGAGGCTTTGGCCTCAGTAGGTGATCCTGATAGTTAGCATTTGTAGAGGCATATTGCTCCCGTGATGTATATTGTTCTTGAGGAAGGTAAGGGTTTTCCTCGTGCTCTCTTTCGTAAGTGAAAAAGGAATGGGTGGAGTTGGCTTGCCCCACCTGAGGAGCCTTGTGCTCTGGATTTTTCCTTGTAGTCCTGACAACTAGAGGGGGTGAAGGAGGGATAATGTAATCATGTGGTTCCTCCCGTCGAACCCTATTTTGACCTAGCACTTCATCACGCGGTGACCACTCATAGCGAGCATCTAAGGGAGCTCTCCTACGGATGTACCCCTCATGGAAGGGTGTGTGCTGGGTGCTATGCTGAACAGGAGTGCCCCTAGAAGAGGTGCCCCTATAGTCCCTTTTCGTTAAGGTGTGGAGGGGACTGCCTTGTGTGTTAGGTTGCCAAGGTGGTATGACCAAATCCTTGGGGCTATATCGGAGGTGACTTGTGCCTCCTTGGATATTCCCCACAACATCCGCTCGTGATTGGGCTTGGCTACGGGTGAGCACCATGACGATGTCTCTCTAAAAACCTTAAAATTGAAATGAGTCATATGGGGCCCAAAATTGGGGTGTGCATCCCTCTTACAATAGATAAGACAAAAATGAAGTTTCAAGTCCTAAATATAAATACATTAGGAGATATTGACCTCCGAACAGCTCAAAAAGCATAAAAAATTAGCCGAGTAATTTTAAAACCTAATTTTGGGGCACTAGATGATGGAATTTGGCCCCGAAAACTGGTTTTTCTGGACAAATAGAACTCTGAGAGTTATGGCCCCGGTAATCGGAGCTACGGTCAATTGGAGCTACGGTTGAGAAGTTATGGCCCCGACAAGATGCACTAAAATTTAGGGAAAAATATAAGATTTCCCATATTTTTTTGGATGCTCCTACATCACTTATGGGCACCTTTGGGGTGCTTTTGGGTTGACAAAAGGGTTCATGGACACCTTTGGGGCATTTTGGAGTGACCAAGCGATTGCGGGAATCCTTGGAGCTTTTGGAGCGAGTGACAAAATGCATAGATTTTTATCTTTTGTTTATGATTTTTCTGATTTTTTTTGTTACACTAAGCATAAATGAACACACACATACACAAATGGTGATTATCTCTTTTAAAGATTAATGGTGTGTCCTAGACTGGTTTTAGTGCATTTTGATGATTTTGTCTTGTTTTGAAAGTTTTAAAGAACATTTAAATGCATAATGAAGGCTCATATGACTCCCATAAATGGTCGCCCCTTCAATATACCATTGCCAGGCTGATATACCAACCTCTCTATATACCCATCCTTACGAGAGGGAAACTATAGGTACGTGAGAGCAGATGGTACATGGTACATAGGCGGTACGAAGGGGAATTGTCTTGTTAATGACACCTACCATAGAAGACTTATCCTTGCATGTTGGGAATCACCCCAGTGAAACTCGGTCAGATTTCGTCAGGATTTACGCCTAACAACAGTGACAATCGGGGTAAATGGATGCAAAAATCAAGCCAAGGTGGTTATGAACCCACCGTTGGTCTTGATCAAGCACTGGGGTCTTACGACCAGCTCCTTGGTTTAAAAATGCCACATGATGTGTGTGTGGTTCTTTTTATTAAAAATTGAAATAGGCAAAAGCAACTACTTTCCTTAAGAAGGCAAAAATTGACAAAAACAAAAATAGAAAAAGCAAAAAATGACAGGAACAGTTTAGGACCTTTACCTTTCTCTGCCTAGACCTGCTATTTTTGATCCTCAGCCCTGAAAATGCACAAACAAAAATTTGTCCTTCTATGAGACGAATTACATAACATAATTTGTCCCTGTCTGAGATGAATTAGAATTCGTCTCAGGGTTAGACGAATTACAGTAAAGTATTCACCATAGGCAAAGACAAATTACAGTCTGCTTTTGAACAATGGTACCTGTCAAGCACAAAACACAAAAATCTGATCAGTTTCTTGATCTTAAAACTAGGGTACAAAGTCCCACCATGATCACAACTGAAAGCATGAGATTATGGAAGATTTGAAAAGGAAAACTATTGCGATGCATTTAAATCCAAAATTAATGCTTAAGTCCTAAAATGTGAAATGCATGAAATGAAAGAGATGCATTGAAATGAGATACAAGAAAATAGAGAAAGCACAACCCTTTTAATTAACTCTCTTAATCTCGGTTACAAAGATGCCTCCCCCATTTTCAGAGGCTAGGAGCATTAAATGAATTTTGGTTACAATCGTGACTTAGTCTTCCTCCTTCCGTGTGCCCACATTTGAAATGGGCGGGCCAAAACGTTGTCGTCGCTAGTGTTGATGAGTCCTTTATCCTTGCTGCTCCTCCTACGATCAAAGAAATGACAAAGGCGTTAATAGCACCTGCTGCAAATAGGAAATGTTTGTCCTCTAAAATTAATGAAAGATGCATGTAAAAGATTAGCCAATTCGATAGACAAAATGACTCTAAATGACCTGTAAATTTGACAGAGACCAGAAAACATTACCAGAGGGCCACTGCCATCGAAACAGTCAGCCAAATCACATTAAACTGCAATTCAACCCTGATCAGGATGAATTCTACTGTAATTCATCCTCAGGTACGATAAATTAGACTGTAATTCGTCCTCTGGTAGGACGAATTCGACTGTGATAAAATGCCGAGATACTGTCGTCCAAATGTCGCACCTCAAGATATCCAAATGACCTAAAAACATAGGGGTTACCTAATTGGGGGCATTTTGGGATGACCCATATGGTTGGATTCTCCCAATTTGACCTCCAACAGCGAGAATTTGACATCGCTACCTGCAAGTTAGTGGGACAATGAAAGCGATGAGAACATGATGAAATCTGATCAAAACATTATGAAATCGAATAGGTAAACTATCCAAACAACATAAAATGGAATGAATTATAAAAATTGATAACAGAATAGATTAAAATGAAACTAAAAAGAGTGCGGGGTGCCCGAGCAGGCCGCCCATCGTTGGAACTTGATTTTGGCACCAATCCACTTGGGATGGGCCCAAAATCTCTTGGAAGGGGTTGTCAGAAAATTGGTGGATTAAGGTGGTCAAATGTCAGGTTTTGGGGTCTAGATTCACACTTCCAATAGCCACCCAATAACCTCTCTTGTGAAAGAGATTAGGGATGTGGAAAATGTAAATCAAAAGGGTAAAGGCGTGGTATCAAATCGAAAGCACTTCGTTGCTTGACAATGCCTCCAACTTGTCCTTTTGGGTGGGAAAAGTCCACCATTTTATAGACCCAGGGGGTCTCTTTGGAGAGGTATGCATAAGCACCATGTGGTGGTCATAGGTGCCATGTGGCGGTCATGTCTTCTCATGAGAGAGGAAAGTCCTCCATGACTTGGGCTTTCATGACTGCCCTTGTGACAGTCCTCTAACGGCCCATCTGCCCACCTACATGCGCGTGCAAGGCAGGAGTCATCAATTGACTGTATTTGGCTGCCACTTGGTGCCATTCTTCTTTTTGCCTATTAAACCTGGAATTCGTCCTGACCAAAGACGAATTAAGAATTCGTCCCTGGGTGAGACGGATCCTAATTTGAATTCATCCCTGGGTGAGACGAATACTGAGCAAAGTGCCTGAATGTGCCAAATTGCCTTTTGACCTTACAAAATTACTATAAAAGTGGTTAGGACCACTGTTTAACCTCTGGGGGCTACTCTAGGGGCTATGTGTGTCAAAGAAATCAGTGTTTGCAGTCACATAATCGGATTGGTGCTATTTTGGTGTCTACAATAGCTTTCATGTCACCCCTTTCTCAATAAAATGGTTGCTCTTCTTGGTAAGTTTTGTTGTCTCACCCTATATATATATAAAATCTATCTAACTATAGAGTGCACCCTCGTATTTGTGTAGAAATGTACATATCCAAGTTTTTTCCCCCATACCTTGATCTCAATGGGCCAGGTTTCCATGTTATTCAACCTATTATCTACCTAAATGTACTTAATGTGTGTTTTTACTATAGATAATTTGGACACTTGATTAGAAATTGTCCAAAAAATAGCTAAAAAGGAACAAATGGAAACAACCACTAAAACAATTGCAAAAAAAATCCTAACTAATGTCCCTCATATGGAAGCTCAACTAAAAAGTTAGTCAAAAAATTCCCTATCGATGGTCCTCAACACCCCTGTTTCCAAATAACCTTCTCTTTATTAAGGTTTTCTCCTAAAAACCCTCTTGCCACTTCCACAACTCAAACTAAATCCTCAGATACTCCTGTTAATCCACAAGCCCCACCAAATTCAATCATGAGTCTTGAGTTAGCTCTCATTCCTTCATTGCAACTCTTGAAAGATAGTCTTATGAAAAATGGGTGTAGAATGGTAGGTAAGTGAAAACATTCATCGATCCTCCAAAAATCTCTCCATCCATATAGAGGAAAAAAATCCTCTATTAAATATCTTGCTAGATCTTTCTCTCAAGTTGCTCAAAATAAGGTTCTTGCTCAAAAAACCCATTTGAACAACTCATAATTGTTGCCAATAATTGAAAATATATTCTAGTATCTAATTCATGGGGTTTAGCAACCTCTAAATCATTACTCATGAATTTAAATCTTTTATCTTGGAATTCTATGGGGCTCTCCCTCCCTTACCATAAGTTTCAAGTTTAAAAATTTGTTACTAAAAATCATATTTTTGTTCTTTTCCTTCAAGAACTCAAAGCCACTGGTCACACTCTCACCCATTGTATGGAAATAATTGGTGGTGGTTATCCATCCACTTTTACTACTTCTCATATTAATGGTAAAGGAGGTTTTTCCCTTTCCATAGCCAAGTCTCTTTGTTATGCTATTCTAGACCATGGTGAAGACCTTGCTCATCATTGTGTGTGGGTTATATTGGCTCTCATATCTCAGGTTATTGGATTTTTTCTCTCTATGCTCCCAATGACCTTCCTAGACATATAGCCTTTTGGTAATGGTTAGTTATTTCTCTCCCTCCTATAGAATGGATCCTTGGAGGTGACTTTCATATGATTAAGAATCCTAGTGACAATAGTTTGACTAGTAGTAGACCCCTTTCTAATGCTAAATTTGGTAGTTGGTTGTTTTGTCATAATAATTTAGGTTTGCATGACCCTCTCTTTGTTAAATCATCCTCTCATATAGATAATTTGTTTATGTGGTCCAGCTATCATCAAGGCTCTTCTAGGAAGCTTGTTCATATGGACAAATTTTATTTTAGCAATTATTTCCTGGATAAATTCTCCATGCACAAGCAAGTTTGCATCCTTTCTTACACAACTTCATCTGATCACCTTCCTATATTATTTTCTATCCAAAATTCCTCTATCTCCCTTAATTCCATATCACTTCATTTCAAATTAAATGTGTCCCATTTTGATAGTTCTGCCTAATACCACCTCATAGAGCATGTTTAAAATAGATTTCCTAGACCAACTGGTAATACTCGCTAGATCAAATGGTTTGAAACAACTATTTCCAATATTATTTCATCCTTTAGATGGTATGGGTGCTCTGTTGCCAAGAAGAAGGAGATTCAAGAGATTCACCTTAAAAAGGATGTCTCTCATATTTATTCCATGCTTATAAAAGACTCTACTAACATCGTCGTTCAATGTGATCTAGCTAATGTTGAGAATCAAGCTAGAGTTTATAAATCTTACCATGCTAGAGGGGCACATGTTAGATCTCACCGTAATTGGATATCCCAGGGAAACAAAGGAACTACATTTTTTTGAACTACCTCATACATAATAATATTTTAGAAAGGATCATTGCATTGATGGGCCCTTCAAGTCATTCTCTTTTTGACTCTAAAGAAATCATGAATCTTTTTGTATCTCATTTCTCTCAATGTTTTACAATGGAGCCAAGGGATGATATCTAGTGTATGTTAATGGAATATGTGTAGGAACATATTCCCTCCATAGTAGACCCTATTATTTGAAATCAACTTTAATATCATCTTTCTATGAACGATCTGCAAATTGTATTTTTTTCTATGAAGAATGACAAAGCTCTTGGCTTGGATGGTCTTCCAATGGAGTTTTATAAAAATAATTGGCATATTATTTCCTCTGATCTTCATCATGTTTACTCGAAAGCCCTCCATAAAAATTCCCTTGGAGCTTATATCAATTGAGGGTTTATCAAGATGATTCCTAAAGGTATGACTTGTAATCAAATCTTCAATTGGAGACCTATTACCCTCCTCAATATTTTGTATGATATTATAGCTAAAGTTATAGCTTTAAAAATTACAAGTGTTGCTCAAGCGATTGTTCTCCCAAAACAATATGCTTTTCTTAAAATTTGTTATATTTTACAAAATCTTATGATGACCTGGAAAACTTTACAATGGGCTATCAACTCCAATAAAGATGCCCTCTTAGTTAAGATAGATTTTGACAAAGCTTATGATAGAATCAGATGGGATTTTATTCTTAGTATGCTTTCTGGGCTTGGTTTCAGTCCAAAATTCTGTAATCAAATTGGTATGTTCTTTGGTGATGCTTAAGCTTGTGTTCAATTTAATGGATCTCTTTCCCCATTTTTCCCTCTCCAACGGTCTATCAAATAGGGTTTCCCCTTGCTCCTTTTTTGTATGTTTTGGCTACCGATTCCCTTGGTTATCTTCTTCATAAGGCTTATTCAAATGGCCTCATTTAGGGTATAAATATTCTTGGGGATATGAATGCTCTTAACTCTCATTTTTTTAATTATTCCCTTATTTTTCTTTAAAAATATCCAATAAGAGGTAGAAATGGCTAAAGATATTGTTCAATAATTTTGTGATGTCTCTGTCTCTCGTATCAATGACTCTAAAACTAAATTCTTCTATACCTCTTCCTCTCCTTGTGGATGCAACTCCTCAAATGAGTGGAATATCATCCCTCATGGTATGATTATGTATTATTTGGGAATTTTCTTTGGGATTAATATCTCTCCTAGGGATATGTGAAACTGGGTTATGGAAATATTTCAAAAAAATATTTAATGCTTGGTCACCTTGGTTTCTTTCCTTAGCAAGAAGAATTCAAGTTGCAAATAAAATTATGATAGCCTCTCATGTTTATTACTCCTCTTGTTGGATGGCCCCCAAGGTAGCCTATAACAAATTAACTTAGGCCATTCGTAAATTTTTATGGACCAAATATGATGGGTATGTGGGAATGACAACCATCTCATGTAATGTTTGTACTCAACCTAAGGATTTAGGAAATCTAGGCATCATTGACCCTCTTACCCAAAGCAAATGTTTTTCTACAAAATGGGTTGCTAAAGCCATCATTGGTGATGAAAATTGGAAACAACTATTTTGTTATAGAATCTCTCTAGCTAATCACAAAGATAAATGGAAAGAAACCTCATTTTTCTTTTTGACTCTAAAGATATCATGAATCTTTATCCAGCTCATTTCTCTCAACTTTTTACATCGAATCCAAGGTATGACATATAGTGTATGTTAATGGAATATGTGCAGGAACATATTCCCTCCCTAGTAGACCCCATTATTATAAATCAATTTGAATATTCTCTTTCTATGAATGATATGTAATCTATACTTTTTTCTATAAAAATGACAAAGCTCCTAGCTTGGATGGCCTTCTAGTTGAGTTTTATAAAAAATGCTTACATATTATTTCCTTTGATATTTATCATTTTTACCTAGAAATCCTCCATGATAATTCCCTCTGAGCTTATATCAATGTAGGGCTTATCAAGCTTATTATTAAAAATACAACTCGTAACCAAATCTTCAATTGGAGACCTATTACCCTCCTCAATATTTTGTACAAATATGAAGAGGGAACTAAAATCAAAGTCGCACTGACTATTATTATTTCCAATTTGTGTTTAAATATCACTATTTACAACAATAATCTTCCAAATTAGGAAGATGCTCATCCATAATTATGACTAAGAATTCAAAAGCATTTTGTTAACTCTAACTTAGCTAATAAATCCAATCTAATGACTATGTTGTCCAAATGTGCCTATATTTACAAATAGGAAATGGATATTTATAAAATCTAGACTTAGGACTTATTTCTTAATTAAATAAGTAAAGCTAACACCTAGTCTAGAACACAAAATTTAACTTAGACTTAGGACTTTAGGCTTTAGTAAATAATAAAATAAACTAAGCCTAATAAATATTAGCCTAGATCTAATGATTTCCACATCATCCCTCTCTACCATAGAAATATTGGAATCCAATGATTTACAATAGGGGTGGAGGGGTGAGATACAACACGTTGAAAATAAAGTTGATTGAGATGTTGAACAAGATCATGTGGATCACGAGTCATAGTCAATGCTGGAGTAGAATGTCATGGTACATGTCGGTCACTAATTCGTGTAGGATCTCGATGAGGTAAATATGAAGCACCAATAGTATGTTGTAGAGTCGATGAAGTCTGCTGAAAAATAGGAACCAATGAAGATGGAAATGAATATGGCTTCTCTAAAGCAGGTGGAAGAATATTTGTAGCATCAGGAGGAGGTGTCGATGAAGAACTTGCCTTTGTAAGAGGTGGCAAGGCAGTGGAATATGATGATGATAATGCCACCTTGGAAGGAGGCGGTGTACCGAAAGCAAGTGTATCATGAGTGAGGTGGGCTTTGGTGACAAATAAATGGTCATGACCACCTTTTTGATGTAGTAGTGTAACATTGTTCAGGTTTCCTCTGAATTCATCATATGCTCTCCCTTCTCCCATAACCACAACTCCTCCACTATAGGTTGTACAACTAAGTTCTTCTATTTTCTAAAACACTCAGATTCTAAGTATCCATGTCTCTTACAATGATTACAATATTTATTTACATTATAATACTTTGGATAAGAAGAGGAAGAAGAAGAAAAACTAAGAGAAGAAGAAGGAGAAGAATTGGAAGGCATCTTGGCCTTCAAATACTGCTACTTATTTGAAGAGTGAGAAGTTTATTGTGCTCGAGTGGTGAACTTCTCTTCGACCAATTGTGCATGGTTGAAGGCTGCATCAATTTTTTCCAAGGGAGTATATTTGAGCTTCCTATACAAGTGCTCTTGAAGGCCACTTGTAAACTTGACAATCAAGTCATCTATAGGATCTTTCACGTGAAGCAAAATGTGTAACCTATTGAAAGAAGAGACATATTCCTACACAGACATATTAGAAAGTTGGCGTAATCTACACCATTTTACTCTCAATTCTCTAGCATAATCATAAGGATAAAAGGAATCCTTCAATTCTTGGACCAATTCTTCCCAAATGGTAATGGGATTTTGGTCTTTTTGTCTATCCATGATGACTAGTTTTTTTAACCTAGTCAATTTGAGTTTAGCAAAAGAAACTTGATCATTGAAATAAACTTCTATGTATACAAACCAGGTTTCTATGTCCATGATCTAGTTATTCAATACATCAGGGTTTCAAGACCCATCATACAAGTTCACTTTGCATTTTGTGTGGGCTTTAGCATCGCTAGTGAATTTCTCTTCAGGAGCATAGCGAATTGAAATATCGTCCACTGAATTGACCAATTACCCAATGGTTTTTGCCAAGGCAAGAATTTGGTCAGCCAAATCGGATGCCATTTGTGATCTAGTGTAAGCTAGATCAATTACAAAAATATAGCCTCTCCTAGGCTATAACAAAAAATTCTTAAAATTTTACCTTGTACGAGAGGAATTACAAAAATTGCCAATTACAATAAATATCCTTTTGCAATTTAACACCTATGCCCAAAATAAAATAAATTTTAACAAACATTGCTAGCTTATAAGGACATAAAATGATTTTTTGAACTAATTAATTTAAATTAAAAAATTAATTCAAAAATAAAATAAACATTTTGCTTTAAAAAAGTTGTATTTTTTGCCAATCAACAATAGCAAGGGGAAAGTCAACAGGTCGCTGGACCGCAGGCTAGCTGGTCAACTAACTGCAAATCAATAGTAAACTGGCCATAGGTCAATTGAGCGTAGATGAGTGCGTTAGCTAGCTCACATGGGCTGACTATTTTTCAGTCGGCACGATGATCGTAGATCGAGTGCTAGGGCAAATTGTAGGTAGAGTGTCAAGGTAGATCGATGATCGTAGGTAGAGTGCTAGGGCAAATTGTTGTCTAGGAAAGAGTACTGGATTGAAAAATTTGCATAATCAAAGAAGATGGTTGTCGGCTGAACCGTTCTCGTCGATGGAGGTGAAAGGTGGTGTCAGATCTGGCTGGATTAGCAGCATCGCCGATCGACGGAAGTTACCATCGAGAACAAATAAGTCACCGTCGTCTGAACCTGCGTCGGATATCAATCATCGATTGCTAAAGATCATTGGTAGGGCGACGTCAACCAAAGCGTCATGGAGGTGGTTGCTGAAGAACTTGCGCCAGGGGTAGACGTACAAGAAGGTACTGGAAGAAGATTGGCCGATAGGTGGCCGGTCGTTGGTCGGCTGTTGTCGAAAAACATCGGTAAACTGGCCATCGATGAAAGAAACACTGGTGGAACTAGCCATCGATGCTAGCTACCAAAAACTGACCACCGACCGGAGTTGTCGACAACGATCGGTAGATCTAATTGACCGCTAACTCTGATGCCAATCGGGCAAATGTGCCCGACATTACCTTAAGTAGGGTAATTAATCCTCTTTGGACCTTAATAAATTAATATTAATATTAATTTAATTTTTTCTTATCTCTAAAAGGGAAGTTTAAACCAACACTTAAAGAGGCCTACACTAAGGAATTTGAGGAGATTTTGCAAGGTATTTTACGCTTAAGAATCACTGGCTCTAATACATGTGAAGAGGAAACTGAAATCAAAATCACATTAACTATTTTTATTTCCAAGTTGTGCTTAAATAGTATTATTTATAATAATAATCTTTTAAACTAGGAAGATGTTTAACATAACTATGACTAAGTATTCAAAAGCATTTTATTAACTCTAACTAAACTAAAAAATCCAATACAATGATTATGTCGTCCAAATGTGCGCGACATTTACAAATAGGAAATGGATATTTATTAAATCTAGACTTACAACTTAACACTTAATTAAATAAGTAAAGCTAACACCTAGTCTAGAAAACACAATCTAAATTAGACTTAGGACTTTAGGCTTTAGTAAATAATAAAATAAACTAAACCTAATAAACATTAGCCTAGATCTAAGTGATTGTTAAAGGTTGTTATATTTTAGATAATTTTATGATGGCCAAAGAAACTATGCAATGGGCTATCAACTCCAATCAAGATGCCCTCTTGGTTAAGTTAGATTTTGACAAAGCTTATGATAGAATTAGATGGTATTTTATTCTTAGTATGTTTTCTTGGCTTGGTTTCGGTCCAAAATTTTGTAATCAAATTGGTATGCTCTTTAGTGATGCTTAAGCTTGTATTCAAGTTAATGGACCTTTTTCCCCTCCCTCCCTCTCCAACGATCTATCAAAAAGGGTTATCCTTTGCTCATTTTTTTTATGTTTTGGCTACTAATGCTTTTGGTTATCTTCTTCATAAGTCTCATTCTGATGGCCTCATTTAGGGTATTAAGCTTCATGGGGATAAGCATGCTCTTAATTCACATTTTGTTGATGATTTCCTTCTTTTTCTTCAAAATACCCAGCAAGAGATGAAAATGACTAAAGAGATTGTTCAATTATTTTGTGATGTCTCTAGCTCCCGTATCAATGAATCTAAAACTGAAGTCTTCTATAACTCTTCCTCTCCTCGTGGATGCAACTCCTCAACTGAGTGGAAGATCATCCCTCATGGTATGATTATGCATTATTTGAGAATTCCCTTTGGGATTAATATCTCTCCTAAAGATATGTGGAACTGGGTTATGTAAAATTTTCAGTTAAAATATATATTTAGTTATGGATATTTAGTGCTTATCACCTCATTTTGTTTTTAGTTAATAGACTCTATTAACACCATAATATTATAATGTTCCAATTTATGAATTAAAATAATATATTTTTTTAGATAATCCATAAAAATGTAAAACATTGCGGTAATCCACTAGTTTACCATATTAAGAGCATGTTTTAACCTTGTTTTGTGCTCCGACTTAAATCATTCTTTACATCTTCGTATTCTCAGGCTTTGGTGTTTCGTATAATTTGTAGATATTCTAGTTTCGTCGGCAATTCCATTACTTAACCATATTAAGATTAACAGCATGTTTTAGACTTGTTTTGTGCTCCTACTTAAATCATTCTTTACATCTTCCTATTCTTAGGCTGTGGACGAAACGCACATCGTATAAATAATCTACTTTCATCGTTTCTCGCGTATTCCCGACGAAACTAGAATATCTACAAATTGTATTTTATCGTTTCTCGCTTATTCCCAACGAAACTAGAATATCTGTAAATTGTATTTTATCCACATCTGTGGGCAAGACTTTTTGTTGGCATTGGTGTACTTTCGTTTTGTGAAATTTATCTACTCACACCTCAAATCACGAGCTGGAGACCCTGACAAGATTGTTATTTTTATCGTGTAACGCCTGAACTTACATATTTATATTCAAAACTTCAGAGACCAAGATGGGACGAAGCATCAGAAAAAAGATATAACCCGGTTTCAACACTTCTTAAAGCCATAACTTCCTCTGGTGCATGAAATCATTTATCTATAGGCACATGGAAGGAAATTTCTTTCTCAATAAAATAAAAAGAGTATGTTCGTCGGTGAAATCTATGCCTCCGGTACATGCCAATAGTATTTGCCTGTGATATGTGTTTAGTGAATCAATAAGATTTGGGTATTTATTAAAAATATTTATATTTAAATCTTAGGGTATGGATAATAAAAGTAAAGTAGTAGTTTGACTTGAGTTTGATAAGTGTGTTTTAGTTTGACCACGGTGTATCAACCTTGAACCACCTTGTACTCAGGGGTTATAGAGGCACAACTCCAATGATTTGATCTGTATTCAAAAAGCTGAAGAAAATGTCTGACTTTATACCCAATTATTAAAAATTAAAGAATGTTACCAATTCTCTTGATATAAATAAAAATAATAATACTAAAAAAATCTATTTCACAAAGTCAAACTCCACACTGTCAAAATCAGGTTCCACTTGCTACCAATCACTTTTTTAGCTTCGTGAAGATCCTCAGCCTCTATAAAAAGCCAATCTTAGATCAATCTTTGCACGCCGAATTGCCTGAGAATCGTTTTCAAGTGAGAAGTATTAGTATCCAGTGAGGTTTGTTATTCTGCAGAGCAATCAATCATGAGATCCAGCAGTCTCATTGCATGCATTGCATCCTTGATGGTCCTGTGTTCAAGCCCCGCGAACGGGGAGCTCAATTCGACATTTTATGCCACGTCATGTCCATTGGCATCGACAATAGTGAAAGATGCAGTGACCATTGCTGTGGCGTTGGAAAAACGGATGGCCGCTTCGTTGCTCCGCCTCCACTTTCACGACTGCTTTGTTAACGTCAGAATTTCAAAGTTTCCTCCGCTTCTTCTCTCTTATACATTTTTCCTTCGTCAATACTTTTTTCCCCTCTAATAGTAAATAAGAATTGGATTTGCAGGGTTGTGATTCCTCGATACTGCTGGACGACACCTCCACGTTCACGGGAGAAAAGACGGCGCTACCAAATAACAATTCAGTGAGAGGTTTCGATGTGATCGACACCATCAAATCTCTGTTGGAGGCCGTCTGCAGTGGAGTTGTCTCGTGCGCGGACATTCTGGCTATTGCTGCTCGTGATTCTGTCGTCGCAGTAAGTAATCTCCTCCTTATTTAATACCTAATTCTGTGTTAATAAATTCATATTGATGTCGTCGCAGTGAGTAATCTCCCTCTAATTTAATACCTAATTCTGTGTTATTAAATTCATATTGATGTCGTTATAGGGCTTTAGTTTACGGATCTTAGTATTTGTTCAGCTTTTTATTTAAATGCGGCAATAGGTTTAAATATACAACCTTCAATCTTACATATATAAAATAAGTCACCCCTATTAACATTTACCGCAACTTATATATCAATTGTTTAAGCCATCTAATTTCTAATTTTCATCCTTTTCTTCATACAGACCGTTACTTCCATAAGATTCGCCTTCACTTTAGTATTTGTTACAACTTTTCTACTTTAATATTTTTTTAATTTAATGGAAAAACATGAAGATTTTACCTAGTCAAAATTATTTGAGAGTTACATCCAGCCTCAATGGTACCAACAAATTTTTTTTTTTGGAGGATTGTCCTACTCTCTCCAACTCACCTGCAGCACATGAGTCTTCTTCTACTTAGTTAGTGGAGTGTGTGCGTGTGTTAATAATCTCACACTGACCAGGTTGTGAGATCTGAGTGGTTTATGAGTCCCAACACTTGCCAAACTATTAACATCGAATCCTAACATGTATGTGTAAGATAATCAACCCCTTACTTTCTACCCGAATCATGTAATAATGTTCCTATAAAAATAACATATTTCTAAATTGAAATTTGTTCCAATTAATACCTCTTCTTCTATTATATTATATATTTGAATAGTCTATGTGAACTCGTGTGTCTAGTTGGGAGGACCGACGTGGACGGTACAGCTGGGAAGGAGGGACTCCACGACTGCAAGTCGAATCTTAGCCAACACCAATCTTCCGGCTCCCTCCTCCTCCCTCAGCACGCTCGTCTCTGCATTTCAGGCTCAAGGCCTTTCAGAGAAGGACATGATTGCTCTTTCAGGTAATTGTAAATAGTACAGCTCCAAGCTTATTGTTTGGCAGTATGAGTAAAGGACTGATTGTGTAATCGTATGTAATTAGGGGCTCATACGATTGGGCAAGCGCGGTGCGTCACCTTCAGATCTCGCATCTACAACGACTCCAATATCGACTCCACGTACGCCGCTTCTCAGCAGACCAACTGCCCCAGTGCCAGAGGCAGTGGAGATGACAACCTCTCTAGCTTAGATGATGTTACTGCCAATTGGTTTGACAATTATTACTACAAAAATTTGAGAAGTCAGAAGGGACTCCTCCACTCGGATCAGGAATTATTCAACGCAGGCTCTGCTGATGCTCAGGTGACTAACTACAGTAGCAATACGCTAGCTTTCTTCAGTGATTTTGCCATTGCCATGGTGAATATGGGAAACATCAGCCCTCTCACCGGAAGCAATGGAGAAATCCGAACAAACTGCAGGAAGATTAATTAAGAACTCACAGAAAGTAGCATGACAGAAAATAAAACGTACAAAGAGCTCATGGCTATTTGTATGCATGTTTCAATAATGGAAGTTAATAAGACATTTGGTTCCTGATTTAATAACGGCTTATGAGTCGTTTGTTTTGTAGACTTTATTGCATCGTAATAGACATGAATAAGCTTTTGTGAATCCTAAAAGCGATGCTACCATGGCCCCGATTTTGAAAAAGAAGTTAGCTCCCTTTCACAAAAAGAGCAAGAAATTAAGGCGATAAGCGTTTAAAAGAATATTTTTTTTAATATCTAACATCCCTTATGATACACAGGCTTTTGTATTTTGTACTTAGATCCTTATGTAGTATTTTCTTTCACGCTCTCCTCACTATTAAGGTCCCTTTGAATACGTACGATTTTAATGAGCTGAACTCTTTTGTCTTATTCAAACTTATTTCTCTTATACAAGCAGCCACACGAAACAATAATAATCTGCTATCTTTTGCACGATGCATTCTTTAAAACAAGAATAACCCTTCCCATAACAATATTCAACTTATTATTCACAACAGGATCTATGTGTGCATTAATTGATGGGGGAACAAAAGAGGATGTAATCCCATTCCTAATCAAAGTTGTCAAAATAAATGAAATATTTCAATGATTCATGAGATATAAAAGAGAAAAAACATTTAATATAGGATGGAAAATGAGATCTTGGAGCCAGATCATGGATCGAAGACAAATATCTATGTTTTCCAATTTATGTTCTCAAGTGATACTTTTTTATTTTTTGTTTTCTTTCAAAGGAAGGAAGAGAGATCAAAAGGAAAAGTCATTAATAATAAAAACTAGTCTAATATGTGAGAGATGATACATGCATTTTTTTTTTTTTTAATGCCTAAATTCATATAAGATGAAACTTCAAGACATTTCCAAGTACTTTTTTGCTTTAATGTTTATGTGGAAAGTGAATGTCTTTCTTTTCTTTCTTTGAAGACAAAGACCATGAAACCAAAAGTAGTAAAAGGATAATTCCAAATAAAAACTGTGTGCCCTTTTTTATTTTTTAGATACAAAAGGCAAAGATGAAAGGATGCAATGGGAGTAAGATTAAGTGCAATGAAGACCCTAAACCTAATATGCCTTTTGATTTCAATGAATCCAAGTTCTCCTAAGATTCAAACGTAACTATGTGTTTATTTTCCTTTCATGCTCATATACAAATGAAAATAAATTATTATACCTGATTCATGCAAAATTCAAGTTTGCTAAATTTCAATTGTAAAATGATGTCACAAATTATGGAAAATCAAGCTAATGAATATATATGCTAATTATTTCATGAAATTGTACTTGAAATCTTAGATCCAATGCACCTTTTGCAAGAAAATATATTCTTCACCAAATAAATACAAAACTTCATTTAAGTCTACAAAACATTTAAAAAACCTAAATTACCAACCCTAAGCCTAAAATAGAATAGAAAATTGATAGATTACCCTTGATTTTGGCTATTGTTTAAAAGCATCATATGACTACACGTTCACACTTCTACAAAAGAGTTGTGAGATTCTGAAAGCATTGTATGACTGTAATAGCAGCATAGGACTACACATTCATGCTTCTATTTATGAAAGCACAATGTAAAAATCCATACAATACTTATACATCTTTGTGATGCTTTTTTAAGACTTACAAAATAGAGGCAAAAATTTATGGATAGTCGTATGGGGCTATTTGATTTGATGAGAATCAATAGACTAGCATGATATATTATCAATCCTCATTTTCCTTTTACAATAATAGAAAAGCATGGAATAAAGAAATGATTTAGGAATGAAAATTTACTAAAATAAAAGATACATAAATATGAACACCAAAGAAATAAAGAATCCCCTTGATTAATATCACTTATGATTGAAGAAGATCTTACCTAAAAATAATCTTCATTGAGGAGAATCTTGTTAAAAGTCCCTTTGGAAGCATGTTGTGGAGAAGACTATTGATGCAATAGTGAAAACTACAAGCCTTTTGATGAGGATGAACAAACACGAAAAAAACTATCCAAGGAGCCAAATCACAATAGAAAATAATTATTTTAATAATGTCAGTAAAAGGGACAGAAATTACAATGCTAGACTTGTTGAGGCTGAACAAACACGAAAAAAATCATCCAAGGAGTTAAATCACAATAAAATGAATTATTTTATAAATGTCAGGCAAAAGGGATAAAAATTACAATGCTAGATCGTACAGTATTGGAGCCCAAAGCAAGCCCTCTTTTCAGATCTTGAATCCCTTTTTAAATCCTATTTTCTCCCCCTTTTACATGATTTTTAAGTTTCCCACCCATGCAAAATTTTAAATTCTACTTTCCTGTCCAATTGGCGATCGAAAAAAAAAGAGGTAAAACACTTAGAAAATTTTTGTTTTTTTTTTTGTTGATGCAAGATTGCTCTGCTGCCACTGGATGCTCCTGCATCAGATTCCCAAGGTAAGTTTGAGAAGTGACCTCACTTCTTTGTTGTTGGAGGAAAACCAAGGCGTTCAACCTCGGACTTGGACAACCAAGTTGAATCTTCTACAGGCGTTCCCTTTCATTTCACTAGATATTACTCATACTGCTTGTTTCTTGTACTTCTATCGATGCGGGTATCTAAGATTTCCTCTATATCTTCTATCACTGGAGCCAATTCTGAAACACTCCACAACTCTACATCTGGTTCCTTATAATTATCATCTTCATGATACTCTACCAAATCAAAAATATTGAACACAGGTGATATGTTCAATCCACTTGGCAACTCCACCTCATATGCATTTCCTGAATCTCTTTTTTGTATGATCCTACATGGGCCAAAATTCTTTATTTTTAGCTTTTTATATATTTTAGCAGGAAAACTCTCCTTTCTGAAGTGCACCATGACTTCATCACCAACCTAGAACTCCTTAAATCTTCTTTTATGATAAGTCTTTTTCTTGTATTGGTTGTTCATCTTATTGATGAGTTGTTTTACTTCTTCATGCAAATCCTTGAAATGCTCTCCAAAGTTCTCACCTTCAGTACTATTATTTTCTTCCCTGTCCAACTTCCTCAACTCAAAAGCATTTTTTGGACTACTCCCATATAAAATATGGAATGGTGATTTACCAGTACTCCTGTTGACAAGATTTGTTATAGGCAAATTTTGCCTATGGTAAAATCATATCTCATCCCTTGGGCTTATCTCCTACTAGGAATCTCAGTAGGTTACCTAAACTCCTGTTCACCAATATGTCTGTCCATAACTCTGTGGATGGTATGTAGAACTGAAATTCAAATTTGTGTTCAATTTCTTCCACAAGGTCTTCAAAAAATGCCCAGCAAACTTTGTGTCTCTATCGGAGCCTATACTCTTTGGTATACTGTGAATTCATACCACTTACTTGAAAAATAGTCCAACAACATGAACTACATCACTAGTTTTCTGGCAGGGAATAAAATGTGCCATCTTTGAAAACCTAACAACTACCACAAATATGGAGTCATTTCCCCTTTGTGTCCTTGGCAAACCAAGAACAAAGTCCATGCTGATGTCCTCCCAGGGTCTCTTTGGTACAGGCAATGGCTAATATAATCCAATGTTCTGCCTCACACCCTTGGCCATCTAGCATATTATGTAATTTTGTACAAACTTCTTCACATCTTGCAGTAACTGTTGCCAATAGTAGTTCTCACTCACCAAGGCAATGGTCTTGTCTCTACCAAAATGTTTAGCCAATCCTCCACTATGCTTCTATTTGACCATATTCTCCCTCATTGAACTCCTAGGAATGCACAACTGGTTTCCCTTAAACAAAATTCCATATTGGATCATAAAATACAACTACTTAGTCCTATCCAGAGTAACTGGTGTTGTACAAGCTCTTCAAGCTTTGGAAAAATCTGGATCTTCAGGGTATAAACTCTTAAGTTCTTCAAACCCCATAACTTCCACTCTCATTATTGTTAGCAAACTCTGCTTTCTACTAAAGGTATATGCAACTCTGTTTGACTTCCCACTCCTATGCTTCAACACAAAGGTATAGCTCTATAAAAACTCAACCCATTTTAAGTGCCTCTAATTCAATTTCCTTTGAATTTTAATATACTGTAAAACATGATGATCAGTATACAAAACAAACTTCTTTGGAAACAAATAGTGTCTCCAATTCTTTAGAGCCTGAACTATAGCATAAAAATCCTGATCATAGACAAAAAATTTCTTCCTGGCATCATTAAGCTTTTCACTAAAGTAGGCAATAGGCTTACCTTCCTGATTCAATACAACTCCTATGACACTACCACTAGCATCACATTCTACATGAAACACATTATTAAAATCTATAAGTGCCAACATAGGTTGCTCAATGAACTTCTTATTCAACAACTCAAAGCTCCTATCAGCTCCTAAGGTCCACTTAAATTCTTTCTTATCCCCTATCATTATTTTAGTTAGGGGTTCACAAATACTGTTGAAATTTCTAATAAAATTTCTCTAAAAACTTGCTAGACCATGAAATGATCTTATCTTAGTTATGGTCCTTAAGGTAGGCCACTCAATGATAGCCCTTACCTTCTCTGGATCCATATTCAGGCCTTTAGTTGAGATGACAAATCCCAATTAAACCAACTTCTTCTTCACAAAACTGCACTTCTTCAAATTTATCAATAGATGTTCCTCCCTCAGCTTCTCCAAGACTCTTTTGATGTGCCTCAGATGTTCCTCCAAGGTATTGCTAAAAATTAGAATGTCATCCAAATAGACAATGATAAACTTTCCCATGAACTCCTTCAATACTTCATTCATAAGCCTCATGAAATTTTTGGGTGCATTGGTTAACCCAAATGGCATGACCAACCACTTATATAAACTGTATTTGATCTTGAAAGCTATATTCCACTCATCTCCTTCTTTGATGCAAATATGATGATACCCACTCTTCATATCAATATTTGTAAAATACTTGCACTCACTCAAACAGTCCATTATGTCATCCATCCTTGGAAATGGAAACCTATACTTGATGGTGATCTTATTAATAGCTTTGGAATATGTGCACATTATCCACTCCCCATCCTTATTTAGTGTTAGTACTGTTGGAACTGCACATGTACTTAGGCTTTCCCTAATTAGTCCCTTCTCTAGTAGCTCCTAAACTTACATGTTTAGTTCCTCATTCTCCACAAGAGTCATCCTATGGGTAGCCTTGTTTGGAAAACTGGCTCCTAGTATCAAATCAATATGATGGCTAATATTGGATGGAAAAACCTCTGGCACATTATCAGATATAATATCTGAGAAGTATTCCAATAGACATGTGACTTCTATAGGGACATATTTGCTTGGTTCTTCCCTAACTCTAGGAATTAATGCATAGCACACATGCTAATTCAAATAATCTAGAAATTTCCTATCATCAACCAAACAAATTGTGGCATTGTTACATACCTTTTCATCCATCTCCTTCATAGGCTTTCATTTATGGTGCACTCCTTCCTTTTTTAGAGAGTAAGTTTTGGCATGTCCATCATGGACTGCACGGTGATCAAACTACCATGGTCTTCCTAATAGCATATGGCAAGCATCCATAGGTAGGATATCACACAGGACCCCATTCTTATATCTCCCAATATTAAACTGGACTAAGCACTGTTCATTGACCAATGCCCTATAGTCCTTCTACAACCATGCAATCCAGTATGGATGTAGGTGTCTCCTCCTCTCTAGTTGTAACTTAGTAACAATTTCTTCAGATACCAAGTTATCAGTACTACCATTATCTATAATAACATTACAGACCTTACCCAAATATTTGCACCTTGTGTAGAACATGCTCTTCCTCTGGTCTGGTTACTTCTCCTCATTCAATAAGGTTCTACTTGTGACCATAACTTCTCCTCTCTTTATCTCCTTAGAGTGCTTTGATTTAGCTCCATCTATAATAACAGCTCTAACATTACCAATTGGCCTCCTATTTGTCTTCTCTTAGTGTTGTGGACACTCATATGCTTGATGTCCTTCTTCTCCATAGTTGAATTGGGTTCCATGAAACCCTCTTCCTCCATTTCCTCAACCAGATCTACCTCTTTCTCTTGGGTAGTTGTTATTTTGACCATAGGATCTGTAAGCATTATCTCCATTCTGGTCTTGACTGCTTCTAGCTTCTTATTTCTTCTCACATCATCCTCCATATATTCTTCCACCAGTTATTTCTCCATGACCTCTTCCTTTCTGCTTACCCTGAAACCTTCTCTTTAGCTTCTCTTCAACTTTTAGAGCAAATTGGTAAGCATCCTCAATGGTGTTCATCCCTAACCATAATCAAATTTTCTTGAATACTGGTTCTCAACCCATGGATGTAATGGGCTACTTTCTCCTTATTAGCCTCAAAATGGCCAGTTCGGATAAAAATCTTATAGAACTCCTTGGTGTATTCTTTGATAGACTAACTTGACTGTCTTAAAAATTGCATCTTCTTTAGAAAATCCAACTCACAATATATCGAAATAAACTATCTCTTCAGCTTTTCCACCATTCATTCTCATTTGGTGATCCTCTCTTGTCTCCTTCTATTTCTGTCAAGTTTTACTCCTTTCCACAAGATTCTAGCATGACCCTTTAGTTTTGTCTTAGAAAACTTGACCCGGTCAGGATCTTCCACCTCTTTATATTCAAAATATTCTTCCAAGTCATTGATCCAGTCAATCAACTCCTTCAGGTTAATATTTCCCTAGCATGTGAAAACCTCCATCTTCGACCTCTTCGCAATCTGGGATATGGCTCTGTACAACCTCACTTGAGTAGGATCTACTACCTCTTCTTCTTCCTCAAACTGGTCTTCCTCTTCTTCATCTTCATCTTCGATCTTTTCCTCTCTTCTTGGGTCAAACCCTTTATGCAACTCTTCTTGTAATGCCTAAACTTGAATTTGTAAAGCTCTAAAATCCTTTTTTGGCACTACGGTATTAATGGAAACACCTCGATTCCATCATGGGGACATATTTCTCTAGCTTATCCAAACTCAAAATATAGATTCTAGTGTAAATTACCTCATGTTTGGCGATCTTATTACACACTCAGGAACTCCCGCTTTTATACCAATTGATGATGATAAAAAAACAAGAAAAAAACTATCCAAGGAGCCAAATCACAATAGAAAATAATTATTTTAATAATGCCAGCCAAAGGGGTAGAAATTGTAATTCCAGACTTGTTGAGTCTGAACAAACATGAAAAAAAACATATAAGGAGTTAAATCACAATAGAAAATAATTATTTTGTTAATGCTAGCCAAAAGGGATAAAAATTACAATTTCAGATCGTACAATCTTGGAGCTCAAGCCAAGCCCTCTTTTTAGATATCGAATCCCTTTTTAAATCCTATCCCCCCCCCTTTTACATGACTTTTAGGTTTCCCACCCATGCAAAAAAAAATAAATTTAACTTTCCCACCCATGCAAAATATTAAATTCTACTTTCCCGCCCAACTGGCGACCGACAAACACAAAGGCAAAACACTTAGAATTTTTTTTTTTGTTGATGCAATATTGCTCTGTTGCCACTGGATGCTCTCGCATCACATTTTCCTCCAAAATAAATTCCACTAGCTTGTACCTATACAATTTCTTCTCCCCTTTTTTGGTTCTCCAAATGGGGTTTTTATATATTTTATGGTTTTTGAATATTTCCTAAGCAATGCATGGGAGAAAATTAACATGTGTAATTCAAGAAGGTGAGGTATCCACTTAGTCCAATTTCATGGCATAATTGAGGTGTTAACTTAGCTTACATAGATTTAATTACCTTAATTAGTAGTTGCATGTTGTTCATTAGAAGGTGAGTGAGCAGTTAGCTACTTTTATTGGAAGTTAACATATGTAAAATTGGTTTTATTGGAGATAAAATCAATGGAGCCGGTAGTGATAGGGATGTTGTTGACACTAAAGCTTTATTGGTATTTTTACAAAATTGCCATGGGACCATACAAGCACTATGACATTGTCATGATGACAAAATCACTATATGGGAGCACTCACTATATGAAATTCCATAAGACACTTTTGTAAAAACTACTTTTATTAAAGGGCAATTTGTACTCATTGGAAAGCTCTCTCTAATATCTTTCCAATGGTACCAATTTTATGAAATTTTGGATATGGTCTAGTCAATTTTTATAAATGATGAAGTTGATATCGCTTTTATCCCAAATTTGGGTACAAAAGGACATTTTGGTAAAATTGGTCAAAAGGGGCAGTTATTAATGTGTACAAATGGGTGTGTATATTTTCTCCCTTTCAAAGCATTTATTACAAAATGAATGATTCAAAATTTAAATTTGACCTCCTAATTTTTCTAGAAGGATATACGTTTTTTAAGGCTGCATTAAAGAGTTGGTCAAAATGCATTAAATGCAATTATGTTTTGGTATGCCTCCTTGAGTTTTCAAGGTGAGCAGTGATGAACTAAGGAAACTCAAAAAGTGGGTAAAGTTGTATAATATTTAGGGTATTCATTAAGGTTGAGGGGTAAATTAAATTCATTTTTAAGGTTATAATTTTAATTAATTTAAAATATGTGGGGTTTTTTTATAAGGAAGAAAATGGAGGGAAAATATATTTATAAAATGAGATGAAGAAAAATGCCTCTCTTTTATTTATACATTTGTTTATTTAGGAGAAGAAATATGAGGGAGAGCTCTATGTTGATAGAGGCAAGAGTCAACGATGATGTTTTAAGCAAGGTGACCGAGGCACCAGATGGAGGATATATGAGCTACCAAGAGAGGAGAGTTGGCATACAAGGTAAGTTCTTTATTTTTATGCCTTTTTTTCAAAATTATTCCATCCATATGGTTGGTTTGCACCCATACAACACTTTTATTATCATAAGTGTCATTTGCATCTGTATGGTGTTTTTACCATTATCTTGTGCTTTTGCATCCATATAGTTCTTTTGTAATTGTATGACACTTTTGAGATTGTATGTCACTTTTGTGTCCATATATCACTTTTATAGTTGATATCAACAATTAATTGAGATGATGTTTTTGTGTCCTAAAAGATCTTGAAATATAGTCATGTTTATACTCGTTGGAAAGCATTTTTATTTACTTTCAAATGGTATTATTTGTATAATATTTTGAGAAATTTTAGATGAAGTTATCATTTTTGGATCATTTTCCTTGCTTTGTATGCTTAGGATAATAACAAAGTATAGTCATGTTTATACTTTTTAGAAAGCATTTTTAGATCTCTTTTTATTGATGGTAATAAGGAATTATTTTATTTTTTTATGATTATGTTGGATTTCCATACTTAGGTGATGGATGCTTTTTATTTTGTTTTGTGAGTGCAAGAGATTATAAAGGTACTATATCCCTAAGAGAAGCATCTATGGATATTGGTCACTGTGTAACAACTTGTGGATAGAAACAAAAATGATTTTATGAGGACTATAGGTCTTTTCTATATAGTACAAATACTAAATGTGGAATTTGATTATGCCTTATTGGTAGAATTGATAGATAGATGGTATTTTTAGACAAGTACATTTCAACTCCCTATAGGGGATATGACTGTGACCTTATAGGATGTCTGGAGGATCCTCCATATATTCATTATGGATTCTAGGGTTGAGGTGGACCACAATTAGATATGGTACCTATAGATATTGATCAGGTATGTATATTATCAAATTACATGATTTGGATTTGATATTAATGATAGATTCTTGATGAGATATCTAAAAAACCAAACAAATTGCTTTTTGCCTTAGTTTATAGCATGTTGATTGGGGATATGAGTCGATGAGTTACATAGTGGGGATGTGGTGTGGTGGTGGTAAACGTGAGAGACCACCATGTGTTTTTTTCTTGGGAGATAATGGTATAAATTTATTTTATCATACTATTTATCATATATTCTTCAAATGGGGCAAGAGTAAACATATTATACATTGCTTCACATTTAGGCTTTGGCTTCACATTTAGGCTTTGGAGCACATAGTAGTGATATGAACACCTAGTTTCTCAGGGAGGATGGATGATAGTCAAGTACCTATTGTATATTATTGGGCTTATGATTTTGAGATTGGACATAGGGCCTTAACAAACAATACATTTTTGGTCATGTGATATAACATTGGTGACTTGCACCTAAATCAAATCATTTTGAAACCCTATAATTTACACTTAATATGATCAAATTATGTATACCAATTAACGATGAGTGATATAGTTGATTGGTGCAAAGGGTTAATAGAAGGTCTTTTATTTTCAATATGTATTATGATAATTTGGTTGAGAGCAAGGTATTATTGATAGGATGGTATGGTATTGAAGGGCCTATTATAAGTAAGAAGTAGGTTTGTTTCTAAATCTATCTAGTTAAATATAGAGAAAAATGTAGATGACTCTATCATCCCTAATACAATTCAAGATGATCTAGGAATTATTGATGATTATGAGAAATAGTATGAGGGTTTTTTACCTTAGCATTTGATAGATCCAAGAACCTATGTACTTAAAGCATAGGGTTAGGAACATAGGTTTGGGTCTCATCATCGAGGAAGCTTAGTCCTATAGAGAAATATTTTAGATACAATAGAGGCAAATATTGTGACCCCTATTAGTGCCACCTTTATAGATAATACTATAATTTGAGGTGAAAATGAAGGAGGTATATGCTAGTTAACCCCCACCAATAGATTTTGAGGGATCCCCTAGCGATGTAGGAGGGATTATACATATTGAAAAAAAGTGGAAAGTTCTATTTTATAGGATAAAAGAGTTAGAAACAGAGAGGGATCCATTGGCTTAGAAACTAGTGAGTTGACAGGTAAGCCAATGCTTGAAAAATAAGGAGAGAGAGATCTGAATTGTAGGTATAGAGGGATAAATTTTAAATAAAGCATGATAAATTGATAATAGATAGGAAAAGCTATGTAGAGGAGCTATAACAACGAGTGTCCAAATTAGAGGAGAGGGGATGGTTAGTGGAGGGGACCATTACATTATAGTCAGAGGTGGTGAGGCTAAGATATGAGTTATATAGAAGGGCCCATAATAGTGGTTCATAGTATTAGTGTTTTTTAGATACTATTAATTAGTTTTGGATGATATTTGAATTTTGAATTGATGTAATAAAAACTTTGATCATTAGTATATCGACTATTATTTTATGGAATTGTTTTCATGCATGTTTGTTTTTTATGTTGTGTTTTGACATAGTATAATGAACTATTATTGATTTGTATATTAACAGAGGTGCTTATAATAGTTTTAGATTGTTATTTGCTTATATGTACATATTAATATACTTTTCCTAGATACAATGTATTTGTAGGACTTCAATTAGTGTTATTTACCTCCAAGTGGTGGCCATTGATCTTGATTATTTAATCACTTAAGAGAATTTTAAAGACTTCATTGATAAAGTCTATGTCCACATGAATTTAATAAATTTTTCTAGATAGTCTATGTCCATAGGATATTAATGCTTGTGCTTCAACCCTAAGCACTAGCCTTTGAGCTTGATTACTAGATAAGCACTTACACAATTTTAAAGGTTTTATTGAGATAGTATATGTCTATAAGATCTTAATTTTGAGTGCCTAAAAAACCTATTTCTATATGATTTTCATGCTTTTGACTAGATATTCTATGTTTGTAGGGATTTAATACATTTTCCTAGATAATTTATGTCTATAGCACTTTAATTATTGTGCTTCACCCCTAAATGATAGTTTATAAGATTGATTACTAGATAATTGATTAGTTAGTTTCAAAAATATCAATGAGATAGTCTATGCATATAATCTATTAATTTTGAGTTCTTGGATAGTCTATGTCTATGGGATTATAATATTTTTTTCTAAAAAATATGTCTATAAGACTTTAATGATTTTGACTAGATAACATATGTTTGTAAAACTTTAATGCTTGTGCTTCACCCCTAAGCACTGACCTCTAAGCTTGATTATTAGACAAGCACTTAAGAAATTTTAAATATTTTATTGATCTAGTCTATGTTTATAAGCTTTTAATTTTATGTTCATTGACAAGCTATGTCTATAGCACTTTGATGCTTCTTCCTAGATATTCTATGTCTATAGCATATTAATGATTATGCTTCACTACTATGTTCTAGCCTCTAATCTTGATTACTAGACAATCACTTAGATATTTTTAATGATTTTAATTTGACAATCTATGTCTATAAGTTCTTAATTTTGAGCACCTATATAATATCTATTTGTAGGACTCTAATGATTTTTCCTAGAAAATCTATGTCTATAGGTATTTACTACTTGTGCCTCGATAATCTATGTTAATAGGACATAAATGCTTTTGTCTGTATAGTTTATGTCCATAGGGCTTATATTGATTTTTGTTTATTTTATTTGCTATTTATAGTTTTGTTTCGGTCACTTGAAATAAATTTTGTTACTTGCTTTCAATAGTTTTGGAGAAAACACAAGGAATATAATTATAATTATCAACACTATAGGTTTATCATAACAATCCATTGATGGTAATGAAGAAAAGAAACATTTTGAGGGATTTACCATCAATTTTATAAATGTTGTAGGATTTATCATGTGGTATAAAAGAAAAAAATTCAATTGGTCATTTGTGATTGATTGTTCCATGTTCTTTGGTATCCCATAAGGAAATGGGTTGTCTTGGTCCATCACTCAATGAGGTACCAAAGTAGATGGGATGAAATAATTTAAGGTTAATCGCTTGGGGATCTTATAGGTGAACATAAGAAAATGAGGTATTCTCAATCCATCACTTAGTGGGTGCTTATAATAGACCTCAAGCAAAGAACACAATAGCTAAGAATGACTAGGTTGAAATAAAAGGGGATGAAGAAATTATGCCATCCATTTGTACAACTCATAATGGTAGACATCCTCTAGAAAAGTGGTTTTTTTTAGAAGAATGTGAGAGATGAGTTTGTTTGAAGATATTAAAAAAAAATTGTACCTCCTTTATAAAAAAAAGGAGCAAGCAAAGGTAACTTACTTTAGCCCCAAATTTTATACAAAAAAACTATGACGATTTTGAGAAAAAAAAATTGAGAAAGAGAATAACTAGAGGTTTACACCTATCACATTGGAAAATGATTTTGGAGCATAAATTAATACAACTTCCCAAAACCATAAATTTTGACTCAGGTTTTCGATTAGCTATTGTAATATATCATTGGAAATCTTGTGAAGGGATATACAACATTGAAATTAACTAGATTTTATTTCATAAAATTTTCATCCTTCTTTGGGGCCTCTAAGGTCTTCAAATTTTATTTTTAAACCTTATTGGTGAGATTTCTTGGGACGAAAATTGTAATATCTCTTAAACTATTCAGGATATTGAGGTGATTCTTTTGCCACCAGATACATTTTTCAATATCACTCCTTGGGATAAATTTTCAAATCCATATGTGTCCATTTAGGCCAACTTACTAAAAATAGTCGGTGACTATTTTCTCCTTTAGGACTTTCGACTAACTTATACCTCCCAAGTGTTATCATGGACCCAAAAAACACTAAAGAAACTTACAACCGAAAGATAAAATATAATTTCTTTTTTTTTTGTGATGTAATATTGCCCGTACACCACTAGATGCTTCTGCATAAATTAATATCATAACTATGTTTGTTTATGTATATGACCATAGAAAATATTATGTTATCCTTTAAAAATAGTTATTAAGGCAACTGTATGATGAATTCATGAGGTGGTATTGGTATGGATGAAAAATAATATAGATAACTTATTGTTTTAGGGGATTTATTAGTATTGTTACTATTATTTTGAGAGATATCATATCAATTTTATGATTTAAGTGATAAAAAATAAAAAGAAGATAATTTTATGAGGGATCTATAGCTTAGATTATTAGTTTAATTGCATTATTATTAATGAGCTAATCTAACTAGAATCATACCTACATCCCAATTATTCATCTCTTATGAAGGAGTGGGAATGATGATAATTGTTAGATGTGTGATAAATTTTTAGGACACCCTCAATTAATTTTAGAATATTGAAGGATAAGCTAAGGCTATGTCCTTCTAGTGAATGGAATTTAACCAAAATATTATAATATTTCCAAATAATCAAATGACAAAGCATCAGGTTCTCCTCATATTCTTTTAGGATATGAGGGGTATGTTATGATGAGGATGAGGATGCATGAAATTAAGTTCTATAATGAGTGCACAAATTTAAATAATCAAAAGGACTAATGAATAGATATATTAGCATAAATCACTTAGTAAAATGCAATATATAAATAATCTAGGATCATCATGGTGTCATCATGGTTTGATTCCATAAGTAACAAGTAATCTATGCAAGAGAAAACTATTTTTATTCAGAAAGGTACCTCTTATGGGATCTAAATTTTTATGTGTAACATTATTGCTCCAATTTTTGGCATGCTTACAAAGAAAGGGGATGTCAATGTTACACCCTTCAAACAATTGAAGAGATTTGTAATGAAAGTGATATGCAAAATGTGTCAATCAAGATATAGGAGAAAAGAAAAGAAATGCACTAGCATAAGTGACCTAGTACTTGTGTAATAAATGTGAGTTGTTCTAACAAGGATCATCATTGCATAATTGTAGATCTTATATCTTAGCAAACATCAAACATTTCATGCAAAATTCTAACAAGCAATTATGAGCTCAAGAAAAACATGTAGCAGCCAAATATGCAATATCAAGTGATATAAATTTTGATGGTTACCACTATCATCAATACCCAATGTATAATGATTTATTCTTAATTAAGTATCCTTATTAAACCCTTGTAGAATTCACAAGGAAGTTCTAGTTTTCCATTATGATAGCTTGGTTGTAAATATAACATGGTTTTTTAGATTGACCAACAAAATTTTACTATCATAAACAAGTTACATAAGGTAATAAAAATGAGAAAAATAGGAATAGGAAGGATTATTTTTTCATCCATGGTATCCTATTTTTGAAAATATCATATCTCACGCATGGTAACATCATGTTACCATCACACTAGGCTATATGAAGAACCTATAGTAAGGAGAAGAGCATAGACAATAGTGAATTAAATAATGCATTAAGATTGCTAAAGAACTAATGAGGAAATCCACTAGCATAATTCACTTGGTGCAAATATAATGTAAGTATTAACTATGCTAACTAGGATCATCATTACATCCTAACAAATTTACTATATTGATATGCATCTAACAGTTAAGCATATGTGAATCATATAATATTGTAGTCATGTAAGAAAATAATCATGTATGAAAATAAGGCAATGTGGTAAGAAAAATATAAGCATATATCCACTAGTGTCAACAAAATAATTCTAATATGATGTAAGTGCTCTCTATGCTAACTAGTATGATCATCACATATTGATATATCTCATAATTTAAATATACATTAAGCAAACAAGTACAATTAGGTATTAATGTAGACAAGTATCAATGAATTTAGGTAGTCATGCATAAAAGTATCTATGGATAAACGATGTAAGATTATGTTTGTTAGATGTAATGTATTTTTGGTTGCATGATTTTCAAAGGTTCCTTTAGTTCCTTTCTATCAAGTTTATCCAAGTAGTATTCTCCTTACCCATACTTAGTGGTTATTATAAATGGACCTAGCCACTTTGGTTCAAATTTGCCTTACATTAGTGTTTTTCTAGTTTACTTTAAGCATCGAGTCAACTACTTAGAAGGAAAAAGGGTTATACCCTTTTACTATAGGTCCTTTTGAGTCACCAATGGTAGACCCATAGGTGTTCTAAGGCATGGATGCACTTTTCATCAAGAAAATCCAATTGGCTAAGGCAAACATGGGCATACTCATTGCTAGTAGAGGTATATTTAAAGAGGATTCAAAGAGAGGAGACTTATAGTGTAGAAGGAAATATATCCTCGATCCCATAAACTAAGGCATAGGATATGGTGTTGATAAAAATCCAAACACTAATATGATAAGCCCAAAAGGGGGGTACAACTGAAGGTGTCAATCCCAACCTATATTTCTAGCATATTTCTTTATTATCTTGAATAGATTTTTATTAGACAATTTAGCCTATCCATTTATTTGTGGATTAAAATATGTTGACCACTTATGCTAGATTTTAAATTTTACATGAAGTTTAATAGTGTCCCTATTTTTGAAATATGTGTCATTATAAAAAATTAACATGTATGAAATATCATATCAAGATAAAATTTGATTTAGGGTAAATTTGGATACTTAAATACTAGTACAAGAGAATAAAGACATGATAATAAATTTGTGTCCATCCAACGATAGGGGATTTATCTTTCCAATTATTTTAAGGCCCCAAGTAGAGAATATCGAGGGAGATGCTACATATTAGAGGTATTGAGATGGTGTATGGATGATATTGTCATGTTTTTGGCAATTATCACATTTTTGGACATACTAATAAGAGTTTTTCTCCATGGAGGGCCAGTAATGTACTAACTCAAGGATTTTTTTTGTGATGACATTTCCATTGAAGTTACCATTGCATGTTCCTTTGTGTGCTTCTTGAACAACTTGTTTAGCTTTGTTTGAGCTAAGACATAATATAAGGATGCCATCAAAATATATTTTGTATAGGATGTCATGTGTAATAACAAATATGTAAGCATGTTATATTAATTTGCATGCTCATTCCTACTCATACAAGGTGCCATCCTTAAGAAATTCAAATATGCTCCTATAATAAGGATCAAGAGGAGATTATTGTTCAAAAATGAAGAATTCTAAAGGTTTTTGACTAGAAAATAAAGTTAGAGTTTGCTTTACTTGTTGGATAATGATTGTGGATTTCTCGTATTCTAATTATAATAGCATGAGTGTTGATGGTAACTTTGTTGAACTAGCCATAAATTTATCAAGAATATCTTTATATGGCTTAAGATTATGATCTTTGGTTTGATAAATATCATTAATTTAATTGAATATGAGTTTATAATACCCATATATGGAGAGGGTTGTTACATTTAAAGCTAAAGCTAAACAAAGTCCAAGGATAAGGGTTTTATATTTAGTTATATTGTTAGTGCATAAAAATTGAAGTTTGAAGGATATAGGGATAATGATTTGTTGAGGTTATGCTAGGATGAATCTTGCCCCCACTCCTTTGACAAATCTTGTGCCATTAAATTATAGGGTCTAGGAAATAATTTGAATAGTTTTGAAGCTACAAATTGCTTCATCTATATATTAATATAGGGTGATTAGCGGGTAAAAGTGATACTACTAATTGGTTTGTTATTACCTATCCCTTTATTGATTTTTTACTAATGAATTCAAGATAAAACTCATTAAGGGTCATTACCCTTTTGGTTATATATCTTGAAAGATAATTTTTAGACATGAGGTACCTCAAGGGACCTACTTTGGCTATGATATAGGGCTTATGGATCAACATATAATATCTTATATTTTGGAAAGAGAAGATGACTTCAAGGCGGAGCTTTTATAAAGGTGAATATTAGAATTTAAAATTGACCAGGGTTCTACTGATATAATAGTTAGGCCTATCATTGTGTTGACCATTATATTGTTCTAACATAGTACCTAGGATATGGATAGTTATTGCAATGTATAATAATAAAATATTAAGGGGATTAGGTTGAAAAAAGAGAGAGTTTATAAGATATATTTTTGGAGCATCAAAATCATTTTGACACTTGTTGTTCCAATTGAATTTGATTCCTTTTCTCAAAGTTTAGAAAAGGATTGGTATTTATCAACCAAATGAGAAACAATCTCCTAAAGGATTGTAATTTGACTTTAAGTATTTGGAGTTGAGTTAATATTTTAGGGAGTGGCATATTAGTAACAATTGATATATGATTAGGATCCACTTCAATACAATGTCTAGAGATAATAAAACCTAGAAATTTATCTAATGTTATTCAAAAGACACATTTAAAAGGCTTAAATAAGACCTTATATTCTCATAATCATTCAAATATTTATATTATATATTGAACATGATATTTCGATTTTATAGATCACCAAAGAAGATCACCAACATAATGTTAAATAATATCATACATCATATCATGAAAAATGTATGTCATAGGCCAATGATAGGTAGCTCCCATATTTTTCATGCTAAAGGGTATGGCCTCGTAGCAAAAGGATCCCTAAGGAGATATAAATAGATTCTTGGATCGATAGTTTTGTGCAAATTAGATTTTATTATACCCAAAACAATATATCTATTAATGATCGCATCTTGCATTCTATGGTAAAATTGATGATCATATCTATTTTAGGTAAAAGAAATTCATCCTTGGTACATGCCTTATTAATGTCCCTAAAGTTGGTGTAGACAGATACAACACCTTTCTTTTTATATATAGGTATTACATTAGAGATCCTATTAGAATAATCAATTTATTTAGTAAATTTCACTTCTAAGAGCTTTTGAATCTCTTATTTGGAAAGTAAACCAAATTTAGTATGCATATTTATCAATATTTACTTTATTGGTTTGGCTTCAGGCTTGAAAAATAAATTATGTACCACTAGAGGAGGATCTAATCTTAGCATGTCTACATAAGACCAGGAAAAAATATCATAAATTTTAGCAAAAGTTTTAGTATATTCCTCATGTTTTGCAAGGGCTAAGACTTTTCCTAATTTGATGATTTTGATAATATATTTAGAGCTAATATTGATATAAATAATTCACTTGGTTAATATATGAGAATCACCTTCTGATTGCAGAGGCTTAGGTGGTGCTCCTAAAATTTCTAAATCTATAGGATCTAAAATCAATTACTCTAAATCAGATGTCTATGAGGGATCAATAATATTTTTCTATGAAATAGATTATCTATTAGAGGAATTTTCTAAAATTATATAGTCATGGGGGCCATCTTGATAAGGTTTTTGGGTTAATTCTTCCATATCATAGTCATTTATATTAAATATTAGTAAGAGAGTTTCAATCAACTAGGAGGTAAAATTATCTATTTGAAGAGTTGTATTGTTTTCTAAATCATTCGCATCAAAAAAATAACTTTTAGATATATTTTTGGGCTCTCATTTAGGCCCATTTAATATTTTAGGATAAACAACACTTAAGATATTTATGTTGAAAAATTTCTAGAATAGGGAAAATTTTAAAAAACACAAGGTTTTGTATCCGCTTCATTGTAATCTAATCCCTCTATTAATATGGTATCCTCTTGATACTTAGGAAGACAAAAGTCAACATTATCCTCAATATAATTCAAGAATGAATGGGGTAAATTTTCATTATAGTTGTGAATATTCTATAATCTCCAATTACCTATCCAAGCCTTGGGTTCTAGGGTTTCTTTAGTGCCCTATTCAAAAGTTCCTAGTCATTTCCCATGGTATACAAAGTTATAGAGGATTTTTTTAGGTATAGGGTAAAGGTTTAACAAGTAGCATGGAACCTATTTTTATTTAGGTGGACACGGGTTACTACCATAGATTCTATCCTCATTAGTTTTTATAGCATAGAAAAAGGAGCAATTCCCTATTTGTATGACCTTCCCCTTCCTAGAAGGAACCTTAAAGTTTGGGATGAAGGAGATAACCTGGATAGGTCCAATTCTAGTAGTTCATTTTGTTGATTATTAAGATTAATGTGGTTAATGTTTTAAAATTTTGATTGATTCTCATCTTGTGCTGGATTGATTCAGTTTCAATTTCCTCATTATTATTATCATTATTTTTTCTTTAGACTTTGCATTAGTGGATTCTTCTTGAGATGAAATTTTTAGGGCATTCTTGACAAATGGACCAAAAATGTTTAGATAAGGACAAAGACAAGCCTTTGGATTTTCTACACAAATGATCTAGCAATATACAAAGTGATTAGGGTCTTCCATGATGTTATACAACTTATTAATAAATTAAAAATCTAAGCATTGATGATGGGTTGATGAGATAGTATGCATGGCATGGACCCAAGGTTGTCTCAAAGAAATATTACAATTTAGGTTGGAAGGAAAAAATATAAAAAGGGTTTTGATTATGCACGATCCTATGTTCATGGGAGGACTATAGTCCCTAAAACATTGTGTTACTTATCATCACATTCCTTGCTAACAATGTCAAACTTCTCTAAGTTATATTTGTTTAGTCTAATCCTATTGATGAGACTACACACATTCAAGGCAAAGCCAATATTTTTAACAAATATTTTAACAATATTTTATTGATGTTGCATGTGATGTACAAGGGAAGTTATGTTGGAGAATATTACATTATTTGGTACATGCCAATGTACCACCTTGGTACATTATTGTAAATATTAGATTAAGTTTGTGTCCTAAATTAGAGTGTGAGTAAATATTTTATGTAATGTAATAATGTGTAGGAAATGCACAAGTGTCATGTAAATATGTGTGCAAGTGTTGTGAGTGTAAATGTGCACAAGTGTCCCATATGTAAGTGTGCACATGTGTTATTATATTAGGAAGTGTTATATGAAGATTCATGTCCAAGTGTGCATACAATATAGTGTCATGTGTATGCAAGTGTCAAGTATAGAAGCCAAGAGTCATAAGGCTTGGCATATGGAAAGGAAGAGTCATGGTAACCAAAGAGTCATCATAGAAAGGTTATATATTACTCCATAGAGTGAAGAAAATATATAGTGATCTACATCATCAATATAGGGATCTACATTGTCTATAGAGTCATCTCTATGAGATATTTGTAACAAAAAGTGGAGTAATACAAGTTTACATACATTTGAGCAACTGATATTGTAAGTCTTATTATTGTGTATGATTCAAAGCTATTACACTAATATTTTAGTATATTTTGAATGTTATGATATATTATTAAACCTTGAAAATACATATTAGCTAGCTCATATTATTTCTATTACAATATTATTATTTGAATTCAGTATATTGCAATTTCATTATATTTGATCATGTGATTATTCTCCTATAATTTATATTAAGTACTGAATATATAAAATCTAACAATGGTATCAGAGATACAACATGGGTACTTGTAAAAGATTTAAAATTTTCAAAATATAAGTATTTCCACTATGTTAAAGGATAACCAGTGAAGATTAAGTGTCATAAATTTTGGAGAACCAACTCAAAAAAAAAAGTTGTTCATTGAGGGAATAAATAACCATGTTATAAGATTGAGAGAGAACTAGCTAAAACAATGTTGGACATTTTCATTTTAGTAATTTGAATATATTGGTTTTAGGTAATTCTAGAAAAAATATATCTAAGATATTGATGTAGTGAATATTGATCTTCAGAAGTTGAGAAGATTCCTACAATATATAGAGAAGACTTTCATCTTCTATTACTTGAAGGCTAATAGGTTTTCTCATGTAGAGATTGATTTACTTTGCAAACAAGTATATTTTTTAGGTCTCAAAGATAGACCTTGATTTTAGGTCATTGAGAAATAGACCTTGATAAAATAGATTGAGTTAACCTATTCCAAGAATATATTCATAATAGAACATAATTTATAGTATAGATTTAGGTCTTGAAGATAGAATTTGATATTAAAATTGAAAGCAGATAAAATGAAGAACACAAGCTTATACTAAGAGGGGGGTGAACAGTATAAGACCGCTTTTTACTTTTTCTTTCAATTCAAATTTCAATTCAATATTATGCAATGTATAGAAAGCAGTATCAATAGCAGTAATCAAAGTAATGCACAAAACACCATCCATAATAGAGACACAACAATTTACGTGGCTCACCCAAAGCGGTCTACTCCACAGATAAAATATTTCACTAAATTTTATCAAATCAAATTCTGGAAATACATTTCCTGATTACAATGTTTATGGGCACCAACCCAAAGGAGACACCAATCCCCTAGCTATGTTCTACCTGGTGATCCTCTAGAGGACCTATGTCTCCTCTGCCCTTAGCAAATGGAACTCTATCCACAGAAGACACCTGTCTTCTCTGCTCTAGCTGGAGACCTCTGTCCTCAACTCTATCACCTCAAAGCTGGTCCTCGAATTTGCACTAAACATAGTCCTTTAGTCTAGCACAAATGTCCTTGTTATCTTTCTCTGATCTACACCAAACACGGTCCTTCGATCTGGAACAAATTTCCTCTTCCTCTTTCTCTAGTCTGGGTACAAATCTATCATCAAATTTGCACCACTCTATGTCCTCAACAGGTCCTCAACTCTGATTTACAAAAGGGTTCACAAGATTTCACTAAATCTTACTTGATATTCACCCAAATCTTCACCAAGACTTGTCTCAGATCTGCTTTGCAAGTTCTCAAGAGAACCTACCCAAACTGCTCCACAAGCTCAACAAAAGCTTGCTCAAATCTATCCAATAGTTCTCTCTGCTCTGTCACAGCCGCACTTGATCAAAACCAACTTTCGCACTATTTGTGCAAACACAGCAACACTCAGCACTTGACGATTGAATTTCTTACTATGCACTCTATCTGCAAATGTCGCAACACCAACAGCTTCTACTCCTTTGTGCTTTTTTGCTCTCTATGCGCTCTTGCTTTGCACTTAGCTTGATTTGACTTGACTCGGTCTCTGTGCATCACGAACTTAACTTGCACACATTCGATACTTATTCGATACCTTCAATCTCAAAACAACCCTCCTTTTATAGCATAAATTTCAAGATCAGAACTTAAACTATAGTCGGCTATTACCCTAAACTTTGTCGACTGCAAAACCCTAATATTCGTCGGCTCAGATTTAACTCTATCGGCTTCTATAGTTCTGTAGCTTTGGCTGTGAAACTACATGTCATGATATCGCAACACCTTTGCAACCGTACACTATCTTATGACTTTTGTCACGATATCATGACACTTTAGCTTTTGATGACTTTGACTACGCTCTTGTCATGAAATCGTGACACCCTTGACTCTGTCAGCAACAAATTTGCTTTTGTCGCAAAATCGTGACACTTTTGCCTCTGTTGACATCATCTTCACTTCTATCATGAAATCGAAACATTTCTCGCTTTCTCAACCTCTTTTTGACTTGCACCCATGAAAACGAAACATGTCACAAAATCGTGACACTTACGCTACCTTAAGCTCTTTTCTGCCTTACACCCGTGAAACTGGAACATGTCGTGAAATCACAATGCTTTTGTCTTCATAGCCTTCCTCTCTGCTTTTGTCATGAAATTGTGACACTTCTCCTATAGAGAACCTGCTTCCAGTTTTTGTCGTAAAATCGTGACACTTTCACCATCTATATGCTGCCATCTCAAACTATCATGAAATCATGACACTTTCTGTATCCGCAAGCTTTCTCTTCAACCTATCACAAAATTGCGATGCTTTCAGCTTTTGTATGTCTTCTTTGCAACCTATCATGAAATCATGATGCTTCTCATTTCAGACTCTTCCCTTTGCTGCATGTCGCAAAATCATGATAGTTCTCACTTCAAGTTCTACAGCATGTCATGAAATCATGATGCTTCTCATTTTAACTTCTGCAGCATGTCGCAAAATCATGACACTTGTTCTTTCAGACTCCCTCTCTTGCAACTTGTCATGAAATCACAACACTTTTTCTTTCGGACTCCCTCTTCTGCAACTTGTTACGAAATCACGACACTTTTTCGTCCATATATTCTTTCTTGCAATATGTCGCAAAATCGCGACATTTCTAACTCCGAACATTCTCTCTCCTCTATGAGTCGTGAAACCGTGACATGTCGCGATATCATGACACTTTTCTAAAAAAGCTTTCTCTCTCCTGCCTAAGTCGTGAAAATGTGACATGTCACGAAATCGTGACACTTTCCACCTTGCTCTCCTTCTCTGCCAACATGTCGTGAAATTGTGATAGTTTTGCCAGCTCTTTCTCTCTCCTCTAACATGTCACAAAATCATGATAGTTTTGCCAGCTCTTTCTCTCTCTTCTAACATGTCGCAAAATCATGACTGTTTTTCTTTCCAGCTGCATACTTTTTCTAACTTGTCTTTTTCTTGATTTTTTGCAAAAGGGCTACTATGATATTATTGGAAACTCACTATCCATGCTCTGAATAATCTGACATTAAATCAAATTCCTTCAAGAACTTCTTGACATCAATGACAACTTCTACACTTGAGCAAAGGCAATGTACCCAAGGTACCCAAAATTGCCAACAATCTCCCCCTTTGTCATTGATGGCAAACCTTTATTGAAAACACATATCAAGAGCCAAAACTGACACCAACTGTGCTAACAACTGAGAATCTACCTTTGAATTTTTTGTCCCCTAACTTTGAAGCTCTTCTCTTCACTTGAAGTTCTCCCCCTTACTCATATCTCTCCCCCTTTGTCATCAATTGCAAAGGGTCACCTTTGGGGCTCGGGACTAAGAATGAGCCTCTTAGCTTAGTCCCTCCCCCACCTCCTGATGAGGTGATTAAAATAGGGGTGGGAGTAAAACTCCCATTAGGCACTGATCATCATCAACGTCTACAATTTCCTTGTCGGGCCTTCTTTTGAATTCTTTGTCAATATTCTTGTTCTTGTTCCTGTCATTGTTCTTATACATGCCTTGATCCTTGGACCTGTTCATACTCCTGACTCTGTTATTGTACCTTGAAAATTTAGCTCTACCCTGTCTAGTTGTGTGACCTTCATTGTTGCACTTATAACAAGTAACAAAGCTATTTCTTTTAGGCATACCTGCTTTTTGAATCCACCAGTTTTGACCAAACCTATTCCTGTTATTTGCCTTGCAATAAATTGCCTTGTGCCCGAACTGTTGACAAGAGTAGCAATACCCTCAAAATAAACTAGCACTTCTAAATTTGTCATTTACTTTCTTCACTTGAGCCATGCAATGTACAGCCATGTGACCAAACCTATGACATGCAAAACATCTATCGTGAAATTTTCTTTTATTCGACCTCTTGGGTCCCGAAAACTTCTTCTTCTCAATCTAAATTTCATTTTTTGTTTCTTCGCATCTATCACTCACGGACTCATGATCTAAAGTACTTTCCTCATCAGCACTCTATTCCTTTTGGAATCTCTTGCTAGATTCCCCAACCTGTTCCTTGTGCGGTTTAACAAAACCAAGACCTATTTTATCTGTTGGTTTTCTTTGACCTTTGAAGAGAGACTTAACCCTTTTGGAGCTATCTTGAAACCTGTATAGCTTATCCTTGTACTCTTTAGTTTCCACTTCCAAAGAAGCCATTTTCTGTTCCAACTCACTATACTCGAGAATCTTAGACTCTAACTCGTCCTTGAGTTCTTGTGTCTTAGCCATAAAGAAGTCAAGACTTTCTATAAGATCATCTCTCTCCATACAACATTCGTCTAACTTATCCTTGAGTCTAGAATTCTTCTTTCTTTCCTTTTTCAAAGCACTAAGAGCATTAGTAAGTTCACTTTCAATATCCTTTATTTGTTTGCATTCTGAATCATCAGAGCCTTTTACAGATTTCTTATCACTAGAGGTGCTATCCTTTTCAAAAACCATACATGCATATTCCTTATAGTTTTCTGAAGCATCCTCATACATACTAGTAACCAATTAATTATTTGTGCAATCATCCTCAAGGTGACCAAAATTTCCACATCTAAAACATTTCATGATGATGAATCTATGTTTCGGTTCTTCCTCTTTTTTTGATATGAACAACATCTCATTTTCACTATCACTTGAAGAACATTCACTATCACTACTAGAACACTTACTTACTTTGTCTAGGTAGAAACTCTTCTTGTGCTTGTGAGAATACCTCTTTCCGTGATTGCTGCACTCATCTTTGTTTTTCCTGTGATGCTTGTGCTTTTTAGAATCCTTGCTTTTAGAATCCTGTATATCTTCATCACTTTCATTCTTGGGAATAGTACAGTCAGAAGCATAATGAACAAAATTTCCACAATTGAAACATCTTATATTTTTCATGCTTTTGTGCTTTCTAGAGAACTTGCCTTTCTTGCTATAATATGCCTCTTCATCACTGGAAGACTCATCACTCTCTTGAAGTTGTTTACCCTTGGATTTCTTGGTAGCCTTGAAAGCTACCTCTTTCTTGACATCAACCTTCAATTGAGTTCTCAACTCAAATGCTGCAAGTATACTATGGAGCTCATCCTTTTTCAACTTATCCAAATCTTTAGCTTCCTCAATAGCAGAAATATTTTCACTAAATCTATTAGGAAGAGATCTTAAAATTTTATCACAAACATCATTTTCAGCAAGCTCAAGACCTAAGTCTTTCATGGAGTTAACAACCTCATCCATACGAAGCATGTAGTCACTAATATTTTCATCATCATTCATCTTGAGTTGTTCAGACATACCTTTAGCCTTTTGGACATTTACATCACCTATGTGAACCACCTGCAACTGTTTCCACATTTCACTAGTTGTCTTGCAGTGAATCACCTTGGTAAGATCTGCCTTCTGTAAACCTTTCAGGATTGCATTCATTTCTTTTGAATTGTTGTGATATAGGAGTCTGTCTTCTTTAGTATAAGGACCATTTTTAGGAATAGTGTGCCCATATTCAATCACTTCCCAAACCTCATTACCAAGAGCCATTAGATGAACCTTCATACTTGCACTCCAAAGACCAAAATATGACCCATAAAGAATAGGTGTTGCATTGCCGCTTAAATAATCCATTGTGTTATTTACTATATTTTCCTTCAAGTTTTTAAACTATCTGAAGGAACCCACTCTGATACCAATTGAAGAACACAAGATTATACTGAGAGGGGGGGTGAACAGTATAAGACCGCTTTTTACTTTTTCTTTCAATTCAACTTTCAATTCAATATTATGTAGTGTATAGAAAGCAGTATCAATAGCAGTAATCAAAGTAATGCAAAAAACACCATCCACAATAGAGACACAGCAATTTATGTGGTTCACCCAAAGCGGGCTACTCCATGGATAAAATCTTTCACTAAATTTTATCAAATCAAATTTTGGGAATACCTTTCCCGATTACAATGTTTATGGGCACCAACCCAAAGGATACACCAATCCCCTAGCTCTATTATGGCTGGTGATCCTTTAGAGGACCTCTGCCTCCTATGCCCTTAGCAAATGGAACTCTATCCACAGAAGACACCTGTCTTCCCTACTCTGGCTGGAGACCTCTGTCCTCAACTCTATCACCTCAAATCTGGTCTTCGAATTTGCACTAAACACAGTCCTTCGGTCTAGCACAAATGTCCTCATTCTATTTCTTTGATCTGCACAAAACACAGTCCTTCGATCTGGCACAAATGTCCTCTTCCTCTTTCTCTGGTCTGGGTACAAATTTATCCTCAAATCTACACCACTCTCTATCCTCAATAGGTCCTCAACTCTAATTTACAAAAGGGTTCACAAGCTTTCACTAAAGCTTGCTTGATATTCACCCAAGTCTTCACCAAGACTTGTCTCAGATCTGCTTTGCAAGTTCTCAAGAAAACCTGCCCAAACTGCTCCACAAGCTCAACAAAAGCTTGCTTAAATCTGTCCAATATTTCTCTCTGCTCTGTCACAGTCGCACTTGATAAAAACCAACTTTTGCACTGTCTACGCAAACACAGCAGCACTCAGCACTCAACGATCGAACTTCTTACTATGCGCTCTATCTGTGAATGTCGCAACACCAACAGATTTTGCTCCTTTGTGCTTTTATGCTCTCTGTGCGCTCTTGCTTTGCACTTAGCTCGATTTGAATCAACTCGGTCTCTGTGCACCACGAACTTAACTTGCGCACCTTCGATACTTATTCGATACCTTCAATCTCGAAACAACCCTCCTTTTATAGCATAAATTTCAAGATCAAAACTTAAACTATAGTCGGCTGTTACCCTAAACTTCATCGGCTGCAAAACCCTAATCTTTGTTGGCTCAGATTTAACTCTGTCGGCTTCTGTAGTTCTATAGCTTTGGCCATGAAACTACAACATGTCACGATATCACGACACCTTTGCAACTGTACACTATCTTATGGCTTTTGTCCCGATATCACGACACTTTAGCTTTTGACGACTTTGACTAAGCTCTTGTCATGAAATCACGACACCCCTGACTCTGTCAGCAACAACTTTGCTTTTGTCATGAAATCATGACACTTCTGCCTCTGCTGATGTCATCTTCAATTCTATCATGAAATCACAACATTTCTCACTTTCTCAACCTCTTTTCGGCTTGCACCTACGAAAATGGAACATGTCACAAAATCATGACACTTACGCTGCCTTAAGCTCTTTTCTGCCTTATGCCTGTGAAACTGGAACATGTCATGAAATCACGACGCTTTTTTCTTCATAGCCTTCCTCTCTGCTTTTGTCACGAAATCACGACACTTCTCCTATAGAGAACCTGCTTCCAATTTTTGTCATGAAATCATGACACTTTCTCCATCCGTACGCTACCATCTCAAACTGTCATGAAATTGTGACACTTTCTGTATCTGCAAGATTTCTCTTCAACCTATCATGAAATCACGATGCTTTTAGCTTGCGTACGTCTTCTTTGCAACCTGTCACAAAATCGTGATGCTTCTCATTTCAGACTCTTCCCTTTGTTACATTTCACGAAATCGTGACAGTTCTCACTTCTAGTTCTGCAGCATGTTGTGAAATCATGACGCTTCTCATTTCAACTTCTGCAGCATGTCACGAAATCATGACACTTATTCTTTTGGACTCCCTCTCCTGCAACTTGTCATGAAATCATGACACTTTTTCTTTCGAACTCTCTCTCTTGCAACTTGTCACAAAATCACGACACTTTTTTGTTCATACATTCTTTCTTGAAATATGTCACAAAATCGTGACATTTTTGACTCTAAACATTCTCTCTCCTCTATGAGTCGTGAAACTACAACATGTCACGATATCGCGACACTTTTCTAAAAAAGCTTTCTCTCTCCTGCCTAAGTCGTGAAAATGCGACATGTCATGAAATCGTGACACTTTCCAGCTTGCTCTCCTTCTCTACCAACATGTCACGAAATCACAACAGTTTTTCTAGCTCTTTCTCTCTCCTCTAACAGGTTGCGAAATTGTGACAATTTTGCCAGCTCTCTCTCTCTTCTAACATGTCACGAAATTGTGACTGTTTTTCTTGCCAGCTGCATACTTTTTCTAACTTGTATTTTTCTTGATTTTTTGCAAAATGGCTACTATGATCTTCTTGGAAACTCACTATCCATGCTCTGAATAATCTAACATTAAATCAAATTCCTTCAAGAACTTCTTGACATCAATGACAACTTCTACACTTGAGCAAAGGCAATGTACCCAAGGTACCCAAAATTGCCAACATAAAAGAGATCTATTAGAAGATGTTTCATTTAATATTGATATAAGAAGGACACTCATTAAAATAATCCTATAGAATAAATATCATTAATGTATATTCCTCTATAGGGATAGAAAGAAAGTAAGAAGACTTGAAGGTAGCAAGAAGACTTCAAGAGAGTGAGAAGACTTTAAGGTTGCAAGAAGACTTCAAGACAACAAAGAAGACTTCAAGAGAGTGAGAAGACTTTAAGGTAGCAATAAGACTTCAAGGCAACAAATAAGACTTCAAGAAATAAAGACTTGAAGCTAGTACTTTGGAATTAAAGTATCTTGCTAAAGTTTAAATGTCATAGAAGACATCAAGGACAACATTGAAGATAATGAAAAAGGTAGTGTCTACATAGAAATCAAGGTAGAAGTCTAAGATAGGATAACAACCATAGACTTATTCACAAGAGTAGGTTCCAATAAAATAATAGCTACGAGGAGGCCAAGTTTAAGTTTGAAGGAAACAAGAAAGAACATAAACGCATCAAATTAATATATGAATTTCAATAAAATAACATTGGTAGAATTAAAGAGCCACCATTATAGGATGCCATTAAAATATTTAAGAAAATTTAAGTTTCTTAAAGGTGTTTGAATGAAGCCTACACAAATATTATCTTGAAGCCTCTAAAAATCATCTAAACTTGCACAACAACATAGATATAATGTAGATCTCCAAGTCTCAATCTAGTCAAATATTAAAAAATTACAAATGAAATAGAATACAAAAATGAATATATAACACGGTGGATAACAAAAAAAATGAGCATATACAAGGATAACATAGTCTCCATTAGTGTTATGTAAGGAATACAACATCAAGTGTTGCAATTATTGAAGAAAAAATATCACCTAAGTTCATATTAGATATCCAAATCCATTGAAGAGCACCTAAATCCATCAAATAGCATCAAATCCATCCAAGAGTACAAAATCCAAAGAAGAGCATTGAATTCAAGATAAGAGTACATAAGTCAATTTTTAGCCAAGGTACACCAGGCTAAGCCAAATAGATATGAAGTTGAGTTGATTCAATAAACATAAAATAGTGGAAAAGTTGAGTAGAGATGTTGAACAACCTCAAGAGCTGAGTAGGAATGTAGAGGCCAAGCGCCAACTATAGGTCCATAGAATACCAAGGGATGCAGGAATCCAAATGTTAATATTTTAAAAAAAGAGCCATACAAGTCTAACATATGCAATATATAACTAGGTATTAGGAATAATCCAAGTAATATAAGGGTAAATTCTAGTTACTTAGGGCAAAGCTAAGTCATGAAATAGAATATTAAGACTCATGGTCAAGTGCAAAACAATTCTACATAGAATTACAAGAGAGTAGAATTCCAAGAGATAGGTATTCAAAGGGCCAAGCATGTAAAGTATAATGATGGATATATTACACTAAGGAGGAAGTACCAATACGACATTGACTTGAGTGGTCAAATTGCATGTAATTAAAATGAAAGGACACCTTGCCACCTTGCCAAGGAACATTGTTGTAACAATAGATTTGGATAGAGTTTTGAGTACAATTTAGGAAGGTGAAATCGTTGAGAAGAATGAATTGAAATGCCCAGCAAAATATCCAAATATGTAACTTGCATGTTGAACAACATAATATCAATTCAAAGGTAGCATCAAGGGCAAAGAAAAGTTTTTCAAGACAGAGAAAAGCACCAAGTGCAAGTTCACAAGTAGAAAGGTATTTGTTAGGTTTTGTGAATAATTTTTTTGATTAAGGTTATATAGAGAGAAGAAATAATTTTAATTCTTAAGGTTTACTTATTTTATAAGGTTTTTTAATAATATTAATTTTGAGTGATATATTTTATTGATAAAGTAATCAAGTTTTAAATTATTATAGAGTAATAAGATTTTATAGTGCTAAGTTATTTAATTATTAAGTTTTTTGGAGTAGTTTTTATTAAAGTATTTTGAAAGTATTACTTTTAATATTTTTGAAATACAAATGCTCATAGAATTTTTGTAAATTATTTATTTTTGGAGAGATAAGGAAGTCTACATCAAATTTAGAAATATTAAGACTACAAAATCTTATTTTCTAGTTTCTAATTAATTAGGTAGATAAAAGGAATTCAACATCAAAGGTTTTTGAAATTTAGAGACTTAGAAATTATCATTCAAAACCTAGGGAGACATAAGGTAGTCAACTACAAAGGTTATATGAGTGCCACTATGTCAAACAACAAATTATTTCTTTTAGAACCCCAACTTCTAAAAGGTCCTAATTATGCTTCATTGAAAACAAAGTGAAATCAATTTTTATAGTAGAAAAACTTTGGGATACTGTAAGTCGAGCAAAAACTAAACCTATTGAAGATGATAGAGAAATTAAAAAATATGAATGAGAAGAAAAAGCCCTCATGATAATAACATTTGAAATTACAAATGAAATACAACCTTACATAAGCACAACAATAACTTCTACAAAATCTTGGAACACTTTAGCTAAGATATTTGAGGGAAAGAAAAAAGCTACTATTTTGAATCTTCAAACTTAGTTACATTCTTTGAAGGTTAATAGTGGAGAAAGCATTGAACTATTTTTAAGAAGAGTGGCAGATATAAAAGGAAAACTATTAATTTTAGGAGAAAAAGTAGAAGATAATTTTTTTGTTCAAGTGATCTTGAGAGCTCTTCTAGAGAGCTATAAATACCTAGTTACATATTTGCACATTATAAGCAAAGATACTTCATTTTATGAATTAGTAAATATTTTACAAGAATATGAAGTGGAAAATTAAATCAAATATGAAATGACTAACAATGCCTTAATATCAAAAGCCCAGGTTTGGTGGGTGAGGCCCCCGGCTGCTTTTTTTTTTTTTCCCTTGGGCCCCCCGGCCCCCCCCCCATAACTCATAAGAAAATGTTGCTACAACTTCAAGAGATAGATCAAAATGGAATAATAGATATTGTCAAATATGTAGAAAGAGAAATCATAATACAAATTTCTATAGATATAATCCAAGGAATCAATCTCAAGGAAATAATATAAATCAAAGTGGTCAAACAAATAGGCAAATACAACCAATAAAATATCAAACTCAGTATCATCCACATAAGTAAAAATTTTAATATTAGTATCCTTCTTAGTATCAATATAATCAACCTCAGCTACAATATAGAGAAGGAAATCATAAAAGACGTTTAGCTCAAGAAATTCAAGAAATTCAAGAACTAGAAGAAACTAAAAAAGAAAATGAAGTCAAAGCTCTTTCATAAAAATTAGTGATTCATAAATATGATCTTTGAAAGATACTAATAATTCACTTGATTGGAATATAGAAAGGCAACATACTGAAGAAAGCAAGAAATAAAAATACAAGTCCTAGTATTAGGATGGAGACCATATTGAAGACTAAAGTCTTCAATAACCAAATAATATAATACAAGGGGTTGTTGGAGAATATTACATTATTTGGTAAATGCCAATGTACCACCTTGGTACATTATTGTAAATATTATATTAGGGTTGTATCCTAGATTAGAGTGTGAGTAAATATTTTATGTAATGTAATAATATGTAGGAAATGCACAAGTGTAATGTAAATGTGTGCAAGTGTTTTGATTTTAAATGTGCACCAGTGTCCCATATGTAAGTGTGCACATGTGTTCGTAGATTAGGAAGAGTTATATAAAAAGTCATGCTCAACTGTGCATACAAGATATTGCCATGTATATGCAAGTGTCAAGTATAGAAGCCAAGAGTCATAATGCTTGTAATATGGAAAGTAAAAGTCATGGTAACAAAAAATTCATCATAGAAAGGCTATATATTACTCCATATAATGAAGAAAATATATAGCAATCTACATCATCAATATAGTTATCTACATTTTCTATAGAGTCATATCTATGAGATATTTGTAAAAGAAAGTGGAGTAATACAAGTTTGCATACATTTGAGCAACTAATATTGTAAGTCTTATTATTGTGTATGATTCAGGCTATTACATTCATATTTTAGTATATTTTTGAATGTTATGATATAAAATAAATATTATTTGGCTTATATTATTTCTATTACAATATTATTATTTGGATTCATTATATTGCAGCTTCATTATATTCAATCCTATGATTATTTTCTTGTGATATATATTAAGTATTGACACTTTAAAACCTAACAAGTTCTTCAAACATAGAATAAGGTGGGGTATCATCCTTATAGAAGGATATCATAGTATGATTTATGTTTAGTAATCCTACCACATTAGTAAGACCAACAAGGTTAAGATATTTTGGTATAATTTGATCACATAAGAGTTTTAAAAGCATTTCTCTATGCATTGGTGAAGTCTTTAGTAGATCAAGTATGGAAATTTTTGTTGGGATGTATTCAAGTTGTTATTGAATATAAAAGGTTTTTTTACCTTTATCTTGGGATTGTAGGACTAGAGGTGGCCCTTCAAAGGCCATAAGACTAAAGGGGGGTTATAAGGTGATTTTGATGCTTGAGCCTTCTATTTGCGTTGTTGTCTAGTAATAGCATGAACATGAATCATTCCCACTTTGTTTTGATTAGGTGGTATTACACATGTGTATTGAACATGGGTAGTGGTTATTTTTTTATCAATAGATAAGGTATCCTAAAATATCCCTATACTTTGGCTAGAGGAGCCCATTTTTTTGGAATCACCAACAACAATGTGGTCATCATTATTTAAATCCTGAAGGAGATGCATGAGGTTCCTACATTTATTAGCATGATGGTCATTCATGAATGGAAGGCATAGTGTTTTTCAACCTTAAACCAATGGATTTGTTTCTTTTCATGGTCTATAGACCTTATTGGTGGTAACTATATCAAATTAGCATAAAATAATTGTTTGAGTATAGTCATTAGGGATTGATAGAGTGTGGAAACTTTATTTTAGGTTTTTGTTGAGATTTTGCTAGGACTAACTTTTGTAAAGTAGTAATAGTGTTGACAGTACTGGGTTTTACATTGTTCACAATATGAGAGTCACTTAGCCCATCATCCACAACATGCTTATTTTTGTACAATCCTTTAGGATTAGAGGAGGATGGTTTCACCTTTTACCTCTTAGTCTTTAGTTATCCTTGACATGAGATTGCAAATTCTACTTTTTTAGCTAGTTCAACCACATATTTAAAAGAAAATATGTGAGTCATTTCTAAGTGGTAAGCTAATTTTTCTTGTAAATTATGTGTAAAAATATGTATGAGATCCTTTTTGGGAGGAACGAATGGGATTTTTCTTACGAAGGCTCACCATCAAGTTAGAAATATTAAAAAATAATCACCCTTGGACTATTTAAGTTGATAGAGGTTATCAATGGTGCATTTTAAAATTATATATGTAGATAATTGTTGGATAAACATCTCATCAAGCTTGCAACTTTCAATTGAGAGGTAGGATACTTGAAAATGCTATTCTAGGGAATCACCACCAAGGCTCTTAGGAAATAATTATAGAAGTGCCTCATCATAGGAAACATCATGGAAAGAAACTTGAAATATCCTAATTTTGTCAATTGTATCCCCTTATCCCCTATATAGAAAGAACTTAGGGGTTCTGAAGTTAGGAGGATAAGATTGACTAGTCAAAAAAGGGTTTAAAATTTGATTACAATAATATTTACAAGAATATTTTTGACCAATTGATTATTCTTGAAGGGAAGCCAATTGTAGTTTGAAATTATAATTTTTGTTGGCTAATTATTCTATCTTAGAGTGTATAACTTTTTATGTAGGATAAAGGGGATTAAATGGGGCTAGGGGCTTAATTAGATACAATTGTCATCTATTTGATGGGTAATTTTGAGAAGTTGGAGGTGTTGACCCAAAGTGTAAGATCATATTATTTTATCCCAAGATACTGGGGATAAATGTATTGGTAGAAGGATGGTTTAGAGGGACATGACTTGGGAAGAAGTCATATTGAAAAAGGGGTTAGAAAAAAATATGTTTGTAGAAACTACTGTACTATGTAGAATGTCAACATATTGAACTTGGGAATTCATAGGTTGGGATATAGGGTAACTTTTTTAACCCTAATTAGTTATGTACTAAGAGGTATGGAGGTATAATATCCTAAAGAGGAGGGCATACTAGGTAGCATACCTCCTACAAATGGTGTTGCAATAGGAGGGTTGGACATGCATTTAATATTGGATGTATTCATATATATACAAAGACCCATGAGATGGGTCTCTTTGATGAGAAACTATAGAGGTGGACCAAGGTTTTTTTGGAAGATACAAATGGATCCTTCTACAACATAATTTATGAAGAGATCCTTGTATACCCTAAAATTGGTTTGCATAGCTTCTCTACTTCCTCAAGGAAATGATTAAACAATCCAGATATTTAAAAACTATTTCCCTTTTCTCATAGTGACCAAGAGAGAGGGTTCCCAAGGGAGGATTTTCATCCTCTTCTACCTCAAATGTGGAATTCTTAAATGTTACTTGGTCCCATTGGTTATCAGGTAATTATGGAAAAGAATTTGGATTTTTGACTAATTGATGTGTAATCTTATGAGCAAGGTAAGGTGGTTCAACCATAGCTTTAGGAAGGGAATATTAATTTTATTTATTTATTTATTTATTTATAGATATGATTAATGAAGAAGAAGAAGATGTTTCATAAACCTTATATCACCTTCATCTAGATATAATCTATATACCTTAGGATGACTTCTTGATATACCTAAACTGATCAATATACCCTCTAATAATATATACTCATCAATATGTGGGATCAAGCTTAGTCCCTTTCATATACATGATCATACATGAGGAAAAACCTCGAAGCACTCATAAATTTTGGTACTAAGGATGGCCACACCTAGATATGTGACCTAATATTGGTACATAAAAGAAATATATCTATTTATAACTCTTATTAGCCCACCATTCAATACTTTCCTAGAGGGATAACCCCCAATGTTTATACTATGGTTTACTCAAGGGATCGTTAACCTTACCCAATAGTACTAAGGTTTTTGTTATGTTATTGTTATATTTTATTAATGTGAGCTAATATAAGAAAAAAAAATTAGGTGGTCTTGATTCAAATTATAATTAGTTATTATGTTTTATTAAGTCAAGAGTTATGAAAATATTTTAGGACCCACATGGTGTTTCACATTGTGTTCACCAAAGAATATGGACATATAAAATGGAGACCTCGTAGCTACACCTCAGATTGAGGACAAGCACCTATGCCCTCAAGTTATTTTTTTAGGAGGTTTTATTTGGGAAAATGAGTTCACCAAGGGTATTTATAGGTTTATTCTAAATATATGTTTTTTATGTTTTGATTTGATATGCACCTAAGATTTATGATCTAAGTCTATTCTAATGCAATATTATGAGGTGCAAAATGTAAATGAAGACAAATTATACCCTTTTTTATTTGAAATGATTTCTTTTGGTTTTCAAGGATTACATCAAGTGATACTTTTTTATTTCAAATGAAAGAAGAGAGATCAAAATAAAAAATTACTTACAATGAAAACTAGCCTAATATGTGAAGGTTTCCACATGCATTTGCTATTTTAATGCCTAAATGCCCATAATATGAAACTACAATATGTGTCCAAGTACTCTTTTTGATTTAATGCTTATGGGGAAAATGAATATCATTTTTTTTCTTTCTTTTAAGACAAACATCATGCAATCAAAAGTAGTAAAAGGGTAACCCAAAATGCAAACTACATGCCCTTTTTCATCTTCTAATTCTAAAATGCAAATATAAATAGATGCAATGTGAATAATATTAAGTATAATGAAGAACCTAAACCTAAGATACCTTTTGATTTCAATTAATACAAGTTATCCTGATATAAAAACATAACTATATGTCTATTTGCCTTTCATGCGCATGTACAAATGAAAATAAACCATTATGTCTAATCATGCAATATTCAAGTTTGCTAAATTTCAATTGTAAAATGATTTCTCGGGCTATGGAAATCAAGAGAATAAACAAAACTACTAATTATTATACAAAATTATTCTTGAAATCTTAGATCAAATGCACCATTTGCAAGAAAACCCATTCCTTATCAAACAGATACATAACTAGATTTAAGTCTACAAAATATTTACCAAACCTATATTAGCACTCCTATGAAAAAAATATAACAAAATATTGATACATTGGACCTAAACATAGTTGTTGTATATAAGTATTATGTAGCTACACTTTCAAACTTCTATAAAAGTGTTGAGAAATATTACATTATTTGGTACATGCTAATGTACATTCATGGTACCTTCATGTTACAATTATAAATATGTAATAAATTAGGGTTGAGTATTTAGTTTAGATATGTGATTTATATTTCCCCTTTCATGTAAATGTTAGTGTGCAGGAAATGCACAAGTGTCGTGTATGTAAGTGTGCAAATACATAATGTGAGGATGTGCACAAGTGTCTTAGATTATGAGTGCATGTAGAAATGTAAGGGTCATGTAGATGTGTGCAAGTGTCATAGAGTCAAGTGTCCATATAATAATAAAGTGAAGAGTGTAGTATACAAGTGGCAAGATGATAAACCAAATATCATGGGATTTTTCATATGGAGAGCAATAGTCAAGTACTTGAAGAGTCATATTACTATGGATATATTATGGATACAATACTCCATGAGAATGTAATCTGAATATCATATTACGAAGTTATAATAGAAAGAAATTGAATAAAGCTTTTATAAATATTTTGAGAAATTAATATTGTAAGTTCTCTTCATGGATAGTTCATAAATGACTTAGGCTATTTACATTCATATTTTATTATATAAATTAATGTTATTTTATATATTATATTGGCCTTGATATACATATTAAATTGCTCATATATTATTCTACTCATTATATTCTTATTTTGACCTTTAATTTTGTGGCTATTTTATATTGGGACATGTGATATTTTGTGATAGTAAGGCTTAAAAATCCAACAGTGGTATCAGAGCTACCACCTGACTCTTTCCATTTTGATAGAGTTCATTAGCCACCATTATCAATACTTAACTTTGTCCATTTTTATAAAATGAATTTAGATTTTGACCACTTTAAAGGTAGTGTAGACTTAGACTCTATTTTTAAAGGTCTAATTGAGTAGATATTGAGGGGACAAGAAATACTCATCTTGATTTGTATGTTAGGGTCTTTCCACCTGGTTGAATGAAAACTAGTGAAATCTAAGACTCAACTATATTTATGGAAATGGTAAGTTAGAAGAAAAGTTGGACATTTGATAGAGGAAGCCAACTTAGAAGAAAATTTGGATATTGAATATTGAGGAAGAACCAACTTAGGATAAAGTTTGCCATTCAAGGATATTCAAAGTTACCCTAACATTGATATTGGGTTCTCTAGCAAGGAGGAGAATCATATTGGGTTCTTATGTGTGACCTAAAATATTGAAGATTTCATATAGACAAAGGAGCAACATTGTCACAAATATTAAGAAGAAATTTAGCTACAAGGATTGATAAGTATTCAAATCTTCTTAAGTGCATATATTTGAAGCGGTTGACAACCATATACAGAGATAAACGAACATAAATTTTTGAAGAAAAAATATAGATCTTTTATAGAGTACAAATCAAGAGGTTTGCATTAGATATAAGGCCCAAGAAGCCTACATTAAAGAAGATATCTAAAAGGTCTAAATTAAAGAAGAATCCCAAGAGGTCTGCATCATAGAAGAGGCCCAATAGGATTACATCATAGAAAATGCCCAAGATACCTGTATCATTAAAAAGGCCCAACAAGTTTGCATTGAAGGAGAGGCCCAAGAGGCCTACATAAAAGAAGAGGCCTACATCATAGAAGAGTCCCAAGAGGTCTACATCATAGAAGAGTCCCAAGATGCCTACATAAGAGAAGAGTCACAAACATACTACATGAAAGCACATGTAAGGTGTTAGTGGAATTATTTATAAGGTTCTAAAGAAAGTACACATAATAAGGAGCTAAAACAATCATGCCTAAGGTACTAGAGAAAGCATACAGTGTTGGAAGAAAATATTTTATAAAGAAGAAAAATAATATAATGTACTAAAGAAGGACAATGACACTAACAGAGTGTTAAAGGAAATAAAGTACAAGTGATTCGAGTCTCTAGAACATGATAAAGGATTATGAATTAAGAAAATAACGTGTCATAAGACAAGCCACCTAAGAAAGAGGTTAACTAGGGTGAACTAGTTATCATATTACTTGAGACAAGCTACCTAATAAAGAGGTAAATAAAGGAAAATCAATAATCAAATTACCTAAGACAATCTACCTAAGAAAAAGGTAAACTACAACAAACAAAATCATCTTAAGGCAAACCACTTGAGAAGAGGTTGAACCAGATCATCTGAAGGTAAACAACCTAAGTAGAGGGTGAACTAGACACTGAGTAAGTCACTAGAACAAAGGTAAATCAAACATGAGCCACTTGATGGTAAATAACTAGATGAGTGAACCTTAGGAGAGAGGATGAGCATCTTGAAGTTGAACTAGGACTTGTCCATATAAGAGGTTTCATATTGATACCGTACATAAACCAAACAATATTTCATAGGAGTGGAATGCAATAATTTGAGGAACATTAGAAGTTCTAATCAAATATTTCACTGCATTGAAAGTGGGGATACAGTGCTAAAAATAGCAATATCCAACTACATTTTCATCAACACATTCATAGGTAATGTATGGATATTACATTCAGTACTTATTATTTTTGGAAAGAGTGAAAATTGTTTGAAAAACATTCAAAATTTAAGTGCTAAAGTTTTTTAAAAGTTATATTATAATATATGGAGTAATAAGGTTTATTTAAAGTTTTTTTATTATTGAGTTTTTTTAATATTTGAAAAAGTTGAAAATTAAAAAGTGGAGTTAAAGTTATTAAGTTTTTGATATTTAAAAGTTTATAAGGTTCTTTGGAAATTTTTGAAAACTTTGATTTTTTTGAAATTTGAAGTTTTTGAAAATATTTGAAATTTGAAATTTGAAATTTTATAAATTTAATTAGGGAGTTATAAGGTTTTCTACATCAAAGGATTATAAAATTTAGAATTTACAAATTTCTTATTTGAGATACTAGTTATTTGGGAGTTATAAGTTTTACTACTTCAAAGGAAATAAATAATTGAATTGATTCATATCATGGAATAAATTATTAGAAATGCATTCAATGAAGATAGTGAAGATACGGTGAACAAGCTAAAATATTATTTTCAAAACTTGAAATATGATCCTAATAAAAATAGTATAACAAAATCACTTAGCAATACACTTGAGGACTCAAAGTTATATCTTATTGCTACTAAATCTCAATCTAATAGTTTATAAAAAATAAATCCTATCACAAAATCTATAACTACTCAGAATGCCATAGATTGCAAAAACATGCAAATAATTTATAAGGAAAATAAAGGAAGAATGGTCTTAGTTGTTCATAAATGGTTATATTGTTTTCTTAAGAAAATAGAAGAACTTGAAGTATTAGCAAGGAAGCATAAATCAAATAAATGACATTGCATTCAATTAAAGTGTAATTATTGCAATATAATTGGACATGAAAAAGGTGATTACTAGAATCTTTATACATGCAAATTTTGTGGAAGACAATATCATTCTCCAGTATTTTACTAGTACAAAATAAAATATTATGGAATATTTGACAATATTCTACTATTCAATTTAGATAATTTTCTTCAAAATTTTATTTTTGAAGCAACTTCTAACAATAGAGAAAATTGTTCTATTTTAAAAAATAGGATAAAATTTAATGATAAAATATTTGGAAAACAAGAAAAAGGGATGTGGATCAAATATTGTCTAAATTTATATTTTAGAGTAATTATGAATGAACCATATATATCAAATATTAAAGAAGAATCACAAGCAATTTGTAATCCAGATCATGAAGATACATAGACTAAGAATCTAAAGAATGAAGAAGAACTCGGAGCTGGACTCAAAGAAGTTGAAGATGAATCTCAAAAAAAGGTTCATGAACAATGCAAGGTCGCTTGAATATTGAAGACAAAGACAAAGACCAATATTGAATACTAAAGTCTTCAATAACCAAATAATGTAATACATGGGGGTGTTGAGGAATATTACATTATTTGGTATATGCTAATGTACCCCCATGGTACCTTCATGGTACAATTATAAATATGTAATAGATTAGAGTTGAGTCTTTAGTTTAGATGTGTGATTTATATTTCCCCTTTCATGTAAGTATCAATGTGTAGGAAATATACAAGTGTCATGTAAGAGTGCAATGTGTAGAAAATGCACAAGTGTCATGTAAGTTAGAGTGCAAGTGTAGATTGAGAGAATGTACACAAGTGTCATGTATGTAAGTGTGAAAATATGTAATGTGAGGATGTGCACAAGTATATTAGATTAAGAGTGCATGTAGAAGTGTAATAGTCATGTATATGTGTCCAAGTATCATAGAGTCAAGTTTCCATTTAAGAATAAAGTGAAGAGTCTCGTATGCAAGTGGCAATATGATAAGCCAAAGGTCATGGGACTTGTCATATGGAGAGAAATAGTCAAGTACTTAAAGACTCACATTACTATGGCTATATTATGGAGATAATATTCCATGAGAATATAATCTGAATATCAGATATAGTGTTGTAATAGGAAGAAAAAGAGTAAAGCTTGTATATAAATTTTGAAAAATTAATATTGTAAGTTTTCTTCATGCACAGCTCATGAATGACTTATTTTTTAAGCGATTTACACTCATATTTGATTATATAAATGAATGCTATTTTCTTTATTATATTAGCCTTGATATACATATTAAATTGGTCATATATTAACCTACTCATGATATTCTTATTTTGACCTTTAATATTGTGTCTATTTTATATTGGGACATGTGATATTTTGGGGGATAAACATTTAAAAAGCCAACAAAAAGCATTGTGATATTGTGAAGGCATTGTATGACTAAAAAATCACTACAAGATTAAACTTTCCTACTTTTAACTATGAAAGTGTCATACACAAGTTTGTATAGTGCTACAAATCTATGCCAGTTTTGTTAAAACCTATGAAATAGAAGAGGCTACAAAAAATATATAAACATTTATGGTTATATTGGGGTTGTCCAACTTGATCAAAATAAATATACTAGCTTGATAAAAGGATTAATCCCCATTGCATTTTATGGTAATTAAAAATCATAAAATAAAGAAAAAATTTAGGAATGAAATATTGTTGAAACAAAAGATGTATAAATTTGAATGTCAAAGGAATGAAGAATCCCCATGATTAATGTTAGTTATGCTTGAAGAATATATTGCACAAAAATAATATTTATTGAAGATAATATTTCTAAAATCCCCTATGTAAGCACTTGGTGAAGAGGACTCCTGATGTAATGGTGAAAACTACAATACTTTCCCCTCCCAAAGAAATTCCACTAGCATGTATCTACAAACTATTTTCTTCCTTTTCTTGTTCTCTAGAGGAAGTTTTTATATTTTTTTCTTGCCTTTTGAATATTTGTTAAGCAATGCATAGGATGAAATTTACATGTACATTTCAAGAGGGTGAAATGTCTAGTTAGACTAGTTGTATGGCTAGAATAAAATTAACTTAACTTACAAGGAGCTAACTACCTTGATTGGTAGTTGCATGAGGTTGATTGGGAGGTGATTGAGCAGTAAACCACTTTAATTGGTAGTTAACATGTACAAAATTAGTTTTTTGGGACATGAAATTGGTGGAACTAGTGATGAAAAGGATTTATGTCATTAAACTAATGCTTTGTTGGCACCTTTACAAAATAACCATGGGACCATGAAAGCATTGTAGTGTTGTTGTGATGATAAAAGTTTTATACATAAGTTTTGTATGGAATTCCATATGATGTTTTTGTAGAATGATTCTTTTATTAAAGGGTTGTATGAGGGATCCAATTTCAATAAAAAATAGTCATGTCTACAATAGTTGGAAATCTCTCACTGATTTCCATTAGTATAATTTTTGTGAAAATTGGAGATGATTTGTTTAGGTTTTGTAAATGAGGAAGCTGATAGTGCATTTTTCCTTCAATTTGGGTACAAACGGGTAATTTGGTCAAATTAGTCAAAAGGGGTGATTAGTGACATGTATAATAGCCAATTAATGTGTAAAATTGAGTGTCTACATATATATAAGTATCTTTACTTGTTTTTCAATTAATATTTGTTTTTTTCATTATATAATGTTTTAAAATGTAAATGGTATAGGTGTAGTATTATTTATGGGGAGGTAATTTAAAATCTATTGAAATTATGCACAATATATCAAAACCCAACTTGCACAAGTCGTGAAGCCTGTACAATCTTCATCGTACACTAGTTCAACTTACCAAAACAACTTGTACAATCACCAAATCATAAATTTGTATGATACAAATCATAAAAAACTATGTTTGGTATGATTTGGTACTCATCCAGATCACTGGAATAGGTTTTTTAATTGAAATAGATCAGTTTTGTAATCGATTTCCTCAAACTAACAATAATTCCTTATTTGGCAGAATTGGGTTGCAACTTTTATTACCCAATCGGGTAATAGAACAGTTTGTACAATTTTGAACTATGCTTGTATGATTTGTATGAACCCTTGCTACAACTAATATTAATATCTATCACTTTGCATCATCAATCCTTCCAAGATAGATTTTGGGAAGTTTCTATGCCTCAATTGCTCCAATTCTCCATAACATGCAAAACCCTAAACCATTAACAATGAGTTATACTCTTCATGGATGATTCTAGAAATCGTACACTAGCCTGAAAACATAAAAATACGGCTATAAATATCCATATAATTAATTCCATCCTTCACACAAAGTCTATAGGTAACCAAGATTATTCACAAGATAATTCCACACGTTCTCATAGCATAATATGTAGTAAACATTATCTAATAGAACTGCAACATACAGAACGCACAATGGAATTCATAGAGACAATGAAATGAGAAAAATTACTATCATATTTATATTATAAATATGCTTGTACATATCTTCCATCAACCATTACATTCTCAACAATGAACAATAATTCTACTCAACAATCATATGGGTGAATCTTCAATAAATAATCACAATAAACTGCATACGAGTTATGAACGAAAATGAATTAAAAACCAAAAAAATGAATTATGGGGGCTATATAATGCATGCCCAGACTATTCCAAAGTGGTTTCTGAAGCATAGCTTCATTTACAACTGCCTTTCCAAACTAACTCCAAAACAAATATTTTTACAAGGTTTACTAAGGTTTAATTCGATTTATATCAAATTAATACTAAATGGATATTTCAACTTCATTTCATTTCATTTCACATTGTCCATGTGAAACCTTGTATGTTTTCTCCTTGCTTGTATATTTTGACACTTGTATAGTCTAGTCAAAATTGAGCAAAAATCATCAAAACTATGCAAATCTATGTATCACTTCTTCTAGGAGGTGGATTTACTGCTTACATCTACCCTCTCTTTTAAATTATATGGTGTCCTCACTGTATCATTATTATTTATAGTTTTTTTATGCCTATTTATGATAATCAACAAGCAAAATTTGTAGTACGATACGCTCATCCTTCAAGCGGGTTGCATACTTACTAACTTCTAGGGCTTTCAACCCATACTAATTAGCCTTCTCTTATGTAATAGAAAGTAATGCTCCTAGCTTCTTTTCCTACTTATATTATCCCTTCCATATCTCTTGTATAAAAATAGTATTCATTCAAGTTGCTACAACTAACTCCTCATTCTTCTTGGTAATAACCTTCATATGTTGATGAACATCAGCTTCATACGCTTCCATAGTCTCGTCCTTAGCCTTCAACATAGTCTTATGATCCATAATAATATTATTGTAGTGTGTGGTATCCTTTATCATATCTTCAATTTTGTGGTTCTTTTCCTATATTTTTTCCTTCGCTACCTTCAACTGATTAGCCTAGCTGGCCAATTGTTCATTTTGTGCTACCAGTTGTACTTCCAACTGCTTCGTACACTCTTCTACTTGTTAGATCACAAGATATTTTTTTGCCTCCTGTAAATGAAGCTTATCCTCATAGGTTTGCTTCATGATTGCTAACTCTATTTCTATCTTATTTGTTCTTTTCTCTACCATGGTTTTTTTGTGTGTTAATTATTCTTCCATTGCAACCATCTCCTATCGAGTATCTTCTCTCTTCTCGCTACATTTATTTAGCTTGGTAAACCTGTTTAAGACCCAAGATGAGCCACTTGATCCAATATATTAGGAAATTCAATTTCCTTATGGTGAAGGCTAATTCCCAAGGTACTCTTTAAAATTTTGTACCTTCTATGTTCAATGGATAGGTATTATAGGATGTCCTATCCAAATACACTCGTGGAGTTGTGTGGTAATTGGTCTTCACTCCCTCCGGTAAATCCTATATTCCAAGCATCATGGTTACTTCTCCCCCAGGGAATAACCATGGATGTTGTGAATGGATGTGTGCTATCTACCTCATACGATCTTCAATGCACACCCATTCTATAGTATTTTCTAATTCAGTGAAGGTTTTATCCCTCCATTGTTTCAATTGCCCAATGCCACCAATACAAAATTGTAATATGGTGCTAGCAAATATTTCACTAGCTTGTCGGAAGAAGTGCTCCACTTATTCATCAGTATTTTCACCCACATCCTCTACTTTATCAAAGCGAGGTACTTCCACTAGGAATTTTGTACAAAGTTCCTCAATGTTATCCTCTGGTGGGGTCTTCCCTTCATTTTCATCTATCAGTGGAGGATAACTTCCTCCTACTTCCTTAGTCATGTTGGTTACTTTTACCTATGGTAGTAGAATGTGTGCTACCACCTTATTCGTCTCTTTTTATACTGATGATTGTGTCTCCTCCACATTAATATTTTTTTTTGATACTGCTACTCTTCCATCAGTACTTGGACTTCCTCCTGCAACTTAGATAAGTCCTCTTGTTGCTTTATTGTGAACCCTTTATCTTCTGGGTTTGGGTGCACTCCCCTTAGAGTTACAAATATCTGGTCAAGAGCAAGCTATTCCTATGGTACCCATGCATTTGTATGTTCTCGCTGGTTGTGACCATATTTCATCATGATTTTTATTTTCTTTGTATCCTTAGGTTATTCCAATGGAGCCTCCAATACGACTTTCACTTTTGAAACTAGTGGTACTACTATCATTCTAGTCAAATATCTAGATGAATCTAGAAGTTCAAAATTAGAGGTCTAGAGTAATTTTGGGTATCCCACTATTCTCATCCCTTCTAGACCTGGTATATAAAAATTCTATAGATCTTACCCCTCTACATCAATGTACCCTTCCTCTAGTGCTGACTGTAATTGTACTTTATGTATGAACTTCACCTATTTCTCCCTTTGTCATCGTGTCTGAATCTGTATAGGGCTAGTTTACTTCTTTACTCTCTCCTCCTCTTTAAAATAATTAGGCTTCTCCCATAGCTTATTGATTTGGGCATGTTGTTCCAAGGTCAGTTCCAACTATATCCTTCTCTTTCTCTTTGTATGGATGTCTTCATCAGCTATAGTCTCAGACTTGTCCTGCATCGACGGTGTTGGTTTCTTTATAATCTTCTTAGCGTTATTTTTATCTAGTATGGCCTTCAGTAAGGATATAGTTTTTACCCATTGTATTATGGTAGGATAATCGATTGCTATTTCATGTGGTTGATTCCTATCTAGAAAATGAATTCCCATTCCTGATATTACATCCAATAAAAGTGTAATGGTATGAAAGGTCATGGTGATCATATTACTCCTCACTGTCAATTATTGTTGCATCCATTCCTATAAGTATGCTCTCTAATCATACTTCATGCCCTTGTAAACACCTTCCACATATTGTGCCATCCAGATTGGAATATCTAAAGCTAGATATTCTCCAGATAATCAGGACATAACAACATTCAATGCACAATCCAACTCATCAATTTTTAACTAACTTTTTTTAATCTCACAGGTGTTGGTTCCTAAAATATTGGCTTCTACAGGTGACTTCATGGATGTGAGTATCATGATCAACCTATGTGCCTCAATGGGATCTACTATTTTTTAAAAAATTGGATGTCCCTATATGGGTAATTTGAATGTCCATCAAAATGCCTTTGCCATGAACTCCACTTCAACATACCTATTACCCACTCATACCACCATGTTGTTCTTAGAAGGTTCATACGACTATAGAATTTGTAATAAGTATTCATTGAATAATACCTTGTCTTGTGGTGGGATCTGCGTTATAGTTCACTCTGGCCTTCCTTAGCACATCCTTCAATGGATTATTGGAATTATTATTTGTACACAAATTCTTGTAAAATTTTCACATTGGCTACCTAAAAGTGACATCATTGATGTCCACTTGCTCCTCCTTTGCTTCACTAGGTAGGTCCTCTTGTTCTTCTAGAGTCTTTTCTCGGTGAACTTCACTATGAAATTTTATTCTGGGTGCTTGAGGTGGTTCTATTTCTTCCCTATTTTATTGTAGAGGTGATATTTCCCTACCACCATAAAAGTGCCTCTGACACCTCCATGTCCTTCATCCTCTCCCTCTACAATGAGGATTACCATGCTTCCTAGGTTACTGAAATTGATGTCCTTGGTCTTGAATAAGGTAGACTAGGAGAGATCACCTGGTTCAGGATTCTCTTTGGTGCAATGGTCCTAGTGATCTATCAACACTAGATGTTGCAATGCGATTAAAATAAATCTAAGATTCTTGTCATGAGCTCATACTTCTGCCATCGCTAAGTGAAACCCTCGTTTGGACACCTTTTCCATGATTCAACAATTTAGGAAAATACTACACAAAATTATTACAAAATTTCTTATGATTACCTCCAAATGTACAAAAACAATCAGTATCATACAAGGCCTCGACCAATTCATACCTATATAATTTCAAATCATATAATCCTTCCCAGATCGTACAACTCTAGCTGGATTTTTTCAATCGCACCAGATTTCATACACTTGTAGTAAATCGCACAATTGGAACTTCAAATAATACATCCATGATATATAATTATACCAACTAATTTAAAATCATACATGGGTACCAACCTTCTATACAACCTCACTAGGGTCTATACCACTACAAAACATTTCGTACAAAGTCCTCAAAACTACACAAAATGGGTCTTTGAGAGCCTGGAAATCGTACAATATGTCTCAAAATCATGTGATGACTAATCCAAATCATACATACGGCCTTAAAAATATTCACTTGATAAAAAACCCTAATGTTTTTCCCCAAGTGCATAATCTATGAAACCCATTTGCCAAAATTCTTCAATCTCCTTGTTTAATGCAATTTTAGGGCAAATCATACAATTTCTTCTTCCTTTGGTGCAATATTCCTTCCAAAAATAATTTTCCCATAGTATGGTAGTGTTGTACATAAATACCTTCCAAGTTATTCATACATACAGTATTTTAAAATCATTTCCATGCTTTTATGGTGAATTCCTGATCCAAGGTTTGCTTATTTTTATCTCCATGCAACTTTCCATTTCTCTATTCTTGGAAATTCAAACCCTAGCTCTAATTTTTTTAAATAAGGATTTATTGGTCACTTCCTTTCCTCAAAGCCTCACTTGTACAACTGATTTTATTTACCTACAACTCAATTTCTAAAAAAAAAATTGTTTTCTCTAAAGTAAAACCCTAATTTGGCAGTTTCTTCCTCCAAATGGGTTGCTTTCTAAAAAAAATCCCTGTGATACACAATTAAAATGGGTCATAAATTAATGGATTAAATTGATGAATTTACACCACCCATATAGATAATTTCTTTAGTTGCACCCTTTTTGCCTTCAATTATTTGAAATTCCACTATTGCTTTGTACGATGTGCAAGCGAGAAAGGAATTTTTGCTTGGTGCTTGCTTTATATAATTTTTCAAATACTACCATATTAATTTATAAATTCCACCACCTTATATCCTCTGTATTTTCATTATTGACAACTCGTCGCCTAGGTGCATGCAATTTTATTCTCCCCTATTATATTCTTTTCTTGCCTATTTTCTTTTCTTGTTCTTTAATTTTCTTTTATTTCTTTAATTTTTTCTCAGAAGGAGCCGTCATTTATGGTTTTGAAACCACTTATAAAAAAAATACTGATATCACTTATCAAGCTCCTTTGGCTTTCATCAATTCCAAAGGTCGGCTGCAAATGGCATCTTTTCAATTTGCAACTTACACCACCTTGTGACATTAAACATGATCAAGATGAGTAACATCATCAACATGATCGTAAATGCTCATTGCCACCTATTATGGGGATCAAGGATGTGGAATCCCTCTTGAAGGGTAAAAAAAATGAAATGATCCACACGATACCAAACCCCAACTTGCACAAGTCGTACATCTTGTACGGTCTTCATCGTACACTAGTTCAACTTACTAAAAAAACTTGTACAGTCACAAAATCATATAGTTGTATGATCCAAATCATACAAAACTATGTATTTCAACTCACTAGAATAGGTTTTGTAAGTGAAATTGACTAGTTTTATAATCGATTTCCTCAAACTAGCAATAATTCCTTATTTGGAAGAATTGGATTACAACTTTTATTACACAATTGGGTAATCGAACAATTTGTACGATTTGGAACTGTTCTTGTATAGTTTTTACAAACCCTTAGTGCAACTAATATTCATATCTATCACTTTGTATCATCAATCCTTCCAACACAGATTTTGGGAAGTTTCTATGACTCAATCGCTGCAATTCTCCATAACATTCAAAATCCTAAACCATTAACAATGAGTTATACTCTTCATGGATGATTCTAGAAATCATACACTGGACTAGAAATGCCAAAATGTGTCTATAAATATTCATATAATCAATTCCATACTTCACACCAATTTTGTAGGTAACCAAGATCATTCACAAGATAATTCCACACATTCTCATAGCAAAATAAGTAGTAAACATTATCTAATTAAACTGCAACATACAGAACGTACTTTGGAATTCACAGAGACAATGAAATGAGAAAATTGACTATCGTATTAAAAAATTCAATATGATTGTACATATATTCCATCATCCATTACTTCTCAACAATGAATAGTAATTCTACTCAATAATCACATTATACTTCAATGTTCAAGTTAAAAAAGCCCTTGCTACTTAACAATCACAATGAACAGTAATGACAATACAATCTTAATTATAATTTAAAATTATAATGATTCTTTTTCCCACCATATTATTTATAAAATATCATATTAAAATAAGTTTTAAAAAAATACTCATAAATTACAATTTATTTAAATTCAGATTAACTATTTAACTTAAACCAAAAGATATAGATATCATTTATAAAAGATTCAATATATAATGTTTTACAATAACATTGGTTCTTTCTAAGCATAGTATTTATAATAATGATTAGAAAAATATAATCCAAATGGTAAATCTTGATAGGTGCCAATAGTTTTTTTATAGTTTCCATAGTTCTTTAGTACAATATTTTGATTTATGCATTCTTTTTTCAACCTCCTAAATAAACACTTAACTTATGCCTTTAAAACCTTACCAATACATCTTTGGCCACAACATTCTTCCTATATTAATTGAACTAGTTGTAGTTCATTATCACATATTAAAAGGGTTTAAATAAGCACAAGACCATCATATGTATTGTCATTCTTTAGTTCTTGCTAAAAAAAAACCTTGATAGGCCAAGTGACGAATGTAGTCAAAAATAAGATGAGAGAGATTTAGAAGTTTTGATCAAATATTTTGGATATGGAGATTGTAGAGAATACGAGATAGATATTGCAGAGAATACGAGATGAAGATTGTAGAGAATACGATATGGATATTGCAGAGAATGAGATAGATGGAGATACGATGGTAGGGGATTTAAATTATAAACAATATTGTTCTTCCAAGAGACCCTCATAGGATCCAGACCATCTTCTTTAGGGAATGCATTTGGAGAAAAATCTTCAAGCCCAGTTGGCTCTGTTTCAACTAGGGTTTTCAGAGATACAAAAGTGAATTGTTTTGCTTGAACGGGCTCTAGATAGGCATGTCCTGGTGATTCAACCAGATTCAATTGTAGAGGATATTGAATACCTGGATAATCATACCTTAATTTGCAATTTTTTAGGAATTTGGATCCCTCTCATTTCATTGAAATATTGGGCTCAAAAATTATGGAACCCGGTTGGAGATATGTAGATCATGCTAGGGGAAAATAATTTTTTTATGGTTGTTTTCTCTTGCATGGAGGATTGACATAAAGCTTTTGAAAAAGGGACTTATTTTTATAACCAGCTTGCCTTGTTCATTAAGCCTTGGCATGTGGGCTTTAAGCTTGCAAAGTATATTCCATCATGGGTGCCAATTTGGGTTCGACTCCCTTGGTTACTTTTTGAGTTCTGGCAGAACAATATTCTTCACATGGTTGTGCTGTTGCTAGGGAAGCCAATGGGTTCTTCTAAAAAAATAATAGATAAAAAGGTAGTTTCTTGTGCCCGTGTTTGTGTTGAGATAGATTTAAATAAACCTTTGCAATATTCTATGGAAATCTGTGTTGGATCTTCTTCTTGGATTCAACAGTTGGACTATGAAACCCTTCCATTCTAATACCGTTTATGTCATGCATATGGACACCTTTAGATAAAATACTGAAAATTACTTGGTAATTTGTCATATAGGCCTCAACATCCTAATTAGAATAGTGGGATAGATAAAGGGAAAGCTCCTAAGCATGATAATGGGTCTATTGAGGGGAAAGCTCCAATGCAGGATAGTGGGACTAACAAGGAGGGTTTTATTCATATTAAGTCTCGCAATAAAGGTAGAGGCTTGAAGAGATTCATTAATGAGATGTAAGTTGATGAGTTACATAATAGATTTGATGCTTTGGATGACTTGGACCAGCTTGTTGGGGTAATCTGAAAATGGATCTATATGTTGCTCAGATGGACACTGATTAGTCTCTGGGTAATGTGATTGTTCTAGTTTTGGTAAATTGTGTGACATAGAATATTGAGGATAACCATATTTCTATTCCTTATGAGGAAAATATGGTTGTTTAGGAGGATGGTATGGTGGCAGATGATCCACTAATGGATTATTTGGTGGGTTTCAATCATATAAAATGTTCTAAGGTGAGTTCTATGCTAGTATTGCATCAAAATAATTTTAAAAATGGGGTACCTAAAAAGTCTTCTAAGGTGGGTAGGAAGAAATATGTGGAGAAAATTAAACTTGAGGGGGAGTCCTTGGTTGAGTCAAGGTTGGTTAGGCCCCTTGATTCTCACTTTTCCACCCCTCATAAATGATTGTTTTATCTTGAAATGTGAGGGGATTGAATAGCATCCCTCAACAAAAAGCTATTCATGAGTTGATTAAGTTGTATAACTTTGATATTGTTTTTCTATAGGAGTGAAAATTATTAATTGATTGTTTGTGTAGTATTGGTTCCAAATTGTGGTCTCGTGGTCAATGTTAGTGTATGGGTGCCTAGGGCAGTGTTGTAGGTATTGTTAGCTTTTGGAATCCTCATAAGCTCTCTCCTATATGGTGGTTTTCAAATAAATTTTCTCTCTCTATGGTTTGTTCTTGTAAGGAGTTTGGTGAAGTGGTCTTATTAACTCATGTTTATACTCCCTCTGATCTTGCTGGGAAAATTTGTCTTTGCAATCATATTCGGGTGGTGCGATTAATGGATCCTCACTATCCTTGGATTGTTGCTGGAGAATTTCATGTTATCACCAGTTTGGAGGAGAAAAGAGGTGATGTGGGTTCTCTAGGATAGGCATCTTTGGCCCTTAATGATAATATCCTTTTCTTAAATCTTATAGATGTTAAACCTGGTAATGGTATGTTTACTTGGAGCAATAGGAGATGTGGTACTGAGGCTATTTCCGAGAGATTGGATCATTTTTTGGTTTCTCCTTTCTAGATCAGTAATAATTGACAAATCAACTCAGAAAGTTTGGATTGTAGAGGTTCTGATCATTGGCCCATAAAGCTAAATGTAATTCACAAAGGAGTTTATAGGAAACCCTACATTAAATTTCATTTAATGTGGCTTAGGAAGCCTTCTCTGCATGATTTAATGAGAGTTTGGTGCTTACAAGGTAGGCATGCTCATGGAATTGCTATGTTCTCTTTTGTTAAGAGTCTCCATTATGTGAAATATCATATTAAGAAGTGGAATAGATAAAGTTTTGGTAATATTTTTGGGGCTAAGTTAGATGCTCAATAGAAGTTAGATACTATTAAAAGATAAATTAGGGATTATGACTTCACAAAAAGGACTCTTAAAGAGGAATATGATGCTCTTAAGGAGTCATATGAGTGGGAATTGAGGGAGGAAATTTATTGGAAATAGAAGGCTCGGATTGATTGGTTGTGGTAAGGAGACAAAAATACTGCTTTCTTTTTCAATTCGATTAAATCTAGAAGGTATGGTAATACAATTTCTTCTATTATTTCTTCTCTTGGGGTCCAGTTGATTGTTGCTTAGGATATTTCAAGGGAGGCTATAAGGTTTTTTCCTCTTTGTATTCTATGAATTATACCTTGGTGGTTGTTGAAGAAAATAGTATTTTGGATTGTATTCCTTCAGTTGTCACTGCTGAGATGAATGAGTTGCTTATGAGACCTATTTCAATCAAATAGTTAAAGGGCATTGTTTTCCAAATGAGGAAAGGGAAAGCCTCGGCGCTTGATGACTTTCCTATGTAATATTTCCAATAATTTTGGAATATTGTCAAACTATATCTTATGTCTGTTGTGTAGGAGTCTTTCATAACTAAACAAATATTGGGAGCTATGAATTCTACCTTCTTGGTGCTTATTCCTAAGCAAGAAGGAGCCAATTATCTGGATATTTTTATACCTATTGTACTATATAATGTGGTGTACAAAATTATCTCCAAGTTGATTTCTAAGAGACTTAATCCTTGGCTCAATAAGGTTATTTCTAATGAACATGGAGGTTATGTTGTGGGTAGATAAGTCCTTGATGGTGTGGTTATTATTACTGAGGTCATTCATTCTATGGGAATTTCTAAATAAAAAGCTATGTTTATAAAATTTGACTTGGCTAAGGCTTATTATAGGGTTAAATGATCTTTTTTAAGTAAAATTCTCCTTGATTTTGGTTTTGACTCCAACTGGGTTAGTTGGGTGATGAGTTGTATTATGTCTCCATCCTATTCTATTCTTATCAATGGTGAGTCTTCTACTTTATTTCAGGCTTCAAGAGGTCTCCGTTAGGGGGATCCTTTATCTCCTTATTTTTTTATTATTATGGTTGAGGGTTTGGGTAGACTTATCAAATCACATGTCAGTAAGGATTTGATTCATGGTTGGAGGTGGGGTCATAGTTTACCTGCGTATTCTCATCTTCAATTTGTGGATGATACTGCTTTTATGGGTCTTGCCTCTATTAGGAAAGCAACTAATTTTAGAATATATATGGGTATTTATTTGGCTGCTTTAGGGTAGAATATAAATGAGGGGAAAACCTCCATATTTCTTTTCAATACTCATCCTCTTATACAAACCAAAGTTGCTCATATTCTTCGATTTCATATTGGAGCTCTTCCTTTAACTTATTTGGGAATTCGTCTTTCTGTGGGTCCTCTACCTTGAGGTATATGGAATAATATTTTGGATAAATTGTAGGATAAAGTCTCTCATTGGATTTTTAAGTGGCTTTCTTTTTTTGGTAGAGTGTTTCTTCTTAAGTTGATGGTTTAAGATTCGTGTATATATCGATGCATGATTCAGGTTGCTCCTGCTAGTTTTATTCATGAGCTTGAATATTTTTCAAGGATTTTTTTATGGTCTGGAAATTTGGATTATTCAAAATGAAGTTTGGTTAAGTGGGAGACTGTTTGTAGACCAAAATAGGAAGGTGGTTTGGATCTTCGTTTGACTTATTTTTTTGGTTAGGCATTGATAGCCAAGCTTTATTGGAGATGGTGCATTTCTCAAGACCATGCTTGGGCTAAAATTATTTCCTTTAAGTATCTTAATGGGGTTGAGGGCTCTGAGATACCTAGATACATTTTTTCTGGTAAAGGCTCTTTGATCTGGAACACCCTTAAGAAGGAAGTGACTCTTTTTAAGCAAGGATTGTTTTGGACTTATCTCAAAGGATCGAAGGTTCTTTTCTGGTATGATTCTTGGGATAGTTTCCCTACAATTTTATCTATGTTTCCTCATCTTCAAGAGCTATGTAATTTTTTCTTGGTTACTGGTTGGTACAGGGTGATGGATTATAAAGTTGCCAAAAGATGTGGGTAGGTGGAGGTAGTTCAGTGGAAATATCTTAGAGATTATTCGGCCAGTGGTTTTGTTCAGGATAGAGAATAGTTGGCTCGTATTTTGGCTACTATGGAGTGCTCTTCTTTACAGGATGATGATGTTTTGGCTTAGGGTTCGGATCCTAGATGTGTTTTCTCGGTAGCTTATGTTTACCATGTTTTAGATAGGCATCACGTCGAGGATGAGGAGGTTCCTTGGTGGAAATAGGTTTGGAATAAGTTTTCCTAACCCAAATGAAATTTCCATTTGTGGTTGGCTACTAGGAACAAATATCTTACTTGAGGTAATATCCAATAGAGATATTTTTAAGGCCCTTCATTTTATTTCCTTTGTGATAATAGTGATGAATATTTAGAGAATTTGCTCTTATAGTGTTCTTTTGAACATGAAATTTGGAATCTTTGGTGGAAGGTGTGGAAACCATCTTTTTCTCATACCTCTTCTCTTGTTGAGTTCTAGAGGAATTTAGGAAGACCTCCTATTAAGGATTTTTTTCTTCAAGTTACGTGGAGTATTGGGCCCTCATGTATTATCTAACATATTTGGCTTGAAAGAAATCAAAGAATTTTTCATGGTAGAAAGTTAACTGTTTATCATATTTGGTAGAGTATTATTGGTATGCTCTAAGAAACTATTTCTTATAAATGTCATATTAGTATTCCTTTGGATCATTCTAAGTTTTTAATAATGCAAGACCTAGGTTTAATTGAGAATGGCCCTCGTCCTTCTTTATCAATCGGGAGGAGAAGCCTCAATCAAAAAGTGCAAAGAGATGGCAGATGGCATCCTCCGCATCAGGGGTGTTTAAGATTAATACTGATGGCTCTTCCAGAGGTAATCCTGGGTATGCAGGTATAGGTGGTGTTGTGAGAGATAGTAGTGGTGCAGTTCTTTTCATTTTCTCCTGTTATAAAAGGAAGCAAACTAATAATTATATGGAGGCCTCTGCAATTCATTTTCTTTGAAAAAATTTTATGCTCTGGGATGGCAAAATATAATCTATGATTCAGACTCTCAGATTATTATTAATCTGTTAAAGACTCATAATATTTATAAGTTCATTGGAAGTTGGTATTAGTGTCTTGATAGATCATTTAAATTTGTTAGCATCTGGATTTTATTTCCTTTGTTCATATTCCTATGGAATGGAATGGTGTCGCTGATTGCTTGGCAAAATGGGCTTCTGAGTTTCAAGAATATTGGAATGTTAGGGAATGGGATCAGCTCCCATTGGATTTTTCTCATCATATTGCTAATTTGTTTGCTGTGGATATGCCTCGTTGAGGCTATTTTTTGTTCTCATTGGATTGTTCTCGTCATATTGCTAATTTGCTTGTTGTGGATATGCTTCATTGAGGCTATTTTTTGTTGGGTGTCTTTTGGTCAGGTGCGTTTTGGGGGTCTCTTTCTTTTGGCCCTTGTAAGGGTTATTGTTTTGGGATTCTTTGTTTCTTGTATGGTTTTATTGATTCAATAAATTTTTACCAAAAAAAAAAAACCTTGACAAGTAAATGTTATGAAGAAATTAATAAACACTTAGTTAGATATTGACATTGGGGATGCATTCATTATTAATAATATCAATACTATTTTGGAAGTAAATACAAGTTAGCATTGACATTAGAAACTTTTCTAAAAGAGACATAGACCATGTAGACACTATTAGTAATACAAAATTTGTGCATGAAAAAACCACATTAGGTAACAAATATAAAGGATATGAACAAACTAAAATATCAAATTTGCTAAATTCAACATAAATTGGCCATTACCCAAATGCATGAAGGGTTATTTCTCTTTCACGATACAATAAAATTTATTTTATATTTGAAACCCTCTTCCACATTAACTAGATTTTTATGTTTAGGACAATTCAATTTAGGGCATCTTAACTAGCTTGTGAACATACAACTTACTTCTAGTGCTTTTCTTAATAACATGATCCTCTTGATGGGAAAGAAGTTAAAGAGTGATTTTGTTTTAATATTTAATATTTTGAAATCACTTGAAATTATGTTGGATTATGTGAAAGGAGTTTAAAAATAATTGAATAGTAAGTGCCACATGTTGGGTAACCAATATTCATAATAAGTTCTTGATTTCTCCAAATCAAAAAAAAAAATCTTGATTTCTAAAATGCATACACATTGTCTAAAAAATATGCATCTATTTTAAATTTAATGTGCCATACCTAAAATATATGCACATTTTATAAAACAACTATGTTTCTTTCAATACTTTATAAAATGTTAAAATATTATGCAATACGCATGTGTTTTATAAAATATACATTATTTTTATTCAAAAAAACTTATGTATAGTTTTCATATAAAATATAAAATTGGAAATCATAATCTTACTTAGAGTGACTATAAATTTAGACTTAGACATGGTTGAATATTTTTTTGAATAAACTATGATCATGGGTTTTACAATATCAAAATAACTCGGGAGTTGTGTTCGATTTTGACTGCACCAATATTATCAACTGGATTTTAGACACCCAATGTGCATTTGGTAAGGTGAATATTTGAACCAAGAACCTCCCTTGGAGACCCTCTCCAACTACATAGTTAAATATTAATATTGCAAGTTATTTAAATTTTTATCAATTTATTAAATTATATATTTCATTTTTTTACATCGTTAAAAACATTAAATAAGTTTTGTGTCTCATCATATAATTTCTAACCATATACATTTTGTTTAAATCCATTCTCTTTTACTATTTTTTAATTAACTTTAATCAACCATATCCAAAGTTAACAATAGACACATAACATTTATAAAAAATAAATATTTTTTCAAGAAGAAAGCCATTAGTGGATACATAGTGAAATTTATTGATGTCTTAGATCATCACATGCATGATGATTTGTATTTTCACCTAATATGTAAATAGACATAAATAATTATTAAATAACATCATGTCACTAGATTTATTTTGTTTGTTTAGTATTTCTATTTTTTTTATTGGATTAAGGGTGGGTACACATGCACATATACCATATATATTACGGTAATTAATATGTCATTATTTGTAATTTATTAAAAGGATGAAATTATCCTCAAAATATTTTGAATAGTATTTTACGTATAAACCTTCACAATTTAATTTTTTATATTATTTTTATATTTGAAATTGACTCAAATAAGTTCTTAAATTTTAGTAAACACTAATTTCCAATATTTTTGCATCAACATAAGAGCTACTTTTTGGACCAACCTTAAGTCAAATTCTTGCATGATTTGAGTTTAAAGCTGTCAAATTTATCTCTATTATTTTTTCATTGATAAAATCTTAATATTATTGAAAATATATTTTTTTAAATGGCATAGGAGAGTTGGTTACAACCACTATTTTTAGTAACTAGTCAGCTTAGGGTTCAAACCATGGGACTGCTCCCAACAAACATATCCATATCATTCTTGTTGACCCGATGTGATATGGGGACCACCGATCGCTTGAGGTTCATATCATCATCGTCGGTTTGGCATGCACTTTGAAGATTCAGATCAGACTACTACCTTTGCAAAGGGTTGGCTTCCTCCCAAGGTTTGAACCTAGGTCTCTTCTTGGTAAGTGCCCAACCACACCTAGCCACACCTACACTTACCAATCCACCTAACCTTTGGGAGTATATTATTGATAATGTTATATAAAAGAGAACGAAAGTGAAAATTGAGCTAGTAAAACTCAATCGATGGTGTAGTGAGAGTGAGAAGATATCTTAGAATAATAGAAGAATGATGACATACTCAAGTAAAATTTGTCTAATTATCATATTGTAATAGAATTTAATTTTTTGTGAGTATCTAAAATAAATATGACATTAAGCATTTGTCATACCCAAAATTTATCTTAAAACTATATCTACAACCTTATTTTTAACTATATCCCACTTATAAGATAGGAATAACCCTAATACAAGTATGATACAATGACATTGGCATTGTCCTATAACATTAAAATATCATTTAATAGAAGAAATTCAAAGGCTAGGCTACTTGTTGCAAATTTTTCTAAATGAGTAGATCCATTTTTTAGTAACCCATATAGAGTGTCTTTTCTTCTCCATAATGGGTTCAAAAAACTCACCAACCAGTCATGTAGAACTAGAAAGTACAACACTATTATCTATTAGATATTTAATTTATATTTCTTGAATATTAAAAACAATTTTTATTCCTAGTGATTTTATTTTTTGCTACATTTGTATGGGTTAAAGTAGAAAATTTTGACATAGTTTTAGTTTGTTTTATGTCACTCAATTGTTAAAATATATACTATGCTTCACTTCATATAATATCATCATTATTTTTTTATAAATTTTATATACAATGAATGTAGAAAAATGGATCTATAATTTTTATGTGTTTCTAAAACTTTTCTGCCTACCTAGAGATAAAAATTTATTTTTTATTTTAGATATATTTAATAATCAATGAATACAAATCATGTAACTTTAATAAAACTAAATCAAAATTGTATGCTTAGAATCTATATTTCAATACTTTATTTTTATAAAAAAATTATTGTAACATGTGTGGCATGGTAGTTAGGTGGAGCAATAGAAAAATGTAAAGTATTTTTCATTCGCCAAAATGCAGTGTTTACAATGCTTAAATAATAGGAGAATTTACTGCCTTAGAAAACTTAGGGAATAAATAGCGAAGAAGAAAAATAGGGAGGAAAGGAGGAATGGAAATAGGAGTCAAACTCTTTGCCATCCATGTCGTCCAATCTGCCCAATCAGCTGTTGTCCAAGGAGGTAAAAGGGTAAGGTCCAAAGCTTACCATTGTCAATTTTTTTTTTACCTTTTACCGCTTTAACTTCCAACATTCTCCCCCTTAAAGTTGAGAGGACTAACTATGCAGTCTCTCAACTTTATATATTGAGCTTTAGTTATACATTTAGTGAAGATGTTTGTAATGTTATCTAAGGTGTTGCAATTGTAGACACCAAAATCTAGCCACTTGTAAGTCATCTATACCTTCCTGTTAGCCACGTGTCAGTCATCCATCCTTCCCACCATTATTTGGCCCAAATCCACACTTTCCCACCATTATTTGGCCCAATTTCACCTTTCCCGCCATTTTTCATCCCCAAATTTATTTAAATTAATATTTATATATATATTTTAATATTTTAATATATTTTAATATATATATAAATATAGTTTAAGTGATTTAATCTGAGTCGTCCATCCTTCATTTAATCTCATCCGTCCATCCATCTTAATCCGTTTCACAACCTAGATTTATTCTCTACCCTTGGATCCACTTTAATCTTAGCCACACGTTCAAAGTGTCATTAAAACCCTAAAGTGTGCCCTAAGATTAGATTATAAATTGAGTCACCTTGATGGCTCAAGCCTATCTCTTCAGCTAAAAACCTACCCATCTTCCCTATCTAAGTTTGGAGTTTGCTATTGCTGTTAATCCTGAGTCTTCTGAGTCTTCTACGGCCCTAAGTCTGAACTAAACCCTTTCACTGCATCCATCGCTGTCCCTTTTCATTGCATCCATCGTCGCATCCATCGCCAACTTCATTGCCATCCCTTCTGCAACACCCTCTGTTGCAGAATCCCTCATCCTTGTCGCCAGCGCTGTCAGGCGTTTACCTGAAGCCGCAGACGCAGACCGACGTCTGCAACCCCGATCCAGAAGCACGCGGGTGCTCAGCGGATTCCTCAAGATCACACCAGGGCACCTTCTGCAGTCGATCTGATAGTCACATCACTTCCAGGTGCCGCCTGGTCTCGCCATGTTAATAGGAAAAGGTATAGATTCGTCTAAAGCAAGTAATCTTTCTTTATGTATCAATCTGCTGTTAAATTCTGCATTCTATTTTATTTCATTTCATAAATCTAGGGTTTTAGACCGTTTCTGAGGGATCACACAGTGGAGCCCTCTTATTAGTTTCTAAATCTTTGGTAATTTTAATGTGTGCAGGATTCTAATGGTAGATTTGATTTTTTGATAGCAGTTGCTTAAGCTAGAGTGGTCCGAGCCAAAGGATACAATGAAGCCCACTCATTCTGTTGAGGTTAAGGATACATCTTCGAAGATGCCACCACATTGTTCCAGCTAGGGTTTCGGAGAACCCTAGCACAAATTATAACTTTGTATCACGAAAAGGGTTACAGGCCCTATTGTACTTAAAAGGAGTTTCTAAACTCCATTGATTAATAAAAACCATTCATTTTCTACAACTATTCTACATTCCTTTATTGTGATTTCTTTATTTCTGTTTGGCATTGTATCTTTAATCTACAAATGGCGATCATGGTGGGACCCCCTAGGGTTTCATGTTTTTAATAATTTCTTTACTGATCTATTCCTGTTTTCTATTTTATTTTGCAGGTTCTAGAAATCACAAAATTCGTTGTTCCAGCAAACTAGGGTTTCTGAGGAGTTTGCAGAAAACGCAGTAGACGTAGAGCGACGTCTGGAAGTCCAATCTGAAATGTAGAGGTGCATTTCAGCCTGCGCAAACTCCCTTGGGTGTTTGAAGGCAGTTTCATAGAAAAAGCGTAGGCTTCCGAGTCTTTCGAGGTCTTCATCGGTTTTCCCTTCCATTTCGCCCATCCTTTCTTCCATAAGTTGATAATGAATTTTGAAGACTTATTCACCCCGCTCCATAATCCATATGATCCGGATAAGCCAATCCTGATCAACCCAATCCTGATTGACATGGATCGGATTTCATCCCCTCCATCTATTTCAGAGTTCATCCTTTTCGAGGAATTGTTAAGGGCTTTCACCAACTACATTCCTCCTTCACCTCCACATTCACCTGCATCTTCTAAGCCAGAGGTCTTCCAGGAAAAAATAGACGAGAGCAAGGCACAGGAGCTTGATGACATTTTAGATGACATAAATCTGATCCCTACTCCCCATCAGATTGAGGAAGGTTCCCACATGTCTATTGAAGAAACTATCGATGTAGACCTTAGTCCGGACCAAGATGGCACCCAAATTGTGAAACTGGCTAAAAGTCTATCATCAGAGGAACAAGAACAAATGATTGCTCTACTCAAGCGGAAGAAGGAGATATTTGCATGGTCTTACAAAGACATGCCAGGCCTAGACCCTAATTTGGTTGTCCATAACCTCACCTTACAAAAAGATGCTAAACCTGTCAAACAAAAACTTAGGAAAATGCATCCTACCGTGGCCCTCATAGTTAAATCGGAGATTTAGAAACTTTTGGATGTTAAATTTGTCGTCTCGATTGATTATCCTGAGTGGCTTTCTAACATGGTACCCGTTCACAAGCCTAACAGGGGGATACGTTTTTGCACCGATTTTTGAGATCTAAATAAAGCGTGTCCTAAGGATGACTTTCCTCTTCCAAACATTGATACTCTTGTCGACACCTGCGCTGGTCATGAAATGCTTTCGTTCATGGATGGATTTTTAGGATACAACCAAATTCGAATAAACCCTAAAGATCAACACAAAACAACATTTACCACACCTTGGGGAACTTTTTGTTACAGGGTGATGCCCTTTGGCCTTAAGAACGCAGGTGCAACCTATCAACGAGCCATGACTTATATTTTCCACGATTATATGCATAAGATTATCGAAGATTATGTGGATGATTTATTGGCAAAATCTAAAACTCGACAAGAGCATTTTGATGTATTGGAAAAAGTTTTTGATAGACTTCTAAAGCATAAAGTAAGGTTGAACCCTAAGAAATGTGTCTTTGGTGTTACCTCAGGAAAACTCCTAGGTTTTATTATCTCTAAACGAGGTATTGAGGTGGACCCAAACAAGGTCAAAGCCATTATGGAAATGTGTCCCCCAACTAATTTGAAGGAGTTGCGTAGTTTACAAGGAAAGATTAATTCAATCCGTCGCTTTATTGCACAACTTTCTGATAAATGTAGGCCATTTTGCCACCTACTACAAAAGGGGGTACAATTTTCATGGACATATGAGTGTCAGAAATCCTTTGATGAAATCAAGAAATACTTAGCGTCTCCGCCAGTCTTAACTCTGCCTCGTCCAGGAGTCCCTTTCAATCTTTATATCTCAGCAACGGACTTTGCCTTAGGGACAATGCTTGCACAAAAGAATGAACAAAATTGTGAGCAAGTTGTCTATTATATTAGTCGAACATTGGTAAGCTATGAAACCCGATATGCTTATGTGAAAAAGTTGTGCTTAGCAGTGGTTTTTGCCACTAAGAAACTTCATCATTATATGCTTAGCCATACAACATATGTCATAGCTATAGAAAACCCTCTGCATTATATGATGTCTCGCACTTATAATAACACTCGTACCGCTAAATGGATAATGTTGCTTACCGAATTCGATCTTGAATTCATTAGCCAAAAATATGTTAAAGGTCAAGTTATAGCCGATCAACTTGCGGAAGCTCCACTACCTAGTGATCATCCTTTGATTATTGAACTCCCAGATGATTCGGTATTTGCTATCACTGAACAAGAAGAGGACATCATTCTAGAGGAAGATGTTGACATCGCGCTATTCTTTGATGGCTCTAAGTGCGTGAAAGGTCAAGGTGTTGGAGTTGTGTTTCATACACCTCAAGGGATTCCCATCCCTTTATCATTCAAACTAGACTTCCAAGGCACCAATAATACAACAGAGTATGAAGCCTTAATTTTAGGTCTTCAATAAGCCATAGCTATGAGCATTAAGCGTATTTGAATATTTGGGGATTCTCAATTCGTGGTTAAACAAATTACAAGAGAATACCAAGCCAAAGAACCTACCATTAAGCTTTATCATGATGTAGCAATGAAGTTGCTCTCTAATTTTGATTGGTATGAGATCATTAGTTTGCCTCATTTGACTAATAGATTTGTGGATGCCATGGCCTCTCTTGGATCATTGATTCCAAAGGACTCCCTTGGAGAGGTACAGCCCCTAATCATTTCCATAATCTCTAAGTCTGCAATTGTCCGTGTTGAGTCTAAGGATGAAAAATATGTTTGCTTTATCCATTCGGATCCATATGAGCCTTGGTCTAGTGAGATAGTAGCCTTCCTCAAGTTTGGAACACTCCCATCTGATTTGTCTCGAACTTCCCATCGCTTTTTTAAGCAAAAGGCAGCTCATTTTGTTCTTTTGGGGGATGTTTTGTATAAACATGGATATGATGGAGTACTCCTCCGTTGTCTAGAAGCAGGTGAAACACATAGAGCTATTGCTGAAGCCCATGATGGTACTTGTGGTGGTCATTTTAGTGGAATGGCCATTACGAAGCGTATTTTACGTATGGGGTATTATTTTCCCACTATGGAACAAGATTGTTGCAAATATGTTAAACAATGTAAAAAGTGTCAAGAACACGCTAATTTAACCCATATACCATCACAAGCTTTACATCCCATCCAAAGCCTTTGGCCCTTCTCACAATGGGGTCTCGATTTAATTGGCAAGATTTCACCTACCTCTTCAGGAAAACATACTTTCATCATTACAGCCACTGAATACTTCACAAAGTGGGTTGAAGCTATTCCTCTAACCAGTACGATAGATCCTAGAATTGTGGAGTTTATACTTCACCATATCATTTGTCGTTTTGGTATTCCCTCTAAAATCATTTCTGATAACTGCAAGTCTTTTAAGAATAAGGATGTTCGAGCTCTTTGCAAACAGTATAATATCCAACATAGTTTCTCAACTCCTTACTACCCACAAGCCAATGGACAAGTTGAAGCTTCCAATAAGACCATAATTGCTATTCTTAAGAAACTTGTTAAAGAAAATCATAAAGATTGGCATACACAAATCCCCTTGGCATTATGGGCTTACGTGAACAAGCATCAAAACTCCCATTGGGGCAACGCCATTTTCTTTGGTCTATGGAGCTGAAGCAATCATGCCTCTTGAGCTCGAGATCCCTTCCTTGCGAATTTCTTTGCAAGAATTTATCGATGATGATACTGCTAGACAAGCACGTCTTGATCAACTCACACTCATAGATGAAAAACTAATCAATGCTTTAGAGCATTTGCGAGTTTATCAAGACCGATTGAAACGTGCTTACAATGCCAAAGTTCATCTAAGAGAATTTCAAGTAGGGGATCTTGTCCTTAAAGAGAAACAACAAAACACCAATGCATTGTCGCATCTTCGAGATAAATTCGTGGCTAATTGGTTAGGTCCATATATGGTCACTGAAAGAGTGGGTAATGGAACTTATAGACTTGCCAGTTTAGAGGGAGAGGAAGAACCCGAACCACTTAATGTTATACACTTGAGGGCATTCTACGCATAGTTTCAATTTTATATGTACATATATACATGGCTTGTACAACAAAAAAAAAAAAACAAAAAAAAAAAAACAAATAAAATAAAAAGAATTTGCATTTCATTGTTAGTTGCATACATCTCATTCAAAAACATTGCATTTCATGTGCATACATCTCATTGAATACCATAACATTTCATTTTCAGCCATAGTTGCATATCATGTTAGAGACCATTCTATCTTTTGGATATAAAATTTGGTCAATAAAAATTCATGTTGCCTTAATCAGGGGCACCTTCATAAAATCCATCAAACCGAATTGTCATTCGTACACCCATTTTCCATTTGCACATATTTACATTGCCAAAATGTTTTCAGTCACTCAGCCATTCCTAGTGTTTTAAGCAAACTTCGAAATGCATGTCAAAGTTCTCTAGGGCCATATCACAAATTACATTAAATAAAATCTTGAGTATTGGGAAATGATTTCAAAAGCGGTCTTGAACCTATCACATTTTCACATCTTAAAAACATCTTGTGTCAAAGAGAAATAACACCATCCTTGGGTTGTGCCTTGAAGTGAAAAGGGTAATCCTCATTTGTCCTATCATGCAAACATAGTCCATAAAACAGTGGTTCTTACCACTATCACAAGAAATCACAAAATATAAATATAAACAGAGTAGTAAGGATAGGGTAAAATTCTCATCATACTTCGGTTGAGAATCCGATTCCCCAAAGCTCTAAGGAAATGAACATTTTTCACACACCACTGATCCCAAATAATTTGTAAGGATCGTACTACTTGTCCAGTCAGATAGATAGGTAGTCATCCCCAAGGCTTACAAAGGTCAAAAACAACATGGACTATGGAGTTAACCTTCACCGGGGCTATAGACGCTTGACTGGCAGTGGAGTATACTCATTGCGTGGCGACATGTCTCTCCTCAAAAAGAGACCTCTGAATGCTCATACGGACAAACTAGCTTTGGGGTCTTCTCCATAATAGGGTTACCTAATTTATGCAAGATGAGGTTAACGAACACACTTGCACACACACAGGTTTTTTGATTGCCTAGAGTCACTACCATGCTTCTGATTTGGTTAATGAACTCGCATGCACACACATTTGGTCCTAGTTGAATTAGGCAAGTGTTAGTAAGTTTGTTTGATACTGCTAGCATGTTTGAGTCTTTGTAAAACAGTCTTCCATATCAACCTCCATATCTTCCTCCATATCTTCTTCCATATCACCCTCCATATCTTCTTCCATATTCATGTCATTCCATACGTCATCCATTCACAAGCCACCAAGTTCGGTGCCCCCGATTAAACAATTATGATAACAGTTGGCTAAATCTAACTATCTAAAAGTATGAGTGCTTCTTAGTGCATATTTCATTTACTTAGTCTTGCATTAATCATCCATGGATTTACATATCATTTACTTAATCTTGCATTAATAATCCATATATTTGTATGTTATATACTTAGTCTCGCATTAATCATCTATAAGTTTGCATTCCATTCCATCACATATGCATCAAAAACATTAAAACATATAAAAACATGCATCACAAAAACATAGGCATTCACACAAAAGAGAGTAAAACACAAAATAAATGAAAGCCATGTATATATATATGTATAAAGGTCAAACTGTACAATGAATGCCAAAAGGCTACAATATACAATAGAGCACCAAGGCTCATAAAGAGTGCATCTAAGCACTAATCTAACCATCAAAAGAGGACCCCTGAGACCTAGTAGGAGCCCTAGACCTAGTGGTGTGCCTAGACTCACTACACCTAGAGACAAAGGAGGATGGAGGATCAGGCAACACAATGTGATGCCTAAACAATGTGTCCTCTAGAGCCTCAATGTAACGAGTCCTAGACCTAAGCCTAGCTATGTCTATCCCATGCCGTCGCTCCCGCTCCGCTAGCTCTGCCTGGAGTCTCATCACCCTGTCATCCTGGGGCACCCTGGTCGCTCCATCCAAGTCTGCCTGCAGTTGGGCCATCCTCTCCTCCTGAGCAGCTAACAGGGCATCCCACTCTATCGCCTGCTACTCCAACCAAGCTATCCTCTCATCCCGAGCAGCTAGCATAGCATCGCGCTCCGCTATCTGCTGCTGCAGCTACGTCAGCTCGTTCTCGTGCTCGCTAAGGGGTACCTCCCTAGCCTCTCCTACGGCCTCTCCTAGGCCCTCTCCGCCATCTTCCCCTTTCACCTTCGACTGTCAGATCAAAGGCGGGGACCCTCCCTACACTTGGGAACCTTCACGGTTCCCTCGCCCTCTCCAGCCCCAGCCTCGGGCTCCCCGGCTCCACCAGCCACCAATGGTGGCTCCCACCTCGGCTCTGCGGCCATCCATGCTGCATACTCAGCTATCACCCCGATGTCGTCCATGTTAGGGATCTCCATGTCCTCATCGTCCTCTGTTGCCTCCCTCCACGACTCAGCACATGGCAAATCCCCCTCTGATCTGTGCCTTTGGTAGTGCACTGGCTCACCGGGGACATCCTGCCTCAATCTGACCTGGCAAAGTACTCGAGACATCTGTATGTACTTCGCCTCACTGTGGCTCTGCCCCAATACCCATCTAGCATGTCGCACCCATCTCAGGTGCTCTCCATCCCCGATCCACCTTGCATCTCGCCAGGGCCTCCAAATGACTTGGGCATCTGTCAAGTATGCCCATAGTCTCCTATACCATTACCCCGATCTCACAGGGCGGCTCGGTTGTCTCTCCTCTGCCACTGGCCATCTCCTACCATAAGCCTAGCTCACGTCCCAGTGAGCCCATGGCAACCCCTCCGGTCAGGCCACTCTGAAGTGCTCCCAGCCCTAGCACTGGAGCACCACACTGCAACCCAGGCCCTTCTGGACTCGTCTTCGAACCTCAAACAACTCCTGGTACACCTACACCAATAAAGTGGTCACCCAGGCATACACTACCCTATTAGTGAGCATCCCGCTCACTACACCCATCAGGTTCCATGGGAACCTGCACCTGGTGTTTTTCGGGGCCACAATGTTGGCCAAAACAAACATCATCAGAGCCTCCACCGCCCCTAACTCCTTGGCCGTATATATGGCCAAGTATGGGATCCCCCTGCTCTCTGTTCGGATCTCCCTACAGTCATCCCCAAAAACCTTGGCCATCTTCGTGGCCCTATCTCGTCCAACCTCCACCCACGCCCCCTCCACGAGCACCTTGAGGATGTGGTATACATCCTCAAGCGTCATCGTCATCTCTCCAGTCAAGAGCTGGAACGTCCCCCGATCTGGATCCCACCTCTCGGCCAAAACCGAGAGGTACCCCTCATCCGCCCAAAATACCTCTAACTGGGCTGCCTCCGCTAGTCCCACTACCTCCAATATCTCCCAGTCTGCCTAGGACAATGACCTCCTCATCCCCGGAATGATAGGGGAGAATCGGTGTCGTGCCTCTAACACCCTAAGCTGCAAAACAATAAAACAAAAATTTGTTACAAATTTTTCTCGAAAAAAAAAAAAACACATAATAAGTACTTGCTTAAATGAACAAATACCTCAGCTGGCTGCACTGGCGCATTCGCTCCCATCTCTGCCATACCTCCCGCGTGCTTCACTCTCACACACAACAATTCACTTCACTTCACTCCACTCCCTCAGACGCACTTCTCTCAAGCTCGAACGCACAAATGAGAGAAATTCTCGTTGAAACTGTTTAAATAGCTGATTTTGGTGCCCTAAAATGTATTTGGGCGTTTCATGGAAGATTCAGACGTAGTCTTGCATCTGCAGAGCGCCTAAACACCGACGGGCATCTCTGCCAACCACAAACACAGACCGGCATTTGGTGTCAGTATTGAATAAAGGAACAAAACCTACAAAATTGAAGCTTACCTCCTCCAAATTTCATCAAATTGCATTCATCCATTCTTCTTATTATAATAAAACATTTTGTGAATGTTACAACAGTTTTGGACACAAATTTTATCATTTCGCTCAAAAAGCGCATCATTCATCATTGTTTTACAAATTGGGTTAAAAATATTCAAAACCTTCACAAAATTAACCACTTTCATCAATTCTTCTGATCTATCATCAATTTCATTCATTCTTATTTCATTATGCATATTTTTGCCAAATAAAATTAAAGTAAACCTCGTATCTAGTGGTATATTCTATCACCTTGGCGATTGCAGCGATTTGAATCCATGCAATTCGGTAAGAGGATTAAACCACCATAAGGACACTTACCATTTATCATCATCAATTATTTCATTGTTTGAAAATTGGAAATCAATTTTGGGTATTCTACTTTTCAAGTGACCTCATACCAAGATTAATTTGCTCAACAGCTTGTCATTGATGGCCTAGTTCATGGGGCCTTAAACATGGACAATCTTTCATATCGTCATTATTTTAAGTCTTGCTAGAGATTGTGGCTACCTAGGTTGATTGGTTCCGACCCGAGGAATTATCCATACGAATCACTAGGAGCATCTCTCGAGTTTTTGACTCTTTCATGCATCTTTCATCTCTCGCATATCAATGGCACCAACAAGGCAATTTCATCAACAAGTATGGATTCACACACAGGAGTTGGGGCATCCGTTATCAATTTCTAATTTTCCTATAGTGGAATTCATCTTACATGATCATGGAATTTACAGTTTGGCAAAAATACCTTTATAACCGTTAGGGCAGAAAACGGTCCATCTTTCACATCACTCATATCATCTTCAATCATATTATTTTTTGGTTTGTACACCAACTCCTTTTCTGTTGGGACATAAACAGATGGTTCATACACCAACCCCTTTTTTTCATCGGTGGGGAAAAAATGATTCATTTTCTTCCAAATTTCTTCCAATTGGCTTGTGAGAACCATTCTCGCTCGCAAATTGAGGGGGTAAGCTGAATTTTTTTTAAATATTCTTTTATTCTTTGGTCTTCAAAGTTGTGCTTTAGTCTTGAGAGAGAGTTGCGTCTGATCCAGCTTTTTAGGTGTTTTAATTTTTTGTGCTGCATTGTGTCTTCACACAAAGCAGCTCAAAAAGGGGCATCTGTAGACACCAAAATCCAGCCACTTGTAAGTCATCTATACCTTCCTGTCAGCCACGTGTCAGTCATCCATCCTTCCCACCATTATTTGGCCCAAATCCACACTTTCCCACCATTATTTGGCCCAATTTCACCTTTCCCACCATTTTTCATCCCCAAATTTATTTAAATTAATATTTATATATATATTTTAATATATATATAAATATAGTTTAAGTGATTTAATCTGAGCCGTCCATCCTTTATTTAATCTCATCCGTCCATCCATCTTAATCCGTTTCACAACCTAGATTTATTCTCTACCCTTGGATCCACTTTAATCTTAGCCACATGTTCAAAGTGTCATTAAAACCCTAAAGTGTGCCCTAAGAGTAGATTATAAATTGAGTCACCTTGATGGCTCAAGCCTATCTCTTCGGCTAAAAACCTACCCATCTTCCCTATCTAAGTTTGGAGTTTGCCATTGCTATTAATCCTGAGTCTTCTATGGCCCTAAGTCTGAACTAAACCCTTTCGCCGCATCCATCACCGTCCCTTTTCGCTGCATCCATCGCCGCATTCGTTGCCAAATTTGTCGCCATCCTTCTGTAGCACCCTCTATTGCAGAATCCCTCATCCTTGTCACCAGTGCTGTCGGGCGTTTACCCACAGCCACAGATGCAGACCGGCGTCTGCAACCCCGATCCAGAAGCATGCGGGCGCTCAGCGAATTCCTCGAGATCACACCAGGGCGCCTTCTGCAGCCGATCTGACAGTCACATCACTTCCAGGTGTTGCCTGGTCTCGTCGCATTAACATAAAAAGGTATAGATTCATCTAAAGCAAGTAATCTTTCTTTATGTATTAATCTGCTATTAAATTCTGCATTTTGTTTTATTTCATTTCATAAATCTAGGGTTTTAGACTGTTTCTGAGGGCTCACACAGTGGAGCCCTCTTATTAGTTTCTAACTCTTTGGTAATTTTAATGTGTGCAGGATTCTAATGGTAGATCTGATTTGTTGATAGCAGCTACTTAAGCTAGAGTGGTCCGAGCCAAAGGATACAACGAAGCCCACTCATTCTGTTGAGGTTAAGGATACATCTTCGCAGATGCCACCACATTGTGCCAGCTAGGGTTTCGGAGAACCCTAGCACAAATTGTAACTTTGTATCACGAAAAGGGTTACAGGCCCTGTTGTACTTAAAAGGAGTTTCTAAACTCCATTGATTAATAAAAACCATTCATTTTTTACAACTATTCTGCATTCCTTTATTGTGATTTCTTTATTTCTGTTTGGCGTTGTATCTTTAATCTACAGACAATATTGAAGCTCAACTATCTGATGTTCCACCATGTCTCAAATGAAGTGATACTTCATATCAAAATGCTTTGATCTACTATGGTGGATTGGATTGTATGTCAATTGAATGACACTTATATTATCACAATATAGTCGAGTTGGACCACTTTGACTTTCTCCAATCTCTTCAAGGAATTTTATCAACCATAGGGCTTGAGTACTAGCATGTGTGATGGCTATATACTCAGCCTCAGTAGATGACAATGCTACAATAGTTTGTTTCTTGGAACTCCATGTAATTAGTCCTGACCCTAGACTAAAACAATTTCCTGATGTAGATTTCTTATCATCTATATTTTTGCCCCAATCACTATCACTGAAGCCAACTAATTTCATAGAATTACATTTTTGGTAATGGATTCCAAAATCCAATGTACCTTTTACATATCTTAAGATTATTTTAGTTTCTTGTAGATGTGGCTCAAATGGACTTGCCATAAACCTTGAAACTAGAGAAACAACATATTGAATATTGGGTCTTGTGTTGGTAAGAAACATCAGACTCCCAACCATGCTTCTGTAAGTGGTCATGTCAACCTTTGATGCTCCGTCGTCCTTGCTAAATTGGATCCCATGTCCAGTTGGAGTTGCAACTGATTTGCACTGCTCCATGGCAAATTTCTTGATCATGTATTGAGCATGCTTGTGTTGAGATATAAATATCCCTTTGTTTTATTTATGCACTTCCATGCATAGGAAGTATCACATTAGAACAAGATCTTTTATATCAAATTGTTTCATTATGAATTTTTTGAACTCTATATTCATTTTAGTGTTACTACCCATAAATATTAGATCATCCAAATACAAACAAATTATGAAAATGTCTACTGCATGCTTTACGTAGTACAAATTTGGTTCACTTTTACTTCTTGTGAATCCATACTTACTGAAATAGCGATCAATGTGTGAGTACCAAGCTCTTGGTGCTTGCTTGAGGCCATAAAGTGTTTTTTTCAATTTATAAACAAGGTTCTCCTTTCCCTGTTCTTGAAAGCCTTGAGGTTGTTGAACATAAACCTCCTCTATCAAGTATCCGTTCAAAAAAGCACTTTTCACATCCATGCATTGAGCATTCCATCCTTTATGGGCTACTAAGGAAAGAACAAATCTTATTGTATCTTGTCGTGCAACTGGAGCAAAGGTTTCCTCATAGTCAATGCCAAATTTATGAGTAAAATAATTTTCTACTAGTCTTGCCTTATGCATCTCAATGCTTCCATCAGCATTTTATTTGGTCTTGTAGACCCATTTACATCCAACACATTTTTTTCCTTTGGGTAGCTCTACTAGCTCCCATGTATCATTATTTTTTATAAAGGTTATTTCCTCTTTCATGGCTTCTTGCCATACATTTTGAGTACAAGCCTTCTCATAGCTAGTTGGTTCTAGCTGGGCATTAGACAATAAAGCATAATTGACTACATCTCCCCTAGGATCATGGGAGACATCATCCCCATACAATTGCAAATTTTAAAGTTGCTATAAAACTATATTCATTTGACTAGCTTGGATTCTAGTGAATCTTATCTGGAAATTATTGATCCAATATTTGAAAATATGGATGATTTTGTAATGTTATTTTGCCTCTTGATGGATAGTCTCTATCAATGTCCATCGGTGAAGACCTTACTGATCTTTGTGGAGAAGGACTTGGAGTGGCGGTTGAAGTACTTGTAGTACTCATGTATGGGCTTGGAGGGATGGTGTGCCTTTGTTTTTCTTGGGAGACACCTATTGTACCTATGAAGAAATTACATTTTGGGACTCATCATCAACAAAAATTCTTTGATGACCCCATTCTCCTCCTTCATAAAAAATTACATCCCTTGAGAGTACAATTTTATGAGTCTTGGGGTTGTAGAGTCTATATGCTTTTGTAGAATCACAATACCCTACAAATATACAAGCTTGACTTTTGGAATCAAGCTTCTTCCTTTTCTCATAAGGAATATGCGCATATGCTAAAGAACCAAAAAATTTGAAGTGCTTTACATTTGGTTTCTTTCCGTACCATCCCTCATAAGGATTGACACCATCTAAACTAGAAGTTGGACTTCTATTTAGAATGTATACGTTGGTTCTTACAGCATCAGCCCAGTACATATTAGTTAGATGCTTAGTCTAAAGCATCGTTATCACCATCTCAACTATGGTGCGGTTCTTTCTCTCTGTCACACCATTCTATTGTTTGGTATAGGCAGTGGTGAATTACCTTTTTATCCCACTTGCTTTACAATATTTCAAGAATGCTTTTGAGGAGTACTCACCTCCTTGATATGTCCTAAGACATTTTACATAATTCCCACTTTGATTCTCTACATTGTTTCTGAAATCTATGTATTAATCAAAAGATTCATCTTTATGTTTCAAGAAATAAATCCACCACATTCTAGAGAAATCATCTATGAAAGTGAGAAAATAAGAATTGTTTTCGAGACTCTGTGTTTGCATTGGACCACATATGTTCGAATGCACTAACTGAAGTGGATAGTTCGCTCTCAATGCTTGTCCTTTCAAAAACTTTGACCTTGAGTGCTTTACCAAAGCACATCCTTCACATACCTCCTTCTGTTCTTTAATTTTGGGAAGTCCTGTCACCATAGCTTGAGAAGTGAGCAGTTTCAAGCTAGCAGAATTAAGGTGACCATATCGCAAGTACGAAAGCACACTTGGATTTTTTATAGCTACATTTGCAAGTTTATATCCTCCTAGAGCACCAAATTTGAGAAGGAATAAACGATTCTTGGTCATGGGGACTTGTGTGATGACACGATTACAATTATTTTTATCAAAAATGATACATTGTCCTTCATCAAATACAAGTTTGTAATTGTTCTCCATAATTTACCCAATGCTTAAAATATTGTGTTGGAGCTTTGGAGTGTAATAGATGTCATTCACTTTCTTTAGTCCTTCTTTGGTTGGAACCTCCATGGCTCCAATTCCCTCTACTTGCAATGCTTTATCATCCCCTAATTTGATTTGGGATTTATAAGTGGAATCTAGAGTTGCAAATAAATTTTCTTTGCCACTCATATGATTTGTGCAACCAGTATCCAGAATTCATGTGTCATTTAGATTCTGTTCTGATTGTCCATATGAAAAAAAATATTAGAGGTATCATCTTCTTCTCCATAATTTCCATATTGACTATTGCTGCCTTGTGAATATTTTGACCAGCAGTCGCGAGCAAAGTGACCTGGCTTGCCACAGTTGAAACAAGCTATTTTGGACTTGTCACTTCCTCACCCTTGATTTCCACTTTGTCCTAGATTTCCTCCTTGATTTTTATTTCCACCTCTATGATGATTGCGTTATCTATTGGATTTGCCTCCTTTGTTCTGATTGCCTCCTCTGTTTTGGTTGCCTCCTCTATAGTTGCCTCTACCTCTACCTCTTTGATGTCCTCTGCCTTGACCTATTCCATGTTCTTTTCCATTTTTTTCATTGGAAGTGAAGGCCTTCTCGTCTCCTCTGTAGCTGGTTGAATGAGATTCTAAAAATATTTCTTCATGTGACATTAACGATCTGATTAATGCATCGAATGCTAAAGTGGAAAGATCTTTGGATTATTCTATAATTATGGCAATATGATTCCATATCTGTGGAAGTGTTCACAACACTTTTTATACAATTATCTCAGGATTTATTTCCTTGCCAAGTGTAACCATTTTGTCAATAATTGCTTTTAATCTAACACAATAATCACCGACTTTTTCATCATCTTTCATTCTGATATTTTCAAACTCTCTATTTAGTGTTTGAAGCCTCACCTAATTCACTTGATTACTACCTTGGAATCCATCACTCAAAGTTTTCCATGCAGCTTGTGCAGTCATACAAGCGGCGATTCTAGGGAATATACTTTTCTCCAATGCTGCTTGGAGATGAGAAAGAGCATAAGAGTTGCTATTTTGTCCTTCTTTTCGTTTTTCCTTGTCTGCGGTACTTAGTGTTGTCCAGTCTAAGGGTTATGTGTAACCCTCTTCTATTATGTACCACAAACCTCTTCCTATGAGCAGGGTCTTCATTTTTATAGACCAATACTCGTAGGCATAATCGTTGAACTCTAGTATAGGTAAACTATTGTGTGAGGCCATAGTTACAATAAAGCTCTCTGCTTTTTCAAAGAAGGAAGTAAGAATAAAGAATAAATAAGAGATTACAAATTCAAGTCAAATATGACATTATTTACTCTATCATTGATTGCTTGTTCCTCTTGTTGTGGGGATGCTATCTCTTGATTCATGAAATTGTCTACTACTTCTTCTTTATCGTCACTTATCAATATTATTTTTGGTGATTCTGGTTCTAAAATTTCCCCTGAAATACTATAGTGTGTATATTCTGATTATTGTGGTGCAACTTGTATGGATTCTGATTGTTCAAATTGACTCCTGAAAGAGTTATCTTCAAAGTTTGCCTCGTACCCTGATTCAGGATGCCTTTGATGTGCAATTACTGCATTCTAAAGTTGGCTAAACACAAATGTTGATCCCATAACCTCTTACTTTTTCATCGAATCTCTCTACACCTTCTCTTGATAAAATGGTACATAAGGCATGATAACAACCATTTGGTCTTATCATCAATGCCTCTTTACAATTTTTATCCTTTATCTCTTTTACAAAAAAAAAAACTAAGCCTCTTAGGCTTATTACACAAGATTTCTACAGTTTGTGATTCCTCGAATCAAGTGAAAAATGAACCCTTATATTATAATGAATTGCCTCTTAGGAAATATTCTCCTTCTTTTATAGTATTAAGAAAAATCTATATTGCTATTTAATAAAAAAATAATAATTGCCCTTTAAAAAAACAACTATATTTAATTTATTAAATATAATATAAATAATTAATTTAATAATATAAAGAAAATTTTCATAAAAAAACTTTTTTTTTAAACCCTTGTAGGAATCAAACCCGCAACCTATCTCCTTCAAAAAATCATGCTTACCAACTTGGCCACCACCGCCGATGAGAACCAAAGGCAAAGAACATCAATTTTAAGACTTTCGACTTTTGCTTTCATAAAAAAATAATAATGAAAAAACGTTACCGTTGGGTTTTGAACCTGTGATTTGCCACGGGCGGGCGCCTTAAGGTTGGCTCCCCGAGCCAGTTGAGTTGCATGGTCTAACGGGAAGGCAAAGGAGGCTTGCCTCCTTTATCTTATCATGGTCACACACAAGACAAAAAAATTAAAGGGACTTTAGTCCCACATCCACTATGTGATGTTGTTTGAGGTGTTTAAAACCCTCAATGCGCACAATGTCACTCGATTGCCTTTAGGAAATTAGTGACTACCATTTTACATCCTTCTTGAGCCTGTATCTCCTTGCCATGTCGCCTATCACATTTGCTTGCCACATACCCTGTCTTCTGGTCTTCCACGTCGCTTGTTGTCTGGTGTCTGGTTTGTGTTGGCCTTACTCTCTCCTCACCATGTGTCGATGTCCAATTGGATTATCCTATGGTTTTCTCCTCCTCATCATGTGCTCTCTATGCGGCTCTTCTCCTGACCTCACCTCATTTCATGATTCGTGGGCCCTCTCAACCTTGCCTCAGTTTATGTGTTGCGGGCCCTCTCGCCCTTGCCTCGGTTCATGTGTTGTTGGTCTCCTCCGACCTCGATTTGTGGGTCCTCTTCAACCTCACTATGATACCATATGTGGCATGATAGTTAGGTGGAGCAATAGAAAAATGTAAAGTATTATTTAGTGTTTAAAATGCTTAAATAATAGGAGAATTAACTGCCTTAGAAAACTTAGGGAATAGATAGGGAGGAAGAAAAATAGGGAGGAAAGGAGGAAAGGAAATAGGAGTCGAACTCCCTACCATCCATGTCATCCAATCTGCCCAGTCAGCTGTCGTCCAAGGAGGTAAAAGGGTAAGGTCCAAAGCTTACCATTGTCAAACAAATTTTTTACCTTTTACCGCTTTAACTTCCAACAACATGATAGAATTTAATCCATATGATGCCTCCAAAGTTGTATTAGTGACTGTGTTAGCATAAAAATTAATATAAATACAAATCCATAAATACATAATTATAATAAAGCTAAATAAAATTTATATATTTAAAATTTAGCGTCTACCAATCAAAAAATTTTAATTACAAAATGATATACTTTTACCCCATTTTAAGGACATCAAAGTCATACTATTAACATTTTAGTTATATAAGTAGATGTTTCTAAACTATATTATATTAGCTTGCTTTTCTATATGAGTCACAAGACTTGTAGCTAAGAAGTAATTGTAGGGAAAAGGAGACAAAATAAGTCACAAAACCTAACTATCCATTCAAAAATTAAAAATACATATCACTATGCCAAATGGATAACTTAACAAAACTTGTTATTATCATCATAAAAAATTGAGAGCAAAGTCTAAATGAATATTGTACTAGAAGCCCAATAACTTACATTTTTGTGAGACCATCACAAGCACTATTTTTTTGAAAATACTTTGGGAATGAAAATTCTTCTACTCGTTAAACATTTATGCTTAGTAGTAAGAGATGTGAGAAATTACTATGACACATTTTATTATATCAATCATGTCATTTAAGTTTTCATCTTTAAAAGTATAATTATTATATGAAAATATAAATACCTATTGTCTATTAAATATTATGTCTTGCACATGCCTAGTTAGGCTCATGCAATATTTGATTAACATATAACAATTACTATTGTTTAAATTCTTAGATGCTGGATATTATTTTCTAATTACCACTAGACATGTAAACAATATAACTTATTCTATTTTCACTTTATTACAATAAAATCAGATAATATTGCTTAATAAAATATGTATTGCTTTCTTATAAGTTTGTTACTTGTAATCATTTTCAAGAAAATAAATGTGTATTTGTTTATTTTATATCAATTAATATTTTATTCATAAAAATTTCCATTATAAGAAGCTATTATCTTTATCATAAATTGAAAATATATTGTACACACTTTCATATTATTTATAGATATTTAAAATATTTACTATGTTTGTTTTTATAGTATTAAGAAAAAGAGGGTTTTGAAAGGAACCCCACAACCTTTTACAAGAGATAAGCCTTATGGGCCACCACCAAAGAACACAAACAAACACCCCAAGGGTGAACCAACAAAACAACCGAAGAGACAAGAGCAGACAAGAGGAATGAACAAAAGGGTCGGAGAGAACCGAGGAAGTTCTACTCTGAAGCACCAAGGGATCAATACCATGTCCACCGCATCACTTCAAGGGTAAGAATTCAAAATTTAAAAATTGTTGACTCTATAAGGCACATGTCATGAGAACCACATACCCAATGGGAGGGTGAAGGTACAACAATTATTACCAATGTCTCCAAAGGCACATGTCATAAGGAGATCCACATACCCAATGGGAGGGTGAAGGTACAATAAATAAGAGCAGAGCCAATCACACATAAATGACACCATAAATTCCATGTACCTACAACACACTACCAAATATCTACAGAGGCATCAAACGGTCCACCACAAATGCAAACCATGAATAAACCTCTAACAATATTTAAGGAACTTCATCTTTGATGTGACTAACAATATCCATGGGTAAATCCTCCTACAAAATAGAAAATACCTAGGATGAGACACCCAGATTCATAAATAAATTGGTCACCACATTGTCCTCTCTGAGAACGTGCTCAAATGCCACATTATCAAAGGAGCAGGAGTTCTAAATAATTTCATTAATAAGATTAGACACCTTCCAAATAGGTTGATAGACCCCTTTAAGAATATTAATCACTAACAAAAATTCATCTTCAATTATTGCATTATAGATACCAATATTTTTTAAATGCATTACATCAAAAAAGGCATCTCACACCTCTACAAAAATGGAATATTGAGTACTGAGATAGTCTACAAAGGCCAAAATAAGATCACCATTACTATCCTATATCACTCCTCCCACCCCAACAAGGTCAAGATTCCCTTTAGAAGATCCATCAAAGTTTAATTTAAATCAGTATGCAGGTGGTGAGGACCAACGAACATGTCTTCTTGGGTCAAGGTCAGGTTGAGGTTGAACCAACAACATGAAATATAACTGTTCCTTGAGCCTAGCTTCGCTCAAGGAGCGAGCTTGAGGAGAGTTCAAAATTTTGAATGCTGATGAAATATTCTCCACTGTCTTCCAAAGAATTATATTACTAACATGCTCCAGATTACTTTCAATGTCTTTGAACGCTCTAGTATTACGTTCCTTCCAAACCCCCCAGAACACATGAGATAGAAGGAACTTATAGAAATATTTAAGCCTCAGGGAGACAAACAGAGATCTCCATTAAGAAACACAATCAAAAATTGAATTTGACAACACCCAAGCAACACCAAACCATGAAATAATAAATGAGAGCACATCCTAAAAGCCCTAGCATGCGAGTAAAAAATGAGTAGTTGATTCCCAATCCTTCTTACACAAAAAACATTGGTTGACCAAGATTAAACCTCTTTTAAGGAGATTTTCCAATGAGAGAAATTTGTTTTGCACTGCAAATAAATAAAATATATTGATCTTCAATGTTAAGTTCTTAAGAAATATTAAATTCACTAGGAAATGACCAACCAGATCAGAACACAATAGCTCATACATTGACTTTATTGTGTAGGAACCTTCATTGTCACCACCCCAAACCAGTCGATCATCTACATCTTCTTGACGCACCATAATCAACCTCAGCTCATCCAATAGATATCTCCAAAGATGAATTTCTGAATCATCCCTTAATCTTGGGAGGGAATTGGACCAATATTTTCTACCATTATGAATTACCAAAAAATATACCACCTTTTTAAGGTCACCAATTTGAGAATGCTAAATTAAAGCCCCAAATCTATGATCTTCAATAAGTGGTCGATCCCTGATCCACTGGTCTTCCCAAAATTTCATTGTCTTACCATAACCAATGACCCATCTACAATTAGAATTAAGAAAATCATGGAACTTAACCAGACTATTCCAAAATCCTAACCCCCCACTTGGGAGAAAGTTTGATAAAAAAGAAATAAAATTATATTTGGCCTTCAAAATACTACACCATAGGTGGTTGGTGTTAGAAGTCAACTTCTAGCCAAGCTTAGCTACCAATGCCTTATTCATCATAACAACATTCTTCAAGTTCAAACCACCCTCCTTATTTATTTTGCACACATTCTCTTAAGAGACAAGATGAAATTTCCCTTTCATCTATGTGCCAGTCCACAAAAAAGCTTTGCAAATGTTGTCAAGCTTTGCTACCACCTTTATAGAGATATGGAAAAGAGATAAAAAATAAATCGAGATGCTTTGCAGAGTATTTTGGATCAACACAACTTTCCTTGCCTAACTGAGGAGGGCCCCTTTCCAAGAGACTAATTTGCTTTGGACTCTTTCAACCACTGGTGTCCAAAGAAATTCCTTCATACGACCAATAAAAAGAGGGAGACCCAAATAGGTAGCTGACAAAATTGCTATCCTGCAATTCAAAATAATAGCAATCTTTCTCCACCGAGCCTCCGAGGTATTAATAAAAAATACATTACTTTTCTCAAATCTAATTTGTTTCTGAGCCGCATTCTCATAGTAGTCTAAGAGAGACTTGATGTCCCTAGCATGGATCACTGAACCAACACAAGAAATAAGAGTATCATGAGAAATTTTTTTATGGGAAATCAGAGTGTAAGGTAAAGCCAAACGAAGTTCAAACTCACTACTTCTTTGAGATATCAATCTCCCAAGGCATTCTACCATCAAAATAAACAAGAAGGGATATAGTGTATCTCCTTTACGAATACAACAAGGGAAGAGTTAGATGGGGGTAGTGGCATTATGGCATATCTAGTGTGCAAACAGACTAGAAGGTGTCATGCTGGATCAACCTGTATGCTAAGAGGCTTGTTCATACATTGACATGTCTAGTGCAGGCGAGTGGCTGGTGGGCCTCACCTCAAGCAGGGGAGATTGAGCTCAATGGGTTAGGCTGAGATATTATAGTAAAGAGAAGGTAAGGAACCTGTGCTAGACAAGAAAGTAAACCCTTGATGGTGAAGGGTTGGCCAAAATGAGAAAAGTATGGGACTACCTAGTGGGTAGTCAGCCTAAGGGCAAATGAGCTAAAGCGTTGTTGTCACAAATTATATAAGGAACACTTCCTTGCTCGGATGTACAATTGGTAGGCATAGTCCCCGTGATGTTACGAATGCATGAGGAAATGGGGTTCCACATGGGGTTAAGAGGTTTATGGAAGCTTATGTTTGCACACAAAAGATGCCATAATACCACCACCCCTTATCTGTCAAGCTTCTGCCATAAAATATTTACAATGTTATATGAATATAATGAAAAAATATTTACACCTTTCGTTAAACATATAGTGTATATATCTATAAATTATAAGGATTGAATATTAAATTATAATTCTATGGCACAAATTATTTTTCTAGTGTGAGGATTTTATTGTAGCTTCACTTATTTATACTTTTCACTTGTCTTAGTCTTATAGTCCATTTATTTCCACTTTTCTATTTTTTCATTGTCCTATTACTCTTGCCATTTTAAGTATGCACCCATTTTATCATGCATCAAAAACCCTTTCAAACTATTTTATTTTGTTGTTAAAGCAATATGTCCACTATTAGTAGTTATTTTGGAATGATGACTTTTAAAATCAATTGTACATGACATACACTAAGTGGATTTCTCTCTCATTTTATAAATTTTCTCATTATTTTATACATGTAGTTGCTCTTTGGAACTAGATAAAATTTCTTACTATTGAAAATAGGATAATATATCAATTTTCTTTATCCATTTATTTCATCATCATTTTGATTTTTATTTCTCAATTAGTATTATTATTTTATGCATTTATATATTTATCATCATACATTTTAGTCATGGTACAAACTTTAGATCCTAATAGTGGAGAATAAAGCATCATATAGTATTATTTTATGGGTCTTAAAATAATAACACCATTGATATTAAATTTTCTAATTAAAAACCTAGGAACATTTTTGTTTATCCTAACATCTTTGATTTTATGGAAAATATAGTATAGTGATATCTTATTGTGATAATATTCTTTTACATTTCTTTGCAATGCTAATATTTATTTTGATTCATAACATTATCATTTGGAATTACTATTTCTTGATTATTATTTCTTTGATGTTTTCGAAACCCTAGTTAGCCCACAAAAGATCTTTGTTATTATACATTATATTCCTACTTTACCTAGGACTTAGATTATTTTCTTTTACATGTTGTAGATTACATTCCTAGGTCTTCTTATTAACTTATGTATAGAATAATATTTATTTATTTCACACAATAATGAGATGATAAGATCAAGGGGGTTCCCATTAGTGCTTAAAACTCAAATATAATAATTTCATCTTTTAATTCCAATTCAAGTATTGAAACAAATACAACTAATAAAATGTATTAAAATCATATAGAAATTAAAGTTGATGATATAAGGATTCATAAGGTAAGGATTGATAATATCTTAAAACTAACGTTAAGGCCTATTTTTTTCAAAATTATTGAAGTGTTGACCAAATATGGATAGCTTAATTATGTAATCTAATTGACACTTATATGGTTGAACCAAAGAAATAAATATTCAATTTAAACAAAGGATTTATCTTTTGACTAAAATCACCATTGAGGCCTAACAAAGAAACTTGGAATGGAAAGCATCCATTAGTACCACCATAATTGCTTTCTATCTTGAAAATTATATGAACATAAATATTTTAGAAAATTAAGTATTGTGTTTTCTTATAAATGTTTTACCTTTTTAAGTCTCTAAAGATGGTTTACTAAAAATAAGTTGATATTTTCTCCTAGGAGAGCTCTGGAAGAGAAAACTAGGGCATCATTTTGGTAAGAGAAGAGATTTCTGGTTATTGTGAATTTGAAGATAATATTGTTGCCCCAAGAGGGCCCAATGGGGACACCTCCGGATCATCTTCTAGAGAGACATAGTTATTTTGCAGATTTGTTAAAGGATAAATCTCCATAAAATACTGAAGAAGCACAAAAAATTGCATTAAAAATGCTCTTTATGGCTGCTGGAAATAGATCAACATCTCAATGAGTTAATGGATGCTTGCCATAGTCAGAATCAAGGCCAAATATTGTCATTGAGCAAATGATGGTCGAAGAAAAAAAAAATTATAGAGCCAATCATGATTTGATATGTAAGTTCATGGGTATTCGCCCTACCCTGAATTTTTTGTATTCTTGGATCTGAAAAAACTAGGAGCCTCTTGGTGAGTATTCTTTATGGTTTACTAGTAATGGATATTTTATTATTAGTTTTTCTTCACTTGCCGATATAAATAGGGATTTCAAATTAGAAAATAGGAATCATGGTCCGATAGGATTATTTGTTCAACCCTGGAGAGTGGGATTTGATCCTTGAATTGAACCCATTGTTGTCTCGATTTGGATTTGCTTGTATGCACTTCCAATGGAGTTTTGGAGTGAGCAGGTATTGGAAATTATCGATAATTACCTTGGAAGACATTTGGGTGTTTCCAAGGACAAAATAGAAGTAAACACAGCTATTTATGCAAGATTATGTGTGGAAATGGATCTTAGCCAACCTCTATTGATAGAGGTGTAACTTGAACTTGCGGGACTATCTTGGATCCAACAACTGGATTATGAGGCATTGCCCTTCAGATGTAGATTTTGCCACAAATATAGGTATTTGGACCGATCTTACCAGAACAATATGAACAAAAAAATGGAGGCTCCTCTAGGAATGTCAAATATTCCTAAGGGTAAGTCAACAATCAACAAAGAACCAATCAATATTTCTCAGGGTTAATAAGCACAGTGAGATGGTTTTGGACAACCCAAAATAAGGAGAAGGCAAAAGAAAAAATATGGTAAATAGCAAATCCAAATCAAGCCCTCTAATAGGTATGAGATATTTAAGACACTAATGGACCAAGAAGAAGAAAAATTCATGGAAGGAGTGGATGGGAATAATGAAAATAATAACCATGTTCAAGCTTCTCTTTCATCTCCCCCCATCATAGAGCAGGTAATTGAGTACAGTGAGTTACCGTAGTCAGAGAGTGCAGGGGCATTGATAGTGCATAACCATGAGCAACCAATAATTAAGGATGTCAGCATGGGCATAGCATAAAAGAACAAATAAAGGCCAACTCTAGGGATAACTCAGGTGGAAAAGAGAAAAAAATAGTAGCTTTCAAGGAGTGGATAGAAAATCAAATAAGGAATTGATAGTAGTTCAAGAAGACAAACTGATCACTGGAGGATCGGTGAGGCCAATATATTTTTATTGCTCTCAAGGTAACCGATGATTATACAATCATGGAATGTTAGGGGTTTAAACAGTAGAACCCATAAATCTGTTGTTTGAAGACTCTTAGAAAAATGTAAAACAATTTTTTTGCTTATCCAGGAGATAAAAATGTCATTAGATCTTATGTGTAAAACAATTAATAGACTTTGGAGGGGTGTTGGTCATATGGAAGTGGATGCCCAAGGGGCCTCAGGGGGATAGTTACTATTTGGAACTTTCTTGAATGGACTACAATAGAACATATAGCTTGGAGGTGTGTTCTCACATCACATTTTAGAAATAATGTCACAGATGAACATGTTTTAATCACAAATTTTTATGGGGCTCAAAACCTAGATGGTCAGATGCATCAATGGAAATTTGTGCATAACATGAGAGTCTCAAGGGAAGAGTTAGACTGGATTATTGTTGGGTATTTTAATGCTAAATTATCCTCTAGAGATCAGGAAGGGGAAACCCTAATTTTGGACCTAGGGGATTGATAGCATTACACTTGGTGGATATTAAATGCCCTAGAACCAACTATACTTGGACTAATAAGAGGAGGGAGCCACATAGCAAGAAGGTGAAGTTAGACCATTTTTTGGTTTCAAAGGAGGCATTTTTAAAATGGAATATAAAATTTCATATTTTGGAGGGTCATGTTTCAGATCACTTTCCAATTTTGTTGGAAGGAGGGATCAAGAGAGTGCAGCATCACAAACCATTTAAATTTGAAAAATTTTGGTTACAAAAATAGAAACTTCGAAAGAAGATTCCACAGTGGTGGGAATAATGTCACCAAAAATATGGGACAACAATGTTTAAATTCCACAAACAACTTCATTATGTCAAAGATCAACTGAAACAATGGAGGTGAGCTAACAAGACAAAATTCTAGGTCCAAAGAGCTCCATTGGTGGCCATATGGGATGAGGTTCAAAAATACTTTAGGGAAGGAACAATTACAGAGCAGCTCAAAGAAGAGGATGATGCATTGCGTAAAGTGATTTAGGACATTGACAACTAAGATGAGACCTACTGTAAATAGAGAGCAAGAACCACTTGGTTATTAGAAGGTGATAAAAATACCAAATTTTTCCATCAGAATGCTTGTGCTAGGAGATAGATGAAAAACATGGAAGCTCTTCAATATGAGAACGGACACTCCTTTGATACAATTCCAGGTATTCATTTCCATTCAATTGATTATTTTTATAAACTATTTAAGGAAAGTATGGTGCAATATGAAGAGGCTCAAAAAGAAGTTATTGTTGTCATATCCTCTATTACATTTGAAGAAGAAAATCAAGGTCTACTTAAACCCGTTGATAGAGAGTAATTGGAGAATGTAGTCTTTGAAATGAGCACCGAAAAAACACTAGGTCCAAATGGCTTTCCAATTGAGTTTTTTAAGGCCTTCTAGGTTAACTTGGAAGAGGATGTAATGGATGTTATAGAGGATTCCAAAGGTAGTAAAAGAATGTTTAAATCATTAAATCATACTTTCATTACCTTAATTCACAAAGGGGAGGAGGGGGTACATATTTCATATTATAGACCTATTGCCTTATGCAATGTCATATATAAAATAATCACAAAGGTAATGAATGAGTGGCTAAAACATCTTCTACATCGCATTATCTCCTTAAAGCAAGGAGGTTTTGTAGAGGGTAGGTAGATCTTGTATGGTGTGGTTCTAGCTCAGGAGGCAATCCATTCAATGCAAACATCTGGTAATAGAGGAATGCTCATAAAATTAGATATATCAAAGGCTTATGATAGGGTGGAGTGGAGCTTCTTGTCAAATATTATGGCAACCTTTGGTTTCTCTTAGGATTGGATAGAATGGGTCATGAGTTATGTTTCTACTCTGACATACTTAGTGTTAATCAAGGATCTTCCCTCACAACCATTTGGAGATACTCGAGGCCTTCATCAAGGATATCCTTGCTCTCCCTATCTTTTTCTCATATTATCTGAAGGATTGGGTAGACTCATCTTGAGGAGAAGACAACAAGGTTTGCTAATAGGTATCAAGGTGGGTGAGGAAGTTTTGACACACCTAAAATTTGTGGATGACACATGATTGGTGGGAGTGGCCAGCTTTAGGGAAGCAATAATGATTAGAGATACACTTAATGTCTATCGTAGTGCTACAAACCAAGTCATCAATGATAAAAAATCCAAAGTGGTATTTTTCAATCTTGATCAAAGGCTTCAGGACAAAATTTTAGAGATCTTGGGATTCACAATGACTTGTCTCCTAGTGGTATACTTGGGGGTTCCCTTGCATTTTAAAAAACTAAAAATAGATATCTGGAGGAATATTTTGGACTGTATCAAGGATAAAATTAATCATTGGTATCACAAATGGTTAAGTTATGGGGGTAGATTAACTTTTTTACATTCAGTCATTCAGGCCATGCCAATTTATAAATTTTCTATCCTTGCTGCCCCACATACCATATGAAAAGAGTTGGACAAGATGGCTAGAAAATTTTTATGGGAAGGAGTACAAGGAGAGAGGAAATGGGCCTTAGTAGGTTGGGATAAAATAATCCAGACCAAGGTAAAATGAGGTTTGGGACTAAGAAGATCAAAGTTAAATAATAAAGCTTTGGTTGGAAAGCTTTACTAGAGGTGGATTTCCCAACCAACTTCTTTATTTAGTAGAATCTTAACTAGTAAATATTTGGGACAGGTAAACCCAAATGAAGTGGGTCGTTTCCCTTTGGATGGTAATGGATCCTTATTGTGGTATGCTCTCTAGTTAGGATCTTAGGTAGTAAAAGATGGATTATTTTGGAAAGTGGGGAGAGGGGAGAAGGCACGATTTTGAATAGATTCATGGGATCAATACCCACCTATCATTGTTGAATTTTCTAAACTGTAACCAATAAAAACAACCATAGAAACCAAGGGGTGGGTCCAAATTGAAATTTATTTCAACACTAGTCAGCTGGGGTATTATAAGTTTAAGCAGTTTAAGAAGTTGGATGAGTGGCCAATTTCAATCCCTCCGGATTTGACACCCATCATGACTAAAATCTTGGCAAAAATATTTCTCAAAGGTAGAGATGAGGAGGATGAATTAGCTTAGGGCTATGGGAGCCTTGGTGTCTACACAGTGAAGGATGGATATGATAAGATCCTTCCAAAGCCTCCTCGTCATACATATCAGGTTGAGGATTGGAGAAATATTTGATAGTCCAAGGGTTGGCTGAAAGTAAACTTTTTTTCTTGGCAGTTCATGCATAATGTAATTATTACTTTTGATAATCTCATATGTAGGGGAATCATTGGTACATATCAATGTGTTTTATGCTACAAGAGTGAGGAAACAACTGATCACTTGATGTTTGAGTGCCCATTCACGTGCTAGATTTGTGAGAGATGGTCTTTATATTATAAAATTCAAGTTAATGGTGATTTGAATCAGATTAATATTTTGGAAATATGGAAGAGGGGTAGATTTAAATCTAAATGTCTTTGTATTGGTTGGGAGCTTGGATTAAAATTCATTTGGTGGCAAGTGTGGTTGGATAGAAACGCCATAATTTTTAGAGAAACTTTTTCTTCTTTAGATGGAGTTTGGAAGGTCATTTGGAGCAAAGTCACAAAAATTGTGGCAGTCTATGCTAAAGAGGAAACTCATGTTGTTACTAGGATAATGGAGAAGGAAGTTGAAGTGTAAGAGGGGCATGAAATAGCTAGTTGGAAACCACCCCCATAAGGTTGGATTAAAATTAATATTGATGGAGATGCAAAAGGTAATCTGGGTAGAGCTATAATTGGAGTGGTTTTCTGAAATCATGTTGGAAAAATGCTCTATTGGGAACTACAAGGCTTGGGAAGAGCCATAAACAATGAAGCAGAAGACTTAGCTATCAAATATGCTTCTATTTGGGCAGTAAAACAAGGTCACAGGAGGATAATCCTAGAATCAGAATCTCAAATAATGGTTGGAGCTCTAGATTACATGAGGAACTTTTCTTTGAAAACATGGAGGTTGAGGATTCTTGTCACTCAAATTAAGGAATTATGGAGGGAATTAGATGATGTGATTCCAGTTTATGTGAGTAGAGATCTAAATAAAGTGGTAGAATTCCTGGCTAATACGGGTACGGAGAAGGAGGTAGGGGTTGAGTGGCACAGTGATATGGCTATTGAGGATGAGATTATTAGGCAGGTTGGTGAGCAAATACAGTGCTTAGCTAATTTGGATAACCATTCCAAAAATATTATTTAGGATATTTGTGCTTCAATGTAGATCTTCTTTTATAGTTGTAAACATGTGAACAGTCATTGTAGAAATATGGTTTAAGAGATTTGGCTCTAATGCAAATCTTCTTTTATTGTTGTAAACATGTTTTCTCTTTGGCTAAGACTGGGAAAAGTCTCATCCCAACTTGTAAATGATCTTTGTTTTAATACAAATTTTTTCAAATTATTTTTCAAAAAAAAAAATCTCTAAAGATGAAATTCAAAGGAATAAGATATGAATATCTTCATCCATGATAAAAATTTTACCCTTATCTAAATTGAACTTCAACAAAAATTGAAATACTTCTTATTCCACTTACTAGGATTCTAAGATAGAAGAATACCCAATATAAAAATAAATTGATAATCCTATCATTTTGTAGACACCAAAACAACACCAATCCAATTATGTGACTGCAAACACTGATCGAGTTGACACACACAACCCCCAAGGCAGCCCCCAGAGGTTAAATAGTGGTCCTAACCACTATCACAATAGTTTTGGAAGGTTAGAGGTCAATTTGGCACCTTTCAAGCACTCTGCTCCATACTCGTTCCACCCAGGGATGATTACAAATTGGTACTCGTTCCACCCAGGGACGATTAGCAGTATTCACTCCAGTGTGGGGCGAATAGTAGGTTTGACTGGAAAAAGGTCAAATATCGACAAATGGCAACCCAGATCCACCACTTAACTCCTCCTTAATTGCATGGGAGTGCGAGTGAGCATTTTGGAGTGTTAGAGGCAGTTACAGAGGTAGTCATGGAGCCCTTAATCAAGGAGGAATCTTCTCCCCTCCTAGAAAGGCATGATTGCCAAGTGGCACCTCTGCATGCTCATACATAGAGACCATTGAGTCTAGAAAATGGTGAGTCTTCTCACCCCAAAATATGGATAGAGAAGGAGCATTTTGAGCAATGAAGTGCTGCCATTTTACATACTCACTTTTGATTGTGCCTTTCACATTCTTGATCTCTCTTTTGGAAGGGAGGTCATTGGGTGGTTATTGGAAGCGCAATCCGGACCCCAAACCAAAAATTTGGCCATAGTATAACATCCAAATTTACTGTAAACACCCCACAAGAGGTTTTGGACCCATCCCAAGTGTATTGGTGCCGAAATCAGGCCTCAAACGACGGGCATCCTGCCCCCAGGCGCCCCCCACACTACTGCAGTCCTAATCACCCCACCCCGAAGCGATTAGAAATTTGTAGTATATTTTAGTTCTATTATTTTTGCATTTTATTCTAGGTTTCTTAGATAGGCTTGCATTCAAATTTCATGTAATTCTGAGTAGTTTTGATCATGCTTTTGTTATTTCTCGCTTTCGCTAACATGTAGGTAGCATCATCAAATTACCGGCAATAGAGGCCAAATTGGCAAAATCTGAGCTTCTGGGTCTTTCCAGAATACCCCATTTTACCTAACACCAAACTTTGTAGGTGATTTGGAGCCTCCCAAATGGGACATTTGGTACAGTGCTTTCTAACATATTGTTACAGGTCTAATCATCCCACCTCGGAGCGATTAGAAATCCATGGTGAATTTTTTGACTGTTCTTTTTGCAGTGCCTTCCCGATGATGTTTTCATGCCTCTATAATTTTTTTAGCTCATTTGGATCTCTTTTAGTTATCGTTTTATTTATTCTTTGCATGCACTAATCTTAGGCTTGGGGATTGCATATTTCATTTCATCTGCACGTGCTACTAATTATTTTATGTTTTATTGAATGCATGATCTCGATGTCAGAGGAGCATAAAAGAATCAAATATCCTTTCATGCAAGTTGCGGCAATTTTTGGCCCGCCCATTTTACATGTGGGCATGCGGAAGAAGGCATACCACCCATGGTGTAACGAAACCTTATTTGATGCTCCTAGCCCTTGAAAATGGAGGAGACATGTTGTAATCAATATTTTAAAGAAAACTAATAAAAAGGGTTGTATTCCATATTTGCTTTCTATCTGGTTTTGATTCGTTTATGTTTCTCTCATTTCATGCATTTTCAATTCATAGGATTTAGCGTTATCTTTGGCTTCTCTTGCATCGTACTTGGTGTTTCATTTTCACTTCCATATCCTCGTGCTTTTAGAGGTGATCACGGTGGGACCCTGTCCTCTATTTTTGATATCAAACTTTTGATCAAAAATTGCTTGTTTTTTCTTGCAGGTACCAAGTTTTCAAATGCTAGACTGATGTTCGTTCCAGTCTGTGACGAATACAAAGCTAGAATTTGTCTTACCCAGGGACGAATGGACATTCAACCCACCCTGTGAATAATACAATTCTGTTATTCATCCCACCCAAGGATGAATAGCTCTCTATGCAGTTTCAGGGCAGAAAATCAGAGCCATCCAATTTGGGCAGAGAAGAGGTAGGGGTCCTAAACACCTTCTGTCATTTTATGCTTTCTATTTTCTGGTTATTTGCTTACATAGGAGAGTTTTTAATGCTTGTTTTATTCATTTATGCAAATTAAAAAGAACCCCACACACCACGTGGTAATTTAAACAAGGAGTTGGTAGTAAAACCCCAACCCTTGATCAAAACCAACGGTGGATTTCATCACCACCTTGGCTTGAATTTTTGCATCCATAACCCCAATCACTGTGGTTGCTAGACGTAAATCCTGATGAAATCTAATCGAGTGTAGCTGGGGTGATTCCCAATGCATTAGGATAAGTCTTCTACGGTAGGTGTCAAAAACAATGTGATCCCACTTTTGTACTGCCTATGTTACACATACCATTCTGCTCTGGCATACCAATAGTTTCCCTCACGTAAGGGCGGGTATATTGGGAGGTTTGGTATAATGGCCTGGTAGTGGTATATCGAAGGGGCAACCATTTTGGGAGACACAAGAGACATCATATTGCATATACAAAAACACGTTCTTTACAAAGCTTTCAAAACAAAAATCAAAACACACTAAACTAGATTTAGGGCACACTTTTAATCTATAAATGAGATAATCACTTCTTTGATTGTGTGGCTCCTGTTTGTTTAGTGTAGCATAAAAAAAATCATAAAAAAGATAAAAAAAAAAACCCTACATAGATTGTAGAGAGACACCACCATGGTGTACACTCGTAGCCAAGCCCAATCATGGGCAGGAGCTGTGAAGAGTGTACAAGGGGGCACAAGTCACCTTCACTATTGTCCCAATGACTTGGTCATACCACCTTGGTGGCCTGACCCACAAGATAGTCCACATCGTGCCATTTTATAATGGTACTATAGAGGCACTCCTTCGAGGGGCACTCCCATCCAACATAGACCCTTTCAGGAGGAGTCCCTACACATGGAACTCAATATAAATGGGAAGGCTCCATTATATGCTCGGTATGAGTGGCCACCATGCAATGAAGCACTAGAACAACATAGGGTCCATGAGGAGAGGCCACATGATTATGTCATCCCTCCTTTACCCCCCATCACTGTTAGGAATAATAAGCCAAATCTAGAGCACAAGGCTCTTCAGACAGGGCGAGCCAACTTTGCTCGCCCATTTCACATATATGAAAGGAAGCACGAGGAAGACTATCACATTCCTCAAGAGCAATACACAGCATGGGAGCAATGCGCCTCCACACCTGCTATCTACTAGAATCACCTACTGAGGCTAGAACCTTGGTAAATGTTGCCAATCTCGATAGAGGAAAGTGACCTATAAAGATCTTAGATCATCACAATCGAGATAAACACATAGGAGAGGCATATAGGCCCCCTAGACCTAAGACGACAGAAAAAATTGACTTGGAATTTGCCAAACATGCCGCCCGCCAAGCACAAATCACACAGCTTGAGCAAGACCAACAACAGTTGGAGCACATGTATCACCTTAACAAAGAGCACATTCGACTTCAAACAGATGAGCTGCTCCATAACACTATGCCTAAGAGGGTTCCAACCCCTCATACCCAAAGAGCAAAACTATATGAGAGGTGCAACCCCTTGGTGCGAGACAGGTCCCCATGACCTTACCAAGTGTTGCCTCCGAGACCTCCTAGACCTGAGCAGGAGACCACTCCCAGGAACAATGATGGGCACCCTCCACAAGGACCCACCCATGTTTATAGGTCTCACCCAAAAACTCCTCAAGAAGCCTATGAGGAGTTTGAGCAAGAATAAGAGCAGACCGAAATGCCCTACCAAGGTAGAGGGGGTGCTATCCGGCCACCCCTCCATAGGCCTCAAGTTTCCCACAACCCACAACGAGAACTAACCAAGGAGGAAGAGATCAAATCTTTCGATGCATATAAATCATTGCTAGAGCGCTTAGATTCTATGGAGACCAAGACTTTTGGGCCCCAAAATCCCACTTTATGCCAAATATATAGTCACCCAGTGCATCTATCAATGCCAGCACCCCCATACCCTGAACACTTCAAGCTGCCCCAGTTGGCAATATTTAGAGGTGAGGAGGATACCCAAGAGCACATGACTAGATTATTGAGACAATGCTTTGGAATTCAAGACAATGATGCTTTGCTGCTACAAACATTTATAACCATGTTCGTAGGCCCTACCTCGGATTGGTTCACTCAATTGCCAAAGCAAAACATTAGTAACTTAGATCAGCTAGTGGACACGTTCCTCGAACGCTTTGCCTTCAACACCAAGAAGAAGGCGTCACTAAGCGACCTAGCCAGCCTCAAGCAGTATGAGGAAGAAACCATGGTAGCCTATGGGAATTGATGGAGGACATTGCTTTCAAAGCTACCCTACCTCCCTCCTATGGCCGACCTTACCCAAATGTTCTCAAAGAGTTGTTTGAGATCGATCTCTGTGCTATTGTAGCTGCAGCAATATGCCACTTTAGAGGAAGCTCTGGTGCAAGCCAGAATCATTGAGGAGATCAAGATTTAGGATGGCGAGATTGCCAAGCCAAAGAAGAAAGAATGGTCTAAAAATGCCAAGATAGGGACCACACAACCGAAACCCGTCATGGTCAATCAGGTTGCTATAAACATACCTAATCCTGTACAAGCAACACAGCCCCCAAAGGTTAACTATAAGGTGGTCCCTCTTGAAAGTTATGAAAGAGAAAACCATCGACAAGATCAAAATCAGTAGCATCACCCTAGGCAACAATTTACACCCTTCACAGAGTCTAAAGACTCCTTGTTTGACCATTTGACTATGGTAAACTTGATGAACCTTCCAAAGATTTGACCTATAGACCCCAACATGCCAAAACCCAAAGGTTATAGGGAAGACTTGTACTGTAAGTTTCATCGACATAAGGGACATGACCTCTATGCGTGTTGGAAGTTTAAAAGCTTTGTGCAAGACCTAATCGACAACAAGATGCTAGTGGTGGATAATCTAGTAGTGCCAAACAACCAACATATGGAGGTCTTCAAAGACCCCCTACCTGCCCACGATGCATAGGCAAAGACCCTACAAGTCAATGAAGTGACACAAAATTACCCCATGTAGGGGTATGTAGGGATGATTAGTATAGTGACTTGAAACAAGAGGTACCCAAGCACAGCGACGCCCACGACAACTACAAGAGAGGTGCCAAAAACATCACAACCACAACAGCACCCTATGCAACCTTGAAATGCTTTCCCCAACTACCATTAATCATCTCAGAAGCCTACAGGGAAAGGTCACGTCAATCAAGCGCTTCATAGCACAACTATATGACAAGTGTTGACCCATGAATAAATTATTGCACAAGGGGGTAGCATTTCATTGGGATGACAAGTGCTAGTCAGACTTCGATGATATTAAAAAATACTTGGCTTCACCGCCAGTATTGGCACCACCTAGACCAGGAGTACCATTCTACTTATACATCTCATCTACTGAGGTGGCACTAGGCACCATGCTAGCCCAAAAAAATGAACTACATAAATAACAGGCTACTTACTATCTTAGTCGCACCCTCGTAAGTTATGAACTTAACTATGCATACGTTGAGAAGCTCTGCTTGGCAATGGTGTTTGCTACCAAAATGCTATGCCATTACATGTTGAGCAACATGATGTATGTTGTGTCTAAGGAGAATCCATTGTGGTACATGATGAGTCGTACTTATCATAGTAGCTGCACGACGAAATGGATCATGTTGTTGATGGAGTTTGACATCGAGTTCATTGGACAGAAATCCATCAAAGGTCAATTCATCTTCGATCAACTAGCAAAGGCTCCTCTCAAATATGATTAGCCTCTGACCATAGAGCTACCTGATGATGGGGTCTTCCATGTCTCAAAATCGCCAGATTCTGATGAGCCTGAGTCACAGGCCGACATAACCCTATTTTTTGATGGTTCTAAATGTGAGCAAGGGGGTGGCACGAGAATTGTATTATTCACACCACAAGGGGCTCCAATGCCTCTATCATTTAAATTATATTTCTCATGCACCAACAATAATGCTGAATACGAAGCCTTGCTCAAAGGTCTTCAGACAACAATCGCCATGAACATCAAAAAATTGAACATCTTTGGTGATTCGCTATTAATTATCAACCAATTCAAAGGTATTCCAATGTAAATGCCCAGTTTTGTAGGCCTACAAAGCCCTTGTGGACAAATTCCTAGAAAATCTTGAATGATACGACATCGAGCCACTCCCTCAGTCATCGAATTATTTTGCGGACACTATGGCCTCCTTGGGGTCACTAATCCCATAAGAAATTTTTGGTTATATGACAACCATTCAAATCAAAACACTATCGCAATCCGTGATGGAGCGTGCAAGCTCTGACATAATGCCAGGAATCCACCTGATCCAGATTGAACCATCCCCAAACAAGTTCTCTTGAATACATGATTTTTTGAATCATGCCAACTGGGGGTCCTTGTTCTCCCCTACTCCCATTAATAGCAACACAACGCTATTCTTACAAGTTCTTTCTCGCTCAGCTTTTGCTAGGGATGACCTTCAAGAGGGATTGGTTGTTCATGTTGTCGAGGTTTTTGATCAGTAGGATTGGTACACGCCCATACGAGATTACCTCAAGTTAGGTAACCTCCCACTTGGATTGATGCATGTCGCAAAACAATCATTCAAGTAGAAAGCAGAAAAACATGTCTTGTTAGGAAAAATTTTGTACCGTCATAGCTATGAAGGAATTCTCCTTCGTTGTTTGGACCAGTAGGAGTCCACTTATGTGATCACCCAAGCGCACGATGGTACATGCAGTGGCCACTTCAGTGGTATGGCCATCGTAAAGCGCATTCTTTGCATGGGCTATTATTGGCCATCTTTAGAGCGATATTGTTGTGCATATGTAAGGAAGTGCATGAAGTGTCAACACCATGCCAATTTGACACACGTACCTTCTCAGGCCTTGTAGCTGATCCAATTGGCTTGGCCATTTTTGTAGTGGGGCTTAGATCTAATCAAAAAGATCTCCCCTACATCATCAGGTCATCACACGTTCATCATAACGGCCACAGAGTACTTTACCAAGTGGGTGGAAGCAATTTCGCTTACCTCTATGACTGGACCCCGCATTGTGGAGTTCATTTTACATAACATCATATGTCATTTTGGTATTCCATCCAAGATCATCTCAGATAATGGGATGTCATTTAAGAACAAAGACGTGCGTTCTTTGACCACAAAGTACAAAATTTAGCACAGTTTTTTGACACCCTATTATCCGTAGGCAAATGGGCAAGCAGAGGCGTCAAACAAAACGCTAGTCACCATCCTAAAAAAGACAGTCGTAGATAGTCATAAGGATTGGCACATTCAAATCCCACTTGCTATATGGGCTTATCACACTAGCATCAAGACACCCACTAGGGTAACTCCATTTTTGTTGGTGTATGGCTCTAAGGCAGTCATGCCTCTAGAGTTAGAAATACCTTCCCTACACATATCAATGCAAGAGTTCATCAATGATGAAACTGCACAACAGGCCCGGTTAGACCAACTTACGTTGCTCGACGAATGACGTGTTAATGCTCTCGAGCATTTCTGTATCTATCAAGAGCAACTTAAGAAAGCATACAACATGAAGGTTCACCTGAGGGACTTTCAGGTTGGTGACTTGGTCTTGAAAGAGAACCAACATAATTCTAATTTTTTGCCCCATCTAAGGGACAAGTTTGTGGCAAACTAGTTAGGTCCTTATGTGATTGACAGTAAAATAGGACCTGGAACATACCGACTCGCCTCTCTTGATGGAATCAAGGAACTAGAACCCTTGAACATCAATCATTTGAGGCCATTCCATATCTAAGAGAGCCATAGCCCAAACCAAAAGCTCCAAGGATTCCCACAATCGCTTGGTCAAACCCCCCCCAAAATACCCCAAAGGTGTCCATAAACCCTTTGGTCAAACCAAAAGCTCCAAGGATTCCCACAATTGCTTGGTCAACCCCCAAAAGCTCCAAGGATTCCCACAATCGCTTGGTCAACCCCTAAACGTCCCAAAGGTACCCATAATCCCTTTGGTCAAACCAAAAGCTCCAAGGATTCCCATAATCGCTTGGTCAACCTCTAAACGCCCCAAAGGTACCCATAATCCCTTTGGTCAAACCAAAAGCCCCAAGGATTCTCACAATTGCTTGGTCACCCAAAAATTCCCCAAAGGTGCCCACAAGCCCTTTGGTAAAACCAAATGCCCCAAAGGTACCCATAATCCCTTTTGTCAAACCAAAAGCTCCAAGGATTCCCACAATTTCTTGGTCAACCCCTAAATGCCCCACAGTTATCTGTAATACCTTTGGTCAAACCAAAAGCTCCAAGGATTCCCACAATCGCTTGGTCAACCTCTAAACGCCCCAAAGGTACCCATAATCCCTTTGGTCAAACCAAAAGCCCCAAGGATTCTCACAATCGCTTGGTCACCCAAAAACACCCCAAAGGTGCCCACAAGCCCTTTGGTCAAACCAAACGCCCCAAATGTACCCATCATCCCTTTGGTCAAACCAAAAGACCCAAGGATTCTCACAATCGCTTGGTCACCCAAAAATGCCCGAAAACACCCGAAAGGTGCCCACAAGACCTTTGGTCAAACCAAACGCCCCAAAGGTACCCATAATCCCTTTGGTCAAACCAAAAGCTCCAAGGGCTCCCACAATCGCTTGGTCAAAAATAAGAAAATTCAAAAACAATAAAATCATCAAAAATAACAAAAATTTGCATCTCATTTCCATGCATACTCAAAATCATCACAACAATAAAGAACTCTTTTTACATATCATATTCATACTCACAAAAATCAATCCATCAAAAACACAAAAATAATAGCTGCATTAAGCATCACATCCATACATTACATATTTGTTGGTCATATAGGTCAAAGGCACCATAGACTGTAATTACTCGGAAAATCCATCATTTTCCACATTTATCCACTCTATAAATAGTCCATAAAAAATAAACGCCATCCACAGTTTCACCATATCATGCATCAGTTGTCTTCTAATGTATCTAGAGTTTTCGTCATTCAGTTGTTTTTAGATTTCTAGCCAAATATTGTACAAATTCAGATAGATTTTACGAAGGTAGATTTCTACTTGGACCACCCCTTGTTGCGTAGCATCCCAACACAAGCTAAAACACACATAAATATTCCCAAGTCGTGTGAACGAAATATGAAACTTGCACAACAATCCAAGATACCATCTAGTGAAAAGGTTATCTTGCTCATCCCCCTGTGCAAATGACACCAAAAATGCTGAGAGTTGGCAAAATGACAAGCATCTTCCCTACCCAATTCCCCAAGAATCCCAAGTTCTCAAAACGTTGCAAAATTTGCAAAAGTTAAAACTCCAAAATTTGACATCACAACCAAAGTGCATACATCAAAAAGTAGATACAATAGTGATTCTCATCACTCAATATTCAAATACCTTGCTCAAAAGAAAAAAACAAAAATAAAAAGTGATTTTTATCACTATAGAAGAGCAAGTATCCCAATACAATTGAATAAAAGAAGGGAGTTGAACTTGAATCCCTAGAACTCTCAGCATTCAGAAGGTCATGAGGTAAACCTTAGTATCGGTTTGGTGGATAACCTATCGGTTACTGGTGGAAAACCTCTCGTATTACGATATATCTATCACATTAAATTGTGTGCAGATCAATGTTTGCATGTGGATGAGCTAGCTTATGGTATCCTAGATAGCACCGCAGATTAATCTGACTAAATATAAAAAAGGAGTGAGTGGAGCTAATTAGGTGATCCTCAGTACAAGTTTGGTTGACAACCTATCTGGCACTAGCAGTATCCTGACAAATACCACATAAACGAACTCAATTGCACACACAGGGATGTGAAATAACTTGGTCAAAGACACATCGGATTCATACATTGTTCAAAAGTCTTGTAAGATAAAAGTATAGTCATGGTCAGTTAGTTAAAACATCTAAAAACAACATGTATACATGAAAATTCATTTACCACAACAATCGCCTAGGACAAAAAGCCATAAGTTCTAAACAGTCTATGGTGCCACCACCAAAATTCACAAATTCAATTCATCCATTCCATTTGCATATCATATAAATTAGAAACATTAGCATTCATCGCAACATATCCATACATAATGTAAAATAACATGCATCAAACATCAGTCACTGTGCATAAAATCAAATCACAACACGTGTATAAACAAAATAAATTCATCTATATATATATATATATATATATATATATATATATATATATATATATATATATATCATCAAAAATGCCCGCATGATAGAATAAATGGTCCTTTGACCTCACAAAAAGGTAAAAGCTCAAAAACCCCCAAGCCTAGGGCGTCGACCACCATGATCATGAAGGATCAATGCGACGGGAACTACCCCCCATGGTGTGGGTCCTATGGGACCCCTCAGTGGCGGCTTCTGCTAGCCCTCGCATCATACCTACTAGCGCCTCCCTTATCTAGTAGCCTGCATCGATAGGATGCTAACTGCTCAGTATGGCTCCCTCTCATGCGGTGCGATGATCCGCCTCCACTAACCGTAGGGATCTGCCCATCGAGGCAGATAATCTTTGCCTCTAGCTCAAATCGATGCCAAATCAAGTCCATCTCTCGCTGACAAACCATCACCAAGTTCTCGTCATGTTGTGCCAGCTGCGTCTACAGGAGAACCATCTCCCACATAGCATTTGTATCCCCATCCCACCGATGGTACATAGCGAATGCATTCTCTCTCTTCTTTAGCTATGTCCGTAGGATATCCCTCTCCTACAGTGCATCCCTGAGCTCCTCGTCCCATCTTCAGAGTAGCCCCTCCAATCTTGCAATCTCAACGCACAACCCTGCCTTTGTATCCTTCAAGAAATCCCGAGGTATCAAAATCTTCCTCATGGCAGCCTGATCCGGATCCCACTACTCTAGGACGTCCTACATCTCTGGCTACTCTCAAACCCCAAAATCCTCACCTACCTCATTGTTAAGATCCTGCTATAAAATAAACTCAAATAACACACTCTCACACAATTGCTTGGAAATAACTCACATAAACATCACATTAATATAACAGAAATTTGCATAAAGAACAATCTCACAATAGGATTGAATCGCAGGCCTCTTCGAGGGGGCAACCTCCTTCAATACTTCATTAATTTTGCAAAAGATGGTTACATTGGTGCCCTTTCGGGTATTTAAGGAGTTTCCTTCCAAGGTTGGCTTACATGCAAAATGCCACCTGGATTACATGCATAATGCCACCCGAATTACATGCATAGTGCCACTTTGAATTACATGCACAATGCCACCCGAATTACATGCACAATGCCACTCGAATTACATGCACAATGCCACACGAATTACATGCACAATGCCACCTATCTACCATGTGTTACATAAAAAGGGTGCCATTTGTCATAGGCACTACCTAAGCTAAAACTTAGAACATTACAAAATATTAATCATGGGTACTACCCACGTTCACTAGGAATTATTACATCAAGGAAGTTATTACATTAAGGGTTAGGATGAGATCCTAACATGCCCTTATCCTTGAAGAAGCTTTGTCCTCAAAGCTAAAAATGAGGAAACTATTGCTGGAGTTGATGGAGAGACTCCCATGTAGCATCCTCAAAGTTGAAGTCCAAGCCACCGAACCAGACCTCTGTGATGGTACGGTTGCGAGTTCGACGATATAGCAGCTGATTTGGTGCAAGTAAGATGGAGCCTTCTTCATCCAATTCGGGAAGTGTTGATGGAACCTGTACCTTGGAGCTGCCCGAAATGTAGGAGGGAGGCGTGAGTGGAGGGTGCCCGTACTCTGCCTCTGGTGGCGGTATGATAGGAAGTGTTGTACCACCATTCGGCCAAGGAAAGCCATTTTTCCCAATGAGTAGGATGATCGGAGGCAAGCAGCGAAGGTAGGTTTCCAAGCACTTATTAACAACCTCTCGTTTGACCATCTCGTTTGCGGATGGTAGGCTAAACACATTGTGAGCTGAGTTCCCTGCAACTTAAACAACTCTTGCCAAAAATTGCTAGTAAGGCTGGGATCACGATCAGATACAATGGAGGTTGGCATGCCATGAAGGCGAAATATGGAGTCAACGAAAATTTGGGCAATAGTGAATGCTGTGTAAGGATGGGTTAGGGCACAAAAGTGAGCATACTTTGAAATGCGGTCCACTACCACAAAAATAACAGACTTGTCTCCATATTTAGGTAGCCCTTCTATGAAATCCATAGAGATGTCAGTCCACACCTGATCCGGTATCGGCAAGGGTGGAAGAGTGCCCGAAGAGTGCAATGTTTCTCTTTTCATCCTTTGACCTGTGTCGCAGTCTACCACAAAAGAGCGAATGTCCTGTTTCGTACCTTTCCAAAATAAGGTGCGCTTGAGTCACTCATAAGGTGGTCTGATATTGGGAGGTGTACTATTCGGCAATAATGGAATGGCATGGTCGTGAGAGCGATGCAGTGGTAGTGTGATGGGTTCTGAAAAGATGGCCTCATGTTTGTGGAGAATCTGTTGCATGTCTTGTGGGATTTCACCCATTGGAGATGTGGATGGCTGGATGGAGAATAGTTGTGCAATGACCCCACGTGATGATTTCTTTAGCAATTTCTCCACGTCGTTTGAACTGATAATTTGAGGTGTTCCTATCAGGGAGCCCTTGATGATGTGTGTTTGTCTGTTCTGGAAGAACTGCATCCAAAGTTTAGCAAAGTTCCAACTGATAGTGCCCAACGTACTCAACCATTGGCATCCCAAAATAATATCACATCCACCCAAATGGAGGGCAAACATGTCCGGCTTGAGTTCATAGTCCCCTATCTTGATTTTAACATTGCGACACTTTCCTTTACAAGATAAGGTTCCCCCATTGGCTACCATGACCTCAAAGGAATTACAATTGTGGATATAGCAATTTTCCCGTTGAGCAACTCTAGGGTCAATGAAGTTGTGCGTGCTTCCCGAATCCAAAAGGATGGAAATACGTTGGCCCTTGAAACATCCTGTAACCTTCATGGTTTGAGGAGTAGTAATGCCTGCAAGGGCATGGATTGTAATTGATGTCTCAGGTTCCTGTTTCCCTTCTTCTTGTGGAGGAGGTGTTTCTGGAGGGTCCTCATCCTCATCACTCTCGTCAACGGTATCAGGTTCTCCAACATCTATCAAGAACAATTTTTTGTGTGCACACTTATGCCCCTTGAAAAAATTTTCATCACAATTGTAGCATAATCCTTGGGCATGATGTGCATCCATATCTTCGGTGGTGAGGCGCTTGGGTGCAGCAGGTTTATTATCATCTGGGTGTTGGGCTCTCGGGGGAAATGAAGGTCTATTTTGAGGAAACTTTGATGGGCATCTTTGGGCAGAGAGTTTAGATTCGTCCAGACGGGCCAAACTGATAGCTTCCATCATAGTTCGTGGTTTCAACATTTTGACTTCTGCTTGGAGTTCCATCTTCAACCCACTGATATAACAACTCTGGAAGAACCCTTCACTCAATCCTCTTGTTCGATTGGCCAATTTTTCAAATTGAGCTTGGTACTCTCGAACTGACCCTATTTGTTGTAGTTTGGATAAGGCTCTTGTGAAGTCCTCAAACTCACTAGGACCAAATAGAGTGAGTATTTGGGATTCAAAATCCTCCCAAGAGAGATTTGGGTAGGTAAGATGCAACCATTGAAACCAGTGTAGAGCCTCAGATTCCAAGTTAAAGGAAGCCATCTGGACTCGATGAAATACTGGTACATTATGAAGTTGAAAGAATTGGTCAACCCGACATAGCCACCCATCAACATCCTTCCCACTGAATTTGGGAAAGTCCAACTTGGGCACTCTAAAGGGTGTATCATGGTCACGATTCCTTGTAGAACTCTCAGCTTGGTATTCTGATTTGGGTGGTTCTCTTCTCAGTTTGTTGTCCACTTCACCAATGCTTCTTCTAAGCGATTGCTAGTGGCCTCATGCTCTAGGCGAAGACCTTGGACTTCTTCCCTTATGGAGTGAAAATCCGAGTTCAAGTTCTCAATGGATTTTGTTAGGGACTCCAAGTGTTCTAGTTCTTTCTGGTGTCCACGGGTACCCTGGGCCATTTTTTGACCTTTTGTGACCAGTTACTAAAAATAGAATTGAATTTTTTTGACTTACTATTTTTAGTAAGTGCCCAAAAAAGTGCTTGGGTGCTATATATCAAAATTATCAACAGGAGGAGGTGGTCACAATGAGCTATATCTCTCAACACTACTTTTTGGCACCCCAGACGTTTTTTTTTTTTTTTTTATCTCCTGTTTTGCTGAGTCTAACGGTGTTTACAGATTCTGATTCTGAGCTACTGAGCAAAAGTTGGGTACTGGAGCACTATCTAAAACTGGTCGTGTTTCACACTCAAGATTCTCTGTATTTTGCAGGTGACTGATATGACAGTTTCGTTTCGACTCAAGACCGTGAATTCTCGCCCCGACCGTGCCGACCTCTCCGACTCGACCGACTCGATCGTGGATCGCCATCAGAATTTCATCATTACTCTCCATACTTTCAAAATAAGTGTCACCCTCATGGCTTATCCCGAATGCATGTCCCTTCTGTTATTTTTTTGGTAGAGGACTCCTTTCTCATATGCTCACTTTTGAAATGCAGGTTTACGAACGAGGGTGTTTGGATTCTTATTTTTATTTTTATTTTTGCGTTTTTTATAGGTTGCAATTTTAACAGAACCATGGAATGCTAAGTATAGGAGTATGTACCACCCATAGGCCCTATAATATACCAACAGTGACGAACAATAGTGCTCGAACCAATATTTCAGGCCACTACTCAAGGAGGATTCCACACATACCCTTGAGCACACTACCTACCTCTCTGACAATACGGGAGGGTAATCGTTCAGGATGTTGTGTCCCATAGACTATGAGTAATACAAGGACGAAGAGCTTCCTAATGGCTAAAAGTTTGTTTAATCCTAGATGGTCTCCCGATATACTCGAAGATACGTGGGAGCTCAAGTCCGTGCGCCAGTTCTGTCTAAGGCCTGGGTATTGGAGCCTGATCGCCCCTCACTTCACTAGATGCTTTATGGGCTATCTAGCTTAGCCAATAACGACAGATCCTTCGTGATATTTTAAAACCCTCGGTACAGGGTTTCTACCTACTCAACTAACAATATATTTTTTTGTTTTTGGTCTGGAAAAAAAACACTATATTTTTTTTGGATTTTTTTTTTTTTTTTTTTAATAAGGAAAAACGGAATGGAAAAAACACATAGAATTTATACCTAACAAGCGGATTGGATGGCAAGAATCATTGCAGTTGCAGCAGAACTTGGCCCTGGAAAGCGCTCTTATACCACTTGTTAAGATCCTGCTATAAAATAAACTCAAATAACACACTCTCACACAATTGCTTGGAAATAACTCATATAAACATCACATTAATATAACAGAAATTTGCATAAATAACAATCTCACAATAGGACTGAATCGCAGGCCTCTTCGAGGGGGCAACCTCCTTCAATACTTCATTAATTTTGCAAAAGATGGTTACATTGGTGCCCTTTCGGGTATTTAAGGAGTTTCCTTCCAAGGTTGGCTTACATGCAAAATGCCACCTGGATTACATGCATAATGCCACTCGAATTACATGCATAGTGCCACTTTGAATTACATGCACAATGCCACCCGAATTACATGCACAATGCCACTCGAATTACATGCACAATGCCACATGAATTACATGCACAATGCCACCTATCTACCATGTGTTACATAAAAAGGGTGCCATTTGTCATAGGCACTACCCAAGCTAAAACTTAGAAAATTACAAAATATTAATCATGGATACTACCCACGTTCACTAGGAATTATTACATCAAGGAAGTTATTACATTAAGGGTTAGGATGAGATCCTAACACTCATCAACCTCCACCATGTCTGCATCATCCAGTGGAGCCCCCCAACCCTCTCGTGGTGCCTCTACGCCCTCCCCGCCTACTGTTGCCACCTCTGGACCCCATAGAGGCCCCTCGCCTTGCCATCGTTGTAATGTCCACCACTAATTGTACTCAGCAGTAATCTCGATGTCATCCATGTTCGAGATTTCAATCATTGTATCTGAATCCTCATCGAGTGGCTCAATGACCATCCAGTCCAATGTCCTCTCATTGCACTGACACTGATAGATCAAGGGCTCCCCAAGCAATCCCTGGTGCACCCCAAATTGTCACATCACCAGGCCATACAAGAGTAACTCCTACTTGGTCTCTTTCTGCCCGATCAGCCACCTCCACCTTTGAACCCATCGAAGCCACTCTCCAGCCTCAAGCCAAACTGGACAATCCAGGTATGACCGCAAAACTACCTCCCCAAGAGCAAGCCATAAGAAAGCATCAGCGTAGTTCCCCATGACACCTTCCCACTACTGACTGTGCCCTCGCTCCTCTGATTGGTGCCACAATGGCCCATACCCCATCTCTCTGTCTACCATCTCTACTCGAGTCATCCACGGTAACCCCATCGGCCTCTCCACAGCTATGTGCTTCTAATCCCAACACTACAATAGGTAACTGCATCCAATACCCTTCCACATCTAGTAGTGGACCTTGTACAACTCATCATAGAGCTGTGCCAGTAGTGTCTGACCCCATATCATAATCAGGGGCTCTGTGGTCGGACACTCCAACCAGAAGACCACCTCCAGCAGGTTCCACGGGAACCTCGCACCCAAAGAATCGAGCAGTAGCATGTTGGAAATGAGGCTCATCAATAATGCGTGCCTCACTCCCAACAGGCCCCTCTCTAGCCACCATCGTACCAAAATACCACCAATCTAGCAGTCGCCCTCTACCATCTCCACTAGGCTATCCACACCCAACTCCTCCCCATGCCCGAAGCATCGCGTTAGTATAGTTTTCCGTTGATCACATGGCATCATCCCGATCGATAGCCCGTCTATCAAAATCCACAAAATCTGATAGACATCCTCCAAAGTCACTATCATATCCTCTGTTGGGAGATGGAAGGTATTGGTGTGGGGATCCCATAGGTTGATCAATGTGGTCAGGTACGCCCGATCCCCCACCATCGGCTCTAGCCGCGTCACATGCTTGAGCCCAAGGGCGTCAAGCCATTCCCAATCCGCCAAAGTCAACGCCCCCTAGGTGTCAGAGAACACCGTCGGCTGATGGTACCGGCTCTTAACCACCTGAAAAACAAAAACAACAAAAACATTAAAACCATGATAAATTGTACAACAATAACATGAATATACAACAATGCATAAAAAAAATGTATAGCTAAAAACAGAAAAAAAGAGTAGAAACAAGTTTAAATTAAAAAAAAAAAAAACACATTTGTCAATCCTAGGGTTTTTAACTCTAACGTTCAACTGATAAATAAAAACAAAACAAAAAAATTCAAAAAAACATTTGTCAGTCTTAGGGTTTTTAACTCTAAAGTTCAACTGATAAATAAACACAAAAACAATTTCAAATTAAAAAAAAAAATGTTTGTCAGTACCTAGGGTTTTTAACTCTAACATTCAACTGATAAATAAAAACAAAACAAAAAAAATTCAACAAAAAAAAAAACATTTGTCAGTCTTAGGTTTTTTAATTTTCAAGTCTACAACTGACAGATCAAAAAACAAAAACAATTTCAAATTCAAAAAAAAAATGTTTGTCAGTACCTAGGGTTTTTAACTCTACGTTTAAACTGATAAATAAAAACAACAACAAATTCAAAAATAGTTTGCCAGTACTTAGGGTTTTTAACTCTACATTTAAACTGATAAATAAAAACACAAAAATAATCAAAATCACAATAACAATTTTTCGTTAACCTCGGGTTTATAACTGAAGTTCACAAATTAAAACTCAGAATAAAAATAATTTTTCTAAAGCTAGGGTTTTTCTCTAAGTTTAACCTAGGGTTTTAGTTTAAAAACAAAACAACAAAAAGGAACGCATTTAAATCTAGGGTTTTTTTAAAAATGAAAATACAAAAATTTAAATTAAAACAATTTTTCTAAGCTAGGGTTTTGCTCTCAGTTTACCCTAGGGTTTTAGTTTTAAAACAATAAAAACATCGCATTTAAACCTAGGGTTTCTTATAACCTTAACAAAAATACAAACAAAAAATAAAAAAACATTTCTTTTTAGCCTAGGGTTTTACCTTAGTTTAAACGAAAAAACAAATGGCAAAATAAATTATGATTTTTTAACTATAAAACAAAACACAAGCTAACTAAGCGAAGAGGAGCACTTATTGGTCTCACTTCGGCTCCACCACTCGATCCAGTTCGTGAACTCATGGTGTCGAGAAAAATTCGACAGTGCTTCGCTTCACAGACTCGACCTCCTCCTCCTTAGAGCTCCAAATCGCAAGAAAAATCGAATGCAAATGAGCCCAAACCCTAGTTTTGGCCCTTAAATAAGATTTTAGGCCTGTAATAATTCCACCCTAGGATGATTACCAAACTGATATTCATCCCACCCAGGGATGATTACAGAGCAAAAATTGCAAAAACTGCACCAAAATGCACAAAAACAAGCAATAAAATTGTCCAATAAGAGTGCTTTTGCACTTGACATTTCAGGCATGTAAAATAGACGTCGGGGTCATAAATCCTCAATATACTATTCCCTAAGAAGGCTACCATAGCCGGACTGCTCCACGGGAGGACGAATTTTCGAGAATTTCATCCCCAAATGGCATCCCAAAAAGGGTCCAAACCCACCCAAAAATAGCAATAACATTGTCGAGCAAGGCGCCTTTGCACCTCTGCATTTCGGGCATGCAAAATAGATGTCGGGGTCACAAATCCTCACTATCTTATTCCCTAATAAGTTTACCATAGCCGGATCGCTCAACGGGAGGACGGATTATCAAGAATTTCATCCCCAAATGACATCCCAAAAAGGGTCCAAACCCACCCAAAAATAACAATAACATTTCCGAACAAGGTGCCTTTGTGCCTCTGCTTCTTGGCATGCAAAATAGATGTCGGGGTCACAAATCCTCACTATCCTACTCCCTAAGAAGGCTACCATAGCTGGACCGCTCCATGGGAGGACGGATTGTCGAGAATTTCATCCCCAATCGGTGTCCCAAAAAGGGTTAACACCCACCCCAAAATAGGTCAAAATGTTGGGAAACTGCTCAAGCGTTAAACGGAAAACAACTGAAAGGCACCCTTACACAAGTCATCTTGGGTCAAGCGACTCGTCGCTTTTCTCATGTTGGTCATTCCCTCATCGATTCGTCGCTTGAGGGGGTAGTCACACTTAGTCACCAATCAACAAATACACACCCAATCAAGGAATTGGCACGCATTCAAAGAATCATTGACAAAGATAATCATGCCCCTGCTTGGGGTAGCAAACAAGCAATAATCACAAGCTGATCAAACAACTTGGCATTCGTAAATCATGAAATCAAGGTTCCCACAGATGAAAGGTTGCACCCTTTGCCTATTCATGACTGATCATTGTCCAAGATCAAGTAACACCTCATCAAAAAAGGTTAACACTTGAATTAAGTTCCTTAGCTCGTCAGAAGCAAGGATTCAAGAATACGTGCCCTTTCCATACTTGGGGCATCAAAAGTTGGTTAGGTTACTGAGAAACCCTAATCATTAGTGCTTTCGTTATCTATTTTTGTTCAGCACTGTGCCACGCACAGCGCTTCCCAAAAAGGGGCATCTATAGACACCAAAACAACACCAATCCGATTATGTGACTACAAAAATTGATCGAGTTGACACACACAGCCCCCAGGGCAGCCCCTAGAGGTTAAATAGTGGTCCTAACCACTCTCACAACAGTTTTGGAAGGTTAGAGGTCAATTTGGCACCTTTCAAGCACTCTGCTCCATACTCGTTCCACCCAGGGACGATTACAAACTGGTACTCGTTCCACCCAAGGATGATTAGCAGTATTCGCTCCAGGGTGGGGCGAATAGTAGGTTTAACTAGAAAAAGGTCAAATCTTGACAAATGGTAGCCCAAATCCACCACTTAACTCCTCCTTCATTGCATGGGAGTGCGAGTGAGCGTTTTGGAGCGCTAGAGGTAGTTACAGAGGTAGTCATGGAGCCCTTAATCAGGGAGGAATCTTCTCCCCTCCTAGAAAGGCATGATTGCCAAGTGGTGCCTCCGCATGCTCATACACAGAGACCGTCAGGTCTATAAAATGGTGAGTCTTCACCCCAAAATATGGATAGAGGAGCATTTTGAGCAACGAAGTGCTGTCATTTTACATACTCACTTTTGATTGTGCCTTTCACATTATTGATCTCTCTTTTGGAAGGGAGGTCATTGGGTGGCTATTGGAAGCGCAATCCGAACCCCAAACCCAAAATTTGGCCATTGTATCCCACCCAAATTTTTCGACAACACCCCACAAGAGGTTTTGGACCCACACCAAGTGGATTGGTGCCAAAATAAAGCCCCAAACGATTGGTGCCAAAATAAATCCCCAATCTACTATAGATTTATAGTAGATTTCAGTTCTGTTCTTTTTGCATTTTATTCTAATTTTCTTAGATAGGCTTACATTCAAATTTCATGTAATTCTGAGCAGTTTTGATCATGCTTTTGTTATTTCTTGCTTTCGCTAACATGCAGGTAGCATCATCAAATTCCTGGTGATAAAGGTCAAATTGACAAAATCTGACCTTCTAGGTCTTTCCAAAATACCCCATTTTACCTAACCCCCAACTTTGTAGGTGATTTGGAGCCTCTCGGATGGGACATTTGGGACAGTGATTTCTAACGTATTGTTGCAGGTCTAATCGTCCCACCCCGAAGCAATTAGAAATCCGTGGCAAGTTTTCTAACTGTTCTTTTTGCAATGCCTTCTCGGTGATGTTTTCATGCCTTTGTCAAGTTTTCAGCTCATTTGGATCTCTTTTTTATCATTTTATTTATTCTTTGCATGCACTAATCTTAGGCTTGGGGATTGCATGTTTCATTTCATCTACAGGTTCTACTGATTGTTTTTTGTTTTCTTGAACATGGGATATTGACACCGGAGGAGCAGCAAAGAATCAAATATCCTTTCATGCAAGCGGTGACAATGTTTGGCCTGCCCATTTTACATGTGGGCACGCGGAAGAAGGCATACCACCCATGGTGTAACGAAACCTTATTTGACGCTCCTAGCCCTTGAAAATGGAGGAGAGGTGTTGTAACCGAGCTTTTAAAGCAAACTAATAAAAATGGATGTATTCCATATTTGCTTTCTGTCTGGTTTTGATTCGTTTATTTTTAAAACATATTCTAATGTCGTCAATGGCCATTTATCTCAAGTTCCACATATGAATTGACCAGCCTTAAGTCACATTTTATGCTTAGAACATGCCCATGTCAAGTCTCCTTGTAAGACATTCACCTTCTTAAATTTGTAAAGATGAAATAAAAATATAAAACAAATTATTATTTTCATCCCACACAAATGTTTCACCTTCTAAACAAAAATGTAAGACCAATAAAATATTTCATATTTTATTTATGTCTAGCATTTAAATTTTTATAGATAAAAGTAAAGAAGAAACTTTTCAGATTTTGATGGCATCCTTTTAATTATAACCAATCATATCAAATAAATCATTTCAGTTAAATTGGCAAGACAACCCACCATTATAACCAACAATGTTGAGAAACTAATTTGTTTTTTTTAATGATGTTAGAACTATATCAATTTGAAACAAAATCATTATATCATGTTACATGCCATTTAGTTTGTTTTTACACTAATTTAATGGTAATTGTTTTGAATGTTATGTCATTTATGATGCCTCAAAATATTACAATATTAAACCCCATATTAAACCATTACTCTATGCATATGGTGTGACATGTGGGCATTATCATGTGCAACTTATCAATCCTATAAATCATGGTCATGTGAATGTTGATGACCATCCAAGAGGCTGAGAAAATATTACATTTATTTTTTCTCAATTTCACATTTGAATTAATTAGAGCTAGCTCACCTTTAAACTTTAAAAAAACTTATTAAATCCATCAAATCAAATTTATGTCATCTATATGTTATTTATAGGTAGACTTATCCTTTAAATAAGAGTTTTGTCAATATACTTTGAAAATCCATTAAATAATTTAAATCTCTCCTATTCTTATATGAATTTAAATAAATAAAAATGAGTCTTTCATTAAACATCCCCCATTTTGATATGAATTTAAATTAATAAAAATAGATACTGCTCTTTTATTGTCATGAATCTTCACATAAATATTATGAATAAATTTAAAAATTTTAACTAAAATATTATTTACACTTTTTTATTCTAAATTTTTAATTAAATTTTTATAATTTGTTTTTTAATATATGTATATATATATATATATTCTGTAATAGCATTGAAATGGACCTCGTTCATACTACATTATCATCATAGTGGTATTAAAATAAGTTAGCTATTTATTTATTTCATAAAAGAAGGGTTTTTGAAAGGCTTCCCGAACCTTTTACAAAGGGTTTTGGGAGGGTCCCTCACCCTTTCAAAATATATTTGATGAACACCAAAAAAAAAACATACATAAGACTAATTTTCTTAAGGAATACCGACCAAGCATTCTGCAAGAGAATCCAACATCTCAGATTTTAAGGATCCTTCAATCTTACCTTTTTCAATTTGAAATTTAAAATTAAGAATCCTGCAATCTTACGTTTTTCAATTTGAAATTTAAAATTAAGGATCCTACAATCTTACCTTTTTTAATTTTAAATTAAAACCCAACATTAAATCTTAGGAGCACTCAAATATTTAAAATTTAAAATTTTCCACCCACTAGGAGATCCAAGCCACGAAACCCAACACCTACCCAAAATAGGACTCTCCAAAATAGGACTCCTTTATCCCAAACCTAAAGAACCTACAATCTCATTTAAATCTAATTTAAAAATTAAAAAAAAATGAAAATGAGCGCTTAGGAAAGAAAAATTGTTTAATCACTAGGAGGGCTCGAAGAAGACCACAGAGAAAAAAAGAATCATCCCACCAAAAATGGGAGGTCTGATTAAGCAGTTGAAAAACATATGCCCAACAAGCGCACACACATTTGCTTGAAACTATTGCTAAAAACAGAATTCTGCCTCAAGGGAGAAGAATCTGTTAAACCTAGAAACCTATTTTGAGTCCAAAATATTGAATCAGCAAGCAAAATAAAGAATTACTATGACAAAATTAAAGCCCGCAGGTGAAACATCCAAAATGAATCTGCTCCCAATACACAGAAGGAAGTATCACGCTCAAAACCATCCATGGGAGCTAAAACTGACCGTCAGTCGTAAATATCTTTGTTTGGATCTAAGTTGACATCCAACAGCTTGTTGGTGTGCTTGCAACTGATAGCAAGATCTACAACTCTCACCCTAGTCACACAGCACTCCCAACACCTGACCATTCACCAATCTAACCAAGATAATTCCAAATCATGGTTCAAAAATTTGTAGCTATAACCAATGGATTCAACACTGCAACCAAAAGAAGCCATAAAAAAAACTTAACGTTTCAAACTGGCCACTAGAGAGATATTTTGCATTTTCAATTTTATAGTAGGGTCATAGGGTTTTGAGAGGAACCCAAAACTTTAGTAGGTTTTTAAATGAACCCATATTTTTATAGCTAGTTCCACAAACAATATTCATTCATTTTTTTGAGGAGGACAACAAGGTTTTGAAAGGAACCCAAAACTTTCAATAAGATTTTGATAGGGATGCAAAACCTAAAAATTAGTCTAGCCTTCCAGCCAACAACACACCCAGCTACTGCAACTCCTTTAGCTGCCTCAACCTTCTACCCAACCCCTATTGCGGTTCCTTCAACTGACCCAGAGAACTCCACAACCTAAAAAAAATAATACCAGCAAATCTTCCAATATTACTGCTAGTCGTAGCAGATCCATCAATTGATCTAGACATCCCAGCCCCCCAACTGTGGATCCAACAGATCCAGTCTTCCTTCCTCTAGACTACAGACTTACAGTAAATGCAAGAACATATACCAAAGTTATTCTCCGCCCAAAAGGACATTCACCAAACTGCATAGCCATTGATTTCAAAAATCCAAAGTCGAGCCAAACGCAGGGCCAACAAGTTACTCCTTTGACAAGAAAGATGAATAATCTAAACGATAGAGTTATTACCATTAAATTAAATTTTTTCTTTGAAAATTGAAATTTCACAATCCCCTCATACCATGTTTGAACTTAAATTTCTTAAATAAAAACCCAAAAACATACCACTATAATATCCCTCACAAAATTTATATAAGTTTTTACTTTCTCAAAAGTATGTTTTTTACCTGCGTGATTTAGAATATATCTTGAGTGTTATTTTTATTTTTTACTTTTTAAATAGGTTACAAGTATTGTCTTGTCGTATAATTGAAAAATCAACATCTATTCGATTTTGCTTTTTTGTTTTTAATTACAAAATGGTTAGCACAACAATTTTAACTGAATCCTGTTTTTTAAATTAATCTGCCTTTCGGATGAAGTCAATCAAAAATCCATTCGTCCTTTTAGATGGCCATATTCTAACTACTATAATATATTATATATGTAGTTCATTTCTGATTTTTAACTCGAATTAATAAAATAAAAACCGTCTTTTCAAACTTTCCAGCTAAGACTCCGTGAACTGTTTGAAAGTACCAAGAAGCAGCGTGGTTGACAGATTCAAAAACACCTTTGAGAGTTGCAATTTAAATAATAAATGCTTGTAACGTCAACTCGAATTAATAAAACAAAAACCGTATTTTCAAACTTTCCAGCTAAGACTTCGTGAACTGTTTGAAAGTACGAAGAAGCGCGTGGGTTGACAATTCAAAAACACGGTTGAGAGTTGCAAATTAAATAATAAATGCTTGTAACGCCAAGCAACTCTCGTGTATCTAAATTTATGTGTCTAACTTAATTTTGGTTAAGGTAATAAAGTAGATAATGTTAATATTCGGCCACTAACAACTAGACAAAATGAGCACCTTGCAAATTAAATAATAAATGCTTGTAACGCCAAGCAACTCTCGTGTATCTAAATTTATGTGTCTAACTTAATTTTGGTTAAGGTAATAAAGTAGATAATGTTAATATTCGGCCACTAACAACTAGACAAAATGAGCACCTTACTCGTTTCAATCTCTATTGGGTTTGCTGTGTAAACTTGTATTGAATGAGAAGCTCCCCAGGACTTTCATATAGCCATAGTTTGAAAGTATACTCATTCATTTATAGTACTTTCTTTATCAAAGAAATAAAATTGGCAACTAGAGTAGGGTTAAAAGTTTCATATTTTTTTAAATTAAAAATTATTAGTAAGAATTTTGTAAAATAGTAATTTTATATTATAAACGTAATATAATCTAGCTATTTTTAAATGTTAAATATTTTAAAATATTTTGAGAATTTGTTTATGGTATCAATGTTATTGTATGAGATTTTATTGGAACTTTGATACTTTGGGTTAGAGTAGTATTGAGATAGGTGATGTGCTTGGAAGTTTTATCGGTGCACCTATTTTTAAGAAAATAATTTATCTTAAGGATTAAAAAAAATTATAATATTTTTTTTACAACGGAATTAAAGAAATGGTTTCTAATTAAAGTTGAGAACGAGCTATTTAATTGGGTTAATCAATATTTGTTATTGGATGGTAGAGTTGAAAGTGTAATTTGTCTATTGGCTAAGGTCAACATTATATGATGTAATCTTGTATTGGTTTACATGTAATCACTATACAAATATGTTTAATAATTTATTGTATTACATAATTATGTAAGCCCTATGGGTTATGGTTAACCTTGTTATGGTCAAACCCACCATACAACTTGTAATTAACCTAAATATTTCTTGTTATATTAGTATAAGATAAACTTGTTTATGTAGAGCTTATTGGGACAACACATTGGTAAAAACTTTGGGCTCACATTGCAGAGACCCAAGTTCGAATCACGAGGAGGATGGATTCTGTTTGTTTTCCCAACTATAAACTTTGACTATTAAAGTGTCTTTAATTTTTTTTTTATGTAGTTAGGGTTCTGGTATTGGTGTAAATACCCCCACCACTCCAACCATTGAATTGAAGTATTTTCATCCTTATATATAGATGATATAATGATTATTCATAGTGCGTACAAGTTCTCATTATCTATATATTTCTTTCATATTTTTGACACTTTTTGTATAATATTTGAGTGGATGGATGTTCCTATTTGCTTTTGGATATGAGTTTGAATTTCATCATGGTATTAGAGTGGGTATGGATAAATATCACTTGGTCATGTAGAAATATGATCTCGAGCCTTCAATCCTCTTATATCCTTTAAGACAAATTACTCTTCAAAACCTCATAAGTATATTTGACATAAGAGGCAAAGGGAAGAGTGGATACCTTTATCCACGACTCTTCATTAATTCTTCTATCTATTTCAATGAACACATGTCTTCTCCATTACCTTCTACATTATCAATAAGGAGGAAATTTCTTTAGATCTATAGAACTTGACCTACTTAATTGTCAGTGAGGATGATTTTGTTTCACATCTATAGGATTTGCTTTTTCCATGTAGAGCAACTTTTCTAAATTCAAATTTGTGCATAGATGATTTGAATTTGAATTACAAAATTTGAATTCATGTGGGCCATTTTGGCATCTTTATGTGTCATCTAGCATGATAGCCTTCTTTATGGAGAAGGTATTCATGATGTATCATGAAGAAGGGGTACTAGTGTGGCTAAGTTAGTATGCTTAAGTTGCTTGGAGGATTATGGTTGCAAGTTCAAACCAAAAGCATTTTCTTTTGTATTCCATATTCAAAGAGGAAATTCAAATCTAATGCTTTGGTATCTTTTAGCAACTATGGTGCATTGACAAACTGATCAATGGATTCTTTCTATATGCATTTTTGGAAGTCATGGTTGCAAAATAAATTCCCTCTTATATTATAAAGTAGAGCTCTCAATAGTTAGGGTGAATGGTTGTATTCAAGAAATGATCTCAACATGTTTGTAATATTTCCATGGTAGTTATCTAGAGGTGTTAAAAGCATCGAGTTGTATGTTTGGTTCCTTATTTTTTTTGCCAATGGTTTGAGGGGTACATTCATTATTTTTATGAGATGTGTATTTTGAGTATAAAAGAAAGCACTAGATTTTTGGTTAGCACAATCACTTTATACCTTGAAAATATTCAATTCTCCTTAGGCATATTTACTTTATTTGATAGATAACATGGATGTTTTGGGTGACATGGTAATTTATGTGGCCCCCTTGTGTGCCACCAAATTGATCCGATTTTTATTTATACAAAATTAGTCAATCCAAACCAGATATATGTTGAAATGTCATTGGCTATCAATGTGTAGTCGTGAATAGCTAGAAAAATATCAATGATATTCATCAATGAATTAGTGGATGCCAAGTGGTAGGTGTAGGGTAGATATAGTGGCTCTAGGTTTGATTGATTAATTTTTAGTATTTTGATAGATATGAGGAAAATATTAGCAAAATAATTGTTTTGTGTTCTTGTTTTTTAAATTATATGATATTTTGATCTCTTTGTATTGATGACATCAATTTAAGCATATACTACATCATTGGGGGTCAAGTTATGCATGATATACCTCAAATATTATTGCTCAATTTTGAAAGGGAAAATTTATAGTGTGATGTATAATCAAAATCTTTTGTATATTTATGAGAGATACAATTAGATTTTTGACAATCATAATAGCTATTAAATATTTTAAATTACTGGAGCAATGTTCTTGGGTTAATGCACTGCTTGGGGATCCCCTATATTTTTCTCTTCCCCTCAACGAAGTTTGGCATATTTTTCGTCTTAGTATTTTATATCATCTCTGGAAAACAAGAAATAATATTATCTTTGGGAGACAGGAGACTTCTACCTCCTTCTCTGTTGCTGCTAGATATGCTCTCTTCTATGATTGTTGGTTATAGATCCTTACTCAGGTGGAGAAAGTTCAGGTGGAGTTGCACTATCTTAGATCACTTCTGGATCATTGGGCTAATGCACCTTGCTCTGTTAGCTGACTTCCTTCCAAAAACCATGTGTCCAGAACTTGTGGCTTCTCTCATACAGGCTCACCTTCAGCTCGTTCTTGCAGTGGTCGAAGAGATCATTTATCTGCTCCAACTTCTTAGCATCATTGGTCTCCACTGTAGTCCAATTCCGCACCTCTAGTGGATGGGATGTTCGCTTGATTCCAATTGATCCAGTAACTGCCTACAGTTGTCCCTGTTTTGTCTTCTTTTCTTTACTCAGTAACTGCATACAGTTGTCCCTGTTTTGAGTTGATTCATGTGATCCTATAATTTTTTTTGGGTGTGTTCCACGGGGTGTGTTAATTCCACCCAACATTTTTGTATGAAAGTGATTATTTCCAATTAATATAAGGTCCTTTCATTCAAAAAAAAAAAAAAAAAATTAAATGAATACTAAAAAAGAATTTAGAATATGTTATAGTCAATCCTTCACCCTCCTTTGGGTTATTGATTCATCTTATGTATAAAGATCTAATCCTTCATGATATTTTATTTTTTATATTATTTTTCGATATGCTTTAGACATTTGGAATAAAACTTCTCATAAATAGGTTCATGCAAATCCTCTTTCAATGATGGAAATCATGTGGCCCAAGAGCAAGTCAAATTTCTAATGAAGGTGATGTACATTGTAAAAGGAAAAGTTATTCTTTAAAGACGTGCTTTATGCAACTATATAATGTTCAAATAGAATTTAGAAGGAACTAATATTAGCTTCTCTTACTCATACGGAGTCATAGTAGATGTGTTATTTGTGTTTGTGTAAAGGTATCTAATATTAGTAGTGGTGCCTTTAGTATAGCCTAATGAGATTTTTGTGTAGAGGTATCCTTCCATATTTCTAGATGATGAGGGGTTTGGTTAGCCCTTCCTCAAGTATAGAGACCCTAATGTATTCTCTATTTGGCCCCTTAATTTAGATTTTGAGGAGGTGTTGAAAGTGTAATTTGACTTATGACTAAGGCTGATATTATGTGGCATAATATTATATATGTATATGAGCAACAAATATACATATGTATTTAATTTATTGTATCATTTATTTATATAATCTCTATGAGCCATGATTAACCTTGGTATGGTTAAACCCACTTTGAAATTAACCTAGAGCCTTCCTTTTATATATTAACCTAGAGCCTTCTTTTTATATTGGCTTAGGTTAAACTTGCTTATGTAACTAGGTTTTTTGGGTATAGATATTCACTATTTGTCCATCCATTGTATTGGAATGTTGTGATCCTTATCTAAAAATAATACAATGATTATGTATGGTGCCTATGGTTCCCACTATCTATATTTCTTATTTATCCTTTTTATACTTTTTGTATAAGATTTTAGGGAATGAATTACTTCTATTCATTTTTGGAAATAGGTGTGAATTCCATCAAGCATGATTCAAGTGGTGGAAATGTTTTTGATCGATTCTTATGATTTTTATTCTTCATGATGGTTACTAACAAAATGCCAATACCTTTAATTTACTAAGTTGGTTAGGGGTTTTTATTGAAGAAAATAAGTTGGTATTCTAAGAGTTGCTATCCATTGGGTGTAATGCACTTAACCATGAAAAAATGTTGGATTAGGGATTATAGATCCTTGGGTTCAAGGTATCAATAAAATATCAAAATGAGTAGCTAAATGTCTTTTGAAGAATGAACCTTGGAAGCACCTTATGTGTTTGAGAGTTGAGTTTGCTACATATCATGATGCTTTGGCAAGTGTTCCTACTTTTGATAAGGATTTAAATTAATGGTATTTCAATTTTAAGAGATCCTTGCTAGTCAAAGTATTGTATAAAGCCTAAAAAATTTCCTCTTTGTTGCTAAAATAGGATAAATTTTCCCTTGTAATTGGGTTGAAATTCCCCACTTTCTCGTTATGGTATAGGAATTTTATTTTACTTCACAATAAGCCTTTGGCTATTGAAACACACTCTAGAGGCAAAATGCTTATCAAAAAAAGTATTCCAAAGGTTATTAATATTTGAGATTTTGTCTTATTTTGTTCTAAATTTTCTACCATATTAATTTGTAACAAGTTTATGAAGTAGAAGTGACCTAAAGGAAACAAGACTTGTACCCCACATATAAAAATATTTTATAGATCTTTATTATTGTTTGTTTTTGTTGTTTCCTCTGGTTTGAATAATAATAATAAATGGATGGTTTTTTCATTGAAAACAATTGAATATTGCTTAGTTGTAGAGTTTGAAAACCTAGTTCCTCCATGGTCAATAAATGTTTTGCATAGAGGATTATAAATTTAGATTATTCCTTATAATATTTTGTTAGCCAAATTAGCTCTTATGGACAATAAGTGTGGCATTTATTAAAAATGTAATGCACCAACTCAACATTACCATTTGTAATTAATTAATATAAAATCCATGTCAAACTCATTGTCACATATTTTATAAACTAAATAAATAAATTATATTTTAATATTTCATTTAAAATTTATACTTTAACAAATAGAAGCCAATGCCACTAAACTAATTATTGATGTTGAATAATAGAAATATAATATTTTTAATAGGATTCAATTTTTGAGCAAAAAGTCAAAATTTTAAAATATTTTAATATCAATGCATAAAATAAGATACCAACAAAACTTTTGGGTTTCGTAAGAATTAATGTATGCAAAAGATAATTAGGTTGGTAATTAATCCATTGAACCCTAAAATCATTGACATGAAAAGTTTTAGATTATGTGGGTAATTATGTCTAATGAATTAAAATTATGAATGATGATTCAATGACATCATAAACAAGAAAATATAATCATGACTATGCAGTTCTAAGGTATTTTAAATATTGAAGATGTTGATGAGTTAAGGATCCTCTACAACTACTTGTTGCTCACATTGCATTTAATCAAAATATATGGAGTTTCATACACTTCTATATTAAATTCCTATTAGGTTTATTTTTATTGTTTCTTGACTAGTATTTCCATTTATAATTAACAAAATCATAGAGGGCTTTATGGGACTTCATGATTTTTCTCTGCAAAATTTTTCACAAGTAATTTTTTTTTTCTATTATATGTGTTCACTTAATTATGAATAAAATCTCAAATGAAGAATTTCATCCTATCTTTTTGCAATATATTTTTTCTTTTTCGTTTTGTCTCATAGATCCTATAGTATTTTTGGGAACAAAAATAAAATATTCTATTCATTTGTTACTTTCTACTATGTACATGAACGTTTCAAATTTATTACTATGGTTATATTTTACTAATAAACATGAATATAATTTGGAACTTGATTCATTTCATGTTGTGTGGGGAGTATGATTAGAGAGGAATAAGAGAATTTTTAGAAGGGGAAAAAAGGTCAACACTGAGAAGTTTTGGAAGTATCACCTATTTTTAGAGGAGAATGCTAAATATATCATGTACCCTAACAAACCAGAGAATACTAAGAGATTATGATTTCTAAGGCATGGAATTTGGAACCCACTAGTGGTGGAGAGGTAAATGCTCAGGCTAGAATTGAAGTTAACTTTTGATGGGGCCTCCAGAGATAACCTAGGTAAGGTAGAAGCATGAGCTATTTTGAGGGATAATCGGGGTAGTTTTATGGGGGCAACCTAACAGTTTTGGGGGATTACAACTAGTCATAAATCTAAAGTTAATGCTTTACATATTGGTGTAGAGATAGCTAAGGATCTAGGTGCTAAAAAAGTTATTATTGAAGGAGACTCAAATATTATCAATATTTTGAAAAAGAAGGGAGAATCTAATTATAAAATTGATTACATTGTGCAAGATATTAAAGAGATTTTAAAGCATTTTGATGAAGTTGATTTTGTTCATGTCTTTAGAGAAGGTAATAAAGCAACAGAATAGCTAGTGAACTTTGGTGCCATTATAAAAAAGAGGATAGAAGATGGGTCCCTTAGGGGTGGTTCAATAGGACTTAGAAAATATCAAGAGGGAGGACTACATCTAATTGAGATCCATGGTGGATATTGTTTGTCTTGCATCCATGGTATTTTTGGCTACTTTCCCTTGACAACTTTACAACTGATAGGCTGATTTTGTGATGTACAAGGGTTCAAGCCCTTTCAAAATCCTATTTTTACCCTACTCAAAAAATAAATAAACAGGGAAAGAACTATATCAAACTTCTCTTTGATAAGATAAACGTTTTGTGATTTTGAAACCTCCTAAAATTTTAATGGTATCAATGTAATGCATGCTTTCTACATGATTTTAAACCTGATATATTCTTATAATTAGAATATATATCCACTATACAATAGAGTGTATGCAATTTTTAGCTAATAATCTCACATTCAACCCAATTGCGAAGGATATTTAGATTTTGCTTCCTGTGTAGGAATCGTCAATTTCATCAATTCCATTGATATTGGCTTTGCATCCACCGACATATCTCCTCGCTGCCTCTAAGATAACACATGGTGATATTGGCTCTGCATCCAAAAACATATCCTCGTTACCTACTAAGATAACACACGTGTATTCGCCTTTTTAAGGGTTGATTGTTCTTATCAGCGAGGATCTTTAATCTTTGGAACACTTTTTTCATTGTAACTTTTTTTATTGAATATAATTATTGGTTTCAATAAAAAAAACTATAAAATCATTCACATTGTGTGTGAAACAAGCCCACCTTCGAGGTTCTTTCAAACATATAATTTTTTAGGTCTAAGATGCAAACAAGTTGAAAGACGACAACCCTTAACGTATGTTTAAAAATTAGAGGCCAATTTTTCATTCTGCGACTGCAAATGTATCCTTCGTACCTCATCTGTCTTGTCAATCAATTTCTCACAATTTCGAAGAACAAACACAAAATAAACAATAGAGTTACTTCTAGCCATGAAGTAATTATATATGATCTGTGCAGCGTAAAAATGATCTGAAGTAAAACATAAAATCGAAAGAAAAACTCGATAATGGTGCACTTCGTGCTACTCGAGGCAATAAAGAACCAGAGAGAGTATGCATAGCGTTTACCTTACATGATTCTTTAGTTAATAAGATTAAGAGGTATCTGTATCATCCTAATTATCTTATTAAGAGGGGCTTTGTTCTACGCTGAAGCTAAGCTTAGCTTATCTTAAAATAATCAAACTAGGGGTTATCTCGATTATGAGAAGTCACTAAAATATAATTCCCTCATATCTAGAAGAGTTATTTCGCGCCACCACTACAGGAAGCGACTCTCAGTTCATTGGAGCATTTTGTTTTTTGTCACATGTAATCTGTCTCCCACCTGTAATCCTATGGCATATGACTTGGCATGTTTAAGCACATAGTTTTTCTTTATACAGTTGCCGCAGTCAAGGGCATATTTTAGATCTGTTCAGGTTAAATATGGACTGCAGTCCTTTTCACAAAGTCAATGTCAAAGACATCTACATCTCGTGGTAAGACTCTAATCTTTGAATATATATAATATGTTCTAACCAATCACAACTTCTTATACAATCTATATCCTTTTAAAAGTTAAAAACTATTCTACTTTTCATAATCTACTCACCGTCAACAAATTTTAAAGCCTGTGCAGAGGAACCTCTATGGCCTTTATAAGAGGCTCCGTTTGCCCAACGTTTTCATGCCAGAGTTGCCTGCATTCTCCACTCACAATTGTTATCAGTAGCGCGTGTGTTTTAAGCTATCAATCATGCGGGCTACTGCTCTGACTGTATCCATTACCTTGTTGGTCCTGTGTTCGAGCCCCGCGAATGGGCTCAGTTTATCATTTTATAGCTCGTCGTGTCCCGCGGTATTCACAATATTCAAGACTACTGTGACAGCAGCAGTCACCGTGCAGAAACGCATGGGCGCATCGTTGCTCCGTCTTCACTTTCACGATTGTTTCGTTCAGGTAAGAATTCGGCACCCATTTCACCTCGTCTGATATTTCGAATCTCGATTGCTCTTCTTATCTCGGATTTACAGGGGTGCGATGGGTCGATACTGCTGGACGATAACTCCACGTTCACGGGAGAAAAGACGGCGGCGCCCAACAACAATTCCGTTAGGGGATTCGAGGTGATAGACACCATCAAAACTCTATTAGAGTTAGTCTGCCCCAGAGTCGTGTCTTGTGCTGATATTCTCACCATTGCTGCCCGCGACTCCGTCGTTGCAGTAAGTCTTCTCTTCTCTTCTCTCTATATTGCATTCTGCTATTGTTGCTGTTGAATGATGAAAGACATCCTACGTGGACTGCTGCGTGCGTGGCAGTTGGGAGGGCCTTCGTGGGACGTCCAGCTCGGAAGGAGGGACTCCACGACAGCAAGCTTCAGTCTAGCCAACACCAACCTTCCGTCTCCTTTTTCCACCCTCAGCGCCCTCATCTTTGCATTTCAAGCTCAAGGCCTTTCTGCGACGGACATGATTGCCCTTTCAGGTAATGTACCCAACATGATTATTGGTTGGGTGTTTTTCTAGGTAAACAAGCTCACTCGGCCCACACTGAATCTGGGTTGAAACGAAGCTCAAAACCCTAATCACAAAAGTGTCCGATTAATTAGTTAAGCTGTTTTTTTAAGATGACTACTGGGTTAGAATCTTTTGTTAGATTGTTTCGGGACTAGCATCTCTTCATATGTGAGGTCCCTCAATTCGATCCATGCAGATTTTTTACTTAGATATTTCACAGGTAAAAATAGGTTAAGGTAAAACGACATCCAACACTTGTTTAATTATATATGTATTCAGGTGGTCATACGATTGGTTTAGCACGGTGCGTCACCTTCAGATCTCGCATATACAACGATTCGAATATCAAATCAACTTACGCCACTCCTATGAAGGCAAACTGCCCCAGCACCAGCGGTAGGGGGGATAATAACCTCTCTCCCTTGGACGTCGCCACTCCAATTTCGTTTGACAATAATTACTACAAAAACCTAATGAATCTGCAGGGGCTACTGCACTCCGATCAGGAGTTGTTTAACGGAGGCCCTGCGGATGCCCTGGTGAGTAAATACAGCTCCAATGCAATTGCCTTCTTCCAGGACTTTGCTATCGCCATGGTGAATATGGGAAACATCGGGATTCTCATGGGTAGCAGCGGAGAAATCCGAACGAACTGTAGGAAGGCCAACTGATGACTGGATGCAGGTGGAGAAATTGCTTCAATCTAATCAAATGTTGCGTCAATGTATTGATAACGTTTAGCTTGTGATTTGATCTGAAATTTTTAAATTTTTATTTGCTGCAGATTTTCCATTATTGATAGCATAAATGAAGCATATGTGTCAAACACATATAGAAAATGAAAATCCAAGATTTATTTAATCAATAAGTTTTACAAGAGACCGTCAATCTTATAACAATAACTAGAAGAAAGAAAACTCAAATAACTCCATATACCACCTTATAAACGTCTTTTCTCTTAAAATATTTGAACTTTAAATTCTAATATTTAAAATATTATAAAAATTGTTTTAGACAATGTTGAAAACTATCACTTCTAAATTCAACTTACGAGTTCATCTATATCTTCGCTTGGTCCATTGTAAAGGTGGAATGGCTTAAGCACCATTTAAATACATACAAAACACACTAGGAGTATGTTGGAAAGTTTTTGTGAATGTTATTTATGTATATGTTGGAAAGTATTTGTGAGTGTTATTTATGTAACGGTGCCATGCATTGCAATGTAAGCTTATAACAATTTTATATCTGTGTTTATAAATTTTTTTTTTATATATAAGTTTGCTAGAGTCTTGGATAATTTTGATGTATTCACTTTCACTAATATTGGTTAAACAATTTATAAGGATGACCTCAATTAAAAAATTTAATAGATTGTAATTTAACTTTTAAGTTGGGCTATCTTGACTTGAGGTTAGTATTTATTTGGAAACCCATAATTGATCCATTGCATCAATTGTTTTTTCAAGTAAAAAACCAAGGGGTTCTACACCGTCAAAGTCACCTGGAGTCACGCCCGGCCCTAACCGCACCAACATTATAAATTGGATTTTAGGTACCCAATTCAACTTTTTGGTAGGGTGGAGATTTGAACCTGGGACCTCCCTTGGAGGATTGCCCTCTCTTCTCCAACTCACCTACAACACCTCGGTGTTGCATCAATTTGTGATGATAAATAATTATCGGTTTATTTTGATTATCTCTTTTATTTATATTTTATCTATTTCTCTCTTATTATTCTCTCTTATTATATTATCTACACACTTCTATATTTTATGCTCTTCTACTCTTTTTTATATGTCTGTGATCATGCAATTGATATAATAACAAATGTGTAACCCTCTTTGATTTAGCTTCTTGTGTGCTAACAAAACTAGTTTAATCAATTAATTCGACCTACACCTAGGGTATTTAACAAGAAGCTAGAACCCCCTTCTAAGATTCTATTCTATCTTGGAATGCTGAATATAATTTATGTGATGCAATATTTAGATGTAGAAATGCATACAATGATCCTATTTTGTGTAAAATTTTCCACTTGAATGCCTACAAAAAATAATGAAATCTATCTCTATTTTGATGAAAGAATAAGTAAAAAACTATGCAAATAGGTAAGTCTATCCTAGGATTCAGTTATCTGCATTTTTCTTTCATGTCTAGTGTAAAGATAAAAATGAGATCTTACTAACTTGCAAAGGAAACAAATTGGCTTATCCTTTTCATAAAATCTCCTCACAAAATGTAGAAAATTTTGCCAAACAGTAATATTAGCCTATTATGCAGCTAAATGTTTCATTGATTTTAATTCCTAATGTAGCAATCAAGGTCTACAATTATATTTTTAATAATTTTATAATTAGACATAAAATCTATTACCTTACAAAAATTTATCACAAAATAGAAATAGAACACTAAAACAAACAAATAATGCAATTCCAAAATCCTAGAAAAAAAATAAACTAAATATAGATATTAATATATCTAACTAATAGAACAAGGTAGAAGTACCATATGAAAGCATCATGTAGAAGAACCACATAGAAGTGTAGTATGGAAGTTCTAGGTAGAAGCACTAGGAAATAGCACCATGGGAAAATTTTTATGAGGCTTCTGATACCAAACAACACTTTCAACTATAGCTATAAAAAAAAATACAAATACAAACATACAAATCAAGCAGTCTATGCATGGGTGTTTGGATAACCTCATCAAAGAGAATGCATTTCCTTGTTTAGAGGGATCAAACCCTTATTTTTATTTATGTGAAGTAAAAATATTTTTAATAATAAAAGGAAATATTTTTGGTAAAATTAAAGAGTGCAAAAATCTATTTCATACAAAATAAAGTAGAAAGATATAATTTATATTATCAAATGCTTAAATTGATGAATGAAAAGCAAGCTATAGAGAAAATCCACAAGGAGAAAAGGAAAACTATAACTAAACCAATTTAATATTACCCCTTAGGTGATGAGGTTATCCAAATGAATACATATCAATTTGCTTATAGGTTTATGAATGGATGCTTTATGGACACTTGATTTGACAAATATACCACAAATAGAGATTCTTGCAACATGATGATATATGGAGAGTTGATTGATCTTTGAAAATGATTGCAAAATAACATTACGATTAGAGTTCCTCAAACCTCTCTAGGAAGTGACTTTATAGAAAATCCAAACCCCTTCTAGAGAGATTTGAATCCTAATTAAATGTAGTTGCATGGAGATTATTGAATCCTAATTAAGAGTTGCAAGTACTAAGGTATCATCCCACTACTAATGAAGAAGATTTGTTTGACAATCTAGTACCTTGACATGTATAAAATTCATTGGCAAGATGAAATCCATGATAGAATGGAGATTGGTAGATAGTTAAACTACCATGAATTTAATTTTAGTAATGACAAAGCAAAATTTCCATGATGGTGCAAAAGCACTATGGTGTTTTTATTGTAGTGCTATCACTCCATGATAGCTAGAAATTAGGTAAAGAGTTAATAGGTTTGATTAGAAAAAGTACTATAGACAACACATGACACACTTGTAGGGTTAGAATACTTATACCTTTAGGGTATTTTGAGGTGTCCTTTCTCATCCAAGTATAGATATATTTATACTTTTTAAAAATATATTTTTGAGCCATTTTTATGTTAGCATATGGGTCCAAATATTATAGGTCTAAGTTTCCTAGGATCATATAATATCACAAATATAACCACATTCAATAACAACACCAATATTGCACAAAATAAAATTTATCAATTCAATCCAAAAACATTACAATTTTATTACATAGCAAGGATATTTTGATCTGATATATAACCTTTCATGTGACTCTTAAATGTACTTAACTTTTGCTCTCCTCTAACTCACAAGAGATGCAACCTTTCATATACCTTTCTTAGATAATTACAAAGCCTCTTATGATTACATAACTTCCTCCTAATCTTGACACATCACACTCATGATTCTTCACTTGCACACATGACACTATTTAATCATAATTCATACTTGATTACATGACATATACTTTTGACACGCACACTTCCTAATATAAATATTTACAATGGTACTCAATGTACCAAATAATGTAATACCCCTAACACCCCACTGTATTACATTATTTTGTGTGAAGGAATTTTACCTTTAATCTTTCCTTCTTATATTCATCCTTTGACTTTGGCTATGGTATTGTTCTTGCTACTAAATCTAATATTTCTCTCACATTTGTAGTGATTCTAACTATTTCTATAGTTATTTTAAAAATTATTTGTTTGATAAGTTCATCTAGAACCATCATTAAAATGCCTTTCATAGTTCCCCCTTTATGAACATTGTTTCTCTTGTACCAACAATTATTTTTGGAATATTTTTCACATAAATTTTACAATGAATAAAATCTTGACAATTTTTAGATTTATATCCATATCTTTACAATGTTTACACTTGTAATTTGCATTTGGTTGGATTTTTTTGGGTTTTGAATATTGATATTTAACCAAGATTTTTTTTCTTGATTCTTCTATCTTCTTTGGTGTTTTTATTTTTAAAATATTGAAAACTATTATTATATTGGCAACTAATTTCCATACATTACAATAATTGACATATTTAAAATAAATAGTGATGAAATATTTAAGAATCAAAAGAACTATACTTTTTGCTTCTTTTTGAATGAGTTGTATATGCTCCATTAATTCAGTTGATCCATGTTTTTTTTCTCTTTATATTGAATATTTTTTTTTCCATGCATCCTAGCCATGATGTAATTATTTTAGATTTTTGATTGATCCTAACAATAATCTTCTTCTTCTTCTTCTTTAAGAATCTTGTTCAATCAATTGCCCTTTCTATTCTAAAATTTCATTCACATTTAATCAATCAATTTCGTAATCTCCTTATTTCTTCTTCAAATTCTTATTCAATATCAATCAATATAAATTTTAAAATTGCATCCTTAATATTAACGAAATGTTTAAATTTTATATTCAATTTCTTCTTATGTCTCCCTAATTGTCAATTCCTTCCTCAAAATTTGAATTTCCTTTAATATTTAATTATCTCAACCTCAAAATTTAAATTTCAAATGATTGATTTCATGTCCTTATACCTTCCAATTTAATTCCCTCAATTTCATGCTAAAAAACATTTAAAAAACTTTTAATCACCTTGTATTTCTTGAATTATCAAACTTATAAATATTATTCTCTCAAACACAACATGCCATTATTTTTCAATAAACATAAACGCAAAGAAATACCTTAATATCTACCACATATTCATACACACCAATAAATTAGGTGTTGAATTCTCTCTGTATTCTCTTTAACTCAGGCACTAAATTCTCTCCATGTCTTCTACATACAAATTTTGAATAATAAAGGCTATACTAACCATTACACAATGAATATTCCTTTACTATTGATTTCATTTAGGTATTATTTCTTGTATGCTCATAGGCCAATTTTATTTAACATTTTTCTAAACATAGATTACTTTTGTCCAATGTTGTTTTCCTTGGAGGGTACCTCCATTCAATGATCTTTTGCTCATAGTTTTCTTTTGTTACATACTCATTTTTCTCATAGGTTGCTTCCATTCAATGCACTTCCAATCATAGACTAATTTTGAGGCTCTTTCCTTGACTCAAGATCTCTTACTCTATGATCCAAATTTTTGCACATCAATTGCTTGAATCAAGCACTTTTTTTCTACATTCCAAATCATTACATGCCAATGGTTTGACTTAGGCTCTCTTCTCTTCTTCTCTCCAATTTTATTCAATATTTTTCTCCCTAAATGTTCTAGTAGTTTTTTATAGAAATCATCTATTCTGCCACTCAAATTATTTTCTAATCCATTACTCTTCCTCATAGCTTTCAATTCTTCCCCCTCTCAAACTCTACTTCAATCCATTGCTCATCCTCTCTTATATATTACGTTATTTTCTTCCTAAAGGGATCACTCATCAATGAATATCTAAAAAAATATGGATCTAATAATACTATAAAAAATACCTTAGCAATGAATGTAAAAATGTTGTAATAGAAATATAAGGGTATATGTCATTCCAAGCATCCAGTCCATAGATACTCATGTCTGGAAATTTTTGTGAGGATGGTCAATTCACTGTCAAAACTACATATCACATTCAAGATCCTCCAATAGATTCAAGGGCTTGTGCAAAGCTTGTTTGGATCAAACACTTAATTTCAAAGGTGAATTTCTTTTCTTGGCTAAGCTCATAGAATAAAATTTTAACTATTCATAATCTTATTAAAATAGGTGTGTACATAACCAATTGTTGTGTTATCTACAAGTCTAAATGGAACTCAACCTTTCATTTGTTATTGGAATGTTCATTCTCCATTGGCATATTGAAATCCCTCTTTGATATTTTTAGCATTATGTAGGTTTAGCCATCATCCCATTTTCAATTTTTAGAACAATAGCCTAATCCCTTTTCCAATCCCCAACTAAAGTTCCATTGGTTCACTTTTTCGCATCATTACTTATGGCAAGTATGGTTGGAGCGTAATAATAGAGTGTTTAATAGTTTGATCAAAAGTCCTTGGTCTATCTTCCACTATGTCATCACTCTTGCAATGGAGAATGCCCAACTTGTTTCTACATCTAATGTCCCTAAACATGGCCTTGAAAATCGCTAGTTTAATATGTTTAAGTTTAAATATAGTCCGTTTATAGTCTCCCAAACTTGTATTGATAGATCTATTATTAAGTGGACTCCTCCGATTGGTTGGTTAAAACTAAATTTTGATGGTATGGCAAAAGGGAATCTTGGGATGGCTGATGTTGGGGGTATTATAAAAAATTATAGGGGTCAAATAATATTTGCTTATATGAATAATATTGGGATTCAATCCAACAACCTTGCAGAAGTGAGAGCCATGTACCTTTGTTACATAGCATGGATATTTATCTCCAATATATAACATTTTGACTCTTCAATGTACCTAAATTTTTCTCTCCTCTAAATCATGGGATATTTAACCTTTCATTTGCCTTTCTTACATAATGAAAAATCCATTTATTATTACATGAATTCCTATTTCTAATATTGACACATCACACTCATGACTCTTCACTTGCACACATGATACCTTTTTGTCATAACTCACACATGATTATGTGATACATAAACACACTTTACATATTGAAACACTTTTGAGAGAGATAATTATTAATATAGATATTTTCAATGGTACTCAATGTACCAAATAATGTAACCCATAAATATCCCACTATACTATACTATTTGGTGCGAAAGCATTTTACCTTCAATATTTAATTGTTGTCTTCATCCTCTTTGTATCCTCTAACTCTAGTTGTGATATTACTCTCAATACTAAATCTGATCTATCTCTTACATTTTTTATGATTCTAACTATTTATATAGTTGCTTTTGAAATTATTTGTTTGAGAAGTTCAATTAAACCCATCATCAATACACCTTTCGTACTTCCCCATTCATGAAGACTATATCCATTATACTAGCAATTCCTTTGGGAATGATTATTGGTTCAATAAATTTTACAATGAAGAAGAACATGCAATATGCTTTTGGATAGACTTTTATGGGTTTTGAATATTTATCTTTGACGAAAGATCTACTTATTATTTATTTAATTTTATTTGGTGTTTTTGTTTTGAAAATATTGAAAACAACTACTACATCACAAACTAATTTTTATACATTGCAATTATTATAATATTTAAAATAAATATTAATGCAATGTTTAATAATCAAATGAACTCTGATTTTGGCTTCATTTTTGATGAATTGTATGTTCTCCATTAATTTACCTAATTTTGTTTGAAATAACTTGTAAATGATTTTTGGAAGAATTTTCTTTCTCTTCATATTGAATAATTGTTTTTCCTTACTTCTTTAGACATGATGTAATCCTTTTAGATTTTTTATTAATCCTAGAAATAGTCTTCTTCTTCTTTAAGAATCTTGTTCAATCAATTATTCTTAAAATTCTAAAATTTAACTCAACTTAAATCAATCAATTTCATACTATCATTATTTCTTATTCAAATTCTTATTCACTCCCAATTAGTATTAATTTCAAAATTTTAGTTCTTGAATCTTCTTCCTTTAACCAAAATTTTCAACTTCAATTTGTTCTTATGTCTCTGTATTTCTTAGTTACTTCCTCCAAATTTCAATTCCTTTAATATTTAACTATCTCAATTTCAAAACTCAAATTTTAAATAATTGATTTCATTTCATTATACTTCCGAAATTAATTCCTTCAAGTTCTCGTTAAAATACCTTTAAATACCTTTTCATCTTGTATCTCATAAATTTGCAAACTCAAAAATATTATTCTCTCAAACACTATGTACCATTTTTCATTAATAAACATAAAGTTAAAGAAATACCTTAATGGGTATCATGTACTTTTACATACAAATAAGTTAAGTTCTAAATTCTCTCCATGTTACCTTTAATGTAGGCACTAAATTCTCTCTATATCCTCTGTATATAGTGTTCAAATAATAAATTCTATAATAATAATCATATAATGAATCCTCCTTACTATTGATTGCACCTAGGTGTTATTCCTTATATACTCATGGGTTAGTTCCTTTCAATGTAATTCTACACATGGTTTCTTTTGTTCAATGTCCTTCTACTCAAAAGATACTTTTATTCTATGCTATTTTGCTGAAATATTGGTTCTTCTTGATGCTCTTCCATGCATAGACTACTTTAAAGGTTCTTTAACTAACTCAATATATATTCCTCTACTATCCAAATTATTGCATGTCAATCATTCAACTAAATAACTCTTATTATACTCTCCAAATCATTGCATGTCAATTATTTGACTCAATCTCTCTTCTCTTCTTCTCTCTAAATTGCTTCAACCTCTTGCTCCCTCAATGGTCCAATAGTTTACTATAGAAATAAAATCTTCCACCACTCAAACTCTCTTCCAATCCATTGCTCTTCCTCATAGCTCTTAATTCTTCCTCCACTCAAGATCTCCCCTAATTTGTTTTGATTTCTTTCTTCTAGGTCACATTCACTCCTTCCCAGAGGGCTCACTTACATGTGCAACTCTAAAAAAAGATGGAATTGATACCACTATTGAAAAATGCACATAATACCATAATTCTAAGTTTACTTAGACCATATAATCTCACAAATATAATCACATTCAATAACAAAACCAATATGACACAAAAGAAATATTATTGATTTAATAAAAAAATATGATAACTTTGTTAGATATCATGAAATCTTTTCTCCAATATTTAACCTTTTATGTGACTCTTCAATGCACTTGATATTTTATCTTCTATAACTTACAAGATATGCAACCTTTCGTATAACTTTATTACATAATGATAAAGCCTATTATGATTACATAACCCCCTACTTCTAATATTGACACATCAAACTTATGATTCTTCACTTGGACGCAACACCTTTCACTCATAACTCATGTGTGATTACATGACACATAAATACACTTTACATGTTGACACATACTTTTGACACACACCATTTCTAATCTAAATATTTACAATGGTATTTAATATACCAAATAATGTAATACCACCAACACCCCATCATATTACATTATTTTGTATGAAGGCTTTTTATCTTCAATCTCTAACTCTTTTTTTGATACTCTAACTCTAGTTGTAATATTGCTACTAGTACTAAATATGATATGTCTCTCACATTTGTTGTGATTCTAACTATTTTTGTAGTTTCTTTTGAAATGGTTTGTTTTATAACTTCATCTAAATCTATCATAAATATACTTTTTATAATTTCACATTCATGAACACTAATTACCTTGTACCAACAATTATTTTTTGAATGGTTATTGCTCCCATATTTTATACAATGAGTAAGACCTTAACAATTTTCAGCTTTTGTCCATATCTATTACAATGTTTACACTTGTAATTTACTTTTGCATGGACGTTTGTGGGGTTTGAATAATTATATTTAACCAATTATCCATTTCTTGATTCTATAATTTTCTTTGCTATTTTTATTTTTAAAATACTTAAAACAACTTTTGCATGGAAAAATAATTTACATACATTGCAATTATTGTCTTTAAAACAAATATTTATGCAATGTTTAAAAATCAAAATAACTATACTTTTGACTTCTTTTTTTGATGAATTGTATGTGCTCCATTAACTGAGTTTACTCTCATTTCTTTATTTTGAAATAACTTGTAAAATATTTTTGAAAGTTTTTTCTTTCTCTTCATAATGAATATTCAATTTGCCTTACTTCCTAGCCATGATGTAATACTTTTTTGTTTATGATTAATTCTAAAAATAAACTTCTTCTTTTTCTTCTTTAAAAATATTTTTCAATCAATTCTTATTCAAATTCTAATATTTCATTCAACTTCAATCAAGTTCAATTTCTAATTTTTAATCTTCAATCAATAAATTTTCTAATCTTCTTTTTCTACTTCAGATTCTTATTCAATCTCAATAAATATTAATTTCAAATTTTAGATTCTTGATTTTTCTTCCTCTAAGCAAATTTTTATATTTCAATTTCAATTTTTCTTATGTCTTCCTAATTCTCAATTACTTCCTCCAAAATTAATTTTCCTTTAATATTTAATTATCTCAATCTCAAAATTCAAATTTCATATAATTGATTTCATTTACTTGTACCTCCCAATTTAATTCCTTTAAAATATTTTAATCACCTTGTATCTCTTGAATTCTCAAACTCAAAAATATTATTCTCTCAAAAACTATGTGCCATTTCTCTTCAATAAACATAAAGTCAAATAAATACTTTAATGTGCACTATTTTGACACACCAATAACTTAGGTGCTGAATTCTCTCCATGTTCACTTTAACTTAGGTACTAAATTCTCTCTACATCCTTCACATACAACATCCAAATAGTAAATGATATAATAAGCCTTACGTAATGATTCTACCTTCACTATTGATTGCACTTAGGTGTCATATGATCAAACAATGAATAACACCTTTCATTCGTTACCTTTTTGATATAATATAAGGACAATCAATTCATAGGTGTCATATGATATAATAAAATATTTTTTAGGCTCTTTTCTTGACTTATATTACCTTTATTTACTATCTAAATTATTGCATTTTAATCATTCATCTCAAGCACTCTTCTCCAAATTAATGTATTTCAATCACTTGACCCAGGCTTTCTTCTCTTCTTATCTCTAAATTGCTTCAACCTTTCACTCCCTCAATGTTCCAATAGGTTGTGATGCAGGAGCATCCAGTGGTGTAAGGACAATCTTGCATCATCCAAAAAAGCTTTTTTTATGCCTAATTTATTCATTAATGATGGTATTTTTAAATGCCCAAATTATTAATTAATTATGGTATTTTTAAATGCCCAATTTATTCATTAATGATGGTATTTTTAAATTTCCAATTTATTCATTAATGATGATATTTTTAAATACCCAATCTATTCATTAATGAAGGTATTTTTTAATGCCCAAATTATTTCATTAATGATGGTATTTTTAAATGCCTAGTTTATTCATTAATGATGGTATTTTTCACATGTCCAATTTATTTCAAAAATTGATAGAAAACAAAGTGTTACACTTTCTAGAAGATTTTATGAAAGTTATAAAAAGGGAAATAGAGATTACCAAAGGATGAGGGAGAATATTTTAGAATAAATGAATATTCTCTCAAGTTCTACTAGGATAGACACACTTGAGTTTCCACTCCTCGATGTGTCAGGTGAAATCTTAGTGGTGTCTTCATCAGACTTGATGAGTTGTTGTAATCCAACGACTCTCAATGATCAACTTTGCTATTTATACAAAGTTGATCCTTGGAATAAATCAATCAGGTCTATTTTGTTTCTTCAAATCTTGTAATGCTTTGTAGTTCTACTCATGGGAATTCTAACATGGTACCCGAGCAGGATAGATTTTTCTAGCATTCTCTCTTGAAGGAGGTTTCTCAAACTGGTTCTTAATCTCTTATTCTATGTTTTTTTAAAGAAAGAGGTTCTTTTTCATATTGTAGTATGCTCATATATGCAATTTTTTTAAAAGATATTTGCTTATGGTAATACCTACTGGTTTATATAATTTTTTTTTACCATTGATGCAAATATTTCAAAATTTCTTTATTCACTACTTTGTGTATGCATATTGAATTTTTTTTTACCTTTATAAAAATACTCCTTAATGAATACAACTTGCTTTAAAATAATTAAAGCAATGATGCATCCCGTTCTAGGTGTTTTTTAATTTATATTATTTCTTCCCCTCTCAAATGCAACCATCACTAAATTTCACTCAAGAAGGAAACTAATATAGATCAAATGTTTTTTTTGGGGCCCCATGTTTTTATTTGTCCTCCTACTTCGCTTACATTTTTTTCCCTTAAATTCCAGCTCATTCGACTCTTAATAGCCTTCACTATGCATTTCATAACATAGAAAGATAAGCGTTCAACATCCTTTTTCCCTCACTGTGTATTTTCTAACATGGAGGAAAAGGAAAAACCATAGGCCCTTACTTTTGGTGGGCATTTAATTTTTTTGATCTTACAATCTCAAATCATTTTGTCTTCATAAATTTTACTTAATGTAAGGATTGCTCTCCGCGTCACCAATTAATGACTCTTGGTCTACCTACCTAGACCAACATTCATAAAAAAAAATTGAAAGGTGGCCTTTGGCCAGTGTTTTGATGTGGTGCGCCTTGAGACTGTGTCTCTCAACGGGCATTTCCCTCATTAATTTTTTATATTCTTCGAAGATCTTGAGATTTTAGGAAGTATTCTACTCGAAGTTCATAATATATTTTTGTCCTTTCATGCTCAATAGGATTTTCTTTCCTCTTGTTATATAAACATATTTATAAGCTTAAAATCATAATTCTTTTGTATTCCTAAGATTTTCCTCGGTAAAGCTTAGATTGATATTTCTTTGGGCCCATTTTATATTGTTCCCTGTAAATCTCTATAAGTGTTTTTTCTTCAGGTTAGTGGTGAGATAATATATTCTACAAGTGAAAGATTTAGAAACACTTAGGTCACCACATCCTCTCTTCTGTGCCATGCTCTCATCATCTCCGATTTGTATTTTAAATTTGGTATGTGGCACAGTTTCTAAGGGAGACTCTTTGCTTTGGCATCAGTCCTCTCAATGCCTCTTCAACACGTCATATGGTAAGGTGTTATATGATTTTTTAAAATAACATTTTTCTTATCCAGTGCAGATATAGAAGGAGTCTCATTTTTCCTAGACGATGCCATTGGTGCGACGAACGTAGACACCACCCTTCCTCACTGCTTGTTCATTGAAAGGCGCTTCATGGACCTTTACTCGCTTCCATTCAATTTGTTTTTTCTACTGCATCCTCTGTATGACATCAACCCCTTTAATTTAAGCTATAATATTTTTTTATATGTATATTATAGCAAGAAAACATTTCATACCCTTTCCTTTCCATATTTTTCCTCGCCCAAAAATCAAAGGAGAATTGTAAAAAATTTAATAAAATATTTTATGTGGGGGGTTTATAGGTGCCTTTTGCACCTATACTAAGTTCGATGGGTGTCTTTGCATCACTTTTTGCATTCTTTTGCCTTCTTTACTTTCGTTATTAAGTTGGTAATATTAATTTTGTTTATATATCTTGCTTAATATTAAAAAGGTGTTGATTAAATCTTCAATCCTTAATTAAAGAAATTACTAAAATATTTTTTTAATATTTCTTTATTTCATTAAGAAAACTTTTATATTAACAACTTATATTATCTTTTTTCCAAATGTCTTTAATATTTTACAGAGATATCTTAGTGAATGATAAATATTTCCTTTCAAAACAGTCTCTATATTAATTAACTTTTTTGGAATCACTTTGTTACATAAATGAAATAAAAGGGTATTAAATCCAATCCTTACATAATAAAGAAAATATATCTATTCTTTATTTATTATTTCATAAAGCAATTCAAAATCTTTATGTGTTCAATTTATCATTGTTGACAAAGAGTATTTTTTAATTATCTCTTTAAAAGCATTATTTCTCATTCTAAACTTCCTAAGAAGAACAAATAATTCATATCACCTCTCATCTTATTGGACATACTATTTAACTTATAGTTTCCCTCAAGTAAGGGCGACTTATTTGGTAACCAATACAGGCCTGGTTGATATTCACCTATGTTCCAAGTATCATATCTAATCAAATACTTATAGTTTCCCTCTAGTTAGGGTAGGTATTTGAGAAGAAAAGATATGTAGGCCTGACATATTTGTTCTCTTACCCATAATTAATATCAAATTTACTCAAAATACTTATAGTTTCCCTCTCGTTAGGGTGGGTATTTATTGATTTATTTGGTGTTTCCTAAAAGCTTTGGCATATTTATCTCATTAACCTCATTAAATATCAAATAACCTCAAAATTACTTATAGTTTCCCTCTCGTTAGGGCGGGTATTTTTTGAGCAATTTGGTATTTTATATAGGTTTTAATTGACTAATATCCATTGCATTATCTAAATTAAAGTTAAAGGGGGGACCTTTGGGTTAACTTCAAAATGAGTTCAATGAATACAATTGATCCTCTCACTCCTCACAACTTCCATACATGGAAACCCAAAATTTTAAATCTCATTTCTTAGAAAGGGTTCACACACTTATTAGAAGAAAAGCAACCTAAGTTCGAAAAATAATTTGAAATATTTATTCACAAAGGGAAAATGTATGAAACAATGGGTATTATAATCTCTAATGTGCATTAAAGTTCATGGTTTCACATTGCATATTATAAAACTCCTTATGAAATTTGGGAGAAACTAAAGACCTTGTTTAGGAAAGTAGATCAAATAAGATCAATGCAACTAGAAGCGTAATTAACAACTCTATCTCCTGAGGACTTCAGCAATATTGTTGACTTCCTCACCAAATTCAAAGAGGTCTTCACTCAATACAAAGGTAGTGGGAAGACTAATACTGAAGAAGAATATATTTATCTAATCCTTTATAATCTAAATGGTGTATTTCAAATATTTGCTACCACCTTTCTATCTACCAAATATGCTCTTGGTGCAACCTTTAAAATGCCCTCTTTAGAAGAGTTTTGTGATAGACTAACTAGGTAAGAAACAAAATTTGCAAGATATGAAATATCTTCTTCTTCCTCTTCCTCAAAAGCCTTAGTAGCCTCCACCTATTCTAAAGAAAAATTCAAAAATAAGGAAAATAATTCCATAACTTGTACTCACTGTAAAAAGAATGGTCATTCTGTAAAAAAATGCTGGAAAAGATTACAAAAAATAGAGGCAACTATGAAGGATCAAAATATATACAGTAAAAAGCAAATAGGAAAATCCATTAATGTTCAAGATAAAACCTCCAATTCTTCTTCTAATCACTGGGTTCTATATTTTGGAGCAACTCATCACATGATTTCTTCAAATGAGTCATTATCCTCTATCTCCTCAAGTTCAACCTGTAGCATAGAAGTTGGCGACTCTTCCTTCATCACAGTAAAAGGAAAGGGTGATATAACCATTGATGGTGGCTCTATCAATAATGTTCTCTATCTTCCAAACATTGCCACAATTCTCCTCTCTGTCTATAAGATTTGTACTTCTGGAAAGGGGAAAACTATTCTCTTCTCTCCAATAGGAGTTGAGATAAGAGACTTTCAATATCCTCATTCTATCATAGCCAAAGGAGATATTGATCACAACACTCACCTATTTAACTTCAAAGGATTCAAAAATATAGAAGGGGCTTCTTATTTTATGGCTCATGGAGATCTTGAAAGCAAAATTTGGCATGAAAGGTTTGGTCATCTCAGTTACAACTACCTAAAATATTTGAGCACCCATGAAATAGTAACAGGTTTACCTCAAGTCTCTTCTATTGATGGATTTTGTCCTGGATGTGCTCTTGGAAAGCAACATCAAGATCCTTTCCACCCAAGTAGTTCTCTAAAAACTTCATCCCCTCTAGAATTAATTCATAGTGACTTGATGTATTTTACAAAACTTTCTTTCAAAGGAGAAAAATATGCTCTAACCTTTATTTATGACTTTTCTAGAATAACATGGGTCTACTTCCTAAAATATAAGATTGATGTTCTATCCCATTTCAAAGTCTTCAAAGCCTTAGTTGAAAATCAGGCCTCTTACAATATCAAGCAAATTCACACAGATAATGGGGGGGAATACTGTAGTAATGAGTTCTGCATATTTCTATCAAATCATGGCATCATTCATCAACATTCTGTCTCCCATAATCCTCAGCAAAATGATATTGCAGAAAGAAAAAACTAAACATTAAAGGAAATGGCAAATTGTATGCTCCATTCAAGAGATCTTCCAAAAATGTTTGGGCAGAAGCTATTAATTGTTCCAATTATATTCAAAACTGCACACCTTATAAAGCTCTTGATAATTTAACTCCTGAAGAAGCATGGGCTGGTTCAAAAACATATTTTTCCTTCTTTAATATTTTTGGGTGTACTTCTTGGGCACACATCTAAAAGAAGAAAATGAAGGCTCTAGATAAGAAAAGCATAAAACTCATATTTGTTGGTTATTATGAGAAAATGAAAGCATACAGGCTCCTTGATCCCTCAACTCATGAGGTATTTTTTATAGGAATGTCCAATTTGATGAAAAATTCCCTCAAAAATATCCTCAAATATCCTCTTCCTCCATTGAGCCTTATCCTATAATAGAACCTCAATATTATGAAGAACCAACTCTAGAGGTTAACTTAGATATTGATAATCAAGATGAGAAACCTGTAACTCCAACTCAATGTCTTTCCACTCCTTCTACTCCTTCCACTATGCCAAAAGGGCCCGCACCATTGTTAAAGAAGCTACTCCTTACATCCAAAATTTTCCATCATCTAGATCAACCAACTCCATAGGCACTGGTCTTGTTTGTCAATCTATTTCCTCTGATCCTCAATACTTCAAAGAAGCAACTAGTATTAAAGAATGGGATGATGCCATGGAAAATGAATTCTCTTCCTTAATAAAAAAAAACTTGGGATTTAGTTCCCTTGCCTAAAGGAAGTAAATTAGTTTGTTGTAAATGGATTTACAGAACAAAGTATGGTCCTAATGGAGAAATTGACAAACACAAAGCTTGCCTAGTAGCCAAAGGTTTCTCTCAAATTGAAGGAATTTATTATGCCAAAACCTTTGCTCCAGTTGCTAAAATGGATTCTATAAGACTGGTTCATGCTCTGACTGCTTCCCAAAAATGGTATGTCTTTCAAATGGATGTAAAAAGTGCTTTCTTACATGGGGATTTAAAGGAAGAGATATACATGGAACAAACTTCTAGTTTCACTCAATAATCATCTCTTGTTTGTAGGTTAAACAAGTCTCTCTATGGACTCAAACAAGCTCCTAGAGATTGGTATGAAAATATGGACTCCTTCCTTCGTTCCACAGGTTTTTCTCATTGTGAGTCTAATAACACAGTCTACATTTGGAGATATGAAGGAAAAATCACCATTCTTGTTTTATATGTTGATGATCTTCTAATCACTGGTAGTACCTTCAATCACATTCTGACTATAAAAGACTTCCTTTCTAAAAAAAATGATATGGCTAGTCTAGGTTTAGCTTATTACTTCCTTGGGATCCAAATAAATTAAACAAATGCAAGTATTTCATTGTGTCAACAAAAATACACTCTAGATCTTCTTCAGAGGTTTAAAATTTCATATTGTAAACCTTCTCCGACACCTTTTCAATTTGGCATAAATCTAAGTACTTCTTGCTCATGCCCTATATGTGATGCAACTCTATACCATAATCTTGTAGGGAGTCTGTTATACCTTAATCATACTCATCCAATATCTCATATATTTTTGGCCTCATATCTATATTCTCCCATCAACCTCACTTCAAGCATTGGAAAGCAACAAAAATAATCCTCCGCTACTTGCAAGGAACTACAAAATTTGGGCTCTTATATAATGGAAAATACATGGATATCATTGGCTACAGAGATTCAGATTGGGCAGGTTATGTAGAAGACATATGTTCAACTTTTGGCTATGTATTTTGTCTTGGTTCTTCACCAATAGCCTGGTTATGCAAAAAAACAAGTAGTAGCCTTATCATCTACAAAGGCATAATACATGGCAACAATTTTAGCAAGTCAGGAATCTTTTTGGTGTGACAATCAGAGCATAATTCACATTGCATGAAATCCAGTTGAGCATCAGCGCACCAAGAACATTGAGATATATATGCACTTCATTTGACAACACATTCAGAATGAGGACATATACTTGGACTATATTCCAACTAAGGATAAAATTATAGACATCTTCACCAAGTAATTTCCTTATCCATGTTACATATAGTTGTGATAGAAACTTGGAGTAATACAACTACATTGACACAGAGGTCTTCCACCTCTCCTTTTACTATTGTATTCTTTGGAGGATGGTTTTTTCCCTTGTGGTTTTTTTCATCATCTCTCCAAAAGTATATATTGTTCATGAGTACCTAATCAGGCCAAGTTGTTAGGACTCATTCTTTTTTTGTGTTGAGAGGACAATCTTTGCCATCCGAAGACATACCTCTATCTTGGATATTTTTCTTTTCACAGATGGTTTTTTCCCAAGGGTTTTTTTTACCATATATATATATATATATTGTAAATGAGTACCTCATCAGGCCATGTTGTCAGGACTCATCCTTTTATTGTTTTAATAGGATAATCTTTGCCATCCGAAGACAAGCCTCTTATGTATTTTTTGATTGACGGATTTTCCCATTGGGTTTTTATCATCTCTTCAGAAAAGAGATCGTTGTACATGAGCACCTCATCAGGCCTTGTTGTCGGGACTCATTTGTACAAACCACCCCTAGTATCACTTAAGGGGGATGTTAGAATAAGTGAATATTCTCTTAAGTTCTACTAGGATAGACACACTTTATTTTCCACTCCTCCATATGTCAGGTGAACTCTCAGTGGTGTCTTCATCAGACTTGATGAGTTGTAATCTAACATCTCTCAATGATCAAATTTACTATTTATACAAAGTTTATCCCTAGAATAACTCAGTCAGTTCTATTTTGTTTCTTCAAATATTGTAATTTTTTGTAGTTCTACTCTTGGGAATTCTAACAAAAGATAGATTGTGGCTCCATATTATAGATTTCGTGTCATTTTTTCCTTTGTAATCAAACCATTACTTTTGGTCACTTTATTCATTAATGATGGTATTTTTAAATGCCCAATTTATTCATTAATGATGGCATTTTTAAAAATGCCCAATTTATTCATTAATGATTGTATTTTTTTAATGTCCAATTTATTTCATGAATGATGGTATTTTTAAATGCGCAATTTATTCATTAATGATGGTATTTTTAAAATGTCCAATTTATTTTTAAAATGGACGAGAAAAGAAAAAGGAGTTACACTTTTCGGAAGGTTCTATGGAATTTATATAAGAGGAAACAAATATTACCGGAGAATGGGGAGACGACAGATTGTGGCTCCATATTACAAATTTTTGGTCATTTTTCTTTGTAATAAAATAAACCCTTGTGGTCGTAAGATTGTATTTTTTGTTTTTGTAGCCCCTCATCAAGTATTGTTATTGAGTATTGTTATCAAGTATTATTATTGAATACTTTTATTTAAAATTTATTGTGTATGTGTATATTGTGGGAGTTTTGGGTGGAGTAGCCCTTCACTAAGTGGTATCAGAGTGGTAGTTCCTAAGTGTGTAAAAAAATTGTTGAACATGAGGTAGTTTGCACCAGGACATGTGGTTGTGGGTTGTGAGAAAAGTGATCAAAATACCTCCGCAAAGAAATCATGGTGGTGGTAGAAATATTGTAGTACTAGAAGAGGATTTTAGAGCCCTACAGAGACAAGTTCAAGCATTACAAGAGGAGTTGCGCAGAGGGTTTGAACCAAGAAGAGAAGATGAATGTAAATATGAAGCTAAAGAAGAAGCCTAGTTCAAAGAAGAAGAGGATGTGATAGATCTTGTGCAAGTCAAATTATTTAAGACCATATCCAAGATTGGAAAAAGGCCAAATCTTGATATTTCTAATTTTTTTTGGGAATCTTAGCCTAGAAGATTTCATCGATTGGATCAATGATATGGAGGAGTACTTTGAGTATGAGGAGGTTGAAGATCATAAGAGAGATAAATTTGCAAAGACCAAGCTGAAGGGTCATACTAATATTTGGTGGAAGGAAGTACAACTAGATAGAAATAAAATATAAAAAGAAAGAATAACAATATGGGATCAGATGGTGGAAAAGTTAAAGACAAGTTCATTCCAATTGATTATAAATTAGATTTACTGAAGAAAATGTAAGGTTTGAGATAGGAAGGTAAGTTTTTAAAAGATTATACAGAAGCATTCTACAAGATCATGTTTAGAATAGACGATTTTGAGGCCCATTATATAAATGGATGGAAGCCAAGTATTCAAGAGGATCTAAGTTTGGTCAGAATTACTACCATAGAAGATGCTTATTAGTTTACCCGAAAGGTAGAAGAGAAGCTGAATAGAAGATTTGAAAGCAAGTAAAGAGAAAGAGGTCATGGTGGAAGGACTAGTAGAAGATCACATGGAGGATGAAATTAAGACAAAAAAAAGAATAGAGAAGTTAGTATCAGTTAGAACCAGAAAGGAAATAATGCTTAAAGCCCCCATAAGAAAAATAATGGTGACCAAAGAGGAAGATTAAGGTTTGTACAAGGACCTAGAAAAGGAGGATTTCATGGAACCTATTTCCAATGTGGAGAATAAGGACATCAAGCATACAAGTATATACAACATATATGAAGAAAAAATAAGATACTTGAAGGTAATGCACGAGTTGCTTATGTGGATTAATATGTTGAATCTAAGAATTTGGAAGAGGTAGAAATAGGATAATTTCTTGTCATAAGGAGAGCCTTGCTAAATGAGAATAAATATCTAGTTCAGAGTAAGAGTTTATTTCACACAAGGTGCAAATATGAAGGTAAATTTTATAATGTTATCATTGATAATGGTAGCACTAATAATCTAGTTTTAGAGGGGATGGTTAACAAATTACAATTGAAGATAAGGAGACATCCACATCCATATTGGATTGCATGGTTGTAGAAGGACCATAGAGCTTTGGTCAATGAGCAATGTTTAGTGAAGTTTAATATTGGGAATTACCATGATGAGGTACTGTGTGACATCATACCTATGGATACTTGTCATATGCTATTGGAGAGGCCATGAAAATTTGATTGCGATGCAATACATGATGGATATGCCAACATGTAGACAACAAAATAGCACCAATCCGATTATGTGACTGCAAACATTGATCGCTTTGACACACACAGCCCCAAGAGCAACCCTAGAGGTCAAACAGTGGTCCTAACCACTCTCACAGCAGTTTTGGAAGGTCAGAGGTCAATTTGGCACCTTAAAGAAATTTTTTAAGTATCCATCCCACCCTGGGATGAATTCAATCTGGGATTCACCTCATCCAGGTATGAATTCTGAATTCACTCCGGGGTGGGGTGAATTGTAGGTTTAACAGGAAAAAAGTCAAATCTTGACAAATGGCAGCTCAGATCCACCACCCAACACTTCCTTCATTGCATGGGATTATGGGTGAGCGTTTTTGAGCATTAGAGGCATCTGCAAGGTCAGTCATGCAATCCCAATTCAAGGAGAAATATCCTTCCCCCTGGGAGGGCATGGCTGCCATGTGGCGCCCCTGCATGCCCATTTCAAGAGGCCTCGAAGTCTATAAATTGGTGAGTTTCCTCACCCCAAAATATATAGGAGAGTAGCATTTCAGAGCAATGAAATGCTGTCATTTTATTGTCATACCTCACACCTTTTGGATTTGCACCTTCTACATCCTTGATTTCCTTTACAGGGGAGGTCATTGAGTGACTATTGGGAGGATGAATCTTTGACCCAAAACTTGACATTTGGCCACAATATCCCACCAAATTTACCAACAATACCATACAAGAGATTTTGGACCCATCCCAAGTGGATTGGTGCCAAAATCAAGCCTCAAACAGCGGGCGGCCTGCCCCATGGGTGCCCCGTCCCACACTGCCACAATCCTAATCACCCCCTTTTAGAGCGATGGGAATTCCATGGTAGATTTGCTTTCTTTAATTTTTGCATTTAGTTCTATGATGCTTATATAGGTTGTCATTTGAATTTCGTCTCGTTTGAACACTTTTGACCATATTTCTATCTTTGTTCACTTCTACTAACTTGCAGGTAGCATAATCAAATTCCCACTAATGAAGGAAAAATTGGGAAAATATGATCATCTGGGTCTTACCAAAATTCCCCCAATTAGCTAACCTCAAGTTTTTATGTCTTTTGGAGCTTCTAAGGTAGGACATTGGGACAGTACCTATTCGGCGTTATGTTGTAGGTGAATTCGTCCCACCCCGAAATGAATTCAAATCGGTGAAGAATTTTCATACTGTTCTTTTTGCAGAGCCTTCCTGATGATGTCTTGATTCCCCTATTTCATAGCATGTGGACTTGTTTTAGTTATAGTTTAATTCATTTTTCTCGTTCACTTAGTCTAGGCTTGGGGATTGCATGCTTTGTTCCACCCGCATGTGCTACTGATCATTTCTTGTTCTTTTGAACACAAGGTTTGGATGTCAGAGGAGCAGCGAGGAGTCCATATTCATCAACACAAGTGGTAGCGACGTTTGGTCCGTCCATTTTACATGTGGGCACGCGAAAGATGAAAAGGCGCCCATGGATATAACTAGAACGGATGCTTAAATGCTCCTAGCCCTTGGGAGGGGAGGATGCGCATTGTAACCAAGTTTGGAACATATCAATAAAAAGGGCTGTCTTTCTTTAATTCACATTTTTTCCAGTTTGATTCGATCATGCTTTTCCCTCTTTTCATGCACTTTCAAGTTTTTAAGATTTAGCGCTAAGTCTGATTTCTTTGTTTGCATATCGCATGTTAGCTTCCCATTTTTGCTTTTGTATCCTTGTGATTTTAATGGCGATCATGGTGGGACCTTGTCCTCTATTTTTAAGATCAGATATCTGATTCAAACTTGGTTTTTTCCTTGCAGGTACCACGTTTTCATACGCTGACTGTTGTTCGTTCCATCACGGGGCAAATATAGACCTATAATTCGTCTCACCAGGGGGCGAATTGGAATTCGTCCCACCCTAGGGCGAATACAGTCCTATAATTCATTCCACCTTGGGATGAATTCTAGCCTATGAATTTTTTGGGCAGAAACTCAGGACCGACAGATGCGAGAAGAGAAGAGGTAAGGATCCTACATTTTTTTCTGTCATTTTATGCTCAGTGTTTCTATTTTTGGATTACTTGTATGCTTAGGGAAAGTTTTCCTTTCTTCTGTTTGCTTTTTTCCTTTTGCAAAGATAAAAATAACCCCACACACTATGTGGCAACTTAAAAACCAAGGCGCTGGTCATAAAACCCTAGCCCTTGATCAAGACCAACGGTGGATTTCATCACCACCTTGGCTTGAATTTTGCATCCATTACCTCGATCGCAACTATTGCTAGACGTAAATCCTGATGAAAGCTAACCAAGTGTAGCTACGGTAATTCCCAGCACACAAGGATAAGTCTTCTATGGTAGGTGTCATAAACAGGGTGATTCTCCTTTCGTACCGCCTACATTCCATGTACCATCTGCTCTCACGTACCTATAGTTTCCCTCACGTAAGGGCAGGTATATAGAGAGGTTGGTATATCGGCCTGGCAATGGTATATCGAAGGTGCGACCAATTCTAGGAGTCGTAAAAGCCCTCATTTTGCATTTAAACACTCTTTAAAAACCTTCAAAAACAAAAATAAAAACAAAAACAAAAATCAAAAACACAATAAACCAGGTTTAGGACACACTCTCAATTTTTAAACAAGATAATCACCGTTTGTGTGTGTGTGCTCTTTTTTGTTTAGTGTAACATAAAAAAATCATAAAAGAGATAAAAATCTACATAGCTTGTAAGAAAGCACCACCATGGTGTACACACGTAGCCAAGCCCAATCAAGGGCGAAAGCTGCGAAAAGTGTAAATTGGGGCACAAGTCGCCTCCGCTACAGCACCAAGGACTTGGTCATACCGCCTTGGCCGCCCGACCCATAAGAGATTCCGCATTAGTCCATGTCAAGATGGAACTATAGGGACACTGATGAGGGCATCAAATTCCTAGGATAGGTTTTCTTTTATTTTCCTAGGATATTTTCTTTTGCTCCCTTTCCACGTGAGGTTTCCCCTCACATAGGTTATTAGTTGGCATTACGATTATTGGTTAGTTGTTAGCTACGCTATAGGCATAGTTAGCATATTGTTGTTTTACTTCCTCCCTATTCTTGCTCCTCTCACTTTGGGTGTATTGTTGCATAATTAGGGGGTTCTTGTTTGTAATTGGGTTTCCTTGCCCCTATACAATGCAAGGTTTATGAATTAATTGATTAGCTCGAGTTTATTTCAATTCAAGCTCGTAAGAGGATCTTTTTGGATCCTCTTCACTGGTATCAGAGCCTTCGACGATCCTTCGGTATCGGGCTCTTTGGCTACTTTGTAAATTTTTGACTCTGTCTACTTGGCAAGTCTTGGCTCGACTGGTGGGACACTTGCCAGATTGCTACAGGATTTTATCTGCTAAGGTGAACCTAGACGCTTGACCGTCCACCATATTTGAAGGTGGACTTGGAACCTATGCTAGGACCTCTGACACAGAGACCCTGATGGCCTACGAGCATACGATGGTGGATTATACATGGGTGCGGACTCCGAAGCTTCAAATTTAGAACCTGACATGAAACAAGCTATGACACACGGATGAGCAGAGCCTAACAGACACATGGCATAGCTCACATAATGTAGGCGGAGTCCATATCTTTATGGTTCGAGTGGGTAGACGTTACAGGCTATGGGATAGCCAGTTTCATCCTTACCCTTGATTGATGACAAAAAGTGATCGACAATAGTGTAGAATCAGGTTTAGCAGGTCATTTAGTGTTTGAATCGACGTACAGGTGACATAACATGCCTTTTTGGGAGATATTGCAGTTGCAGGATTACGTTCATCGAAGGTTCAATCGACCAATAATCGGTAGCCACCTCATTGGCCAAATTGTCATTCGTAGATGGCTTCAAATATTGTGAGTTATTTTGTGTTTCCAACGAGCTTGTTAGCTCAGGTGGTTGGCTTTGTTGATGGAGACCTTCACTCCAACGAGGTTTCGGGTTCGGATCTCATCAGGACGTTTATCCTTTTTGCGTGGGCAGCAGAATTTGCCCTCAACATTTTGATAAGCTCATAGTGAATTACAAGACACACATTGGGGATATGTGGTTTTGAAAATTACCTATGAGGTAATCATTGTAAAAGCAATTTGATTTTTGCTTCAGGTGCTTGAAAATAATAGCACAATTTTCCCACGAAGCAAAGTTTGAAAAGTCTTTTGTGACTTCATTGTAAGTGCTAAAATATGCACATTTGTCATTACCCTGTGAGGTAAAGCATGACGAACGTTTTGGCTTCATGAAGTGTTTGAAAATCATAGCACATTGTAATTGCCCTGCGAGGCAAATATTGAAGACCTTTTTGGCTTCAAAAAGTGCTTGAAACTCATAGCACCATTATGACCTTTCAAAAATCATGACTCTGCAGGCATTTGTATCCACTTGACATTGTGGATAAGATCCATGAGATCTTTGAGGAGTTCACTTCTCCTCCCATTTTGGGATTCCATCCTTTTGTGGCTTTGTATGGAGTGCATTTCGGTGGTACCCGACACTCTCTTTCTTTTGAGGACCACTTATCCCACACGGACATTGTACTCATTTATTTGAGACAATCTGATAGCCTTTCTAGCTTGCAGCAGCAAACCTAGGGCTACTTTATTGCTAGATGATATGGCTAGGCTAGATACTATCATTAGTCTCATGGCCTTCAAGGATTTTGTCCTTTACAGGTAGTCATTCATATTTACAGGATCAAATGATCAGGCTAGCTATTTTTATTAGCCTCATGGCCTTCAAAAGTTTTTATCCTTCTTAGGTGGTCATTCTTCCTTTTTCATCAAAGACTTCTACTGTTGCATCTACTACACCATCTGTTGTTCCACCTCGAACACTGCAACGACCTCTTTACAGGTTCTAGTTATTCACAGGTTCCAAGATTTTAGCAGCACATGCAGAGCAATAGGTCTTTACTCCTTTGTCTTTCCTTGGCATTGGAGTCCTCTGGACGCTGTATCTCTACATTGGCATCCTCGGGTATCCAGGATGGTTTTTTGCCCAGTTATGAGACTTCTATGCAGCGATTGGTGACTCACCCTTCCACTCTTACTGTGTACGCATTGGAGTCCAATGCTACTTGAGTGGGGAGGTATGATGAGGGCATCAAATTCCTAGGATAGGTTTTCTTTTATTTTCCTAGGATATTTTCTTTTGCTCCCTTTCCACGTGAGGTTTCCCCTCACATAGGTTATTAGTTGGCATTACGATTATTGGTTAGTTTTTAGCTACGCTATAGGCATAGTTAGCATATTGTTGTTTTACTTCCTCCCTATTCTTGCTCCTCTAACTTTGGGTGTATTGTTGCATAATTAGGGGGTTCTTGTTTGTAATTGGGTTTCCTTGCCCATATATAATGCAAGTTTTGTGAATTAATTGATTAGCTTGATTTTATTTCAATTCAGGCTCGTGAGGGGATCTTTTGGGATCCTCTTAAGACACCACTTTGAGGGACACGTCCATTCATCATAGCCCCTTTCAGGAGGAGTCCTTACATGTGGCACTCAACATAGAAAAGAAAGCTCCCTTAGAAGCTTGATATGAGTGGCCACCGCACGATGAAGTGCTAGAGTGGCATAGTTTCCATGAGGAGAGGCCACATGATGATGGTTTCACCCCTTTGCCCCCATCACTGTTAGAACCAATAGACAAAATATAGAGCGTAAGGCTCTTCAAACTGGGCGGGCTAACTCTACCCACCCATTTCACACATATGAAAGGGAGCACGAGGAAGATGATTACATTCCTCAAGAGCAATATACAGCACGGGGCCACGCACTTCCGCACCAACTAGATACCATGATCACCCACTGAGGCCAGAGCCTCGGGTGAATACCGCCAACCTCGACAGAGGGAAGTAGCCTATTGAGATCTTGGATCATCATGATCGAGGTAAGTGCATAGGAGAGGCATCCAGGCCTCCTAGGCTCAAGATGGTGAAGCAAATTGACCTGGCAGTCGCTAGACATGCCGCCCACCAAGCATAAATCATGCGACTTGAGCAAGATCAGTAGCAGCTAGAGCATTTATATCGCCTTAGCAAATAGCGCATTTGGTGCCAAACAGATGAGCTGCTGCATAACCTAGTTCCTGAGAGGGTTCCAACCCCGTGCACCCAAAGGGCAGAACCATATGCGAGGCATAATCCCTTGGTGCGAGATAGGTCTTTGCGACCTTACCAAGAGATGCCTTCGAGACCTCCTCGACTTGAGCGGGAGGCCACTCCCCAGAACAACAATGGGTACCCTCTGTGGAGACCCACCTAGGGTCATAGGTCTCATCCAAAGACTCCTCAGGAAGCTTACGAGGAGTATGAGCAAGAAGAAGAGTGGGATGAAATGCCCTACCTAGGCAGAGGAGTCGCCATCCGAAAACCCCTTCATAGGCCTCAAGTCTCCCACAAACCACAACAGGAGAAAACTAAAAATGAAGAGATTAAATCTTTTGATGCATACAAAGCGCTGCTAGAGCGTCTGGATTCTGTGGAAACCAAAACTTCTGGGCCTCAAAAACCCACTTTATGCTAGCTCTGCAGTCACCCTGTGCATCCGTTAGTGCCAGCATGTCCTTACCCTGAACACTTTAAGCTGCCTCATTTGGCAACCTTTAGAGGTGAGGAAGACGCTCAAGAGCATGTGACAAGGTTCCTGAGCCAATGCTTCAGCATTTAGGACAATGATGCTTTGTTATTGAGAACATTTATAACCACATTCGCAGGCCCTACCTCGGATTGGTTTACTCAGTTACCAAAGCACAACATTAAAAATTTAGATTAGTTAGTGGATGCATTCCTTAAATGCTTTGCCTTCAATACCAAGAAGAAGGCGTCACTAAGTGACTTAGCCAACCTCAGGAAGTATGAGGAGGAGACCATGGTGGCTTACGAGAATCGATGGAGGACATTGCTTTCGAAGTTGCCCTACCTCCCTCCTATGTTTGACCTCACTTAGATGTTCTCCAAAAGTTGTTTGAGATTGATCTCTGTGTTATTGCAGCTACAACAATATGCCACCCTGGAAGAAGCTCTGGCACAAGCTAGGATCATTGAAGAGATCAAAATACAGGATGGCGAGATAGCCAAACCTAAGAAAAAAGAGTGGACTAAAAACACTAAAGCTGGGACTATGCAACAAAAACCCGCTGCGGTTAACCAAGTTGATATCAATGTCCCTAAGCTTGTGCAAGCAACTCAGCATCAAAAGGCTAATTATCAGGCAGTGCCTTCCTACAACTATGATAGAGAAAATTAGAGGCAAGAACAAGGTCAGCAGCGTCGCCCTAGGCAACAATTCACACCCTACAAAGAGTCCGGGGAATCCTTGTTTAACTACTTGTTAGCGACAAACCTGATCAACCTGCCAGAGATTCAGACTATATATCCCAATGTGCCCAAGCCTAAGGGGTATAGATAGGACTTGTACTACAGGTTCCATAGGTGGTAGGGACATGACCTAAATGCCTATTGGAAATTTAAGGGCTTGGTACAAGACCTGATTGATAACAAGACACTAGCGATGGATAATACTGTCGCACCAAGCAATCAGCAAATGGAGGTCTTCAAAGACCCCTTGCCTGCTCATGCTTCACAGGTGAAGACCCTACAAGTTAATGAGGTCACACAAAACTGCCCCATGTAGGGGTATGTAGGGATGAGAAGTATAGTGACTCAGAACAGGAGGTATCCGAGCACGAATGCTCCTTTGGCAGCGACAAGATAGGTGCCAACAACATCGCAACCACAACAACACCTTACACAACCTCCTCCACCTAAGCCGGTGGTCACACTTCAGACCAAACTAACTCAGAGTTTGAGGACCACCTCGGATAGGCTCTCCATATATGAGCTTATACAACAATCTACGCCCCATCGAGAAGCTCTGGTGGAGATTTTGAAAGCCATCGAGTTGTAGCCCCATGAGACTAATTATTTCAACAACTTTATGGGGCATGTAAAACAATGCACTGAGTCAGTCATCACATTTCGAGAAGATGAACTGAGATCAGTGATTGATGACATGATGGATCCACCCCTGCATGTTATTGCACGGGTCAACAGGATCCCATACAAGAGGGTGTTGATAGAAACTGGCTCGTCCAACAACATCATCACAACTGTGGCTCTCAAGCATCTGAAGTTGCCTGCATCTCACATCATAGCTTCCACTTACACTCTATAGCTCACCAATGTTTAAAGTATACATTTGAAGGGGAGGTGCATGTAGTCCCGGTGGACTTAGAACCCTTCAAGTATTGTAATGCAATGTAGCTGATGTTGCAATTGACCCTACCATCAACGCATTTGGATTTTTAGTTAAATGCATCTAAACAGGGTCTGATTTCGTAGGCATCCCTATTAGCAAGTTCTTCAAAATCCCAGTCAGGATGATATTCATTGTCTAGTCCACCACCAACGACATCATCTATGGAGGCCAGACAGAAAGACAAAAAGAAGGAACCCATGGAAGAGGCAAAACCTTTGAAAGAGACACTGCCATCAGTATCAACTATCTCTACTAAGGAGATGCCTAGCCGGATGGAAGTCAAGGCTTCTAGCCCACCTGACATGGAGTGGAATCAAGGAGAACTTCCATTCCCTCCCCCTTAACTACCAATGATCACCATTTAAATGGCCAATACGGGCTTGGGGGAGTATCTGGTGCAGAATATTGTAGCAACACCCACACTAGAGTCCATGCAGGACATGGGGAGACCTCGCCTTCCCATCGACACCATTGTTCCCCTAGGTTACCCGCCGAACCAAAAAAAAATTATGTATGGGGGCCTTGATCATGGCGTTGCACCATGCACGCAAGAGGACGAAGACAAAGAGCCTTTTGCTGAAAATGTCAACTATTTGTCTAATCTATACTTTGCTCTGAGATACCTTGGCCAATGCAATGGGTTAGGCCGATATGAGGAAGGGATACATGTTCTTTGCCAACCAAGATAAAAAATGCCATACGACAAGTCAAGAGTAGGGTTTAACCACCCCCTCCCATTGGACATCTTCGTGGAGAAAATGCAAGGCCTAGAGATAGGCAACAAGGGGGGATTGGCATCAGATCCATATGCCAACCCTAACACCACATATCAAATCTATATTGAGTCATCCATGGACCAGTTCTCTCAAATCCACGATCATCTGAAACATGCCAACTGGGGGTCCTTGTTCTCCCCTACTCCCTTTAATAGCAATACAACGTTATTCTTACAAGTTCTCTCCCGCTCAGCTTTTTATAGGGATGAACTTCAAGAGGGACTGGCTATTCATACCATTGAGGCTTCTGATCAGTAGGATCGGTATTCCCCCATGAGGGACTACCTCAAGTTAGGTAATCTCTCGCTTGGATTGACGCATGCTGCAAAATGAGCACTCAAGTAGAAAGCGGCAAAGTATGTCTTGTTAGGAGACATCTTGTACCATCGTAGCTATGAAAGGATCCTCCTTCGGTGCTTGGACCAGTAAGAGTCCACTTGGGTGATCGCCCAAGCGCATGATGGTACATGCGGTGGCCACTTCAACGATATGGCCATCGCCAAGTGCATTCCTCACATGGGCTATTATTGGCCATCTTTAGAGCGAGATTGTTGCGCATATGTGTGGAAGTGCGTGAAGTGTCAACAACATGCCAACTTGACACACGTACCTTCATAGGCCTTGCAGTCGATCCAATCAGCTTGGCCTTTTTTGCAGTGGGGCATAGATCTAATCGAAAATATCTTCCTTGCATCATCAGTTCATCACACTTTTATCATAACGGCCATAGAGTACTTCACTAAGTGGGTGGAAGTGGTTTTGCTTACCTCTACGATAAGACCCCGCATTGTGGAGTTCATTTTGCATAACATCAAATGTCGTTTTGGTATTCCATCCAATATAATATTGGATAATGGGACGTCATTCAAGAACAAAGATGTGCGTGCTTTTACCACAAAGTACAAAATTCAGCACAATTTTTTGACACCCTATTATCCGTAGGCAAATGGGCAAGCAAAGGCATCAAACAAAATGCTAGTTGCTATCCTTAAAAATACAGTCATAGAAAGTCATAAGGATTGGCACATTTAGATCCCACTTGCCCTATGGGCTTATCGCACTAGCATTCGGACGCCCATTAGGGAAACTCCATTTTTACTCGTGTATGGCTTCGAGGCAGTCATGCCTCTCGAGTTGGAGATTCCCTCCCTATGCATATCAATGCAAGAGTTCATCGATGATGAAACTACGTGGCAGGCCTGGTTAGACCAACTTACGTTGCTTGACGAAAAATGCATTAATGTTCTTGAGCATTTACATATCTATCAAGAGCGACTTAAGAAAGAATACAACATGAAAGTTCACCTGAGGGACTTTTAGGTTGGTGATTTGGTCTTGAAGGAAAACCAACATAACTCTAGTTTGTCGTCCCATCTCAGGGAAAAGTTCATAGCAAATTGGTTAGGTCCCTATGTAATTGATAGCAAAATAGGACCTGGAACATACCGGCTAGCCTCTCTTGATGGGATTAAGGAATTAGAACCCTTGAACATCAGTCACTTGTGACCATTCCATGCTTAGAAGAGCCATAGCCCAAAAAGCCCCAAGGATTCCCATAATCGCTTGGTCAACCTAAAAAAGATCCAAGGATTCCCATAATTGCTTGGTCAACCCAAAAAGTCCCAAGGATTCCCATAATCTCTTGGTCAACCCAAAAAGCCCCAAGGATTCCCATAATCGCTTGGTCAACCTAAAAAATCCCCAAGGATTCCCATAATCGCTTGGTCAACCCAAAAGCTCCAAGGATTCCCATAATTTCTTGGTCAACCCAAAAGGCCCCAAGGATTCCCATAATCTCTTGGTCAACCCAAAATGCTCCAAGGATTCCCATAATCGCTTGGTCAACCCAAAAAACTCCAAGGATTCCCATAATCGCTTGGTCAACCCAAAACGCCCCAAGGATTCCCATAATCGCTTGGTCAACCCAAAAACGCCCCAAGGATTCCAATAATCGCTTGGTCAACCCAAAATGCCCCAAGGATTCCCATAATCGATTGGTCAACCCAAAACGCCCCAAGGATTCCCATAATTGCTTGGTCAAAAAAAAAAATCAATAAAATTATCACAAATAAAGAAAAAGGTGCATCTCATTTCCATGCATACATAAAAATCATCATAACAGTACAAAGTTTTTTTTGCATCTCATCTACATATTCACACAAATCAATCCATCAAAAACACAAAAACATATAGCTGCATTAAGCATCACATCCATACATTGCATATTTGTGGTCATACAGGTCAGAGCACCATAGACTGTCATTACTTGGCAACAACCATCATCTTCTACATTTTTCCACTTTATCAAATAGCTCATCGCCTATAACCACCACTCACATTATTCTCCCACATCATAGTCAGTTGTTCCTAATGTATCGAGAGTTTTCGTCATTCAGTCATCATTAGTTGTCTAGCCACATACTGTACCAAGTCAGATAGATTTTATGCAAGTAGAATTCTACTTGGATCACACCTTGTTACGTAGCATCCCAGCACAAATTAAAACACATAAAAAATTCCCAAGTTGTGTGAATGAAAGATGAAACCTGCAAAGCAATCCAGGTCACCATAAGAAAAATGACTATCTTGCTCATCCCCCTGTGCGAATGACCCCAAAGAATGCTGAGAGTTGGAAAAATTACAAGCATCCTCCCTATCCAATTCCCTAAGAATCCCAAAGTTCTTAAAAAAAAAATTACAAAACATCAGAACAATTTGCAAAAGTCAAAACTCCAAAATTTGATATCCCAAAGTGCACACATCAAAAGGCACAAACAATAGTGATTCTCGTCACTCCATATCCTAATCCCTTGCTCAAAAGAAAAATTAATACAAAAATAAACAATGATTTTTATCACTACAAAAGAGCAAGTATCCCAACACAATTGAAGAAAAGAAGGGAGTTGAACTTGAATCCCTAGAACTCTCAGCATTTCGATAGGTCATGAGGCAAACCTCAGTACCGGTTTGGTTGATAGCCTATTGGTCACTGGTGGTAAACCTCCCGCATGATGATATATCTACCACATTAACTTGTGTGCAGATCAATGTTTGCATGTGGATGAGCTAGCTTATGGTATCCTATGATAGCACCGTATATTAATATGACTAAGTACAACAATGAAATAGTGGAGCTAATTAGGTGATCCTTAGTATAGGTTTGGTTGATAGCCTATCTAGCACTGGCGGTATCCTAACCAACACCACATAAATGAACCCAATTGCACACACAGGGATGTGAAATAACTTGGTCCAAAACATGTCTGATTCATGCCTTGTTCAAAATTCTTGTGAAATAAAGTACAGTCATGGCTATTTAGTTAAAACATTTGAGTCTTAGAAAACCTTAACTACATTTGAAACCAACTTGATATATTTTAGCCTCACCAAAAAAAAAAAACATGTATGCCTACAAAGCTATTCACCGCAACAATCGCCTAGTTAAAAAAGCCATAAATTTCTAAAATAGTCTATGGTGTGCCTACCAAACATCACAAATTCAATTCATCCATTCCATTTGCATATCATATCAATTACAAACATTCACAATTCAGGGCAGAAATTTCAAAAAACAACAAAAATTTAACAAAAATGCACCAAAATACCTAATAAACTTGCCCGATGAGAGTGCTTTGGCACTTGACATCCCGGGCATGCAAAATAAATTTCGGGGTCACAAATACTCGCTATCCTATTTCCTAAGAAGGCTACCATAGCCGGACTGCTCCACGAGAAGACGGATTTTCGATAATTTCATCCCTAAACGATGTCAGCAAAAGGGTCAAAATCCCACCCAAAAATAAGTAATAACATTGCCGAATGAAGGCACCTACGCGCCTGACATTCTTGGCATCCAAAATAGATGTTGGGGTTACAAATTTTCACTATCCTACTCCCTAAAAAGGCTACCATAGCGGGACTGCTCCATGGGAGTCCAGGTTTCTGCCAATTTTAGCTCCAAAAAGTGTCACCAAAAAGGGTTAACACCTGCAAAAAATAGGTCTAAATGTCAAAAAATTGCACACACGTTCAAGGATAAGAATCTAAAGGCACCTTTGCACAAGTCATCTTGAGTCAAGTGACTCGTCACTTTTCTCATGAAGGTCATTCCCTCATCGATTCATCGCTTGATGGGGTAGTCACACTTAGTCACCAATCAACAAATACACACCCAATTAAGGAAAACGACATGCATTCAAAGAATCATTGAAAAAGACAATTACGCTCCTACTTGGGGCAGTAAACAAGCAATAATCACAATCTGATCAAATCACTTGGCATTCATGAATCATGAACTCTAGGTTCCCACAGACAAAAGGTTGTGCCCTTTGCCTAGTCATGACTGATCAGTGTCCAAGCTCAAGTAACATCTCACTGAAAAAGGTTAACACTTGAATTGAGTTCCCTCGCTCGTCAGAAGCAAGGATTCAAGAATGCATGCCCTTTCCATACTTGGGGCATCAAAAGTTGGTTAGGTTACTGAGAAACCCTAATCATTATTTCTTTGGTTATCTATTTTTGCTCGACACTGTGCCATGCACAGCGCATCCCAAAAAGGGGCATTTGTAGATACCAAAATAGCACCAATCCGATTATGTGACTGCAAACACTGATCGCTTTGACACACACAGCCCCAAGGGCAACCTCCAGAGGTCAAACAGTGGTCCTAACCACTCTCACAGTAGTTTTGGAAGGTCAAAGGTCAATTTGGCACCTTCAAACACTTTGCTAAGTATCCGTCCCACCCTAGGACGAATTCAATTTGGGATTTGCCCCACCTAGGGATGAATTTTGAATTCGCTCTAGGGTGGGGCAAATTGCAGGTTTGATGGGAAAAAAGTCAAATCTTGACAAATGGTAGCTTGGATCCGCCACCCAACACTTCCTTCATTGCATGGGAGTATGGGTGAGCATTTTTGAGTGTTAGAGGCATCTGCAAGGTCAGTCATGCAGTCCCAATTCAGGGAGGAATCTCCTTCCCCCTGGGAGGGCATGGCTGCCATGTGGCGCCTCTGCATGCCCATTTCAAGAGGCCTCCAGGTCTATAAATTGGTGATTTTCCTCACCCCAAAATATACAGGAGAGTAGCATTTCAGAGCAATGAAGTACTGTCATTTTATTGTCATACCTCACACCTTTTGGATTTGCACCTTCCACATCCTTGATTTCCTTTAGAGGGGAGGTCATTGGGTGACTATTGGGAGGACGAATCTTGGACCCAAAACCCAAAATTTGGCCACAATATCCCACCAAATTTTTTGACAATACCATACAAGAGGTTTTGGACCCATCCCAAGTGGATTGGTGTCGAAATCAAGCCTCAAACGACGGGTGGCCTGCCCCATGGGCGCCCCGTCCCACACTGCCACAATCCTAATCGCCACCTTTCGGAGTGATGGGAATTCCATGGTAGATTTTCTTTCTTTAATTTTTGCATTCAGTTCTATGATGCTTATATAGGTTGTCATTTGAATTTCGTCTCGTTTGAACACTTTTGACCATATTTCTATCTTTGTTCGCTTCTACTAACTTGCAGGTAGCATAATCAAATTCCCACTAATGGAGGCCAAATTGGGAAAATATGATCATCTGGGTCTTCCCAAAATTCCCCCAATTAGCTAACCCCAAGTTTGCAGGTCTTTTGGAGCTTTCGAGGTAGGACATTGGGACAGTACCTATTCGACGTTATGTTGTAGGTGAATTCGTCCCACCCCAAAACGAATTCAAATCGATGAGGAATTTTTGGACTGTTCTTTTTGCAAAGCATTCCTGATGATGTCTTGATTCCCCTATCAAATTTTCATAGCATTTGGACTTGTTTTAGTTATATTTTAATTCATTTTTCTCGTTCACTTAGTCTAGGCTTGGGGATTGCATGCTTTGTTCCATCCGTAGGTGCTACTGATCATTTCTTGTTCTTTTGAACATAGGGTTTGGATGTTGGAGGAGTAGAGAGGATTCTAGATTCATCAACACAAGCGGTGACGATGTTTGGTCCGTCCATTTTACATGTGGGCACGTGGAAGAAGGAAAGGCGCCCATGGATATAACTAGAACGAATGCTTAAATGCTCCTAGCCCTTGGGAGGGGAGGATGCGCATTGTAACCAAGTTTGGAACATATCAATAAAAGGGCTTTATTTCTTTAATTCACATTTTTTATAGTTTGATTCAATCATGCTTTCCCCTCTTTTCATGCACTTTCAAGTTTTTAGGATTTAGTGCTAAGTTCGGTTTCTTTGTTTGCATATCACATGTTAGCTTTCCCTTTTTGCTTCCGTATCCTCATGCTTTCAGTGGCGATCATGGTGGGACCTTGTCCTCTATTTTTAAGATTAGAGATCTGATACAATATTGGTTTTTTGCTTGCAGGTACCATGTTTTCATACGCTTACTGTTGTTCGTTCCATTAGGGGGCGAATACAGACCTGTAATTCATCTCACCAAGGGAAAAATTGGAATTCGTCCCACCCTGGGGCGAATACAGTCCTGTAATTCGTTCCACCTCGAGACGAATTCCATCCTGTGAAGTTTTCAGGTAGAAACTCAGGACCGACAGATGCGGGCAGAGAAGAGGTAAGGATCCTACATTTTTTTCTGTCATTTTCTACTCAGTGTTTCTATTTTTGGATTACTTGTATGCTTAGGGAAAGTTTTCCTTTTTTCTGTTTGCTTGTTTCCTTTTGCAAAGATAAAAATAACCCCACACACCACGTGGCAACTTAAAAACCAAGGCACTAGTTGTAAAACCCCAGCCCTTGATCAAGACCAACGGTGGATTTCATCACCACCTTGGCTTGAATTTTGCATCCATTACCCCGATCGCAACTATTGCTAGATGTAAATCTTGACGAAAGTTGATTGAGTGTAGCTGGGGTGATTCCCAATGCATGAGGATAAGTCTTCTATGGTAGGTGTCATAAACAGGGTGATTCCCCTTTCGTACCGCCTATGTTCCACGTACCATCTGCTCTCACATACCTATAGTTTCCCTCATGTAAGGGTGGGTATATAGAGAGGTTGGTATATCGGCCTAGCAATGGTATATCGAAGGGGCGACCAATTCTAGGAGTCATAAGAGCCCTCATTTTGCATTTAAATGCTCTTTAAAAACCTTCAAAAACAAAAACAAAAATAAAAAACACACTAAACCAGGTTTAGGACACACTCTCAATCTTTAAACGAGATAATCACCATTTGTGTATGTGTGTGCTCTTTTCTGTTTAGTGTAACATAAAAAAATCATAAAAGAGATAAAAATATACATAGCTTGTAGGAAAGCACCACCATGGTGTACACACGTAGCCAAGCCCAATCAAGGGTGGAAGCTACGAAAAGTGTACAAGAGGGCACAAGTCACATCTACTATAGAACCAAGGACTTGGTCATACCACCTTGGTGGCCTGACCCACAATAGAGTCCGCATCAGTCCATGTCAAGATGGATCTATAGTGACACCACTTTGAGGGACATGTCCGTTCATCATAGCCCCTTTCAAGAGGAGTTCTTACATGTGGAACTCAACATAGAAAAGAAAGCTCCCTTAGAATCTCGATATGAGTGTCCACCATGTGATGAAGTGCTAGAGCGACATAGTTTCCATGAGGAGAGACCACATGATGATGGTTTCCCCCCTTTTCCCCCCATCACTGTTAGAACCAATAGACAAAATCTAGAGCGTAAGGCTCTTCAAACCGGGTGAGCTAACTCTGCCCACTCCTTTCACACATATGAAATGGAGCATGAGGAAGATGATTACATTCCTCAAGAACAATATACAGCGCAGGGGCCATGCGCTTCCACACCAACTAGATACCATGATCACCCATTGAGGCTAGAGCCTTGGGTGAATGCCACCAACCTCGACAGAGGGAAGCAGCCTATTGAGATCTCGAATCATCATGACCGAGGTAAGTGCATAGGAGAGGCATCCAGGCCTCCTAGGCTCAAGATGGCAGAGCAAATTGACCTGGCAGTCACCAGACATGCCGCCCACCAAGTGCAAATCATGTGGCTTGAGCAAGATTAACAGTAGCTAGATCATTTATATCGCCTTAGCAAAGAGTGCATTAGGTGCCAAACAGATGAGCTACTGCATAACCCAGTGCCTGAGAGGGTTCCAACACTGCACATCCAAAGGGCGAAACCATATGCGAGGCATAATCCCTTGGTGCGAGATAGGTGTCTGTGACCTTACCAAGCACTGCCTCCAAGACCTCATCGACCTGAGCGGGAGGCCACTCCCTAAAATAACGATGGGTACCCTCCACGGAGACCCACCCAGGGTCATAGGTCTTGTCTAGAGACTCCTCAGGAAGCTTACGAGGATTACGAGCAAGAAGAGCAGTCTAAAATGCCCTACCTAGGTGGAGGAGTCACCATCCGGCAACCCCTTCATAGGCCTCAAGTCTCCCACAACCCGCAATGGGAGCAAACTAAAGAGGAAGAGATTAAATCTTTCGATGCATACAAAGCGTTACTAGAGCGTCTGGAGTCTATGGAAACCAAAACTTTTGGGCCTCAAAAGCCCACTTTATGCTAGCTCCGTAGTCACCCTGTGCATCCGTTAGTGCCAGCACCTCCTTACCCTGAACACTTTAAGATGCCTTAGTTGGCAACCTTTAGAGGTGAGGAAGATGCTCAAGAGCATGTGACAAGGTTCCTAAGCCAATGCTTCGGCATTCTAGACAATGATGCTTTGTTATTAAGAACATTTATAACCACATTCATAGGCCCTGCCTCGGATTGGTTTACTCAGTTACCAAAGCACAACATTAACAATTTAGATCAGTTAGTGGATGCGTTCCTCAAATGCTTCACCTTAAATACCAAGAAGAAGGCATCACTAAGTGACTTAGCCAGCCTCAGGGAGTATGAGGAGGAGACCATGGCGGCCTATAGGAATCGGTGGAGAACATTGCTTTCGAAGCTGCCCTACCTCCCTCCTACGTCTAACCTCACTCAGATGTTCTCCAAAAGTTGTTTGAGATCAATATTTGTGCTATTGTAGCTGTAGCAATATGCCACCCTGGAAGAAGCTCTAGCACAAGCCAGGATCATTGAAGAGATCAAAATACAGGATGGCGAGATAGCCAAACATAAGAAAAAAGAGTGGACTAAAAACACTAAAGCTGGGACTACGCAACAAAAACCCGCTACGGTTAACCAAGTTGCTATCAATTTCCCTAATCCTGTGCAAGCAACTTAGCCTCAAAAGTCTAATTATCAGGCAGTGCCTCCCTACAACTATGACAGAGAAAATTAGAGGCAAGAACAAGGTTAGCAGCATTGCCCTAGGCGACAATTCACACCCTACACAAAGTCTAGGGACTCCTTGTTTGATCACTTGTTAGTGGTAAACCTGATCAACTTGCCATAGATTCAAACTATAGATCCCAATGCACCCAAGCCTAAGGGGTATAGAGGGGATTTGTACTACAGGTTCCATAGGCGACAGGGACATGACCTAAATTCCCATTGGAAATTTAAGGGCTTGGTGCAAGACCTGATTGATAATAAGACACTAGCGATGGATAATCCTGTCACACCAAGCAATCAGCAAATGGAGGTCTTCAAAGACCCCTTTCCTGCTCATGCTTCACAGGCGAAGACCCTACAAGTTAACGAGGTCACACAGAAATGCCCCATGTAAGGGTATGTAGGGATGATAAGTATAGTGAATCAGAACAGGAGGTATCCAAGCATGAATGCTCCTGCGATAGCGGTAGGAGAGGTGCAAAAAATATCACAACCACAGTAGCACCCTACACAACCTCCTCCACCCAAGCCAGTGGTCACACTTTGGACCAAACTAACTCAAAGTTTGAGGACCACCTTGGCTAAGCTCTCCATATATGAGCTTATACAATTATCTACGCCCCATCGAGAAGCTCTAATGGATATTTTGAAAGCCATCGAGTTGCATCCCCACGAGACTAATTCTTTCAACAACTTTATGGGGCATGTAAAACGATGCACTAATCCGGTTATCACATTTCGAGAAGAGGAACTGAGATCAGTGACTAATGACATGGCGGATCCACCCCTGCACATTATCGCATGGGTCAACAAGATCCCATACAAGAGGGTGTTGATAGACACTGGCTCGTCCAACAACATCATCACAACTATGGCTCTCAAGCATCTAAAGTTTCCCACATCTCACATCACAGCTTCCACCTACACTCTACAAGCATTCAATGACGCAATCTTCTCGACAGTCGGCACAATAGTCCTACCAATCCAAGTAGGACAAAAGACCATACCCACATTGTGCCACGTATTGGAGGGTGAGATGGCCTACAACATCTTGCTGGGCCGGCCGTGGATTAGGGACATGAAGTGTGTCCCTTCGATAGCTCACCAATGTTTAAAGTATACATTTGAAGGGGAGGTGCATGTAGTCTCGGCAGACTTAGAACCCTTCAAGTATTTTAATGTGGTGCAACTGATGCTGTAATCGACCCTACCATCAACGCATTTGGATTTTTAGTTAAATCCATCTAAATAGGGTCCAATTTCGTAGGCATCCCTGTTAGCAAGTTCTTCAAAATCCCAGCCGGGCTCATCTTCATCGTCTAGTCCTCCACCAACGACATCATCTATGGAGGCCAAATAGAATGACAAAGGGAAGGAACCCATGGAAGAGGCAAAACCTTTGGAAGAGACACTACCATTAGTATCAACTATCTCTACTAAGGAGATGCCTAGGCGGATGGAAGTTGAGGCTTCTAGCCCACCCGACATGGAGTGGACTCAAGGAGAACTTCCATTCCCTCCCCCTCAACCACCATTGATCATCGTTGAAATGGCCAATACGGGCCTGGGGGAGTATCTGGTGCGAAATATTGTAGCAACACCCGCACTAGAGTCCATGTAGGAGATGGGGAGACCTAGCCTTCCCATCGACACCATTGTTCCCCTAGGCTACCCGCTGAACCAGACAAATTTTGTGTATGGGGGCCTTGATCATGGCGTTGCACCATGCACACAAGAGGATGAAGACGAAGAGCCTTTTGTTGAAAATGTCAACTATTTGTCTAACCCAAACTTTGCTCTGAGATACCTTGGCCAATGCAATTGGCACCGGTATGGGTTAGGCCGATATGAGGAAGGGATACGTGTTATTTTCCAACCAAGATACCAAATGCCATACAACAAGTCAAGAGTAGGGTTTAACCACCCCCTCCCCTTGGACATATTGGTGGAGAACATGCAAGGCCTAGGGATAGGCAACAAGGGGGGATTGGCATTAGATCAAGATTGAGTCATCCATGGACCGGTTCTCTCGAATCCATGATCATCTGAAACACACATACTGGGGGTCCTTGTTCTCCCCTACTCCCCTTAATAGCAATACAATGTTATTCTTGCAAGTTCTCTCCCGCTCAGCTTTTGCTAGGGATGAACTTCAATAGGGACTAGCTTTTCATACCATTGAGGCTTTTGATCAGCAGGATTGGTATTCCCCCATGAGGGACTAACTCAAGTTAGGTAATCTCACGCTTGGATTGATGCATGCTGCAAAATGAGCACTCAAGTAGAGAGCGGCAAAGTATGTCTTGTTAGGAGACATCTTGTACCATTGCAGCTATGAAGGGATCCTCCTTCGGTGCTTGGACCAATAAGAGTCCACTTGGATGATCGCCCAAGTGCATGATGGTACATGCGGTGGCCACTTCAGCGATATGGCAATCGCCAAGTGCATTCCTTGCATGGGCTATTATTGGCCATCTTTAGAGCGAGATTGTTGCGCATATGTGCGGAAGTGCATGAAGTGTCAACAACATGCCAATTTGACACATGTACCTTCCTAGGCCTTGTAGCCAATCCAATTGGCTTGTCCTTTTTCATAGTGGGGCCTAGATCTAATCGAAAAGATATCCCTTGCGTCGTCAGGTCGTCACACTTTTATCATAATGGCCACAGAGTACTTCATCAAGTGGATGGAAGCAATTTCGCTTACCTCTATGACAGGACCCCGCATTGTGGAGTTTATTTTGCATAACATCATATGTCGTTTTGGTATTCCATCCAAGATAATCTTGGATAATAGGATGTCATTCAAGAACAAAGATGTGCATGCTTTGACCACAAAGTACAAAATTCAACACAATTTGTCGACACCCTATTATTCGCAGGTAAATGGGCAAGTAGAGGCGTCAAACAAAATGCTAGTTGCTATCCTTAAAAATATAGTCGTAGACAGTCATAAGGATTGGCACATTCAAATCCCACTTGCCCTGTGGGCTTATCGCACTAGCATTCGAATGCCCACTAGGGTAACTCCATTTTCGCTCATGTATGGCTCCGAGGTAGTCATGCCTCTCGAGTTGGAGATTCCCTCCCTATGCATATCAATGCAAGATTTCATCGATGATGACACTGCGCGGTAGGACCGGTTAGACCAGTTTACGTTGCTTGATGAACAATGCGTTATTGCTCTTGAGCATTTACGTATCTATCAAGAGCGACTTAAGAAAGTGTTGAGTGGTGTTTTCACCCAATTGTGAAATCACACTCTCCGGTAGGATTTGGGTTCCAAAATCCCCTCTTGCAAAGAAGTTAAACAAAAAACTTCTCCAAGGTTCTCGTTATATTAGCATTTGCCTATGTACATCAAATAAAGATATTCAATTTAAATGCTTGGAACACCTTAGTGATTGCAAGTAACTGAAAACAAGGGGCACTGTTGGTTTATTTTACCATGAAACTTTAGTGATTGTTCATTGAACCCTGATAAAGTAAATGTGAGTTGGCCCTCATATGACCATGATGTAATGCTTTAATTCATTTTATCTTGATGATTTTAAGATAGATTTTATTCTTGCATTAAATCTTTAATGATGAATTTGATCTCTAAATGTAGCCTCAAAATGTCACTTTAACTTATCCCTCTTAAATGAAATCAGATTTTCATCAAGATGAACAATTAAGTTCTTTAAGGAAAAGACCTTCAATGTAGTACTCAAATTACCCCTCTTTCGTAAAATTGGAATTTTTATGAAGAAAGGGTAATTTTAGGCCCAAAATGGAAATTTATGAAAATGCCGTAAAACATAACCCCTTCAATGAAATTGGAATTTCCATGAAGGGAATGTCATCATAGGCTCATGAATGCAAAACAAAACTAGAAAAATGAAATTTGACCTTAAAATGAAAAATTTCTATTTTCGGAATTTTAAAATCTGTAGCAAAATAGCAACTTCGGTGAATTTTTAAAAATACTAAACAAGTCCAAAAATGAAATTTCAAAGTGCCTATTTGAAGTCTGAATTATAATCTACACACTGGTGAAATCGTTCTTAGATTTTGAAATTTTTTTAATATTTATTTTAATGCCTGAAAATAAGAAAAAAAAATCTGAAATTAAAAATTTTGGAAACAGAAATTTAAAGTTTGCATCAGAATAATTGCTGGAAACACAGCAATGCAAAAGCTCCTTCAGTCTGATAGCACCCCGTCCTGCAAAACCGAATACGTGAGAGTTTCATACATGCAACCTAGCATATTTGACCTGTACTACACAATCAAAGTAAACTAGGTGCTGGCTCCAAGGATCCTAAATAATTTCCATATTGCAGACATTCAAATGAAACAACCCAAAATAATGGCATCAATTTCACATACAAGTCTGAAATCCGAAAGGGGAAAAATAAGACAGCTTAAAATCAAGCATGTAGAAAATTTCTCATTCTTTCTTGCTAACAAGGCCTGAAATTTCTGAATAAAAACTTTCACATTCCCATGAAAATCCAAGTTTTACATCTCAAAATAATGCCCCCTTTTGGCCAAAGAGTCTCCAGTCGGCCATGTCCAAAAGGTTCCGTCTCCGTTCTCCTTTGCTGCAATCGGTCGTGAAATCGCGACGTCTTTCCTCTTCGAGTCCTTTAGCCGTTTCCTGTCACGATATCGCAACGTTTTTCCGTTTCCATACACATTTCCAAAACACGTCGCGAAATCGCGACACTTTTCATCACCCGTACGGTTCGAAAAAAGACGTCGCGAAATCGCGACCATTCACATCCTTTTCCAACGGCGTGTCGCGATTTCGCGACATCATTTATTTTCTTCCCAACGACATGTCGCGATTTCGCGACACCTTTTATTTTCTCCTCAGCGACATGTCGCGATTTCGCGACACTTTTTTCCTCCTGGTCACCGGCACGTCGCAATTTCGTGACACTTTTTTCCTCCTGGTCACCGACACGTCGCGATTTCGCGACACTTTTTCCCTCCTGGTCACCGACACGTCGCAATTTCGCGATAGTTTTTCTGTTTCGTTACCGTTGACCGCGCTGACCGTGATTTTTCGACATGTCACGATTTCGCGACAATTTTCCGGTTTCGGTCGCGATTTCGCGACATGTCGCAATTTCGCTACCTGTCGCGATTTCGCGACCCCTTTCTACACGTGCATTTTCTCTTTTTTTTTCAATTCTGGCATCTGGGTCACTGAGATCCTTCCCTGTGAGCCTGCAAAAATGTGGGTCCCCAATTTTGGGGTGTGTTGTGGATCAACCACAACAAATGGCGACTCTGCTGTCAAATGCTCTTGAGCATTTTAGTAAGAACCCAACCTGAAACATATCACAAACTCGTAAATACATGTTAGCACATAAGCAAAATAACAAATGCCCAAAGATCAGAAGTACATGAATCATTAGAATCCTCAAGTATTATCTCAGTGTGTGCAATGTGTTTTCATTCCCTATCGTTTGAAATTGATCAACATTCCATTATCAGTTTTGCATGACTGCATATATGGGATGGTGAATGATTTGTGTACCCTAATGAATGTGCAAGGAGATTTCCTTCCATAAAGAGCATGGTACTTCTTCTAATACTATGTACAAGCATTCAAGATTGCAAAACCCTCTTAGGATCCACTAGTTCATTTCCTTATTGTATCCCAAAGTTGGTTATGAGTCCCTACTATCTAAAACCCATGTGCAAGTGAATGTGAAATCAGAACTTTGGGGAATCAGACTCCCACCCAACCGAGATGAGAGTTTAACCTTATCCTTACTATTCTGATTTAGAGTTCATTACCTCACTTTAAGCAAAATAATTAAACCAGTTATGGAAGAAATGGTCATGCTAGTCTAACCCTCTAGACAATCAGTGGTCTTGCTTTTTTATGCAAGACATGATGCCATGCATGGGCATATCTAACCCCACAATCCAAAACTTATCTCCATTTCTTTGGACCTTGGGGATGACTACCCATCCCTTGTAGAGGACAAGTAGTACGATCCTTACAATCCAAAATAAATATGAGATGGGAAAAATTTATTTATTTATTTATTTCTTGGACCTTGGGGATGACTACCCATCCTGGTTAGGGACAAGTAGTACGATCCTTACAATCCAAACCTTAGATATAAATAATTAATTCTATTGCTTAAACCTTTGGGATGACTACCCATCCTTTGCAGAGTACAAATAGTACGATCCTTACAATCCAAGACTTACTATGAAATGAGACATAAGAGCTTTGGGGAATCAGATTATCAACCAACCAAGATGAGAATTTATGCCCTATCCTTACTACTCCATGTGGGTCAAATCAAAGCTTTGGGGAATTGGATCCTCAACCTAAGTTTGATGAGGATTTAACCCTATCCTTACTACTCTGATTTTAAGCTTTAAGCTCTATGGAAGTGGTTAAAACCACTGTTTTAAGGATCATGTTGCATAATAGGATAGACATGAAAACCACTTTCGCTCAACCTTTTCTTCCAAGATAGGTTTTGATCATTTTGCTCAAGATCCTTTTTAATTTATGAGACATGCCTAGTTCTAGATATCTCAAGACTCAGTTTCCAACCTTAGGAGCTACTTACATATATGTTATAACACAACCCTAAGAGGATTTGACATACTTTCATGGCTTGTACATAAGATGCATATGCAACTAAAATGAAATGTATGTGAGGTGAGATGGAATATGAATGCATTACTTCTTGAATTGTGAATGAAATGATTTGTCATGCAAAACTGATTCTTTCATATATCACAAATTCAAACAATATAACTTAAAAAAGTTTTATGCTATTTGTGGAGCTTTTACAAGACAATTCCAATATTTCATATTCTCCTAATCCTTAAGCATAAGTTGACATCTCAATTTTCTATTTTTTTTATTTATTTATTTTATTTATTTTTTATTTATTTTTAAATTAACACACATGTCAATTGAAATCAAATCCATAATCAAAATCCTAACTAAACTAACAATCCTAAACAATAAAAACAAAATCTGAAAATCCTTCACCAACACCAAAAGAATAATATCAAAGTCTCACAACCTAAGGGCTAAAATAATGCTTTAGAATCTGCCCATTAACCGACAGCATGAAATCTTTCTCTTCTAAGGTTTTTAGCCTGAAGGTGTTCTTCCCAAGAATTTTTGAAATCTGATATGGGCCTAACCAGAGACAATCAAACTTTTGATGGTTTCCTTTTTCCTCATGTCTTTTGTCCCATAGTAACACCAAATCTAAAATTCTGAATGATTTAACTTTGGCCCTTCTATCAAACCATCTCTTGATGACTTCCTGGTGTTTGTTCATGTGATTCATGGCTTCTTCTCTCTTTTCATCCAGGTGCAATAACCGGCTCAATCTAGCTTCAACTTGATCATCTGTCCCCATGTACTCTTGTATGAAATGTAAGGTCTGCAGCTCCAAATTTGCTGGAAATATCGGATCTTGCCCATAGACCAAATGATAAGGAGTATTCCCTATAGCTTCTTTCACTGGTCCTATCTGCCTACAGTGGCAAACTTTAATTGACTATGCCATTCCCGAGGATTCTTTTCCAACAACTTCTTAATAGTATTCAACAAATTCTTATTTGAAGATTCGGCCAACCCATTTCCTTGAGGATAGTAATTGGATGCAAACTTTAAGCTCACTTTATTATCATATGCCCACTCTGCAAATTGTGTGGAAATGAAAGCTTTACCATTGTCACCGACAATAGAATCGGGCATTCCATATCTTGTGATAATTTGATCCTCAAGGAATTTAATCACAACGTCTGTGGTGGCATGTTTAGTTGGAATCGCTTCGTGCACCTTGTACGAGTAGTCTCGTAGCTGTCAAAATAAATTTGTGAGAGTCAGAAGAATTTGGGTTAATAACCCCGATAAAATCCAGTCCCCACCGTGCAAACGGTCTCATTTCGACTACAGGCTGCAACGACATGGCTGCATTTCTTTCTCTATTTGCATCCACTTGACAGATGTGACAAGATCGCACATGAGCATGTGCATCTTTGAATATATGAGGCCAGTAATATCCCGCTCGTAGGATTTGGTGTGCTGTAGCATTGGCTGCGCCATGACCAGTTCCATGCTTGCCATGAAATTCTTGCAACACCCTAGCGGATTCGTCTTTGCTCAAGCATCTCAGGTAGATACCTTCATGATTTTTCCTATAAAGCACACCAGACTTTATCATATATTTAACAGATTTAAGCCTTAAAGCTCTCCTCTGTGTTGAATTCAAATTAGACGAGCACTTACCAGTCAATAAAAATTGCACAATATCAACATACTAGTCCTCCTTAGCCATGTATTCTGTATTTGAGCATTGACCTGTTATTTGCGGATCATTTTCTGCGATCGCCCTCGCCAGTCCCTGTCCTTGAACTAGTTTCATTGGTTGGATTTCGAGATCAAATTCTTGGATGGTTGCAATCCACTTTCCTCTCTTTTCACCTAATTCATTCTGTAAAAACATGGTCTTGACAGCAGAATCAGGCACAATGGCAATAATTCTGCTGTGTACGATGTAATGCCTAAATTTTTTCATAGTTTTAAAAAGTGCGTACATTTGCTTATCAAGGATTGAATACCTTAATTGGGCATCTTTTAGGGGGCACTTAAAAACGCAATGGGCTTTTCGGCATTATCTTCGCCTTTTTGGGTTAATACACTCGCCAAGGAGTGCTCCGATGTAAAAGCATAAATGTAAAAAGGCTTGGAATAGTCTGGGATTATCAAGACCGGGGCTTTGCAAATGGAGTCTTTGATATTCTGGAAAGCCACTCTACTTTCCTCGTTCCATCTTACATCCACATCTTTCTTGAGCATCTGGTTTAGAGGTTTAGCTATCTCAGCAAAGCTAGAAATGAATTTCCTCACAAAATTGACTTGCCCAAAGAAAGACCTCAATTCTTTTTTTTTGCTCGGGAGAGGTAGGTCTTGGATAGCTTGTATCCTTTCTGGGTCGATCGATATTCTCTCCTTTGAAATAATGTGACCTAGCAATTTCCCTTCTGTCACTCCAAAAATGCATTTCTTGGGATCTAATGAAATTCCATGTTCCCTGCATCTTTGAAGCACCTTCTTTAAGTCTTTAACATGATCCTCTCTCTTCTTCGAGAAAACTGGGATATCATCCACATACACGATGATGCATTTGCCTATTAGTCCTTTGAATGCGTAATCCATGGCACGTTGAAAAGTTGCACCAGTGTTTAACAGTCCGAACGACATTCTCTTATATGCAAATGTTCCCCACTTGGTAGTGAATGCTGTTTTCATCCTGTCATCTGGATGTATAAGAAATTGGTTGTACCCAGAATATCCATCGAGAAAGGACATCATTTCTGATCCATTTACCATTTGCAAGATTTCATCGATTGATGGCAATGGATAATTATCTTTTTGGGAGGCTTTATTAAGATTTCAAAAATCTATGCACAGCCTAATCTCTCCACTTTTTTTCTCACTGGAACGAGGTTAGCCACCTAGGTTGAGTGCCTAACGGGAAAAATGATTTTCGCTTCCAATAATCTTTTAACCTCCTTTTCGATCAAAGGCTCCAATAGCGGGTTAACAACTCGTTGTCTTTGCCTAAAAGGCTTGGAGTCTGGCTTCAAAGGTATGGTATGCGTGATAATGTTCTGGTTGTAAGTCTTCGACTCATTGTAGTTCCAAGCAATACAATCTATGTAATCCTTCAAAGTTTGTATTATATTGCTCCTTTCTTCCTCTCTACATGCCTTTGCTATGTACACCTCCTTTGGATTGTCCGCACTCCCAAGATTAATTGAATCACATGCATCTTTGGGGAGTGGGACTCTTTTTCTTTTCTTGTTCTTGCATTCCATGTCGAACATCTTTTCTAATGAAACCACGTATTTAGGAATTTTGTTGGATTGATATGCAGTTTCACTTTCTTCTGTTTCATCCTGCCACCTTTGTTCCTCATCGATCACTTGATTTTCAAAAATACCCGATTTTGTGACAAACTTTAAGATGTGCTTGTCACACTCAAAAACTTGGAAATTCTTCACATTATCAGGTATTGATGGACAAGGAACCAGCTCAATGGAAAAATTTTTACATCTTTTTATATCCACCGGGTTTAACATGCCCGCGACGACTGCAAGAGAGTCTGCTATTCGATTTCCTCTCCTAGAAATAAGGGCTATGTTGAATGCATCAAACTCCTCCATGAAGTCCATAACCCTAGTCCTATAAAGGCTCAGTCTTTTGTCGCGACATGTATACTGTCCTTTGATTTGCTTGACAACCAACTCAGAATCTCCCAAAACCTTCAAGCATTTAACATGTTTGCTCAATGCTAGACGTAAACCGTAGATCAATGCTTCATATTCTACCACATTGTTTGTGCAAGGAAATTGTAGTCTGTAGGCAGCCAATAATGGTTTACCTCCTGGACCAGTGAGCTCGACTCCAGCTCCTGCTCCCTGTCTAGATTTTGATCCATCAAACTTGAGCAACCACGTGTGATCCTTTTCCTCAAAAGAACTACCATGACACATTTCTTCTTTAAGTTCATCAACAACTTTCTCAACATCAAGAGCATAGACCCCTAGGTCCGGCTCAGAAAACTGAACCTCATTCGGCTTGTTAAAATCTGTTATAATCTCCTTAAGCCTCGGTTCTTTTTCCACTCTGATTTGGTTAGCAATGCCCTTCCATGGCAGCCACATATGCGAGCAGTCTGTTGCAAAATAGCCATTCAACGTTTTCATCCAATCTCTCGCAAGTAACATTCTATACCTACTTGGGATGTTAACCACCAAAATGTCTACAACCTGCTGGACCCTGGGTTCAAAATTTAATTGAATCTTGACATCATATAAGGTCCCTACTACATTTACCTCTGAACGGTCCAATTGCAAGACCGTGCATTTGGATGAAACCGGTTGTAGACCCAGCATTTGACATATCTCCGTAGGCATGAGGTTGCTCATGGCTCCTGTGTCTACCAAATAGTTATGCAAGTTCTTACCCGCAATTCTCAGAGTTAATAAGAATGGCGGGACATCCCTTCTCTCCTTTCACAAAATTAGATGGGATTCAGCTCTTTTTTCCTTCCACATCGGATCAGGTGAGTTCAAAGCTCTTATCAACGCCTCCTTTTGACCAGGAAATTTAGCTGCATCCAGGAATGAAAGGCTAGATTTGGACTTCTTCATATCCTCCACTACGTCATAATTTGGTTTTTCGAATTTGACTGTCTTCTGGACGTCATTAGACATTTCTCTTCTGAGAGGAGGGGGAGGGTTGTTACTTGCCTTTGTATCTGGAGGAAGAATAGAATTGTTTGGAGGTGTTGATGAGGTTTTAGGGGCTTTAGACTTACTCCTCAAATGGTACCCATGAGTCCCATTTCTAAAATCTCTAAAAGCTTGCACCTCCTATTCCAAAACTTCATCTTCTTCCTCCTCGCTCTCACCCTCTTGGTGATATACTGTTTCCATCACCATAATATTTTCATCTTGCTGATACGATGGATCCTCATTTGATACCAGTTCCAAATCATCAACTTGTGCCTGAAGACAATGAGTGTATCTAGCTATCTCAGGACAATTCCTTTCATTGTGCTCTTTTGTGTTATGTAACCTGCACCCTCTTTCCCATGCCAAATCTGAAATATTCAAAAGAGAATTGGATTGGCTGGGGCCTGCAGAAGCATCTAATTGATTAGCTATGGGAGCAGGAACTCCCCCATTGTTTGGCTTAGTGTTCCAGTGCCTCCCTCTATTGTTAAAATTCTGACTTGGGTGAGGGGCACAGGACTCATGCTTCTCATTGTTGAACCCTGTCATTACTTAGTTTATGCACTAGTTTCTTGAGCTCTTCGACTTCCGAAAAGACATCCTTCGGTGGAACCACATTGTTGTTAACTCCCATTGGATTTGCATAATTGATGGGTTCTTGATTCCACATTTGGGTGGGGTTCTGAGGAATTGGATTCCCAAATGGATTGATACCTTGAATTGGGATTGGATTCGAAACAGGAACTATGGCTTGAGGATTGACTTGACTAGTTTCCTGCATAGTTGATTGACTATTCTGCAAAAATGCAGGAACAGGTGGAATGGCTGCGATTGGTTGGATTGGAATGGGTGCATATGCGGGTGCTGATGGATACGGCTGCTGATATGGGAAGGCATTCATACTTGGCATTTGTGGTGCCATGAGTTGATTTGCCTGGGGAACTTGACCATATGGAGCACACTGTCCCAACACAGGCATCTGGGTAAACCCGTAGCCCTGCGGTGTCAATTGCTGTTCAATAGTCATGGCTTCATTATAGGCCAAAGCCAGCGTGGTGACCTAAGGATTACGCCTTGCAAACATGGTTGTCATGGGGTCCAATGCCCCAAAATATATCTGCAAAGCTACTGCAGGATCGATGGCAAAATGTCTAATTGCTCTGTTATAGTTCTTTTGGAATCTCTGATTAAACATTCGGATTGGTTCCCCTTGGCCCCGTTTGCATGTAATGAACTGATTGTAAATAGTTGCGGGATCTAAGGGCGACCTAAATTGATTAAAAAATGCATTTTCCATTTGTGTCCAAGAGGTGATTGAACCAGTTGGCAAGCATATATACCATTCATATGCTATTGGATCCAAGCTCATGGAGAAAATTTTGCAGGCTACATCTTCATGCTGAACTTGCGACCTAATTAAAACATCTCTATAGGCTTGGATATGTTCTTCTGCTGTTCTTAGGCCATCTGGCTTGTATTTAGGCAAAAATATTTCAATTTTCTTGGGGATTTCATGTATATCCCCAGCAATATTCAAAGGAGTATTGTTAGATCCGTACCAAGGAGCTACTGCATCTTGAGCCATTTGACTCAGAATTGATGTAGACAGACCTACAATAGCAAAAGAAATGTTACAAACTATAGGCACACTAGGGGCAACGGATATTACTGGCGTAGGTCCACTTGACGTTCTTGGAGAAAACAGGCCTTTTGCTACTGGAGTGCTTACGACTTGCTTGAGTTTACCCTTGGGAGTACCAGTAAGGTCATGAAAAATGGTTTCTCTGATTTTTTGAGACTTGGTCGCAATACGGCGTGGTGGGTCCAGCCTGCCTAAGGAAACCCTCGGCTAATTCGAAGAAAACCTATAACAAACGCAAAAACAGTGTTGTAGTTTAGCCGTAAATAATTTCAGAATTAAATCAAAAACAAAATATTCAGATATAAAAATTGAAATAGATAAACCGGTTCGGCCCTCCTTCTAGCGCCAATCTGTTGAGTGGTGTTTTCACCCAATTGTGAAAGGACACTCTCCGGTAGGATTTGGGTTCCAAAATCCCCTCTTGCAAAGAAGTTAAACAAACAACTTCTCCAAGGTTCTCGTTATATTAGAATTTGCCTATGTACATCAAATAAAGATATTCAATTTAAATGCTTGGAACACCTTAGTGATTGCAAGTAACTGAAAACAAGGGGCACTGTTGGTTTATTTTATCATGAAACTTTAGTGATTGTTCATTGAACCCTGATAAACCCTGATAAAGTAAATGTGAGTTGGCCCTCATATGACCATGATGTAATGCTTTAATTCATTTTATCTTGATGATTTTAAGAAAGATTTTATTCTTGCATTAAATCTTCAATGATGAAATATGATCTCCAAATGTAGCTTCAAAATGTCACTTTAACTTATTCCTCTTAAATGAAATCAGATTTTCATCAAGATGAACAATTAAGTGCTTTAAGGAAAAGACCTTCAATGTAGTACTCAAATTACCCCTCTTTCGTAAAATTGGAATTTTTATGAAGAAAGGGTAATTTTAGGCCCAAAATGGAAATTTATGAAAATGCCGTAAAACATAACCCCTTCAATGAAATTGGAATTTCCATGAAGGGAATGTCATCATAGGCTCATGAATGCAAAACAAAACTGGAAAAATGAAATTTGACCTTAAAATGAAAAATTTCTATTTTCGGAATTTTAAAATCTGTAGCAAAATAGCAACTTCGGTGAATTTTTTAAAATACTAAACAAGTCCGAAAATGAAATTTCAAAGTGCCTATTTGAAGTCTGAATTATAATCTACACACTGGTGAAATCGTTCTTAGATTTTGAATTTTTTTTAATATTTATTTTAATGCTTGAAAATAAGAAAAAAAAATCTGAAATTAAAAATTTTGGAAACAAAAATTTAAAGTTTGCATCAGAATAATTGCTGGAAACACAACGAATGCAAAAGCTCCTTCAGATGATGATAGCACCCCGTCCCGCAAAACCGAATACGTGAGAGTTTCATACATGCAACCTAGCATATTTGACCCGTACTACACACAATCAAAGTAAACTAGGTGTCGGCTCCAAGGATCCTAATAATTTCCATATTGCAGACATTCAAATGAAACAACCCAAAATAATGGCATCAATTTCACATACAAGTCTGAAATCTGAAAGGGGAAAAATAAGATAGTTAAAATCAAGCATGCAGAAAATTTCTCATTCTTTCTTGCTAACAAGGCCTGAAATTTCTGAATAAAAACTTTCACATTCCCATGAAAATCCAAGTTTTACATCTCAAAATAATGCCCCCTTTTGGCCAAAGAGTCTCCAGTCGGCCATGTCCAAAAGGTTTCGTCTCCGTTCTCCTTTGCTGCAATCGGTCGCGAAATCACGACGTCTTTCCTCTTCGAGTCCTTTAGCCGTTTCCTGTCGCGATATCGCGACGTTTTTCCGTTTTCGTACACCTTTCCAAAACACGTCATGAAATCGTGACACTTTTCATCACCCGTACGCTTCGGCAAAACACGTCGCGAAATCGCAACCATTCACATCCTTTTCGAACGGCGTGTCGCGATTTCGCGACATCATTTATTTTCTTCCCAACGACATGTCGCGATTTTGCGACACCTTTTCTTTTCTCCTCAGCGACATGTCGCGATTTCGTGACACTTTTTTCCTCCTGGTCACCGACACGTCGCAATTTCGCGACACTTTTTTCCTCCTGGTCACCGACACGTCGTGATTTCGCGACACTTTTTCCCTCCTGGTCACCGACACGTCGCGATTTAGCGATAGTTTTTCTGTTTCGTTACCGTTGACCACGCTGACCGTGATTTTCTGGCATGTCGTGATTTCGTGACAATTTTCCGGTTTCGATCGCGATTTCGTGACATGTCGCGATTTCGCTACCTGTCGCGATTTCGCGACCCCTTTCTACACTTGTGCATTTTCTTTTTTTTTCAATTCTCGCATCTGGGTCACTGAGATCCTTCCCTGTGAGCCTGCAAAAGGTGGGTCCCCAATTTTGGGGTGTGTTGTGGATCAACCACAACAGAAAGCATACAACATGAAAGTTCACCTGAGGGACTTTCGGGTTGGTGATTTGGTCTTGAAGGAAAACCAATAGAACTCTAGTTTGTCGTCCCATCTCAGGGACAAGTTCACGGTAAATTGGTTAGGTCCCTATGTAATTGATAGCAAAATAGGACCTGGAACATATCGGCTAGCCTCTCTTGATGGGATCAAGGAATTAGAACCCTTGAACATCAGTCACTTGCGACCATTCCATGCTTAGAAGAGCCATAGCCCAAAAATCCCCAAGGATTCCCATAATCGCTTGGTCAACCTAAAAAAGCTCCAAGGATTCCCATAATTGCTTGGTCAACCCAAAAAGCCCCAAGGATTCCCATAATCGCTTGGTCAACCCAAAAAGCCCCAAGGATTCCCATAATCGCTTGGTCAACCTAAAAAATCCCCAAGGATTCCCATAATCGCTTGGTCAACCCAAAAGCTCCAAGGATTCCCATAATCGCTTGGTCAACCCAAAAGGCCCCAAGGATTTCCATAATCGCTTGGTCAACCCAAAACACCCCAAGGATTCCCATAATCGCTTGGTCAACCCAAAAAGCCCCAAGGATTCCCATAATCGCTTGGTCAAAAAAAAAAATCAATAAAATCATCACAAATAAACAAAAAGTTGCATCTCATTTCCATGCATACGCAAAAATCATCATAACAGTACAAAGTTTTTTTTGCATCTCATCTGCATATTCACACAAATCAATCCATCAAAAACACAAAAACATATAGCTGCATTAAGCATCACATCCATACATTGCATATTTGTGGTCATACAGGTCAGAGCACCATAGACTGTCATTACTTGGCAACAACCATCATCTTCTACATTTTTCTACTTTATCAAATAGCTCATCGCCTATAACCGCCACTCACATTATTCTTCCACATCATAGTCAGTTGTTCCTAATGTATCAAGAGTTTTCATCATTCAGTTGTCATTAGTTGTCTAGCCACATATTGTACCAAGTCAGACAGATTTTACACAGGTAGAATTTTACTTGGATCACACCTTGTTACGTAGCATCCCAGCACAAATTAAGACACATAAAACATTCCCAACTTGTGTGAATGAAATATGAAACCTGCAAAGCAATCCAGGTCACCATAAGCAAAATTACTATCTTGCTCATCCCCCTGTACGAATGACCCCAAATAATGCTGAGAGTTGGCAAAAGGACAAGCATCCTCCCTACCCAATTCCCCAAGAATCCCAAAGTTCTCAAAAAAAAATTGCAAAACATCAGAACAATTTGCAAAATTCAAAACTCCAAAATTTGATATCCCAAAGTGCACACATCAAAAGGCACAAACAATAGTGATTCTCGTCACTCCATATCCCAATCCCTTGCTCAAAAGAAAAATTAATACAAAAATAAACAGTGTTTTTTATCACTACAAAAAAGCAAGTATCCCAACACAATTGAAGAAAATAAGGGAGTTGAACTTGAATGCCTAGAACTCTCAGCATTTCGAAAGGTCATGAGGCAAACCTCAGTACCAGTTTGGTTGATAGCCTATTGTTCACTAGTGGTAAACCTCCCGCATGACGATATATCTGCCACATTAACTTGTGTGGAGATCAATGTTTACATGTGGATGAGCTAGCTTATGGTATCCTATGATAGCATCATAGATTAATCTGACTAAATACAACAACGGAGTAGTGGAGCTATTTAGGTGATCCTCAGTATAGGTTTGGTTGATAGCCTATCTGGAACTAGCGGTATCCTGAACAACACCATATAAATGAACCCAATTGCACACACAGGGATGTGAAATAACTTGGTCCAAAACAAGTCCGATTCATACCTTGTTCAAAAGTCTTGTGAGATAAAGTACAGTCATGGCTAGTTAGTTAAAACATCTGAGTCTCAAAAAACCTTAACTACATTTGAAACCAACTTGATATATTTTAGCCTCGCCAAAAAAAAAAAAAAAAAAAAACATGTATGCCTACAAAGCTATTCATTGCAGCAATCGCCTAGGACAAAAAGCCATAAAGTTCTAAAACAGTCTATGGTGTGCCTACCAAACATCACAAATTCAATTCATCCATTCCATTTGCATATCATATCAATTACAAACATTCACAATTCAGGGCAGAAATTTCAAAAAACAACAAAAATTTAACAAAAATGCACCAAAATACCTAATAAACTTGCCCGATGAGAGTGCTTTGGCACTTGACATCCCGGCCATGCAAAATAGATGTCGGGATCACAAATCCTCACTATCCTATTTCCTAAGAAGGCTACCATAGCAGGACTGCTCCACGGGAAGATGAATTTTTGACAATTTCATCCCAAAACGATGTCAGCAAAAGGGTCAAAAACCCACCCAAAAATAAGTAATAACATTGCCGAACGAAGGCGCCTTCATGCCTGACATTATTGGCATCCAAAATAGACATTGGGGTTACAAATTGTCACTATCCTACTCCCTAAGAAGGCTACTATAGTCGGACCACTCCACGGGAGGCCGGATTTCTATCAATTTTAGCTCCAAAAAGCGTCACCAAAAAGGGTTAACACCTGCCAAAAATAGGTCTAAATGTCGAAAAATTGCACACACGTTCAAGGATAGGAATCTAAAGGCACCTTTGCACAAGTCATCTTGAGTCAAGTGACTCATCGCTTTTCTCATGAAGGTCATTCCCTCATCTATTCGTCGCTTGAGGGGGTAGTCACACTTAGTCACCAATCAACAAATACACACCAAATTAAGGAAAACATCATGCATTCAAAGAATCATAGACAAAGACAATTACGCTCCTGCTTGGGGTAGTAAACAAGCAATAATCACAATCTGATCAAATCACTTGGCATTCATGAATCATGAACTCTAGGTTCCCATAGACAAAAGGTTGCGCCCTTTGCCTAGTCATGCCTGATCAGTGTCCAAGCTGAAGTAACACCTTACTAAAAAAGGTTAACACTTGAATTGAGTTCCTTCGCTCGTCAGAAGCAAGGATTCAAGAATGCATACCCTTTCCATACTTGGGGCATCAAAAGTTGGTTAGGTTACTGAGAAACCCTAATCATTAGTGCTTTGGTTATCTATTTTTGCTCGACGCTGTGCCATGCATAGTGCATCCCAAAAAGGGGCATCTGTAGACACCAAAACAACACCAATCCGATTATGTTATTGCAAACACTGATCGCTTTGACACACACAGCCCCAAGGGCAACCTCCAGAGGTCAAACAGTGGTCCTAACCACTCTCACAGTAGTTTTTGAAGGTCAGAGGTCAATTTGGCACCTTCAGGCACTTTGCTAAGTATCCATCCCACCTTGGGATGAATTCAATCTGCGATTCGCCTCACCTAGGGACAAATTTTGAATTTGCTTTGGGGTGGGACGAATTGCAGGATTGATGGGAAAAAAGTCAAATCTTGACAAATGGCAGCTCGAATCTGCCACCCAATGCTTCCTTCATCACATGGGAGTATGGGTGAGCATTTTCGAGCGTTAGAGGCATCTGCAAGGTCAGTCATGCAGTCCCAATTCAGGGAGGAATCTCCTTCCCCTTGGGAGGGCATGGCTACCATGTGGTGCCTATGCATGCCCATTTCAAGAGGCCTCCAAGTCTATAAATTGGTGAGTTTCCTCACCCCAAAATATATAGGAGAGTAGCATTTCATAGCAACGAAATGCTGTCGTTTTATTGTCATACCTCACACCTTTTGGATTTGCACCTTCCACATCCTTGATTTCCTTTAGAGGGGAGGTCATTGGGTGACTATTGGGAGGACGAATCTTGGACCCAAAACCTGACATTTGGCCACAATATCCCACCAAATTTTCTAACAATACCATACAAGAGGTTTTGGACCCCTCCCAAGTGGATTGGTGTCGAAATCATGCCTCAAATGGCGGGTGGCCTACCCCATGGGCGCCCCCTCCCACACTGCCACAATCCTAATCACCCCATTTTAGAGCGATGGGAATTCCATGGCAGATTTGCTTTCTTTCATTTTTGCATTTAGTTCTATGATGCTTAGATAGGTTGTCATTTGAATTTCGTCTCGTTTGAACACTTTTTACCATATTTCTCTTTGTTCACTTCTACTAACTTGTAGGTAGCTTAATCAAATTCCCGCTAATGGAGGAAAAATTGGGAAAATATGATCACATGGGTCTTCCCAAAATGTCCCCAATTAGCTAACCTCGAGTTTGCAAGTCTTTTGGAGCTTCCGAGGTAGGACATTGGGACAGTACCTATTCGACATTATGTTGTAGGTGAATTCGTCCCACCCCAGAATGAATTCAAATCGGTGAGGAATGTTCGGACTATTTTTTTTGCAGAGCCTTCCTGATGATGTCTTGATTCCCCTGTCAAATTTTCATAGAATTTGGACTTTTTTTAGTTATAGTTTTATTCATTTTTCTCGTTCACTTAGTCTAGGCTTGGGGATTGCATGCTTTGTTCCATCCGCAGGTGCTACTAATCATTTATTGTTCTTTTGAATGCAGGTTTTGGACGTTGGAGGAGCAACGAGGAGTCCAGATTCATCAACGCAAGTGGTGACGATGTTTGGTCCGTCCATTTTACATGTGGGCACGCGGAAGAAGGAAAGGAGCCCATGGATATAACTAGAACGAATGCTTAAACGCTCCTAGCTCTTGGGAGGGGAGGATGCACATTGTAACCAAGTTTGGAACATATCAATAAAAAGGGCTGTCTTTCTTTAATTCACATTTGTTCCAGTACAATTCGATCATGCTTTTCCCTCTTTTCATGCACTTTCAATTTTTTAGGATTTAGTGCTAAGTCCGATTTCTTTGTTTGCATATTGCATGTTAGCTTTCCCTTTTTTCTTCCGTATCCTCATGCTTTCAAAACACTTATTTCCTAAAAAATAATGGATTTTGCCACAAGTTGAAGCCCCTGAAGAAGGTGGAATAAAAGCTATGTAATAGTGCAAAAAATTGTTTAGTTGATGGTAGAACTTTTTTGGATGGTACGAAGCATGAGCATATGTGTTATGCATTGATTCCTAGAGTTAATGAAGAAAATTTTGAAGATATACTAGTAGAAGTATCAAATCTACTGGGATAATTCCAAGATATTATATCGAATAATGTACCTAAAGGTTTACCACCAGTGAGGAAGATTAGTCACCAGATGGATTTGATACCAGGATCTAGTTTACCAAATAAGGTAGCCCATAGAATGACTCCTACAGAGAATGAGGAGCTGAACAGACAAGTTCAAGAGCTATTGAAGAAATTATTTATTTGGGAGAGTTTGAGTCCAAGTGCGGTACCTATGGTTCATATTGTAGAGTTTTTTTTCAAAGAGGTGGTATGAATACATGGTCTACCAAAGAGTATAGTTTTAGATAGAGATACAAAATTTATTGGTTATTTTTGGAGGACCTTATGGAAGAAGTTGAATATAAGTTTGAAGTTTAGTTTTGCACACCATCTACAAACTAATGGACAAACAGATGTGGTGAATAAGATTTTTGGTAACCTGTTGAGATGCTTTGTAGGAGATAAGCCCAAGGGATGGGATTTGATTTTACAAAATGTAAAATTTTATTATGATAATTCTATCAATAGGAGTACAGGTAAATCCCCATTCTATATTGTATATGGGAGCAGCCCAATGAATTCTTCTGAGTTGAGGAAGATGAAAAAATATAAAGGAATAGTTTTTATGTCGAGGACTTTGCAGAGCATCTGAAGAACTTACATGAAGAGATAAGGAAGCATATTAATAATATGAATACTCGATACAAGGAAAATATAGAACAAAAGTAGATGTTTAAGGAATTCTAGGTTGAAGATGAATTTATGGTTCATTTAAGAAAAGAAGGATTTCCTGTTAAAACATATAACAAGTTGAAAATGAAGAAGTTTGGACCATGCAATATCATAAAGAAACATGATTCAAGAAATGCATACAAGGTGGAATTACCAAGTGGAATTAACATATCACCTATGTTCAACATTTTTTACTTGATAGAGTATCATGAAGGAGAAAATGAGGATGGACCAGTAGAAGAACAATGAAATATTGTAGCATCTACTCCAAAGAAAGAAGAGATAGATAAAATATTGGAAAGTTCTATGGGTAGAAGTACAAGAAATAGATAGTATGAAGAATATCTGGTTAAGTGGAAAGGAAGACATTTTGAAGATATATCATGGTTGTCTAAGGCAGAGGTTGACTATCTTGGTTTTCCTCCAACACTAGAGAAGTGAAGGCCACTTCTCAATTTATCCTAGGTTTCTAATGCAGCATCATCCAATGGTGTAAGGACAATATTGCATCATCCAAAAAAAACATTTTTTATGCCCAATTTATTCATTAATTATGGTATTTTTAAATACCCAATTTATTCATTTATGATGGTATTTTTAAATGCCTAATTTATTCATTCATTATGATATTTTTTTTAAATTCCCAATTTATTCATTAGTGATGGTATTTTTAAATGCCCAATTTATTAATTAATGGTGGTATTTTTAAAATACCCAATTTATTTCAAAAATGGATGGAAAAAAGGGGTTACACTTTCCAAAAGAGTCTATGGAAGTTATAAAAGGGGAAACAGTGATTACCAGAGGAGGGAGAGAGGACATATTGTGGCTCCATCTTAAAAAAATTTGGTCATTTTTCTTTGTAATAAATTTGGCCCTTATGGTCGTAAGATTGTATTTGTTGGTTCAGTAGCCCCTCATCAAGTATTGTTATTGAGTATTGTTATCAAGTATTATTATTGAGTACTACTATTTGAATTTTGTTGTGTTTTTGTGTATTGTGGGAGTGTTGGTTGGAGTAGCCCTTCACCAAGTTGTTATAGTGATCAAATCTTCCACCACTCAAACTCTTCTCTAATCCATTGCTCTTCCTTGTAGCTTTAAATTATTCCTCCACTTAAAATCTCCTCAAATATGCTACTCTTTCTCTCTTGTATCTCATGTTATCTCCTTCCTAGAGGCCTCACTTACCAATATAGATCTAAACAAATATGGCTCTATTGCCACTATTGGAAAATGAGCCCAAATACCATAGGTCAAATTTTCCTAGGATTATATGATCTAAAAAATATAATCACATTCAATAATAATAATAATATTTTATAAAATAAACTTTATTCATTCAATAAAAAAAAATTATAGCTTTGTTACATAGCATGGAGCTTTCTCTTCAATATATAACATTTCATTGACTCTTCATTGTACCTAATTTTTTCTCCTCTAACTCATAGGAGATGCAACCTTTCATATATTTTTATTACATAATGATAAATACTCTCATGGTTACATAGTTTCCTTCTTCTAATATTGGTACTATAGACACCAAAACAGCACCAATATGATTATGTGACAACAAGCACTGATCGCATTAACACACACAGCCCCAGGGCAGCCCCCAGAGGTTAAACAATGGTTCTAACCACTCACACAGTAGTTTTGCAAGTTAGAAATCAATTTGGCATCTTTTAGACACTCAGCTGCTTATTCGTCCCACCTAGGGACGAGTGTGGATTTGTACTCATCCTACCTAGGGACGAGTGCAGATTTGTACTCATCCTACCCAGAGACGAGTGCGGATTGATACTCGTATCACCCAGAGACGATTATTAGTGCTCGCTTCGGGTGGGACGAACACCAGGTTTGACCAGCAAAAATTTAGATCTTGGCGTGTGACAACTCAGAACTGCCACTTAGCTTTTCTTGCATGACATAGGAGTGTGAGTGAGTTCTTTTGACAATTCATATCTGACAATTGATTCTCCCTTCACTGCATGGGAATGAGAGTGAGCTTTTTAAGACAACTCAGATTTGCTACTTAGCTATTCCTTCATTGCATGGGAGTGCAAGTGAGCTTTTCTAAAACATACAAAGACATGCACAGAGGCAGTTAAGAAGCCCTTGATCAAGAAGAAGTCTTCTCTTCACACAAAAAGCATTGATGCAAAGAAACACTTTTGCATGTTAATTCAAAGAGACCCCTTGGGTCTATAAAATGGTGAGTTTTCTCACCCAAAAGATATACAAAGAAGGAGCATTTTGAGCGACGAAGTGCTGCTAATTCATTTACTTACGATTTGTGTTTTCAACATCCATAATCTCTTAATCGAAAGAGAGGTTATTGGGTGAATTTTGAAGGCATGAATCAAAAACCAACACCAATTTTTTTGACCACAATATTCTACCAATTTTCCGACAACACATCACATCAGGTTTTGGACCCATCCTAAGTGGATTGGTGTTGAAGCAAAGTTTCACCCGCGGATGGTTTGCCTTTGGGCACCCCCCACTTTATTGCTTTTGTTGACTATTTATTTTGTAGTATTTAGCTAGTTTCATGTTTATGCTTTTTGTCAAGTTTTCAGTTCATTTAGATTCATTTTAACCATCGTTAGATTTATCTTTCATTTTCATACACAGGTGCTACTGATTCTTTGTTTGTTTCTTTGAATGCAGATTTGTAGCATTAGAGGAGCAGCGAGGAATCTACCTTTTCTAACGCAAGTGGCGACAACGTTTTGGTTCACCCATCTTACATGTTGGCACGCAGAAGAAGGAATTCTGAAACAAGTTGTAAAAGACCAACATTTAACGCTCCTATCCCTTAAAAAGGAAGGAGACACATTGTAACACAAATTTGAAAAGCATATCAATAAAAGGGCCAATTTTTATATTGCTTTAATATCTTGTGTTCATGTTCTTTCTTTTTATGCATTTTTCAATAACATAGGATTTAAGCATTATTTTAGTTTCATTTACATTGCATTTTTAGTTTATCCTTTTTGTTTTCGGAATCTCATGCTTTCAATGGCAATCACGGTGGGACCTTTGTCCTCTGTTTTTTTTTAGGTTAACTTACTGATCTGAAATTGCTTGTTTTTTTACAGGTACCTATTTTTCAACATCAGACTGTTATTCGTCTCTGCAAGTGACGATTACAGAATTGGTATTCATTTCACCCTAGGGCAAATAAATTATTTGTCTCACCCTGAGACGATTACTGTTCTGATATTCGCCTCACCCAGGGACGAGTATAATTCTGTGCAATTTTCAGAGCAAATCAGAAAAATCAGGTTAGGCAGAGGAGAGGTAGGGGTTTTTTTAAAGCTTCTGTCAAATTTTTGTTTTTTTGTTTTCTGGTTTTCAGTTTGTATGGCTTAGGGAAAGATTTATTTTTCATTTTCCTGTTTCAATTTTTGCAAATTAAAATGAACCCCACACATCACGTGGTATTTTAAACCAAGGCGTTGGTCATAAAACCCCAACCCTTGAGCAAGACCAAAGGTGGATTCCATTATCACTTTGGCTTGAGATATTGCATCCATTACCTCGATCGCGACTGTTGCTAGACGTAAATCCTGATGAAAGCTGACCGAGTGTAGCTTGGGGTGATTCCTAGCACGCGAGGATAAGTCTTCTATGGTAGGTGTCATAAACAGAGCGATTCCCCTTTCGTACCGCCTATGTTCCACGTATCATCTGCTCTCATGTACCTATAGTCTCCCTCATGTAAGGGCGGGTATATAGAGAGGTTGGTATATTGGTCCGGCAATGGTATATTGAAGGGGCGACCATTTTGGGAGTCATAAGAGCCTTCATAATTGCATTTAAACGTTTCACAAAAAAATTCAAAAACACAAAAAAACAAACAACAAAACACACTAAACTAGATTTAGGGCACACTATTAATCTTTAAAAGAGATAATCATTGCTTGTGTGTGTATGCTATTTTCTGTTTAGAAAAAAAAATCATAAAAAGAATTTTTGCATCTTTAGGTTAGCATTACCATGGTGAATACTCGTAGCCAAGCCCAATCACGGGTAGAAGCTGTAGAAAATGCACCAAGAGAGACAAATCGTCTTTGATATAGCCTTGAAGACTTGGCCATCCCGCCTCGATGGCAGGGTACACTAGTTAGTTCACACCATGCAGAACATGGTTCTAGAGGCCCCTCCTTGAGGGGCACTCCAACCCATACAGTCATAGAACATGGCTCTAGAGGCACCTCCTTGAGAGGCTCTCCAAGTCAGGCCATCAATAGACGAGAATTTAGAACCCCCTCCCTAAGGGGAACTCATGAGCAACAAGAATATTTTCAAGAAAATAATCTATATGTACCACCTAGTCTAAGCACGAGGCCTCCTTTGGAAGTTCATTTTGGGTGGCCTAGTGATGAAGCGCTGTGTACTTCTCTAGAACAATAAAGGGTCAAAAAGGAAGAACCATATGATTTTGTGGTTCCTAATTTACCCCCGATTAATGTCGGACACAGTAGACCATATCAGAAACATCAGGTTCTCCCGACAGGGCAAGACAATTCTGCTCGCACTTTTTATGCATATCATAGAGAGAGTGAGGAGGATAACTACATTCCTCAAGAACAGTATCCAATGCAGAAACGATGCACGTCTGCACCTGATTTATATCCAGATCGCTCATTGAGACCAGAGTTTCAAGTTAATGATGCCAACATCCACAGAGGGAAGCAACATATAGGGGTCTCAGAGCACCATGATCAAAATAGATATGTAGGGGAGACATCTAGGCCTATTAAACAAGAGACGGTAGAACAAAATGACTTGGCATTTGCACAACTAGCCTCCTGCCAAGCACAAATCACACGACTTAGGCAAGAACAACAGGAATTAGAACATTTGTGTCACCTTGATCAAGAGCACATTTAGCGTCAGACAGCTGAATTGCTTCACAACCATGCACCTGAGAAGGCCCCAGTCCCTCGCACATAGCAATCTGAGATGTATGTGAGGCAAAAACCCTTAGTGCGAGACAGGTCTCCGTGAATTCAGCAAGCACTACCTCCAAGACCTCTTAGACCTGAGCGGGAGGCCATTCCCTGCAACCGTGATGGGCATCCTCCGCGGGCACCCGTCCATGTTTACAGGCCTAGGCCAAACACTCCTCAAGAAGATTATGAGGATTATTACCAAGAAGAAGAGCGGGCTAAAATGCCCTATCAAGGTAGAAGGGAGGCTACCCATTTATCCATACAAAGGCCTCAAGTTCCCCATAACCCATAGTGGGAACAAACCAAGGAGGAGGAGATTACGTCCTTCGATGCATACAAAGTGTTTTTAGAACGCTTAGAGACTATGGAACTCAAGACTGCTGGGCCCCAAAAGCCTACCTTACGCCAACTTCGTAGTCATCCAGTGCATCCATCAGTGCCAGCACCTCCATACCCCGAACATTTCAAGCTACCCCAGTTGGCACTCTTTAAAGGGGATGAGGATGCTCAAGAGCATGTGACACGATTTTTGAGCCAATGCTTTGGTATACAATACAATGATGCATTGCTATTGAGAACATTCATAACCACATTCGTAGGATCTGCCTCGAATTAGTTTAACCATCTATCGAAGCATAGCATCTACAACTTGGATCAACTAGTGGACGCGTTCCTAGAATGTTTTGCTTTCAATACAAAGAAAAAGGCGTAACTTAGTGATCTAGCTAGCCTCAAATAGTGTGAGGAGGAGTTTATGGTAGCATATGGAAATCGATGGAGGACGATGCTTTCAAAGTTGTCCTACCTCCCTCCTATGTCCTAGGCTAATTATCAGGTGGTGCCTCACAATAACTATGAGAAAGATAACAAAAAGCAAAATCAAAATTAGCAACGTCACCCTAAGCATAAATTTACACCATACACTGAGTCTAGGGACTCCTTGTTTGACCGTTTGTCAGTGGCAAACTTGATTAATCTGCCAGATATTCCAATAATTGATCCCAATGCACCAAAGCCTAAGGGCTATAGAGAGGATCTTTTCTATAGATTCCATAGAAGGAAAGGGCATGACCTTAATATCTATTGTACGTTTAAAGGTTTAGTGCAAGATCTTATTGATAATCACACATTGGTAGTGGATAACCCCATTGCACCCAACAACCAACAAATGGGTGTTTTCAAAGATCCTTTACCCACACATGATGCACAAACAAAACCTCTGCATGTCAATGAAGTGCAACATAGTTGCCCCATGGAGGGGTATGTTGGGATGATTAGCATTGTGACAAGAAACAAGAGACACCCAGGAGCTGCCCCCGTGACAGCCACCAGGGAAGTTCCATCCACGTCACAACATCAACCGAATACTACACAGTTGCCCCCGCCTAGACCAGTGGCCATGATTCGAACTAGACTTACTCAAAGTCTACGGACCACGTTAGCTAGGCTCTCCATTTATGAGCTTATTCAACAATCGGCACCCCATCGGGAAGCTCTTATGGAGATATTAAAGGCAATTGAATTGCAACCCCACGAAGCAGATTCGTTCAACAATTTTGTGGGGCATGTCAAATAGTGTACTGAACCAGTCATTACCTTCAAGGAAGATGAGCTAAAAATGGTGACTGGAGATGTAGCGGATCCACCCCTGCACATTATTCCGTGGGTCAATGGGAATCCGTACAAGCGGGTGTTGGTAGACACTGGTTCATCCAGTAACATTATTACAACCGCTGCACTGAAACATTTGAAACTGCTAGCCTCTCACATTGCACCTTCCACTTATACCCTTCAAGCATTTAATGATGCGATATGCTTGAAAGTTGGCACAATTGTCCTGCCCATACAAGTGGGACAAAAGACCATTCATACATTGTGCCACATTTTAGAAGGTGAGATGGCTTACAATATCTTGCTTAGGTAGCCTTGGATCCGGGATATGAAGTGTGTCCCTTCAAATGCTCATCAATTTCTGAAGTATATATTTGAAGGACAAGTGCACGTGGTCCCCGTAGATTTGGAACCTTTTAAATATTGCAATTCAGTGCAAATCATGCCGCAGTAGACCCTTCCTTCAACACACGTGGATTTCCAGTTAAATCCATCTAAGAGGGGTACGACTAAGCAAGAATATTCATAACCAAATCAATCAAATTCTTAGGCGGGATCATCTTCTTCATCCAGTCCTCCCACAATGATGCCACCTATGGTGGCCACACCAACGGACAAAGGAAAGAAGCCCCTGGAAATGGAACCACCTCTAGTCTCCAATATCTCTATAGAAGAGATGCCTAATAGAATGGAAGTTGAGATGCCTAGTTCACCCCACATGGAGTGGACTCAAGGAGAACTCCCATTCGCTTCCCCTCAATCACCAACAATTACTATTGAGATGTCTAACACAAGCATGGGGGAGTATATAGTGCGCAATGTTGTTGCAACACCCACACTTCAGTCTATGCAAGACATGGGAAGACCTCGACTCCCCATAGGCTCCGTGGTTCCTTTAGGCTACCCACCTAATCAGAAAAACTTTATTTTGGGGGGCCTAGATCATGGCATTGAACCTTACCGAAAAGAAGAGGAAGATGAAGATCCCTTTGTCGAAGATGTCAACTATCTGGCTAACCTAGACTTCGCATTACAATATCTTAGCCAATGCAATTGGCATGGATACGGGTTATGCCGGTATGAACAAGGAATGCATGTTTTGTGCCAACCAAGATACCAAATGCCTTATGACAAGTCAGGAGTAGGTTTTAATCACCCTTTGCCCCTCGACATCTTGGTCGAAAACATGCAAAGCCTAGGGATTGGCAATAAGGATTGGTTGGCATCAGATCCATATGCCAATCCAAATACAACTTATACATTGGGGGATTATTTCCCATTACAAACAAATAACCTTGTTGACCTCAACAACCCTTTCCCTACGACAGAAAAAGGAGAAACATCATGGACTCACCCACAAGGGGAAGATGGACAAGACCACAAAGGGTCTTCTGAAGATGAGTCAGAGTACGATCATTCGCATGCATATCCAATGAATGACGATCAGGATAGCTTCCTGATGATGTTCCCATTGACTGATCCCAATGAGCATAGGTTGCATCAACAACAACAAAATCCTTTGGACATATATGACATGTTTGAACACTTACACATAGGTCCAAGACATAGGAGGCATTTCAACTTGGCACAGTTATAGAAATTACTGCACCCGCCACTCCAGGAATACAGAGAACATATTCCTCCTGGAGACCCTATCAAACCATCAGTGCCTAGGGCAGACCCCTGTTTGCAGGTCCGCACATAGGGCTGATCCCTTTATACCAGTGCCTACAGAGCCAGATCCAATGCACCAAGAGCATCCAGAATGTCAGAGTTGTAACATTTGCGGTAATGGAGATTACAATCATTTCATCAACATGGTCTCCATTGATTTGACTGCCCCCATCCATGATCTAGCCAATACAACATGATTATTGCATCTAGACATAGAAGCTATTGATTGGGATCGTGCTGACACACCACCATCTCCATCAAAGTATTGGCCTTGCGGTGGAATGTTTCATTTCACTCCAGGATTGGTTGGCATCAGATCCATATGCCAATCCAAATACAACTTATACATTGGGGGATTATTTCCCATTACAAACAAATAACCTTGTTGACATCAAAAACCCTTTCCCTATGGCAGAACAAGGAGAAACATCATGGACTCACCCACAAGGGGAAGATGGACAAGACCACAAAGGGTCTTCTGAAGATGAGTCAGAGTATGATCATTCGCATGCATATCCAATGAATGACGATCAGGATAGCTTCCTGATGATGTTCCCATTGAATGATCCCAATGAGCATAGGTTGCATCAACAACAAAAAAATCCTTTGGACATAGATAACATGTTTGAACACTTACACATAGGTCCAAGACATAGGAGGCATTTCAACTCTGACGCAGTTATAGCAATTATCGCACCCGCCACTCCGGGAATATAGAGAACATATTCTCGCCTGGAGACCCTATCAAACCATCAGTTCCTAGGGCAGACCTTGTTTGCGGTGTCCGCACATAGGGCTGATCCCTTTGTACTAGTGCCTACAGAGCTAGATCCAATTCACCAAGAGCATCCAGAATGTCAGAGTTGTAAAATTTGCGGTAATGGAGATTACAATCATTTCATCAACATGGTCTCCATTGATTTGATCGCCCCCATCCATGATCTAGCCAATCCAACATGATTATTGCATCTAGACATAGAAGATATTGATTGGGATCGTGCTGACACACCACCATCTCCATAAGAGTATTGGCCTTGCGGTGGGATGTTTCATTTCACTCCAGGACAGACTCAGGATGTCTTCCATGCTAAAGAGGAACTTGACGTTCCTAATGATGATCTTAATTCAGCAAACGATATCCATCTGATCCCAATTCCACACCAGTTGGAATACGGATCCCATATGTCAGTTGAAGCAATGACTGATGTAGACATCGACACAAATCCAATGAATCCACGAATTCTCAAGCTGGGGGTAAGTCTTTCCCCTGAAGAGTGAGTCGATTATGTTGCCCTTCTTAAGGAAAAGAAGGAGGTTTTTGCATGGTCATACAAGGATATGCCGGGACTAGACCAATAGCTAGTCATGCATAATTTAACGCTTGATCCAACAATCAAGCTAGTCAATCAAAAATTACGCAAGATGCACCCAACAGTGGCCTTAATGGTAAAAGGTGAGTTACAAAAGTTGTTGGATGCCTAGTTTGTCATCTATGTGGATTATCCTCCATGGTTGTCTAACATGGTTCCTATCAAGAAGCCCGATGGGAGGATTCACATATGCATTGATTTTCAAGATCTTAACAAAGCAAGTCCTAAGGATGATTTTCCCTTGTCGAGCATTGACGCATTGGTAGACGCTATAGCAAGCCATGAAATGCTTTCCCTTATGGATGCTTTCTTAGGATACAATCAGATTCACATTAATCTTGAGGACCAACTCAAAATGGCATTCAAAATGCCTTGGGGGACATTTTGCTATAAGGTCATGCCTTTTGGCCTTAAAAATGCTGGAGCCACCTACCAACGTGCCATGACGTACATATTTCACGATTACATGCACAAAAATTTGGAAGATTACATGGATGATTTGTTGGCCAAATCTCTTTTGCGCCCAGATCACATCGGTGACTTGAGTAAGGTCCTTGATCGCCTCATTGAGCATAAAGTCAGACTAAACCCCAAGAACTGCATCTTTGGCATCACCTTTGGAAAGATCTTGGGTTTCATAGTCTCCAAACGAGGAATTGAGGTTGATCCAAACAAAGTCAAGGCAATCCTTGAAATGCGTCCCCTAACCACCATCAAGCAGCTCAGGAGTCTGTAGGGAAAGGTTGCGTCGATCAAGCACTTCATAGCGTAGTTATCTAACAAATGCTGACCCATGAATAAATTATTACATAAAGGGGTCACATTTCATTGGGATGACGAGTGCCAGTCAGCCTTTGATGACATTAAACAGTACTTGGCTTCATCGCCAGTATTGGCACCACCTCGACCAGGAGTGTCGTTCTATTTATACATCTTAGCCACTAAGGTGGCACTGGGTGCCATGCTGTCCCAAAAAAATGAACTTCATAAAGAACAGGCTACATACTATCTTAGCCGCACCCTGGTCAGTTATGAACTTAACTATGCATATGTTTAAAATATCTGCTTGGCAGTGGTGTTTGCTACCAAAAAGCTATGCCACTACATGATTAGTAATAAGATGTATGTTGTGTGTAAGGAGAATTCATTGTGATACATGATGAGTCGTACTTATCATAGTAGCCACACGGTGAAATGGATCATGTTGTTGATAGAGTTTGACATAGAGTTCATTGGACAGAAATCTATAAAATGTCAAGTCATCGCCGATGAACTAGCTGAGGCTCCTCTTGAAGATGATCAGCCTTTGACTTTTGAACTACCTGATGATGGGGTCTTCCATGTTTCAGAGTCGCCAGATTCTGATGATCCTGAGTCATAGGCTGACATAACTCTATTCTTTGATGGTTCTAAATGTGAGCAAGGGGGTGGTGTAGGAATTGTATTCTTCACTCCGCAAGGCGCTCCAATGCCCTTGTCATTTAAATTAGACTTCCCGTGCACCAAAAACAATGCAGAATACGAAGCCTTCCTCATAGATCTTCAGATAGCAATCACCATGAACATTAAACGATTAAACATCTTTGGTGATTCGTTGTTAATTGTCAATCAAGTAAAGGGGATATTCCAATGTAAATGTCCAGTTTTGCGGTCCTATAAAGCCCTTGTGGACAAATTCCTGGCACAACTTGAATGGTATGACATCGAGGCACTCCCTCGATCATCAAATTGTTTTGCGGATACTATGGCCTCCTTGGGGTCACTCATCCCACAAGACCCTTCTGGTGAAATGACAACCATTTAGGTTAAAACATTATCACAATTTGCGATGGAGCATGTAAGCTCTGATCTGACACCAGGAATACACATGATCTAGATTGAACCATCTTCGGATAAGTTCTCTTGAATTTGATATTGTTTGACTCAAGCCAACTGGGGGTCCTTATTCTCCCCGACCCCTCTTACTAGCAACACCACGTTGTTTTTACAAGTTCTTTCATGCTCAGCTTTTGTTTGGGATGGACTTCAAGAGGGATTGGCCGTTCATACTATTGAGGTTTTTGATCAGCAAGATTGGTACACACCCATTCGGGATTACCTCAAGCTAGGTAATCTCCCACTTGGATTGACACAAGCCGTGAAAAGATCATTTAAACAAAAAGCGGCAAAGCATGTCTTGTTAGGAGACATTTTGTATTGTCAGAATTATGAAGGAATCCTCCTTCGTTGTTTGGACCAGCAAGAGTCCGCTTGGGCGATCACCCAAGCTCACGATGGTACATGTGGTGGCCACTTCAGCGGTATGGCCATCACAAAGCGCATTCTTTGCATGGGCTATTATTGGCCATATTTAGAGCAATATTGTTGCGCATATGTGAAGAAGTGCGTGAAGTGTCAGCACCATGCTAATTTGACACATGTACCTTCATAGGCCTTACAGCCGATTCAATCGGTTTGGCCTTTTTCATAGTGGGGCTTTGATCTAATTGGGAAGATCTCCCCTGCGTTGTCTGGTCGTCACACGTTCATTTTAACAACCACAGAGTACTTTACTAAATGGGTGGAAGCAATTTCGCTAACCACTACGACTGGAACCCGCATTGCAAAGTTTATTTTGCATAACATCATATGTTGTTTTGGTATTCCATCCAAGATCCTATCGGATAATGGGACGCCATTCAAGAATAAAGATGTGCGTGCTTTGACAACAAAGTACAAAATTTAGCATAGCTTTTCAACACCCTATTATCCATAGGCAAATGGGCAAGCAGAGGCATCAAACAAGACGCTAGTCGCCATTCTCAAAAAGATAGTTGTAGACAATCATAAGGACTGGCACATTCAGATCCCGCTTGCCCTATGGGCTTATCACACCAGCATTCGAACGACCACTAGGGCAACTCCATTTTTGCTGGTGTATGGCTCCGAGGCAGTCATGCCTTTTGAGTTGGAAATTTCTTCCCTGCGCATTTCAATGCAAGAGTTCATCGATGATGACACTGTGCGACAGGCCCGACTAGATCAACTGATGTTGCTCGACGAACGATGCATTAATGCTCTCGAGCATTTACGTATCTATCAAGAGCGAATCAAGAAAGCATACAACATGAAAGTCCATCTTAGGGAATTTTAGGTTGGTGACTTGGTCTTAAAATAGAACCAACATAATTCTAATTTGTCGTCCCATCTATGAGACAAGTTCGCGGCAAACTGGTTAGGTCCTTACATCATTGACAGTAAAATAGGACCTAGAACATACCGGCTTGCCTCTCTTGAAGGAATCAAGGAAATAGAACCCTTGAATATCATTCATTTGCACAATCGCTTGGTCAACCCAAAAGCTCCAAGGATTACCACAATCGCTTAGTCAACCCAAAAGCTCCAAGGATTATCACAATCACTTGGTCAACCCAAAATCTCCAAGGATTACCATAATCGCTTGGTCAACCCAAAATCTCCAAGGATTATCACAATCGCTTGGTCAACCCAAAAGCTCCAAGGATTACCATAATCGCTTGGTCAACCCAAAAGCTCCAAGGATTACCACAATCGCTTGGTCAACCCAAAAGCTCCAAGGATTATCATAATCGCTTGGTCAACCCTAAATGCCCCAAAGGTATCTATAAACCCTTTGGTCAACACCAAAAGCTCCAAGCGTTACCATAACTTCTTGGTCAACATAAATATTCAAAAATCAACAAAAACAACAAAAAAATCAAAATCACAAAAACAATTGCATTTCAATTCCATGCATACTCATAAAAAAATCAAAATCACAAAAACAATTGCATTTCAATTCCATGCATACTCATAAAAAAATCAAAATCACAAAAACAATTGCAATTCAAATCCCTTGCTTAAAAAAAAAAAAAAAAAAATCAAAATTACAAAAACAATTGCATTCCAATTCCATGCATTCTCATCAAAATAAAATAAAAATACAAAAATATAGGTTGCATTAAGCATTGCGTCCATACATTGCATACTTCGATAGGTCATACAAGTCAAAGGCACCATAGACAGTCATTACTTGGAAATTCCATCCTTTTTCACATCAAATCCATTTTCATAAACACCTACATCCAGCATATCACCTTTTTATTTTAGCATCGTCAGTTGTCGCCTAATGTATATAGGGTTTTTGTCATTTAGATGTCTTTAAATTTCTAGCCAAAACTGTACATAGTTAAACAGATTTTACACGGGAAAGTTTACTTGGATCACGCCTTGTTATGTAGCATCCCAACACAAATTAACACATATAAAAATTCCTAAGTTGTGTGAACGAAAGATGAAACCTGCATCGTAATCCTGGTTACCATAAGCGAAACGGCTATCTTGCTTATCCCCCTGTGCAAATGACCCTAGGAATGCTGAGAGTTGGCTAAATGACAAGCATCCTCCCTACCCAATTCCCCATAAATCCCAAGTTCTCAAAAGTTGCAAAACATCAAAAATTTGCAAACTGTCAAAACACTAAAATTTGACATCCTACAGTGCACACATCAAAAGGCACAAACAATAGTGATTCTCGTCACTCCATATTCAAATCCCTTGCTCAAAAAAAAAAAAAAAAAATAAAACAAAAATAAACAGTGATTTTATCACTATAAAGAGCAAGTATCCCAATACACTTGAAGAAAAGAGGGGAGTCGAACTTGAATCCCTGGAACTCTTAGCATTTCGACAGGTCATGAGGCAAGCTTCTGTATCGGTTTGGTTGATAGCCTATCGGTCACTGGCGGTAAACCTCCCGCATGACGATATATTTGTCATATCAACTTGTGTGCAGATCAATGTTTGCATGTGGATGAGCTAGCTTATGGTATCCTAGATAACATCGTAGATTAATCTGACTAAATACAATAAAGGAGTTAGTGGAGCTAATTAGGTGATCCTCAGTATAGGTTCGGTTGAAAGCCCATTTGGCACTGGCAGTATCCTGATGAATAACACATAAACAAACTCAATTGCACACACAAGGATGTGAAATAACTTGGTTACATTCATGTCGAATTTAGACCTTGTTTAAAAGTCTCGCGAGATAATGTACAGTCTTGGCTAGTTAGTTAAAATATTTGCATCTCAGAAAAGCTTAACTCTATTTTCAAACAACCGGTACATTTCATTCCATACATCACCTTGAAAATAAAAAAAAAAATAGACAAAATCCAAAAACAAAGTTTTCACATACACAAGCATTCCAAAAATTAACCCCATTACTCTAGCAAGTCAATCCAATTTTGTACAGTCTATGGTGCATCGACAAATCATCAACAATTCATTTTATTCATTCCATATGCATACATCATACAAATTAGAATCATCACATTCATAATCGCATATGCATACATCAATGTAAAAACATGCACATAAAAATAAATCATGAAAAATGTACAAACACCAAAAAGAGTCATCTGTATATATATATCATAAAAAAAATTGCCCGCAGGCTAAAGTGCACTGGTCCTCGGACCTCGCTCCCGTCATCCAAAAATCTCAAAAACCCCCATCCTAGGGTGTCGACCACCATGATCACGCAAGATCGATGCGACGAGAGCTACCCCTTGCAGTATCTATCCTCTGAGATCTCTCTGGGCAACTACTCACCCCTGCATCCCGACCACTAGTGCCTCCCTCATCTCGCCATCGACGACAGGATGATGCTGACTGCTCTGTCCCACTATCTCTCATTCGGTACGATGAGCCACTTGTCGGAGGCTCTAGTATTCACCCACCAAGGTAGATAATCTCGCCCTCCATCTCCCGTCGATGCCGACTCCACTCTGCCTCCCGCCTACGATAGTACGCGATGGCGTCATCACGCTATGCTAGCTGCACCCGTAGGAGATCCCTCTCCCATGCAGCATCCGTATCACCACCCTGCTGGTGAGATGCAGCCCCTGCGCTCTCCCGCTCTGCTAACTATGTTCGTAGGTGATCCCTCTCCTACGTCATATCCCCAAGCTCTCCATCCTGCCTCGACAATAACCCTGTCAATCGTGCTACCTCAGCGTGCAACCCCACCTCTGTATCCCCCGACCTGGTCGGATACCTCGACCCCTCTGGAGCATCAGCCTGCTCTGAAGCATCTTGCATCTCTGGTGGCTCCTCATCCCCAAAGTCCTTTCTTGCATCTGCCACCTCCACCATGTCCACATCTGCAAGAGCTCCCCAACCCTCTCCTGGTGCCTCCGCACCCTCTCTGCCTCCCGCTGCTTCATCTCTTCCCAATGGCCCCTCACCTCGCCACTTATGAAGCTTCCACCACTCCTGGTACTCGGTCGTCACTCCGACGTCATCTACATCTAAAATGTCTAATACTGTATCAGACTCCTTCCCCAATGGCTCAAGGATCGACGCAGCTAGGGTCCTCTCATCACTCTGATGTCGATAGACTACGGGTTCCCCAGGAAACCCCTAGCGTACCCCAAACTGTCGTGTCACTCGGAGGTAGTGGAAGTACTCCTGCTCTGTCGCCCAATCACCCATATCCCCCTTAGGACCCGCTGAAGCCACTCATCAGCCTCTGGCCATGTGGGACAATCCTGATATGGCCTCCATACCACATCTCTAGGAGTCAGTCATGCCAATGCATCTCTGTAATGGTCTATGTCTCCTGCAAACCACCGACTATGCCCCTGCTCCTCAGACCGATACCATAGAGCACCATAACCAATATCCTTGTCCACCATGTCCATCCATGTAGTCCAAGGCATCCCTCGTGGTCGCTCTACGGCTATATGCTGCCATGCCTAGCACTACAACAAGAAAATGCAGCTAATTCCCTTCTGCCTCCGACAGCGGACCTCATACAACTCATCATACAATTGATCCAAAAGTATCTAGCCCCATCTCATAATCACTGGCTCTATCACCGGAAAATCCACCAACTGCCACACTACCTCTAATAGGTTCCATGGCAACCTCGCTCCTGACGAGTCTGGTAGGAGCATGTTGGAAATGAGGCTCATGAGTAGTGCATGCCTCACTCCCAACATTCCCCTCGCATACCAATATCGTACCAGAATCCCACCAATCTAACAATCTAGCTCCGCCCTCTCCAGCGAGGTCATCCCATCCTCATCCTCTCCATGTCCAAAATACCGCGTCAGTACAGTCGTCCTCTGGCCTCGTGGTGTCATCCGAATGGGAACCCCGTCTATCAAAATCCGGAGAATCCGATACACATCCTCTAAAGTGACAGTCATCTCTCCTGTCGAAATATGGAAGGTGTTCATCCGAACATCCCACAGGCCGATAAAAGCTTTAATGTACACCCGATCCGCCACAACTACATCCAACCGAGCCACATGCTTGAGCCCTAGGGCATCAAGCCAATCCCAGTCCTCAGTTGTCAACGCCTCGCGGGCATTAGAAAAAATCGTCAGCACCCGATGTCGACTCTTCACCACCTGCACATCACAGAAAACAACAAACATCAAAAACATGCATCAAATTACCATCACATGTACAAAAATGCATAATTGTACAGTAACATCTTTCATTCACATGTACATCCAAAAAAAAAAAAAAACAATAAACATTTGACATGGTTTACCTACGGTTTTACCTAAGTTTACCATTTCAAAACAAAAAAATTCATTCAGTTTTCATCTTACATTTCATCAAAAACAATAAAAATTTGACATGGTTTACCTAAGTTTACCATTTCAAAACAAAAAAATTCATTCAATTTTCATCTTACATTTCATCAAAAACAATAAAAATTTGACATGGTTTACCTAAGTTTACCATTTCAAAACAAAAAAAATTCATTCAGTTTTCATCTTACATTTCATCAAAAACAATAAAAATTTGACATGGTTTACCTATGGTTTTACCTAAGTTTACCATTTCAAAACAAAAAAAAATCATTCAGTTTCATTCAGTTTTTATCTTACATTTCATCAAAAACAGTAAAAAAAATTCGACATGGTTTACCTACGGTTTCGACCTAAGTTTACCATTTTAATAAAAAAATTCATCCATTTTTTCATTTTTAAATTTCATCAAAAAAACGACAAAAATTTGACATGGTTTCCCTATGCTTTCGACCTAAGTTTACCATTTCAATTAACAAAATTCATCCATTTTTCATTTTTTTCCATAAAAATAACAAATTTTTTTTGACATGGTTTACCTATGGTTTACTTAAGTTTACCATTTCAAAAAAAAACAATCCATCCATTTTTCATTTTTAATTCCATAAAAATAATAAAAAAATTGACATGGTTTACCTACGGTTTCGACCTAAGTTTACCATTCCAACAAAAAAATTCATCTATTTTTTTCATTTTTAAATTTCATCAAAAAAACGACAAAAATTTGACATGGTTTCCCTATGGTTCTGACCTAAGTTTACCATTTCAATAAAAAAATTCACCAATTTTTCATTTTTAATTCCATAAAAATAACAAAAAAATGGACATGGCTTACCTACGGTTTCGACCTAAGTTTTACCATTCACATCAATTTTTTTTTTATAACCATGGTTACCCTAAGTCATTACTCTAAGTTTCATTTTGGGTTTATCCTATGGTTTTCCATCTAAGTTTCCATCGGTTTGCATCCACGTTTCATTTGGTTTCATTCATTCACCTTTTAATTTAATTAATTAGGGTTTCATGTTTTAAACAAACGACAAACAATAAAAACACATTTGCATTTTTCAAATTCAAACTCGAGGAGATAGTGCACTTACTGGTCTCGCCTCGGCTCCACCGCTTGATGAATTGGTCTGTGCACTCATGATGGCTGGAAAATCCGGCAGCGCTTCGCGTCAGAAAATCTACCTCCTCCCCAGAGCTCCAAATCGCAATCGATGAACAGTGCAAATGAGCCAAAACCGTCATTTTTGCCTATTTATACTTTTTGTTTGCTGGTAATCGTCCCTGACCGGGATGAGCACTTTTCCCTCGATGGCGCGCTCATCCCACCCCAGGATGAGTACCATCGTGGCACGCTCGTCTCACCCCAGGACGAGTACCATCATAGCCTTCGTCCCCCCCCGGGACAAATAAAAAAAAAAAAAAAAATTTAAAATGACAAATGCCCACAAAACCAATAAAAATTGCCGAAAAAAAGTGCTCTTGCACTTAACCTCTTGGCATAAGAAAACTGATGTCGGGGTCTACCTTGTCGTTATCCTACTCCCCATGAAGGCTACCATAGCTGGACCGCTCCATGGGAAGACAGATTTTCACCAATGTTAACCCCAAATGGCATTCCCAAATGGGTTCACACCCACCAAAAATAGGTCAAAACAATCGGGAAACTACTTGAGAATGCATCGGATAACATCTAAAGGCACCATCACTTAAGTCATCTTGGTATACAAGACAATGATGCATTGCTATTGAGAACATTCATAACCACATTCGTAGGATCTGCCTCGGATTGGTTTACCCATCTATCGAAGCATAGCATCTACAACTTGGATCAACTAGTGGACGCGTTCCTAGAATGTTTTGCTTTCAATACAAAGAAAAAGGCATCACTCAGTGATCTAGCTAGCCTCAAATAGTATGAGGAGGATTCTATGGTAGCATATGGGAATCGATGGAGGACGATGCTTTCAAAGTTGTCCTACCTCCCTCCTATGTCCGACCTAACTCAAATGTTTGCAAAGAGCTGTTTGTGATTGATCTCTGTGCTATTGCAGCTGCAACAATACACCACTTTAGAAGAAGCTCTGGCGCAAGCTAGACATATTGAAGAGATCAAGATATAGGATGGCAAAATTGCCAAGCCTAAGAAAAAAGAGTGGAACAAGAGCACCAAAATAGGGAATACGCAACAGAAACCCGTCGCGGTCAATCAAGTTGCTATTAATGCCCCTCTGCCTACCCAAGCAACACAGCCTCCAAAGGCTAATTATCAGGCGGTGCCTCACAATAATTATGAGAAAGATAACAAAAAGCAGGATCAAAATTAGCAGTGTCGCCCTAAGCATCAATTTACACCATACACTGAGTCTAGGGACTCCTTGTTTGACCGTTTGTCAGTGGCAAACTTGATTAATCTGCCAGATATTCCAAAAATTGATCCCAATGCACCAAAGCCTAAGGGCTACAGAGAGGATATTTTCTATAGATTCCATAGAAGGAAAGGGCATGACCTTAATATCTATTGTACGTTTAAAGGTTTAGTGCAAGATCTTATTGATAATCACACATTGGTAGTGGATAACCCCATCGCACCCAACAACCAACAAATGGGTGTTTTCAAAGATCCTTTACCCACACATGATGCACAAACAAAACCTCTGCATGTCAATGAAGTGCAACAGAGTTGCCCCATGGAGGGGTATGTTGGGATGATTAGCATTGTGACAAGAAATAAGAGACACCCAGGAGTTGCCCCCGCGACAGCCACCAGGGAAGTTCCATCCACGTCACAACATCAACCAAATACTACACAGTTGCCCCCGCCTAGACCAGTGGCCATGATTTGAACTAGACTTACTCAAATTCTACGGACCACATCGGCTAGGCTCTCCATTTATGAGCTTATTCAACAATCGGCACCCCATCGGGAAGCTCTTATGGAGATATTAAAGGCAATTGAATTGCAACCCCACGAAGCAGATTCGTTCAACAATTTTGTGGGGCATGTCAAATAGTGTATTGAACTAGTCATTACCTTCAAGGAAGATGAGCTAAAAACGGTGACTGGAGATGTAGCGGATCCACCCCTGCACATTATTGCGCGGGTCAACGGGACTCTATACAAGCGGGTGTTGGTAGACACTGGTTCGTCCAGTAACATTATTACAACCGCTGCATTGAAACATTTGAAACTGCCAGCCTCTCACATTGCACCTTCCACTTATACCCTTCGAGCATTTAATGATGCGATATGCTTGACAGTTGGCACAATTGTCTTGCCCATACAAGTGGGACAAAAGACCATTCATACATTGTGCCACATTTTAGAAGGTGAGATGGCTTACAATATTTTGCTTGGGCGGCCTTGGATCCGGGATATGAAGTGTGTCCCTTCAATTTCTCATCAATGTCTAAAGTATATATTTGAAGGACAAGTGCACGTGGTCCCCGCATATTTGGAACCTTTTAAAAATTGCAATTCAATGCAAATCATGCCACAGTTGACCCTTCCTTCAACACACGTGGATTTCCAGTTAAATCCATCTAAGAGGGGTCCGACTAAGCAAGAATCTCCATCACCAAATCAATCAAATTCTCAGGCGGAATCATCTTCTTCATCCAGTCCTCCCACAACGATGCCACCTACGGTGGCCACACCAACGGACAAAGGAAAGAAGCCCCTGGAAATGGAACCACCTCTAGTCTCCAATATCTCTACAGAATAGAAGCCTAATAGAATGGAAGTTGAGACGCCTAGTTCACCCCACATGGAATGGACTCAAGGAGAACTCCCATTCACTTCCCCTCAATCGCCAACAATTACTATTGAGATGTCTAACACAAGCATGGGGGAGTATATAGTGTGCAATGTTGTTGAAACACCCACACTTCAGTCTATGCAAGACATGGGAAGACCTCGACTCCCCATAGGCTCCGTGGTTCCTTTAGGCTACCCACCTAATCAGACAAAATTTATTTTTGGGGGCCTAGATCATGGCGTTGAACCTTCCCGACAAGAAGAGGAAGATGAAGATCCCTTTGTGGAAGATGTCAACTATCTGGCTAACCCAGACTTCGCATTACGATATCTTAGCCAATGCAATTGGCATGGATACAGAGTTAGGCCGGTATGAACAAGGAATGCATGTTTTGTGTCAACCAAGATACCAAATGCCTTATGACAAGTTAGGAGTAGGGTTTAATCACCCTTTGCCCCTCGACATCTTGGTCAAAAACATGCAAAGCCTAGGGATAGGCAACAAGGATGGGTTGGCATCAGATCCATATGCCAATCCAAATACAACTTATACATTGGGGGATTATTTCCCATTACAAACAAATAACCTTGTTGACATCAACAACCTTTTCCCTATGGCAGAACAAGGAGAAACATCATGGACTCACCCACAAGGGGAAGATGGACAAGACCACAAAGGGTCTTCTGAAGATGAGTCAGAGTATGATCATTCGCATGCATATCCAATGAATGACGATCAGGATAGCTTCCTGATGATGTTCCCATTGAATGATCCCAATGAGCATAGGTTGCATCAACAACAACAAAATCCTTTGGACATAGATAACATGTTTGAACACTTACACATAGGTCCAAGACATAGGAGGCATTTCAACCTGACGCAGTTATAGCAATTACTGCACCCGCCACTCCAGGAATATAGAGAACATATTCTGCCTGGAGACCCTATCAAACCATCAGTTCCTAGGGCAGACCTTGTTTGTAGGTCTGCACATAGGGCTGATCCCTTTGTACTAGTGACTACAGAGCTAGATCCAATTCACCAAGAGCATCCAGAATGTCAGAGTTGTAACATTTGCGGTAATGGAGATTACAATCATTTCATCAACATGGTCTCCATTGATTTGACTGCCCCCATCCATGATCTAGCCAATCCAACATGATTATTGCATCTAGACATAGAAGATATTGATTGGGATCGTGCTGACACACCACCATCTCCATAAGAGTATTGGCCTTGCGGTGGGATGTTTCATTTCACTCCAGGACAGACTCAGGATGTCTTCCATGCTGAAGAGGAACTTGACGTTCCTAATGATGATCTTAATTCAGCAACCAATATCCATCTGATCCCAATTCCACACCAGTTGGAAGACGGATCCCATATGTCAGTTGAAGCAATGACTGATGTAGACATCGACACAAATCCAATGAATCCACGAATTCTCAAGCTGGGGGTAAGTCTTTCCCCTGAAGAGCGAGTCTATTATGTTGCCCTTCTTAATGAAAAGAAGGAGGTTTTTGCATGGTCATACAAGGATATTCCAGGACTAGACCCATAGCTAGTCACGCATAATTTAACGCTTGATCCGACAATCAAGCCAGTCAAACAAAAACTATGCAAGATGCACCCAATAGTGGCCTTAATGGTAAAATATGAGTTACAAAAGTTGTTGGATGCCTAGTTTTTCATCTGTATGGATTATCCTCCATGGTTGTCTAACATGGTTCCTATCAAGAAGCCCGATGGGAGGATTCGCATATGCACCGATTTTCGAGATCTTAACAAAGTGAGTCCTAAGGATGATTTTCCCTTGTCGAGCATTGACGCATTGGTAGACGCTACAACAAGCCACGAAATGCTTTCCATTATGGATGCTTTCTTAGGATACAATCAGATTCGTATTAATCCTGAGGACCAACTCAAAATGGCATTCACAATGCCTTGGGGGACATTTTGCTATAAGGTCATGCCTTTTGGCCTTAAAAATTCTGGAGCCACCTACCAACGTGCCATGACGTACATCTTTCATGATTACATGCACAAAACTTTGGAAGATTACATGGATGATTTGTTGGCCAAATCTCTTTTGCGCCCAGATCACATCGGTGACTTGAGCAAGGTCCTTGATCGCCTCATTGAGCATAAAGTCAGACTAAACCCCAAGAAGTGCGTCTTTGGCATCACCTTTGGAAAGCTCTTGGGTTTCATAGTCTCCAAACGAGGAATTGAGGCTGATCCAAACAAAGTCAAGGCAATCCTTGAAATGCGTCCCCCAACCACCATCAAGAAACTCAGGAGACTATAGGGAAAGGTTGCGTCGATCAAGCACTTCATAGCGTAGTTATCTAACAAATGCTGACCCATGAATAAATTATTGCATAAAGGGGTCACATTTCATTGGGATGACGAGTGCCAGTCAGCCTTTGATGACATTAAATAGTACTTGGCTTCACCGCCAGTATTGGCACCACCTTGACCAGGAGTGTCATTCTATTTATACATCTTAGCCACTAAGGTGGCACTGGGTGCCATGCTGTCCCAAAAAAATGAACTTCATAAAGAATAGGCTACATACTATCTTAGCCGCACCCTCGTCAGTTATGAACTTAACTATCCATATGTTGAAAAGCTCTGCTTGGCAGTGGTGTTTGCTACCAAAAAGCTACGCCACTACATGCTTAGTAATAAGACGTATGTTGTGTGTAAGGAGAATCCATTGTGATACATGATGAGTCATACTTATCATAGTAGCCGCACGGTGAAATGGATCATGTTGTTGATAGAGTTTGACATAGAGTTCATTGGACATAAATCTATAAAATGTCAAGTCATCGCCGATGAACTAGCTGAGGCTCCTCTTGAAGATGATCAGCCTTTGAATTTTGAACAACCTGATGATGGGGTCTTCCATGTTTTAGAGTCGCCAGATTCTGATGAGCCTGAGTCACAGGCTGACATAACTCTATTCTTTGATGGTTCTAAATGTGAGCAAGGGGGTGGTGTGATAATTGTATTCTTCACTCCGCAAGGCGCTCCAATGCCCTTGTCATTTAAATTAGACTTCCCGTGCACCAACAACAATGCAGAATACGAAGCCTTTCTCATAGGTCTTCAGATAGCAATCACCATGAACATTAAACGATTAAACATCTTTGGTGATTTGTTAATTGTCAATCAAGTAAAGGAGATATTCCAATGTAAATGTCCAGTTTTGTGGGCCTATAAAGCCCTTGTGGACAAATTCCTGGCACAACTTGAATGGTATGACATCGAGGCACTCCCTTGATCATCAAATAGTTTTGCGGATACTATGGCCTCCTTGGGGTCACTCATCCTGCAAGACCCTTCTGGTGAAATGACAACCATTTAGGTTAAAACATTATCACAATCTACGATGGAGCGTGCAAGCTCTGATCTAACGCCAGGAATCCACATGATCCAGATTGAACCATCTTCGAATAAATTCTCTCAAATTTGAGATTGTTTGACTCAAGCCAACTGGGGGTCCTTATTCTCCCTGACCCCTCTTACTAGCAACACCACGTTGTTTTTACAAGTTCTTTCCTGCTCAGCTTTTGTTTGGGATGGACTTCAAGAGGGATTTGTCATTCATACTATCGAGGTTTTTGATCAGCAATATTGGTACACACCCATTCAGGATTACCTCAAGCTAGGTAATCTCCCACTTGGATTGACACAAGCCGTGAAAAGATCATTTAAACAAAAAGTAGCAAAGCATGTCTTGTTAGGAGACATTTTGTATCGTCGAAATTATGAAGGAATCCTCCTTCGTTGTTTGGACCAGCAAGAGTCCGCTTGGGCGATCACCCAAGCTCACGATGGTACATGTGGTGGCCACTTTAGTGGTATGGCCATCGCAAAGCACATTATTCGCATGGGCTATTATTGGCCATATTTAGAGCAAGATTGTTGCGCATATGTGAAGAAGTGCGTGAAGTGTCAGCACCATGCTAATTTGACACACGTACCTTCTTAGGCCTTACAGTCGATTCAATCGGTTTGGCCTTTTTCGTAGTGGGGCTTTGATCTAATTGGAAAGATATCCCCTGCATTTTCTGGTCGTCACACATTCATTTTAACAGCCACAGAGTACTTTACTAAATGGGTGGAAGCAATTTCGCTAACCACTACAACTGGAGCCCACATTGCGAAGTTTATTTTGCATAACATCATATGTTGTTTTGGTATTCCATCCAAGATCCTGTCATATAATGGGACGCCATTCAAGAATAAAGATGTGCGTGCTTTGACAACAAAGTACAAAATTCAGCATAGCTTTTCAACACCCTATTATCCATAGGCAAATGGGCAAGCAGAGGCATCAAACAAGACGCTAGTCACCATTCTCAAAAATATAGTTATAGACAATCATAAGGACTGGCATATTCAGATCCCGCTTGCCCTATGGGCTTATCGCACTAGCATTCGAACGGCCACTAGGGCAACTCCATTTTTGCTGGTGTATGGCTCCGAGGCAGTCATGCCTTTTGAGTTGGAAACTCCTTCCCTGCGCATTTCAATGCAAGAGTTCATCGATGATGACACTATGCGGTAGGCCCGGCTAGATCAACTGATGTTGCTCGATGAACGATGCATTAATGCTATTGAGCATTTACGTATCTATCAAGAACGACTCAAGAAAGCATACAACATGAAAGTCCATCTTAGGGAATTTTAGGTTGGTGACTTGGTCTTAAAAGAGAACCAACAGAATTCTAATTTGTCGTCCCATCTATGAGAGAAGTTCGTGGCAAACTGGTTAGGTCTTTACATCATTGACAGTAAAATAGGACCTAGAACATACCGGCTTGCCTCTCTTGAAGGAATCAAGAAAATATAACCCTTGAATATCATTCATTTGAGGCCATTCCACATCTAGAAAGCCATAGTTCAACACAAAAAGCTCCAAGGCTTACCATAATCACTTGGTCAACCCAAAAGCTCCAAAGATTACCACAATCGCTTGGTCAACCCAAAAGCTCCAAGGATTACCACAATCGCTTAGTCAACCCGAAAGCTCCAAGGATTATCACAATCACTTTGTCAACCCAAAATCTCCAAGGATTACCATAATCGCTTGGTCAACCCAAAAGCTCCAAGGATTATCACAATCACTTGGTCAACCCAAAAGCTCCAAGGATTACCATAATCGCTTGGTCAACCCAAAAGCTCCAAGGATTACCACAATCGCAAAAACAATTGCAATTCAAATCCCTTGCTTAAAAAAAAAAAAAAATCAACATTACAAAAACAATTGCATTCCAATTCCATGCATTCTCATCAAAATAAAATCAAAATACAAAAATATAGGTTGCATTAAGCATTGCATCCATACATTGCATACTTTGATAGGTCGTACAAGTCAAAGGCACCATAGACAGTCATTACTTGGAAATTCCATCCTTTTTCACATCAAATCCATTTTCATAAACACCTACATCCAGCATATCACATTTTTATTTTAGCATCGTCAGTTGTCGCCTAATGTATATAGGGTTTTTTTCATTTAGATGTCTTTAAATTTCTAGCCAAAACTGTACATAGTTAAACAGATTTTACACGGGAAAGTTTACTTGGATCACGCCTTGTTACGTAGCATCCCAACACAAATTAACACATATAAAAATTCCTAAGTTGTGTGAACGAAAGATGAAACCTGCACCGTAATCCTAGTTACCATAAGTGAAATGACTATCTTGCTTATCCCCCTATGCAAATGACCCTAGGAATGTTGAGAGTTTGCAAAAGGACAAGCATCCTCCCTACCCAATTCCCCATAAATCCCAAGTTCTCAAAAGTTGCAAAACATCAAAAATTTGCAAACCGTCAAAACACTAAAATTTGACATCCTACAGTGCACACATCAAAAGGCACAAACAATAGTGATTCTCGTCACTCCATATTCAAATCCCTTGCTCAAAAAAAAAAAAAAAATAAAACAAAAATAAACAATGATTTTATCACTATAAAGAGCAAGTATCCCAATACACTTGAAGAAAAGAAGGGAGTCGAACTTGAATCCCTGGAACTCTTAGCATTTCGACAGGTCATGAGGCAAGCTTCAGTACGAGTTTGGTTGATAGCCTATCGGTCACTCGCAGTAAACCTCCCGCATGATGATATATCTGTCACATTAACTTGTGTGCAGATCAATGTTTGCATGTGGATGAGCTAGCTTATGGTATCCTAGATAACATCGTAGATTAATCTGACTAAATACAATAAAGGAGTTAGTGGAGCTAATTAGGTGATCCTCAGTACAGGTTCGGTTGAAATCCCATTTGGCACTGGCAGTATCCTGATGAATAACACATAAACAAACTCAATTGCACACACAAGGATGTGAAATAACTTGGTTACATTCACGTCGAATTTAGACCTTTTTTTAAAAGTCTCGCGAGATAATGTACAGTCTTTGCTAGTTAGTTAAAATATTTGCATCTCAGAAAAGCTTAACTCTATTTTCAAACAATCGGTACATTTCATTCCATACATCACCATCAAAAAAAATAAAAAATAAACAAAATCCAAAAACAAAGTTTTCACATACACAAGCATTCCACAAATTAACCCCATTACTCTAGCAAGTCAATCCAATTTTGTACAGTCTATGGTGCATCGGCAAATCATCAACAATTCATTTTATTCATTCCATATGCATACATCATACAAATTAGAATCATCACATTCATAATCGCATATGCATACATCAATGTAAAAACATGCACATAAAAATATATTATGAAAGATGTACAAACACAAAAAAGAGTCATCTGTATATATATATCATAAACAAAATTGCCCGCAGGCTACAGTGCACTGGTCCTCGAACCTCGCTCCCATCATCCAAAAATCTCAAAAACCCCCAGCCTAGGGTGTCGACCACCATGATCACAAAATATCGATGTGACGAGAGCTACCCCCTGCAGTATCTGTCCTCTGAGATCTCTTCGGGCGACTACTCACCCCTACATCCCGACCACTAGTGCCTCCCTCATCTCGTCATCGATGACGGGATGATGCTGACTACTCTGTCCCACTATCTCTTGTTCGGTATGACGAGCCACTAGTCGGAGGCTCTGGTATTCGCCCACCAAGGCGGATAATCTTGCCCTCCATCTCCCGTCGATGCTGACTCCACTCTGCCTCCTGCCTACGGTAGTACGTGATGGCATCATCACGCTGTGCTAGCTGCACCCGTAGGATATCTCTCTCCCGTGTAGCATCTATATCACCACCCTGCTGGTGAGACGCAGCCCCTACGCTCTCCCGCTATGCTAACTATGTCCGCAGGCGATCCCTATCCTATGTCATCTCCCCAAGCTCTCCATCCTGCCTCTACAATAACCCTGTCAATCGCGCTACCTCAGTGTGCAACCCCACCTCTGTATCCCCCGACCTGGTCAGCTGCCTCGACCCCTCTGGAGCATCAACCTGCTTGAAGCATCTTGCATCTCTGGTGGCTCCTCATCCCCAAATTCCTTTCTTGCATCAGCCACCTCCACCATGTCCACATCCACAGGAGCTCCCCAACCCTCTCCTGGTGCCTCTGCACCCTCTCTACCTCCCGCTGCTTCATCTCCTCCCAATGGCCCCTCACCTCGCCACTGATGAAGCGTCCACCACTCCTGGTACTCGACCGTCACTCTGATGTCATCTACGTCCGAAATGTCCAATACTGTATCAGACTCCTCCCCCAATGGCTCAAGGATCGACGCAGCTAGGGTCCTCTCATCACTTTGATGCCGATAGACTACAGGTTCCCCAGGCAACCCCTAGCGTACCCCAAACTGTTGTGTCACTCGGAGGTAGTGGAAGTACTCCTGCTCTGTCGCCTAATCACCCATCTCCCCCTCAGGACCCGCTGAAGCCACTCATCAGCCTTTGGCCATGTGGGACAATCCTGATATGGCCTCCATACCACATCTCCGGGAGTCAGTCATGCCAATGCATCTCTGTAATGGTCTACGTCTCCCATAAACCATCGACTCTGCCCCTGCTCCTCAGACCAATACCATAGAGCACCATAACCAATATCCCTGTCCACCATGTCCTCCCGTGTAGTCCAAGGCAGCCCTCGTGGTCGCTCTACGGCTATATGCTGCCATGCCCAGCACTGCAACAAGAAACTGCAGCTAATCCCCTTTCACCTCTGACAGCGGACCTCATACAACTCATCATACAATTGAGCCAAAAGTGTCTGGCCCCATCTCATAATCACTGGCTCTTTCATCGGATAATCCACCAACTGCCACACTACCTCCAATAGGTTCCATGGAAACCTCGCTCCTGACGAGTCTGGTAGGAGCATGTTGGAAATGAGGCTCATGAGTAGTGCATGCCTCAGTCCCAACATTCCCCTCGCATACCAATATCGTACCAGAATCCCACCAATCTAACAATCTAGCTCCGCCCTCTCCAGCGAGGTCATCCCATCCTCATCCTCTCCATGTCCAAAATATCGCGTCAGTATAGCCATCCTCTGGCCTCGTGGTGTCGTCCGAATGGGAACCCCGTCTATCGGAATCCGGAGAATCCGATACACGTCCTCTAAAGTGACAGTCATCTCTCCTGTCGAAAGATGGAAGGTGTTCGTCCGAACATCCCACAGGCCGATCAAAGCTGTAATGTATGCCCGATATGCCAAAACTGCATCCAACCGAGCCACATGCTTGAGCCCTAGGGCATCAAGCCAATCCCAGTCCTCAACTGTCAACGCCTCACGGGCATTAGAAAAAATCGTCGGCATCCAATTTCGACTCTTCACCACCTGCACATCACAGAAAACAACAAACATCAAAAACATGCATCAAATTACCATCACATGTACAAAAATGCATAACTGTACAGTAACATCTTTCATTCACATGTACATCCAAAAAAAAAAAAAAACAATAAACATTTGACATGGTTTACCTACGGTTTTACCTAAGTTTACCATTTCAAAACATAAAAATTCATTCGATTTTCATCTTACATTTCATAAAAAACAATAAAAATTTGACATGGTTTACCTAAGTTTACCATTTCAAAACAAAAAAATTCATTCAGTTTTCATCTTACATTTCATCAAAAACAATAAAATTTGACATGGTTTACCTAAGTTTACCATTTCAAAACAAAAAAAATTCATTCAGTTTTCATCTTACATTTCATCAAAAACAATAAAAATTTGACATGGTTTACCTATGGTTTTACCTAAGTTTACCATTTCAAAACAAAAAAAAATCATTCGATTTCATTCGAGTTTTTATCTTACATTTCATCAAAAACAGTAAAAAAAATTTGACATGGTTTATCTATGGTTTCGACCTAAGTTTACCATTTCAATAAAAAAATTCATCCATTTTTTCATTTTTAAATTTCATCAAAAAAACGACAAAAATTTGACATGGTTTCCCTATGGTTTCGACCTAAGTTTACCATTTCAATTAACAAAATTCATCCATTTTTCATTTTTTTCCATAAAAATAACAAATTTTTTTTGACATGGTTTACCTATGGTTTACTTAAGTTTACCATTTCAAACAAAAACAATTCATCCATTTTTCATTTTTAATTCCATAAAAATAATAAAAAAATCGACATGGTTTACCTACGGTTTCGACCTAAGTTTACCATTTCAACAAAAAAATTCATCCATTTTTTTCATTTTTAAATTTCATCAAAAAAATGACAAAAATTTGACATGGTTTCCCTATGGTTTCAACCTAAGTTTACCATTTCAATAAAAAAATTCACCAATTTTTCATTTTTAATTCAATAAAAATAACAAAAAAATGGACATGGTTTACCTACGGTTTCGACCTAAGTTTTACCATTCACATCAATTTTTTTTTTATAACCATGGTTACCCTAAGCTGTTACTCTAAGTTTCATTTTGGGTTTATCCTATGGTTTTCCATCTAAGTTTCCATCGGTTTGCATCCACGTTTCATTTGGTTTCATTCATTCACCTTTTAATTTAATTAATTAGGGTTTCATGTTTTAAACAAACGACAAACAATAAAAACACATTTGCATTTTTCAAATTCAAACTCGAGGAGATAGTGCACTTACTGGTCTCGCCTCGGCTCCGCCGCTTGATGACCCGGTCTGTGCACTCATGATGGCTGGAAAATCTGGAAGCACTTCGCGTCAGAAAATCTACCTCCTCCTCCCCAGAGCTCCAAATCGCAATCGATGAACAGTGCAAATGAGCCAAAACTGTCATTTTCGCCTATTTATACTTTTTGTTTGCTGGTAATCGTCCCTGACCGGGATGAGCACTTTTCCCTCGACGACGCGCTCATCCCACCCCAGGATGAGTACCATCGTGGCGCGCTCGTCTCACCCCAGGACGAGTACCATCATAGCCTTCGTCCCCCCCCGGGACATAAAAAAAAAATAAAAAAATTTAAAATGACAAATGCCCACAAAACCAATAAAAATTGCCGAAAAAAAGTGCTCTTGCACTTAACCTCTTGGCATAAGAAAACTGATGTCGGGGTCTACCTTGTCATTATCCTACTCCCCAAGAAGGCTACCATAGCTGGACCGCTCCACGGGAAGACAGATTTTCGCCAATGTTAACCCCAAATGGCATTCCCAAATGGGTTCACACCCACCAAAAATAGGTCAAAACAATCGGGAAACTACTCGAGCATGCATCGGATAAAATCTAAAGGCACTCTCACTTAAGTCATCTTGGGTCAAGCGACTTGTCGCTTTTCTCATGCCGGTCATTCCCTCATCGATTCGTCGCTTGAGGGGGTAGTCACACTTAGTTGCCAATCAACACCAATATACCTAGTCTTAGAAATGACACACATTCAAAGGATCATTGCGAAAGACAATCACGCCCCTGCTTGGGGCAGAAAACAAAGCAATTATCATCAACTGATGATATACTTGGCATTCATGAATCATGAACTCAAGGTTCCTAGACAAAAGGTTGCACCCTTTGCCTATTTCATGACTGATCAATGTCTAAGTTCAAGTAATACCTCACTGAACCAGGTTAATGCTTGATGTAAGTTTTTTAGCTCGTCAGAAGCAAGGATTCAAGAATGCGTGCCCTTTCCATACTTGGGGCATCAAGAGTTGGTTAGGTTATTGAGAAACCCTAATCATTAGTGCTTTGGTTATATATTTTTGCTCAACACTGCACCACGTGCAGCGCTTTCCAAAAAGGGGTATCTTTAGACACCAAAACAACACCAATCCGATTATGTGACAACAAGCACTGATCGTATTAACACACACAGCCCCCAGGGCAGCCCCTAGAGGTTAAACAGTGGTTCTAACCACTCACACAGCAATTTTGCAAGTCAAAAATCAATTTGGCATCTTTTAGACACTCAGCTGCTTATTCGTCCCACCTAGGGATGAGTGCGAATTTGTACTCGTCCTACCCAGGGATGAGTGCGGATTGATACTCGTCTCACCCAGAGACGATTATTAGCGCTCGCTTCGGGGTGGGACGAACGCCAGGTTTGGCCGGAAAAAAGTCAGATCTTGGCGTGTGACAACTCAGAACTGCCACTTAGCTTTTCTTGCATGACATAGGAGTGCGAGTGAGTTCTTTTGACAACTCATATCTGACAATTGATTCTCCCTTCACTGCATGGGAATGAGAGTGAGCTTTTTAATACAACTCAGATTTGCTACTTAGCTATTCCTTCATTGCATGGGAGTGCAAGTGAGATTTTCTAAAACATACAAAGACATGCACAGAGGCAGTTAAGAAGCCCTTGATCAAGAAGAAGTCTTTTCTTCACACAAAAAGCATTCATGCAAAGAAACACTTTTGCATGTTAATTCAGAGAGACCCCTTGGGTCTATAAAATGATGAGTTTTCTCACCCAAAAGATATACAGATAAGGAGCATTTTGAGTGACGAAGTGCTGCTAATTCATTTATTTACGATTTGTGTTTTCAACATCCATAATCTCTTAATCGAAAGAGAGGTTATTGGGTGACTTTTGAAGGCACGAATCAAAAACCAACACCAATTTTTCTTACCACAATATTCTACCAATTTGCCGACAACACATCACATCAGGTTTTGGACCCATCCTAAGCGGATTGGTGTCGAAGCAAAGTTTCACCCGCGGGTGGTTTGCCTTTGGGCACTCCCCGCTTTATTGCTTTTGTTGACTATTTCTTTTGTAGTATTTAGCTAGTTTCATGTTTATGCTTTTTGTCAAGTTTTCAGTTCATTTAGATTCATTTTAACCATCATTAGATTTATCTTTCATTTTCATACACAGGTGCTACTGATTCTTTGTTTGTTTCTTTGAACGTAGATTTGCAGCATTAGAGGAGCAACGAGGAATCTACCTTTTCCAATGCAAGTGGCGACAACGTTTTGGTTCGCCCATCTTACATATGGGCACGCGAAAGAAGGAATTCTGAAACAAGTTGTAAAAGACCAACATTTAACGCTCCTATCCCTTAAAAATGAAGGAGACGCATTGTAACACAAATTTGAAAAGCATATCAATAAAAGGGCCGATTTTTATATTTCTTTAATATCTTGTGTTCATGTTCTTTCTTTTTACGCATTTTTCAATAACATAGGATTTAAGCGTCATTTTAGTTTCATTTACATTGAATTTTTTGTTTATCCTTTTTGTTTCCGAAATCTCGTGCTTTCAGGTACACCACAATGATGACTCTTCACTTACACACATGACACATGTCACTCATAGCTTACACTTGCATATATGATACCTTTCACTCATAACTCACATTTGAACACATGATACCTTTCACTCATAACTCACACTTGATTACATGACATATAATTTTGACATGCAAACTTCCTAATCTAAATATTTACAATGGTAATCAAGGTACAAAATAATGTTTTATGGTCAACATTCCATCGATATCACTTTTGTAAAATTTTATGAAGATCTAAAGTTGGATTAGAATCTACAAAGATGATATTATTTTTTACCTCAAATTTGTGTCTGGCATAGTTGATTTGACATGTTTTTGTTTTTGTGAAAGGTATTATTGAGGTAAATGATTCATTTGATGCATAATTAGAGCATAAAAATGGTTTCTATATTTTAGCCATTTTTAATGTATTTATTGAAAAATAAATGCATAAAAAAACATCATAGATACAACAAATATGTGGTAAAAAAAGGTTATTGTTCTTACTATATTCAAAATCATGATAATAATATAAATTTTGACCTTTTAATTAAAATGCATTACAATTAGTTGTGACTTGGTTATGCCACTTTGATTTTTAGAGGGGAAACCATGTTGAATTGAGAAAACTCAATTGAGCCTTGATCCACACTAAAGTAGTAGTTTAAAAGTTAGAAGTAAATTATGAAAAATAAGAAATAGAAGGTGCTTTAGGGTGTAAAGTTGAAAAATATGATAAAGAGGTAAAGATAGGGGTATAAAAGGGAGGGTAGGATGAAAATGGGTCATTTTTACTATGTGAAAGGAGAGGGAGATAATACTTTGAGAATAATTTGTGTGATAATAGTGATGATGGAATAGTAAGGGATATTAGTGATGATGGAATAGCAAGGAAGATTAAGACATAGTGCAAATGAGATTTTATTGCCATGGATAATAGGTGATATGGTGGCACTAATAAGTGATCAAAACTTGCTTATTTGTATTTATTTTACTATGGAATTTTTACATATAAGATGAGGGGAAGGATATGTGTTTGTTTTCATTTTGGGAGACAAGTTTTGTCAAATTTTATTCCCAAATAGTAATGAGCATACCCATAAAGTACAACTACATTTTAATGATACTTTTACATATATACAACACTAATGCGGGTTGGAAATATGACATCCATACAATAACAATATGACCATATGATACTATTACAACCATATGATGCATCTAAATAACACTATTTGACATGTTAATATGGAACTTTTATTTTGCATCCATATGACACTTGTGTATGATGTTTTTATATGATGCTACTATATTTGTACAATTATTTTGGGTCATACATCACATCCATATGGTACTTTTTTCCTGTACAACACTTTTGTTATTGCATATAATCTTTTATTTCTTGGCTAAAATTGAATGATGGTTTGGGTGTTTTATTGGTGTAATCCTAGTAGGTAGTCCTAGAGTATTGGGAGAGGTAGAGATATATATTGTAGACTATCCAAGGTTTGTTGGATAGGGTTGACTATGATTTACTAGTTGTAGTAGGGTTGTACCATATAACTTAAATTTTAAAGATAGAGTTTGAATGAGCTCTACTGATAATGTTAATAGAGAAATGGTATTCTAAGATAAATACCTTTTATATTACCATAGAAGATATGATAATGAGCTTACAGGATGCATGGAGGATTCTATTGATATTAATTAGAGGTATGATAGCTCAAATTATATAGGATCATAGTGTTGGAATATTTTCAACATTGCCTCCTTAGTCCTAAGTATTAAGTCCTAGTATTTAGATATTTCTAGTTAATTTGATTAGCATACGTTGAGGTTTTGACTTGGTTGATCAATGTTTGGTCATAGTCCAATATTAGCATGTTGTTAGGATAAGATCTATCTTTAAGTTAGTTTGTTGTAATAAGTTTGAGAGGATTTCTCTCAACCACCGTGTCTATTTTTAGTTCTTTCAAGAACTATAAAACTATGTAATGCATTGTTGATCAATAGAACAATTTCACCATTGTTTCTCATTTGGTATCATATTAGGTTTTATTATATGGATAAAAACCTATGGAGAGTGGCGTGAAGAGATCTGAAGCACGCACTTTGTCATAGAAACTCAAGTGGCCAGCACTCAGCAGATTTGCAAGGAATATCTCAAGTAAATCATTAATATATCATACATCTTGAGGTATTTGGTTATGAAATTTCTAGGGTTGTTATATACTTGTATCAAGATGATTATGTCAAAATTTTAGGTGATTTGGAGCTAATTTGTGGATGTTATTAGCATTTTTCTTTTTTCAATAAAATGGTTGTATAAGGTGGAATACAGGGTATTTGCTTCTCAAATTTTGGAAGAAATATTATTTAGATAAAATCATAATTCAGAAAAAAATTTAGTTCATTTGGATTTGTATTTATTTATTTGTGTGAATATTTATTTTTTCTTCAAAAATCCTAGATCCATAATTGTGATAAAAAGGAAAAAAGTAAATGATCACATATTTTTCACCTTTGTAAATTTTCTTCAAAAATTTAGAGGGTTTTTAGATTATTATCTCAGGAATACAGAGTTTAATTTTTAGAAATTTTGGAGTTGTATGGATTTATTTATGTGAAGAACATTGAGGTTGTCTCAAAAAAACTCTAAGATATAGAAAGGGCAAAAGTAAATTGATCACATATTTCTCATTTGTGTGAATTTGGATCTGAAATTTAGTGGATTTTCAGATAAGTATATCAGAAGTCTACAAGAAAAAATTTAGTTTGTTTCAATCAGTATTGACTAATTTATGATAAATTGGGTGCTTGAGACTTTGGTAAATAAAAGGAATTCATGTATGCAGACTTGGCTGTACCAAAATTTGATGGAGATAATTATGCTATTTGGAGCATAATGATGAAGAACTTCTTGAAGGATCAATACTTATGGGATATAGTTCAAGAAGGCTATGAGGAACCCACTTGTAGCAAGCTACAAGGCAAGGAGAGAAAAGAGAAGAAGGAGCAGCAATATGCAAATTGCTTAGCTCTTATGGATTTGAGGAGAGGAATGGAAAAGAATGTTTTTCCTCTCATAGCCAATTGTAGATCAACTACAATGGCATGGCAAGTGTTGAAGGATGCTTATGGGTTTGATGAGGACACCCCTAAAGCCATGAGTGACAATCATGAAGATTGTTTAAGCAAGGAGGAGCCTTGCTTCCTTGAAGCAGTTTCTGAATTAGATCCTTTTGAAGGAGTTTTTGAAGAGTCTTGTAAATACTCATATGAAGTCATGCTTTGTAATGGAGAATTATTTCTTGCAGAGGAAGGCCTGTATGTAGAAAACCAACAAGATGAAGAATACTTCATGGAGGAAGCATATGTTGTTGAATTTTGAGATGAAAATATAAGAAGAGGTGTGTATTCCTCAAGAGGACGGGGAGAAAGAAGAGGATTTGTTGTTGATAAAAGGCAAAGTGATAAAAAATATCTCATGGAGGATATAAATGAAGAGTGTATTATGGATAATGCACCTAAAATTCTCATGGGAGAGAATAAAGAAGATAATAGGATCAACCAAAATTGTTGGCATGTTGATGGAGAAGCAATGTTCATGGAAGACCATTGTCTTGAAGACCATTCACTTGGAATGGATGTATGCTCTCTTGACAGAGCAAATGAAGATCTCCTACAAGGAGAAGATAAAATTTTTAGAGTTCCTCTAAAGGGGGAGAAGAATGTGACAAATGAGATAGAAACAGAAAATGAAAATGAGATTGCTGATTTTATTGTTGTAATGGCAAAGAAAACATCACTCATGGATGATGATCACTCACTTGGAGTGACTACATTGCAGAAAGAGAGTTGTATTGAAAAGGCAACAATGTATGATTGCTTGAATGAATGGTGTTTCAACACACCAACATGGATTGAACAAAGGAGGAGAACTCTTAGTGAAGAGTTGATGGTTGATCTTGAAGCAACATACCCTGAAGGAGAACTACTACAAAATAGCTTTATGGGAAGCACCAAATCTACTCATACTAAAGGTAATGTTTTTATGATTAATGATTTGTTTTTTGTGAGTAGGAATGAAAAGAAAGGTGATTGTCTCATTGAGACAACTTTGATGAAGATTCTTCTTGGAGATAATACAGTGATGGAGAACTTGGGTCACATGGATCAAAATGATGTGTTCAAAATTCCTTGGGAGAAGGATTCTTGTAAAGCCATTGTTGTGAGAGAATATTTGTGTGAGGAGCAACTTTATGTTGCCTATGTAGTTGGTAATTATATGGCCATATTTATTGTGATATTTTGTGTGGAAATATGTGAAAGAGTTGTATGGTATAATCATCTATGTGAGATGATTAATTGTAAATACTCATGTGGAGTATTGTTTAGTGTTGAAGATGTAAAAGAAGATCAAAATGTGAGAGCATGGTTTAAATACCATAATGATAAATATGTAAGAGAGTGGTTTCTAAAAACCACAAGAGGACATACTTTTGTTGAAGGGGGAGCTAATCAACAAAAGAAAACACTCAAGCATTTGCAATAAATTCCACATGAAGAGTGGAAGGAGTGCCACCATAAGTATTTTGTATATTCTGATTTCTTGATTCAAGATTGGAGGAAACATAAAAGAAATATTTTCTTCCAAATTTGTGATGCTTAAAGAACTCTTGCATGAGTGTCTTTAGCATCAAGGGGGAGAATGTTGGAATATTTTTGACATTGCCTCCTTAGTCCTCAGTATTAAGTCCTAGTATTTAGATATTTCTAGTTAATTTGATTAGCATACGTTGAGGTTTTGGCTTGGTTGATCAATATTTGACCATAGTCCAAGATTAGCATATTGTTAGGATAAGATCTATCTTTAAGTTAGTTTGTTGTAATAATTTTGAGAGGATTTCTCTTAACCACCGTGTCTATTTTTAGTTCTTTCAAGAACTATAAAACTATGTAATGCATTGTTGATCAATAGAACAATTTCACCATTGTTTCTCACATAGGTGATGTTTGTAGAGCTTGGAAGAGAAAGAGTATTTTCTAATGATACAATGGAGCATTGACATAAACATCACATTCAAAGGAGTCCATTTAATTTTGTAGATCATTCTCCACTATGCATTGTTGTTAGGAATCCTGATGGGGGATATGATAAAAAAAGGTGGTGCATTAGGGATGGGGGAGCATGGTAGCTAACATGAGGGATTATTGAGTGGTTTTCACTTAGGGACTAATGTTTTTCAGGTAGATATATCAAACACTACATTGGGTGGTATATAGAGGGGATATAATTTGGTATGTTTCACACTTCTACAAGTCTAGGCATGGGAGCACATAAGGATCATGCAATGGTGTAAATCTAGTTGCAAGAGGTCATACCAAAGACCTCCAATAACATAAAAACTATGATAAATAGAAGTAAAGTGAAAAATCCCCAATCACATAAAACTGCAATACATGGAAATAAATCTGTAATTGCTTTATTTTCTCATTCCTAGATTCACCACCCTACAATGTGATACCAAGAAAATATATATATATATATATACCCTAAAGTGAAACCCTAATTCTTAAATCCCTAAAGATAAGAAATTACTACTTTTTGGGTAAATTATCATTTTTAGCCAAAAACTACCATTTTAGGAATTCACCAAAAAAAGCTCGAATAGCCCTATAAATTAATACACATCATTGTATCATTCATATTATGCCTCGTAGAAAATATCAATACATACCCATTAGTAAATAAGAAGTTACTTCTAGTTTTCTAAAAAAAACACTAAATTCCATTTTTGAGGCACTAGATGAAGGGAATTAGGGCTCGATAAAATCCTACAAAGACCTAAAAAAATTATCTAGGTGTAGACACCAAAACAACACCAATCCGATTATGTGGCTACAAACACTGATCGCTTTGACAAACACAGCCCCCAGGGCAGCCCCCAGAGGTTAAACAGTGGTCCTAACCACTTTCATAGCAATTTTGGAAGGTCAGAAGGCAATTTGGCACCTTCGGACAACCTACTCCAAATCCGTCCCACCCTGGGACGAATTCAAATTGGAATCCGTCTCACCAAGGGACGAATTCTGAATTCGTCCCTGGGTAGGACGAATTCTAGGTTTAACGGGAAAAAAGAAGAATGGCGCCAAGTGGCAGCCAAAGACAGTCAGTTGATGACTCCTGCCTCGCACGCGTGTGTGGGTGGGCAAATAGGCCGTTAGAGGACTGTCACAAGGGCAGTTATGAAAGCCCAAGTCATGGAGGACTCCCCTCCCTCATGGGAAGACATGACCGCCACATGGCACCTATGACCAACACATGGCGCTTATGCTTCCCTCTCAAAAGAGACCCCATGGGTCTATAAAAGGTGGGACTTTTCTCACCCAAAAGGGAGAGATTGGAGGCGATTTCAAGCAACGAAGTGTTGTCCGATTGATTACCCATTTGCATATTTTTGATTCACCTTCTCACATCCACTAATCTCTTTCGCAAGGGAGGTTATTGGGTGGCTTTTGGAAGTGTGGATCCAACCCAAATCCAACATTTGACCACCTTACACCACCAATTTGTAGACATCCCAATCCTAAGAGGTTTTGGGCCCATCCCTAGTGGATTGGCACCGAAATCAAGTGCCAACGGTGGGAGGCCCACTTGGGCACCCCCGCACTTTCTAAGTTTTATTCTAAAGCATTCTAGATTATTTGTTCATATTGCATCTTATGTTATTCTATCTAGTTAACTCATAGCTTCAATTTCATAACATTTTGATCAGATTTTATCATGCCTTTTGTCGCTTTGTTGTCCTACTAACTTGCAGGTGGCGATATCGAATTCCCGAGGATAGAGGCCAAATTGGGAGAATCCGACCATCTGGGTCATCCCAAAATGGCCCCAATTACATAACCCCTCTTTTGCAGGTGTTTTGGAGGTCTCGGGAGTCGACATTGGAGCAGGATCACTTCGGCTTTTCCAACACAGTAGAATTCGTCCCACCCAGGGACGAATAGCAGTCAGAATTCGTCCTGCCCAGGGACGAATTCCAGGTGAAGGCAGATTGGCCGGCTGTCTCGATGGCAGCGGCCTTCTGGTGATGTTTCTCGATCTCTATCAAGTTTGCAGGTCATTTAGAGTCATTTTGTCTATCGATTTGGCTAATCATTTACATGCATCTTTCGTTAATTTTAGAGAACAAACACTTCTTATTTGCAGCAGGTGCTACTGACATCTTTGTTGTTTCTTTGTTCACAGGAGGAGCAGCAGAGGTTAAGGACTCATCAACATCAGCGGCGGCATCATCTTGGCCCGCCCATCTCAAGTGTGGGCACGCGGAAAGAGGAACCTTAAGTCTTGATTGTAATCAAATTCTTTTAACGCTCCTAGCCCCGAAAAGGGAGGAGGCATCTTTGTAACAGAGATCAAGAGAGTTTAATGAAAGGGCTGTGTTTTCTCCATTTGCTTGTATCTCATTTCAATGCGTCTCTTTCATTTCATGCATTCTACATTTCTAGGACTTAAGCGTATTTGATTTTGAATGCATCGCAATTAGTGTTTCCTTCGCCCGGAATCTCGTGCTTTCAGTGGCGATCACGGTGGGACCCTGTCCCCTATTTTTAAGATCACAAAAACTGATCAAATTTTTGTGTTTTGTGCTTGACAGGTACATTTTTTTGTTGCAGACTATTATTCGTCTCTGACTGTGACGAATTCTTTACTGTAATTCGTCTGACCCTGAGATGAATTCAAATTCGTCTCTGGCAGGGACGAATTCTGTTCTGAAATTCGTCTCACAGAGGGACGAATTCCTGCCTGTAGATTTTCAGAGTCGAAGATCGAGAAAGCAACGATTTGGGCGAGAGAAGAGGTAGGGATTTTTAAAACTGTTCCTGTTACTTTCTATTTTTTTGTTTCTGTTTTCTTTCAAATTTTGCATTGCTTAAGGAAAATAGTTTCATGCTTGTTTCATTTTCGTCAAATAAAATGAATCCCACACACTTCACGCGGTAACTTTAAACCAAGGAGCTGGTCGTAAGACCCCAGCCCTTGAGCAAGACCAACGGTGGGTTCATCACCACCTTGGCTTAGCTTTGCATCCATTTCCTCGATTGTCACTGTTGTTAGGCGTAAATCCTGACGAAAGCTGACCGAGTGTCACTGGGGTGATTCCCATGCGCGCGAGGATAAGTCTTCTATGGTAGGTGCCATTAACAGGACAATCCCCCTTCCGTACCGCCTACGTACCACGTACCATCTGCTCTCACGTACCTATAGTCTCCCTCTCGTAAGGGCGGGTATATAGAGAGGTTGGTATATCGGCCTGGTTGGTATATTGAAGGGGCGACCATTTTGGGAGTTATATGAGCCTTCATTATGCATTTAAACGTTCTTCAAAACTTGCAAAAACAAAACAAAACATCAAAATGCACTAAACCAGTTTAGGACACACTATTAATCCTTAAAAGAGATAATCACTGTTTGTGTATGTGTGTGTTCATTTCTGCTTAGTGTAAACAAAAAGAAAAATCATCATAAACAAAAGATAAAAATCTACGCATTTTGTCATTTTCTCCAAAAGCTCCAAGGATTCCCGTAATCGCTTGGTCACTCCAAAATGCCCCAAAGGTGTCCATGAACCCTTTGGTCAACCCAAAAGCACCCCAAAGGTGCCCATAAGTGATGCAGGAGCATCCAACAAAATATGGGAAATCTTATTTTTTTTCCTAAATTTTAGTGCATCTTGCCAGGGCCATAACTTCTCAACCGTAGCTCCGATTGACATGAAATTTTACAGGGAGTTAGTTGGGATAATTTTAAACAAATATAATTCCATAGAATCCTATTTGCCTAGAAAAGTCAGTTTTTGGGGCCAAATTCCATCATCTAGTGCCCCGAAATTAGGTTTTAAAATTGCGTGCCCAATTTTTTACACTTTTTGAGCTGTTCGGATGTCAATATCTCCTAATGTATTTAGAGTTAGGACTTGAAACTTCATTTTTGTCTTATCTACTATAAGAGGGATGCACACGCCAATTTTGGGCCCCATCTGACTCATTTTCAATTTTTAGGGTTTTTAGAGAGACATCGTCATGGTGCTCACCCGCAGCCAAGCCCAATCACGGGCGGATGCTATGGGGAATATCCAAGGAGGCACGAGTCATCTCCGTTACAGTCCCAAGGATTTGGTCATACCACCTTGGTGACCTAACACACAAGGCAATCCCCTCCACACCTTAACAGAAAGGGACTATAGGGGCACCTCTTCTAGGAGCACTCCTGTTCAGCATAGCACTCAGCACACACCCTTCCATGAGGGGTACATCCATAGGAGAGCTCCCTTAGATGCTCGCTATGAGTGGTCATCGCGCGATAAAGCGCTAGGTCAACATAGGGTTCGACGGGAGGAACCACATGATTACATTATCCCTCCTTCACCCCCTCTAGTTGTCAGGACTACAAAGACAAATCCAGAGCACAAGGCTCCTCAGGCGGGGTGAGCTAACTCCATCCATCCCTTTTTCACTTATGAAAGAGAGCACGAGGAAGACCTCTACCTTCCTCGAGAGCAATATACAGTGCGGGAGCAATACGCCTCCGCACCTGCTATCTATCAAGACCACTCACTGAGGCCAAAGCCCCGAGGGAATGCCGCTACCCCCAACAGAGGGAGGTGGCCTATAGAGATCTTGGATCACTACGACCGAGATAGATATCTAGGAGAGGCATCTAGGCCTTCTAGACATGAGGCGGTAAGACCAACTATCTTAGAATCTATCAAGCACATCACACACCGGATGCAATTCACGCAGCTTGAGCTAGAGCGACTACGTTTAGAGGAACTGTACTATATTAACAAAGAGCACCTTCAGCACCAGAAGGATGAGTTCTTCCAACACACTATGCAAGAGAAGACTCCAACCCCTCACACGCATAAGACAAAACATTTTGAGGGGCATAACCCATGGGGGCAAGACAGGTCATCGCGACCTCATCAAACGCTACCCCCAACACCTCCTAGACAGGAGCGGGAGGCTACTCTCCCGATTCCTGAAGCACCACCCCTGATGCCTCCTAGACATGAGCGGGAGGCCGCTCCTATAACCAATGATGGGTGCCTTCCTCAGACATCCACCCAGGTTTATGAGCCACCCTTAGAAATTCATCAAGAAGCCTCTAAGGAATCAGAGCAAGAAGAAGAGCGGGATGAAAAGCCCTACCAAGGCATGGGGGTGCTATCTGGCCACCCCTCCATAGGCCCCAAGTTCCTCAACAAGAACCAACCAAAGAGGAGGAGCTCAAATCCCCCGATACATGCAAAGCGCTAGAGCACTTAGAGTCGGTAGAGACCAAGATTTTGGAGCTCCCAAGGCCCAACTTACATGAGGCTCCTTTCGAAGAGGATCAACCTTTAACCATAGGGCTACCTGATGATGCAGTCCTCCATGTCTCAGAATCTCCAGATTCTGATGAGCTATACTCACTGGTCGAAGGTGAGGATAAAACAGAGATAGCCCATAACAATCACATGCGACAGCATCGACATCCCATAAAAATTGAGGAAGCATGTCAACAGATAAACATAATACTAGGGCATGAGTGGCACGTTAACCCACCGTAGTGGGACCAAGCGTTACATCCACCACTTTGGGCATACAAAGATCAAATTTCGCCCAGAGATCCCATAGCAATATCAGTGTCGAGGGCAGACCCTGTCCTCATATCCGTGCATAGGGCCGATCCATTCGTGCCAATACCTATAGAGCCAGATCCAGAGTGCAAAGACCATCAAGCTGGGGGTACCTCTATCCCTTGAAGAGCCATAATCCAAACCAAAAGCTCCAAGGATTATCGCAATCACTTGGTCACCCCAAAAGCTCCAAGGATTATCGCAATCACTTGGTCACCCCCCAAAAGCTCCAAGGATTATCGCAATCACTTGGTCACCCAAGCGCACTTGGTACCCCAAAAGCTCCAAGGATTATCGCAATCACTTGGTCACCCCAAAAGCTCCAAGGATTATCGCAATCACTTGGTCACCCCAAAAGCTCCAAGGATTATCGCAATCACTTGGTCACCCCAAAAGCTCCAAGGATTATCGCAATCACTTGGTCACCCCAAAAGCTCCAAGGATTATCGCAATCACTTGGTCACCCCAAAAGCTCCAAGGATTATCGCAATCACTTGGTCACCCCAAAAGCTCCAAGGATTATCGCAATCACTTGGTCACCCCAAAAGCTCCAAGGATTATCGCAATCACTTGGTCACCCCCAAAAGCTCCAAGGATTATCGCAATCACTTGGTCACCCCAAAAGCTCCAAGGATTATCGCAATCACTTGGTCACCCCAAAAAGCTCCAAGGATTATCGCAATCACTTGGTCACCCCAAAAGCTCCAAGGATTATCGCAATCACTTGGTCACCCCAAAAGCTCCAAGGATTATCGCAATCACTTGGTCACCCCAAAATGCTCCAAGGATTATCGCAATCACTTGGTCACCCCAAAAGCTCCAAGGATTATCGCAATCACTTGGTCACCCCAAAAAGCTCCAAGGATTATCGCAATCACTTGGTCAACCCCAAAAGCTCCAAGGATTATCACAATCACTTGGTCACCCCAAAATGCTCCAAGGATTATCGCAATCACTTGGTCATCCCAAAAATGCTCCAAGGATTTCCGCAATCACTTGGTCAAAAATCAAGAAAATTCAAAAACAACAAAAATCATCAAAAAAAACAAAAATTTGCATCTCATTTCTAGGCATACTCAAATTCATCAATAGAGAAGCTCTTCTCGCACCTCATCTTCATATTCAAAAAAAATCAATCCATCAAAAATACAAAAATACATAGCTGCATCAAAGCATTGCATCCATACATTGCATATTTGTGGTCATACAGGTCAAAGGCACCATAGGCTGTAATTGATCTCGCTAGTCCATCTTGTTCCACACTGTTCCATTTTACAAAAACAACAAAAACACCATGCATTGCTTTTACCACACTAGAGTCAGTGGTCTTTTAATGTATCAAGAGTTTTTCGTGATTCAGTCATCATTTTGCTCTTTAGCCATGTAATGTACCGAGTCAGACAGATTTTACGAAGGTAGAGTTATACTTGAAATACACCTTGTTACGTAACATCCCAACACAAATAAAAACACATAAAACAATTCCTAAGTTGTGTGAACGAAAGATGAAACCTGTAGGGTAATCCAAGTCACCATAAGCGAAACGGTTATCTTGCTCATCCCCCTGTGCGAATGACCCCAAGAATGTCGAGAGTTGGCAAAAGGACAAGCATCCTCCCTACCCAATTCCCTAAGAATCCCTAGTTCTCAATAGTTGCAAAACATCAAAAATTTGCAAAACGTCAAAAACTCAAATATTTGACATCCTACAGTGCACACATCAAACGGCACAAACGATAGTGATTTTCATCACTCCATATCCCCAATCCCTTGCTCAAAAGAAAAACAAATCAAAATAAACAGTGATCTTATCACTACAAACGAGCAAGTATCCCAATACAATTGAAGAAAAGAAGGGAGTTGAACTTGAATCCCTGGAACTCTCAACATTCTAACAGGTCATGAGGCAAGCCTCAGTACCGGTTTGGTTGATAGCCTATCGGTAACTGGTGGTAAACTTCTCGCATGACGATATATCTATCACATTAACTTGCGTACGGATCAATGTTTGCATGTGGATGAGCTAGCTTATGGCATCCTGGATAACACCGCAGATTAATCTAACTAAATACAACAAAGGAGTTAGTGGAGCTAATTAGGTGATCCTCGGTACGAGTTCGGTTGAAAGCCCATCCGGCACTGGCGGTATCCTGACAAATACCACATAAATGAACTCAATTGCACACACAGGGATGTGAAATAGCTTGGTCAAAAACAAGTCCGATTCATACCTTGTTCAAAAGTCTTGTAAGATAAAGTACAGTCGTGGCTAGTGAGTTAAAACCGTCTGAGTCTCAGAAAACCTTAGCTACATTTCTAAACCAACTGCGCTACTTTTCATCCTTGCAATACCATCAAAAAATACAAAAAAGAAAAACCACATGTATACATACAAAGTCATGCATCACAACAATCGCCTAAAAACAAAATAACAGAGTTCTAAACAGTCTATGGTGCCATAGCCAAACATCACAAATCCCATTCATCCATTTCATCTCTGCATATCACATATAAATCAAAAACATTTGCATTCATCATAGCATATGCATCCATCAAAATAAATCAACATGCATACATCCATATTCATCAACCATCATGCATAAGATCAAAGAAAATCAAAACAACAAAACAACAAAAAAATGCAACACAAACAAAAAGCAATAAACATTGCCAGACACAAGTGCTCTTGCACTTAACCTCTTGGCATAGAAAAATTGATGTCGAGGTTTACATTGTCACTATCCTACTCTCTAAGAAGGCTACCATAGCCGGACCGCTCCACGGGAAGACGGATTTTGACAATTTCACCCCCAAATGGCATCACAAATGGGTCAAAGCCCACTCAAAAACATACAAAGGCAACACAAACAACAATAAACATTGCAAGACACAAGTGCTCTTGCACTTAACCTCTTGGCATAGAAAATTGATGTCGAGGTTTACATTGTCACTATCCTACTCCCTAAGAAGGCTACCATAGCCGACCGCTCCACGGGAAGACAAATTTTGACAATTTCACCCCAAATGGCATCAAAAAAAAAACAACAAAAAATGCAACACAAAACAAAGCAATAAACATTGCCAGACACAAGTGCTCTTGCACTTAACCTCTTGGCATAGAAAAATTGATGTCAGGGTTTACATTGTCACTATCCTACTCTCTAAGAAGGCTACCATAGCCGGACCGCTCCACGGGAAGACGGATTGTTGACAATTTCACCCCCAAATGGCATCACAAATGGGTCAAAGCCCACTAAAAAACAACAAGAAAATCAAAACAACAAAAACAACAAATAAATGCAACACAAAAACAAAGCAATAAACATTGCCAGACACAAGTGCTCTTGCACTTAACCTCTTGGCATAGAAAAATTGATGTCGGGGTTTACATTGTCACTATCCTACTCTCTAAGAAGGCTACCATAGCCGGACCGCTCCACGGGAAGACGGATTTTTGACAATTTCACCCCCAAATGGCATCACAAATGGGTCAAAGCCCACTCAAAAACAACAAGAAAATCAAAACAACAAAACAACAAAAAAAAAAAAACAAAACACAAACAACAAACAACAATAAACATTGCCAGACACAAGTGCTCTTGCACTTAACCTCTTGGCATAGCAAAATTGATGTCGGGGTTTACATTGTCACTATCCTACTCCCTAAGAAGGCTACCATAGCCGGACCGCTCCACGGGAAGACGGATTTTCGACAATTTCACCCCCAAACAACATCCCAAATGGGTCAAAACCCACTCAAAAACAATAAAACAACAAACCACCAAAAACATCAAAAAGAACAAACACAAAAACAACAATAAACATTTCCGGACACAAGTGCTCTTGCACTTAACCTCTTGGCATACAAAACAGATGTTGGGGTCACAAATTGTCATTATCCTACTCCCTAAGAAGGCTACTTTAGCCGGACCGCTCCATGGGAAGACGGATTTTCGCCAATTTCAGCTCCAAATAGCGTCGCAAAAAGGGTTACCACCCACCAAAAATAGGTCCAAATGTTGGAAAAATTGCACATGCTTAACGATAAACCATCTAAAGGCACCCTTGCACAAGTCATCTTGGGTCAAGTGACTCGTCGCTTTTCTCATGAAGGTCATTCCCTCATCGATTCGTCGCTTGAGGGGGTAGTCACACTTAGTCACCAATCAACAAGCAAACACCTAATCAAGGCAATGACATGCATTCAAAGAATCATTGACAAAGACAATCACGCTCCTGCTTGGGGCAGCAAACAAGCAATAACAACAAATTGATCAAACGCTTGGCATTCCTGAAGCATGAACACAAGGTTCCCCCGTGGATAAAAGGTTGCGCCCTTTGCCTATTCATGACTGATCAATGTCTAAGTTCAAGTCACACCTCACCAAAATAGGTTAATACTTGAAATCAAATTCCTTAGCTCGTCAGAAGCAAGGATTCAAGAATGCATGCCCTTTCCATGCTTGGGGCATCAAAAGTTGGTTAGGTTACCAAGAAACCCTAATCATTAGTGCTTTGGTTATCTATTTTTGCTCGGCGCTGCGCCATGCACAGCGCATCCCAAAAAGGGGCATCTGTAGACACCAAAACAGCACCAATCCGATTATGTGGCTACAAACACTGATCGCTTTGACAAACACAGCCCCCAGGGCAGCCCCCAGAGGTTAAACAGTGGTCTTAACCACTTTCATAGCAATTTTGGAAGGTCAAGAGGCAATTTGGCACCTTCGGACAACCTACTCCAAATCCGTCCCACCATGGGATGAATTCAAATTGGAATCCGTCTCACCAAGGGACGAATTCTGAATTCGTCCACGGGTAGGACGAATTCTAGGTTTAACGGGCAAAAAGAAGAATGGCGCCAAGTGGCAGCCAAAGACAGATCGATTGATGACTCCTGCCTCGCACGCGTGTGTGGGTGGGCAAATGGGCCGTTAGAGGACTGTCACAAGGGCAATTATGAAAGCCCAAGTCATGGAGGACTCCCCTCCCTCATGGGAAGACATGACCGCCACATGGCACCTATGACCAACACATGGCGCTTATGCTTCCCTCTCAAAAGAGACCCCATGGGTCTATAAAAGGTGGGACTTTTCTCACCCAAAAGGAGAGATTGGAGGCGATTTCAAGCAACGAAGTGTTGTCCGATTGATTACCCACTTGCATCTTTTTGATTCACCTTCTCACATCCACTAATCTCTTTCGCAAGGGAGGTTATTGGGTGGCTTTTGGAAGTGTGGATCCAACCCAAATCCAACATTTGACCACCTTACACCACCAATTTGCAGACACCCCAATCCTAAGAGGTTTTGGGCCCATCCCTAGTGGATTGGCACCGAAATCAAGTGCCAACGGTGGGAGGCCCACTTGGGCACCCCCGCACTTTCTAAGTTTTATTCTAAAGCATTCTAGATTATTTGTTCATATTGCATCTTATGTTATTCTGTCTGGTTAACTCATAGCTTCAATTTCATAACATTTTGATCAGATTTTATCATGCCTTTTGTCGCTTTGTTGTCCTACTAACTTGCAGGTGGCGATATCGAATTCCCGAGGATAGAGGCCAAATTGGGAGAATCCGACCATCTGGGTCGTCCCAAAATGGCCCCAATTACATAACCCCTCTGTTTGCAGGTGTTTTGGAGGTCTCGGGAGTCGACATTGGAGCAGGATCACTTCGGCTTTTCCAACACGGTAGAATTCGTCCCACCCAGGGACGAATAGCAGTCAAAATTCGTCCTGCCTAGGGACGAATTCCAGGTGAAGGCAGATTGGCCGACTGTCTCGATGGCAGCGGCCTTCTGGTGATGTTTCCCGATCTCTGTCGAGTTTGCAGGTCATTTAGAGTCATTTTGTCTATCGATTTGGCTAATCATTTACATGCATCTTTCGTTAATTTTAGAGAACAAACACTTCTTATTTGCAGCAGGTGCTACTGACATCTTTGTTGTTTCTTTGTTCGCAGGAGGAGCAGCAGAGGTTAAGGACTCATCAACATCAGCGACGGCATCGTCTTGGCCCGCCCATCTCAAGTGTGGGCACGCGGAAAGAGGAACCTTAAGTCTTGATTGTAATCAAATTCTTTTAACGCTCCTAGCCCCTGAAAAGGGAGGAGGCATCTTTGTAATAGAGATCAAGAGAGTTTAATGAAAGGGCTGTGTTTTCTCCATTTGCTTGTATCTCATTTCAATGCGTCTCTTTCATTTCATGCATTCTACATTTCTAGGACTTAAGCGTATTTGATTTTGAATGCATCGCAATTAGTGTTTCCTTCGCCCGGAATCTCGTGCTTTCACTAGGCCATAAAGTGATCGATAAAATTTTGAAAAGGCCTAGAAAAAATCATCTCCTTATAAAAATTCAAGTTGATCCAACAAATGGATCAAAAGTTATTCCTTCATAAGTTAAGCCTCTACAACATGCAACCACCAAGCCTCTTTGGGAGGGTGGATGAAAAACAAGTACCTATGGCTTTTAGATGGATATCACTCTTTGAGATGGATAGATTTTTTTTTTTAAAATATTTATAATAAAATTATAAATAACATTTACATACCATTGTGTTTAGATAAAATATGTATTTATTATTAAAATTATTTTATAAAGTTAGGATGTCCTTGCTTCATAAATAAATAGCTTCTCGTGATACTCATCATTATGTCTTTAACAATTTTGATTTAATTACTCTATTTGTATGTTATTTATTTATTAATTTTTTATTTAAGATAAAAAATATATATTTTTTAATATAATTATTATATTTTCATTAGTTTTATTATTATATTTAACAATTTAGTTTTTAATAATAATTTAGTATTTAAATTGTAGTTTAAAAAATATATGAATTTAATATATTGGTGAGTAATTTTATGTTTTAATTCTTAAAATTATTTAATATTTAAATTGTAATTTAAAAGGAATCATATTCATATAATCTATTTTAAAATAATTATTTAATTTAATTTTTTAATTATTTAAAGTATTTATTAAGTTAATTTTTTAGATTACAAAAATATTTTTAATCTCTGTATAGTGAATTTTTCTTAATAATTTATTAGTTTTAAAATTTTAATTAAAAGTATTATATCTAGCTTGTTAAGAGTTTGATTTTAATTAAAATTATTAAATTTTAACTTAATTTTTTTTAACAATTGTTTGGTGCATTGGAAGTGACAGTTTTGTTTTTAGAATCTAGGGGTTGTTTTGGCTATCAGAGTGGCGAGACACCAAGAATGAACCCATCAATTATGGTTTTTTTTGGATTGACTTTTTTAGTTTAGAAAATTTCCATGCATAAAAACAACTAGTTACCAAACATAGAGAAAATTGATTTTTAGCCAAATTTAGGCTCCATATTATCAATCTCCCACTTGAAGATTAAACAATTGTAACACCCTACAACTAAGGAACTAAAATATTCTCATAACATTGATCTATTCCCTTAGACCAACTAAATTTGTGCAAAAGCTCAACTTCTCCCTTGAAACAATTTTAGTAAACATATATGTAGGATTCTTGGAAGTGTGAATCTTATCCAGTTTTAGAGATCCATCCTCCATAACTAACCTTATGAAGTGATATTTTAGCTTAATGTTTTTGGTTCTTGAGTGTAATACTGAGTTCTTCACAATATGGATAACACTTTGGCTATCACTCCATAGCCTATTATCTTTTTGCTTCTTCCCCAACTCCTCCATAAGTCTCTACACCATATCATCTCTTTGCTTGCTTTGGTAGCAACAACATATGCAACTTATATGGTTGAATGGGCTACAACATGTTGGAGTTTTGATATCCAATTCACTGCTCCTCCACAAATAGTGAAAATGTAGCCGATAGTGCTCCTTCCACCATCAATATCTCCTACCATGTTAGAGTCTACAAAACCTTGTAAACTTAAATCAGTACCACCAAAATTCAAACAATATTTAGAAGTACCCCTCAAATGCTTGAATATCCACTTAACATCTTACCAATGCTCTTTTCTTGGATTATTCATGAACCTTCTTACGAATCCCACTACTTGGGCTATATTCAATCTTGTGCAAACCATGGCATACATAAAAATTCCTACAATGGAGGCATATGGAAATCTTGTCATGTATTATTGATCCTCCTATGTCTTTGGACACAAATCCTTACTCGGTTTAAAGTACCTTGCCAAATGTGTGGTCATTGGTTTTGCATTTGTCGTGTTGAATATTTGTAGCACCTTCTTAATATAGTCTTCTTGTGATAATTTAAACAAATTATTATTCTTGTCTCTTAATATTTTCATTCTAATAATTTGCTTTGTAGCCCCTAAATCCTTCATGGTAAACGTGCTTGCCAATTTTCCTTTCAGATCATTTATGTCTTGCATGTTAGATCCTACAACCAATATGTCATCTACATACAGTAAAAAAATAATGAAGGCACCATCACTAGTTCTCTTGAAATATACATAGTGATCATATTGACATCTTTTGAATTCATTTTCAGCCATAAAATTATCAAATTTCTTGTACCACTACCTAGGTACATGGTTGAGGTCATATAAGCTTTTCTTTAACCTACACATGATATTTTTCTTACCCTTTACCTTATATTCCTCTAGTTGATGCATGTAAATCTCCTCCTCCAAATATTCATGAATAAAAGCGATATTTAAATCAAGTTGCTCAAGGTGCAAATTCTCAATAGCAACTAAATTTGAAATTGTTCTAACGGATGTCATTTTTACAACTAGTGAGAAAATATCATCAAATTCAATTCCATTATTCTATTAAAAACCTTTTACAAAAAGTCTAGATTTATACCTTTTATTGACTCCCACCTCCTCCTTGACTCTATACACCCATTTTTTGTGTAGTACCCTTTTGTTTGCAGGTAGCTCAACCAACTCCCATGTTTGGTTGTGAAGAAGAGACTCCATATTCTCATTCATTTCCAACTCCCACTTATTTCTGGTACTCATCTATAAAGCTTCATTGAAGCACTTTGGATAACCAAAATTAGTATATAACACATAATGAAGTGTGGGGAAATAACAGTCTGGTAATTTACTTACTCTTGTAGATATAACATAATAAAAAAAAATTGAAGAATTCTACTTGTCCTGGTAGATTTTCTAACAACACCTACAAGATATTGAGGTGCTATTTGTTGTTGTTCTTAAACACTTTGTGGTGGAGTTTTTGGCACTTTTTCCTAGACATCTCATTGCACTCTTGGTACTATTGGCTCACCATCAAGATCAACATACTGAGAATCTTCCTTCTTTACTAGAAACCTATCCTTATACAAACTCTTCTCATTAAATACAACATCCTTTCTTCTAATGATTGTATGGTTAATATTATCCCATAACCTGTAACCCAATCCATCAACTCCATAACCAATAAAATAACATTTTTGGGATTTTGTATCTAACTTATTTCTATTCTCCTTATCAATATGAGCAAATGCGTCACATCCAAAATCTTTAAGAAAAGAGTAATTACAGATTTTACTAGTCCATACCTCTTCTAGAATCCTGCCATCTAATGCACTTGAAGGTCCCTTGTTGATCAAATAAATTGTAGTGTCAACACAATATACCCATAAAAACAAAGGTAATCTTGCATGCAATCTAAGGCACCTGTTGCACTCCATAATAGTCCTATTCATCCTTTAGAAAAAACAATTATCTTGAGGTGTTCTAGGTATTACCTTAATCCTCCTATTTCCATTCAATGAGCAATAATTGTCAAGATTATTAGAATAGTACTCACCACCATTATTAGATTTGAGAAAACTTAACATTATTACCAGTCTCATTCTCTACTAATACCTTTCATTTTTTAAAGGTATCAAACACATCAAATTTATTTCTAATGCAATATACCCACGTCTTTCTAGTGGCATCATCTATGAAGGTAACATAATAATTAAATCCACCTAAATAAGTTATGTGAGTTGATCCCCATACATCACTGTGTACCAGCTCTAATTTCTCTTTTTTTTTCCAACTTTCAAAAATATTACCCTCTTCTATTTGCCATAGATGCTGTCCTCACAAAATCCCAAATCCACCTCTTTTAGCTTTGGTAGAAACTTTCTTGAGTGAATAATATTCATTCCCTTTTCACTCATGTGGCCCAATCTATGGTGCCACAACTCTGCACTCTTTGTTATAGCCACTAAATTCATTGTACAGTTAAAATTATTGGTAATTAAATATAAAGTACCAATCATATTACCCTTGGCTACCACCATTGATCCCTTGGTGATCTTCCAAGAATGATCTCTGAATGTAGTGACATATCCTTCATTTTCAAGTTTGCTTACTAAAATTAAATTTCTCTTAAGGTCTAGAATATGTCGGACATCATTTAAAATCTAGTAATTTCCATTTGGTAGCTTCATTTAATTTTTCCCATGTCAACAATCCTGCAAGGATAGTCATATCCCAATAGCACCTATCCATAGTCACTTTGGACATACTCTATAAAATATTCATAGTGAGATGTAGCATGGAAAAGAGGCTCCAGAGTGTATTACCCAGTAATCACTATTATTTTTCTAATGATAAAATTAAGGAATCCTATGAAATTTCACCTGCAATATTTGCTTCCCGATTACCTTGACTCTCTTTGTTCCCTTGTCCGAAATTCTTTCTACTGTAACAATCCTTTTTCAGATGTCCATTCTTTTTGCAATACCAACACTCAACGTTGCTCTTTCCTCTACTTGGACTTTTGCCCCTTTCCTTCTGCCTACCTCTGTTCTCCACTATCAAAGCAGTTCCTAATAATATTTCTCCTCCTGAAGTATTTCTTCTCATATCCTCATTGAGGATAACACCAACAACATAATCAAAAACTAATTTATGTGAATTAGACAAAATTACTTACCACTATTACTAAGTTGTTCCATATTTCTAGCAGAGAACATAAAATAAGCAGGGCTCTTACTTCATCATTATAATCAATTCCTACCAAGCTCAATTTATTAGTAACAGTGTTAAAATTATTTAAATGATATTTTTCCGACTCTCCTTCATTCATCTGTATATTAAACAATTTCTTTATAATAAATACCTTGTTGGATGTAGAGATTTTTTTGTACAACTTTGTTGGATCATCCATTACATCATTTTTTTTTCTCTTTGGATATGTGGAAGGCTACCTAGTTTCCCAAGCATAGTCTCGCAATACCCAACACCTTTCTATCAAGGAGTTTCCATTCCTCGTCCATCATGGTTGAAGGTGTATTTACCACACCCTGCAGAGGTTGATAAAGATCCTTCTTGTACAAGTAGTCTTCAATCTACATCTTTCAAAATTGGAAGTTCTCGTTGAATTTCTTCACTCTGAATTTTGAGTCTTCTACCATTCGCTCCCACTCGAAACAAATTCTCTGCTTCCAAGTACCCAACACAATATGCTTTGATACTAGTTGTTAGTATTTACTTATTATTAAACCAATAATATTAAGCAATTTATCTAAATAAAATTTTAGAAGAAAATAAACAAAAATAACCAAAATAATCACAGAGCAGATTGACATAGTATGTAATGAGCTTCACCTAGTGTGGGCTACGTTCCTAGAAAATAATTTCAATCCTTATTAAATCCTCTAAGCATCAGAGGGAATTACCAACAACCAACCATTGTACACATCCTCTCAATGGCTCAAAAAAAAAGAAATCCTCTCAATGGCTCAAAAACAAAGAAATCCTCTTAACATACACCGTATCTCCAAAAAATCACACTATGATTTCTATGCAACCATTAATTTTTATAGATTCTATCTTGTAATTAGACACCAGGGATAGACCCATCAATTATGGTTTTTTTTGGACTGATTTTTTCAGTTTAGAAAATTTCCATGCATAAAAACAACTAGTTACCAAACAGAGAGAAAACTAATTTTTAGCCAAAATTTAGGCTCTATCTTATCATGATATGCCAAAGTATAATATTGAAGCTACACGCATACACATATGTGACCTTCATGAGGGAAGATTTATTAAGGTCATTTAATTAGCAATAATGACTTCTTTCATTGATGTGAAAATATTACACCCGCATGCATACATAGTAAATTTATCCTAAAGTACACACATAACTAACTCAGTTGGGCTTTCTACAGTTCTTTCAAATTTTTTCGTTGGTGCCAGTGAGGGGGCTGATATTTCTCATATTCACCAAGGTAGCAACAAAGTCTAAAAATAAAGTATTTTGATTTGTTGAATAGGTAGTCACTTAGGATTCAGTAGAGCCTCCATTAAACAACATCTGCTCAGAGTGGAGAATTCCGCTCTAGCTTCCCAGATCTTTGTAGTAGTTATTGTTAAAACCAATTATCTTATTATTTTAATGTTATTTTGTTTAAATTATTGTTTTGGATTGTGAGACTGAAATGTAAAATATTTGGATATATTTTTTAAAAGCTATAGGGACTTTAAATCCCATTTTTAACCATCAATAATAAAACTAATTATAAATAACAATTTTTTATAGTTTTAAATTTGAGTTGACTAGTCTTATATTAGACTCTATGTTTATAATTCACTCATGTCATATCTCCTTACAACTTGGAATTCACCTCCTCAAATCCTTTGATGTGGAAGTCACATATGATACAAATAGGAGAAGGGAATCCACCTAAGGATGATCCTCTCAAGTAGTAATTTATCATCTCAATTTATGACATGGATACATGGTAATCATACATGTAACTGGCTTAGTTCAAGATGGTAATGCCTACTCTTAGGATGACAATCTCTTATGATCGTCATCTTATGATATAGTAATGTCTCATTTTCTTAGGATAATAATGTCTTATGATGGTAGTTCCATGAGACAATAAATTCTCTTTATGTGAAATAGTGATACCCATAATGATAATAGGTCGACACAACAATATCTCAAGACAGTGATTTCTCACACGATGACAATGTTTTAGTGTATAATACTTTGATATGGAAGGTATTAGAATGATAATTCCTTATGAAAATATCCTTCAATATGACTAGTTCCTCTTGTGCTAAATTGAATGATGATCCTATGAATGACAATCAAGATTCATGGTCTCGGATGAATTTAGTTTCTCAATGTCTCATTTGCTTAACCATTTCTTGCATGGTGATTGTATGTTTCTTTTTTGAACAACTCTTTCTTCTTAGACTACAACCTTAATTGATTTATTCTATAAAATTTAAACCCACACACACACGAGTTGATGTTTTTAACAACATGCATGCCTACAATTTATAATTCAAGAGAAGCAAATGTAAGTGGAACAAAAATTTATATTTTGTTAACAATTCAAAGGCTACACTCTACAATATAATATAATATTTGTTCCTAGTTCAATAGGCTTCAACACTTTGACATAAACTCAATCCTCTATCCTCTTCTCTTTTGATACATAGTTCCCTCTCTCTTTCTCCCAGGTTTACAAATGTTTACTACTTTTTAGGCTTTTTTTTTTTTTTCATCTTGTTTAGGTCTCCTTTCTTTTATTCATTTACTCCAACTACATTTTACTCTTCCCCTTCCCCTTTAATAATCTAAAGATGGTAGTTATCAATAGTTGTCAACAATTTAATACTCCCACATCAATATAAATAATAAATGATTCTTATAATCTCTTATAAATCTTTCACTTCCAAACAAAATACTAAACCCATTAAAACATTTAATAATTTAATTGTCATTATATAAAATTCAAAAAATTTATAAATAATATTAAAGCTTAAAATTTCAAAATTATAAATAATATTAAAGCTTAAAATTCCATCACCATTTGAGCTCGTACTCATAGCATGTGAAAGAAACCCTATCACTTCAAGTCTATATCAAGACAACCACCATTTTGAAACTCATTTATTTTTCTTACTTCAAGGTCAAAATGGGATCAAGCTATATCAAAAATATATCTTGTTATATAATACTTTTATTCCTTTGCTTAGCAATAATGACTTCTTTCACAATATGACTCCCGCATGCATAGTAAATTTCTCCCCAGGTAGACGCGTAACTAGCTCAGTTGGGCTTCCTAAAGTTCTTTCGAATTTCCCCACTGTTGCCAGTGAGAGGACTGATATTTCCCATGTTCACCATGGCAGCAGCAAAGTCCGAAAATAATGTATTCTGATTCGTTGAATAGGTTGTCACCTGGGAATCAGTAGAGCCTCCATTGAACAGCACCTGGTCGGAGTGGAGAAGTCCTCTCTGGCTTCTCAGATCTTTGTAGTAGTTATTGTCAAAACCAATGGGAGTCACGAGGTCCAAGGGCGAAAGGTTATCGTCGCCACCGATGCTCGGGCACATTGATTGCACAGATGTGGCGAAGGCGCTGTTGATATTGGTTTCGTTGTAGATGCGGGCTCTCAAGGTGGTGCATCGCGCCTGACCAATCGTACGAGCACCTGAAATATTATCAAGAAACAATCAGTCCTTAAATATCTAATAGTTACTTCGACAACAGAATAATAGTTATTGTGAAGAATCACGAGCTGCTACCGCCAGAATGTCGGCACACGAGATGACTCCACTACAGACTGCTTCGACCTGAGATTTGATGGTGTCGATGACGTCGAATCCTCTGACGGAATTGTTATTGTGGCAGAGGTCTTTTCTCCCGTTAAGGTCGACGAGTCGTCCAACAGTATCGGCCCGTCGCACCCCTGCAAATCCAAAAAATGCAGGCTAAATAAAAAATGTGAGAGACCTGATGACTAAAGCGGAAGAGTTGAAGAACTGAAATTCTTACGTTGACGAAACAGTCGTGGAAATGAAGGCGGAGCAATGATGCGCCCATTCGTTTTTCGTCTGCGACAGCTTGTTTCACCGCAGCTTTGATAGTCGAAAGTGCCTTGGGGCACGTTTCATCATAAAATGATGGACTGGGCTGCACATTCACCAAACTGGAACAGAAGATCAGCAAAACAATGTATGCAAACAGATTACTAGCGCTCATGACTGAATGCTATGCAAATCAACAAAGCGAACGAATGTTTTCAGTCCAAAAAAGGAAATAATGCTGCAGGCAACTGTGGAGTGAAGCGATTATGGAAGTATTGGTTTTTTATAATGGGCGAAGATGGGTGAAGAGAAATATACAATTAGAAAGATGAAGGGTTGCGAATATGAAGATTTTCATGTAGACACAACTTTGTAATAAATTATTGAAGAATAAGCATTGTATTACATTGCATTTAGATATTTCAATTATTTAGTGAGTTATTGTTATGGATTGAATTATGTGAATACTGTGTCTTTATATCTATTATAATCCTATAAGAATAGTGATTTTCTAATATATTATGTTTATGTTTTAGTCTCATATCTATAAATTGTAAATTATTTTATTGTTTTATTACCATTTGGATATCTTTGCACATTTTTCACAAACGTATCGAATATGCATATTTTTATTATAAATTTTGCTAGACCATAGGTATAAATTATAAATTACAACATTAGAACTAGAATTGAAAGGCTATTCATTAGTTTCATAGGACAATTCCATTAGCTTTAGTTTTTTGTGATTGTTTATTTTGGTTTGCATACCTTTTATAAAGGATGTAATGCTATTGTAATCATATGGGGGAATATAATTTGATTTTTTTGTATTTAGGCATGAAAATAAACATGCTTGTAGTTGTATTTCGGAGTAGCATATTTAATTGTTTTTTTTTTTAATCTATTATATCAAAAGAAAAGAGAAATTGTATTCTCTTGTAGGCATTCGAACACAAAAATCATATAGCATAGGATTTGTATTCTTGTATATATTTTTTATATAGATCTACAATAAACCTAATGTGTGTGTGCTCAATTAACCCATAAATCTAGATACTTGAGAAATAAAGAACATCCCCTCAATCTTGTGTGATCCAACACAAAAGGAAATTCTTGCATTCATGACCTTTTTTTATTTTGCATGATCCTGATCATGTATCTATTTTGGGCAATAATATAGTAATATTGATATTGGTGGCGGTGACAAATAATTTTATGCCAATATGCAGCCATTAACAACAACACACATTAAGCTCTTTAATCTTATAATCAACATATTTTTATGTTTTCTCAAATAAAGTATTTTTAATTGTCAACTTGCATCAAATGAGAAGACATTCAAACCTATCATTTTTACGTAAGAGTACAAGGACGACCATTGAATGAATAAGGTATTCAAATCTTTAACCTCTTCTTAGCAAGCACCCTCATATATTAATTTTGAATCTTTAATATTTTCAAGCTATCACCCTTCACTTAACTTACCATTTCACCAAGACCTAATGTCTCATGAATTCTATTTTCTAGGTTATTAAACTATTATAATTCTATCAACTAGTTCTTAAATAATTTAGTAGGTTTGATATCTTGTTCTATCAAGTGGGCAAATGACACACTCTAACATCCCTCTATTTCTAGTGTTGTTGGGCATGAAGTGGTAAAAGCCAAATTGTTTGCATATCAATGTTGAACCAGCTTGCTTGGAATAGAATTTATTTCCTCTTGAAAGGAAATTTTACTTTTACCTAAGGTTTGAGTATGACTAGGTCTTGGACATCATGGATAAACCTAGAGGTCACTATTAGCTATTTATTTAAGGGACCTTTGCTAGCATGAATCCAAGAGATAAATTTCTAGGTATAGAGTCCTAATATTTAACACATAACTATCCTAACACTGGTTCTATTGCATTAAAATTATGACATGCATGAACACCAATGGTTAATCACTTAGATTATGATCCTATTATTTTTTTTGTTATAAGCATTCATAGAAAAATGGAGAAAAAAGTCAAAGGTATAAGGGCAAGAGAAAAAATATAAGTTACCTCACCCTTGATACATAAATAGTTTAACTCATGCCACTTCAACCCAACAACACTAGTACTAGAGGGAAGTTATAGTGTGCCATTTACCTGCTCAATATGTCTTTGCTCAAAGATATTGCATAGAGACAAATATTTATAACTATAAATGTTTTCTAATGTAAATATATAGAATTGATTAAAAATATCCAACCATAATATAACCAAAAGTTCAAGTTTCAAATTATTCAAATGAAATTATATATAATTAAATATATAAGTTACAAGCAATGAGTACATAAACTATATTTCTTACACCTAAATTATGTTGAAAAATAGTATCCCACTTCAATTTTATGTTTATATGATCTTTTTAAAAGATAAAAAATGAAATAAAAAGCATTATTATAATATTATTTATTTAAAAAAAAACCATTAACACTATTTCACACAAGTAAGGATGATTCACCCAAGTGGATATGGATGGATAGTTGAATTTGTGGGAAATACACCATTTTATTGAATTATTACAATGATTTACATTGTGCTCATCATGCATATTAGATTGTCATGCAAAAGATAAATGGTGATATATTACTTGAGCCACTATAGTCAACCTAAGAAAAAACCATATATGAATTATTAAATATTGTAGAAATTATGAGCATTGGAGAATATATTTTATCTATTACATTAAGCATCAACTCCTTTGTTCTCCCCCTTAATAATTAATGTTTCAAAAAACTTATCTTCAACATGCTCTTGCACATGATAATATTCCTAGTTCGTAGAACAAGCTGGACATTTTTTGCAGGACTGCCCAAAATTCTGAACTCGTTTCGGCCATATCTCACTCATCCAAACTTGGATTTAGCTGAAATGTTGAGGGTAGATTCCTGAAAAACCCTAGAATGTCTCCACCAATTTTCATATCATTTGGAGAAACACAGATCCTAGCGCATCCCTATGTGTGAATGATATATTTTTTAAGTGGCTATGCGAGGGTTTCATCTGGGTTGAGTGCAAGCAGCTCCAGAGGTTGGATTTTAGGGCCTTCGGGTCCTAGCGGCCAATATTTTTGGGGTTTATGCTCAATATTTTAGTAGGAAATGTTGCAGGGGATACAAGATGGGTTAGAAATTTGTCTTTCAATAGATCATACTATGACCTTGAGTGACAACGGCTTCCAATTTGTTGCTTAAAAGAAAAGTGAAAACCATACCTTTCCACGACATCTAGGGCAAGGATTAAAGAGATCACGAAACAAGTTTCAAGCAATTGATCAAAAAATGACTCATATTTCAAGTGAATTTGGTGCTAAGGTGCACCGAATAAATAATTCTACTGAGAAAACTCATGTCAAGGGTAAGAATTTTGAAGACTCGGTCCCAAAAATGAATTTTAGGGATGCCCTTCATGGTGGATAGCCTCAGCCCAATGCTAATATCAATATTAGGGCTTCCCATAAACCTATAAGAATGCCTAAGATTGATCCCAAGAAAATAGAGTCAGGATGTCTTAAAGCAATTGATGGAACTTTTATTGTTAAGCTTGATATGGGTAACATTCAGACTGGCATTGAAGATTTGGAAAAAAGAGGACTAATTTGTCATTTTGTGGGCTTTCGTTCGAGTCTATCTGCTTTCAAATTATGGGCTGCAAAAATCTGGAAAACTAAAGGTGAGTTACAAATCTCTATTTATCCAAATGGTTATTTTCTTGTTTTATTTGCTAATAATGAAGATAGAGAGAAAATTTTTCAAGGGGGTCCTTGGTTTTTTGGAAGGGCAAGGCTTTTCATGAAGCCCTGACATACTAAATTTAAAGCCAAAGAAGAGATGCCTTCTATAGCTCCCGTGTGGGTTAGACTCTTTGGACTCCCTATTGAATTTTGGAATCCTATTGTTTTTTCTTCAATTGGAAACTCTTTAGGAACTTTTATGATGACTGCTGATTGTACTCAAAATTTTGAACATATTATTTATGCTCAAATTTGTGTTTTAATGGATTTTGACAAACCCCTTCCTAAAAATATCACATTAAAATTTTGGGAAGACACTTGGGACCAAGAAGTGGACTATGAGAACATTCCTTTTCGTTGTAGAATTTGCCATGAATATGGTCATTTGGCCAGTGCTTGCCCAAATAAAATTTTTGATCAAAAGAAAGAAGATATAAACTCAGCAGGTTTCCAAATACCTAAGAAGAAGAACACTCAGAAAAAACCAAATATGAAGGATCAATCAAAGTCATTTGCTAATATGTTTGAAATACTTTCCACAAATGATGTCCCAAGTGCAAAAGAGGAAATAATGGAAACTGGAATCTTAGAAACACAATTTAAATATGAAGGGAAGAACTCAGAGACAAACCAACAAATCAAAGGTTTTCAATAGAAAAAAAAGGAGAAAATTTACACAAGAAAAACAATATTTCAAATGTCAAAACTTCAAATAATGAAGGTCCCAATATAGACTCCCTTGAACCATCTAGTAAAATTTTGGCTATGTATGAGCATTCTTCAAGGTTAGAAGCCATCTCAGATTCAATTGGAATAAGTCAAGAAATAGGGAAAAAAAATTGAAGATGGATTCCAATCAAAAAATAGGTCGCAAGACCAATCAATATCATATGGTAAAAGAAAGTGAAAAGCTTGTAGAGGAAGGTAAGATTAATGCCCTTCCCAACTTTTTTAGCCTTGGTATTAATGAAGATCATCACTTGGAATATTAGAGGACTCAAAGGGAGTCTTTCAAAACAAAATGAAATTAGAAGAATGATTCGAATAAATCATCCACATCTTGTTTTCCTTCAAGAAACAAAGATGTCAATGGAGGATATGGACTTAATTGCCAGTAAAATTTGGCCAGCTAGAAAAGTGGTTTCCCTCAGTTCCCAAGGGGCTTCGGGTGGCATTGCTTGTATTTGGGACCCAAAAGTGGTAGTTATTCACCATATGATTGGCAGTTGGGGTTTTTTGGCTATAGCTATTCAAAGTAGACATTCCAACCAGATTATGCTCTGCATTACTATTTATGCCCTGACTTCTTTGGAGGAAAAAAGAAAATAGTGGAAGGATATTAATCATACTATCTCTCATTTTCCTAAAGCTTGGATCTTGATCGGAGGAGATTTCAATACCATCCTTTCTCTGGATGAGAAAAGGGGGGGAAATAAAAATTTGGATAAAAGCACTGACCTCATGAGTGAATATATTGCAAACCTCCATCTTGTGGATATCCAACCGAGATAATGGCCTTATGACTTGGTCTAACAGAAGGCAAGGCTTAGCTTGTATAATGGAGAGATTGGATAGGTTTTTGCTCTCTAAAAATTTCTTAATCCATGGTCACATTCCTAAAGTGAAGACTCTTAATAATGCTGGTTCGGATCATTGGCTAGTCATGGTCGAAATGTGGAAAACCAATGTGAGTTTCTCTTCTTTTCGTTTTCAATTAATGTGTCTTAGAGACATTTCCTTTAGACCTCATGTGCAAAAATGGTGGAAGGAAGGTAAACCTAGGCATGGGACTAAGATGTTATGTTTTGCCAAAAGACTGCAATACATTAAATCCAAAATCAAGACTTGGAACTAGAAAGAGTTTGGGGATGTTCATAAAAAAAAACATGAAGTTATTGCTCATATTGAAAATTTGAATAAGAAAATCTGTTTAGATGGCCTCACAGAGAAGAGAAGTGCAGATGAAATTAAACTCACAACTCAGTTAGAGGAATGGGAAAAAAGAGAAGAAATCTTATGGAAGCAAAAATTTAGAATTCAATGGCTCAAAGAAGGAGATCGAAACACAAATTTCTTTCACAAATCTCTTCTAGCTCGAAGATCTCACAACTTTATTTCTTCCTTAAATTCAGATACTGGAGATGTTTTTTATACTTGGTATGGCATGAACTCTATTGTTGTTGATTAATTTTTGTAGACACCAAAACAACACCAATTCGATTATGTGACTACAAACACTGATCACTTTTACACACACAGTCCCCAAGGTAGCCCTCAGAGGTTAAACAGTGGTCCTAACCACTTTTGCAGTAATTTTGGAAGGTCAGAAGGCAATTTGGCACATTCAAGCACTTTGTTCAATATCCCTCACACCCTAGGATGAATTCAAATTGGGATCCATCCTACCCAAGGATGAATTCTGAATTCACTCTAGGGCAGGATGAATTCCAGGTTCAATAGGAAAAAAGAAAAATTGCACCAAATGGCAGCCGAGGACAGTCAATTAATGACTCCTACCTTGCATGCGTGTGTAGGTGGGCAGATTGGACGTTAGAGGACTATCACAAGGGCAGTCATTGAAGCCCAAGTCAAGGAGGACTTTCCTCCCTCATGGGAAGGCATGACTGCCACATGGCGCTTATGCATGCCCCTCCAAAGAGACCCCCTGGGTCTATAAAATGGTGAACTTTCTCACCCAAAAAGGATAGGTTGGAAGCATTTTCAAGCAATGAAGTGCTGCCAAATTGATATCATGCTTTACCCTTTTGATTCACCTCTTCCACATCCTTGATATCTTTCGCAAGGGAGGTCATTGGGTGGTTATTGGAAGTGTGAATCTGGATCCAAAACCTGACACTTGACCACATTATCTCACCCATTCGCCGACAACCCATTACAAGAGATTTTGGGCCCATCCCAAGTGGATTGGTTCTGAAATCAAGTTCCAACGGTGGGCGGCCCGCCCGGGCGTCCCACACTCTTGTGAGCCTAATCTTCTTTTTTAAGAACGATTGGGAATTCATGGCAAATTGTTCTTTTGTCATTTGTTTATCTTGCATCCCATTCTATGCTATTTAAATAGTTTGTAATTCCAATTTCATAAGGCTTTTATCAAATCTTATCATGTTTTGTCGCTTTTGTTGTCCTCACTAACTTGTAGGTAGCGACGTCAAATTCCCATTGATGGAGGTCAAATTGGGGAAATATGACCATCTGGGTCTTCCTAAAATGCCCCCAATTAGCTAACCCCTAAGTTTGTAGGTAGTTTGGAGCTCTCGAGATGCAACATTTGGGCAGCATCACTTCGGAATTTTGTCGTAGGCGAATTCGTCCTACCCCGGGACGAATTACAGTCGAATTCATCCCGCCCAAGAGCGAATTCAAATTGATGGTAAATTGTTCAAATATTTTGATGGCAGTGGCCCTCTGGTAATGTTCCCTAGTTACTTTCAAATTTGCAAGTTGTTTAGAATCGGTTTATTTATCGCTATAATCAATCTTGTGCATGCATCTTTCACTGTTTTTCAAGAACAAAATGTTTCATCTTTGCAACAGGTGCTACTAACGATTTTGTTGTTTCTTTGAATGTAGGAGGAGCAGTAAGGATCAAGGATTCATTCACACAAGCGGCAGCAACACTTCGGCCCACCCATTTTGCATGTGGGCACGCGAAAGAGAGATGACTTTCCATTGATGTGACCAAGAGACAAGTTTGATGCTCCTTTCCCCTAAAAAGGGAGGAAGCTAATTGTAACCAAATTTGAAATACATCAATAAAAGAAGAGGGTTGTTTCGTTCCATTTGGATTCCAATTTGTCTATGCTTTCTCCATTTTACGCATTTCTAATTTGTAGCATCAAGTTTAGTTTTGTTCTTGCATCGTGTTTGGAGTTTTCCCTTTTTGTTTTTGGAATCTCGTGTTTTCACTTTTCCAATATTTTTGCTGCTACTCCTCTTGACTCAGCTTCTCAACAAAATGTTCTTCAAGCAATCCCTTCTCTTATCACTTTTGAGGAGAAATTTATTTTGACTGCTCCTGTTACTATCAATGAGCTTCAAAAAGTAGTTTTTAAAATGCAAAAAGGGAAAACCCTAGGTCTTGATGGTTTTCCTATTGAGTTCTACCAAGAGTTACGGGATATCCTTCATGTTGATTTATTAGAGGTGGTGGAAGAAGCCAAGAAAGCAAAATAAATTTTGAAGGTTATCAATAAAACTTATATTACTTTTGTTCCAAAAGCTCAAGAGGTTGATCATATCTCAGCTTTTAGACTTATTGCTTTATGTAATGTTCTTCTCAAAATCATTACTAAAATCATGGCAGAAAGGTTGAAGCCTCTTTTGCTTAAGATTATTTCCCAAGAGCAAGGGGGATATGTGGAAGGACGTAAAATAGTATATGAGATAGTTCTTGCTCAAGAATCCATCCATTCCATGGATATGCAAAATTCTCCTTCTATTCTCATTCGGTTAGACTTATTGAAAGCTTATGACAGAGTGGATTGGCACTTCCTTATAAAAATTTTGAGGCAATTTAGTTTCTCTAAGGATTGGATGGATTGGATTATGGGATGTATCTCTTCAGTTTCCTACTTAATTCTTATAAATGGCAGGCCTTCTCAGTATTTCCTAGCTTCCAGAGGTATTAGGCAAGGTGACCCGCTATCCCCTTATTTATTCATCATTCTTGCTGAATGCTTGGGTAGGACTATAACCAAAAAGAGGGAAAACAAAACCCATGAGGGAGTTACCATTGCTCATGGAGCTAGACCTATCTCTCATCTTCAATTTGTGGATGACTCTACTCTTTTAGGTAAAGCTACAGTTAAGGAAGCTTCTAATATTAAGAAAATCATTAGTTGTTTTTCTAAGGCTATTGGGTAGTTGATCAATGAAGATAAATCTAAAGTAATTTTTTTCACTGCTCTGCTAGACAGGAATCCATGGTCTTGGATAAATTAAGATATAAGAAGACCTCTCTTCCAATCTCTTATTTAGGTATTCCCATAAATATTCAAAGGCAAAAAAATAAAGGTTGGAATTGGTTGTTGGACAAAGTCAAGAAGAAAATTGGAAAGTGGACCAACAAGTGGCTTTCTTCTAGGGGTAGAATCACCTTGGTAAAATCAGTCCTTCAAGCTATTCCTATTTATTTTTCTTCCGTTTTGAATATCCCAAAGGCTTTTCTTCGAGAATTGGATCAAATCAATCATCGTTTCCTTTGGAGTGGTACTAAGGAGAAAAGAAAATGGGCCTTGGTGAAATGGGATACTTTATGTCTTCCTAAGAGTGAAGGGGGGTTAGGATTCCGGTCTTCAATTAATAACAACAAAGCTTTAGCTGCTAAATTATATTGGAGGATGTTGCATAACCCCAATGCTCTTTGGGCCAATAATCTCTATGCTAAATATGCTGAGAACAAAAGTCCTAAAGACCTTGTTCGCTATCAACTTCCTACCAAAGGTTCTCCCATTTTAGCAATTCTTAAGACTGGTGAGGATTTGATAAAGAATTTTTTTTTTGGATCATTCATAATGGTGAACATGCAAATTTTTGGATATATTCTTGGGATGGTCACAAGCCTTTGATAACTCAGTTTCCCGATTTGAGGCCTTTGATGGAGGAGCTTCACCGAGCTAATTGGATAAAGGTGGCTAATTACTGTCGATACCATACTGGTAATTCAAAGGTTGGTAGATATTGTATCCCTATTGAGGACTAGCCTATTCAAATCCCAGAAAGGCAAAGACAAGATATCCAAGGCATCCTTCATATGAGATCCCTCTCTTGGTCCCATGAAAAAGATTGTTTTGGATGGAACAACACTACTAAGGGTGAGTATTCCGTTGCTCAAGGTTATTTGACCTTATGCCATAATAATCCCAACCATTCTTCGGACATATTTTATCAATTGTGGGCTCAAAAGCTTTGGCCTAAGGTGAGGTTCTTTAATTGGCTTTTATTGCATCGTAGGGTGCTTACTGGTGAGCAACTTATGAAGTGTGGTTTTCATGGCCCTTTTAGATGTGAAATGTGTGAAGAGAATGTAGAAAATATCAACCATATTTTTGTTGAGTGTACTTTAGCCTCCAAGCTATGGAGGAGAATGGCCACTTTACATGGCTTACAATGGTCCAATTTTTTTACTCTTGAACAACTTTGGAGGGATTGGTGTAATCAAGAGGGTGTTGATCATTTTATTAGGCGGTTAGTTTGGATGGGTTCTACCATTCTTCTTTGGAATATTTGGAATGAAAGGAATAGCCAAATTTTTAATCAAGATAGGAAGGATATTCACTATATTTGGCAAAAGACCATAGCCAACTTAGTTGAATCAGTCCATCAACTCCTTAATCACCCCCAAAACTCCCACCAAATATGGGATCAAGTGATGCAAATATTGAATATTAAACCTTATAAAGGCAACCAACTTAAAGGGAATGTGAGTATTAGTAAGATGGATAGGACTAGAAATTGGCAACCTCCTCCTAAGGATTTTGGAAAAGTCAATACTGATGGAGCCTCTAGAGGGAACCTTGGAAAATCCAGTGTGGGAGGAATTGGTAGACTTTCGGATGGCTCCCTGGTTTTTACTTTTGTTGAGAATTTGGGTATTATTTTCGATAACCTTGTTGAGGGGTATGGTATCCTCGGAGGCCTTCAGGAGGCTACTAAGGTTGGATGGGAAAAGGTGTTAGTTGAGTCTGATTCTCAACTTATGATTAATCTCATGAAGACTCCTTCTAAGAATCATAAGGTGGATTGGAGAATAAAAATAATTATTGAGAAGATTCAGTTAATCTAGATGGGATTTTTGAAAGTTGATTACAATCATGTGGTCATAGATCAAAACAAGAGTGCTGATGCTTTAGATAATTGGGATTTGGACAAAGGTGATCTTACTTGTTATGGCCACCCTCCTGTATGGTGGGCTTCTCAAATTAGGGAAGCTCTTCTTTCTATCATTTCTTTGGATGGCTCCAGTTCTGAAGGTACCTAGTTTCTTCTTGTTTTTTTTTTACTTCTCTTTGGTTCATTTAGTTTTTTTTAGTTCACTAGTTCATTCTATTCTTTATTTTGTTTCCTCTGTTGATTCTTGCCTTAATAGTCTTCTGGTCTAGATAGGTCATTGTTTTGTTCATTTTTTTTTCTTTTTTTTTTTTTCTTTTCTTTTTGTTTAGTTTTTTAAAGTGGGTGGGTTCTTTTGTTTTTGTTTTTTTTTGTGTTCTTTGTGTTGTTTTCCGTTGTTCTTGTGTTTTTGTTGTTTTTTTTTTTTTTATGTTTTTTGTTATTGTTCTTGTGTTTTTTTCGTTTTTGTTCTTGGGTTTTCTCTTTGTTTGTGTTATTTCATGTTTTTATGTGTGAGTGTTTTCTATGTTTTTTGTTTTTGTTTATTTTCTATTGTTGGTTGTTTTTTATTTTTATTTTTATTTTATTTATTTTATTTTTTAGGTTTTGGTTGTGTTTATTTTTCATGTTTTTTTTTGGTTATGTCTTTGTAGTGTTCTGTTGTTTTTGTCTTGTTTGTGTTTTGTTATGTGGTTCTTTTGTTTTTCTATGTGGTTCGTGTTGTGGTTTATTTTTTCTTATTGTGTGTGTTTGGTTGTGCTTTTGTTTTTGACACACTCAAGGAGCATGTTTTTTATTTTATTTTATTATTTTTGTTGTTATTTACTTATTTTTAAATTGGTTTTGTGTGTTTCTTTTCTCCTTGAGTATGTCAAAGGTGGTAGGCCAGGTCCGAGTCCTGGGCATTTTTTATGGAATGGATACCCCTGCCTCCTTGGGTCTTACCCAAAAGTGGCATCCCTTTTGGGATGTTTTCCACAAATTAAAAAAAAAAACATGCTCTTGCACATACACATGTATTATTGTACATTCATATTCACATAAAAAATTTCTTCATCTTGCTTTTGCACTTAATACTCTTCAACTTGCTATTTCTCTTAAACTAGAAGTGTCCTTATGGTAACATTCTCATCCTACTGAACCACATGGTAACCAGTGACTCCAATCACCAAGTGTAATAGAGTATAATACTAATTATGAGGTTCACTCTTGCATCCACATCAATCCTTCATATATATATTTTTTATTTTTTAAGTGTAGGACTTTACTTCCACCACACATAACCTTCATCCAATGGTCCTCATCACTTCTCCTTTATCCTTTGGAGATACTCTCCTCATAAATCCCCATTTCTAATTTGGAAATACTCTTGTTATCACTCTTTTTCTTTCAACATAGATTATGCTTTTTTATTCAATTTGATTACTTCACCTTTCATGCCCTGTTAAAGGTATGAAGCAATTAGGACTCGAATCTAGGACCTCTATCTATTGAGGTTGCTCTATCAATGAGCTTTTGGCTCCTCCTTCAACCAACCTATAATTTGAATGTAGGAGCCTTATTCATTGCCACAACATTCCTTCTAAGCCACATTGCAAGTGCTTGGAACTCCTAGCTTCAACACCAACTCTAAGCTTCAACATTGGTTCTTAAGTTCAACTCTTGCTTCTAATATCAAACACTTAACTTCAACTCTTATGTCTATTATCAACATTAGTTATGTCTCTTTAATTTACTTCTCCTAGTGCTACAACTGCTCTTTCTTTTTGCTTTTGTTTTGTCTCTTTATTTTCTTTTTGCTTTTTCTCTCTATTTCTTTTGCTTCTGCTACTATTGTAGCTACTCTTTCTTTTTTCTTTTGCTATGCTCTCTATTATAGCATTCTTTTCCTTCTCCTCGCAAAATAGCCTTCTATGCCTTCTCCTCACAAACAAACCTCGATCTTCTCCTCATAAACAAGCCTTCTTTGCCTTCTCCTCACAAACAAACCTCACTCTTGTCCTCATAAACAAGTCTTCTCTACCTTTTCCTCGCAAACAAGCCTCACTTTGATACCAATTGTAAGATTCCAATACTTTGATTGCACTAGCTCTCATACAAATTGTTGGATTGAACAGATTGCACTAGTTCTAATACCAATTGTTGGATTGAAGAGAAAATACCATTATACAAAATAATACAAAACTCAAAACATAAATCCAATAACATATATTACTGAAATTACTATTACAAAAGATTGCTATATCTTTTTCATATACTTCATAATCTCACCCCACTCCATATAATATATATTCTATTCATCTCACTTCACATTACCATTAACAAACCATTAACATTGTTTCATACAATGAGGATGATCCATCAAAATGGATATGGATGGATACTTGAATTTGTGAGAAATACTCCATTGTATAGAATTATTTCAATGTTTTAAGCTATGCTCAGCATGCATATTAGATTACCATGCAAAGGACAAATAACAATATATTTCTGGAGTGACTGCAGCCAACCTAGCATTAAAAAAAAACAAATATAAATTATTAAATGTTGGAGAAATTATGAGAACTGGAGAATCTATTTTCTCTGTTAAATAAAGCATTAACTCCTTCACTTACCTGAAAGCGCAACCATGTCCTTAGTAGAAAGACCCTAAGCACTGAAAGTTGAGATATGGACGCTGAGGCTAGATGTGGGAGCTGGAATACTGCTATTGGCACCCCGCTTAAGTTTGCAGTTGTGGAGTCTCGTCTTTCCAACATCACCATCCATGATTGCTCTCCCAACTAGCGATCACAACTACAAGCAGTCATAAGTTAAAATTCATAAATGTTTTCTACATAAATAAATATTACGCAGAGGAGAAGACAAGAATAGTTATTTCGACAACAGAATCACGAGCTATAACCGCGAGAATGTTGGCACACGAGACGACTCCACTGCAGACTGCTTCGACCTGTGAATTGATGGTGTTGATGACGTCGCATCGTATGACGGAGTTGTTATTTGGGGCGGCGGTCTTTTCTCCGGTTATGGTCGAGGAGTCGTACAACAGTATCGACCCATGGCACCTACAGCGGAAGAGACAGCGAAATGTAAGAGATCTGATAACTAACGCACTCACCTCATGTTCTCATTCAGAACAACTATTAAAGCGGAACGAAATTCCTTTAGAATAGTTTTTCAGAGAAAATTAATATTCATTTGTCCTCTGCGTGAAAGTATTCTATGTACAAATGGTATTATAAGACGGCACATATCATGAGGTTCTAATTCAATAGTCGAAAAATAATCTTAATTTAAAATTTAAATTTTGAAATAAATTATATAACAAAATATAATAGAAAGAAATACCTTTCAAAGTTTCTTTTAAAATATTAAAAAAAACATATAATTCATCATGTCAAGTCAAATAAAAAACTTTCCAGCGAAGACGCCATGCACAGTTTGCAAGTACGGGGAATGAAGCTCTTCAAACCATTAACACTGACTATTTCGTGCTTCTTCTTTTTTTTTTCAACGTGTATGGAAAAAGATTGTGCTTATGATTTTGGGATACAGATGGTTGCAAAATTTTCTCTTACTTTAACTCTTTCGTTATGTAATTAAAAAAACAATTGCTCGAGAAGGCGTAACCTTAACTTAAAAATATACAATATAATATTTATAATAAAATTTAAATAACATATAGATACCATTTTGTTTAGATATAAGATGTATTTATTAAGTAAAGGATGTATTAAAGTTATTTTATAAAGTTACGATGTCCTTGTTTCTCTTGTTTCATAAATAATAGCTTCTCTCGTAGATACTCATCATTATGTTTTTAGTAATTTTAATATAATTATTCTATTCTTGTGGTTATTTATTTATTAATTTTTAATTAATATAAATATATATTTTTAAATAATATAATTATTATATTTTTTATTATTATTATTTATATATTTAATAATTTAAAATTTTAATTAAACTTTCAAAAATCTGTTAATTCAATAAAATTTTGAATAATTTTTAATTAGATATATTTTTGAATAATGCTTAGAATTATTTAGTATTTAAATTGTAATTTAAAAGGAATTATATTAATATAAACTATATTAAAATAATTATTTAATTTATATTTAAAAATTATTTAAATTATTTATTAAAATAAGTTTTTAGATTACAAAAATATTTCTAGTAAAACAAGTCTGTCTATAGTGAAATTTTCTTAATAATTTAAGAGTTTTAAAATTTTAATTAAAATTATTAGCTAGCTTGTTGAGAGTTTGATTTTAATTATTATATTTATAACTTTTTTTTTTTTTTTTAAAATGGTTTGGTGTAGCGGGAGTGACAGTTTTTTTAGAGTCTAGGGGTTGTCGCGGCTATCACAGTGGTCAAGTTCACCTGGAATTGCAGCGATGATTGAAGGTTTGTTACAGCCAAAGGAATTTCTTCTTTTTTTTTACAAAAATCTAGAGGCTAGGATGGCTATCACAGTGATTCCTCCTACGGATTGCGGCTAAATTTGAAGTAGTTTTGTTTATTTATTGCAAAACAACATTTTATCTATATATATATACTTATATAGAGTTTGAAGTATGACTCGCATCAAACAAGTGAAACAAAATATAGGAAGGAGAAGCTGTTTGTTTAAATCAAATTATCACTGTGTGATATGCCAAAGTACAATATTGAAGCTACAGGCGTAAACATATGTGACCTTCGCGAGGGAAGATCTATTAAGTTCCTTTAATTAGCAATGACGACTTCTTCCATTGACGCGCAAATATTACTCCCGCATGTATCCATAGTAAATTTCTCCCAAAGTAGAACTAGCTCAGTTGGGTTTCCTACAGTTCTTTCGAATTTCACCGTTGGTGCCAGTGAGAGGGCTGATGTTTCCCATATTCACCATGGCAGCAGCAAAGTCCGAAAAGAAAGTATTCTGATTTGTTGAATAGGTCGTCACCTGGGAATCAGTAGAACCTCCATTGAACAGCACCTGGTCGGAGTGGAGAAGTCCTCTCTGGCTTCTCAGATCTTTGTAGTAGTTATTGTCAAAACCACTGCGAGTCACGAGGTCCAAGGGCGAAAGGTTATCGTTGCCACCGGTGCTCGGGCAATTTGATTGCAGAGATTTGGCGAAGGCGCTGTTGATATTGCTTTCGTTGTAGATGCGGGCTTTGAAGGCGATGCACCGCGCTTGACCAATCGTATGAGCACCTGAAATATTATCAAGAAACAATCAGTCCTTAAATACATATCTAAGTATTTCTCTAGGGTGATATCCGCGTATGATTCATATTAATATATGTACTCACTTACCTGAAAGCGCAACCATGTCCTTAGTAGAAAGACCCTGAACACTAAAAGATGAGATAAGTGCGTTGAGGTTAGCTGTGGGAGCTGGAATATTGGTATTGGCATCGCTTAAAGTTGCAGTTGTCGAGTCTATTCTTCCCAGCATCACCGTCCATGATTGCTCTCCCAACTAGCAACGCAAACACGATGTTCCTCAGCTCAGATTTATAAATTTCTTCTTATTAAATAAATATTACGTCAAGGGAAAGAGAAGAATAGTTACTTCGACAACAGAATCACGAGCTGCTACCGCCAGAATCTCGGCACACGAGATGATTCCACTACAGACTGCCTCGACCTGAGATTTGATGGTGTCGATGACGTCGAGTCCTCTGAAGGAATTGTTATTGTGGACGAAGGTCTTTTCTCCCGTTAAGGTCGACGAGTCGTCCAACAGTATCGGTCCGTCGCACCCCTGCATATCCCAAAAATGCAGGCTAAATAAAAAATGTAAGAGACATGATGACTAAAGCGGAAGAGTTGAAGAACTAAAATTCTTACGTTGACGAAACAGTCGTGGAAATGAAGGCGGAGCAATGATGCGCCCATTCGTTTTTCGTCTGCGACAGCTTGTTTCAGCGCAGCTTTGATCGTCGAAAGTGCCCTGGGGCACGTTTCATCATAAAATGTCGGACTGAGCTGCCCATTCACCAAACTGGAACAGAAGATTAGCAAAACAATGTATGCAAACATATTACTAGTGCTCATGACTGAATGCTATGCAAATCAACAAAGCGAACGAATGTTTTCAGTCCAGACAAAGATGTTAACCTTGGATATGGCCTTTTATTTTTTGCTATGGTGGACTTGGCCTTTGATTTTCGGTGATGTCTCATACCCTTAGGATGACAATACCTTATGATGGCAGTTCCATGAGACAACAAGTTCTCTTTGTGTGAGATAGTGATTCCTAAAAGGATAATATGTTGACACATCAATGTCTTAAGATGGTGATTTCTCACGAGATAACAATATTTTATTCTATTATACTTTGAGATGAAATGTCTTAGAATGATAACTCTTTATGATGATCTCCTTCAATGTAATTATGGTCTATGTAAATTTAGTTTTTCAGCATCTCCATTCACTTAACCATTTAATGTATTATGCATCTCCATTCACTTAACCATTTCATGTATTATGATTGTATGGTTCTTTTTGAACAATTCTTCCTTCTTAGACTACAACCTTGTTGTTTCTATAAAATTTGAACCTCCACATACACTAGTTGAGGTTTTCTACAATATGCATACCTATAATTTATCCATTATAATAATTCAAAGGAAATAGACTGAAGTGGAATAAATTTTTTTATTGCATTAACAATTTAAAGGCTACCCTCTACAATGTATTATTTATTTCTAGTTCAATAGGATTCAACACTCAGACATATCCTTTACCTTCTTCTCTTTTGATACATAGTTCCTTATATTTTTCTCCTTGCATATACCTACTACTTTTTAGGTCCTTTTTTAATGCATCTCATTTAGGTCTCCTTTATTTTATTATTTTCTTCCAACCATATTTTCCCCTTTCTCTTTCCCTTTAATAATTCAAACATGGTAGTTATGAATGGTTTGTTGACTGTTTGGTGCTCCTACATCAATATAGATAATAAATGACTCTTATGTTCTTTTATAAATCATTGGCCTTTCAAAATAAAAAACTAAAACTATTTAAACATAAATATATGGATAGAAATGAAGAGTAATGACGAATGAATATGCATAGTTAGAACATAAATATATTGTATATACCCAAGAGAAATATGATGATTCAGAATATGGTTCCTTGATTTTGAAATTCTATGTTTACAACTATTATTTCAAAATAAAATACCAATTCTTCTAACAAAATATCCATATCTTTTAAATATATATTGCTATAATAAAAGAACATAATCTATGACTTTGTACCATTCATTATATATATTTTATCTTCTAGAAACTAATCCAAATACATTGAAATACCTATTATTTAACTTTATATGAGCCTTAAATAAAATAAAATTATATGTATTAAGTTTCATAAACAACCATATCACTTATCGATGTTTTATTTTATCTAGTGCTTTGACATTAATAAGATTTTTAGGATGATATGTTTAGTAATAGTAATTAATACTTATTCATATCTCAAATAATTATACTTCTAAAACCTCTTTTCAATCCAAATTATTACCATATATATTGACATAATGGAATTAATCTTACCTTAATATAATATATATACATATGTCAATAGCTATAGTTATTGTTTTGTTCTAATTATTGTCTTAGATGGTGAGACTGAAATGTAAAATATTTGGATATTTTTTGTAAAATGGATAGGACCCTTTCAATCCCTTCTTAACCATTAATAAAAAACTAAGTATCAATAGCCATTTTTTATAGTTTTAAATTTGAGTTGAATAGTCTTAGATCAGACTCTATATTTGTAATACACTCATGTCATATCTCCGTACAACTTGGAATTCACCTCCTAAAATCCTAATATGTGGAATTCATATATGATGTAGACAAAAGAAGGAAATCCACCTAAGAATGATCTTCTCAAGTAGTAATTTATCAGATCAATTTATGACCTAGATGCATGGTAATCATACATGCAAATGGTTCAGTTCAAGATGGTAATACCTAATCTTATGATTTTCATATTATGATATGATAATTTATCATTTTCTTAAGATGATAATGTATTATAATGGTAGTTCCATAAGACAGTGAGTTCTATTTAAGTGAGATAGTGATTTCTCACAAGATGACAATATTTTAGTCTATGATACTTTGATATGGAAGGTCTTAGAATAATAATTTCCTATGATAATCTCCTTCAAGATGAATAGTTCCTCTTGTACTAAATTGAATGATGGTCCTATGAATGATAATCATAGATTCATGTTCTTGTATAAATTTAGTCTATGAATGTCTCCATTTCCTTAACCATTTCTTGCATGGTGATTGTATATTTATTTTTTGAATAACTTTTCCTTCTTAAACTACAACCTTGATTGATTTCTTCTATAAAATATGAATTGGCACACACACTAGTCGATGTTTTTGATAACATGCATACCTATAATTTATAATTCAAGGAAAATAGACTTAAGTGGAACAAAAAATTTTATTGCTTTAACAATTTAAAGGCTACACTCTAAAATATAATATTTATTTCTAGTTCAATAGGATTTAACACTTTGACATAAAATCAGTCCTCTACCCTCTTCTCTTTTCATAAATAGTTCCATCTCTCTTTCTTCTAGGTTTGCATATACCTACTTCTTTTCAGGTCCTTTTTTTTATGCATCTCATTTAGGTCTCCTTTTTTATTCAAAACCCCAACCGTATTTTCCCATTTCCCTTGCCCTTTATAATCTAGACATGGTAATTATTAATAGTTGTCAACCATTTGGTGCTCCCACATAAATATAGATAATAAATGATTCTTATGATCCCTTATAAATATTTCACCTTCCAAACAAAATCTAATCCCATTAAAACATTTAATAGTTCACTTGTAATTATCTAAGATTCAAAAATTATAAATAATATTAATGCTTAAAATTCCATCACCATTTGGGGTCATACTCATAGCTATAACTAATCATGTGAAGGAAACCCTGTCACTTCAAGTTAGCTATACCAAGACAACCACCATTGTAAAAAATAGTGTTAAGAAAGTCATTTATTTTTCTTATTTCAAGGTCAAAATGGGATCAATATATATTAAAAATATATCTCCTAACATAATACTTTTATAAGAAATCAAATGGTGCATGTTTTATGTATTTTTCAGATTTATTTCTTTGATGATTCTAGAAATTTATGAAGAAATAAATTTTAAAGGTTGTTCATGGCTCAAAATATTATGTCAATTTATATTCCTCCCAAATCATTGTATCAATGTATTTATCAACTAAATAAAAGTGAAGTAAGTATTTTGACACCAAAATGATGGTCATGAGTAAAATGATCATCATTCAAGAATTTAGTTATGAATCAATAATTATTTCTCTAAAATTTTAGATGTGAATTGACTAGTGCTAGGTCACCTATATTCTTCAAGAAAATTTATTGAATTTGTCCCAATAAAATATCCATTATCATTTGTATATAATTTTTCTGTCATTTTCAACCAACCTTATGTATCATTCTATTTATAAGAGTTTTATGTATTTGAATTGATAATAATATATATTATTTCTTTATAATCATCAACCTCCACGTAAAAATAGATGAACTCCATGTGAAAACTTTTAGTTCACAAAAGCATACACTATTTAAATACACATTAATATATTTTTATAAGACAAACCTTTAAAATAAAGAGCTAATAATTATGAGTTTTTTAAATAGAAAATATGAAATACATATAATTAATCTATAGCATAGATAATGAGTTACATAAGTTTTCATAATATAACAACAAAATATATAGTTGTTATGTAAAAAATGTACTAATCCTTGTTCTTTTTTAAGTACCTTTACATTTTATTACAATTAATAAATATAACAGAAATTTAGATTTCATAGCTCATGAGATCAAGTTATCATTGTAGACAACAATATACCTTTTACCAAATGAATTAACAAAAAAAAAACTAAACAAAATTGATGTAATTTTTTTATTAAAAAATTATTCATTTTATAACACAAATTAAAATCATTAAAAAAAAACTATTTCAAAATTTAAATATTTTATCTGTTTATTAAATATAAAAATTATTAAACATAAAATAATGGAGAATAATTTACTCTAAAAATAAAATATTTCTCTTCCAACATATGTTGATCATTAAAATATTTATTTAATATGTATATTCATTTTTCCAATAAACGAGAATAAGAGCATATTTTACCAGCATATGTTGAGTGCAGTTGTATTTAATTTCAAAATAGGTTAGTTGAGTATCTACCTATTTAATTTTGTTTATTTGCTGCAAAACATTTTATCTATATATACACTTATATATAGATATATAGAGTTTGTAGTATGACTCGCATCAAACAAGTGAAACAAAATATATGAAGGAGAGGCTGTTTACTCAAATCAAATTCTAAGTGTGATATGCCAAAGTACAATATTGAAGCTACACGCGGACACATATGTGCCCTTCGTGAGGGAAGATCTATTAAGTTTCTTTCCTCAGCAATAATGACGTCTTTCATTGACGCTACAATATTACTCCCGCATGCATAGTAAATTTCTCCCAAAGTAGACGTATAACTAGCTCAGTTGGGCTTCCTACAGTTCTTTCGAATTTCCCCGTTGGTGCCAGTGAGAGGGCTGATGTTTCCCATATTCACCATGGCAGCAGCAAAGTCCGAAAAGAAAGTATTCGGATTTGTTGAATAGGTCGTCACCTGGGAATCAGTAGAACCTCCATTGAACAGCACCTGGTCGGAGTGGAGAAGTCCTCTCTGGCTTCTCAGATCTTTGTAGTAGTTATTGTCAAAACCAATGGGAGTCACGAGGTCCAAGGGCGAAAGGTTATCGTCGCCACCGGTGCTCGGGCAATTTGATTGCAGAGATTTGGCGAACGCGCTGTTGATATTGGTTTCGTTGTAGATGCGGGATCTGAAGTTGGTGCACCGTGCCTGACCAATCTTATGAGCACCTGAATATTGTCAAGAAAAAATCAGTCCTTAAATACATATCTAAGTATTTCTCTAGGGTGATATCCGCGTATGATTCATATTAATATATGTACTCACTTACCTGAAAGCGCAACCATGTCCTTAGTAGAAAGACCCTGAGCACTGAAAGATGAGATAAGCGCGCTGAGGTTAGATGTGGGAGCTGGAATATTAGTATTGGCATCGCTTAAAGTTGCAGTTGTGGAGTCTCTTCTTCCCAGCATCACCGTCCATGATTGCCCTCCCAACTAGCAAACGCAAACACGATGGTCCTCAGATTTATAAATTTCTTCTTATTAAATAAATATTAAGTCAAGGGAAAGAGAAGAATAGTTACTTCGACAACAGAATCACGAGCCACTACCGCCAGAATGTCGGCACACGAGATGACTCCACTACAGACTGCTTCGACCTGAGATTTGATGGTGTCGATGACGTCGAATCCTCTGACGGAGTTGTTATTTGGGGCGGCGGTCTTTTCTCCCGTTATGGTGGACGAGTCGTCCAACAGTATCGACCCATCGCAACCCTGCAAATCCAACAAAAATCATGCTAAGAAATGACAAAATGTAAGAGACGTGATGACTAAAGCGGAAGAGTTGTAGAACTGAAATTCTTACATTGACGAAACAGTCGTGGAAATGAAGGCGTAGCAATGATGCGCCCATTCGTTTTTCATTGGCGACAGCTTGTTTCACCGCAGTTTTGATCGTCGACAGTGCCGTGGGGCACGTCTTATCATAAAATGTCGGACTGAGCTGCCCATTCACCAAACTGGAACAGAAGAACAGCAAAACAATGTATGCAAACAGATTACTAGCGCTCATGACTGAATGCTATGCAAATCAACTAAGCGAACGAGTGTTTTCAGTCCAAACAAAGAAAGAATGCTGCAGGCAACTGTGGAGTGAAGAGATTATGGAAGTATTGGCTTTTTATAATGGGCGAAGATGTTAAGCTTGTTGCAAACATTTGTTTTTGCTATGGTGGACTTGGCCTTCGGTGACGGAGTAGATTGAACCGAACCTACACCGCCCACGCGCCTGCATCGCCCGCAGAACTATGAGATCCGACAAAAACGTGCATATCATGGCAAGTTTACCGATAATTGGAGCAAGTTTACCATTAATGTTTACGGATAATTGGTGCAAGTTTGAGTCTTTTTTTAGAATCTGTTTTTGGAATAACGGCCACGCGCTTACGTAAAGCTTTCATTCATTCTTTTTACCTTTTCAATGACATGTTGAACAGTTCTCCTGGAAGTACTGAGTCTATCAAAGAATAATTTTTACATACTTTTCAGTTAATACCTCATCAACCATTGCTATTGCTATGCACGACAAAGTTGAAACACTATATATATATAAAAGAAGGTCATTGTCGATGGCCTTTTTGTTGATTCAGCGAATTTTAGTTATGCTTGGCTATACTCGTTTAACAATATATTATAATAAGAATAGCATTGACTCTTTTCATTTTATTGACCCTTTTAAATCCATGGCCGCAATATATTATTATATTATAATGAGAATAGCGTTGACTCTTTTCATTTTATTGACCTTTTTAAATCCATGGCCGCATAAAGGCACCACTTACGTCAGGGGACTAGTTTCTAAATAATCGAGTGAGCCGACATGAAAAATCTCTTGAAACACCATCACACGAAAGAGGGAAAAGGTCACATCCAATTTACATTGAAAAAAACTCGAAATATAGCAAGCAATGCTGCAAAACATTATTGTTACTCGGGTGAATGCTTTTCTTTTAGCATTAGCTTGTTTTTACATATATCATTACTTTTTTTCCTAGATGTTTATATATATATATATATAAATCTCTGGATGTTTCGACCAGTTGCGGTTGTAACTTGATGCACCTAAGACACCTGCACCTTGCGTACAACAATACAACAAGAAGTTTCGCAAGCGAAAGGATGGCCTATTGTTACTCGGGTGAATGTTTTTCTTTTAGTATTAGCTTGCTTTTACATATATCATTATATTTTTTATTTTATATATATATATATATATATATATATATATATATATATATATATATAGAGTAATCTATGAATGTTTTGACCAAATAGGGTGGTAACTTGATGCACTTAAAACACCTGCACCTTGTATGCAACAACATAACAAGAAGTTTTGCAAGCGAAAGGATTGCTTACAAAGAATCCTCCAAAATTTTTAATCGAGGTCGATTTTTTATTAGATTTGAATTTTATGTATTTTTAGACCTTGGAGGCTTAGCCTTGCTTTTATTGAGGATTGTAAGGAAAGGAATTGCAACGAAAGTAAAATACAAGAAACATAAGGGACAAGAATGTAAATGGTATGAAATGTAAAACCTAAACTACAAGGGTGAATTGCCAAGATCAAAGTTTCCTCTCGACTGTATGAATATAATAAAAATGAACATATTCACCATAGTCTAATAGGTAGAGTTTGAACACAATACATTATGCATAGCCTAGAATTGAAACACACTTAAAGAAATATGACAGTAAAATTAGTCACAACTTCCATTCATATGTTGAAATAATTATAAGATATATAGCCTAAAGAGGCTTGATGCTCCTTAGACAATGGCTCAGGATTCAAGGCTTACTCATATAATCAAGGAGTGAAAGGAAGATCTCACAAGGCCAAATATGAAGCATGAGCAAGCAACTCTAAATTCCTTTATAGTGAAATTATAGGCCTATTTATTAGCCAGGATGAGGGCTTTTTCCCTCTAAAAAATGTGTAAAAGGCTTATGTATTCTTTAAGCTCTACAATTGAAATTCTTCTATAACCAAAGTTGGTAGATTTAAAGTCTCTATATCTACTATCTCTTGTTGTTGCAATGTTGAGGTGGTTGTGCCATTAAAATCTCACCAAGTTTCCCTCTAGAATATCTTGCTTGATGATGTAGTGGACATAGTTTCCCTGGATGGCATAGAATGGTAAGGTTGGCTTACCCATGTGACAGGTGGTAATTATAACTACCACACAAATGGTTCTAACAGGTCAAGCTACAAATGTGAACTTTGATAACCAATGGCATATGTCTCTTAAATTATCCTTTAGACTATCTTCTTGTATATGTGTGTGGTCACCATGTATCCCTAGCTAATATGGGGCCTCCTTCAACCAATGGTGGATCTTATATGACCATGCCCTAGGTCTCACCTTCTTCTACTTCTAACTAGCTACCATGTGTTTGTCCCAAGTTGTGGAAGGCCTCCTTTCAATCTTTTGCCTTTGTTGGTTAAAAGATCAACATGAGCCATTGGATGAAAAATTGATGGTCCACAAGCCTTGGCAACTTTAGGCTACTAATTTTAAGTAAAAAGGAGCATCGACCATTGATGAAAGATAAGAAAACTACATAGTTTTGGCTTGTCCGCCTTTCTTTCATTGTGGATTTAATGACCTTCCTTTTAACTAAAGGTAAGCTATGCCTTCATTGTCTTGATTTTGCCTAGGGAATTTTCTATAGGGAAAATTTCCTATCATCTTGATGGCTTCCAAGGCTCTTCAACTTGATGAATAGAGAAAACCTGAGACTACTTTCCTTGTCCTTATATGTGGAGTCAAAATTGGAAACCATAGATAGTTGAATATAACAAAAAAAAATAGAAAAAAAAACATAAGGAAAAGAACAAGAAAAAAGAGTGACTAGAGAAACTAATGTGGTGGGAGCTTGCTCATCTAAACTTTCATTTCATATAATTATTCTTTGGAGGGTTATTTCACTTTTTGGAAGTGGCAATAGAAACTTTGGAGCTCAATTAGACTTGTGTGTGAAAATTCTATTGCTCAATTCATGACTTCTTGCACTTGTCCCTCAAGTTCCACCATGGGCCCAATGTCTTTTACAATGTTTTTTATAGATAGAAGCTATGGTCACCTTTGAAATATTATCCCCATTTTTTTTAAGCCTTTAATGTATGCATGTATTCTTGCTCCGATGTGGACCTATTTATTACCCAAGAGGAGGGAAGACCCTTTTGAAATAGAGAGCTCAAAGGACCTTGCAAGTTGATAATAATTGCCATCAAGATTTTTTTTGGGTGATGCATTCTCATACTGGTTGTTCTTTTTCAAGGGTATCTCGTATTATCCTCAATAGTACATCTTCATTCTAAATGCTAGTAGTTAGCAAACCTTATTTTATTATAATAATATCTCTATTTGGAAGTGTTTTGCTTTAACTGCTCTTTCTAACTTGGATGCCAAGGACTATTCGAAATCTTGGTTGATCTCTACATTTTGTTGAAACATTATGTTGATAAACATGGTCATATAGGACATTGAGGTCATTGACTTGGCTATGTTATCCCAATATGTAACATAGACAATTTTTTTTAGCCCAAAAATATTATATTGTAGACACCAAAACAACACCAATCTAATTATGTGATTGCAAACACAGATCACATTGGCACACATAGCCCCAAGGGCAGCCCCCAGAGGTTAAACAGTGGTCCTAACCACTCTCATAGTAGTTTTGGAAGGTCAAAAATCATTTTTGGCACCTTCAGGCACTTTGCTCAATATCCGTTCCACCCAGGGATGAATTCAAACTGGGATTCGCCCCATCCCAGGACGAATTCCAAATCTGCTCCAGGGTGGGGTGAATTACAGGTTTGATGGGAAAAAAGTCAAATCTTGACAAATGGCAGCTCGGATCCACCACCTAACGCCTCCTTCAGTTCATGGGAGCATGGGTGAGCATTTTCGAGCGTTAGAGGCTATTATAGGGGCAGTCATGAAGCCCCTAATCAGGGAGGAATATTCCCTCCTATAGAAGGGCATGGCTGCCATGTGGCGCCTCTGCATGCTCATCCCAAGAGACCTCTAGGTCTATAAATTGATGAGTTTCCTCATACCAAGAGGGACAGAGTAAGAGCAATTTGGAGCAACGAAGTGCTGCCATTTTATTTCCCCATGTATCCTTGTGCAATTTGTGCCTTCTACATCCTTGATCTCTCTTAGAGAGGAGGTCATTGGGTGACTATTGAAAGGTCGAATCTTGAGCCCAAGACCCGATATTTGGCCATATAATACCACCTAATTTGTCGACAACATCTTGTAAGAGATTTTGGACTCATCCCAAGTGGATTGGTGCTGAAATTAGGCCCCAAACGGTGGGCGGCCATAGAATACCACCCAATTTTTAGACCCTTATTCATAACAATATAGATCAAAACCTTACCAATGGAAGCATTGGAAGTAATTTTTTGAAAATTTTGAATTTGACAAGTAGTCAAGATTACTACAAAACTTATCTTCAAGTGGCTTCAGCTCAAAAGTGGAATTTGATGTATCCAAGCTCCCATAAATGAATTTGGTACAATTGGAGGATGGGCCAAAAGGGATGATAGATCCGATGGTGAGAGGGTTATTAAAAGGGTGACCAAAGTTATGAATAGATTAGGGGTTGGAAATATAGATACATGTGTTGTGTATGTTGTATTCTCCTAGATATGAAGTAGTCATGAGTATAGACACATGAGGTATTCCATAATACTCTTGGTTGGGTGATGATTCATAGTGTGATAAAGAAGAAGATGATGGTTGTGACTCAAGAGGGAAGTGGAACCAAAATATGAGATGTGGTGTATGGTGGTGATTCCTAAGGTGATGACAAGGATGAGGGTTATAATTTAGAAGGAACTAAAATGGAATAAGGGGGTGGAAAAGATAATGCTATTTGATTCAGTAGGGTATCAAGGTGAGTGATGCACTATTTCGATGAATGACACTCTAAAGGTGTGGCCAAGATGGGATGATTTGCCTGAGGAATTATGAAGAATATAGGGACAAATATTTATGTGGGTGCAAATCAGTGCAAGAGTTATGGGAATGATTGGAGTGATTAAGATGGGGGTGTTTGGTGTAATGGTGATAGATGTGAGAGGTTATAACACGAGGGAATTGGAATAAGAAGATGGTAGTGAATGTTGTTGAAGGTATGAGGAAGAAAGTGGTTCTAATAATTGAGGAGATGTGGTTGGCAAAGATGATGAGGTTGGACTAAAAGGGTTTGATAATGTGTGGGTGAAAGAAGGGGTAAGTAAGAGTGGTGGTGATGATCAATTGAGTGATGATGGGGATGAAATGTTTGGCTTGGTAGGATGAATGGAGACAAGTATGAATTAAGAAGAAATTAATGGTGAAGTGGATGGTAGAGTGACCATGTTGCAAAACTGAAAGGGGTCATCATATGTTTCAATGCGGTAGACTTGATCATTGTGAAGGTATTTTAAGGAGTGATGAAGTTTATAAGGGATGCATTACGTGTGCCTAATCCATGGGTGCCCAAGGAGGATATTTTATTGCATATATTATTCTATGAAATGACATAAAGTGGGTATTATCATGGCACCATCTTGGATTGGGAGGATAATAGACCTAACTATTTTGTGCATCAAACCATAAAATGCTCACAAACTGAAAGGAGTAGCAAGGTGAGTAGGTGGAATATTGAGATGTTGGAGGATCATAGTGGAGATGATACTAATATAATATCCAATGTCGATCAAGACATGCTTATAAGTAGTATCATTAATACTAGCTAGAATGTGGAGGGGAGGATCAACACCCTCTCCTTCAAGAATTGTAATCTCATGGTCATAAAAGACAATGGATGGTTGCATGCATATTTTTACATTGCCCATGAATCGTACAAAGAAATTGGTGTTATGTGCTTCCACATCTATTGATCGTAGGATCTCATTTAGAGCCTCACGGTGAGGTTACAATTAATACAAGATATTGTATATGGATAACTTAGTAGGAGCTATACAAAGTTGGTGTGTGAGTGATGAGTGTTGAAATATGCATGTATTATGAAATATTTTATATGTTTTTTATTTCCAAATATATATAAATGGATGCATTTTTGTAATGGTTATATATTATTTGCATGATTTATGACTAAATTTGATTTATGATGTTAAAATTATAAATGCATGAATTTTATACAAAATACATGCAAGATGTGTATGATTATATAGGAAAATACTGAAGAACATTTCACAAGAATATGATGTAGGAGCACAAGATTTAATTTATATCATGGATATGAAAGAATATGGATATAAGAACAACATATTAAGAATGCTGAAGACTGTTATAGATGATAGATACTAAAGTATGTTACAGAAGGTAGCCATTGAAGACTATTACCAAAGATATATTTTGCCAAAAGTTACGAAAGAAATTTGATCAAGTCAATTGACTGATGTTATGTGCCACATCAATGACAAAATGGTTCTCTTACATGGCAATAAAGGATTATAGTCGGCATGATTGGTTGACTTATCAAATACTATTCATGAGGATATTGTGATAAATAAAACTATTGTAAATTTGTTTTATAAAGTAGTATAACTGGAATATTGTTAGGTTGTCTAGATTCCCATGCAATATTGTTATGTCCCTCCCATGAATAAAGGGGTATATGGTTATGTATTGTATTTTGTGAAATGTCTAAGTTAGTAATATGTTGTTATGTTCATTCATGAAGTGCCACTTGGACCACTTAGGCTATTTACTGAGTCCAAGTAGGTTAGGGAATTATGTTAGTTTAGATTATTTCTATTAGTACATAGTTGTTGCATTATCAAGTCCACAACACCACATGGAGAAATACGTGGAAGAGTTATATTCATAATTTTCCAAGTCATATTATATGTTACATAGGGAGACCTTTGAAAATGTCTAAGGGGGAAAATATCTAATATGTGACTATTCCTAATGTAATCCTCTTTATACAGTTTCTAAAAATTTGGATGTGCAACCATATATGTTTGAATTTTAAGTAATAAAGTAGCAATATTTTGTTCAAAATATGGTAACTATATCTTATAATTTCTTTACATTTTGCTCGCTTTGGTAATTTCCATTTCATTTTCTTTCCTGCAATCATGAAATAATTAGCATTATATTAATTAAATGAGAATATAATACTAAAGTTAAAATAGAGTAGAGAAAAGAGAAAGAGGTTAATACTAACCTTCCGAAGGCTGAGTCCACTCTGAAAGATTAGTCCCTAAATCTCTTCACCCAAAAACATGGTAGATAGAGTTAGAGTATAGAATAAGTATTAGAAAATAAAATTAATTAAGTTGCACAAAAAATAATTATGAATTATATTATGCATCATTAAATCATACGTGGATCCACACATACTCATATAGACTAAGTCATAGATTGCATTTCTTTAATTTAAGCACAATTTCATTTTATTTCAATTTTTGCAAAACTTGAGAGTAAAAGAGATTGGAATAAATATTAAGAATTAATTACTACGATACAATCTATAATGGATTTCTACTCTTTAAATCTAATCTAGATTAATCTAAATTAACAAAATTAAATGTAAGCTATTACAACCGATCATTTTGGTGTCATTGTTGGGGAGAGTAGCACCATAGTGGTTAATCAAAAAAAAAAATTGGCAATGCAAAAAGGAGAGGATTACTTATATGTAAGAACACCTATGAGTCAAAGTGGCACTATATTGTCCCAACAAGTCCCTTTGTTCTAAATTGCCAAATTCTTTTCTCTTGAGGAATCATTTTACTGCTTTTATAGTTTAAATTTTATTTTCTGCAAACTTTATTTCCTATAATTTTTTCTTGCTTTGGGTGATTACTATTTCTAATTTGATTTAGGACCTATAGAAAAAAATAGAAAGTAGGTATGGTTGAGTGAGATAGTCATAGTGAAACACCCCTAAAAATTGGCTTAGGACCTATAGAAAATAGGAAGTAGGTATGGTTGAGTGACACAACCATAGTGAAACCCTCCTAATAATCAAAGAAGTAGTAATAGTTTTACCTTTTATTTTAGTAATTTCATTTCTAGTAATTTCTAAGCTTTGGGTGATTGCTATTCATTTGTTTTGGTATGGGTTATCTTGTGTGAAATACAGGAAGTAGGTATGGCTGAGTGGCATAGTTATAGTAAAACACTCCTAATTGATTATGACATGTAAGAAGTAGGAAGTAGGCATGGTTGAAGTGGCACAATCATAGTGAAATAAAATTTCCTACATAATCAAATAAGTGATAGCAAAATAACCTTTTACTTTCAATAATTTTATTTCTAGCAAATTTTACTTTTCAAGCAATATTTCATTTTACTCCTAGTGTGCTAAGATTGGTTGTACGGATTCATAGGAATGTGAGTCACACCTAATTTTAGCAAAACATTAGGATTGTTAAATTTTACTTTTCTAGCAATATTTCATTTTACTCCTAGTGTGCTAAGATTGGATGTACGGATTCATAGGAACATGAGTCACACCTAATTTTAGCAAAACATTAGGATTGTTAAATTTTACTTTTCCAACAATATTTCATTTTACTCCTAGTGTGCTAATATTGGTTGTACAGATTCATAGGAATGTGAGTCACACCTAATTTTAGCAAAACATTAGGATTGTTTAGAAATTTTATTTCATTTCTTTCTTGTTGTGTTAAGGATAGCTATAAATTTATTTGTTGTGACTTATATCTAAACTTAGCAACAATAGGAGTAAAACAGAAAATAAAAATCAAAACTCAAACAAAACCAAAACCAAAGAGAGATAAAAGGAGAATAAAATATAGGTTGCTAGATGGTGGAAAATAGTCTAAGATAGTCTACTACAATAAACCTCTAGGAATTATTACCAAAAAAATAATTATTATTATTATTAGAAATGATAATAATAACAACAAATATATATATATATATATATATATATATATATATATATATATATATATATATATATATATATATATATATATATAATAAAATAAAATAAAATAAAAATAAAGTATATATATATATATATATATATTAATAATAAAATAAAATAATAATAATAATGAAATAAACTAGAGGTATTATACATGACTGAATCAATAAAATTATAAAGTGGCAAGACAAACATATAGTATCATGAAAATTTCAATTAGAAAATATTTGGAAAGGGTGCAGTAAAACTCAAAGCCTATTGATAACTCAACTAGAAAATTACTACTTAAGGGGCAGAGGTTTAAGCTATACAAGAAGCCACTATCTAAAGAAAAAAAATCATACACCACCCTAAGCAACAGGCTGATTTGCAGTGTATCTCTAAACTACAATCAACAACTATTGAATAATAATTTCTCTCTCATAAAATAAAAATTATGCTTCCTTTATTTCATCATGAAGTTTCTATATTTTTAGTAATTTCTAGTCTCAATGTTTCAAAAATAGACCAAAAGGATGTTTCTTATAAAAATCTTGTTGAAAAATGACTACCACATATTGCATAATACCTTGTCTACTAGATAAGATCTAGCTGTTTTCAATTACTCAACCACCACTAGTGGTTTAAGCAAATTTTTGTTGAAAGTCAAGCAATGTTTTGGTATTGTAAGTTATTCCTAGTCAATCAAGTTTTATCTTAGACTATGCATATTAGAACACATAAAAACATTGTGAGATCTGAAGAGATTAAATCATGAGTCACTATTGCCATAAATTGAATGGTTTTTCCCTGCTTATCCATCTATGCACATGGTCTAGAGTACTAATGAATTGACAAAAGAACAAGCTCGCCCTTCACCCTTGAAAAAAAATAAATTGGAGAAGAATAGTAAGGATAGGATCAAATTCCCATCAAGAATTTTATAGAGTTGTTGGGAATCCAATTCCATAAAGTCATTACTACTTCAAAAAAAAATCCCTTGTTCCTCATCTAATCAAGCAAGTATCCCAAAAATATCTTCTTGCTTCCTCTAAAAATAAGAAAGAATCCCAAAAAGCAATAAAATTCCTTGCTCCCTCTCAAAATGAGCAAGTATCCCAAGAAAAATTTAAATAAGGATAAAGAGCATGAATCCCTAAAATTTTTGGTGTCTTGAAAACCACAGGGTGATCCTCATTATGACAATGGGTTGAATGAAACCCTCTTAGCAATAAGGTATCCTTACACAGTAACATTAATTCTAGATAAGACCTATGGATGCTCACAAGATAAGCTAGCTTGTTGAAATAAGTGACCATTATTTTACTCAATTCTTACTCATAATGGGGAATGAATATTCACTCCACACATAGATGGTCCTTGAGAGGCTTGAAAAAATTAGGACAACTTTAACACCTTATCAATTTTTGAAATGAGTAGATGATTTTTTTTAAAGTCACTAGGATGTTTGAGTCAACTCTAGAATATCATAAACAGAAAAAAGTTAGAAGCAAATTCCTATGGAAGTACTATAGTTTATTTTATCCTATAAAAATGTGGCTTGTATCTCCCAAAACTTTGGACCCTTTAGTAAAAGCCATCAAGATGATATCAGAATATCTATTCCATTTTTTCTAAGTGTTGAAATTATCCAAGCATTTGATATAAATCTAATTTTGCATATATTGATGACCGATATCAAGCTTCATAATCATTTTTTCTCACTTGAATACTTATTAATGAAATTTAGGAAGCACAATCACAAAAATAATATTAATAATCCCCCATAAATAAAAAATCATTATTAGATCATCCACCATAATATAAATAAGACACCCTTCATTTTGTTTGGGCTATATAGCCAAAATTACAGTTTGGAGGGGAGTAAATAATTACATACGAAATTCATATTACAGTTTGGGGGAAAGAATCAGGTAAATTTTTTCTTAACTCTAATAACTACAGTTTTTATAGACATCTCCTATAGATAGGTTCTGTAGATAGCTTTTGTAGATATTTTTAGTAGACACCTTCTATAGTAATCTTCTATAACATTGCATGAAATTTGTTTGTATCGATATTTAGATTATCCCCCCCAAAAAAAAGTGTAGTGTTTTCGTAGATGTTTCAGTAGCATATTTCTATAGACACAAATTCACAAAGGTTTTACTATGTATATAAATGATCCTAGATTTGTGCAAGTCATGTAAGTCCAAAAGAAAATATTATCCTTGCTATGAAGAACCTCTAAATCATAAGGTTGACATAGATGTCAATATTTATTTTCTACTACTTTGTGGAGAAGCCATTAAAATAACAAGTGTGATGAGGATTGTTCGATTTCTATCCATGATGGCCATTTATTTTATGTTTATTTAATTTAAGAAAGAAATGGGGTGAAATACATAAACAATTACATAAGGACAAAATTTAAATAAATCAAATGATTCATGTGGCACTTTGGCTCAACAAAATTTGTAATGTGTGTCAACATTTAAAATGGAAACATGATTATCATCATGAGAAAAAGCTACAACAATTTGATCAGCAACAACCTCTACAATCTCCAATTCTTGAGGACTCCACACTCTTTTGTCATTAAAAGGTAATACAAGAACTAATATTGCATAAGATGCCTCTATTAGTTCTGGCGTCCCACCCTTAAAATTAGACACCTTCAATATTGGTATTCTTATTGCTGTCATTGGCCCAGGGAACAACCACTGTTGAACACTTGCTTTCCCCAAAGCAGAATCAGGCTTCAAAATAACAACTGACTTTCTACTTTTTATTTCCATGGTATCAATATTGGTTATTGGGATAATCACTTTCTCCTAAAAAATGTGACTCTCGAGCTCATGAGTGACCTCCATTATAGTTCCATCCTCACTAGGCATCCATATTGCGCAGTTCTCCAAATTCAATACCTTGGACAACTCAAATAGTGTAGTGTTTAAAATAATATGTCTATCAAGAGAACTCCGAATCTCTTGAGTGAGCATTCTCACATGCCAATTTGCTTCCTCCTATTTTTTTAGGAGCCCCACTGCCCTATTAAGTTCCATTACCTTGTTCTTAAGGAACCCTTCCCTCACCTTCACACGTAGTAACTGAGGTATGAGAGTTGCTAGAGTTATTGTTGTTGCACAAGATACAAAATTAATGAGTCCTTTGAAAATGGTGAGAGCAAACATCAGAAAAAAGAGTGGGAAAATCATACGTCAACACATTGACAAAGTGAGTCAACCCACGAAGAATAATGAAGGCTCCAAGCTAAAAGAGTACCCATATGTATGGAAATGCACGTGAACAACTCACAAAATAGAGAATCTCAAAAGGAATTGAAAAGTATGTTAGGGCAATAAGTAAGGCACTGATCTTTTGGCATTACTGTATGCTCCCCATGGTCCATCATTCATACTCAAAATAAAAAACAAACCCATATTCAAAGCCCACGTTTGACCAATATATAAACCAAACCCTTCATGTAACCAATTATAATTATAATCTAAGTGAGGCTACATAAAAATGAATAGACAAAAATATTGTTTGTTTTTTCCTATAAATAAAATATTTCAAGAAATTTCTTTATCGTTGGTATATATCATAGCCATTTTTTAATAGTGGTCAACCTGTGAAAATTTTATTAATAAAAAAAATTGTGGACCTCACAAATCAATCCCTAAAATACTCTTCGTTCTAAGAGAACATGACAAGGGTCTGAAGTGAGACGAAAATAATAACCGTACCCTTCATATGCAACAACCAAGAGTATATTTTTATTTTAATTGAGAATTCATATATGGTTAAACCTCTAGAATAATAGTTTAGTGTTCGAAGTTGGACCTTGACACACACCATTCAAAACCATCAATTACAATCTTTAAGGATTTCTACATTAAAAATCAGCAGAGTTTTGTTAAGAAGCAGAATTTTAAGGACTATCCTCATCGAAGCAAATTTTGATCATTTTTACAAAGGAACCAAATGAGAAGTTTCTAACTATAAGAGAGATATGGATATGAAACCATTCATTTCATTCAGATAAAATTTTAAGGATTCAAATGGCAAAATAAACTACCTAAATAGAACATACCAATGCAATGAACTGAATATTATACTAGTGAGGTCGACAAGTTGCACCTATTTTCATTTTGAATTGATCAAAATACTATCTTTGGCCTCCTTGTGGAACTTTGGACTTAAAATTCTCACCACCCAAGCTTCAAATTCACGGTTACTAAAATGAATTATGGAAGTTTTCTATGATGTGACATCTATGTTGAAAGGATAAGATACAATCGGTTCAAGCTATTGGTTCAGGAGAGGATAATGCCTATTGAATTAGTCTAATTTTACTTAAAATCAAAAGGATAATAGTTTAATATGCAAAACTAGGGTGAGAATAGGATCTTGATGGATTAAGCAATTAAGAAGTTTCTTCCATGTGTGTTATTCACCGGAACTCCCAAGAATAATTATTTTTCTTTCTTGTTGATTGTGTTACCAGTATTAAGTTATCTCATCAAAATATTCCCAAAATTAATGCTAAAAACCATAATCCATTAATTGGAGGGAGATGGAAAATGGATTACGACATACTAAACTCACTGCATTTAAATATGACAATTCAATTTCAAAATTTATGTGATTCTTCAAGATCTTGATAGCTTAGGGTAGTATCTGAGGGCACTATGTAATATCCATGGCTGCCTTTGTTATTGCTATTGAGTCCGAGTGCCAATGCCAATGTCAACTCCAAATTTAGCACTCTTTTTTGCTGTCAATGCCAAAACTCCATGTAAAGTTCCTACACCCTCTCGATAGACCTTGTTACCCTCCTCTCACAATTGGATTTAGAAATGGAACTGCATTCATGATATGCCAAATGGTGATCATATTCTTGGGTTTGGGGTAAATTTAGCAGAAGATCATCCAAGGTATCATGATGAAGAATACAAGAGAAGGTGATCGTGGATAGCAAACCTGGCTAAAAAAAACAAAGTAGGAGAATCCATTACCAATGTGTAATACACCATAGAAGAAGCTTATTTTTAGAAGAAAGTTCTTACAAATATTAGAGATCTGTACCCAAAACATGCCTAAAAATAATATTTAGAATCATATCCTCTTTTCAAATTTTGGCCTAGAACAACATACTGGTTGGAAGATAAGACCTGTTACAGGGATGTTGCACCCACATTAATTTCTGAATGGATTGGATTTTAAAAAATTCCACTTGATACAATATATTTGTCACCCTAGTAATCCCATGTACACTCTTGAACCTGACATTTGCCATGAGATTCTTCGTTACATACCAATGCTTGCACACCCTGATTTTTCAGATCTTGTTGAAATTATTGGGTTAGCTTCACTGGAGCGTCTGATAAAGAAATTTGGCATCTCATCAAACTGTATTGATACATAGTTGAATTTGGAACAATTCAAGAATATGATGGTGTGAAAGCATTTGGATCTGGATTGCTATCAAGCTTTGGAGAACTTCAACATATGAAGTTAGGGAAACCAGTATTTTAGGAACTTGATTCCTTTGCTAAGCTACCAAAGATGAGTTACAAAGATGGATTCCATAACATATATTTCTTTTGTCATGGCTTTTCATATGTAGCAGCAAAGATTCACTCTTACACAAAAAATATTCAGTCTGCCAAGCAACAAAACTACAATTTGGTGTAAATGTTTGGTAAGATGTTATCCAATTATTTTGATGTGATATTTCAGGGTTGTCCCACTACTTTTAACAATTCACTTGAGTAAATTTTATCATTTATTTTTATGTCTGCCTCATGCGGTCAGTATTTAATTTATTTTGCAATTAGTTAGTGATTTTTCAAGATCCCATCATTTGTTTTCCATTCCATCCTGCATATGTCAAATATAAGTTCCACCATAACTATAACTTCAGTGCTGAATAATTATATAAAATTGTATATAATATTACGTATATAAATAGTTTATTATTAATAATATATTTTAATAATATCCTTTATTTTATTTTATTTTAAATATTTAATTTAATTATATAGTATAAAAATTTGTTTCAGTAGGGTCTATTATTCATTATAGAGTCTCATCTAGAAATATTGGTCTCATCTGAAACATATTTTTTTATAATAAATAAAATAAAATAAAAATAAATAAATAAATATATAAATAAAATTTAAATGTTGATTTAAACTTTACATGTTATAGTACAATACATTCATAAGTAAAATTATATATGGGTTTGTACAAAACATTATTATAGAAGTTATAAGTCTTATTTATGCATAGTTTTGACATACACCTAAATAAGTCTAAGGGACACTATTGAGTTTTGCATTGGAAAGTGGGTTTAGATAGGTGGAAGTTGAAAGGTTGATGCCATAGGAAGTAATTACACTCAAATAAATGCATATTCATTGTATGATTTATAGTACCTTCTTGCTTCAACTTATTTCATTTGAAAAAAGGTAATGATGGTAATCCCAATCTAGCCAAATGATAATTTGTATTATGCTTCTTATCAAAATGTATATCACAGTCCTAAGGAAATATTGTTTAACATAGAATATCAAGTGAAAGGCTTGGACTTGCATGAACAAGGCATCAATTATCCACTGCAAATCAAATTTTGGATTTATGCAACTGTTATAACTACAGATTTTATCCGTTAAAGATTGTTGTATTAATATTGTGTGCATGGGGACATGCACTTCCTTCAGTTTGGGGGAATGATGAGTGCTAAAATATGCATGTATTATGGAACCTTTTATATGTTATTTATCTACAAATATGTGAAAATGGATGCGTTTTGATAATTTTTATATCTTATTTGCATGATTTATGACTAAATTTGATTTATGATGTTAAAATGATAAATGCATGATATTTATACAAAATACGTGCAAGATGTGTATGATTATAAAGGAAAATGTTGGAGAACGTTTCACAATCATATGATGTAGCAGCACAAGATTCAGATCAGACCTTGTACATGAAAGAATATGGACACAAGGATGGCATATCAAGAAAGCTAAAGACTATTACAAACGATAGTTACTGAAGTATGTTACAGAAGGTAGCTACTGAAGACTATTATGGAAGATATATTTTGTCAAAAGTTACATAAGAAATTTGACCAAGTCAATTGACCGATGTTGCATGCCACATCAGTGACAACATGGTGCTCTTACATGGTAGCAAAGTATTATAGTCAGCATGGTTGGTTGACTTGTCAAATACTATTCACGAGGATGTTGTGATAAATAAAATTGTTGTAAAGTTGTTTTATAAAGCAGTATAATTGGAATATTGTTAGGCTGTCTAGATTACCACACAAGATTGTTAAGTCCCTCAGATGAATAAAGTGGCATATTATTATGTATTATATTTTGCAAAATATCTAATTTAGTATTATGTTGTTATGTTCGTTCATGAAGTGCCACTTGGACCACTTAGGCTATTTACTGAGTCCAAGTAGGTTAGGGAATTATATTAGTTTAGATTATTTCTATTAGTACATAGTTGTCACATTATCAAGTCCACAACACCACATGGAGAAATACATGGAAGATTTATATTTAGAATTATCCAAGTCATATTATATATTACATAGGAGACCTTTGAAAAGGTCTAAAGGAGAAAATATCTAATTTGTGACTTTTCCTAATGTAATCCTCTGTATACAATTTCTAAAAAGCTAAATGTGCAACCATACACATTTGAGTTTTTACTAATAAAGCAGTAATTTTTTCTTTGGAATACGGTAACTATATCTTATAATTTCTTTACATTTTTCTCGATTTGGTAATTTCCATTTATTTTTCTTTCCTACAACCATGAAATAAATAGCATTAGATTAATTAAATGAGAATATATTACTGAAATTAAAACAGAGTAGAGAAAAGGGTAAGGGGTTAATACTAACCTTTTGGAATCAGGGCCCACTCTGAAAGGTTAGTCCCTAAATATCTTCCCCCAAAAACATGGTAGATAGAGTTAGAATGTAGAATACGTATTAGAGCATAAACTTAATTAAGTTGCATAATAAATAATTATGAATTATATTCTACTTTATTAAATTATATGGGGATCCACACATACTCATATAGACTAAGTCATAGATTGCATTTCTTTAATTTAAGCACAATTTCATTTTATTTCAATTTCTGCAAAACCTGAGACTAAAAGAGATCAAAATCAAGCTTAAGAATTAATTACTATGGTACAATCTATACTAGATTTCTACTCTTTAAATCTAACCTAGATTAACCTAGATTGATAAAATTAAATGTAAGCTGTTACAACCGATCAATGAGGCTATTGTGAAAAGTAACAACATAAAGTGGTAATGGTGGTGGATTGGCTTATGTGGGCAATGTGAATGAAGATATGGTAATAGTGGGTTGATATTCTTGTTGACCAAGGTGAGTAGGGTAGCATTGTTTGCATGTGATGACATGAATAATAACCATGAGACCCTTCTGAGGTAAATATTTGTTGATCTGATTGACCTACCGAGATGCAGTTGAGAGGTAGAAGCATTATATGGTAGCCTATGGTCTGGAAAAGGCATCTTATAGATCCCTAAGTTTTGATTTGAAGGGGCCAATGGATTTTTGGTGTGGATGACCCCATTGTCTATAAGGTCTTGCACCAGACTATGAAATGTATGATAGTTTTGGATGTCATGCCCATGTTGCCTATGATACTCATAAAAGATGTTCTCATTGAAGTTCTTTGGCTTTGGGTGATTATGATCTTCTTGCCTTATTTTTGGTAAAGAAATGTGTCTAGGATCATACAACCTTTGGAATATATTTTGTAATGGTTTCGATAAATGAGTCTAATTGCATTGTGGGTATTGTTGATGTAGTTATGAATTTTGATATTGATTTTGAGTAGCAAAGAAAGAAGCTCTTGATTGTTGAATTCCCTAGTGATAGGGTTGCAATTATTGTAAGGGTGAAGTAGATATCTAGTCAACCGCAGTCTGATTGGCCTAGGGTTTCTATGGAGGAGTTTGATTTTGGTCACTTGTACTTAAGCAGGTGTTTGGGATGTAATCAACCTTTTTGTAAAACAAGATTTCATCATCCTGCACCTTGATATCTTCAATAATTTTGGCTTAAGCAATAGCATCCTCGAAGGAGTGATGCTACTATATTTGGAGTGTGGTGAAGATATGTTTGGCATAACTTTTGGAAAACTAAATGCATGAGATTCTAGAATCTTTTAGAAAGGAAAACTACTTCGATGCATTCAAATCAAAATAACGCTTAAGTCCTAGAATATGAAGTGCATTAAATGAAAGAGGCAAATTGATTGAAATCAGTTACAATAATTTAGAGAAGTCACAACCCTTTTATTAAACTCTTTAACCACGGTTACAAAATTGCCTCCTCCCTTTTTAGGGGTTAGGAGCGTTAAATGGATTTGGTTACAATCGTGATCAATGATCCCTCTTTCGCATGCCCACGTTTGAAATGGGTGGGCCAGAGTGTTGCCGCCGCTTATGCTGATGAATCCTCACTTCTTGTTGCTCCTCCTGCAATCAAAGAAACAAACAAGGCGTTAGTAGCACCTATGACAAAAAGGAAAGTTCGTTCTTTGAAATTGCCAAAAGATGCATATGAACAATTGTCTAAAACAATGAGTAAAGTGAATCTAAATGACCTGAAAACCTGACAGAGGACAGAAGACACTACCAGAGGGCCACTGCCATTGAAACAGTCGGCCAATCTACTTTCAACTGGAATTCATCCCTGGGCAGGATGAATTTCGACTGCTATTCATCCCTGGGTGGGACGAATTCGACTGTGTTAGAAAAGCCGAAGTGATATTGCTCCAATGTCGACTCCCAGGACCTCCAAAACACCTGAAAACATAGGGGTTACGTAATTGGGGCCATTTTGGGACGACCCAGATGGTCAGATTCTCCCAATTTGGCCTCTATCTTCAAGAATTTGATATCGCCACCTGCAAGTCAGTGAGAGCTATACAATCGACAAAGCATGATAATGTGTGATCAAAATTCTATGAAATCAAAATTAGAGACTACTTAAACAGCATAGCATAGAATAGAGATGAATAAATGATAGTTAAAATGAAACTTGAAAGAAAAGTGTGGGGTGCCCAAATGGGCCGCCCACCGTTAGGACTTGATTTTGACGCCAATCCACTAGGGATGGGCTCAAAATCTCTTGGATTGGGGTGTCGGCAAATTGGTGGTTTAAGGTGGTCAAATGTTGGATTTGGGTTAGATCCACGCTTCCAAAAGCCACCCAATAACCTCCCTTGCAAAATATATTAATGGATGTGAGAAGGTGAATCAAAAAAGATGCAAATGGGTGTTCAATTGGGCAGCACTTCGTTGCTTGAAATCGCCTCCAATCTGTCCTTTTTGGGTGGGAAAGTCCACCCTTTTATAGACCCATGGGGTCTCTTTGGAGGGGCATGCAGGGATGCCATGTGGTGGCCATGCCTTCCCAAGAGGGAGGAGACTCCTCCATGACTTGGGCTTCCATGACTGCCCTTGTGACAGTCCACTAACTGCCAACCTACCCACCTACACGTGCATGCATGGCAGGAGGCAATAATTGATTGTCCTTGGCTGCCACTTGGCGACATTTTTATTTTTGCCCGTTAAACCTAGAATTCATCCTGACCAGAGACAATTTTAGAATTCGTCCCTGGGTGAGATGAATCCCAGTTAGTATTCGTCCCTGGGTGAGATGAATCCCAGTTAGTATTCGTCCCTGGGTGAGACGAATACTGGGCAAAGTGCTTGAATGTGCCAAATTGCTTCTTGACCTTACAAAATTGCTATGAAAGTGGTCAGGACCACTGTTTAACCTCTGAGGGCTGCCCTGGGGGCTGTGTTTGTCAAAGCGATCAGTGTTTGTAGTCACATAATCGGATTGGTGCCGTTTTGGTGTCTATAGATGCCCCTTTTTGGGATGCGCTGTGCATGGCACAGCGTCGAGCAAAAATAGATAGCCAAAGCACTAATGATTAGGGTTTCTTGGTAACCTAATCAACTTTTGATGCCCCAAGCATGGAAGGGGCATGCATTCTTGAATCCTTGCTTTTGATGAGCTAAGGAGTTTGATTTCAAGTATTAACCTATTTTGGTGAGGTGTGACTTGAGCTTGGACATTGATCAGTCATGATTAGGCAAAGGGCGCAACCTTTTGTCCACAGGGGAACCTTGTGTTCATGATTCACGAATGCCAAGTGTTTGATCAATTTGATTTTTATTGCTTGTTTATTGCCCCAAGCAGGAGCGTAATTGTCTTTGTCAATGATTCTTTGAATGCATGTCGTTTTCCTTAATTGGGTGTGTGCTTGTTGATTGGTGACTAAGTGTGACTACCCCCTCAAGCGACGAATCGATGAGGGAATGACCTTCGTGAGAAAAGCGACGAGTCGCTTGACCCAAGATGACTTGTGCAAGGGTGCCTTTAGATGGTTTATCATTAAGCATGTGCAATTTTTCCAACATTTGGACCTGTTTTTGGTGGGTGTTAACCCTTTTTGCGACGCTGTTTGGAGCTGAAATTGGCGAAAATCCGTCTTCCCATGGAGCGGTCCGGCTAAAGTAGCCTTCTTAGGGAGTAGGATAATGACAATTTGTGACCCCAACATCTATTTTGTATGCCCGGGATGTCAAGTGCAATAGCACTCTTATCGGGAAAATTTATTGTCTGTTTTTAGTGCATTTTTGTTCATTTTTTTGATGTTTTTGAAGTTTTTGGCCTGAATTCGTCCCAGGGTGGGACGAATTCCAGCTGTAGAATTCGTCCCTGGGTGGGACGAGCGCTAACCAGAGTGCTCATCCCAGTAAAGGATGAATTCCAGCTCAAAGGCCTATTTAAGGGCCAAAACTTGAATTTGGGCTCATTTGTGTCAAATTTTTCTTGCGATTTTGGAGCTTTGGGAGGAGGAGGTAAATTCTGCGAAGCGAAGCGCTGCTGAAATTTTCCCTGCCATCATGAGTGCACAAACTGGTTTGAGCGGCGGAGCCGAAGCGAGACCTGTAAGTGCTCCCTAGAGTTTATTTATTTATTTATTTTTAAAAGCTGTAAGTGTGTTGTTTTTCTGTACAGTTTTTTTTTTCTATGATTTTAATTAATTTTTTTGTTGAATTATTTTCTTTTGCAGGTTGTTAGGAGCCGGTACCGTGTACCTACTGCTTTCACTGAGGCACGAGGGGCATTGATTGATGCTGACTGGGAGTGGCTTGATGCCCTTGGGCTCAAGCAGGTGGCTCGACTGGAGCCTGTGGTCCCGGATCAGGCCTATCTGATGGCCTTGATCAAACTTTGGGATTCGCGGACCAACACCTTCCATCTCCCGACAGGGGAGATGACTGTGACTCTAGAGGATGTCTATCGGCTTCTTCGGATTTTGATAGATGGACTGCCTATTAGGACATCATCGCGTGATCAGCGGACTGCTGTACTGACGAGATGCTTCGGGCATGGGGAGCGGCTGGGTGTAGAGAACCCAGTGGAAACGGTCGAGGTGGACTGCTAGGTTGGTGGGATTTTGGTTGGATGGTGGCAGGAGAGGGGGGTGTTAGGAGTGAGGCACGCATTCCTGATGGGCCTCATTTCTAACATGTTATTACCTGACTCGTCAGGCGTGAGGTTCCCATGGAACCTACTGGATTTGGTGTGGCAGTTGGTAGAGTGCCCGATAGAGGCACCGCTAATCCTGAGATGGGGACAGACATTGTTGGCATAGCTCTATGGGGAGCTGTATGGGGTCCGCTGTCGGCAGCGAAAGGGGGTCAGCTACAGTTTTCTATTGCAGTGCTGGGGTTGGCAGCACATAGCAGTTGAGAGGCCAACCGGGTTACCATGGACGACTCGGGCGGCGATGGAGGATAAGGAGATAGGTTATGCAGTTCTGTGGCGGCGGTCTACGGAGCAGGGGTAGAGTCGGCGATGGGCAGGTGCCATAGAGCACTATACTGATGCCTTCTCTCGGCTCACTCCAGGGGAGGTGGTTTGGCACCCTTATCGGGACTGTCCAGCCTGGCAGAAGGCTGGAGAGTGGCTCCGACGGGTACGTAGGGAGCGGTGGTTGATTGGGTGACATGGGACCGAGCATGAGTTATTCTCATATAGCCGGGTTACACGACAGTTTGGGGTGCGCCAGGGGTTTCCTGGTGAGCCTGTAGTCTATCGATGCCAAGGAGATGAGAGGGCTCTAGATCGATCGGTCATCATGCCATTGGGCGAGGAGTCAGATGTGATGATCGACGTCTCGAACGTGGATGATGTCGGGACTACCACTGAGTATGACTCGTGGTGGGTACTATGACGATGGAGAGGAGAGGGGCCACTGGGAGGCGTAGAGGCGGCAATGGAGGGTTCTGAGGCAGCAGGGGATGATTGGGGAGTTTCGTTGGATGATGCAGACATGGTTGAGGTGGGGGATGAGGATGTAGATTTGGGAGCTTCGGATCAGCCGGACATGCAGGACATGGAGGAGCAGTGGGAGCTAGAGCAGGCTGCTATTCCAAAGAGTCTTGTACTTTAGGTGGATACAGAGGAGATGGAGTCTGGGATACGTGCTAAGAATGCACGACTGACAGAGCTATTGCGGATGCGGGATCTGGAGCTAGGGGATGCGCTACGGGAGAGGGATCTCCTACGGGCTTAGCTAGCAGAGCGGGATAGGGTTTTGGCACAGCGCGACGATGCAGTATCTTACTATCATCGGTGGGAGGCAGAGTGGTTTCGACACCGGCTAGACTTGGAGAGGGAGGTCATCCGCTTTGGTGGGCGGCTACCTGAGCCCTCGGGAACTAGATATTTGCGTCGAACGAGGGATAGTGCTACTGAGCAGTCAGCATCATCTCGTCGCAGGCAATTGGATGAGGGAGGCGGTAGCAGGCGTGATGCGGGGGCTAGTAGTAGCCACCCTACAGGGTCCCATAGGACCCACACCATGGGGGGTAGTTCTTGTCGCACCGATCTTGCATGATCATGGTGGTCGATGCCTTAGGGTGGGTTTTGTTATATGATTGCAGGGTCTGAGGACCAATTTTGTAGCCTACGGGCATTTTTTTGACGATATATATATACATATACCGGTTTTATTTTGGTTATGTACATGTGATGATTTGATCTTTATGCATGATGGTTGATGACTATGGATGTATGCATGTTTATTTATTTTGATGAATGCATATGTTATGATGAATGCAAATGTTTTTGATTTATCTGTGATATGCAAAATGAAATGGATGGATGGAATTTGTGATGGTTGGTTATGGCACCATAGACTGTTTAGAACTCTATTATTTTGTTTTTAGGCGATTGTTGTGGTACATGACTTTGTATGTATACATGTGGTTTTTCTTTTTTTGTATTTTCTGATGGTATTGTAAGGATGAAAAGTAGCGCAGTTGGTTTAGAAATGTAGCTAAGGTTTTCTGAGACTCAGACGGTTTTAACTCACTAGCCACGACTGTACTTTGTATTACAAGACTTTTTGACCAAGGTATGAATCGAACTCATTTTTGACCAAGCTATTTCACATCCCTGTGTGTGCAATTGAGTTCATTTATGTGGTATTTGTCAGGATACCGCCAGTGCCAGATGGGCTTTCAACCGAACCTATCTCGAGGATCACCTAATTAGCTCCACTAACTCCTTTGTTGTATTTAGTTAGATTAATCTATGGTGTTATCCAGGATACCATAAGCTAGCTCATCCTTATGCAAACATTGGTCTGCACATACGCAAAGCGAATGTGACAAACATATCGTCATGCGGGTAGGATACCATCATTTCTAGATGAGCTATCAACCAAACCTGTAATGAGGATCACCTAGATGGTTTTCAAATGCTGAGAATTCCAGGGATTCAAGTTCAGGATATTTGTTGGCTAAATGATTTAGAAAGTTGCTCGTCTATATAGTGATGAAAATCACTGTTTATTTTCTATTAATTATTTTTTGAGCAAGGATTTTGAATAGTGGTGATAACCACTATTATTTGATTTTGTATTTTGAGTATTGTGAGTTTGGGATTGTGAGTGGCCTTGATCCTTGTGGCCTTGGGGACGACTATGCATCCTTTGCAGGGATGTATAGTACAAATCCTTACGACGTTGGGGACCAAGGGGGTGATGGAGATTATGGAGTAAGGGCATTGATCTGTTAGGCCTTGGGGATGACTACCCATCCTGGTTAGGGGCGGATAGTACGAATCCTTACAACTTGGAGACCAAAGGTGAATGGAAAGTGTTAGGATGATGATTTGTTGGAATTTTATTTGTGAATGGTGTTGATCCTTTTAGGTCTTGGGGATGACTACCCATCCTTGGTAGGGACGTGTAGTACGAATCCTTACAACTTTGGGAACCAACTATGATTGGGATTTGGTAGTGGTGAAAACCACTATATATGGAGGTGAATGGATAGGAAAGAGCTTGTCCTTTTGTCAATTCTTAGCATTCTGGAACCATTCGCACGGGGGGATGAGCAAGATAACCATTTTGCTTATGGTGACCTAGATTACTGTGCAGGTTTCATCTTTCGTTCACACAACTTGGGAATTTTTATGTGTTTTAATTTGTGTTGGGATGTTACGTAACAAGGCGTATTTCAAGTGTAACTCTACCTTCATAAAATCTGTCTGACTCGGTACATTACGTAGCTAAAGAGCAAAATGATGATTGAATCACAAAAACTCTTGATACATTAGAAGACCACTGACTCTAGTGTGGTAAAAGCAATGCATGGTGTTTTTGTTGTTTTTGTAAAATGGAACAGTGTGGAACAAGATGGACTAGCAGAGCAATTACAACCTATGGTGCCTTTGACCTGTACGACCACAAATATGCAATGTATGGATGCAATGCTTTGATGCAGCTATGTATTTTTGTATTTTTGATGGATTGATTTTTTTTTGAATATGAAGATGAGGTGCGAGAAGAGCTCTCTATTGATGAATTTGAGTATGCCTAGAAATGAGATGCAAAATTTTTTGTTGTTTTTGATGATTTTTGTTGTTTTTGATTTTTGACCAAGCGATTGTGGAAATCCTTGGAGCATTTTGGGATTGACCAAGCGATTTTAGAAATCCTTGGAGCATTTTTGGGATTGACCAAGCGATTTTAGAAATCCTTGGAGCATTTTTGGGATTGACCAAGCGATTTTATAAATCCTTGGAGCATTTTTGGGATTGACCAAGTGATTGCAAGCATCCTTGGAGCCTTTTTGGGATTGACCAAGCGATTGCAAGAATCCTTGGAGCATTTTTGGGATATGGCTCTCTTAGATATGGAATGGTCACAAATGACTAATATTCAAAGGTTTTGTTTCCTTGATACCATCAAGAGAAGCTAGCCGGTATCTCCCAGGTCCTATTTTGCTATCAATGACATATGGACCTAACCAATTTGCCGTAAACTTGTCCCTTAGGTGGGATGGAAAACTAGAGTTTTGCTGGTTTTCCTTCAAAACCAAATCACCAACCTGAAAGTCCCTCAGGTGCACTTTCATGTTGTAGGATTTCTTAAGTCGCTCTTGATAAATACGTAAATTCTTGAGAGCATTAATGCGTCGTTCATCAAGCAATATAAGCTGGTCTAACCGGGCCTACCGTGTAGAGTCATCATCGATGAACTCCTGCATTGATATGCGCAGGGAAGGAATCTCCAACTCTAGAAGCATGACTACCTCGGAGCCATACACAAGCGCAAACGGAGTGGCCCCAGTGGGTGTCCGAATGCTAGTGCGATAGGCCCATAGGGCAAGTGGGATTTGAATGTGCCAATCCTTATGACTATCTACGATGATATTTTTAAGGATGGCAACTAGAATTTTGTTTGATGCTTCTGCTTGCCCATTCACCTGTGGATAATAGGGTGTCGAAAAGCTATGCTGAATCTTGTACTTTGTGGTCAAAGCATGCACGTCTTTGTTCTTGAAAGGCGTCCCATTATCCGAGACTATTTTGGATGGAATACCAAAATGACATATGATGTTATGCAAAATGAACTCCACAATGCGGGTTCATGTCGTAGAGGTAAGCGGAATCGCTTCCACCCACTTGGTAAAATACTCTGTGGCCGTTATGATAAACGTGTGATGGCCTAACGATGCAGGGGAGATATTTCCAATTAGATCGAAGCCCCACTGCGAGAACGGCCAAGCAGATCGGACTGTCTGCAAGGCCTGGGAAGGTACGTGCATCAGATTGGCATGATGTTGACATTTCATGCACTTCTTGACATATGCGCAACAATCTCGCTCTAAAGATGGCCAATAATAGCCCATGCGAAGAATGTGCTTTGCGATGGCCATACCACTAAAGTGGCCACCACATGTACCATCGTGCGCTTGGGTGATCGCCCAAGTGGACTCTTGTTGGTCCAAGAAATGAAGGAGGATTCCTTCATAGCTACGACGATACAAAATGTCTCCTATCAAGACATACTTAGCCGCTTTCTGCTTGAGTGCTCATTTTGCGGCATGAGTCAATCCAAGCGGGAGATTACCTAACTTGAGGTAGTCTCTAATGGGTAAATACCGATCCTATTGATCAGAAACCTCGATAGTATGAACAACCAATCCCTCTTGAAGTTCATCCCTAGAAAACGTTGAATGGGATAGAACCTGTAAGAATAGTGTTGTGTTGCTATTAATGGGAGTAGGGGAGAACAAGGACCCCTAGTTGGTGTGTTTCAGACGATCTCGGATTCGAGAGAACTTCTCCGAGGATGGTTCAATCTGGATCATGTGGATTCCTGGCGTCAAGTCAGAGCTTGCACGCCCCATCACGGATTGCGATAAGGTTTTGACTTGAATGGTTGTCATATCACCGGAAAGGTCTTGTGGAATTAGTGACCCCAAGGAGGCCATTGTGTCCGCAAAATGATTCGATGATCGAGGGAGTGCCTCGATGTCATACCACTCAAGTTTTGCCAAGAATTTGTCCACAAGGGCTTTATAAGCCTGCAAGACTGGGCATTTGCATTGATATACCCCTTTGACTTGATTGACTATTAACAGTGAATCACCAAAGATATTCAATCTTTTGATGTTCATGGCGATTGTTGTCTGAAGACCTAGGAGCAAGGCTTCATACTCTACATTATTGTTGGTGCACGGGAAGTTTAATTTAAATGACAGGGGAATTGGAGCACCCTGCGATGTGAAGAATACAATTCCCATGCCACCACCTTGCTCACATTTAGAACCATCGAAGAATAGGGTTATGTCGGCCTGTGACTCAGGTTCATCAGAATCTGGCGATTTTGAGACATGGAAGACCCCATCATCGGGTAGTTCTATGACTAGAGGCTAATCGTCTTCAAGAGGAGCCTTTTCTAGTTGATAGGCTGACTTGTCCTTTGATAGATTTTTGTCCAATAAACTCTATGTCAAATTCTGTCAACAACATGATCCATTTCGTCGTGCGACTACTATGATAAGTACAACTCATCATGTATCGCAATGGATTCTCCTTAGACACAACATACGTAGTGTTTCTCAACATGTAGTGGCGTAGCTTTTTGGTAGCAAACACCACTGCCAAGTAGAGTTTCTCAATGTATGCATAGTTAAGTTCATAACTGACCAGGGTGCGGCTAAGATAGTAAGTAGCTTGTTCCTTGTGAAGTTCATTCTTCTGGGCTAACATGGCGCCTAGTGCCGCCTCAGTAGCTGAGATGTATTAGAATGACACTCCTAGTCTATGTGGTGCCAATACTGGCAGTGAAGCCAGGTATTGTTTGATTTCGTCAAAGGTTGACTGGCACTCGTCATCCCAATGAAATGTAACCCCCTTATGCAATAATTTGTTCATGGGTCGGCACTTGTCAGATAATTGCGCTATAAAGCGTTTAATCGATGCGACCTTTCCCTACAGACTTCTGAGCTGCTTGATTATAGTTGGGGGAACCATTTCAAGGATTGCCTTGACTTTCTTTGGGTCCACCTTGATTCCTCGCTTTGAGATTATGAAAACCAAGAGTTTTCCAGATGTGATGCCAAATACGCACTTCTTGGGGTTTAGTCTAACTTTATGCTCCATGAGGCGATCAAGGATCTTGCTTAAGTCATTGATATGATTTGAGCGCAAAAGAGACTTGGCTAACAAATCATCCATGTAATCTTCCAAAGTTTTGTGCATGTAATCATGGAAGATGTACGTCATGGCACGTTGGTAGGTGGCACCAGCATTTTTAAGGCCAAAAGGCATGACCTTATAACAAAATTTCCCCCAAGGCATTGTGAACACCATTTTTAGTTGGTCTTCGGGATTTATACGAATTTGATTGTATCCTGAGAAATCATCCATTAGGGAGAGCATTTCGTGACCTGCTGTAGCATCTACCAATGTGTCGATGCTGGGCAAGGGGAAATCATCCTTAGGACTCGCTTTGTTTAGATCTTGAAAATCGGTGCATATGCGAATCCTCCCATCGGGCTTCTTGACGAGAACCATGTTGGACAGCCATGGCGGATAATCCACGTAGATGACAAACTGTGCATCCAACAGCTTTTGCAATTTGTCTTTGACCATTAAGGCCACTGTTGGGTGCATCTTACGTATTTTTTGCCTCACAGGCTTGATTGTCGGATCAAGCATTAAATTATGCATGACTAGCTATGGGTCTAGTCCTGGCATATCCTTGTACGACCATGCAAAAACCTCCTTCTTCTCTTTTATAATGGCAATGTAATTGGCTTGCTCTTCGGGGGAAAGACTTACCCCCAGCTTGAGAATCTGTGGATTCATTGGATCTGTGCTGATGTCTACGTCAGTCGTCTCCTCAACTGACGTGTGAGATCCGTCCTCTAATTGATGTGGAGTTGGGATCAAATGGATATCATTGGCTAAGTTTAGATCTGCGTTGGGAACCTCGGGTTCCTCTTCAGACTAAAAAATATCCTGAGTTGTCCCTGGGGTAAAATGAAGCATTTCACCGAAAGGCCAGTACTCTGATGGTGATAAATGTGAATTGACGCGATCCCAGTTGATGGCATCTATGTCTAGATGCAATGACCATGCTGGATCGGCCGGATTGCGGATGGGTGTAGTAAAATCAATGGAGATCATGTGGATGGAATGAATTTGGTCTCCATTACCATGGGTGTGATAACTTGAATCTTCTAGATGCTCCCTATACTATGGATTTGGCTCTAGGGGAACGGGCGTGAATGGATTGGCCCTATGTGCTGATAGGAGGACAGGGTCTTCCCTCGACACTGTTGTCATGATAGGGTCTCAAGGTGGACGGTGCTCATCGTGAATTTGGAGCCATGGATCCAACACTTGGTCCCACCTCGCTGGGTCTACCCACCATTCATGCCCTAACCTTATGCCCATCTATCCCATCAGATCTTCATGAGTTAAAGGGCGATTATGCCATCGCACATGATTGAGATAGATCATCTCAGTCTCATCTTCTGAATCACTTTCAAAAATCCAAAAATGTTCATTCTCTTCAGAAACTATTACTTGCGACATTGAGGGTTCTCCTTGTTCCAGCAAGTTAATCTGGTCCCATGGAGGTTGTTCCACTCTTGGTGGGGGGACCTGATTCTCTTGACACTGTATTGACTCAACCGGAACCTCTAAGGGGAACAACTTCAAAAAGATGTCTAGACACCGTTTATGTTCTCTTTGGGGATTAATATCTGAACTTTCACCTCTCTCTAGCAAAGGAGAGGGATTACTAATGTTTCCAAGGGTGTTTGTTGACCATGGGAGGTAATCTCCCAATGTATATTCTGTATTTGGGTTGGCATAAATATCTGGTGCCAATCCCCCCTTGTTGCCTATTTCTAGGCCTTGCATATTTTCTACCAAGATGTCTAAGGGCAGGGGGTGGTTGAACCCTACTCCTGACTTATCATATGGCATATGATATCTTGGTTTGCAAAGGACATGCATCCCTTTCTCATATCTTCCTAGCCCGTATCCATGCCAATTGCATTGGCCGAGATATCTTAAAGAAAAATTCGGGTTTGATAGATAATTGATATTTTCAGCAAAAGGCTCTTCATCTTCGTCATTTTGCTTGCATGGTTCAAGACCATGATCAAGGCCCCCATACACAAAATATGTCTGGTTTGGTGGGTAACCTATAGGAACAACTATTCCTATGGGAAGGCGAGGTCTCCCCATGTCCTGTACTGATTCTAATGCGGGCGTTGCCACAACATTCTACACTAAATACTCCCCCAGGCCCGTACTGGCCATTTCAATAGTGATTGTTGATGCTTATGAGGGAGGGAACGGGAGTCCTTCCTGAGTCCATTCCATGTTTGGTGTTTTAGGAGTCTTAGCTTCCATTGTGCTAGGTATTTCCTCTGTTGATACCATTAAAATTGTTGGCAACCCCTCTTCTAGGGGCTGAGCCTCTTCCATGATCTGTTTTCCCTTGTCCTTCTGTTTAGCCATGACAGGTGGCATTGGTAATGAAGGAGCAGATGATGAAGATTCACCTGGCTAGGATTTTGATGATTTGGTCACCAGTGGTGCCTACAATATTGGACCCTGTTTAGATGGATTTAATTGGAAATCCAAATGTGTTGAAGGGAGGGTCGATTGAGGCATTAATTGCATCGCATTGCAATACTTGAAGGGTTCTAAGTCCATCGGGACTACATGTATTTCTCCTTCAAATGCATACTTTAGGCACTGGTGAGCAATCGAAGGGACACACTTCATGTCCCTGATCCAAGGCCGCCCTAGCAGTATGTTGTAAGCCATCTCACCTTCCAACACATCGCACAATGTAGGTATTGTCTTTTGTCATACCTGGACAGGAAGAAAAACTATGCCGACTGTCGAGCATATTGCATCGTTGAAAGCTCATAGCGTGTATGTGGAGGCTGTGATATGAGAGGTTGGTAGCTTCAAATGTTTTAGTGTTGTAGTGGTAATGATGTTACTGGACGATCCAGTATCTACCAACACTCTCTTGTATGGGATCCGTTGACCCACGTGATAACGTGCAGGGGTGGATCTGCCATGTCATTCAATATTGTTTTGACTTCATCCTCTTTGAAGGTAATGATCGGCTCCGTACATCGTTTCACATGTCCCACGAATTTGTTGAAAGAATTTGCTTCGTGAGGCTATAATTCGATGGCTTTTAAAATTTCCATAAGAGCTTCCCTATGAGGTGTTGACTATTGAATAAGCTCGTAAATGGAAAGCCTAGCCGATGTGGTCTACAAAATCTGTGTGAGTTTGGTCCATATCGTGACCTCGGGTCTAGGCGGAGGCAACTGCATAGGGCATTGTTGAGGCTGCGACGTTGTTGGAACTTCCCTTGTAGCTACCTCGGGGGCAACTGCTGGGTAATTTTTGTTCCTGGTCACTATGCTGATCATTCCCACAAATCCTTGCATGGGAATATTTTGTCGCACCTCATTAACCTGGAGAGGTTTTTCCTGTGCCTCGTGGGTAGGCAAAGGGTCCTTGAATACCCCCATTTGTTGATTATTTGGCGCTATGGGGTTGTCCACGGCCAATGTTTTATTGTCGATCAAATCTTGGATTAATCCTTTGAATTTCCAGTATCTATTCAAGTCATGTCCCCTTCACCTATGGAATCTACAATATAATTCCTCTCTGTATCCCTTAGGCTTGGGAGCATTAGGGTCTACAGTTTGGATATCTGGAAGGGTGACTAAATTTTCCACTGACAAGTGGTCAAATAAGGAGTCCCTAGACTCCGCATAAGGGGTGAATTGTCACCTAGGGCGACGTTGTTGATTATGCTCCTGTTTCTTATTATCTCTTTCATAACTAGGAGGCACTGCCTGGTAATTAGCCTTTTGGGGCTGCATTTCTTACACAGGCTGGGGGACATTTATCGCAACTTGGTTAACCGTAGCAGGTTGTGATTGCGTATTCCCAATCTTAGTGGTTTTGTTCCACTCTTTCTTTTTAGGCTTGGCGATTACGCCCTCGCCTATTTTTATCTCTTCTATAACTTTGGCTTGCGCCAAAGCTTCTTCTAAGCTGGCGTATTGCTACAGCAGCAATAGCCCAGAGATTTATTTTAAACAACTCCATGCAAACATATGTGTGAGATCAGACATAGGGGGAAGGTAGGGTAGCTTAGAAAGCAAAGTCCTCCATCGATTCCTATATGCTGCCATTGTTTCTTCCTCATATTGCCTGAGGCTGGCCAGATCACTCAATGATGCCTTCTTCTTTGTGTTGAAGGCAAAGCATTCAAGAAATGCATCTACTAATTGATCTAGGTTGTTTATGCTATTTTTTGGTAACTATGTGAACCAATCCGAGGCAGGGCACACGAATGTGGTTATGAATGTCCTAAGAAACAATGCATCATTATCTTGGATGCCGAAGCATTGACTTAGGAATCTTGTGACATGTTCTTGTGCATTTTCTTCACCTTTAAATACTGCCAATTGAGGCAACTTGAAATGTTCAGGGTAAAGAGGTGTGGGCACTAAGGGATGCACTGGATGACTGTGGAGTTGACATAACGTGGGCTTTTGATGCCCAGAAGCTTTTGTATCCTCTTTTGTTTGCTCCCTTTGTGATTTATGGGATACTAGAGGCCTATGGGGGGGTGGCCGAGTGGCAGCCCTCCCGCCTTGATGGGGCGTTTTGGCCCGTTCTATTTTTGGTTCATACTCCTCATAAATTTCTTGAGGAGTCTCTGGGCGAGACCTATGACCCTGATTGAATCCCCGTTGAGGGTACCCATCAATGTTTTGGGGAGTGGCCTCCCTCTCGGGTCTATAAGGTCTCGGAGGCAAAGCTTGAGAAGGTCGCGAAGACCTGTCCTGCACCAAAGGGTTGTGCCTCACATATTTTTATGCTCTTTGGGTGCGAGGGGTTGGCACCCTCTTAGGTAGTTTATAGCACAACTCATCCGCTTCGTGCTGCATGCGCTCTTTATTCAGGAAATATAAGTACTCTAACTCGTGATGACCTTGCTCAAGCTACGTGATTCGGGCTTGGTAGGAGGCATGTTTGGCGATTTCCGGGTCAACTTGGTCTACCATTTTTTGCTCAGGAGGCTTAAATGTTTCTCCTATGTGTTTGCCTTGATCTTGATGATCTAAAATTTCAATGGGTCGCTTCCCTCTGTCGAGGTAGGCGACATTTACTTGAGGCTCTGGCCTCGATGGGTGACCGTGATATCTAGAAGGTGTAGAAACGTAAGGTTCCCGCGCTGTATGTTGTTCCTGAGGAATGCGATGATCTTCCTCATACTCCCTTTAATGGGTGTGAAAGGGGCGGGTGGAGTGAGCTCGCCCTGTGTGAATAGCCCTGCGCTCTAGGTTTTGTCTTTTTGTTCTAATGGGAGGCAAAGAAGAGGTAGTGTATTTAAGCTGTCTCTCCTCATGGACACTATGCCTCTCTAGTGCTTCATCATGCTGCGGCCACTCAGATCTAGCCTCAAGAGGTGGTTGTCTACTTACATTGAGATCTACATGTAAAGCGTCTTCTCGAAAGGGGCTGTGTTGAATAGGTATACTCCAATGAGGAGGGTCCCAATAATTCCTTTTTGATGTGGCCTGATGTGGACTCTCTTGTAGGCCAGACCGCCAAGGTGGTATGGCCAAGTCCTTAGGGCTAAAGCGAAGGCAACCAGCACCCTCTCTTTTTGCACCTTCCACAGCGTCCGCCCTTGATTGGGCTTGGCTACGGGTGTACACCATTGCGGTGCTTCTCTACTAGCTAAGCATATTTTTATCTCATTTATGATGATTTTTTTTTTTTTTTTACACTAAGCATAAATGAACACACACATACACAAACAGTGATTATCTTTTTTAAGGATTAATAGTGTGTCCTAAACTAGTTTAGTGCATTTTGATGTTTTGTTTTGTTTTTGCAAGTTTTAAAGAACGTTTAAATGCATAATGTTGGCTCATATGACTCTCATAAATGGTTGCCCCTTCAATATACCATTGCCGGACCGATATACGAACCTCTCTATATACCCGCCCTTACGAGAGGGAAACTATAGGTACATGAGAGTAGATGGTACGTGGAACATAGGCGGTACAAAATGGGGATTGTCCTGTTAATGATACCTACCATAGAAGACTTATCCTTGCACGCATGGGAATCACCCTAGCGACACTCGATCAGCTTTCGTCAGGATTTACGCCTAACAACAGTGACAATCAAAGAAATGGATGCAAAGCTAAGCCAAAGTGGTGATGAACCCACAGTTGGTCTTGCTCAAGGGCCGGGGTCTTACGACTAGCTCCTTGGTTTAATTTACCACGTGATGTGTGTGGGATTCATTTTATTTAATGAAAATGAAACAAGCATAAATGACTTTCCCTAAGCAAGTAGGATAAACTGAAAACAACCAAAGAAACAAAAACAGAAACAAAAAAAATTAACAAAGATTATAAAAATCCCTACCTCTTCTCTACTTGGACTAGCTGCTTCTGACCTTCTGTTCTAAAAATTTACAGGAAGGAATTCGTCCCTCTGTGAGACGAATTACATAACAGAATTTGTCCCTGCTAGAGACGAATTTAAATTTGTCTCAGGGTCAGACGAATTACAGTAAGGTATTCGTCACAGCCAGAGACGAATAACAGTCTACTTTAAAAAAACTTGTACCTGTCAAGCACAAAACATAAAAAGGATCAGTTATTTGATCTAAAAACATGGGGACAGAGTCCCACCGTGATCGCCACTGAAAGCATGAGATTTTGGAAGCTTTTAGAAAGGAAAACTACTTCGATGCATTCAAATAAAAATAACGCTTAAGTCCTAGAATATGAAGTGCATTAAACAAAAGAGGCAAATTGATTGAAATCAGTTACAAGAATTTAGAGAAGTCACAGCCCTTTTATTAAACTCTTTAACCACGGTTACAAAATTGCCTCCTCCCTTTTTAGGGGTTAGGAGCGTTAAATGGATTTGGTTACAATCGTGATCAATGATCCCTCTTCCACATGCCCACGTTTGAAATGGGTGGGCCAGAGTGTTGCCACCACTTATGATGATGAATCCTCACTTCTTGTTGCTCCTCCTGCAATAAAAGAAACAAACAAGGCATTAGTAGCACCTGTGACAAAAAGGAAAGTTCGTTCTTTGAAATTGCCAAAAGATGCATATGAAAAATTGTCTAAAACAGTGAGTAAAGTGAGTCTAAATGACTTGAAAACCTAACAGAGGACATAAGACACTACCATAGGTCCACTGCCATTGAAACAGGCGGCCAATCTACTTTCAATCAGAATTCTTCCCTGGGTAGGACGAATTTTGACTGTTATTCATCCCTGGGTGGGACGAATTTGACTGTGTTAGAAAAGCTGAAGTGATATTGCTCCAATGTCGACTCTCAGGACCTCCAAAACACCTGCAAACAGAGGGGTTACATAATTAGGGCAATTTTGGGATGACCCAGATGGTCAGATTCTCCCAATTTGGCCTCTATCTTCGAGAATTTGATATTGCCACCTGCAAGTCAGTGAGAGCTATACAATCGACAAAGCATGATAATGTGTGATCAAAATTCTATGAAATCAAAATTAGAGACTACTTAAACAACATAGCATAAAATAGAGATGAATAAATTATACTTAAAATGAAACTTGAAAGAAAAGTGTGGGGTGCCCAAATGGGCCGCCCATCGTTAGGACTTGATTTTGACGCCAATCCAATAGGGATGGGCTCAAAATCTCTTGGATTGGGGTGTCGACAAATTGGTGGTTTAAGGTGGTCAAATGTTGGATTTGGGTTAGATCCATGCTTCCAAAAGCCACCCAATAACCTCCCTTGTGAAAGATATTAATGGATGTGAGAAGGCAAATCAAAAAGATGCAAATGGGTGTTCAATTGGAGAACACTTCGTTGCTTGAAATCGCCTCCAATATGTCCTTTTTTGGGTGGGAAAGTCCACCATTTTATAGACCCATGGGGTCTCTTTGGAGGGGCATGCAGGGATGCCATGTGGTGGCCATGCCTTCCCAATATGGAGGAGACTCCTCCCTAACTTGAGCTTCCATGACTGCCCTTGTGACAGTCCACTAACTGCCAACCTACCCACCTACATGTGCATGCATGGCAGGAGGCAATAATTGACTGTCCTTGGCTTCCACTTGGCAACATTTTTCTTTTTTCCCTTTAAACCTGGAATTCGTCCTGACCAGAGATGATTTTAGAATTCATCCCTGGGTGAGACGAATCCCAGTTAGTATTCGTACCTGGGTGAGACGAATACCGGGCAAAGTGCCTGAATGTGCCAAATTGCTTCTTGACCTTACAAAATTGCTATGAAAGTGGTCAGGACCACTGTTTAACCTCTGAGGGCTGCCCTAGGGGTTGTGTTTGTCAAAGCGATCAGTGTTTGTAGTCACATAATCGGATTGGTGTCGTTTTGGTGTCTACACAAACATCTTAACCAACTCTGTGGATGGGATTGGAAATGTGAGATCATTAATAACTCCATACCACCTAGCAACATATTCATTGATAGGCTCATTGATGAATTATTGTAAATTGTAGAGGTCTTAATGTGACATCTTCCCTTTAATGTTAATGGAGAAATTTTCCATAAATTAATTGGCTAGTTGTTCAAAAGTAAAGAGACAATGTTTAGGTATATTGTTGAACCAATCAAGATCCTAACCACCAAGATAGAGAGGGAAAATTCAAAACATAAGTGGATCACTTCCTGTTGTGGCTACTCCACAACTCGCCCCAAAATTAGGGACCCACCTTTTGTTTTGGTATTTGGGTGTTTGATAGTTTTCGTAGTTTTATTATCGAAAATATCTTTATCGTCAATTTCTTTTCGATGAAATATTTATCGCCATTTTGTTGTCAACGATTATTTTTGTCAAAATATTGTGGTTAAAATTTTCGATTTTTTTTTATGTGTATATTTGAAATAATAAAAACCAAATATATATGTCTTTTATGTATATATTTGAAATATAAAAAAAAAAAATCTTAATAAAATAAAAATAAAAAGAAGATATAAATATATATTTATATGTATATTTGTAATAAAAATAATAAAAAAATATACTATTATTATTGCATATTCAATATATATATAATAGTAATAAACAAAAAAATAAAACCTTAGTTATATATGTATTTATATATAATGAAGGTAAGATTTTTCGTTCATCGTAGGACGTTTTAATTTAGGCACCTAAAGAATGATATTAGATTTTACTTAAGTTTTGCATTCATTTTTTTTTTTTTTGTTTAGGTTAGTTTTAGACTTTTTTGTCTAAAGTTAGGTTTTATTGATTTGCAAGGACTTTGGACAGCCAAGGCATTCGACACAGTGAGCGACGTGTTGGTGAGAGTAATCCATGTGGTGAAGGAGATGATTCAACCTTGTGGAGTGCTTTGACCTGCACGAATTTCATAATGGATGACAAGCAACATGCATAGCAACAACTACGTGACAAAAAAAAAACCCACATACTGGATGTGGACTTCGTCCCCTGGGGAAATTCGAACATGGTAATGGGGACGTGGAGATGTTTTCAACACCAATTGGCGGTCATAATTTAGGTGATAAATCCTGAGCATGGGCTAGAGAAAATACGTAGACATCGACCAAGACCAAAAGACGCTTGCATGGCAAACGCAAGGACATGGCTGCTAGATGCTTGACGTTGAAGTGGACCCCACCATTGAGGATGTGTAGCAGAATTTCATTGGCTATGATAGGTCGACGGGTTTCAATCCATGTTGGCAATGAGGGGTGGACGGTCGGATGGTTGTGAAGCATGCTATAGGCTATGTCGTTGAAGTTCTTGAGATTGTACAATCAGGTTGGAGGAGCACTATGCAAAGGTTCACGACAATGATGCACAAGTTATTTACAGGCCACTAATTAGAAATAACTCAACACCAGGAGAGGTCTAGGTGAAAATAAGCTGAGTTAAAAGTTTAATAGGGTTTAACCACACGATGAAGGTCAAAAATGGCATCGATTATGAGCACAATGCTCATGTTCTTTGCGTCGCTCAAAAATAAAGAATGCTAGCATGGAGGATGACTTGACAAGGAAGTGTGACAAGGATTTAACCATGAAGGTAGTAGAGGAAGCCATCAGTGTCAACAAATCAGAGGATTCGATGGCATAGTGATGAACAAAATAGTGAGAATGAAGATATGGCAAACTTGGAGGACATAGGACCAAGGGTTTTAGACAACTTTCTTTATCGACAGTGGACGATAGTATTGAACCTACAATTTACCGTTATTTCTCACACAAATATAGTGAGAAATAACGATAAACAAAACTTGGGTGAACGAATCTCCAGTGTGGACAGACTACATGTTGCCAGAAAATGTGGCAGTTAATGACATTAAGCAGCGGCTTTGACGGATCAATGCATATGACTTTTCCCATGTGGTAGGGATGGCATTAGCTCAACATGGTGTATACACGATAGAGTTTCATGAATAATTTAAAGGAAAGTGTCTCCATAAAGTGTTGTGGTTATATCATGAATGATAAGGTGGGGGTCACCATTATACGATAACATTCACCTGGCATCACGACGTGGCGATGGTGTGCTTGGCGACAGCAGCAAGACGAGCAACAACATAGACACGAGATCAATTATGTTTTAGAATATGCAAATCCTTGTTATGATTTACAGGGTACGCATATCATGAATGTTTTAATTTCACCTACATTGGCATCGGTGAGCATTAGTGTGGTAGGCAAAAAAGGCTTTATATCACGATAAAATGGCAATAGTAGAAAGTTATAACCATTACACCTTGGGTTGACAGAGATGAAACGGTCACAAAGAATTCGGTGTCTGATAGATGCAACATGTGGTATGTAAGTGAAAATAGAGGTTGGTTTTGCATAATAAACCCAAAGTACTTGTTCAAATTACCTTTATGTGCATTATATTAGGTAGATATGGCTTTATTGAAGAAAATAAAAGTGAAACAGAATGCAAGCTCAGGACATCGAAAATAGAATGTGGTTTACCTTCCATGGGAATGAAACGCTTCAAGGGGAAACATTGGAAAATGAAATGAAACTGAATGGAGGAATTTGAAATAGAAAAGACGTAAATAGACATATTGAAAAAATGAAAAGAAGTGGAAATGAAAAGTTGTGTGAAAATATTAAATTTGTTATTGAAAGAGAAAATCAGGGCTGGTTCTTTTTGGAAAGGGCCACATTGCTACTAAAAAATATGTAAAAAGCGAGATGTTTTTAATACAAAATATGCCAGAAATTTACATTTAATTAGCAAGAAAGGAGGAGTTTTATTTTGCATGCCTGTTATAATTGCTTATTTTTCCCTTTTCATGTTTTAGGCTTATAGAGGGTGTTGAATGCATTTTTTAATGGTTGCACCAATGAAGGTTTAAAACATGAAATTTATTCATTTTTTTCCCTTAGAAGCTCGCACCTAGGTTATTTTGAGTTGTGCAAATGCAGATTCGGTAAACTAGGTTGCATGCAAGATTTTCTCACATCTTCGGTTTTGCAGGAATTGGGGGGCAAAATACTGGCGGTACTTTGCATGTTTACATTTTCAGCATTTAAATTTATTTTCAGATTTTATTTTTTGTTTTCTAAACTTTTATTTTGTAGATTTTTTTTTAATTTTCAGGCATTAAAAAAAAAATAAAATGATAAAAATAATTACATGGGTGTGAAGAATGATCTTCAATATTTCATACGCAACAGATTCGGACTCATTCCGAGGCCATTTTGATTTTATAAATATTTTTGAAAACTGATGTTTTTAAGGGTTTTTATAATTTCGGAAATTTATTTTTTTTCATTTTGGAGGCAAATCAGATTTTTTCAGCTTCATATTTTCATTTGCAAGCATAAGATGACCTTTCCTTCATGAAAATTTCAATTTCATTGAAGGGGGTTAATTTTATGGCATTTCATAAGCTATCATTTTCGGAGCAATAAATGCACCTTTCTTCATGAAAATTCTGATTTCATTGAAGAGGGGTAATTTATCATTACATCAAAGGTCTTGGTTTTAAAGCATGAAATTATTTCTTCTTAATGAAAATTAATTTCATTAAAGAGGGATAATTCATCATGACATTATGAGGCTATTATTTTCAAGCAATAAATTGGTGTCTCTTTATGAAAATTAATTTCATCAAAGAGGAACAATTTATCAATTATATCAAAGGCTTTCTTTATCTTCATGATAGAAGCTACATTTAATGGATCTTTTCATCATTTTAAATTCACTTTCATAGATAGATTTAATCTTCTATTTCATGCTTTAAAGTAGGATTTAATGCAAGATAAAACTTGTTTAAAATCTACTTAATAAAGGAAGATAAAATCTACCTTAAAATCATTCAAGATAAAAGGAATTAAGGCACTACATCGTGGTCATATGAGGGCCAATTCACATTTATTTTGCTTTAAGTTTTATGAACAATCATTAATATAGCATGGTAAAATGAACCAACACATGCCCCTTGTTAACAATTACTTGCAATCACTAAGGTGTTCCTAGCATTTCATTGATATTTTTATTGAGATTACTAATACACATGTGCAAATGCTAATATAGCGGAGACCTTGGAGAAGTTGTTTTGTTTTAACTTCTTTGCAAGAGAGGGTTTTGGGATCAAAATCCTAAGGGAGAGTGTAATTTCACAATTGGGTAAAATTACCACTCAACATTTTGGCGCTAGAAGGAGGGCATGAATTGGTATTCATTGATCTAACGCTTTTGGATTGTTCATACAGGAAAGAATGTGATTTGGTATAATCATAAGGTTGTGAATTGCTAAATATTTCAAGTTCATTTGATTAGCATCTTTGGCCTCTTTAGCACTCAACACTTTGGGAGCTAAGAGGGTCTTGAATTGATTTATTTTATTACTATTTAGATGCTAAATTGTTCATGTTACTTGAAAGATTTATTCAAAGACATTGGTCTTGACTAATGAGATTTTGTTGATCACTTTCATTGATTCTAACATTCTCTATTTGATGATGTGTTAATACTAACCTTTTGGCAAATTTGAGAATGTTCTTTCATGTCATGGTTTAATTGATGCATATCTTTTGGGATGATACTAACATGATGATCTTTATGATTTACTCATTTGAAAATTGTTAGTCATTTTATGCTTCTTTGCAAGATATTTTTATTTGACTAACAAATTTGGTTCTAAAATTATTCTTTGAGTTTCACTAATGGTGACATGTGATGTAAGAGCTGAAATGGTATCTTTAAGAGAAAGAATGGTATCTATGTTAGGGGATCATTATAAGTGTTTTCCTATGCCTGGAACACCCCATCAAATTCTTGAAATGTTATTGGAGTTTCTATGATAGTTTAATCAAGAGGTGACATTAGGATACTTACAAAAATTGCATGTCTACAAGAGCACATTATTTCAATGCCAAATTTTCTATGAGGATGTTGCTTGTAGGTTATTCTCATACATTTTGGATGACAAACCATTCTTTTGGTATGGCCAATTACCCATGGAGGTTAGGACTTCTTGGATCCGATTAGAAGCAGCATATATTTATCATTTTGGTAATCAAGTTGACTTAGATATGTTGCAAAATTAGTTTACCTCTATTCGTAAAGAGCCTAATGAATCCATGAGTCAATTCAATGAGAGGTTTCATGAGTTGCACTCTCAAATGTGGGAAAATTTTAACACAACAGAAGAGGAAGCTATTCAAGTATACATGGGAGCCATACACCCCGTACTTGCTACATATTTAAGGAAAAATTTTGATGACCCATCTCTAGATACAATCTATGAGGTCCTAGAAAAGGTAGAACAATGGTGTGATTCGAAAGTGGAAGAAGAGGCACAACATGTTCCCATGAGAGATTGTCCTTATAGAGTTATTGATGCCAACCTACACCAACCATCTAATATAGCACCCTCCACTCCAATGATACCTAAGGTGAATGATCAAGGGGATGAATTTGAATGTCCAAATGTTATAACCACCTTAGATATAGTCCAAGAGGAGGTGCAAGTTGCCAAGCCAACATCCACTAATGAGGATTGTGTAGAGATGGGTTCATTTCTAGAAGTGCATGAGTATTCAGATAATGGAGGTGTCCTAAATCTAATTAGTTTTGAGATATGTGATAGGATAAAACCTACCATAGAATTGAATAAAGTGGTTGAAAGTGAAATTGAAAGAGAATCAATAAATGAATTTGAAGATATAATAGAATTTCACCACTGGTTCTTGGAAGACACTTTATATGAGATTGTTGAAACTGATGATCAAGAAGATCCTCACCCTCCAAATTGTGATGAAATTGAATCATGGGTTACAAATGTGGATTGTGATAGCCTTGCAAACTTGAATACAAAGAGTAGCCCACTTTTGGAAATTATTGAACCATCTAAGGAAGGTGAAGGTGAATTTGATGAGAAACACATTGATGAATTGGAAGATGTTGAAGAAGTAGTTGAGCATCACCACTTGATTTTGGAAGATGATTACTATGATTCTTGGAAGAAGTGGGAAGAATACACTCACTCCAAACCTTCTAATGAAACTTTTGTGTCAATTGATATGCAGGATAATACAATTGCTTTCTCGCATGAGGATATTACAAGTCCTATACAATTTGAGAATGTTTTGGAAGAAGGATTGGAATCTCATCAAGTGTTGGAGAATGATAATGATTCTACTACCGAGGAAAAAGAAGAAAAAGAATTGATAGATGAATCAAAATATCATGTCACAAATGCCATAGAGTTTCATCCCACGAATTTGGATGACAATTTTTACAATGGTTGGGGAAGATATGAAGATGTGTTATTTTCTCACACCCCTATTGATGAAACTTCTATTCCACTTGATATGCAGGATGTTGAAACTTCTACTTCACATGAAGATCTTACATTTGCAAGAATAGAGAAGGTTACAAAATTAGATCATGTTGAATATAAATTCATTGAAAATTTTGTTGAAATAGAAAGGGAAGAAATGGTAAAAGTTTCTTATGACTCATCTATTTTGGATGAGGAAGAGGTAAAATCTGCTCTTTCATTTCGGGATATTGAAAATTTGGATACAAATTCACATGATTGTTTTGAGGATTCAAATGAAGAGATACCATGGATAGTGAACAAGGAGTTGGAACCAAATGACAAAGAAGTGGATCTATTTGAAGCAACTCAAGGGATTGATCATGAAGATGGGTTACTTGACACACACTTTGACCAACAAGATGTAATGTTTGAAAAGGATGGACATGTTTTTAATTGGGTGCCTAATTTTGGTATGTTTGATGAACAGGTAATCAATGAAGAAGATAAAGACCATGAGGTAAAAGAAGGAATTGCAAATCCTCACCAAGCTTTGGTAAATGAAAATGTGCAAAAGGTAAAATCTAACCTTTTGTGTCCAAACATCCAAGCTTCAGGTGAAGATTTGTATAATCACTCATTGGATTCAAATGATATTTATGATGAAATGCCATTGAAGGTGAATGAAGAACAAGGATTGATTTCTACTCACACCTTTAATAAGATTACTTTGATGAATGAAAAAGAAGTTGATGCACTTGAATTGTTAAATCAAATTCATCAACAACTGATAATGGAATCTAGGATAAAAACTTATAATGATCCTCATTTAGTAGATATCCTAGATGCTTGCAAATTTTTGCATAAATTTGATTGGCCTAAAAAAATGAATAATGAATTGGCTTTAAAAATTTTTAGAAATAGGCTCTTGTTTGCAAAATCTCATGTTTGAAAAAGAAAGCCTAATTCTAAATCATGAATTGAGTTGTGAAATTGACATCTTAAGGAATAGACAAGAAAGAATTGAAAATCAAATGTTGTCTAATCAATTTAATGATTTGAAGCTCACCTATGGGATCATTAATGGAACTAAATCAAATTGGTGGGGTGAGCGAGGCAAGATGAATATTGTTGTATTGTTTGGCATAATCTTGTCTTTGTTGGATTTCTATAAATCTTGGCTTGCATATCATGTTATATGTCTTTTGAAATGTGCTAGTCATGTTTGGGATCCAGGGAAGTGATAGTTCAAGCTTTGCACCATCTTGTACCATATTGTACATTTGTATATAGTTTTGGTTTGTGTTTTGAGTTTTGTGTTTTGGGTTGTTCCCTTGTTTTGAGGTGATGTTTCGTGGTCGCTAACTTATGGTCTCTGGCTCACTTTTGAAGCTCCTTTATTTAATAGGTTGGAGTACCTGATCTAAAAACTGATGAACCCGAGAAAATGGGGATGAGTTATTTGGTGATCATGCTCATATTTTGGGACTAAAATGGTGGAAAGTGGAACAATGAAAGATTAGCCAAAGCTCCACATGGAACTCACACACATTAAATGGTGTTTCTGGAATTAGGAAGGATGAAGTTATCTTGATCTGCAACCCTAGGCAAAAATCTAAAATGCTTCACTTGTAGGCTGCCTTACCCTAGTGATGCTTGAAGCTTTGCAAGGTTGTTCTTTTGAAAAGGAAAAATTTTATATATGAAAAAAAGAGAAAAAAAGAGAGAAAAAAGAGAGAACGAGCATTGAAAAGCTTGATCAAATCAGTCACAAGATCTAGATAAACTCTACCGGGGCTATGGACGCCTGATCGGTAGTAGGGCTCTATCTAGATATAGCTCGGGTAAAAGGAAAGGCTTTGCAAAGCATTGAGCAGACACAAGGGTGAGTTAGATAAACCTCACCGGGGCTATAGATGCCTGACTGGCAGTGGGGCTCTATCTATAGCCATTTCGTTATGAGCGATACTTCATAGCCTAATGCAGAAAGGGATGATGGAATCTGGAGGATTTTTAGAAATGCAAGAATGAATCACTTTTGCACACACTGAGAAAAAGGTAGATGGATTAGTTGTTTTTATTTTAAAGTTGTTTACCCCCACCTTCTTGGGACATTGCTAAATAATTTGTGTTTCACTGATCTTGTGTGTGTTCTCATTTTAGGTTGGGTTCTTTACCCAAAATGCTCAGGAGCATTTCCTAGCAGAGTCACCATTTGTTGTGGTTGCTCCACAACTTGCCCCAAAATTGGGGACCCACCTTTTATTTTGGTATTTGGGTGTTTGATAGTTTTTGCAGTTTTATTTTTAATGATATTTTTATCATCAATTTATTGTCGATGAAATGTTTATCATCAGTTTATTGTCGATGATCATTTTTGTCAAGTTTTACTATCAAAATGTTGTGGTTAAAATTTTGGGTTTTTTTTTATGTGTATGTTTGAAATAATAAAAATCAAATATGTATATATTTGAAAAAAAAAAAACAAAAAGCTTAGTAAAATAAAAAATCAAAATAAAAAGAAGATATAAATATATATATTTATATGTATATTTGTAATAAAAATAATAAAATAATATACTATTATTATTACATATTTGATATATATAATAATAGTAATAAACAAAAAAAAATAAAACCTTAGTTATATATGTATTTACATATATAATGAAGGTAAGGTTTTTCGTTCATCGTAGCACATTTTAATTTAGGCACCTATATTATAGATTTAGGATGATATTAGGTTTTACTTAAGTTTTGCATTCGTTTCTTTTAATTTTGTTTAGGTTAGTTTTTGACTTTTTGGTCTAAAGTTGGGTTTTATTGATTTGCAGGGACTCTGGACTACCAAGGCATTCGACACAGTGAGCGACGTGTTGGTGAGAGTAATCCATGTGGTGAAGGAGATGATTAAACCTCATGGAGCACTTTGACCTACATGGATTTCATAATGGATGACAAGCAACATGCATAGCGATAGCTACTTGACCAGATAACAATCCATGTGTCGGATGTGGACTTTGTACCCTGGTAAAATTAAAACACGATAATGGGGATGTGGAGATGTTTTCAATACCAATTGGTGGTCATATTTTGAGTGATAACTCCCAAGCATGGGCTAGAGTGAATACATAGACATCGACCGAGACCAAACGACACTCGCATGGCAAATGCAAGGACATGGCCATCGAATGCTTGATGTTGAAGTAGACCCCACCATTAAGGATGCATAGTAGAATTTCGTTGGCTATGAGAGGTTGATGGGTTTCAATCCATATTGGTAGCGTGAGGTGGATGATCGAACTTTGTGAAGCATGCTCAGGGTAATGACACGAATCACGAAGGAATATTGTTATCAGGACATCGTTGAAGTTCTTGAGAGTGTAAAATCAGGCCAAAGTAGCACTACACAAAAGGTCATGGTGATGATGCATAGGTTATTTATAGGCCGTCAATTGGGAATAACTTAATGCTGAGAGAGGTATGACCAAAACAAAGCCAATTTAAAATTTTAATAGGGTTTAACCACACAACGAAGGTCAAAAATGGTGTTTATTATGAGCATTATGCTCACATTCTTTGCACCACTTGAAAACAAAGAATGCCAACATTGAGGATGACTCAGCGAGGAAGTATGATGAGGATTTAACCATGGAGGTAGCAGAGGAAGCCACCAGCATTGATGAATTAGAGGACTCGATGTCACAGTGATGAACAAAATAGTGAGTAAGAAGATATAGCAAAATTGGAGGACATAGGACCAAGGGTTTTAGATAGCTTCCTTTACTGATAGTGGACGATAGTATTGGACCTGCATTTCACTACCATTTCTCATGCAAATACATTAGAGACCCCGAGCGAATAAATCTCTAGTGTGGACAGACTACATGTAACCGAAAAACATGGCAGTTAATGACATTAAGCAGTGGCTCTGAAGGATCAATACAAATGACTTTTCCCATGTGATAGGGATGACATTAGCTCAACATGGTATATACATGATAGAGTTTCATGAATAATTTAAATGAAAGTGTCTCCATAAAGCACAATGGCTATATCATGAATGATAAGGTGGGGGTCACCATTAGACGACAACATTCACCCGGCATCATGACTTGGCGATGGTGTGCTTGACGAAGAGAGCGAGATGAACAACAACACAGACACAGGGTCAATTATGTTTTAGAATATGCAAATCCTCATCATTATTTACAGGGTATACATGTCATGAATGTTTTAATTTCACTGATATTTGCATCAGTGAGCATTAGTGTGGTAGGCAACAATGGCTCTATATCACGATAAAATGGCAATAGTAGAATTTTATAACCGTTACACCTTGGGTTGCCAGAGATGAAACGGTCACAAAGAATTGGGTGTCATATATATGCAACACGCGGGATGTAAGTGAGCATAGAGGTCGATTTTACATAATAAGGAAAAAGTATTGTTCAAATTACCTTTATGTGCATTATATTAGGTAGATGTGGCTTTATTGAAGAAAATAAAAGGGAAACTGAACGCAAGATCAGGACATCAAAAAGAGAATGTGGTTTACCTTTCGTGAGAATGAAATGCTTCAAGAAGAAACGTTGGAAAATGAACTGAAACTGAATGGAGGAATTTGAAACAGGAAAGGTGTAAATAGACACATTGGAAAAATGAAAAAAGTGGAAATGAAAAGTTATGTGAAAATATTAAAAAGATCATTGAAACAGAAAAGTAAGGCTGGTTCTTTTTGGAAAGGGCCACATTGCTGCTGAAGTAGATGTAAAAACAAATATTTTTTTTAATACAAAATATGCCAGAAATTTGCATCTAATTGGTAAGATAGGAGGAATTTTATTGTTGCATGCATGTTATAATTGCCTATTTTTCCATTTTCATGTTCTAGGTTTATAAAGGGTGTTGAATGCATTTTTAAATGGTTGCAAAAATGAAGGTTTAAAACATGAAATTTATTCATTTTTTCCCTTAGAACCTTACACCTAGGTTATTTTGAGTTGTGCAAATGCAGATTCGCTAAACTAGGTTGCAGGATTGGAGGGTAAAATACTCGAAACACTTTGAATGTTTACGTTTTCAGGAATTAAATTTATTTTCAATTTTATATTTTGTTTTCTAAACTTTTATTTTGCATATTTATTTTAATTTTTAGGCATTAAAATAAAAATCGAAAAAAAAATAAAATGATAAAAATAATTACATGGAGCCCTAGAATGAACTTCAATATTTCATACGCAACAGATTCAGACTCATTCCGAGGCCATTTTGATTTTATAAATATTTTTGAAAACTATTATTTTTAAGGGTTTTTATAATTTCATAAATTCATATTTGTTTAATTTTGAATCCAAATCAGATTTTTTCAATTTAATAATTTATTTGCAAGCATAATATGGCCTTTCCTTTATGAAAATTTCAATTTCATTAAAGGGGGGTTTATTTTATGGTATTTCAAAAGCTATCATTTTTGAAGCAATAAATGCACCTTTCTTCATGAAAATTTTGATTTCATTGAAGAGGGATAATTTATCATTACATCAAGGGTCTTGGTTTTAAAGCATGAAATTATTTATTCTTAATGAAATTAATTTTATTAAAGAGGGATAATTCATCATGACATTATGTGGCTATTATATCCAAGCAATAAATTGGTATCTATTTATGAAAATTAATTTCATTAAAAACGAACAATTTATCAATTACATAAAATGCTTTCTTCATCTTCATGATAGAAGCTAAATTTAATGGATCTTTTCATCGTTTTAAATTCACTTTCATATATATATATGATCTTATATTTCATGTTTCAAAGTAGTATTTAATGCAAAATAAAACTTGTTTAAAATATACTTAATAAAGGAAGATAAAATCTACCCTAAAACATAAAATATAAAAAGAACTAAGGTTTACATCGTGGTCATATTAGGACCAATTCACATTCATTTTTCTTTAAGTTTTATGAACTGTCATTAATATAGCATGGTAAAATGAACCAATACATGCCTCTTGTTAACAATTACTTGCAATCACTAAGGTGTTCCTAGCATTTCATTGATATTTTTATTGATATTACTAATACACATGTGCAAATGCTAATATAGTGGAGACCTTGGAGAATTTGTTTTGTTTTAACTTCTTTGCAAGAGAGGGTTTTGGGATAAAAATACTAAGGGAGAGTGTAATTTCACAATTAGGTAAAATTAAAACTCAACACTTCTCTAAAGCAAGCGGCAAGAATATCGATAAGTACATAAATCTTGTTGAGGGTCCTCTTTATCCTTGAATTTATCAAATTGAGGCATCTCATAATTTCGAGGGTATTTATTAAGGATCATGAATGGGTGGATAGGGTCATTATAGATTTGACTGTAGGTTAGTTTTCGTGGCCTGTCTCCACTAGTACGCAACTCAAGAACCTTGAGCTTTTCCCTCATGATTTGCATTTTGATGGAAGGTGTGGATGATGTAGATATTGAAAGAGAAACTTGTCTCTGAGGTGGTTCCTAAAATGAGTAGTTATAAACACCTTTAGAATGATGCATGAATTATGGAAAGAGATATCCAGTGGGTGACATGTATGTGGTGAATGATATGCAATTTTTTTGTGATGATGCAGAAGAAGCTTGTTGTTGTTGTTGAAGATGTTGTAACAATTTATGTTCTTGTTATTGTTTCTACTATTGTAGCTATTGTTGTTATTTTTGATGTAGAAAATTTTTCTAAAGTTTTTATGGGTCAAGTTGCTCTTGCTGGAATAGGTGATGGTCTAATAAGTTTGTATGAGGTTGTTTTTGGTGAAGTGATTATTGAGATGATGAAGTTGGAGTAGACATATTGATATTGTGAAGAGTAAGTGGTTGTGATTGAAATGGGGCCTGTGTATATTATCAACAAAATTATAAATGGAGGGTCAATATGGATGTTGAGCATAGTCTTTCTTAACTTGTTGAACAGGTGATTATACTGACCCTTGTTGATAAGTGGAAGACCACTCATACTAGGATGTAAGCATGGGATGGGAAGAAAATATGGTAGGTAAAGTGAAAGTACATGTAGAAGGTGATGGGAGGAAGGTAGGTGGTTTCTCACCTGACATATAAATGGCATTTTAAAATAGCAATATAGGTGAAATTATGGAAGGATTTACCTATGAAGATGTCGGTGGGTAATGCTAAAACATCTGTGTAGATGGTTACATTAGCGAAGAAGTTGTATGGGGATTTTGAGGACCTTGTGAACTTTCTAAATGTGTGGGCACCTAGGTAGTCTCATTAGTAGAAAAGAATTATGTATGGACATGGGATAATTCTTGAAGTGGGATGTGAGAAGAAGACTGACCAAGGTTAATAAAATCTACTTCAAGAAGTAGGTTAGTGGTGTATGATGAAGTAGGTAGTGTTGATGACATGTATATAGAAGGTGGTTGTTAAAGGAGATTAATCAGGAGGCTTGAAATGGTGACTATAGAGTATTAAAAAGGTACAATAGATCGAGAAACCTCTTGAGTATTAAGTAGAGTGGTGGTAGCAAAGACTATGGATACCATTTGAGTGAGGTACTGGGCATCTACATAACTAGGTAGGATATTTTACCTACCATATAATAGATGTTGTGATGATTGTTGGAGAAATGGATGAGGAGAATGAGTGGAGGTTGGAAAAAAATCCTCATGAAAGGTGACTTTAGGCTAAAATTCACTAGGTAAAAATATATGACGCCAAGGAAGTCTATTGGTTTGCATGTCAACTCAATAGAAGATGAGGAAGATAAAGTATAAAACAAATCTAACCTATATCAAGGATGAAATTTAGTTCAGAGGATTGAGTGTGTGTCAACTGAGACTCACCTTAAGAGTGGGGTTCAAAATTTGGAGGAATTATGGTGTTAAGTTCTATTAGGGATATCTAAAATTAAGAAGCATTAGTATGAGTAGACTCCATTGAAAGGTGAGTTTACTCTCAATATTGACTATGAGTAATCACCATCATTTATGGGGATGAGAGTAGGCTGAAAATATTAGTTTTATCAAATATGAGGTGAAAGAATAATCAGAATAATGTTCTATTAGTAAATATACCTTTATATAAGAAATGGGTTTTGGTCATAGGATAGGGTGCAACTGTTCTAGTTTGTAGGGTACCGTACAACATTTTTTAAATTGATGACAAAAATAGAAAAGTCCTTAACCTAGATTTAAAAAAAAATTAAGTCTATTTTTGTGGGTACTGAAACTTGTTTTCAAGTTTTTTATAATAGAATTCAAGTCATACAACAAATAACAAGCATGAACAACAATTTTTTTGTAAAAGTGTGTTTTGATGTTAGAATAACCCTAAAACTAAAATGAAATAGGGTGTGGTGGGTGTATTCTAAAAGAAGGTGTGTTTGTGGATAATATCCTATTATGTACAAAGGAACACAAGGTCTAATTGTATACAAATGAGCAAATGGCTTTGAGGGTATTTGTGAAGGGTCATGGATGGGTGGATAGGATCATTGTATATTTGATTGTAGATCAATTTTTGTGGCTCATATCCACTAGTACGCAACTCAAGAGCCTTGAGTTTTTTCCTCATGCTCTGCCTTTCAATGGGAGGTGTGGATGATGTAGATATGGAGGAAGAAACTTGTCTCCCGGGTGGTTGCTAAAATGAGTACTTATGAACACATTTATAATGATGTAAAAATGGTGGCAAGAGATATTCAGTGGGTGGAAACTACATGATGAATGATATGAGATTTTGTTGTGATGATGCAGAAGAAGCTTGTTGTTGTTTTTGAAGATGTTGCAACAATTGATGTTTTTGTTATTGTTACTACTAGTGTAGCTATTGTTGTTTTTGTTATTGATGTAGCAAATTTTACTAAAGTTGTTATGGATCAAGTTACTCTTGATGGAATAGGTGACGGTCTAATAAGTTTGTATGAGGTTGTTTTTGGTGAAGTGATTGTTGAGATGATGAAATTGGAGGGGGTAGATTGATATTGTGAAGAGTAAGTGGTTGTGACTGAAATGGTACCTATGGATATTGTCAACCAAATCATAGATGGGGGGCCAATATGGATGTTGAGCATAGTCTTGATTGACCTGTTGAACAGGTTATTATACTGATGCTTGTTGATAAGTGGGAGACTGCTCATACTAGGATGTAAACGTGCGATGAGAAGAAAATATGATAGGTAAAGTGAAATTCCATGTAGGAGGTGATGGGAGGAAGGTAGGTGGTTTATCACCTAACATAGAAAAGGTATTTTAAAATAGCAATATAGGTGAAATTATGGAAGGATTTACTTGCAAAAATGTCAGGAGGTAATGCTGAAACATCTGTGTAGATGGCTACATTGGGGAATAAGTTATAGGGGGATTTTGAGGACCTTGTAAACTTTATGAAGGTGCGGGAACATGGGTAGTGTCATTAGTAGAAAAAATTTGTGTATGGACATGTGATACTTATTGAAGTGGGATGTGAGAAGAAGACTGACCAAGGTTAAGAGAATATACTTTGAAAAGTGGGTTAGTGGAGTATGATGAAGTAGGTAGTGTTTATGACATGGAGCTATAAGGCGGTTGTAAAAGGGGATTAATAAGGAGGCCTAAAATGCTGAATATAGAGTATGAAAAAGGTACACTTAATGGGAAAACCTCTTGAGTATTAAGTAGAGTGTGGGTAGAAAATACTGTGACTACCATTTGAGTGAGGGATTGGGCATCTACGTAAGTAGGTAGGAGATTTTCCCTACCATATAATATATGTTGTGATGATTTTTGGAGAAATGGATGAGGAGAATGAGTGGAGGATGAAAAGAAATCCTCGTAGAAGGTGACTTCAGGCTAAAAGTCACTAGGTACAAAATAAATGATTCCAAGGAAGTTTGTTGGTTCACATGTCAACTCGATAGAATATGAGGAAGATAAAGTGTCAAAAAAAGTCTAACCTATGTCAAGGATGACATTAAGTGGAGAGGATGAAGTGTGTCAACTGAGACTCACCTCGAGAGTGGGGTCCAGTATTGGGTGCAATGATGGTGTCATGTTTTATTGGCGATGTTTAAAATTAAAAAAGCATTAGCACGAGTAGCCTCCATTGCAAGGTGAGATTACTCTCAAGATTGGCTACGAGTAATCACCTTCATTAATGGGGGTGAGAGTAGACTAAAAATATTAGTTTTGTCAAATCTAAGGTGAAAGAAGAATAAGAATAATGTTCTATCAGTAACTATACCTTTCTATAAGAGATAAGTTTGGGTCATAGGATAGGGTGCAACTATTATAGGTCGTAGGGTACCATATGATGTTTTTGAATTTGATGAAAAAAATAAAATATTCCTGAACCTAGATTTAAAAAAGTTTTAAGTCTATTTTTGTGGGTAGTGAAACCTGTTTTCAAGTGTTTTATAATAGAAATCAAATCATATAACAAAAAACAAGCATGAACAACTAAAATTTTGCAAAAGTGTGTTCTAATGTTGGAATAACCCTAAAACTAAAATGAAATAGGGTGTGGTGGGTGTATTCTAAAAGAAGGTGTGTTTGTGGACAATATCCTATTATGCCCAAAGGCACACAAGAGGTAATTGTATACAAATGAGATAATGGCATATAATGGAGGTAATGGCTCAAGGTATAACCTAATAAAGTAATAACCCATGAAGAATCTACATTTTCTAATGTTCTACTATCAACATAGTCATGCTTTCACTTAACCCTTTCGCTTAACCCTAAAACTAAAATGAAATAGGGTGTGGTGGGTGTATTCTAAAAGAAGGTTTTTAGTGGATAATATCCTATTATGTACAATGGAACGCAAGGTCTAATTGTATACAAATGAGCAAATGGCTTTGAGGGTATTTGTGAAGGGTAGTGGATGGGTGGATAGGGTCATTGTATATTAGACTGTAGATCAATTTTTGTGGCTCATATCCACTAGTACACAACTCGAGAGCCTTGAGTTTTTTCCTCATGATCTGCCTTTCGATGGGAGGTGTGGATGATGTAGATATGGAGGAAGAAACTTGTCTCTCGGGTGGTTTCTAAAATGAGTAGTTATGAACACCTTTAGAATGATGTAAAAATTGTGGCAAGAGATATTCAGTGGGTGGCAACTACATGATGAATGATATGAGATTTGGTTGTGATGATGCATAAGAAGCTTGTTGTTGTTTTTGAAGAGGTTGCAACAATTGATGTTGTTGTTATTGTTACTACTAGTGTAGCTATTGTTGTTTTTGTTATTGATGTAGCAAATTTTACTAAAGTTGTTATGGATCAAGTTACTCTTGATGGAATAGGTGTTGGTCTAATGAGTGTGTATGAGGTTGTTTTTGGTGAAGTGGTTGTTGAGATGATGAAGTTGGAGGGGGTAGATTGATATTGTGAAGAGTAGGTGGTTGTGATTGAAATGGTACCTATGGATATTGTCAACCAAATCATAGATGGGAGGGCAATATGGATGTTGAGCATAGTCTTGATTGACCTATTGAATAGGTGCTTGTACTGATGCTTGTTGATAAGTGGGAGACTGCTCATACTAGGATGTAAACATGCGATGAGAAGAAAATATGATAGGTAAAGTGAAATTCCCTGTAGGAGGTGATGGGAGGAAGGTAGGTGGTTTATCACCTGACATAGAAAAGACATTTTAAAATAGCAATATAGGTGAAATTATGGAAGGATTTACTTGCAAAAATGTCGGGAGGTAATGCTAAAACATCTGTGTAGATGGATACATTGGGGAATAAGTTATAGGGGGATTTTGAGGACCTTGTAAACTTTATGAAGGTGCGGGAACATGGGTAGTGTCATTAGTAGAAAACAATTGTGTATGGACATGTGATACTTATTGAAGTGAGATGTGAGAAGAAGACTGACCAAGGTTAAGAGAATATACTTTGAAAAGTGGGTTAGTGGAGTATGATGAAGTAGGCAGTGTTTATGAAATGGAGCTAGAAGGTGGTTGTAAAAGGGGATTAATAAGGAGGCCTAAAATGCTGACTATAGAGTATGAAAAAGGTACAATTAATGGGAAAACCTCTTGAGTATTAAGTAGAGTGCGGGTAGAAAATATTATGACTACCATTTGAGCGAGGGATTGGGCATCTACATAAGTAGGTAGGAGATTTTCCCTACCATATAATATATGTTGTGATGATTGTTGGAGAAATGGATGAGGAGAATGAGTGGAGGATGAAAAGAAATCCTCGTAGAAGGTGACTTCAGGTTAAAAGTCACTAGGTACAAAATAAATGATTCCAAGGAAGTTTTTTGGTTCACATGTCAACTCGATAGAATATGAGGAAGATAAAGTGTCAAACAAAGTCTAACCTATGTCAAGGATGACATTAAGTGGAGAGGATGAAGTGTGTCAACTGAGACTCACCTCGAGAGTGGGGTCCAGTATTGGGTGCAATGATGATGTCATGTTTTATTGGTGATGTCTAAAATTAAAAAAGCATTAGCATGAGTAGCCTCCATTGCAAGGTGATATTACTCTCAAGATTGGCTACGAGTAATCACCATAATTAATGGGGTGAGATTAGACTAAAAATATTATTTTTGTCAAATCTAATGTGAAAGAAGAATAATAATAATGTTCTATAAGTAACTATACCTTTCTATAAGAGATAAGTTTGGGTCATAGGATAGGGTGCAACTATTATAGGTCATAGGGTACCATATGATGTTTTTGAATTTGATGAAAAAATAAAATATTCCTGAACCTAATTTTAAAAAAATTTCAAGTCTATTTTTGTGGGTAGTGAAACCTGTTTTCAAGTGTTTTATAATATAAATCAAATCATATAACAAAAAACAATCATGAACAACTAAATATTTGCAAAAGTGTGTTCTAATGTTGGAATAACCTTAAAACTAAAATGAAATAGGGTGTTGTGGGTGTATTCTTAAAGAAGGTGTGTTAGTGGACAATATCCTATTATGTACAAAGGAACACAAGTGGTAATTGTATACAAATGAGCTAATGGCATATAATGGAGGTAATGGCTCAAGGTATAACCTAATAAAGTAATAACCCATGAAGAATCTACATTTTCTAATGTTTTGCTATCAACACAATCGTGCTTTCGCTTAACCCTCATGTTTAATATGTGAACAAGAATGACAACTACATCCATTAAGTATTTGAATAGCTCTATGGTAAATATATTTGCTAATACTTCCTGCTCTGAGGGTCTCTCAAGATAAGGGGATTTTTTGGTGATGAAGTCTATAAAATCACTCGTGGGGGATACTATGGTTTGTAGGTGGTGAGCTGGTGGAAGGATATGAAAGCCAACATCACCAGTCTTGATTTGGGATTGATGATGAAATCCAATATTTCCACCATTAAAAGAAATGTGAAGTGTGTGCTCTACTTTAACAAAGTGATAAATGCTTTAAAAGTAAGCTAAACTAAACAACAAATCTCCTTTTTTAAAGTAAAATACCTTTTGAAAATGAAGAGAGATGTAAATAAAAACTATGCACAATGCATTTTGTAAAACCCAAAAAGCTACGATGTAAGATTTTCCAATATGCACAAAATGAGAGACCACACGTATTCATAGAATATGATCAAAATGATTTGCAATCCTTCTCTAAGTAATTCCCAACTTCTTGCAAGAAAGACTAAAATAATTTTAATATTTTTGGAGGAGTAAGAAGGAAAATTTTATTTCAAAACTTTCTATTTCTAAACTAGAGGGATATTTTTTACAAAATTATCTATAGTATACAACTCCTATAAGTCTTTGAAAATGAAATTCAAAGTTTGAAGTGCACCTCAGCTTCGAATTCACCCTACCATGTGACTCTAGTGAAAAGATGAATTTAGATCAGATTTGAGATTTTTGATAGTAAATTTCTCTATGGGTAAGTACTTGCATCAACAAAGAATAGTATCTTTTATTGTGAACAAAATAAATACCTAAGAAGATAAGATATTAAATAAACACAATTTTTCAGGATGATGTGGTACCAAGTTTTGCAAGAACAAAGAGAACAACAACCTAGAAAGATGGTGAGCTACCAAGTTTTTCTAAATATGAAAAAAAAAAGAACCTAACAAGGTATTGCGGTACCAAGTTTTACAATATTTTAAGAAACAAAAAAATCTTAGCAAGATGGTGCGATACTGAGTTTTGCTCAAACTAAAAAATAAGAACCTAACAAGATGGTGCAGTACCGAGTTTTGCAAAAGCTCAAAGTTAGTAGAGAAGGGTTGATTATTCCTTTGGGAACACCAGTTTCTTTAGGTGTTTTTTGGACTATGGAAGCTATATTTGGCAAGGGGGATAACAATCTCATATGAGGGCAAATAAATCCCCCAAACTTACCTACAACTTAGTGGTTTTTGTTGGTTGTGCAAGAGCTCATTCCTTAAACATTATTGGAGAATTTGATTGGGTTGCAAGGTGCCCTATGACTTAGTTATTGAAATTCAAATCTTCAATATTCAAATTAGATAAATAATTCGAGTTACAAACATTATATAGTGTTTACAATGTAGTTGGAGAGATATTAGGAAGAGAAGAAATAGGGAGGAATAGAAAAAAGGAATTAGAAGTCTAATGCTCCTGTCGTCCACCAATCTATCTGCCGCCCAATCATGTTGACTAGGATGTCGTCCAATGGGGGCAAAAAGGTAAGGTCAAAACAAAAGTTGACAAATTTTTTACCATTTAACTTCCAACATTCTCCCCCTTAAAGTTGAGAGGACTGACTATACAGTCTCTCAGCTTTATATATTGAGCTTTAGCCATGCCTTTGGTGAAGATATCTGCAATGTTGTCCAAAGTGCTGCAATATTTAAGCTCAACTATCTGCTGCTCCACCATGTCTCGGATGAAGTGATACTTCATATCAAAATGCTTTGATCTGCTATGGTGGATTGGATTGTATGCCAACTGAATGGCACTCATGTTATCACAATACAGTCGAGTTGGACCACTTTGACTTTCTCCAATCTCTTCAAGGACTTTTCTCAACCATAGGGCTTGAGTACTAGCATGTGTGATAGCTATATACTCAGCCTCAGTAGATGACAATGCTACAACAGTCTGCTTCTTGGAACTCCATGTAATTAGTCCTGACCCTAGACTAAAATAGTTCCCTGATGTAGATTTCCTATCATCTATATTGCTGCCCCAATCACTATCACTGAAGCCAACTAATTTCACAGAATTACATTTGTGGTAATGGATTCCAAAATCCAATGTACCTTTTACATATCTTAAGATTCTTTTAGTTGCTTGTAGATGCAGCTCAGATGGACTTGCCATAAACCTTGAAACTAGAGAAACAACATATTGAATATCGGGCCTTGTGTTGGTGAGAAACATCAAACTCCCAACCATGCTCCTGTAAGTGGTCATGTCAACCTTTGGTGCTCCGTCATCCTTGCTCAATTGGATTCCATGTCCAGTTGGAGTTGCAACTGATTTGCACTGCTCCATGGCAAATTTCTTGATCATGTCTCGAGCATACTTGTGTTGACATATGAAGATCCCCCTATTTGATTGATGCACTTCCATGCCTAGGAAGTATCGCATTAAACCGAGATCTTTCATCTCAAACTGCTTCATCATGGAGTTTTTGAACTCCATATTCATTTTAGTGTTACTACCCATAAATATTAGATCATCCACATACAAACAAACTATGAGAATGTCTACACCATGCTTTAGGTAGTAAAGAGTTGGTTCACTTTTGCTTCTAGTGAATCCATACTCGCTGAAATAGCCATCAATGCGTGAGTACCAAGCTCTTGGTGCTTGCTTGAGGCCATATAGTGCTTTTTTCAATTTATAAACAAGGTTCTCCTTTCCTTGTTCTTGAAAGCCTTGAGGTTGTTGAACATAAACCTCCTCAGTCAAGTATCCATTCAGAAAAGCACTTTTCACATCCATGTGTTGAATGTTCCATCCTTTATGGGCAGCTAAGGAAAGAACCGATCTGATTGTCTCTTGTCGTGCAACAGGAGCAAAGGTTTCCTCATAGTCAATGCCAAATTTTTGAGTAAAACCTTTTGCTACTAATCTCGCCTTGTGCCTCTCAATGCTTCCATCAGCATTGTATTTGGTCTTGTAGACCCATTTACATCCAACACATTTTTTTCCTTTGGGTAGCTTTACTAGCTCCCATGTATCATTATTTTTTATAGAGGTTATTTCCTCTTCCATGGCTTCTTGCCATATATTTTGAGTACAAGCCTTCTCATAGCTAGCTGGTTCTAGCTGTGCACTAGCCAATAAAGCATAATTGACTACATCTCCCTTAGGATCATGGGAGTCATCATCCCCATACAATTGCAAATTTTCAAGTTGTTGCAAAACTGTATTCATTTCACTAGCTTGGCTTCTAGTGTATCTTTTCTGGAAATTTCGATCCAACATTTGAAAAGATGGATGATGTTGTAATGTTCTTTTGCCTCTTGATGGAGAGTCACTGTCAATGTCCATCGGTGAAGAACTTACTGATCTCTGTGGAGAAGGACTTGGAGTGGCGGTTGAAGTACTTGATGTAGTACTCCTGCTTGGGCTTGGAGGGGTGGTGTGCCTTTGCTTTTCTTGGGAGACACCTATTGTACCTATGAAGAACTTACATCTTGGGACTCATCATCAACAAAAATTCTTTGATGACCCCATTCTCCCCCTTCATCAAAAATTACATCCCTGGAAAGTACAATTTTATGAGTCTTGGGATTGTAGAGTCTATATGCTTTGGTAGACTCACAATACCCTACAAATATACAAGCTTGACTTTTGGGATCAAGCTTCTTCCTCTTCTCATCAGGAATGTGTGCATATGCTAAAGAACCAAAAACTTTGAAGTGCTTTACATTTGGTTTCTTTCCATACCACCCCTCATAAGGAGTGATACCATCTAAACTAGAAGTTGGACTTCTATTTAGAATGTATACACTGGTTCTTACAACATCAACCCAGTACATATTAGTTAGATGCTTAGTCTGAAGCATCGTTCTCGCCATCTCAACTATGGTGCGGTTCTTTCTCTCTGCCACACCATTCTGTTGTGGGGTATAGGCAGTGGTGAATTGCCTTTTGATCCCACTTGCTTTACAATATTTTAAAAATTCTTTTGAGGAGTACTCGCCTCCTCGATCTGTCCTAAGACACTTTACATAACACTCACTTTGTTTCTCTACATTGTTTCTGAAATCTATGAAGCAATCAAAAGCTTCATCTTTATGTTTCAAGAAATAAATCCAGCACATTCTAGAGAAATCATCTATGAAAGTGAGAAAATAGGAATTGTTTCCGATACTCTTTGTCTGCATTGGACCACAGATGTCCGAATGCACTAACTAAAGTGGATAGCTGGCTCTCCACGCTTGTCCTTTTGGAAACTTTGACCTTGAGTGCTTTCCCAAAGCACATCCTTCATAGACCTCCTTCTGTTCATTGATTTTGGGAAGTCCTGTCACCATAGCTTGAGAAGTTAGCAGTTTCAAGCTAGCGGAATTAAGGTGACCATATCGCAAGTGCCAAAGCACACTTGGATTTGCTATAGCTACATTTGCAAGTTGAGCTCCCCCTGGCTCACCAAATTTGAGAGGGAATAACCGATTCTTGGTCATTGGGACCTATGTGATGACACGATTACAATTGTTTTTATCAAGAATGATACATTTTCCTTCATCAAAAACAAGTTTGTAATTATTCTCCATCATTTACCCAATGCTTAGCAGATTGTGTTGGAGCTTTGGAGTGTAGTAGATGTCATTCACTTTCTTTAGTCCTTCTTTCATTGGAACCTCCATGGCTCCAATGCCTTCGACTTGCAAAGCTTTATCATCCCCTAACTTGATGTGGGATTTATAAGTGGAATCTAGAGTAGCAAATAGATTTTCTTTGCCACTCATATGGTTTGAGAAACCAATATCCAAAATCCATGTGTCATTTAGATTTTGTTCTGATTGTCCATATGAAAGAAAAATATTAGAGGTATCATCTTCTTCACCATAATTTCCATATTGACTGCTGCTGCCTTGAGAAGATTTTGACCAGCAGTCACGAGCAAAGTGACCTGGCTTGCCATAGTTAAAACAAGCTGTTTTGGATTTGTCACTTCCTCGTCCTTGATTTCCACTTCATCCTAGATTTCCTCCTCGATTTTGGTTTCCACCTCTGTTCTGATTGCCTCCTCTATTGGAGTTGCCTCCTCTGTTCTGATTGCCTCCTCTATAGTTGCCTCTGCCTCTACCTCTTCTCTAGCCTCTGCCTTGACCTCTTCCACGTCCTCTTCCAGTATTTTCATTGGATGTGAAGGCTTTATCATCGCCTCCATAGCTGGTTGAAGGAGATTCATGTAATCTCTCTTCATGAGACATTAACGACCCGATTAATGCATCAAATGTTAAAGTGGAAAGATCTTTTGACTCTTCTATAATTATGGCTATGTGATTCCATCTTTGTGGAAGTGTTCGCAACACTTTCATTACAATTTTTTCAGGCTTAATTTCCTCGCCAAGAGTAACCATTTTATCTACAACTGCCTTGACTCTGACACAGTAGTCACCTATTTTTTTGTCTTCTTTCATTTTGAGATTTTCAAAATCTTGTTTCATAGTTTGAAGCCTCACTTGCTTCACTTGATCACTTCCCTGGAATCCATCTTTCAAAGCTTTCCATGCAGCTTGTGCAGTTGTACAAGCGGTGATTCTAGGGAATATACTCTTCTCCAATGCTGCTTGGAGATGATAAAGAGCAGAAGAGTTGCTCTTTTGTCCTTCTTTTCTTGTTTTCTTATCTGCGGCACTTAATGTTGCCCAGTCTGAGGGTTCTGTGTAACCCTCTTCTACTATGTCCCACAAACCTTTCCCTATGAGTAAGGTCTTCATTTTGATAGACCAATACTCGTAGTCATATCCATTGAATTCTGGAATTGGTAGATTGTTATGTGAGGCCATAGTTGCTATAAACTAAAACACTCTCTTTATTTCTTGGTTACAATAAAGCACTCTGCTTTTAGAAGGAAGAAATAAGAAGAAAGAAGAGATTACAAATTTAAGTCAAATCTGACTTGATTCACTCTTTCATTGATTGCTTGTTCCTCTTGTTGTGGCGTTGCTATTTCTTGATTCACGAAATTGTCTGCTACTTGTTCTTCATCGTCACTGATCAATATTATCTCAGGTGATTCTGGTTCTAGAATTTCCACTGAATTACTATAATGAGTATATTCTGATTCTTGTGGTGCAACTTCTACGGATTCGGATTGCTCAAATCTACTCCCAAAAGAGTTATCTTCAGAGTCTGCCTCGTACCCTGAGTCTGGATGCCTCTGGTGTGCTATTACTGTGTTCTGCAACTGACTAAACACAGTATGTAGCCCATAAGCTCTCACTTTTTCATCAAAAATTTTGGTATTTTCTCTCACCAAAAGTGCACATAGGGCATGATAACAACCACTTGGTCTTATCATCAATGCCTCTTTACAAATTTCAGTTTGGTCTTTTGTCTCTCTTACAAGGAAAAAATACTAAGCCTCTCAGGCTTGTTACAGAAAAAAAGAAAAAAATTCCAGTTTTTATAGCCTTCTAGGCTATCACAACATATTTTTCCACTACAATTTTTGATTCCTCGAATCAGGTGTAAAGCTCCTTCTTTTACAATAAATTGCCTCTTAGGCAATGTTTTTCCAAAAAAAATTATATAGTTTTCTTTCTATTATAATTTTAAAATTTATTATAATAATAAGTTAAATAATAATAAAAAATATTGGTTTTCTTTAAAAAACTTAAAAAAAAACAATATAATTTAATATTATTAATAAACTTTATTATAAAACTTTAAAAAATTATAAAAAATAAAAACCTTTTTTTTTTTAATTTTAATGCCAATTTCTTATGCGACCTTCGAAGACCTTTACCATATGCCAATAATAAAAAAAAACTTTATGTCATTGGGTTTCGAACCCGTGACCTCCCCCATGCAACAATCGACCCTTTACCACTCGTGCTACAAGCCGCTTTTGGCTGTAAACTCCTTCGCATTTATTTAAACACGAGGGCGACGCGATTTAATTAAAAAAAATTTAAAACCTATTATCCCACATGCATTGGGATTTCGGTGCAGAGGGTGTTTAAAACAATGGGCGCGCGGTAGATAGTTCGATTGCCTTCGGGCAATCGGACCTTGCCCTTTTGCTCCCTTCGGGCGAATCGCCTTTCACCACGTCACCTTCTCCTTGCTTGTCCGCTCGCCACGTCAGTCTTTCCTTTCCTTGTTGTGTGTCCACCACATCACCACCTAGTCAGCATTCCACCACGTCACCGCCTAGTCAGCGTTCCTCGATCCACGTGTCATCTACGTCAGCTATGCCACATCACCATCCGGTCAGCCTCGGTCCACTCTGCCACGTCAGCCCTGCTGACTGCCATGTGTTCGGTCTACTACTACTGGTCTACGGGCCTCACCTCACCTTCAGTAGTCCACCTCGAGAATCATGCCTTCGCGTGTCCTCGGGTTTCGTGTTGGCCTGCTCGCTTGGCTTCGAGATCCGCACCCTATGGGACTCCTCAAAAATCGTGCCTAGCCTCGGTGCTCCTCCTACGCTCCTGTGGGCCTCCTCGGGCCTCCTCGAGAATCGTGCCTGGCCTTGAAAACCTAGACACTCCTCCTATGCTCTGATACCAGATATTGAAAGTCAAATCTTCAATATTCAAATTAGATAAATAATTCGAGTTACAAACATTATATAGTGTTTACAATGTAGTTGGAGAGATATTAGGAAGAGAAGAAATAGGGAGGAATAGAAAAAAGGAATTAGAAGTCTAATGCTCCTGTCGTCCACCAATCTATCTACCGCCCAATCATGTTGACTAGGATGTCGTCCAATGGGGGCAAAAAGGTAAGGTCAAAACAAAAGTTGACAAATTTTTTACCATTTAACTTCCAATATTACTGTGTGTCACACCCTACCATGCAACTCTAGATTACATACTAGAAAGACAACTATCTCAAACTTGAGTTGTATTTTTAGATTTTTTACAAGTTTTTAGACGGTTTTTTATCACTTGTAACACAAAAAATAGTAAAAATTAACCAACTACTTGAATGGGTTAACTAATAAGAATAAATAAAGTGGGGGTCCTACCAAGTGTTCCAGAATGAACATGATGGAAAATGGGTGATTGTCTATTAAGTAAATTTAATAAAAAAGGGATACAATAGATTCTCATTTTATTTATGGGTTTATTTTAGAAAACTACAAAGCAGGATTTCATGGGATAAAAGTCATTTTTATTCAATAAACGAGTCGACAACACCCTGAATTGATCTTCCAAAGATCCTCAAATTGGGTGGGCTTAATGCTAGTATACCACTATTGATCAAACCTATCCTCAAGACCTATATGACCTACAAAAAAGGGTTAGTGCTTTTGGAGGCCTATCATGGACAAAGGTAATGTTTATCACGATTATTGATGGATGATTGATAGATGATGGTCTAAATAGATTTTAATAGATTTTTGTTATGTAAAATAGGGTTGGATGAATTTTAGAAGAAAATAAATACTGTATATAGAACTTTGAAGAGGCTAGGGGGTTGAGGTGTCCCCTATGAGGTGTCCCTCATGAGGTGTCCTCTATGAGGTGGCCCATGTGTAATGTGGCTCATGATGGGTTTTTGTGTGAAGGAATCCTTCACCCATGTGGAGGATGAGGTGGAAGGTGACTCACCTCTTCCCATGCTTTGAGAGAGGATATTTTAAATATACATTTGGATGAGTTATATACACATATGTGAATAATAAATATCCATTAGGATTATGGTGCACACATATGTGAGAAATGATTAGTGTTAATCCTAATTAGGTTGACCATAGGTTAGACCAAGGTCAAGGGGATGAGGTGGAAGGCTAGAGTTTAATTATTATTAATGCTAATTAAACATGAGTTTAGCCTTTTAAGTGCACTTTAATGATAAAGTGAATTTTTGCTCATAAAGTAACTTTTATCCAAGGTAAAGGTTTACCAAGGTTAAGCCTTTGATGGTGGTCACATGAGGACCATGGTTAAGCATAGGAAAGGGCTTAAGTGGCCCAAGGATATTATGAATAGCATTTTTAATAAATACAAGGTGTTTTAAGGTTAATTAATGCAATTTTGTAATTTTTATGATTTAATCAACCATGAAGAAGAAGTAGGTGACCTTATGGGACTTTTGGATATCTATAATAATTAATGTAATTAATTTGATTAATTAAGAAAATTAATCAAATAAGTGGTGTTATAAAAAAATGAAGGTACCCCAACCATCTAGTCAATAACAACACTAAGGTGCATTGTGAATATTTACAACAATTCTAATGGTAGTCACGTCAAAAATTTTATACACACATTTATGCATTTTCCAACACATCAAGTGCCAACTGAAGTGTCTGGCTAGTTAATCTTGGTCTTTACAAGTAAATTATAGGATTGATTGTCGATCCATTCTACTAATAAGATATATTGATGAGTAGGCCATAAGCATTGTGTGCTTTGATTATGAGCTCCTAGTCAAACCCTTTGGGTTGGTCAAATTTTGGCAAGTAAACGAGTGCCAAGTGGTATGCCAACATCTCTAACAAATTGATAATTAATCTAGATCTAGCATGGAATCATGCATCATCTACAAAAATCAATAATGATATCTTTGGTTGGACAACTGCAAGCCAACCACACATTTTCATGTGACAAAAATGATATGAAGGTGCACCATTTTTTTTTGTGCCCAAAAATATTTCCACCTCCAAAAACCATTGATGTAGGATTATTTTGACCTACAAGCTTCAAACATAGAGATTTTCATCACACAAGTCCAAGGGGGAATGTCTTAACAATGTTAGTAGCATCATCGAGTTGCATAATGCAATAATCATAAAAGTCATGTTGAACATATAGAGACCTTACACACATAGTGGCCTTTAGAAAGGTACTCCAAACATCACCTTGAACACATAGTGGCTTTCATGAGTTTTAGATATTACTTTTAGAATGTCTTGTGAGTTTAAATTTTGTAATATCCTAATCTTAGTTCTAGTTTAGTGAAATACTTAGCACCCTATACTTCATCTAGTATTTCATTGATAATTGGAATAGCAAATTAGTTATTGATTGTAATTTTATTCAGGCCTCTAAAATTAGTACATAGAGAATACGTTTCATATTTATTTGAAACAATTATGACTAATATTTAGTATGAATTACTAGGTTTAATAACACCTATTTTAAATATTTTTTGAACCCAAAATTTAATTTTAATTTTATGGTGATAAGAATAATGATATAATTTAATATTAACTAAAAATGTGTTTAATTTGATTTTAATAATATGCTTGATATCTCTTTAGGAATTAATCATAAAGGTATTATCATATATCATCATGACAAAGCATCAAGAAATGGTTGCATATGCTACTTTTCTAACTATAATTTCTATTTTGTATAAAGACACTAGTTGTGATGGAGAAGGATGCAATTCATTTAAGGTATAAATTTGTCCTTTCCACTTGAATTTGAATATCCATAATTTAAGGTAGCATATAGAAAAATCCATGCCGACACGACCGTTCTACCCAAAAACTACATATACACCATCTAATGACATAACATAGAAAGTATTTTTTATTTATAATCATTAATACGAAGTTCCACTTTGTGGCTTTTTTATTGGTATTTTATATAATTTTCTTGTGGAATTGTTACATTGAACTCTTTTATCGGGTGTGCATTTAATGTTTTCGCTTGGATCGATCGACCTATCTAGTACATATTAATATATTTTTGTAATACATAACCCTATAAAAAAAAACTTGTAAATGTCAAAATTTTTAAATAGAAAAATTATATATATAAATAAAAAGAAAGAGATTTATATAAGGTAACCACAAAATATATATTTTCTATGTAAAAAAATACCAATCTTTGTTTTTTTATAAGTACTTGCGCATTTTATTATAATAAATGAATATAACAAAAAAAAAATTGGAGTTGATAGATCATGAGGTCATAACTGTATAGCTTAAAAAAAATGAATTAACAAAATAAAAATACTAAACATATCATGATGTAAATTTTTTTATTGAAAAATTATTCATTTTACAACATAAATTAAAATAATTTTTAAAATTTAAATACTATATTTCTTTATAAATATAAAAATTATTTAAACAAAATAATAGAAAATAAATTGCACTTTAAAAATAGACCTCTTACAAGATATATTAAAATCACTAAAATAATATTTTAATATTTATAATTATTTCTCCAATAAATGAGAATAAGAGCATATCTTACCAACAGATATTGAGTGCAGTTTTGCACCTAATTTTAAAATAGGTAGGTAGTTGAGTATCTATCTATTTATGCAGCTTTGAAGAATCACATCTATTTAATTTTCTTTATTTAGTGCAAAAAGTATGTCTCGCATTAAACAATGCATGCAAACAGATTTCTAGTGTTCATGATTGAATGCTATGCAAGTCAACAAAACGCACGAAGGTTTTCAGTCCAGAGGAAGAGAGAATGCTGCAGGTAACTGTGGAGTGCAGAGGTCACGCAAGTATTGTCATTTTATGATGGGCGAAGATTTTAACATTGATGTTTTCGCTATGGTGGACTTGGCCTTCGATAGCGGAGTGGATTGAGCCTAACGCGAACAACTTGTTCCGCGTGGGCGGTCCACGCGGCTACACCGCCAACACAAGTATAATATCTCACTTGTCTTTGTCATAACCAAAGTCTTGTATTATAGATAACAACGGTATCTAGACGGAGGCGCGAGGCGCCTTCGTCGTGGGTGTAATTTTTTCATAACCAAAGTTTTCCGGTAATATATCAGGTTGGAACAAGTTCCAATATTTTTTAGAATCTATTTTTGGAATGAGTGTCACGCGCTTACGTAAAACTTTCATTCATTCTTTTAACCTTTTCGTTGACATGTTGAACAGTCCTTACCTTTTCGATGACAAGTTGAAAGGTCCTGAAAGTATTGAAGAGGACATATAAGACTGGGTCTATTAAAGAATTAATTTGTTCCCAGCTATGCACAACAAAGTTTAAGTTGACAAATTAAATAAGCAGACGTGCAAGTGAAGCAAAATACAACAAATATATGAAGGGTCAAGTAGGCTGACGGCTACGTTTCAAATTTCAGCCAATGGTCATTATCATTGACGTAGAAACTGCAGCGAGGAATAAACCAAAAGACACCATATTCAGCCACACCCGGAGACGCTTCTTGGCTTTAAATCAAATCTGAAAAGCATTATCATTTTTCTCATCAAATATTAATATGCATGACAAGTTTAAGTTTAAGTATTGTTCTTATCCTCTTAACACATTTTAAGTACTTTATGGAGAGATCAAATTTATTAATCTTTCCTATAAATAATACAAAATCTCTTTTAGTTTTATAAATAATTTGAAGGTTAAATGAGTAATATTTGAGGTGTTATAACAATCATTGCACGCTATCAAAAGAGTAACATAACAAAGCCCTAAATTTGAATTGTTGCAGTGGATATATATACCTAAATTTGAATTGTTGCAGTGGATATATATATATATATATATGGGGATGAAAAAGCCATTATATTAATAAAATAATGTTTAATCATACAAAAAAGGGTGGGTGGGATTAGCACACCCCGTAAACCAAAACATTAACCATTGTGGTTAAGAGTATAAAAGAGTGTCAGAAACAACCCACAAACTGCCAATAACAATTGCCAAAACAATATTAAATATGCATTCGGAAAGAAAGAAGCCAAGAAATTACTGCCACTTGGAAGGGGAAGGAAGATGCACATGACTCATAATGCAGGGTGCATTCCCCCAATGATCCATGAGGGTACACAAGTACTGCAGCTCCACCTGTACTTTTTTAACCTGTACTTGAATCTGTAACCAACAATCAAAGAATATATCATATTTATCAGCAACAGAGAAGACATGTCCGACATATTGCTAAGAAAAAATAGCTCTATTCTGGGACTTCCATAGATAAAACAAGGTACCAATTCTAAAAATATTCCAAACAAAATCCAAGTTGAAGGAAAAAGCAATAGGGTCACCCAAAATAGCATGCACCCAAGTAAAATCCTCCTGTATAAAAGGTCTAAAAATTTCAAGAAGCCACTCCCAAGCTGACTGAGCCCGATCACAAGACCAAAAAACATGTAGTAAATATTTCGCTTGTCCACAAATCAGGAAAATTATATTATGAACACCCAGATGCTTGAGCTTAGTGCCAACAGGTAACCCTTGATGTAAGAGACTCCAAGCAAAAAAACTATGTTTAGGTTCAATATAAGTAACCCAAGCAATCTGAAACCTCTTATTCCATTGGGAGGGAAGAGAGACTAAATTTCATCTTAAAGTGAGTTTATAAACCATTGGAACTTGTGGGGTGAGCCATTTGTAACCAAGATGAGCTTTATATTGCGAAACAGGAAGCTCCCCAAGCCAACACTAATATGACCACCAGGGTTTTTGAAAATGCTTATGTAGTTTGCTCCAAATAGAAAACGAAATACTATCAATAACCACCTCATAAGTGTCTCTATCACCAGGATTTAAATTGTGAATTTGACGAAAACTTTCCCAGGGTATCCAACACCTGGCATGTCGGGAGAAGAAATAAAAAATGGAAGCAATACCACGCTTATAGAACCTCTGCGCTCTGACCCACTACACCAGATCTAAGGGAGAACCTTGCCAAGTGATAATAGGAGAGCACCAAATATTCATAGAAGACAAAGAGGCACCTGCTTTGTTAAAATTCCCTTTCCAACTAAGCCAAGGTTTGAAGGCCTCCCAGGATTTCCAAATACTCTGAATGAAAAAATAACCTTTAACTTTAATAGGGACAGGGGCAGTAAGAATGGATTGCAATCCCACTCCTTTCCAAATTTTCTTCCCCTAAAGCAAACCAGAAGAAATGCAATGCCTGACCAACACTTTCCAAGATTCATCCCCAATTAAATATTGGGTGATCCATTTAGCACAAAGGGCAAGACCTTGTCGGTGAAAATCAAACAAACCCATGCCTCCACAATCCTTGGGCAAAAAGCAAATTTCCCAGGCTACCCGATGAAAACCTTGCTTGACAGAGTCTTTGGCCCACAAGAAGTCTCTCAGAAGCTTATCTAGTTTTTTATAACAAGATTTGGATGGAACCCAACAAGATGAATAATAGACATGGGTAGTGGCTAAAACCTTAGAAAAAATCTAAAATTTTCCTACCAGATAATGTTTCTTATTAGTCCAGTAAGAAAGCTTCTTTTCCACTTTATCAATAACATATTGCCACAATTGAGCAGAGGAACCATTAAATGCAAAAGGAATTCCAATAAATTTAAATACCTCACCTGGATGAATCCAAGTCCATTGGAATTGATGTAACCAGTGTGGTAGTTGAGATTGAGATTGCCAAAAATAGGATGTTTTTTTCCATTGTATAGAAGAACCAGAGGCTAAACAGAACACCTCTAAGAAACTAATAGCCGAGGAAAGGGATTGCTCATCTTCTTGAAGCATTAAGAAGGAATCATTTGCAAAATGACCATTGACCAACTGATGATCAGAATTAGGAAGAACAATACCCTTGATTAGTCCTTGATCCATCTTATGGGCCAACAAATATCCAAAAGCCTCTATAGTAAGAATGAAAAGAGATGGAGCAAGAGGGCACCCCTGTCTCACAAAGTGACCAAGAGAAATTGACTGAGATTGACTATTATTCAAGGTAAGAACAATTGAAGCATCTTGAAATAACATAAGAATGGTGCTCACAAATATTGGCCCAAAACCTAGAGCCTGAAGCATGGCAGTTATGAAGTACCACTCCATCTTATCATAGGCTTTCTCAAAGTCTATCTTAATGAATAAAGCATATTATTCAGAATTTCTTGCCCACTCCATACCTTCCCAAACAGCGAGAACATTATCAAGAATGTATCTTCCCTTAACAAAGTCAGTTTTTTCAGGTCTGACAATCAAAGGTAGAATAAATTTAAGCTTAAGCGCAAGGGCTTTAGCAATAATATTGTAGCTCACATTAAGCAGGGTGATCGACCTCCAATTGGTTATGAGCTCAGGATCTCCAGACTTAGGAATAAATTTAACATTGCCTTTTTTAATAATGGAACCCAGTGAACCACATTGCAGGGCTTCAAGATAAACTTTGTGGAGATCAGAACCAAGCATATCCCAAAATTATTTATAGAATTCACATGGGAAGCCATCAAACCCAGGTGCCTTATCATTGGCCATAAGTGACAAGGCAATTTTTAGATCTTCCAGAGAAAGAGGAGTGTCACAAAATAACATTTTCTCAAGAGAAAGCTTTTTGGGGACAACAACGGTACAATCAACAAGAGCTTGCCTTCTAGCATCATAAAGGGGTTGAGAAGCAAAAACACCTTGATAATGTGAAACAAATACTTTGACAATGTCTGAAAGATCTGTAAATATTTGCCCATCAACTTGAATGGCTTGAAACTAAGAATGTTGAGCAGGAGGTCTAAGGCACTGAAAAAATTCTTTGGTCACTTTGTCCCCCACTTTGAGCCAATGCATTCAAGCACGTAATTGAGCCCCCTTGGCTTCATACAAATCAACATTTTTTAGCTCATACCGAATGGAATAAACTTGGGATTGAGCAACAGAGTTGAAAGGAGAGGCTTCAAGCCTGAGATAGGCTTTGGATAGCTCATTTTGCAAGGCAGACTTAGCCTTTTTTCATCATTTTGCAACTTCAACACCCAGAGTTCGCAACACCTTAGTGGTTCATTGAATGACAACGTTCCACCATTCAATCCTTCCAGAAATACCATTAGGTCTAGGAATCAAATTCCAAATGCGGCATATATGAAATTTCATGCTAAAGCTATGCAAAAAAAAAACATTTAGGTAAAACTATGAAGAATGCACTCTAGGTTGAAATTTTAACATTGCCATCGAGAATAAAATAGGTGAATGATCAGACAGTGTAGTACCAGGCAAAGTCAACACATACGGTGAAGAAGGCAAAATATAGGAGAACTGAAAGTTGTCACACTTAGAAATCATGGCTTTGTCCAATCTTACCAAAACCCTAGAAGAAGCAGCCTAAAAATTGGACCAGGTGTACCAAAGAGCCTGCGAGAAGTCAGAAGGCGAGAAGCAGGAATTAGGGTCATAAAGGCAAAGCTTATTTTTCATAAAAAACCAAGCTTCTCTTTCACCTAAACACCATCGCATCGGGACATGACTGACCTTATCAGAAGATTTCTCCACCATATTAAAATCTCCACAAATCATCCAAGTGGCAAATGGCAGATTCATGGTAAGCCATATCCACAACTCGCATCTGTCAGAAGCGACATTTGAGGCATACACATTAACCACCCCAAGCGGTTTTCCATAGATCTTGAGAAAAATCTAGATAGCTTGATTAGATGGGTCAACACCCTAAGTCACAACATTCTTCTGTAATCGAGGCCCAAGGATAGTGATGGCTCCTCCTTTTCCCAAGGAATGCTTTGTGGCAAAAGAGGTACTTCGTGGCCACAAAAAATCACATGTACACTACAGATTGAAATCAAAAATCTTAACTTCTTGTAGAAATAAAATATCGAGGCTTCCATGCATTCGAGAAACATTTGAAATCTCATTTCGGACCAAATATTTTCTAGCTGGGTCTGTCAGTCCTCAAACATTCCATTATAAAAAAATCATTGGGATTTTTTAGGATGCATGATCTCCATGACATCCTCTGCATCACCCAAACCTGTAAGTGAGCCAAAATAGTTGGAGGTCGCATGGAAAGCATCACTGTTTAGTTGTCAATGTTTATCATTCCGAATAGGGCTATAAGAGCGACGGACCTTCAAGGCCCGACCCTCCTCCACTGAAGAATTATCTGGAGCTACCACCATTGAGGCCAAAGAAGGGCCCGACCAAAGAAGTTGAGACACTGGTGGAACTGGGGGTTGCATGTCAACAACCGGAGGGGCCGTATCAATAGGATTCTGAACAACTTCAGTAGAAGCTTGCATGTCTTGAGAAGGAGAAGGGGCAGGTTGTGCAGTAGAAATCAAATATTCTTGTTTCTTAGTACCATGATATTTCTTGCTAGAGACAGTAGTCCATTCTTCAGTGTTTCCCCTCAAGCCATTAGCAGGAGCCGCAGGAGTGGGCGAGGGATTTGCCTTATATTTCCATTCTATCAAAGGGCACTCCCAAATTTTGTGAGCTGTAGATTGACACCGATAACAGGTATTGGATAAATTGATATAGGAAAATCTTTGCCTTATGGATTGGTCCCCAATTTTAATATCAATAAACTCCTACAAATCCTTAGTAAGGTCAACTTTGATACAAACCCTTCTAGTTGGTCGAGCGGAGAAAAACTTTTCTAGGTCAAGGCAAAAAAACTTACCTAAGGGGGCAACTAAAGTCTGTAAAAAACCCCAAAGAGGAACAAGAAGACCATGGAATTCAACCCACACCGGGACTTCCAGTGCAACTTGATCACTAACATGGAAATTTTGAGAGTAGGGTTGCAAAATCAACAGAGAATTATGGACAGTCCATGGACCCCTAGATAGAACCTTCTGTGCTTGACCTGGATCTGAAAAGTGAAAAAGAAAATACCCTTTTGTAAAGTTTTGTACATTATCCACTTTGAATCCATATGGGACCCAAAATTGCTGGACCCATGAACGAATAAGGATATCATATGGGATATGACCCAAAAAATAACCCACCAGGGTATGACTCTCAAACCATTCACAAGTTCTATGGAATTCATGCAAAGGAATGACATCTTCAGGGATAGGGCCTTTACCTCGTGATACATTGTCAGAATGAACTTGCACAAATGCTTCCCCAATACCATTGAGCTCTCTAGCAAACTAAAAATAAATGGAACCGACTACATGAGCGAAAGCCATTAAAAAGGGTGAATTAACACCACCTCAAGGTGGTGTTAATGTAGCAGATATGATTTTCCCACTGAAACCCTTACGAAAAATGCACAGCCAGTATTGCATCAAACCCTAGTAGAACCTTGGCCTTTTTTATTTTTGATAAGATGGATGAAGGGTTTTGAAAGGTGTCCCAAAAATTTTACAAATGTGGATCAACCAACTAGTTGGATATAAATAATACAGAATCAACATAGCAAACCAAAAATATCTACGAAAGACAAACAACAAAGCTACATAACAGTCAAGCAGGACAAACCCAAACTAAAACCATCAACACACTAGGGCTTTTACTATCAACAACTAGAATCGCAAAAAAGACATCATATCTCATATCTATCAAAAAATATATAGTCAAGAATAAACCCCCAAAAAGGATGTCCAACGACAGTAGATATTGCAAATATCAAGCTAAGCGATTTTATTTCCTAAAGTTTTAGAAGAGCATATTTTATATTTTGGGCAACTTATTTAAAATTGAAATTTTAATTAAAAAAAAATGGAGTTATAAGATTGACATAAAATTATTGAATTTTTTAATTAGTGAATATGAGTAATAAGGGAAAGAATTATTTGAATTTTAACAACTAAAATTAAATTGGAGAGATAAGTGTTGGTTAATTAAATTTGATATTTGATTGATTGATTTTGCAAATTGAAGTTTGAAATTTTTATTTTTATTGAAAAATATTTTTATGGAGTAATAAAAAGTTGATAAATTTAAAATTTAGGTGCTCTAGCTAGGGTTTCTTGTGAACACTCTGCTAGGATTTTTTGGTTGTGTGTTGTTGTTTCCTATATGATCTTTCATCAACTGTCATACCGTTAGTGCCATTACAGGCTCTAAATGCACTTACTGTGTAATTCTATTTAACTCTACCTTGCGCGAGGGACTCATTCCATTTTTATGGCCACCTCTTAGGTCATTGTTTCACTATTTAGTGAAGTTATAGTTATGAAGAGTCATGGCACTAGAAAAATGACCTAGGAAGTTTATTCTAAAGGTAATTCTTGTGTGTTGAATATAGTCCTACCCATGTAGGATTTTGATAAATCCTACAATTGGCTTGAGAGTCACCCCCTCATTAGGTACTTTCTAGAGAGGATTCCTAGTGACTCGCTAATTCATGAATGGATTTAGCAACTCTTGAATCTATAAGGCATACAATTTGATCATATTTAGAACCTTATTAAAGTTATTTTTTATTTCTAGTTTTCCAAACCATAACATGTCATTACAATTATGATCAAAGGTCCTTGGTATTTTTAAAATACCCTTTTAATTCTTCATCCCTGGCATCATGATTTTATGGTTTCAACTAATATTTCCGTGTATGTCCTTTTTTAGGTAGAATTATCAGGTCTTCCTTTGTTCCTTTTGGTCACTCATACCACAACTTGTCATACCCATTGGCATATTTCTATGCATGAGGCCATAAATATTCTATGTTGTGAATACATACAAATACATTTGCATTGAAATTGATTCTCAATGGACCTTAAGGATTCTATTGATATTTAGGTTGGTGAGACCAATTTCCAATAATATGTGGTTTATATCAATATCTCCAACACATGTTACCATTGTTAGTGTAAAACTCATAAAATAAAAGACTACCCTCTTATGGAGGGTCAATTCAAAAATTAAGCTCAAGTAGAGTTATCAATACCTTTAACCATAGTTTAATCTACCCCTCTCTCTAATGGATGGGAGAAATGAATGTCTATCACTAGGAAGAATGGTAAACGTAATTAACCACAACCTTCTATAGGAGCTAGTAAAAATAAATCTCAACCAAGATCTCAACAAAGGAGCTCTCATGCAGCCTCTATAAAAGGAACTTTTGTTTCTCCTATTATAGGTAGCTCTAGTGGTAATACACAAAAAGTCTCCCCAAATATTCAAGGCTTCCAAATGGTTAAACCATAAACTATGTTATAGTTCATCCTCTCAAGTAGATTCCATATCTCTCCACCTAGTACACCTAGCAAAGTTCCCTCATAGAACCCTCATCATTCTTATAGTCTAGCTAGGGAGTCCTTGGGCATCCCTTTAGATAAGTGATGACAGATAAAAATATGTTCATGAAAATCATAATAGGTTTCTCAAGAACACCTTTAATTCTTTGGAAAACTTCAAGGACTCTAAGGTCATCAAAAAATATATCCTCAATCATGTCTCATGAAGTGCATGTCTTGGAATGTTATGGGTTTGACAAACCCTATTTGCAAGTACATTGTGCATCAAGGTATGGATGACTTCAAGGTCAAATTTGGTAATATTGATATTATGCGCCTTCAGGAAGTTAAAGTCACTAACTTTATTATGTTGAGTGCTTAATACTTTCTCTAACCCTAGGGCCACATATTTTATCATATGAGTGACATAGGCAAAGGAGGGGAAGTCATCTAATTTTTAGAACCTTATCATTACACATTGATATCTTAGGGATGTGACCCTTCCAATCATCTCAATTGAGTAGTGATGGAGATTTATGACCATCTTCTTGGTGTTCTCAATATCTAGGTGCTTAAAAATACCAATGACCATTGTGCACTTTGGCGATGGGTGATGTTCTCTCTTTCCATTAATGTTTGGTTGTTCTATGGGGACTTCAATATGATTTAATTTTTACATGACAAGGTGGGTTTTTGGGGAAAGATAAGCATGGTATTTCATGAAAGAAAATTTTGGGCTCTCTAGCCCTAATAGTTTCTTACCCTCTTCATATCCTACTAATGTATGGTTCATGTAGTCTAACAATTGATAGGGTGAGAGGCATGTTCTAAAATCATTGGATAGAGCTATGCTCTTAGATTTTGATATTTTCTCCTTTGAGCGGCCTTTGTTTTCTTATCCCTTTGTCTGTGTCCACCCCAAGCTCGGTTTTTTTGATCATTCTCCCTTTTCCTCTTCCATTTTGGTTTCTTTCATCCCCCTCCTCTTTCTTAGTTGTGATTCTACCTTAATGTGTCTATTCTACACCACCCCATGTTGAGGGTCTATATCATTAGAATTTAGAACCTAGTCCCTAGATCAAAAGGGACCTTAGGATATATTGATTAGTGGAACTACTATCCATTTCATTACCAACTTCCTGTAATCACTTGTGTATAAAATTGCTAAGCTTTGTTTCCTCTCCAACATTACTCTCAAGTGGGAATTGGAGTAGCCTCAACTAAGCTTCATTGTAATCCTTTCAATGAGGAGATTTATAGGTATCTCAAAATGGTTAAACCCTAGCAAACAATGGTGAAGCACTATGATTCCATAGGGGCACAAATCAAGGCGATTTTGCACTAGCTCAAAATTAGATATAATATAACCAAAGAGTTATTTCAACATTTGCATCCTTGCAATCAATTTGTAGATATTAAAATCCATACCATTAATGGAGAGAATATTTCAAAGCTTCCTAGTATTCTCTCTACTTTTAAGAGCACTATCAGATCATATTCATAGCTCAAGCCTACTCCCCTCAACATTAGATGTTGTTAACTCCTACCATTTTTTTGTCTCAAAGTAATTTTTGAGTCTCAAAGAGTTATTTGTGAAAAGACCCTCTCTTTATAGGATCTAGAGGAAGTTGTTTCTCAAATGGTCAACAATCAATCCCCTAGTCTTGATGGATTCCCCCATGAGTTCTACAAGTTTCTTTAGGACACTATTAGGCTTGATCTTCTCAAAGTCTATTAGGAGGTCTTTTCTAAGGGCCCTCTAGGCATTATTATTAATAAAAGGATTATTAAATTCATCACCAATTGGAGGCCTATTATTCTTATTAATGTTTCCTATAAGATCATTGCCAAATACTCAGATTTATACATCTACCATATCCTTACTATTATTATACACTTGAAGCAAACTAGCTTCATTCAAGGTAGGGTCATCCTTGACAATATTATTTTTGTCTAATAAGGTATGGAGTTGGCTCACAATTCTAACCAATAATTCTTGTTAATCAAAATTGAATTTTAGAAATCCTATGATAGGATCGATTGGTCATTCATTCTAGCCATGATTAAATCTCTTGGTTTTGGAACCTCCTTTATTAGTTATATGGAGATGTTGTTCATTGAGGCTTTGGCTATTTTATCCATTAACAAACACTCCATCCTATTATCATACACTCAAAGCAAACTAGCTTCATTCAAGGTAGGGTCATCCTTGACAATATTATTGTTGTCTAGGAAGGCATGGATTGGGCTCACAGTTCCAACCAACAATCCTTGTTAATCAAAATTTATTTTGAGAAATCCTATGATATGATCGATTGGTCATTCATTCTGGCCATGCTTAAATCTCTTAGTTTTTTACCCTCCTTCATTATTTATATAAATATGTTGTTCATTTAGGCTTTGACTATTTTATCCATTAAAAAACACAAGTCCTCAACCATTGGCTTCTTCTAATCTATTAAATAGGGTTGCATGTTGGTGTCATCATTGTATGGTGGGCTTGGTATTCTCAATATCCAACATCAAGGTTGGGCCCTCTATTTTAAGTGGATCATCATATCCCTCACAAGAAATGAGTCCTAGAATATTCTCATCTGATATTGTATCAATGAAGATTTCCATTTTGTCCATAAGATATGGAGATGCATGGGGTTCCCTTCCTTGTTTCTCATGTGTTTATCAAAAAGTTGGGATCCTTCATTATCAATAGCATTTAGAAATCTTGGGAAATTTTTAAGCCTTGGCTAATATTGAATAGCTAGAGCTTTTGGCATGGTCTTTTAATCAATTAAATGAATGTCTATTTGTCACCTATCATAACCTACTAGGGTTTCCCACTTGCATAGATACCTTGGGTTCATGTACTTAGATTCTTTTGCAAAGGTGTGTGGTGCAAAATTGATTTATTTTATTGTCCTACTAGGGATTGGATCATTCACTCTAATAGGGATACTTTTGAGTTAAATTTAGTATCATTCACTTTGATAGGGATGCTTTTAAGGCCATAAAGGCTACTCTCCATTATTTCATGCTACACAATTTATTTGTGCTTTCATAGTGACCTTGGTGGAAGGACTAGAGATGGTATGGAGATATTATGTTACAAAATTATAAGTCTTTATTGGGATATGTATGGCTATCTCCTTTCCTCCCCATGATTGATAATCTCAATCAATGATAGAGTGTCTCCTCCTCTTAGCCTATTTACATGCACAAGTTCTAGACTACCTGGGCTCCTTTCTTGGAGCCCAAAAATTCTTATTTTATCTAAAGTCTTCTCCAATAAAGGCTTCTTATTTGGAATCATATTCAAAATTTAGGCAGTCCCAACCCTTCTTTCCTTTTTATCTTCAATTTTAATATCTTATCAATATTTTATGGCTTTGTGATCATGCTCATTCCCTTTAGGAGTGGCTTTTGTTCCTTTTTAGGCCCTATTCTAACACTACATTTGAGTGGAAGCATATTATTTTGGGAAACCTCCCTACCTTACCAAATTTTTCTTTTAAGTGTCACACTTATTTTGTATGACGATCATGTTCAACATATGTAAATATAGAAATGATTGTATCTTTTGTAAGTGTTCCTCCTCTCTACACGTATCTGATTTTGAGAAGTCTAATATTATTTTGTGTATATTTTTAGATTTCAATGTAGGAAAATAAGGTGGCCATGGATCTCACTCATATTTAATAGCTTATTGATCATTGGGAGAATGTACTATGCATAGTTAGTTGGGTTCCTCCTAAGCAGGATACTCCTCAAAGCTAGTACAAGTCTAGACACCATTGTCACTCACCCCTAAAACACATTGTTATTCTAACTCAAGGTCCCCTTACTTATATAAACGGCCTTGGATACCTGACTATTCCTCTCTCTTGTACCTCCTTGGCTTGATGCCTAGGATAAGTTAGGAGCTCTAATGATTTCTACCAATGAAGAGTTGGTTGCTCATGGCTAAGAAGATTTTCCCAACACTACTTCTTTTTGATAAGGTAGGGAATCAATACCAAATTATCCTAATGTTAATGTGGGATGGGAATAAGTTCTAGTGGTGGCTAAACATGCGTAAAGGATCCTCATAATTATGGGGAATTTTTTTATTATTACTCTTGTCGTAATGTAATCATTTTGTTTTTTTGTCCATCAGTTTTATAAAGTGGTTTTAATTAGTTGTTAGTTGTTTGCTTGGGTTCCCATACTATTTTTATGGTGGTGGTTTTTTATTGATGGTGTTAGCCATGTGGTATGTTTATCTACCTCATTTTATGTTTGTAAAAATGTATTATATTAATTCTTTAATATAATATATTTTTACATCAAAAATTTAAATGAGTTCAATTATGTTAAATAATAGAATTTTCCTTTCTCAATCACAACTTTTGAAATGACCTAATTTTACATCATGAAAAAAAATTAAATCAATTTTAATTTTTGAGAAACTTTAGGATATAGTAAATGGAACAAAGAACAAGCTAGAAGAAGAAAGCGAAAAATAAAATTTTGAAAAAATGATGCACAAGCCCTTATATTTATTACATTTGGGATAATTTATGAAATCCAACCATACATAAGTGAATAAGAGTCTTCAAAAGATGTTTGGAAAATATTATGCACAATATTTAAAGGAAAACTAAAGCAACTATATTTAATCTAAATTCATAATTGCATTCATTAAAGGTTAATAGTGGAGAGAGTATATAACTCTTTCTTCAAAGAATAACAGATTTAAAGGCCAAGCTATTAAATATGGGAGGAAAAGTAGAATATAATATTCTTTTCTAAATCACATTGAGAGCACTTCTAAAAGTTGTAAAAATTTAGTCACATCACTTCAAGTGCTAAATAGAATAATAACCTTTGATGAATTAGTCAATGTTCTTCAAGAATATGAAGTGGAAAATTTAGTCAAGGATGAAATGACTAATAATGCTTTGATATCTAAGGGAAATGTACCATGTAACTATGCAACATAATCATGGCCTCAATCTAAATGAAAGAAACTATATTGTCATATATGAAATATAAAAGGTCATAATACAAATTTTTGTAGATACAATTCTTTGAATCAAAGAAATCAAATAAATAGACCTTTTTAAAAAAATAGCAAAGTTAATACTAGCCTTAGTACTAATATGCACAATAACAAGGATGACCATGAGAATAGAACCAAAAGTGAAATTTAGTTTAGGAAGTTCAAGAGGTTCAAGAGTCATAAGAAGATAAAGATGAAAATGGAATTAGAGCCCTTACAACAAGGATTATAGTTGAAGATCAAATTAAAGATAATTATGAAAATGATGAAAATAAAAATTATCCAAAATTTTAGTTTCTAATGGCATTAATATTTCAGATAAAAAAATAAAAGTAGTTGAAAATAACACTATAGAAATAGAGGCCCAAGATGAAATCTAGATCATTCTAGAATTGTAGACTTCAAGAGAATGTTAAACCAAATATAGATGATGGAAAGAAAATTGAAGTGCATTATGGATGGATAAAGAAATTATATTGGAATAGGATCATGAGTATGTTACAATGCTTTTATGGTCACAAAAAAAATGTCTAATCAATACTATAGGAAACAAGTTAATAAATCAATGCTAGAGCCTCAAGCAATGCAAGAGCCATAAAGGAGAATCACATATTGAACAATAAAGTCTTCAAAAAATAAATAATGTAATACATGGTGGTGGTGGAGGATATTATATTATTTGGGACTATGATAAAGTACCCCATGGTACATTTCTACTATTACAAATATTAGATTTGAGTGTGAGTTATTAGACTAGAGTGTGTGATTGACATTTTCTCTAAAGAATGTGTCAATGTGTGAGAAGCGTCCAAGTGTTATGTAATTAAGTGGGCAAATATGTAGAGTGTAAGAGTGTGAAAGTGTCACATAATAAAGTGTGCAAGTGTGTATAATATCAAGAGTCATGTTTGTAGGTTTCAAGTATACAAGTGAAGATGTAAATACAAGAGACATGAGAGGTTAGTCTTATGTGTGGAATAGGAAAGGATGGATTTCCTAGATGTGTGAGGAAAGAAATAATCAAAGTAATAAAAATTCACTTGTAAGGTTATATTATTGAGACAAAGCTTCATGTATTGTATCAAAAAAATAATGAAGTGTTTTTCAATAATAGAGATCTTGTATATTTGATTTGTATAAAATATTGTGATTATATAGTTGTTTGATATTGTTATTTCATGAATGTTATATTCATTGATATTGATTTGAGATATTGAATGCTCTAATATTTAATTTTTCTTAAGATTTTGGATATTGGGGCATGTGATTAAGTATCGCTAAAAGGCTAACCTATATCAACTATTTTTATTTTGCTCATGTTGATGTGGTTGGTCTTAATTTCTTACAAAAACGTGATGTCCATGTGTCCTTTAGAGGTTTCAAACACTCTGATGGCTTCAAATTTTCACCACTATATTTGTTGCAACGCTAAATCATCTAAGATCAGGGCTCATTTTGACAATTTTGATATGGGTGGCTAGTTGATAGGTGCAAAGTTGGTACTAGGTTCTCCCCCTAACTCTTCAAAAAATTCATTTTATAGGCACATTTTAAATAGCAATAACAAGTCAATCACTACCACATCTTAAACTATTTTAATGTCTAACAACTTGTGTAGCAATATGAGAATATTTCTTATGATCCCCACCATCTAAACTAGTACTCGATGGAAGTGTAATATCTTAGAATTAGTCCCATCATAATTTAAGCTCATGGTATCACAAATTATCTAAGGCATGATTGTGATAGTAGCTTATATATTTATTATGTAGTTATATAGCACATGACCTTATAAGAACAAGGACAAATAAAAGGGTGAACACTTTCTCATACCCATTGTTAGGGGTGGTCATCTTTATGTTAACTTGATGTTTGGAGGGATAATTTTACCATCCATAGCAGCCTTCAAAGCTACATTGACAAAATTCATTTATTTAGGAACTAGCATAGTCTCTTTTAACTTCAATTCTTTCACAATGCTACTTTTGATAATGTCTAGAACCTTGGTTTCCTTCTAAGTTGATTGCTAAAACAACCTTTGATAATTTTCTTCCATATCTTCATTTTGTTTCCTTGTTATTTCTAGGTAATATAATTTTTGGTAAGCCTATTTTATTTTGCTCATATATTTGTAATGTTTTTAGACTAGATTACTTTGCAAGTAACTCTAAATTTTGCTTCTCCTAGTGCCCTCTTTGTGAGCACATTGCTGCATATTCTAGCTCATCCCTTTTAGCCTATTCTATGGTTTGCTATATTCTCTACCTCATGTTCTCTAGATTTTTGATCGTTTTATTATGTGTTGGCAAAGAAATATACCGAAATCCTACAACTATATTGGTTGGATATGTTGTGGAGAGCCCTTCTGAATCTATTGCAAGAGCTATAAAATCACCTAACTCTTGAGCTCCCATCGGGCAAGAATGAGGTTGACATATTTCACTAGTGTTACCATTATCATGACTCTCAAATGTTGGATAATTAAGCTCAAATACACTAGGAAGTTTTCTTTGTTCTTGATTTATAGCAATGAAAATATGTTCTACATTGAATTTAGTAATGTGCATCACTTGGTCTCTTGAAGAAGATTTATTTTGAGAATATGGCTTAATTCTTGCTTCAACATTCTATTATTCCATAATATTGAACTCAATGGTTAAGTGTTGAATCACAACTCTAAGATCTTGTATTGTGATGGTCATTGTAGTTGCATATCTTATCAAAGAGAGATACGAAGAATATGGTTTGGGCAACATGTTCAATGGTGGGAAAGGTAGGCATTGAAAATAAACATGTGAATTTATTGAATGGATATAATGGTATCCAACATTGTGGATATAGGAGGGAGTTTTACCATAGATATGAGAATAGTATCTACTATGATGATCACTTGAAAAATTTACGACAAACTTCTTTCATTAAAATAATGTATTAGAAGGCTTAGGTCTAAGATAAGATCATAAAGGTAATAAATGTAGGCTTGGTCTCGTAGACACCAAAACAGCACCAATCCGATTATGTGACTACAACCACTGATCGCATTGACACACACAGCTTTCAGGGCAGCCCTTAGAGGTCAAAAAGTGGTCCTAGCCACTTACACAACAATTTAGAAGGTCGAAAAGTAAACAAAGCAAAGTTGGTCATTTTAACAAGCCTTAATCAAAAGAAAGCCTTAATCAAAAGCAAGCCTTAATCAAAAGAAAGCCTTAATCAAAAGCAAGCCTTAATCAAAAGCAAGCCTTAATCAAAATAAGGCCTTGGCCGAAGTGTCACGATATCGCGACGTCGCGATATCGTGACACTTCAACGCCCAAAGCAAGGCCTTGGCCGAAGTGTCGTGATATTGTGACGTCACGATATCGTGACGTCGTGATATCGTGACACTTCGGTGCCCAAAGCAAAGCCTTGGCCGAAGTGTCATGATATCGTGACACTTCGGTGCCCAAAGCAAAGCCTTGGCCGAAGTGTCACGATATCACGACACTTCGGTGCCCAAAGCAAAGCCTTGGCCAAAGTGTCGCGATATCGTGACACTTCAGCACTTCAATTTCAATTTCAACCCCGCCCTTTAAAGCAAGCAAGCAAGCAAGCAAGCAAGCTATTATAACAGAGCGGAGCTCTCCCCAGGTTTTTAAGAGGGTAATCGCGACCTCTTAAGAAGATATAATTGCTAAGGCTAATTTAGAGCTGCGGAATGACCCCCCTCTATTTTAAAAGCTCTTAAAATCGAAGGGGTTCCCCGCGCTATCGCCCACTGGATTATAGATAGAGAGCTTCCTCTCCCCTCTTGAGATTCTAGATAGAGAGCTTTAAAATAAAAGGCCGAGTGCTTATCCAGAAGTGGGGGCTATCCCAGATTCTAGATAGAGAGCCGGTTTTTAAGAGCTTAAAGTTGGCACCGAAGTGTCACGATATCACGACACTTCGGTGCCCAAAGCAAAGCCTTGGCCGAAGTGTCGCGATATCGTGACACTTCAGCACCCAAAGCAAAGCCTTGGCCGAAGTGTCGCGATATCGCGACGTCGCGATATCGTGACACTTTGGCACCCAAAGGAAAGCCTTGGCCGAAGTGTCACGATATCGTGACATCGCGATATTGCGACATCGCGATATCGTGACGTCGTGATATCGTGACACTTCGGCACCCAAAGGAAAGCCTTGGCCGAAGTGTCACGATATCATGACGTCGTGATATCGCGACACTTCAGCGCCCAAAGGAAAGCCTTGGCCGAAGTGTCGCGATATCGCGACGTCGCGATATCGCGACAAACTTTGCATTTGCGCAAAATTTAACCAATCAGAGGTGGACTTAACCAATCAAAGGCGGAATTCAACCAATCAAAGGCAGACATTAAAACATTTAAAAGTGCCATTAAAACAATTTAAAGTGGACGTTAAACAAGTGGCAGTCGAGGACAGTCAGTTATTGCCGCCTGCTGTGCATGCGCGCGTAGGTGGGCAGATTGGTAGTTAGCGGACTGTCACAAGGGCAGTCATGTAAGCCCAAGTCAAGGAGGAGTCTCCTCCCTCTTGGGAAGGCATGGCCGCCATGTGGCATCCCTGCATGCCCCTCCAAAGAGACCCCATGGGTCTATAAAATGGTGGACTTTCCCACCCAAAAAAGACAAGTTGGTAGACATTTCAAGCAACGAAGTGCTGCCAAACCAAACACCCGATTGCACTCCTTTTCGATTCATCTCTTCTACACCCGTAATCTCTTTCGCAAGAGAGGTTATTGGTGGCTGTTAGAAGCGTGGATCTGGACCTTAGAACCCGACATTGGACCACAGTAATCCATCAATTCGATGACACCACATTCTCTGAGATTTTGAGCCCATCCCTAGTGGATTGGCGTCAAAGTCAAGTTCTAATGGGGGCGGCCCGCTTGGGCACCCCGCATCTTTTTTAGTTTCAGTTTAATCTATTCAGTTATTATCTGTTTATCCTACATTATACTTTATGTTGTTTAAATAATGCACAATCTAAATTTCAGAAAATATCTATCGAATATTATCATGCATTACGTTTTATCGAATATTATCATGCTCTCGCGGTTTCTACTATCCCACTAACTTGCAAGTAGCGATGTTTAATTCGATAGCAGATTGGTCGACTGTTTCAATGGCAGTGGCCATCTGGTGACATTTTTTGATTTTTGTCAGAGTTGCAGGTTGCGTAAAGTTGTTTTGTTTACTGATCTAATCAGTCTTTTGCATGCATCTTTCATTAATTTCAAAAAGACAAACCTTTCTCTATTTGCAACAGGTGCTACTAACACTTTCATTGTTTCTTTGATTGCAGGAGAAGCAGCAAGCAAGGATTCATCATCATAAGCGATGGCAACACTTTGGCCCGCCCATTTCAAATGTGGGCATGCGGAAGAGGGATTACTAATCACGATTGTAACCAAGACATGCTAACACTCCTAGCCCCTAAAAAGGGAGGAGATGTATTGTAACCGAGTTTGGAATTAATATAAAAGGGTTGTGCTCCTGCTTTCTCTTTATATTTTGTCTCGATTTGATTATGTTCTTCCTATTTCATGCATCGAGTTAGTTTTGTTTATATTGCATCTTAGTATTTATTTCTTTCGAAATCTCATGCTTTCAGTGGCGATCATGGTGGGACTCTATCCCCTATTTTTTTTTAGATTCAAAAATTGATTGAAATTTATGTTTTTGTGCTTAAAGGTACCGGGCCGAATCAGAAACAGCTGATTTGGGCAGAAAAGACAGCCGATTTGAGCGAAAAAGAGGTAAGGTTCCAAAACTGTACCTGTCATTTTTTTATTATTTTATTTTTATTATTATTTTTTGTTTCTATTTTTTTGTCAACTTTTACTTGCTTAGGGAAAGTTGTTTATGCTTGTTTCATTTTTATTAAATAAAATGAACCCCACACACATCACGTGGTAAATTAAACCAAGGAGCTGGTCGTAAGACCCCAGCCCTTGAGCAAGACCAACGGTGGGTTCATCACCACCTTGGCTTAGCTTTGCATCCATTTCCCCGATTGTCACTGTTGTTAGGCGTAAATCCTGACGAAAGCTGACCGAGTGTCGCTGGGGTGATTCCCATGCACGTGAGGATAAGTCTTCTATGGTAGGTGTCATTAACAGGACAATCCCCCTTCCATACCGCCTATGTTCCATGTACCATCTGCTCTCACGTACCTATAGTTTCCCTCTCGTAAGGGCGGGTATATAGAGAGGTTGGTATATCGGTCCGACAATGGTATATTGAAGGGGCGACCATTTATGGGAGTCATATGAGCCAACATTATGCATTTAAACGTTCTTCAAAACTTGCAAAAACAAAACAAAACATCAAAATGCACTAAACCGATTTAGGACACACTATTAATCCTTAAAAGAGATAATCATTGTTTGTGTATGTGTGTGTTCATTTCTGCTTAGTGTAAACAAAAAGAAAAATCATCATAAACGAGATAAAAATCTGCTTAGCTAGTAGAGAAGCACCACAATGGTGTACACCCGTAGCCAAGCCCAATCAAGGGCGGACGCTATGGAAGGTACACAAAGAGAGGGCGCTGGTCGCCTTCGCTTTAGCCACGAGGACTTGGCCATACCGCCTTGGCGGTCCGGCCTACAAGAGAGTCCACATCGAGGCCACATCAAGAAGGAATTATTGGGACCCTCCTCTGTGGAGTTTGCCCATTCAACACAGCCCCTTTCGGGAAGAAGCTTTACATGTAGATCTCAATGTAAATAGAAAATCACCTTTTGAGGCTAGATCTGAGTGGCCACAGCGCGATGAAGTGCTAGAGAGGCATAGTGTCCATGAGGAGAGACAGCGTGAATACGGTACCTCTCCTTTGCCTCCCATTAGAAAAGAAAGACAAAACCCAGAGCGCAGGGCTCTTCACACGGGGCGAGCTCACTCTGCCCGCCCCTTTCACACCCATGAAAGGGAGTACGAGGAAGGCCATCGCATTCCTCGAGGAACAACATACAGCATGGGAACCTTGCATTTCTATGCCTGCTAGATATCATGGTCACCCATCGAGGCCAGAGCCTCAAGTAAATGTCGCCTACCTCGACAGAGGGAAGCGACCCATTGAAATTTTAGATCATCAAGATCGAGGCAAATACATAGGAGAAACATTCAAGCCTCCTGAGCAAAAGAGGGCAGACCAAATTGACCCGACAGTCGCTAGACATGCCGCCCGCCAAGCTCGAATCACGCAGCTTGAGCAAGGTCATCAGGAGTTAGAGTACTTATACCGCCTTAATAAAGAGCGCATGCAGCGCGAAGCGGATGAGTTGCGCTATAAACTCCCTGAGAGGGTGCCAACCCCTCGCACCCAAAAAGTAGAACAATATGAGAGGCACAACCCTTTGGTGCGGGACAGGTCTCCGCGACCTCGTCAAGCTTTGCCTCCGAGACCTTATAGACCCGAGAGGGAGGCCACTCCCCGAAACAATGATGGGTACCCTCGGCGGGGACTCAATCGGGGTCATAGGTCTCGCCCGAGAGACTCCTCAAGAAGTTTATGAGGAGTATGAACCAGAAATAGAACGGGCCGAAATGCCCCATCAAGGCGGGAGGGCTGCCATTCGGCCACCCCCCCATAGGCCTCTAGTCTCCCATAACTCACAACGGGAGCAAACAAAAGAGGAAGAAATAAAATCTTTCGATGCATACAAAGCGCTATTAGAGCGTTTGGAGTCTGTGGAGACAAAAGCTTCTGGGCATCAAAAGCCCACATTACGTCAACTCCGTAGTCATCCAGTGCATCCCTCAGTGCCCACACCTCTTTACCCCGAACATTTCAAGTTGCCTCAATTGGCAGTCTTTAAAGGTGAAGAGGATGCACAAGAACATGTCACAAGATTCCTGAGCCAATGCTTCGGCATCCAAGATAATGATGCATTGTTGCTTAGGACATTCATAACCACATTCGCGGGCCCTACCTCGGATTGGTTCACACAGTTACCAAAACACAGCATAAACAACCTAGATCAATTAGTAGATGCGTTTCTTGAACGCTTTGCCTTCAACACAAAGAAGAAGGCATCACTGAGTGATCTGGCCAGCCTCAAGCAATATGAGGAAGAGACAATGGCAGCATACGGGAATCGATGGAGGGCTTTGCTTTCTAAGCTACCCTACCTTCCCCCTATGTCTGATCTCACACAGATGTTTGCACGGAGTTGCTTAAAATCAATCTCTGGGCTATTGTTGCTGCAGCAATACGCCAGCCTAGAAGAAGCTTTGGCGCAAGCCAGAGTTATAGAAGAGATCAAAATAGGCGAGGGCGCAATCGCCAAGCCTAAAAAGAAAGAGTGGAATAAAACCACTAAGACCGGGACTACGCAATCACAACCCGCTATGGTTAATCAAGTTGCGATAAATGTCCCCAAGCCTGTGCAAGAAATACAGCCCCAAAAGGCTAATTACCAGGCAGTGCCTCCTAGTTATGAAAGAGATAATAAAAAATAGGAGCAGAATCAGTAGCGTCGCCCTAGGCGACAATTCACCCCTTATGCGGAGTCTAGGGACTCCCTATTTGACCGCTTGTCAGTGGCAAATTTAGTCACCCTTCCAGAAATCCAAACTGTAGATCCTAACGCTCCCAAGCCTAAGGGATACAGAGAGGAATTATATTGTAGATTCCATAGGCGAAGGGGACATGACTTGAATGGATGTTGGAAATTCAAAGGATTAATCCAAGATTTGATCGACAATAAAACATTGGCCGTGGACAACCCCATAGCGCCAAATAATCAACAAATGGGGGTATTCAAGGACCCTTTGCCTGCCCATGAGGCACAGGAAAAACCTCTCCAAGTTAATGAGGTGCGACAGAACCTTCCCATGCAAGGATTTGTGGGAATGATCGGCATAGTGACCGAGGAACAAAAAGTACCCGGGAGTTGCCCCAGAGGTAGCTACAAGGGAAGTTCCAACAACGTCGCAGCCTCAACAATGCCCTGTGCGGTTGCCTCCGCCTAGACCCGAGGTCACGATACGGACCAAACTCACGCAGAGTTTGCGGACCACATCGGCTAGGCTTTCCATTTACGAGCTTATTCAACAGTCAACACCTCATAGGGAAGCTCTTATGGAAATTTTAAAAGCCATCGAATTATAGCCTCACGAAGCAAATTCTTTCAACAACTTCGTGGGACATGTGAAACGATGTACGGAGCCGGTCATTACCTTCAGAGAGGATGAAGTCAAAACAATATCGAATGACATGGCAGATCCACCCTTGCACGTTATCGCGCGGGTCAACGGGATCCCGTACAAGAGAGTGTTGGTAGATACTGGCTCATCCAGTAACATCATTACCACTGTAGCACTAAAACATTTGAAGCTGCCAGCCTCTCATATCACAGCCTCCACATACACACTGCGAGCTTTCAATGATGCAATATGCTCGACAGTCGGCATAGTTGTTACTGCTGTCCAGGTAGGACAAAAGACAATACCAACATTGTGCCATGTTTTGGAAGGCGAGATGGCTTATAACATATTGCTAGGGTGGCCATGGATCGGGGGACATGAAGTGTGTCCCTTCGATCGCTCACCCAGTGCCTAAAGTATGCATTTGAAGGAGAAATACATGTAGTCCCGATGGACTTAGAACCCTTCAAGTATTGCAATGCGGTGCAATTAATGCCTCAATCGACCCTCCCTTCAACGCATTTGGATTTCTAGTTAAATCCATCTAAATAGGGTCCAATACCACAGGCACCATTGGTGACCAAATCATCAAAATCCTAGCCAGGTGAGTCTTCATCATCTGCTCCTTCACTACCAATGCCACCTGTCATGGCTAAACAGAAGGACAAGGGAAAACAGATCCTGGAAGAGGCTCAGCCCCTAGAAGAGGGGTTGCCAACAATATCAATGGTATCAATAGAAGAAACACCTAGCACAATGGAAGCTGAGACTCCTAACCCACCAAACATGGAATGGACTCAGGAAGGACTCCCGTTCCCTCCCTCCCAAGCATCAACAATCACTTGTTGAAATGGCTAGTACGGGCCTAGGGGAGTATCTAGTGCAGAATGTTGTGGCAACGCCCGCATTAGAATCAGTACAGGACATGGGGAGACCTCGCCTTCCCATAGGAACAGTTGTTCCTCTAGGTTACCCACCAAACCAGACAAATTTTGTGTATGGGGGCCTTGATCATGGTCTTGAACCATGCAAGCAAAAGGACGAAGACGAAGAGCCTTTTGCTGAAAATATCAACTATCTGTCAAACCCGGACTTCGCTCTAAGATATCTCGGCCAATGCAATTGGCATGGATACGGGCTAGGGAGATATGAGCAAGGGATGCGTGTCCTTTGCCAACCAAGATATCAGATGCCATATGATAAGTCGGGAGTAGGGTTCAACCACCCCTGCCCTTGGACATCTTGGTAGATAACATGCAAGGCCTAGAAATAGGCAACAAGGGTGGATTGGCATCGGATCCTTATGCCAACCCAAATACAGAATATACATTGGGAGATTACCTCCCATGGTCAACAAACACCCTTGGCAACATCGGTAATCCCTCTCCTTTGCTAGAGAGAGGTGAAAGTTCGGACACTAATCCCCAAAGAGAACATAAACGGTGTTCGGACATCTTTTTGAAGTTGTTCCCCTTAGAGGTTCCAGTTGAGTCAATACAGTGTCAAGAGAATCAGGTCCCTCCACCAAGAGTGGAACAACCGCAATGGGACCAGATTAATTTGCTGGAACAAGGAGAACCCTCAATGTCGCAAATAGTTGCTGAAGAAAATGAACATTTTTGGATCTTCGAAAGTGATTCAGAAGATGAGACTGAGATGGACTATCTCAATCATGCGCGATGGCACAATCGCCCTTTAACTCATGAAGATCTGATGGGACAGATGGGCATAAGGTTAGGGCATGAGTGGTATGTAGACCCAGCGGGGTGGGACCAAGTGTTGGATCCATGGCTCCAAATCTACGATGAGCACCGTCCACCCCGAGACCCTATCATGGCATCAGTGCCGAGAGAAGACCCTGTCTTCCTATTAGCACATAGGGCCGATCCGTTCGTGCCCGTTCCCCTAGAGCCAGATCCAGAGTATAGGGAGCATCCAGAATATTCAAGTTATCATACCCATGGTAATGGAGACCAAATTCATTCCATCCACATGATCTCCATTGATTTGATCGCACCCATCCGCAATCCGGCCGATCCAGCACCGTTTGCATCTAGACACAGATGCCATCGACTGGGATCGCGTCAATTCACCTTTATCACCATCAGAGTACTGGCCTTTCGGTGAAATGCCTCATTTTACCCCAGGGACAACTCAGGATATTTTTCAAGCTGAAGAGGGACCCGAGGTTCCAAACGCAGATCTAAACTCAGCTAATGATATCCATTTGATCCCGACTCCACATCAGTTGGAGGACGGATCCCACATGTCAATCGAGGAGACGACTGACGTAGATATCGACACAGATCCAATGAATCCATAGATTCTCAAGGTGGGGGTAAGTCTTTCCCCCGAAGAGCAAGCCGACTACATTGCCCTTCTCAAAGAGAAGAAGGAGGTTTTTGCATGGTCGTACAAGGATATGCCAGGACTAGACCCGTAGCTAGTCACGCATAATTTAACGCTTGATCCGACAATCAAGCCTGTAAAGCAAAAACTACGTAAGATGCACCCAACAGTGGCCTTGATGGTCAAAGATGAATTGCAAAAGCTGTTGGATGCACAGTTTGTCATCTGCATGGATTATCCGCCATGGCTGTCCAACATGGTTCCCGTCAAGAAGCCCGACGGGAGGATTCGCATATGCACCAATTTTTGAGATCTAAACAAAGCGAGTCCTAAGGATGATTTCCCCTTGCCGAGCATCGACGCGTTGGTAGACGCTACAACAGGTCACGAAATGCTCTCCCTCATGGATGGTTTCTCAGGATACAATCAGATTCGTATCAATCCTGAAGACCAACTAAAAATGGCGTTCACAACGCCTTGGGGGACATTTTGTTATAAGGTCATGCCTTTTGGCCTTAAAAATGCTTGGCGCCACCTACCAACGTGCCATGACATATATCTTCCATGACTACATGCACAAAACTTTGGAAGATTACATGGATGATTTGTTAGCCAAGTCTCTTTTGCGCTCAAATCATATCGATGACTTAAGCAAGATCCTCGATCGCCTCATGGAGCATAAAGTTAGACTAAACCCCAAGAAGTGCGTATTTGGCGTCACATCTGGAAAACTCTTGGGTTTCATAGTCTCAAAGCGAGGAATCGAGGTGGACCCAAAGAAAGTCAAGGCAATCCTTGAAATGGTTCCCCCAACTACAATCAAGTAGCTCAGAAGTCTGCAGGGAAAGGTCGCGTCGATTAAACGCTTTATAGCGCAATTATCTGACAAGTGCCGACCCATGAACAAATTATTGCACAAGGGGGTTACATTTCATTGGGATGACGAGTGCCAGTCAGCCTTTGACGAAATCAAACAATACCTGGCTTCGTCGCCGGTATTGGCACCACCTAGACCAGGAGTGTCGTTCTACTTATACATCTTCGCTACTGAGGTGGCATTGGGCGCCATGTTAGCCCAGAATAATGAAGTTCACAAGGAACAGGCTACTTACTATCTTAGCCGCACCCCGGTCGGTTATGAACTTAACTATGCATACGTTGAGAAACTACTGCTTGGCGGTGGTGTTTGCTACCAAAAAGCTACGCCACTACATGCTTGAGCAACACTACGTATGTTGTGTCTAAGGAGAATCCATTGCGATACATGATGAGTCGTACTTATCATAGTAGTCGCACGACGAAATGGATCATGTTGTTGATGGAATTTGACATTGAGTTTATTGGACAGAAATCTATCAAAGGACAAGTCATAGCCGATCAACTAGCAGAGGCTCCTCTTGAAGACGATCAGCCTCTAGTCATAGAACTACCCGATGATGGGGTCTTCCATGTCTCAGAATCGCCAGATTATGATGAGCCTGAGTCACAGGCCGACATAACCCTATTCTTCGATGGTTCTAAATGTGAGCAAGGTGGTGGCATAGGAATTGTATTATTTACACCGCGGGGTGCTCCAATGCCCCTGTCATTTAAATTAAACTTCTCGTGCACCAACAATAATGCGAGTATGAAGCCTTGCTCCTAGGTCTTCAGACAACAATCGCCATGAACATCAAATGACTGAATATCTTTGGTGATTCGCTGTTAATAGTCAATCAAGTCAAAGGGGTATATCAATGCAAATGCCCAGTCCTGCAGGCTTATAAAGCCCTTGTGGACAAATTCTTGGCAAAACTTGAGTGGTATGACATCGAGGCACTCCCTCGATCATCGAATCATTTTGCGGACACAATGGCCTCCTTGGGGTCACTAATTCCGCAAGACCTTTTCGGTGATATGACAACCATTCAAGTCAAAACCTTATCGCAATCCGCGATGGAGCGTGCAAGCTCGGACTTGACGCCGGGAATCCACATGATCCAGATTGAACCATCCTCGGATAAGTTCTCTCGAATCCAAGATCGTCTGAAACATGCCAAGCTGGGGGTCCTTGTTCTCCCCTACTCCCATTAATAGCAACACAACGCTATTCTTACAGGTTCTATCCCATTCAGCGTTTGCTAGGGATGAACTTCAAGAGGGATTGGTTGTTCATACTGTCGAGGTTTTTGATCAACAGGACTGGTATTTACCCATTAGAGACTACCTCAAGTTAGGTAATCTCCCGCTTGGATTGACTCATGCCGCAAAATGAGCACTCAAGCAGAAAGCGGCTAAGTATGTCTTGATAGGAGACATTTTGTATCGTCGCAGCTATGAAGGAATCCTCCTTCGTTGCTTGGACCAGCAAGAGTCCACTTGGGCAGTCGCCCAAGCGCACGATGGTACATGTGGTGGCCACTTTAGTGGTATGGCCATCGCAAAGCGCATTCTTCGCATGGGCTATTATTGGCCATCTTTAGAGCGAGATTGTTGCGCATATGTCAAGAAGTGCGTGAAGTGTCAACATCATGCCAATTTGATGCACGTACCTTCCCGAGGCCTTGCAGACAGTCCGGTCTAGCTTGGCCGTTCTCGTAGTGGGGCTTCGATCTAATTGGAAAGATCTCCCCTGCATCGTCGAGCCATCACACGTTTATCATAATGGCCACGAGTATTTTACCAAGTGGGTGGAAGCAATTCCGCTTACCTCTACGATAGGACCCCGCATTGTGGAGTTCATTTTGCATAACATCATATGTCATTTTGGTATTCCATCCAAAATAGTCTCGGATAATGGGATGCCTTTCAAGAACAAAGACGTGCGTGCTTTGACCACAAAGTACAAGATTCAGCATAGCTTTTTGACACCCTATTATCCGTAGGCGAATGGGCAAGCAGAAGCGTCAAACAAAATGCTAGTTGCCATCCTTAAAAATACCATCGTAGACAGTCATAAGGATTGGCACATTCAAATCCCACTTGCCCTATGGGCCTATCGCACTAGCATTCGGACACCCACTTGGGGCCACTCCGTTTTCGCTCGTGTATGGCTCCGAGGCAGTCATGCCTCTAGAGTTGGAGATTCCTTCCCTGCGCATATCAATGCAGGAGTTCATCGATGATGACTACATGCGGCGAGCCCGGTTAGACCAGCTTACGTTGCTTGACGAACGACGCGTTAATGCTCTCGAGCATTTACGTATTTATCAAGAGCGACTTAAGAAAGCTTACAACATGAAAGTTCACCTCAGAGACTTTCGGGTTGGTGATTTGGTTTTGAAGGAAAACCAACAGAACTCCAGTTTGCCATCCCACCTAAGGGACAAATTTGTGGCAAATTGGTTAGGTCCATATGTCATTGATAGCAAAATAGGACCCGGGACATACCGGCTAGCTTCTCTTGATGGTATCAAGGAAACAGAACCCTTGAATATCAGTCATTTGCGACCATTTCATATCTAAGAGAGCCATATCCCAAAAATGCTCCAAGGATCCATAAAATCGCTTGGTCAATCCCAAAAATGCTCCAAGGATCCATAAAATCGCTTGGTCAAATCCCAAAAATGCTCCAAGGATCCATAAAATCGCTTGGTCAAATCCCAAAAATGCTCCAAGGATCCATAAAATCGCTTGGTCAAATCCCAAAAATGCTCCAAGGATTCTATAATCGCTTGGTCAATCCCAAAATGCTCCAAGGATTTCCACAATCGCTTGGTCAAAAATAAGAAAAGTTAAAATTCAAAAAATCATCAAAAACAACAAAAAAATTTGCATCTCATTTCTAGGCATACTCAAATTCATCAATAGAGAGCTCTTCTCGCACTTCATCTTCATATTCACAAAAATCAATCCATCAAAAATACAAAAATACATAGCTGCATTAAAGCATTGCATCCATACATTGCATATTTGTGGTCGTACAGGTCAAAGGCACCATAGGCTGTAATTGCTCTGCTAGTCCATCTTGTTCCACACTTGTTCCATTTTACAAAAACAACAAAAACACCATGCATTGCTTTTTACCACACTAGAGTCGGTGGTCTTTTAATGTATCAAGAGTTTTCGTGATTCAGTCATCATTTTGCTCTTTAGCTATGTAATGTACCGAGTCAGACAGATTTTACAAAGGTAGAGTTACACTTGAAATACGCCTTGTTATGTAACATCCCAACACAAATTAAAACACATAAAAATTCCCAAGTTGTGTGAACGAAAGATGAAACCTATGCAGTAATCCAGGTCACCATAAGTGAAACGGTTATCTTGCTCATCCCCCTGTGCGAATGGTTCTAGAATGCTGAGAATTGACAAAAGGACGAGCTCTTTCCTATCCATTCACCTCCATATACAGTGGTTTTCACCACTACCAAATCCCAATCATAGTTGGTTCCCAAAGTTGTAAGGATTTGTACTACACGTCCCTGCCAAGGATGGGTAGTCATCCCCAAGACCCAAAAGGGATCAACGCCATTCACAAACAAAATTCCAACAAATCATCATCCTAACACTTTCCATTCACCTTTGGTCTCCAAGTTGTAAGGATTCGTACTATCCGCCCCTAACCAGGATGGGTAGTCATCCCCAAGGCCTAAAAGATCAATGCCCTTACTCCATAATCTCCATCACCCCCTTGGTTCCCAACGTCGTAAGGATTCGTACTACACGTCCCTGCAAAGGATGCGTAGTCGTCCCCAAGTCCACAAGGATCAAGGCCACTCACCAGCCCAAACTCACAATACTCAAAATACAAAATCAAATAAATAGTGGTTATCACTACTATTCAAAATCCTTGCTCAAAAAGAATTAATAGAAAATAAACAGTGATTTTCATCACTATATAGACGAGCAACTTTCTAAATCATTCAGCCAACAAATATCCTGAACTTGAATCCCTGGAATTCTCGAGCATTCGAAAACCATCTAGGTGATCCTCATTACGGGTTTGGTTGATAGCCTATCTGGCAATGGTGGTATCCTACCCGCATGACGATACGTCTATCACATTTGCTTTGTGTGTGTGCGGACCAATGTTTGCATAAGGATGAGCTAGCTTATGGTATCCTGGATAACACCGTAGATTAATCTAACTAAATACAACAAAGGAGTTAGTGGAGCTAATTAGGTGATCCTCGGTACAGGTTCGGTTGAAAGCCCATCTGGCATCTGGCGGTATCCTGACAAATACCACATAAATAAACTCAATTGCACACACGGGGATGTGAAATAGCTTGGTCAAAAACAAGTCCGATTCATACCTTGTTCAAAAGTCTTGTAAGATAAAGTACGAGTCATGGCTAGTAAGTTAAAACCGTCTGAGTCTCAGAAAACCTTAGCTACATTTCTAAACCAACTGCGCTACTTTTCATCCTTACAATACCATCAGAAAATACAAAAAAAGAAAAACCACATGTATACATACAAAGTCATCCACTACAGCAATCGCATAAAAACAAAATCACAGAGTCCTAAACAGTCTATGGTGCCATAGCCAAACATCACAAATTCTATCCATCCATTTCATTTCTGCATATCACATATAAATCAAAAACATTTGCATTCATCATAACATATGCATCCATCAAAATAAATCAACATACAACAATCGCATTTATCATACCATATGCATACATCAATATAAAGTAGCATGCATCCATCAACATCAATCATTGTGCATAACATAAAATCATGACATATACACAAAGCAAGAAAATCAAAACAACAAAAACATCACAAAAATGCAACACAAAAACATAGCAATAAGCATTGCCGGACACAAGTGCTCTTGCACTTAACCTCTTGGCATAGAAAATCGATGTCGGGGCTCAAATTGTCATTCTCCTACTTCCCCAAGAAGGCTACCATAGCCGGACCGCTCCACGGGAAGACGGGTTTTCGATGATTTCACCCCATTATGGCATCACCAAAAGGGTTAACACCCACCAAAAATAGGTCCAAATGTCGGGAAATTGCACATGCTTAATGGTAAAACATCTAAAGGCACCCTTGCACAAGTCATCTTGGGTCAAGCGACTCGTCGCTTTTCTCATGAAGGTCATTCCCTCATCGATTCGTCGCTTGAGGGGGTAGTCACACTTAGTCACCAATCAACAAGCACACACCCAATCAAAGCAATGACATGCATTCAAAGAATCATTGACAAAGACAATCACGCTCCTGCTTGGGGCGGTAAACAAGCAATAATCAAATTGATCAAACACTTGGCATTCCCGAAGCATGAACACAAGGTTCCCCTGTGGACAAAAGGTTGCGCCCTTTGCCTAATCATGACTGATCAATGTCCAAGCTCAAGTCACACCTCACCAAAATAGGTTAACACTTGAAATCAAATTCCTTAGCTCGTCAGAAGCAAGGATTCAAGAATGCATGCCCTTTCCATACTTGGGGCATCAAAAGTTGGTTAGGTTACCAAGAAACCCTAATCATTAGTGCTTTGGTTATCTATTTTTGCTCAACACTGCGTCACCCATAGCGCTTCCCAAAAAGGGGCATCTGTAGACACCAAAACAGCACCAATCCGATTATGTGACTACAAACACTGATCGCATTGACACACACAGCTTTCAGGGCAGCCCTCAGAGGTCAAACAGTGGTCCTAGCCACTTACACAGCAGTTTAGAAGGTCAAAAAGTAAACAAAGCAAAGTTGGTCATTTTAACAAGCCTTAATCAAAAGAAAGCCTTAATCAAAAGCAAGCCTTAATAAAAAAAGCCTTAATCAAAAGCAAGCCTTAATCAAAAGAAAGCCTTGGCCGAAGTGTCACGATATCGCAACACTTCGGCACCCAAAGCAAAGCCTTTGCTGAAGTGTCGCGATATCGCGACACTTTGGCGCCCAAAGCAAAGCCTTGGCCGAAGTGTCGCGATATCGCGACACTTCCCAAAGCAAAGCCTTGGCCGAAGTGTCGCGATATCGCGACACTTCGGCACCCAAAGCAAAGCCTTGGCCGAAGTGTCACGATATCGCGACACTTCGGCGCCCAAAGCAAAGCCTTGGCCGAAGTGTCGCGATATCGCGACATCGTGATATCACGACACTTCGACGCCCAAAGCAAAGCCTTGGCCGAAGTGTCGCGATATCGCGACGTCGCGATATCACGACACTTCAATGCCCAAAGGAAAGCCTTGGCCGAAGTGTCACGATATCGCGATGTCACGATATCACGACACTTCGACGCCCAAAGGAAAGCCTTGGCCGAAGTGTCGCGATATCGCGACGTCGCGATATCGCGACAAACTTCGCATTTGCGCCTAGGCAAAAATTTAACCAATCGAAGGTGGACTTAACCAATCAAAGGCAGAATTCAACCAATCAAAGGCAGACATTAAAACATTTAAAAGTGCCATTAAAACAATTTAAAGCAGACGTTAAACAAGTGGCAGTCGAGGACAGTCAATTATTGCCGCCTACTGTGCATGCGCGCGTAGGTGGGCAGATTGGCAGTTAGCGGACTATCACAAGGGCAGTCATGTAAGCCCAAGTCAAGGAGGAGTCTCCTCCATTTTGGGAAGGCATGGCCGCCATGTGGCATCCCTGCGTGCCCCTCCAAAGAGACCCCATGGGTCTATAAAATGGTGGACTTTCCCACCCAAAAAAGACAAGTTGGTAGACATTTTCAAAGCAACGAAGTGTTGCCAAACCAAACACCCGATTGCACTCCTTTTCGATTCATTTCTTCTACACCCGTAATCTCTTTCGCAAGAGAGGTTATTGGTGGCTGTTAGAAGCATGGATCCGGACCTAAACCCGACATTTGATCACAGTAATCCATCAATTCGACGACACCACATTCTCTGAGATTTTGAGCCCATCCCTAGTGGATTGGCGTCAAAGTCAAGTTCTAACGGGGGCGGCCCGCTTGGGCACCCCGCACATTTTTGTTAGTTTCATTTTAATCTATTCGGTTATTATCTGTTTATCCTACATTATACTTTATGCTATTTAAATAATGCACAATCTGGATTTCAGAAAATATCTATCGAATATTATCATGCATTACGTTTTATCGAATATTATCATGCTCTCGCGGTTTTTGCTATCCCACTAACTTGCAGGTAGCGACATTTAATTCGACAATAGATTGGCCGACTGTTTCAATGGCAGTGGCCATCTGGTGACGTTTTTGATTTCTGTCAGAGTTGCAGGTTGCGTAAAGTTATTTTATTTACCGATCTAATCAATCTTTTGCATGCATCTTTCATTAATTTCAAAAAAACAAACCTTTCCTATTTGCAGTAGGTGCTACTAACAATGTCATTGTTTCTTTGATCGCAGGAGAAGCAGCAAGCAAGGATTCATCATCGTAAGCGGCGGCAACACTTTGGCCCGCCCGTTTCAAATGTGGGCATGCGGAAGAGGGATTACTAATCACGATTGTAACCAAGACATGCTAACACTCCTAGCCCCTGAAAAGGGAGGAGATGTATTGTAACCGAGTTTGGAATTAATATAAAAGGGCTGTGCTCCTGCTTTCTCTTTATATTTTGTCTTGATTTGATTACGTTCTTCCTATTTCATGCATCGAGTTAGTTTTGTTTTCATTGCATCTTAGTATTTCTTTCTTTCGGAATCTCATGCTTTCAGGTCTTAAGATGATCTTATTTATTGAGATTTCTATTTCTAGGTTATCCTAAACTAGATATTAAAATTAGTAATGCTCTCATGACGATCCTTTTGAATAAAAGAAAATTGAATGAGCTAAAATAAGGGGTTTTCTAGGTCATCAAACTCTAGTATGAGAGGTGTAGCTAAGTCAGCCAAAGACTTAATGCTCTTGTACTCCCAAAAATTATACCATTGTAGCACTTTGTCTTAGAAATACCGAACAAGAAGTCTCACCATTACATCTTCAAAGAAAATATTATAAATGGTTTCCAAAAGAACAATATATTGCTAGTGCTCATAATTTGTTTTCTCAATACCATCATAATAGGGTAAAACCTTCAATGAAACTTGGAAATTTTCATAAATATCTAGAAGGATAAGGTATCTAACACTATTCCAAGCTAGACAAATATGTCCAACCATGGATATGAGGAAAATGTGTTACGATGTTTGTAGAATAAATATATTGACTAATATATAATGAGTAATCTTGATCTCTAGTCTAATTATTATGTAATTTTGAATATCTTCTATAAACAAAGTTCCCAATATCTCTAGTTCTTGAATCAGTGGACTCATAAGGTGATTGAAAGTTTGACCTAGTAGAGAAAAATTTCACTAGGATCCTACTTAATTAGGTGATTATGATATTTGTGTTCCATAGGGCATGCTATAAACTCTTCATCTAAAATATTCCTATGTGGATGGGATGAACCTTGGATCTTGGCCAAGATTAGAAGACTCAAAGGTTTTTTTGAGGCATCCTTCAGTGAAGGCCAAATATTTGTAAAACTAACTAAATGCAATGGGGTGTCAAGACAAAAGTAAGAAATGCAAAGGGTAGAAAAACTAAATGTAGTTGGGACTTAGTTAACAACAATAAGAGATATTGTATGAGAGTCTTAGTTAAATTAATTAGCCTAGTGTTTTACTTGTGCCATAGTATTTTAAATATTTTAAATTAATTAGGATCTGGTGGATTAGTTAGGGACTCAAATGGGGTGATTCTTATTGCTTTTTCTAAAAATTTAGGATACCAAACTAGTCACTACACTAAGGTTCATGCATTGTTTCAAGGAGTTTCTCAGCTAGATTCGGTAAATTGCAAGAAATTGATCATTGAGGGTGATTCTCTCAATGTGATAAACATGATCAAAGAAAATCAAACTCCTTCATAGACCATATCAAAAATTTTATTGGAATCCAATATAATGATTGAAAACCTATAATAAGTTCAATATAATCACCATTTTAGAAAATAAAATAAAGGTATGGATTTTCTTGCAAACCAAGGCCTTCTACAACAAGATCTACACATATAGAGGGACAATTTCCCATCAAATCTTATAATCCTGGACAATGAGTTTTAGAAAATTCAAATTCATATGAATATTTAGTTGGTGGGGTCTTTGGATCCTTTTACTTGGGATTATAGTTTTTTATTCTTCAAAGTTGGTAACCCACTAGAATTTGAACTTAAATTTCATTTTTAAGAGCACTAAACCGCTTAGGTCCAATTAGATGGACATGTGGGGCATGAAGGGGTATATGTGATCATTGGCTAATAACCCCTAGGGGAGGAGTTTGAATAAGGATAGGTGATGAAATGCCATTAATTTTACTCATTGCCCCACTATGCCTAGTGATGGTGGTCTTGATTCATTCTTTTTTAGTTGGCCAAGTAGTAAATTCTTGGAGTTTTATACGATGGATTGAATCCATGCAAAGAGATTTATTTTTAGTCATATTCAAGGGAATTTTGGGGCAAGGATGATGTGGTGTGTTGCAAAAATATTAATTACACCTTGGAGGTTAGTTTGGTAGGTCCCTCCTATGATTTAGCTTTTGCTAATTCATGCAGGTAGTCATCTAGCCTCCTTTCCTAAGCTTGATAAGATGAGTCAGTTCTCAAAAATTTTGTTAATCAATGTTCTTAGTACCAATCTTGTTAAGAGGTGCATCATCAGATGGGAGGACATCATGAATATCATAACCAATTAGCCTTGGTATTGGTCCCTTTATGTGTTTTTGGAATCTCTAAGGTTGCATTCTTTCCAAAGCTCTTTGTTGTTCCAAGTGAGAAGTTTTTTCTTTGGTTTGAGTTTCATGGAGAAAGCTGGTAGATTGTGGATGGGTGTATTTTTTGTTCCAGTAAGGGCCCTGACTATTGTAGATCTATTTGGTCGAGTGCCTTATCTTATTTTCTTCCTTTTGTGGATGTGGAGTTTCATATGGCCCTAAAATAGGTGGTGAATGGATTGGGGTGTTGGGCAGGTTATCCTTAGCCATCCATCCATATCATCCATGGAAAGGACGGGTGGGTGAGTGAAATTTTCTTTATTATTGAAGATTCTATGTATAGTGTGAGAGAGAGTGTTTGAATGACAACCCTGATTCTGAACCTCAGTATTTAACGATGGATGAGGAGGTTCATAATATTTTGAAAAAACAAAATATCCTAAAATACATTGTAAGTTTTAATGACCACCATAGGGAGATGGCTAAGCACTTGTCTCACTCCTAGCATGATGGTATGGTTAGATTAGGTTTAGTAGAATTTAAAATTAGTATTCTTGTAATTGCTATGGTGATAGGGTTGGTAGTGAATGAGATGGTACATAATCAGGAGAAGCAATCCCTAGAAAAAGGGGTTCAAGTTTTCTTGGGATATGAAGAGGAGCTAACCAAAAATTATAATGCATCTGCATAAATCCCTTAGAGCTCCTTGATATGGAGTGGTCTTATTAATTATGCAATATTTCATCTTGGATGAGAACTAGGAGATACTGCGGAGCTATCATTTAATGATTTTGAACCATATCTATCATAATAAGGTAATGAAAATTCCATAATTTTTATTTCAATATTTAGCTAAATCTATCCCTAAGGTTCAAAAAGGGGTGGCCTTTGATCCGGTCCACCAATTTTTACTGAAGATAATTTTTTATTACATGGTTAAAATGCATGGCTTGGATGGTGAAAGCATTATTAATTCCTTAATCAGAGTCCAGACCCCTATGGTGGATTATTTGGACCCCTCAATTTTTGGGGATTTAGATGCTTCGATCCAGGGATCAGTTGAAGCTTCTCCATCAATGATGCAATCAAGGGACAAGATGGAGTCTGGGCCTAGAGGATCAATAGGTAGTGAGGATGGTATGAGGAGATCTAGGTGCATGGTTGAGTTAGTGAATAAATGGAAGACTTAATTGTTGGTTGATGACTCAGGATCTAAGGATCTATTGTCACCACCAAAGAAACCAAATTTATCATTGCAAGTTGGTAGTGTTAAGAAGAACCAAAATATTGGTTTTTAGATAGGGACTTCAAACCTAGTTTCTATTAATGCAATAATGATGAAATTGCAACACTATATGATTGATTCATTACAAGTGATAATTTCATACATTCAAGAGGTTTTGACCCTCATAGTATAACAGGTTTCATTAATTAATGAGCCCAAAGCTAAGACAAAGATACTCCCTAGTGGATCTAAATTTTGAGCTATTTAATTCTTGGTGGTCCTTTTTTTTTAATCTATTTTGTCTCTTCTGGACTACATGCTTGTGGTTTTTTCCCTTGTTTAGGGTCATAGGTCTTAGGTTTGTTTAAGCTTGGTGTGGTTCCTTGGTTATAGCTTTAGTTTTAATCTACATCTTATTTTCGTTTGTTGTTTCATTAGGTTGGTTTGGTGGGGGATTACCTCCTTTTTGTAAAAAAATTGGAGGACTTTTCAAAAATCCTTTTGTCCACCTTATATTTTTTTTTATTAAACTAAGGTAAACTTAGTTAAGAGCCTTATTGAACAAAAAAAGAGAAACATAGGAACTAATCAAACCTAAACTTAATTGGTTGAATCACAAGGAAGGTGATTAACTAAAACCAATACCCAATACTAGTGATTACATGAAGGTAATAACTGTGAATGAGAATAATCATTTCTTGATGAGAGAGGTTAGGATGAGTAGGTAATGAGGAATGATATGGGATATCTCCTCTAGGTCATTGTATGAGTAGTACAGTGATGGATCCTTGTACAACTTATGATTAGGAGTAATCTAGCATGATAAAAGGAGCTAGACTAATCCATGATAGTTTATATGGGATAACTCATTGTTAATCATAATTTGGCAAGTGAGACCAGGTATATATCCAAAGAAATGGTATGGCCCTAGTTAACTCCAAAGAAGTGGATAATCAACTAGGTACTAGACATATATGCTAAACACCCTTACATGTTAATTTAAAATAGGTGAGCATAATTAATCTTAGGTTCCACATGTTAAGGGAAGAACAATTATGCATCCACCCTTTATATGTTATGGGCCCTAGAGAATAATTCTAGCCATGGATCTATGATCTCATACAAGAACAAGATGATGAAAATATATATCCACTAAATGGTACTATCTATGGGATTGGACCACTATCATCCACTTGGGGGTCATTTGTAGCGATCATAACCCAAATTTGGTTTACTATACCTCATACTAATCAAACATTAAGTGAACACTAAAACTAAGTTGAGTAAAATATTTTCACCATAGGTCATGTCTAGTCTTTGAAAATAGTAAAAACTTCATCTTAATGATCCAGTGAGCTAGATTGGGTTGTACAATTAGGTGAGTTAGACCTAGGTTGTTACAAAGGAATTATATATATTGACCATAAAAGTAGGTTATATAGAAGATGAAGAAAATGTGAAAATATACATAAATGGATTAGTGATGTTTATACAAGATGAAACTAGTATGATTCAAATTATAACCATTGAAGAGTCACATCAATATGCACTCAATATGGAACAAAATTTGGTACATATGAATTAAACAATGCTATAGGAAGAGGATGGTCCTCTCGAGGAAGAGGAAAAACCAAAAGTAGATGAGGATAGCAAAGGCAATAAGGATAATCTAGTACTTCTCACAATAATAGGGAAAACAAATATTTATCAAGAAGAAGAGGAGGTTATGGTAGAGGAAGGGATGGAAGATTCCTTGAAAGATCATAGCCATATTACACAAGCCAATAAAGCACACACTAAATGAAATGCATGGAAGAACCAGAGCAAGGAGAACCTAAACAAAGAAGAAGCCTATTTTGAACAATTTTTAAGTCATGAGGTAAATGTTAAAATATGATTGTGGAGAGAAGAAACATAGACAAATTAATATCAACATGGATGGTAGAGAAACTTGGATTAAAGAGGATAGAACATCCAAATCCATATAAAGTGTTATTGTTACAAAATGGATATTAAATTTTGGTAACCATATATGCTAAATTTCTAGATAGGCTATTATAAGGATGTAATTTTATGTGATGTCATGTTGATGGATGCATGTCATATTTTATTGGAGAGACCATGGCAATTCAAATAAAAAGCAAAACATGACAAAATAGTAAACACCTATTAAATTGTTAGGAATGGTAATAGTTATGCGTTGAATCCATTGAAGGGTAAAAGAGAAGAGGTGGATAGTAGTTCTAAAGTCTACCTAATATTTGAAAAATAATTCTTGAATGAAATGAATAAGGATGTTAGAACCACATCCTAACATAATTTTGTAATTCTCATAAGATCATATAATGACTCACTTCCAATGTGGGGACCCATTTATAATGTTATTCTATAATACTTTGTAATGGTATTTGGTAAGTAAGGTGCCTATACAAGTGGAGCTATTTCATGTAACCATTATCAAGAATGTAACCGATGTTTGGTAGAATATTCCATCTTTAGCAGTATTTTGCATGTAAGCCAACTCTTGAGCATTAGGTTAGGGTTGCATGAGGAGAATATTTAAAAGACATGTACAGATGAAGAATGTATAGTTTTGGTAAATTAATGAAATTATTGAAGGAGGTTGCATCCTCAAATAGGTCTACGATTTTATGTTGTGATATTATTTTAATTTTGCATTTTCTTTATATATTGCAATATATTGTTATTTCATGAATCTCTATTTTAATTACAATATTTGTGTGAATAAGTTTATTTTTACTAGTAGGTTCATAACAAGTGGTATCAGAGTACTTTCTAGGGCTGATTTCCACTACAAATGCAACAATTTGTACCCCTCCATTATGACTATTAGGTATAATTTTCAATGTTTTCTATTTTTTTGCTTTTCCTTTATCTAAAAACAATAGTAAAAACATAGTATTTTTTTGTAATAGTTTATTAGGTTAGGAACCCTATGCTAGGGATTAAAAAAAACATGAAGGTGTTATTTTTATTGTCTAAGATAGATCACCTATAAAAAATTTATTGAAGTGAGGGGTGATCATGCTCCAATACCTAGGCCTCAAACAACACCCATCTATAAAACTGAGCTTCCATGTATAGTCAGGTATAGTAGGAGACCACCTAGGATGAGGAAAAACCTTTAGCCCTAGGAAGGTTTTTTGACCTTGTATTATCCATAGTACAATAGACACAACACTTGAAAAATTAACCTCCCATACTATCGAGAGGTAAGTAGTGTCCTCAAGTGTATGCGTGGAATCCTCCTTGAGTAGTGGCTTGAAATATTGGTCCAAGCATTATTGTTCATCACTATGGTATAATAGATGGCCTTAGGGTTATGCATAGTGGCGAATATTCACAAATTGGGTGAATATTAGGATTTCCAAAATTGGAAATTGGCTAATATGAGGACCCTCGATGTCGACCCATTCACCTAAAATTATATATATATATATATTAGGGTCAATTCACCACAACATAGGCATATTTGTACTTGTTGGAAAGCTCTTTTCAATCCTGATCTAATGGTGGTGTTTTTATGAAGTTATAATATGATTTAATAGGTCAAAAGTGGCCCCAAATATGACATTACATTTTAGGGCTTCAAATACCCCAAATTTTGGTATGAAGATGCTCGATTTGATTTGCTTAGGATTCTCCATGATTCACCTTGATTTTGATTAGGATTCACCATTTTTTTACAAGTACATTTTGAGTCCAACCCCTTATGCATAACCCTGGTGGGCCTATGTGTATTACATACACCTTACCTTGGCATACCCTAGTTCTATTAAAAGTTTACCATCCACAAACCTTCTTATTTTATTGAATATTTAACCTATAACAAAAAATACTCTCACAAAAAATGGGCATACAGAGGAGACTTTCCTATCACCATAATATTGTATCCAATGATTGAAAGAGTGGGTAAACATAACAAAAATAGTCAATATTGGTTCTGCCAGTATAAGTAATAGTTGGGTATCAATTTAATTTGAGAACAATAATACTTAGGTCAATATTGTCAATTGTCAATGTTAGTAATAATTAATAGTGATAGTTAAAAATTATAATAGGTAAATTTTTTTCAATGATAGAGTCGAAATAGATAGTCGCCAGTACATGAAGCTATGGTGTTAATGACCAAATAATGTTAGTAACAACCAATGTAGATAATGTTAGTAAATTTTAGTGTACGGATATTATCGGTAATTGATAGTGTAGGGACATTTTCATAAGGGATTGGCCAACAAAAAACCTAACTTTTGAACCAAGCTTCTAGGATGAAAACTGATAACACTAGAAACCTCAAAAACAAATTAGATTAGAAAATAAATTTTGGGATTCCCAAAACTAGTGTTGTGGTATTTAGCTCACTGGGACCATATTTTCAAGCTAATCATTTTGATATATAACATCCAAGTACTTTTTTGGCTCTTTACTAAAAATAGTAACTTTGGGAACCATACTTCTATTTTTAGTAAGTTGGTAGTAGTTGTTTAAACCACACCAAAATGGCTGGTAGCACACACAAATATCAAAAGGAGGTGGAACAAGCCAATTTTTTTGAGCAAATAGGTACCACACTTAATACCCTTATCGATGTGATTCAACTTGTGAAGGATGGCATACAATATTTGAGAAGTGACTACTTTATCTCTAAGGCCAACTTTGAAGAATGATCTAAAGGTGTTTAAGCATCGTGATACTAAACTCTTTGATCATGGAAAATACATCCATAAGAACACTTTTATGGGTGGTTATGTTGTGTCGATCATGTTTTTAAACTTTACAATATCGCTAAATATTTGTGGATCACTATGACATATTTCAACTTTGAAGCTAAATCTTTACAATGGTATTAGTGGCTCCAACACATAGTTCCCAACCCTTCTTATGAATTTTATGAATCCCAATTACTCACTTGTTTTGGCCCTAGTGAGTATGAGGATTTCATAGGATCATTAACCAAACTAAGATAAACCTCTAGGGCTCATGACTATTAGATCCAATTTAATAATCTAGCTAACAATACCAAGGGGTGGAATGAAGGATGTTTTTAAGCAATTTTTTTAGTGGATTGAAGGATGATCTCAAGGTTGAGTTCAATATGTTCGAACCACAAACTAGGTCATAAGATTGGAATGATTGGTCGACCAAAAATCCTTAGCTCAAAGGAGGACACCTAAATTTCCATATGATAAAGACTCCTTTCTTTCCATAATTACATCCAATATTAACCATAAATAAACCCGTACAAGCTCTTGGCTACAAAAGAGATGGATGCTCGATGAATCCAAGGTTTATGTTATAATTGTGATGAAAAATATACATGAGGGCAAAAGTGCATCCAAAATATATTTTTCTTGATCGATGTAGATGAACCAACAAGCAATGATTAACTTTAGGATGAAGCAAAAACAATAGAGGAACCACCTCAAGATGAGGGTGACACATAAGAAGATACACAACCCAAATTTTTTGTTCATGCCCTTGCGGGGATTACTACCCCATATACAATGAAAGTAGTAGGATTTTTCAAAAAACATCTTACAATCCTCATTGATTCAAGAAGCACATACAAATTTATTGATCCACGAGTCACCAAGCAAGCCAATTGTTACATACATATATGCAACTCCTTTTAGGTTATGGTGGCAAATGGAATAACCTTGCCTTAAAAAGGTAAATGCCATGATATCAAGTTAAATATAGGGGATTATGAGCTCAAAATCAATATTTTTTCTCTTAAACTAGGGGGGTGTGATATTGTGCTTGGAGATCAATGGTTAGGCACTTTGGGAACCATCACTTGGAACTTTATTATGGATGCAATTTTTAAAAAATAGAAAAGCTATTAAAAAATATTCTCATTAGGTAATAATCAAAAAAATTTCCATCCAACCACCCCATAAAAACCAAGGATAAACTTCTAGAAAATTTACAACTCATTAAAACCAAGCATGATGTAGTCTATGTAGAATCGATAGAATTACCACCTCATCACTGCCATGATCCAATTTGATTGGTACCTAGTAGTGTGCCACATAACATTAGATATTATCACTACCTCCATGCCCTTAAATAAAAAATTAAGAAATTTGTACAATAATTGTTAAAAGTTGGAGTCATTCAGCCTAGTAATAGTCCTTATTTTTCTCCAGTCTTATTAATTTGCAAGAAAGATGCATCTTGGTAGTTGTGTATAGATTTTTGTGAGCTCAATAATCTCACTATTAAGTATAAATTTCCTATTCCTATGGTAGATGAATTATTGGATGATCTGCATGGTGCTATGTTTTCTCCAAGTTAGATCTTTGCTCAAGTTACCATCAAATATAAATCAAGGAGGAAGATATTCTCAAAATATCATTCTGCACTCATTAGGGTCATGAATTTTTGGTGACGCCATTTGGCTTGAAAAATGCACCTTCCACATTTTAGAGCCTCATGAACAACATTTTTTACCCATTCCTTCATAAATTCATTTTAGTTTTCTTTGATGATATTTTGGTTTATAGTCGCTCTTGGGAAGAGTATCACATCCATGTGGATTACATCTTGTAGCATTTGGCTCAACTTCAATTTAATGCTAAGAGATCCAAAATTTCTTTTGGGTTACCAAAGTAGAGTGTTTGGGACATATTACAAACAAGGATGAAGTAAAAATTAATGTTAAGAAGATTCAAGTAGTTTAAAATTGTTTGAAGCCTCACACTCTTAAGGGACTTCATGAATTTTTGGGGTTCACAATCTATTATCACAAATTTGTTTGCAATTATGGAAATATTGTTGCTCCTTTAATTACCATGTTTAAAAAGAATTATTTTACTTGGATAGGCCCAGCTGAGTAGACCTTTCTTGATCTAAAACATGATATGACAACCACTCCATTCTTAACAATGCTTGATTTCCCTAAACCATTTGTAATTGAAAGCAATGCTTAAGGCAATGGCATTGGAGTTGTATTGATGCAAGAAGGACCTCCTTTGGCCTTTAATAGTAAAGTAAATTCAATCTAACATATAGGTAAATCAACTTATGCAAAGGAGATGCTTTTCATTCTACATGCAATTACTCGTTGGCAACCCTATCTCATAGGACATCATTTTTCTATTAAATAGATCATCAAAGTCTCAAGTTATTCATGGAGTAGTGGTTTTATACCCTTTAAAAACAAAAGTGGGTCTTAAAAATCATGGGCTATGATTATAATATTACCTATAAAATGTAAGGAGAACATTATGGTAGATGCATTCTCTCAATAATTTGAGGTTCAAAGTCTATTGTGTGTCATCACTTCACCCATACCTCAATGGATATATTATCTTTGAGAGGACATGTTTAAGGACTCAATATTATAAACATTTATTACCACACATCAAACAGTACCTAGATCATATATATGATACACTTGGGATGGATAATATTTATAATATCTCCAATGCCTTGTTATTCCCCACACTTCTCAAAACTCATTGAATGAGATGTGTGTGTTGGCAATTTTGGGTACCTTGGGTACATTGCTTTTGCTCTAAGTGTAGATGTTGTCATTGATGTCAAGAAGGTCTTGAAGCTTTTTGGTTTGATGTCAAAGAATGTTTTTTGATGAAGGTTTCAGTTTGGACAGTGAGTTTCCAAGTAGATTAGAGTAGCCCAGTTGCAAAAGATCAAGAAAAAGACAAGTAAGAAAAAGTATGCAAGTGGCTAGAAAAACTATCGCGATTTCATGACATGTTTCAGGAGAGAGAAAGTGCTGGAAAAACTGTCATGATTTCATGACATGTTTGAGGAGAGAGAATGTTCAGGCAAAAGTGTTGTGATTTCGCGACATGCTGGAAGACAGAGACAAAGCTAGAAAAACTGTTGCGATTTCGCGACATGTTGGCAGAGAAAGTGAGCAAGTTGGAAAGTGTCACGATTTCATGACATGTCGCATTTTTGTGACTCAAAAAGTACAAGAAGGTAGAGAGGGAAAAGTGTCACGATTTCGCGACACATTGCCAAGAAAGTTGTACGAACAAAAAGGTGTCGCGATTTCGCAACATAATGCAGAAAAAAGAGTCCGCAGTGTGAACTATCATGATTTCGTGATAAGATCGAAGAGAGATAAAGTTATTCAGGAACTGTCATGATTTCGTGACATGATGCAAAATTCCAAGTGAGGACTGTCGCGTTTTTGCGACATGCTACAGAGGTCAAGTTGATGACTGTCGTGATTTTGCGACATGCTAAAAATCTCGAAGAGAGAACTGTCATGATTTTGTGACTTGCAGCAAAGGAAAGAGTTTGATATGAGAAGCATCATGATTTCACGACAGGCAGTAGAGAAAGTGTACAAAAGCTGAAAGCGTCGCGATTTCACAACAGGATGGAGGAACAGCTTATGGATGCAGGAAGTGTCGTGATTTCATGATAGGTTGAGATGGTAGATTGTAGTTGGTGAAAGTGTCATGATTTCATGACAGAAATAGTTAGCAAGTCTTCAACAGAAGTAGCATTGTGATTTCATGATGAATTTAGAAAGGAAGAGCTCGAAGGCGAAAGCATCACAATTTCATGACTTGTTCCAGTTTTGAGGGCATAAGGCAGAGAAAAGCTTAAGGTAGTGAAAGTGTCACGATTTCACGACATGTTTCATTTTTGCTAGTGCAAGTAGAGGAGAAGGCCATGAAGTCATAAGGGTCATGATTTCATGACAGAGTTGGAGATGACATCAGCAGAAGCAGATATGTCACAATTTTGCGACAGAGTTGGAGATGACATCAACAAAAGCAGATGTGTCACAATTTTGTGACAAAAGCAGAGAAGAAGGCTATGAAGACTAAAGTGTCACGTTTTTGCGACAGGAGTGAAGATGACATCAGCAAAAGATATAAGTGTCACGATTTCATGATAAGGATGCAATCAAGGCAGACAAAAGCAAAAAGTGTCACGATTTTGTGACAGTGAGCAAAAGAAGGTGTACGACAGGCAAAGGTGTCATGATATCGTGACATGTTGTAGTTTCAAGGTGGAAGCTACAAGGAAGTGACAGAGGCAATAGAGGCAGTTGAAGCTGACAAAGTTAAATCTGGGCTGACGAAGATTAGGATTTTGCAGTCGACGATCTTTAGGGTAATAGTCGACTAAAGATTATGTTTTTGATCATGAATTAATGCTATAAAAAGAGGACTATTTTTGAGTTTCAAGTATCAAATGTGTGTATCAAATTTGTGCAAGTGAATTTTGCTGTGTGCAAGAGAGCGAGTCGAGTCGAATCGATCGAAGTTTGCATTCAAAGTGTGATATTCATAGATAGAGTGTAGGAGAGAAGTGCGATCGTCGAGAGGCAGAGTGTGCAAATTTTATGCTGCTATAATTGCATAGAGGTGCATAAGTTGAGGTTCAATCGAGTGCTACTATGGTTGCACGATCAGTGCAAAAGTTGTCTCGACCAAGTGTGGTTGTAACAGAACAAAGAAAGAGGAAGAGGACAGACCTGTGCCAGATCGAAGAACTATGTTTGGTGTAAATCAGATATAGGACATATGTGCTAGATTGAAGGACTGTGTTTAGTGCATATTCAAGGATCAGCTTTGCGATGATAGAGTTGAGGACAGAGATCTCTAGCCAGAGCAGGGAAGACAAGTGTCTTCTATGGATAGGGTTCCACTTGCTAAGGGCAAAGAAGGTAGAGGTCTTCTAGAGGATCACCAGCCAAAGCAAAATTAGGGAAAGGTATGTCCTTTGAGCAAGAGGCTCATAAACATTGTAATTGGAAAGGTTTCCCAAAGAACAGTGATATAACTTTTAGAGAAAAGTTTTATTCGTGGAGGATCCCACCTTAGGTGAACCACGTAAATTGTTGTGTCACTTTTTGGATGATGTTTTGTGCATTGCTTGATTACTGCTGTTAATACTGCTATGTATTTTTTGCATAACATTGAATTGAAAGCTGATTTGAAAGAAAAAAGTTAAAAAGTGGTCTTATACTATTCACCCACCCCTCTTAGTATAAGCTTGTGTTCTTCAATTGGTATCAAAGCTAGCACCTTCATAAATTTTAATAGCTTGAAGGAAAAGTTTACAAAGAACACAATGGATTATTCAAGTGGCAATGCAACACCTATTCTTGATGGATCAGATTTTGGTCTATGGAGTGCAAGAATGAAAGTCTATCTAATGGCACTTGGTAATGAGGTATGGGAAGTAATTGAATATGGGTACACTATCCTTGTAAATGGTCCATACACTAAAGAAGACAGGCTCTTACATCACAACAACTCAAAAGCCATGAATGCAATCCTGAAGGGTTTATAGAAGGTTGATCTTACCAAAGTGATTCACTACAAGACAGCTAGTGAAATGTGGAAACAGTTGCAGGTGGTTCATACAAGTGATGCTAATGTTCGAAAGGCCAAATTGAGACACTTTAAAGGTATGTTTGAACAAATTAAAATGAATGATGATGAAAATATTAGTGACTACATGCTTTGTATGGATGATATTGTTAACTCCATGAAAGAATTAGGTCTTGAACTTGCTGAAAATGATGTGTGTAATAAAATTTTAAGGTCTCTTCCTAATAGATTTAGTGAAAAGATTTTTGCCATTGAGGAAGCTAAATATTTAGATAAATTGAAGAAGGATGAGCTCCATAGTATACTTGCAGCATTTGAGCTGAGAACTCAAGTGAAATTTGATGTTAAGAAAGAGGCAGCCTTCAAAGCTACCAAGAAATCAAAGGGCAAGCAGATTCAAGAGAGTGATGAGTCTTCTAGTGATGAAGAGGCATATTTCAACAAGAAAGGCAAGTTTTCCAGGAAGCACAAAAGCAAGAAAAATATAAGATGTTTCAAATGTGGGAAGTTCGATCATTATGCTACTGACTGTACTATTTTCAAGAATGAAAGTGATGAAGATATACAAGATGTTAAGAGAAAGGATTCTGAAAAGCATAGGTATTACATAAAGAACAAATATGAGCACAACAATCAAGGAAAGAGGTATTCACACAAGAACAAGAAAAGCTTCTACCTAGACAAAGCAAGTAAGTGTTCTAGCAATGATAGTGAAAGTTCTTCTAGTGATAATGAAAATGAGATGCTATTCATTTCAAAAAAGGAGGAAGAACTGAAACATAAATTCATTGTCATGAAATGTTTTAGATGTGGAAATTTTGGGCACCTTGAGGATAATTGCAAAAATAATTATTTGGTTGCTAGTATGTTTGAGGATGCTTCAGAAAACTACAATGAAGATGCATGTATGGTTTTTGAAAAGGATAGCACCTGTAGTGATAAGAAATCTGAAAAAGGCCTTGATAATTCAAAATGCAATCAAATAGAGGATCTTGAATGTGAACTTACTAATACTCTTAGTGTTTTGAAAAAGGAAAGAAAGAAGAATGCTAGTGTAGACACCAAAACAGCACCAATCCGATTATGTGACTGCAAACATTGATCGCTTTGACAAACACAGCCCCAAGGGCAGCCCTCAGAGGTCAAACAGTGGTCCTAACCACTTTCATAGCAATTTTGTAAGGTCAAGAGGAAATTTGGCACATTCAGGCACTTTGCTCAGTATTCGTCTCACCCGGGGACGAATTCAAACTGGGATCCGTCTCACCCAGGGACGAATTCTGAATTCGTCTCTGGTCGGGACGAATTCCAAGTTTAACGGGCAAAAAGAAGAATGGCGCCAAGTGGCAGCCAAGGATAGTCAGTTGATGACTCTTGCCTCGCACGCATGTGTGGGTGGACAGATGGGCCGTTAGAGGACTGTCACAAGGGCAGTTATGAAAGCCCAAGTCATGGAGGACTCCCCTCCCTCATGGGAAGACATGACCGCCACATGGCACCTATGACCAACACATGGCGCTTATGCTTCCCTCTCAAAAGAGACCCCATGGGTCTATAAAAGGTGGGACTTTTCTCACCCAAAGGAGGAGGATTGGAGGCGATTTCAAGCAACGAAGTGTTGTCCAATTGAATACCCATTTGCATCCTTTTGATTCACCTTCTCACATCCACTAATCTCTTTTGCAAGGGAGGTTATTGGGTGGCTTTTGGAAGCGTGGATCCAACCCAAATCCAACATTTGACCACCTTACACCACCAATTTGTAGACATCCCAATCCTAAGAGGTTTTGGGCCCATCCCTAGTGGATTGGCGCCGGAATCAAGTGCCAACGGTGGGAGGCCCACTTGGGCACCCCCGCACTTTCTAAGTTTTATTCTAAAGCATTCTAGATTATTTGTTCATGTTGCATCTTATGTTATTCTGTCTGGTTAACTCATAGCTTCAATTTCATAACATTTTGATCAGATTTTATCATGCCTTTTGTCGCTTTGTTGTCCTACTAACTTGCAGGTGGCGATATCGAATTCCCGAGGATAGAGGCCAAATTGGGAGAATCCGACCATCTGGGTCGTCCCAAAATGGCCCCAATTACATAACCCCTCTATTTGCAGGTGTTTTGGAGGTCTCGGGAGTCGACATTGGAGCAGCATCACTTCGGCTTTTCCAACACAGTAGAATTCGTCCCACCCAGGGACGAATAGCAGTCAGAATTCGTCCTGCCCAGGGACGAATTCCAGGTGAAGGCAGATTGGCCGACTGTCTCAGTGGCAATGGCCTTCTGGTAATGTCTTCTGACCTCTGTCGAGTTTGCAGGTCATTTAGAGTCATTTTGTCTATCGATTTGGCTAATCATTTACATGCATCTTTCGTTAATTTTAGAGAACAAACACTTCTTATTTGCAGCAAGTGCTACGACATCTTTGTTGTTTCTTTGTTCATAGGAGGAGCAGCGAGAGGTTAAGGACTCATCAACATCGGCGGCGGCATCGTCTTGGCCTGCCCATCTCAAGTGTGGGCACGCGGAAAGAGGAACATTAAGTCTTGATTGTAATCAAATTCTTTTAACGCTCCTAGCCCCTGAAAAGGGAGGAGGCATCTTTGTAACAGAGATCAAGAGAGTTTAATGAAAGGGTTGTGTTTTCTCCATTTTCTTGTATCTCATTTCAATGCGTCTCTTTCATTTCATGCATTCTACATTTCTAGGACTTAAGCGTATTTGATTTTGAATGCATCGCAATTAGTGTTTCCTTCGCCCGGAATCTCGTGCTTTCAGTGGCGATCACGGTGGGACCCTGTCCCCTATTTTTAAAGATCAAGAAACTGATCAAATTTTTGTGTTTTGTGCTTGACAGGTACATTTTTTTGTTGCAGACTATTATTCGTCTCTGACTGTGACGAATTCTTTACTGTAATTCGTCTGACCCTGAGACGAATTCAAATTCGTCTCTGGCAGGGACGAATTCTGTTTCGAAATTCGTCTCACAAAGGGACGAATTCCTACCTGTAGATTTTTAGAGCAGAAATTCAGAAGCAACCGGTCCAGGCAGAGAAGAGGTAGGGATTTTTATAATCTCTGTTAAATTTTTCTGTTTATGTTTCTGTTCCTTTGATTGTTTTCATTTTATCCTGCATTGCTTAGGGAAAGTCATTTATGCTTGTTTCATTTTCGCTAAATAAAATGAATCCCACACACTTCACGCAATAACTTTAAACCAAGGAGCTGGTCGTAAGACCCCAGCCCTTGAGCAAGACCAACGGTGGGTTCATCACCACCTTGGCTTAGCTTTGCATCCATTTCCACGATTGTCACTGTTGTTAGGCGTAAATCTTGACGAAAGCTGACCGAGTGTCGTTGGGGTGATTCCCATGTGCGCGAGGATAAGTCTTCTATGGTAGGTGCCATTAACAGGACAATCCCCCTTTCGTACCGCCTACGTACCATGTACCATCTGCTCTCACGTACCTATAGTCTCCCTCTCGTAAGGGCGGGTATATAGAGAGGTTGGTATATCGGCCTGGTTGGTATATTGAAGGGGCGACCATTTTGGGAGTTATATGAGCCTTCATTATGCATTTAAACGTTCTTCAAAAACATTCAAAAACAAAACAAAACATCAAAATGCACTAAACCAGTTTAGGACACACCATTAATCCTTAAAAGAGATAATCACGGTTTGTGTATGTGTGTGTTCATTTTTGCTTAGTGTAGACAAAAAGAAAAATCATCATAAACGAGATAAAAATCTGCTTAGATAGTAGAGAAGCACCGCAATGGTGTACACCCGTAGCCAAGCCCAATCAAGGGCAGAAGCTCCGGAAGGTACACAAGAAGTAGGCACAAGTCGCCTTCGCTTTAGTCCTGAGGACTTAGTCATACCCCCTTGGCGGTCTGGCCCACAAGAAGGTCCACGTCAAACCACATCAAAAAAGAATTATTGGGATCCCCCTCGGTGGGGTATGCCCATTCAAAACAGCCCCTTTCGGGAAGACGCTTTACATGTAGACCTTGACGTAAATAGAGAATCACCTCTTGAGGTTAGACATGAGTGGCCACAGTGCGATGAAGCGCTAGAGAGGCACACTGTCCATTTGGAGGGACAACGTGGATATGGCATCCCTTCTTTACCTCCCATCAGAATAGAAAGACAAAATCCAGAGCGCAGGGCTCCTTACACAGGGCGAGCTAACTCCGCCCGCCCCTTTCAAACCCATGAAAGGGAGTACGAGGAAAGCCATCGCATTCCTCAAGGACAACAAACAGCGTGGGAACCTTGCGTTTCATTGCCAGCTAGATATCATGATCACCCATTGAGGCCAGAGCCTCAAGTACATGTCGCCTACCTCGACAAAGGGAAGCGACCCATTGAAATTTTAGATCATCAAAATCGAGGCAAACACATAGGAAAAACATTCAAGCCTCCTGAGCAAAAGAGGGCGGACCAAATTGACCCGACAGTCGCCACACATGCCGCTCGCCAAGCCCGAATCTCGCAGCTTGAGCAAGGTCATCAGGAGTTAGAGTACTTATGCCGCCTGAACAAAGAGCGCATGCAGCGTGAAGTGGATGAGTTACGCTATAAACTACCTGAGAGGGAGCCAACCCCTCGCACCCAAAGAGCAGAACAATATGAGAGGCATAATCCGTTGGCATAGGACAGGTCTCCATGACCTCGTCAATTTTTGCCTTCGAGACCTTATAGATCCGAGAGTGAGGCCACTCCCCGAAACAATGATGGGTACCCTCAGTAGGGACTCGATCGGGGTCATAGGTCTCGCCCGAGAGACTCCTCAAGAATTTTATGAGGAGTATGAACCGAGAGATAGAATGGGTGAAACGCCCCATCAAGGCGAGGAGGGCTGCCACTCGGCCACCCCTCCATAGGCCTCCAGTCTCCCATAACTCACAACGGGAGCAAACAAAAGAGGAAGAAATAAAATCTTTAGATGCATACAAAGCGCTATTAGAGCATTTGGAGTCCGTGGAGACAAAAGTTGTTGGGCATCAAAAACCCACATTACGTCAACTCCGTAGTCATCCGGTGCATCCCTCAGTGCCCACACCTCTTTACCCCGAACATTTCAAGTTGCCTCAATTGGCGGTCTTTAAAGGTGAAGAGGACGCACAAGAACATGTTACAAGATTTCTAAGCCAATGCTTCGGCATCCAAGATAATGACGCATTGTTGCTTAGGACATTCATAACCACATTCATAGGCCCTGCCTCGGATTGGTTCACACAATTACCCAAACACAGCATAAGCAACCTAGATCAATTAGTAGATGTGTTTCTTGAACGCTTTGCCTTCAACACAAGGAAGAAGGCATCACTGAGTGATCTGGCTAGCCTCAGGCAATTTGAGGAAGAAACAATGGCAGCATACGGGAATCGATGGAGAGCTTTGCTTTCTAAGTTACCCTACCGTCCCCCTATGTCTGATCTCACACAGATGTTCGCAAAAAGTTGCTTGAAATCGATCTCTGGGCTATTGCAGCTGCAGCAATACGCCAGCTTAGAAGAAGCTTTGGCGCAAGCCAGAGTTATAGAAGAGATCAAAATAGGCGAAGGCGCAATCGCCAAGCCTAAAAAGAAAGAGTGGAATAAAACCACTAAGACCGGGACAACGCAATCACAACACGCTGCGGTTAACCAAGTTGCGATAAATGTTCCCATGCCTATGCAAGAAATGCAGCCCCAAAAGGCTAATTACCAGGTAGTGCCTCCTAGTTATGAAAGAGAAAACACAAGACAGGAGCAGAATCAGCAGCGTCGCCCTAGGCGACAATTCACCCCTTACACGGAGTCTAGGGACTCCTTATTTGACCGCTTGTCAGTGGAAAATTTACTCACCTTGCCAGAAATCCAAACTGTAGACCCTAACGCCCCCAAGCCTAAGGGATATAGAGAGGAATTGTATTGTAGATTCCATAGGCGCAGGGGACATGACTTAAATGGATGCTGGAAATTTAAAGGATTAATCCAAGATCTGATCGACAATAGAACATTGGCCGTGGACAACCCCATAGCGCCAAATAATCAACAAATGGGGGTATTCAAGGACCCTTTGCCTGCCCACGAGGCACAGGCAAAACCTCTCCAGATTAACGAGGTGCGACAGAATCTTCCCATGCAAGGATTTGTGGGAATGATCAGCATAGTGACAAGGAACAAAAAGTACCCAGCAGTTGCCCCCGAGGTAGCTACGAGGGAAGTTCCGACAACATCGCAGCCTCAGCAACACCCAACGCAGTTACCTCCGCCTAGACCCGAGGTCACGATACGGACCAAACTCACGCAGAGTTTGCGGACTACATCGGCTAGGCTTTCCATTTACGATCTTATTCAACAGTCAACACCTCATAGAGAAGCTCTTATGGAAATATTAAAAGCCATCGAATTACAGCCTCACGAAGCAAATTCTTTCAACAACTTCGTGGGACATGTGAAACGATGTACGGAGCCGGTCATCACATTCAGAGAAGATGAGGTCAAAACGATATCGAATGACATGGCAGATCCACCCCTGCACGTTATCGCGTGGGTCAACGGGATCCCATACAAGAGAGTGTTGGTAGATAATGGCTCGTCCAGTAACATCATTACCACTGCAGCACTAAAACATTTGAAGCTGCCAGCCTCTCACATCACAGCCTCCACGTACACACTGCGAGCTTTCAACGATGCAATATGCTCGACAGTCGACACAGTTGTTCTGCCTATCCAGGTAGGACAAAAGACAATACCTACATTGTGCCATGTGTTGGAAGGCGAGATGGCTTATAATATACTGCTAGGGCGGCCTTGGATCGGGGGACATGAAGTGTGTCCCTTCGATCGCTCACCAGTGCTTAAAGTATGCTTTTGAAGGAGAAATACATGTAGTCCCCATGGACTTAGAACCCTTCAAGTATTGCAATGCGGTACAATTCATGCCTCAATCGACCCTCCCTTCAACGCATTTGGATTTCCAGTTAAATCCATCTAAAAAGGGTCCGATACCGCAGGCACCACTGGTGGCCAAATCAACAAAATCCCAGCCAGGTGAGTCTTCATCATCTGCTCCTTCATCATCAATGCCACCTGCCATGGCCAAATAGAAGGACAAGGGAAAACAGATCATGGAAGAGGCTCAGCCCTTAGAAGAAGGGTTGCCCACAATATCAACGGTATCAACAGAAGAAAAACCTCGCACAGCGGAAGCAGAGACTCCTGACCCACCAAACATGGAATGGACTCAGGAAGGACTCCCATTTCCTCCCACCCAATCATCAACAATCACTGTTGAAATGGCCAGTACGGGCCTGGGGGAGTATTTAGTGCAAAATGTTGTGGCAACCCCCGCATTGGAGTCAGTACAGGACATGGGAAGACCTCGCCTTCCCATAGGGACAGTTGTTCCTCTAGGCTACCCACCAAACCGGACAAATTTTGTGTATGGGGGCCTTGATCATGGTCTTGAACCATGCAAGCAAAAGGAAGAAGACGAAGAACCTTTTGCTGAAAATATCAACTATCTGTCAAACCCGGAATTTGCTCTAAGATATCTCGGCCAATGCAATTGGCATGGATACGAGCTAGGCAGATATGAGCAAGGGATGCGTGTCCTTTGCCAACCAAGATATCAGATGCCATATGATAAATCGGGAGTAGGGTTCAACCACCCCCGCCCTTAGACATCTTGGTCGAAAATATGCAAGGCCTAGAAATAGGCAACAAGGGGGGATTGGCACCAGATCTTTATGCCAACCCAAATACAGAATATACATTGGGAGATTACCTCCCATGGTCAACAAACACCCTTGGCAATAGTAGTAATCCCTCTCCTTTGCTAGAGAGAGGTGAAAGTTCGGACATTAATCCTCAAAGAGAACATCAACGACTTCTAGACATATTTTTGAAGCTATTCCCCTTAGAGGTTCCAGTTGAATCAATACAGTGTCAAGAGAATCAGGTCCCTCCACCAAGAGTGGAACAACCGCAATGGGACCGGATTAACTTACTGGAACAAGGAGAACCCTCAACGTCGCAAGTAACAGTTGCTAAAGAGAATGAACATTTTTGGGTCTCCGAAAGTGATTCAGAAGATGAGACTGAGATGGACTATCTCAGACATGCGCGATGACATCACCGCCCTTTAACTCATGAAGATCTAATGGGACAGATGGGCATACTGTTAGGGCATGAATGGTGGGTGGACCCAGCAAGGTGGGACCAAGTGTTGGATCCATGGCTCCAAATTCAAGATGAGCACCGTCCACCACGAGATCCTATCATGACATCAGTGCCGAGGGAAGACCCTGTCTTCCTACCAACACATAGGGCCGATCCGTTCATACCCGTCCCTACAGAACCAGATCCAGAGCATAGGGAGCATCCAGAATGTTCGAGCTATAACACCCGTGGTAATGGAGACCAAACTCATTTCATCCACATGATCTCCATTGACTTGATCGCACCCATCCGCAATCCGGCCGATCCAGCACGGTCATTGCATCTAGACATAGATGCCATCGACTGGGATCGCGTCAATTCACCTTTATCACCATCAGAGTACTGGCCTTTCGGTGAAATGCCTCATTTTACCCCAAGGACAACTCAAGATATTTTTCAAGCTGAAGAGGGACCCGAGGTTCCCAACGTAGATCTAAATTCAGCTAATGATATCCATTTGATCCCGACTCCACATCAGTTGGAGGACGGATCCCACATGTCAGTCGAGGAGACGACTGACGTAGATATCGGCATAGATCCAAAGAATCCACAGATTATCAAACTGGGGGTAAGTCTTTCCCCCGAAGAGCAAGCCGACTACATTGCCCTTCTCAAAGAGAAGAAGGAGGTTTTTGCATGGTCGTACAAGGATATGCCGGGACTAGACCCATAGCTAGTCATGCATAATTTAACGCTTGATCCGACAATCAAGCCCGTAAAGCAAAAACTACGCAAGATGCACCCAACAATGGCCTTGATGGTCAAAGATGAATTGCAAAAGCTGTTGGATGCACAGTTTGTCATCTGCGTGGATTATCCGCCATGGTTGTCCAACATGGTTCCCGTCAAAAAGCCCGATGGGAGGATTCGCATATGCACCAATTTTTGAGATCTAAACAAAGCGAGTCCTAAGGATGATTTCCCCTTGCCAAGCATCGACGCGTTGGTAGACGCTACAACGAGTCACGAAATGCTCTCCCTAATGGATGGTTTCTCAGGATACAATCAAATTCGTATCAATCCTGAAGACCAACTAAAAACGGCGTTCACAATGCCTTGGGGGACATTTTGTTATAAGGTCATGCCTTTTGGCCTTAAAAATGCTGGCGCTACCTACCAACGTGCCATGACGTATATCTTCCATGATTACATGCACAAAACTTTGGAAGATTACATGGATGATTTGTTAGCCAAGTCTCTTTTGCGCTCAGATCATCTCGGTGACTTAAGCAAGATTCTCGATCGCCTCATAGAGCATAAGGTCAGACTGAATCCCAAGAAGTGCGTATTTGGTGTCACATCTGGAAAACTCTTGGGTTTTATAGTCTCAAAGCGAGGCATCGAAGTGGACCCAAACAAAGTCAAGGCAATCCTTGAAATGGCTCCCCCAACCACTATCAAGCAGCTCAGAAGTCTGCAAGGAAAGGTCGCGTCGATTAAACGCTTCATAGCGCAATTATCTGACAAGTGCCGACCCATGAACAAATTATTGCACAAGGGGGTTACATTTCATTGGGATGACGAGTGCCAGTTAGCCTTTGACGAAATCAAACAATACTTGGCTTCGCCACCAGTATTGGCACCACCTAGACCAGGAGTGCCATTCTACTTATACATCTCAGCTACTGAGGTGGCACTGGCGCCATGCTAGCCTAGAAGAATGAACTTCACAAAGAACAGGCTACTTACTATCTTAGCCGCACCCTGGTCGATTACGAACTTAACTATGCATACGTTGAGAAACTCTGCTTGGCAGTGGTGTTTGCTACCAAAAAGCTACGCCACTACATGCTGAGCAACACTACGTATGTTGTGTCTAAGGAGAATCCATTGCGATACATGATGAGTCGTACTTATCATAGTAGTCGCACGACGAAATGGATCATGTTGTTGACGGAATTTGACATAGAGTTTATTGGACAAAAATCTATCAAAGGACAAGTCATAGCCGATCAACTAGCAGAGGCTCCTCTTGAAGACGATCAGCCTCTGGTCATAGAACTACCCGATGATGGGGTCTTCCATGTCTCAGAATCGCCAGATTCTGATGAGCCTGAGTCACGAGCCGACATAACCCTATTCTTCGATGGTTCTAAATGTGAGCAAGGTGGTGGCACGGGAATTGTATTCTTCACACCGCAGGGTGCTCCAATGCCCCTGTCATTTAAATTAAACTTCCAGTGCACCAACAATAATGCAGAATATGAAGCCTTGCTCCTAGGTCTTCAGACAACAATCGCCATGAACATCAAATGACTGAACATCTTTGGTGATTCGCTGTTAATAGTCAATCAAGTCAAAGGGGTATATCAATGCAAATGCCCAGTTCTGAAGGCCTATAAAGCCCTTGTGGACAAATTCCTGGCAAAACTTGAGTGGTATGACATCGAGGCACTCCCTCGATCATCGAATCATTTTGCGGACACAATGGCCTCCTTGGGGTCACTAATCCCGCAAGACCTTTCCGGTGATATGACAACCATTCAAGTCAAAACCTTATCGCAATCCATGATGGAGCGTGCAAGCTCGGACTTGACGCCGAGGAATCCACATGATCCAGATTGAACCATCCTCGGATAAGTTCTTTCGAATCCGAGATCGTCCGAAACGTGCCAAGCGGGGGTCCTTGTTTTCCCCCACTCCCACTAATAGCAACACAATGCTATTCTTACAAGTTCTATCCCATTCAACATTTGTTAGGGAAGAACTTCAAAAGGGATTGGTTGTTCATACTGTCGAGGTTTCTGATCAACAGGACTGGTATTTACCCATTAGAGACTACCTCAAGTTAGGTAATCTTCCCCTTGGATTGACGCATGCCGCAAAATGAACATTCAAGCAGAAAGCGGCTAAGTATGTCTTGATAGGAGACATTTTGTATCGTCGCAGCTATGACGAAATTCTTCTTCGTTGCTTGGACCAGCAAGAGTCCACTTGGGCAATCGCCCAAGCGCACGACGGTACATGTGGTGGCCACTTTAGTGGTATGGCCATTGCAAAGCGCATTCTTCGCATGGGATATTATTGGCCATATTTAGAGCGAGATTGTTGCGCATATGTCAAGAAGTGCGTGAAGTGTCAACATCATGCCAATTTGATGCACGTACCTTCCCAGGACCTATAGACAGTCCAGTCTGCTTGGCCATTTTCACAGTGGGGCTTCGATCTAATTGGAAAGATCTCCCCTGCATCATCAGGCCATCACACGTTTATCATAACGACCACAGAGTATTTTACCAAATGGGTGGAAGCAATTCCGCTAACCTCTACGAAAGGACCCCGCATTGTGGAGTTCATCTTGCATAACATCATATGTCGTTTTGGTATTCCATCCAAAATAATCTCGGATAATGGGCCATCATTCAAGAACAAAGACGTGCGTGCTTTGACCACAAAGTACAAAATTCAGCATAGTTTTTCAACACCCTATTATCCGCAGGCAAATGGGCAAGCAGAGGCGTCAAACAAAATGCTAGTTGCCATCCTTAAAAATACGGTCGCAGATAGTCATAAGGATTGGCACATCCAAATCCCACTTGCCCTTTGGGCTTATCGCACTAGCATTCGGACGCCAACTGGGGCAACTCCATTTTCGCTCGTGTATGGCTCAGAGGCAGTAATGCCTCTCGAGTTGGAAATTCCTTCCCTCCGCATATCAATGCAGGAGTTCATCGATGATGACGCTGCGCGACAGGCCCGGTTAGACCAACTTACGTTGCTTGACGAACGACGCGTTAATGCTCTCGAGCACTTACGTATCTATCAAGAGCGGCTTAAGAAAGCTTACAACATGAAAGTTCACCTAAGGGACTTTCGGGTTGGTGATTTGGTTTTGAAGGAAAACCAACAGAACTCTAATTTGCCGTCCCACCTGAGGGACAAGTTCACGGCAAATTGGTTAGGTCCATATGTCATTGATAGCAAAATAGGACCCGGGACATACCGGCTAGCTTCTCTTGACGGTATCAAGGAAACAGAACCCTTGAATATCAGTCATTTACGACCATTTCATATCTAAGAGAGCCATATCCCAAAAATGCTCCAAGGATTATCGCAATCGCTTGGTCAAACCCAAAAGCTCCAAGGATTATCGCAATCACTTGGTCACCCCAAAAGCTCCAAGGATTATCGCAATCACTTGGTCAACCCAAAAAGCTCCAAGGATTATCGCAATCACTTGGTCAAACCCAAAAAGCTCCAAGGATTATCACAATCACTTGGTCACCCAAAAAGCTCCAAGGATTATCGCAATCACTTGGTCAAAACCCAAAAGCTCCAAGGATTATCGCAATCACTTGGTCAAACCCCAAAAGCTCCAAGGATTATCGCAATCACTTGGTCAACCCAAAAAGCTCCAAGGATTATCGCAATCACTTGGTCACCCCAAAAGCTCCAAGGATTATCGCAATCACTTGGTCAACCCAAAAGCTCCAAGGATTATCGCAATCACTTGGTCAAACCCAAAAGCTCCAAGGATTATCGCAATCACTTGGTCATCCCAAAAGCTCCAAGGATTATCGCAATCACTTGGTCACCTCAAAAGCTCCAAGGATTATCGCAATCACTTGGTCACCCCAAAAGCTCCAAGGATTATCGCAATCGCTTGGTCAATCCCAAAAATGCCCCAAGGATTCTCGCAATCGCTTGGTCAATCCCAAAATGCTCCAAGGATTTCCACAATCGCTTGGTCAAAAATCAAGAAAATTCAAAAACAACAAAAATTTGCATCTCATTTCTAGGCATACTCAAATTCATCAATAGAGAGTTCTTCTCGCACTTCATCTTCATATCCATCAAAAATACAAAAATACATTGCTCATTAAAGCATTGCATCCATACATTGCATATTTGTGGTCGTATAGGTCAAAGGCACCATAGGCTGTAATTGCTCTGCTAGTCCATCTTGTTCCACATTGTTCCATCTTACAAAAACAACAAAAATGCCATGCATTACTTTTACCACACTAGAGTCAGTGGTCTTTTAATGTATCAAGAGTTTTCGTGATTCAGTCATCATTTTACTCTTTAGCCATGTAATGTATCAAGTCAGACAGATTTTACGAAGGTAGAGTCATACTTGAAATACACCTTGTTACGTAACATCCCAACACAAATTAAAACACATAAAACAATTCCTAAGTTGTGTGAACGAAAGATGAAACTTGCACAGTAATCCAGGTCACCACAAGCGAAACGGTTATCTTGCTCATCCCCCTGTGCGAATGACCCCAAGAATGCTGAGAGTTGGCAAAAGGACAAGCATCCTCCCTACCCAATTCCCTAAGAATCCCTAAGTTCTCAATAGTTGCAAAACATCAAAAATTTGCAAAACGTCAAAACTCCAAAATTTGACATCCTATAGTGCACACATCAAAAGGCACAAGCAATAGTGATTTTCGTCACTCCATATCCCCAATCCCTTGCTCAAAAGAAAAACAAATCAAAATAAACAGTGATCTTATCACTACAAACGAGCAAGTATCCCAATATAATTGAAGAAAAGAAGGGAGTTGAACTTGAATCCCTGGAACTCTCAGCATTCTAATAGGTCATGAGGCAAGCCTCAGTACCGGTTTGGTTGATAGCCTATCGGTAACTGGCGGTAAACCTCTCGCATGACGATATATCTATCACATTAACTTGCGTACAGATCAATGTTTGCATGTGGATGAGCTAGCTTATGGCATCCTGGATAACACCGCAGATTAATCTAACTGAATACAACAAAGGAGTTAGTGGAGCTAATTAGGTGATCCTCAGTACAGGTTCGGTTGAAAGCCCATCTGCACTGGCGGTATCCTGAAAAATACCACATAAATGAACTCAATTGCACACACAGGGATGTGAAATATCTTGGTCAAAAACAAGTCCGATTCATACCTTGTCCAAAAGTCTTGTAAGATAAAGTACGAGTCATGGCTAGTGAGTTAAAACCGTCCGAGTCTCGAGAAAACCTTAGCTACATTTCTAAACCAACTGCGCTACTTTTCATCCTTACAATACCATCAAAAAATACAAAAAGAGAAAAACCACATGTATACATACAAAGTCATACATCATAGCAATCGCCTAAAAACAAAATAAAGAGCGTCTTAAACAGTCTATGGTGTCATAACCAACCATCACAAAATTCCATTCATCCATTTCATTTTTGCATATCACATATAAAATAAAAAACATTTGCATTCATCATAACATACGCATCCAAAAATAAATAAACATGCATACATCCATAGTCATTAGCCATCATGCATAAAGATCAAATCATCACATGTACATAACCAAAATAAAACCGGTATATATATATATATATATATCATCAAAAAAAATGCCCGCAGGCTACAAAACTGGTCCTCAGACCTCGCAATCATATAACAAAACCCAACCTAAGGCATCGACCACCATGATCACGCAAGATCGGTGCGACGGGAACTACCCCCCGTGGTGTGGGTCCTATGGGACCCTGTAGGGCGGCTACTACTAGCCCCCGCATCATGCCTGCTACCGCCTCCCTCATCTAATCGCCTGCGATGAGATGATGTTGACTGCTCAGTCGCACTATCCCTCGTCCGGCGTGAAGATCCACTGCCCGAGGGCTCAGGTAGCCGCCCACCAAGGCGGATGACCTCCCTCTCCAAGTCTAGCCGATGCCGGAACCACTCTGCCTCCCATCGATGATAGTAAGATACTGCATCATCACGCTATGCCAAAACCCTATCCCGCTCTGCTAGCTGGGCCCGTAGGAGATCCCTCTCCCGCAGCGCATCCCCCAGCTCCAGATCTCGTATCCACAGCAGCTCTGTCAGTCATGCATTTTTAGTGCGTATCTCAGACTCCATATCCTCTGTATCTGTCGAACGTACAGGACTCTCTAGAACAGTAGCCTGCTCAGGCTCCCACTGCTCCTCCATGTCCTGCATGTCCAGCTGATCCGGAGCTCCCAAATCTACATCCTCATCCCCCACCTCCACCATGTCCGCATCATCCAATGAAACTCCCCAATCATCCCCTGCTGCCTCAGCACCCTCCACTGCTACCTCCGTGCCTCCCAGTGGCCCCTCTCCTCTCCATCACCGTAGTACCCACCACGAGTCATACTCAGTGGTAGTCCCGACATCATCCACATCCGGGACGTCAATCACCGCATCTGACTCCTCGCCCAATGGCACGATGACCGATCGATCAAGAGCCCTCTCATCTCCCCGACGTCGATAGACCATGGGCTCACTAGGAAATCCCTGGCGCAACCCAAACTGTCGTGTAACCCGACCATAGGAGAAGAACTCATGCTCGGTCCCGTGTCGCCCGATCAACCACCGCTCCCTGGGTACACGTCGAAGCCACTCTCCAGCATTCGGCCAGGCTGGATAGTCCCGATAAGGGTGCCAAACCACCTCCCCTGGAGTGAGCCAAGAGAAGGCATCAGTATAGTGCTCTACGACACCTGCCCATCGCCGACTCGCCTCGCTTCGTAGACCGCTGCCACAGAACTGCATAGCCTATCTCCACGTCCTCCATCGCTGCCCGAGTCGTCCATGGTAACCCGGTTGGCCTCTCCATAGCTATGTGCTGCCAACCCCAGCACTGCAATAGATAACTATAGCTGACACCCTTTCGCTGCCGACAGCGGACCCCATACAGCTCCCCGTAGAGCTATGCCAACAATGTCTGTCCCCATCTCAATATCAGCGGTGCCTCTATCGGGCACTCTACCAACTGCCACACCAAATCCAACAGGTTCCATGGGAACCTCGTGCCTGACGAGTCAGGTAAAAGCATGTTAGAAATGAGGCCCATCAAGAATGCGTGCCTCACTCCTAACACCCCCCTCTCCTGCCACCATCCAACCAAAATCCCGCCAGCCTGGCAGTCCACCTCGATTGTCTCCACTGGGTTCTCTACACCCAGCCGCTCCCCATGCCCGAAACATCTCGTAAGTATAGCAGTCCGCTGATCAAACGGCGATGTCCTAATAGGAAGTCCATCTATCGAAATCCGAAGCAGCCGATAGACATCCTCTAGAGTCACAGTCATCTCCCCTATCGGGAGATGGAAGGTGTTGGTCCGCGGATCCCAAAGTTTGATCAGGGCCATCAGATAGGCCTGATCCGGGACCACAGGCTCCAGTCGAGCCACCTGCTTGAGCCCAAGGGCATCAAGCCATTCCCAGTCATCATCAGTCAGTGCCAACCGTGCCTCAGTAAAAGTAGCAGGTACACGGTACCGGCTCCTAACCTGCAAAAGAAAATAATTCAACAAAAAAATTAATTAAAATCATAAAAAGAAAAATATTTGTACAGAAAAACAAACTTACAGCTTTAAAAAACAAAAATAAACTCTAGGGAGCACTTACAGGTCTCGCTTCGGCCCCGCCACTCGAACCAGTTTGTGCACTCATGATGGCAAGGAAAATTTCAGCAGCGCTTCACTTCGCAGAATTACCTCCTCCCAGAGCTCCAAAATCGCAAGAAAAATTTGACACAAATGAGCCCAAATTCAAGTTTTGGCCCTTAAATAGGCCTTTGAGCTGGAATTCATCCTTGACTGGGACGAGCGCTCTAGTTAGCGCTCGTCCCACCCAGGGACGAATTCTACTGCTGGAATTCGTCCCACCCTGGGACGAATTCAGGCCAAAAAATTCAAAAACATCAAAAAATGATCAAAAATGCACTAAAAACAAACAATAAATATGCCCGATAAGAGTGCTGTTGCACTTGACATCCCGGGCATACAAAATAGACGTTGGAGTCACAAATTGTCATTATCATACTCCCTAAGAAGGCTACTTTAGCCGGACCGCTCCATGGGAAGACGGATTTTCGCCAATTTCAGCTCCAAATAGCGTCGCAAAAAGGGTCAAAACCCACCAAAAATAGGTCCAAATGTTGGAAAAATTGCACATGCTTAACGGTAAACCCTCTAAAGGCACCCTTGCACAAGTCATCTTGGGTCAAGCGACTCGTCGCTTTTCTCACGAAGGTCATTCCCTCATCGATTCGTCGCTTGAGGGGGTAGTCACACTTAGTCACCAATCAACAATCACACACCCAATTAAGGAAAATGACATGCATTCAAAGAATCATTGACAAAGACAATCACGCTCCTGCTTGGGGCAGTAAACAAGCAACAATCAAATTGATCAAACACTTGGCATTCGTGAATCATGAACACAAGGTTCCCCTGAGGACAAAAGGTTGCGCCCTTTGCCTAATCATGACTGATCAATGTCCAAGCTCAAGTCACACCTCACCAAAATAGGTTAATACTTGAAATCAAATTCCTTAGCTCGTCAGAAGCAAGGATTCAAGAATGCATGCCCTTTCCATGCTTGGGGCATCAAAAGTTGGTTAGGTTACCAAGAAACCCTAATCATTAGTGCTTTGGTTATCTATTTTTGCTCGGCGCTGCGCTATGCACAGCGCATCCCAAAAAGGGGCATCTGTAGACACCAAAACAACACCAATCCGATTATGTGACTGCAAACACTGATCGCTTTGACAAACACAGCCCCCAGGGCAGCCCTCAGAGGTCAAACAGTGGTCCTAACCACTTTCATAGCAATTTTGTAAGGTCAAGAGGCAATTTGGCACATTCAGGCACTTTGCTCAGTATTCGTCTCACCCAGGGACGAATTCAAACTGGGATCCGTCTCACCTAGGGACGAATTCTGAATTCGTCTCTGGTCAGGACGAATTCCAAGTTTAACGGGAAAAAAGAAGAATGGCGCCAAGTGGCAGCCAAGGACAGTCAGTTGATGACTCCTGCCTCGCACGCGTGTGTGGGTGGACAGATGGGCCGTTAGAGGACTGTCACAAGGGCAGTTATGAAAGCCCAAGTCATGGAGGACTCCCCTCCCTCATGGGAAGACATGACCGCCACATGGCACCTATGACCAACACATGGCGCTTATGCTTCCCTCTCAAAAGAGACCCCATGGGTCTATAAAAGGTGGGACTTTTCTCACCCAAAGGAGGAGGATTGGAGGCGATTTCAAGCAACGAAGTGTTGTCCAATTGAATACCCATTTGCATCCTTTTGATTCACCTTCTCACATCCACTAATCTCTTTTGCAAGGGAGGTTATTGGGTGGCTTTTGGAAGCGTGGATCCAACCCAAATCCAACATTTGACCACCTTACACCACCAATTTGCAGACATCCCAATCCTAAGAGGTTTTGGGCCCATCCCTAGTGGATTGGCGCCGAAATCAAGTGCCAACGGTGGGAGGCCCACTTGGGCACCCCCGCACTTTCTAAGTTTTATTCTAAAGCATTCTAGATTATTTGTTCATGTTGCATCTTATGTTATTCTATTTGGTTAACTCATAGCTTCAATTTCATAACATTTTGATCAGATTTTATCATGCCTTTTGTCGCTTTGTTGTCCTACTAACTTGCAGGTGGCGATATCGAATTCCCGAGGATAGAGGCCAAATTGGGAGAATCCGACCATCTGGGTCATCCCAAAATGGCCCCAATTACATAACCCCTCTGTTTTTAGGTGTTTTGGAGGTCTCGGGAGTCGACATTGGAGCAGCATCACTTCGGCTTTTCCAACACAGAAGAATTCGTCCCACCCAGGGACGAATAGCAGTCGAATTCGTCCTGCCCAGGGACGAATTCCGGTTGAAGGCAGATTGGTCGACTGTCTCAGTGGCAGTGGCCTTCTGGTAATGTCCTCTGATCTCTGTCGAGTTTGCAGGTCATTTAGAGTCATTTTTTCTATCGATTTGGCTAATCATTTACATGCATCTTTTGTTAATTTTAGAGAACAAACACTTCTTATTTGCAGCAGGTGCTACTGACATCTTTGTTGTTTCTTTGTTCATAGGAGGAGCAGCAGAGGTTAAGGACTCATCAACATCAGCGGCGGCATCGTCTTGGCCCGCCCATCTCAAGTGTGGGCACGCGGAAAGAGGAACCTTAAGTCTTGATTGTAATCAAATTCTTTTAACGCTCCTAGCCCCTGAAAAGGGAGGAGGCGTCTTTGTAACAGAGATCAAGAGAGTTTAATGAAAGGGTTGTGTTTTCTCCATTTGCTTGTATCTCATTTCAATGCGTCTCTTTCATTTCATGCATTCTACATTTCTAGGACTTAAGCGTATTTGATTTTGAATGCATCGCAATTAGTGTTTCCTTCGCCCGAAATCTCGTGCTTTTAGCTAGACTCAAGGATAATTTAGATGAATGTTGTATGGAGAGAGATGAACTTATAGAAAATCTTGAAGTCTCTATGGCTAAGACACAAGAACTCAAGACTGAGTTAGAATCTAAGGTGCTTGAGTATAGTGAATTAGAATAGAAAATGGCTTCTTTGGAAGTGGAAACTAAAGGGTACAAGGATAAGCTGTATAGGTTTCAAGATAGCTCCAAAAGGGTTAAATATCTCATCAAAGTTCAAAGAAAACCAACAGATAAAATAGGTCTCGGGTTTGTTGAGCCATACAAGAAATAGGTTGGGGAATCTAGCAAGAGATTACAAAAGAAAGAAAGTTCTGATGTAGAAAGTACTTCAGATCAAGAGTCTGTGAGTGATAAATGCATAGAAATAGAAAAAAAAATTCTGAATATGAAGAAGAAGTTTACCCGACCTAAAAATTCATTTACAAGAAAGTTTAATGGTAGATGTTTTTCGTGTCATAGGTTTGGCCACATGGATTCACATTGCATGACTCAAGTAAGGAAGATAAAAGATAGTTTCAGGGGCTATAACTTATTTCAAGGATATTGCTACTCTTGTAATCAATTTAGGCATAAGGCAATGTTCTGCAAAACTAACAATAGGAACACGGTTACTCATAATAGACGGATTCAAAAAAGAGGTATGCCAAACAAAAATAACTTTGTTACGTGCTATAAGTGCAACAATGAAGGACACACAAGTAGACAGTGTAGAGCTGATTTTCCAAGGTATAGGAATAGAAAAAGTGATATAAACAAGTCCAAGGATCAAGGTATGAATAAAAATAGGAATGATAAAAGAAACAGAAACAGTAGTATGAATAGGTCCGAGGATAAGAACAGTGACAGGAATAGAAATATAGACAAAGAATTCAAGAGAAGGCCCGACAAGGAAATTGTAGACACTGATGATGATGAGTGTCTAATGGGAGTGTCACTCCCAAACCTATTTTAAATCACCTCATCAGGAGGTGGGGGAGGGACTAAGCTAAGAGGCTCATTCTTAGTCCCAAGCCCCAAAGGTGACCCTTTGCCATTGATGACAAAGGGGGAGAGATATGAGAAAGGAGGAGAGATTCAAGTGAAGAAGAAAGCTTCAAGTCAGGGGGAGCAAAAACTTCAATTGCAAATTCTTATTTGTTGGATCAGTAGGGTTTATTTTTGGCTCTTGAGATATGTTTTCAGTTAAGGGTTGCCATCAATGACAAAGGGGGAGATTTTTGGCAATTTTGGGTACCTTGGGTACATTGCTTTTGCTCTAAGTGTAGATTTTGTCATTGATGTCAAGAAGGTCTTGAAGCTTTTTGGTTTGATGTCAAAGAATGTGTTTTGATGAAGGTTTCAGTTTGGACAGTGAGTTTCCAAGTAGATCAGAGTAGCCGAGTTGCAAAAGATCAAGAAAAAGACAAGTAAGAAAAAGTATGCAGGCGGCTAGAAAAACTGTCATGATTTTGCGACATGTTTTAGGAGAGAGAAAGCACTGGAAAAACTATCATGATTTCGCAACATGTTTGAGGAGAGAGAAATTTTAGGCAAAAGTGTCATGATTTCACGACATGCTGGAAGATAGAGACGAAGCTAGCAAAACTGTCACGATTTCGCAATATGTTGGCAGAGAAAGAGAGCAAGTTGGAAAGTGTCATGATTTCACAACATGTCACATTTTCGTGACTCGAAAAGTGTAGGAATGCAGAGAGGGAAAAATGTCATGATTTTGTGACACATTTCCAGGAAAGTTGTATGGACAAAAAGGTGTCATGATTTCGTGACATAATGTAGAAAAGAGAGTCTGCAGTGTGAACTATCATGATTTCGTGATAAGATTGAAGAGAGAGAAATTTATTCAAGAATTGTCATGATTTCATGACATGATGCAAAATTCCAAGTGAGGACTGTCGCATTTTTGCGACATGCTACAGAGGTCAAGTTGAGGACTGTCACGATTTTGTGACATGTTGAAAAGCTTGAAGAGAGAACTATCACAATTTCACGACATGCAACGAAGGAAAGAGTTTGATATGATAAACGTCATGATTTCATGACAGGCAGTAGAGAAAGTGTACGGAAGCTAAAAGCATCACAATTTCTTGATAGGATGGAGGAACAGCTTACGGATGTAGGAAGTGTCGCGATTTCGCGACAGGTTGAGATGGCAGCTGGTAGTTGGTGAAAGTGTCACGATTTCATGACAGAAATAGTTAGAAAGTCTTCAACGAAAGTAGCATCATGATTTCACAATGAATTTAGGAAGGAAGAGCTCGAAGGTGAAAGTGTCACGATTTTGTGACTTGTTCCAGTTTCACGGGCCTAAGGCAAATAAAAGCTTAAGGCAGCAAAAGTGTCACGATTTCGTGACATGTTCCATTTTTTCTAGTGCAAGTAGAGGAGAATGCCATGAAGTCATAAGGGTTGCAATTTCACGATAGAGTTGGAGATTACATTAGCAGAAGCAGATATGTCATGATTTCACGACAGAGTTGGAGATGATGTCAGTAGAAGCAGATGTGTCATGATTTCATGACAAAAGTAGAGAAGGCTATGAATACTAAAGTGTCACATTTTTGCGACAGGAGTGAAGATGATGTTAGCAAAAGACAAAAGTGTCACAATTTCATGATAAGGATGCAGTCAAGGCAGACAAAAGCAAAAAGTGTCACGATTTCCCGACAGCGGGAAAAAGAAGGTGTACGATAGGCAAAGGTGTCACGATATCACGACATGTTGTAGTTTCACGACGGAAGCTACAGGGAAGTGACAGAGGCGATAGAGGTGGTTGAAGCCGACAAAGTTAAATCTGGGCCGACAAATATTAGGATTTTGTAGCCGACGATCTTTAGGGTAACAACCGACTAAAGATTATGTTTTTGATCATGAATTAATGCTATAAAAGGAGGACTATTTTTGAGTTTCAAGTATCGAATGTGTGTATCGAATTTGCACAAGTGAATTCTACTATGCACAAGAGAGCAAGTCAAGTCGAATCGATCGAAGTGTGTTTTTGAAGTGTGATATTCACAAATAGAGTGTAGAAGAGAAGTGCAATCATCGAGAGGCATAGTGTGCAAATTCTGTGCTATTGTAATTGCACAGAGGTGCATAAGTTGAGGTTCGATCGAGTGCTGTTGTGGTTGCACGATTAGTGCAAAAGTTGTATCGACAAAGTGCAGCTGTAATAGAATAGAGAAAGAGGAAGAGGATAGACCTATGCCAGATCGAAGAACTATGTTTGGTGTAGATCAGATAGAGGACATATGTGCTAGATCGAAGGACTATGTTAAGTGCATATTCGAGGATCAACTTTGCGATGATAGAGTTGAGGACAGAGATCACCAGCCATAGTAGGGAAGGCAGGTGACTTCTATGGATAGAGTTCCACTTGCTAAGGGTAGAGGAGGTAGAGGTCTTCTAGAGGATCACCAGCCAAAGCAGAATTAGGGTAAGGTATCTCCTTTGAGCAAGAGGCTCATAAACATTGTAATTGGGAAGGTTTCCCAAAGAAATGTGATATAAATTTTAGAGAAAAATTTTATCCATGGAGTAGCCCACCTTAGGTGAACCACGTAAATTGTTGTGTCACTTTGTGGATGATGTTTTGTGCATTGCTTGATTACTGCTGTTAATATTGCTATCTATTTTCTGCATAACATTGAATTGAAAGCTGATTTGAAATAAAAAGTTAAAAAGTGGTCTTATACTGTTCACCCCCCCTCTCAATATAAGCTTGTGTTCTTCGAGTGTGATTCACTCACTACAGGCCATTCTAGTTTTCTCAAGACCTATGAACGGATTAAACATTATTTTTTTGGAAGGGCATGAATAAATACATTCAAAAATTTATGACAGTATTTGACATGTGCTAGTGGATGAAAGGATAAATAGTGCATTCTTTAGGAACTCTTTAGCCCTTGCCTATTCCTAAACAGGTCTGGATAGATGTTTTCATGGACTTTATTGAAGTATTATCTAAATTTAGAGGTAAATAAATTATTTTCATGGTAGTGTATTATCTCATGAAGTATGCTCATTTTTGTTCCCTCTCCCATCTTTACATGACCTTAACAATCATCCAAATTTTTCTCGATTATATTTTTTGCCCTCATGGCATACCCGCATTCATTATGTTCAATGGAGACCCTACCTTCATTAGTATAATATAGCAATAATTATTTAATTTGCAAGGAAATAAACTTAAAATGACTTCAACCTATCATCCATAAATAGATGGTCAAATAGAGATTATCAATAAATATTCAGAGACCTACCTTTATTGCCTTACCCCTGGTTATCCTACAAATTCGGTGAAGTGGATTCCCTTGGATAAGTGATGGTATAACACTTCCTATCACACTATGATCAAGGTCACCCTTTTGAATCACTTTATCAATGGCCTCCATAAACACCCTCCTCCTACATTCCAAGCCACTCTAAGGTCCATGTGATTGACACTACACTTAGCCAACATGTCGAAGTCCTCCATCAATTAAAGATGAATTTGAATGTGGTCTAGAATTGGTTGTTCCAATAAGTTGATCAACATCATTCTATGCATAACTTTAAAGTTGGTGATATGGTTTTCCTCTGCTTGCAACCATATAGTTTTCCTCTGCTTGCTCTGATACCAATTGTTAGTATTACAATGGCACTGAGAGGGGTGGTGAATTAGTGTAGCTCTTTAAACTTGAATTTACAGCTCTTAATACCGCAACAATTAAAACTTATTACTAGATACAGTAAGTATAACAAAAAAGCATCACACAACACAAGATTTAACAAGGTTCACCAATGTGGCTACTCCTCAAAAATTGACTGCTTGGACTACCATCCAAATCTAGCCTTTGTAAAGCACCAAATTTACAATCAATTTACCAGCACCAACTGGAAGGAGCACCAACCCCTTATTTATCTACACCAATAGAAAGGAGCACCAACCCCTGATTTACCAGCACCAACTGGAAGGAGAACCAACCCCTTATTTATCTGCACCAATAGAAAGGAGCACCAACCCCTGATGCCAAGATGCAACCTAGAATTCAATTTGAATCTATAAGTTTGATAGTAAGATACCTTTGCTTTTGCAAGACCCTGACTGGTCTTCTTCACCTTTGCATTCTCTACGCACTCTGCTCTCTCTGTGCAATCACTTTGCACACTCTGCTTCATTACAGTTGAACTTCATGATCGTCTTCTCCCTTTTGCGCACTCTGCTCTCTTTGTAAATTTTGCACTTAGCATGATTTGACATGACTTGCTCTCTGCGCACACCGATCGTATCTCACACACCTTCGACATGCATTTGATGACTTATTCAACTCCCCTTCAATTCTCCAAATAGCCCTCCTTTTATAACAATATTTTCATGATGAAAACCCTAATATTGGATGTCTTGCATAACAAATGTAAACCCTAATCTTAGTCGGCTGTCATCGGTCTTAGTCAGATTCAACTCATGAAGATATTCGATAATTCTACCTCGCTCGAAGATTTCATTTGGTAACAGTCCCTGTAGTCGTCGCACTGACTTTTGTTCACTCTTCATATTTTAGCTGCATGAATTCACTCTATATCTACCCCTGTAAATGCTATAGAGATGTCGGTCCACTGTCATACTTCTCATTTTAGTGGGGTTCTCCTTCTTGAATTGCACATTTATGACCTATAGCGAAATTGTGACATTTCTGCCTCTGTAGCTTCTTTTGTTGTTGTTGTCACGAAAATACATGTCGTGATATTGCGACACTTTTTATTTCTTTGCCTTTCTCCTTGCTTTCGCCCGTGAAAATACAACATATCGCGATATCGCGAAACTTTTTCTTTCTCTCTCTTTCTCTTTGCATCAGACCGTGAAAGTGCTACATGTCGCAATATAGAGACACTTTTTCTCCTTACGCTTTCTCTTTGCTTCGGCCCCCGAAAATACATGTCGCGATATCACGACACTTTTTATCCTTGCTTTTTCTCTTAGCTTCGGCCCACGAAAATACATGTGATATCACGACACTTTTTCTCCTTGCTCTTTCTCTTAGCTTTGGCCCCCAAAAATACAACATGTCGTGATTTTGTGACACTTTTTCTCCTTGCTCTTTCTCTTAGCTTTGGCTCGTGAAAATACAACATGTCGCAAAATCACGACACTTTTTCTCCTTGCATTTTCTCTTCTCTTTTGGATGCAAAAATGCAACATGTCGCGATATCGTGACACTTTTTCTCCTTGCATTTTCTCTTCTCTTCTAGCCACAAAAATGCAACATGTCATGATATCGCGACACTTTTTCTCCTTGCATTTTCTCTCTCCTATTTTAGTCACAAAAATGCGACATGTCACGAAATCACGACACTTTTCCAACTTAATTTCTCTCTCCTATTTTAGTCGTGAAAACGTGACATGTCGTGAGATCGTGAAACTTTTCCAACTTACTTTCTCTCTCCTATTTTAGTCGCGAAAATGTGACATGTCGCAAAATCGCGACACTTTTATTACTTGTTCTCTTTCTTCGAACTTGTCGCGAAATCGTGACACTTTTTCCTGCTTTCTATTTCTCTTCCAACATGTCGCGAAATCATGACATTTTTTCCACTTGCCTTTTTCTCTTCCAACATGTCGTGAAATCATGACAGTTTTTCCACTTGCCTTTTTTTCTTCCAACATGTCACGAAATCGTGACAGTTTTTCCTACTTCTTCTCTCTCTTCCAACATGTCACGAAATCACGACAGTTTTTTCTGCTTTTTCTCTCTCTTCCAACATGTCATGAAATCACGATAGTTTTTCTTACTTTTTCTCTCTCTTCCAACATGTCGCAAAATCATGATAGTTTTTCTTGCCTGTTGTATATGTCGCGATATCGCGACACTTTTCTTACTTGTCTTTTTCTTTGATCTTTTGCATATGGGCCACTTCGATCTTCTTGGAAAATCACTGTACATACTCTGAATAACCTTTGAACTCCTGTCTTCTACATTTGAATAGATTTTGAACTTCCTATCCATTGCATCAACAGATCTATCTGACTATGTTGACAACAATGATAATATTGTTGCTGCACCTTGCTCAACAATCTCCCCCTTTGGAATTGTTGGCAACACATGTGCAATTTCCTGTAACTCTTCTCCCCATTTGACAATAATACCAAAGGGCTACTACAGACTCCCCCTGAGTCCATGCACAACATTCTCAGGCAAAGTTTATTACACTTAGCAAAAATCATGAACATGAGCAAAAAGATAATCAAATACTTAAATGCTCCCCTTGAGAATGTGATCCCTATAGCTAGTCAATTCTTAGGAAGTGTGACCACTCCCAATTTATTGCGAAGGTACTCAAAAACTTCCTTGGGCAATGGTTTTGTGAAGATATCCACTACTTTCTCTGATGTTGGAACAAAATCCAACTTAACCTCACCTTTCGCAACTTTCTCTTGCGTACAGCATGTTGTCGTTGCAATATATTCTACCTCTATTGTGGATAAGGAGACTGACTCTTGTTTCTTACTGTTCCACATGACCAACCTGTCTCCAAGATAGAACGCACCTCCACTGGTACTCTTTCTATCATAAGGTATTCTTGGATAGGAACTCTAATCTCTGCTCATCATATTAGAATTCTTGTTGTACCCTTGCTTTTACTTATTTAGTATAGTATGATCAACACTCAAATTTCAGCTGTGCAAAAGTTACTCCAAAAACAAAAGTGATCGACTCTCCATGTAGCTTGTGCATAATTTCTTTAGCCTTTTGACTGCCATCTCCTCCGTGACTGACGACTTTGCCTCGCATCAGTTGTGTAGCTCAATGTCTCTGGTTTATAACGACTGCTTCTTTAGAGAAAATTAATGCTCTCTTATTACCTCCACAAACAACTACATGAACTGAAACACACTTTGACAACTATATGACAACTCCCCCTGACTGCTTGCCTTTCATCCTCAGCTAACCAAAAAACATAGGAGCATTAAAATAAAACTTTAATATTGCTCCCCTTGAGGATGTGCTACTTGGAGTTTCTTAGTGCAATAAAGGAGTAGTCTCCTTTAGTTCAAGGAGACACGATTTCCTTTCTTCTATCTTTCTCCAAACTTTCTTGAACTCGAGATTGGATTTTTCAACTACATCCCTGTTTTGCACCTTTTTGTGAACTCGAACATTTCTCTTGTGTGGTTGTCTCTTGTGCATCCTTGATGCATGATTATTTTCCTTTCTTTTATGTACATGATTTATTCCCTATCTATGTTGCGTTGTTTGCGTCTGATGAAATATACTGTTTTGTCATAGATTATATACAAAAGTGCTTGGACAAAACCTTGCTATGTGCCCATGACCATTACATTGAAAACATTGTACATAGTGTTCACTCAGAAACATAGATGTATTTCTACCAGCATAACTCTTTGATTTATTATTCAATCCACAATAAGTTGCCTTGTGACCATACTGGTTGCATCTGAAACAATAGCCATTAAAAGTATTATTATGAATAGAGTGAGAGTGATAGAACCTCTTTTGATGTAGTTGCTTTGCTGTAGATCTCCTTTGATATTTTCTTCCTTTTGAGGATTCAACTTCAAAATTTTCTTGCTTCGATCCTTCAACAATGAACTTCTTCTTCTCTATAGAGTTGGAAGATGAAGGTTGTTCAGCTTCATATCCAAGACCACGCTTATCCATGGAGCTTCTTTGTTGGCTTATCATTTTATCTAGCAACTTTGTGCTCTTCTCGAATTTGAGATTTGTATTGGCCTCTTCTAGTTGTTTCTTCAATAAAACAATCTCTTCTTCTAGCTTGCTGCAATAATCTTCTAGATCTACTTCAGCCTCAGGGTTTTCACCACATACTTCAGAGTTCACTCCTTCTTCCTTTTATGATTTTACTTCTTCAAATGCCATGAAAAGAGCTTCACCTGTTTCCTCTTCAGAATCCTCACCGGAGCTGTCTTCTGATGAACTGGCATTCCTGGAGATGAAACTTTTCTTCTTGAAGTTGCCTTTTCTAAAATTCATTTTCTTCTTCTAGTCACTTCTTTCTTGGTGCGATCCTTCATCATTTTTGTTCTTCTCATTAAGTGGACATTTAGTCACAAAATTCCCAACGCCTCCATAGTTAAAACATTTAAACGATAGCTTTCCTCTATATTTTCCTTTTCCCCTTTTTATTTTTTGAACGAAGTTTGCTTCCATTTCATTTGATGTCTGTTCTTCCTCGGATTCTTGTTTTGCTTTCATATTTTTATGGGCTTTAAAAGTAGCTTCTCTATCTATGGGTTTAGATCTTCCTATCCTCATCTCATATGTAGTCAAAGAACCATACATCTCATCTATACTAAAATAATTTAGATTTTTAGCTTCTTCTATCACTGAGACTTTAGAGTCAAACCTTTGAGGAAGAGATCTTAATACCTTTTTCACGATGGCAAAGTCTTCGATATCCTCGTCGAGTCCTCTAATCGCATTAATGATTCCATTAACTCTCAGCATATATGCCTCAATGTTTTCATCATCATTCATATTTAATGCTTCGAACATAGATCGATGTGTCTGTAACTTGGCCTCCTTGATCTTATCGTCTCCTTCATGAATACTCCTCATTTTGTCCCATATTTATTTTGCCATTTTACAGCTCATGATCTTTACTAGTTCACTGTCTGCTAATCCGCACATGATAGCATCCTTTGCTTTTGAGTTATTTTCAAACAGTTTCTTTTTTTTAGCCTCTTATAGAGGAGTGATGGGTATTATGTATCCTCTAACCACTGAATCCTAGATGTCATATCCCAAAGCATAGAGATGTGTCTACATCCTGATTCTCTAGAACGCGTAATTAGATCTATCAAACAATGGTGCTTTGTTTGATGAGAAGCCTTGACCACCTGCCATTGTGTTACTTCCAAGATCACCCTAGCTAGTTAAGCTTGTATAGGAACTTGGCTCTGATACCAATTGTTAGTCTTACAATGGCACTGAGAGGGGGGGTGAATCAGTATAGCTCTTTAAACTTGAATTTATAGCTCTTAATACCACAAAAATTAAAACTTATTACTAGATACAACAAGTATAACAAAAGAGCATCACACAACACAATATTTAACGAGGTTCACCAATGTGGCTACTCCTCAAAAATTGACTGCTTGGACTACCATCCAAATCCAACCTTTGCAAAGCACCAACTTTACAATCAATTTACCAGCACCAACTGGAAGGAGCACCAACCCCTTATTTATCCGCACCAACGAAAAAGAGCACCAACCCCCGATTTACCAGCACCAACTGGAAGGAGCACCAACCCCTTATTTATCTGTACCAACGAAAGGAGCACCAACCCTTGATGCCAAGCTGCAACCTGGACTTCAATTTGAATCTATAAGTTTGACAGTAATATACCTTTGCTTTTGCAAGACCCTAACTGGTCTTCTTCACCTTTGCATTCTCTACACACTCTACTCTCTCTTCGTAATCACTTCGCACACTCTACTTCATTACAATCAAACTTCATGATCATCTTCTCCATTTTGCGCACTCTATTCTCTTTGTGAATTTTGCACTTAGCACGATTCGACATGACTTGCTCTCTATGCACACCGACCGTATCTCACACACCTTCGACATGCATTCGATGACTTATTCAACTCCCCCTCAATTCTCCAAACAACCCTCCTTTTATAACAATATTTTCATGATGAAAACCCTAATCTTAGTCGGTTGTATAACAAATGTAAACCCTAATCTTAGTCGGCTATCATCGGTCTTAGTCGACTTCAACTCATGAATATATTTGATAATTCTGCCCCACTCAAAGATTTCATTCGATAACAGTCCCTATAGCCGTCGCACTAACTTTTGTTCACTCTTCATATTTTAGCTACATGAATTCACTCTATATCTGCCCCTATAAATGCTGTAGAGATGTTAGTCCACTATCATACTTCTCATTTCATTTGGGTTCTCCTTCTTGACTTGCGCATTTACGACCTGTCGTGAAATCATGACATTTTTGCCTCTGTAGCTTCTTTTGTTGTTGTTGTCATGAAAATACAACATGTCACAATATCGCGACACTTTTTCTTTCTCTGTCTTTCTCCTTGATTTGGCCCATGAAAATACATGTCATGATATCACAACACTTTTTCTTTCTCTCTCTTTCTCTTTGCATTGAACCATGAAAATGCTACATGTCGCGATATCGCGACACTTTTTCTCCTTACGCTTTCTCTTTGCTTCGGCCCCCGAAAATACAACATGTCACGATATCGCGACACTTTTTCTCCTTGCTCTTTCTCTTAGCTTTGGCCCCCAAAAATACATGTCACGATATCACGACACTTTTTCTCCTTGCTCTTTCTCTTAGCTTTGGCCCACAAAAATACATGTCGCGAAATCGTGACACTTTTTCTCCTTGCATTTTCTCTTCTCTTTGGCCACAAAAATGCAACATGTCGCGATATTGCGACACTTTTTATCCTTGCATTTTCTCTTCTCTTTTGGCCACAAAAATGCAACATGTCGCGATATCGCGACACTTTTTCTCCTTGCATTTTCTCTTCTCTTTTGGTCGTGAAAATGCAACATGTCACGATATCGTGACACTTTTTCTCCTTGTATTTTCTCTCTCCTATTTTAGTCACGAAAATGTGACATGTCGTGAAATCGTGACACTTTTCCAACTTACTTTCTCTCTCCTATTTTAGTCACGAAAATGCAACATGTCGCAAAATCATGACACTTTTCCAACTTACTTTCTCTCTCCTATTTTAGTCGCGAAAATGCGACATGTCGCAAAATCGTGACACTTTTCTTACTTGTTCTCTTTCTTCGAACTTGTCATGAAATCACGACACTTTTTCCTGCTTTCTCTTTCTCTTCCAACATGTCTTGAAATCGTGATAGTTTTTCCACTTGCCTTTTTCTCTTCCAACATGTCGCGAAATCGTGACAGTTTTTCCACTTGCCTTTTTCTCTTCCAACATGTCACGAAATCACGACAGTTTTTCCTACTTTTTCTCTCTCTTCCAACATGTCATGAAATCACGATAGTTTTTCCTACTTTTTCTCTCTCTTCCAACATGTCACAAAATCGTGATAGTTTTTCTTGTTTTTTCTCTCTTCCAACATGTCACGAAATCGTGATAGTTTTTCCTGCTTTTTCTCTCTCTTCCAACATGTCACGAAATCGTGACAGTTTTTCCTACTTTTTCTATGTGTCGTGATATCACGACACTTTTCTTACTTATCTTTTTTTTTATCTTTTGCATATGGGCCATTTCGGTCTTCTTGGAAAATCACTGTACATACTCTGAATAACCTTTGAACTCCTGTCTTCTGCATCTGAGTAGCTTTTAAACTTCCTGTCCACTGCATCAATAGATCTATTTGACTATGTTGACAACAATGACAATACTATTGCTGCACCTTGCTCAACATAGTCATCACTCTAGATTTGTAGGTGTTAAAAACTCATTACCAAATATTATAGAATATTGGTGTAATGGCCTACAAATTATTCCCATCATCTACATCCAAGCTACACCCTATCTTTCATGTATCCTCTCTCAAGAAGGTCATGGGCAATCAATTATAGGTTTAATCTACTTGACCTAGGCTAGATGAAGAGGGTTCTATCTTGTTCAAGATAGAATAAATTTTGGACTATACATCATGTACACTTTTTTAGTAGTATGGTCTACCACCAAAACATGCTATGTGGGAGTCTCTCCATAAGCTACAACACTAGTTTTCTAATCTATAAATTTGAGGACAAATCCTTTTGAATGGGAAGAGCATGTTATGATCCCATCCTAACATTATTTTTTAATTCTCATATGACCATGTAATGCCCACTTCCAATGTGGGGGCTCCTCTATAATGTTATTATGTAATACTTTGTAGTGGTATGTGGCAAGTAAGATGCCTAGACAAGTGGGGCCATTTCATGTAATCATTATCAAGAATGTAACCAATGTTTGGTATAAGATTCTATATGGAGTGGAAATTTGTATGTAAGCCAAATCTTGATAATTAGGTTAGGGTTGCATTAAGTGTATCTTTAAAATATATGGATCCATGAACAAATGTATCTTTTTGAAAAATTAATGAAAGTATTGAAGGGGGTTTCCCCCTCAAAGACACCCATAATTATGTGTTGTGAGATTGTTTTAATTCCAAATTTAATTTTTGTATTGCAATATATTATTATTTCATGAATCTCTATTTTAATTACAATATTTGTGTGAATGATTTTATTTTTACTAGTAGGTTCATAACAAAGGGAAAACTATATTTTACATTAAATGTTAAACCCATAGAATATGGAACAATGAATAAGATGACTAACATTCCATATAAAGTAAAATATTTATTGGAAGAATAGGCTAATATTATTCCAAAATAATTACCTAATGGGTTACCACCTATGAGAAGCATTATTCATCAAATAGACTTCATATGTGGATCAAGTTTTCCAAAAAAGGTAACCTAGAGGATTACACCTATGAATAATGAAGAGATGCAAAGATAATATCAAGAGCTACTGGACTAGGGGATGATTATGGAAATATTAAGCCCATGTGTATTACTAGCCAGTCTAGCACCCAAGAAATGTGGAAAATGGTGTATGGGGATGATTATGGAAATATTAAGCCCATGTGGGATGGTTTGATGGATTTTTTGAGTTGATTAAATCACTTTAACATTATTTATTTAAAGCGTGGTTATCATTAATTTTAAATCAAAGAAGGAGATTAGTGGAATACCATATTTAATACCAAAGATGGCTTGTATGAATTGTAGGTTATGCCATTTGGGTTGAGAAATGTGGCTAGTACTTTCATGAAAACAAATTATTGAAGCCTTTTATTGGTAATTTTGTAGTGGTTTATTTGGATGATATTTTGGTGTTTAAAAATATGAATAAATAACATTTAATGCATCTAAGGTTAGTTTTGCAAAAGTTGAAGAAGGAATAACTATTTATCAATTTGAAGAAATGTATTGTTATGAAGAAGGAATTGGTATATATGGGTTTTGTTATTTCCAAGAATGGTTTATAGATGAATCTAAAAAAATTCAAGGCTATTATAGAGTGGCCATTTCCAAGAAGTATATTTGAAACTAGAAGTTTTTATGGTTTGTTAAGTTTTTATAGAAAGTTCATCACAAAAATTATTGGAATTTGCACTTCAATCATGAAAATAATGAAGGGAGGTAGACATTAATTCAAATGGATATATACAATTTAAACTAGATTTCAAATCGTGAAATAGAATACCATAGCGTAGTTAGTTCTAACATTGCAATATTTTAACAAAGTTTTCCAAGTAGATTGTGACACCAATAGGATAGCCATTGGAGGATTTTTGAGCAACAAAGGTAGTCTCATTACTTATTTAAGTGAGAAACTAAATGAATCCAAGAAGAAATTTTTAGTTAATGATCAAACATTTTAGGCCATTATGCAAGCACTAAAAAGTGGAGGCATTACCTGGTATCGAAGGAATTTATGTTATTTATGGACTATCATGCTTTGTAGTTAATTAACAACCAGGATAAATTAAACCAAAGACACATGAAATGAATGGATTATATTTAAAAATACTAATGTATTTTGAAGCATAGAAGTGAAAGTTTGAATAGGTTAGTTGATATCTTGAGTAGAAGAAACTTGTTGATATACTAAACTTTGAAGTGGTAGTTTTGATGCTATGAAAGAGCTTTATGTTGATTATTTTGACTTAGAGAAAGGCTTGAGAATATTGCAATGATCAAACTATAGGGGATAGAATTACATGGTTGGATGATTTTATCCAAAAAGGATTATTATTCAAGGTACATCAGTTATGCTTACCACAAAGCTCAATAAGGAAAAATGTAATAAGAGAAAAACATAGTGGAGAACTAGTTGGATATTTAAAAATAGATAAAACTTTGAAAAAAAATATGAAAGCTATTATTGGATATAAATAATCATGAATATGTGAATATTTATGTAGATTTATCAACTCTATAAATATATAAAATAAAAGTGTTAGACATTAGATTGTATCAACCATTACTAATACCAAAAATATCATGGAAGGATATAAGTATGGACTTTATCCTTGGATTGCCATGAAAACAAAAGGAATACCACTCAATTTTTCTTGTTGTTGATATATTTTTTTAAAATGGCACATTTCATACCTTGCAAGAAAATGAATTATTCTACTCATATTGCTAATTTATTCTTTTGAGAAGTTGTAAGACTACATGGTTTGCCAAAAATCATTGTATCAAATAGAATTACAAAGTTTGTAGGTCATTTTTTATTTCCATAAAGTATACGGAGAGGAGTGTATGAGTTGTAGAGTACAATTGGTTTGTAAATATCTAGTGCTATAATAGAGGATTTTGTTGAATATATGCAAGATTTACATCAATAAGTGAAAGCTAATTTAGAAAATAATGTTGTGAAATATAAGCAACATGCTAACCTTAAGCAATAAATACAAGAATTCCAAGTTGGATATTTGGTTTTGGTACATTTGCCAAAAACAAAAACTCCTAAAAGGCACTTATAACAAGCTCAATTAGAAGAAGATAGGACCTTGTAAGGTTTTGAAGAAGTTTGTAGCCAATGCCTATAAAAATAAACTTCTAAATGGAGTAGGCATATCACCAAATTTTAATGTGGTGGATTTGTATCCATATTATCCTACATGTTGAGTTTCAAAATCTCAATTGTGATTTTTATTAAAATTGTAAGCTAAATAGGCATCAAAGTTACCAAAATTACGGTGATAATGTAAAATCTTCCAAATTCTATGAAGAACCAATTCAAGAGAATTAAGCTAATAGAAACTAATATTATCTAACTAGCTACTTAATGTAGGATTTATAGAAGCCAACTAAAACCTACGTGAGCATAATAGATCACATATTTATTAACATGAAAAATAAACCTAGGAACTAAATAAATAGACTAAGCCTATCTACAATTAATAATATACCCTCATCATATGTCCCCACTTAAGAAGCATTGGAATCTAATTCTTTTACAAGAAAAGTGAGAGAGAAAATGCAAGTGGCTAAAAAGATAATCCTCATAGGTGAAGAAGAGAGAACTTTATTAAATTTTTTGCTCAAAAAGAGGGAGCATACAATTTTCTTGAAGCATACACTAGTTTAAGACTTTGCTCAAGAGCATACAATCATCCCAATAGAATGGAAAAGGTATTACTCCTCATACAAAGGTAGTAATTGTCTTCAATTAGCTTCACAAAAGTTTCTTGCACCTCATATCATTCATAATTCAAAGGATGCACATTTAATAAATAGTCAATTTCCATTCCTATCTTGCAAGCACCTTGAATTGCAATTGAATCACTATGATAAAATTTGTAACAAGGAGGACAAAGGCACAATTCCTTGTAAGCAAAGAGCAAGGTGATGAAGTCATGAATTGGAGGGATGTCTTTGAATTGTCACAATGGTGACTTCAACTCCTATTGAGGGAGTAGAAAATACCCATTTGGGATAAAGTGGATGTAATCAAGAGGATGGACTGTCGCATCCCATTGAGCTTACACTCCTTTACAATCCATAAATTTGATCAAAATCCAAAAGGGAGGAGTAAAAGACAACTTAACTCCTTAAACATCTCATGGATATTATTACAAAATCCACAACTACAAGTGGATACAAATGATTTAAATAACATACAAATGGCTTTTAGCCAAGCTAAATTCCAAAACAGGACTTGATACACCATAATACAAAAGATTGTAAAAATATATTAATTATGTTAAAATAATTAATTAATTAAAATGGTGTATATTGTAATGAATTAATTAATTAATTGGATTTTAAAGTAATTAATGTGATTAATTTGATTAATTAACAAAATTAATCAAATAAGTGGTGTTGTAAAAAAATGAAGACACCCCAACCATTGGTTGAGAACAACATCAAGGGATACTATGAATATTTACAACAATTCCAATGGTGGTCACATCAAAAATTGCATACATATATTTATACATTTTCTAACACATTAGGTGCCAGCTAGAGTGGTTGGCTAGTTAATATTGATCTCTACAAGTAAATTAGAGGATAGAATGTCCATCTGCCCCACAAATATAAGATATTGATGAGTAGGCCATAAGTGTTGTGTGCTCTAGTGATGAGCTCCTAGTCAAACCCTTTGTGTTGATAAAATTTTGGTAAGTAAATGAATGCCATGTGGCATGCCAATATCTCTAACAAATTGCTATTCAATCCAAATATAGAATGGAATCATGCATTGTCCACCAAACTCGATTATAGTATCTCTAGTTAGACAATGGATAAAATCAATATTTGAACAACCATAAGCTAATCACACATTTTCATGTGACAATAGTGATATAAAGGTGCATCATTTATTTTGTATGCTCAAAAGAATTTTCACACTAAAGATATTTGTCGCACAAGTCCAAGGAGAAATGTGTTATCAACGTTGGCAGCATCATCGAGTTGCATAATGCAATAATAATAAAGGTCATGTTGAACATCTAAAGGCCTTGAACACATAGTGATCTTTATAAAGGTTACTCCAAACAATGCGTTGACCACATAGTAGCTTTCATAAGTTCTAGATATTACTTTTAGAATATCTTGTGAGTTTAAATTTGATAGTATTCTAATCTTAGTTCTAGTTTAGTTAAATACTTAGTGCCCTATAATTCATCTAGTATTTCATTGGCAAATAGAATAGCAAATTACTTAGCCTTTAAAATCAAATACATAGGTAATACGTTTTATATTTATTTGAAATAAGTATGACTGATGTTTAGTGTGAATTACTAGGTGTAATAACACCAATTTTTAATATTTTTTGGACCTAAAATTAATTTTAATTTTATGGTGATATGAATAATAATACAATTTGATATTTAACCAAATATGTGTTTAATTTAATTTTAATAATATGCTTGATATCTCTTTGGGAGGTAACCATAAAGGTATCTCTTAGAATATCATGACATGTTTGTTGATGACTTGACTCATTTTATTATATCTTATATCATCATTTATAAGAATAATATCAATAACAAAGTATCAAGATATGGTTACATATGCTACTATTCTAAAAATGCTTTCCATTTTGTATAAAGACACTAGTTGTGATGGAGGAGCATAGAATTCATTTAAGGTATAGTTTTGTCCTTTCCACTTAAATTTGAAAATCCATAGAGGTAGCATATGAAGAATCTATGGTGAGCTGATCGTTCTACCCAAGTACTACACCTACCGTTCTACCCAAGTACTACACCTAGACCGTCTAATGGCATAACATAGAAAGTATTTTGGTATTTATAGTCATTAATACAAAACTCCACTTTGTGGCATTTTTATTGGCATGCTATATAATTTTTTCACTTGGATTTATCTATCTAATACACCTTAACATATTTTTTAATACATAAACCTATAAAATAAGAAAATTATATATATAACATAGGGAATAAATTTGTATGAGATAACCACATAATATATGGTTGTTATGTAAAAAATTGTACCAATCATTGTTCTTTTAAAAGTACTTTTGTATTTTATTATAATAAATATAACAAAAAAAAAATTAAAGTTAACAGATCATGAGATAGAGCCATTCTTATAATTAAGATAGCTTTTAAAAAATAAATTAACAAAAAAATACTAAACATATCATGATGTAAATTTTTTTATTGAAAAATTATTCATTTATAACACAAATTAAAATAATTTAAAAACAATTTTAAAATTTAAATGTTTATTTTTCTACTGCATTTAAAAATTATTAAAACAAAATGATAGTGATAGGAAATGAATTACGCTCTAAGAAAAACTATACCTCTTACAACATATATTAAAATCATTAAAATAATTTTTTAATATTTATAATTATTTCTTTAATAAATGGGAGGAGAATAAGAATATATATATATTTTTAATATAAGGGAATAGTTTACATCACATTTACTTTCTAAATTTTAGACTGCAACAGGAAGTGAGATGACAAGATCATAAATACAGTTTTGTACCAAATTTTAAAATAGGTAGGTAGTTGAGTATCTCTATGTTTGAAGAATCGCATCTATTTAATTTTGTATATTTAGTGCAAAAGGTATGAATCGCATTAAACAAGTGAAACAAAATATAGGAAGGAGAGGCTGTTTGTTTAAATCAAATTATCACTGTGTGATATGCCAAAGTACAATATTGAATCTACACGCGTACACATATGTGCCATTCGCGAGGGAAGATCTATTAACTTTCCTTGCTCTCAGCACGCGTACACAAATGTGCCATTCGCGAGGGAAGATCTATTAACTTCCCTTGCTCTCAGCATATATGATTTCTTTCAATTGACGTGACAATATTATTCCCGCATGCATAGTAAATTTCGCGTAACCAGCTCAGTTGGGCTTCCTACAGTTCTTTCGAATTTCCCCGTTGGTGCCAGTAAGAGGGCTGATATTTCCCATATTCACCATGGCAGAAGCAAAGTCCGAAAAGAAAGTATTCTGATTCGTTGAATAGGTCGTCACCTGGGAATCAGTAGAGCCTCCATTGAACAGCACCTGGTCGGAGTGGAGCAGTCCTCTCTGGCTTCTCAGATCTTTGTAGTAGTTATTGTCAAAACCAGTGGGAGTCACGAGATCCAAGGGCGAAAGGTTATCGTCGCCACCGCTGCTTGGGCACTTTGATTGCTCAGATGTGGCGAACGCGCTGTTGATATTGGTTTCGTTGTAGATGCGGGCTCTGAAGTTGGTGCACCGCGCCTGACCAATCGTATGAGCACCTGAAATATTTTCACGAAGCAATCGGTCCTTAAATACCTATCTAGTATTTCACGAGGGTGATATCCGCGTATGATTCGTATTAATATATGTAATCACTTACCTGAAAGCGCAACCATGTCTTTCGTAGAAAGACCCTGAGCACTGAAAGATGAGATTAGCGCGGTGAGGCTAGATGTAGGAGCTGGAATATTGCTATTGGCACCGCTTAAACTTGCAGTTGCGGAGTCTCTTCTTCCCAGCATCACCGTCCATGATTGCCCTCCCAACTAGTAATCGCAAACACAATGATCCTCAGTTCAAATTCATAAATTTCTTCTACATTAATAAATATTACGTTAAGGGAAAGAGAAGAATAGTTACTTCGACAACAGAATCACGAGCTGCAACCGTTACAATGTCAGCACACGAGACGACGCCACTGCAGACTGCTTCGACCTGAGATTTGATGGTGTCAATGACGTCGAATCCTCTGACGGAGTTGTTATTGGGAGCGGCGGTCTTTTCTCCCGTTATGGACGACGAGTCGTCCAACAGTATCGACCCATCGCATCCCTGCAAACCAAAAAGTTCAGGCTTAGAAATAGAAAAATGTAAGAGACCTGATGACTAAAGCCGAAGAGTTGTCGAACTGAAATTCTTACATTGACGAAACAGTCGTGGAAATGAAGGCGGAGCAATGATGCGCCCATTCGTTTTTCCTTTGCGACAGCTTGTTTCACCGCAGCTTTGATCGTCGACAGTGCCGTGGGGCACGTCTTATCATAAAATGTCGAACTGAGCTGCCCATTCACCAAACTGGAACAAAAGATCAAAAAAACAATGCACGCAAACAGATTTCTAATGCTCATGATTGAATGCTATGCAAGTCAACAAAGCGCACGAAGGTTTACAGTCCAGACAAAGAGAGAATGCTGCAGGCAACTGTGGAGTGCAGAGGTCACGGAAGTATTGGCATTTTATAATGGGCGAAGATGTGAACATTGCTACACACCTTTGTTTTCGCTATGGTGGACCTGGCCTTCGATAGCTGCGTGGATTGAGCCCAAGGTGAACTTTTCCGCGTGGGCGGTCCACGCGGCTACACCGATCTCACTTGTCTTTGTCATAACCAAAGTCCTGTATTATAATTTATAGATAACAACGGTATCTAGACGAAGGCGTGTCCTTCCTTTGTCGTGGGTGTAATTTATTCATAACCAAAGTTTTCCGATAATATATCAGGTTCGATCAAGTTCAAATATTTTTTAGAATCTATTTTTGTAATGATGGCCACGCGCTTACATAAAACTTTCATTCATTCATTCTTTTTACCTTTTAGTTGACAAGTTGAACAATCCTGAAAGTATTGAAAAGGACATATAAGACTGGGTCTATTAAAGAATTATTTTGTTCAAACGACTGGGTCTATTAAAAAATTATTTTGTTCAAACTTTCCAGCTAAGACCTCATCAACCGTTGCTATGCAGGACAAAGTTTAAGTTGACAAATTGAATACACAGACGTGCAAGTGAAGCAAAATACAACTATATAAAGTGGTAAGTAGGCTGCTGGCTACCATTCAAATTTCAGCCATTGGTCATTATCATTGACATAGAAACTGCAGCGGCGAATAAACCAAATGACACCATTTTCAGCGACACCCGGAGACGCCTTCTTGGCTTTAAATCAAATCTGAAAAGCAGTATCATTTTTCTTTCTTATTTGATGACGTTCATAAATCTCGATGTTGGCTTCTGAGGGTTATGCATAAAGGTTTGGACTCAAAAAGTAATTGTAAAAACATACCTAATCTTAATACAAATCAAGGTAAATTTAGGCGAATCTTAAGAAAATCAAATCAATCATCTTCACACCAAAATTTGGGGTTTTTGAAGCCCTAAAAATTAAGTTCATCTTTTGGGCACATTTTGACCTATTAAATCACTTTATAACTTCATAAAAACACCACCATTATATGAGGCTCAAAAAGAGCTTTCCAACGAGTACAAATATGCCTATATTTGGATATATATTGTGGCGAATTGAACCTAAGAAAAAATTAGTCCCGAAAATTTTAGGCGAATGGGCCAATGTTGAGGGTCCTCATATTCGCCAATTTCTAATTTTGAAAATCCTAATATTTGCCCAATTTGCCAATATTCGCCACTATGCATAACCCTGGAGTATTTCATTGAGTTGCCACTATGGTATATTTTATTTTGTAGTCAATTTGGAGTTCTATGTCAGAAACTGTTTTCTGTTATTTTGTAGTCAATTTGAAGTTCTATGTAGGAAACTGTCATGGGATAGGGATTATAGAGTCCTTTAGCCAAGAAAATCCTGTTATACTATCATCTTAATCTGACTTCTTTCTGTCAACATACATTTAAAGAAAACAAACAAACATTATTGTCCAATTTTCACACTTCATGCCTCTAGAGGAGTGACATTTTTTGGCACCCAAAGAAAATTACAGTTCAGTACATGATATGGAATGCTAGCAGTGGGTGCCTAAAACATAGATTAAGATCAGGTTATTTTTTATATGAATGTCTATGTTTCATGTTTTATGCAAGGCAAACGATCAATGTAGAGGAATACAACTTCTATCACCTCTCAATTCTCTGAAGCTTGGGTTTTGATAGGAAGTGATTTAAACTCCATCCTCTCATTAAAACAAAATATTGGGGGAAATAGGAAGTTGGATGGGAGTTCTGAACTCATGAATGAATACATGGTCAACCTTCACCCAGTTGATGCTAAGCCAAGCAATGGTTTGATGACTTGGTTCAACAGAAGACACGGCTTAACATTCATCCTTGAAAGACGAACAAGTTTTTACTCTCAAATAATTTTTTGATACAAGGACACACCCCAAAAGCGAAGATTCTAAATAATGTGAAATTTGACCGTTGGATAGTTTTAATTGAAATTTGGAGAACCAGGGGTAAGCCGACACCATTTCATTTTTAGCTAATGTGACCTAGAAATGAATCCCTCGAGTCTAGGATACAACAATGGTGGCAAGAAGGCAAGCCAAGACATGAACATTTTTAGTTGTGAACCATTTTTCAAACCTATTTACAACCAATTTCCTTGACCCAAAATTCCAACAATAAATTCTACAAGAGATACCTATTCTTAATTTTATTGAGGAAAATGTGGCCTTGACCGCACCAATACCTATGAGGGAGTTGCAAAAGGTAGTTTTAAAAATGCAAAAGGGGAAGACCCTAGGTTCTGATGGATTCCCTATTGAATTTTATCAGGAATTCTAGGATGTTTGAAGTATTACATTCTAGAGGTTATAGAAGAGGCTAGAAAGGTAAAAGAAATCCTCAAAGAAATCAACAAGACATACATAGTACTTATTCCAAAATCAAAAGAAGTAGATAACATTATTGGATATAGACCAATTGCTTTATGCAATGTTATACTAAAAATTATCTCAAAGATAATGGCAAAAAGGCTCAAACCACTGCTATATAAGATCATCTCCCCAAAACAAGGGGGATTTGTAGAAGGGTTTCAGATAGTGGATGAGATAATATTAGCCCATAAAGCAATTCACTCTATGGAAGCTCAAAAATTTCCTTCTATGTTCATTTGAATAGATTGTATAAAGCCCATAATAGGGGGGATTACCATTTTCTTATCCAAGTAATGGAAAAATTTAGATTCTCTCAAGAATGGACAAAGTGGATCAAAGGTTGTATATCTTTATTCTCTTATTCAATTATTCTCAATGGTTGTCCCACTTAGTTGTTCCCAACTTCTAGAGCCATTAGGAAAAGAGATCCTCTCTCTCCATATCTATTCATCATTTTAGCAGAATATTTGGGGAGGACTTTTGCAAAAAATCAATATCGTCAAAGGTTACAAGGAGTCAAAATATCTAAAGGAGTAAGACCAATCTCTCATTTACAATTTTTTGATGATTTCACCATTTTCGGGAAGGCAACAATAAAGGAAGAAACTTCAATAAAACAAATCATTAATTGTTTCATTAGAGTTTCAGGGCAAACAATTAATGAAGATAAATCAAAAGTACTCATTTTCATTGTTCATCTAGAAAAATATTTTGATATTGGATAGATTAGGATTCAAAAAAACCTCTCTTCCAATAAAATATTTGGGTGTTCCAGTGAATCTTGACAACCAAAATAAAGAGTAGTGGAGTTGGTTATTTGAGAAAATGAAGCACAAAATAGGCAGCTGGACCATTAAATGGCTCTCCTATGGAGGATGTATAACTCTAATGAAATCAGTTCTTCAATCTATCCCATCCTAGTACCTTGTCGATGAAAAATTTGAGAGCCAAACATGCAGAAAATAAAGATCCCTATGATATAATTTGACACCAACTACCTTCTAGAGGGTTCACAATTTTAAAGGTCCTAAGAAGTGGAGAAGATTTGATAGAGAATAAGCATTTCTAGATAGTATAAAATGGTCAAAAGGTACATTTTTGGATAGACTCTTGGGATGGACAACCTTTTTATCAATTCAACATCCAAAATTAAGGTCTATAATGGAGAAAATAAATAGGATGAACTGGATAAAAGTTACCAAATACTATAAAATTCAAACAAGAAATGTAAAGGTGGGGATATATTTGATCTCAGTGAAAGACTAGTCAATCCAACTCATTGAAGCTCAAAAAAATAATATATAGAGACTCATCCAAATGCGATCACCTTCATGGTTACAGTCTAAATATTATCATTGCTTTATCATATTCTTGTGCATATTTGATATGTGCACACTCTCACGCATCCTTCCAACTATAATTTTTGTATTGGTCCATCACTTTCTTTTATTTTTATATAAACCTTTCCACAATGTTTTTCTACTATATCTTTCTTAGCTTGTAATCTATGATCCTTTCTATGTTTCCAACTGTACATTATGCATCTCAATTCTATTAATACCTCATTACTATTCTTTGGCAACAATGGCTCAACAAATGGAAAATTTGAAACCCAATCAGGCTGAAATGATCGGTTAATTATCCATATAGATGACCTTACATGTTTATATTTTTTAGAAGAAGATTCTCTAGAAGTAGGGACTTCATAAGAACTGTTAGTTTATTTTCCATTTGACATATTTTTTTAGGAATCTCTTCATGTTGTTGTTCCATTTCTTTTATAAAATTTTCATCTGTGGAATTTTTATTATCGTCGATATGTGGAAGTGGAGGTATACCAGGATCAATAGTATTTTCTGTAGAGATAATACTAGGATCAATACTAGGGTCATTATCATTATTCTTTTTAAAAGCATGCATTCTTTTAAAAATACAGATAAACAATGGACAAATTCATCAATCAAAAATCATCCTTCTTAATGAATGAAGACATTATATATAAAATTAATAATGTACAAAAATCAATTGGATAGTAAGTAAAGATGTTCATACTATCAATTTAAGCATATGTTGATTTTTTACTGGATTTTGAAATATTATGAAAGTGTTTTAGGATACTCCTTTTATCGAAATACTTGGTCTCCATTCTTTCCACTCGCCAACGAGTGATATTTTACCTATATAAATAGAAGAGTAACATGAACATCATTTTGAAAAATAAAAAGAACTGGAAAAAAAAAGAACTACTATTCAAGACAATAGAATATCTGACCCAAGCAGCCTTGAGATTGGTCCCCAAATAATAGGAAAACCTCCTTATTGAGTGTCAATGAACAAAAATGTATAAAAAATAAATATAAATAGTAATAGAAACTTATCGATAAATGGTTGTCGATGCATGTCACTTGCCTTGTGATAGTTGCCTTGTGATAGTCGACTTGTGATAGTCACCTTGTGACAATCGCTAACTCACCTTGTGATAGTCACCTTGTGTTAATCGCCTTTTATCAGTCGCTTCTATTGGTCACCTTGTGTTACTCACCTTGTTTTAATTGTATGAGACTATGAGTGTCACTATCAGGGTTACCTATATATAGTGGGGTACAAGAGGCGAATTGGCCGGGATGATTTTTTTTAAATTATTTTAAGGAAAAAATTAGGCAGGAAAACTTATTCTACTGAGGTGAATTTACCCTTAAAAAATCGATTTCGTAATTTTTGGGCGAATGGGCCAAGCTCTAGGGTCCCAAAATTAGCAAAATAAAAATTTTGAAAATCTAAAAAATCGCTCTAAATTGCAAAATTTGCCCCTATGCATAACCCTAAATGCAACAATCAAAAGGGTTGTGTTGAACATCTAGAGGCCTTGAACACATAGTGGCCTTTAGAAAGGTTACTCCAAACATCACCTTGAACACAGTGTCCTTCATGAGTGCTAGATATTACTTTTAGAATATTTTGTGAGTTTAAATTTGGTAATATCCTAATCTTAGTTCTAGTTTAGTGAAATACTTAACACCCTAAAATTTAGCTAGTAATTCATTAATAAATGGAATAGCAAATTAGTTATTGATTGTAATTTTATTTAAGCCTCTAAAATCAGTACATAGGCAATAAGTTTTATATTTACTTTAAACAAGTATGACTAATGTTTAGTATGAATTACTAGGTGTAGTAACACCAATTGTTAATATTTTTTGGACCCAAAATTTAATTTTAATTTTATGGTGTATGAATATTTATATAATTTTATACTAACCAAATGTGTTTAATTTGATTTTAATAATATGCTTGATATCTCTTTGGGAGGTAACCATACAAGTATCTCTTAGAATATAATGACATGTTTATTTATGACTTGATTCATTTGGTTATATTGTAATCATCATTTATAAGAATAATGTCAATGATAAAGCATCGAGAAACATCTACATATGCTAATATCCTAATTATGCTTTCCATTTTGTATAGAGACACTAGTTGTGACGGAGGAGCATGATATCATTTAAGGAATAATTGTATCCTTTCCACTTGCATTTGAAAATCCATATTTTGATGTAGCATATGAAGAATCCATGGTGAGTTGACCTTTCTACCTAAGTACTACATCTAGACCATCTAATGACATAACATAGAAAGTATTTTGGTATTTATGGTCATTAATACAAAGCTCCACTTTGTGGTATTTTTATTGACATGTTAAATAATTTTCTCATGAAATTGTCACATTGAATTCTTTTATTGGGTGTGCATATATATTTTTTCACTTGGATCTATCTATCTACCTAATACACATTAATATAATTTTATAATACAGAAACCTATAAAATAAATATCTTATAAGTGTGATATTTTCAAATAAGAAAATTATATATATATATATATATATATATATATATTCCATAAGATAGGGAATGAGTTACATAAATTTGTACAAGGTAACCACAAAATATATAGTTGTTATGTAAAAAGTGTACCAATCCCTGTTCTTTCAAAAAAATATTTTATATTTTATTATAATAAATTAATATAACAAAAAAATTGAAGTTGATAGATCATAAGGTCAAGCCATATAGCTTTAAAAAAGTGAATTAACAAAAAAAAATACTAAACATATCATGATATAAATTTTTTATTGAAAAATGATTTATTTTACAACACACATTAAAATAATTTAAAAATAAATTTAAAATTTAAATATTATATTTCTCTACTAATATATATTAATTTACATGGTGGAATGGGTAACCACCACGAAGGGCAAGCTATCCATCTTTTATGGTCACCACAGTATTCAGTATTATGCACTGTCTATAGTCCGTCCTCTATAGTCCGTCCCTATAACTACCATGCAACAATCATTTTAAACCTTTATCATTGTTAAAATAAAATAATAGAAATAAATTACTCTAAAAGCAAAAATATACCTCTTACAACATATATTAAAATTACTAAAATAATCCTTTAATAGTTATAATCATTCCTGGAATAAATGAGAATAAAAATATACCTCTTATAACATATATTAAAATCATTAAAATAATCTTTTAATATTTATAATCATTTCTCCAATAAATGAGAATAAGAGCATATCTTACCAACGCATCTTTTAAGCTTCTGAAAGTACAAAGAAACGGAGCATTAAGGAGAAAATATAAAAAAAATTTAAAATATAAAAATTGTTAAAACAAAATAATAGAAAATAAATTACTCTAAAAGAAAAAAATATACCTCTTACAACATATATTAAAATCATTAAAATAATCCTTTAATATTTATAATCATTTTTCCAATAAATGAGATTAAGAGCATATCTTACCCACAGATCTTGAGTGCAGTTTTGCACGTAATTTTAAAATAGGTAGGTAGTTGAGTATCTTTCTATTTATGCAGCTTTGAAGAATCACATCTATTTCATTTTGTTTATTTAGTGCAAAGAGTATGAATCGCATTAAACAAGTGAAACAAAATATAGGGAGGAGAGGGTGTTTGTTTAAATCAAATTATCACTGTGTGATATGCCAAAGTACAATATTGAATCTACACGCGTACACATATGTGACATTCGCGAGGGAAGATCTATTAACTTCCGTTGCTCTCAGCATATATGATTTCTTTCAATTGACGTGACAATATTATTCCCGCATGGATAGTAAATTTCTCCCATGGTAGACGCGTAACCAGCTCAGTTGGGCTTCCTACAGTTCTTTCGAATTTCCCCGTTGGTGCCAGTAAGAGGGCTGATATTTCCCATATTCACCATGGCAGAAGCAAAGTCCGAAAAGAAAGTATTCTGATTCGTTGAATAGGTCGTCACCTGGGAATCAGTAGAGCCTCCATTGAACAGCACCTGGTCGGAGTGGAGCAGTCCTCTCTGGCTTCTCAGATCTTTGTAGTAGTTATTGTCAAAACCAGTGGGAGTCACGAGGTCCAAGGGCGAAAGGTTATCGTCGCCACCGCTGCTTGGGCACTTTGATTGCTCAGATGTGGCGAACGCGCTGTTGATATTGGTTTCGTTGTAGATGCGGGCTCTGAAGTTGGTGCACCGCGCCTGACCAATCGTATGAGCACCTGAAATATTTTCACGAAGCAATCGGTCTTTAAATACCTATCTAGTATTTCACGAGGGTGATATCCGCGTATGATTCGTATTAATATATGTAATCACTTACCTGAAAGCGCAACCATGTCCTTCGTAGAAAGACCCTGAGCACTGAAAGATGAGATAAGCGCGGTGAGGCTAGATGTAGGAGCTGGAATATTGCTATTGGCTCCGCTTAAACTTGCAGTTGTGGAGTCTCTTCTTCCCAGCATCACCGTCCATGATTGCCCTCCCAACTAGTAATCGCAAACACAATGATCCTCAGTTCAAATTCCTAAATTTCTTCTACATTAATAAATATTACGTTAAGGGAAAGAGAAGAATAGTTACTTCGACAACAGAATCACGAGCTGCGACCGCGACAATGTCAGCACACGAGACGACGCCACTACAGACTGCTTCGACCTGAGATTTGATGGTGTCGATGACGTCGAATCCTCTGACGGAGTTGTTATTGGGAGCGGCGGTCTTTTCTCCCGTTATGGACGACGAGTCGTCCAACAGTATCGACCCATCGCATCCCTGCAAACCAAAAAGTTCAGGCTTAGAAATAAAAAACGTAAGAGACATGATAACTAAAGCGGAAGAGTTGTAGAACAGAAATTCTTACATTGACGAAACAGTCGTGGAAATGAAGGCGGAGCAATGATGCGCCCATTCGTTTTTCCTTTGCGACAGCTTGTTTCACCGCAGTTTGGATCGTCGACAGCGCCGTGGGGCACATCTTATCATAAAATGTCGAACTGAGCTGCCCATTCACTAAACTGGAACAAAAGATCAGCAAAACAATGCATACAAACAGATTTCTAGCGTTCATGATTGAATGATATGCAAGTCAACAAAGCGCACGAAGGTTTTCAGTGCAGACGAAGAGAGAATGCTGCAGGCAACTGTGGAGTGCAGAGGAGTCGAAGTATTGGCTTTTTATAATGGGCGAGGATGTTTTCGCTATGGTGGACTTGGCCTTCGATAGCGGAGTGGATTGAGCCCAACGTGAACAACTATTTCCGCGTGGGAAGGTCCACGCGGCTACACCGCCAACACAAGTATGAGATCTCACTTGTCTTTGTCATAACCAAAGTCCTGTATTATAATTTATAGATAACAACGGTATCTAGACGAAGGCGCGAGGTCGTGGGTGTAATTCATTGATAATTAAAGTTTTGCGATAATATATCAGGTTGGAACAAGTTCAAATATTTTTTAAATCTATTTTTGGAATGACGACCACGCGCTTACGTAAAACTTTAATTCGTTCTTTTTACCTTTTCGTTGACCTGTTGAACAGTCCTGATAGTATTGAAGAGGACATATAAGACTAGGTCTATTAAAGAATTAATTTGTTCAAACTTTCCAGCTAAGACCTCGTAAACCATTGCCATGCACGACAAAGTTTATGTTGACAAATTGAATACGCGAACGTGCAAGTGAAGCAAAATACAACAAATCTATAAAGGGGCAAGTAGGCTGCCGGCTACTATTCAAATTTCAGCCAATGGTCATTATCATTGACGTGGAAACTGCAGCGGGCAATAAACCAAATGACACCGTATTCAGCCACACCCGGAGACGCCTTCTTGGCTTTAAATCAAATCTGAAAAGCATTATCATTTTTCTTTCTTGTTTGATGAAATGCATAAATCTCGATGTTGTCTTTGAGTATTTCATTGAGTTGCCACTATGGTGTGGAAGAAGAAACAGAAACTTGAGAGCTAAGTGAATAAACGGAGGCAGACAAATACTTAAAAATAATGAATTATTTCATGTAGGTGAATAAGAAAAGGACTGCATTAGTCATATGTCTTGTCTTAATGTTGCATATTGTTTATATAAATTTGGTTTATCATTATATGTTGTTGTCTTTTTATGTGTGGCAATGAAGATGCTATATCATGGGAGCCACCTTTTTATATGTTGCGATGGACTGAAAATATTATGTGTAAATTGCTTTTGAAAAGTGATGATTATTAAGCTAGAACAGTATGATAAAAAAAAAATTAATAATAATAAAAAAGGAAATGCTTATGGATTGGGCATATAGCATATAGTTTATATTATATGATTGGTGATGGTTGTTTTGTGGTATAAAAGTATGTGGGGAACAAAGTTAAGAATAGGCCTAAGATTTCACTTCACAATGCCCTATCATTATGATGGTGATCGTGTGGTTATGGGTATCAATAATGCCTTTCCAAATGGGATCTATGTATGTCCTTCATTTTGGATAAGAGGTCTAGATTTTAGGGAGTTGGCATTGAAACAAAAAAAATGGGATATAATTTTTAAGGGAGTTTTTGTTGGTAATTGATCGTGTGGAAAAAGTGGATGGGGAAGTTCTTGTGTTGGATGCTGACAGGAGAAGCTAGTTCAACGCACAATTGGATTACATAGTGGTTAGAATATTGCACGTCAATTTCTAGGTTGGGTTAGTTTTAACTTCTTTTCGTGTGTTGAAATGCTTGTAAAGGATGTGGCAATGTTTTTCTTATTGTTGTCTTCCACTGGTTTCTATAAATAATATTTGCTATTTGAAAGTGAATTCGTCATGTTTGTTTTGTTGGCTTTACTTCCAAAAATTGATCTTTATATGGGAAAGCGAAAGTGTAATTAGTGTTGTGTGTTATATGTCTCGGCTTGAGCTTTTCCTGTGTAAAAGAGGTTAAAGTGGGTGTTGTATCCTTAATTTGGATAATGAAATAGGAAGCAAAAAACACTACCTAAAAACTCCAAAAAACCGAATGAAAAATAGTTGTATGCATATGAATTTATCAATTATGTTGATTTGGTTATATGTCTTGCAAATCTCTATTGTGTGGCATATAGAGTAAATGCATTAGTAGTATGCACGCAAAATATAACCAATTCTAATGCCCAATCATGGCAAAACGGGTGAAGATAGGGTCCATAAAAACTTAATGAAGCTAGGGACACGTTAGTTGAGTGCAAGCAGACAATTCTGAAGAAGAATAATAGTGGAAACACGTTCATAGAAAATATCCCTCTTGCAAAAATGGATGAGATGATGATTGAGGTTTATTGTTGTAGATGCAAAATCTAGCCTTACTCAAGGAGAGTTGCATGATGACCACCCAAATCCAACCTGTAATTATTGAGGAGGTCAACATGTTGGGCACATCGGAATATGGATATCATAAAGACCAAATGAGAGAAGCATGTTTGTAAGACTAGTTAGTCAAAAAATCAGGAAATCAAATTCAGACAGTCTATGTAAACAGACATCGTACTTGTAAAATTAAATAGCTATCCATGTAGTGAAGAACATTTGTTTTGTTAATAGAATGAATCATGTTTGAAAAGAACATTTTATTGTGGATATGAATTTTTGACTACCAAATATATCTTGTACAAACGTTAAAAAAATAAGCCTAATGCTCTTCTAAATATTTGAATATGTGGCTTTTGTTTGAGCTTCAGTAATTAGTTAAATGAATTTCAGGAAGGGAAATCTTATTCAATAATCCCAGTGTAAAATATATTTGAACACTCAACCTGATAGACAAGAAGTAAATAAAGAATGTATAATACCTTTGGAATATAAATTAATTCCCATACTCAAGCACTTGTGTTGATTAGATGCTCGTCCAATGTTAAATAGGATGGAATAGAATTATATGTTCACTCCGCCCAACCATGTATGAGAAAAAACTTTACCAACGAACCATTCGCTGCCCCAAAGTGAATAAACATGGTTTAGGGGAAGGAGTAGTTTGTCACTTACCTTGTCAACTGCAACCTTTATCTTTAGCTTTTATTGTCGTGAAAGGTTATAAGTTAGTCTGTTGTTAAAGTGCTCGCGGTTTGCCCATATGTCTAAATGAGTTTCATAGGTATTGTTAAAATAGTAGTAGAGCTTGTGGTTGCTTTATGTGAAATATTCAAGTTAAATCCAAAGAAGGAAATGTCTTGGTAGCATAGTAAAAAAAGGAATCTTTTTTGACTACCGATGAAAACTTTAGAATAACCTAGAGAACTCAACTTCTTTCTAGAGAGCAAATATATATTCATTAGGTCCAAAAAAAAGAAATTATAGGTTCTCTAAATATTACATGGGGATATTTAACTATAAGATACTCTTTGAAATATGAGTAGTTTGAGTATGAATAAAACGTATAATATGGGCCTTGGTTGCCTAAATGTTTTTATATGTATAAAAATAATGCTTATCTTTACATATTTAAATAGTAGTTTAAATTATAAGTAAAGAATTGTTGTTGAGTATTGAATTCTCTATTTCAAAATTTAGAAAAGAAAACCTTTTTCGATCTTAAACCATTAACTTTGATTCTTGAAGGTAAAATCAAAACTTTGTAAAAATATTTGGGAAGGGACGACTAAATAAGATCATCCAAGGTTGTCATAGTACGAGCATGTAGTCAATAGATTTTGAGAGCAATTGTGGACTGACGAAATGGGTCAGAATATGTGACTAGGTCAGATCTATTAATGAGAGGTAGTATGGGACACCTTCTCTAGGTTGCTTCTCGGGAAGTACTGTGATAAGTCCCTTGCTCATTTAACTATACGAGACACACCACGTAATTTGGTATGGTATAAACATGTGTGAGTCACAATGAATACGAGTGACTAAGACCAAGTTCAAGGTATTGGCATGGCTCTAATTGAAAATGAGAAGGGGTTAATCAGTTAGACACTATGTGTATGTATGATGTTACCTTTCAGACAGATTGTTAGGATCCCATCCTAACCCTTAATGTAATAACTTCCATGATGTAATAATTCCTAAAGAATGTGGGTAGTACCCATGATTAATATTTTGTAATGTTCTAAGTTTTAGCTTATGTAGTGCCTATGACAAATGGCACCCTTTTTATGTAACACATAGTAGATAGGTCATGTAAGGTGGCCTTGTGCATGTAATTTTAGTGGCATTGTGCATGTAACTCGAGTGGCACTATGCATGTAATTCGGGTGGCATTATACATGTAATCCAGGTGGCATTTTGCATGTAAGCCAACCATGGAAGGGAACTCTTTAAATATCGAGAAGGCACCAATGTATTCATATTTTTGCAATTTAATGAAGTGTTGAAGGAGGTTTTCCCCTCGAAGAGGCCTATGATTTTATCTTATTATGAGATTGTTCCTTTATGCTAATTTATGTTATAATGTGTATTTTGTTCTGAATATTAATATGATGTTTATGTGAGTTTATTTCCAAGTAATTGTGTGAGTGTGTTTATTTGAGTTTATTTTATAGTAGGATCCTAACAAGTGGTATTAGAGCACTTTACAAGGTCAAGTTCTACTGCAACAGTAATGATTCTTGCCTGTTAGGTATAATCCCTTGTTATTTTTGTGTAAATTTTTTTACTATTATAAAAAAAAAGGAGATGGACCAGTAAAAAAAATTAGTCTTTTTAGTTGAGTAGGTAGAAACCCTGTGTCGAGGGTTTTAAAATATCATGAAGGATCTGTCATTATTGGCTAAGCTAGATAGCCCATACAACGTCTAGTGAAGTGGGGCGATCAGACTCCAATACCCAGGCCTCAAACAAAACTCACGTATTGACGTGAGCTCCCACGTATCTTTAGGTGTATCAGGAGACCTTTCTAGGGTTAACAAAATGTTATCTAGTAGGAAGCTTATCGGCCTTGTATCATCCATAGTCCATGTGACACATCATCCCGGATGATTACCCTCCCGTACTGTCAGAGAGACAGATAGTGTGCTCAAGGGTATGTGTGGAATCCTCCTTGGGTAGTGATCTGAATTATTAGTTCGAGCACTATTGTTCTTCATTGCGGTATAACAGAGGGACTTTGGGTGTTACATACTCCTTTACCTAGCATACCCTGGTTCTATTAAAACTTCAACCTGCAACAAAATCACAAACCAAAACTCCCTATTCGTAAACCTGCATTCCAAATTCCCAAAAGTGAGCATATGAGAAAGGAATCCTCTACCAAGAAAATAACATAAATTGCATGAATTCAAGATAAAATATGAGGGTGACAGTTAAGTTGACAGTCTAGATAATAACAGTTAGATTTGCAATGGCAGTAACAGTCAAGTCAGTTAGGTCAGCACAGTCCGGTCAAAAATTGTAGTTTTTAGTGTCAAAACAGAATTGTCATAACAATAACCTACACAATACAAATAATATTTAGACTAGTGAGGTAAGTAGTGTCAGAGAGACTATTAGGGCTGAGAAAAAAATTGAGTGAGTGACCAGAGACCAATTATAGATAGTTTTCCAGTACCCAACTTTTGCATTGTAGCTCAGAATCCAAAAATGTAAACACCGTTAGACTCGGCAAAATAGAAGTATAAAAAAGAGTTTGGGGTGCCAAAAAGTAGTGTTGTGGGATATAGATCATTGTGACCACATATTCAAGCTGATCGTTTTGATATATAGCACCCAAGCACTTTTTTGGATGCTTACTAAAAATAGTAAGTCTTGAAACCCAATTCTATTTTTAGTAACTAGTCACAAAAGGTTCCAAAATGGCCCAGGGTATCCGTGGACATCAAAAATAGCTAGAACATATGGAATCCTTAACAAAATCCATTGAGAATTTGAACTTAGCAATTTTCTCCGTAAGGGAAGAGGTCCAAGATCTTCATCTAGATCATGAGGCCACTAGTGCTCACTTAGAAGAAACACTGATAGAAGTGGGTAGCAAGTTATAGAAGGGACCACTCAAAATAGAACACCAAGTTGAAACCTCTATAAGTAATGACCATGACCCATCCTTTAAAATACCAAAATTAGACTTCCCTCTATTTAATGGGAAGGATGTTGATGGGTGGTTATGTAGGGTTGATCAATTCTTTAGACTTCATAATGTTCCCATATATCATCGAGTTAAGATGACTTCCTTCAATTTGGAATCTGAGGCTCTACACTGGTTCTAGTGGTTACGTAATTCCAACCCAAATCTCTCTTTGGAAGACTTTGATTCCCAACTACTGACCCGATTTAGGCCTAGTGAGTATGAGGACTTCACAGGGGCCTTGACCAAATTGCAACAAACATCCTCAGTCCATGACTACCAAACTCAATTTGAAAAATTGGCCAATAAGACAAGAGGATTGATGGAATGGTTATTCACTAGTTGTTTTATTAGTGGGTTAAAATGGGATCTCCAAGCTGAAGTAAAGATGTTGAAACCATAGTCCATGATAGAAGCTATCAATTTGGCCCGTCTGGCTGAATCTAAAATCTCAAACCAAAGGCACCCATCATGGTTTCCTCAAAACCGACCTTCATTTCCTTCTCAAACCCAAAATTCAATGGATAGTAAACCTACTACACCCAAGTGACTGACTATAGAGGAGATGGATGCACATCGTGTCGAAGGATTATGTTATAATTGTGATGAAAAGTTTTTTAAATGACATGAGTGTGCAAACAAAAGACTATTCTTGATAGATGTTGAGGAACCTGCTAACACTGACCAGAGTGATGAGGATGAGGACCCTCCTGAAACACCTTCTCCACTAGAAGAATATACATAGGGGTCTAAGGCAAAGATTTTATTCCATGCTCTTGTAGGCATTACCACTCCACAAACCATGAAAGTTGTGGGATTTTTCAAGTGCCAACGTCTTACCATCCTTATTGATTCAGGCAGCACACACAACTTCATTGATCCTTGAGTTTCTAAGTGGGAAAATTGCTATATCCACACTTGTAATTCATTCAAGTTCATGATATCCAATGGGTGAACATTACCTTGTAAAGGAAAATGTTGCAATGTCAATATCAGGATAGGGGACTATGAACTCAAGCAGGACATGTTTACCCTCTAGTTGGGAGGATGTGATATGGTTTTGGGATCTTAATGGTTGAGTACGTTAGGCACTATCATTTGGAAATTTGTAGAACTCTGGATGCAATTCTCCCAAAATGGACAGACACACTTACTCAAGGGCTCCCCTGTAGGAACACCTCACCTCATTAGTTTCAATCTTATGGAGAAAGTGCTAAAGAAATAAAAATGTGGGATCATTGCACAACTCTTCTCCATCCAACCAACCACTTCACTAATGGCTAAAATTCCATCAGACCTACAACTAGTTCTACACAAACATGATGTTGTCTTTGCAGAACCAACTACACTACCACCGTGTTGCTCTCATGACCATGCTATCCCATTGCTCTCGTGTAGCATACCAAAAAATATCAGGCCATATAGGTACCCTCATGCCATGAAATCAGAACTGGAAAATTGGTACAGGAATTACTCAAGGTTGGTGTCATCTGGTCTAGTACTAGCCCCTACTCCTCGCTTGTCCTACTTGTTCCCAAGAAATATGGCTCATGGTGCCTATGTATTGACTACCGAGAACTCAACAAGACTACGGTCAAGGATAAATTTCCTATTCCAGTGGTTGATGAATTACTTGATGAACTACATGAGACCATGTATTTCACCAAGCTTGATCTCTGCTCTAGATACCATCAGATCTGACTCAAGGATGAGGACATCCCCAAAACTACCTTTCACACTCATGAAGGTCATTATGAATTCTTTGTAATGCTATTTGGTCTCACAAATGCTCCTTATACATTACAAAGTCTTATGAACAACATCTTCTAGTCCTTTCTGTAGAAGTTCATCCTTGTGTTCTTAGATGACATCTTGATTTACAGCCACACATGGGAAGAGCACCTCAATCATGTGGATCAAACTTCACAGTTGTTGGCAACCCATCACATTTTTGCCAAAAGGTCCAAGTATTCCTTTAGTCTGATTGAAGTAGAGTATTTGGGACACATTGTCTCATAGGATGGCATCAAGGTTGACCCTAATAAGATTCAAGCAGTTCAAGAGTGGCCAAAACCTCACACCCTCAAGGGACTTCAAGGATTTTTAGGGCTTACAGGCTATTATTGCAAATTTATCTGCAATTATGGGAAGATAGCTACCCTCCTCACCTCCATGTTGAAAAAAAATTCCTTCACTTAGACAAGACCTGCTGACGAAGCCTTCATTGAACTTAAGCATGCTATGACCACCACTCCTATTTTAGCCATGCTAGATTTCTCTAAACCATTTTTCATTGAAAATAATGCTTTTTTTCATGGTATTGGGGCAGTATTGATGCAATAAGGATGACCTATGGCTTTTACTAGCAAGGCACTCTCTGATCGTAATCTAGGGAAATCCACATATGCTAAGGAAATGTTAGCCATATTGCATGTAGTCACACATTAGTGACCTTACCTCATTGGGCATCACTTCTCCATCAAAACCGACCATCAAAGTCTCAAATATTTTCTAGAACAAAGATTTGCCACACCTTACCAATAAAAGTGGGTGTCTAAACTCATGGGATATGATTATGATATCACCTACAAAAAGAGAAAGGAGAATATTATGGCTGATGCTCTTTCTCACTAAATGGAGACCGTAAGTATGTTGTGTGCCATCTCAGCACCACTTCCCCAATGGATTGATTCCTTGCATCAAGAAGCACGTTAGGATGCAGATTTGCAAGCTTTGATAGCCTCACTAATGGATGATCTAGATTTTGCACCAGGGTATAGTTGGAATAGCCATGATCTGTGCTACCATCAATGCCTGGTTCTACCTCATAAGTCCCCACTTCAAGAGCTCCTCATGAAGTAATTGCATGCCACTCCCTTTGTAGGCCATTCAGGGTTACTTAAAACATATGAGCGACTCAAGTGCACCTTCTTTTGGAAAGGTATGAAATGTGACATCCACTCTTTTGTTGTTTCTTGTCACACATGTCAAAGGATGAAAGGTTAAATAGTATGCTCTTCGGGAACTCTTCATCCATTGCCTATCCCAAATCAGGTTTGGACTGACATCTCCATGGACTTTATAGAAAGGCTCCTTAAATTTGGAGGTAAGTCAGTTATTTTCATGGTAGTGGACCGCCTTTCAAAGTATGCTCTCTTTTGTGCCCTTGCCCATCCTTATACAACATCCACTATTGCAAAAAAAATTCTTGACTCCATATTTTGCCTTCATGGCATGCCCACCTCCATTGTATCTGATTGTGATCCCACCTTCACTAGTCATTTCTAGCAAGAGTTGTTTAAGTTGTAGGGGACTCAGCTCAAAATGAGTTCAACCTATCATCCACAAATGGATGGTCAAACAGAAGTTTTTAATAAATTATTGGAAACCTACCTTCATTGCTTTGTCTCAGATCATCCCACTCAATGGGTAAAATGGTTGTTGTGGGCCAAACAAGGTTAACTTATTTCCTACTTTTGTCACATGCCCGTGCATTTAATTTATCAACCTAGGGAGCTTCGTAAACTTGCAAAGGGTCTTGAACAAGATTGCTTACAATACCAATTGAGATGAGTCCTCTAGTTCTACTATTGGGGAGTGTTTCAACGGTCATAAATCATTCATACACTCAATAATTTACGTAAAAACAATTAAATCTATAGAAATGAAATATTCACGTATTCTTGGAAATAAACCTATTGCAATACTAGAAACAGCAATGCGATAAACAATCTTATAAAAGCAGTAAACTAATCTAGAAAACATAGGAAAAATAGGTGAAGAAATACTGGCTTGGAGTGGGCCCAGGCTCCAGCAGCTTCCTCCCAGCTGAACATGCACTTAGAAACTCTTAGAACTATATTATAATTATCAAAGTATTACAATGTTTCTTCTGTATATCTCTCTACATTTACTATCAAAATATTATATATATCCTCAGAGAGGTCTGCATGTGTTTATATAGCACACTCGTAGATCTTCTGTTACAAAGAAGTTATAACAGTCGATTCATTCCAGACTAAACTAAGACAGTCTGGTAAATGTGATTGATGTCTGCTAAAACTAGCATTCGTTTCTAACGGTGGCGTGTTCACTAATTTGTTTGTGCTTCACCTAGCATTGGTAGGACATTCTCATACGTTGGTGTGATCCAAAATTTAACTCTACATGACGTAGAGTTGGAACTGCACAAGTCTTTGCTGTCCACGTCGTGCTTATCTGGTCAACGGGCGAAGAACAAGGGTTCCTTCTATATGAGGAAGGTGCCTAAGTATGTCGGGTGCCTTCTCTATGCAAAAGGTGCCTTACTGCCATTGGCACCTTCCTGGAATAGGAAGGTGCTTATCTTATATTGGTGCCTTCCTGTGAGAGGAAGGCGCTTGCCTTCTAGTGGCGCCTTCCTATCGATGCCTTCCTTATGAGAGGAAGGCACTTGCCTTCTAGTGGCACCTTCCTGTCGGTGCCTTCCTGTGAGAGGAAGGAGCTTATTTCGCTTTGGTGCCTTCCTGGAAGAGGAAGGCATTGGCCTTCTATTGGCGCCTTCCTGGGAGAGGAAGGCGCTTGTCTTTCCTTGGTGCTTTCCTGGAAGAGGAAGGTGCCTACCTTCTCTGCATTGATTTCGAAAGAAACAAAGTGCCAGGTCCATGGAAAGACCTCGACTGATCCAAATCTGACTAAATCAACTACAATTCCACAAAAACACACTGAAAACACAGGAATTAGATAACACACATAATTTCATCAAATAATTATATAATCATTCATAAAAATATGCAATCCTTATTATACAACCACATAATAATCAAGAAAATGTATACAAAATATGAGCATTTTTTATGCTCATCATCCCCCCATGCCTAACATATGCCACACCCTCGTGGCATCAAAACTACAGGTAGCCCCGTTGACCCCTCATCATTGTCATTTCTTAGTGGATCTAGCTATACCTACGACCCATGTCTGCCTCTTCTACGCACTGGCATCTGGAGGTGTAGTTCCTCTTTTTCTATGTGGGGCTGTGGGTGCTACTGTCGGCTTTGCTTTCCTCGTCCTGGAGTCTATCGGGCATGATCTAGCTAGCATCATCTCTGTTTCCTAAAATTTAGCTTCTGTAGCTTGCCATAGGTTAGCATTTGGAGGTCTGACCATTGCAAGAGGGATATCTGAATTATCCCTCTTGAGATGAACTACTTGGGCTTTGTACAATCAAGCTGCTTCAAGAGTAAGCCCTGCATTCTCCTTTGCAATGGCAACAACTTCCAATTCGGGGTCATATGCCCCCCATCATTTAAAATGCCTTCTTATCTTGAAGGGTAATCCCCAGGATGACCTATAAATCTCCCAAAACTGGTTGTCCTTTATCAGATTGATGCAAATACCAGAGTCCCCCTGCATCCTCGAGGTTTCCTTCCTGGTCTCCTTAGGTGCTATCATATCTTTGAGCAGTTGTTCGAACTATTTTCACCTCTCTAAGAATGGCTACATATCCCACTCATCTTCTTTTGGCTCGATGAAGGTCACCTTCACCTTCTTTCGAGCTGTCCTGGGCCCTTTTCCTTTGGCCTCTATAGAAAATATAGTGGATCGAATAGGGGTTTTCCCTTTCTCCCTGGAAGATGTCTTCTCACTCTAATGGGCTTGCTCTGCCGTCCCTGGAGCATTCTATTCACTCTGGGGGACCTGTGCTGCCATCCCTGGGAGTGCTTCTTCGCCCCCCTGTTTGTCTTGTGCTGACCCCTCAGGTTCTTCTCTTTCTTCCTTAGGTCCAGGGAGTTCTTCCTTATCCCTTGGTCCTATCTGCTATTTTTGGCCCTCGTCTTACTCTGTATCACTCAGGTCGATGACAAGGTGTGTTGTGGGACTTCTTTACCCTTCACTCCCAAAAATAGAGGAATTATCCCCTTCCTCTGGGCTGCTCTATCGGGAATCCAATCGAAATTCTCCCAAAGAGAATACTCATTCTGCATATGTGGTAGAATTCATCAGGACCTCTATTTCCCAGTTAGTTTGGGTCGATGCATCCCTTCTTTCTATTCCCTTGTCCTGGAGTTGCTGGTTATCCTCTTGCAACTACTATACTAGATGCTTGAGTTGGGTGATTCATCTTTCTTGTTCTTCTAATTCCCCTCTATGCTCGTTCTGGTAGTCCTCTAAAATTTGCTTGGCCATCCAGCAATTGGTCTATCACTCCAGCGCTTCCTCCAAGGCTGCGTCAACCTGATCATTGATCCTGGAAGTCCCTACATCTTGTGGGCTTTGGTTTATCACTTCTAGGAGGGTTTGGGCTACAATGTCAACTTTTGGGTTGTTCTCTTCTTCTTCTGCTAAGAGGAGGATTCACCGCAGGTGTTTCCTACTAGGGACTGGTTCTGGTAGCCACAACTTGACCTCATTGCTAATAAGTAGAGCTACTTTGTCTTCATACTTGAGCACTAGGGAATGCCCTCTTTCCTCTATGCATTTAGGCATTGGTGAATGGCCTCTTTCTTCCATGAAATTGGGCAATGCCAGTTGCTCGATACTTGCCATCTCCTCTGTAGGGATTCCTTCTTCTTTTCCTATTTTGGTAACAACATCCTGTTGCCTTTCTTGGCTGCCATATCCCTCTATGTCGAGGTTCTGCCTCTACATTTCTACGTGGCGAACCAGTTCTGATATCATACCATGGTGGGCCAAGGAAGACGATGCTCCCTTCTGGTACCTAGCTGCTTCTTCCTTCAGGGCATTTTCTAGGTAGAAGGGCACGTTCAACTTCCTTCCATGCACCAGGTGATTTAGAAACTACACATGGTTAGTGTGCAAATGGGTATACTTCTTAATGCATGTAAATAATCGAGCAACATGAAAGCACAAGTATACATAAACAAAAATGAAAAGCCCAAATGCGATGTAAACAAAACAAAAGATAACTCTAAATCCTATGAATCGAAAGTGCATGAAAAGAAAGAGGCATGAACGAATCAAAACCAAATGGAAATCCAATATGGAAGACAAACCTTTTTATTAATATGTTTCAGAACTCAGTTACAATCCATCTCCTCCCTTTCCAGGGGCTAGGAGCATTAAATGTGTTCTTGTCACACCCATGGATGCTATTCCTTCTTTCGTGTGCCCACATGTAAAATGGGTGGACCAAACATCACCACCACTTGTGTTGATGAGTCTTGACTCCTTGCTGCTCCTCTAATGTCCAGATCCTATGTTCAAAGAAATAGAAAATAGTCAGTAGCACCTATAGATAAAATAAAACATGCAATCCCCATGCCTTCAACTAGCACATGCAAAATATAATTAAAATGATAATTGAAATAGATCCAAATGAACTGAAAACTTGATAGGGGCATCAAAACATCACAAGGAAGACACTACAAATGGAACAGTTAGAAAATTCACTACATATTCGTATTTTCTCTGGGGCGGGAAAAATAGACCTGCAACAAAGTGTCAAAAAGCATAGTCCCAAATGTCACATTCGGGAAGCTCCAAATCACCTGCAAAGTTGGGGTTAGCTAATTGGGGGTGTTTTGGGAAGACCTAGAAGGTCAGATTTTCCCAATTTGGCCTCTATAATCTAGAATTTGATGGCGCTATCTGCATGTTAGTGAAGGTGGGAAATGATAAAAGCATGATCAAAACTTGTCAGAAGAACCTGAAATTTAAATGACATCTTAAGTAAACAACCTAGAATCAAATGCAAAATAAAAATTAGGTAAATCTGCCACAGATTTCTAAACGCTCCAGGGTGGGGCGATTAGGATTACGACAGTTTGGGGGGGGCACTCGGGGGCAAGACACCCACCGTTTGGGACTCTGTTTCGGCATCAATCCACTTGGGATGGGTCAAAAACCTCTTATGGGGTGTTGTCGACAAATTTTGTGGGATATTGTGGCCAATTGTTTGGGTTTAGGTCTGGATTGTGCTTCCAATAATCACCCAATAACCTCCCTCCAAAAGAGAGATCAAGGATGTGAAAGCACAAACAATGGGTGAAGATGTAATTTGGTAGCACTTCGTTGCTCAAAATGCTCCTTCTCTATATATTTTTTGGGTGAGAAGACTCACCAATTTATAGACCTAGGGTCTCTCTCTTTGAATGCGCATGTGAGGGCACCACTTGAGTTGCTTGTCCTATTTTGAGAGAAAATATTATTCCCTAATTTAGAGTCTCCTTGCATGAGACCTCCAAAATCAAAGACATGCATGACTGAAGTCTCTCTTCTTGATTCGAAGTCGTTCCTCGCAATTGCATGGCCTAAAGTGATAGTTAACTGGCAGACCTATCAAGTTTTGACTTTTTTCCAGTCAAACCTTCTATTCACCTCACCCTGGGGTGAATGCTGGTAATCGTCCCTGGGTGGTACAAATACCAGTTTGTAATCATCCCAGGGTGAGACGAGTAGGGAGCAAAGTGCCAAAAAGGTGCCAAATTTACCTCTGACCTTCCAAACTACTTTTGGGAGTGGTTAGGACCACTGTTTAACCTTTGAGGGCTGCCCTAGGGGCTATGTGTGTCAATGCGATCAGTGTTTTTCATCACATAATCGGATTGGTGTTGTTTTGGTGTCTACAGATGCCCCTTTTTGGGAAGCACTGTGCAAAGTGCAACATTGAGCAAAAATAGATAACCAAAGCACTAATGATTAGGGTTTCTTAGTAACCTAACCAAATCTTGATACCCCAAGTATGGAAATGGCACACTTTCTTGAATCCTTGCTTCTGATGAGCTAAGGAGCTTAATTCAAGTGTTAACCTTTTTCGATGAGGTGTTACTTGAGCTTGGACATTGTTCAGTAATGAATAGGCAAAGGGCACAACATTTTGTCTATGGGAACCTTGATTTCATGATTCACGAATACCAAGTGTTTGATCAGCTTGTGATTATTTCTTGTTTGCTTCCCCAAGGAGGAGCATGATTGTCTTTGTCAATGATCCTTTGAATGCGTGTTATTTCCTTGATTGGGTGTGTATTTGTTGATTGGTGACTAAGTGTGACTACCCCCTCAAGCGACGAATCGATGAGGGAATGACCTACATGAGAAAAGCAATGAGTCACTTGACCCAAGATGACTTAGGTAAGGGTGGCTTCAATTGTTTACCATTGAATGCGTAAGCAGTTTTCGAATAGTTTGACCTGTTTTTGGTGGGTGTGAACCCTTTTTGTGACACATTTTGGAGTTGAAATTGTCAAAAATTTGTCCTCCCGTGGAGCGGTCCGGCTATGGTAGCCTTCTTAGGAAGTAGGATAGTGACAATTTGGGACCTCAAAATCTGTTTTGGATGCCATGAATGTCAGGCACAAAGGCGCCTTCTATCGGCAATGTTATTGCTATTTTTGGTTGGGTTTTGACCCTTTTTGTGACGTCATTTGGGGATGGAATTCTCGACAATCCGTCCTCCCGTGGAGCGGTCCGGATATGTTAGCCTTATTAGGGAGTAGGATAGTGAGGATTTGTGACCCCAACGTTAGTTTTGCATGCCCATAATGTTAGGCGCAAATGTGCCTTTGTTCGGAAATGTTATTGCTATTTTTGGTTGGGTTTTGACCCTTTTTGTGACACCGTTTGGGGATGGAATTCTTGACAATCCGTCCTACCATAGAATGGTCCGACTATGGTAGCATTATTAGGGAGTAGGATAGTGAGTATTTGTGACCTCGACGTATGTTTTGCATTCCTGGAATGTCAAGTGCAAAAGCACTCTCTTTGGACAATTTTATGGCTTGTTTTTGGTGTATTTTGTGCAGTTTTTGATGTTTTTGAAATTTTTGCTCTGTAATCATCCCTGGGTGGGATGAATTCCTATTTAGTAATTGTCCCAAGGTGGTACGAGTGCTAACCAGAGCACTCGTCCCATGGAGGAATGATTATAGGCTCAAAAAACCTATTTAAGGGCCAAAACTGGGTTTTGGGCTCATTTGCATTTGTTTTCCTGGCGATTTGGAGCTCTGAGGAGGAGGTCAATTCTGCGAACCGAAGCGCTGCCAAAATTTTCCTGCCACCATGAGTTCATGAACCGGATCATCAAGCGATAGAGCCGAAGTGAGACCAGTGAATGTTCTTCCTCTGTATTGTTTGTTTGCGTTACAATTTGAAAATCGCAATTTAGTTGTTTTTTATCTTTTGTATTTTGTTTTCCAAATTAAAAATGAAACCCTAAAAATAAGTTGTGTTTTGTATGGCTTCGTTAAAACGTAGGTTGAAACCCTAGTGGAAACCATGTTTATTTGGCATTTGTGATAAACTAAAAGAAACCCTAGTCTAACAAAAATCAAAACTTAGTTTAAAAACTTAGGTTAACCCTAGTTTAAAAACGTCGTTGAACCTTAATTACTTATTTTTTTTTGTTTTATTGGTTTTTTTGTTTGTCAGTGTAGACTAAGGGTAAACCCTAGTTTAATTCGTAAGTTAAACGTAGAGTTAAAAATGCTAGGACTGACAAATGATTTTTTTTTAATTGTTTTGTTTGTTTTTAATTTATCATTGTAGAATTAAAAAACCCTAGGACTAACAAATGATTTCTTTTGAATTGTTTTGTTTGTTTTTAATTTATCAGTGTAGAGTTAAAAAAACCCTAGGACTGAAAAATGATTTTTTTTGAATTGTTTTTTTTGTTTTTTTTTTTTTTGGAAAAAATGAAAAACTTGTATTAATACAAAGAGCAATTACAAGCGGGAGAGAACACATCCCAACCAAGAACAGCAAACAACACTACAAGAGCAGAGCACAAAGTCAACCCAGCTCAACACAAAGCAAAGAAGTCAACTGGGCGCGAAAAAGCGACATGTCGTGAAATCGCGACATGTCGCGAGATCACGACAGTCAACCCCGTCTCCTCCGCAGCGGTGCCAACAGTCACGAAAACGTGACATGTCGTGAAATCGTGACATGTCACGATATCGCAACAGCCAGAGACCTCAGCACTCGATCGCCAAAAATGTCGTGAAATCACGACGACATCTCCCTCCAGCGACCCTTCGCCAAAATTGTCCCGAAATCGCGACTAGAAGACCAACTTGCTCCATAACGCCAAAAAGGTCACGAAATCGCGACAGAGTGCCTCCGAATCATCCAACCATCAAAAGTGTCATGAAATCGTGATGAATTATCCTTATGGCATCCAGATCGCAAAAGCGTCACGATATCGCGACAGTTTTCTCCATTCCGTTGGTATGCCAAAATTGTCGCGAAATCGTGACGAGATTTTCTTGCAGCAGCCATCGCCAAAAAGTGTCGCGATATCGCGACAAATTATCCACTTTGCACCACATCAGTAAAATGGTCACGATTTCGCAACGGGTTTTCCTTATGACACCAGATCGCCAAAAGTGTCACGATATCGCGACGGTTTTTCCTTTCGGCGCCCAGTTCTCAAAACTGTCGCGATATCGCGATGAATTTTCCACTTTGCTCTCCATCTGCAAAAGTGTCACGATATCACGACAAGTTTTCTAGTTAGCCCCAAATTGCCAAAACTATCACGATATCATGATAATTTTACCATGCACCTTCCCCGAGGGCCGCGATGGCGTGACATGTCGCGATATCGTGACAAAAACCCGCCAAAGGCCGTGAGGGCGCAACCTATCGCGATATCGCGATAGCTTCCAACTTGAAGCTGCGACGGCGCTACAGGTCGCGATATCGCGACAAAAATCTTCCTTAGCATAAAAAACACTGCACATCATTTCAAAAATCGTTCAAGGCATTGTCGAATCTCTACATCCTCCACAGGCATGTCACTGTGTAGCTGCATCCCAACCTCCCTTTCAGCACCCATCTTAGCAAGGAAATCGGCCACCTTATTGAGATCTCGATTCACATAGACAGGTATCACATCATCTAATTCCCTCCAAAGCTCTTTAATTTGGGAGACTAAGATCCGCAACCTCCAAGCTTTCGAGACAAAGTTTCTCATACATTCAAGAGCACCCACCAAGATTTGGGAGTCAGAATCATAATAATCTTCCTGTGTCCCTGTTTGACAGCCCAAAAGGAGGCAGATTTAATGGCAAAGGCCTCGGCTTCATTGTTTGTGGCACATCCCAAACCCTGTAGTTCCTAATAGAGCAAAGACCCAGCATGATCGCGACACACTACTCCAATTCCAGCACTTCCCGGATTGCCTTTAGCATCTCCATCAGTATTGATTTTGATCCATCCTTCAGGATGAGGTTTCCAACTGCCACTCACCTGCCTTTGTTGATTAACAGCTCCCTCTTCCAAAGGCTCGGAAGCAGATTGAATTTCCCCCTCGGCATGAATGGCAACCGTTTACGCCACTTTGCTCCAAATGACTTTCCATATTCCTTCTAGAGAGGAGAAGGTTTCACAGAAAATACGGGCATTTCTCTCCAACCACACCTGCCACCAGATAAAAAATAAACCAAGCTCCCAGCCAATTCGAAGAGCTTTAGATTTAAATCTACCTTTCTTCCAGCTTTCCCATATATTGTTTTGAGACAAGACCCCATTAGCCTGAAGTTTAAAGTGGGAGAACCAACGTTTCCAGATCTGTCTTGTGAAAGAACATTCAAACATTAGATGATTCACAGTTTCCTCCTGCTTGTGGCATAACACACATTGAGAAGGGCCAATGATGCCTCTGAGTCTGAGATTTTCATAGGTGATAATTCCATTATGCATAAACTGCCAGGCGAAGAAGTTCACTTTTGGCCAGCCCTGGGGATGCCATATCTTTCTCCAATCATGAACCAGAAAAAAGTGTGGGGGGGGCTCTGGAAGGATCTCATCATATCCCTCTTTCACAGTATAAACCCCAAGGCTCCCATAGCCCCAGGCCAGTTCATCCTCCTCATCTCTCCTAGTAAGAAACCGTTCTGCCAAGATTTTTCCCAAAGTAGGTACCAACTCTGGAGGGATTCGTATTGGCCACTCATCCAGCCACTTAAACTTTATGATCTTGTAGTCCCCCAATTGACTAGTGTTAAAGTAGCTCTCAATTTGGATCCATCCCTTATCTTCTATAGCAAATTTTATCGGTTGCAATTCAGGAAAAACAACAATAATGGGAGGATTCTGGTCCCAGGAATCAGTCCAGAACGGAACCTTATCCCCTCTCCCCACTTTCCAGAATAGTTGATCTTTGATGAGTTGAGCTCCAAGCTTGAGCGCCTGCCACACTAATGATCCAAAACCTTCCAGAGGAAAGCGGACCACATCATTAGGATGGACAGAACCCAAGTATTTTCTAGAGAGGATTCTGCTGAAGAGGGATGATGGCTGAGAAATCCACCTCCAGATGCGTTTGCCGAACCAAAGCCTTGTTGTTAAACTTGGAGCTTCTTAGTCCCAACCCTCCTTTTTCCTTGGGTTGGGTAACCTTGTCCCAGCCAACCAAGGCCCATTTCCTCTCTCCCTTGGCACCTTCCCATAGAAATCTTCTAGCCATTTTATCCAGCTCTTTCCAAATAGACTGGGGAGCAGCCAGGATGGAGAATTTATAAATTGGCATGGCCTGAATAACTGACTGCAGAAAAGTTAGACGACCCCCATAACTTAACCATCTCTGAGACCAATGGTTCATTCTATCTTTGATGCCATCCAATAGGTCCTTCCAAACATCAATTTTCAGTTTTTTGAAATGGAGAGGGACCCCCGGGTAAACTACTGGGAGAGAGGTCCGAGTGAAACCTAAAATCTCAATAACTCGTCTCTGTAACCGTTGATCAATATTGAAGAAGATCACTTTGGATTTATTGTCACCGATGACTTGATTAGAGGCCGGAGGTAGACATTTAGAGTATCTCTCGATTCTTCTTGCTTCCCTAAGGCTGGCCACTCCCACCAATCCAAGTATCATCTACAAACCGTAAATGAGTCAAAACTTCAGCCCCGACCTTAATACCTGTTATCTGACCTTGAAGTCTTCTTCTCAGAAATAGTCTACCCAATCCTTCAGCCAAGATGAGGAAGAGATAAGGAGAGCAAGGGTCTCCTTGCCGCGAGCCACGAGAGGCACCAAAAGGAGGCGAGGGAAGTCCCTTGATAAGAACAGAGTATGAAGGCGTAGAAATACAACTCATGACCCAGTCTGTCCAGTCCTGAGAGAAACCAAAGGCTGTCAACATCTTTGCCGAGAAGCCCCACTCCACCCTGTCATAAGCCTTGGACATATCCAGTTTAATGAACATTCCTTTGTTCCCAGATTGGTGCATTGTATGGATAGCCTCATGTGCTAGAATCACTCCATCCAATATTTGCCTCCCTTCAACAAAACCCCCTTGCTCTGGGGAAATTATATTATGCAGGATAGGTTTTAACCTTTCAGCCATAATCTTAGTGATTATTTTATAGATCACATTGCATAAGGCAATAGGTCTGAAATCAGATAAATGAACCCCCCCTTCTCCTTTTGGAATTAAAGTATTGAAGTTATGATTTAGAGCCTTGAGCATTCTTTTATTGGTTCTAGACTCCTCAGTGACAGCCAGAACATCTTCCTCCAGGGTATCCCAAAAGGCCTGGAAGAACTCAATAGGGAAGCCATCAGGACCGGGCGATTTTCCAGTACTCATCCCAAAGACCACCTTCTTAAGTTCATCTCTATCTATGGGTCTAAGTAGGGCCTGGTTCTCTTCAGGAGAGATTATAGAAGGAATGACAACAATAACTTCATCTTGGGCTTCCCCATCTTGCTCCATACTTTCCTTAAAGAGTTTTGAGAAATACTCCATTGAGTGGGAGTGCATACCAGGAAGAGTGTCAAAAGAGTATCCATTCTCATCTTGAAGGAATTCCATATTATTCGCTTGTCTCCTAGCACGGACAGAGTGCTGAAAAAATTTTGTATTTCTATCTCCTTCTAATAACCAAGTGTTTCTTGCTCTCTGTTTCCAGTAAATCTCTTCTTGATTATCAATATCCTCAACCGCTTTGCGCAAAGCATCATCCTCGGATTTAAGGTGCTCGGAAATGTTTCCTTCCCTGAAATGTTTTGCACCTCATCCCATCTGGCCAACAAGGGGGCCCGTTGGTGCTGGAAGTCTGATTTGTTAGTTTGCCTCCACTGTTTCAGTTTACACTTGACAAATTGAAGTTGTTTGTGAAATTTGAACATTGCAGTCCCAAAAGGTGGGTGGCCATCTTCCCACCACTGAGGAATTTTTCTTCGGAGATCTTCTTTTTGCAACCAAAAATTTTCAAATTTAAATGGTTTATGGTATCGCCCTGTCATAGCCCCTCCCTCCAAAGAAAATGGGAAAGTGGTCTGAAACCGAGCCTTCCAAAATCTGAAATTTAATATTCCATTTCACAAATGCTTCCTCCAAGACCAGAAACCGGTCTAGTTTTACCTTCCTACTGTGTGGCTCTCTTCTCTTATTAGTCCACATAAAATAAGTGCCAGGACCTTTGATATCAACAAGGTGAAAGGCCTGGACTTGAGCAATCAGAAGCCTATCCCCTGGATCCAAAACTGGGATACCACCTTCCTGATCCCTGGAAGATAATTTGGCATTAAAATCCCCAGCAATAATCCAATCGCAATCTTCCCGGGAGGATCTCATTGAATGAACAACATTCCATTGAAGTCGTTGGCCATCAATGCTTTGAGCCCCATAGAAGTTTGTTATTAAAACCTGTTCAGATGTAATAATGTTCTTAAAGAGAGATGTGAGAACACCCCTCCAAGTTGTATGTTCTATTGCTATCCACACCAGAGGGTTCCAAAGAGTAACAATCCCCCCCGAAGCTCCTTGGGCCGCCACATCCATATATCCATCGCCCCTCCATATTCTACTAACATTTTTACACATAAGATCTAAAGACATTTTTGTTTCCTGAAGGAGCAAAAAGTCTGTTTTGTGTCTTCCTAAAATTCTTTGAACAGCAGATTGATGGGTTCTATTGTTTAAACCCCTTACATTCCAGGATTGTATAATCATTGGAAACCTTGGGAGCAATAAGAGTCAATTGTTCTCACCAATCCTCCATTGATCAACTTGTCCCCTTGCGCTACTAGTAGATCCTTATTGGATTTTCTACCAGCTCCTTGGGAATTACTATTCTTAGACCTCTTTTCCACCTGGGTAATCCCCAACACTGGTCTTTCTCTGTTCTTTTCTACACTTCCCATGTTGACATCCTTAATAACTGGTTGTGCAGGGGAATGGATTACCATAGCCCCTGGGTTCTCTGGCTGCAAAGTCTCAGGGGTTTCAATCACCTGTTCTAAGATAGGAGTAGATGATAGAGGAGCATGAGAGTGGGTGTTATTATCCTCAGCATTCCCATCCACTCCTTCCATGACTTGGTCTTCTTGGTCTACAAGGGATTTGAAGATTTCATATCGATTGGTTGGCTTGGTTTGAGCCTGCTCTTTGCCATTTCTCTTTTTGTTTTTCCTCCGCTTCTGCTGTTCAAAGCCATCTTTCTGGGCATCAGAACCTTGGGGGATATTGAGGGGTTCTTTGACCGGAGTGAACTTACCCTCTCTGGGGCGATTTGGCGCTCCCGACGGAGCTTCCGCTTTTGTGGTCAGGATATTTGGGCAGAACCTAGCCAAATGGCCATGCTTATGGCAGACTCTGCATCTAAAAGGTAAGGCTTCATAGTCTAGCTGTTGTATCCAGGTTAGTCCTGCCAACTCCAATTCCACCTCGGCTGGAAGTGGCTGGCTAATATCCATTTCTACGCATATTCTAGCAAAGACAACAGTATTTCCCTCAATGGTATCTCTGGAAACTCCCAAATATCTACCTAGAGAATTACCAATCAACTCAAGAATCTGCTCACCCCAAAACTCCATCGGGAGAGCGTACAGCCGAATCCAAAACGAGACAGTTGTGGGCTCAATGCGAGGATCAAAACCCACTCTCCACGGTTGGACAAATAATCCTGTCGGGCCATGGCTCCTCTTCTCTGATTCAAATGCTCTGTTTCTATCTGCTAAAGAAGAGAAACTAATAATAAAATACCCATTGCTTATAGGCCATAGAGAGTACTCACCAATGGGCTCCCAGTTCTGTCTCACCCAGGTGTGTAGAAAGTTCAGAGTGGGCCGGATACCCATGAATTTGCAGATCAGATCATGGGTAGCACGGTATATAATCGTATCCTCAACCAGTTTTGGTTCTATGACAATCTTAGGCCTGGAAGCAGATTGTGGAAGGCAACCGTTAACTCTGTTTGCAGGTAAACCCTTTCCAGCATTCTTAAATAGCATTTGATAAGCACTTCGTTGAGCTTCATCGGAGGAAGATGCAGGGTTTTCTTTTAATATATCAGCATATGAGCTTTTCTTCCCATCAATAGATCCTGGAGGAGACCCCATTGGGCCCTCCCGAGGCAACGAACGATCCTTCAAAGTAGTGTAGATTCAATCCACCGTAGGTCCTGGAAGAATCTTCCCACCAGAAACCCTGGAGCTTCGCCCGGTGCCTGCACAGAAGGTTTCCCGCCAAATTGCCAGAGCTTGAAAAAAAATCCACCAAAAAATAGAGAAGCTCCGAAAACAATGCACATTAATAATGCAATCCTCCAGATATTTTTCAAGTTGTTTTATTTGTTTTTAATTTATCAGTGTAGAGTTAAAAAAACCCTAGGACTGACAAATGATTTTTTTTTGAATTGTTTTGTTTGTTTTTAATTTATCAGTGTAGAGTTAAAAAACCCTAGGACTGACAAATGATTTTTTTTTAATTGTTTTGTTTATTTTTAATTTATCAGTGTAGAGTTAAATCCCTAGGACTGACAAATTATTTTTTGAATTGTTTTGTTTGTTTTTAATTTATCAATGTAGAGTTAAAAACCCTAGGACTGACAAATGATTTTTTGAATTGTTTTGTTTGTTTTTAATTTATCAGTGTAGAGTTAAAAACTCTAGGAATGACAAATGATTATTTTGAATGTTTTGTTGTTTGTAATTCATCAGTTAAACTTAGAGTGAAAAACCCTAGGATTGATGAATAGTGTTTTAATTTTTTTTTTTTGTTTTTAGTTTATCAGTGTAGACGTAGAGTTAAAAACCCTAGGAACTGAAAAATCATTTGTTTTTTGAATTTGTGTGAATTGTGTTGTTCGTTATTTAGTTGTTTGTAGTTGTACATTGTTTTGTGCATTGCTGTATATTCATGTGTTTGTTGTACAGTTTTTCATGGTTTTTAATGTTTTTGTTTTTTTTTCTTTTGCAGGTTGTGAAGAGCCGGTACCATGTACCTACAGTTTTCTTTGAAGCATGGGAGGCACTGACTTTGGCTAACTAGGAGTGGCTTGATGCCCTTGGGCTCAAGCAGGTGACTCAACTAGAGCCTGTGGTTGGGGATCGGGACTATCTGATGGCCTTTATCAACTTTTGGGAACCCCGGACCAATACCTTCCATCTCCCAACAGGGGAGATTACAGTGACCTTGGAGGATGTCTATCGAATTCTATGAATTCTGATAGACAGACTGTCGATCAGGACGACATCGTGGGATTAGTAGACAGTGGTGCTAACACGCTGCTTTAGGCATGGGGAGGAGATGTGCATGGACAAACCAGTGGAAAGGGTAGAGGGTGATTTCTAGATTAGTGGTATTTTGGTACGGTGGTGGCTTGAGAAGGGCATGTTTGGAGGGAGGCACGTAGTACTGATGGGCCTTATTTCCAACATGCTGCTACCCAACTCTTCGGGTGCGAGGTTCCCATGGAACCTACTGGAGGTGGTGTTTCAGTTGGTGGAGTATCTTACCACAGAGCCCCTGATTATGATATGGGGTCAAACACTCCTTGCATAGCTCTATGATGATTTGTATGATGTTCGCTACCGAAGGTAGAAGGGTATTGGGTGCAGCTTCTTATTGCAGTGCTAGGCTTGGTAACACATAGTTATGGAGATGTCAGTGGGGTTACCATGGATGACTCGGGCAGAGATGGTGGATAGGGATATAGGTTACACAGATTTGTGGTGGCGGTTTGAGGAGCAGGGATAGAGTCGGCAATGGGCAGGTGTCGTAGGCCACTATGCTGATGCCTTCTCTCGACTTGCTCTAGGAGAGGTGTTCTGGTGCCCCTACTAGGATTGTCCAACCTGGCCTGAGGCTGGACATTGGTGGGTACGTAGGGGGTGGTGGCTGATTGGTCTACATGGGACTAAGCAGGAGTTCTTCCCTTATGGTCAAGTGACATGATAGTTTGGGATGCGCTAGGGGTTTCCTGGTGATCCCATGGTCTATCGACGTCAGGGGGACAAGAGGACTCTAGCTTGGTCAGTCATTGTGCTATTGGGTGAGGATTCAGATACCACAATTAACGTCCTAGACATGGATGACATCGGGACTACCACAGAGTATGATCAGTGGTGGACTTTATAGTGATGGTGAGGCGAGGGGCCTCTAGGGGGCACAGAGGTGGTTGCAGTAGGTAGGGAGGGTGCAAAGGCACTAGGAGAGGGCTGGGGGTTCCACTAGATGATGCGGACATGGTGGAGGTTGAGGATGTGGGTGGGATTTTGGGGTTTCAGATCAGCCGGAGACGTAGGACATCCTAGAGCAGTGGGAGCTAGAGAAGGTTGCTATTTTGGAGATGCTAATGCCTCAGGCAGTCTCGAAGGACATGGAGGTAGGGTTACGCATTGAGAATGCACAATTGGAGGGGCTACTATAGAGGTGCGATGAGGAGCTGGGGGATGCACTGCAGGAGAGGGATCTCCTACGAACGCAGCTGGTAGAGCGGGAGAATGCATGGGTTGCGTACTGCCGATAGGATGGGGATACCAATGCTGCACGAGAGAGGGATATCCTACGGATGCAACCGGTAGAGAGGGAGAGGGCATTGGCACAACATGACGATGTAGTAGCTTTGTATCATCAATGGGAGGCAGAGTGGTGTCGATACCAGATGGATTTGGAGGGAGATATCATCCACTTCAAGGGGCAGATACCTGAGCCTTCTATAGGTGGGTCTTCACGTTGAACGAGGGGCAGTGATACTGAGCAGTCAGCATAATCTCATTGTAGCCGATTGGATGAAGGGGGTGCTAGTAGGCGTGATGTGGGGGCTAGCAGCAGTCACCCTAAGGGGTCCCATAGGACCCACACCATAGGGGGTAGTTCTCGTCGCATCGATCCTACGTGATCATGGTGGTCGATACCCTAGGCTTGGGGTTTTTGAGCTTTTGCCTTTTTGCAAGGTCAGAGGACCGGTTATTGTAGCCTACGGGTATTTTTTTTGATGATATATATATAGATGACTTTCTTTGTGTTTATGCACTTGTCGTGGTTGGTTTTTCTATTTATGCACAATTATTTATGATGATGTATGCATGTGGTATTATGAATATGATGTGTCTAATTAGATGATGTATGCATATGGAATGAATTAAATGAGTTGTTGATAATTTGTCGATGGCACCATAGACTATACAAGATTTACTGGCTTTCTATACTTATGTGATGGCTTTGTGGAATGACTTTGCATGTGAGAACTTTGTTTTTGTATTTTTTGTATTTTTTTGATGGGGATGGATGTAATGAAATGTATTAGTTGTTGCAAAATGTAGTTAAGCTTTTATGAGATTCAGATATTTTAACTAACTAGCCAAAACTGTACATTTATCTCACAAGTATAAATCAGACTTGAGTTTGACCAAGTTATTTCACATCCCTGTGTGTGCAATTGAGTTCGTTTATGTGGTATTTATCATGATATCGCTAGTTCCAGATAGGCTGTCAACCAAACCTATAATGAGGATCACCTAATTAGCTCCACTAACTCTGTTGTTGTATTTAGTAAGATTAATCCACGGGACAACCTAAGGTACCATAAGCTAGCTCATCCACATCCAAACATTGGTCTGCTCACATGCAAATCTAATGTGATAGACATATCGTCATGCGTTTAGGATACCGCCATTGCCAGGTAGGTTGTCCACCAAACCCATAATGAGGATCACCTAGATGGTTTTTGAATGCTGAGAATTCCAGGGATTCAAGTGTTGAGCAAGGTGTTGCAAGAAGTTTGTCATTGTTGTCAACACAGGCAGTTAGATCTAATGATGCAGTGGATAGACAGTTCAGGAGTCATTCAGATGCAGAGGACAGAAGTTCAAAGGATAGTCAGATTATGTAAAGTGCAATTCTAGGAAAATAGAAGTGACCTAGTTTCAAAAATTCGAAGAAAAAGACAAGTTAGAAAACTGTCGCGATATCGTGACATGTTTTCTGTCGCGATTTCATGACAGGTCGGAGGAGAGAGAAGGCGCAGCCAAAAATGTCATGATTTCACGACAAAAATGAGGAGAGAGAAGGCACAGCCAAAAATGTCATGATTTCGCAACAAAAATGAGGAGAGAGAAGGCGTAGCCGAAAATGTCGCGATTTCACGACAAAAATGAGGAGAGAGAAGGCGCAAGGCAAACTATCACGATTTTGCGACATGTTGGAGGCCAAGAAGCTAAGTCGAGAAACTGTAGCGATTTCGCTACATGTTGGATTTTCGCTGGCCGAAGCAAGGAGAAAGCGTTAAGTGGAAAAGTTGTAGCGATTTCGCTACATGTTGGTTTTTCGAAGCAAGGAGAAAGTGTTAAGTGGAAAAGTTGTAGCGATTTCGCTACATGTTGAAATTTCGCTGGCCGAAGCAGGGAGAAAGTGTTAAGTGAAAAGTTGTAGCGATTTCGCTACAAGTCGAAACTGCAAGACACAAAGGTGTAGCGATTTCGCTACAAGTCAAAAGTGCAGAACACAAAAGTGTAGCGATTTTGCTACGAGTCAAAAGTGCACAACACGAAGGTGTAGCGATTTTGCTATGAGTCAAAAGTGCACAACATGAAGGTGTAGCGATTTCGCTACGAGTCAAAAGTGCACAACACGAAGGTGTAGCGATTTCGCTACAAGTCAAAAGTGTAGAACACAAAGGTGTAGCGATTATGCTACAAGTCAAAAGTGCAAGGCACAAAAGTGTAGCGATTTCGCTACAAGTCAAAGTTTCACGGGTCGAAGCAAAGTTGGAAGCACAAGGCACAAAGTTGTAGCGATTTCGCTAGTGCATGAAGCGAGAAATGTATGGAAGCCGAAAGCGTCACGATTTCACGACAAAGATGAGGATGACGTCAGCGAAAGCTGAAAGTGTCATGATTTCATGACAGGTTGCAAGAAAAGCCTCTGGAAGCCAAAAGCGTCATGATTTCATGACAAGAATGAGGATGACGTCAACGAAAGCTGAAAGTGTCGCGATTTCGTGACAGGTTGCAAGAAAAGCCTCTGGAAGCCGAAAGCATCGCGATTTCATGACAAGAATGAGGATGACATCAGCGAAAGTTTGAAGTGTCACGATTTCATGACAAGAATGATGGCAAAGCTATCAAAGGCCAAAAGGGTCACGATTTCATGACAACAAGGACAAGAAGGCGTACGGCTACAAAAAGTGTCGCGATATCGCGACAGGTTTTTATTTCGTAGCAATAGTTACAGGAAGGTGACAGTAGTGGAAGTAGCAGTTGAGGTCGACAAAGTTGAATCTGGGCCGACAGATTTTAGGGTTTTGCAACCGACAATTTCTAGGGTTTTGTAGCCGACATTCTTAGGGTTACAGTCGACAGATTTTAGGGTTTTGCAACCAATAATTTCTAGGGTTTCTCAGTCGACATTCTTTAGGGTTTGTTCTTGAAATTTCTTCTATAAAAGGAGGGCTACTTCGAGTTTGAAATGATGCGGTGTGAAGATAATGTGCGAATGCGAGTAGAGTGTTTGCGCAAGTGAAGTTTGTGTCGAGCAGAGAGCGAGTCATATCGAACTTGTGTGAATGAGGTGCACAGGGTGCAGATGTTGAGTCATATCGTTTCAAGCTGAGTGCGAAGTCGTAGTTTGAGTTGAAGCGAAGTGTGCATATCATGATTGCATGAATTAAGAGCATGATGTGCAGAGGTTGAGTTCTAAGTGTGAAGTGATAGCACGCAGATAGTAGAAGTGATCGATCATCTGATTGCAGCAGAGAGTGCAAAGAAGTTCACGAAAGCGGTCGGATAATGCGAAGCATTTTGCGTAGAAGTAGCAGAATGCAGAGAAACAACAGACTATGAGAAATAACGTGAAAGTTTTATTCTATAATTTTCATTATCATTATTAACTTCCAAGTTGCAGCTTGGCATAAGGGGTTGGTGCCTCTTTCCAGTAGGTGTTGGTAAATTAGGAGTTGGTGCTCCATTCTGTTTGAAACAGAGATAAAGCTAAGGGGTTGGTGCTCCTTCCAGCTTGGTGCTTGGTAAAAGATATTGTAAAGTTGTAGCTTTGCATTGGCTGGATTTGGATGGTAGTCCAAGCAGTCATTTTGAGGAGTAGCCACATTGGTGAACCTCGTTAAATTACTGTGTTGTGTGTCATGCTTTCTTGCTGCATTTGATATTTCTTTTATCAGTTTTAAATAGTTGTTGGATTTAAAACTATATATATTAGAAATTTTAAAGATCACACTGATTCACCCCCCTCTTAGTGTCACTGTGATTACAACAATTGGTATCAGAGCCAAGTTCCTGAATAGGCTCAATCAGCTAGGGTGATCTTGGAAGTGACGCAATGGCAAGTGGTGAAGGTTTCTCCTCAAACAAAGCACCATTGTTTGATGGAACTAACTATGCTTTCTAGAAAATAAGAATGCAGACATATCTTTGTGCGTTGGGTTTTGACATCTGGGGTGCAGTAGTAAATGGTTACAAAGCTCCCACCACTGCTCCAAAAGACACTACCGGTAAGAAGGCATTTGAAAATGATTCGAAAGCAAAAAATGCCATCATGTGTGGATTAGTGGACAGTGAGCTAGTCAAAATCATAAACTGTGAATCCGCAAAAGATGTATGGGATAAACTAGAGAACATTCATGAAGGAGACGATAGGATCAAGGAGGCCAAGCTTCAAACACACCGAGCTCAATTCGAATCCTTAAAGATGGACAATGATGAGAACATAGAGGCTTTCATGCTAAGAGTCAACGGAATCACAAATTCGATCAGAGGTCTCGGTGAAGATATGGATGATGCTACGATTGTGAAAAAGGTATTAAGATCTCTCCCTCCAAGGTTTGATTCGAAAGTCTCAGCCATAGAAGAAGCTAAAGATCTAAATCATTTTAGTATGGATGAGATGCATGGTTCTTTGACTGCTTTTGAAATGAGAATAGGAAGGTCTAATCCCACAGATAGAGAAGCAGCCTTCAAAGCACTAAAAGGCAAAGACACAAAACAAGAGTCTGAAGAAGAGGATGTTTCAGATGAAATGGAAGCAAATTTTGTCAGAAAACTGAGAAAAGGAAAAGGAAAATACAAAGGAAAGCTACCTTTTAAATGTTTCAATTATGGAGGCATTGGACACTTTGCTACCAAATGTCCTCTCAATGACAAGAACAAAGGTGAAGAAACTCCGCATCAAGAAAGAAATGAATGGAGGAAGAAAACAAACTTCAGAAAAGGCAATTTCAAAAAGAAAAGTTTTATCTCCCGAAATGCAGAATCTTCAGAGGACAACTCTAGTGAAGACTCTGAAGAAGGAACAGGTGAAGCTCTCTTTATGGCATTTGAAGTAGAAAAATCTGAAGAGGTAGAAAACCCAAAAAAGAGAGAAGGTATGAACCCTAAAGTGTCTATTGAAAATGCTGAGGCTGAAGTTGATTTAGAAGGTGAACTGGTTTCTGCTCTTGAAGAATGGAAATCTGAGAAAAGAAAGAATAAGAAACTTTCAAGAAATCTTGAGGATGCAAATGACATTATAACCAACTTAAAAATATAGACAGAAGAATACAAGAAAATGTCCGAAGATCTTGAAGTTCAGGTAACCTTGAAGATAGATTACTGCTATAAACTGGAAGAAGAAAATGTTGGTCTTCGAATATAGATACAAGAGCTGGAACAAAAAATTAGCTGCCATTTCAAACGTGAAGAAAGTTCGATGAAGCTGGACAAAATCCTAAGCGATCAAAGACCCGCAGGTATCAAATTCGGTCTAGGCTTTACTGAAGGAGAATCATCAAACGGACAAAAGGCAAGCAATGTTGAATGTGAAAAGAGTAAAGACAAGAAACAGGTTGTTGAAAGAAAAACAAATCAGGCAAAAGAAAGCAGTAATGCCAGTCCTGAAATAGGAACTGACAATGATGGCTTTACCAAGGTCACACATCAAAAGAAAAGAAGATCTAAGGCTCCTGCAACAACTTGGCAAAGACCATATTTCAGGTTCAATCATTACTTCTATGGTTTCTGTTTCAAATGTAATGGTTATGGGCATAAAATTGCTGACTGCAAGTATAATATAGGTCCAAGAAGTTTCACTAGTAGAAATGCTTTTGCTCCTCTAATGAGTTATGCAGTAGAATGCTTTAATTGTCACAACTTTGGGCATATTGCTAGAAACTGTCATAGTACTTCTATTTCAAATCAATCTCAGAAAAGAAGAATTCAACCATATAGGGCAAAACAAAATAGAATTCCTTCTGAAAGATATGTGCAAGATTCTGAAAAGGGGAAATCCAAGCTAGAGCCCAATACCACAGTTAAAATAGAATGGAAACAGAAAGAACAACTCAGGGAAGAAAAGGAATCTTTAATAGTGCAGACAGCTTTAGAGCTCAGAATAAATGTGTACCGTGGATCCTTGACAGTGGTTGCTCAAGTCATATGATAGGTGATAAACAGAAATTTGAAAAACTACAGAAATATGAGGGTGGCTCTGTGAAGTTTGGAAATAATGATGGAGCCAAAATAATAGGAAAAGGATCTCTCAAAATTAGTGAAGGGAAAATCAAGTCAGAAGAAGTTTTATTTGTGGATGGTTTGAAACACAACCTGTTAAGTGTCAATCAAATCTGTGATAAAGGACATGAAGTAGTCTTCAAGAAGCAGGGTTGTGAAGTCATAAAAATAAACAGTGGGAAATTGATAGCAACTGGTTCAAGGATGTCCGGAAATTTGTACACACTCTCAGAAACTTTAGAAGGTTCGTGTTTCATTGGACAAGAAGAAGAGAACCGGTCTGTGGCACAAGAGGCTTGGACACATAAGTTTTGATAATTTGGTGAAAATCAGCTCGAAACAAGCCAGTGAGAGATATTCCAACCATTAAAAAACCTTCAAACAATGTTTGTGCTTCTTGTCAGAAGGGAAAGCAAACCAGAGTCTCATTCAAAACAAAAGAGTACCACACTAGCAGGCCTCTGGAACTTATTCATATAGACTTATGTGGACCCATGAGAACTCAAAGCATAAATGGCGACAAATACTTTATGCTATGTATCGATGATTATTCCAGAATGACATGGATATTTTTCTTAAAAGATAAAACAGAAGCTTTTGAAATGTTCAGATCCTTCAAACATCTAGTTGAGAATGAAACAGGAAAAAGGATCAAATGTTTACGATCAGACAGAGGAGGAGAATTCATTTCGAATGAATTTATAGAATACTATGAAAAACATGGTATCAGGAGACAATATTCAACAGCTAGAACTCCACAATAGAATGGCGTAGTAGAAAGAAAGAATAGAACTATACAGAAATGGCACGCACCATGCTGGCAGAAAACAAAATAGCAGATAGATTCCGGAAAGAAGCAGTTCACACTACAGTATACATCCAAAATAGATATATGTTAAGAACTCATGAATGCAAAACACCTTATGAGTTGTGGTTTGGTAGAAAAGCAACAGCAAAACATCTCAAAGTATTTGGCTATAGGTGCTACATCAGAAAAACTGATGACAACCTTGGGAAGTTTGAAGATAGAGCAGATGAAGGTGTTTTTGTTGGGTATTCATCAAAAAGCAAAGCTTACAAATGCTACAACAAGAGACTCAAGAAAATTGTGGACAGTGCAGATGTTAAATTCGATGAAGGTGGGAAACGATTAGCCGACTTTGAGGAAAACTACCCAATCTATGAAGAAGTCCTTGAAGGAGATGAGGTGAATGAAACAGAAAATAAATCTATGTTTGATTCAGATGAATTAATCGATGACTCAGAGGTGCAAGAAAACAAGAAATTCAAAACAGGAAGCTGGCAGAAAAATCATCCAAGAGACCAAATAATTGGAGATCCCACAACTGGTATTCAGACAAGAAGGAAAGTAATAAGTAATTACTCTCTCTTATCCAGCATTGAGCCCAAAAACATAGATGAAGCAAGCAAATATGATAGCTGGATGAAGGCAATAAATGAAGAGTTAGATCAGATTGAAAAGAACAAAACTTGGGAATTAGTACCTAGACCTGCAAATAAGAATGTAATCGGCACCAAATGGATATTTCGAAACAAATTAAATGAAGACGGATAGGTCATTAGGAACAAAGCAAGACTGGTTTGTAAAGGATATGCACAAGTCGAAGGCATTGATTTTGAAGAGACTTTTGCACCAGTGGCTAGATTAGAAGCAATTAGAATGTTTCTGGCCTTAGCAGTCCACAAGAACTTCAGAGTTTATCAGATGGATGTAAAATCTACCTTTTTAAATGGGAAACTTGAAGAAGAGGTCTATATTGAACAACCAGATGGCTTTCAAATTAGTGAAGATCCTAACCTTGTCTGCAAATTAAAGAAAGCATTGTATGGATTAAAACAAGCACCACGGGCATGGTATGCAAGGCTAGATAATTATCTCTCTCAATAGGGATTCAAGAAAGGTTTAGTGGACAGTAATCCGTATGTGAAAATAGAAGGTGGGCATCTCATTGTTCTTGTTGTCTATGTAGATGATATCATATTTGGCAGCAACAAAGATGAATCTTGTAAAGACTTAGCAAATAAGATGCGAGAATGAATTTGAAATGTCTATGATTGGTGAACTTGTCTTACTTTCTCGGGCTACAAGTTAATCAAAATGAGAAAGGCATATTCATTTCCCAAATCAAATATGTGAAAGAAATGCTAAAGAGGTTCACTATGGAGGATCAGTAAGCCGCTTAGCACTCCCATGACAACAAGTCGCAAATTGAGTAAAGAAGACAAATCTCCACCTGTAGACCAAACCATGTACAGATCTATGATTGGAAGTTTACTATATTTAACAGCTACCAGACCTGATATTCTGCAAGCAGTTTGCATGGTAGCTAGATTTTAGGCCAGTCCCAAAGAGACTCATGTGACAGCAGTTAAAAGGATTTTTCGGTATCTCAAGGGCACCATGGAGTATGGGTTGTGGTATCCAAAAGGCAAAGACTTCACTCTTATATCATATTCAGATGCAGATTGGGCTGGATGTGTTGATGACAGAAAGAGTACCAATGGAGGTGCATTCTATTTGGGGGACAGATTGGTTGCATGGCACAAGAAGAAGCAAGAGTCAGTTTCTTTATCTACAGTGAGGCAGAATATATTGCAGCAACAACATGTTGTACACAAGTCTTGTGGATGAAACAAACTTTGAAAGATCTTGGTATTAATTTTAGTGAACCAATATCAGTTAAGTGTGATAACACCAGTGCAATTAACATCTCTAAGAATCCAGTAATGCACTCATGGACAAAACACATTGCTATAAGGTATCATTTCTTGAAGGAGAAAGTTGCAGAAGGAGAAGTTAAATTGGATTTTGTCCCAACTACAGAACAAGTAGCAGATATTTTTACAAAACCATTGCCCAAGGAAGTGTTTGAGTACCTTCGAAGCAAATTAGGAGTAGTTACACTTCCTAAGAAGTGACTAGCTACAGGGATCACTTTCTCAGGGGGAGCATTTGAGTATTTGACTATTCTTTTGCTCATGATCATAATTTGTGCTAGATGCAACAAATTGTGCCTGAGAATTGTGAGGATGGACTCGGGGGAGTTTGCAACAGCCCTTTGGTATTATTGACAAAGGGGGAGAAGAGTTACGAGGAATGTACACGAGGTGTTGCCAACAATTCCAAAGGGGGAGATTGTTGAGCAAGGTGTTGCAAGAAGTTTGTCATTGTTGTCAACACAGGCAGTTAGATCTAATGATGCAGTGGATAGACAGTTCAGGAGTCATTCAGATGCAGAGGACAGAAGTTCAAAGGATAGTCAGATTATGTAAAGTGCAATTCCAAGAAAACAGAAGTGACCCAGTTTCAAAAATTCAAAGAAAAAGACAAGTTAGAAAACTGTCGCGATATCGCGACATGTTTTCTGTCGTGATTTCGCGACAGGTCGGAGGAGAGAGAAGGCGCAGCCAAAAATGTCGTGATTTCGTGACAAAAATGAGGAGAGAGAAGGCACAACCGAAAATGTCATGATTTCACGACAAAAATGAGGAGAGAGAAGGTGCAGCCAAAAATGTCACGATTTCACGACAAAAATGAGGAGAGAGAAGGCGCAAGGCAAACTATCACGATTTCGTGACATGTTGGAGGCCAAGAAGCTAAGTCGAGAAACTAGTGATTTCGCTACATGTTGGATTTTCGCTGGCCAAGCAAGGAGAAAGCGTAAGTGGAAAAGTGTAGCGACGCTACATGTTGGATTCAGGCCAAAAAGGAGAAAGCGTTAAGTGGAAAAGTTGTAGCGATTTCGCTACATGTTGAAATTTCGCTGGCTGAAGCAGGGAGAAAGTGTTAAGTGAAAAGTTGTAGCGATTTTGCTACAAGTCAAAAGTGCAAGACACAAAGGTGTAGCGATTTCGCTACAAGTCAAAAGTGCACAACACAAAGGTGTAGCGATTTCGCTACGAGTCAAAAGTGCACAACACGAAGGTGTAGCGATTTCGCTACGAGTCAAAAGTGCACAACACGAAGGTGTAGCGATTTCGCTACGAGTCAAAAGTGCACAACACGAAGGTGTAGCGATTTTGCTACAAGTCAAAAGTGCAGAACACAAAGGTGTAGCGATTATGCTACAAGTCAAAAGTGCAAGGCACAAAAGTGTAGCGATTTTGCTACAAGTCAAAGTTTCACGGGTCGAAGCAAAGTTGGAAGCACAAGGCACAAAGTTGTAGCGATTTCGCTAGTGCATGAAGCGAGAAATGTACGGAAGCCGAAAGCATCGCGATTTCACGACAAAGATGAGGATGACGTCAACGAAAGCTGAAAGTGTCACGATTTCGTGACAGGTTGCAAGAAAAGCCTCTAGAAGCCGAAAGCGTCACGATTTCACGACAAGAATGAGGATGACGTCAACGAAAGCTGAAAGTGTCACGATTTCGCGACAAGTTGCAAGAAAAGCCTCTGGAAGCCGAAAGCGTCGCGATTTCGCGACAAGAATGAGGATGACATCAGTGAAAGTTTGAAGTGTCACGATTTCACGACAAGAACGATGGCAAAGCTATCAAAGGCCAAAAGGGTCACGATTTCGCGATAGCAAGGACAAGAAGGCGTACGGCTACAAAAAGTGTCACGATATCACGACAGGTTTTTATTTCGTAGCAATAGTTACAGGAAGGTGACAGTAGTGGCAGTAGCAGTTGAGGCCGACAAAGTTGAATCTAGGCTGATATATTTTAGGGTTTTGCAGCCGACAATTTCTAGGGTTTTGCAGCCGACATTCTTAGGGTTATAGCCGATGGATTTTAGGGTTTTGCAACCGACAATTTCTAGGGTTTCTCAGTCGACGTTCTTTAGGGTTTGTTCCTAAAATTTCTTCTATAAAAGGAGGGCTACTTCGAGTTTGAAAGATGCGGTGTGAAGATAATGTGCGAATGCGAGTAGAGTGTTTGCGCAAGTGAAGTTCGTGTCGAGCAGAGAGCGAGTCATATCGAACTTGTGCGAATGAGGTGCACAGAGCAACAAGCTGAGTGCAAAGTCGTAGTTCGAGTTGAAGCGAAGTGTGCATATCGTGATTGCATGAATTAAGAGCGCGATGTGCAGAGGTTGAGTTCTAAGTGCGAAGTGATAGCGCATAGACAGTAGAAGTGATCGATCATCTGATTGCAACAGAGAGTGCGAAGAAGTTCATGGAAGCGGTCGGATAGTGCGAAGCATTTTGCATAGAAGCAACAGAATGCAGAGAAACAATAGACTGTGAGAAATAACGTGAAAGTTTTATTCTGTAATTTTCATTATCATTATTAACTTCCAAGTTGTAGCTTGGCATAAGGGGTTGGTGCCTCTTTCCAGTAGGTGCTGGTAAATTAGGAGTTGGTGCTCCATTCTATTTGAAATAGATAAAGCTAAGGGGTTGGTGCTCCTTCCAGTTGGTGCTGGTAAAAGATATTGTAAAGTTGTAGCTTTGCATTGGCTGGATTTGGATGGTAGTCCAAGCAGTCATTTTGAGGAGTAGCCACATTGGTGAACCTCGTTAAATTACTGTGTTGTGTGTCATGCTCTCTTGCTGCATTTGATATTTCTTTTATCAGTTTTAAATAGCTGTTGGATTTAAAACTATATATATTAGAAATTTTAAATATCACACTGATTCACCCCCCTCTTAGTGTCACTGTGATTACAACATCAAGTTTAGGCATCTGTTATTTTCTCAACGTGTTAGGATACTTGCTCGTATACATAATGATGAAAATCACTATTTATTTTTCTCTTTTTTTTTTTCTTTTTGAGAAAGGATGTTGAATAGTGGTGATAACCACTGTTATTTGATTTTGCATTTTGAGCTTTGTAAGGTTGAGCTTGTAGGTTTTTGGCTTATGAATGACCTTGATCCTGTTGGCCTTGGGGATGACTACCCATCCTGTTCAGGGACATGTAGTACGAATCCTTATGACTTTGGGAACCAAAGGGGATTAGGGATATTATGAAGTAAGGGCATTGATCTTTGAGGCCTTGGGGATGACCACCCATCCTTGTCAGGGGTGTTTAGTACGAATCCTTATGACTTTGGAGACCAAAGGTTATTAGGGATATTACGAAGTAAGGGCATTGATATTTTAGGCCTTGGGGATGACTACCCATCCTTATCAGGGGTGTGTAGTATGAATCCTTACAACTTTGGAGACCAAAGGTGATTGAATATTCATGATGATGGTTTTTTGGGAGTTTGCTTTTGAATGGAATTGATCCTTTTAGGCCTTAGGGATGACTACCCATCCTTGTCAGGGGCATGTAGTACGAATCCTTACAACTTTTGGGACCAACGAGGATTGGGATTTTTCGTAGTGGTGGGAATTGATGGGGAAGAGCTTGTCCTTTTGTCAATTCTCAGCACTCTTGAACCATTCGCACAGGGGGATGAACAGGCTAATCTTTCACCTATGGTATCCTAGACTGCTTTGTAGGTGTCTCTTGCATTCACACAACTTGGGAATTATTTTATGTGTGTTAACCTGTGTAGGAATGTTACATAACGAGGTGTGATCCAAGTAAAACTTCCCCTTGTAAAATCCGTTTAACTGTGTACAATTTTTGGCTAGAAATTTAAAGACAGCTGAATGACGAAAACCCTACATACATTAGGAGACAACTGACTATGCTAAAAATGGGGATGGTGTTATTCTGGATGTATGCATTTATAAAATGGGTGTAATGTGAAAAATGAAGGAATTGCCAAGCAATTATAGTCTATGGTGTTTGGGACATGTATGACCAGCAAATATGCAATGTATGGATGCGATGCCTAATGTAACTTATATTTTTGTATTTTGATTTTTACGAGTATGCAGGGAATTAAAATGCAATTTTTTTGTTATTTTTGATGATTTTATTGTTTTTGTTTGTTTTTGGATATTTATTTTGACCAAGCAGTTATGGGTACCCTTGGAGCGTTTGTCTTGACCAAAGGGTTTATGGATACCTTTGGGGCATTTTTAGGTTTGACCAAGAGATCATGGGAATCCTTGGAGCTTTTGGGTTGACCAAAGGGTTTATAGATACCTTTGGGGCATTTTGGGTTGACCAAGCGATTGTGGGAATCCTTGGAGCTTTTGGTTTGACCAAAGGGTTTATGGACACCTTTGGGGCATTTTTGGGTTTGACCAAGCGATCGTGGGAAAATCCTTGGAGATTTTGGTTTGACCAAAGGGTTTATGGACACCTTTGGGGCATTTTTGGGTTTGACCAAGCGATCGTGGGAATCCTTGGAGCTTTTGGTTTGACCAAAGGTTTTATGGATATCTTTGGAGCATTTTGGGTTTGACCAAGATTTTGTGGGAATCCTTGGAGATTTTGGTTTGACCAAAGGTTTTATAGATACCTTTGGGTCATTTTGGGTTGACCAAGTGATTGTGGGAATCCTTGGAGCTTTTGGCTTGACCAAAGGGTTTATAGATACCTTTGGGGCATTTTGGGTTGACCAAGCGATTGTGGGAATCCTTTGCTTAAAACCTCCTTCTTCTCTATGAGAAGAGCAATGTAGTCAGCTTGCTCTTCGAGGGATAGACTTACCCCTAGCTTGGTGATTTGCAAATTCATTGGATCTGAGCCAATGTCTACGTCAGTCGTCTCCTCGACTAACATGTGGGATCCATCCTCCAACTGGTGTGGAGTTGGGATCAAGCGGATATCATTTTTTGAATTTAGATCATCATTTGGAACGTCAGGTTCCTCTTCAACATGGAAGACATCCTGAGTCTATTCGGGGGTGAAATGGAACATCTCCAGGCACTGATGGCTCTATAGGGTCTCCAGGCGAAAGATGTTCTCTGTATACCTAGAGTGGCGGGTGCAGTAATTGCTATAACTATGCCTAGTTGAGGTGCCACCTATGCCTTGGACCTATGTGTAGTTGTTCAAACATGTCATATATGTCCAAGGGATATTGCTGCTATCTCATATGATTGAGATAGGCCATCTCAGTTTCATCTTCATAATCACTATCGGAGATCCAAAGGCCTTCATTGGATCCAACAACTATTTATGACATATGAGGCTCATATTACTTGAGCAAATTAATGTGGTCCCATCGAGGTTGTTCTGCTCTTTGCAGGGGGACCTGATTCTCTTGAGGTGGCATAAGCTCAATTGGAGAATTCAAAGGGAACATTGTCAGGAAGCTCTCTTGATAATCATCTATGGGGGTCACTTGTGAATGATTGCTATCAGATTTGAAAGGATCCCAAGGTGCTACCTTGTACTCTGACTCATTTTTTGAAGAACCTTCTTGACCTTGTCTATATCCCTCTTGTGGGTGAGTCCTCAAACTTTCTCCCTTTTCGGTCGAAGGGAAAGGGTTTTTAAGGTCAACAAGGTTGGTTGTTAGCAATGGGTGATAATCCCCCAATGTATATGTTGTGTTAGGATTGGCATATGGATCTAATGATAACCCATCCTTTTTGCCTATCCCTAAGCCTTGCATGTTCTCTACCAAGATGTCTAGGGGCAAGGGGTGGTTGAACCCTACTCCTAACTTGATATCTTGGTTGGCAAAGAACATGCACTCCTTGCTCATACCTGCCCAACCCATATCCATGCCAATTGCATTGGCCAAGATATCTTAATGCGAAGTCTAGGTTGGAAAAATAGTTGACGTCCTTAGCAAAGGGTTCTTCATCTTCGTCTTCTTGAATGTGAGGTTCAATGCCATTATCCAGACCCCCATAAACAAAGTTTTCTGATTGGGTGGGTAGCCTAGAGGAACCACAGTGCCGATGGGGAGGCGAGGTATCCCCATGTCCTACATGGACTCAAGTGCGGGTGTTGCTACAATGTTTCACACTATATACTCCCCTAGGCCTGTGTTGGCCATCTCAATAGTGATCGTTGGTGGTTGATGGGGAGCGAATGGGATTTCTTCCTGATTCCACTCCATGTAGGGTGAACTAGGTGTCGTGACTTCCATTCTGCTAGGCATCTCTTCGGTAGAGATGGTTGAGACTAGGGGTGGTTCCTCTTCTAGGGGTTTCTTTCCCTTGTCCTTCGGTGTGGCCATTGTATGTGGCATTGTTGATGAAGGACCAGATGTGAAAGATGGACCCAGCTAGGGATTTGATGGACTTGTCAACGGGGATGCCTGCGGAATCGAACCCTGGTTAGATGGATTCAACTGAAAATCCAAACGTGTTGATGGAATAGTTGATTGCGACATGAATTGCACTGTATTGCAGTACTTGAAGAGCTCTAAGTCTGTCGTGACTACATGCACCTATCCTTCAAATGTATACTTTAGGCATTGATGAGCTATTGAAGGGACACACTTCATGTCCCTAATCCAAGGCCACCCCAACAAGATATTATAGGCCATCTCACCTTCCAAGATGTGGCACAATGTATGAATAGTCTTTTGTCCCACTTGGATGGGTAGGACAATTGTGCCAACCATCGAGCATATCACATCATTGAATGCTCAAAGAGTATAGGTGGAGGCCACACTGTGAGATACCGACAACTTCAGATGTTTCAATGCGACTGTTGTAATTATATTACTGGATGAGCCAGTGTCCACCAAAACCCTCTTATACGAAATCTCGTTGACCCGTGCAATGATGTGTAGGGGTGGATCCACCACATCACCAGTCACTAATTTCAATTCATCTTCTCTAAAGGTGATGACTGGTTCTGTACATTGTTTTACATGTCCCATAAAGTTGTTGAAAGAATTTGCTTCATGGGGTTGCAGATCGATGGCTTTTAATATCTCCATTAGAGCATCTTGATGGGGTGTTGATTATTGAATGATCTTGTATATGGAGATCCTAGTCAACATGGTCCTTAGACTTTGGGTAAGTCTAGTCCGAATCGTGGCCATTGGTCTAGGCAGGGGAAGTTGCGTAGGGTGTTTTTGAGGTCGTGACGTCGATGGAACCTCTCTTGTGGATACCATGGGGGCAGCTCCTGGGTACCTCTTGTTCCTAGTCATTATGCTTATCATCCCTACATACCCCTACATGGGACAATTCTATTTCACCTCGTTGACTTGAATGGGTTTTTCTTGTGCATCATTGGTAGGTAGGGGGTCTCTGAAGACTCCCATCTATTGGTTGTTTGGTTCTACGGGGTTGTCCACTACCAGCGTCTTGTTTTCGATTAGGTCTTGCACCAAGCCTTTAAAATTCCAACATGCATTAAGGTAATTTCCCTTTCGTCTATGGAACCTACAGTATAAGTCCTCCCTATACCCATTAGGATTTGGTGCATTGGGGTCTATGGTTTGAATCTTGGGCAGGTTGATCAAATTTGCCACTGACAAGCAATCAAATAGGGAGTCCTTGGACTCTGTGTAAGGTGTGAACTGTTGCATAGGGTGACGCTACTGATTTTGTTCTTGCCTCTAATTTTCTCTATCATAATTGTTAGGAGGCACCACCTGATAGTGATGTAGGGGCATCCGACAGCAGCAGAGCAATCCTACATCAACCAAATTTTTCTAAGTGTTTCCAAAATTTGGTTCTGTTTCGAAGTATTTAGCAGAAAAAATGCAGAAGTTGGAGGGTCGTGAAATCGTGACATGTCACAATTTCATGACATGTCATGAAATCATGACATAAAAGTGGAGTACAGGCTCACAGCCAAAAATGGTCGTGATATCGTGACGCGTGATATCGCGATAGAAACACGGAACGTAGGCCGAGGGCAAAGGTGGTCATGATATCGCGACACACGATATCACGACAGAAAATCAAAAGCAAGGATCAAAGGCAAAAAACATAAGGCATGGACTCGAAGGTAGAAGGCGGAAGGCAGAAGCAAAACTTAGAGGCAAAAATTCCAAGGCAAGGGGCTCGGAGGAGAAATGGTCGCGATGTCACGACATCGTGATATCGTGACGTCGTGATATTGCAACAAGAAATAGCATGAAGGACTCAGAGATAAAATGGTCGTGATGTCGTGACGTCATGATATCGCGACGTCGCGATATCGTGACATAAAGGAGGGCAAAGGACTCGAGGGTAAAACGGTCATGATGTCGCGACGTCGTGATATCGTGACGTTGCGATATCATGACAGAAAAGAGAGCATGGGACTCGGAGGCAAAACGGTCACGATGTCATGACATTGCGATATCACGACGTCATGATATTGTGACATGAAATTGGACAAGGGGCTCGCAGGTGAAAATTGTCACAATATCACGACATGTCACGATATCGTGACACAAACTGAGACAAGGGGCTCACAGGCAGAAACGGTCGCGATATCGCGATTGATAGAAGGCAAATCAAAATTGGACACATGGACAACCATGTGCACAAGAAAAGAGACAGCGGTTGCAGATAAATATTCTGACAAAGCAAAAATTGTAGGGGAAGGACCTATTAAATGCGTGCTTTCATGGTAGATCAGGGAGTTGGCCAATTACGGATGGAAAATTGAAGACACGATGGAGAAAGCCGATTTTGTAGGTTTTGATTAATACTTTCGTGCTGGTGGGTCATTAATGACCTAGAGGGCCGAGACCTCGATAAAAACTTGGGAAATTGTAATGGATGCGAGGGTGGTGGACTGGAAGGTCGGGGTTTGAGAGTGTGCATGCGTAATACCAGGGGAGCTCTGGTTATTGTAAGCCTACGGGCTGTTTATCTGTTGATGTAAATGATATCAGATTAATCGAAGAATTTTTTTTTGGGAATTTATGTGTGTTTGACTTTCCGGTTCCCCATCATTGGTATCAGAGCCGAAAGTTCCTGAGTGTGTAACAGATCGTCGGACGGGAGGCAGTTACACCAGGATCTATGGGAAGGCTCGTGAAAAAAAAAAAAGTGAGTAGAATGCCTCCGAGAAGAAACCCCGTTGGTGGGAGAGGCATGGCGACAGTAGCAGAAGACTTTCGAGCTTTGCAGTGGCAAGTTCAAGCCCTGTAAGAAGAACTGCACAGAGGACATGAACCAAGAAGAGATGATGGTAGTGAGGACAAAGTGGATGAAGAAGAAAACCAGTCTGAAGAAGAAGAAGAGGTTGTAGATCCGACACAAGCTAGACTGTACAAAGCCATATCCCAGATCGGGAAGAGGTCGAAGATAGAAGTTTCCACGTATTCCGGGAACCTGGATCCGAAGGAATTGATCTACTGGATCAATGATCTAGAAGAATACTTCGAGTATGAAGAAGTTGAAGATCCCGAGAGGGTCAGATTTGCTAAGACCAAGTTGAAGGGTCATGCCAGCATATGGTGGAAGGGAGTGCAGCTGGAGCGGAATAGAAGAGGAAAAGAACGGATAACAAGATGGGACAGAATGGTGGAAAAATTAAAAAGATAGTTTATTTTGATAGATTACGAGTTGGATCTGCTAAGGAAAATGCAGAGTTTGAGACAGATGAATAAAACTGTCCAAGAATACACGGAGGAGTTTTATAAGATCTCCATCAGAACTGGCCATTTAGAAGTAAGCAAAGGAGAAGGTGGCCCGATATATCAATGGGTTGAGACCCAGTATCCAGGAAGATTTGAGCTTAGTTTGGGTGAGCACCATTGAAGATGCTTACCAGTTTGCTCTGAAGGTTGAAGAAAAACTAAAAAAAAGGTTTGAAAGCAAGCAAAGAGGAAGATGGCATGGAAGGAAGACTGGTGGAAGAAAAGAGGAAGGAAAGGAGGAGAAGAAAGAAGAAGTTAGCAGTAGCCGAGATCAGAAGGAAGATGAGGAACCCAAACCCCAAGTTCAGAACAATGGCTACCCAAGAGGAAGAGGTAGATCTGGACATGGGTATGGAAGAGGAGTGTTTTGGGGAACCTGTTTCCACTGTGGAGAAGAGGGACATCGGGCATATGAGTGTCCCCAGCACCCCGAGAGGGTGAACAAGAAACATGTGGGTCCAGCCAGAGCTACTGTAGCAGAGGAAGATGCTGAGTCTGAACATTCTGAAGAAGCTGAGAGAGGAGAAGCAATGATCATGAGGAGAACCATGCTGATTGAGGAAGACAAACCAGAGCAGAGGAGAAGCCTGTTCTACACATGGTGCAAAAGTGTAGGCAAATTTTGTAATGTTATTATAGAAAATGGGAGTACAGATAACTTAGTCTTCGAAGAGATGGTTGCTAAGTTATAGCTGGAAAGGAGGAGGCACCCGCATCCATACCGGATTGCATGGTTGCAAAAGGACCACAAAGCATGGGTCCGTGAATAGTGCTTAGTCACGTTCAATATTGGAAATTACCAGGATGAAATCCTGTGTGATGTTTTTCCCATGGATGCTTGCCATTTGCTGTTAGGAAGGCCATGGTAGTTTGATCGGAGTGCAGTGCATGATGGTCGTGCAAATACGTACTCCTTGATGAAAGATGGAGTGCGCCACAAATTAAAGCCATTACAGGCAGTGGACGAGAAGGTGTGCAGCAGTGCCAAAATTTGTCTGGTAGAAGGCAAAAAATATTTTTGCCAGGAGATGGGGTTTAAGTGGGCTGCAGAGGCAGGTGCACGTTTGGAGCTATTACAAGAGACACGGATCGAACAGCATAGAAGTGAAGGTCACTTCTCCATTTACCCCGGGTGTCTGATGCAGGAGCATCCGATAGCAGCAGAGCAATCCTGCATCAACCAAATTTTTCTAAGTGTTTCCAAAATTTGGTTATGTTTCGAAGTATTTAGCAAAAAAAATGCAGAAGTTGGAGGGTCACGAAATCGTGAAATGTCACGATTTCGCGACATGTCACAAAATCATGACATAAAATCAGATTATAGGCTCATAGCCAAAAATGGTTGCGATATCGCGACGCGTGATATCACAACAAAAATGTGGAACGTAGGTCGAGGGCAAAGGTGGTCGCGATATCGCGATGTGCGATATCGTGACAGAAAATCAAAAGCAAGGATCAAAGGTGGAAAACATAAGGCATGGGCTCGAAGGCGAAAGGCGGAAGGCAAAAGCAAAACTCAGAGGCAAAAATTCCAAGGCAAGGGGCTCGGAGGAGAAACGGTCGTGATATCGCGATGTCGTGATATCGCGACGTCATGATATCGTGACAAGAAACAACGTGAAGGACTCGGAGGTAAAACGGTCGTGATGTCATGATGTCACGATATCGTGATGTCATGATATCATGACATAAAGGAGGGCAAAGGACTCGGAGGTAAAACGGTTGTGATGTCGTGACATCACGATATCACGACACCGCGATATCGTGATAGAAAAGAGAGCATGGGACTCGGAGGCAAAACGGTCACAATGTCACGATGTCGCAATATCGCAACGTCACGATATCGTGACATGAAATTGGACAAGGTTCTTGCAAGCGGAAATGGTCACGATATCATGACATGTCGCGATATCATGACACAAACCGAGACAAGGGGCTCGCAGGCAAAAATGGTCACGATATCGCGACATGTCACGATATCACGACCGGTTGAAGGCAAATCAAAATTGGACACGTGGACAGCCACGCGCACGAGAAAAGAGACAGCGGTTGCAGATAAATATTCTGACAAAGCGACGGTTGCAGGGGAAGGACCTATTAAATGCATGCTTTCATGGCGGATCAGGGAGTTGGCCAATTACGGATGGAAAATTGAAGACTCGGAGGAGAAAGTCAATTTTGCAGGTTTTGATTAATACTTTCATGTTGGTGGGTCATTAATGACCTAGAGGGCTGAGACCTCGATAAAAACTCAAGAAATTGTAATGGATGCAGGGGTGGTGGACTGGAAGGTCGGGGGTTTGAGAGTGTGTGTTCGTAATACCAGGGGAGCTCTGGTTATTGTAAGCCTACGGGCTATTTATCTGTTGATGTAAATGATATCAGATTAATCGAAGAATTTTTTTTTTGGGAATTTACATGTGTTTGACCTTCCGTTTCCCCATCAGATAGTTAGCCTTTTGGGGCTATGTTTCTTGTGTAGGCTTAGGGACATTTATAGCAACTTGATTGACCACAGCGGGTTTCTGTTGTGTGGTCCCTATTTTGGTGTTCTTAGACCATTCTTTCTTCTTCGGCTTGGCAATATTGCCATCCTGTATCTTGATCTCCTCAATGATTCTGGCTTGCAGCAGAGCTTCCTCTAAAGTGGCATATTTGTGTAGCTACAATAGCATGAATATCGATCTCAAATAGCTCTTTGAGAACATTTGGGTTAGGTTGAACATGGGAGGGAGGTAGGGTAGCTTTGAAAGAAACGTCCTCCACCAGTTCCCATATGCCACCATGGTCTCTTCCTCATACTACTTGAGGCTAGCTAGGTCACTTAGTGATGCCCTTTTCTTGGTGTTGAAGGTGAAACGTTCGAGGAACGCGTCCACTAGTTGATCCAAGTTACTGATGCTATGTTTTGGCAACTGAGTGAACCAATTCAAGGCAGGACCTGCGAATGTGGTTATAAATGTTCTTAGCAACAAAGCATCATTGTCCTGAATGCCAAAGCATTAGCTTAGGAATCTAGTCACATGCTCTTGGGCATCCTCCTCCCCTCTAAAGAGTGCCAAATGGGGAAGTTTAAAGTGTTCAGATTATGGGGGTTTCGGCACTGACGAATGCATAGGGTGACTATGGATTTGGCGTAAAGTGGGCTTTTGGGGCCCAGAAGTCTTGGTCTCCATAGACTCTAAATGCTCTAGCAGTGCTTTATATGCATCAAAAGATTTAATCTCTTCCTCCTTAGTTAGCTCTCGTTGTGGGTTGCGAGGAACTTGAGGCCTATAGAGGGGTGGTCGGATAGCAGCCCCTCTTCCTTGGTAGGGCATTTCAGCCTGCTCTTCTTCTTGCTCATACTCCTCATAGGCTTATTGAGGAGTGCCTGGGCGAGACCTATGACCATGGGTAGGTCCCTACAGAGGGTGCCTATCGTTGTTCCTTGGAGTGGCCTCCTGCTTAGGTCTAGGAGGTAGCACTTGGTAAGGTCATGGGGACCTATCTTGCACTAAGGGGTTACACCTCTAATACACTTCTACATTATGTGCACGAGGGGTTGGGACCTTCTCAAGCACAGTTGTATGAAGCAATTCGATTGTCTGACGTTGAATGCGCTCTTTTCTAAGGTGGTACAGATGCTCTAATTTTTGTTGATCCTGCTTGAGCTGCATGATTTGTGCTTGGTGGGCATCATGTTTGGAAAATTACAAGTCAATTTGTTTCGTCGTCTTGTGTTGGGGAAGCCTAGATGCCTCTCCTACATGTCTATCTCGGTCATGGTGATCCGAGATCCCTATGGGTTGCTTTCCTATATTGAGGTTAGTAGCATTCACCCAAGGCTCTGGCCTCATTTGGTGCTCCTGATACATAGAAGGTGTGGAGGCGCATTGCTCCCATGTTGTGTATTACTCTTGACGAACGTAGTGGTATTCCTCGTACTCCCTTTCGTATGTGTGAACAATACAGGGAGAATTGGATTGCCCTTTCTGGATAACCTTGTGCTCTGGATTTGGTCTAGTGTTTCTAACAGTAATAAGGGGTAGAGGAGGGATGACAAAATAATGTGGCCCCTCCTTATGGACCCTATGTTGCTCTAGCGCTTCATCACTAGACCACTCATAACGAGCGTCTAAGGGAGGCCTCCTGTCTATGTTGAGTGCCACGTGTAGGTCCTCCTCTTGAAAATGTCTATGCTGAGTGGGGGTGCCCCTCAAAGAGGTACCTCTATAGTCCTGTTCTGTAATGGCATGATGTGGACTATCTTGTGTGTCAGGCCGCTAAGGCGGGATGACCAAGTCCTCAGGACTATATCGGAGGCAACTTGTCCCCCTTTGTGCACTCTCTATAGCTCCTACCCGTGATTGGGCTCGGCTATGGGTGTACACCATGGTGATGTTTTCCTACAAGATGCGTAGATTTTTATCTCTTTTTATGATTTTTATGCTACACTAAATAGAAGGGAAACACACAATCGAAGCAATGATTATCTTGTTTAAAGATTAAAAGTGTGCCCTAAATCTGGTTTAGTGTGTTTTGATTTTTGTTTTGAAAGCTTATGTAAAGAAAATTTAAATGCAATATGATGGCTCTTATGACTCCCAAAAATGGTCGCCCCTTCGATATACCATTTCCAGGCTAATATACCAACCTCTCTATATACTCGCCCTTACATGAGGGAAACTATTGGTACGTGAGAGTAGATGGTACATGGAACATAGGTGGTACGGAAGGGGAATCGCTCTGTTTATGACACCTACCATAGAAGACTTATCCTCATGCACTGGGAATCACCCTAGCTACACTTGGTCAGCTTTCGTCAGGATTTACATCTAGCAACAGTCACGATCGAGGTTATGTATGTAATATCTCAAGCCAAGGTGGTGATGAAATCCATCGTTGGTATTGCTCAAGGGTTGGCATTTCACGACCAACTCCTTGTCATTTAAATTAACACATGGTGTGTGGGCTTATTTTTAATTTTCATAAATGAATAAAATAAGCATTCAAACTCTCCTATGCAAGCAAATAACCAAAAAATAGAAAATAGAAAGCTGAAAATGACAGAAGGTGTTTAAGACCCCTACCTCTTCTCTACCCAAATCTGCTTGTTTTGAGCTTCTATCCTAAAACTACACAGAGATATATTCGTCCCTGGGTGAAATTAATAAAAGAACTGTATTCATCATAGGGTGGGGCAAATTCCCATTTGTCCCTAGGTAAGATGAATTCCAGCTCTGTACTCGTCACAGACTGGAATGAACAGTAGTCCAACGTTTGAAAACTTGGTACCTGCAAGAAAAAACAAGCAACTTTTGATTAGAAAGTTAATATTAAAATCAAGGGATAGATGTCCCATCGTGATTTCCACTGAAAGCATGAGGATATGGAAACAAAAAGGAAAATCTTGAATGCGATGTTAACGAATCAAAAGATAACTCTAAATCCTATGAATCGAAAGTGCATGAAAAGAAAGAGGCATGAACGAATTGAAACCAAATGGAAAGCCAATATGGAAGACAGCCATTTTTATTAATATGTTTCAGAACTTAGTTACAATCTGTCTCCTCCCTTTTCATGGGCTAGGAGCGTTAAATGTGTTCTTGTCACACCCATGGATGCTATTCCTTCTTCCGCGTGCCCACATGTAAAATGGGCAGACCAAACATCGCCACCACTTGCGTTGATGAGTCTTGACTCCTTGCTGCTCCTATAATGTCCAGATCCTATGTTCAAAGAAACAAAAAATAGTCAGTAGCACCTGTAGATAAAATAAAACATGCAATCCCCACGCCTTCAACTAGCACATGCAAAATATAATTAAAATGATAACTGAAATAGATCCAAATGAACTAAAAACTTGATAGGGGCATAAAAAAATCACAAGGAAGACACTGCAAATGGAACAGTCAAAAAATTCACTATATATTTGTATTCACTCTAGGGCGGGACGAATAGACCTACAACAAAGTTTCAAAAAGCACAGTCCCAAATGTTGCATCTGGGAAGCTCCAAATTACCTACAAAGTTGGGGTTAGCTAATTGGGGGTGTTTTGGGAAGACCCAGAAGGTCAAATTTTCCCAATTTTGCCTCTATCACCCAAAATATGATGGCGCTATCTGCATGTTAGTGAAGGCGGGAAATGATAAAAGCATGATCAAAACTTGTCATAATAACATGAAATTTAAATGACAGCATATGTAAACAACCTAGAATAAAATGCAAAAGAAAAATCAAGGAAATATGCCATATATTTCTAAACGCTCTAGGGTGGGGCGATTAGGACTGCGACAGTTTGGGGGGGCACCCAGGGGCAGGACGCCCACGGTTTGGAACTCTTTTTCGGCACCAATCCACTTGGGATGGGTCCAAAACCCCTTATGGGGTGTTTTAGGCAAATTTTGTGGGATATTGTGGCCAATTTTTTGGTTATAGGTCCGGATTGTGCTTCTAATAATCACCCAAATAACCTCCCTCCAAAAGAGAGATCAAGGATGTGAAAGCACAAAAAATGGGTGAAGATGTAATTTGGCAGCACTTCGTTGCTCAAAATGCTCCTTCTCTCTATATTTTTTGGGTGAGAAGACTCACCAATTTATATACCTAGGGTCTCTCTATTTGAATGCGCATGCGAGGGTGCCACTTGAGTTGCTTGTCCTATTTTGAGAGAAAATATTATTCCCTTATTTAGAGTCTCCTTGCATGAGGCATCCAAAATCAAAGACATGCATGACTGAAGTCTCTCTTCTTGATTCAAAGCCATTCCTTGCAATTGCATGGCCTGAAGCTATAGTTAACTGGTGGACCTTTCGAGGTTTGACTTTTTCTAGTCAAACCTTCTATTCACCTCACCTTGGGGCGAATGCTGGTAATCGTCCCTGGATGGGATGAATACCAGTTTGTAATAATCCTAGGGTGGGACGAGTAGGGTTAAAAGTGCCAAAAAGGTGCCAAATTGACCTTTGACCTTCCAAAATACTTTTGGGAGTGGTTAGGACCACGGTTTAACATCTAAGGGCTACCCTAGGGGCTATGTGTGTCAATGCGATCAGTGCTTGTCGTCACATTATCGGATTGGTGCTGTTTTGGCGTCTACACAACCTACTTGAATATCTTCCATAGATTCAATGGAAGGCTACTTTTGGGTAGCCCTTCCTTATCTATCTACACATTTTCTCTTGGTAGCAGCACTTCAGTGTACGGCTTTAGCAGTCCGCTTTTGTATATGTATTCACTTGTGAGGGGCAATCTAGTTGCCTACGAGATGTATTCTGGGGTGAAAAAAATTTATACCCCTCACACCTGAGCTATTTCACCCCTTAAGAATGCAATGAATTCCTTGGTTGCCTCCATATCCTGGCCCTAACTGACTAGGGTATAGTATTCGAACCATCCCTCGACCTCGAACTATGTTTTTACCGTCCCCCTAATTCCTTCCGTATCACTCGGCTCATTATTTTTCATCGCATGATTCTTCGACATTCCTCCCATGGCACCTTCCCTTACTATTGCGCTTCTTTTTTTTTTGTCCTTACTTCTTTAGGAAGGCACCTTCTTATAGGGAAGGTGCCTAACCTTAGCATTTAATTCTAGGGTACGCCTTTCGAGCCATATCATTGGCACATGGTTCTGGCCATGGGGGTATATGATTTTTATGATGGCAATATTTTTTTGGTACTACATAATTTATGAATAATTATATAAATATTTGAGTTAGTATGTGCGTACCTTATTTTGTGTTTCATGCATCGTGAACAGCGTTGATTCGTTGATTTGTGACACGGGGGAGGAGTATTTCATTTGTGCGGATTACACTGGACTTTGGTTCTAAGTTGTTTGATGGTTGGTGCTGAAGACAGACTCCTGATTTTATCAAAAAATCATTTGTCCATAATCTTTGGAACGTATGCACTGATCTCGCCCCATAATTCTCCAATATTTTTTTGATTGGGGCGGATTTCCATCACATGGGTGATGGTGGTAATCTGATGTCGCTCGTTCATGTGGTGATTTCATTCCGATCAAGGTGTCTATGAGACTTAAGTGTTGGCTATACACGAAAGGCACTCTTTGGTACCTTCCCAATGTGGAAGGCACTTATGTGGTGCCTTCCCGATGTGGAAGGCATTTATATGGTGCCTTCCTTATTTTTTCTATGCTTTTTGAATGGATGCGCCTTTTGGTGGTGGAAGGCGCCCTTTTGATGATGGCACATTCCTGCTACTGAAGGTGCTTCTGAATGGGTGCACCTTCCTGATGTGGAAGGTGCTGCTGAATACCTGTGCTTTCCTATGGTGGAAGGCACCGTTGTATACCTATGCCTTGCTAGGGTGGAATGTGCCTCGATCTGTATGTGCCTTCCTGATGTGGAAGGCACCTCAGGATATTTTTTTTTTGTGTGCACCTTATTTATAAGGAAGGCACCTACTTCTGGCGGGGTGCCTTCTTCATAAGGAAGGCACCATATTCTGGCAGGGCACCTTCTTCATAAGAAAGGTGCCTTATTCTGGCTGGGTGCCTTCTTCATACAGAAGGTGTCTTCTTCTGGCTGGGCATCTTCTTTATAAGGAAGGCACCTTCTTCTACGGCTTCTTGATGTGGAAAGCACTTTATTCTTGGTAATCATGTTGTGATTGACTAGGAAAGGGTGATCAAGCCTTCTCAATCTCACTTTACGTTGCCTCAGCTTCTACCTATGAGTGTTGGTGTCAAAATCCTGAGTCGAATCAGGCTTGGTTTCCTAGATACTTATTCCTCGTGCTGTCAGGTCCTCCACCTGGAAAAAAAAAATGAAAATAAAGAAAAATAAATGTAGTTAGACGTATTGCATGCCTGTTAGGCCCTGGATTAGGATGCCTACAGCTTGCATGCAGGTGTCATCCCTGCAAAACACATCGTAGGAAAAAATCTAAATTAACTGATTTTGGTGAGCACCTCCATGCCCACTGTTTCACCTATTAAGAGTTTGTTTTGGATCTAACAAGATGGGTTCTCCCCCATGTCTATTCTGGATTCTACCTATAAGGTTTCAGATGTGTTATAGGGGTGCAGTCGATGGCCATTGATCATTAACATAGTTTTGCTGTCGTCAATTGTTCTAACGTGCACTACCTCGTTCTTGATGAGCTCTACCACCTCATATGGTACCATCCATCTTTGCATTAATTTACCTTTTCTTTCCTAGAATAGTGAATTGTACAACACCCATTCTCCTTCTTGGAACTACTTCAGCTTAATGTGGCGATCATGCCACTGCTTTCTTTGCTTTTGTATGATTTTCATTCTCTACAAACCATCCATTCAGATTTTTTCCAGCTGATCTAGCTATCGAATCCTTTCTTTTTAAGCGTCATCCAAGATCAAGTTAAATTTTGAATCCATCCTCAATGTCTTGATTTCAAATTCAATGGGCATCATCGTACTCTTCCCATATACTAGTTGGAAGGGTGTGAAGCCTGTGGTGGATTTCCATGTGGTGTTATACACCCAGACTACCTCTGCCAACTGTGTAGCCCAATATTTTTTGTGTTGCTGCATGGTCTTCGTCAGGATGTTCTCTATTTCTCTGTTCATCACTTCCACTTACCCATTTGCCTACAGATGGTAGGGTGTAGTTTTATTATGCCAAACTATGTATTGCTCCATCAGCTCCTTGATCAACTTGGAGGTAAATTGAGGCCCTTGATCTGTTGTTATCTCTCTAGGGACCCCAAATCATGTAAAAATATGGGCAAATAAGAAATCGATGACTGTTCTTTATTTTTAATCTCTCAATGCTTGAACTTCAACCCATTTGGTGATGTAATCTATATAGACCAAAATAAATCTCCTCCCTATTGAATGTGGATTAATTGGTCCCACAGATTCCATGCCCCACTTATTGAAGGGTTCTAGGTGTACCTGAGGCTGGAGGGGCATTTTCTCTTTATGGGTTGGTCTACCCATTCTTTGGCATTCATCACACTTGCTGGCATACGCAACCAAATCCTTGAACAGAGTGGGCAAAAAGTACCTAGCCTATAGGATTTTGTAGGCAGTTTGTTTCCCTGCAAAGTGTCTTTCGCATGGTTCGTCCTGACATGCTTTGAGTACTTTTGAGAACTCTTGTTATGCTATGCATCTCCTTATAATATGGTCACATCCTATGTTTAATAAGAGGCCATCAATCCATATGAATGATGCACTTTTATCTATGATCGCCTACTTTTCTCAAAAAGAGAGAGCAGGTGAGGTTCTTTCAGTGGCCAAGTAATTGGCTATATCTGCGTACCATGGGATTTGCTCACTAATGGTCAACAAATTTTCATCCAAAAATTGGTCTTCCACTATTGTATGGTCTGTCGGTATCAATTTGGATAGAAAATCTACTACGACGTTGTCTTTTCTTGGTTTGTCGACTATTGTGATGTCGAATTCCTGCAGTAACAAGAGCCACCTGATAATTATTTTGCCAATGGCCAGCTTGCTCATAAAGTATTTGATGGTCACGAGGTCCATGTATAAAAATACCTTATACCTAGTGATATAATGGTGGAATTTGTTTATGGTGTGCACAACTGCAAGGAACTCCTTATCCGTCATCGTGTAGTTGAGCCCGGCTCCTGCCAAGTTTTTGCTAACATAGTAGATGGTGTAAAATTCTTTGCCATCCTTCTATTCGAGGACTGTTCCAATCGTATTGTTGGATGCATCACAATAGATATGGAATGGTATGGCCTAATTTGGTCCTCTTAAAACTGGTGCAAATATCATTTTCTCTTTAAGAAACTAAAATGCTTCTCCGTAGTCTTTTGTCCAATTGAACTCCACATCTTTAGATAATAGAGTGTGCAATGGTTTTGCAATTTTTCTGAATTCAGTGATAAATCACCGGTAGTACCCGACTGATCTAAGAAAATTCCTCACCTCTCTCTACATTCTGGGGCTAGGTAGGTATCTGATAACCTTAATTTTTCTTTTATCAACATTTATTCCTTCTGCAGAGAGGTGGTGTCCTAGTACGATGCCTTCTTGCATCATCATAAAGCATTTCTCGTTGCTCAGGGACAAATTGTTTTCCTTGCTTATTTTGAGCACTCTTTCCAAGTTCGTCATTGCTTCGTCAAAGGTTTCTCCATAGACAGTGAAGTCATCCATGTATACTTCGACCGTGTCTCCCATCATGTCTAAAAATATGCTAAGCATCGCCCTTTGAAAGGTGGCAGGTGCATTGCATAATTCAAAAGGTAATACCTAATAGGTAAACGTTCCCCATGGGCAGGTGAACATTTTCTTATCCTAATCCTCTTCTCCTATCTATATCTAGTTGTATCCACTGAATCCATCCAGGAAGGAGAAATACTTCCTCCCAGAGAGTCTATCCAAGACTTGATCAATGAACAGGATCGAGAAGTGGTCCTTCTTGGTCACTTTGTTTAACACTCTATAGTCCACACAGATTTGCAACTTCCCATTCTTTTTAGGGACTACCACTAACAGTGATACCCACTCTCTATCAAAAATTAGATAGATGAATCTGACAATCAATAGTTTTTGTAGTTCTTCCTTGACAATATCTTTCATTGCCAGATTTATTCTTCTTTGTTGTTGACTGCTTGGAGTTGCTTTATCATTGAGGTATATACGATGGGTATAGATCTCTAGGCTAATACCCTTCATATATGATTAATCCCATGCAAATGCTTATTGGTTTCTAACTAGGAGCTCTTCTAATTTTGTCAATTATGAGGGAGTCAACCCACTGCTAACATTCAACATTCTTCTTGGCTCGACGTGTATCTATTGAACATGGCGATCTTGGGCACCAGCCAACGGTGATCTAGGTGTAGAGATAGAGGACTCCCCATGGAGGAACTCCATAATAGCACCATCTTCATCTTCTTCTACCAACTCATCCAACGTCATCATCGGCTGGATCATGGATAGCTTAGGATTTTCATGCTCGATCAACATGGGTTCTCCTCATGAGTCGACAAACTACATTGGTGGTGAAATAGTCAACCTTTTAATGTTTTGTCCATCGGATATGGTCATCAGACCATCCCAATAGTTTATGTAAGCATCAACTATTACCATCCATGGCCTTCCCAAGATGAGCAGGTAATTGCCCAGCCTAGTTTTAGATTGCAAGACTAAAAAGTCAGCTGGGTATTCCCATGCATTGATTGTCACTATTACGTATTCCAACATTCCTTTTGGTGCCACGGTCGATCGATTGACAAGTTACAACACTATCGTAGTGGGTTTCAGGTTCATGAGTTGTAGCCTCTGCAGGGTCTCCTGAGGAATTATGTTGATGGCTACTCCGAGATTGACCAACGTATTGGACAGGGAATGTCCCTCAATTTTTATAGTTAGCATCAGGCTACCTGGGTTTGCATACTTAGGATGGCACATTTTTCCCATCATAAAATCTAATAGTTTACCCATGACAATGATAGTCTGGGTTGTTCTTCATCCTGGCTTCCTTAGACACATCTCTCTTATTGCCTTGGTATATATCAGAACATCTCGAATGGCTTGAAATAATGGTATTGTCATGGTGAGGTTCTTCAAGCTAGACAAGATATAGAACTCTGAATACATTACTTTCCTCTCTTCTTGCAACCAATTGGGAAATGGAGCCTTTTCTCTCTTAGGCATTTCTTCTATAACCTCTTCTATAAGAGGTGTTTCTCCTACCTCTTACTCCTCTTCTATCAGTGGATGCATTCCTACCCCTAGTTGTCTACCAAACCTAAGCTGAATATGATACATCGGATACATCTCACCCTCCACATTGTATGTTGGCTGGTTCACCCTATTATTAGGATTTGTCGTCGGTTGTGCAAGTAGTTGCGTAGGTCTCACTTATGGCAATGTCGATAAATTTTGTTGGGGGTGATATGGTGCTACATTTTATAGAGCTTGATTCCACGCAGTGTGGCCTCTCCATTGCTGCCCAGGATATGGATATGGAATCCATGGTTGCTGGTTTGGGAATGCTATTGGGGGTGTTTTGGATTAGGGTGATGGCCCCCACCACCCCAAGTTAGGTGGTTGAGGCGGGCCTTAGGACATGTATGGTCCTCCCCCATATGACGACATTCCAGTTGGCATATTTCTCGTAAGGGGTTGTGGCTAACTCCTTCGATTGCCTATGAAATAGGCATCCACACTTTCAGCATCCTCATGATTACTGGGCAATTGCGGACATAATCGAGTTTTATGGTTTATACTACAAACTGCGTATACTCTGACTTTGTTCTCTAGGCATGCATTCTTTCCATGCTTCCCTCTACATTTTGGACAGAAATAAGCCAATGTTTCTTCATTTTCTTGCTTACTTTTCTCTAATAGCAGTGTATCCATATGCAATTCTAGATATGAGAGCATTTCGCTCTTTAAATCTTCCAGCATGTTACCTATTTCTATCTTCGTGACTGAAGCAGTCACTTTCATGGTTCTAGAAGTGGTCTTGCCTCTCCTCTTGAATATTTTTGACATAGTTGTCAGATGTCTTCCATAGCGTGCTGGTAGACATCACCTCCAGAAATCATGTTAAGAGCCTCCAGTGATTCATTGGTAAGTCCTCTTAAAAAGATGTTTTTGAGGGACTTATCATATAGTTTCATGTGAGGAGATCATTGAAGATTGAAATTGAATCTCTCCTAGTATTCCTCGAGAGACTCATATTCTTTCTGCATCATGCTCAGGACCTCTTCTCCAAAGTCTCTTGCTCTCCCAAAATCTTGGTATTGCTCTAAAAATAGCTTCTTCATTTTATCCCAAGTGGCAATGTGTTTGTCTCTTAGACCAATGAACCACCACAAAGTTGCATCATCCAATGTGGAAGGAAAGAGTTTTAACATATGTGTATCATATTTGTAGTCCACAGACCTGCATAAGACATCAAACTTAAATAAAAATAGGTCAGGGTCCTCAGTTGGGTATCCTCTAAAGTTTGAAAGGTGAGTAGGAGATATTTTTTTCATTTTGGTATCTCCTACTACTTCATCAATTGGGAAACTATATCTAGATGAGACTTCTTCGTTGTAAGCCATTTTTTTAGGAAATGCGGTCTCTAATGCAGTATTTATGGCGTTATGATCATTTAAGACTTTCTAAGTCAAGGCTCTAAGGTTGTCTAGTGTTATCATCCGATCTTCTACAACTTTCCACAATAGGGCTTCCTCTAAGGGTGTCCTATTAAACAGGGGATTTATGATGATTTTTTTTCCCCCAAGTTGATGGGATGATGAGGCACTTTGCACAAAGTGCAAATCCTCACTCCAATGGATTTTTGGTGGTGGGTTGGGTGAGTCTAATTCAAATTCAGAGTGTTCAGTTGACTCAGGTTCTAGTGGATTGGTTTTTATAAATTTACCATTAGGTCCTCTTCTTCTTGAAGAACTCATACAAGGTCAGATAGAATGTTTCCAGGTATTGTAAATAATCTAGTTGATACGCTTCCCTGGCAACGACACCAAAATGTTGTGGGCTAAACAAGGTTAACTTATTTCCTACTTTTTTCACATGCCTATGCATTTAATTTATCAACCCAGGGAGCTTCGTAAACTTGCGAAGGGTCTTGAACAAGATTTCTTACAATACCACTTGAGATGAGTCCACTAGTTCTACTATTGGGGGGTGTTTCAATGGTCGTCAATCATTCATACACTCCTCAATAATTTACATAAAAACAATTAAATCTATAGAAAGGAAATATTCACGCATTCCTGGAAATAAACCTATTGCAATACTAGAAATAATAATGCAATGAAAAATCTTATAAAAGTAGTAAACTAATCTAGAAAATACAAGAAAAATAGGGGAATAAATACTGGCTTGGAGTGGGCTCAGGCTCCAACAACTTCCTCCCAGCTGAAAATGCACTTAGAAACTCTTAGAACTGTATTATAATTATCAAAGTATTACAATGCTTCTTCTGTATATCTCTCTACATTTACTATAAAAATATTCTATATATCCTTAGAGAGGTCTGCATGTGTTTATATAGCACACCCGTAGATATTCTGTTATAAAGAAGTTATAACAGTTGATTCATCCCAGACTAAACTAAGATAGTCTAGTAAATATGATCAACGTCTACTAAAATTGGCATTCATTTATAATGGTGGCATGTTCACTGATTGGTTTATGCTTCACTTGGCATTGGTAGGACATTCTCATATGTTGGTGCGATCCCCAATTTAATTCTACATGATGTAGAGTTGGAATTGCACTAGTCTATGTTGTCCATGTCATGCTTGTCTGGTCAACGGGTGAAGAACAGGGGTGCCTTCCCTATGAGGAAGGTGCCTAAGTATGTCGGGTGCCTTCTCTATACGAAATGCACCTTACTGTTGTTGGTGCCTTCCTAGAAGATGAAGGTAGTTATCTTCTATTGGTGCCTTCCTATGAGAGGAAGGTGCTTGCCTTCTAGTGGTGCCTTCCTGTTGGTACCTTCCTTATGAGAGGAAGGTGCTTGCCTTCTAGTGGCACCTTCCTATCGGTGCCTTCCTGTGAGAGGAAGGTGCTTATTTTCCTTTGGCACCTTCTTGGAAGAGGAAGGCGTTGGCCTTCTATTGGCACCTTCCTGGGAGAGGAAGGCACTTGTCTTTCCTTAGTGCCTTCCTGGAAGAGGAAGGCACCTACTTATGCTTGGCACCTTCCTTGAAGAGGAAGGCACCTACTTATGCTTGGTGCCTTCTTGGAAGATGAAGGTTATTACCTTCTCTGCGTTGATTTCAAAAGGAAAAAAGTGTCAGGTCCATGAAAAGACCTCGACTGATCCAAATCTGACTAAATCAACTACAATTCCACAAAAAAACACTGAAAACACATGAATTAGATAACACGCATAATTTCATCAAATAATTATATAATAATTCTTAAACATATGCAATCCTTATTATACAACCGCATAATAATCAAGAAAATGTATACAAAATATGAGCATTTATGATTCTCATGAATGGCTATCCTTGGTCGAATGGTGGTACAACACTTCCTATCATACCGTAACCAAACTCACACCATTTGAAGCATTCTATGAGCACCTTCCACCTACGCATTCCTATTACATTCCTGGAAGCTCTAGGTCCAGGCCATCGAAAACACTCTAAGTCAACACACCGAGGTCCTTCACCAACTTAAGCAAAATTTGAACATGGCCTAGAATCGGATGCTCCAACAAGCTGATCAACATTGTTCTAAGCATAGTTTTGATGTAGGTTATATGGTCTTCCTTCGCTTGCAGTCGTACAAACAATCATACCTAAGGTTCCAGAAGCTTGCTACAAAATACTATAGTCCTTACCAAGTTCTACAAAGGATTGGCCCCACAACTTACAAATTGGCGCTCCCACATACTTCCAAGCTTCATCCTATTTTTCATGTTTTTTCTCTCAAGAAAGTTATGGGCACACAAGTACAAGTTTAATCCACACTTCCTAAATTGGATGAAGAAGGCTCCATATTACTTGAACTTGAGTAGTTGTTGGATCATCGGACTCACACTCTTCGCAACCGTACAATTACAAAGATCTTGGTTCAGTGGCTTGGGCTTCAACCTGAAGATGCTACATGGGAGTCTCTCCACCAACTCCAGCAACAGTTTCTTCATTTTAGCTTTGAGGACAAAGCTTCTTCAATGGGAAGGACATGTTAGGATCCCATCCTAACCCTTAATATAATAACTTCCATGATGTAATAATTCCTAAATAACATGGGTAGTACCCATGATTAATATTTTGTAATATTCTAAGTTTTAGCTTATGTATTTCCTATGACAAATGGCACCCTTTTTATGTAACACATGGTAGATAGGTTATGTAAGGTGGCCTTGTGCATGTAATTCGAGTGGCATTGTGCATGTAATTTGAGTGGCACTATGCATGTAATTCGGTTGGCATTATGCATGTAATCCAGGTCGTATTTTGCATGTAAGCCAACCATGGAAGGGAACTCTTTAAATACCCGAGAAGGCACCAATGTATTCATATTTTTACAAGTTAATAAAGTGTTTAAGGAGGTTGCCCTCTCAAAGAGGCTTGCGATTCTATCTTATTGTGAGATTGTTCCTTTATGCTAATTTTTGTTATAATTTGTATTTTTTTTAATATTAATATGATGTTTATGTGAGTTTATTTCCAAGCAATTGTGTGAGAGTGTGTTTATTTGAGTTTATTTTATAGTAGGATCCTAACACGATTTAGACAAGTCAACTCAAATTCAAAGTTTTAGTATGATAATGTGTGGGAAAATCGTCCACCCTTTAGGTGTTGTGGGCCCTAAAGGATAACCCTACCATTATTTGACTCTCATGCCCAAAATAATGGAAGCAAATAAGAATAATGAACATCACATAAAGGCACCCCCACGAGACTCTGTCAATATTGTCCACTTGTGTGGTTGTTTGTAGCAATCTTGAACCTAAAAGTGGTATGACATGCTAGTACTAATTTAAAAATATATCTTAATTCTTGGGTGGATTTATTTTTCTACTGAGCATGTAAGCATAAATAAAACTATCACATTAAACTTTTGGTGAAAAAAATCCCTATGAAGTTGGTCTTGTTTTGATTTTTGAAACCTAGTAAGTATATCGGGGTTGTTACATATAGTATCAGAGCAAAATAAACCTAAGTTGTGCAACTATGATTGTTTAATTAATTAATATTGGATAGATCAATGAAATCTTATAAAACTAAATTGTTTCTTTCACTAACAGGTGAAATGGTACGAATGATATGAATAGGCTCTTAGGAAAATCTTACAAGAGGTAAGGAGGAAGAAGCCATTGAAAGACCTGGGAGGGGACCAAGGAAAAGCATAATATGGTAGTATCATCAACGTGAGAGAATAATGAAACAAATGAATGAACCTCCTCCAAATAAACCTGTTAGAGAGGAGGGAAATTTGTCAAATGTAGTGTAATTATTGCAAACACATATGAAACAAAAAATATAAGAGATGGCCCAACATCAACCCCATATAGCCCAAAAGCAAGAATTGATTGATCAATAGTGGAGGATCATAGAAGATCTAGCTAGGGGAAAATAAACTGGAAGTGGTAGAATAGAGGAGATACCTAGAGAACCTATAGTATCCAGTACTAGTAGGATCAGGGTGAGCAAAGAATTTGACAAAAATCTAAATAAGATTGTGATATCCAAATTTAATGCAAAGGGTGATAGAGATACTATAGAAAACTTGCTAAATGAATTAGAGTCGTATTTCTCTTTGGTTGTTTTACACCTGAATCTAAAATTGCTTTGGAAGTTATGAATATGACTAAAGTAGCTCTAGACTAGTGGAAGTCTTATAATAAAGGATATAATATTGAAGTTGCAAACCTCAGGAGGGGGGATTTTCCTAAGGTATTAAAATATATATTTTTGACCAAAAAATATTATGTGGAGAAGTTTGGAGAATTTTATAATTTGCGATAAGAAAATATGTTTGTTCATGATTATCACCAGAAATTTGTGCAAATGTCAAAATGTGCATCTCAATATGAAAGCAATGAAGAAATGAAGACCCAAAAAGTCTTACTCAGATCACATCCTAGAATCATGACAATGGTAAAGATGCACAACCCTATTAATCTTCCTGTAGCCTTTGATTTGGTAAAAAAAGAAGAAGCAAATCAAGAAACTAGAAAGAAATATTTTAACTATCAAAAGTTATCATAAAAGGAGAGGTATGAAATCAAGAAGTGGAAATGTGTTGGGTTTATGATATGGGAGAAAGATCAAATTAAGAAACTTAGAGGAGGAGATCAAAATAGGCAAGGAGGTAGAAATCAAGGTAACTTTCAAAACAACAAGTTTAGAAAGGATGACAAAGAATTTTCTAAAATATAAGATCAAAGACCTATAAATCAAGAAAATACCAAGGAGACTATACCTTAGAATATAAATGAGAATGACAACAAAGGAAATAAAGCTCCACGAAATGGATGTTATATATGTTAGGGAGCTCACTTTACCAATAAATATCCTCTCAGAACTGATCGATGATAGAAAGATATATAAGAGACTACCCACAAGATCTTTGCATTCAGAGATAGTTCTAAACTTGATGGTCAAATTACTCCTTTATTAAATGGAATTTTTTTGATAAATATGTGCATATTTTGATAGATAGTAGATCAACTAATAGTTTTATTTCCACTAGATTAATGAGGGAATAACCTGTTAGACCTAGGTTTTTAGCCAATGGTTGGAAGGTAAAGCATGGGTTAGGGTAAACCTATCAAGTTAGCCAATGCTTGTTTGACCCTTGCATCACCTTGTCATAGGGAAAAACTAATTGGTATTTGTATGTGGCACCTTTGCATACATTTGATATTATTTTGGGATATGATTGGTTAAGGGGACATAAGGCTCTACTAAATTTTTAAGAGGGATGGGTGGTATTTATGGATGAGTCTAACCAAAGAATTAGAATTTATTGTGATCGATATGAGTTTAAACCACATTTACTATTTGCAATGCAGATAAAAAAGTTATTAGGAGGAAGGGAATGATATTTGTAGTTAATATGAATAAGAAAGAATAACCTGAAATGGAATTTGGCTTATTCCAAAAGAATCCTATGTTAGAAGTGTGAATCAAGTTCAGGTATTCTTTGGTTTGCAATTATAGAATTTTGAAGCTGACTCAAGATGGTATTGAGACCATACAAATGCACTCTTTCATCAAATGCTTCAGGGGTCTCTCTATCCAAAAGAGAACAAAGAGCAAAATAACATTCATTTGATCTTATCATAAGTCTTATTAATAGCAACAAAAGTAGTATATCTTGCTATTTTCACAACATATACCCCTCTCAAAAATATATATTTTTTTGAAAGTGTTAAACGGGCGCGCCGGAAGGCTTCTGTAGGCAAAAAATTACTCCTTTATATTTGCACAATTAAATTTAAAACCTGTCTTTTGTTTATCAAGGGCTCAAATGTAACCTTAATGATTATCCCCCTTGATGCACAAATATGATAAGGTAGCCCTCCTTAGGGGAAAAAAATGCAACTATAAAAAACCTCTTAGGTTTTTTTTTTTTTTTATTTGTGGAAAACATCCCAAAAGGGATGCCACTTTTGAGTAAGACCCAAGGAGGTAGGGGTATCCATTCTACCAAAAATGCCCAGGACTCGGACCTGGCCTACCACCTTTGACACACTCAAGGAGCAAACAAACACACAAACCCAATTAAAAATAAGCAAATAACAATAAAAATAATAAAATAAAATAAAAAACATGCTCCTTGAGTGTGTCAAAAACAAAAGCACAACCAAACACGCACAATAAGATAAAAGAAACCACAACACAAACCACATAGAAAAACACAAGAAACACATAACAAAACACAAACAAGACAAAAACAACATAACACTACAAAGACATAACCCAAAAAAAAACAAGAAAAATAAACACAACCAAAACCTAAAAAATTAAAAAAATAAAACAAAAATAAAAATAAAAAACAACCCAAAAAAGACAATAAAAAACAAAAAACAAAAAATATAGAAAACACTCACCCACAAAAACACGAAATAACACAAACAAAGAGAAACCCAAGAACAAGAACGAAAAAAAACACAAGAACAATAACAAAAAACATAAAAAAAAAACAAAACAACAAAAACACAAGAACAACAAAAAACAACACAAAGAACACAAAAACAAAACAAAATAAAAAAACCCACCCACCTTAAAAAACTAAACAAAAAAAACAAAAAGGAAAAAAAGAAATAAAAAATGAACAAAACAAAGACCTCTCTAGACCAGAAGACTATTAAGGCAAGAATCAACAGAGGAAACAAAATAAAGAATAGAATGAGCTAGGGAACTAAAAAAAACTGAATGAACCAAAGAGAAGCAAAAAAAAAAAAAACAAGAAGAAACTAGGTACCTTCATAACCGGAGCCATCCAAAGAAATGATAGAAAGAAGAGCTTCCCTAATTTGAGAAGCCCACCATATAGGAGGGTGGCCATAACAAGTAAGATCACCTTTGTCCAAAGCCCAATTAGCTAAAGCATCAACACTCTTGTTTTGATCTCTTGCCACATGATTGTAATCAACTTTCAAAAATCCCATCTGGATTAACTGAATCTTCTCAATAATTCTTTTTATTCTCCAATCCACATTATGATTCTTAGAAGGATTCTTCAAGAGATTAATCATAAGTTGAGAGTCAGACTCAACTAACACCTTTTCCCATCCAACCTTAGTAGCCTCCTGAAGACCTCTGAGGATACCATACCCCTCAACAAGGTTATTGGAAAGAATACCCAAATTCTCAGCAAAAGTAAAAACCAGGGAGCCATCTGAAAGTCTACCAATTCCTCCCACACTTGGAATTTCCAGGGTTCCCTCTAGAGGCTCCATCAGTATTGACTTTTCCAAAATCCTTAGGAGGAGGTTGCCAATTTCTATTCCTATCCAATTTACTAATACTCACATTCCCTTTAAGATGGTTGCCCTTAGAAGGTTTAATCTTCAATATTTGCATCACTTGATCCCATATTTGGTGGGAGTTTTGGGGGTGATTAAGGAGATGATGGGCTGATTCAACTAAGTTGGCTATGGTCTTTTGCCAAATATAGTGAATATCCTTCCTATCTTGATTAAAAATTTGGTTGTTCCTTTCATTCCAAATATTCCAAAGAAGAATGGTAGAACCCATCCAAACTAATTGCCTAATAAAATGATCAACACCCTCTTGATTAGGCCAATCCCTCCAAATCTGTTCAAAAGTAAAAAAATTGGACCACTGTAAGCCAAGTAAAGTGGCCATTCTCCTCCATAGCTCAGAGGCTAAAGTACACTCAATAAAAATATGGTTGATATTTTCTACATTCTCTTCACACATTTCACATCTAAAAGGGCCATGAAAACCATGCTTCATAAGTTGCTCACCAGTAAGCACCCTACGATGCAATAAAAGCCAATTAAAGAACCTCACCTTAGGCCAGAGCTTTTGAGCCCACAATTGAGAAAATATGTCAGAAGAATGGTTGGGATTATTATGGCATAAGGTCAAATAACCTTGAGCAACCGAATACTCACCCTTAGTAGTGTTGTTCCATCCAAAAACAATCCTTTTCATGGGACCAAGAGAGGGATCTCATATGAAGGATGCCTTGGATATCTTGTCTTTGCCTTGGGATTTGAATAGGCCAGTCCTCAATAGGGATCCAATATCTACCAACCTTTGAATTACCAATATGGTACCGAAAATAATTAGCCACCTTTATCCAATTAGCTCGATGAAGCTCCTCCATCCAAGGCCTCCAATCGGGAAACTGAGTTATCAAAGGCTTGTGACCATCCCAAGAATCTGTCCAAAAATTTACATGTTGACCATTATGAATGATCCAAAATAATTTTTTCTTTATCAAATCCTCACCAGTCTTAAGAACTGCTAAAATGGGAGAACCTTTGGTAGGAAGTTGATAGCGAACAAGGTCTCCAGGACTTTTGTTCTCAGTATATTTAGCACGAAGATTATTGGCCCAAAGAGCATTGGGGTTATGCAACATCCTCCAATATAATTTAGTAGCTAAAGCTTTGTTGTTATTAATTGAATACCGTAAACCTTACCCCCCTTCACTCTTAGGAAGACATAAAGTATCCCATTTCACCAAGGCCCATTTTCTTTTCTCCTTAGTACCACTCCAAAGGAAACGATGACTGATTTGATCCAATTCTCGAAGAACAACCTTTGGGATATTCAAAACGGAAGAAACATAAATAGGAATAGCTTGAAGGACTGATTTTACCAAGGTGATTCTACCCCCATAAGAAAGCCACTTGTTGGTCCACTTTCCAATTTTCTTCTTGACTTTGTCCAACAACCAATTCCAATATTTATTTTTCTGCCTTTGAATATTTATGGGAATACCTAAATAAGTGATTGGAAGAGAGGTCTTCTTATATCTTAGCTTATCCAAGACCATGGATTCCTGTCTAGAAGAGCAAGTGAAAGAAAATAACTTTAGATTTGTCTTCATTGATCAACTCGCCCAGTAGCCTTAGAAAAATAGCTAATGATTTTCTTAATATTAGAAGCTTCCTTAATCGTAGCTTTACCTAAAATAGTAGAGTCATCCACAAATTGAAGATGAGAGATAGGTCTAGCTCCATGAGCAATGGTAACTCCCTCAAGGGTTTTGTTTTCCCTCTTTTTGGTTATAGTCCTACCCAAGCATTCAACAAGAATGATGAATAAATAAGGGGATAGTGGGTCACCTTGCCTAATACCTCTAGAAGCTGGGAAAGACTGAGAAGGCCTGCCATTGATAAGAACTAAGTAGGAAAATGAAGAGATACATCCCATAATCCAATCCATCCAATCCTTAGAGAAACCAAATTGCCTCAAAACTTTGATAAGGAAGTGCCAATCCACTCTGTCATAAACTTTGGATAAGTCTAACCGAATGAACATGGAAGGAGAATTTTGCATATCCATGGAATGGATGGCTTCTTGAGAAAGAACTATCTCATCTACTATTTGATGTCCTTCCACATAACCCCCTTGCTCTGGGGAAATAATCTTATGCAAAAGAGGCTTCAACCTTTCTGCCATGATTTTAGTAATGATTTTGAGAAGAACATTACATAAAGCAATAGGTCTAAAAGCTGATATATGATCAACCTCTTGAGATTTTGGAACAAGAGTAATATAAGTTTTATTGATAACCTTCAAAATTTCTTTGGCTTTCTTGGCTTCTTCCACCACCTCTAATAAATCAACATGAAGGATATCCCAGAAATCTTGGTAGAACTCAATAGGAAAACCATCAGGACCTGGGGTTTTCCCTTTTTTAATTTTAAAGACTACTTGTTGAATCTCATTGATAGTAACAGGAGCAGTAAAAATAGAGTTCTCCTGAAAAGTGATAAGAGAAGGGATTGCTTGAAGAAAATTATATTGTGAAGCTGAGTCAAGGGGAGTAGCAGCAAAAATATTGGAAAAGTAATCAACAACAATAGAGTTCATGCCATCCCAAGTATAAACAACATCTCCGAAATCTGATTTTAAGGAAGAAATAAAGTTGTGAGATCTTCGAGCTAGAATAGATTTGTGGAAAAAATTTGTGTTTCGATCTCCTTCTTTGAGCCATTGAATTCTAGATTTTTGCTTCCATAAGATTTCTTCTCTTTTTTCCCATTCCTCTAACCGAGTTGTGAGTTTAATTTCATCTTTACTTCTCTTCTCTCGTGAGGTCATCTAAATGGATTTTCTTATTCAAATTTTCAAGATGAGCAATAAATTCATGTTTTTTTTATGAACATCCCCAAACTCTTTCCAGCTCCAAGTCTTGATTTTGGATTTAATGTATTGCAATATTTTGACAAAATAGAACATCTTAGTCCCATGCCTAGGTTTACCTTCCTTCCACCATTTTTGCACATGAGGTCTGAAGGAAATGTCTCTAAGCCACATTAATTGAAAATGAAAAGGAGAGAAACTCACATTGGTTTTCCACATTTCCACCATGACTGGCCAATGATCCGAACCAACATTATTAAGAGTCTTCACTTTAGGAATGTGACCATGGATTAAGAAATTTTCAAAGAGCAAAAACCTATCCAATCTCTCCATTATACAAGCTAAGCCTTGCCTTCTATTAGACCAAGTCATAAGGCCATTATCTAGTTGGATATCCACAAGATGGAGGTTTGCAATATATTCGCTCATGAGGTCAGTGCTTTTGTCCAAATTTCTATTTCCCCCCTTTTCTCATCCCAAGAGAGGATGGTATTGAAATCTCCTTCGATCAAGATCCAAGATTTAGGAAAATGAGAGATAATATGAGTAATATCCTTCCACTGTCTTCTTTTTTCCTCCAAAGAAGTCGAAGCATAAACAATAATGCAGAGCATAATCTGGTTGGAATGTCTACTTTGAATAGCTATAGCCAACAAACCCCAACTGCCAACCATATGGTGAATAACTACCTCTTTTGGATCCCAAAGACAAGCAATGCCACCCGAAGTCCCTTGGGAACTAAGGGAAACCACTTTTCCAGCTGGAAAAATTTTACTGGAAATTAAGTCCATATCCTCCATTGACATCTTTGTTTCTTGAAGGAAAACAAGATGTGGATGATTTACCTGAATCATTCTTCTAATTTCATTTTGTTTTGAAAGACTCCCTTTGAGTCCTCTAATATTCCAAGTGATGATCTTCATTAATACCAGGGCTAAAAAAGTTGGGAAGGGCATTAATCTTACCTTCCTCTACAAGCTTTTCACCTTCTTTTACCATATGATATTGATTGGTCTTGCGAACTACTTTTTGATTAGAATCCATATTCAATTTTTTTCCTTGTTTCTTGACTTATTCCAATTGAATCTGAGATGGCTTCTAACCTTGAATAATGCTCGTACATAGCCAAAATTTTACCAAAATTTTACTAGATGGTTCAATAGATTCTATATTGGGACATGCATTATTTGAAGTTTTGACATTTGAAATATTGTTTTCTTGTGTGAATTTTCTCCTTTTTTTTTTGGTTGAAAACCTTTGATTTGTTGGTTTGTCTCTGAGTTCTTCCCTTCATATTTAAATTGTGTTTCTAAGATTTCAGTTTCCATTATTTCCTCTTCCTCACTTGGGACATCATTTGTGGAAAGGATTTCAAACATATTAGCAGATGACTTTGATTGATCCTTCATAACTGGTTTTTCCTTAGTGTTCTTCTTCTTAGGTATTTGGAAACCTGCTAAGTTTATATCTTCTTTCTTTTGATCAGGAATTTTATTTGGGCAAGCACCGGCCAAATGACCATATTCATGGAAAATTCTACAATGAAAAGGAATGTTCTCATAGTCCACTACTTGCTCCCAAGTGTCTTCCCCAAATTGTAATGTGATATTTTTAGGTGGGGGTTTGTCAAAATCCATTAAAACACAAATACGAGCATAAATAATATGTTAAAAATTTTGAGTACAATCAACAATCATCATAAAAGTTCCTAAAGAGTTTCCAATTGAAGAAAAAATAGTAGGATTCCAAAATTCAATAGGGAGGCCAAAGAGTCTAACCCACACGGGAGCAATAGAAGGCATCTCTTCTTCGGCTTTAAATTTAGTATGCCAGGGCTTCATGAAAAGCCCTGCCCTTCCAAAAAACCAAGGACCCCCTTGAAAAGTTTTCTCTCTATCTTCATTATTAGCAAATAAAACAAGAAAATAACCATTTGGATAAATAGAGATTTGTAACTCACCTTTAGTTTTCCAACTTTTTGCAGCCCAGACTTTGAAAGAAGATAGACTCGGATGAAAACCCATGAACCAAAAAATTAGTCCTCTTTTTTCCAAATCTTCAATGCCAGTCTGAATGTTACCCATATCAAGCTTAACAATAGGAGTTCCATCAGCTGCTTTAAGACATCCTGACTCCGTTTTCTTGGGATCAATCTTAGGCATTCTTAGAGGTTTATGGGAAGCCTTAATATTGATATTAGCATTGGGATGAGGCTTTCCACCATGAAGGGCATCCCTAAAATTCATTTTTGGGACTGAGTCTTCAAAATTCTTACCCTTGATAGGGGTTTTCATTGTAGAATTATCTTGTGGGTGCACCTTAGCACCGGATTCACTTGATATATGAGCCATTTTTTGATCAACTTCTTGAAACTTGTTTCGTGATCTCTTTAATCCTTGCCCTAGAAATCGTGGAAAGGTATTGTAGCACCCTAAAATTGGCGCAGTAAACCTTAGAAAATAATTAAAATTACATTAGTAATAATTCAAATTCAAATTTTAACCCCAAAATCGCTCCCAAACTGCTGCCTGTTTCCTCGTTTTCTATGCCATTTTTAGAGTTTGTTTTGTCCGTTTGATGATATCGTCGCCGATCAGACGATATCGCCTCAGATCGGACGATTTCGTCTGGAGAAGAACGTCCAGACGATCTCGTCCCAAACTGATTTGTGCATAGTTAGCTTCTGTTTCAACGGCGTCTCTAATCCGGGCAGAAGCGTGTCTGCATCGTTAGAGACCTCCCCCATTGGAGATCTTCCAAATTAGGATGATCTCCAACCTCCTAACCTCCCTCCTAAGCCTATTTAACCTTAGGACCCCCTCTTGGCATTCCCCCGGGCTGAAATTCCCTGTAACACGAATTCTACATGCATTAGACTATCTTAAACCACCATTTGCATTTGTATTTTTCCAAGTTTGTTTGCAGGAACTTCATTTTTTTTAGCCGGAGCAAGCTCGGATCGTCGCAGACGATCCTGTTCAATTCGAGACGATTTCGTACCAATCCGAGATGATTTCGATTGTAGTCAACATTGGGGGCAATCGATGCCTAGGGTTTGCGTTTTCTCACTTTGTTTGTTGATTTATCCTGCATTTAGTTAAATTTGTTATTATTCCTTATTGTTCTGCATCTTGGAGTTCACCCATATAGCTTAAGTGCACAATGAAGTCATAATTTGTCATTAGAACGTCATAATCTACTTGAATTTTTATTTGTGATTATCACCTTAGCATCTATGTTGCCATTTTACACCATTTTTCTCTGTTAGAATAGTTGCATTTCTGGTATTTTGTATCTATTTCTCTGTTTGTAGGTCTCTGACGAATTATTTTGATGAATTCGTCAGATCTCAGACGATCCCGTCAGATCTCAGATGATCCTATCAAATTCCAGACGATCTGGACTGCTTCAAAAATTAGAACCTTCATCAGACATCCGGATCAGGTATGGTTCTTTAATCTAGCGTATTCTTTCTATTTTCTGTCCAAATCTGTTTTTTGTATTTATTTAATTTGCATTTTCATAATAGAACACTTAGATTCATCTGGCCAAACCTAGGACTTGGATGTTTAAAGATAAAACTGAACACATTAAACACATTCCCAACCTAGGCGTGGAAACTGCCACTAAACGTTTCCTGGTGAACCCCACCATCCATCAAAAAATCACCTTAATACCCCTCCCCCGAGAGGCGGGACCTTCAAAGGGCCTCTCAGTCCGAGGTACCGTCCCATCCTTTTCCCATCCCCCTTCCGGGCGCGGATCCTTTAGCCTGAAGGTAAGGGTGCGAAAAATTTGGAACGATACATTTTGGTGAACCCGACGTGAATAACATAGGCATCTTTTTGATTCAAAAATATAAAAAAAAACAAAAATAATATATATATATATATATGTATACAAGAAAAAAAAATAACAAAATCATCATTTCAAGTTTGTATGTTTTAGATTCAATTCTAAATAGTAGATACTAAATATTACTTTTAGAAGTACTAAAGAAACCATGAGTTTTTACTCAAATCAATATGAGCCCATCAGTAATGTTGGAAGAATTCAGCCAAATACATTTGTTGATTATGACCAACCTCATCCCTATTCAACATCACCTCCATCACACTTTTCTCATTTTTCATCCTTACCCCAACAGGACAATCCCTTTTCCAATCCTCTTCATAACGATATTATCTATTCTCCCATATATCCATATTATGTCTATCAATCCACATACAATCCTCCTCCACCCTTTCAATATTCTTCTTTCAATACAACACATCCATTTCAACAAGAAAATACTTATTCTTCCAATTCTACCATGCACTCACCTCATACTTCGCAATCTTCCTATCATCATTCTACCCATAATAAAGAAAGTAGAGGTGAGAAACCATTAGGTCCTTTTATGACTGAATTCCTAAGGCACGTATCAAAAACCTCTCGAAAACCTTCATCACGTAAATTTACTAAGCTCAATCAACCAATGGATATAATTCTCAAGTATTTACTTGACACAAATAGGATTGAACTCCCTTCCATAAGACAACTTGATACCACAACAGATTGGTTTAAACTTGAGCTACATTGTGAATATCATAGAGTAGATGGACATATGACACAAAATTGTAAAGATTTAAGATGTGCAATTCAAGATTTGATTGATAAGGGTCTTTTTAATATAAAGGAATTACAATCTACAACTGATTATAAATCTCCAAGTAAACAATCAAACTCCTACACAACAAATACCAATAATCAATCAAGACATGGGGATCTCCCAAGAACCCCTATTCAATTATCAACAACAAGAAACCAATCAAATATTGCATGTTAATGTGTCCCATCATGATGATATTATTAATATTGTAACAAAAACTACAAATGAGCAACCTCAAGTTCAATCAACTCAATCCGATATTCAAGAGATGGATTCCTCATTTGACCAACCTTCAAAACTATCTTTGGCTCTAGAGAATGATCCAAAATGGAATGTAAGCATAGAAAGCTCATCTTTAGAATCAAAATCTCAATCTGAAATCCACTTTGATAGCCAACAACAAGTGATTAATCCTCAAGCAAAGATATCCCTTTTAGAAGTATTACAAAGTTCTCATAAGGAAACTTTGTTCAAGATACCTAGCCAACAATTTGTTCCTCATCATATTTTCTCTAAGAACATAATTAATGGTGTAAACCCTCTTGAGGTTAACCATATTTCATTCTATGATGAGGAGATTCCTTCCTCTACTCCACAAGAAGACTACTATCTTTACATTACAAGATCTAGTAAAGAAACACCTGTTAAAACTATCATGGTAGATAATGGCTCCTCTCTTAATTTATGCACTTATCAATTATTCCAAAAACTCAAATCAAAGGAAGAAGATCTTAATGAATCAAATGTTATTATAAAATCTTTTAACAATGAAATTCAAGAAGCTCAAGGTACTATAATTTTCCCTCAATATTGGATCCAAGATCCTGGATACTTTGTTTTATGTAGCATATTGCCCTTCACCTTACAACCTACTTCTCAGAAGTCCTTGGATTCATACGATGAGGGTTGTCCCTTCCACTCTTCACCAATGTTTGAAGTTTGAAATTGTTACCATACATAGTGACCCAACACCATTTGAAGAATATTTAACGGTTGAAACATCAAGTTCTATACATTCTCTATTGTCACAATTATCTTCTATCCATCACTTTTCTTCATCCATATATGATCATCCTTGTTTACCAAATAACACCCATGCATATCTTTCATATATACTCCCTCCATCTTATCAAGACTTGGAAGATAGTGATAAGAATGAAGAACCTTCTTATCCTTCTGACATTTTATTTTGTAACATGATCAATTTTACACATATAAAAGTCAAATATTTTGCTACATTATTCTACATTATAACAAAGCTTTTGTTATCACTACCTTTTATTCATCACCTTTTGTTCTTACCTTCACCACAACCAAATTATCCTTCAAAACCTCCTTTGATTTTGAAGCAACCTTAGACATGCTATACTCAAATAACCTTGTATAGTGTATATAGATCATCTTGTATATACCACCAATTCCATCATCTAAAAATTCATATAAAAATAAAAAATTTCAAAAAACCACAATCTTGTATTTCTTTCAATTCATAAACTTAAAATATAAAAACACCAAAAAACATCCAAATCATCAAAATCTTCAAAAATATTTGTTGTATTTATTTATGGCACTTTAATTTCAAATTCAAAATATTTTTGTTATATTATTCTTGAAGTATTGCAGTTATATTTTCAAGTTATTTTGGATAAATTAGCATTTATTTGGAATCCCCCACTATCACAAACACAAAAAAATAAATATCTTGATTTTATCTGGCATGATTACTAATCTCTCTTATATCAAAGTCCACAAAATTCAATTAAATAAAGTTTGAGCATAGAGAATTGATCTTGTTATTTACTTAAACCAAGCATATCTTTTCACAATAAAATGATTACATTTGTAATTTCCATGCTATGTTACATAGTAGAAGTGGTTTCTTGAGCGAAAAGTTTCCCCTGCTATCCTATCATGCACATGGTCTAGAATCTTTGAGAATTGGCAAAAGGACAAGCTCACCCCTACCCGAAATAAAAATCCCTTGCTCTATAGCTAATCCGAGCAAGTATCCCTAGCATAGAAAGAAAAGAAAAGTTCAAAAGAAAAAGAAAAAAGAAACAAGTTATTTCAGCATTATTTCAAATATCAAGCCAAAATACAAAAGTACAAAAAAAAAAAAAAGCAAAGAAAAAGAAAAAAGCAAAAGCAAAAGCAATAAAATCCCTTTCCCTACCCCTTGAAAAGAAAAGAAGGGTTGATGAGCTTGAATCCTTGGAATTCTCAATTATTCGAAAACTGTGAGGTAAGCCCCATAACAGGTGGTTTGTGCCCAACCCGCTTGGCCTTGGGTAACTCCTAGCGTGGTGATATGTCTGTCACATTAGCGACCTTCTTTTGTATAGACCTATGTCTGCTTATGGATTAGCTAGCTCTTGATAACCCGACCTACATAGTAGTCTGGTATGGTTATATGCATCTAAATCATGGTTAATGAACACTTATTTGGTTCATTCAAATCACTTGTATCAAATTATCTTGCTCAAAACTTGGTAAATGAACAATGCAATTGCACACACATTTGTATTTGAGAGATTTTGTGTATCATTATGATAAATCAAGATTGGTAATGAACTCACATACGCACATGGGATTCCTTATAAATCTAACTTTTGTCTTTAAGATACTTTGAAATATTTTTGCAAATTGTTTGGAATAAATTCATTTTCTTCTTTGAAGAACAGTTGTTTAGTATAAAGACAACTATATGCATTATCAAAAAAATCAAAATCATTTTCCAAAACATGCAATCAAGTTACATTTATATATATTATCGACTTTCGCAACGATGGTATAGTTCCAAAAACCAAAATTGGAATTTTATGCCTAGTGCAAGTCCTCATCTTCATATTTTTTGACTATTTCAAAAATTAAAAATCAACCATGCAATAAAACTATTATTTTCTTCTTTGGATTTCGCGATGATGGTATAAGTCTATACCTAAATATTCTATGCCTAGCGCAAACCATTGTACCAATTTTATTCCCCATTTATTTAAAATCATAAAAACATATGACTTAAATCATTATGTTACACAATTATGCTTTAAAACAAACAAACACCTATTCTATTTCATGTCATTATGTCAAACTTCAATTTTGCAATGATGGTATAATTCCTAGGGAATTATCCAAAAATTTTATCACACTTAGGAATTTATGCCTAGCAAAAGTCATTTTAAAATATTTCATGCATAATATTTTCATGGAAATCTGAAAAACAAATCATCATCATCATCATCATCATTTGCATCATCACAACAAAGTCTTAAGACAATCTCTTAAGCACCCTTTTACTTTTAGCAATATTTCTATACTAGGATTAGCTTGACGACCGAGTGAGCGGCGACTCCATGAAATGGTCTATAATAGCGACAATGTCCTTTGAAATTATTGTTAAAAGTCCCTTTTATTTTTATCAAATTATCACATCACAAACAACCAACTTGTTTACATCAGATTATTTCATTTAAATTTTAAAAAGCATGACATTCAAACCATCATATTTCCAAATGGCATAATTACATGAATCATCGAATCAATCAATCAAAACATTAAAGCATCATACAAATACATAAGACAAGTCATATGATCAAAAAATATCTCATCTATATATATCTCAACAATATATGTACATCATCTCAAAACTAGATTGGTATGCCACAATCTGTACCTAGGCATACTCAATCCCCTATCAAAAATAATAATAAGCACTATAATCAATCTGTGCTAGTGCAATCTATAGCAGCCTAGCCTCGAGAACCCCTCGAGCTCTCAGCCTCATCTCCTCCCCCACCCTGAGGTGGACGAGGTGGCCCCATCATAGTCCGTGTGGTGCTATGAGTCCTAGACTCTGATCATGATGATGTCCTCGATGACCTCATCTCGATAGGCTCCACAATATGGGCCAACAGCGGTAACCTCTGCCCCTATGGCACCATATGGTGGTATAGTGTCTGATAGAATGTGACCTAGGCAATAGCCCATGCTAGATCCCAAGTGCTCGCCCCTCCGCTCCATGCTCTAAGGCATGCTACCTCATCTCTAAGCTATGTGGCCTCCTCTCGATGTCGTGCAACCTCATCCTATAGAGTCTGCACCTCTGCCTAGAGACGAACAGTCTCCCCAAAGAGTAGCCATCTCACTACTCTCTCCTGTGTCCACACCCTTGCCCTTATCGGGCGATGGTGGTCTCTCTCTCCATGGAGAAGGGGTCTCTCCTCCCTCCTCTCCCACTTCCACGGCCTCTACTAAGCCTGTGGTCTCCTCTGCTCTCTCCCGTCATCTTGTTTGCAGAGCTCTAGAAACCAAAAAATAAAAAATGAATAGTAAAAATGAATTAGGGTTTTTCCCTATTTTTCTTAATTTTATTCAAAAACAATTAGCAACAAATTTAATTTTGGCTTTTCCATGTTTTTACCTCAAACGTTCGATTTGGGTAAAAACACGGAGGGGGCATCATAGTAAGCTGTCGTACGATTCGACCAAGAATCGTCGCCTAAAAATGGGAATAAATTTTTGCTTTCTCGTAGATCGAGAAGAACTCATCTTTAACGCATTTTCCTCAAAAAATTCGCTAAAGAGGGGGAAAAATGTAGCACCCTAAAATTGGCACAATAAACCTTAGCAAATAATTAAAATTACATTAGTAATAATTCAAATTCAAATTCAAATTTTAACCCCAAAACCGCTCCCAAACCGCCTGCTGCCCGTTTCCTCGTTTTTCATGCCATTTTTAGAGTTTGTTTTGTCCATTTGATGATATCGTCGCCGATCAGACGATATCGCCTCAGATCGGATGATTTCATCTAGAGAAGAACGTCCAGACGATCTCGTCCCAAACTGATTTGTGCATAGTTAGCTTCTATTTCAACGTCTCTAATTCGGGCAGAAGCGTGTCTACACCGTTAGAGACCTCCCCCGTTGGAGATCTTCCAAATTAGGATGATCTCCAACCTCCTAACCTCCCTCCTAAGCCTATTTAACCTTAGGACCCCCTCTTGGCATTCCCCCTGGCTGAAATTCCCTGTAACATGAATTCTACATGCATTAGACTATCTTAAACCACCATTTGCATTTGTATTTTTCCAAGTTTGTTTGCAGGAACTTCATTGTTTTTCAGTCGGAGCAAGCTCAGATCGTCGCAGACGATCCTGTTCAATTCGAGATGATTTCATACCAATCCGAGATGATTTTGACTGTAGTCAACATTGGGGGCAATCAGTGCCCAAGGTTTGCATTTTCTCACTTTGTTTGTTGATTTATCCTGCATTTAGTTAAATTTGTTATTATTCCTTATTGTTCTGCATCTTGGAGTTCACCCATATAGCTTAAGTGCACAATGAAGTCATAATTTGTCATTAGAACATCATAATCTACTTGAATTTTTATTTGTGATTATCACCTTAGCATCTATGTTGCCATTTTACACCATTTTTCTCTGTTAGAATAGTTGCATTTCTGGTATTTTGTATCTATTTCTCTGTTTGTAGGTCTCTGATGAATTCGTTTGATGAATTCGTCAGATCTCAGATGATCCCGTCAGATCTCAGACGATCCTGTCAAATTCTAGACGATCTGGACTGCTTCAAAAATCAGAACCTTCATCAGACATCCGGATCAGGTATGGTTCTTTAATCTAGCGTATTCTTTCTGTTTTCTATCCAAATCTATTTTTTGTATTTATTTAATTTGCATTTTCATAATAGAACACTTAGATTCATCTGGCCAAACCTAGGACTTGGATGTTTAAAGATAAAATTGAACACATTAAACACATTCCCAACCTAGGCGTGGAAACTGCCACTAAACGTTTCCTGGTGAACCCCACCATCCGTCGAAAAATCACCTTAATACCCCTCCCCCGAGAGGCGGGACCTTCAAAGGGCCTCTCAGTCCGAGGTACCATCCCATCCTTTTCCCATCCCCCTTTCGGGCGCGGATCCTTTAGCCTGAAGGTAAGGGTGCAAAAAATTTGGAACGATACGGTATGGTTTTCACTTTTCTTTTGTGCAGCAAATTGGAAGCCGTCGTCACTCAAGTTCATAGTATGATCTATTGAAAGATAAATTTCTAACCCATATTGTATCCCCTACAACATTTCCTACTAAAATATTGAGAATAAACCACAAAAATATTGGCCGCTAGGGCCCGAAGGCCCTAAAAACCAACCTCTGGAGTTGCTTGCACTCAACCCAGATGAAACCCTCACATAGCCGCTTGCCAAATATGTCGTTCAAACATAGGGATTTGCTAAGATCTGTGTTGCTCCAAATGATATGAAAATTTGTGGAGACGTTCTAGGGTTTTTCAAGCATCTATCCTCAAAATTTTAGCTCAATACGAGTGTGGATGAGTGAGATATGACCGAAACAATTTTGGCAATTTGGGCAGTCCTGTGAAAAACGTCTCCGAAAATCATTAAAAATGTCTCTGAAGAACATTCAACCTCTTAGGTTTTTAACAAAGGTAGATCTTCTTTCATTTTATTTGCAAATATAAAGTTGTTATCAAAATAATTTAATTAATAATAAAATTTATTTAATTAAAACTTAGTGATTTTTTAATTAAATTAATATTCAATTATTAAAAAAAATGATAAAACTTTTAAAATGCAAAATCTTACCTTAGGGCCAATTTGCCGCTCAATGTAGCAAAATATTTGGTAGTTTTGGAACCGATGAGGTTTGAACCCTCAACCTTAGCCATAGGTGCCTTAGCACTTGGTCAATGACTGATTGAGCTACCTGCCTCAGTGGGTATAAAGGGTAATGAACCCTTACTTGAATTTTGGCCGCACTCGATTGGTAGCTCCTCCTCTTTACCATGATGCCATCGTCAATCAGTGAGCGGTGCTACCATGAGCATCTTAGATGGTGGCAATAAACCACCTCAGTGCTTCCTCTAATCCTACTTGGACCCTCCACAGATGGCCTCTCCTCTTAGGGTGACACGACTCGACTCTGCAGGTAGTGTTGTCTTCACCCACCATGCTTGCACACGGTTGAAGTCTGTTAAAGCAACGTAAGTCTGCTACACCACTCGAAATATTAATACCAATTTTCCAGAGTGTTGTGCTTAGATATACATCCACATAGTCATCAGTGTGAGTAGAAAATCAGCCTTCTAACAATACATCGACCTTCTAAGTGACGTTGCATCTTCTCAAATGTTCTCAGTAGGCCCTTTTTTTCTTTCGGTACAATCTCCAACAGCCTTTCTTTGGGCTTAAAATCTGTATTCTCTCTCTTTTTTGCCAAAATCCATTTTTTTTTGCTCACATTGTTGTTCAAATATGGATTGATCTCTATGCAACCTTGATCACTATCAAGCATCGTTGTTGCACTAGATGGGCCTGCGGGCTTCCTATATGATCTTGTTGAGTGGTATTTTCACTCGATTGTGAAAACACACTCTTCGATAGGATTTGGGTTCTAAATCCTCTGCTTGCAAAGAAATTAAATGAGCAACTTCTCCAAGGTTCCTGTTATGCTAGCTCTTTGCATACCAATGATGTTGTTTAATTTAAATGCTGGGAATACCTTAGGGTTACAAGTGGATATTAACAAGGGGCACTGTGGTTTATTTCAATTTGAATTTGCAATGGACTCAAAGTGAATAAATCTAAGAAATAAATATATTTTGATCCTGAGCTTTGAGTGGATTTTCAGTTATTTATTTGAATGACAGTAATTAAAATGCAGAAAATAAAACAAGGGTTTGAAAATAAAAGAAATGCAAATGAAAATGAAACTAAACAATGTCCAGAGTGCAACCATCCTGATTGACAAAACCAAAGATAATGAGGTTTCTGCATGCAACCTAACCTATTGAACCTGCAAATTTGCACAATCCATATAAGCTAGGTGTGGGTTTTTGGGGTTTTTACTATAATTTCAGACTGACATTCACATGAAGCAACCAAGAACACTTGCATTAAACTCCACCTAAAAGCCTAGAAATCTGAAAGGGAAATGTAAGACATTAAATCATGCATACAAAAATGACTCCTTCTTTCTCATCAATGAGATGCCAACTCTCTGTATTTCTGTATTAAAATGGTATATCAGTTGCAATTACAGAATGTTCCAGGTATAACAAATCCAGAACAAATGAAGGAAATTGCAGAATGGCTTGCAGCCCTTGTCTTTGCAACTCTACTAGCAACAATTTCCAACCCCTGTGCCAATCTGTTCCTCTACGTTTTATACTTGCTGTTGAATTGATTCCCCTTCCATGACGGTTCGTTTCGTCTTCCAGTGGCTGCTCGTTTCACCTTTCTTTGACTGTGTGTGTTTTGGCTTTATGCTCGACATTGAGACATTTGATCTTCTCTGTAATGCTTCTACAACCTGTATGCCATGTGTCCCACACTTTTCTGCACGTTCTGTAATGGCCCCATGAAAATCATGACAAAAAATAGCATGTAACTCTGTTCCTCTGCCTGTACAGTGAAAACGTGACATGTCGTGATATCGCGACATTTTTCTGTCAGCAGCCTTTCTGTCTTCATGCATAGCAAAAACGTGACATGTCACGAAATCGCGACATGTCACGAAATTGTGATGCTTTTTATCTCCGTACGCCTTCAGCCACAACCTATCGTGAAATCATGATGTTTTTCCCTTGGTACACCTTCAGCCACAACCTGTCGCGAAATCGCGACGCTTTTTCGTTTCTTTCACTCTGGCAGCTTTCTGTCGCGAAATCGTGACACTTTTCTATTCTGTACACTTTGCTATTTTTCTATCGTGAAATCATGACACTTTTCTCCTTTTGGGCTATCTCGTCGTAACTTGTCACGAAATCGTGATGCCTTTTCGCTCTGTCCACTTTGGCTGCAACTTGTTGCAAAATCGTGACATTTTTTCGCTTTGACATGCTTTGCTGCTTCCTGTCGTGAAATTGTGACATTTTTCCGCTTTGGGCTGTCTTGCTGCATTTGGCCGCAAAAACGCAACATGTCATGAAATCGCGACATATTTTCCTTTCCGTACACTTTCGCTTTTTTGAGTAGCAAAAATGCAACCTGTCGCGATATCGCAATGTTTTTCGGCTTCGTACCCCTCTACCAGCTTTTCATCATGAAATCATGACGCTTTTCTATTTCGGGCCCCTTTGCTATTTCCTGTCACAAAATCGCGATGATTTTTTGTTTCATACACCTTAGTTGCAACCTTTCGCAAAATCGCGATGCCTTTTCGCTTCATGCCCCTTTGCTGCTTTCTGTCGTAAAATCGCTATGCTTTTCATGCCTTGCCCTGTTTGAATGGTTTGACCCACGATTTTACGACATGTCATGATATCGTGACACTTTTCATTTTCTACCAGCGATCGCATAACACATCATGAAATCGTGACACTTTTCATTTTCTGCCAGTGATCGCGTAACACGTCACGAAATCGTGACACTTTTCATTTTCTGCCAGTGATCGCGCAACACGTCGTGAAATTGTGACACTTTTCATTTTCTTCCAGCGACCGCGCAACACATCACGAAATCATGACACTTTTCATTTTTTGGCAGCGATGGTGCGACATGTCGCGATATCGCGACAATTTTCATCCTTGTGCAATTTTGCCTCTTTTTCTTTTATTTTAGCATCTGGGTCACTAAGATTCCTTTTGAAAGAATGCAAAAAAGATGGGTCCCCAATTTTGGGGTGTGTTGTGGATCAGCCACAACAAATGGCGACTTTGCTATCAAATGCTCTTGAGCATTTTAGTGAGAACTCAACTTGAAACATATACAAACTCGAAAACATGTGTTAGCACATAAGCAATATAAACAAATGCCCAAAGATCAGAAGTACATGAATCATCAAGTATTAGCTCAGTGTGTGCAATGAATTTCTTTCCCTATCGTTTGAAATTGATCCACATTCCATTGTTAGTTTTGCATGAATGCATATATGAGACTGCGAATGATTTGTGTAACCTAATGAATATGCTAGGAGATATTGCTTTTATAAATGGCATAGTCCTTCTTCTAGTATCATGTACAAAAATTCAAGATTGCGAAACCCTCTTAGGATCCACTAATGAATTGTTTTATTATATCCCAAATTTGGTTATGAGTCCCTACTATATTAAACCCATGTGCAAGTGAATGTGAAATCAGAACTTTGGGGAATCATACTCCCAACCTAACCAAGATGGGATTTTAACCCTATTCTTACTATTCTGATTTAGAGTTCATTACCTCACTTTGAGCAAAATAATTTAACCAATTATGGAGAAAATGGTCATGCTAGTCTAACCCTTTAGACAATCAGCAGTCTTGTTTTTTAGACAAGACATGTTGCCATGCATAGGCATACTTAACCCCATAATCCAAAACTTATCTTCATTTCTTTGGACCTTGGGGATGACTACCCATCCTTTGCAGAGGACAAATAGTATGATCCTTCCAATCCAAAATAAATATGATATGGGAAACATTAATTTTTTACTTCTTGGACCTTGGGGATGAATACCCATCCTTGCTAGGGACATGTAGTACGATCCTTCCAATCCAAGCTTTGAATAAAAATGGAAAATATTAATTTATTGCTTAGACCTTGGGGATGACTACCCATCCTTTGCAGAGGACAAGTAGTACGATCCTTCCAATCCAAGATTTATTATGAAATGAGACATAAGAGCTTTGGGGAATCAGATTCTCAACCTAAGCGAGATGAGAATTTATGCCCTATCCTTACTACTCCATGTAGGTCAAATCAAAGCTTTGGGGAATTGTATCCTCAACCTAAGCTCGATGAGGATTTAGCCCTATCCTTACTACTCTGATTTTAGACTTTAAGCTTTATGGAAGTGGTCAAAACCACTGTTTTAAGGATCATGCTGCATAATAGGATAGACATGAAATACTTCTTTCGCCCAACCTTTTCTTCCAAGCACGGTTTTGATCATTTTGCTCAAGATCCTTTTTAATGTGTATAAAATGTGCTTGGTTCTAGATATCTCAAGACTTAGTTTCCAACCTTAGGATCTTCTTCTTATTTATGTGATAGCATAACCTTAAGAGGATTTGACACAATTTAATGATTTGTATTTGAAATGCATATGCAACTAAGATGGCATGTATGTGCAAAGTGAGATGTAATATGAATGCATTGCCTTTTGAAATGCAGATGAAATATTGCCATATAAAACTAACTACTTCATGCATCACAAGTTTCAAACGATATTATTAAATTGTTTGTATTTCTTGCGGAGCTTTCTACCACATAATTCCAATGTTCCATATTTCCCCGATCTAGAACATAAGTTAGCATCTCAAGGCAATTTTTATTTTTTATTTTTTATTTTTTATAGACAAACAAAACATGTCAAATCACACAACTTTAAATTAAAATTTATTCAATCCAAAACCAAACTGCAATCCCAAAAATGAAAATTTGAAAACACAAACCAAAAACCAAAAACCAAAATCTATATACAAATGTACACTATAATACAAGATGATGCAAAGCTTGGCTTATCACTTTCCTAGATCCCAAACATGGTTAGAACATTTCAACAAAAATATAACATGATATGCATGCCAAATGTTGTGGGAATCCAAAAAAAACAAGACAAGACCAAACAATGCAACAAATTTTCCCTTGCCATGCTCACCATACCAATTTGATTTAGTTCCAATAATACTCCCATAGGTGAGCATTAAATTACTAGAATGATTAGACAATAAATAATTTTCAATTTTATCATGTCTATTCTTTAAAATGTAAATTTCATAATTCCTTTCTTGATTTAGAATTAGGCTATCCTTTTCAAATATGCAATTTTGTAAGTAGGAGCCTATTTCTACAAATTTCAAAGCCACATCATTTTCCAAATTTGTAGGCCAATCAAATCTATGCAGCAATTTACAAGCATCTAGGATATTTACTAAATTAGGATCATTAAAAGTTTTTATCCTAGATACAATTAGTAATTGTTGATGAATTTGGTTTAACAATTCAAGTGCATCAACTTCTTTTCCATTCATTAAAACAATGTTATTAAAGGTGTGATTAAAAATTATATCTTGTTTTTCATTTACCTTTAATGACATTTCAACATTCAAATTCAAAACATGGTCATCCTTTTCAATGTCAAGTAATCTGCTTTGATGATCACTTATTTGAGTTGCTTCCAATTGATCCATATCTTTGTCATTTGGTTCTAATTCTTTGTTCACTATCCATGGTATCTCTTCATGTGAGGCCTCAAGGTCATCATGCAAACTTGCATCCACACTTTCAATGAATTTATATTCAACATGATCAAAATTTGTCACCTTTTCAAATCTAGTGAATATGAGATCTTCGTATGATGTATAAGGTTCAACATCCTTCATATCAAGTGAAATATGAGTTTCATCTATAGAGATGTGAGAAAAGAATGCACCATCATATCTCCACCAACCATTGTAAAAATCGTCATCCAAATCCATAGAATGAAATTCCATGATTTTTGTGACATGATCTCTTGATTCATTCAAAAATTATTTTTCTTCTTTGTCCTTGGTAATAGAATCATCATGATATTTCAAAATTTTATGAGATTTGAAACTTTCTTCCAAAACATCCTCAAATTGTACAGGAGTTGTAAAGTCTTCCTTTGAGTAGGCAATTATGTTGTCCTGTATATCAATGGGCACACAAGTTTCCTTAGTAGTTTTGGAATGAGTAAAATCTTCCCACTTCTTCCAAGCATCATAATAATCATCTTTCAAAATCAAGTGGTGATGTTCAACTATTTCTTCAACATCTTCCAAATCCTCAATGTGTTTCTCATCAAATTCATCTTCACCTTCCTTAGATGGTTCAATTATTTCCAAAAGTGGGCTATTTCTTGAATTCAAATTTATAAGGCTATCATTGTCCAAATTAGCAACCCATGATATAGTTTTATCACAATTTGAAGGGTGAAGAATTTCTTGATCCTTAATTTTACACATCTCATCAATAGTATCTTCCAAGAACAAGTGGTGAGACTCTATCATGTCTTCAAATTCATTTATTGGTTTTCTCCCCATTTTACTTTCAACCACTTCATTTAATTCCATGGCAGGTTCCATCTTATCACATATATCAAACATTGTTGAATTTAGAACCCCTTCATCTAGATAATCATGTATCTCTACATGATCCTCACTAGTGGATGTTGTCTTAACAATTTGCACCTCCTCGTGGACTACATCTAAGGTGGTTGTAAGATTTGGATATTCAAATTCATCCCCTTGATCATTCACCTTAGGTATCATTGGAGTGGAGGGTGCTATGTTTGATGGTTGGTGTAGGTTTGCATCAAAAGAACAATTTCTCATGTGAACACGTTGTGCCTTTTCTTCTTCAAGACCTTGTCGTTCTATCTCTTCTAAGACCTCATGGATTTTCTCTAGGGACAAACCACTCAGCTTTTCCTTAATGAGTGAAGAAAGTGTGGGGTGTATGGCTCCTAGGTATACTTCCATGGCTTCCTCTTCCAATGTGTTAAGGTTTTCCCACATCTGGGAGTGCAACTCACGAAATCTTCCATTAAATTGACTCAAGGATTCATTGGGCTCCTTACATATGGAGGAAAATTGATTTTTCAGGATTTCGAAGTCAACCTGATTACAAAAATGGTAAAGATAAGCTGCTTCTAGTTGTATCCAAGAAGTCCTAACCTCCATAGGTAGTTGGCTATACCAAAAGAATGGTCTATCATCCAAAATGTATGCAAATAACTTACAAGCTACCTCCTCATAAAAAATTTGGAATTTACATAATGTATCCTTGTAGACATGCAGTTTTTGTAAATATCCTAGTGGCACCTCTTGATTAAAACACCATAAAAAATCCAATAACATTTTAGGAATTTGATAGGGTACCACAGGTATAGATAAACCCTCATAATGATCCTCTATCATTGATACCATTCTTTCTCTAAGAGACATTATTTCAGCTCTCAGGGATACCATTTGCTCCTCAAGTGTTGTCATTAGTGAAACTTAAAATGTAATTTTAGAACCAAATTTGTTGAATATTCAACCTGCAATAAAAAATAAAAATCAAGTTAGCATCAACTAAGAGATGTACTTATTAAAATCAAATGTCAAGTAATTGCATGACACCAAAATTTTCAAAATTAAATCAAATCACATATTTCTGTATGAACAATCAGAAAAGTGTTAAAATAATATACAACATACCTGAATTGCTTAAAATAGAACAAGTAAATAAATTCAGGCCGTACTTTTACAGTCTACTGAGTGTTAGAGGACTAAAGCATAAAAAAATTTAAATTTAAATAACACTAAAATAAAACCGTTCAGCCCTCCTAGCACCAATCTGTTGAGTGGTGTTAGAGGCCGAAGATGCTAATCCAATGGACTCGAAATATTTAGCAATGTAAAGCTCTTAAATAATTATAAACCCGTAGCATCTAAAATCATGATAAAATAAACCTTTCATGCCCTCCTTCTAGCGCTAATCTGTTGAGTGGTATTTTCACCCGATTGTGAAAACACACTCTCCGATAGGATTTGGGTTCTAAATCCTCTGCTTGCAAAGAAATTAAACGAGTAACTTCTCCAAGGTTTCTGTTATGCTAGCTCTTTGCATACCAATGATGCTATTTAATTTAAATGCTAGGAATACCTTAGGGTTACAAGTGGATATTAACAAGGGGCACTGTGGTTTATTTCAATTTGAATTTGCAATGGACTCAAAGTGAATAAATCTAAGAAATAAATATATTTTGATCTTGAGATTTGAGTCGATTTTCAGTTATTTATTTGAATGACAATAATTAAAATGCAGAAAATAAAACAAGGGTTTGAAAATAAAATAAATGCAAATGAAAATGAAACTAAACTATGTCCAGAGTGCGACCATCCTGATTGACAAAATCGAAGATAATGAGGTTTTTGCATGCAACCTAACCTATTGAACCTGCAAATTTGCACAATCCAAATAAGCTAGGTGCGGGTTTCTGGGGTTTTTACTATAATTTCAGACTTAGACATTCGCATGAAGCAACCAAGAACACTTGCATTAAACTCCACCTAAAAGCCTAGAAATCTAAAAGGGAAATGTAAGACATTAAATCATGCATACAGAAATGACTCCTTATTTCTCATCAATGAGATGCCAACTCTCTATATTTTTGTATTAAAATGGTATATCAGTTGCAATTACAGAATGTTCCAGGTATAACAATTCCAGAACAAATGAAGGAAATTGCTCCAAGTGTAGGCCCAGAATGGCTTGCAGCCCTTATCTCTGTAACTCTGCTAGCAGCAATTTCCAACCCCTATGCCAATTTGTTCCTCTATGTTTTATACTTGCTATTGAATTGATTCCCCTTCCACGATGGTTCGTTTCATCTTCCAGTGGCTGCTCGTTTCACCTTTCTTTGACTACGTGTGTTTTGGCTTTATGCTCGACATTGAGACGTTTGATCTTCTTTGTAACACTTTTGCAGCTTGTACGCCACATGTCCCACACTTTTCTGCATGTTCTATAATGGTCCCATGAAAATCATGACAAAAAATAGCATGTAACTCTGTTCCTCTGCCTACACAGCGAAAACGCGACATGTCGCAATATTGTGACATTTTTTTTTCAATAGTCTTTCTGTCTTCATGCATAGCGAAAACGTGACATGTCACGAAATCGTGACGCTTTTTATCTCCGTACGCCTTCAACCGCAACCTGTCGTGAAATCATGACGTTTTTCCCTTGGTATGCCTTCGGCCGCAACCTGTCATGAAATCGCGATGCTTTTTCATTTCTTTCACTCTGGCAGCTTTCTATCGCGAAATCGTGACACTTTTCTATTTCGTACACTTTGCTATTTTTTTGTCGTGAAATCATGACACTTTTCTCCTTTCGTGTTGTCTGGCTATAATTTTTCATGAAATCGTGACGCCTTTTTGCTCTGTCCACTTTGGCTGTAACTTGTCACAAAATCACGACGTTTTTTCTGCTTCAGCATGCTTTACTACTTCCTGTTGCGAAATCGTGACATTTTTCTGCTTTGGGCTGTCTTGCTGCATTTGGTCGTGAAAACACGACATGTCACGAAATCGTGACATATTTTCCTTTTCGTACACTTTCACTACTTGGAGCCACGAAAACGCTACCTATCGTGATATCGCGACGTTTTTTGGCTTCGTACCCCTTTGCCAGCTTTTCGTCGCAAAATCATGATGCTTTTCTATTTCGGGCCCCTTTGCTGTTTCTTGTCACGAAATCGTGATGATTTTTCTTTCCATACACCTTAGCTGCAACCTGTCATGAAATCACGACGCATTTTCGCTTCATGCCCCTTTGCTGCTTTCTGTCACGAAATCGCTACGCTTTTTGTGCCTTGCCCTGTTTGACTAGTTTGACCCATGATTTTGCGACATGTCGCGATATCGTGACACTTTTCATTTTCTGCCAGCGACCGCGCAACACGTCATGAAATCGTGACACTTTTCATTTTCTGCACAGCGATCGCGTAACACATTGCGAAATCATGACACTTTTCATTTTTTGCCAGTGACCGCGCAACACGTCGTGAAATCGTGACACTTTTCATTTTCTTCCAGCGACCATGCAACACGTCGTGAAATCACAACACTTTTCATTTTTCGACAGTGATGGCGCGACATGTCGCGATATCGTGACAATTTTCATCCTTGTGCAATTTTGCCCCTTTTTCTTGAATTTTAGCATCTAGGTCACTGAGATTCCTTTTGAAAGCATGCAAAAAATATGGGTCCCCAATTTTGGGGTGTGTTGTGGATCAGCCACAACAGATATTTTCTCCCTGTGCATTGAACCCAATTAGATCACCAGATCTTTCCTTATGATGTCTTCATGTCATTGTCAATCCACAATGGATATCTGAGCTTCCATTGTAGAATAGTTCACTTATCTCCTTCGGGCGATGGTGGCTAGTGGTGCAGCTCTGGTGCCACCTCCGTTGGTACAGAGTTGTAAAAAATAGAAAAAACAAACTGTTACCTCACAGTTATATTGGTGATGTGCCTTGTCTACCACCTCTTATGACTAGAATCAACTTTCCTGTAAATCACACAACGATCTGTTCTAGCATGTCTACTAATCGGGTTTGCAAATCATCAAAATAATCCATGTCTACATCGATAAATTTTCACACAACCTCAATGATGATACCAAAATGAGATAATAAATTTTCAATCTGCTTCCTTCTGTGATCTCCTTCTCATTATCTCCGATGATTTTCAAGGACGTAATGCACAAGTTGAATTACTGCTCAATTTTAGTCCCACATTCGATGTGCGAGGATCATTTGAGGGGTATAAAAGAAGAATTATGTAAATATTTTAGTGACTACCTCTTGGTAGTCCACCTAGCTATGCTTAATTTTGCTTCTTTCTCCACATCACATCATACCTTGTCATCGTCCACCTAGGATCCTTCCACCTATCGTCCAGGTCACCAGTGTTGTAGTGACATGTCATAGGTCTGTGACACCATGTTTAGACCTCCCATCATAGGTTCAATTAGGATATCTATCGTAATGTTTAGTTCTATCTAGGTCTCATGTCAGCTAGCCTAGGGTTTGACTCCCGTCAGGTCTTGTATCCCGAGTGGAGTCAGGTTTCATATGGTTTGGTCACCCTCCATCATGTCAAGTCAAGGTTGTAAACCAGTCCTTTAGGTCACACCCTCCCAGCTTGTTGAAGCCTCATGTCGTAGACAACCTTGGACAATGCCCTGGATTTGATAATTATAAAAATTAAATAGTGACAATAACAACACTCATCATTTTTGGTGTAGTTTTTAGGGAACATATGTGTTGTTAGTAGGTAATACAATCAAACCAATTATCATATTGTAAGTTGTGAACTTTGGAGTGAAAATCTTGAAAACAACAACTTGCATGAGAAATAGTTGCAAAAACTAAAAATTACTTTTCAAAAAAATTAGAAAACAAGCATGAATAAATAGGTTAAGGGATGAGCAAGGAATATTTATCAAGTCTAACTCTTTTCCTACCATAGAGAGGAAATATTCATGCTTAGGGGTTAATTACCTGTGTTTGATATCCCTTATAGAATCAAAAGAGAACCATCACCTTCATCATTGAGAAGTATAGGATCTCTTGAACAAGAAAGCTTAGAGGAACCATTTGATATTACTCATCCACTTGCTCATTTTGTATTCATACCATTAGGAAAATTTAGATAAATTTATACCAAGTGTTGGAATGATATCATGGCAGATATGCAAAATCAATATATGGACAATATTATCCATAATCAAGCAAATAATATTCCTCCTTATAAAAAATTTTGAATATACCATTCAATTGAATCCTACATATAATTATTCTATGAAAACAATCTCACCTTTAGTGCTTTCAACCTTCAGGGGGGTTGTATCTTAAAATCCTGATCAATCCTTGTTTGAGTTTAAGGTTGTATGTTAAACTTATGATTATATAAACGACAACCAAAAGCTTAAAGTGTTTTCTTCTACACTCAAAGATGCAACCTTATGTTGGTTTATGAGTCTATAACCCGAATCAATCTGAGATTGGAAACAAATGGAGATAAATTCTTGGATAGATACCAAGAGTACTACTGGGTAAGAAATAGAAAATATGAATTATTCTAAATCAAATAAGAAGAGGATGAAAATTTGGAAGATTATCTTGATAGGTTTGCTTTTATACAAAAGAGGTGTGGGTCTGTAGAGTCAAAAATATGTAAGGCCATATTTTTTAGAGGATTACAAGATGATTCTAGGGAAGTATTGGATTTAATGGGTAAGGGAGATGTGAGCACCTTTTACATTGATGAGATTTTGGAATTATGCAGATATTACTCCTGCACAAGACAAAGAAGAAGAAATCAGAGTACTAATAGCAATGAGATGAAAGAGCTAATAGAGGAAATTATCAACATGAAAATTGATATTCTTGTGTAATTAAATACCACATTAGGGGAGAGGAATTAAAAATCCAACTTTACACCACCCATAGCTATCTACTACCCAATGTGCAAAAATAAGAATGCTCTACAATAGTATCCCTTGAAAAAAACCTCTATCTTGGAAACACAGGCTAAAGAACTCAATTTCATTGGGCAAGAACAAGGCAAGATTTTTTGCAATCCCAAATGCCCCACATTTTCCCATAAATTGGGGATAGAATCCTTGGAATATGCCATGGGTTTATTTAGAACCACCCCAACATTATCATAATCATCATGTTTGGACATCTCCTCAATACTGGTCACAATTTGGATGGATGAATCCACCATAGATGCAAATCCAACCTTATGGACAAAGCTGGGGACACCAATTTCCATCATACTAAAGGAAACAAAGATATCAAGGATAAATGCAAAATTTGTTGCCTAGTCCTACTCAAAAAATTTCTCAAGGGAGATCCCACCAACAAAAACCATAAAAGTTAAAGCAACCACCACTTATGACCCAACCTATGGTCAATCCTAATAATATAAGGTAGGTAGTCCTTGTCTATGTAGCTAAATCTGATGAAAATACTGTAGTAAATGTTATTGATTATAGCAACATCCAACTGCACTCAGGAAAGACATTACTTGAGCCTATTCCAATGACTATTGAAGAAATAATAAATGAGAAACAATAATATTTTAGTCCAAAAACATAGAAATCAACCCTGAATAAAGGAGAAGAAAAAACAAAAAATCTGCACAGAAAATTTGCCTTCTTTAGAGAACATACCATATCCAAAAATGTTTAAAAGTTTTGAAAATACTCTAGAACCACACCTAGTAAAAGAACTCAAAAAGTTGACTATTTCACTTCCTTTTTTGGAAGCAATCAAGGATGTGCCTCTGATCAACAAAACTATTCAGGATTTGTGCATAAAAATATCAAGCAAAAAAAATATATATATTTTCCTAAAACTATGTCCACCAAAGTATAGTGACTCATGAAGTCTAGTTGTCACCATAAATATAGGTTTAATTTAAATTTATAATGTCTTGGTTGATTTAGTAGAAGGTATTAATGTGATCACCAAAGATACAATGCAAAAATTATAGTTAAAGAACCACACCTAGTAAAAGAACTAAAAAAGTTGACTATTTCACTTCCTTTTTTGGAAGCAATCAAGGATGTGCCTCTGATCAACAAAACTATTCAGGATTTGTGCATAAAAATATCAAGCAAATATATATATATATTTTCCTAAAACTATGTCCACCAAAGTATAGTGACTCATGAAGTCTAGTTGTCACCATAAATATAGGTTTAATTTAAATTTATAATGTCTTGGTTGATTTAGTAGAAGGTATTAATGTGATCACCAAAGATACAATGCAAAAATTATAGTTAAATAATCTGCATCCTACATCTATTATTTTGGAAATGGTTGACAGGTCTGTTGCCAAACCAGAAGGTATTATTGAGTATATTCCCATAATAGTTTCCTCATTGGAATACCCTACTAATTTTTTGGTATTGTAGCCTTGCAATTTTTTAAATGGTTATCTCATTATATTAGGTAGGCCTTGGCTTGCTACTATAGTTGTTTTCATAGACTATAGATCAGGAGAGATGACTATTTCTAATGGCATTGATCTAAAAAATATTTCTTTGTATCCACCTATAGAACATTCAATAAAATTTTTAGGTCGGTTATGGTATCCTAATTTTTATTAAGAATAGGAAGAAATTGTTTCCACACTAGCCATAGTGGTAGTAAAAGAACACATTGAAGAGATAAATTCACATGAAAGAGAGATTTTTGAAAATGAAACTATCCTAGTGGATACATTGCATGAATAAGGACTTGAAGATGAACCCATCACTGTAATAATAAAGGTAAGATATATTAAAACCTATCATCCATTCCATTATAGGAAAGCCCTTTCACACTACCACATGGATGACATCATCACCTTATTTCCTCTTTCCATTACCTTATGCAAGAGTTGATTCCATCAGGGATTACTATTGATAGTGAGACAAGAATTTTTTATTCTCTTCAACCACACCACTATCCACTGAAATATCTAGTCAACAAATACAATAAATTTAACTATGTGCACCTAGGGACAAAACAAATTGAAATATAGTTAGGTAAATTCCTAAACATTAACAACTAGCTGACTGATGAACAAGAAGCAAATTTTTTTGTTGTCTTAAAACAACACGTTAAAGTCTTTGCTTGGGAATATAAGGATATGTCAGGAATTCATCCTAATTTACACACTCATAGGATATATACTAAAGATGTCAAACATGTGAGGAAGCCCCAAATATGATTAAATCCTACTCTAAAAGACATTGTTAAGGAATAAATAGAAAAACTCTTAGAGGTTGGATTCATATATCTAATTTCTGATAGCTGATGGGTCTCTCCATTGGTTGTCATACCAAAGAAGAATGAAAAAATGAGAGTGTGTGTAGACTACTGAGAGTTGGACAAAGTCACACAGAGATAATTTTCCATTACAATTCATAGATCAGGTTTTAGATACACTCATAGGAAAGAATCATTTTTTCTTCCTTGATGGTTTCAACTTGTATAACTAGATATAGGTTGCATATAAATACCAGGATAAAATAAACTTCACTTGCCCATGGGGAATATTTGATTATAGGGTATTACATTTTGGTCTATGGAATGCCCCAAAAACTTTCCAGTGAGCTGTTTTGGCCATTTTTTTTTATTTAACCACTAAAAATGTAGAAATTTACATGGATGGTTTTACAGTTTGTGGAGAAACCTTTGACTTTATTTTGTAACATTGTGATAAGATTTTAACTCGTTGTGAAACTTACCATCTATCCTTTAATATTGATAAATACTTTATGATGATGGAGGAAGGTATTGTCCTTGGTAACCACATATCTTCTAATGGGATCAAGGTTGATCCTAAGAAGGTTAAAAATCAACAAGAACCTTCATCCTCCCAAAACCCAAACCGATGTTAGGAGTTTCTTAGGATATATTGGCTTTTATTGTAGATTCATTTTGAATTTTAGTACAATAGCAAATCCTATATTTGCATTATTGGCCAAAGATTCTAAATTTAACTAGACTAAAAAATACCAAGAATATTTTGATGCTTTGAAAGAATAGTTAACCACTCCACCTGTGTTACAAGGTCCTAATTGGGGTTTATCATTTTATATTCAAATTTATTCTTCCAATACTACAATTGGAACAACATTAGGGAAGATAGAATATGGGGAACATTATGCCATCTACTACATAAGTAAAAATATTACGATAGTAGAAAATAATTACACTACTACTAAAAAGGAATTTTTAGTAGTAGTGTATGCCATCAAAAAATTATGTCACTATATCATAGGTTATCAAGTATTCATCCATACTGATCATTCATCCATCAAATACTTGATGAACAAAACCATGGTTAGTGTAAGTATCATTCACTGGTTATTACTATTACAAGAGTTTGATATTACAGTAGTAAATAAACTAGGGAAAGCAAATGTAGTAGCAAATTTTCTATCAAGGCTGAATAACACAAGAGTAGAGGAATTATTTGAAGATACTTCTCTAGATGAAAAACTAATTTCTATATCAGTACAATCATCTTGGTTTGCAGATACAACTAACTTTTTGGTAACATGGAAAATTCTTTTCCATTTCACTACCAAAAAAAAAAAGCAATTGGTAAGACAAAGTTCATCTTTCAAATGGATAAACGGTCTACTTTTCAAGTGTGGTCTTGACCATATTTTATGTAAATGCATTTGAAAGGATGAGGTGTATGATATCCTCTATGATTTTCATGATGAACCATTAGGAGGACATTATTCAGTAAAAAGCACAATTCAAAATATTTTAGGCACTAGTTATTATTGGCCCTCTCTTCATTATATATAAAAAGATAAATTCACCATTCTGATGCATGTTAAAGAATGGGAAAACCCACACACATAAACAAAATTCCTCTACAACCTTAAATGGTTTTAGAACCACTTAAGGAATGGGGGTTAGATTTTATGGAACCTATTGACCCACCATCTCAAAGAAAGGTGCATATATTGGTATGCACTGATTATGTGACTAAGTGGGTTGAGATGCATGTCTTTGAGCATGCTCGTGAAGAGAAGGTTGTTTATTTCCTTTACACTAAAATTTTTCAAATATTTGAAGCTCCACAATCTATCATCATAGATCATGGACCCTATTGAGTGAAAATTATGCCCAATTGCAAAGTTTTCACCATAGTATTTTGGAACAAAACCCTCTCTTGCAAAGAAGTTACAACAACGTTTCCAAGGTTACTTTTACCTTAAAATCATGCACATGTGTATATAAAAGTAAATAAATGAATTACCAAGTGCTAGAACACCTTAGTGGTTTGTAAGTGATTGTAAACAAGGGGCCTATGATATGATTAATTTGTGATTGCCTTACTTGAATCATTTGAATGCATTGAAATGCAAGTGATATTTTTCTTATCTTTGCTTAATATGATCTACCCTAAATCCCTCTTAGTGTGTTAATTTTACCTTCATATTAGAGTTGCAAAGGCTATTAATTTTATCTTCTTATGCAAATGAAATCTTGTGCAGAAAATAGAACATAACTGATCTAAACAAAAAGGAAAACTGTAATGTTAATGCAAAAAACCTAGCATAATGCTACCCTGCATAGCAAAACTAGAGATAGTGAGAAATTTCAAAAGGGTAACCCGACTTAATAAAACCTGAAAAAGTATAATTTGAGTTAAATAAAGTGCATAACCTCTAAGGAACATAAATGGTACCTACACCCCATAGATATTCATGTAGTAAAACCCTTTTACAGTATTAAACACAATATAGAAATCCAGGAAAGTGTAGAGAAAGATAGACAATAAAATAATATCCTCTAAAATTATCTCCTCCAGTATTGCTCAGATGATGAACCCTCAATCGGCCAACACTTCATTGCTCCTAAAAGGCACTCCAATTTGCTCTCCGATTCGATAGGGCTTCGCTACAAGAAAAGCTCTCCAAGTGTCAAAAAGCTCTCCTCGATTGTATCTCTACAAAAGGTCTCCCAAAAGCTCTCTCATTCCCTTGGTGCTCTTAGGTTTGCACCTTATAATGTCTTTGAAGCCCTAGGTCAATGTCCAACCCTAGGACTGAATTTTGCATGCACACTAGATGTTAGCATGAGAAGTTTTATCTTTTTCTGTGTTTGAAGGCCAGTTAAACTGATGTCTAAACCTGGACTTGAGTCTCTCATGTAGACTGGCTATGAGGAGGAATGCAAAGTTATCCCCGCTCGACTTTATTGCATGCAAACTACCACTTCCACCCGAGATTAGGCTAGTTTGATGGCAAGTTGCTATTTAGGGCTTAGCCGCTATCGTCTACAGTGGCTAGGGCTGGCCGCTCTGAGCTTCAGTGGCTAGAATCTAGCCACTCTGGTTCATAGCGGCCAGGCTTGGATGGGCTAAAACTACCCCAAAATGAGTGGTGAAAACCACTTTTGGCACTTGGAAGGTCCCAAGGTTTAGTCACATGGTCTATGAATGCCCACATGAGTAGTTCTCCTAAACATGACATGTTTTAGGTGTCTACAGATGCCCCTTTTTGGGATGCGCTATGTGGAAAAGACACAACGTGGAGCAAAAATGTAGACTGCTATGTTTGTAGGGTGTATGATGATCATTGGTCTGATCAATGCTGGATGGCCCAGCCATGCAAGATGGCGTGCATCCCTGAATCATTGCTTCAACCTGATTGAAGGCTTAATTATGCAAGAAGATTGCACATGTTTACTTGCACTCATTCCTCAAATGCAATCGGGTAGCTTATGTCACTACAATAGAACCGACCAGAGGAGAGCTACAAATTGGCATGTTGTATTTGCTTATGAACCCAACAAATGAGGGGAAGTTCTGTGATAGTTGCTTGCAATGATTCATAGGATGAATGCGATCTTGATATGATTGAGTGATCTTTGGTTGACTTTGATTATGATTGTTTGAATATTTGAACTACCCCCTCACACAACGAATTGATGAGGGAAGGGCAATGAATGAAGCGACAAGCCGCTTGACCAATATGACTGGTTTGGCTCCTTTCTAGTGTTTGTCTTTTTTAATGGGCAATCCCCCATCCAAGTGTGACTTCACTATTTATGATGATCATTCATCCCTATCCTGGGGAGCGGTCCGGCCATAAATAGCCTTCTTAGGGAGTTAGGATGAGCGATTCTATTTAGGCTTGTGGTGAATCACTTGGCTTAGTGTTGTAATGTCATAAAGGAATTAAGATGATTCCATCGCACCCGTGGAGCAGTCCGACCATCTTGGTCTTCTTTGGGATTGAGGGGGTACATCACCATTCCAAAATGATTAATTTACCCCAAGTAGCCCTATGGTAACTCACTCATCTCACCGAATTGCATGGAGTGCAAATCGCTGCAACCGTCGAGTTGATAGAGTAAGTAACTGGATACGAGGCTTACTTGAGATTTTGTTTTTATGTGATTTTTTTGTTATTTTGATCATTATGATGTTTATGAATCATCAAAATGTGCTTATTTGATTTTTTTGCTATTCCTATTGGAAGGAATTTTCTTGTATTTGTCTGTGTTGCTAGTCGTTGTCAGATCCAATGACCCCCAAATGCCTGTTTGTGGTCGCTCTCGACCTAAGTGGCCAAGAAGTGTGGGCTGCTGATGATAGTAATGGTCGAGGCATAACTTGGGAAATATAAAAGCAACCTAGGGTTTTGAATTTTCACTTTCTCTAGCTATCAATTTGCTTTTCTGAGATCTGGAGTGAAAGTGACTTCTTACGACTTGGAGAGCTCATCGATGAGGACCATGGCTGCGTGAGGTGGGGCATCTACGAGTGGAGGAGCAGAGCTTCTCGGGTACTCTTTGAAACCCTAACCCTGCTCATTTTTTAGTAAAAATGAACCACACTAAGTAATCGGTGAACGAACCTCATTAAACTTGTCGACAATGAACCAAACCTGTAGATAGGCTTAGTTTAGGATTTGTTTTGGTGGGCTTGCCCCCTTTTTGTTTTTTTTGTAATTTTTTTGGATGTTTTTGGCCTAGGGCATACATGTTTGTCATGTCGCCCATCGACCGCTACTCCATAGAGCGACCATTTTGGCCCATGGCTTGGCCGCTATCGATGGCAGTAGCTGGTTCAAAACTCAACGGTCAAAATTTTGACCATTGGGATTTGGCCACTTCCAACCTCAGCGATCAATTTTTGGTCATTGTAGATGAAAGCGACCAGGAACCTTAGGCAATTTTTTGATTTTTTTGTATTTTGAGATGATTAATTGATTTTTTTGAATTTTTGAGTTGCTTTTCTAAAATTTGTTGCATGATTAGGTGTGTTTATTCTTGTTTCACTTAGACTTAGGATAGTCTATCATTATTTGCACCATTTTACATGTTTTATTGCATTTTATGCCTTAGATGCATTATAGTTATACCTTGATTTTTGTCCTTAGATTCTTTTTGCTCGGGCTCGGGACCCGAAGCTCTTGCTTGACCTCCTACCATGTATGGTTGATACAGACTGGGCATGGTTTAATGCCCATGGATTACAGTATGTGACTAGGCTACCCCAGATTATGTCAGATCAGGCCTACCTCATGGCCCTGGCTCATCGATGGGATCCCAAGACTAATACCTTCCACCTTCCTACCGGTGAGATGACTATCACACCAGAGGATGTATACAAGATTTTTTGGATTCCTTTTGATGGAGTGGCCATTATTTCTTCGATCACTAAGGACCGCGAGGTAGTCTTTTCTTGGGTGTTCGGGGGCATGCTGTGGCTACCCTCAAGGACACCAAATCTGGTGGTGTGTCCATTCTATGATGGTACAGGGAGAGGGTCTTTTCTGAGAGGCATGCGGTGTTGTTGATGGTCGTCAACAACATGCTTCTCCTAGACTACTCAGGTTTGAGGTTCCCTTGGAACCTCCTTGTGATGGTTCAAGATTTGGTGGATAGTGAGGACCCTATCATCTATGCATGGGGGAGCACTTTGCTAGTGTAGTGCTATGATGAGTTGTATCGCATCCATCGGTGGGGTCATGCCAGCATCGCTTGTAGCTTGCTTCTATAGATATGGGGATGGGAGCATATCCATGTAGATCATCCCAGAGGGCTTCCCATAGAGATCATAGAGATTGATGATTCGATGTAGTGCTATACCACTAGATGGGCTCGAGAGTGTGAGAAGTGCAAGAGCCACCCTCATGCAGGGGAACTCCCTCATTACATTGCTTCTTTCACTAGGCTGAAGGCCCAAGATATCATATGGTACCCATATCATGACTGCCCAACCTGGGATGATCCAGCCAGATTTATAGCTAGGACATGAGTGGTGGATCATTGGCCATAAGGGCATCATCAGAGAGTATTTCTTCTACTCTCACATCCTTCATCAGTATGGATTGTAGTAGGATGTGCCTCTTTCCCAGTCCTATATAGGCGCATCGTAGTAGAGAGAGACCTTCATCCACCCCACATCATAGAGCTTACCGATGATGAGGATGCCCCAACAGTTGATGTAGGTGTTTATGGGGGAGTCACAGATGCTTTCACATAGTGGTGGGGGGATCGATTGTGGCATGGTGATGGTAGCCTAGGCCACGAGGATGATGATGATGATGGAGGCACAGATCCAGCAGGGTGAGCTAGGACTGAGGGATGGGGCCAGCCGACAGAGCAAGTGGTAGCAGAGGAGCAGGAGGCTCCTAAGGAGGAGGAGGAGTTGGATCCCGAGGAGAGAGATTCTCCTCTTAGGATGTAGCTACATGAGGTAGAGGTCGAGCTCTAGTCGACCAAGATCTAGGTACAATGGTGAGATGCCACCATATCACAATGAGATGCTACTATAGCATAGCTCATGACATAGATACATGTATTGTAGTCTACTATCAAGAGTGGTGCTACCAGGATGTAGGTTGTGGTTGTTCCTTCTATAGAGGTCGAGCTCTAGTCAGCCAAGATCTAGGTATAGGAGCGAGATGCCACTATAGCATAGCTCATGGCATAGATACAGGCTTTGTAGGCTGCTACCGAGAGTGCTGCTATTGGGATGCAGATTGTTGCTGCTCCTCCTATACCATAGGGCCCTACAAGGGTGGATCTAGGGGTAGAGACTAGGCATCTACAAGGCTTTTTGGATGAGTGTGATGCATAGATCTCTGATGATGTAGCCTACATTGCCACTCTCCTATGGTAGATCAGGAGGCTAGGAGCCATTCCTAGGGAGAGGCCAGGTGCAGGTGGATCACAGGTTAGCAGGTGCTCTACCTCGAGGTAGTCTTCAGTTAGGTCGAGCTAGAGGACTCAGGCCCATGCAGAGAGACCAGTGGCTTCACACCATTCTACTCGAGATCCATCCATAGGGGGTGGTGACCCAGGGGGTGCAGGCCCAGTTTGATTCATGATGTACTTTGGCTTTTATTTTTGAGGTCAGCTGACCTACATGACTGTAGCCCATGGGCATTTTGTACATCTATGTACTTGATTCACACATTTATATATGAGATATTTTGGATTATGATTCGTTATGTGTATCATTTATTGCTTATGTTTATGTTTTATTTATGTGATGTGATTATGGTGTTATGATGGGTTGATGTATGTTTTAGATGATAGGTGATATTTATGATGATGTGGATATTTGGATGGATGCTTATGTAGATGCTTATATGATCTGATTATCATGTCATGATGTGATGTATCATGAGTTGACTTAGTGATGGATTTATGATTGTGTGCATAGATGGATTATGATGTATGCATATGTGGATGCTTATGGGGTTTTATGTGTTTTGATTATGGCTATATGATGTGGTGCATATGGATATTGCCTATATGAATTGCTTACCGCTTTATGATGTAATGCATGTGGATGCAATGATTGTGATTTTAGATGTAAATGGATGAGTTATGAACTATGTATTTGTGGATGCAATGTTATTGTTAAATGCATGTTTAATTTTTGCTTTAGTTGTATGCATTCGACTTGTGTTATGTCATGGTAAATGCAATGTGTGTAATGCATTAACTACATGGTTTTTGGTCTAATGTACATGAACCTATATGCTTTAATCATAAGGAATGCATATGATATGAGTTTCACAATCTAATGGGTGACACCACAGAAAGTATATTAGTTATGAATGTAAATAATCACTCTTATCACAAGAATTAATTATTTGATCATCCATATGTGAAATGCAATGGTGTGGAATGTATGTATTTTCTTGATAAGCTTCAGTAATTTAAAAGATTCAAAATAGTCAGTGGTCATGTAAATATCATTTTTGACATCTATCCAGTATCTAACCTACTCTGTTAACACCCTTTAATTCACCAAACCTCATAAAGAAAAATTGATGATGTGATTTGTTGCTATGTAGGAAGTTTTTGAGGTTTTTCCTGAGACTCAAACACTCTAGTTACCCTATCAACAATTGTGTACTGACCATACAAGACTTTTGAAAAGCAAGGCTTTCATCATGGACCTAGATATTCATTATCCCTATGTGTGCAAATGAATATATTTAGATAGAACTCAAGCATTTCCTTCGATGTCAGGCGGGATTCTTTCAGCCCATTGCTAAGATCGGGGATCCTCAATTGTTCATCTGATCCTATGTTGGACTTAGTTGGACTATACCACTAGGCAGTATTGGGTTACCCAAAGCTAGCTCATCCACATGCAAACATTGGTCTACACAAATGCAAGATGCTATTGTGATAGACATATCATCATGCGTAAGGACACCACCATTGCCAAGTTGGTTGTACACCAAACTTGTAATGGGGATCACCTTTCGGTTTGTACAATGCTGAGAATTCTAGGGATTCAAGCTCCATTCCCTTATTTTCTTCATTTTATTTGGGATACTTGCTCATGCTTAGTGATGAAAATCACTATTTATTTTTGATTGATTTGTTTTTCTCTTGAGCAAGGGATCTATGTAGAGATGATAATCACTTGTTTGTTTTGCTTTTGACTTTTGCTTGACTCTGGGATTTTGCTTATTTTAATGAAAGCAAGGGATTTATGTAGTGATGATAATCACTTGTTTTTTTTTTTAACTTTTTCTTGACTCTAGGATTTTGCTTATTTTAATGAAAGCAAGGGATTTAACTAGGTAGGGTGGAACTTGTCCTTTTGCCAATTCTCAACACCTTTGAACCGGTCACATAGGGGGATAAGCAAGGAAGACCCTTTTTGCTTAAGGTAACCTAGACCACTTTTGCAACTTTTATCTTTCCCTTGTACCAACTAGGATTTTAGTGTTTTTAATTAGTGATGGGATTCTAAAGTATGCTAGGCACTATCACCACTAGACCTCACCCTCTACTAATCAATATGGCTTTCCACAAAAGCTTGCTAAGACCACTAGATATGGTTGAATGACCAGAAAACCTTAGCCTATTCCTTATAGCAACAAGAAGCGGTTGTGTTGAAAAACACAGTTACACACATGGATGAATGGGTGAAGATGGATTTGAGTATGTGTGGTTGTGATACAAACTGTGGCATCATTTGCAAGATTGTGATCATAACCTATCATAATGCAAATGCAATGGATGGGGATGTTCAATGCAATGCAACTATATGGATGCAAGTGTAAGATGCAAATGTTTTTGTATTTTTGATTTTTGCATTGTTTTTGTATTTTTGATTATTTTGACCAAAGGGCTTATTGTGCCTTTGGGGCTTTTAGGGTTTGACCAAGTGGCAAGAAGATACCCTTGGAGCATTTTGATTGAATTTGACCAAGCGGCTTGGATACCCTTGGAGCATTTTTTATTGAGGTGACCAAGCGACATGAAGATACCCTTGGAGCATTTTTGATTGATTTTGACCAAGTGACATAAAGATACCCTTGGAGCATTTTTGAATTAGAATCTTGACCAAGCGGTATAAAGATACCCTTGGAGCATTTTTGTTTTTTGAATATTTTATGTTTTTATGATTTGTTTGTAATTTTAATGCTTTGTATTGTTTTTGTACTTTATGACATATTTGAATGTTTTTGTATTTTATGTATAAAATACCTTCAAGTGAATGATATTGAGAGGCTCAGGCTCTTCAAAACCATCCAATGATGTGAGGTGATATGCTCCAAGCCCAACCCTTTCCAAGATTATGTATGGGCCTATCCAATTTACCATAAATTTGTCTCGTAGGTGTGGTGACAGATTTGAGTTTTGTTGGTTTTCTTTGAGCACAAGATCCCCAACTTTGAATTCTCTTAAGTGGACTTTACTATTGTAAGCTCACGCAAGGTGACCCTGATAAACGTGGAGATGCTCCAAGGCATTGAATCGACATTCATCAAGAAGCGTTAATTGATCAAGGTGGCCTTGCCGCACGGTGTCATCATCTATGAAGTCCTTCAATGCTATGTGCAGGGTTGGAATTTCCAACTCTAGGGGCATGATGGCTTCAGTGCCATATACAAGTGAAAATGGTGTTGCCCTAGTGGGCATCCGCACACTAGTCCTGTATGCCCATAATGCAAGAGGTAATTGTAGATGCCAATCCTTATGATTATCTTTCATCATCTTCCTCAAGATGGAGACTATTATTTTGTTTGAGGCTTCTGCTTGCCCATTTGCTTGCGGATAATAGGGTGTTGAAAAATTATGTTGAATATGGTATTTGTTCATCAAAGCATGCACATTTTTGTTCTTGAAAGATGGCCCATTATTCGATATTATTTTTGAAGGGACCCCAAAATGACTTATGATATTGTGGAGTATAAACTCCGTAATCCTTGGTCCAGTTGTCGATGTCAAGGGGATCACTTTGACCCATTTGGTGAAATACTCAATGGCCATTATGATGAACGTGTGTCAGCCTGAGGATGGGGGTGAGATCTTCCCAACTAAGTCTAGTCCCCACTATGAGAAGGGCCATGCTACCTGGATGGGTTGCAAGGCTTGGGATGGCAAGTGTGTGAGGTTTGCATGATGCTGGCATTTAACACATTTCTTGACATACTCGCAATAATATTTTTCCATAGTGGGCCAATAGTAACCCATTCTCAAGATGCGCTTAACGATGGCCATGCCACTAAAGTGACCACCACACGTACCATCGTGAGCCTACGAAATTTCCCAAGGTGCTTCCTACGGCTCAAGGCAATGGAGGAGCATTCCATCATAACCTCGTCTATAAAGGATCTCTCCCAATAAGATGTACCTTGTTGCCTTCTATTTAAATGTTCATATTTCAACATGTGATAGGCCTTGTGGTACCATTCCAAGCTTTAGGAAGTCCTGTAACTGGGAAAGCCAATCCTGATAAGCCACAACTTCTATAGAAAAGATGGCCTGTTCCTCCTGCATTTTGGAGCTTGTGAATACAGATTGAGAAACAACCCTATGGTGAATGGTTGTGCCACACTCCTCAGGACCTTGAGAGATCAATGACCCCCAAGGTGCCATTTGCAAGAAATCTCTAGCTCTGAAGGACCAATCCAGATTTGGTTCGATATTGACCATGTTGACTGATTCTCGATTATCAAAAGCCTCACGTTGTATCACAGAGTGCGAGAGCACTTTAACGTGAATGGTTGTGAAATCCATAGATGGATTTTGAGGGATTAAATATCCCAAGGATGCCATGGTGTCTGTGAATCTATTTGACGTACGAGGGATTGCCTCGATGTCATACCATTCCAGTCGGGCTAGGTAGGTGTCAACAAGTTCCTTGTATGATTTCAGGATTGGGCATCGACATTGGAACAAACCCTTGACTTGATTAACTATGAGCAAGGAGTCACCAAAGATATTCAATATTTTAATGCCCATTGTGGTGGCTTTTTGAAGTCCTAAGATCAGGGTCTCATACTCGGTGTTATTGTTTGTGCAAGGGAAGTCTAGTTTGAATGATAAGGGCAATGGAGCACCCTGTGGTGTGATAAAGATAATATCCTGCTCCGCCCCCTTGCTCGCACTTTGAACCATCGAAGAACAATGCCATGTCTCTTTCTTTCTTAGGTTCTTCGAGTTTTGGTAGATCTGATAATGCAAAGACTGCATCATCGGGCAATTCTATGGTGAGAGGCTTGCTATCCTGAAGAGGTGCCTCTGCTAATTGATCAGCTATGACTTGTCCCTTGATGGACTTTTGGCTTATGAATTCCAGGTCAAATTCTATCAATAGCATGATCCATTTTGCAGTACGTGTATTGTGATAGGTCTTGTTCATCATGTACTGCAAAGGATTTTGTTTGGATATGACGTAGGTCGTATGGCTCAACATGTAGTGTCACAACTTTTTGGTCGCAAAGACCACTGCCAAACACAACTTTTCTACATACGCATATCCTAGCTCGTAACTCACCAAGGTGCGACTGATGTAATATATGGCTTGCTCTTTGTCTTGTGCATTCTTTTGGGCCAACATGGTGCCCAAAGCAAAATCAATAGCCGATATGTATAGTAAAAATGGTACGTCTGGCCTTGGTGGAGCTAATACTGGCGGTGTTGCCAGGTAAGTTTTGATCTCTGCAAAGGCTTGTTGGCATTCTTCATCCCAATGAAAAGGGACTCCTTTGCATAGCAGCCGATTCATGGGTCGACATTTATCTGATAATTGTGCAATGAATCATTTGATGGATGCTACCTTGCCTTGTAGGCTTCTTAACTCCCTAATGTTGGTAGGGGTGGCCATTTCCAATATAGCCTTTACCTTTGCAGGATCGACTTCAATGCCTCACTTAGAAATGATGAACCCCAAGAGCTTACCAGAAGTTACGCCAAACATGCACTTCTTAGGATTCAATCTGACGTTGTGCTCAATGAGGTGATCGAAGACTTTCTTAAGGATTTCAGCATGCTCTTGCCGCAATACAGACTTGGCCAGCAAGTCATCCATGTAGTCCTCTAAGATTTTATGCATATAGTCATGAAATATGTATGTCATGGCCCACTGATATGTGGCACCAATATTTTTAAGGCTGAATGGCATCACCTTGTAATAGAACATTCCCCATGGAGTAATAAAAGTGGTTTTGTGTTGGTCTTCGGGTTTAATTCTGATTTGATTGTAACTAGAAAAACCATCCATTAGGGAGAGCATCTCATGACCTATGGTGGCATCTACAAGAGCATCTATGTTAGGCAATGGGAATGAATCCTTTGGAGTTGCCCCATTCAAGTCTCTGAAGTCTGTACAAATATGGATTCTTCCATCCAGATTTCCCATGGGCACCATGTTTGATACCCATTCAAGATAGTCGATGGGAACGATAAAGATCACATCCAACAATTTTTGCAACTCGTTCTTCACCATCAAAGCGATGGTTGGATGCATTTTCCTCAACTTTTGCTTGACCAGATTCTTCATGGGATCCAATGAAAGGTTGTGTACAACTAACTTTGGATCAAGCCCTGGCATGTCTTTGTAGGTCCAAGAAAAAATATTAGGCCTCTCCTTAAGTAGAGGGATTATAATGGCTTGTTCCTCTAGAGATAGACTTTCTCCGAACTTGAATTTCTTTGGTTGAGTAGGATCATCACTGATGTCCACCTCGAAAGTCACTTCTATAGCCATATGTGACCCATCCTCTAGATGGTGAGGCATGGGTATCAAATGAATGTCATCGGCAGGATTTATAGGTCCTACTGACTCGGGATCCAAACTAGCATGGAATACATCATACACATAGCCTGGTGCAAAATGAAATGGTTGTAACATCTCTTCATTAGGGAAAATATCCCCAAGCTCTATAGGTGAATCAACATGATCCCAATCAATAACATCTATATCAAGATACAATGGTTTAGTAGGATCTACTGGGTTTTGAAGTGGAGTGGTCAAATCAATGGAGATTGTGTTGATGGATGGAATGAAATCTCCAGGACCACATGGGTGAAATCTTGTCTCAGAGGTTTTCCCTCCATACTCATGTTGAGGCTCTAGAGGAAAAGGAATCTCTAGATCTGGCCCATGAGCAGGTCGGATAATAGGATCATTGGGTTCCAAGAGCTCTCTGAATGTAGGTGGAGGGGGATTGATCACATGATAAATGGCATCTAAGTCGATAGGTCTTCCCAAAAACTGCAAGCCAGGGTCTATGGCATGAAGTGCCACTTCTCTTTCTACCAACATGTTGACTTGCCACAAGTGGTGAGGCCCAAGATAATAGTCATCATATTCATAGTCATCATCGCTTATCCAAAAACCATTGGCATTGGTATGTGGCCCTAAGACAAGGGGCACGTGTCTTGACCCCAAGTAGGCCATCTCTATCTCATCCTCATATTCTTCATCACTTATGAAGATGTTATTTGCATTAGTCTCTTACCCCAAGCTATGGGACCACTACCTTGGCCCTAGGTAGGCTCTTTCTATTGAGTCCTCTGACTCATAGCCACTTTCATCCGATATGTATCCACTCTCATTGTGGCTGGACCAGGTAAGGCTTTGTAAATAGTGAGGCCCATGATAGGCTAAGCTTGCATGTACTTCATCATCGCTTGCCACATATCCATTTTCTTCTTGCTCTTCATCCCACAAGATGCAACCTATAGGGGTGGCATCAATTGAGAAGTTTGGATGATAAATCTCTGGTGGTGGTATGTTTACCATGACCACTTGTCTGTTGATCAGATGTCTTGTACTTGGTGGGTGATAAGGAATAAAATTGATGTCTTCTCCTAACCCCAAGATTAATCTATCCAAGGATGCTTCTAGAGAGTCATCTTGACCTCTGATGTGGTAGCCTAACCCAAACTTGTCAGTGGGAAGTTGGTACTGTGGCTCGCATGGCCGCCTACACCCTTGCTCATATATACCAAGACCATAGCCATGCCAATGGTAATGTTCAAAGTAGCTTAGAGAAAACTCGAGATTAGAGAGGTAATAAACATTAATAGTGAATAGTTCATCATTATCCTCTTCTACGTCTGAAGACTTATGGGCGTAGTCCAGGCTAGCATAGATAAAGTTGGTCTGGTTGGGAGGGATTCCAAGTGGAACCACTATTCCCACTGGTGGTCTTAGGTCTTTTGGCCATCCCATGTCTTGTGTAGACTCAATGATGGGTGTGAATGTTATGTTCTACACAAGGTACTCTCCTATCCCTATACTTGCCAAGTGTATTGTCGCATGTGATGTGGATGACCCTACAGATGACACTGGCGAAGCGGGTTCTAGTATTTCCTCGGCTTGATCCTGGAGATATTCTTCTTCCATGGGACTTGGGATTTCTGCAATGGCTATAGTTAGCAATTCCTTGGGATTTTCTTCCTTGATTAAGGGTACCTTTAGCTTTTGATTATCTTTAGGTTTAGACATTGATGGTCTCTTAGAAGCGTCAGTTGTTTTGGGTGCAAGAGGAGGTGTCGATGTGGATGGGTCTTTTCGTACCCCTTTGTCTCTATCATCTAGTTGCATAGTTGGAGATGAAGGTCCTACATATAGGTGGGTGGAAGGAATCACAAAATCTCCTGGAAGATCCACCTGATGGACATATTTGAATGGCTCTTCATCAGCCAGAACTACATAGACTTTGTCATCGTGCACATACTTGACACATTGGTGTAAAATCGAAGGCACACACTTCATATCTCTTATCCAGGGATGTCCTAGGAGGATGTTGTATTGCATGGCCCCTTCCAAGACATGACACATCATAGGGATGGTCTTATACCCCACCTTAATGGGTAGGACTATCATTCCCATAGTAGAGCATAAAGCATCATTGAAAGCTCTTAACATGTAGGCTCCTGGAATGATATTGGATTTGGGGATCTTAAGGTGCCCTATTGCTGTTGTTGTGATGATGTTGATTGATGAACCTATATCGATCAAGACCCACTTAAAAGGTAAATCATTGACTGATGCAACAATGTGCAATGGAGGGTCTAGTAAGGTAGTAGGTACTGTCTTAATCTCATGATCATAAAATCGAATTACAGGTTCTTGGCATTGTTGTACTTGTCCCACAAAATGAGTGAATGCATTCGAATCTTGTGGTTGGAGCTCAATTGATCTCAAAATCTCCATCAAAGTCTCCATGTGCTTTGGGGACTATTGTATGAGCTCATAGATAGATAGCTTGGTCGGAGTCATTTGTAAGTTTTGTTCTAGTCTACTCCGAATAGTTACCATAGGTCGGGTTGGTGGACCTGGAAGGTTTTTTGCCCCTGCCTCTACCTAGGTGTAGTTGGGACATTAATGGGAGCCGTAGGAGGCTGTGGTTGACCATATCATCTACTCCTGGTTGCTATGTTGACAATTTCAACCATCCCAATGCATCCATGGGTAGGTGTATCGATTCGGACCTGATTGACTTGGGCACCTTGCCCTCTAGGGACCTCATGGTTTGGAAGCGGGTTTTTGTATATGCCCATATCTCTGTTATCGAGAGCCAATGGGTTGTCAACTTTAAGTTCTCCCACTTCAATCATATTTTGCACCTGGTTCTTGAAACCAATGCATACTTCAATGTCATGCCCCGATATTCTATGATAAGGGCAAAATTGATCTTCCCTATATCCTTTTGGCTTAGGATGGTTGGGATCTAAAAGAGGTACATCAAGAAATTTGATCTTCCCAACCTCGCTCAACTGGTTGAAAATTGATTGCATTGACTCTGATAGAGGTGTAAAATAGTGAGGTGGCTTGCATTCTCTATTTCACCCATGATTGTTCTTTTGATCATAATTGGATGGTGGGGGCTGTGCTTGATAATTTTGGGGTTGTTGTACAGCCCCATATTTAGGTGCAGCCAATACTACTTGATTAACTGGAGCAGGGTTTGCCTGCTTTTGCTTATATTTGTCATTCTTGCCATTTTTGTTCCACTCCTTCTTGGTTCGGAGCTTGATGGTTCCCTCATCTACTTTTATGTCCTCAATGAGTTTGGCCTATGCCAAGGCTTCCTCAAATGAAGGATATTGTTGAAGTTGTAACAAGAGGGAGATGTGTTTAGAACAACTCTTGGTGAACATGCGGATGATTTCTTCTATGGGGACAGAGAATGATAACTTTACCATGACTTTTCTCCATCTATCCCCATAATCCATTACTGGCTCATCATCATAATGTTTTAAGTTGGCCAGGTCTGAAAGGTTCACCTTCTTCTTAGCACCAAAGGAGAAACATTTTAGGAAAGCGTTTACTAGTTGTTCAAAAGTGGATATGCTGTGCTTGGGAAGCTGGTTGAACCATTGGGTGGCAGCCCCAAAAATGTCATAATGAAAGTTCTCAACATAAGAGCATCATTGTCTTCAAGATGAAAACATGCATTGATGAAATTGGTAACATGCTCTTGTGCATCCTCTTCACCCTTGAATTTTTCTAACCTAGGCATCTCAAAGTGCTTAGGATATGCAGGGCTAGGAACTGATGGGCACAATGGTTGGTTGTGTATTTTACTCAATGTTGGTTGGTTCCCAACCGTATCTTGCTTCTCAAAGGACTTCATATTTTCAGTGAGTGCCTGGAATGCCTTTGAGGCGAGGAGTTCCTCTTCTTGTAGGCCTACTCATGATGGTAATGGAGGTAACCCTTTATCCACTTGACTTGTTCTATTCTCTTCCCTCCTATGAGGGGATTCAGGATGTGTCTGATCCTGATTTACCATGTTTACCCTTTCCCCACTAGTTTGATTTTGTTCATGATTTGAGTGGTGGTTTCATTGTGGGCTGTCTTCTTGCCTAGTGCACCCTTCTTTTGGTGAGTCAACACGTTTATCTCTTTGGTGATCATCACCATTTGCTTGTAAATTGATACGAGCTAGCTGCTCAGCTTGTTCTCTTAAATGCTGCTCATGTTGGCGCAAGAGCCTTTCTCTTTGTTTGTCATGCTCGAGAGCATCCACTAGCTCTCACTCTTTATGCAATGCATTTTCTAACCATCGCACGTGGTCAGATTGCATTATTAAAGAAGACTCATGTTTGTCTAATTATGTTCTTGTGGTTCTGATTCGTAGATTCCTCGAAGAGGTTTCCACTATTTCTTTGCTCTTGCTAGCTAATGTAACTTGTTCAATGTGTTGATAAGTGCCTCTATGATCAAACTCTGTATGTGTACTATAGGGTCACTTTGAAGCTTCCCTAGGTTGGGTGGTGCATTTAGAAGTAACACTTTGTGAACTTCCAGATGCAAAATTTTCTGTGGCTATGGTTCTGGGAGTTGGCCTCGAATAAAACTGATCCAACTCATCTAACTATCTTATTTTCCATGGCTGATCCCATGGGGTGCCATTTACTCCAATGAGGTCATAATCTATTGGAACCCTTCCTCTTGTGTGAAGGGTATCTTCTATTTGGTGCCTATGACTGGATGTAACTCTAGTTTCCTACCCCTTAGTGGGCAGATCTATTCTAAGTGTCTCATGTGAAGTTTGAGATGTTGTGACTCTTGTGTGTCTTTTTGGTGATGAAGGCTTTGTGGCCCCATTATTCCTTCATGAGGATGGAGGTGGGGAGACCCCATCATCCCTATGTGAAGAATGGGGTCTAGAGCCCCTCTTATGTCCATGTGGGGAGGAAGCCCTTGAAGCCTCCTCATGTCTTTGAGAAGTTTCTGTGTGTTTAGAGGAGGGCCTTGAGGCCTCCTCATGTCTCCTTGATGATGATGGTCATGAAGCCTCTTTGTGTTTTTGTGACTTAGTTCCATGATGTGATTCCCTAATTGGGGTTTCTCGAGGAGAACCCCCAAGGGTTGAGTTATCACCCCTTAGGCTCATGAAACTGCATCCCACGGTCTTATGAGTAGGTGGTTCAATGTTACTATGACTTCGCCTATGGGTGTGTGTTGTTTCAGATTCTACCTCGATATTGGACCGAGGATGCTTACTTCTAGTTTTAACCATTGTGTTTGTGAATTAATATTTTGTGTTGCAATTAAAGATAGCCAAACAATATCAAGCAAGTGTTTATCTTGATTACCAATTTATGTGTGCCCTAAACTATTTGCTATGTTTTGATGTGTTGGTGTTCTTATTTTCTTGCTCTTGTTTTGGATTTAGAATGAGGAGACTCATCCATAGTGGGAATCAAGAACACTCATGCCAAACATGATTTTCCCAAAAAGAGACTAGGGTACACCACTGAAGTCCTAGTGGGGGGTTCGCCTAGCTCTTCCACTCTGAACCAATGATTGTTCCAATAGTGGGAGACAACTTGAACATGAGTAACTTAGTACCACTATAAATAAGTGCCTTATTCCATTCTAGGAAAATCTAGGGGGCAAGTCGGTGGAAGGAGATGAATGCCAACGTCACCAGACTAAATCGAGGGTTGGTGATGAAATCCAACTCCCCAATGTTTAAAACATGTGTGTGTGTGTGGGGTTCATTTTAAATTTGCATAAAATAAAATGCATCATACAACAAAAATGCATCTTTCCTATATGCCTAATACAAATGACGTTTCAGTTTTTAGAAATATGCATAAACTAATATGAGTTTCATGGATGCACTCTACTTTGTGCAGATATGGCCTTTAGTAGGGCCTCAAAGCAAGCAAACCAACACATGATTTCTAGCACATTCTAGAGTGGAATTTACAAGCATAAGTTGTTCCTAGCAACGCCTAGTGGAAATCTAAGAAAACCCTAAAATATGCAAGATGCAAGTTCTTTCCTTTCCATTCCTTAGTTTCCAAATCAAAATGTGTCTTAATTTCACTATTTTAGGAAAACAGAAGCAGACAGAGAATCATAAAACATCAAAAAAACTATACCAACCTCTAATCCAGCTCAGAGAACAGATATTATATCCTCTACTGCACCCCAGTTATGGCCACTGTTGACCAGAGCGGCTGATTTATGGCCATTGTTAGCAGGAGCGGCTAAGACTATGGGCCATTGTAGACCAGAGCGGCTAAACCTGCACACAAAAACCTGACTCAGTAAATCGACAGAAAATAAAAACTTGGTGGGGTCCCACCGTGATCGCCATCTATAGCGACCCCGAGGAAGCGACACACCGTCCACTACTCTATTTGCGAATATTATTTGATCAATTTACATTTAATCATGCATTAAATGAAAGATGCAAAAATAGATGCAACCAAAGTACAAAGAAATGAATGAATAATGCTCTTTATTGTTTTTCTCAAGTTTGGTTACATATAGATCCCTCTAAGGGATTCCCTTCATTTGATACAAATTTTACAAAATAGGGTAGCATATGTATGGTATCCCCTTGCAAGGGGTGATGCACTCTCGTAGGCTTCCCGATGATGCACACAAAACTGTATGAGGGCTTACAGATGCCTCCTTCTCTAGGTCTGGTTCCTAGAGGGATCCTTTTGCTTTCGTATGTTGATAACCTGTCCAGTGAACCTGTAGTCCTGCAAGCATGAAAACAACAGCAAACGCTCAGCTGTCCGAGATTGCCTCCTCGGATGAGGTTGTTAGCAATAACCCTAATGATAAATAGAAATATGCTCAATGACAATAGAAACTAATGCTATGAATGCAAGTAAATGCAATAAATCAGATCTATGCTAATGGCATGAAAACATGTAATAAGCTAAATGAAAGAAACTAATGCTAAGAACCCTAGACTAGGCCTATGGGCCACTATCCGAGACAACGGTCGCTAAGATGAAAACCTGTCTCTATTGCTCCAAGGCTATGGATCTAGGATTGTTGCTGAAGTTGAAATGGTTGTCGTTTATGTCCGATGTGTTGAATATCCTATAGATGATGAACTCTCAATTGGCCAACACTTCGTTGCTCCTAAAAGGCACTCCAATTTGCTCTTCGATTCGACAGGGCTTCACTACAAGAAAAGCTCTCTAAGTGTCAAAAAGCTCTCTAAAAAGTCTCCCAAAAGCTCTCCTTGGTGCTCTTAGGTTTGCACCTTATAATATATTTGAAGCCCTAGGTCAATGTCCAACCCTAGGACTGAATTCTGCATGCACACTAGATGTTAGCATGAGAATTTTTTATCTTTTTCTATGTTTGAAGGCCAGTTAAACTGATGTCTAAACCTGGACTTGAGTCTTTCATGTAGACTAGCTATGAGGAGGAATGCAAAGTTATCCCTGCTCAGCTTTATTGCATGCAAACTACCACTTCCACCCAATATTAGGCTAGTTTGATGGTAAGTTGCTATTTAGGGCTTAGCCGCTGTCATCTACAGCGGCTAGGGTTGGCCGCTCTGAGCTTCAGTGGCTAGAATCCAGCCACTCTGGTTCATAGTAGCCAGGCTTGGATGGGCTAAAACTACCCCAAAATGAGTGGTGAAAACCACTTTTGGCACTTGGAAGGTCCCAAGGTTTAGTCACATGGTCTATGAATGCCCACATGAGTAGTTCTCCTAAACATGACATGTTTTAGGTGTCTACAATTAGCCCTTTCAAACTCTTTCAAATTACTAAAACAAAATAATAATAATAATAATAATAATAATAATAATAAATTTTTTAAAACATCGCTCATTTCATTTCCTTATATGTCCTTGATTTGAGCTCACCTTTTATTCCTATTCACACATATTTTAATGTTAAAAAAAATAACCCTATGAAGGACAAAATATTAACTAACCCTTACAATAGGACATATGAGCATAGAGCACTATGAAGGCATTAGAAATTCACAAAATACCCATACAAATATTATACATGACACCTTAGGTGCTAACACCTGGTATAAAACAACAAAATACAAAAATCCTCTCTTTATTTCTTTTGGGTGGTGTCGACACGACTTGAACTAGGATCGATAAGGTGTAAGCCTTATCTGGATTGCCCTACCACAATACCCAAGGCTTGGGTTAAAACCAAACCTCCATGATGCCACTTTCATTTCCTTATTCATATAGTTAGCACCCATCGAACATGACTCTATCCTTTAACACTTATGAAGAGACCATAACTTGGTCACTCCCTACGTCGCACACCTTCCACTTGTACCTTCTATAGTTGGTTCGGGCTTGTGCTTGGCCCTCTAAGACACTCTAAAACTTCATTTATTCAATACTTCTCTCTCCTTTTTGGCATTAAAAGATAAATGATACAGTTAGGTTAGGGTTTCATAGCACTCAATGAGAGTTAACCATGTATCCCACTATCACACTGAGCCCTCCTATGCCATGGACCTACAATCAAAATGCCTCTATTGTCCTTGCCACTCACTTTCCTATGATAGTTGTTAGGTGGGATGTTATCCCATGTTTTGTGGTAATAAATCTGTGTGTCTTAAATTGGCTACCTTTACCATTCCAATCATGGTCAGTGTTTATCGCGTAGCCTACCCTACAAGCTTGGATAATTGGTATGCCACATGTGAGCCATCAATGAGTGGATATTGTTTTACTTTGGTGTGGGGAAATCAATTATCCTATATTCATGATGTTTTGTCCTTCGAGAGGTTCATAAGACATGTTTCACCTTATTTTAGTTAAACATCCCTTCGGTAACTTGCCTCATCATCAATCTCTATCAATCACCTTGTGATGCCACATACTCGGTCTTGGCTCATGTCATGTTCGTGCTCCACATCCTTACCTTGAATTGTGTTCCATCCTCATTCCATAGGATTTTCCCCCTATGAAATATAGAAAAACAAATTTTAAAAACCAATAATAGCTTTGCAAGTGTGATTAAAACATAGTGTAAAGGGGAACTGTAATTGTAGCTACAAAATTAAATCGAGGTCCTCGTGTATATTGAGACCATTTATTAACTAAAATAAAATAATAAATAAAAAAATTAAAATAACATAACTCTAACACCCAAAATAAAATAAATGAAGGACCAAATAAACTAAAACACACATAAACGATTAACACACAAAAAAGACAATAAATACTATAACAAATTAACAACAACAACAATAAAACAAATAAACTATAAAAGGAACAATAAAGACAATAACACCAACAACTTATAAAATAATCAATAACACCAAACAAAAGAAAACACTCATTTTGCTTAGCCAAAATGACCCCATTATTTTTGATATCCAAGAAGAAGCATCATGGATCAATTGTGCGGAACCAAAATACATCATGATATCCCATTAGTCCAATTTACTGAAAAATTTCAATTGGGTCCCCAAAATTGGGGTTAGTTGTGAGATAGTCACAACAAATGGTGACTCTGCTGTGAAATGCTTTCAAACATTTATGGTAAAGAACCCAAAATGAACCAAATGTTAGAAAAGTATACACCATTTAGAAACACGCAAGGAAAGTAAGGTTAGAAGCTTCACATGAGAACAAATGTATTATCTGCTTCCACATGGTGTGTGCAATGTGATTCGATTTGCATCCTTGGGACCATCCAAATTCCCTCATCTGGTTTACCTTTAGGCTATGAAATACTACTTATAATATTTTAGTTTGAATATTATTTTTGCAAAGTCTTTTTTGAGCATGATTTATTTAGATAGAGCTCCACTACCAGTCAAGCATCTATAGCCCTGGTGGAGTTTATCCAAACTTAGTGACTAATTTGATCAAGCTTTTCAATGCTCTTTGTTTTTGTTTTTTTTTAATGTCAAGATTTGGTCTAAACAAAGCCCCACTACCAGTTAAGTGTCTATAGCCCTGATGGATTTTATATAAACTTGATGACTAATTTGATCAATCTTTGCATTGCTTGTATTCTTATTTTATAGAGAACTTTGCAAATATTTATGTGATACTTGAATTGGATCATGTTAGATATTCATGTTAATTGGTTCACCAAGATGATTTCATCCTTCATAATTACAAGTAATGCCTCTTCATGTGATGTTCATTAAAGTGAAGCTTTGGAAAAATATTGCATTGTTTCACAATCCACCGTCTTAGTACACTTAGCTACAAATAATCAATATATAGCTTCATTTCCTTCCCCAAGTTTCGTTTGATTCTTTGGTTGCTCCATATTCTGAAAACATGCCATTTTGTCAGTAACCATCCCAAAACCAAAACCACAATAAAGGGGACTACTCAAAATATAAATATATGGGAGCATGAACATAACTTAAAAACATAGGAAGACTCCTAAATACTCCAAAAAAAATAAAGAAAAAGCAACTTAACTAAAAAGAGAACCAACACACAAAACCTAAAGCAAAAGCACACCTATGTACATATGATACACAATCTCACACATTTCATGTGTTGAAATAATGATTTAAATGCAACCCATTAACAGGAAGAGATAATTCCTCTCCATCAAAGGTTTTTAATATGAAAGTGTTTTCACCTAGGGATTAAGAAATCTGATAAGGACATAACCACAAGCAATCAAATTTTTCATGATCCCCCTTTTTTGTGTTTCTTATCCCACAATAAAACTAGGTCAAAAATCTCAATTTTTTTTATTGTAGCTCTTACATCAAACTACCTCTTTACTACATCTTGATGTTTACTAAAGTGAAGCATGACTTACTCTCTTTTCTCATTAAGATGCATCAAGTGGTTTAATCAAGATTCAATTTGATTATCTGTTCCAAAATATTCTTTCATAAAATGAAGATTTTATAATTTTAGATTATCGAGAAAAATGAGGTCCTGTCCATAGACTAGATGATATGGAGATGTCCCAATTGATTCTTTTATTCTAATTCTATTAGCCCAAAGAGTAAACTTTAATTTACCATGTCAATCTCTAGGATTCTTTTCAAGCAATTGTTTTATGATAGATAACAAGTTTTTGTTAGAAGATTTTGCCAAACCATTTCCTTGTGGATAATAATTGGAAGCAAATTTCAAGCTCACCTTGTTATCATATGCTCAATTTGAAAATTTAATATATGAAAATGCAAAACCATTAACACTTATTATTGCGTTAGGCATTCTAAAATGAGTTACAATGCAATCCTCTAAAAACTTAATGACAACATTAGTAGTAGCATGTTTTGTAGGGATTGCTTCCATCCACGTAGTGTAGTAATCTATAGTTGTGAGGATGAATTTATGAGAATCAAAAGATTTGGGATTGATAAATCCAAAAAAATCCAAACTCTAGCACCCTAAAATTGGTGCAGTCAAATTGGAATAATTACATTCACCTTAGTAAATAAATTTAAATTCAAATTTAACCTCCCAAACCGCCCGTTAACCACCGAGAAACCCGTTTCATCTTTTTTCATGCCATTTTTAGCAGTTGTTTTGACCATTTGACGATATCGTCTTCGATCAGACGATATCGCCCCAGATTTGACGATTTCGTCTGGACTAGAACATCTAGACGATTTTGTCGCAAAACTGAATTTGCATAATTAGACTCTATTCCAACGGGTCTCCAATCCGGGTAGAAGCGTGTCTGCATCGTTGGGACCCTCCCCCGTTGGAGATCTCCCAAATTGGGAAGATCTCCAACTTCCCAACAACTTTCCCTAAGCCTATTTAACTCTAAGACTTTTCCCTCCCCAACCCCTGGCTGAATTTTTATGTAAATCAACTCCCTATGCGCTAAAACACTTCAAATTTGCTCTTGCACTAGTCCTATATTAATTTTATTGCAGGTACACCACTGGTTTTTAGCCGAAGCCAACACCCATCGCCGCCGACGAACTTGTCATGATCGGAGGTGATCTCGTCAAATTCGGGACGATCTCGTACTGATGCGAGACAATTTTGACTGTAGCACACATCGAGGCAATCAGTTCCTGGAGTTTGCTTTTCTTTCTCTTTTCTCTGTCATTTCATGCTATAAATTAGATTATTTATTCAATTTTTATACTATATTGCATCTAGAGTTCACCCATTTTGTCTAGTTTGCATATTAAGATCATATTCTGCTATCTAAACACAATGATTTGCATTTACTTTTGTTCTTGTATATTGTTCAATACTCATATTACTTTTTCATATAGTTTGCCCTCGTTTACAAAATAGAATTTCTTGTATTTCGCATCTGTTTGTCGTTTTATAGGTCTCTGATGAATTCGTCTGACGAATTCATCAGATTGCAGACGATCCTGTCAGTTTAGACGATTTTATCAAATTGAAGGCGATTCTGTTGAATTGCAGACGATCCAGACTGCTACAAGTAATCAGAAACTTCATCAGACTTCCATATCAGGTAATCTTCATTGGCCTCCTGCAAATTCTCTATTTTGGCTTTCTTTTCTATTTGTTGTATTCATTTAAATTGCATTTTCATGTAGTTTAAGTTAGAATCATTCGGCCAAACCTAGGATGAATGCTTAAAAATAAAACGAACTCATCTAAAACTCATTCCAAAACCTAGGCATGGAAACTGCCGTCAAATGTTTCCTGGTGAACCCACCATCCATCGACAAATCACCAAAATGCACCTCCCTTGAGAGGTGGGACCTTCGTAAAGTCCTCTCATCCGAGGTACCGCATCATCCTTTTCCCATAATCCTTCCGGGTGTGGATCCAATAGCCTGAAGGTAGGGATGCAAAAAATTTGGAGCGATACATTTTGGTGAACCCGATGTTAATGCATAATAACCTTTTGAAAACAAAAACAAAAATATATATATACAAGAAAAACAAAAACAAAATCATCATTTCAAGTTTATATGTTTTAGATTCAATTCTAAATGATAGATATTAAATATTACTTTTAGAAGTACTAAAGAAACCATGAGTTTTTACTCAAATCAATATGAGTCCATCAGTAATGTTGGAAGAATTCAGCCAAATACATTTGTTGATTATGATCAACCTTATCCCTATTCAACATCACCTCCATCACACTCTTCTTATTTTTCATCCATAACCCAACAAAACAATCCCTTTGCCAATCCTCTTCATAATGATATTATCTATTCTCCCATATATCCATATTATGTCTATCAACCCACATATAATTCTCCTCCACATTTTCAATACTCTTCTTTCAATACAACACATCCATTTCAACAAGAAAATACTTATTCTTTCAACTCTACCATGCACTCACCTCCTACATCGCAATCTTCCTGTCATCATTCTACCCATAACAAAGAAAGTAGAGATGAGAAACCATTAGGTCATTTTATGACAAAATTCCTAAGGCATTTATCAAAAACCTCTCGAAAACCTTCATCACGTAAATTTACTAAGCTCAATCAACCAATGGATATAATTCTCAAGTATTTACTTGACACAAATAAGATTGAACTTCCTTCCATAAGACAACCTGATACCACAATAGATTGGTTCAAACCTGAGCTACATTGTGAATATCATAGAGTAGATGGACATATGACACAAAAATGTAAAGATTTAAGATGTGCAATTCAAGATTTGATTGATAAGGATCTTTTTAATATAAAGGAATTACAATCTACAACTGATTATGAATCTCCAGTAAACAATCAAACTCCTACACAACAAATACCAATAATCAATCAAGACATGGGGATCTCCCAAAGACCCCTATTCAATTATCAACAACAAGAAACCAATCAAATATTGCTTGTTAATGTCTGCCATAATGGTGATATTATTAATATTGTAACAAAAACTACAAATGAGCAACCTCCGGTTCAATCAATTCAATCTGATATTCAAGATATGGATTCCTCATTTGACCAACCTTCAAAACTATCTTTGACTCTAGAGAATGATACAAAATGGAATGTAAGCATAGAAAACTCATCTTTAAAATCAAAATCTCAATCTGAAATCCCCTTTGATAGCCAACAACAAGTTATTAATCCTCAAGCAAAGATATCTCTTTTAGAAGTATTACAAATCTATCACAAAGAAATTTTGTTCAAAATACCTAGCCAACAATTTGTTCCTCATCATATTTTCTCTAAGAACATAATTAATGGTGTAAACCCTCTTGAGGTTAACCCTATTTCATTCTATGATGAGGATATTCCTTCCTCTACTCCACAAGAAGACCCTTATATTTACATTATCGAAGCTAGTAAAGAAACACCTGTCAAAGCTATCATGGTAGATAATGACTCCTCTCTTAATTTATGCACTTATCAATTATTCCAAAAACCCAAATCAAAGGAAGAAGATCTTAATGAATCAAATGTTATTATAAAATATTTTAACAATGAAATTCAAGAAGCTCAAGGTACTATAATTCTTCCCTTTAATATTGGATCCAAGATCCTGGATATTTTATTCTATGTAGGATATTGTCCTTCACCTTACAACCTATTTCTCTAGAGTCCTTGGATTCATACGATGAGGGTTTTCCCTTCCACTCTTCACCAATGTTTGAAGTTTGAAATTACAAATAAAATTGTTACCATACATAATGATCCAACACCATTTGAAGAATATTTAACGGTTGAAACATCAAGTTCTATACATTCTCTATTATCACAATTATCTTCTATCCATCACTTTTCTTCATCCATATATGATCATCCTTGTTTATCAAATAACACTCATGCATATCTTTCACATATACTTTCTCCATCTTATCAAAACTTGGAATATAATAATAAGAATGAAGAACTTTCTTATATTTCTAATATTTTATTTTGTAACATGATCAATTTTACACATATAAAAGTCAAATATTTTGCTACATTATTCTACATTATAACAAAGCTTTTGTTATCACTACCTTTTATTCATCACCTTATATTCTTACCTTCACCTCAACCAGATTATCCTTCAAAACCTCCTTTGATTTTGAAGCAACCTTAGACATGCTATACTCAAATAAACCTTGTATAGTGTATATAGATCATCTTGTATATACCACCAATTTCAATTCATAAATTAAAATCAAAATACAAAAAAAAAATCAAAATCCTCAAAATCTTCAAAAAAATACAAATGCAACTAAGGACCTTAAAGGTAAATTTGAGCCCAACTGGCTCGGACCGTACATCATTACTGCAAAATTTGAATCAGGGGCGTATAAATTATCTACCTTAGATGGTAAAGAACTTAAAGAACCCATGAATATTTTACATCTCAAACATTATTATGCATAAATTTGATTATTTCATCCATGTATATATTTGTTCAAAATCATTATCTTGTATTTCTTTCAATTTATTCAAAAACCTCAAAAACATTCATAAAATCTTCAAAAATCTTCAAAAATATTTATTGCATTTATTTAAAGCACTTGTAAAGTTCCTTTTTCTCCAAAACAAAAATCAACATAAAAATCCAAAAACAGCTATATGCTTGACTCTTTCGAAACCAAAACAATATACAAAATAAAGAGAGAGTCAACATTCTCAAAACTTTCTCAAAATCATTATTTTCTTACAATTATTGCAATTATATGTTTCAACTTATTTTGGATAAAATTAACATTTATTTAGCATCCCTCACTTGCACAATCACAACAATAAATATCTTGATTTTATCTGGCATGATTACTAATCTCTCTTATATCAAAGTTCACAAATTTCAATTAAATAAAGTTTGAGCATAGAGAATTGATCTTGTTATTTACTTAAACCAAACACATCTTTTCACAATAAAATGATTATATTTGTAATTTCCATGTTTTGCTACATAGTAGAACTGATTTCTGGAGTGAAAAGTTTCCCCTGCTATCCTATCATGCACATGGTCTAGAATATTTGAGAATTGGAAAAAGGAAAAGCTCACCCCTACCCAGAATAAAAATCCCTTGCTCTACAGCTAATCTGAGCAAGTATCCCTAGAAAAAGAAAAAGAAAAAAAAAAATTCAAGAAAAAGAGAAAAGAAAAATGTTATGTCAGCAATGTTCCAAGCATTATCAAGCAAAAGAAATACAAAAAGAAAAATAAGCAAAGTTCAAAAGAAAGCAAGAAAAGCAATAAAATCCCTTTCCCTACCCTTTGAAAAGAAAAGAAGGGTGAATGAGCTTGAATCCCCGGAATTCTCAATTATTCGAAACCGTGAGGTAAGCCCCATAACAGTGGTTTGTGCCCAACCCGCTTGGCCTTGGGTAACTCCTAGCATGGCGATATGTCCGTCACATTAGCGACCTTATTTTGTACGAGACCTATGTCCGCTTATGGATTAGCTAGCTCTTGATAATCCGATCTACATAGTAGCCTAGTATGGTTATATGCATCTACATCATGGTTAATGAACACTTATTTGGTTTCTTCAAATCACTTGTATCATAGTATCTTGCTCAAAATTGGTAAATGAACAATGCAATTGCACACACATTTGTATTTGAGAGATTTTGTCTATCATTATGATAAATCAAGATTGGCAATGAATTCACTTATGCACATGGGATTCCTTATAAATCTAACTTTTTATCTTCAAAATACTTTGAAACTTACTTTTGCACCTTGTTTGGAATAAACCAAGTACAATTATTTACCACAAAGACAACTATATAATAGAAAAAATCAAAAATTTCAATCAAAACATATCATATATATCTTATCGACTTTCGCAACGATAGTATAGTTTCAAAACCAAAATTGGAATTTTATGCTTAGCGCAAGTCCTCATTATCATATTTTCTGTTCATCAAAAATTAATCATGCAATAAAACTATCCTTTCTTTGATCTTCGCGATGATGGTATAAGTCTATACCTACATATTCTATGCCTAGCGCAAACCATTGTAACAATTTTTTTCTAATTTATCAAAAATCATACAAAACATATGACTTCATTTTACACAAATTATGCTTTTTCGAAAGCAAATACATTTTCACTATGTTATGTCATTATGTCAACTTTACATTTTGCAATGATGGTATAGTTCTTAAGGAATTATTCACAAATTTTATCACACTTAGGAATTTATGCCTAGCAAAAATCATTTTTTACAAATATTTCATGCATAATATTTTATGGAAATCTGAAAAAAAACCATCATCATCATCATCATTTGCATCATCACAACAAAGTCTTAAGACAGTCTCTTAAGCACTCTTTCACTTTTCACAATATTTCTATAAATGGGATTAGCTTGACGACCGAGTGAGCAGCGACTCCATGAAATGGTCTATAATAGCGACAATGTCCTTTGAAATTATTGTTAAAAGTCCCATCTTCTTTTATCAAATCATTGCATCACAAACAACCAAATTGTTACATCAGATTATTTCATTTCAAATATTACAAGCATGAAATTCAAATTATAATATTTCCAACGACATAATTACATGAATTTTCAAATCAATCAATCAAAACATAAAAGCATCATAAACATACACATAACACAAGTCATATGATAAAAAACATATCATATATCAAACATAATTTCATTCAAAAATAATTCAAATAATTTTTGCTTTTTCGCGTTTTTACCTCAAACGTTCGATTTGGGTAAAAACACGGAGGGGGCACCATAGTAAGCTGTCGTACGATTCGACCAAGAATCGTCGCCTAAAAATGGGAATAATTTTTTGCTTTCTCGTAGATCGAGAAGAACTCATCTTTAACGCATTTTCTTCGAAAAATTTGCTAAAGAGGGGGCAAAATGTAGCACCCTAAAATTGGCGCAGTCAAATTGGAATAATTACATTCACCTTAGTAAATAAATTTAAATTCAAATTTAACCTCCCAAACCGCCCGTTAACCGCCGAGAAACCCGTTTCCCCTTTTTTTCGTGACATTTTTAGCAGTTGTTTTGACCGTTTGATGATATCGTCTCCGATCAGACGATATCGCCCTAGATTTGACGATTTCTTCTGGACTAGAATGTCCAGACAATTTTGTCGCAAAACTGAATTTGCATAATTAGACTCTGTTCCAATGGGTCTCCAATCCGAGCAGAAGCGTGTCTGCACTATTGGGACCCTCCCCCGTTGGAGATCTCCCAAATTGGGAATATCTCCAACCTCCCAACAACTTTCCCTAAGCCTATTTAACTCTAAGACTTTTCCCTCCCCAACCCCTGGCTGAATTTTTATGTAAATCAACTCCCCATGCGCTAAAACACTTCAAATTTGCTCTTGCACTAGTCCTATATTAATTTTATTGCAGATACACCACTGGTTTTTAGCCTGAGCCAGCACCCATCGCCGTCGATGAACCTGTCAAGATCAGAAGCGATCTCGTCAAATTCGGGATGATCTCGTACTGATGCGAGACGATTTCGACTGTAGCACACATCGAGGCAATCAGTGCCTGGAGTTTGCTTTTCTTTCTCTTTTCTCTGTCATTTCATGCTATAAATTAGATTGTTTATTCAGTTTTTATACTATATTGCATCTGGAGTTCACCCATTTTGTCTAGTTTGCATATTAAGATCATATTTTGCTATCTAAACATAGTGATTTGCATTTACTTTTGTTCTTGTATATTGTTTAATACTCATATTACTTTTTCATATAGTTTGCCCCTGTTTACAAAATAGAATTTCTTGTATTTCGCATCTGTTTGCTGTTTTATAGGTCTCTGATGAATTCGTCTCACGAATTCGTCAGATTGCAGATGATCCTATCAGTTTAGATGATTTTATCAAATTGAAGGCGATTCTATTGAATTGCAGACGATCCAGACTGCTACAAGTAATCAAAAAATTCATCAGACTTCCAGATCAGGTAATCTTCATTGGCCTCCTACAAATTCTCTGTTTCTACTTTCTTTTTTGTTTGCTGTATTCATTTAAATTGCATTTTCATGTAGTTTAAGTTAGAATCATTCGGCCAAACCTAGGATGAATGCTTAAAAATAAAATGAACTCATCTAAAACTCATTCCAAAACCTAGGCATGGAAACTACCGTCAAATGTTTCCTGGTGAACCCACCATCCGTCGACAAATCACCAAAATGCACCTCCCTTGAGAGGCGGGACCTTCACAAAGTCTTCTCGTTCGAGTTACCGCATCATCCTTTTCCCATCCTCCTTCCGGGCGTGGATCCAATAGCCTGAAGGTAGGGATGCAAAAAATTTGGAGCGATACACAAACCCTATTGTGCAAAAGGCCTCATATCCACTACATGTTGTAATGGCATGGCTACGTTCCTCTCTCTATTGGCCGCCACCTAACATGTATGGCAAGATCACACATGAGCATGTGTGTCTTTGAAGAGATGAGGTCAATAGTATCCAAATCTGATAATATGGTGTATTATTGCATTAGTTGACCCATGCCTAGTTGCATACTGACCATGGAAGTCATTGAGCACTTGGGTTGCTTCTTATTGATTCACACAACGAAGGTAAATCCCTTTGTGGTTTTGCCTGTAAAAAACACTAGATTTAATCAAAAAGTTTGCAGATTTTAGACGTAAAGCTCTTCTTTGAGTAGAAGTGATATGTAATAGATATTTACCATTCAACAAAAAATATACAATATCTACATATCAATCATATTTAGTAATATCTTCTACATTATAATTTTGGCATGATATTAGAGGATCAATTTCAAAAATTTATTTTACCAGTCCTTGTCCATAAACTAGCTTCATATGTTGGATTTCAAGATCAAATTCTTGGAGTGTAGAAATCCATTTTCCTCTTATCTCACCTAGTTCATTTTGCAGAAACATATTTTTGATAGAAAGGTCAGGCACAATAAAAAAACCCTACTATGCACAATGTAATGTCTAAAAAATATACCGCTGCTTCACATATTTAAAAAGGAGAACTCTAAAAAGTGATGGGATTTTCAACATTATCTTCACTATTTTGAGTTAGGACACTTGTGAATGAATGTTCTGAAACAAACATATAAATGTAAAATTGCTTTGAGTAGTCTGGACTTACCAAAATAGGAGCCATAGAAATAACATCTTTAATGTTATGGAAATCATCCTTACTCTCATCTGTCTATTAAATTTGAACATCCTTTTTTAGCATATCATTCAATGGTTTAACAATATCAGCAAATTCAACAATGCATTTCCTTACAAATTTAATTTTTCCAAAGAATGATCTTAATTTCTTCTTGCTATGTTGAGGAGGGATTTATTGGATAGCTTCTATTCTTTCAATATCAATAGAATTTTCTTCTTTTGAAATAATGTGACCCAAAATCTTACCCTATTTTACTACAAATATGCATTTTCTTGGATTTAGGGAGAACCCATTTTCCCTACATATTTGGAGGACTTTTCTTAAATCCTTACACTTGCCTATGAGAAGACATGAATATCATCCACACACACAATAACACACTTGCCTATGAGTCCCTTAAATGCATAATCCATGGTGCATTGGAAAGTTACGTCTGCATTCAATAATCCAAAGGGTATTCTCCTATAAATAAATGTTCCCCATTTTGTTGTAAAGGTTGTCTTCATCCTATCACTTGGGTGGATGAGAATTTGGTTGTATCTAGAGTAACCATATAAAAATGATATCATTTTTAACCCATTTACCATTTGGAGTATCTCATATATGGAAGGCAATGGGTAGTTTTCCTTTTTATATGCTTTGTTCAAATTTCTAAAATCTATGCACAACCTTATTTCTCTATTTTTCTTTCTTATAGGAACTAGGTTGGCAACCCATGTAGAGTGCCTTACAGGAAATATGATATTTTCATCTAGAAATATTTTCACTTCTTTCTCTATTAAGGGCTCTAAAAATGGATTAACCAGTCATTATCCCTATCTAAAGGGCTTGGAGTCATGTTTCAATGGAATCATGTGCATTATAACATTTTGATCATACGTTTTCAGATCCTTGTCACTCCAAGCTATACAATCCACATATTCCTTTAGTGCATGAGTGATAGAATCTTTTTCTTCACTTGTACATGCCTTGGTAATGAATACCTCTTGTGGATTTTTGACACTTCCTAATTTTATTACATCACATACTTATTTAGGGGGTGGTACTTTTTTACCTCTTTTGCTTGATATCCAGTATCAAATACATTTTCTAGTGAAATAACCCCTTTCAAAATATTATTTATTTTTTGATTTGTTTCACTATCCTTATCTATTTATCCATTCCACCTCTTTTCTTCATCTATCACCTAATTTTCAAAAATACCAAAGTTAGTAACAAAATTAAAAATACTTTTGTCACTCTCAAATACTTGCATATTTGTGATGTTATCTGGTATTGAAGGACATGAAACTAGTTCAATCAAAAACTTCTTGAACTTCTTATTGTCAACCTGTTTGATCATACTTGTTGCAATAGCTAAAGAATCAGCTATTCGATTACCTTTTCTTGAGATAAGAGAAATTTTAAAAGTGTCAAGTTCATTTATCAAATCCATATATTTAGTCCTATAATGAATCAATATTTTTTCATGACATGTATATTGCACTTTGACTTGTTTAACAACCAACTCAGAGTCTCCTAAGACCTTGAGCCACTTGAATTTCTTACTCAAAACTAGTTGCAGTCCAAAAATAAGTGCTTCATATTCCACCACATTTTTGGTGCATGAAAACTGTAATTTATAGGTAACAAGAAAAGTCTTGATTCCTAGAAACATAAGTTCAATACCAACTCCAACACCTTTTCTTTATTTGGATCCATAAAATCTGAGAATCCAAACCAAATTATTTTTTTTAGGAGGGCTAGAAGAAAGGATTTATTTTTGAGGTTCTTAGGTAGCCTCCTCTATATCCAAGTTATAGATCCTTAAATCAGATTTTGCAAATTGAATTTCATTGGGCCTATTACAGTCAGTGATCATTTCTTTAAGTCTTGGCTCACTATCCACCCAAATTTGGTTTTCTAATCCCTTCCAAGGTAGCAACATGTGGGAAGAATCAATAATGATCAGGTTCTTACTCCAATTCCTACCCAACACCATACCATACTTGGTGGGAATATTGACCACAAGAATAGCAATGATGTTGAATTTTGGATTTCAAATTATTCTGAATCAGGACATCATAAAGTGTTCCTACCACATATACTACAATTTTTTCCAACTGTATCACCTTGCTCTTTGAAGGAATCGACTTGAAACCTAGCCTTTGGAAAATCTCAAGGGGCATGATATTGCGTGAGGCATCTGATTCCACTAAACAATTATGCAAGTTTTTGTCTTCAATCCTAATTGTCAAAATAAAAGGAGGCACTTCTCATTTCCCCTTTCGTAAAACCAGGTGAGAATCAACACCTTTAACCTCGTGGGTTTTTCTTGGTGGGTATAATGCTCTCATCAAGGATTCCTTCTGGCCTGACAATCTAGTAGCCTCAAATAAAGAGATATTAGCTTTAATCCTTTTCAAGTATTCCACTATGTCATAGGTAGGCTTCTCATAATTTTTCATCTTCTACGTATGTAGAATTTTGTATTGGGAGGAAGAATGAAGTTGTTTGGTGGAGTAGAGGGGGATATTTGATTTACTTCTCATGTAATAACCATGGCTCCCTCTCCCAAATTGCCTAACAGCTTGGACTTCCTCTTCTATGAATTCATCATCATCTTCTCCTAGGATTTCATTACCATCTTCTTCCTCACTTTCTTTATAGTGAACTATTTCAGCTACTAAAGCAACTTACTTTCCATTATAAATATAAGGTGGACCCTCGGTAGGTACTAATTCTAAGTCATGAACATGATATTACAAGAAGTTTGTGTATCTGGATATTTTTGGATATTACTTCTCACTAAGATCCTTGGTGTTATGCAACCTACATACCTTTTCCAAAAAAATCAAAAATATTGATGAGGGAATTAGATCTAGTAGGGTTTGCAAAAGTGCCATCTTGGTTGGCTACGAGGTTAGGCACACCCCCATTGTTAGGCTTAGTATTCCACGACCTCATCTGATTATTGAAAATTTGAATAGAATGAGGATTTTTGGAATGATGCTTCTGTAAGTGGACCATGTCATTACTCAACTTGAGACACATTTTATTTAATTCTAACACTTTGGGATTAGATTATTTTAGTTGAGGCATTATGGTACTAGCTCGAAAAGGATTTCTAGTACTAGAAGTATCTTGATTTGGCATTAAGGTTTGATTTTTACTGCTTTTGGATCAAAAGAGGGTTCATGCTTTGAAGAGGTATGGGCATAGGAAATACTATCAAAACCTAAGCATTGGTCACATTGAACTCTCGTATAGTCATCTAATTATCTAGGAATGATGGTGTGGTAGATGAAATGGATGTATTTGGATAGGTAGGGATGGATGAATTAGTTGGCATTAATGGATAATATTGGTAGTATTGTAGGGCATTCATCATTGGAATTTGAGGTACCATGACTTGATTCGTCATAGAAAATTGACTATAAGGACCAAACTATCCTACCTTAGGCAGTTGAGGCATCACAACACCTTGGGGTGTCATTTTTTGTTCTATGACCATGGATTCCGTGTAGGGTGGGATAAAGTAGTAACTTGAGTATTTCTCCTATAGAACAAGGCAATCATGGGGTATAAAACCCTAAAGTATATTTGCAATGCAAAGGTAGCAGCTATGTTGAAATGGAAAGTCATTCTAGAATAAAGTTTTTGGAATCTCTGATTAAACATTCTAATCAACTCATTAGGTGACTTTTTGGAAGTCACAAATTGATGGTAAATGATAGTGGGATCCAAAGCCAACCTAAACTGGCTGAAAAAATAATTTTCAAGTTGCACCCATGAAGTGATGAATCCAGCAGGTAAACTGATATACCATTCATAAGATATTTTATCTAGAATCATAGGAAAAAGTATAAAAGTGACATCTTCATGTTCTACTTGTAGTATAATTAAAACATCCTTGTAAGCCGGAATATGCTATTTGGTTATCGTAATATCATTGTGTTTAAACTTAGATAAAAATTTCTCGATATTTTTGGGTATCTCATGAACATCCTTGACTATGTTCAGGGGAATATTACACACTCCATACCACGAAACTGGTGGTGGTTGGACCATGCTATTCAATAGTGATGGCCCTATATGAGTAGTAGAAATAGTAGAGGTAATAAGTGCAAATACAATTGGTGTACCCTTAGTAATAGAGATAATAGGTATAGATACACTAGGTGTACTTGACACAAAAGGTAACTCTAGAGCAAGTACACTAGGTGGGAGTTCAACCTCTTGAGTCTTATTTTTTAATTTCCTGTAATTAGGATATAGGCTTTAAAATATGGTTTACCTAGTGGTTTTAGACCTAGTAGCAATATACTCAGGTTGGGCCATCTTGGAAAAAACACCCATTCTAGCAAACCTCTTACAACTCACAACAACTCAGATAATAAACAAAAGAAACACAAAACCTGCAAAACAAAGTTCCTACAACAAATCACAATAAAAACAAAACTTCACACATTAGACATTAGAAAATAAAAGACTTATGCAACTAGAAGTATTGTTAGATGAAAATAATATTAAGCAAATTAGTCACAAAGCTATGAAGGCCATACTTCTAGCACCATTTTTGTTGAGTGAAAATTATGCCCAATTACAAAGTTTTCACCACATTCAAGATGTTGGGATAAAATCCTCTCTTGCAAAGAAGTTTTAACAACTTATCCAAGGTTCCTTTTAGCTTAAAAGAAAACACATGTGTTAATAAAAGAAAATAAATGAATTACCAAATGCTAGAACACCTTAGTGGTTTACAAGTGATTTTAAACAAGGGGCCTATGGTATGATCAATTTTTGATTGCCTTAAGTGAATCATTTGAATGCACTGAAATGCAAGGGCTATTATTTCTTATATTTTCTTAATTTGACATGCCCTGAATCCCTCTTAGTGTGTTCATTTTACCTTCAAATTAGAGTTGCAAAGTTAGAAAGTGTTGTGGATTGTCCACTTCATTTTAAGCATCTCTACCTTTAATGTGAGATTGAAATTAGTGATTGCTATTAGTAGGTTCAATTTTATCTTATCGATTTAATGACCTTACAGATTGTAAAGTTAGAAAGTTAGCATTCCTTTATTTTATATGCACTTAATCTAAGATTGATAGTTAGTGGAGTCAAATATTATTTTTATCTCAATTAGAAATGATAAATGAAGTTAGGAAGTGTTGTGGATTGTCCACTTAATTTTCTTATCTTGACTTATATACAATTTGTAGGTTAGTAACCCTCCCTCTCAAGTTAATTTTATATTCTTATGCAAATGAAATATTGTATAGAAAATAGAATGTAATTGATATAAACAAAAAGAAAAACTAGAACATTAATGTGAAAAACCTAGCATAATGCTACCTTGCATAACAAAACCAAAGATAGTGACAAATTTCAAAATGTTAACCTAACTTAATAAAACCTATAAAAGGACAATTTGAGTTAAATCAAGTGCATAGCCCCCAAGTAACATAAATGGAATCTAAACCCCCAAATATATTCATGTAGTGCAACCCTTTTACAGTTTTAAACACCATATAGAAATCTAGGAAAGCATGGAGAAAGATAGACAGTAAAACATTGCCCTCTAAAATTGTCTTCTCCAATATTAATCACAAAATGTAATTTTATGGATTTGTTTGCATTAAAACAGAATAATGGTCTCTTTTGTTTAAAAAATTCTAGCCTTTCGAAAATGGAACTCCATGGGTTAAGGGTTTCAGGAGCCTTTTTGTTTAAACTTTATTCACCAAAAACAGAGGCATAAGGTTAAACGAACCCACAAAATTATTAGCCCTTTCAAAATATTTCAAACTCCTGAAATAAAAATAATAATAATAACTTTTAAAAACAATTATCCTTTCTTTTCCTTATATCTCCTTGATTTGGGCTCACTTTTTTTCCCTATTCATACATATTTTTATGTTAAAAAATAACCCTATGAAGGAAAAAATATTAATTAACCCTTACAATAGAGCATATGAGCATAGAGCACTACGAAGGCCTTAGATATTTATAAAATACCCATAAAAATATTATACATGACACGTACACGCTAACACCCGATATAAAACAACAAAAAAAAAAATCTCCTCTTTATTTTCTTTGAATGGTGTTGATACAACTTGAGCCAAGGTCAATAAGGTTCAACCCTTATATGGCTTGCCCCTACCACAATGCCCAAGGCTTGGGTTGAAACCAAACCTCCATGACATCACTTTCATTTCCCTCTTCCTACTGCTAGAACCCATAAAACATGGATATATCCTTTAACACCTACGATGTGACCATAACTTAGTCACTCCCTACGCCATGCACCATCCACTTCTCCCTTCTATAGTTAGTTCAAGCCTATTCTTGGCCCTCAAAGATACTCCAAAAATTCATTGTGACTCAACACTACTCTCTCCTTTTGAGCATTAAAAGATAAAAATATATTTATATTAGGGTTTCCTAGAACTTAGTGAGAGTTAACCATGTCTCCCACTGTCACGCCAAGCCATTTTATACCATGGACCTACAACCAAAATATCTCTATCACCCCTACCACTCGTTAACCTCTAATATTTATTAGGGGCGATGTTATCACATATTTTGCTGCAATATATCTATGCACGTCTTAAATTTGCTACCTCTAGTGTTCCATTCGTGGTTAGCATTTATCGCGTAGTCTACCCTACAATTCTAGACAATTTGTATGCCACGTGTGAGCCATTGATCGATGAAGATATTTTTTCTTTGGATTGGGAAATCAATTATCCCACGTTCATGGTGTTTCGTCCTTCAAGCACTTCATAAGGCATGTTTTGCCTTAGTTTAGTTGATTGCCTTTGGGTAGTCTCTTTCATTTGCCATGCAATAAAAAGGTCCCTTCAATAATTCACCTCATCATCAACCCCTGTCGGTCACATTATGATGCCATATCCTTGGTATTGGCTCATGTCATATCCCTACTCCACATTCTTGCCTTGGATCATGTCCTATATACGTTTCCTAGGATTTTCCCCTTCTGAAACATAGAAAAAACATATTTTAAACACCAATAATAGCTTCACAATAATTATTAAAACATTGAGTAAATGGGGATTGTAGCTACAAAATTACATCAAGGTCCTCATGGTATATTAAGACCATCTATTAACTAAAATAAAATAATATATAAAAAAAACTTAAAAGAACATAACTCTAACACCCAAAATAAAATAAATGAAGGACCAAATAAAATAAAACACACATAAACAATTAACACAAAAAAGATAACAAATACTATAACAAATTAACAACAACAACAATAAAACAAACAAAATTTAAAAGGAAAAATAAATATAATAACACCAATAACATATAAAATAATTAATAACACCAAACAAAAGGAAACACTCATTTTGCTTAGTCAAAATGACCCCTTTATTTTTGATATCTAAGAAGAAGAATCATGGGTCAATTGTGAGGAACCAAAATGCATCATGATATCCCAATAGTTCAATTTACTAAAAAATTCAAGTGGGTCCCCAAAATTGGGGCTAGTTATGGGATAGTCACAATAGACCCCAATTTGTATCAAAGGTAATTGAAGCTTTTACTAAACTCTATGAAATTAGGCATATAAAATCATTAGCCTATCACCCACAAGAAAATGGCTAGATTGAGGTAACAAATAGGGAGTTAGAAAGAATTTTGACCAAAATAGTAGACTCACATAGGAGAAATTGGTTTAATAAATTACCATAAGTAGTTTAGGCATACAATATAACATGGAAATCCACCACAGGTTTCACACCTTATGAAATAGTTTATGGTAAGAAACCTCTTTTTTCTATTGACTTTGAGTTATTAACACTTCGTATATATTTGGAAGTTGGTATTGACTTGTCATAGGTATAGATGGATAAGATTATGCAACTTAATGTGTTGTATGAACTTTGGTTGCATGCATTGTACCAGAAAAAGGTGATCCAACAACAACATAAGTTGTGGCATGATAGTCATATTCAACAAAGGAAATTCAATAAAGGATATTAGACATTGTTGTTCGATTCTCATTATGAGGATTTTCCTAGGAAGTTAAAAATAATATGGCTTGGGCCATACCTTATTGAAGAAGTGTTTGAAAATAAAGCAATTTGTCTTTCTTCCATCGATGATTCAAGGAGAATGTTAGTGGTAAATGGAAATTGCTTTTGGGTATACCATGATCCACTAACTAAAGAAGAAATTTTAAAGTAGATCCCACAGTTGGAAGTACATGTATCATAAGAGACACTCTCTTCTGATACAAATTCATAATGATTTGAGAAGAAGTTTGAAAAAATGAAAAACAAAAACAAGAAAACAAGAAAATAAAAACAAAGGGGAACAATATTGATTGTGAAATTTCTTCATGGATACAAGCAAGACAAAAAGAAAAAAGAGATGAAAAAACGTTATGAACAAAAGAGATAAAAAATGTGAGAGATGAAAAAAAAAAAAGAAAAAAAAAAGAATAATTCAATAGTGAAAATCTTTTCAAATGTGCTATTGAATTAAGACTTACATGAAAATTGGTTTTCGGTATGTTGTCTTTTTATCTATCTAACATTATTCCATCATTGTATAAATATCATCAATTGCACATATACTTTATTTTGTATTTCAGATGCTGATCTAATGATCATCAATAATAGTAATCTATAAATTTTATGATATTTTTTAAAACAACCAGGTATGTGTTTATTACATTTTTTTGTAGTAGGTATTTAGCATGTATTGTATTATAAACCATGTTTGGCATCAATAATTTATATGAACCTGACAAGTAAAAATGGATATTCTCTCCAAAATATCAAAAAGTACCCTATTTTGCCCTTGGTTGAACAAGAAATTTAGGTCCGGTTGTAGAGAAAACATAGAACTCCAGAATGACATACATATATGGAATGGAATTCCATATTGTATCTATATGTATGTAAACAAATACAAATCTCAGGAATGAAACATGGCTCCATAATGAAATTGCACGTTCTGTCATTTGTATGCAAGGAAAAAAATAGAGCTCCAAATGAAGTTGACATATGGAATAAAGTTTAAAATTTAAATTATGCAGCAGCGTGAAAATATAAATCTAGTTGGAACGTACATGCAGGATATATGAAAAAAAATAAAAATAAAAAAAATCCATGTGATGTAGGCCATAACCTCTGTGAACTGGAGCACAAATTATCAAGAGAACATGGTAGCAATCCAAGGGCATCATACAACATGTTTCATAGTGTTTTATTATACTTAGTTTTCATCACTGATTTGGACCCATGTGATCCAAGTAATTTGACTTACGTGATCACCGAAAAAAAGGAAGGAGACATCTATACTTTTCATAAAGTGGATCCAAATTGGTTAAATAAAATCGTCTAGGTTAGCTTACAATTTTACATGCATGCATCATAATCTAGAGGTTTACCTGCCATCCTTCATTCGTGTTTGAAATTAAAAATTCAAACACCCAATAAATTAGCATATGCCACGTGTCCTATTTTTGCATGAAAACTTTAGCATATTCTACACCACCTTCAAGAGCTAAACCCTATGTGCCAAATATACTCATTATTGAGCTTCGTAAAAACCAACACCTGTAGGATACACTGGATCAAAATATGATAACATTTCTAAAGAAAAGCATTGTATTGCAGAATTAATTTTTCAAGTCAAAATCAATTGAGTGTAAAAACTAGAGTCTGAGAATTTGTAGAAAAAACTTGATGCAGTTTGAAGAAAACATGGGGTAGAAGAAAAAAATAGAATCAAATAACTTGGAGGATTTTTTGTTAGAATATTTATATTACATTAATTAAGTTACCAACATTATAGGAGTGGTACGTAGTTATTTTTCTTCAGTTTAGAAACTGCCCAGGTTGGTTCAAACTGCCTCAACGGAGTTTATGTAAATCTTATATATTTTCTCAGAATATGAAATGCAAACTAATGCTTCAGTTTGTAACATGGCATCAGAGCATTGAACGATTTTGGGCAATGTGAATTTTCTTTGGGCAAGGTGGATAACATTTACCACTCCATAATCACAGTGCCTGCAATTTGCAGGCAGCACTCCAAACACTACTGGCAGTCACAGTAGAGACTCAGCGGAGAAACTCGACTGCTACAGACGGAGCCGTGGCCTGAGAAGCATGAGACAATACGTCTCGTTCCAGCCAGCAAAAGGCCTGCCATCGGCTTGGCAGCCAGCGCGGGCCCCGGACGCCTTCCGTTGGATTGGCCGTGGCATTTCGCGCGTAGAAGTTTGCGATGCCAAGCGATTGCAGCCAGCAAAAGGCCTGCCATCGGTTTGTGAAAACCACTGTCAGCCATAGAAATTCTCTCTGGAGTTGAGCAGCGGTGAGACTTATTTTTTTGGAGGAAAGAAAATATGCGGCAGATGCTGCGGAAAGAAGATGTTAACAGTGGCGTCGGCTTCGTCTGAAAGCTACAATGGCTACAGCTATTAACAGTGGCGTCGGCTTCATCTGAAAGCTACAGCGGCTACAGCGGCCAGCAAAAGGCCTGCCATCGGCTTGGCAGCCAGCACATCTGACCCCGGATGCCTTCCTACGGATTGGCCGCACGGTATTGCTCTCCTGATTTAAAAAAAAACAAATCATTAAGTTTTTTTAACTTTGCAATATGGTACCCTGTGCTGTCTTCTTTCCATCCGACGGAGTAGCCGAGATGGTCTTGTGCTAAGGTGCTTGGGACATAGGGTGCAGGTTCAACTCCCGCACTTCTCCTTTGCAAGGTGTAAAGGTACTTTAAGAAGTTGCTGCCAAACATGATGCCCGAAATTTTTTTTGACGCCCCGAGGGTCCGGTGACGCCCAAGGAGGGCCTTTTTTTGATGCCCCGAGGGTCGTGTTGACGCCTCGTCATTTTTTGTGACGCCCCAAGAAGTTTTTGGTGACACATTTTTTTTTTATGTTGTCCTTATTTTTTTTTTTTTAAAAAGACATGTAAATTGTTTTTTTTCTTTCAAAAGCAATTGTTCAAAGGCATTATACTCTATTTTGCCCTCACAAAGATAGAAGGGGGAATTCCAAATTTTTCAATCCCTCAGAAGAAGACTTAGATAGCAACTCAAAGGTGCATTTTCGATTTTACTCGACACCTTCTTTTGTCAAATTTGGGTGCATTTTCGGTTGAACCCGACACCTATGTGAGAAGCATTTTGTGAGCATGCTTGTTTGATTATTGCATTTTTTTTCTGCAATTAAAAATCATCTACATCAAGGCATCCACTACTTCTCTCAGCACATGTTGCACAGGTTCTAAAAAAAAAAAAAGCAGTTATCTCTTTGCACAGGGGTCTTCATTGATCATCTACTTGATGTTCTCTCACCAACACTAATTTTACTCCTAGTTTTGTTTTTTGACTTAATTACCTCCAACTGATTATTCTTCTTTCGAAGATTCTCAGGCAGGTGTCATTAACATCTCTTTGAGTGAACTTTTTACCCCCATTGCTATTGTGTTTAGGCGTAAATCCTGACGAAAGTCTTGGACTCCAAAGTGTTTAGGGGAAGTTACGCCCCACGCATGCGGATTCCTATCTTTCTAAGGTAGGTGCCATCAACAAAGCAATCCTTTTCAGTACTGCCTATGTTCCACGTACCGTTCTGATCTTCATAATACCTATAGTCTCCCTCACGTAAGGGCGGGTATTGTTTTGATTCAGTTCAGGTATAACTGGCCTGGCAACGGTATATCGAAAAGGGGACCATTTGGCGCTATAAGGAACCCTAAAAAAATGGCTACAGTGCACAAGTATCTTTCAGATGCCCAATTGCTCAAAGGCACCAATTTTGTGCCATGGAAGCATAAAATGAAAGCCATTCTTCAAGTCAAAAAATTATGGGATGTCGTCAGTGGCACTACCTCTCGTCCCACCACAGGCGAGGACGAGATCAAGATACATTTGATGATCAGGACAGGAAAGGCCTTATGTTTTTGTTACTTGCCATAACAGATGAGGTTCAACCTCATATTTGTGATGCCACGACCAGTAAAGATGCGTGGGCAGCATTGATTACTATGTATGAAGGAAATAATAATTCCACTATACTTCACCTACAAACTCAGCTTCACAATCTCAATATGAATTCAGGGGAAACTGTTGAATTATTTCTCTGCAAAGTGGCAGAATTGAAAGCAAAACTTAATACTATGGGAAAACCCATAGATGATGATCTTTTGACATCTGTTATTTTAAGGGCACTCCCACCATCTTACAAAAGTTTTATCACTTCACTCAATGTTTCTGGCAGAAAATTAACTTTTGTTGAATTGGTTAATTTGCTGCAAACTGAAGAAGCCAATCAAGTACAGAAAGATGAGGAACCTGCCACTGCTCTTTCCACCCATCAAAAGGGTCCCAAGCAAGGACAGTTGTAGAAGGGAGGGTCTTCTTCCAAAGGCAAAGGCAAGCCCAATCTCCAGCGAGATAAATATTGTAAGATCTGTGATATGAACAATCATGATACCAACAGGTGTTGGTTCAAAAACAAACAACGAGAATGATCCCTCACAACATAAGAAAGGCAAGGGGAAGCAGAAATATCCCCGACATCGCAAACAACAAAAGGGTCATGTTGCTTATGCAGATTCCCATTCAGATGATTCTGATTCATCTTCAGATAATGACTCCGAAAGAGCACACAAGGTGCTCATGACCCATACTGCCTCTTCCAAATCCGATGTTGTATGGTATATTGATTCTGGAGCAAGCAAACATATGACTGGGAACAAGTCCTGGTTTCAAACCTTTCACGCAAGAGAAGGCAAACCTGTCACTATTGCAGACAATCAGGTCTATCAAGTACAAGGTGAAGGGGATGTTACAGTCACACTCCCTGATGGTGACTGTGCCATAGAGAACGTTCTCTATGTTCCTGGCCTTGCCAACAATCTCTTATCTGTTCCACAGATGTTAGATAGACATATGGATGTTGTTTTTCAAGTTGAAAAAGGAAAAAAGAGATGTTTCATCAGTCACCAAGGTCACAACATTGCCACTGGCTCCTACAAACATGGATTATTCATCTTGGATACAGTTTCTGCATCCCATACTGCCCTCATTGCCACTACAATAGCAGCTACTTCCTTATGGCATAAAAGATACGGGCACCTCAGTTTCGGGTATTTACTCGAATTAAGCAAATATGACATGGTCAAAGGGCTTCCTCAGCTTTCATCCGTTCTCCCAGTGTGCTCAGATTGTCTAGCAGGGAAACAACATCGAGTTCCATTTGAGACAAGTTCTTCTCGCTCGAAAAAACCCTTGGAGTTAATCCACGCAGATCTGTGCGGTCCTTTCCCAACCAGTCATGGTGGAAAGAGGTATTTTCAGCTCTTTGTTGATGACTACTCCCAAAAAATATGGGTCTCTTTCCTTGCACTCAAGTCAGAAGCTCTTCTCTACTTTCAGCAGTTCAAGAGACAAGTTGAGAAGGAAACAAGTTGTTCCATCAAAACCCTCCGCTCAGATCGAGGGGGGGAATACACCTCCAAGGAATTTTCAGCATTTTTGGAAAAACATGGGATCAAGAGACAACTCACTACAAGCATATACACCACAACAAAATGGAGTTGCAGAAAGAAAAAATTGCTCCATAGTAGAAATGAGTCGGTGTATGTTAAAAGGAGCAAACTTAGAAAAACAATATTGGGCAGAAGCAGTAAACACAACATCTTACCTACTAAATAGAGCACCTACAAGGGCTCTACAAGGACAAACTCCACAAGAAGCCTGGAGTGGTAAGAAACCCTCAATTTCTCATCTAAAAGTTTTTGGATGCCAAGCTTTTATGCATATTCCTAAACAAAAAAGAAGGAAACTAGATGAGAAAACTCAAAAATGTATATTTCTTGGTTATGATGAATATTCAAAAGGATATCGGTTGATTGATCCTATAACCAAGAAAACACACATCAGCAGAGATGTAGTATTTGATGAAACTTTCACATCAAATAACACACTTGTATACCTTAAGGAAGATGAACCTAAGAAAGAAGCAGCACCTCCTCAGAAGAAGGTTCCTAAATGGTATACTAGTACATTGCAAGATTCAAAATTGACATCACTTCCAGATCTAACTCTAGATCGACCCGCTACTCGCAGTATGACTCAACACAAAAGAGCAGATGATGCAACATCAGTAATAGATGTTGATGACCTTTGTCAACATTTTGATGATTTATCTGTGAATGTAGAAAAAGATGAGGATATAGATATGGAAGATGAAAAAGTCTATCTGACAATACTAGATGAAAAAGAACCCACATCAGTCTCAGATGCACTCAGTAAAGATCAATGGAAAACTGCTATGGATGCAGAACATACATCTCTAATGAAAAATCAAACTTGGAAGTTAGTGAATTTGCCTTCGGGAAAGAAACCCATTGGTTGCAAATGGGTATTCAAAATCAAATATAAGGCAAATGGTGCAATAGATAAATATAAAGCCCGACTTGTTGCAAAGGGCTATGCACAAAGAGAAGGCATAGACTATGAAGAGACATTTGCTCCTACTGCTAAAATGACCACTATTCGAGTTCTGTGTGCAATGGCAGCTCAATTTGGTTGGCAACTACATCAGATGGATGTAAAGAGTGCTTTCTTAAATGGTGACCTACAAGAAGAAGTCTATATGACTCAACCTGAAGGTTTTGTAGTTCAAGGGCAAGAACAGAAAGTCTGTAAGCTGATCAAATCTCTATATGGACTTAAACAAGCTCCTCGAGCTTGGTATATCAAAATTGATAGTCATCTAGTGCAACATGGGTTTAGAAGAAGTCCTGCAGATTCTAATCTATATATCAAGAACAATGGTTCTAACATAGTAATTTTAGTACTATATGTGGATGATCTGATCATAACAGGCAGTTCAGAGAGTATGATCAAAACAATAAAGAAAGATCTCAATACCTCTTTTGAAATGACAGATCTTGGACTTCTCCACTATTGTCTTGGTCTAGAAGTAACTCAATACAAGCATTGCATACAAGTTACTCAAAAGAAATATGCCAAGACTCTAATTGATAAGTATCGGATGACTGATTGCAAGCCCAAAGCTACACCAATGGAAGCAGGACTTAAGTTATCCCGATTCGATGAATCTCCTAAAATAGATAGTACTCTCTATCGTCAGCTGATTGGGAGTCTCATCTATCTCACAAACACCAGACCAGATCTTAGTTTTGCTGTGGGTTATCTTTCACGATTCATGCAGGATCCTAAAGTTAGCCACTGGAAGGCAGCAAAAAGAGTTCTTCACTATGTCAGTGGTACGACATATATCGGCTTGGAATACAAAAAGAATAACAAATTCTATCTTCAAGGGTACACGGACTACGACTATGCTTGGATCCATAGATGACCGAAAATCAACCGCAGGTTATATTTTTCACCTTGGATCTGGTCCTGTCTCTTGGCATAGCAAGAAGCAACATGTTGTTGCTATCTCTTCTACTGAGGTAGAATATCGAGCAGCTAGTGGAGCAGTCTGCGAGATCATATGGTTACGTCGCATCCTCACAAATATGGGCCTTCCAAAGACACTTCCTTTACATTTATTTTGCGACAATCAAGGTGTTATGAATCTTGTCAAGAATCCTATCTTTCATGATCGCACCAAACACATTGACACTAGGTGTCATTTCATTCGAGATGAGATTCCAAAGCATCATATCCAGCTCCACTACATTCCCACGGATGAGCAAATAGCGGACATCTTCACCAAAGCGCTTGCTCGAGTCAAATTTGAATTGTTCCGCAATGCTATGTGTAGTCAACATTAATGTAATAAGGGGGGATGTTAGAATATTTATATTACATTAATTAAGTTACCAACATTATAGGAGTGGTACGTAGTTATTTTTCTTCAGTTTAGAAACTGCCCAGGTTGGTTCAAACTGCCTCAACGGAGTTTATGTAAATCTTATATATTTTCTCAGAATATGAAATGCAAACTAATGCTTCAGTTTGTAACATTTTTGAAATTATCCTAATAGGGTGTGAATTTTTAAATAGGTAAGGTTAATGTTTTTCCTCACAAAATTTGATAGCCATTCAAATGGGTTGGTAGCAGAATTCATCTGAACTCTCCATAACAATAGTGCAATCATCAATGATATGAGAATAGAGGTAACCCCCTTGGTCTTGAGCCAAATTCTTGAATTATCTTTACAAGGACTAGAAATAACTAGATCTAGTAGAAATGCATTCTCTAAAATAGTTAGAACATTTTCAAAGAAGGGGATGTACAATATATTATGCAAATGAATAACATTTTTTAAGGGATGAAGAAAATAATATTTAGAAATCCTAGGATGAAGTTGCAATCTAGGTAATAAAATTCCTAACCTATGAAGGGTAGTATGTTGTGTTATCAGGGCATCATATGAAACTCCTCAACATTTTGAGGCATGGTAACTAATGCTTAGAATTAAATATTAGTATTCCTCCCTACCTGCATCAAGAGTTGCATAATATGTCCAAGAGGTACTAATAGGTCAAAGGCTCCCCTAGGCACCATGGCATCATAAAGCTCATTTGCAGACACCATTTCAAAGGAAATCCCTAAAGTTCAATAGGTTCTTTCCCCACTAGAATGAATAGATTATGGAGGCGTAAGAGCCCAGGTCAAAAGAAGAAGAGGAAGAAGAACCTAGGCCAAATGAAGAGGAGGAAGAAGAGACCAAAAAATAAGAAGAGAAAAATACAAGTAGAGAAGAAACCTTTGATGAAGTAGAAGACAGGGAACAGACCCCTAAAAATAGTGCAGATGAGAGGGTTACCATTGAATCTGAAGGAATCCCATCATCTCCTCCTGGTCCACTAGCTACCAAGACCAGAGCACAACAAAAAATAAAGGTTGATTCCGAACTAGTATAGTAGATAAAAACCAAGAAAGTGACTTTCTGTGAAGAAGTCACAAAACTTTCTGCTCAAACATCTACATAGTCAGGGCCTAATGTTAGGTAATGGAGCCAAATTGATAAGAAATAAATTAATTTACAAGGAGTATTTTTGATGGGAAATGATCAACAATAGGCCCTTAAACAGGATTCCAAGGGGCAGCATTAAATATTTAATTAACATTAAATATTTAATTACTATTAAATATTGTTGATGGAGAAAGTTTTAATGAAAATTTATAGCTAGAAATTTAATTGTATTTTCTTGGTGAAAAACACTTGTCATAAGAACGTGATAAGTGTATGGGTGGTTATTAGCCCATGTTTTTGGCTCATTGTATTTCGACACCACTATGTGGTTTTGGGTAGAGGAAAAGCCACGAATCTCTATATATTTTGTACTGTAAAGACTACCTCTATGGCGGAATGCTCTTTTATGGTTTGGAGGAAGAGAGGGGAGGAGACATTGTACAAGAGGATAAGATTGTTGTATTGTTTAATAATACAAATGACTGATTGTTTCTCTATGGAAATAGGGTACACTGCCCAGACCACATATATCTTGTTTCTCTTATATTTGTGTGATTGCTTATTGTTTATTACATTGTTTAACTAGGGTTTGAACTATTTTTCTATTGTCACTATTATTATTTATTTTTCCACATAGGCTATGTATTTTTTGTACATGGTTAATTCCTAACAATTGGTATCAAAGAAGTCTTGTTGGGAAAGGGCACTCATAGGAGAGTTTTCTATTCGAGTGGGAGAAATGGGAGAAATTTCAAATTTTAAATTGGAGAACTTTACTGGACAAAATTTTGGTATGTGGAAAACCAAAGTGGAGGATTATTTGTATCAGAAGGATGATATGTACTTAGCTCTTAAAGGGAATACTGATGGTAAACCTTGGATGATAGATGATGATTAATGGGATATGATAGATAAGAGGGCACTAGGGGTGATCCGGTTGAGCGTGGATGATTCTATTGCATTCAACATCGGGAAGGAAAAGACCACCAAAGGAGCCATGGATACATTAGCTAAGTTGTATGAAAAACCCTCAGCTTCAAATATTTTTTTCTTGATTAGAAAGCTATTTACTATGAAGTTTTAAGAGGGTGGATCTATCCAAGAACACCTTAACAAATTTTATGTTGTTATGGGTTCTTTAAAATCTATAGATCTTGATTTTGATGATGAGGTTATGTCTTTAGGGTTTCTTTGTTCACTACTAGACTCATGAGGTAGCGTTGTAATGATAGTGAGTAATTCGGTTCCTAGAACTGGAAATCTAGTGTTTGATGATGTGATTAGCATAATCCTCAGTGAGGATATTAGGAGAAAATCCTCAAGGGAGGCTTCATCATCTAGAGTAGCACTATCTAAAGAAAGTAGAGGTAGAAACAGAGAAAGAGGAAAAGGCCAAGCTAGAGGAAAAAACCAGAACAGAGGAAAATCGAAGGGTAGATCTAAAAGCAAATACAAAAACAAGATTTATTGTTGGAATTGTGGGAAGTGTGGACACTTCAAGAGGGAGTGCAAAGATAGAAATAAGAATGAGGACAATAGTGGAAATGATTCTCAAGAGGTAACATTGCAGGTGCAATTTATTAGGATGCCTTGATTGTTGCAGTAAATTACACAAGTGAGTATTGGGTTATGGACTTTGGAGCTTCTTATCATGTGACTTCTCATAGGGAGTACTTTTTTGATTATACTCTAGGTCATTATGGAGATGTTTTATTGGGAAATAACTGTCAATGTGAGATTGTGGGTGTTGGCACGGTGAATGTAAAGTTGTCAAATGGAAATATTTGGGTGCTTAAAAATGTTAGGCACATTCTTGATCTGAAGAGGAACTTGATTTTAGCTAGTGCACTTTATTTGGATGGATGCAACACTACTTTCAAAAATTGGGAATGGAGAGTGACAAAGGGTTCAATGGTGATTGCAAAAGGTGAGTTGACTGGAACTTTGTATTTATTGCAGAACTCATCTTATTGTACATTGAACTATGCTACTCAGGATGATGCAAAAGCATGGCATTTGCAGTTGGATCATATGAGTGAGAAAGATATGAAAATATTTCACTCTAGAAATCTGTTACCAAAAATCAAGGAGGTTGATTTAGGTTTATGTGAAGGTTGCGTATACAAAAAATAGAAAAGGGTAAGATTTTTGAAGGTTGGTCCAGAAAGGAAGAAAGATAAATTAGAGTTAGTTCACTCGAATGTGTGGGGTCCCTTACTGGTACTTTCTCTTGAGGGCTACTCTTATTATGTCACCTTCATTGATGATTTCAATAGGAAGACATGGATATTCACAATCAAGCATAAATATGATGTTTTCAATATTTTTAGGAAGTGGAGAGAATTAGTGGAGTTTGAGGACTATTGTGCAAATAAAGGAATTAGGAGAGTCAAAACTACTCCTAGGACACCATAGGAGAATGGAGTCTTGGATAGGATGAACAAAACTATAATGGAGCATTCTAGAGCCATGAGATTGCATGCAGGGTTGCCATTGTTCTGTTGGGCTAGTGTAGTTGATACAATAGTTTATTTGATAAACAGAGGACCTTGTACTACATTGGATGGAGGTATTATAGAGGAGACTTAGAAAGGTAGGCCTGCAAACTACTCTTTCCTTAGAGTATTTGGTTGTGAGGCTTTTGCCCACATAGATAAAGAAAATAGGAGTAAGCTTGATTTAAATTATAGAAAGAGCTATTTTCTTGGTTATGGTATGGATGAGATGGGATATAGGCTATGGGATAACATTGGCTGAAAATTTATCAGCAGTAGAGATGTTATTTTCAATGAGGATAGGTTTTACAAGGATAGGCACATATAGGTTGAAGAGGATGCACCTGATTTTGTTGACTTGGATGCAATCCCAAAGAATGGTGCAAAAATATAGCCTCTTGTTCAGATTTATGAATATGGTGCTCATGTTGAAGAACATGGTGACAAAATGAACGAGAAATTTGAGAATGAAACACGTAAAACACCCCCACCACCACTAATAATGGAAGGTTGGATATCTAATCAAGTAATAAGAGCACCAAATACATATTTTCCTTATTTGTATTACATTCTATACACTGATGCAGGTGAGCCCGAATGTCTTCATGAGGCTTTGTAATTGGAAACTAGGAGCAAGTGGGATCTTGCTATGAAGGATGAGATGGACTCATTGACTCAAAACCAAACTTGGGATTTTGTTGAGCTTCCCAAGGGCAAAAGGGTATTGTAGTGCAAATGGGTGTACAGATTTAAGGAAAAATTTGATGGTATCAAGAGATATAAAGCAAGACTTGTTGTGAAAGGATTTGCATAGATAAAAGGTATTGACTATGATGATATTTTCTCACCTATAGTAAAAATGACTTCAATTCAAACTATTTTGAGTATATTTGCATTAGAAGATCCTCATCTTGAACATTTTAATGTTAAGACAAAATTCCTTCATGGGGATTTGGAGGAGGAGATCTACATACACCAACCGAAGGGGTTTGAGTTCAAAGACAAGAAGAGTCTTGTGTGTAAACTAAAAAAGATCTTGTACGATTTGAAGCAAGCTCCAAGGCAATGGTATCTCAAGTTTGATAGTTTCATGATTGAGCATGATTTTACTAGGAGCCAGAGTGATCATTGTGTTTATTTCTGGGCTACAGGAAATGGTAAATTCCTTATTCTATTATTATATGTTGATGATATGTTTGTGGAAGAATCCAATATACAAGATATTAAGAAATTGAAAAGGGAGTTGGCAAGTAGATTTGCCATGAAGGATTTGGGGAATGTTGGCAATTTTGGGTACCTTGGGTACATTGTATTTGCTCAAGTGAATAAGTTGTCATTGATGTCAAGAAGCTGTTGAAGGAATTTGATTTGATGTCAAATAATTTGTTTTGATGAAGGTTTCGGCATGACAGGTTCGAAAGAAAGCAAGTTAGAAAAGTGTCGCGATATCGCGACATGTCGCAGTTTCACGACTCAAAGAGGAGAGAGAATGTTCGAGTCAGAAATGTCACGATTTCGCGACATATTGCAAGGAAGGTTGGTCGGACGAAAAAGTGTCACGATTTCGCGACATGTTGCAAGAGAGAGAGTCCGAAAGAAAAAGTGTCACGATTTCATGACATAATGCAGGAGAGAGAGTCCAGGAGAAAAAGTGTCGCGATATCGCGACATGTCGGGTTTTCACGACCCGAAGAAAAGAAAAGCGCTAAGGAGAAAAAGTGTCACGATTTCGCGACATGCTACAGAAGTCAAAGTGAGAACTGTCATGATTTCGTGACATGCTGCAGAACTCAAAGTGAGAACTGTCATGATTTCGTGACATGCAGCAAAGGGAAGAGTCTGAAATGAGAAGCGTCACGATTTCGTGACAGGTTGCAAAGAAGTCGTATGAAAGCTGAAAGTGTCACGATTTCGTGATAGGTTGCAGAGAAAGCTTATGGATGTAGAAAGTGTCACGATTTCAGAAGAAGAAGAAGTCTTCAAAGAAGTGTCATGATTTCATGACAAATTCAAGGAGGAAGAGCTCAAAGGCGAAAGCGTCATGATTTCGTGACATGTTCCAGTTTCGTGGGCGTAAGGCAAAGAAAAACACAAGGCAGCGAAAGTGTCACGATTTCGTGACATGTTCTATTTTTGCTAGTGCAAGCAGAGTGCAAGGAAGAGAAAGTGTCATGATTTCATGATAGATTGAGATGGCAGCGTTCGGTTGGAGAAAGTGTCACGATTTCATGACAGAAATAGAATGCAGGCCTTCTATAGGAGAAGTGTCATGATTTCATGACAAAAGCAGAGAGGAAGGCTATGAAGACAGAAGTGTCATGATTTCATGACAAAAGCAAAGGAGGTTGACGAAGGGAGAAATGTCGTGATATCACGACAAGAGCTTAGTTGAAGTCGACAAAGGCTAAAATGTCACGATATCGCGACAAAAGCCAAAAGATAGTATACGGTTGCAAAAGTGTCGCGATATCGCGACATGTTGTAGTTTCATGGCAGAAGCTACAGAAGAGTTGCAGAGGCAGTGAAGCCGACAAAGTTAAATTTGGGCCGACGAAGATTAGGGTTTGCAGCCGACGTAGTTTAGGGTTGTGTAGCCGACTAAGATCAAGGTTTTGATCTTGAAAGTGTTAGTATAAAAGGAGGGCTATTTGAAGAGTTGAGTGTGAATTGATAGATTATCGAATGTGCGTCGAAGTGTGCGAGATGCAGTCGAAAGAGCGCAAGAGTGTAGAAGTGGCGAGATGATGTCGAAGCATGCAAAGTGAGCGCAACAGGAAAAGACGAACGAGGACATTTGTGCTAGACCGAAGGACTGTGTTTAGTGCAAATTCGAGGACCAGCTTTGGAGGTGATAGAGTTGAGGACAGAGGTCTCCAACCAGAGCAGGGAGGACAGGTGTCTTCTATGGATAGAGTTCCATTTGCTAAGGGCAACGGAGGCAGAGGTTTTCTAGAGGATCACCAGCCAAAGCAGAGCTAGGGGATCGGTGTCTCCTGTGGGTTGGTGCCCACGAACTCGAGTTTAGGGGATTGGTGTCTCCTTTGGGTTGGTGCCCATAAAATTTGTAATCGGGAAAGGTATTCCTAGAAATTGATTGATAAAATTTAGTGAAAGATTTTATCCGTGGATGTAGCCCAACCATTCTGGGTGAACCACGTTAAAATGGGTCTTCAATGTGTGATGCTTTCTGTCTTGATTAATGTTGTGTTGATGCCTCTGTTATCTAAAGTTAAAATTGTTAATTGGTTAAGTCTTATACTGTTCACCCCCCCTCTCAGTATAAGCTTGTGTTCTTCAATTGGTATCAGAGCGGGTTTCTCCAGAAAGAGCCTAACAGCTTGGAGAAGGATCTATCAGAGGAACATACAGATTCAGAAAGAGATGAAGAGGTTGGGTTCGATCTCAAAGGTGAATTCTTCTTGGCTTTAAAAAGGCTTGAGAAATTCAGGGAAGAAAATTTTGTTCTCAAGCATCAATGTCAGGAAGAAGAGATTGCAAGATCAAGATTGTCTCAAAGAGTTATAGACTTCAAAATTCTAGCTGAAGAAGGAAAGAAGGTTGAACAGATTCTGACAGAGGCTTTAAAAGGAAAGGAAACTGATTGCGAGAAACTAGAAGAAGAGGTTATGTCTCTTAGAGTGAAGTTGGAAAAATTGGCTCTCAGACAGAATACTCCGTATGACAAGCAAAAGAAGGATGGTATCACTATTCATGAAATAGGGTCTTCAAGCAAGACCAATCTTCATCCTGAAGAGCGGTGGATTCCAGTTGGTCACAAGAAGAACAATCATCCAAGGCATCAAAATAGGTTACATAATACTTTCCATGGCTATTGTTTTTCCTGCAAGAATTTTGGTCACAAAGCTATGCATTGCAATAAATCCTTGAATAGCCATAGTAAGGAATATGTTAACTCTTTTGCACCTCTTATGAATAAAAATTTCATGTGTTACAAGTGCAAGAATTTTGGGCATATAGCAAGGATGTGCAGTTTGGATAGATCTAGCCTTGAGTTCACTAAAAAGAAAAATGAGATCAAATCTAAGTCAATGATAGTTCAAACTGCTTTTCATGCTCAAGACAAAGTAGAAAAATGGTATCTTGATAGTGGTTGTTCAAAACATATGACTGGTGAAAAGGAAAAGTTTTTGGTCTTAAAACAAACAAACCGAGGAACAGTCAGTTTTGGAGATAATAGGTCAGCTAAAATCTGTGGTAAAGGGACTCTTAGTTTGGATGGGAAATCCAAAACAGAAAATGTGCTTTATGTAGAAGGCCTAAGACATAATCTTCTAAGTGTGAGTCAACTTTGTGATCAAGGGCACATAGTATCTTTCTTTTCGGATAGATGTGAGATAAGTAAAGAAAAAAATGGAAAACTCATTGCGAGTGCTACAAGGACTCCAAACAATCTTTACATGCTGAGTGAGATAAAAAGGGAAAAGTGTTTTCTAACTCAAGAAGATGAGAGTTGGCTATGGCATAAAATATTGGGGCATTTGAGCTTTGATAATCTTGTCAATATTAGTAACAAGGAAGCAGTTAGAGACTTGCCCAAAATAAAAAGGCCCCATAATATCATTTGCGGTCCCTGTCAACATGGAAAACAGACCAGAACCAGTTTCAAATCAAAAGGGTATACTTCTTCAAAACCATTGGATCTTATTCATACTGATTTATGTGGCCCCACCAGAACTCGGAGCATTCAGGGAGAAAGCTACTTCATGTTGTTTATAGATGATTATTCTAGAATGACTTGGGTTACTTTTCTCAAAGAAAAATCTGAAGCTTTTGAAAAATTTAAAGCTTTCAAAGAAATGATTGAAAATGAGACTGACAAGAGAATCAAATGCTTAAGATCAGATAGAGGAGGAGAGTTCACTTCAAATGAATTTGTGGAATACTGTGAGCAACAAGGAATCAAAAGAGAATATTCAACAACAAGAACTCCTCAACAAAATGGAGTAGTTGAAAGGAAAAATAGAACTATTGAAAATATGGCTAGAGCTATGTTAAATGAGTCAAAACTCTCAGATGGCTTTTGGAAAGAGGCAGTCAATACAACAGTCTACATTATCACCAGGGCCCAACTTAGAGTCAATCATCATAAAACTCCTTATGAGTTGTGGAAAGGAAGACCAGCTACAGTAAAATACTTCAAAGTGTTTGGGAGTAAGTGCTTCATCAGAAGGGAAGATCAGAACTTGGGTAAGTTTGATCCTAGGTGTGATGAGGGAATATTTCTTGGATATTCCAATAGAAGCAAGGCCTATAGATGCTTCAACAAAAGAACGCATACAATCGTAGAGAGCATAAATGTAACAGTTGATGAAAAGACAGGGATAAGAGAACCAGTCAAGGAACTCAGTGATGAAATTTGTCAAGAAGAATTCAGAGAGGTTTCAGATGAAGAAGAGGAAAGACAACAAGCTGCTTCCCAAAACTCCTTCACGATATGTTCAGAAACATCATCCCAAATATTTGATCATTGGTGATCCAAACAACAAGCAAACAAGAAGAAGAGTCATTCCTTCACACGATTCTACAAATGTTTCATTATTATCTCAGATTGAGCCAAAATATTTCAATGAAGCATGTGCGAGATAAATTTTGGGTAAAAGCGATGGATGAAGAGCTAAATCAAATAGAGAAAAGTGAAACTTGGGATTTGGTTCCAAGACCTAAGGACAAGAATGTCATTGGCACAAAATGGATATTCAGAAATAAACTCAATGAGGATGGAAAGATTGTCGGAAACAAAGCTAGGTTAGTCTGCAAAGGTTATGCTCAAGTAGAAGGTGTTGATTTCGAAGAGACGTTCGCTCCTATTGCTCGTCTTGAAGCTATCAGAATGTTTTTGGCCCTTTCAAGCTTCAAATCATTCAAGGTATATCAAATGGATGTAAAGTCAGCTTTTCTAAATGGGGTGTTGGTAGAAGAAGTCTACATAGAACAGCCGAAGGAGTGTCTCTCACAGAATAGTCAGACTATGTGTGTAAACTGAAAAAGGCCTTATATGGGTTAAAGCAAGCACCAAGGGCGTGGTACTCAAGACTTGATAGTTATCTTCATGAGCAAGGCTTCAGGAAAGGCATGGCAGATAGCAATCTGTATATTAAGAATGAAGGTGATGATATGTTGATTATGGTTGTCTATGTTGATGATATTATTTTCGGGGAAAATAATACTCAGATGTGCAAAGTTTTTGCTAACACCATGCAGAAGGAATTTGAGATGTCTATGATTGGAGAGCTGTCATTCTTTTTAGGTCTTCAGATTGCTCAATCAAAAGACGGTGTATTTCTCTCTCAAGGAAAGTATATCAAAGAAATGTTGAAAAAATTTGGGATGATGGACAACAAACCAGTATGTACTCCAATGATTACAGGGTGCAAGATGAGTAAAGACGATGAATCTCCAATGGCAGATCAGAGGTTGTACAGATCAATGATTGGCAGTTTATTATATGTTACGGCTACCAGACCAGATATCATGTAGGCAGTTGGGTTAGTAGCAAGATTTTAGGCAGCTCCAAAAGATTCTCATGTTACAGCAGTTAAGAGGATATTCAGATATCTGAAGGGCACTATGGACTTTGGGCTTTGGTATCCCAAAGGTGATGATTTCACCCTCACGGCCTATACAGATGCAGATTGGGCAGGCAGTACTGATGACAGGAAGAGCACTAGTGGTGGAGCATTCTTTCTGGGAAAGAGTTTGGTTTCTTGGCTAAGTAAGAAACAACCTTCAGTTTCCTTATCTACAGTAGAGGCTGAATACATAGCAGAAGTGGTTGGGTGTACACAGGTTTTATGGATGAAAACCACCTTGGAGGATTTCAAAGTCAAGCATGAACAACCCATCTCCATATTTTGCGATAATACGAGTGCCATAAGTATTTCCAAAAATCCGGTAATGCACTCAAGGACAAAGCATATTTCCATCAAGTATCACTTTCTAAGGGAGAAAGTGCAAGACAAGCAAGTCAAGCTAGAGTATGTGCCTACTAAAGAGCAGATTGCAGATATCTTCACCAAACCTCTTCCAAGAGATACATTTGAGTATCTAAGGGAGAAATTGGGAGTTGTACTCCCACCCCAGAATTAATCACCTCATCAGGAGGTGGGGGAGGGACCAAGCTAAGAGGCTCATTCTTAGTCCCGAGCCCCAAAGGTGACCCTTTGCCATTGATGACAAAGGGGGAGAGATATGAGTAAGGGGGAGAGCTTCAAGTGAAGAGGAAAGCTTCAAGTCAGGGGGAGCAAAACTTCAAAGACAGTTTCTCAGTTGTTAGCACAGTTGGTTTCAGTTTTGGCTCTTAAGACGTGTTTTTAGTAAAGGTTTGCCATCAATGACAAAGGGGGAGATTGTTGGCAATTTTGGGTACCTTGGGTACATTGTATTTGCTCAAGTGAATAAGTTGTCATTGATGTCAAGAAGCTGTTGAAGGAATTTGAATTGATGTCAAATAATTTGTTTTGATGAAGGTTTCGGCATGACAGGTTCGAAAGAAAGCAAGTTAGAAAAGTGTCACGATATCGCGACATGTCGCAGTTTCGCGACTCAAAGAGGAGAGAGAATGTTCGAGTCAAAAATGTCATGATTTCGTGACATATTGCAAGGAAGGTTGGTCGGACAAAAAAGTGTCACGATTTCGTGACATGTTGCAAGAGAGAGAGTCCGAAAGAAAAAGTGTCATGATTTCATGACATAATGCAGGAGAGAGAGTCGGGAGAAAAGTGTCACGATATCGTGACATGTCGGGTTTTCGTGACCCGAAGAAAAGAAAAGTGCTAAGGAGAAAAAGTGTCATGATTTCGTGACACAGAAGTCAAAGTGAGAACGCATGATTTCACGACATGTTGAGAACTCGAAGTGAGAACTGTCATGATTTCACGACATGCTATAGAAGGAAGAGTTCGAAGTGAGAACTATCGTGATTTCGCGACAGTTGCAAAGAAGATGTACAGAAGTAGAAAGTGTCACGATTTCGTGACAGTAAAGAAAAGAAAGTGCAGATGAAAAAAGAAGTGTCACGATTTCTACAAATTCAAGGAGGAAGAGCTCAAAGGAAAGCGTCATGATTTTCTGACATGTTTCCATTTTTGAGTGTAAGGAGAGAAAACACAAGGAGAAAGTGTCACGATTTCATGACATGTTCCATTTTCGCTAGTGCAAGAAAACAAGAGTGCAAGGAAGAGAAAGTGTCACGATTTCGTGATAGATTGAGATGGCATCGTTTGGCTGGAGAAAGTGTCATGATTTCTGATAAAATAGAATGCAGGTCTTCTATAGGAGAAGTGTCACGATTTCGTGACAAAAGTAGAGAGGAAGGCTATGAAGACAGAAGTGTCATGATTTCATGACAAGAGCTTAGTTGAAGTCGACAAAGGCTAAAATGTCACGATATCATGACAAAAGCCAAAAGAAAGTATACGGTTGCAAAAGTGTCACGATATCGTGACATGTTGTAGTTTCACGGTAGAAGCTACAGAAGAGTTGCAGAGGCAGTGAAGCCGACAAAGTTAAATTTGGGCCGACAAAGATTAGGGTTTGTAGCCGATGTAGTTTAGGGTTGTGCAACCGACTAAGATCAAGGTTTTGATCTTGAAAGTGATAGTATAAAAGGAGGGTTGTTTGAAGAGTTGAGTGCGAATTGATAGATTGTCGAATGTGCGTCGAAGTGTGCGAGATGCAGCCGAAAGAGCGCAAGAGTGCAGAAGTGGCGAGATGATGTCGAAGCATGCAAAGTGAGCGCAACAGGCAAAGACGAACGAGGACATTTGTGCTAGACCGAAGGACTGTGTTTAGTGCAAATTTGAGGACCAGCTTTGGAGGTGATAGAGTTGAGGACAGAGGTCTCCAACCAGAGCAAGGAGGACAGGTGTCTTCTATGGATAGAGTTCCATTTGCTAAGGGCAGCGGAGGCAGAGGTTTTCTAGAGGATCACCAGCCAAAGCAGAGCTAGGGGATCGGTGTCTCCTGTGGGTTGGTGCCCATGAACTCGAGTTTAGGGGATTGGTGTCTCCTTTGGGTTGGTGCCCATAAACTTTGTAATCGGGAAAGGTATTCCCAAAAATTGATTGATAAAATTTAGTGAAAGATTTTATCCGTGGATGTAGCCCAACCATTCTGGGTGAACCACGTTAAAATGGGTCTTCAATGTGTGATGCTTTCTGTCTTGATTAATGTTGTGTTGATGCCTCTGTTATCTAAAGTTAAAATTGTTAATTGGTTAAGTCTTATACTGTTCACCCCCCCTCTCAGTATAAGCTTGTGTTCTTTAGGGAAGCCAAACAAATCCTTGGCATGAGAATCATTAGATACAAGAAGGATAAAACACTTAAGTTGTCTTAGGAGGACTATGTGGAAAAGGTGCTTAAGAGGTTTAGTATGCATGATGCAAAATCGGTAGCCCAACCTCTTACAAAGCACTTTAAGCTCTCAAAGAAGCTGTCCTAAGACAAAGGAGTAGGAAGAGTACATGAGGAAGGTACTATATGCTTCAGTAGTTGGGAGTTTTATGTATGCTATGGTGTGTACAAGACCGAACATTGCCCAAGTAGTGGGAGTTGTGAGCCGGTATATGAGTAATCCAGGTAAATATCACTGGCAAGTAGTAAAATGGATACTCGGGTATTTGAAAGGGACTTCAAAATTTAGTTTGAGTTTTGGAGATTCCAAAGTTGAGTTACAGGGCTATGTGGATTCAGATATGGTAGGTGATTTGGATGGTGGGAGGAGCACTACTAGGTATGTATTCATAGTTGGAGGTATAGTAGTGAGTTGGATATCCAAGCTAAAACATGTTGTAGCTCTTTCTACTATAGACACTAAGTATGTGGTCGTCACAGAAGGTGCCAAAGAGTTCATATGGCTTCAGAGGTTGATTGATGAATTGGGTCATGAGCATGTATATGGGACACTTTGGAGTGATATCCAAAGCGCCATTCATTTAGTGAAGAACTATGATTTCACTCACGGACAAAGCATATTCAGTTGAGGTATCACTTCATTCAATCAACAATGGAGGATGGTTTGGTAAAGTTGGGTAAGATTCACACTTCCCTAAATTTTTTTGATATGCTTATTAAAATTTTAACCAAGGATAAGTTGAGCTTTTGCTCTACTTTGGTTGGACTTAAGGAGTAAGGTCATGTTATGAGAAAATTTCAGTCCTAGGGTGCAGGGATGTTGCATCAATCTTATCTTCAAGTGAGAGATTTTTAGGTAATGAAGACAAATTGATAAGAAAGGAATTAATTACCAAGGAGTATTGTTGATGGGCAATGATCAATAATAGTCCCTTGAATGGGGTTCCAAGGGGCAGCATTAAATATTTAATTAACATTAAATATTTTTGATGGAAATTTTTTTAATGAAAATTTATGGCAGGCAATTTAACTATATTTTCTTCGTGAAAAACATTTTTCATAAGAATGTGATAAGCGTATGGGTGGTTATCAGCCCATTTTTTTGGATCATTGTATTCTGACACCACTATGTGGTTTCAGGTAGAGGAAAGCCATGAATATCTATATATTTTGTATTGTAAATACTACCTCTATGGTGGAATGCTCTTTTCTATTTTGGAGGAAGAGAGGGGAGGAGACTTTTTACAAGAGGAGAAAATTGTTGTATTTTTTAATAATACAAAGGACTGATTGTTTCACCATGGAAATAGGGTACACTACTCGAACCACATATATCTTGTCTCTTACATTTGTATTATTTCTTACTATTTATTGCACTGCTTAACTAGGGTTTGAACCATTTTTCCATTGTCGCTATTATTATTTGTTTTTTTGCATAGGCTGTGTATTGTTTGTACATGATTAATTCCTAACACCTAAAATAATTGGGTTGCTAGCTGAAGTATTGGATTCTTTGGAGGATGATGAATTAGACTCTAATTTTTCAATGAATTCTACAGGAAAAATATTTGTAGAAACTGAGAAAATTGGGGGAGAAATAAGTACAAAGTAATTAATGAGATATTCTAGATTACAGGGATATTTTATTGCATAAGAGTAGGTTGAAGAAGTAGAGGTTGAAATTCCAACTCAACCACCTTCACCCCCTCCACTGAGAAGAAGACTAAGATAGAGAAAACAAGGTATAGCTGCAACTATGGAAACTACACCCCCATTATCATCCAATCACAGGAAAAGAAGAAAGTTGATACATTAGAAGGATGAAGATGAAGTGATTGAGGAAATGCTATCCTAGGAACAAGAAAATATAGTTCTATAATCATCTAATAAGGAAGAGGGACCATCCACGGAGATTGGAGAGCCAAGTTCATCACCTTCTATGGAATTACCTACATATTCTTTAGAAACTGAAGAGTATGAATAATATGAACCTGATGACCATGTGAAAGAAGTTATGATGATTATCAAGACTCAAAAAACATGGATTGAATTAGAGGAAGCAATAATTAAATAAAAATACGAATACATTGACCAATTGTTGCAAGAAATACAAGAGTTGAGATGAAGACTGACACCATTTGAGGCACTATCCATAGTTTTAGATTCTGGTAGAAAGGTGGTATAAATTATACTTGAATTAGTAGGGTAGGTTCCATAAGGAGTAATGCAAGTTGATACCCCACAACTGCCTCATATATCTGAGGAGAGTAATCTAGAAAATACACCTAAAATTTTTGTTTTACTTGTTGCAGCAACACAACAATACACAGAACAACAAAAAACATATGAAAAAGAGGATGGAGAAGGGATTTTTGATGCCATGGAAGGATCACATACCCTAGATATGGACCTACAACATAATATGCAGTAAAATTTAGAAAAAAATGCCATTTTTGAACTTTCATACGTAGCTCTAGAACATCCTGGGACAACTTCAAAACATCCTATAGAAATACAATCTCATTTCAAAACATATCTAAAACATCTAGAAAATGTGCTAGAATGCCTTGAAAATGCTCCTGAACAAAAAAAGAGCAAGAAACATAGGAAAGTAAGGTCCATGAAGCTTAGATCACCCCACCACAAGTAAGTACTTAACCTTAGGAATATCTAAATCAAATGTTTGACAATTCTATTTCAATGGTTCAAATAGCAGAAATGGGAGTTCAAGTTGATTTATTGTTTGAACATATAATTACACTAAAGTGTGTCCACCTAATATGATTCCAATAGTAAATTATAATGAAGATATTGCAAGGTGGATGTCACACTGCCAAACCATGGAATTATGCATTGCAGCACTAAAAACTTTGAAAAAGAAAAATGAAACATAGGCTATAGAGATTGTTGATTTGAAAGAAAAGGTACAAAAACTATGCCAAATTGTAAAAATTTTAGTGCAATGTAGAAGGCCTGCTAGCATTTATAACCTGCTCCTTAGAGAATGTTTCTTCAGATGGTAGGTAATGCACATTTGCTCAGGGTTAAATTATGATTTGAATACTATTCCTAAATTTCTGGAGGTATATTTATATAGCCCTAAAGAGTAGAAGAATTTGTTGTGTGAGTTTTTCTTACATAAATATGTCATGAAAGAGGATGTGCAGTTTTTACCCCATATCTATACAGGGGACATACAACTCTAGTCATTTGTCTCCACTTTGAACAATTAATTATATTGGGATAAGAAGAAAAGGAAGAATAAGGAAATAAAATTAGAAGTTGGCCTACTATTAATGCATATCTAGCAAAATAATTAAGCATTAACAAGCCAACATTTCAACATGATGGAAAACCTAGAGATCAATATCCTGTATTTACATAACTTGAAGGATAGCATGGTTTATTTTCAGCAGTTTTGCATTGGTAATTTTTCAAACGTCTTATCAGCTTGTAAATTTAGATGGGAAGAATTACATATTTCCTTGCAGAAGAGGGATTCAATATCACCCATTAACATGTTATGGTCACATAAGGAGGGTAGAGGTAGTAATGTAGATAATATTGGCATTTACGCATCAATGGATAGACTTGAGGTTTAGGCCACCCACTATTATCACTCATGTGTCATATTACTTTGATTCTGATTCATAGCCTAATGAAGAGTTTCATAAATGGTTAATGGATCTGAAACAATGTAGAAGATACTATACTAGAAAATTAAGATTTTGGGGAATCTGGTACTAGGAGTTGGACATCAATGCATCTATAGCCCAAAAACATGCATGAGGGCATGCATCATGTCAATTTGAGAGAAATTATGATGCCTAGAAATACCTCATTTTTGTCATGTTTTGATCATTTAAATACTGCCTTAAGAATCAAATATGATATTGTTTTATGTAAAATATGTGATTAGAATGTATTATTTGTTACATGTTTACATGATTCAATGTGTAGAGTATTATACCTCTATTTTTGACTATTTTCAGTATTTTATGTCTATTTTTGTATGGATTTTGGTGAATAAAGTAGCATAGAAAAATATGAGCAAATAATCCTATATGGTTTATGGATAAATCCATCATATTGGAAGTGTCATCCCTTTTCAAAACCAATTTGGTAAGTGGATTTGGTGCTAAAATATTCTCTGCTATAAAACAGAGCATTGACAGGTCCTGTGCAATATACAAATTCCACTAAGGTGGCAGAGCAATAAAAGGAGGATGAAATATTTTTATGAAGACCCATAATGATCTATGACCTATTCAGACACATTCCCACATATTCCAAGTGAGAGAAACAAGACACAAAGACAAAAATGTAGGAACAACTATGATAGCATACAAAAACTAGTTTTGTGCAATTATTAAGGTCACAAACCAGGTCAAATGAGGCACATGTAAATGGTTGTAATATTCTTGAATGACAATAAAATACTAGTTTCACATTTGAAATTGCTCCTAACCATTCAAAACTAGCGGTAACAACATACTTCTACTATTCTGCCCTACATTCTAGAGCTCTCCAAAATGAAGGGCAGAAACCAATTGTTTAGGAAGAAATGGTAAAGTTACATTAATTTTAGGATGAAGGAAGGAGAATAGGGTGAGGATAGGTGTAAAAAATTCTCTTATACTATTTTTTACTTACTTTCACCATCTAGAAGATGCAGATAAGATGTAGCAATAGATTATGTCTTAATATAGACTAGGTATTCCTAAAATAAAGTAAGCAAATTAGGAATAAACAACACATAGGTTTTGATTTAGTATTTGCAAACACTTGTATAGAAATTATTATATATAGGATGCTCCCTCATTGGTTTAGCTAGTCCAAGTAGAAGAAAATAATTCAGAAGTGGACAAAGTCTTTTATAATCATTGGTTTTTGAATATTTGAATAAAAGTGCAGTTCTTTTTCATCTTTATGAGATTGTGAGTTTATGAGTGATTAGTTATTAGGATTGGAGTAGAAATTATTTCTTCTAGACCAAGGAGCAAGGGCTCACTATGTGGACTAGAATGAAGGAGCAAAAAGTGCAAGATTTTGATTAATTCAATTTTGCAAAAATTCTATCAAATTCTTGCTTTAATTTGTGCAACAGTACTAACCCCTATTTAGCATAATTCAATTTATATATCAAAGTGTGAATTGTGTGGAATATTTGTAGCTGATTTGCCCCTGATTTGAATATGTTTTGAATACCCCAATTTTTTGTAATTCAATTTCTGCAATAATTTTTAACAAGTTTTCCAGCAAAATTTTCTGATAGTTTTTGCAGCATTTGGTTTTGATAGTTTTAGCAACAATGAATTTTAGCATGGTTGAATGTAGTTAATTTAAATTTAAAATTTTATATTTATACCATTTCAATTAGAAAAAATAAATGGGCCTTTTAATTCTACAAATTGTCAATTTCTACAACTATAGTTTAAAAGTTCAATTTCTATAATTTCCATTCTAAAAGTTAAATTAGTTATATTTTTGCAAATTAGGATTAAAAGTGACCTTGAAAACCCCAATAAGCATATGTTTCACCAAATAAGCTTGTAATATAATGATATGAAGTATGATTTGTTGAAGCCTCCTATCATAGATAACCTTGGACATAACCCTGGATTTGATAATTATAAAATTTAAATGATGATGATAATGACACTCATCAACCACCGTACTAATTTTACAATTGCGAGATCCTAATATGTAGTTTACAGTATGTATTGATGCCTCTGTTGAAATACTAGGAGGGGTTTGGACCCAAGATGATATGGTTATTACCTATGATTCTAGAAAACTTAAGAGGCACAAGATAAATTACTCCACTCATGATTTGGATATGGCAATGGTTGTTCATGCTTTAAAAATATGGAGATATTATTTATTAAGAGAACCATTTGAGTTAAATATAGATCACCAAATTTTGAGGTACATATTTACTCAACCTTTATTGAATGCCAGGCAAAGATGTTGGATGGAATTTTTAGCTGAGTATGATTTTGGCATTGAGTATATTAAGGGAAAAGAGAATAAGGTCACCAATTATCTAAGTAGGATGGGACATATTACTACAATAATCAAATGTCAATATGATCTACTGGACCAAATTGAGGATTTGTAAGGCAAAGATGAATTTTACCAATCTCGTAATTATTAGATTGAGCAAGAACCTGGAAAAGACCTAAATTTTAAACTGAAATATGATGTACTATTTTACAAAAATATATTGATAGTTCCAAGCATAGGTGGATTGAGAGAAAAAATCCTAAAGGAGACCCATAATACTCCTTATTCAGTGCACTCAAGAGGAGAAAAACTATGCAAAAATTTGAGGAAAACTTATTACTGGTCGAGGATGAAAAAGGATATCACTAATTGCATGGCTCTATGTTTGGAGTGTCAAAAAGTAAAAGTGGAACATCTACATCTAGCCAAAAAGTTGTACCCACATGAGATACCTACATAAAAATGGCAAGTGGTATCAATGGATTTTATAGTGGGATTGCCTAAAACAAGGTTCAAATATAATGCAATCTTGGTATTTGTGGATAATTTAACCAAGGTTGCATATTTTATACCAGGCAATATGCAAGATGATGCACCTACACTACAGTAGTGAGTCAGTTTTCTAGGGAAGTGGTAAGGTTGCACGATTTTATAGAAGTCATAATATTTGATAGAGATTATCTCTTCACTTCTGAATTTTGGCAAGCATTACATGAGGCCTTGGAAACCAAATTGAATATTAGTACTGCTTAACTCCCTAATATGGATAGGAAAACCAAGAGAGTGAATCAAGTACTTGAAGATATGTTAAGAATATACTGCATGGACCAACATATAAAGTGGGAAGACTTTTTATACCTAGCAGAATTTGCATACAATAATAGTTATTATGCATCACTAGGTATGACACATTTTGAAGCCTTATATGGGATAAGATGCAGACCTCCCTTATCATGGGATAATAAAAAATATTTGTTAGTGATCGGACCTAAAACTACAAAAGATATGGAATATCAATTAAAAAGAATTAGCAAAAGTTGAAAGAAGTTGTAGATCATCAGAAAAGCTATGTAGACCTCAAAAGAACACTAAGGGAATATTTTGTGATAGACATGATATTCTTAAGGGTGAAACGAACTAAAAGTTCAATAAAATCTTCCAAAATTGATTCTCAATTTGTAGGGCCATTTGAGATTGTGGCCAAGATAAGCCCTATTGCATATAGACTAGCTCTACCACCAAGCTTATCCAAAATACATAATATCTTCCATGTGTCCCTCTTTAGAAAATATATTTCTAATCCAACTTATATTTTAGATGTTTTCAAACTGCAGATGACCGATCCACTAAAAGTTGAAGTTTGACCTGTTTGTGTGCTTTGTTTTCGAACCAAGAACCTTATAAAGAGAAGCATAGAGCAATGTCAGTTCCAATGGGACCACTACTCGAACAGAAACACCACGCGGGAGGATGTGGCAGATTTGCAACAATAATTTCCTTATCTAGTTGAGTAGATATAGACATTACAAAAATATTTTTATAGTTAATAATGTATTTATACATGGATGTGCAATTGGATACTGAGTAGAGTATTTTGTTTTTTTAATGATTATAATTTTAAGATACGCATGTATTTATGGTTGATATATTATGAAACATTGTGTAAGTGGTTATATAAAAAAGTTGACCTATGGATGTATTTTTTTTATGCGCACTTAGAGTATTTTCTTTACTATAATTGTTGGATACATGTATTACTAAATTTTGAAGTTTATTTTCCATGTATCAACCATAGGGACTGTTTTGTTCTTAGCGGGGAAGGATGTAATGACCCCCTTGCCTAACCATTGATAACACATAAAATTTATGATGTTTAAATCAAATTTCTCTTCAAAATGTGGTACTGCTAATGGTCCTATGTGTGCAAGATTAGAAATATTCCATTGGCAGACAAGTAAAGTCATTGGAAAAGGTAAAATTGGGGAAATGATGATTTGGCTAGTGAACACATGGAAGTTCACAGTGAAATATTTCATGTAGGTGCATAATAAAAGGACTGCATTAGTCATATGTCTTGCCCTAATGTTGCATATTGTTTGTATAAATTTGTTTTATCACTATATGTTGTTGTATTTTTATGTGTGGTAATGAAGATGCTATGTCATGGGAGCCACCTTTATATAAGTTGTGACAGACTAAAAATATTATGTCGAAATTGATTTGAAAAGTGGTTATTATTAAGTTAGAACAATATGACAAAAAAATATTAATAAAAAAAAAGTGAAATGCTTATGGATTGAGTATATAGCATATATTTTATATTATATGATTGGTGATGGTTGTTTTTTTGTATAAAAATTCATGGGAATAAAGTTAAGAATAGGCTAAATATTTCACTTCACAATGCACTATCATGATGATGGTGATTGTGAGGTTATGGGTATCAATAATGTATTTCCAAAAGGTTAGAAGATTGCACATCAATTTATAGGTTGGGTTGGTTTTATCTTATTTTAGTGTGTTCAAATACTTGTAAAGGATGTGGTAATATTTTCTGATTGTTGTCTTCCACTGGTTTCCATAAATAATATTCGTTATCTGAAAGTGAATTCACCATGTTTGTTTTGTTTTCTTTGCTTCTAAAAATTGATCTTTACTTGGAAAAGCGAAAAGTGTAATTAGTGTTGTGTGTTATATGTCTTGGTTTTATATTTGCATATGTAAAAGAGGTTAAAGTGGGTGTTGTATCCTTAATTTATATAATTAAATAGGATGCAAAAAATACTACCTCGAAACTCCAAATAATTGAATGAAAAATATTTGTATGTATATGAGTTTATCAATTATATTGATTTGGTTGTCTTACAAATCTCTGTTGTATGGAATATAGAGTAATTGCATTAGTATTATGCAAGAAAAATATAACATATTCTCATCCCCAATCATGGAAATATGGGTGAATATAGGGTCCATAAAAACTTAATGAAGCTAGGGGTATGTTAGTCAAGTGCAAGCAACCAATTCTAAAGAAGAATGACAACGAAAATGCCTTCATAGAATATGTTCCTCTTGCAAAAATGGATGAGATGATGACCAAGGTTTATTGTTGTAGATGCAACATCCAGTCTTACCCAAGGAGAGTTGAATGATGACTGCCCAAATCTAACCTGTAATTACTAAGGAGGTCAACAAGTCGGGCATAGCAAAATATGGATATCATAAATACCAAATGAGAGAAGAATATTTTTAAGACCAATTAGTCAAACAATCATGAAATCTGATTCAAATAATCTATGTAAACAAACATCATACTTTTTTAGGACCCTCCTAACATAATACAATTATCATTATCTTAATATATTAACTTACAAGGGGTCACACCCTTTCACAAGCACACACTCTTTGGTTGGGTATATTAACCCAATCACTTTTTATTTTTAAGACATCGAAGAATATACATTATTAATATATAAGGAGTTTACCTTCTATTTTCCAACTATGATTCCTAATATTTCTTGTGATTCTATTTAAGTCAGAGTCTTCCAGTTGGTATCTTATCATCTGGTATCAGAGCCAAGTCCTGAAGGAATTTTTTTTTCCTTTTTCTCGTTCTCCGAATACAAGCCTGGGGACATTGCCAAACGATTACAAACTATTGAAAATTAGTGAAACATGTCCAAGGAGCAACCAGATAGAGCAAGTTCCAAATAATGCTCTTCATATCTGACACAGTGCTCACCATCAATAGCGAGGCGAGGACGTACAGAATCCAACAGGTGAGAGTCCTTATAGTAGGAGCGACCAATGACATATCACGCCAGAGCGACTACCAAATAATAGTGTAGAAACAGGCATAATAATAGAGCAAAAATGCTCATCAATCTGTCCAAACGGAATCGTAAATACATTACAAAAACATCTTAGATTTTTTTTCTCCTATCACTCCTAGGCCGACGAAAGGATTAAAACCAAACATCAAATCGTTCCTCTACGTATATATGCTTTTTGGGTGTTATTTCAAAACTTTGGTGAAATTAAATAAATCATATAATAAAATAACCTAAGGTTTATATATTCCAATGACTGAAAATTCAACTGGCAGTAGGAATCAGAACGCGATGCAAACAATTTTACCTCTATTTTAATCCCATATTGTTGCGGGAAGGAAATAAGGAAGGTTTAAAAGGAAAAACACACGGGTAATACATTGTATAGCTTGGATAGATACCTATGCGCATGTGGAGTTAAGTGTCGATGGTTGGCACGTGTCATACAATTGGTCGCCTTCATGAATCGCCCTGATCGACTCCCATTCATTCTCGTTCCACCATTGACCTCCATTTAGACCTCACCTCCGCTCCGCCCTCGACTACTTTCCATCCTACTTCTACCTTCACTCCACCCTCAGATACTTTCCACCCTACCGCTGCCTCCGCTCCACTCAACCTTGTTGAAAACAACAAATTTTTGAGACAATAAAATCAAATTTTTGAACAATTTATTTTGTAAAAGTTGCTAAAACAACTTGTAAAGTTGTTAAACAAATTTTACACTTGCTCACCTTGTACCAAGTTATATTGATTGTTATCTACACCAACCGCAATGGCTGAGGGGCGACGATCACTGGATTCCATTCATGAGAAACACGAAAGGCTCGCTGAAGAAGTTAAATAGGAAAGAGAGGAGAATGCCCGTAACACAAGAGAACTCTTCGAGAAAATATTTGCAATGGATGTTAAACTTGATGCTATCAGTCAAAATCAGGCAACAACACATTCAAATTCAACCAACAATGGGTCATCAAACCGAGCAATGTTAGGAGGTCCACAAACTTCCATTTTACCATGGACGACCAAATTAGACTTCCCAAAATTTGAAGGCGGAGACCCTACAAACTGGATCTACCGAGCAGAGCAATATTTCTCACTAAATCAAATTCCAAAAATGCAAAAAGTGCATATCGCCTCCTTCCACTTGGAAAACGATGCCATCCAATGGTACCAATGGTTCGAGAAAACTAACGGCACTCCGACGTGGTCAACCTTTACACATAATCTATTAGTGCGATTCGGCCCTAGCAAGTTTCAAAGCTTTACAGGGGCCCTCACTAAATTATGCCAAACCACTTCGGTAAGCGAATACCAAGCAGAATTTGAAAGGCTAGCTAATCGAACATCCGGATTAGACGTTGCCTTCTTTCAAGAATGTTTTGTCAGTGGATTAAAAGAAGAAATTTGAATTGAGGTGCAAATGTATAACCCTACAAACATGTTAGAGACCATCGGCTTGGCGAAATTAGCGAAAGACAAAATCAAGGCATGAAATCGGTTCACAAAACCAACCTTGGGGAAACCATCAAACACTTATACCAACCCCAAACCAATGCAAAATGGAAGAACCCAAAACTCCTACACAACCCCCAAAATTAACCCCGCTCTACCAATTAAGCGTCTGAGTTTCGAGGAAATGAAGGAAAGACAAGCTAAGGGTCTTTGCTACCATTGCGATGAGAAATTTGATAGAAATCATAAATGTGCCTCACGAAAATTATATATTCTAGATGCCACAGATGGGGGGAATTCTACCGAAGAGGAACCTGAACTCGAAGTAGAGGTATTATCCAACACACTTGAAAGTGACGAAGAAAATGCACCAAAGGTTTCCTTCAACGCCCTTGCCGGATTTTTTGCCCCTCAAACAATGCGAGTTAAAGGGTATTTTAAGAAACAAAACCTTACTGTGCTCCTAGATTCTGGTAGCATGCACAATTTTATCGATCCAAAGGTGGCTAAGCAAGCAAATTGTTTTATATACCCTTGCAATAACTTCGAAGTGATGATTGGAAATGACGGAAAAATTGCATGCAAAGGAAAATGCAAAAATATAAAACTAACTATGGGGGTTTATAACATGAAAGGCGACATGTACGTCCTACCCCTAGGTGGTTGCGACATTGTACTAGGCGTACAATGGTTACGAACCTTGGGCGTAGTCCAATGGGAATTTGATGAACTATGGATGAAGTTCACAACAAAGAACCAAACCTATATTATCAAAGGCCTAAAATCAGGACCTTCCCAAATCGTAAGCTCGCATAGAATGGAGAAAATTATCCGAAAAGGAAACAAAGGAATGGTCGCCCAATTATTTTCAATTCAACCTAGTCACAAAGAAGAAGAGACACCAGAGTTACAAAATATTTTAGACCACCATAAGGCGGTATTCAATGAACCAAAAGGACTACCTCCACAACGAAGTCACGATCACACTATTCCACTACTTCCAGGGCATCAACCTCCTAATATTAGACCTTATCATTATCCATACCTCCAAAAGACCGAAATAGAGAAATTAGTACAAGAGCTTCTTAAGGCAGGAGTCATTAGACCTAGCAAAAGCCCTTACTCCTCTCCAATTATTTTAGTTAGAAAGAAGGATGGATCGTGGCGTTTATGTGTCGATTTTTGAGCGCTTAATAAAATGACCATCAAGGATAAATTTCCTATTCCGGTCATAGACGAGCTATTAGATGAACTCCATGGGGCAGCTTATTTTTCCAAGTTAGACTTACGGTCGGGCTACCACCAAATACGAGTCAACGAAAAGGATATTCCTAAGACGGCCTTTCGCACTCACGAAGGGCACTACGAATTCTTGGTGATGCCATTTGGCCTTACCAACGCTCCTTCTACCTTTCAAAGTCTAATGAATAAGGTATTTCACCCTTTCCTTCGTAAATTTATATTAGTTTTCTTTGATGACATTTTGATTTATAGCAAAACATGGGAAGAACATTTGGACCATGTTAGACAAGCATTACAAATCTTGAAGGAAAATCAACTTTATGCAAAAATATCAAAGTGTTCCTTTGGAAAACAAGAAATTGAATACTTAGGGCATATTGTCTCAAAGGAAGGAGTTATGGTAGATCCTTGCAAAATTGAGGAGGTGAAAAATTGGCCTATTCCAAAAACCTTAAAAGGTCTACGTGGGTTTCTTGGACTAACGGGATATTATAGAAAATTTGTCCAAAATTATGGTAAAATCGTTGCCCCTCTAACAACATTACTTAAGAAAAATGCTTTCAAATGGTCATCTAAAGCGGATGAGGCCTTTATCACCTTGAAAACTGCAATGTGTACCACCCCTGTTCTAGCCATGCCCAACTTTTCTAAACCATTCATCATTGAAAGTGATGCTTCAGGAATAGGAATGGGAGCCGTACTCATGCAGGATGAAAGGCCTCTAGCTTTTATAAGCAAAGCATTTTCTCCTAAGAATCTAGCTCGCTCTACGTATGAAAAAGAGATGTTGGTGATTGTCCATGCTATTCAACATTGGAGGCCTTACCTTATTGGCCAACATTTCATTATACGCACTGACCATCATAGCTTGAAGTATTTTTTGGAACAAAGGACTAATACCCCGAAACAAAAAAAGTGGGTTACTAAACTTCTTGGCTATGATTATGAAATTACATATAAAAAGGGAAAGGACAACATGGCAGCCGATGCACTTTCTAGAAAATTTGAAGATATGCCTCAAGTCCATGCTCTTTCCTCCCTTATTCCTAAATGGGTAGATGAGGTGCATGAAGAATGGATAAATGATCCTACTATCCATGCCTTAATTCAACAACTTCAACATAATCCTAGTAGCAAACCTCCATACACTTGGAAGGACAATATATTAAGATACAAAGGAAGGATGGTCCTCACCCCCAATTCAACTTATCATGAAAAACTTCTTCATGAGTTACATACCTCACCCACTGCAGGCCACTCTGGTTTCTTAAAAACCTATAAAAGAGCCACTACCTCCTTCTATTGGGTAGGAATGAAAAATTACATCAAAAATTTTGTAAAAGAATGTGAAGTTTGCCAAAGACAAAAGGGGGAGACCCTTGCTATTCCAGGATTACTTCAACCTCTTCCTATACCCACCAAAACATGGGCAGATATTTCTATGGACTTTATTGAAGGATTACCAAAATCAGGAGGAAAAACAACCATTTTCGTAGTCGTTGATCGCTTATCTAAATATGCCCATTTTTGTCCCGTGGCTCATCCTTATACCGCTAGCACTATAGCCCACCTCTTCCTAGATAACATCTTTAAATTACATGGTATGCCCTCCACAATTGTTAGTGACCGTGACCCAACTTTCACTAGCACTTTTTGGAAGGAATTGTTCAAATTACAAGGTACTCAACTTCGTATGAGCTCCGCTTACCATCCTCAAACCGATGGCCAAACAGAAGTTGTAAATAAATGCTTGGAAACATACCTTCGATGTTTTGTTTCTACTCAACCACTCCATTGGGTAAAGTGGCTTTCACTAGCGGAATGGTGGTATAACACTTCATACCATACGTCCATCAAAATGACTCCTTATGAAGCATTATATGGCCAAACACCACCATCCCTCACTTCCTATATTCCAGGGACTACAAAAGTCCATGCGGTGGAAACGGAACTCGCTACTCGAGATGACATACTACGGATCCTAAAAGAGAACCTACACACCGCCCAACATCGCATGAAGCAGCAAGCCGATCAACATAGAAGCGAACGTAGTTTCCACGAGGGTGATATGGTTTTCTTACGTCTCCAACCTTACCGTCAATCCTCTCTTAAACAAAAAGGTTCTCAGAAGTTAGCACCCAAATTTTACGGGCCGTATAAAGTTCTCCAACGTATTGGGACCGTTGCTTACAAACTTGAGCTTCCTCCCTCTTCCAAACTTCACCCCGTATTTCATGTATCTTGCCTTAAGCTCGCAGTTGGAGCCCATATCATGACACAAACCACTCTCCCTAAATTTTTTGATGATGGAGTACTTCTAGTCGAACCAGAAGCTATCTTGGATCGCCGCTCTCGTCACCTTCGTACTCACGATATCACGAAAGTTTTAATCCATTGGAAAGGTCTACCTTTAGAAGACGCGACGTGGGAAACTCTTCACGATATCCAACAACAATTTCCAAATTTCCAGCTTTGAGGACAAAGCTCTTTTAAGGGGGGTGGCATGTTAGGACCCTCCTAACATAATACAATTATCATTATCTTAATATATTAACTTACAAGGGGTCACACCCTTTCACAAGCACACACTCCTTGGTTGGGTATATTAACCCAATCACTTTTTATTTTTAAGACATCGAAGAATATACATTATTAATATATAAGGAGTTTACCTTCTATTTTCCAACTGCGATTCCTAATATTTCTTGCGATTCTATTTAAGTCAGAGTCTTCCACTTGGTATCTTATCATACTTGTTAAATTAAGTAGCTAAATGTGCAGTGGAGAATGTTTATTTTGTTAATAGAATGCATCTTGTTTGAAAATAATGTTTTCTTGTGGACATGGCTTTTGACTGCCGAATATATCTTGTACAAACATTTCAAAAAAATAAGCCTAAAATTGTTCTGAATATATGAATATGTGGCTTTTGTTTGAAATTTTGTAATTATTTAATTGAATTTCAAGAAGGGAAAGCTTATTCAATCTTCCCAGTGTAAAATAAATTTTAATATTCAACTTGATAGACAATGAATAAATAAATAATGTATAATACCTTTGGAATAGAAATTAATTCCCATACTCAAGCACTTGTGTTGATTAGATGCTTGTTATATGTTAAAGAGAGTGGAATAGACTTATATGTTCTCTCTATCCAACCATGTATGAGCAAAATGTTTACCAGGGAACCATTTGCTCCCCCAAACCGAGTAAACAAAGTTTATAGGAAGGAGTAGTTCTTCGCTTACTTGGTTAAGAGAAAACCTTTATATTTAGATTTTATTGCAGTGAAAGGTTATAATTTAGTATGTTGTTAAAGCATTCGTAGTTTTCCCATATTTCTAAATGACTTTCATAGGTATTTTTAAATTAGTAGTAGAGCTTGTGGTTGCTTTATAGCAATATTCAAGTTAAGTCAAAGCAAGAAATGTCTTTATAGCATAGTAAAAAGAGAGGAATATTTGTTGATTGTTTATGGAAATTTTGGAATAACCTAGATAAATCAGATTATTTCTAGAGAGAAAATATATATTAATTAGATAAAAAAATAGAGGTTCTCTAAATATTACACTGGGATATTTAACTATAAGACACTCTTGTAAATATGAGTAGTTTGAGTATGAATAAACCTATTTATATGGGTCTTGGTTGCCTAAATATTTTTAGATGTATAAAAAGAATGCTTATATTTACATATTTAAATAGGTAGTTCAAAGTATAAGTAAAGAATTTCTATTGAGTATTGAATTCTCTATTTCAAAATTTAGAAAAGAAAACATTTTTCGATCTTAAACCATTAACTTTGATTCTTGAAGGAAAAATGGAAACTTTGTAAAAGTCTCCAGGAAGGGATGACTTAATGAGATCACCCAAGGGTCATAGTATGAGCATGTGCTCAATAAGTTTTGAGAGAAACTATGGACTAACGAAATGGGTCAGAATATGTGACTAGGTCATATCTGTTAATGAGAGGTGGTATGGGACAACTTCTCTAGGTTGCTTCTCGAGAAGTACTATGATGAGTCCCTTGCTCATTTGACTATGCAGGACATGTCATGTCATTTGGTCTAAGACAAACATGCATGAGTCATGATGAGCATGAGTGACTAAGACCAAGGTCAGGGTATTGACATGGATCTAATTGAAATCAAGAATGGGTTAATCAGTTAGACACTAGGTATATGTATGATGTTACCTTTCATACATATTTAGACAAGTTGAATCAAATTCGAAGGTTCATTATGATAAGCTATGGGAAAAGAATCCACTTTTTTGGTGTTATGGGACCTAAATAATAACCCTATCATGATTCAGCCCTCATGCCAGAAATAATGGAAGCAAATGAGGGCAATAAACATCACATAAAGGCACCTCCATGGGATTTTTCCAATTTCATCCACTTGGGTGGTTGTGTGCATTTGTCTTAAACCTAAAAGTGGTATGATATGCCAGTACTAATTTAAAAAATATCTTAATTCTTGGGTGGATCCATTTTGTTACTGAGCATGTAAGCATAAATAAACTATCACATTAAACTTTTGGTGAAAACAATTCCTGTGAAGTCTATCTTATTTTGAGTTTTACAACCTGGTGAGTAGATACCCTACCTTATATGGAGTAACACCCTTTGATACTATAGATAAAATATGGGATTTGACCTCTACCACTATAGACAAAAAATGTTGGCTATAACCTCTACCACTATAGACAAAAGAGATGGGCTCTGACCTCTACCACTAAAAATAGAAATATGTGCTATGACCTTTGCCACTACAAAACTACATAAGCCACCAATTGAACGGTGTAGTTTTCACTAACTAAAAAATATTCCACATGGTGACTACTCCGGCTAAATTTATAAGCCTACCTTACCCTGACACCAAGTATATTTTTTTACAGCTAATGGATTGATCAATGCATCTACTGCATTCCTTTCTATTTTCATTTTGAGTAGCCCCACCTCTCCAGATTCTACCACTTCTCTAATAAATTGAAACCTCACTCTAATGTGTTTAGTCCTGGAGTGAAACTTAGGATTCAGGGTAATGTTAATTGCACTTTTATGGTCACACCAAAGAGGAATTAGTCCTTGCTCAAATACCACATCCTCACATAATAAATACAACCATGTAGCTTCTTTGGATTCCTTTGTAGTAGCAATGTACTTAGATTTTGTTGTAGATTGAACAACCACTTCCTACTTCTTACATTTCCAATTAACTACACCACCAAACAATGTGAAGATATATGCATTTGTGGACTTGCCCTTATCCACATCTCCTCCAAAGTATGAATCAACAAAACCCTTAAATTATTATTTTTGGCTACACAATAACATATTACATAGTCTTTTATCCCTTATAGTTACCTCATTATCCTCTTAATAACCACCCAATTTTGCTTACCTAGATTATACAAGAATATGGTTAAATTAGATCTTGTACACACAATTGCATACATGAACTTTCCAATTGTTCTTGCATATGGTACATGTGTCATGTCCTCTTTTTACTTGTTCTTTAGATTCATTTCATTTGACAATGCCACTCCCACTTGATATGGGGTGTTCATAGGAGTGCTCTTATCCATTCTAAAGAGTTCAAGAATATTTGCTATGTATTTTATTTGGCTTATCCAAAGCCTTATTGTCATGTGGTATCTTTTAAATTTAATTCTTAAAAAATAATGGAATGGACCCAAGTATTTCATGTCAAATTTACTTGACAAATCTGACTTTGTTATTTTTACCAACTCCTTTGAATCACTAAGAAAAATAATATCATCAACATACAAGACCAAAATAATGAATTGATTGACCTTTTTCATAAATTAGATGCAATGATCTCCATCACTTCTTGTGAAACCATGCTCAATCACATGCTTGTCAAAATTATGGTACCATTGTCTTGGGGATTACTTCAATCCATAGAGTACTTTATTCAACTTGCACATTACTACTCCCACTTGCTACAAACCCTTCTGGTTGTTGCATATAAATATCCTCATTGATCTATCAATGAAAAAATATCTTCACATCCTTTTGCTCAATTTCCAAACTGTAGGATGTTGCCACTGATAATAAAAATATAATTGAAGTTTTGTTATAGGAGAGAAGGTTTCATTAAAGTCTATACCCTCTACTTGAGTATATACTTTTACCATTAGCCTTGCCTTATATATTTCTATTGAACCATAAACTTTGTACTTCCTTTTAGAAATACATTTACAAAAAAGTGCTTTCTTATCCTTAGGCAATAGTTGCAAATTCTAATTTTGATTTTGTTCAAGTAACCTCATTTATTCTTCCATAGCCTTTTTCCAATGAATTGCTTCATTACTATTGAGAGCCTCTTTCACACTTCTTGTCTCACAAAAAATGGATGACAATAAAAAATAACCAAAATCACTTGGTTCATAGCCAAACCTATTCCTATTAGGTTCTCTTCTTTGCCGAAGACTCCTCCTTGTCACTTGATCACTTTGTTCAATTTTTGATCCTTTGAGTTCTATATCATTTCTTGACTATACTTCATCATGAATAGACTAATTAATCTCCACAGTAGTCTTTTATTATTTTTGTACTTGAATTTCATCATTAGACCCACTTACAAGTGGTTACATATCATGTAATAAAGTTGAAATAGAAGTGACACTTGTATTTGGCAAAACCTGCTGATAATTTCTAGCCTACTAATTTTTTATTTCAAAATTTATTCCTTGGTGTTCCTCATTTTCTTGAGTATCCAATTTTTCTTACTTTTCACCAATATCCTCTTCCTTAAATATGACATCTTAGCTATATGCATACCCATGTTATGTTGGTATGCATAGCTTGTATCCTTTAATTCCTTCACCATACCCAGTGAAAATGCATTTCACATTATTGTTATCAAATTGTCTTCTATCCTTAGGAAAATACATGTAGACTTCACATCCAAATAATATTAGATGTGCTATTATGGGCTTCTTACCACTCCAAGACTCCTCTGGTGTATTTCCACCCAAAACAAAGCTAGAGGACAAATTATTCACTAAATTTGATGTATGTAAAGCTTCAACCCAAAACATTTTTCTTACATGTGCATCCTCTCTCATGATCCTTGATTTATCCACTAATGTTCTATTTAAAATTTCTACAACACCATTTTGTTGTGGGGAGTATGGTGTAGTTTTCTACCTTGCAATGCTATACAACCTACAAAATGCATCAAACTCCTTGGAGCAATACTCATCATCATTAGTAGTCCATAGTGATTTTACCTTCTTCCTTGTTTGTATTTCAATTCCTAGCCATAAAGACTTTGAACATATCCAATGCACTACTCTTTCATTTCATGAAATATACCCATGAATTCCTTAAGAAGTCATCAAAGAATGTGATAAAATATTTGGACCCACCCATAGAAGCCACTTCCATTGGTCCACATATATTAGAGTGTATTAATTCAATAAGTTCTCTTCTCATATATTCACTTGAATTAAATGAAACTCTTTTTTGTTTTCCCATCAAATATACTTCACAAAAATCAAATGAACCAAACTTCATACCTTCCAAAACTCGAATAGTTTGCTTGTTGCACATCTCACGTATGCTCTTTTATCCAATATGTGACATCCTTCTGTGCCATCCTTCTATGCCACAACATCATTTCTAATATTTTTGTTATTTTTATGGATTTTCCACTCTCCATTGAGCTTGTATTTGCACTACCAACATCAACAGGGATTGCATCTAACTTGTACAAGGTTTCATGACTTATACATCTAATGAAGATCATTGATCCATGAATAAAGTTATACTCATATTTTCCAAAAAGAGTCTCAACACCAACCTTTGTAAGTTGACTTACTGAGAGTAGGTTTTGTGATAATATTAGAACATGTCTTACATCTAGTATGGTCTTAATTCTTCAATCACTAAAATTAACTCTTGCACCACCTTTACCAACAACTTCATAGTAATAATTATCAAGGAATACTTTGTAATAGTTACTTGCTTCATAGTCCTTGAACCAGTCTCTATGTGGTGTCATGTGAAAGGATGCTCTAGAGTCTATTAACCATGTTTCATCTTGGAAATTCATTGTCAAGCATGCAACAATATACAACCTTTTTTCACTACTTGATGGAGCTGCCAAAGATTCTTCCTTTTCCTTGGAAGGATCAATCTTGCACTCATTTTCTTGTGCCTCGTTTTTTGCATTTCCAACAAACACTACACAAAAGTATTTAAGGATGGTCTTTAACCACTCTTAAATATATTTAAGGGAATTTATTCAACCATTGTCTATGAGGATGTCATAAAAAGTTTGCATCCTACGATGATGATTAAAAACCACCCTCTTATTATTAATTTTTAATATATATATATATATATATATATATATATATATATATATATATATATATATATAAACCTAAGAGGGTGGTTTTAAAATACCCTCTTATTATTATTATTTTAAATATATGAACCTAAGAGGATGGTTTCAATACTTTTTAAATAAATATATATAACACATAAAAACTAATTTTATTATTACATGAGAATCTTAGTAGTTTATCATAAATAATTGTTTATTATTACATAAATTTTGTAGATAAATAGGTGACTAATCTAAATTTGATTTTTCTTATGACTCATATGATTGTATTTTAATAAAATGGTAGTTTATACAGAGGAAAAATTGTTGGACATTTTGAGTGGATAATTTGTCATTGATGTCAAGAGTGAGTGGTTATTGAGTGGATAATTTGTCATTGATGTCAAGAGCAAGTGGTCATTGATGTCAAGATTTCCACACCAGTCAGTGGCAGTTTTAGTGGGCAGCATCAGTTTCAAGTTTTCTAGCTTCACTTGATCAAGACCTGGTTTCCAGACGTCAGATATGGTCTAAAGTGCAAAAAGCCCAAGTGAATAATATTATAATATTTTTTATAATATTATAAAGGGAATTTTTAAATTAACTATTAATTAATTAATATAATTTTTATTATATATTAATTAATAATTTAATTTAGTTAACTTAAATTTATTTAAATTAATTATTAATTAATTTTGATATTAATTATAAGATTAATTTATATTATTTTTTTACTAACCCTAAGGAGGGTTATTAAAATTAATTTGAAATTCGAAATTAAATTTTTAAGCACCAATGTGGGAAGAACATTTACAATGTGTACAAAAGGAGGATCACTCACCTTACCATATTCCCCGAAATTTTTTGAATAAAATCCTTAATGATAAATGGGGAGATCCAGTGGCAGTTTCTGGTTGGAAGGCTCGATTTCAGATAGTTTGGTCTTCTTTTATTGAGCCAAAACAATAATTTTTTTCTTGGAGCCTTCTCTTTCAAAGTTTACCCTTAGGAGACAGACTCAGGCACTTGGGAGTTGCAAACCCTAAATGTGCATTCTGTAATGAGGATGAATCTTCTCCTCATATTTTTTGGTTCTGCATAAGAGCAAGGAGTGCCTGGGAATGGGGATGGTCTTTTTTTCCCAATTCCAGGATGAATCCCTTACATGGCAGCAAGCTCTGTTGGGGGATAAGATTAAATTTGTTCTTCCCTTATCCAAAGTGCGGCACATCTTTCGAATTAGTCTTCTTTTTCACATGTGGAAATCTATAAACAAGATAGTTTTTCAGCATCAAAATCCTTCTGATGAATTTTCTCTAGTTGACAAAATAGAGGTGTTTCAAGATACATGGTTCCAGATTTACAATCAGCAGGCTAAACTTGACATTGAGCAGGCGCACATGAAGGCACTTTTGGATGACTGGAAAAATGCACCATGCTCAGTTAGCAGGGTTTCTCCAAACAATGCACAACAAACGTCCTGTTCCCGCTCGAGGTCTCATCAACTGCCACATCTAGTGCATGCACAGGGAGGTTGGGGACATGAAAATTTTACCTACAATGATGGATGGAATGCACATCCAATTCAATCACCATCATGTTCTCCATCCAGAGGTGCCTGGGATGAGCTGGTGGAAGTTAATGGTGGCACACAAGATCGTGCCTGGAATGTAGGGGATATAAGTGCACATAATCGCCATCTTGGTAGATCTCAAGGACAGGGCTGGGGAGATTCAAATGTTCATGAGGATCAAGGACATATAGATGTATTACTGCATACCTTGGCCATTCCATGGGACTCCAATGTAGACGTGCAACCACAAGCTTTCTGATTGCATGCAAGTTTCACTGCTTTTTTGATTGATGTTGCCTAGTTTGTAGTGAGCTCTAGTTTGTGGTTTCCCAACCCGTGGTTAGGGTTGGTTTGTTTCTTCCAGGGGTGTGATCATTGCCACCCATAACTTTTTTCATGTTAAACTTTATTATTAATATAATTTAGCTTTTCATCAAAAAAATCCTATGCTATGTGTTTATGCGAATCGTGGGTGCAACAGAGAGCTTTGTGTTTTGTTTAAAGTGCTAAGAGAAGGCGAGATTACATCATACACCAAGGAGGGAGCCTTGGTCACCAACTTTCGGTAGCACAGTTGGCAAGCACGGTAGTGGCAAGTCATTAGGGCAACGACAGGTGCAGGTTCGAATCCCCCATGGAGGATATTTTGTTTTGCATTTTGGTTGGAAATCATGGTGGACATTGGTAGAAAGGGGAGGAAGCTTTGCTTCCTTCACGTGGGTGCTTCTAGCCCACGTGGTGGGCTCCAAGGTGCTAAGGCGCTTGGCGCTTGGGGAGACGGTGGATCGAATCACGTCGAAACCCTTTTGAGGGATAATAAGGTATGCATTAAAGTTTGAGCGCTGGATTTGTTGGAAAAGGTTGTTGAGGTATTAAAAATTAATTTTTGCATATTTCATGTGGTATATGAGGTTTTAGGGAGTTATAAGGATATTGCAAAATAAATTTTTGATATTATTTGTTTTAGGGTTTGAAAAAGAAATAAAGGTGTTTTAGAAAGATTGGTTGTGATTTTTGTGGTGTTGGATATTATTTTAAGTTGGAGTTGATAAGGTGTATCCAAGTAATTATTTTATGTATGGTTTGAGGAGTGTTAATTTTAAAAGGGAGAAATAAGGTATATTTGAGCATTGATTATTTTTGTGTCCAAGGAATATTTTTGAGAGAGTATTGGAGTAATATTTTGACATCTAACCTCCTTGAGTTTGGCAAAGAAGTGTTTATGATTGTGGCAGATTTGTGTGGTCTACTTCTCATCAAGAAAAAAGGTATGGGCACATTCTTCCTTGATTGAGTTGATTGGTTGGTTTTCTGAAAAACAAATTTGGAGTGAAAAGGACTTGATTAGGTTTCCTTATTGAGTTGTTGAGCTATTGTGAAGATTGTTTTATAAGCATTGTTGTTGAAGTGATTGAGTTGAGTGAAGAACTTGAACTAGGGTTTGGAAAGAACATGAGTATCATTGTTATGTGAGATTGGTTGATAAGCATTATTGGAAATATTTTGAGTGAGTGTTCATATACTTGGACTAGGGTTTGTGAGCAAGGATTATTTCATTGAGTGATTGGTTGAGTAGAGTTGGTTGAGCCTAGTCAAGTGGATGTGTGAAGTGATAGTTCAAGTTCTATGAAACAAATTATTTTATATTATGAATTGATTTGAGAAAGAGGTTGAGTATTGATGAGTGTGAAACATATTGAGTCTCTAACAATTCTCTATATGTTTCTGATAAAAGAGTGATTGAAAGTGATTGAGCATTGTGATGAATGTGAAGCATATTGAGTCTCTAACAATTCTCTTTATGTTTCTATGAGATTGGACAAGTTCTAGTGTTGACTTGTTGAACAGATTTGAGGTAAGTCTTAGAGAAGACTTGTGGATAATTTTGGGTGAGCTTTTGGAAGCTTACAATACAGATTAAAGATATATTTGAGGACATATATTGAGGATAGATTTGAGGATAGAGATTGAGGATAGATTTGAGGACATAGATTGAGGATAGATTTGAGGATAAAATTTGGTACATATTTGAGGATAGGTTTGTGTTAGATTAGAGATAGAGATTGAGGATAGATTTGTGCTAGACCGAAGGATTGTGTTTAGTGCAGATTTGAGATAGAGATTTGGAGGTGATAGAGTATAGAGGATGATAATCTCTAGTGGATAGAGATCCATTAGCTAGGGTAGTGAGGATAGGTGTCTTCAGTGGATAGAGATCCATTAGCTAGAGTAGTGGGGGCAATAGTTCTTCTAGAAGATCATCAACTAGAGTAGAGGAGAAAGGAGTTCTCCTATGGATAGAGATCCATGAACTTGATTAGGGGATTGGTGTCTCCTTTGGATAGAGGTCCATAAACATTGTAGGGAAAGGATTCCCAAGAGAATTTATTTGAGAAAAATTTATAAGAAATATTTTCTTCGTGGAGTAGCCCACATTGGGTGAACCATATAAAATCATGTCTCTCATGTGTGTGATGCTTTGTGTGATGTTTACTACTTTAATATTACTGATGTTATCATTTGGATTAAAAAGCAAAATTTTTTATCTTATACTATTCACCCCCCTCTCAGTATAAGCACATGTTCTTCAATTGGTATCAGAGCAGGTCACTCCATGAAAAGACTAACAACTTGGAGGAGGATCCATCAGAAATACACATGAATTCAGATAATGAAGAAGAGACCATGTTTGATATAAAAGAGGAATTCTTTGCTACTCTCAAAAAATTGGAAAGAATTAGAGAAAATAATTCAAGCTTGAAGGAACAAATTCAAGAGGATGAAGAAGCAAGGATAGAACTTCTACAAAATCTCACAGAACTCAAGATAAAGGTAGAAGAAGGAAAGAAAATTGAGCAGGATATGATAGATCTATTAAGAACAAGAGAAACAGAATGTGAAATATTGGAAGCAAAAATTATTTATCTAAGAAATGAGGTTGAAAGGACCAAGGTACTACAAGATGTAGAGTATGAGAAATAGAAAAAGGGATCAAGTCTTCAAGAAGCAGAAACTTCAAACAAAGATAGGTAAGCAAAGGATATCAGAAAGGAAGAAAGCAAAGAAGAACCTTGGATGAGAGTTAATCACAAGAGGAGAAGCGCTCCACCACAATCTCAAAGGCATCAAAACAGGTTACATAATTTCTTCCATGGTCATTGCTTTTCTTGTAATAAATATGGTCATAAAGCTATACATTGTATTGGTCATGCAAGAAACAATGTCAATAGAAATTTCAATTCTTTTGCACCTCTTATGGATGATGATATTATATGTTACAAATGCAATAATTTTGGGCACAAGGCTAGATGGTGTAAAATGATACTTCCTGAGTCTAGAAAAATAATTTCAACAACTAGGAAAAATGAAAGGGAAAATGTAAAGGCTAGATCAATGTTAGTTCAAACAGCCCTTCATGCTCAGGATAAAGAAGAACAATGGTATCTTGATAGTGGTTGCTCTAGTCACATGACAGGAGACAAAGACAAATTCATTGCATTAAAAGAAACCAATAGAGGATCAATAAGTTTTGGTGATAATGGATCAGCAAGGATTGGTGGAAGAGGAACTCTAAGTTTAGATAATGGGAAAACAAGAACAGAAAATGTGTTGTATGTTAAAGGGTTAAAACATAATCTGCTAAGTGTAAGTCAACTTTGTGATCAAGGGCATATGGTTACTTTCCATCCAGATAGATGTGAGATAAGAAAATCAAAAACTGGAAAAGTCATTGCCAATGCAAGAAGAACCCCAAACAATCTATACATGCTTAGTGAGATCAAAGGGGAAAAGTGCTTTCTATCACAAGAAGATGAGAGTTGGTTGTGGCATAGAATATTGGGTCACTTGAATTTTGACAACATAGTCAACATAAGCAATAAGCAGGTTGTCAGAGATCTACCCAAAATAAAAAGACCACAAAACACAATTTGTGCACCTTGTCAACATGGAAAGCAAACTAGAACAAGCTTTAAGTCAAAAGGATATATGTCATCTGAGCCATTAAGTCTAATACATACTGATCTATGTGGTCCTACCAGAACACAGAGTATTCAAGGTGAGAGTTACTTTATATTGTTTATAGATGACTACTCCATAATGGTTTGGGTAGCTTTCCTGAAAGAGAAGTTAGATGCTTTTAAAAAATTCAAAGCATTTAAAGAACTGGTTGAAAATGAAACCGGCAAGAGAATTAAGTGTTTGAGATCTGAAAGAGGAGGAGAATTTACCTCAAATGAATTTGTAGAATTTTGTGAACAACATGGGATCAAGAGAGAATACTCAGCAGCAAGAACTCCTCAACAAAATGGAGTAGTTGAAAGGAAAAATAGGATTGTTGAGAACATGGCTAGAGCTATGTTAAATGAGTCTAAGCTCTCAGATGGATTTTGGAGAGAAGCAGTCAACACAATAGTATACATAATCACTAGGGCTCAAATGAGGGTAAACCATCACAAGACTCCATATGAGCTGTGGAAAGGAAGACCGACTACTATAAAACACTTCAAGGTTTTTGGAAGCAAGTGCTACATAAGACGAGAAGATCAAAACTTAGGCAAGTTTGACCCAAGATGTGATGAGGGAATTTTCCTTGGTTATTCCTCTAAGAGTAAAGCCTATAGATGCTTCAACAAGAGAACTCACACAATTGTAGAAAGTATAAATGTAACAATTGATGAGAAGATAGATTCAAGAGAACCAGTTCAACAAACTATGTATCAAGAAGATGGAAGTTGTCAAGAAGAGTTTCGAGAGGAATCAGATGAAGAAGAAGAAGAAACACAAAAAATTCTTCCTAAAACCCCATCCAGATATGTACAGAAGCATCATCCAAAATATCTAATCATTGGGAATCCAGATGAAAGGCAGACAAGGAGAAGGATAATAACACCATCTCAACAAGTAAACTTCTCTTTGTTATCTAAGATTGAGCCAAAGGACTTCAATCAGGCAAGTGGAGATGAGTTCTGGATCAAGGCAATGGATGAGGAATTAGATCAGATAGAGAAAAGCAAGACTTGGGAGCTTGTTCCATGACCAAAGGACAAGAATGTGATCGACACAAAATGGGTATTCAGAAATAAGCTAAATGAAGATGGACAGGTAGTAAGGAATAAAGCAAGGCTAGTGTGCAAAGGTTATGCACAGGTAGAGGGAATTGACTTTGATGAAACATTTGCTCCAGTTGCACGACTTGAAGCCATAAGAATATTTTTAGCCTTCTCAAGTTTTAAGAACTTCAAGGTATACCAGATGGATGTTAAGTCAGCATTTCTAAATGGTGTTCTAGAAGAAGAAGTCTACATTGAACAGCCAGAGGGATTCATATTAACAGATCAACCAGATCATGTATGCAGATTGAAAAAGGCATTGTATGGTCTAAAGAAGGCTCCTAGAGCATGGTACTCAAGACTGGATAAGTATCTTCAGGAATAGGGATTCAGAAAAGGAATAGCATACATCAACTTATATATCAAAAATGAAGGGAATAATCTACTAATTGTGGTTGTTTATGTTGATGACATCATTTTTGGGGGAAACAATGATAAGATGTGTAAAGAATTTTCTAAGAACATGCAGAATGAATTTGAGATGTCAATGCTTGGTGAGTTGTCTTTCTTTCTTGGACTTCAGATTTCACAATCAGAGAAAGGGGTATTTCTCTCACAAACCAAGTATATAAAAGAAATGTTAAAGAAATTTAGGTTAGAAGATTGCAAACCGGTAAGTACCCCCATGGTCATAGGATGCAAGTTAAGTAAGGATGATGAATCTCTAGAGGCATATCAGAGATTATACAGATCTATGATTGGTAGCTTGTTGTATGTTACAACTACAAGACCAGACATAGTACAGTCAGTGGGATTAGTGGCAAGGTTTTAGGCAACACCTAAAGAAACACATGTGGTAGCAGTAAAGAGAATTCTTAGGTATCTAAAAGGGACTATGGATTTTGGGCTTTGGTATCCCAAAAGTGATAATTTTACACTCACAACATATACAAATGCAGATTGGGATGGCAACATTGATGAAAGAAAAAGCACAAGTGGAGGAGCATTCTTTCTTGGAGACTGTTTAGTCTCTTGGCTAAGTAAGAAGTAGGTTTCAGTATCCTTATCTACAACAGAAGAAGAATATATTGCAGCAGTAGCCAGTTGTACATAGGTATTATGGATGAAGTGAACTCTAGAAGACTTCAAGATAAAACATGATCATCCTATTCCCATACTATGTGATAATACAAGTGCTATAAGTATCTCAAAAAATCCAGTGATGCACTCCAGGACAAAGCACATTCCGATTAAGTATCATTTTTTGAGAGAACAGGTGATAGATAAACAGGTCAGGTTGGAATATGTTACTACAAAGGAACAGATAGCAGATATTTTCACTAAGCCACTTTCAAAGGAGACCTTTGAGTATCTTCGAGGAAAACTAGGAGTAAGACTCCCACCCCAGAATTAACCACCTCAAGAGGAGGTGGGGGAGGGGCTAAGCTAAGAGACTCATTCTTAGCCCCGAGCCCCAAAGGTGACCCTTTGCCATTGATGTCAAAGGGGGAGAGATTTGAGTAAGGGAGAGAGCATTGATTTAGGGGAAGCAGTTTCCCAAGGGGAGCAGAACAGGAAAAAGGTCAAGTTTTGGTAAAAAGAATTTGGGTTGCCATCAATGACAAAGGGGGAGATTGTTGGACATTTTGAGTGGATAAGTTGTCATTGATGTCAAGAGTGAGTGGTCATTGATGTCAAGATTTCCGCACTAGTCAGTGGCAGTTTCAATGGGCAACATCAGTTTCAGGTTCTCTAGTTTTAGTTGATCAAGACCCGGTTTCAGGACATCAGATATGGTCTAAAGTGCAAAAATCCCAAGTGAATAATATTATAATATTTTTTATAATATTATAAAGGGAAGTTTTAAATTAATTATAAATTAATTAATATAATTTTTATTATAAATTAATTTATAATTTAATTTACTTAACTTAAAGTTATTTAAATTAATTATTAATTAATTTTGATATTAATTATAAGATTAATTTATATTAATTTTTAACTAACCCTAAGGAGGGTTATTAAAATTAATTTGAAATTTAAAATCGAATTTCTAAGCGTTGACGTGGGAAGAACATTTACCATGTGTATAAAAGGAGGATTACCCACCTTACCATAAGTCTCGAATGTTTTTGAATTAAATCCCATGCTATGTGTTTATGCGAATCGTGGGTGCAACAAAGAGCTTTGTGTTTTGTTTAAAGTGCTAAGAGAAGGTGAGATTACATCATACACCAAGGAGGGAGCCTTGGTCACCAAATGTTGGTAGCACAGTTGGCAAGCACGATAGTGGCAAGTCGTTAGGGCAACGACAGGTTCAAATCCCCCATGGAGGATATTTTGTTTTGCATTTTGGTTGGAAATCATGGTGGACATTGGTAGAAAGGGGAGGAAGCTTTGCTTCCTTCACGTGGGTGCTTCTAGCCCACGCGGTGGGCTCCAAGGTGCTAAGGCACTTGGCGCTTGGGGAGACGGCGGATCGAATCATGCCGAAACCCTTTTGAGGGATAATAAGGTATGCATTAAAGTTTGAGCATCGGATTTGTCGGAGAAGGTTGTTGAGGTATTAAAAATTAATTTTTGCATATTTCATGTGGTATATGAGGTTTTAGGGAGTTATAAGGATATTGCAAAATAAATTTTTGATATTATTTGTTTTAGGGTTTGAAAAAGAAATAAAGGTGTTTTAGAAAGATTGGTTGTGATTTTTGTGGTGTTGGATATTATTTTAAGTTGGAGTTGATAAGGTGTATCCAAGTAATTATTTTATGTATGGTTTGATGAGTGTTAATTTTAAAAGGGAGAAATAAGGTATATTTGAGCTTTGATTATTTTTGTGTCCAAGGAATATTTTTGAGAGAGTATTGGAGTAATATTTTGACATCTAACCTCCTTGAGTTTGGCAAAGAAGTGTTTATGATTGTGGCAGATTTGTGTGGTCTACTTCTCATCAAGAAAAAAGGTATGGGCACATTCTTCCTTGATTGAGTTGATTGGTTGGTTTTCTGAAAAACAAATTTGGAGTGAAAAGGACTTGATTAGGTTTCCTTATTGAGTTGTTGAGCTATTGTGAAGATTATTTTATAAGCATTGTTGTTGAAGTGATTAAGTTGAGTGAAGAACTTGAACTAGGGTTTGCAAAGAATATGAGTATCATTGTTATGTGAGATTGGTTGATAAGCATTGTTGGAAACATTTTGAGTGAGTGTTCATATGCTTGGACTAGGGTTTATGAGCAAGGATTATTTCATTGAGTGATTGGTTGAGTAGAGTTGGTTGAGCCTAGTCAAGTGGATGTGTGAAGTGATAGTTCAAGTTCTATGAAACAAATTATTCTATATTATGAATTGATTTGAGAAAGAGGTTGAGTATTGATGAGTGTGAAACATATTGAGTCTCTAAAAATTCTCTATATGTTTATGTGATAAAAGAGTGATTGAAAGTGATTGAGAGTTTGTGAATGTGAAGCATATTGAGTCTCTAAAAATTCTCTTTATGTTTCTAAAAGAGTGATTGAAAGTGATTGAGCATTGTGATGAATGTGAAGCATATTGAGTCTCTAAAAATTCTCTTTATGTTTCTATGAGATTGGACAAGTTCTAGTGTTGACTTGTGTTGAGTGGTGTTTTCACCCAGTTGTGAAAGCACACTCTCCGGTAGGATCTGAGTCCCAAAATCCTCTGCTTGCAAAGAACTTATAACAAAATAATTTCTCCAAGGTTCCTATTATGTTGGTTCTAAAACACCAATGATGTTGTTCAATGTAAATGCAGGGAATACCTTAGGGTTGCAAGTGGATGTTAACAAGGGGCACTGTAGTTTACTTTAATTTGGATTTGCAATGGACTTTGAGCTTTAATGGATTTTCAGTTATTTATTTAAATGACTGTAATTAAAATGCAGAAAATAAAATAAGGGTTTGAAAATAAAATACATGCAAATGAAGATGCAACTAAACTATGTCCAGAATGCTACCATCTTGATTGATAAAACCGAAGATAATGAGGTTTCTGCATGCAACCTAACCTATTGAATCTGCACTTTCGCACAATCCTGATAAGCTAGGTGCGGGTTTCTAGGGTTTTTACTGTAATTTCAAATTTTAGGCCTTCGCATGAAGCAACCGAGAGGACTCGCATTAAACTCCATCTATAAACCTAAAATCTGAAAGGGAAAGATAAACATTAAATTATACATGCAGAAATGACTCCTTCTTTCTCATCAATGAGATGCCAACTCTCTGTATTTTTGTATTAAAATGGTATATCAATTGCAATTACAGAATGTTCCAGGTATTACAAATCCAGAACAAATGAAGGAAATTGCTCCAAGTGCAGGCCCAGAATGGCATGCAGCCCTTGTCTCTGCAACTCTGCTAGCAGCAATTTCCAACCCCTTGTTCAATCTGTGCTTCCAATTTTATACTATCTGGCATGGCTCTTCGGTTCACCTGCGTCGCTTCGTTTCACCTCCCAGAATGCGTCTTTTCAAATTCCCGCCTTTTCGATGCTTTCACTTCATGCTTGATGCCGAAACGTTTGAAATCTGCCGCTGCATGTAACGCCTCTGCAACTCCGACACCTGTATGCCACGTGTCTCACGCTTTCTACGCCTTCTATAACGGCCCCCTGGAAATCACGACATTATTCTGCATGCAGCTTGTTCCTCTGCCAACACAGAAAAAATGAGACAGGTCGCGATATCACGACGTTTTTCAACAGCCTCCTTGCCTTCTTGCCCAGCGAAAATGTGACATGTCACGCGTGACATGTCACGAAATCATGATGCCTTTCTATTCCGTACACTCTCGGCCACAACCTGTCACGAAATCGCTGTCTTTCACTTTTTCCTCTTTCGTAGCTTTCTGTCACGAAATCATGACACTTTCCTGTTCCATACCCTTTGCTCATTTTTCATCACGAAATCGCAACAATTTTCACTTTGGACTGCCTTGCTGCAACCTGTCACGATTTCGCGACGTTTTTGTGCTTCGGACCCTTTCGCTCGATTTTGTCATGATTTCATGACGCTTTTTACACTTGTGCATTTTTCTCAATTTTGTCGCGATTTCACGACCATTTTACTATGCACTCCTCTTCGCTCAATGCTGTCGCGATTTCGCGACCATTTTACTCTTTCGTACACTTGCCAACTTTTCGTCGTGAAATCGCTACGCTATCTCCATCCGTACTACTTCACTGCTTTAGAGCCACAAAATCGCGACCTGTCATGATTTCGTGATGCCTTTTCGCTTCATCCCCCTTTGCTGCTTTCTGTCATGATTTCATGACCATTTTTGCTCTTCATGCCTTTCGGTCGATTCTGTCACGATTTCGTGACCATTTTGCGCTTCATGCACCTTTGCTGATTTTTGTCGCGATATCGCTACGCCTTTCTGCTTCGTTCTGTTTGACCGGTTTGACCATTTCTTCGCTTCTTCTTTTCCTTTGCCTTTTTTGTTTGACCCATGATTTTGCGACATGTCACGATTTCGCTACGCCTTTCCATTTGCCTTTCTCTCTCCTCTTCGGCCGCGATGGAGCAACATGTCACGATTTCGACACTTTTTTGTTTTCATTTTCTCTCTCCTCTTTCGGCCGCGACGGAGCAACATGTCGCGATTTCGTGACACCTTTTCATTTTTGACTACGACGGCTCAACATGTCGCGATTTCGTGACACTTTTCATTTTTTAGCAGCGATGGAGCGACATGTCGCGATTTCGTGACACTTTCTATTTTCGCAGCGATGGCGTGACAGGTCGCGATTTCGTGACATGTCGCGATTTCGTGACACTTTCTACACTTGTGCATTTTTTTGCCCCTTTTCTTCATTTTTAGCATCTGGGTCACTGAGATTTTCTCTGAAAGCCTACAAAAAGGTGGGTCCCCAATTTTGGGGTGTGTTGTGGATCAGCCACAACAAATGGCGACTCTGCTGTCAAATGCTCTTGAGCATTTTAGTGAGAACCCAACCTGAAACATATACAAACTCAAAAATATGTGTTAACACATAAGCAATAAAAACAAATGCCCAAAGATCAGAAGTACATGAATCATTAGAATCATCAAGTATTAGCTCAGTGTGTGCAATGAATTTCATTCCCTATCGTTTGAAATTGATCAACATTCCATTGTCAATTTTGCATGAATGCATATGTGAGATTGTGAATGATTTGTGTACCCTAATGAATATGCTAGGAGATTTTGCTTTTATAAAATGCATAGTCATTCTTCTAGTATCATGTACAAACATTCAAGATTGCCAAACCCTCTTAGGATCCACTAATTAATTACCTTATTATATCCCAAAGTTGGTTATGAGTCCCTACTATCTTGAACCCATGTGCAAGTGAATGTGAAATCAGAACTTTGGGGAATCAGACTCCCAACCAACCGAGATGAGAGTTTAACCCTATCCTTACTATTCTGATTTAGAGTTCATTACCTCACTTTGAGCAAAATAATTTAACCAATTATGGAAGAAATGGTCATGCTAGTCTAACCCTTTGGACAATCAGTGGTCTTGTTTTTTAGACAAGACATGTTGCCATGCATGGGCATATCTAACCCCACAATCCAAAACTTATCTTCATTTCTTTGGACCTTGGGGATGACTACCCATCCTTTGCGAGAGGACAAGTAGTACGATCCTTACAATCCAATATAAATATGAGATGGGAAAAATTTATTTTTTACTTCTTGGACCTTGGGGATGACTACCCATCCTTGCTAGGGACATGTAGTACGATCCTTCCAATCCAAACTTTAGATGTAAATGGAAAATATTAATTTTATTGCTTAGACCTTGGGGATGACTACCCATCCTTTGCGAGAGGACAAGTAGTACGATCCTTCCAATCCAAGATTTATTATGAAATGAGACATAGGAGCTTTGGGGAAGATTCTCAACCTAAGCGAGATGAGAATTTATGCCCTATCCTTACTACTCCATGTAGGTCAAATCAAAGCTTTGGGGAATTGGATCCTCAACCTAAGTTCGATGAGGATTTAACCCTATCCTTACTACTCCGATTTTAGGCTTTAAGCTCTATGGAAGTGGTCAAAACCACTGTTTTAAGGATCATGTTGCATAATAGGATAGACATGAAAAACTTCTTTCGCCCAACCTTTTCTTCCAAGTTAGGTTTTGATCATTTTGCTCAAGATCCTTTTTAATGTATGAGACGTGCTTGGTTCTAGATATCTCAAGACTCAGTTTCCAACCTTAGGACTTTTCTTACATTTATGTTATAACACAACCCTAAGAGGGATTGACATACTTTAATGATTTGTACCTAAGATGCATATGCAACTAAGATGGAATGTATATGTAAAGTGAGATGTAACATGAATGCATTATCTCTTGAATTGCAAATGAAATATTTGTCATGCAAAACTGACTCTTTCATGCATCACAAAATCAAACAATATAACTTAAGATGTTTGTGTTACTTGTGGAGCTTTTACAAGACAATTCCAATATTTCATATTCTCCTAACCTTAAGCATAAGTTGACATCTCAATTTTTTTTTATATATATATATATATATATATATATATATATATTTATTTTTATCAAAATAAACAAAACATGTCAATTGAAATCAAATCCACAACCAAAATCCTAGCTAGACTAACAATCCTAAACAATAAAAACAAAATCTGAAAATCCCCACCAAAACCGAAAGGAATAATATCAAAATCTCACAACCTAAGGGCTAAAATAATGCTTTAAAATCTGCCCATTAACCGGTAGCATAAAATCTCTCCCTTCTAAAGTTTTTAGCTCGAAGGTATTCTTCCCAAGAATCTCCGAAATCCGGTAGGGGCCTAACCAAAGACAATCAAACTTTTGATGATTCCCTTTTTCCTCATGTCTTTTGTCCCATAGTAATACCAAATCTGAAATTCTGAATGACTTAACTTTGGCCCTTCTATCAAACCATCTTTTGATAACTTCCTGGTGTTTATTCATGTGATTCATGGCTTCTTCTCTCTTTTCATCAAGGTGCAACAAATGACTTAACTTGGCTTCAACTTGATCATCTGTCCCCAAGTACTCTTGTATGAAATGCAAGGTCTGCAACTTCAAATTTGCAGGAAATATCGGGTCTTGCCCATAGACCAAATGATAGGGAGTATTCCCTATGGATTCTTTCACTCTGGTCCTATCTGCCCAAAGGGCAAACTTCAATTGGCTGTGCCAATCCCGAGGGTTCTTTTCCAGCAACTTCTTAATGGTATTCAACCAAATTTTTATTTGAAGATTCGGCCAACCCATTTCCTTGAGGATAATAATTGGATGCAAATTTTAAGCTCACTTTGTTGTCATATGCCCAATCTGCAAATTGTGTAGAAATAAAAGCTTTACCATTGTCACTGACAATAGAATCGGGCATTCCAAATCTTGTTATAATATGGTCCTCAAGGAATTTTATTACAACGTCTGTGGTGGCATGTTTAGTAGGAATCGCTTCTGTCCACCTTGTGTAGTAATTTGTAGCTGTCAATATGAATTTATGGGAATCAGAAGAATTTGGGTTAATAACCCCAATGAAATCTAGTCCCCACTGTGCAAATGGTCTCATTTCAACTACAGGTTGTAACGGCATGGCTGCATTTCTTTCTCTATTGGCAGCCACTTGACAGATATGACAAGATCGTACATGGGCATGTGCATCTTTGAAAATGTGTGGCCAGTAGTATCCTGCTCTCAGGATTTGATGCGTTGTAGCATTTGCCGCACCATGACCAGTTCCATGTTTCCCGTGAAATTCTTGCAACACCCTGGCAGCTTCTTCTTTGTTCAGGCACCTCAGGTAGATCCCTTCATGATTCTTCCTGTAAAGAACACCAGATTTCATCAGATAATTGATAGACTTAAGCCTTAAAGCTCTTCTCTGGGTTGAATTCAGATTAGAAGGACACTTACCATTCAATAAAAATTGCACAATATCAACATACCAGTCATCCTTAGCAATGTATTCTGTGTTCGAGTATTGGCATGTTATTTGCGGATTATTTTCTGCGATCGCCTTCGCCAGTCCTTGTCCTCGAACTAGTTTCATAGGTTGGATTTCGAGATCAAATTCTTGGATGGTGGAAATCCATTTCCCTCTTTTCTCACCTAGTTCATTTTGTAAAAACATGGTCTTAACAGCAGAGTCAGGCACGATGGCAATAACTCTGCTGTGCACAATGTAATGCCTAAATTTTTTCACCGTTTTAAAAAGTGCGTACATTTGCTTATCAAGGATTGAATACCTTAATTGAGCATCTTTCGGGGGGCACTTAAAAATGCTATGGGTTTTTCTGCACTATCCTCGCCTTTTTGGGTTAAGACACTCGCAAAAGAGTGTTCTGATGCAAAAGCATAAATATAGAAAGGCTTGGAGTAGTCTGGACTTATGAGGACAGGGGCCCTGGAAATGGCATCTTTGATGTTCTGGAAGGCCACTCTACTTTCCTCGTTCCATTTTACATCCACATATTTCTTGAGCATCTTGTTCAGAGGTTTGGCTATCTCGACAAAGCTAGAGATAAACTTCCTCACAAAATTAACCTGCCCAAAGAAAGATCTCAATTCTTTTTTACTACTCGGGAGAGGTAAGTTTTGGATAGCTTGTATCCTTTCTGGGTCGATGGATATGCCCTCTTTTGAAATGATGTGACCAAGCAATTTTCCTTTTGTAACTCCGAAAATGCACTTTTTGGGATTTAAGGAAATTCCATGTTCTCTGCATCTTTGAAGCACTTTCTTTAAATCTTTGACATGGTCCTCTCTCTTCTTCGAGAAAACTGGGATATCATCCACATACACGATGATACATTTGCCTATGAGCCCTTTGAATGCATAATCCATGGCGCGTTGAAAAGTTGCACCAGCATTTAACAGTCCGAACGACATTCTCTTATATGCAAATGTCCCCCACTTGGTGGTGAAGGCTGTTTTCATCCTGTCATTTGGATGTATAAGAATTTGGTTGTATCCAGAATACCCGTCAAGAAAGGACATCATTTCGGATCCATTTACCATTTGTAGAATTTCATCGATTGATGGCAATGGATAATTATCTTTTTGAGAGGCTTTATTAAGATTTCGAAAATCTATGCACAACCTAATCTCTCCACTCTTTTTCCTCACTGGAATGAGGTTAGCCACCCAGGTTGAGTGCCTAACAGGAAAAATGATTTTCGCTTCCAATAATATTTTGACCTCCCTTTCGATTAAAGGCTCCAATAGCGGGTTAACAACTCGTTGTCTTTGCCTAAAAGGCCTTCAAAGGGATGGTGTGTGTGATAATGTCTTGGTTGTATGTCTTCAGCTCATTGTAATTCCAAGCAATGCAATCTATGTAATGCTTCAATGCCTGCATTATGTTGCTCCTTTCTTCATCTGTACATGCCTTTGCAATGTACACCTCCTTTGGATTGTCTGCACTCCCTAGATTAATTGAATCACATGCATCTTTGGGGAGTGGGACTCTTTTTCCTTTCTTGGTCTTGCATCCCATGTCGAACATTTTCTCCAATGAAACCACGTCTTTAGGTATCTTGTTGGATTGACACGCGGTTTCATTCTCGCTTTCTGTTTCATCTTGCCACCTTTGCTCCTCATCAATCACCTGATTTTCAAAAATACCCGAGTTCGTGACAAATTTGAAGATGTGTCTGTCACTTTCAAAAACCTAGAAATTCTTGACATTATCGGGTATTGATGGACAAGGAACTAATTCAATGGAAAACTTTTTACACCTTTTTATATCAACCGGGTTTAACATGCCCGCGACGACTGCAAGAGAGTCTGCTATTCGATTTCCTTTCCTAGAAATAAGGGCTATATTGAACGCATCGAACTCCTCAATGAGGTCCATAACCCTAGTTCTATAAAGGCTTAGTCTCCTATCACGGCATGTATACTGTCCTTTGATTTGCTTGACTACCAACTCAGAATCTCCCAAAACCTTCAAGCATTTAACATGCTTGCTCAATGCTAGACGTAAACCAAAGATCAATGCTTCGTATTCTGCCACATTGTTCGTGCAAGGAAATTGCAATCTGTAGGCAGCCAATAATGGTTTACCTCCTGGGCCAATGAGCTCGACTCCAGCTCCTGCTCCCTGTCTAGATTTTGATCCATCGAACCTGAGCAACCACGTGCAATCATTTTCCTCAGAAGAGCCACCATGACATGTTTCCTCTTTAGGCTCTTCAGTAGCTTCCTCAACATCAAGTGCATAAACCCCCAGTTCTGGCTCAGAAAACTGAACTTCATTCGGCTTGTTAAATTTTGTTATGATCTCCTTAAGCCTCGGTTCATTTTCCACTCTGATTTGGTTTGCAATTCCTTTCCATGGTAGCCACATATGTGAGCAGTCTGTTGAAAAATAGCCATTCAGAGTTTTCATCCAATCTCTCGCAAGTAGCATTCCATATCTACTTGGGATATTAACAACCAGAATGTCAACAACCTGCTGGACCCTGGGTTCAGAATTTAATTGAATCTTGACATCATATAGGGTCCCTACCACATTTACCTCTGATCTGTCCAGTTGCAGGACCTTGCATTTGGATGAAACAGGTTGTAGACCCAGCATTTGACATATCTCCGAAGGCATGAGGTTGCTCGTGGCACCCGTGTCCACCAAACGGTTATGCAAATTCTTACCCGCAATTCTCAGAGTCAGTAAGAATGGCGGGACATCCCTTCTCTCCTTTCGCAAAATCAGATGGGACTCAACTCCTTTTCCTTCCACATTTGATCAGGTGAGTTCAAAGCTTTTATCAACGCCTCCTTTTGGCCAGGCAATCTAGCCGCGTCCAAGAATGAAAGGCTAGATTTGGACTTCTTTAGATCCTCCACTATGTCATAGTTTGGTTTTTCGAATTTGACTGTCTTCTGCACGTCATTAGACATTTCTCTTCTGAGTGGAGGAGGAGGATTATTATTTGCCTTAGTATCCGGAGGAAGAATAGAATTGTTTGGAGGTGTTGATGAGGTTTTAGGGGCTTTAGATTTACTTCTCAAATGGTATCCATGATTCCCCTTTCTGAAATCTCGAAAAGCTTGCACCTCCTGTTCCAAAATTTCATCTTCTTCTTGTCTTCTTCTTCCTCACTCTCACCTTCTTGATGATATACGGTTTCCATCACCATAATATTATCATCTTGATGTTGCGATGGACCCTCATTTGATACCAGTTCCAAATCATCAACTTGTGCCTGAAGACAATGAGTGTATCTAGCAATTTCAGGACAATTCCTCTCATTGTGTTCTTTTGTGTTGTGCAACCTGCACCCCCTTTCCCATGCCAAATCTGAAAGATTCAAAAGAGAATTGGATTGGCTAGGTCCTGTAGAAGTATCTAGTTGATTAGCAATGGGAGCGGGAACTCCCCCATTGTTTGGCTTGGTGTTCCAGTGCCTCCCTCTATTGTTAAAATTTTGATTTGAGTGAGGGGCATGGGACTCATACTTCTATTGTTGAACCCTGTCATTGCTCAGTTTATGAACTAATTTCTTGAGCTCTTCGACTTCTGAATAAATCTCCTTCGGTGGAATCACATTGTTGTTAACCCCCGTTGGATTCGCATAATTGATGGGGTCTTGATTCAACACTTGGGTCGGGTTCTGAGGAATTTGATTCCCGTATGGATTGACACTTTGAATCGGGGTTGGATTTGGAAAAGGAACTATGGCCTGAGGATTAACTTGGCTAGTTCCTTGCATAGTCGATTGACTATTCTACAAAAATGCAGGAACAGGTGGAATGGATGTGATTGGTTGGATTGGAATGGGTGCATATGCAGGTTTTGGTGGATACGGCTACTGATATGGGAAGGCATTCATGCTTGGCACTTGAGGTGCCATGATTTGATTTGCCAAGGGAGCTTGACCATATGGAGCATATTGTCCCATCATAGGCATCTGGGTAAACCCGTAGCCTTGTGGTGTCATTTGCTGCTCGATAGTCATGGCTTCATTATAGGCTAGAGCGAGCGTGGTGACTTGAGGATTGCGTCTTGCAAACATGGCTGTCATGGGGTCCAATGCCCCAAAATATATCTGCAAAGCCACTGCGGGATCGATGGCAAAATGCCTAATTGCTCTATTATAGCACTTTTGGAATCTCTGATTAAACATTATGATCGGTTCCCCCTGGCCCCTTTTGCATGTAATAAACTGATTGTAAATGGTTGCGGGATCCAAGGGTGACCTAAATTGATTAACAAAGGCATTTTCCATTTGTGTCCAAGAAGTGATTGAACCGGTTGGTAAGCATATATACCATTCATATGCTATTGGATCTAAGCTCATGGGGAAAAGTCTGCAAGCCACATCTTCATATTGAACTTGCAACCTAATTAAAACATCCCTATAGGCTTGGATATGTTCTTCTGTTGTTCTTGGGCCATCTGGTTTGTATTTAGGCAGAAATATTTCAATGTTCTTGGGGATTTCATGGATATCCCCAACAATGTTCAAAGGAGTATTGTTAGCTCCATACCAAGGAGCTGCTGGAGCTTGAGCCATTTGACTCAAAATTGATGAAGACAACCCTACAATAGCAGTAGAAATATTACTGACAATAGGAACACTAGTGGCAACTGATATTACTGGCGTAGGTCCACTCGATGTTCCTGGAGAAAATAGGTCTTTTGTGACTGGTGAGCTTACGACTTGCTTGGTTTTATTCTTGGGAGTACCAGTAAGGTCATGAAAAATGGTTTCCCCGGTTGTTTGGGACCTGGTCGCAATACGACGCGGTGGGTCCAGCCTGCCTGATGAAACCCTCGATTATTTCAAAGAAAATTTGCAACAAAAGAAAACAAAAGCTACAGTTTAGTTGTTTGTGAGTTTTAAAAGATGATTTCAAAATTAAATCAAAAGATATTATTCATGTATGAAATCAAAAATAAAGTAAACCGATTTGGGCCCTCCTTCTAGCGCCAATCTGTTGAGTGGTGTTTTCACCCAGTTGTGAAAGCACACTCTCCAGTAGGATCTGAGTCCCAAAATCCTCTGCTTGCAAAGAACTTATAACAAAATAATTTCTCCAAGGTTCCTATTATGTTGGTTCTAAAACACCAATGATGTTGTTCAATGTAAATGCAGGGAATACCTTAGGGTTGCAAGTGGATGTTAACAAGGGGCACTGTAGTTTACTTTAATTTGGATTTGCAATGGACTCTGAGCTTTAATGGATTTTCAGTTATTTATTTAAATGACTGTAATTAAAATGCAGAAAATAAAATAAGGGTTTGAAAATAAAATACATGCAAATGAAGATGCAACTAAACTATGTCCAGAATGCTACCATCTTGATTGATAAAACCGAAGATAATGAGGTTTCTGCATGCAACCTAACCTATTGAATCTGCACTTTCGCACAATCCTGATAAGCTAGGTGCGGGTTTCTAGGGTTTTTATTGTAATTTCAAATTTTAGGCCTTCGCATGAAGCAACCGAGAGGACTCGCATTAAACTCCATCTATAAACCTAAAATCTGAAAGGGAAAGATAAACATTAAATTATACATGCAGAAATGACTCCTTCTTTCTCATCAATGAGATGCCAACTCTCTCGTATTTCTGTATTAAAATGGTATATCAATTGCAATTACAGAATGTTCCAGGTATTACAAATCCAGAACAAATGAAGGAAATTGCTCCAAGTGCAAGCCCAGAATGGCATGCAGCCCTTGTCTCTGCAACTCTGCTAGCAACAATTTCCAACCCCTTGTTCAATCTGCGCTTCCAATTTTATACTATCTGGCACGGCTCTTCGGTTCACCTGCGTCGCTTCGTTTCACCTCCCAGAATGCGTCTTTTCAAATTCTCGCCTTTTCGATGCTTTCACTTCATGCTTGATGCCGAAACGTTTGAAATCTTCCACTGCATGTAACGCTTCTGCAACTCCGACACCTGTATGCCACGTGTCTCACGCTTTCTACGCCTTCTATAATGGCCTCCTGTAAATCGTGACATTATTCTGCATGCAGCTTGTTCCTCTGTCAACACAGCAAAAATGAGACAGGTCGCGATATCACGACGTTTTTCGGCCAACAGCCTCCTTGCCTTCTTGCCCAACGAAAACGTGACATGTCGTGAAATCGTGACATGTCACGAAATCACGACGCCTTTCTATTCCATACACTCTCGGCCACAACCTGTCACGAAATCGCTACGTCTTTCACTTCTTTCCTCTTTCGTAGCTTTTTGTCATGAAATCGTGACACTTTTCTATTTCGTACCATTTGCCCATTTTTCATCATGAAATCATGACAATTTTCATCTTCGGACTGCCTTGCTGCAACCTGTCGCGATTTCGCGACGTTTTTATGCTTCGGACCCTTTCGCTCGATTTTGTCATGATTTCGCGACACTTTTTACACTTGTGCATTTTCGCTCAATGCTGTCACGATTTCATGACCATTTTACTCTTCATGCCTTTTCGCTCAATGCTGTCATGATTTCGTGACCATTTTACTCTTTCGTACACTTGCCAACTTTTCGTCGTGAAATCGCTACGCTATCTCCATCCGTACTACTTCGCTGCTTCGGAGCCGCGAAACCGCGACCTGTCGCGATTTCGCGATGCCTTTTCGCTTCATCCCCCTTTGCTGCTTTCTGTCACGATTTCGTGACCATTTTTGCTCTTCATGCCTTCCGGTCGATTCTGTCGTGATTTCGTGACCATTTTGCGCTTCATGCACCTTTGCTGATTTTTGTCACGATATCGCTACGCCTTTCTGCTTCGTTCTGTTTGACCGGTTTGACCCATGATTTTGCGACATGTCACGATTTCGCTACACTTTCCATTTTTTGGCAGCGATGGCGTGACAAGTCGTGATTTCGTGACATGTCGTGATTTTGCGACATGTCGCGATTTTGTGACACTTTCTACACTTGTGCATTATTTTGCCCCTTTTCTTCATTTTTAGCATCTGGGTCACTGAGATTTTCTCGAAAAGCCTGCAAAAAAGGTGGGTCCCCAATTTTGGGGTGTGTTGTGGATCAGCCACAACAACTTGTTAAACTAATTTTAGGAGAGTCTTAGAGAAGACTTGTGGAGAGTTTTGGGTGAGCTTTTGGAATCTTACAAGATAGATTAAAGATAGATTTGAGGATAAAATTGAGGATAGATTTGAAGACAGATATTGAGGATAGATTTGAGGATAGATATTGAGGGCATATTTGAGGATAGAATTTGGTACATATTTGTGCTAGACTAAAGGATTGTGTTTAGTTTAAATTTGAGACAGATCTTTGGAGGTGATAGAGTATAGAAGATGACAATCTCCAGTATATAGAGATCCATTAGCAAATTTAGTGAGGACATGTCTTTAGTGGATAGAAATCCATTAGCCAGAGTAGTGGAGGTAACAGTCCTTCTAGAAGATCATCAACTAGAGCAGAGGATAAAGGAGTTCTCCTATGGATAGAGATCCACGAAATTTATTAGGGGATTGGTGTCTCCTTTGGAGAGAGGTCCATAAATATTGTAGGGAAAGGATTCCAAAGAGAATTTATTTGAGAAAAATTTATAAGAAATATTTTCTCTATGGAGTAGCCCACATTGGGTGAACCACGTAAAATCATGTCTCTCATGTGTGTGATGCTTTGTGTGATGTTTACTACTTTAATATTGATGATGTTATCATTTGGATTAAAAATTAAAATATTTTATCTTAAACTGTTCACCCCCCTCTCAGTATAAGCATAGGTTCTTCAAAAATGAAGTTTTTTGGTCGTTTAAGTGCAACCACATATAGATGAAGTTTCCATTGTAACTTATTTGGATTGGATTTGGGAAAATTTAGAGAAATTTTAAAAGCTTTAAGGTAAATCTGGAAAACAAATGTAAGCAATGTACAAACTGAGCTCTCCAGCCAAAAAAAAAAATGCTAAATCTAGGAAAAAATGATGCAAGTACTACATGCCTAACAATAAAGCCCACATGAAGAACCTTAAACATGGTCATTGGCATATGAAAGAATTATGTTTTCTGAAACTAGTTGTTTATCATTAATTTCATATGAACTTTTCTTCATGACTTAAAATATGAATAAAATAACCCACCTTTAAATTAGTTATAGACTAGCCACTCGAAAGTTTTGAATAGCAAGATATCCTCTTTGGTCCAAATACATCAATAATAATAATAATAATAATAATAATAATAATAATAATAATAATAATGTAAAATTTAAAACCCGTTACTTCTAAATTTCCATATTTATTATTGTAGCTTCAGATGATAATATTAAATTGAATTACTTAAGCAAAACACTAAAACCCCATATTTACAAATATTTGATAAAAACAAAGAAGAAAGAAAGTGACTTCAATTACATACCGAGGCTAATGCAATCTGCCCATTAACTAATATATAATAAAAACAAAGAAGAAAGTAAATGATGTCAATGCTAGACCCAAGCTAACACAATCTCCCCATTAACTAAAATATAAATGAAAAATGATTTTTTTGTAAGTTGACCCTATAAATATTAACATGTGACTAATAACATGTATTTGTACCAAACTGAAGTGCTTTGGAACACATCGATTAATAAATACTTTAGGACATCTTCAATATTCACATCGATTAATAAATACTTTAGGACATCTTCAATGATTAATAAATACTTTAGGACATCTTCAATACGTGTCATAAACAATAGAAAGGATTCCAAAAACTAAATTGGCCATATCAATGGTTTTTGTTATTGAAAATTTAGAGAAATTTTAAAAGCTTTAAGGCGAATTAGTGCTGAAGAACAAATGTAAGCAATGTACAAAATGAGCTCTCCACCCAAGAAACAAAGATGTTGAATCCAAGAATAAATGATGCAAGTATTGCATGCCTAACAACAAAGCCCACATGAAGAATCTTAAACAAGGTCATTGGCATATATAAGAATGATGTTTTCTAAAACTAATTGTTTTTCATTAATTTCATTTTAAATATTTTTTCATGACTTAGAAATATGAATGAAATAGTCCACCTTTAGAGTAATTGTAGACCACTCACTCAAAAGTTTTAAATTGCAAGATATTCTCTTCACTCCAAAACCAACATATATGTAAAATTCAAAACTTAATACTTAGAAATTTTCATTTTTATTATTGTAGCTTCAAGTTATAATGTCAAACTGAATTTCATAAGAAAAACACTACAACCCTAATAGCAGAATGCGAGGCCTACAAGCCTGTAAAAGCATTTACCTCCCAACATTAACAGCAGAATGCGAAGCCTACAAGCCTGTGAAAACATTTACCTCCCAACCTTTAAATGACATAAAATCATTCCTCATGATAATAACCATAACCATAATTTTACAGACATTTTATAAAAACAAAGAAAATTAGTGATGTCATTGCCAAACCCAGGTTAATACAATCTCGCAGGTTAATAAAATATAAATGAAAAATGATTTTTTCTAAGTTGACGCTATGAATATTAACATGTGACTTATAGCATGTATTTGTACAAAACTGAACTACTTGGGAATACAGATCGATTAATAAATACTTCAGGACATGTTCAATATGTGCCATAAATAGTAAAAATGATTCCAAAAACTAAAATAGCCATATCAATTGTTTATTTTTATTTTTTGAAAATTTAGAGAAATTTTAAAAGCTTTAAGGTGAATCAATGTTGTAAAACAAATGTATATGTGACATGAATAGTCAAAATGATTCCAAAAACCAAAATGGCCATATCAATGGTTTATTTTTTTTTAAATTTAGAGAAATTTTAAAAGCTTTAAGGTGAATCAATGTTGGAAAAAAAATGTAAGCAATGTACAGACTGAGCTCTCCACCCAAGAAACAAATATGTTGAATCCAGGAACAAATGATGCAAGTATTGCATGCCTAACAACAAAGCCCACATGAAGAACGTCATTTGCGGAATCTATCTTCTTGAGTATCCAGTCCTCAAATTTGAGGTTCCAGATTTCATGATGCTGCTAGCTCTCCATCGAGTTGTTTTGATTTCAAACCTCTACTATCTCCTACTCCCGACTTCAGCATACTTTTCAATCCCCGGTACCGGTTACCAATGATCAATCCTCACTTCTCCCCCTATTTATTCCATATTAAGGGATTAATAAAGGCCCAATCGAATGAATCAATCCTTTGTTGTAATAGTAGGGGTAGAGAAAATGGAAGACTTTCTATGTAATAAGAAGGGGATTTCATAGTCACATTGCAGAACCCACCACCCCTCCCGATGAAAGAATGATATTTTATGAAACCGGTTGCTTTTCAATAATTTCATTTTAAAATTTTCTTCGTGCCTTTAGAGTATTTGTAAACCTGTCACTTGAAAGTTTTGAATTGCAAGATATCCTCTTCAGTTCAAAACCAGCATAAAAAGTAGTATCAATGTAAAATTCAAAACTTAATACTTCCAAATTTTCATCTTTGTCATTGTAGCTTCAAGTGATGATGTCAAACTGAATTCCACAAGCAAAACACTGCAACCCCAACAATGAAATGCTAGGCCTACAAACTTGTGAAAACATTTAATTCCTGCAAAATCTAAAATGATATAAAATCATTCGACATGATAATTGCCATAACTATAATTTTACAAACATCTCATAAAAACAAAGAAAAAAAAGTAAGTGATGTGAATGCGAGACTTGGACTAACACAATCTCCCCATTAATTAAAATATAAATGAAAAATGAGTTTTTGTAAGTTGGTGCTACCAATTTTAACTTGTGATTAATAGTATGTGTTTGTACAAAACTGAACTGCTTTGTAACACAAATCGATAAATAAAGACTTCAGGACATCTTCAATACGTGCCATAAATAGTAAAAATGACTCCAAAAACTAAAATGGCCATATATTTTTGGAAAATTTAGAGAAATTTTAAAAGCTTTAAGGTGTATCAAAGCTCGAGAACAATGTACATCCCGAGCTCTCCACCCAAGAAACAAAGATGCTAAATCTAGGAACAAATGATGCAAGTACTACATGCCTAACAACAAAGCCCACATGAAGAATCTTAAACAGGGTCATTGGCATATGTAAGAATGATGTTTTCTAAAACCAATTTTTTTTTCATCAATTTCATTTTAAACATTTCTTCATAACTTGAAATATGAATAAAATAGCCCACCTTTAGAGCAATTGTATATCAGTCACTCACTCGACAGTTTTGAATTGCAATATATCATCTTCAGTCCAAAACCAACATAAAAAGTAGTAACAGTGTACAATTCAAAACCCAATACTTATAAATTTTCATCTCTATCACTGTAGCTTCAAGTGATGATATCAGACTGAATTCCACAAGCAAAATACTATAACCCTAGTAGCAAAATGTGAGGCCTGCAAGCCTGTGAAAGCATTTAACTCCTTCCAACCTTAAAATGACATAAAATCATTCTTCATGATAACTTCCATAGCCATAATTTTGCAAACATTATCTGATAAAAATAAATAAGAAAGTGATGTCAATGCCAGACCCAAGTTACAATATCTCCATTAACTAAAATATAAATGAAAAAAATAAGTTTTTCTAAGTTGACGCTATGAATATTAACATGTGACTTATAGCATGTATTTGTACAAAATTGAATTGCTTGGGAATACAAATTGATTAATAAAGACTTCAGAACATGTTCAATATGTGCCATAAACAGAAAAATATTCCAAAAACTAAAATGGCCATATCAATGGTTTATTTTTATTTTTGGAAAATTTAGAGAAATTTTAAAAGCTTTAAGGTGAATCAGTGTTGGAAAACAAATGTAAGCAATGTACAGATTGAGCTCTCCACCCAAGAAACAAAGATGCTAAATCTAAGAATAGATGATGCAAGTATTGCATGCCTAACAACAAAGCCCACATGAAGAATCTTAAATAGGGTCATTGGCATATGAAAGAATGATGTTTTTTGAAAACCAGTTGTTTTTCATTAATTTTGTTTTAAACTTGTCTTCATGACTTGAAATATGAATAAAATAACCCACCTTTAGAGCAATTGTAGACTATTCACTCGAACATTTCGAATTGCAAGATATCCTCTTTGGTCCAAATACAACAAATAGTAATAGTGTAAAATTCAAAACCCATTACTTCCAAATTTCCATCTCTATCATTGTAGCTTCAAGTGATGATGTCAAATTGAATTTTTTAAGCAAAACACTACAATCCTAGCAACAAACAATAGAATGCAAGATGTCTTGTGAAAGCATTTAACTCCTTTCAACATTAAAATGACATAAAATCATTCCTCATGATAATTGCCATAGCCATAATTTTGGAAACATAAAGTAAGTTATGTCAATGCCAGGCTAACACAATCTCCCCATTAACTAAAATATAAATGAAAAATAAGTTTTTGTAAGTTGATGCTATGAATATTAACATGTGACTAATAGCATGTATTTGTACAAAATTAAACTACTTTGGAACACAGATCGATAAATTAGACTTTAAGACATCTTCAATACATGCTATAAATAGTAAAAGGGATTCCTAAAACTAAAATAGCTATATCAATGTTTGTTTTATTTTATTTTTAAATTTAGAGAAATTTTAAAAGCTTTAAGGTGAATCATAAACCGTCAGGTTGATTTTAAACTACCCTCTTAGGGTCTATTTGGACAATTTTTTATGATCGTAAATAACTATCATTTTTTAGATGCCTTTAAAAGCCTTTTTTGGTGTAGTGAAAAAATCTCTTACTTCTTTTCTTTACTTGGAAATATTATTCTTGATTGGGACCTATAGCCATTGTCATAGAATCTATCACCCTATATTTCTCTACTTCTTCCACTATTCCTAAAAACTAAGGCTTCTGAGTTCTTAGTATGTTTATAGGTAATTTTTCTAGTTTCTTCTTGGAGAATCTAGCTATTGATCTTATATTTCTTGATATTTTATACTTTTGTGATCCCATTGATTGCTATAATCAGATTGTACCATGAGTCTGGTAAGCTACAAAGAAAAAAAAATATTGTTCCCTTTATTTGATCTCATCACCAGTTGATTTCAACTAATTTACAATAGTGTTGAAGGTGTTTATGTATTCAACCACATTTTCTCCATAATAAATTTTTAATTCATACAATTGTTTTCTAAGAAATATTAAAATTCATGAGTGTCATTTATTCATAGAGCTTACAAAGATTATCTCAAAGCTCTTTTGTTGACTTTACTCCAATAACATTCATTAAAACTAAATCTACAAGGTTCATACCAATCAAGGTAATAGATTTGTTGTTCATCTTGTCCTAATTCTCTTGAATAATTTTTGTTGGCTTTGCATCCTTGATGATAGTCTCATTCAGATCTCTTTCTACAAGGAGATATTCCATTTTTAGTTTTCACAAGTTGAAATTATTCCCAATAAAATTTTTAATGATAGACTTGCTATGATCCATATTCTACTCCAATAGGTTACCACTAAATACCCAGACAAGGTCCCTCACACTTCCATAATTTCCTCAAAAAAGTAATAATTCAATATTACCTTAGCTCTGATACCCATTGTAGAAGAAGAAAAAACAACTATGGGAGCTAAAGGAATAAACAAAGGCATATAAATAGCTAAAAATAATGAACACTAATAAAAACAAGGATACTCAAGTCTATCTTCATTAATATCCAATGCTTTATTTTAGAACAATAGAGTTGTTACAATGCAATACCCATCCAACAATGGTTGTTACAATGTCTTACCCAACCAATGGTTGTTACAATGTAGTGGCTATTTCAACACAATACCCAAACCTGGGCTTGCAACCTATCATTCAACATAATAACAACCCTCTCTGCATTCCCCAATGACAATAAAAATATCACTATAAAAAAATGTTTATACTCTCTGTTTCAAATCACCAACAAAGCACTACAAGGGAAACATGGATAACGGTTGCATACCTCCCAACATACCTTCTCTAGAGTAACACCCTCTGCCATTGCAATCAAAAGGTAGGCTCTAACCTCTACCACTATAAATAAAAAAGGTGGATTTTGACATTTGTAATGCAGTAGTGTAGTGCAGTAGCGAGTGCAAGTACAAGCTGGGAGTAAGTGTAGTAGTGAGTGTGAGCATGACCCAAGAGTAAGTGTAGCAGTGAATGCGACTGTGAGCCAAGAGTAAGTGCAATAGTAAGTCTGAGCATGATATAGGAGTAAGTGCAACAACAAGTTTGAGTAAGTGTAGCTGAAAGCGAGTGTGAGTGAGTGCAGCCAAACTTGAATGCAAGCGCAAGCTATGAGTAAGTGTAGTATTCATGGTAGAAGAGTGGTAGGTTCATCTAGAGTGCATCAATGATTCAAATCCTTACCATGAATGTGTGGAAAATTATTTCCAAAAAATTATTGAAGCCAAGGAATACCAAGAAAAATAAGAGACAAGGAGAATTGTGAGCCAAGAGGGAATGCAAGTTGGAAGTGAGAACGAGGTAAGACAAAGCATGAAACAAAAGAGAGTGTAAAATAATAGGGAGTGTAATCTAAGATTCAATCATGGCAAAAGAATGGCAAGTTCATCCAGAGCGCATCAACACTTCAAAACCTTACCACGAATGCGTGGAACATTATTTCTAAAAAAATATTGAAGTAAAGGAACACCAATAAAAATAAGAGACATGGGCAATTATGAGCTAGGAGTGAGTGTAATATAGGAGCAAGTGTGAGGCAATAGAGAGTGCAAGCTAGGCATAAGAGCGTGTACAAGAAGAGAGGGAGTGTGAACCAAGAGGGAGTGTAAATCAAGAGCATGCGTCATTAGCTATTGCGGAAGAAAAGTTATTTTTGAAAGCCTTAATGGGAAGTCATGATGCCCTAGCTAGAAATAAAAATGCTCTTGTTGGAAGTATGAAGTTCCAAGTTGGAGATAAGAGAAAGAGTGAATACATGGCAAGTCCAATACGAGTAGCATATGGCACACCAAAAGTAAGTATCAAGGATGAGATAATTGAGCATGATATAATGGTTCTTAAAAGTAAAGGGCTAATATGCAAGTTCCATAGATCATGGCCAAGATTTTTGGAGATTCAAAATTGGATCAAGTGGAAGTAGAGATTAAATTCAAATTATTTTTTGACTTTTCTTCCTAAAGGTTTTTTCCTCATCATCTTTTCTAGTTCAAAAATTAGGGATAAAATAATGGTTGGTGGCCCATGGTTTATGGTAAGAGATGCACTTTATTTGAGACCATGGAATGAAATTTTTTCAATTGAGGCATAAAATATTAATAATATTTAGTGTGGGTTAGGCTTTTTGGACTCCCATATCAGCTTATAAATAAGGATGTTTTAAAAAATATTGGAAATGATATACTTTTTCATCCCTGACAAGTAATAAGTTCTCAAATTATTGTGCATTTTTGCTCCTCTAGAGTGCACTGAATAAGGAGTATTAAGGACCTTCTTTAATATTGTTTCTCTCAATCCACCTATACTTAAAACTACCAATCTATTTTTATAAAATAACATATCATATTTTAGTTTAGAAATTTGTGTCTTTTCTAGGTTCTCATTCAATTTGATCATTACGAGATTAGAAAAAAATTATATTTTCCTTGCATATACGCAATTTTTTCCAGTATATCATATAGACATTTGGTTATTATAGTAATACGCCCCCTCCTACTTAGAGCATCGACAACCTTATTCTCTTTTCAATGCCAAAACCATACTCAACCAAAAGTTCTATCCATCATATTTGTCTGACATTCAATAAACGTTGAGTAAATATGTACCTCAAAATTTTGTGATCTCTCTTTAACTTAAATGGTTTACCCAATAAATAATGTCTCAGACTTTTTAAGGCATGAACAATCGCTGCCAACTCCAAATAATGAGTGGCATAATTTATCCCATGCCTATTAAGTTTTCTCGACTCATAGGCAATAATCACATCATGTTGGGTCAAAACCCATCCTAGTCCTTCAATAGAGGTGGTAGTACATACTATAAGCCACTTATTAGGATTTGGTAATTACAAAATTGGTGTGGTAGTTAGCCTTTCTTTCAAAATCTGAAAAGCCTTTTTACATTGTTATGTCCATTTGAAGGCTTTTCCCTTCCTTTGAAGGTTTTTAATGGGTTGCATAATTCTTGAAAATCCTTGGAAAAATCGCCTATAATATCCTACCATTCCCATAAAACTCCGCACCTCTGTAACATTAGTAGGTGTTGGCTAATCAATAATCACTTCAATCTTCTTGGGATCTACTACAATCCCTTCTATATAAACAATATGTCTCATGTACTATACTTCTAAAGTGTAGAATCACACTTGGATAACTTTTCATATAATTGATTTTCTCTAATAATATCAAGAAAAATCCTCATATGTTGATCATGTTCTTCCTTGTTCTTGAAATAGATCAGTATGTCATCCAAAAATACAAGCACAAACTGATCCAACTGTTCTCTAAATATGTTATTCATGAGAATCATGAATGTGGTTGTGGCATTAGTTAACCCAAAGAGTAGGACTGTAAATTCAAAATATCCATACCTTGTTCTAAATATTATTTTAGAAGTGTCTTCTTCTCGTATCCTAAAATGATGATAGTCATATCATAAATCAATATTTGAGAAGATGGTTGCTCATTTTAGTTGACCAAAGAGATCATCAATCCTAGGTAATGAATATCTAGTTTTGATAGTTACCTTATTCAGAATTTAATAATATATGTACATTCTCAAAGTACCATCCTTATTTTTAACAAAAAAAATAGGACCTCCCCAAGGTGACACACTAGGCTTTATTAGCCCTTTTTCCAAAAAATATTGAAGTTGCATTTTGAGCTCTTGTAGCTCAATTGGAGCCATTAATATGATGCCCTTGCAATAGGTGCAACTCCTGATAATAATTTAATAGAAAAATCAAATTCTCTCTAAGGAGGTAATCCTAAAAGATCCACTGAAAATACATCCTTGAATTCTTCCAACATGGGATTCTTTTGGAATAAGCCAAATGCCATTTCAGGTTCTTCTTTCTTATTCATCTTACATTCCCTTCCTCCTAATAATTTTTTTATTTGCATTGTAGACAGTAAATGTGATTTAACCTCATCTCGACCACAACAAATTCTAATTCTTTGGTTAGACTCATCCATAAATTCCACCCATCCCTATTTAAAATTTAGTAGAGTCTTATTTGCCCTTAAAAATAAGAGACAAAGACAATTGTGAGCAAAGAGGGAGTGCAAGTTGGAAGTGAGAATGAGGCAGGACAGAGTGGGAACCAAAAGAGAGTGCAAAATAATAAAGAGTGCAATCTAATATTAAATCATGGCAAAAGAATGGGAAGTTCGTCCAGAGTGCATCAACACTTCAAAACCTTACCACAAATGCATAGAACATTATTTCCAAAAAAATTTTGAAGCGAAGGAATACCAAGAAAAAAAAGATACATTGGAAATTATGATCTATGAGTGAGTGCAAGCTAGGATCAAGTGTGAGGTAAGAGATATTACAAGCTATGCATAAGAGTGAGTGCAAGAAGAGAGGGAGTGCGAACCAAGAGGGATTGCAAACCAAGAGCAAGCACCATTAGCTATTGTGGAAAAAGCCTTAATTGGAATTTAGGATGCCCTAGTTAGAAATAAAAATGCTCTTGTTGGAAGTATGAAGTCCCAAGCTAGAGATAAGCGAAAGAGTGAATACATGGCAAGTTCAATCCAAGTAGCATATGGTACACCATAAGTAAGTATCAAGGATGAGATGATTGAGCATGATATAATGGTTCTTAAAAGTAGAGGGCTAATATGTAAGTTCCATAGATCATGGCCAGGGTTTTTGGATATTCAAAATTGGATCAAGTGGAAGTTGATATTGAATTCAAATTATTTTTTAACTTTTCTTCCTAAATGTTTTTCATCATCATATTTTCTAGTTAAAAAATTAGGGATAAAATAATGGTTGGTGGCCCATGGTTTATGGGAAGAGATGGAATTTATTTGAGACCATGGAACAATTTTTTTTCAATTGAGGCAGAAACTATTAATAAGCTTTTAGTGTGGGTTAGGCTTTTTGGACTTCCATATCAGCTTATAAATAAGGATGTTTTGAAAAATATTGGAAGTGATATACTTTTTCATCCTTGACATGTAATAAGTTCTCCTCAAATTATCGTGTATTTTTGCTCCTCCAGAGTGCACTGAATAAGGAGTATTATGGGCCTCCTTTAATAATATTTCTCTCAATCCACCTATACTTAGAACTACCAATCTATTTTTATAAAATAGAAGATAATATTTTAGTTCAAAAGCTATGTTTTTTCTAGGTTCTCATTCAATCTGATCATTATGAGATTAGAAAATATTATCTTTTGCTTGCATATCCTCAATTTGGTCAAATAAATCATATTGACATTTGGTATTGCAGTAATACGCCCCCTTCTACTTAGAGCATCGACAACCTTGTTCTCTTTTCCCTTAATATACTCAATGCCAAAACCATACTCAGCTAAAATATATATCCAACATATTTGTCTGACATTCAATAAAGGTTGAGTAAATATGTACCTCAAACTTTTGTAATCTGTCTTTAACTTAAATTGTTTACCCAATAAATAATATCTCAAAAATTTTAGGGCATGAACAATCGCTGCCAACTCCAAATAATGAGTGGCATAATTTATCCCATACCTCTTAAGTTTTCTAGACTCATAGGCAATAACCACATCATCTTGGGTCAAAACCCCTCCTAGTCCTTCAATAGAGGTGTTAGTACATACTGTAAACCACTTATTAGGATTTGATAATTACAAAATTGGTGTGGTGGTTAGCCTTTCTTTCAAAACCTGAAAAGCCTCTTCACACTATTATGTCCATTTGAAGGTTGTTCCCTTCCTTTGAATGTTTGTAATGGGTTAGGTAATTCTTGAAAATACTCAGACGAATCGCCTATAATATCCTACCATTCCCATAAAACTTTGTACCTATATCACATTAGTAGGTGTTGGCTAATCAATAATCTACTTATCAACCGTAGATCATGCGATGCCAACGATAGACATAGCCATAACGAGGCCGACCCCACCCTAGGCTAGCTGACGTGGGACCTAGACATAACCAAATGCTATGACACACACCCTGATTGAACCTATGACGAGAGGACTAAACATGGTATCACGAACCCATGACATGTCACTACAACACTGGTGACCTGGATGATAGGTGGAAGGAGCCTAGGTGGACGATGATAGGGTACAATGTGATGTGGAGAAAGAAGCAAAACTAAGCATGGTTAGGTGGACTACCAAGAGGTAGTCACTAACGTATTTGCATAGTTCTTCTTTTATACCCCTCAAATGATCCCCGTGTCTCGAATGTGGGACTAAAATTGAGCAACAATTCAACTTGCACATTACGTACTTGACAATCATCGGAGAAGGAGATCACATAATGAGAAGGAGATCACAGAAATAAGCAGATTGAAAAATTATTATCTCATTTTGGTATCATCCTTGAGATTGTGTGAAAATTTATCGACATAGACATGGATTATTTTGATGATTTGCAAACCTGATTAGCAGACATGCTACACCAGATTGTTGTGTGATTTGCAATAAAGTTGATTCTAGTCACAAGAAATGGCATACAAGGCACATCACCGATATAACTATGAGGTAACAGTTTGTTTTTTTCTATTTTTCACAACTCTGTAGCAACGAAGGCACTACCAAAGCTACACCACTAGCCACCACCGCCCGAAGGATATAGGTGATCTAGCCTACAATAGAAGCTTAGATCTCCATTGTGGATTGCCAACAACATGAAGAAATTGTAAGGAAACATCTGGTGATATGATTGGGTTCAACACATAGGGAGAAACGATCAGATAGGAAGCCTGCAGGCCCATATAGCATGACAATGATGCTTGACAGTGATTAGGGTTGCATAGAGATCAATCTATATTTGAAGGTTAATGTGAGAAAAAAAATGGAGTTTAATCCCAATGGAAGGTTGTTGGAGATTGTGCTGAAAGAAAAAAAGGGCTTGCTAAAAATATCTTAGAAGAGGGAACACCGCTTAGAAGGCTGATTTACTGTTAGAAGGCTTATTTTCTACTCACACTGATGATTATGTGGACGTAGATCTAAGCACAGTGCTCTATAAAATTGGTATTAAGACATCGAGTGGTGTAGCAGACTTACGTTGCTTTGATGAAATTCAACCGTGCACAAGCATGGTGGGTGAAGACAACACTGCCTGCAGAGTCGAGCTGCGCCACCCTAAGAGGAGAGGCTATCTATGGAGGGTCCAAAAAAGCTTAGAGGAAGCATCGATGTGGTTTCTTGTCACCATCTAAGATGCTCACGGTAGTGTTGCTCGCTGCTCGACAATGGCAACACGATAAAGAGGAGGAGCTACCAATCAGGTGCAACCAAACTTCAAGGGTTCATTACCCTTTATATCCACTGAGGCAGGTAGCTCGATTGATCTCTAACTGAGCGCTAAGGTGCCTATGGCCGAGGTCAAGGGTTCAAACCTCATCGGTGCCAACAGTACCAAATATTTTGCTACAATGAGCAGTAGATTGGCCCTAAGGTAAGATTTTACATTTTAAAAGTTTTATCATTTTTTTTTTAATAATTCAATATTAATTTAATTAAAAAATCATTAAGTTTTGTTTTTAAATAAATGATTTTTAATTAAATAATTTTTTTATTAATTAAATTATTCTGATAACAACTTTATATTTGCAAATAAAACAAAAGAAGATCTACCTTTGTTAAAAACCTAAGAAGTTTTTTATAGTTGCATTTTTTTCCCCTAAGGAGGGCTACCTTATCATATTTTTGCATCAAGGGGGGATAATCATTAAGGTTACATTTGAGCCCTTGATAAACAAAATACAGGGTTTAAATTTATTTGTGCAAATATAAAGGAGTAAATTTTTGCCTTTGGAATCCTTCCGGTGTGCCTTTTTAACACTTAAAAAAAAAAAAAAAATTGAGAGGGGTATATATTGTGAAAATAGCGAGATATACTACTTTTTTTGCTATTAAGAAGACTTATGATAAGGTCAAATGAATGTTATTTTTCTCTTTGTTCTCCTTTGGACAGAGAGACCCCTGAAGCATTTTATGAAAGGGTGCATTTTTATGGTCTCAATACCGTATTGAGTTAGCTTCAAAATTTTGTAATTGCAAACCAGATAATACCTGAACCTGATTCACACTTCCAACACAAGATTCTTTTGGAATAATCCAAATTCCATTTCAGGTTCTTCTTTCTTATTCATATTAACTACAAAGATCATTCCCTTCCTCGTAATAACTTTTTTATATGCATTGAAAATAGTAAATGTGGTTTAACCTCATCTCAACCACAATAAATTCTAATTTGTTGGTTAGAATCATCCATAAATACCACCCATACCTCTTCAAAATTCAATAGATCCTTATGTTGCCTTAACCAATCATCTCCCAAAATAATATCAAATGTATGCAAATGTGCCACATACAAATACCAATTAGTTTTTCCCTATGGCAAGGTGATGTGAGGGTCAAAAAAGCATTGGCTATCTTGATAGGTTTACCCTGACCCATGCTTTACCTTCCAACCTTTGGCCAAAAACCTAGGTCTAACAAGTTATTTCCTCATTAATCTAGTGGAAATAAAACTATTAGTTGATCTCCTATCTATCAACATATAAACATATTTATCAAAAAAAATCCATTTAATAAAGGATTAATTTGACCATCAAGTTTAAAACTATCTCTGAATGCAAAGATCCTATGGGTAGTCTCTTCTATATCTTTCTATCATCGATCAGTTATGAGAGGATATTTATTGGTAAAGTGAGCTCCCTAACATATATAACATCCATTTCGTGGAGATTTATTTCCTTTGTTGTCATTCTCATTTCTATTCTAAGGTATAGTCTCCTTGGTCTTTTATTGATTTACAGGTCTTTTATCATATCTTTTAGAAAATTCTTTGCCATCCTTTCTGAACTTGTTGTTTTGAAAGTTAACTTGATTTCTACGTCCTTGCCTATTTTGATCTCCTCATCTAAGTTTCTTAATTTTATCTTTATCCCATCTCATAAGCCCAACACTTTCCCGCTTCTTGAGTTCATACCTCTCCTTTTATGATAAATTTTGACAGTTAAAATATGTCTTTCTAGTTTCTTGATTTGCTTCTTCTTCTTTTTTCTAAATCAAAGGCTATAGGTAGATTAATAGGGTTGTGCATCTTTACCATTGTCATGATTCTATGATATTATCCCAGTAAGACTTTTTGGGTCTTCATTTCTTCATTGCTTTCATATTGAGATGCATATTTTAACATTTGCACAAAGTTTTTGTGATAATCACGAACAAACATATTTTCTTGTCATAAATTAGAAAATTCTCCAAACTTCTCCACATAATATTGTTTGGTCAAAAATCTATCTTTGAATACATTGGAAAAATCCCCCCTCCTGAGGTCTGCAACTTCAATATTATATCCTTTATTATAAGACTTCCACTAGTCTAGAGCTACTTTAGTCATATTCATAACTGCCAAAGTAGTTTTAGATTCAGGTTTAAAACCACCAAAGGGAAATACGACTCTAACTCATTTAGCCAGTTTTATATAGTATCTCTATCACCCTTTGCATTAAATTTGGATATCACAATCTTATTTAGAATTTTATCCAATTCTTTGCTCGCCCTGATCCTACTAGTACTGGATACTACAAGTTCTCTAGGTACCTCCTCTATTCTACCACTTCCATTTTATCTTCCCCTAGCTAGATATTCTATGATCCTCCACTATTGATCAATCAATTCTTTTTGTTGGGCTATATGGGGTTGATTTTGGGCCATCTCTTCCCTTTGTTGTTTCATATGTGTTTGCAATAATTACACTACATTTGACAAATTTTTCTCCTCTCTAACAAGTTCATTTGGAGGAGGTTCATTCATTTGTTTCATTCTTCTCACGTTGAGGATACTACCGTATTATGCTCGTCCTTGGTCCCCTCCCAGATCTTTCAATGGCTTCTTCCTCCTTACCTCTCGCAAGATTTCCCAAAGAGCCTCTTCGTATCATTCGTACCATTTGACTTGTTAGTGAAAGAAACAATTTAGTTTTATAAGCTTTGATTGATCTATCCAATATTAATTAATTAAGAAATCAGAGTTGCACAACTTAGGTTTCTTATGCTCTGATACCATATGTAACAACCTCGATCTACTCATTAGGTTTCAAAACTCAAAACGAGACAGAATTCATAGGGATTTTTTTTCACCAAAAGTTTAATGTGATAGTTTTATTTATGCTTACATGCTTAGTAGAAAAATAAATCCACCCAAGAATTAAGATATATTTTTAAATTAGTACTAGCATATCATACCACTTTTGGGTTCAATACTGCTACAGAAAACCAGACAAGTGGACAAAATTGACCAAGTCTCATGGAGGTGCCTTTATGTGATGTCGATTATCCTTATTTGCTTCCATTGTTTTGGGCATGAGAGTCAAATAATTGTAGGGTTATCCTTTAGTGCCCATAACACCTAAAGGGTGGACGATTTTCCCATACATTATCATACTAAACCTTTGACTTTGAGTTGACTTGTCTAAATATGAAAGGTAACATCATACATATGCCCAGTGTCTAACTGATTAACCCCTTATCAATTTCAATTAGAGCCATGCCAATACCTTGACCTTGGTATTAGTCACTCGTATTCATTGTGACTCACACATGTTTATACCATACCAAACGACGTGGTGTGTCTTGCATAGTCAAATGAGCAAGGGAATTATCACAGTACTTCTTGAGAAGCAACCTCGAGAAGGTGTCCCATACTATCTCTCATTAACATATATGACCTAGTCACATATTCTGACCCATTTTTTCAGTCCATAATTGCTCTCAAAATAAATTGACTACATGCTCATACTATGACAACCTTGGGTGATCTCATTTAGTCATCCCTTCCCAAATAATTTTACAAAGTTTTTATTTTACCTTCAAGAATCAAAGTTAATGGTTTAAGATCGAAAAAGGTTTTCTTTTCTAAATTTTGAAATAGAGAATTCAATACTCAACAACAATTATTTACTTATAATTTAAACTACTATTTAAATATGTAAAGATAAGCATTCTTTTTATACATATAAAAACATTTAGGCAACCAAGGCCCATATTATACGTTTTATTCATACTCAAACTACTCATATTTCAAAGAGTATCTTATAGTTAAATAACCCCATGTAATATTTAGAGAACCTCTAATTTCTTTTTTTTGGACCTAATGAATATATATTTGCTCTCTAGAAAGAAGTTGAGTTCTCTAGGTTATTCCAAAGTTTTCATCGGTAGTCAACAAAGATTCTTTTTTTTGCTATGCTACCAAGACATTTCTTGCTTTGGATTTAACTTGAATATTTCACATAAAGCAACCACAAGCTTTAATACTCATTTAACAATACCTATGAAACTCATTTAGACATATGGGCAAACCGCGAGCACTTTAACAACAGACTAACTTATAACCTTTCACGACAATAAAAGCTAAAGATAAAGGTTTGCAGTTGACAAGGTAAGTGACAAACTACTCCTTCCCCTAAACCATGTTTATTCACTTTGGGGCAGCGAATGGTTCGTTGGTAAAGTTTTTCTCATACATGGTTGGGCGGAGTGAACATATAATTCTATTCCATCCTATTTAACATTGGACAAGCATCTAATCAACACAAGTGCTTGAGTATGGGAATTAATTTATATTCCAAAGGTATTATACATTCTTTATTTACTTCTTGTCTATCAGGTTGAGTGTTCAAATATATTTTACACTGGGATTATTGAATAAGATTTCCCTTCCTGAAATTCATTTAACTAATTACTGAAGCTCAAACAAAAGCCACATATTCAAATATTTAGAAGAGCATTAGGCTTATTTTTTTAACGTTTGTACAAGATATATTTGGTAGTCAAAAATTCATATCCACAATAAAATGTTCTTTTCAAACATGATTCATTCTATTAACAAAACAAATGTTCTTCACTACATGGATAGCTATTTAATTTTACAAGTACGATGTCTGTTTACATAGACTGTCTGAATTTGATTTCCTGATTTTTTGACTAACTAGTCTTACAAACATGCTTCTCTCATTTGGTCTTTATGATATCCATATTCCGATGTGCCCAACATGTTGACCTCCTCAATAATTACAGGTTGGATTTGGGTGGTCATCATGCAACTCTCCTTGAGTAAGGCTAGATTTTGCATCTACAACAATAAACCTCAATCATCATCTCATCCATTTTTGCAAGAGGGATATTTTCTATGAACGTGTTTCCACTATTATTCTTCTTCAGAATTGTCTGCTTGCACTCAACTAACGTGTCCCTAGCTTCATTAAGTTTTTATGGACCCTATCTTCACCCGTTTTGCCATGATTGGGCATTAGAATTGGTTATATTTTGCGTGCATACTACTAATGCATTTACTCTATATGCCACACAATAGAGATTTGCAAGACATATAACCAAATCAACATAATTGATAAATTCATATGCATACAACTATTTTTCATTCGGTTTTTTGGAGTTTTTAGGTAGTGTTTTTTGCTTCCTATTTCATTATCCAAATTAAGGATACAACACCCACTTTAACCTCTTTTACACAGGAAAAGCTCAAGCCGAGACATATAACACACAACACTAATTACACTTTCGCTTTCCCATATAAAGATCAATTTTTGGAAGTAAAGCCAACAAAACAAACATGACGAATTCACTTTCAAATAGCAAATATTATTTATAGAAACCAGTGGAAGACAACAATAAGAAAAACATTGCCACATCCTTTACAAGCATTTCAACACACGAAAAGAAGTTAAAACTAACCCAACCTAGAAATTGACGTGCAATATTCTAACCACTATGTAATCCAATTGTGCGTTGAACTAGCTTCTCCTGTCAGCATCCAACACAAGAACTTCCCCATCCACTTTTTCCACACGATCAATTACCAACAAAAACTCCCTTAAAAATTATATCCCATTTTTTTTGTTTCAATGCCAACTCCCTAAAATCTAGGCCTCTTATCCAAAATGAAGGACATGCATAGCTCCCATTTGGAAAGGCATTATTGATACCCATAACCACACGATCACCATCATCATGATAGGGCATTGTGAAGTGAAATCTTAGGCCTATTCTTAACTTTGTTCCCCACATACTTTTATACCACAAAACAACCATCACCAATCATATAATATAAACTATATGCTATATGCCCAATCCATAAGCATTTCATTTTTTATTAATTATAAATATTTTTATATCATACCTTTCTAACTTAATAATCATCACTTTCCAAAGCAATTTACACATAATATTTTCAGTCCATCACAACTTATAAAAAGGTGGCTCCCATGACATAGCATCTTCATTGCCACACATAAAAAGACAACAACATATAATGATAAACCAAATTTATACAAACAATATGCAACATTAAGACAAGACATATGACTAATGCAGTCCTTTTCTTATGCACCTACATGAAATAATTCATTATTTTTAAGTATTTGTCTGCCTCCGTTTATTCACTTAGCTCTCAAGTTTCTGTTTCTTCTTCCACACCATAGTGGCAACTCAATGAAATACTCAAAGACAACATCGAGATTTATGCATTTCATCAAACAAGAAAGAAAAATGATAATGCTTTTCAGATTTGATTTAAAGCCAAGAAGGCGTCTCCGGGTGTGGCTGAATACGGTGTCATTTGGTTTATTGCCCGCTGCAGTTTCCACGTCAATGATAATGACCATTGGCTGAAATTTGAATAGTAGCCGGCAGCCTACTTGCCCCTTTATAGATTTGTTGTATTTTGCTTCACTTGCACGTTCGCGTATTCAATTTGTCAACATAAACTTTGTCGTGCATGGCAATGGTTTACGAGGTCTTAGCTGGAAAGTTTGAACAAATTAATTCTTTAATAGACCTAGTCTTATATGTCCTCTTCAATACTATCAGGACTGTTCAACAGGTCAACGAAAAGGTAAAAAGAACGAATTAAAGTTTTACGTAAGCGCGTGGTCGTCATTCCAAAAATAGATTTAAAAAATATTTGAACTTGTTCCAACCTGATATATTATCGCAAAACTTTAATTATCAATGAATTACACCCACGACCTCGCGCCTTCGTCTAGATACCGTTGTTATCTATAAATTATAATACAGGACTTTGGTTATGACAAAGACAAGTGAGATCTCATACTTGTGTTGGCGGTGTAGCCGCGTGGACCTTCCCACGCGGAAATAGTTGTTCACGTTGGGCTCAATCCACTCCGCTATCGAAGGCCAAGTCCACCATAGCGAAAACATCCTCGCCCATTATAAAAAGCCAATACTTCGACTCCTCTGCACTCCACAGTTGCCTGCAGCATTCTCTCTTCGTCTGCACTGAAAACCTTCGTGCGCTTTGTTGACTTGCATATCATTCAATCATGAACGCTAGAAATCTGTTTGTATGCATTGTTTTGCTGATCTTTTGTTCCAGTTTAGTGAATGGGCAGCTCAGTTCGACATTTTATGATAAGATGTGCCCCACGGCGCTGTCGACGATCCAAACTGCGGTGAAACAAGCTGTCGCAAAGGAAAAACGAATGGGCGCATCATTGCTCCGCCTTCATTTCCACGACTGTTTCGTCAATGTAAGAATTTCTGTTCTACAACTCTTCCGCTTTAGTTATCATGTCTCTTACGTTTTTTATTTCTAAGCCTGAACTTTTTGGTTTGCAGGGATGCGATGGGTCGATACTGTTGGACGACTCGTCGTCCATAACGGGAGAAAAGACCGCCGCTCCCAATAACAACTCCGTCAGAGGATTCGACGTCATCGACACCATCAAATCTCAGGTCGAAGCAGTCTGTAGTGGCGTCGTCTCGTGTGCTGACATTGTCGCGGTCGCAGCTCGTGATTCTGTTGTCGAAGTAACTATTCTTCTCTTTCCCTTAACGTAATATTTATTAATGTAGAAGAAATTTAGGAATTTGAACTGAGGATCATTGTGTTTGCGATTACTAGTTGGGAGGGCAATCATGGACGGTGATGCTGGGAAGAAGAGACTCCACAACTGCAAGTTTAAGCGGAGCCAATAGCAATATTCCAGCTCCTACATCTAGCCTCACCGCGCTTATCTCATCTTTCAGTGCTCAGGGTCTTTCTACGAAGGACATGGTTGCGCTTTCAGGTAAGTGATTACATATATTAATACGAATCATACGCGGATATCACCCTCGTGAAATACTAGATAGGTATTTAAAGACCGATTGCTTCGTGAAAATATTTCAGGTGCTCATACGATTGGTCAGGCGCGGTGCACCAACTTCAGAGCCCGCATCTACAACGAAACCAATATCAACAGCGCGTTCGCCACATCTGAGCAATCAAAGTGCCCAAGCAGCGGTGGCGACGATAACCTTTCGCCCTTGGACCTCGTGACTCCCACTGGTTTTGACAATAACTACTACAAAGATCTGAGAAGCCAGAGAGGACTGCTCCACTCCGACCAGGTGCTGTTCAATGGAGGCTCTACTGATTCCCAGGTGACGACCTATTCAACGAATCAGAATACTTTCTTTTCGGACTTTGCTTCTGCCATGGTGAATATGGGAAATATCAGCCCTCTTACTGGCACCAACGGGGAAATTCGAAAGAACTGTAGGAAGCCCAACTGAGCTGGTTACGCGTCTACCATGGGAGAAATTTACTATCCATGCGGGAATAATATTGTCACGTCAATTGAAAGAAATCATATATGCTGAGAGCAACGGAAGTTAATAGATCTTCCCTCGCGAATGTCACATATGTGTACGCGTGTAGATTCAATATTGTACTTTGGCATATCACACAGTGATAATTTGATTTAAACAAACACCCTCTCCTCCCTATATTTTGTTTCACTTGTTTAATGCGATTCATACTCTTTGCACTAAATAAACAAAATGAAATAGATGTGATTCTTCAAAGCTGCATAAATAGAAAGATACTCAACTACCTACCTATTTTAAAATTACGTGCAAAACTGCACTCAAGATCTGTGGGTAAGATATGCTCTTAATCTCATTTATTGGAAAAATGATTATAAATATTAAAGGATTATTTTAATGATTTTAATATATGTTGTAAGAGGTATATTTTTTTCTTTTAGAGTAATTTATTTTCTATTATTTTGTTTTAACAATTTTTATATTTTAAATTTTTTTTATATTTTCTCCTTAATGCTCCGTTTCTTTGTACTTTCAGAAGCTTAAAAGATGCGTTGGTAAGATATGCTCTTATTCTCATTTATTGGAGAAATGATTATAAATATTAAAAGATTATTTTAATGATTTTAATATATGTTATAAGAGGTATATTTTTATTCTCATTTATTCCAGGAATGATTATAACTATTAAAGGATTATTTTAGTAATTTTAATATATGTTGTAAGAGGTATATTTTTGCTTTTAGAGTAATTTATTTCTATTATTTTATTTTAACAATGATAAAGGTTTAAAATGATTGTTGCATGGTAGTTATAGGGACGGACTATAGAGGACGGACTATAGACAGTGCATAATACTGAATACTGTGGTGACCATAAAAGATGGATAGCTTGCCCTTCGTGGTGGTTACCCATTCCACCATGTAAATTAATATATATTAGTAGAGAAATATAATATTTAAATTTTAAATTTATTTTTAAATTATTTTAATGTGTGTTGTAAAATAAATCATTTTTCAATAAAAAATTTATATCATGATATGTTTAGTATTTTTTTTTGTTAATTCACTTTTTTAAAGCTATATGGCTTGACCTTATGATCTATCAACTTCAATTTTTTTGTTATATTAATTTATTATAATAAAATATAAAATATTTTTTTGAAAGAACAGGGATTGGTACACTTTTTACATAACAACTATATATTTTGTGGTTACCTTGTACAAATTTATGTAACTCATTCCCTATCTTATGGAATATATATATATATATATATATATATATATAATTTTCTTATTTGAAAATATCACACTTATAAGATATTTATTTTATAGGTTTCTGTATTATAAAATTATATTAATGTGTATTAGGTAGATAGATAGATCCAAGTGAAAAAATATATATGCACACCCAATAAAAGAATTCAATGTGACAATTTCATGAGAAAATTATTTAACATGTCAATAAAAATACCACAAAGTGGAGCTTTGTATTAATGACCATAAATACCAAAATACTTTCTATGTTATGTCATTAGATGGTCTAGATGTAGTACTTAGGTAGAAAGGTCAACTCACCATGGATTCTTCATATGCTACATCAAAATATGGATTTTCAAATGCAAGTGGAAAGGATACAATTATTCCTTAAATGATATCATGCTCCTCCGTCACAACTAGTGTCTCTATACAAAATGGAAAGCATAATTAGGATATTAGCATATGTAGATGTTTCTCGATGCTTTATCATTGACATTATTCTTATAAATGATGATTACAATATAACCAAATGAATCAAGTCATAAATAAACATGTCATTATATTCTAAGAGATACTTGTATGGTTACCTCCCAAAGAGATATCAAGCATATTATTAAAATCAAATTAAACACATTTGGTTAGTATAAAATTATATAAATATTCATACACCATAAAATTAAAATTAAATTTTGGGTCCAAAAAATATTAACAATTGGTGTTACTACACCTAGTAATTCATACTAAACATTAGTCATACTTGTTTAAAGTAAATATAAAACTTATTGCCTATGTACTGATTTTAGAGGCTTAAATAAAATTACAATCAATAACTAATTTGCTATTCCATTTATTAATGAATTACTAGCTAAATTTTAGGGTGTTAAGTATTTCACTAAACTAGAACTAAGATTAGGATATTACCAAATTTAAACTCACAAAATATTCTAAAAGTAATATCTAGCACTCATGAAGGACACTGTGTTCAAGGTGATGTTTGGAGTAACCTTTCTAAAGGCCACTATGTGTTCAAGGCCTCTAGATGTTCAACACAACCCTTTTGATTGTTGCATTTAGGGTTATGCATAGGGGCAAATTTTGCAATTTAGAGCGATTTTTTAGATTTTCAAAATTTTTATTTTGCTAATTTTGGGACCCTAGAGCTTGGCCCATTCGCCCAAAAATTACGAAATCGATTTTTTAAGGGTAAATTCACCTCAGTAGAATAAGTTTTCCTGCCTAATTTTTTCCTTAAAATAATTTAAAAAAAATCATCCCGGCCAATTCGCCTCTTGTACCCCACTATATATAGGTAACCCTGATAGTGACACTCATAGTCTCATACAATTAAAACAAGGTGAGTAACACAAGGTGACCAATAGAAGCGACTGATAAAAGGCGATTAACACAAGGTGACTATCACAAGGTGAGTTAGCGATTGTCACAAGGTGACTATCACAAGTCGACTATCACAAGGCAACTATCACAAGGCAAGTGACATGCATCGACAACCATTTATCGATAAGTTTCTATTACTATTTATATTTATTTTTTATACATTTTTGTTCATTGACACTCAATAAGGAGGTTTTCCTATTATTTGGGGACCAATCTCAAGGCTGCTTGGGTCAGATATTCTATTGTCTTGAATAGTAGTTCTTTTTTTTTCCAGTTCTTTTTATTTTTCAAAATGATGTTCATGTTACTCTTCTATTTATATAGGTAAAATATCACCTGTTGGCAGTGGAAAGAATGGAGACCAGTATTTCGATAAAAGGAGTATCCTAAAACACTTTCATAATATTTCAAAATCCAGTAAAAAATCAACATATGCTTAAATTGATAGTATGAACATCTTTACTTACTATCCAATTGATTTTTGTACATTATTAATTTTATATATAATGTCTTCATTCATTAAGAAGGATGATTTTTGATTGATGAATTTGTCCATTGTTTATCTGTATTTTTAAAAGAATGCATGCTTTTAAAAAGAATAATGATAATGACCCTAGTATTGATCCTAGTATTATCTCTACAGAAAATACTATTGATCCTGGTATACCTCCACTTCCACATATCGACGATAATAAAAATTCCACAGATGAAAATTTTATAAAAGAAATGGAACAACAACATGAAGAGATTCCTAAAAAAATATGTCAAATGGAAAATAAACTAACAGTTCTTATGAAGTCCCTACTTCTAGAGAATCTTCTTCTAAAAAATATAAACATGTAAGGTCATCTATATGGATAATTAACCGATCATTTCAGCCTGATTGGGTTTCAAATTTTCCATTTGTTGAGCCATTGTTGCCAAAGAATAGTAATGAGGTATTAATAGAATTGAGATGCATAATGTACAGTTGGAAACATAGAAAGGATCATAGATTACAAGCTAAGAAAGATATAGTAGAAAAACATTGTGGAAAGGTTTATATAAAAATAAAAGAAAGTGATGGACCAATACAAAAATTATAGTTGGAAGGATGCGTGAGAGTGTGCACATATCAAATATGCACAAGAATATGATAAAGCAATGATAATATTTAGTTCGTAACCATGAAGGTGATCTCATTTGGAGGAGTCTGTGTATATTTTTTTTTGAGCTTCAATGAGTTGGATTGACTAGTCTTTCACTGAGATCAAATATATCCCCACCTTTACATTTCTTGTTTGAATTTTATAGTATTTGGTAACTTTTATCCAGTTCATCCTATTTATTTTCTCCATTATAGACCTTAATTTTGGATGTTGAATTGATAAAAAGGTTGTCCATCCCAAGAGTCTATCCAAAAATGTACCTTTTGACCATTTTATACTATCTAGAAATGCTTATTCTCTATCAAATCTTCTCCACTTCTTAGGACCTTTAAAATTGTGAACCCTCTAGAAGGTAGTTGGTGTCAAATTATATCATAGGGATCTTTATTTTCTGCATGTTTGGCTCTCAAATTTTTCATCGACAAGGTACTAGGATGGGATAGATTGAAGAACTGATTTCATTAGAGTTATACATCCTCCATAGGAGAGCCATTTGTTGGTCCAATTGCCTATTTTGTGCTTCATTTTCTCTAATAACCAACTCCACTACTCTTTATTTTGGTTGTCAAGATTCACTGGAACACCCAAATATTTTATTGGAAGAGAGGTTTTTTTGAATCCTAATCTATCCAATATCAAAATATTTTTCTAGATGAACAATGAAAATGAGTACTTTTGATTTATCTTCATTAATTGTTTGCCCTGAAGCTCTAATGAAGCAATTAATGATTTGTTTTATTGAAGTTGCTTCCTTTATTGTTGCCTTCCGAAAATGGTGAAATCATCAAAAAATTGTAAATGAGAGATAGGTCTTACTCCTTTAGATATTTTGACTCCTTGTAACCTTTGACGATATTGATTTTTTGCAAAAGTCCTCCCCAAATATTCTGCTAAAATGATGAATAGATATGGAGAGAGAGGATCTCTTTTCCTAATGGCTCTAGAAGTTGGGAACAACTAAGTGGGACAACCATTGAGAATAATTGAATAAGAGAATAAAGATATACAACCTTTGATCCACTTTGTCCATTCTTGAGAGAATCTAAATTTTTCCATTACTTGGATAAGAAAATGGTAATCCCCCCTATTATGGGCTTTATACAATCTATTCAAATGAACATAGAAGGAAATTTTTGAGCTTCCATAGAGTGAATTGCTTTATGGGCTAATATTATCTCATCCACTATCTGAAACCCTTCTACAAATCCCCCTTGTTTTGGGGAGATGATCTTATATAGCAGTGGTTTGAGCCTTTTTGCCATTATCTTTGAGATAATTTTTAGTATAACATTGCATAAAGCAATTGGTCTATATCCAATAATGTTATCTACTTCTTTTGATTTTGGAATAAGTACTATGTATGTCTTGTTGATTTCTTTGAGGATTTCTTTTACCTTTCTAGCCTCTTCTATAACCTCTAGAATGTAATACTTCAAACATCCTAGAATTCTCGATAAAATTCAATAGGGAATCCATCGAGACATGGGGTCTTCCCCATTTGCATTTTTAAAACTACCTTTTGCAACTCCCTCATAGGTATTGGTGCGGTCAAGGCCACATTTTCCTCAATAAAATTAAGAATAGGTATCTCTTGTAGAATTTATTGTTGGAATTTTGGGTCAAGGAAATTGGTTGTAAATAGGTTTGAAAAATGGTTCACAACTAAAAATGTTCATGTCTTGGCTTGCCTTCTTGCCACCATTGTTGTATCCTAGACTCGAGGGATTCATTTCTAGGTCACATTAGCTAAAAATGAAATGGTGTCGGCTTACCCCTGGTTCTCCAAATTTCAATTAAAACTAGTCAATGGTCAAATCTTGCATTATTTAAGATCTTCAATTTTGGAGTGTATTCTTATATCAAAAAATTATCTGAGAGTAAAAACTTGTTCGTCTTTCAAGGATGAATGTTAAGCCGTGTCTTCTGTTGAACCAAGTCATCAAACCATTGCTTGGCTTAGCATCAACTGGGTGAAGGTTGACCATGTATTCATTCATGAGTTCAGAACTCCCATCCAACTTCCTATTTCCCCCAATATTTTATTTTAATGAGAGGATGGAGTTTAAATCACTTCCTATCAAAACCCAAGCTTCAGAGAATTGAGAGGTGATAGAAGTTGTATTCCTCTACATTGATCGTTTGCCTTGCATAAAACATGAAACATAGACATTCATATAAAAAATAACCTAATCTTAATCTATGTTTTAGGCACCCCCTGCTAGCATTCCATATCATGTACTGAACTGTAATTTTCTTTGGGTGCCAAAAATGTGTCACTCCTCTAGAGGCATGAAGTGTGAAAATTGGACAATAATGTTTGTTTGTTTTCTTTAAATGTATGTTGACAGAAAGAAGTCAGATTAAGATGATAGTATAACAGGATTTTCTTGGCTAAAGGACTCTATAATCTCTATCCCATGACAGTTTCCTACATAGAACTTCAAATTGACTACAAAATAACAGAAAACAGTTTCTGACATAGAACTCCAAATTGACTACAAAATAAAATATACCATAGTGGCAACTCAATGAAATACTCCAGGGTTATGCATAGTGGCGAATATTCGCAAATTGGGCAAATATTAGGATTTTCAAAATTAGAAATTGGCGAATATGAGGACCCTCAACATTGGCCCATTCGCCTAAAATTTTCAGGACTAATTATTTCTTAGGTTCAATTCGCCACAATATATATCCAAATATAGGCATATTTGTATTCGTTGGAAAGCGCTTTTTGAGCCTCATATAATGGTGGTGTTTTTATTAAGTTATAAAGTGATTTAATAGGTCAAAATGTGCCCAAAAGATGAACTTAAATTTTAGGCCTTCAAAAACCCCAAATTTTGGTGTGAAGATGATTGATTTGATTTTCTTAAGATTCGCCTAAATTTACCTTGATTTGTATTAAGATTAAGTATGTTTTTACAATTACTTTTTGAGTCCAAACCTTTATGCATAACCCTCAGAAGCCAACATCGAGATTTATGAACGTCATCAAATAAGAAAGAAAAATGATACTGCTTTTCAGATTTGATTTAAAGCCAAGAAGGCGTCTCCGGGTGTCGCTGAAAATGGTGTCATTTGGTTTATTCGCCGCTGCAGTTTCTATGTCAATGATAATGACCAATGGCTGAAATTTGAATGGTAGCCAGCAGCCTACTTACCACTTTATATAGTTGTATTTTGCTTCACTTGCACGTCTGTGTATTCAATTTGTCAACTTAAACTTTGTCCTGCATAGCAACGGTTGATGAGGTCTTAGCTGGAAAGTTTGAACAAAATAATTTTTTAATAGACCCAGTCGTTTGAACAAAATAATTCTTTAATAGACCCAGTCGTTTGAACAAAATAATTCTTTAATAGACCCAGTCTTTTATGTCCTTTTCAATACTTTCAGGATTGTTCAACTTGTCAACTAAAAGGTAAAAAGAATGAATGAATGAAAGTTTTATGTAAGCGCGTGGCCATCATTACAAAAATAGATTCTAAAAAATATTTGAACTTGATCGAACCTGATATATTATCGGAAAACTTTGGTTATGAATAAATTACACCCACGACAAAGGAAGGACACGCCTTCGTCTAGATACCGTTGTTATCTATAAATTATAATACAGGACTTTGGTTATGACAAAGACAAGTGAGATCGGTGTAGCCGCCTGGACCGCCCACGCGGAAACCTTGGGCTCAATCCACGCAGCTATCGAAGGCCAGGTCCACCATAGCGAAAACAAAGGTGTGTAGCAATGTTCACATCTTCGCCCATTATAAAATGCCAATACTTCCGTGACCTCTGCACTCCACAGTTGCCTGCAGCATTCTCTCTTTGTCTGGACTGTAAACCTTCGTGCGCTTTGTTGACTTGCATAGCATTCAATGATGAGCATTAGAAATCTGTTTGCGTGCATTGTTTTTTTGATCTTTTGTTCCAGTTTGGTGAATGGGCAGCTCAGTTCGACATTTTATGATAAGACGTGCCCCACGGCACTGTCGACGATCAAAGCTGCGGTGAAACAAGCTGTCGCAAAGGAAAAACGAATGGGCGCATCATTGCTCCGCCTTCATTTCCACGACTGTTTCGTCAATGTAAGAATTTCAGTTCGACAACTCTTCGGCTTTAGTCATCAGGTCTCTTACATTTTTCTATTTCTAAGCCTGAACTTTTTGGTTTGCAGGGATGCGATGGGTCGATACTGTTGGACGACTCGTCGTCCATAACGGGAGAAAAGACCGCCGCTCCCAATAACAACTCCGTCAGAGGATTCGACGTCATTGACACCATCAAATCTCAGGTCGAAGCAGTCTGCAGTGGCGTCGTCTCGTGTGCTGACATTGTAACGGTTGCAGCTCGTGATTCTGTTGTCGAAGTAACTATTCTTCTCTTTCCCTTAACGTAATATTTATTAATGTAGAAGAAATTTATGAATTTGAACTGAGGATCATTGTGTTTGCGATTACTAGTTGGGAGGGCAATCATGGACGGTGATGCTGGGAAGAAGAGACTCCGCAACTGCAAGTTTAAGCGGTGCCAATAGCAATATTCCAGCTCCTACATCTAGCCTCACCGCGCTAATCTCATCTTTCAGTGCTCAGGGTCTTTCTACGAAAGACATGGTTGCGCTTTCAGGTAAGTGATTACATATATTAATACGAATCATACGCGGATATCACCCTCGTGAAATACTAGATAGGTATTTAAAGACCGATTGCTTCGTGAAAATATTTCAGGTGCTCATACGATTGGTCAGGCGCGGTGCACCAACTTCAGAGCCCGCATCTACAACGAAACCAATATCAACAGCGCGTTCGCCACATCTGAGCAATCAAAGTGCCCAAGCAGCGGTGGCGACGATAACCTTTCGCCCTTGGATCTCGTGACTCCCACTGGTTTTGACAATAACTACTACAAAGATCTGAGAAGCCAGAGAGGACTGCTCCACTCCGACCAGGTGCTGTTCAATGGAGGCTCTACTGATTCCCAGGTGACGACCTATTCAACGAATCAGAATACTTTCTTTTCGGACTTTGCTTCTGCCATGGTGAATATGGGAAATATCAGCCCTCTTACTGGCACCAACGGGGAAATTCGAAAGAACTGTAGGAAGCCCAACTGAGCTGGTTACGCGAAATTTACTATGCATGCGGGAATAATATTGTCACGTCAATTGAAAGAAATCATATATGCTGAAAGCAACGTAAGTTAATAGATCTTCCCTCGCGAATGTCACATATGTGTACGCGTGTAGATTCAATATTGTACTTTGGCATATCACACAGTGATAATTTGATTTAAACAAACACCCTCTCCTTCTTCTTTAATGCGATTCATACTTTTTGCACTAAATAAACAAAATTAAATAGATGTGATTCTTCAATGCTGCATAAATATAAATATAAAGATACTCAACTACCTACCTATTTTAAAATTTAGGTTCAAAACTGCACTCAAGATCTGTTGGTAAGATATGCTATTATTCTCTTTTATTGGAGAAATGATTATAAATATTAAAGGATTATTTTAATGATTTTAATATATGTTGTAAGAGAATATTTTTTTCTTTAGAATAATTTATTTCCTATTATTTTGTTTTAATAATTTTTATATCTTCTCCTCAATGCTTGTCCCTTTCTTTGTACTTTCAGAAACTTAAAAGATGCCTTGATAAGATATGCTCTTATTCTTATTTATTGGAGAAACGATTAAAAGATTATTTTAATGATTTTAATATATGTTTTAAGAGGTATATTTTTATTCTCATTTATTCTAAAAATAATTATAAATATTAAAGGATTACTTTAATGATTTTAATATATATATATATATATATATATATATATATATATATATATATATTATAGTTTGGTTATTGTGAGAAACCCCTACGATCGACGTTAAGATTTTAATTTATCTTGTAAGAGGTATATTTTTTATCATTTTGTTTTAACAATGATGGAGTTTTAAAATGATTGTGGCATGGTTGCGGGGCAAACAAGGTTGACCATAAAATATGGATAACCTACCCGGATTCATGGTGACTACCCATTCCACCATGTAAATTAAAAAAATAAAAATTATATATTAGTAGAGAAATATAATATTTAAATTTTAAAATTGTTTTTAAATTATTTTAATTTGTGTTGTAAAATAAATAACTTTTCAATAAAAGATTTGTATCATGATATATTTAGTATTTTTTTTTTTTTAATTCACTTTCTTAAAGCTATATTGTTATTTATAAGGATGGCTTGAGCTTATGATCTATCAGCTCCATTTTTTTTTATATTCATTTATTATAATAAAATATAAAATAATTTTGAAAGAAAAAGGATTGGTATACTTTTTACATAACAACTATATATTTTGTGGTTACCTTGTACAAATTTATGTAACTCATTCCCTATATATTTTATGTTATGGAATATATATATATATATATATATATATATATATATATATATATATATATATATATATATATTTCTTATTTGAAAATATCACACTTATAAGTTTTTTATTTTATAGGTTTATGTATTACAAAATTATATTAATGTGTATTAGGTAGATAGATAGATCCAAGTGAAAACAATTATATGCACACCCAATAAATGAATTCAATGTGACAATTTCATAAGAAAATTATATAACATACCAATAAAAATACCACAAAGTGGAGCTTTGTATTAATGATCATAAATACAAAAATACTTTCTATGTTATGTCATTAGATGGTCTAGATGTAGCACTTGGGTAGAATGTTCCAACTCACCATGGATTCTTCATATGCTACATCAAAATATGGATTTTTAAATTCAAGTTGAAAGGATACAATTATACCTTAAATGATACCCATGCTCCTCCATAACAACTAGTGTCTCTATATAAAATGGAAAGCATAATGAGGAAACTAGCATATGTAGATGTTTCTTGATGCTTTGTCATTGATATTATTCCTATAAATGATGATTACAATTTAATAAAAAGAATCAAGACATCAATAAACATTTCATGATATTCCAAGAGATACTTTTATGGTTACCTCCCAAAGAGATATCAAGCATATTATTAAAATAAAATTAAACACATCTTTGGTTAATATAAAATTTTATCAATATTCATATCACCATAAAATTAAAATTAAATTTTTGGTCCAAAAAATATTAAAAATTGGTGTTACTATATCTAGTAATTCATACTAAACATCACTCATACTTGTTTCAAGTAAATATGAAACTTATTGCCTATGTACTGATTTTAGAGGCCTCAATAAAATTACAATCAATAACTAATTTGCTATTTTGTTTATCAATGAATTACTAGATGAATTTTAGGGTGTTAAGTATTTCACTAAACTAGAACTAAGATTAGGATATTACCAAATTTAAACTCACACGATATTCTAAAAGTAATATCTAGAACTCATGAAGGACACTATGTGTTCACGATGATGTTTTGAGTAACATTTTTGAAGGACACTATGTGTTCAAGGCCTATAGATGTTCAACATGACTTTTTTGATTGTTGCATTCAGGGTTATGCATAGGGGTAAATTTTGCAATTTCAAGTAAATTTTAGGATTTTCATAATTTTTATTTGCTAATTTTGGGATCCTAGAGCTCATACCATTCACCTAAGAATTACGAAATCAATATTTTTTAAGGGTAAATTTACCTCGATACAGTAAGTTTTCCTGCCTAATTTTTGCCTTAAAATTATTAAAAAAATTATCTCGTCTAATTCACCTCTTGTACCCTACTATATATAGGTAACCCTGATAGCAACACTCATAGTCTCATACAATTAAAACTAGGAGACTAACACAAGATGACCAATAGAAGTGATTGATAGAAGGTGATTAACACAAGGAAACTAACACAAGGTGACTGACACAAGGTGACTGACACAAGGCGACTATCACAAGGTGAGTCAGTGAATATCATAAGGTGATTGTCAGAAGTCAACTATCACAAAGCAACTGTGACAAGGCAAATATTATACATCGATAAGAATTTATCGATAAGTTTATATTACCATTGATATTCTTTTTTTATATATTTTTGTTCATTAACACTCAATAAGAAGCTTTTCCTATTATTTAGGTACCAATATCAAGCCTGCTTGGGTCAAACATTCTATTGTCTTGAATAGTAGTTCTCTCTTTTACCATTTATTTTTATTTTTCAAAATGATGCTCATGTTACTCTTTTATTTATATAGGTAAAATGTCATATGTTGGTAGTGGAAAGAAGGGAGACTAGTATTATGATAAAATGAGTATGCTCAAATACTTTCATAATATTTTGAAATCTAGTCAACAATCAACATCTACATAAATTGAAGGTATGAACGCCTTTACTTACTAACCAATTAACTTTTTTACATTGTTAATTTTATATATAATGTCTTCATTCATTAAGAAGGGTGATTTTTGGTTGATAGCTTTGTCCATTGTTTATCTGTATTTTTTAAAATAATGTATGCTTTTAAAAAGAGTAATGATAATGACCCTAGTATTATCTCTACAAAAAACACTATTGACCATGGTATACCTCCACTTCCACATATCCATAATAATGAAAAGTCCACAGATGAAAATTTTCTTAAAGAAATGTAACAACAACATGAAGAGATTCCTGAAACTAACACGCCACATGGAAAACAAACTAATAGTTCTTATGAAGTCCCTACTTCTAAAGAATCTTCTTCTAAAAAATATAAACATGGAAGGTCATTTATATGTATAATTAACAAATCATTAAGCCTGATTGGATTTTAGATTTTCCATTTGTTGATCCAATGCTGCCAAAGGATAGTAATGAGGTAATAATAGAATTGATATGCATAATTTGTAGTTGGAAACATGAAAAGGATCACAAATTTCAAGTTAAGAAAGATACAATAGAAAAGCATTGTGGAAAGGTTTATATAAAAATAAAATAAAGTGATGGATCAATAAAGAAAAATTATAGTTGGAAGGATGTGTGAGAGTGTGCACATATCATAAATGCACAGGAATATGATAAATCAATGAAAAAAAAGCAAACTTTGGTTGAGAAAGGTGCAATGGTTCAAACCAATTTCAAAAAATGGAAAAGTTCACTTTAGCTTCAAAAATTTTATAGTTTACTTTTGTACTCACTATTATTAAAAAGGGTAGACCTATTTCTGACTTCATTGATTATAAATCTCTATTTTGACTAGATGATGTGTAAAACTTACCTAGCACCCATTGGTCAGATCAAAGTGGTTGGGTAATGGTAAAATATCTATCATTGGTTGATAGGATGACCTTAAAGAGAAAATTAAAAAGGCCAAATTTATTTCACTTTCAATTGATGAGGTGATTGTTGTTGACAACACATCTTGGATTTGCATGTATGTTTACACATTAGAAATTTATTTAAGGCAACCTCATTTACTTGGACTATTCAAGATGGTGGAAAATTGCAATGCAAAAAATATTTATAATGTTGTTTCCAATTTAAAGGAAATAACAGGAATGAATGAAATAGAAATGGCCACTAAGTTAATATGTTTCGGAGATGATGGTGCTGCTACAATGCAAGGACACATGAATGGTCTATGTGTTAGACTACAAATAATTGCTACCCCATATTTGATCCTTATTCATTGCATGGATCATAGAATAAATGTTGCATACAAAATTGTGGATACAATTATAAATGTAGCAAGAGTGGGAGAGCTTGTCCATGAAAATCATGATTTTTTTTTGGGCAGTTCAAAAATATTTTCAAAGTTTTAGCAGTTTGTACTAGGAGTTACTAAAGGTAAAAAACTCTTAAAATATGTAGATACTAGGTGGATTTCGATGTATTAATCAACATATAAAGTTTTAAAAGAATATCAATCCTTAGCAGGGTTTATGTATGCAAATCGTAGGGAAGTTGATAAGGCTAAAGATTTTCTATTTTGAATGAGTGACTTTAAAACACTTCTTACATTGTGTGGTATTCTTCCAATGTTGGAAGAAATGAATACTTTGATCAAAATTGCACAAGAAAGATCAATTTATATTGTGTATTTCATCAGGGTGAGAAAACATATTTGCTAACATATTGATACGATGTATGCATCTGGTCAAAGTTTTATGGATCCCATGTTTGAGAGATGGAGAGCATTGACAAACATGAATGATCCTTATAAATTTTTGAAGTTCAATATAAATGATCATCTATGTATTAATATCCTTAAAAGTAAATTCCTTTATATTGTTTTGGTCAGTGAATAGATATAGCTAACAATGAAGTTGATCAAATACCCATAATATACAACAAATTTCATGTAGTTGTAACAGATACAAAAATTAAATTGAAACAAATAGCAAAATCCTTGACAAAATAAATCAAAGACCGTTTTCAAAGAGATGAATTACTTGAGGCTATGGGTGTGATCAACCTAATATTTTAGAATCCTCGTAATGAATACCACATTATAAATGGTTTGTTTCTCAAATACATAGGAACTCTTGCTAGCCATTTCACTAAACGTGTGGTAGTCAATGGTATTGAAATCAATGGCATTCTCAACAAAGATATTTTGACAAAACAATCAAACTATTTTGGAACAACAATATCTACTCAAGTTTCACAATTCACTAATCATCATGAAAGGGGTTATATTTTATGTTTGTGGAAATAATTATATCCCACTAGTATCCTACAACATACTATGAGTGAATATTTTAATTTATATGAATTATGTCAAAGAATGATTTTAGGATCTGTGGAGGATGAAAGGGTATGTAGTGTATTATCATATGTAAAATCTAAAGTTTGAAATAGGTTGGACAAAAATTTAGAAAATTTTTTGAGAGTATATGTGTCAACCTATGAGGTTGAGATGTTTCCTTATGAAAGAGATTTATCATATTGGAAATATTTGGCAGAGAGAAGATGTATCATGAATACTCAAGATGATGAGGATAATGGTAACACTGATGAGACTGTGATGACAAAAATTGCATAAGATTTTGCACAATCTGAAAAGAATTTGTTCCAGCTTCCAGCACTATGATGAAAATATGCTTTCATTTGATTTATTTCACGTATTAAACTATCAGTTTTCAATAGAATATTGGGATTTGATTCATTTATTTGATTTGATTTCACATATTATGCCATCAATTTTCAATAAAATTTTAAAAATTTATTATATTTTAAGACATATTTTCATGTATTTTGGAACAAAATATTGATTATAGACTCACATATATTATTTATTTTCACATGTATTCTGATTTCACATATTATGCTATTAGTTTTCAATAGAATATTAATATTTGATTATATTTTGAGACATAAATTTTGATTTCAAATTCACATATTATACTATCAATTTTCAACAAAATATTGATTACACATATTATTTATTTTCACATGTATTTTGATTTCATATATTATGCTATTAGTTTTCAAAAAAAATATTAATTATAGATAAAATTAATTTTCACATGTATTTTGAAAACCATGTATAGCAATCCATGTATTTAATAAAGTATAAACCATGTATTGAAAACAATATATGGTGAACCATGTATTGAATAAACCATGTATTGAAAACCATGTATTAAATAAACCATGTATGATAAACTAAATATTTGTGTTGCATTTCAGTCATTTCAAATTATTTTATAAAATATAAAAGAACATTTTATTGCATCCACATAATTCAAAATTATTTATTGCATCCACACAACTGATCAAAACATCACAATATTGAAAATAAAATATCAAAAAGTATGGAAATTGTCTCTTTGATTCATTTCAAAAATATAAAGTCTTTTACAATTTTAAAAAAACTATGCAGCATTTTTCTTTTCTCCATATTTCACAAATAAGAAAACAATAGTTCTACTTTTCTTCCTACAAAGTACCTGAAGTTTCAACTGCGTCTACCTCAATATCTTTTTCTTCCAATGAGTCAAGCCTTACCAAACTTTTAGTTGTAGTGTTTATCCCTAATAGCAATAAACCTTCTTCGTTCGTGGGATCTTATCTGAATGGTGCATTCAGCTCTTTCTCATTTTCTTTTACTACAACCTCCACATCCAGGCCCATATCTTTCATAAATGTTTTTATCCAATTGTTTTATTTGTATTGTAATATCTTCTTCATGCCAATAGCATTATTCACACTGATTTTTCTATCTTGATAAAAATTTTCATGGATGTGACCTGCTTCTTTAAGTGCTAATAATTAGAATGCAAAGCAGAAGAGAAAAATATTAATATTTATTAAAAATATATATTTAAGAAAAAAATAATTTTCAGATATATTTAAAACTTACATCAGTTGTAAGTCTTGCAATTTCTACAACTGTTTCTTTCTTCTTATCTAGTTCTCATTCATTGAAATATGTCTGGGCTTCAGCATTGAGGTTCTCTAATAAATCTAGCATAATGGCAAGAAATTCATCACTGTTTGTAGAATCGACCTTCACAATGTCAGATTCAGCTTTACATAATAGAGCATCATGCTTTTGTGGCTCATTCTCTACCTTTGAAAATAACTCCTTTCTATGTGAAAAATTCTTGTATCGGTCATTTATTGTTTTGATCATAATCTTGGCCTAATATTACCATTCTCTTATTTATAAATATCTAAAAGAAGGTTATTTGTAACAGTAGCCTCACATCTATTTGCTAATAAAATATTTTCTAAAATATTTACTTTATCATCATCGTTCGAATGATGATGGGTGTCAACTTGCTAGTAGAATAAATAGGAAACTACAATGGCATCTACTTCAACATTATCCTTTGCTTCATTATCAATTCCTAGACCATGAAGTAGATCACTTATCTTTAGTGGTAAATTCAAATTATTTATATCCTAATACATAAAATCATCATTGATATTCACACCAGCAGAGGGCATCTAAGATGTGCTTTCTACATTTGATAAATTATCAAGTGTTAAAATTGGGAACAACATCCCTAAATGAAAATATTAATGTATAGTCTGAGTGTGTATCTGAAACTGTTTATTGTTTCCCAGATGCAGTGGTGTGAGGAACTGTTTCCCATGCATGTGATATTGGTTCCTCACTGGTGGTGTCTATTGTGAATTTTATCGGACTTGTTGTGGATGGACTTGATGTTGATAGACTTTTTGTAGAAAAACTTGTTGTTTTTCCTATTGTGCATCTGATGGAGGCATCTATTTTCTAAGTCTTTTAAATATAGTCAATCCCTCTACAAAATTTCAAATGAACAATATAAATTAAAAATAGTGTTAAAAACAATGTCATTAAAATAGATCAATTTTAACTAAACATACCCAACTCAGAATCTGCAGCCGTTGTTGTTGATGATGCAAGCATTTGCCCTTGCTCTAAAAATAGTTAAAAATATTTTTTCAAACTAAATATAATTTTATATTGTTAAAATACAATATTTAAATAGTAATTTTGAAAAATACGGTTACCTTGTGATTTGGAGGTTACATATTCAAGGTCGACTGCAACATATGCATGTCTATAAGTAAGAGGAGTCGTACATGTACGTTGTCTATAAAGAGACCTCCTACATTTAAGGGTGGGATTTACTAGTGATGATTGCAACTATGTGTCAGAATTGGTAGATGTTTATTGAATCCTAATGGTGGTATCCCTTTTATTGAATGATAGAGCTTCTCTTTGTTTTTAAAAAATAATTATAAAATAACAAGATTTATTAAAAATAAAGAAAAGAGAGATGATTTCAATAAATAATTTTACCTGTATTTCATTCTCAGGGATGCCAATAGCCAAAAAAACTAGGTGCAATACAATTAGAGGATATTTTTGTTGAATATTTTAGTATGCTTCATTAAAAAGATAAAGAATAAAATTGCTAGAGGTTACTGTATATGCAGATTGAATTTTCTACGTAGTGAGGTCTCGTTTCAAGCGGTTGGAAATGTAAGTGGACCAATTATATCTACCTCCATAAATACATAGAATCAATAATGATAATGCCCAAAATGGAATTTTTTAAGCTCACCCCTATAGAATAAGCCTTCCCAAGAAAAATTCAATGCAACCATAAAGAAATTTGTCTACAACATTGAAAATGTTCAAACCCCATTTTGATTTAGAAGAATTAATTGAAAAATAAAGAGAACATTATTAGAAAAAAAAAATTACAACAAGGAGAACATTATTAGAGAATTGAAACTACAATACATCAAAATTAACGATAAATAAAAACAAAATTTTAAAGACTTACCTTTCAAATGGTTTGGATTCACAGCATATCTGGATGCCAACATTGATTTGTCATTTTTAGTCAATGCATACTAGTTGTTAACAAGGAGACCAAACAAAATGATGGTCCTATTAGTCACTACACATTCGAGGGATTCACAGTAAAAACAATATCCTTGTTATCAACTCTAATATGTATAGTGGACTCATCATGGTTGTAGCAACTAACTATCTATTGCAATAGGGAGATGTTATCATCCAACTATGGCATCTTCATGACTCCAACAACTATGGAGGTCTAAAGCTAATTGGAATCTCTTCCAAGAGTGCTAAATTTTTTCTTGAAGTTCAGGCAATAGTAGTTCTTGAATGATACTTTGGAAGGTAGATGAGAGGAAGCGCTAGCCATTTTATATCACCCTCTATAAAATCTCTAAAAACCCTCTTACAAAACTCTAAAAATGTTGGGAAAACATTACAAAAAACCTCTAAAAAACTCAAAAAATAATTGAAAATGCTCGAAAAAATCTCTAAAAATTATCTAAAAATTCTCCAAAAAATGTTTGAAAAATCTCTAAAACTGCTAGAAAATGCTCTAAAAATGCTAGAAAATGCTTTGAAATTGCTCTAGAAATTGAAGTGTGAAAGGTGAAAAATGACCTTGCTAGTCTATTTATACATGGATGAAGTCGATGGATGCGTGACAGGTGGTAGAGGAGTGGACACATGGTAGCATTTCATTGACGATTTTTGATTGTCACCTTCTTCCAGTCGTCTTGTGAGATTCGTATTCTTCTAGACACCTTGTGAAAGTTGCCTTATGACATTCACCTTATGATAGTCACTTTCTTCTAGTCACCTTGTGACAGTCAACTTGTGACAGTCACCTTGTGATAGTCACCTTGTGGCAGTCACCTTGTGACAGTTGCTTCTATTAGTCACCTTGTGATAGTCGCTTCTGTCAGTTGCCTTATGACAATCACTTTTGTCAATTGCCATTTTAAAATTTGAAAAATTTGGTGCACAATTTTCAAAAAATCTCCATTATTTGACAATTTTTATAGAAAATTTTGAAAAAATTTCCCCAACATTTATACACCTTATGACTAGATTCACCTTGATTTTATAATTAATTTTTTGGTAATAACCTTTATGCATAACCCTGGTTGCATTACACTACTCGATGATGCTAAAAATATTGTTAACACATTATTTCTTGGACTTGTGTGATGAACATCTCTATGTTTGAATCTTGCAGATCAAAATCATCTTGCATCAATGGTTTTTGGGGGTGGAAGATTTTTGGATACACAAAAGCAACGATGCACCTCCATATCACTATTATCATGTGAAAATGTGTGGTTGCCTAGGGGCTATTCAAATATCAATTTTCTCCACTATCCCACCAGATATACCATTATCAATTTTGGTGGACAATGTATGATTCCATGCTAGATTTAGATTGAATAGTTATTTCTTATAGATGTTGGCATACCACTTGCCACTCGTTTACTTGTCAAAATTTGACCAATCCTAAGGGTTTGACCAAGAACTCATCACCAAAGTGCACAATGCTTATGGCCTACTCAAGAATATCTTACATTTAAGGGGTATATGAATATTCTATCCTCTAATTTTATTGTAGAGACTAATATTAACTAGTCAGCCACTCTAGCTGGCAGCTGACGTGTTGGAAAAATCATAAATACATGTATGCATTTTTTTACACAACCACCATTAGAATTGTTATAAATGGTCACAGTCCACCTTGGTGTTGTTCCTGACCAGATGGATGGGGTGGCTTAATTTTATTACAAAACCACTTATTTGACTAATTTTGTTAATTAATCAAATTAATTACATTAATTACTTCAAAATTTAAGTAATTAATTAATTCATTACAATATACACCATTTTAATTAATTACTTATTTTAATATAATTAATTAATTTTTACAATATTTTGTATTGTGGTGTATCAAGTCCTATTTTGAAATTTAGCTTGGTTAAAAGCCATTTGTACACTTTTTAAAGTATTTGTATCCACTTGCAATTGTGGATTTTGTAATAAGATCCATGAGATCTTTAAGGAGTTAAGTTGTCTTTTACTCCTTCCATTTGAATTTTGATAAAATTTATGGATTTTAAAGGAGTGCAAGCTCAATGGGACCCATCACTCCATCCTCTTGATTACATCCAATTTATCGCAAATAGGTATTTTTATACTCCCTCAATAGGATTTGAAGTTACTATTGTGGTGATTTGGAGGTATCCCTTGAATATATGCCTTCTTCACCTTTCTCTTTGATTGCAAGGAATTGTGTCTTTGTCCTCTTTGTTACAAATTTTCTCATAGTCATTCAATTGCAATTTGAGGCGCTTGCAAGACAGAAATAAAAATCAACTATTGATGCCATGTGTATCCTTTGAAGCATGAATGATGTGAGGTGTAAGCAAATTTTATAAAGCTAATTGAAGACAATTACTAGCTTTATGGGAGTAGTAATCACTTCTCCACTCTATTGGGATGATTGAATGCTCTTGAGTAGAGTCTTTGACTAGTGTATGCATCAATATGATTGTATACTCCCTATTTTTGAGCAAAATGTTCCACATGGCTCTCTCTTCTTCTTCACATTTATATTTTTGGGAACTTGCATTTTATCTCTCACTTTTCTTGTAAAAGCATTAGAGTCCAATGCTTCTTAAGTGGGAAGGTATGATGAGGGTATCTTATTGATTGTACCTAGGCTTAGTTTATTTAATTAGTTCCTAGGTTTATTTTTCATGTTAATAAACATGTGAACCATTATGGTCATGTAGGGGTTAGCTGAATTCAATAAAGCATATGTTAAGTATTTAGTTAGCTAATCTTAGCTTCTATTAGCTTAATTCTCCTAAATTATTTCTTTGTGGAATTTGGAAGATTTTGCATTATCACCTATTATAATTTTGGCATCTTTGATGCTTATTTATCTTGCAATTTTAATAAAAATCATGATCGAGGTTTTGAACCTCAACATGTATCATAATATGGATACAAATCCAACACATTAAAAATTAGTGAGATGCCTACCCCATTTTGAAGTTCATTTTCACAAAAATTGGCTATAAACATTTCAAAACCTTACAAGGTCATGTCTTCTTCTAATTGAGCTTCTAATAATTGCCTTTTAGGATTTTTTGTTTTTTGAAAAATGTGCCAAAACCAAATATCCAACCTAGAATTCTTGTATTCAATGCTTAAGGTTAGCATATTACTTGTATTTCATAGTATTCTTTTAAAAATTAGCCTTCACATCTCGATGTAAATATTGCATATATTCAGCAAAATCCTCTATTATAGTATTATAGCACTAGGAATTTACAAATAGGTTGTACTCTATAATGCACACATTCCTCTTGGTATACTTTATGGAAACCAAAAGTGACCTACAAATTTTGTATCTCTTTTTTATACAATTATTTTTTGTAAACCATGTAGTCTTACAACTTCTCAAAAGAACAAATTAGAAATATGAGTAGCATCATTCATTTTATTTCAAGGTATAAAATGTGTCATTTTAAAAAATTTACCAACAAAAATAAAAATTGAGTGGTTCACCTTTTGTGTTCATGGAAATTCAAGGATAAATTCCATAGTTATGTCCACCTATGGTCTTTTTGGTATCAGTATTGGTTGATACAACCTAGTGTATTAGCTCTTTCCTTTCATATATTGATTGATTTGATAAATCCACATAAATATTCACACATTCATTCTTAATCCTGGCCAATAATAGCTTTCATAAAGTTATTTCAAAGTTTTATCTATTCTAAAATTTCCAGCTAGTAGTCCACTATGTTTTTCTCTTATTACATTCTCCCTCATTGAGCTTTGTGATATGCATAATTAATGTACCTTGAATAATAATCCTTCTTGGATAAAATTATCCAACCATGGAAATATATCCCCTATAGTTGAATCATTGTAATATTTCCAGGCCTTTCGTGAAGTCCAAATAATTAACATAAAGCTCTTTCATAGCATCAAAACCTACCACTTCAACTTTCAGTATATTCATCAACAAGTTTATTCTACTAAATACATAAACTAACCTATTCAAAATTTCTCTTCTATGCTTCAAAATAAATGAGTATTTTTTAAGATAATCCACCAATTTCATGTGTGTTTGGTTTAATTTGCCTTGTTTTTTAATGAACTACAAAGCATGATAATCTGTAAATTACATAAACTCCTTCAATACTAGGTAATACCTCCACTTTTTAATGGTTGCATAATGGAGTAAAGTTTTCGATCATAAAATAAAACTTTATTATTTGATTTATTTCATAAGTAATGGGACCACCTTATTGGCTCAAAAATCCTCCAATGGCTATCCTATTGGTGTCACAATCTACTTGGAAAACTTTGTTAAAATATTTAAATGCTAGAACTAACTACACTATGGCATTCACTTTCATTATTTGAAATATATTTTACATTGTATCTATCCATTTGAATTCATGTCTACCTCCATTAATTATTTTCATGATTGAAGCAAAAATTCCACTAAGTTTTTTGATGAAATTTCTATAAAAACTTAATAAACCAAAAACAACTTCTAGCTTCAAATATACTTCTAAGCAACGACCACTTCATAATAGCCTTCACCTTTGTTATATTCATCTACAAACCATCCTTGGAAATGACAAAACCCAAATATACCAATTATTTCTTTATAATACTACATTATTCAAATTGATCATTAATCATTCCTCCTGCAAATTTTGTAAAACTAACCTTAGATGCATTAAATGTTCTTCCTTCATATTTTTTAACACCAAAATGTCATCCAAATAAACCACTACAAACTTTCAAATAAAATTCTTGAAGAATTTGTTTGCATAAAATTACTAGCCACATTTGTCAACCCAAATGGCATAACCAACCATTCATACAAGCCTTTTTTGATCTTAAATCTAGTCTTCCACCAATATCCTTCTTTGATTTACAATTAATGATAACCACTCTTCAAACCAATATTTTTGAAGTGCTTTACTCAACTCAAACAATTCATCAAACCATCCATACAAGGTAATGGAAACCTATAATTTATTGTGATCTTATTGATTGTTGAGGATTCAATATACATACACCATTATCTGCATTTTTTGGATGATAGTATGGTTGGTGCTACACATGGATTTAAGCTTTCCATAATCATCCCCATGTCCATTAGCTATTGGAATTATATTTTTATCTCTTCATTATCCATAGACGTAATCATCTAGGCTACCTTGTTTGGAAAACTTGATCCACATGTGAAGTCTATTTGATGATGATTACTTCTCATAGGTGGTAACCCATTGGGTAATTATTTTCAAAGAATATTAGTCTATTATTCCAACAAATATTTTACTTTAGATAGATTGTTAGTCATATTATTTATCTTCCCATATTCTATGGGTTTAACAATGAAAGCAAAAAATGGTTTTCCATTTTTTAGGAACCTACTAGTAAAAACAAACTCATTCACACAAATATTATAACTAAAATAGAGATTCATGAAATAAAAATATATTTCAATACAAAAATTAAATTTGGAATTAGAACATTCTCACAACATAGAATTATGGGCATCTTCGAAGGGGAAACCTCCTTCAATAATTTCATCAATTTACCAAAAAGATACATTTGTTCATGGATCCATGTCTTTTAAAGATACACTTCATGCAACCCTAACCTAATTCTCAAGAGGTGTCTTACATACAAAATTCTACTTGAGATAGAATATTATATCAAACATTGGTTACATTCTTGATAATGGTTACATGAAATGACCCCACTTGTCTAGGCTCCTTACTTGCCACATACCATTATAAAGTATTACATAATAGCTTTATAAAGGGATCCCCACATTGGAAGTAGGTCATTACACTGTCATATGAGAATTACAAAGATAATGTTAGGATGGGGTCCTAACATCCCCTTCCCCTTCAAAGGCTTTGTCCTCAAAGTTGTAAATGAAGAAAATAATATTATAGTTTTTGGAAAGACTCCCACATAGCATCTTCTGATTGTAGATCATGCCACTGATAAAGAGTACACATCCCATAGTTGAACATTTATTTTAGCTTGAGCAATATAGAACCTCTTCATCTACTTTAGGTAAAGCAGACTGAACCTATACTTGATTATCCACAACCTTATTGAGATAGGATACATAAGAGATAGTATGGAGCTTGGATGTAGATGATAGAGATAATTTTTAAACCATTGCATCAATCTATTGTAAGACCTGCTAGGGGCCATAGTATTTGCCAAAAATTATTTAGTACTTGTAATTCTATAGTGATATTTATTTATATGGTTGCAAGCATAGAAAGACCATATCACCAGCATTAATGTTATACTCATAATGATGTTGGTTAGCTTATTGGTACATCCAGTTCTAGGCCACTTCCAAATTCATCTTCAATTCATGGAGGACTTCGACATGTTGGTTGGATGTAGTTTCAACCACATGGACCTTGGAGCCACTTGGAATGTTGAATGAGGGTTTTGATGGAGGTAATCCATAAATTTATTCAAAAGGGATGACCTTGGTCATAGTGTTATAGGAAGTGTTATACCACCACTCATCCAAGGAAAGCTACTTTAGCCATTTGTAGGATGACGAAAGGTAAAGCAACGAAGGTTGGTCTCTAAATATTTTTTGACGATATCTATTTGATAATATGTTTATGTATTATAGAGTAAACTTATTTTGAGATGATTTTCATGCAACTTAAACAACTCTTGCTAAAAATTACTAGTGAAGGTAGGGTCTTGATTGAACTGAATGGATGTGGGTATGCCATGAAGGCAAAAAATAGAATTGAGAAAAATTTGAATGACTGTTGAGGTCATGTAATTATGGGAGAGGGAAAAAATATAAGCATACTTCATGAGATAATCCACTATCATGAAAATAATTTATTTACCTTTGAATGTGGGTAATCCTTCAATAAAGTCCATGAAAATATTTATCCAGACATGTTTGGTAATAGGCAAGGACTAAAGAATTTCCAAAGAATGCACCATTTCTCCTTTCATATACTAGCATATGTAACACACTACCACAAAATTTTGAATATCCTTCTTCATTCCCTTCTACAAAAAAGTATGTTCAATCCTTTCATATATCTTGAGGAACCCAAAATGGCCTGTAGTGGGTGAAGCATGCATCTCCTTCAAGATGAGTTCCCAGAGTTGAGAAGTATGGGGAATACCAAGGCATTGGTGATATCATAAATATTTTCCATCCCAAGTATATCCTAGATATGAGGTAGGCACTGTTTGAAATGTGGTAATAAAATTTAAAATATTGATTCCTTAAACATGTCCTCTCAAAGTGAATGTATCCACTGAGGTATGGGTGAAGAGATGACACACAATAGATTTAAAACCTAAAATTGGTGAGAGTGCATCTACCATAATGTTCTCCTTGCCATTTTTATAGGTAATATTATAATCATAGACCATTTGTTTCAAGATCCACTTTTGTTGTTCAAGGGTAGAAACCCACTGCTCCATGAAGTACTTGATACTTTGGTGATCTATTTTAATGAAAAAATGATGCCCAATGAGATAGAGTCTTTGGTGAGTAACTAAATTTATAATGACAAATATCTCCTTTGCATAAGTTGATTTACCTATATTTTGCATTTAAAATGCTTTACTATTAAAGGACAAGGGGTGTCCTTCCTGCATTAATACAGCTCCAACGCCATTGCCTCAAGCATTGTGTTAGCATATTATTACATTAACCTAGTTATTTTCTTAACATTAAATGTTATTGTTAAGTGACTAGGTGGTTAAGGGGGTTATGTGGTTAAATTGGTTATGGTTAATTATTAAATGTATTATGAGTTCTTCATTTTTAATACAATCTAGTGCTCCTATTTCCTATATGGTATCAGAGGTCTCTGGTACACTTTATTTTGCATGATTTTTGAGGAGTGACTAGTTCTATGTGCAATTATACTGATAAGGCATAAATATCGAAGTAGTACCCCTGGATAACTCAAACATATAGAGCACAAATCTTGAAGCGAGACCCCTTGTGATAGACTTACAATAGACTGGATGACACATACATCGAGGTATATATGTGATGGTTGGTTTACATGGTGAACATCTAACATGGATCTCTATAGGCTAACATGTGATGTGGTGAAATATTGACATGGCATAGATAGATCTGATATGGCTACTGACATGGAAGTTCTAACTTGGCAATCTGACTAGGCGAAGTTCTAATATGGCATAATTTCCAATGGCCAAACACCTGATGGTGTCTCATTTGTTATCATCTATGACAAAATATTATTCATAGTATCCTTGATTACCCACAGGAAATCAATCTTATGGGGAGCGAAAGCATCTTTAAAGTATCCATAGTGCACCACATGGTGCATGTGGGACTAAATTTCGAAGATTATTTTTTTTTACTTTCTCCATGGAGAAGGAAACAAAATTTGGGTGTCTTCCTTTTATTTATTTCAGGAGCACTAGCCCAACTGGTTGATTGGGCTAGTGCTAGTTCATTGTATGGGAGGTTAAGGTTTCAAACCCTACTTAGTGAAAGAAGAATTTTTTGCTACACCACAAAGGTGGAGGTCACAAATAGAAGGTGATGGCTTTCTACTCCCATCGATTGTGATAGGTTGACTAGCTAGTCAGACTCACGCTAAGCTGCTCTTCAAGAGGTTTGGGGTTCAAACCTCGTGCAACGCAATACCATATTTTTTTTCTAAAGGAAAAGCACCAATAAAAATTTTCAAATGTGGTTAAACAAAATCTATTTTTAAAAAATAATTTACCTATTTTTTTGGACAAAAAAAACAACATAAAAGGGATATTCATTTTTTTTTTTAAATCAAAGCAACCTAGTGCATTTTTTTCTCACAAGGAAGGATACAAAACAATATTTGCACATTTTTTTTCTATAAACTTAAAGGATTTTACAAATTCCACACACTTTTTAAATTTTTCAACCAAAAGAGGGGACAAAACTGTATTCTTCTTTTGTAAAAATTATAACACAAGGGGGGAATTGTGAAATCAATTTTGAAAACACAAACTAGAATTTCTTTCAAAAAGTATTGTAAAAAAAGGTGCATTTTTTATTGCATTCTACACCTTAAAATTATCTTTATAAGTGCATTTTCGGTGGAATCCAACACCTATATTTAAAATTTATGGGCACTTTTGATTGTATGTTGTATTTAATTTCCTATTTTTTGCACTTACATCATAAGTTAAAATTCAAAAGCACATAAGACCCCAAATTTTAAATCTTTTTGCGTAATTTATTGCACAACAATGTTCGATATATACGATACCTCTGGTCCACACTTACAAGTGAAGTTGTCATGCTTGGACTACTGTATCTAATGCCTAATATAGTTGCACTAATAACGTCTAAGCTATTATTCTCTATAAATCATCAGGAAGAAATAAGGAAAGCCAATTTTATTTTGATATTCACTCCATCATATACCCTAATTCATTCTTATTGCTTGGCTTAATTTCCTCCAACTAATCATCCTTCTTTAGAATGGTTTTTAGGTAGGTGTCATAAATTTACATAAATTATCTTTTAGTATTCATTTGTGGTATATCAAAATAGATATCACTTTGGTGATATAAGGAACCTTCACATTAGAACATATTTTTGCAGAAATAGGGAACAAACATTGTAAAAATATTGTTTGGAACAAGGGGATTCTTATCTTTTCCATCAAATATTTTTTTGCAAAAATGGGGATACACTTGTAAGGGAGCATTTTAGGTAGTGACCGACATTATAATTTTTTTGCAAAATCACTTTGTAAAAGGTGCATTTTCAGTAGAGACCAACACCTTAAGAAAATGGGCAAATCAAAGAAAAAGAATGCCCCAAAACAAACTGATAAAAATTCTCAATCAATTAAAGATCCTTACTTTCTAGTAGGGTGGGAAGGAATGGATTTTTTTAGGATGGAAAATATCTCACACTATATAGTGGTGTAAAATCCATTCTCAAATATTTTGAAGTTTCTAAATACCTTCAGATAAATGGTGCTCAAATCCCTATAGGCATTGTAAGGGTAGTCTACATGACATTGATTTCACTTGACATGGCCCAACATCAAAAGAAAAGGGATATTAGTGAGGAATCAGAGATCATGATTCTAATAGTCGATGCTTGTTGTGACACAAGTGATCTTAAACCCATGATGGTGAATGCTTTTTGTAGCACAAGTGACCTAAAGCCCATTGTGGCCAATGCTTGTTGTGATACAAGTGACCTCTTACCTTCAATGGTAGATATTAGTTGTAGCACAGGTGATCTCATCACAAGAGCATATTTTTCTTGCAACACCAGTGACTTAACAACTGAACCTCCTAAAAATGAGCTCCATAATATCATCAATTGTGATAAATGTAATATTATTACCAACAAAAACATTTTCAAATATGAAGAACTTTGGTGTTTTAAAAATACACCAAAGTCTTTGGATATAAATTGATGAACAAAATGGGATTCAATGGTGAAATATTAGGTAAACATGGACAAGGCATTAAAACTCCTATAATGCCAAATGTTAGGCCAAAGAATGAAGGCCTTGGCTATGATGGACAAGCAAGTACCAATAAAACCATGTTTGTAAAACCTAAATCTCCTACAACTCCTACAAAGCATTATTGTAGTCATTATGGAAGAACATGACATGTAGTAGCTAGGTGTTGGAAACTACATCCTTGTGACTCATGTGGATGTACAAATCACTCCTCTATAAATTATTGGTACAAAGTGAAAATGGCCAACAAGGTTCATATTGATTGTGGATGGACAAATCTCACACAATGGACCAAAATGAAAGAAATGTTGTATGGCTTCTACAAAAAAGGTAAAATCTATGGTAGACCTAGAGGTAGATCCAGTGATAGACCAAGTGGTAGTCCTAGAGGTAATGACCCAATGATAGACCTAAAGGCAGATCCAACGATAATGATCCATAGGAATACATACAATAAGATCCAAAAGCAATGATCCAAATGCAAATCTATAGGTAGATCTAGTGGTAGTTCCATAGGTACTATTCCAAATATAAACTTAGATCTAGAGCTATAGCCATGAGCCAGATCCAGAGCCATAGCCAAAGACAAAACTAGGACAAAAACATCTTTCATTTTTCTCTCCTTCACATTAAGTGGGAGAGTTATCTATGTTATCCCAAATAATGTAATTAGGAGGATGTCAGGATATTATTACATTAACCTGGTTATTCGCTTAACATTAAATATTGTTGTTAAGTGCCTAGGTGGTTAAGGGGTTATGTGTTTAAGGTGGTTATGGTTCATTATCAACCATATACCACATGTATTATAATTTTTTCTTCATTTTTATTACAATCTAATGCTTCTATTTCCTTTATAGTACTTTCAATTACAAATGGTTTAGAGAAATCAAGCATTACTACGACTAGAGTGGTTGTCATAGCATATTTTAAATCAACGAAATTCTACTGAACTGGACCTGTCCAAGTAATATAATTCTTTTTAAATAGGGTCATTAAAGGAGCAACTATTTCTCCATAATTATAGATGAATTTATGGTAATAGACTGTGAGACCCAAAAATACATGAAGGTCCTTAAGAGTGTGAGGATTCAACCAATATTCAATTGCTTGAGTCTTCTAAGAATCAACTTTAATTCCATCCTTGGTGATAATATGAACCAAATACTCTACTTTAGATAAACCAAAAGAACAATTGGACCTCTTAGCATAAAGTTGATTCTGAGCCAAAAGCTACAATGTTTGATCCACATGGATGTGATACTCTTTCTAAGAGCGACTATAAACCGAAATATCAACAAACACAACTAAAATTAATTTACAAAGGAATGGGTAAAAAATGTTGTTTATGAGGCTCTAAAATATAAAAGGTGCATTTATAAAATAAAATAGCATCAACAAAAAATTATAATGGTCCTCATGAATGTGAAATAATATTTTGGAAATATCTTCCTCCTTGAGTTGTATCTGATGGTAACCCAAGCAAATATCTAACTTGGAGAAACACATAGCACCATGTAGCTCATCCAATAATTCATCTACCACGGAAATAGGAAATTTTTCATTAATAGTGAGCTTATTGAGCTCACAAAAATCTATACACAACCATCAAGACCCATATTTATTGCAAACCAATAAGAGTGGAGAATAATAAGGACTATTACTAGGTTGAATGACTCTAGCTTTTAACAATTCTTATACTAATTTTTCAAATTTTTATTTAAGGGTATGGGGTTAGTGGTAAGGTTTGATGTTAGGTGACACACTACCAACTACTAATCAAATTTCATGATCATGGGAGTGATGACATGGTAATTATGTTGGTTCTACAAATATTACATCATGATTGGTCAAAATGAGTTGTAAATTTTCTAGAAGATTATTCTTGATTGTAGGGGTGGTTGGATGGAAAATATCTTGATGATTATCCAACGAGAATATTTTTTTAATAGCTTGTCCATTCTAGGAAAACTACATCCATAACTCTACAAGGTTCTAAGCAATGGTTCTAAAATTTTCTTACCTATTGAGCTCCAAGCACAATATCACATACTACTAGTTGAAGAGAAAACATATCCATTTTGAGCTAATAATACCTTAGCTTTAACTTAATATTGTGGTATTTACCTTTATAATATAAGGTTATAATATTTTCCACTAGAACCTCAAAGGAGTCAAATGTATAAATGTAACAATTGGTTGGCCTGGTGACTCATGGATTGATAAATTTGTGTGTGCTTCTTGAATCAATGAGGATTTTAAGACATTGGCCTTTGAAAAATCCTACTACTTTTATTATCTATGGGGTAGTAATCCTTTCAAGGGAGTTAAAACTATTTAGGTTATGGCTCTTCTTGTGTGCCACCCTCATCTTGAGGTGGTTCCTTTGACGTTTTTGCTTGGTACTCAAGTTGTTCATATCTTGTTAACTCCTCTACATTAATCAATAATAGCTTATTTTGGATGCACTTATACCCTCATTTATAATTTTCATCACAATTATAACATAAACCTTACGTGCATTGAGCATCCATATCTTCAGTATTCAAGTGCTTATAGGGGGTAGATTTATTTTCAATATTGGATGTCATTTTGGAAGGAAAGGAGGGTTTATCTTGTGGAAATTTAGGTATCCTCCATTGATTTGAGGATTTTTCTTCAACCAATCATTCCAATATTATGGCCTACATCATAGTTTACGGTTTGAACATCTTGACCTTAGCCTTGAGATAATCCTTCAAGACACTAACAAAATATCTTTAAAAAATCCTTCATTCAACCCCTTGGTCTTGTTAGCTAGTTTCTCAAATTGGTTCTAATAGTCACAAACTCTAGAGGTTTGCCTCATTTTGGTTAATGCTCATATTAAGTCCTCATATTCACTAGGGCTAAAATGGTTGAGTAATTGGGACTTAAAAACTTCCCATGAAGGGTTGGAAACTATGTGTTGGAGCCACTTATACCACTGTAAATATTCAGATTCAAAATTAAAATATGCCATAGTGATCCATAAATATTTAGGGACATTGTGAATTTTGAAAAACTGATCAACATGATATAACCATAAATCTGCATACTTTCTGTTGAACTTAGGAAAATTTTATTTAGGCATCTTAAATGAAGAATCATGGTAAAAAAGAGCTAGATATCCTTCCTTGTACTTATGGATATATTTTCCATGACTAAGGAGTTCGGTGTCATTATTATTAAACACCTTTAGACCCTCTTTAAGCAATTCATTGACCTCTATGAAGTGTTCTTCAAAGTTGTCTTTGGAGCTAAAGTAGTCACTTCTCAAATATTATATGTTATCCTTCATAAGTTGAATCACTTCAACAAGAGTATTAAGTATGGTACTTATTTGCTCCAAATAATTGGCTTGTTCCACCACCTTTTGGTGTCTACTAGTGTTACAAAGCATTATGGTGTGATTTAAACAACTACTACTAAGTTACTAAAAATATAAGTATGGATTCTAGAGTTACTATTTTAATTAAGGAGCCAAAAATAGTGTTTGGGTGCTATATCTCAAAATGATCAGGTTTAAAATATGGTCTTAGTGAACTATATACCACAACATTCATTTTGGGCATCCCAAACTTTATTTTTAATCTATTTTGTTGTTGAGGTTGCTATTGTTGTCATTTTTCCTCCTAGAGGCTTGGTTCAAATTTTAGGCTTTTTGTTGGTCAACCACTTATGAAACTGTCCTTGCACTATCAATTACTAATAGTGTCCATGCACTACTAGTTACTGACACTATCTCTAAATTTGATGTTTTTGACATTGTTTGGTCATTGACACTGTGGCTCCATGTACTAACAACTATCTACTCTGATTTTATCATTGAAAATTATTTACCTATTATAATTTTTGACTACCTTATATAACTATTACTAACATTGACAACTAATAATCATGGCCTAACTATTACTTTTCTCAAACTAAATTGATATCCAATTGTTACTTATACTGGCATACCCTATCTTGACTACTTTTGTTATGGTTTCATACTCTTTCAATCATTGCAAAAAATATTATGGTGATAGGGAAGTCTCCTCTATATGCTCAATTTTTGTGGGAGGATTTTTGGTTGTAGGTTAAACATTCAATAGAACAAGAAGGTTTTTGTAGGGTAAAATTTTAATATAACTAGGGTATGCTAAGCCAAGGTGTATGTAATACCCATAGGACCTTTATTATACTATAGTGATGAACAAAAATTCTTGGACCAATATTTCATGCTATTACTCAAGGAGAATTCCACACATACCCTTAAGCACACTACCTGCCTCTATAACAGTACATGAGGTTAATATTTTTAATTGTTTTATCCGGTGTACTATGGATAATACAAGGCCAAAAAATCTTCCTAGAGCTAAAGGTTTCACATCATCCTAGGTGGTCTCCTACTATACCCAAAGATACATAGGAGCTCAATTCTATAGATGGATATTGTTTGAGGCCTAGGTATTGGAGCTTGATCACCCTTCACTTTAGTAGATGATTTATAAGCAAACTAGCTTAGCCAATAATGACAACTCCTTCATAATATTTTAAAATCCATGGCATAGGATTTCTAACCTAATAAAATGTTACAAAAATATGACTATGTTTTTACTATTTTTTTAGATAAATGACGATCAAAAATGGAAAACATGGGAATTTATACCTAACAACCATAATGGAGGCATAAGAATTGTTGCATTTGTAGCAGAAATCAGCCCTGAAAACTCTCATACCACTTTTTAGGAAGTTACTAGTAAAAATAAGCTCATTCACATAAATATTGTAATTATAATAGAGATTCATGAAATAACAATATATTGCAATTTAAAAACAAAATGTGAAAATAAAACAATTTCACAACACAAAATCGTGAACCTATTTGAGTGGGGAATCTCCTTAAATACTTTCATTAATTTACCAAATATATACATTCCTTCATGTATCTGTGTCTCTTAAATATGCACTTTATGCAAACCTAACCTAATGCTTAAGATTTGGCTTACATGTAAAATATCACTCAAGCTAGAATATTCTATCAAATATCTGTTACATTCTTGATAATTGTTACATGAAATGGCCCCACTTGTATAGGCACCTTACTTACCACATACCACCAAAAAGTATCACATAATACCATTATAAAGGGGTCCACATATTGGAAGTGGGTCATTACATGATCATATGAGAATTACAAAAATAATTTTAGGATGTGGTTTTGACACCCTTCTTCATTTCCTTTAAGGATTATTTTTCAAATATTAGGTAGACTTTAGAACTACTATCCACCTCTTATTTTTATTCTTCAATGGACTCAATACATAACTCTTATCATCCTTTATAATTGAATAGGTGTTTAGTCTTCTGTCATGTACTTCTTTCTAGTCAAATTGCCATGGTCTCCCCAATAAAATATGACATGCATCCATCAACATGAAACCACATGAAATTGCATCCCTATAAGAGCATATCTAGAAATTTAGCATATATTGTTGTTTACCAAAATTTAATATCCATTTTGTAATAATGACACTTTGTATGGGTTTGATGCTCTATCTTATTCAATCCAAGTTTCTCTACCATCTGTATTGATATTAAGTTTTCTATGTTTTTTTCTCTTTACAACTGTATTTTAACATTTACCTCGTGATTTACAATTTTTTCTAAATAGGTTCCTTATTTTTTTAGGTTCATGTACCTCCTTTTCTGATTTCAATAATATCCTTTTCATAATGAGGGATTCTCCTTGCTTTGGTTCGTACATGTGCTTCAGTTAGTGTATGTTTTCTTCACTTGTGTAATATGGCTATGATCTTTCAAGGAATCATCCACCCCTTCCTCTACCATAACCTCATCTTCCTCTTGATAGATCTTTGTTTTCCTTATTATTGTGATAACTACTAGCTTTTCCTTCCTAATTTATTTTCCTAATATATATTTGGTTTTTCCTCTTCCTTGATAGGACTATCCCATTCCTCTAACATTATTTATTTCCTATGGATCAACTTTTATTCCACCTTGATTGCATACTAATATGCATCTTCAATGGTTTTGATTGAGTCATATCAATTTCAACTTGTATAAACATCATTAATCGATTTATGTATCTTTACACCTTCTCCTCATCATATTCTATATAACTTACTCTTATGGTCAATATATAAAATTTATTCATCTCCTTTTTCATTTCTAGATCCTTTTCTTAAGTTTTTAGAGTCCTATAAACAATCTAATGTGGTAATCTACTCATAGAATTTTAGATTTTAACTTGGATATATACTTATCCCAAGTCTAAATTTTATCCTCATATTTTTATTTCCCTTCTATTTGGACATGATCCCACCAAATCAAAGGATGTCCCTTCAATCATGTGCATGCAAATTTAACCCATTTTGGATCCTCCATAGATTCATAACAAAAAATATCTTCATGTTAGTTATCCAATCAATTGATCATTTTGGGTTTAAAATTTCATTAAGATTAAGAGTATCCATCTCTAGTTTATGTTCCATGCTTGAGATATCCTAAATCAACCATTTCTCCTTGCTCTTTATCTCAATCTTCTCCATGACCATTTTTTTTCTTCTTCATTGTCATTAATCTCCTCAAGATGAATGTCTCTCCTTTGGATAATTTCAAAAATATCTAACATAATGGTGATTCATCTTAGAATTTCTACTATAGCATTTCTACTATATTCATTTGTGAAGGTTATAGACCATGCAATCTTCCTCTTTTTTGTTCTGTCATCTTTCCTCTAATGCATAGCATAAAATCTTGCTCTGATACCAAATAAGAAAAAGGTTAAAAGGGAGTCCACCTAAGGATGACCTTATCAAGTAAAAAAGTATCCAATCTATCCACAAACTTAAGATGCACCATAATCACATGTGCATTCAGTCAAACATATATTGATTCTTCTATATAATAATATAATCTAAGACAACAACATCTTATAACAATAGCTTACGATATGGTTGTATACTATGACATTAAAAATTTCTTAAATATCCTCTCTATTTTATGGTAACATTCAATTGATCAATAATTTTATGAGATGGTGATGGATTTTACACAAGATAAAATTCTTCAAGATGATCAAAGTAAAAAAATGGAAAATTTTCACGATGAAGCTTGCACAAGACAACAATCCTTAACTCTTTGTGATGTCAACTCTTAAGATAGAAGTTCCTCATGATGATCTCCTTCAACATGGTTAATTTATGTTTGATGTTGAGTATTTACTCGATGACTTTGTACTTCATATTAAATTGAATGGGGCTCCTATCTCATGTAAAAAACAAATATGCATTCATTATCTCATATTATTTTAGTCCTTTTGAGTCTCCACTAGTATACCATATCTTGCATGATGATCAAATGATTCTTATTCAAATATCATTCCTTATCAAACTTTGACCAAGCTTTACTACTCCTACAAACTATAACCTACACATATATCGATTGGGATTTTCTACAATATACATACCCACAATGCATTCATCTTACACACAAGAAAAATAGACTATAGTAGAATTCGAGTTTGTATTGCATTTATAAATCAATGGTTACAATCCACAATGTAATATTTTATTCTTGGTTCAATAGTATTTAGCACTTAGACATAACTCATCCCTTTATATTTTTCTCTTCATGCCAATCCTTTTTTTAACTATCCCTCCTATCTCTACCTCTCTTTTCCTACATTTTTCCTTGTTGTTTTAACTTCCTCTTACAACCTCATGCATTTCTTTGGGTGGTTAAATGGTTCGCCAACCATCATTGATTTGTTTCCTTTACTTGAAAACATCCTAAAATCTATGATTTAATATAAGTAATAGTAAAATAATTAGACACCATCCTAATATTTGACCATCCTCTAGACTAATTAATCCAAAAATACCAAAATAAAACATGTTGGGTTTAAGTACCAAAAAAAAGTATTCATGGAGTTGTTTTAAAAAGGAAAACTCCACATGAATATAAGGGTCCAATAATGATAGCTAGATATTTATGAAAGGTTGGTATTTTGAAAATAATTTTTCTTTGAAAATTATACGACTTTAAAAATTTAAACCAACACTTAATTATTTAAAATACTATAATTCTATGAAAATATTATAACATAATCCTAATTTATGTTGAATTTTGTATCATTATCATAATAATTATTTAAAAAAAAAAATAAAAAAATTTATTTAAAAAAAAATCATATAAAATCAATGCCTTCAAAGAAATATAATCTATAAATTTTAACTTTCAAATTAACATTTTTCTTTACTTATAATAATGTTTAAACTAGTATTCAAAGCAAAAAATATTTTTTTAAAATAAAAAATAAAAATAAATAAATATATATGTGGAACAAAAGATTGTATATTATAACCTTGTCATTAATTATGTAGCCATTTTAGTAGTTAATCATGAGTACCATGTCTTTGGTTTGTAGTTTACATCCTTGTATATCCTTGTGCATGTCCTATCTTATGGATGCGTAAAATCAAAACATATGTGTATCAAATCTTCATATGTCTTTAAAAATAATGCTTAATGCATATATATTCAACACGGATCCATTCTTACTAGTACACTCTCATCTTATAACGCTTCTACGGCAAATGACATTTGAACTTTATGTTTAAACTAATATGGTTATCTTTTTACATATATTTTTTTTAGAAAGAGTTATATATTTATATTTTTTATATGTATGTGGATGTAAAAAAAACATATCATACAAATCATTTTCAAGTTTCAATTATATCCTATTTAAAAAACAAAACTAAGAATAAATTTTAAAATTTTGTTGATGTTATATAACATTTTAAACAAAATCAAAATACACAGCAACAAGAAGTTATTTTATTCATCGTAAATCACTTTTACATTCTCATGATAACTAGCTTAATTGAATCCTTACACAAACTTTTTCCCATGAAAGTTGTAAATTTATAACTAAAATGAAAGGAGAGTATTTTTCATTTTTTATATAAAAGAAAAAAAGGAGCTACTATAATTTTATATATTTATCGAGCATAATGCCATATCATTGGAAAAAAGCTTATCAATGTTCAAAAAATAGTTATTAAATATTTGTAGAAAAATAAAAAATAAAAAATATGTAATTTATTTATTTTTTAATATTTTTTTTTTTTTTAAATAAAGGGGTAAAAATTTATTGATAAAAAGTTTGGATTACAAAGTACAGCTGAGCCCCCACCCAGGACTCAAATAAGCAACAAGACAGGCTAAATCACCAAACAAGGTCAACTCCCAAAGAAAACCAAAAAAAAACAAACCACATTAAGTCTGAACATCCTTATGGATCAACTCCCGTAGGTGTTGAGAATCCCTAGACGGGAGACTCTCCCAATTATCAATACTCTGAGTATCCAATAGCTCAAAAGCCCTTTTGGCCAGGTAATCAGCAACCCCATTCCATTCCCTTGGAATGTGCACAAAGGATATAAATTCGAACTCTTCACTCATTTTGAGAATCTGAATGGTCACAGAGGCCAACTGCCAATTAACATCCTCCACTCTTTTGCTGTTTAAAATATTAACCAAAATTTGAGAGTCAGACTCACAAAGAATCCTGCGCCAGCCAAGAGAAAACCCCCTTTGCAAGGCCTCAAGTATCACCAGAGCTTCCATAAGATTGTTGGAGTGAACACCTTTATAAATGGAAAAGAAAAAACTGACCATGCCAGCAAAATCTCTTCCAACACCACCAATTCCAGCATGTCTAGGATTGCCCCTAGACGACCCATCAGTATTAATTTTTAAAACTCCTCTAGGGGCGAGTCTCCATCTACCCTCTCTCCTAACCTTCTTGCTAAGTTGAGGAATCCTACTAGGGCTAGAAGAATTCACACCAACCCCAAACAAACCAAGGGCCTGTCGTACCTTCTCCTCCTTAGAGTCCAAATGAGGGTCCACATCACATTTACTATGGATAGTTTCTTGAACCATACACAGGATCCTTTGCCAGATCTGTTGAATAGCCAAATGACTTCCCTCAAAAATGCGTCGGTTTTGTTCGAGCCAAATCTGCCAGATGATGCAAGAAGGGCCCAAATTCCAAGCCACTTGGAGGAAGGGGGCCTTGGCTTGAGGTCTGCCCAGACTACTCCAAAACTCCACTAGGGAGAGCACATGAAAACAAGGATGGTTCCAGGCACTCCACCAACAAGTGCCAAATGTCTCTGGCAAGGGAGCATTGGAAAAATAAATGAGAAGAGTCATCCTCATTCTTACCACAAAGGACACATAAAGAGGGACCCTGAAATCCCCTCTTCCTCAAGTTATCCCAAGTGAGACATTTATTACGAGCTACCAGCCAGAGAAAAAAGTTACATTTCGGCCAAGAAAATCTATTCCACACCTTTTTCCACCATGTGACAGGGAGACTCCCGAAATTTTGCTTATCAAGAACTTGATAACCATAGGCTACAGAGTAGGTTCCCTTGGGATTAGGGTTCCAATCCAGAATGTCTTTATCCGTCAATGAAGAACAAGCACCTCTCTATCCTCGGCCAATCCCCCTTGGGGCCATTCCTGTGGATCTTTCCATTTGTACATCTCCATATTTCCAAAATACTAGATTTTTTTAAAGTCCTCCACATGAGACCAGCCTGCTTCCAAGAAACAAATACTTAGGGAATGTAACCTGGGATATTGAGTCAAGATAGGAGGGTGGCCATCCCAAGAATCCTCCCAGAAAAGAACATTTGATCCTCGATTGCAAATCCAGAACAAACCCTGCTTAATTAGATTAGCTCCTCTTTTCATAGTGTCCCAGATAACAGAACCTTTCCCAACCAAATTGGATCTAGGGATATCTGCCTCAGAAACACCTCTCAAGTATTTATAAGATAATATTTTAGCCCAAATCTGATCTTGAGAGGTACACCATCTCCAATAAAGTTTCACAACCAAAGGCTGCCTAGAAATATTTGACTGTCGCAACCCAAGGCCTCCCTCTTGAACTGGCCTACAAATGGAATCCCATCTAACCAAACTCCATTTAGATTGATCAAGTTTTCTAGACCACAAAAACTATCTTAACAGAGCATCCATGTCCTTGATGAAACGAGAAGGAGCTGTTTGCACAAAACATCTATAAATGGGTAAAGCTTGAATAACAGATTTTAAAAGCAATACTCTACCTGCAGAGGATAGCCATCTGACAGACCAGTGATTTACCTTCCTTCTAAACTTATCAAATATAGACCGCCAAGAAGATCTAGGCAGAGGATGAGATGAAATCAGGATCCCAAGATAAATGAAGGGGGGAGTCCTGACCTGGAATCTTAGAATGCCAGCAATCCTAGCTTGAATAAGAGGGGGGGTGTTGAAGAAGAAAATAAATGACTTGTCCTCATTAATCACCTATCCATAAGGACCAAGATATATGTCAAGAGACTGTCTAATGTTTCCAGCTTCCTTGATAGTGGCAACTCCCAACAAAGTAGTATCATCAACAAATTGAAGGTGGGAAAGAGGTGGCAAACTGTTATCCCACTTCCACCCCTGAATGAGACCATGCCCGACCCGAGACTTGAGTAATCGCCCAACCCTTCTGCCATAATGATAAACAAATAAGGAGATAGAGGATATCCTTGCCTCAATCCCCTTGAGGCCTCAAACAGCTCCGTAGTCTCGTTATTAACAAGAACAGAGAATGAGGAAGAAGAAATACAGCTCATCACCCATCTAATCCATTCCTCCTCAAAGCCAAAAGCAGTAAGAACTTTTTGAAGAAAGGACCATCTAACTCTGTCATAGGCTTTTGCCATGTCCAACTTAATGAACATAGTTTTCTTCTTAGAAGTTTCCATTGAGTGAATAGCTTTTGTAGCAATAACAACCCCATCCATGATTTATCGGCCAGCAATAAACCCACCTTGCTCCTCAGAGATGATTTTGCTCAACCATATCTTCAGCCTCTCAGCAATAATTTTTGTGATGATCTTATATACAACATTATAGAGAGCAATAGGCATGAACATATCCAAGGAATTCGCTCCCTCTTTCTTGGGAATAAGCACCACAAAGGTAGCATTTAGGGCCCTTAGCATCTGTTTGTTCTTTTGGGACTCACGGACCACTTCCAAAAGGTCAAATTTGATTAATTCCAAAAACTCTTGATAAAACTCAATCGGGAATCCATCCGGACCTGGGGCTTTCCCCTTTTTCATCTTGAATACAACACTTTGCAGCTCCTCAAGGGAAATTGGATCCATCAAGTGCTCATTCATCTCTCTAGAAACAATCGAGGGAATACAGTTTAGAATAAGTTTTTCTTCTTCATCATCTGAGAGGACATCCTCCTTGAAGAGAGAGGAAAAATACCTCTTAGTCTCTTCTGAAATATCCCTGAAAGAAGAAAGCAAGGCACCCTGAGAATTAACAAGAGAGGTAATCAAGTTACCATTACGACGAGCCTTAACAGAGTTATAAAAGAAGGTTGTGTTCCTATCCCCTTCACTGAAGCCAATCTACTCGAGCTTTTTGTTTCCAAAAAATTTCTTCCCTCGGTTCCCATTCAACAAGGTATTTTACTGACTTCAAATTCCTCAACAAGAAGCTCCTCTGTGAGTCCCTGATCTCTAATCTTCCTTGAGGCTTCTTCCACCCTCCTAAGAGCTGCCAGCTTAGCCAAGGAAAGGTTCCCAAAATTTATTCTATTCCATCTCTTCAATTTATGCTTAACAAATTGAAGTCGCTTCATAAATGAGTACATAGCAGTGCCATGAGGAGGTTTGCCATTAGTCCACCAGCCTCGCATGAAATCATGAAGCTTAGGATCTCGCAGTCACATAAGTTGAAACTTAAATGAGGGATTATTTTTTAGACCTAACTCCAGAGCAGAGAGTTTTATAGGCCAATGATCAGATCCTCTACCCTATAGAATCACAGAACTAGCTTCTATTATTGCCAATCCAAAAACTAGAGATCAGAAACCTATCCAATCTCTCTGAAATGGAATATTCCCCACATCTTCTATTATGCCAGGTAAATATCCCATTATCCGGCTTGATGTCAACCAAGTTCAAGGCCCGGATATGAGCATTGAAGACAGAAGAAAAAGGCTCAAGATGATCAATCCCCCCACGTTTTTCCTCCAGACAAGTGATAGAATTGAATTCTCTAGCCAAAATCCATGGGTACAGGGGAGCCAGACTTCTCACAAAGCCAATGTGCTCGCATAAATTCACTTTACCATTGTAATCAGTAGGAGCATACACATTTGTAAGTAGGATGGTCTCACCATATTCATTATCATGCCCGATCATCGAAATAGACCACCTGCTAGAAATCCAGGTAAGAGGAGAGATCTTAACTGGATCCCATAAACAAGCAAGGCCACCAGCATATCCACATGCACCAATACACTGAAATTGCCCCTTTCTCCACAACTTGGGAGTAATATTGAACAAACTATCAATAGCTAATTTAGTCTCCTGAATAAAAACCACATCCAGAGAACAGCTTTTTATTTGGGGATGTTGTTCAACCCCCTTACATTCCATGAAAGTACAATAATTTTTGGGGGTTATAAAAATGGGAGTCCAATGTTCTCACCAAACCTGACTCTACCAAAGTCTCCCCCATTAACTTAATTTTATCCTGGTCTTTCTTCCGACCCACCTTCATATTCTTATATGAAGCAGTTTTTTTAATTATTTTATGCTGCAATCCTAGCACCGTAGGAGTTTTACAGTCCATGGATGACTGCATCAGTGCCTGGGTAGGAGAGGGCATGTCTAAATCTGTGCCATTTTCTAAGATAACTTCACTTCCAGGGCTAGGGCCAACCATATCACCTATACTCGAAACCAAAGCCCTATGTTCTTCATTTAAACCCCCTATATTTGGTTCCCTTGGTTCCACCTCATGAAGAGACAACTGATTTGGTCCTGTTATATCTATAACAGGTAGCGATGTTTCAGGTATCTCCATGCATCGATCAAGATTCTCTAGAATTTCAAAACAGTTGAGCTGAGCATCTGGCTGGTTATCCTTAATGTCTCTTTTTGCCTTTCTTCCTTTGTTTCGAGGTTTTACCATAACAAAGCCTTCCTTATCCTGATCCCCCTCCTTTATCGAGGATTTTCCTTTATCCATATTTTGTACAGCTCGAGAGGGCCCAGGATTTGAAGCCACAGGCAGGACAAACTTAGGGCATTTTCTTTGTAATTGGCCATATTCATGGCAAATCCGGAAACAAAATGGGAGAGCTTCATAGTCAAGTTTTTGAACCCATTTGGTTGATCCGAACTGTATTTCAATAGAATCTGGAATAGGATTGTTTAAATCAATTTCAACACAGATACGGGCAACAGAGATTACCTTTTTATCTATCGTTTGTCATGACGGCCCAACCGACTTCCCAAGTAGAAGGGCAATCATATGCAAGATGTCATTTCTCCAAAATTCCAATGGGAGCCATGGAAGCCGAACCCACATCGGAACCCATGACGGCCGCTCCTCTGATGGGTTGAAACCCACATGCCAGGGTTTAAGAAAGAGTCTTGCTTGGTTACAGAAATAGGGACCTCCTTCAAATGCTTTGTTACGATCCGCAAGACAAGAAAAAACCACCATAAAATAGTTGTTTGCACTCAGCATCACCTCCACATCACCTTCAGGGTTCCAAGTCTTCCTAACCCAAGCCTCCACAAAGGGAAGGGAAATTTGGATGCCCATAAATTTACCAATAAGCGCATGTTTGGTTAAATACTCCACATCTTCTACCACCGAGTCTGGTTGAACCACTAGAACCGGCCTGGCTTCACATCGTTCCAAACATCCATTGTTCTTTAACAAGCGATTCCTGGCATGCAATGGGAAATCTTGTTCCTTCCAATCATTTTTAAAATAAATACCAGCCCTAGCATGCATGCTCTATGACGGACCTGATGCCATCACTACATTCCTCCAGTTGTTCATACCTCCTCCAGAAACTGCTACCATCCCCACAGAGCCCACCAGATAGGTCTCAAAAAAATTCCAGCAAAGCAGCTTTCCTCCATTTATTTTTTAATAATTGTAATCATTCTTAACATTATTTTTTTCAAGTCTCACATTTACAATTTTTATTATTTAATATATATTATCTATTTCCAATCATTTTTAAACAAATATTAATCAAATATTTTACAATCCTGGAAAATAAAAATTATGTAATATTAATTTATCTAATTATACCTATCAAGTTGTAATAGAACTATATTGTCATGATGTAACAAGTATGGGATTATTAGAAGGGAGTGCGAGTGTGAGTCGGGAGTAAGTGCAGTAGTGAGTGCGAGCACGAACCAAGAGTGAGTGCAAGCAAAAGCAAGTGTGAGTAAATACGTCCAAGAGTGGGTGCAAGTGAGTTAAGAGAAAGGAGAAACTGTGAGTAGGAAGTAGAAAGTAGAAATAAAAGTACAATTAGGGAACAAGTTCCACTTTGTTCTAGATATTACGAGAATTTAAAGGATTCAATTGAAGAGTATATAGGATAGAGTGTAAATGAGGATTGAATGTGAGCCTAGAGGGAGTGTTCACCAAGATGGAGTGTGAGCCAAGATTTAGTCATGATGAAAGAGTGATGGGTTCATCCAAAGTACATCAATGCTTCAAACCCTAACCACGAATGCGTTGAACATTATTTCCAAAAAAATGTTGAAGCAAAGGAATACTATAAAAAAAAGAGACAAAGGTAATTGTGAGCCAGGAGGGAGTGCAAGTCGAGAGGGAGTGTGAGGCAAGAGAGAGTGCAATCTAGGAGTGAGTGTGAGCCAAGAGGGAGTGCAAACCAAGAAAGAGTGAGAGTCAGGATTCAATCTTGGCAAAATGGTGATAGGTTCATCTAGAGTGCATCAATGATTCAAATACTTACCACAAATGTGTGGAACATTATTTACAAAAAATAATTGAAGCAAAATAATTTCGAGAAAAAGAATATATAGGGACAATTGTGACCTAGGAGGGAGTGCAATTCGAGAGTAAGTGTGAGGTAAGAGATAGTGTAAGCTAGGGGAAAGTGTGATCCAAGGGGGAGTGCAAGATAAGAGTGAGTCCCATTAGCTATTATGAAAGTAAGATCATGTTTGAAAACCCTAATGGGAAGTGAGGATGCTCTAGTTGGAAGTATGGAAGCCCAAGTTGGAGATAAGAAGAAGAGTGAATACATGGTAATTTTGATCCAGGTAGCATATGTTACACCAGAAGTAAGTATCAAGGATGAGATGATTGAGCATGATATAATGGTTCTTAAAAGTAGGGCTTAATATATATGTTCCATAGATCATGACCAAGGTTTTTGGAGATTCAAAATTGGATCAAGTGGAAGTGGGGATTGAATTCAAATTATTTTATGAATTTTCTTCCTAAAGATTTTTTCCTCATCATTTTTTCCAATTCAAAAATCAGTGATAAAATAATGGCTGGTGTTCCATGGTTTAGGAGAAGATATGCACTTTATTTGATACCATGGAATGAATTTTTTTGGTTCAGACAAAAACTATTAAGAAGCTTTCAATGTGCGTTAGATTTTTTGGACTTCCATATCAACTTATAAAAAAATATGTTTTGAAGAATATTAGAAATACCCTAGGGAAATTTATCAAGGAATAACCTACTACTAAGGAGTTAAAGAATGTTATATATACTTGAATATGCAATGCTATGGATATTTCAAAACCTTTAACACAATCCATTAAGATTAAATTTGAATCAAGAGAATGGGATCAACAAATAGATTATATAAATATTGAATTTTATTTCCACAATTGTTAGATATTGGACACATGGAAAGAGTTTGCAAAGTGAAAACTATGAAGAAAGAGATAAAAAATTCTAGCCATGAGATAAACTTCAAGACAAAGCAAGGAAATCATACAATAATAGAATCTAGATCATATCAAGGATATTCCACTCCAAAATAAGAGATAAAGAAAGCCTATATACTGTATCATTTGGTAAGTTGAGAAGGAATTAAAGGTGTAAAAGAATATGTGGAAATAAATCCTAAAAAAAAGACAACAAAAGAGGCCAAGTTTATTCTAGGTAAATCATCTTCATTTTCCTCAAGTAATATAGAATCTATTAGCATATCATAGATTTGGTATGTATTTTATTATTGCATTATTGGATAGGAGGTGACACATCTTATTAGTTTGAACTACCACTTATGTATTTTATTATTACATTATTGGATAGGTGGTGATGTATCTTATTAGTTTGAACTGCCACCTAAAGTGGGCTTAGTCTGTTTGGTTAGTTCCGATCGTAACAGACTAATATGAGCTTCCATTGTATTATTTATTTGCAACTCAATTCAAACTTGATTGTTGGTTCTCATAACATGTTATTAGAGCTCTCAATTTTTTGAGGTTCTATCCAGATCTGGGCATGATTCTTGAGGCTCTATTTTTTGGATCTAGGCACGATTCCCAAGCAAGGATTGGACCTGCAACTCAAGCTTGTATCCTTAGGTCGACTTGAATAGGGGGCCACTAGGATACTAAGACAAACTTTTGCTAACTTTGACCAATTGACATGGACATCAAGGCGGGGATGTAAACCTGTGAGATAGACACACCTAGACAGAGGATTTGTTGATCAGGTGACTGACTCTCGATTGGATTGACACATGGTGATGAACCACTAGACGGATGGATTACAGACAAGAACTAACACTTGGTACTTAGCAACTGGATCGAAATTTGGACGTGGGCTAGACATACTGGATGCAACTATAAGAAAATAGACCTGAGGCTGACTGTGACTAGATGGGTGGACCTAAAAAAATAGACATGAACATGTGGCAAAGAGCGGATTCCTCATGTGGGAGAACTCTCTATCTCATCGAGCAAAGTCTCCTTGAGAGGAGACACAAAAAAAGAGAGGCTTTGTTATATATGAAGCCTCATATTTGCTCCCTTCCCACGCATGTGGGATATTAACCTTCAATGCATTTCCTTGGATGAATGTGACAAAAATTGTTTTTGTTTTTTAATCCTATTTGCGCATCTGTTTAATTGATCTGGAATTTGTTCTTTGTTCTACATTAGTTCTTCAAAGGATTCACTAGACAACATAATGGATTTATCACCATGATAGTAAGCCATTCAAAGACTGTAATTTTTTTATCCTTTAATGTAGCAGCGATCGAATTTTTGTCCTTGTGAAAAGGTTTTTTCTATTTTTTTCTATTTTGTATAAAAGTCCCACACGATCAAGAGCGGAGGAAAGGTTTTTGAGCACGCCACCTAGAAGACACCGAAGTTGTACCACCCATAGTCCCACTTGAAGAAGACGTCGATTGGAGGGCCAGGATAAAGAGCACAATGTGCTCTTTCCCCCCATCGATACTGGTAGCTAAGGTGGCCAATAGTTAGCAGCTAATGCATTTCCAACTGATAGGTTAGGGGTTTCATTCCCCTTGACTAAAAAAAAAGAAAAAAAAATAAGGTATTTTTTTTTGTAAATTTTGTTTTAACATATAGTTATTGCATGATTTAAATTATTTTATTTTTTTAATTAAAATATAAATTTTCTTAAATATATTTTTACAATTTAACTAAGGAATTTTTTATATTTAATTAAAATTCAATTTTTTTTCTTCATTTCAATTAACTTTTTGTTATCAAAATACCTTTGTCCCCTTAAGTCATTTTTCATCCTACAAGTTGCATAAGTGGGGGGGATTTTTTTTCCTCATTGCAAGTTTTTCCAAACTGAAAAAGGGGGGAGAGAGAAAAAAAAATTCAGCATATTTGACAAATTGGCATTTTGTAAAAGGTGCATTTTCGGTGGAAACCGACACCTTAGCTTCATTTTTTTGGATGCTTTCTGATGTATGTTGCATTTTTCCTTTACATTTGCATTACTTCATTAAGTAAAAACAATCACTCATAAGTTATAAAATTAATTTGAATCCATCCATACAATTTAATTGCACCATAGTGTTTGGCATTTACGATACCTCTAGCCCACACTTACAGGTAATTTTGTCATGCTTTGGGTTACTGTATTTGTCACCTAACATAGCTGCAACAACGACATCTGAGATTTTTCTCTATCAATCATGGGGGAGATATAAGTCTACCAATTTTTGCTATTTTTTACTCCATTCCACTACCCTAATCGATCTTGTTGTTAGACATAAATCCTGACAAATGTTCTGATATCCGAAGTGTTAGGGGAAGTTACGCCCCACGCATGAGTATTGATGATCTTATATGGTAGGTGTCATAAAAAAGACGATTCCCTTTCAGTACCACCTATTTTCCACTTATAATTCTGATATCTAAAATACTTATAGTATCCCTCATGTAAGGGCAGGTATTTTTTTGAAAAGTTTGGTATAAAGACCTGGAAAAGGTATAAATAAATGGGGACCAATTGGTGATATAAGGAACCCTCACTATGGCTTCTAAGTACCTGACTTATGCTCATCAATTACTGAAAGGTTCCAATTACACACCATGGAAAAACATGATGAAGGCTATCATTGTCATGGAATATTTATGTGATGTTGTTTCTGAGACAACAACAAGACCTTCACCAGTAGTTGGATCAACTCCAGCTACACCTCCAACTACTAATCAGATATCATTTAACAATAAATATAGCAAGGCAAAAATGCTCATCTTACTTGTTGTTTCAGATGAAGTTCAACATCACATAGCTGACACAGAAAATGGTAAAGAGGTATGGGATACCGTTCAAATCATTTATGAGGGAAATAATTATTCCACCATTCCTTACCTTCAATATCAAATTCATAGTTTTAGTATAAAGCACGGTGATATAGTTGAACTCTTTCTTTACAGAGTGTTTGAGTTGAAAGCAAAATTGAATTCTTTGGGAGAACCTGTAGAAGATAAGCTTCTTACTTCAGTAGTAATGAGAGCTTTACCTGATTCTTACAAGATGTTGATAACCTCTCTTCAGGTGTCACAGAGAAAAGTTACCTATGTTGAGTTGGTCAATATGCTTCAGGAAGAGGAGGCTCGCCAACTTCAAAGAGATGAATCCTCCAATACAACCCTCTATTCCAACAAGAAGGGTTCTAAGAAGAAGGGTAATTTTTAGAAGCGAGAAAATTCTCACAAGGATTCAAATGGAAAACAACATCAACAAGTGAAATGATATTGTAAAATTTTTGACAAAGACACCCATGACAGAAATAGGTGTTGGCATAAGAACAAGCAACCTAAGAGCAAGGGCCATAACAAACCATAAAATAAAATTAAGCAACCCAAGATGAATGTTTTTGTTGAAGAATATGACTCTGATTTTGAGTGGGCACACAAGGTGCTCATAACTACCACAGCCTCTAAGCATAAGGATCCTGCATGGTATGTTGATTCTGGCACCAGTAAGCATATGACTAGTGATAAATCATGGTTTGAAACATATGAGGCCAAGGAGGGAAAACCTATCACTATTATTGACGACAAAACCTACAAGGTTTAGGTAGAGGGTATAGTTTCAGTAAACCTTCCTTATGATAATTTTTAGATTGAAAAAGTTCTCTATGTTCCAATATTGGCAAACAATTTGTTGTCGGTCACACAAATTCTGGATAAAGATATGGTTGTTGATTTTTTGTGTTGAGGAAGACAAAAAGTATTACTTTATTACTAGGAGGAGTAAAAACATCATAACAACTTCATATAAGAATGACTTATTTCCCTTAGATACTATCTCTACTCCTCATTTTTCCATGACAGTCTCTAAAAAGGAGGTAACTTTCCTATGGCACAAGAGATACGGGCATCTTAGTTCTAGCTACTTATTTGAGCTAAGTATGAGATGGTAAAGGGCCTTCCCTACCTTTCCTCTATATTTCTAGTGTGCTTTGATTGCTCTGTGGGAAAGCAACATAGAGTACCATTTGAGAAGAGCTCTACAGGAGCAAAGAGACCTCTGGAGTTAATTCACACTGATCTATGTGGTCCTTTCACACCAAATAGTTGTGGGGGGAAGAGGTACTTTTAGTTATTTGTGGATGACTACTCAGGAAAGATGTGGGTTTTCTTTCTTCATCTGAAATATGAATCCTTTTGTTTCTTCCAGCAATTCCAAAAATTTGTTGAGGAGTCAAGGGCTTCTATAAAGACCCTCCACTCATATCGAGGGGGGATTTTACCTTTAAATAATTTTTTGCATATTTGACTGCACATGGAATCAAGATACGATTTATTACTGCTTATACTCCTCAAAAAAATGGAGTTGCTGAAAGGAAGAACCGTTCCATCATGGAAATGGTTCATTGTATGCTCACAAGAGCCCATCTAGAAAATTAAATTTTGGTAGAAGCTATCACCATAGCATTATATCTATTGAATAGGGAACTCACAAAGACCCTCAAATGAATAACTACATAGGAAGCATGGAGTGGTCGAAAACCCTCCATCTCTCATCTACATATTTTTGGATGTAAATATTTTATGCACATACCAAAAGATAAAAGGAAGAAGCTAGATGAGAAGACATTGAGATGCGTTTTTCTTGGCTATGATGAGCACTCTAAGGGTTATCATTTGATTTATCATTTGAACAAGAAGATTCATATCAATATAGATGTTTTTATGAGGATTTCACATCATAAAGCACATATGATGTATACCTAGATCTTGTAGAATATAAAAATAAGAATTTTCCTTCACCTCAGACTGGAGGTTCTTTTTCTTTTTCTTATTCTTCTTCTCCACCACAAAATAAACCTAAATGGTATACAAGTACTATCAGAGAATCAAATTTATCCACACCACCATATTTGACTTTGAATAGACCTCGTACTTGCAGTATGGCTCCACAGGATAGAGCAGTAGCAGAGACTACTGAGGTTGATGATATTTTTTAATCTTTCGAGGAGCTTTCAATAGATCTAGAGAGAGAAACAAAGGATATGGATATGGATGATGATAAGGTATTTATGTCTTCACTTGATGAGCATGAACCTACCACTATACAAGATTCCCTTAGTGAACCACATTGGAAGGTTGCTATGAATGCTGAGTACATATCTCTAAAAAAGAATAAAACTTGGAAGCTTATCGATCTACCACAAGGAAATAAGCCCATTGGCTAAAAATGGATGTACAAATTCAAGTAAAAGGTAGATGGAACAATTGATAAGCATAAGTCCCTTCTTTTTGCAAAGGGCTATGCACAAAAGGAAGGCATTGACTATGAGTAAACTTTTGCACCTACTGCTCATATGATAACCATTTAAGTTTTTTATGCTATGGTAGCACAATTTGGGTGGAAAGTTTATCATATGGATTTCAAGAGTGCCTTATTGAATGGTTATATCCAATAAGAAGTATACATGACACAACCTAGAGGATTTGAAGTGGAATGCCAAGAGCAGAAAGTGTACAAATTGATCAAGTCCTTGTATGGTTTGAAACAAGCTCCTCAAGCTTGGTATATAAAGATTGATAATCACCTCCTGAAACATGGATTTAAGAGAAGTCCATCAGATTCAAACCTCTATTTAGGTTCTAAAATAGTGTTACTTGTACTCTACATGGATGATCTGATAATCATAGGCAGCTCAAAAACTATGATATCTATCGTCAAAAGAGACTTGTACAAATCTATTAAGATAAAAAATCTTGGATTTCTCCACTATTATCTTGGCTTGGAAGTGAATCAAAATAAGAACTACATTAAGGTGTCTCAGAAAAATTATGCCAAGACATTGTTAGAAAAATATTGTATGATTGATTGCAAACCAATGACAACTCTAATGCAATTAGGACATTAGTTATCGTGATATGATGATTCACCTAATGTAGATGGTACTCTCTATTGATAGCTGATTGTGAGTCTCATATATCTGATGATTACTAGGCTAGATATCATATTTGTTGTCAACTATATTTTGAGGTTCATGCAAGAACCTAATACTACTCATCAGGGTAATGCATAGTGGTGAATATTTCTAAATTGGGTGAATATGAGGACCCTTGACATCGGCCCATTTGCCTAAAATTTTTAGGACCAATTTTTTATTAGGGTCAATTCACCACAATATATATCCAAACATAGGCATATTTGTACTCGTTGAAAATCTCTTTTCAAGCCTAATCTAATGGTGGTGTTTTTATGAAGTTATAAGATGATTTAATAGGTCAAAAGTGGTCCTAAATATAACCTTACATTTTAGGGCTTCAAATACCCCAAATTTTGGTATGAAGATGCTCGATTTGATTTTATTAGGATTCTCCATGATTCACCTTGATTTTGATTAGGATTCGCTATTTTTTTACAAGTACATTTTGAGTCCAACCCCTTATGCATAACCCTCGCTACTAATTGGAAATTAGTAAAACGTGTTCTTCACTATGTCTGGGGTACTATGGAATATGGCCTAGAATACAAGAAGAATGATAAATATTTCTTGCAAGGATACACGAACTCTGACTATGCTAGATCATATGATGATCATAAGTCAACTTCAGGATATATATTTCATCTTGGATCTGGTCATGTCTCTTGGCACAGCAAGAAGCAACATGTGGTTGCTATCTCATCTACAAAGACATAATATCATACCGCACGTGAAGTTGTGTGTGAAGTGATATGGTTACATTGCATTTTGACAAGTATGGGTCATCCATACAAATATCCAATTCACTTGTTCTATGACAACTAGGGTGTTTTAAACCTTGTTAATAATCCAGTGCATCATGACAGAACCAAAAACATTGACACACAATGTCACTTCATTCGAGACAAATTTCCAAGACTCCGAATTCAGCTTCTGTACATTTCCACCAATGCTCAGGTTGTAGATATTTTCACCAAGGCACTTGCACATGTCAAATTTGAGATGTTTCACAACTCTCTATGTATTGCAAAATAATTTAATAAATGGGGGATGTTAGCGTATCATAGATTTGGTATGTATTTTTTTATTACATTATTGGGTAGGCTATGGTGTATCTTATTAGTTTGAATTGCCACCTAAAGTAGGCTTAGTTCGTTTGGTTAGTTCTGGTTGTTACGGACTAATCCAGGCTTCCATTATATTATTTATTTGCAACTCAATTCAAACTTGATTTTTGGTTCTCATAATAGAATATTATTCAAATAATAAAAGTGAAAGTTGTGAAGATGTTATTCCTTTCACTTTAAGGTTTCAATATAAAAATAATAAAGAAATGTTCTTGGAGGAAACCCATAACAATTTAGGTTTTTTAGAGCTAAATAAGAAGGTAATTGTTATAGAAGAGCATACTTGCACTTTAGGGATTCCAACGCAATATAAAGTAGATTGTACCTTTTAGGTTATTCCTTGCACTTTAGATCCTTCACAACAAGGTAAACCTAAATATGACAAGTCTTACAATGAGAAGTGTGAAAATATTGAAGATATTGATGAAGATGAAAATATTATTGAGAATGAAAAAAATATGGAAGACCCAAGAAGCAAAAACAAAGAGAAATAAATACAAAGAGATTGATATGGGAAAACGAAAGCAAAAATCCCAAGTGTTAACAAGAAGTGGGGCTAAACCCACAAATAAAATAAAAATTAACAATTGAAATAATATATTTGAATATTAGGGGAATGAATAAGAACCCTAAAAAAAGGTATTAAGAAATGGTGAGGTTGGTATAGACAAGATATTTTTATATATAAAAGTTGGACAACAATTATTTTAGCCATTAGTGGTTTTGAATTTTGTCTTGATAGAATTTAAATTTTTGAAGGCATCTTATATAAAATGAGTTAATTCTAGAAACTTAGAAGTTTGAGGAATATGAAGAATATCTTTGAGAGAAGAGCAAATGAAGAATATCTCTTATAGAAAAAAAAATGTGGATATGCTTTAATTAACTTGTTAGAAATGTAACAAGAGCAACGTAATGTTTTGTTTTCGTAATGGGAGTAACCCCTAATAGAAGCCACACATAGGTTATTAAAAATATATATCTAACCATACTTGAAATTTTTAATATAAATTTTTTATGATAAATTATATAAATTACTTTTTTATAAAAAAATATTTATATTATCAAAAACATTACGAATTGAAGAATAAGATACAATAAAGTTTACGTATTTTTAATAAAATAATTTATCTTTTTTCTTAAAAATATCTAATAATGTAATATAAAATAAGTAAACCTATCAATTTGAAATAGGGTCTTTGAGATATAGCATGAGATTTTGCAAATAGTCTACAAAGAGAAGTATGAGATTGACCTAGACTAAGGAAAATAAGATGAGGAAAAGAGATTACAAGTCATCTTTAATTTATTTGCATAGTACCAAAAATAAAATACAAATGCATATTTTTAAGAATAAGAATATCTTAAACGTATACCTAAAAAAAATTATTTTTACATTGAAGCATACATAGTAAGTATCAAGCAGTTCTTAATGACAATCTATATTACTAGTTGACAAAATAAAGCCATCAAAAAAATTAGTAAACAAATAAATGTGAATAATAAATTTTTTAATGGAAAATATGTTTATTTTGTCTCATACACAATGTTCTATTACTCATATAGAGGTTGTATCATAAGAGTGAGATAACTATTACATAAATATCAACCCTTCATTTTATGTTTTCATTTGTTGCATAGGTAAATGATAATTTTAAAGTAAAACATAGGTTTTAAAAGGGTCATGGTCCCCTTGTACCGAGGTTTAAACCAGGGTCTCTTGAATGAAAATCCAAATACATACCACTATGATATTTCAAACATTAATTATTATAAATAAGATGATTTAGAAAATAATTCTTAACACAACTTAAGTAATACTACAACTTTAATAAAATATTTAAAATTAATTTTGGAATTTCATGAAAGATGGTGATATAGTTTTAATAGTGTTTATGCTAAAGGTGAGCACAAACTTTGAAACTTGTATTTCAATAGTTTATGAAATACACCAAATATCGATCTACAAACATATGTTGAAGGAAAATTTAGACAAGCTTCTTGATGTTAATCTCATACACATTTGTGCTATAATCAACATGTGTTTGTGTGTTCTCTATGTTATATAAGCTAATTTTAGGTCAATGTTATTACCCACATCCATGAGTTTGTGCACACCAATTCAAACTATGATTTTTATTAATGTTTGATCAAAACTTTGCTAAGGCAAAGGTCTTAGAGCTAGGCTAGCAACATCACACTTGTAGAAGTGAAATGCTAGAGTACATACCATTTAACAATTTGGCTATAGTGGAGCATGGACAATGGACTAGAAAATAATGAAGCAATCGAAGGCATAGTAACACCCTATCAACCCCACAATTTTGTCAAGATAAGAAAATATGATATTTTGTTGCAACACTAGACCCAAAATTTGGCTAAGGTGTTAGAGCCTATAGTAGAAGAGGGTTAGATTTTTGAAATTACACCATGTTACTAGATTTCATATTTGACTAAGTTATGAGAGTTCGACATGGAAGAAGCCCAAAGTTTAAAAATAGCTAACATCAGCATACGGACCAAAATAATATGTCATCTAGCATTGCACAACCTATATAGATACAAAATTTGGCTAAGTATGAAAAAAAGGTCAATCCTTTGATATTTTAAAATCACCATAAGGGTAAGTAATTTTTGGCATTAAGACACATGCTAGAATAAAAAAATTTCTAAGACATAGAATCAAACATGAAAGGGAACCAAACTTGAAAGGCATCAGTTCCAATTGAATGTAGAAAGAGATATAGCCTAATCTATGAAGCCCCAAAGGAATCTGATCACATTTCCAATCCATGAAATTAAGTAAACGGCTCTCAGACCTATCTTAGTCAATCATATTCATGTATGTTGACCATTCTACCATATTTAATAAGTCATAATGATACCCAACCTTAGATGATCCAACACTACAACAAACATAATAGTGAAAAGTTAAAGTTGCTAGAGTTTTCTAAACCTCTAAATGATGTGTGGCCATCAAGTTTATGTAAGAAATTAGGACTAGCCACATCAAAATGAGCAAAGGATAGACTATGTTGGAAAGTGATTCCATTTTCCCACACTCACTACTATCATGCCTATAGGTAATATCTGTAGTAATAATTAGAGTCAACCAAAAAGCAATGTAATATTATAAATAGTTTAATGTACATCAGAAATAGGGTTTACTCTTTATTGTTTGCAATATTGTATATACTCAATGATGATTTTTACCTATAAATAGAAGTCTAGTGTTTTTTGGCCTATATTAATGTAATTTTACAAAAATTATGAACATAAGTTATGCATTTTACATATTTCTATTAATGGTTGATAAATAAACATTTTTATAAGTGTATTCTAGTTATTTGGATAGCTATTTGGATTGCTTTCATTAAGTACTTGGAATGTTTAAAAGGATTTAGATGAAATTACATTTTGTAATTCTATATTTTCTAGTTGATCTATAAGACTTGTGAAAGCACGAGGATACGGAAACAAAAAGGAAAATGCCAAGTACGATGCGTATAAAACCAAACTTGACGCTAAAAGCCTATATATTGAAAAATGCATGAAAGGGAAGAGCATAAACGAATCGACACAAGATAAAATCAATATGGAATAGGGTCCTCTTTATTGATATGCTTTTAAAGTCGTGTTACAATACGTCTCCTTCCCTTTTAGGGGATAGGAGCGTTAAATATGTTTCTTATCACATCCATGGATAGCAATCCTTCTTCCGCGTGCCCACATGTAAGATGGGTGGACCAAAATGTCATCGTCGCTTATGTATATGAATGTTGACCCCTTACTGCTCCTCTGATGTCGAATACCTACGTTCAAGGAAATAGAAAATATCAATAGCACCTGCAGATAGAATAGAACATGTGTTTCCCAAGGCCTACTGTTAGTGTATGCATGAAAATATTAAAATGATGACCAAATAACCTCAAAACGACCTAAAAATTTGATAGAAGCAATAAAACCTTATCAAGAAGCCACTACAAAAGGAACAGTCAAGAAATTCCTCACATATTTGTATTCGCTTTGGGGCGGGACGAATAAACCTGCAATAAATTGTCAAAAAGCACCCTCTTCAATGTCCTATCCAGGAAGCTCCAAATGACCTGCAAAGTTGGGGTTAGCTAATTGGGGGTGTTTTGGGAAGACCCAGAAGGTCATATTTCTCCAATTTGGCCTCTATCACCCAGATTTTGATGGTGCCATATGCAAGTTAGTAAATGCGGGAAATGATAAAAACATGGTCAAAAATGCTCAGAATGAAGTGAAATTTAAACTACAACCTATTTAAATAACCTAGAATAAGATGCAAAAGAAAAATCAGAGAAATCTATCACAGATTTCTAATCGCTCCGGGGTGGGGCGATTAGGGCTGCGATAGCTTGGGGGCGCCCGAGGGCAGGATGCCCACCGTTTGGGACTTTTTTCGGAACCAATCCACTTGGGATGGGTCCAAAACTTCTTATGGGGTGTTGTCAACAAATTTTGTGGAATATTGTGGCCAAATGTTCAGGTTTGGGTCTAGAATGTGCCTCCAATAATCACCCAATAACCTCCCTCCAAAAGAGAGATCAAGGATGTGAAAGCACAAACAATGGGTGAGGATATATTTTAGCAGCACTTCGTTGCTCCAAAAGCTCCTCTCTGTATCTCTTTTTGGGTGAGAAGACTCACCAATTTATAGACCTAGGGTCTCTTTGTTTGAATGTGCATGCGAGGGCGCCACTTGAGTTGATTGTCCTATTTTGAGAGAAAATATTATTCCTTGATTTAGAGTCTCCTTGCATGAGGTCTCTAAAATAAAGACATGCATGACTGAAGTCTCTCTTCTTGATTTGAAGTCGTTCCTCGCAATTGCATGGCCTGAAGTTGCAGTTAACTAGTGGACTTGTCGAGGTTTGACTTTTTGCCAGTCAAACCTTCTATTCACCTCACCTTGGGGCGAATGCTGATAATCGTCCCTGGGTGGGACGAATACCAATTTGTAATCATCCCAGGGTGGGACGAGTAGGGAGCAAAGTGCCAAAAGGTGCCAAATTGACTCTTGACCTTCCAAACTATTGTTGGGAGTGGTTAGGACCACTATTTAACCTTTGGGGGCTGCCCTAGGGGCTATGTGTGTCAATGCGATCGATTCTTGTTGTCACATAATCGGATTGGTGCTATTTTGGTGTCTACAGATGCCCCTTTTTGGGAAGCGTTGTGCAAGGTGCAATGCTGAGCAAAAATAGATAACCAAAGCACTAATGATTAAGGTTTCTCAATAACCTAACCAACTCTTGATGCCCCAAGTATGGAAAGGGCACGCATTCTTGAATCCTTGCTTTTGACGAGCTAAGGAAATTCATTCAAGTGTTAACCTTTTTCGGTGAGGTGTTACTTGAGCTTGGACATTGATCAATCATGAATAGGCAAAGGGCGCAACATTTTGTCTATGGGAACCTTGAGTTCATGATTCACGAATGCCAAGTGTTTGATCAGCTTGTGATTATTGCTTGTTTTTTTGCCCCAATCAGGGGCGTGATTGTCTTTGTCAATGATCCTTTGAATGCGTGTTATTTCCTTGATTGGGTATATCTTTGTTGATTGGTGACTAAGTGTGACTACCCCCTCAAGCGACGAATCGATGAGGGAATGACCAACATGAGAAAAGTGATGAGTCGCTTGACCCAAGATGACTTAGGTAAGGGTGCCTTCAGTTGTTTACCATTGAATGCTTAAGCAGTTTTTGAACATTCTGACCTATTTTTGGTGGGTTTTAACCCTTTTTGTGATGCATTTTGGAGCTAAAATTGTCAAGAATCCATCCTCCCGGGGAGCGGTCCGGCTATGATAGCCTTCTTAGGGAGTAGGATAGTGAAATTTTGTAACCCCAATGTCTGTTTTGGATGCCAAGAATGTCAGGCGCAAAGGCGCCTTTGTTTGGCAATGTTATTGCTATTTTTGGTTGGGTTTTGACCCTTTTGTGACACCTTTTTGGGGATGAAATTCTCGAAAATCCATCATCCCATGGAGCGGTCCGGCTATGGTAGCCTTCTTAGGGAGTAGGATAGTGAGGATTTGTGACCCCGACATCTTTTTTGCATGCCCATAATGTCAAGTGCAAAAGCACTCTTATCGGACACTTTTCAGGCTTGTTTTTGGTGTATTTTGTGCAGTTTTTGTTGTTTTTGAAATTTTTGCTCTGTATTCATCCCTGGGTGGGATGAATACCAGTTTAGTAATCATCCTAGGGTGGGACGAGCACTAAATAGAGTGCTCGTCCTAGGGAGGAATGATTATAGGCTCAAAAAGCCTATTTAAAGGCCAAAACTAGGTTTTGGGCTCATTTGCATTTGTTTTTCCTGGCGATTTGGAGCTCTGAGGAGGAGGAGGTCAATTCTGTGAAGCGAAGCACTATCGAACTTTTCCTGCTACCATGATTTCACGGACCGGATCATCTAGCAGTGGAGCCGAAGCGATGCCAGTGAGTGCCCTTCCTATTTTTTTTTTTTGTGTTGTATGTTACAGTTGTTAAAACCGCAATTTGCTTTTGTTCTTTTTGTCCTTTTGTTTTTTTGTTTTTCAAATTTAAAAATGAAACCCTAGTCTATAAAAATTAACACTTAGTTGAAAACTTAGTATAACCCTAGTTAAACAAAGATCAAAAGTTAGTTTAAAACTGAGCTAAAAAAAACTTAGTTTAGAACATAACTTAAAAACTTCGCTTAACCCGAATTGAACAAAGATCAAAACTTAGGTTAGAAACGTAGGGTAAAACTGAGTGTAAAAATGTAACTCAACCCTAGTTATTGTTTTGTTGTTTTTGTTTGTGTTTTTCATTTACCAATTTTAGAGTTTAAAACCCTAGGTCTGAGAAATTGTTTTTTTGAATTTTTTTGTTTGTTTTTTTGAATTTATCAGTTAGAGTTAAAAACCCTAGGACTGACAATTGTTTTTTTTTTTTTAAATTTGTTTGTGTTTAATTTATCAGTTAGAGTTAAAAAAAAACCCTAGGACTGAAAAATGATTTTTTGAATGTTTTTGTAGTTTTTTTTTTATTATTTATTTATCAGTTAGAGTTAAAAACCCTAGGACTGACAAATGATTTTTTTTTTTTTTTTGAATGTTGTTAGTTTTTTTATTTATCAGTTAGAGTTAAAAACCCTAGAACTGAAAAATGATTCTTTGTGAATGTTTTGGTATTTTTGTGAATTTTATCTCTTGTTATTTGTCGATTTTTAGTTGTACATGGTGTTGTGCATTGTTGTATATTCATGTTTTTGTTGTACAATTTTTCATTGTTGCAATGTTTTTGTGTTATTTTCTTTTGCAGGTTGTGAAGAGTCGGTACCATGTGCCCACGGTTTTTACTGAAGCATGGGAGGCGCTGACTTTGGCTTACTGGGAGTGGCTTGATGCCCTTGGGCTCAAGAAGGTGACTCGACTGGAGTCGATGGTCGGGGATCGGGCCTATCTGATGGCCCTGATCAACTTATGGGATCCTCGGACTAATACCTTCCATCTCCCAACAGGGGAGATGACAGTTACTTTGGAGGATGTCTATCGGATTCTTCGGATTTTGATAGATGGACTGTCGATCAGGATGACATCGCGGGATCAGCAGATAGTAGTGTTGACACATTGCTTTGGACATGGAGAGGATATGGGGGTGGATAGCCCAGTGGAGAGGGCAGAGGGCGACTGCCAGATTGGTGGCATATTGGTTCGATGGTGGCTAGAGAGGGGTGTGTTGGGAGTGAGGCACGCATTACTTATGGGCCTCATTTCCAACATGCTTCTCCCCGACTCTTTGGGCATGAGGTTCCCGTGGAACCTGCTAGAGGTGGTGTTTCAATTGGTGGAGTGTCCGACGGAGGCACCTATGATCATGATATGGGGATAGACTCTATTGGCATAGCTCTATGATGAGTTGTACGAGGTCCGCTATCGGAGGTGAAAGGGGATTGGTTGTAGCTACTTGTTGCAGTGTTGGGCTTGGCAGCACATAGCGATGGAGAGGTCGGTTGGGTTGCCATGGACGATGCGAGTAGAGATGGTAGACCGAGAGATTGGATACGAGGCACTGTGGTGGCGGTCTGAGGAGCAGGGACAGAGTCGATGGTGGGTAGGTGTCGTAGGGCACTATGTCAATGCCTTTGCTTAGCTCGCTCCAGGGGAGGTGTTCTGGCGCCCCTATCGGGACTGTCCAGCCTGGCCTGAGGCTGGAGAGTGGCTCTAGTGGGTACGGAGGGGGCGGTGGCTGATTGGGCATCACGGGACTGAGCAGGAGTTTTTCCCATATGGTCAGGTTACATGACAGTTTGGGGTGCGCCAGGGGTTGCTTGGTGAGCCCGTGGTCTATCGACACCGAGGGGATGAGAGGACTCTAGCTTGGCCAGTCATTGCACCATTGGGTGAGGATGCAGATACAGTGATTGACGTCCCAGATGTGGATGACGTCGAGGTTACCACTGAGTATGACCAGTGGTGGACTTTATGGCGATGGTGAGGCAAGGGGCCTCTAGGGGGTGCAAAGGCGGTAGCAATAGGGGGTGATGATGCAGAGGCATCAAGAGAGGGCTGGGGGGTTCCACTTGAGGATGTAGACATGGTAGAGGTGTATTATTTGGGGGGGGTTTGGGTTTCCAGACCAACCGAAGGTGCAGGACGTCCCAAAGCAGTGGGAGCCAGAGTAGGCTGCTGTCCCAGATTTGCCTATGCCTCAGGCAGTTTCAGAGGACATGGAGGTAGGGTTGCGTGTTGAGAATGCACGATTGGCAAGGCTACTTCAAAGGTGGGATGAGGAGCTGGTGGAGGCTTTGCAGGAGAGGGATCTCTTGTAGACTTAGCTAGCGGAGTGGGAGAACGCATGGGTGGCGTATCACTGGTATGAGGTGGATACTGATGTTGCACAAGAGAGGGATCTTCTATGGGCATAGTTGGCATAGTGCAACAAGAATTTGGCAATGTATCAGTAGCAGGATATGGACTTTATGTGACATTGATTAGAGCTAGAGGCAAATATTAGCCACCTCAATGGGTGGATCCCTATGTTGAGCGAATGCGGATCATCACGCCACTTAAGAGGGAGTGATACGGAGTAGTCAGCATCCTCTCGATATAGGCGACTGGATGATGGGGGCTCTAGTAGGCATGATGTGGGGGCTATCAACAGCCACCCTAAGGGGTCCTATAGGACCCACACCACGGGGGGTAGTTCCTGTCGCACCGATCCTGCGTGATCATGGTGGCCAACACCCTAGGCTTAGGGGTTTTTGAGTTTTTGGCTTTTGTTGTGGGGTTAGAGGACCAGTTCATTGTAGCCTACAGGAATTTTTGATGATATACATACATATGACTCTCTTTGTGTTTATATATACTTGTCATGATTTATTTTGTTTTTTGTTTATGCACAATTATTTATGATGATGTATGCATGTGCTATTATGAATGCAATGTTTCTAATTTATATGATGTATGCATATGGAATGAATGAAATGAGTTGTTGATAACTTGTCGATGGCACCATAGACTATACAAGATTTAATGGATTTTTGTACGGATGTGATGACTTTGTGGAATGACTTTGCATGGGATAACTTTGTGTTTGTATTTTGCATATTATCTGATGGTGATGTATGTAATGAAATGTTCCAGTTGTTTTTATTAAAATGTAGTTAAGCTTTTCTAAGATTTAGATATTTTAACTAACTAGCAAAAATTGTACATTTATCTTGCAAGACTTTTGAACAAGGTATAAATCCGACTTGAGGTTAACCAAGTTATTTCACATCCTTGTGTGTGTAATTGAGTTCATTTATGTGGTATTTGTTAGGATACCGCCAGTGCCAGATAGGCTGTCAACCAAACCTGTACTGAGGATCACCTAACTAGCTCCACTAACTCCATTGTTGTATTTAGTAAGATTAATCCATGGGACAATCTAAGGCACCATAAGCTAGCTCATCCACATGCAAACATTGGTCTGCTCACATGCAAAGCTAATGTGATAGACATATTGTCATGCGTTTAGGATACCGCCATTGCCAGGTAGGTTGTCCACCAAACCCATAATGAGGATCACCTAGATGGTTTTCGAATGCTGAGAATTCTAGGGATTCAAGTTTAGGCTTTTTATTTGCTCAATGGTTTAGGATACTTGCTCATATACATAGTGATAAAAATCATTGTTTATTTTTATTGTTTTTTTATTCTTTTTGAGCAAGGATTTTGAATAGTGGTGATAACCACTGTTATGTGATTTGGATTTTGAGCTTTGTAAGGTCGAGCTTGTAGGTTTGTGGCTTATGAATGGCCTTGGTATTTTTGGCCTTGGGGATGACTACCCATCCTATTTAGGGATGTGTAGTACGAATCCTTACGACTTGGAGAACCAAATGGGATGATGGAGATTATGAAGTAAGGGCATTGATATTTTAGGCCTTGGGGATGACTACCCATCCTGTTCAGGGACGTGTAGTATGAATCCTTACAAATTTGAGACCAAAGGTGATTGGAGATGGTCGTGATAATGGCTTGTGGGAATTTTGTTTTTGAATGGCATCGATCCTTTGAGGCCTTGGGGATGACTACCCATCCTTGGCAGGGATGTGTAGTATGAATCCTTACAACTTTGGGGACCAATGGTGATTGGGATTTTTGGTAGTGGTGAAAACCACTATTTATTAGGGGGAATTGATGGGGAAGAGCTCATCCTTTTGTCAATTCTCAGCACTCTTGAACCATTCACACAGGGGGATGAACAGAATAATCTTTCACCTATGGTACCCTAGACTGCTTTGTAGGTTTCTCTTGCATTCACACAACTTAGGAATTATTTTATGTGTTTTAACTTGTGTAGGGATGTTACGTAATGAGGCATGATCCAAGTAAAACTTTCTCGTGTAAAATATTTTTAACTTTGTATAGTTTTTGGCTAGCAATTTAAAGACAGTTGAATGATAAAAACCCTATATACATTAGGAGACAACTGACTATGCTAAAAATGGTGATGGTGTTATTCTGGATGTATGCGTTTATAAAATGGATTTGATGTGGAAAATGATGGAATTGCCAAGTAATGACAGTCTATGGTGCTTTTGACTTGTATGACCTAGCAAATATGCAATGTATGGATGTGATGCCTAATGCAACCTATATTTTTGTATTTTTATTTTTACGAGTATGCATGGAATTGAAATGCAATTTTTTTTTTGTTATTTTTGATGATTTTATTGTTTTTGTTTGTTTTGAATATTTTTTTTGACCAAGCGGTTATGGTAACCCTTGGATCTTTTGGTGTTGACCAAAGGGTTTATGGATACCTTTGGAGCATTTTTGGGGTTGACCAAGTGATTGCGGGAATCCTTGGAGCTTTTGGCTTGACCAAAGGGTTTATGGATACCTTTGGAGCATTTTTGGGGTTTGACCAAGCGATTGCGAGAATCCTTGGAGCTTTTGGGGTTTGACCAAGCGATTGCAAGAATCCTTGGAGCTTTTGGTTGGACTATGGCTCTCTAGATGTGGAATGGCCTCAAATTACTGATATTCAAGGGTTCTAGTTCCTTGATTCCTTCAAGAGAGGCGAGTCGGTATGTTCCAGGTCCTATTATACTATCAATCACATAAGGACATAACCAATTTTCCATGAACTTGTCCCTTAGATGGGACGACAAATTAGAATTCTATTGGTTCTCTTTTAAGACCAAGTCACCAACCTAAAAGTCCCTTAGGTGGACCTTCATGTTGTATGCTTTCTTAAGTCACTCTTGATAGATATGCAAATGCTCAAGAGAATTGACGCGTCGTTCATCAAGCAACATCAGTTGGTCTAACTGGGCCTACCGCACAGTGTCATCATTGATGAACTCTTGCATTGAAATGCACAGTGAAGGGATTTCCAACTCGAGAGGCATGACTACCTCGGAGTCATACACCAGAAAAAATGGAGTTGCCCCAATGGGCATCCGAATGCTAGTGCGATAAGCCCACAGGGCAAGTGGGATCTGAATGTGCCAATCCTTATGACTATCTATGACGGTCTTTTTGAGGATGGCGACTAGCATTTTTTTTGACACTTCTGCTTGCCCATTTTCCTACGGATAATAGGGTGTTGAAAAACTATGCTGAATTTTGTACTTTGTTGTCAAAGCACGCACATCTTTATTCTTGAATGACGTCCCATTATCCGAAAGGATCTTGGATGGAATACCAAAATGACATGATGTTATGTAAAATAAACTCCGCAATGCAGGTTCCAGTCATAGAGGTTAGCGAAATTACTTCCACCCACTTGGTAAAGTACTCTATGGCTATTATGATGAACATGTGATGACCCAATGATGCAGGGGAGATCTTTTCGATTATATCAAAGCCCCACTATGAAAAAGGCCAAGCTAATTGGATCGATTTCAAGGCCTAAGAAGGTACGTGTGTCAAATTGGCATGGTATTGACACTTCACGCACTTCTTTACATATGTGCAACAATATCGCTCTAAATATGGCCAATAATAGCCCATGCAAAGAATGTGCTTTATGATGGCCATACCGCTAAAGTGGCCACCACATGTACCATCGTGCACTTGGGTGATCGCCCAAGTAGACTCTTGCTAGTCCAAGCAACAGAGGAGGATTCCTTCATAGCTTCGATGATACAAAATGTCTCCTAACAAGACATGTTTTGTCGCTTTCTGTTTAAATGATATTTTTGCGGCTTGTGTCAATCCAAGTGGGAGGTTACCTAACTTGAGGTAATCCCTAATGGGTGTGTACCAATCCTACTGATTAGAAACCTTAATGGTATGAACAACCAATTCCTCTTGAAGTTCATCCCTAGCAAAAGTTGAGTAGGAAAGAACTTGTAAAAATAGTGTTGTGTCAAGTCAGACAATCATGGATTTGAGAGAACCCATCCTGAGATGGTTCAATCTAGATCAGGTGGATTCCTGGCGTTAGGTTAGAGCTTGCACGCTCCATCATGGATTACGATAGTGTTTTGACCTAAATGGTTGTCATCTCACTGGAAGGGTCTTACGGGATTAGTGACCCCAAGGAGGCCATAGTATCCGTAAAACAATTCGATGATTGAGGGAGTGCCTCGATGTCATACCATTCAAGTTGTGCTAGGAATTTTTCCACAAGGGCTTTGTAGGCCTGTAGAACTGGGCATTTACATTGGAATACCCTCTTTACTTGATTGAAAATTAACAATGAATCACCAAATATGTTTAAATGTTTAATGTTCATGGTGATTGTTGTCTGAAGACCTTTGAGCAAGGCTTCATATTCTACATTGTTGTTGGTGCACAGGAAGTCTAATTTAAATGATAGAGGCATTGGAGCCCCTTGTGGAGTGAAGAATGCAATTCCCGTGCGACCTCCTTGCTCACATTTAGAACCATCAAAGAATAGGGTCATGTCAGCTTCTGACTCAGGCTCATCAGCATCTGGTAATTCTGAAACATGGAAGACCCCATCATCAGGTAGTTCTACGATCAAAAGCTAATCGTCTTCAAGGGGAGCCTCTACCAGTTGATTGATGATGACTTGACCTTTTATGGATTTTTGTCCAATGAATTCTATGTCAAACTTCATCAACAACATGATCCATTTTTCCGTGCGACTACTATGATAAGTACGACTCATCATGTATCGCAATGGATTCTCCTTAGACACAACATACGTTGTATTGTTGAGCATGTAGTGGCGTAGCTTTTTGGTAGCAAACACCACTACCAAGCAGAGCTTTTCAACGTATGCATAGTTAAGTTCATAACTGACTAGGGTGCGGCTAAGATAGTAAGTAGCCTATTCTTTGTGTAGTTCATTTTTCTAGGATAGCATGACGCCTAGTACCACCTCAGTAGCTGAGATGTATAAGTAGAATGACACTCCTAGTCTAGGTGGTGCCAATACTGGTGGTGAAGCCAAGTATTGTTTAATTTCATCAAAGGCTGACTGGCACTCATCATCCCAGTGAAATGTTACCCCCTTGTGCAATAATTTATTCATGGGTCGACACTTGTCAGATAGTTACGCTATGAAGTGCTTGATTGACGCGACCTTTCCCTATAGACTTCTGAGTTACTTGATGGTAGTTGGGGGAAGTATTTCAAGGATTGCCTTGACTTTGTGTGGGTCTACCTCGATTCCTCGTTTGGAGACTATGTAACCCAAGATCTTTCCAGATGTGATGCCAAATACGCACTTCTTGGGGTTTAGTCTGACTTTATGTTCCATGAGGCGATCGAGGATCTTGCTTAAGTCATCGAGATGATCTAGAAACAAAAGAGATTTGGCCAACAAATCATCCATGTAATCCTCCAAATTTTTGTGCATGTAATCATGGAATATGTACGTCATGGCACGTTGGTAGGTGGCACCAACTTTTTTAAGTCCAAAAGGCATGACCTTATAGAAAAATGTCCCCCAAGGCATTGTGAACGCCGTTTTTAGTTGGTCCTCGAGATTGATACAAATTTGATTGTATCCCGAGAAACCATCCATGAGGGAAAGCATTTCATGGCCTGCTATAGCATCTACCAATGCATCAATTCTAGGTAAGGGGAAATCATCCTTAGGACTTGCTTTGTTTAGATCTCAAAAATCGGTGCATATGTGAATCCTCCCATCAAGATTTTTGATGGGCACCATGTTAGACAACCATGGTGGGTAATCCATGCAGATGACAAACTATGCATCCAATAGCTTTTGTAGCTCTTATTTGACCATTAAGGCTATTGTTGGATGCATCTTACATAGTTTTTTCTTTACTGGCTTGACTGTCGGATCAAGCGTAAGATTGTGCATGACTAGCTATGGGTCTAGCCCCGGCATGTCTTTGTAGGACCATGCAAAAACCTCCTTCTTCTCTTTGATAAGGACAATGTAGTCATCTTGCTCTTTGGGGGATAGACTTACCCCCAACTTTATGATTTGCAAATTCACTGGATCCGAGTCGATGTCTACGTCAATCATCTCCTCGATCGACATGTGGGACCCGTCCTCCAACTGGTGTGGATTTGGGATCAAGTGGATATCGTTTGCTGAATTGAGATCATCGTTCGAAACATCAGGGTCCTCATCAGCATGGAATACATATTGATTCTATCTTGGGGTGAAATGGAACATCCCACCGCAATGCCAGTACTCTGATGGGGATGGCGGTGTGTCAGCATGATCCCAGTCTATAGCATCTAGGTCTAGATGCAATGACCATGTCGGGTCGGCTAGATCATGGATGGGGGTTGTTAAGTCAATGGAGATCATGTTGATGAAATGATTATGGTCTCTATTACCATGGGTGTGACTGCTCAAACATCCTAGATGATCTTTGTTCTCTCGATATGGCTCTATGGGTACTAGCACAAATGGATCAGCCCTATGCATGGATAAAAATACAGGGTTCGCCCTAGGCATTGATGGTTTTATAGGGTCTCCAGGCAAAAGATGCTCTCTGTATACCTGGAGTGGTGGGTGCAGTAATTGCTATAACTATACCTGGTTTAAGTGCCACCTATGCCTGGGCCCTATGTGCATTTGTTTGAACATGTCATCTATGTCCAAGGGATATTGCTATTTTTGCATATGATTGAGATAAGCCATCTCAGTTTCATCTTCATAATCACTGTCAGAGATCCAAAGGCCTTCATTGGCTCCAATAGCTGTTTGCGACATATGAGGCTCATCTTGCTTGAGCAAATTAATGTGGTCCCATCAAGGTTGCTCCACTCTCTATGGGGGGACCTGATTATCTTGATGTGGCACATGCTCAATTGGAGCATCCAAAGGGAACATTGTCAGGAAGCTCTCTTGATAATCATCCATGGGATGTACTTGTAAATGATTTCTATCAGACTCGAAATGATCCCAAGGTGCTACCTCGTATTTCGACCCATCTTTTGAAGAGCCTTCTTGGTCTTGTCCATATCCTTCTTATAGGTGATTCCTCAAATTTTCTCCCTTTTTGGCCAAAGGGAAAGGGTTGTGATGGTCAACAAGGTTGGTTGTTAGCAATGGGTGATAATCCCCCAATGTATATGTTGTGTTAGGATTCGCATATGCATCTAATGCCAACCCATCCTTGTTGCCTATCCCTAAGCCTTGCATGATCTCTACCAAGATGTCTAGCGATAAGGGGTGGTTGAACCCTACTCCTGAATTGTCATATGGAATTTGATATCTTGGTTGGCAAAGAACACGCACTCCTTGCTCATGCCTGCCCAACCCATATCCGTGCCAATTACATTGGCCAAGATATCTCAATGCAAAGTCTGGGTTGGACAAATAGTTGACTTCCTCTACAAAGGGCTCTTCATCTTCGTCTTCTTGCATATAAGTTTCAACACCATTATCCAGGCCCCCATAAATAAAGTTTGTCTGATTGGTTGGGTAGCCTAGAGGAACCACAGAGCCGATGGGGAGTCGAGGTCTCCCCATGTCCTGCATGGACTCAAGTGTGGGTGTTGCTACAATATTTCACACTAGATACTCCATCAGGCCTGTGTTGGCCATCTCAATGGTGATCGTTGATGGTTGAGGGGGAGCGAATGGGAGTCCTTCCTGAGTCCACTCCATGTGGGATGAACTAGGCATCTCGACTTCCATTTGGCTAGGCATCTCTTTGATAGATATGGTTGAGACTAGGGGTGGTTCCTCTTCTAGGGTTTTCTTTCTCTTGTCCTTTGGTGTGGCCACTATAGGTGGCATAGTTTTTGAAGGACCAGATGAGGAAGATGGAACCTTCTGGGGATTTGACGGACTTGTCAACGAGGAAACCTATGAAATCAAACCTTGTTTAGATGGATTCAACTAAAAATCCAAATGCATTGATGGAAGGGTCGACTGCGGCATTAGCTGCACCGTATTATAGTATTTGAAGGGCTCTAAGTCTATCGGGACTACGTGCACCTATCCTTCAAAAGTATACTTTAGGAACTGATGAGTTATTGAAGGGACACACTTCATGTCCTTGATCCAAGGCCGTCCCAGTAAGATATTATAGGCCATATCACCTTCCAAGATGTGGCACAATGTATGAATAGTATTTTGTCCCACTTGGATGGGTAGGACAATTGTGCCAACCGTCGAGCATATCACATCATTGAACACTCAAAGAGTATAGATGGATGTCACGATGTGAGATGCCGACAACTTTAGATGTTTCAATGTTGCGGTTGTAATGATGTTACTAGATGAGCCAGTGTCCACCAACACCCTCTTATACGGAATCCTGTTGACCTACGCAATGATGTGCAGGGGTGGATCCGCCACATCACCAGCCACTAATTTCAATTCATCTTCTCTAAAGGTGATAACTGGTTCTATACATTTTTTTACATGTCCCACAAAGTTGTTGAAATAGTTTGCTTTGTGGGGCTGCAACTTGATGGCTTTTAATATCTCCATTAGAGCCTCCTGATGGGGTGCTGATTGTTGAATGAGCTTGTATATGGAGAGCCTACCTGACGTGGTCCTTATACTTTGGGTAATTCTAGTTCGAATTATGGCCACGAGTCTAGGTGGGGGAGGTTGCGTAGGGTGTTTTTGAGGTTGTGACATCAATGGAACCTCTCTTGTGGCCATCGTAGGAGCAGCTCCTGGATACCTCTTGTTCCTAGTCACTATGCTTATCATCCCTACATACCCCTACATAGGGCAATTATTTTGCACCTCATTGACTTGAAGGGGTTTTTCCTGCGCATCATGGGTAGGCAAGGGGTCTCTAAAGACTCCCATATCTTGGTTGTTTGGCGCTACGGGGTTGTCCACCGCCAATTTTTGGTTGTTGATTAGGTCTTGCACCAAGCCTTTAAACTTCTAACATGCATTAATATCATGTCCCTTCGAACTATGGAACATACAATACAAGTCCTCCTAGTACCCCTTAGGCTTTGGTACATTGGGGTCTATGGTTTGAATCTCTGGCAAGTTGATCAAGTTCACCACTGACAAGCGGTCAAATAGGGAGTCCCTAGACTATGTAAGGTGTAAATTGTCGCCTAGGGTGACGCTACTGATTTTGTTCCTACCTCTAATTTTCTCTATCATAATTGTTAGGAGGCACCGCTTGATAGTTAGCCTTTTGAGGTTGTGTTGCTTGTGCAAGCTTAGGGATGTTTATAGCAACCTGATTGACCGCAGTGGGTTTCTGTTGTGTGGTCCCTATTTTGGTGTTTTTAAGCCATTCTTTCTTATTTGGCTTGGTAATCTCGCCATCCTGTATCTTGATCTCCTCAATGATTTTTGTTTGCGCCAGAGCTTCCTCAAGAGTGGTATATTGCTGTAGCTACAATAGCACAAAGATCGATATCAAATAGCTCTTTGAGAACATTTGGGTCAGGTCTGACATGGGAGGGAGATAGGGCAACTTTAAAAGCAACGTCCTCCACCGATTCCCATATGGCACCATGGTTTCTTCCTCATACTGCCTGAGGCTAGCTAGGTCGCTTAGTGATGTCTTTTTATTGGTGTTGAAGGTGAAGCATTCAAGGAACGCGTACACTAGCTGATCCAAGTTACTGATGCTATGTTTTGGCAACTAAGTGAACCAATCCGAGGCAAGGCTTGCAAATGTGGTTATAAATGTTCTTAGCAACAAAGCATCGTTATCCTGAATGCCAAAGCACTGACTTAGGAACCTAGTCATGTGCTCTTGGGCATCTTCCTCCACTCTAAATAGTGCCAACTAGGGTAGTTTAAAGTGTTCAGGGTATGGAGGTGCTGGCACGGACGGATGCACTGGATGACTACAAATTTATCATAAAGTTGGCTTTTGGGGCCCATAAGTCTTGGTCTCCACAGACTCTAAGTGCTCTAGCAGCACTTTATATGCATTGAAAGATTTAATTTATTCCTCCTTAGTTTTCTCCCATTGTGGGTTGCGGGGAACTTGAGGCCTATGGAGGGGTGGCTGGATAACACCCCCTCTGCCTTGGTAGGGCATTTCAGCCATCTCTTCTTCTAGTTCATACTCCTCATAGGCTTCTTGAGGAGTGCCTAGCTAAGACCTATAAACATGGGTGGGTGCCTGTGGAGGGTGCCCATCATTGTTTCTGGGAGTGGCCTCCCACTCAGGTCTAGGAGGTCTTGGAGGCAATACTTGATAAGGTCGTGTAGACCTGTCTCGTACCAAGGGGTTGTGCCTCTCATACACTTCTACTTTATGCACGCGAGGGGTTGGGACATGTTAGTCAAAAAGCTATAGAAAAATAGTTTATGCACCTTTTTGCATATTTTCCAAGAAGACCGAAGTGGCCCACATGCTAAAGATCAAAGAAAAAGCAAAATACCGCAAGGAGGTAAAAGTGTCGCGATATCGCGACATGTTGCATTTTCGCGGCTAAGAGCAACAAAAGGAAGCAAGGTGGAAAAAGTGTTCGGATATCATGACATGTTGCTGTGTCATGGCCAAAAGAGACAAAGCATCGCGATATCGTGACATGTTTCTTTGTCGCGACCAAAAGAGCAAAAGTGTCGCGATATCATGACATGTTGCATTGTTGCGGCCAAATGAGAAAAAGTGTCGTGATATCGCAACATGTTGCTTAGTCGCGGTTCAAAGCAAAGAGAAATAGTGCTTAGTTGCGGTTCAAAGCAAAGAGAAATAGACAAGAGGAAAAAGTGTCGCGATATCATGACATGTCTCAGTTTCGCGGCTAAAGAGCAAGAGTAAGAGCCAAGAGGGAAAATTGTCACGATATCACGACATGTTGCTTTTTTGCGGTCCAAAGCAAAGAGAAAGAGCCAAGAGGAAAAATTTTCGTGATATCGCGACATGTCTCATTTTCATGGTTCATAGCGAGGAGAAAGAGCAAAGGGCAAAAAGTGTCGCGATATCACGACATGTCTCATTTTTATGGTTCATAGCGAGGAAAAAGAACAAAGGGCAAAAAGTGTTGTGATATCGCGACATGTTGTATTTTCATGGCTAAGAGCAACAAAAAGGAGAAAGGAGAAAAAGTGTCATGATATCGTGACATGTTTCATTTTTGTGGCTAAGAGCAACAAAAGGGAGCAAAAGGCAAAAGTGTCACTATTTTGCGACATGTCGCATTTTCACGATGCAAGAAGAAGAATCAAGCTGAAGACATAGAAATGTCGCGATTTCGCGACATGTCTCATTTTTGTAGCAGGAGGCAGCAGAAGAGCAAAGCAAGAGACAAATGTCACGATTTCGTGACATGTCTCATTTTCATGACGGGAGGAAGCTAAAGAGCAAAGCAAGAGACAAATGTCAGGATTTCGTGACATGTCTCATTTTCATGACGGGAGGAAGCTGAAGAGCAAAGTAAGAGACAAATGTCATGATTTCACATGTCTCATTTTTACGGCTGGAAGTGGCAAAAGAGCAAAGCAAGAGACAAATGTCACGATTTTGCAACATGTCTCATTTTTGTGGCTGGAAGCGACAGAAAAGTAGAGCAAGGAAAGAATGTTGTGATTTCGTGACATGTCTCATTTTCGCAGTGGGAGGCAGTTGAAGAGCAAAGCAAGAGACAAATGTCGCAATTTCATGACATGTCTCATTTTCACAGCTGGAAGCTGTAGAAGAGTAAAGGAAGAGAAAAATGTCACGATTTCACGACATGTCTCATTTTCACGACTGGAAGTGGCATAAAAGTAGAGCAAGGAAATAATGTCACGATTTCATGACATGTCTCATTTTTGCGACGGGAGGCAGTAAAAGAGCAAAGTAAGAGACGAATGTTGTGATTTCGCAACATGTCCCATTTTCACGACTGGAAGTGGCAGAAGAGCCAAGCAAGGAAAGAATGTCATGATTTCATGACATGTCTCATGTTTGTAGCAAAAGGTAGCAAAGGAGAAATGGAAGAGACGAATGTCACAAATTCGTGACACGCCAGCTGTAAAGGAATAAAGTATATTTTTGGCAACTGGAGACGAGCACTGACATCAGGTGTCGATTTTTGAAGAATGGTCTATTTATTATAACCTGGTAGGTCTACTGTATGATTGCCAATCTATCCAATCTATGGGAAATCCATTGTGTATTGTTAGAAACTACAGATGATTGCTTGTAAAATAAGTAAGATGTACTTAGGAAGATACTCTTTTAGGGTATATATAGGGGTGAGCGACTCCAAAAAAATGGTCAGATCTTGGATGTTTACAAGACTGTGTGTACATACTTTGAATATAAGCAATAAAATCACATCTCCCATTGGCTTTTGGTTCATATCGTGCAAGTGTATGTATTAATGTTCTTTATTTCTGCTCACAATATTGAATTGTAGATTGAGTCTATTCTTGTATCTAAAATTTTGCAATACATAAATCATATTGCTGGAATAAGAATCTAATATATACGCATGCTAAATGAAACATCAAAAATCATATCTGGAATTATATAATTTTTGCTTTGGAATGTGTTTTTAAATGCTTTGGATAGAAGTAAGTAAATCTGTCTTTGATGTTGTCTAACCTGCACCATATAAAATTTCTAGCTTAGGCTATATTTCCCTTATCTCTTGTTTCCCATTTTCTCTAAAAAACTTCAAAGGAACCAGCCTTCTCTGGAGACTAGACAGATGATCTCAAGCAAGATCTGTCTATTCAATGTTGGCAAAGTCTAAGGCGCATCACTATTAACCGAAGGTAGATTTTGTTCCAACAGTTTTTGGCACGCCCGGTGGGACTAGCAATCCCATAGTATTGTATAATTTTTGGTGTTTTACCTTCAGAGCCTTTTGTTTGCAAAATCTCAAGAAAAAAATCACTTGGCAACTCCATTGCATTTAGACCATAAAAGAAAGACCTTTTCTAGAAGCCTTCTGGTTATATAGCCATATGATAACTAGATCCCAAACTAGAAACTCTGAATAACCTATCGAGTTTTTTGAACTACATCTCGGAAGCCTAAAAGCACACCCTGTGCTAGCTACAAGATCAAATCTGCCCGACACCATTAGCACCTCTTTACAACCCGTTGTAGGAGCATATGCAAGCAATCCCATAGCGGTTGTAACTCCTTTAGTAGTCATGGTAGCCACCCCTGCCCCAACACATCTTGTATGGAATCAAACTGGCCCTTTGAACTTGGGAACACACCACCAAATTCCATAAGCTATGCTAAAAGCTTTATCGACATTTGACGGAATAGGAAAAATAGTAGATGAGCACTGTTTGGATGTATCAGAGCTAGCATCTATTTACATCACTGAGGAAGATGTAATGGTCAGATTGTTGATCATATCTTTGAAAGGAAAGATGCTCTATTGGTACAAAGTGCTTCCCACTGGATCCATTACTGAACTTGTCGGCCATTTGGTCGATGAATTCAATATACATGCAAATCCTTTCACATTGCTGAATCAATTCATTTTCATTAAGAGGCATCCATAAGAATAAATCCAAGATTTCAACATCAGGTTTACTAGGACTCGTAATAGAGTATTGCAAGGCCTAAAGCCCATGGAATAACAAGCTATATGCTATTATCTAAGGGCTTTTGATTCAAAACTTAGTATGATAATAAGGCAATCCTGTGTAACCACTTTTCCTGGGATCTATGTAGAGGCAGCAAAGGGCGAAGCTGATCTCATCGCTACAAAAATATAACCATCAAAAATTCTATTGCCTATTTTACTAGAGCTTTCCCAAGCATAAATTTCTAAACTTCATGTACTCCCATCAAAGCATGCTCTCCCATATAGAGCTACACTTCCTACATTCCCTGCATTACTAGTCACACCCCTTGCATCAGCTCCCCCCAATGATCAATACATGACCATAATTGATACAATGAATACATTGTCAACTGAAATGGCATCCATGAAAAATAGAGAGGCTGAACAGAATATCCAAGCAAGAAGATTTCCACATATACAAAAGGAAGGTGCTTCGAAAAGCAATAGGGGACAAGAGAGACCGAGCACGGTATATACAAATGAGACAATGGAGGCCAAGGAGCCTCCCACTGATTCTAAATTTTGGTGTACTACATGTAATTATCCACATGGGGAAAGTTCATGTATGATACACTAGCATTATATACAAAGTATAGCAGTTGAAAAGAGTAGAGAAAGAATGAAAGGCCATATAAATATAATTAGAGAGAAGGACCACAACTTCATGATGCCTACAGTAGAACAGGTTTTAGTTTTGACAAGATCAGGTAAGAAACCACTGCAAGTAGACCCTAAAGAGCTTCAACCATTAAATGTTTCCCCTGCAAGGAAGTTCCCAAAGAAACTCCTAAGGGAAGTCTCCCCTAGGAAATAAAATATCAGTTTCCAACCAAAATTCAAGGGCAAGAAACACACAAAAAAAAATTTCCTCAGGGGGAAAATGAAACCCAAGAACAGCTTAGGGAAAGGTTGAGATTCCCCTCACTGACAAAAAGGCAAAGAACTGAAGCTACCCAGGGATACAAAAATAAATATGAAACTTTTTCCAAAGAAAGAGAAAGAATAGTTGATTCACCTACAATCAGTATAGTAGAGGAAATTAAAAATACTCCTTCTAAGGCAAGTATGTATGATGCTCTTCAAATCCCAGGTCAAATCGATCTCCTATAGGAATCCCTAAGAACAGTGGAAAATGGAGATGGGACTGCATCATCTTCAAAAATGGTTCTAACGAACTTGATGTCTGACATTGGTAAGAACAGGCCACCACCCTTCTATTTGTCCCTTCAAATGGAAGGATGGGTTGTCCACAACTGCATGATAAATTCAGGCGCTGCTACCACTATGATACCTAAAGTAGTATGTGATATTATGGGAATGGAGTACACTAGGAGTAGCGTAGGCATCCTACAGTTAGATGGTACTCCAGTAAAAATTGTAGGAATGATAAAGGATATTCCCATACGGCTGCATAATTTGCCTCAGATGACAGTCATACAAGAGGTAGTAGTCGTAGACTTGGAGCCCTATTTTGGTATGTGTCTATCCAGAGAGTTCACAACAAAGATAGGAGGATACTTATCCTTAGATTATTCTCATTTGGAGATACCTTTCAAAGGTAGAAGGGTCAAGATTTTTAATGAGAAACCATCGACATTTCATGTAGAAAGGATTGGTGAAACTGATCGTGTAAATATGATGACTGAAGAAACAATAGAAGCAGACCTAATGGAAGAAACATTAGAAGAGCTCCAAGCTGAGGACAAGTTTTCTCTACAGAACTTTAATGCCATGATAGAAACAGAAATAGGAAACTATTCTATTGAGAAACCAAAAATAAAATTGGTATCCTCCCTAGAAGAGGATGGTTCTGTGAATCATTTGTGAAAGATTTTCTTTGATGGGTCTAGGTGCAAGAATGGAGCTGGTGTTAGAATAGTTTTGATTTCTCCCATTGGAGAGGAAAAGGTTTTCTCTTACAGGTTGACTTGGAGTTGCTCCAAAAACACAGCAGAATATGAGGCCCTATGCTTAGGGTTAAGAAAGGCTGAGAAATTGAGAATCAAACAGTTACTCATCTATGGAGATTCAGAACTTATTGTGAATCAAGTCACCAAAAAAGGTATAAGTAAACAGGATTATTTGAAGGCTTACAGGAACAAAGTGTGGGATCTCTTAGAGGCCTTTGAGGCCCTAAATATAAAGTTTATCCCTAGAGAATAGAATACCCACACAGATTTTTTAGCTTTAGTGGGAGCTAATTTTTGTCCTGTAAGTAATGTTATTTAGAAGTCTAAAACTGTTAGACTTATATACAGGCCTTCAGTGCCTGATAAAAATATTTTCTGACAAGTTTTTGAAAATGATGAACAGTACTGGATTTCTTAATCCTTGAAATGAATTGCTCAGCCAGTCGGGATCTGCAGGATGAAGAGGAAGGGAACCAGATCAGAGAAGTGCGTAAAAAAGGAGCTAAGCCTTTTAGGCAAAAGCAAAAAAGGAATTATATGTATAGTATAATATAAGCATATTCAGACAATATTTGTAAATATTACCATTTTTTCGGCCTTAACACAAAAAAATATTTTCAATCGCAGCCAATCAGAAGTCGACATTTTTTTTGAATAGAGATACTAAGGTATAAAGGGAGTTTTGGTGAGGTAATGTTCACGTTTGATCTAAGTGCATTTTTCTATGTTCTTTGTCTTTCTCAGAAAGATTCTTTTTACAACTGCATTGTTGACTCCGATACTCAATGGATAAAGGCCTAGTTCAAAATTTTTGCAAGCAAAAAATCCCCCGAAATGTGCCAAGAATGTTAGTCAAAAAGTGACTAATTACAGAAAAATAGCTGATGCACCTTTTTGCATATTTTCCAAGAAGATCGAAGTGGCCCACATGCTAAAGATCAAATAAAAAGCAAAATACCGCAAGGAGGTAAAAGTGTCGCGATATCGCGACATGTTGCATTTTTGCGGCTAGGAGCAACAAAAGGAAGCAAGGTGGCAAAAGTGTCGTGATATTGCGACATGTTGCTGTGTCACAGCCAAAAGAGAAAAAGCATTGCGATATCGCGACATGTTGCTTTGTCGCGGCCAAAAGGGCAAAAGTGTCGCAATATCACGACATGTTGCATTGTCGTAGCCAAATGAGAAAAAGTGTTGCGATATCGCGACATGTTGCTTAGTCGTGGTCCAAAGAAAAGAGAAAGAGCCAAGAGGAAAAAGTGTTGCGATATTGCGACATGTCTCAGTTTTGCGGCTAAAGAGCAAGAGTAAGAGACAAGAGGGAAAAGTGTCATGATATCACGACATGTTGCTTTTTTGCGGTCCAAAGCAAATAGAAAGAGCCAAGAGGAAAAAGTGTCACGATATCGCGACATGTCTCATTTTCATGGTTCATAGCGAGGAGAAAGAGCAAAGGGCAAAAAGTGTCATGATATCGCGACATGTCTCATTTTTGTGGTTCATAGCGAGGAGAAAGAGCAAAGGGAAAAAAATTTCATGATATCACGACATGTATTTTCGTGGCTAAGAGCAACAAAAAGGAGAAAGGAGAAAAAGTGTCATGATATCGTGACATGTTTCATTTTCACGGCTAAGAGCAACAAAAGGGAGTAAAAGGCAGAAGTGTCATGATTTCACGACATGTTGCATTTTCATGATGCAAGAAGAAGAATCAAGCTGAAGACATAGGAATGTCACAATTTCGTGACATGTCTCATTTTCGTAGCAGGAGGCAGCTGAAGAGCAAAGCAAGAGACAAATGTTGCGATTTTGCGACATGTCTCATTTTCATGGTGGGAGGTAGCTGAAGAGCAAAGCAAGAGACAAATGTCGTGATTTCACGACGTCTCATTTTCATGACTGGAAGCGGCAGAAGAGCAAAGCAAGAGACAAATGTCATGATTTCGTGACATGTCTCATTTTCACGGTTGGAAGCGACAGAAAAGCAAAGCAAGGAAAGAATGTCGCAATTTTGTGACATGTCTCATTTTTGCGGTGGGAGGCAATTGAAGAGCAAAGCAAGAGACAAATGTCATGATTTCATGACATGTCTCATTTTCACGGCTGGAAGCGGTAGAAGAGCAAAGCAAGAGACAAATGTCACGATTTTGTGACATGTCTCATTTTTGCGGCTAGAAGCAACAGAAAAGCAGAGCAAGGAAATAATGTTGCGATTTCACGACATGTCTCATTTTTGTGGCGAGAGGTAGCAAAAGAGCAAAGTAAGAGACGAATGTTGCAATTTTGCAACATGTCCCATTTTCATGGCTGGAAGCGGTAGAAGAGCCAAGCAAGGAAAAAATGTCACAATTTTGACATGTCTCATTTTCATGGTGAGAGGCAGCAAAGGAGCAAAGGAAGAGATGAGTTTTGTGATATCGCGACATGTTGCTTAGTCACGGTCCAAAGCAAAGAGAAATAGCCAAGAGGAAAAAGTGTCGCGATATCACGACATGTCTCAGTTTCGCAGCTAAAGAGCAAAAGTAAGAGCCAAGAGGGAAAAGTGTCGCAATATCACGACATGTTGCTTTTTCGTGGTCCAAAGCAAAGAGAAAGAGCCAAGAGGAAAAAGTGTCATGATATCGTGACATGTCTCATTTTCATGGTTCATAGTGAGGAGAAAGAGCAAAGGGCAAAAAGTGTCGTGATATCACGACATGTCTCATTTTCGTGGTTCATAGCGAGGAGAAAGAGCAAAGGGCAAAAAGTGTCGTGATATCGTGACATGTTGTATTTTCACGGCTAAGAGCAACAAAAAGGAGAAAGGAGAAAAAGTGTCACGATATCGCGACATGTTTCATTTTCACGGCTAAGAGCAACAAAAGGGAGCAAAAGGCAGAAGTGTCACGATTTTGTGACATGTCGCATTTTCACGATGCAAGAAGAAGAATCAAGCTGAAGACATAGAAATGTCACGATTTCGTGACATGTCTCATTTTCACAGCAAGAGGCAGCTAAAGAGCAAAGCAAGAGACAAATTTCATGATTTCATGACATGTCTCATTTTCACGGTGGGAGGCAGCTGAAGAGCAAAGCAAGAGAAAAATTTCATGATTTCACATGTCTCATTTTTGTGGCTGGAAGTGGCAGAAGAGCAAAGCAAGAGACAAATGTCATGATTTTGTGACATGTCTCATTTTCATGGCTGGAAGTGATAGAAAAGTAGAGCAAGGAAATAATGTCGTGATTTCGTGACATGTCTCATTTTTGTGGTGGGAGGCAGCTGAAGAGCAAAGCAAGAGACAAATGTCATGATTTCATGACATGTCTCATTTTCACAGCTGGAAGTGACAGAAGAGCAAAGCAAGAGACAAATGTCACAATTTCACATGTCTCATTTTTGCAGCTAGAAGCGACAAAAAATTAGAGCAAGGAAAGAATGTCGTGATTTCATGACATGTCTCATTTTCATGACGAGAGGCAGCAAAAGAGAAAAGTAAGAGATGAATGTCATGATTTCGTGACATGTCCCATTTTTGTGGCTGGAAGCAGTAGAAGAGCCAAGCAAGGAAAGAATGTCATGATTTCATGACATGTCTCATGTTTGTGGCAAAAGGTAGCAAAGGAGCAAGGGAAGAGACGAATGTCATGATTTCGTGACACGCCAGCTATAAAGGAATAAAGTATATTTTTGGCAACTGGAGATGAGCACTGACATCAGGTGCCAATTTTTGAAGAATGGTCTATTGATTATAACTCGGCGGGTCCACTGGATGATTGCCAATCTATCCAATCTATGGGAAATCCATTGTGTATTGTTAGAAACTATAGATGATTGCTTGTAAAATAAGTAAGATGTACTTAGGAAGATACTATTTTAGGGTATATATAGGGGTGAGCGACTCCAGAAAAAGGGTCGGCTCTTGGACGTTTACAATACTGTGTGTACGTACTTCGAATACAAGCAATAAAATCACATCTCCCATTGGATTTTGGTTCATATCGTGCAAGTGTATGTATTAATGTTCTTTATTTCTGCTCACAATATTGAATTGTAGATTGAGTCTGTTCTTGTATCTGAACTTTCGCAATACATAAATCATATTGCTGGAATAAGAATCTAATATATACGCATGCTAAATGAAACATCAGAAATCATATATGGAATTATATAATTTTTGCTTTGGAATGTGTTTTTAAATGCTTTGGATAGAAGTAAGTAAATTTGTATTTGATGTTGTCTAACCTGCACCATATAAAATTTCTATCTTAGGCTATATTTCCCTTATCTCTTGTTTCCACTTTTCTCTAAAAAACTTCAAATGAACCAGCCTTCTCTGAAGACTAGACAGATGATCTCAAGTAAGATCTATCTATTCAATGTTGGCAAAGTTTAAGGCGCATTACTATTAACCGAAGGCAGATTTTGTTCCAACAGGACCTTCTCAGGCACATTGTTATGAAGCAATTAGGCTGTCTGACACTGAATGCGCTCTTTGTTAAGACGATACAAATGCTCTAACTGTTGTTGATCTTGCCTGAGCTACGTGATTTGCGCTTGGAGGGTGGCATGTCTAGCAAATGCCAAGTCAATTTTTTCCACCGTCTCGAGTTTAGGAAGCCTAGATGCCTCTCCTACATGTCTATCTCGGTCATGGTGATCCGAGACCCCTATGGGTTGCTTTCCTCTATCGAGGTTAGATGCATTCAACCGAGGCTCTAGCCTTAATGGATGATCTTGATACATAGCAGGTGCAAAGGTGCATCATGCCCGTGCTGTGTACTGCTCTTGAGGAACGTAGTGTTCTTTCTCATACTGCCCTTCATATGCATGAAAGGTGCGGGCAGAATTGTCTTGCCTTGTCTAGAGAGCTTTGTGCTCTGGATTTGGTCTAGTGTTTCTAATAGTAATACGGAGTAGAGGAGGGATGATGAAATCCTATGGCCCCTCATTATGGACCCTATGTTGCTTTAGCACTTCATCACTAGGCCACTCATAATGAGCACCTAAGGGAGGCCTCCTATCTATGTTGAGTGCTATGTGTAGGTTCTCCTCTTGAAAGGATCTATGCTAAGTGGGGGTACCTCTCAAAGAGGTGCCTCTATAGTCCTATTTTGTGATGGCATGATGTGGACTATCTTGTGTGTTAGGCCACCAAGACGGGATGACCAAGTCCTCAGGACTATATCGGAGGTGACTTGCCCCCCTTTGTACACTTTCTACAGCACTTGCCTATGATTGGGCTTGGCTACGAGTGTACACCATGGTGATGCTTACCTAAAGATGCATAGATTTTTATCTTCTTTTAGAATTTCTTATGCTACACTAAACATAAAGGAAACACACAATCAAAGCAATGGTTATCTTGTTTATAGATTAAAAGTGTGCCCTAAACCTGGTTTAGTGTGTTTTGATGTTTGTTTGAAAGCTTTTGTAAAGAACATTTAAATGCAATATGATGGCTCTTGTGACTCCCAAAAATGGTCGCCCCTTCGATATACCATTTCCAGGCCGATATACCAACCTCTCTATATACCTGCCCTTATGTGAGGGAAACTATTGGTACATGAGAGCAGATGGTACGTGGAACGTAGGTGATATGGAAGGGGAATCACTCTATTTATGACACTTACCATATAAGACTTATCGTCATGCTTTGGGAATCACCCCAGCTACACTTGGTCAGCTTTCATCAAGATTTACGTCTAGCAATAGTCACGATTGGGGTTATGTATGTAGTATCTCAAGCCAAGGTGATGATAAAATCCATCGTTGGTCTTGCTCAAGGGTTGGGGTTTTACGACCAACTCCTTGTTGTTTCAAATTACCATGTGGTGTGTGGGGTTATTTTTAAGTTGCATAAATGAAGCAAACAAGCATTCAAACTCTCCTATGCAAGAAAATAACCAGAGAACAGAAACCAAAGAATTGACAGAAGGTGTTTAGGACCTCTACCTCTTCTCTGCCCAAATTGGATGTCTCTAAATTTCTGCCCTGAAATTATACAGAGAGATATTCTTCTTGGGGTGAGATGAATAAAATATTTGTATTCATTCTAGGGTAGGACGAATTCCTATTCATCCCTGGATAAGACGAATTCCAGCTCTGTACTCGTCATAGACTGAAATGAACAGCAGTCCAGTGTTTGAAAACTTGGTACCTGTAAGCAAAAACAAGAAACTTTGATCAGAAAGTTAATCTTAAAAATCAAGGGACAGAGGTCCCACTGTTATTGCCACTGAAATCACAATGATACATAAACAATAAGTAAAATGCCAAGTACGATGCGTATAAAACCAAACTTGACGCTAAAAGCCTATATATTGAAAAATGCATGAAAGGGAAGAGCATAAATGAATCGACACAAGATAAAAGCAATATGGAATAGGGTGCTCTTTATTGATATGCTTTTAAAGTTGTGTTACAATATGTCTCCTTCCCTTTTATGGGATAGGAGCGTTAAATATGTTTCTTATCACACCCATGGATAGCAATCCTTCTTTTGCATGCCCACATGTAAAATGGGTGGACCAAAATGTCGCTGCAACTTATGTATATGAATTTTGACCCCTTACTGCTCCTTTGATTTCGAAGACCTGCATTCAAGGAAACAAAAAAGATCAGTAGCACCTGCAGATAGAATAGAACATGTGTTTCCCAAGGCCTATTGTTAGTGTATGCATGAAAATATTAAAACGATGACCAAATAACCTCAGAATGACCTAAAAATTTTATAGAAGCAATAAAACCTTATCAGGAAGCCACTGTGAAAGGAACAGTCAGGAAATTCCTCATATATTTGTATTTGCTCTGGGGCAGGACGAATAAACCTATAATAAATTATCAGAAAGTACCCTCTTCAATGTCCTATCTAGGAAGCTCCAAATGACCTGCAAAGTTGGGGTTAGCTAATTGGGGTTGTTTTGGGAAGACCCAGAAGGTCAGATTTCCCCAATTTGGCCTCTATCACCCAAATTTTGATGATGCCATCTACAAGTTAGTAAAGGCAAGAAATGATAAAAACATGGTAAAAAATGCTCAGAATGAAGAGAAATTTATACTACAGCCTATTTAAATAACCTAGAATAATATGCAAAAGGAAAATAAGAGAAATCTATCATAGAATTATAATCACTCCAGGGTGGGGCGATTAGGGTTGTGACAGCTTGGGGGGGCTCGGGGGCAGGACACCCCCCAAGATGTCACAACCCTAATCGCTCTGGGATGGTGCAATTATGGCTATGACAGCTTAGGGGGCACCTAGGGGTAGGATGCCCACCATTTGGGACTCTTTTTTTGCACCAATCCACTTAGGATGGATCCAAAACTTCTTATGGTGTGTTGTCGAAAAATTTTGTGGAATATTGTGGCAAAATGTTTAGATTTGGGTCTAGAATGCACCTCCAATAATCACCCAATAACCTCCATCCAAAAGAGATATCAAGGATGTGAAAGCACAAAAAATGGGTGAGGATATATTTTAGCAGCACTTCGTTGCTCCAAAATCTCCTCTCTGTATCTCTTTTTGGGTGAGAAGACTCACCAATTTATAGACCTAGGGTCTCTTTGTTTGAATGTGCATGCGAGGGCACCACTTGAGTTGATTGTCCTATTTTGAGAGAAAATATTATTCCATGATTTAGATTCTCCTTACATGAGGTCTCTAAAATAAATACATGCATGACTGGAGTCTCTCTTCTTGATTTGAAGTCATTCCTCGCAATTGCATGGCTTGAAGCTGCAGTTAACTGGCGGACTTGTCGAGGTTTGAATTTTTGCCAGTCAAACCTTCTATTCTCCTCACCCTAGGGTGAATGCTGATAATAATCCCTAGGTGGGATGAATACCAGTTTGTAATCGTCCCAAGGTGGGACAAGTAGGGAGCAAAGTGCCAAAAGGTGCCAAATTGACTCTTGACCTTCCAAACTGTTGTTGGGAGTGGTTAGGACCACTTTTTAACCTTTGGGGGCTGCCCTGGGGGTTGTGTGTGTCAATGTGATCGATGCTTGTTGTCACATAATCAGATTGGTGTTGTTTTGGTGTCTACAACTTGGTCTTATATTATGTGTATACGACTCTCATACAATGTCTCATTGTTGTTAAGTGAGTCCCAATTGCATTTATTTTGAATATCTTAACCCTGTACCCCTTTCTACCCTTTGTATTTCTTACTTTTGTCTTGACACCCCATTTCATTTAGTTAATTTTACAAGGATTTAGCCTTTACAAAAGGATGAATTAAAATAACCTTTGATTCTTCTAATCTTGGCCAAGATCCAAGGCTCATCCCATCCACATAGGAATATTTTATATCGAGAATAATCACCTGATTCAGTAGTATCCTAGTGAAATTCTACTCTACTAGGTCAAAATTTCAATCACCTTATGACTCTACTAATTCAAAAATAAGATATGGGAACTTTTCTTATAGAAATAATTTAAAATTACATAATAAGTAGACTAGATACCAAGATTACTCATTGTATATTAGTAAAAATAACGATTCTACAAACATCATAACACATTTTACTCATATCCATGGTTCAACATATTTTTATGGCTTGGAATAGTGTTAGATCCCTTATCCTTGAAGATATTCACGAAAATTTCCAAGCTACATTGAAGGTTTTACCATATTATGACAGTATTGGGAAAAGGACTTATGAGCACTAGAAATATATTGTTGTTTTGGACACCATTTATAATATTTATTTTGAATATGTAATGGTGAGACTTCTTGCTTGATATTTCTAAGGGAAAGTGCTAAAATGGTATAGTTTTTTTGAGTACAAGAGAAACAAGTCTTTGGATAACCTAGCTATACCTCTCATACCAAATTTTGATGATCTAGTATACCCCTTCTTATAGCTCACTCAATTTTCTTTTATTCAAAATGATCCTCATGAGAGAATTACTAATTTAAATATGTAGTTTATAATAACCTAGAAATGTATCCCTCAATAAATATGGTTGTCCTAATACCAAGCCTAAATTTATTATCTTTAAGATCTTATCCTAGACCTAAGCCTTCTAATATAGGAGTTTAATGAAACAATATTATCATAAATTTTGCAAGTGGTCATCATAGCAGAGAATATGTTCATCTTAGTGGGACAACTACCTCCTAGAACCACCATGTTAGATATTGTTAGATCAACTAGATAAACTCACAAGTTCCTTTTCAATTTCTACCTTTCCCACCATTGAACATGTTTCTCAAACCATATTCTTAATATCTCTATTCAACAAGGTATGAACTTACAATTACCACCACAAAATATCAAACAATACAAGAGTTAAAAGTTGTGATTTAACACTTAACCATTGAGTTCAATATTGTGGAATAATAGAATGTTGAAGCACAATTTGAGGCATAGGATCAAAATGAATCTTCCCCAAGAAAGCAAGTGATACACATTTGTGAAGTTAATGGAGAACCTTGTTGTATTGCTATAAATCAATAACAAAGAAAACTTCCTACTCTAGTTGATCTTGAGTGTCCAATATTTGAGAGTCAGCACAATGGTAACACTAATGAAAGTTGTCAACCTAACTCTTGCCCAATGATAGCACAAGAGTTAGGTGATTTTATAGCTTTTGCAATAGATTTAGAAGTGTTATCCATAATTTTTCCAACCAACTTAGTTGTAGGATTTGGGTATATTTCTTTGCCAACACATAATCAAATGACCAAAAATCTAGAGAAGATGAGACAAAGAATAGAGCAAACCATAGAATAGGCTAAAAATTATGAACTAGAATATGTAGCAATGTGTTCGTAAAGAGGGCAATAGGAGAAGAAAAAGTTTGGAGTTACTTGCAAAGTGATTTGGTCTAAAATCATTACAAATATATCAACAAAAAAATATGCTTACCAAAAATTATATTACCTAGCAATAACAAGGAAACAAAATAAAAAGATGAAATAAAATTATCAAAGGTTGTTTTAGCAATCCACTTATAAGGAAATTAAGGTTCTAGACACTATTAAAAGTAGCATTGTGAGAGAAGTGAAATTAAAAGAGATTATGCTAGTTCCTAAATAGATGAATTTTGTCAAAGTAGATTTGAATGTTGCTATGGATGGTAAAATTGTCTCTCTAGAATTCAAGTTAACACATAGGTGATCCCCAACTATGGGTAATATAAAGTATTCACCCTTTTATTTTTCCTTATGCTTATAAGGTCAAGTGATATATAACCACATAATAGATCTAAAAGATACTATCACAATCATGCCTTAGACAATTTGTAATTTTATGAGCTTAAATTATGACGAGACTTATTCCAAGATATTACACTTCAATATAGTACTAGTTTAGATAGTGGGGATCATAATAAATATTCCCATTTTTCTACACAAGTTGTTAGACCTTGAAATAGTTCAATATGTGGTAGTGATTTACTTGTTATTGCTATTTAAAATATGCCTATCAAAAGAATTTTTGAAAGAGTTAGGGGGGAACCTAGTACTAGTTCTACACATGTCAACTAGACACCCATATCAAAGTTGTCAAAATGAGCCTTTACCTTAGATGATTCAACATTGCAACAAATATAGTGGTGAAAATTTGAAGCCATCAAAGTTTTTTAAACCTCTAAAGGATACATGGAAATCCAGTTTTTGTAATAAATTAGGACCAACCACATAAACATGAATGGAATCAAAATAGTTGGGATATGTTAGCTTTTTAGCTAGATTTAATCACAGGCCACAATATCCAAGATATTAAAAAAACTCAAATATTAGAGAATTCCATATCTCAAATCAATATCAATGAACATAAAATTCATGAAATAACAATATCAAACAACAATATAATCATAATATTATTTTAAAATCAGATATACAAAATATCTATTATTGAGAAACCCTTTATTATTTTTTAGATAAAATACATGGAGCTTTGTCTCAATAATATAACCTTACAAGTTATATTTTAATACTTTGACTATTTCTCTCCTCACATATCTAAGAGATGCATTCTTTCCTATTCCACACATAAGACTAACCTCTTATGTTTCTTATATTTACATATTTACTTGTATACTTGACACCTACAAACATGACTCTTGAAATTCTACACACTTGCACACTTTATTATATGACACTTGCACACTCTTACACTCTACGCATTGCACACTTAATTACATGACACTTGGACTCTTCTCACACATTGACACATACTTTAGAGAAAATGTAAATCACGCACTCTAGTCTAATAAATCACACTCTAATATAATATTTTTAATAGTACAAATATACCATGGGATACTTTATCATAGTCCCAAATAATTTAATATCTGCCAACAACCCCATGTATTACATTATTTTGTTTTTTAAGACTTTATTGTACAATATATTATTCTTGTATTTGTTCTCTATCTCTAGCTCTTACACTACTTGAGGCTCTAGCATTTTTTTTTAAATAAAGTGGTAAAAAATTAATGATAAAAATTTTGGATTACAGAGTACAACTGAGCTTCCAACAAGGACTCAAATAAATAGCCAAATAGGCTAAAACCACTAGACTAGAATGACACCTAGAAAATACAACAAGAACAAACCACATTAAGTCTATACATCCTTGTGGATTAGCTCCAATAGGCATTGAGAGTCCCCAGACGGGAGACTCTCCCAATTACCGATACTCCAAAGATCCAGCAGCTTAGAAGCCCTTTTGGCCAAGTAATAACCACATTCCATTCCCTTGGAATGTGCACAAAGGATATAAATTTGAACTTTTCACTCATTCTGAGAATCTAAATGGCTACAGAGGCCAACTGCCAATTAACTTTCTCCACATTTTTATTATTTAAAATATTAACCACAATTTGAGAGTCAGACTCACATATAATCCTATGCCAGCCAAGATAAAACCCCCTCTGTAAGGCCTCAAGAATTGCAAGAGCTTCCATAAAATTTTTGGAGTGAACACCTTTATAAATGGAAAAGAAAAAATTGACACCACTAGTAGAATATCTCCCAACACCGCTAATGCCAGCATGTCCAAGATTATCTATGGATGATCCATTAGTATTAATTTTTAACACTCCTCTAGGGGGTGGCCTCCACCTACCATCTCTCCTAACCTTCTTTTTGAGTTGAGGAACCCTACTAGGGCTAGAAGAGTTCACACCATCCCCAATTAGACCAAGGTCTTGTTGTACCTTCTCCTCCCTAGAATTCAAAAGAGATTCCACATCACATTTGCTATGGATGGTTTCCTGAACCATATATAGGATCCTTTGCTAGATATGTTGAATAGCCAAATAACTACCCTGAAATATGTGTTAGTTCTATTCGAGATAAATTTACCAGATGATGTAAGAAGGGACCAAATTCCAAGCCACCCGAAGGAAGGGGGACTTGGCCAGAGGTCTACCCAGACTACTCCAAAACTCCACCAGGGACAGCACATGAAAATATGGATGGTTCTAAGTGCTCCACCAATGGTGCCAAATGTCTCTGGAAAAGGAGCATTGGAAAAATAAATGAGAAGAGTCATCCTCATTCTTACTGCAAAGGACACAAAAAGAGGGACCCTGAAATCCCCTCTTCCTCACATTATCCCAAGTGAGGCATTTATTACGAGCTACCAACCAAATAAAGAAGTTACATTTTGGCCAAGAAAATTTGTTCCACACCTTTTTCCACCAAGTGACAGGAAGACTCCCATACTTTTGCTTATCAAGAACCTAATAACCATAGGATACCAAGTAGGTTCCCTTAGGATCATGGTTCCAAGCCAAAATATCTTTACCCCTTAATGAAGAACAAGGCCTCCCCTTAAGAATAAGAGAAAGCACATCACTATCCTTGGCCAGTACCCTCGGGGCCATTCTTGCAGATATTTCCACCTATACATCTCCATATTTCCAAAAGACTAGATTTTTTTAAAGTCCTCCACACAAGACTAGCCTGCTTCCAAGAAAAAAATTCTTAGGGAACGTAACCAAGGATATTGATTCAATATAGGAGGGTGACCATCCCAAGAATCCTCCCAAAAAAGAGCATTTTATCCTTGATTGCAAATCTAGAACAAACCCTGCTTGATTAAATTAGCTCCTCTTTTCAGAGTGTCCCAAATAACTGAAACTTTCCCAACCAAGCTGACTCTAGGGTACTCAGCCTCAGAAATACCTCTCAAGTATTTACAAGATAATATTTTAGCCCAAATATGATCTTGAGAGGTACACCATCTCCAATAAATTTTTGCATCCAAAGCCTACCCAAAAAGAGTTGTCTATTGCAACCCAAGGCCTCCCTCTTACACTGGACTACATATGTAATTCCACCTAACCAAACTCCATTTATATTGATCTAGTTTTCCAGACCATAAAAAATGTCTTGAAAAAGAATCCATGTCCTTGATGAAGTGAGAGGGAGATATTTGTACAAAACATTTATAAATGGGTAAAGCTTGAACAACAAATTTTAAAAGCAACACTCTACCTGCAGTGGATAGCCATATGAAATTCTAGTGATTCACCTTCCTTCTAAACTTATCAAGCATATACTGCCAAGAAGATCTAGGTAGAGGATGAGATTAAATTGGAATACCAAGATAAATTAAGGGGGGAGTCCCAACCTGGAATCTTAGAATGCGAGCAATCCTGGTGTGAATAAGAGGAGGGGTATTGAAGAAGAAAATAGAATACTTGTCCTCATTAATCAACTGTCCAGAAGCACCAAGATATATGTCAAGATATTATCTAATATTTCTAGCTTCCTTGATAGTGGCAACTCCCAAAATAGCAGTATCATCAACAAATTGAAGGTGGGAAAGAGGTGGCAAACTACTATCCCACTTTCACCCCTGAATGAGACCCTACATGACTTGAGACTTGAGCAATCTTCCCAACCCTTCCACCATAATGATAAACAAATAATAATATAAAGGATATCCTTGCATCAATCCCCTTGAGGCCTTAAATAGCTTTGATGGCTCATTATTAACAAGAACAGAGAATGAGGAAGAAGAAACACATCTCATCACCCTTCTAATCCATTCCTCCTCAAATCCAAAAGCAGTAAGAACTTTCTGAAGAAAGGACCATCTGACCCGATCATAGACTTTGGCAATGTCCAACTTAATGAATATAGTTTTCTCCTTAGAATTTTCCATCGAGTGAATAGATTCTGGAGAAATAACAACCCCATCCAAGATTTATCGGCTAGCAACAAACCCTCCTTGCTCCTTAGAGATGATTTTTCTCAACCATATCTTCAACCTCTTAGCAATAATTTTTGTGATGATCTTATACACAACATTGCAGAGAGAAATAGGCCTGAACATATCCAAGGAATTTGCTCCCTCTTTTTGGGTATAAGCACCACAAAGGTAGCATTTAGGGCCCTTAGCATCTATTTTTTCTTTTGGGACTCATGGACCACCTCCAAAAGATAAAATTTGATTAAATCCAAAAACTCCTGATAAAACTCAATCGAGAATCCATTTGGTCTTGGGGATTTTCCTTTTTTCGTTATGAATACAAAATTTTCCAACTTCACAAGGGAAATTGGACCCATCAAGTGCTCATTCATCTCTCTAGAAACAATCACTGGAATACAGTTTAGAATAAGCTTTTCATTCTCATCATCTGATAGGGAGTCCTCCTTGAAGAGAGAGGAAAAATACCTCTTAGTCTCTTCTGAAATATCCTTGAAAGAAGAGAGCAGGGCACCCTAAGAATTCACAAGAGATGTAATTAGGTTACCATTACTACGAGCCTTAACTGAGTTATAAAAAAAGGTTGTGTTCCTATCCCCTTCCTAAAGCCAATCTACTCGAGCTTTTTGTTTCCAAAAAATTTATTCCCTTAGTTCCCATTCAACAAGGTCTTTTGTAGCCTTAGATTCCTCAACAAGAAGCTCCTTCATGAATCCTTGATGTCTAATCTTCCTTGAATCTTATTCCATCCTCCTAAGATCTGTTAGCTTAGCCAAGGAAAGGTTCCCAAAATTCAGTCTATTCCATCTCTTCAATTTATGTTTTATAAATTGTAGTCACTTCATAAAGGAATACATAGCGGTGCCATGAGGAGGTTTGCCAGTGGTCCACTAGCTTCACATGAAATCATGAAGCTTAGGATCACAAGCCACATAAGTTGAAACTTAAAGGAGGTTATTTTTTAGCCCTAACTCCAAAGCAAAGAATTTGATAGGCCAATGATTAGATCTTCTACCCTCCAGAATCACAGAACTAGCACTTCTGTTATTACCCATCTAATAACTGGATATCAAAAACCTATCTAGTCTATCTGAGATGGATGCTTCCCCACACCACCTATTGTGCCAAGTAAATATCCCATTATTTGGCTTGATGTCAGCCAAGTGTAGGGCCTGGATATGAGCACTGAAGACAAAAGAAAAAGGCTCGATACGGTCCACCAAACCATGTTTCTCCTCCATACAAGTGATAGAGTTGAAGTCTCCAACAAAAATCCATGGATACAGGGGAACCAAACTTCTCACAAAGCAAATGTGCTCCCACAAATTCACTTTACCATTGTAATCAATAGGAGCATACACATTTGTAAGTAGGATGGTTTCACCAGATTCATTATCATGCCCAACCATCGAAATAGACCATCTACTGGAAATCCAAGTAAGAGGGGATATCTTAACCGAATCCCATAAACAAGAGATGCCACCAACATATCCACATGCACCAATAAACTAGAATTTCCCCGTTCTCCACAACTTGGGAGTAATATTGAATATACTATTAATAGACAATTTAGTCTCCTGAATAAACACCACATCCGAAGAATGCACACGAACCAAATCATGAACAATTTTTTGTCTGGGGATGTTTTTCAACCCCCTTACATTCCATGAGAGGATAATAATTTTTGGGGGTTATAAAAATGGGAGTCCAATGTTCTCACCAAGCTTGACTCCACCAAAGTCTCCCCATTAACTTAATTTTATCCTGGTCCTTCTTCCGACCCACCTTCATATTCTTATCCGATTTTTTTTTTAATTATTTTCTACTACAATCCCAACACCGTAGGAGTTTTGTAGTCCAAGGATGACTGCATCAGTTCCTGAGTAGGAGAGGGCATAAATAAATCTATACCACTTTCCAAAATAGTTTTCCTTATAGGGCTAGACCCAACCATGTCCCCTATACTCAGATCCAAAACCCTTTGTTCTTCATTTAAACCCCCTAGATCTGATTCCTTAAGTTCCCTTTCAAGAAGAGACATCTAATTCAGCCTTGTTATATTTGAATCAGGTAGAGACGTTTTAGGTATCTCCATGCACTGATAAAGATCATCTAATATTTAAAAACAATTGAGTAGAGCATCTGGCTGGCTATCCTTAAGGTCTTTGTTTTCTCATTGTCCTCTGTTTTGAGCTTTTATCAGAAAAAAACATTCCTTATCCTGTTCCCCTTCCTTTATCAGGGCTTTTACTTTATCCAAACTTTGTCCAAATCGAGAGGGCCCAGGATTTGAAGCCACGAGCAGGAAAAACTTAGGGCATTTTCTTTGCAGGTGGTCATATTCATGGCAAATTTGGCAACGAAATGGAAGAGCTTCATAGTCATGTTTTTGAACCCATGTAGTTGATCCAAATTGTATTTCAATAGAATATATAATAGGATTATTTAATTCAATTTCAACACAAATACAAGCAATAGAGATTACCTTTTTATTCATTGTCTATTGTGACGGTCCAACCGGCTTCCCAAGAAGAAGGGCAATCTTATGCAAGATATCAGTTCTCCAGAATTCTAGTGGGAGCCATGGAAGCTGCACTCATACTGGAACCCATGATGGTCACTCCTCTGATGGGTTGAAACCCACATGCTAGGGTTTAAGAAAGAGTCCCACTTGGTTATAGAAATAATGACCCCATTCAAATGTTTTTTTACGATCTATAATACAAGATAAAACCACCATAAAATAGTTGTTCACACTCAACATCACCTCCACATCACCTTCAAGATTCCAAGTCTTCCTAACCCAAGCCTCCACAAAGGGAAGAGAAATTTAGATGCCCAAAAATTTGCCAATAAGGGCATGTTTGGTTAGATACTCCACATATTTTGCCACCGAGTCTGGTTGAACCACTAGAACTGGCCTGGCTTCACATCGTTCCAAACATCCATTATTATTTAACAAGCGGTTCCCAACATGCACTGGAAAATCTTGTTCCTTCCAGTCATTTTCAGATGAAAAAACATCACGAGCATGCACTCTCTATGCCGGACTTGATGCCATCATGACATTCCTCCAACTTTTTAGACCTCCTTTGAAAGCTGCTGACATCCCCGCAGAGTAGTTTTTCTTCATCAAACCCTAGTATAGTTAGCCAAGGATCTTCTTGAGGCTCTAGCATTGATCTATTAACTTATTTCCTATATTATGGATTAGACCATTTTGTGACCATAAAAACATTGTAACATTTTCATGATCCTATTCCAATATAATTTATTTATCCATCCATAATGCACTTAAATTTTCTTTTCATGATATATCTTTGGTTTGTTATTCTCCTAAAGTCTACAATTGTAGAATGATCTAGATTTCAACTTGGGCATGTATTTCTATAGTCGTATTTTTGACTACTTTTATTTTGTTATCTAAAATATTAATACCATTAGAAAAAATTTTATGATTTTAATTTTCATCCTTTTCATAATTATCTTTAATTTGGTCTTCAACTATAATCCTTTTTGTAAGGTCTCTAATTTCATTTTCATCTTCAACTTCTTATGAATCTTGAACCTCTTGAAATTTGTAAACTAAATTTCACTTTTGTTTCTCTTCTCTTGATCGTTGTTGTTGTTGTGCATATTAATACTGAGCTAATATTGCCTTGGTTAATTTATTTTAAAATATCTATTTATTTGATTTCTTTGATTCAAATAATTATATCTACAAAAAATTGTAGTATGACCTTTTCTATTTCATACATGACAATATCATTTAGATTGAGGCCATGATGATATTTCATAGTTACATGGTATATTTCCCTTAGATATCAAAGCATTATTAGTCATTTCATTCTTCACTAAAATTTCTACTTCATATTATTGAAGAACATTGACTAATTCATCAAAGGTTGTTGTATTATTTAGTACTTGAAGTGAAGTGACTAAATGTTTGTAACTTTCTAGAAGTACTCTCAATGTGATTTGGACAATAAGTTTCTCTTTTACTTTTGCTCCTATAGTTAATAACTCAGAATTTACATATGTTATTCTTTGAAGAACGAGTTATAAACTCTCTCTACTATAAACCTTTAATGAATGCAATTGTGACTTTAGGCTCAATATAATTGATTTCTTCATTTCTTTAAATACTATACATAATTATTTCAAAATATCTTTTGAAGTATCTGCTTCACTTATGTATGGTTATATTTCATTAGTTATCAAATATTATACATAATTATTTCCAAATATATTTTGAATTCTCTGCTTCACTTATGTATGGTTGGATTTCATCACTTATCCCAAATGTAATCAATATAAGGGTTTTTTCATAATTTTTTTCAAATATTTATTTTTCTCTTCCTTTTTCTAGCTTGTCCTTTGTTCTATTTACTATATCCCAAAGTTTCTCAACAAAGAGAATTGATTTAATTTTGTTTTTCATGATGTAAAATTAGGTCCTTTCAAAAGTTGTAATTGAGAAAGAAAAATCTTACTATTTAACATAATGGATCTCATTTAAATTTTTGATGTAAAATGAAATTATATCAAAGAATTAACATAATACATTTTTATAAATAAAAGAGGTAAATAAACATGCCATGTGGCTAACACCATCAAGGAAAAAACCACCACCATAAAAATAGTATGGGAACCCAAGAAAACAACTAATAACTAATAAAAACCACTTTACAGAACTAATTAACAACAAAAATAAAATGATTACATAAATACAAGAGCAACAAAAAAAAATTCCCCATAACAATGAGGATCCATTATGCATGTTTAGCCACCACTAGAATGGATTGCCATCCAAAATTAATATTAATATAAATTAGCATTTATTTCCTACCCTATCCAAAAGAATAATATTAATATAAATTAGCATTTATTTCCTCGTGAGCAAGATACTCCTTAAAGCTAGTCCAAGTCTAGACATTGTTTTTGCTCACTCCCAAACCATAATATTATCCCAAATCAAGGTCCCCCTCATTCACATGGACTTGGATACCTGACTATTCATCTCTCAACCCTACATCCTTGGATCAATTCCTAGGACAAGTTGGGAGCATTGACGATTACTACCCTATCCAAATGGTTTGGGAGTGAGCAAAAACAATGTCTAGACTTGGACTAGCTTTAAGGAGTATCTTGCTCACGAGGAACCTGATTGATTGTGCATGGTGCATTCCACCAATGATCAATAAGCTTCTAAATATGAGTGATATTCATGGTGACCTTATTGGCCTACATTGTAATATAAAAATATACTTAAAATAATATTAGACTTCTCAAAAGCTGCAGAGAGGAGGAACACTTACCAAATATACAATCATTTCTACATTTCCATATGCTAAACATGGTTTTCATACAAAATAAGTTCCACACTTCAAAGTAAAAATTGGTAAGGTGGGAGATTTTTCAAAATGATATGGTTCTACTCAAATGTAGTGCAGGAATAGGGCCTAAAACATAAAAAAATCCACTCCCAAAGGAAATAAGCATGAGTACAAACCCAAAAAATATGGTCGAGGTCTTCAAATTGAATATAGAAAGGGAAATAAGGGTTGGAGATGCCTAAATGCTAGAGATTCTTCCTAGTAGGATATCCTTGGTGGAGAAGGCTTTAGGAATAAGAAAGTTTGAGCTCCAATAAAGGAGCCCAGGTAGTATGGAACTTGTGTATCCAAATAAGCCGAGGGGAGGAGACATTCCATCATTGATTGATATATCTAATCATGGGGAGGAAAGGATATAACCATTCATATCCAAATAAAACCTTGTAATTTTGTAATGGAGTTTATGCATACCATATCCAATCCTTCCACCAAGGTCACTATGAAAGAAAAAATAAATTGTGTAACATGGAGTTAGGGATAGTAGCCTTGATGGCCTTAAAAGTATCATTGCTAGAGTGAATGATCCCAAATTTGGCTCTAAATTCATCCTAAGGGAATCAATCCCTAGTAGGATAAGAAAATAAATTAGCGATGCACCACACACCTTTACAAAAACATCTAAGCACATGAACCTAGGGAACTTACACAAGTGGAAAACCCTAGTAGGTAATGACAGATGACCACCAAACATTCATATAATTGATGGAGAGGTTGTGCTAGAAGCTATGGTCATTTCATCTTATACAAGGTTTAACACTCTCCCAAGATTTCCAAATTATCTTTATGATGAAGGATATCAACACTTTGATAGATACAGGAATAATAAGAAAGTAAGGGAACCCCATGTCCTTCATCTCTTATGGAAAAAAGGGGAACCTTCAATGATACAATGTTGGATGAGAATCTTCTAGGACTCATTTCCCATGATGGATTCGATGACTCACTTAACGTAGAGGGCCCAAACTTGATGTTGGGTATTGAGAATACCAATCCCACCATGTCTTCTAGGAAGATTACAATACTCCCATCCAACACGATAGGATCTTGGACCATTACTAGAAGAGGACCATAAAAAGTCCTACATAAGCTTATCAAGCTATTTATCATGGTTCTTAGATGAGACCCGACAATAATATTTATAGACATGGGTGGACGTAAGGACTTTTGATAAAATTTAGAATTTACCAAAAATGGAGAGCTTCTTAGTGGACTAGTAGGTAAGTTTTTGTTCCACCTCATTAATGATATCCTTCCATAGCTCTGGTGTTGAACTATTAAAAGAAAAAGGAATGCCTGAAAAACAAAATATTTCCCCCTTATGGATGATCTTCCATTTATATTGACTAAGTGAGTGGGGCATAAGGTCAAGAGTTACCTATAACATTGAGTCTTTCTTCACTGAATGGAGGATTTGGAAGCCAGAAAAAAAAGTATCCAAGTATGCAAGTGCCTACTCAATGACACCTTCTTTATCAATAAGTATGAGTAAAGGATCATCAAAAAATGACCATTGATCAACTAAGTCTCACCTCCCAAGAGAGAAATTTCTTGAATAGAACCTTAAGCAGTGTGGTAAGCTAGTAAATAGCCAAACCTATAAATGGTGAGGACATACAAGGATAGCACCAATAGGTATCCTTATCTAATGGATCAAAAGAGCCCAATGGTTGAGGACTTGTGTCTATTAATGGATAAAATAGCCAAAGCCTAAATGAACAACATCTCCACAAAACTAATGAAGGAGGTCCCAAAACTAGAGCTTTAAGCATGGATAGAATGAATGACCAATCAATCCTTTCATAGGATTTTTCAAAGTCAATTTTTATGAACAAGGATTGTTGGTTGGAATTGTGAGCCCACTCCATGCCTTCGTAGAAAACAATAATATTGTCAAAGATGAGCTTACATTGAATGAGGCTAGTTTGCTTTGAGTATATTATAATAGGAAGGAGATGATAGATTCATAAATCCAAGGCTTTGGTAATGATCTTATAATAAATATTAAGGAGAGTAATAGACCTCCAATTGGTTATGAATTTAATAATCCCCTAATTAATAATAAGGCCTAAATAACCCTTGTAAAATACCTCCTAATAGACTTTGAGAAGATCAGGACTAATAGTGTACCAACGAAACTTGTAGAACTCATGGGGACAACCATCATTACTAGGGGATTTATTATTAACTATTTGAAAAAGAGCTTGCTCTAAATCCTATAAATATGTAGACACTAATATCGTGTAATCAGATAATACTGCTATGCGACACTCTTATCAATATCATATAGCCCTATTGGACAACCCTCAGGGGTTAATTAGGGTTCCCAAACACTTTTGGGAGGTTTATCCCACTTTTGGGAGGTTTTGGTCCATGTAGACATGGCCATCCCACTCAGGGATGACCATAGTTCTTGGTCATCCCACCTAGGGACGACCAACAATAGTCATACTTGGGTGGGACGACCATGAACCAAGCCCCCCAAAAGTTAAAGGGTAGGATAAATGGTAATCAATTCCTACCAATTATCCTACCCAATCACCAAAAATGTATTGGGAGGCTATCATAAACATCAAGTCCTAAAAATTAAATGCCCCAAATGGGAAATATTTCCCACCTTGTGCATGGCAAGGGTATTGAGAAGTGTCAACACTAACCTTGCATGCCAGAACTTTTCCCTTTGCACATTTGTCCTATTTTGGCTATAAATTGAGGTCCATCTACCCAATTTGAAAGGGAGACAATAAAAAGCATTTCTCACAAAGTGTTTCTCATATTTGTCCTCACATTTTACCAATTATTTTCCTTGAAAACCTCTTCATTCGAAGGTGCTTTCAAGGGCATGCCAAAATATGCTAAACCGATTCCAAAACCAACCAATTTTGATAGTTAGTTTCCCAAATTCGATGTCATGATCCCTAGGAGTTTTATTGACTAGATAAAAGTGGAATTGGTGGTAAAAACCATCCCAGTTTATGGCCATCCCCCTAGATATGGTTAGTAGGTCTTATTGGAAATCCTAGGGATAGCCACGAAATGGCCCACAATTTTGATCTAATTTCTATGTAGATAATTTCTATAGCATTATATTAGCATCATATCCAAATTTGGTAAAGTTTTGAGTAGATTTTATGGGTCGATTAATGTTTTCATGATTGCAATCTTACTTGTTCCTACCAGGAACAACCACAATTTTTGCTAATAATTTCACTATTATTTCTACTCATATCCTTCCAAAATAACCTTTTAAACATCATACTAGAATTTTAAGTCATTTGGAGTTGTTTAAAAAAATCACATATTAATTTTATATTAATAGATGCATACTTTCTATGGTTTTCATAGTTTTCATCACTAAACACATATGCTATTAACATCATTCAATCTCTTGTGTGTAGGTGTAGGTATTCTAGGCATGAGGGAGGAGCTAAGGAGTAGTATAAACAAAGCCCAAGATTAGCTCTCAAGTGTGGGTTGTGAGAAGAATATTGGAAGCACACCTTTATGCTCATGGAGGGATTTGATCCCTTGTAATTTGTAATATGAAATGTATCAAAATGAGAAGCCCTCAAAGGGGGATGTATTGTAACCTTTTGAATTGATGAATTTATGAATACAAGGAGAAACCCCACCTTTTTACTTTAAATCATTGGTCATTTCAATAGATTTCTTGGTTTACATAGTTTGCATATCTCTTTCTATGGCATTCTTTCTTAGAAATACTAGATTACATTTTAGTTTCCATATATTAGGCGAGCCATTATTTTTTGCTTCTTCAGTGGCAATCATGGTGGGACCCTTTTTCCCTTATCCCATTTCACTTTTGTCATTTTTTCCATCCTTTTTGTGTTTTGCATATTGCAGGTTATGGCCATTATAAATAGGAACAACTATAGAATTCATAATTGGAACTTCCAGGGACAACCACTGTAAATATCCCTAGTAGGTACAACCCCTAAATTTGTAGTTCTAACACCCAGGAATGGCCACAAAACTAGGGTATTTTTGTAGAAATTTCTAGAAACCTGTTGGCATTTAATCTACCATGGTGGACGACAGGTGGATGACGACACCAAGGTGGATGGTAGGCAACGATGGCAGGTGGTGAGAGAGAGAGAATTTAATTTTAAATTCTCTTCCTATTCCTAAGCTTTCCCTATTTTCTCTCCCTATTTATCGCTTTCCTAATTCTAGATTTTCCCTAAGCTATTTAAGAATGTAACCTAGGGTTAATTTAATTGAATTTGAAACTTAGTGTTTCTCAATTTGGTATCAGATCTGGCATGAGGGTTAGGGTTTATTAAGCATCTGATAGGCTCATGGACCGAGGAGTGACCCCAGGCATGCATCTCGAGGAGGGCCCATAGGCACGCATCCTAAAGAGCTAAGGAGTGGCCCGTAGAGGAGCTGATGTAGTTGGTGTAGCATCCTCAGGCATGGATCTTGAGGAGCTGATGCATTGCAAATCATGGCCCACAACACAAGGATGGAGGAGAAAACTGGATAGGGACATAGTTCTTGAGGAGTGGACATCATCGCATGCAGATCGAGGACCTAACGTGGCAAATGGATGAGCATCTAGATAGCAGAGCTGACCTCACTGGTGACATGATTCTCAAGGAGAAAATATGGTAGACAACAGACTTGGTGGAAATATGGCGAACAACCACTAGACTAGAGGTAAATAAGTGGTAGATAGAGAAGCTGACTGGACAAGATAACGTGGCAACGCTGACTGGATAGGGTGAGGTGGTGAGTGATGTGGCAAGGGGGTAGACTTGGCACATCTAGATTGTCTAGGGGAGACAAAAAAAGGAATGCAGGTGATTGCCCGAAGGCAATCAAATAATTACCCATGCCTTCCTACTTATAAAGCACACAAAGTCTTTTGGCCTTGTGCATGTGGGATAATTATCCCAAAGCCTTTTGAAGGCTTTTTTTTTTTTTTTTGTCTTCCTCGTCACGGAGGAGAAAAAAAAGCATAGGAGGTGCATTTACTCACCATCGGCAATGGTAGCCGAGGTGATTCGGATGCGGGAGCTAAGGCCCTCTCCACCCGCAAGGTCACGGGTTAAATCCTCATGGGTGCATTGATGAGGTATTTTTTTATTATTTACTTTTTTTTAAAGTTTTTTAATATTTTATTTAATAATTTAATTTTTTTTGTTTTTAAATCATTTTTTTAAATTTGATTTCTAAACAAATTTTTATTATTAAATAAAAATATATATTTTAAACTTTCTTTAAAATTTAGTAAATTTAAAAAAAAAATGTTTATTTTGAAAAAAAAAAAGGAAAATATTGCCTAAGAGGAAATTTTTGTAATAGCCTAAGAGGCTTTAAAGAGGGTAATTTTTTGCATTCAAGGGGAAATAGTTTTTTTTATTATTAATGATAAGTTCAACTGGATGCTATGATGCCCTTTGTTCTCTTTTAGTAAGAGAAAACCCCAAATACTTTGATGAAAAAGTTCGAACATATGGACTGAATATTGTATTTAGTCAACTACAAAATGCTATAATAGCTCAACAAAGAGCACCATATGCAGGATATGACGCTGATTCAGAAGAAAATTAATTAGGTAGCAGATTTGAGGAGTCAGAATCTATAGGAATTGCACCACAGGAGCCATAGAATACTCATCTCAATAACAGTGACTCAGTTGAAATACTGGATCCAAAACTATATTCACCCAAAATCATTCTTATCAGTGATGACGATGATTCAGTTGCTGATAACTTTGTCAATCTAGTGATAGGATAACCTATGAAGGTAGAACATGATATCTATGAGAGAGTAGATCAAGTTAGATTTGATTTAAATCTGTAATTCTTATTTTGAAAAGCATAGTTCTTTGATTGTAATTGAGAAATAAAAGTGAGTTTTTAGTTTATTTCCAAAAGATATGGCATCCAATAATAATCTACCCATTCCATAATTTAATGGGTTTGATTATGAGTATTGGTCCATCAAGGTGAGGACCTTACTCATAGGCAAGGGACTATGGGATATAATTGAAGAAGGTTACACAAAACCTTTAGATTGGACCACTTTAAGTGTAGTCGATAAGAAGACAAAGAAAGATACCCAAAAGAGCAATTATTTTTCTCTCTATCATATCCAAGTAGCATTGGAGAAAAGCATCTTCCTAAGGATTGCCTCTTGTTTAACTGCCCATGATGCATGGAAATCCTTGAAATAAGGTTTCCAAGGAAGCGATCAGGTGAAACAAGTAAGGCTTCAAACCCTAAAATGAGATTTTGAGAATCTCAAAATGAATGAAGACGAGAAAGTTGGAGACTGTTGCGTAAGAGTCAAAACAGTTGTCAACAAGATGGAAACTCTTGGTGAAGAAGTCAAACCTGAAGCAGTTGTGAAGAAAGTGTTGAGAACAGTTCTTCATAAATGGAACCACATTGCTATCATCATTGAATAATCAAAATATCTTTCTACTCTAACTTTTGATGCACTAATCGATTCATTGATGTCACATGAAGAGAGATTACAAGGGTCTACTTCAACGAGCTATGGAGGCGATGATAAAGCTTTCTCATCCAATGAGGGTGTAGGAAGAGGATAAAGAATATGTAGAAGTAGCTCAAGAGGAGGAAATCCAAGCAGAGGTGGCAGTCAAAACAGTGGTAGCAATCAAGGCAGATATGGAAATCAAGGTCGAAATGGCAATCAGGGAAGAGGAGGTGACAAAACAAAGAAAGCTTATTTCAATTGTGGCAATCCTGGTCATTTTTCTCAAGACTGTTGGTCCAAGACTTCTCAAGGAGGCAACGTTAAATATGGAAACTATGGTGAAGAAGAAGAAACATCTAATCTATTTCTTTCTTATGGAAGATCATATCAAAATGTGAATGACACTTGGATTTTAGATATTGGTTGTTCCAATCACATGAGTGGCAAAGAAGAACTCTTTGCTACAATGGATTCCACCTATAAATATTGAATCAAGTTGGGAGATGATAAATATTTGCAAGTTGAAGTCATTGGAGCCATGGAGGTTCCAACAAAAGAAGGCATAAAAAGGGTAAATGACATCTATTACACCCCCAAACTCCAACATAATTTACTTAGTGTTGGACAAATGATGGAGAAAAATTACATACTTGTTTTTGATGAAGGAAAATGTGTAATTTTTGATAAGAACAATTGTAATAGAGTCATTACATAATTACCTATGACCAATAATACGTTATTTCCTCTTAATTTTGGGGAACCAGGGGGAGCTCAACTTGCTAGTATTGCTATAGCAAATCCAAGTGTGCTTTGGCACTTGAGATATTGTCACCTAAATTCTGCAAGCTTGAAATTGTTAACTTCTCAAGCTATGGTATGTGGACTTTCTAAAATTGATGAAAAAAATGAGGTCCGTGAAGGATGTGCTTTGGAAAAGCACTCAAGATCCAAGTTCCCAAAAGGAAGCATGGAAGGCTAGACATCCACTTCAACTGGTGCATTCGGACATTTGTGGTCCAATGCAGACAAAAATCATAGGTAATAATTCCTATTTTCTCACTTTTATAGATGATTTCTCCAGAATGTGTTGGATCTATTTCTTGAAAACCAAATATGAAGATTTTGATTGCTTCATAGATTTCAAGAATAATGTAGAGAAACAAAGTGAGTTCATTGTAAAATTTCTAAGGATAGATCGAGGAGGAGAGTACTCTTCAAAGGTATTTCTAAAACATTGTAAAGAATGTGGGATAAAAAGGAAATTCACCACTACCTATACTCCACAACATAATGGTGTGGCAGAAAGAAAGAACCGCACCATAGTAGAAATGGCAAGATTGATGCTTCAAACTAAGCATCTTAGTAATATGTATTGGGCTAACGCTATAAGAACTGGTGTTTACATTCTAAATAGGATTCCTACTTCTAGTTTGTATGGGATCACTCATTACGAAGGGTGGTATGGCAAAAATTTGAATGTAAAACACTTCAAGGTTTTTTTTTCTCTAGAATATGCCCACATTACTGATGAGAAAAGAAATAAACTTGACCCCAAGAGTCAAGCATGTATTTTTGTTGGATATTGTGAGTCTACCAAGGCATATAGACTCTATAATATCAAAACACATAGAATTATTCTTTACGGGGATGTAATTTTTGATGAAGGAGGAGAATGGGGTCATCAAAAACTTTTTTTGATGATGGATCTCATGATGCAAGTACCTCTCAAGTATAGCAGGTGCAACAAGTGTAGCAAATTTAGCCCAAAAATAGCAAAGGAACTCCTCCAAGCCCAAGTATGAGTACTACTTCGAGTACATCAACAACTACTCCAAGTCCTTCTCCATAAATATTAGTAAGTTCTTCACCTATGGATATTAATTCTCCATCAATAGGTAAAATAAAACTACAACATCATCCATCCTTGCAAATTTTGGATAAGAATTTCCAGAAAAGATACACTAGAAGTCAGGCTAGTGAAATGAATGCAGTTTTACAAAATCTTGAAAATATAGATATGTATGGTGATGATGATCTAATGATCCTGAGGAAGATGTAGTCAATTATGCTTTAATGACTAGTGCACATTTCGATCCATCTAGCTATGGGAAAGCATGCACTCATGATATATGGCAGGAAGCCATGGAAGAGGAAATCACCTCTATAAAAAGTAATGATACTTGGGAGCTAGTAAATCTTCCTAAAGGAAAAAAATTTGTTGGATGCAAATGGGTCTACAAGACCAAATTCAATGCTGATGGAAGCATTGAAAGACACAAGACAAGACTTGTAGTATAAGGATTCACTCAAAAATATGGCATTGACTATGAGGAAACCTTTGCTCCTGTTGCCAGATAGGAAACTATCAGATCAATACTTTTCTTAGCTGCCCACAAAGGGTGGAAAATTTAGAACATGGATGTAAAAAGTGCCTTTCTCAATGGGTACTTAAATGAAGTGGTTAATGTCCAACAACCTCAAGGTTTTAAAGAACACGATAAGGAGAACCTTGTTTACAAACTGAAAAAACACTATATGGCCTCAAGCAAGCACCAAAATAAATGTAAATACATTCTCATAGTTTTTTTATATATGGATGATCTAATATTTATGGGTAGTAATGATAAGATGAATAAGGAGTTCAAACACTCCATGATGAAACAATTTGAGATGAAAGATCTAGGCTTAATGCATTACTTCCTAGGCATGGAATTTCATCAAACAGATAGAAGGATCTTCATATGTCAACACAAATATGGTCAAGATATGATTAAGAAATTTGCCATGGAGCAATGCAAATCTGTTGCAACTCCAATGGGTCATGGGATCCAATTGAGCAAATATGATGGAGCACCGAAGGTTGACATGACCACTTACAGAACCATGGTTGGGAGTTTGATGTTTCTTACCAATACAAGACTTGATATTCAGTATGTTGTTTCTCTTGTTTAAATTTTTATGGTTGATCCATTCGAGCTGCATTTTCAAGCAACTAAAATAATTATGAGATATGTAAAGGGTACATTAGATTTTGGGATTCATTACCACAAATGTAATTCTATAAAATTAGTTGGCTTTAGTGATAGTGATTGGGGAAGAAATTTTCAAAACATAAAAGGTAAACTTTGAAACCTTAAATTTGCATCTAGGTTGTTTAAAAAGGTTAAATTTAAATTTTCTAGTCTTTTTTGTGCAATTGAAAGTTAGATTTCATATTTCTAAATTTTGCATTAACAAATAGAAGAAAAATAGGATAAATAATAGCCTTTAAAAATGCATTTGTGTGTTTTTCCTGCATATGACATGCCTAAGGGTTAGGGTTTCATATATTTTACAAATTTTCTAGCTTCCTTTTACATATATGCGTATGATTCTAAAAGTAAAACGTAATTTCATACATTTAGTGAACAATCATTGAATGATATCTTGTTTTATTTCAATCATTTAAAAAGGAATCACACACACCATGCTTCTTTTTAATGTTAGTGAGTTGGAATTAATCCCCAATCACTGATAGAGTTCAACTATGGTGGGTTTCATCTGCATCCATTGTCTCAAGTCCCAAGTGCCCTATATTTTTGGCCAAGATCAGCTCCAAGAACCATCTTAGCCATGGAAAATTACACGCAATCCTCTTCAGATAGTGTATCATTTCCCATGGTCAATATGAGTGAGGACTGTTAGGACCTATACTCCCTGATCAGGTATGGATTTCATCTTCATACTTTGGTTGGTTCATGTGACCAGAATTTCATTGTTGGTTGTTGAGCTACAAGTGTATAGGTGAAATCCCTTCAAAAATTTGAGTATTACATCAAACATTGTAAAACACGATAAGGATTTAATTTTATTGAACAACAAATATAAACACATCAAACATCTTAGGAATTCACATTTAAAACTTAAAGGAGATAATCACATTATTTTTGTGTGTGCTTCTTTGATCATTTGATTATGTGTTTATAAAACTTAAAAGAGATAATCATGTTGTCTACTTTAGGTGTTTCTTTATTGTTCGAGTAATCAACATCAGATCCTACCATCTAGGAGTAAACCCTAATTTTTCAAAAAAAATCTACTTTTTGATTCTACATCCAACAGATCAAAAATCGTGCAAATTGGAGCTATAACAAAAAAGTTATGTTGGTTTTATGATTACTCTATTTTTAAAGCTGAAAATAGAGAAAAACTACACTAAAACAGTCATAAAATGGTCTAGACAACTTCAAAAATCACCAAATTTGTTTTTTTGTCTTAGCTAGCCCATTCTGCACCTCTCACATAAATTTTGACTCCTAACACCTTATTTCTAAAAAATTTCCAAATATTCCTAAAAGTGGGCATTTTCCCACGAGCCCTAGCTGGCCAAATATTTCCAAAATACAAATGTTTGACCCAAAAGTCAAATTTTGGATCCCTATCCCATTTTTATCATCTCATCATGTTGATGGTTCTGGTGCATAACACCCATAACCTTTTTTGGAAGTTAAAATTTTCTACTATGGCCGAGGGATCCCCCTTTTATGGATTTGGTTGAAATGATGTTGAAAACAAGACCTCTAATTCAGAGGAAGAATTAGGCTCCATAACTAGTGAATATCTCCAAATTAGTCTAGAGGACATGCCCATCTCTAAATGGCATCCCAAATTTTATCATTAAAATAATACCATCCCTAGGGGTAAAACCTTTGAGATATCCCTAATAGAGAAGCACCCATAGATCCTCTAGGAAAACTTCCTAATTTGGATACCATGATGGAGTTATATATATTGAATAATCAGCCCACTAAGGGGTCTAGTAGGTCAATATCACAAATTCACACCCCATATTTCTCTATACATAAATCATAATATGAACATGAGAGTACACCATGGCCTAGCCTGGATGAGTAAACCATTATGTTTGATCGAGTAAGTCACCTCCATAATCCTTACAGAGAGCACTTAGCATGCACACGTTGTGCTTATATGCAACCTAAATATATAGAGCTTACATCTAAACCTGAATATGAGTCTTTCCTCATAGATGAGGAAGAATACCTAGGTCATCCTCCTACTCCTCATGAATATTACTTGGTGTGACCAATTGTGGCTCTACAATATTGAATTATACAAATTCAATTCATAAACTAGAGTCTCAGGTCAATGTAACATTTAGGAAGCATGGAAAATGAATAATAGATCCTACTAGGGGGAAAAGACATGATAATTTCATTCGTATTTCCAATACGAGGATACATAGCCCCCATACAATTGAATAACAAAGTTACACTCATCAAGAACTAAGGCCACAATTTAACCAACAACAACATATGGATCAACTCCAATTGGATCAACAAATTAAATAAACAATGTGTGGACTCACAATGAGAAATTTCAAAAGATATAAGAACTACAAAAGATACAAAAAGAGCAATTACAAAATGCATTACAAGAAGTAGTGCTTACACCTAGCACCTATAGGATGCAACAACATGCAAGGTGCCCAATACAGTTTCACAATATTCCCCCTTGACTACACCAAAATCATGTTCAACATCAAAGGTCAATATCTGATTATCATCAAAAGCCTCATACTCCTTAAAAATACCAAGATCAAGACAAGGAAGAATCATATAAAGAGTCCCAATGGGAACATTAGGATCAAATAGATGAGTACCCTGAATCTAGTTATGATGAGGTACCTAATGATTATACTTATCATTCATATCAACATCAAAAGTGGCCTCCTTTGTCTAATCAAGAGAGACAATAGAATGCTCATATCATTTCATTAGGGCCATACAAAGTGCTAGATGATCGTATAAATGCATTCAAAAAACAAGATCAAATTTTGGTTTATCACAAAACTACACTAAAGTAGCTTAGCAATCAACCTTTGCATCCATCAGTGTCATCACCAACATACCTATCAAATTTCAAGATTCCTAAACTTAAAAATTTCAAATATGATGAATATGAAAAAGACCAAATAACAAGCTTCATCCATATGTGCTCTCATATTCAATATAATGATCCTTGCATGTTGATAATCTTCCTTACAACATTATATGGGTATGCTTTGGAATGGTATAATCATATACCACATCATAGCATAAATACCTTTGAGAAATTGATCGATGTGTTTCTAGGATGTTTTGCCTCTAGCGCTAAGAAAATGATAAACTTGACTGACTTGTCTAGCCTTCATCAACTTGATGATGAGTCAGTCATGGAGTATGGCAATAGATAGAGGAAGGTGATGCTAAAACTACCATTCACCCTACCCACAACAGAACTCATCTGAATGTTTACTAGAAGTTGTTCAAAGCAAAATTCACTTCTCTTACAATTACAATGGTATCAAACATTGGAGGAGGCCTTAGCACATACCAAGATCATTGAGGACATCAAGGTCCAATAGGGTGATGGTCAACTCCACAAAGGATAATGGCCAAACAAGAATATTAGAGGTGGTAACACACAACAAAATGTGTTCCCAATTAGTCAAGTGGTTTTGAGTATCCTTTAACCCTCAAACCAGGCTCCACCATCACAATTACCAGTGCAACCTAATTACCAAGCTCAACCTCCATTAGCCAAAAATTACATGCAAAAAAATCAAATACAAGGCCAATCACATCAACAATATACACATTTTTCAAAGCCTTTAACATCAATCTTCAATCGATTGTATGGGGCACAAGCAATCAAGCTACTCGAGATCTGTCCATTAAAACCTAATAAGCATAGATCAAAGGTGCACAAATTAAATCTATATTATATTTGCCATTGACAAAGGGGTCATGAAATCCAAATATGTCATCCCTTTAGATATTTAATACAGGATATGATCGAGAGGTAAGAACTTCATATAGGAGTCTTCCAATACCCCTTTCCTGCACACAAAGCAAACATAGCACCTATCAATCAAGTTGAACAATCTAATCAAGTGCACATTAATCTACCTCCCCAAGAGTTTGTGGGAATTATTAGTGTTGTAACAAATAAATAGGAATATCAAAATCTATAGATAGGGGGTCTATAGGTAGGGGGTCCATCCAAAGGTGTCTACAATACCTTTGGTCACCCTAAAAATCTCCAAAGGCATCTATAATTCCTTTGGTCACTCTAAATTGCTCCAAAGGTGTATAAAAACTCTTTGGTCACCATAAAACACATCTATATGGTCTATGATCATCTAGATCACCCTAAAATGCTCCAAAGGTGTCTACAAACCCTTTAGTCATCCTAAAACACTCATATGCGATCTACGACCATCTAGGTCACCCTAAAACACTCTAAATATGTCTACAAACCCTTTAGTCATCCTAAAATACCCCTAAGCATCTATGATCATCTAGGTCACCCTAAAATACCCCTAGGTGGTTTTTTATCATCTAGGTCATCCTAAAACACCCCTAGGTAGTCTACGACCATGTAGATCACCCTAAAACACTCCAAAGGTGTCTACGAACCCTTTAGTCACCCTAAAACACCCCTAGATAGTCTAAGACCATTTAGGTCATCCTAAAATACTCCAAAGGTGTCTACAAACCCTTTGGTCACCTAAAACACTCCAAATATGTCTATGAACACTTTGGTCACCCTAAAACACCTCTAAGTAATCAATGACTATCTAGGTCACCCTAAAACGTCTCTAGGTAATCTACGATCATCTAGGTCACTCTAAAATACCCCTAGGTGGTCTAATACCATATAGGTTACCCTAAAAAGTCCCCTAGGTGGCTTATGATCATCTATTTCATCCTAAAACACCCCTAAGAGGTCTACAACCGTCAGGTCATCCTAAAATTCCCCTAGACGATGATCATCTAGGTCACCCTAAAAAATCCATAGGTCATCTATGACCATCTAGGTCATCCTAAAATGGTCCTAGGCGGTCTATGACCGTCTAGGTCACCCCAAAATGCTCCAAATGCATCTACAAACCCTTTGGTCACCCTAAAATGCTCCAAAGGTATCTATAAACCCTTTGGCCGCCCTAAAAGGCTCCAAAGGTATCTATAAACCCTTTGGTCACCCTAAAAAGATGCAAAGGTATCTACAGAACCTTTGGTCACCCAAAATTCCCCAATGGAATCCACTAAGTCCATTGGTCAAATGGATATATATTTATCAAAATCCAAAAAAAAATCAAAATAATAAAAATTTCAAAAACAATGAAAAAATCATTTTTTCAAAAACATTGGAAAAACATCAAAAATACAAAAACATTTACATTTTGTATTGCATCATATGCATTTATTTAGTGTCATTACATTAGGATTTTTCATCCATTGTACTTGCATTAGGATAGGATGTGTTTACAATCTTACAAACAACACCATGTTTGTGTCTCAATCATGCATTTATTCATCATCATCATCCATCACCCATATGAGTAATTGTGTTTTTCAACACAACCCTTCCTGTTGCTATAAGGTATATACTAGGGTTTTTCGGTCATTCAACCATACCTAGTTATCTTCTCAGATTTTGTAGAAAGTTATCTTCACTTTTGGAGATGAGATATAGTTATGATAGTACCTTGTATCTTTCAAAATCCCAACACAATTTCACATTAGTAAATCCAAGTTTAGCACCATGAAATATGAAACCTACAAGGTGGTTTAGATTACCTTCAGTGGAAATTTTATCTCACTCATCCCCCTGTGTAAATGGTTAAAAAATTCTTAGAATTGACAAAAGGACAAGTTCCTCCTTACCCGAACAATAAAAATCTCTTGCTTCACACCAAATTGGGGCAAGTCTCCAAAAGAGAAAAATAAACAGTGGTTGTTACCACTTCACAATAGGAAAAATAAAAAGTGGTTTTCACCATTAGCAAAATGCAAAATAAACAGTGGTTCTCACCACTAATAAAATCCATTGCTCACCAAACAAAATGAGCAACTCCCTTGCAAAATTCAAATTTAAAAGAAAATAAAGGATTATTGAACTTGAATCCTTGGAATTCTCAGTATTTGACAACCATAAGGTGATCCTCATTACAAGTTGGGTGGCATCAAGCCTGCCTAGCAATGGTGGTATCCTTATGCATGATGATATATCTGTCACATTAGCAACTTGCTTTTGTATAGACCAATGTTTGCATTTGGATGAGCTAGATTTTGGTAGCCTATATTGCCTAGTGGTCTAATACAACTATGTACAAAACTCAGGATAATGATACTTGTAGGGTGATCTTGAGTACAGATGGGCTGCATCAATCCTGTTTTGAACTGGGGTAACTTTATGTTTTATCATAGCAATAAAATCACATGCACACACATGGATAATTAATATATTTATCTTCATAACAAAAGCTTTTATATTTTAGGAGTCCTGTATAGTCATTATACAACTTTTTATTAATAAAATAGGGTGTTTGAGTCTCGTGGAAAACCTAAAAAAAAATCCCTAATAGCAACAAATAATTACATTAATCATATACATATTTCTTTATGAACTTTTTTTTATTAAGTGGTGTTCATGAAATAGGATAGATACTGGATAAATATTAGCAATGATATTTAGATGGCCACTAACAGAAGCTTATATAGAAAGCCTACACATATCACAATCATCTCATTTCACATACGGATGCTTAAATGATTAATTCTTACGATAAGAGTTAGAATTTTCATTCATAATTTTCATACATTCTATGGTGTCATCCATCAGGTTGTCAAAACACATATTAATTGCATTTCTTATGTTTTAAGTGATTAAAGCATACATGTTCATTTACATTATGTCATCATCATGTAAATAATGCATTACATACATTGCATTCACCATATCATATCAACATAACTTAAGCACATAAACAATTGAAACAATTTAAACATGCATTTAAAATTCACCATTGCATCCATATATGCATACATAATAAAGCATCTACACATATAGATAACAACATCTAGTCATACATTTATCATCTAGATAGTGCATGTCATTAGTACATCACATAATCAATAAGCATTGCATCCATTACTAAGCATTGGATCCATTAATGCATCCGTAAATCATAACGCATAATGCATCTAATTGTCCAAAATCATACAATTGTAAAATCATACAATCATTTTTAAAAAATCAACTAGGGAATTATTGATATCATACCTCCCCTAATCAACAATCAAATGGTTAAGTAACCAACCTCAAAAATACCCAAAGGTATCCATAAACCTTTTTGTCACCCAAAATTCCCCAACAGCATCCGCTAATCCCATTGGTCATAATAACATGTATAATCCAAATCAACAATTGATAACTCAATCATGACTGTGCATTCATGCACAAATCATTGTCAAAGATAATAATGCACCCTCCTTGATTGGGGTAAATAAGCAAAATATCAAAATTAGATTCAATCAAATCGAGCAGCTTGTCTCCTAATTACCATCAAGGCTAGGATTTGACTTAAGCTTATCTCCTAATTGCCACCAAGACTAGGATTTGATTTAAACTTATCTTCTAATCACCATCAAGGCTAGGTTTTGACTTAAGCTTATTTTTTAATCTCCATCAAGGCTAGGATTTGACTTAATCTTGTCTCCTAATTATCATCAAGTCTAGGATTTGAATTAAGCTTATCTCCTAATTTCCATCACAGCTAGGATTTGACTTAAGCATGTCTTCTTAAGCTTATCTCCTAATTTCCGCCAAGGCTAGGATTAAACTTAAGTTGGTTTGCCAATATCCCAATGGTTACAAATCAAGTTCCTTAACTTATCATAGACAATGATTCTGATATGCACACCCTTTTCATGATTGTGACATCTAGCATTGACCATATCAATAGAATAAGAATAATAATAATAAAAAAAACACCACAAAAACAAATAAAAAAACAAGGAAAAGGGCCAAAAACCCACCAAAAAATAGGTCAAATGGTTCAAATTAACAAGGGATCAATATTAAATCCAAATTATTCATGTACACTATGAAAATTATTTATTTCACTCCCCAAGAAGGCTATTATGGCTGGACCGCTCCACAGGAATGAAGTATGTAGGCTCTCTCTTCCATAAATCATCATTAAAATGTTCAAAATCCCAACAAAATTGATAAGGTTTACAATGGAAAAAATTGATAGGTATCCCAATTAAGTCATATATGTCAATTGAATCATTGCTTTCATAATCAGTCATGCCCTCATTGACTCATCACTTGAGGGGGTATTCATATCAAACATTTCATAATCAAATCAACACTTAAACACTCAAAAATGTAATTTTCATACATTCAAAAGAATCATTGCCAAAGACAAATTTGCAAGCCCATGATGGGGCAAATAATTAGCAAATGCAATAAAACAAAGGCTTGGAATTATTGAAGCCTCAATAATTCACCCATTTTAAGGTTTACAAGGAAACAAGGAAGCAAGACCAAGTATACCCTAAGCCCATACAACTATCACTATAGTGCGACTAAAAGGTATACCACAAGCAATCCTTAAATTATGTCAAAAGCAAGGATTACAAGAATGTATGCTCTTTTCACATTGGAGGCATCTAAATTTGGTTAGGTTAATGAATAACCTCAATAATTTAATTATTTAGTCATCTATTTTTTCTCAACGCTCTATTGCACATAGTGCATCTCAAAAAGAGGCATTTGTAGATACTAAAATCATGTAAATCAGATAAGACTGCTATGTGTCACTCTTATCAACATCATATGTCCCCATTGGAAAACCTTCAAGGGTTAATTAAGGCTCCCAACCACTTTTGGAAGGGTTTACCCCACTTTTGGTAGGTTTTGGGCCATGTAGCCATGGTCGTCCTACCTAGGGACAGCCACAGTTCATGGTCGTCCCACCTAGGGACGACCACCAGCAGTCATTCCTGGGTGGGACGACCATGAACCAAACCCCCCAAAATTCAAAGGGTAGGAAAAATGGCAATCAATTCCTTGCATTTATACCACCCAATCACCCAATATTTATTGGCAGGCTTTCATAAACATCAAGGCCTATAAATTAAAGGCCCTAAATGGGTAAGCTTTCCCATCTTATACATGGCAAGGGCATTGACAAGTGGCAACACTTGCCCTTCATGCCATAACTTCCCCCTTTGCACATTTGAACTATTTTAGCTATAAATTAAGGTGATCGTACCCAATTTTAAAGGGATAAAATAACAAGAATTTCTCACGAAGTGCTGCTCACATTTGTTCTCACATTTTCCTAGGTGTTTTCCTTGAAATTCTATTCATTCAAAGGTGCTTTCAGGGGCATCCAAAAATACTCTAAAATGATTCCAAAACCAACCAATTTTGAGATTTAGTTTCCCAAATTCGATGACAAGAAACCTAGGATGTTTATTGACTAGATTCAAGTGGAATTGGTTGCAAAAACTATCCTAGTTTGTGGTTGTCCCCCCAGGTATGGTTAGCATGTCTTATTGGAACTCCTAGGGACGCCCATGAAATGGCCCACAATTTTTATCTAATTTATATGTAGATAATTTCTATAGCATTATATTAGCATCATATCCAAATTTGGTAAAGTTTTGAGTAGATTTAATGGGTTTATTAATGTTTTTATGATTATAGTCTTACTTTTTCTTGCTAAGAATTACCACAAGTCCTGCTAACAATTTTATTGTGCTTTCTACTCAGATCCTTCCAAAATCACATATTAAACATCATACTAGAATTTCAAGTCATTTGGATTTGTTTAGAATAGTCACATATTAATTTTATATTCATATATGCATACTTTCTATGGTTTTCATAGTTTTCATCGCTAAACACATATGTTATTAACATCATTCAATCTCTTGTGTGTAGGTGTAGGTATTCTAAGAATGAAGGAGGATCTAAGTAGTATAAATGAATCCCAATATTAGATCTCGAGTGTGGGTTATGAGAAGAACATTAGAAGCATGCCTTTATGCTCATGGAGGGATTTGATCCCTTCTAATTTGCAAAATAAAATGTATCAAAATGAGAAGCCCTCAAAGGGGGATGTATTATAACCTTTTGAATTGATGAATTTATGAATACAAGGAGAAACTCCACATTTGTATTTTAAATCATTCATCATTTCAATAGCTTTCTTGGTTTACATATTTTTCATATCTCTTTCTATTGCATGCTTTATTAGAAACACTAGATTACATTTCAGTTTCCATCTATTAGGCAAACCATTATTTTTCACTTCTTCAAAAGAGAGGGAATTTTCATAGACAACTCTTTGAGACTCAAAAAACTACTTTGAGAAAACAAAATGGTAGGAGTTAAGAACATGTCATGTTGAGGGGAGTAGGCCTGAGATGTGAATACAGGCTGGTAGTGATTTTCAAAAGTAGAGGGAATACTAGGAAGCTCTAAAACATTCTCTCAATTAATGTTATGGGATTTAATACCCACAAATTGATTGTGATGATGCAAATGTTGAAATAACTCCTTGGTTACATTGTCTCCAATTTTGAGCTAGTGTAACCTTACCTTGATATGTACCCCTTCAAAATCATAGTGCTTCATTATTAAAAGCTAGGGTTTGACTATTGTGAGGTGCCTCTAAAGCTCCTAATTGAAAAGATTAGGTTGAATCTTAGTTGAGCCCACTCCAATCCCACTTGAGAGCAATGTTGTAACAACAATGAATCTTAATAATCTTGTGCCCAAGTGAGTGCAATAAGTTGGTATTGAATTAGATAGTAGTTCCACAAATCAATCTATACCAAGGCCCCTTTTGGTCTAGGGATAAAGTTCCAAATTCTGATAATATAGGACCTCAACATGGGATGGTGTAGAATGGATGCATTAAAGTAGAATTGCAATTGAGAAAGATAAGGGAGGTGAAAGAAACAAGTATGGAAAAGTAAATGGGAGAATTGTCAAACAAGCAGAGCTTACGTTGGATAGAGATAAAGGTACAAGAATATGAGGGACACTCAAAGGATAAATTATTAGAATATGAGAGCACGACTCTATCCAATATTTTTATAACACTACTCTCACACTGTCGATTTCTAGACCACCTGAACCAGGCATTAGCAAGAAAATAAGAGGGTATGAAAATATTAGGGTTAGAAAACCCACACTTTTCTTCCATGAAAATCTATGCTTCTATTTTCCCAATGACCCACCTCATGGGAAAAAGACCCACCTTGTCATGTGAAAAATAAATCATATTAAAGTCCCCATAGAGCAACTAGACATCAAGGAGAAGATATAATATAACCAAAGTGTACAATGGTCATTACCATAATTAAGCACATAGATGTTGAGCACACCAATAATATGGTCATTAATCTCCATTACAACCAAGTTGATATGATTGGAAGGGTCACATCCCTAAGAGATCAATGTGGAATGATAGGGTTCTAAAAGGTATATGTTTGCTTCTCCTTTGCTTATGTCATGAATAGGATGAAAGGTGTGGCCCTAGGGCTAGAGAAAGGAGAAAGTATTCGACATATTGAAGTTACTGAATTTAACTTCCTAAAGGCACATAATATCAATATTGCCAAATTTAACCTTGAAGTCATCCAGACTTTGACACACAATGTACTTGCACATACGTTCTGTCAAACTCATAACATTCCAACACATGCACTTCATGACACATTATTAAGGATATTTCTTTTGATGACCTTATAGTGCTCAAAATTCATCAAAGAATCAAATGTGTTCGTGAGAAACCTATTATTATTTTCATGAAAAATATTTGTCTATCATCACTTCTTGAGAGGGATTCCCGAGGACTCCCTAGATAGATTACAAGAGTGATGATAGTTCTAAGAGGGAACTTCGCTAGGTGGACTTGGTGGATACACATGTATTCCATTTAAGAGAATGAACTATGACATAGCCAATGGCTTAACCATCTAGGAGCCTTGAAGAGTCAAGGATATTTTTTGGGTATTACCATTAGAGGTACCTATAGGAGGAGAAACAAAAGTTCTTTTTGTAGATGTTGAATGAGAGCTCCTTGGATGAGAGCTCAGTTGAGACTTCTTTTTACTAGCTCCCATAGAAGTTTGTGGTTAGTTGCCTTTACCATTCTACCTAGTGTTAGACATCCATTCCTCCACTCCATTAGTGATAGAGGTAAATTGAACTATGATTGAAGGCATTGACACCTCTACTCGAGGTCAAATTTTGAATTGACACTCCATAAGAGGGCAATATTTATATCTTGTGATTTGTATACTAACAATGGTAACAACTATTTGGGAGATTGATATAAACAACCTATTTTTGGAAATGGTTCTCACCAACCTGAATATCAATAGAATCCTTGAGGTCCTTTGAGAGATCAATTTCAATGTAAATGCATTTGTATAGATGCACAACTTAGAATATTTGTAGCTTCATGCACACAAACTTGCCAATGGCCATGATAATTTGTTGTAGGAATGACCAAAAGGGGTAAATGGAGACCCAAGAATTCTACCCAAATTAGTACATAGAGGGAAACATCGGCTAAAACCATAAAATTACAATGCCAAAGATGAAGAATTAAAAGGGTATTTATAAAATACCAAGGACCTTTGATCATAATTATAATGACATGTTATGGTTTAGCAAACTAGAAATAAAAAATAACTTAATCAAGGTTCTAAATGTGATCAAATTTTATGCCATATGGATGCTAGACTTGCTGAATCCATTTATGGATTAAGGAGTCACTGGTAATCCTCCCTAGAAAGCACCCAATTTAGGGTGTGACTCTCAAGCCAAATGTAGGATTTATCAAAATCCTACATGGGTAGGACTATATCCAAAATAAAGGAATTACCTTTAGGTTAAACTTCCTAGGTCATTTTTTGGTGCCATGACTCTTCGCAACTGCAACTTCTCTAAATAGTGAAATGATGACCTAAGATGTGGCCATCAAAAGAGAAGTAGCCCCCCACTTGAGGTTGAGTTGTTACATAGAATGGCATAGTAAGTGTGTTTATAGCTCGTAATGACACTAGTAGTATGTCAACTAACAAAATAGAAAATAGGAAACAACATGCAACCAGAAAAAACCCTAACATAGTATCCACAAGAAACCCTAGCTAGAGTACCTAACTAATTTACATTTTAAATTTATCAACTTTTTATTACTCCCAAAAAAATCAATAAATATTAAATTTTTAAACTTTAAGTTGCAAAATCAATCAAATATCAAATTTAGTTAATGAATCCTTATCTCTCCAAATTTTCAATTGTTAAAATTCAAATAATTCTTTCCCTTATAACCCATATTCACTAATTAAAAACTTCAATAATTATATGTCAACCTTATAACTCCCCTTGTTTTAAAATAAAATTTCATTTCAAATTAGGTGCCCAAAATATAAATATGCACTTTCAAAACTATAGGAAATAAAATCCCGTAGCTTAATCTTTGCAATATCCACCACACCAATTAAAATTTAGGGTTTTTTTTATGTTACTTGTTTCATATGATATGAACGCTAGTCTCGAGCAATGTCTCGAGTCGATGCCCCACTAGATTAGTCAATATTAGTGGAAGATCATTCAAGAGGGGAAATATTTTATTTTTTTAGGTATTCCTTTTGCTTTTAAAAATTCATTGACAAAGTTGTGAAGTAAGTTATTAATAGGATGGAACATAAACTTACCTACTAGTCCACCAAGAAGCACTCCCTTGCTGGTAAATTCCAAATTTGCACAAAATTCCTTGTGACCACCCATGTTTATTATTCTTTCTACTGGATCCTATCCAAAATTTGCTATAAGAAGCTTGATAAGCTTCTACAAGACTTTTTATGGTCCTCTTCCAATGATGGTTCGAGATTTCACGGTGTTGTCTAGGAGTATTGTTGTCTTCCTAGAATCCATGGTGGGCTTGGAATTCACAATACCCAACATCAAGGTTTGGCCCTCTATGTTAAGTGGGTCATCAAATACCTCACAAGAAATGAGGCTTAGAAGATTCTCATTCGACACTATATCAGTGAACGTTCCCCTTTTGGTCGTAAGATTTGGAGGATCATGGGGTTCCCTTCCCTTTGTGTTGCCCTTGTCTCTATCAAAGTGTTAGGATCCTTCGTCATTAGGAGCATTTGGAAATCTTGGGAGAGTGTTAATCTTTGGCTTGGATGGAATATCCAGAGCTTCTGGCATGGCCTCTCCATCAACCAGATGAATGTTTTGTGGTTTCCTGTTATCACCTACCAAGGTTTCTTGCTTACATAGGTTCCATGGTCATGCACATAGATTCTTTGACAAAGGTGTGTGATGCATCACTGATTTTTTTCTCATCCTATCAAGGATTGGCTCCCTTGGGATGACTTCAAAGTCAAATTTTGGCTTAATCACTCTAAAAGGGATACTTTTGAGACTATCAAGGTTGTTCTTCCTGAATCCATGTTACACAAGATTTAAGTGTTTTTGTAATAGCCTTGGTGGAAGGACTACAAGTGATATCTAGACACTCAACTATGAAACTATAAGGCTCGATTGGGATATGGATGAATCTCTCCTTGCATCCCTATGATTGATAAGCTCAATCAATAATGGAAGGTCTCCTCCCCTTGGATGCACAAGTTCCAAACTACTTTGTTTCCTTTCTTGGAGCCCAAACTTTCTTATTTTACTTGGAGTCTTTTGCACCAAGGGCTTCCTATTAGGGATCATCTCCAAAATTTAGACATCCCTAACCCTTCTTGCCCTTTTTGTCTTCAATATGAAGACTTTATCCATTTATTTTGGGTTTGTGCTCATGCTTATTCCATTTGGGAGTGGCTTTTTCCTTTTATAGATCGTATTCCTTCACCACATTTGAGTGGATGCATATCATTTTGAGATAACCCTTGCCTTTGCTAGCTATTTTCTTTGAATTGTAACACTTGTTTCATATGGCGACCATGTTCAGCATATGGAGAGCTAGAATTGATTGTATCTTTGGTAAGTGTTCTTCCTCATTGTACATCTTTGCTTTTGAGAAGTCTAATATTATTTTATCTATGTATTTTTAGACTACAATTCAATCTAATAAGGTGGCCATGAAGCTCACCCATCCTTAGGAGCTTATTGATCGGTGGGAGAATGCATCGTCCATAGTCAATCAAGTTCCTCTTGAGAAAGATACTCCTCAAAGCTAGTATAGGTCTAGACAATAGTGTCACTCACTTCCAAACTGCTCTCCTATCCCACCTCAATGTCCTTATAGAGTTGGTCATGGCTACTTAACTATTCCTCTCTCTCCCCAAACTCCTCAACTTGATGCCTAGGACTATTTAGGAGCTTTGATGATTGTGCCAACCAAGAGCCATTTGTTTATGGGTGGGAGGATGTTTCCAAAAATTCTATTAGTGCCAAAGTCTTTTGATGCTAGTATTGTGTGGTAATCGATCCCAAGGGTGGCTAAACTCATATAATGGAGCCTCATCATTATGTAATCAGTTAGTTCTATAAAACAATGTTGATTAACTATAAATTGTTTACTTGAGTTCCCACTTTGTTTTGAGGGGGATGATCTTTCAACTGATGACGTTAACCACATAATGTTAACCACATAACGTATTTATCATTTTTTTTATTTGTAAAAATATATTCTATTAATTTTTTAATATAATACTTTTCAAATTCTTACACTTCATTTATCTTAGTGTTTTAGCAAAAATTTTCACACACGAGGTGAAGTAAAAGACATGGATAAGACAACTAGTGGTCGTTTATGCTAGGCTTGCTTAGCATGTCTATATATATATATATATATATATATATAATAAGAGGTTATTGTCAAATTCTCACACTTCATTTATCTTAGTGTTTTAGCATCAAATTTTCACACGTGAGGTGAAGTAAAAGACATGGATACCACAACTAGTGGTCGTTTATGCGAGGCGTGCTATGCATGTCTATATGAGGTTCCAAAATATTTTTTTAATAAGAGGTCATGGCTACCTTTTTGTGATTCAACGAAAGAGATTGACAATGCGTGGTTTACACTTTTCTGTAGACACCAAAACAGCACCATTCTGATTAAGTGACTACAAACACTGATCGCATGCACATACACAGCTTTCAGGGCAGCCCTTAGAGGTCAAACAGGTGGTCTTGGCCACTTGCACGATAGTTTAGAGGGTCAAAAAATGAGTGGTGCAGAGTTGGTCATTTTGTCAAAACCTTTAACAAACTTTAAGCCTTTAGTCCAAAGCAGCCTTCAAAACTTCACCAAACTTCAAGCCTTAAGCAATCCAAAGCAAAGTCTTCAAAAGCAAACAAGCCTTAACAAAAAAAAGGGAACCTAGCCTTAGACGTCGCGAAATCGTGACGTCGCGATTTTGCACATCGCAAAATCGTGACACCTTTGGCCCCGAGGGGAGCCTCGGCCAAAGGTGTCACGAAATCGTGACACCTTTGGCCCCGAGGCTACCCTCGGCCAAAGGTGTCGCGAAATCGTGACACCATTGGCCCCGAGGCTCCCCTCGGCCAAAGGTGTCGCGATATCGCGACACCTTTGGCCCCGAGGCTCCCCTCGGCCAAAGGTGTCGTGATATCGTGACACATTTGGCCTCGAGGCTACCCTCGGCCAAGGTGTCGCGATATCGCGACACCTTTGGCCCCGAGGGGAGCCTCGGCCAAAGGTGTCGCGATATCGTGACACCTTTGGCCCCGAGGCTCCCCTCGGGGCCAAAGGTGTCGTGATATCGTGACACCTTTGGCCTCGAGGCTACCCTCGGCCAAAGGTGTCGCGATATCGTGACACCTTTGGCCCTGAGGGGAGCCTCGGCCAAAGGTGTCGCGATATCGTGACACCTTTGGCCTCGAGGCTCCCCTCGGCCAAAGGTGTCGCGATATCGCGACACCTTTGGCCGAGGCTCCGGCCAAAGGTGTCACGATATCGCGACACCTTTGGCCCCGAGGGGAGCCTCGGCCAAAGGTGTCACGATATCGCGACGCACGATATCGCGACACCTTTGGCCCCAAGGGGAGGCTCTGCCGAAGTGTCGCGATATCGCGACATCGCGATATCACGACGTCGCGATATCGCGACACTTCGGCACTTTATGTTTAAAAGGCATACTTACGATAATCAAAGGCAGACTTTGACGTGGCCGCCGCATCCAAAGAATGACTACCACGTGGCACCCTTACGTGCCCCTCTCCAAAGAGACCCCGTGGATCTGCAGAACGACGGACTTTAATGAGACAAGCAGTTTCGAAACAAATCCGATCCGAGGCCACGCCTCATAACTTCTGATGTCAGTACGAGCCATGTCTCATAATGGCCTGACAAAGATCAAATCTGAGCGGCCCTTGCGGATTTAGGGTTTTGACATTAATGCTCTAAGAGGCGAAAACCTCTATAAAAACTAGCTCGATGCGAAGTAAAAAAGAGGAGGAAGTATTTTTCTGAAACACAACGAAGTGCTGTTGAACTCATCCAGAGACCCGATTGCACCAGTTTGAATCCACCTTCTTCACATCCAGAATCTCTTGCAAAATAGAGGTTGGTGGGTGGTGCTCAGAAGTGTGATTCAGACTCTCATACCCGACAGTGGATCACAAGAATCCACCAATTTGTCGACAACACATTATCCTGGATTTTGAGCCAATTCCTAGTGAGTTGGCGTCAAAGTCAGATTTTAATGGGGCGGCCCGCTTGGGCACCCCACGTATGTTCGTAGTGTTAATATTCATGCTGTTTCGAATAAGATTAAAATAGTTTACGTTATCTCGTTTTCGAATATAAACTATGCTGTTTTCCCAACAGATCTTGCAATAACTGTGTTTGGATAGATTATGTTTTCTGTTCGAATACCTTTCCAGCATTACGTTTTAGATTGTTTTAGATCGGCTATCAAACATATTGTTATGATATCATAACTTTAGACATTCATCAAATATTATCACGCTTTTCTCGTTCTGGTTGCACCACTAACCTACAGGAAAGAACATTGATTCGACAATGGTCATCTGATGACGTTTTTTTGATTTTCTTCATTAGAATCGCAGGTTGCATAGAGCTGTTTGTTTGCATGAATTTAATAAATCTTTCGAATGTATTATTTATCAATTTCTAAAACTAACGCTCTACCCTTTTGTAGCAAGTGCTATTAATGTGTTTACTATTTCTTTGGTCGCAGGAAAGAACAACAGCAAGCAAAGTTTTATCAACATAAGCGGCGGTGGTACTTTAGCCCGTCCATTTCAAATGTGGGCATGCGGATAGAAGAAATATTGACCCCGATTGTAACCGAGATAGACTAACACTCCTGGCCCCTAAAAATGCAGGAGATGTATTGTAACCGAATGGAATTAATTTGATATTCGTGTTATTTATGCATCAATTTAGTTCTATTTTTATTGCATCTTTAATATTGTTTTTCATTCCAAAATCTCATGCTTTCAGTGGCGATCACGGTGGGACCGTTCCCCGATTTTAAAATCATAGAAATTAATCAGAGTTGTCTTGTTTGTGCTTGACAGGTACCCTTTTTAAACCGAAGATCAGAAATAGCAAATCCGGGCAGAAAAGAGGTAACGGTTTTCTTTAACTGTCCATGTCATTTTCGGTTATGATATTTCTGTGTATTTTATTTGTTTAATTTTTATTTATTTTTTTACTTTCCGCAAATTTTTCGTAAATTTTTCCGTAAAAAAAAAAAAAAAAAAAAAAAAAAATTTTTTTTAAATTTTTAAACTTGTTGTTTTCCGGTTTGTAGTGTTTGTCTGGCATAGGGAAAGATTTCTTTTTCAGTTGCCTGTTTCAATTTTTTGCAAAGTAAAATGAACCCCACACACCACGTGGTATTTTAAACCAAGGCGTTGGTCGTAAAACCCCAACCCTTGAGCAAGACCAAAGGTGGATTCCATTATCACTTTGGCTTGAGATATTGCATCCATTACCTCGATCGCGACTGTTGCTAGACGTAAATCCTGACAAAGGCTGACCGAGTGTAGCTTGGGGTGATTCCTAGCACGCGAGGATAAGTTTTCTATGGTAGGTGTCATAAACAGAGCGATTCCCCTTCCGTACCGCCTATGTTCCACGTACCATCTGCTCTCACGTACCTATAGTCTCCCTCACGTAAGGGCGGGTATATAGAGAGGTTGGTATATCGGTCCGACAATGGTATATTGAAGGGGCGACCATTTATGGGAGTCATATGAGCCAACATTATGCATTTAAACGTTCTTCCAAAATTGCAAAAACAAAACGAAACACCAAAATGCACTAAACCAGTCTAGGACACACTATTTAATCCTTAAAAGAGATAATCACGGCTTTGTGTATGTGTGTGTGTTTACTTCTGCTTAGTGTAGACAAAAAGACAAATCATCATAAACGAGATAAAATCTGCTTAGATCGTAGAGAAGCACCACAATGGTGTACACCCGTAGCCAAGACCGATCAAGGGCGGACGCTGCGGAAGGTGCACAAAGAGAGGGCGCTGGTCGCCTTCGCCTTAGCCCCAAGAATTTGGTCATACCACCTTGGCGGCCTAACACACAAGGCAGTCCCCTCCGTACCCCAATGGAACGGGACTATAGAGGCACCTCTTCGAGGAGCATTCCTGTTCCGCATAGCACTCAGCACACACCCCTCCATGAGGGGTACAGTCGTAGGAGAGCTCCCTTAGATGCTCGCTATGAGCGGTCACCGCGCGATGAAGCGCTAGGTCAATATAGGGTTCAACGGGAGAAACCACATCATTACACTATCCCTCCTTCACCCCCTCTAGTTGTCAAGACTACAAAGACAAATCCAGAGCACAAAGCTTCTCAGGCGGGGCAGGCCATCTCCACCCATCCCCTTTTCACTTATGAAAGAGAGCACGAGGAAAACCCTTACCTTCCTCAAAAACAATATACATCGCGGGAGCAATACGCCTCCGCACCTGCTAAATATCATGGTCACACACTGAGGCCAGAGCCTCGGATAAATGCTGCTACCCCCAACAGAGGGAGGCTGCCTATAGATATCTTGGATCCCTATGACCAAGATAGATATCTAGGAGAGGCATCTAACCCTTCTAGACATGAGGCGGTGAGACCAACTATCTTAGAATCTGTCAAACATTTCGCACACCGGATGCAACTCACGCAACTTGAGCTAGAATGACAACGGTTAGAGCAATGGTATCTTCTAAATAAAGAACACCTTCAGCACCAGAAGGAGGAGTTGTTCCAACACACTGTGCAAGAGAAGACTCCAACCCATCACACACATAAGACAAAACATTTTGAGGGGCACAACCCATGGGGGCAAGACATGTCATCGCGACCTCATCAAACGCTACCCCCAACACCTCCCAGACAGGAGCGGGAGGCTACTCTCCCGATTCCTAAAGGACATGAGCGGGAGGCCGCTCCTATAACCAATGACGGGTGCCTTCCTCAAACATCCACCCAGGTTTATGAGCCACCCTTAGAAATTCATCAAGAAGCTTCTAAGGAATCTGAGCAAGAAGAAGAGCGGGATGAACTGCCCTATCAAGGCATGGGGGGTGCCATTTGGCCACCCCTCCATAAGCCCCAAGTTCCTCAACAAGAACCAATCAAAGAGGAGGAGCTCAAATCTCCCGATACATGCAAAGCGCTAGAGCACTTAGAGTCGGTAGAGACCAAGATTTTGGAGCTCCCAAGGCCCAACTTACATGAGGCTCTTTTCGAAGAGGATCAACCTTTAACCGTAGGTCTACCTGAGGATGCAGTCCTCCATGTCCCAGAATCTCTAGAGTATGATGAGCTGTACTCACTGGTCGAAAGTGAGGATGAAACAGAGACACCCCACAACAATCACATGCAACATCATCGACACCCTATAAATATCGATGAAGCATGTCAGCAGATAAACATAATACTAGGGCATGAGTGGTGCGTTAACCCACCGCAGTGGGACCAAGCATTACATCCGACGCTTTGGGCACACAAAGATCAATTTCAACCCAGAGACCTTATAACAACATCAATGCCGGGGGTAGACCCTGTCCTCCTATCCATGCATAGGGCTGATCCATTCATGTCAATCCCTCCGGAGCCAGATCCCGAGTGCAAAGACCATCAAGCTGGGGGTACCTCTATCCCCTGAAGAGCTATAGTCCAAAACCAAAATGCTCCAAGGATTCTTGCAATCGCTTGGTCAATCCCAAAATGCTCCAAGGATTCTTGCAATCGCTTGGTCAATCCCAAAAGGCTCCAAGGATTCTTGCAATCGCTTGGTCAATCCCAAAAGGCTCCAAGGATTCCTGCAATCACTTGGTCAATCCCAAAAGGCTCCAAGGATTCTTGCAATCGCTTGGTCAATCCCAAAATGCTCCAAGGATTCACCCCAGGGATGCAACGCTGGTCAATCCCAAAAAGCTCCAAGGATTCTTGCAATCGCTTGGTCAACCCAAAAGCTCCAAGGATTCTCACAATCGCTTGGTCAATCCCAAAATGCTCCAAGGATTCTTGCAATCGCTTGGTCAATCCCAAAATCTCCAAGGATTATCCAATCGCGGTCAACAAAGGCAAGGATCCAAGATTATCACAATCGCTTGGTCAATCCCAAAACGCTCCAAGGATTTCCACAATCACTTGGTCAAAAATCATGAAAATTCAAAAACAACAAAAATCATCAAAAACAACAAAAATTTGCATCTCATTTCTAGGCATATTCAAATTCATCAATAGAGAGTTCTTCTCGCAATTCATCTTCATATTCACCAAAATCAATCCATCAAAAATACAAAAATACATAGCTGCATTCAAGCATCGCACCCATACATTGCACATTCATGGTCGTATAGGTCAAAAGGCACCATAGGTTGTCATGATTCTACTAGTCCATCTTGTTCCACACTGTTCCATCTTACAAAAACAACAAAAACACCATTCATTTTACCACACTAGAGTCAGTGGTCTTTTAATGTATCAAGAGTTTTTCATGATTCAGTCATCATTTTGCTCTTTTAGCAATGTAATGTATCAATTCAAACAGATTTTACGAAGGTAGAGTTACACTTGCAATACACCTTGTTACGTAACATCCCAACACAAATTAAAACACATAAAAATTCCCGAGTTGTGTGAACGAAGGATGAAACCTGCACAGTAATCCAGGTTACCATAAGCGAAACGGTTATCTTGCTCATCCCCCTGTGCGAATGACCCCAAGAATGCTGAGAGTTGGCAAAAGGACAAGCATCCTCCCTACCCAATTCCCTAAGAATCCCAAAGTTGCAAAACATCAAAAATTTGCAAATGTCAAAGCTCCAAAATTTGACATCCTACAATGCACATATCAAAAGGCACAAAGCATAGTGATTCTCGTCACTCCATATCCAAATCCCTTGCTCAAGAGAAAAGAAAAACAAATCAAAATAAACAGTGATTATTATCACTATAAAGAGCAAGTATCCCAATACAATTGAAGAAAAGAAGGGAGTTGACCTTGAATCCCTGGAACTCTTAGCATTCTGACAGGTCATGAGGCAAGCCTCAGTATCGGTTTGGTTGATAGCCTATTGGTCACTGGCGGTAAACTTCTCGCATGACGATATATCTATCACATTAACTTGTGTACAGATCAATATTTGCATGTGGATGAGCTAGCTTATGGTATCCTGGATAACACCGTAGATTAATCTAACTACATACAACAAAGGAGTTAGTGGAGCTAATTAGGTGATCCTCAGTATAGATTCGGTTGAAAGCCCATCTGGCACTGGCGGTATCCTGACAAATACCACATAAATGAACTCAATTGCACACACAGGGATGTGAAATAACTTGGTTAAAAACAAGTCCGATTCATACCTTGTTCAAAAGTCTTGTAAGATAAAATACAATCATGGCTAGTAAGTTAAAACCGTCTGAGTCTCGGAAAACCTTTGCTACATTTCTAAACCAACTGCGCTACTTTTCATCCTTACAATACCACCAGAAAATACAAAAAAGAAACACCACATTTGTACATAGCAAAATAATGGAGATCTAAAACAGTCTATGGTGCCATAGTCAAACATCACAAAGTTCATCCATCCATCTTATTTCCGCATATCACATGCCAATCAAAAACATTTGCATCCATCATGCATCCATCAAAATAAATCAACATACAACATCGGTAATTATCATACCATATGCATCCATCAATATAAAGTAGCATGCATCCACCAACATCAACCATTGTGCATAAAATCATGACATATACGCAAAGAAAGAAAATCAAAACAACAAAAACATCACAAAAAGCAACACAAAAACATAAGCAATAAATTTCCGGACACAAGTGCTCTTGCACTTAACCTCTCGGCACAGAAAATCGATGTCGGGGCCCAAATTGTCACCCTCCTACTTCCCCAAGAAGGCTACCATAGCTGGACCGCTCCACGGGAAGATGGGTTCTTGATGATTTCACCCCATTATGGCATCACCAAAAGGGTTAACACCCACCAAAAATAGGTCCAAATGTCGGGAAATCGCATGTGCTCAAATGGTAAAACATCCAAAGGCACCCTAACCTAAGTCATCTTGGGTCAAGCGACTCGTCGCTTTTCTCACGAAGGTCATTCCCTCATCGATTCGTCGCTTGAGGGGGTAGTCACACTTAGTCACCAATCAACAAGCACACACCCAATCAAGGCAATGACATGCATTCAAAGAATCATTGACAAAGACAATCACGCTCCTGCTTGGGGCAGTAAACAAGCAATCATTAAGTTGATCAAATACTTGGCATTCCCGAAGCATGAACACAAGGTTTCCCCTATGGATAAAAGGTTGCGCCCTTTGCCTAATCATGACTGATCAATGTCCAAGCTCAAGTCACACCTCACCAAAATAGGTTAACACTTGAAATCAAATTCCTTAGCTCGTCAGAAGCAAGGATTCAAGAATGCATGCCCTTTCCATACTTGGGGCATCAAGAGTTGGTTAGGTTACCAAGAAACCCTAATCATTAGTGCTTTGGTCATATATTTTTGCTCAGCGCTATGCCATGCATAGCGCTTCCCAAAAAGGGGCATCTGTAGACACCAAAACAGCACCAATCCGATTAAGTGACTACAAACATTGATCGCATTGACATACACAGCTTTCAGGGCAGCCCTTAGAGGTCAAACAGTGGTCCTGGCCACTTACACGACAGTTTAGAGGGTCAAAAAATGAGCGGTGCAGAGTTGGTCATTTTGTCAAAACCTTTAACAAACTTTAAGCCTTTAGTCCAAAGCAGCCTTCAAAACTTCACCAAACTTCAAGCCTTAAGCAATCCAAAGCAAAGTCTTCAAAAGCAAACAAGCCTTAACAAAAAAAGGGAACCTAGCCTTAGACGTCACGAAATCGCGACGTCGCGATTTTGCGCGTCGCAAAATCGTGACACCTTTGGCCCCGAGGGGAGCCTCGGCCAAAGGTGTCACGATATCGCGACACCTTTGGCCCCGAGGCTACCCTCGGCCAAAGGTGTCACGAAATCGCGACACCTTTGGCCCCGAGGGGAGCCTCGGCCAAAGGTGTCACGATATCACGACACCTTTGGCCCCGAGGCTCCCCTCGGCCAAAGGTGTCGCGATATCGTGACACCTTTGGCCTCGAGGCTACCCTCGGCCAAAGGTGTCGCGATATCGCGACACCTTTGGCCCCGAGGGGAGCCTCGGCCAAAGGTGTCGCGATATCGCGACACCTTTGGCCTCGAGGCTCCCCTCGGCCAAAGGTGTCACGATATCGCGACACCTTTGGCCCCGAGGGGAGCCTCGGCCAAAGGTGTCGCGATATCGCGATCGCGATATCGCGACACCTTTGGCCCCAAGGGGAGGCTCTGCCGAAGTGTCGCGATATCGCGACGTCGCGATATCGTGACACTTCGGCACTTTACGTTTAAAAGGCATACTTACGATAATCAAAGGCGGACTTTGACGTGGCCGCCGCATCCAAAGAATGACTGCCACGTGGCACCCTTACGTGCCCCTCTCCAAAGAGACCCCGTGGATCTGCAGAACGACGGACTTTAATGAGACAAGCAGTTTCAAAACAAATCCGATCCGAGGCCACGCCTCATAACTTCCGATGTCAGTGCGAGCCATGTCTCATAATGGCCTGATAAGGATCAAATCTGAGCGGCCCTTGCGGATTTAGGGTTTGACATTAATGCTCCAAGAGGCAAAAACCTCTATAAAAACTAGCTCGATACGAAGTAAAAAAAGAGGAGGAAGTATTTTTCTGAAACACAACGAAGTGCTGTTGAACTCATCCAGAGACCCGATTGCACCAGTTTGAATCCACCTTCTTCACATCCAGAATCTCTTGCAAAATAGAGGTTGGTGGGTGGTGCTCAGAAGCGTGAGTCAGACTCTCATACCCGACAGTGGATCACAAGAATCCACCAATTTGCCGACAACACATTATCCTGGATTTTGAGCCAATTCCTAGTGAGTTGGCGTCAAAGTCAGATTTTAATGGGGCGGCCCGCTTGGGCACCCCACGTATGTTCGTAGTGTTAATATTCATGCTGTTTCGAATAAGATTAAAATAGTTTACGTTATCTCGTTTTCGAATATAAACTATGTTGTTTTCCCAACAGATCTTGCAATAACTGTGTTTGGATAGATTATGTTTTCTGTTCGAATACCTTTCCAGCATTACGTTTTAGATTGTTTTAGATCGGCTATCAAACATATTGTTATGATATCGTAACTTTAGACATTCGTCAAATATTATCACGCTTTTCTCGTTCTGGTTGCACCACTAACCTGCAGGAAAGAACATTGATTCGACAATGGTCATCTGATGACGTTTTTCTGATTTTCTTCATTAGAATCGCAGGTTGCATAGAGCTGTTTGTTTGCATGAATTTAATAAATCTTTCGAATGTATTATTTATCAATTTCTAAAACTAACGCTCTACCCTTTTGCAGCAGGTGCTATTAATGTGTTTACTGTTTCTTTGGTCGCAGGAAAGAACAGCAGCAAGCAAAGTTTTATCAACATAAGCGGCGGTGGTACTTTAGCCCATCCATTTCAAATGTGGGCATGCGGATAGAAGCAATATTGACCCCGATTGTAACCGAGACAGACTAACACTCCTGACCCCTGAAAAGGCAGGAGATGTATTGTAACCGAAGGAAATTAATTTATATTCGGTTGATTCAAAGTTCTATTTTTATTACATCTTTAATGCTATTTTTCATTCTGAAATCTCATGCTTTCATTTTCCACATTGACTTCTACGTCCGTCCAAATATGGATACAATGCCCAACCATCCAACACTAGCTGATTGGAAAATTTTAGTTATACTTGGATTATACTCGTTTAACAATATATTGATATATAATAATAATAATAATAACGTTGACTCTTTGCATATTGATTGGCCGTTTTCAATCCATGGCCGCATAAAAGCACCACTTATATCAGGGAAATTAGTTTGTAAATAGTCGAGGGAGACATCATGAAATATTTCTTGTTTGTAACAGCAGCACACGAAGAAGTAGCATTATACAGTGAAAAAAAACTAGACATACAACAAGCAATGCTACATAATTTCACTTTTTCTCAGTTGGATGCTTTTCTTTTAGTATTAGCTTGTATTTCCATTCTTCATTTACCTATTTTCTTATTAGATATATTTTTATGCAGAGATTTTTTTCACGTGTATAAATATATAAACATATCTATCATCTGTAAATGTATTTTATCTTATCATTCTTTCCCTTTTTCATGCTCTATTTAATATATCAATATAAGTATTTGTTCCTATCCTTCTAACACATTTTAAATACATTAGGGAGAGATCAAATTTATTCCTCGTAAATTTAACCTTGTCTATAAATAATAATAAACCTCTTTTTAGATTTATAAATAACTTTTATGGGAGAAAGAGATATCAAATTTATTTCTTATAAAATTCACCTTTTCTGTAAATAATAATAAACCTCTTTTTAGATTTATAAATAACTTTCACAGGAGAAAGAGAGATCAAATTTATTTCTTATAATATTCACCTTTTCTATCAGTAATTCCAAATATTTTCTTAGTATTATTTAAAATTAATCTCTTCTATCAATAATTCTAAGTTTCACAAATAATATTTATGAAGAGTGTTTTATAATATTTTTTTTGAAAAATTAAGATATGAAAAATTTAATAAATAAAATTCCTATCAATTGGCTATTCTTGCATTTAGTGTTTTAAAAAAATCTAAGTATCCCAAGAGATAGTGAGGCTGCTAGGGTTTCACTCACATGTTGTTATTGTTGGTTTGTTATTTCATTGGTCACTATATTGTTTGTGCTCTTCTGATATCTGCACACACTGTGTCATTCTTAGTTACTACTTTGCTTGAAGCAGGGGATCCGTCCCTTTCAATGGTTGCCTCTCAGGCTGCTATTTCACTGGTTAGTGAAGTTGCAGTTGTTGAGAGCCATGGCAGTAGTAAAACCTAGGAAGTTTATCCTTAAGGTAGTTCCTCAGTGCCAGAAATAACCTTGCACATATCGGATGTTGATAAGGCCTACAACTGGCTTGAAAGTCACACTCTAGTAGGGTACTTTTTGGGAAGGATTCCTAGTGACTCGCTAATCCGGCAATGGATTCAGTAAGTCTAGAAGCCATATGGCATAAAAGTTGATCATATTCAAAACCTTACTAAATGTTTTTCATTTTAAGTTTTATGATTCACATGTTATTACTGTTATCAGTAAAGGGCCTTGCTATATTAGAAATACCCTTTTAATTCTTCAGTACTATCATCATAATTTTATAGTTTATGCTAATGTTTCCTTGTGTGTCCCCATTTGGGTGGAATTCCCAGGTCTCCCTTTGTCCCTTTGGCCATTCTTGCCACAACTTGTCACACCCATTGAAAAGTTTGTGTGCATGGGGCCACATAAATTCTATGATGTGCAGCCAGACAAACACATTTGCATTGAAATTAATCTATCAAAGGATCTTAAAGATTCTATTATATCAATCTTCCCAATACCTGTTATCGGTGTCAATCTACTATCCACAAGATAAAATATTTTCCTCTTATGGAGGGTCGATTCAAAAATCGAGTTTTAGCAGAGACACCTTCAAACACAAATAAATTTGCCCCTCCCACTAATGGAGGGGAGGAATGGACTTTTGTCAAAAGGAAGAAAAAAAAAGGAAATCGACCACAAACATCTATGGGAGATAGTAAAAATGAGTCTCATCCAAACTCTCAGTTTGGGTTTTCTCATGCAACTTCTATAGAAGGAACTTATGTTTCTCTTCTTATAGGTACCTCTTCTGGTAATAACAAAAATAATTCTCTAATTATTCAAGCCTCCCAGTCATCTAAGCCATTAGCTATGTCAGTGCCCACTCCCTCAAGCAAATGCCAGGTTTCTCCACCTAATCCTCCTAGTGAAGTTCCCTCATGAAACCCTCATTGCTCTCGTAGTCCAGTTAGTGATACCTCAGGCATCCCTTTAGATAAGCAACGAGGGAAATATTTTTTTCATGAAAACCATGATAGGTTTCTCACAAATACCTTTGAATCCTTAGTAGATTTTGAGGACTTTGAGGTCCTCGATGGAAATATGCTCCTCGATCATGTCTCATGGAGTGCTTATCTTGGAATATTAGGGGTTTGATAGATCTTGTGCATAAGTACATAGTACGTTAGGGTCTAGATGACTTCAAGGTAAAAAATGATAATATTGATATCCTTTACCTTCAAGAAGTCAAATTCACTAATTTTATGTTGTCAAGTACTTGCTCCTTTCTCTGGCCTCTAGGCAACACCTTTCATACTTTGCATGAGATGGGTAAAGGAGAGGCAGTAATTTATCTTTCAGAATATTATCATTCTAAAATGATATATTGGGGTTGTGACCCTTCAAATAATGATTTTTGGGTTGTGATGGATATTGATGATCTTCTTCCTGTGAGGTGGGTTGTAAGGTAAAGAGATGCATGGCTTTTCATGAAAGAAAATTTGGGGCTCTCTGATCCCAATAGCTGCTTTTTACCCTCTTCATTCCCAACTAGTGCTTGGTTCACATGGTCTAACAATCAACAAGGTGAGAATCATGTTTTAAAAATATTGGATAGATCCATGCTCTCTGATTATGATATTTTCTCCTTCGAGCGGCCCTCATCTTCTTCTCCCTTTATCTATGTCCATATCGAGCTTTGCTTGTCTGACCATTCCCCCATTTACTTTTCCATATCGATTTCTTCTACTCCTCCTCCTCTTTCTTATTTGTAATTTTACATTAATACCTCTGTTTTGTACCACCCCATATTGAGGGCCTGTATTATCAAAATTTGGAATCTTGTCCCTAGACCAAAAAGGGCCTCTGGATGGATTGATTGGTGGAATGATACTATCCTACGCACTGCCTACTTTCTATACTCACTTGGGTGTAAAATTTCTAAGTTTTGTCGTCGCTCCAATTCTGTTCTTAAGCGAGAGTTGGAAGTGACCTCTTCTCAAATTTAGTCCAATCCTTTCAATGAGGAGCTTCAGATACATCTCGCTAAGGTTAAACACTAGATTTTTTTGGTAGAGCACTATGGTGCCAAAGAAGCTCAAATCAAGGTGAGGTTGCAATGGCTCAAATTTGGAGATAGGGTTACCAAGGAGTTCTTTTAATGCGTGCATCATCGTAATAAATTTTAGGGTATTAAAGCCATTAAAATTAATGGAAAGCGTGTTTCTAATCTTCCTAGTATTCTCTTTTCTTTTGAAGAGCATTAAAAGTTTGTATTTGCAGCTCAGGCCTACTCCCTATAGCATGATGAGGCCCTTAAATCCTACCTTTCTATGGTTCTAGAATGACTTTATGAGTCTCAAAGAGTTGCTTGTGATAAGGCCCTATCTTTGAAGGATCTAGAGGAAGCTCTTTATCATATTGCCAATGATAAATTCCTTGGTCTCGATGGCTTCCCTTGTGAATTTTACAAATCCCTTTGGGACACTATAGGGTCTGATCTTCTCAAATTCTATCAAGAGGACTTCTCTAAGGGTTCGTTGGGCCCTAACATTAATCAAGGGATTATTAAATTTATCCCCAAGGCTGGTGATCCTAAAATCATCACCAATTGGATACCTATTACTCTCCTTAATGTCTCTTATAAAATCATTGCCAAAGCCCTAGCTTTACACATTCGTCATCTCCTTCCTATTATAGTGCACCTAGATAAAAATGGCTTCATTCGGGGTAGATACATCCTTGACGATATTATTGTTGTCTGGGAAGATATGAAGTGTGCTCGTAATTCTAACCAACGGTCTATGTTCATAAAAATTGAATTTGAGAAAGCATATGATAGGATTGATTGGTCCTTCATTCTAGCCATGCTTAAAGCTCTTGGTTTTGGGCTCTACTTCATTAGTTCTGTAGAAATGTTGTTTGTTGAGACTTCAGCTATTTTGGCCATTAATAGACACAAGTCCTTAGCCATTGGTCTCTTTCGATCCATTAGATAAGGTCACCCTTTAGCTCATTCCCTTTATGTCATTGCTACTAAAGGTATTAGCTATTTACTATCTCATCACGATGCTCAGGGTTCTATTCGAGGAATTTCTCTTCCCAGAGGTGAGTCTTAGTTGATCAATGGTCATTTTGCTGATGACTCTTTCCTCACTCTTATTGAGGAAGAAGGTGTCATTCAACAAGTGCTTGCTTGTCTCGACACTTTCTGTCTACCTTCTAGATCCTCTATTTAATGGAGAAAGACCCAATGTTATAGGCTGTCTCTCGACCCAATGCCCCCCTAGCTTAATCAATATCAATGTAAGATCATCCAAGAGGGGGAATGTTTTCATTTTTTAGGTGTTCCTTTTGCCTTTAACAGGTCGTTGCTAGAGTTATGGACATATGTTGTTAACAGGGTGGAACATAAAATTACATACTGGTCCACCAAGAAACTCTCCCTTGCTGGTAAATTTTAAATTTGCACTAAAGTCCTTGTAGCCACCCATGTTTATTATTATTCCTACTGGGTCCCATACAAAAATTATTATAATAATCTTGATAAGCTTTTGCGAGACTTCTTATGGTCCTCCTCCAATAATGCTTTAGGATTCCACCATGTTTCTTGGGAGTATTGTTGTCTTCCCATAAGCCATGGTGGACTTGGCATTATTAATACCCAATGTCAAGGTTGGGCCCTTTGTGTTAAGTGGGTCCTTAGAGCCCTCACAGGAAATGAGGTCTAGAAGATTCTCATCCAACACTGTATTAGTGAAGGTTACCCTTTTGGGCATAAGAGTTGGAAGGGCATGGGGTTCCCTTCCCTCCTTGTTTCCCCTATGTCTATCAAAGTGTCAAGATCCTTCGTCATAAGGAGTATTTGGAAAGCTTGGGAGAGCGTTAAAACTTGGTTTAGATGGAATGGAAAGAGCTTTTGGCATGGTCTCTCCATCAACAAAATGAATTTTTGGTGGTCACCTGTTATAAGCTACCAGGGTTTCTCGCTTGCGCAAGTTTTTTGGCTTCATGTACTTATATTCTTTCGCAAAGGTGTACGATGCATCATTGATTTCTTTTCTTGTCCTACCAAGGATTAACTCCCTTGGGATAATTTTAGAGCTAAATTTGGGCTTAACCACTCTGACAAGGATACCTTTGAGGTTGTCAAGGTTGCTCTCCCTGACTCCATGTTACACAATATTTCTGTGCTTTCACAGAGACCTTGGTGGAAGGACTGGAAGTGGTATCCAAACACTCCATTACGAAATTATAAGGCCCTATTGTGGTATGAATGGATCTCTCCTTACCTAACCATTATTGAGAAGCTCAATCAACGATGGAAGGTCTCCTCCCCTCGACCTGTTTGGTTGCACAGGTTCCAGACAGCTTGGGCTCCTTTGTTGGAGCCCAAAATTTCTTGTTTTTCTTGCAGTCTTTTGCACCAAGTGCTTCCTATTGGGGATCATCTACAACATTTAGGCATCCCCAAATCTTCTTGCCATTTCTATCTTCAATTTGAAGATTTTGTCCATCTTTTTTGGGTTTGTGCTTGTGCTCATTCCCTTTGGGAGTGGATTTTTTATTTTTAATACCCTATTCCTTTACAATGTTTGAGTGGAAGCATATAATTTTGGGAGATCCCTCACCATTATCAACTATTTTTTTTTAAGTGTGGAACTTGTTCCATATGGTGGCCATGTTCAGTTTATGGAAAGCTAGAAATGATTGTATCTTTGGTAAGTGTACTTCTTTGCACATCTCTATTTTTGAGAAGTCTAATATTATTTCTTCTGTGTATTTTCATATTACAGTTTAGGCCAATAAGATGACCATGGATCTCACTCATCTTCAAGAGCTTATTAAACAATGGGGGAATGCATCGTGATCAATAATTTAGGATAATCCTCGTAGTAGATCTAGGTCTACACAACAGTTTTGTTCACTCTCAAACTGCACTTCTATCCCAATTCAAGGTGCTTACAGAGATGGTCATGGCTATGTTACTATTCGTCTCTCCCCCAACTTCTCGACTTGATCCCTAGGGCAATTTAAGAGTTTATGGTTGGGTTTATGTTCCCGCTTCTTCTAGACAAGAGAGGGACTCATTTTCAAATTCTTTAAGTGGTAGCTGAAGGTTATCAGTGAACTATTATCAGTTTATTTTGTATATCAGTTATGTAAACTGTTATCAATTTATTCTATACATTAGTAAATAGTTTACTTTGTCCATCAATTTTGTAAACTGTTATCAATTTACTTTCCTTCAGTTATTCAGTCCATCAGTTATGTAAATTGTAGATTGTTCTCTACTTTGATAGGGATAGTTTTTTTTGGTTGATGTCGTTAGCCACGTGGCATATTTATCCACATTTTTTTTTTGTTTGTAAAAATGTATTTTATTAATTATTTAATAAAATGTTTTTTACATCAAAAACAAAATCCTATTAATTATATTAATTTATAGTTAAATGTATAATATATGGACTTTTTAAATATTTCTTCTTTTATTTTAGTATTTAGGATACAATACTTACATTTAAGGTATTTTTAAGAATTTTTTGCCAAGGGATTACCCTCATAATGATAATTATAAAAACAATAAATAAGAATCTTGGGCCAAAATCTGCCAATGTGGATGGGATGTGCCCTAGGTCTTGGCCAAGATTGGAAGACTGGAAAGTTCTTCTAAGTCAACCTTTAGAGAAGGATGGCTCTTTGTAAAAATAACTAAATGAAATGGGTTGTCAAGACAAAATTAAAATAGGGGTGTAGGGTTAAGAGATTCAAACTAAATGCGGTTGGAATTTAGTTAAAAACAATGAGATATTGTATGAGAGTCTTACACACATAATATAATACCAAACCTAATAGACCAGCTAGCAAATGTAGCATTACAAAATGTAATTTCATCTAAAACCTTTTAAATATTCCAAGTACTTAATAAAATAAATCTAAATAGCTATCTAAATAAGTAGAATACACTTAACATAATTGCCTATTCATTAAGCATTAATGAAAATGTGTAAAAAAAACATAACTCGCTATCTTAGTTTTTGTAAAAATCCATTAGTAGGGATCAAATAGAACTGTAATTCTATTGATGAGTATAAGTCATCACATAGTATATACAGTATTGCAAACACTAAAAATTTGACCCTCTTTCTAAGGTACACTACGCTATTTATAAGATTACATTACTTTTTGGTTACCTCTAATCATTTTTATAGATATTGCTTGGAGGTTTGATAGCAATGAGTGTAGGCCATGGGCATCCCTTTCTAGCTCACCCTATGCTATTAGAGAATATTACATTATTCGGTACTATGATAAAATACCCCCATAATAAATTTGTACTATTATAAATATTAGATTAGAGTGTGTGATTTATACTTTTCATAAAGTATGTGTCAATGTGTAAGAAGATTCCAAGTTTTATGTAATGAAGTGTGTAGAGTGTGAGAGTGTCAATGAGAGTGTGCAAGTGTCATATAATAAAATGTGCACGTGTGTAGAAATTCAAGAGTTGTGTGTATGGGTATCAAGTATACAAGTAAAATTATAAATATAAGAGACATGAGAGGTTAGTCTTATGTGTGGAATAGGAAAGGGTGCATCTCACATATATGTAAGGAGAGCAATAGTCAAAATATTGAAATGTCACTTGTAAGGTTATATTATGGAGACAAAAATCCATGTATTATATCTAAAAATTATTGAAGTGTTTCTCAATAATAGATATCTTATATTTTATTCATCAATAATATTGTGAGTATATTATTGATTAATATTGTTATTTCATGAATATTGTGTTCATTGATATTGATATGAGATATTGAATGCTCTAATATTTGAGTTTGTTTAAGATCTTGGATATTGGGATAAGTGATTAAATATGGCTAAAAATCTAATAATGGTACCATAGAAAGCACCAATTGTGAATTTAAATTTGTGGAAGAAGATTGAAGATTTTAGATCCAGAATTTGATAAAATAATTTTAAGATTTGAAAAAGAAGTTTGCCAAAATTTGGTTATTCAAATATATTGGAGAATAATTTCTTGATAAAAGAATTGTTGTTATGATAAAAATAAAAATTTAGTTTTTGAATGAGATATTAATGTGTGGAGCACGTCAAAGGTGAATGAGAAAGCAACATAAATAAATCTATATAAGTTAACTGATAAATTTTGGTATATATATATATATATATTAACATGGTGGAATCGATAGCCACCACGAATTTGGGTAGGCTGTCCAGCTTTTATGGCCACCATAGTATTCTGTGTTGTCCGCCCCGAAAGCCGCCACATAGATCTTCCCACAGTCCGCCCCTATAACTTCCATGTCATAATAATTTAAAATCTTTTACGCCACTGAAAGCACCAGGAAAGGGATAAGTGTTCAGTCCGATGAGGCCCGAGATTTTAACCTTGGGCCTCCACACCCCTTATGGGGTTTGTATGAACCAATTGATCTACACCTCGAACCTGGTAAAAATATATTAATTGGAAAGAAAACTTAAAAAAAATAAAATAAAGCATAGGCAAAATATATTGAAGGCGATAACCAGTGACAAATTTGGAAAAATATATGATAATGTAGAACAAGAAAGTGGACCAAAATTCAAGCTAAAATATTAAAAGATGAAAGCTAATCTAGAATGCCATAGCCTGCCTAGGGTAGAGAAGGAGAATATATTCCTTAATAATTTTAAGTCACATTAAAAGCCGCTAGAGGATAGAATATTAAAAATGGAATCCATATAAAGAGCAATAAATCATATTAAGAGCAAATTGAGTTACAAATACAAGAGGAGAAAGTGAGTTAGAAGATCAAACTACAAAGAGAGCGAAGAGAAGAAGATGGTAGCCACCTAAAAATATTAAGCCATTGAGCTACATGAATGCAAAGGAGCTACATGTAAATCCAGTGGAGAAGTTGGTGATAAATCTAAGCATAGAATCCTATAAAGAATTTGAAACATAAAGCCAAAATTATTTGGTATATACAAAACTTTGAATGTTAAAGGAGCAATATTTGAGGTATTATAATAGTTATTGCACATTTTCAAAAGAGTAACATAACAAATGTCATGACCGTCCCTCAAAAAACCTTTGCTTTGATAGATTATGGTCTAAGCTATGTTATCATGTGATGGTTTGTTGATTTGTAATGATTATTTTTATGCAAGATATATATTTCATGAAAAATATAATTCTTTTTATCAATAGGATAATGGACTATTTCATCTCTATATTATGCAATAACATATTTATCAAGAAAATAATATGATATAACTTGTTTTAGAAATGATAAACTAGCTCATGATAAGGTTATTCTAAAAAATTATTGGTGATGTTTATGGGAATGAATAAATGATAACTTTATTTTGTTTTAAGATATCCACAATTTATTTGTTTATATAACAATATTTTTGCTAACCTCCCAAGCATGTATCAATTTTGGATGTAGCTAGACAAATGGATTACTTCGTGTTACTACAGTAAATAGGTAGTACCACTTGTATGTATTTGCAAGTTTAGTGAAGTGCTATTATGTGAAAATAACATTTTATTATTTTATGTCGGGAGCATTTTCCTTAGATGAGGGAATAAACCAAAATAAATTTTATGGTTCCGAGTTTGAAGTTATTGTAAATGGTGGAACTCCATTGTTTCTATGCCACATCAAACATTTTTTGTGAAGTATGACTAGTAAGGTGGAGTGGGAATTTAGGAGAAGAGACAGTGCAAATTAGAAAAGGTGGAAAAATAGGTGGTTGTATTGGACCAATGGAAAGGGAGAAAAGGGGTCTAGAAAGGAGAGAGGGGATGGTGTGATGAAGGGAGGAAAATACCAAGAAATCCAGACACACACTATGCAAAATTGACTTATTTAATTGAAAAGTGAACATAGAATTCATGTAGATTTACATTTAAACTATTATTTTTATTTGTAAATGTAAAGCAAAAATGATCAACACCAATAAAAATAGTAAATTAAAGCAAATAATGATGTATGCATAAAATGAAAGATCTTATATATTATAAATTCAAGGAGCTTGGATATCCACTTTATACATAGATATACCCCAAATAAGAGGTTACAATATAATGTTTTCTTTGATACAATTATTACAATCAAAGGTTTTAAAACCCTCATTCAAATGAATATTTTTGTCTCTAGATCATGTTTACCCCAAATAAGTGTGAGTGGGATTGTGTATCCCTGCAGGGCCACTTGAAGCTGCAAAAACCTTCACTAAAAACACCTCCTATAACCTACACACAAACAGATCAAAATAAATTTAGTAACACCTATGGGGCCTTCACAATGTGAGACCCACTAAAACATGAAAGTGGAAAATACTAACCTTAGTTGAAATACTTTCCAAATGAAGTGCAAAAATATAGAAAATATAGGTAAAACAATGAAATCTGGTATCTAAACTCTTGATGAATCGATCTGGTGACGCTCGAATGCTTGTGAGAATTTGAGGTTTTGGTGACTGTAAATCAATGAACAACGAATACTCTATAATATTCAGGGATGGATGTGAATGCCCTACACCATTCTATAAATTATCTACAATGTTCAGGGAACATCCTAGAGAGTTTGAGGATTATGGGGGGATTCTCTCTAGAATCTAATCTAGTTCACAAATATTTTGGTTATGGATATGGCGAATGTGGTGGTAGCAAGGAGGGAATGTGTTAGTAGAGTGCTAGGGTTTATGAAATGATGGATGATCAATGCTTTTAGATCTTGACCTCTCAAAAATATTTCAACCTTCATTCATACAAGTGAATGATATTTTATAATTTACCCTTAAAACATGTTAGGGTTTCAATGACACCAATGAGCGACCAAGATTAAAACATGATGAATGGTTGGGATTGTTATTTGATAAGTGCCATGGATCATGTTAAATGAATGGTCTATATTAAGATGATATGGATAGTTGAGATTTATCCGTATAAATATAAATATAAATATATAAAATATTTATATATATGCATATAAATAATAAATAATGAATGGCTATTATTTGATGATGTGTAGATGACAAGTGGCTAGGATTTGGTGTCTACAAATGCCATTTTTTGTATCGTGGTGCGTGAAACACAATACGGTGCAAAAATAAGAGACACTTGGTTTGGTGAAGTGGATTTTTTCTTCAGTGTGCAAGAAGATCCTGAAGACAAAAATTGTTGTTGTAGCGTACCCTCTCAATTGGTGAATGAGTGAAGAATGAATCTATTAGCCAATTGATAGAATTATGGATGATATGAATGATGTATGTGATTGATGCAATGATTGTGAATGGTACAATTATTAATTTTGCTTTTGATCCAATAGAAAAAGGGAGTTTTGACATGTTGAAAATATGAATGATGTAAATGAATGTGAATGATGCAATGATTGATTATGCTTTTTCCCCAATAGAAAATGGTTTTTTTTGACATGTGGATGATATGAATGATGTAAAATACCAATATTGGAAAGTGAAATAAAATTTGGCTACCCCAAGTTTTGGGCGATTTTTTGCTACTAAAAATATACCTTTTGGTGTCATTGAAATGCAAAATGATGAAAATGCAAAAAAAAATAAAAAATTAAAGAAACTAATCATCCTAGGGGCCTGTTAGTGACTATAGTAATTCTTGAATGTAAATTTAGAAATCAATCATCCTAGTGGGCTTTTATACTTTGTGATTGTTGCAATGTAAAAGAGATGATGTAGTGAAAGTTATTTTTGTTTGTTACCCCACGAAAAAGGGCATTAATAACATCTTTTGAGAAAATTAGTTTGAGCATAGTCTTACTCATAAAATGAGGGACCAAAGAGATTTTTTTCTTGAACAAGAGGATGTTGAATGATGATATGAGCAGGTGTTCTTATGGTAATATACCCATCCTATCGAATTGCATGGATAATCAATCACTGCAATCACCATGGGAATATAGTAAACCACTAGATATGAGTTTCACTTGATAATGCAAGGAAATTTGATAATGTTGAATGGAAATGCACTAATGACTAAATTGGGTAATGTTGAATGATGATGTAAGCAAGCATCCTGATGGTTATCTACCCATTCTACCAAATTTCATGGATAACTAATCATTAAAATTGCCATGGGAATAGAGTAAACCACTAGATACGAGGTTCACTTAAAAATGTAAATGGATTTGGAAATGTAGCGACCCCGGGATGCACACATTGCTTTACTCTACTTGCAATATTATTAAAAAACCAAGATGAAATGAAATACAATGAAAAGCATATAACACAAAAATAATAAATATGAATCTCGTTATTCGTATTGAAACTCGGTTACATGTCAGTACCTCTTAGGGATACCCATTTTGATACAATGATGTTACAAATAGGCAAAGAGTACCCCTTTCATGAAGAGGTGGTGCGCTTTCAAAAAATATTCTAGGTTCCACATATGAAAATGTATGAGGGATTACAGATGCCTCCTTCTCTAGCTTTGTTTCCCAGAGGGATCCCTTTTGCTCTCGTATGTTATAGATTCTGTACAATCAACCTGTGGCCCTGTAAGCAATGAAACAACACACACTTAGATGTTCGAGAATGCCTCCCCGAATGAGGTTGTTAGTACTAAATATAATAAATGAAAGAAAATGCAAATTAGACTAATGCTATGGATGCAAACAAATGAAATGATGCTATGCTAATGATATGCTAAAATAATGAATCTAATGTCTAAAACCCTAAGCTAAGCCTGTGGGACACTATCCAAGACAATGATCGCTAAAGTGAATCTTGTCCTCTTTGCTCCAAATTTATGGACCAAATCTTGTATCTGATGTTGAAATAATGGTTGTTATGCTCTTTAACCCACCAGGGCTTCGTTGTACTCATGATATCCAAGGGAACTCTCTAAGTCTCGAAAGCTCTCCTAAATAACCAAGACTGATAAAAGATCAATTCTTTGATAAAATATCTCTCTTTTTGATAAAACATGTCTCATTTTGGTGCTCTTAGGCTTGCACATTTTATAGGGTGAAACCCCAGGTCTATGTCCAAGCCCTAGGAATGAACTTTTCATGTGTAGTGTAAGTTAGCATGAGAAGCTTCTTGTATTTTCTATGTTTGGAAGCCAGTTATCCAAAATATAACTGCCAATTTGAGTCTCCTATATGAACTGGTCATTAGCATGAGAAGCTTTTGTCCTTTGTTTATTCTTGGATGTCATTTAACTAAAGTATAGATTCAAACTCAAGTCTCCTGTGTGAACTGGTCATGAAAAGGAATGCCAATTTACTCCCGCTCACCTTTATTGCATGGAGATAAAACTACTTTTATGGTTTAGTCATTGTCATATACAACAACTAAGATCTGGTCGTTGTTGTCTATAGTGTCTAAGGTCTGGCTACTCTAGAATTGATAGGCTAAGATCTGGCCGCTCTTGGCTTGAGCGGCTAGGTTTGGTTGGCTTGAAAAGGCCCCAAATGAGTGGTGAGAACCACTGTTGATGCTTGGAAAGTCCAATATTATGTCATATGATCTTATGAATGTGTCTATGTGAGTAGCTCCCCTAAGCATGACATTTTTTAGGTGTCTACAGATACCCATTTTTGTGATGCGTTGTGTGGAAAACACAACACTGAGTAAAAACATAGACTGATCTATTTGTAGGGTGTATGGTGATCAATGGTTTGATCAACGTTGGATGGCCCAATCATGCAAGATGGTGCACATCCCTTGAATCATTGCCTCAACATTCGAAGGACTTAGCTCAGTGGCTTGGGCATGTTAAATTGCACTCATTCCTTAAACTCAATCGGGTAGCTTTAGTTACTACAATAGTTCTGACCGGTAGGAGAGCTACAATTGAATATGTCATGTCTGCTTATGTTTCCAGCAAACAAGAGAAATTTGTGATTGTTGTATGCAATGATTCGTAGGATGAAAATGATTTTGTTATGATCGAGTGATCTTTTGTTGATTTTTATTATGATTATGTTGAATTTTTGAACTACTTCCTCACACAATGAATATGTGAAGAAATGACAATGAATGAAGCGACAAGTCACTTGACCAATATGACTAACCTGGTTCCTTTCTAGCATTTGTTGCTTTCAATGGGTAACCCCACATCCAAGTGTGATTTCAATTGTCTATGATAATCATACATCCTTATCCCGAGGAGCGATCCAGCTATCAATAGCCTTCTTAGGGAGTTAGGATAAGTGATTATATTTATGTTTAGATTGTATCACTTTGGCTTAATGTTTTTTATGTCATAGGAGAATTAGGATGATCCTTTTGCACCCATGGAGAAGTTTGACCATCTTGGTCTTCTTTGGGATTAAAGGGTGGCACATTGTAAGTCCAAAATGAGTTGTTTTTCCCCCAAGTGGCCTTATGGTTATCTACTCATCTCACCAAAATACATGGAGTGTGAATCACTACAATCATTGAGTTGATAGAGTAGGTTACTGAATGCGAGGCCTACCCGAGATTATACTTTTATGTGATTTTTTTGTTATTTTAGACATTTTGATGATTTCAAACCATCAAAGTGTGTATATTTGTTGTTTTTGTGTGATTTCTCAAGGAGGAAAAATTTTATTTTGATCTGTGGATCTGGTTGCTGTCAGGTCCAATGACCTCTAAGTTCCTGCTTGTGGTCATTTTTGCCTTGAGCAACCGAGAATTTTGGGTCACTGACATCAACAAAAACCAAGGCATAGTTAAAGAAATATAAAATTTACATTTTCTAGGGTTTGACCTTTCATTTTTACTGTTGAAGATTTGCTTTTCAGAGCTCTGGTGTGACAACAACGGTTGTGACTTTGGAGTTTACTTGGCATCAAGGACATGGTTGCGTAGGGCAAGACGTTAGTTACTAAAGGAGCTAGAGCTTCTTGGGTATTTCTCTTTTTCTAAACCATAGCTATCTTTTCCTTTCTTTGGGTAAAACTAAACCTCACTAAGTAATTGGTAAAATGAACCTCACTAAACTTGTTAGCAACGAATCAAAATCCGTAGCTAGATTTAGCTTACTTTATGCTCTGGTGGGTTAGTCCCCAATTTTGATTTTTTTTTTTGTTAGTGGCTTTAGCCTAGGGTTTCTGAATTGTTCTGTTATTCACCTATTGCTGCCATTTTAAGCGTGTTTAGACTTGGATTTGTTTTGATGCCTGAGTGTGAATTTACCTTTAGTTTTTTTTCCCCTCTCTTTGATATTTTTATGTTATTTTGCAATATTTTTATTTTTTTGTTCTTTTATGGCCAAGGGTTCATGGGTTTGCCGTGTCATCCCTTGGCCGTTGTCACTTAGAGCGACAGGTTTTGAGCCATTGTTGCTCAAAGCGGCTAGGTTTGAACCCCAATGATCAAAAATTTGATTGTTGGGTGCTGGCCACTATTGTCTCTAGTGGCCAATTTTCGGCCGTTGTAGGCAACGACTAAATCCCTTAGCCATTGTTTTGCACAATTTTTGCTAGTTTTTAGATTTTTGGGATAATTTTTTTTTTTTTTTTTAATTTTTGAACTACTCTTTAGTCTGCATTGCACTATAGTCACATTTCGTCTTTCTTTTGCTTTTATTGGATCCTTACTGCTTGGGCTCAGGACCCGAGGCTCTTGCTTGACTTTCTTCCTCACTTGGACGATATAGACTAGGCATGGGTTAAGGCTCGTGGGATCCAATATGTTACCAGATTACCTCACCTCATATTAGACCAGGCTTATATTACGACTTTAGATCATCGTTGGGACCCTCAGACTAATACCTTCCACCTACTGACTGACGAGATGACCATTATGTCGAAGGATGTGTACAAGATCTTTCAAATCCCTTTTGATGGGGTGGCTATTGTTTCTTTGGCCACTAATGATCAGGTGGCCATCTTCACTCAAGTGTTCAAAAGGTATTCTAAGGATGATCTCAAGGACACTAGGTCTGGGGGAGTGTCTATCATCTGCTGGTACTAGGATCATGTTTTCACAGCGAGGCATGTAGTGCTATTGATGGTCATCAACAATGTCCTCATCATAGATTGTTCAGGCTTGAGGTTCCCTTGGAACCTTCTTATGATGGTTTAGGACCTGATAGACAATGAGGAGTCTATCATATATGCATGGGGTAGGTCTCTATTGGCTCATTGTTATGATGAGTTGTACCACATCCATCGGAGGGTTTGTATCAGCATTTCATGTAGTTGGCTTCTATAGGTCTGGGTATGGGAGCACATTAGGGTAGATCACCCTAAGGGGATTCCTATTGAGATCATGGTTATGGATGGGCGGATGCAGTGATACGATGTTAGGTGGGACAAAGAGAGCGAGGAGCACAAGAGTTGCACATTCGTAGGGGAGTTGACTCATTACACTGACACTTTTACTAGACTCCAGGATGGAGATATCATATGATGCCCTTATCATGAGTATCCTTCTTGGGATGAACCTGACAGCTTTACTTCTAGTACATGGCACGAGTGATGGCTCATTGGCCGTAAGGTCAACATCTGGGAGGACTTCTTCTACTCTCAATTTCTTCATCAATACGGGTTGCAGCAATATGTGCCACTAGTACCATTTTTGTATAGGCGCATCAGAGTAGAGAGATACCTCCCTCCCAAATAGGTTATAGAGCTAGCTAATGAGGAGGATGCCCCAATTGTTGATCATGGAGTAGTTGGTGGAGTCACAGAGGAATTTGTACGATGGTGGGGCAACCTGATGTGGTATGGCGAGGGTAGTCTAGGCTAAGAGGATGATGGAGGAGATGGGGTAGACCTAGTGAGATGTAGGATTTGTGGTAGGACTATGGTGTGGGACTAGCGGGCAGAGTATGTGGCAGTGGGGGAGTAGGAGGCTCTTGAGGAGGTGGAGGAGGATATGGAGCCTGAGGAGAGATATTCTCCTCTTAGGGCACAACTACATGATATGGAGGCCAAGCTCCAGTTGGCCAATATACAGGTACAACAATGCGATGCCACCATATCATAGAAGGATTCTACTATAGCTCAACTATTAGACCATATACGAGCTTTACATGCCATTCTATAAGGATATACCTAGATGCATGTTGTTGTTACCCCTCCTACTCTCAAGGATCCTTTGATAGTAGCTCTCGAGACTAAGGTCTGTCATCTATAGGGTTTGTTGGATGAGAGTGATGTACAGATTGTTGAGGATGCAGCCCAGATTTCTACTCTCTCAAGGTAGATCATTAGGCTAGGAACCATTCCTAGGGTGAGAGGAGCCACAAGTGGGTCACAGGTTATCAGGAGTTCTACAATAGGGTAGTATTCCATCCAAACTGATCATGGGGCCCCACATCGCATAGAGAGACTAGTAGGGTCTAGGTCTCACCATTCTCCTAGAGATCCGACCATAGGGGGTGGCACTACAGAGGGCGTAGGCCCAATATTTGATTGATGATACTCTTGGTTTTGATTCATTTTTGAGGTCAGGATGACCTATATGACTGTCACCCATGGGCATTTTTGTACATCCATAGACTTGACACACATACTTTTATGATATCTTTTCATTATGACTCATTATGTGTATCATTTATTGCTCATGTTTTTGTTGTTATTTTATTTTATGATGTGATGTGATAATGGCATTATGATGATTTGATGTATATGTTTATATGACAGATGATATTGTATATGCTTATATGGATGTGTAAATTCTTATATGATTTTATGATATGATGTGATGTATTTTAATGATGAATTATGAATTCATGATTGTATGCAAATGGATATTGCCTATATGTTTTATGATGTGCTTTATGATGTGATGATGGATGATTCATGACTTGTGTTTGTGGATGCGCTGTTATTTGTTAAATGCATGTTTAATTTTTATTTAATTGTATGCATCTAACTTATGTTATGGAATGGTATAAACGAACCTATATGCTCTAATCACTTAAAATATATGGAATGCATATGACATTGACAATATTAATGGGTGATACCACATAAATTAAAAATAATAATCATGAATTTAAATAATCACTCTTATAATAAGAATTTATTAAGTATTCATATATGAGATGTAGTGGTCTGTAATTTATTTTCTTGATAAGTTTCTATAAATTAAAAGATATAAAGTAGTCAGTGGTCATCTATATACTATTTCTAATATATATGTGGTATCTGTCCTACTATGTTGATACCCCCTAATTTATAGAATCTTATAAAGAAAGGGATGGTGTGAATGATGTTATGATTTGTTTCTATGTAATAATTTTTGGGTTTTTCCAGATATTCAAACACTCTAATTACCCTATCAACAGTTGTCTACTGACCACTCTAGACTTTTGAAAAGTAAGACTTTTACCATGGACCTAGTTTTTCATGATCTCTGTGTGTGCAAGTGATTGTATATTTTGAGTTAGAACTCAAGCATTTCCTCTAATGTCAGGTGATATTCTTTCATCCCATTGCTAAGATCAGGGATTCTCAAGTGTTCATCTCATCCTTATGTTGGACTTGGTTGGACTATACCACTAGGCAATATTGGGTTACCTAAGCTAGCTCATCCACATTCAAACATTGGTCTACACAAATGCATGAAGCAACTATAATAGACATATCGTCATGCGTAAGGATCTCTCCTTCCAGTTTTATACAATGTTGAGAATTCCAGGGATTCAAGCTTTATTCCTTTTTTGGATTCTTTTTGGCTTTGGATATTTGCTCATATGTAGTGATGAAAATCATTGTTTATTTTTTTGATTGATTTTTCTTTGAGCGGGGATGTTTGTAGTAATGATAATCACTGTTTATTTTTCTCATATGTAGTGATGAAAATCATTGTTTATTTTTGATTGATTTTTCTTTGAGCTAGGATTTTAGTGTCTCAATTAGTGACGGGATATTGAATATCTAAGGCATTATTACAACTAGACCTTACCTTCTACTAATAAAAGTTGTTTTCCTCAAAATTTGATAAGATCACTAGGTGTGGTTGATTAACAGAAAACCTCAGTATATTATGTATAGCAAAAAATAATGGTTGTGTTGAAAAACACAATTACACACGTGTTTATGGAGGTATGGATTTGCATGATTTGTACGACAAACTGTGGTATCACTTTTAAGGCTCTCATGACATATGCAATTGTAGTGGATATGAAAATGCAATGCAATTATGTGGATGCAAGATGTGAGATGCAATTATTTTTGTATTTTTGAAAATTATGTTGTTTTTGTACTTTTGTTTGATTTGACCAAAGGGCTTATTATGCCTTTGGGGCTTTTTGATTTTTGACCAAGTAGCATGAAGTACCCTTGGAGATTTTTTATTTGAAGTTGACCAAGTGGTTTGAATACCCTTGGAGCATTTTGATTTGAAGTTGACCAAGTAGTTTGAATACCCTTGGAGCTTTTTGATTTGATTTTGACCAAGGGGCTTATTATGCCTTTGGAGCTTTTTGATTTGATTGGAGTTGACCAAGCGGTCTGAACACCCTTGGAGAATTTTGAATTAATTTTGACCAAGCGGGATGAATTACCCTTGGAGCCTTTGACTATATTTTGAAATTTTATGTTTTTATGATTTTTTTGTATTTTTGACTTATTTGAATGTTTTTGTGTTTTATGATATATTTGAATTTTTTTGTTTTTATGACATATTTGATTTTTTTTGTTTTTATGACATATTTGATTTTTTTTGTATTTTATGTATAGAATACCTTTAAGTGAATGATATTGAGAGGCTCAGGCTCCTCAACACCATCTAATGATATAAGATGATATGCTTCATGCCCAACCCTCTATGATATCATGTATGGGCCTATCCAGTTTGCCATGAACTTATCTCATAGATGCAGTGGTAGATTCAAATTTTGTTGGTTTTCTTTGAGCACTAGATATCCAACCTTAAATTCCCTTAGGTGGACTTTACTATTGTAAGTTTGCGCAAGGAAATATTGGCAAACGCAAAGATGCTCTAAAGCATTGAATCGATATTCATCAAGAAGCATTAACTGATCAAGGCGGTATTGTCGCGCTACATAATCATCTATGAAGTCCTTTAATGCTATGCGTAGAGTCAGAATTTCCAAATCTAGTGGCATGATGGCCTCACTGCCATATACTAGTGAAAATAGTGTTTCCACAGTGGGCATCTATATACTAGTCCTTTATGCCCATAATGCAAGATGCAATTGCATCTGCCAATCCTTGTGATTGTCTTGCACTATCTTCCTTAAGATGGAGATTATTATTTTGTTTGAGGCTTCTACTTGCCCGTTTGCTTGCGGATAATAAGATGTTGAAAAACTGTGCTGAATATGGTATTTGTTAATTAAAGGACACATATTTTATTTTTGAAATATGGCCCATTATCCAATATTATCTTAGAAGGGACCCCAAAATGACTTATGATATTGTGGAGTATAAACTCCGCAATCCTTGGTCCAGTTTTTTATGTCAAGGGGATCACTTCTACCCATTTTATGAAGTATTTTATGGCTGTTATGATGAATGTGTGTCGGCCTAAGGATGGGGGTGAGATATTCCAAATCAAGTCCAGTCCTATTGTGAGAATGGCCATGCTACCTGGATGGGTTGCAAGGCTTGCGATGGTAAGTGTGTTAGATTTGCATGATACTGGCACTTACTACATTTCTTGACATACTCACAATAGTCCTTTTCCATGGTGGTACAATAGTAACCCATTATCAAGATGTACTTAACGATGGCCATGCAACTGAAATGACCTCCACATGTATTTTCGTGATCTTGCAAAGTCACCTAGGATGCTTCCTAGGGCTCAAGACAACGGAGTAATACTCCATCATATCCTCATCTGTAGAGGACTTCTCCTAGAAATATGTATCTTATTGATTTTTGTTTGAATGTTCACCTTTTAGTATGCGACAAACCTTAAGGTACTATTCCAAGCTTCAAGAAGTCCCACATTTGGGAAAGCCAATCCTGATAAGACACAACTTCTATAGAAAATATGGCTTGTTTTTCTTGCATTTTTTAGTTGGTGAACATGGATTGAGGAACAACTCTATGGTGTATGATTGTACCACACTCCACAGGTTATTGGGAGATGAAAGACCCCCAAGGTGTTGTTTGCAAGAAATATCTGGCTGCCAAAGGACCAATCTTGATTTGGATTGATGTTGATCATGTTGATTGATTCTTGATTGTCAAGAGCTTCATGACATATTACTAAGTGTGAAAGCACTTTCACCTGAATGGTCATAAAATTAGCAGATGGATTCTAAGGGATTAAGGATTCCAAAGAGTCCATGGTGTCTACAAATCTATTTAATGTACGAGGGATTGCCTCGATGTCGTACCATTCCATCTAGGCTAGGTAGGTGTGAAAAAATCCTTGTAAGTTTTTAGAAGTGGGCACCTACATTGAAATAGTCCTTTGACCTGGTTTACTATGAGCAAGGAGTCACCAAATATATTCAATCTTTTAATGCCCATTGCTATGGTTGTTTGGAGTCCTAGGATTAATGCTTCATATTATGTATTGTTGTTTGTGCACAAGAAGTCTAGTTTGAATGATAAGGGCAATGGAGCACCTTGCGATGTGATAAATACAATCCTTGCTCCACCCCCTTGTTCACACTTTGAACCATCAAAGAACAATGACATGTATCTTTCTTCCTTAAGTTATTTTAATTTTGGCAGATTTGATAATGCAAAGACCACATCATCAGGAAATTCTATGGTGAGAGGCTTGTTATCCTGAAGAGGCACCTCAGCTAATTGATTTGCTATGACTTGTCCCTTGATGGAATTTTGGTTTATGAACTCTAGATCAAATTATGTTAATAAAATGATCCACTTTGTGGTACATGTATTTTGATATGTCTTGCTCATCATGTACTACAAAGGATTTTGTTTTGATATGACGTAGGTGTAGCACCCTAAAATTGGCGTAGTTAAACCATCAATAAAAATGTAGAAATTTGAATTTTAACCTTGAAACCACCTGTTAACTGCTCACCTCATTTTTTGTGCCATTTTTAGAAGTTTTTTTGACCGTTGGACGATACCGTCGTTGATCTGACGATATCATACCAAATTGGACGAATTCGTCTGGAACAGAATGTCCAGATGATTTTTTCCCAAAACTAAATTTTCATAATTAGCTTATGTTTCAACAACCTCTCCAACTTGAGAAGAAGCGTTTCTGCATGGTTGGAGATTCCCATGTTGAGTATCTCCCAGATTGGGATGATCCCCAACCTCCTAACCTCCCCTAATTCTATATAAACTAGGATTTTTCTAGTTTATCCCCCTGATCCCCTGATTCCCTGATTCCCTGACTACCTTCTTCCCCTGCTTGCTCTCCCTAACTCCCTACAAGATTTTATATTTGTGTTTTCAAGTTTTTGTTGCAGGATTTCACTATGTTTCAGTCAGAGATAGCTCGGATCGTCGTAGGCGATTCAACCACAATTTTGGACGATCCTGTCAAGATCGATGATGATCTTGTACGATTGCAGATGATCTTGACTGCAATTCAGCTTGGGAGTAATTAGAGTCTTGAGTTTGCATTTTCTTCCTCGTTTATTTATTTATTGGCGCATTAGATTAATTTACTTCTATTTTACATCTTGGAGTTCACCTCATTTAGCATAATTGCATGATAAAATTCAAAATAACTTACCAAAACATTGCATCTCATTTAAATTAATATCTATATTTATTATTTAAGTATCTAACCTCTTATTTCTATCATTTTGCATCATTCTTGCAATAGTATTTTTGGTTTTTGGTGTATGTTTTCTTGATTGTTGGTTTCTGACGAATTCATCAGGTCGTTGATGATCCTGGGTGATCTCAGATGATCATATGTGATTTGGGATGATTTTGTATAATTACAGGTGATCCTATCATATCCAAGATGATCTAAACTCCTACAAGCTTTAGAATCTTCATAAGACATTATAAATTAGGTGTACTCTTCTCCATTTAATATATTCTTTGTATTACCCGGTGTTGTAGGTGAGTTGGAGAGGAGAGGGCAATCCTCCAAGGGAGGTCCCAGGTTCGAATCTCCACCCTACCAAAAAGCTGAATTGGGTACCCAAAATCCAATTGATAATGTTGGTACGGCAGGGTCGGGTGCGACCCCCGGGTGACTTTGACGGTGTAGAACCCCTGTTCGTGGTCTCTTAGACCAAGGTGGCCTTGCAAGGGATTTTTTGCTTAAAATATATATATATATATATATATATATATATATATATATATATATATATATATTCTCTCGTATTTAATTACATTAGGATTAATTTGTCTGTTGTCTTCATATAAATCAAAATTTTCATATAGAATAGCTTAGCTTCATTTTGGCCAACCTAGGAATCTGAATGATTGAACATAAAATAAACAAATCAAACCCATTCTCAACCTAGGCATGGAAACTGCCACTAAAATTTTCCTAGTGAACCCCACCATCCATCAATAATTCACCTTTATACCCCCCCCAAGAGGTGCGACCTTCAAAAGGCCTCTCTGTCTAAGGTATTGTTCCATCCTTTTCGCATCCCCCTTCCAGGCACGGATCCTTTAGCCTAAAGGTAAGGGTGCAAAAAATTTGGGCGATACATTTTGGTGAACCCGACGTGAAATTGAAACTCCTTTTGAAAACAATCCAAAAAAAAACACATTCTTAAGAACATATAGAATCATTAGAAAACTATTAAATCTGCACATCATGCTTAGATGGTAGATTATAATAGAAGACGAGTTGTCTCCATAAATGTTGAAAATCAATTAATGACTATAGAGATTACTTCTGTGCTTAGAGTACCTCAAACATACAGAGCCCAACTTTTGTGGGATGAAATTGATAGGAGATTGGGTATTATTAAATCTAGATATATAGAACTTAGGTAAATTAAGAGGTTTGTCTTAGATAGAATCCTGGATCCTGATCAGGTGAATTTGTACCATGAACTTCAGAGAGATTGCCATAGCTGGTTAGCTGATAAAAGAGCACTTGTGTCTTCTTAATTATACACCTTTGAGGAATACCTTGAGAATGCAGTTGTAGTACATAAATTTCTATCTCGTATAGAGGATCAAAAATTCATTCTTATGGATAGAAAGATATGGAATAGAGTTCCTAGAGTTGTGTTGTATCGAGAGTATTACCATGAACTTTATTTTTACATGTCAAAGTCTAAAATAGATCATATTACCATAGCACACTTTTTCAAGTTCTTGAAAAACAACTTCCAATTTGAAGAGGAGAATTTCATGACTCCTGATGAACTTGACCCTATCAATGATATCCATAAACTATTCATAGAAATCTAAGTGATTATTCCTACTATTGTTTCTTATAACTAGCATGATGTTTGTTATTTTTATTCTCATAAAATAATAATATAATAAAATCACACAAAAAAACACAAAAAAAAACAAAATATTTCCTTTTAAAGTATTATAGTAGGTATATAGTTAAAATATATACCTCTCAACCCTATCGCATATATATATATATATATATATATATATATATATATATATATATATATATATATATATATATATATATAAGTATATATATTTGGTAAAACCTAAGTTTAGCACAATGCCTAGACTTAGGAATGGAAAACAAGCCGAAGAAGATGAAGATTGGTTAGGAAGACCATTAAATGACCAAAATGTCCCTCTTGAGGACCATGTTCAGGAAGAAGAAACCCTACACCAACAAGAAGAAGAGCTTGCTGTAGCAAATGAACAAGAAGAAACTAATAGAGAGGAAGGATCCTCATCCCCTAGAATGTCTTTGGGAGGAGCTATCACTTTTGAACACATGGAACAATTTTCGAAGTTCATTAACACTAATATTAGAGTTTTTAATAGAGCAGCCCATATGGACAAGTATCGAATTAGTGACACTCAAGCAACTCTAGAAGAAGTATTTCAAACATGCACTAATCCCTTGTCCTTTATTGACCAAGAGAGTGATCAAGCTGGACCATCCAATTTGGATATAGTAGCTACGATCCAGAGCATGCAACAATAGTAGGCTACTCAAAAATCTAAAGTGACTATTAACAAGCCTAGGGTCATTCCCACACAAAAGAAACCATCATTTACTACTCTATTTCGCCAAGCTCTTGATCAACATACCTTAAATCAACAAAAACCCAAAAAAAAAACCGAACACTAATTACCAACAATCTAAGGTACAACATAATACTATTACAAATCCCCTTCATAATGCTCTTCCTAACAACACTTTGCATAATAGCAATATAACATCTAATCCTTATGTTACACCATTATACACTCATGGATCCCATACGTATGTACCACCGAACCAATATGGTGGAAAAACTGGCAATCTTGAAGCCGTGGTGAAACAGTTAGTTTCCCGCATGGACCATATGGATCCCTACCATCCCTCGTACAATTATTGAGAGATGTGTAGTCAGCCTTTAGATCCTATAGTCATAGCACATCCATATCCTAAACATTTTTCTATGTCTGTTCTTCCCATATATAAAGGAATCGAAGATCCCATAGAACATCTTTGTATGTTTAGGATAGCATTTCATGATATATCACATGATGACTTGTTATTACTAAAAATGTTCCCAAAAATCTTGGGATGAATGGCATTAGAGTGGTATTATCAATTACCCACTAATTATTTTAGGAATTTCGAAGAAACTGCCAAGTCTTTTGTTCATAAATTTAGTGCCTACATCGAAAGATATGTGACCATTAAAGACTTATATAACTTAAAACAGGGCAAATATGAATGCTTTGCTGATTTACTAGCTAGGTGGAGACAGTTGATAGGAAAATTGCACTTTGTGTTACCTTATAGGGAGATGTTGGACATCTTTATTAATAATTTGCAAGAGCAACTATCTTATGAATTATCAACTTCTAGCTTGACCACCTTCGATCAGGCTATAGAATTAGCCCGAAGAGTGGAAGATGCTCTCATTAGGAGAGGCCAACTTAACAAGAAATACGATGAGAAAAAATCCAAAAATAAATATAATAATAAACAAGTTGTGGGTGATGGAGTCACCGATAGCAGAAATATTGCTAATGTTAATGTTGCGAAGATAGCGAAGAAGTTTGTACTAAAACCTTTTGATAGACCTCCTCAAGAATTTACTAGGTTAAATCAACCTTTATCAACTATTCTACTACAATTATTAGAATGAGGTTTAATTCAATTACCAAATATTCGGGAACCTGATCCAACTATACCCGGATAAATATCAAATCTACATTGTGACTTCCATAGAGGACCTGGAAACACTACCAACTCTTGTAAAATATTAAAACATAACATACAGGACTTGATTGATAACAATGAGATGGAGGTGCAAGCCTTTCAACCTAAACAAAATCCTCCTAATAATGTGTATCGCTCCAAATTTTTCGCATCCCTACCTTCAGGATATTGGATCCGCGCCCGGAAGGAGGATGGGAAAAGGATGGTGCGGTACCTCGGATGAGAGGACTTTGCGAAGGTCCCGCCTCTCAAGGGAGGTGCATTTTGGTGATTTGTCGACGGATGGTGGGTTCACCAGGAAACATTTGACGGTAGTTTCCATGCCTAGGTTTTGGAATGAGTTTTATATGAGTTCATTTTATTTTAAGCATTCATCCTAGGTTTGGCCGAATTATTCTAACTTAAACTACATGAAAATGCAATTTAAATGAATACAACAAACATAAAGGAAAACAGAAATAGAGAATTTGTAGGAGGCCAATGAGGATTACCTGATCCGGAAGTCTGATGGAGTTTATGAAGCTTGAAGCAGTCTGGATCGTCTGCAATTCAATAGAATCACCTTCAATTTGATAAAATCGTCTAAACTGACATGATCATCTGCAATCTGACGAATTTGTCAGACGAATTCATCAGAGACCTGCAAAATAGCAAACAGATGCGAAATACAAGAAATTCTATTTTGCAAATAGGGGCAAACTATATGAAACAGTAATATGAGTATTGAACAATATGCAAGAACGAAAGTAAATGCAAATCACTGTGTTTAAATAGCAGAATATGATCTTAATATGCAAACTAGACAACATGGGTGAACTCTAGATGCAATATAGTATAAAAATTGAGTAAACAATCTAATTTATAACATAAAATGACAGATAAAAGAGACAGAAGAGCAAACTCCAGGCACTGATTGCCTCGATGTGTGCTGCAGTCGAAATCGTCTCGCATCAGTACGAGATCGTCCCGAATTTGATGAGATCGCCTTCGATATTGACAGGTTCGTCGGCTGCGATAGGTGCTAGCTCTGGCTGAAAACCAGTGGTGTACCTGCAATGAAATGACTATAGAACTAGTGCAAAGTATGAATTACGATGTTTTAGAGCATAAGAGTTCAATTTGCATAAAAATTCAGCCAGGGGTTGGGGAGGGAAAAGTCTTAGAGTTAAATAGGCATAGGATAGTTGTTGGGAGGTTGGAGATCATCCCAATTTGGGAGATCTTCAATGGGGGAAGGGTCCCAATGACGCAGACACGCTTTTGCCCGGATTGGAGACCCGTTGGAACGGATTCCAACTATGCAAATTCAGTTTTGCGACGAAATCGTCTGGACGTTCTAGTCCAGATGAAATCGTCAAATCTGGGGCGATATCATCTGATCGAAGACGATATCGTCAAACGGTCAAAACCACTGCTAAAAATGGTGCGGAAAAAGAGGAAACGAGTTTCTCGGTAATTAATGGGCGGTTTGGGAGGTTAAATTTGAATTTAAATTTATTTACTAAGGTGAATGTAATTATTCCAATTTTACTGCGCCAATTTTAGGGTGCTACATTTTGCCCCCTCTTTAGCGAATTTTCCGAAGAAAATGCGTTAAATATGAGTTCTTCTCGATCTACGAGAAAGCAAAAATTATTCCCATTTTTAGGCGACGATTCTTGGTCGAATCGTACGACAGACTTACTATGGTGCCCCCTCCGTGTTTTTACCCAAATCGAACGTTTGAGGTAAAAACGCTGAAAAGAAAAAATTATTGTTGAATTATTTTGAATAAAATTAAGAAAAATAGGGTAAAACCCTAATTCATTGTTACTGTTCATTTTACTATTTTTAGAGCTCTAGAGCAAAAATGGTAGAGACAGTGCACAGATCGGCAGAGGTCCGCCGCGGTCTACGGGTAAGGGTTTAAACTTAGTTTAGATTGATTTAATTTGAATTTACATGCTTGGTAAATAGATTTTAAGATGAATTTTGAGCATCGCGGCCGTTTTTGGCCCTCGACGTCATCCGGACGAAATCGGCGAAAAAGGGACGATTTCATCAAATTAGAGACGATTTCGACACGCAAAATCGGAGACGATTTTTCTCAAATTTCGGACGATATTGGCCAATAGTGGGCGATATCATCAATTGCAAAAATTTGATCTTTAAGTTGCATTATTGATTGCTAAAAATTGTTATTAATGATTGTTTGTTGTTTTGGTTGTTTATGCTTGCAGAGAGGATTACTAAAGAGCAGAGAGTGGAAATATCGAGGATTGAGAGATGACTTGGCCGCTCTGACACAGGCAGAGCGAGATCAGCTGGCACAGGCCGGCTTACTACATGTGGCAGAGATGCCACAAGTTTCTATTGACATGGGGCTATTGACGGCCCTAGCAGAGAGGTGGTACCCGAGATCTTTATGTTTTCGGTTATCGACAGGGGAGATGACTCCCACACTAGAGGATGTATGGAGGATTCTTAGAATCCCCATACAAGGGAGGATGATCACACCTACGGCCAATCAGGGCCACACGATGGGACGACTCTGCGGTGACCCGAGCTTCGCCCTGGAGAAGGGTGAAGTGAACATCGAGGCACTGCGCCAGATGCCTGGGGCATCTACACTGACAAGAGTTTTGGTTGGGGTGGTTGGTGGACTTCTGCTGTGCCACCAGAGCGGATGCAGGGTACCATGGATGCTGGTAGATGTGATCTGCGACATGCGCGACCATGGCTACAGATTCTCTTGGGGCAGTTTTGTTCTATGTCGGCTGTACAGGATCCTTTACGGGGTCGTGTACAAGGGCGGGCGATGTCTGGTCATGACATCGCTCCTATAGGTTTGGTGCTAGGAGCACATTGCGGTGCGGAGGCCGATAGGGCTTCCACTGACAGGGGTTGATGGGGAGAGGCCCCGAGTCTTCTACTAGTGGCTCCGGAGAGGGGCACAACGATGGATCGACCTGCCGGTGTCCCGGAGACTACTGGATGACTTGGTCCCAGACCAGATCACCTGGAGGCCGTGGAGGTAGCATCCAGGGTGGGCAGAGGACGCACAGGAGCTGGCTCGCATCAGGCGAGTCTGTTGGCTACGGATGGAGAGGGGAGAGGTGGAGCTCCACCGCTATGACCGAGTTTTGCGACAGTTCGGTCTACAGCAGGGGATCCCATCTCTGAGGGATTACAATTTTTCTCGGACTATCCGGGATAACACCACAGTTAGCGGGGCTCCAAATATGCAACGATTCTGGAGTCAAGACGCGGACGATGCCCCCATTCAGCCGGTGGATGGGGACGATGCAGGGGTAGCCGATGGCTACAATGCTTGGTACACAGGCATCCGCCCTCCTCGGATGACGAGGGCTCAAGGACCGATCCACGTAGTCATGTGTAAGATAGGGAGGTAGCGCCAGGTGGTGGTAGAGGCAGCCCGGGGTCACGGTAGAGGAGAGCAGAGGAGGCCACAGGCACAGGAGAGGTCACGACAGAGGGAGAGGGAGAGGAGGGAGGCGAGACCCCCATCTCCACAGAGGCCACCATCACCCGATAAGGGCAAGGGCATGGACATTGGAGAGAGTAGCGAGATGGCTACTCTTTGGGCAGAGAGAGATCATCTACGAGCTCAGGTGCAGACGTTACAGGATGCAGCCGCACAGCACCAGGCTGAGGTGTCGCAGCTATGAGACGAGAATGCTCATCTCAGGGCATGAGGTGGAGTGGTAAGCACTCATGAGCTGTTGCGGTCGGTTTCTCAGATCGCCTTCTATCAGGCGCTATACTACTAGGCGATGCCAGAGGGCCAGAGGATACAGGTGCCACCTGCCATAGCAGATCCGATCAGGACAGGGTCGACGAGGAGCTCATCCTGGTCGACGACGAGGACTCGTAGTACCACACATACTATGATGGGACCACCTCGTCTTTTGCATGGTGGGGGAGGAGATGAGGCCGAGAGCTCTAGAGGCTCTCGAGGCTAGAGGGCGGGATACTGCCACTGATATTGTATTATACTTGTATTGATAGAGGATTGAGTATGTCGAGGTACAGATTGTGGCATACCAATCCAGTTTTGATGATGTATATATTATGTTGATATATATAGATGAGATATTTGTGATCATATGAATTATCTTATGTGATGCTTATGATGCTTTTTATGTTTGATTGATTGATTGAGTTGATTGATGTAATGATTGATGCAATGATTTTATTGATGATTCATGTAATTATGTTGTTTTGGAAAATATTATAACTTGGATGTCATGCTTTAAATATTTTAAATGAAATAATCTGATGTAACAAATTGATTGGTTGTAATGAAATGTGATAAAAATAAAAAGAGATTTCTAACAATAATTTCAAAGGACATTGTCGCTATTATAGACCATTTCATGGAGTCGTCGCTCACTCGGTCGTCAAGCTAGTCCCAGGATAGAAATATTGTTAAAATAAAAGAGTGCTTAAGAGACTGTCTTAAGACTTTGTTGTGATGATGCAAATGATGATGATGATGATGGTTTGTTTTCAGATTTCCATGAAAATATTATGCATGAAATTTTTGTAAAAATGATTTTTGCTAGGCATAAATTCCTAAGTGTGATAAAAATTGTTGAATAATTCCTTAAGAATTATACAATCATTACAAAATGCAAAGGTTGACATAATGATATGAAATAATAAAAATGTGTTTGCTTTTGAAAAGCATAATTTGTGTAATAAAATGAAGTCATATGGTTTTTATGAATTTTGATAAATTGGGAAAAAATATTGTTACAATGGTTTGCGCTAGGCATAGAATATGTAGGTATAGACTTATACCATCATCGCAAAGATCAAAGAAAGGATAGTTTTATTTCATGATTGATTTTTTATGAACAGAAAAGATGAAAATGAGGACTTGCGCTAAGCATAAAATTCCAATTTTGGTTTTGAAACTATACCATCGTTGCGAAAATCGATAAGATATATATGATATGTTGTTAAATAATTGTACTTGATTATTCCAAACAAGTTGCAAAAATAATATTTCAAAGTATTTTGAAGACAAAAATTAGATTTATAAGGAATCCCATGTGCATAAGTGAATTCATTTCCAATCTTGATTTATCATAACGATAGACAAAATCTCTCAAATACAAATGTGTGTGCGATTGCATTGTTCATTTACCAGTTTTGAGCAAGATACTATGATACAAGTGATTTGAATAAACCAACTAAGTGTTCATTAACCATGATGTAGATGCATATAACCATACTAGGCTACTATGTAGATCGGATTATCGGAGCTAGCTAATCCATAAGCGAGACATAGGTCTATACAAAATAAGGTCGCTAATGTGACAGACATATCGCCACGCTAGGAGTTACCCAAGGCCAAGCAGGTTGGGCACAAACCACCTGTTATGGGGCTTACCTCACAATTTTCGAATAATTGAGAATTCCAGGGATTCAAGCTCATTCACCCTTATTTTCTTTTCAAAGGGTAGGGAAAGGGATTTTATTGCTTTTCTTGCTTTCTTTTGAACTTTGCTTTTTTTTTTTTTTTGTATTTCTTTTGCTTGATAATGCTTGGAACATTGTTGACATAACATTTTTCTTTTCTCTTTTTCTTGAATTTTTCTTTTCTTTTTATTTTTCTAGGGATACTTGCTCAGATTAGCTGTAGAGCAAGGGATTTTTATTCCGGGTAGGGGTGAGCTTGTCCTTTTGCCAATTCTCAAAGATTCTAGACCATGTGCATGATAGGATAGCAGGGGAAACTTTTCACCCAAGAAATTAGTTCTACTATGTAGCAAAACATGGAAATTACAAATATAATCATTTTATTGTGAAAAGATGTGCTTGGTTTAAGTAAATAACAAGATCAATTCTCTATGCTCAAACTTTATTTAATTGAATTTTGTGAATTTTGATATAAGAGAGATTAGTAATCATGCCAGATAAAATCAAGATATTTATTGTGTGAGTGTGCAAGTGAGGGATGCCAAATAAATGCTAGTTTTGTCCAAAATAAGTTGAAACATATAACTGCAATAATTGTAAGAAAATGATGATTTTGAGAAAGTTTTGCGAATGTTGACTCTCTCTTTATTCTGTATATTGTTTTGGTTTCGAAAGAGTCAAGCATATAGCTATTTTGAGATTTTTATGTTGATTTTAGTTTTAAAGCAAAAGGAACTTTACAAGTGCTTTAAATAAATGCAATAAATATTTTTGAAGATTTTTGAAGATTTTATGAATGTTTTTGAGGTTTTTGAAATAAATTGAAAGAAATACAAGATAATGATTTTGAACAAATATATACATGGATGAAACAATCAAATTTATGCATAATAACGTTTGAGATGTAAAATATTCATGGGTTCTTTAAGTTCTTTACCATCTAAGGTAGATAATTTATATGCTCCTGATTCAAATTTTGGCAGTAATGGTGTATGGTCCAAGCCAGTTGGGCTCAAATTTACCTTTCAGGTCTTTGGTTGCATTTGTATTTTTTTTATTTTCTTTTAAAACAAGGTCGCCAATCTCAAAGGATCGATGACGAACTTTCTTATTATATGCTCTTTTAATCTTGTTTTGGTATGCATGGAGATGCTCTAAAGCATTGATGCATTTTTCATCTAGGAGTTCTAGCTGACTGAGTCTACCAGCGCGATATTCATCTCCTAATTTGGTGTCTTGAAGTAGCAGAGCCAAAGAAGGAACTTCTAATTCAAATGGAAAAACTATTTCGGCACCATATACCAAAACAAATGGTGAAGTTCCCGTGGGGGTTCGAACACTAGTTCGATAAGCCCACAAGGCTGGATATAATTGAATATGCCAGTCACGACCAGTTTTATTGACTAGTCTTTTGAGAATTTTTATTAGAGTTTTGTTAGAAGATTCTGCTTGACCATTACCCTAAGGATAATAGGGAGTAGACCAGCGATGTTGAATCTTATATTTTTGACATAATTTTTTAACATCTTTATTTTTGAATGGAGTTCCATTGTCAGAGATGAGATTTGCAGGAATTCCGAACCTGCAGATGATTTGATTAAAAATGAATTTAGAGACCTATGAACCGACAGGCAGAAGCTAAAGGCATAGCTTCAACCCACTTCGTGAAATAATCGATGGCGGTTATGATGAACTTATGTCCATCAGAAGACACAGGATTAATTTTACCAATAATATCCAAGCCCCATTTAGAAAAGGGCCAAGGAGAAGAAATAGCTTGTAGCTCTTGTGCGAGCGCATGGACAAGGTCAGCATGTTTTTGACACTTGTCACAATGGCGCACATATTCATGTGCATCTCGTTTCCATGGTAGGCCAAAAGTATCCTATCCGAAGGAGCTTTTTAGCAATGACGCTACCACTAAAGTGTCCTCCACAAGATCCATCGTGGGCTTCACTTAAGGCTGATTTAGACTCTTCTAAATTTAGACATCTTAATAGGATACCTTCAAAATATCTCCTATATAAAGTATTGCCAATGATTACAAATCAACTTGCTCGTCGATGTAATAACCGACGCTGGTTGCGATTAGAATTAGCAAGGAAAGTCCCATTTTGGAGGAAATCAAATATGTCTGTATACCAAAGTTCAGGAGTAGTTTCCTTGATTAGAAACACATCCAAAGGCTCTAAGCATGACTTATGTGAAGCGGGTTCCTGGAGTCGACGAATGATGATAGTAGCATATTCGTCGTCTAACTCCAAGGGTAGGAGAGATGCAGTGGCGGCCATAGCATCCGCTGCACGGTTGCTAGTTCGAGGAATGGCTTCCAAGATAACTTGATCAAACAAGGCCATTAGTTGTAAAACATAGGCCTTATATGGGCGAATTTTATGATCTCTGGTCTGATAAACTTCATTAATTTGGTTTATAACCAATTGGGAATCCCCAAAAACTAAGAGGTTTTTAATTTTAAGCGCTAAAGCAGCTCGTAATCCAAGGATTAGAGCTTCATACTCAATAGTATTGTTGGTGCAAGCAAAGGTTAGTTTGAAGGACAGAGGAATAAGATGTTTTTGCGGAGATATTAAAATAATACCCGCACTCACCCCCACTCATGCATCGGGCTCCATCAAAGTATAAGGACCATTGTTCAACAAGGTCTCGCCTCTAATTGAAGGCATTCATCAGAAACTCGATAATGAAGGGATGAGTAGACTCTAAGGGTGCAAGCACTAATTGATCTGCTATGATTTGACCCTTAACAGACTTCTGTCCTATGAAGGTGAGATCAAACTCGCTTAGAGCAAGAACCCACTTGGTTGTGTGACCCGATAAATAAGGTCGACTCATGAGATATCTTAAAGGATCATATTTGTCAATGACATACATTTTTTGGCTAAGCATGCAATGTCATAATTTTTGCGTAGAAAACATGACTGCTAGACATAACTTCTATAACACTATATAGCGGGTTTCATAACTGATGAAGGTGCGGATAATGTAATAATTAGCATGTTCTCGTTTTGCATCATCAAGCTGAGCTAACATAGCTCCTAAGGCAAAATCTGAAGCAGAAATATATAGAAGAAATGGGCGATCAGATTTAGGTGGTGAAAGCACCTGAGGATTAAGGAGATATTGCTTGAGAAGTTCAAAATCTTCTCTACATTCTGTGTCCCAATTGAAAGGGACATCCTTCTTAAGGAGTTTAAGAAAGGGACCAATTTTGTTCAACAGCTTATCAATGAAGCGACGAATAGCTTGAAGTTTACCTTGTAAAATTTGTAATTCAGATATATTAGTGGGTGCGGGCATATCAGTGATAGCCGCAATTTTGAGAGGGTCAATTTCAATACCGCATAAAGAAACTAAAACCCCTAATAACTTGCCAGATTTAACTCCGAATATACATTTTGCTGGATTTAATCGAATGAGATATTCTCGTAATCGATTAAGAACTTTTCTTAAATTGTCTAAATGATGATCTTCAATAAGAGCGTGCGCTATAATATCAACTACATAATCATGTAGGATATCATGCATCATATCATGAAAAATGTAGGTCATAGCCCGTTGATAAGTTGCCCCGACATTCTTTAGGCCAAAGGGCATCACTTTCCAGCAAAAGGTACCCCAGGGGGTAATGAAGGTTGTTTTAGCCTGGTCTTCAAGAGCTATCCTGATCTGATTATAGCCGGAGAATCCGTCCATTAAGGACATCATCCCACTTCCGGTAGTGAAGTCAATAATTTGATCCATATTTGGAAGAGGAAAGTCGTATTTAGGGCATGCAGCATTAATATCTCTGAAATATGTGCAAACCCTAACTTTGGTGGCTTCTTTCTTGGTGACTGGAACTACATTGGAGATCCATTCAGCATAATCAATAGCTTGTATGAAGATAACATTCAGGAGTTTTTCTAACTCCCCTTTGACTAGCAGAGCCACTTTGGGATGCATTTTTCTAAGTTTTTGTTTAACACGTTTAGCATCCGGATGGACCACTAGATGGTGCATGACTACAGAAGGGTCTAGACCTGGCATATCTTCATATGTCCAAGCGAAGAAATCTTCATACTCTTTAAGAAATGCAATGTATTGTTCTTGTTTTTCTTGACTTAGTTCTGCTCCAATGTTGATTATGTGAGGGTTGTCCTCAGTTCCAATATTAATTTTAATGACATTTTCTACCTCCATGTGTAGATCTCTTTCAAAATTAGGTGGGGCAAGTGAAACGCCCAACTCTTGTAACTCTTGTAAAGTTAATTTAGATAATTCGTTCTGAGGGTTAGCGACCTCAAGTTGAGCTATGGTTGGTATAGAACCATCAAAATAAAACCCATTGTACAACATCTCTTCAACAGGGACATCATGGAAGATATCTCCTTCCAACTTTTCATCGGGGTCAGCAATCATTTTAGGGTATGCTATGGATAGCATGTTGCATGAAAATGATGGATTTTTAAGAGGCAAATCAACATGTCTATCCAAATAGTCTTGATAGCATATGAGATGATCATCATCCTCAAAAGGAAAGGGTTGACCCTTACTAGGTAATAGGCCCACACCACATTGGGTAGGCCATGGTTCTACCTCGAAAGGTTCTTTCATGCCATTTTGGAAATGTCCTAAGCCTTTCCCTTTGTATCCCATTTTAAGCATCATGGGTTTAGCTTTAATAATCGTTGGTAAAATAGCACCGAGCATATCCATCATGATGGGTTTTGATATTATGAGGGATTCTTCCCCAGTCATATCCTTTGTACATGAAGGCGCAACTCCCGACTTGGTATGTACTTCCCATAGGTTGTGGGAGGCCCAAATTATGAGGAGATGGCGGCAATTGATTTAAAAGGTCTGAATCTTGCATGAAAGCATTCATTTTTTCTGATATTAAGGTTGTAGATAAATCTGGTAAAAGATCATCAGAAAGGGCATAAGATGTAGAAGGCTTATTACCTATGTCTTGAGATGTGGAAGGTATGATAGATGTGTCTGAAGGTTTTGAATTTATGGGATTAGGACTTGAAGAATTGGTTATAGTTTCAAGAGCTTTTTGATGTTCTATAGTAATCTGTTTAGAAGGTGGTTGATCTATATGGGAAGATGAAGTTAATGGAGGAGGAATAGATGAAGTTATGGGTTTATATTTTACAGTTTTAGATGAAGAAGAACTAGGATATGTGGATGACAGAGCAGGGCAAAATTGCACTCCAACTGGTTCTGCCAATGCGCACATATCAAAAGGTCTAGGGTCACCATGAATAGTGACCAACTAATTTTTAAACTCAAACTTAACACATTGGTGTAAAGTTGATGGGACTGCTCGCATGGCGTTAATCCAAGGGTGACCCAAAAGTATATTGTACGATGCTGGGCAATGTACAATAAACATAGTTGTCTCAAGGGTTCTAGGACCAACTTGCAATGGGAGGGTAATGACTCCACACATTTCTTGTGTTTCGTCATTAAAGGCTTTGATAATCATATCAGTCTTCTTCATTTCATCACTTCTAAAACCAAATTGTTGGTAGAAGTCAAAGGTGCAGATGTTTAGAGATGAGCCATTATCAATCAGGACTCGTTTGATAGCTACATCCCCAATTAAAGCTGTAATATACAAGGGATTATTCTTGTGTAAACTATGTTGTGGGATATCTTTATCCCAAAAGTCAATACAATCAATCTCTCGCGTGATGATAGTATTGGCCATAGCTTCAAGTTGGATGTTTTGAGGTACCATCATCTGGCTCAAAGTAAGCATCAATTCATCCCTATGGGTGGGGGAGGATCTTAATAAATCTAAAAGGGAGATTCTGGCGGTGGTATTAGACAACTGTTCATTAATGCTGTAAGGGGGTTTAGGTTGAACAATAGGAGCATGGTTTCCTTTATTAGGATTTTTCATAACAAATGGAGTTGGTCCATCATTTGGGTTTGGTTCTTGTTGGGTATTTTGATCTTGTTTTCATGTGACGACTCCGATGGTACCTACAATGTTATAGTGACGATGTTGAAACGGTCTCGGTTGAGAATTTATGGCTTGTTCACAAGGAAGGACTTCATTAGAAGAAGGTCGAGTAGTGACTCTTCTAGGAAATGGTTCTTCTGAAACATTATCATCTGTGATAGGTTGAATAGGATCTGATTCGTTTTCAGAACTATTCGATTGAATGGTGTCTACTTCACTCTCACTATCTGACTCTATATCACTAGAATCAGAAGTTTGAAAATTATATAAGGGCCTGGTTGTAACCAGGGATAAGGTTGTGTCGAATGTGTGAGAGTCCTGAATAGGTAATTGCCCGCTAATGGTTCCTACATATCGGGTAGGAGGGGGAACATTGTGATGTTCAATTTGATTGGCTACCTCTTTACCGTGTCTTGGTAAAGGGTGTTGAAATATGTCTAGAGTTTGATTGGCATTCTGATTTTGATTTTGGGGAACAGTCTTTTGAATATTATTAGGAGGGTTTTGTTTAGGTTGGAAGGCTTGCACTTCCATTTCATTATTGTCAATCAAATCTTGTATTTTATGTTTCAATCTCTTACAAGCATTGGTAGAATGTCCAGGACCTCTATGAAAATCACAATGCAAATCAGCTCTATATCCGGGTATGCTTGGGTCAGGTTCTCGGATAGCTGGCAGTTGGATTAAACCTCTTTCAAGAAGTTGAGGTAAAATAGTTGATAAAGGTTGGTTTAATATAGTGAACTCTCGAGGAGGCTTGTCGGGAGGTTTCAAGATGAATTTTTTTGTTGTTTTTTTTGCATTGACATTAGCAACATTTCTGCTGTCAGTGACTCCATCACCGAAAACCTGTTTGTTTTTATATTGATTTCTAGATTTTTTCTCATCATCCTTCTTTCTAAGTTGGCATCTCCTAATGAGGGCATCTTCTACTCTTCGAGCTAAGTCTATAGCTTGATCGAAGGTAGTCAAAGTAGTTGTTGATAGCTCATAAGAAAGTTGTTCTTGTAAATTGTTAATGAAAATGTCTAACATTTCCCTATAGGGTAGCACAAAGTGCAGTTTTCCTATCAATTGTCTCCATCTTGCTAAGAAATCAGCAAAACATTCGTCTTTATCTTGTTTTAAATTGTATAGGTCTTTAATAGTTACATGCCTCTCGATGTAGGCACTAAATTGATGAACAAATGACTCAGCTGTTTCTTCAAAGTTTCTTAAGGAATGAGTGGGCAATTGATAATACCACTCTAACGCCATTCCACCTAAAATTTTGGGGAACATTTTTAGTAATAGCAAGTCATCATGCGATATGTCGTGACATGCTATCCTAAACATGCGAAGATGTTCTATGGGATCTTCGGTTCCTTTATAGATAGGCAGGACGGGCATGGGAAAATGTTTAGGGTATGGTATGCAAATTGAACCCTTATGCTCTAAAACATCGTAATTCATATTTTGCATTAGTCCTATAGTCATTTCATTGCAGGTACACCACTGGTTTTCAGCCGGAGCCAGCACCTATCGCAGCCAACGAACCTATCAAGATCGGAGGCGATCTCGTCAAATTCGAGACGATCTCATACTGATGCGAGACGATTTTGACTGCAGCACACATCGAGGCAATCAGTGCCTGGAGTTTGCTCTTCTATCTTTTTTATCTATCATTTTATGTTATAAATTAGATTGTCTATTTAGTTTTTATACTATATTGCATTTGGAGTTCACCCATTTTGTCTATTTTGCATATTAAGATCATATTCTGCTATCTAAACACAGTTATTTACATTTAATTTTGTTCTTGCATATTGTTCAAATACTCCTATTATTGTTTCATATAGTTTGCCCCTATTTACAAAATAGAATTTCTTGTATTTCACATCTGTTTGCTATTTTGCAGGTCTCTGATGAATTCGTCTGACGAATTCGTCAGATTGAAGACGATCATGTCAGTTTAGACGATTTTATCAAATTGAAGGTGATTCTGTTGAATTGCAGACAATCCAGACTGCTTCAAGCTTCAGAAAATCCATCAAAATTCTGGATCAGGTAATCCTCATTGGCCTCCTACAAATTCTCTATTTTTGTTTTCCTTTTTGTTTGTTGTATTCATTTAAATTGCATTTTCATGTAGTTTAAGTTAGAATCATTCGGCCAAACCTAGGATGAATGCTTAAAATAAAATGAACTCATCTAAAACTCATTCCAAAACCTAGGCATGGAAACTACCGTCAAATGTTTCCTGGTGAACCCACCATCCATCGACAAATCACCAAAATGCACCTCCCTTGAGAGGCGGGACCTTCGCAAAGTCCTCTCATCCGAGGTACCGCACCATCCTTTTCTCATCCTCCTTTCGGGCGTGGATCCAATAGCCTGAAGGTAGGGATGCAAAAAATGTTGAAAAGAACACCCCACAAAACCAGAATCAGAATGCCAATCAGTCATTGGACATCTTTCAACATCCCTTACCAAAACATGGTAAGGAGGTGGCTAACCAATTTGAACATCATAATGTCCATCCTCCTGCCTGATATGTAGGAACTATTAGTGGACATTTACCTATTCGTGATCTGGAAATATTTGACACAACTTTATCTGTGGTTACAACTAGGCCTCTATATAATATTCAGATACCTGATCTTAGTGATACAGAATATGATATTGATTGATATGGAAATCACATCAAATCAATCGAATAGTTCTAATGATGAATCAAATCCTATTCACCCTATCACAAGTTATATGGTTCCAAAAGAACCATTTCCAAGAAGAGTCACTACTAGACCCTCATCTCACCGATTACTTTCTAATGAGTTAGCTATAAATGCTAGACCAAGACCCATTCATCATCTCGTAGAATAATATTGTGGGTACCATCGGAGCTGTTACTAGACATCAGGCTCAAAATTCTCAACAAGATCAAATTCAGAATGGTGGATCAGCTCCATTTGTTTCGAAGGTTCCTAATAAAGGGAATCATTCACCTAATGTTCAACCTAAACCTCCTTATAATATTATAGCTAGAATTTCTCTTTTGGACATTTTAAGATCTTCTCCTACACATAGATATGAATTAATGCTCACATTGAGCCAAATGATGGTACCACAAGACATTCAACCTAAAGCCATGGCCAATACTATAATAACTCATGAATTTGATTGTATTGACTTCTGGGATAGGGATATACCGCAACATAGTTTACATAAATATAACCCCCTGTCTATTACTACCTTAATTAGAGATGTAGCAGTCAAATGAGTCTTGATTGATAATGGTTCATCTTTAAATATTTGCACTTTTGACTTCTACCAAATATTTGGGTTTAGAAGTGATGAAATTAAAATAACTAATATGATCATAAAAGCTTTCAATGACGAAACACAAGAAATGTGTGGAGTTATTACCATTCCATTGCAGGTTGGTCCAAGAACCTTGGATACGACTGTCTTCATTGTACATTGCCCTGCATCATACAATATACTCTTGGGTCATCCTTGGATCAACGCGATGTGAGTTGTTCCCTCAACTTTACATCAATGTGTTAAGTTCAAATTTAAGAATCAGTTGGTTACCATTCATGGTGATCCAAGACCCTTTGATATGTGTGCTTTGGCAAAACCTATTGGAGTTCAATTTTGCCCCGCTCTGTCATCCACACATCCTAATTCTCATTATCCATCTAAACGTGTGAAACTCACACCCACAACGTCATCTACTTCTTCTCCATCAGTTGCACCTCCACATATAGCTCAACCATATTTTGAATAAACCACATTAGGACCTAAGAAAGATCATAATCCCACAACCAATGTCTCTTGTTCTACTCCTATAACTTCCATACCTTTAATAGACCCATCTATCGACACCTCTACACCATCTACATCCACCAAATTCATATTTTTTGCATCAAAATACGTAGGGAATGTTCCTTCTACCTCTTATGCTCTTACTGACGAGATCTTACCCGATCTATCTAAAATCCTTATATCAGAAGAAACGAATGCTTTTATGCAAGATTCCCTTATTTTAAATAATTTGTCACCATCTCCTCATACCTTGGGCCTCCCACAACCTATGGGAAGTATTTACCAAGTCGGGAGTTGTGCCTTTATTTATAAGGGATATGACTGGGGTAGAATAACCAGAAACATCATAACTCATTATGATGGATATGCTCGATGTTATTTTACTAATGAGTATATTAAAGCCAAACCTATAATGCTTAAATTGGGATATAAAGGTAAAGGTTTGGGACCTTTCCATAATGGTATGAAAGAACCTTTTGAGGTAGAAGCGTGGCCCGCCCAATGTGGTGTGGGCCTATTTTCTAGTAAGGGTCAGCCATTCCCATTTGAGGATGATGACCATCTTATATGTTACCAATATTATTTAGATGAATGTGATACTTTACATTTAATGAATAATACATTCACATGTAATATGCTATCTATAGCTTATCTTGAGATGATCATTGAATCCGATGATGAGTTGGAGGGAGATATCTTTCATGATGTCTCCGTCGAGGAATTATTACATAATGGATTTTATTTTGATGGCTCTTTACCTAGTATAGCCCAGCTTGAGGCCACGACTCCTCAAGATGAATTATCCAAGCTAACCTTAGAAGAATTACAATAATTGGGCATTTCACCCACCCCACCTAATTTTGAGAGAGATCTACACCTAGAAGTAGAAAATGCCATAAAAATTAACATTGGAACCAACGATAACCCTCACATAATCAACATTGGATTAGAATTGAGTCAAGATAAATAGGATAAATACATTGCATTTCTTAAAGAATATGAAGATGTCTTTGCTTGGACATATGAAGATATGCCAGGTTTAGACCCTTCAGTAGTTATGCATCACCTAGTAGTGCATCCGGATGCTAAACCTATTAAGTAGAAGCTTAGAAAAATACATCTAAAAGTGGCCTTACTAGTCAAAGGGGAGTTAGAAAAACTCCTGAATGTTATTTTTATACAAGCCATTGATTATGCTGAATGGATCTCGAATGTAGTTCCAGTAACTAAGAAAGAAGCTAATAAGATTAGGGTTTGTACAAAATTTAGAGATATTAATGCCGCATGTCCTAAAGACGATTTTTCCCTTCCCACTATGGATTAGATCATTGATTTTACTATTGGGAGTGGAATGATATCCTTAATGGATGGATTTTCTAGTTATAATAAGATCAGGATAGCTCCTGAAGATCGGGCTAAAACAACCTTTATTACCCCTTGGGGGAATTTCTGTTGGAAAGTGATGCCATTTGGTTTGAAGAATGTAGGTGCAACCTATCAACGAGCCATGACTTATATTTTTCATGATATGATGCATGATATACTACATGATTATGTAGACAACATTATAACACGTTCTACTCAAGAAGATGACCATTTAGATGACTTGAGAAAAGTATTTGATTGATTAAGGGAATATCTTATCCGATTGAATCCAGCCAAATGTATATTAAGAGTTAAGTCAAGTAAATTATTGGGGGTTATAGTTTCTTTACGTGGCATCAAAATTGACCCTCTCAAGATTATGGCTATCACTAATATGCTCGCACCTACAAATATATCTAAATTATGGAGTCTACAAGGTAAGCTTCAAGCTATCCATCATTTCATTGATAAGGTAGCGGATAAAACTAGACCCTTTATTAAGCTTCTTAAGAAGTATGTCTCTTTCCATTGGGATGACGAATGTAAGGAAGCATTTGAACTCCTCAAACAATATCTTCTTAACCCACCTGTACATTCACCACCTAAACCTGATCACCCATTTATCTTGTATATTTATGCTTCAGATTTTGCTTTAGGAGCTATGTTAGATCAACTTGATGATGAGAAAAGAGAGCGTGCTAATTATTACATTAGAAGAACATTAATTAGTTATGAAACCCACTACACAGCATTAGAGAATTTATGTCTAACAGTCATATTTTCTACATAGAAACTATGCCATTATATGCTCAGTTAGAAAACATACATTATTGCTAAATCCGATCCCTTGTGCTATCTCATGAGTTGACCTTATTTATCGGGTCGCACAACAAAGTGGGTTCTTGCTCTAAGCGAGTTTGAACTCACATTTATAGGACATAAGTCTATTAAGGGTCAAATCATAGTAGATCAATTAGTTGTTGCACCCTTAGAGTCCACCCATCCCCTCATCATTGAGTTTCCTGATGAATGACTTAACCTAGAGGCGGATCATTCAGAGCAATGGTCCCTATACTTTGATGGAGCCCAATGTATGAGTGGGGCTAGTGCAGGTATTATTTTGATATCTCCAAAGAAACATCTCATACCTCTATCCTTTAAATTAATGTTTGCCTGTACTAATAACACTACTGAATATGAGGCTCTAATCCTTGGATTACGAGCTACCCTGGCACTAAAAATTAAAAATCTATTAGTTTTCGATGATTTTCAACTTTTTATAAATCAAATTAATGATTTTTATTAGAATAGAGATGATAAATTGCGCCCATATAAAGCATATGTATTACAATTAATATCTTTATTTGATCAAGTTACCTTGGAAGCTATTCCTAGAACTAGCAATCGTGCGGCTAACACTATGGCCGCAGCTGCATCTCTTTTACCCTTGGAGTTAGATGACGAATATGCTACCATCATTATTTGTCGACTCCAGGAACCCGCTTCAACTAAATCATGCTTGGAACCTTTGGACATGTTTCTAATCAACGAAACTATTCCTGAACTTTGGTACATTGACATCCTCAATTTTCTTCAAAATGGGACCTTCCTTGAAGGTTTTAATAGAAACCAACATCGGTTATTACATAGACGAGCAAGTCGCTTCGTAATAATTGGCAATACGTTGTATAAGAGATATTTTGAAGGTATCCTATTAAGATGTTTGAATCTAGAAGAGTCTAGATTAGCTTTGAGTGAATCCCATGATGGATCTTGTGGGGGACACTTTAGTGGTAGCGCCATTTCTAAAAAGCTCCTTAGGATAGGATATTTTTGGCCTACCATGGAGAATTATGCACATGATTATATACACCATTGCGACAAGTGCTAGAAACATGCTGACCTTTTCCATGTGCCTACACAAGAACTATAGGCTATTTCATCTCCTTGGCCCTTTTTAAAATGGGGCTTAGACATCATCGAAAAAATCAATCCTATGTCATCTGATGGACACAAATTCATCATAATCGCCATCGAGTATTTTACGAAGTGGGTCAAAGCTATGCCCTTAGCTTCTTGCATTGGAACACAAGTTTCCAAGTTTATTCTTAATCAAATTATTTGTAGGTTCAAAATTCCTACAAATCTCATCTCGGATAATGGAACTTGTTTCACAAACAAAGATGTAAAGAAACTATGTCAAAAATGTAAAATTCAACATCGTTGGTCCACTCCCTATTATCCTCAGGGTAATGGACAAGCAAAAGCATCTAATAAAACATTAATTAAAATACTCAAGATATTGGTCAATAAATCTGGTCGTGATTGGCACATTCAATTATATCCTGCTTTGTGGGCTTATCGAACTAGCATTCGTACTCCCACGGGAACTTCACATTTTGTTTTGGTTTATGGCACTGAAGCTATTTTTCCCTTTGAATTAGAAGTTCCTTATTTGGCTTGGCTACTTCAAGATACTAAAGTAGGAGATGAATATCGTGCTAGCAGATTTAGTCAGCTGGAACTCCTATATGAGAAGCGCATTAATGCTTTGGAGCATCTTCGTGCCTACCAGAACAAGCTCAAATGAGCATATCTCAAGAAATTTTATAATCAATCCTTTGAGATTGGCGACATCATCTTAAAAGAAAATAAAAAAATACATATTAGCTACCTTAGATGGTAAAGACATTAAAGAACCTATGAACATTATGTATCTTAAGCGCTATTATGCATAAATCTGGTAATTTTGTCACTATATATATTATATATATTGTCTCATATTAGTAATTCATATAAAAAAAAAATAGTAATATTATGTACTCTCTCAATTCATAAATTAAAATCAAAATATACAAAAAATAAAAATCATCAAAATCCTCAAAAACATTTTATATTTTACACCTATCAATTCTTGAAGTATTGCAGTTATATTTTCAGTTATTTTGGATAAATTAGCATTTATCTGGAATCCCTCACTTTCACACTCACATGAATAAATATCTTGATCTTATTTGGTATGATTATTAATCTCTCTTATATCAAAGTCCATAGTTGAATTAAATAAAGTTTTGAGCATAGAGAACTGATTTTGTTATTTACTTGAACCAAGTACACCTTTTCACATTAAAATGATTTCATTGCAAATTCAAAATGATGCTACATAGTAGAAGTGGTCTCTTGAGCGAAAAGTTTCCCTTGCTATCCTATCATGCACATGGTCTATAATATTTGAGAATTTACAAAGGGACAAGCTCACCCCTGCCCAAAATAAAAATCCCTTGCTCTATAGCCAATCCGAGCAAGTATCCCTAGTCTAGGAAGAAAAAGAAAAAGAAAAAGAAAATCAAGAAAAATCATGAGAAAAAGAGAAAATTATTCAAAAGCATTATTTCAATATCATTTTGTACCATCTCAGCAATCTTTTAGCATTATCTCAGTGTCAATAAAAATAGAAAAAAAAAAGAAAAGAAAAATCAAAAAGCAATAAATACTTCCTCCCCCATTTTGAAAGAAAAGAAGGGTGAATGAGCTTGAATCCTTGGAATTCTCAATTATTCAAAAATCATGAGGTAAGCCCCATAACAGGTGGTTTGTGCCCAACCTGCTTGGACTTGGGTAATTCCTTTTTGCGTGGTGATATGTCTGTCACATTAGCGACATTCTTTTGTATAGACTTATGTCCGCTTATGGATCAGCTAGCTCTTGATGACCCAACTTACATAGTAGTCTGGTACGGTTACATGCATATAAATCATGGTCAACGAACACTCATTTGGTTAATTCAAATTACTTGTATCAAATTATCTTGCTCAAAATCGGTAAATGAACATTACAATTGCACACACATTTGTGTTTGAGATATTTTTTATCATTATGATAGATCAAGATCGGAAATGAACTCACGTATGCACACGAGGTTCCTTATAAATCTAAATTTTGTCTTTGAGATAATTTAAAATATTTATTAAAAATATTTTGGAATAATTTGACTTTCTTACTTGAGAATATCGGCTTAGTGTAAAATCAATTAAATACATTTTTTTCAAAAATCCAAAATTTTCTTGCAAAACATGTTAAAAAGCTAGCAATAAAGTCACATTTATATTTTTTTGACTTTCGTGATGATGGAATAGTTCCTAAACCTAAATTAGAATTTTATGCCTAGTGCAAGTCCTCATTTTTATATTTTTTGTTTATCTCAAAATCAAAAATCAACTGTGCAATAAAACTATTATATCAATTTCTTCTTTGGATTTCGCGATGATGGTATAAGTATATACCTAAAACTCTATGCCTAGCACAAACCATCATTCTAATTTTATTTCCCATTTTTTTGTACCATAAAAGCATATGGCTTAAATCATTATGTTACACAATTGTGTTTTAAAAAGAACGAAAACTTTCCTATTTCATTTCATTATGTCAACATTCATTTTTTTGAGACAATGGTATAATTCCTAGGGAATTGTTCAAATTTCTATCATACTTAGGATTTTTATGCCTAGAAAAAATCATATTTTTAAAATATTTCATGCATAATATTTTCATGGAAATCTGAAAATAAATCATCACTATCATCATTTTCATCATCACAACACAAAGTCTTAAGAAAGTCTCTTAAGCACCCTTTTACTTTTAGCAATATTTCTCTCATACCGGGATTAGCTTAATGACCTAGCAAGCGACGACTCCATAAAATGGTTATGTAACAGTGACAATGTCATTTGAAATTATTGTTAGAAGTCACTTTATTTTCATCAAAACACACCACAACAACCAATTTGTTTACATCAGATTATTTCATTTAATTTTATAGCATGACATAAAATTATAATATTTTCAATGACCTAATTACATGAATAGTCAATCAACAAATATTAAAGCATCATAAAATATGTGCATAAGTCATATCATAAAAATAACATATATATATATATATATATCAAAAATTATATACATCATATCAAAACGGATTGGTATGCCACAATCTATACCCTGGCATACTCAATCATCTCAAAATAAATAGTCTATGTACAATGTGTGTCTAGTCTCGAGAAGACCTCGAGCTCTCAACCTCATCTCCTCTCCCACCCTGAGGTGGAGGAGGTGGTCCAATCAAAGCCCATCCTGTGTCGTGGGTCCTCGACGTCGATCGTGATGATGTCCTCGATGACCCCATCCTGATCGACTCTGTAATGCTGGCTCGTAACTGTATCCTCTAGCTCTCTAGAACTAGCTGGTAGTACACTCCCTAATAGAATGTGGTCTAAGAACCGCCGTGCTGCTCACGCTCACCCCTCCACTTCGAGCCCCGGCCGTGCCTCATCCTATAGAGTCCGCCAAGAGCTCGTAGGGGGCATTCTCCCCTTCCATCTTGCCGCCTCCCCCACCTCGACACCCTTGCCCATATCAAGTGATGGTGGCCTATATATCTATTGATAAGGGAGTCTCTCTCTCCTCTCCTCCCTCCTCTCTGGCTACTACTGTCTCTTCGGAGCCTATGGTACTTGTAGCACCCTAAAATTGGCGCAGTGAAATCTTAATAATTACATTTACTCTAGTAAATAATTCAAATTCAAATTTTAACCTCCCAAACCGCCCGTTAACCATCGTGTAATCCGTTTCCCCCTTTCTCGTGCCATTTTTAGAGTTTGTTTTGACCGTTTGATGATATCGTCGTCGATCAGACGATATCGCCCCAGATCTGACGATTTCATCTGGGCTAGGACGTCCAGACGATCTTGTCCCTAAACTGATTTTGCATAATTAGCTTCTGTTCCAACGGGTCTCTAATCCGGGCAGAAGCGTGTCTGCGTCGTTAGAGACCCTCCCCATTGGAGATCTCCCAAATAGGGATGATCTCCAACCTCCTAACCTCCCTCCTAAGCCTATTTAATCCTAAGCCCTTCCCTTAGCACCCCCTGGCTGAAATTCTCTGTAACTCGACTTCATACGCATTAAGACATCCCAAATTTCTATTTGCATTAGTTCTATTCAATTTTTGTTGTAGGTACCTTAGTGTTTTTCAGTCGGAGCAAGCTTACATCGTCGCAGACGATCCTGTTCAGATCGGAGGCGATCCTGTCGAATCAGAGATGATTTCATACCAATGCGAGACGATTTTGACTGCAGTCAACATTGAGGCAATCAGTGCCTAAAGTTTGCATTTCTTCATCTTTTAATCTGCTGTTTTATGTTGTAATTAGCTAGTTTATTCAGTATTTTATGCTATTCTGCATTTTGGAGTTCACCCATCTAGATCAAATGCATAATTAAGTCATAATTATTATTAAATTAGCATAATGCATTCATGTTTCTATTTTTAAGTTTCAGTTTGATATTGTTACTGTCATTTTACACTGTTTCCCTCTGTTAGCATTGTTGTATTTTCTATGTTTTGCACCTATTTCTCTGTTTGCAGGTCTCTGACGAATTCGTCAGATCTCAGATGATCTTGTCTGATCTCAGAAGATCCTATCAAATTAGAGGCGATCCTGACTACTTCAAGAATCAGAATCTTCATCAGACATCCGGATCAGGTATTTTTCTTTTAATATTCCTTAATTTCTCTGTTTTCTGTCTTAATCTTGTTTTTTGTATTCATTTAATCTGCATCTTCATATAGAATAGCTTAGACGCATTTTGGCCAAACCTAGGACTTGAATGCTTAAGGCTAAAACGAACACATAAAACACATTCCCAACCTAGGCATGGAAACTGCCATTAAATGTTTCCTGGTGAACCCACCATCCATCGAAAAATCACCAATATACACCTCCCTCGAGAGGCGGGACCTTCGCAAGGCCTCTCAGTCCGAGGTACCGTGCCATCCTTTTCACATCCCCCTTTCGGGCATGGATCCTATAGCCTGAAGGTAAGGGTGTGAAAAATTTGGAGCGATACATTTTGGTGAACCCGACGTGAATGCATTGTAAACCTTTTGAAAACAAAACAAAAAAAAATAAAACAACTAAAACATAGATGCATTTCAAATCATTTAAAATTAATAAGTTGCATATTAGATGGTAGCTCCTAAGAAAATATTAGCAGTTACTATAAATGTTGAAAACCAATTGGCAGCCATAGAAATCAATTCTGTGCTTAGTGTGCATGAAACAGATAGAAATCAACTCTTGTGGGACGAACTTGATAGAAGACTTAGTGTCATTTCATCTAGGTCAACAAAACTTAAACAAATCAAGAGGCTTATCCTAGATAGAATCCTGGATCCTCATCAACTTGTCTTTTATCATGAACTTCAGAGAGCCTGCCATAGATGGTTAGCTTATAGGAGAGCTCTTGTGTCTTCAAAATTTTCACTTTCGAGGAATACCTCAAGAACACAATTGTGGTACATCAATTTCTAGTTCATATAGAATCCCAAGAAACTGATCTTATGATTAGAAGAAGATGGAACAAAATTCCTAGAGCTATGTTGTATCATGAATATTGTCGTGAGAATTATTATTATCAATCAAAATCTGAAATACATGGTATTTCTATAGCTCTTTTCATTAAATTTTTGAAAGAAAACTTTCAATTTGAAGAAGAACACTTCATGACTCCTGAAGAACTCGAGCCCATTAATGATATTTATAAATTGTTTATAGAAAACTAGATCATTACTTTCAGTCTTATTTCTTGCATTTATTGTGTTATTTGTCATCTTTACAATATTATTACAAAAACAAAGAAAAACTAAAAAAACATAACAAAAACCAAAAACATTTCATTTTAAATATTGTAGTAGGTATATAATTAATATATACCTCTTAAGCTTGTTGCATATATATATATATATATATATATATATATATATATATATATTTGCTGAAATCTAAAATTAGGCACAATGCCTAAACTTAGGAATGGTAAACAAACTGAAGGAGAAGAAGAAGATTGGTTAGGAGATAAAACTAGAGACCCAAATGTCCTTCCTGAAGATCCAATTTCGGAAGGAGAAACTCTAGATCAACCGAAATATGACCTAGGTGAAGACAATGAACAAGAAGAAAGTGTTAAAGAGGATGGACCCTCATCCCCTAGAGTAGCTCTAGATGGAACTATTGCTTTTGACAACGTAGATCATTTTCGAAAATTTCTCAATGATAACATTGACGCTCTTAATGTGGCAGTTCGTATTGATAAAGGGAAAATTAGTGACACTCAAGCAGCCATGGAACATATGTTTGATGTGCGCACTAATCCCTTGTCTTTCATTGATCAAGAAAGTGATAAGGTTGGACCATCCAATACAGATATGGTCACTATGATTCAAAACATGTCAAAACAACAGGTTACCCAACCTCCTAAGGAACCTGTTATTCAACCTAAAATCATTCCCACACAAAAGAAAACTTCCTTCACTACTTTACTTCGCCAAACTATTGATCAATATGCTTCAAGTAAACAAAAACCTAAAACGAAGCCAAACACCAATTTTCAACAATCCGGAATACAACATAATACAACTTCAAAATTCCTTCATAACACCTTTCCTACCAACAATTTACACAATAGCAACATAGCATCTAATCTTCATGTCCCTCCATCATATGCTCACAAATCCCATATCAATGCCCTACCGAACCAATATGGTGGGCAAACTAGTAATCTGGAAGCCATGGTGAAACAGTTAGCTTCACGTATGGACCAGATAGATCCTTATCGTCCCTCGTATAATTATCGAGAGATATGTAGTCAACATTTGGATCCCATAGTTGTAGCACAACCATACCCTAAGCATTTTCCCATGCCCATCTTGCCTATATATAAAGGAACCGAAGATCCCATAGAGCATCTTCGCATGTTTAGGATAGCATGTCATGATATATCACATGATGACTTGCTATTACTAAAAATGTTCCCGAAAAGTTTAGGTGGAATGGCATTAGAGTGGTACTATCAATTGCCCACTCATTCTTTGAGAAACTTTGAAGAAACAGATGAATCTTTTGTCCATCAATTTAGTGCCTACATCGAGAGGCATGTAACCATTAAAGATTTATACAACTTAAAACAAGACAAGGATGAATGTTTTGCCGATTTCTTAGCTAGATGGAGGCGGTTGACAGGAAAACTGCACTTTGTGCTACCTTATAGGGAAATGTTGGACATTTTTATCAATAATTTACAAGAACAAATATCTTATGAGCTATCAACTGCTACTTTAACTACCTTCGATCAAGCTATAGATTTAGCTCGAAGAGTAGAAGATGCCCTCATTAGGAGAGGCCAACTTAGGAAGAAGGATGATGAGAAAACATCCAGAAATCAATATAAAAACAAACAAGTTGTTGGTGACGGAGTCACTGACAGCAGAAATGTTGCTAATATCAATGCAACGAAGACAACAAAAAAATTTATATTGAAACCTCCTGATAAGCCTCCTCGAGAATTTACTAGATTGAATCAACCATTATCAACTATTTTACCTCAATTACTCGAAAGAGGTTTGATCCAATTACCAGCTATCCGGGAACCTGATCCAACTATACCCGGATACTAGAGCTGACTTACACTGTGATTTCCATAGAGGACCTGGACACTCTACCAACGCTTGTAAAAGGTTGAAACATAAAATACAGGATCTGATTGATAATAATGAAATGGAGGTGCAAGCCTTCCAACCTAAACAAAATGCTCCTAATAACCCTCAAAAGACCATTCCCCAAAATCAAAATCAAAATGCTAATCAATCATTAGACATATTTCAACACCCTTTACCAAGACATGGTAAAGAGGTGGCCAATCAAATCGAACATCATAATGTTCCTCCTCCTACCCGATATGTAGGAACCATTAGCGGACAATTACCTATTCAGGATCCTCAAATATTTGACACAACCTTATCCCTGGTTACGACCAGGCCCTTACATAATATTCCAACTCCAGATTCTAGTGATATAGAATCAGATACTGAAAGTGAAGTAGACATCACTTCAAACCAATCGAATAGTTCTAAAAATGAATCAGATCCTATTCAACCCATCACAGATGCTATGGTTCCAGAAGAACCATTTCCTAGAAGAGTTACTACTCGACCTTCTTCTAATCAATTCCTCCCTAATGAACAAGCCATAAATGCTCGACCGAGACCGGTTCAACGTCCTCAATATAACATTGTAGGTACCATTGGAGTCGTTACTCGACAACAGGCTCAAAATTCTCAACAAGAACCAAATCAGAATGATGGATCAGCTCCATTTGTTTTGAAAAATCCCAATAAAGGGAATCATGCTTCTAATGTTCAACCTAAACCCCCTTACAATATTAATGAGCAATTATCCAATACTACAGCCAGAATTTCCCTTTTGGATTTATTAAGATCTTCTCCTACCCATAGGGATGAGTTGATGCTTACATTAAGCCAAATGATGGTACCTCAAAACATTCAACATGAAGCCATGGCCAATACTATCATCACTCGAGAGGTTGATTGTATTGACTTTCGGGATAAAGATATCCCACAACACAGTTTACATAAGGATAATCCCTTATATATTACTGCTCTAATTGGAGATGTAGTTGTCAAACGAGTCTTGATTGATAATGGCTCATCTCTAAACATTTGCACTTTTGACTTCTACCAACGATTTGGCTTTAGAAGTGATGAAATGAAGAAAACTGACATGATTATCAAAGCTTTCAATGATGAAACACAAGAAACGTGTGGAGTTATTACCATCCCATTGCAAGTTGGTCCTAGAACCCTAGATACAACCGTGTTTATTGTACATTGCCCCGCATCGTACAATATACTCTTGGGTCGCCCTTGGATCAATGCGATGCGAGCGGTCCCATCAACTTTACACCAATGTGTTAAATTTGAATTTAAAAATCAGTTGGTCACTATCCATGGTGACCCTAGACCCTTTGATATGTGTGCTTTGGCAGAACCTGTTGGAGTGCAATTTTGCCCTGCTTCGTCATCCACACATCCTAATTCTTATTTTTCATCTAAAACTGTGAAACACACACCCATAGCTTCACCTATTTCCCCTCCATTAATTTCATCCTCATATATAGATCAACAATCTTCTAAACAAATCACTCTAGAACCTCAAAAAGATCTTAAATCTACAACCAATCCTTCATGTTCTATCCCTATAATTTCAAAACCTATAGACACATCTATCATACCTTCCACATCTAAAGATATAGGGAATAATCCTTCTACATCTTATGCTCTTTTCGATGAACTTTTACCAGATTTATCCACAATCTTAATATCAGAAAAAACAAATGCTTTCATGCAAGATTCAATTCTTTTAAATAACTTACCGCCATCTCCTCGTACTTTGGGCCTCCCACAACCTATGGGAAGTACTTACCAAGTCGGGAGTTGTGCCTTCATTTATAAAGGATATGACCGGGGAAGAATCCCTCGGAATATCAAACCTCATCATGAGGGATACGCTCGATGTTATTTTACCAATGAATATATTAAAGCTAAACCCATAATGCTTAAAATGGGATATAAAGGGAAAGGCTTGGGACCTTTCCAAAATGGCATGAAAGAACCTTTCGAGGTAGAACCGTGGCCTGCCCGTTGTGGTGTGGGCCTATTTCCTAGTAAGGGTCAACCCTTTCCTTTTGAAGATGATGATCAACTCATATGTTATCAAGATTATTTGGATAGGCATGATGATTTGCCTCTAAAAAATTAGTCGTTTACATGTAACATGCTATCCATAGCTTACCCTGAAATGATTGCTGACCCCGATGAAGAGTTGGAAGGAGATATCTTCCATGATGTCTCCGTTGAAGAGATGTTACACAATGGATTTTATTTTGATGGTTCTATACCAACTATAGCCCAACTTGAGACCACTAATCCTCAAGATGAATTATCCAAATTAACCTTACAAGAATTACAAGAATTGGGTGTTTCACCCGCCCCACCTAATTTTGAAAGAGATCTACACATGGAGGTAGAAAACGTCATTAAAATTAATATTGGAACTGAGGATAATCCTCACATAATCAATATTGGATCAGAATTAAGTCAAGAAAAACAAGAACAATACATTGCATTCCTTAAAGAGTATGAAGATGTCTTCGCTTGGACATATGAAGATATGCTAGGTCTAGACCCTTCTGTAGTCATGCATCATCTAGTGGTCCATCCGGATGCTAAACTTGTTAAACAAAAACTTAGAAAAATGCATCCCAAAGTGGCTCTGCTAGTCAAAGGGGAGTTAGAAAAACTCCTGAATGTTGTTTTTATACAAGCTATTGATTATGTTGAATGGATCTCAAATGTAGTTCCAGTTACCAAAAAAGAAGCTACCAAAGTTAGGGTTTGCACAGATTTTAGAGATATTAACGTTGCATGCCCTAAAGATGATTTTCCTCTTCCAAACATGGATCAAATCATTGACTTTACTGTCGAGAGTGGGATGATGTCCTTAATGGATGGATTCTCTGGTTATAATCAGATCAGGATAGCTCTTGAAGATCAGGCTAAAATAGCCTTTATTACCCCATGGGGTACCTTTTGTTGGAAAGTGATGCCATTTGGCTTAAAGAACGCAGTGCAACCTATCAACGAGCTATGACTTATATTTTTCATGATATGATGCATGATATCCTACATGATTATGTAGATGATATTATAGCTCGCTCTATTAATGAAGATAATCATTTAGATGATTTGAGAAAAGTTTTTAATCGATTACGAGAATATCTTATTCGATTAAATCCAACAAAATGCATATTCGGAGTTAAGTCCGATAAACTATTAGGGGTTTTAGTTTCTTTACGTGGTATCAAAATCGACCCTCTCAAGATTGCGGCTATCATTGATATGCCCGCACCTACTAATATATCTGAGTTACGAAGTTTACAAGGTAAGCTTCAAGCCATCCGTCGCTTCATCGATAAGTTGGCGGACAAAACCGGTCCCTTTCTTAAACTTCTTAAGAAGGATGTCCCTTTTAATTGGGATGACGAATGTAGAGAAGCTTTTGAACTTCTCAAACAATACCTCCTTAATCCACCGGTGCTTTCACCACCTAGACCTGATCGCCCATTCCTCCTGTATATTTCAGCTTCAGATTCTACCTTAGGAGCTATGTTAGCTCAGCTTGATGATGAAAAGAGAGAACGTGCTAATTATTATATTAGCCGAACCTTCATCAGTTATGAAACCCGCTATACAACATTAGAAAAACTATGTCTAGCAGTCGTTTTTGCTACGCAAAAATTATGACATTATATGCTTAGTCAGAAAACTTATGTCATTGCTAAATATGATCCCTTGAGGTATCTCATGAGTCGACCTTATTTATCGGGTCGCATAGCCAAGTGGGTTCTTGCTCTAAGCGAGTTTGATCTCACATTCATAGGACAAAAGTCTGTTAAGGGTCAAATCATAGCAGATCAATTAGCTGCTGCACCCTTAGAGTCTACCCATCCCCTCATCATTGAGTTTCCTGATGAATGCCTTCAATTAGAGGCAGACCATATTGAACAATGGTCCTTATACTTTGATGGAGCCCGATGCATGAGTGGGGCTAGTGCGGGTATTATTTTAATATCCCCGCAAAAACATCTTATTCCTCTGTCCTTCAAATTAACATTTGCTTGCACCAACAATACTGCTGAATATGAAGCTCTAATCCTTGGATTACGAGCTGCCTTGGCACTAAAAATTAAACATATGTTAGTTTTTGGTGATTCTCAACTGGTTATAAACCAAATTAATGAAGTTTATTAGACCAAAGATGATAAACTACGCCCATATAAAGCCTATGTTTTACAACTAATGTCTCTATTTGATCAAGTTACCTTGGAAGCTATTCCTCGAACTTGCAACCGTGCAGCTGATGCTATGGCCACAATTGCATCTCTCCTGCCCTTGGAGTTAGATGAAGAATATGCCACTATCATTATTCATCGACTCCAGGAACCCGCTTCAAATAAGTCATGCTTAGAACCTTTGGATGTGTTTCTAATCAATGAAACTACTCCTGAACCTTGGTATACGGATATATTTGATTTTCTCCAAAATGGGACTTTCCCTGCCAATTCTAATAGAAACCGACATCGGTTATTACGTAGACGAGCAAGTCGATTTGTAATAATTGGCAATACTTTATATAGGAGATCTTTTGAAGGTATCCTATTAAGATGTTTGAATTTAGAAGAATCCAAATCAGCCTTGAGTGAAGCCCACGATGGATCTTGTGGAGGACACTTCAGTGGTAGTGTCATTGCTAAAAAGCTCCTTAGGATAGGATACTTTTGGCCTACCATGGAAATGGATGCACATGATTATGTGCACCATTGCGACAAGTGCCAGAAACATGCTGACCTTGTCCATGCGCTTGCACAAGAACTGCAGGCTATTTCATCTCCTTGGCCCTTTTCAAAATGGGGTTTAGATATTATTGGCAAAATCAATCCTGTGTCATTTGATGGACACAAATTCATCATAACCACCATTGAGTATTTCACGAAGTGGGTTGAAGCTATGCCTTTAGCTTCCTGCACTGGCACACAAGTCTCTAAATTTATTTTTAATCAAATCATTTGTAGGTTCGGAATTCCTGCAAATCTCATCTCTGACAATGGAACTTGTTTCAAAAATAAAGATGTTAAAAAATTATGCCAAAAATATAAGATTCAACATCGCTGGTCCACTCCCTATTATCCTCAGGGTAATGGTCAAGCAGAAGCATCTAACAAAACCTTAATCAAAATCCTTAAAATATTGGTCAATAAAACTGGCCGTGGTCGGCACATTCAGTTATATCCAGCCTTGTGGGCCTATCGAACTAGTGTTCGAACCCCCACTGGAACTTCACCTTTTGTTTTGGTTTATGGTGTTGAAGCAGTTTTTCCTTTTGAATTGGAAGTTCCTTCTTTGGCTCTACTACTTCAAGATATCAAAGTAGGAGATGAATATCGAGCTAGCAGACTCAGTCAGCTAGAACTCCTAGATGAAAAATGCATCAATGCTTTGGAGCATCTCTGTGCCTACCAAAACAAGCTTAAAAGATCATATGCTAAAAAAGTTCGTCATCGATCCTTTGAGATCGGCGACCTTGTTTTAAAAGAAAATCAAAAAAATACTAATGCAACTAAGGACCTTAAAGGTAAATTTGAGCCCAAATGGCTTGGACCATACATTATCATTGCTAAATTTGAATCGGGAGCATACAAATTATCTACCTTAGATGGTAAAGAACTTAAAGAACCCATGAATATTTTGCATCTTAAACGTTACTATGTATAAATTTGGTCATTTCATCCTTGTATATATTTGTTTAAAATATTTCAAAATCACTATCTTGTATTTCTTTCAATTTATAAATTCAAAAACACCAAAAACATTCATAATCATCAAAATCTTCAAAACTACTTGTTGTATTTATTTATGGCACTTGTTAATTTTTTTCAAAAACAAAAATAATAAAAATCAAAACAACAATATTCTTGACTCTTTCGAAACCAAAACAACATAAAAGAAGAAAGAGAGAGTCAACATTCTCAAAACTTCTCAAAACAGTATCTATATCTATATTTTCTTACAAATGTTGCAGTTATATGTTTCAAATTATTTTGGATAAATTAGCATTTATTTGGAATCCCTCACTTTCACACTCACAAAAATAAATATCTTGATTTTATCTGGCATGATTACTAATCTCTCTTATATCAAAGTCCACAAAATTCAATTAAATAAAGTTTGAGCACAGAGAATTGATCTTGTTATTTACTTAAACCAAGCACATCTTTTCACAATAAAATGATTATATTTGTAATTTCCATGCTTTGCTACATAGTAGAAGTGGTTTCTTGAGCGAAAAGTTTCCCCTGCTATCCTATCATGCACATGGTCTAGAATCTTTGAGAATTGGCAAAAGGACAAGCTCACCCCTACCCGGAATAAAAATCCCTTGCTCTACAACTAATCCGAGCAAGTATCCCTAGCATAGAAAGAAAAAGCAAAGTTCAAAAGAAAAAGAAAAAAGAAATAAGTTATTTCTACATTATTTCAAAATTCAATCCAAAATACAAAAGAAAAGCAAAAAAAAAGAAAGCAAAAGCAAAAGCAATAAAATCCCTTTCCCTACCCTTTGAAAAGAAAAGAAGGGTTGATGAGCTTGAATCCCTGGAATTCTCAATTATTCAAAAACTGTGAGGTAAGCCCCATAACAGGTGGTTTGTGCCCAACCTGCTTGGCCTTGGGTAACTCCTAGCATGGCGATATGTTTGTCACATTAGCGACCTTATTTTGTATAGACCTATGTCTACTTATGGATTAGCTAGCTCTTGATAATCCGACTTACATAGTAGTCTAGTATGGTTATATGCATCTACATCATGGTTAATGAACACTTATTTGGTTCATTCAAATCACTTGTATCAAATTATCTTGCTCAAAACTGGTAAATGAACAATGCAATTGCACACACATTTTATATTTGAGATATTTTGTGTATCATTATGATAAATCAAGATTGGAAATGAACTCACATATGCACATGGGATTCCTTATAAATATAAATTTTGTCTTTAAGATACTTTGAAATATTTTTTTGCAAATTGTTTGGAATAATTCATTTTCTTCTTCCAAGTACAGTTGTTTAGACAACTACATGCATAATAGAAAAATCAAAATTTCTTTCAAAACCATACAATCAAAACATATATATATTGTTGACTTTCGTGACGATGGTATAGTTCCAAAACCAAAATTGAAATTTTATGCCTAGCGCAAGTCCTCATCTTCATATTTTTTGTTTATTAAAAATCAACCATGCAATAAAACAATCTATTTTCTTTCTTGATTTTTGCGATGATGGTATAAGTCTATACCTACATATTCTATGCCTAGCGCAAACCATTGTAACAATTTTTATTCCCCATTTATTTAAAAATCATAAAAACCATATGACTTAAATCATTCTATTATACAATTATGCTTTACAAACAAACAAACACATTATCATTATTTCATGTCATTATGTCAACCTTCAATTTTGCAATGATGGTATAATTCTTAGGGAATTATCCAAAAAAAAATTCACACTTAGGAATTTATGTCTAGCAAAAATCATTTTAACATTATTTCATGCATACTATTTTTGTGAAAATCTGAAAAACAAACCATCATCATCATCATTTGCACCATTGCACCAAAGTCTTAAGACAGTCTCTTAAGCACTCTTTTCATTTTTAACAATATTTCTATATTGGGATTAGCTTGATGACCGAGTGAGCGACGACTCCATGAAATGGTCTATAATAGCGACAATGTCCTTTGAAATTATTGTTAGAAGTCTCTTTTTTTTTTTATTTTTTTATCACATTCCATCACAAACAACCAATTTGTTACATCAGATTATTTCATTTAAAATATTACAGCATGACCTCAAAATCATAATATTTCCAATGACATGAATCATCAAATCAATCAATCAAACATAAAAGCATCATAAAAATACACAACACAAGTCATATGATCAAAAATATCTCATCTATATATATCAAATATATGTACATCATATCAAAACCTAGATTGGTATGCCACAATTTACATCTTGGCATACTCAATCCTCTATCAAAAATCATAAATGCAAATATCCATCTAATGCAAGTCTGTCTCGAGAACACCTCGAGCTCTCAGCATCATCTCCTCTCCCACTCTGAGGTGGACAAGGTGGCCCCATCGTAGTATGTGTGGTACTATGAATCCTAGTCATCGATCGAGAGGAAGTCCTCGATGACCCAATCCTGATAGGGTTAGCAATGCCAGCTGGTAGCTGTACCCTCTGACCCTCTGGCACCATCTGGAAGTAGATGCCCTAGTAGAACATGGTCTGAGTAATCGACTGTGCCAGCTCCTATGTGCTCACTCCTCTGCCCCATGCTCTGAGGCATGTAATCTCATCTTTGAGCTGTGTAACCTCAGCTTAGTGTTGTGTAGCCTCCTCCTGTAGGGTCTGCACCTGTGCCTAGAGACGAACTGTCTTTGCTCGAAGAGTCGTTGTCTCACTACTCTCCCATGTGTCAACACCCTTGCCCTTATCGAGCGATGGTGGCATCTCTCTTTATGGAGAAGAAGGTCTCTCTGCCCTCCTTTCCCATTGTTGCGGCCTCTCCTATGCTTGTGGTCTCCTTAGATTTCTCCCACTGTGACCCTGGGTTGCCTCAATAGCCACCTGGCACCGCCTCCCTATCCGATGCACAACTGCATGAATCAGACCCTGAGCCTTCGTCATCCGAGGAGGGCGGATGCTTGCGTACCAGGCATCATAGCCGTCGGCTACCCCTGCGTCGTCCCCATCCACTGGCTGAATGGGGGCATCATCCGAGTCTTGACTCCAAAAGCGTTGCATGTCTGGAGCCCCGCTCACTATGGTGTTATCCTGGATAGTCTAAGAAAACTCATAATCCCTGAGAGATGGGATCCCCTGTTGTAGACTGAACTATTGCAAAACTTGGTCATAGCAGTGGAGCTCCACCTCTCCCCTCTCCATACACAACCAGTAAACTCGCCTAACATGAGCTAACTCTTGTCCATCCTCGGCCCACCCTGGGTGCTCTCGCCATGGTCTCCAGGTGATCTGATCTGGGAAAAGGTCATCTAGCAGTCTCTGGGAGATCGATAGATCAATCCATCACTGTGACCCTCTTCGGAGCCACCAGTAGAAAGCTCAAGGCCTCTCCCCATCAATCCTTGTCAAAGGAAGCCCTACTGGCCTTCGCACTGCAATGTGCTCCCTACACCAAACCTATAGGAGCAATGTCATAACTAGACATCGGCCGCCCTTGTACACGACCCCATGCAGGATCCTGTACAATCGACATAGAACAAAACTGCCCTAAGAGAACCTGTAACCATGGTCTCGCATGTTGCAGATCACATTTGCTAGCATCCATGGTACCCTGCACCCGCTTTGGTGGCACAACAGAATTCCATGGTACCCTGCACCCACTGTGTGAGTCTAGATGCCCCAAGCATCTGACGCAATGCCTCGATGTTCACTCCACCCTTCTCTAGGATGAAGCTCGGGTCACCACACAACTGCATCACAGCATGGCCCTGATTGGCTTCAGGAGTGATCAACCGTCCTTGTATGGGGATTCTTAGAATCCTCCATACATCTTATAATGTGGGGGTCATCTCCCCTGTAGGTAGCTAGAAACAAGAAGAACCCGGATACCACCTCTCTGCTAGGGCTATCAGTAGCCCCATGTTTATAGACACCTGTGGCATCTCTGCCACATGCTGCAAGCCGACCTAAGCCAGCTGATCCCGCTTTTCCTATGTTAGAGCGACGAAATCATCTCTCAAACCTCCATATTTCCATTCTCTACTCTTTAGCAAACCTCTCTGTAACAACACAACAAAAAATCATTAATAACAATCCTTAATAACAACTCAAATGATTAATAATGCAAGTTAAAATAAGTTCAATTTCATCAAATGATGATATCGTTCACAATTGGACGATATCGTCCCAAATTTGAGCACAATCGTCTCCAATTTTGCAAGCCAAAATCGTCCCTAATTTGATGAAATCGTCCCCCTTTCGCTGATTTTGCCCTTAGATGAAATTGGCGAAATTGAGACGATTTCGTCGAAATCGGGACGATTTCTTCGAAATCGGGACAATTTCGTCCCGACGACGTCGACGACCCACAAATGGCCACGATGCTCAAAAATTGATCAAAATTCATCTAAAAAGCATATAAATTCAGTTTAAAACATTCTAAACTAAGTTTAGACTCTTACCTGTAGCCCGCGTTGGACCTCTGTCGATCTGTGCGCCATCTCCACCATTTTTGCTTGCAGAGCTCTAAAAACTAGAAAAATGAATAGTAAAAATGAATTAGGGTTTTACCCTATTTTTCTTAATTTTATTCAAAACACAATTAAAAACATTTTAAAATTTTGCTTTTCTATGTTTTTACCTCAAACGTTCGATTTGGGTAAAAACTGGAAGGGGCACCATAGTAAGCTGTCGTACGATTCGACCAAGAATTGTCGCCTAAAAATGGGAATAATTTTTGCTTTCTTGTAGATCGAGAAGAACTCATATTTAATGCATTTTCTTCAAAAAATTCGCTAAAGAGGGGGCAAAATGTAGCACCCTAAAATTGGCGCAATTAAATCTTAATAATTACATTTACTCTAGTAAATAATTCAAATTCAAAATTTAACCTCCCAAACCGCCTGTTAACCGCCGTGTAATCCATTTCCCCCTTTCCCGTGCCATTTTTAGAGTTTGTTTTGATTGTTTGACGATATCGTCGCCAATCAGACGATATCACCTCAGATCTGATGATTTCGTCTGGGCTAGGACGTCCAAACGATCTTGTCCCTAAACTGATTTTGCATAATTAGCTTTTGTTCCAACGGGTCTCTAATCCAGGCAGAAGCATGTCTGTGCCATTAGAGACCCTCCCCCATTGGAGATCTCAAAAATAGGGATGATCTCCAACCTCCTAACCACCCTCCTAAGCCTATTTAATCCTAAGCCCTTCCCTTAGCACCCCCCTGGCTGAAATTCTCTGTAAACTGACTTCATACGCACTAAGACATCCCAAATTGATATTTGCAGTAGTTCTATTCAATTTTTGTTGCAGGTACCTTAGTGTTTTTTAGCCGGAGCAAGCTTACATCATCACAGACGATCCTGTTCAGATCGGAGGTGATCCTGTTGAATCAGAGACAATTTCGTACCAATGCGAGACGATTTTGACTGTAGTCAACATTGAGGCAATCAGTGCCTAAAGTTTGCATTTCTTCATCTTTTAATCTACTTTTTTATGCTATAATTAGCTAGTTTATTCAGTATTTTATGCTATTCTACATTTTGGAGTTCACCCATCTAGATCAAATGCATAATTAAGTCATAATTGTGATTAAATTAGCATAATAAATTCATGTTTCTATTTTTAAGTTTTAGTTTGATATTTTTAGTGTCATTTTATACTATTTCCCTCTGTTATTATTGTTGTATTTTCTGTGTTTTGCACCTATTTCTCTATTTGTAGGTCTCTGACGAATTTGTCTGACGAATTCATCAGATATTAGATGATCTTGTCTGATCTCAGATGATCCTATCAAATCAGATGCGATCCTGACTTCTTCAAGAATCAGAATCTTCATCAGACATCCGGATCAGGTATTTTTCTTTTAACATTCTTTAATTTCTCTATTTTTTGTCTTAATCCTATTTTTTGTATTCATTTAATTTGCATCTTCATATAGAATAGCTTAGATGCATTTTGGCCAAACCTAGGACTTGAATGCTTAAGGCTAAAATGAACACATAAAACACATTCTCAACCTAGGCATGGAAACTGCCATTAAATGTTTCCTGGTGAACCCACCATCCGTCAAAAAATCACCAATATACACCTCCCTTGATATGCGGGACCTTCGCAAGGCCTCTCAGTCTGAGGTACCACGCCATTCTTTTCCCATCCTCCTTTTGGGCACGGATCCTATAGCCTGAAGGTAAGGGTGTGAAAAATTTGGAGCAATACAGAGTACTCTTTGGCGTCTTTCCTAATGAGGCCATCACTGATCCCTCCCTCTACGACTCCTCATTACATCAATGGTAGCTTGGCATTACCTCTCCATATGTTGTACTATAGCATGCATCGAACCTTGTGCCCTTGTCATTCAAGGAGGGCAGATGCCTGCATACCAAGCATCATACCCATCTGCTACCCCTACATCATCCCCATCCATTGGCTGAATGGGGGCATCATCAACATCTTAACTCTAGAACCGTTGCATGTCTGGAGCCCCACTTAATGTGGTATTATCCCAAAAATTCTAGTACTCATAATCTCTAAGAGAAGGGATCCCCTCTTGTAGACTGAACTGCCTCAAAACTCGGTCGTAGCAATGTAGCTCTACCTCTCCCCGCTATGTCCTCAATCATATACCTCGCCTAATGCAAGCCAACTCCTTTTCATCCTATGCCCACCTTGGATGCTCTATCCATGATCTCCAAGTGATCTGATCTAGGGTGAGGTCATCCAGCAACCTCTGGGACATCGGTAGATCTATCTACCATTGTGATCCTCTCTGGAGCCACCAATAGAAAACCTGAGGTCTCTCTCGGTCAACTCCTATCAATGGAAGCCCTACCGGCCTCCACACTACAATGTGATCCCAGAACCAAACCTGTAGGAGCGATGTCAACACTATACATTGACCTCCCTTGTATACGACCCCGTAAAGGATCATATACAAGCGGCACAGTACAAAGCTACCCCAAGAAAACCTGTATCTATGGTCTCTCCTATCATAGACCACATCTAAGAGTAGCCATGGTAATCTACGTCTACTCTAGTGTCATAGAAGAAGGCCACCCACCACCCCTACCAAAACCTAGGTCAACCAAGATGCCCTAGGCATCTGCCTCAAAGCCTCGATGTTCACTTCACCCTTCTCCAGGTTGAAGCTTGGGTCACTGCATAATCTCATCATTCACATGCCCCTGATTGGCCAAATGTGTCATGAATCGACCATGTATGGGGATCCTCAAGATCCTCCATACATCCTCTAGAGTGGGAGTCATCTCCCTTGTCGATAACTGGAAGTAGGACAACTCCAGATACCATCTCTCTGCTAGGGCTATCCATAGCCCCATGTCTATAGGAATTTGTGGCATCTCTGCCACATGCCGCAGTTCTACCTCTGCTAGTCTATCTCGCTCAGCCTGATCGAGCATGGCTAAGTCATCTCTAAGACCTATGTATTTCCACTCCTGACTCTTTAGTAATCCCCTCTAAAAAATAAACAATAAAACAAAAAAAATCATTAGTACATAATCATTAAAATCAATTAAAATTAAAATCATCCCATAAAAATTGACATCGCCCATTATTGGACGATATCATACCAAGTTTAGACAAAATCATCCTTAATAGGACGAAATCATCTCCGTTATTCAATTTGGGTATCACCCTTATTGGACGGGATCGCCCCTATTTCTATGATTTCGTCCTTAGATGAAATCGGCGATATAGGGACGATTTCGTCCTAATGTTGTTGACGGCCTAAAAACGACTGACGCCCAAAAAAAATTAAAATTCAAATAAAAAATCAAGTAAATCAAGTTAAAAACATAGTACACTAGGTTTAGATCCTTACCTACAACCCACGTCGAACCTCTGTCAATCTATGCACCGTTTCCACCATTTCGTCTGTAGAGCTCTGAAACAACGAAAGTGAACAGTAAAAATGAATTAGGGTTTTACTCTATTTTTCTTATTTTTATTTTAAAAATGATATTTTTTCAATTTTTGCTTTTCTGTGCTTTTGCTTCAAACGTTCTATTTGGGTAAAAACTCAGAGGGGGCTTCATAGCAAACAATCGTACAATTCGACCTAGAATCGTCGTATAAAAAATGGAATAAATTTTTTCTTTCTCGTAAAGGGTAAAGAACTCGTATTTAACGCATTTTCTTCAAAAAATTCACTAAAGAGGGGGCAAAATGTAGCACCCTAAAATTGGCGCAGTTAAACCATCAGTAAAAAGGTAGAAATTTGAATTTTAACCCCGAAACCTCCCGTTAACCGCTCACTTCATTTTTTGCACCATTTTTAGAAGTTTTGACCGTTGGACGATATCGTCACTATTATGACGATATCATCCCAAATCGGACGAATTTGTCTGGAACAGAACGTCTAGACTATTTCATCTCAAAACCAAATTTTCATAATTAGATTTTTTTTCAATGACCTCTCCAACTTGGGCAGAAGTGTGTCTGCACGGTTGGAGATTCCCACATTGAGGATCTCCCAGATTGGGATGATCCCCAACCTCCTAACCTCCCCTAATCCTATATAAACTGGTATTTTTCTAGTTTATCCCCCTGATCCCTTGATTCCCTGATTCCTTGACTGCCTTCTTCCCCTGCCTGCTCTCCTTGACTCCTGCAAGATTTTATATTTATGTTTTCAAGTTTTTGTTGTAGGATTTCACTGTGTTTCAGTCGAAGATAGCTTGGATCATCGTAGGTGATTCAACCACAATTTTAGACGATCCCATCAAGATCGACGACGATCTTGTACGATTGTAGACGATCTTGACTGCAATTCAGCTTAGGGGCAATCAGAGTCCCGAGTTTGCATATTCTACCTTGTTTCTTTATTTATTAGTGCATTAGATTAATTTACTTCTATTTTGCATCTTGGAGTTCACCTCATTTAGCATAATTTCATGATAAAATTCAAAATAAGTTACCAAAACATTGCATCTCATTTAAATTGATATCTAGATTTATTATTTAAGCATCTACACTCTTATTTCTATCATTTTGCATCATTCTTGCAATAGTATTTTTGGTTTTTGGTGTCTGTTTTCTTGATTGCAGGTTTCTGACGTCTGACGAATTTGTCAAGTCGCTGATGATCCTAGGTGATCTCAGATGATCGCCTATGATTTGGGATACTTTTGTATAATTACAAATGATAATTTCATATCCGATATGATCTAGACTCCTACAAGCTTCAGAATCTTCATCAGACATAAAAAATCAGGTGTACTCTTCTCCATTTAATATATTCTCTGTATTTAATCTCATTAGGATTTATTTATGTCTACTGTCTTCATATAAATCAGAATTTTCATATAGAATAGCTTAGATTCATTTTGGCCAATCTAGGAATTTGAATTATTAAACATAAAATGAACAAATCAAACCCATTCTCAACCTAGGCATGGAAACTGCCACTCAAAGTTTCTTGGTGAACCCCACCATCTATCAAAAATTCACCTTTATACCCCTCCCCTGAGAGGCGCGACCTTCAAAGGGCCTCTCTATCCAAGGTATTGTTCCATCCTTTTTGCATCCCCCTTCCAGGCATGGATCCTTTAGCCTGAAGGTACGGGTGCAAAAAATTTGGGCGATACAATAGGTCATATGGCTCAACATGTAGTGTCAAAACTTTCAAGTTGCAAAGACCACTGCTAAACACAAATTTTTGGCATACGCATATCGTAGCTCATAACTCACTAAGATGTGACTAATGTAATATATGGCTTGCTATTTATCTTGTGCATTCTTTTGGGCTAACATGGTACCCAATGCGAAATCAATAGCAGATATATATAGTAAAATTGGTATGTCTGGCCTTGGTGGAGCCAATACTGGCGGTGTGGCTAGATAAGTTTTGATCTATGTAAATACTTGATGGCATTCTTTGTCCCAATGAAAGGGGACCTCCTTGCATAGCAACCGATTCATAGGTTGACATTTGTCTGATAATTGCATGATGAATATTTTGATGGATGCTATCTTGCCTTGTAGGCTCCTCAACTCCCTAATGTTGGTAGGGGTGACCATTTCTAATATAGCCTTTACCTTTGTAGGATCGACTTCGATGCCTCTCTTGGATACGATGAATCCCAAAATCTTGATAGAAGTTACACCAAATAAGCACTTCTTATGATTCAATCATATGTTGTGTTCTATGAGGTGATCAAAGACTTGCTTAAGGACTTCGGTGTGCTCTTTCCACAACAGGGAATTGGCCAGTAAGTCATGCATGTAATCCTCTAAGATCTTATACACATAGTCATGGAATATGTATGTCATGGCCCACTGATATGTGGCACCAGCATTTTTGAGACCAAATGGCATCACTTTTTAACATAATGTTCCCCACGGAGTAATGAAAGTATTTTTATGTTGATCTTAGGGCTTAATCCAGATCTGGTTGTATCTAAAAAAACCATCCATTAGGTAGAGCATCTCATGACCTACGGTTGTGTCTACAAGAGCATCTATGTTTGGCAACGGGAATGAATCCTTTGGTGTTGCTCTATTTAAATCTCTGAAATCCATGCAAATACAGACTCTTCCATCGGGTTTCCCTATGGGTACCATGTTTAAAACCCACTCAGGGTAGTATATAGGAACTATGAATACTGCATCCAATATTTTTTGCAATTCATTCTTCACCATCAAAGCAATGGTTGGATGCATTTTCCTCAGCTTTTACTTGACTGGCTTCTTCATGGGATCCAATGAAAGGTTGTGAATGACTAAATTTGGATCTATCCTTAGCATGTCTTTGTAAGTCCAAGCAAAAATATTTGGTCTCTCTTTGAGGAGAGAAATTAGGATGGCTTGTTCCTCTAGAGATAGACTTTCTCCGAATTTGACTTTTCTTGGTTGGGTAGGATCATCGCTGATGTCTACCTTGAAATTTGCTTCTATAGCTATATGTGACCCATAATCTAGTTGATGAGGTGTGGGTATCAAATGAATGTCATTGGCAGTATTTATAGGACCTACTGACTCAGGTTCCAAACCAACATGGAAGATGTCATGCACACAACCTGATGCAAAATAGAATAGCTGTAACATCTCTTCATTGGGGAAGAGGTCCTCGGGCTCAATGGGTGAATTAACATGATTCTAATCAATAGCCTCTACATCAAGATGCAATGATTTGGTAGGTTCTGCTAGATTATGAAGTGGAGTGGTCAAATCAATGGAGATCATGTTTATGGATGGGATGAAATCTCTAGGACCACATGGGTGTAATCTTATTTCAAGGTTTTCCCTTCCATGCTCGCGATGAGGTTCTAGAGGAATGGAAATTTTTGGATCTGGCCCATGAGTAGGGTGGATAATAGGATCATTGGGCTCTAATCACTCTCTAAATGTAGGTGAATGGGATTATTGACCATCCAATGAATGGCGGCTAGGTCAATAGATCTTCCCAAAAATTGTATATGAGGGTCTATAGCATGAAGTGCCACCTCTCTCTACTAGCTCGTTGACTTGCCACAAGTGGTGAGGTCTAAGATAATCCATATCGGTCTCATATTCAAAGTCATCATCGCTTATCCAAAAATCATTAGCATTGGTGTGTGGTCCTAAGACAAGGTTCTCATGTCTTGGCCCTAAGTAGGCCATCTCTATTTCATCTTCATATTCTTTGTCACTTATGAAGAATCCATTTGCATTTGTCTCTTGTCCCAAAGTTAAGGGTTGATAGCTTAGGCCTAAGTAGGCTCTTTCTATTGAGTCTTCTAATTCATAGTCACTTTCCTCTAATGTATATCCACTCTCATCGTGGATGGACCATGTGAATATTTGTAAATAGCAAGGCCCTTGGTAGGCTAAATCAAGTTGCACCTCATCATCACTTGCTTCACATCCATTCTCCTCATCCCATGAGTTGTACCCTATTGGGGTGGAATCAATTGAGATGTTTGGATGATAAATTTTTGGTGGTAGTATGTTTACCGTAGCCACTTGTATGTTGCTCAAATTTCTTGTTATTAGGGGGTGATAAGGAATTAAATCGATGTATTATCCTAAACCTAAGCTTAATCTATCCAATTCAACTGCAAGAGAGTCATCTCGACCTCTGATATAATAGCCTAACCCAAAAATATCAGAGAGAAGTTGATATTGTGGCTCGTATGGCAGCCTGTGCCCCTACTCATATATGCCAATGCCATAGCCATGTCAATGGCAACACTCAAAGTAGCTTAGAGAAAAATTAAGGTTAGAGAGGTAATGAACATTGACCATGAATAATTCGTCATTATCATCTTCTATGTCTGAAGACTTATGGACGTAGTATAGGCTGGCATAGATAAAATTGGTTTGGTTGGGAGGTATTCCAAGGGGAACCACTATTCCTACTGGTGGCCTCAAGTCCTTAGGTCTTCCCATGTTTTGTGTAGACTCAATGATAGGTTTGAAGGTAATGTTTTGTACAAGGTACTCCCTTATGCTTGTGATTTCCAAGTGTATTTATGCATGGGACGTGGATGACCCTACGGATGACACTTGCAAAGCAGGATAGTAATAACTATCTTCATCTTGATCTTGAAGATCTTCTTCCATAGGACTTGGAATTTCAGCAATGGCTACAGTTGGCACTTCCTTGGGCCTTTATTCCTTAATTAAGGGTGCCTTTAGCTTCTAATTACCTTTTGGTTTTGCCATTGATGGTACTTTAGAATCATTGACTACTTTGAGTGCAAAAGTGCATGGGTCTTTTCTTACCCCTTTGTCTTTGTTATCCACTTGTATGGTTGTGGATGAAGGTACTACGTACAGGTGAGTAGAAGGGATTACAAATTCTCCTAGAATTTCGACCTGATGGATGTATTTAAAAGGCTCTTCATCGGCCAGAACCACATAGACTTTGTTTTTGTGTACATACTTGACACACTGGTGCAATATGGAAGGAACACATTTCATGGCCCTTATCAAAGGATGCCCTAAGAGGATGTTGTATTGCATAGCTCCTTCGAAGACATGACACATCACAGGGATGGTATTGTACCCTACCTTGATGGGTAGGACTATTGTTCCCACAATATTGCATAAGGCATCATTAAAATCTCTCAATATGTAAGCTCCTAGAACAATATTGGACTTGGGGATCTTGAGGTGCTCTATTGCTATTGTTGTAATTATTTTTATTGATGAAACTGTATAAACCAAGATCCTCTTGAAATGGAAGTTGTTTATTTTTGCTACTATGTTTAGCAGAGGGTCTGGTAAGGCAACAATAACTATCTTAATATCATGATCATAGAATCAGATTACAGGTTCCTAGCATTCTTGTACTTGTCCCACAAAGTGAGTGAATGCATTTACATCTTGCATTTGGAGCTCAATTATCCTTAAAATTTCTATTAAAGTCTCTCTATGCTTTGGGGACTGTTGTATGATCTCATAGATGGATAAATTAGCTAGAGTTGTCTACAGGTTTTGCTCCAATCTACTTTGAATAGTTACCACAGGTTGTGTTGCTGGACATGGAAGGTCATCTTACCTTCACCCAAAAGTGGCTAGGATGTTCATGGGAGCTGCAGGAGGTTGCAGTTGACCATACCTCCCAGTCCTTGTTGCTATGTGTTGTGGCTGCTCCACAACGTACCCCAAAATTAGGGACCCACCTTTTTTGCATGTGTTCCAAGAAGACCGAAGTGGCCCATAGGCTAAAGATCAAGGAAAAAAGCAAAATACCACAAGGAGGAAAAGTGTCATGATATCGCGACATGTTGCACCATCGTGGCCAAAAGAGAAAACATGTCGTGATATCGCAACATGTTGCACCATCGCGGCCAAAAGAGAAAAAGCATCGCGATATAACATGTTGCACCATTGCAGCCAAAAGAGAAAAAGTGTCGCGATATCGCAACATGTTGCACCATCACGGCCAAAAGAGAAAAAGTGTCGCGATATCGTGACATGTTGCACCATCATAGCCAAAAAAGAAAAAGTGTCAAGATATCGCAACATGTTGCACCAGCGCGGTCAAAAGAGAGAAAGTGTCGCGATATTGTGACATGTTGCATTTTCGCGACCAAAATAGAAGAAAGAAAAAGTGTCACGATATCGTGACATGTTGCATTTTCACAACCAAAAAAGAAGAAAGAAAAAGTGTCGCGATATCGCGACATGTTGCATTTTCGCGGCCAGAACAGAAGAAAGAAAAAGTGTCGCGATATCGTGACATGTTGCATCGTCGCAACCAAAAGAGAAAAAGTGTCGAGATATCGCGACATGTTGCATCGTCACGGCCAAAGGAGGAAAAAGTGTCACAATATCACGACATGTTGCATCTTCGTGGCCAAACAAGAAAAAGTGTCACAATATCACGACATGTTGCAGCATCACGGCCAAAAGAGAAAAAGTGTCGTGATATCATGACATGTTGCATCGTCGCGGCCAAAACAGAAGAAAGAAAAGTGTCATGATATCGCGACATGTTACATTTTTGTGGCTAAAAGCAACAAAATACGGAAGGGGCCAAAAGTGTCGCGATATCGTGACATGTTGCATTTTTGTGACCAAATGAGAAAAGAAAGAACTAGAAATAAAAGTGTCGTGATATCGCAACATGTTCCATTTTCGTGGCTAAAAGCAAAAAAAGTGAGAAAGGAGGCAAAAGTGTTGTGATATCGTGACATGTTCCATTTTTGCCATGGTAACGAACCTGCATAGTGACATGGACATAAGGACAAAATATAGTGAACAAGACAAAGCGTTGCATAAGGAATATTTAATGATTCGAAATCATTTAATATGGTCATTACACACGGAGGGAAATGGATGCAAGCCCATGTGGAGAAAATGCAGCGAAGGGCCACAAAATGAAAACCAAAGCACACGCATACAAGGAAAGGTGAAACGAAAAGTCAGGGAAGGTGAAACGAACAACCATCGAAAAGCGAAGAGAACCGTCATGGAAGGAGAAACAATGTTTTTAGAAGTTTAAATACGCCATTCAAAGAGGCCAAAAATGGGGTGGAAAACTGCTGCAAGTAGTGTTTCAGATTTGAAGGCAAGATAGCCATTATGGACCTAGTTGGGCTGTTTTTCTTTCGTAGACTAGTTTTTCTTCTTCATGGAAGGAGGTTGGAAACCGCTGCAAGCAGAGTTGTAGAGTTAAAGGCGAGAAGGCCATTCTGGACCTGTTTGAGTAGTTTTTCTTCCACAGACTGGTTTGGGAAAACCAGAAATTCTGGTATTGTAAAATGACATATTTTTAATGTAGAAGTTTTCAGAAATTTGCATCTTGTGGGCAAGAAAGAAGGAGATTTTCTTTGCATTCTATGGATTTAATGTTTATTCTTTCATTTTTTCAGATTTCAAATTTATAGATAATGTTAATGCCATTTTTTGTGGGTTACATTAGGCGAATATTTGAAATCTGAATTTTATTTCGTACCCTAGGAACCAACAGTTAGTCTATGGGGATTGTGCTTGTTTTGCAAGTCCAATAGGTTAGGTTGAATGCATGGAGACCTCACATATTTGGTTTTGTTGAAATAGGATAGCATCATACTAAATGCATTTTATTTTCATTTTCTGCATTTTATTTTTCCAGAAATTTTAACTTATTTTCAGGCATCAAAATAAACATTTAATTAATATCAAAATAAAAAAAAACAATGAACAATCACTAAAGTTTCATGGTGAAATAAACTAACATTACCCCTTGTTTACAGTCACTTGCAATCACTAAGGTGTTCCAAGCATTTAAATTGAATATCTTCATTTGAGATTACTAACACACATATGCAAATGCTAATACAGTGGAGACCTTGGAGAAGTTTTTTGTTTAACTTATTTGCAAGAGAGGATTTGTAACCCAAATCCTAAAGGAGAGTGTAATTTCACAACCGGGTGAAAATACCACTCAACAGATTGGTGCTAGAAGGAGGGCCTGAATTGTTTTATTTCAGAGTGATTTAAATGCTATAGGGATTTAAATTTTGAATATTTCATGCCCTATTGATTATTATCTTTAGCCCTATTTTAACAATACAACCTTGTAGTGTTAAAAGGAGGACATGAATCGCTATGCATTGTTCTAACGCTTTTTATTGTTCATACAGGAATAATGTATTTTTATTTGATTTAAAAAAAAAAAAAATTGTTCTTGACTAACGAGGTTGTCTCCTTGCAATTACTTTCGTTTGATTTTAATGGATACATATCTTGGTTGATGCTGACATGATACATTACATGTTTGATATTTGCTAGTCAATTTCATGCTTATTTTTAAGGAATTATTTTTTGGTCTAAAATGTATTTATTGTCGGTATTATGCTCTTCACTTGCGTGTAATGCGATCTTGTGAATCAGAAAGCCTACAACACTAGGAATATGCTCTTCACTTGTGCATATGCGATCTGGTGAATCAGAAACTTACATTTTTAGAATACTGCTTTGTCATGGTTCCTTCTTTAATTCATGACTAACAAATTGATTTTGAAGTTGTTATTTGAATTTCATTAATTGCAGGATTTTCTTTGTGTCGTAGGTTTTCTTTGAGGTATTGAGAGTTTTGTCAGGTTCTTGTAGGGTTATCATCATCGATTTTGAATCAAATGGCCCAACCTCCACCACCTCCTTGGTATGCAGCCCATAACATTCCTTTGAATATTGCAGGGGATATTCACGAGATCCCTAGGAATATAGAGAGATTTTTGCCCAAATACAAACCGGATGGCCCAAGGACCACAAAAGAACATATTCAAGCCTATAGGGATGTTTTGATAAGATTGCACGTTCAACATGAAGATGTGGCTTGTAGACTCTTCCCCATGAGCCTAGACCAAGTGGCTTACGAATGGTATATTTGCTTACCTACTAGTTCCATTACGTCATGGACACAAATGGAGAATGCTTTTGTCAACCAATTTAGGTCATCATTAGATCCCACAATCATTTATAATCAGTTCATTACATGCAAAAGAGGCCAGGGTGAGCCAATCCGAACTTTTAATCAGATATTTCAGAAGTGCTATAATAGAACAATTTGTCATTTTGCCATTGATCCCACAGTAGCTTTGCAAATATATTTTGTGGCATTGGATCCTATGACAACAATGTTTGCAAGGCAAAATCCTCAAGTTACCATGCTTGCTCTATCCTACAATGAAGCTATGACCATTGAATAACAATTGAAACCATAGGGTTATGGGTTATCCTAGATGCCTATGGTAGGACAATATGGTCCATATGGTCAATCTCCTATGATGAATTAGATCATGGCACCACAAATATTAGGCATAAATGCTTTGCCTTATCAACAACCATATTCATCAACACTAGCTTACGCACCCATTCCAATTCACCCAATCACATCCATTCCCCCCATTCCTTTATTTTTGCAAAATAGTCAACAGACTATGCAAGGAGCCATTCCGGTTAATTCTCAGGCTATAGTTCCTTTCCCCAATCCAATTCCAATTCAAAGTGTGAATCCCTACCCAAATCAAGTGGCTCAAAATCCAACTCAAATGTCAAGTCGAGATCTCACCAATTACACATATCCTATTGGAACTAGCAATAACATGGCTCAACCAAAAGAGATTTATTTAGAGGTTGAAAAGCTTAAAAAGATAGTTCAAAATTTGAGTAATGATTTGGTTCAAAAACATAAGTATGAATCCCATGCCCCTCACCCAAATCAAAATTTCAACAATAGAGGGAGACAATGGAATACGAAGCCAAAAAATGGGGGTGTTCCTTCCTCTATTGCTAATCAGATAGATACTTCTATAGGACCAAGTCACTCTAGTTCCATTCTTAATATTTCTGATTTTGCATGGGAAAACGGGTGTAGATTGCATAATACAAAGGAGCATAATGAAAGAAATTGTCCCGAAATTGCTAGGTATACCCATTGTCTCCAAGCTCAAGTGGATGATTTGGAACTTATGCCAAGTAAGGTTCCATACCAACATCAACAAGGAGAGGACAAAATTTTGGTGGGGGAAACTCTATATCATCAAGAGAGTGAGCATGAGGAAGGTGAAGATGAATGGGGTGAGAAACATGTTGATGAATCAGAAGATGAAGAAGAAGTACCTGAGCGTCACCACTTGTTCTTGGAAGACACTCTCAATGATCAAAAATTTCTTCACCCTCCAAATTGTGATAAAATTGAATCAGGGGTCACCAAGTTGGACTATGATAGCCTTATAAATTGGAATTCAAAAAATGATCCACTTTTGGAAATAATTGAACCATCTAAGGAAGGTGAAGGTGAATTTGATGAGAAGCACATTGATGAATTGGAATATGTTGAAGAAGTAGTTGAACGTCACAACTTGAACTTGGAGGATGACTACTATGATTCATGGAAGAAGTGGGAAGACTACACTCACTCAAAAATTGCTAATGAAACTTGTGTGCCAATTGATATACATGACAACATAATCGCCTACTCAAAGGAAGATAGTACAACTCCTATACAATTTGAGGATGTTTTGGAAGAGATACCATGGATAGTGAACAAATAATTGGAATTAAATGACAAAGTGGTTGATCTATTGGAAGCAATGAAAGCGATTGATCATGAAGATGAGTTACTTGACATACACTTCGACCAAGAATATTTGAGGGTTGAAAAATATGGGCATGTTTTTAATTGGGTGCCCAATTTTGGTATGTTTGATGAACAAGTAATCAATGAAGAATATGAAGACCATGAGGTAAAAGAGGGAATTGCAAATCCTCACCAAATCTTGGTAAATGAAAATGTGAAAAAGGTAAAATCTAAACCTTTGTGTCCAAACATCCAATATTTTTGTGAAGATTTGTATAATTCAAATGATATTTATGATGAAATGCCATTGAAGGTGAATGAAGAACAAGGATTAATTTCTAACCACACCTTTGATAACATTACTTTAATGAATTAAAAGGATCTTTATGCACTTAAATTGCTAAATCAAATTCATCAACAATTAATTCTTGAATCTAGGATAAAAATTCTTAAAGATCCCCATTTAGTAAATATCCTAGATGCTTGTAAATTGTTGCACAATTTTGATTGGCCTAAGAACATGGAAAATGAATTAGCTTTGAAATTTTTAGAAATAGGGTCTTGCTTACAAAATTTCATTTTGAATAAAGAAAGCCTAGTTCTAAATCATGAATGGAATTATGAAATTTGCACCTTAAAGAATAGACAAGAAAGAATTGAAAATCAACCATTGTCTAATCAATTTGGTAATTTGAATCTCACCTATAGGAATACTAATGGAACTAAATCTAATTGGTGGGGTGAGAGAGGAAAGTTAAAGCTGGTTGCATTGTTTGGTCTAATCTTGTTTTTTTTTATTCCTTCCACATTTGGCATGTGTATCACATTATATGTCTTTTGGAATGTTCTAATCATGTTTGGGATCCGAGAAAGTGATAGTCCAAGCTTTGCATCACCTTGTACCATATTGTACATTGGTATATGATTTTTGGTTTTGATATTGGTTTTGCATTTTTTTTTTTTTTGGTTTCAAGTTGTGTGTTGGTCCTTTGGACACTTTTGGTTTGTTTTTTTTTGAAAAAAAAAAAAGGCAAGATATCAAATTATGTCCTTATGAATGTTGACTAAGACTAGGAGAATATGAAACATCGGAATTGTATTGCAGAAAGCTCCACGAATATCGCAAAGACATTAAAGAATATCGTTTGGAACTTGTGATGCATAAAGTTGTCAGTTTTATAAATTATGGCAAAGTAGGTGGTATACTCCATACGCATTTCAAAAGGAGAAATGCATTCATATATCATGTTACATTCCACATTGCATATACATTTCATCTCAGTTGCATATTCATTTCATATACAATCATTGAAAATATGTTGAATCCTCTTAGGGTTATTACATAACATATATTAAAAGGATCCTAAGGTTGGGAACTGATGCCCGAACTATCTTGAACCAAGCACGTTCTACGCATATTAAAGAGGATCTTGAGAAAAATTGTCAAAACCATACTTGGAAGAAAAGGTGAGGCAAAAAGAGTATTTCGTGTCTGTCCTATCATGCAACATAATATTTAAACAGTGGTTTTTACCACTCCCATAGTGCTTAAAGTCTAAAATCAGAGTAGTAAGGATAGGGTCTAATTCTCATCTTTCTTAGGTTGAGAATCTGATTCCCCAAAGCTTTGATTTGAACTTCATGGAGTAGTAAGGATAGGGTCTAATTCTCATCTCACTTAGGTTGAGAATCCGATTCCCCAAAGCTCTGATTTGACCTTCATGGAGTAGTAAGGATAGGGTCTAATTCTCATCTCGCTTAGGTTGAGAATCCGATTCCCCAAAGATTCTATTTTGCCCACTCAAGAACTTGAAATTCCAAAGCAAATATTTTTCATTTCATCATTAATATTGGATTGGAAGGATCATACTACATGTCCCTTGCAAGGATGGGTAGTCATCCCCAAGGTCCAAGAAATAAAAAGTAGATCCAAACCATAGATTATGGGGTTAATCTCCATCAAGGCTATAGATGCTTACCTGGCAGTGGAGTATGCTCATGCGTGGCAACATGTCTTGTCTAAAAGCAAGACCACTGACTGCTCAAATGGACAAGCTAGACTGACAATTTCATCCATAACAGGTTAAATCATTTTGTTCAAGATAATGCAATGAACTCCAGATCAGAGTAGTAAGGATAGGGTTAAATTCCCATCTCGCTTAGGTTGGGAATCTGATTCCCCAAAGCTCTAATTTCACTTACACTTGCACATAGGTTCAAGATGGTAGTGACACATAATCAACTTTGGGATATAGTAAATTAATTCAGTATACTCATATTTGATCCTAAGAGGGTTTGATAGTTTTAATATGTTTGTTCATGATACTAGAAGGTCTGAGCCTTTGCAAAGCAGGTTGTTATATCTCTAACATAGTTGTCATACATCAAATCCTGCACAAATCATTCATAGCCTTGCATACGAATCATAAGTGAAAATGACAATGGAAAGTTGAACAAGTTTCAAACGATAGGGAATGAAGCACATTGCACACATCGAGATGATGCTTAATAATTCTAATGCTTCATGTATTTCTCGTCTAGTTTTATTCTTGGGATATTTGTTGATGCTTGTATTTGAGTCTATGTGTTTTTTAGGTTGAATTCTCACCGAAATGCTCAGGAGCATTTTCCAATAGAGTTGCCATTTGTTGTGGCTGCTCCACAACATACCCCAAAATTGGGGACCCACTTTTTTGCATGTGTTCCAATAAGACCGAAGTGGCTCATAGGCTAGAGATCAAGGAAAAAAGCAAAATACCACAAGGAGGAAGAGTGTCGCGATATTGCGACATGTTGCACCATCACGGACAAAAGAGAAAAAGTGTCGCGATATCGCGACATGTTGCACCATCGCGACCAAAAGAGAAAAAGTGTCGCGATATCGTGACATGTTGCACCATCATGGCCAAAAGAGAAAAAGTGTCGCGATATCGCGACATGTTGCACCATCACATCCAAAAGAGAAAAAGTGTCGCGATATCACGACATGTTGCACCATCGCAGCAAAAAAAGAAAAAGTGTCACGATATCACGACATGTTGCACCATCACGGTCAAAAGAGAAAAAGTGTCGCGATATCGCGACATGTTGCATTTTCGTGACCAAAACAAAAGAAAGAAAAAGTGTCATGATATCACGACATGTTGCATTTTTGCAACCAAAATAGAAGAAAGAAAAAGTGTCACGATATCGTGACATGTTGCATTTTCACGGCCAAAACAGAAGAAAGAAAAAGTGTCATGATATCGCGACATGTTGCATCGTCACGACCAAAAGAGAAAAATTGTCGTGATATCATGACATGTTGCATCGTCACGGCCAAAGGAGGAAAAAGTGTCACAATATCATGACATGTTGCATCATCATGGCCAAACAGGAAAAAGTGTTGCGATATCGCGACATGTTGCAGCATCACGACCAAAAGAGAAAAAGTGTCACGATATCGCGACATGTTGCATCGTCACGGCCAAAACAGAAGAAATAAAAGTGTTGCGATATCGCGACATGTTACATTTTCGCGGCTAAAAGAAACAAAAGACGAAAGGGGCCAAAAGTGTCGCAATATCGCGACATGTTTCATTTTCGCGACCAAATGAGAAAAGAAATAACTAGAAAGGAAAGTGTCACAATATCGCGACATGTTCCATTTTCATGGCTAAAAGCAACAAAAGTGAGCAAGGAGGCAAAAGTGTCACGATATCGCGACATGTTCCATTTTCACCAAGGTAATGAACTTGCATAATGACGTGGACATAAGGACAAAATCCAGTGAACAAGACAAAGCATTGCATAAGGAATATTTAATGATTCGAAATCATTTAAGATGGTCGTTACACATGGAGGGAAATGGACGTAAGCCCATGTGGAGAAAACGTAGCGAAGGGCCACAAAATGGAAACCAAAGCACACACATACAAGGAAAGGTGAAACGAACAATCAGGGAAGGTGAAACAAACAGCCATCAGAAAGATAAGAAAACCATCATGGAAGGAGAAACAATGTTTTTAGAAGTTTAAATACGCCATTCAAAGAGGCCAGAAAGGGGGGGGAAAACTTCTGCAAGTAGCGTTGCAGATTTGAAGGCAAGATAGCCATTTTGGACCTAGTTGGGCTGTTTTTCTTTCGTAGACTAGTTTTTCTTCTTCATGGAAGGAGGTTGGAAAATGCTGCAAGCAGAGTTGCAGAGTTAAAGGCGAGAAGGCCATTCTGGACCTGTTTGAGTAGTTTTTCTTCCACAGACTGGTTTGGGAAAACCAGAAATTTTGGTATTGTAAAATGACATCTTTTTAATGCAGAAGTTTTTAGAAATTTGCATCTTGTGGGCAAGAAAGAAGGATATTTTCTTTGCATTCTATGGATTTAATGTTTATTCTTTCATTTTTTCAGATTTCAAATTTAGAGATAATGTCAATGCCATTTTTTGTGGGTTACATTAGGTGAATATTTGAAATCTGAATTTTATTTCGTACCCTAGGAACTAGCAGTTAGTCTATGAGGATTGTGCTTGTTTTGCAAGTCCAATAGGTTAGGTTGCATGCACGGAGACCTCACATCTTTGGTTTTGTTGAAATAGGATAGCATCATACTGAATACATTTTATTTTTAGTTTTTTGCATTTCACTTTCATTTTCTGCATTTTATTTTTCTAGAAATTTTAACTTATTTTCAGGCATCAAAATAAACATTTAAAAAATATCAAAATCCCAAAAAAACAATGAACAATCACTAAAGTTTCATGGTGAAATAAACTAACATTGCCCCTTGTTTACAGTTACTTGCAATCACTAAGGTGTTCCAAGCATAAAAATTGAATATCTTCATTTGAGATTACTAACACACATATGCAAATGCTAATACAACAAAGACCTTGGAGAAGTTGTTTGTTTAACTTCTTTGCAAGAGGGGATTTGTAACCCAAATCCTAAAGGAGAGTGTACTTTCACAACTAGGTGAAAATACCACTCAACACTATGTTAACAATCTCAACCATCCCAACGCATCCATGGGTAGGTATGTCAGCTCAAACCTGATTGACTTGGGCCCCTTTCTCTCTAGGAGCCTCATGATTGGGAAATGGGTTTTTGTATATGCCCACGTCTCTGTTATCAGGATCCAGTGGCTTGTCAACTTTGAGTTCTCCTACGTCAATCATGTTTTACACTTGATGCTTAAACCCAATGCAAGCCTCAATGTCATGCCCCGATATCCTGTGATAAGGGCAAAATTTATCTTCCCTATATCCTTTTGGCTTAGGATGGTTGGGATCTATAAGAGGTATATCAGGAAATATGATCCTCCTGGACTCACTCAATTGATTAAAGATTGATTGCATTGATTATGTCAGAGGCATGAAATAACGAGGCGGCTTGCATTCTCTATTTTATCCCTGATTTTTCCTTTGGTCGTAATTGGCTAGCAGGGGATGTGCTTGATAGTTATGGGGTTTTTGTGCACCCCCATCCTTGGGTGTAGCCAATACGACTTGATTGACTAGAGTAGGGTTGGCCTACTTTTGTTTATACTTGTTATTATTACCATTCTTGTTCCACTCCTTTTTTTTTTGAATCTTAATGGTTCCCTCATCTACTTTTATTTATTCGATGAGCTTGGCATGTGCCAAAGCTTCCTCAAACAAAGGATACTATTGAAGTTGTAGCAATAGGGAGATGTGTTTAGAGAAACTTTTGGTGAGCATGCGAATGATCTCTTCTGTGGGAACGAAGAATGATAATTTTGCCATGAATTTTCTCCATCTATTCCCATAATCCATTACTAGATCATCATCATACTATTTCAAGTTGGCCAGGTCTGAAAGGTTCACCTTATTATTAGCACCAAAGGAGAAATGATTTAATAATGCATTTACTAGTTATTAAAAATTGGTTATGCTATGCTTAGGTAGTTGGTTGAACCATTAAATGGTAGCACCTAAAAATGTCATTATGAATGTTCTTAGCATGAGAGCATCATTGTATTCAAGATGAAATAGGCATTGATAAAATTGGTGACATGCTCTTGTGCATCCTCTTCACCCTTAAAATTTTCTAACCTAGGCATATAAAAGTGCTTAGGATATAGAGGGCTAGGGATTGATGGGCACAATGGTTGGTTGTGTATTTTACTCAATGTTGATGAGTTTCCAACTACCTCTTGTTTCTCAAATATTTTCATCTTTTCAGCAAGCTCTTGAAATGTATTTGATGCACGGATTTCCTCCTTTTGTAATCCTATTTGTAGTGGCAATGGAGGTAACTCTCTATCCATTTGATTTGTTTTGTTTTCCTCCCTCCTATGAGGGGACTCAGGATTGTGATCCTAGTTTGTTGTGTTTGCCCTTCCCCCACTAGTTGGATTTCATTCATGATTTGGTGGGGGATTTCATTGTGGGCTATATTGTCTAGTGCACCTCTCCTTAGGTGAGTTAGCATGTTTAGTTCTTTGGTGGTCACCACAATTTGTCTGTAAATTTTTAAGAGCTATCCACTCAGCCTGCTCTCTTAAGTGCTGCTCATGTTGGTGCAAGAGTCTTTCTATTTGTTTATCTTGTTCAAGAGCTTCCACTAGATCTCACTCTTTACGTAATGAAATTTTTAACAACCTCATTTAGTTAGATTGCACTGTCATAGAAGACTCATGTTTATCTAACTCTATTCTTGTTGTCTTGACTCGTAGATTCCTTGAGGATGTTTCTACTATATTTGTATTCTTGCTAGCTAATGTGACTTGTTTAGTGTACTGTTGAGTATCCATATGATCAAATTTTATGCGTATACTACAGGGTCGATCTGAGGTACCCCCAGACTAAGATATGTGTTTAGAAGTCATATTTCATGAGCTTCCAAATGCAGAGTTCTTAGTAGCTACAATTCTTTGAGTTGGTCATGTAGGAAACCGATCCAACCCATCTAGCTGTCTTGTTTTCCATGGCTAGTCCTATGGGGTGCCATTTACTCTTATGAGGTCATTGTCTATGGGAATGTTTCCTTTTGTGTGAAGGGTTTCTTCTACTTGATTCCCATGGCTATATGTAACTCTAGTTTGCTACCCTTCAGTAGGTAGACCTATTTCATATGTTTCTTGTGAATCTTGGGGTGTTGTGACTCTTGCATGCCTTCTTGATGAAGAGGGATTTGTGACATGTTTTCTCCATGTAGATGGAGATGTAGTAGTCTCGTAATCCCTATGTGAAGAATGAGTTTTAGAAACTTCTTTATGTCCATGTGAGGAGGAGGCCCGTGAAGCTTCCTCCCATATTTGAGATGTTTCTGTGTGTTTAGAGAAGGCCCTTGAGGTCTCCTCATGTCTCCTTTATGAGGATGGTTGTGAAGCCTCTTTTTATTTATGTGAATTTGTTCCATGATGTGGTTCCTTTATTGGGGTTTCTCGAAGATACAGCCTAAGGGTTGAGTTATCACCCCTTAGGCTCACAGAGCTATGTCTCACTGTCGTACGGGTGGGTCATTCAATGTTGCTACGACTCTGCCTATGGGTATGAGTTGCTTTAGTATCTCCCTCGATATCAGAACAAGGGTGTTTGCTTCTTGTTTTGACCATGTTGTCTATGAATTAATATTTTGAGTTGTAATTTAGGAATAGTCACACAATACCAAATAAATGTTTATCTTGATTACCGATTTAAGTGTGCCCTACACTGTTTGGTGTGTTTTGATGTATTATTATTTTGATTTCTTGCTCTTGTTCTTGGATTAAGAATGAGAAAACTCATCCATAGTTATAATCAAGTACACCTATGCCAAACATGATTTTATCAAAAGAAGCTAGGGTACACCGTTGAAGACCCAGTAGGGGGTTCGCCTAGCTCTTCCACTCTAAACCAATGATTGTTCCAATAGTGGGAGACATTTTGAGCACAAGTAACTTAGTATCACTATAAGCAAGTTTCTCAATCCATTTCTAGGAAGCTCTAGGTGGCAAACTAGTGGAAGGAGATGAATTCCAACGTCATCGGACTGAATTGAGGGTTGGTGATGAAATCCAACTCCCCAATGTTTAAATAAAACGTGCATGTGTGGTGTTTATTTTAAGTTTGCATAACATAAACTGCATCATATAGCAACAATGAATCTTTCCTATATGCCGAAGTGCAAAAATACATTTCAATATTTATAAAGATGCATGAACTACTATGATTTGTATGAGCGTACTTTATTTCATGCAGTTATGGCCTCTAGCAGGGCTTCAAAGCAAGCAAACAACATGCAATGTCTAGCACGTTGGATTCTAGGGTGAAATTTTTAGGCATAAGCTGCTATTCCTAGCAACCCTAGTGGAAAATTTGAAAGAAGATATAAGATATGTGAAATGCTTAATTCTTTCTCCTTTTATTATTTCAATTTCCAAACATAAATGTGTTTTAAGTTCTCTATTTTAAGCACACAAAAGTAGATAGAAAGCTATAAATATCAGATAAGCTATACCAACCTTTGGTCCAGATGTTTTGACCCCTGTTGCACTCTAGTTCTAGCCACTGTTCACCAGAGCGGTTTGTTCTTGATCGATGTAGCTCAAAGTGGCTAAAGCTATATTGGTCGTTGTAGCTCAGAGCGGCTGATTTCTGGCCACTGTAGCTCAGAGCGGCTAGACCTGCACACAAAACTAAGTTAGTATTCTAGAAAAAAATGAAAAATCAGTGGACATCCCATTATGATAGCCATCTATAGCGACCCCGGGATGCATGCACCACTTTACTCTACTTGCAATATTATTAAAAACCCAAGATGAAATGGAAGACAATGAAAAGCATATAACATGGAAATAACAAAGATGAATCTCTTTATTTGTATTGAAACTCGGTTACATGTCGGTCCCTCTTAGGGATACCCATTTCGATACAATGATGTTACAAATAGGTAGAGTGCCCCTTTCATGAAGTGGTGGTGCGCTTTCAAAAAGCTTCTCGGTTTTGCACATGGAAATGTATGAGGGCTTACAGATGCCTCCTTCAGGTTTTTTTCCTAGAGGGATCTCTTTTGCTCTCGTATTTTGTAGCTTTCGTCTGATCAACCTATGGCCTTGTAAGCAACAAAACAACAACACACACTTAGATGTCCAAGAATGCCTCCCAGGATGAGGTTGTTAGTACTAAATATAACAAATGAAAGCAAATGCAAATTAGACTAATGCTATGGATGCAAATGAATGAAATAATTCTATATAATGAATCTAATGTCTAAAACCCTAAGCTAAGCCTACGGGTCACTGTCCAAGACAGCGGACGCTAAAGTGACTCTCGTCCTCTTTTATCCAAATCTATGGACCAAATCTTGTATCCAATGTTGAAATAATGGTTGCTATGCTCTTAAATATGTCAGGGCTTTGTCGTACTTGTGATCTCCAAGGAAACTCTCTAAGTCTTAAAAGCTCTCCTCAATAACCAAGACTGATAAAATATCAGTTCTCTGATAAAATATCTCTCTTTATGATAAAATATGTCTCATTTTGGTGCTCTTAGGCTTGCACCTTTTATAGTGTGAAACCCTAGGTCTATGTCCAAGCCCTAGGAATTAACTTTTCATGTGTAGTGTAAGTTAGCATGAGAAGCCTCTTGTCTTTTCTATTTTTGAAATCTAGTTATCTAAAATATAACTGCCAACTTGAGTCTCCTATGTGAACTGGTCATTAGCATAAAAATCTGTTGTCCTTTGTTTATGCTTGGAGGTCAGTTAACTAAATTCTAAATGCAAAATCAAGTCTCCTATGTGAACTGGTCATGAAAAGGAATGCCAAGTTACTCCTTCTAACCTTTATTCCATGCAAACTGCCATTTCCTCCTATGATTAGGCTTGTTTGTTGACAAAACTACTTTTATGGTTTAGCCATTATCATCTGTAGTGACTAAGATCTGTTCACTATCGTCTGTAGTGGCTAAGGTCTGGCTACTCTAGACTTGAGAGGCTAAGATATAGCCACTCTTGGATTGAGCAGCTAGGATTGGATGACTTGAAAAGGCCCCAAATGAGTGGTGAGAACCACTATTGATGCTTGGAAAGTCCAAGATTATATCATATGATCTTATGAATGTGTCTATGTGAGCAACTCCCCTAAGCATGACATGATTTAGGTGTCTACAGGAAATGTTAAATGGAAACACATTGAGGAGTGAATAGGACAATGTTGAATGATGATGTATGATTTTTTATGAATATGGTAATGCATTGATGGGTGAATTTGATGATTTTGTGAAATTTAGAATTATTTTGACATATTTAAAGCAATTTGAGGTATTTTCACAACTTTTGGTTGCAAACAATACATAAAAACCCAAATCAATCCATGTTATCACAAAATATGATGAAATGATGTGATGAATACTTAGAATAGTGAATATGGTAGTTTTGTGAAGGTTTGGATCCTTTTGAAGCATTTTGATTCTTTTTAGGTGTTTTCAAGACTTTTGGTCGTAATCAAAAATTAAATGCCCGAATAAATCCCTGTTATCACAAAATGTAATGGAATGATGAAATGCATGCATGGATAGATTTTGTGATGATTTTATGGGGTTCTACTATATTTTTTAGGTCTTTTGAGTCCTTTTGAAACATTCTAGATCCAAATATTGGCCTGTGTCCACATCATGCACAAATGTGAGTGTCTACCACTTGGTAAACATAGGGAAGTATTTAAGTGTGCCAAGAAGACATCTTGGGGTATTTTGTCATACCAAAATTGGCTATAAAAGGGTTGTAGGGTAAACGCCGATTCATTCTTGCATTTAAGAGTTCAAGAAGTGGCATCTGAAGAATATTGAATGAGTGAAGTGATGGTAATGGAGGGAGTGGATGTGGCACCAGGAGTTGGGGCTCAAGCGGTGGAGGTAAGTGCCCATAGCTTTCTTGTTTATATTTTGCAATGTGCCTTTTTTCTATTTTCTTTTTTTTTTATTATATGATGAATGTGATGGTAATGTGCATTTGTTTTTGTGTTGTATTATAGATGAGGATCTTGGAGGCTCGACACCGATTCTCACCCATCATACTAGGGGTCATAAATGTTCTATATCAGGATCACTCGGATTGAATGGAGTGGGTGGGATTGGTGGGGTGCACCTAGATTGATGTGGTGAGGGTCAACGGGGGTTAAATATTTGCATTAGTAGAGTGATGGGATCTATTAGTGTGGCCTTCCTCCTCAATAGTGGATTTTTTTAGGCATAGTGATTCTAGGTGTAGTGACTCTCGCTCTAGTGTTCCTGATACCTCAGGATCATAGGGTTCTTCCTATGGGTGCTAGCTAGTACCTTGTAAAACACTTTTGCATATGATCCTTAGTGCTCCATTGCATATAGCCTTTGAACCTTCTATATATATATATATATATATATGACATTTTATTTTTGTGTATGAATTTGTATGAATCTTTGTGTGAATGTATGCGTATATGATGTGATGGATGACAATGTAATGATGATGTATATGAATTGTGATAATGCAAATTAACTGACACTCTAATGATCATTTGTAGTAGTTTAGATTTTGCTTGACCATTTTTATTGTTGTTGCTTAGTAAGGAACACCAATATCTAATGTGGAGTGTGAAGTGAAAGACTCATGTGATGATTTGATAATGATATGGATGTTTTTTTAGCTTATGGAAGACTAATATAGAGTTGTATTACAGAGACTCAAACATTCTAGTTATTTCAAACAAACTCGCTAAGTTCTATTTGATTCCTCCAAGACCAAATGTGTATGCAGTGGATGTTCATTTATCAATCATGAGCATGGTGATGACTCAAGTAAATCAAGATCCAATGTTTGTGTAAATGAGTTCATTTACCCATATTGAGTAAGGTGAGATGAAACCTATCATGGAGAAGAAAAAAAATCTAGCTTATACTTATGTGCAATTAGAGGTATCTTCAAGATATATGTGTTGCCACGCATGAGAATACTCCACTACTGATCAAGCATCTATAGCCACGGTGTAGATTACCTCTATAGTCCAATGATATGATCTTCTAAGCTTTGGGTATTCAGACTACCTAACTATCTGGATGGAAATGTAGTTCTATCCTTACTACTTTAGGATATATGGTGTGTGATATGTAAAAGAGTTAGAGCTTTGGGAAATCAGATTCTCAATTGAGGTGTGATGAGAATTTTACCCTATCCTTACTAATAATTCTTTTATTTGGAAGTGTTGATAGTGGTGAAAACCACTATTTTGATTTTAGACCATGTACATAATGGGAGAAGCAAAGATAAAATTTTTATTTTGATGTTCAACCTAATCATGGTGTTATCCCTCTTTGACACCTGATGTTTTTAATAGGTGTGATATGTGTTTGGTTCATGAATGTTAGAGTCAACTCCTAGAACTCAAGATTTTCTTAGTGAAAATATCTCTTGGTCCTAGAGAAAACTTGACATGTATTGGAGGTTACTTGAAAAACTAGGAATGACTAAGTGACCAAAAACACCAAGGGATGATGGAAATTTGTATTGCAAATAAGGAATTGACTTATGAAATGGTGTAATGAGATAAATGTGAATTTAAGGATTTCCCTGATTAAGGCAACACGACTTATTGAATCAATTACCATCTAAAATAAGTAAATAACATCTAATATGGTGGATGAAATGCATCATGATGAATGTGATTGTGGAAAATGAATGTGTGAAATGCAATGGATATGAATGATGTTTTTGTGTATTAGCCATGAATATATACATATATCTAATTCATTAAGCATAAAACTCTCTCAATTGGATCATGTTTAGTTGGTTGTGCTCTTCTAATCCCTCTAGAATAGCAAACCTATAAGTTCCTTGACCCATATTTTGTTTAACAATGTATGAACCTAGCGATTCGGTAATGCATTGGTATTTTATTTATTCTCTTTAAGGACAAGATATCCTACTTGGAATTCACATAGATGGACTTTGGCATTGTAATAATACTTTAAATGATCATGATATACTCATAAATGCTCCAAGGAATTGATTCACCTTTCATCGAGGAGCATGATTTGATCCATATATGCTTATCTATAACTATCATCATTTATGAATTCCTGTAATGAAATACACAGTGAGGGGATCTCAAGCTCAAGAGGCATGATGGCTTTGGAACCATAGACCAATTAAAATAGTGTTGCCCTAATAGGAATATGAATGCTCATTCGATAAGCCCATAATGACAAGAGGATTTGAATATGCCAATATCAATGATTTTCTTTGAAAAATTCCTTGAGAATAGCGATCAAGGTCTTATTGGTTGTCTCTACTTGTGCATTTTTATATGGGTAATAAGGAGTCAAGAAACAATGTTGGATGTTATATTTCTTACAAAATCCTTATTTTTGAAAGCCTTACCATTATCAAATATAATTTTTGAGGGGATGCCAAAATATAGATGATATGTTGAAGTATAAACTCCATAATTTTAGGTCTTATCGTACTGGTGATAGGAATTCCCTCAACCCATTTTGTGAAGTATTCAATGGTAGTGATGATGAATATGTGTTTTCCCAAGGAAGGAGGTGATATTTTACCAATCAAGTCCAAACCCTATTGTGAAAATGGCCAAAGACTCTAAATAGGTTGTAATGCTTGTGATGGTACATGAGTTAATGTAGCATGTTACTGATATTGTTGACATTTATTGACATAAGTGTAGTAGTCATGTTCCATGGTGGGTCAATAATAACCCATGCAGAAAATGCACTTTGTAATGGCCATTCCACTAAAGTTACCACCACAAGTACCATCATGAGCTTCAGATATGGATATTTGGGACTTGTTAGGCTTGATACAATTAAAGAGGATTCCATCATAACCACAACTATACAACAGACCCCCCAAGAGAGTGAAACGAGCTACCATTTTCTTGAAAGTTCATTTGGTAGTTCATGACATGTCTGATGGGAGTGTTCCAAACTTGAGGAATTCTTTTAATTGACTAAGCTAAGGCTCATATGGTTTAGTGTGGGTAAAGCAAATGTCCTTACCATATTTAGACTTAGCTTAGGAAATTATAGATTTAGATATTGTTTTGATGATTAATGATTGTACTTCTCCTATAGAGTTATTTGGAATAAATGATCTTAGAGAGGCAATTGCATATGCAAATATATTAGTCAAATGAGATAAACTATTGACATCATACCAGTTAAATTTTGTAATCAATTGCATTGCTACTTCATTTTAATGTTTTAAGATGGGTTCTTTGCATTGGTATGATCCATTTACTTGATGAAAAACAAGTTGGGAATTACCAAATATCCTAATACACCTTATGCCAATAGAAATGGCTACTTTAAGTCCTAATATTAGATCTTCATACTCTACATTATTGTTTGTTCATGCAAAATCAAGTTTGAATGACAATGGAATAGGTATCCTTGGGACGAAATCAAGTTTGTGAATTGTTGTTTTTGTACTTAGAATCATCAAAGAAGAGTGTGATATCCACATCCTCTTCAGGAATGACATCTTCCTCCTATTCCATGATGGTAAATAGTGAATCATTTGGGACCTCAATAATCAAGGGTTGATCACTAGGAAGTGGAGCTTCCTCAAGTTTATTGGCTATTACCTGATCTTTAATGGATTTTTGGCTATGAACTCAAGATCAAATTTTGTGTGGTGTGGGTTTTGTTGTAAGTGCAATATAACATGTAATGCAAATGGTTTTATTTAGCTTTGATATAAGTTATGTGACTTAGCATATAATATTTGAGTTTCTTAGTGGCAAAAACCATCGCGAGGCACGATTTTACCACGTAAACAATCTAATTTCATATATTACCAGTGTTTGAATAATGTAATAGACTACTTGCTCTTGATTATTTTCAATTTGTTTTTAATAATTATCCCTAATGTAAAGTCTATTGCTGAAACATAAATATAAAAGAGGATAATTGGGTGAGGTGGATCTAAGACTGGTGGAGAATCTAAGTATTGCTTTATATCATAAGAATATTTTTGACATTCTTTTGTCCATGAAAATGTCACCCCCATTTGTAGCAGGTGATTGAAAGGCCTTCTTTTATCATAAAGTTGTGCAATGAAATGATGAATCAATTGGATATTTCCTTTTAAGATATGCAACTATTTCAAGTTTATTGGGGGAGGCATTTCCATAATGGCCTTGACTTTGTTTGGATCCACTTCAATGTGTCTTTTGGAGATAATGAATCCTAATAGTTTTCCTGAGGTGACACCAAAGACATACTTCTTGGAGTTCAACCTTACATTATGATCTAGAAGTCGATCAAAAACTTTTTCCAATACATTGATGTGCTCTTGTAAGGTTTTGGATTTGACTAGTAGTTCATCCACATAGTCATCAATAATATTGTGCATGTAGTCATAGAAGATGTATGTCATGGCAAGTTGATGAGTGGCACTTGCATTTTTGAGGTCAAATGACATCATCTTGTAAAAACAAGTTCCCAAGGTGTTGTGAATGCTATTTTGTATTGGTCATTAGGATTGATCTGAATATGGTTGTATCCTAAAAAACTATCCATTAAAGAAATTATTTAATTTCCATCACAAGTATTGACAAGAGTATGAATATTTGGTAGAGGAAATTCATCCTTAGGACACACTTCATTAAGATCTTGAAAGTTAGTGCAAATGCAAGTTACCCCATTAGGCTTATGAATAAGCACCATATTTGAAAGCCACTCAGGATAGTCAATGGGTTGTATGAAAACCATGTCTAATATATTTTGAAGCTCTTATTTTACCATGAGAGAAATGATAGGATATAACTTTCTTACCTTTTTTTTTTTATCGGCTTAGCATCAGGATGCAAGGTGATATTATGGACAACCAAGTTAGGGTCAAGACTAGGCATGTCTTTGTAAGACCATGTGAATATACCCTTATTTCTCTTGAGGATATCTATGAATTGTTCTTGTTCATCAGTAGATATTTTTTTTTCAAGTTTAATGATTTGTGGATTGTTTGCGTTTGTACTAAGGTTCACATCTATAGTATCTTCAATGGCCATGTGTGAACCTTCCTCAAGCTAATGGGGTATTGGAATAAAATGAATATCATCAATGATGTTATCAAACTCTTTTAGCATAGTTTCTTCTATTTTTACCTAGAAAGCAGTAGGAGCCAAGGGTGAGCGTGAAGGTAAAGTTTGTGAAAGAATGTAAATAGCGCAAGCTCTTAAAAATTTCTTAGAAAGGATGAATTTGGATAAGGATGGTGGTGATGAAATCCGTTCCATATCGATGATACTTATGTCAATAAGAATAGGTTTTGTCAAATTGTATGGATTACAGAGTGGTGTAAATAAATCAACATGATTCATGATGACTTAGTGGGGAAATGGTAGTTATGATGTGAAGGGTGGGTCATCCTACCTCATGTTATCAATGAAGGGACCCTAAGAACCCGGGTAGAAGTAAGCAACACGTGTGAATGCAAATGATAAGACTATGCAAATACAATGCAAAGTTTTTTGTTATGTACATATGTTACATCAGGTTGTTGTGAATTGGATGAGGTGGTGGTGGTGCTTCACTGGTAAACTTAGCTCACTCCTTTTTTATAAGTAAATGGAAGATAGGTTGACAGATGGGAAATTTTTTGAGATAATACTCATCCAAATTAGTGAATGGTGTGATTGGTATTGATTCCTCTTTGTATTCATCTAAAGCTATCGATATGACATCATATTATTCATATAATTCCTCAAAGTCATCATTGTGATTAGTTTCCTCTTTTGAATTTAAATGGAGGCTTTGAAAAGCTTATTCAAAAGAGGAAGTGGAAGAATGTGAATAGTAAGCCAAGCCTAAATGGTCATGCACTTATAGATATTGAGGTTCATTAATTTCATGCATGCCTTGTTCATGTTTTCCTAGGCCATATCCTTACCAATTAACTCGATGAAAGTATCATGATGGAAAATTGAACATGTGTTCTATATTGGCAAGGACTGGTTGCTTAGGTACGACTAGAGAAAGTGGATCGAATGATGAATCAACCTCCCCATGGATGAAATTGATTATGTTGGATGCTTAAATCATGTGGTACATAACTCCTATAGATAAGGGTGTATCATGTGGATGACCATAATCCCTAAAAAATTGTATGCTGAGAAGTGTAACTATGTCGTGTTGAACCACGTACTCGTCAATGCTAGGACTAGCAATGTGGAATACAACTTGTGTGGGTTATGATGTGTATGGAGTGTATGTGGAGATGTGGGACTCTAGGGTGGCTTATGGCTTAGATGACAGGAGGTATGTATGTTGGAATGGCATCTCACATTCTATAAAATTGACTTGTGAGACATCGATTGATGGAGATGAATATGAATTTGGCTAATGAATTGGATGGATGATTGGTGATTCTGGTGTGGATGAAATGGTGGTGGGTTTTTATGAATTTGGTTGTATGGGTGATGATACATGGGTGATAATGGTTGATTTAGATGATGTGGAAGGTGTGGAGGAATATCAACCTAGTGTGGATATGGAAGGTGTTGATTGGGTTTGACCACATATACATGTTTTCGATTGTGAATATGGTGGGGGTGTGGAAGTGGAGACTTGATGTGGGGTAGTGATGGGAAGTTCCTCAATAATAGGAACTTTGGATGAAGAAGTGTTGTGATGTGAGTTGTATGAAGTGGTTTATGGGGTTAATAATAAGTGAGTGGATGGAAGTGTAGATTTGTATCAGTTGGAGATGAAATTTTAGTATTTAAATCATTTGATGTCTGTTGGTATGCAATGAATATGCCCCTAATGTACATATTTCAAAAATTGATGTGGTATTTAAGGGACACATTTTATATCCCTTATCCAAGAATTTCCAAGGAGTACATTGTAATCCATGGACCCATCCAAAATATGAAACATAGTGTGCAATGTCTTAACCCCCACTTCTATGGGTAAGACCATAGTGCCAACTATAGAACATGGAGAATCATTGAATGCTCATAATGTGAAAGTGGATTTGGTGATGTGTGAAAGTGGAATATTGATATGTTGAAGGGCTAAGGTGGTAATTATGTTGAAGTATGAACCAATGTTAATCAACACTCATTTGAAAGGCTTCCTATCAAATTGATCCATGATATGTAATGGAGGATCTCATGATCTTGATGATATTGATTTGATATCAAATTCATAGAATGTAATAGAGGGATACATATATGTTTGAATACTCCCCATAAAATTGTTAAAGGTATTGTCATTTGGGAATTGAAGTTCAATAGATTTTAAGATTTCCATTAATGCCTCATGATGTGTGGGATTTTTTTTATATAAGCTCTTATACTGATAGCTTTGTTGAATTCATTTTGAGACTAGTTGTTAGCCAACTATTTAGAGTGATAACAGGTCTTTGTGTATGGCTTAGGGGATGAATACTTTGGGATGGATGACTTGGAATATGAATTGGTTGAGATAAATTGGCAAAGAAATTAATGGGTGAATAAGATTAGCAGTTTGTGGAGATACACTTGCTTGAGGTGCCATGGGAGGTTGAACTATTTGAGGTTGTTTATTTTTATTAATTGTGTTTTGTTGACCTTGTATTACCATGTGGATAACACCCACAAAACCTTGATTTTGTTCCACATGATTGAATTGAAGAACACAATATTATACTGAGAGAGGGGGTGAAATATATAAGATAAAATTTTTTACTTTTCTTTCCAAAGAAATATCATCCAATATTATCAATTGCAATAATCAAACAATGCACATATTATCACACACATAAGAGACATGGATTTAACGTGGTTCACCCAATATGGGCTACATCCACGGAGAAAATATTTCTTATAAATTTTCTCTACAAATTCTTTGGGAAAAAATTCCCTATTACAGTGTTTGTGGATCTCTATCTATAGAAGACACCAATACCATTTGCTTTGGTTCATGGACCTATATCCACATGAGACACCAATCCCCTCTGCTCTGCTTTGTGGAACACTTTTCCACATGATACCTCAATCCCCTTTGCTATGGTTTGTGGACCTTTATCCATAGGAGACCTCAATCCCCTCTACTTTGGTTCATGGACCTCTATCCATAGGACATCTCAATACCCTCTGCTCTAGTCTACTCCAAACCTTTACATAAATATTTCTAAAATCTACTACAAAAACTTCTCTCAACTCTACTTAAATTTACTCCAAGCCTACACACAAGGCTTGCTCAAATCTGCTCCAAGCCTACAAATAAGGCTTGGTAAAATTTTCTTCAAAACCTGCTCTCAACTCTACTCAAATCTACTCCAAGCCTACACACAAGGATTACTCAAATCTGCTTTAAAACTTGCCCTCAAATCTGCTCAAATTAGCTCATCAATCCTGCTCAAATCAGATCACCAAACCTGCTCAAATCTGATCACTAAACCTACTTAAATATTCTCACTATCACTTCTAAAAATTGCTCAAATTTGCCTCAATTCTGCTTACAGACCCTTCTTAAATATTCCCAAATCTTGCATAAGCTGATATCTTTCCAAAAGTGCTTTCTTTGACTAAAGTAATTCAGACATATTCTACATAGTATTCTTTTGTTAATGAACATATAAAGAATGATATGTATTACAAATACTCAATATGTTCTTTCACATTCATTAAGTCTATTGCTTTCACATGTCTCACATTTATTGCACTCTAAAATATAGCTCTAGTTTAGCACTTGATAGTTGAACTTCTTATGTACTCCCAAAACCAATCAAGACCAATGCACAATTTTACTTCACAACACTAATCTATAACTCTTGTACTTTTATTCCCAATATCACTCAAAATCAATGCTCAATTTTGCTTCACAAACCCTTGCACATATATTTCCAATTTCATTCAAAGCAATGCACAAATTTGTTCTCAAACCCTTGCTCTTTTATTTCCAATTTCAAATTCATATTTTAAGTTCATACATCTAATAACTCTTATATCTCCCACTTGACACAATCAAAAAATCATATCATACAAAAATATTTCATAACACTTTCATAGTTGCCCTCATAAAACACTTGTCTTTGGAATTTCTATTGCCACACCTTGCTCAAAATATTATGCACTTATTCTCTTGTTCTAACAAAAATAAATTTCATTCATAAAAACCATAGTGCATTAATAAATTCACACTTTCTTTTGTTTTGTCCTTTTGAAGAAAACTTTCAATCATAACATTTCATCAATAAAAATTTCATTCTCAGGTATAATCAAAAGCACACTTATCTCTTCAAAATATTTTTGCTGGCGCTTCAACTTGAACCCTGGTCTCTCACTCACAACTCTCATTGGCTAGCCATGAACCACTTTAGCTACACCACTAGATGGAAGGTGGTTCCACACCTTTCAGCTTGAAGACGTGGACATGATCTTGCACTCCAAAATGTATCCTTGGTGTACTTCAAATTCAAAATATTTCTACATAGTTTCTTCTGTATCTCTCATGCATACGATGTTTTGGCTTCTCACACTACTACCTCTTCATTATATTTAGGGTTTGGCTCTAATATCACATGCATATGATGTTCCCACTACCTTGGTTTTTCATGCAAATTGTTGATTTAGGGTTGTTGTTTGTTGCATTCAAATCCTGCACCTTTGTAACCTGCTTTATCTTTCTACCAGTGCAAACACTTCCTCACAACATTAATGAACATAGTGCAAATGAATAAATTAGCATGATACCTTTGTATTTATCACTATGTAATTCTCCCAAGATCAGATCAAACATAGTCAAGGATTTTACTCCACAATATTGATGATATGTCTTCACTGCCACCACTATTTCCTTTACACTGTGCGCACTCCAACTATGTTGTAGACCTCTCTTTTATTCCTCTTGGAAATGCCAATCTATGTGGGTAATTCAATGCCTCTTCCTCTTATTTTATGCTGGTTACAAAAAGGTTCTTAGCTTGATTTTACTCTAGCAAAGCTTCTACCCAATGCACACTGTAGCACACTTCTTTGAAAGCACTCACTCTCCACAAATAAAAGGTACACCTTTCACACACGAACACTACTTCCACTCAGACACAAAATACACTCCTTCAAATGCAAGTGCTCAAGCGATCGACACACTCATGGCACTCAATGAACGGAAGCCTCACTACACTCAAACAAAAGGATGTCTCATTGCACTCAAACAAAAGGATGTCTCACTGCACTCAATGAAAGGAAGTCTCACTGCACTCAAATGAAAGGAAGTCTCACTATACTTCAAACTAAAGGAAGTCTCACTGCACTCAAAATAAAGGATGTCTCACTACACTCAATGAAAGGAAGTCTCACTATCCAATGAAGGTGCACTCTAGAGCTCACTCTCTCTTTCAAATGAAGATAAAGCATACAAACGAAAGGTATTCTTCTTTCTCTAAAGGCAATTGCAAAGGTGCTCACAAAAACTCACACAACCAATAAAGTTAGAACCATATATATATTCAAAAATAAATTTTTGAATCTTAAACATAAAGTTGACCCTTCCATTATTTTAATTATATTTAAATCCTTTTGATTTAAATATATCCCACCTTTAAAACCTTACCTTAATATTTAAATATTTAATTTAAATATCAAAGTATACACCACCAATTGATATTTGAAATGTACTTCACCATTTTAATTTTTCAATTCATAATCTCATCCTTGAATATGTTATGCCTTTGAAATCAATGACAACTTACAATTCCAGCCTTTGACATCAATGACAACTTAATATTTCTAACATGCATTGGTTAAGGGGAATCCCCCTATTATCTATTTTTTTTCACATAATGAGGAAGTGGTGTCTTATAAATGCCAAGGTTTTGATTTTTTTGTGCTAAGGGGCTATCCAACTTAATGGCCCCTAGGTTTATCAAGTCTTGCACCATGTATTTATATGTATAGCAGTTATTAATGTCATGCACCTTCTATCGATGGAAAGGATAAAATAAATACTCCTTATAACCCTTGCCATGTTTGGTTAGATTGTTTGATTTAACTTTGGGTAAGGTCATAGTATTAGTGTTATACAACATGTAGAAGATGAAAGCATATGATTTAGATAAAGGTGTGTAAGTGTGATCCTATCAACCAGATTATCGACATTTATGGTTTTCCATAGTTGGTGCTATGTTATGGAATTGTTATGGTGGGAGAACCACTTTATAACATACTTATGGAGGTTTTTGCGATAATGGTTGTAGTTCGTGGTGACCATGGGGTTGTTGAGTCATTTGGGGTTGACTCAAAACAACTTGATTGACTTGTCCTGGTTTTTATTGGCTAGAATAGCTTCCTTTATGTTGGCCCTTGTTTTGACATTCTTTTTTTTTTGGTTTGATCTCACTTGCTTGAATTTTTATTTCTTCGATGATTCAGGCTTGGGCAAGACCTTCATTGAATGCTTTGTATTACTGTAATTGCAATAAAAAGGATATAGATTTTAGACAACTCTTTACAAAAATTTGTGTCAATTCTTCCATTGGTAGGGAGAATAGCAGGTTGGTAATGACAACACTCCAATAGTTTTAAAAATCATAGATCAACTCTTCTTGAAATTTTCTAAGATTGTACAAGTTGGTCAAGGTAGTTTTATTATAAATATTGAGGGATAACCTTTCTAAAAATTTATCTGTAAATTGTTCAAATGTGTAAACATTATAGTGTGGTAGATGATTATACCAATCTAAGGCATCTTATGGAGAAATTTGTTATGAGGGTGCAAATGTTGTCTCAAAAAGAGGGTTGGTGAAGACTTGGTTAAAGATATTGTGATGTGAGTGAGAAAGTTTTTTTTGAGAAGAAAGAACATGTTTGGGTGGAATGTTAATTGGTTATAGAATTGGATTGGTGGGTTTTAAATAGCTTTTGAGTTTGTTAGAATCTGTGTAAGTGATGCAGTTGTTGGTGGGTGTGGATGGCTTAGTTTTGGGAATAGTAGTTTGGATAGCCATTTGTATCACATCTGCATTCAAAGTGAAAAATATGTGAGAAGGACCAACGAATAAGTCAACATGCCTTGTCTATGCCATACTAGTGTGGTTAGCTACAAAAGTGGTTGGGAAGGGAGTGGAGCACTCCATGGATGAAGTAGAATCATGGATCTGGCTTGATTTTGGGCCAATACCATAAGCTATAAGTAGGAGGGGGTAGAAAATGTGCAGGATGTGTGTGTAAAGTGATATGGCAATGAAAACACATAAATTAAACAAAACATTGTGTCCTGTCTTACAAAAATATTTTTTATTTTTTATTTTTTATTTTTTTTTATGTGTTTTGTGTTATGACTCCCTAAGCCTAAGACAACTATGCAAGGTGGATATGTGTGTTCACACTCACATATCTAATAATAAATGAAAAGTGAATGGACTAAATGAATTCTTAATGTGGGTTTCTCAAGAGGAGAATTTTCTAGTGTTGAAATCCAAAAACATTTACTCATGGGCTACTATTTGTATCTATGGGGTGCACCAAAGGATGGACATGAATCCCACCATAATTGGTCTCGATCAATGATTGGTGATGAAATAAAAATCACTAATATTTAATATAAAATATGCAATGTGTGTGGATTTATTTTAATTTTTTCATTTTTTATGGTGTTTCTCTAAAAATGAATTACACTTCACATCAACCAAGGTGGTGACTAGGAACACTAGTGCCAAGTATGAGGTCCTCAAAAGAGTCTAGGGTACATCACTTAAGATCCATAATGTGTGGAGGGTTAACATAGCTCTTCCACTCTTAATCAATAAGTGTTTCCAATAGTGGGAGGAAGCTTGAGCACAAGTGACTTATCCCAACCTAGAAGAGTGAGAAGTGGGAAAAATTAACCTACAATGCAACTAATATGATTTTCAGTTTGTTTCCTAAAGCATAAATGAAAAATAAACATAGCACACAAGGCAAAAAAAAAAATACCATGAAAAGAAAGAAAACTTAAATAAATTGTATTGAATGTCTAATGTGACTAGAAATGAATGTATAGGTGCAGATTTATCTCTTTATGCAAATCTATATGATTCTAAAAATGCAATTTCTTTCTTTCTTTTTTTAAGAAAATATTCTTATGAATGTCTAAAATACCTAATAGTGCATGGTTGTAGGTCTAAAATTCACAGACTTCTTTCCTTCATACTAATGGATCTACACCTCAAAGAGGAATGTGAGAATGATAGGTCTACAGCTTGAAAAAGAGGTACTTGATCGTACCTTCTTATGGTGATTTTTCAATGAATTGTTTAGGGTTCACTAGGAAACATTTTATGGTAGTTTTCACGCCTAGGTTTTTGGAGTTTATTTTGATGTGTTCCTTTTAAATTCTTGCAATCACCTAGTTTTGGCCAATATGCAACTACATTAAGCTATATGCAATTTTGATTTATATGTAGACAAAAAATAGTAGAAGACAATGTCTAGATGAACAAGACAATGTTTAAAAAGTAATTTAGAACTCTTACCTATATTTGGAATTTTGAAGAAGATTCTGATTCTTGATTGTAGTCCAATAGTAGAGCAAAATTATATGCATAGATAAATATTGTATAAATATTATCCGGGAGCATACCTTTTGATCAAATATCAGATGATCCGATCTTGACAAAATCTTGCAACTTCATGAATAGAATGCAGAAACAAAAAACATAAAATGCTAATGATATTTCTAAGCATGAATTAAATTACAGGTCGAATATTGATTATTATAATCAATGTAACTATCATATGCATGCATAAAAACTATGTAAAATATGTAGTTACATGCATATTTGGTGAACTCCAAGGATACAAATAATTAAATTCAATATCCCATGCAATAGAAATGATCAATATGATGCTAAATATGCAAAAAAATCTTAGGAAATGCAAACCAAGGTTAGAAATTTCCCCCAAGTATGTTGTGAGCAAGATTGTATGAATAGCACGAGATTGTATGCATCCGATCACATATCACATTATCTGGTTGTTGATCGTATCCTTTCGATCTTACAGAAAATTGCAAAACTAATAGATAAACCTCAACTATTGTTTTTCTAGATTAAGATTTTCTATTTTTGAGAAATATCGTACGCATACGATCAGGGGACGTATCATACGATCCGAAATCGAATCGTACGATCCTAGATCATATCGTATAATCTCATCTAGATCACTCGATCTTGCCAAGAGGGCACAAAAATTGAGGAAATCAACTAGAGGCCCATTTTTACAAGTTGTTTGTCCTTAGTGTAAACTATAATAAGTTATTTTAGGGTGTCACATTTTACCCCATATTTAGCACAATTTTTAATGAAATTGCATTAAATAAAAGTATGGCACGCTTTACGAGAAAGAAAAAATTTATTACAAATTTTGTTGATGGTTTCAATTTTTTATGCAAGTTGTTTTAAGATGTGTTATTAGTGATACCCCCTTCAAGTTTTTATGCCATTTTTGACATCTGGGTAAAAACTCAAAAATTATGCATAAATAAATAGTAAAAAGAAAAATACAAAACTAATTCATTTGCATATTACTACTTATCTATTCAGAGCTCTTGGAGAAAATATGGCAGACGTTCCACATCATGCTGATTTGGTCCGAGTGAGAGATGGAGCACTTAGGGTATGGATTTATCACTTATTTAGCTTAGATTTTTCCTATTTTTTACTTAATTTAATTTTGAATTTGGATTTTCAGGCATGGCTGCCATGCACAGACCTAAATATGAAATCATAATGATTTCATAAAATCGTAGCAATTTTTACAATATCGTATTGTTCACCAAAGAATGTAGGTCTAAAATTCATACAATCCTTTCCTTCAGGCTAATGTATCCATGCCTTTAATGGGAATGTGATAATGATAGGTCTACACCTCAAAAGAGAGGTACTTGATCGTACCTTCTTATGGTGATTTTTTGATGAATTTTTTAGGGTTCACCAGGAAACATTTTATGGCAGTTTCCATGCCTAGGTTTTTGGAATTTATTTTGATGTGTTCCTTTTAAATTCTCATAATCACCTAGTTTTGGCCAATATGCAACTACATTAAGATATATGTAATTTTTATTTATATGTAGACAACAAAAAGCATAATATAATGTCTAAATGAACAAGGCAGTGCTTAAAAAATAATTTAGAAATCTTACCTATATTCGAAAGTCTGAATCAGATTCTGATTCTTGATTGCAGTCTAGATCATACACAATAGAACAAAATTATATGCATAGAGCAAGATCATATAAATACAATCCAAGATCATACCTTTTGATCAGAGATCGGATGATTTGATCTTGATAGAATCTTGCAACTTCATGAATAGAATGCAAAAATAGAAAACAAAAAATGCTAATGATGTTTCTAAGCATGAATTAAATTACAGGTTGGTTATTGAATATTATAATCAATAGAATTATAAAACTCAGAATATTAAATCACAATTTGGATATTTCTAAGCATGATTTGAGCCTAAGATATTTGAGTTGGATTCCATTTCCACTGACATGTTTAAGGACAAAAATGGACTCATCAATTTTTTCAAGCTATTTTTTGGAGTTGAGGAGGAGGTTACCAAAGCCTTCGTGACTACCTGGGATAAGGATGATCATCTTGAGACTGCTCACTTGGCCATTGGGAAGGCAATCATAAAATTCAAAGAACAATGCCAAGCTCTAAGCCTCCTATTCCTCTATGATAAATTTGAAGATATCCCAGCTATATCGGTTTCTGAGGCATCCTTGGATGCCAATATTGATGCCAAATATGACGATATTATGGATATTGCTAAGGATGCTTGCACTACTATTCAAAAGGACAACACAAAGGAAACTCCTAAAGTTGATGTGAAAGATACCATTCTGGAGGTTGCCACTTCGTCACCTATGCAGATGGACCTACCCCTCAGAGAGTGACTGTTGTTCCTCTGGTTTCTGGTTCCTTTGTGGTGAAGGTTTTATTCCTCTGGTTTCTGGTTCCTTTGTGGTAAAGGATTTGTTCCTTTTTGGGCTCTGTTGGCTAATCGCCTATTTCCTTTTGTCCCTTTTAATCGGAGATTGTAACTTTTGTTCATGAAGGTTTTTTGCCTGCTTCTTTTTGTTCCTATGAGTCAGAGGATGTAGTTTTTTGTTCCTACAGGTTATTTGACTCTAAGTCCCTCAGTTTCGTGGTTCTTTTGTTATCTTCCTTTCTGTTCCTTTCTGTTTTGTTGTTGTACAAGGCGTTGGGGCACCTTTCAAATGCCCTTTTTTCAATAAAATTAATTTACCAAAAAATAATAATCAATAGAATTATCATATGCATGCATCAAAACTATGTAAAATATGTACTTACATGCAAATTTGGTGAACTCCAAGGATACAAATAATTAAATTCAATATCCCATGCAATAGAAATGATCAATATGATGCTAAATATGCAAAACATAGCTTAGGAAATGTAAACCAATGTTAGAAATTACCCCTAAGTATGTTGTGAGCAAGATCGTATGAACAGAGCGAGATCGTATGCATCCGATCGTAGATCGTATCATCCGGTCATTGATCGTATCCTTCTGATCCTATAGAAATTGAAACACTAATAGATCTAATACAAATATTACAGTGATCTGAACGTAGAAATTAAGTCAAGAAATTATGAGCACCACGAGGATTCAGAAGGGAAGGGTGTCTGACTAAATAGGCAAGGTAAGTTGGCTAAAATGGGTTGCAACAAATTTGGTTGCAACTCCTTATAAAATTGGGACCAAATCATGTGAATACGATTCATAACTGTCCCAGAGTTGCACAGGTAAGGACAAAAGGCATTTCAACCTCTTCTAACATTTTACTAGATTAATATTTTTTGTTTTTGAGCAAGATTGTATGCATACGATCAGGGATCATATCGTATGATTAGAAATCATATCATACGATCTCATATAGATTACTTGATCTTGCTAGGAGGGCATGAAAATCGAGGCAATCGGTTAGAGGCTCATTTTTACAAGTTGTTTGTCCTTAGTGTAAATTATAATGTCATTTTTAGGGTGTTACAATGGTATATTACTTTTTAAATATAAAAATAAACATTTCTTTTCATTTTCTCTTTTAAAAAGCAGAAACATAAGTGGAGGTTTGAACAAGACTTTACCACGAACCCTATGTATTTTTCCTTAACTTTACAGACATTGTACATAATCTCCCATATAATCTGTCAAATATCACATATACTCTATGGCATCCACCTGGATGTTGTGTGGCATCCCCCGAATGTTGTATGACATCCATGTGACCACATATCAAATTCCACAACTCATAGAAACCCTAGCTCTAGACTTCATGATTTTCATGCGATCAAATTTCCAAATACCTGTAGTAAAAATACAAAAAAAATGCAGATCAAAAACTCAATATTGACAAGGTAAATTAAAATGTAAAACCCTTTGGGGATCCCACTGTGATCACCATTTTGTAAAGCAAAAATGATCAACACCGATAAAAATAGTGAATCAAAGCAGATAACAATGTATGCATAAAATGAAAGATCTTATTTATTATAAAATTGGGAGCCTGGATCTCCACTTTATACATAGATATACCCCAAATCAGGGGTTACAATACAATATTTTCTTTGATACAGTTATTACAATAAGAGGGTTTAAAACCCTTATTCAAAATAATGTTGGTGTCTCTGGATCATCTTCACTCCAAACAAGTGTGAGTGGGCTTATGTATCCCTACTGGGCCACTCGAAGCTACAATAGCCATAACTAAAATTAACTCTTGTAACTTGTGCACAAACAAATCAGAATAAATTTAGTAACACCTACAGGGCCTCCATAGTGTGAGGCCTACTAAAACATCAAAGTTGAAAATACTAACCCTAGTTGAAATACTTTCTAGATGAAGTGCAAAAATATAAAAAAGTATAAGTAAAATAATTAAACCTAATACCTTGTTGAAATATCCCTGAGTTGCTATATCTACATTCCTAATGACTTGATCTGGTGATGTGTGAATTCCTGCTAGCATCTTAGGATTTGGTGACTACATACTAGTGAACAACTAACACCCTATAACATTATAAATGGTTTTGGATGTTCTATAATATTTCAAAACTACTCTAAAATATTTAAGGAATGCCCTAGCGTATTCAAGGGTTGTGGGGGGATGCTCTATAAAATCTAATTTGGTTTGTAGAGGTTTCAATGACATATATGGTGGATGTGGTAGTGGTAAGGAGGGAATGTGTTAGCAGAGTGCTTTCAAAATGATGGATGATGAATGCTTTCAAATGATGGATGATAAATTCTTTCAAATATTGACCTCTCAAAAATATTTCGACCTTCATTCATACAAGTGAATGATCTTTTATAATTTTCCCTTAAAATATGTTAGGGTTTAGATGACACCAACGGGTGGCCTAGATTAAAACATGATGAAGGGTTGTAATTGTGATTTGATAAGTGATATGGATCATGTTAAATGAATGGTCAAGATTAATACATGATGGGTGGTCTGATATTTATCCTTATATTATATCATATATATATATATTATATATAATATATAAATATACAAATATATAAATCAATAATGAATGGCTATGATTTGATGATGCGTAGATGAAAAGTGGCTAGGATTTGGTGTCTATAGTAATATTTGATGTGGTAGTAGTTGAGTTCTTGTCTTTTTTTGAGGGATAAATACTATGTTTCAAACCGATTGGAGTAGAAATTACTTTGTTGTATCTATTGGTATGGTAGAACATCTTGTGCCCATCCTTATAGGTAAACTGAAGAGGAAGGCTATAGTTTGGTCCTACTGTAATAACATATTACTGGAATAGAGACCTATAGTGACTTTCTTTTGTTGTTGTATCTCGACTATGGATTTCAAGTTAAATTATAATGGGTTGTAGATTTATCATGTGTAAAACACATTTTTTTACATTGTGTGACATGCACTCTAATAGATGGAGCATCTTAGTACTATGCACTTATGGATACGTTGATTTGTTATAAACTAAGGATTTGATATTTGTTAATACCTTTGTAATGTACCAAATTTTAGGTAGGTTCTTATTTCAAAGGAATCCCTTTTAATATCTATATTTTTGAATCTATGCTAGACAAAGGTAATCTTTAGGATAGATAATTTCTCTTTGAACTTACAACTGCTTCAATGTTCCTTAGAAGTATTTAATAAGTCATTCAGGTGTCACTCTTAAATCCTGAATAATTGTAGCTAAAGAGTGATTTTGCATAGAGATATTTATAGGTAATACATTTCTAGTGGTTTAATGGTGCATGTGAGTTGAAAATCCACTTAAATATTGCTTGATCAAAAGATAAGAATGTTGGGATAGATTAGCAAGTTGAAACAAGATTGTATGTTTTCTTATTATGTTGGATAAAGTCTTTGAAGACAAATGTGTACATATTTATCACGGTTACCTTCTAAGAGTAATGTTGCTATCTTTTTTTTCTGGGTATAATATCTTTTATTTGGAACTCATATATGTACAATCAAAATAGAAAACTCTTAGTCTTTGCAGTGAACGTTATCGAAAAAAATTGTTATGTAGAAATGATTTGATGCCAAATTAGAATCTCTCTATAAAATTTTTTACATACTTAATAAATGATTGCATGTTACAATGGTATGATTGACTTAGTCAATTTGCAAAAGGAAGATAATGTTTTTTGTGTAAGGAAAATTGGATGTAAGGCCTCCAATCAGGGGCACCAATCTCACTTATCATTAAGGGATAAGGGTTTATTTTAGTGTCATAGATATTATAGTTACTAAAATATAGCATGTATGAGTTGGATGTTTTAGTGGGGACATGATGTAAGTAATATCTCAGATCACATTGAAGGGCAATTACCGAATGTATTATAGTAGGAGTGTCGATCAATATTACAATGGAAATGAAACCATGGGAGTTCAACCTCTTATCTTGAATTCGAATGATAATTATGAATTGAATGATTAATTTATATGGATATTTGAGGATATAATATGTAATTAGTAAGAGTTTAAGACATTATGAAATGTCTTTATCCAATGTAATGGACCGATGCTTATTAAAATAATAAAGGAAAGAGTTTATGACTATTTTTTCCTTCGATTTTCCTAGGGTAAAATAGGTATGTCATGATTCTTGTGTGGATTTTACTGTGATGAAATTATACTTTAAATTAAGGATGTGATTATGATTCTTCAATCTATGAATGATTCATTAGGGAATTTTGTGTAATAAATAATGTTTTTGATTTCCATAATGTTAACTACAGATAATGATAATAATGTATGATGAATCTTGTTTTCAATGGATAAATAATTGCACCTTGGAATTTAAGGTCTAATAGAAAGAATACTAGAATTCCTTATAATATTCTAGTGCATGGGATTCATATATTATGAAACCTACTTTTTAGAGTATTCATTAGTTGTTTACTTTATTATCAAAAAATAATAAGTGTGCCTAGTAGTATGTGAATTGTAATAATATTATTTAATGGAATTGAAGGAATACTCTAACATTATAGAAAATCTAGAAGGAATAGTAAGACGTATTAAAAAATAAATTAAAAATAAAGGTTATATTGATTCCAAAACGAAGGAATTTTGGACCGAGGCCTTATTGGGATGTCTAGCTCAAATGGGTATGAGATGGATAGTCAATTCCCACATGCATATACCACTTGCATAGAAGGATTTATGTAGAGTGTAAACTTGGCATGCACCTTTCAAAAGAATGAAGGGAAGGTCAATGCTAGCTCAATGGATCCATGAGATGGATAGTTTTGACCTAATAATTAAAACACCTAGTGCTCTTACATAGCTATATTTATGTAATATGTAAGTATGGATGTCCCTCAAAGAATATCTAGATATGAAACTATTGTAGTGACATTAGTAGTTGATCCAGGGTATAGATTCTAGAACCTTTGATGTATATATAAAAAACAAATAGGATGCAAAAATTTGGGTCATGAAATTTTGTATAGGTTCATAGGAATGCAAGTTTCCTTGTGCAAGAATAGTTAAGTGTACAAGGATAGTGCACCAGGTAAATACTATACATATAAGGAAAGTGTATATATTAAAATTAGATCTTGAATGTCTAGTTAGGATAACTAGGAATAGAGTTGTTAGTAGGAGAAACAATTCAAGATGTAATTGTGAACTAATTCCTCCTATCTCTCTTGTGTGTGTCCAGGGACAATACCAAAAAAGAGAAGGATAGGGAGTGCTAACCCATTTATGAGATATACATGGTAAAGCAATGTAGAAGTTAGGAGCACCGATGTAGGTGCAAACAGTCCTAGTAATGAGATGGAAGACCTCTTTGCAACAATTTCCCTATTGAGGGAATAAATGGAAACATAGAAAAAACTATTGGAGGCTATAGTGAATCAATATTCATAAGCTATAAATCATAGAGTAGAAAAAGATAACGAGGCTCATAGAGATGCACAATATGCTAGAATTTGATTTGAGGTAAAATTGGGTAAGGACATGAAATACCTAAAATCCTCCAAGTCCAATGGGGAGGAATATGGAGATAAATCTAAAACTTGGTTTAAGGAGATAGATACTTTCTATTACATGAACTATTCCAATGGTACCCATACATCTTATGCCACTCTACACTTACAAGGAGTGGAATTGGATTGGTGGAAAATATTTAGTGGGGAACAAGGGATTGAGGTTGTAGTTGATTTGAAATGGGAGAACTTTGTGATAGATTTCAAAGAAATATTTCTCATCGAACATTTTTACACCAAGAAATTTGAGGAATTCACCAAACTTAGACAAGGGACTAGGACTATGGAGGTATATATAAAAAATTTGTTAAGCTGATGAAATATGTGCCCACATATAATTTGAAAATAAAAGTCTATAAATTTATTCTATGTGTAGACCCTAGAATAGGGCATGAGGTGAACATGTGAGAACCGAATACCCTTTAGAAGGTTTATCACCTAGTCAAAAAAATTGAAACTTATCTCAAGCCCTACTTCGACTATGAAGGGGCATCTGAGCTAGACAAAGAGGTACTAAGGAATAGAAATAGTGTAAGATTCATGAAATGGGAAAGTGAACAGACAAATAAGAGTTCCCCTATATAGGACAGAAGGTATGACAAGAAATAATAAAAGTTTAGGAAAAGGTTCAAAGGGAAAAACAAAAATCCTAAAAATCGTAACAATGGTGATAAAAAACCACCACCATAGGGTCAGACCAATCCTTCATTAGAAATAAATATAGAAGAAGGGTAGAAGCAAAAACATCATCCAGGACCCAAAGCAAGATGCTATGAATGTGGCAGTCTATAGTGTACCAACAAATATCCACTTAAAGTAGGATCAAGTTTGAAGGAAAATAATCTTCTTATAATGAATCAACACACAATATTTATGCAACAACAAGGAGTCAAAATCTGGAAGTACAAGCCACTCCACTACTAATAAAAGGTAAGATATTTGGTAGAAATGTTAGAATTTTGATTTATTGTGGTACCGCAAATAATTTTGTTTCCACTAGCTTAATCAAAATTATACTAAAAAGGCTAAGAATATTGGAACATGGGTAGAAGGTCAAGTATGGCTCAAGATAAACCTACTTTATAGAGTAGTGTTATCCTAGGACTGAAATCATCTCACCTAGTGGTACAAATATAGGTTACCTTTATGTATCATCGCTACATGCTTTTTATGTCCTAGGAATGGATTGGTTGGAGTTGCGTAAGGTTGTAATCAATTTTTAGGATATATAAATAGAATATTCAGAAGATGGTAGGAAAGCACAAAGGGTGTATAACCTACAAGGGGATTTTCAATCCCATATCCTCTCTGCAATGCAACTTAAGAAGGCAATAAAGAGGGGTGGAATAGTTTATGTAGTGAAGTTAAATGATATGGAAGTTGAAGAGAAGGAGGAGGTGTTTGAGAAACACCTAGTTCTTCAAGAGTTCAAAGATGTATTTCCATAGGATTTACCTATATTACCACCTAAACATGAATTTGATTTCACAATTGAACTTCAACATAAAAAAAGCCTAATCGTAAAGCTCCTTACATAATGAATCATATTGAGATGCAAGAGTTGAAAGTGTAGTTACAAGGGTTGCTAGAGAAGGGATTAATTAGACCAAGTGTGTCACCATGGGGTGCATCAATTTTTTTATCATGAAGAAGGATAGTTCTTTACACTTGTGCATATATTATAAGATGCTTAACAAGGCAACCATCAAGAATAGATATCCTCTACCTAGAATCAAATATCTCTTTGATCAGCTCAAGGATGCCATTATTTTCTCAAAGATTGATCTTAAATTAGGATACCACCAATTGAGAATCTGCAAAGAGGATACCCATAAGATAGCCTTCAAAACTCATTTAGACATTATGAGTTTACTATAATACCTTTTGGTATAACAAGTGCATTGACAACATTCATGAACTTAATGAATAACATTTTTAGGAATAATTTGGACTAATTTGTTATGGTGTTATTAAATTATATTTTGATATATTCTTGAAATAATTTAGAACATGACCAACACCTTAAGATTATTCTAGAGCTACTAAGGAAGAATTATTTGTACATGAATCTATGAAAGTGTGAATTTTATGTGTCAAGAGTGTAATATTTAGGACATATTGTATTAGCAAAAGGGATCATGATGGATCATAAGAAGATAGAAGCCATATTGAATTTGTTACCACCCATGAATATGATGGAAGTACAAAGTTTCATAGGTTTGACCAGATATTATATGCATTATTTAAAGTACTACACCAAGATAATCACTCTAATAACTAACCTTCAGAGGAAGGGAAAAAAGTTTAAGTGGATAGATAAATGTGAGGTAACTTTTGTTTTGCTAAAAAACTCACTATAGCCCCCATATTAAATATAGCATATCCTCAAGGTAAGTTTTCTATTTTTATAGATGCATCAATGGAAGTTTTGGGAGGAGTGCTCTCACAAGAGGAAGCAATGATAGCCTATGGCTAAAATGACATGATGTCAATTATGCAACCCATTATTTGGAATTGGTAGTAATAGTTTTTGCTCTCAAAATTTGATGACACTTCTTAGTAGGGAGACCCTTTGAGTTGAGGATAGACCATCAGAGTTTGAAGTACATATTTAATCAACCCTTGCTAAATTCCAAGCATATAAGGTGGATGAATTTTTTTGTTGAATATGATTTTGTCATTGAATACATCAAAGGGAAGGAAAATAAGGTTAATGATGCACTTAGTAGGAGAAGACACATAGATGTATTATCTCGTGTCCATGTAGAATTTATGGAAAAAGTTAAGGAAATGCAATAGCAAGATGTGTTTTGCAATCAAATCCAAGAAATAATGGAAAGAAAACCCAATGAAAGTAAGGATTTTAGCATCAAGGATGGTTTCTTGTGCTTTAAGGATAGGGTAGTAATTCTTGAGGTTTATGATTTAAATAAAATTATCATGAATGAAGCACATAGATCTCCATATTTTTCTCACCTAGGAGGGATAAAAATAAGAGAAAAAATGAAGAAAACCTTCTACTAGATAGGAATTAAGAGGGAAATAACTGAATTTGTCACCATTCAACCTTAGGCATGGCTCCATTCAAATATATATATGGTAGAAGATGTAAGACACCAATATCATGGGGTAATATAGAGGACTAAATTGTACTTGGACCAAAAATGGTCAAGGAAATGGAGCAACAATTAATAATGATCAAAGAAAGGATTAAAGAAGTTGCGGATCATAGAAAATGTTATGTCAATCTTAAAATATAACCAAGAGAGTATTTAGTAGATGATAGAGTATTACTGAGGGTGAGACAAAGGAATAGTTCTATAAAATCCACAAAACTAGATCCTCGTTTTATTGGACTCATTGAAATTACAAAATAGATTAGTCCTGTGGCATATCGACTTGCCTTACCACCTAGTCTATCTAAAATTTATGACACCTTTCACATTTCTTTGTTTAGAAAATATATAGCTAATCATGAGCATGTTTGGAAATTTTCTAATTTATAGATAAAATATCCAGAGGCTATAGATGTTCAACCAGTAAAGATATTTAAGTTCCATTCCAAATTGATGAGGAAAGGGACTCTAGAGCAATGCAAGGTCTAGTGGGACCACTACTCTGAGATGAATGCTACTTGGGAGAATGTGGTGGATATGCATTCACTTTTCATTTTTTTCTAAAAATGCTATGTAATTGTCTTTTTATGATTTAACTATTAAATCACAAAGTATTGTGTTAAGCCTAAGAGGGGTAGGATGTCATGACCCTCCCTTGGAAAACCTTTGATTTGATAGATTATGGTCTAATATATGTTATGATGTGATGGTTGGTTGATTTGTAATGATTTATTTTATGTAGGACATATAATTCATGAAAAATATAATGCTTTTATTAGTAGGATAATGGACTATTTCATATCTATACTATGTAATAACATATTTTTCAAGAAAAACAATATGATATAACTTGTTATAGAAATGATAAAATAGCTCATGATAAGGTTTTTCTAAAAATATTATTGGTGATGTTTATAGAAATGGATAAATTATAACTTTATTTTGTTGTAAGATATCCACAATTGATTTTTTATCTAACAAGATTTTTGCTAACCTTCCAAGCATGTTTCAACTTTGGATGTAGCTGGAAAAATGGCTTACTTTGTGTTATCACTACAAAGGGGTAATGCCAATTGTATGTATTTGTAAGTTTAACGAAGTGCTATTATGTGAAAATAATATTTTGTTATTTTATATCAGGAGCATTTTCCTTATATGAGGGACTAAACCAAAATGGATTTTATGGTTATGAGTTTGAAGTTATTGTAAATGGTTGAACTCCATTATTTCTCTATTGCATCAAATATTTTTAGCAAATTATGGCTAGTAAGGTGGAGCGAGAGGTTAGGAGAAGAGGAAGTGTAGATAAAAAAAATATGGAAAAAAGGTGGTTGGATTGGACATATGGAAAGGAGGAAAAGAGGACTAGAAAGGAGAGAGGGGATGGTGGGATCAAGGGAGGAAAATATCAGATGAACCAAACACATGCTATGAAAAATTGACTAAGTTCATTGAAAATAGACCATAGAATTCATGTAGATTTATGTTTAAACTATTGCTTTGATTTGTAATATTTGATGTGGTTAGTTGAGTTCTTATATTTTTTGAAAGGATCAATACTCTGTTTCAAACTGCCTAGAGTAGAAATTACTTTGATATGTACGTTGGTATGGTATAACATCATGTACCTATCCTTATAGGTAAACTAAAGAGGAAGGCTATAGTTTGGTCATGTTGCATTAACATGTCACTAGAATAGATATCCGTAGTGACTTTATTTTTTTTTTCGAACGTCGACTGTGGATTTGGGTTAAATTAGAATGGGTTGTAGATTTATCATGTGTAAAACCAACTTTTTACTCTATGTGACTTGCACTCTAATAGATGGAGCATATTAGTACTATGAGCTTATGGATATGATTTGTTATAGACTAAGGATTTGATATTTGTTAATACCTTTGTAATGTACCAAATTTTAGGTAGGTGCTTGTTTGAAAGGAATCCTTTTTAACATATGTAGTTGTGAATATATGTTGAACAGATGTGATATTTAGGAAAGATAATTTCCCTTTGAACTTACAACCACTTCAACATTCCTATAGAAGTCTTTAACAAGTCAATCAAGTGTCACTCTTAAATGCTCAAAAAGTTATAGCTAAACTGAAGAGTAATGTTGTATAGACACATTTGTAGGGAAAAAATTCCTAGTGGTTTAAGGGTGGATGTAAGTTGAAAATCCACTTAAATATTGTTTGATCGAAAGAGAAGAATGTTGGTAGAGATTAGCAAACTGAAACAATATTGTATATTTTTTTATTATTCTAGATGAAGTCTTTGAATATGAATGTGTACATATTTGTCATGTTTACCTTCTAAGATTAATGTTGTTACCTTTATTGTTTGGGTTTAATATCTTTGACTGTGGAGCTCATATATGTATAGTTGAAAAGGAAAACTCTTAGTCTTTATAGTGAACGTTCTAGAGACAAGTTATGTAGAAATTATTTGATTCCAGATTAGAATCTCTCTACCGAAGTTTTTACATACTTAATAAATGATTGCATGTTACAATAGTATGATTGACTTAGTATATTTTCAAAAGGAATAAAATGTTGTGTAAGGAAAAGTGGTAAGACCTCCAACTAGGTGCATCAATTTCACTTATCATTAAGGGATAAGGGTTTATTTTAGTGTCATAGATATTATAGTTACTAAAATATAGCATGTATGAGTTTGGATGTTTTAGTGGGGACATGATGTAAGTAATATCTTGATCTCATTAAAGGGTGATTGTCGAATGTATTACAATAGGAGTGTCGATCGATATTACAATGGAAATGAAATCATAGGAGTTCAACCTCTTGTCTTGAATTCAAATGATAATTATGAATTGAATGATTAATTCATAATATGGATATTGGAGGATGTGATTTCCTTAGTAATATTTTAAGACATTATGAAATATCCTTATCCAATGTAATGGACTGATGCTTATTGAAATAATAAAGGAAAGAGTTTATGGTTGGGTTTTTACCTTCGGGTTTTCCAGGGTAAATAAGGTGTGGTATGATTCTTGTGAGGATTTTATTGTGATGAAATTATGCTTTAAATTAAGGATGTGGTTATGATTCTTCAATCTATGAATGATTCATTATGGAATGTTGTGTAATAAATAATGCTTTTGATTTCCAACATGTTACCTATGGATAATGATAATCTTGTATGATGCATCTTGTTTTCAATTGAGGAATCATTGCACCTTGGAATTAAAGGATTAATAGAAATAATAATGGAATTATATATAATATTCTAGTGCATGGGCTTAAAATGTTATGAATCCTACTTTTTAGAGTATTCATTAGTTGCTTACTTTTATTATCGAAAAATAATAAGCGTGCCTAGTAGTATGTGGATCATAATAATATTATTATTGGAATTGAAGGAATACTCTAACATTATAGAAGATTGGGAAGGAATAGTAAGACCTAATAAAACTAAATTAAAAAGAATGGTTAGATTGATTCCACAATGAAGGAATTTGGGGAATGAGGCCTTATTGGGATGTCTAGCTCAAATGGGTATGAGATGGATAGTTAATTCTCACACGCATATACCACCTGCATAGAAGGATTTATGTAGAGTGTAAACTTGGCATGCACCTTTTGAAAGAATGAAGGGAAGGTCAATGCTAGCTCAATGGATCCATGAGATGGATAGTTTTGACCTACTAAGTAAAACACCTAGTGCTCTTACATAGTTGTATTTATGTAAGGTGTAAGGATGGGTGTACCTCAAAGAAGAACTAGATATGAAACTATTGTAGTGACATTAGTAGTTGCTCTAGCACATATATTTTAGAACCTTTGATGTATATATATATATATATATATATATATATATATATATATATATATATATATATATATATATATATATATATATATATATGATGAGAAAAAATGGGTTGTGACAACAAAGCCCTATTGTTTTTGAATTTGTGCAGTGGATATTGCAAAGATTAAGCGAAGGGATTTTATTTCCTAAAGTTTTAAAAGGGCATATTTTATATTTTTGGACACCTAACTCCAAATTTAAATTTTATTTTAAAAGAAAAGGAGTTATAAGGTTGCCATATGATTATTGAAGTTTTTATTTAGTGAATATGAGTTGCAAGGCAAATAATTATTTGAATTTTAACAATTGAAATTAAATTGGAGAGATAAATATTGATTAATTAAATTTGACATTTGATTGATTGACGCAAAATTTGATTGATTGATTTTACGAATTGAAATTTGAAAATTTGATGTTTATTGAAAAATGTTTTTTGGGGAGTAATAAGAAGTTTATAAATTTAAAATTTAAATGATTTTGGTACTCCAACTAGGGTTTCTTGTAGATGCTTTGCTAGGGTTTTTTCGGTGCATGTTGTTGTTGCCTATTTACTCTTCAATCAGTTTCCATACGACTAGTGCCATTATAGGATCTAAATGCAATTAATGTGCCATTGTATGTAATAAATCTACCTCAAGGGGGGCTTCATCCATTTTTATGACCACCTCTTAGGTCATTATTTTATTGTTTAGTGAAGTTGCAACTATAGAGAGTCATGTCACCAATAAAATAACCTAGGAAGTTTATCCTAAAGGTAATTCCTCTATGTCAAACATAGTCCTACCCATGCAAGATTTTGATAAAGCCTATAACTGGTTTGAGAGTCACACCCTCATTGGGTACTTTTAGGAAAGGATTTTGAGTGACTCACTAGTCCATCAATGGATTCAACAAGTTTGGCATCTATATGGTATAAAATTTGACCACATTCAAAACCTTAAACTAGTTTTTTTCAATTTTTGGTTTACCATACCACAACATGTCATTATGGTTATGAGCAAAGGTCCTTGGTATTTTAGAAATACCCTTTTAATTATTTAGCCCTGGCACCATAATTTTATGGTTTCAGCCAATGTTTCCCTTTGTGTACTCATATATGTAGAATTATTAGGTCTCCCTTTGCCCATTTTGGCTATTCCTACCACAAGTTTTCATTCCCATTGGCAATTTTTTGTGCATGAAGCCACAAACATTCTATGTCATGCAACTATACAAATGTATTTATGTTGAAATTGATCTCTTAAAGGAACTCAAGGATTTTATTGATATTTACGTTGGTGAGACCCATTTCCAACAATAGGTGATTTATATCAATCTCCATAACACTTATCACTATTTTTAGTCTATAACTCATAAGAAAAAACATTGCCCTGCTATGGAGGGATAATTAAAAATTGATCTCAACTAGAGGTATCAATACCTTCAATCATAGTTTAATCTACCCCTCCCACTAATGTAGGGGAGGAATGGATTTCTATCACCGATAAGAATGGTAAAGTAAAATAACTACAACCTTCTATAGTAGTTGGTACAAAGGAGTCCCAATCAAGCTCTTAGCCAAGGAGCTCTCATGGAGCCACTACATAAGGAACTTTTATTTCTCCTCTTGTAGGTATCTCTAGTGGTAACCCAATTCTTCAAGGCTCCTATATGGTTAAACCATTGACTATGTCATAGTTTATCCTCTTAAGCAAATGCCATGTATTTCCACCTAGTACACCTAATGAAGATCTATCACAGAACCTTGATTTCTCTCATAGTATATCTAGGGAATCTATGGGCATCCCTCTAGATAAGTGATCACAATAATTGTTTTGATGAAAATAATAATAAGTTTATCATGAAAACCTTTGGTTATTTGGTGGATTTTGAGGACTCTGAGGACATTGAAGAAAATATATCCTCGATCATGTTTCATGAAGTGTATGCCTTTTAATATCATGGGTTTGAACACCCTATGGACAAGTACATTATGAGTCAAGGTCTGGATGACTTTAGGGTCATATTTGGTAGTATTGATATTATGTTCCTTTAGGATGTTAAAGTCACTAACTTCATTTTATCAAGTATTTGCTCCTTTATCTAGCCCTAGGGACACACCTTCATCCTATGCATGACATAGTTAAATAATGGGTAATCATATTTCTTTTAGAATGCTATAATTTTACATTGATATCTTAGGGATGTGATCCTTCCAATAATGTCAACCAAGTTATGATGGAGTTTGATGCCCATATTATTGGTGTGCTTAACACCTAAGTTCCTAACAATTCCAATGATACTTTGTGCAATTTTGTGATGGAAGATGCTCTCTCTTCCCCCTAATATATGGTTTCTCTATGGGGAATTCAATATGATTGAATTCCCACATGTAAATGTGAGTCTTATTCCTATGAGGTGGGTTACTAGGGAAAAATAAGAATGACTTTTCATGAAAAAAAATTGGGATCTCTGACCCTAATAGTTGCTTCTTACCCTTTTCATTCCCTACTAAGACTTGGTTCATGTGGTCTAACAATCAACAAGGTGAGAGTTATGTTCTAAAATTATTGAATAGAGTCATACTCTTAGATTTTGATATTTTATCCTTTAATAAATCCTCATATTCTTATCTCTTTGTCTCTATCCACCCTAAGGTTTGCTTGTTTGACCATTCTCCCATTTTCTTTTCCATACTAGTTTCTTTCATTCCCCTCCTATTTCTAAATTGCAATTCTACCTTAATGTGTCTATTCTACACCACCCCATGTTGAGGTCCTATGTCATCATAGTTTGGAACCTGATACCTAGACCAAAAGGACCCTTAAGCTAAATTGATTGGAGGAACTACTATCTAGTGCACTACTAGCTTCCTATACCAACTTGGACATAAGATTGCTAAGCTTTGTTGTTGCTAGAATGTTACTCTCAAGTGGGAGTTAGAGCAGCCTCAACTAAGCTTTAGTATAATCCTTTCAATAAGGAGCTTTAGAGGCACCTTACAATGGTTAAAATACAACTTCTGATGTTGAAGCACTATGATGCTAGTGGGACACATATCAAGGTAAGGTTGCATTGGCTCAAAATGGGAGACAGTGTGACCAAGGAGTTATTTCAACATTTGCATCCTTGTAATCAATTAATGGGAATTAAAGCCCATAACACTAAGGGAGAGAATTTTTTAGAGATTTCTAGTATTCTCTCTACTTTTTAAGAGCACTACTAGACCATATTTATAGCTCAAGCCTACTCTCCTCAATGTGACAGGTTCTTAACACCTATCGTTTTATTGTCTTGAAGTAGTTTTCTATGTCTGAAAGAGTTGTCTATGAAAAGGCCCTCTCTTTATATGATCTAGAGGAATTTCTTTCTCAAATGGTCAAAAATAAATTTCCTAGTCTAGATGGCTTCCTTAATGATTTCTACAAGTCCCTTTAGGAAACTATTAGGCTTGATATTCTCAAATTCTATTAATGATTATTAAATTCATCATCAATTGGAGGCCTATTACTCTCCTTCGTCTTTCCTATAGGATCATTTCCAAAGCCTTGGTTTTATGCATCCACCATCTCCTTCCTATTATCATGCACTCAGAGCAAACTAGCTTCATTCAGGGTAAGTTCATCCTTAACAATATGATTATTGTCTAAGAAGACATGGAGTGGGCTCGCAATTCCAACAAAAAATTCCTGTTCATAAAAATTAACTTTGAGAAAGTCTATGATAGGATCAATTGGTCATTCATTCTAGCCATGCTTAAAGCTCTTTATTTTGAGCCCTCTTTCATTAGTTCTATGTAGATGTTGTTCATTGAGGCTTTGGCTATTTTATTCCTTAATAGACACAAGTCCTTAGCCATTGGGATCTTATGATCCATTAAAAAAGGTTACTTGTTGGTACCATCCTTGTATGTACTAACCATTGAGGGGTTGGGCTATTTACTATCTCACCACACTTATCAGGGTTCTATTCAAGAAATATCTCTCCTCGAAGGTGAGATAGTTGATAAATGATTATTTTGCTAATGTTTATTTCCTCACACTTATTGAGGAAGAAGGTGCCATTTAGTAGGCACTTGCCTACTTGGACACTTTTTTCTGACTTCTATATCCTCCATTCAATGGATAAATACTTAATTTTATAGGTAATCTCCCAATTCGATGTCCCACTGGCTTAGTCAATATCAATGTAAGATCATATAGAAGGGGGATATATTTTATTTTTTAAGTATTCCTTTTGAATTTAATAGTTCAATGTCAACGTTATAGAAGTATGTCATTAATAGGGTGGAACAAAAACTTACATTCCGGTCCACCAAGAAGATCTTCCTTGTTGGTAAATTCTAAATTTGCTAAAAAGTCCTTATGACCAGCCATGTCTATTATTATTCTTGTTGGGTCCCATCCAAAAACTATTTTAAAATTTTTGATAGGCTTCTATAGAAATTTGTATGGTTCTCTTCTAGTAATGGTTCAATATCCCATTGTGGTTTTTGGGAGTATTCTTGTCTTCCTATAAGCCATGGTGGGCTTGGTATTATTAATACCTAGTTTCAAGGTTGGGTCCTCTATGTTAAGTGAATTATCAAATCCCTCACAGGAAGTATGGTCTAGAATATTCTCATCCAACACTATATAAATAAAGATTCTCCTTTTGGCCATAAGATATGGAGGGACATGGGTTTCCCTTCCTTCCTTGTTGCTCCTATGTCTATCAAATTTTTGGGATTCTTCATCATTAGGAGCATTTAGAAAGCCTAGGAGAGTGTTAAATCTTGGCTAATATTGCATGGCCAAAGCTTCTGGCATGGCTTTTCCATAAATTAGATGAATTTTTGGTGGTCACTTGTCATCACCTACCAAGGTTCCCCACTTGCATAGATTCTTTGGGTTTATATGCTTAGATTATTTTGCAAAGGTGTGTAGTGCATCATTAATTTATTTTCTTGCCCTACCATGGATTAGGTTCCTTAGGATGACTTTAGAGCCAAATTTGGGATCATTCACTCTAATAAGGATAATTTTAAGGTCATGAAGGCTACTCTCCTTCACTCAATGTTACATAATTTTTTTGTGCTTTTATAGCGACCTTAGTGGAAGGATTGGATGTGGTATCCAAACACTTTGTTAAAAAATTACAATCCCTGATTGCGATATCGATGGCTATCTCCTTACCTCCCCATGATTGATAAGCTTAATCAATGATTGGATGTCTCCTCCCCTTGACCTATTTGGATGCCCAAGTTCCTGACTACTTGGAATCCTTTCTTGGAGCCCAAACTTTCTTATTTTTCCTAAAGTCTTCTCCACCAAGGGCTTCTTGTTGGGAAGCATATTTGACATTTAGGCATGCCAACCCTTCTTTCCCTTTTGATCTTCAATTTGAAGACTTTGTCCATCTTTGTGGGTTTGTGCTCATGCTCATTCCTTTTGGGAGTGGAATTTTTACCTTTTTAGGCCCTATTCCTACACTACGTTTGAGTGGAAGCATATCATTTTAGGAAATCCCCTACCATTTTTAGTTATTTTATTTTAAGTGTGGCACTTATTTAGTATAGTCACCATGTTTAGCATATGAAATCCAGAAATAATTGTATCTTTGGTAAGTGTTCCTCCTCTTTACACATATTTGCTTTCGAGAAGTGTAATCAAGGGGGTATGTTAGACTATAGTTTCAATAGTACATTAAAAATTAATTACTATATAGTCTCATCTATATTAGGTTAAACTAGAATTTAGGAGGTTTCTAGTTACAACTATTTTTTTTTTAATCTCATTACTTTAACAACTTCTACAGGATTCTTTATCTAAAATATTCTCATTTAAGAAAAAATATATGTAGTTACAAATCTATGTTGATTGATGTATGTGATTAATAAGTATCCTATGTTATACTAGTTTACCAATAATTTTTGTCTCATAAAGAAATGAATAAGGAGTTTTAGGCATTTTTTTGATAGAATGAAACCTTATTTATCAAGTTGGAAAGATAAGTTCTTAACCATAGCATGAAGGCTACAACCCATAAAGACTCGTTGTAATCCATCTCTATTATGTTATGTCACTTTTATGATTGCCAATATGTATAGCATCAAAATTAATAAAATTCAAAGACTTTCTTTGAAAAATATGTGACAAAAAATTAGGTCTCCTCTTTATAATTGCAAAAGGGATTTTAAAGGAAATAATATTTAAAGGGTGAGCTTACATAATTGTAGAAGAATTGTAGACTAATGAATTTAAGCTTGGGGACAAAACTTGGGTGGAAATTATTCAAATATCAAGGAAATAAATGGGCAAAAATATTACTTCAAAAATATATAGGTTTTCTTAATACAATGAAATTATTTGAGAAAATAATACTATCCAAAGTATCACCAACATGGAATTTCATAATAAATAGTTTGGAATTTACCAAGAAACATATTTGATAATCAGTTAGGGGAAGTATGCAATTTTTTTATCTAATGTTTGGTTGAAGACTTATCTCCTTATGTTTTATTCAAAATGGAAACCATTGGTTCAGGGATGTCTAGCTTGTAAAGATCAGAGATTTCTATTAGTAACCTAGTTGAAGAAGAAGAACTAAAAATAAATGCATATGCTTATTTCTATTAGTTATTTTACTGCAAGGTTCCTAACAATCAATAAGGGGAAGTACGCAAATTTTTATTTGGATCCTTGATTGAAGCCTTATCCTCTTATCTCTGACTCAAAATGGTAAACATTGGCTTAGGCATGCCTAGCTTGTAAATGTCCAAAAGTCAAAGACTATATTAATATGAGCAACAACTCCAAATCATGAATTTCTATTAGTAATATGGTTAAAGGAGAGGAACTCAAAAAAATTGCACGTAAACATCAAAAGATGCTTTAAAAGTTTTATTTATCTATTTTTACATAAAAGGATGAGTTGGTTTGCAATCTATCAAAATATGGTGGATACTTGATCAAGTTGGGATACAAGTATTTAGAGTAATCAAAATTTTCTAATCCCAAAAATTTACGTTAATATTTAGTCACTAGAGGCTCTCCCTAAGGTCTCAAAATTCCTTTAGTTCATAGTTCAAAGTAAGATTCTTATAGAAGAGAGTCTACAAAGAAGAGGATCTCATAGATCTTTCAAATGTGTTATGTGTGAGAAGGATTTAAAAAATATATTATTTACTTCATTGTCCCTTTGCTCACACTATTTAGGGTAACTCTTTAAAAAATATGAGAATATATTAGGTAGCTTCATTAATATATTTACTTCTTCATTGTCCTCTGCTCACACCATTTAGGGTTACCTTTTAAAAATATGAGAATATATTGATAGCATTAACATTGAAATAGTTGATGAAATGTTGGATTAATTATTTCAAAGCGAAAGCATTATGTATTATTTGGAGGATTGGTCTTATCATTTTATTTTAGAATCAATGGCTTGAAAGAAATAACATAATTTTGAAAAATAAATCTCAAACTCAAGTCTAAATTTAGAACTATATTATTGCCTCTCTTGTTGAATGTTTATAGATATGGTGTTCATCATGGAAAAGGAGATGCTAGCCACAATTTGAATATACATGGAAAAATCATAAGTAACAATGGCATTAAAACAAAGGATCTACTTCGATCTATGGTATAATAAATATGTGTGAAAATTGGGTTTATCAAAATTAATTTTGATGATACTTCCAAAAAAATTGAAAAAAAAAAATCAATGAAGATGATGTTTTATGAAATAATTATTATAATTACAATAAAATACATATCTAAAAAAAAATAAAATCTTTATTATTTAATACAAAAATTAATTTTAATTTTTAAATAAAATTTAAAATGAAAAATCAATCCTTTTACAATAAATTAATTAATTAGAAGTTTTTATCATTGTTTATTAATAGTAAATCACATAATTAATTTTGTTTAAAAGTTAAAATAATCACCTGAATTTTGGGGTTTTAAGTTTTTTTTTCCTTATTTTTTATTTTTTATGATAATAGAAATCTAATGACATATTCTGTATTTAAAATTTGTTTTACACCAAATTGAAATTATGATAAATTTTGTAATAAATTATGTTAAAATTTGATTTCTTATAATTCTTATTATTTCTGAGGGAACATAAAGCTTATGGAATTGCTATTATCTGGTTGTGTAAGCCTTTCATTATTACAAACCTACTCACTTGCAATCTCTTTCTCCATTCTATTTTCTACAATTCTTTTAAATTATGCCTCTTCTGCTAATAAATTAAATGCTTCTTTTCCCATTCGGGTCCCCTGTCAGCTACAGCAGAGTCGGATCGTTCTCCAATCCCCATGTGACCCAACATCATCCACTCCTGCGTTAGCACTTCCCCTCCACCCGTCATCCGCTCTCCATGCACTTCCCCTTTGAAATAGAACCCGCAATACACAAACAGCGTCTGCCAGAATCCCTCTATTATGGCCCACCGCTCCCTTTTGTCCCACCACTGGAGTTCGCATGCTACTTCTGCTGCTGAAATAGCGACAGTGCTTTTGCCTTGCCATTCTGTCAACAACATTCGACAGAATTCTTCTTCCATAGCATTTTTCTTCCTTTTGTTTACAAGCCCGGAAATCTCGGAGTAAAGCTCTTCGTATTTCATCTTTGCAATGACCGGGTGGACGGGCAACATCTCCGGCCATGACACCATCAAATAACCAAAGTACCGACACAACATTCTACTCGTATCAGTCATCGATAGTGGCACATCATCATTTATGCTTCCCACATCATCAAGTCTATCCCAGATTGTGGTGGCTACATGCCACGCTAGAATCTGAACCTCCATCGACTCCCCACTTAAATCGATGTCTTTATGCAGCCCATCATAAATTTCCTGTTGATTTTCCCTACAATAATTAAATATTCCCAAAATACCGGCCTTGGTAGAATGGTCAATAGGCGTGGCTTTGATGTAGCAGGGCACAATTGCATTCATGTACAACCACCGCATCATAAATTCTGGAAGATGCAAAATTTCACGGACCTTCCGTACAAGCGGAGAAGTACGCAGGCACGTCTCCACCACGCTGTGTTGCTGAATCCACCCTTTTTCATCTTTGTCTTCCAACACCTTCCGAACCTTCCCGAGCACAACCATGACTCTCTTCATCAGCTTGGCCGTATACCGCTCCGTACGTCGTGGTCGATGGAAACGGCGGATATACGAAGAGATGAGCCACACCATGGCCCAGTCGGAGAGCATAATCCTGCACAGCTGAAACACCTCCAGTGCCACCGCCACCGACATCACAATGTACGTCACCATCTCCTGCCCGCCATCACCATCTTTCTCTTCGCCTTTCGCTGGCAGTCTGTTGAATATCAGAAAGCAAGCGACCGCCAGAAGACACGTGTTGCCCACGCGCATTACTGTCCCCCATTTGCTGAAGGCCGTCCCCCTCGATTTACAAAACAAATAATCATAAATAAACCTCATCTCCCTATTTAACATTTTTATGAACATGCCTTCATCATCCGTTCTAATACCCCAAAAAAAAAGTCGTCTGTTCTAATTCGACCCTCTTCTGGGAGAGACAGTCTTGCGAGTCTCGGCGTATACATTTTGAATAATGCATACGACGCGCAGAGGATGTAGTTCTCTGTAACCTCTCCGCCCTCGTACTCCTTCACGTCTTCAAGGGTCACTACCCCTATTTCCCGCAACTTATCTTTAGACCATTCATATTTCTCTTCTTCACTCACAAACTCATCATAAAACTCTTCGTATCCCATAATCTCATCATAAAATTCTTCGTATCCCGTAACTATATAATTCCATTCATCCCTATCTTCGCTTCCTATCTGATGCTGCATATATTTGTGGATAGGGAGAGCATAACTTACAATTTCGGAGGAACTAGCAAGCCACAACGCCACGGTTCTCTCCGCATACTTGCATGACCCCGCAATGAAGACAAGAACCGCAGCAGCCAACAGGTACCACTCTCCTTCTTCCGCAGCTTCCAATGCAGACGTGTAAATCACATATGCGGCCACACAAACATGGTAGGACATAGTCACTGCATGTCTGGGCCAGAGTTCGTTATCTGCCAAGGAATAGGCAGTAATGGAGTCCGGCCCTCCCAGATGCATGAGCAACACAGGAGCCCATACAGCATAAAATATCCCCATGCCAGTGCTCCGGTCCGAGTGCACCATAAGACCCAGAGCATACATGGCCACGGCATCAGCGGAGATATAGGCTAACCAGCCCACTGACGCCAAGATTCGACTGACGCAGCGGTGTCTGACTGCCCCCACAAAAATGAGCATAATCTGCAAGACCATACTAATTAAGACAAGACACTTCAGCCACTTATCCTCGGAAAATTGCAGCAACAAATTAGGATCAACAAAGGACGCTTTCAGGCCACTACTTATTCCCTCCATACTTGTTAAAAATCAAAGGGGCGCACAGACAAAACAAAGAAGAGCACTATGCAAGACAAAGCGCACCCTCACAACGCCTGCACTAGACCAAAACCCAAAGCACGGAATAGCCTGTGTTCGGTCTTCAAATTTATAGATGACAGGAAGCTTCTACAACATTGAAGTGTTAGGAATTTCATTCCAATCCCCATGGGGCAGCAATTCCATGGAATCCAATTCAAAGGAAGGTTCACAGTCGAAGCAAAGGATCGAAAGATGCCGAGATTGTGGATTGTCCTGCAATTCACATGAGCTGAAGTGAACAAATTCGATCCTGCACTAAAGTAGGAGCCAAAGGAAGACCAAATGCCCCCCATTAAGCAGAACGAGATCGTGACATATTCTCAGGTGCCAAAGGGTGAGAAAAATGCTCCCTTCAAATCAAATCAAAGGGCAAATGCAGAGACTACAACTTGTAGATGCCACTTCAATTCTTTTGGAAGATTCCAAGAGAATAATAGACTTCATGAATTAAAGTGTTGTGCCCTTGAACCACAGTAAGACCAAACGCCCCACATTGGAAAAGAGAGATCGAGACATATTCTCCAATGTCCAAGGGTCACCGAATAACACATCTCGGACCCAAAACAAAGCGAAAAATGCTCCCCTCAAATCAAAGGGAAAATGCAGAGACTACAACTTGATAGATGCAATTTCAATCTCAGGGAAGATTTGAATAGAATAATAGACTTGATGAATTAAAGTATTGTGCCCTTGAGCGTGTGGTTGAATACTGCTGCATTCCCATCACATATCGACATCGTCTTGTACCATGGAATTAGCCGTGGTTATGTTTGTGTGAACTCTTGAGTACATTTATTTTTTTCATGTTTGGGGACAGTTATGTTCAACAGAAATAGACAAACTTACAATCAAAGTTAACGAATGTGCAGGTAAATTTGCACTCTCTTTTACAAACAATGACTAAAATTGATATCGATTAAATAAACAAGAATGAAGAAAATAGGTAGCAGGGTGAAAGGCTAGACGCAAAGAACCCACCTGTTTATTTTTCAAATCGCTATGCCTCGCTATGCCTCCTTTGGATTCTTTCCTTTCGGTGGAAAAGGAAAACCGACAAAGATAAAGGAACTAGTGTAATTAAAGCTGGAGGGAAGCATCATGCATATGGTACTGTTTATTTTTTCCTTCTTTCAGTGGTTAATAAGTGATTTTTTTGATTTTAAAAAAATTAAATTAATATAATATTTTCTTGATATATATATTTTTTGATTTAGTTAGTGCGAGAAATTCTTATGATTAAGGTAGAGGGTTGACCCCTTCTAAAACCTAAAGCTATGGTTCCCTCACCCCTTCTAAAACCTAGAGCTATGCTTATAAATGAGTAATTTAACATACAACCACCACACCCACCTCTTACACACTCGGGGATTGTTAAAAAATAATCTTAATTTTAAAATGAGACCAACAACAAGGGTGTTTTTTTTTTAAAGTTATGTAATCAGTTTTAAGTTAGGGGTTAAGTTGATTATTTAATTTGATTTTTTTTTTTACATTAAAATGTGATGTAAGGCCTCGTAAGGGGGCAGAGGTTCAAGGTTCAAATTTTGGGTTTCGTCACACTCAATGCTTGTCTCTTTTATGGTGTTTTCAATGACATAAAATATTTAAAATAATTGTGGCATTGTGGTTATAGGGGTGGAGTGTGCAAAAATATGTGTGATGGTTTCTGGGGTGGACAACACAGATTACTGTGACGGCCATAAAAGTCGGACAACCTATACGAATTTGTGGCAACTACCAATTCCACCATGTAAATTAAAAAATAAAATAAATAAAAATAAAATTAAAAAAATAATGTAAGGAAGATAGCACTCATCTAAGTTTTAAATGGGTATATTTTAAATAAGTTTATATAAAAGTTTTAGAATACATAAGACGAAAAATAAATAAAATATACAAGTTTAGTGATCACATGCTTTTTATTTTATATTTAATTTAAAAAAAAAATAAAAAATTAAAATAAAATAAATAAATTATAATAAAAAAAATTCAGGGCTTGGGGTTGATATGTTCAATTATTTTTTATTTTAACCTATAAATTTTTTTATGTTATGTAAATGTAAAAGTAAAATGTAAATGTAAAAGTAAAATAATAAGTAAACTATGATAAAATTTGTTTAAAAGTTTGAGACAAGTGATTAGAAGTGTGAAGTTTTATAAACTAAAATTCAAATTTTATTAATAAACTTTAATATTTATAAAATAATATGAGTTTAATTTGATCAAATACTTTAATTTTTTAAGATAATATCAATTTTATATTTTTTAAATTATATATACAACTTAAGTAGCCTAATGATGGAGACTTTGGAACATTGAATAGAGGTCTAAGGTTCAAATCCTACAAGAAGTAGAGTTCTTATGGTTCTACACTATATTTTAATAAGTAGAATATGGTTGGATAGCCATATATTGGGTAAAAAAAGGGTTGTATCATACTTTCAATTATGTTTTTTGAAAAGTAATAAGAAAAAAATAAAATAATATAACATTTTTATTTTTATTTTTTACTTTGGATTAACAATAATGAGGTAGAATAACAACCCAGTGGTTTGAACCTTGCACTAGTCAATTACTAAAAATAGTGTGGTTATGACCAACTCTCCTATGCAACCAAAAAAAAGACATTGTATTAATTAAAACTAAGCAAAAAGGTTACATCACTACCCCTTATAAGCAAACACGGTTTTCATATATATTTTTATAAAGGATTAGCTACAATGTTATAATTTTAAAAAATTATTATAAAAAAAAAATATTATTAATTTCTTTTAAGTCATGAGGTACATAATCAATTTTAGCAGCATCAAGATGTAAGATACTATATAGTTATTCCCTTATTTGATATGTCCACCATCTGGGAAGGTTTCCATCACAAATTAGATTTCATCAATCCAAGGCCAAGTTTACCATAGCATCTACTACCTTGTTTTGCTCAGAAGGGATATGAAACAAAATTATGTCCTAAATTTGATCTAAAGGTTACAAATAGTTTTTGTTACCCTCTATAAATGCTAGTCCTAAAAAGGGGTCTTAGTTATTTTTTTTAGTCGATTAATGAGCATTTGGAAGTCCAACTCTACCTATATAAAAATCCAACCAACCTTAGCAACCTCTTGAAGACCCCAAAGGATAACATAATATTCTACTAAATTATTAGGCATGACACCAAATTTTTCACAAATATGAAGATAGGATTATCGTCTAAAAATATTTCTATAGACACCCAAAATTACCTAATTTTTTGACCACTTAAACCCATATCCCAATACACTCACAAAAGCCACCAAATTACCTCAAAACCATCATCAATTCCCTAATTTCATCTAAATTTATCCAAATCCCTAGTTTTTGTTGGATATTTTGAGTCCTCTACGTCAAAGTTGTCATTGATATCACCTGATAGAATTATCACTCTTATCAAAGGATTCGGAAAGAAATAAAGTCATTCAAGGTTGTCACAGTCATCCAGGAAAAAGCTTCATCAGTGCAAAAGTGAAAGGAAAAAGGTTCCATAATATTTTAATATTATTGGGAGCACAGGGTTAAGCGATTTTTCCATAAAAACCCATGATGGGTTATTGCAAAGGTTAAAAAGGAGGTTTAATAATTTTTTATAAATTATTTAAATTCACAATGAATTTAAATTTTATAAATAATATTGAATTATACAAGGTTGTGCATTAAGACAAGGTTCTAAGGTTTAATTAAATTAAACCCTAAGGTTGGTCTATTTTAATTTATAATATTTAAATTTAAATTTATTATAAATTAAAAACCATTGAAAACATTAATCAAAGTATCCCTTCCAATTTTTTTTTTTAAGTGCATGCAAAAAAGGTTTCGAACATTTGACAATTTTTGTAAAGGCTAAAGGGGAGAACTTTCGGAGTGTTGAGCACATAGGCCAACGTGGCCTAGTGGTGTGTTGGCTTGGCAACATAGAGGAGGTCCCACGTTCGATTCGCTTGAAGGGTTTTTCTTGCAAGGAAGAAGCGCATTTTGATTTTTGGAAGCGCTTTTCGTGAGGTACTTAATGGTGGTCGTGCCTTCTTAGGCACGTGAGGGTGTGTGGCCCAACGACGGCTTGGTTGCGGCTAAGGCGTTGGGAAGGAGGATGTCGGGGGATAGAATCCCTCCGAGAGGGAAAGGCAAGTTAATTTTTTATGTTTTAATTTTTGTTGAATAGCCTTAAGGAGAAATAAGGGTTATGCTATGCCCTAGAAAATTGGGAAATTTTTGAAGGTTTTATTTTTGGAATGGTAGCATATTATTTATCGTTGAAAAGCATTTTTCAAGGGCTATTTGATTAACTTGCTTAGAAGGAGAAATAAGGTGTGTGTAAAGAGATATTTCTAGTTTTTTAAAAGGGGTTCAAAAGTGAGTTTGATTTATTATTTTTCAAAGGGGATTATTTCTTCCATGAGAGGACATGGTGAATTTTATTGAGTAGGAGTAATAAGGTGTTATTGGGATATTATTTTTATTGTTGTGATATTACTCAAGTCCTCTAACCTTCTTGTGGTTGATAAGGAAATATTTGAAAGTGTGTTGAGTTTGACAGATTTTGTGGACAACTACTTGGCATCAAAAAGGTATGGGCAATATTCTCCATTGACTAGTTTGGGTGATTGATTTCTAAAAATATCATTGGAGAGAAAGGATTGATTATGGTTTCCTTTTAGAAAGTGGTTGGTTTAATGCTTCAAGGTTTTCTAGATTGAGTGTTGTGATTAAACCTTATTTTATGAGCATTTTTGTTGAAGCAAATTGGTTATGCAAAGAACTTGAACTTGAGTTAGAAAAGAACATGAGTATCATTGTTATGTGAGATTTGTTGTTGAGCATTTTTGAAAATATTTTGAGTTGGTTCATACATGCTTGGACTAGGTTTTGTGGGAAAGGGTTTTTCATTGAGGTGATTGATTGAGTTGAGTTGATTGAGCCTAGTCAAGTGGATGCATGTGGTTGTTCAAGTTCACTGAAACAAACTATTCTATATTTTGATTTGAGTTGAGATTGATATTTGAGAATAGAACATATAGAGTCTCTAACAATTCTCTATATGCTTCTATAAGATTGATTTTAGTTGAGATTAGACAAGTTCTATGTGGACTTGTTAATCATATTTGAGCAAGTTCTGAGTAGACCTATTGAGAATATTTGAGCAGGTTCTGAGCGAACCTATTGAGCAAATTTGAGCAAGTTTTGAGTGGACCTATTGATAATATTTGAGTAGGTTCTGAGTGGACCTATTGAGTAGATTTGAGAAAGTTTTGAGTGGACCTGTTGATCAGATTTAAGAAGGTTCTTAGTGAACCCATTGACAAAGATTTGGAGGTGATAGAGTATAAAGGACAAAGTCTCAATGGAGAGAGATTCGGTAGCCAAGATAATTGAATATAGATCTTTTGAGTGAGGAGTCTTCAAGTGGAGAGAGATCCACCAATCAAGTGTAGTAGAGAGACAAATTCTTCTAGACGATCACTAGCCAAAGTAAAAGGGGAAAGAGTTATCCTATGGAAGAGATCCACAAACTTGATATTAGGGGATCAACATCTCATTTGGATAGAGGTCCATAAACATTGTAATTGGGAAGGATTCACAAAATATTATTTGAGAAATATTGAGAAGAAATATTTTTTTTGTGGAGGTAGCCCACATTGGGTAAACCACGTTAAAAATGATGTCTCTCATGTGTGTGATGCTTTGTGTAATGTTTATTGTTCTATTAATGCTAATGCTATAATTTGGAAAAAAAAATTATGGTATATTGTTCACCCTCCCTCTCAATATAAGCACATGTTCTTCAATTGATATCAGAGCGGGTCTCTCCATGAAGAATCTAACAACTTGGAAGAGGATCCTTCGATAGCACACATGACTTTAGAAAGTGAATAAAATACTATGTTTGATATAAAATAAGAGTTCTTTGCTGCTCTCAAAAAATTGGAAAGGCTTAGAGAGAAAAATTCAAGCTTGAAAGAAAAAATTCAAGAAGATGAAGAAGCAAGAGTGAAACTTATATAGAACCTTACAAAATTCAAGATTAAGGTAGAATAAGGAAAAAGGATTGAGCAAGATATGACAGATCTATTGAGAGCCAAGGAAATAGAATGTGGAATATTGGAAGCAAAAATTTTTCTCCTAAGGAATAAACTAGAAGGGATCAAGATACTACAAGATAAAAAATATGAGAAACAAAAAGAGGAGTCAAACTTCCAAAGGGCAAAAACTTCAAACAAAGAAAAACAAGAAAAGGGCATAAAAAAGGAAGAAAGCAAAGAAGAGCCCTGGATAAGGGTTAATCACAAGAAGATGATGACTTCTTCACAACATCCAAGACCTCCAAACAGGTTACATAATTTCTTTCATGGTCATTGTTTTTCTTGCAATAAATATGGTCATATAGTTGCACACTATACTCATCATGCAAGATACAATAGAAATTTCAATTCCTTTGCACCTCTCATGGATGATGATGTTATATGTTACAAATGCAATAATTTTGGGCACAAGGCTAGATGGTGTAAAATGATATTTCCTGATTCTAGAAAAACAATTCCAACAACTAGGAAGGATGAAAGAAAGAATGTTAGGGCCAGGTCTATGTTGGTACAAACAACCTTGCATGCTCAAAATAAATAAGAACAATGGTATCTGGATTATTCACATGACAGGAGACAAAGACAAGTTCATTGTTCTAATGGAAACGAATAGAGGATCAATAAGTTTTGGTGATAATGGATCAACAAGGATTGTTGGGAGAGGTACTCTAAGTCTAGACAATGGAAAAACAAAAAAAAAGAATATTTTGTATGTCAAAGGGTTAAAACACAATCTACTGAGTATAATTCAACTTTGCAATCAAGGATATATAGTTAACTTCCATCCAGATATATGTGAGATAAGGAAAATAGAAACATGAATAATCATTGCAAATGCAATAAGGACTCCAAACAACTTATACATGCTCAATGAGATCAAAGGATAAAAGTGCTTTCTATCACAAGAATATGAGAGCTAGTTGTGGCATAGAATATTGGATCATTTAAATTTTGACAACATAGTCAGCATAAGCAATAAACAAGCAGTTAGAGATTTACCCAAAATAAAAAGACCTCAAAACATAATTTGTGCACCTTGTCAACATGGAAAGAAAACTAGGACAACTTACAAACCAAAATGCTATATGTCATCTGAGCATTTGATTCTAATACATACTGATTTTTGTGGTCGTACCAGAACATAAAGTATTCAGGGTGAGAGTTAATTCATGTTGTTTGTAGATGATTATTCCATAATGGTTTGGGTAACTTTCCTAAAAGAGAATTTAGAGGCCTTCAAAAAATTTAAAGCATTCAAGAAATTGGTTGAAAATGAAACAGGAAAAAGGATTAAGTGTCTACGATCTAATGGATGAGGAGAATTTACTTCATATGAGTTTGTAGAATTTTGTGAAAAACATGGAATCAAGAGAGAGTACTCAGCAACAAGAACTCCCCAACAAAATGGAATAGTTGAAAGGAATAACAAGACTATTGAAAATATGGATAGAGCTATGGTAAATGAATCTAAGTTGTCAAATTGTTTTTGGAAAGAAGTAGTATCTACATCTGTATACATAATTTCTAGGGCTCAATCAAGGGTTAATCATCATAAGACTCCTTATGAGATTTGGAAAGGAAGACCTACTACTATAAAACATTTTAGAATCTTTGGAAGTATATATTACATAAGACCAGAAGATCAAAATTTGGGCAAGTTTAATCCAAGATGTGATGGGGGAATTTTTCTTGGTTATTCTACAAAAATCAAGGCTTATAGATGTTACAACAAAATAACATGCACTATGATGGAAAGCATGAATGTAACAATTGATGAGAAGATAGATTCGAGAGATCCAGTTAAAAAAACTATATACCAAGAAGATGGATGTTATCAAGAAGATTTTTCTATTAATGCTAATGCTATAATTTGGAAAAAAAAATATGGTATACTATTCACCCCCCCTCTCGGTATAAGTGCATGTTCTTCAATTGATATCAAAGCAAGTATCTCCATGAAGAATCTAACAACTTGGAAGAGGATCCTTCGGTAGCACACATGACTTCAAAAAGTGAAGAAAATATTATGTTTGATATAAAAGAAGAATTCTTTTTTGCTCTCAAAAAATTGGAAAGACTTAGAGAGAAAAATTCAATCTTGAAAGAACAAATTCAGGAAGATGAAGAAGCAAGAGTGAAACTTATATAGAACCTTACAAAATTCAAGATTAAGGTAGAAGAAGGAAAGAAGATTGAGCAAGATATGACAGATCTATTGAGAGCCAAGGAAATAGAATGTGGAATATTGGAAGCAAAAATTGTTCTCCTAAGGAATAAACTAGAAGGGATCAAGATACTACAAGATACAAAATATGAGAAACAAAAAGAGGAATCAAGCTTCCAAAGGGCAGAAACTTCAAACAAAGAAAAACAAGCAAAGGGCATCAGAAAGTAAGAAAGCAAAGAAGATCCCTGGATAAGGGTTAATCACAAGAAGAGGATGAATTCTTCACAACATCCAAGACCTCCAAACAGGTTACATAATTTCTTTCATGGTCATTGTTTTTCTTGCAATAAATATGGTCATATAGTTGCACACTATACTCATCATGCAAGATACAATAGAAATTTCAATTCCTTTGCACCTCTCATGGATGATGATGTTATATGTTACAAATGCAATAATTTTGGGCACAAGGCTAGATGGTGTAAAATGATATTTCTTGAGTCTAGAAAAACAATTCCAACAACTAGGAAGGATGAAAGAAAGAATGTTGGGGCCAGGTCTATGTTGGTACAAACAACCTTGCACGCTCAAAATAAATAAGAACAATGGTATCTGGATTATTCACATGACAGGAGACAAAGACAAGTTCATTTTTCTAATGGAAACAAATAGAGTATCAATAAGTTTTGGTGATAATGGATCAACAAGGATTGTTGGGAGAGGTACTCTAAGTCTAGACAATGGAAAAACAAAAATAAAGAACATTTTGTATGTCAAAGGGTTAAAACACAATCTAATGAGTATAATTCAACTTTACGATCAAGGATATATATTTAACTTCCATCCAGATAGATGTGAGATAAGGAAAATAGAAACATGAAGAATCATTGCAAATGCAATAAGGACTCCAAACAACTTATACATGCTCAATGAGATCAAAGGAGAAAAGTTCTTTCTATCACAAGAAGATGAGAGCTAGTTGTGGCATAGAATATTGGGTCATTTAAATTTTGACAACATAGTCAACATAAGCAATAAAAAAGCAGTTAGAGATTTACCCAAAATAAAAAGACCTCAAAACATAATTTGTGCACCTTGTCAACATGGAAAGAAAACTAGGACAACTTACAAACCAAAAGGCTATATGTCATCTAAGCCTTTGATTCTAATACATATTGATTTTTGTGGTTGTACCAGAACACAAAGTATTCAGGGTGAGAGTTAATTCATGTTGTTTGTAGATGATTATTCCATAATGGTTTGGGTAACTTTCCTAAAATAGAATTTAGAGGCCTTCGAAAAATTTAAAGCATTCAAGAAGTTGGTTGAAAATGAAACATGCAAAAGGATTAAGTGTCTATGATCTAATGGATGAGGAGAATTTACTTTAGATGAGTTTGTAGAATTTTGTGAAAAACATGGAATCAAGAGAGAGTACTCAGCAACAAGAACTCCCCAACAAAATGGAGTAGTTGAAAGGAATAACAAGACTATTGAAAATATGGATAGAGCTATGTTAAATGAATCTAAGTTGTCAAATTGTTTTTGGAAAGAAGTAGTATCTACATCTTTATACATAATTTCTAGGGCTCAATCAAGGGTTAATCATCACAAGACTCCTTATGAGATTTGGAAAGGAAGACCTACTACTATAAAACATTTTAGAATCTTTGGAAGTAAATATTACATAAGACTAGAAGATCAAAATTTGGGCAAGTTTAATCCAAGATGTGATGGGGGAATTTTTCTTGGTTATTCTACGAAAATCAAGGCTTATAGATGTTACAACAAAAGAACATGCACTATGATGGAAAGCATGAATGTAACAATTGATGAGAAGATAAATTCGAGAGAGCCAGTTAAACAAACTATATACCAAGAAGATGGATGTTATCAAGAAGAATTTTGTGAGGAATTAGATAATGATGAAGAAGAAACACAAAGGCTTCTTCCTAAGAATATTTCCAGGTATGTACAAAAACATTACCCAAAATATTAGATCATCAAGAATACAGATGAAATACAGACAAGGAGAATAATAATAAAACCATCTCAACAAGAAAATTTTTATTTGCTATCTAAGATTGAGCCAAAATATTTCACTCAGGCTAGTGAAGATGAAATGAATGAGGAATTGGATCAGATAGATAAGAGCAAAACTTGGGAACTTGTTCCATGACAAAAGGACAAAAATGTGATTAGCACAAAATGGGTCTTCAAAAATAAGTTGAATTAAGATGGACAAGTGGTCATAAATAAACTAAGGTTAGTATGCAAAGGTTATGCACAAGTAGAAGGGATTGATTTTGATGAAACCTTTGTTCGAGTTGCACGACTTGAAGCTATAAGGATGTTTTTATCTTTTGCAATTTTCAAGAACTTCAAGGTATATCAAATGGATGTTAAGTCAACTTTTTTAAATGGGATTCTAGAAGAAGAGGTCTACATTGAATAGCCATAGGGATTCATATTAGATACACCATATCAGGTATGCAGATTGAAAAAGGCATTGTATGGTTTAAAGCAGGCTCCCAAAGCATGGTAATCAAGATTGGATAGGTATCTACAGGAACAGGGATTCATGAAAGGAATAGTAAATAGTAATTTGTATATCAAAAATGAAGGAAAATATCTTCTAATAGTGGTTTTTTATGTTGGTGACATAATTTTTGGAGGAAACAATGCCAATATGTGCAAAGAATTTTCTAAGAATATGCAAAGTGAATTTGAGATGTCTATGTTTGGTGAATTATCCTTCTTTCTTGGTCTTCAGATTTCACAATCAAGAAAGGGAGTGTTTCTTTCTCAAGCCAAGTACATCAAGGAGATGTTGAAGAAATTCAAGTTAGAATATTGCAAACCATTAAGTACTCCTATGGTCACAGGGTGCAAGTTGAGTAAGGATGATGAATCTTTCGAGGAAGATCAAAGACTATACAGATCCATTATTGGCAACTTATTATATGTCATAGCTACAAGACCAGACATAGTACAATCAGTAGGATTAGTGGTAATATTTCAAGCAACACCTAAGGAAACACATGTGGCAACAGTAAAAATAATTTTTAGGTATCTAAAAGGGACTATGAATTTTGGGCTTTGGTATCCCAAAAGTGATAGTTTCACACTCATAGCATATACAGATGCGGATTAGGCCGATAGCATTGATGATAGAAAAAGTACAAGTGCAGGAGCTTTCTTTCTTGGAGAAAGTCTAGTCTCCTGGTTAAGTAAGAAGTAGGTTTTAGTATCACTATCTACAATAGAGGTAGAATATATTATAGCAGTAGCTATTTGTACATAAGTATTATGGATGAAGAGAACTTTAGAAGACTTTAGGATAAAACATGATCAGACCATTCCTATACTATGTGATAAGACCAGTGCCATATGTATCTCAAAAAATTTGGTAATGCACTCCAGGACAAAGCACATTCTGATTAAGTATCATTTTATAAGAGAACAGGTGTCAGATAAATAGGTCAGATTAGAGTATGTCACTACAAAGGAACAGATAATAGATATTTTCACTAAGCCACTCTCAAAGGAAACTTTTGAGTATCTTCAAGGAAAATTGGGAGTGAGACTCCCACCCCAGAATTAACCACCTCATGTGGAGGTGGGGGAGGGGCTAAGATAAGAGGCTCATTCTTAACCCCGAGCCCCAAAGGTGACCCTTTGCCATTGATGTCAAAGGGTGAGAGATTTGGTATGGGGAGAGACTTGATATTTGAGAGAGAATTCAGCCAGGGGGAGCAAAAAAAAAGGTCAGATTTTAGTAAAAGGATATGGGTTGCCATCAATGACAAAGGGGGATATTGTTGGACATTTTGAGTCCTCTAAGTCAAAGTTGTCATTGATGTCACATGATAGAGTTATCACTCTTATCAAAGGATTCGACAAGAAATAAAGTCATTCAAGGTTGTCACAGTCATCCAGGAAAAAGCTTCATCAGTGCAAACGTGAAAGGAAAAAGGCTTCATAATATTTTAATATTATTGGGAGCATAGGTTAAGCGATTGGTCCATAAAAACCCAAGATGGGTTATTGCAAAGGTTAAAAATGAGGTTTAATAATTATTTATAAATTATTTAAATTCACAAGGAATTTAAATTTTATAAATAATATTGGATTATACCAAGGTTGTGCATTAAGACAAGGTTCTAAGGTTTAATTAAATTAAACCCTAAGGTTGGTCTATTTTAATTTATAATATTTAAATTTAAATTTATTATAAATTAAAAACCACGCTGATGTCAAAATCATTCGAAGCATCGACATGATTGCATAAGAAGACAAGGGCATTATATAAATGCCATCGAAAACATTAATCAAAGTATCCCTTGCAATTTTTGTTTTAAGCGCATGCGAAAAAGGTTTGGTTTTCGAAGGTTTGACGATTTTCGTAAAGGCTAAAGGGGAGAACATTCGGAGTGTTGAGCACATAGGCCAACGTGGCCTAGTGGTGTGTTGGCTTGGCAACATAGAGGAGGTCCCACGTTCGATTCGCTTGAAGGGTTTTGCTTGCAAGGAAGAAGCGTGTTTTGATTTTTGGAAGCGCTTTTCGTGAGGTACTTAATGGTGGTCATGCCTTCTTAGGCACGTGAGGGCACATGGCCCAATGGCGGCTTGGCTATGGCTAAGGCATTGGGAAGGAGGATGTTGGGGGATCGAATCCCTCTGAGAGGCAAAGGCAAGTTAATTTTTTATGTTTTAATTTTTTTTAATGGCCTTAAGGAGAAATAAGGGTTATGCTATGCCCTAGAAAATTGGGAAATTTTTGAAGGTTTTATTTTTGGAAGGGTAGCATATTATATATCGTTGAAAAGCATTTTTCAAGGGCTATTTGATTAACTTGCTTAGAAGGAGAAATAAGGTGTGTGTAAAGAGATATTTCTAGTTTTGTAAAAGGGGTTCAAAAGTGAGTTTGATTTATTATTTTTCAAAAGGGATTATTTCTTCCATGAGAGGACATGTTGAATTTTATTGAGTAGGAGTAATAAGGTGTTATTGGGATATTATTTTTATTGTTGTGATATTACTCAAGTCCTCTAACCTTCTTGTGGTTGATAAGGAAATATTTTAAAGTGTGTTGAGTTTGATAGATTTTGTGGATAACTACTTAGCATCAAAAAGGTATGGGCAATATTCTCCATTGACTAGTTTGGGTGATTGATTTCTGAAAATATCATTGGAGAGAAAAGTTTTGATTGTGGTTTCCTTTTTGAAAGTGGTTGGTTTAATTCTTCAAGGTTTTCTAGATTGAGTGTTGTGATTAAACCTTGTTTTATGAGCATTGTTGTTGAAGCAAATTGGTTATGCAAAGAACTTGAACTTGAGTTAGAAAAGAACATGAGTATCATTGTTATGTGAGATTTGTTGTTGAGCATTATTGGAAAAATTTTGAGTTGGTTGATACATGCTTGGACTAGGATTTGTGAGAAATGTTTGTTCATTGAGGTGATTGGTTGAGTTGAGTTGATTGAGCCTATTCAAGTGGATGCATGTGGTTTTTCAAGTTCCATTAAATAAACTATTCTATATTCTGATTTGAGTTGGGATTGAGATTTGAGAATAGAACATATAGAGTCTCTAACAATTCTCTTTATGCTTCTATGAGATTAATTTGATTTGAGATTAGACAAGTTCTATGTGGACTTTTTAAGTAGATTTGAGCAGGTTTTAAGTGGACCTATTGAGTAAATTTGAGCAGGTTCTGAGTGGACCTATTGACCATATTTGAGCAGGTTTTGAGTGGACCTATTTAGCAGATTTGAACAAGTTCTAAGTGGACCTATTGAGCAGATTTGAGCACATTATGAGTGGACATGTTGAGCATATTTGAGAAGGTTTTGAGTGAACCTATTGATAAATATTTGGAGGTGACAGAGTATAGAGGATAGAGTCTCAATGGAGAGAGATTCAGAATCCAATACAATTGAAGATAAATCTTCTGAGTGAGGAGTCTTCAAATGGGGAGAGATCCACCAGTCAAGTGTAGTAGAGAGACAAAGTCTTATAGAAGATCACTAGCTAGATTAGAAGGGGAAAGATTTCTCCTGTGGAAGAGATCCACGAACTTGAGATTAAGGGATCAACATCTCCTTTGGACAAAGGTCCATAAACATTGTAATTGGGAAGGATTCCCAAAATATTATTTGAGAAATATTTTTCTGTGGAGGTAGCCCACATTGGGTGAACCACATTAAAAATAATGTCTCTCATGTGTGTGATGCTTTGTGTAATGTTTATTGTTCTATTAATGTTGATGCTACTTTTTGGGAAAAAGTTTTATGGTATATTGTTCACCGCCCCTCTCAGTATAAGCACATGTTCTTAAATTTTCCCTCCAAAGTCCTCCAAAATCCTAATTTCCCATTTAGTCCATCTAATTTCCTCTAAAATTTCTCTATTCTACCATCAATTCCTCCAATTTCTCTAATTTATCCAAATTCCTCTAAATTCTTCTAATTCCTAGCTAAATTCTCAAATTTCCTCTAATTTCCTTCTAGTTCTTATAATTTCTTCAAAATTACCTTCAATTGGATCTAATCCTTCTAATTTATTTAACTTATTCTAACTTCTTCCTAAGCCCTCTAAATTCCCCTTTTATTTCCTTTTATTTCTCCTAATCTATTAATTTCCTCTAGTCTTCTCGAATTCTTTCTAAAGTCTCCTTAAGCTCTCTAATTCTTATTTTATTTATTTTTATTTCCCCTAATCCCCTAAATTGCACTAATTTTCCTATCTTCCTCTTAATTTTTCCTTACTCCTATTTAATTCCTCTAATCCTCTAATTAGTCCTAATTAATCTTCTAATTTCCTCCTCACTACTCATTTATTTCATAAAATTCACTTAGAAGTCTCGTAATCCTGTTTATCCTCCAAATACCCTAATCATACCCCCTATTAGACCCTAATACTACTTTCTAATCCCTAACCATATCCCAAGGGGAATAAACAATGAATTTTAAATTCTAAAACAAATCCCATAAAATCCCCAAATCAACCCTCAATACCAATAAAATACCATTGAAATCCTCACCATCTAATTCCTAAATCCTCCCTCAAATTTTCCTCCATTTGTGATGAAATTTATATTGCCCTAAAAATGCCAAGCCAAACCCTATTAAATATTCACAATAAATTGGTAAGTCCTTATCATCCTAGTTGGCACTTTTTTAATGGGCCACATCACTCAATACACCCCTCACTTTCCCCTAGTCCAATTTATGAAATTTTGTGGGTGAGGGCTCATCTCACCCAAGGCCAATAAATATGGAGGATGCACATAAATCCATGTGGAAATAATACATATTTTCTTGGTTTCCCTCACTTTCCACCTCATTGCCACATCCCTCTAAGTCACCCTCATGTCATCCCCCTCCTCTTGGCCAAATTCCTATAAATTCCCCTCCCTTCCTTCTCATTTAAAGGATATGTAAAAGTGCTACTAAAATGCAACTAAAATTCCTATAGCCTGCCTTGCTCCCATTTGATAATTTAGTCTGATTGCTTTCTTTTGGTGTGCCACACTACCTTATCAATGGAGTTCATTGGAAGTGCAAACAAAGATTCAACTTGAAATTACTCATAGTCCAAGTAGTCAAACCACACTAGATTTTTATAGGATACTTAATACATCACCAAGAAGTTTCACATCCAATCTTATAGCTCCATAGAAAATAGAGGATCAACTACTTCTTGTGGTCAAATAGAGCCAACCACTCTCTATGGCCACTCATAACCAACATCTCTATGCAGTTGCACATTCGAAGATAGATAGATACATCTATACACTAGAGAGATAAACATGGTAAGGTAATCCCTTTTGTGAAGTTTCATAACCATTCACTTGAATTTTGTAATAGTTATCATATGTTTTGTGGAGTTTTTATTATCATTTCTATGGATTGGGGCCTCACCTAGAAAGGCCAATTTGGTATTATTAACCAATATTTGTGATCTTGTGTGTGGATATTAGAAATAGCATAAAGCTTTATGTGGTTCAACAATAAGAATACTCAAATAAAACCCATCCACCTTTTATTTTATCAAGGTAAAGATTTTTCAAAGCACCATTTATTACATTTTTCATGGTAAAAATAGAATTATCCTCCATATTGAGGATCCTTACTTGCAAAGCCCCTAGAGGGCACTCTTTGTAAAATAAATAAAATGTATTACAATAAAAATAATATCTTTATTTATTTTTTATGTGATGGTGTATTTCTCTTACTACACTTTTGATACCCCTCATACTTACTTTTCCTAGATTACTTCTAAAAGTTCCATCTATGTTACTCTAATGACTATCCTAACTAATAGAAAACCTATGTTTCTAAAGATTTTGTTTTGTCTCCATTCATCCAAAGAAAGCTTCATATTATAGAGAATACTTTTTTATTTCTAGTATGGGTAGGAAGGGACCTACACTACATTTTGAATTACTTACTTGATATTAGGTAAGATAGTTTATTAGATATAATGAATATCTTGTTGAATATCTATGAGGATCCTAATGTTTCTTCCTTTCCAAATATTCCAAAATAGTAAAGAAATTTTTACCCATATCATATCCTTCATAGGACTATTCATGCCATTAATCTAGGGCTAGGTATGCCTAGCTTGCTAAAATGAGGTGAATATGAGAGATCTAAAATCTAAGAGAGACTAGAATGTTTCATAATTGTGTGGCTAAGTGATAATAAAGCAAAATATGATCCAAATTTTCTCCATATCCACAAAACATCACACATATATAGGGGCCAAGAAACCCACATTTTATTAATTGATCTCCTATAAGGACTCACTCATAGAAAAGAGAATAGATAAACAAATATCATATTCGACCATAATGATAGTTGCCATAGTTAATTGAAGATATCACTAAGAGGGTTTCCAGCATACTGACATGATGAGTAATATCCCAAGGATAGTGTATAAACACCCTTGGAGTGAGATTTCCAACCAAAATAATCATCTACTTAAGACCAAGAAAGAGATCAAGCTTTAAAAATTGTTTAAATAGCTTTCTTTTCATCCTCCAGTACCATTGTAGGCCATTCAATAGTTGGGATTCAAACTATTTCATGCCAATAAATATCCATAACGTTCCTCTAATAGTAGAAAATTTTAACCCTTCCTTCCCTATTAATTTATTCCATGAGAGGTCTCTATTTAGGAAATTATTAAATCAATGGGGATTCCCATCCTAGGTCTCGATCCAAAAATTTGCTTGGTGATTGTTGTTGATAGCTCAAAATAGTTGCATATTTATCAATGTTTACCCCTTTATAGAATATAAATAAAAATATTGAATAGCTTCATGAGCAATTGGTTGAATCTAGAATAAAGTGGAAAATAGTCCAAAATCATGGCCCTAAGGATGTATCCATGATAATAGAATAATAACTTGAGGAGATTCCCTACAGACCCTAGCAAGAATAGCATAGGATTTAGGGCAATAATTTAGATACGGGATGTAACTTAGGATTAGATGTTACCAGAGGACCCATTGAGGCATGAGGACATACCTCTAGTTAGGTTGAGGAGAGTGATGAGGCACAAAATTACCTCTCTTTTAATGACCTCTTACCACCTTTTTGCACCAAGAGGATGTGCCTTGTTTTGATTATTGCATTAATAATGTGATTAGATGGGTTAAATAGGAAGAAATATTCCCTTAGTTAGATAGGGTTCAATAATTATCTAAGAAAAAATGTTGATTTTTTAAAAAATTTATGCAATAAAAGAGGGTTATTCAGCTTCGTTCACAATAAGGAATTTTGGCAGAGTTTTGGATCCTATTTTAGGATCATTCCTTACCTTAGAGTACAATTAGAGGAGGTGTTTAACTATGTTTATTTAGACTATATTTAATTAATTATGTTTATTTAGCTTATATTTAATTAACTATGTTTATTTAAATTATATTGAATTTGATCTTGTTCATGGGGAACCAAGTAGAACAACCTATAAGATATAATAGTCCATTGGCATCAAACAAGACTGTGACTTGTCACTAGAAGTTGAGCTGGCTAAAATTACCATGTGGTTGCAATATATAGTTGGAGGTATTATTATGATACTTTGATGATGACATGACACTAAAATATAAGAATGTACCCATTTGACATTCAACATGATACCAAATTAAGAAGAAAATAATGTTTTATTAATTCTAGTCAATTGTTTTTTACTAGTTATAATAGCCAAAGCATAATGTTGTAAAAATTTGGCGGTAAGCTAAGAAGAGGATAAAACCACCGGATTTTGGGTGTAGGAGATAATAACCATTTATAATGTATTTTATTTATTTTCTAATCACTCCAATTTGGTGGTTGAAATACACTAAGGATGTTTACTAAGTTGGACTGCCAAGTGTAACTTATTTCTTGTGTTTACCTATTGATTTGGAAACTAAATTATTAGTTGAATATTTTTTGTTCTAAATTGTTTAATTATAGAGGTATGATATGGCCTTGTCCTCTCCTTTATATAGTCTAATAGCCTAGGACATAGTAAGAATATAGGAGATGAATTGCACTATTATGCTATTGTTTTATATTATAACTTGTAAGAGTTATTTGTTGAATTCAATTTGCAATAAAACTATGTTATAATTTTGTTATTGTACTACATATATATGATTTAAAGTGAGTCATATTCCCTTCCATATTATTGTGAGCAAGGGCTCACTCCTAGAAAGGTGGAAGGTACTTTTATTTATGTTTTATTTTGTTGCATTATTAGATTAAATTTTATTGTCATTTTCCTGTATTCATAATAGCTAATTAGTTGCATCATTTATTTAATGGGAAAGAGATAATTAGTTGTATCATATTTAGGTTTACATTGTTTTAGTTTAGACTTAATTCTCATTTGGTTTATGTTGCATTTATTTAATGCAAATTGATTTAATTTTTTGTTGCAATCTTTTCAATTATTGCAAGTGCATTTGATTAGCTTAAACCTTTTTGTTTTTAGCTTTAGTTAGAATTTAAATATGTTATTTAAATTAATATAGTTTATAAATCCAACACCAAACCTGATCTAGATATTTACTAGTGCATATTACCCATAGGACACCACTCTAGTTGATAAATTAAAAGTAACCTTGGTAAATTGTGGTAATAATAACATCCATAACCATGATAGGTTTTAGGAGGAGAGGAGCATTTTAGTTCCTTCTATTTAAGAAATTTCATTTGGTGTATTTCCTTACCCATAAATGGGCATCCCTAAACATGTTGGGCTAGCAATATCCTACTCTCATAATGTTTATTGTAGTTGTATGGGTCATGTAATGTCCACCATAGAAACCTTGAATGAATTCCTTGAGGAATAAGGCAATTCATTCAGTCTTAATGCACTTAAAATGGACATCATTGAAATTTCTCTAGAAAAACACATCATCAATGAGATTTAAGTGCACATTTTACAACCTGTACACCCTCCTTTGTATTTGAGTTAAGCCCAAGGGATATTGACCTCATTGCATGAAGTCAATACAGTCTTGTACCCAATATTGCCTAGGTTCAATAATGAGTAAACATGATTTCTATTCCACTTTTAAGTTGATAATTTAATAGGGAAGTCTTTGGAATAGTGCCCTACCTTTGACCAACTTAATTATCTTGATTTCAATATCCTATTTAAATATCTGGACAACCCACCCAGCTTTTTTTTACTAATTTCCCATTCATAATGTAATTCTTGATGCTTAAATTAATAACATTGGTATAAAATTTGTTATTTGAAATTAAGTACCTAAAAAATCCTAATTAGAAAAAATATATTTGTTTATCTACGAAAATTTATCATTCCTTATAGTCTTCTAAGGTCTGGCTAAAGAATACAAGAAAATATTCTCTTCATCATTACTTTGAGTCAGGACAACTACTATACTGTAATCACCTCCATAGGTGTACAAGATGATATTATTTTCAAAATAAGGATTAATAAACACTAGAGCCTTGATTATTACTTGCTTGATTTTCACAAAATCTTTTTTTCCTTCTTCTATCCACCAAAATTGTAATTCCTTTTTTAACATGTAGGCGATAGGTCTAACAATGGAGGTAAAATTGGGTATGAATATTTGGGCAAAGCTAATTTTACTAGGAAAGAATAAAGTGATTTTAATTGTCATGGTAACAACAATTTAAGGATAGCTTTAATATGATCGATATCTATAGCTATGTTATCCTTTGATACTATAAGTTCAATATGTTTTCTTGATGGGTATAGAATATGCACTTATTTAGGTTCAAGCATACCCTAAGCTCTTGGAAACTCTTGAACAAATTCTCCAAATGTATCATATGTTCCTCTTGTTTCTTTAAGAACATGGTGAGCTCATCTAGGTAAACTAGGATGATCCTATCGAGTAGGTAACCAAAGGCTATGTTCATGGTTCTTTAAGACATTGCCCTAGAATTAGATAGCGTGAAATGCATTCATTGATAGGAAATATTCCTCCACTTAGTAGTAAATGTAGTCTTGTGTTGATATTCATCTTTGACCCAAACTTGATTATACCCTAAAATCCATCATCTAAAGGATCTAGTCCATGGAGGGTATTTTGTATTGATATTTCAAAAATTCTTGGTTGAGGTCTCTAAAATTTATGAACAACTTGACTTATCCATTCTTATTTCTAACCAGCTCTTACCTTATGAGTGGTTTGATCTTAGAGTTCATTAGTCTTTTCTTTTACCTAATTAGCTTAGTACTTAGGTCTAGCTCTATAATGTCTTGTATAATGACTTTTTCATAGTCCTTTAGGTCTTCATAATTCCAATCTAACACACTTGGATATTTTCAATGTTGGATTTTTATGAATGAGCCTTATGAGATAAAAATAAGGAGATGTAGAATAACATGAAAGAAATTAAATATGCTAGATGACTAAAGTATGTTATAAATATAATCATATAAAATATTACAATGTAGCTATGGATAAAATGAGCACTCCATTAACAAAACTATTGATCTACATTGTATCCATCACCAATGAATGGTGAGGCACACAGAACTACACTATCCACTAAGCTACACTATCTGACTATGTCCCCCGACTCTATATTTATCTATCTAGGATTCCATACTTATATAGGTAAAATAGGATACTTTGCCAGCACTCTATCTAGTTGTGCAAGGGACAACTTGCACATGTACAATTTGCACATTGACACTTGTGCATTTATTACATTTCATGAAGTAACTAGATAATTTGCACAATAATTAATCTAGGTATGTATCTTGGAGGATACATTTACATAACCTAAATTATGAAATAGACTCTATTTATAACACCCCCCTATATTACATTATTTGGGTATTCAAGACTTTAGTCTTAAATATGGATCTTCTTCATCTTCTTATGCTTGATCTTCTTTTGCATTATTTGTATTCAGGTTCAAAAAGTAATCTATGTCTTCATATGATGTAGAGTAGGCTACATTTGGGCCTTCTTCTTTTACTGGATGATCTTTGGCATTGTTCAAATTCATCTTCTATCTAACCACATTTATAGTCCTCCTTGCAAGTATCTTCATTTTATTCTGATTTTTAATGAATGAGTAGGACATGATGCAATTGTCCTCTCATATTATTGATCCTTCTATACTTACATTTTTGATGTAATGGTTAATCATTTTCCTCAACCTTTTATTCTATAAATAGGTTAGAAGTATTTTTTAACAAAACAATATCTTGTGGGATTTCCATTGAGTCTAGGATATAGGTATTTTCATGGATTGAACTTGTTGCTTTTATTCCATCTTGATTCATAATGATATATGTATTGATCCCATTCATATATCCAAAGTTAATCATGTAATTTTTTTCTACTAGCTTGCTCATTCAAATGATATTGAATGTTAATCCAAGAACATACAATAATTTTTGTAGTAGAATATTTGGAAAATTTTTACTAGGATATACACATCCATATCCATTAATATGATAAGTTTGGTTGTCAGAAATTCTTAATTTGTAACCTTTAGTAACCTCAAGATAGTCAAACCATTGTATATTTCCTATCATATCATGACTAGCTCCTAAATCAATAAACCACCTATGATTATGCTTTGTGAAATGGTTCCTATCGAAGCAAGTTTTATAATCATTGTATGACATTCCCTTACCCATTTGAAAGGTTGAAATTGAATAATCGAGATATAATTGTAGTCTATATTGTGGAATTTTAGTGATAATAGTATGATATAGTGTTTTTTGTAAAAATATAGTTCAATTTTGGTTGATTTTGTACAAGTTTTGTAAGAATCAAAAATCAACTTCTTAACACCTTATTACTCCTAATTGAACTACACACATTTTTAGTTTTTGAAGAGGTTTTGATGTTGGAATTCTTATGTTCATTTTTGAAGAATTGAGACAAGTATATATATATATATATCCAACCTTAAAGTAAACCCTAATAACCTCTTTTATATCCCTTGGAATATTTCTAATTTCCAATAAAATATATTTTATGGAGTAATCCTTGTGGCTTCCAAGTTTGGAAAATTAGAAAAATGATAATAATATTTGCAAAATAATTTAATCCAAGTTGAATTCCTTATTCCTCCTAAGTAATATTACAAAATTAAATTAATAAGATAAGTTACCCCTTTTGCTTTTAAAATATAAGATTTAATCTTAGTTTATAATCCTTATCATTCCAACCATGAAAGCAATAATAAATGGGATTAGACCTTACCTTTTTAGATGCAAAATCTCCTCACTATTTGGTGGTTTTTGTGACTAAGTATAACATCATTTATATGGAAAATTAGGAACTTGAATCAATGGATATTCCTTGGAGTAGTTGGTCTTAAATGCTAGTACGTAGGCATTGAAGGTTTAACATTAAAAAATGGAGGAGCATTTAATTCTCCTTCTTCCTATCTTCCATGCTACACGTCAGATGTTTTTGATGTTATTCACTCCTTATTTGACTGTGCTTCACTCCCTCTTTAGATGTCTTTTATTGTTCTTCACTCACACATGTTGAACTTAGAATTTGAATGTATTGTAAGGTAATTTATTATGGACTTTGTGACATGTGTCACGTCCATTACAATTGAGCGCTCCCTTATTTATGTAATGCTCCAAGTCCTTTGTTCAATTCTCTTGAAGTAATCTAAAAATGTATGGGTACTCATGTGAAGCTGGTGGAGAATACCAATTTTCACTACTTCGTTATAACTCCTATGTGGGAGTTTATAAAATGTTGAGAGAGGAATTATATCCATAATTTCAAGTGTTATTTTTGCATGGAGTTCATTTTTGTAAAGTCTTTTAATATGGAGATTATAACTCCTCAATTCCTTTGCTTTGCTATGTTGCTTGGGCAAAAAACAAGCTATCTTTTTCTGTAGGTGGATCGATGATGTGCTATGGAGCTTGGATGATGATTTAGAGCTTCCTTTGGTGGATGGTCTTCTCCAAGTTAGAGACCATGAATGTAACACCTTTTCCTCTTCCTTTTATGCCTCCAATCGTGTTGAATCCCTTGTAGATTTTTTGATGTCTTTTAGAAATAGATGTGCACTTTCTTGTCTATGTAAATGTATCTCTAGAATGATCTCATATGAGATTTAAATTTGTATGTACATACATCCAATATGAACCCTTGAGTGGCTCCTTCTATCTTGGGAATAAGAGTGTTGATATTCGACCTTCATTGGTTGATTTTCCCTATAGTAAATGTATCTTTATGTGGCACTTCCACATATGTTGTTTTACTATCAAAACCATATTAGAGTAGTGCATATAATGTATTATAATTTTTGTATAATAAGGCTTTTTAATATACCTTCTTTTGCACTCTATTTCCAGATCTAAAATTCTGGTTTGTGGCAGATTTTTCCTATAATACAAGGGTTTTGAGGTTGTATTTTAATATTAGACACACCTTATCATTTTTTCTTGGACATTTTGATAACAAATCCAAGCTTCAATAATAGTATATAGAAGCTTTTCAATTGATGCAATTTTCTGCACTTTCTTTCCTTGCATTCAACTTTGTAATGCTTTTTGATTTGAGACTCACCAAGTCTCACTTTTAAAGCTTATATTTCTATTTTTGGTTAGTTAATTTATTCTCCAAATTCTGGAGGATTCTAACCTTTTTGGTGGCTTCTTCTAGCCACTACAAGTTTCAGATTTTTTTTCTTTAATAGTGTCTTTAGACACGTGATACAAATCATATTTTGTCTCTTTCAATAAACACAAAACTAGTTTATTTTTTAGAATGGTATATAGTACAAGTCCTTAAATTTTAATGCAATAATATTACACCTTATCACTCCAATCAACTCTCAAATTCATGCACTAATAATTTTTTGCAACTAATCAAGAATAACCTAAAATGAATCTTTTAAGAGTTATTTTGCAATTTCACTACAATCAATGTTGTAGGACTTAGTATTTTTTTTAAAAAGTAGATAATAGGTAGTTGATAGAAGCTAATTTGAAATCTAATAAAATCCTAATAAATGTGAAAATAAATCCTTAAAAATAATTTGTTTAATTTTGCACTTTAGAAGACTGTAATCTAATTTTCTTCTTGAAACTTTAATCCAAATTTAGCTACTCTAATGAATCTGATAAGTAATCCAATTAATGAATCTTCTTGCACCAAAAGTTGCATATCTTTTTTTGTATATCTTCTCCCATATTTTTAGAGTATGTATACCTTGGTGTCTAAAAATACCAAGTTGTTGCTTCAAGTAGGATTTCTTGAATAACTCCTTCACCAAATGATGGTCTTGAACTTTATTTCATGAGCGTAGGATTTGGTGGCTTGTTATCCTCTTGTGTTCTCCTCCTTTTGATATAGATTTGGATGTCTATGTATCTAAAGTGATGCCTTCTTACTGTGATAGGTAATCTTAAAATATTCAATATTTTGTGAGATTCTTCTATAGTCAAGTCTTCTTATCGAATTCTAACTTCAAGTGGGATATTCTTCTAAGGTTTGTCACTCCTTACCAAATTATCTTCTTGGGATTGTTGTCAAATGGTAAAAATTTTCCCAAGTCTTTAACTATTAGGGACTTCACCTTGGTAGTGGATTTATCCAATGAGTTCTCAAAATAACTCTCTTCATCTTCACCAAGGCTCTCGTAGCCTTTTCTAGATGTTCAGTGAGATATTCATAAGGTCTTTGATATGGCAGTTTCTGATGGTCTTCCTTGAGACCTTTTCTTTAACCTTCTACTCTTGGAAGTTTTTGTGGTGAGATCTTCTCCTGGATATTTTAATTTTTCTTGTCTTGGCTTCGAGCAGGTTTCTCCTAGTCCTTCTTCTTCAAAGGTTGGAAGTTCTTCAATGAGATATTCTCTTGATCTCTTCACTTTTGCTTCAAGGCTGAGTTGATTCTGAATAAGACACTCTTCCTAATTTTCTTGTAGAAAGTCTCCCAACTCACTGAAGATTTTTTTCTTGCAACAAAGATATTAGTACTGAAATGTTTACTCTACTTCTAAATTAGATATTCTTCTCGAATTCTTATTTAGGATCAAAACTTCTATGGCTTATTTCAATATCAAGGCTCTTGTGGCCTTTTTTAGCACCAAGGCTTTTATGGCCTTTTTTAGTATCAAGGCTACTATGGCCCTTTTATTATTAAGGCTTCTATCGTCTTTTTCAGTATCAAGGATTTTATGGATTTTTATTCAAGGCTACTATGACCTTTTTGTATCAAGGCTCCTATGGCCTATTCTTCAATTCTAGAATTCTACAATTTAGCAATGTATATATGTTACTCTCCTATATTCACCATGATCCTTCACTAGAATTCTTATTTCATAGTATTATCCTCTTACACAATGAACTAACCTTGCACTATGAGGGAACATCAACCTTTGAGCAATGAATTTGGAGTCTCCTACCTTTCTATCATAGGAGTCCCAATACTCTACGAATTAATTTCATACAATAAAAAAACTTTAGGCACTAGTTAGTAAATTCCAGATAACTTGGATGATATTCACTAGATGATTTATCAAATTAGTGGATTGAGTGTTGAGTCCTAGTCTTCACGAGTTTTCTTAACAACTTTGTGGAAAATACTTTAGACGAAAATGATCTCAATATATTTAGAAACTAATATTCCTTTCTATCCTATCTTTGTCTCTACCAAAATCTACCACCTAGATTCTTCTGAGATATTTTGATAGTGGCTAGTGTAGCGGTGTGTCAGTTTGACAAAAATATTAGGCTAACTGATAATGGTGGTTTCTCTATTGACCTAAAAAGGCTAGATCTACTATGGCTCTGATACCATTATTAGATTTTTATGAATAAGCCTTGGGAGATAAAAATCACAATATGAAGAATAACATGAAAGAAAGTAAAATTTTCTAGATGGCTAAAGTATGCTATAAATATAAATCATATAAAATATTACAATGTAGCTATTGAGGAAATGAGAACTCTATTAACAAATCTATTGATATACATTTTATCCATCACCAATGAATGGTGAGGCACACAAAACTACACTATTCACTAAGATAAACTATCTGACTATATCCCCTGACTCTATATCTATTTATCTAGGAGGCCATACTTATATAGGTAAAATAGGATACTTGGCCAACAATCTATCTAGTTGTGCAAGGGACAAATTCCACATTTACAACTTGCACATTGACAATTGTGCATTTATTATATTGCATGAAGTAACTAGATAATTTGCACAACAAGTAATCTAGGTATGTATCTTGGAGGGTACATTTACATAACCCAAATGATGCAATAGAATCTATTTCCAACATTTAACACAAGTTTAAAAGACCCTTTATTTATTCCTACGTGGTTGTCTTCTTATCATTAGGGTTTTCTTGGTTGTGACCTCTATTTCTTGATAATAAATTTTATCCATGATAATGCCTCTTTTGCATTTGAAAAAATCATTCAATATAAATATGGAATCAAGAGTCACAAATCCCTTATCTATATTAATCCCTTCTAACTAAATAATTTGGTCTCCATAAATTTCCTTTATTTTGGGGTTAAATATTCTATAAACTTAAATTCCTACAAAATAAATTGGACATTGTGTTCATTACTAATAAAACTTGTCACATATATCATTGTTTTGAATGGCTAGTTTGATGATGACTTTGAAATTTCTATGATTGCTTCATAAATCCTCTACCATATTATATTGGGATCCAGTCATTGCAATATGGTTGAATTTTTCATTCTATATTTAAGGAACCATTTATAGTTTGATTGCATCGAATACCTCTAATAGGTTCTAGACCCTATTTTTTTATAACTTCATCAACCAATTTTTGGCTAGGCATAGATATTTGACTTGTTTGATGATAATATCAATATCCCCAAATTCTTGTATGGCCTTGACTCCCCTCTTATTTGCTATGTGAAGACCATGTGGTAATGTTTCATACTCTATTATATTGTTTGAGCAATTAAATTGGAGTTGGTAAGCTTGTAATGCCTTTACTTATTTATATAACATTAAATAAATGCCAACACCTACTCTATTTATTTGTTTGACCCCATCAAAGTAGAGTTTCTAGATGAAGAACTTAGTCTTATACTGAGATGGGGGTGAACTATATAAGATCAACTTTTTCTTTTATTTCCTAAACAATATTATCCAATATAAAAATAGAAATATCAATAGTAGTAATCAAAGCAATGCACACATCATCACACACAATAGAGACACCAATTTAATGTGGTTCAACCAATGTGGGCTACTCCATGGAGAAAATATTTCAACTAAAATTTTCTCAACAAATATCTTTGGAATCACTTCCCTATTACAATGTTTATGGACCTCTATCCAAATGAGACATAAATCCCCTAATGCTCTAATTTTTGGATCTCTATTCACAAGAGAACTCTATCTCCTTTTCTTGGTTCATGGAACTTGATCCAAGAGAACTCTTTCTCCACATAAGAATTCTATCTTCCCAACTGGTTTGTGGATCACACTTCACAAGAAAACTCTTTCCCCTTACTCTAGTTAGTATAACTCTATACACAAGAGAATTCTTTCTCCTCTACTCTAGTTCATGGAACTCTATCCATTGGAGAAATTTTTCATCTCTTCCATAGTTTATGGAACTCTATCCACAGGAGAACTCTTTCCCCTATGCTCTAACTAGTGATCTTCTAGAAGACTTATACTCCCACTACACTAGCTTGTGTATCCCTCTCCACATAAGACCTTTATCCTCACTACCCTAGCTAATGTATATCTATCCACTAGAGATGGTTTTCCTCTACTCTATCACCTCCAAAGCTTGCTCTCAACTCAATCCCAAGTGTAGTATATATTTGCTCATAAATATTTGTCTCAAAATTTTCCTCAAGCCTTAACACAAAGCTTGATCCAATCACAAATAAACTCTACTTATATTTATCCCAAACCATAACACAAATCTTGAACAAATCAATAAATTAACTCTACTCAAAACTACCTCCAATCCTTCTCAAATACTTTCTCAAATCTACCTTCAATTCCTATCAAGTACTTGCTCCAATCTACCTTCAAGCCTTCTCAAATACTTGCTCAATTCTATTCTCAAGCCTTCTCAAATACTTGCTCAATTATACCTTCAAGCCTTCTCAAAGACTTGCTTAAATATACCTTCAAGTCCTCTCAAGGACTTTTCCCAATCTACCTTCAAGCCTTTTCAAAGGCTTTCTCAATTCTACCCTCAAGCCTTCTCAAAGACTTTATCAATTCTACCTTCAAACCTTCTCAAATACTTGCTCAAATATACCTTCAAGTATTCACAAATACTTGCTCAAATTTGACTACAAGATTTCACAAAATCTTGCTCAAATCTATCCTTAAAATTTCACAAAATATTACTCAGCTCTGTCCTTAAGCTTTCACAAAATCTTACTCAACTTTGTCCTCAATATTTCACAAAATCTTACTCAACTTTGTCCTTAATATTTCACAAACTATTTACTCAACTCTGTCCCTAAACCCCCTCAAGGACTTGCTTAAATCTATTAAACTAATTTTAAATCTTGCATACAAAATACCACTCAACTATATTTCAAAAAAAAAACTTTCTTCAAACAAATTCTACTTGCCAATATTCATCTCAAATTCAATCACTCAAAAGTTCTCACAAAGATACATAATTTGTTTTGCAATCCTAGCACAAATGATTCTCACTCTTTATCTCAAAACTTTCCAAAACTCATTCAGTAATACATCCTAGATTTTTCTCAAAAATATATCTTAAAGATTTCCAAAACCATTCAATAATGAGGTACACAAAACTTTCTCAAAATTTTCAACAATGCTTATCAAAAAATACTTTTCACTCCACCTTATATTTCACACACTCATTCCAATCACTTTAAATAAAAGATGATTTACCCATACCTCTTATTTGATTTATGAAGAATTGTCCACAAAAATTGTCTTGCTCACAACCATATCCTTTTGCCAATTCAAGGTTAGATAGCAACAATATATCTCAAAATCTTCACAAGAATATTTACCTCAACAAATATTTCTTCATACAATGCCAAATCACTTATACACCTTATTAATCCTATCTTAAAAATAAATTTCATCAACAAGAGTTACTAATAACATAAATAAAAATTCTTGCATCCACCTTATAACTTCTTTTTAACAATAAAGCACTATAAATAAATTTAAAGTATTACTAACTAACTTTCATGTGGGCTATGCTTCCCCATGTTAGCCAAGGATCACATGCTCCTTAATTTCCTTCTTCACTAGCACAAAATTTGAAAGGTTCACACCCAAAACACAACCTTCGTGTGGTTCAAACTCCATACCTTTCTGCTCCTAATGCATCACACAAGCCAACTCGACTACCACCTCACTTTTGGGGGACATGCACCTTCCACAGTTTGACCTTCTGCCCACTCCAGAAATCATGAACAACTGCACCTTCCTTCCTCTGTCGTGTGTGAGAAATAAAACGTGCAAGCTATTTTTTGGGGAAATTTGAATGTGCAATTGCCTCCAAGGCTTAGGCTAGCCTTAGCCTTATTTATAAACATGCCCAATTCAATATTTTACGTCGACTGCCTTTTTGTTTTAATTCAAATTTGGATATTTTGAATTATTATATATAATTATAATTATTTAAATCCTAAAGGATTTAAATATTTAATTTAAATATTTAAAGCCTTTTGGGTTTTTTATTTTTAGGGAGAACCTTACTACCATTAGTAAATATTTTAACCTTTTCGAAATTACCACCAAGGTAATTTATTGCCACCTTTAATATTTTAACCTTTTCCAAATTACCACTAAGGTAATTTATAAATCCTTTTTCAAATATTATGGAGAGGTATTCCTTTCTTCTTGTTTCCTTATACCTCATATGCCATCAAGAGAAATATTCTTACAAATATTTCTATCAATTTAGGACCTCTAACCTTTTTACATTAATAAACCCTCTTGACATCAATTTCATCAAATTGGACATCCAACTTCTTGACATAAATGACAAAAAAACATGCTCAAATTTCCAACACTAGAGTCTATTCATATCCTTCAATATTTTAGTTACCTCAAGTATGAATGGATTTTCCTCCTGAATTAGGTAATTCCCTAATCATGTAAGTTCCATTATATCATAAGGGATTGATTTCCATATTTTAGTGGCACATTCATCCATTTTATCATCTAGTGCCAAAGTGTGGGCCCCATATATTAGTAATTCATATTTTTACCATTCTTCTTCCACTAGAAAGTCTTGTTCTCTCTCTACTTTAATGACTAGGACATGCTCCATGTGATGTATGTGGAGTGGTTTAGTAGGTATATTTACTTTAGTTCCATAGAATATTCTTAGAATGATGTGTGTCCAATTCAATGATAGGTAGCATCTAATTTTATATGTGAAGTCACGAGAGAGGCAAATACCAAAGAAATTTTATAATTCAATTACCATTATATCTTATGTAATAGTTACAGTCAAGCAAGCATGGAATATGAATGAGAAGTAACTTATGATACTAAGAATGAGTATTAGGATTTTATCCAACTACACAAATCCCTAAATACTGGATCATAGGAAAGTACTAATGCATTGGACATGCATTTAAGCATGACCAAAGTGCTTGCCCCAAAATCCAAAGGTAGTTATAAATCAATGTATCTTTGTATATGATCATCAAGCAGAAGGGCTAGGGCTTAGGTCCACTGGGGACTGCACCAAATATTTGTAAAATTATTGATGTTTTTATCCTTTGATGATATTTTGTTTCTTCAATGCATCCTCCAATGCTTCATTTGTTTTGGTAGGATGATAACATCATATAGTGGTATAGGCATCGTAGACATCTTTAAATGCTCAACCACATCAAAAATCCCTAATAGATGCACTCTTGGTGATCCTCCTAATATTCTTTGAGGTCTTGTCCTCTTATTAATATGATAGGATTCCCTAGTCATTTCTTCCATTGGTCTCATTGGTTACATTGGATCGATTCTTTATGGTTTTCTAGATCCAGGAATTTCAATCCTTAGTTGAGTGATTGTAGAGACTTGATTTACTTTCCAGTATTCTTCTATAGCCCTACTCTTACCCCTATTGATGACACCAAACTATGCCTAAGATTTTTTATTTGATATAGGATTGGACCTTTTTATAGTAACATAAACTTGGCCTTCACCCCATGCTACCAATATTTATTTTTATGGATCTATCCCCTAGTTCATGTAAACTTCTATAGGTAGGATATGACTGATAGGTGTCAATGGTCATATGGTTGAATCTAGGTAAAGGGTACAAGGCATCAAACATGTGACCTATTGAATATCCTTATGATTATAATGTAGATGCAAAAAATTGACCCACTTGAGTGAGTTATTTTCCCTAGATCCTTAGAGAGACACTCGATATTTCCCAAAGAAAGTTTGGGTCTCTCTCTCCCTTTATCTTCCCCTTTTTTCCTAGTTTTTGTGAAATCATGGTTGGACCTGATGGGGTGCAATTTCACCTAGCTAGGGTTTTATATTAGAAAAAACTAATTTTTCAAAATGACCTCTTTTCATATCAGTTTCCCCTTGGTTTTACCACTCTTTATTATCTCAAATCCCTTATAAATAGAGGGTTTGAATACTTGTTTTCCCCTAAGAAGAAGAAGTTCTTTCTAAAATAAGCTAACGATAAGTGTAGGACAAATAAGATCATATTGCAAAGGAACGAAGTGATTTGCAAAAGCTTTTGAATATTTATGGAGTTCTTTTCTACTACATTGAATGTGTGTTGCTACCCTTGGTGGACAAGAGTTGAAGCCCTACGGAGGAGTCTACTATCTTGGATATCTTCATATTTTTATCTATTTTTTGCTACCACTGGATTTTTTTTTCTCATTTACATTCATACATTTTAAATTTTGTATCTATTGTTAATTTATTCGTATTATTCTATTGCCTTTTATTTTTGTTGCAAATCATACCTCGTAATTACAGGGTGTGATTTCATAAAAATTAAAATCATGGTTGTCGTATGTAGGGTACGCTTGCACCTATGTCAAGCTTGGGGGTAGAAGTTTACCTCCAAATCCTAGATCTACATTTCATGTTATATTTAGATCATAATTGCACAAATTACATTGTATTCATCATATTGTTACAATGCATTGTATTATGTTTGTTCATCTTCCAAAAATATCAAACTTTTTATTTTTCATTCTAAATGTTAGCTAAAGACACCTAGGGGGCTTGACTGCTTCACCTCTAAGCATAATTATATAGGAGCCTAAGTAGACCCCGTAACACTGACCATATTTTTTAAGGGTTCTATGAAATTATTTTTGCAAGATTGGAGCTAAGGGACATTGCTAGACACAAGATAATGCTTGGAACAATCACCAAATTAGATAAGTGCTCTAGTAGATATCTAGGTTTTTTGTTGATTACTTTTCTATCCATTTATATTCAAAATATAAATCATAGATAATAAAAACCATTTGATTAAATTTATAGGTATTTGAAAGAATAAAATCATATAGTGTGCATCTAGGGGTTTAACCTTGTTTGTGCATTTCTCTTGGACCCTTGCTCAAAGGATTTTTTTTGCAATCCTAGGGTTAATGATCATTCAAGAAAAGAATCATTCTAGGGTTAGATCTTGTCTTTTTGCATTGTTATTTTCCTTTTTGTAGTTTAGTTTTGGAAATTCTAAACATAGGTGCATGGTTAATTGACATATTCAAACACCTTCCATATCAAACTTGGAGCAAGTCCTAAAATTATTCATAGTGAATCCTTTCCCTTTTTCCCATCGAGTGTAGAGTTATAACACACCCCAATGATCACCTCGAGTCCCAATATATCCAATCGAGAATCGTACGTGGTATGGTAATTTTCCCTCTCTACATATTTAGTGAACCCAACATGAAAGACATGTCTTAGTTGCCAAATAAGGAAGCCTTTTCCTTGTTTTATTTTCTTTTGAAATTTTTTTAACAAGACCATTAATTTGATTGCTTAGAATTAGAATAAAATTCATAAATATCTTAAAAAAATTCTTGCATATATTTTTTTAGTTTTGTATTCTATCATTTCACTTTTTCTAATGACTCCATAGAATTCAGTGAAAGCATCTATATTTTGATCATGTTTCTCAATAATATTATTATATTGATAGAGAGAACCCTAATGCAAAAGACTAAGAAAATGTGAAAATTAAAATAAACTATGATCCTTTTGAAGGGCCCGATGATGGCTAAATTTTTAAATTATTTTATCATGTTTAGGGTTTCACGAAACATCACAAGGTAGACTTGTTTGAAGCTATGGAGCAGGACACTCAACTTGAAAGAGGTGAGATTCCTCCTCCTCCAACAAAATCTCCTAGATGCATTCATACTAACCCTTTTAATATTTAAAACATAATAATCATATCCATGAATCAACGTATGCCACTATTGTAACCACCAACGTTGGAAGGCATTTGCAAATTCTTCCAACCAGTAGTGTTGCGTAAGAATATTTTCAATTTCCTCCTCATTCTACTAAAATAAACATTATTGCTTCTTCTCCACCAATTTTTAGTTATCCTCTTCAATAAGATACCACATATCCTAACTCATACCATAATGCAATAAATATATACAACTTGATCCAAGTACTCTTTCAATAGCCTACCTATACTCCTACCATAGGGAATCTAGGTGTATTGCATAATAACAATTTAGATATGCAAAGTTTAACTAATATGGGGAAACAATTGGTTTCAAGAGTGGATATGATTCAACTCCCTAGTTTCACCTATAGTTATAGATAATTTTTCAATCAGCCCTTAGACCCTATCATTATTGCTAGGTCCTATCCTAAGCATTTTCCCATACTGATTTTGCCTATATAAGGGAATGTAAGATACAATTGATCATTTAAGAATATTTAGAACAACTTGCCATGATATCAAATATGATGACATGTTTTTGCTAAATAAAATCCCTAAGAGCCTTTGTGCCATAGCATTAGAGCGGTATTATCAGTTGCCTAGCCATTCTCTAAGGAATTTTGAAGAAACAACTAAATTATTTGTGCAACAATTTGGTGCTAATGTTAAAAAGAATGTGACCATGAAATATGTTTACATGTTAAAACAAGGTAAAGAGAAATTAAAAAAAAAAAATTATCTCACTAGAGGAGTCTAGGTGGATGCTTGAGATATGCCTTTCCTCCTCAAGATATGCTTGATATATTTATTGAAAAATTGCAAGAGCAATTATCTTATGCATTGGAAACTACAACTATCAAAAAAAATTATCAAAAAATTTACCTAGCAAGAAAGATAAAGCAAGTTCTTATTAGAAGAGGACAAATTAAAGTGAAAGAATATAGGAACACTAAAAATTAGTATAAGAACAAGCACATGGTAGGAAATGGGGTAATGGATAGTAGGTTTGCTAACACCCTATAAACGATGGTGCTTAACTAGCCCCAAACACCCATGAAGGAATTTTATGATACTCAACATGCTTATGAATGTTTTCCTAAGGTAGCTTTTGGAAGCTAATTTGATTGAGGTACCTCCTATAATGCAACCATCTACCATAGCTAATTGGTATAAGGATGGTCAAAATTATGAGTATCATATAGTGGAGGGGAATTGGATAAAATCTTGTAAGAGGTTGAAACATATATTTTAGTACCTGATCGACAAAGGTAACCTTGCCATAGAAGTTTTTCATACACCAAAAAATAAACCTCTTACTTAACAAGTTCCCACAACTAATCAAGATATGGGATTATTTCAATATCCCCCACCTAAGCATGGGTAACAGATATCTAATCAAGTGTTGTATCAAAATGTGCCACCTCCCTATGATAATGTGGTTGGTATTATAGTAGTAACTGCAAGGCAAAAAGCTCAATCTTAATTAGTTGAAAATTCTTAGAAAGAGACTAGCTCTTCGTTCAACCAACCTTCGAAGACCATCCTAGTTTTGAATAAGCATAGAGAAGGAGTATGAGAGTATAAAAACCCACATTTAGTGTTGAAATCTCAACCTAAAGTATCTTGTGATATTCAACAGTAGTTACCTGGTACCCCGACCAAGATCTCTATGTTATAACTCTTGCAAACTTCTCATATTCATAAGGAAGCTTTTTTGGAACTTCTAAGACAACAATATGTCCTTGTATACATTTCTCCTACTATTGTAGCTAATGTTGTAGGTTCTCTTGGGATACATCACATCATATTTTTGGATGATGATATGCATTCCTTAGACTTGCAAGGGTATTCTTCTCTTTACATCATAACATTTATCAAAAGAATTTTTATCAAGTGAGTCTTGATTGACAATGGTTCATCCCTTAATTAATGCGCTAATCAACTTTTCCAAAATTTTGGATTAAAAGAGGAAGATTTAACTAAATATGATATTATCATCAAGGGGTTCAATGAGCCCCAAAAGGTATGCGGCATTGTATCTCTCCCCCTAAGGGTCAAACCTTAGATATTAGATACCTTGTTCTATGTGGTACCTTGCCCAAAATAATTCAATAATTTTATCGGATGACCTTATATCCACATGATATTATCCTTTCTAAATTTTATCAATATTTGAATTTCAAATTTAAGGATCAATTTGTCACCATTCTGGGTGACCCTAAAGAACACAAGCTTATACTGATAGGGTGGATGAATAGTATAATATAAAACTTTTACTTTTCTTTCCAAAGTAGTATTATCCAATATTATCAATTTCAATAATGAAATAATGCAAAGATCATCACACACATAAGATACATAAATTTAATGTAGTTCACACAATGTGGGCTACATCCATAAAAAGAAAATTTCTTATAAATTTTCTCAACAAATCTCTTGGGAATATATCCCCTATTACAATATTTATCGGCACCAACCCAAAGAAAACATGAATCCCCTATGCTCAAGTTCATGGACCTTTATCCACATGAGACACCAATCCCATCTTGCTTTGGTTTGTAGACCTTTATCCATAGGAGACACCAATACCCTCTGCTTTGGTCTGTTCCAAAGCCTACTCTCAACTCTGCTCAAATCTTCACCAAGCCTTCACACAAGGTTTTCTCAAGTTAACTCTCAACTCTGCTCAAATGTTCTCCAAGCCTTAATAAAAGGGTTTCTCAAATCTACTCTAAAATATACTCTCAACTCTGCTAAAATCTAGTCCAAAATGCTCATGGATCCTACTCAAATAGACCTCAAAACTTCTTACATATTTTACTCAAATCTACCTCAAACTTGCTTACAAATTCTACTCAAATATACCTCAAACCTATCTAATATTTCTCACAAAACATGCTCAATATTACTCACAAAACCTGCTCAACTCTACCTCAAACTTGCTCACAAAATTTGCTCAAATATTTCTCAAATATTGCATACACACAATGCTAAAAAATAATGCTTATATATTTTTCAAAAGTTCTTTATTTGGTTAAATTAATTTTGATATATTCTACCCATGATTATTTTCTTCATGAACATACAAAGAAATATATGCAATTATAAATACTCAATATGTTCTTTCACATTATTTAAGTCTGTCGCTTTCACATGTCCCACTTTTATTGTTTTCAAAATATATTTCTAGTATAGCACTTGATAATTGACCTTCTTATGTACTTACCAAAATTATTAAAACCCAATGCATAAATTTTACTTCACAAAACTGATCTAGAACTCTTGCACTTTCATTCCCAATGTCACTCAAAACCAATGCATAAATTACTTCACAAAATTGCTCTATAACTCTTACATATTTATTTCCAATATCAATCAAATTTAATGCATAAAATTACTCTCAAACCCTTGCTCTTATATTTTCAATTTCTTTCATCAATAATGCATAACTTTGTTCTCATACCCTAGCACATATGTTTCAACAATAATGCATAATTTTATTCTCAAACCCTAGCACATATATTTCCAAAAATACACATTAACTTAATCCTTATATCTCCAAATCTATGACATAAAACTATTTTCTTCAAACAAACATTACCCTTTGGAAATGAATCAAATCACCATACCTCTCAAACTTCTTTGATGAAGATGTGTCCTCAAATCCTGTATCAAAAATTATTTTCCTTTCTTGTGCCACTTCAAAAACTGGTTAGTAAATCCCTTTTTCTCTTCTTAATTAAATATCAAAATATTCTCATTAAAATCCTCTATCAAAATGTGCTAAAAATAAATACCTTATATTTGTCTCACAATATAAAGCTTCATTAATAACATAAATCCTTTTTATTCCCTTTCTATGATATGCCAAAATTACAAGTAACAATAATCATAAATACACCTTATTTCTCCTTTCTAGGATATTCAAAAATACAAATGACAATCATCTTAAATACACCTTATTTATCCTTTCTTAGATATTCAAAAATTACAAATATCAAAAACCTTTACTACACCTTATTTCTCCTTTACTTTCAAAAATTATAATCTTTAAACAATACACCAACACCTTATTTTTCTTCAACCTTAATCCAAAACTTTTAATCAAAATTTTAGTAGCTTTGGTGCTATTACGAATTGAATGTCCAACCTCATGACAAACAAATTTCTCTCAAGTGCCTTGACTAGCTGCACTATCATGGTGGTTGAGACCAAAATATGGGTACCTTTTACTTATACCTTGTTCTACACAGTTTACAACATAAAAACCATAAAACTGGTGATGATGGGAATCGACACAGTGACCTCCCATGTAAAAATATTACACACACAGTCCATGATCGACTGGGCTACTTCGATGAACAAGATATCAAATGTAAGCAATAGTATTTATTTTGTTCTCCTTTCTTCTTCACAACAAAAACACAACCAGTATCCACATGGTTCAACCTCTTGACCTTTTGCCTAGAAAACCTCCATGTAGATCCACACTGCCAACTAGACTATCTAGCGAATGAAATCATAGGTGCACAAGATAAAATTTTATTGTCTCTGCCTTGTTTTTCACTGTCTTATCCTCTTATATTTCTATCATTCGCATTCACATAGAAAAAAATGTATTTGATTTTATTTTCATGTCGTTAGTCATGAATATCAAAGGTAAATAAGTCACCATATTTATATACTTCCAAATGGCTTACGAAATTGTCACGTAAGCTTCAAAAATAAACTCAAATTTCTTCCATACATTGGCACAAAACATTTTGGGTTATAATATTTAAATTAAATATTATAATTTTAACTCTTAAGCCCTTGTAATAATTAAATCCTTTGATTTAATATTGCACATTTATGTCCCTGTTGGTCATAAAATCCGCACAGGAAAGGACTTTCGGTGGGTTTGCGTGCCTTGGACCTATGACCAACATTGAAAGGCCGAGGGGAAGAGATGCCCCTCATGCCAATCTCTAAAGAAAGGCTGGATCCTATACTAATCTACTTTTTGGGGTTGAGACAAGATTGCAAGAAAGAAATAAACAGAGTAAGGGTTAGGAAAAGAAATAAAAAGGGTAAGGGTTAGAGAAAGAAATAAAAAGAGTAAGGGTTAGAAGATGATGATTTAAGGTGGGAGAGAACAGGAAGCACGATGACTCGTTAACAACTCAAATAGCAGCAAGAAATACCAAGAATAACACGAAATAAACGAAATGCCGAACTTCCTATGTATCCTCTAGACGGTTTCGTAGGGTTCTCCTTTCTATCTCGCTGGAATTCAGGGTTCAGAGTAATAGCAATTGAGATAAGGGAATAACAGAAACCTCGATCCACCAGGCAGCATAAAGGAAAGTGACAAGACATTTTTCCTCTCCTATGTATCCTTCAGGGTGAATTTTAGGGTTTTAGTCCCCGATCGCACACCGGATTCAGGATTCAGAGTCTCAGTACACGAACGAGAAAAGACAAAAGAATTAAGCACAGAAGGCAGCATAAAAGAGAGAAATAGAGCACAAAAATATTTAGTATTAAACCTAGGACATCAAGTTACAGTAGCTTTCTAGCAGAAATTTCCCCCCCCCTTTACATTGCAAAGCCTAGGTTTTATAGAGGACCCAACCCTCTGAGTCATTATTACAAAAAATAGTGGGGTACACCCTCGGGCTCTAAGAAATTAGCTCCTCGCGATTGCTGCAACTGAGCTTTCAAATCGGTCACCAAAATTGGCAATTGCGACTGGGTCAACCATGGAAACATTCATTTAATGCACCACCCGAGTGTCCCTGGCTTTTGGATGTTGTGCTTGAGTGATCGTTACGCCCATCGGGTTTTACTTTGAGGACTGTTACGTCCCTTTCATTTTCAAAAAATGATCAGTGGGCTTATCGAGCAAGAAAGGGGGTATTTATAAGGGGCCTTCGATCACCTTGGGAAGCTACCCACCTTGGAACGTGGGCCCGAAAAGTGCTTCGCTACATTTCTGCCTCGTAAAAGCCTTGGGCCAAAATAGATCTTCCTTGATTTGTTCTTTGCAAAATAATGCTTTGCAGAAACTACTTCAGGGATGTCAAGTGTCGAGCGGGCTTCATATTTGAAATGGGGTTCTTTGTCCTTTGCTAGCGAAACTGCTTCGGATGGAAAATGTTCTGGCTCGATTCTCTCTCAAAACTACGGTTCAGGGAATATCCTCCCGAAGCACTTCTCTATTTTTGAACCATTTTCATTTTGCTTTGGGCGCCACTGCTTTGGGTGAAAACTGGCTGAAGTAGGTGTCAGAAATACTTCAGTCCCAAAGTAGTTTCTTTGCCTTAGTTTATTTGGATTATGCTCTCCTATTTCGGCGAAGTCGTTTGGATGTTGCTTCGCAAAACTTCCACCCAAAGTGGCTGTTGAAAATGCTTCGGGTGTGAAGTGTTATTTTTGTATTTTCTTTGGTGATATTACTTCGTAACGTTTTCACCCAAAGTGGTGATTTAGAGTGGTTAAGGCCCGAAGCCCTTTTCACATTCTCCTTCTTTTCTTTTGGCGAAGCTATTTTCCTTGGCTTGTTTGGTAGCGAAGCTCTTTTATAAAAGGGGGCGATAGGGAAAGTCAAAATTGCTGTAACTTAAAATAAAAGAAAACTTTCAACAAGGAAATATTATACAAAATTCTACTATTCTTCTACCCCTTGTATAATGTGACAAAAAGTTTCAACATTCTTGGCGGCTCGCGGGGTGACGAGCTCGTCTCAGCAAAAGAACCCTTTAGTCCTGATCCATTGGGCTGTAGAGTTACTGGTTTTCCCCAGACCCTGCTTCTATGGTCTATCCCTCTTCTTGCTCATCTTCTCCTTCTTCCTTTGGCGTGGCTTCTGGCTGAGGTGATGGTTCGAAGTGATCATGGATGTGCTTCATCGTTCTTCGGACATGAGCCCAGGAACCCTTTTGGAATGGTTCTTGATCTTGTAATGCCTTAACCAAAACATGAAACCGATCAATTTGCCTAATGTCAGCATGTTTGGCCCTAATGAATAAATTTTTTAGGCATGCTACCATCTTTCAGTACCTCAAAATGAAGTCGGTTATCTGCCCTTCCGAGATCGACTCCGCCCACCTGTCTATCTCTGAGACATCACCCTCGAACTGGAGCCAGATTGGTTTGAGGTCATCTTTAGTCAGAAGGTTCCGGTCATCATATATGAAACTTGGGAAACCCAAGGAGGAGAGGTCCTAAAAATAATTCATCAAGGTGTGCTGCTTGTTGTCAAAAATGTACTAGAGCCTTCTCGCCTTCTGAGCTTTGCGCACCTTGGAAAAGAAGGCGTGAACTGTGGCCTAGGCCATGGACCAATCCCTAGCCATTTGAGTCATCGCAGTGACCTGCAAGTCTTGATATTTCACATTCTGGATGTCGAAGGCTAACTTGAGCCTACTCCTAGATTTCTGCATGACTTCATCGATGATTGGCCCTCCTTCAGCAATAGTGTGTTGGGCTTCGGTGATGAAGGTTAGAATCATGAGGGCACTGGAACACCGAGACCTGAAATTCTTGAGCAAGTGGGCGTGAATCTCCTTAATTTTGCTCATATAAAACACCGATAGGTCTTCCTTCTCATACAGATGGGCTTGCATTTGTGCAACTCTGCCTTCCAGCTCTTTGGCCTTTAGATCATTTTTGGCCTGTCTTCATGCCTAATTTTCTTCAGTATTCTGGAGCTGTAGAACTTGCATCTTTAGGGCGCATGTTTCCTTTTTCATGGCCTTGCACTGCTCCTCAGCCTCTACCAACTTGGAGAAGACCCTCACCAAATATTTTTCTAACTTAACATTGGTGGCCTCGGCCTCAATCCTGCGTTGGTTGGCGATGACTGCATGAGCCCTAAAGGTCTCAATTCGGACATGCATGGATGTTGATTCGTTGTCTACATTTAGATGCACTAGGTCCTTGGGTGTTTCTTGGTAGTCATAGTCTGCTGGAGTCATTTCATCCAGAGGCTTCTAAACCTTAGGGACCTTCTTGATCTTGTGCATCTTCCTAGCTTTCAAATCAAACATGGCACATTTTTCAACTTGAGCCATCGCTCGCCCTCTTTTCTTTCTTGCCTCATTCAAGATTTTGTCAGTATTCTATCGGGCTTGGAGCAGCTTCTCGGCGATGGGGCTCTCCTTGATCAAGGAAATCTCAGATTCAAACAAAGCTGGGTCACCAGCCGAAGGAGTGAACAAATACAGGGAGTGGATGGGGGATGTCTCATCAGAAGGTCCGACGGTGAGTGTAGCGGGCATTTTGGCAATGGCGGCCACATCATGCGAGATGAGGAATTGGGTGGTAGGGCTCAACATCAAAGTGATACCTTCGCTTCTACTAAGAATCAAGGGAGTGGCAGCGTGAGTGGGCGAAGTGATATCAACGGACTTATCCCGATCGAGATCATGGGATGGACCTGGACTAGCTGCGGGTGATGTGTGATAGGATGAGTGGCCCTGTAGGGGAGACTGATGGGATCCTTTGACCATGGTTGTAGTGGACGTGGGTGAGTCCTGAGCATAGGGTGAAGCATGCATACTTGAGTGCCCTCCTGGCAAAGCGGCTGTAGTGACTTCAGGTGCAGCTGTCTCCTGTTCTTCTACTTCGGCATCTTCAACCTCCATGGTTTTGGCCTCGGCGTCCCCTTCGGATTGGAGGAGTTCCTCCACATTGATGACATTAATATCCGGGATGGTTTCGGTGCTTGGTGGTGCTACGCCTTTGAAATTTTCTTCGGACGGGCCCGATGTAGGTCATCCAGTGGAAGGGCTCTGAAAACCTGTGCGAAGCCGCTTTGGATGACTTGGAGGAACTTGGACTGATTCTGGCCTCTTTCTCTTTGTCCACACCAGTGGTTGTTCTGACTCCTTGGAACTCATGCCTTGGCCTCCCACAGGTACCTGAGGTGGTTTACATGGTGTGGCTTTGGCCTTCTTCCCTTTCTTCGGCTTCGAAGTAGTTTCCTTACTTTTTGGGCTTTCACCTGAACCTGGTATAGCTGGGGGAATGAGGTCGGAAAAGTACAGGGGCTTCCATGTCCCAACATTGGCCTCATAGACCGCCATGAAGTCCTTGTCAATTGCTAAAATTCTGTAAGAGTTCATATTTTGGTGGTGGACCCTCATTATCCACCATTCTCTTAGCTGGGACACATCCCAATCTTTCGTCGCCTCCTTCAAGTCATCCTTTGCCTTCTTCCAGAAGGTGGAGTTGGGGCTCGGGAGAGGGTGCCGAACTGGGTCATATGCAACCTCCATCGGGTATAACTCATGCCAGGGAGATAGTGTTTCCATTTTTTCCAAGTGCCACTCCAGATCCCTCCCGTTGGGATTGTTCCTCTGCTCTACGATTTTTGGATAAGGGAAAGCATGGAAGTTCTTAAATCGAAGATGGTCCCTCATTACCCCCAGGGGGTCATAGAGCCATTGCTAAGGAAGCTAGACTAGGCCAAAATTGGCAAGTTTCTCCTCCAAGAAAACATTTTGTTTGAGGGCAAACACCTCGATAACTCCCATTTTGAAAGGGAAATCGTAGGTGTGAGCCCATTTCTGTCCATGGCCATAAATGGCATTTGTTGCATCACTTTGTCGAGTGACCTCCAATGCGAATTGGTACTCAGAGGGGTAAACTGGCAGTAAGAAGGGCTTCCGTATGAAGCCAAATATGTGAATTACAAGCGCCTATGTCAGCTAAAAAATATCTCCCCTTTTCTCTTGTACCACCTTGTCCCTTAGGAGGAGGGGAACCCGAGGGGAATATCCCGTTAGCATGTACATTGCGGGTCCCAAAAATTGTTGGTTAAAAGAATAATAGGACTCTGTCTTCAATAGGAGAGGGGTCCACTGGTATATAGGCAGAGGATTTCCATCCTTGCCACTTGTCGTAATAGCAACATAAGGGAAAATCTTATGTACATGAAAGAAAAATAACCAAATAAGAAGAGAACAGGGCAAGAAATACTTATTTGTCCCAACATTCTTCATGCTAGTGAGCCGCATATGTAGAGTCCTGGCCACCCATTCTTCCCAGTTGAAAAATACTAGGTTGGTGCTCGGCCTCAAAGAATCAGGGGCATAAAATTCCCCTCTGGAAATACACTCAGCCAAAGACACCTGCCATGGGTGTACCGAAGCATCGATAGATAGGCCTGCCACCCATGCAATGATGGAGAAGATGTTGACATTTTTGAGGGCCTCTAATGGTAGGGGAATTTGGGGCAAATTGCCCGAAGGGAGCCCGCTTTTGAGGCTTTACTGTAAAAAATTGATCATGTAATTGGAGAACTTGAACCTCTCCATTTGTTTGCTAAGAATAATGTTGCAAACTGTGTACCCCTTAGGAGGGCCCTACTGTGGTGCAAAGGTTTCCTGGACATCTTCTTTCAGAATGGAGAACATCTTGTGGCCGAAGGAGTCCACCACTTTCCTGGAGGCAGGCTGATAGTTTTGCGTGATGGCATCAATCAGCTCAGGGCAGTGATGTGTGGGGGGCGTCAGATACCAGTATATCTGGGAGTAATAAGCGGTAGATCTTTTGCTATCTACTGAGAGCTTGATTTTCATGAACTCGATGGTGCTCCTAAGTTCAGCTACGCTCCTCGATAGCTTGGTGTCTCTGATCCTATCCCACGCATCAATCGAAAGTTCTTCAGGTTGCTCATCCTCAAAATCCTCTCTTTCTCTTATGAATTATTTCTCGAGGCGTTGGTCTTAGGGATAGCCAAAACCAATACCAGACCCAATGCCAAAATTCTACAAATTCTTCCAAATGAAGGCCGGGTATAGGTTCTTCCATCCCATTGATATGGTAACAAGGTTCCTCCGACGAAGAGTAGTCCTCCAGGATCTCTTTGGGCTCATCCTATGAATCAAACAGGCTTGATGAGCTTTGGTTGAACACTTGCATGCCATCTCTTGGGATACAAAAAGGGTGCAAAAATGTGCCCTCTTTGTTCTCGGGTTCTTCCACTCGAGTCTGCTTCTCTTCTCGGTTCACCTCTTGATGGATATCGTGAGCGGCCATGTTGTTCATTGGGTGGGCCATGCTTGCGTACTTCCATTGTTGAGCTAGTATGAGGTCTACTTCCTGAGCTCCAAATGACTGCATCTCAGGTCTCGGATCAGTGTGAGGAATGCCCCATGATGAGTACTGTGCTGGCCGGACAAGAGCAATAATTATCGGAGGAAGCGACAGAGTTTCTCTCCACTGCCACTTTCTCGATAGGAGCAGAATCCATTTCGCTCGTATTGCCTCCTCAAATATTTGAGGGAACCTTCGTTCCTTGTATTGTAGTAGAATGAGGCTTATTTCTGGGTGGAAGGCCCTAATAGAGATGGGCTTGGGCGGGTGTCGGTTGGATCTCTAGTGGAATTCTCTTCCAAATTCTACAGGATCGGACATTGAAATCCACGATACACTCTAAGGGTGCTCTCTTGATGGTGGAGAGGTATGTGAAGATATGGAAGGGATCTTGAGAGCCATCGAACATCTCAATCAATGCTCTCGCTAAGTCATCCCATGAGAAGATGCTTTTGGGCCTGAGCAATCTGTACCACCGTAGCACCCTTCCTTCTAGAGATAGAACAAGAAGTCTGATCATGACATATTCATGGATAATGTCATGGAGGGCCGCTAAATTGGCAACATCTTCAAGGTGCTCTCAGGCCATTCCTGTAGTGCCGCTGTATTTCATCAATGATTTCAAAGAAATTTGGGGAATTTCATGGTAGCTTTGGATATTCAGGGGGTCTGGATCATTCCATCTAGGAAAGCTTCTCCCAGCCATTACGACAGCAGCTTATGGAAATTGCGGTTGTCGCCACTGAGTCAGAGTCGTTAGGTGGACATTTTTTCTCCGCTCATGAGGTCAAGGCTAGTCACCAAACATTGATTCCTTCAGGATATCTTCTTTCAGATTTAAAAGGCGCCTATGACCAAGAAATCTAGATTTTTAGCTCAACTGAGTCTCCAGGTGATTTTATTAGATGAAGACAGGCCAGAGATTCACCGAACTCAAACCTTCTTAAGGCACAGGGGGTCCTGGTTACAAAAACTAGGCTTAGGTACTGGTCTTCATGACTTTAGAGATTCTCGGGTAAAATAGAGTCGCCAGATGCTAAGAGTATTTTAGTAATGATAACATCGATTCTCACCACTACTCAGAAGATGATACTAACCGAATCTCACTGGGAACTTGTTAGAACTATTGGCTCTGATGAATACGGGCTAGAAATTTTCTCAAATATGGGACCTTGAGTCCCATCGGGCATGCCAAAAATTGTTGGTCATCAAATCTACACAGGAAAGGACTTTCAGTGGGTTTGCATGCCCTGGACCTGTGACCAAAATTGAAATGTCGAGTGGAAGAGATGCCCCTCGTGCCAATCTCCGGAGAAAGGCCGGCTCCTATACTAATCTACTTTTTGGGGTTGAGACAAGAGTGCAGGAAAGAAATAAATAGAGTAAGGGTTAGGAAAAGAAATAAAAATGGTAAGGGTTAGAGAAAGAAATAAAAATATTAAGGGTTATAAGATGATGATTTAATGTGGGAGAGAACAGGAAGCACAATGACTCGCTAACAACTTGAATAGCAGTAAGAAATACCAAGAATAACATGAAAGAAATGAAATGCCAAACTTCCTATGTATCCTCTGGATGGGTTCACAGGGTTCTCCTTTCTCTCTTGCTGGAATTCAGGGTTTAGAGTAACAATTATTGAGATAATGGAATAACAGAAACCTAAATCCACCAGGCAACATAAAGGAAAGCGAAAAGACATTTTTCCTCTCCTATGTATCCTTCAGGGTGAATTTCAGGGGTTTAGTCCCCGATCGCACACTGGATTCAGGATTCAGAGTCTCAATACGCGAACAAGAAAAGACAAAATAATTAAGCACAAAAGGTAGCATAAAAGAGAGAAATAGAGCACAAAAGTCTTTAGTATTAAACACAGGACATCAAGTTACAGCAGCTTTCTAGCAAAAAGTTCCCCCCCTTTTACATTGCAAATCCTGGGTTTTTATAGAGGACCCGACCATCTGAGTCATTATTACAAAAAATGGTGGGGTACACCCTCGGGCTCTGAGAAATCGGCTCCTCGCAGTTGCTATGATTGAGCTTTCAAATCAGTTGCCGAAACTGGCAACTGCGACTGGGTCAACCATGGAAACGTTCATTTAATGCACCACCCAAGTGTCCTTGGCTTCTGGATGCTATACTTGAGTGATCGTTACGCCCGTCGGGTTTTACTTCGAGGACTATTACATCCCTTTTGTTTTCCAAAAATGGTCAGTGGGATTATCGGGCAAGAAAGGAGGTATTTATAAGGGGCCTTCGATCACCTTGGGAAGCTTCCCACCATGGAATTTGGGCCCAAAAAGTGCTTCACTACATTTCTGCCTCGCCAAAGCCTTGGGCTGAAATAGATCTCCTTGATTTGTTCTTCGCAAAATAATGCTTCGCAAAAACTACTTCGGGGATGTCGAGTGTCGAGCGGGCTCCATCTTTGAAATGGGGTTCTTTGTCCTTTGCTAGCGAAACTGCTTCGGATGGAAAATGTTTCGGCCCTATTCTCTCTCAAAACTACGGTTTGGGGAATATCCTCTTGAAGCACTTCTCTATTTTTGAACCATTGTCATTTTTCTTCGGGTGCCACTACTTCGAGTGAAAACTAGCCAAAGTAGGTGTCAAAAATACTTTGGTCCCAAAGTAGTTTCTTTGCCTTAGCTGATTTGGATTATGCTCTCCTCTTTCGACGAAGTCATTTGGATGCTACTTTGCAAAACTTCTGCCCGAAGCGGCTACTAAAAATGCTTCGGGTGTGAAGCATTATTTTTGTATTTTCTTTGGTGATATTACTTCACAACGCTTTCGCCCGAAGTGGTGATTTAGAGTGTTTCGGGCCCGAAGCTCTTTTCACATTCTCCTTCTTTTCTTTTGGCGAAGCTATTTTCCTTGGCTTGTTTGGTAGCGAAGCTCTTTTATAAAAGGGGGCGATAGGGAAAGTCAAAATTGTTGTAACTTAAAATAAAAGAAAACTTTCAACAAGGAAATATTATACAAAATTCTACTATTCTTCTACCCCTTGTATAATGTGAAAAAAAGTGTCAACAGTCCCTACCTTGGTCCTTCGCTTTTATAAACTTGTTTCCTCATGCCATTTAAACCTTTCTTTAAATCCATTGTCCCAAGCCTTGAACCTTTATAATATATTTAAATATTTTGTCTTTTCACCCTTAAACCTTTTGAAACTATATCCTTTATTTTTAAATATTTTGCCAAAGCATCCTTAAACCTTTTTTTTTCCTTTATAATATTTAAATATTATAAACCTTTATTTAATAGATATTTTCCTTACCTTGTTCCATCTGAAATATATGCTTACCTTGAATAATTTTCCAACCTTTTTAAATACACATCCTTGAAGAATATTTTTACCTTGAATAATATTCACCCTTTGACATCAATGACAACTCAATATACTTAATATTTCCAACAATATTCCCTTTTGTCATTTATGGAAACCCTTACAAAAAAAAAAATGTTTTGCTGCAACTGGATTCCAAAATTACTCCTCTTGACTAGCTACTCCCCCTCACTAAATTCTCTCCCCCTTTTACATCAATGGGAAAGGGCTCCTTGGGGATAAAAATAAGACATTTAGCATAGCCCCATCACCACCTCCTTTTATTAAGATGATTAATTTTGGGATGGGAGTAAAACTACTCCCAACTTACAATGCTCTTATTTTCCAATTTTCTTTTTCCACACTCTTGAAGCCATACCATTTTAAAATTTAGACTATTCTTATTCTTTCTTGTCTTTTTAAGTTCCTGAAACATTGTTCTACACCACTTTGCTTTATGCCCAAAATTATTGCAATTGTAACACATGATTTTGTAGTCCTTGGAAGGTGCAACTGACTTCCTCTTGGTGAAGTCATAATCATTCTTATTATGAATCCTACAAGGTATAACTCTATGACCAAAATGATTACATGAGTAGCAATAACCTTGAAAGAAATATTCATCTTGTCTTGGAGGATATGTTCTCATGGTTTTTATTTGCCTTTTCTATGATAGTCTCTTTTCTTTGATTATGCATTGTTTTCTTCCTATTTGAAGCTTCCAATTCTTAACACATTAGCATAGGTCTTAGATTCTTCTTCAATCACTTCTTATGCTTTTGTTTCTTTGTAGATTAACTCTCCTTTTTGTTCCTCTTTATCTTCTTCATAACCACGTCCAGTCTTAATAAATGAAGATCTTTGTATATTGAGAATATCATCCAAGGTTTTTGATATTTCCTTAAACTAAGATAACTTATCAAGATATTTTCCAAGTCCCTTATTTAGAGAGATAACTTCATCTTCTAGTGTTTCACACTCTAGCTCTTTTACCTTTAACTGTTCAGTCATACCTTCTTCAACTTGTCTTACCTCTTAAACCTTAACCTTTAAGTCAGTGAGATATTTTAGAAGCTTTGCCTTTGTTTTCTCATCCTCTTGTACTTGAGCCTTCAATCTTGAGTTCTCTCATTTCAATTTATTAATATCAAAAACAAGTTCCTTTCCCATATCAAATATGGCTTCCTTTTCCTTTTCTGAATCCTTCCCTTTTTCCAAGTCTTCAACTATAGGATCATTTTCTTTCTCTTTTTCTTGATTTTTAATAATAGGAACATCTTCTTTCTTTTCTACTTTGTCTTCTATAGGATCATATTATTTCTCTTCTATTGCCAAAAATGGAATTTTCTCTTTTTCACTATCAGAAGAACTTTCATCACTATCACTTGAAGTATTGATTACTTCTTCAACATAAAAAATCTTCTTGTACCTTTGAAAAATATTCTTATGATGCTTTCCTTGATCATACATATTTTTCTTTTCATGATAAGATTTCCTTTATTTATTTTTCTTGTAATCCTTTTCTTCTTCACTACTACTATACTCATTTTGTGGACAATAAGTTGTAGAATGACGAATGCTACCATAGCTAAAATATTTCATTGTCTGCATATCTTTGTGTTTTCTTGGACCCTTCTTATTTCTTCTCACAAAGTTAGTCTCTTATTTACTTCTTGATTCATCACTTGATTCTGGTTCTTTATCCCTTGCCTTCTTTGAAGCTTTGAATGTTGCATTCTTTTTAGATGTTTGATATTTTTTAGTTCTCATCTCATACGTTGTGATAATTCCATGTAGTTAATCCATCCTCGAAGTTTTGAGATCCTTAATTTCTTCAATTGTTGAAACCTTTGCATCATACCTCATGGGAAGTGACCTTAATATTTTTTGAACAATAGTAGAATCCTCAATATTTTCTCCAAGTCCACAAAATGGTATTAACAACCTCATCAAAATGAAGTAGATACCTAGCAATATTTTCCTCATATTTTATCTTCAAGTATTCAAACTTCCTCTTGTCAGTTTGAAGTTTTTCCACCTTAACTTTATCATATCCTTCATTTGCATTCTTTAACTTATCCCACATTTCCTTTGTTGAATTACAATGCATAACTTTCACAAACTCAATTTTAGTTAACCCATTTAAAATTGCATTCATTACCTTGTCATTATTTTCATATACTTTCTTTCCATTTAAATATGTAGGAAGAGTTGCAAGTGGTGAGTATCCATTCTCAACTGATTACCATGTATCAACTCCTTGTACCATTAAAAATATAATCATCCTCACACTCCATAAAGCATAGTTAGTCCCATCAAACAATGGATCTCTATGTGTTGAAAATCCTTCCTAATGAGCCATTTGTGTTCCTGTAAGATCTTACCTCAAGTTGTTAGACCTTCATGAAGTAACTTGCGCTAATACTAATTAAATAACACAATATTATACTGAGAGGGGGTGAACAGTATAAGATAAAACTTTTACTTTTCTTTCCAATGCAATATTATCCAATATTATCAATTACAATAATGAAATAATGCACAGATCATCACACACATAAGAGACATAGATTTAAAATGGTTCACCCAATGTGGACTACATCCATAAAGAAAATATTTCTTATAAATTTTCTCAACAAATATCTTGGGAACCTCTTTCCTATTATAATGTTTATGGACACCAACCCAAAGGAGACACGAATCCCTAATTCTCAAATGCATGGACATATATCCATACGATAGACCAATCCCCTCTTTCTTTGGTTTATGGACCTCTATCCACATGAGACACCAATACCCTCTGCTTTGGTCTTATCCAAATACTACTCTCAAATATGCTCAAATTTTCTCAAAGCCTTCACACAAGGCTTGCTCAAATATGATCCAAAATCTACTCTCAACTCTACTCAAATGTGCTCCAAGCCTTCACACAAGGATTTCTCAAATTTTCTCCAAAATATGATCTCAAAGAGGCTCAAATATTCTCCAATATGCTCATATATCCTACTCAAATATGCCTCAAACCTGCTTACAGATTCTACTCAAATCTACCTCAAACTTGCTTATATATTGTGCTCAAATATACCTCAAACATGCTTAATATTACTCACAAAACCTGATAAATATTACTCACAAAATCTACTCAACTTTACCTCAACTTGCTCATAAAATCTGCTCAAATTTTTCTCAAATATTGCATACACACAATGCTAAAAAATAATTCTTATATCTTTTTCAAAAGTGTTTTTTTTAGTTAAAGTAATTCAGACATATTATACCTAGAATTTTTTTTCTTCATGAATATATAGAGAAAGATATGCAATTACAAATACTCAATATGTTCTTTCACATTCATTAAGTTTATCACTTTCACATGTCCCACTTTTATTTCTTTCAAAAGATATTTCTAGTATAGCACTTAATAATTGACCTTCTTATGCACTTTCCAAAATCAATCAAATCCAATGCACAAATTTACTTCATAAAACTGATCTATAACACTTGCACTTTCATTCCCAATGTCACTCAAACCAATGCACAAATTACTTCAAAAAAATTCTCTATAACCCTTGCAAATTTATTCCCAATATTAATTAAATTTAATGCACAAACTTTCTCTCAAACCCTTGCTCTTATATTTTTAATTTCTTTCAATAATAATGCACAACTTTGTTCTCAAACCCTAGCACATATGTTTCAACAATAATGCACAACTTTATTCTCAAAACCTAGAACATATATTTCCAATAATGAACATCAACTTAATCTTTATATCTCCAACTCTATGGCATCAAAATATTTTTTTCAAACAAACATTACCCTTTGGAAAAGAATAAAATCACCATACCTCTAAAACAACTTTGATGAAGATGTGTCTTCAAATCCTATCTCAAAAATTATGTTCCTTTCTTGTGCCACTTCAAAAACTGGTTAATAAATCCCTTTTTCTCTTCTTAATTAAATATCAAAATATTCTCATTAAAATCCTTTATAAAAATGTGTTAAGAAATAATACCTTATATTTCTCTCACAAGATAAAGCTTCATTAATAGCACAAACCCTTTTTATTCCCTTTCTATGATATGCCAAAATTACAAGTAACAATAATCATAAATACACCTTATTTTTCCTTTCTAATATATTCAAAAATACAAATAAAAATAATCTTAAATACACGTTATTTCTCCTTTATATGATATTCAAAAATTACAAATATCAAAAACCTTTACTACACCTTATTTCTCCTTTACTTAAAAAAATTATAATCTAAAAACAATACACCAACACCTTATTTTTCTTCAACCTTAATCCAAACTTTTTAATCAAATTTTTAGTACCTTTGACACTACTACGAATTGAACATCCAACCTCACGACAAGCAACTTTCTCTCAAGCGCCTTGACCATCTACAATACCATGGTGGATGAGACCAAAATAGGGGTGCCTTTTACTTAAACCATGTTCTGCACACTTTCCAACACAAAAACCATAATACCTATGATGATGGGAATCAATATAGTAACCTCCTGCAAAATAACATCTCGCACATAACCCACAACCAGCTGAGCTACCTTGGTGAACGAGACATCAAATGTAAGCAATAGTTTTATTTCGTTCTCCTCTCTTCTCCATAGCAAAAACATAACCTACGTCCATGGGGTTCAACCCATTGACCTTCTACCCAACAAACCTCCACATAGATCCATACTGCCATATGGTCTATCCAGTGAATGAACTCACGATAAACTTTGTTTGTCCCTACCTCATTTTTTGTTGTCTTATCCTCTTATATTTTTGTCTTTCACATTAATTGAGAAAATAATGTATTCGATTTTATTTGCATGTCATTAGTCATGAATATCAAAGATAAATAAATCACCATATTTATATGCTTCAAAATGGCTTACAAAATTGTCATGTTGGCTTCAAAAATAAACTCAAATTTCTTCCATATGTTGGCATCAGAAACATCGAGTTATAGTATTTAAATTAAATATTATAACTTTAACTTTTAAGCCCTTGTAATAATTAAATCCTTTGATTTAATATTACACATTTATGTCCCTGCCTTGGTCCTTGGATTTTATAAACATTTGTCCTCATGCCATTTAAACCTTTATTTAAATCCTTTGTTCCAAGCCTTGAACCTTTATAATATATTTAAATATTTTGTCCAAGCATCCTTAAACCTTTGTCTTTTCACCCTTAAACATTTTGAACCTTTATCCTTTATTTTTAAATATTTTGTCCAAGCATCCTTAAACCTTTGTCTTTTTATTTTTAATATTTGAATATGAAATTTAAATATTATAAACCTTTAATTAATAGAAATTTTTCTTGCCTTGTTTTATCCAAAAAATCTGCTTGCCTTGAATAATTTTTCAAAATTTTCAACTACACATCCTTGAAGAATATTTCTGCCTTGAATAATATTCATTCTTTGACATCAATGACAACTCAATATACTTAATATTTCAAATAGACCCTTCATCAATTCAAATATTTGTTTATGGTTGAGTAAGATTAGTTTGATCTCAACATTTGTCCTTTAATTTCATCATCTATTATTCCAAGTTCCTCATCTCAAATTTTTGAAAGTGAGGAACATCAAATAAAAGATTCATCATAGGATCAAGTTAATCATTTTCTTCAAGAGCCTCTTTTAGATCTAGCCAATCTACCACCTTCAACAAGGACTATGGGTTTACTTCGTAAGAAGGGTGAATTTGTACATATTGGCACGTGTACCTTTATCTTCATAGAAATATCCTTTGAAGAAAATATTTATGGTAGCAACCCATTCTCCTATGGATATTTCTTCTACTCACTATTACTTATACAAGGATTACCCACTCTCAAAATAGATCTTATCTAGAATGGGATATGTTGGTAAAGGTTTATGTTAGAATTTCATAATAGATATGCAAAGCATTACAAGAGATGAAGAGAAGAGTAGAACTGATTGATTTATTCTAAGGATCAACTCTGTATAAATAGTAGAGTTATCATTGAGAGCCACTGGATTACAACAACTCATCATACCTTATGAAGACACAACTGAGAGTTCTCCTGAAACATGGAGGATTGGAAACTCAAGTGTCTATCCTAGTGGAACTTAATAGAATATTCTCTTATTCTAAAACCCCCCCTTAAGAGATACTAGGGTTGAATCATACAAATGAGTCTTGGAAACAAGGCTTGTTGAGGTACTCATGTATAGAGACTTATTTTTGAAGATATGGTAAAACCAATGAGAAAAAACCATCAATAAAAAGAAAGTTAGAGGCTTGTCTTCTTATGGCGAAGATTGTCCTCCTAATACAATAGATAGTTGGTGAAAAAACCCCTTTGGGAAAAAACCAACTATGAGAAGAAGAGAGGCATGCCTTTGTATGGCAAATATTGTCCTCTTTATGCAAGAAAGAAATATGATTCCCAATAACTTGGCTTGATTAGGTACTCATTTACATAATATAGTTGGTGAAAAAACCCTATGGGGAAAAACCAACTATGAGAGGCATGTCTTCATATGGCGAAGATTTTCCTCTTAATACAAGAAAGAAAGATGAGTCTCGACAACTTGGCCTGATTAGGTACTCATTTACATAATATTGTTGGTGAAAAAACCCTATGGGAAAAACCAACAATTAGAGGTATGTCTTCGTATGGCGAATATTGTCCTTTTGTTACAAGAAATAAATATGAGTCCCGAAAACTTTGGCCTAATTAGGTACTCATATACAATAAATAGTTGGTGAAAAAAACCTTATGGGAAAAAACCAACTATTAGAAGAAGAGAGGCTTGTCTTCATATGGCAAAGATTGTCCTCATAAATCCATTCAATATAGCTGAATAAATTCAAGCTTATCTCTCAACTAAAGGTAAAATGAAGAAGGAAATGACTTGGTGAAGATATCTATAATGTGTTCCTCAGTTAGAATATATTCCAAGTGTATGTCCTTATTTTGAATATGTTGTTTTATGAAGTGCATGTGTATCTCAATGTGCTTGGTTCACTGATGTTCAACTGGATTGCATGCAATATGAATTGTGCTCTAATTGTCACACCAAATATTTATATGATGGTCATGTGTGAAACCAAATTCTCTCAAAATTTGATGAAGCCAAAGAGCTTCCTGACTATCCAAAGTTGTTGCCCTATATTCTGCCTTTGTAGAAGATAGGGCAACTACTTGTTGTTTGTTGCATAACCAAGCTATTGGTGAGGAACCAAGGAAAAATACATATCCTGATGTGGAACAACTATCTTCTACTGAACTTGCCCAATCTGAATCTGTGTAGAAAATGATATCCATGGATTTTCCCTTGTAGAATAGCCCAAAATGTGTAGTGTCCTGCAAGTAATGAAGGATTATTTTTGCTACCTGCCAATGACTGAAGTGAGGCTGATGAGAGAATCTGGATATGAGGCCAACAACATATGATATATCTAAGCGAGTATGAGTAAGGTATAGAAAAATTCCTACAAGTTGACGGTATAGAGTAGCATCACAAAGAGGTTATGAGCAAGAAGTACTAAGATTAATGCTAGATTGAAAGGGAGTAGGAGAAGGTTTGCAATCTATCATTTTGAATCTTTGTAGAAGATCTAGAGTGTACTTTTGTTGGCACAAAGATATGCCTTCATATGTTTGACTTATTTGGATCTCAAGGAAGTAATGAGCTTTTCCTAGATAAGCCATTTCAAATTTTTTAGAGAGAGGGTCTTTTATAGTCTGAATGTGAGTCAGGTTACTACTAGTGAGAAGAAGATCATCAACATAAAGAACAAGAATGGTGATGTTTTCTTCATTTCTCTAAATGTAAACTTGGTGACTCTCAACTAAAGGTAAAGTGGAGAAGGAAATGACTTGGTGAACATATCTGCAATTTTTTCCTCAATTAGAATATATTCAAAGTGTATGTCCCCGTTCTGAATATGCTGTCTTATGAAGTACATGTGTATCTCAATGTACTTGTTTTTCTGATGTTCAACTGGATTACGTGCAATATAAATTATGCTATGATTGTCACACCAAATAGTTATAGGAAGGTCATGTGTGAAACAAAATTCTCTTAGAATTTTATGAAGCCAAAGAGCTTCCGACTAGCCAAAGCTGATGCCCTGTATTCTGCCTCTGTAGAAGATAGAGCTACTGCTTGTTGTTTCTTGCATAACCAAGCTATTGATGAGGAACCAAGGTGAAAGAAATAGCCTAATGTGGAACATATATCTTCTACTAAACTTGCCCAATCTAAATCTGTATAGCCAATGATATCCATGGATTTTCCCTTGTAGAAGAGCCCAAAATGAGTAGTGCCCTGCAAGTCACAGAGGATTCTTTTTGTTGCCTGCTAATGACTAAAGTGAGGCTGATGAGAGAACCTGTATATGAGGCCAACAACATATGATATATTTGGGTAAGTATGAGTAATTTATAGCAAAATTCCTACAAGTTGACGGTATAGAGTAGCATCATAAAGAGGGGATGAGAAAGAAGTACTAAGATTAATTCCAGATTGAAAGGGGGTAGGAGAAGGTTTGCAATATATCATTTTGAATCTTTGTAGAATATTTAGAGTGTACTTTTGTTGGAACAAAGATATACCTTCATCTATTTGACTTATTTGGATCCCAAGGAAGTAATGAGCTTTTCCTAGATCAGCCATTTCAAATTTTTTAGAGAGAGAGTCTTTTATAGTCTGAATGTGAGTCAGGTTACTACCAGTGAGAAGAAGATCATCAACATAAAGAACAAGAATGGTGATGTTTCCTTCATTTCTCCAAATGTAAACTGTGTTAGTAGACTCACAATGAGAAAAACCTACTAAAAGAAGGAAGGAGTCCATCTTTTCATACCAAGCTCTAGGGGCTTTTTTGAGGCCATAGAGAGACTTTTTAAGCCTACAAACCAGAGAGGAGTCTTGAGTAAAACCAACAAGTTGTTCCATGAATATTTATTACTTTAAATATTCATGTAAGAAAGCACATTTGACATTTATTTGATAGATAGACCACTTTGGGGAAGCAGCTAGAGCAAGAATCAATCTTACAGAATCCATTTTAGCAACAGGAGCAAAGGTTTTTGCATAATCTATGCATTCAATTTGAGAAAAAATTTGGCAACTAGATGAGCATTGTGTTTGTCTATTTATCCATTAGGCCCATATTTTGTTTTGAAGATCCATTTACAACGAACTAATTTCCTTCCTTTAGGTAAGGGAACTAAGTCCCAAGTCTCATTTTTGATCAAGGAAGAAAATTCATTTTCCATGGCATCATCCCATTCTTTAATACCTGAGGCTTCTTTGAAGGATTTAGGATTAGAGAAAATAGATTGACATACAAGGCCAATGCCTATGGGGTTGTATGATCTTATTGAAGGGAGATTTTGGATGTAAGGAGTAGCTTCTTTAACAGTGGTGCGGGCCCATTTTGGCATAAAGGAAGGAATTGAAGGAGTTGAAAGACATTGAGATGGAGTTATAGGTTCTTTATCTTCATTATCAATAACCAAGTTAACTTCAAAAGTTGGCTCTTCATAATATTGAGGTTCTACTATAGGAGAAGGCTCAATGGAGGAAGAGGGCTTTTGAGGATATTTTTGAGGGAATGTTTCATCAAATTAGAAATTCCTATGAAAGAAGACCTCATGAGTTGAGCGATCAAGAAGCCTGCATGCTTTCAATTCTTCACAATAACCGACAAAGATGAGTTTTTTGCTTTTCTTATCAAGAGCCTTCCTTTTCTTCTTTGGAAGTGAGCCCAAGCAGTACACACAAAAATATTGAAGTAGGAAACATTTGGTTTAAATCCAGTCCATGATTATTCAGGAGTTAAATGGTCAAGATATTTATGAGGTGTGCGATTTTGAATATAATTTGCATAGTTAATAGCTTCTACCCAAAAATTTTTTGGAAGATCTCTTGAATGGAGCATACAATTAGCCATCTCTTTTAATTTGTCTGATTTTTCCTTTCTACAATACCATTTTTTTGGGGATTATGGAAGACAGAATGTTGATGAATGATGCCATGATTGAATAAAAAAGTGAAGAACTCATTACTGTAGTATTCCCTCCATTATCAGTGCAAATCTTCTTGATTTTGCAAGATGCCTAATTTTCAACTAAAACTTTAAAAACTTTAAAGTGGTGTAGAACATCACTCTAATATTTTAGGAAGTAGACCCAGGATATTCTAGAGAAATCATCAATAAATGTTAGAGCATACTTTACTCCTTTGAAATATGGTTCAAGAAAGGTAATGAAGTCACTATGGATTAAATCTAGAGGGGAAGAAGCCTTTAGAGAACTACTTGGATGGAAATGATCTTGATTTTGCTTTCCAAGAGACCTCTAGGACAAAATTCATCACTAGAGAGACTTGGGGTAATCCTATAACCATATCATGGGTGATCAAATCCTTTAGGTATTTGTAACTAAGATGACCAAACCTTTCATGCCATATTTTACTTTCAATATCACTATTAGCCACAAAACAGGAGGCTCCTTCTAGATTTTGAAAACCATTGAAGTGAAAAATATGAGTGTTGTGATCAATATTTCCTTTGGCTATAAGAGATTTGGAATCTTGAAAATATCTTATCTCAACTCCTGTTGGGGAGAAGAGAACAATTTTCCCCTTTCCAAAAGTACAAATTTGGTAGATGGAGAGGAGATTAGTGGCAATGTTTGGAACATAGAGAAAAATATTAATAGAGCTACTGTTGGTCATCAAATACACACAGGAAAGGAATTTCGATGGGTTTGCGTGCCCTGGACCTGCGACCAACATTGAAAGGTCGAGGGGAAGAGATGCCCCTCGTGCCGATATCTGAAGAAAGGCCGGATCCTATACTAATCTATTTTTGGGGTTTGAGATAAGAGTGTAGGAAAGAGATAAAAGGAGTTCGGGTTAGAGAAAGAAATAAAAAGGATAAGGGTTAGAGATTGATGATTCAATGTGGGGAAGAACAGGAAGCACGATCACTCACTAATAACTTGAATAGCAGCAAAGAACACCAAGAATAGATGAAAGAAACGTGATACCCGCTTTCCTATGTATCCTCTAGACGAGTTCACAGGCTTCTCCTTTCTCTCTCGCTAGAATTCAGGATTCAGAGTAACAGCGATCGAGACAAGGGAACAACAGAAACCATGACCCACCAGGCAGTATAAAAGAAAGCTTATATGATGTTTTTCCTCTCCTATGTATCCTTCAGGGCAAATTTTAGGGTATAGTCCCCAATCACACACCAGAGTCAATATTTAGAGTCTTAGTATATGAATGCAGACAGACAAAAGAATTAAGCATAGAAGGCAGCATAAAAGAGAGAAATGGAGTACAAAAATCTTTAGTATTAGACGTAGGACATCAAGTTACAGCAGCTTTCTAGCAAAAATTTCCCCCCATTTTTACATTACATGCTTGGGTTTTTTATAGAGGACCCAACCCTTTGAGTCATTATTAAAAAGACAGCGAAGTACACCCTTTGGCTCTGAGAAGTTGGCTCCTTGTGGCTACTACGGTTGAGTTTTCAAATCGATTGCCGAAACTAGCAACTGTGACCGGGTCAACCATGGAAACATTCATTTAATGTGCCACCCGAGTGTCCCTAGCTTCTGGATGTTGTGCTTGAGTGATCATTATGCCCGCTAGGTTTTACTTCGAGGACTGTTACATCCCTTTCGTTTGCCAAAATTGGTCAATGGACTTATCAGGCAAGAAAGGGGTATTTATAAAGGGCTTTCGATCACCTTGGGAAGCTGCCCACCTTGGAACGTGGGCCCAAAAAGTGCTTCGCTACATCTTCACCTCACCGAAGCCTTGGGCTGAAGTAGATTTTCCTTGATTTGTTCTTTGTAAAATAATGCTTCGCAAAAACTACTTTGGGTATGTTGATCGTCGAGCAGATTCTATCTTTGAAATGAGGCTCTTTGTCCTTTGCTGGCGAAGCTAATTCGGCTGGAAAATATTTCAGCCCGAATATTTCTCAAAACTATGGTTTGGGGAATATCCTTCTGAAGCACTTTTTTGTTTTTGTCACATCGTCATTTTTCTTTGGGCACCACTGCTTTGGGTGAAAACTGGCCAAAATAGGTGTCAAAAATACTTCGGGCCCGAAGTAGTTTCCTTACCTTGGCTGCTTTGGATTATGCTCTCCTCCTTCGACGAAGTCATTTGGATGCTGCTTCGCAAGACTTTCACCCAAAGTGGCTGTCGAAAATGTTTCGGGTGTGAACTATCATCTTTGTATTTTCTTCGATGAAATTACTTTGCGAGGTTTTCGCCCGAAGTGGTGATTTGAAGTGCTTCAAACCCGAAGCTCTTTCCACATTCTCCTTCTTTTCTCTTCTTCATTTTGTAAAAGAGGCAATAGGGAGAGTCAAAATTGTTGTAACTTAAATAAAATAAAAACTTTCAACAAGGAAATATCATACAAAAAGTCTACTATTCTTCTACCCCTTGTATAATGTGACGAAAAGTGTCAACATTCTTGGCGGCTCGCGGGGTGATGAGCTCGTATCAGCAAAAGAACCCTTATGTCCTGATCCATTGGGCTACATAGTCACTGGTCTTCCCCAGACCCTACTTCTGCTGTCTGTCCTTCTTCTTGTTCCTCTTCTCCTTCTTCTTTTTCTTCTTCATCTAGCACAGCTTCTGGCTATGGCAAAGGTTCGAGGCGATCACGGATGCGCTTCATCGTTCTTCGGACATGAGTCCAGGAACTCTTTTGGAATGGTTCTTGATCTTGTAATGCCTTAACCAAAATGTGAAACCGATCAATTTGCCCGATGTCAGCATGTTTGGCCCTGATGAATAAATCATTTAGGCATGCTACCATCTTACAGTACCTCAAAATGAATTCAGTTATCTGCCCTTCCGATATTGGCTTCGCCCACCCGTCTATCTCTGATACATCACCCTCGAATTGGAGCCAGACTAGTTTGAGGTCATCTTTAGTCAAAAGGTTCTCGTCATCATTTGTGAAACTTGGGAAACCCAAGGAGGAAAGGTCCTAAAAATAATTCATCGAGGCATGCTACTCATTGTCAAAAATATCTTGGAGTCTTCTCGCCTTCTGAGCTTTTCGCACCTTGGAAAAGAAGGCATGAACTGTGGCCTGGGATGTGGACCAATCCCTAGCCATTCGAGTCATTGCAGTGACCTGCAAGTCTTGAGATCTCGCATTCTAGACGTCGAAGGCTAACTTGAGCCAGTGCCTAGATTTCTGCATGACTTCATCAATGATTGGCCCTCGTTCGGCAATAGCACACTGGGCTTTAGTGATGAAGGCTAGAATCGTGAGGGCACTGGAACACCGAGACCTAAAATTTTTGTGCAAATGGGCACGAATCTCCTTAATTCTGCTCCTATCAAACACCGATAGGTCTTCCTTCTCGTATAGCTGGGCTTGCATTTGTGCAACTTAGCCATCTAGTTCTTTGGCCTTTAGATCATTTTCAACCTGTCTTCGCACCTGATTTTCTTCAGTATTCTAGAGTTGTAGAACCTGCAGCTTTAGGGTGCGTGTTTTCTTTTTCATGGCCTTGCACTGCTCCTCGGCCTCTACCAACTTGGAGCAGACCCTCACCAAATCTTCTTCTAACTTAACATTGGTGGCCTTGGCCTCGATCCTGCGTTGGTTGGCGATGACTGCATGAGCCCTAAAGGTCTCAATTCGGACATGCATGGATGTCGATTCGTTGTCTACATTTAGATGCACCAGGTCCTTGGGTGTTTCTTGGTAGTCATAGTCTGCTGGAGTCATTTCGTCCAGAGGCTTATGAACCTTAGGGACCTTCTTGATCTTGTGCATCTTCCTAGATTTTAGATCAAACATGGTGCATTTTTCAACTTGAGTCATTTCTCACCCTCTTTTCTTTCTCACCTCCTTAAGGATTTTGTCGGTATTTTTTTGGGCTTGGAGCAGCTTCTTGGCAATGGGGCATTCCTTGATCAAGGACATTTCAGACTCAAACAAGGCTGGATCACTAGCCGAAGGAGTGAACAAATATAGGGAGTGTATGGGGGATGCTTCACAAGGAGGTTTGGTTGTGGGGCTCGACATCGAAGCTATACCTCTACTTCTGTTAAGAATCAATGGAGCGACCGTGTGAGTGGGCAAAGTGACTTCAATGGACTTATCCAGGCCGGGGTCATGGGATGGACCTGGACTAGCTGCAGGTGATGTGTGAAGGGATGAGTGGCCCTACAAGGGATACTGATGGAATCCTTCGGTCATGGTCATAGTGGACATAGGTGAGTCCTAATAATAGGGTGAAGCATGCATACTTGAGTGCCCTCCTGGAAAAGCAGCTATAGTGACTTCAATGTGCAGCCATCTCTTGTTCTTCTTCTACTTCGACATCTTCAACCTCCATGGCTTCTGCCTCAGCATCCCCTTTGGATTAGAGGAGCTCCTCCACATTGATGACATTAATATCTGGGATGATTTCGATGCTTGGTGGTGCTACGCCTTCGATGTTTGCTTCGAACGGACCCGATGTAGGTCGTCTAGTGGAAGGGCTCTGAAAACCTATGTGAAGCTACTTTGGATGGCTTTGAGGCACTTGGACTGATTCTAGCCTCTTTCTCTTTGTCCTTACCATTTGTTTTTTTGACTCCTCGAAACTTGTGCCTTGGCCTCCCATAGGTACCTGAGGTGGTTTACGTGGCGTGGCTTTGGCCTTCTTCCCTTTCTTCGGCTCCGAAGTAGTTTCCTTACCTTTTGGGCTTTCGCCCGAACTTGGTATAGCTGGGGGAATGAGGTCGACAAAGGACAGGGGTTTCCATGTCTCGACATTGGCCTCATAGATTGCCACGAAGTCCTTGTCAGTTGCCAAAAGTCCGTAAGAGTTCATATTTTGGTGGTGGACCCTCATTATCCACCATTCTCTTAGCTAGGCCACATCCCAATCTTTCATCACCTCCTTCAAGTCATCCTTTGACTTCTTCTAGAAGGTGGAGTTGGGGCTTGGGAGAGGGTGCCTAACTGGGTCATATGCAACCTCCATCGGGTAGAACTCATACCAGGGAGGTAGCGTTTCCATTTTCTCCAGGTGCCACTCCAGATCCCTCCCGTTGGGATTATTCCTCTGCTCTACAATTTCTGGATAAGGGCAAGCATGGAAGTTCTTAAATCGAAGATGGTCCCTCATTACCCCTAGGGGGTCGTAGAGCCATTGCTGAGGAATCTGGACTAGGCCAAAATTGGCGAGTTTCTCCTCCAAGAAAACATTTTGTTTGAGGGAAAACACCTCGATAACTCCCATTTTGAAAGGGAAATCATAGGTGTGATCCCATTTTTGTCCATGGCCATAAATGGCATTTGTTGCATCGCTTTGTCGAGCGAATTCCAATGTGAACTGGTACTCGAAGGGGTAAAATGGTAGTAATAAGGGCTTCCCTATGAAGCCGAATATGCAAATTACAAGCCCCTGTGTCAGCTAAAAAATGTCTCCCCTTAGTGCAGTACTTCTCGGGCCTTGGTCTGAGTCGTTGCTGTGAACCATTTTTCATTGGTTACTTCGGGAAACCTTTTCCCGAAGGAGTTTTTTTTTTTTTTGAGTGCTACCAAGTCCAAAACTCAGCCTGAGTTTCTGAGCAGCACTTTTATTTAATAGCCAAACTATTTACAATATTCACACAGGCTTGCGGCATAATGGGCATGCCACCACCATGGATTCACTTCAGGTGATTATCCGATAAACCTGTAGTGTCCAGACCAGATCTGATTGTACTTTAGTAGACCCTCGAGGTTCGGTTGGACCCTTCTTGAAGTTGTCCATGCTCTGAAGAGGAAACAACGCAGCTAATTTTTGTCCTTGCTATTGCCCAGATTACTGGCAAAGAAGTTCACCACTTGAAAGCCTTCTCGGGGCATTGGTCTTAGGGTTAGCCAGAACCAATACCAGACCCAATGCCAGAATTCTATAGATTCATCCAAATGAATGTCGGGTATAGGTTGTTCCATCCCACTGATATGGTAACAAGGTTCCTCTGATGAATAGTAGTCCTTCAGCATCTCTTCAGGCTCATCCTCTGAATCAGATAGGCTTGATGAGCTTTGGATGAACACTTGCATGCCATCTCTTGGGATACAAAAAGGGTGCAAAAATGTGCCCTCTTTGTTCTCGGGTTCTTCCACTTGAGTCTGCTTCTCTTCTCGGTTCACCTCTTTATGGATATCATGAGTAGCCATGTTGTTCATTAGGTGGGCCACGCTTGCATAATTCCATTGTTGAGCTAGTATGAGGGTTGCTTCCTGAGATCCAAATGACTGCATCTCAGGTCTTGGCTTAGTGTGAGGAATGCCCCATGATGAGTACTACGTTGGCCAGATAGGATCAATAATTATCAGAGGAAGCGATAGATTTTCTCTCCACTGCCACTTTCTCGATAGGAGTAGAAGCCATTCTACTCGTATTGCCTCCTCAAATTTTTGAGGGAACTTTCATTCCTCGGATTGTAGTAGAATGAGGCTTACGTCTAGGTGGAAGGCCCAAAAATAGAAGAGATGGGCTTGGGCGGGCATCGGTTGGATCTCTAGTGGAATTCTCTTCCAACTTCTATAGAATCGGACATTGAAATCCGTGATACCCTCCGAGGGTGCTCTCTTGATGGTGGAGAGGTATGTGAAGAGATGGAAGGGATCCTGAGAGCCATCGAACATCTCAATCAATGCCCCCACTAAGTCATCCCATGAGCAGATGCTTTTGGGCCTGAGAAATCTGTACCACCACAGCGCCCTTCCTTCTAGAGATAGAACAAGAAGTCTGATCATGACATATTCATGGATAATGTCATGGAGGGTCACTAAATCAACAACATCTTCAAGGTGCTCTCAGGCCATTCCCACGGTGCCGCTGTATTTCGTCAATGATTTCAAAGCACTTTTGGGAATTTTGTGGTAGCTTTAGATATTCAGGGGGCCTGGATCATTCCAACTAGGAAAGCTTCTCCCAGCCATTATGATAGTGGCCTATGAAAATCATGGTTGTCGTCGCTGAGTCAGAGTCATTATGTGGACATTCTTTCTCCACTCATGAGGTCAAGGTTGCTCACCGAACCTTGATTCCTCCGGGATATCTTCTTTTAGATTTGAAAGGCACCTACAACCAAGAAATCTAGATCTTCAGCTCAACTAAGTCACCAGGTGATTTTATCAGATGAAGACAAGCCAGAGATTCACCGAACTCGGACCTTCTTAAGGCACAGAAGTCTTGGTTACAAAAACCAGGCTTAGGTACTGGTCTTCATGACTTTAGAGATTCTTGGGTAAAATAGAGTTTCCAGATGCTAAGAGTCTTTTAGTAATGAGAGCATTGATTCTCACCACTACTCAGAAGATGAGACTGACCGGATCTCACCAGGAACTTGTTAGAACTACTGGCTCCGGTGAAGACGGGCTAGAAATTTTCTCAAATATGGGACCTTGAGTCGTACCGAGCGTGCCAGAAACTGTTGGTCATCAAATTCGCACAGGAAAGGACTTTCGGTGGGTTTGCGCACCCTGGACCTACGACCAACATTGAAAGGATGAGGGGAAGAGATGCCCCTCGTGCCGATCTCCAGAGAAAGGCTGACTCCTATACTAATCTACTTTTGGGGTTTGAGATAAGAGTGCAGGAAAGAGATAAAAGGAGTTCAGGTTAGAGAAAGAAATAAAAATGATAAGGGTTAGAGATTGATGATTCAAGATGGGGAAGAACAGGAAGCATGATCACTCACTAATAACTCGAATAGCAACAAAGAACACCAAGAATAGATGAAAGAAATGCGATACTCGCTTTCCTATGTATCCTCTGGGCGAGTTCACAGGGTTTTCCTTTCTCTCTCACTGGAATTCAGGGTTCATAGTAACAGTGATCGAGACAAGGGAATAACAAAAATCACGACCCACCAAGCAGCATAAAAGAAAGCTTATATGATGTTTTTCCTCTCCTATGTATCCTTCAGGGTGAATTTTAGGGTACAGTCCCCAATCGCACATCGGATTCAGGATTCAGAGTCTCAGTATACGAATAAGAAAATACAAAATAATTAAGCACAGAAGGCAACATAAAAGAGAGAAATGGAGTACAAAAATCTTTAGTATTAGATGCAGGAAATCAAGTTACAGTAGCTTTCTAGCAAAAATTTCCCCCCCCTTTTTACATTACATGCCTGGGTTTTTATAGAGGACCCGGCCCTCTGAGTCATTATTAAAAAGATGACAAAGTACACCCTCTGGCTCTGAGAAGTCGGCTCCTTACGGCTACTGCGGCTGAGTTTTCAAATCAGTTGTCAAAACTAGCAACTGTGACTGGGTCAACCATGGAAACATTCATTTAATGCACCGCTCGAGTGTCCCTGGATTTTGGATGCTAAGCTTGAGTGATTGTTACACCCGCTGGGTTTTACTTCAAGGACTGTTACGTCCCTTTCGTTTACCAAAATTGGTCAGCGGACTTATCGAGCAAGAAAGGGGTATTTATAAAGGGCTTTCGATCACCTTGGTAAGCTGCTCGCCTTGAAACATGGGCCCAAAAAGTGCTTTGCTACATCTCCGCCTCGTCGAAGCTTTGGGCCGAAGTAGATTTTCCTTGATTTGTTCTTCATAAAATAATGCTTTGCAGAAACTACTTCGGGGATGTTGATCGCTGAGCGGATTCTATCTTTGAAATGAGGCTCTTTGTCCTTTGTTGGCAAAGCTAATTTGGCTGGAAAATGTTTTGGCCTGACTCTTTCTCAAAACTGTGGTTCGGGGAATATCCTCCCGAAGCACTTTTCTGTTTTTGACACATCCTCATTTTGCTTCGGGCACCACTGCTTTTGGTGAAAACTGGCTGAAATAGGTGTCAGAAATACTTCGGCCCCGAAGTAGTTTCCTTACCTTGGCTACTTTGGATTATGCTCTCCTCCTTCTACAAAGTCGTTTGGATGCTACTTCGCAAGACTTCCGCCCGAAGCGGCTACCAAAAATGTTTCGGGTGTGAAGTGTCATATTTGTATTTTCTTCGACAAAATTACTTCGCAAGGTTTTCACCCAAAGTGGTGATTTGAAGTGCTTCGAGCCCGAAGCTCTTTCCACATTCTCCTTCTTTTCTCTTCTTCTTCATTTTGTAAAAGGGGCGATAGGGAGAGTCAAAATTGTTGTAACTTAAATAAAAGAAAAACTTTCAACAAGGAAATATTATACAAAAATTCTACTATTCTTCTACCCCTTGTATAATGTGACAAAAATTGTCAACAGCTACCATCAATGGTTATACCCTCTTTTCCTTTGATAGGGATAAAGGAAGAGTCACCTACTTCTATGCTACAAGTAGAACTATAGGAGATAGAAGAAAAAGACTTATCTGAAGCAGTCATGTGATGAGTAGCTCCAGAATCTAGGACCCAAAAATTAGAGGAAGAATTAGAGGTTTTTCCTTGAACATTAAGGGCTTTTCCTATTTTATTTTTATTTTCTATCTTTTGATATTTTATAGTTGTTGTAATATTTTACAGCATTTGTTAGCAAAGTGACCATTCTTTTTGCAATGAGTATAGGTTATGGGGGTCTTTTCCTTTTCCTAAATTTTTCTTTAGAAGAATTGGAGGCTACTAAGGCTTTATAATAATAATAAGAAGAAGATATTTCATATCTAGCAAGATTAGTTTCTTCCATAGTTAATCTACCACAAAATTCTTCTAAAGAAGGCATTTTAAAGGTTGAACCCAAAGCATATTTGGTAGATATAAAGGTGGTAGAAAATATCTAAAAAACACCATTTAGATTAGAAAGTATTAGATAAATGCATTCCTCTTTAGTATTAGTCTTCCCACTACCTTTGTATTGAGTGAGGACTTCTTTGAACTTAGTGAGGAAGTTAACAATACTACTAAAATCTTCAGGAGACAAAGATGTGAGTTCAGCTTCTAATTGCATTGATCTCATCTAATCTACTTTTCCAAATAGAGTCTTTAGTTTCTCGTAACTTTCATAAGGAGTTTTGCAATTTGTAATATGAAACCACAAATTTTCATGAACATTAGAGCTTATAATACCCATAGTTTCATGCATTTTTCCTTTATGAACAAATATTTCATATTCTTTATCAAATTTCCCTTTTTTTTCTTCTAGCAAATGAGTAAGAACTTTTTGAGAGATAAGATTTAAAATTTTAGGTTTCCAAGTGTGAAAGTTATGAGGGGTGAGAGGTTCAATTGAATTCATAATTTTAACATAGGAAAAAAATTGAAGTTATATTTTACCAATATATCCCCCCTTAGAACTTCAATTAATTGATTAATGTAATTGGAAGAAAGATATGAAGCTTTTCAATATTTAGGACTCAAAATACCTGCCCTAACGAGAGGAAAACTATAAGTATAATGAGTTTTTTAATATTGTTTGCTTGAGATTACCAAATCCTTTTTATTCCTCACTATACCTGCCCTTACTTCAGGGAAACTATAAGTAGAGAGAAGAATTGGAAGGATTTTGGCTTGAATGCAGGGAATCAATCTGTTTAATTGTTGTATCTCAATACTCACCCTTACGAGAGGGAAACTATAAGTTAGAGAGATATCCAAAGAAACGGATGATGAAAAATATCTGCCAGACCATTATACCAAGTGTGTTAACATATTTTTATTAGTTATTACATTATTAGGGCAGCATATCTAAGTTGTTAGAATGTATTTCATTATTGGGTTGATGTTGTTGATTAGATCCTATTCCTATGGACTAATCCTGGCGTATTATGTACTATTTAATTATCATTTGATTAATGCAATGTATTGGTATTTCTGACATGGTATCAGAGCCCTATACTCTTGGCTCAATCGTAGCCTGAGATAGGGCATGTCTTTTGAAACCTTAGACCTATTTTTATTTTGAGACCTTAGACCTATTTTATGTGTAGACTCATTGGGATATTGGTATGAGGGACTTGACAAGATCGTGACACCTGATCAACATGATGCACCACTTGGATGAGGTGGACATCGACGCTCTGCTAGACACAGGGTGACTGGTCATAACATAGAGGACCTAGATCTCCTGTGAATAGCCTATTGGCTGACAGGACCTAACCTAGATAGAGGAGGCTACATTTGGATCTAACATCTAGCAACCCTAAGCTACTAGCATGGAGGACACCTAACATGAGGTGAGATGAACAAGGCTACAACTGGATCTGACATCCAACAACCTTAAGCTACTAGTGGGTGCTACACCCAAGGATCGAGTAGAGAGGATAAAATTTCCTCACGTGGCACGATGGATGAGGTTGAGTTGAGGGTAGCATAGACTACCCGAAGGTAGTCATTTATATCATTGAGTGTTGCTAATTTTAAATTGATACGAATAGCCCGATCCATGCATGTGGGATATTGATCCCTATGTGCCACTACATATAGCACTATCATTCAAATTGATGAAATCTGTAGGAATTCCTTGTTTGCATGTTTGAATACGTTAATAAAACATAGGTGGTATGTTGATGACCTGACCATATACAAATCTCTACAAAATATTGCAGATGCCATATCACAACTACCACGAAGGAAAGGATTGCGCAGGCTTCATGGATGTTTTTCAAGAATTTGGTCTCTACTAAAACAGTGATCTTAACTATGATCCAACCTCTTCCTGATCACATGGTAGTGAGATAATTTGTATTCCATGTAGACATCAAAATATCAATGGGGTGGAAGTCAAGCTCCATGCAGTAGGCAATCAAATCTGACTGGTGCTTTGTATGTAGATTTCTATGACGGAGTGTGTTGTAGAGGAGCGCGCCACCGGAGCAATAGCCCTATAGATCGCATGGTGATCACTTGCATATTAGGGAAATCATAGGAAGTTGCATCATCAAAGGACATAGATGGTGTAATTTCTACACAATGATCTTGCACACACCTAGATCAGGCTCGTAAAGCCAAAAAATGGTTAATCATCAGGCAACATTCTAGAATTGACCTGAGTGGTAATAACATGATGTGCAGTAATTTGTTGTAGGCCGAGCGAGCATAGGAATTGCTTCTAGTTGTGCAACCAAATCCATATGATGATACGTGAGTAGCACAGCAAGGTTGCACCATCACAAAAGCTAGCCACTGTGCATGGAGGAGGAGAAGCAGGGCAAGGAGGCACCCCTCGAAGAAACGCATGGACTGCAAACCTCATTTTCAGTGAGTAGTGCATGATTTGCTGTACTTCGATGTTGATGTGAAGCAATAGGAGAGCATAGACATCATGGGAGGAAAAATCATGATGCTATGAGAGAGCCATCTTCACTCGTAGGAGAGTCATCCCCGCAACTGCTTCTCATATATATTTGTCTGTCGCAAGTGACCAGTAGCAAGTGACAAAAATATGGCCACTGTGGAGGAGAGTTGTGAAGCCCCGAACACTCACAACAGCAAAATATGATGATTTATATACCACCAAGCATTTGCAGCCTAAATTGCAAAGTTTTAATTTTGCTGGTGGTCTCGATAGCAGAGAATGAGTGACGATTTGTCGGCTTGAGGAGTTTGGAAGCCGCCCGCACAGGAAGAACAAATTTAGTTTCTTCATATTGCAGCTTAACCTGCAGGAAGAGCCACACGATCGAAGACCATTTGCAGGCATTCAAATTTGATTGTCGAAGATGTGGCTCCATAGATAGTCATGGTAACCTGACGTAGCAGTGCCTCGATTCTACCACAAGAGCATAGCACAAATTGTAGTGCTAATCAAAGAGGAAGATTAATGCACTGTGAAAATGTATTACAACATTTTTGTGCATTTTCCCGAAAGACGTGATAATTTGCCGAGAAGGAGACAATGTTTTTGTGCATTTTCCTGAAATATGTGATAAAAAACTCACCCTTATGTGAGGGAAACTATAAGTTTTTAAGGGTAATGATACATGGAATGTAAGCAAAAGATATTTTGAGAAAAAAATATTGTTTTTAAAATTGTAAACCAAATTTAATTATCAATAATTTTTATTTAAAAGGTTTAGATTTAAAATATACTTCTTCTAAAAAAATATTTAATGAAATGCTCTTTCTTTGAAAATAACAAAGGTTTATAAAAAGCAAAGATGAAGATAGACAAAAAATATATATATATGCTATTTTTTCTTTTTAAATATGGGCCTTACAAAAAATGAGATTAATATTAAATTTTTGAATATCTTCTCTAAGAAATATTAAAGTATATTTAAATAAAATAACTTTAAGCATTGATTAAGATAGAAAAAAAAGGATAGTAACTTTTAAGATAGGCCCCCCCTTAAATAAAGCAAATGAAATTTTGTGATCTTCACTATGAACTATAAATTTTTTGACCTTATAATTACCTGAAAGAAAGTAAAATCATAGAATAATTTTTACAAAAGATAGCACACCCCTCCTCTTTAAAGTGATAGACCAATATAGTGCAAAAATATGCACTTACCCCACCTCCCCCCCAAAAAAAAAAAAATTATTAGAAAAATGTTACAATTTTTTCTCACGAAAGGCTCAGAAACAAATGATGTCCTTCGAAATGAAAGAAATAAAAATAACCTAATTAAAAATAAAATATAGGAAAAATAAAGAAATTATACATAAGCCGCAAGAGAAGAGAACAAATTTCAAAAAACTACATAAACGTTCCATTTGAAGGCTTGAGAAAATAATAATTTCAAAACGGAAGAAGGGGCAGCGCCTTTCAATGATCAGAAGGAGAGAAGTCGTCGGATGCAAAATGGATGTTCTAAAAACTTGACTATCTGCAACCGAAAGGAGAGAAGCTTTGACGCTTGGATGGAGGTGCAAAGACCCTCTGTTCTGAGAAGAGACTCTTGAGGGCATATGAAATGCAAACATTGAGCAGAGGTGAACTTGAGATTTTGTTTCTTGATCATGCAAATGCATAAAAGGAATGGATGATTATGCAAGACCACGTTATGAAAAAACAAGTGAACGCTCCTGCAAGACCACGTTATGAAGAAAAAAATAGTGAATGTTCTTGCAATACCATGTTATGAGAAAAAAATAGTGAATGCTCCTGCAAGACCACATTAAATAACTAGAGAACGCTCCTGTAAGACCACGTTAGGAAAAATAACTAGATATTTACAAAATTGTATCTTGCAATACCATGTTATGAGAAAAAATAGTGAACGCCCCTACAAGACCATGGTAAATAACCAGAGAATGATCTTGCAAGACTACATTATAGAAAATAACCAGATAACGTTCCTGCAATACCACGTTATGAGAAAGGCAATTCTACAAAAAACTTGTTATATATTTAAAACAAAATATGTAATAGTTCCAGTTGTAAAATAAGCAAACTTGAAAGGCAGATTTTGCTTTGAAAAAAGAAATAGGGAAAGTTGTTTATAAGCACCAGGTTGAAATAGAACCATGTTGTAATCACAATGACACTGAGAGGGGGGTGAATCAGTGTGATCTTTAAAATTTCTAAAACATATAGTTTTAAATCCAACAATAGTTTAAAACAGATAAAAGAAATATCAAATGCAGCAAGAAAGCATGACACACAACACAACAAATTTAACGAGGTTCACCAATGTGGCTACTCCTCAAAACGACTGCTTGGACTACCATCCAAATCCAGCCAATGCAAAGCTACAACTTTACAATATCTTTTACCAGCACCAACTGGAAGGAGCACCAACCCCTTAGCTTTATCTGTTTCAAATAGAATGGAGCACCAACTCCTAATTTACTAGCACCTACTGGAAAGAGGCACCAACCCCTTATGCCAAGCTGCAACTTGGAAGTCAATAATGATTAAGAAAATTACAGAATAAAACTTTCACGTTATTTCTTACAGTCTATTGTTTCTCTACATTCTACGGCTTCTGCACTATCACTTCGCACTTTAGATCAGTGCATCTTCAACCTCTGCACTTCTCTCGCTCACTTGAATCGATGAAGATCGTTGATACGCACTCTATCTCACTTTGACACTCACAACTCCAGCTCTACACATCGACGCTCTGAACTCAAAGTGACTCAACATTTGCTCCTCGCGCACTTCGATTCGCACTAGATCGATACGACTTCGCTCTCTCGCTCGATACGAACTTCACTTGTACAGACTCACTCGCTCGCTCTCACACATAAATCTCCATCACTACATCATTTCAAACTCGAAGAAGCCCTCCTTTTATAGAAGAAATTTTAGGAACAAACCCTAAAGAACGTCGGCTGAGAAACCCTAGAATTTGTCGATTGCCAAACCCTAAAATCCGTCGACTGTAACCCTAAGAATGTCGGCTGCAAAACCCTAGAAATTGTTGGCTGCAAAACCCTAAAATCTGTCGGCCCAGATTTAACTTTGTCGGCCTCAAAATGCCTCTGCCACCTTTGTCACCTTCCTGTAGCTTATTGCCGTGAAATAATAACATGTCGCGATATCGCGACACTTTTTGTGGCCGTACGCCTTCTTGTCCTTGCTGTCGCGAAATCGTGACCCTTTTGGCCTTTGATAGCTTTGCCACCGTTCTTGTCACGAAATCGTGACACTTCGAACATTTGCTGACGTCATTCTCATTCTTGTCACGAAATCGCGACGCTTTCGGCTTCCAGAGGCTTTTCCTGCAACCCGTCACGAAATCGTGACACTTTCATCTTTTGCTGATGTCATCCTCATTCTTGTCACGAAATCATGATGCTTTTGGCTTCCAGAGGCTTTTCTTACAACTTGTCATGAAATCGTGACACTTTCAGCTTTTGCTGACGTCATCCTCATCTTTGTCGTGAAATCACTCTTTTTATATGACTCTTTTGGCTTCCATACATTTCTTGCTTCATGCAGTAGCGAAATCGCTACAACTTTGTGCCTTGTGCTTCCAACTTTGCTTCTACCCATGAAATTTTGACTTGTAGCGAAATCGCTACACTTTTGTGCCTTGTACTTTTGACTTGTAGCATAATCGCTACACCTTTGAGTTCTGCACTTTTGACTTGTAGCAAAATCGCTACACCTTTGTTTTGTGCACTTTTGACTCGTAGCGAAATCGCTACACCTTCGTGTTGTGCATTTTCAACTCGTAGCGAAATCGCTACACTTTTGAGTTCTGCATTTTTGACTTGTAGCGAAATCGCTACAACTTTTGTCTTGCAGTTTCGACATGTAGCGAAATCGCTACAACTTTTCCACTTAACACTTTCTCCTTGCTTCGGCCGAAAATCCAACATGTAGCGAAATCGCTACAATTTCTCGACTTAGCTTCTTGGCCTCCAACATGTCGCGAAATCATGACAGTTTGCCTTGCACCTTCTCTCTCCTCATTTTTGTCATGAAATCATGACATTTTCGACTATGCCTTCTCTCTCCTCATTTTTGTCATGAAATCATGACATTTTTGCTATGCTTTCTCTCTCCTCATTTTTGTCGTGAAATCGTGACATTTTCACTACGCCTTCTCTCTCCTCATTTTTGTCATGAAATCGTGACATTTTCGGCTGCGCTTTCTCTCTCCTTCGACTTGTCGCGAAATCACGACAGAAAACATGTCGCGATATCGCGACAGTTTTCTAACTTGTCTTTTTCTTCGAATTTTTGAAACTGGGTCACTTTTTTTTTCCAAGAATTGCACTTGTACATGATCTGACTATCCTTTGAACTTCTATCTTCGCATATCCGAATGACTCCTGAACTGTCTCGTCCATTGCATCATTAGATCTAACTCGCTCGTGTTGACAACAATGACAAACTTCTTGCAACACCTTGCTCAACAATCTCCCCCTTTGGAATTGTTGGCAACACCTGTGTACATTCCTGTAACTCTTCTCCCCCTTTGTCAATAATACCAAAGGGCTGCTGCAGACTCCCCCTGAGTCCATCCTCACACTTCTCAGGCACAATTTGTTGCATCTGGCACAAATTATGATCATGAGCAAAAGAATAGTCAAATACTCAAATGCTCCCCCTGAGAAAGTGATCTTTGTAGCTAGTCACTTCTTAGGAAGTGTGACTACTCCTAATTTGGTTCGAAGGTACTCAAACACTTCCTTGGGCAATGGTTTTGTAAAGATATCTGCTACTTGTTCTGTGGTTGGGACAAAATCCAATTTAACTTCTCCTTCTGCAACTTTCTCCTTCAAGAAATGATACCTTATAGCAATGTGTTTTGTCCGTGAGTGCATTACTGGATTCTTAGAGATGTTAATTGCACTGGTGTTATCACACTTAACTGATATTGGTTCACTAAAATTAATACCTAGATCTTTCAAAGTTTGTTTCATCCACAAGACTTGTGTACAACATGTTGCTGCTGCAATATATTTTGCCTCAGCTGTAGATAAAGAAACCGACTCTTGCTTCTTACTGTGCCATGCAACCAATCTGTCCCCCAAATAGAATGCACCTCCACTGGTACTCTTTCTGTCATCAACACATCCAGCCCAATCTGCATCCGAATATGATATAAGAGTGAAGTCTTTGCCTTTTGGATACCACAACCCATACTCAATGGTGCCCTTGAGATACCGAAAAATCCTTTTAACTCGTTGTCACATGAGTCTCTTTGGGATCGGCTTGAAATCTAGCTACCATGCAACTGCCTATAGAATATCAGGTCTGGTAGTTGTTAAATATAGTAAACTTCCAATCATAGATCTGTACATGGTTTGGTCTACAGGTGGAGATTTGTCTTCTTTACTCAATTTGCAGCCTGTTGTCATGGGAGTGCTTACTGGCTTACAGTCCTCCATAGTGAACCTCTTTAACATTTCTTTCACATACTTGATTTGGGAAATGAATATGCCTTTCTCATTTTGATTAACTTGTAGCCCAAGAAAGTAAGACAATTCACCAATCATAGACATTTCAAATTCATTCTGCATCTTATTTGCTAAGTCTTTACAAGATTCATCTTTGTTGCTGCCAAATATGATATCATCTACATAGACAACAAGAACAATGAGATGTCCACCTTCTATTTTCACATACAGATTACTGTCCACTAAACCTTTCTTGAATCCCTGTTGGGAGAGATAGTTGTCTAGCCTTGCATACCATGCCCGTGGTGCTTGTTTTAATCCATATAATGCTTTCTTTAATTTGCAGACAAGGTTAGGATCTTCACTAATTTGAAAGCCATCTGGTTGTTCAATATAGACCTCTTCTTCAAGTTTCCCATTTAAAAAAGCAGATTTTACATCCATCTGATAAACCCTGAAGTTCTTGTGGACTGCTAAGGCCAGAAACATTCTAATTGCTTCTAATCTGGCCACCGGTGCAAAAGTCTCTTCAAAATCAATGCCTTCGACTTGTGCATACCCTTTACAAACCAGTCTTGCTTTGTTCCTAATGACCTGTCCGTCTTCATTTAATTTGTTCCGAAATATCCATTTGGTGCCGATTACATTCTTATTTGCAGGTCTAGGTACTAATTCCCAAGTTCTGTTCTTTTCAATCTGATCTAACTCTTCATTTATTGCCTTCATCCAGCTATCATCTTTGCTTGCTTCATCTATGTTTTTGGGCTCAATGCTGGATAAAAGAGAGTAATTACTTATTACTTTCCTTCTTGTCTGAATGCCAGCTGTGGGATCTCCAATTATTTGGTCTCTAGGATGATTTTTTTGCCAGCTACCTATTTTGAATTTTCTGTTTTCTTGCTCCTCTGAGTCATCGAATAAGTTATCTGCATCATCCGTAGACTTATTTTCTGTTTCATTCACCTCATCTCCTTCAAAGACTTCTTCATAGATTGGGTAGTTTTCCTCAAAGCCATCTAATCGTTTCCCACCTTCATCGAATTTAACATCTGCACTGTCCACTATTTTCTTGAGTCTCTTGTTGTAGCATTTGTAAGCTTTGCTTTTTGATGAATACCCAACAAAAACACCTTCATCTGCTCTATCTTCAAACTTCCCAAGGTTGTCATCAGTTTTTTTGATGTAGCACTTACAACCAAATACTTTGAGATGTTTTGTTGTTGCTTTTCTACCAAACCACAACTCATAAGGTGTTTTGCATTCATGAGTTCTTAACATATATCTGTTTTGAATGTATACTGTAGTGTGAACCGCTTCTTTCCGGAATCTATCTCGCTATTTTGTTTTCTCACAAGCATGGTGCGTGCCATTTCCTGTATAGTTCTGTTCTTTCTCTCTACTACACCATTCTGTTGGGGAGTTCTAGCTACTGAATATTGTCTCCTGATACCATGTTTTTCACAGTATTCTATAAATTCATTCGAAATGAATTCTCCTCCTCTGTCTGATCGCAAGCATTTGATCCTTTTTCCTGTTTCATTCTCAACTAGCTGTTTGAAAGTTCTGAACATTTCGAAAGCTTCTATTTTATCTTTTAGGAAGAATATCCATGTCATTCTGGAATAATCATCGATACACAGCATAAAGTATTTGTCGTCGTTTATGCTTTGAGTTCTCATGGGTCCACATAAGTCTATATGAATAAGTTCCAAGGGCCTGCTAGTGTGGTATTCTTTTGTTTTAAATGAGACTCTGGTTTGCTTTCCCTTCTGACATGAAGCACAGACATTGTTTGAAGGTTTTTTAATGGTTGGAATATCTCTCACTGCTTGTTTTGAGCTGATTTTCACCAAATTATCAAAACTTATGTGTCCAAGCCTTTTGTGCCACAGCCAGTTCTCTTCTTCTTGTCCAATGAAACACGTACCTTCTGATGTTTCTGAGAGTGTGTACAAATTTCCAGACGTCCTTGAACCAGTTGCTATCAATTTCCCACTGTTTATTTTTCTGACTTCACAACCCTATTTTTTGAAGACTACTTCATGTCCTTTATCACAGATTTGACTGACACTTAATAGGTTGTGTTTCAAACCATCCACAAATAAAACTTCTTCTGACTTGATTTTCCCTTCACTAATTTTGACAGATCCTTTACCTATTATTTTGGCTCCATCATTATTACCAAACTTCACAGAACCACCCTCATATTTCTCTAGTTTTTCAAATTTTTGTTTATCACCTGTCATATGACTTGAGCAACCACTGTCAAGGATCCATGGTACACATTTATTCTGAGCTCTGAAAGTTGTCTGCACTATTAAAGATTCCTTTTCTTCCCTGAGCTGTTCTTTCTGTTTCCATTCTGTTTTAACTGTGGTATTGGGTTCTAGCTTGGATTTCCCCTTTTCAGAATCTTGCACATATCCTTCAGAAGAAATTCTATTTTGTTTTGCCCTATAAGGTTGAATTCTTCTTTTCTGAGATTGATTTGAAACAGAAGTACTATGACAGTTTCTAGCAATATGCCCAAAGTTGTGACAATTAAAGCACTCTACTGCATAACTCATTAGAGGAGCAAAAGCATTTCTACTAGTGAAACTTCTTGGACCTATATTATACTTGCAATCAACAATTTTATGCCCATAACCATTACATTTGAAACAGAAACCATAGAAATAATGATTGAACCTGAAATATGGTCTTTGCCAAGTTGTTGCAGGAGCCTTAGATCTTCTTTTCTTTTGATGTGTGACCTTGGTAAAGCCATCATTGTCAGTTCCTATTTCAGGACTGGCAGTACTGCTTTCTTTTGCCTGATTTGTTTTTCTTTCAACAGCCTGTTTCTTGTCTTTACCTTTTTCATATTCAACATTGCTTGCCTTTTGCTTGTTTGATGATTCTCCTTCAGTAAAGCCCAGACCGAATTTGATACCTGCGGGTCTTTGATCGCTTAGGATTTTGTCCAGCTTCATAGAACTTTCTTCACGCTTGAAATGGCAGCTAATTTTTTGATCCAGCTCTTGTATCTGAATTCGAAGACCAACATTTTCTTCTTCCAATTTGCAACAGTAATCTATCTTCATGGTTACCTGTACTTCAAGATCTTCGAACATTTTCTTGTACTCTTCTGTCTACGTTTTTAGACTGGTTATAATGTCATTTGCATCCTCAAGCTTTCTTGATAGTTTTTTATTCTTTCTTTTCTCAGATTTCCATTCCATAAGAGCAGAGACCAGCTCACCTTCTAAATCAACTTCAGCCTCATCTTTTTCAATAGACACTTTAGAGTTCATTCCTTCTCTCTTTTCTATGTTTTCTGCCTCTTCTGATTTTTCTACTTCAAATGCCATAAAGAGAGCCTCACCTGTTCCTTCTTCGGAGTCTTCACTAGAGTTGTCCTCTGAAGAATCTGCATTTCGGGAGATAAAACTTTTCTTTTTGAAATTGCCTTTCCTGAAGTTTGATTTCTTCTTCCAGTCACCTCTTTCTTGGTGCGAAGCTTCCTCACCCTGGTTCTTTTCATTGAGTGGGCATTTTGTCGCAAAGTGCCCAATGCCTCCGTAGTTGAAGCATTTAAATGGTAGCTTTCCTCTGTACTTTCCTTTTCCCTTTCTCAGTTTTTTGACAAAATTTGCTTCCATTTCATCTGATACATCCTCTTCTTCTGACTCTGGTTTTGTGATTTTACCTTTTAGGGCTTTGAAAGTAGCTTCTCTATCTGTGGGATTAGACCTTCCTATTCTCATTTCAAAAGCAGTCAAAGAACCATGCATCTCATCCATACTAAAATGATTTAGATCTTTGGCTTCTTCTATGGCAGAGACTTTAGAATCAAATCTAGGAGGGAGCGATCTTAATACCTTTTTCACGATAGCAGCATCGGTTAATTCTTCGTCGAGACCTCTGATTGAATTGGTGATCCCATTGACTCTTTGCATGAAAGTCTCTATGTTCTCATCATTGTCCATCTTTAAAGATTCGTATTGAGCTCGATGTGCTTGAAGCTTGGCCTCCTTGATCCTATCATCTCCTTCATGAATGTTCTCTAGTTTATCCCATATATCTTTTGCTGATTCACAATTTATGATCTTGACTAGCTCACTGTCCACTAGTCCACACATGATGGCATTTTTTGCTTTTGAATCATATTCAAATGCCTTTTTACCAAGTAGTGTCTGTTGGAGCGGTGGCGGGAGCTTTGTAACCATTAACTACCGCACCCCAGATGTCAAAACCCAAAGCACTGAGATATGTCTGCATTCTAATTTTCTAGAACGCATAATTAGTCCCATCAAACAATGGTGCTTTGTTCGAGGAGAACCCTTCACCACTTGCCATTGCGTAACTTCCAAGATCACCTTAGCTGTTTAAGCCTGTTCAGGAACTTGGCTCTGATACCAATTGTTGTAATCACAATGACACTGAGAGGGGGGTGAATCAGTGTGATCTTTAAAATTTCTAAAACATATAGTTTTAAATCCAACAGCAGTTTAAAACTGATAAAAGAAATATCAAATGCAGCAAGAAAGCATGACACACAACACAGTAATTTAACGAGGTTCACCAATGTGGCTACTCCTCAAAATGACTGCTTGGACTACCATCCAAATCCAGCCAATGCAAAGCTACAACTTTACAATATCTTTTACCAAGCACCAACTGGAAGGAGCACCAACCCCTTAGCTTTATCTGTTACAAACAGAATGGAGCACCAACTCCCAATTTACCAGCACCTACTGGAAAGAGGCACCAACCCCTTATGCCAAGCTGCAACTTGGAAGTCAATAATGATTAAGAAAATTATAGAATAAAATTCTCATGTTATTTCTTATAGTCTACTGTTTCTCTACATTCTGCGACTTCTGCGCTATCACTTCGCACTTTAGATCAGTGCATCTTCAACCTCTACACTTCTCTGCTCACTTAAATCATGAAGATTTGATACTCACTCTTCACTTCGACACACACAACTCCACCTCTACACATCGACGCTCTGAATCGAAGTGACTCAACATTTGCTCCCTGCACACTTCATTCGCACAAGTTCGATACGACTTCGCTCTCTACTCGATAAGAACTTCACTTCTACGCACTCACTCGCTCGCTCTCACACATAAATCTCCATTGCATTTTTTCAAACTCGAAGAAGCCCTCCTTTTATAGAAGAAATTTTAGGAACAAACCCTAAAGAACGTCGACTGAGAAACCCTAGAATTTGTCGGCTGCCAAACCCTAAAATCCGTCGGCTGTAACCCTAAGAATGTCGGTTGCAAAACCCTAGAAATTGTTGGCTACAAAACCCTAAAATCTGTCGGCCCAGATTTAACTTTGTCGGCCTCAAACTGCTTCTGCCACCTTTGTCACCTTCCTGTAGCTTATTGCCGTGAAATAATAACATGTCACGATATCGCGACACTTTTTGTGGTCGTACGCCTTCTTGTCCTTGTTGTCGTGAAATCGTGACCCTTTTGGCCTTTGATAGCTTTGCCACCATTCTTGTCATGAAATCGTGACACTTCAAACTTTTGCTGACGTCATTCTCATTCTTGTCATGAAATCGTGACGCTTTCGGCTTCCAGAGGCTTTTCCTGCAACCCGTCGCGAAATCGCGACACTTTCTCAACTTAGCTTCTTGGCCTCCAACATGTCACGAAATCATGACAGTTTTCCTTGCGCCTTCTCTCTCCTCATTTTTGTCGTGAAATCATGACATTTTTGACTGCACCTTCTCTCTCCTCATTTTTGTCGAGAAATTGTGACATTTTCGACTACGCTTTCTCTCTAATCATTTTTGTCATGAAATCATGACATTTTCGACTACGCCTTCTCTCTCCTCATTTTTGTCATGAAATCGTGACATTTTCGGCTGCGCTTTCTCTCTCCTCCGACTTGTCGTGAAATTGTGACAAAAAACATGTCGTGATATCGTGACAGTTTTCTAACTTGTCTTTTTCTTCAAATTTTTGAAACTGGGTCACTTTTGTTTTCTAGGAATTGCACTTTACATAATCTAACTGTCCTTTGAACTTTTGTCTTCTGCATCTGAATGACTCCTGAACTGTCTGTCCACTACATCATTAGATCTAACTACCTGTGTTGACAACAATGACAAAGTTCTTGCAACACCTTGCTCAACAATCCCCCCCTTTGGAATTGTTGGCAACACCTGTGTACATTCCTGTAACTCTTCTCCCCATTTGTCAATAATACCAAAGGGCTGTTGTAAACTCCCCTTGAGTCCATCCTCACAATTCTCAGGCATAATTTGTTGCATCTGGCACAAATTATGATCATGAGCACAAGAATAGTCAAATACTCAAATGCTCCCCCTGAGAAAGTGATCTCTGTAGCTAGTCACTTCTTAGGAAGTGTGACTACTCCTAATTTGGTTCGAAGGTACTCAAACACTTCCTTGGGCAATGGTTTTGTAAATATATCTACTACTTTTTCTGTGGTTAGGACAAAATCCAATTTAACTTCTCCTTTTGCAACTTTATCCTTCAAGAAATGATACCTTATAGCAATGTGTTTTGTCCGTGAGTGCATTACTGGATTCTTAAATATGTTAATTGCACTGGTGTTATCACACTTAACTGATATTGGTTCACTAAAATCAATACCTAGATCTTTCAAATTTTGTTTCATCCATAAGACTTGTGTACAACATGTTACTGCTGCAATATATTCTGCCTCAGTTGTAGATAAAGAAACTGACTCTTGCTTCTTATTGTGCCATGCAACCAATCTGTCCCCCAAATAGAATGCACCTCCACTGGTACTCTTTCTGTCATCAACACATCCATCCCAATCTGCATCTGAATATGATATAAGAGTGAAGTCTTTGCCTTTTGGATACCACAACCCATACTCAATGGTGCCCTTGAGATACTAAAAAATCCTTTTAATTGCTGTCACATGAGTCTCTTTGGGACTGGCTTGAAATCTAGCTACCATGCAAACTGCCTACAGAATATCAGGTCTGGTAGCTGTTAAATATAGTAAAATTCCAATCATAGATCTGTACATGGTTTGGTCTACGGTGGAGATTTGTCTTCTTTACTCAATTTGTAGCTCTGTTGTCATGGGAGTGCTTACCGGCTTACAGATCCTCCATAGTGAACCTCTTTAACATTTCTTTCACATACTTGATTTGGGAAATGAATATGCCTTTCTCATTTTGATTAACTTGTAGCCCAAGAAAGTAAGACAATTCACCAATCATAGACATTTCAAATTCATTCTGCATCTTATTTGCTGTTGCCAAATATGATATCATCTACATAGACAACAAGAACAATGAGATGTCCACCTTCTATTTTCACATACAAATTACTGTCCACTAAACCTTTCTTGAATTCCTTTTGGGAGAGATAGTTGTCTAGCCTTGCATACCATTCCCGTGGTGCTTGTTTTAATCCATATAATGCTTTCTTTAATTTGCAGAAAAGGTTAGGATCTTCACTAATTTGAAAGCCATCTAGTTGTTCAATATAGACCTCTTCTTCAAGTTTCCCATTTAAAAAAGTAGATTTTACATCCATCTAATAAACCCTAAAGTTCTTGTGGACTGTTAAGGCCAGAAACATTCTAATTGCTTCTAATCTAGCCACTGGTGCAAAAGTCTCTTCAAAATAAATGCCTTCGACATGTGCTACCATTTACAAACCAGTCTTGCTTTGTTCCTAATGACCTGTCCATATTCATTTAATTTGTTCTAAAATATCCATTTGATGTCGATTACATTCTTATTTGCAGGTCTAGGTACTAATTCCCAAGTTTTGTTCTTTTCAATCTGATCTAACTCTTCATTTATTGCCTTCATCCAGCTATCATCTTTGCTTGCTTCATCTATGTTTTTGGGCTCAATGTTGGATAAAAGAGAGTAATTACTTATTACTTTCCTTCTTGTCTGAATGCCAGCTGTGGGATCTCCAATTATTTGGTCTCTAGGATGATTTTTTTTCCAGCTGCCTGTTTTGAATTTTTTGTTTTCTTGATCCTCTGAGTCATCGAATAAGTTATCTGCATCATCCGTAAACTTATTTTCTGTTTCATTCACCTCATATCCTTCAAAGACTTCTTCATATATTGGGTAGTTTTCCTCAAAGCCATCTAATCATTTCCCACCTTCATCAAATTTAACATCTGCACTGTCCACTATTTTCTTGAGTCTCTTGTTGTAGCATTTGTAAGCTTTGATTTTTGATGAATACCCAACAAAAACACCTTCATCTGCTCTATCTTCAAACTTCCCAAGGTTGTCATCAATTTTTCTGATGTAGCACTTATAGCCAAATACTTTGAGATGTTTTGTTGTTGCTTTTATATCAAACCACAACTCATAAGAGGTTTTGCATTCATGAGTTCTTAACATATATCTATTTTGAATGTATACTACAATGTGAACTGCTTCTTTCTAGAATATATCTGCTATTTTTTTTTCTGCCAGCATGGTGCATACCATTTCTTGTATAGTTCTATTCTTTCTCTCTACTACACCATTCTGTTGGGGAGTTCTGGCTGCTGAATATTTTCTCCTGATACCATGTTTTTCATAGTATTCTGTAAATTCATTCGAAATGAATTCTCCTCCTCTGTCTGATCACAAGCATTTGATCCTTTTTCTTGTTTCATTCTCAACTAGCTATTTGAAAGTCCTAAACATTTCAAAAGCTTCTATTTTTTCTTTTAGGAAGAATATCCATGTCATTCTGGAATAATCATCGATACATAGCATAAAGTATTTGTCGTCATTTATGCTTTGAGTTCTCATGGTTCCACATAAGCCTGTATGAATAAGTTCCAAGGGCCTACTAGTGTGGTATTCTTTTGTTTTAAATGAGACTCTGGTTTGCTTTCCCTTATGACATGAAGCACAGACATTGTTTGAAGGTTTTTTAATGGTTGGAATATCTCTCACTGCTTGTTTCGAGATGATTTTCACCAAATTATCAAAACTTATGTGTCCAAGCCTTTTGTGCCACAACCAGTTATCTTCTTCTTGTCCAATGAAACACGTACCTTCTAATGTTTCTGAGAGTGTGTACAAATTTCCAAACGTCCTTGAACCAGTTGCTATCAATTTCCCACTGTTTATTTTTCTGACTTCACAACCCTATTTTTTGAAGACTACTTCATGTCCTTTATCACAGATTTGACTAACACTTAATAGGTTGTGTTTCAAACCATCCACAAATAAAACTTCTTCTGACTTGATTTTACCTTCACTAATTTTGAAAGATCCTTTACCTATTATTTTGGCTCCATCATTATTACCAAACTTTACAGAACCACCGTCATATTTCTCTAGTTTTTCAAATTTCTATTTATCACCTGTCATATGACTTGAGCAACCACTGTCAAGGATCCACGGTACACATTTATTTTGAGCTTTGAAAGCTATATGCACTATTAAATATTCCTTTTCTTCCCTGAGCTGTCTCCTTCATGAATGTTCTCTAGTTTATCCCATATATCTTTTACTGATTCACAATTTATGATCTTGACTAGCTCACTGTCCACTAGTCCACACATGATGGCATTTTTTGCTTTTGAATCATATTCAAATGCCTTTTTACCAATAGTTTCTGTTGGAGCGGTGGCGGGCACTTTGTAACCATTAACTACCACACCCCAGATGTCAAAACCCAAAGCACTGAGATATGTCTACATTCTAATTTTCTAGAACGCATAATTAGTCCCATCAAACAATGGTGCTTTCTTTGAGGAGAACCCTTCACCACTTGCCATTGCGTAACTTCCAAGATCACCTTAGCTGTTTAAGCTTGTTCAAGAACTTGGCTCTAATACCAATTGTTGTAATCACAATGACACTGAGATGGGGGTGAATCAGTGTGATCTTTAAAATTTCTAAAACATATAGTTTTAAATCCAGAAATAGTTTAAAACAGATAAAATAAATATTAAATGCAGCAAGAAAGCAAGACACACAACACAGTAATTTAATGAGGTTCACCAATGTGGCTACTCCTCAAAATGACTGCTTGGACTACCATCCAAATCCAGCCAAAGCAAAGCTACAACTTTACAATATATTTTACCAGCACCAACTGGAAGGAGCACCAACCCCTTAGCTTTATCTGTTTCAAACAGAATGGAGCATCGACTCCTAATTTACCAGCACCTACTGGAAAGTGGCACCAACCCCTTATTGCCAAGCTGCAACTTGGAAGTCAATAATGATAATGAAAATTATAGAATAACACTTTCACCTTATTTCTCATAGTCTGTTGTTTCTCTACATTCTATGGCTTCTGCGCTATCACTTCGCACTTTAGATCAGTGCATCTTCAACCTCTACACTTCTCTGCTCACTTGAATCATGAAGATTTGATACACACTCTTAACTTCAACACACACAACTATAGCTTTATAATCAGCTTGAATCGAAGTGACTCAACATTTGCTCCCTACGCACTTCATTCGCACTAGATCGATACGACTTGCTCTCTGCTCGATGCGAACTTCACTTCTACAGACTCAATCCTCGCTCTCACACATAAATCTCCATCACACATTTTCAAACTCGAAGTACCCCTCCTTTTATAGAAGAAATTTTGGAACAAACCCTAAAGAACGTCGACTGAGAAACCCTAGAAATTTTCGACTGCCAAACCCTAAAATCCATCGGCTGTAACCCTAAGAATGTCGGCTACAAAACCCTAGAAATTGTTGGCTACAAAACCTTAAAATCAGTCAGCCCAGATTTAACTTTGTCGGCCTCAAACTCTTTTGCCACCTTTGTCACCTTCCTGTAGCTTATTGCCGCAAAATAATAACATGTCACGATATCGCGACATTTTTTGTGGTCGTACGCCTTCTTGTCCTTACTGTCGTGAAATCGTGACCCTTTTGGCCATTGATAGCTTTGCCATTGTTCTTGTCGCAAAATCATGATACTTCGAACATTTGCTGACGTCATTCTCATTCTTGTCACGAAATCACGACGCTTTCCGCTTCCAGAGGCTTTTCCTGCAACCCATCACGAAATCGTGACACTTTCATCTTTTGCTGACGTCATCCTCATTCTTGTCGCAAAATCGTGACGCTTTCGGCTTCTAGAGGCTTTTCTTACAACCTTTCGTGAAATCACGACACTTTTAGCTTCTGTTGATGTCATCCTCATCTTTGTCACGAAATCATGACGCTTTTGGCTTTCAGAGGCTTTTCTTGCAGCCTGTCGCGAAATCACGACACTTTCAGCTTTTTCTGACGTCATCCTCATCTTTGTCATGAAATCGTGACTCTTTCAGCTTTCGTACATTTCTTGCTTCATGCAGTAGCGAAATCGCTACAACTTGGTGCCTTGTGCTTCCAACTTTTCTTCTACCTGTGAAATTTTGACTTGTAGCGAAATCGCTACACTTTTGTGCCTTGTAGCATAATCGCTACACCTTTGAGTTCTGCGCTTTTGACTTGTAGCAAAATCACTACACCTTCATGTTGTGCACTTTTGACTCGTAGCAAAATTGCTACACCTTCGTGTTGTGCTTTTTCAACTCGTAGCGAAATCGCTACAATTTTGAGTTTTGCATTTTTGACTTGTAGAAAAATCGCTACACCTTGTGTCTTGTAGTTTCGACTTGTAGCGAAATCGCTACAACTTTTAACTTAACACTTTCTCCCTGCTTCGGCCAGCGAAGATACAACATGTAGTGAAATCGCTACAGTTTCTCGACTTAGCTTCTTGGCCTCCAACATGTCATGAAATCGTGACAGTTTGCCTTGCGCCTTCTCTCTCCTCATTTTTGTCGTGAAATCGTGACATATTTTACTGTGCCTTCTCTCCTCATTTTTGTCACGAAATCATGACATTTCTGGCTGTGCTTTCTCTCTCCTCATTTTTGTCATGAAATCATGACATTTTTAGCTACGCCTTCTCTCTCCTCATTTTTGTCACAAAATCACGACATTTTCGGCTGCGCTTTCTCTCTCCTCTGACCTGTCGTGAAATCATGACAGAAAACATTTCGCGATATCACGACAGTTTTCTAACTTGTCTTTTTCTTCTAATTTTTGAAACTGGGTCACTTTTGTTTTCTAGGAATTGCACTTTACTTAATCTGACTGTCCTTTGAACTTTTGTCTTCTGCATCTGAATGACTCCTGAACTGTTTGTCCACTGCATCATTAGATCTAACTGCCTGTGTTGACAACAATGACAAACTTCTTGCAACACCTTGCTCAACAAACCAAAGAAGAGAAATCAATATTTGGAGATTCGATTAGGATCGTCTGAGTGCCAATGTTCTAGGTAGAAGAAATCATCCATGTTGTCATAGGTACCAGAAGTGTTGAGCGTCAAGGGACAACTAGAGAGAGGATCTCTACAAAATGCAAGCATTGGGAGAGCTAACGGGAATAAAATGATCCACAAAATTAAGCCATGAGTGCCAAGCAAGGATTACCTCAACATTTGAAGATCAAAATATCCCACGATAATAGATAAAAGATACCATATTTTAAGATGAAACGGGTGTTTCTTATTACACAACCCAAAATTTTTAAAAGGAACTTTTACATAATAAAACAACTATTACTTTTATGATAAGTAAAAGGATTTCCAATATTTAAAAAAAAAAGGTGTTGAAAGAATAATTCAAAGAGAGGGAGAAAAATAAAATAATAAGAACCCTCATTTTAAAATGGGCTAAAATAGCCCATAGAATAGGATAAACCTGTTTTGAAGCAAAGGAAGAGATTTTTAATATTTTGAAATCTCTCAAAGACAAATTAGAACAAATATATTAAAAAATTGCATAAAATATATTCAACAATAAATATTTTTTTGAAAATAAAATTATGGATAAAAGAGAAATGACTACTAAAATAATTTCAAGAATATAGCCAAAAAATTATCCAAAGTAAATGAACCAGATCCTAGAACCTTCAAGAGAGAATGCTAGAAAAATTTATCCTACTCTGGTACCATGTTAGAATTTCACAATAGATATGCAAAGCATTACAAGAGATGAAGAGAATAGTAGAACTGATTGATTTATTCCAAGGATCAACTCTGTATAAATAGCAAAGTTGATCATTGAGAGTCATTGGATTACAACTCATCATACCTGATGAATACACCACTGAGAGTTATCTTGACACATAGAGTAGTGGAAACTCAAGTGTCTATCCTAGTGGAACTTAATAGAATATTCTCTTATTATAATATTTTGGAACCCCAATAGAAAAGCATTCAAGAGCCTTTAGGTGTCAAATTTTAGCCTTGGAGATGTGGCATGGGCTACATCTCTAACAAAAACTGTTACATTCCACACAGTCGTCAGCTATATTTCCAATTGCATGATTTAATTATTATTAATACATTATATTTTGATTAAGTTGAATTTTAGTTTATCAAATTATTCCTTTGTGATTCACAGAGGATTGAACCCTCCAAGTGGCGAGGACCAACCCTTCTTAAGTGGTAAATAGTGTTACTTGATTTATCTTGCATATCCATTCGATTATTTTCTTCTTGGATCTTCTACATGTATTTTGATGTTTATTAATCTCTTATACTGAAGGAAAATATTGTTTTATCTTGCATTAGGATATGTTTACTATTGAATAAATATAAAGGTAGTAAAACCTTTGCATGTGATATCAGGTTCTTCAATGATCCAAACAAGGCCTAGGGGGTATCCCTCTTCGTATCCGTAGTCGCAAAGGCACAAAGAGAATCTCCTGGTTCGTATTTGTAGAAATCATAGGCGTGCAACATCAACAAGAATTTTATTTTAATAAAGATAAACATGCAAAAAAGCTCACCAGAATCAATCCATAAACCAATGTTGAGTGTTTTGCGCACCGGGGGGAAAAAAAAAGAGGGCGAAAGGAAAAATAATGCCAACAAACCTCAAGCGATTCACCCAAGAAAATAGTACGCTTGGAATACTCCTGTTTGGATAGTAGAAACACAAGTGTGGACATTAATAAGATGATTCGCTGTCTCGAATCTTACCAACTAGTGGTTCATCCACCCATTACTGAAAGGAAGAAGCTTCAAACATCTAACCAAAAAAGGTGTCTTATCAGCGTTCACGTGCATGGGAGTAATTTGCAATTACAAAGGAGAGCATCCAGTTTAATTAACACACACAGTGTAGGATGGTTCGTCCAAAATAACTTTAACTAAACAAGTCCTCCTTAATGATTCATCACTAGAAATCAAGTGATTAAATCAAGTGAAGAGACAAATCAATGCATGCAAGTAAAATGAATCAGGTAGGAAATCAACATTTTATTGGTGATTAAATCAAACTCCCCAATGACCAATCAGATATTAGGTACTATTTTCAAATTTGCAAATTTATAAGGTTTAGTTAGTTTTCATTGTCTAAGCCTAAAATGTTATCCCACTTTCAAAGGGAATATAACATCGAGGGTTTTATATTCTCCGTGCGTCATATCTGTTACCATGGCTTCGGCCACATGAGAACAATCCTTCATGTGTATTTTGAAGCCTATCCCCATTCCTCTTATCTTATCATGTTTCTAGCCAATGTTCCCTGTTATCTAAATCTTTGTTGTCTGGTCACGTCATCACTGTAGTAGTTCGGTTTTGCATCTTGTGCGGCTTAAGTATTCGCTATACACATAGTCCTTGCAGTCGTAGTAAACATAGCTCTCGTCCGTCCGGTGTGGTCGAGAGCTGGTCATGTTAGTCTTAGTAACGTGTCCCTCTAGCCTCTGGTCGCATCAGTCTTAGTCACGTGTTCGTCTAACCTCCAGTCCGTTTGGTCCTATCCCTCATTATTGGTCATGTCAGTCTTAGTCACGTGTCCATCTATCCTTCATTCGCGTCATTCTTAGTCACGTTTTCATCTAACCTCCAGTCCATTCGGTCCTATCCCTCATTGTTGTCTAGTTAGAGTATCTAGACATTGGAAAATTGATTGGGTCTATCTAGCCGTTGGAAAATTGGTCAGGTCTACCATTGGAAAATTCAAAGTGAACCTCATATCCAAATCCATGTCATAGTGGCGAAAGTTGAAGCAAACACAAAATTAACCAAAAATTTACAGAAATTGAAAACACAAGTTTTTAAGCAAGAATTTTTGAAGAGTGCATGAGTGAAAGGTGGATAAAAGGACCAAATGATCGATTATCAAGAACAGAGAATTCAAAAGAAGGGCTACTAAGATCACAAAGAAGACCTCCTCAAACCAAAGGCACACAATACAACTCTCCTTTATGCATTAATATTTTTTATCTTGATCATCCACTTCTTAACATCATGGCTTCTAAACCTTCTCCTACTTCATCCCAAGAGAACCTCACACAAGAGGAAATGAGAAACCCCAATACCAACACCCCGACCATGCAAACATTAGTAGAGAGCATGAAAAAATTGACCACATTGGTGACCCAACTAATGGAAAAACAAAGCCAACCAACCCCTCCTATCCCAAATCGTTTCCATAGACACTGGAACAATGAGGATCAGGATGGAGAAGAAGTTTATGAACAACAAAGAGGTCATAATGGTAGTCCCCAAAATCACTTCCATAGACATAGGAATAATGAGGACCAAGATAGAGATGAAAATTACCAACAACCAAGAGGTCCTAATGGTGTCAATTTCCCACGCATTGATATGCCCACCTTTGAGGGGCATGATCCACGTGGTTGGTTAGCTAAAATGGAAGGCATTTTAGACTTATACCGAAATCTCAATTCAGAAAAAAATCCTTTTGCTTCCTCCAAACTCGATACTTAAGCTTATCAATGGTTTGCATAGCTCAAATGTGAGACTAGAAATACCATATATTGGGATGATTTCACCATACTTTTCCTTAATATATTTGAAAATGGATCCTCATATTCATACATGGTTCGATTGTTATCACTTAAGAAAACAAGATCTGTAAGGGAGTATATTTAAAAATTCACTAGTTCACTCTCGTACGTAGGAAACTTACCATCAAATATGGTGGTATCTGCTTTTAGAAATGGGTTGAAAGAGAATATTCAATTTGAAGTTGACATAGATGATCCATATTCTTTAGATACTTGTATAAGGATTACCAAGTTGATGGAGAAGAAGGTGCAATATGGAACATCTATATGACATGACTCCTATGGTCGACATCAATACCACAACACCTCTTTTCGTAGAAATGATCAACCATCAAGATATTACTACTTTAAATATCACAATCACCATCCAAAAGATCAAGCTTGTGTACCAAGACAAAAATTTCAAATAGAATATGCTGACAAAGAAGATGATGAGGAAATAGTGGATATCAATTTACCTGACTCTCCCATAACAGAAGAGCAAATTGAACAAGGGGAAGCAGTAGTTGAAGAGGACACTATGGCAAGTACATGTTCTTATGGGACTATCATCTCACCATACAATCAAGGTATCAAGATTTATTCAACAAAAGAAGGTAAATGTGTTGATCGATTTAGGAAGTACTCATAATTTTATCGATACAAAAACAACTAGGGCATTAAAATTACACATTAAATCCTCCAATCAAGATAAGTTTCAAGTTATAATTGCAAATTGAGGAAATGCTCAATGTATTAGTAGAAAATCTCCAATTTCATTACAAATGGGAAATTATACCTGGCATGGGCCTCTCTTTTTTATGAATTTAGGGAATTCAAAAGTCATTTTGGGAGTTGAATGGTTAGAACAATTGGACACGGTCAATTTTAATTACAGACAATGCTTTGTGAAATGGAAAGAAAATGGAAAGACCATTTGCCTCCAAGGAATTCCAACACCTCCATCAAGGATAATAAGTTCTCACAGCATGGAGAAAATATTAAGAAAAGGAAGTTACAAATTCATTGCTCAAATTAATTGTATGGAATGACAAGCACAAGCCATGCCAGAAATTCAATCAGAAGATCTACAAAACATTATGGCTAACTATGATGATGTCTTCCAAGAACCCAAGGGACTACCTCCCAAAAGATCCCATGATCATGCCATACACCTTATTATAGGAAATATTCCTCCTAATTATCGTCCTCATCGATATCCCCAACCTCAAAAAACAGAAATTGAGAAAATTATCCAAGAACTATTAGAACATGGAGTCATCCACCACAGCACTAGTCCCTATTCTTCACCAATAGTTTTGGCCCATCGCAAAGACAATTCTTGGTGTATGTGTCCGGATTTTTGTCCCCTTAACAAAATCACCATCAAGGATAAATTCCCTATACCTGTCATTGATGATTTACTAGATGAACTACATGGTGCAAAATATTTTACAAAATTGGATTTATGCTCTAGGTTTCACCAAATTAGAGTTAGGGAAGAGGATATTCCAAAAACATATTTTCATACTCATGAAGGTCACTATGAATTCTTGGTCATGCCTTTTGGCCTCACTAATGCCCCATCCACATTCGAAAGTCTCATGAACCATGTGTTTCATCCATTCATTCGTAAATTTGTCCTAGTATTTTTTGATGACATACTCATATATAGTAAATCATGGAATGATCATTTGATGCATTTGGGAAGGGTTCTTCATATACTACACAAGGAAAAATTATTTTTCAAACACTCTAAATGCTTTTTTGGTGTTCAAGAAGTTGAGTATATGGGTCATATAGTTTCTCAGGAAGGTTTTAAAGTGGATCCCAATAAGATAAAGGTAATTCAGGATTGGACCTTACCTAAAACTATCAAGAAACTTCATGGTTTTTTGGGTCTCACTGGCTACTATCGCAAGTTTGTGTGTAATTATAGAAAAATTATAGCTCCTCTCATAGCTCTTACCAAAAATTATGCTTTTCAATGGTAATAAGTATCCACACAAGATTTCAAGGAACTCAAAGAAGCAATATGTACTACTCTAGTATTGGCAACTCCGAATTTTCATAAACCATTCATGATCGAATGTGACACTTCAGGAACAGGTATTGGGGTAGTATTAGTGTAGGAGGGTCATCCCTTGGCATTTGAAAGTAAACAAATTTCAAGAAAAAATTTGGGAAGGTCAACATATGAGAAATAAATATTGGCTATTCTACATGCAGTGGAGAAATGGAGACATTACTTAATCAATAGCCGCTTCATTATTAAAACCGATCATAGTAGTCTCAAGCACTTTCTAGAACAATGATTTTCTTATCCATAAAAAAACAAGTGGTTAAAAAAATTGTTGGGATATAATTTTGTTATCGAGTATAAGAAAGGAAAAGAAAATGTAGCAGTAGATGCATTATCACAAAAATATGAAGATGAAGTGGTTATTAATGCTATTTCAGGTCCTTGTTCCCAATGGGTATCTCAAATATAGGAAGAATGGTTTTCCAATACAGAAACTGCTCAAATAATTTAGGATTTATTAATTTTATTTTTGGGTTCATCCAAGCATCCTCTTTTTTCCTATGATGAAAAGGCGTTAAGAAGAAAGAACCATATTTACATTCTACACAATTCCACAATCAAATCAAGGATTCTAGAGGAATCGCATGCTTCTCCATCAGTAGGACATTCAGGTTTTTTGAAAACTAATATGTGGATAAAAAAACTCTTTTGTTGGAAAGGATTAAAAGCAGAGGTCAAAAAATGGGTGGCTAAATGTGAAGCATGCCAATGCAATAAGGGAAAAATAGTCAAATCACCATATTTGCTTCAACCATTACCTATTCCATATCATCAATGGGAACATATTTCAATGGATTTTATTGAAGGTCTTCCTAAATTAGAAGGTAAAATAGTAATTTTCGTGGTAGTAGATCACCTCTCCAAATATGCTCATTTCCAGGCTTTACAACATCCATTTTCAAAAAGCAAAGTGGCTAAGGTATTTATGGACTCGATTTTTAAATTGCATGGAATGCAAAAAAATATTGTAAGTGATTGTGATCCCATATTTACTAGAAATTTTTGAAAAGAATTATTTCACCTTAGTGGAACCAAATTAAATATGTCCTCTGCATACCATCCACAAAAAGATGGCCAAACTGAGGTAGTTAAAAAATGTTTGGGTACCTATCTAAGATGTTTTGTTCAAGATAAACAATATCAATGGAGTCATTGGCTTTCCTTGGTAGAATGGTGGTACAACACTTCATACCATTATTCCATTAAAATGTCTCCATTTGAAGCATTGTATGGAATTAAACCACCAACAATAGTAGATTATGTACCAAGATCTTCTAAAGTGGCCCAAGTAGATGATTGGTTCCAACACTGATAGTCAATGCTAAATATTCTCAAAGACAACTTGTTCCAAGAACAAAATCATATGAAGCAGTAGCAAGACATAAATCTTTCAAAAAGATAATTTAATACAGGTGATATTGTGTTCCTACGTTTACAACCCCACAAAAAATTGTCATTGAAGATCAAGACTAGTCAAAAGTTGGCTCCATGATTTTATGGCCCTTACAAAATAGTGCATCGTATTGGAGAAGTGGCATATCAACTAGATCTTACTCCCTCATCTCGTATACATCCAGTATTTCATGTTTCTTTCTCAAAAAGGTGATCGGCCAGAAAGTGCAATCTCAATCAGAATTACCAGTACTCGATAAGAAGGACGTATATATCTCTAGCCTGAAGCAATTTTACAAAGCAGAACATGTATGTTGAGATCTCATCACATCCAAGAATTCCTCATCAAATTGCAGGACCTACCCGAAGAAGATGCTACATGGGAATATAAAAGTATTTTCCAGACATTTCTAGCTTTGAGGACAAAGCTTTTTGAGGAGGGGAGCCATATTACATACCACACATAGTTTTCGGCTATGTTTCCATTTGCATGATTTAATTATTATTAATACATTATATTTTGATTAAGTTGAATTATCTTTTATCAAATTATTCATTTGTGATTCATAGAGGACTGAGCCCTCCAAGTGGTGAGGACCAACCCTCCTTAAGTGGCAAATATTGTTACTTCTTTATCTTGCATATTTTTTCGGTTATTTTTTGCTTGGATCTTATGCATGTATTTCAATGTTTATTAATCTCTTATACTAAAGACAAATATTATTTTATCTTTCATTCGGACTTATTCATTGCTGAATAAATACAAAGGTAGTAAAACATTTGTAAAAACCAACCTTTACCATTTGATAATAATGATCACCTTAAAAATTATGTTGAATATTTATATCATCAAGTATTGGAAAGGAGTTATGAGGATAAAGGATCCCCTTATCCCTCTAATATTTTATTTTGTAATATGGTAAATTTTATTCATTCTGATGGTAAATCGATTACTTCTCAAGGAGATCCTGCTTCACTATCTTATAGAGATCTTGCAAAATTAGGGATTGCCTCTCCTTTTGTTAAGAAATATGGTTTAGTTACGGTTTATGAAAATTTTCATGCAAAGGCTACCAAAGAAAAATTAATGAAGGAGCTTCTTTGTGATTTTGATCATCAATATGATCACTATTCTATATTTTTCTTTTATGGATCAATCGCTTGCACACTTGTTCTTTTTGTTAATATAGGAGGCCCAATAAAACTGTGTCAACTATTATTCTGCTCACTTGCATTGACAAACAAAAAATAAAATAATAAATCACTAATTAGGCATACCTTGCATTTTCATTTGTTGCATTCACCTATTTGTTCATACTACATGATTGCCTATCATATTTTGTATGATTGTCTGAAATTCAATTCCACTCACATTTTTCTTGTCATAATTGCATTGTTTCTTGCTCATGACTACTTGATCATATCTATTTTTTGAAATTTCATGATAATAGCATGTGATGATACCTAGTTAGGTTGTATATCATATGCATTGCACTCTCACTAGGACTTGGATGCCTAGGAAAGTACCCAACCTAGTACTTTTACTTCTTCCTTGCTCCTCTTGTTTTTGTTTCTTTCTTCCTTTGTCTTTGATTTTGTGTTCCTTGACCTTCAAATTTTTACTAATGACCATCAATTTTTCTTCAAGTCAAGGAACATCTCTTTATTATTTTTACATTCTTCCTCTCTAGCATGTGCACACACTCACATCTTATTTTCCTCAATCTACTTTGTCCATACACATATTCACACACACCATACCCATATGGGGAAAGTACTCATTTAGACTCATCATGCACACACATCACACCCCATATGGTATAGCTTCATGGCCACATGTGAGGGGCAGCCTCTATATTGGTCATTTACAAGCATACATCCTAGTGGATACCTCTTTCTCTTTATCCATATTAGCGAGCACTACACCCATAGCATTTTTCATTCCACATTTGACCATCTTAGTGAGTACTACACCCATAGTGGGTATCACTCCACACTTATCCATGTTATTTATTATTTATTTGATGTATGTATGGTTGATCACACTGATCTGATACGGTCTAACTGACCCAAGCATCATGCCTCAAGTTTATTTTCGTCTTTGTTGACATTTTTCTTCATTTTATTCCTCTTCTTCTTCTTCTTCTCCTTATTATTATTCTTATTATTTTTCTTTTTTTTTACTTTATTCTTCAAAATTGTGCCCCTTTTTATGGGTCATGATTTTGCTCTATGATACTATCATGCTCCATCGAAGAAACTCTAGAACTTGAACCTAGAAGAGATCCACCCAAAAGTAACCTTACCCATAGGTTGATATAGTCTATAGATATCCAATTATTTGAGCTAAATATCCACTAAATGATTCATTAGACCTAGTAAAAAAATCAATCCACTTCAAATCCACTAAAAAGTAGACTAATGTTTCAACTTTACAAAATTGATACAAAGATTCATAAATTTTCTCAAAACTAGTACCATAGGAATAGTCTCAAAAAATTCTTTCCAAAGAATATAAACATGGCTATACTTGTCTAAGCACTAGTATCCAAAAATTATTTAAAATAAAAGCTTCATAAGCCTATTAAAGAACTATGGTGGTTTTATATGATGGTTTTATCACCTTGTAACACTTTGATCAATCAACGTAGCTGAATATTTTGCACCTCCCAATGGACATTAATGATAGTGACATGACTAAAATTATTGTAACATTTTTTTATTATAATTTCACTTTTGTGCTACCACTACCAAAATTTAAGTTTCAATAGTTTAACTACCTATCATCACTTTTCCCACCATTGTCATGTATCTATGTGGAAAACTACCAGTTAAATATTCTTGGTTGGTAGTTTCATGCCACTTCACCATTTTTATCTTCCTAATAAAGTTTCTTAAATCCATGCAAACACTATAATCACCTTGTAACTCTTGTAAACTCACCTAAACTACCACCTCATCCTTTTTCACACATATCCAATTGATTCTCCAATAGCTTGGGTGACCTATAAAACCAACCACAGGGAAGCCATCAAAGAAGAAAATTCTCTAACAGGTACATGATACTAAAATAATAAGGGGAAGTATTGCACCTTACTATGTTCATAGAATTGATCCTTGCACCTCCCTAAAAGCCTTCATCAAGTCCTTAGTGAACTGCTATAAAAATCGTGTTACCTATACAATGAAACTAAAGCAAAGACATAGCAATTATAACCACCATAATGACAAACAATTAATAAAATTATGCCTCTTTTATTAATCAATAAAATTTTCTTCAAATCATTTACAATGCGATCCCTTTGAGGGATTTTATATCACTTTGATACAATGAGTTACATTCATGAATAAATGGGTGCACTGCACAATATTTTTCTTGCATTCACAAATTGTCTTGGAGTATGTTTCTCATGACCACCGCAATGGTTGATAACATCAAGTTCTTGTGCTCTTCCTTCCTTGTAGAAACATGTATCCTGCACATAAGGAAAGCAAAATGATTAGTAGCATGTACAGATATAATGATAATGAAAGCAATAAATAAACTAAAATATGACAAATGCATACGTAAATTAAATCCTATCTATGCTAAAATAGTAAATAAAGATGTTGCTAAAACTTTTTATGCAAAGAAAAAATAAAATATATCTATGCCCTAGATACCATATCTGTGTAGGATGGTCATACCTATGGTTCATTTCTAAAAGAGATGGCCACTAACCTATAAGTTTTTTTTGAGGCTGGGGTGAGGGTGATTCAGGGTTCAATATGGGATTTGGTAAATATATTAATGCACTCAAAGGGGCAGATTTGTGGTTCTGGGTTAGTCTCTAAAATATGATTATTAGATCACACAAAGAGTATGAGAACATTATTCAACCTTTGGAATGAACCAACAGTATGCTTTCTATAGTGAGAAGAGTGAAAAAATACTTGAATATTTGTGGTCAAATTTTAGTAACACTTCGTTGCATAATATTTGAAAACTAAATCTCTTTTGAATAAGGGTAAGCATCATTATATAGATTTATCAAAAGAAATATAATAATGGCACCAAACTATGCATGAAAAAGCAAAGGGGTAGTTTGCATTAAGGAAACTGAATGTTGATCTTCAAAAAATTATGCAACTGATGATTTTATGCTTTTTCCTCTAATTAGGATAATGCAACTCTAAATTGTGGTATAATTTCATGCATGGGATTAATTGATAGTTTTGGTTGCTATTTATGTCCCGCTCTCCTTTGATCATGCTTCTAGTGTGATTTTCTTGAGGTGATATGGCCCTAACTAGTGACTATATCAGGGTGGGATAGCCATAGTTTGGAGGACATCCCAGGGTGAGATGACCATGGTTGTAAAGGAAAATATACCTACTTGAATGGTGAGAACCACTGTTTAAGCCCTAGGGATGTCCAAGGTGAGTCATATGGTCCAAAAGGAGTCCATATAGGTAGTATCCTCAACATGAAGTGTTTTAGGTATCTACATATGCCCCTTTTTGGGATGCATTGTGTCAAAGCACAATTTTGAGAAAAAATAAATGACCTAGAGTCAAATTGAGGGTTGATGATGTTCATGGATATGATCAATATTATATGCCCCAATCATGAAAAAAGCATGCACTTTTGAATCATTATTTTTCAAGAATTGAAGAACTTAACTCAAGTAAACTCTTCAGCTAGTGATAAATAATCTTGATTCATACTTGATCTTTGCACACTTTTTAGCCATGGATCGACACAAGGATCCATAGGCCCTAGGATTCAAGAATTCCAAGTGTTTGTTTGGTTAAAATTTTTTATTTTACCCCAAAAAATAGGGAAGTGTATGATAGTATTTGGAAATGATTCTTGAATGAATGTAATTTGCATGATTGATTTGTTGTAATCACAGTGACAAGTCTGCTATTTTTTTGCATTCTGCTGCTTCTGCGCAAGACACTTCACACTGTCTGATCACTTCTGTGTACTTATTCACACTCTCTATTGTAATCGGATGATCGATTACTTCTGCTATCTACACGCTATCACTTTGAACTTAGAACTCCACCTCTACACATTGCACTCTTCATTCATGCAATCACAATATGCAGACTCGAACTAACACTTTGCACTCTGCTCGACATGAAATTCTCTTTCGCAATCACTCTCCTCACATTTGCACCTTTCTTCACACCACATACATTCAAACATGAAGTAACCCTCCTTTTATAAAAGAAATAAACCCTAAAGAGCGTTGGTTGAGAAACCCTAGAAAATGTCAGCTGCTAAACCCTAAAATATATCGATTGTAACCCTAAGAATGTCAGCTACAAAACCCTAGAAATTGTTGGCTACAAAACCCTAAAATCCATCGACCTAGATTTAACTTTGTTGGCCTCAAACTCTTTTGCCACCTTTGTCACCTTCCTGTAGCTTATTGCCACGAAATAATAACATGTCATGATATTGCGACACTTTTTGTGGTCGTACGCCTTCTTGTCCTTGCTATCGTGAAATCGTGACCCTTTTGGCCGTTGATAGCTTTGCCACCGTTCTTGTCACAAAATCACAACACTTCGAACTTTTGCTGACGTCATTCTCATTCTTGTCGTGAAATCACGATGCTTTCGGCTTCCAGTGGCTTTACTTGCATCCTATCAAGAAATTGCGACACTTTCAGCTTTCACTGATGTCATCCTCAGCTTTGTTGTGAAATCATGATGCTTTCAGCTTCCAGAGGCTTTTCTTGCAGTCTGTCATGAAATCGTGACACTTTCAGCTTTTTTTGACGTCATCCTCATCTTTGTCGTGAAATCACGACGCTTTTGGCTTCCAGAGGCTTTTCTTGCAACCCGTCATGAAATCATGACACTTTCAGCTTCTGCTGACGTCATCCTCATATTTGTCATGAAATCATGACACTTTCGACTTTCGTACATTCTTGCTTCATGCAGTAGCGAAATCGCTACACCTTCATGTTGTGCACTTTTGACTCGTAGTGAAATCGCTACACCTTCGTGTTGTGCTTTTTCAACTTGTAGCGAAATCACTACACCTTTGTTTTGTGCAATTTTGACACATAGCAAAATTGCTACACCTTTGTTTTGTGCACTTTTGACTCGTAGCAAAATCGCTACACTTTTGAGTTCTGCATTTTTGATTTGTAGCGAAATCGCTACACCTTTGTGTCTTGCAGTTTTGACTTGTAGCGAAATCGCTACAACTTTTCACTTAACACTTTCTCCCTGCTTCGGCCAGCGAAAATTCAACATGTAGCGAAATCGCTACAACTTTTCAACTTAATGCTTTCTCCTTGCTTTGGCCAGCGAAATTTCAACATGTAGCGAAATCGCTACAACTTTTCACTTAACACTTTCTCCTTGCTTCAGCCAGCGAAAATCCAACATGTAGCGAAATCGCTACAGTTTCTCGACTTAGCTTCTTGGCCTCCAACATGTCACGAAATCGTGATAGTTTGCCTTGTGCCTTCTCTCTCCTCATTTTTGTCACGAAATCATGACATTTTCAGCTGTGCCTTCTCTCTCCTCATTTTTGTCGTGAAATCATGACATTTTCGACTGTGCCTTCTCTCTCCTCATTTTTGTTGCAAAATTGTGATATTTTCAACTGTGCCTTCTCTCTCCTCATTTTTGCCATGAAATCATGACATTTCTGACTGTGCCTTCTCTCTCCTCATTTTTGTCATGAAATCATGACATTTTTGGCTGTGCTTTCTCTCTCCTCCGACCTGTCACGAAATCACGACAGAAAACATGTCGCGATATCGCGACAGTTTTCTAACTTGTCTTTTTCTTCGAATTTTTGAAACTGGGTCACTTATGTTTTCCTGGAATTGCACTTTACATAATATGACTATCCTTTGAACTTCTGTCTTCTGCATCTGAATGACTCATGAATTGTCTGTCCACTGCATCATTAGATCTAACTGCCTATGTTGACAACAATGACAAACTTCTTGCAACACCTTGCTCAATAATCTCCCCCTTTGGAATTTTTGGAAACACTTGTGTACATTCTTGTAACTCTTCTCCCCCTTTGTCAATAATACCAAAGGGCTGCTGCAGACTCCCCCTGAGTCCATCCTCACAATTCTCAGGCACAATTTGTTGCATCTGGCACAAATTATGATCATGAGCACAAGAATAGTCAAATACTCAAATGCTCCCCCTGAGAAAGTGATCTCTGTAGCTAGTCACTTCTTGGGAAGTGTGACTACTCCTAATTTGCTTTGAAGGTACTCAAACACTTCCTTGGGCAATGGTTTTGTAAAAATATCTGCTACTTGTTCTGTGGTTGGGACAAAATCCAATTTAACTTCTCCTTATGCAACTTTCTCCTTCAAGAAATGATACCTTATAGCAATGTGTTTTGTTCGTGAATGCATTACTGGATTCTTAGAGATGTTAATTGCACTGGTGTTATCTCACTTAACTGATATTGGTTCACTAAAATTAATACCTAGATCTTTCAAAGTTTGTTTCATCCACAAGACTTGTGTACAACATGTTGCTACTGCAATATATTCTGCCTCAGCTGTAGATAAATAAACTGACTCTTGCTTCTTACTATGCCATGCAACCATTCTGTCCCCCAAATAGAATGCACCTCCACTGGTACTCTTTCTGTCATCAACACATCCAGCACAATCTGCATCTGAATATGATATAAGAGTGAAGTCTTTGCATTTTGGATACCACAACCCATACTCGATGGTGCCCTTGAGATACCAAAAAATCCTTTTAACTGCTGTCACATGAGTCTCTTTGGGATCGGCTCGAAATCTAGCTACCATGCAAATTGCCTGCAGAATATCAGGTCTGGTAGCTGTTAAATATAGTAAACTTCCAATCATAGATCTATACATGGTTTGGTGTACAGGTGGAGATTTGTCTTCTTTACTCAATTTGCATCCTGTTGTCATGGGAGTGCTTACTGGCTTACAGTCCTCCATAGTGAACCTCTTTAGCATTTCTTTCACATACTTGATTTGGGAAATGAATATGCCTTTCTCATTTTGATTAACTTGTAGCCCAAGAAAGTAAGACAATTCACCAATCATAGACATTTCAAATTCATTCTGCATCTTATTTTCTAAGTCTTTACAAGATTCATCTTTGTTGCTGCCAAATATGATATCATCTACATAGACAACAAGAACAATGAGATGTCCACCTTCTGTTTTCACATACAGATTACTGTCCACTAAACCTTTCTTGAATCCCTTTTGGGAGAGATAGTTGTCTAGCCTTGCATACCATGCCCCTGGTGCTTGTTTTAATCCATATAATGCTTTCTTTAATTTGCAGACAAGGTTAGGATCTTCACTAATTTGAAAGCCATCTAGTTGTTCAATATAGACCTCTTCTTCAAGTTTCCCATTTAAAAAAGTAGATTTTACATCCATCTGATAAACCCTGAAGTTCTTATGGACTGTTAAGGCCAGAAACATTCTAATTGCTTCTAATCTGGCCACTAGTGCAAAAGTCACTTCAAAATCAATGCCTTCTACCTGTGCATACCCTTTACAAACCAGTCTTGCTTTGTTCCTAATGACCTGTCCGTCTTCATTTAATTTGTTCTGAAATATCCATTTGGTGTCGATTACATTCTTATTTGCAGGTCTAGGTACTAATTCCCAAGTTCTATTCTTTTCAATCTGATCCAACTCTTCATTTATTGCCTTCATCCAGCTATCATCTTTTCTTGCTTCATCTATGTTTTTGGGCTCAATGCTGGATAAAAGAGAGTAATTACTTATTACTTTCCTTCTTGTCTGAATGCCAGCTGTGGGATCTCCAATTATTTGGTCTCTAGGATGATTTTTCTGCCAGCTGCCTGTTTTGAATTTTCTATTTTCTTGCACCTCTGAGTGATCAGATAAGTTATATGCATCAACCATAGACGTATTTTCTATTTTATTTACCTCATCTCCTTCAATGACTTCTTCGTAGATTGGGTAGTTTTCTTCAAAGTTAACTATTTGTTTCCTCCCTTCATCGAATTTAACATCTGCACTGTCCACAATTTTCTTGAGTCTCTTGTTGTAGCATTTGTAAGGTTTGCTATTTGGAGAATACCCAACAAAAATACCTTCATCTGCTCTATTTTCAAACTTCCCAAGGTTGTCATCAATTTTTCTAATGTAACACTTACAGCCAAATACTTTGAGATGTTTTGTTGTTGCTTTTCTACCAAACCATAATTCATAAGGTGTTTTGTTTTTATGAATTCTTAACATGTATCTGTTTTGGAGGTATACTGCTATGTGAACTGCTTCTTTCCAGAATCTGTCTGCTATTTTATTTTCTTCCAGCATAGTGCGTGCCATTTCCTGTACAGTTCTGTTCTTTCTTTCTACTACACCATTCTGCTGGGGAGTTCTAGCTACTGAATATTGTCTCCTGATACCATGTTTTTCATAGTATTCTGTAAATTCATTTGAAATGAATTCTCCTCCTCTGTCTGATCATAAATATTTGATCATTTTTCCTGTTTCATTCTCAACTAGATGTTTGAAATATTTGAACATTTCAAAAGCTTCTGTTTTATCTTTTAAGAAAAATATCCATGTCATTCTGGAATAATCATCGATACACAACATAAAGTATTTATCGCCATTTATGCTTTGAGTTCTCATGGGTCCACATAAGTCTGTATGAATAAGTTCCAAAGGCCTGCTAGTGTGGTACTCTTTTGTTTTGAATGAGACTCTGGTTTTCTTTCCCTTCTGACATGAAGCAAAAACACTATTTGAAGGTTTCTTAATGGTTGGAATATCTCTCACTGCTTGTTTAGAGCTGATTTTCACCAAATTATCAAAACTTATGTGTCCAAGCCTCTTGTGCCATATCCAGTTCTCTTCTTCTTGTCCAATAAAACACGTACCTTCTAAAGTTTCTGAGAGTGTGTACAGATTACCAGACGTCCTTGAACCAGTTGCTATCAATTTCCCACTGTTTATTTTTTTGACTTCACAACCCTACTTCTTGAAGACTACTTCATGACCTTTATCATAGATTTGACTAACACTTAACAGGTTATGTTTCAAACCATCCACAAATAAAACTTCTTCTAACTTGATTTTCCCTTCACTAATTTTGACAGATCCTTTTCCTATTATTTTGGCTCCATCATTATTTCCAAACTTCATAGAGCCACCCTCATATTTTTGTAGTTTTTCAAATTTCTGTTTATCACCTGTCATATGACTTGAGCAACCACTGTCAAGGATCCACGGTACACATTTATTCTGAGCTCTGAAAACTATCTGCACTATTAAAGATTCATTTTCTTCATTGAGTTGTTCTTTCTATTTCCATTCTATTTTAACTGTGGTATTGGTTTCTAGCTTGGATTTCCCCTTTTTAGAATCTTGCACATATACTTCAGAAGGAATTCTATTTTGTTTTGCCCTATATGGTTGAATTCTTCTTTTCTGAGATTGATTTGAAACAGAAGTACTATGACAGTTTCTAGCAATATGCCCAAAGTTGTGACAATTAAAGCATTCTACTGCATAACTCATTAGAGGAGCAAAAGCATTTCTACTAGTGAAACTTCTTGGACCTATATTATACTTGCAGTCAGCAATTTTATGCCCATAACCATTACATTTACAATAGAAACCATAGAAGTAATGATTGAACCTGAAATATGGTCTTTGATAAGTTGTTGCAGGAGCCTTAGATCTTCTTTTCTTTTGATGTGTGACCTTGGTAAAGCCATCATTGTCAGTTCCTATTTCAGGACTGGCATTACTGCTTTCTTTTTCCTGATTTGTTTTTCTTTCAATAGCTTGTTTCTTGTCTTTACCTTTGTCATATTCAACATTGCTTGCCTTTTGCCTATTTGATGATTCTCCTTCAGTAAAGCCCAGAACGAATTTGATACCTGTGGGTCTTTGATCGCTTAGGATTTTTTCCAGCTTCATCGAACTTTCTTCATGTTTGAAATGATAGCTAATTTTTCGTTCCAACTCTTGTATCTGTATTCGAAGACCAACATTTTCTTCTTCCAGTTTATAGTAGTAATCTATCTTCCAGGTTACCTGAACTTCAAGATCTTCGAACATTTTCTTGGATTATTCTGCCTGTATTTTTAAGCTGGTTATAATGTCATTTGCATCCTCAAGCTTTCTTGAAAGTTTTTTATTCTTTCTTTTCTTAGACTTCCATTCTTCAAGAGTAGAAACCAGTTCACCTTCTAAATCAACTTTAGCCTTAGCATTTTCAATAGACACTGTAGGGTTCATACCTTCACTCTTTTCTGGGTTTTCTGCCTCTTCTGATTTTTCTACTTCAAACACCATAAAGAGAGCTTCATATGTTCCTTCTTCAGAGTCTTCACTAGAGCTGTTCTCTGAAGATTCTGCATTTCAGGAGATAAAACTTTTCTTTTTGAAATTACCTTTTTTGAAGTTTATTTTCTTCCTCCATTCACCTCTTTCTTGATGCGGAGTTTCTTCACCTTTGTTCTTGTCATTGAGAGGACATTTGGTAGCAAAGTTTCCAATGCCTCCACAATTGAAACATTTAAAAGGTAGCTTTCCTTTGTATTTTTCTTTTCCTTTTCTCAGTTTTCTAACAAAATTTGCTTCCATTTCATCTGAAACATCCTCTTCTTCAGACTCTTGTTTTGTGTTTTTGCCTTTTAGGGCTTTGAAAGCTGCTTCTCTATCTGTGGGATTAGACCTTCCTATTCTCATTTCAAATGCAGTCAAAGAGCCATGCATTTCATCTATACTAAAATGATTTAGATCTTTAGCTTCTTTTATGGCTGAAACTTTCGAATCAAACCTTGGAGGTAGAGATCTTAATACATTTTTCACAATTGTAGCATCATCCATATCTTCGTCGAGACCTCTCATTGAATTTGTGATTTCGTTGACTCTTTGCATGAAAGCCTCTATGTTCTCATCATTGTTCATCTGTAAGGATTCGAATTGAGCTCAGTGTTTTTGAAGCTTGGCCTCCTTGATCCTATCATATCCTTCATGAATGTTCTCAAGTTTGTCCCATAAATATTTTGTGGATTCACAGTTTATGATTTTGACTAGCTCACTGTCCACTAATCCACACATGATGGAATTTTTTTCTTTTGAATCATTTTCAAATGCCTTCTTATCGACAGTGTCTGTTGGAGCAGTCGTGGGAGCTTTGTAACCATTGACTACTATACCCTAGATGTCAAAACTCAATGCACGAAGATAAGTCTGCATCCTTACCTTCTAGAAAGCATAATTAGTTCCATCAAACAATGGTGCTTTGTTTGATGATAAGCCTTCACCACTTGCCATTGCGTCACTTCCAAGATCACCCTAGCTGATTGAGCCTATTTAAGAACTTGGCTCTGATACCAATTGTTGTAATCATAGTGAAAAGTTTGTTGTTTTTCTGCATTCTGCTGCTTCTACGCAAGACGCTTTGCACTAGTCGACCACTTTTGTGTACTTCTTTGCACTCTCTACTATAATCGGATGATAGATCACTTCTACTGTCTGTGCGCTATCACTTTGAACTTAGAACTCCACCTCTACACATTGCGCTCTTCATTCACGCAATCACAATATGTAGACTCGAACTAACACTTTGCACTCTGCTCGACACGAACTTCTCTTTCGCAATCACTCTGCTCGCATTCGCACCTTTCTTCACACCACATATTTTCAAACACAAAGTAGCCCTCCTTTTATAGAAGAAATAAACCCTAAAGAGCGTCGGTTGAGAAACCCTAGAAAATGTCGACTGCCAAACCCTAAAATCTGTTGGCTATAACCCTAAGAATGTCGGCTGCAAAACCCTAGAAATTGTTGGCTACAAAACCCTAAAATCCATCGGCCCAGATTTAACTTTGTCAACCTCAAACTCTTATGCCACCTTTGTCACCTTCCTATAGCTTATTGCCATGAAATAATAACATGTCGTGATATCGCGATACTTTTTGTGGACGTACGCCTTATTGTCCTTGCTGTCACAAAATCGTGTCCCTTTTGGCCGTTTATAGCTTTGCCACCATTCTTGTCACAAAATCGTGACACTTCAAACTTTTGCTGATGTCATTCTCATTCTTGTCGTGAAATCATGATGCTTTCGGCTTCCAGCGGCTTTACTTGCATCCTGTCATGAAATCGTGACACTTTCAACTTTCGCTGATGTCATCCTTAGCTTTGTCGTGAAATCACAACGCTTTTGGCTTCCAGAGGCTTTTCTTGCAGCCTGTCACAAAATCGTGACACTTTCAGCTTTTGCTGATGTCATCCTTATATTTGTCACGAAATCGCGACGCTTTCGGCTTCTAGAGGCTTTTCTTGCAACCCGTCGTGAAATCATGACACTTTCAGCTTCTGTTGATGTCATCCTCATCTTTGTCACAAAATCATGACACTTTCGACTTCCGTACATTCTTGCTTCATGCAGTAGCGAAATTGCTACACCTTCGTGTTGTGCACTTTTGACTCGTAGCAAAATTGCTACACCTTCGTGTTGTGCTTTTTCAACTTGTAGCGAAATCGCTACACCTTTGTTTTGTGCAATTTTGACACGTAGCGAAATTGCTACACCTTTGTTTTGTGCACTTTTGACTCATAGCAAAATCGCTACACTTTTGAGTTTTGCATTTTTTATTTGTAGCAAAATTGCTACACCTTTGTGTCTTGCAGTTTCGACTTGTAGCGAAATCGCTACAATTTTTCACTTAACACTTTCTCCTTGCTTCGGCCAGTGAAAATTCAACATGTAGCGAAATCGCTACAACTTTTCAACTTAATGCTTTCTCCTTGCTTCGACCAGTGAAATTTCAACATGTAGCGAAATTGCTACAACTTTTCACTTAACGCTTTCTCCTTGCTTCGACCAACGAAAATCCAACATGTAGCGAAATCGCTACAGTTTCTCGACTTAGCTTCTTGGCCTCCAACATGTCGCAAAATCATGAAAGTTTGCCTTGTGCCTTCTCTCTCCTCATTTTTGTCATGAAATCATGACATTTTTAGCTACGCCTTCTCTCTCCTCATTTTTGTCACGAAATCGTGACATTTCCAGCTGTGCCTTCTCTCTCCTCATTTTTGTCATGAAATCACAACATTTTCAGCTGCGCCTTCTCTCCTCATTTTGTCACGAAATCATGACATTTTCAAATGCGCCTTCTCTCTCCTCATTTTTGTCATGAAATCATGACATTTCTGGCTACGATTTCTCTCTCCTCCGACCTGTCACGAAATCGTGACAGAAAACATGTTGCGATATTGCGACAATTTTCTAACTTGTCTTTTTCTTCGAATTTTTGAAACTGGGTCACTTTTGTTTTCATGGAATTGCACTTTACATAATCTGACTATCCTTTGAACTTCTGTCTTCTACATCTGAATGACTCCTGAACTGTCTGTCCACTGCATCATTAGATCTAACTGCCTGTGTTGACAACAATGATAAACTTCTTGCAACACCTTGCTCAACATGATTGTCTAATTATTGATTCAATTATGAATTTTGTAATTATATGACTACCCCCTCAAGAAACGAGTCAATGAGAAAATAGAAAATAATGAAAGTGACGAGTCACTTGACCAAGATGATTTAATTTGTGTGTAACCAGGTGATTATAAAAGTTAGAGGGTCCATGTGCCCATTACAATATTGATTTTGACCCACTTTAATATTATTTTTGTGAGTGGCCTTATGGTAACCTACTCATCCTACCAAATTGCATGGATAACCAATTATTGTAATCGCTATGTTACTAGAGTAAATCACTAGATACAAGGTTCACTCAAGATTTTTTTTCTTTGATTTAACCAAAGGGGTTAGGTACCTTTGGAGCCTTTTTTATTGTTGTGACCAAAGGGTTTAGGGGCCTTTGGGGCATTTTTATGTGATGTGAAAAAAGGTTTTTGGTATCTTTGGGACCTATTAAATTGATGTGATACAAGGATTTAGGTGCCTTTGGGGCCTTTTTATTTTATGTGATCAAAGGGTTTTGGTGCCCTTGGAGCTTCCTTTTTTCAATTTTTTTTTTTTATTTTTTTGGTTTTTTTTCAAATCTAGTGGTTGTCTCTTGGTAGGATAGTTGCATTATTTATGACCGTTTGACCTCGATATAGTCATGAAAATTTGAAAATATAAAAGATAAAGTGTCAATTTTCTAACATCATTGTTACTGCATGCAATTGGAGGAAATGGGAGGATATGAGGAGGAGGACAATTTTTGAAGTAGAGCATTTCCAAAATGTCAATCAACATCCACCATGGGCTAACCCAAAAGATCGACTAACATAGGAGTTGTAAGGAGAAAGGTAAGTACTAGATTATCTCCTTGGTATTTTATAAAATAAAATGAACCTCACTAATTAAAGTTGTAAATGAACTTCACCAAAAAATTAAAGTAAGGAATCATATAGTAGAGTAGTTTGTAGTGTAGGTTGCCTTTCCTTTTTATCTCTTATTTTCTTTTTGTGATTTGCATTTATTAATGTAGTGCAAGGGATTTTAATTTGAAATCATACCATTTGAGGGCTATCTCAGGGTGAGATGGTCCCTTTTTGTGAAATTGTAGGGCTATCTTAGGGTGAGACATTCAAGTTTTAAAACCCAATGATAAAAATTATGACCATTATGGAGGTTGTCTCAACCCAATATGACCTTGCTTGGAGACTATCTTAGCTCGAGATGACCTCACTTGGAGACTATCTCGGCTCGAGATGGCCTCAGTGTGAGGTGTAGAACCCATCAATTATTAGTGTTTATGTTGTGTATTTTTTTCTCTTTTTTTTGTGACCTAATTGTCAAATTATGCAATTGTTCATTCAGCTCATGAGGGCTCACCATAGATATCCCATGGTCTATAAGATAGTACATGATGCAATTATTGGTGTCAATTGGGAGTGGATTAAGACCATTGGCCTCAAACATGTAGTGAGGCTAGAGTTAGTGACAATGGATCAGGCCTACCTAATGATCTTCAACAATCATTGGTATAGTTAGACCAAAACCTTCCACCTTACAATTGTGGAGATGACAACCACCCTAGAGGATATCTAAAGGATATTCTATGTGTTTATTGAGGTGTAGACACTAAAATCATGTCAATTAGATTAGACTATAATTATGCACTCTTATCAACACCATATGGCCCCATTGGGCAACCCTCAAGGGTTAATTAGGGATCCTACCACTTTTGGGATGGTTTACCCCACTTTTGGAAAGTTTTGGGCCATGTAGCTATTGTTATAATGCAAATGATACGGAGACAAAATAATCAAAATAATATCATTGAACATTAGTCTTAGCAAGAAAATGCTAAGCAATATTTAACATGAAATATAAACTAACTAATCACATAACTCGCTAACCAACTAAGGTAGGAGAGACGTGTAGCTAACCACTAACCTAGGTAGAGAGTTCTAACTAAACCACTAACCTAAATATCTGACTTAGGATATTTAGGTATTTACCTAGATTAACCAAGTAGATAAAATATCTCATGGTAACTAGTAGAAAAGTAAATGTAATAATCCTATGTAGTGTAATGCAATACACTACCTTATTTTACCCTAACATCCCCCCTTTATTACATTACTTTGATATACAAAGTTTGCTCTAGAACAGTTGAAATTTGACACGTCCAAGTGCCTTTGTAAAAATGTCAGCAACCTGTTCATCGGTGGGAATGTGTTGGAGCTTGATTCTGTGCTTAGGAACTTCATCACGAATAAAATGACAATCTGTGTCAATATGCTTTGTTCGTTCATGATGTATTGGATTCTTGACCAAGTTCAAAACACCTGAATTGTCGCAAAACATGTGAATAGGAAGTTTCTTTGGTAGGCCCATGGTAGCCAAGATGCGACTTAGCCATATCGCTTCACACACAGCTCCACGTGCAGCACGATATTCTACCTCAGTTGAAGATAAAGCAACCACCTGTTGCTTTTTACTATGCCATGAGACAAGACCAGATCCAAGATGAAACACATAGCCTGATGTTGATTTTTTGTCATCTATGGATCCAACGTAATCAGAGTCAATGTAACTCTGTAAGAAGAATGAGTTATTCTTCTTATACTCTAGACCATAATCTGCACTACCCTAAATGTAGTGAAGAACCCTCTTAGCTACTTTCCAATGAGAGACCTTTGGTTCTTGCATGAACCGTGAAAGATAGTTTACAACATAAGTAATATCTGGTCTAGTATTAGTCAGATAGATGAGGCTTCCAATCATCTGTCTATAAAGTGTGCCATCTACCTGTGGTGAGTCATCATATCATGATAACTGAAGCCCTGATTCCATCGATGTTGCTTTGGGCTTACAATCAGTCATACGATATTTTTCTACTAAAGTCTTGGCATACTTTTTTTGAGTCACCCTAAGATGATTCTTCTTCTGTTCTATCTCAAGACCAAGACAGTAGTGGAGAAGTCCTAGATCTATCATATCAAATGACTCTTTCAAGTCATCTTTCATGGTGTTAATCAAGTTCTCTAAATTGCCAATGATGATCAGATCATCTACATATAACACAAGAATCACTATCTCAGAACCTGTGTTCTTGATATAGAGATTTGCGTCAGATGGACTTCTCTTAAATCCATGCTACAGTAGGTGACTATCCATTTTTATGTACCATGCTCTTGGGGCTTGTTTTAGCCCGTATAATGATTTGACCAACTTGCAAACTTGTTGCTCATGGCCTACCTCTACAAATCTAGGAGGTTGAGTCATGTACACCTCTTCTTTTAAGTCACCATTTAGAAAGGCGCTTTTTACATCCATCTGATGTAATTTCCATCCGAACTGTGCTGCCATAGCACAAAGCACTCGAATGGTGGTCATCCTTGTTGTAGGAGCAAAGGTTTCCTCATAGTCAAGCCCTTCCTTTTGAGCATAGCCCTTCACCACAAGATGGGCCTTATGCTTATCTATGGTGCCATCTACCTTATATTTTACTTTGTAAACCCATTTGCAGCCTATGGGTTTCTTTCCTTTAGGAAAATCCACCAGCTTCCATGTTTTATTCTTTATGAGGGAGTTATGTTCTGCATCCATAGCTGCCTTCCACTGAGGCAGTCTAAGTGCTTCATCAACTGTAGAAGGTTCATTCTCATCATATGCTGACAAGTAAACCCTCTCCTCATCTATTTCCATATCATCTTCCCTTGGTAACTCTCTATCAACAGAAAGATCTTGAAAATCTGCACAAAGATCATCAACTGAAGTGGATGCTTCATTCTTTTCTTTTTGAGTCATGCTTCGTGTCTTTGGATGATTGAGAGTAAGATCAGGTGGGGAAGTGAGTTTGGAATCTTTCATTGTGCTTGTATACCATTTGGGAGGCTTTTTCTGTTGTGGAGGAGGAAGTGGTTGTTGCTCCTCATCATCTAGGTATACTCGATGTAGTGTTGGGTGTGAAAGCTTCATCAAACACTACATCTCTGCTGACATGTATTTTCTTGGTAAGTGGGTCTATCAACCGATAGCCTTTTGAGAATTCATCATATCCAAGAAATACACAAGGTAGGGACTTCTCATCTAATTTCTTTCTTTTCTCCTTGGGTATATGCATAAATGCCTTACACCCAAATACCCGTAGATGAGATATGGAGGGTTTCCTTCCACTCCATGCTTCCTGAGGAGTCATACCTTCAAGAGCCCTTGTGGGAGCCCTATTCAGAAGATATACTACAGTTTGAACAGCTTCAGCCCAGTAAGTTTGCTCAAGGTTGGCCCCCTTAAGCATACATCGAACCATTTCCATAATGGACCGATTTCTTCTCTTAGAAACCCCATTTGACTGAGGAGAATAGGTTGTTGTTAACTGTCTCTTTATCCCATGTGTCTGTAAAAATGAGGAAAATTCCTTTGATGTGTATTCCCCCCCTCGATCTGAATGGAGGGTCTTAATAAAGCATCCTGATTCTTTCTCAACAAGCTTTTTGAACTGTTGAAAATAGGAAAATGCTTCAGACTTCAACTCGTAAGAAGAAGACCCACATTTTTCGTGAGTGATCATCGACAAACAATTGAAAATACCTTTTTCCTCCACAACTTGTAGACATGGGACCACACAAATCTGTGTGAACCAACTCCAAAGGTACCTTAGCTCGAAAGGAGCTAGGTTCAAAGGGTACTCTATGTTGCTTTCCTGACAAGCAATCAGAGCACACTGGCAAAGTAGATGAAAGAGTAGGCAGCCCTTTCACCATTTGATATTTACTCAACTCTAGTAAATATCCTGAACTTAAATGCCCAAATATCTTATGCCAAAGAGAAGTGGCCTCCTTTGTGGTTACTGCCAGTGCAGTATGTGTTGAGGTAATTGCATCTAAGACAAACAAACCATGTTTGTATGAACCTGTTGCTATCTATTTTCCCTTCTTAGTGATAAAGCAACGTTTCTTTTCTTTGTCCACCTTGAAATTGACATTCATGTTATTGTCCAAGATTTGTGGAACTGACAAGAGATTATTTTTCAATCCTGGTACATAAAGAAATTTTTGAATATTACATTCTCCATCTGGAAGGGAGACTGAAACACTTCCTTCTCCCTGAACTCGATAGGTTTGATCATCAACAATGGTGACCGGTCTACCTTCTCGAGCCTCAAATGTTGCAAACCAGGATTTATCACCAGTCATATGCTTACTAGCACCTGAGTCTATGTACCACATAGAGTCCTTATGAGGGGAATCGGTATGTGTCATGAGCACCTTGTGTGCTCTCTCAGAATCTGAACTAGAATCTTCAGCTGCAATGTGTCCCTGTTGCTATTTTTTCTTGTTCTTTGGTTTGCCTTGGCCCTTCTTGTTTCCTTGTTCATTGGGCGGTTTGTTCTTAAACCAACATATTTTGGTTTCATGAGTGTCTTTGTCGCAAATATTACAATACTGCTTCTTCTTCGAAACCTCTTTGGCTTTACCCTTGTCTTTGTTTGAAGAAGAACCTTTCTGTTGATTCCACTTTTTCTTACCACCTTGTCTGTTTGAGAAAAGTGCATTGTTGGATGCCTCATCTCTTTGGAGTTGATTAGCTTCTTCTATTTGAAGCAAATTTACCAACTCGACAAAAGTCACTACCCTTCCAGAGACTTGTAGTGAAGTGATCAACATTCTGTAGGAGTCTGGAAGAGCCCTCAAAATGATAGAGGTCAAGACTTGGTCTTCCACTTTTTCTCCTAAGGATTGCAGTTTTGTTTTCAATTCTACGACTCTGCAGAGGAATAGCTCTATTGTTTCTCCTGATTTCATATGAAGAGTATGAAGTTGTGTTTGGAGGTTAAGAATCGTTGATTGATTCTTCCCCTCAAATATGGTTTTTAAGGCATCCCATGCCTCCTTACCATTCTTAGCTTCACTGATATGAGGTTGGATATCATCAGTAATAGCTAGCAAGATCATTAAGGATAGTTTCTTATCATTTTTATCAAATTCTGTTTGATCTGCTCCAACTGATTGAGGTCTAGTTACACTTCCATCCACTATTGACCACAAATCCTCTACAGTTAAGATAGCTTTCATCTTAGTCTTCCAAGCTGAATAATTTGAACCTTTGAGCAGTTGGCTCTCAGTGAGATACTTGTGTATCATGGCCATGGTTAAGGTTTCAAATTGATAGGACTAAGATGGTTGTATCTTGCACTATACCCTCAAAAGAGTATATGGAAGATGTTTTCAATTTTCCTCTATAAGATATTTAATGGCACCTACCTTAACACCCTTAACAAGGGATGAGAAGTTTGAGGAAATTAAGCCAAACAAGATAGAGCAAATTAAAAAAGGGATTGGTTGACAGACTTCTGATTGTGCTCTCTAGGATATTTAATGGCACCTGCCTTAACACCCTTCAAGAAGGATGAGAAGTTGGAGGAAATTAAGCCAAACAAAGAGAGGTAATCAAGGTGTGTTTGAATTTTGACCTTTGGAGGGGGTAAAAAAAAATTGACTGTTGTTCAACCTGTGCAAAGTGTAGCACGTTTTGGAGTGAAATATGGGTTTTGTGAAATGCTTCTGCCAATGTTGTATCTGAATGTTTAAGTGCACATAAGAAACATGAGTGTTAGTGCAAATAATCAAAACATGAGAGCAACCCACATTATTATCACTCTAGGTGTCGGGTTCAACCGAAAATGCACCTAGTATAAGTCAATTTTTGAGAAAGGTGTCGAGTACAATCGAGATTGCACCTTTCTTAATTTTGAAAAATCCCCCTTGTTCTTTACAATTTTGCAAATAATAGAATCAACAAAATGATTTCTATCCCCCCTTAATGTTTTACAAAATTGAAAAATTTTTGAGCACTCCTTTCAAGACAAGTCGACACACGACCCACGTTTGAAAGGCTTCCAGACTAGTCGACACACGACTTTGGTTTTGTCTTCAACAATTTATCATGAAGGAGCAAAAAAAATGGTTTTGATCTCAAGTTTTGACAACAAAAAAAAGTTGCTATTTTATGTTTTTATGTCCCCTTTCTTGAAGGAGAGAACAAAAGCAATAATTTGTTGTTTTGAGAAAAATGCGATGACCTTTGATGCTCCCTAAATCATGGCATGATAAGTATTTTGCAATAGAAATTTTGAGTTCAATGTCTTATATCTCCAAAAAAAATGAAGAAAACTGAAGAACTTCTGATGAATTTATTGCAACAAAAAAATGTTGAAGCAGGTTTTGTGTAAAAATTTGCCAAAAAGAGGTTCCTATTTGCCTTGTGTTTTCAGTTGAGAAAAAAAAACAGCAATGGTTTTAGGAACTTTAAGGGCTAAATTATTTGTGAATTTTCAGGTTTCTAGGTTTGAGAAAGCAAAAAAATACTAGTTTCAGATGAAAATTCTATAATTTTAGAAAAATTTGGAAAAAAAATCATCCAATTTGGTTAAAAATTGAACGTTTTAGGCCAATTTAAAGAAAAATTATAAAAATAATCAAAAAATATATTTAATTATGCTTTAAACCATAGAAAATTTGAAAAAATAAAGTTTTTATTCGCAAAAACCTGTTTTTAGGTGCACGGGGGTTCGATCCGTGGTCTCGGTTGTGCTAGCTGGCCGCCCGAGCCAACCACGCCACCGGGAGGTTTGGAAACTCTCCGACTCCGTTGAATCTTATCACCTCGTGGTCGATCACTTCAAAAAAAATCTGAAGAAAAAAATTGCCTTTCCTTCATGCTCCACGGGGATTCGATCCGTGGTCGGGCCGGAGCTAGCGGGCCGCCCTAGCCAACCGAGCCACCGGGCCGGTTGAGTGTTGGCGGGGCGCGGCTTGTACTTAGCCCATCCACTATTCTTGAAGAGGACTATGGGGATTTATCCCACATGCATCCCAGTGTGGGATGCAATGGGGTTTATAAGCCCCAGTCCGCACTTCTTCGATCGATTGCCTGTGGGCAATCGACAAGTGTTGCCCGCCCTTTTGGACGCCGCCACATGGTGCCAAGGGGTGGGCTAGTCGATCGAGTCGAGTCAGCGTCATCTATCTAGTGGTTGTCCGCCATGTGTCCATGTCAGTCTGGTCTAGTCAACATCTAGTCAACATCTAGGTGGTGCATGGCCTATGTGCCACGTGTCGCCTAGTCAGCACTGAGGTGGCGCGTGGCCTGTGTGCCACGTGGTACCTCACGATTGGTCTAGGTGGCACCTCGGGGTGCATGCAGTCAAGAGTAGCGATCCAGGGTAGCAGATCGTGCCACGTGTCACCGATCGAGCGGTGTAGTCTGGTCATGGATCGGAGGGCCTCTTGCCCTCATAGATCCCGATGTGGGGTCCAGCTGGGAGGGGAGGGCATGCCTGCCCTCTCTGCTCTCCTAGCCTTGGTGGGCCACGTGGCTCCCTGGCTCGAGGTCGAGCGAGCGGGAGCTGAGTCCTCGGCTCCTGCGCTCCTCGATCTTCGAGGGGGTGGTCGACCGCGTTGGTCGATCGTGCGACCCTTGTGGTCGATCATGTGGGATCGTGCGGCCCAATCGACCGTCTAGTCAGTCGATCATGTGGCCTGTGTGGTCGATCCGCGCTCCTCTGTGGGTTGGGGTCGTGTGGGCCCTTGTCAATACAGGGCCTGCTCCAGCCTACGAGCTCGCCTGTTGAGGTGGGTTGGGTGTTGCCAATTGGCACCAGCTCGTCCTCCGGGTGAGCCAAAAAATGGCTCTGATGCCAATGTTATAATGCAAATGATACGAAGACAAAATAATCAAAATAATATCATTGAACATTAGTCTTAGCAAGAAAATGCTAAGCAATATTTAACATGAAATATAAACTAACTAATCACATAACTCGCTAACCAACTAAGGTAGGAGAGACGTGTAGCTAACCACTAACCTAGGTAGAGAGTTCTAACTAAACCACTAACCTAAATATCTAGACTTAGGATATTTAGGTATTTACCTAAATTAACCAGTAGACAAAATATCTCATGGTAACTAGTAGAAAAGTAAATGTAATAATCCTATGTAGTGTAATGCAATACACTACCTTATTTTACCCTAACAACCATGGTCGTCCCACCCCAAGATGACCATAGTTCATGGTCATCCCACCCAGGGATGACCATAAGAAACCATCCCTAGGTGGGATGACCATGGCCTAGACCCCTCAAAAATTCAAGGGTGGGACAAATGGCAATCAAATTCTACCATTTATCCCACCCAATGACTTATGATAGATTGAGGGCCTGTCTAAGCCATCACAACCTATAAATTGGAGGCCCAAATTGGAGGCCTCTTCCACCCAATGCATGGCAAGGGTTTTGACAAGTGGTGGCACCTACCTTGCATGCCCCAACTTGTCCCTTTCCCTGTGGCCCTCTTGGGCTATAAATTGGAGTGATTCCAATCAATTTTAGAGAGAGGTCTTTGCAAGAATTTGCCATGAAGTGCTACCGAGATTCACTCTCCCCTTTTACCCATGTATTTGCCCTTGGAATCTTCATCAATTGAAGGAGTTTCCAAGACATCCCCAAATATGCACATCCATTCCAAAACCCACCCATTTTTGTGAGTTAGATTACCAAATTTGATGACAACACCCCTAGGAGTATTCTAGACCAGATCCTAGAGGAATTGGTGGTAAAAACCACCAGGTTTGGTGGTCGTCCCCACCTGGGATGGTTAATAGTCCCAATTGGCACACCTAGGGATGACCATGAATTGGCATACAATTTTGAATCAATTTTAGTGTAGATCATTTCTAAAGTAGTTTATATGCATCATACTTGAATTTGGTAAAGTTTGGAGCAATTTTGGACCTTCAATTAGGGTTTTTGTGATGATAGTCCCAATTGGAACACCTAGGGATGGCCATAGATTATGCTTACAATTTCATTTCAATTTCTACATAGATCATTCCTAAAGTAGATAATATACATTATGCTAAGTTTTGGTACAATTTGGAATAGTTTTGCATCATCTATTGCACTTTTTGTATTCAATGTTGCATGCATATTTATGATTTCATCTTAATCCACACATGCTATTAACCAATTTTAATTTCTTGTGTGTAGATACAGGTATTCCAATGCATGAGGAAGGAGCTAAATATTTGAATATGGATAGATCATCACAGTGGTAGCAAAAACCCACTCTTCAATCGTGAGTGCGAGGAAGACACTGAAAGTGCACCTTAAGTTTATGAAAGGATTAGATCCTTTGGACATTGTAATGAGTTGTATCAATTAAGAGCCCTCAAGGGGATATTTTGTAACCATGTATTTGAAAAATTAATTAATATAAAGAGAACCCCCCATTTCTTTCACATATTTGTCACTTATTGCTTACTTTAATGTCGCTTTTGAATGCTTAAATAGAAAAATAGATGCATTTCATTTCCCTTTGCTAGGTGCACCATTTTTTTTACTCTATAGTGGTGATCATGGTGGGACCCCTATCCCATTTCATTTTTGCAACTTTTGACCCTATTTTTGTCTTTTGAATGTTGTAGGTTCTGGTCATTCTAGACTGAAACGACCCCTGAATTCCTAATTGGAACACCTAGGGATGGCCACAAAATAGGGGGTTTGCAGCTCAAATTTATAGAAACAGTAACATTCTAGGCTTTCAAGGTATGCATCCAAACCTTCACTTTGCATTAATATTATTTAGAAAAGGTTAAATTTAGCTTTTCATGTCTTTTCCTTGTTGATTGAAAGGTAGATTTCACTTTTCCTAAATTTCAAAACAACAAAAAGAAGAAAAATAGGGAAAATAATAGTTTAAGTATGCATTTGAATGGTTTGATTGCTTACGACCTACCTAAGGGTTAGGTTGTCATATAGGATAAGCATTTTTGTAGGTTCCTTATTCATGCAAATATTTCTAAAAGTGAAATGTTCTTTGTGCATTTAGTGAAGTATCATTGAGTGCTCTCTTGTTTTACTTTATTTAAGTATAAAAGGAACCACACACACCACATCACATTTTAACATTAGTGAGTTGGAATTTCATCCCCAACCACTAATAGAGACCAACGACGGTGGGCTTCATCTCCACCCATTGGCTCACATCATACGAACCCTATTTTTGGCCAAAGTCAACTCCAAGAACCATCTTAGCCATGGAAAATAGCACACACTCCTCTTCAAAGGGTGTATCACTACCCATGATCAATATGGGTGAGGACTGGTAGGACTTGTGCTCCCTGATCGGGTATGGGCTTCATCTCCATACTTTGGTTGGTTTACATGACCGAAATTTCATTATCGATTGTTGAGCTACGAGTATACAGGTGAAATCCTTTAAAAAAATTGAGAATTACATCAACAATATTCAAACACATGAAAAGATATCTCTTTGCAAAACAATAAATCAAAAACACACCAAACAACTTAAGGATTCACATCTAAAACTTAAAAGAGATAATCACATTGTTTTATTGGGTGTTTCTATTTTTGTGTGTTTAATCATTAAAATTTAAAGGAGATAATCACATGGTAACTGCATGCGGCCAAGCCCGATCAAGGGCTAGTGTCATAAAATATTTACAAGGGGGCCCTAAACACCTTTGCTATTCTCCTAAGGATCTCATCATTCCTACATGATGCCCAAAAATCCATCATGAGGTCAACCCCTCACTCAAAGGACCCAACCACCAAGGTACCTCTACCAGGAGAACACCAATGGGTTCTCCACATGATCAAATGGATTATTCGGTTAGCCAACACCGATTCCAAGCCCAAACTAGATATAATCGACCTACCAAGGGGCCTAGTAGGGAAGTCTACACTCCCTCTACATCATGGCCTTCACCACCCAAAACTCCCATCCAACAAGTGGTAACAATCCAGAGTAGGCCTATGTGAAGTTTGCATACATCATCAACCAACATGACCATGGGTGAGTTAATACAACAATCCCCCAAGCATCAAGAAACTCTCATGGAGGTTTTAAATTCAATCGAGTTACAACCTCATGATTTTGATGCTTTCACCAACTTTGTGGGATACATACAAATGCACAAAGATCCTATTATAACCTTTCAAAATCATGAGATCAAACCCATGTCTACCAATTTACTAGACCCTCCTTTGCACATCATCATATGCATCAACAAGATCCCCTATAAGTGAGTATTGGTTGACATAGGTTCCATAATAAATATTATTACCACAACTGCACTGAAACATCTCAACCTTCCATCTTCGTACATTGCAGCATCCACGTTCACCTTGCAAGCATTTAATGATGCTTTATCCTCCACTATGGGCATGATAGTCCTACCTATTCAAGTTGGACAAAATACTATGCCTACATTGTTCTACATCTTGGAAGGTGCAAGACAATACAACATACTACTAGGAAGACCTTGGATGAGAGACATGGAGTGCATCCCCTCCATCATGCATCAATGCATCAAATACATTCATGAAGGTCAGGTCTATGTGGTTCATGCTGACCTAGACCCCTTCAAGTATTACAATAAGGATGATCATCCATAGGAGTCTACTCTTCCATCCACACACTTGGACACTAAACCCAATGATCTTATCCAGAGTCCATATTCAACCCCATGGTTAATTGTGAAGCTATCTTCACCACCATTGGTACCATCAATTTCTACTACCACTCCCCCTTCATCCTCGATTTCTTTAAGTGAGAAAGAGTCAAAAAGGCCAACTACAAAGGCTCCCATAGCCATATTTGACACATCAGTAGAAGACCTTCCCACTCCTACCAACAAGGAGGAACCCACAGTTGATACGGATGAATCAGATCATATCATACCATCTTCATCCACCACACTTGAGGACACAATTCACTTGACCAATCCTAAACTCGGTGAGTACATAATGCACAATGTTACATTCATGCCTATCATTGAGTCGATCAAGGATCTAGGTCATCCTCTTGCCAAGTCGCTACCCATTGATAGCATTTTTGATTCACCATCCAAACATGAGGGCCAAGCAGACCACCTTGGACAAGTTGATGAAGCATCCATGACTTGTCCAAATGCAAATGCATCTTCTCATGAGTTTGTGGGAATGATCAATGTGATGACAGGGAACCAGAGTCCTTTGAATCCATCTATGCAACTTGTGACTCCATCCAACACTCCATCCATACCACAAGTGCTACCATCACTGGATTCAATCACACCTACTCCATCTCACTCAACATCTCCATAAAATCAAGAACAGGTGTACCCCCTACACCAAAGTGGGGATAATATAGCTACCACAACTGAACACTCTGAGTTGGAACAAGAGCATGAGCTAAATCAAGAACAAGAGCATGTGGATATACTCACTACCCATAATCATCATGAACCATCCATATCTGCTCAGACATTGAGAAATTTTGATCCACATCTGCTCAATTATCTCTTGGCTCCCACACCCAATCCACCTCCACTACCTATCAGTTGTCATCCAACTTCATCAACAACCATCCAGTCATCACCTCCACTAGTTTCACAACATATCTTGGATAGGCTAGCCAATATTGAGTTACAAGTGAGTCACCAACACAATGATTTACAATAGATCTTGAATCGACTCACAAGCATGGAGTTACGATTGAGTCATCCAAAACCTCAACCCCTTGATTATCAAGACCAACCCCCACCTATGCAGTCCAAGGTTAAATCTCAATAAAATCAGAGGCAAAGGCAACAATACCATCAACCTCACACTTATACACCATTTCCTGAATCTTTGGCATCACTATTTAATCGATTATGTGAGGCCAAGGCTATCACATCACTAGATATTCACCCCTTGGATCCCAATAGGCCCAAACCAATGTGGTATCGAGAGGACCAATACTATCCTTATCATCAAGTAAATGGTCATGACATTCAATCATGTATCACATTCAAGAACAAGGTACAAGATATGCTTGACAAGAATGATCTTCAAATCAATAATCAACAAATTGACATATTTCAAGAGTTGTTACCTACATATGGGAGTCAAGAAGAGTAATCTAAATAGGTGACTGAGACACATACAACCCCATTATCTCATAAAATGATTTGACCATATTCACCTCATTTAAAACATCAACTTCATACCTAGACTCCATTATCTGAGCCCATGTCAACCATTTTTCACAACCTGCAAGAAACAAAGACAATCATCTTGCCAGACATACCCCTGTTCAACCCGAATAGGTCTAGATCTAGACGATACAGGGAGGATCATTCTTACCTCTATCACCAAATAAGAGGGCATGACATTAGCAATTGTTATATTTTTAGACATGTGGTCCAAGATCTTATTGATAAGAAAGCTTCATCCACAAATGGGTCACTCATTTTACCCCATCAAGACATTGGCATTACCCAGAATTCCCCACCACAATAGGGGGAGTCAATTTCTATCACTCCTCCTAGCCAAGCCAATAACATTGCATCAATCATAGTACATACTAGGGGTATCCAAGGTGTCACACCTTCCCCACTATTTACATCACAAGAAATGAAGCAAATTGAGGATTCTAAAGGTATCACACCTTCCTCGCTTCCATTGATCACCACAAATGTTGGGGGTACATAAGGTATCATACCTTCCTCCTAAAATCATAAAATAATCAAAGTTACAAAAATCCCCAAAGGTATCTATAAACCCTTTGGTCACCCAAAAATCTCCAAAGGTATCTATAAACCCTTTGGTCACCCAAAAAGCCCCAAAGGTACCTATAAACCCTTTGGTCACCCAAAAATCTCAAAGGTACCTATAAACCCTTTGGTCACCCAAAAACTCCAAAGGTATCTATAAACCCTTTGGTCACCCAAAAATCTCCAAAGGTATCTATAAACCCTTTGGTCACCCAAAAAGCTCCAAAGGTATCTATAAACCCTTTGGTCACCCAAAAGCCCCAAAGGTATCTATAAACCCTTTGGTCACCCAAAAAGCTCCAAAGGTATCTATAAACCCTTTGGTCACCCAAAAAGCCCCAAAGGTACCTATAAACCCTTTGGTCACCCAAAAATCCCCAAAGGTATCTATAAACCCTTTGGTCACCCAAAAATCCAAAGGTATCTATAAACCCTTTGGTCACCCAAAAACGCCCCAAAGGTATCTATAAACCCTTTGGTCACCCCAAAAAGCCCCAAAGGTATCTATAAACCCTTTGGTCACCCAAAAAGCCCCAATGGCATCCACTAAGCCCATTGGTCAAATGTATATATATATATTTATCAAAATCTAAAAACATCATTAAAATATCAAAAATACAAAAATATTGCATTGCATTACATTTCATATCATTGCATTATACAATCACTTGCATTAAGCATACCCATCATTGCATTTTGCATTCTAGAGTTGATCATACATGTCTAGCACCAGGTCTATACACTAGCCATCATTCAAAATCAACTTTGTCAAAAGTCATTATTCACACTCATCTACATTACAATTATCATTTCCATACACATTCCCCACCTTTCATATGTGTGTCTATTTCCCTTCACCTAGTCATTTTTTATAAGGTATCATTAGGGTTTTTGGTCACTCAACCATATCTAGTTTTCTTTTCAGATTTTGTAGAAAGCTATCCTAATTTTTAGAAGGTAGAGTCATGCTTTGATTGTACCTTGTATACATCATAATCCCAACACATTTTCACACTAATAAATCCAAGTTTTGCACAAGGAAATATGAAACCTACAAAGTGGTCTATGTTACCCTAAGTGAAAAGTTTACCTCACTCATCCCCCTATGTGAATGGTTCAAAAATACTGAGAATTGACAAAAGGACAAGCTCCTCCCTACCCAAAGCAATCAAAATCCCTTGCTTCATGCCAAATTGGGGCAAGTATCCAAAGAGAAAAATAAATAGTGGTTGTTACCACTAAAAATATTTAAAATAAATAGTGGTTTTCACCACTAGCAAAAGCAAAAAGTAAAATAAATAGTGGTTCTCACCACTACCAAAATCCCTTGCTCACCAAAACAAAAATGAGCAAATCCCTAGAGCAATTCAAAAATAAAAGAAAATAAGGGAGTACTGAACTTGAATCCCTGGAATTCTTAGCATTTGACAACCATAAGGTGATCCTCATTACAGGTTGGGTGGCATCAAGCCTGCCTAGCAATGGTGGTATCCTTATGCATGATGATATGTCTATCACATTAGCAACCTACTTTTGTATAGACCAATATTTGCATGTGGATGAGCTAGCTTTTGGTAGCCTGTATTGCCTAGTGGTCTAATCCAACTACGTACAAAACTTAGGATAATGATACTCGTAGGGTGATCTTCAATACAGATGGGCTACATCAATCATGTTTGGCACTGGGGTAACTTTATGCATTATCATAACAATGAACTCACATGCACACACAGGGATATTGAATATCTTGGTCATCCTAGCAGATTTATACCTTGCCAAAAAGTCTTGCATGGTTAATATACAACTTTTGACTAGATCACTAGAGTGTTTGAGTCTCATGAAAATCTCAAGGACATTCTATAACATCTTACTATGCATATCATTCCATACCATTTTATCACATGTTTGTTAGTTTACATTTTCACAATCCATTACATAGTCTGATGATAACGTTAAAATGAATAGATGAATTTTGTACAGTCTATGGTGCTAGCATCTAGTGTGTCAAATAGTATTCATAATTCATCATATAGATTAACAAATCATCCATTTCATTATGCATACACTCATATACATATCATCAAATAACATCATATTACAATACATGCATCCATGATAAGCATCCATAAAAGCATCAGTAAAGCAAACATAAACATTGCATACATCTAATAAAGTAATAAGGAAACACATGATGACAATAGAAAAACTCATATATATATGTATGGGATAAAAATATACATCATAATCCAAAAATTCCCGTAGGCTACAATCAAGTGGGTCCTCAGACCTCACGCTCCAAAAATCCAAAAATAACCATAGAGTCTCAAAAGCCATGGTCACACAGGACCAACACCATGACTCTCACCCCCACCCTCAATCGATGCTCATCGAGAGCTCCCAGATCTACTCTCCCTAGCCCTATCTACTCTCCTCATAGAGCTAGGAGCCCCCATCCTCATAGATAACTACCCTGTACCACTCCTACTCTACTAGGACCCACTAGTAGAAGAGCGAGCTGGTAAGTGCCCTCTAAGGCATGCTATCTCATCCTCCAAATCCTATGTGTATGTTGTATCCTCTCGATGATGAGCCTGGTAGTCACTCAGTAAGGTCTAGAGCTGTGTCACCTCCTCCCATAGCTTAGCCATCTCACCACTACTAGATCCCCCATGGCTAGAGCTCCCTGCTCTAACCTATGATCGAAGAGTAGCTAACTCTATTACCTACCTATCAATATCTACCTATGTAATCTACACCTATGCCTGTAGGAGAGCCCTCTCCTCTGCATACTCCCTCCACTCCTATCTACCTCTGATCAGCTCACCCTATAGCTCAAAAATGGTAGCATCCCATGCTACCAACTATACCTACACTCCCTACTCATCAAAGTCATCCTCAACATAATCATCCTATGGATCCTCCATATCTAGGGTATCCATCCACTCATCATCTACCTGATGATGCACATGTCACTCACCTAAGTCTAGCTCCTCCTCATATAGAGCCTCATCATATCCCTCATCTAGAGCATCCCCATGAGCCTCCTCTATCATCATAGATGTACCACCTCCTAGAGGTCCCTCCCCTCACCACTGACATCACCCACCAAGAGTCATACTCTACTATAGTCCCTACATCATCTAGCTCAGATACATCCTCCACAAGATCTACCTCCTCTCCAACTACCTCAACTATAGGCCAAGTAAGTGTCCTCTCATCCCCATAATATCGATAGATCACTAGCTCACTAGGAAACCCCTAGCATAGCCCAAACTATCGCATCACTCGAGCATATGGGAAATACTCTCACTCAATCTCATGTTGACCAACTAACCATCTCCCTCACCATACCCGATAAAGCTATACCTCAACCTCAAGCCATGTTGGACAATCCCTGTATGGTCTCCAAGTAACCTCCTCTACCCTGAGCCATGCAAATTACTATGCATAATGATCAATCATACCTACATAGGGATGACTTCAACCCCTCTCCTAGTCTCACTACCATAGGATCCCATAGCCAATCTCCACATCCACAAGTTATGCTCATGTCATCCAAGGTAGTCCCCATGATCGATCCATAGCAATATGTTGCCATCCCCACACCTATAATAGAAATATGCATCCCAAGCCTTTCCACCCATGGCAATGGATCTCATACAACTCATCATAAAGTTATGCCAACAACATCATGCCCCAAGCCATCACTAACGACCTCTCTATGGTGCACTCCACAAGTGAAAATGCCAACTCCAAAAGGTTCCAAGGGAACCTGGCTCTTGAAGAGTCTGGTAGCAACATGTTGGAGATAAGCATCATCAGTAAGGTGTGTCTCATAGTCAAAACCTCTACCTCATACCATAGCTCCACTAGGATGCCTCTGCTAGGCAAGTCTCATACTACCTCACGCTAGTCCTCTCTAAAGTATCTCTGCAAAATCGTATCTCTAAGATCTCGATGAGTAGATATAATCGGATGCCCCTCTATAAGAATGTGCAAAATCTGGTAGATATCCTCTAACATCACTATCATCTCCCCAGTCGATAAGTGGAAGGTGTTGGTGTGAGGGTCCCACAGATCTATCAAAGTTGTCAGGTAGGCTCTATCTCCTAGCACTGGCTCTAACCATGTCACTTGCTTGAGACCAATGGCATCAAGCCATTTCTAGTCATCCTCTATCAATAAGTCCCTAGTAGTCTAAAAAATAGTTAAAAATTGATACCGACTCTTGATCACCTGACAGAGGCAAGCAAGCTTAACAAAAATGCAGCAAAAATGCATCAAAATTGCACAAAAATAGCTCAAAAAAGGGACCTTTTCCCCCAAATTCATGGTCATCCCACCCAGGGATGACCCCCAAATTGGCATCCATCCCACCTAATTGCCACCAGTAGTCATCCCACCCAAGGATGGCCCCCAAAAATGCTAAAAAAGGGCCTTCTTGGCCCCCAAAAATAGGCATAAAACATCATAAAAACAAAAAAAATGGAATAAAATTGCACAAAAACAAAAAATAAAGCACAAATTCCTACATACTATCACTACTGAGGTTCATTTACTGATATTTAGTGTGTTTTTTGGAAAATGCAAAAATAATTACATTTCCAAGTTCAATAAAGTATAGGAGCAAATTCAGCCCTTACCCATCTCGCATCGGCTCCATCGCTCATCGAGTCTTGAGGCTGGCTCATGGTGATTGTGGGATGGTATTAGTAGTGCTCCACTTCAAAAAATCAATCTCCTACTCCTCACCTCTCAGTTTTCCAAGTTAGAAGTGTGCAAATGAGCTATTTTGGCCAAATTTGGGCTTAAAAAGGCCTAGAATGAGCATGGCCATCCTAGGGTGGGATGATTGAAAAATTGGCCGACCATCCCACCCTGGGATGGCCATAAAATATGCAGCCATCCCACCCTAGGATGGCCACCAAAAAATCCCACAAAAATAGATGAAAAAGCAAAGAAAATGGCCTAAAAACCACCAAAAATAGGTCAAAATTGATAAAATTCACAAAGGATCAAGATTGAACCCAAATTGTTCATGGATGAATTGAAAAGTCTCTACTTCAATCCCCAATAAGGCCATTGTGGTCGGACCACTCCATGAGAATGAGGTATTCAGTTCTATTCTACCATGAAATATCAACAAAACTATCAAAATCCTAGCAAAATTGATAAATTTTACAATGGGTAAAACTGAAGGAATCCCAATCAAGTCATATTGGTCAAGTGACTCATCACTTTCATCATTGGTCATGCCCTCATCGACTCATCACTTGAGGGGGTAGTCATAATAATGAATTCATAATCAAAATCAACACTTAAACACTCAAAAGTGCAACTTGCATACATTCAAAAGAATCATTGCCAAAGATAAATTTCAAGCCTACGCTAGGGCAAATAATTCAGCACCAATTCAACAAAACAAAGTCTTGGTATCCTTGGAAGCCTCAAGACATGTATCCCAAAATAGGTGTATAATCCAAATAAGGAACCAAGACCAAGTATACCCTAAGCCCCTAAGACTGCCATTGTAGTGTGGCTGAAAGGTATACCAAAATAAATCCTTCAATTATGTCAAAAGCAAGGATTCCAAGAATGTATGCTCTTTCCACAATGGAGGCATCTAAAGTTGGTTAGGTTACTGAATAACCTTAATCATTTGATAATTTAGTCATCTATTTTTGCTCTACACTCTATTTCACACAATGCATCTCAAAAAGGGGCATCTGTAGACACTAAAATCATGTCAATCAGATTAGACTGCAATGACACACTCTTATCGACACCATATGGCCCCATTGGGCAACCCTCAAGGGTTAATTAGGTGTCCTAACCACTTTTGGGAAGGTTTACCCCACTTTTGGGAAGTTTTGGGCCATGTAGCCATGGTCATCCCACCCCAGGATGACCATAATTCATGGTCATCCCACCCAGGGATGGCCACAAGCAACCATCCCTGGGTGGGATGACCATGGTCTAGACCCCTCAAAAAGTCAAGGGTGGGACAAATGGTAATAAAATTCTACCATTTATCCCACCCAATGACTTATGATAGATTGAGAGCCTATCTAAGCCATCACAACCTACAAATTGGAGGCCCAAATTGGAGGCCTCTTCCACCCAATGCATGGCAAGGGTTTTGACAAGTGGTGGCACCTACCTTGCATGCCCCAACTTGCCCCTTTGGCCCTGTGGCCCTCTTGGGCTATAAATTGGAGTGATTCCACTCAATTTCAGAGAGAGGTCTTTGCAAGAATTCACCATGAAGTGCTACCGAGATTCACTCTCCCTTTTACCCTCATATTTGCCCTTGGAATCTTCATCAATCGAAGGAGTTTCCAAGACATCCCCAAATACGCACATCCATTCCAAAACCCACCCATTTTTGTGAGTTAAATTACCAAATTTTATGACAACACCCCTAGGAGTATTCTAGACCAGATCCCAGAGGAATTGGTGGCAAAAACCACCCTATTTGGTGGTCGTCCCCACCTAGGATGGTTAACAGTCCCAATTGGAACACCCAAGGATGGCCATGAATTGGCATACAATTTTGAATCAATTTTAGTGTAGATCATTTTTAGAGTAGTTTATATGCATCATACTTGAATTTGGTAAATTTTGGAGCAGTTTTGGACCTTCAATTAGGGTTTTTGTGATGACAGTCCCAATTGGAACACCTAGGGATGGCCATAGATTTTGCTCACAATTTCATTTCAATTTCTGCATAGATCATTCCTAAAGTAGATAATATACATTATGCTAAGTTTTGGTATAATTTGGAGTAGTTTTGCATCATCTATTGCACTTTTTGTATTCAATGTTGCATGCATTTCATTGATTTTATCTTAATCCGCACATGCTATTAACCAATTTTAATTTCTTGTGTGTAGATACAGGTATTCCAGTGCATGAGGAAGGAGCTAAAGATTTGAATATGGATAGATCATCATAGCGGTAGCAAAAACCCGCTCTTCAATCATGAGTGCGAGGAAGACACTGAAAGCATACCTTAAGTTTATGAAAGGATTGGATCCTTCGACATTGTAATGAGTTGTATCAATTGAGAGCCCTCAAGGGGATATTTTGTAACCATATATTTGACAAATTAATCAATATAAAGATAACCCCCCATTTCTTTCACATATTTGTCATCTTAATGCTTACTTTAATGTCACTTTTGAATGCTTAAATAGAACAATAGATGCATTTCATTTCCCTTTGCTAGGTGCACCATTTTTTTTTTCTACATGAGGGATGCTCCATCATCACTACACCCACTGGTCAGTATATTAGAGTACTTTAGAGGATTTTTAAAGAGGATTGGGATGTTGTGTGCAACTTAGATAGTGGTAGGGTAGTAGTGGAGGCATAGTATGGGGTAGATGTACTCACGATGAGATATGTAGTGCTTATATTGACTCATGTCTACCATATTACTATCCCACTATTCAAAAGTAAGGTCCCTATGGACCCTTATTGAGCTAGTCTAGAAGTTGGTCAAGTACACATTTGAGGATTCACTAATTATGGCATGGGGGAAAACTCTACTAGCACATTAATTATGATCTCTATGATATTCATCAATAGAGGCAACTCGGATTGGGCTGCAACTTCCTACTCTAGATCTAGGGATGGGATAATATTCGGGTGGAAAAACCTGATGGGCTTCCTTGGTCATGGTAGGTGTAGATGGTGGATAGGGATATTAGATATGGGATGTGATGGAGGAGGGATCAGGAGGTGGGTCAGAGTCAATACCACTTAGGGAGTATTGCTCACTATATAGAGTTATTTGATAGACTAAGGCTAGAGAAGGTTATATGGTGGTCGTATATGAATTTCCCACCATGTAAGAAGGTGATTGAGTAGATAAGGCATGTTAGATGTAGGTTTTGGGTAGGTGGATGCCACAAAATAGAGTGGGAGAACATCTAGTACCCTAACATCACTCAGTAGTTTGGGGTATATCAGAATATACTTGAGAAGCCCATTATATATCGATGTTGGAAATATGAGGCTTAGATTAAGTGGTCACAAGTAGAGACAATGAATGAGGTAGTAGATCAAACACTAGCATATCTAGGGATGGAGGACCTAGGCATGACTACAAATTATGATGCATGGTGGATCACACAACTGTGGTAGGGAGATGGATCTATGGGTGGAAAAATTAGATCAATAGTGGAGGATGGCTTAGGGTAGGCTAAGGATTAGTGGAGTACATTTCCAAATGAATGGGGAGTGGGGTGAGGCCTCAAAGAGTGGTGATGACCTACATGATGAGGGTGGATATGGTGAGAAAGTGTAGAATCAGGGGATTATCTTAAAGGAGTAGATTCGATCTCTATAGGCAAAACTAGAAGAGTGGGATACCATAATGGTAGTGTTATAGAGCTATTTGAATATGGATATATAGAGGGGTAGGAATACCTCTAAGGAGAGGAATATTTTGAGAGCATAGTTGTAGAGCTCACAAGAGGTAATGGATTGACTGACAACAAAGTGAGATGCTCTATGATCACAGGTTATAGGATTGATAGGAGAGCATATCATGAAATAGTAAGCTTTGTATTGATAATTGCATTAAAATATATATAAAATATATATATATATATATATATATATATATATATATATATATCTTCAATGTCATCAACAAACTTGGTAGTTCATTCAAATACTCAACAACCACCCCAACTGATGCAACTATTCAAATAACTAATAATGTAATAATATATTCATCAAAAATAAATGATATATCCTATGCTAACATACCCCCTTATTACATTATTTGGAAATACAAAGAGCATTACAAAACAATTCAAATTTGATATGTTTAAGTACCTTAGTGAAAATATCTACAACCTACTCATTAATGGTAATGTACTAGAGCTATATGTGGTGCTTTGGAACTTCATATGGAATGAAATGATAGTGAGTGTCAATGTGTTAGGTACTCTCATGAAAAACTAGATTCTTGACAATATTCAAAACACCTTGATTATCTCAAAATGAATGAAGTGGAGGTTTCTTTGGAAGACCCATGTTTGTAAGAATGTGAATTAACCATATCACCTCGTAGACTACTCCACTTGCTATGTGATATTATGCCTTTATAGAAGATAAAGAAACCACCTGCTGCTTCTTACTATGCCAAGAGATAGGTTCAGAGCCAATATGGAAAATATATCTAAAATTTTATTTCTGATCATCAATGGATCCAACATAATTTGAATCAGTGTATCCCTATAAGAATAAATTGTCATTCTTCTTATACTCCAAGCCATATTTTGTACTACCATGAACATAATGAATAACTCTCTATGTTGATTTCCAATGACTCACCTTAGGTTCCAGCATGAACCATGAAAGATAACCCACAACATAAGTAAGATCTGGCCTGATGTTTTTTAGGTATATGAGACTCCCAATCATCTGGTGATAGAGAGTACCATATACTTGTGGAGATTTATCATATCATGATAACTTAAGCCCTAGTTCCATTGGAGTTGCTTTAGTCTTACAATAAGTCATGCGATATTTTTCAATCAATGTCTTAGCATACATTTTTTATGTTAACTTGAAATGATGTTTTTTTTGAGCCACTTCTAAACCAAGATAATGGTGAAGAAGTCTGAGATCTGTCATCTCAAAATATTATTTCAAATCATATTTTATTGCATCGATCATGTTATTTGAACTACTAGTGATGATCAGATCATCCACATAGAGTACCAAAATCACTATGTCAGAACCTTTGTTCTTGATATAGATATTAGCATCTGAAGGACTTCCTTTGAATCCATGCTGCAATATGTAACTGTATATTTTGATGTACCAATCTTGTGGAGCTTGTTTTAAGCCATACAAGGATTTTACCAACTTGCAAATTTTCTATTCTTGGTCTTAAACCATAAATTCTTCTGGTTGGGTCATAACACTTCTTGCAAGTCACCATTCAAGAAGGCACTTTTGACATCCATATGATGTAAATTCCACCCAAACTATGATACCATAGAAAATTACATGGATGGTAGTCATTTTTATCGTAGGTGCAAAAGTCTCTTCATAATCTATGCCTTCTTTCTGAGCATAGCTCTTTGTAACAAGATGGGCCTTATGCTTATCAATAGTTCCATCTACCTTATACTTCACTTTGAACACCCATTTTCAGTCAATGGGCTTATTTCTTGAAGGTAGATCAACTAGCTTCCATGTATTATTTTTCATGAGAGATGTATGTTCAACATCCATAGCAACCTTCCACTAAGGATCACTAAGAGCATATTGAACTTTTGTGGATTTATTCTCATCCAATGCAAACATATAAACCCTTTCATCATCCATATCTTCTTCTCTATATTCCTATGCATCTATAGATAGTTCATCAAACTATTGGTAAATCTCATCAACCTCTGAAGTTGATACCTCTACTCTCATTTGCTGAGTCATGTTGTGAGTACAAGATAAATCTAGAGTTAGATCTAGAAGTGAAGTCAAATTTGAATATCTCAATGTGCTAGTATACCATTTTGGAACCTTTTTTTATGGTATTGAAGTCTCTTTCTTAGGCTCTCCTTCATCTAGGTATACATCTATAGATGTGTTATTTGACGTGAAAGCTTCATCAAATACCACATCTCTACTAGCGTGCATTTTCTTGGTCCTAAGATCTATAAATCAATATCCTTTTGAATGCTCATCATAACCAAGAAACATACACTGTAAGGTTTTCTCATCTAACTTCTTCGTATTCTATTTTAGAATGTGCATGAATGTTTTACATCCAAAAACCCTTATATGAGAAATGGAGGGTTTCCTACCACTCCATGCTTCTCGTGGATTCATGCCTTGTAGAGCTTTTGTGGGTAGTCTATTTAGAAGGTACGATGCTATAGTCACTACTTCTACCTGTTAAGTGGTAATTTTACCCAAGTACAAAACCACACTCATAGTTAGGATTTTAATTCAAAAACCCTCTATTTCAAAGAAATATAAATTTCTTAAAGGTTCATTTTACTTAATGTGTGCATGTATATTTATACAAATGTATCAAAAAATGCTTGGAATACCTTAGTGCTTTGCAAAATAACTATTAACAAGGGGCCTGTGATGGTATTACTTTATTATGTTATGCTTTTATTGTTCATTAATTGAAAGGGATTGATTTCCCTTATGTGCAGAAATAAAATTGAAAGGGCTTGATTTCCCTTATGTGCAAAAATAACATAATGAATGAGTGCATGAAATTGATCCTAATTCATTTTTTATTTCTGATTTGTTAAAGTGATCTATCTTTGAATCCCTATTAGTAGATTCCTTTTATCTTAAATTAAACATGTTTTGTTAACAAGTGCTATGGAAAACCACTTCATTTTATCTTTGCCTTAATGTAAATTGGAGTCAGTACTTGTTGTTAGCAGATTTTTTATCTTCAGATTAAAATATTGTTGTTAGAAAGTGTTGTGGAAAACTAAATTCATTTTATCTTTGCCTTAATGTGATATTGGAGTTAGTAAATCCCTCCCTTGAATGCAAATTGATTTTATCTTGGATGGTTAAGCTCTGTCCAAGCAAGAAAATAAAGTGATTGAATCTAAATGTGAAATGTAAATCATGAATGATGCTTCAATTCATTTTGTCTTCTTTGAATGGATTTTATATTGCCTTGCTTTGCTTTGAACATGAGAGAAAATAATGTAAATGACTAACTTTGAAAGTATAATAGCATTTATATGCCATATAAATTACCCCCTTTTAATGAAATGGTAATTTTCATAAAGGGAGTCAATTTATTTCTTGAAAAATGAAATGCAAAGCCTGAAAATTCTATTTTATTTTAAACTATGAAATCATGCAAAACTGAAATAAAAATTCCTGCTAAAAGTGTGAACTTCAAATAATTTTGGAATTTTGAATTTAAGTTAAAACAAAAATGTACTTTCTTTAAATGGAACATTAAAGCTTATTCTTTCAACCTATGTAACTCTTTTTGGAATTTTATATTTTTTAATTTTTTTATTTTATTTTGAAAACTTAAAAAAAAATGAAAAAGAGAGGGTTAGAAAATAAAAATAAGATAACATGAAATTATGGAATATGGACCAGAATATGGAGAAGACCAAAGAAAACTATTGCAAACAAAATCCAACATATGCTATAGAAAAATGTTAGATTTCGAACACAAAACACAACTAGGTTAGACCTGCATCCACACAATCTGAAATCCAGTTATGGCAAGAGTCTAAGGAGTTAAAAAAAAATATGCAATAAAAATACTGAAATGTTGCAACCATATCCATGCATAAACACCATTAAACACAATTAGTGCATGTGAGAAATATATTCAATAAACACAAATTTATATTCAAAACTTCATTTTCTGCATACAATGGTGAAAAAATAGCTCCATAGTAGTTTGAATAAGCTTCCAATATCCTTCCATCACTTCCTATTCCAAAAAACCAACCCCTATTTCCTTTGCTTCCATGGCCTTTTAAAGATTTCCAACCCTAAAAGACACTCTTCATTTCATTTTCCCCCCTTTTCATTTGGCTTAGTCACGTAACTTCTTTGTAACTACAATATCTTCCAAATGAAACGCTTCTTCCATAATGGTTTTTGCCAATAATAAATTGGTAAATATATTCCAAATAAAACGCTTCTTCCATAATAAATTTTGCCAATAATAAATTGGTAAGTATCTTCCAAATGAAATACTTCTTCCATAACGTTTTTTTTTGCCAGCAATGAATTAAAATATGCTTTTCTTTTATTTAGAAACCTGCCAACATCAATATAAAGCATTAGTTCAAAGTATCTTTAATAAAATCATAAAGTCAACATAGAAATTAATACCAAACCAATATGTAAAGAAATATTAGCATGCCATGAGAAAAAGAAATGTTATTCTTTTGTTTTATTTTATTCTTTATATATATATATATATATATATATATATATATATATATATCTTATTTGTTTTTTTTTTGCTTTTCTTCTATTTTTTTTTTATTTTTTTTCTTTATTTAAATTTTACTTGCTTTCTCTTTTTTTTTTTTTTTAAATTTGATTTAATTAATTTCAAATGTTTGAATTGGTTTAATTCAAAACATTAAAACTAACCAAAACAATAAAATAACAAAACTAAGAAAGAACCTAACCAACACACTAGACAACTTAAAAGAAACCAAAAGGAGACACTAGTCAACACACCAACCTATCGAAATTATCACGCAAAGAAATTAAAATTCAACAAAAATTCTAAAAATTAAAGGTGGGTCCCCAAGTTTTGGGGCTAGTTGTGGAATGGCCACAAAAAATGGCGACTCTGTTGGGAAATGCTCCTGAGCATTTCGGATGAAGAATCCTAGTTCTAAAAAAAATAAACCAAAGATCAGAAAACAAATCATCTAGCGACCTCCAAGAAAGTGGGGTAGATAACTCCAAATGAAACACATGAATCATTTGCATTTGTTGAATGTGTGTGAGAGTGATTTCATTTTGCATTCTTCAAAACCATCCGGATTCCATAACTTGCTTTGCATTAGGCTACAAAAATATTACTCATGAAAGAATATGCCTTTGCATTGCTCCATAGCCAGTCAAGCATTTATAGCCTCAGTGGAGATGCCCTCACTCACCTAGATATCAAGTTAAATTTGTGTTTGCCTCTTTTGTAAACATTGCTCCACTACCAACCAAGCGTCTATAGCCCCGGTGGAGATGCCCTAGGCCATTTGATTGGTTTAGCCTCATTTTTTTTATTCATCCTTTTATTGCTTTACAAATTTCACCTGCCACTTGGGTTAGAGATCAAGTAAGGTTAAATATTGAGTATATAAAATATTTTCACCTTGATTTGCAAACCAAATAACTTCATCTTTCAATATTCCAAGAATACCCCTTAATATGATGTGTTCATGTGTAGCTTTAGAAAAAGGATTCATTGTTCCCATAATTGGCTATCTTAATCCCAAAATCTAAGAATAATCACTAAACAAGTTCATCCCCTTTTATTTGATCCACATGATAGGCTATTCACCCTTCATGACAAAGGAACACAAAAATGATCAAGAGGCCATTAGTAGCTACCACAAAACATCACCTCAAACGAAGGGACCAACCCAAAATGCAAAACTTGCAAACCAAAACTTGGAAATAAACCTAAAACCTAATATAAAACAATCTTGATGAGAAAACAAACACAAAACTCACCAAACCAAAAATTAGAAACAAATCCCAAAACAGAAAACCAAAACAAAAACATGAAAACCAAAACTTATATACAATAATATACAATATGATGCAAAAAATTTGGACTATCATTTCCTTGGATCCCAAACACGATTAGCACACTTTAAAATATATGTATTATGATATGCATGCCAAGATTTACAAACATCCCACCAAAGAAATATTAAGCCAAACCAAACAACAACTCTCACTTTGCCTCTACCACCCCACCAATTTGATTCAAGTTTATTAGCAATTCCAAGTTGAACATTTGATTCATTAAACTTGTAAGAGAATACATGACTTTCAACTCTCTTTTGCTTATTCCCTGAGATGTAGATTTCAAAATTAGATTCATTTTTACAAGCATGTAGGATTTCCTTCAAATAAGAGGCTATTTCTGAAAATTTTAAAGCAAAGTCATCATCTATGTCTTTAGGCCAATCATACTCATGCAACAATTTACAAGTATCTAGGATATTTACTAAATGAGAATCATTATAATCTTGTATCCTAGATTCAATTGTTAGTTTTTGATGGACTTGATTTAACAATTCAAGCATGTCTACTTCTCCCTCATTTAACAAAGCAATCTCATTAGTGGTGTGAGTAGAAATCCACTCTAGTTCTTCATTCACCTCTAATGGCATTTCATCATAAATAGCATTTGAATCCAATAAATGATTATAAAAATTTTCACCTGAAGTTTGAATGTTTGGACACAAAATGTTAGATTCTACATTTTGTACATTTTCATTTACCAACACTTGGTGAGCCATTGTGACATTTTCTTCTTCTTCATGGGCTTCATCATCATCATCTTGTAACACTTCATGTGATATAGTGATTTCAACATCCTGCATATCAAATGAAACAGAAATTTCATTAATAGGAATGTGAGAAATAAATAAGTCCTCATATCTTCCCCAACCATTATAATAATCATCTTCTAAACCCATGGGATGAAATTCTATCATGTTTTCCAATGGCATATGATTCTCTAATTGTTCAAGAATTGTAGGCTCTTCATACAAGATAGCAACTTTAGTGTCCTGCATATGATATGAAGAAATTTTTTTATCAGAATGCATAAAAGGAACACATTCCTCATATCTTCTCCAAACATCATCAGAATTATCCTTTAAGATCAAAATATCAAATTCTATCAAGTCTTCTACATAATCTTTAGATTCATCTATAGATTCACTTTCAACCATTTTTGAAGGTTCAAGGGTTTCTACAATGGGATCAATTGTTGTATTCAAATTTCTATAATTGTCCCAATCCTCCTTTGTAAATAATGACCCTAAGCCTAGGTCATCATTTGGAACACATTGAATTTCTTGATCATTTTCTTGGATCATTTCTATAGAACCACAATCCTCATTGGTGAATATTGACCTTGATACTTGCACCTCCTCTTGGATGATATCTAAGGTGGTTCTAATATATGAACATTCAACCTTATCCCCTTGATTGCTCATATTAGACCTCATTAAATTCAAGGGTATTATATTAGATGGTTGGTATTGGTTGGAATCTATAGCTCCTAAAAAACAATCCATCATGGGAGAAGGTGGTATCTCAACCTGACTCATGGATTCATTAGGTTCTTTACAAATGGAGATAAATTGATTTGATATCATATTCGGGTCAACCAAATTTCCAAAATGTTCAAGAAATGTTGCTTCTAATTGATCCCAAGAAGTAATAGAACCTACAGGTAAACCAAGATACCAATCATAAGTAAAACTCATCTAATGTGGATGGAAACATGTTACAAATAACATCTTCATGCATCATTTGCAATTGAATTAAAGCGTTCTTGTATGCCTGAATATGTTCCTCAGCCAACACTATTCCATTATATCTAAAATGAGGTAGATGATCCAAAAGATCTATAGGCATAGGATGTGAAGGCCCAGGTATGTTTAAAGGACAACCTACCCTTAAAGAAGTAAGGAATGCCATTGGTGAACCTTAAAGAATACAACCTTAGTACCAAGTTTGTTAATCAAAGAAATATCTTGCAAAGAAACACAAAATGACTAACAAATATAGCATATTTAACACACAAGTCATCATGTTCATCAACCAAAATATATGCATCAATTAAACCATGATATTAAAGACCATTCTCCAATTTACAAAGGTTAGTATCCATGCATCATCAATTTCAAGAATTTCAAATTAATGGATACGATCAACAAAACCTCATTAGTCAAGATAAATGCCTTCAAATCACTCTTTCAAATAACATGAACAATTTAGCATCTAAATATCAATAAAGTAAACCAAATCAGCCCTCCTTCTAGCGCCAAAATGTTGAGTGGTAATTTTGCCCAAGTGCAAAACCACACTCACAATTAGGATTTTAATTAGAAAACCCTCTCTTGCAAAGAAATGTAAATTTCTCCAAGGTTCCTTTTACTTAATGTGTGCATGTATATTTATATAAATGTGTCAAAAAGTGCTTGGAATACCTTAGTGCTCTGCAAAATAACTGTTAACAAGGGGCTTGTGCTGGTGTTACTTTATTATGTTATGCTTTTATTGTTCATTAACTGAAAGGGCTTGATTTCCCTTATGTGCAAAAATAAAATTGAAAGGGCTTGATTTCCCTTATGTGCAGAAATAACATAATGAATGAGTGCATGAAATTGATCCTAATTCATTTTTTATTTTTGATTTGTTAAAGTGATCTATCCTTGAATCCCTGTTAGAAGATTCCTTTTATCTTAAATTAAACATGTTTTGTTAACAAGTGCTATGGAAAACCACTTCATTTTATCTTTACCTTAATGTAAATTGGAGTCAGTACTTGCTATTAGTAGATTCTTTTTATCTTTAGATTAAAATATTGTTGTTAGCAAGTGCTGTGGAAAACCACTTCATTTTATCTTTGCCTTAATGTGATATTGGAGTTAGTAAATCCCTCCCTTGAATGCAAATTGATTTTATCTTGGATGGTTAAGCTTTGTCCGAGCAAGAAAATAAAGTGACTGAATCTAAATGTGAAATGTGAATCTTGAATGATGCTTCAATTCATTTTATCTGCTTTGAATGGATTTTATCTTGCCTTGCTTTGCTTTGAACATGAGAGAAAATAATGTAAATGACTAACTTTGAAAGTATAATAGCCTTTGTATGCCATATAAATTACCCCCTTTTAATGAAATGGTAATTTTCATAAAAGGAGTCAATTTATTGCTTGAAAAATGAAATGCAAAGCCTAAAAATTCTATTTTCTTTTAAACTATGAAATCATGCAAAACTGAAATAAAAATTCTTGCTAAAAGTGTGAACTTCAAATAATTTTGGAATTTTGAATTTAAGTTAAAACAAAAATGTACTTGCTTTAAATGGAACATTAAAGCTTATTCTTTCAACCTATGTAACTCTTTTTGGAATTTTATATTTTTTTCATTTTTTTTATTTTTTTTTGAAAACTTAAAAAAAAATGAAAAAGAGAGGGTTAGAAAATAAAAATAAGATAACATGAAATTTTGGAATATGGACCAGAATATGGAGAAGACCAAAGAAAACTACTGCAAACAAAATCCAACATATGCTGCAGAAAAATGTTAGATTTTGAACACAAAACACAACCGGGTTAGACCTGCATCCACACAATTTGAAATTCGGTTATGGCAAGAGTCTAAGGAGTTAAAAAAACATGCAATAAAAATACTAAAATGGTGCAACCATATCCATGCATAAACACCATTAAACACAATTAGTGCATGTGAGAAAGATATTCAATAAACACAAATTTGTATTCAAAAGTTCATTTTCTGCATACAATGGTGAAAAAACAGCTCCACGGTAGTTTGAATAAGCTTCCAATATCCTTCCATCGCTTCTTGTTCCAAAAAACCAGCCCCTATTTCCTTTGCTTCCATGGCCTTTTAAAGCTTTCCAACCCTAAAAGAGCTTCTTCATTTCATTTCCCCCCTTTTCATTTGGCTTAGTCACGTAACTTCTTTGTAACTACAATATCTTCCAAATGAAACGCTTCTTCCATAATGATTTTTGCCAATAATAAATTGGTAAATATCTTCCAAATGAAACACTTCTTCCATAATGATTTTTGCCAATAATAAATTGGTAAATATCTTCCAAATGAAATGCTTCTTCCATAACGTTTTTTTACCAGCAATGAATTAAAATATGCTTTTCTTTTATTTAGAAACCTGCCAACATCAATATAAAGCATTAGTTCAAAGTATCTTTAATAAAATCATTAAGTAAACATAGAAATTAATACCAAACCAATATGTGAAGAAATATTAGCGTGCCAGGCAGGAATGGAGCAAAGCGGGAGCGGAGGCAGGTGCAATTTTTGCAAACATGATTTTCATTCTGTTGGAGGTGGGAAATAGGGTTTCCAAACCCCCGAAAGCTGTGAGGCTCAAGGAGGGAACAAGCAAGGTTCTGAAGCAATTGAGGAAGAGTAGGTTGACAGTGACAAGGACACTGAGGGTTTTAAAAAATTAGAGGGACACGAACCCCATGATATTATTTTTGATAAGAAGGCCCACATCAAGAATTCTGAGGGCAATAAGTATTTTGCACAGGCCCTTAAAGGTGGCAATAGGGTTTCCTTACATTCCTTACCACCTCTCACTCCCAATGGGCAGAAGATATCCGTGCCTAAAAGCGTAATGGCAGACTTTATATCGATGGAAAATTTTTCTCTGGTAGGCAAATTCATAGGGGGCGGGCCGGATATTGAAACGATTCGACGATGGGCATCCTTGAAGTGGAAGACTTTTGGACACATGGAGATTATTGCATTATCAAGGGGGTTTTTGTGGTACGCCTTAACAATAGTGAAGATGCTAGTTGTATTCTAACAGGAGGACCTTGGTTCTTGGGCCGAAGAAGTCTTTTTCTTAGGAGATGGGCTAAGGATTTTGACCTAGAAAAGTAGAGCATAAACTTTGCCCCCATTTGGGTCCATCTCCCAAATCTCCCATTTCATTGGTGGCATGAGTATTTTCTTCAAGGTATTGCCAAGACCATAGGGGAATTGGTGGCCATTGACAATCCAACCCTTGCACGCACCAAAATGACGCATGCTAGGATTTGTGTAAATGCAAACCTAGAATCTGAGCTTCCTACTCATGTGGAGTTAGAATATGGAAATAAAACAAGATTACAGGTCATCGAATATGAAAATAGACCGGCATTTTGCTCGATCTGTAATATTCAAGGCCATCTCAAAGGACAATGCTCTTTTTTGAGAAGCCAGCAAACCCTTCCTAGGAATAATGATTCCAAGCGGCAGTATTTCAAAAATAATGGCAAATACATAGGGATGTACAGGGTTAAAGATCCAAATGTTGAAAAGGCAAAGGCCTCTGGTTTGGGGCAAATGGAGAATGAGGCTGAGCTTCACATGGACAATGGTAAGGACAAGAAAATTGCTACATCACAAACTGACCAACAAAAGGTATGCTCTCCTTTCAAAAATCTAAATAAATTTAACATTTTGGCTGAAAACCAAATAATTACAGAGGAAAATCAGAATGAAGGGTCTAATTTTGAGGATATAATTCTTGGTCTCCCTGCTTACCTTGACTCCCCAACCAAATCTGGACCTTCCAATCCTCCTCCTGTTGGCCATAAAGAATGCCCTAATGATGAGTCTTTTTACGCCCCAGAAAGAGAAAAAGTGCTTTCAGAGTTAATCAGCCCTTCCAAGCGACATTTTTCACCTTTGTCTTTGTCCCAATCCAGAGAAGGGGTTTCAAGTACTGTTATCCAACAGGTTACCCAAACCAAATTTAGCCCGAAACAGACTAGAAGCACAATGAAGTCCCCCATGATTGACTGTGGAGGTGAGAAAAAAAAGGGAAGAAAGTCAAATGCCCAGCAATGGAAAGAAGAGGTCCAAGATGAGATAGCTAATGGAATTCAGACTACTCTATTTCCATCAACTGGAAATCTTCCCTTTGAAGAAAACAAAATTCTTAAGCCCCCTCAAGTCCAAGGCATGGGAAGAGGAAAAAAATTTAAAAGTTCCAAATGAAGATCATATCCTGGAATGTAAGGGGGCTCAATGGCCTTCCTAAATAGCGGTTAGTCAAATATTTAAGAAGAGATTTTGATCCCACTATTCTTATTTTGCAAGAAACTAAAGTCGATGAAGTTTTGTCTAGAAAAATTGCCCTCAATATCTAGAAAAAGGGAGAAGCAATTTTTTGCAAAGCCAATGGAACCTCAGGTGGTCTTCTTTGTATCTGGAATCCAGGGAAGGTGGAAGGCAAGGTTATTCAATTAGGGGAAATGGTAATGAGCATTATTTTTAAGGATAAGGTTAGTGACCTTTCTTGGATATTAACAAATGTGTACGCCCCTAATTCTATATCTGGGAGAGCTAATCTATGGAATTTACTCAATCATTTCAAGGAAGCTTTTCAGGATATCCCATGGATAGTGGTGGGGGACTTTAATACCCCTCTTTACCCCTCTGATAAAAAAGGGGGAGTAGGAATTCTAGCAAGAAGTATGGAGGACTTTCAAGATTTCATCAACAACAACAATTTATTGGATGTCAAATTAAAAAATGCTAAATTTACTTGGAGCAATAGGAGGTCTGGAAATCAACTTATAATGGAAAAGCTTGATAGGTTTTTTTTGTCACAGGAAGCAATACAATCTTTTGGGGATGCAAATCTGTTGTCCTTGCCTTGCATTGGGTCTGACCACAACCCGATTTTACTTGAAATTGAAGAGACTCCAAAATTCAAAAGGCCTTTTAGGTTTGAATCTATGTGGATGCACCACCTTGATCTCAGAGACATAATTTCTCAGTGGTGGCGGCATTCTTGTCGAGGTAGGCCTTCATTCGGATTAGCACGAAAATCTAAAGTGGTGAAAGAAAATCTAAGGATCTAGAATAAAGAAATTTTTGGAAATATTTTTGAAAACAAGAAAGTCATCTCTGAAAGGTTATCAACCATTGAGAAAAAACTTGAAGAGGGATTTCCAGACCCTTCCCTATAGGCAGATGAAAAGAAATCCCTTGCTGAGTACCATAATGTTTTAGCCTACGAGGAGACTTTTTGGCGGCAAAAGTCTAGAGCTACCTGGCTAAAAGAAGGTGATGCCAACACAAGATTTTTTCATGCATCTACCTTAAGGAACAGAAGCCACAATAGAATTAAAGAACTTGTTAGAGATGATGGATCATCCCTTTCTAGTCCTAATGAGATCAGAAATGAAGCAGTTTCCTATTTTTAGAATCTTTTAGGAGAAGAACATTTCAGTTCTGCCTTAGCTTCAGAATCAATGCTTTACCATATTCCTCATTTAATTTTTGATGACTTGAATGGGGAGTTAATTAAGCCTTTCACGGATGAAGAAATCAAAGAGGCCCTCTTCTCAATGAACCCTGATAAAGCTCCAAGTCCAGACGGGTTTTCACCTCATTTTTTTTAGGCTTTTTGGGATATTGTAGGTTTTGATGTATGTGCTACTATCAAGGAATTTCAGTCCACAAAGATATTCCAAGAAGTTTTAACTCCACTTTTATTGCTTTAATCCCAAAGATTCCTACTCCTAGATCTATGATGGATTTTAGACCTATTAGCCTTTGTAATGTTGTTTATAAAATTTTGACCAAGGCGATTGCAAATAGAATGAGGAAGATCCTTCCTATGTTTATTGATGTTTGTCAAGGCGGTTCAGTCCCTGGAAGGTCCATCCTTTATGGTGTCATAACGATTCATGAAGCCCTCCATTTGGTAGTCCGGACTAAAAAACCTGCTTTTGCTCTCAAGTCGGATATGAACAAGGCTTATGACCGCATAAACTGGAGTTTTGTCTCTACCATTCTTCAGAAATTTGGTTTTCATCATAAATGGATCAAGCTTTTGGAAGGATGTTTTATGAAACCTTGGTTTTCGGTCCTTGTTAATGGTGCTCCTACTGGATACTTTCAAAGTAAAAGGGGCCTAAGGCAAGGTGACCCTCTCTCTCCCATGTTGTTTATCATTGTGGCTAAAGCCCTTGGGAGGACAATCAAAGTTGCCTATAATATTGGTCTTATTTTAGGAATTAAAGCATCATCACAAACACAGGCAGTTACACATGAACAGTTTGTGGATGATACTTTGTTGTTAACTCTTGCATCATTTTTTGAGGCTAAGGTCATAAAACATATTCTAGAGCTATATGAGGATCTTGTGGGGCAAAAGGTAAATTTTTAAAAGAGTAAAATTTATTTCTTTAACACTCCCATTCAGAGGCAGATTAAGATTGCTAGGATTCTTGGATGCTCAGTGTCTACTCTTCCATCCACATACTTAGGCCTTCCTTTATTTACAGGCAGAGCTACTTATTCCATGTGGACTAATGTAATTGAAAGAATTCAGAGGAAGTTGGATGGATGGAAAGGGAATTTGTTATCTCAAGCTGGCAAGGCAGTTCTCACCAGGTTTTCCATTCAAAGCATCCTTGTCTACTTTCTCTCTATTTTTAAAGCTCCTACAAGTGTCTACACTAAAATTGAACAGATCCATAAGAGGTTCCTATGGACTGGTTCTAAATCTAAGCAGAACTTTCACTTGGTGTCTTGGGATAGGGTTTGCAAACCAAGGGAGTTTGGAGGTATTGGGCTAAGGAGAATACAACATTTAAACATGGCCCTCCTGGCCAAACAAGCATGGCGTCTTTTGACAAATGCAAATGCAGAATGGATTACTATAATTAGAAGAAAGTATTTGCAAGAAACTGAATTCTTAAGTTATTCCTTTCCTCCCAGGGGATCAATTTTTTGGAAATCAATCCTTCAAACTAAAAACTTGCTAAGCAAAGGGCTACATTGGAAACTAGGAAATGGAAGAAACATTGATTTCTGGGACCACAAATGGTTAAAGGACTATCCCCTCTCTGCAGACCCCATCCTTTCAACCCTTAGAGCTTGGAAAATTGAAAATTTTGGTACCAAAGTTGTAGATTTTATTACTTTGTCAAACAATAGAAGGGTTTGGAAGCCAATAATGAACAATGATCTACCATGGGCATCAATAAAATCTGGAGAATGAATTAAGACAGTCTTTACTCCCTTCGGAATTCTTGAGGACCAGCTTATCTAGGAAGCTTTAGACAATGGGGAATTTTTTTTCAAGACTGCTTATCTGATGCTTATTGATAATGATGAACCTACTTTCCCTCACTTGGAAGTTTGGCCCAAAAGCATTGTTCGGAAGGTTGGGTTTTTTGCATGGCTGGCCATCCAAAATAAGATCCTCACCATGGATAACTTAATAAAAAGAGGTGTGATTGTTGTTAATAGGTGTTATCTTTGTATGTCCGAGTGGGAGTCTATTGATCATTTGTTTTCGTATTGTAATTTTTCTGTCTCAATCTTGTTAGGTCTATTACAAGTGTTTCATATTTATTGGGTCCATCCTCAGTCCATTTTTGACTTATTTGTCTAGTGGCCTTCTCCCTTTTTGAATAGGCATCTTAGCTATATGTGGAAGATCTGCCTTCATCACTACTTGTGGCAGATATGGTTGGAAAGGAATCGTCGGGCCTTCTTGGATAAGGTTTCTCAGTCATCCTCTGTCCTGTCAAAAATTTTAGTATATGCTAATGAGAATGCTTGTTTAGTGCCTACTGCATCTAGACCTCCAAGTCCTTTTGAAGCTTCATTAAGCTAGTCATTAAACTTACCTCTCACTGATGGCCTCAATCATCCTCAAGTCTGTCCTAGAACCATGATCACATGGACCCCACCCCCCTTAGGGTGGATTAAGTTAAATTTTGATGGGGCATCTAGGGGCAACCCGAGTGAATTCGGGGCTGGTGGCTTACTTAGAGACCACAAGGGTGAGGTGCTTGTAGCTTTTGCTGAACATCTTGGAGCTCAAAATAACAATGTGGCTGAAGCGAGGGCGGTTTGGAGGAGCCTCAAGGTGGCAGAGAATTATCCAGGGAAACTGTTGGTGGAAGGTGATTCTCTTATTATTATAAATCTTCTAAAGAACAATAAGAGAGCTCCTTGGATATTTTATGACTACATCCACGAAGCAAGGGCTCTAATTCATGATCGACCTGAGGCCATAATTTTGCATACCTTCCTATAAGCAAACATGGCAGCTGATAGGTCGGCAAATGAAGGCATTGTAGCAACAAATTTGATCATGTGGACTGAAAATCTTCCTCATGTAGTCTCAATGGTGATAGATAATAAAAAATTTTAGATTGGAAGGCTCAAAGTGGATCAATGACAGAAAATGGGGGCATTTTTAAAAATATTTTTTTGAACCTTATAATGGCTTTTGTCATATTTGTTTTTTTTGTTCATGTGACTAGTGTTTTTTGCAGCTGGTGGGGCACTGATATAGGTTTTTTATCTACAAATTCATGCATGGGAAACATCCACTTTGGCCTCAAGTATTTCCCAAGGTGTGTTTGGATTCGATGTCGCAAAAAGGCCCTAGCAAGAAATAACAAAGTGTTGGAGATCCCTGACAATGAGGTACCAGACCCCACCATAATAGTCTTGGAGAAGATGACAATTTCATCGACCTCCAACGAGTATCAACCAGTTGAAGAGTCTGTCTGGCCTCATCAGTGCAGCTGTTGATTTGTGTGATTCTCTAAATCTTCTATTTTATAGCCAGCAGTTCTAGGGGCACAAGGAGTCAAAGGCAAAATCTAAAGATGATGGCAAGGAGGATGATAAGAAGTTAGATGAGGACTACAAGGAAGAATGCTTGGCCTCTTGGCTGTCCATTCTATGGGATGTTTTTTTGACCATATTCTATTATTTTTATATGGGCACAAGCTACTCTGCATGGTGCTTGCATGATTAGTTTTTGTCTTTGTTAGTTCTATTTTGCGTCTTTCTTTCTCGATGCCCATAATATTAGGCTTCCATAGTTTAGTTTGGTTGTATTCTGTTGGAAGAGTAGGTCTTGGCCCTTTTTGTTGTCGGTTTAAACTTTTAGGTCTTGGCCTTTGTCCAGTTGGTCAGTGGACCCTATTTTGTAAAATGGTTTTGGGTCAACCAGTTAAAACCCGGTGTTAATTATAATATTCTCTTACTTACCAAAAAAAAATAAAAAACCAATATGTAAAGAAATATTAGCATGCCATGAGAAAAAGAAATGTTATTCTTTTGTTTTATTTTATTCATTATATTTATATATATATATTATATATATATCTATATATTATTCTTATTTGTTTTTTTTTTTTTTTTTGTTTTTTTTCTATTTTTATTTTATTTTCTTTTTTTATTTAAATTTTACATGCTTTCTCTTTTTTTTTTAAATTTTATTTAATTAAATTTCAAATGTTTGAATTGATTTAATTAAAAACATTAAAACTAACCAAAATAATATAACAAAACTAAGAAAGAACCTAACCAACACAGTAGACAACTTAAAAGAAAATAAAAGGAGACACCAGTCAACACACAAACATATCAAAATTATCATGCAAAGAAATTAAAATTGAACAAAAGTTCCAAAAATTAGAGGTAGGTCCCCAAGTTTTTGGGCTATTTGTGGAATGGCCACAACACTACCCAATAATCATGCTCAATATGTGCCCCCTTAAGCATACATCGATCCATTTTTATGATGGAACGATTCCTCCTCTCAACAACTCCATTTTTCTATGGAGTATAGGTTGTCAGTTGTCTCTTAATCCCATGTGCATTCAGAAGTGATGAAAATTATTTGGAGGTATATTTTCCCATTGATATGAGTGAAGGGTCTTTATGGAACATCCTAAATCCTTCTCAACATACTTCTTGAACTGCTAAAAGTATAAAAATACCTTTGACTTCAATTGTATAAATAAAACCTACATTCCATGAGTAATCATTATAAAACAACTAAAAATACCTCTTTCCACCATAGTTATTTGGCATAGGACAACACATATCAGTGTGTACCAACTCCAAAGGTTTCTTAGCTCATGAAGAGCTGACCTCAAATGGTACCTAATGTTGCTTCCCTGCTAAGAAATCCAAGCAAACTATAAATGTGGATGAAATGTGGGGAAGACCTTTCACCATCTCATATTTGCTAAACTCGAGCAAATATCTTGAAATCATATGCCCATATCTCTTATTACAAATATAATTAGCCTCCTTTGTGTTTGCTGCCATGGCAACATGAGGCATAGAAATGGTATCTAATATAAGTAATCCATGCTTGTATGAACATATTGCTACATGCTTTCCCTTTCTGGTGATGAAGCATCTCTTTCTGCTATCCTCAACACTAAAAACAACATCCATGTTTCTATCCAAGATTTGAGGTATGAAAAATATTTTTTTTGCAAATCCAAGAACATAGAGAATCTTTTCAATCTAACATTTGTCATCTAGAAGAGTGACGAAAACATCACCTTAACCTTAAACTCAATAGGTATTATCATAAGCAATTATCACCGGCTTGTCTTACTTTGCCTCAAATATCTCAAACCATGATCTATCACCAATCATGTGTTTGTTGGAACCAAAATAAATATACCACATAAGATCCTTGTGTTGAGAATATGTGTGGTCATGAGCACTTTGTGTGCTCTCTCAGAGTCTAAGTATGATTCCTCATAAGAAACATGTCCCTTGGGTTTCTTATTCTTCTTATGTAGTTTGTATTTTCCTTTTCCACTTTTCTTATGATCTTGGTCATTGGGTTGTTTATTCTTAAAACAACACCTGTTGGTATCATGGTTATCCATATCACATATTTTGTAATATTTATTTTATTTCTGTTGAGATTGTTTCCCTTTTCCTTTGGATGAAGATCCTTCATTATAAAATTTACCTTGCTTCTTCCCCTTGTTTTTAGTAAAGTGCATTATCTAGCACTTCATCTATTTGAAGATAATTTGCCTCCTCAGTTTGAAGTAAATTTACCAACTCTATAAAAGTAACTTCTCTACCAAACACTTGTAGAGATATGATCAACACCTTGAAGGATTCTGGAAAATATCTTAAGATGACTAAGGTCAAGAGAGTATATGCCACTGTCTTTCCCATAGCATTCAATTTGGCTTTCAATTCCACCACTCTACATAGGAATAGTTTAACTATCTCACCATATTTCATACTGAGTGTATGTAGTTGATATTAAAGGTTAAGAATAGTGGACCGATTCTTCCCTTAATAAATGGTAATCAAAGCATCCCAAGCTTCTTTACCAGTTTTTGCATCACAAATATGAGGCTATACCTCATTTTTAGTAGCAAGCATAATAAACATGAGCTGCTTTCTATCCTTCTTATCAAATGCCTCTTAATTTGGTCCTACTATTGTAGGATGTTTTGTAGTTCCAGTAACTACATCATATAAATATTCAACTTAAAGGATAGCTCTCATATTTGTCTTCCATGGTGTAAAATTAGAACCTTTGAGAAACTATGAATCTGACAGATATTTATGAATAGTGGCCATTATGAAGGTTCCTTATAACACCAAATGGTCCCCATTTATTTATACTTACAAAGAGTACGTGAAAGGAAATTCAATCAAATTTATGGCACCTACCTTAAAATATTTTTGAAAAAGGATGATGAGCTGGAGGATTTTAAGCCAAACAATCAGAATGAATTAGGGTATAAAATGGAGTGAATATCAAAATATATTGGATTTAATTATTTCTCCTTGATGATTTATAAAGAAAAATAGCTTATACGTCATTGTTGCAGCTATGTTAGACATTAGATACAATATCCCAAAGCACGACAACATTACCTATAAGTGTGGTCCATAGATACCGTATATACTGAACATTGCAATGTAATAAATTGCACAAATAGGTGTAAAATTTGGGGTCTTTTATTTGCTTTATATATTTTACCTTATGATTGAAATGCAAAAAAATAAGAAATTTAAATGCAATAACAACCACAAGTGCCCACAAATGTAGGTGTCAGTTTCCACCCAAAATGCACCTATTACAATACCAATATGTTACAATAATTTTTGCAAAATTTTGAAAGTTTTGTTTGCAAAAAAAATGATATTCAAGTCCATAGTTTTCTCCCCCCATTTGTCTTAGAATTTTGCAAAAGAAAATGCTTTTGATCCCCCCTTTTAGTTGTAAAATAAACAAGGACTGGAAAAAAAAAATTGATGTACCCTTTCAAATTTTGACGAAGTGCAAATATTTACTTATCCCTCCATGGAAAAAAATGCACTAGGTTGCAAAGAAGTAACAAAATACCTCTGAAGGTGCTCCTCCTCTTTCTTTGGAAGAAAAGTGTTGGAAATTTTGAGTAATTGTGTTGTCATTTATGTCAAGAGTGAGTGTTCATTGATGTCAAAAGTCAGTTTTAGTAAGCAGTGCAAGGAGAAGTAGTTCCGCAAATCAGTGCAAAAAGAGAGTTTGCTTCGAGTTGGCTAGATCCGGTTCTAGGTAGTCAAATATGGTCCAAAGTGCAAAGAAGAGGCCCAAGCAAATAATATTATAATATTTTATTATAATATTAAAAAGGAAATTTAAATTAATTATAAATTAATTAATATAATTTTATTATAAATTAATTTATTAATTAATTTAATTAACTTTCAAAAGTTACTTAAGTTAATTATAATTTAATTATAAATTAATTTATATTAATTTAAATAACCATAAAGAGGGTTATAGGGTTAAAATAAAAATTGAATTTCATATTTGATTCAAGCATCGACGTTTATGGAACAAGAGTCATAATGTATAAATATTGGCAAAGACCTTTGCCTTAGACTCCTAATGCTATCAATCGAATCCCAACTCTATCATTGAAATCATGCACAAAAAGGTAGAAAGAGTTCTCATGTTTTTCAAAAGATCTTTGACGACAAAGAAATAAATCGAAGGGAGCCCAAAACTTAGCATATTTGGCAACGACAGAAGCACTAAGTTCTTCAACAAGAAAGGCATGCAGGTTCAAATATCATCAGATTAGTTTTTGCAAGGCAAAGAGGGCACATCATATTTGAAGGTACCAAACAAAGGGATAAAGGGATTCTTGAGCCTTCCCTTTGATGAGGCCTAGATAAGCCTCATTTATAGCATATTTTAAATAGTTAAAACTACCTAAAACTCTTGTGAATTATCTTATATGCTAGTTAAGTTGATTTAATATGTTGTGTATTAACTGTTTGCATGATTGAAGTGTTAAGGACATTATATTCTAATTTTTAACAATTCTTGTATAGTTTTATGTTATCTTTTCATTCTTAGGTTGACAACAACACTTCACTAGTCTTATTTTGGTGATCATTAAGCATTAGTTTCTCTAAATTCAACAAATAGTACAAAGACTTATTACTATGCAGCAAAAAATTGGTTTTTCCATATAAATTCTAGCCAGCTACCAATGAATGGCAAGGCATGGAATTCACATCCAAAGAAGAATGAAGACTATTGCAATATGATCCTGAGGGATAATCCACCTGAGAAATGCAGCCAAAAACATTTGGATTCAACACAGTTGGTCATTCTAAAGATATTCGAAATGAACACAGTGTCTTCGGAATGAACACAGTGTCTCTAGAATGAACACAATGTCTTCGGAATGAACACAGTTTCTTCGGAATGAGAAAAGAAAGCACTTTTTGAATTTTTGATTGAATTTTGGCAGTGGAAAAGGGGATAATAAGGTTGAGAAAGTTAAGGGAAAATATCTCCCATCTAACTTTGTCGTCCTTGTCGTCCAAAGCCACCATTTATGGAAAATATCAAATTGATCCTCTTCTAGGATAAACCCAGGAAATTCTACAAGATATTAGGAACAACATATTTTATGTTTGTAATTAGATTTTAGGCATCTATAAAAGATATCTCCCATCCAGGTTGAGCTATTAGATAGAGGAGATAGAAAATAAATAGGGAGATAATAGAATAATTATTTCAGACCTGTAACAGATTTCAACAGAATTGTAATTATGTTTCTGAAGCAATAAAAGTGCAGTTTCATTTCATTTATTTTGTTATGTCTAAGTGTGAGTAAGAATTAAAGAAGAATTCAAACCTTCTTCTGAGAAATGAGGCTAGCCACTTCTAGACCTAGGAGGAGGACTGACAGATAGGTTTTATTTTGATTTTGCTATAGCAGAATAAGTTGTGAACTTGTCATTTTCATTCTTTTGCATAGCTAACATTCCTAGTTGTTTAATTCTTGTTCATAATGTTTTTGTGATATGATTAGTGGTAGATCTGGTTATTATTTTCATTCCCAACAACTTTCCAATTCACTGCAAATTTCCATTTCTAGCAATTTACAAGTTTTCTTGTAATTTCCCTACATTCTTGTTTTTGCTGTCAAAAACCTGCATAGAAGATTGACAACCTTCTGTTACAGAGCATTGAAAAGATCTAGTTTTTATGCTTCATTTCAATTATTTCAATATTAAATAGACTTTAAATTCTACAACTATAACTAGAATTTCAATTATGTAATTTAATTAGATTTCATTCTTGCAACTGTAACTAGGGTTTCATTTTTGCAATTAGCAATTAGTTTTCATTCTTGTAAATAGATTAAAGTTCAATTTATGCAATTTAGGGGTAGAAGTGACACAAAACCCCCACACAATCAATTCCACCAATAAGACCTGCTACTTCCAAATGAATTGAACTACAACCTTGCTTGAAATTTCTCTCGTAAATAGCCTTGGACACCACCTTGGATTGACAAATTCATTGAGAATTAATGATGTGCTTAACGATAGCCCATCATTTTGGTGTCATTTTTGGGGAACACGGTGTTGTTAGAAGGTGAAAAGTAGTCCAATAATTATTAAATATGCTAAGTTGTGAATTTTAGAGTAAAATATGAATGTAATGACTTGTATAAGTAATTGTTATTGGTAAATTGTATTTCAGTTCATTTAGGAAATAAGAAATAAACCACAAGAAGAAAAAATTCACAAGAGGTTGAAATTATGTCAAAAATGTCTAAATTTTTTATTTCCAAAAATGTTGGAATTTTCAAAGAATCCCAATCATCCACCTCCAGTACTGCAAGAACCTTTTAGAAATCATTACAAGGAGGAAAATTAAGTAGTTCAACACCATTTTCTCTTGACAAATCCATACAATCAGGAAAATTTGACAAGATTTATAATTGTTTTTGGGAACCTACAATGGAAGGCTCACAAGAGAATCAAGGTAGAGCCAAAAATGTGCTCTACCCTAGTGCAAATAGTGCACCTACTAGAAATTTTCAAAATCTCATCCAACTAGATCTTAATCAAAATGCTCCCATGAAGGTCATTTCACCTGCAGTATTACCAAATTTCAAGGGAATTACATCCGAAGATCCTGATATGTTTTTGTTTGAGTTTAAAATTGTATGTCAAGCTCATGATTACACTAATGACAATCAAAAGCTCAAACTATTTCCTTCCACTCTTAAAGAGTTAGCTCTACGATGGTTTATCACCTTAGCACCTAAATCAATTAGAACTTGTGATGAGATGGAAAATATTTTTTTGGAGAGATACCAAGAATATTATCAAGTCAAGAATCAAAATGATGAAATTCTTACAATGAAACAAGAGGAAAATGAAATCTTAGAAGATTATCTAGACATATTTTCTTTTGTTCATAAGAGATGTGGAAGTGTTGAAACTGAAATTTGCAAATTCATATTCTTAAGGGGACTACAAGATGAATCTAGGGATGCATTGGATATCTTGGGAAGAGGAGATACAAATGCACTTAAATTTCAGAAAATTATTAAACTTTGTAAAAATTACTCTCATTCAATGCATAGAAAACACAAAATTGATAATGAAAAACATGATTTGAAAGAATGCATGAAAGATGCTGATATTTTAGTACATGATAGAACATTAGATGAAAAAAATGAATCTACTAAATCTTCAGCCATCTATTGTTCAGAATGTAAAAAGCAACACTCTCTTCATGATTGTCCTTTGAAAAAAATATTTATACTTGCTACATGTAGCATTTTTCAATTAGGACACCCCACAGATCAGTGTAGTTTATTGCCAGAACTTACAAGTGTCTTTGAAAAACAGTCTCAACCTATGAAAAAAATCAATTTTGAAGGACAAGGACAAGGGAATAATTTTCATAAATTTTCATATCAGAATGCTTCTCAATTTCTTGTACATTGGGGAAATAATCCTTGGTATATGCCATGGTCTGCTTTAGGTCCACTTCAACAATGTTGGAGTCAACCACCATGGGCATACTCTCAAGCATGGTATCAACATGGATGGATGCAACAACAATGGAATCAAAAACATCCACCATGGTTGAAGCCAAAATTACAGGGATATCAATGGGTACAACATCAAAATCTATACAAAGGGCAACAACATTGTCAAAAACAAAAATCAAATTTGTTGCCTAATTATATCCATAATTTCTATCATGGACAACAACAACAAAAATTAAAACAACCTCTGTTTTCAACTCAACCTATGGTCAGTCCAAATCATGTTAAAAAGGTAACCCCTGTCTCTGTGGTTGAATCAGAAAATACAGCCCTAATAAATGTTAGTGACTATGTTAAAACTCAGTTTTGTTCAGGTGAACCACTACTTGAACCTATTCCACTTATCAGTGTAGAAAATGAAGTTAAAAAGAATGAACATGAAAACGAATCCACACTAAAACAACATCAAGAAGAACAAGATACCTCATCAAATAAAGTATCATATTTTGAACAGTCTAAGATATCAAAAATAACATCTTCACAATAAGATTTGATAAATGAATTAGAATATTTAACTGTTACAATCCCTTTACCTCAAGTTGTGCCAATCATTAATAGGATTGTTCAAGAAATGTGTTTTAGCAAACCAAGAAAAAAAATAAAGTATATCCTAAAACCATACAAAAAGGTGGAAAATTAGTTAACTTGCTTTCAGGTAAACTTATTACACCTAAGTATGATTGTACAGAAAGCCCATAGTTTCTTAGAACACATAAGGAAAATGAAAAGAATACTTTAGTTTTGTCCTCCATTGTTGTAAATAAAAATGTAGAAGAGTTGGATTCCTCCAAAAACTTTGTTTTTGCTGAAAATGTTCAAAACTCATATTTTAAAGATGAACTAATTATTGTTCAACAATTACTATGGACTAATGAAAAACATAATTCTGAAAATTTATCACCTATTCCAGTACAAAACCATTTTCTTTATTTACCACATGGATGTCATTATTGTTTCTCATATTTTCATTATCATTTATCAAAGTTAATTCTTTCAAGAATTGTTTTTGGTAAACATATACAAATTTTTCATTCTTTCCACCATATAATTACTCTCTTAATTTATTAATGCATCATTCTCCAAGAACCAATTCAAATCATCCTGGTACAAAACAAATTGAAATACAACCAAAACAACCTTTGAACAACAATAGTTGGTTGACTAAAAACCAGGGAGCAAATTTGTTTGATATATTGGTGCAACATCCTAATGCTTTACTAACATTTTATGCATCTTTAGCAGTTGGCATTGAGTTGTTGTAGGTACAAAAAAAACAAATTTTGTAGTTGAATGCATTTGATGAACTTTGGTTGGAAGCACTTCACCAAATAGAGTTCACTCAACAAAAATGGAAAATGTGGCATGATGATCACATTAAGAGCAGCAAGGATGAACCAGGGGAGTTTGAGAATGAATTTTTTCAACTTTCTTTAGTTTATGATTTAATGAGGATATTAGTGGTGAATGGACATATTTTATAGTTGTACCATAAACCACTAAAAAAGGTGGAATTTGCTCAGTATTTCACATAGTTACATTTTAAAGAAGAGGATTCTTCTTCTGATGAAGATTCCAAATGATCATATCTTTGAATCTTAAAAGAAAAATAAAAAGAAAAAAATTAGAAAAAATAGAAAACAAAAAGATGAATAAATTCTGGCTGTGAATTTCTTCATGGGCATGATTTTAGGGAAGTCATGAATTCCTTCACGGGCACAATCAGAATCAAAAATACAAAAAGAAAAAAAAAGAAAAAAAAAGAGAAAAATGAATAGCTCAGCAGTGAAAACCTTTTTCTAAGGCGCTACTGAGTTGGTATGTATGAAAACCAGTTTTCTGGCATGCATAACCTTGAAATTTCTGAGTCACCATTGTACAAATTCACCAATCGCACTTGTTTTTGAAGTGTTGCAAGAAGCCTCGACAGAATATCAACGAAGCAGTCATCTTTCAAAACTTGCATTAACTTGTTTTAACTAGGTATATATGTTTCTTGCACTTTTCTCATTGTAAATATTTGATATATAGTATATGACAATTAACCATTAGTATAAAAGTGTTCATAAGAGTTGGCATAAACAAAACATGCTTGGAGAAAGAGAAAAATGTTGGTTTATGCTATGTATTCAGAATGACTGTTGTATCTTCAATAACCGTGGTATCTTCGAAATGAAGGTTTGTCTTTAGAATGAAGCCTTTGTCTTTGGAATGAAGACGTGTCTTCGGAATGAAGGTTTGTATTCAGAATGAAGGCTTGTATTTGAAATGAAGGTGTGTATTTGGAATGAAGGTTTATATTTGGAATGAGGTTATCTTTATATTAAATGCCCAGCTTAGTCTTCGAAATGAAACATAATATTCAAAATGAAGATTTGACAGTCTATTTCCATGTGGCATCCAAGGAGGAAGAAAAAGACATAGTCAGCAAAATTTTTTTGCTCCATGTGATCATTGATACATGTTAGCTGGCTTGCGGTTAGATTCATATCATATTTTGCACCCATCAAGAAAGTATGAGAATCACAGGGAAAATAACCAACAAACATGCCACCACCATTCATTGCTAATAACCACTCATGTGGGAAAATTTGCATGCAAAATGGACGAGCTAAAAATAGTAAAGAAAATTTGATGGCAAGGATGTCCAATGATTTATGGCCAGGTGTTTAGAGCACAAAATAAGGAAGTGTGCCATATTTTCTTTCCAAAGACATATTTGCTAATGATTACAAGGAAAAGTAAAAAAAAATTAAAAGTTATTTCTGAAGAAGAACAAGAGAAAACCCTGTAATTCTGTAGAAACCAAAAACTAGTGACCTAGCGGATGATTGTAGTAGCAGAAGAGAGTAGTCTTCTCAGCATCAGAACAAAGAAATGAAGTGAAAAATGAAAAAAATGGTCAGCCTACAAGAACCTTGGAATAACGTAACCACATGGGTTACCAGAATTTTCAATCTGTGAAGGGTAGTATGTAATTTTGTCAGGGCATCATTTAAGATTAGAATAATGTAACCACATGGGTTACCACATCTTAATATCTAGCAGAGTTGGTTTGTGATTGATTCAAGCTTTGTGTTAAGGCTTGAGGATAGAGATTTGAGGATATATTTGTACTAGACTAAAGGACCATTTTTAGTGTAGATTTGAGGATAAATATTGAGGATATATTTGTGCTAGACCGAAGGACTATGTTTAGTATAGATTTGAGGATATATTTTGGTGCATATTTAAGGATAGGTTTGTGCCATAACAAATATAGATATTTAGCATATTTGTGCTAGATCTAAGGACTATTTTTAGTATAGATTTGAGACAATTGAGAGCAATCTTTGGAGGTGACAGAGTATAGAGGATGATAGTCTCTAGTGGATAGAGACCCATTAGCCAAGGTAGTGATGGTAGGTATTTTAAGTAGATATAGGAGTCTTCAGTGGATAGAGATCCATTAGCCATTGTAGTGGAGGTAGTAGTTCTTCTAGAACATCACTAGCCAGATCTAAGGAGAAATAAGTTATCCTATGGATAGAGATCCATAGAATTGATTAGGGGATTGGTGTCTCCTTTGGGTAGAGGTCCATAAAAATTGTAATAGGGAAAGGATTCCCAAGAGATTGACTGAGAAAATTTTAGTGAAATATTTTCTCCGTGGAGTAGTCCACATTGGGTGAACCGTGTTAAATTGGTGTCTCTATTATGTGTGGTGATTTGTGCATTGATTTTATTACTATTATTTATATTTCTATTGATACATTCCATAATATTGATTGGGAAAGAATAGTAAAAAGTGGTCTTATACTGTTCACCCCCTCTCAATATAAGCTTGTGTTCTTCAATTGGTATCAAAGTAGGTTCCTTCAAAAGAGTTTAACATCTTGAAGGAAAAGCTTACAAGAACAAAATGGATTCTAAGAATGGGTCCTCAGATAATTTAACTCCAATATTTTATGGAAGTGATTATGTATTTTAGAGTACGAGAATGAAGATTCACCTGATGGTACTTGGAAATGAAATTTGGGAAGTAGTTGAAAATTGATACATACAACCAGCTACTCCACCTATATATAAATATGGTAAGCTTCTACATCATTACAATTCAAAATCAATGAATACAATTTTGAGAGGTTTACATAGAACATAGTTCATAAAATTTATGCATTTCAAAGATGCAAAAGGAATTTGGAATAAGTTGCAAAGCATATATGAAGGAGATAAAAATGTCAAAAATGTAAATATACGAAATCTCAAAGGACAATTTGAAGAATTAAGAATGAAGGATGAGGAAAAAATTAGTGCTTATTTACTTTGTATAGACGAGGTTTTTAATGCCATGCAAGGACTTGGATTTGATATTGACGAATATGATGTTTGTGATAAGATCTTAAGATCTTTCCCAAAAATATTTAGTGAAAAGATCTCTAATATAGAGGAGTCAAAAGATAGTGATTATTTAACAAGAGATGTATTACTTGGTATTCTTACAACTTTTGAGATGAGAACAAAAGAGGAACCTAATATCCAGAAGGAAGTAGCCTTCAAAGCTACTAAGAAGACAAAGGGCAAGAAGTCAGATTCAAGAAATGAGTCATCCAGTGATGAAGAAGTAAATTATGGCAAAAGGAATAAGAATCCAAGAAGATTTAAAGATGTAAAATCTGTTATATGTTTCAATTATGGAAATTATGGTCACTATGCAACTGATTGTCAAGAATCCATAAATAACAATGATGAATAAAAACATGATCATAAGAACAGGGAATTAGAAAAATACAAATACCAAAAGAAAGGCAAGGATGGACAAGGCAAATAAGGAAAGCATTTCTTTCAAATACAGAAGAGGAGTTACTATATAGACAAGGCAAGTAAGTACTCAAGTGATAGTGATAATAGTTTCTCATATAATGATAAAGAAAAAGTTCTATTTCTGATAGAAGAAAAATAATAAGTAAAGAAAATGTCACCAATAATTCTCAAATGTTTTAGATGTGGTAACTTTGGACATATTGAAGATAGTTGTACAAAGAATGGTTTCAGTTTTAGAGATTATTAATATGATGATACACTTGAAGGACCAAAATAGAATATTCTAATGGTACTAGAAGAAGAAGGAGGTAATCCTATAGAAAACAAGTCAGAAGATATTGAAGATGTTTTCAAAGGCAAACAAATAGAAGAAGAATCAGAAAAAGGAGAAGTTGATCTTGAGGGAGAGCTTATTTATGCTCTTAACACGTTGAAAAAGGTAAGAAAGCAAAATTCCTAACTTAAGCTTCAATTTTAAGAATGTGATGAAGAAAGACGAAAGCTTATAGAGGATCTAAATAAGTCAATGACTAAGACAAAGAAGTTCAAGCACAAATTAGAAGAAAATGTCTTAGAATCTAAAATATTAGAACAAGAAGTAGCTCTACTAAGGGAAGAAGTATGTCTAAGGACAAGCTAAAAAAGTTTGGAAGAAGCTCAAAGAATTTGGATAAGATTATCAAGTCACAAAAACCTACATCAAGCAAGATAGGTCTTGGATTTTAACAAGTACAAAAGAAACAAGAAGAGGAGTCAACCTCAAGTTTTGAAGAAGAAGAAACAGGTGTTGGATATTTTGAGTCTCTAAGTCAAATTTGTCATTGATGTCACCATATGAGGTCATCATTAATTCAATAAATTTAGCAAGAAACAAAGGGGATAAAAATGGTTATTATAATATTAAAGGTGATATGGTGAAAACTCAAATAAAATATTTATAATTTTTATTATAATATTTTATAATGCAAAAGTGGGTTTTATAAAGTCTAAATATATTTTATAAACCCAAAGGTTGGGTTTAATAAAAAATGTATTCAAAGCCTTTATAATATCCGTCGACATAGTACAAGATAACATGGAGAGCGTCCACGTCTTAAAAATAGTGGAGGAAGCATATAAATACAAACACCTAAAGTTCAATTAATCATCCTTGCTCAAAAATTAAAAATATTGCATGCAAAGAAAAGAGCTCGTGATTTTTTGCAAAATTCGTGACAGAGAAGCATCTAAGGTAGGAAACGTTAATACTCGAACTTGCATAGGATAGCATGGCCTAGTGGTATTTTGGGAAGTGTGAAAGTGTTGGCTTGCAAGAGGGTTTGCATTTGAATCTTGGCGGATGCATCATGAGTTGTGTTGGTTAAGGCACCCAAGGAACACATTATTTTACCCAAAGCAGAAGGTTTGAGGAGATTAAGAAGCATGTGGTGCTTTTTTAATCTTAGAAGAGCGCTTGGCTCATGTGGTAACTTTATCCGTGGCTAAGGTGCACATTGGGAGCAATGTTAAGGGTTCAATTTCCTCAAAAGATGAGGTAATATTTTTGGTTTTAATTTTAATTAAATGCCTAAGTTGGAGGTATAAGGTTTTTTAGTGGTTTGTGTTTGGAAATATTGCTTTGTAATAAAGTTTTGGTAGTTGAGAATCATAATTAGGAGTTATAAGGATATTTATGTTTTTACTTTTTATAAAGTCTTAAATTGCTATAGTGGTATATTGTAGGATTAAGACTTTGTGGGTGTTATGTTATTTTGAATTAATATTTTTTGTGATTATTGTGAGGGTGTTTATTATTAATCAAGTTGGAGTGATAAGGTGTAAATTTGATATTATTTTTGTGTTATGATTTGTTGAGAAACTTATCCTCTAACCCTTATTGATATTGGAAAAGAAGTAATTGTGAGTGTGGCAGATTTGTGAGATCATCTACTTGTAAAGCAATAATGTATGGGAAAATTCTTCTTTGGTTGAATTTATTGAATGGATTACTAGAAAATAAAGTTTGGAGTGAGGGTTTCCTTTTTTAAAGTGTTTGAGTTAATGCTTCAAGGTTTTCTAAAATTAAGATTTGTGATTAAAACCTTGTTTTATAAGCATTGTTGTTGAAGCCATTGGTTGTGTGAAGAATATTTTATAAGCATGGTTGTTGAAGTGAGTTGTAATGCAAAGAACTTGAAATAGGGTTTGAAAAGATCATGAGTATCATTGTTATGTGAAATTTGTTGTTGAGCATTGTTGGAAATATTTTGAGTTGGATGATACATGCTTGGACTAGGGTTTGTGAGCAAGAGTTGTTTCTTGAAGAACACAAGCTTATACTGAGAGGGGGGGTGAACAGTATAAGACCTCTTTTTACTTTTTCCTTTATACTTCAAAATAGTAAAGCAATATACCCAAAGCAATATCAAAGCAATGCACAATATCATCCACAAAGTGACACCAATTTTAACGTGGTTCACCCGGAATGGTTGGGCTACGTCCACAAAACTTTTCTCTAAAAGTTATCTCAAAGTTCTTTGGGAATCCTTCCCAATTACAATGTTTATGAGCCTCGGCCCAAAGGAGATACCTTCCCCCAATCAGAATTTATGAGCCTCTGCTCAAAGGAGATACCTTCCCCCAATCAAAATTTATGAGCCTCTGCTCAAAGGAGATACCTTCCCCTCTGCTCTGGAAATGATCCCTCGGAAGATCAACTGCCTCTACCTCTTGCCAACACGTGGAACTCCTTTCCACCGAAGACCTCCTATCCTCAATGCTTAGCCTAAGAGACCTCTCGCCTTCTATGATCACGTCCACAGTAGCTCAGCAACTCTGTACCAAACACGGTCAGTCGGTCTAGTACAAGTCTTCCTCTGTCTGTCAGATCTGTCCAACTCTTGAACAAATCAATCCTCTACATACAAGCCTTCTCAAAGACTTGCCAACTGTCCTCGGGTTCTTCTCATAGAACCAATGCACCTCTGTCCTCAAGTTCTCTGCTAGAACTATCAAACTCAGCTCACAAGTCCTCTGCTAGGACCTGTCCAAATCTGCTCACAAGTCCCCATCGAAACCTGTCCAAAAATTGCTCACAAGTCCCCACCGGAACCTGTCCAAGAACTGCTCACAAGTCCCCACTGGAACCTGTCCAAAAACTCAGCAAGCTCACCAAGAAAAACTTTCTTAGTAGGAAATCACAAAGTGAATTGTTAGAGACCCAATGTGATTTGTCAAACTCATAGAAGCATAAAGAGAATTGTTAGAGACTCAATATGTTCTATACTCAAATCCCAATCTCAAAACTCAACTCAAATCAACTCAGCTCAATCTCAATCTCAAATCTGAAAACTCAACTCAATATCTAAAATGGATAGGATAGAATGTTTTCTTTCAAGAACATGAAACCCCAACAATTGCCAACTATGCAAAGAATCACATAACAATGATACTCATGTTCTTTTCACCATCAATTAGGGTTTCAACAACAATGCTCATCAAACAAGGTTTAGTCAACCAACACCATTCAACTCAACATCAACCTTGAAGCATTCAACCAATCATCACAAGAAAAGGAAACAAGTAGAAATCCTTTTCCCTCCAAAGATATTTGAACAAAAAAACCACCAACACAATATCACCAAATGCAAAGAATAACTTGCTCAAATCAACTCAATGGAGTAAGCCCAATATCATGAATCAAGTAAAGCAATAACTTGATCAAACAACCTCTATGGAAGCAACTCAACCATCAAACTCAAAACAGCCAACCAAGGGTTCCACCAACTCAATGCAAGTAGCTAGACTCACAAATATAAACCCTAGTGCACAAAGCTTCCACTATCTCAAACCAAAAATTATGCATTCACCAAAAACTCTCCTTAAGGATAACAATGCATAAGTAGTCTTCAACAAACCAGAAAATAGGATTTACACCTAGCCAAAGGATACCTAGTAGAATACCTTTTCACTCCAACCTTATTTTAGAAAACATACACCAATCATACTCATAAGAAGAATGTGCCCATACCTTATTGGAGTAGAAGATAATTGAACCTTCAAGCTTATAAATCGCTGTCCAAGAAACTCCGAATTTCGTGGCATAAAGACATTTTAATAAAAACGTGTGTTACTCTAGCAAAGCACCCCCACGAGACTCGAAACGGTGACCTCCGCCAATGCAGCGCCCAACAACAACCTTCGCTGCCACTAGCCCATGCGGGCTATGAAGTTCACAAGTGAACTTCCCTCCACTTCACCCTAAAAAAAACTCCCGAAGACTTTTCAACCGCACGTGCTTCTAAGTCTTCCTTCGATCGCAGAGAATACAGAGCACAAACACTGCAAATTGCATTCGAGGAATTTCGAATTAATTAGCCTTCCAACCTTAGGAGTTGGAGAATAAATAGTCTCTTCGAAGACACCTTGACGTCGGCGAAAATAAAGACCATTTCGAAATTAATCAAAAGTCTTTTCAAAAAAGGGTTTAAAAACCCTTAAATAATTTTAATAAATTAAGAATAAAAAAAGGTTTAAAAACCTTTAAGTATTTTTAATAAATTAAAAATAATTTCTCCCTTAATTAATTAAATAATTAATTAATTAAAACCTTGAAGGGTTTTAAATAATAATTAAATAAATAATAAAGAGAACCTCCATTGGTTTTAATAAAAACCATTTAACTTGGTTTTAATAAAAACCCTATCCAACTTGGTTTTAATAAAAACCGGTTTGGTTTTAATGAAAAACCCTTGCCAATGGAATCTCTCCGGATTCTCTTAAAAATATTCTCTTGGAATCTTCCACCTTTGAAGCCAACACATCCTCTTAACATTAATGCCATTTCCTTTTGACATCAATGACAACTCATAGACAAGAAGCTAGGATCTCAAACCCAAAATTGCCAACAATCTCCCCCTTTGTCATTGATGGCAAACCATGCTTCTCAACAACATAGAAACTCAACATAAATAGCTCCCCCTGTCTTGAGGCTCTCCCCCTTACTCAAATCTCTCCCCCTTTGTCATCAATGGCAAAGGGTCACCTTTGGGGCTCGGGACTAAGAATGAGCCTCTTAGCTTAGTCCCTCCCCCACCTCCTGATGAGGTGATTAATTCTTGGGTGGGAGTAAAACTCCCATTAGGCACTGATCATCATCAGCATCTATAACTTCCTTTCCGGGCCTTCTCTTGAACTCTTTGTCCATATTCTTGTTCCTATCACTATTCTTGTTCTTGTTCTCATCCCTGTTCTTGTCCATGCCTTGATCCTTGGACCTGATCATGCCACTATTCCTGTTCTTGTATTCTAGAATTTCAGCTCTACACTGTCTGATTATGTGACCTTCATTGTTGCACTTGAAACACTTGACGATGTTGTTTCTCTGAGGTAAACCTGATCTTTGAATCCACCAGTTATGACCAAACCTATTCTGACCAAACCTGTTCTGGCCAAACCTGTTCTGACCAAACCTGTTCTGACCAAACCTATTCTGGCCAAACCTGTTCTGACCAAACCTATTCCTGTTATTTGCCTTGCAATAAACTGCCTTGTGCCCAAACTATTGACAAGAGTAGCAATACCCTTGAAAGTAACTAGCACTTCTAAAGCTGTCATTTACCTCCTTCACTTGAGCCATGCAATGTGAAGCCATGTGACCAAACCTGTGACAAGCAAAACATCTGCCTTGAAACTTTCCTTTAATTGACCTCTTAGGTTCTGAAAACTTCTTCTTCTCATTCTGAATTCTATTTTCTATTTCTGTGCATCTATCATTCAAGGACTCCTTTTCTGAAATACTTTCCTCATCAGAACTCTCTTCCTTTTGGAGTCTCTTACTAGACTCTCCAACTTGTTCCTTGTGTGGCTTAACAAAACCAAGGCCTGTTTTATCTGTTGTCTTTCTTTGACCTTTGATGAGTGACTTAACATTTTTGGAGCTATCTTGAAACCTCGTAAAGCTTATCCTTGTACTCTTTAGTTTCCTCTTTCAAAGAAGCCATTTTCTGTTCTAACTCACTATACTCAAGAACCTTAGACTCTAACTCATCCTTGAGTTCTTGTGTCTTAGCCATAGAGAAGTCAAGACTTTCTATAAGATCATCTCTCTCCATACAACATTCATCTAACTTATCCTTGAGTCTAGCATTCTTCTTTCTTTCCTTTTTCAAAGCACTAAGAGCACTAATAAGTTCACCTTCAAGATCTACTTCACCTTCCTCTATATCTTCCTCTATTTGTTTGCTTTTTGAATCATCAAAGCCTTTTTCAGATTTCTTATCACTAGAGGTGCTACCCTTTTCAAAAACCATACATGCATCTTCCTTATAGTTTTCTGAAGCATCCTCATACATACTAGAAACCAAATCATTATTTGTGCAATCATCCTCAAGGTGACCAAAATTTCCACATCTAAGACATTTCATGATAATGAATCTATGTTTCGGTTCTTCCTCTTTTTCTGATATGAACAACATCTCATTTTCATTATCACTTGAAGAACTTTCACTATCACTACTAGAACACTTACTTGCTTTGTCTAGGTAGAAACTCTTCTTGTGCTTGTGAGAATACCTCTTTCCTTGATTGTTGTGCTCATATTTGTTTTTCCTGTGATGCTTGTGCTTTTCAGAATCCTTGCTCTTAGAATCCTGTTTATCTTCATCACTTTCATTCTTGGGAACAATACAGTCAGTAGCATAATGACCAAACTTTCCACAATTGAAACATCTTATATTTTTCATACTTTTGTGCTTTCTAGAGAACTTGCCTTTCTTGTCGTAATATGCCTCTTCATCACTAGAAGACTCATCACTATCTTGAAGTTGTTTACCCTTGGAATTCTTGGTAGCCTTGAAAGTTGCCTCTTTCTTGACATCAACCTTCACTTGAGTTCTCAACTCAAATGCTGCAAGTATACTATGGAGCTCATCCTTTTTCAACTTATCCAAATCTTTAGCTTCCTCAATAGCAGAAATCTTTTCACTAAATCTATTAGGAAGAGATCTTAAAATCTTATCACAAACATCATTTTCAGCAAGCTCAAGACCTAAGTCTTTCATGGAGTTAACAACCTCATCCATACGAAGCATGTAGTCACTAATATTTTCATCATCATTCATCTTGAGTTGTTCAAACATACCTTTGAAGTGTCTCAACTTGGCCTTTCCGACATTTGTATCACCTGTATGAACCACCTTCAACTGTTTCCACATTTCACTAGTTGTCTTGCAGTGAATCACTTTGGTGAGATCTGCTTTATGTAAGCCTTTCAGGATTGCATTCATTGCTTTTGAATTGCTGTGATGTAGGAGCCTTTCTTCTTTAGTATTAGGACCATGTTCAGGAATAGTGTACTCATCTTCAATCACTTCCCAAACCTCATTCCCAAGTGCCATTAGATGAACCTTCATCCTTGCACTCCAAAGACCAAAATATGACCCATCAAGAATAGGTGCTGCATTGCCACTTGAATGATCCATTGTGTTCTTTACTAGCTTTTCCTTCAAGCTATTAAAATTTTTGAAGGCACCTGCTCTGATACCAATTGAAGAACACAAGCTTATACTGAGAGGGGGGGTGAACAGTATAAGACCTATTTTTACTTTTTCCTTTATACTTCAAAATAGTAAAGCAATATACCCAAAGCAATATCAAAGCAATGCACAATATCATCCACAAAGTGACACCAATTTTAACGTGGTTCACCCGAATGGCTAGGCTACGTCCACAAAACATTTCTCTAAAAGTTATCTCAAAGTTCTTTGGGAATCCTTCCCAATTACAATGTTTATGAGCCTCGGCCCAAAGGAGATACCTTCCCCCAAATCAGAATTTATGAGCCTCTACTCAGAGGAGATACCTTCCCCCAATTTGAATTTATGAGCCTCTGCTCAAAGGAGATACCTTCCCTCCGCTCCGGAAATGATCCCTCGGAAGATCAACTACCTCTACCTCTTTCCAAGCACGTGGAACTCCTTTCCACTGAAGACCTCCTATCCTCAATGCTTAGCCTAAGAGACCTCTACCTTCTATGATCACGTCCACAACGACTCAGCAACCTATACCAAACACGGTCAGTCGGTCTAGTACAAGTCTTCCTCTATCTCGTTAGATCTATCCAACTCTTGAACAAATCAATCCTCTACATACAAGCCTTCTCAAAGACTTGCCAATTGTCCTCAGGTTCTTCTCATAGAACCAATGCACCTCTGTCCTCAAGTTCTCTGCTAGAACTATCAAACTCAGCTCACAAGTCCTCTGCTAGGACCTGTCCAAATCTGCTCACAAGTCCCCATCAAAACCTATCCAAAACTACTCACAAGTCCCCATCGAAACTTGTCCAAAACTGCTCACAAGTCCCCACTAGAACTTGTCCAAAAACTCAGCAAGCTCACCAAGAAAAACTTTCTTAGTAGGAAATCACAAAGTGAATTGTTAGAGACCCAATGTGATTTGTCAAACTCATAGAAGCATAAAGAGAATTGTTAGAGACTCAATATGTTCTATACTCAAATCCCAATCTCAAAACTCAACTCAAATCAACTCAGCTCAATCTCAATCTCAAATCTGAAAACTCAACTCAATATCTGAAATGGATAGGATAGAATGTTTTCTTTCAAGAACATGAAACCCCAACAATTGCCAACTATGCAAAGAATCACATAACAATGATACTCATGTTATTTTCACCATCAATTAGGGTTTCAACAACAATGCTCATCAAACAAGGTTTAGTCAACCAACACCATTCAACTCAACATCAACCTTGAAGCATTCAACCAATCATCACAAGAAAAGGAAACAAGTAGAAATCCTTTTCCCTCCAAAGATATTTGAACAAAATAGCCACCAACACAATATCACCAAATGCAAAGAATAACTTGCTCAAATCAACTCAATGGAGTAAGCCCAATATCATGAATCAAGTAAAGCAATAACTTGATCAAACAACCTCTATGGAAGCAACTCAACCATCAAACTCAAAACAGCCAACCAAGGGTTCCACCAACTCAATGCAAGTAGCTAGACTCACAAATATAAACCCTAGTGCACAAAGCTTCCACTATCTCAAACCAAAAATTATGCATTCACCAAAAACTCTCCTTAAGGATAACAATGCATAAGTAGTCTTCAACAAACCAGAAAATAGGATTTACACCTAGCCAAAGGATACCTAGTAGAATACCTTTTCACTCCAACCTTATTTTAGAAAACATACACCAATCATACTCATAAGAAGAATGTGCCCATACCTTATTGGAGTAGAAGATAATTGAACCTTCAAGCTTATAAATCGTTGTCCAAGAAACTCCGAATTTCGTGGCATAAAGACGTTTTAATAAAAATGTGTGTTACTCTAGCAAAGCACCCCCGCGAGACTCGAAACGGTGACCTCCGCCAATGCAGCGCCCAATAGCAGCCTTCGCTGCCACTAGCCCACGTGGGCTACGAAGTTCACAAGTGAACTTCCCTCCACTTCACCCTCGAAAAAAAACTCCCGAAGACTTTTCAACCGCACGTGCTTCTAAGTCTTCCTTCGATCGCAGCGAATACAGAGCACAAACACCGCAAATTGCATTTGGGGAATTTCGAATTAATTAGCCTTCCAACCTTAGGAGTTGGAGAATAAATAGTCTCTTCGAAGACACCTTGACGTCGGTGGAAATAAAGACCATTTCGAAATTAATCAAAAGTCTTTTCAAAAAAGGGTTTAAAAACCCTTAAATAATTTTAATAAATTAAGAATAAAAAAAGGTTTAAAAACCTTTAAGTATTTTTAATAAATTAAAAATAATTTCTCCCTTAATTAATTAAATAATTAATTAATTAAAACCTTGAAGGGTTTTAAATAATAATTAAATAAATAATAAAGAGAACCTCCATTGGTTTTAATAAAAACCATTTAACTTGGTTTTAATAAAAACCCTATCCAACTTGGTTTTAATAAAAACGGTTTGGTTTTAATGAAAAAACCTTGCCAATGGAATCTCTCCGGATTCTCTTAAAAATATTCTCTTGGAATCTTCCACCTTTGAAGCCAACACATCCTCTTAACATTAATGCCATTTCCTTTTGACATCAATGACAACTCATAGACAAGAAGCTAGGATCTCAAACCCAAAATTGCCAACATTTCTTGAGTGATTGGTTGAGTAAGTTTATTAAGCCTAGTCAAGTGGATGTATGAAGTGGTTATTCAAGTTTCATAAATCAAACTATTCTATATTATTATTTGAGTTGTGAAAGAGATTGAGTTGTGATAATATAACATATTGAGTCTCTAACAATTCTCTTTATGCTTCTATGAGATTGAGTTGAAAAAGTGATTGAGTTGTGAGAATAGAACATATTGAGTCTCTAAAAATTCTCTTTATGCTTCTATGATATTGAGTTGAGAAAGTGATTGAGTTTTGAGTATAGAACATATTGAGTCTCTAAAAATTATCTTTATGCTTCTATGAGATTGATTTGAGTTGAGAAAGTGATTGAGCTTTGAGTGTAGAACATATTGAGTCTCTAACAATTCTATTTATATTTCTATGAGATTGGAAAAGTTCTGTGTGGACTTGTTAAGCAGATTTGAGGCAAGTCTTTGAGAAGACTTGTGGACTGATTTTGTGTGAGATTTTGTGGAAGCTTACAATACATATTTTATTAAGTCATATAGAGGACTTATTGAGCATATTTGGCAAAGTTCTATGTGTGCTTGTTGAGTAGATTTGAGTACATTCTGAGTGGACCCATATTTGAGTAGGTTTCTGAGTGGACCTATTGAGCATATTTGAGCAGGTTTTGAGTGGACCTATTGAGCATATTTGAGGATGTTTTGAGTGGACCTATTGACCAAAGTTGAGCAAGTTTTGAGTGGACTTGTTGAGAAGATTCTTGCTAGACCAATTGGATTGTGTTTAGTATATAATTAAGATAGAGCTTTGGAGGTGACATAGTAGAGAGGACAATAGTATCTAGTGGATAGAGATACATCAACCACGACAGTGAGAACAAGTCTTCTAAGTGGGGACAAGAGTCTTCAGTGGAGAGAGATCCACAAGCTAGTGTAGTGGAGGCAATAGTCTTCTAGAGGATCACCAACCAGATAAGAGGAGAAGGAGTTCTCTTATGGATAAAGATCCACAAACAAGATTTAGGGGATCAACATATCCTTTGGATAGAGGTCCATAAAAATTGTAATTGGGAAGGATTCTCAAAATATTATTTGAGAAATATTTAGAAGAAATACTTTCTCCGTGGAAGTAGCCATATTTGTGTGAACCATGTAAAAATTATGTCTCTCATGTGTGTGATTATTTATGTGATGTTTACTATTTTATTAATGTTGATGCTACTATTTGGATTAAAAGGTGAAAAGTTTTATTGTATACTGTTCAACCCCTCCTCTTAGTATAAGCACATGTTCTTCAATTGGTATCAGAGCGGGTCTCTTTGTGAAAAGACTAACATCTTGGAAAAGGATCCTTCGATAGCACACATGACTTAAAAAAGTGAATACAAGACTATATTTGATATAAAAGAAGAATTCTTTGTTGCTCTCAAAAAATTGGAAAGACTTGGAGAGAAAAATTCAAGCTTGAAATAACAAGTTCAAGAAGATGAAGAAGCAAAAATTGAAATTATACAGAGTCTCACAGAACTCAATATTATGGCGGAAGAAGGAAATAATATTGAGAAAGATATGATAGATCTATTGAGAGCCAGGGAAACATAATGTGAAAAATTGGAAGCATAAATTGTTCTCCTAAGGAATAAAGTGCAAAGGACCAAGGTACTACAAGATACAGAATATGAGAAATAGAAAGAGGAATCAAGTCTCCAAAAAGCAAAAAATTCAAACAAATAAAAGTAAGCAAAGGACATCCAAAAGGAAGAAAGCAAAGGAGAACCCTGGATAAGAGTTAATCACAAGAAGAAGATGACTTCTTTACAGATTCCAAGACATCCAAATAGGTTACGTAATTTCTTCCATGGTCATTGTTTTTCTTGCAATAAATATGGTCATAGAGTTACACACTGTATTCATTATGCAAGATACAATAGAAATTTCAATTCCTTTGTACCTCTCATGGATGATGATGTTATATGTTACAAATGCAATAATTTTGGGCACAATGCTAGATGGTGTAAAATGATACCTTCTAAGTCTAAAAAACAACTCCAACAACTAGGACAAATGAAAGAAAGAATGTTAGGGCTAGATCAATGTTAGTACAAACAACCCTTCATGCTCAAGATAAAGAAGAATAATGGTATATCGATAGTCGTTGCTTTAGTCACATAATAGGAGATAAAGATAAATTCATTGTACTGAAAGAAACAAATAAAGGATTAGTAAGTTTTGGTGATAATGGATCAACAAGGATTGTTGAGAGAGGAAATCTAAGTCTAGACAATGGAAAAACAAAAATAGAGAATTTTTTGTACGTCAAAGGGTTAAAACACAATCTACTGAGTATAATTCAACTTTGTGATCAAGGATACATGGTCACATTCCACACAGATAGGTGTAAAATAAGGAAAACAAAAACTGGTAAAATCATTGCAAATGCAAGAAGGACCCCAAACAACTTATACATGCCCAATGAGATCAAAGGGGAAAATTTGTTTCTATCACAAGAAGATGAGATTTAATTGTGGCATAGAATATTGGGTCATTTGAATTTTGACAACTTAGTTAGTATAAGAAATAAAAATATAGTTAGAGATTTACCCAAAATAAAAATACCTCAAAACATAATTTGTGCACCTTATCAACATGGAAAGCAAACATGGCTAGAGCTATGTTAAATGAATCTAAGTTATCAAATGGTTTTTGGAAATAAGCAGTATCCACATCTGTATACATAATTACTAGGGCTCAATTAAGGGTAAATCATCACAAGACTCCTTATGAGCTATGGAAAGGAAGACCTGCTACTATAAAATATTTCAGAATCTTTGGAAGCAAATGTTACATAATATGGGAAGATCAAAACTTGGGCAAGTTTGATCCAAGATGTGATAAGGGAATTTTTATTAGTTATTCCACAAAGATTAAATCCTACAGATGTTTCAAAAAAAGAACATGCACTATGGTGGAAAGTATGAATGTAACAATTTATGAGAAAATAGATTCCAGAGAACCAGTTCAAAAAACTATGTACGAAGAGGATGGATGTTGTCAAGAAGAATTTTGTGAGGAATCAGAAAAATATGAAGAAGAAACACAAATGCTTCTTCCTAAGACTCCTTCTAGGTATGTACATAAACATCATCCAAAAGAACAGATCATCAGGAATTCAGATGAAAGACAGATAAGGAGAAGAATAATAAAACCATCTCAACAAGTAAATTTTTCCTTGATATCTAAGATTGAGCCAAAAGACTTCACTCATGCTAGTGATGATGAATTTTGGGTTAAATCAATGAATGAGGAGTTGTATCAAATAGAGAAAAGCAAAACTTAGGAACTTGTTCCACGACCAAAGGAAAAAAAATGTGATTGGCACAAAATGGGTATTCAAAAATAATTTGAGTGAAGATGGACAAGTGGTCAGAAATAAAGCAAGGTTAGCATGCAAAGGTTATGCACAAGTATCAGGAATTGACTTTGATGAAAATTTTGCTCCATTTGCATGACTTGAAGCTATAAGGATGTTTTTAGCTTTCTCAAGTTTCAATAACTTTAAGGTATATCATATGGATGTCAATTCAACATTTCTAAATAGGGTTCTAGAAGAAGAGGTCTATATTGAATAGCCAGACGGATTCATACTAGAAGATACACCAGATCAGGTATGCAGATTGAAAAAAGCATTGTATGATTTAAAGCAGGCTCCCAGAGCATGGTACTCAATATTGGATAAGTATCTTCAAGAAAAAGGATTTAGAAAAGGAATAGCAGATAGTAATTAGTATATCAAAAATGAAGGAAATGATCTTCTAATAGTGGTTGTTTATGTTGATGACATAATTTTTGGAGGAAAAAATGATAATATGTGCAAATATTTTGCTAAGAATATGAAAAATGAAATTGAGATGTCTATGCTTGGTGAATTGTACTTCTTTCTTGGACTTCAGATTTCACAATCATAAAGGGGAGTGTTTCTCTCTCAAGCCAAGTACATCAAGGAAATGTTGAATAAATTTAGGTTAGAATATTGTAAACTAGTAAGTACTCCTATGGTCACAAGATGCAAGTTGAGTAAGGACGATGAATCTCCAGAGGTAGATCAGATATTATACAAATCTATGATTGAGAGCTTATTGTATGTTACAACTACAAGACCAGACATAGTATAGTCAGTGAGATTAGTGGTAAGGTTTCAAGTAGCACCTAAGGAAACACATGTGGTAGTAGTAAAAAGAATTTTCAGATATCTAAAAGGGACTATGGATTTTGGGCTTTGGTATTCCAAAAGTGGCAGTTTCACACTAACAACATATACAGATGCAGATTGGGCCGACAACATTGATGATAAAAAAAGCACAAGTGGAGGAGAATTCTTTCTTGGAGAATTTTTAGTCTCTTGGTTAAGTAAGAAGCAAGTTTTAGTATCTCTATCTACAGTAGAGGAAGAGTATATTGCAGTAGTAGAAAGTTGTACACAGGTGTTATGGATGAAGAGAACTCTAGAATACTTCAAGATCAAGCATGATCAGCCCATTCCTATACTATGTGATAATACAAGTGCCATAAGTATCTCAAAAAATTGGTAATGCACTCCAGGACAAAGCACATTTCGATTAAGTATCATTTTCTAAGAGAATAGGTGACAGATAAATAGGTCGGATTGGAATATGTCATTACAAAGGAACATATAGTAGATATTTCCATTAAGCCACTTTGAAAGGAAAATTTTAAGTATCTTCGAGGAAAATTAGGAGTGAGACTCCCACCCTAGAATTAACAACCTCAAAAGGAGATGGGGGAGGGGCTAAGCTAAGAGGCTCATTCTTAGCCCCGAGTCCCAAAGGTGACTCTTTGCCATTGATGTCAAATGGGAAGATATTTGTGTAATGGATAGAGTTTTGATATTTGATAGAGCATTGAGATAGGGGGAGCAATGTCCTAGGGGGAGCAGAATAAAAATAAAGGTCAGGTTTTGGTAAGAAGAGTATGGGTTGCCATCAATGACAAAGGGGGAGATTGTTGGACATTTTGAGTCCCTATGTCAAAGTTGTCATTGATGTCACCAGATGAGGTTATCATTAATTTCAAGGAATTCAGAAAGAAAAAAATGGGATAAAAATGGTTATTATAATTTTAAAGGTGATATGGTGAAAACTAAAATAAAATATTTATAATTTTTATTATAATATTTTATAATGCAAAAGTAGGTTTTATAAAGTCTAAATATATTTTATAAACCCAAATGTTGGGTTTAAAAAAAAAGGCATTCAAAGCCTCTAAAATATCCATCAACGTCATGGAAGATAACATGGAGAGTGCTGATGTCTTCAAAACAATGGAGGAAGCATATAAATACAAACGACCAAAGTTCAATTAATCATCCTTATTCAAAAATTAAAAATATTGCATGCAAAGAAAAGAGCTCGTGAGTTTTTGCAAAAGTCATGACAAAGAAGTGTCTAAGGGAGTAAGATTTAATCCTCGAAGTTGCATAGGATAGTGTGGCCTAGGGATATTTTGGGAAGCACAAAAGCACTGGATTGTAAGAGGCTTTGCATTCGAATATCGATGGGTGCATCATGAGTTGTGTTGGTTAAGGTGCCCAAGGTGCATGTTATTTTATCCAAAACGGAAGGTGTGAGGAGATTAAGATGCATGTGGTGCTTAGTTAATCTCAGACGATCTCTTGGCTCGTGCGATGACTTTAGCTATGGCTAAGGCGCACATTGGGGGAAACGTTGAGGGTTTGTGTTTGGAAAGGTTTCTTTGTAATAAAATTGTGGTAGTTGAGAATCATCATTAGGAGTTATAAGGAGATTTATGTTTTTAACTTTTAATAAAGTCTTAAATTGCTATAGTGGTATATTGTAGGATTTAGACTTTGTGGGTGTTATGTTATTTTGAATTAAGATTTTTTGTGATTATTGTGAGGGTTTTTATTATTAATCAATTTGGAGTGATAAGGTGTATATTTGATATTATTTTTGTGTTATGTTTTGTTGAGAAACTTATCCTCTAACCCTTATTCAGATTGGCAAAGAAGTAATTGTGAGTGTGGCAGATTTGTGTGATCATCTACTTGTCAAGTAAAAAGGTATGGGAAAATTCTTCTTTGGTTGAATTTATTGAATGGCTTACTAGAAAATAAAGTTTGGAGTGAAAAGGATTTGATTAGGGTTTCCTTTTTGAAAGTGTTTGAGTTAATGCTTCAAGGTTTTCTGAAATTAAGAGTTGTGATTAAAACCTTGTTTTATAAGCATTGTTGTTGAAGCCATTGGTTGTGTGAAGAATATTTTATAAGCATGGTTGTTGAAGTGAGTTGTTTTGCAAAGAACTTGAAATAGGGTTTGAAAAGATCATGAGTATCATTGTTATTTGAAATTTGTTGTTGAGCATTGTTGGAAATATTTTGAGTTGTATGATATATGCTTGGACTAGGATTTGTGAGCAAGAGTTGTTTCTTGAGTGATTGGTTGAGTAAGTTGATTAAGCCTAGTCAAGTGGATGTATGAAGTGGTTATTCAAGTTCCATAAATCAAACTATTCTATATTATGATTTGAGTTGTGAAAGAGATTGAGTTGTGATAATAGAACATATTGAGTCTAAAAATTCTCTTTATGCTTTTATGATATTGAGATGAGAAAGTGATTTAGTTGTGAGAATAGAACATATTGAGTCTCTAAAAATTCTCTTTATGCTTCTATGATATTGAGTTGAGAAAGTGATTGAGTTTTGAGTATAGAACATATTGAGCCTCTAACAATTCTCTTTATGCTTCTATGAGATTGATTTGAGTTGAGAAAGTGATTGAGCTTTGAGTGTAGAACATATTGAGTCTCTAAAAATTCTCTTTATGTTTCTATGAGTTTGGACAAGTTATGTGTGGAATTTTTAAGTAGATTTGAGGTAAGTATTTGAGAAGACTTGTGGAGTGATTTTGTGAGAGATTGTGTGGAAACTTACAATACAAATTTGGTTAATTCCTAGAGAGGACTTATTGAGCATATTTGGAAAAGTCTTGTGTGATCTTGTTGAGCAGATTTGAGTAGGTTTTGAATGGACCTGTTGAGCATATTTGAGTAGGTTTTGAGTGGACCCATTGAGCATATTTGAGCAGGTTCTAAGTGGACCTATTGAGCATATTTGAGCAGGTTTTGAGTGGACCTATTGAGCAGATTTGAGCAAGTTTTGAGTGGACTTGTTGAGCAGATTTATGCTAGACCAACTAGACTATGTTTAGTATAGAATTGATATAGAGCTTTGGAGGTGATAGAGTAGAGAGGATAGTAGTCTCCAATGGATAGAGATCCATCAGCCAGGGTAGTGAGGACAACTCTTCTGAGTGGGGAAAAGAGTCTTTAGTGGAGAGAGATCCATAAGATAGTGCATTGGAGGTAGTAGTATTCTAAAGGATCACCATCCAGAGTAGATGAGAAGGAGTTCTCCTATGGATAGATATCCACAAACCAGATTTAGGGGATCAACATCTCCTTTGGACAGAGGTCCATAAACATTGTAATTGGGAAGTATTCCCAAAATATTATTTGAGAAATATTTAGAAGAAATACTTTCTCCATGGAAGTAGCCATATTTGGGTGAACCACATAAAAATTATGTATCTCATGTGTGTGATGCTTTGTGTGATTTTTACTATTTTATTAATGTTGATGCTACTATTTGGATTAAAAGGTAAAAAAAAGTATGTTTTATTGTATACTATTCACCCCCCCTCTCAGTATAAGAACATTTTCTTCAACACAAGTTTGTAATAAGCTCAAATAATTTGGATAATATTATCAAGTCACAAAATCCTACATCAAGCAAGACAGATCTTGGATTTTAACAAGTACAAAAGAAACAGGAATAGGAGTCAACCTCAAGTTCTGAAGAAGAAGAAAATTTAGAAGAAGATAGTGTAAGAGAAAGTGAGACTTATGAGGATGAGTTGGACAATAGAAAGTTAAACAAGGAAAGTAACAATGCATAAAAGATGAAAAGTTGGAATAGGAACCATCACAGGGTAAAAGAGACTAAGAGACCAATGAGGTCAAGGCAAGAAAATTTCAATGGATGATGTTTCTCATGTCATAGATTTGGGCACAAGGCTTCATAGTGTAGGACACATGAAAGGAAATAATATGGAAACTTTAGAAACAGAAAAATTTTCCATGGGTATTGCTACTCATGTAATCAGTTTGGTCACAAGGCAATGAATTACAGGGTCCATGACAGGAATAGATATGGCTTCACCAAAAGAAATCCCAAGATATTTGCACCTTCAAGGAATAACAATATTAAGTGTTATAAGTGCAATAATGATGGACATACAACAAAGTCGTGTAGAGCAGACATTCTAGAACCAAGCATGAACAAGAATAGGAACATGGACATGAACATGAATAGGAATGAGAATAGGAACATGAATAGGAATATGGACATGAACATGAACAGGAACATGGACATAAGTAGGATCATGAATAGTAAGAGGAATCAGAAGGATCAGATGGTATGAAACTAAATGGTGCGGGAAGCAGGATCATTTTTATATTGAATCACTTTTTGATTGTAAGGTAGAAAACCCACAATAGACTTAATTTATATATTTGTTCGATGATGCCTTATTATCATATGTGGATTACATTTATATACCTAGTCTAATAGTTGTAAGAGTGAAGGGTTGTGACACTAGAATATAATGAATAAATAATATAAGTAATTAGGACATGTTAAGAGGGTCCTAACATGCCTCCCCCCTTAAAGGAGCTTTATCCTCAAAGCTAGAAATTTGGAAATCGCTGCTGGATATCTTGAAAATTTTCCCACATTGCGTCTTCTAAAGGTAGACCTTTCCAATGGATTAAAACTTCCGTGATATCGCGAGTACGTAGGTGATGAGAGCGCCGATCCAAGATAGCTTCTAGCTCTACTAGAAGTACTCCATCATCGTAGAATTCAGGGAGAGTGGGTTGTGTCATGATATGGGCTCCCACTCCGAGCTTAAGGCAAGATACATGAAATACGAGGTGAAGTTTGGAAGAGGGAGGAAGCTCTAGTTTATAAGCAATGTCCCCAATACGTTGGAGAACTTTATACGACCCGTAAAATTTGGGTGCTAACTTCTGAGAACATTTTTGTTTAAGAGAGGATTTACAGTAAGGTTGGAGACGTAAGAAAACCATATCACCCTCATGGAAACTACATTCACTTCTACGTTGATTAGTTTACTGCTTCATGTGATGCTGGGTGGTGTGTAGGTTCTCTTTTAGGATCCGTAGTATGTCATCTCTATTAGCAAGTTCTGTTTCCACCGCATGGACTTTTGTAGTCCTTGGAATATAGGAAGTGGGGGATGGTGGTGTTTGACCATATAGTGCTTCATAAGGAGTCATTTTGATGGGAGTATGGTATGAAGTGTTATACCACCATTCCGCTAGTGAAAGCCACTTTACCCAATGGAGTGGTTGAGTAGAAATAAAACATTGAAGGTATGTTTCCAAGCATTTATTTACAACTTCTGTTTGGCCATCGGTTTGAGGATGGTAAGCGGAGCTCATACGAAGTTGAGTACCTTGTAATTTGAACAATTCCTTCCAAAAGGTGCTAGTGAAAGTTGGGTCGTAGTCACTAACTGAAAACACGAGATTTCGACAACAAAAAGGAAAAACTAAACGAAATCGTATTAAAAGGAAGGAACACAAATGAATGAACACAAGATATAAGAACAAGATGAAATGTAGCCCTTTTTTTATTGATATTCTTTTCAATTTGTGTTACAATACGTCTCCTTTATTTTTAGGGGATGGGAGCGTTAGATATTGTTCTCTACGACTTGTCTCTGAATTCCTTCTTCCGCGTGCCCACATATAAAATGGGCAAACCAAAACGTTGTCGCCGCTTGCATTGACAAAGGTCGATTCCTCGCTGCTCCTTCAATAGACCTGAAATCTATGTTCAAAGAAACAAACAAAGAATCAGTAGCACCTGTGTATGAAAAATAAAAGATAAATCTAACTATAGCTGAAATGAATCTAAATGCACTAAAAACTTGATAAATGCATAAACATGAAACTAGATAAAATACTATAAATGAAGTAAAGCGGGGAGGTGCCCGAAGGCAAACCACCAGCGGATAAAACCTTGCTTCGACACCAATCCGCTTGAGATGGGTCCGAAACTTGATGTGATGTGTTGTCGTCAAATTGACAGAATATTGTGGTCAAAATATTGGGGTTTAGGCGCAAATCGCAAGTAAGTGAATTAACAGCACTTTGTTGCTCAGAATGCTCCTGCTCGGTATATCCTTTGGGTGAGGAAACTCACCATTTTATAGACCCAAGGGGTCTCTTTGAATTAACATGCAAAAGTGTTTCTTTGCATGAATGCTTTTGTTTGTGAAGAGAAGACTTCTTCTTGATCAAGGGCTTCTTAACTGCCTCTGTGCATGTCTTTGTGTGTTTTAGAAAATCTCACTTGCACTCCCATGCAATGAAGGGATAACTAAGTGGCAAATCTGAGTTGTCTTAAAAATCTTACTCTCATTCCCATGCAGTGAAGGGAAAGTCAATTGGTAGATATGAGTTGTCAAAAGAACTCACTCGCACTCCTATGTCATGCGGGGAAGAGCTAAGTGGCAGTTCTGAGTTGTTTATATGCCAAGATTTGACTTTTTTCCGGTCAAACCTGACAATCGTCCCACCCCGAAGCGAGTGCTTATAATCGTCCCTGGGTGAGACGAGTATCAGTCAGCACTCGTTCCTGGATAGGACGAGTAAAATTTGCACTCATCCCTGGGTGGGACGAATGAGCAATAAAGTGTCTAAAAATGTGCCAAATTGGTTTTTGACTTGCAAAATTGCTGTGTGAGTGGTTAGAACCATTGTTTAACCTCTGAGGGCTACCCTAGGGGCTGTGTGTGTTGGTGCGATCAGTGCTTGTAATCACATAATCGAATTGGTGTTGTTTTGGTGTCTACACTAACAATTGTGGAGAGCATACCATGTAATTTAAAGATGTTATCTAGGAAGAGGTGGGCTATAGTGCTAGCGGTATAAGGATGAGCCATGGGAAAAAAATGGGCATATTTAGATAACCGATCAACGACTACGAAAATGGTTGTTTTTCCTCCTGATTTTGGTAATCCTTCAATAAAGTCCATAGAAATATTTGCCCATGTTTTGGTGGGTATAGGAAGAGGTTTAAGTAATCTTGGAATAGCGAGGGTCTCCCCATTTTGTCTTTGGCAAAATTCACATTCTTTTACAAAGTTTTTGATGTAATTTTTCATTCCTACCCAATAGAAGGAGGTAGTGGCTCTTTTATAGGTTTTTAAGAACCCTGAGTGGCCTACAGTGGGTGAGGTATGTAACTCATGAAGAAGTTTTTCACAATAAGTTTAATTGGGGGTGAGGACCATCCTCCCTTTGTATCTTAATATATTGTCCTTCCAAGTGTATGGAGTTTTGCTACTAGGATTATGTTGAAGTTGTTGAATTAAGGCATGGATAGTAGGATCATTTATCCATTCTTCATGCACCTCATCTACCCATTTAGGAATAAGGGAGGAAAGAGCATGGACTTGAAGCATATCTTAAAATTTTCTAGAAAGTGCATCGACTGCCATATTGTCCTTTCCATTTTTATATGTAATTTCATAATCATAGCCAAGAAGTTTAGTAACCCATTTTTGTTGTTCCGGGGTATTAGTCCTTTGTTCCAAAAAATACTTCAAGCTATGATGGTCAGTGCATATAATGAAATGTTGGCCAATAAGGTAAGGCCTCCAATGTTGAATAGCATGGACAATCACCAACATATATTTTTCATATGTAGAGCGAGCTAAATTCTTAGGAGAAAATGCTTTGCTTATAAAAGCTAGAGGCCTTTCATCCTGCATGAGTACGGCTCCCATTCCTATTATTAAAGCGTCACTTTAAATGACAAATGGTTTAGAAAAGTTGGGCATGGCTAGAACAGGGGTGGTACACATTGCATTTTTCAAGGTGATAAAGGCCTCATCCACTTTAGAAAACCATTTGAAAGCATTTTTCTGAAGTAATGTTGTTAGAGGAGCAAAAATTTTACCATAATTTTGGACAAATATTCTATAATATCCCGTTAGTCCAAGAAACCCACGTAGAGATTTTAAGGTTTCTGGAATAGGCCAATTTTTCACCTCCTCGATTTTGGAAGGATCTCAACCATAACTCCTTCCTTTGAGACAATATGCCCTAAGTATTCAATTTCTTGTTTTCCAAAGGAACACTTTGATATTTTTGCATAAAGTTGATTTTCCTCCAAGATTTGGAACGCTTGTCTAACATGGTCCAAATGTTCTTCCCATGTTTTGCTATAAATCAAAATGTCATCAAAGAAAACTAATATAAATTTAGGAAGAAAGGGTGAAATACCTTATTAATTAGACTTTGAAAGGTAGAAGGAGCGTTGTTCAGGCCAAATGGCATCACCAAGAATTCGTAGTTCCCTTCGTGAGTGCGAAAGGTCATCTTAGGAATATCCTTTTCATTGACTCGTATTTGGTGGTAGCATAACCATAAGTCTAACTTGGAAAAATAAGCTGCCCTATGGAGTTCATCTAATAGCTCGTCTATGACCGAAATAGGAAATTTATCTTTGATGGTCATTTTATTAAGTGCTTGAAAATCGACACATAAACGCCATGAGCCATCCTTTTTTCTAACTAAAATAATTGGAGAGGAGTAAGGGCTTTTGCTAGGTCTAATGACTCCTGCCTTAAGAAAATCTTGAACTAATTTCTCTATTTCGGTCTTTTGGAGGTATGGATAACGATAAGGTCTAATATTAGGAGGATGATGCCCTGGAAATAGTGGAATAGTGTGATCATGACTACGTTGTGGAGGTAGTCCTTTTGGTTCATTGAATATTGCCTTATGGTGTCTAAAATCTTTTGTAACTCTGGTGTCTCATCTTCTTTGTGACTATGTTGAATTGAAAATAATTGGGCGACCATTCCTTTGTTTCCTCTTCAAATAATTTTTGCCATTCTATGCGAGTTGACGATTTGGGAAGGTCCTGATTTTAGGCCTTGGATAGTATAGGTTTGGTTCTTTGCTATGAATTTCATCCATAGTTCTTAAAATTCCCATTGGACTATGCAAAAATTTCATAACCATTGTCTACCTAGTACAATGTCGCACCCACCTAGGGGTAGGACGTTTCCAAACCCCCATAGTTATTTTGATATTTTTACATTTTTATTTGCATGCAATTTTTCCGTCGTTTCCAATCATCACTTCAAAGTTATTGCAAGGGTATATAAAACAATTTGCTTGTTTAGCCACATTTGGATCGATAAAATTGTGCGTGCTACCAGAATCTAGGAGCACGGTAAGGTTTTGTTTCTTAAAATACCCTTTAACTCGCATTGTTTGAGGGGCATAAAATCTGGCAAGGGCATTGAAGGAAAAATTTGGTGCATTTTCTTCGTAACTTTCAAGTGTGTTGGATAATACCTCTACTTCAAGTTTAGGTTCCTCTTCAGTAGAATTCCATTCCTCTGTGGCATCTAGAATATATAATTTCTGTGACGCACATTTATGATTTCTATCAAATTTCTCATCGCAATGGTAGAAAAGACCCTTAGCTTGTCTTTCCTTCATTTCCTCGAAACTCAGATGCTTAATTGGTAGAGCGGGGTTAATTTTGGGGGTTGTGTAGGAGTTTTGGGTTCATCCATTTTGCATTGGTTTGGGGTTGGTATAAGTTTTTGATGGTTTCCCCCAAGTTGGTTTTGTGAACCGATTTCATGCCTTGATTTTATCCTCCGCTAATTTCGCCAAGCCGATGGTATCTAACATGTTTGTGGGGTTATACATTTGCACCTCTATTTGAATTTCTTCTTTTAATCCACTGAAAAAACATTCTTGAAAGAAGGAAGCATCTACTCTGGATGTTCGATTAGCTAGCCTTTCAAATTTTGCTTGGTATTCGCTTATCGAAGTGGTTTGGCATAATTTAGTGAGGGCCCCTGTAAAGCTTTGAAACTTGCTAGGGTCGAATCGCACTAATAGATTCTATGTAAAGGTTGACCACATCGGAGTGCCATTAGTTTTCTCGAACCATTGGTACCATTGGATGGCATCGTTTTCCAAGTGGAAGGAGGCGATATGCACTTTTTGCATTTTCGAAATTTGATTTAGTGAGAAATATTGCTCTACTCGGTAGATACAGTTTGTAGGCTCTCCTCCTTCAAATTTTGGGAAGTCTCATTTGGTCGTCCATGGTAGAATGGAATTTTGTGGACCTCCTAACATTTCTCAATTTGATAACCCGTGGTTGGGTGAATTTGCATGTGTTGTCGTCTGATTTTGACTGATGGCATCAAGTTTAACATCCATTGCAAATATTTTTTCGAAGAGTTCTCTTGTGGTCCGGGTATTCTCCTCTCTTTCCTGTTGAACTTCTTCAGTGAGCCTTTCGTGTTTCTCATGAATGGAATCTAGTGATTGTCATCCTTCAGCCATTGCGGTTGGTGTAGGTAACGATCAATATGACTTGGTACAGGTGAGCAAAAAAAATAAAAAAAATAAAAAATAATTTTAATTTTTTTTCCTTTGCGTTTCGGACATCGAAAACCTTGATGCTGTGTTGAATATTTTATATTTTTCAAAATAGCCACCAGTCACCACGTGAAAGGTCGAGCAATTAGGGTTTAAGACAAACTTAATTTGTACCTTAGGAGAAGGTTTAATTTTCTACGAGTATTTTGACACGGATCCGTGAAGTGTGAATGTTGTTTGCATCCTCGTGAATGTGGAATGGCTAAAATGTGCAGTGGGAAAAATTTTTAATGGTGAATTTGCTCCTTGATATAGCTCTGATCCAGATGGTATGAAACTAAATGGTGTGGGAAGCAGGATTGTTTTTATATTGAATCGATTTTTGATTGTAAGGTATAAAACCCACAATAGACTTAATTTATATATTTTTTCGATGATGCCTTATTATCATATGTGGATTGCATTTATATACCTAGTCTAATAGTTGTAAGAGTGAAGGGTTGTGACCCTAGAATATAATGAATAAATAATATAAGTAATTAGGACATGTTAGGAGGGTCCTAACATCAAATGAGAAGGAAAGTGGACAAAGGAAAATACTAGTGCATGCTAGGAGTAGAAATATTCCCACCCCAGAATTAACCACCTCAAGAGGAGGTGGGAGAGGGGCTAAGCTAAGAGACTTATTCTTAGCCCCGATCCCCAAAGGTGACCCTTTGCCATTGATGTCAAAGGGGGAGAGATTTAAGTAAAGATGAGAGATTTGATTTAAGAAGAGAGCATTGAGTTAGGGGGAGCAATTTCATAGGGGGATTAGGATAGAAAAAGGTTAAGAAAATTTGAAGAGATAAATGGGTTACCATCAATGACAAAGGGGTATATTGTTGGATATTTTGAGTAAATGTGTTGTCATTGATGTCAAGAGTGAGTGGTCATTGATGTCAAAAGTTAGTTTTAGTAAGAAGTGCAAGGAGAAGCAGTTCGAAAAATCAATGCAAAAGGAGACTCCGCTTCTAGTTGGCCAGATCTGGTTCTAGGTAGTCAGATATGGTCCAAATTGAAAAGAAGAGACCCAAGAAAATAATATTATTATATTTTTATAAATTAATTAATATAATTTTATTATGAATTAATTTTTTAATTAATTTAATTAAATTTAAAAAGTTACTTAAGTTAATTAAAATTTAATTTTTAATTTAATTTTAAATTAATTTATATTAATTTAAATAACCCTAAAGAGGGTTATAGGGTTAAAAAAAATTGAATTTCACATTCGATTCGAGCATCGACATTTATGGCACAAGAGGCATTGTGTATAAATATTGTCAAAGAACTTTTCCTTAGACTTCTAATGCTATCGATCGAATCCCAACACTATCATTGAAATTGTGCGCAAAAAGGTAGAAAGAGTTCTCACAATTTTCGCAAGATATCTGACGGTGAAGAAATAAATCGAAGAGAGCCCCAAAATTAGCACCAAAGGCACCGGTAGTGCATTTGAAAATGATGGAAGTGCTAAGTTCTTCAACAATCAAGGCATGCAAGTTTAAATCGTGTCTGGTTCGTTTTTGCAAGGCAAAGAAGGCACATCATTTTTGAAGGTGCCAAAAAAGGGGATAAATGGAGGCTTGCACCTTCCCTTCCCCATGGGAGTTCCTAGCCCACATGGTGGGCTAGCACCTTGGTAAGGCACTTGGCAGAGGAGTGATCACATGTTCAAAACTTGTGATGATTTTTTGCTTGTAAGGTATGCACCGTGTATTTTGTGCTAAGGTTGTTTAATTTCGGAGGTGCTTGATTTGTGATAAATAAATATTAGTTAAGGTATTTGAGGGAGATATAAGGGTTTTTAAAGATTAAATATTTATTTTATTTTTGGAATGTTTAATTTGTAAAGTTGGATTAATAAGGAATAAATAAAGTTCTTTTTATTTCTTATGTGTATTGATGAATATTGCTCTAAAGTTGGAATAATAAGGTGTATGCAAGAGATTATTTTTTTATGAATGTGTGTTGGTGAATGCTTATTTTAAAGAATGAGTAATAAGGTGTAATTTAGTTTTATTAGTTTTGTAATTGGCAAATATTTTGCGAGAGTGTTAGTGTGATATTTTATCATCTAACTATTGAAATTGGCAAAGAAGAAAATTGTGATTGAGACAGGTTTTGAAGGGCACTTCTACATAAAAAAAAAAGGTATGGGCACATATTCCTAGTGAGTGATTGTTGAATTTTATGAATGCTAAGTTGGAGTGAAAAATATTTTTTTATAAGCATTGTTGTTGAAGTTATTTATTGAGTTATCTTGAGCTAGGGTTTGCAAAGATCATGAGTATCATTGTTATGTGAAGTTGTGGAAAACCATGAATATCACTGTTATGTGAGGATCACTTGATAAGCATTGTTGTTGAAGTGATTGGTTGAGTGAGGAAATTGAACTAGTGTTTGTGCAAATAACATGAGTATCATTGTTATGTGAGGATTACTTGATAAGTATTATTGTTGAAGTGATTGGTTGAGTGAGGAACTTGAACTAGGGTTTGTGAAAGATCATGAGTATCATTGTTATGTAAAATTGTTTGATAAGCATTATTGGAAATAAGTGAGTGTCCATATGCTTGGAATAGGTTTTGTGAGCAAGGATTATTTAATTGAGTGATTGTTTGAGAAAAGTTGTGATTGAGCCTAGTCAAGTGGTTGTTTTGAAGTGATAGTTTAAGTTTTGTGAAACAAATTGTTCCATATTATAAATTGATTTGAGAAAGAGGTTGAGTGTTTATGAGTGTGAAACATATTGAGTCTCTAAAAATTCTCTATATATTTTTGTGGTAAAAAGATATATTGAAAGTGATTGAGCATTGTGGTGAATGTGAAGCATATTAAATCTTTAACAATTTTATCTATGTTTCTGTGAGTTTGGACAAGTTCTAGTGAGGACTTGCTAAGCAAATTTGAGTTAAGTATTTGAGAAGACTTGTGGACAGATTTATGTGAGCTTTTGTGGAAGCTTATAATATAGATTTGAGGATAGAGATTATTGAAAAGATTGGACAAGTTCTAGAGAGAACTTGTGGATATATTAGTGTGATATTTTGTGGAAGCTTACAAGGTATATTTGAGACAAGTCTTTGAGAAGACTTGTGAGTAGAGTTGATTGATTAATTTGTTCAAACATTGGGTTAAGGTTTGGAGTAGATCCAACATAGTTGATTTGTGATTGAGTCAAGCTTTGTGTTAAGGATTGAGGACACAGATTTGAGGATAGATTTGTACTAGACCAAAGGACTATGTTTAGTGCATATTTGAGGATAGAGATTGAGGATAGATTTGTGCTAGATTGAAGGACTATGTTTAGTACAAATTAGAGGATAGATTTTGGTGTAGATTTGAGGACAGGTTTGTGCTAGACCAGAGATAGAGATTGAGTAGATTTGTGCTAGACCAAAGGACTATGTTTAGTACATATTTGAGATAGAGTTGAGAGCAAGCTTTAGAGGTGACAAAGTATAAAGGATGACAATATCTAGTGGATAGAGATCCATTATCTAGGGCAGTGAGGATAGGTCTTCTGAGTGGGGATATGAGTATTTAGTGGATAGAGATCCATTAGCCAGTGTAGTGGAGGTAGTAGTTCTTCTACAAGATCACCAGCCAAATCTAAGGATAAAGGATTTCTCCTATACATAGAGATACACAAAATTTATTAGGGGATTGGTGTTTCCTTTGGATAGAGGTCCATAAACATTGTAATAGGGAAAGGATTTCGAAGATATTGATTGAGAAACTTTTAGTGAAATATTTTCTCTATGGAGTAGCCCACATTGGGTGAACCATGTTAAATTGGTGTCTCTATTGTGTGTGGTGATTTATGCATTGCTTTGATTATTATTTTTGATATTGCTATTGATACATTGTATAATATTGATTAGGAAAGAAAAGTAAAATGTGGTTTTATATTGTTCACCCCACCATCGTAGTATAAGCTTGTGTTATTAAAAAATGGTTGGCCTTGGGCAAGAAGAAACCAAAATTTTCTTTCCATTGCTAAAACATTACCAAAAAATTATCTCCTATGGCAAAAATGGTCAAAAAAATATTGTTGGTTGACAAAAAATTATCAAAATTGATTTTTTCTTAGCAAAAAAATTGTAATTTTTTTTTTACAAAAAATTGTGTTAATGTCATTGGCAGGATTTGAAATCGTGACCTCTGAATTACCAATGTGTTCACATGGGTTTGACTAGCTAGTCAATCTAGTGTGCTCAATGTGAAGACAAGGTCACCATATTTGTATTATTACCATTAGTGCTAGAAATACAAAAAAAGTAATTTTGAGACTTTAGTCCCACATGCATCAGGAGGATGCATGCTTCATTCTTTAAAAACACTATCTCTTCCCCTTTGGTTTGATTTCCTAAAATAAATCAAGAACCAAAATTACCTTTTGCTATCTACACCAACCAATAGGAAGCCACCACGTTAGCACCCAAGTGGACCACTGATCGCATGTCATGTCAACCACCAATTGATGCTTGCTATATCAGCATTGAATTATTATCCTTGATTCGTATATCATTCATCAGGTTTCCATATGGAAGGGTCCATGTAAGCCAATACATGATCCACATGCTCAGTCTAATCAGCCACATAGTGATTCCTTGGTCCTCGATATATGTGCAACTTATATCTCAATATGTGTGTAGTTTAGAAGTCTCATGCTTAGGCAGTGTACCTTGACATTGACTCTAGAAACATGTAAAACCCATGTCCTTATCCTTACCTCTATTGCACCCATATCTACCTAGACAAATTCCTTGAAAAATGCATCCTTGAAAAATATGCCCAACACCTCAACACTCTAATACCATATCATGAAACAACATGATTTATATTTATACTACATTAGAATATATACATGTCTTCAATGTCATCAACGAACTTGGTAGTTCACTCAACTACTCAACAACCACCCCAATAGATGCAGCTATCCGAAGAACTAATAATGTAATAATATGTTCATAGAAACTAAATGATATATCCTATGCTAATAGAGCAGGATTCTTTCCAGAGGTAGGTGGTAATGTTGACTACAGGGTAAAGAATAGGTGGATTGGCCATGGGTGATGCAGTCAGGTTGTAGGTACATGTGGTAGAGTTGTAGGGGATGGTGGCTCACTATGTCTCTCATCGATGCTTAGATAGAGAGTACATCTCTAGCTTAGAGGATGAGATAGAGAAACTTGGAGGTAGACTACCTTCACGAGTTTTGTCAAAGGTATCACATCAAAGCCGACATGCTAAGTTAGGGCAACCATCAATTATGCCATAGGTTTCTTATTTTCTAGATATGTCCCAAATATCAAAGGCTCATGGGTTTTATTAGCCTCACTAATACGGGGTCAAGTGTGGAGGTGAGACCAGCGGTGTAGGGTTAGTCCAACTTTAATAGGCATGTGCTTCTCTTTTTTGTATGTAAGGTCTGAAGACCTACTCTATTGTAGTCTATGGGTATTTTTGTATCATGATGTACCAGATTAGCTATATATGATATAACTTTTTGTGTGGCCTATCATGTGTTTATTTATGTTTTATTACATGTATGGATGCACTTGTGGATGTAGTTATGGATGCAATACCTAATGTTATAGATGTATTTTGAGATTTATTTGTATGATGTTGAATTTATGTAATTCATGTTATTGTTTTGAAAAATCCATTATGTATGCATAGACTTAGGCATGTTTGAGATGTACTAATGATATATGTTGTGGCTAATATGAAATGTGAATGTATATTTTAAATAATAAAATATAATGAATGAACCTATATGCACTAAAACACTAATTGCAAGCACCACATAATGCATAAACATCATTGATCCAAATGTTAATATTTTCATCAGGTCATGCATTTAATTGTGATTAAAATATGATATGAAAAATGTGAATGATTGATGGAAAACAATAAAATGTTTATAGGGAACAACAAAGTTTTCATGAGACTCAAACACCCTAGTTGACCAGTCAAAGATGTATACTGATCACTCATGATTCTAAAAAGGTATAAGTCTACTAAGAAGACCAAGATATTCAATATCCCTATGTGTGCATGTAATATTAATTATGATGATGCATAATACTACCCCATTGCCAGGTAGCCTCTTAGAGCCCATTGTTGTAATGAATATCACCCCATGGTCATAATTAGCCTAATTTTAGATGTAGCTAGACTAGACTACTAGGTAATACAAGCCACCCAAATCTAGCTCATCCACAATCTGATATTGATCTATACAAAAGAAGGTCTCTAATGTGATAGACATAGCACCTTGTGTAAGACTACCCTATTGTCAAGTGAGTTCTTAGATCCCAGTGCTATAATGGAGATCATTCCATGGATTTCAAATAACTGAGGATTACAAGGATTCCAACTCATTATCCTCTTCTTTTATTTTTATTTTTTTATTTTTCTTGGGAAACCTGCTTATTTTTTATGAGGAGCAAGGGTGTTAATTTTAATGGTTAAAACCACTATTGGGATATTTGCTTGTTTTGTGGAAGAGAAAGGAATTTTTTTTCTTTGGGTAGGGATGAGCTTGTCCTTTTTTCAATTTGTAGCATTCAAGACCATGCACATAATAGGATGAGCAAGGGATTTTTTTTTCTTAAGAGGCATGGACTACGTTGTAGTGTTATCCTCCTTTGTTCAAATTAAGATTTTAATGTGCAAATATGTGTTTGGAATTTTGAGATATGCAAAGTAGTATCAAATTAAGAACCTACCTTCACAAATATAGATAGCTTGCTACAAAATCTAAAAGGTAACTAGGAATGGCTGAATGATTGAAAACCCTAGTGAACACCTTATAACAACTTATTGGTTGTGTTGAAAAACATAGTCACCCAAAGGGTAGGTGGATTGTAATGATATGTTGTGATGTGGGGGTTTTTCCTATCATCCTTCAAAAACTAAGAGGTGTTTGTAAAATAGTTAGTGGTCATACAAACATCATTTATGATGGTCATCCAATGTCTACCCTATCTTACGAGGACCCCTTAATAAGAAAAAGCTAATAAGAAAAAGTGTAAATAATGATGATGAAAAAGGTTGATTAAGAAAGATGACAACTATACAAGTGTGGTGCCAAACCTTAGCATGCAAGAAAAAAACTAGTCCTAATGCTAATATAATGAAATAACATGCCTAATGCAATCGAGCAACTAATGCAACGATATGAATTGAATGGTGAAATGCAATGCAATGTTTTTGTATTTTTGATGATTTTATATTGCTTTTGTGATTTTTATTTATTATTTATATGCATTGTGTATCATGCATAAAATACCCACAGGTGGATAATGTTGAAAGCTTCAAGTTTCTCAACACCCTAAAGAGAAGCAAGATAATATATCCCTAGCACTATATTCTATGTGATGATAAATTGGCCTAACCAGTTTATCACAAATTTATCTCATAAGCAGGGTGGCAAGTTGGAGTTCTACTAATTTTATTTAAGCACAAGATCCCCAAATTTGAAGTTCCTAAGATGTACTTTCATATCATAATATCTCGTAAGGTGATCTTGATAAACGTAGAGGTGCTCAAAAGCATTTATGTGTCATTCATAAAAATATATCAACTGGTCAAGGTAATCTTATCACATAGTATCATCATCAATGAACTCTTGTAGTGATATGCGCAACAAAGTAATTTCAAATTGCAAGGGTATAATGGCCTCAAAACCATACACTAACAAAAAAGGAGTTGCCTTAGTTGGTATCCAAATGCTAGTTTTGTAAGCCCATAATGCAAGAGATAGTTGAAGATGCCAATATTTATGGTTATCTTTGATCATATTTTTTAGAATGGCAATCACTTTTTTGTTTGACACCTCTTCTTACCCATTAGATCATGGATAATAGAGAATAGAAAAGTTGTACTGAATGTTATATTTAGCAGTTAAATCTCACACATATTTGTTCTTAAATGGTGAACCATTATTCAATATGATCAATGGATGAAATACCAATCAACATATGATATTATGAAGTATGAACTCCGTAATGTGGGGTCCAGTTGTAGTGGTAATATGGATAGCTTACACCCACTTGGTGAAATATTTTATGGTCATTAAGATAAACGTGTGATGACCTGATGACAGAGGTGATATTATCCCAATTAAATAAAAGCCCCATTACAAAAAATGCTATACCAAAGGTATCAGTTGTAAGGCCTGAGAAGGTATGTATAAAATATTAACATGATGCTAACATTTCACACACTTATTAATGTAAGTGCAATAGTATTTCTCCATGGTAGGCCAATAATAGTCCATTTGAAATTTGCACTTAGTGATAGCCATGCCACTGAGATGACCACTGCAAGAACCATCATGAGCTTGCAAAATTACCCAAGCAGATACTTGGGGCTCTAAATAACATAGGAGAAGACCATCATAGCTTCAATGATACAATATGTATCCTAAAAAGACATATTTTGTTGCTTTTTATTTGAATATTCATATTGCGACATGCGATAATCTCGAAGGAATATTACCAAGTTTGAGGAAATATTTTAATTGGTTGAGCCAATCTTGATATTGTTTGGTCTCAACTGAATGAAATGCTTGTTCCTTTTGATATTCATCCTGCACGAATACAAATCGGGAGAGAACCTTAATACAGATCATTGTGTTGTTAGAAAAAATATTGTTTAGGACCAAAGGCCCCCAAGAAGTATGTTTTAAAAAGTCATGTATTTAAGAGAATTAGTCTTGGTATGACTCAATCTAAATCATGTGGACAAATTCCTCATATTTTGAATATTCAAGCAAAATCATTGATTGCAAAAGCATTTTACATTGAATGTTTGTGATATCATCTAAAGGGTTCTATAGAATTAGGGATCCCAAGGAAGTTATGGTATTCATAAAATAATTAGATGAACAAGGGATTGCCTAGATGTTGTACCATTTCAATTTATCTAGTAGCTTATCCACAAGGGCTTTGTATGATTGTAGGATTACAAACTTGCATTGGTAGATTTTATTTACTTGGTAACTTTGAGCAAGGAATCACCAAAGATATTGAATTTTTTTATTTTTATGGTGATAGCTGCTTGAAGGCCCAACAAGAGGGCCTCATATTTAGCATTATTGTTGGTGCATGAGAAATCAATTTTAAATGAAAAGGGTAAAGGAGACCCTTACGATGTGAAAAAACATGATTCCTACACCACCCCCTTGCTCACACTTGGAACCATAGAAGAACATAGTCATATCAGCTTTGTTTTTTGGTTCTTTAGGTTCTATTGAGTATGATAATATAAAAATTGTATTATCAGGTAACTTGACTATAAGAGGTTGGTTGTCCTGGAGAGGATCCTATTATAGTTTATTAATAATTACTTTATATTTAATGGATTTTTGTCTTATGAATTCAAGGAAAAATTATATCAAAATAATGATACACTTTGCAGTATGTGTATTATGGTACATTTAATTCATCATGTACCGTAAAGCATTTTATTTAGACACAACATATATATTTTTATTTAACATATAATGGTACAACTTCTTGGTGGTGAATACCGCTACTAAGAAAATATTCTCAATATATGCATACTTAAGTTCATATCTAACCAGGGTGTGACTAATGTAATATATAATTTATTCCTTATTTACCTTGTTATTTTGGGTCAACATGATCACTAAGGTAAAATTGATAGTTGACATATAATAGAAATGACACACCTGGTTGTGGTGAAGCTAAAACTGGTAGAGACACTAGGTATTGTTTGATATCATCAAAGGCCTTTTGACATTCTTCATCCTATTTTAATGGGATCCCCTTTTGTAATAGATGATTCATTGGTCAAAATTTATCCAAAATTTTCTCTATGAAGCATTCAATATATGCAATATTCTCTTGTAATCTGCAAAGTTGCTTAAGGTTTACAAGGGGGTGCATCTGGACTATTGCTTTGACTTTGGTGGGATCAACTTTGATTACTTGCTTTGAGACTATGAAACCTAAAAGTTTCATAGATTTGACTTTGAAAACAGACTTTTTAGGATTAAGTCTAATGTATGCTCAATTAAGCGATGAAAGACCTTCCTTAGAACATCGACGTGCTCATGATGCAATAGAAATTTTTCCAGTAAATCATCTATGTAATCCTCTAGGATTTTATGCATATAGTCATGAAATATGTATGTCATGACCCACTGATATGTTGCACTAGCATTTTTGAGGTCAAATAGTATGAATTTGTAACAAAAAATCCCCAAAGACATGGTAAAGGTTGTCTTGGGTTGATCTTCGGTATTAAACCAGATTTGATTATAGCATGAGAAACCATCCTTGAGGGATAGAATTTTATAACTTGTAGTTGCATCTACTAGAGCATCAATTTTTAGGAGGGAAAATTCATCCTTAGGAGTCACCTTGTTAAGATATTTAAAATATGTACATATGCAAATCCTCCCATTGTGTTTTCATATGGGTACCATGTTGGAAATCCAATAAGGATAATCTATACATTGAATGAACCCTCATCCAATTCATATTTAACCATTAAGGCTATTATTTTATGCATTTTGTATAGCTTTTACTTGAGTGGTTTGATTTTTAGATCAAGCATGAGGTTGTGCATGACCAAATTTGAGTCAAGACCCGACATGTCTTTATAGGTCTAAGAAAAGAGTATCCACTTCTCTTTGATGAGAGCTATAATATCCACTTGTTCTTATGCAGATAAACTATATCCCAACTTGAAATTATAAGGAAATTTGGGGTTAGTTTCAATATTCATATTAATTTTTTCTTCATATGACATGTGAGATCCCTCCTCAAGTTTATGAGATGTAGTTATCAAATAGATGTTCTGATTTGGATTCAAAGAATCGATCATGTAATTAGGTTCGATCTCAATTTGAAAAACATATCTATATGGACCTTGGGAGAAATAAAATGGTTGTAATATTTTTATTGCAAGGGAATATTTCTAATGGTGATAGTAGAAATATGGTGTGATAAAAATCACTGGCCTCATGGTTGAGGTGCAAAGGTTTTAAAGGATCACTCAAATTGTGGAGCGGTGTGGTCAAATAAATGGAAACCATATTGATGGATGTCGAATGGATTCCATTCATGGGTGGGAAGATCATATCAAATATGGATGGCCTCAAGTACATCAGAGGTGGTTGAGGTGGGGGTGGAATGACTAGATGAGACCTAGGTGGAATAGGTATGACTAGATATTTTAGTGGTAGTAGCTACCGCCAGATGGGATGATGCATAGGAAACACCCTAAGATAAAATTCATCTATGTCCATTATGGGATCGATGGGGAAGAGTCTTCTTTCTCGAAGCTAAATGAATCTATAGACATCACCTCCCTTCCTCAATTTATTCGTTAATGATGGTATTTTTAAAATGGCCAATTCATTTTGAAAATTAATGGTGGGAAAAGGGAGTTACGTTTTCCAGAATATTCTATGGAAGTTATTAAAGTGGGAATAGAAATTTACTGAAGGCAGTCCGATATGATAGATCATGTCTCTAGCTTGTAGATTTATGGTCATTTTTATTTGTAATAAAATCAGCCCTCGTGGTCGTAAGTTATATTTACTTGTTCTATAGCCCCTCATCAAGTATTTTTATTGAATATTTTTACCAAGTATTATTATTGATTACTGTTATTTGAAATTGGTTGCATTTGTGTATTGTGGGAGTGTTGGGTGGAGTACCCCTTCACTAGAAGGTCACCTTTATTCTTCAATTAAATTTGTTAAATTGATCCAAACTAAACCTCTATTCATTATTTGTATATAATTTCTATATCATTTTTACCCAACTTTATATCTCATCCTTTGTATACAAGTTTTCTTCAACTACTTTTGCTATTAATTGAATAATTTAAAATACCTTTCAATTTGTAAATCAATTTAAATTGATAAGAATAAATATCATTATTTTATAATCATTAACTTTTGCATAAAAAAAAATGAACACTATGTGAGAACTTCTTAGTTGAATAACTTATACACTATTTGAATACACACTAATATATTTTTGTAAGACATAAACCTATAAATAACAAGCTTATAATTGTGAGATTTTCAAATAGAAAAATAAAAATATATGACTAGTCTATAGCATAAGAAATTAGTTACATAAATTTTCATCAGGTAACCACAAAATATGTAGTTATATAAAACATGTACTAATCCTTACTAGTTTAAAAGCACCTTTACATCTTATTACAATTAATGAATATAATAGAAAATTTGAGTTGATAGGTTATGAGGTCATGTTATTTTTGTAGACAACAATATACCTTTAACAAAGAGAATTATCAAAAAGTACTAAATGTATCATGATGTAAATTTTTATTGAACATATATTTATTTTATAGCATGAATTAAATTCATTTCAAAAAGTATTTTAAAATTTAGATATTTTATTTCACTACAAGATACAAAAATGATTAAAATTACAACATATATTAAAAAATATGGAAAATAGATTACTATAAAGAAAAAATATTCAATTTACAACATATATTAAAATCATTAAAATAATCATTTTAATATTTATATTCATTTTTTTGCACATATTAAGTGCCAATCATGAGTAGGTGCAACCAAAAATGAGTACAAGCTAGGAGTAATGTAGCTAAATGCAATTGTGAGTGTGAGCTGAGAGTGAGCATAGTCAAAAGTAAGTACAATCATAATTGAGTGTAACCTTAAGTGAGTGTGAGTGTAAGCGTGAACCAAGAATGAGTGCAATTGAAAGTTAGTGCGAGCACGAGCTAGGAGTTATTGTAGCTAAAAGTGATTGCAACTAAAAGTGAGTTAAAATGTAAGCTAGGAGTGAATGCAATTAGAAGTGCTTGTAAGCCAAAATTGAGTGCAACTTAAAGTGAGTCAAGTTGAGAGTGACTGTAGCCAAATGTGAGTGCAGTCAAAAGCAAGTATGATTGCAAGCATCAAGTAGGAGTGAGTGCACCTAAAAGGAAAGTGAGTATGATCGAATAGTGAGTGTAGCTAGAATTGAGTGTGGCCAAAAGCAAATGCAAGCATGAGTCAAGATTGAGTGCAACTAGGGTTGAGTGCAACTATAAGTAAGTTTGAATTTGAGATATAATTGAGTGCAACTAGAAGTGAGTGTAGCCAAAAGTGAGTGCAACTAGAAGAGAGTGTGAGTGCAAGTATGAATCAAGAAGTGTAGCTGGAAGAAATTACAAGCATGAGTCAAGATTAAGGAAGAAGTGTGAGCAAGAAGTAGGAAGTAGAAAGCAAAGTATGATCAAGGAACAAGTGCCACTTATTGTTCAAGATCTAAGGATAATTTAAAGGATTCAGTTGAATAAAATCTAGGTAACATGGAAAGAATGTCATTTTTGAAAGTCCTTACTGAAAGTAAGAATGACCTAGTTGGAAGTATGGAAGTCATAGCTAGCAATAAGAGGAAGAATGAAACTATAGAAAATCATGTCTAGGTAGCAAATACTACACTAGAAATGATTATCAAGGATGATATGATTGAGCATGATATAGTGGTTCTTAAAACCAAAGTGTTAATATGTAAGTTCCATGGATACTAGCCAAGTTTTTTTAGATTCAAAATTGGATCAAGTTGAAATGTGGATTGAATTCAAATTACTCCATGAAGATATTCAAGGAAAGGAATATGGGAAGGTAAATTTTAAAGCAAATTATGTGAAGGAGGTCAAGCTTAATCCAAGTAAATCACTTTTATTTTTCTCAAGTAGTATAAAATTTTCTCCTTACAATAAAAATGAAAGTAGTATAGAGTGTATTCCTTGCACTTTAAGGTTTCAAGAATAATACAATAATGAAAATATTATGGAGGATATCCAAGGAAATCTAGGGTTTTCATGATAACATAATAGAGTAATGACTACAGGGGAACATCTATGCAGTTTAGAGTTTTTAGAGAAACATAAATAAGAAAAAGTTAATGAGGCTATTCATGGCATTTTCGATTCTTTATGGAAACATAGATATTTAGAAGACAAGTTTCATTGTGAACAATATAAAGAATAAAAAATATAGAAGATATTAATGAAGATGAGAGTGTTGGTAGGAATGAAATAAGGATAGGAAGGCCTTATAACCAAGAATAAAGAGACAAAAAAACTAAATAGGATAATTATCTATGAAGCCAAATAAAATTGTTACAAGTGTTAACAAGAAGTGGGGCTAAGCCCAATAATAAAAATAAAAAGTGTTGACAATGAAAATGATATCGTGGAATATTAGGGGTATGAATAAAACCCCTAAAAAAAGAGTTATTAAGCAACTAATAGTTTATATATATATATATATATATATATATATATATATATGGAAAAAGAAGGGATTTTGAAAGGATCCTCAAACATTATTACAAGCAAGCTAAATCAACAAAAAGAATAAAGAAAAAATAAAACCAGAAAACAAGCCATCTAAAAAAGAGAGTTAAGCCCAAAGAATTTTCCCAACACTTATAGATATAGAGCAACCAAAAAACCTGTAGAAGGGATCAAAAACCCTGAAGCCCACAAGAAAGTATAAGGTATTTGATCCTCATAATTAATCATTTTTTACTATATATTGATTCCCCATCAAAGAGACTTATTTAGCATAAGTAGAAGCCAACTCAATCGATCTAGTTATAGAATCAAGAATATCATTAGTAACTTTTCCTACCTACTTAGGTGTCTTTAGTGGGTCCTAGTTCTTCCATGTAGAGTTGTAATTATCAGCTGAATAGGGTAGAAGAAAATAATAGGCCAAGGCATCCATACCCATTAGGATTGTACATAATTTTACACCTCCCAAAAGCGCATCTAGAGAACTTGTGAAGGGGCACCCATAATCCAGAGACACCTTTACTAAGAGCTACCTCATACCAAGGTATAAAAAACCACAAATATCATTCATGATAGAGGAAGACTCCAAGATAAACTTAAGAATAATGAGAATAGAATAAAAATCATTGGGTTTGACATCCTTGGGCAATGATAACCACTTCCAAAAATAAGAGAAAATTAGGGTGGCATGAACAAGAGGTAATAGTCAATTTAAGATAAGAGTTTGAAAGAACCATAAACAAAGGTAGTTCAAACAAATCTACCAGGAGAACAAATACTAGGATTAAATAACTTCAATACTCAAAGTAGAATCTCTTCTATCCAATTGAATCAAATCCTAGGGAAATGAATTCCTCCAAATGGCCAACTTTTCTTGATAAATTCCAATATTGAAAAGAAAATTGGTATCCCTATTCCCTTCCCTAAAGAAATGTCTACACTAAACACTTTCAAGGAAGTTAAGAATTATTCTAGATTCATCCATCGTGTTGATAATGTTCTAACTAGTGGGATTGGTTCATTTTAAGGTGTTAATTATGTTTAAGGAATCCCCCTCTATGATGATCTTCTTCAAACCTAGGGATTCAAGAATGGTCATACCTTGAAATAGGGACTTGGCCTCAATAAAATGGTTAGATTGGACACCAATATTATCAACATAAGCTATGATGCTTTCACCTTTACTATTTTTAATTATACCACCAAATATTACCCCCAATATATCTTTTCAAGGCTTCATCAAATTTTAGTTTTACCCATCCCATGGGTGGTAGGGCCCATTTAGTTTACATTATGCTTTGATTATCCTGGTTAGCTCCATGGTCTATTCATCATATTAAGAAGAACCAAACAAATTTTTAAATAACTTAAGAGAAAATTAAGGACCACAAGAGAAAAGGAGCAGTTCAAGAAGAGGTGGTGGGTAGTTTCTTCATGCTAACCATGGAGGTAGCATCGGTTGGGGAGGGTCAATCCTATTTTTCTCAAATTTTCAAATGTAAGGATTTTATCATGAAGAACCAACCAATAGAAAAAGTTAACCTCTGGGATTAGATATTTATTCTAATTTTTCTTACTAGGTAGCCACACAAAGTTCTCCTCATATTTCACAAAAATATTACATTTTTTCCTATGCATGCCATATTAGGGAGTCTTCATAGTTGACCTATTTTATAATTTGATTTCTCAATTTAAGTAACATGAGGTTTCAACTATATTATCCCCCCTAAGCCACTTGAAAAGTGTTAAGATCCTTCAATTTCATTTTGTCTCCCACTTTTCAATATAATTAGAAACTCTATTCCCCCATCTATAAGCAAGCCTAGGTCCTAAAAGGGTGAAGGTGGGATTATCCAATAATAGAGAGTATTCAATCCATGGATATTCATAGAAAATAATATTTTTCCCATTACTAAGGCTCCATTTAATCATTTTTTTAGAAGATTTTTGGCTTTTGCTAAGCTTTTCTAGAGGGCTAAGAGATAAGCTAGAAACTACTCAAATAAGATTTTTTTTTCCCCTTGATTAAGTACTCAACTTTTAGAATTTATGACCAACCATTATTCTCATGCTTAATCAAGTTTCAACATTGTTTAGCTAGACAAGTTTTGTTCATCTAAGATAGTTTCCTCATTGCTAAACCCCCAACATATTTTCTAGTGCACATTTGCTCATAAAAGACTAGATAAAACCTATTTTTCTTCTTCAAGCTAGACCATAAGAAGGATATTTGGAAGTGTTCCAGTTTCTCCCTAATTTTGGAAGGGTATCTAAAAAGGAAAAGAAGGTAGATCAGAAGACTTTGAAAAGAGGGCTTGACTAATTAGGCTTTTCTAGCCTAGTTGAGAAGAGATCCTTTCCATTCCACCAATTTTATTTGGATTCTTTCAAGGATAGGATTCCACACCACTTCCTCACATCAAATTTTGAAAAGAGGTAAGCCTAAGTAGGTGGACATGAAATCCATAATAACACAATCAGAATTTTAGCCATGGCTCTTTGTCTAGCCAATAGGGTATTAAGAAAACAAGTTTACTCTTCACAAAGTTGATTAATTTACACACAAAAAACTTATAGCAAATAATAATTTCCTTGATTACTTTGGCTTGGGGTATGGAAAATATAATCGAGAGGAGTGTATCATTAAAAAACTGTTGACGTGAGATGGACTCTAAGGTGTTGGCTAGTTTGATCCCTTATATGCAGGTAGATAATTTAATAGAACTCCCTAGGGCCTCCACAAGGATAATGAAGAGAGGGAGATAGGGGATCCCATTATTTTATGCCTTTAACACTCTTGAAAAACCCAAAATATTCCCCATTGATAATAATAGAGAAGAAGGGGGTAGAGAAGCATTGCTCAATGAAAAAAATGCAACTACAATGGAACCCAAAATGGATCATAAATTTTTCCAAAAAGGACTAGGAGACTCTATCATAGGCATTACTAACATCAAACTTGAGGAACATACCGAAGTTTCCACTATTTTCAATATAAAGTCATAGTTTATGAATTTTAATGAATCCATCAAGGATTTTCCCCCTGGCACAAAACCACCTTGATTTCAGTCAATAATAGAGGGGATAATAGCTTTCATTCTATTATCAAAAAATTTGGATAAATTTTTATATATAGTATTACAGAGGTTGATGGGTTTGAAATATTTGAGATCATTTTCTCCAATAATATTTAGGATGAGGACCAAAAAAGTAGAATTAATGTCCCTTAGAATAAAATGAGAGTGTTGGACCTCAATAATAGCTTCAACCACTTCCATTTCAATAACATGCCAAAAATTTTAGAAAAGAATTACGATAAAACGATCTGGACCTAGTGCTATCTCTCTTGTCATATAGAAAACAACAGTCCTAATTTCCTCCTCTTGAAAGGGGCTAATTAGCCAAGAGTTCATCTCATTTGCAATGATCTTGGGGATGCTGGCCAAAAATCTTGTTTTAGCCTACAAATGTCTTTTAGGGCTTGTACCCAACACATTCATCATTAATATCTCTCTGATCAACCAAAATGGAACCATATTCCTTTATAACCTCTTTGATTTTATTAACACTTTTGTGTTTAAGAGTTGTTATATGAAACAATTTTGTATTTTTATCCCTATCTTTCAACCAGATTGCTCTAGACCTATGCCTCCAAAATACCTCTTCTTTACCAAGAATATTACAGAACTCTACCAACACAATTTTTTTACTTTCTCTAAGGTATTACTATCTTGAATATGACTCCAACAAGACCTTAATATTTTTAAGTTGACTCTTCAAATCCTCTTTATGTTGAAAAAGGTGGAAAAAAATAACTTTATTTCATATTTTCAAAAAAAAATTCACAAAGAGAAGTTTCTGGTAATTTAGGCTAAGAGTATACCAAAAACTCTTTTGTCCTGACAATTGCTAATGTTATCCTCTAAATATCTATGATGAATCCAAATAGATTCAAACCTAAAGAGTCTGTTGACCCCTTTGACCTCAAGGAGGACTTCCAACACAAGGGGGTTATGATTTGACCTAATCTTGGGAAGTTATTTGAGAGAAGTGTTCCCCAATAGTCCCAACCCATCCTAAAAAATAAAAAAAATGTCTAGTATTATTTGAATAGATTGACTACCAGGTCTCATATTACTTCGTATATATTTACTGCCTCTCAGGTCTATATCCATCAACTAAAATTAATTAAAAAAGTTGGCAAATCCTCCATACCTTTAGAGAACCCCTAAACACCTCCTTTTTTTATCTAAGGGATAGAGATGGGAGTTAAAGTCCCTTGCTAGCATCCAACATTCATTTAGAAATGTACCTCTCATTTGACCCAAAATTAAACATAAGGCTTTTCTTTCAGAAACATAATTAGAAGTATAAATATTGGACAAAATCCATCTCTTTTTAGATTGCTTGAAAGAAAATAAGGTACTGATTATTCTATTAGAGGAAAATATGAGAAATACATCAACTCTTGAAGGATCCCAGAGGTAGAAAAAACCTCCAATAGTACCCTGAGCATGACTTACAATGAAATTTTCATCCTTCAAGATAAAGTTCTTAACTCTAAAAATATTATTTCCATCTAGTTTAGTTTATTGCAGAAATAAAATTTGAGGGGATAAATCCTTTCTCATGGAAAAGAGAAGTCTTTGCTTTGATTGGTTATTGAGGCCTCTCATGTTCCAAGAGAGTATTCTCATCTAAAGTTCTTAGGGATTATATTTCTTTCCTCCTTATCCATTGGAAGGTAATTAATAGGTTGTTATAGTCCTGCGTTTATTTTAATACAAGAAATAAAATTAAGTAGTGACAAATATAAGGATGCTTTTAAGAATTTTTGGAATATGGGTGATTGTTGAGCAGTTTCTTCTATAGAAGCTTCAAGTGGTATTGCAAAAATATGGGACAAATGCAAATGGGATGGGTAACTATTAGAAAATAAAAAATGATTAGGTTGCTATATTATTTTGCAAGAAAGAGGAAAACATCAAAATTAGGGTTATAAATATATATGCTCCAACTATAGTTACTCCTTGTAAAATATGTTGGAAGGACCTTAGCACATTTTTATAAAACACAATAATGATTAATTGTGATCTATGGATTCTCTGAGGTGATTTTAACATTGTTCTATCTCCTTGAATAAAAAAGGGTGGTATTTTAATATGGTCTAAAAAAATGATTTTTTTTGCTTCATTTGCCAATTCAAATTACCTTTGGGATGCTAATCCCTCGAGCTTTCAATAAACATAAGATAATAGATGAACTGGGTAAAATCATATAGTAGAAATATTGGATAGATTTTTGTTATCTAATAAATAGTTACAAATAAAGTATACAATCTCTTTAAATATTTTATTGTGAGCAAGATCAGATCACAAACCCATTCTTTTGACTTGTGAGTTATCTAATAATATTCATCCCAATCCATTTTTATTCTAGGCTATATGGCTCCAAGATCTTCATTTTTCTAGATGGCCAAGTTATGGTGCGATGAATCAAAATTTGAAGAATCATGTATGTATAGGATTATTCAAAAGTTAAAACATTAATGGAGGAAATGAAGATTTGGAATGACAAATATTTTGGTAACATTTTTAAAGAAAAAAAAAATTGAATCCAAGCTCAAACATTTACAAGATATAGTAGAAATTAATGGAATGGATTAGGATTCTTATGTGAAAGAAAAATAATTACTTTATAATTATCATAATGCATTGAAAAGGGATTCATATTGGTTCCAAAAATCTATAGATAAATGACTCAACGAAGGATATAGAAATATATATAAAAAAATCATTTTATAGTAAAAATGATTTTTATTTTTGTCACATCAAAAATATTTTAACTCCATATGGAAGAATGTTAGGATCCTACTATAAAATAAACTCAAATAAAAACACTCTCACACAATTGCTTGGAAACATAAATGTCATATTAATATTCAGAACAAAATACACATTATAACAAAAATTTGCATAAAGGAACAATCTCACAATAAGATAGAATCGCAGGCCTCTTCGAGGGGGCAACCTCCTTCAACACTTCATTAATTTGTAAAAATATGAATACATTGGTGTCTTCTCGGGTATTTAAAGAGTTCTCTTCCATGGTTTTCTTACATGCAAAATGCCACCTGGATTACATGCATAATGCCACCCAAATTACATTCATAGTGCCACTCGAATTACATGCACAAGGCCACCTTACATAACCTATCTACCATGTGTTATAAGCTAAAACTTAGAACATTAAAAAATATTAATCATGGGTACTACCCACATTATTTAGGAATTATTACATCATGGAAGTTATTACATTAAGGGTTAGGATGGGATCCTAACATGTCCTTCCCCTTGAAGAAGCTTTGTCCTCAGATGAAATGAGGAAACTGTTGCTGGAGTTGGTGGAGAGATTCCCATGTAGCATCTTCAGGTTGAAGACCATGCCACTGAATCAGGGTCTCTGTAATTATACAATTGCGAAGAGTGTGAGTCCAACGATCCAAAAACTACTCAGGTTCAATTAATATGGAGCCTTCTTCATCCAATTCAGGAAGTGTGGATTGAACCTGTACCTGTGTTCCCACAACTTCTTGAGAGCAAAAACATGAAAAATAGGATGAAGCTTGGAAGTAAGTGGGAGTGCCAATTTGTAAGCTATGGGGCTAATCCTTTGTAGAACCTGGTAAGGACCATAGAATTTTATAGCAAGGTTCTAGCATCTACGAAGTTGTAGGGATGATTGTTTGTATGGCTATAAGCAAAGGAAGACCATATAACCTACATAAAAACTACACTTAGAACAATGTTGATCAGCTTGATGGCGCATCTAATTTTGGGCCATATTCAAATTTTGCTTAATTTGGTGAAGGACCTCGGTGTGTTGACTCAGAGTGTTGTCGACGACCTGGACCTTGGAGCTGCTAGGAATGTAAGAGGAAGGCGTAGGTGGAAGGCACCCGTAGACTACTTCAAATGGTGTGAGTTTGGTTGTAGTATGATAGGAAGTGTTGTACCACCATTCGACCAAGGATAGCCATTTGGCCCATTGAGTGGGATGATATGAGACAAAGCAGCGAAGGTAGGTTTCCAAGCATTTATTAATAACTTCTGTTTGACCATCCGTTTGCGGATGGTAGCCTGAACTCATTTTGAGCTGAGTCCCCTGCAACTTAAACAATTCTTGCCAAAAATGACTAGTGAAGGTGGGATCACGATCAAATACAATGGAGGTGGGCATGCCATGAAGGCGAAATATGGAATCAAGAAAAATTTGTACAACAATGGACGTTGTATAAGGATGGGCAAGGGCACAAAAATGAGCATACTTTGAAATGCGGTCCACTACCATGAAAATAACTGACTTGCCTCCAGATTTAAGGAGCCCTTATATAAAGTCCATGGAAATGTTAGTCCAAACCTGATACATGATAGGCAATGGCTGAAGAGTTCCTGGAGAGTGCACTATTTCACCTTTCATCCTTTGACATGTGTCACAGGAAGCAACAAAAGAGCAGATGTCATGTTTCATACCTTTCCAAAAGAAGGTGCACTTGAGTCGCTCATATGTTTTAAGGAACCCTGAATGGCCTGCAGAGGGAGTGGCATGCAATTCCTTCATGAGGAGCTCTCGAAGTGGGGACTTATGAGGTAGAAATAGGCGTTGATGGTAGTGCAAATCATGGCCATTCCAATTATACCCTGGTGTAGAATCTAGATCATCCATTAGTGAGGCTATCAAAGCTTGCAAATCTACATCCTAACGTGCTTCTTGACGCAAGGAATCAATCCATTGGGGAAGTGGTGCTGAGATGGTATACAACATACTTACGATCTCAATTTGGCAAGAAAGAGTATCAGCCACAATATTCTCCTTTCCATTTTTGTAAGTGTTATCATAATCATAGCCCATGAGTTTAGACACCCACTTTTGTTGGTTAGGCATGGAAAATATTTGTTCCAAAAAATATTTGAGACTTTGATGGTCGGTTTTTATGGAGAAGTGATGCCCAATGAGGTAAGGTCGCCAATGTGTGACTGCATGCAATATGGCTAACATTTCCTTAGCATATGTGGATTTCCCCATATTACGATTAGAGAGTGCCTTACTAGTAAAAGCCACAGGTCATCCTTCTTGCATCAATACTGCCCCAATACCATGACCAGAAGCATCACTTTCAATGAAAAATGGTTTAGAGAAATCTTGCATGACTAATATGGGAGTGGTGGTCATAACATGCTTGATTTCAATGAAGACTTGCTCAGCAGGCCCTGTCCAAGTGAAGGAATATTTTTTCAACATGGAGGTGAGGGGGGCAGCTATCTTCCCATAATTGCAAACAAATTTGTGATAATAGCTTGTAAGACCTAAAAATTGTTGAAGTCCCTTGATGGTGCGAGGTTTCGGCCACTCTTGAACTGCTTGAATATTCTTAGGGTCAACCTTGATGCCATCTTGTGAGACAATGTGTCCCAGATACTCTACTTCAATCAGACCAAAGGAACACTTGGACCTTTTGGAAAAAAGGTGATGGGTGACCAACAACTATAAATTTTGATCCACATGATTGAGGTGCTCTTCCCATGTGCGGCTATAAATCAAGATGTCATCGAAGAACACAAGGATGAACTTCCATAGAAAGAGCCGAAAGATGTTATTCATAAGACTTTGGAATGTAAAAGGAGAATTTGTGAGACCAAATGACATTACCAAGAATTCATAATGACCTTCATGAGTGCAAAAGGTAGTTTTGGGGATGTCCTCATCCTTGATCCGGATCTGATGGTACCCAGAGCAGAGATCAATCTTGGTGAAATACATGGTCCCGTATAGTTTATCGAGTAATTCATCAACCAATGGAATAGGAAATTTATCCTTGACCATAGTCTTGTTGATTTCCTGGTAGTCAATACATAGGTGCCATGAGCCATATTTCTTGGGAACAAGTAGGATAGGTGAGGAGTAGGGTCTAGTACTAGGCCGGATGACACCAGCCTTGAGTAATTTTTGTACCAATTTTTCCATTTCTAATTTCATGGCATGAGGGTACCTATATGGCCTGATATTTTATGGTGCACTATCTAGGAGAAATGGGATAGCATGGTCGTGAGAGTGACGTTATGGTAGTGTAGTTGGTTCTCCAAAGACAACATCATGTTTATGTAGAACTAGTTTTCGGTTTGATGGAATTTCAACCATTAATGAAGTGGTTGGTTGGATGGAGAAGATTTGTGCAATGACCCCACATTTTTATTTCTTTAGCACTTTTTCCATACGATTGGAACTAATGAGGTGAGGTGTTCCTACAAGGGAGCCCTTGAGTAAGTGTGTTTGTCCATTTTGGGATAATTGCATCAAGAGTTCTGCAAAGTTCCAACTGATAGTGCCCAACGTACTCAACCATTGAAATCCCAAAACCATATCACATCCTCCCAACTAGAGGGTAAACATGTTCTGCTTGAGTTCATAGTCCCCTATCCTAATCTTGACATTGTAGTATTTTCCTTTACAAGGTAATGTTCTCCCATTGGCTACCATGACCTTGAATGAATTACAAGTGTGGATATAGCAATTTTCTTGCTTAGCAACTCGAGGATCAATGAAGTTATGTGTGCTGCCTGAATCAATAAGGATGGTAAGACGTTGGCCCTTGAAAAATCCCACAAATTTCATGGTTTGTGGAGTGGTAATTCCTGCAAGAGCATGGAATAAAATCTCTACCTTAGACCCCTGTGTATCTTCTTCCTATGGAGAAGGTGTTTTAGGGGGGTCCTCATCCTCATCACTCTAGTCAGTGTTAGCAGGTTCCTCAACATATATCAAGAACAATATTTTGTTTGCACACTTATGTCCTTTCAAAAACTTTTCATCACAATTATAACATAATCCTTGGGCACAACGTGCATCCATATCATCTGTAGTCAGTCGCTTGGGTGTAGTAGGTTTACTATCCACTGAATTTTGGGTTTGAAAAGGAAATGAAGGTTGGTTTTGAGGAAACCACGGGGGGCACCTTTCGTTTGAGAGTTTAGATTTGGCAAAACGGGCCAAAATGATATCTTCCATCATGGAATATGGTTTCAACATATTTACTTCAGCTTGGAGATCCTCTTTTAACCCACTGATAAAACAACTTGTGAAGAACCCTTCTGTTAATTCTCTTGTCTTATTGGCCAATTTTTCAAATTGAATTTGGTAGTCATGGACTGAGGATATTTGTTGCAGTTTGGTCAAGGCCCCTGTGAAGTCCTCATACTCACTAGGCCCAAATCGGGTCAGTAGTTGGGACTCAAAGTACTCCCAAGAGAGATTTGGGTTGGAATTACGTAACCACTAGAACCAGTGTAGAGCCTCAGATTCCAAATTGAAGGAAGCCATTTGAACTTGATGATATATGGGAACATTATGAAGTCTAAAGAATTGATCAACCCTACATAACCACCCATCAACATCCTTACCATTAAATTGAGGGAAGTCCAATTTTAGCATTTTAAAGGATGGGTCATGGTCATTCATTGTAGATTTTTTAGCCTGGTGTTTTGTTTTGGGAGGTCCCTTATGTAACTTGCTACCCACATCTATCAGTGTTTCTTCTAAGCGAGCGCTAGTGGCCTCATGATCTAGACGAAGACCTTGGACCTCTTTACTTATGGAGAAAATTGCTAAGTTCAAATTCTCAATGGCTTTTGTTAAGGAGTCCATCTGTTCTAGCTCTTTTTGATGTCCACAGATACCCTGGGCCATTTTGGAACCTTTTGTGACCAGTTACTAAAATTAGAATTGGGTTTCAAGACTTACTATTTTTAGTAAGTGTGCAAAAAAGTGCTTGGGTGTTATATATAAAAATGATCAGATCGAAGAGGTGGTCACAATGAGCTATATCCCACAACACTACTTTTGGGCACCCCAGGATATTTTTTTTAATCTCTTGTTTTGTCGAGTCTAACGATGTTTATAGTTTTTGATTTTGAGCTACAGTGCAAAATTTCGATATTGGAGAACTATCTATAATTGGTCTCTGTTCACTCGCTCAATGTTTTGCTCAGCCCGAACAATATCTTTGACACTACTTACCTCACTAGTCTGAAGATTCTCTGTATTGTGTAGGTTATTGTTATGATAGTTCTGTTCTGACACTGAAAACTATAATTTTTGACTTGATTGTGCTGACTTGACTGACCTGACTATTACTGCCACTATAAATTTGACTGTTATTATCCAGACTATCAACTTAACTGTCACCCTCATATTATATCCTGAATTCATGCAATGTATGCTATTTTTTGGTAGAGGATTCCTTTCTCATATGCTCACTTTTGGGAATTTGGAATGTAGGTTTACAAATAGGGAGTTTTGGTTTGTGATTTTGTTGCAGGTTGAAGTTTTAACAGAACCAGGGTATGCTAAGTAAAGGAGTATGTAACACCCATAGGTCCTCTGTTATACTGCAATGACGAAAAATAGTGCTCGGACCAATATTTCAGGCCACTACTCAAGGAGGATTCCACACATACCCTTGAGCACACTATCTGCCTCTCTAACAGTACAAAAGGGTAATCATCTGGGATGTTGTGTCCCATGGACTATGGATGATACAAGGCCGATAAGCTTCCTACTAGATAATTTTTTTTAACCCTAGAATGGTCTCCCGATACACCCAAAGATGCGTGGGAGCTCAAGTTCGTGCACGAGTTCTATCTAAGGCTTGGGTATTGGAGTCTGATCGCCCCTCACTTCACTAGACGTTGTATGGGCTATCTATCTTAGCCAATAATGACAGATCCTTCGTGATATTTTAAAACCCCCGGCATAGGGTTTCTACCTACTCAACTAAAAAATACTATTTTTTTTTTACTGGTATTTGTCTTTTTTTTTTTTATAATAGTAAAAAAAAAAATTACATGAAAATAACAGAGGATTATACCTAACAGGAAAGAATCATTACTGTTGTAGCATAACTTGGCCCTAGAAAGTGCTCTGATACCACTTGTTAGGATCCTACTATAAAATAAACTCAAATAAACACACTCTCACACAATTTCTTGGAAATAAACTCACATAAACATCATATTAATATTCAGAACAAAATACACATTATAACAAAAATTTGCATAAAGGAACAATCTCACAATAAGATAGAATCGCAGGCCTCTTCAAGGGGACAACCTCCTTCAACACTTCATTAATTTGTAAAAATATGAATACATTGGTGCCTTCTTAGGTATTTAAAGAGTTCCCTTCCATGGTTGGCTTACATGCAAAATGCCACCTGGATTACATGCATAATGCCACCCAAATTACATGCATAGTGCCACTCGAATTACATGCACAATGCCACTTGAATTACATGCACAAGGCCACCTTACATAACCTATATACCATGTGTTACATAAAAAGGGTGCCATTTGTCATAGGCACTATATAAGCTAAAACTTAGAACATTACAAAATATTAATCATGGGTACTACCCACGTTATTCAGGAATTATTACATCATGGAAGTTATTACATTAAGGGTTAGGATGGGATCCTAACAAAGAAATATTGAGGATGAAGAATATATAAGGAAGGAAGCAATTAATTATTTCAAAAATATTTTATCATATACAAGGCAAGATAAGGAGACACAAGAAAAACTTTTGTAAAATATTCTCTCTATTATCAGACAGGGATAAAATAAAATATTGATGAAGAAGATATCTATGGAGGATCTCTATGAAGTAATTTTCTCTTTCCATATAGCAAGGTACCTAGTCGCAATGGATTTTTTACATTTTTTTTCAACTTTTTTGGTATTTATTGAAGAGTGATATGCTAGTTGTAGTTGAATAGACCTAAAAAAGGAAGGCTATAGCAAGTGATATCAATTCTAATTTTATTACCTTGGTGCCCATGAAAGGTGACACAAAATATTTTAATATTTTTTATCAATAAGCCTTTGTAATATGATTTATATGATCATTTTAAAATTATGGCAAACAAGTTGAAGGGTATTTTAGTTTATCTTATCTAAAAAGAACAATGTGGCTTTGCTCATGGTAAAAAAATTCTTGACGCAAGTATAACTATTTCACAAGAGGCCATACATTCTCTTCATTCCATGAAAAACCAAGTATACTTTTGAAATTAGATATGAACAAAGCATATGATAGTGTCATGGAATTCTCTACATGCTATTCTTAAAATGTTTGGCTTTGACTATAGTTGGTGTGAATGGATTAAATGTTGGTATAGCGCTCTATTTTTTTTTATCAATGGTTATCATGTTGGTTACTTCAAGTCATCTTGAGGAATTCATAAAGGTGATCCACTTTCTCCTTATGTATTTATATTTTTTGTGGAAGCATTAGGGAGATCCTTTTCAAAGGAAAAAATGGAAGGAAAAATAAAAGGTATTCAAGCCACAAAAAATACTCATCTCTAATTTGTTGATGATACTTTTATTTTGGGCCATTCTTTAGTCAGTAAGGTCATGTATTTTAAATGAATAATATCATGCTATGAGAGAGCTACTGGATAGTTGGTAAATACTACAAAATTCAAGATTATTTTCATTAATATTGTCCTAGATTTATAACAAATTATTGTGATTAGGGTTTAAAATTAAAAAAATTCCATCAATGTACTTGGGTATTCCTTTTTTCAATAAAATAAATAAAAAGGAGAAAGAATGAAATCTTGCTTGGTAGGTTGGAAATGTAGGTTCTTAACCATGATAGGAAGGCTACAACTCATAAAGACTACTTTTGATGAGGATTGATGTTTTTCACTCACATGATCTCTCTTTTCTTCCTAGCTAGGTTTACATAATTTATGTCTTGCAAATAATTATAATGTGAGTCCTCGTATTATCATGTACACTTGTTGTGCACTATTTGGCACTTTGAAGGATTTATTAGGATTAGTTAACTTAATATATACTTGTATATGTTTTAGTAATCATATTATCCTCTATTTTAACTATATTTGTATGTGAAGGTCCGAGGTGTAGACCAATTGGTTCATCCAAACCCCATAAGGGGGACAGAGGTCCAAGGTTCAAATCTCGAGCCTCGCCGGACTGAACATTTGTCCCTTTCCTGGTGCTTTCAGTGGCGTAAAAGGTTTAAAATGATTGTGGCATGGTGGTTATAGGGGTAGACTGCATGAATATCTATGTGGCAAATTCTGGGACGAATAACACAGAATACTCTGGCGGCCATAAAAAGCTGGACAACCTACCCGGATTCATGGCGGCTATCGATTCCACCATGTAAATTAAAAAAAAAACTATATTTGTATGTGCATGATTTAATGCGACCACTTTAACCATTTATTGGATTTAGTGGAAGTGGTTATGCATTTTTGGCACCTTTGTGCCTATATATTGTACATTAAGGAATAAAGAATGCAGTTGGATTTTCAACCTTTTCATTTGGTATCAAAGCCTATTTCTTTTACACTAGAGTTTGTGAGAGGAGGAGAAAAGGAATAGAAGTATTAAGAGTAAGAGTGTGTTTTGCACCTAGATATCATGAGGGTTAGACCTTATATTTATAAGTCACTTAGGTATCTGAGGATAATTCATCGGAGGAACTCTCTTTGACATCAAACCCCTCGATCCAACTTTCTTTGTATTCTTAGGAAGTATACTAAGAGTTTATCCCATTTTATATCTTACAAAAATAATTTAGTAGGATAGGATTTTAGCTACGATGAGATTTTGATAAGAGCACCACGAGTACCTACCATTTTGGAGTCTTTAAGATAGAGGGTCATCACCAACACCAAGCATATATCAACTAGTTTTGAATTGCCTTACAAATGTTGGTCTTGTATCAACCAGATATTGAAAGGTGTGCTACATCTTTGTAGGGATTACAATTTTTTTATAATTATGAGGTGAAATTTTACCATAGTTTTCATCTTTTGGTGCATTTTGAGCTAATTTTAAGGGTTAAAATAATATTATTTTCCATAATTACATTTGGAAATAATAATTCTTTATTAGTTTGTATATATATATATACCCACTCGGTTGACCAACAAGGAAAATCGATCAACGGGTGCGCACGATTGATGCTCAACCTATTTTCCAACATCCAATGGGCATGCTCAGCCAGTGCTTAGCTTGTTACTGACATCTGATGGCCATATCCAACATTGACATCTATGGTAGTTCATGCTCACATATGCACCATTTGAAAGCACAAAGCGCTTGACATAATTTGTAAATGCTAGGCATTGATGCTGGCACTTGGCATGCACATGCTTGCATAAGACACATGTGCTACACCACTAGCGGGTATATCATTACCTGTGTTAGGCACTGTCTAACAACACAGATGCATTAGGGCTTGATGTTGTGTCAAGTGCCTATGTAGGCACTATGCTACTTGTGACAATGGTAGGGTGAACATGCTTTGAAGTGAATGGATGATAGGAGATAACCTGGTTGGTCAACCACTTGCATAAAATTTTGCACCAACCACTTCCACCTAAAATAGGAGATCACATCTTGAGAAGAGTGCAATTTCATTTTGTGAATTTCATGCAACTGTTAAATTTTACCTGATAAAATCCTCTCGGACAATGTGTGGTGAAATTAAGGTTGGTAGCTCGATATTTTCAACAAATAGGGTAAAAGTGGAATTAATTTAATTTTTTCTATTTTAAGGTTTTATTTGGATGTTGTTTTTTTAAATTTATTAATTTATTTTTAAATAGCTTAATTAATTTAATTAATCAAATTGATTAATTAATTCTTTTTATTAATTAAGTTATTTTTAAATTAATAAATTATAAAAAATTAAACCTTATTTTAGACTTCAATTATTTAAATTTTAAGCATTTTCAAATACTTTCAAGTTTTTCCTTCACCTCCATAATTCTGAAGACATTTTGTTAATTAGCTTTCCATTAGACTAACAACAATATTTTTTATTGTAATTAGTTAGGATATTGCATTACCTTGTAACAAGGTACACAAAAATTACCTTTATTTAAGTACATTTTTCCCTCTTCTCTTGCCTTATACCCAATTCCAAATGGCTTCATATTTGGCTGCCCAAATGGTAGAATTGGCACATATTGTAAATATACTTGCTTATAAGATAAATAAAACTACTTTGGTACAAGTTTTAAGTAGACTTACTAACAAGGTCAATGAAATTAGCATTCAAAATATTGTTGATGTTAAAATATACAATAACAATTCTCGATCGAAAGCTAGTTGTGAAGTTCCATTGTATGATCGATCATGCAATCAAAATATCCTAAATAGCTGGACTCTAGACATGGAATCCTTCTTTTATTACACTAACATACAAGAAGATGATAAGGTTCCATTTGTAAATATTAATATTTTAGGATTAACTATGGTTTTAATTGAATGAAAATAAGGCCGATATGTTCTTACCACTTGGGAGAATCTTGTGAAAGCACTTAAGCAAAATTTTTATCCCTCCAATTATAAAAGATATTTAGTTATTAAGTGAATTCATTTTTGACAAGGAACTAACATGTTTGTGTAGGATTACATTTTCCAATTCAATAGGTATCACATCCTTCTTGATGTGGATGATGAAGTCACAACTTTGATTCTCAAATTTTAGAGTGGATTATTGGAGCACTTGTATCATAAAATTATGTATGTTCCTAAGGAGACCTTGGATCTATCTTTCAACCATGCACAACTTGCCGAGGATAAGTTTTTGATGCAATCAAAGAGATTTAATCCTACTACTACAATTGTTAGAAGTTAATCAAAATGAAATGGTTCTTCTTTTCAAAATAAAAATTTTCCATCAAATAAGACATCTTCTTCTTTTTCTTTCTCTCCTTCTCCTACTACTTCTTCTTCTAAGTCTTATCCTTCTTCTACTTCAACTTCTAAAATATTTTGTAATTATTGTAAAAATAAGGGACATGAAAATTTTGAATAGTTGAAGTTAAAGAAGTGAAGCTTGAATATAATATCTCAACTGGAGGACAAAGTGCAATATCCCATTGAAGCGGTAGGAGAAAATAAACCATACATAAAATTAAGAGGTAAACTTAATCAAGTTACCTTGATGCACCATAGTTCATCAGTGAGTGCTCATGATTCATTGTTCATCACTAGAGCACATTTAAATCACAAATTTAGAGGACTAGAGAAGCATATTATATGGTCTATCAATGAGGAGAGTTATGTAAATTTTTAGTTTGATGCTTGGTTGAAGTCTTATCATTTTATCTCTATATCAAAATGGAAACCATTGGCTTAAGCATACCTAGAATATAAAGGTCCAAAGGTTAAAGACTATATTATTATGAGAAAAAACTCCAGATCATGGATTTCCTTTAGTAATATGGTTGAAGAAGAGGAACACAAACAAATTGTAGATAAAATTCAAAATATGCTTCAAGAGTTTTATTTTTCCATTTCTACATGAAAGAATGAATTGATTTAGAATTTATCAAAGGATGGTAAATAATTTATCAAGTTAGGATATGACAATTTAGAACAATCTAAATTTCCTTCTCTCAAAGATTTTTGTTGGAAAAATATTTGGTGGTTAGAGGATCTCCCTACGACATCAACATTCCTTTGATTAGTAGTTCAAAGTAATATTCTTACAGGAGGGAATCTACAAAGAAGAGGATATTATGGACACCTTAGATGTGCCATGTATGAGAAGGATTTAGAAATACTAGACCAACACTTCTTTATAGTTTGTTTGCTCACACCATTTGAGGTTATTTTTAAAATAATATGAACTTATATTAGGTGGATCCATCAATATTGAAAGAGTTGATGAAATGTTGAATTATTTATTTCAAAGCTAAAGCATTGTGTATTCTTTAAAGGATTGGTCTTGCCATTATTTGTTAAAATTTATAGCTTGAAAGGAATAATAGAATTTTTAAAATTAAATTTCAAAATCATACCCAAGTTTGAAACTGCCTCTCTTGTAGAATGTCTACAAATATGGTGCTCATCATGGGAAGTCTTAATTATAGAAAAAATATGCTAATAACTTGACTACATGATTTGAAAATACATGGAAGAGTCATTATATGTAATAATAAAATTGAAACAAAGGATCTACTTTGATCTATGGTAAAATGAAAATGACTAGAAATTGGGTTTATCAAAATTAATTTTGATGATGCTTCTAAAGGAGATCTTAGAAAAGTTGATGGAGGTGGTGTTTTTAGAAATAGTGAAGGGAAAATTCTCCTCACTTATTCAAAATCATATGAAACTTCAACTAACAACTATGCAAAGGGTAGAACACTTTTTATAGGGATTAAAATTATAGTAGAAAAATGATGAAAATATATTTCAATTGAGGGGGATTCACAAATTATCATCAATGCTATTTAAAAAAAATGGATGTGGAGATTGGATAAAAAAATAATATTATTGCTAATGTTCATCATCTATTACTAGAAGCAATCTCTTGGAAGTGTGAGCATATTTATAGAGAAGGAAATTGGGTAGTAAATAAATTAAGGAATTGTAGTGTTCATCTTCATCATGGTGAATTTAAATTTTAGAAGGTAATCGGCCAAGTGATATTTTATCTCTTAATCAAAATGATGTTAAGGAGTTGATTGTGAAAACATAACACTTTGAGGAAGTTGAGGAATATACTTAAGAGGAAACGAAATAAAAAATGTGATTAAAAAAATATAATTTACAAAATATAATATTTTGATATTTTAACGAGAATAACCGCAATTAAAAGCCACATATAACTTATTAATAAAAATAATAATATCCCCTCGAATAGCATATACAGAGAAAAAACTTTGGGATGAATACACAGGTGAGATCCCCTCGAATAACATAGAGTGGAGACCGCCTCCCAGAAAGTGGGTGAAGGCAAACACAGATGGGGCTTCTCGTAAAAACCCTAGGAAAGCTGGTTTTGGTATTATTATGTGAAATTGGAAAGGAGAACAGGTATACTAGATAGAAAAAGGCATGGGGGAGGCAAAAAATAATGAATTAGAAGGACATATGATCTTGTCAACATTAGTGATAGCTAAAAATATACAGTTACATAAGCTATGGATAAAGATAGACTCTTAGGTATGGGCTGGAATCTTGGATTTGGTAAGGCCCTTTTAAGTGCTAGGAATTGGAGAGAGAAGGAAGGTGGAAGCAATTCAAAATATCTAGTAGGTTTTTCAAGATATTTTTATTACATATCAAGTGAGAGGAAAATAGGATGGTAGACTATTTAGAAAAATGGGGAAAATATCTAGAGGAAGGGAGATTTGTGGACTCTCAGATGAAAAATTAGATAAGCTGGTGCCAAAGAATCAAAGGGATGTTGGAGGTGATACAATCATATAATAGCAGAACAGGAAGAGTAGACAGTGAGTCTAATGAATCTATCATAGTTAGGCCACAAAGCAACACAACATAAATATAAATTAATGGTTTATGGAATTCATATAAATTGGATAAATTGAAATTCAGCTATGGTAGTACTCAGGTGTATGGATATCTGCATTATGTATGGTAATATTTTATGGATGATTTTTGAGCCAGGAAGGAATGGAGGAGGATTTTTTTTCTCCCTTGATGCCTATCCAACTCATTTTACCTTGTAATACAACTTTTATAAATATAACATATTTTTCATTTTTTCAAAAAAAAAAATATATATATATATATATATATATATATATATATATATATATATATATATATATATATATATATTCATTTCTCCACATATTTTACCAACATGATTGCAGTTTTTTACCTATTGCTATAGTAGGTAATCTATTATATAGGTAATTTAGTATCCGTCTATATATTGATCTTTGAATATTCACATTTATTTAATTTTGTGTTTTTTTTTAATTGCAAAACAGTTAATCTATGTGTGAGACAAAATATAGCGAGGAATGGCCGTTCGTTCAAATCAAAATCCTACTGTTACTCTGAGATATGCGGAAGGACAATATTGAAGCTACACGCGTATATGACGGCATGCACATATGTGACATTCGTGAGTTAAGATCGATAGAGTTCCCTTAATTGTCATTATGATTTCTTTCAATTGACGTTACAACATTATTCCCGCATGCATAGTAAATTTCTACGAAAGTAGACGAGTAACCAGCTCAGTTGGGCTTCCTACAGTTCTTTCGAATTTCCCCGTTGGTGCCTGTGAGAGGGTTGATATTTCCCATATTCACCATTGCGGCAGTAAAGTCCGAAAATAAAGTATTCTGATTCGTTGAATAGGTCGTCACCTGGGAATCAGTAGAACCTCCATTGAACAGCACCTGGTCGGAGTGGAGAAGTCCTCTCTGGTTTCTCAGATCTTTGTCGTAGTTATTGTCAAAACCAGTGGGAGTCACGAGGTCCAAGGGCGAAAGGTTATTGTCGCCACCGCTGCTCGGGCACTTCGATTGAACAGATGTGGCGAACGCGCTGTTGATATTGGTTTCGTTGTAGATGCGGGATTTGAAGTTGGTGCACCGCGCCTGACCAATAGTATGAGCACCTGAAATATTATCACGAAACATTTGGTCCTTAAATACATATCTAAGTCTTTCTCTAGCGTGATATTTTCCTACGATTCATATTAATATATAGAATTACTTACCCAAAAGCGCAACCATGTCTTTAGTAGAAAGACCCTGAGCACTGAAAGATGAGATTAGTGCGCTAAGACTGGATGTGGGAGCTGGAATATTGCTATTGGCACCGCTTAAACTTGCAGTTCTGGAGTCTTTCCTTCCAAGCATCACCGTCCATGTTGGCCCTCCCAACTAGCAATCACAAACACAATGGTCGTCAGTTCGAATATATAAATTGTTTCTACATAAAAAAATATTACGTAGAGCGGAAGAGAAGAATAGTTAGTTCGACAACAGAATCACGAGCTGCAACCGCGACAATGTCGGCACACGAGACGACGCCACTGCAGACTGCTTCGACCTGAGATTTGATGGTGTCGATGACGTCGAATCCTCTGACGGAGTTGTTATTGGGAGCGGCGGTCTTTTCTCCCGTTATGGACGACGAGTCGTCCAACAGTATCGACCCATCGCATCCCTGCAAACCAAAAAGTTCAGGCTTAGAAATAGAAAAATGTAAGAGACCTGATGACTAAAGCCGAAGAGTTGTCCAACTGAAATTCTTACATTGACGAAACAGTCGTGGAAATGAAGGCGGAGCAATGATGCGCCCATTCGTTTTTCCTTTGCGACAGCTTGTTTCACCGCAGCTTTGATTGTCGACAGTGCCGTGGGGCACGTCTTATCATAAAATGTCGAACTGAGCTACCCATTCACCAAACTGGAACAAAAGATCAGCAAAACAATGCATCTAAACAGATTTCTAATGCTCATGATTGAATGCTATGCAAGTCAACAAAGCGCACAAAGGTTTTCAGTCCAGACAAAGAGAGAATGCTGCAGGCAACTGTGGAGTGCAGAGGTCACGGAAGTATTGGCTTTTTATAATGGGCGAAGATGTTAACATTTGTTTTCCCTATAGTGGACTTGGCCTTCGATCACGGAGTGATTGAGCCCAACGTGAACAACTTTTTCAACGTGGACGGCTCACGCGCCTACCCCAACGGGATCGGACAAAAGCACATAGATAATAGATTTCACTCAGCTCTTTCATAACCTGAGTCCTGTGTAATTTATTCATGGAGTATTAAAGATTACCAATAATATATTAAGTTGGAACACGTTGAATTTTATTTAGAATCTATTTTTGGAATGAACAGCCACGCGCTTACTTAAAGCTTTCATTCATAGTGACGCTACGTAGTTTGAATTTTTGGAATGGAAAGCGACGCGCTTACTTAAAGCTTTCATTCATAGTCACGTAAACAACATGTTGAACAGTCCTGAATTTATCGAAGACGACATATTAGAGAAAAATAACGTGTTCAATGTTCAAACATTCCAGCTAAGATCTCATCAACCACAGATATGCACGACAAAGTAAGTTGACAAAATGAATATGCAGACGTTGACGTAGCTTATGTAAAGTGAAGCAAATTACATAAACCAAATGACACCATATTCAGCCACACCCGGAGAAGCCTTGTTTGCTTTAAACCAAATCTAAAAAGCATTAACTTTTTTCCTTCTTATTTGACGATGTGCATAAATCTCGATGTTGGCTTCTGAGTATTTCATTGAGTTGCCACTATGGTATATTAGTAGTCGACTTGGGGTTCAATGTAAGAAACTTCTTTCGATAAAGACACATCCAAATTAAGATTAGGAAAAAGCTTCAAACTCCATTTGTCTCAGTGTTTTAGCAAGCAATTTTCCACACATGAGATCAAGTAAAAGAATTTATTTTAATAAAAGGTTCGTAGTCAATGACCTTCATTTTGCTGATTCAGTGAAAGTGATTGACAATGAGTGGTTTACACTTGTCGACCTTGACTTCTACATCCATCCAAATAGAGCAGGTATGCAATGTTTCCAATGGCCAACTTGCTGACTGGAAATTTTTAGTTATGCGTGGATTACACTCGTTTAACAATATATTATTATATTATAATAATGATGATGTGACTATGTGCAATTTGGTTGACGGTTTTAAATCCATAGCCGCACAAAAGCACCGCCTACATCAGGGAAATTAGTTTGTAAATAGTCGAGGGAGATATCATGAAAACAGCAACACACGAGGAAAGTAGAATTAGAGGGAAAAGGTCACATCCCATACATTAAAACAAACACGGCATATAACAAGCAATGCTACAAAACTTCACTTTCTCAGTTGAATGCTTTTCTTTTAGTTTTAGCTTGTTTTTGCATATTTAATTTACTTTTTTTTTTCTAATAAATATATTTAATCATAACATCAAATTCCTTTTCATAGTCTATTTTATAAATCAATATAAATACTTGTTTTTATCGTTATGACACCTTTTAAATTGTTAGGGTGAGATAAATTTATTTTAAAAGAGGGGTAAAGATTTATTAGATCAAAGAAACTTTACAGCGGAGAACAAACAACCACAAAAAAATAGTCAACAAAAATTTCAACCAAACATATCCTCAACAAGTAAATTATGGAGATGCTGAAAACAGTCGAAAGAGAGGTGATCCCAACCCTTAACAAACCAATTCCCCTGAAACTGAGAAGCCCATTTGGCCAAACAATTTGCAACCCTATTCCATTTCCTAGAAATGTGAACAAAAGATATATACTCCAAATTACAACAAATTTGAATAATCTATCAAACAACCAAAGTTAACCTCCATCCAGTGAACATTATCAAGATGGTGAATCTTTAACAAATTGATAATAATTTGTGAATTAGACTCACAGATTATCCTCCACCAACCCATAGCCAACCCTTGTTCCAAAGCACAATAGATATCAAGAGCCTCTAGATAATTATTAGAGTGTATCCCCTTATAACATGAAAAATGAAACATGCATTTCCAGCACTATCTCTCCCAACTCCTCCGATACCAGCATGCCTAGGAGTACCCCGAGAAGACCCATCCGTATTGATCTTGAACACCCATGAAGGAGGAGGATGTCATCTACCATATCTCTGCATTTTTTGTCTAATATCTCTTTTTCCAAACAAAATAGAAGGACGAGGACCATTCTCCACAAATCCCAAACTCTGCATTATCAAAATATTTGACTGCACCAAAGGAAGACTAATCTGATGTTTAGAAGAGATATTTTCTTGGATTATACCAATGATTCACTACCACAGCTGAGAAACAATAAGCTTCTTATCATGAAAAAATCTTTGATTTCTTTCCAACCAAATCTACCACAGAATGCAAGAAGGGCCAATAGTCCAAGCAACCTGGAGAAATAAAGCCTTAGCAGGAGGTATCCCTAAACTCCTCCAGAACTCCAAAAGAGAAGAAGCATGGACACAAGGCTGCTTCCACACCACCCACCAAAGATGCCAAATATCTCGTGCAAACGAACGTTAAAAAAGAAGATGAGTTGAAGACTCTTCATTGTTCACACATAAAAAATGGAAAGAAGATCCCTCAAAACCTCTCTTTTGCAAATTATCCCAGGTAAGGCATCTATTGTGAGTAGCTAACCACAGATAAAATTACATTTAGGCCAAGAGAACTTTGACCACACCTGCTTCCACCAGGGCACCTCATCATCCCCAAAATGTTGCCAATCCAACTCCCTGTATCCCGAAGCCACCGAATAGACCCCTCTAGGATCCAAGCCCCAAGCCAAAACATCATCATAATGTAAAGAAGAGCAGACCCTAAAAGACAAATTTCGAGCCAACTCCTCTCTTTCCTGAAAAGTACCCCCTATCGGACAGTCTATAGGGTCCTTCTAATGAACAACCTCAACCTACCTAACTCTGTCAATAAATTTATAGTCCATAACCCGATTCTACTTGCATCCAAAAACACCTTACACAGATTCTGAAGATGAGGATACATGGAAAAAATTGTAGGGAACCCATCCCAAGCATCTTACCAAAAGAGAGCTTTGGAACCCTTATGACATATCCAGAACAAACCTTTCTTAACAATATTTACCCCCTTCGTAAGAGTGTTCTATATGAAAGAGCTCCTACCAGACAAACTGTATTTGGGAATCTCAGAGCCCTCAACCCCATTCAAATATTTATTGGAAAGAATATTTGCGCCAGCTTGGTCTTGAGAAATACACCATCTCCAATAAAACTTAGCCGCCAAAGCCTCTCCAAAAATAGAATACAAATGAAGACCCAAACCCCCTTATTGCTTCAGTCTGCAAATAGTTTCCCACTTAACCAAGCTCCACTTCGAAGACTCCAAATTACCAACCCATAAAAATCTTCTAGAAAAAGAGTCCAACTCATGAATAAAGCTAGCAGGAGCAACCTAAATCATGCACCTATAGATGCAAAAGTGTACCACAAACTTAAGGAGTAAAACTCTACCAGTAGAGGAGAGCCATTTTATAGTCCAATGAGAAACATGAGTAAGAAATTATACTAAAATTGAGTTCTAGATATCATGAGGCAAAGGACCTACAGAAAGAGGAATATCCAGATACTTCAAGGGAAGAGCACCAATTTGAAATATTAGAATATGTGCAATACGAGCCAAGCGAATTAGAGTGAGATACAATTTATTTCATATAAATTTAACATTTTCTATCAAAAATATTAAATCATTAAAAAAAAACATGAAATTTATTTCTTATAAAATTAACCTTTTCTATCAATTATTTTATAACTCATTTAGTTTATAAATAATACTCATGAATAGAGAGAGTTTTTTGAAATTTTATTTACATATTTTTTAACAACTAATATTAATTAAAATAATTATATTAATTTATAGTTAAATGTATGATATATAATTTTTTTATTATTTTAATACTTAGGATATAATACCTACATTTAAGGTATTGTTAAAATTTGAGAAATCGAGATTTGTTTTTTAAATTTATTTTAAAAATTGAGACAAATTTCTATAATTTTATATATAGTATATACATTTTTTTTTAATAATTATTTTATTTTAATATATTTTTTAGTATTATCAATATTTGCTTTGCCATGTGATTACCTTAATAAAGATAATTTAAGATACAGTACATTATATAAAATAGAGAGAACAAAAACACAATTAAGTATAATACAAAATATGTGTGAGATTAACATTGAGAAGTTTGTTTACATTTAGTTGAACACATATTTTTAGATCAATATTTGGTGTATTTCATAAAATATTGAATTATAAGTTTCAAAACTATCTCTCACTTTTAACATCAACACTATTAAAACTACATCATCATCTTTCACTAAATTTCATATAAAATTTTAATATCTTATTAAAATTTTTAGGATTAGTCATGTAAAAAATTATTTTCTACATAATCTTATTTAAAACAAAAGGGTCAAATTTTATGTAATAGTCATCTCACTCTTAATGAGACAACCTCTATCAAACTGATAGATATTGTGTAAGTGAAAAAAATAATTTTTTTTTACCATAAATAAAATTATTCACATTTATTTGTTTACTTTTCCTTTGATGGCTTTCTTTTGTCAATATAAAATTTCAATAAGCACCGATTAATAGTTATTGTGCATACTTCAATGTAAAGATATGTGTAGGTATGTGTTTAAGATATTCTTAACAATATTTATTTATGTAATAGTCATCTCACTCTTAATGAGACAACTTCTGTCATTGTGTAAGTGAAAAAAATAATTTTTTTTTATCATAAATAAAATTATTCACATTTATTTGTTTACTTTTTTTCCTTTGATGGCTTTCTTTTGTTAATATAAAATTTCAATAAGCACTGATTAATAGTTATTGTGCATACTTCAATGTAAAGATATTTGTGTAGGTATGTTTTTAAGATATTCTTAACAATATTTATTTCTAGTTTATTTTTGGTATCATTCAAACAAATGAAAAATGACTTGTAGTATATTTCCTTCGTATTTGTTTCTTTAGTCTAGGTCAATCTTATACTCCAGTTTGTAGATTATTTGCAAATTTCATTTTATATCTCAAAGAACCTGTTCTAAATTAATGGGTTGAGCTATTGTGAGTCACATTATTAGATAGGTAAAAAGTTAATTATTTCATTAAAAATAGTAAATTTTACTGGATATTATTTTTTAATTGGTAATGTTTTTTAACAATATATTTTATGTATTTATAAAAACTTGGTTTGTATAATATATTTAAAAAAAAATTAAACTAACACTTTTCAAAAAAAAATATATATATATATATATATATATATATATATATATATATAATGGTTAGAAATAAATGATATATATTAAATGGATAATAGAGTTGTAGATGTGATACTTGAAAGGGATGATGTTAGAGATGATTACAATTATTCAAAAAAAAAAATTACATATTCGTTGCTTTTTATTTTATTATAATTATTTAACAAACTTTTTCTTAATATTGATAGGCATTTTCAATGGTATGATACATTGCTTGATAAATATATTAATATATATATATATATATATATATATATATATATATATATATATATATATATAATATATATATAAGAAAAACACTCTTCTTTTTGTTGTTGAAAAGTAACTTTTATTTCTAAAAGAATAAATAATACACTATTCACAAAAAAAAAATGGGTGGAAAGAAAGGTGTACCAAGTCAAATTAAGAATCCATCCAAAGGAAAGAAGGAGTAAACTATAGGTCATACAAAGAGAAACGTGAATTTAAAACATCATAAGTAGTTGCAACAAGGTGATAAAACCTAAATCCTAAAAGGAGATAACACTAGTAGAGGGGGATGATCCTTGTCATCTAGGTTAGAAACTTTTCCTAGCTAGAATGTATATTAGTACGATGTTGCACTAGAGTGTCTTCAACAACATTCACCTGAGCCTAACTAATGGAAGAGGGGAAATCCTTAGAGCTCCAACCCTATTCTTGACTAGATGTATCCCAACCTAGATCTTGAGTGAAATTATTCCACCCTAATCATTGCAACTAAGGGGATAGGAATGGGGTAGAGGTCCAACATCTAATTTAATCTAGAGAGTGGTGTTGATGCGATAGAATTTTTAGATTTCTACTAGGTTGAGGACTACGAGAACCTCAAACTTAAGGACCACGACCTCAATGTCACCCATTTGAGAGAGATTGACCATGTGCCACTAAGTAAGATGCACTTACCTAGTGATTAAGTAAATTTTACAAGTGTTCAATGTCAAGTACCACCTTATTAGATTGGACCTAAATATGTAACATCACATTAGAGCAAATCATATCTTTAACATAAGAAAAGAAGTTTGTGGAAGCAAATAAGTTAGTATAAAAAATATTGTTATTGTCCTTCTAAATGCTTGATCTTAAATACTATATATTTGGTCAATGCTTGTAGGTATTCCCATCCTATTTCCAAGAAGCACAATATACCAAGAGAAACATCTAGGCCATAATTGTTAGAAGAAGTCATGAATCTAGGACTAGACTACTTGGGCTCTAGGACAAAAATAGAATAAATGCTTGATATTTTCCTTATGTTGACAAAAGAGGAATCTAGGGTTTCTCAGCCCAAAATGAACCAATTGATCCCCAACAAGCAATACCTAGAAGAGTAAAAACCAAGATAAGTGAGTCAACTTGGGCTGCAAAACTGCATCCTAAATAAAGAAAAAATTGTAATGTCAATACTTGTTAAAGGATTGGAGGTGCGAATGAGCATCGAGCATGGGTATCATGGGAAAATGGTGGGAAAACCAATAATACCTATTTTTGGTATATAATTTTTGAAAGAAGTATTTAGATACCACTTCCAATATTTCCACTAAGGGTGTGTTTTTCTAATCCTAATTTTGTGAAGCATATAATACAATATTACCTCTTGAACTATGTGAAAGGTCTCCTTGTCCTTATTTTGGTTATTGAGCTAGGATTTAGCTTTAGTCCAAGAAAGCTATTTTATGATCTAATTAGAGAAAAAGTTAGAAATTGTTGGACATTTTGAGTCGCTAAGCTAAAATTTGTCATTGATGTCAAAAGGACCTATGTAAGTAAGCACTATGATTTTTCTCCACAAAGAGCTTCATGAGAAGCAAAGGTTTTGATCAAAGGTTCTAGAAGGGATGCATGGCATTTGGTTCCAAAAGGAGCTTCAAGGGAAGCTTAGCAAAAGGTTTTTATTTAAAACCAATGGATGGCAGATTTGAAATGGGTTTTTATTAAAACTCAAGTTGGCTTTTTGTTTCATCGAAAAACCCAAATTTTAAAGGTTTAGTTTAAATTTTAATTTATTTAAAATTTTAATTTTAATTTTAAAATTAAATAAAAGGTTTTTCCCTCCTTTCTTATTGGCACCGCCGACGTCATGAGGGCAATGTTAAAAGGGTCGACGTATTCACATTGAAGGATGGCTTATATAAATAAGCCAAATGTTTTCCATTTAATAGACTCAAGATGTGTCGCATGATTTTTGAAAACCCAAAGTATTTTTGCATCCAAATATTGCACAGTGAATTTCATGGTGTGATGTGGGCAGTCAAGTCATGGACAATCAATGTTTTCATGCCTTGTGAGGAAAGCGCACACAGATTAAGGAAGAGAATACTCAAGGCACTCACGTGGATTATTAGCTCACGTAGCTTAGCTATTGCTTCATAGCATGGTGGGAAGAGGTTCAAAATGCCAAAGCCTTTCGAGGGATCCTTTGAGGTATGCACTTCGACTCCCATATTTGCAGGGGTTAACATTTTAATTAAAATATTTTCTTGCTATGGTTTGATTATGTTTTCTTGGGAGATATAAGGTTGAGCAAGATTTAATATTTTAATAAGGTTTAATATTTGATTAATGTGGGATATTGCCTGAGAAAGCTTTGTGATTATTTTTGAGTGCAAAAGTGTTGAAAGGAAGGATATAAAATATTTGATTTATTTTATGGTATAAGTGGTTTTAGGAGTGATAAGGAAGTTGTGCATTAATTCTTAAGAAGGTTTTATAATTAAAAGCCTTGGTAAATATTATTGTGAAGTGGAGTAATGTTGATTATTTTGTGATCTTCTAACCCTTGTGAAGATTGGAAAAATAATATTGTGATTGTGGCAGATTTCCAAATAAGCTTTTTCATATTCATAAAAGGTATGGGCACATTATCCTATTGATTGATTATGGTGGTTGATTTCTGAAAATATATTTGGAGTGAAAAGTATTGATTGTGGTTTCCTTTTCGAAAGTGATTGGTTTAGTGCTTCAAGGTTTTCTAGATTGAGAGTTGTGATTAAACCTTGTTTTATAAGCATTGTTGTTGGAGCCCATTGGTTGTGCAAAGAACTTGAACTTGAGTTAGAAGAGAAAATGAGTATAATTTTCATGTGAGATTTGTTGTTGAGCATTGTTGGAAACATTTTGATTTGGTTGATACATGCTTGGACTAGGGTTTTTGAGAAAGGGTTGTTCATTGAGGTGATTGGTTGAGTTCATTTGATTGAGCCTAGTCAAGTGGATGCATGTGGTTGTTCAAGTTCCATAAAACAAACTATTCTATATTATGGATTTGAGTTGAGATTGAGATTTGAGAATAGAACATATTGAGTCTTTAACAATTCTCTTTATAATTCTATGAGATTAGACAAGTTCTGTGTGAGCTTGTTAAGCAGATTTGAGACAAGTCTTTGAGAAGGCTTTTGGAATGATTTTGAATAAGATTTTATGGAAGCTTGCTATGCATATTTTAGGAAGTCATAAAGAGGATTTATTGAGCATATTTGGACAAGTTTTGTGTGGAATTGTTGAGAAAATTTGAGCAGGTTCTGTGTGGACCTGTTGAGCATATTATGAGCAGGTTTTGTGTGGACCTGTTGAGTATATTTGGATATGTTTTGAGTGAGTTTGTTGAGAAGATTTGAGAAGGTTCTGAGTGAACCTATTGATAGATATTTGGAGGTGACATAGTACAAAGGAAAGAGTCTTAGTGGATAGATATCTAGTATCCAGGACAATTGAAGACAAATTTGATTGAGGAGTATTCAAGTGGAGAGAGATCCACAAACCAGTGCAACAGAGAGATAGAGTCTTATAGAAGATCACTAGCTAGATCAGAAGGAGAAAGAGTTATCTGATATAAGAGATCAAAAACGTGATATTAGGGGATCAACATCTCCTTTGGACAGAGGTCCATAAACATTGTACTTGGGAAGGATTCCCAAAAGATTATTTGAGAAATATTTAGAAGAAATATTTTTCTATGGAGGTAGCCCATATTGGGTGAACCACATTAAAAATGATGTCTCTCATGTGTGTGATGCTTTGTGTGATGTTCACTGTTTTATTAATGTTGATGCTACTATTTGGGGAAATTTTTTATGTTATACTGTTCACCCCCCCTCTCAGTATAAGCACATGTTCTTCTATTGGTATAAGAGTAGGTCTCTCCATGAAGAGTATATCAACTTGGAAGAGAATCCTTAGGTAGCACACATGAATTCAAAAAGTGAAGAAGAGAGTAGTTTTGATATAAAATAATAATTATTTGTTGCTCTTAGATAATTGGAAAGACTTAGAGATAAAAATTTAAACTTGAAAGAACAAATTCAAGAAGATGAAGATGCAAGAGTGGAAATTATACATAACCTTACAGAATTCAAGATTAAGGTAGAATAAGGAAAGAAGATTGATCAAGATATGTAAGATCTATTGAGAGCCAAGGAAATAGAATGTGGAATATTGGAAGCAGAAATTGTTCACTAGGGAATAAACTAGAAGGGATCAAGATACTACAAAATACCGAATATGTGAAACAAAAGGAGGAATCAAGCTTCCAAAAGGCATAAAATTCAAACAAAGAAAAGCAAGCAAAGGCCATCAAAAATGAGGAAATCAAAGAGGAACCCTGAATAAGAGTTAATTACAAGAAGAGGATGACTTCTTCACAATATCCAAGGCCTCCAAAAAGGTTACATAACTTCTTTCATGGTCATTGTTTTTCTTGCAATAAATATGGTCATATAGCTGCACATTGTATTCATCATGCAAGATACAATAAAAAATTCAATTCCTTTGTACCTCTCATGGATGATGATGTTATATGTTACAAATGCAATAATTTTAGGCACAACACTAGGTGGTGTAAAATAATATTTCCCGAGTCTAGAAAAACAATTCCAACAACTAGGAAGGATGGAAGAAAGAATGTCAGGGCTAGATCTATGTTAGTACAAACAACCCTACATGCTCAAAATAAATAAGAAAAATGGTATCTGGATAGTGGTTGCTCTAGTCACATGACAGGAGACAAAGATAAATTCATTGTTCTAAAGGAAACAAATAGAGGATCAGTAAGTTTTTGTGATAATGGATCAGCTAGGATTTTTGGCTGGCACTCTAAGTCTGGACAATGGAAAAACAAAAAAATAGAATATTTTGTATGTCAAAGGGTTAAAACACAATCTACTGAGTATAATTCAACTTTGTGATCAAGAATAAATGGTTATCTTCCATCCAGATAGATGTGAGATAAGAAAATTAGAAACATGAAGAATCATTGCAAATGCAATAAGAACCCAAAACAACTTGTAAATGCTCAATGAGATAAAAGAAGAAAAGTATTTTCTATCACAAGAATATGAGATCTGGATGTGGCATAGAATATTGGGTCATTTGAATTTTGACAACATAGTCAGCATAAACAATAAACAGGTAGTCAGAGATTTACCCAAGATAAGAAGACCTCAAAACACAATTTGTGCACCTTGCCAACATGGAAAGCAAACTAGGACAACTTACAAAATAAAAGGTTATATGTCATCTAAGCCCTTGAGTTTAATACATAATGATTTGTGTGGTCCTACTAGAACATAAAGTATTCAGGGTGAGAGTTATTTCATATTGTTTGTAGATGATTATTCCAAAATGGTTTGGGTAACTTTCCAAAAAGAAAATTCAAAAGCCTTCAAAAAATTTAAAGCATTTAAGAAGTTGGTTGAAAATGAAACAAGCAAAAGGATTAAGTGTCTACGATATGATAGAGGATGATATTTTACTTCAGATGATTTTGTAGAATTTTGTGAACAACATGGAATCAAGAGAGAATACTCAGTAGGAAGAACACCCCAACAAAATGGAGTAGTTGAAAGGAAAAACAAGATTGTTGAAAACATGGCTAGAGCTATGTTAAATGAATCTAAATTGTAAAATGGATTTTGGAAAGAAGCAGTATATATAGCTATGTACATAATTACTAGGGCTCAATTAAGGGTAAATCATCACAAGACTCCTTATGAGCTTTGGAAGGGAAGACCTGCTACTATAAAAAAATAAATATTTTTGGAAGCAAATGTTACATAATATGGGAAGATAAAAATTTAGGAAAATTTGATCCAAGATGTGATGAGGGAATTTTTCTTGGTTATTCCACAAAAATCAAGGCTTACATATGTTACAACAAAAGAACACGCACTGTGGTAGAAAGTATGAATGTAACAGTTGATGAGAAGATAGATTCCAGAGAGCCAATTCAGCAAATGGTATACCAAGAATATGGATGTTGTCAAGAAGAATTTTGTGAGGAGTCAGATAATGATGAAGAAGAAACACAAAGACTTCTTCCTAAGACTCCTTCTAGGTATGTACATAAAAATCACCCAAAATATCATATCATTGGGAATCTATATGAAATATACACAAGGAGAAGAATAATAAAACCATCTCAACAAGCTAATTTTTATTTGCTATATAATATTGAACCAAAATATTTCTCTTAGGCTAATGAAGATGAATTTTGGGTTAAAGCAATGAATGAAGAATTAGATCATATTGATAAGAGAAAAACTATGGAACTTGTTCCACGACCAAAGGATAAAAATGTGATTGGCACAAAATAGGTCTTCAGAAATATGTTGAATGAAGATGCACAAGTTGTTAGAAATAAAGCAAGGTTAGTATTCATAGGTTATGCAAAAGTAGAAGGAATTGATTTTGATGAAACTTTTGCTCCAATTGAATGACTTGAAGCTATAAGGAAATTTTTAGCTTTTGTAAGTTTCAAGAACTACAAGGTATATCAAATGGATGTTAAGTCGGCTTTTCTAAACAGGATTCTAGAAGAAGAGGTATATATTGAACACCCAGAGGGATTCATACTGGTAGATACACCAGATCAGGTATGCAGATTAAAAAAGGTATTGTATGGTTTAAAGCAAGCTCCCAGAGCATCGTACTCAATATTGGATAAGTATCTACAAGAACAAGGATTCAGGAAAGGAATAGCATATAGTAATTTGTATATCAAAAATAAATAAAATGATCTTATAATAGTGGTTTTTTATGTTGATGACATAATTTTTGAGGGAAACAATGACAAGATGTGCAAAGAGTTTGCTAAGAATATGCAGAGTGAATTTGAGATGTCAATGCTTGGTGAATTATCCTTCTTTCTTGGTCTTCAAATTTCACAATTAGGGAAGGGAATGTTTCTATCTCAAGCCAAGTACATCAAGGAGATGTTAAAGAAATTTATATTGGAAGATTGCAAATAAGTAAGTACTCATATGGTCACAGGGTGCAAGTTGAGTAAGGATGATGAATCTCCAAAGGCAGATCAAAGACTATATAGATCCATGATTAGCAACTTATTATATGTCATAGCTACAAGACCAGGCATAGTAAAATTAGTGGGATTAGTGGCAATATTTCAAGCAGCAGCTAAGGAAACACATGGGGTAGCAGTAAAAAGAATTTGTAGGTATCTAAAATGGACTATGGATTTTGGAATTTGTTATCCCAAAAGTGACAGTTTCACACTCACAACATATACATATGCAGATTGGGCTAGCAGCATTGATGATATGAAAAGCACAAGTGGAGGAGATTTCTTTCTTGGAGAAAGTCTAGTCTCCTGGTTAAGCAAGAAGCAGGTTTTAGTATCACTATCTACAAAAGAGGTAGAATATATTGCAGTAGTAGCTAGTTGTACATAGGTGTTATGGATGAAGATAACTTTAGAATACTTCAAGACAAAGCATGATCAGCCCATTCCTATACTATGTGATAATACCAGTGCCATATGTATCTCAAAAAATATAATAATGAAGTCCAGGACAAAGCATATTCCAATTAAGTATAATTTTCTAAGAGAACAAGTCTCAGATAAACATGTCAGATTGGAATATGTCACTACAAAGGAACATATTGAATATATTTTCACTAAGCCACTCTAAAAGGAGACTTTTGAGTATCTTCGAGGAAAATTGGGAGTGAGACTCCCACCCAAAAATTAACCACCTCATGTGGAGGTGGGGGAGGGGATAAGCTAAGAGGCTCATTCTTAGCCCCGAGCCCCAAAGGTGACCCTTTTCCATTGATGTCAAAGGGGGATATATTTGTGTATTGGGGATATATTTGATATGAGATTTGATATTTGAGAGAGCATTGAACTAGGAGGAGGAAAGTCCCAAGGGGAGCAGAAAATAAGGTCATGTTTTAGTAAATGAATATGGGTTGCCATCAATGACAAAAGGGGAGATTGTTGGAAATATTTTGAGTTGGTTTATACATGCTTGGACTAGGGTTTGTGAGAAAGCGTTGTTCATTGAGGTGATTGGTTGAGTTGAGTTGATTGAGCCTAGTCAAGCGGATGCATGTGGTTGTTCAAGTTCCATAAAATAGAATTTTCTATATTATGGATTTGAGTTGAGATTGATATTTGAGAATAGAACATATTGAGTCTCTAACAATTCTCTTTATGATTCTATGAGATTGGAAAAGTTCTGTGTGAACTTATTAAGAATATTTGAGACAAGTCTTTGAGAAGGCTTGTGGACTGATTTTGAATAAGATTTTGTGGAAGCTTGCTATGCAGATTTGAGAAAGTCCTAGAGAGGAATTATTGATCATATTTGGACAAGTTTTGTATGGAATTGTTGAGCATATTTGAGAAGGTTTCGTGTGGACCTGTTGAGCAAATTATGAGTAGGTTTTGTGTAGACCTGTTGAGCAGATTTGGATAAATTATGAGTGAGATTGTTGAGCATATTTTAGAAGGTTCTAAGTGAACCTATTGATAGAGCTTTGGAGGTGACAGAGTACAAAGGATAGAGTCTCAATGGATAGAGATCTAGCATTAAGGACAATTGAAGACATATTTGAGTGAAGAGTCTTCAAGTGGAAAGAGATCCACTAGTCGGTGCAACAGAGAGACAAAGTCTTCTAGAAGATCACTAGCCAGAGTAGGAGGGAAAGAGTTCTCCTGTGGAAGAGATCCATGAACTTAAGATTAGGGTATCAACATCTCCTTTGGATAGAGGTCCATAAAAATTGTACTTGGGAAGGATTCCCAAATATTATTTGAAAAATATTTAGAAGAAATATTTTTCTGTGGAGGTAGCCCACATTGGGTGAACCATGTTAAAAATGATGTCTCTCATGTGTGTGATGCTCAATGTTTTATTAATTTTGATGCTACTGTTTGGGAAATTTTTTTATGTTATACTATTCACCCCCCCTCTCAGTATAAGCACATGTTCTTCATAAATATCCTTTACCCCTCTACAAAAATGTACAACACCTTGACCTAGGAAAGTTTGACTAAAAGCTAGTCTTAATGCATAATAAAAGGGGAGCCACCAAATGTAGTGAACATTCACATATAACCTAGCATGCAATCCATTTCCACTCCATTATAGTCATGGTTTGATATTTTTTTTGGTCTTCTAGATACTTTTAATAATAAATATACCTTGAATTTGAATAGGTACTTTTATGACCAAACGTGAGGGTAACCCAAGTCATTTCTAGGCCTTTCTCCCATACAATTTTCTAGAGTAACCCAATATAACCCAAGATATGTAATTCTAAAGTAAAATTTTCTAGACTTCATTGTCTTGCACAACTCTGATGATCCATTTGGCACAAAAGGCTATACCTTGGCTATGGGTATCAAGAGGGTCAAAACCTCTAAATTTCCTTGAAAGGCAACACAAATATTAAGGTACTCTATGGAATCCTTTCCTCTATATCGATACCCATAAAATATATCAATGGAGTTTTTTTCACTTCTTGTTAAGGCTTTGGAAGAGGCCCAACATGATGAATAATACACGTGTGGTAGTAAGAAATTTAGAATAGATCTAGAATTTATCGATGATCACCATAGGTTTAGAAATCCACTTACGAAGCTTATACTACACTCTATATAAATGCACTAAGGAATAATACTGGAAGGCAAAAAGAATAAATAAAAACCTAAACATCTCACCATGTTAGATCCATTTTTAATTGAATCGGGTAAACCAAGAAAACTTGGGAAAAAATTATTTTTTATAGCATTGAGTTTTGTGCCACTAAATGTTGGATTCTAAGGCTTCAAAAAAAGTGTTTAGCCTTTGCAACACATTTTTAATGTCACTTTCCTCTTTGGAGAGAATCAAAAAGAAAAAAATTCCTATTGACTAACTATTAAGAGGTGTCTAGAAGAGTAATCTATTTCAATCTCATATGAGAAGCATCGTTAGCTAAAAGATATCCAAATCCTTAAGTTGTCAAAACATAAAGCATAAGAGCAAGAGGAAACCCTTCATGAATGGATTTGTGAAGGCTAAAGGGTGAGGATTGTTGGCAATTATTTGAAAGGTAAGAATACACATTTGTAAAGAATATTTGAAGAAAATAAATAAATATGGGACCAAATCCTATAGCCTACAACATGGCCAATATGAAGGTCCATTCAATCCTATGATTTATATATCCATTCCTTCCTAGAAAACATTAATGTTATCCAATATGTATTTTCTCTTGATAAACCTAGTCTACTTTGGCTAGATAATAAAAGGGACACAAATTTCTAATCCTAAGCATAATGGCTTTGGCTATAATCTTGTATGTGACACTAAGCAAGGTTATGGGTCATAAATTGCAAATGTCTTTAGGGTCCTCTATTTTGGGGATGATCTTGATATTATTCCAATTGATCAAATGGCCTAGGTATTTGTTCCTAAGAGCTTCTACATAAACTACGTGTAACTTTTGGCCCCATAGTGTCCTAGAGAGCTTTGTAAAATTTATTAAGGAACCCATCATAGCTTGGAGTCTTATCATTGGCCATGGAGAAGGTTGCTACCTTAAGATATTCCTATGAAATGGGGCTCTCACAAATGGCTTGTTGAGAAGTAGAAATATGGAAAGGAACCACTTTAACACATTATTGAAGGGCTTGGTCTTGATCTACGGTGGATTCTTGGGCTTGAAACACCTTTTGGTAATGGTGGAAAAGAGCCTAAATAATATCAAGAAGATCTATAAAAATGCACTACCCTTCATGGACCTTCTTAATTTTTTAAGTTGTTTCTCTTCCTCAAGAAGACTAAAAAAGCTCTTCGAAAACCATATCCCCAATATTGAGCTAGTGGAATCTAATTTTGAGTTGGGAACTAAAAGCACGAGATTTTGGAAGAAAGAAATACTAATGTGACACACTCAAAATCAAACAAATGCTTAAGTCCTAAAATGTGAAATGCATGAAATGAAAGAGACGAATTGAACGAAGATAAACAAAAGTAAAAAAAACACAACCCTATTTATTTAACTCTCATAATATTGGTTACAAACATGCCTCTTCCATTTTCAGGGGCTAGGAGTGTTTAAAAGAGTTTCGGTTACAATCATGACTTAGTGCTCCTCCTTCCGCATGCCCACATTTGAAATGGGTGGGCCAGAGTGTTTCTGCCGCTAGTGTTGATAAATCCTTGATCCTTGCTGCTCCTCCTACATTCAAAGAAACAACAAAATTTTTAGTAGCACCTGTGACGAAAGATGAAGCATTTGACCTTAAAAACCAATGGAGGATGCATGCATAAGATTAACTAAACCAGTGAATAATATGACTCCAAGTAACCTGCAATTTTGACAGAGACCAGAGAACATTACCAAAGGGCCACTTCGATAAAAATAGTCGGGGAAACATCACCGATTTGAGTTTGACTGTAATTCATCCTTGGTCAGGACGAATTCTACTGTAATTCATCCCTGGGTAGGACAAATTCGCCTGCGACAAAATGCCAAAATAATCCTGCCCCAATGTCGCATCTCGAGATCTCCAAAAGTCCTACAAACATAGGTGTTAGCTAATTGGGGGCATTTTGGGACAACCCAGATGGTCGGATTTTCCCAATTTGATCTCCATCAATGGGAATTTGACGTCGTTACCTGCAAGTTAGTGAGGACCACAAAAGCGACAAAACATGATAATATTTGATCAAAGTATTATGAAATCAAAATTATAAACTATCTAAATAGCATAAAATGGAATGGAATATAAACTAGTGATAAAAGAACAACTTAAAATGAAACTAAGAAGTGAGGGACGCCCAAGCGGGCCGCCCACCATTAGAACTTGATTTCAGCACCAATCCACTTGGGATGGGCCCAAAATCTCTTGTAATGGGTTGTCTGTGAATTGGTTGATCAATGTGGTCAAGTGTCGGGTTTTGGGTCCAGATTCACACTTCCAATAGCCACCCAATAACCTCTCTTGCGAAAGAGATCAAGGATGTGGAAGAGGTGAATCGAAAGGGTAAAATGTGGTATTCAATTTGGCAGCACTTCGTTGCTTGAAAATTCCTCCAACTTGTCTCCTTTGGGTGGGAAAGTCCACCATTTTATAGACCCAAGGGGTCTCTTTTGGAGGGGCATGCAGGGGTACCATGTGGCGGCCATGCCTTCTCAAGAGAGAGGAGACTCCTCCCTGACTTGGGCTTCCATGACTGCCCTTGTGACAGTCCTCTAACACCCAATCTACCCACCTACATGCACATGCAAGGTAGGAGACATTAATTGACTGTTCTTGGCTACCACTTGGAACCATTTTTCTTTTTGCCTATTTAACCTAGAATTTGTCCTCACCTAGAGCGAATTCAGAATTTGTCCTCACCCAGAGCGAATTCAGAATTTGTACCTGGGTGATATGGATCCCAATTTGAATTCGTCCTTGGTCGGGATAGATACTAAGAAAAGTGCTTGAATGTGACAAATTGCCTTTTGACCTTCCAAAATTACTACAAAAGTGGCTAGGACCACTGTTTAACCTCTGAGGGCTGCCCTGGGGGCTGTGTGTCAAAACGATCAGTGTTTGCAGTCACATAATTGGATTGGTGTTGTTTTGGTGTCTACAGATGCCCCTTTTTAGGATGCACTATGCATGGCGTAGCGCCAAGCAAAAATAGATAACCAAAGCACTAATGATTAGGGTTTCTTGGTAACCTAACCAACTTTTGATGCCCCAAGTATGGAAAGGGCATGCATTCTTGAATCCTTGCTTCTGACGAGCTAAGGAATTTGATTTCAAGTATTAACCTATTTTGGTGAGGTGTGACTTGAGCTTGGACATTGATCAGTCATGATTAGGCAAAGGGCACAACCTTTTGTCCACAAGGGAACCTTGTGTTCATGCTTCGAGAATGCCAAGTGTTTGATCAATTTGTGATTATTGCTTGTTTACTGCCCTAAGCAGGAGTGTAATTGTCTTTGTCAATGATTCTTTGAATGCATGTCATTTTCCTTAATTGGGTGTGTGTTTGTTGATTGGTGACTAAGTGTGACTACCCCCTCAAGCGACGAATCGATGAGGGAATGACCTTCATGAGAAAAGCGAAAAGTCACTTGACCTAAGATGACTTGTGCAAGGGTGCCCTTAGATGGTTTAGCATTTAAGCATGTGCAATTTTTTGACATATAGACCTATTTTTGGTGGGTGGTAACCCTTTTTGCAACACTTTTTGGAGCTAAAATTGGCGAAAATCCGTCTTCCCGTGGAGCGGTCCAACTAATGTAGCCTTCTTAGGGAGTAGGATAGTGACAATTTGTGACCCCAGCATCTATTTTGTATGCCCGGGATGTCAAGTGCAATAGCACTCTCATCGGGAAAGTTTATTAGCGGTTTTAGTGCATTTTTGTTCAATTTTTTATGTTTTTTGAAAATTTTGGCCTGAATTCGTCCCAGGGTGGGACGAATACCAGCTAAGAATTCATCCCTGAGTTCACTATTTTATTAATGTTGATGCTACTATTTGGGGAAAAGTTTTATGTTATACTGTTCACCCCCCTCTAATTATAAGCACATGTTCTTCATAAATATCCTTTACCCCTCTATAAAAATGTACAACACCTTAACCTAGGGAAGTTTGACTAAAAGCTAGTCTTAATGCATAATAAAAGGGGAGCCACCAAATGTAGTGAATATTCACATATAAAATAGCATGCAATCCATTTCCACTTCATTATAGTCATGGTTTGATAGTTTTTTTGGTCTTCTAGATACTTTTAATAATAAAGATACCCCGAATCTAAGTAGGTAATTTTATGATCAAAAGTGAGGGTAACCCAATCCATTTCTAGGCTTTTCTCCCATACAATTTTCTAGAGTAACCCAATATAACCCAAGATATGTAATTCTAAAGTAAAATTTTCTAGACTTCATTGTCTTGCACAACTCTGATGATCCATTTGGCACAAAAGGCTATACCTTGCCTATGGGTATCAAGAGGGTCCAAACCTCTAAATTTCCTTGAAAGACAAAAAAAATCTTAAGGCACTCTATGGAATCCTTTCCTATATATAGAGACCCATAAAATATTTCAGTGGAGTTTTTTTCACTTCTTGTTAAGGATTTGGAAGGGGCCCAACATGATGAATAATACATGTGTGGTAGTAAGAAATTTATAATAGATCTAGAATTTATCGATGATCACCATAGGTTTAGAAATCCACTTACGAAGCTTATACTACACTCTATCTAAATGCACTAAGGAATAATACTAGAAGGCAAAAATAATAAATAAAAACCTAAACATCTCACTATGTTAGATCCATTTTTAATTGAATCAGGTAAACCAAGAAAACTTGGGCAAAAATGATTGTTTATAGCATTGAGTTTTGTGCCACTAAATGTTGGATTCTAAGGCTTCACAAAAAAAATTTAGCCTTTGCAACACATTTTTAATGTCACTTTCCTTTTTGAAGAGGATAAAAAAAAAAAGCTTTCCTATTGACTAACTATTAAGAGGTGTTTAGAAGAGTAATCTATTTCAATCTCATATGAGAAGCATCATCTACAAAAGATATCCAAATCCTTCAGTTGTCAAAACATAAAGCGTAAGAGCAAGAGGACACCCTTGATGAATGAATTTGTGAAGGCTAAAGGGTGAGGATTGTTGGCCATTATTTGAAAGGTAAGAATACACATTTGTAAAGAATACTTGAAGAAAATAAAGAAATATGGGACCAAATCCTATAGTGTACAACATGGCCAATAAGAAGGTCCATTCAATCCTATTATTTACATACCCATTCCATTCCTTCCTAGAAAACATTAATGTTATCCAATATGTATTTGCTCTTGATAAACCTAGTCTAGTTTGGCTAGATAATAAAAGGAACATAAATTAAGCATAATGGCTTTGGCTATAATCTTGTATGAGACACCAAGCAAGGTTATGGGTCATAAATTGCAAATGTCTTTAGGGTCCTCTATTTTGGGGATGATCTTGATATTATTTCAATTGATCAAATGGCCTAGGTATTTGGTCCTAAGAGCTTCTAAGTAAAATATGTATAATTTTTGGCCCCATAGCGTCCTAGAGAGATTTGTAAAATTTATTGAGGAACCTATCATAGCTTTGGAGTCTTATCATTGGCCATGGAGAAGGTTTCTACCTTAAGATATTCCTATGAAATGGGGCTCTCACAAATGGCTTGTTGAGAAGTATAAAGATGGAAAGGAACCACTTTAACACATTTTTGAAGGGCTTGGGCTTGATCTAGGGTGGATTCTTGGGCTTGAAACACCTTTTGGTAATGGTGGAAAAAAGCCTAAATAATATCAAGAAGATCTATAAAAATGCACTACCCTTCATGGACCTTCTTAATTTTTTAAGTTGTGTCTCTTCCTCAAGAAGAATAAAAAAGATCTTTGAAAACCATATCCCTAATATTGAGCTAGTGGAATCTAATTTTGAGTTGGGCACCTCAAGTAGCATGAGCATCCACTAGCTACTATTGTTTGTGAAGCTTGGCCAACTAGAGTGTTAGCACTTTGGAAAAGTGTTGTTCTTCTAGAGTCAACATGACATTAGATTTCCAAGGTGTTTGAGAAATGGTGGAAAAAGATAAAATGATGCTCATGTATGTGAAGGAAGTAGGTTTATGCATAGCATTGAATAATTATTAATTTGTGAATATTATATTTTTTAAAATTCAAAATTGGCGAATTTAAGGACCCTGGATGTTAGCCCATTCACCTAAAATTTTTGTGTCAAAAATATTTTTATGTGTTGGCTCGCCCCACATTGATAATAATTTTTAAAAAAATATTTTAAATATCCAACACTCCTACCTAATTCTACACCTTTTTGCCCTAAAATTATAAAAAAATGTATTTCACCCACAAAATTTACCTCTAATACCACTAGTATATATACTTAATGTGACAAATACATATTCATATAAATATTCAAACTGATCGATTGAAGAGACCTATCATTAACTGATTGGTTGTAAAGACCTATCAATAATAGATCAATTTTAGAAATCAATCGATCATGGATCAATTTTAGAAACTTAATCGATCGTTGATTAGATATAAAAATAAAATAACCAGGCATAAAAAATAGCCAAAATCTGATTAGGTGATAAAACAAGCTGAACATCAATTAGGTGTTGAAAAAATCTAAACTTTGATTAGGTGTAGAACCATCCAATATTCGAGTAGGTGCAAAAATAGTCAAACTCTAATTGGGTGTAAAAATAGATCAAACTCTGATTAGGTGTTGAAACAAGCCAAACTCCGATCGAGTGTAGAAACTAGTTGATATTCAATTAGATTTAAAAAGAATAAACTAGTTGATATCCAACTAGGTGTAGAAACAACCAAACTTTGGATGGAAGATGAAACAAGCCAAATTTCAATTGGGTGCTGAAACAAGCTAAACTTTTTTTTTAAGCAAAAAAACCCTTGCGGAGTCGCATTGGTCTAAAATACCATGAACAAGGGGTTTTACACCATCAAAGTCACCTGGGGGTCGCACCCGACCCTGCCCGCACCAACATTATCAATTGGATTTTAGATACCCAATTCAGCTTTTTGGTAAGGTGGAGATGAACCTAGGACCTCCAAGAGGATTTCCCTCTCCTCTCCAACTCACATACAATAGTTGGGTAAAACAAGTTGAACTTTAATCGGTTGCAAAAACTAGCTGATATCAAACCGAAAGCAAAAAATAGACAAGCTCAAATTGAAAGAAAAAACCAAGTCAAATTTTATACAATATGTATCTTATTTTCATCCAACCTTATATCTCATATTTTTTATAAGAGTTTTCTTCAATTACTTTTACAAGTCATTAAATAAATTAAAGATCCTTTCAATTTATAAATGAATTTGACTTAATAAGAACGAAGATCATTCCTTTATACACATTATTTTTTTTTTTTTTGTAATACATACATCTATAAAATAAAGAGCTTACAATTGTGAGCTTCTATTATTTTTTTTTGTAATACATACATCTATAAAATAAAGAGTTTACAATTGTGAGATTCTATTGTTTTTTTGTAATACCTACATCTATAAAATAAAGAGCTTACAATTGTGAGCTTCTAAAATAAAAATATAGGAAATACATTTGATTAGTCTATAGCATAATAATTACATATATGTATGTGTGTGGTCTATGTCAAGGATGAAACTTGAATTATAGGTGATGAGATGTGAATTTAACCCCCACCATAAATGTGTATAGAAAATAAAGATTTTAAAAATAAATAAAAAGGAAAGAGTCAAATACTAATATTATTCCCTCAATATTTTTAGATAAATAATATTTTAAAATAATATTTTCGCAATATACTTGTGAGATACTAATCATGTTTATGTTAAATATGTAGTAATGTTTGGTCTTTTAAAAGTATTTTTACATCTTATTATAATATATAAATGAAAACTTAATTATTTTTTAAGAAGGCTCTACTCAAGGGTTGTGGCTCTACGCTCTGGTGGATCTTGGGTTAGCTTTCATTAGTTTGCATTCATGTTTGGATTCTTGTGGTTTTTTGAGCGGTTCTCTCATTCGGTCCTCTCTTTTGCATTGCTAGTGTGTGATTTTGATGAAATGTGGTGTCCATATGGGGAAGCTCTGGACAAACCGGTGGAATCTCTTTCTTTGGAAAAGCCTTGTGGCCAAGCTATTGGGGAGGCTACACCCAAAAGGAATGGGGGGAGCGTAGACTTAGCCAATTGGGTTGTTTATGGAGACGTTCATCCCCAACTCAAAATATTTTTCTCTAACTCAAATGTGTCCTCTCTATTAGTGAATCTATATGGTAATTTAGTGGGAAATTATTTGGGAGCAAACTGGATGTTGATTCTTTAAAGAGATGGGCCATAACCCATTGGAAGCTGAATGCAAACCTTTGTTTATCTTTTCTTTCGAGGAACATTTTTCTCTTTTCTCTGTCAAACCCCTCTGATGTTGATCGGGTGTTGGAATAGGGGTCATGGTTTTTTGAAAAGCATGGGTTGTATTTGAGGAAATGAGACTTTGGATTTAACCTTTCTACACACAAAGTGGACATGGTTATAGTTTGGATTCGTCTTCCTGAAGTCCCTCTCTATTTATGGCATGACTTCATATTCAAACAGATTGCCAATGCAATTGGGAAATTTATCTCTTTGATGACTCTTCCATGTCAAAAGACAAAAGGCAATTTATTCGCTTGAGTGTTCTCGCGGACTTGTCCAAAGAGCTTCCAAAATCTATTTTGATCAACTCTCTAGCGAGAAGGTGGGAGCAGTTAATCATCTACGAACATGATAGCTTTTCATGTTCAGCTTGTGGGGGCAAAGGTCATTCATATTTGCATTGCAAAATAAAGTCTGGGGATGCCCCTTCTAGGGTGCAACGCTTGCAAGTATTTGTGTCCATGGTGGATAAAGGGAAGATACGGGCCTCTATTTCTAGTGTTAGCAAGTCTGTTTGATATTTCCCCTCAAAGAAGCAAAGAATATGGAAGAACAAATCGTTCATTTCCCCGTCGGTCAGGAAAGTCCTTTCTACTTCGGTGGCTCTTCAAAATTTGACTCCCCCTCTTTTGTCCCATCTGTTGGTGCCTGTGGTTAGGGAGGAGGAGTTGGTAAAATAGATGTGTTTGTATATTGTAATGGAGAATTATAATAGGCTATATGTGGAATTGTTTTCGAAATTCAATTCGATGGAGGCTTCTATCCCCTTAGAAAACTCTTTTGAGTGTCTAAATTCTATGGAAAAATACTTGGATCCATCGTGCTCTAAATACCAGATGACGAACCTGATGGGGTACTTAAGGGAATGCCCACAATCCTCGGTGGCTCATTGTCTGTCCTTCTCTCCTGGTGCGACCAATCATGTGGATGGTTGTTCCCCCTCTGTGGTAAGAAATAAAGTTTTAGTGATGGATGTGGCTCTTGCTTCTCCATCTCCTCAACCAGTGGTAATGGATAAGGGCTTTCCTGGGCCTAAAAATCATAGTCATAGAAGGTGTTTTATGGATTTGGGTAAGGCTTGTAAACCTACACGGCTTGTGTCTAAAGTAAGCAGGAAAAGAAAGGCCAATGATTCTATGGCCAACGGAGGTCAATCTAGACTAGTTCTAAAAATTGGTGAAGGTAAAAAATTATTGAGCTTGGATGGTTTCTTGAGCTCGTTGGTAGGTGGTGGAGATAAAATGAGTTCCCCCTTCCCATGAAAATTTGCTCATGGAACATAAGAGGGCTTAATAGCTCCTCTAAGAAGCACTTATTGGTGTCCCTAAGAAGAGAATTGGCCCCTGATCTGTTATGCATTCAAGAATCAAAGCTTGAGGCCAAGTCATAGAGATCGATCCAAAAGGCAGTATGGAAGGAATCGGGTTTCATGGTTAGTGAAGTTGTGGGAATAATGGGTGGACTCCTTTTTTTTTGGAATTCACATAAATTTTATGGGCATGTAATATTTGCTTCATGTAGAGTGATAAATATTCTTTTCTGGTGCAACGAAACCCAAAGGTGTTAGATGGTCTCCAATATCTACGCTCTGAATACCACTTATGAAAGGAGAGATTTCTGGCAGTTGTTGCTAGAAATGCATCAAACCTTCATTCATGAACATTGGTTAGTGATTGGAGATTTTAACTCCCCTCTATATCCTTCAGAGAGAAGGGGTGGAAGTAGCCCTGAAGAGCGCAATCTTGCTAAACTGGCAGATTTCATATCTTTTGCAAAATTACGAGACATTGATTTGAAAGGGGGGCATTTTACATGGAGTAAAAGTAGGTCGGGTAATGGTTTGATCCTGAGTTGGCTGGACAAAGCGCTAGTTTCATCTAGAAGTCTCAATTTATTTTGGGATGCGATGCTTTCCACCTTGCCCAAAGTGGGCTCGGATCATAATCCTCTCCTTTTGGAGACTATTGAAAACACTTCTTTTGTTTCGAGACCCTTTCACTTTGAAGCAATGTGGTGCAACTTCCCTAACTTTGAAGATTGCATAAAAATATGGTGGGATGAGGAAGATCTAGGATTGGGACTTTTTAAATTTACCTTCAAAATTTGAAGGTTTCGTCATCAATTAAAATGGTGGAACAAGAACATGTATTGTAATATATTTAGGGAGCTAGAAGCTTTAAAAAAGGTCGCTGAAATAGAGAAAAATATTGAGTCACAAGGACTCGATGAGGTGTTATTAAGGGAGGAAATGGAGTGCTTAGGAAATTATCATAATAAACAAGCAGATATCGAGTTGCACTAGAAGAAAAAATTCAAATAATTATGGCTAAGAGAAGGTGACAAGAATACACAGTTATTTCATGCGTCCACCATGCGAAAAAGGAGTAGGAATATAATAGTGGAGATTATTAAGGAGGATGGCAGCTCTATCAGGAAGAGTGAGGAAATTTGATTGGAGGCTATCAGTTTCTTCAGTTCTCTTCTTGGTCTCCCCTAGATCAGGATTTGGTAGAGGAACGTGTTATGTTAGATGCCATTCCTATGTTGGTGACGAAGGAAATGAATGCGGGTTTGGAGGCCCCGCTCATAGATGATGAAATATTTAATGTTGTTAAGGAGCTGGGGCCTTTAAAGGCTCTGGGACCTGATGGATTTCCTCCATTGTTATTTCAAAAATATTGGAATATTTATGGGTCTGAGGTGGTGAAGTCTCTGAGAGAAGCCCAAATATTGGTAGAGATTCCTAAATCCTTGAATGCCATGTTGATTTCCTTAATTCCAAAAAAGGATTATGCCTCGTCATTTAAGAATTTTAGACCAATCAGTTTGTGCAATTATTTATATAAATTTCTCTCTAAGGCTCTGTCTAATAGACTCAAGGGGATACTTCCGAATCTCATTGATATGGTTCAAAGCGCCATTGTGTCGGGTAGACAAATATTAGATGGCGCTATTGTTATGCATGAGATTATTCATTCGGTCAAGTATAGTTGTAGAGAGAATTTCCTTTTAAAACTCAACATTAGTAAGGATTATGACAAAGTGGCGTGGCCATTCTTACAAGAGGTGATGAGGAAGTTTGGCTTCAGCGATCGGTGGGTCACCCTTATTTCAGCTTGCATTTCTTTAGTTTGGTGCTCCATTCTAGTGAATGGATCGATGTCTGGATTTTTTGTCTCACCACAATTTGAGGCAATGTGATCCACTTTCCCCCTTCATCTTCCTCTTTGTAGCTGAGTCTTTGGGGAGAGCGATTGGAAGGTTAAGTGGGGAGGTGGGTCTTCATCTAGCTCTCTCATGTCCACCTGTATCTCATCACCAATTTACTGACAACACTCTTATTGCTAGTGGTGCATCGGTATTTTTCACCCAAGATATTAACAAGATCTTATTGTGTTATGAGAGGGCTGCTGGTCAAGAGATCAACTTTATGAAGAGATTTCTCTACTTTGTTAACACTCTGGAAGCCAGGTAATCAAATATTGTGAATATACTCAATTTTAGGATTGCCACGTTGCCAACGACCTATCTTGGACTGCCTCTCTTCATGGGGAGAATGAAAGACTCATTGTGGGACCCTTTGATTGAAAGAATCCAACATAAACTAGCCTCTTGGAAAGAGGTGTTGCTGAGCCAAGCAGGGAAGGCAATACTTGTTCAAAGTACACTCCAGAGCATACCCATTTATTTCATGTCCTTATTCATGCTCCCTGCTAAAGTAATGGATAAAATTGATCATATTTGTAAAATGTTCCTTTGGGATGGATCAGATTTAAAAGGTAAGTATCACTTGGTCGCTTGGGATCAGATTTGGAAGAGGAGAAAGGATGAAGTCTTAATTTGAAAAGAGTAACACTTATGAATAGAGCCCTGGTTGGTAAATTAAGGTGGTTGGTTGCTTCGAATGCCGAGAGACCTTGGTGTTCTATCCTTAAAATGAAATATGGATTTAATTCTTTCTTGTCAGACGATATCTCACTGAGAGGCTCTATTTTTTGGAGAATCTTAACGAAGATAAAGGACTTTATGAAGGCTAAAAGCAGGTGGATCATTGGTGATGGGAGAAACGTCAAGTTTTGGGAAGACCATTGGTTGAGGGAAGAGTCGTTATTGGATGACCCAAATATCAGGGCTCTTACTTTGAAAGCGATGGAGGAAGGCAAAATTTGGGTTTCCCAATATATGCCTATTGTCAATGGTAGGCATTCGTGGAATTCTCATCCCTATTGGGTGTCCAACCAAAATTATTTGGTCAGTTGGTAGAGACTTTTAGCGAAACTTAACAAGTATGTGATCAGACAAGATGATTCCAGAGACCATTTTATTTGGAACGAGGAAGCTAAAAGTGAATTTTCTATGAAATCAACTTATTCCTTCCTTCTCCCGAAATATGAGGCTTCTTTTCCAATGAATCTTATTTGGATTAAAAGACTAATCCCAAAGATCAATATTTATTTTTGGTTGACGACTCAAAATAAAATACTTTCTTTGGAGAATCTTCAAAATAGGGGTCACATTATGGTGAACAGATGTTATCTATATAAATCAGAATGGGAATCCACGCAACATCTTCTCCTCAGTTTCCCATTCACGTGGCAGGTATTTATATTTATTTTTAATTGGTTTAACATTTATTAGGTGTTTCCAGGTACGTTGATGGACATCATCCTTCAATTGTGTTCATTTTTCGTGTCCCAACGACTATCTTGGTTGTGGAAAATCATGCTTCCCCATGTGTGGTGGGGGGTGTCAAAAGAAAGAAATGTTCGTGCTTTCAATGATGTTGAGACCAATGTTGTCAAGATGGGTACTAAGATCATTAACAGAGTGTTGGAGAATGTCTTGGGTGCCTTTGTCGGTAAACGATTCAAGGTGACCTCCTCATCCAACGAAGTTGATTTGGAATTTAAATTGGATTGGAGCCCTCTTCCTCGCCCCCCCTTGAACCTGATCCTAGAGCAAGAATTAAGTGGGCCCATCCGGCTCCCAATTGGCTAAAACTCAAATTTTATGGGGCCTCAAAGAGTAACCCGGATAAGGCTATAGCAGGCGACGGCATGCAAAATGAGAATGACGACATCCTCATGGTATTTTTTGAACCCTTTGATTCCAAATATTCACACTTTATGGAGGCTTGAGCAGCTTATATGAGGGTGAAATTGTTAGCGGATGCTGGTTGTTAGAATGTGGAAATTGAAGGTGACTCTTTGAACATAATAAAGATGCTCAAAGGAGAGTGTACACATAGCTGAAACATTCTCAATCTTATTACCGAAGCTAGGAGATTTTTGTATGTTTTTGAACAGGTGAACATTTTCCATGTGTTTTGTGAGGAGAATGCATTGGTCGATATGTTGGCCAATCGTGGTGTCCACTGTGCTGTTTTTTAGTGTGGAAAAATGATGTCTTGAATGACGTAGTCTCTTTTGCTAGGAAAGAGGCTCATGATGCTTTGTTTTTTTAATGAGGAGTCAGACATCCCTTTGGCTCTCGTTGGAAGGGGTGTTCGGTCTCGCTTTGCCCTTTGACCGAGGTTTGCTAGATTTTGTTTTGCCTTCAAAGCGTTGTGCATTTCTAAGTTCTCTGTGGAATCATTATGGTTATTAGGAATTAAACTCCTTCGGTTATTCCTAATAGGTATAATATTTTGGATATTATTATTATGGTTGAGAGTTTGGTTGTATGTATAAGGTTGTGGGGACCCTTTCAAAACCCTCTCTTTAAATTAATACCAAATATATATATATATATATATATATATATATATATATATATATATATATATATATATATAAATGAAAACTTGGAGTTAATAAATCATAAGGTAAGGTAATTCTTATAGACAATAATATACCTTTTGATAAAGGACTTAACAAAAAATACTAAACATATCATGATGTATTTTATTGAAAAAATATTCATTTCACAATATGAATTAAAATCATTTTTCAGTGGCTTGAGGGTCTGTGTATTATTTTCTTTTTAATCTTCCTTGCTTTCCATTTTTTTAATCTTCTAATGGATGCCTATTTGGGCAAAGAATTTCTTTAGTGGTAGATCATGCATATTTTGCGGGTTTGTTTGAGAGGAATCCTGGGTCGCTGGAACTCCAATTGGGGTTGGGGGAAAGAGGTTGGGCCAGCTGAAGGATCTTAAAAAACTAGTGGGGTTGTTGGGTGGCTTTCTATCATTGTTCGTTTTGGATTTCAAGGTCACTGGTTTGGTTTTTGGTGTTTCTGATGTAGGCTGGTTGATGGGTGGAAGGATGGGGTCAACTGAGGGAACCGTAGTTGGGGGATGGGTGGAAGGTTGGGCCATATAAAGGAAATGCAACAACTGGTTTTGTTGATGGGTAGATGGCTAATCTAATTTTTGGCTGGGTTCTTGGGATCTAGTATTTTTGTAAGGCTTCGTTTTGTCCCGTTTTAAGGTGTTCTCTATTTTTGGGTGTTGTTCCTATGCCCCTAGTCCTTCAACGAGTTACTTTTGGTTTTTAGGTTTTGAGTGTATGTTCTGCTTTGGAAGATATTCTAGTTTTGTTTCTTGTTTTTTAGAGGGGTGTGTTGGACCCATCTGCTGGATGGTTTGTTGGGTTTGAAGCTAGGACTTCCTAGTGTTGGTTTGATTCCTGCTACATAAAACCTAGTATGGGTTTGTTTATTGGCAATGCAGGGTCTTCATTCTTGTTCTCCAAGCCTCTGATTTTTTTGGGTGGTTTTCGAATCCAGAGTAGTTTTTATTTTGAATCTCTTCTCAGGCTCGCCTACATATTTTTGGCATGTGGGCATTATTTGTTCCATCGCAGTTATTATCTATCTAGTGCCTGCTCATTTGATGCCTGACCAATTCATTTCTTTTTGATGGGTTGGTGGCCCATCTCTCTAGCCCCAGTTTTTGCTCATTTTCAAATTCAAACTGGTGGTTTGGCACTATGCATTTAGTTCTCCATTATCTCTACTATAATCTTTGAAATTATATTGTTTTGAGATTTAGATATTGGTTTGGTTTTTGTGCTTTTTTCGGAGTGGCAGGTTGTGTTCCGAGTTCCTAGTATGTTGTTTGTTGTTCTCTCGGATGCTGTAGAGACTGGTTTCTTTTCCAATTTTTGGTTTTGGACGGATGGTTTTGGAGCCCGAAGTGATTTTCAGTTTAAAATATTTTGTACGAGATTTATTGTTTTCCACCTATAGATTTTAATTACTTAGATTATCATTGGTACTCTTGAGGTGGGTGTGAGGCCTATTTTTCCAGATGATTGGGCAGTGCTTTTGTAGTTATCGTTGATGGGGTCTGCCTGTTCCTTGGTGGGACAGGTGGGCTTTTTAAAATTAAATTTTTTTTTTTTTTCATTCGCCTTTTCGAGGAAGAGAGATCCGTTCGACTGTCACATTCTTGATTTTCAAATTTTCCGCCTCCTCTCGATTTTTCGGGTTCCTCGGATGTGATTGATGTATTTTCTTGGTCGGTGTTGTTGATTGCTTTTCCCCTTTGAGGTAGAGGTAGACGGTTGTTAGTCTCCCTTTAGAGATAATTTGTTGGGTTGTGTATGATTTTATCTTCCTTTAAAAATTATTGTATAAATTTGTGGTATTCCTTTCAAAACCCTATTTTTTAATATTACTTTAAAAAAAAAATCATTTACAAACTATTTTAAAATTTGAATATTTTCTCTACTAAACATGCACATTATTGAACATAAAGGATAGGAAATAATTAATACTAAGAAAATACATTTCTCTTACAATATATATTAAAATAATTCAAAACTTTTATTCATTTCTCTAGTCTAATAAATTCTAATAAGAGCATTTCTTGAGTGTGGGTTTTTATCTATTTTTAAATGGGTAGTTGAAAATTCACATCTACTGAATTTTGCAAAAAGAGCATATATATATATATATATATATATATATATATATATATATATATAAAACCTCAGTGTCAGATATGCCAAAGCACAATATTGAAGCTACACGCGTAAATGACGGCATGCACATATGTGCCATTCGTGAGGGAAGATGGATTGAGTTCCCTTGTTTGTCAGTAATGATTTCTTTCAATTGACGTGACAATATTATTCCCGCAACCCATAGTAAATTTCTTACAAAGTAACGCGTAACCAGCTCGATTGGGCTTCCTACAGTTCTTTCTAATTTCCCCGTTGGTGCCAGTGGGAGGGCTGATATTTCCCATATTCACCATGGAAACAGCAAAGTCTGAAAAGAAAGTATCCTGAGTCGTCGAATAAAGTCCGAAAAGAAAGTATCCTGATTCGTCGAATAGTTCGACAGCTGAAAATCAGTAAACCCTCCATTGAACAGCACCTGGTCGGAGTGTGGAAGTCCTCTTTGGCTTCTCAGTTTTTTGTAGTAGTTATTGTCAAAATCAGTGGGAGACACAAGGTCCAAGGGCGAAAGGTTATCGTCCCCACCGCTCCTCGGGCACTTTAATTGCACATATGTGGCGAACGCGCTGTTTATATTGGTTTCGTCGTAGATGCGGGCTCTGAAACATTATCACGAAACAATCGGTCTTGACATACATATCTTACGTATCTCTCTAGTGTGATTTCCCGGTGTGATTCATATTAATATATTGTAATCACTTACATGAACTGCATGATTTACGAAATTTTTTAGAAAGTTTATGATTTTATTTGATTTTATTTTTTATTTTTTATTTTTTTTAGATTTTATGTTCATTTGTATGATCTAAATTTTTTTAGAAAATTATTTAGATGTGAAAATTAGAAAATCCTTCCATTTTGTGATTATAAAAACATAGTTGTGTGTATGTAATATAGTATTGCAAAGAACAAATATATGTTTATTGGTTTATGTGATGTTGTGTTTCCATACAAGTTGTTTATTTTTAGTGGCATTTTTCTATGTTGGAATTCCGTTCCACTTTAATACCTTTTCTTTCTCTTCTTCTTTTTATTTGTTGTTCATATTTTTGCTTCTAGTTTTTATTCTGTGTTAATTTAGCATATGCTTTATTTTTTTTTTCATGGTATCAAAGCGTTATAGCAGAAGAGAGACAATTGTATATGCTTTGGTAGTGAATCGTGTTATCTTTATTTGCAACATTGGTTGTTGTGTCTTTATTTTGGAGTTCTCCTAAGGGTTCATGCATTGTTTTATAGTTTGAGTGGGAGTAGATAACGATTCACAAAAAATGAGTAGCAAACTAGAGATTGAGAAGTTCAATAGATCTAACTTTACATTGTGGAAGATAAAAAAACGTACTGGTGGAAAGGAACTTATGGGTTGTAGTCACTGGAAATCCCACTAGGATGGCACAAGAGGAGTTTAATAAGATGAATAGAAAAACAATAGCCCTTATTCGAATGTGTTTAGCAAACTCCATGATTTTAAATGTGACGGAAGCATAGTGCTCAAGATATGTGGAAAATATTTGAGAGCATCTATGTTTCCAAGTCAATAATGAACAAGTTAATGTTGTAGAAGAAGCTGTCAAATCTCAAGGTGAAGAAGAATGTAATTTCTCAGACCACATGAATGATTTTAATATTCTAATAAAGCAGCTAAACTCCATTGGTGATAATGGAGTGATGAATATCAATATATGGTACTATTGATCAACATGTCGGACTCATGGGAGAATCTTATTACTACCATAAATGCTACCTTTGACAAGTTGTAGATGGAGTTAGTGGTTAGCCAATTGTTGAATGAGGATACAAGAAGCATATTTGCTGGTGAAGCATCCACTTCAGAGGTCTATTTAGCATGTGGAAGCTCAAAGGAAAAAAATAAAAAAGTAGATCCAGTGGGAGAAGAAAGTCTAGAGGTAGAGGCAAATCGTCCAGAATAGGAAATAAAATTTTTAGTAATGTGGAATGCTACTACTATCATAGAAAGGGGCATATCAAATTTTATCGTCCCTTTTTGAAGAAGAAAAATAAAAAGGTAACAAAAGAAGAGGCAACTGATAAAGTTGTAGATGAAAACTCCTCCATTTATCTTCTTTCTTGTCTATCAATTGAAGGGTGTCCTAAAGACTAGATTATAGATTCAGGAGCTTATTTCCACATGACACCACATCATGAGTGGTTTATCAATTATAAATAGGTAAATGGTGTAAAATTTTATATGGATGATAATGCATTTTACAATGTAGAATGAGAAGGTACAATTCTTGTGAAGGATTTATATGGAAAAGTCAAGTATTTGTAAAATATTAGATATGTCTCTCAGTTGAGAAGAAATATTCTCTTAGTTGGAAAACTGGTTGAAAAAAGAGTAATAGTTACCTTCATAGACGAAGGATGCAAGCTCACTAGAGGTGTCCTACTGCTTGCAAAAGGAAACCAAAAAGGCACTTTGTTCAAATTGGATGTCAACCCTTGTGAGAAAAGTCATTGCAATGTTTCCTCTCTAAAGGAAGCTAATGTAGCTAAGAAAAATGATGAAGTAGATGTTAGATATTTTCTTCTTTGGTGCAAAAGACTTGATCATCTAGAAAAAATCAGCTTGAATAAGTTGGTCAACAAAAGCATAGTGCATGACCTCAAGGATATCAACTCCAACACTCTCAACTTTTGTGAATCATGTGTGATGGGAAAAAAAAAATGGTAAGCTTCTCTTATCACCCACATAGAGCTAAATCTACTTTAAATATTATTCATTCAGACATTTGTGATCCTATGGATACTCCATCTATTGGTGGTGCATTGTATTTTACCACTTTTATTGATGATCATAGAAAAAATGTATGAACTATATTTTTGAATAAAAAGAGTGACATACTTGATAATTTAGAATTTTTTTTTCTAATGTGGAAGGGCATATACGTAGACAACTTAAGATATTGTGTAGTGACAATGGAAGATAATATTATTTTGTTGAATTTGAAGAGTTTTAAAAGTAGAAAGGCATCTCTAGATAAAAAACTACACCTTATTCTCCTCAACAAAATAGAATAGCGGATAGAATGAATAGAACACTACTGGAGAAGATGAGGAGCATGTTGTCAGGTGCAAAGCTTAATAAAAGGTTTTGGGTTGAAGCAATTTCAACTGCTAGTTATTTGGAAAAATTATCACCATGCACTGCTTTGAATGATAAGACATTAAAATATACCTGGAGTATTTTTGAAATATTTTCCAATTTATTTTCTTCTTGGATATCCAAGCAAGGGATGAGGAGCGATGGAGGAAGCGGAGGAGGAGCAAAAATGGTAGGCAAGAATTTTGAACCAACGAAAGGGGAAAATCCAGAGGCAAGGTAGAATGCTATAGCTAAAAAGGAAAAGGATTCCTTGTCAGCTCAGTTCAAAAAGGCTAAATGTATAGATCCTCTAGATAAACCCTTAGATAAAGGGTCCCACTGGGGTTTGGGAGCTAGTAACAAGGGCCCAACCTTTTTGGAAATGCTGAAAGGGAAAAAGGAGCCAGTCAATGAACTATCGCCCATAATACCAAATAATAATAGGTTAACTATGCCAGTTGAGATTATGGAAAGATTCTTGGATATGGAGGCATCATCCTTAGTTGGCAATTTTTGGGAGGAAGGCTGGACATTGAGACTATTCGCTCATGGGTCGTGGCAAAGTGGAAAACTTCAGGAAGCTTAGAAATCATAGCCATGTCAAGAGGTTTTTTTATGATAAGAATCAAAGACAAATATGATGCATAGTGCATCTTGATAGGAGGACCCTGGTTTCTAGGAAGGCGTAGCCTCTTTCTGAGGAAGTGGGGGCAGGATTTCAACCCTAAGAAGCAAAACATTAATATAGCACCCATTTGGGTCCTCTTACCAAAACTCCCAGTCTAATTTTTTAATGAGTACTGGCTTAGTGGCATAGCAAAGATGATAGGAGAGCTTGTGGCAATAGACCATTCAACCCGGGCAAGGACTAGACTGATGCATGCCAGGATCTGTGTAAATGCAAACTTGGATTCTGATCTACCTTCTCAAGTGGAACTAGCATATGGAGAGTTTCTAAGGATTTAGCTTGTGGAGTATGAGAACAAACCAGCATTTTGTAGCATGTGCAAAACCCATGGCCACCTTCAAGCCCAATGTCTGACAATAACTGCAAACAAGGAAGCCACGAGTGAAGGTTTTTTGGGGAAATCTAATGGGAGAGGGATCCCAAAGTTTCAAGGATCGTGTCTTAACTTGGAAGGATACAGACAAGTTAAGAATAACCAGGATAACCAAGCCAACACAGAACTGGAAAAAATCCAAGAGAAAGGAAAGCAACATAATGAGGGAGGCAAAAATCATAAGGTATGTAATAAAGACCCCAGATTGAACATGTTTGATATCCTAGCAAATCTAGAAGTTGAAAAATAAAATAGTAAGGATGATACCATCAGTGTCAAGTTTCTTGAAATCCTAGACTCCCCATCCAAATTGGGACCATCCACAGATATGACAAAAAGCCCCAAAAGCTATGCTCAAAATGAAGAAAAATTGCCAGGTCATTTCAGTTTAAACATGGAAAAAATAGAGTCAAGAGTTGAAGTTGTGGAAACAAGAGGCAGGAATGTAGCTCCTAATTCGGTAGTGGAGAAAATTATCCCTTATCAGACGAGCCCAACGGTAAAATGTTCCTTGAAGGAAAGCCCCCTGTTTAGGAACCAGATAGGAGAGGTGAACCAAAACAAGGCTAAGGATGAATAGGGAATTGAAAACCCCCAAAATGAGGAAGAAGGTTCAAGCCCTAGACTATCACAGTATATGCCCCCTCATTTTAGTCCAAAATAGACTAGAAGCACTACCAAGCCTCCGATAGATTATGGAAGTGAAAGAAAGAAAGGGAGAATATCTACAAAAAAGCACTATAGAATGAGAATCAATGAAGAAATTGCAAATGGAAAGCAAATAATATTGTTACAACAAGCTATTCCTATCCAGGATAATAGCAAAATTGACAAACCCCCTTTGGCTCAGGGAAGGGGGCGGGGAAAAAATATCAAACAGTCTAAATGAAGGTTCTCTATTGGAATGTGAGAGGCCTAAACGACCCACCAAAACAAAGGATGGTGAAGTCTATAATGAAGGATTAGAATCCTACTATCATTTTTCTTCAAGAAACAAAAACAGATGCGACACAATCAGCACTTATAGCTAGAAGGATTTGGAAGCAAGGGGAAGTGGTCTTTCAACAGGCGAGAGGAGCATTTGGGGGCCTCATGATCTTATGCGACCCTATTAAAATAGAAGGAAGTATTATTCAGGAAAATGAAAGAGTATTAAGCGTATTATTTTATGACTTTGATACTAATAAGAATTGGATTATGTCAAATGTTTATACCCCCACCTTTGTCCAATGGAAGTTTGAACAGTGGGAGTTTTTGGGGCATTTGAGCCAAGATTTTAAATACATTCCTTGAGTGATTGGGGGAGATTTCAATACCCCCATTTACCCATCTGATAAGAAGGGGGGATCTGGGTTACCCTCAAGGAGCATGGAGGACTTCAATGAATTCATTAACACAAATGAATTGATGGATGTAAGACTAAAAGGAGACAAATTTACATGGAGTAACAAGAGGATAGGAAGTCAGCTGATTCAAGAAAGGTTGGACAGGTTTTTTTAATCTAAGGAAGCTACAAAAATGTTTGGTGATTCAACGTTACAAGTCCTTCCTAAATACGCTTCAAACCATAATCTTATTCTATGGGAGGCATTTCAGGCTAACTCCTTTAAAAATCCATTCAGATTTCTATCAATGTGGGTTAAACATTTGGACTTCAATAAACGAATAGAAGAATGGTGGCAGCAGCCTATCCAGGGAAGTGCTTCCTTCAAACTATCTCAAAAACTTAAGATGGTGAAAAACAACCTTAGAATTTGGAATAAAGAAGTCTTTGGAAATATTTTTGACTAAGAAAGTTGTGGGGGAAAAACTAAGAATAATAGAAAGAAAAATCCAAAATGGAACCTATGATGAGGTGACAAGGACTGAAGAGAAGGAAAAACTTTATGAGTTTTATAATATTTTAGCTTGTGAAGAGATGTATTGGAGGCAGAAATCAAGGGCATTATGGCTAAAGGAAGGGGACTCTAATTCAAATTTTTTCCATGTTATCACATTGAGCAATAGAAGCAACAATAATATTAGAAATTTAGCTAAGGTGGATGGATCCTCAAATCAAAATATTCAGGAGATCAAGGATGAGGCTGTTAATTTTTTTAGTTCATTATTGGGTGAAGAACGGGTCTGTAATGCCCAAGCAAAGGACTCTCTCCTTCAATTCATTCCACAACTCATTGATTAAATGATTAAAGAGTATCTTACAATAGATTTTTTAGATGAAGATATCAAGGAGGCTTTGTTTAACATGGATCCTGACAAAGCTCCTAGGCCGGATGGGTTTTCACCACGGTTTTTCCAAGTTTGTTGGGATATTGTTGGAGCAAAAGTTATTGCTGCAATCAAGGAGTTCCAAAGTTCAAATCATATTCCAAGGGGTTTCAATTCAACTTTCATTGCTTTGATACCTAAAGGCCCCAACCCCAAGACTATGGCTGACTTTAGGCTGGTTATCCTGCGTAATATATCCTATAAATTTTTTTCCAAAGTTTTAGCCAACCATTTGAAGAAAGTTATACCGGTTATCATTGATCCAAGTCAAGGAAGTTCCATACAAGGAAGATCAATCTTAGATGGAGTTATTACTGTTCATGAGGCTCTTCATATAGTCTCTCAGACCAAAAAATTAGTCATGGATTTAAAGTTAGACATGAACAAAGCTTATGACAGGATAAATTGGGAATTCCTAGAGGCAGTTTTATTAAAATTTGGCTTCAACATGAAATGGGTCAAGTTAATAAGAGAGTGTATTTCTAAGCCTTGTTTTTTAGTTTTGGTTAATGGGTCTACTACAGGTTTTTTTCAAAGTAAATGTGGTCTAAGACAAGGAGATCCCATAAGTCCTATGTTGTTCATCATTGTAGTTGAGGCCTTGGGAAGAACCATTAAGGCAGAGAGTGGTATCTGGACTCATATCAGGTATCAAGGCCACGTCGCTAACTACCCCGATGACACATCAAAAATTTATTGATGATACATTGCTACTAACTTTGGCTTCTGTGGTTGAGGCAAGAAGGATTAAAAATATTCTCATAATGTATGAATAAGCAGTTGGACAAAAAGTGAATTTTGATAAGAGCAAACTTTATTTCATCAATACCCCCATTCCTAGGCAAAACAACATAGTAAGGATCATGGAATTTTAGATTGCATCCCTTCCCACCTCCTATTTAGGTCTTCCCCTGTTCACAAGGAAACCTAAAGGATCAATGTGGAACATAGTTCTGGAGAGGATCCAAAAAAATCTAGCAAGTTGGAAAGGACATCTGTTATCTCAAGCAGGCAAAGCAGTTTTAAATTTTGCTTCACTTCAAAGTATACCTATTTACTTCCTATTAGTATTCAGAGCTCCCAGAAAGTTGTATCACAAAATTGAGTAGCTTCAAAAAAAAATTCTCTAGTCAGGGACTGAGGATAAGAAAAGGATCCATTTAGTAGGTTGGAACAAGGTTTGCAAACCTAAAGCTTATGGGGGGTTAGGATTGAGGAGATTTGCTCATCTCAATACAGCTCTGTTAGCAAACAAGTGTGGCGGTTATTGACTAAGGTCGATAATGAATGGACTATCATAGTTAGGAGGAAATACCTCCAAGGTGTGAACTTCCTTAATGACAACTTAGCAAGCAGGGGGTCTGCTTTTTGGAAGGCAATCCTCACGAGCAGGGATCTTGTCAAGAAAGGTCTTAGATGGATTCTAGGAAATGGGCAAACAATAGACTTTTGGAAGGATCAGTGGGTGATAGCTAAGGAGTTATCCCAGAATCCTCTTTTGGCTAGGATTCAAGAGCATATGGAGCAGCATATTGGGAAGAAGGTTGCAAATTATATGTGGCAGGATATAAATATCAACAAGTGGAAACACATCAGAGTACAGGGTTTTGAAGCAGATTCTGAAGAGATTTATAATATTTAAACTCAGCAAATTATTCCCTCTGGAGAGGATGAAGATCACATTGTTTGGGATGAGACTGAAAGTGGTGAATTCATAGTTAAGTCTACCTATAATTTGCTTCTCAATGTGGAAGGTCAACAATTTCAATTGAGTTTGGTTTGGATCAAAGGCTTAATTCCTAAAATATCCTTTTTTTCATGGCTAGTGATTCAAGAAAAAATCCTCACTATGGACAATATGTTATCCAAAGGTATGGTTATTGCTAACCGTTGCTGCATGTGCAGGGCAGGGTGGGAGACAACCCAACACTTGTTTCTGGAATGTCCGGTAGCGGAGTCCATCCTAGATGAACTTTTCCAAGCCTTTAGGATCTCATGGGTTAAGCCTGCTCTTATATCTGAAATGTTCCATCAATGGCCTCAATCCTTTGTTAGCCTAAAACTTAAGTACCTATGGAAAATCTATTGGCATCATTTCCTCTGGAATATTTGGCTAGAAAGGAACCATAGAGCCTTTAAGGATACCATTCACAACCCAAAAACCATCCTCAACAGGATTATTGTCTTTGCGAAAGAAAACCTTACCACCTTAGTGGATGAGAACCACTCAATTCCTCCCCAAGAAAAACAATTAGCTCGGGCCTTAGGTATTGAGGACAAACCTTCCATTCCTTTTCCCAATCCCAGAAATGGGATTTCTTTGGAGCCACCCCCCTACGGTTGGTTTAAACTAAATTTTTATGTTGCAGCCAAGGAGAACCAGGGAAGATCTGGAGCTAGAGGAATAATCAGGGATCATCAAGGAAATCTGGTCAAGGCCTTCGCTAAACCATTGGGAATTAGAACTAATAACAAAGTAGAAGCTAGAGACCTTTGGAGAGGGTTGCAAGTAGCCCAAGCAACTCAAGGTAACTTGATGATTGAAGGTGATTCTAAGAAAATTATCAACCTGTTAACCAATGGAAAAAAACCTCCATAGAGAATCGAGGGAGTCATCCATGAAGTGAGGATCCTTTTTGTGGCAAGACAAAATAGGAGGGCTCGTCACGTGTACCGTGAGGCCAATAGGTCAGCGGACAAATTAACCAACATAGGTGTTGATGTTAGTAGTTTGGTGACATGGACACAAGGTGTGCCATGTGAAGTGGAAAACATTATTAGTCATGAAAATAAACCTACCCATTAAGGAGAAATATGAATGGGTGTTCTTTCCCCATGGAGCTGGTAATAACTATGGGGTTTCCCTCTAAATCATACCAAATTGGAAATGAAGGTAACAGGGTGTAAGCCTTGGAGGATTCTGACAGAGAATAGGAAATGGGTAAGCAATAGGTTTCACAAGTGCAAAGTTCCAAACTTCAATTTCCTGTCAATGTAAGTAATGTTTACAATTATGTTTAGGTATGGGTGTGCCTTGTTAGTAAGGTGTTGTAGGGGATTCAACACAAGTTCTGGTAAGAAAGTTTCAAGGATGACTAGGATCTACAATCTTAGCAGAATCTTTGGATATTGTAATAGGTTTTGGGTTAACCTACAAAACCCAGTAATTAATGAAGACTTTTATTTACCAAAAAAAAAAAGATACCTGGAGTGGAAGAAAACTATCTATCTCTCATTTGAGGGTTTTTGGTTGAGGTATTTATGCACATTACTATTAAAAAGAGGAAAATATTGGATAAAAAATCTAAGAAATGCATTCTTGTTGGTTATGGAGAAGTTTTTGAAACAAAAGGATATAAATTATGGATTCTAGATGAACACATAAGTTTCTTTAGCAAATATGTGATTTTTAGAGAAATTAAGACAACTGAGGACATTCAACAATATGAATTAATACAACAAATGAAAGAGAAGGTTAGTGGGTATGGATGCACTATATTAGGTCATCCTTCAAGTGAAGCACATGCTCAACCCTATCATCCTCAAGAAACAATATCTTTTGATATTTCAGATAAAGTTTCCAACCTACAAATACCTGGTGAGGATTTGCTTTCTTATGTACCTAAAGAGGTGCATCAAGAGGATCAACAAATTTTATAGCCTAATTCTCCACCTTGCATAGAAGAGGTCCAAGAATCAATGGAGTAGTCTAGAAGAACTAGAAGGGAGAGACATATTCCCAATAGGTTTCAAGATTATTTTTGTGGATTTACAACTATTGGTGATGATCCTCTCACATTTGAAGATGCAATGAATAGTCCAAAGAAATAGCATTGGAAGAAGGCCATGCAAGAAGAAATAGATTCAATGAAGAAGAACCATGCATGAGATTTAGTTCAAAAACCTTCTATGAGAAATATAGTAGGCAAAAAATGGGTTTTTAGAAATAAGTTAAGGCCTTATGGGTTTGTGGGAAGATACAGGGCTAGGAGGGTTGCAAAAGGGTTCTATACGAAGGAGTTATTGTCAAAGAACTTTGATATGAAGGACTTGGGTCATGTACATCATTGCTTGGTCATTGATATTTTCAAAGATCTTAAGAGTAGAGAATTATGCCTTTCCCAAAACGATTATGTTAACCATATTTTGAAAGAATTTAGAATGCAGGATAGTAAACCTGCCAAAAATCTTATGCAATTTGGAGTTAAATTATCTGCAAAAATTTGTTCAACGAAAACTGAAGAAAAGGAGAGGATGAAGAAAATTCTATATGCAAAGGTTGTGGGCTTATGTATGCAATAGTATGTACTAGGCTTGATATTGCTTATGTTGTTGGTATGCCAGTGAGTATATGTCCAATCCTAAAAAGGAACATTGGATTGCTATAAAAAAATATTTTTTAGATATTCGTAAGGTACTAAAGGTCATATTTTGTGTTATCAACCCAAGAAGAATGAAGAATTTTTTTTGCAGGGACATGTAGATGCAAATTGGATAGGTGACTTGGACAATCGTAAGTCAATAGGAGGATATATCTTCACTTTGTATGGTGGTGCAGTGAGTTGGAAGAGTAAAAAATAAACTATTGTAGCTTTGTCGAGTGTTGAAGTAGAATATATCACTACCACTAATGATGCAAAAGAAGCCATTTAGTTGATGAGGTTGTACAAATATTTGTATTTGAACCAAGAATATGTTGGAATAAAATGTGATAGCCAAAGTGCAATAGCACTTGTATATTCTTCATCATTCCATGAAAGGACAAAACACATTGCAATGAAATATCATTTTGTGTGTGATATGGTGGAGAGTGAAATGATCAACCTAATCAAATGTAAAACCCAAGAGAATGCAACAAATGCACTTACTAAGGTTGTCACAACTCAAAAGAACCAATTTTGCAGCAATGAATTGAGATAAAAGATTGCAAACAAATCCTACATCAAGCGGAGGTTTAAAATGTTCAAGTGCTGCATGATTTTCATGTTTAATAATGATTTTTTTGGGAAAATTCGTAAAAATCTTTTTTTAGAAAATCTTCTAAAAATTTCATAAAAATCCTTTTTTTTTTTTTTGAGACTTTATGTTTTTTTTGTATGATTGAAAAATTCCATAAAATTGTTTGGGTGGGAAAATTAGAAAACCCTCCCATTTTGTGATTATAAAAATAGAATTATGTGTATGTAACATAGCATTGCACATATCCTATGAATAAATATATGTTTATTGAATTCTCCTCAACACCGAAAGATGAGATAAGAGCGCTGAGGCTAGATGTGGAGCCGGAATATTGCTATTGGCACCGCTTAAACTTGCAGTTATGGAGTCTCTTCTTCCCAGCATCACGTTCCATGATTGCCCTCCCAACTAGCAATCCACAAACACAATGGTAGTAAGTTGAAATTTATATATCTCTTCTACATAAATATATATTACGTAGAGGGGAAGAGAAGAATAGTTACTTCGACAATAAAATCAACAAAATCACAAGCTGCAAGCGCGAGAATGTCGGCACACGAGACGACTCCACTACAGACTGCTTCGACCTGTTATTTGATCGTGTCGATTACGTCGAGAATGTCGGCACACGAGACGACTCCACTACAGACTGCTTCGACCTGTTATTTGATTGTGTCGATTACGTCGAATCCTCTCATGGAGTTGTTGTTAGGTCGACGAGTCATCCAACAGTAAGAGAGGGAAATGTAAGAGACTTGTTCACCATAGCGGAAGAGTTGTAGAATTGAAATTCTTACATTGAAGAAACAGTGGTGGAAGTGAAGGTGACTCAATGGTGCGCCCATGCTTTTTTCTTTATCGAGAACTTGTTTCTCCGCAGCTTTGATCACCGAATTGAGCTGTCCATTGACCACATTGGAAGAAAAGATCATGAAAACAATGAATCCAAAAAGATAACTGCTACTCATTCTTGAATGCTACCTATGCAAGCCAACATACTGCACGAAAGTTTCTCAGTCCGGAAGAGAAGACAATACTCTCGGCAACCCTGGCATGCAGATACTTGGGAAGTATTGGACTTTTGCCTTCGACGGCCGTGTGGAATGAGTCCAACGTGAACCAAATTTTCAACAAATTTTAAACTATATTTCGAACGAGTTGAATCTTTCAATTCAGAACAATTATTAAAGTGGAACGAAATTCCACCAGAATACGTATTCAGAGAAAGTCAATTAATATTCATTCGTTCTTTTACATGTAATTCATTCTTTGAGTGCTAAATGACTTGTTTCGTAAAATAAAAAACTGTGTGTCCAAACTTTCCAGCTAAGACGCCATGAACAGTTTGCAAGTACAAGGAAGAATGGTTGACGAAATCAAACACGGTGAAGTGGAATAAATTATAATAATTTTATTGTAAAATCAAGCAACTCTCCTGTATCTATCCGGAAATCGTCATTATCTTGACAGTGGTGAACTCAATAAACTAGATGACGCTAACAATGACACACACTCGGCTCTTCAAACTCTTAATATGTTTGTTTCGTGTTTTTTCTTTTCATTCCCCTTTCAATGTGTATTGAATAAGAAGCTGGCCATGATTTTGACGTACACATAATTACGATCTCTTCCATCTTATTTTGAGTTTATATTTCAAAATAAAATTGGCTCAACAAGGTGTAAGTACTATATTAACCCAAAGAAAAATACTAAAATAATAATAATTATAAATAATATTTATATACTGTTTATTTAGAGGAAGTATTTTTTAAGTAGAGGATATATTAACAAAAAAAAATATGCAAAATAATATATATATTTATATATATAGATAGAGTTCATATGTGAGTGCTCATGATTCATTGTTTATCACTAGAGCACATTTAAATCTATTTTCCAACCCATCCTCTGATGTCTCAATGTCTTTTACACTGTCTTCTTCTGAAGTATCTTTATCCGAGCTTTCTTCTCCTCAAAAACTTGAAGTTGACTCTCCTTCCCATCTATTTTGATCATTTTCAAATCCAAGACTTGTTTTACTTGATGTAGGCTTTTGTGTCTTTATGAACTTATCCAAGTTCTTTGAGCTATTTTTAAATCCCTTCATCTTGATCTTGGAGTCCTCTAAGTCTTCTTTTAGTAGTGCCACTTCTTATGCTAACTTCTCACATTCCAAGATCTTTTCTTCTAACTTATCTTTGAACTTCTTTGCTTTAGCCTTTGATTTTTATAAATCCTCTATAAGCAATCTTCTCTCTTCATCACATTCTTGAAACTAAATTTCAAGTTTAGAGTGTTGCTTCCTTACCTTATTTACCGTGTCAAGGGCATATATGAGTTATCCCTCGAGATCATAACCATTCTCTTTTGAATAATCCTCTATTTGTTTACCTTTGTCCACATCATTACTCTCTTTAGGCTTATCTTCTATAGGATCACTTTCCTGTTCTTCTAATAATACCATTAGAAGATTTTCATCTGGTCCTTCAAGTGCATTCTCATACTCATCATCATTAAAACTATAACCATCCCTTGTACAATCATCTTCAAGATGTCCAAAGTTACCACATCTAAAACACTTGATAATAATTGGAGTTTTCTTAATTGGTTCTTTATCTTTAATCATAAACAAAACTTCATCTCTATCATTATCTAAAATACTAGCATCACTAACACTTGAGTACTTACTTGCATTATCTGCATAGTAGCTCCTCTTTTGTCTTTAGAAGAACTTCTTTTCTTGTCTGCTTTGTCCATCCTTGCTTTTCTTTTGGTGCCTATATCTTTCTGATTCCCTGTACCTATGATACTGTTTTTCTTCACCATTATTGTTCATTGGTTCTTTACAATCTGTTGCAAAATGTCCAAACTTTCCACAATTGAAACACTTAACAAATCTTAGATATATTGGTCTTTTGAAATTTTTTTTTCTTTTACCATAATTAGCTTCTTCATCAATGGATGACTCATTGCTTGATTCTAACTTCTTACCCTTTGTTTTCTTGATTACTTTGAATGTTTTTTCCTTTTAGGGAGTAGGATCTTTTGTTCTTATCTCAAAAGATGTTAGCATACCAAGCAACTTATCTCTTGTCAAAGTATTACCATCCATGATATTTCTATAGTATAAACATGTTCACTGAATCTATTTGGAAGATATCTTAAGACTTTATCACAAACATCTGATTCATCAATCTTCATTCCAAGTCATTGCATATCATTAACAATCTCATCAATTCAAATTAGATAAACACTGATATTTTCTTCTTCATTCATTCTTCAATGTATCAAATTGTCCTTTGAGATTTCGTATCTTTGCTTTCTTGACACTTTTATTTCCTTCATATATACCTTGCAATTTATCCCACATTTCTTTTACAGTTCTACAATGCATAACTTTCATAGACTCTATTCTACGCAAACCTCTCACAAGTGCATTCATTAATTTTGAATTATAGTGTTGTAGAAGCTTACCTTCCTTATCTGTAGGAGGATTGATTTTTGGATCATATCCAAATTCCACTGCATCCCAAACTTCATTGTTAAGTGCTATTAGGTAGATCCTCATCATCATACTCCAATACATGTAGTCATTTCCATCAAAGACTGGTGTTGAGTTAGTTGAGGACACCTCCTTAGGATCTATTGTGTTCTTGTTAGCTTTTTCTTAAAGTTGTTAAACTCTTATGAAGGCACCCGCTCTGATACCAATTGAAGAACACAAGCTTATACTAAGAGGAGGGGTGAAAAGTATAAGAGTATAGATAACACCTACTCTTATGAAGGCACCCACTCTTTTCAAATCAATATTATGTAGTGTATAGATAGCAGTATTAATAGCAGTAATCAAAGCAATGCACAAAACACCACACACAATAGAGACACCATAATTTATGTGGTTCACCCAATGTGGGCTACTCCACGAAGAAAATATTTCACTAAAATTTTCTCAATCAATCTCTTGGAAATACTTCCCAATTATAATGTTTATGGACCTTTGTCCAAAGGAGATGTTGATCCCCTAAATCTGGTTTGTGGACATCTATCCACAGAAGAACTCCTTCTCCTCTGCTCTAGATGGTGATCCTCTAGAAGACTACTTCCTCCACTGCTCTAGCTTATGGATCTCTCTCCATTAAAAACTCTTATCCCCACTCATAAGACTTGTCCTCACTACCCTGGCTGATGGATATCTATACACTGGAGACTACTGTCCTCTCTACTATGTCATCTCTAAAGCTCTATCTCAAATTTGCACTAAACATAGTCCAGTCAGTCTGGCACAAATATATTAAACTCTACACTACACACAGTCCAATCGATTTAGCACAAGTCTACTCAACAAGATCACTCAAATCTATACTAAACATAATCCAGTCAGTGTAGCACAAACCTACTCAACTCTACACTAAACACAGTCCAGTCGATCTAGCACAAATCTGATCAACAAGCTCACTCAAATCTACACTAAACATAGTCCATTCGATCTAGCACAAATATGCTCAATAGGTCCACTCAGAACCTTATCAAATATGCTCAACGGGTCCACTAAGAACCTATCCAAATATGCTTAATAGGTCCACTTAAAACCTGCTCAAATCTTCTCAATAAGTCCACTAAGAACATTCTCAAATATGCTCAACAAGTCCACTCAGAACCTATCCAAATCTTCTCAACAAGCTCACACATAACTTGTCCAAATTTTCTCAACAAGCTCACACAAACCTTGTCAAATATGCTCAACAAGTTCACACAAAACTTGTCCCAATCTCATAGAAGCATAAAGCGAATTGTTAGACACTCAATATGTTCTAATATTAATGCACAATCACTTTCTCAATTTTCTCAATCTCATAGAAGCATAAAGAGAATTATTAGAGATTCAATATGTTCTACTCTCAATGCATAATCACTTTCTCAATTTTCTTAATCTCATAGAAGCATAAATAGAATTTTTAGAGACTCGATATGTTCTACTCTCAATGCACAATCACTTTCACAACTCAAATTAGAATATAGAATAGTTTGTTTTATAGAACTTGAACAATCACTTTATACAGCTAGTTGACTAGGCTCAACCAACTAAACTCAACCAATTACATAATGAAACTCCCCTTTCTCACAAACCCTATTCCAAGCATATATCAATCAACTCAAAAATTTTCCAACAGTTTCTCAACAACAAATCTCACATAATAGTGATACTCAAGTTCTTTTCAAACCCTAGTTCAATTTCTCAATAACATATCACACATAAGTGTGGTGAGTTGATGATGCAGTGATTGATAAGATACCAATGCATGATGAATATGATTGAAAAATTAAATTATATGACAAGTTTTGGAAGTTCCTAGGGTTTTAGAGGACATGTACCTACTTTCCTAGGGTTTTGGGGGTAATTTGGGTGATTTTGGGGTGTTTTTGCTGAGCTAGCCACTCAGGAAGCAATTTTGACCTTAATCACCACTCGAGGGACGAATTGGGTTTGAGTTCACCCCTCAAGGGGCAAATTGGGGATTTAGGCCTATTTAAGCCCTAATTGACTTGGAATGGGATCATTTTGATGGTGCAAGACATTGGAAAGCAAAGTGTGGGAGATTTTTATGGTATGAGACGAGCGTAATTGACGATTTCGAGGGTGACAATGACAAGGGGATGCAGGGCGACTGGCATTAGGTACGGGGACCCATTGGTAAGTGTCATTTGTCCTTATTTTATTTTGGTTTATTTTTCTAGAGAAATGTGAATGAGGGGGGTTCATCCCATTTTAAAATTTTTAGAAATTTTTAATTAAAATTTGAATACATAGTGGTAAACAAGCCAAATGGGTATGCAAAAACATGATTAGATTTGCAAACTGCCAATTGAGGGTGTTCCTGTGAGAGCAACCATGGATGAGAGCAAGGATGTTGTACTGGAGAGATTATTTGGGGTCGATTGGAGAGACATTGATGTCTCTAAGATTGATTATGAGTGGTTGTGGTTGAAGGACAAGATATTTGATCGACAGTGTGTGGTGATGATGATCTCAACGTATGCTCTACCTGATAGTTCTAGGGTATTGTTCACCTAGAATATGTTAGATGTGGTGAGTGACATGGTGGAGCGCAAGGTTGTATTTTCCTGGGCACCTGCACTATTGGCCCAAGTTTATCGAGAGTTGCATGATGTTGTTCGTGGTAGGAGGACAGGATTGAGTGTGATTCCCTTGTTACAGGTGTGGGCATGGGAGCATATAGCTATCGAGAGACCCTCATTATTACCTCACCCTATGCATGTGGAGGGCAAGGAGTATTTTCCCTATGCTTTGCGGTGGAGTACGATGGTAGAGCAGGGTATCAAGAGACCACATGAGGGTGACCCACTATTGTGGAGGGGTAAGTTTGGAGACCTGACTCCTGGTGATATCATATGGAGGCCTTGGTTGGGTGGGGTGAGTTGGGATGAGGATGATGAGGAGCTATGAGCCATTCGATAGGGCAGATGGTTGGTGGGGAGGTACACTCGATAGACTGAGTACTTTTAGTTTGATAGAGTTAGGCGATAGTTTGGTTTATAGTAGGATGTTCTAGGGGCTCCTATGACTTACTTTAGGTGATGAGGGGATAGAGGAGAGCATCCTATGGTCTTGCCTTGGGTTGGGGAGAGGGACCCTCCTATGGATATCCCAGATGTAGGGGATGCTGGGATGACTACGGTGTTTGATGCCTGGTGGGCATGGTAGAGTTGGGAGTCGAGCAGAGGTGTGATTGATCGATGGGTGGCACCTGATGTTGGGGCACCACCACTAGAGGGGAGAGCCGGTAGGGAGGCTCGAGCTAGGGTGGAGGGTGTGGCGGGTGATGAGGAGGAGGTTCCTCTACGGTGGTCGTGATGATGCTTGGGTGAGGTAGCGAGCACCCAAGGAGTGAGGGTGGAGGAGGTAGCTGTGGATGTTGATGTGGATATGGAGTAGGCTATTGGAGGAGAGGAGGGGAGGGGTGGGGCTACTGATATGGGTGGTATGGATGATACCATTGATATTGGTGTTTTTGTTGGTATGGCACAATAGATTCCTATTGATCTCTTGGAGAGGCGGGATGCTGAGGAGGAGGTACGAGAGCTACAGGATAGGGTTCGGTAGTTGGAGGCTGAGCTCCATAGGTAGGAGGAGGCTACTCAGATTAGATATTCTAGGGTAGTGGCTGAGATGGATCATATGAGGGCCATGATGGGGAGGCAGGCTCAGACTATTATGGGGTTGTCTAGTCAGTTGGTTGTGGAGACTGCTAGGAAGATACTATGTGAGACTACTCTATCGATGCATGGGATTCCTATTCCTGATTATGATCAGGTGGTGTCACAGTTAGAGACTCGATCATGGGTGAGGGCCTGCTATAGTGGGCCAGGTGGGTGCTAGAGTTGAGGTGCAGGATCAGCCTACCGTGGATCCAGTTCTAGAGTTTAGAGCAGAGTCGAGCAGGGCTACGGAGATGCGAGTGAGTCATGAGGGCCATGGGGAGACTCCTAGTGGGAGTTAGGATTTCTATGTATTGTAGCCTATGGGAATTTTAGATGCTAGATGATGATGGGCATGGTCCCAGATTGTAGCCTTTGAGCATTTTGTATTGATGATATATATATACATTTTGATTTTGACTATTATATATATGTGTCATTTTGATGGTTTGAAATGTGTCCTTGTTATGTTTGCATAGATAGTGTAACATAGTTTGTAGGTATGTATGATAAATAGATATACATGTGTGACATGGTTTAGATCTATTATCATTCTATGGTATAAATGGATTGTAGAGTAGTATGTATGATTGTATTTCGAATGTGATATGATGTGGTATCCGATGTGATTTTGTAGTGAATGCATGTAGAGTAAATGCAATGATGTGATTTAATTTTGAAATGCATATAGGATGAATGCAATAATGTGATTTGATTTTGTGAATGCATGTAGGATGAATGCATAACTATAAGGTGTACCAAATGTATATGACATAGATGCATGGATGCATGTATGGACATACTGAAATGCACCAAGGAAGCACTTGTATCATGGCATTTACCTGTATGGATGCGATCCATCCCATGATTTTAGGGAAGGTGGATAATGTAAGGCATGTGTAATGGTTTTGACCAACATAGTTGTGACAATCAAATCTCAGACCCTTAGCTATACAAGTGTTTGTGGCAACTTATAACATAATCGGGCTGGTTCAAAATCTATCTTGGACCTATGTGTGTGAATGTGTAAGGTTCATTTATCCATTTTGAGGGAGGTAGGATTAACCCATTGTAGATGCTACCGGACTAGCTAGCTCATCCATCCATAATAGTGATCTATACAAAAGCGAGATGCTAATGTTACAGATATGTTGCCACCTGTAAGACTATTCCACTGGTAGGCAGGCTCTTGGAGCCTATTGCTAGCGATGGAAATCATCCCATGGTGTTATGTTGAACCTAAGGACCAAAGGTGATAAGCATAACATGGGTGATATCAAGAGGTATTTCCTTTTGTTTTCTGCCCCTCATCTAGTGTTGACCTATTTTTGTGGTACTCTTTTTTTCTCTTTTTTTCTTTTTTTTTTTGGTGCTTTTTTGTATTCTTGTGGTGCTCTTTTTGTATGGGTGATGACTTTTGTTTTCTACCCAATCATTTATTTTTTCTTATGCTTGATCCCTTTGTTTATCCCCAGGTCGTATGTTGACCATGCAAGCGATAGGGTGAGCAGGGGATACCGTTCACTAGATGGCGATATCTACTCAAGATGTCCTCTTTCCTATACTCAAAATTGTTTAATGTGTAACCTGTTGTGAGTGGTCCATGAGAGAAGTTGAACCAGCCTAAAGATCCATAAGAAGAATGTACAAGACTCGGTAGCTATGGGTGACACTGGATTGCCTGAACTACAGAGTAGTCAAAATTGAACATGACACCTATGTATACCCTGATCCTAAAAAGGGGGAATGGACATCCAGGTGGTGATGCTAACAAGTGCATGTATTACTCCTGCTAAGGCGCATTTTGGGGAAGAATGTACAAACATGAATTAAAAGTTTAAATGAAAAACATATGGATATGTGCAATGGATGTAAATGTAAATGATGCAAGTGGGGGAATGCAATATCTACAAGAGGAAATTTACGATGTATAGAAGGAGAAGTTTAGAACACTTATTTACAGGTGAGTATATTGTATCATGATGATAAAAAAGTGTGATGCTATAGTAATGGTTGCCCCAATGTGTGGGGTGTGTGTGTAGTGGGTGTATAAATTGTAAGCTACAAAAATGTATGTAATAGTCATCAAGTGAGGAAGGATGTAAGAGTAGAATGTACAGCTAGAAGAAGTGAGAAGGAATAGACTTTGGTAACCAGTAGGAAAAGGGGATTACCGAAAGCCAAAAGAGATGGAAGAGAAGAAGTGAATCCATGTGAGTAAGAAGTAGAAGTAGGACAGAAGAAGGAAAACACTATTAGAACTACTGTCGGGTGAAGTGGCGTGGGTCCGATCGGGAGTGGGATGGTGAAGTGATGATGTGGCTGGGATTGTGGTTGGGGCTATAGTTAGATATGTTATGAATGTATCGGGTTGGTGTTATTAGGGTGCTATGGGAGGGTAAGGTTGTGGGGGTAATGCGACGTGGAGGACTGAGAAGTTGGCTAAATGGGATAGAATGCTCTGGTGATGGAGTTCGGTCGCCATGCAACATGTTGTGCACCAAGGTTTTGAATGATCTGCACTCTTCAATGTCATGACCTGGTTGGCGATGGTAGATGCAATATTGATTCTCATGATAGTTACGTGGTTTAGGATGCGAGGGATCTATGGGTCGAATCTCAGGTAAGTCAATAAGGCCCTGATGCATGAGATGGTAAAACATTTCTAAAAATGGTGTGTATGGAACCGACATGGGGTAAATATAGGGCTCGTTGGAGGTGATGAAGGTCGGTCTACCTATGGGTGCATGGGTTGAGGGTCCAATGTAGGTTGGGCATGGGATCGAAGGGTGGATCTGCATGAAGGTGAAGGTGTATGGGTCATGGGAGACTGGCATGGGTGTACGTGGCAATGGTAGTGGCTCATCTATAGCTCTAGAGCCTCAACATGGGAGAAGAGATGTTGTATCTCATGATGTTGTGGTGATAGTGTTGGTGAAGGTGGTGATCGGGGCCTTGATGTGTGTGGTGTGGCTTGATAGGCACGGGATAGTGGATGAGGTCTCGATGATGAGGGGGAAGAATGAAAAGGTCTCGGGGATTGGAGAGCTTGTTGAAAAGATAAGCCTCGTAGGGGGGAAGGTGGCATCTTGAGGACCGATGGCATAGGTGATGGCTCTAAGTGGTGATGTGAATGGGATGGAGGTATGCCTATAGAGGTGGCTTGGGTAGCTTGTGCAGCATGAGCTTGCAAATCCTGGGAGTAGGTGGACTCACCATTGGGCAGTGGGGTGGGTAGGCATGATGGATGAGCTGGATGATGGGTGTATCCTCTATTAGGAGGATGATAATCTCCTAGGGGGTGATGGGGATGATTTGTTGGTGAATAGCGATTTTTGAGGTTATCAGGCGAATGAGAGGGTGACCCCTATTCTTGGGGATGGGATGATTCCTCATTTTCATCAAAAGAGGATAGGGTGACCTGACTATCTCTAGAGTGAGGTGAATAGGGAGAGCTTTGATGGTGAGCTTCCATGTGGTGGGGTGATGTGTGATGATCCGAATGTGGTGAATGTGATGCCTGCCTAGGGTGAATGACAAGTACTGGTTGGGCTAGGTCAGCTGGTGTAATAGGTGTGGACTATGGTTGTGGTGTATCCTGCATGGTGTTATCGTGTATTGCTACTATTGGTGTAAGTGTGGATATGGTAAATCCTGCAAAAAGAAAAACAAATACCAATAGTATATAAATGCCAATCAAAGAGTAAATAAACATGCATGTATAATGTAATTGTAAAACAACAGAAGTGCATATTTAGTGATGTGCATAGTAGCTAGTGTGCTTGTGCCTAGCAGTGTATACTACTTGTGATGGTGAATACCTATGTATATTAGGCATTGAATGCATGGAGATGCAATATGTTGATGGGTTCAGGTTCGTTAAGGCCTTCGATATTGGCCAGATGATATGCTCCTGAACCGTATTTGTGTGTAACCATGAATGGGCCCAACCAATTTGGGGTAAATTTGTCATGATGTTGGTGAGGCTGACTTGTGATTTGCTAGTTTTCCTTAAGAACCAGGTCACCAATTTTAAACTCGCATTGGTGTACCTTACTATTGTAGGCATGATGAAGGTGATCTTGGTAGACTCGTGTGTGCTCGATTGCATGAATGCGGTGTTCATCGAGAAGTGTTAGCTGATCTAGATGAGCTTGATGAGCAGTGTCATCATCAATGAAATCCTTCATAGATATCCTTAAGGAAGGTATCTCAAGCTCAAGGGGCATGATAGCTTCTACCTCATATACAAGTGAAAAATGTGTTGCCCTAGTAGGAGTATGGATGCTCGTACGATACGCCCACAAGGCTAGGGGTATTTGATTATGCCAATCATGATGAGATTCTACTACTATTTTATGAAGGATGGAACATATGGTTTTGTTCATGGCTTCTACCTGGCCATTACCCTAAGGATAGTATGGGGTAGAAAAGCTATGGTGTATGTGAAATCTATCACATAGGGCTTAGACAATTTTGTTTTTAAAGGATTTCCCATTATCAAAAATGATTTGGGAGGGAATTCCAAAGTGACAAATGATATGATCTATGATGAATGCTATAATTTTAGCTCCTATAGTTTGGACTAGTGGGATGGCTTCGACCCACTTGGTAAAATACTCTATAGCAGTGATGATAAACTTGTGATTGCTTGAGGAAGCTGGTGTGATCTATCCAATTAGATCTAGGCCCCATTGGGAGAAAGGCCACATGGACTGGATAGGTTGGAGTGCTTGGGATGGTAGATGTGTTAGGTTGGCATGTTGTTGGCATTTGATGCAATGCTTCACATATTCATAGTAATCCTACTCCATTTTGGGCCAATAATAACCCATACGAAGGATGTATTTGGTGATTTCCATGCCACTAAAATGGCCACCACAAGTACCATCATGGGTTTCTTGTACAACCCATTGTGATTCTTGTGGTTCTAGGCAATGCAGGAGCATGTCATCATAGCTATGATGATAAAGGATGTCCCCCAACAATGTGTAGTGGATCACTCTTTGTTTGAAGGTTTGACATTGAGCGTGGGGTAAATCACATGGTAGGAAACCTAACTTGATGTAGTCTTTAATTTGTGAGAACCATGGGTCATGGGGTTTAGTGTTTACCACATAGACACCACCATCATCTGTAGGAGGCATGGGTGATATGGCAGATCTAGTGAGTATATGGATGGATATGGATGTTGTGTCAGATATTGGGTTTTGTGGAATGAGGGATCCTAAGGAAGCCATGGTGTCTGCAAAATGGTTTGATGATCGTGGAGTGGCTTCGAGGGTATACCACTCAAATTGAGATAAGAGTTGTTGTGAAATATTCTTATATTGTTGGAGGACTAGGAAATTACATAGCCAGAGTTCCTACACTTGATTGACTATTAGGAGTGAATCACCTATGATGTGGAGGCATTTGATGTGCATGGAGTGTGCTTGTTTTAGTCCTAGGATTAGGGCTTCATATTCTGCATTGTTATTGGTACAAGGGAAATCAAGTTTGAATGAAAATGGGAGTGGTTCTCCTTTAGGTGTGAAGAAGACAATGCCTACACCCCTAGCATGGAGACACCTAGATCCATCGAAGAATAGGGTGAGGTCGGCTACAAATTTAGGTTCTACATATTCTTCAGCTTTGGTTATGTGAAATATGGAATCATCTGGAAGCTAAATGAGGAGGGGTTGATTGTCAGTTAAAGGGGCTTTGACCAGTTGGTCTATGATGACCTACCCTTTGATGGATTTTTGGGATATGAATTCTAGGTCAAATTTAGTTAAGAGCATGATCCATTTAGTTGTGCACGAGTTGTGGTAGCTCTTATTCATCATGTACCGAAGGGGGTTATCTCGGGTGATGACAAAGGTTGTGTGGTTTAACATGTAGTGCCTTAACTTTTGAGTAGCGAATACTACTACTAAGCATAGTTTTTCCATGTATCCATATCTCATTTCATAACTAACTAGTGTGTGGTTGATGTAGTAGATAGCTTGCTCTTTGTCGAGTGCATTCTTTTGAGCTAGGAGTGTGCCTAGCGCAAGTTCTATGGCTAAAATGTATAGAGTCAATGGTAATTGTGGATGTGGTGGTGACATAACCGATGATGATATAAGGTATGTTTTGATAGTTTTAAATGCTTCTTGATAGTTATCATCCCATTTGAAGCTTACTCCTTTCTGGAGGAGATGATTGAATGGCTGACACTTGTCTGATAGTTGTGCTATAAATCTATGGATAGAAGTGATCTTGCCCTGGAGGCTATGCAATTGCTTTAATGTGGTAGGAGGAGGCATCTCGATTATGGCCTTTACCTTACTAGGATCAACCTCAATGCCTCATTGGGAGATAATGAATCCTAATATTTTTCCTGAGGTAACACCAAACACGCACTTCTTTGGGTTCAAGCGCACGTTGTGTTCTAATAATCGATCGAAGATCTGACGGAGATCTTCGAGATGGTCTACGCATTTCTTGGACTTAGCGATAAGATCATCTACATAATCCTCAATATTTTTATGCATTAAATCATGAAATATGTAGGTCATGGTGCGTTGGTAGGTTGCCCCAGTATTTTTAAGGCCAAAGGGCATGACCTTATAGCAAAAGGTCCCCCAAGGTGTTGTAAAGGAGGTTTTGTGTTGATCAGCTAGGTTGATCCTGATTTGGTTATATCCTGAGAATCCATCCATGAGGGAAATCATCTCATGGCCTATGATGGAATCGACAAGGGAGTCAATGTTAGGTAGGGGAAAATTATCTTTGGGACAAGCTTTGTTTAAATCATGAAAATCCATGCAAACATGAACTTCGCTAGATGGCTTAGGAATGGGGACCATGCTAGATACCCACTCAGGATAGTCGATGGGTACAATGAAATCAACATCTAGGAGCTTTTGGAGCTCGAACTTCACTATTAATGCGATAGTTGGATGCATGCATCATAACTTTTGTCTCACTAGTTTGGCATTGGGATCGAGTATAAGATTATGAACTACTACGGTAGGGTCGAGTCCCGACATGTCTTTGTAAGACCATGCAAAAACTTTTATGTACTTGCAAAGGAAGTTTGTGAAGGCAGTGCGCTCCTCGGGTGAGAGGCTAGCGGCTAGTTTGAGGATGTGGGGATGTTCAGGGTCATCACCAATATCGACATCGATAGTGTCTTCAATGAGCATGCGAGATCCATCACGTAACTATTTAGGGATAGGAATGAGGTTGAAGTCATCGATGGCTTCGCTGAACTCGTATTCATCATCTATGTAAATGCCCATATGATGGACCTAGGGGGCTTGGGATGATGTGGATGAGGAATGGGCATTTGCCACCCGTAAGACATGGGGTGAAAGAAGGAAGTCTCCAAGCACTGGTATGTGTGAGATATGTGTGAGATCTATAAAGTTTGGGTTTGGGGTATCATCCCAAATTCGTTGGTGGTTGTAATGGAGGGGAGAGCGCAAGTCTACCTCAACCATGTTGATAGATGTCGTAGGTGAAGTAGGTGGGGAAGAATCTGGTGAGGAAGGTTGGGTGGTTTGTGCATGCCCTAAGAGACTCAAGGGAGGTCGCAGAACAACTGGAGGTGAACGAGGATGAGTAGCCACTCTCTGTAGTTGCCTATGTATAGGTGGGAACATGGCTAAACATGTTGGTGATGATTCAAGAGGGGTTGGATCAGGCTCTATTGGTACTACATTTAAGGATAAGGTAGAAAAATGGTCTGCCAACCTATTCATATCATAGAATGAGGAGGTATCGGACGTAGGAGATTCCTAAAAGAAGTCACAAGGGACTGTGATGGTGGAATTGGGTGAAGGAGTGTCTTCTAGTATATCCATATCGATATACTCTTCCAAGGTATGTGTTGGATGTGGAGGAGGATGCAAGGATAAATCTTGGATCTCATCTTCTAGCGTATAGATGGTGGTTGGGTGATAACCTAGACCAATTTTTTCGATAGGTGATCGAACACGAGGGTTAATGGGTGTACGTAACCCTTGTTCATAGTGGCCAAGCCTGAATCCATGCTAGTGGAAATGCTTGAGGTAGCACAAGGTGAAATGAGGGTTGGCTAGATGTGTAATTGCATCACAAGAGCTAGCTTATGGTGGTGGAGAAGTTGGTGGGGGGATCGAAGAGTCGACTCTCGCATACACAAAATTGGTATGGTTTTTGGGGCTTCCTAATTGTATGATGGTGCCAATGGTAAGGACCGAGGCTGAGGGGCGACCAAAATCATGGGTAGACTGGATAGGGGGTCACATACATGGGTGTCACATACATTATAGTCTCCTGGGCCAGAATTTGTCATGAAGATGGATATGCATGGTGTGGTACGCTCTGGTGACTGAGGTGGAGTATCAAAATATGATGAGGAAGGGGAAAGTTGAGATTCCCTAATGGTAGTGGATGAAGGATGTGGGAGTTGTTCATCTAAATCGGGTGTTGTTTGTTCCTGTTCATGGCATTTGGTTGTTGTAGCTTGGACAAGATGTTTGGTCTATGTGGGGGAAGGTGTTGGCATAGGTGTTGGGCTACATGGAGATGTGAATGTCCTAGGCTTTGGTCAAAAGGGAAGAGGAGGTGTTTATGGTGTAGGAAGGATAGGGGCTTCCGTATGCAAGGATAGAGGAGGTAATGTAGTTGGTTGTGTAATGGGTGGCAATGGTGGTTGTGACACCATGGGTGGAAATTGGAATGGTAGAGGTTGGGATGATTGTGGAGGCCATAAGGATGGCAATGAGGATAGCATGCTAGAGGTTTTGGACTCTACCAAGGATGGTGCTAATGGTGCAGACATCGAGGCTTGTGCTCTTGATGAACACTAGGATATTGAGGTGGAAGTTGGGGAGGATTTCGATGCTCCTACTGACTGATGGGAAGATACAGGGAACAGTTGGGAGGATGAAAATGATGGTGTAGGAGGAAGGTCTACAATATTGCAAAACTTAAATGGATCTCCATCGGCTAGGACACAGTGAACTAATCCATTGTGGATATACTTAAGGCAATGGTGTAGTGTGGAAGGGACACACTACATGTCTCTAATCCATGGGTGACCGAGGAGAATGTTGTATTGCATTTCTCCTTGGATGATGTGAAAGAGGATGGAAATGGTACGAATGCCTATGTGGATAGGTAGAACTATGGATCCTATAGTAGGTCTCATGGAGCCATCGAATGCATGTAGGTCAAGGGAAGGCATGGCAAAATGGGTTGGTGGGATACGTAGGTGATGTAGAGCTGTTGTAGATATAATGCTAATGGATGAGCCTGTGTCAATGAGTACCCGCTTGTAGGTGATATCATTGATTATGGCTTGGATGTGGAGAGGGGGATCTGCTCCTTCTCCAATGAGTTCCATTATCTCATGGTCATGGAAGCTAATTGAGGGCTGGAGGCATCATGGGATATTTCCTATAAAATTGACAAAGGTATTTGTGTCATGTGTCTCTAAGTCAATGGAACGTAGGATGTCATTCAATGCCTCACGGTGGGGTTGAGACTATTGTAGGAGATCAAATATGGATAGTCACATGGGGGCATTATGTAACTGATGGGTTAGGCTACCATGGATGGTAATCACATTTTGAGGTGGTGGTGGTATGGTGGTAGGCATTTGAGGTACTTGTGGTGATGTGAACTGAGATAGGGGGAGAAACAATAGGTGTCGTCTGGCATGATGGGTACCATTGGTTTCTCATAGTAAGGTTGATCATACCTACTACGCCACATGATGGAGGATCACACTGGACATTGTTCACTTGGTGAGGTGGTGTTGGGGGATTGTTTGGAGGTCTAGGAGGGTTGGGTCCTCTATGGTCCGATAGAGGGTTTTGGAAAATCCCTAAGTTTTGATTCTATGGGGCTAGAGGGTTTGCTACCTGGATGGTGCCCCTATCGATTAGGTCTTGAACTTGCCCATGGAAGGAGTGACACGAATCGATATCATGACCATGTTGCCTATGGAAAGGGAAAAAGAGTTGCTCATTGTATCCATGAGGCTTGGGTATATTTGGATCCAATGGGTGGATCTCAGGTAGGATGAGATGGTTGCCCTCATACAATCTATGAAATAGAGTTGGCAATGGTTTGGATAAGGGTGTGAAGTTGCACGGTGGAACCTGTGGATGCATGCCCTAGTATTGTTGTGGTCTAGGTGGAGTAGGAGCATTAGTCTGGAATGCTTGTGGCTATGGTGTATAGGGTGGAGGAGTCAGTGCTAGTGCTAAGGTAGCGGTTGCAACTTGGTTGGCTTGTGGTGGCCGAGGATAAGGTTGATTTGGTGTGGTTCTATTGAAGTAGAAATTAGGATTATAGTTGGATTTGGTTCTCAACTTAATATTTCTAGATTGAACCTTGATGTCTTCAATGACTTTTGCTTGTGAAATGGCATCTTCAAAGGTGTGGCTTTGATGAAGTTGGAGGGATGTGGAGATGTGTTTGTGGCAACTCTTGGAAAAGAGTGTCACAAGCTCAGTAGTGGGGAGGCTATGGGTGAGGTCATGGATAATCGCTCTCCATATAGAAATGAACTCAATAATGGGTTCATCATCCACCTATTATAAAGCATAGACATCAGAAAATGTGGTATTTTTCTTGATGTTGATGGAAAAGTGCTCTAGGAAGGAGTTGGTCAGCTGCTCAAAGGTATACAAGCTATGGCATGGGAGCATGTTGTACCAATCCAGTGTTGGCCCAATGAGGGATAGGGAGAAGGTACACAACATGAGGGGATTACTACTATGGAGTTGATAGTAGGATGAGCGGTAATTGCTCACATGCTCTCTAGGGTCTTCCTTACCTCTATACTTGTCAAACTTTGGTATTTCGAAGTGATAGGGATAGGGAGGAATGGGAACTGATGGGTGAACTGGCTCATTGCATAGTTCATCATAATAGGGCTTTTGTGGCCCATAGCTAGAGGTGCATAGGTTAAGCATTTTGACTTCATCTGTGCCGTAGGAGTTGAGGGTTGGGCTATGGTAGACTGACCCTGTAGATGTGGTGGATACTGGTATTGTTGTTCTTCATAATACTATGGAGAGTATTGTTGTGCCTGATCATGATAAGGTGGGTACTGGGTGACATGTGTTGTCGTATCTATAGGCACACTAGGTTGTGGGGTAGGTGTCTATTGTGGGTAATAGTATTATGACTAGGAGGCATGTGGTTGTGGCATAGGTACTTGTTGGGTTGGAACCTATTGTAATGGTTGGGCCATAGGTGGTGATGACCAAGATGGAGGAGGTGTAAAGAAGTTGGGTGCAATTGGTAATGGTGTAGGTATCGGGGCTACCGATACTAAGGGTGGTCGAGACAAGGTATCAAAGGATGGGATCTATCTCTATCCTGGAGGGTAGGAAGTAGGGAAGCTAAACTGCATGGAATAGCTTGGTGTGGTGGGTGGATAAGCTATTGGTCTTGATCCATAGGTGGGAGAGATATTGGTTGTAGGAGCTTGGAAAGGATGAGGTGATGGTATCCTAAAAGTCATTATAGATATAGGTGGTGCTAAAGGTTAGGTATCGTACACTCTGGATACCTGGGATATTGGTGGGAAAGCTACCAAAAAGGTAGGGTAAGCTATCAAAGTAGGAGCTTGGTCTAAGGGGAAGGTGTATGTGTACACTCCCACTTGGGTTTGTGCATCTTGTGTCTGAAGGGGCTGTTGGGAGATGCCTTCAGATATGGTGAAAAATGGTTCTTGGGATGACAATGGTTGAGACTCCTATGAGGAGTATGGGTGTGAGGTTTGAGGAAATACTTGTGGTTCCTATTGGGGGTGGAGTTATTGTGTAGTTTGGAAGGATGGCTTCTAGCTTCCTATAGTAGAGGAGGATGGGTCAGACACCATTCCTATGGTAGGGGTGAATGATATGACCTCAGGATGGGTACGGTTTAGGAGGGAAGAATCACTCTCAAAAAGGGATTGAGATAGATTCTAGAAGAAGGGGTGTGCAAAGGTGGGAGAAGTGGGTATGACCTCCTCATATATGGTAAATAATGGAGGAGGTTGTCCTGGTGCTGTGTAGATCACATGGTCGTAGAACGTGGTCGGTGGATTACGTGTAGATGGGGATGATAGGAGTGGGTAGTCCTCTATGAGTGAAGTGGCGAGGGCTTCACTCAAGGTTGACATCTCATCATGAGGCATCATGTGTGTGGGTTGTACATCGGATTCTATGCATGAATCAGATGTATCTATAGTCTTCCCCTTCATGATCGAAGGAGTAAGAGTGGACTGACTAGAGGAAGGAGGAGGCCATTCCTCTATGGAGTGTGCTTGCTTGCACGCTCTACTACGTGTGACCACAGGCATAGTGGCATGTGTAGAAAGGGTTTTAGAAATAAACCCTATGTGATACAGACTCAACTATGTCTAATGTAAATGTAAAGCAAGTGATATGTTGTGTATGATAAAATAATATATAGTGTAATGTGATGAGACTGGTCCGTGATCATGCAAACAATGGTAGACCAGAATCAATTCTAAATACTAAAAAATAAAAGTGTATTATTTATTTTTGTGTGTTGTGATGTTGATACTCCCTATGTAGAATCATGGGTAATGGAGTGAATACTCTAGAAAATCGGGAATGTCATCAATATCAAACCTCCTGCAACACCCAAAGATGCACATAATAGAATGGTATCACAACGTGCAAATGGTGACCTGTATGGAAGGCACAGTAAAATGATATCCTAAAAAGGGGGGAACCCACTATACTGAAGCGAGTTCACAAATTCCTCTCACGAAGAGAGGTGGTACTATCTAAGACCTGCTATCGGCATACCCATGCTTTCGCTTCACCCTCGGGTGGGCTTAGTCAAGAACGATAGTTACCAATTCCACAAATTATACTAGCCTTGTGGATGAAGGCGCTAATCCTATCCCACTCCATAGGTAACCGCTGGTGATGAAATCCAAGGCCCAATCACAAAAGTGGGGGATTTTTTGGTGATGAAATCCAGAAAACCGCTCCTGTGGGGCTGCTAGGTGTCTAGGGGGTGAGCTGATGGAGAGTGCAACTCGATCCACACCAGTCTCGAGCGATGGATTGGGGATGAAATCCAATCTCACCACTTGTTTAAATACCACGTGAGTGTGTGTGGGTTTGTGTTTTGCTAACGGTGTATGCAATGTAAGAAACTAATTAATTGCCTTTTCAAAAGAGAAACTACCCTAATGCCTTTTCGAAAGCAAATTAATCTAGTTTGCAAAGCGTGGAAACATGCAATCCAAGTGTGTGGAGTAAAGGGGATTAGGAAACCCTAATTTTCAACTTTAGAATGCAAACTTATTTTTCACAAATTAAATGACATGGGGAAGGGGATTAGGAAACCCTTGCTTACATTGTAGAATGCGTACTTATTTTAGCAGGAGATGCTATAAACAAAGAGGGAAATAGTGTAGGCTTATACTACATGTGAAGTAAAGAAGAGAAATGTAAATTTATTTGAAAAATAAATTTAGTGAAGTTGCTGGAAAGTTGCAGGTTCTGTAACTTCAAAAAAATTTAAAGATTCTACAAGCTCGAAATGATGGCAAATGTGCACCTAGACATTGTCATTTGACTAGTGAACTCTTTATGCTTCCAAAATTTAAACAACAGAGGGGTAAAAATGGGAAATACCTATACTCTGATGCTATGGATAGTCTTCTTAGGTCATATGCTGCTCACCCCTACAATTTTGGGGGGTTTTGAGGCTCTCTGGTTGACTTCACCACCCGAGGGGGTGAATTGGGTCTAGAGACCCCAAATATCTATTCTGAAGGCCTGAGGGGGTTCCTAGGGCTTTGAAAATATCTGTGGAAGTTAGATTCAGTACCTACAACACACAGAAATATAGGATAATATCAGATTTATCAAAAAAGTTAGCCTGACACTATCCATTGTGGGGGTCCCACCGGGCGTGCCAGAATGAAATGGGTGGAAAGTGGTATTTGATCTAACAACATAAACACAATGTATGCTAAACAAGAAAGTTGTATTTCATTTATATTCAAAGATAACATAGGTTACAATAGGGATATGTTTCCCTTTCATAATGTCTTTTACAATAAACTTCACAACAGTCTTGATACCGCCTTCTATCGTCCCTCAATGTAGGTGGGCTTCTTTGTATGTGGGCCACCATAGGGTTTTTGGTTGTTTGATGGTGTTCTTCCTCTTCAGATCTACTAAATAACCTATGAAGAACCTACAAAATGGGGTTAGTGTGATGGGGGGCTTGCCTTAGTCAGGCCCCATGTTTAGAAAGACAAAACGACCATAAAAACATGCTAAAATCTGAAATAAAGTATGCAAAAGCTGATAATATGGTGAAACAGAGCTTACCTCCCAAATTTGGGGTGATTTGGGGCCTATAGACCCAATTCGCCACCTAGGGGGTGAACTAGGACCGGATTCATGGGGCAAGGGGTGATCTGAGCTGTGATGTTCCTTTTGCAAAATCCCTTCGATGGATCGATTCCTAGGCAGCTGGGGTGCCTCTGTGTACTATGGAAATCTGATTGTATGCTCCGAGAACTAACTGTTGAATACTTAGTATCAATTTCTATAGAGTTTTTGTGCTTTGTTGAACTTGGGAGAGAGAGGTAATTAGGGGTTTAGGACCCACTATTTATAGGAAATGGCAAGGTGCAGGGGGGGAGTTAGATAGACTAAACCTAGGTTGAATTCTGACTAGGGTTAGGTTAGGAAATGCAATGTGGCAACATCACATTCCTTATGAGAAATATCTCATCCTCACACATGTGTGAGGATGGATTAGAGTTAATCCTGATTAGGAGGTCTTAAGTCAATTTAGGACATGATTAAAAGAAGTATCCTAACAAACCCTAATTTCACACATGTGGGAGGGTGCAATTAGCATTAATTAAGGATTAGAGATTAATTAATCAAATTTACCCTAAAAAGGTGACTTAAGTGAAGTCAACATTAAATTAGATTTTTGGAATTGACTTGTTAATTGTTTTGGTCAACTAATACCCCGTGGGGGCCTCAATTGAGTGCAAATAGGCTGTCAGAGGATATCCCAATGCATGGGATGTGATTTTTAAGGCTTATGAGGGTTTAGGACCTGAAAGCCGATGAAGTGGTATATGGAAGTCTACACGATGCTATGATAATCTATGGTGATCTATGCATGACTATGACCATGACTACGCATGACTACAACAATCTACGCATGTCTAGGAGGATCTACAATAGTCTACGCTGGTCTACAATAGCCTAGGGGTACCTAGGATGGCCTATGTAAACCTACAAGTGTCCAAAAGGATCTACAAGTACGTAGGTATAGCAATGTGCAACTTTTGGGTGTCTACAAGTATATTTGGATTTTTCATTTCCAAGGATGGTTTGTAAATGAATCTAATAAATTTCAAGGGTATTACAAAGTGGTCATTGCTAAGAAGTTTATTTGAAGCTAAAATATTTTATGGTTTGTTAAGTTTTTATAGAAAGTTCATCAAAAAACTTAGTGGAATATATGCTTAAATCATGAAAATAATTAAGGGCGGTATACATGAATTCAAATTGTAATATACAATGTAAATTAGATTTCAAATAATGAAAGATAATGATATAGTACAATTAGTTCTAGTATTACAATATTTTAACAAAGCTTTCCAAGTAGATTGCAACACCAATGGGATAGTCATTAGAGGATTTTTGGGCCAAGAAGGTAGTCCCATTTCTTATTTAAGTGATAAATTAAATGAATACAAGAAGATAATTTTAGTTTGTGAGCAAAAATTTTATGTCATTATGCAAGCACTAAAACATGAAGGCATTACCTAGTATCGAAGAAATTTATGTTATTTATGGATTATCATGCTTCGTAGATCATTAAAAACCAAGAAAAATAAAACCAAATACACATGAAATGGGTGGATTATCTTCAAAACTACTCATTTGTTTTGAAGCATAGAATTGAAAGTTTGAATAGGTTAGTTGATGTCTTGAGTAGAAGAAAATTTTTGAGGAATATACTGAAAGTTAAAGTGGTAGGTTTTGATGCTATGAAAGAGCTTTATGTTGATGATTTGGAATTGAAGAAAGGCTTGGAAATATTGCAATGATCCAACTACATGAGATAGAATTCTATGGTTGGATGATTTAGAAGGATTATATTCAAGGTACATAAGTTATGCATACCATAGAGATCAATGAGGGAGAATGTAGTAAGAGAAAAATATAGTGGAGGACTAGCTAGATTTTTTAGAATAGATAAAACTTTGAAATATATTTATAAAAGATATTATTGGCCAAAAATAAGCACAAATGTGTGAAGATTTATGTAAAGTTATCAAGTCTATCAATATATGAATAGAAAGAGCTAGGACACTAGGTTGTATCAACCATTACTAATACCCAAAAAACCATGGGAAGACATAAGTATGGACTTTTCCATGAATTGGCATGAACACAAAAGAAGGACAACTCCATTTTTCTTGTTGGTATATTTTAAAAATAGCACATTTCATACCTTGCAAGAAAATGAATGATGTTGTTCATATTGCTAATTTGTTCTTTTAATATGTTGTAAGACTACATGGTTTACCAAAAATCATTGTATCGAATAGAGTTACAAAGTTTGTAGGTAATATTTGGTTTCCATAAAGTATACCAAGAGGAATGTATGAGTTGTAGAGTATAACTGATTTGTAAATACCTAGTACTTTATTAGAGGATTTTGTTGAATATATGTAATATTTACATAGAGAAGTGAAGGCTAATTTGGAAAAAAATATTATGAAATACAATCAACATGTTGACCTTAAGCATTGAACACAAGAATTCTAGGTTGAAGATTTGCTTTGGCACATTTTCCAAAAACAAAATCCTAAAAGGCACTTATAACAAGCTCAATTAGAATAATATAGGACCTTGTAAGATTTTGAATAAGTTCATAGCCAATGCCTATGAAAATAAACTTCCAAATGGGGTAGTCATCTCAACAATTTTTAAAGTGGTGTATTTGTATCTATATTATCATACATGTTGAGGTTTAAAATTTTGATCCTGATTTTTATTAAAATTGCAAGCTAGATAGGCATCAAAGATGCTAAAATTACAATACGTGATAATAAAAAATCTTCTAAATTCCATGAAGAACCAATTTAGGATAATTAAGTTAATAGAAACTAATAATAGCTAATTAACTACTTAATATAGTCTTTTTAGAAGCCAACTAACTCCTACGTGAGCATAATGGCTCACATGTTTATTGACATGAAAAAGAACCTAGGAATTAAATAAATAAACTAAGTTTAGGTACAATCAATAAGATACCCTCATCATACCTCCCGAAATAAGAAGCATTGGAATCTAATTCTTTTACAATAAAAATGAGAGAGAGAAAATGCAAGTGTCTAAAAATCCAATCCTTGTAGGTGAAGAAGAAGAGAGATCCCTGTGGAAAGTTTTTCTCAAAAATAGGGAGCATACAATCATCTTGAAGCATACACTAGCTGGAGACTCTAATCAAGAGCATAGAATCATCCCAATAGAATGGATAAGGTATTACTACTCCTACAAAGGTAGTAATTATCTTAAATTAGCTTCACAAAAGTTGCTTGCACCTCACATTATTTGTGCTTTAAAGCATCCACATCAAATCAATAGTTGGTTCACATTCCTATCTCACAGGTATCTTGAATTGCAATTGAATCACTATGAGAAAATTTGCAACAAAGAGGACAAAGGCACAATTTATTGCAAGCAAAGAGCAAGGTGAAGAAGGCATGCATTGGAGGGATGCCTTCAAACCATCACGATGGTGACTTCAAATCCTATTGAGGGAGTAGAAAAATGTCCATTTGGGATAAAGTGGACGTAATAAAGAGGATGAAGTGCCGGGTCCCAAGGAGCTTGCACTCCTTTACAATCCATAAATTTCATCAAAACCCAAATGGGAGGAATAAAAGACAATTTAACTCCTTATAGACCTCATGAATTTTATTACAAAATCCATAATTACAAGTGGATACATAATACCAAAGCTTATAAAAAATATTAATTATGCTAAAATAATTTATTAATTAAAATGGTGTATATTGTAATGAATTAATTATTTACCCAGATTTTAAAGTAATTAATGTAAATAATTTGATTAGTTAACAAAAATAATAAAATAATTGGTGTTGTACAAATAATGAAGGTACCCCAACTGTATATTCAAGAAAAACACCAAGGTGAGTTATGAATATTTACAACAATTATAATGGTGATTGCATCAAAAACTACATACACACATTTATGCATTTGCGAACACATCACGTGCTAGCTAGAGAAGCTAGCTAGTTAATATTAGTCTTTGCAAGTAAATTAGAGGACAAAATATCCATCCACACCATAAATGTGAGATATTGATGAGTAGGCCATAAGCATTGTGTGCTCTAGCAATAAACTCCTAGTCAAACCATTAGGGTTGGTCAAATTTTGGTAAGTAAATGAGCATCAAGTGGCATGCCAACATCTCTAATAAATCGCTACACAATATAGATTTGGCATGGAATCATGCATCACCCACCAAACTCAATAATAGTCTCTAGTTGGACATTGAAGAAAATTTATATTTGAACAACCACAAGCCAGCCACACATTTTCATGTGACAATAGTGATATGGAGGTGCATAATTTATTTTGTGTACCCAAAAACATTTCCACCACCAAAAAACACCATTGATGTATGATGATTTTGATCTAAAAGCTTCAAACATAGAGATGTTCATTGCACAGGTCCAAGGAGAAACGTGTTAACAATATTGGTAACATCATCGAGTTGTATAATGCAACAATCATAAAAATCATATTAAACATTTAGAGACCTTGAACACATAGTGGTATTTAGAAAGCTTACTCCAAACATCACCTTGAACACATAGTGGCCTTCATGAGTTCTGGATATTACTTTTAGAATATCTTGTGAGTTGAAATTTAGTAATATCCTAATAGCAGTTCTATTTTAGTGAAATACTTAGCATCCTATACTTCATCTAGTATTTCATTGATAAATGGAATAGCAAATTAGTTATTGATTGTAATTTTATTTAGGCCTCTAAAATTAGTACATAGGCAATAAGTTTCAAATTTATTTGAAACAAGTATGACTAATGTTTAGTATGAATTAGTAGGTGTAATAACACCTATTTTTAATATTTTTTTTTAACTTTTAATTTTATGGTGATATGAATAATGATACAATTTGATATTTGACCAAAGATGTGTTTAATTTGATTTTAATAATGTGCTTGATATCTCTTTGGTAGGTAACCATTAAGGTATCTCTTGGAATACCATGACATGTTTATTGATGACTTGATTCATTTTGTTACATCGTATATCATCATTTATAAGAATAATTTCAATGACAAAGCATCAAGAAACGACTGATATGCTACTTTTCTAATTATGCTTTCCATTTTGTATAGAGACACTAGTTGTGATGGAGGAGCATGAAATTCATTTAAGATATAATTTTTTCTTTCCACTTGAATTTGAATATCCATATTTTGAGGTAGCATATGAAAAATCCATGGAGAATTGACCGTTCTACCCAAATACTACATCTAGACCATTTAATGACATAACATAAAAAATATTTTGGTATTTATAATCATTAATACGAAGCTCCACTTTGTGAAATTTTATTGACATGCTACATAATTTTCTTATGGAATTATCACATTAAATTCTTTTATTATTAGGTGTGCATATAATGTTTTCACTAGGATCTATCTAATACACATTAATATATGTTTGTAATACATTAACCTATAAAATATATGTTTGCAATACATTAACCTATAAAATAAAAAACTTATAATTATAAGATTTTTCAAATAAGAAAATTATTTATATATATATTCCATAACATAGGGAATGAGTTACATGGTAAGCACAAAATATATAGTTGTTATGTAAAAAGTGTACTAATCCTTGTTCTTTTAAAAGTATTTTGCATTTTATTATAATAGTAAATTTCTCTTATACTAGACGCGTAACCAGCTCAGTTGGGTTTCCTACAGTTCTTTCGAATTCCCCCGTTTGCGCCAGTAAGAGGGCTAATATTTCCCATATTCACCATGGCAGAAGCCAAGTCCGAAAAGAAAGTACTCTGATTCGTCGAATAGGTCGTCACCTGAGAATGAGTAGACCCTCCATTGAACAGCACCTGGTCGGAGTGGAGAAGTCCTCTCTGGCTTCTCAGATCTTTGTACTAGTTATTGTCAAACACAGTGGGAGTCACGAGGTCCAAGGGCGAAAGGTTATCGTCGCCACCGCTGCTCGGGCACTTTGATTGCACAGATGTGGCGATCGCGCTGTTGATTTTGGTTTCGTTGTAGATACGGGCTCTGAAGGTGGTGCACAGCGCCTGACCAATCGTATGAGCACCTGAAATATTATCAGGAAATAATCGGTCCTTAAATACCTATCTAGTATTTCTCGAGGGAAAGAGAAGAATAGTTACTTGGACAACAGAATCACGAGCTGCAACGGCGACAATGTCAGCACACGAGACGACTGCTTCGACCTGAGATTTGATGGTGTCGATGACGTCGAATCCTCTGACGGAGTTGTTATTGGGAGCGGCGGTATTTTCTCCCGTTATGGACGACGAGTCGTCCAACAGTATCGACCCATTCGCATCCCATAATCATACTCTTGTACTTCCGGATACCGGTATTTAACCAACAGCCAAATCCATCTTGACATCTAAATTAAAAGACTTGTCGTATACCTATATCTTCAAAAGTATTGAAGATGTATGAAATCACGAATATTCGGCGATTGAGCCACTGGATCACAAGACATTTCTTGGCAATTGAGCCACTGGATCACAAGATATTTCTTGACTGGCTTTCCTTCACCGACTTCTGTCTACAACGGGCCACTCAAAAAAAAAAGAAAAAAAGAAAGAAATTGAAAAAAAATATATATATGCGGTGGATAATTACGAGAATGTACAGAATAATGCACCGAAATGCCCTGTGAGGCCTTTCAAGGGCTTGGTCCAGAAGGATTTCCGCGGCCAGGTTCGGGCACATTTCCCCTTGGATTAGGATGACTGTCATCAACCTCCCCCTTCTGGCTGTTACGGGCAAATTTAACTTCTGGCAAAGGAAAAACCTTGGACTGGTTACGATGTCCAAATCCTTCTATGGCTTTGGTGGAAAGTTTAGAGCTTGCAGATATATTCGGCGTCGATGCCACCTTCTCCAGTGCATGCGGGCTTCTAGTGGCGTTATTCTTGACTTCCATGACTCCCTGGTGAGCAGCTCCGCCAAAAAAGAAAGCAAATAACGGGAAGAGGAGCACGAGAATAAAAATGTAACCCTTCATTATAGCAGAAACTGCTTTCTGAAGGTTGATGTTACAACAAATGAGAAAACAGAGAGAAATGAAAGGAGAGGCCGGCAGCAAAAATGAACTCTGAAATTGAGGATGAGGGTTGGTGACCTATTGAATGGGGCACGTCGAACTGACTTGCCCATTCACTAAACTGGAACAAAGGATCAGCACAACAATGCATGCAAACATATTTCTAGTGCTCATTGATTGAATGCTATGCAAGTCAACAAAACGCACGAAGGTTTTCAGTGCAGACGAAGAGAGAATGCTGCAGGCAACTGTGGAGTGCAGAGGTCACGGAAGTATTGGCTTTTTATAATGGGCGAAGATGTTAATCTTGCTACATACCTTTGTTTTTGGTGGACTTGGCCTTCGATAGCGGAAACAACTTTTTCCGCGTGGGTGGTCCACACAAGTATAAGATGGCAGTTGTCTTTGTCATAACAAAAGTCCTGTATCATAGATAACAACGGTATCTAGACGAAGGCGTGGGTGTAATTTATTCATAAACAATGTTTTCGGATAATATATCAGGTTGGAACAAGTTCCAATATTTTCTAGAATCTATTTTTGGAATGACAGCCACGAGCTTACGTAAGACTTTCATTCATTCTTTTAACCTTTTCGATGACAAGTTGAACGGTCCTGAAAGTATTGAAGAGGACATGTAAGAGTGGGTCTATTAAAGAATAAATTTGTTCATACTTTCCAGCTATGCACAACAAAGTTTATGTTGACAAATTGAATAAGAAGGCGTGCAAGTGAAGCAAAATATAACAAAAATATAAAGGGTCAATTAGGTTGTCGGCTACGTTTCAAATTTCAGCCAATGGTCATTATCATTGACGTAGAAACTGCATCGAGGAATAAGCCAAATGACACCAGGAGAGGCCTTGTTGGCTTTAAATCAAATCTAAAAAGCATTAACATTTTTCTTTCTTATTTGATGACGTTCATAAATCTCGATGTTGCCACCTCATATCGTTTTCCACCATCCTCTGAATCAAATTAATGGTTAGGAAAAAGAAATTATCTTAGTGTTTTAGCAAGCAATTAAGACAATTTTCCACACATGAGGTGAGGTGAAGTGAAGTAAAAGACATGGATAAGAGAATTTATTTTTATAAGAGGTGAATGAAGTAAAAGACATGGATTGGTAAGCTGTGGTGTTTAACGAGAAGAGATTTAGGTTCAAATCTTACAGGCGTGTTCATGCATAGCTAGTAGTCTGATCTGAATTCTATGCATGTTGCGCTCGATTAGTGACAACAGTTCGTTCTTTGCATGTCCAGCGGTCCCCATCTCTTGCTACGTGTTGACCTAAAATGATGACAACGGGACTGGGAACTGGAGACAATGGTCCGTTCTTTGCATGTTCGGTGGTCCTCATCTCTTACTATGTGTTGACCCAGACTGATGACAACCAGACTGGAGATGACGGTCCGCATCTTCTGCCGTGTGTTGACCCTGATGACGGTACGACCTCTATGCATCTGATGGTCCCCATCTCGTGTCGGATTACCATTAAATCGAGACGGATAAGTTTGTTGCGTGTAGTCGTTGATGATTAGAACCCTGCCTTGACAGATACTACAAATTGTAATTGTAATCAACCCATCTATGTACCAAATACGGTCCGTTCTTTGCATGTCCGATGGTCCCGATAAGTTTGTTGCATGTAGTCGTTGATGGTTGGAACCATGCCTTGACGGATACTACAAATTGTAATTGTAATCAACTCATCTATGTACCAATCAACTCATCTATGTACCAAATACGGTCTGTTCTTTGCATGTCCGGTGGTCCCCATATCTTGTTGCGTGTTGACCCAGAGTGATGACAACAAGACTGGAGACAACGGTCCTTTCTTTGAATGTCTGGTGATCCCCATCTCCTGTCGCATGTTGCCCCTGATGATGACGACATGACCTCTATGCATCCGATGGTCCCCATCTCATGCCGAATTACCATTAAATCTAGACGGATAAGTTTGTTGCATGCAGTCGTTGATGGTTGGAACCCTGCCTTGATAGATACTACAAATTGTAATTGTAATTGTAATCAACTCATCTATGTAAAAAAAAGACATGGATAAGAAATTTTTTTTATAAGAGGTGAATGAAGTAAAGACATGGATAACGTCGGTCACGTTAGTGGATTGGTAAGCCCCAAGATGGGGGCTTACCGAGAGGAGATCTAGGTTCAAATATTACAGGCGTGTTCATGCATAGTGAGTAGTCTGATCTGAATTCTATGCATGTTGCGCTTGATTGGAGACGACAGTCCGTTCTTTGCATGTCTGGTGGTCCCCATATCTTGCTGCGTGTTGACCCAGACTGATGACAATGAGACTGGAGATGATGGTCATTCTCTGCATGCCTGGTGGTCCTCATCTCCTGCCATGTGTTGACCTTGATGATGACGGTACGGTACGACCTCTATGCATCCGATGGTCCCCATATCATGCCAGATTACCATTAAATCGAGACAGATAAGTTTTTTGCATGCAGTCGTTGATGGTTGGAACCTGCGTTGACAGTTACGTGTTGACCCAGACTAATGACAACGGGACTGGAGACAGTGGTCCAGTGGTCCGTTCTCTGCATGTCCGGTGGTCCCCATCTCCTGTTGCGTGTTGACCCTGATGATGACGATACAACCTCTATGCGTCCGATGGTCCCCATCTTATTCCAGATTACCATTAAATCGAGACGAATAAGTTTGTTGGATGCAATCATTGATGGTTGGAACCCTACCTTGACAGTTATTGTAATCAACTGATCTATGTAAAAAAATACATGGATAAGATATTTTTTTTTCCCAAGAAAATATAAAATTATTTATTTATTTATTTTTATTTTTATTTTTGGTATTTCTTGGAAATTCCAGTAGTGACCTAAAAATCAGGTTACTTATACATAACTAGCTGTCTATATCATGCTAAGTTATATCCTTAAGAATCTTGTCAATTTATCAAAACAATATCCTTTAAATCATTTCTGAGTTTTTTTAAAAAAATTATTTTAATTATACGTACATGGATAAAAAAAATTATTTTAATAAGACACTTACTACAAATCGTAATCAACTCTTCTATGAGACTTTATTTTAATAAGAGGTTCGTAGACAATGACCTTCATTTTGCTGATTCAGCGAAAGTGATTGACAACGAGTGATTTACACTTGTCGAACATTGACTTCCACGTCTGTCCAAACAAAGTAGATATGCAGTGGATCGAATGCCCAACTTGCTGGATTACACTCGTTTAACAATATATTATAATAATGATGATGTTGACTCTAAGCATTTTGATTGACAGTTTTAAATCCATAGCCGCACAAAAGCACCGCCTACATCAGGGAAATTAGTTTGTAATTAGTCGAGGGAGACATCTTGAAAACAACAACACATGAGGAAAGTAGAATTAGAGGGAAAGGTCACATCCAATACATTGAAACAAGCACGACATATAGCAAGCAATGCTACAAAACTTCACTGTTTCTCAGTTCTTTTAGTATCAGTTTTTTTTTTTCACATATTTCATTCACATTTTTTTTCTAATAAATATATTTAATCATATCATTAAATTCGTTTTCATAAAACTTGTTTTCATATCATTAAATTCGTTTTCATAGTCTATTTTATAAATCAATATAAAAACTTGTTTTTTTATTGTTCTAACACATTTTTAATCGTTAGGATGATATAGAAAATTAACAATTTTATTAAAAATATTATTATTATTATTATTTTTATAAATAATATTTATATGGGAAAAAGAACCGTCAAATTTATTTATTATAAAATAAACTTTTCTATCAATAATTTTAGACCTCTTTAAGTTTTATGAATAATACTGTTGAAGAGAGAGTTTTTTGAAATTTTATTTTAAAAATTAGGATACATATTTTTGAAGAAGTAATATCAATTAAATTAATTATATTAGTTTATATTTAAATGAATGATATCTAAAAAATTTTAAAAAATTTATTTTTTAATTTTAATAATTAGGAATTCTTAAATTTTCAAAAATAAAGGTTGTTTTTTAAATTTTTATTTAATAAATTAAGACAAAATTTTATAATTTAATATATAACAAATAATTTTTTTAAATAATTATTTTATTCTAATATTAGGATACAATACCTATATTTAAGGCATTGTCAAGATTTTTTTGCCATGAGATTACTCTAATTGGGATAATTTAAAAGAAATAGTACATCATATATAAAATAGAGAAAACAAAAACATATGTTGAGTATAATACAAAATCTATGAGCTTAAGATCAAAAATTTTGTCTACATTTTCTTTGTAACTTTAGATCAATATTTGATGTATTTCATAAACTATTGAATTATAAGTTTCAAAGCTATCTCTCACCTTTAACATCAACACTATTCAAGCTACATCACCATCTTTCACTAAATTCAATATAAATTTTTAATATCGTATTAAATGTTTTAGGATTACTTAAATTATGTTAAAAATTATTGTCTACACCATCTTATTTAAAACAATGAAGGGTCAAATTTTATGTAATAGTCATCTCACTCTCAATGAGACAACCTCTATCAAACTATATAAAATTGTGTAAGGGAAAAAATAAACTTTTTTACCATAGATAAAATGTATTATCCACATTTATTTGTTTACTGTTTTGATGGTTTTTTTTGTCAACTAATATTTATTTTGTTTCCTCTATTGATTTTTCCTTAATATTCTTTTGGTCTAGAAAGGTCATTGTTGTGTTCTATTTTATTCTTTTTTCTTTTCTATTTATGTGTGTGTTTTTTATTTTGTTTTGTTTTTATGTTTTTCTTGTTCTTGTATTTTTGTTGTTTTGTGTTTTTGTTGTTGTTATTATGCTTGTTTTTCTATATGTTTGTGTCAATTGGTATTTTGTGTTTTGGTGTGAGTGTTTTCTATGTTTTTATTTTTCTCTTTTGTGTTGTTTGTTGCTGGTTATTTATTTTATTTTGTTTTAATTTTTTATTATTTTTTAGGTTTTGGTTGTTTTTGTTTTTCTTGTTTTTTTTGGTTGTCTTTGTAGCATTATGTTGTTTTTTGTTATGTTTGTGTTTTTTTATGTTGTTCTTGTGCTTTTTTTATGTGGTTCATGTTTTTATTTTTATTTTTTTAATCTTTTTGTGTGTTTGTGTATTCTTGTTTTTTTTTGTTTCAAGTTTGCTCCTTGAATATGTCAAAGGTGGTAGGTCAGGTGTGAGCCATGGATGATTTTTATAGAAGAGATACCCCTACCTCCTTAGGTCTTACCCGAAAGTGGCATCCCTTCTGGGATGTTTTCCACACAAAAAAAAGTAATAAAAAATGTCAATAAACACCACCTAATAGTTATTGTGCATACTTAAATATAAAGATATTTGTGTAGGTATGATTTAGATATTCTTAACAATATGCCTTTATATTTTATTTTTGGTATCATAAGTAATTGTAACTAGGTGAGAAAACCTAAACCCTAAAAAGGAGACAACACCATTTGAGGGGGATGATCTTAGTCATCTAGGGTGTCCCACCTAGCTTGAGTGGTCAACTCTTCTAAAAACATTTCCTAGCCCAAATGTGTATTAGTACAATATTGCACTATATTGTCTTCAATAAGATTCACTAGAGCCTAGCCAATGAAAGAGGAGCAATCCTTAGAGTCCAAACACTATTATTTACTAGATATACCCCAACCTAGATCTTGAGTGGAAGTGTACCACCCCCATACTTGCTACAAAGGGGATAGAGATAGGGTAGAGGTCCAACCTCTAATTTAATATAGAGAGTGGTGTTGACATGATAGAATATTTTAACTTCTACTAGGCTTTGGACTATGATAACATCAATCTTGAGGACTATGACCTCACTTTCACTCATTCGAGGGAGGTTGACCATGTGCTACTGAGTAGGGTGCATTCACCTAGTGATTAAGAAAAGTCTGCAAGTATTTAACATCAAGCACCAACTTATTGTCCTGGGCTTAAATATGTAACATCATATTTGAGAAAATCATAGCTTTAACATAAGAAAATAAGTTTGTGGAAGCAAACAAGTTAGTATCCCCATTGATCTACCATTGTATCAAATTATACCAAATGCTTCATATGAGCTAAAATTATTGATTTTGTAAGAAAGGATGGAATATACTAGAGTGTTTCATAAAACTATTACCCTCACGGGAATGGTCTTGCAGAATCCACAAACAAGAACTTATTAAAAATTATTAAAAGGAGTATCGAATACAATCTAAAAAAATAGCATATGTTGGTAGATCAAGCATTACAGGTTGATAAGATCATGATCAATAAGTCTCTCAAAACTTCACCTTACACTCTAGTATATAGAAAGGAAGCTATGCTACCAATCAAACTAGAAATCTCAGCAATGAGATTCATAATTGAGAATTCTTTGGATGTCTTTTAGCCTATGGAGAAAAGGATGGCAAATTTGGTTTAGTTAGAAGAGAAATACGAACAAGTGTATAACAATTTTTATCACCACCAAAAAGCTATTAAATGCGAGTTTGATAAAAATATGACATCAAAATCATTTAAATAAAGTGATCTAGTTATTAAGTGGGATGTGGACAAGGCAAAATATGGATCACGTGAAAAGTTTAATTCATTATGGTCCAGACCATACATAATTGAGAAAAATAAGGATTTGAATGCATTTCAATTGTACCACTTAGATAGTCATCTATTACCAATTTTTATAAATGGTAAGCATCTAAAGCATTATGCTTAGGACAAGTGGCATCCACAATGTATAGATGTAAATAGAGCATGTGTACACTTTTTGTACATATTGTATTTTTTATCTTTTTTGAAGTAAGGGGCTTGCCTCTATGATTAATGATCAAAGGTAAAATATCATCCATCAATTTTGTATCTTGGGCTACATAACTCCTTTATTGCATTCCAATTGCACCACCAATAAATAGGTCAAGAAAAAGATTAAAATTCCTAGGCATGTCTCACAAAGTGGTTGTTAGCTAAATGATTATCAAAGTCCACATGTCACTCACAATTGGTAAATTCTACAATCCCACTGCTCAAATTAACTACCAAATAAAGTTTATGATATTAATGTTACATCAATTGGTAATCCCAACAAGATTTGCTTTTATTAATGCAAGATCATAGGTCCACAAAATTATGTAATCTCAACTAATTTGTTAGAGATAGTTATTCTAGAACATGCTTTGAAAAATAAACTAAATTACTCAACCTACAATTTTTGAATCATGATAGAATGTTATTGGGTTATGTTGTACTTGTCGAGTGTATGTGTTAGATTTCCTAAAAGGTAACTACTCCTAAGGTAAATCTTCCTAGGCATGCACAATCCATCACACAGATATAATAACATCTTAAAATCAACAAAGCTTACAACTGAGCAATATAAATTGAATGACATCCTCAAGCATCTTTTTCCTTATATAAGTTCTAAATACAAGTTGTAGACGAGAGCTCTAAAATTTGTAGAGGAGTTAGTTTCTAGCAATAGAGGTAGAATACAAAATAGGTAGAAAATAGAAAGTGATGTTGTATACAAATCCACAAATGAGTTGCAAGATGATATAGCAGGCATCCATGACATAGTGCTTATCATCAAATCTAGGTTAAGAAATTTCTAGGTACGCTCCAAAGAAAAATGGAAGATGTCTAAAACTCACCTAATTGGAGCAACTTATTGCTTAGGATTCAACAAGTGTGCTTGTAATGGTCCACATATGTCCAAATCTTATCAATGTAGTAGTGAAGTTCTATGATCCTAGTACAACCATTGTGTTCAATTCCGATGTTGAGCCATTATTTACTATTACTAGGGAACTCACAATGGAGGTATTTATGGTAAAATATGCCCTAGATATCAGGCTAAAGAAAATATTATTGGAATATCAAATAATGTACCTATAAAATGATTTAGTTCAAAAATGGCTTGTTGAGATAGGAGGAAATTTCTAAAGTATTTCATGACTAACGACAAAAATCTTGGAGAATTCAATAATGAAGTGGGATTCATCATGGCTTATTTTTTCTTTTAAAGCAAAGAAGAACATTCACACGACATATATGAGAATAATAATCCCAAGTCTTTTTTTTCTTCCACTTTATAGTAGAAGACAAACATAAAGGGAAAGTTCTTCTCCTTATTTCTCATCCTGAGCGGTAGCCAGGATGGTAAGTCGGTCGTCCCTAGGGCGCTAGCTCATGCCAGATGCCAGATTGAAACCCGTTGGTGCCATAAAAATAGTTTTTTTGTTAAAACAAACAATGTGCAGAAGGTAAATTAGATTATTTGCATTTTTTAAATTTGTTTTAATAATTTAATATTATTTTTTGTTTTTAAAATCTTTTTTTTTATTATCTAATTGATTTTATTTAGCAAATATTAATTTTAATTTTAATTAAATTAATTGATCAAATTTATTTTGCAACTAAAACAAAAGAAGGAGTCTATTTTTTTGTAAAATCCCATAAAAACAATGCTTATGTTTTCTCAATTTGAGATATGTAACACAAAAAAGAGCACCTTTTTTTTGCAAATTAAGGAGATCTAAAAAATTTCTCAAAACCTTTCTCACATTAATTTTGAGATTAAGATTTTTTCTCATGAAAAATAGACTTTGGATCACCAAAAATCTTCATCGTCTAAGAATCAATTGTAGGAGGAAGAAACTCTGATGTTAGACCAAGATCCATTTTTCGGTGAATGCTTAGAAGGCATAGAAAGAGTTTACCCCATTTTAATTCCTATAGATATCCTTGGAAAGGTTTGGATCAAATTTATGGTCCCATGAGGATTAGAGAGCCATTTAATCATGATGCACCTCCAATTTCTAAATACTAAAGAATTTGGGTCCACTAATACCAATTCATGTGTCGATTGGTTTTGGATTACCTTTCAATGCAGGTCATGTGTTGACTTGACTTAAAAGTTGTGCTACCTTGTTAATTTTGCAAAACAAAGGGAGGACAAGAAATTATGATTCTTTTTTGTAAAATTGTAGGACAAGGAGAAATTGGCAAAGATCGACACCTTAAAAAAATAATCACAATTTCAAAATTGTTAAAATTCTTGCATATCTATTGTAAAAGGTGCATTTTTTGCAGAGACTGGAACCTTAAAGGTTGAAGCATTGAAACTTGTTTATTTTGCAACACAAAAATACGGACAATTATTTTTGTCAAAGTCTTTGCAAAATTGTAACACAAGGGGGAAATTGTAATAAGGTGCATTCTCGATAGCATTCGACACCTTTCTAAAATTGGCATTATAAATTAGGTGCATTTTTGGTGGAATCCGACACCTAAGTGTTAAAAATTTGAGGGCACTTTTGATGGTTTATTGCATTTAAATTCCTATTTTTGCAATTACATCTTAAGTTAAAATCAAAAGCACAAAGTAAGACCCCAAATTTTACACCCATTTGTGTAATTTATTGCATAGGTAAAGCCAATTTTTTATTTTGATATTCACTCCATAAAACCCAAAATTCACTCTTCTTGTTTGGCTTAAATTCCTCCAACTGATCATCCTTCTTCAGAAGGGTTTTTAGGTAGGTGCCATTAAATATCAATTTGAGTGAATTCTCTTTCAATACTCATTTGGGTATATCGAAAGAGAGACCAATTTTTGGTGAAATAAGGAAACCTTCATAGTAGCAATTGTTTGCACTAAGGGGGGAATAATTCTTTTCTTCCTTCAAAACATATTTTGCAAAAAGGGAGATAAAACTTGTAAAGGAAATAAAAAAGGAATAAGTCATCAAATCATACCTTTTCTTTTAGGCTTCATAAACAATTTTTTTTTTCTTGAAGTACTTGCAATAAGGGTTTTTTTTTTTGTGAACTTTTTTGATAATTTGCCTAGGAGGAAAAATTTTGTACATAATTTTTTTCACTAAAAGGAAAGACTTTAGAAATTACCTAAGGGGATAGATTTGTAAACCTTAGTAGCACCTTTGTAAACCTATTTTTAGGCTTCATAAAAAAAATATATTTTACTTGAAGTACTTATAATAAGGGGGGATTTTTTGGTAATTTTTTTGAAATTTGCCTAGAAGACAAGATTTGTAAACCTCTTTTTAGGCTTCATAATAGAAATTTTTTGCTTGAAGTACTTGCAATAAGGGGGGATAATTATTTTCTTCTTTCAAAGAATATTTTGCAACAAAGGGGGAAGACTACTAAGGGTACATTTTCGACAGAGACCAACATCTTAGTCAAAATTCTTGCAAAATTCCTTCACATAATATTTTGCAACAAGAGAGGAAGACTTTTAAGGGTGTATTTTCGATAGTGACGATCACCTTAGTCAAAATTATTGCAAAAATTCCATAAAAATAATATTTTACAAAAGAGGGGAAGACTTGTGAGGGTGCATTTTTTGCAGCAACCGACACCTTAGTCAAAGTTCTTGCACAATTCTATTGTAAAAGGCACATTTTTGGTAGATACCACATGGCTAGAAGGAATATATTATTATGAGGATTGAAAATTTCTCATATTACACAATGGTGTAAAATCTATTCTCATATATTATGAATCTTGTGAAGACCTTCAGAACAATGGTGCTCTTATATCTATTGGCATTATAAGGGCAATATACATATCATTTGTTTCACTTGACATTGCTCAACATAAAAAGAAAAGTGAAATTAGTGAGGAATCATAGGTCATGCTCCTAATGGTTGATGCTTGTTGTGACACAAGTGACCTTCAATCTGTGATGGTGAATACTTGTTGTGACACAAGTGACATTAACCCATGATGGTGACTGCTTGTTGTGACACATGTGACCTTCAACCCATGGTGGCGAATGCTTGTTGTGATACAAGTGACCTTAAGCCCAGATGGCCAATGCTTATTGTGATATAAGCAACCTCATGCCTATCATGATAGATATCAGTTGTGGCACAAGTGATCTCATCACAAAGGTAAATTTTTCTTACAACACCTGTAACTTAAAAGTTGAAAATCCTCAAAAAGAGATCCATAATATCATTAATGGTGACAAATACCATATTTTTAAAAGCATTTATGAATGTGAAGAACTTGGATGTTTTAAAAAACACACCAAAGACATTAGATCCAAAATTATGAACAAAATGGGATTCAATGGTGAAATATTAGGTAAACATGGGAAAGGCATTAAAAATCCTATAATGCCAAATGTTAGGCCAAAGAAAGAAGGCCTTGGATATGATGGACAAGCAAGTACCAGTAAAACCATGTTTGTAAAACCTAAATCTCCTAAAATCCCACAAAGCATTATTGTAGTCATTGTGGAAGAACACGACATATAACAGCTAGGTGTTGGAAACTACATCCTTGTAACTCATGTGGATGTAAAAATCACTCCTCTTAAAATTGTTGGTACAAAGTGAAAATGGCCAACAAGGTTCATATCGATTGTGGATGGATAGATCTCACACAATGGACCAAGATGAAAGAAATATTATATGGCTTCTACAAGAAAGGTAAAACATATGATAGATCTAGTGAAAGACCAAGTGACAGTCCCAAAGGTAATGAGCTAGAGATATACCTAAAGGTAGATCCAAAGGCAAATTCAAAGGTAGATCCTGAGATAGACCCAAAGGTACTCATCCAGAGGTACTCTTATAGCCAAAGCTAGAGCCATGAGCCAGAGACCAAGCCAGAGCAAGAGCCAACATCTTTCATTTCTATCATTCACTATATGAGGAGGAATTATATACATTATACAAATAATGTAATAATGGGGGATGTTAGGATAAATATTCTATTACTTGGGATATTACCTATATTCCTATGTTATTTAATTATTTACCACTATTGTAAGTCTAACAATATTTTATTGTTAGACGTAGGATATTAGTTAGGAAATATTCACATTGTTAGTGAATATTTTATTGTTAGTGGTTAGTGCTAATTTGATTAGTTGTTAGCTACCTTAATGGGGGGATTTCTTTCATCCCTATATTAGGCTATTCTTGGCCTAAGTTATTTGTTATTTATATGCTCTAAATTATGAATGGAAACTAATGGTTTAAATACCTTCATGGCCCAATTCCACATTCTATAGTATTCTCCACCTCACCCTCCATTATTCAATCCTATACCCCTAACTCAAAAGAAACACACTTTGCAAGAAACCATATCCCCTACAAAATTTATGATCTATTATCCCCTAACTCTACTACCAAAATTATTAGTTGGCCTTATTCTACCACTAGCCACTCAAGAACCAATGTCAAAGATTTTCTCTACCATATAGACCATAGAGAATAATCAATAAAAATGGAGGGAGAAAGAAGAGCAACTTGAGAAACTACAAGAAAATGAAGAGTTGAAATTCATAATCAATTATGATACTTTGGATCCAATTAAGGGGACAAGGATTAAGGTGATTGTTGAACCAAAATTTAGGAAACAAACCTCCCAAATAAGACTAAAACATTGATGAATAGAGGAGTATAATATTATATCTCCAAGATATCCAAAGCACACACTATTCAAGTTATTCATACAAAGGTAGATACATTATATGTGTAGTCCAAGAAGATAGACATCAAGTTGAAAGCTACTAAAAAGAATATTGAGACTCTAGAAGTAAAACTTGCCAAAGAAAAATGAGATAAGGAAGCCTTGAATAATGAAGTAAAAAAATTGAAAGGTATCCTTGATAAATTTCCTTTTAAGAAAGACTTGAAATAGAAGGATGAAAGAATTAAGCAACAAGATGTAGAGCTACAAGATCTCAAGAACAAATTACAACAATAGGAAGAAGCCCTATACATCATCAAGAATGAAGTACAACAAGAAAAGGATAAGCCACATGACATAAAAATCTCCAAGGATTGGCTCAAACAAGTTAGGATCCACTACTAGGGAAATATCAAAGGAGTAATTTCACATGCTTTCCCTCATTTTTATACAAAAATGTAACATATTATTTATGTATCTATAGAATCCAAGAAGGAAATTGAAAAGGGATAAAGCACCCTGATAGCCAAGTTTGAAAAAGCACAAAAAATGAGGAAAATGCTAATATATCATGAAAAATATCTAGTTCTACAAAAATAGCCTAGCAAAGATATAGAGGAATGAATAATTTGGGATAGCCAAATATATCATGCAAATGAGTTCAATGATCTGGGACATGAAATATTTTCTTCTCTTAGAAAAGAAGTTGATGAAATGAGTACTATTGCCAAGGAGCTCAAGGGTCTTGGAGCACCTAGTTTTTGGGATGAAAATGAGCTCTTTCACAAAGCAAAAATGATCAACCAACTACTTTACCAACAGATCCAAGATGAAAGTGATATTAACTATCTACCAGAGTCATTGGAGGTAAAAAAAAGTCTTCACACTCTTCTACAAGCTTTCTTAGATATTAACGAAAACAAAACATATGGCTGAAAGATATAGTGATCCTTATTATGGCAACATTTGTAGACTAAAAAGAAGGCTGAGCTCAAGGGAATTACCAAAATCTTCTTGGTGTCTAGGAATAAGATGCACTAGGAATTCTAGATCCTCATACCATCTTAGGTTGTTTTATAGCATGGTGAATCATTACAAGCTGCTTCACAAAGATAACCCCAATAAGAGGGAGAGTCTCAAAATCCATTGAGACCAGAGGTGATTAAGGTTTTAAAAAGTGATGCTTTCTTGTAATATATTTTACTTGTATAGTTGTATCATAATATCTTTTCAACAATAATGAATCTAAAGCCCAATGGACTAGCTCAAAATAAAAATGAATGACAATAATAAAGATCATACTGACACAATAAATAAGAAAACAAAACTAGTATATGTCATCAAGTTATAAGTACATAGAATAATATGCTCATCAAATCAAGTATTAGAACCACATCAAACAAATTGTGTTTACAAGATCTTCCTAGATTATAAATTATGATGAAAGTGTTAGTTGACATAATTGAGCTCATGACTATAAATCTATATAAAGGCCTCCTTTGGAGAGTGCCTTCCAACATTGATAATTAGAAGGATGTGGAAAAGCAAAAAGTATTGGATGCCCAAAGGTGTCACAATGCATAATTTATTACTTGGTTGGGTCAACAAAAGAAGATAAGCCAATAAGTGTAACAAGTAGAAGCATGGTGATTTTCTAGGTTGTTTGACTTGGACTTAAGGTGGTGTTGGCATTTTTGCCACATTTATTGTCATTATTGATTATGCATGCTTAAGCTGTGGCCCAATGCAGTTTTGTGAGTTTCGATGATTAAAAGCAGTCCAAAATTAAATATTTTGCGGATTTCCAATGCGGTCAAGATAGAAGAACGCCCAAGCTACCAAAATTGAAGATTTTATTTATTCGAAGCTGCTGTTCGCGGATTGTTCTAACGGTTTCATACATATGTTCGAGAACACAATTTAATGAAGACTGCCGACTCTTTATGGCATTTAATTTTTCGGTCTTCAAGGCTGCGATTAAGGGGATTATGTTCATTGTTTTCGTTGCACAAATTGTAGATCTCAAGGAGGTCCGTTGCAAATTTTAAATGCTGCACAGAGGCCGGCCCTCTATAAAAACCAATGTAAATCTCATTTGCAAGTATTGAGAGTTTTCTGCTAAAAGCTTGAAGTTCATTTGCAAGAATGAAAGAATTGGCCTCTGATTTTTCAAGCGGTTGTTTGGGTGATTTTCCTTTCTGTTATTTGCATTTCTAATAACACTCATATTCCTTAGTTGTTGTTACATTTGAATTTTGCATGTTGGATTTGAATATTGCTTGTAAGGGAATGAGTCCTGGAATGTAATCTTGGAGGGATTTTATGCGTACGGTTGTGAGGGAATTAAGTTGATATCTTCTATTACTTGTTGTTGCTGTACTTTAAGTGATCTGTTGTTGTTCTTCCCGATATTATAACTTCGGCTACGGCCATATTTCCTGTTTCTTTCCTCAAAGTTTTAATCTCTTTCCAGCAACTCTAATCTTAAAACAAATTTAGAATAGTAAGGGAACCAGCCCACTCTGGAGATTGGTCTGGGAGCCATTTCTTGCTTCCAGCATTTCAATGTTGGCCGGGTCTAGGGTGTAGTTTATATAAAAATCCTTTCCTGTGGCAGATTCGTGACCAACAGTTTTTGGCACGCCCGGTGGGACAGACTTCTTTTGTCTCAAAAGATCCATAAGTTTTATTGTTTAGCACCTGAAGGTCTCAAGATTTGATGAGCTGTCTTGACCTCATAGCGGAGATTTGTAAGTTTATCTGGCGACTTTGCTGAGTTGAAGATCCAAATTTTTTGATCGTGGACACCTGCCTTTTTCAAGTTAAAATAATGTTCATCTGGCGACTCTAACTTAATGGCGATAGCCATGATCCCACAGACCACTGCCACAAAGGCGAGGGTTTGTCCTAGATGGGATGATCCTGGCCCTCTGAATCTCCAAATCTGGCATGAAATTCCCAAAGGTTCCCTGAAGGCCTTAGCAAAATATGATGGTACCGAAGGCATGGCTCTGGAGCATGTTGAAGATATTGCTACTTTGTCAATGATCCATGTCATAAATCATGATGATATCATGATCAGACTTCTGGTTCAGTCTTTGGAAGGAAAGGCATTATAGTGGTACAGACTGCTCAGGCGTTAAAGCATCAGCTCATGGGATGATCTAGCGAGAGCACTAATCAAAATATTTGACGAAGATCCCTTTTACAGTTCTTTGGATCTCTATCAGTTTTTAATGTACATCTAGAGAGCATCATAGACTTCAATGTCCGATTCAGCAGAAGCTGGAAGAGAATTCCAGAAAAGATCTGACCGACACCCACCCAAGCCCACCTCTTCTATGTTCGAGCTTTCCATTCTGACATAGGCCTCCTCTTGCTGCAATCAGGTGAACAAAGATTCTCACAAATATTTGAGGAAGTAGTGCGAGCAGAACAACTTTTGCTCTTATCAGGTAAATTACCATGGGGAGAGACTCCATCACTTTCTCTAGTAGTTGCTGCTCCTGTCTATCCCATGTAGTCTTTTTCATGCCAGATCCCTTATACTAAGCAGAAACCTGAGATGCAGTTGTGTGGAGCTCAAGGGACAGATATCAGCCAAAGCCAAGGATTGGAATATGCAAGAACTTTCCTGGCAATGAACAATATGGTTGCTTGCAGTTTTCATAAGGAGATGGATCCAAAGGATATAAGCGAAGAAGAAGAAGAGATTCAAGTTCAAGAACCTGAGCACCAAGAAGGCATAGCTGTGCACGACATGCAAGTATTTAGTCAGAACCTGTTAAATATGTCAGATCAACAAGTAGAGTCTGAAGAGACCCTCAAGAAAGGACTGTTGCTGGACAATTTTTGTGATCAGATCCAAGAGTTGGAGGAACCTGTTCTCAGTCCACACTCAGAGAACCCTTCAAGATGGTGGGATTGGCTTCAGTCATTACTACAATTGGTACCTACGGGAGCCCGTCATATGGTAAATTTCTTTGCTACATTATTTGTCAATTGTGTGGGTACTGGCATGCATGATAACTTGCCCATGTCTGAAACATGGAGAACTTCAGGAAGAAGCCAGCCCAATTTCAAGGACCGACTTAAGTATGATCGGATCTGGTCGGGACACTGTAGATTTACCGAGATATCCCTCTGATACTGGGTGTCTGGTGGCAACATGCCAATCATGTCGTGAACTATTGTATATAGTATAAAAAAAAAACAAAAAAAAAGAAAAGAGAAGAAAAAAAAAAAGAGGTATTGTTTTTATTTGTTCATCTCGGCTCTTTTTGCATGCGAGCCGTAGGTGCCCTTTTTTTGTTTTGTTTTTCTCCTCCCAGCAGTTGGTGGCTTTCTAGAAAATTCTTCCTTCCCCTTCCCTTTTCTTCTGTTCCTTTCTTCATCTTCCTCCTTCTTCTTCTTTTTCTTCTGTAGTAAAAAAAAAAAAAAAAAAAGCCACGGCTGTTGTTTCTTTTCCCCTTTCCTATTATTCTCGTTCCTTCTTATCCCTTTCTTCTAAGTTCTATCATTTTACGCATTTATTTATAGTTCAGTTCATTCTCATTCCACAGCATTCATATTTCCATTTCCATTCCATTAGTTCATTTACTTTTATTTCATTTCCATTGCAGCCGGTAGTATAGCAGCATTTTGTTACTATGTCTACCACATCACTTTATCATGACATAATTCTATCATTTTCACTATTCCATTTGCATTTCACCGCCTGCACATCCGTAGGATATCATTCCATTCATTTCCATTCCATGTTCAGTTGAGCCAAATGTAGATTTCTTTAACTTTTGATTATTCAGCAAAAGTTTCTATTGCAGCAGTCCATTGAGATGTACCACAGCAGCCAACTTTCTGTTCTAAGTTTTTATGACTCTGTGCCCAATGGATTCAAGCCTGGGATTCTTGCATACAGCAGAACTGTATACCCCGCGAGCCGCCAAGAATGTTGGCATTTTTGCCACATTTATTGTCATTATTGATTATGCATGCTTAAGTTGTGGCCCAATGCAGTTTTGTGAGTTTCGATGATTAAAAGCGGTCCAAAATTAAATATTTTGCGGATTTCCAATGCGGTCAAGATAGAAGAACGCCCAAGCTACCAGAATTGAAGATTTTATTTATTCGAAGCTGTTGTTCACGGATTGTTCTAACGGTTTCATACATATGTTCGAGAACACAATTTAATGAAGACTGTCGACTCTTTATGGCATTTAATTTTTCGGTCTTCAAGGCTGTGATTAAGGGGATTATGTTCATTGTTTTCGTTGCACAAATTGTAGATCTCAAGGAGGTCCGTTGCAAATTTTAAATGTTGCACAGAGGCAGGCCCTCTATAAAAATCAATGTAAATCTCATTTGCAAGTATCGAGAGTTTTCTGCTAAAAGCTTGAAGTTCATTTGCAGGAATGAAAGAATTGGCCTCTGATTTTTCAAGCAGCTATTTGTGTGATTTTCCTTTCTGTTATTTGCATTTCTAATAACACTCATATTCCTTAGTTGCTGTTACATTTGAATTTTGCATGTTGGATTTGAATATTGCTTGTAAGGGAATGAGTCCTGGAATGTAATCTTGGAGGAATTTTATGCATACGGTTGTGAGGGAATTAAGTTGATATCTTCTGTTACTTGCTGTTCTTTGTACTTTAAGTGATCTCATTGTTGTTATTCCCGATATTATAACTTCGGATACGACCATATTTCTCGTTTCTTTTCGCAAAGTTTTAATCTCTTTCCAGCAACTCTAATCTTAAAAAAAATTTAGAATAGTAAGGGAACCAGCCCACTCTGGAGATTGGTCTAGGAGCCATTTCTTGCTTCCAGCCTTTCAATGTTGGCCGGGTCTAGGGTGCAGTTTATATAAAAATCCTTTCCTGTGGTAGATTCGTGACCAACAGGTGGTTACTATCTACAACTAGATTTACTTAGAGGTTTACAATTTTCTGGGGGGTATCCATTGTTTACTTAGAGGTTTACAATTTTGAGGTATTACTATAATGTTTTTTTTTTTCTCTTTTTCCATTTATGTCCATATTTGCACCCAAATGTTTTGTTGTAGTCTCCTTTTTGAGTGTCCTTTCTTGGGTTTCTTGAAGGTGTCCTATTTTATAGGTATCCCCGTGAATTCTTTTTGTTTCATCAATCCCGTATCATTGTCGCTTACCACTTGTAAAATTTACCACAAAATCTTCCACCTAGGTCATTCTCATAGTTTTTTTCTCTTTTCTTCCTAGAGATTTTTATGTTTAAATGGTACTATCCTTACAATCCTTTGTAGTTTGCATCCATCAATTTTCTTGTTCGTGCTAATTTTATATTTTGTGATATATAGTCAAGTTGGTATAGGTTATTTTTTCCACTAGGAAAAACTCCTTATGAGTAATCAAGAATGTGGGTATTTTCAAGCATCACCCACATACACTTTGGTAAAAAGTTCAAATGAGGAGATACAATAAAGAATTTGACTATGTTCTTTATTAACCATAATATTCATACCCAATTGAATTCCATAGGGGTACCAAATGTCTATCACAGTGCTAGAAGATAGATATAGAATAATTTGGCTAAGTCCTATACCTGCTAGAATATTTGCATCCATATGGAGTCTGTAAGGGTACAAAAAGTCCGTCGTAGGGTCAAAAACCTCAAAATATCTAAAACAACTAAGTATGGGATGTGCCAAAATATTTGCACCCAACTGAAGCCCACCAAGGTCCCAAATATCCATCACACTGTTGGATGATATTAGTCTAAAAATTTGACTTAGTCTTAGATATGTTAGAAGATCTATGGTTGGAGCATGACAGGGTACCAAATCACACCATTGGAAGATTCTAAATAGTTGAAACAACTAAATATGTAATGCACCAAAAAAATTTCACCTAGCTAGAGTCTACAAAAGTTTGAAATCTTTGTCACACTATCAAAAGATTCTAGATAGTTGAAATGGCCAAGTATGATATGTGCCAAAATATTTGTACCCCACAACCATGAATGAATAAGCCAATACTACAATCTAGCATCAACCTATCAGTGTGAGGAATCATCATCCCACCACACCTATAGGACAAGATCACTTGTTAGAAGATCTCAATAGCATAAATGCCATCAAGGCAATTGTGCTAGTGATATGGTAGCTCAACTAAAAAAATCAATAAAGATCAAAAAATTAGATGTAAGTAGTAGGGGTGACATGACTCAGGATGATGAGTATCCCATCCAAGACAACAAACCATGATTGAGTGGTTAGAACAACCATACCTTCAAGTAGTTTAACAATCTAGCAAATGTTTTGAAATAAAAACAATCTATTTCTAAGGTAATTATGCCTTGCTAACTAAACACATTGTAAAAGACTATATATACAAGAATGTAGATCATAAAAGAGATCAACTCTTAGGCTTTTACAATTTGCATGTAAGATAGAGTTTTGTATACTAATACAAAGGGATTGTTTTCTAGCCTATGGTTCAGTTAAATTGCAGAATGTATATGTATGAATGATTACCTATTTCTAATTTTAACCTATTGAATGATTATAATGTTTATTCTGCTTTTTGGATTTTTGCTCATAATGCATTCACTTGTTCTAGAATTTGTAATATGTTAAGCTATACTATACTGAAATTATATGTTTAGTGATTGATAATAAAACTAGTTTGTATATTAGGTGGTTTATTTGTATTACAACATAATATTTTACTATGCATGTTACTTGAAGTGGTCTAATCTGCACCACTATAAGTTGTAATTTTAGCTCATTTTACTTATTTCAGCACCCTTTTCCCACCATATTTTAGGATCAATTAGTTTGAACTTCAAAGAAACTGGCCTCCTATAGAGATTGACCACCAAAGACTCACAGATTTTAGGTCATTCAATGGTGGTCAAGGTCTATGGGTGCAAAACCTTTCCTTAGATAGGTTTAAAGATGAACATCTATAAAGCATTGCTTTAAGTTTTCAAAGTGATATCATGCTTAAAGAAATATTATTTTTAAAATACCACACCGATACAAAATTAACTATCATTATTATACCTTTATATTCATGTGGTGTGATGAGTTTCATTATTGTCATCATTTAATTCTTATGATTATCAAATCCAGGGTGGTGTCTAAGGTTATCAACGATATCAAGTTTTGGTAAATTACAGCTCAGGTTGTTAGGTTATAAGCTTATTTGGTGAAATAGATGTTTGTTGGGTATTTAAAGCTCAATTTTAATCCTAAATTGTAGAAACGAAACTATTTTACTTCACAAAATTGAAATTGTAAAAATTGAACCACTAAGCTACAATTGCAAAAAAATGACAATTCTAAACTATAGTTGCAGAATTGAACATTTGCAGAATTGAAAAGCCTATTTACTCTTGCTAATTGAGAGAGACATCATGAAAATAGCAACACATGAGAAAATTAGTTCTAGAGAGAAAATGTCACATCCAATACATTGAATCAAACACGACATATAGCAAGCAATGCTACAAAACTTCACTAGTTGAATGCTTTTGTTTTAGTATTAGATTGTTTTTACATATTTATTTTTTTCGTAATAAATATATTTAATCATATCATAAAATTACTTTTCATAGTCTATTTTATAAATCATATAAATACTTGTTTTTATTGATCTAACACACTTTAAATCGTTAGGGTGATATAAATTCATTTCTCATAAGTTTAACATTTTCTATTAAAAATATTAAATCTTCTCTTATAGATAATACTCATAGGAGAAAAAAAATCATCATATTTATTTCTTATAAAAATAACCTTTTCTATCAATAATTTTAGACCTCTTTTAGTTTTATAAATAATATTCATGAAGAAGTTTTTTGAAATTTTATATTAAAAATTAATACATATTTTTTAACAACTAATATCAATTAAATTAATTATATTAATTTATAGTTAAATATATGATATACACTTTTTTAATATATTTTTTATTTTATTTTAATACTTCGGATACAATACCTACATTTAAGGTATTGTCAAAATTTCAGAAATAGAGATTAGATTTTTTAATTTTTATTTAAAAAACTAAGACATTTTTTTATAATTTAATACATAATATATAATCTTTTTAAATAATTATTGTATTCTAATATTTAGGATAGAATACCTATATTTAAGGCATTGTCAAAATTTGTTTTGCCATGAGATTACCTTAATAAACATAATTTAAAAAAATAATAATAATACATTATGTAAAATAAAGAGAACAAAAACACATGTTGAGTATAATACAAAATATATGCGAGATTAACATTAAGAAGTTTGTCTACATTTTATTTGAACATATATTTTTAGATCAATATTTGGTGTATTTCATAAACTATTGAATTAAAAATTTCAAAACTATCTCACCTTTAATATCAACACTATTCAAGCTACATCATCATCTTTCATTAAATTCCATATAAAATTTTAATATCTTATTAAACGTTTTATGATTACTTAAGTCATCTTAAAAATTATTGTCTACATCATCTTATTTAAAATAATAAAGGGTCAAATTTTATGTAATAATCATCTCACTCTAAATGAGACAACATCTATCAATTTGATAGACATTGTGTAAGGAAAAAAATAGAATTTTCTGCCATAAATAAAATATATTATTTACGTATATTTGTTTACTATTTTTCTTTTATGGTTTTCTTTTGTCAGCTAGTAATATAAAATGTCAATAAGCACCGCTTAATAGTTATTGTGCATACTTGAATGTGCAAATATTTGTGTAGGTGTGAGTTTAAGATATTCTTAATAATATGCCTTTCTACTTTATTTTTGGAATCATGCAAAGTTTGAGTAGTTAAATGAAAGATGACTTGTAGCATATTTCCTTCATATATTTTTCTTTAGTCTAGGTCAATCTTATAGTCCGTTTTGTAGACTACTTGCAAATTTTCATGCTATATCTCAAAGACCCAAAGACCCTCTTCCAAATTGATGGGTTGAGCTATTGTGAGTAAAAAAATTAATTATTTTATTAAAAATAAGTAAATTTTATTCCATATTGTTCTTTAATTGGTAATATTTTTTAACTATATATATTAATAAAAAGTAATTCATATAATATATCTTAAAAAAAATTAAACTAACACTTGTCAAATATAGTTAGATAAATTCATTTTTATAATTTTTTTTTAATAGTTAAAAATAAATGATATATATTAAATGGATAATAGAGTTGTAGATGTGAGACTTGAAAGGGATGATGTTAGAGATTATTACAATTATTCAAAAAGAAATAAATTACATACTTGTTACTTTTTATTTTTTTATAATTATTTAACAAACCTTTTCTTAATATTGAGAAGCATTTTCAAATGTATGACACCTTGCTTGATAAATATATAAATTTATATTAATTATTTTTATATATAAATAAGAGATACTTTTTTTTGTTGTTCAAAAGTGACTTTTATTTCTAAAATAATAAATAATATATTAATCACAAGACTAAAGTGGGTGGAAAGAAAGGTGCACCCTAAAATTTAAACTAAGAATCCATCCAAGGGAAAGAAAGAGCAAACTCTGGAGCTTACAAAGAGAAACAAAAATTTTAAACATCTTAAGTAGTTGCAAAAAGGTGAGAAAACCTAAAACATAAAAGGAGACAACACCAGTAGAGGGGGATTATCCTTATCATCTTGGGTGACCCATCCAGCTTGAGTGGTCGATCCTTCTAGAAAAGTCTCCTAGCCAGAATGTGCATTAGTACAATGTTACACTAGAGTGTCTTCAATAGCATTCACTAGAGCCTAGCCAATGGAAGAGGGGCAATCCTTAGAGATCCAACCCTACTCTTGACTAGATATATTCCAACCTAGATCTTGAGTGGAGGTCTCCCACCCTCATCCTAGCAACTAATAATATATGAATGGGGTAGAGGTCCAACCCCTAATTTAATCTCGAGAGTGGTGTTGATACGATAGAATATTTAGACTTCTACTAGGTTGAGGACTTGTTGGTCATGAATCTACCTAAGTATAAAAATACACGCCCTAGACCCGACCAACATTGAAAGGCCAAAGGAAAGAGATGCCCTTCGGGCTAATCTCCAGAGAGGGCTTTTTCTCTTACTAATATAAAATCAATATAAGCTGAGGAAGAGAAATTGATATAAAGAAGGGGAAAATATGGCTATAAGATAGAGGGACAGAGTGAGGATGAACTAGCAGCTAAATAAAAAAGTTAAATTTTAACCAACATTTAATAGAAAGAATAACACAAGAACTAATTACAAATGGTAAAAGATAACTTCTAATTAGGATTTCAACATTCATTTCAGCATAAAAAATTAAATTCAACTGCAAAATTTAGTCTATTTAACAAAATCATGAATATAATAGAAATGATAGGCAAAAAGTAATCGCATACACAGCTGATCTAGGAACCAGAGTCCAACAATATTTCTATTAAGGTAGAAGCTTAAACTCAAAGTGTTTTATTCATAAGAATGTCCATCCTTTCTTACATCAAGTTTTTTAGTTTTTATAAAGAATTTCACCTCCAAAATTAAATACTCATAAAATAAAAATAATGGGGAATGACAAATTGGTCAGTCATAATTCTCTCCTTAGTAGTGGCAATGAACCAATCTAGTGGTACCTTGGGAAGAAACGAGCGATTTTGAGATATGGCGTATCAGGACCTGGGCGAGATCATCAACAAGATTCATTTTCATGGTGGTGCCTTAAAAACCATAGGATCACACCAGAGTCAAAAGTGGATGACATTCAATTTGGGTTATCTTCTAGCTATCTATAAAACTTGATTTTAATCAGCAGTAATTCTGGGAACTATAACTTTTTTCACCCCAAAGATTAAATTTGTTGGCTTTGAAACTACCTCCATACTGATATTTACTCAGAGTGCCTTTGACCATGATTTTGCTAGGGGAAAAGGAGTAAATTGATTTCACCAAGGTGAAGCCTAAAAAGGATTTTTTCCAGGCATGACTTCAAAATGTACTTCTACCCAGGATTGCACAAAAATATGATTACACCAAGGTAGTGTGAAATTCACCCAAAAATGTGTCAAGGCATGGTGCAAAAGTGACTTCGCTCAAGATTTTACCAAGGCGTGATGTGGGATGAAATTTTTCCAAAGCAAAGCATGGAAAGGTACTTTCACCCAGGTAGAGTACAAAAAGAGGATTTTGCTACCAAAATGAAAGTTTCACTGGAAAATAATATTTCATTGGAAAATAAGATTTTGTTGTCGAAATGGGTGAAAAGGCATTTTGATAGAAAATTAGGAGTTTCACTAGAAAATAAGCGAAAGGGAATTCACCCAAAAAGTGAGCAAAAGGTAATTTCACCAGAAACTGGGTGAATAGGAATTTTGCTAGAAATTGGATAAAATTGCTAGCCAATGATTTCTCTGGTGAAACTGTTAGCCAAAAATTTTACTGGTGAAACTGTTAGCCAACGATTTCACTGGCGAAACTGCTTGGAAATTGATTTCGTTGTGAACTTGCTCGAAAAGGATTTTTGCTGCGCTTGGGGGCGAAAAGGAAATTTTCTCTGATTTTACCCAAAATGAAACCCATTGAACACTTAGAAAAAAATTCAACAAAATTTTTAATGTGGCAAAAATGCTCAAAATGGATTTTGTTGGTAAAATTACTTTCATATTTAGGAAAAATTTTAACAAAATTTTAATGTGGCAAAAATACCAACATTTTTGGTGGCTTGTGGGGTATTCATATTACTTTAATGCAATCAATACTAAGGCCTTTTATTTATTTGGAGTAGAGTTACCACCATTGGCTGCATCAGATTGCTTATTGCTTGCACCAGTCTCTTCCTGTTCTTTGAGATGCAAATTTGTAGTTTCATACACCATGACTACTTTAGCCCAGAAATCCATACTAATCATCTAAAGAGCATTTAGTGTATCTACAATGTGCTAAAAAGTCTTAACCTACTCTAGGTTGATATAGTTTGCCCTCTGGATGAGCTCCAACAATCCAAACTCGATGCAAGTGAGCTTCCTCATCAAATGTAACGCATGCTATTCGATGATGGGCTCTTCCCAATCATCAGTACCTGAAGCATTATATATGAAAATAGCCCATACTGCATCCAGGTCCTTCTTCTCTAGAATATTACCCTGATCATCAACAAAATTGGGTAAACCATTGACTTCTATCATGTCAAAATAGACCAACGAAACACTCCTCTCTTGCTCAAATATTTATAGCAGCTTGCAGGCTTCTTTAACTAGATCCATCCTAAAATATATTTGCATAGTGTGATATTGGCATTTGCCCAAGCTAAGACCATGGCACTCATTTTGTGGAATTGAAGATCCATTTTAGACATCGCCTGGATCTTCATCACCATTTCTAATTTTAGATCCACATTTTCTTTTGAATACTCTACTGCATGCAAGTCATACAAAATGACAGTCTGCACCTCTTTAAGGGACATGAGGACCAATGTTGCTTTTGTTACCATTATCACACAATTAGTAAGCAACTAACTATAAGTCTCCTTGAATTTCTTCTTTGTGAGGGTTACCAACCGTGTCATATTTGCTGCCAACTATTCTACATATTTTGGAGCTGGTCCTTCAATATCTAGATCTGTAGTTGCATTTCCTATTGTGTTGTTTGATGCTATTTGGCTACCCACTTATATCCCTCAATATCGTCCTCGAGATTCATCATTTTTTGCTACCATTGCTGATATTTTTATTGTGCACCATCTATTTGGGCCTTTTGTGCAACCAAAGCATCTTCTAACTTTGTTATCTTTACTTCATCCTAGAAGAAACGATCTTTGTAATTCTCATTATGCAAGTAGATCAAACTCATATCCACCTACATATTACCAAGTAGATCAATCCATGTGAGGTCCAGAGTGGTGACCTGATATGAATAATCATTGGGTGCCATCTCTCCTTGGGGTTTCTAAACCTAAGAGACCATCTTCATAGCGTGCATCTCTATAGCCTCTGAATGAAAAGTCACCTTCTTCATTACCTTAGCCAGGGCTTACGCATCCTTCCTATTGCAGTTTTTCAACCAACATGAGAAACTCTACCATGCTCTACTAATATTATCTACCATGGGGTGCTCTGGTAATAGCTCCATATTCTAATCTAGTGGCTTCTACACTACAAAAATTAGGAAAAACAAGAAAATGACCTCGTGAGGGTTTGAATCAATAATGGGAGAGAAAGTGGAAGGTGCTACAGTTACGCTTACCCTATGAGGGGCTTGCCTACTTATAGCAGTAACAAGGTTTGCAGGGATAGAATATGGAATGGAGGGCAATGGAAGAGAAAATAGATTCAGGGTGGATGTGAATGAAATGAAAGAGAGAAATGAAGGGAATAGAAGAAGCAGGTGGAGTATTGGTGACCTATGATTATGAAATAGAGAGGGAATCCAAAGAGATGGGTATGATGAATGGAGGCAAAGTGGATATGGAAAATACAGATGGGGAGGCAGTGGTAACCAAATTCTTATCAACAACATAATAAGAGATAAAATGCATACCTATGGGCTCTGACACCATTTGAGCCAGTGATGAAAGCTGTTGCACTGCTGGATCTTTATCTTCCTTAGATTTTCCTTCCTTATCTTCTAGATCTACTATTTTCACCTTTTATATTGATTGTTTTTGTTGATTCAAAGAAGGTATCTCCTTAAAACTAGGTTGCTCAATTGTAAGCAAAGGATGTGGCTTTATGCTAAGAGCAAAAACTACACCACTTTTGGGATTTTTTACTATAGTAGGGAAAGACACTCTTATACATGCGTTCCTATTTTTGAGTGAGATATGTTCCTTGGGTGGTGGTTTATCCTTTTTTTATTCTTCAACCATTACCTTCTTCTCTCTTACCACATTTTCTTCCTTGTAAGGAATTCATAATTTGAGGTACCATGTCAACGAAAGAGAGGGGCTGGTACTTTTCACAATGCTCATAAATTAGTGAAAATATCTCATACATAACCAACGGATAACCAGATCCATGATTTCCTTGATGGACCCTCATAACCCACCAGTTGGTAATATTTTCATCAGACCAATTGGGCAATTTCACTTTAATTTGATTAAACAAGTTAGAATAAGGAACCTGCTCCATATGATTCACAGGATCATACTCAACTTCCATTTCATAAAAATCATGCCACAGAGGGAGTGACATCATCTTTCAGCGTGTTAGAGTTAAAGTGCACTATGCCTTCACCTTGACACTTGTCAGTTTCACTTGACAAGTGTCATGTGTTGAATATAGGCTTATGCCTATATATTGTAACCTATTTTTATCAATAATTAATCCCATTAGTTTTCAATCCCGACATTTGGTATCAGAGCAGGCTTTCCTTGCCCTGTGAAACCCCTTGAGGGGGGATTTCCCTCATGGAAATCCTCCCTCCCCCTAATATTTTTCTCTATTTTTTTTTTAATTTGTTACCTAATGTTGACTTGCTTTGTTTTTTCTTTAGTTAGGATAGTGCACTTTAAGGGGGAATGTTAGAGTTAAAGTGCACTATGCCTTCACCTTGACACTTGTCAGTTTCACTTGACAAGTGTCATGTGTTGAATATAGGCTTATGTCTATATATTGTAACCTATTTTTATCAATAATTAATCCCATTAGTTTTCAGTCCCAACACAGCATGGCCCTCAAGGTCATGCCCCTTGGAATTATTCCTCTACTACAAGATGTCTTGTCGAGGGTAGCAATACAAATTCTTGGTCTTGATGAAATTTTCAAGAATACCCAAAGGATCATACTGCCATCACTAGGGAAGATCAATCAACCCATGGTTGTACAATGTCTCGGCAATCAATTCATTATATTCGCATTAAGTTACTCTTATGTCACCAAACTGAAAAGGCATGATGCATGTAGCTCGCTTTCCCCTACTTGACCCATATGTGTCATTTGCAAAATCCCTCTATCAGGTAAATTTCAGTGCAAAAAGGTTTTCTATGGTAAAGTACATCAAAATAAAAGTTTTTTTAGTGAAGCCAAAAATTATGATGACCACTCCTTGCATCAACAAAAGTATGTCTTCTTTTCCTCAATGATATCTTCTTTAATTTCTCTTGGCACTCTATCGCATACCCTGTAAATAAGCTCAAGGACAAGCGCTAGAAACATTTGGTTAAAAATATAATAAGACTCATTCTTTAAAACTTTGATTCAATGAATAAACCAAAAATACTTCACCTATTTCATTTGTCTTATTTACTACTATAAAGGTAAAATGGGGATGCATGTAATAAAAAAAATATCATACCAAGAAATATTAATGCTTGAAGGTGAAATCTTCCCCACTCTACACTCTACAGTTGAGTGTGTATTCTCTAAACTACGAAATCCACCAAATAAAAAAAAATCAAGTTTGTGGTTGCTATCATGGTAGTTGGGGCATAAAAATCCACATGTGAAATGCACTGTACAAGCGAGGCCTGCCACTTATGCACTATCAAATATAAGGATAACCCAATAGTTTATGCCAACATTGAATATAAATTTGGGCTTTTGAAATCCCTCAGTAACGCCAGCAAATCTGGTAATTCCCCAAATCACGGTGTCTTCAACAACTAGTTCTCCATGAACTTCCACATAGGTACCATAGAATGGTATCTCTCCTCCTACTTTGCAAGATTTAGACTCTTAAAAATAACATTGAAGGAGGTCTTGCACCATAAGAGAATGCCTCTCTAACCGAGTTTGAAAAAATATTGAACATCTTATCTCCCTTGTCGTTTTGAATAGTTCTTTTAGAAGGGTCATAATACTACGTAATCACCCATATCAAGTGGGACACGGATGAACTATCATACAAAGCTACCATAAAATATGATAATAAAATTTTGTGGTATAGGAGATCTTGGTGGACACCTTCTATAGATAAAATTTGACGTCTTGCCGCATTTTTTCCCACATTTGTTTGTGATTGTGGAATTTTTGATTTGTGCCAGGCGGTCATAGTAAGATGCCAGCTCTATTTCTTCCTCTTCCTCCCTTGCTTTTTGTTGCCTCTTCTCTGGATTAGCCTTCTTCTTAACCTTATATTTTATAGCTTCTAAGGTTATATTTCACATCTTTAGCGTTCATTGAACAAACAACAAAATCTTTCAAACTCTTGAAGAAAAAGTAATTCGATCAACTTTCCATAGGAAATCTGTAATTTTTTAAATTCTTCAGTTGAAACATTGCCCTTTTATAGGTTTCCAATCACACCCACCAAATTTAATGCCTAAAGTGAAACTACAAAATTTAGAGGCATGGCACACTTTTCAATGATTCAATAGTTTTGTCCGTCTCTTTTTAGACTTTTTTGATTGGTTGTTTCAAAATTTTAATTAGTTTTCCTTCTTGGGGGGTGCAATTTGTCATTAATGGTTAATTTCAAAAAACATGATTTGCTATTTTTATGCTTTGAAATACATTATGGGTGTCTTTTTTGCTGATGTGGAGCACCAAAACAGAATTTTACTGATTTGCTGGTGAAAAAGCATACGTCTAGGAGTTCGCTAAAAAAGTAGGGCAAAAAGCAATTTTGCTCTAAAAATACCAAAAAATATGGGAATAAAATATTGTGGTGCAGGAGATCCTAGAGTACACCTTATGTATAGTGAATTTGATGTCTTGCCATAATTTCCCCCACCTTTGTTTGTGATTGTGCAGTTGCCGATTTGTGCCAGGAGGTCATAGTAAGGCGTCAACTCTATTTCTTCCTCTTCCTCCCTCAATTTTTTTATACCTCTTATATGGATCAAAATTCTTATGAAAATTCTATTTTTTAGCTTCTATGGTTCTCTTGCCCATCTTTAGCTTTCTTTGAGCAAACAAAAAGTGCTTCCAAACTCTCAAAGAAAAAGCAATTCTCATCAAATTTCCACACGAACTCTACAATTTTTTAAATTCTTCACCTGAAACATCACCCTTTTATAGTTTTCCATTCACACCCATCGAATTTAATTCTTGTAATACACTTGAAAAATTTAGGGGCATGCCATGCTTTCCAATGATTCAACAATTTACCCATCTCTTTTTCGAGTGCTCTAATTGGTTGTTTTGATTTTTTAATTGCTTTTTCCTTCTTGGGGGGCACAACTTGTAGTTAATGATTAATTTCAAAAAATATGCTTTGTTGTTTTTATGCTTTGAAATGTGTTATGGGTGCTTTTTTGACTGATGTAGAGCACCAAAAAATAATTTCACTGACTTTCTAGTGAAAAAGCATGTGTCTAGGAGCTCACTGAAAAAATAGGGAAAAATGCAATTTCACTTTGAAAATATCTTTCGCTACCCTGTTCACCCGAAAAGAATGTGAGTGAAGTTTTTTTGATGCCAATTTGTGTTTGGCTCTGAAATGAAATATTTGCATGAGTGAAAATATTATTTCGAGTGAAAACGTTTAAAGCATGCTTTCATTTTTTTTCTCCTTTTTATTTTCTTTTTCTTCTTCCCTTTTTTGTTTTCTCATCAAGTTCTTTCACTAACTTGAGCACCCAAATTTTAAAATAGGTGTGATTTTACTTCCCTTAACCTTAAAAAGCGAAAACTTTAAAGCATGCATGTTTTTTGACTTTCTTGCTGCCGAAAAAGTGCTTCTAGGATGAAATATCCAAAAAATACAATGAGGAGTTTTGATGGTGAAAATGATTTTCGCTAGCGAAACTACCTTCGCTCAGTGAAAAGGAATTTTACTCTTTTTTTCTAAACATAAAGACATTAGAAAGCTATGTACATATTTACATTTTTAATTCTACGTTTTTACTAGTAATAGGCCTTCACATGAAGATCTTTCACTGGAATTGGCAACACATGACTGTCCTCATCCTGCAAATAATATGAGTTAAACTAATTCATACTGGAAATATGGAATGGGTCCTCCCAAATTACCTCAAATTTTTAATGCTTTCCTAGATTTTCCTTGTTCTCATTCCACTTTAACACAATATCGCCCTCCTTAAATGCCTTCTATGAAATCTTCTTGTTAAAATGATTCTTTGTCAACTGAGCATGCTCCATTAATGCATTATATGATTTTTCCTTTCTTCCTCCAACTATAATAGTTGAGCCAACCTTGCACTCAAATTATCAAATTCATTATCTTCATCATCAAGCAATTACAAGGATTGATGCACCAACAATTCAATGGGAATGGGCAAGACTGCTTCTTTACCATATACCTAGGAGTAAGGGGACGTCTTGATAGACTTTTGTATTGAGATGTGATCAGCCCATAAATATTGGTTCAAGAGCAAATGCCAACTTCACTTTTTGTTTCCAAGAGTCCTCTTCAAAATCCTAAGAAAATTCTTGTTTGTGAATTCAGCCAAACTATTTCCCTACAGATAGTAATTTTATGAAGTTTTAAAATAAATGCCACACTTACCTGAAAACTCATTGATTTTGGAATAAATGAAGGGATTTCCATTATCTGTTACAATCGCATATAGTATGCCAAAGTGAGTGATCAATCCTTCAAGTAAAGTGATGACTACCTCTTGGTCTACCTTATTAGTTGGGACTACTTCGGCTTATTGGGTAAAATAATCAGTTTCAATCAGAATTTATTTATGTCCAACAGAGGAATTAGGATCAAGACCCCAATAAAATATAAACCCCATTATTGAAATGGTGCTTCGAATTGGATTGGGTGAAGAGGAAAAGGTGCATTTATGTACCTACTGACATACCTTTGGTATTTATCACAACTTTGGCTAGCCTTAAATACATTTGCAAAGAGGGTGGGCCAGAAATAACTTGATTTGATAATATTTAATACCATGGGTCTTCCTATGTGTTGTGGCTGCTCCACAACGTACCCCAATATTGGGGACCCACCTTTTTATTTTGGGTATTTGGGTGTTTGCCTATTGGTTTCGAGTGTCTAATGTTTGGCTTGTTTTGAATTTGCATTTGTCGTTACTTTTTGTGTCAATAATATTTTCTTGTCGACGATATTTTATTGTCGATGACTTTTTCTTGTCAACGTTTTTTTTTTTATCGTCAAATTGTTGTCAATTTCTTGTCGACGATTTTTCATCGTCAAATTGTTGTCAATTTCTTGTTGACAATTTTATCGTCAAATTGTTGTTGACGTTTTTTTTTAATGTCATTTTGTTGTCGACGATTTTTATCGTCAATGTTGTGTTAGCAATATTATTGCTAACATTGTGTTGTTGTTTTCTATCATGTACATGTATAAGAAATATTTACCCAATATAAAAAAATATAATAAAAAAAAGAAAAAAGGTAAAAACAATAAAATATAAATAAAAATAAAAAGTGGTGAATGAAGCCATGGTAGCTTCATTCACCACGTTTTAGTTTACGTTTTAAAACGGTTTAAATTTAAAGTTTGTTTTTTATAGTTTAACTTTATGTTTTTAGTATAATTTATTTTGTTTTTAAAGTTTGTTTTAAGGCTAATTCACCTATTTGTTTTATGTGCAGATAAGGTGGAAACAACATGGAGCGAGGAGGATACCACATGGCCCGACACACGGATAAGAATCAACCTAGACCAACACGGTGACCCGAATAAGCATCGAACATTGAAGCAAGGTCATACATTGATGACTTGAACATGGTCACGGTGAGGTCAGCAGGGAGGACATCGGAGCCATGGACGCGAATCACTGGCGTACCTATACTCCATAGATGGAGATGGCATTCGAGAGATCTCGGTGGTCATCCGGGAGCGAGGTTTCATCCTTCGACAAAGGCAGCTAGCAACGATTGTTTTATTTTTGGTAGAGTGTGTTTGGACCTCGACGACGACGCGCAATCCCGGTAATAGAAGCGGCTCGACGTGGATACCAAATCAGACGAAGATGACAGTGGCATAGGCAAAGTTAGTCGAGCTGGCCAGGGGATAATGTCATTGGCAGAGATCTCGATGTCATCATGGTGGGGAAAAGTTCTAAAGTAGCGGCATACTATTGTCGATGTCTAAATGGAAAGGTAGCTCATAGCTAGAGGTGTTAACGTTTAACCGGATAGTGCCACGAACGGGGAGATGAACTCCATCATGGAATGCTGATGAAGGCAGATCATATCCGAATTTGGAAGATGCGATTTTAAAATTCAATTTTCAACATGTCGACGTCAATTACCTAGATGAGTGGGCGATCTTGCGATAGGATGTACTGGAGGATATACTTAGACAGCATCAACCCAGCGAAACTTTTTGCCGATAAGATGCGGATAGAGTCGATAAGTTGAAGGATTCACAGAGCCCGCACGATGACAAGTAGATAACATCCGGCTCAACGGCAGTGGGGAGGCGAGATTTATTGTTTGATAGCGACCGTCGGTGACCAATAGACCTTGGAGAAGAAAATATTTATGTAAAAGGACGACATCACATCATAGTGGATGCACAGTTGTTACCATAGGTCCAGAGCCTCTAACCTTTCAATTAGAAGGTTAAAAGACGAAATCAAAGGGGGCAAAGAAGGGATTGGTTGAAGCGAACATAAATAGGAAGCAAATATGCTTTCTAATTTGATTGGGCCCACATATACACATATTATCAATTTAATTTTCATATTGTCAAAAAGGCAAAAGGTATTCAAAGGTGTGACCAAGGCCAGTTTGTTTTATATGAAATAAAGGGTGCTTGTTGTAAGACGATTGTTGGTGGTAGTTTCGTAAGGAGCGGTGGCTTGTCGAAGAAGCGTTATCAAGATGCACATCCAAACAGAAATGAAAGGAAACAAAAATTCTTTGGGAAAGCGAAACGAAAGGCGTTTTGAAATCAAACGAAAGGGCAGAAAACCAGAGAGCGGAAACCAAGCATCAAGGGAAGGAAAACGAAAAACGAAGGGCCATGGAGTGAAAATAGAAACTTTAAAAATAGATTGAAAAACATGCACAGGGGTTGGAAATTTTTCAGGGAAGATTGTAGGAATGAAGGCAAGGCCTTGGCACTGGGTTTTTTTAGATATTTTTTCTTCCACATTGGATTGGTTCTTTGAGAAAACCATATTTTTGCCATGTACAAGGATATATTTAAATGTAGAAATTTTTAGAAAGTTGCATCTTATGGGCAAGAAAGGAGGAGTCATTTTCTGCATGCAAGATTAAATGTCTATTTTTTTTCCTTTTCAGATTTTAGGCTTGTAAATGGAGTTTATGCAAGTTTCTTGGTTGCTTCATGTGAATGTTTAAATCTGAAAACCTCATTTAAACCCTAGGAACCAGCACTTAGCTTATCCGGATTGTGCTTGTTTTGCAAGTCCAATAGGTTAGGTTGCATGCATGAAAACCTCACATCTTCGGTTTTGCCGGAATAGGATAGCATCAAACTAAATGTATCATGTGTTTTATTTTCTGAATTTCAATTTTCGTTTTTCTGCATTTTATTTTTTCAGAAATTTTAATTTTTTTTTAATTTTCAAGCATTAAAATAAACATTTAAAAATTTTCAAAATCCAAAAATAATTTCACCATTGTGTAGGTTATACTTCAGACTTCCAATACGCATTTTGAAATTTCATTTTCGGAGTTTTTTAGTATTTTTAAAAATTCACCGAAGTTGCTATTTTATTACAGATTTTAAAAATCCGAAAATAAAAAGTTTCCATTTTTGGGCCAAATTTCATTTTTTCAGTTTTGTTTTGCACTCATGAGCCTATGATGACATTCCCTTAATGAAAATTCCAATTTCATTGAAGGAGTTATGTTTTATGGCATTTCACATTTTCTGCATTTCATTTTCATTTTTCTATATTTTATTTTTTTCAAAAATTTTAACTTTTTTTAATTTTCAGGCATTAAAATAAACATTTAAAAAATTTCAAAATCCAAAAATAATTTTACCATTGCGTAGGTTATACTTCAGACTTCCAATACGCACTTTGAAATTTCATTTTCGGAGTTGTTTAGTTTTTTTAAAAATTCACCGAAGATGTTGTTTTATTACAAATTTAAAAAATCCGAAAATAGAAAGTTTCCATTTTTGGGCCGAATTTTATTTTTTCAATTTTGTTTTGCACTCATGAGCCTATGATGACATTCCCTTCATGAAAATTCCAATTTCATTGAAGGAGTTATGTTTTATGGCATTTCACATTTTCGCATTTCATTTTCATTTTTCTGCATTTTATTTTTTCAGAAATTTTAACTTTTTTTAATTTTCAGGCATTAAAATAAACATTTAAAAAAATTCAAAATCCAAAAATAATTTCACCATTGCATAGGTTATACTTCAGACTTCCAATACACATTTTAAAATTTCATTGTCGGAGTTATTTAGTATTTTTAAAAATTGATCGAAGTTGCTATTTTATTACAGATTTTAAAAATCCGAAAATAGAAAGTTTCCATTTTGGGCTAGAATTTTATTTTTTCAGTTTTGTTTTGTACTCATGAGCCTATGATGACATTCCCTTCATGAAAATTCCAATTTCATTGAAGGAGTTATGTTTTATGGCATTTCACAAATTTCCATTTTGAGCCTAAAATTGCCCTCTCTTCATAAAAATTCTAATTTTACGAAAGAGGGGTAATTTGAGTATTACATTGAAGGTCATTTCTTCAAAGCACTTAATTTTTCATCTTAATGAAAATTTGATTTCATTTAAGAGGGATAAATTAAAGTGACATTTAAAGCCCTTTATTTAAGGCCATAAATTATTGCCTCTTTGTGAAAACTTATTTCACCAAAGAGGTATAGTTTATCGATCACATTGAAAGCTATATTCATCTTCATGATAAGAAGCCATATTTGCACTTAATAAAGAAGATAAAATCTACCTTAAAACTCTCAAGATAAAGGAATTAAGAAACTACATCATGGTCATATGAGGGCCAACTCACATTTACTTTATTTTGGTTCAATGAACAATCACTAAAGTTTCATGGTAAAATAAACCAACATTGCCCCTTGTTTACAGTTACTTGCAATCACTAAGGTGTTCCAAGCATTTAAATTGAATATCCTTATTTGAGATTACTAATACACATATGCAAAAAGCTAATATGGTGGAGACCTTGGAGAAGTTGTTTGTTTAACTTCTTTGCAAGAGGGGATTTGGAACCCAAATCCTAAGGAAGAGTGTATTTTCACAATTGGGTAAAAATACCACTCAACAGATTTGGCAACTCTATTGGGGACGTGGTATGGGATACATACTAATCCTTTGAACATTAGTGGAGATTCTCATGATTTACCGAAGAACGTAGAAAAATGTTTACCCAAATTTAAACACAATGGTCTAACATTAGCCGAGGAACATATTCAAGCCTATGTTGATATCCTAGTTAGATGGAATGTCCAACATGAGGACGTGGCATGTAGAATGTTTCTTGGAACCCTAGATGAGGTAGCATATGATTGGTACATCAATTTACCCACGGGTTCTATTACATCTTGGACTCAATTGAAAGATGATTTTATCAATCAATTTAGGTTGCTCGTTGATCCTCTCACAATATATCAACAATTTACTTCTTGCAAAAGAGAACCTAATGAGCCAGTGAGAAGTTTCAACTCGAGGTTTCAAAAGCTTTATGCGAGATTAATTTCTCCCTATACTATTGATGAAAATGGTGCTCTTAAAATATACTTTCGAGCATTGGATCCATTGTTTGCCATGTTTGTTAGGATGAATCCCTCGGTTATTGATCTTGCATCGGCCTACACAGAAGCTATGATTGTAGATCAAAAATTGAGGCCACAAGGTTATGGAATGGAGCAATCAACTATGGTAGGACAACTAGGGGCTAGCAATCAAGCCTCGATGGTAAATCAAGCATGGGCGCAACAAAATTTGATATCAAATGTTTTTCCCTACAATCAAATTTATCCTACCATACCAACTTATGCTCCCACATGTGCTTATAAAAGTACTTCCATCCATCCAACTATGCCTCAATTAGAGAATTATGTGGTCACTCATGGAACCATTGCAACAAATGTTCAAGCTTTGACCGTGGATATCAATCCAACTAATCCTACTAGTTCTACCACTCAACCCAAAGAGTTCCTATCGGAAGTAAAAGAGCAAAAGAAAGTGGTTAAGAAGGTATGTAGGCATGTTCCACCACAAAAACGAGCACGTAAATGTATGCATCCAAATCATCCTAGGAAGAAAATTCATAATGTCGATCTTAATGATGTTTCATGTTATGCTTCTTCAAGTGATACAAGAGATTTTGAGGTGACTTACGTTGAAGTAAATACCTATTCGAAATGTCTTGAAGAGCATGAATATTTTGGAGAAGAAATTTTATGGATGGGTAACAAGAAGTTGGAATCAAATGATCACCATCTTATTTTGGAAAAGAAATATCTAGAATCATTACCCAAAAAGGAGGATTTGGATGAACAAATTTATGTGGATGTGATTTGGTCAGATGTACTTGCAAAGGATTGGAGCAACTATATGACATGGAATTCAAAAATCGATCCCATTATAGAAGCTCCTAAGCCATCACAAGTGGTTGAAAATGAATTTGAAAGAAAATCAACAAATGAAGTTGAAGACATAATCGAATTTCACCACTTGTTCTCAAAAGACACTTTGGATGATGTTCTCAAAAGTGATGACCAAGAGGATCCACACCTTCCAAATTGTGATAAAATTGAATCATGGGTTACAAATTTGGATTATGATAGCTTTACCAATTTGAATTCAAGAGAGAACCCACTTTTGGAAATAACTGAACCATCTAAGGAAGGTGAAGATGAATTGGATGAGGAATGTGTTGATGAATTAGAAGATGAAGAAGAAGTACTTGAGCATCACAACTTGAACTTGGAAGATGATTATTATGATTCATGGAATAAATGGTAAGAATATTATCAATCTAAATCTTCTAATAACCTTATTGTTTCAATTAATATGCATGATAACTCAAATACTTCCTCACACGAGGATACTATAAATCCTGTACAATTTGAGAAAGTTTTGGAAGAGGAATTCGAATCTCATAAAATTTTGGAACATGATAAGGATTCTACAACCATGAATAAAGAAAGAAATTCATTTGCTTTAGATTCCTTTGAAGGAAAAGAAATTGAAAATCTTGATCCACTTACTTGTGCTACAATGACTATGCCATTTCAAAATGAGAAAATTACAAAACCTAAATCATTTGGGTTTGATATCATTGATGATCCAATTGAAAATCTCACGTTACCCAAAACAACCCAAGTGATTGATCATGGAAATGTGTTAGTTAATCCACCCCTAGATAGACAAGACTTATGGTTTGAAAGGGATGGACATGTTTTTAGTTGGGTACCTAAGTTCGGTGCCTTTGATAAACAAGTCATGGAGAAAGAGCAAGTGCTGCATGATGATGAATGTCATGAGAGAAAAGAGGAATTTTCAAATCTTCTTCAAGTAATATTAAATGAAAACATGCCAAAGGTAAAATCTCACCTTTTTGGTTTCACCATGCAAAATTCGAATGAAGGTTTGCCTAATGAATGGTTTGATTCAAATATTATTAATGTTATGGCTTTATTGAATGAAAATGAAAGCTTATTTCTACACCATGAATCAAAGTGCGGAATGGACAACTTAAATAATAGACATAAAATAATTGAATATCAATCATTGTCCAATCAATTTGAAAACTTGAAGCTCCACCATAGGATTATTAATGAAACTAAATCAAGTTGGTATGGTGAGAGGGGCAATTTGAAGTTTTTGTGTTTGTTTGGTTTGATATTGTTTTTGTTGGATTCCTAAAAAACTTGGTATGCGTATCACGTCATATGTCTTTAAAAGAATTCTAATCAGGTTTGGGATCCAGGAAAATGATAATCCAAACTTTGCACCATATTGTATTATATTTTACATTTGTATATACTCTTGTTTTAAGTGTTTTGGTTTTGGATTGGATCTCATTTTGGTTTTAATTTTTGTGTGTTGGTCCTTTGGACACTTTTGGTTTGTCTTGAAAAAAAAAGCGAGATGTCAGCTTATGTCCTTATGAATGTTGACTAAGACTAGGAGAATATGAAACATTGGAATTGTATTGTAGAAAGCTCCACAAGTAACACAAACACATTAAATAATATCGTTTGAAACTTGTGATGCATGAAGTTGTCGATTTTTGCAAATTATGGCAAAGTAGGTGATATACTCCATCCGCATTTCAAAAAGAGCAATGCATTCATCCATGTCTCATGTTACATTCCACATTGCATATACATTTCATCTCATTTGCATCTACATTTCAAATACAATCATGGAAAAGGTGTCGAATCCTCTTAGGGTTATTACATAACATATATTAAAAGGATCCTAAGGTTGGGAATTGATGCCCGAACTATCTTGAACCAAGCACGTTCTACACATATTAAAGAGGATCTTGAGCAAAATGGTCAAAACAATACTTGGAAGAAAAGGTGAGGCAAAAGGAGTGTTTCGTGTCTATCTTGTCATGCAACATAATCTTTAAAATAGTGGTTTTTACCACTCCCATAGAGCTTAAAGCCTAAAATCAGAGTAGTACGTATAGGGTTAAATCCCCATCAAACTTAGGTTGAGGATCCAACTCCCCAAAGCTCTGATTTGACCTTCATGGAGTAGTAAGGATAGGGTCTAATTATCATATCACTTAGGTTGAGAATCCAATTCCCCAAAGCTTCTATTTTGCCCACTCAAGAACTTGAAATTCCAAAGCAAATATTTTTCATTCTATTTTCATTTCATCATTAATATTGGATTGGAAGGATTGTACTACATGTCCCTTGCAAGGATGGGTAGTCATCCCAAAGGTTCAAGAAATCAAAAGTAAAGCCAAATCTTGGATTATGGGGTTAATCTCCACCAGGGCTATAAACGCCTGAATGGCAGTGGAGTATGCTCATGCATGGCAACATGTCTTGTTTAAAAGCAAGACCACTGATCGCTCAAATGGATAGGCTAGCCTGACAATTTCATCCATAACGGGTTAAATAATTTTGTTCAAGATGAGGTAATGAACTCCAGATCAAAGTAGTAAGGATAGGGTTAAATTCCCATCTCGCTTAGGTTGGGAATCCTATTCCCCAAAGATTTGATTTCACTTACACTTGCACATGGGTTCAAGATGGTAGTGACACATAACCAACTTTGGGATCTAGTAAATTAATTTAGTACACACATATTTGGTCCTAAGAGGGTTTGACAGTTTTAATGTTTGTTCATGGTACTAGAAAGTTTGAGCCTTTGCAAAGCAGGTTGTTATATCTCTAGCATATTTTCCATACATTAAATCTTGAACAAATCATTCATAACCTCACATATGCATTCAAGTAAAATTGACAATGGAATGTTGATCAATTTCAAACGATAAGGAATGAATCACACCGCACACATTGAGCTGATGCTGAATAATTCTAATGCTTCATGTATTTCTCGTCTAGTTTCATTCTTTGGATATTTGCTTACGCTTGTGTTTGAGTTTTGAAGGTTTTCAGGTTGGGTTCTCATTGAAATGCTTAGGAGCATTTCCTAGCAAAGTTGCCATTTGTTGTGGCTACTCCACAACGTACCCCAAAATTGGGGACCCACCTTTTTATTTTGGGTATTTGGGTGTTTGCCTGTTGGTTTCGAGTGTCTAATGTTTGGCTTGTTTTTAATTTACATTTGTCATTAGTTTTTGTGTCAGTAATATTTTCTTGTCGACGATATTTTACTGTCAACAACTTTTCTTGTCTACGATATTTTATTGTCGATGATTTTTTCTTGTTGACGTTTTTTTTTTATCATCAAATTGTTGTCAATTTCCTGTTGACGATTTTTCATTGTCAAATTGTTGTCAATTTCTTGTCGATGATTTTATTGTCAAATTGTTGTTGACATATTTTTTTTAATGTCATTTTGTTGCCGATGATTTTTATTGTCAATGTTGTGTTAGCAATGTTATTTCTAACATTGTGTTGTTGTTTTCTATCATGTATATGTATAAGAAGTATTTACTCAATATAAAAAATATATATAATAAAAAAAGAAAAAAGGTAAAAACAATAAAATATAAATAAAAATAAAAAGTGGTGAATGAAGCCATGGTGCTTCATTCACCACGTTTTAGTTTACATTTTAAAATGGTTTAAATTTAAAGTTTTTTTTTAATAGTTTAACTTTATGTTTTTAGTATAATTTTTTTTTTTTTTTGAAGTTTGTTTTAAGGCTAATTCACCTATTTGTTTTATGTGCAGGTAAGGTGGAAACAACATGGAGCGAGGAGGATACCACATGGGCTGACACGTGAATAAGAATAAACCTAGACCAACACGGTGACCCGAATAAGCATCGAACATTGAAGCAAGGTCATACATTGATGACTTGAACATGGTCATGACGAGGTCAGCAGGGAGGACATTGGAGCCATGGACGTGAATCACTGGCGTACCTATACTCCATAGACGAAGACAGCATTCGAGAGATCTCAGTGGTCATCCGGGAGCGAGGTTTCATCCTTCGACAAAGGCAGCTAGCAATGATTGTTTTATTTTTGGCAGAGTGTGTTTGGACATCGACGACGATGCACAATCCCAGTAATAGAAGCGGCTCGACGTGGATACCAAATCCGATGAAGATGACAGTGGCATAGGCGAAGTTAGTCAAGCTGGCCAGGGGATAATGTCATTGGCAGAGATATCGGTGTCATCATGGTGGGGAAAGTTCTAAAGTAGCGGCATACTATTGTCGATGTCTAAATGGAAAGGTAGCTCATAGCTAGAGGTGTTAACGTTTAACCAGATAGTGCCATAGACGGGGAGATGAACTCCATCGTGGAATGCTGATGAAGGCAGATCATATCCGAATTTGGAAGATGCGATTTTAAAATTCAATTTTCAACATGCCGACGTCAATTACCTAGATGAGTGGGTGATCTTGCGATAGGATGTACTGGAGGATATACTTAGACAACATCAACCCAGCGAAACTTTCTGTCGATAAGATGTGGATAAAGTTGATAAGTTGAAGGATTCACAGAGCCCGCGCGATAACAGGTAGATAACATCCAGCTCAACGACAGTGGGGAGGTGAGATTTATTGTTTGATAGCGACCATCGGTGACCAATAGACCTTGGAGAAGAAAATATTTATGTAAAAGGATGACATCACATCATAGCGGATGTACAGTTGTTACCATAGGTCCAAAGCCTCTAACCTTTCAATTAAAAGGTTAAAAGAAGAAAAGAAGGGATTGGTTGAAGCGAACATAAATAGGAAGCAAATATGCTTTCTAATTTGATTGGGCCCACATATACACATATTATCAATTTAATTTTCATATTGTCAAAAAGGCAAAAGGTATTCAAAGGTGTGACCAAGGCCAGTTTGTTTTATATGAAATAAAGGGTGCTTGTTGTAAGACGATTGTTGGTGGTAGTTTCGTAAGGAGCGGTGGCTTGTCGAAGAAGCGTTATCAAGATGCACATCCAAACAGAAATGAAAGGAAACAAAAATTCTTTGGGAAAGCGAAACGAAAGGCGTTTTGAAATCAAACGAAAGGGCAGAAAACCAGAGAGCGGAAACCAAGCATCAAGGGAAGGAAAACGAAAAACGAAGGGCCATGGAGTGAAAATAGAAACTTTAAAAACAGATTGAAAAACATGCACAGGGGTTGGAAATTTTTTAGGGAAGATTGCAGGAATGAAGGCAAGGCCTTGGCACTGGGTTTTTTTGGATATTTTTCCCTCCACATTGGATTGGTTCTTTGAGAAAACTAGATTTATGCCATGTACAAGGATATATTTTAATGCAAAAATTTTTAGAAAGTTGCATCTTATGGGCAAGAAAGGAGGAGTCATTTTCTGCATGCAAGATTAAATGTTTATTTTTTTTTCCTTTTCAGATTTTAGGCTTGTAAATGGAGTTTATGCAAGTTTCTTGGTTGCTTCATATGAATGTTTAAATATGAAAACCTCATTTAAACCCTAGGAACCCGCACTTAGCTTATCCGGATTGTGCTTGTTTTGCAAGTCCAATACGTTAGGTTGCATGCATGAAAACCTCACATATTCGGTTTTGCCGGAACATGATAGCATCAAACTGAATGTATCATGTCTTTCATTTTCTGAATTTCAATTTTTGTTTTTCTGCATTTTATTTTTTTAGAAATTTTAAATTTTTTTAATTTTCAGGCATTAAAATAAACATTTAAAAATTTTCAAAATCCAAAAATAATTTCACCATTGCATAGGTTATACTTCAGAATTCCAATACGCATTTTTGAAATTTCATTTTCGGAGTTTTTTAGTATTTTTAAAAATTCACCGAAGTTGTTGTTTTATTACAGATTTTAAAAATATGAAAATAGAAAGTTTCCATTTTTGGGCCAAATTTCATTTTTTCAGTTTTGTTTTGCACTCATGAGCCTATGATGACATTCCCTTAATGAAAATTCCAATTTCATTGAAGGAGTTATGTTTTATGGCATTTCACATTTTCTGCATTTCATTTTCATTTTTTCGTATTTTATTTTTTTCAAAAATTTTAACTTTTTTTTAATTTTCAGGCATTAAAATAAACATTTAAAAATTTTCAAAATCCAAAAATAATTTCACCATTGCGTAGGTTATACTTCAGACTTCCAATACGCATTTTGAAATTTCATTTTCGGAGTTGTTTAGTTTTTTAAAAAATTCACCGAAGATGCTGTTTTATTACAAATTTTAAAAATCCGAAAATAGAAAGTTTCCATTTTTGGGCCGAATTTTATTTTTTCAATTTTGTTTTGCACTCATGAGCCTATGATGACATTCCCTTCATGAAAAATCCAATTTCATTGAAGGAGTTATGTTTTATGGCATTTCACATTTTCTGCATTTCATTTTCATTTTTCTGCATTTTATTTTTTCAGAAATTTTAACTTTTTTTTAATTTTCAGGCATTAAAATAAACATTTAAAAAAATTCAAAATCCAAAAATAATTTCACCATTGCATAGGTTATACTTCAGACTTCCAATACACATTTTAAAATTTCATTGTCGGAGTTATTTAGTATTTTTAAAAATTGATCGAAGTTGCTATTTTATTACAGATTTTAAAAATCCGAAAATAGAAAGTTTCCATTTTGGGCTAGAATTTTATTTTTTCAGTTTTTTTTTGTACTCATGAGCCTATGATGACATTCCCTTCATGAAAATTCCAATTTCATTGAAGGAGTTATGTTTTATGGCATTTCACAAATTTCCATTTTGAGCCTAAAATTGCCCTCTCTTCATAAAAATTCTAATTTTACGATAGAGGGGTAATTTGAGTATTACATTGAAGGTCATTTCTTCAAAGAACTTAAGTGTTTATCTTAATGAAAATTTGATTTCATTTAAGAGGGATAAATTAAAGTGACATTTAAAGCTCTTTATTTAAGGTCATAAATTATTGCCTCTTTGTGAAAACCTATTTCATCAAAGAGGGATAGTTTATCGATCACATTGAAAGCTATATTCATCTTCATGATAAGAAGCCATATTTGGACTTAATAAATAAGATAAAATCTACCTTAAAACTCTCGAGATAAAAGGAATTAAGGCACTACATCGTGGTCATATGAGGGCCAACTCACATTTGCTTTATTTTGGTTCAATGAACAATCACTAAAGTTTCATGGTAAAATAAACCAACATTGCCCCTTGTTTACAGTTACTTGAAATCACTAAGGTGTTCCAAGCATTTAAATTGAATATCCTTATTTGAGATTACTAATACACATGTGCAAAAAGCTAATATAGCGGAGACCTTGGAGAAGTTGTTTGTTTAACTTCTTTTCAAGAGGGGATTTGTAACCCAAATCCTAAGGAAGAGTGTACTTTCACAATTGGGTGAAAATACGACTCAACACTATGTAGTGGCCTCTTGACAATCTAGAATGAAATTCATCCAATTTTTTTTTTTTTTTATTCTTTGACACACTTGAGAAGCACTCCATCAATGTTCTTATGAAACAATCCATTTGCAACATAACATACCGAAGGATCTGTAGTATGAATATCCTTATTAGTGAAGCACTAATATGTGAAGAACACCTCCCTGAATTGAAGTATTCAACAAGGTCCTCTATCATGGTCAACTAAGGAATGATTAGCAAGATTATTTTCACTTATTGAATCTTGATACTGGTAAACCATTAATTCAGAAGTAGTGCTCTTCACAAGATCTTGACATAATGATCAACCATGAACCATATTGGTTGGTCATATTTCAATATCATATTCCTAGAAATTAGAAAACCAACCAACTCTCTTATCTCCAAGTTCATCCTAGATAATGAAACTTCAGACATCTGGATGAGAAACATAAAAAATAATTTTACTTTACAAAATGAAATGCCAAAACTTCTTCAAGGACTTCATTACGGTATACACTTGCTTCTCTATAAAATTGTACTTTTTCTTGTGTGGTTGGATAACTTGACTTAAAAATATGATTGACCACTCATCACCATCTTCTCCCTTATGTGTGATCACCATTGCATAACTCTCTTGTTCACCAACAACATATAGGATAAAATCCTTTGAGTAGTTAGGCTTTATCAAAATAGGGGCTTGAGCAATTCTTTCCTTGATTTTTTTGAATGCTTACTTCCTTTGCTTAGTCCATTTGAACTCAATATTTTTCTTCAAGAGTTCAGCCATTGGTTTTACAACTTGGAAAAAATATGCAATAAAATTTTGAACAAATTTAATATGACCAAAAAATAACTGCAAATCCTTCTTATTGGTTAGAAGTGGAAGCTTCAAGAGAGTCTTATCGCTAGATGGATCAAAAACTAACCCTTGTTTTGAGATTACATGACCTAGGATATTTCCCTCCATCATAAAGATAAACTTCTTCGAGTTGATGGGTATCCCAAACTCTCAATATTTTCAAACACTTATCTTAAATGCAAGTTGCACTCCTCCTTGTTATGAGAGAAGATAGGAATACCATATAAATAAATAAAAATTACTTAGTTTAATAACTCATCGAAAGCTACATCCATCGCTCTTTGAAAGGTTACTCCTGTGTTTGAAAAACCAAAAGGCATTTACTGATAAGCAAACATACCTCATTTTGTGGTGAATGTCATTTTGTACTAGTCTTCATATTTGAACCATATTTGATTGTAGCCAAAGAATCCATATAACAAAGAAAATATTTGAGCTCCTGCAACTATGTGAAGAATATGATCAATTTGTGGCAAGGGATAATGATCCTTTAGAGATGCCTGATTTAGAGTTTTAAAATAAACACATAGGTGAATATCTCTGTTCTTTTTCCTCATAGAGACCAAATTCACTACCCATGTAGAATGCTTGATTGGGTAAATAATTTTAGCTTCCAATATTTTCAATAGTTTAGCTTTCATCAAAACTTCAATTTTGGGATTGACTTGTCTCTATTTCTGCCTGAAGGGTTTCACTCCTTGTAATTCAATAGAATGCTACATTACATTCTTATATTAGCCTTTAAGGTCATGATAAATTTAGGTGAAAATGTTTAGAAATTCATGGCATAGCTCTTTGATTTGCTTAAGTTCTTCTAGAGTGCAATCATTCCCAATACTGATTGACTTTTTAGGTCCCAACTACAACTCAATGTACTCTTTCTCATCTACTTTGATATTATATTTTTCAGCTCTATAATTTTTATCAAGAGACTTTCGAGAAAAATCAATCCTTTTTAGGATATGGTTATTTCTTAATTGGATCAATCTCTCAGCTTCTTCTTCATTGAGTGTTATTTCTTCCACAATACTAGCTTCTTTTATCAGGAAGTTCATGATCTACTCATCACTTTTGAACACTTGCTAGTATATATTCTTATCAGGAACTGAAGGCCTGTAAACCAACCTTACATTTTTTGGTTTTTTTACCATGTGCTCAACTAGAGAAAAGTTGGTGCCAAGGGATGCTAAAAGATCTGCATGTTTATTTTGTTCCCACAAAATCACTTGGATGTTCAACATCGTGTAGGCTTCAAACAGGTCCAAAATTTGTTGTGATATGCCTTTAGATAGTTTCTTGGAGATACATTTGTTAGTTACCTGATTGAAAATTAGATTAGAATATTAAAAAATTCGTAGTTGTTTGATCCCAAGATTCTTCACTTTCTTCAAGGCTAAGCACAATGCTTCGTACTTGACAACATTATTGGTACATCTCCATGCCAATCGGTATAAAAATGTCTTCTATATTTCATAAGGGGAAATGAGAACAATTCTAGCTCTCGCAACATTTTTGCATCTCGCACCATCAAAGTAGAGCTTCCACAACTGATTTGGAACAAGATCTTGATCATCATACACCTTCACTTTAGCCTTTTTAGGATTTAGTAATGGAGTAACAAATAATCTCAATTTCCATCATCACATTAAAATCACTCATTGAAAATTCATCTTATGTATAAATCTCATCCAAATTTTCTTCCATTAAATTTAATTCTTCTAGCTCTTCAGTGACCATGTTGACAGAATCCATGGACTTTTCTTCTTCTTTGATCCTATCTACATGGAATGTAGAAGGCTTCTCATTGTAGGTTCAAATTATTTTCCCTTTGAAAGGAACTTCCAGGTGAGACTAATCCAAGGAGAGATAACCTCCTACTTGGTAGTGACTTATCTTGAGAGGCACATGCTGAAATATAGCTCTAGGTCAACTACAACCACCTATTGGATTACAATTATTTGAGGCATATTATGTAGGACAATATAAATATATTTTATGACTTCTATTGTTCTTACAAGAGTACTATCCAATTTCAAAACTCTTAGGATACTCCTGGTATATTCCATACCCATAACATCACAAACCACTTTCGACATGATAGTTATCGCAACACCAAAGTTGAACATGCAATTATGCACAATCCAACCCTCCATCCTGAGAGAAATAAAATGGTGTTGGTTTATTCTTTCTAGTAGCCAAAGTTGTAAGTGTTTGAGATAATACATTCTAAGTGGGATTCTTCTATTTATCTTTAATATAATTTAGAGATTCCTGTAATAAATCAACCTATCTAGGCAATTGCAAGGCGTCATAGAGACTAACCTTGGTAGGAATCTTCTTTAGTTCTTCAAAAATATTATATGTAGATGAACTAGACTCTCTTATTTTATCAACAACCTCATACTTGTTTTGATACTGATATATGGCTTCCACCCTCTAATGCTTGGTTAAATATGGATATTTGAGACGTTCTTTTGTCTGTTCCTTCATCTCTGCTAGATATTGTGAATTTGAAGCCTTTGCTTATAATATTTCTTTTTCTTGTGCAAGCAAGATATATTTTAACATGATAGGTTCTTCTGGCTTAGAAACTGCACCAGGTGCTTTCAGTTGTGACTCTTTCTTTTTGTTCTACACCTTCAACTCAACAAGGACCTTTAGCGGTTCCATCTCAACTAGATCTACTATAACTGACTTTTTTACAACTCTTGTGATAACTAAAATTTGTTCTACAAAAGGGAACATAAAATTATTATTAACTTATTTGATCATGTTGATCTAACCATAAAAAAAACTATCTTCCAATGTCTGCACGTAGTTCATATGAACCATACAAGTTTCTTCACCATGTGGATCATTGTTGGTGGAACACTAGTATGTTTTATTTGACATGCCAACTTCATCATTTCTCAACATGGTTGGATTCCTTTCAGGCATCTTGCTGTTTGAAATTGCTTGCTCTATGGTGATTGGTGAAGGTTGAAATATCCTAGGTTGGAAGTCTCTCTCAGCTTGATTTTTCTTAATAACTATGATCTCATTGCTCATTGCTCTTATTATTGAGTTCATTAATTGTATCTCTTTTAGTGAATTTTATTGGGGATAAGTATTTGAGGGTGCTAGAGGAGCTGCTAATGGAAGTGGTACTGGAAGAGATAACAATACTGAGAATAGAACTAGAACAATTTTTTTTGCAATGGAAGGAGCAGGCAGTTGTATCAGGGTTTGAGATGAACTAGGATTCTATGATGGAACTAAGTACTTGGAGGACATTGGTAAATATTGAGAAGATATATTAGAATATAGATGTTGTGGGAGATAATGAAATATAGGCATCATCATTTTTTATGGGAGCTTTCAAATAGTAATCAGATCAGCTTCAGCCTTTTGCATAGCAAAGTACAAGGCTGAGAATGTATCAATGTTGGACTGATGTATGGCCATGCTAATGTTGGAATTGAAGACTTGGAGATAATAAAATGTAGCTTGTTTGAGAGTCATTCAGAGATCATTAGGGACTCTTTACCAAGTTTAAGTGAACCTAACATTGAAGTCAATTATTTCTTCCTATGGATACCTTTGAATATTAGTAAATTGATGCAATGAAGAAAAAGTATTCACTTGTTCATTGAAACATTTTATCATCAACTATTTTAACTAGTTCCATGTGGAAATAGTGGCATGAAATAAATACCAGTACCAATAAAGTAACTTCCATTTGAGAGAGAGCACAAGCAATATCACCATGACATCTTTTTCTGTGATGCTATGAATAGTCACCAAAGAAGCCACATATTGAACATGCTTATAAGTTTCTTTTCTCGTACCATCGTAAGTAGGTAAAGCCTTTAATGTTGTTGGCAGGATTGGGTTCTGAGATTGTAGATTCAAATATCAGGAGTTGTTCTAGGATGGGAACTATCTTGGTGGTAGTGGATTTTGGGTCATTTGAACTTCAGTGTTTTCTTGGGGAGGAAAGCTAGTGGCAGTACTAGAGGGACTTGAAGGAACACAAAACACACTAGATACTTGTGAAGATGTTGCAATTAATGGGATAGTCAAAGGGATTAATCTAGGATGTTATCCTAGATCTTGGGCATCAAGATCAAAGAACTCAATGATATTTTCTAAATTTTTGGCCTTTGATCTTGTGATCATGAAGTAAATATTTCACCAACTTCATGTTCGGAGGCTTCTGGGTAAAACTGATTTGCCATATTTTCTAATAAAACAGTAAAAATATGAACATCAAACCTTAATACTACTTAAGGTGGAACTTTCAGGGTCCCATCGGGTATGCCAAAAACTATTGGTCACGAATCTGCCTAAGTGTAAAAATATGCGCCCTATACCTGAAAAACATTGAAAGGCTGAAGGAAAGAGATGTTATTCGGGTCAATCTATAGAGAGGGATGGTTCCCTTACTAATATAAAATTGGTATAATATTAAGGAGAGAAACTGACTGAAAGAAAAGGGAAATATGTCTATAAGCCAAAGTAACATAGTGAGGATGAAATAGCAGCTAAATAAACAAGTTAAATTTTAACAAACATTTAAAAGAAAACATAACATAAGAATCAATCACAAATGGTAAAATATAACTTTCAATTAACATTTCGAAATTCATTTATCCATTAGAAATTAAATTCAACTATATAATTTAATCTATCTAAAAAAAACATGAATATAACAGAAATGATAGGCAGAAAGTAATCGCATACACAGCTAATCCAAGAATTGGAGTCCAACAATATTTCTATTAAGGCATAAGTTTAAACTCAAACCATTTTCTTTAGCAGAACATCCATGCTTTCTTACATCAAGTTTCTTATTTTTTATAGAGAATTTATCTTCCAAAATTAAATGCTTATAAACAAAAATAATGGGGAATGGCAAATTGGTCGATCATAATTCTCTCCTCGACAATGGCAATGAACCAATCTGATGGCACCTTGGGAAGTAATGAGAAATTTTGGGAGATGGCTCATCTGGACCTAGGTGGGATCATCAAAAAGATTCATATTCATGGTGGTGCCTCAAAAATCATAGGATCACACCAAAGTCAAAAGTGGACAACATTCAATTTAGGAGATCTTCTGGCTATCTGTCAAACTTAATTTTAATCAATAATAATTCCAATAACCACAAATTTTTTTACCACAAATATTAAATTCACTAGCTTTGGGACTCCCTCCATACTGATATTTACTCATACTGTCTTTGACCATGATTTCGCCTGGGGAAAAGGAGTAAATTGATTTCATGAATGTGAAGTCCAAAAAGGATTTTTGCTAGGCACGACTTCGAAATGTACTTCTACCCAGGATTGCACAAAAATATGATTGCACCAAGGTAGTGTAAATTTCACTCAAAAATGTGTCAATGCATGGCACAAAAGTGACTTCGCTCAAGATTTTACCAAGGCATGGCGTGGGATGGGATGAAAAGGTACTTTTTCCTAGGGAGAGCGTGAAGAGAGGATTTCACTGCCAAAATGAAAGTTTCACTGGCAAATAATATTTTGGTATCGTAATGGGAAAAAAGACATTTTGCTAGAAAATTAGGAGTTTCGCTAGAAAAGAAATAAAAATGGAATTTCACCCAAAAACATGAGAAAAAGGGAATTTCACCAAAAACTGAGCGAAAGGGAATTTTACCAAAAATTGAGTGAAACCGCTAGCCAACGATTTTTCTGGCGAAACCGATTGGAAATTGATTTTACTATGAACCTGACCGAAAAGGATTTTTTCTACTCTTGGGGGAAGAAAGGAATTTTTCTCTGATTTTACCCGAAATGAAACCCACTGAACACTTAGAAAAAATTTCAATAAAATTTTTAATGTGGCAAAAATGCTCAAAATGGATTTCGCTGGAAAAATTACTTTCATATTTAGGCAAAATTTTAACAAAATTTTAATATGGCAAAAATTCCAATAGGACTATGAGAACATCAAACTTGAGGGCCACAATCTCACTTTCACCTATTTGAGGGAGGTTGACCATGTGCCACTGAGTATGGTGCATTTTCCTAGTGATTAAGCAAAGTATACAACTGTTCAACATTATTAGATTGGACCTGAATATATAACATCACATTAGAGAAAATCATAAATTTAACATAAGCAAAGAAGTTTGTGGAAGCAAATAAGTTAGTATAAATAATAATGTTATTATCCTTGTAGATGCTAAACGTAATTTTTTATCTTTAAAAGTCTAGATTTTGTCAATTCTTGTAAGTATTACCATCATATCCCTAAGAAGAACAGTATGCCAAGAGAAATATATAGGCCATAATTTTTAGAAGAAACCATGAGTATAGGACTAGACTATTTGTGCTCTAGGAAAAAAATTGAATAAATTATTGATGGTCTCCCTATGTTGACAAAAGAGGCATCTTGGGTTTCTCATCCCAAAATGAACCAATTGACCCCCAACAAGCAATCCTTAGAAGAGTAAACACCAAGAGAAGTGAGTCAACTTGGGCTCCAAAAATACAACCCAAATAGAGAAAAATTTGTAACATCAGTCCTTGTTAGAGGATTGGAGGTGCCAATAAGCACTGAGCATGGGTATCATGGGAAAATAATGAGAAAACCAATAATACCTATATTTGGGTTTATAGATTTTGAAAAGAGTATTTGGATACCACTTCAAATATTTCCACTAAGGGTGTGTGTTTCTAATCCTAATAATACAATATTACCCCTTAGAATGTGTTAAAGGACACATTGCCCTTCTTTTGGTGATCGAACTAGGATTTAGATTTAGTCCAAGAAAGGTAGTTTATGATCCAATTAGAGAAAAAGTTAGAAATATCCTTTACCCATCTGACCTAGGGAAGCTTGGCTAAAGTTAGTCTTAATGCATGATAAGATGGGGCCACCAAATGTAGTGAATGTTCACATATAACCTAGCATGCAATCCATTTCCACTCTCTTATAGTGATGGTTTGATAGTTTCATAGGCCTTATAGATACTTTTAGCAATAAATGTACCCTAAATATGAATAGGTACTTTTATGACTAGAAGTGAGGGCAACCCAAGCTATTTATAGGCTTTTATACCATACGAAGCACCTAATGATATGTAGTTCTAAAGCAAAATTTTATAGCCTTCATTGCCTTGCACAACTTTGATGATCCATTTGGCACAAAAGGTTATCCCTTGCCTACGGGCATCAAGAAGGTCCAAGCCTCTAAATTTCCTTGAAAGGTAACAAAACACCTCAAGCACTCTATGGAATCCTTCCCTATCTATTTAGTTCCATAAAAAATCTCATAGGAGATTTTTCCACTTCTTGTTAGAGGCTTTGGAAGGGGCCCAACATGATGAATAATACACATATGTGGTAGCAAAAATTTTGAATAGATCTAGAATTAATCAATGTATAACATAGGTTTAGAAAGCCACTTATGATGCTTATGCTCCACTCTATCTAAATGCACTAAGGAAGAAGACTGAAAGACAAAAGGAATTCCCAAGAACTTAAACATATCACTATGTTAGATCCATTTCTAATTGAATCAAGTAAACTAAGAAATCTTGGGCAAAAATGATTGTTTGTAATGTTGAGTTTTGTACCACTAAATTTTGGATCCTAAGGCTTCACAAAAAATGTTTAGCTATTGCAACACATTTTCAATGCCACCTTCCTCTTTAGAGAGCATCAACAAGAAAAGAAAATTCCATTGACTAATCGTTAAGAGGTGTCTAGAAGGGTAGTCTATTTCAATCTCCTATGAGAAGCATAATTGGCTAAAAGATATCCAAATCCTTTAGTTGCCAAATCATAAAGAGTATGAGAAAGAGGACACCATTGATGAATGAATTTTTGAAGACCAAAAGGTGAGTATTATTGACCATTACTTGAAAGGTAAGCATACATATTTGTGAAGAGCATCTAAATAAAATGAAGAAATATGGGGCTAAATCGTAGAGCCTACAACATGGCTAGTATGAAGGTCCATTCAATCCTATGACCGACTTGCTCATTCCTTTCCTTCCTAGAAAACATTAATGTTATCCAAGTTGTATTTGCTCTTGATAAACCTAGTCCACTCTGGCCAGATAATCAAGGGAAGAAAATTTATAATACTAAGCATAATAGCTTTAGCTATAATCTTGTATGCGACATTAAGAAAGGTTATGGGTCACAAATTACAAATTCCTTTAGGGTCCTCTATTTTTGGGATGATCTTGATATTATCCCAATTGATCAAATGGCCTAGATATTTGGTCCTAAGATATTCTAAGTAAACTTGATGTAATTTTTGACCCCACAATATTGTATAGAGCTTTGTAAAATTCATTAAGGAACCCATTATATTATGGAGCCTTATCATTGGACATGGAGAAGGTTATTACTTTAAGTTATTCCTATGAAATGGGGAAATCACGAACAACTTGTTGAGAAGTAAAAATATGGAAATGAACCATTTTGACACATTGTTGAAGGAATTGGGCTTGATCCAGGGTGGGTTATTGGGCTTGAAATACCTTTTGGTAATGGTGGAAAAAATCGTAAATAATATTGAGAAGCTCTGTAAAATGCACTACCCTTCATGGATCTACTTGATTTTTTTTAAGTTGTGTCTCTTCCTCAAGGAGACTAAAAAAATTCTTTGGAAATACTATCCCCAATATTGAGCTAGTGGAATCTAATTTTGAGTTGGGCAGCTCAAGTAGCATGAGCATCCACTAGCTACTATTGTTTGTGTTAGAAAATTGGAAAAGTGTTGTACTTCTAGGTTCAACATGGCATATTATATTTCCAAGGTGTTTGAGAAATGGTGAGATAAGGCCAACTGGTGCTCATATATGTTAAGGAAGTAGGATTATACATAACAGTGAATCATCATTAATTTTTTAATATTAACATTTTTAAATTCAAAATTTATGAATTTGAGGACCCTAGATGTCGTTCTATTCACCCCAAAAATATTTAGGGTTCGACTCGCCCCACGTTGATAATAATTTAAAAAAATTATTTTAAATATCCAACACTTTGACCTAAATGTGGACCTTTTTTGCCTTGAAATTATAAAAAACCTATTTCTCCCACCAAATTTACCTCTTATACCACCAATATTTATACTTAATGTGACAAATAATTATTCATGTAAAATATTCAAACTATTCAATAAATTAGTTGCAGTAGCAAAAACCTTCCATAAAAAAATAAGACCTAAAATTGATCGATTGAAGAGATCTATCAATAACTGATTGGTTGCAAAGACCTGTTGATAATGGATCAATTGTAGAAACCAACTGATCATGGATGAATTTTATGAACTTAATTGATCATCGATTGGATACAGAAATAAAATGATCAAGTGTAAAAATAGCCAAAAAATGATCAAGTGTTGAAACAATCCAAATATTGATTGGGTGTTGAATAAATCTAAACTTTGATCAGGTGTAGAACCAACTGATATTTGGTTGGGTGTAAAAATGGTTTAACTATAATTGGGTGCAAAAATAGGATGAAATCCAATCGAGTGTAGAAACTAGTTGATATTCAATTAGGTGCATAAGGAAGAAACCAAATGATATCCAACTAGGTGTAGAAACAACCAAACTTTGGTTGAGTGCAGAAACAAGCCAAACTTCGATCAAGTGCTAAAACAAGATGAACTTTGATCAGGTGCAAAAACTAGCTGATATCCAACCAGAAGAAAAAACCAAACAAAATCATACTGGGAGAAGAAACCAACTAAATTTATTAAATTTATCCAATTCAAATTTTATACAATTTGTGTGTTATTTTCACCCAGCCTTATGTCTCATATTTTCTATAAGAGTTCTCTTCAATTACTTTTGCGTGTCATTAAGTAATTTAAAACTCCTTTCAACTTATAAATGAATTTGACTTGAAAAGAATGAAGATATTTTTTTTATACACATATTTCAAGTTATAAATGAATTTGACTTGGAAATAATGAAGATTTTTTATATACACATTAATATATTTTTGTAATACATAAACCTATAAATAAAGAGCTTACAATTGCGAGCTTTTTAAATTAAAAAACAAAGAAATATATTTGATTTGTCTATAGCATTAGAAAAGAATTAAATATTTGTGTGTGTGTGGTCTACTGGTAAGGATGTCGCTTGCATTATAGGTGATGAGACCTTAGTTCAACCCCCACCATAGATGTGAATAAGAAATAATGATTTTAAAAAGAATAAAAAGAAAAGAGTTAGATAAATTTTCATGAGATACTAATCCTTGTTATGTTAAATATATATTTATCGTTGTTCTTTTAAAAGTATCTTTACATCTTATTATAATATATAAGTATAATAAAAACTTGGAGTTAATATACTTATCCTTGTCTTTTGTTTTTTACATTTTTTTTGGTCTGAAGTATAGACCAATTGGTTTGAACAAACCACATAATGGGGCAAAGGTCCAAGGTTCAAATATAGGGCCTCGTCGGACTGAATTCTTATCCCTTTCTTGGTGTTTTTAGTGGCGTAAAGGTTTTAAAATTATTGTAGAATGATGGTTATAGGGTCAGATTACGCGAATAACTATGTGGCGGCTCTCAGGGTGGATAACATAGAATACTATGATTGCCATAAAATTTGGACAACCTCCCCGGATTTGTGGTAGCTACCCATTTCACCATGTAAATTTAAAAAAAAAAAAAAAAGGTCATAAGGTAAGATCATTCTTGTAGACAAAAATATACCTTTTAATAAAAGACTTAACAAAAAATACTAAACATATTGAAAAATATTCATTTTACAACATAAATTAAAATCATTTATAAATTGGGTGAGTGATGATACAAAATCGGGCGAGCGGTGAGCGTTGAAGTGGAAAATATTTAGTATAATGGAGTTGAGATTCATTTCTCGGAGGTTTCAAAAATCAATTTGGAAGACCCATGTTGGGAAGGTAAGTCAAGCGGTCAGGGTTAATTTACCTCCTGGGACCCAGGAAAGGTCAGATATGGGGTGATTGGCATTAAGACATCCTTACCCTCCCTCTCCTATGTCGAGGCAATGGCTGTATAGAGTTTCAGGGATGATTTTGGCCCTTGTAAGGTTGTGGATGGATCCTTTCAAATTTGCATTCCTGATAGTATGGTGAATTTTCTACTAGAGAAAGGCTCATTTAACCTCATTGGCAAGTTTACGGGGGGAAGGCTAGAACTTGATGTGCTTAAAATATGGGTGTTAGAAAGATGGAAACCATGCGGTTCTTTGGATCTTGCTTATCTTCCCCATATTTTTTTCCTAATCAGGTTCTCTTGTGAAGTTGACTCAAGGAAGATTTTGGAAGGTGGCCCTTGGTTATTTGGAAAGCATGGCCTCTTACTAAGGAGGTGGGCCTCAGAATTTAATCCCATGATGCAGCAAGTAAATTTATTCCCTATATGGGTGCATTTTCTTGAATTCCCCACCTTTCTTTAGCATGAAGACGTGTTTAAGTCTGTGATAAAGTTTATTGGAGACTTTTTCTTCTTCGACTCATTGTCTCTCATCTGACAGGCAATAATTTGTTATAATGTGTCTTTTAGTTGATATCAAAAAAAAAATCTGTCAAAATCGGTTGAGATAGTCTCTCATCTTGGTTTTTGGTCTCAACTAGCAAGTTGGTGCCTTGCGGTGTGTGTGGGTTGCGAGGGCATCATCAGAATTCCTCCCCTCAGAAGGTATCTTGGAATCCTTCTACTCAACAGTCCAAGCATCCAGTATCTTACGATGATATTTCAAGAGTTAGATCTATGTTTAAGAAGCAAAAGTTATGGCATAAGAAACCTCAGGGTCTCCCTAAGGATAAAGGATTGAGTTCCCCTCCTAAGTCAAAGAGTGCAATAATGAAGATGTTTGAGGCCTCTCCTCAGTTCTCTAAGTCTAGAAAAACTAAATCTCCTAAGGAGGAACCCTATAGCAATTTGGAGGTATCAGAGTCGTTGGATAAGGACGTTGCCATTCCGCTCAAGAATTCATTTGACTGCCTTGAGATGAATGAGTGTGAGGCAATTGATTTGGTTAAGTACTTGGAGTTGTCTACTCCAAAGCCCGATAGATGTTTATCTTCTCCCAAGGAGCTCATGATGTCTCCATCCAATGGATTAGGAAGCCCTGTGGCTTCTCCTAAAATTATTTTGGAAATTTTTTTGCCTAGCCTGAAAACTAGAAGCCAGTGTAGAAAGGGTATTGACATTAGAATGGAAAAAAATCTATGCAGAGCTATGAGCAAATATAGTAGTAAAAATTTAATTGAGGATGCAATTGCAAATGTTTGGCAGGCCCACCTGGTTGTGGGGGAAGAAAATGGTGATAGGCAATTAAAGCTAGGTAGTTGCAGATATCCTCAAGCTAGTGGGGCAGACAAGAAACTCTTCTTAGATTCTCAGAGAGGGCCTAATTTTTTGTGTATTAAAGAATCAAAGTTGAAAGCTTCTTCTTAGGAGGTAGTTCATAATATTGTGTGGAATCAAAGTTGAAAGCTTCTTCTTAGGAGGTAGTTCATAATATTGTGTGGAATAATTATGGGTTCATGGCCAGTGAGGTGTCAGGCTTAGCAAGGGGGATTACTTTTCTATTGGGACTACTCAAAGTATGATGGTCATATAATATCATCCTTTAACAAGGTGAGTAATATTTTTTTTGGGTGTAAAGATACACATAGAGGTGGGTGATGTCAAGACGTAAGTTTTGGTAGCTATTGCTTGATATGAGAGACACCTTCCTGGAAGAATATTTGGTTGTTGTTGGAGAAAAAAATTCTCCTTTGTATCCATCATAGAAGAGAGGTGGAAATGGAGTGGACATAAGGAGTCTACATGATTTTTCTAATTTTTTCAACTCTATAGGCCTTCGGGAATTGGATATGAAAATATCAAATTTTACCTGAAACAATCAAAGGTCGAGTGCTAATCTTATCTTGAGCCGACTGAACAAGATTTTGTTTCTAATTCCACTATTAGTTCTTTTGGATATGCTTAGTTGTCTACTCTTCTAAGGATTGGGTCCAATCACAATCCACTATGGTTCGAAGTTTTGTATGGATTACCGTTCTTTCTATAGCCATTCATATTTGAGATGATGTGGTTATTAGAAACTGAAGCATTACCTTGCTCTTCGTATTCATGAAAAATATATAAGATTTACAAAGAACTCCGTAGAACTCCGTTGAGGCAGTTTGATGTATGCTGGGCAGTTTCTGGGCAGTTTTCCAACTGTAATAGTTAACTTAATGTAATATACTATATGTTAAAAAACATTCTAACATCCCCCCTTATTACATTAATGTTGACTACACATAGCATTGCGGAACAATTCAAATTTGACTCGAGCAAGTGCTTTGGTGAAGATGTCCGCTATTTGCTCATCTGTGGGAATGTAGTGGAGCTGAATATGATGCTTTGGAACCTCATCTCGAATGAAATGACACCGAGTGTCAATGTGTTTGGTTCGATCATGAAAGATAGGATTCTTGACGAGATTCAGAACACCTTGATTGTCGCAGAATAAATGTAAAGGGAGATTCTTTGGAAGGCCCATATTTATGAGGATGCGACGTAACCATATGATCTCGCAGACTGCTCCACTAGCTGCTCGATATTCTGCCTCAGTAGAAGAGATAGCAACGACATGTTGCTTCTTGCTATGCCAAGAGACAGGACCAGATCCAAGGTGAAAGATATAACCTGCAGCTTGATTTTCGGTCATCTATGGATCCAAAGATAATCGTAGTCCGTGTACCCCTGAAGATAGAACTTGTTGTTCTTTTTGTATTCCAGTGCCGATATATGTCGTACCACGAACATAGTGAAGGACTCTTTTGCTCGCTTTCCAGCTGGCTAACTTTAGGATCTTGCATGAATCGGGAAAGATAACCCACAGCAAAACTAAGATCAGGCCTAGTGTTTGTGAGATAGATGAGACTCCCAATCAGCTGACGATAGAGAGTACTATCTATTTTAGGAGATTCATCAAATCGGGATAACTTAAGCCCTGCTTCCATTGGTGTGGCTTTTGGCTTGCAGTCAGTCATCCGATACTTTTCAATTAGAGTCATGGCATATTTCTTTTGAGTAACTTGTATGCAATGCTTGTATTGAGTTACTTCTAGACCAAGACAATAGTGGAGAAGTCCAAGATCTGTCATTTCAAAAGAGGTATTAAGATCTTTCTTAACTCGCTTGGATCATACTCTCCGAATCGCTCGTTATGATCAGATCATCCACATATAGTACTAGAACTACTATGTTAGAACCATTGTTCTTGATATATAGATTAGGATCTGCAGGACTCCTTCTAAATCCATGTTGCACTAGGTGACTATCAATTTTGATATACCAAGCTCGAGGAGCTTGTTTAAGTCCATATAGAGATTTGACCAGCTTACAAACTTTCTGTTCTTGCCCTTGAACTATAAAACCTTCAGGTTGAGACATATAGACCTCTTCTTGTAGGTCACCATTTAAGAAAGCACTCTTTACATCCATCTGATGTAGCTGCCAACCAAATTGAGCTGCCATTGCACACATAACTCGAATAGTGGTCATTTTAGCAGTGGGAGCAAATGTCTCTTCATAGTCTATGCCTTCTTTTTGTGCATAGCCCTTTGCAACAAGTCGGGCTTTATATTTATCTATTGCACCATTTGCCTTATATTTGATCTTGAATACCCATTTGCAACCAATAGGTTTCTTTCCTGAAGGCAAATTCACTAACTTCCAAGTTTGATTTTTCATTAGAGATGTATGTTCTGCATCCATAGCAGTTTTCCATTGATCTTTACTGAGTGCATCTGAGACTGATGTGGGTTCTTTTTCATCTAGTTTTGTCAGATAGACTTTTTCATCTTCCATAGCTATATCCTCATCATTTTCTATATTCACAGATAAATCATCAAAATGTTGACAAAGATCATCAACATCTGTTATTGTTGCTGCATCATCTGCTCTTCTGTGTTGAGTCATACTGCGAGTAGCAGGTCGATCTAGAGTTAGATCTGGAAGTGATGTCAATTTTGAATCTTGCAATGTACTAGTATACCACTTAGGAACCTTCTTTTGAGGAGGTGCTGCTTCTTTCTTAGGTTCATCTTCATTAAGATATACAAGTGTATTATTTGATGTGAAGGTTTCATCAAATACTACATCTCTGCTGATGTGTGTTTTCTTGGTTATAGGATCAATTAACCGATATCCTTTTGAATATTCATCATAACCAAGAAATATACATTTTTGAGTTTTCTCATCTAGTTTCCTTCTTTTTCGTTTAGGAATATGCATAAAAGCTTGGCATCCAAAGACTCTTAGGTGAGAAATTGAGGGTTTCTTACCACTCCGGGATTCTTGTGGAGTTTTTCCTTGTAGAGCCCTTGTAGGTGCTCTATTTAGTAGGTAAGATGTTGTGTTTATCGCTTCGCCCAATATTGTTTTTCTAAGTTTGCTCCTTTTAACATACACCGACTCATTTCTACTATGGAGCGATTTTTCCTTTCTGCAACTCCATTTTGCTGCGGTGTATATGCTGTAGTGAGTTGTCTCTTAATCCCATGTGTTTCCAAAAATGCTGAAAATTCCTTGGAAGTGTATTCCCCCCCTCGATCTGAGCGGAGAGTTTTGATGGAACAACTTGTTTCCTTCTCAACTTGTCTTTTGAACTGACGAAAGTAGAGAAGAGCTTCTGACTTGAGTGCAAGGAAGGAGACCCATATTTTTTGAGAGTAGTCATCAACAAATAGCTGAAAATACCTCTTTCCACCATGACTGGTTGGGAAAGGACCGCATAGATCTGCGTGGATTAACTCCAAGGGTTTGTTAGAGCGAGAAGAACTAGTCTCAAAAGGAACTCGATGTTGTTTCCCTGTGAGACAATCGGAGCATACTGGGAGAACGGATGAAAGCTGAGGAAGCCCTTTTACCATGTCATATTTGCTTAATTCGAGTAAATACCCGAAACTGAGGTGCCCGTATCTTTTATGCCATAAGGAAGTTGTTGCTTGTGTAGTGGCAATGAGGGCAGTATGGGATGTAGAAACTGTATCCAAGATGAATAATCCATGTTTGTAGGAGCCAGTAGCAATGTTTTGACCTTGGTGACTGATGAAACATCTCTTTTTTCCTTTTTCAACTTGGAAAACAACATCCATATTTCGATCTAACATCTACGAAACGGATAAGAGATTGTTAGCAAGGCCAAGAACATAGAGAACTTTCTCTATGGCACAGTCTCCATCAGGGAGAGTGACTGTAACATCCCCTTCACCTTGTACTTGATAGACTTGATTGTCTCGCGATAGTGACAGTTTGCCTTCTCCGGCATGAAAGGTGTGAAACCAGGACTTTTTCCCAGTCATATGTTTGCTTGCTCCAGAGTCAATATACCATACAACATCTGATTTGGAAGAGGCAGTATGGGTCATGAGCACCTTGTGTGCTCTTTCGGAGTCATTATCTAAAGAAGAATGGGAATAATCTGAATGGGAATCTGCATAAGCAACATGAACTTTTTGTTGGTTACGATGCTGGGGATATTTCTGCTTCCCTTTGCCTTTCTTATGTTGTGAGGGATCATTCTGTTGTTTGTTTTTGAACCAACACCTGTTGGTATCATGATTGTTCATATCACAGATCTTGCAATATTTATCTCACTGGAGATTAGGCTTGCCTTTGCCTTTGGAAGAGGACCCTCCCTTCTGCAACTGTCCTTGCTTGTGACCCTTTTGATGGGTGGAAAGAGCGGTGGCAGGTTCCTCATCTTTCTGTACTTGATTGGCTTCTTCAGGTTGCAGCAAATTAACCAATTCAACAAAAGTTAATGTTCGGCCAGAAACATTGAGGGAAGTGATAAAACTTTTGTAAGATGGTGGGAGTGCCCTCAAAATAACAGATGTCAAAAGATCATCATCTATGGGTTTTCCCATAGCATTTAGTTTAGCTTTCAATTCAGCCACTTTGCAGAGAAACAATTCAACAGTTTCCCCTGAATTCATATTGAGATTGTGAAGCTGAGTTTGTAGGTGAAGAATAGTGGAATTATTTTTTCCTTCATACACAGTAATCAATGCCGCCCAAGCATCTTTACTGGTCGTGGCATCACAAATATGAGGTTGAACCTCATCTGTTATGGCAAGTAACAAAAACATAAGGCCTTTCCTGTCCTGATCATCAAATGCATCTTGATCTGTCCCTGCTGTGGTGGGACGAGAGGTAGTGCCACTGACAACATCCCATAATTTTTTGACTTGAAGAATGGCTTTCATTTTATGTTTCCATGGCACAAAATTGGTGCCTTTGAGTAATTGGGCATCTGAAAGATACTTGTGCACTGTAGCCATGGTTTAGGGTTCCTTATAGCACCAAATGGTCCCCTTTTCGATATACCGCTGCTGTGCCGCTTATACCCGAATCGAAACAAAACAATACCCGCCCTTACGTGAGGGAAACTATAGGTATTATAAAGATCAGAACGATACGTGGAACATAGGCAGTACTGAAAAGGATTGCTTTGTTGATGGCACCTACCTTAGAAAGACAGGAATCCGCATGCGTGGGGCGTAACTTCCCCTAAACACTTTGGAGTCCAAGACTTTCGTCAGGATTTACGCCTAAACACAATAGCAATGGGGGTAAAAAATTCACTCAAAGAGATGTTAATGACACCTGCCTGAGAATCTTCGGAAGAAGAATAATCAGTTGGAGGTAATTAAGTCAAAAAACAAAACTAGGAGAAAATTAGTGTTGGTGAGAGAACATCAAGTAGATGATCAACGAAGATCCCTGTGCAAAGAGATAACTGCTGTTGGAGAACCTGTGTAACATGTGCTGAGAGAAGTAGTGAATGCTTTAATGTAGATGATTTTTAATTGCAAAAGAAAATGCAATAATCAAACAAGCATGCTCACCCAAAAAAAACTTCGCACATAGGTGTCGGGTTCAACCGAAAATGCACCCAAAGTTGACAAAATAAGGTGTCGAGTAAAATCGAAAATGCACCTTTGAGTTGTGTGTCTGAGTGATTGAAAAAAAATGAATCCCCCCTCTATCTTATAACAATTGTACTTTGAAGCAAATGTCTTAAATACACCACATCTTCGGTGACCCCCAAAGCTTTCCAAGAAAAATGTTTTTTTTTCACCCGGTGAGCTGTTAACGGATAAGAAGATCAAAGCGAAGTACAACGCGTATGGCATCAACCAGCGATATGGGAACCATCTCATCTTGCGTGTAGGACGCCTCTTCTACTAGCGATATGGAAACCGTCTCAGCTTGCATGTAGAACGCCTCTGTCCTGCTGATGTCGAACACAAAAACTCTGTTAACGGAGACAGCGATGTAGCATCTCCAACTTACTCAATAAGCCTTTCGCGGGGGTTTACGTGGACCCAGGCGCATTCCACGTCACCACCCAGTGTAACCACAAAAAAAATTAGCCCACGTGATCGTCGCAAAAAAAAATTGAATCTGGATTTGATTTGTTTATTTTTTTTCACGCGCCGAAACCGAAGTTTCACGGCGTCTCCGGGGAGAAAATAAAATTGAAATCGTGATTTGATTTTTCACGCGCCGAAACCGAAGTTTCACGGCGTCGCCGGGGAGAAAAAAAATTGAAATCGTGATTTGATTTTTCACGCGCCGAAACCGAAGTTTCACGACGTCTCCGGGGAAAAAAAAATTGAAATCGTGATTTTATGTTTTCACGCGCCGAAACCGTCGCCGATGATTGCTTATGCGCGCACTGGAAACGAAGACGTCTCCGGGGAGAAAAAAACCTTCAGCGGTGTGCCGATTATTCACGGCTGCTTCTGCGCATACCGAGAAATGACAGTTGCGGCAGTCTTTGGCTGGTCTCCTCAACACAGCCTGCGCGTGCTGCTACTCTGCTCCTGCGCGTACCGACGGTTGGTCTCCTCAACATAGCCTGCGCGTACAAGCGGTATGTCCTCACGGCTTCTCCTGTGCGGTCTGGCAATGAAGACAGTGGTAATGCACCGAGTTCAGTGCTCCTCTGGTAATGGTAATGGGATGAATCTAATGGAGTGCATGAATAGCACATTGCCCATAAAAAATTCACATTGCCCAAAATCATTCAATGCTCTGATGCCATATTAGAAACTGAAGCATTACCTTGCTCTTCGTATTCATGAAAAATATATAAGATTTACAAAGAACTCCGTAGAACTCCGTTGAGGCAGTTTGATGTATGCTGGGCAGTTTCTGGGCAGTTTTCCAACTGTAATAGTTAACTTAATGTAATATACTATATGTTAAAAAACATTCTAACAGTGGTGTTCCACACTGAATTTAAAGCCTGTTTGAGGGAATGGTGGTAGGAATATGTCTCTGGTGAAGGAATTATTAAATTGTTCAATAAATTAAGGAACTTAAGAGTCAAACTTAAACTATGGAATATGTTTACCTTCAACAATATCTTCAGAGGAAATGGGAGTTTGGTGGAGTGGATTGACCATATTGAATTAGAAATAGATCCCAGGGACTGCTTTGATGAGTTTCTCAGGGAGGAGAGATCCCTACTTTCTACTCTTCATAATAACCAGGCAAAGGAAGAGCTTCATTGGAAGCAAAATTCTAGGGAATTGTGGTTAAAAGAGGGAAACCAAAATTCATGGTATTTCCATGCCTCTACCCTGTGTAGGAGAGGAAAAAATATAATTACAGAGATAAAATTGGGTTATGGGAGTGTCTCATCTGATATTTTGAAAATTAGGGAAGAGGATGTGGACTTCTTCTCAACCATGTTGTGCTCTGTTCCATGCCATGATTGTACTACAAAGAAATTTATGTTAAAGTCCATTCTGAGATTGGTTTCAGATGATATGAATGCTGGGCTTTTGGCCTCTTTCTCGGATGATGAAATATTTAAAGCATTAAATTCTATGAGCCCTCTCAAAGAGCCAGGCTCGAATGGGTTTTCTCCAACTTTCTTTCAAGGGTCTGGTATATTTGTGTTATTGATATATGCTCGATGATTAGAGAATATCAACGTTCCTTGGTGATTCCTAAGGTTGTGAACTCCACCATATTGGCCCTTGTTCCTAAGAAATATTAAATGTCCTCTTTCAATGATTTCAGGCCAATTAGCTTATGTAATTCGATTTACAAGATTTTTTCCAAAGTCATGGTTAATAGGATGAAGCCAATGCTCCCAATTCTGATTGATAATGCTCAAAGTGCATTCATTCTGTCTTGGATGGTGTAATTGTTATTCATGATATTTTGTACTCTGTTAAGAAAAGTAGTAGAGAGATTTTTTTATTAAAGTTGGATATTAACATAGCTTACAATAGGGTTTTGTGGACATTTTTGCTCAATGTTTTGAAATTTTTTGGCTTTGATAACTCTTGGATTGGATTGATTGAGGCTTGTGTCTCCACAACCTAGTTTTCAGCCCATATTAATAGATCTCCAGTTATATTTTCAAGTCCAATCATGGTATTCAGTAAGGAGATCCATTATCTCCCTTCTTGTTCATTTTGATGGTGAAGGCTCTTGGGAGATCAATCTCTCAAAGAAGTAGTGAGTTTGGACTTCGTTCTACTTTACCTTACCCTCTGATTTTCCATTAGCAATTTGCTAATGATACTCTTCTTTCTTGTGTTGCTTCAGTGATCCATGTTAGGGACGTCAAGTCTCTCTTAGACTGCTATGAGAAGGTGGTTGGGTAGCAAATTAACATTGAGAAAATAAATATATTTTTTGTTAATAATATGGAGGCTCAATAAAGAAATATTACTATTATTTTGAATTGTAGGATATCAACTCTATCGACTACTTATTTGGGTCTCCCTCTTTTTGTTGGTCATATGAAGGAATTTCTTTGGTTGAAAGAGTCCAAATAAAATTGGCCTCTTGGACAGGGGTCCTCCTTAGTTAGGGGGGGAAAGTTGTGTTGGTCCAAAGTACTCTGCAAAGCATCCTAATTTATTTTTTGTCCCTTTTCCATCTTCCTGGCAAGGTGGCATCAAATCTTGACAACATTTGCAAAGCTTTTTTGTGGGGTGGCCCAGAGATGAAATGGAAATTTCATCTTGTCTCTTGGAAGTAGGTGTATATAAGAAAGAAGAAAGGTGGTTTAAACTTGAAGAATGTTGCTATGATGAATAAGACATTGGTAGCTAAGCTTATATGGAAGTTGAATTCTAACACCAACCACCTGTTGTGTAGTATTTTGAAGGTCAAATATAATTTTATTTCTTTTTTATCAGAATTTCTCTCAAGTGGGGGTTCTGCATTTTTGAATTGTCTGATTAAGTCACATGATTTTCTTAATTCCAATTTTAGATGGGTCATTGGTGATGGTAAGACAATGAATTTTTGGTAAGACTAGTGGATCAGGGATTGATCGCTTATTAAAGATCAGAGGTTTGGGTATTTTATTCAGCATTCTCGAATTGGTGGCCTTCAAAATATGGAAATTTTTTTGGTAATTCATAATGGTAGAAAATATCGGTATAATCCCATCCCGGGATTAAGGGATGATTCAGACATATGTCTGTAGAGATCTCTATTAGAGGATTTGAGGCTGATTGTGGTGTGTCAAGGAGATGTAGATGACCGACTAGTTTGGGGTGGGGATAGAGAAGGTTCCTATGCAATCAAGTCAACGTATGAGCTATTGTGTTATGATCTGGTTGGTCATTTCCTAGTGAATTTAATCTGGATTAAGAACTTAACACCAAATATCAACATGTTTTATTGGTTGGTGGTGCAGAACAAATTTCTCACATTGGAAAATCTCCTTAAAAGAGGTTTAATATTGGTCAACAAATGTTTTTTGTGTAAGAAGGATTGTGAATCGGCTACTCATTTGTTACTAAGGTGTTAGGGCTTTCAGAAGGTGCTCTCATTTATTCTTTCATGGTTGGGTGTTTCTTGGGTGCTACCAAATTCAATTTTTTATTGTGTTTATCAGTGGAGATCTTCGTTTTCCTCCCCGAAGCTTAAAATTTTTAGAAGTTCCTTCTTCCTCATTGGGGGGTTTGGAAGGAACGTAACACTAGATCATTCAAAGACATGGAGGGTAATTTGGAGGATGTAAATAATAGAATTCTTTGGAAGGCATTGGAGAATGTTTCTTCAACATTCAAAATTTTGAACTCTCTTTAGGCTCGCTCCTCGAGCGAATCTAGGATCAAGGAACGATTAGGTTTCATGCTATTGGCTCGGCCTCCATCTAACCCTGATTCGAGAAAGCATGTTCGCTGTCCCCAAATGCCTATAGACTGGTTTAAATTAAACTTTGATGGGGCTTATAAAGAGAATATCGACCTTGCTAGGGTGGGAGGAGTGATACGAGACAATAATGGTGATATTATTTTGGCCTTTGCAGACTATATTGGTAATCAATCTTCAATTTTTGTAGAGGCACAAGCTACCTTTTTTGGTGTGATGCATTTAAAACATCTTGGTATCCATAATGCAATAATCCAAGGTGACTTTTATATGCTTAAAGGGGTCTATCAGACTGGTTGGAAGGTGTGTAATCTTATTAATGAAACAATTTGGAACTCCCACTCCATTGATAATGTGTCGTTTGAGCATGAGCTCCGAGAGGGCAATGCAATGGCCGATTTATTGGTGAATATGGGTGTTTCATCCCAAGGATTTTTTGTTTGGTAGGAGTATTTCTCCATAGAGATTGTTAGTCACGTCAAAGATGAATTTCCTTAAATGTTGTCAGAGGTTTATTCATGGCCTACATTCGTGGTGGACTGTTTGATGCATCCACAGATATTTGGTAGTGTGTTGTAGGTACATAGAATTTATGGTGTCATTTGTGTGTGATTGGATCCACTCTTATTTGTTGTACCTTCACCCTCCCATTGGGTATGTGGATCTCCTTACGACATGTGCCTTTGGAGATGTTGGTAATAATTATTGTACCTTTGCCCTCCCATTGGGTACATGGTTCTCCTCACGACATGTGCCTTGTGGAGTCGTTGGCAATTTTTAAAATTTTGAATCCTTGCCCTTGAAGCGATGTGGTGGACGTGGGATTGATCCCTTGGTGCTTCGGAGTAGAACTTCCTCGGTTATTTCTGACCCTTTTGTTTATTCCTCTTGCTTGCTCTTGTCTCTTTGGTTGTTTCGATGTTTTATCCTTGGGATGTTTGTTTGTGTTCTTTGGTGGTGATCCCTAAAACTTATTGCTTGTAAAAAGTTGTGGGGTTCCTTTCAAAACCCTCTTTTTCTTAATAGTATATAAAAAAAATCATATATAAATTATTTTAAAATTTGAATATTTTCTCTCTACTGAACATACAAGATATTGAACATAAAATGACAGGAAATAATTAATACGAAGAAAATGCATTTCTCTTACAACATATCTTAAAATAATTCGAATAACTTTTTTTTAACATTTATATTCATTTCTCTAAAAAATTCTAATAAGAGCATATCTTGAGTGCGGGTTTTTACCTATTTTTAAATAGGTGGTTGAAATCTACGTAGTTGAATATTTTAAATATTTAATGCAATATATATATATATATATATATATATATATATATATATATATATATATATATATATATATATATATATATAGTCAAGGCTATGTATAGTGGTGAATATTTGCAAATAGCCAGGGTTATGTATAGTGGCTAATATTTGCAAATTGGGCGAATATTAGGATTTTCAAAATTGGAAATTGGCGAATATGAGTACCCTCAATGTCGACCTATTTGCCTAAAATTTTTTAGACTAGTTTTATTTTTAGGATCAATTCACTATAATATATATCCAAACATAGGCATATTTGTACTCATTGGAAAGCTCTTTTCGAGCCTGATCTAATGGTGGTGATTTTTTTATGAAGTTATAACATGATTTATAAGTTAAAATTTGTCCCAAAATGACCTTACTTTTTAAGGTTTAAAATACCCCAAATTTTAGTATAAAGATGATTGATTTGATTTGCTTAGGATTCCCTATGATTGGCATTTATTTCGATTAAGATTCACCATTTTTTTAACAACACATTTTGAATCCAACCCTTATGAGAGTTTGAAGTATGTGTCGCACATCAAATGAAGGAATTAATTAACTAATTTTGAATCGCATTGTGTCACAATGAAAAACGCTTTGCAAAATAATTTTCTTCGGGAGGGGCTTCGGTGATTTAAATCATGTCAAAAATGCTTCGGTATATTTGAACTTCGAAAGGAACTTCGGTGAGGGAGAGAGGTTTGGGGGAAATACTCCCGAAGTTGGTACTTTGGGGCAAAAACTGTCGAAGTAAAACTACTTCGGGGAATATCTTCCGAACTGACTTCTTTGGACGGGAAGGTTGCGAAGTTTGGCAGCCCGTGGTAACTTTGACAAACCCAAATGCTGCAATGTGCTTTGGCACAAACAACTAAACCCAACTCCTTTCTGGATCGAGCGAGTGTTTTGCCACTTCGGGGCAAACCCTAGCTAAGGAATATCTGCGGACAAAATAATGCATAGAGACCCAAATAGGTAGAGTAAATATTTTATATATTAAGTATATTGCCAGATTACAAAGCTTCCTTCTGAAGCGAATACAAACTTTTGCAAGACAAAATGTCTATAGGATAAACTTAAGAATTAGATGGGAGATTGCTGCTCCACTCTCCGGCTGATGGCTGCTACTGCCCTTCTGCACCTCTACTCCTTCTGCTGCTTGTCTCCTCTCTTCTTTGTGCTCTTCATCTTAACAAAATGACAAATGCCCCGATATTTATAGGCAGGGGATGAGGACAAAAGGCGGGATAAATTCACCAATCCGCTAACAAGATTTAACTATGAAAATGACTTTTCGTCCTATCATCGAACAACTCCAACTACTCGCACGCTTGGACAATTAATGTCCCGATCTGTGCACCTAATATCTGCTTCGACTGATTTTCGCTTCGGAGGGCAAAATAAAATTACTTCGCGATGAAGTGTTTTCAACAGTTGAGTCAAATTTTCTTCACGACGAAATGTGTTTCGGGGGCTGTCGAATTGTCCTTCGCGCAAAAGTATTTTTTGAAGGTGTTTCAGAAGTGCTTCACGCCGAATCACTTTTGGGCATGGAGTTTGATTTAATATTTCTAACACCCTCCTTTAAATCAAACTTCACAATTTTTCTAACACCCAACATATCTCGCAGTATGGCGAAGTCCTCCTCCTTCAAGGGTTTTGTGAAGATGTCAGCCAGTTGCTCCTTCGACCTACAAAACTATAGTTGTACTTCGCCAAATTTCACTATCTCTCTAATGAAATGATACTGGATGTCTATGTGCTTCGTCCGGACATGGAAGACTGGGTCCTTCAAAAGCGTGATGGCAAAGTTATTGTCACAAAATATTGTTGTTGTAGCATCCGGCGAATGATGTAGTTCACACAGAACTCTTCTCAGCTAGACTGCCTGACAGGCTGCTGAGGTGGCAGCAACATACTCTGCCTTTGCTATGGATAAAACCACAATTGGCTACTTCTTCGAGGACCAAGATACAACTCCAGATCCAAAATGGAAGGCATATCACGAAGTGCCCTTTCGATCATCTACGCTACTAGCCCAATCACTGTTAGTGTAGCCAATCAACTTCAGCTGGTCTTGTCTGGCATAGTGGAGTCCATGATTTCTCGTGCCATTGACATATCATAGGATTCTCTTACCTGCTTTCCAGTGAGTGTTTTTGGGTGACTCCATAAATCAACTGATTAGACTCACGACATACATCAAATCTGGCCTAGTTGTTGTCAAGTACATCAGGCTTCCAACTAATCTTTTATATAGAGTTGGATCCACGCTTCTGTTGTTGTCAGTCTTGCTCATCTTCATGCCAGTGGTTGCCGGTGTGATGGCAGGTTTGTTGTCCTCCATATTAAAATGCTTCAGGACATCCTTTACATACTTGCCCTGAGAAATGAAGATGCCATCTACTAATTGGTCAACTTCAATGCCAAGAAAAAATTTCATCAGCCCCATGTCTGTCATTTCAAACTTAGACTTCATGGCTATTTTGAACTGCACGAATAGGCTACTGCTATTGCCAGTATATATCAGATCGTCCACATACAAGTAGACGATTATCATCTCAGCCTCTACGTTTGCCTTCAGGTATAGGGTGTTCTCATATGGGCATTTTTGAAACCCATTCTCCTAAAAATAGCTATCAATATGGCTGTACCATTCCCGGGGTGCTTGCTTCAGCACATACAGGTCCTTCTTCAGCTTCATGACCTTGCCTTCTTGTCCTTGTATTTCATAATCGGGTGGCTGTTCTATGTAGACCTCTTCTTCCAATACTTCATTCAGGAAAGCGGACTTGACATCCATCTGGTGTACACTCCAGCCTTTCTGAGCTGCTAGTCCCAGAATCATTCTGACTGTGTCAAGTTAGGCTACAGGTGCATACACCTCATGATAGTCAACTCTTGACTTCTACTTGTAGCCTTTCACAACTAATCTGGCCTTATGCCTGTCAACTTATCCTTGGGCGTTAAACTTCATTTTATACACCCACTTGAACCCAATGGTCTTCTTCCCTGCTGGAAGATCTGTCAGCTGCCATGTCTCATTCCTTTCAATGGCTGCTATCTCCTCATCCATCGATTTTACCCATTTGTGATTCTAAATTGCTTCTTCAAACTCCACTGGATCACACTCCGTAAATAAGGCAAATTCAGAATATTCTTCATCTAACTGATTACGGGTTACCTCATAAATATCTTGGAAGCTTCGAGTCTTCGCAGGTGTCGTCAGGTTTTGAATTTTGTATGTAAGTGGAGGTGACCAGGATGATGAGGTTGTGCTGCTACTAGCACCACTATTGCTGCTTAAAGGTACAGGTGGCTGCACACTGTCTTCCTCCAAGTTTAAAGGTTCAGAAGTTGTTGGTTCAGGCTGACCAGTCTTTGACTTCCAGTTCCAGGCTTCATCCTCTAGGAATTTCACATCTCGACTGATGACAAGTTTCTTCATCACGGGATTGTACAGCCTGTATGCCTTTGCTGGTTCGTTGTACCCTATGAAGATGCATTTTTCAGCTTTGTCATCCAGCTTCTGCCTTTTCTCATCTGGAACATGTGCATATGCTATGCACCCAAAAACAAGCAAATGAGCCACACTTGGCTTCAAATTGCTCCAGGATTCCTCCGGAATTTTTTCTCTCACACTCTTGGTGGGACATCGGTTCAGCAGATAAAATGCACATGATATAGCTTCTACCCAGAGCTCATGTGGCAAACTTTTCACCTTTAGCATGTTGCATGCCATCTCCATGATAGTTTTGTTCTTCCTCTCAACTACACCATTCTGTTGCGGTGTGTATCTGGCAGTGAACTGCCTTTGAATTCCATGTTGCTTGTAGAAGTTGTGGAATTCATTGGAGATGTATTCTCCACCTCCATCAATACTGAGAGTCTTGACTTGATAGCCACTTTGTTTCTCCACCAGAGCCTTGAACTCCTTAAACATCGCAAATGCCTCTGACTTCAACTTGATGGGATAAATCCAGGTCTTTTGACTGAAATCATCAATGAAATTAAAGAAGTATTTGTTGTTGGCATATGAGGTGGTCTACATTGGACCGCAAATGTCTGAGTACACTAGCTCTAATGGCCATGATGCTCTCCAAGACTATCCTACAGGGAATGCGTCCCTGTGCTGCTTGTCGACAAGGCAACCTTCACAAACTTGGTTCGGTTGCTCAATAAGGGGTAAACCCTTCACCATCTGCTTCTTGTGCAGCAAATTCATGCCATTGAAACTCAAGTGACCGAATCTGAGATGCCACAGCCAGGTAGCATCCTTCACAACTACACTCAAAGACATCAATGATTCATTCTAAATCTGTAGCGGAAACATATTGTTTTTCATCATGGACATAGTTGTGATTTGTCCATGGACTTTGTCTCTGATGGAACAGACACCATCTTTGAATAGTACAGTGTGCCCCTTCTGCACAAGTTGTCCAACACTTAGCAGATTGTGTTTCAACCTAGGCACATAATAAATATCATAGATTGTTTTTCTTTCATCATGCCTGGTGCGGATGAGGAATTTTCCTTTCCCCATCACGAAAACTTTGTTGTTGTTCCCCATCTTGACTTTAGATTGGACTGTTTCATCCAATTGTGATAACATCTCTCTGTTCCCAGTCATGTGGTTGCTGCACCCACTGTCAAGATACCAAATGTTTTTTTTGCTCTCCTCAATACTGCAAGTCAGCAGAACATTTCCTCCTGCCGCATTTTTGTCTTCCTTCGTATAATGGGCTTGCTGCTGATTCTCGTTTGCCATATTCTTTTTGCACTGTGAGGCATAATGGCCAAACTTTTGGCAGTAGTAGCATTAGACCTTTGACATGTCCTTCTGCTGAGAGCTACCTTGCTGATATTTGCCAATGCCTCTTCCTCCTTGCTGATGAAAGTTGCATCTGGTTTCACTGTCATGAGGGTTTGATCTCCCTCCTTGCTTGTTACTTCTCCCACGCCTACTTTTGCCTCTTCCTCCTTGAGAACTAGAGGTGCCATGGTGGGATTCTTGTCTGCTGTTGTCTCGGACTGAGAATTGTGCTTTGAAGGCTTGCTCCAAAGAGGACTGAGTTGAGAGGCTCAGCCTCTGCTCATGTGTCTGCAGAGAACCCATGAGTTCATCCACTGAGAGGATCATCAAATTCCTTGACTCCTCTATTGCAATTACCACAGAGTCAAACTTCGCTGGCAGACTTCGTAGAATTTTCTCCACGATCCTTTGATTCTGCATAATTTCACCATTCAACCGCATCTGGTTGATGACATCTGTTGTCCGGATGAAAAAGTCACTCATCGACTTGAACTCACTCATCTGTAGGTTCTCGAACTCCCTTTTGAGCATCTGTAGTTTCACCAACTTCACTTTGTTGGTGCCCTGGTACAAACTGGCCAAAGTTTCCTAGGCCTGCTTGGCCTTGGTGGCTGATGCAATCCGCAGGAAGATGGTTTCCTCAACCGCTTGCATGATATAGAACAGGGCTTTTTGATCTTTCTTCCGATTCTCCTTCAGAAGATTTTTGTCGGGGCTAGTGCTGCTGCATCTGTCGGCTCTAGGTAACCATTCTCGACCAAGTCCCACAAATCTTGAGACCCAAAGAGGATCTTCATCTGGATGCTCTAGTAATCATAGTTCTTGTCGTTAAATCACGGGATCTGCAACAGCAGGGAATTTTTTTCAGAAGCCATGCTTCTATCTCCACGTCACGACACAATGGCTCTAATACCAATTTGAAGGAATTAATTAACTAATTCTGAATCACGTCGCGTCACAATGAAAAACGCTTCGGGAGGGGCTTCGGTGATTTAAATCGCGTCAAAAATGCTTCGGTAGATTTGAACTTCGAGAGGAACTTTGGCGAGGGAGAGAGGTTCGAGGGAAATGCTCCCGAAGTTGGTACTTCGGGGCAAAACCTGCCGAAGTAAAACTACTACGGGGAATATCTTCCGAAGTGATTTCTTCGGACGGGAAGGCTGCAAAGTTTGGCAGCCCACGGCAACTTCGGCGAACCCAATTGCCGCAATGTGCTTCGGCACAAACAACTAAACCTAAACAAACAACTTCGGGGCAAACCCTAGCTGAGGAATATCTGCGGACAAAATCTGTTGCTCGTCTCCTCTCTTCTCTATGCTCTTCATCTTAACAAAATGACAAATGCCCTAGTATTTATAGGCGGGGGATGAGGACAAAAGGCGGGATAAATTCACCAACCCGCTGACAGGATTTAACTGCGAAAATGACTTTTCGTCCTATCGCCGAACAACTCCAACTACTCACACGCTTGGACAATTAATGTCCCGATCTGCGCGCCTAATATCTGCTTCGACTGATTTCCGCTTCGGAGGGCAAAATGAAGTTACTTCGCGGCAAAGTGTTTTCAACGGCCGAGTCAAATTTGCTTCGCGGCGAAAAGTGTTTCGGGGGCTGCCGAATTGTCCTTCGCGCCGAAGCATTTTCCGAAGGTGTTTCGGAAGTGCTTCGCGCCGAATCACTTTCGGGCGTGGAGTTCGATTTAATATTTCTAACATCAAACACGCGTAAATGACGGCATGCACATATGTGCCATTCGTGAGGGAAGATGAATTGAGTTCCCTTGATTTCTTTCAATTGTCACGACAATATTATTCCCGCAAGCATAGTAAATTTATCACAATGTTACGCGTAACCAGCTCAGTTGGGCTTCCTACAGTTCTTTCTAATTTCCCCGTTGGTGCCAGTGAGAGGGCTGATATTTCCCATATTCAACATGGAAGCAGCAAAGTCCGAAAAGAAAGTATTCTGATTCGTCGAATAGTTCGTCACCTGAGAATCAGTAGACCCTCCATTGAACAGCACCTGATCGGAGTGGAGAAGTCCTCTCTGGCTTCTCAGATCTTTGTAGTAGTTATTGTCAAAATCAGTGGAAGTCACGAGGTCCAAGGGCGAAAGGTTATCGTCGCCACCGCTGCTTGGGCACTTTGATTGCACAGATGTGGCGAACCAAGGTTTATATTGGTTTCGTCGTAGATGCTGTCTCTGAAACTAGTGTACCGCGCCAGACCAATCGTAGGAGCACCTGAAATATTAGCAAGAAACAATCGGTCTTTACATACATATCTTAAGTATTTCTCTAGTGTGATATCCGCGTATGATTCGTATTAATATATGTAATCACTTACCTGAAAGCGCAACCATGTCTTTATTAGAAAGGCCCTGAGCACTGAAAGATGAGATGAGGGCGCTAAGACTGGATGTGGGAGCTGGAATATTTGCTATTGGCACCGCTTAGACTTGCATTTGTGGAGTCTCTCCTTCCTAACATCACCGTCCATGTTGGCCCTCCCAACTAGCAATCATAAACGTCAGTTCGAATTTCTTCTATTTAAATAAATATTACGTAGAGGGGAAGAGAAGAATAGTTACTTCGACAACAGAATCACGAGCTGCAACCGCGGGAATGACGGCGCACGAGACGGCTCCACTGCAGACTGCTTCGACCTGTTATTTGATGGTGTCGATTACGTCGAATCCTCTGACGGAGTTGTTGTTAGAAGCGGCTGTCTTTTCTCCCGTTATGGTCGACGAGTCATCCAACAGTATCGACCCATCGCACCCCTTCAAATACAAATATTTCAGGCTAAGGGTAAACAAAAACAACGAACAGAGAGAGGGAAATGTAAGAGACTTGTTGACTATAGCGGAAGAGTTGTAAAATTGAAATTCTTACATTGAAGAAACAGTTGTGGAAGTGAAGGCGACGCAATGATGCACCCATGCGTTTTTCTTTATCGACAGCTTGTTTCTCCGCAGCATTGATCGTCGAACTGAGCTGTCCATTCACCACACTGGAAGAAAATATCATGAAAACAATGAATCCAAAAAGATTTCTACTTCTCATTCTTGAATGCTACCTATGCAAGCCAACATACTGCACGAAAGTTTCTCAGTCCGGAAGAGAAGAGAAAGTATTGGCCTTTTTTTAAGAGCGAGGATGCATCTGTTATGGTGGACTTTTGCCTTCGACGGCCGTGTGGAATAAGGCCAACGTGAACCAAATTTTCAACAAATTTTAAACTATATTTCGAACGAGTTGAATCTTTCAATTCAGAACAATTATTAAAGTGGAACGAAATTCCACCAGAATACGTATTCAGAGAAAGTCAATTAATATTCATTCGTCCTTTTACATGACCGTATTCTATCTACTAATGGTATACTAAGATGGCACATATTATATAATACATGTAATTCATTCTGTGGGTGCCAAATGACTTGTTTCGTAAAATAAAAGACTATGTGTTCAAACTTTCCAGCTATGACGCCATGAAGAGTTTGCAAGTACAAGGAAGTGGAATAAATTATAATAATTTTATTGTAAAATCAAGCAACTCTGTTGACAGTGGTGAAATCAATAAACTAGATGACGCTAACAATGATACACACTCGGCTCTTCAAACTCTTAATCTGTTTGTTTCGTGTTTTTTCTTTTCATTCTCCTTTCAACGTGTATGGAATAAGAAGCTGGCAATGATTTTGACGTACGCATAATTATGATGTCTTCCATCTTATTTTGAGTTTAAAATTCAAAATAAAATTGGCTCAACAAGGTGTAAGTATGATATTAACCCCAAAAAAAATACTAAAATAAGAATAATTATAAATAATATTTAGCACGGAGATTATTGGCCCAAAGAGCATTGGGGTTATGCAACATCCTTCAATATAATTTAGCAGCTAAAGATTTCTTGTTATTAATTGAAGACCGGAATCCTAACCCCCTTTCACTCTTAGGAAGACAAAGTATCCCATTTCACCAAGGTCCATTTTCTTTTCTTCTTAGTACCACTCCAAAGGAAACGATGACTGATTTGATCCAATTTTCGAAGAACAGCCTTTGGGATATTCAAAACGGAAGAACCATAATTAGGAATAGCTTGAAGGACTGATTTTACCAAGGTGATTCTACTCCCAAAAAAAAGCTACTTGTTGGTCCACTTTCCAATTTTCTTCTTGACTTTGTCCAACAACCAATTCCAATATTTATTTTTCTGCTTTTCAATATTTATGAGAATACCTAAATAAATGATCAGAAGAAAGGTCTTATATCTTAATTTATCCAAGACCATGGATTCCTATCTAGAAAAGCAGTGAAAGAAAATAACTTTAGATTTGTCTTCGACTGCCAAGACCTTTTGTTTTTTCTTTTCATTCTCCTTTCAACGTGTATTGAAGAAGAAGCTGGCAATGATTTTGACGTACACATAATTACGATGTCTTCCATCTTATTTTGAGTTTAAAATTCAAAATAAAATTGGCTCAACAAGGTGTAGGTATGATATTAACCCCCAAAAATATTAAAGTAATAATAATTATAAATAATATTTATATAAAAAAAATAATATTTATATATCATTGTGTTTAGATAGAGGAAGAATTTGTTAAGGAGAGGATATATTTATGATATTAATCCACAAATATGCAAAATAATATTTATTATAAAATTATAAATAATATTTTTTGAAATGAAAGATCGTTTACTTCATTAATATCAAAACAAAAATGTACAAAGCATCCGCCCGAAGGCTAAAGACTACATAATATATATATCAATTATATAAACAAAGATTATAAAAACTAGAACTACGAACAACTACCCAACAAGACCCATTACAAAATATCTTTATCATCCCAAAACCCAAGGCAGCAACAGGAAGGAACCTCGGATCTGCATAAAAGAAACTATAAGCTGCGATCATTTTTGGCATTGTAATTTGAAACAAACATCTGAAGATAATGTTGAATCAAAAGCACCTGAGAATAGTCATCAATTTGAAAATGAAGCTTTTTTTTTTTTTGGTAAGTAAGAGAATATTATAATTAACACCGAGTTTTAACTGGTTGACCCAAAACCATTTTACAAAATAGGGTCCACTGACCAACTGGACAAAGGCCAAGCCCTAAAAGTTTAAACTCGACAACAAAAAGGACCAAGACCTACTCTTCCATCGGAATACAACCAAACTAAACTATGGAAGCCTAATATTATGGCCATCAGAAAAGAAAGACGCAAAATAGAACTAACAAAGACAAAAACTAATCATGCAAGCACCATGCAGAGTAGCTTGTGCCCATATAAAAATAATAGAATATGGTAAAAAAAAACATCCCATAGAATGGACAGCCAAGAGGCCAAGCAGTCTTCCTTGTAGTCCTCATATAACTTCTTATCATCCTCCTTGCAATCATCTTTAGATTTTGCCTTCGACTCCTTGTGCCCCTGGAACTGCTGGCTATAAAACAGAAGATTTAGAGAATCACACAAATCAACAACTGCACTGATGAGGCCAGACAGACTCTTCAACTGGTTGATACTGTTGGAGGTTGATGAAATTGTCATCTTCTCCAAGACTATTATGGTGGGGTCTGGTACCTCATTGTCAGGGATCTCCAACACTTTGTTATTTCTTGCTAGGGCCTTTTTGCGACATCGAATCCAAACACACCTTGGGAAATACTTGAGGCCAAAGCAGATGTTTCCCATGCATGAATTTGTAGATAAAAAACCTATATCATTGCCCCACCAGCTGGAAAAAACACTAGTCACATGAACAAAAAAAACAAATATGACAAAAGCCATTATAAGGTTCAAAAAAATATTTTTAAAAATGCCCCCATTTTTTGTCATTGATCCACATTGAGCCTTCCAATCTAAAATTTTTCATTATCTATCACCATTGAGACTACATGAGGAATATTTTCAGTCCATGTGATCAAATTTTCTGCTACAATGCCTTCATTTGCCAGCCTATCAGCTGCCATGTTTGCTTCCCGAAAGGTATGCAAAATTATGGCCTCAGGTCGATCATGAATTAGAGCCCTTGCTTCATGGATGTAGTCATCAAATCTCCAAGAAGCTCTCTTAGTGTTCTTTAGAATATTTATAATAATAAGGGAATCACCTTCCACCAACAGTTTCCCTGGATAATTCTCTACCACCTTGAGGCTCCTCCAAACTGCCCTCGCTTCAGCCACATTTTTAGTTTGAGCTCCAAGATGTTCAACAAAATCTACAAGCACCTCACCCTTGTGGTCTCTAAGTAAGCCACCAACCCTAGCTTCACCTGGGTTGCCCCTAGATGCCCCATCAAAATTTAACTTAATCCACCCTAGGGGGGTGGGGTCCATGTGATCATGGTTCTAGGACAGACTTGAGGATGATTGAGGCCATCAGTGAGAGGTAAGTTTAATGACTGGCCTAATGAAGCTTCAAAAGGATTTGGAGGTCTAGATGCTGCAGGAACTAAACAAGCATTCTCATTAGCATATACTAAAATTTTTGACAGGACAGAGGATGATTGAGAAACCTTATCCAAGAAGGCCCGACGATTCCTTTCCAACCATATCTTCCACAAGTAGTGATGAAGGCAGATCTTCCACATATACCTAAGACGCCTATTCAAAAAGGGAGAAGGCCACTGGACAAATAAGTCAAAAATGGACTGAGGATGGACCCAATAAATATGAAACACTTGTAACAGACCTAACAATATTGAGACAGAAAAATTACAATACAAAAACAAATGATCAATAGACTCCCACTCAGACATACAGAGATAACACCTATTAACAACAATCACACCTCTTTTTATTAAGTTATCCATGGTGAGGATCTTATTTTGGATGGCCACCCATGCAAAAAACCCAACCTTCGAAACAATGCTTTTGGGCCAAACTTCCAAGTGAGGGAAAGTAGGTTCATCATTATCAATAAGCATCAGATAAGCAGTCTTGACAGAAAATTCCCCATTGTCTGAAGCTTCACAGATAAGCTGGTCCTCAAGAATGCCATAAGGGAGTAAAGACTGTCTTAATTCATTCTACAGTATTATTGATGCCCCTGGTAGATCATTGTTCATTATTGGCTTCCATACCCTTCTATTGTTTGACAAAGTAATAAAATCTGCAACTTTGGTACCAAAAACTTCAATTGTCAAAGCTCTAAGGGTTGAAAGGATGGGGTCTGCAGAGAGGGGATAGTCCTTTAACCATTTGTGGTCCCGGAAATCAATGTTTCTTCCATTTCCCAGTTTCCAACGTAGCCCTTTGCTTAGCAGGTTTTTAGTTTGAAGGATTGATTTCCAAAAAATTGATCCCCTGGGAGGAAAGGAATAACTTAAGAATTCAGTTTCTTGCAAGTACTTTCTTCTGATTATAGTAATCCATTCTGCATTTGCATTTGTCAAAAGCCGCCATGCTTGTTTGGCCAAGAGGGCCATGTTTAAATGTTGTATTCTCCTTAGCCCAATACCTCCAAACTCCCTTGGTTTGCAAACCCTATCCCAGGACACCAAGTGAAAGTGCTGCTTAGATTCAGAACCGATCCATAGGAACCTCTTCTGGATCTGTTCAATTTTAGTGTAGACACTTGTAGGAGCTTTAAAAATAGAGAGAAAGTAGACAGGGATGCTTTGAATGGAAAACTCGGTGAGAACTGCCTTGCCAGTTTGAGATAACAAATTCCCTTTCCATCCAGCCAGCTTCCTCTGAATTATTTCAATTACATTAGTCCACATGGAATCAGTAGCTCTTCCTGTAAATAAATGAAGGCCTAAGTATGTGGATGGAAGAGTATACACTGAGCATCCAAGAATCCAGCAATCTTAATCTGCCTCTGAATGGGAGTGTTAAAGAAATAAATTTTACTCTTTGAAAAATTTACCTTTTGCCCCGCAACATCCTCATATAGCTCTAGAATATGTTTTATGACCTTAGCCTCAAAAATTGATGCAAGAGTTAACAACAAAGTATCATCCACAAATTGTTCATGTGTAATCGCTCGTGTTTGTGATGATGCTTTAATTCTTGAAATAAGACCAATATTACAGCAGCTTTGATTGTCCTCCCAAGGGCTTCAGTCATAATGATAAACAACATGGGAGAGATAGGGTCACCTTGCCTTAGGCCCCTTTTACTTTGAAAGTATCCAGCAGGAGCACCATTAACAAGTACTGAAAACCAAGGTTTCATAAAACATCCTTCCAAAAGCTTGATCCATTCATGATGAAAACCAAATTTCTGAAGAATGGCAGAGACAAAACTCCAGTTTATGCGGTCATAAGCCTTGTTCATATCCAGCTTGAGAGCAAAAGTAGGTTTTTTAGTCTGGACTACCGAATGGAGGGCTTCATGAACTGTTATGACACCATCAAGGATGGACCTTCCAGGGACTGAACCGCCTTGACAAACATCAATAAACATAGGAAGGATCTTCCTCATTCTATTTGCAATCGCCTTGGTCAAAATTTTATAAACAACATTACAAAGGCTAATAGGTCTAAAATCCATCATAGATCTAGGAGTAGGAATCTTTGGGATTAAAGCAATAAAATTGGAGTTAAAACTTCTCGGAATATGCTTTGTGGACTGAAATTCCTTGATAGTAGCACATACATCAAAACCTACAATATCCCAAAAAGCCTAAAAAAAATGAGGTGAAAACCCATCTGGACCTAGAGCTTTATCAAGGTTCATTAAGAAGAGGGCCTATTTGATTTCTTCATCCGTGAAAGGCTTAATTAACTCCCCATTCAAGTCATCAAAAATTAAATGAGGAATATGGTAAAGCATTGATTCTGAAGCTAAGGCAGAACTGAAATGTTCTTCTCCTAAAAGATTCTGAAAATAGGAAACTGCTTCATTTCTGATCTCATTAGGACTAGAAAGGAATGACCCATCATCTCTAACAAGTTCTTTAATTCTATTGTGGCTTCTGTTCCTTAAGGTAGATGCATGAAAAAATCTTGTGTTGGCATCACCTTCTTTTAGCCAGGTAGCTCTAGACTTTTGCCGCCAAAAAGTCTCCTTGCAGGCTAAAACATTATGGTACTCAGCAAGGGCTTTCTTTTCATCTTCCTGTAGAAAAGGGTCTGGCAATCCCTCTTCAAGTTTTTTCTGAATGATTGATAACCTTTCAGATATGACTTTCTTGTTTTCAAAAATATTTCCAAAAATTTCTTTATTCCAGATCCTTAGATTTTCTTTCACCACTTTAAGTTTCTGTGCTAATCCGAATGAAGGCCCGCCTCGACAAGAATGTCGCCACCACCGAGAAATTTTGTCTCTGAGATCAGGGTGGTGCATCCAGATAGATTCAAACCTAAAAGGCCTTTTGAATTTTGGAGTCTCTTCAATTTCAAGTAAAATCGGGTTGTGGTCAGACCTAATGCGAGGCAAGGACAACAGATTTGCATCCCCAAAAGATTGTATTACTTCCTGTGACAAAAAAAACCTATCAAGCTTTTCCATTATAAGTTGATTTCCAGACCTCCTATTGCTCCAAGTAAATTTAGCATTTTTTAATTTGACATCCAATAAATTGTTGTTGTTGATGAAATCTTGAAAGTCCTCCATACTTCTTGCTGGAATTCCTACTCCCCCTTTTTTATCAGAGGGTTAAATAGGGGTATTAAAGTCCCCCGCCACTATCCATGGGATATCCTGAAAAGCGTCCTTGAAATGACTGAGTAAATTCCATAGATCAGCTCTCCCAGATATAGAATTAGAAGCTTTTGAAGATAAGGAAAGAAAAGAGAATTTTTTGATCTGGATTTGGACTTGAAATTTATCATCACACGAGCAACCTGTAGCAAAATTTTCAGCCTTGTGAGTCTCCTCAGAGACTCAGTAAGGATTCTCATAACTTGCCAAAATAACTCATCATTTCTAGCAGACCAAATATGCCATAAAATCTCAGTAGATAACATTAACCAAAACATATTAAAACAGTGATGCATCTGAGGAATGAAGCCAAATAAGATATGTTGTCTAATAGGCACATTACTAGTATTCCAACCAGTCATAGTAGAAAAAAAACAAACTATAAATTTCACGAGCATATAAACAATAAAAAAATATATGATCAAATGTATCTGGAACCCGACATAGAGAACATATAAAATAATTATGAGGCTCTCTACTGATTGGAAGCCTCTGTAACAAAAGCATCCATATGAAACAAACCTTTTTAGGCTCTAATGGACTAAACCATAAGTGCTGGAAAATGCTTTGAATCTGATTAACAATGAGAGCCAGTTGCCAACTACTATTGACATGACAAACAATACCAGAAGCATCCTGTAAGAGAATATACAACAACTTAGCCTTAGTGCACTTGAGTCTGGTACCATCGGACCACTTACAAGAATCATAAACTTGTTGAAGATAATCAATAAAAACATGTTGTCCATGCTGAAAAAGGAAAGCCTTAGCAAAGAATATGTCCTCTACTGAGATTGTGGAAGATCATACACGAAACTAAGACATTCCCAAGGCATGATATTACCGTTGACCAATATATCATTAAAAGTATTAATACCTTTGGCTGCCCATTTTTTAGCAGAACAACCTCTGATAAGAGCAAGAGGCTTATTATTGTACCAAAGATTCCACCAAATAGAACCAAATTTAAAATAAAAACCAACATTGTGCCCAACAAAATTCTCAATAACAATTTTATCATGAACCATTTCCTAGGCCCTCCAAATACTACGAAAAACTGTTGAGCCAACAGGTACAACATGAAACTTTCCAAAGAGTATCCGTAATGTGTAAGTTTTTCCAAAATTTAGCTTTATGAGGGACATCATTGAAAAGATTATATCTGACCAGAACCTTCCAAGGTTCATTGCCATCTAAACATTTCACAATCCACTTAACGGATAATGCAATGCCTTGAAATTTAATATTTTTCAGTCCTAAACCACCTTTCAACTTTTTAGAAGTACACCACCTCCAATTAACTAAGTGCCTTTTAGTCCCACCTTGACCATCTGACCATAAAAATCTGCGGATATATTTCTGAATCACATCCACCTGATAGGCAGAAAAAATCCAAGTAGAAGCAAAATAAGTGGAATATGAGGACAAAATTTTTTGGCAGACCTGAAATCGACCATCAAAAGATAATGAAAATCTGTTCCATTTGCATAATTTGCCAATTATTTTATTTTTAACCTAGTCCCACATATCTTTGAGGCAAGGATCCACTGCAAAGGAAATACCAAGATAACGAACCTGCTTCGTAGGTCCTCCCCATTGAATAGGAAATCTAGAAAACCAAGAAGGAGGATTCCAATCCCAACCGAGCAAAATTGATTTGGGAAAGGAAATATTAGCACTAGAAGCACTTTGAAAAATGGATAGAACATGAAACAAATTATTCATATTTTCCTCATCTAAGGAAACAAAAATATTAGTATCATCAGCAAATTGCACATTAAGAAGGTCATCACCATTCGGAAGAGTAATGCCTTGCACCTTAGGATAATATAAAGAATGTCTGAGCAAATAGTAAAGGGCATCACTGGAAATAACAAAGAGAGTTGGAGCTAAAGGACAACCTTGATGAATAGACCTCTAAAGATAAATAGGATCAGAAAAGGAGCCATTAACATCTATATAAGTGACAACATCGGATAAAAGGACCGTGACCATCTTACAAAAGTTTGGAAGAAAGCCAAAAGCTTTAAGAGCAATCAAAATAAAATCTCGTTCAATTTTGTCATAGGCTTTTTCAAAATCAAGTAGCAATAGCCGAACATTCTGCCCAGAACTCCTAGCCCAGCTCATAGCCTCCCAACTATGAGCTAGAGCGTAAGTCTCATAGCTTCATTGAAATTGAGTATAAATAATATTTATATACCATTGTGTTTAGATGGAGGGATAATATGTTAAGGAGAGGATATATTTATGATATTAATACAAAAATATGCAAAATTATATTTATTATAAAATTATAAATAATAAGAAAATTTATTGTGGGGTCATCTTGGTATAAGGAACCAAGATTAGGGGTTCTACACCGTCAAAATCAGTCAGGCGTCACGTTTGGCCTTGACAACACCAGCATTATCAACTGTATTTTGGGTATCAATGTGCATTTAGTAGGGTGGATATTTGAAACAGTACCTTCCATGGAGGATTGCCTACCCTCTAACTCACCTACAACAAGTAGATAATAAAATAATATTTATATACCGTTGTGTTGTGTTTAGATAGAGGACGTATTTATTAAATAGAGGATGTATTTATTAGTAAAGTATAATTATAAAGATTGAATATTTGTATCATCTCTAAAATAAAGTTTAAGAATGATTTAGTGTTTAAATTGTAGTTTAAAAGTTAACATATTAATTTTATTTTTTAAAATAATTATTATGTTTAATAATTTCATGTTTTAGTATTTAAATTTTAATTTTAAAATATATATTAATTTATATTTTTTATTATATTAGAGGAATTGGTAACATGTTACAATTTTTGGGAGTTAAAGAATAATGAGTGTACCAGAGGAGCTAGAATAGAGAATATGAGTTGGTATTCGGACGAGATCGTTGCTGGAATCAAAGTTGAATCATGACCCAGAAGTGTCCCTGGGTTGAGAGTCTCTTCCAAATTAGTGGGATCTAGGTAAGGGCACTTCCTTTCCTTTGGTATTTTTTGAGAAGGGTCCCACTCCTCGGTCCTTCTCCAAAATGGTGACTGGCTCGATGGGTGAGGATGTATCAGGTGGTTGTGAGATCAATTATGAATCCAAGAAGATCTTAGTTCATGATCGCCTTGTAGAAAATATCATTGGTAAAGGGGCTTGGAACCTGGTTGGTAAGATCCAAGGTGGTTGATCAGATATCAATGCCCTCAAGAGTTGGGATATGGCTAGGTGGAAACTTCTAGGTTCTCTAGATATAATGGCTATTTTGAGGAACTTCTTAATTAAGTTCAACTATGAAGAAGATTTCTTGAGAATTTTGGAAGGAGTCTTGCGGTTCTTCAGTAAGTGAGGTTTATTCTTCCATAAGTGGAGTCTCGATTTCAATCCTTCCATGTGGTCCATTAACAATGTTCCTGTTTGGATAAATCTCCCAAATTTCCCTCTCCATTTGTGGCATAAAAGTATATTCTGAGTAGTGGCTAGTGTCATTAGTGATTTCATCTCCTTCGACCACACCTTGTTTAAAGGTTCTAGAATGCTCTAGGTATGGATGTGTGTGATGGTGGATATGAAAAATATCTTGCCATATTCTATGGAAATTGTGTCGCATTTGGGCTCATGGATCTAATCTATTGATCATGAGAATAAGCCAAAGCCTTATGAGATTTGAGGTAAATGCAGCCATAGTCAGTTTGCTTGTACCTCAAGGCAAATATCCAAGTTTTTGGATCTGACTAAACGAAAGTGGTTCCCAAAAAAGAAAAAATATGGTGGATGGAAAATGGAAAGCTATTGTTTTGGATAATAACCACCATTCCTCTAGTTTGGAAGTGCTGGTTGAGGAGACAACTTAGTCTATAGAAGGTAAACAATTAGAAGGGGGTGGAACCCCCAATACCAAATTTGGAAATGTTGGAGGTGGTTCTTAATTTTGATACTTCCAACCTGTTGCATATCCACAATTCTTTTGAATGTCTCATAGCGGAAGAGGATGTTATTCAAAAAATTATGGAGATTCATTTGATATCCTATTCTACCTCAAGTAAAATCCATATCTTTTATTCTATTTTGGGAACTATTTTGGGTGTAAACTCATTATAGAAGAGCACTCATTTGGGAATGGATTCGAAGCCTATCTCTACAACTCCTATGGTCTCGAAAGCTTGTAGTATTGAACTGATGGTTATTTTTTCCTCCCCAAAAGAATGTAAGGCAGAATCGGTGGTCGATTGTCCCTTTACTTTCCAAACGACCAAGAGTTATAAAAAATATTGTAATATCAAAAGAACTAAAATAAAAGTGGATTAGCTGAAGAAGGGTGAGTGCATCTCTGAAGCTTCCTATAGTGTAATATTTCGCATCAGGGATCACATTAGATAGCTTATATTGAATGTGATTAAACCCTCTCCTCTCACAGGTAATTGAGTTATTGAGAACTGCGGTCCGTAATCCTCGTCTCTCTATCGTTCTCCTAGGTGTTGTAGGGTTTTGGTTTTATTCCTGATTTTTGGTTCTCATTAGGTGGTTTTGGATCTCAAATATTCTTTTTGGTTTGAATCCTTTCTTGGGTGGGATCCTTTGTGCAGTTTGTTTTTCAAATCTAACTATGGGTTTGAATTTTTGTACTTTCTCTTTGATGTCCATTGGTTGGGTGAGTTGCTCATACGTTATTTTAGTGTTTAGGTAATTGGTAGATTTTACTATCAATCTTGGGATCTTTACCATTATTGGTTGTTAGTGTTCGGGTCCTCTTTCATATTGGTGGAGCAGGTGTATTTACTCAAAGTAGTGTGTGATTCTAAAGGGGTTTAACTTTTCACCTTGGAGATTTTATTTTTCCATGTACTTAGTTGTTGCGGTCCTCCCATACCTCATGGTGGTTCATTCTCACAAATTGGTCCCACACAATTTTCCATTGCTTATGGGGTCGCTTCGTGGTGTTGTCCTTTTTTTCTTAGGTTGTGTGTTAGTCCTTTTTCTTGGTTTGTTTCGAGTGTTTGAGTATTTGTGTTTCTCCTCTATGGATGGTTGTTCAGTGCATGTAGTGTCTTTTTACCTGGTTCTTATCTCCCTTTGGATTTGATGTTTAAGGTTTAGGGATTCCTTTCAAAACCCTTTTTCTTTAATTCAACAAAAAAAGATGTTACAAATTTCTACATTTCTTTGTGGGTTTGAATCTTACTCCTTGTCACCACTATAACCTCGAGTTGCATCAGGTAAACCTTTTATGTTGTCGGCTATGCTGAAGCAACATGCCCATCGATACTATAGGGCTCAAGGGATTGAAACCATGGTCTCTACACTCATACATAAATATTTTGACCATTAAACCAAGCCCTCAAACCCAATATACTAATTTAATTTATTTTTTAAATTAGTTAAAGTATTTATTATAATAATTTTTAGGTTATAATGTTTTTTAATATTAAAAGTAGTATTTCTTACTATAATTAAATTTCATTGTATATATATAAATAATTTTTGGTGCAATGAAACCAAGGGGATGGATGTCCATGGTTCAAATATTGGGCCTCGTCGAACTCAACATTTGTCTCTTTCTTGGTGCTTTCAGTGACATAAAAGATTTAAAATGAATGTAAAATGGTGGTTATAGAAATAAACTTAGCAGAATACCATGTGAAAGTTTCCAAAGTAGACAACGTGTCCAAATCATTATAGCAGTAACCAAATCCTCTCTCTATATATCAATAGATTTATAACTAGCTTTTATTTTTTATTTTAAAAATTCTTATTAAAGAATCTTTGCTAAAGTCACTTAATACTAGATTACCTCCTCTCTACTAATATGTTTTCCACATTAAAAACAATAAAAATTTAGAAAATTAATTTTATAACATTTATCATATCTTAAATGAAATAATATTTTAATATAATTTATGTTTTCAACTATACAATATAATATGTACCATTATATTTAGAAATATATGCAACTAAGATATAATATATATATCTTGTACTTGATTTTCAAATATGAAAGTAATATGACAATTCAATTTACATCAAGCTAGTGTATTTAGAAGGATAAAAAAAGAAACAAAAAATATTGTTATGGTTGAGTTTTCTAAAAAAATATAATGAAAATATATGTACAATTTAACAAGTTAATATCTTAAACACTAATAAGTTAGGTATGTTTAAGTATATAGGGAATCTAACATATAAATAATTTTAGAATTCTAAATTTATCATTGATGGTATACTATTAAAATAATTGTTTTAAATAATAAAGATATAAAATATGTTTATCCTTGATGACTATCTTCTATGACAACATATAATCTTGACTAGAAAAAGTTTTAAAACAATTTTTCATCTTAGAGAATGATATTAAACAAATATGAAACTATGATAAGAATTAAAATTCTTTCTTTTATAGATATGCAATATAATTTAGATATGGCATCATATTTGTACATATCCCTTCAATTAATATTTTTTTTGGTAATATTAAGACCCTTTCAATTATTTTAGCACTAAAAAGGGTTACTATATTTTTTTGGGTAGAAAGAGTGATTATATTATATTGATTGTCAAATTATATTATATTGATCGCCAAATCATATTATATATTTGGCCTTTCTAATCCATTAGGATTTTCACCTATGTTTTTATATTGCATACATCAATTTTATCTATCTCAACCATTGTACTAGGAACCAAAATTCCTATATATAAAAGGTATCACAAAGCACTGAATCTCTACACATTACCAAAATTTTTATCATCAATATATTAAATACGTATAAGATCTTCCTTTACTTTATATACCTGCCACATAGGAGGATTTCCATATCAAATGACATCTCCCTCATCCCAAGCCCAGTTTTTCATACTATTAATAGCCTTATTCTACTCTCTTTGTACATGGGTATATATCACCTTTGCAAAATTACTTCTCAATGAGGATTTAAGATAGTTGATCAATAACTAAGAGTACAACTTTACTATCACTATATTTCATCCAACCATGAGAACCTCTTGCATCCCTATCAAAATGTTATATCCCTCGACAATGTTGTTGAAAAGTGAACCTAAGTTTGCTATAAATGTTAATGCTAGTGTACTATTTAGTAGTTTACCTATTCCTCTTGCACTAGACCTATCTGGGTTATCCTTTGACGCATCATCTATGTTTACCTTTACAAAACCTAGTGGTGGTTGCCATTTTTGAGATCTATCCATTCTTTTATCTCATGGTTTTACTCTTTGAGATTCATCTCTATAGGGACTGATCTTGAGTCATGCCACTATTTGCTCCCATAATTGATGTATTTTTTATGGTTGCTTTAGCATGAATTGGATAGTCCTCATTATATTAGATATGGTCTTCACCCAAAAGCAATGTATATATATCTAGTCTCTTATTTGAAGATCCTTATATTTTTCTCATTCTAGATATTCTAAGGTAATATCATCATCCTTGTCCAGTCTATCTATCCCCCATAACCATATACTCCTTGTTAATTCTTCCATCCTCTCTATATCTCTTCTATATACTAATTATTTGTCCAATGCAAACTTAACAAAGATGCTAGCATTTTCCACAACTTCATCATTGTGGGGTGTTCTATAAAAATGTGGTTGAAAGTTTCATTCTCCTCTATACATATTGTACATTTGAAAGATCTATATACTCCCCTCTTCATTAAGTTTCCCTTACAAGTTCCCTTTTGTGCAGTAACCAATTTAAGAACCTAACCTTTAGCAATAAATTTAGCATCTAGCATTGTGTGAATAGATCCCAATTAGGATGAGTGATGCTAGGGCATAATTCTTTGTATCCTAGGGCATTTTTATGATTTAGTCAATCTCTTTTGCTAGTCTCTCTAAAATTTAAATTGGTCATTCTTTCGATGGAATCTAGTATCTTCTAATTTTTTGTCTTCGTGTTTGGTTCTATAATATTTTTTTACCTTTATCTATTACTTTCTATTTAGCTCTTCAATCATTGGGGTCCACTCTAGATATTGAGTCACTAAAGGATGATGTACATCCCACAAGTATAACAAAAAATATACGTATTTTTCATTATTAACTATCCAAAACAACCTTTTTGGATCATTTTCTCTCTTATTTCAAGTATTGATAAAATAGGGTAACCTCTGTTAGACAAATTATACCAAATAATAATTTTTTAGGTCTTATTCTCTACATAGTCATTGATTTTTATTTGGATTTCAAAAAATTACACTTTTAAAACCTCATTTTAATATAAATAATCGACATATATACCAATCTAATGGAAGTCATCTAGTATCTATACAATAGATATACATGGCATGTAGACAATACAAATCTTTTTAGTAATTCAATTAAGTATCAATGGTCATTTATTCTAGCTTTAAAGTTGCATTTACTAGTCTTTGATCACACTCTATGCTTGTAACACACCCATGCTATATCTCCTTATAACTTGGCATTCACCTCCTTAAATTATAAGAGGTTGAATTTATATAGATAACAAATGATTTTTATCATCTCTTATAAATATTTCACCTTTCAAAAAAAATATGAACCCATTAAAACATTTAATAATTTGCTTACCATTGTATAGGATTCAAAAAATTTAGAAATGACCCAGGTGTTGTAGGTGAGTTGGAGAGGAGAGGGCAATCCTCCAAGGGAGGTCCCAGGTTCAAATCTCCACCCTACCAAAAAGCTGAATTGGGTATCCAAAATCCAATTGATAATGTTGGTGCGGGCAGGGTCGGGTGTGACTCCTGGGTGACTTTGATGGTGTAGAACCCCCTGTTCTTGGTCTCTCAGACCAAGGCAGCCCCACAAAGGATTTTTCGCTAAAAAAAAAAAAAATAGAAATGAGATTTAATGTTTAAAATTCCATCATTTGGGGTCATACTCATAGCTATAACTAATAATGTAAAGGAAACCCTACCACCTTGTATACATAAAAGTCCCAATACATTTTCACATTAATAAATCCAAGTTTAGCACAAGGAAAGATGAAACTACAAAGTGGTCTAGGTTATTCTAAGTGAAAATTTTTATCTCGCTCATACCCCTATGTGAATGGTTCAAAGATGCTAAGAATTGACAAAATTACAAGTTCCTCCTTACCCACAAAATCAAAATCCCTTGCCTCACACAAAACTGGAGCAAGTAGCCAAAATGAAAAATAAACAGTTATTATTATCACTTCACAGTATGCAACTTCAATGTGCAAAAAGAAACAATGGTTTCACCATTAGAAAAAGCAAAAAAATAGTGGTTATCACCACTATCAAAATCCATTGGTCACCATAACAAAAATGAGCAACTCCCTTGAAAAATTCAAATTTAAAAGAAAATAAGAGAGTTTTGAACTTGAATCCTTGGAATTCTTAGCATTAGATAACCATAAGGTGATCCTCATTACATGTTGGGTGGCATCAAGCCCGCTTGGCAATGGTGGTATCCTTACGCATGATGATATGTTTGTCACATAAGCAACTTGATTTTGTATAGACCAATGTCTGAATGTGAATGATCTAGATTTTGGTAGCCTATATTACGTAGTGGTCTAATCCAACTAAGTACAAAACTCATGATAATGAGACTCGCAGGATGATCTCTAGTACAAATAGGTTGAATCAATCATGTTTGGCGCTAGGGCAACTCTATGTGTTATCATAGTAATGAAATCACATGCACACACATGGATATTGACTATCATGGTCATCTTAGCAGATTTATACCTTGTCAAAAGCATTGCATGGTTATTATACAACTTTTTATTAGGTAACTAGAGTGTTTGAGTCTCCTAAAAATTCCAAAAATATCATAAAATAGTATACTATTCGTTCCATTTCATATCATGTTGTCACATATTTGTTAGTGTGCATTTACACAAGACATTACATAGTGTCATGATCGCATTAGTAATGAGATAAATTTTGTACAGTATATGTTGCTAGCATATAATGCGTCAAATAGTCATCATAAATCCATCATACAAATTATATCAAATCATATATTTCATTATGCATTTATAAATTTCCATATCATCAAATTACAACATACTAAAAATACATGCATACATGTTAGAAATCCATCATAAAATTATAAAGGAAATGTAAGCATTACATATATCTCATAAAGTAGTAAAAGGAAACACATGATGATAACGGAAAAATCTATATATATATATATATATATATATATATATATATATATATATATATATATATATATATATATATATATATATATATACATATATGTATGTATATATGTATGTATGTATGAAATCCAAAACTACATCATAGTCTATAAGCTATCTATAGGCTACAATAAAATGGGTCCTCAGACCTCATAAGTCCTAAAATATCAAAAAGAGCCATCAGAGTTGTTGGGTGCTAGACACTAGTTAATTTTTTCCTAAACTTTATCACAACACTCACATTTAAATTGTCAACCTAGGAGCTCGTAGACTTTTGAAGTGCCACAATTGAGATTACTCACATTACCATTCTGGAGATGAATCTATTACTATCATTGGGGGGTTTTTGTAAAACAACAATTGATTCGTCCACACCAAGAAAACTCAAACATAAATAAAATGCATAAAAGTTAACACACCACACTGAAAGCAATTAACACACTTACGTAAAAAGAACACATATTTAAAATGGTTAAATTATTTTAAGGAATGAATATACTACTATGCAAAATTAAATCTATGAAATAAAATAACTAAGAAATAGGGGAGGAATACTGGCTTGGAGTGGGCCCGAGCTCTAGCAGATCCTGCCCAACAAATCATGAAAATAATATGTAGATGAAAGAATGCTCAAGCTTTATTAATAGTGTAGAAAGGATTACATGTGATAATATTCTAAAAGAATGCTTCTCCCTGCTATAGAGAAGTTCGTGTCTTTATATACCACACACAAAAATTCTTATTGTAGTTCTGTTACAACAGGCATACCGGTTACAGTCTAAACTGGGATAGTTTAGTTATCGTAGCCAGTGTGTGATGATCAGTATCTTCATCGTTTACTTGTAATCGGGTGATTTTTGTTTCATATGGTTTTGCTTTATGAATGGTTGTGTTCACCCATGCTAGCTAGGACAACTCGTGCATCATTCATTTCCCATAGATGACATGGAATGATGGTCAACAGGGTCATTCTCCAGCCATTTTTTCAACATGCGTAATCCTAGTGCTTGCTCGAGTAAGGTGCCTAAATCAGTAAGGTACCTTCCTTAGTGAGGCACCTGCCTCATTAAGTCATCTACTTGAGTAAGGAACCTACTTCAGTAAGGTGCCTAATTGAGTAAGGTGCATGCTTTAGTAAGGCACCTAATTCAGTAAGGTGCCTACTTCAGTAAGGTGCCTACTTCAGTAAGATGCCTACTTCAGTAAGGTGCCTACCTTCGTATGCCTTCATTTGATTGAACGGAACCATGCCACATCCATAGAAGACCTCGACTAAGAAAAAGATGACAAAATCTAAGAAATAACTATGCAAAACACAATTCATGCATGGATTAGATAATACACATAATTTCATTAAATAAATACATAATATTTCATAAAAATATACAACTCATGATATATTGTCGTACGAAAACCATTAGTACATATACAAAAATATGAGCATATCTGGTGCTCATCATCCACTCATGCCTAATATGTGCCATGCCCTCGTGGCACATAAAACCAGTAATCACCTCTTCTACATAGGCCATTGTTCTTCATTTCCTTTTCTTGCTAGTGGACTTAGCTTTCTCTCCTTCCTAAGGCTTCCATTTATATTGAGGGGCCCTAGTTTGTTGTGGGGCATCCTTGGGTTGTGCTATCCTCTAGCTACACTAACTTTCGGTTGTGCTGGGTTGGCCTTCATTCTGCACCAACTTCTTGTTACATTGGCTATGCCTTCCTATCGTGCTTGGCCAGAACCTGTGTTGGATGTGACTACCATAGTTATTGCTACATTCTGAAAGGTTACCTCTACTTCCTTCCACAGGTTAGTGTTTTGAGGGTGTAACTCTCCGAATGGAATGTTAGATTCATCCCTCATTCATACAACCATGCAGGCCTTGTACAACCAAATTTATTCGATGGTGAGACTAACATTTTATTCTGTTATTTCCATCGCCTTTTCATCTGGTCTATATACTCCCTATTTTTCTATCCATTTCTTCATCATAGAGGACTGATCCTACGATGAACCATAGATTTCACAAAATTTATCATTGTCGACAAGGTCCACACAGATGTCTGACCCTCTTTCTTCCTTTTTGGTAGCTTTTATAGCTACCTTTACCTCCTTGAAATCCTTATAGAGCTATTTGAATTTCTCTTTTAGCTTAGCGAAGGCCTGTAGGCCTTCTTCCCATTCCTCATCCGAATGGGGGTTCGATTTGGTAAACGTCACCTTAGCCTTTATTTTGGCCCTCTTTTACATAATTTGAGGCACCTTCCCTTTTCTCCTCTCTAGTATTGTGATGGCTTGCATGGGGATATATTCCTTTCCCATGAAGGTTGCCTCCTTATTAGAGGGTCTGAGGATCTGTCCTTTTGGTCGTAGGTTCCCTGGTTGCCCAACGCCTGATACTCTAGTTCTTTAGATAGAAACCCCTAAATTTGGGTGCCTAGTGCTCTGGAGAATCCTTATTGACCTCGGGTTTAGAATTATTCCCTTGGATCTTCCTTGAAGGCTCCTCATTGTCATCAATATTGAAAATAGGGATTTCTGTTCAAAAAATAGAATTCCCCTATTTCTTTGGAATTCCACTATCAGAGACACACGATCCATCTCCCACCTCTAATTATTCATTTTGGGCATCTAACCTGACTGTCCTAGATGATACTATTCTCTCTGGTGAGTTTGGAGAGTTCATGGGAATCTAAATTGCCCAATCAGTTTGGGTAGAGGCATCCTGCCTTTTGATCACCATGCCCTGCAACTACTAGTTCTCTGCCCTGAGCTATTGGATCAGTTGTTGAAATTGGGTAATTGTGGCATCCTACCTATAGATTTTTCTTGTATACATATCCTTATATTCTTATATTAGTTCCTGCATCATGGATTTCCCACTCTACTTAGTGCGGTCCTCTTCCATCGGTTCTTTGGACTGCTATGGTAGGCTTACCAAGGACTGCGGGTCTTGCAAGTTGTGAGTGACCAAATTTTGTAGGGTTTAGGCCATAAAGTTGAGCTTTGCATCATCCTCCTCTTCTTCACTCAAGAGGATTAGGAATTTTAGTCATCTTCAACCGTGTATACGCTCTTTTCATTGTACATAGGGTTCAGGGCTAGAAGATTTTGGCCTTTCCTCCATATAATTAGGTAGAGAGATCTACCCTTCCTTCACAACATTTGGTGAGAATAAAGGGTGTTCCTCTTTGGATATTCCCAAAATTTGACATCGTCCTATACCTCTGTTGTCACCTACTCTGATGCATCAAAAGGATACACCCTAACCTCTTAGGCCAAATCTCTTAATTTGGTCTCTTGCTTTGGTTCGACTGCCACTTTCTTTTGTGCACTAGAGTTTTTGGCCCTAGCTACCGACGAACTCGCCTTGTGCTCCCCTACATGGCATACCAGGGTTGTAATTAGCCCATGGTGAGATAGGGTAGAAAGTATCCCTCTCTCATATCATAATGCTTCATCATGTAGGGCATTTTATAGGTAGAACAAGATGTTAATTTCATGTCCATGCACCAGATGGCTCAAAAACTACATATGGTTTGCATTCAAGTGCGAATACTCCTTGGTATATGTGAAGTATTTTTCCAGCTTCTCAAAGAGATTATTTATGTGCATTAGAAGCCTCTTCTTTGGGAGCTCGTGTGGATCACATGGGATGCTACCTTGTTCGAGCAAGACTTTTGTGCACTTCTTTACCACACTGTCTTTATACATGCATTCTCTAGTAAGGGAAAGACCGGTGACATGAGCGATGTGCTCTAGGGTGACTGTAATTTATAGTCCACACATTCGAGTGACTCCTATATTCACAGAGGCATAAAAATCCTTTGTTGCCTCTACATCCTGGTATTGGATAACTAGGCAACAATAATTCATCCACCCAGCTACTTTGAACTGGTGTGCAACTTCCCCCCTAATCCCATTAGTGTCATTGGGCTCATTCTTTTTGAGCGCATGATTCTTTGATCATCCACCCATGGTGAATTCCCTATTGATTTCAATTGGTTTGATGCCCTGTATTCAGTAAGGCACCTTTTTATAAACTCGGGCACCTAACTCCAGAAATCATTTTTACATTGGGGTTGGTAGGTTACACCACCCAAATTAACTTTCAGCATGACGTATTAGGTATGGGGTGAATTCAATTCTTGCACCCACATTATTTTTAGAGAAGCATATCATATGAAAAATTATGTATATATCCAAACAAAATCATGTGCATACCTGATTGGTCATTTCATGCTACATGGAGTATGCCGAATTGGTGCTTGATATTATTTTTTCCATGAGCTAATTACGTTGCCTTGGGTACTGAATTTCTGGTTTTCTCGAGATCCTACACTAAAAATGCAGTGGCTCCTATTGATTCAGGTTGGGATACATATCTCCTTGACAGTTGGCCTTGGGACATGTAGAGATCCTCACCAATGATTTCAAAATATTTTCAAGCGCTTCAAAATTTCAATCACGTGATATGATGGTGTTGGTCTGAGTTGCTCCATGTAATGCCAAGTTGTGCATGTGTTTTGAATTGATCAAGGTGCTTGCTTGAGTAATGTGCTAGAGTAAGGCACCTACTTCAGTAAGGCACCTACTTCAATAAGGCACTTACTTCAGTAAGGTGCCTACTTGAGTAAGGTTCCTACTTTAGTAAGGCGCCTACTTCAGTATGGCACCACTTGACTATGAAGAACTCTCCAGGGTGGTGCCTCCTTGGCGAAGTAAGGTGTCGCTCCTCTAGAGTAAGATGCCAAAGTAAGGTACCTCCCTTGGAAATATTTATTTACCTTTTTTTTTGAATTTTTTTTAAGATAAAGTGCTTCGGTGTTGGTGCCTCCTTGTTAGAGCAAGGCACCGCTCCTTCAAAGTAAGGTTCCTCCCTCAGTAAGGAACCTACTTGAGTAAGGCACCTACTTCAGTAACGCATCTACTTGAGTAAGGTGCATACTTCAATAAGGTGCCTGTCTTAGTAAGGCACCACTTGACCATGAAGAATGCTCTGGGGTGGTGCCTCCTTGGTGGATCAAGGTGCCACTCATCTGGAGTAAGGCACCAGAGTAAGGTGTCTCTTCTCTGGAGTAAGGCATCGCAGTAACGTGCCTCTCTTTCGGAGTTGTTCATTCCTCCATAATTGAAAAATCAGTGGTTGACATGTCTACTAATGTGAGGTTGATCAAACCTCCTATAATTCTCCTCATACAACATCAATGTACGCTTAATCCAGGCATGGGAGTGCATAGGTTGTTCTTTGCGGGTAATTGACACCCACCCTGTGCCTAGGTCAGCACTATCCTCCTATTACATAGGTTCTTGGATTCTGAGTCGATCTAGACCATGTTCCTAGATATGCCAATTGTTCAAGCAATCAGGCCATTCCCCTATAGAAAGAAAATGAAAAAAAAAAAATGTACTTAAACACAATCCGTACCTGTTAGGCCATGGCTCTCAGGATACCTACAACTTGCATGTAGGTGTTGTCCCTATGAAAACACACTATAAGCTAAAGAAAAATAGGAAAATATACTAATTTCTTCTTGGTGGACACCTTTGCATCCACCAAATTGTTGAGAATTCTTGTGAATATTTACTTGGATGGGGTCTCCCCCATGCCTATTCTATATTTTACTAGTAAGCTTTCTGATCTATGATATGGGTGCAACCAGTGGCCATTGGCTATTAACATGGTATTATTGTCATCAATTGTCTTGACCCACCCAATACCATTTCTAATTATTTCCACCATATCATATGGTCCCATCCATATTTGCATAAGTTTTTCCTTCCATTCCTATAATCTGGAATCATACAATAGTACCCAGTATCCCTCTTTGAATTGCTTCGTTTTAATGTGGTGGTCATGCCATTGCTTCCTTTTCCTCTAAATGATTTATGTTCTCTATAGGGCATTCATTCAAAAATTTTCCAACTGGTTCAACTACCAAATTCATTCCTTCTATGATTTTTCCATGCTCAGGTCCAACTCTACCACCATTCTAGGTGTCCTAACTACAAATTCGATGGGCATCATTGCATGGTTCTTGTATACCAGTTGGAAGGGTATGAAGCCAGTTGTTGATTTCCATGTTGTATTATACACCCATACTACCTCTAGTAATCTAGCAGTCCAATCCTTCTTGTGCTACCACATAGTTTTTGTTTAGATGTTTTCTATCTCCCTATTGGTTACCTCCACTTGCCCATTCACTTGTGGATGGTAGGTGGTAGTTCTGTTGTGTTGTACCCTTTATTGTTCCATCATTTCCTTGATTAACCAAGAGGTGAATTGGGGTACTTGGTCCATTGTAACCTCCTTGGGCACTCCAAACCTTGTGAAAATATGGGTGAACAAAAATTTGGCTATCGTCCCCTCCTTAGAATATTTTATTGCCTAGACTTTCATCCATTTGGTGATGTAGTCTGTGCAGATTAGAATATACCTCCTTCCTATTGAAGGTGGGTTTATGGGTCCCATGGAATCCATGCCCCATTTATCGAAGGGATTAATGTGTATGTAAGGTTGAAGGGTAATTTTGTCCCTGTGGGTTGATCTACCCATTCTTTGGTATTCATCACACTTGATGGCGTATGTGGCTGCATTTTAAAACATAGTGGGCCAAAAATACCTAGTTTTTAATACCTTATACATAATCCTTCTTCCTAAGAAATGTCCTCCACATAGCTCATTGTGACAAGATTTAAGTATCTCTAGAAACTCATGCTTTGCTATGCATCTTATTATGATCTAGTCAACCCTTGTTTTGAATAGGAGGTCATTAATCCATTGAATGGAAGTGCTCTTCTTAATCACCCTCTATTTCTCCCTATACAAAATATTAGGGGATGTTATACTGGTAGCTAGATAATTGGTGATGTCTTCATACCATGGTGTCTGTTCACTAATGACAAACAAATGTTTATTCGAGAACTGGTCTTCTACCACTATATGATCTATTGGGATTAGTCTGGATAGAAATTCTATGACTACGTTATCCTTTTTGGGCTTGTCAACTATGGTGATGTCAAATTCCTACAATAGAAGAAGCCACATGATTATCCTTCCACTGATCGTTGGTTTACTCATTAGGTACCTGATGGCTGCATGGTCCATGTGAATGAACACTTTGTACCCAGTGATGTAGTGGTGGAATTTGTTTATGGCATGTAACACTATGAGAAATTTCTTCTCCATTACTGTATAATTGAGTTCAAACTCTTCTAAATTCTTACTGAAATAATAAATGACGTAAAATTCTTCGTCATCCTTCTGCTCGAGGACCGCTCCAATTGCATTATTAGAGGCATCACAATATATGTGAAATGGGACTGTCCAATTTGACCCTCATAAAATTGGGGTAGAAATAAGCTTCTCCTTTAGCATATAAAATGATTCCTTGCAGTCTTCTATCCATATGAATTCTATGTCCTTTGCCAGTAGGTTGTGTAGCAGTTTGAAAATTTTACTAAAATCGATGATGAATCGCCTGTAGTACCCAGTAGAGCCAAGAAAAATCCTCACTTCCCTTTGCATTTTTGGGCTGGGTAGGTCTTTAATTACCTCTATCTTCTTTTGATCCACTTTAATCCCTTCTACCGAGAGATGATGTCCCAACACTATGCCCTCATGCATCATCATAAAAAATTTCTCGTTGCTAAGAGATAATTTACTTTCTTTGCATATTTGGAGCACACATTCCAAGTTCATTGTAACTTTTTTGAATGTTTCCTCGTAAATGGTAAATTTTTCCATATATACCTCTACTACCTCCCCCATCATATCCAAATATATACTCAGCACCACCCTTTGGAAGGTGGCTGGTGCGTTGCACAACTCAAAGGGTAGCACTCTGTAGGCAAACATTCCCCATGGGTAGGTGAACATTGTCTTGTCCTGGTCCTCTTCCTCAATATAGATTTGGTTGTACCCATTGAATCCATCTAGAAAGGATAAGTATTTTCTCTCAAACAGTGTGTCCAAAACCTGATCGACGAAGTGAAGTAGGAAGTGATATTTCTTCGTTGCTTTATTCAACAATCTATAATCAACACAGATTCACCATTTTCCATTCTTCTTGGGGACCACCATAAGTGGTGACACCCACTCACTGTCGAAGATTGGGTAGATGAACCCTGTAGACAAGAGCTTCTATAGCTTGGCCTTGATAATTTCTTTCATGGCTAGGTTCATTCTTCTCTATGGCTGCCTGACTTGGGTTGCCTCCTCTTCGAGGTATATCCAATGTGTGTAGATTTCAGGGTTGATTCCCTTCATATCTAAATAATCCCAGGAAAGCACTCATTGGTGATTAATTAGGAGCTCTTTTAATTCTGCCAACTATGTGGGTATCAACTCACTATTGATATTCAATGTTCTTTTAGGACCAATGTCAATTTTCCATGTATGGTGGTCCTGAGCATCGACCAATGGTGACTGAAGAACTATGAGGGAGGATTATCCTTGAAATAATCATGTTACAATACCATCTTCATTGCCATCCTCCTCCAACTATATCACTGCCATCACTGGCTAGAGCATGGAAAATGAATCCTCATTCTTATCAGTCAGCGTGGGTTCACCCAATGTGTCCACGGACTGAGCAGAGGGAGTTATTGTCAATATCTTGATGTTTTTTCCATTTAAAATAATAATTAGTCCTTTGTAGTAGATGATATAGGCATTATCCGTAGCTAACCATGGCCTACCCAAGATGAGTAGGTAACCACCCAATCCCATTTTTATGGTAGCACTAGGAAGTCTATCAGGTATTCCCAAGCATCGACCATTATGATTATATCCTCAAGCATCCCCTTCGATATCGTGGTTGACCAGTCATCCAACTACAACACTGTTTTGATGGGTTTCAAGTTTTTAAGCTTCATCTTCTACATGGTCTCCTGTGACATCACGTTGATGGTTGCACCTAGGTCAACCAAGGTGTTTGCCAATGAATACTCTCCTATTTTCACCGTCAGTATCGGGCTACCTGGGTCTACATATTTGGGATTGTATGCATTCCCCATAATCAAGTCAACCATTTTTTCCATGATATTTATGGTTTGTTCCACCTTACATCCCGTTTTCCTTAGACACAACTCTTTTATTGCCTTACTATATATAGGCACATCCTAGATGGCTTGAAACAGTGGGATAGTGACTGTGAGATTCCTCAAGCTAGAGAGGATATCAAATTCTGGCTATGTCAACTTCCTCTATTCTTGCAACCATTTAGGAAATGGAGCCTCTATTTTCTCAACAACTTTTTCCTCCACATCTTCTATAAGAGAGGAATATCCTACATCTTCCTCCTCTTCTACTAGGGGAGGTGCCTCTACTCCTAGTTTCTTTCTTGTTCTGATATGAATATGATTACAAATAATATTATATATCAGATACATCTCTCCTTCTACTTGGTTTATTGGATGCTTTACCTTGTTGTTCGGGTTCACTGTCGGTTATGCTAGTAATTGTGCAGGTCTCATCGTAAGTAGGGCTGGTAAGCCTTTGTTGAGGTGGAATCTGTGTCATGTTTTGTGGAGGGAAGTTCTACGAAATGTGGTTCCTCCACTACCGCCCAAGGTACTGATATGGCATCCATGGTTTTTGATTGGGAAATGCAGCTCCTAGAGGTATGTTTATCCAAGGTGGCAATCCCAACATTCCCATATTAGGTGGTTGTGGCTGCCCTTGTGGCATATATGATCCTCCTACATAGGGAAACATTCTCGTAGGCATATTCCCCATAGGGGGTTGTTACCAATTTATTCGATTACCCAAGAAATAGGCTTCGGTTACATCAGCCTCCTCATTAGAATTGGGTAGATATGGGCATAGTCAGGTCTTGTGGTTCTATTGGAAAACTACACATACTTTTAAATTTTTCTTTGGGTATGCATTCCTAGAATGCTTCCCTTTGAATTTTAGAAAAAAATAGGTCAACACTATGATATTCTCTTGCTTCTTCTTCTCCAAAAAGAGTGTATCCAACTGTAGTGCTAGAGAGGATAGCATTTCACTCTTTAAATATTCCAACATGTTGCCTATATCCATATTTGTGACCAATTCAGTCGCTTTCATGGTCATGGGAGCCGTTTTGCCTCTCCTCCATGAGTAATTTTGACATAGTTTTTGGATATCTTCCATGGCATGCTGGTAAAAATCTCCTCCCAAAATCATATTCAGTGCTTCGAGTGACTCGTTGTTGAGCCCTCTCAAAAAACTACTTTTGAGAGACTTATCTCCTATCTTTGTGTGAGGATATCACTGTAGGTTGAAATTGAACCTCTCCTAGTACTCTTATAGAGACTTGTCCTCCTTCTATGTCATGTTGAGGACTTCTTCTATAGAATTGTGTGCTCTGCTGAAGTCCTGGTACTACTCTAGAAAGAGCTTCTTCATCTCTTCCCACGTAGTGATCTTCTTATTATCAAACCCAATAAATTATCATAGAGCTGAGTCATCTAATATCGATGGAAAGAGTTTTAGCCTCTGAGCATCTAACTTATAGTTGATAGACCTACATAGAACATCAAATTTAAACAAAAATGGGTCAGGATCTTCGGTTGGGTATCCTTTGAAGGTAGGAATATGGGCAGGGGATATGTTCTTCATTTTGGTTTCCCCTGTTACTTCCTCTATTGGGAAATTGAATCCATATGAGACTTCCTCAACCATTTTTTAAGGAAATGTGGTCTCTAATGTAGCTTATATGGCCTTACGGTCATTTAGATTTTTTTGAATTAGAACTTCTAATTCAACTGACATTACGATCTGATCCTCTATGGCTTTCCATAGCAGGGCTTCCTCTAAAGGTATTATTTTAAACAACGGGTTCAGGATTATTTATTCCTTCCCAGGTCGATGAGATGAGGAGGTAATTTGCATGAAGTGAAGATGCTTACTCCAGTGGACTACTGGTGACGACTCGAGAGAATCAAAATCTAGGTCGTCAACTGACTCAAATTTTTGTGATGGGCTCTATCTTGTAAAATGACTATCAGGTCCTCTTTTTCTTGGCGGACTCATACAAGATCAGGCATACGGTTTTAAGGGGTAATGTAACTAATCTACTAGTGATGTTTCCTTGACAATGGTGCCAAAATATTGGGTGCCAAATACTAGTTAATTTTGTCCTAAACATTTTCATAACACTCACATTTAAATTGTCAACCTAGGAGCTCGTAGAATTTTTAAGTGCCACAATTGAGATTACTCACATTACCATTATCGAGATGAATCCATTACTATCATTGGATGGTGTTTGTAAAACAACAGTTGATTTATCCACGCCAAGAAAAATCAAACATAAGTAAAATGCATAAAAGTAAACACACCACACTAAAAGCAATTAACACACTTACGTAAAAAGAACACAACTTTAAAATGATTAAATTAATCTAAGGAATGAATATACTACTATGTAGAATTAAATATATGAAAGAAAATAACTAAGAAATAGGGGAGGAATACTGGCTTGGAGTGGGCCCGAGGTCCAGCAGATCCCGCCCAACAAATCATAAAAATAATATGTAGATGAAAGAATGTTCAAGCTTTATTAACAGTGCAGAAAGGATTACATGCAATAATGTTCTAAAATATTGATTCCATCTGCTATAGAGAAGTTTGTGTGTTTATATACCACACACATGACTTCCTATTGTAGTTTTGTTATAACAAGCATCCCAGTTACAATCTAAACTGGGATAGTTTACTTATTGTAGCCGGTGTGTGATGATCAACATCGTCTTCATTTACTTGCAATCTAGTGATTTCCATTTCATATGGTTTTTCTTTGTGAATGGTTACATGTTCACCCATGCTAGATGGGATAACTTGTGCATTGACAGTTTCCCACAGATGATGTGGAACGATGGTCAATTGGGTCCTTCTCCAGTCGTTTGGTCAACACACGTAATCCTGGTGATTGCTTGAGTAAGGTGCCTAACTCGATAAGGTGCCTTCCTTTGTGAGGTGCCTACCTTAGTAAGACGCCTACTTGAGTAAGGTGCCTACTTCAATAAGGTGCCTACTTTAGTAAGGCATCTACTTCAGTAAGGTGCCTACTTTAGTAAGGCACCTACTTCAGTAAGGTGTCTAATTGAGTAAGGTGCCCACTTTAGTAAGGTGCCTACTTCAGTAAGGTGCCTACTTTAGTAAGGTGCCTACTTCAGTAAGGTACCTGCTTGAGTAAGGCACATACTTTAGTAAGGCACTTACCTTTGTATGCATTCTTCTAATTGAACATAACCGTGCCAGGTCCATGGAAGACCTCGACTGAGAAAAAGACAACAGAATTTAGGAAATAACTACGTAAAACACATTTCACACATGGATTAGATAATACACATGATTTCGTTAAATAAATACATAACATTTCATAAAAATATACAACTCATAATATATTGTCATACAAAAACTATTAGTACATATAAAAATATGAGCATATATGGTGCTCATCAAGAGTCTCGCAAACCATGGTTATGCAGGACTAGTGTTGTGAATCTCACCCCTACCCTTCGTAGGATTTCACTGCAAACTCCCAGATCTAATACCACCTACCTTATCTAACCTTCATGTAGAGCTAGGAGACCCCATTCATGCAGAAGAATATCTTGTACCACTCCTATGACTCTGGTGTGATCCACTCGTAGACCCACAGTCTGGTATATTCCCCCTAAGGTGCACTATCTCATCCTCTAACGCGTCAGTATAAGTTCACTCCTATCGATAATGAGTCTGGTAGATTACCACTAAGGCCTAAAGTTGTGTCACCTCCTCCCGTAGCATGGAAATATCGCCACTACTAGACCCCTCATGGATAGGGCTCTGTACTCCACCCTATGCATGTAGCATAGCTATCAATGTTTCCTACCTCTCCATCTCAGCCTAAAGCATCTCTCTCTCACTGACCTCTGATAATATCACCTCGTAGCTTAGTAATCATAGCAACTCAAGCTTCCAACTATACCTACATCCCATGATCCTCAAATTCAACCTCACCAAGGTCACCCTATAGACCCCCTAAGTCTAGGATCTCTATCCACTCATCTACTACATGGTGACGTACATGTCGCTCACCTATGTTTGCCTCGTCATCATTTTGAGAGTCATATTGACCCTCCTCCTTTGCCATAGTAGTTTTAACCCCTCCTAGTAGACCCTCTCATTTCCATTTTTGTGTCACCCACCATGAGTCATACTTCTCTATCATCCTAGCATCATCTACCTCAAATATGTCTACTATAGGATCTGACTCCTCTCCCAAGGCCTCCATTGTAGGCCAACTAAGAGTCCTCTAAGACCTGGAATGATGGTAGATCATCTGCTCATGAGGAAACCCATTGTATAGCCTAAACTATCATAGGTATCGAGCATAAGGGAAATACTCTTGCTTAGTCCCATGTTGCCCAACTAGGCATCTACCTCACCTCACCTGGTACAGTTGTGTCTTAGCCTCAGCCCATACTAGACAATCTCTATGAGATCTTAAAGTAATCTCCTATGCCCTCAGTCATGTAAAGGACTTTGCATAGTGCTCAACATCACCTACAAAGTGATGGCTATGACCTGTCTCCTGAGCCCTCTACCATAGTATCTCATATCCTATGTTCCTATTAGTAACTTTTGCTTGAGTCATCCATGGTAATCCCTACAGTCGATCCACTACAATAAGCTACCATTCCAAACTTGTAGTAGAAATTTGCACCCTAATATCTTCTACCCACAAGAGTAGATCTCATATAGTTCATCATATATTTGTACCAATAATGTAGGACCTCAAGCCATCGCTATAGGCTCCTCCTTAGTGCACTCCACAAGTATAAAAACCAACTCTATAAGGTTCTAGGGGAACCTAGATCCTGATGAGCCTGGTAGCAACATGTTAGAGATCAAATTCATTAGTAATAAATGTCTAACATCCAATACATCTACCACAAAATAGGACTCTACTAATATCCCTCTTTTGAGTAGGTCGCTCACTGCCTCCTCCCAGCGTCCCCTAAAGTACCTCTACAATACTACATCTCGTTGGTATCTATAAGTGGCTATGATAGGACACCCCTATATCTGAATGCACAATATCTGATAGAAATCCTCTAAAGTCACTATCATCTCCCCAGTAGGTAGGTGGAAGGTGTTGGTGCGAGGATCCCAAAGGTCTATCAAGACAATCAAATAAGTGTGGTCGCCCACCACGGGCTCCAATCAAGTCACACGCTTAAGGCCAATGAAATCAAGCCATTGCCAGTACTCCTCTATAAAAATATCCCTAGATACCTGAAAGAGATTCAAAAATTGATAGTGACTCTTCACCACCTAATAGAACTAACTAAGTGTTAAAAATATCCTAAAATGCATTAAAAAGGTCCAAAAATACCAATAAGGGGCCTTTTTTGCCCCATTTTGTGTTTTTCCCACCCAGGGACAGCCCCCAATTTGGTAGCCATCCCACCCAGGGATGACCACCAATGGCCATCCCACCCAAGGACAACCCCCAAAAATGGCTAAAATTGGGTCAATTTGACCCCTAAAATAGCCCTAAAAATGCAATAAAATAGCATAAAAATAAAAAATAAATGCATCTAAGATACAAATAAAAGTTTGTATTCCTAAATTTTACTATTATTATGGTTTCTTAACCATTATTTAGTGTATTTCATGGAAAAAACATAAAAAATTATGATTTCACATTAAATAAAGAGAAGGAGAAAATGTAGCTCGTACCCGTCTTACATCAGCTCTGCTGCTCAGAAAGCCCTATGGCTGGTTCATGGTTATGGTTATATGTTTTGACAGTTATCCTATTTGAAAAATCACACTCCTACTCCTCACCTCTCAAATTCCTAATCCAAACATGCACAAATGAGCTCATTTGCCTCATTTTGAGATTATATAGATGAAAAAATACCATGGTTGATCCTAGGTGGGAAATTTGGCTATTTGGCTGACCATACAACCTAGGGATATCCATTAATAGTGCAGCCATCTCACATAGGTATGGCCACCCAAAAACCGTACAAAAACAACTTTAAAAATAAAAAATAGGGCCAAAACCCACCAAAAACAAGTCCAAAATGGTTCAAATTAACAAGGGATCAAGATTAAATTAAAAGTGTTCATGGATTCTCTAAAAAATATTTATTCCACTCCTAAATAAGGCTATTATGGCTGGACCACTCCACGAGAATGAATTATTTAGGCCCTTGCTTCCATAAATTATCATTTAAAACGATCAAAATCCTAGCAGATTTGATAGGGTTTGTGATGGGAAAAATTGATGGTTATCCAATTAAGTCATATGTGTCAAGTGACTCATTTATTTAATAATTATTCATTCACTCATTGACTCATTTATTGAGGGGGTAGTCATAACAAATATTTCACAATAAAATTAACACTTAAACACTCAAAAGTGCAATTTCATACATTCAAAAGAATCATTGCCAAAGACAAATTTTCAAGCCCATGTTGGGGCAAAAAATCAGCATATACAAAAAAATAAAGGCTTGGCCTACTTGAAGCCTCAGGAACTCACACATGTAAAGGATTACAAGAAAACAAGACACCAATACCAAGTATACCCTAAACCCCTAAAACTATCTCTAAAGTGCGACTGAAAGGTATACCCAAAAATTAATCCTTTGACCATGTCAAAAGGAAGGATTCCAAGAATGTATTATCTTTCCATAGATGGAGGTATCCAAAGTTCATTAGGTCAATGAATAACCTTAGTAATTTAATGATTTAGTCATCTATTTTTGGCTCAGTGCTCTGTTGCACACAACACATCTCAAAAAGGGGTATTTGTAGACACTATAATCATGTAAATTAGATAAGACTGCTATGTGCTACTATTATCGACATCATATGGCCCCATTGGGCAACCCTCAAGGGTTATTTAGGGCTACAAAACACTTTTGTGAAGGTTTCCCCTAGTTTGGGGAAGTTTTGGGCCATGTATGCATGATCGTCCCACCCAGGGATGGTCACAGTTTATGACCATCCCACCCAGGGACGACCACAAGAAACCATCCATGGGTGGGACGACCATGAACCAGACCCTCCAAAATTCAAAGGGAAGGAAAAATGGTAATAAATTCCTGCTATTTCCCTTCCCAATCACTCAAAATTAATTTTGAGACTATCATAGACATCAAGACCTATAAATTGGAGGCCCCAAATGGGCATCCTCTTTCACCCTATATATGGCAAAGGAATGGACAAGTGGCAACACTTTCCTTGCATGCCAAAACTTACCCCTTTGCCCCCTATGCCCTATTTGGGCTATAAATTGAGGTGCTCTCACCCAATTTCAAAGGAGCATTGCTCACAAAGTGTTGCTCACATTTGTCCTCACATTTCCCCAAGTATTTTCCTTGAAATCCTCTTCATTCGAAGGCACTTTTAGGGGCATCCAAAAATATGCCAAATCCATTCCAAAACCTATCAAATTGGAGAGTAATTTGACCAAATTTTCTAACAAGACATTTAGGAGGGTTCTAAACTAGATCCCTTTGAAATTGGTGGTAAAAACCACCCAATTTTGTAACTGTCCATCTAGGGATGGATAACAGTCCTAGTTGTACATTCTAGGTATGATCATGAAATGGCTAAATATTTTTATGCAATTCCACAATATATCATTTATAAATAATTATGATAGACTTGCATTAAATTTTGGTCAATTTTTGAGTAGTTTTGATGGGTCAATTTAGGTTTTTGTGATTGTAGGCTTAGTTGTTCCTGCCAAGAATGACCACACTTTCTGATCATAATTGCACCTTAATTTATGATCAGATCTTCTCAAAATAATATTAATAACATCATAGTAAATTTAAAATTCATTTGGATTTGTTTTAATTTATCGCAAATAAGTTTTATATTCATAAATGTATACGTTCTATGGTTTTCCTAGATTTTATTACTAAACACATATGCTATTAACTATTTTCAATTTATTATGTGCAGGTGTAGGTATTATAGGCATGAGGTAGGAGCTAAGAGACATATTAGAAGAAGCCCAATATTATCTCTCAAGTTTGGGTTGCGAGAAGAACATTGAAACACGCCAATAAGATCTTGAAAAGATTCGATCCCTCGTAATTTGTAATTTAAAATGTATCAAAATGAGAAGCCCTTAAAGGAGATATATTGTAACCTTATTCATTTATCGATTTATAAATACGAGTAAAAACCCCCCTCTTTACTTCAAATAATCCCTCTTTTGCAATAGTTACATAGTTACATCTTTTGCACCTTTTCCCTTTGAATGCTTTCTTATAACTTTAACTGCATTTCAATACAATCATTCTAGGTGTGTCATTGTTTTCTCTTCTTCAAGTTGAACTATGGATTGATTTTAAATTACTCCATGAATATATCCAATGATAGGAATATGGGGAGGTGAATTATAAAGCAAATTAGGTGAAGGATGTCAAGATTAATCCATGTATATCACTTTTATTTTCCTCAATTAGCATAAAACTTTCTCCTTACAATAAAAATAAAAGTAGTATAGAGTGTATTCCTTTCACTTTAAGGTTTCAAAAATAGTACAATAAATAAAATATTATGGAGCATATCCAAGTAAATCTATGGTTTTTAGGATAACATAATAGATTAATGACTATAGAGGATCATCTATGCAGTTTAGAGTTTTTAGAGAAACATAAAGAAGAAAATGTTAATGAGGCTATTCATTGCACTTTCGATTCTTTAGGGAAACATACATATTTAGAATATAAGTTTCATTGTGAAAAATATGAATAAAAATAAAAATATAATAGATTAATTAATATGAGAATGTTGGCAGGAATGAAAGAAGGATATGAAGGTCATATAAACAAGAATAAAGAGGCAAATAAACTAAATAGGATAGTGATATATGAAGCAAAATAAAATTATCACAAGTGTTAACAAAAAGTGGCACTAAGCCCACTAATATAAATAAAAAGTGTTGACAATGAAAATGATATCATGGAATCATGAATAAAACCCCTAAAAAAAGAGGTATTAAGCAACTAATAGTTTAGTTTTTTATAAGATGGAAAAATAAGGGGTTTTGAAAGGCTCCCCAAACCTTATTGCAAGCAAGCTAAATCAACAAATAGAACAAAGCAAAAATAAAACTACAAAACAATCCAACTAAAAAAGAGAGTCAAGACCAAAGAGTTGTCCCAACACTTATAGACATAGAGCAGCCAAAAAACTTGTAGAAAGGGCTCAAAAACCCTAAAGCCCATAAAAAAGTAGAAGATATTCGATCCTCATAATTATAATTTTTAATTATATATTGATTCACTATCCAAGAGACTTCTTTAGCATAAGTAGAAGCCAACTCGATCGATCTAGTTAGAGAATCAAGAAGATCATTAGTAACTTTACCTACCTACTTAGGAATCTTTAGTGGGTCTCAGTTATTCCATGTAGATTTGACATTCTTAGTTGAATAAGGTAGAAGAAAACAATAGGACAAGGCATCCACACTTATTAGTATTATACACAATTTTCTACCTCCTAAGAGTGCAACTAGAGAACTTGTGAAGGGGCACCCAGAATCCAAAGACACCTTTACTAAGAGACACCTCATCCCAAGGTATCAAAACCCACAAAGATCATTCATGCTAGAGGAAGACCCTAAGACAAAATATAGAATAATGAGAATAACATAAGACCCGTTGGGTTTGACATCCTTGGGAAATGATAAGCACTTCAAAAAACAAGAGAAAATTAGGGTGGCATGAACAAGAGGTAATAGCCAACTTACAATAAGAGTTTGAAAGAACCACAAAAAAGGTAATTCAAAACATTTCTCCCAAGAGAATAAAGACTAGGTTTAAGTAACTTCAATACTTAAAGTAGAATCTCTTCTAGCCACTTGAATCAAATCCTAGGGAAAGAAACTCCTCCAAATGGCCAAGTTTTCTTAATGAATACCAATATTATCAAGAAAATTGGTAGCCCTATTCCCTTCCCTAAATATTTGTCTACACTGAACACTTTGAAGGAAGTTAATAATTCTTCTAGATCCATCCATCATGTTGCTAATATTCCATCTAGTGGGATTGGTTCCTTTTAGAGTGCTAATTATGTTTAAGGAATCCCCTCGATGATGACCTTCTTCAAACCGAAGGATTCAAGAATGGTCATACCTTGAAATTGGGACTTGGCCTCAATGAAATGGCTAGATTGGACACCAATATTCTCAACATAGGCCATGATGATTTCACCTTGACTATTTCTAATGATCCTACCAATTCTTTCCCTAAGATATCCTTTCAATACTTCATCAAAATTTAGTTTTACCCATACCATGGTTGGCAAGGCCCATTTAGTTTACAATTTTATTTGATTAGCCTGATTAGCTCCATGATCTATTCATCATCTTAGGAAGAACCCATAAAATTTCTAAAGAACTTAAGAGGAAATTAAGGACTACAAGAGAAAAGGAGTAGTTCAAGAAGAGGTGGTGTGTAGTTTCTTCATGCTGACCATGGAGGTAGCATCGGTTGGGGAGGATCAATCCTCTTTTTTTTTTTAATTTTCAACTATAAGGATTTTATCTTGAAGAACCATCCAAAAGAAAGAGTTAACCCTTGGTATTATATCTTTATTCTAAATTTTCTTACCAGGAAACCACACAAAGTTCTCCTTAGACCTCATAAAAAAATTACCTTTTTCCTATGCACGCCAGATTAGGGAGTCTTCATAGTTGAACTATTTTATAATTTGAATTCTCAATTTACGGAATATGAGGTTTCAACGATCTTCTTTCCCCCAAGCCACTTGAAAATTTTTAAGATCCTTCAATTTCATTTTGCCTCTCACTTCTTAGATATAATTAGCAACTATATTTCCCATATCTAAGCAAACCTAGGTCCCAAAAGGGTGAAGGAGGTATTATCCAACAATGGAGAGTCCTCAAGCCATGGATATTCCCAGAAACTAATATTTTTCCCATTACCAAGGCTCCATTTAATATATTTTTTAGAATATTTTTGGCTTTTGCTAAGATTTTCTAGAGGGCTAAGTCATAAGGTAGAAACTACTCAAATAAGAAGTTGTTTCCCTTAATTAATTAATGATCTTTTAGAATTTGTGACCACCCATTATTCTCATGCTTAATAAAGTTTTAACATTGTTTGCCTAGCAAAGCTTTGTTCATTTAAGATATTTTCCTCATTGCTAATCCTCCAACATCTTTTCTAGTGAACACTTGCTCATAAAAGACTAGATGAAATCTATTTTTCTTCTTGAAGCTAGACCACAAGAAGGATATTTGAAAGTGTTCTATTTTCTCCATAATTTTGGAAGGGTATCTAAAAAGGAAAAGAAAGTAGATCATAAGAATTTGAAGAGAGGGCTTGAATAATTGCAATTTTCTAGCCTAGTTGAGAAGAGATCCTTTCCATCCCACTGATTTTATTTGTATTCTTTCAAGGATAGGATTCCACACCACTTCCTTAAATCGACCCTTGAAAAGAGGTAAGCCTAAATAGGTGGATAGGAGGTCCGTAATAACACAATCAAGAATTTTGGCAATGGATCTTTATCTATCCAATAAGGTATTAAAAAAAAATATTTACTCTTCACAAATTTGATTAATTGACCCACAATCATCTTATAGAAAATAAGAATATCCTTGATTACTTTGGCTTGGGGTATGGAGGAGATAACCAAGAGGAGTGTATCATCAACAAACTGTTGATGTGAGATGGACTCTAAGGAGTTGGATGGTTTGATCCCTTCTATGCCTGTAGCAACTTTAATAGAACTCCCTAGGGACTCTATAAGGATAATTAAGAGAGGAAAAGAGGGGATCCCATTATTTTAAGCCTGTAGCACTATTGAAAAACCTAATCTTCCCCATTTATAGTAATAGAGAAGAAGGGGGTAGAGAAGCATTGCTCAATGAGAAAAATCCAACTACAATGGAACCCAAAATGGATCATAATATTTTAAAAAAAATACCAAGAAACTCTATCATAGGCCTTACTAACATCAAGCTTGAGGAACATACCTAATTTTCCACTCTTTTCAACATAATGTAACAGTTCATGAATTTTAATGACTCCATCATGGACCCCTCACACAAAACCACCTTGATTTGATTCAATAATAGAGGGGAGAATAACTTTCATTCTATTAGCCAGAATATTGGATAGAATTTTGTATATAGTATTACAGAGGTTGGCGGGTCTAAAATATTTGAGATATTTTTCTCCAACACTCTTTAGGATGAGGATAAAAAATGTAGAGTTAATATCCCTTGACATAAAATGAGAGAGTTGGACCTCAACAATAGCTTCAACCACATCCATTCCAATAACATATCAAAAAATTTAGAAACTATTATGAGAAACCATATGGATCTAGAGCTATCTCTCTTTCCATAGAGAAAACAATAGTTCTAATTTTCTCCTCTTGAAAGAAGCTAATTAGCCAAGAGTTCCTCTCATTTAAAATGAGCTTGGGGATGCTGGCCAATAATCCTGTTTTAGCCTACAGATGCCTTTTAGGACTAGTAACCAATAAATTCATCCTTAATATATCTATGATCAACCAAAATAAACCATCTTCCTTTATAATCTCTTTTATTTTGTTAACACTTTGTGTTTAAGAGATGTTATATGAAACAATTTTATGTTTTTGTCCCTATGTTTCAACTAGATTACTCTAGACCTATGCCTCCAAAATACCTCTTCTTTACCAAGCATATTATGGAACTCTACCAATATATTTTATTTCATTTCTCTAAGGTATTCCTGTCTTAAACTTGAATTCAAAAAGACCATAATCTTTTTAAATTGACTCTTCAAATCCTCTTTTTGTTGAAAATGGTGGAAAAAAATAATTTTATTCCACAATTTCAAATTATTTTTCACAAAGAGAAGATTTTTGGTAATTTAGGCTAAGAGTATACCAAAAAATATTTTAGCCCACCAATCACTAATGTTATCCTTTAAATAACTATGATGAAGCCAAATAGATTCAAACCTAAAGTGTCTGTTGACCCCTTTTATCTCAAGGAGGACTTCCAATACAAGGGGGTTATGATCTGACATAATATTGAGAAGCAATTTGAGGGAAGTGGTCCCCAATAGTCTTAACCCATCCTCAAAAATAAAAAAAATCTATCTAGCTTTATTTGAATATATTGACTACCATGTATACTCTTACTCCATATATATTTAATTCCTCTCAGTTCCAGATCCATCAACTAAAATTGTTAACAAAGTTGGGAAAATTATCCATACCTTTAGAGAACCCCTAAACACCCCATTTTTTTATCTAAGGTATAGAGAGGAGAGTTAAAGTCCCTTGATAGCATCCAATAATCATTTAGAAATGTACCTCTTATTTTACCCAAAAATGACCATAAGGCTTCTCTTTCAGAAACATAATTGGAAGTATAAATATTGGACAAAACCCATATCTTTTTAGATTGCTTGCAAGAAAATAAGATATTGATTATTCTATTAGAGGACAATATGAGAAATCCATAAAATTTTGAAGGATACTAGAGGTAGAACAAACCTCCAACAGTGCCTTGAGCATGACTTGCAGCACAATCTACCTCCTTCCAAATAGAGTTCTTAACTCTAAAAATATTATTTCCATCTAGTTTAGTTTATTGTAGAAATAAAATTTTAGAGGATAAATCCTTTCTCATGGAAGAGAGAAGTATTTGTTTTGAGTGGTCATTGAGGCCTCTCATGTTCCAAAAGAGTATTCTCATCTATAGTTATTGGGGATTAAATTTATTTCCCCCTCCTACATTGGAAGGCAATTAATATGTTGTTATAGTCCACAATTTATTTTAATACGAGAAATAAAATTAAGTAGTGAGGAATATAAGGATACTTTTAAGAAGTTTTGGAAGATGGATGATTGTTGAGCAGTTTATTCTATAGAAACTTCAAGTGGTATTGCAATAATTTGGGACAAATTCAAATGGGATGGGTAATTATTAGAAACAAAAAATGATTGTGTTGCTACATTATTTTGCAAGAAAGAGAAAAACATCAAATTTGGGGTTATAAATATATATTCTTCAACTATAGTTACTATTTGTAAAAGATGTTGGAAGGACCTTAGCATATTTTTGTCAAATACAATGATGATTCATTGCGATCTTAGATTCTTTGGGGTGAAGGGTGGTATTCTAGGATGGTCTAAATCAATGAAATATTTTGCTTTATTTGCCAATTCAAATGACCTTTGGGATGCTAGTCCCTCGAGCTGTCAATATACATGGTATAATAGATGAATTGGGTAAAATAATATAGTATAAAGATTGGATATATTATTGTTATCCAATAAATAGTTGTAAATAAAGTTAACAATCTCTTTAAATGTTTTATTGTGATCAAGATCAGATCACAAACCCGTTATTTTGACTTGTGATTTATCTAATAATATTCATCCCAATCCATTTTTCTTCTAGTATGTATGGCTCCAAGATCTTTATTTTCTAGATGGTTAAGTTATGGTGCGATGAATCAAAAGTTGAATAATCATGTATGTATAGGATTATTTAAAATTTGAAATATTAAAGGATAAAATGAAGATTTGGAATACCAAATATTTTGGTAACATTTTTAAATAAAAGAAAGAAATTGAATCCAAGATCAAAATTTACAAGATATAGTAGAAATTAATGGAATGGATTAGGATTCTTATGTGAAATAAAAACAATTACTTTATAATTATCATAATGCATTGAAAAAGGAGTAATATTGGTTCCAAAAATCTATAGAGAAATGACTCAACGAATGAGATAGAAATATATATAAAAAAATAATTTTATAGTAAAAAGGATTTTTTCTTTTTTTCACATCAAAAATATTTTAACTCCATATGGAAGCAAATATTGAGGAAGAAGAAGATATAAGGAAGGAAGCAATTAATTATTTCAAAAATATTTTATCATATGCAAGGCAAGATAAGAAGACACAAGAAAAACTTCTATAAAATATTCCCTCAATTATCATGCAGAGACAAAATAAAATCTTGATGAAGAAGATATCTATGGAGGTTCTCTATGAAGTAGTTTTATCTTTCCATATAGAAAGGTACATATTCTCAATGAATTTCTTAAAATTTTCTTTTAACCTTTTTGTTATTTATTGAAGAGTGATATGCTAGTTGCAACTGAATAGGCCCAAAAAAGGAAGGCTATAATAAGTGATATTAATGTTAATTTTATTACCTTGGTTGCCAAGAAAGGTGACACAAAATATTTTGATTATTTTTGTCCAATAAGCCTTTGTAAAAATTATTGCAAATAGGTTGAAGGGTATTTTAGGTCGTCTTATCTCAAAATAACAATGTGGCTTTGCTCATGGTAAATAAATTCTTGATGCAATTATAACTATTTCACAAGAGGCCATACATTCTCTTCATTCCATGAAGAAACCAAGTATGCTTTTGAAATTAGATATGAACAAAGCATATGATAGGGTTTCTTGGGATTCTTTACATGTTATTCTTAAAATGTTTGGCTTTAACTATAGTTTGTGTGAGTGGATTAAATGTTGTTATAGTGCTCTAATTTTTTTTTTATCAATGGTTCTCATGCTGGTTATGTAAAGTCATATTGTGGACTTCATGAAGGTGATCCACTTTCTCTTTATGTATTTATTATTTTTATGGAAGCATTAGGAAGATCCTTTTCAAAGGAAAAATCAAAGGTATTCAAGTTGCAAAAAATACTCATCTCTAATTTGTTGATGATAATTTTATTTTGGATCATCCCTTAGTTAGTGATGCCATGGATTTTAAATGAATACTATCATGCTATGAGAGAGCTGCTGTATAGTTGGTAAATACTACAAAATTCAACATTATTTTCATCAATAATATTTTAGGGTTTAAAATTTAAAAAAATCCATCAACCTACTTGGGCATTCCTTTGTTCAATAAAGTAAATAAAAATGAGAAACAATGAAATATTTCTTGGTAGGTTGGAAATGTAGGTTCTTAACCATGATAGAAAGGCTACAACTCATAAATACTACTTTTGATGAGGATTGATGTTTGTTCACTCACATGATCCCTCTTTTCTTCCTAGCTAGGTTTGCATAGTTTTATTTCTTACAAATAATTGTAATGTGAGTCCTCATATTCTCATGTACACTTCTTGTGCACTAGTTGGCAAGCTAGTTGGCACTTAGAAGGATTTGTTAGGATTAGTTAACTTAAGATAGACTTGCATATGTTTTAGTTAGCATATTATCCTCTATGTTAACTATATTTGTACGTGCATTATTTTATGCCACCACTTTAACCATTTTTTGGATTTAGTGGAAGTGGATATACATTTTGGTCACCTTTGTGCCTATATATTGTAAATTAAGGAATAAATAATGGAGTTGGATTTTCAACCTTTTCATTTGGTATCAGAGCCTAGTTCTTTTGCACTAGGGCTTGTGAGAGGAGGAGAAAAGGAAGAGAAGTATTGAGAGTAAGAGTGTATTTTGCATCTAGATCTCTTGAGGGTTAGACCTTATATTTAGAAGTCACTTAGGTTTTTGAGAATAATTCATTGAAGGAACTCTCTTCGATGTCAAACCCCTCGACCCAACTTTCTTCATATGCTTAGGAAGTATAGGAAGAGTTTACCCTATTTTATATCTTATAAAAATCCTTTGAAAGGATTGGATTTTAGTTACAGTGAGATGTTGATAAGAGCACCACGAGTACCTACCATTTTGGAGTCTTGAAGATTGAGGATCATCACCAACACCAAGTCGTGTGTCAACTAGTTCTGAATTGCCTTTCAAATGCTGGTGAAATTTTAGTTTGTGGAATTTCATGCAACCATTAAATTTTGCATGATAAAATCCTCTCGGCCAGCATGTGGTGAAATTAAGGTTGGTAGCTCGATATTTTCAACAAATAGGGTAAAAGTAGAATTAATTTAATTTTTCTATTATAAGGTTTTATTTGCATGTAATTTTTTAAATTTATTAATTTATTTTTAAATATCTTAATTAATTTAATTAATCAAATTGATTAATTAATTATTTTTTATTAATTAAGTTATTTTTAAATTAATAAACTATAAAAAATGAAACCTTATTTTAGACTTCATTATCTTAAATTTCAAGCATTTTTAAATACTTTCAAGTTTTTATTTCACCTCCAGAATTGTGAAGAAATTTTGTTAATTAGCTTTCCATTAGATTGACAACAATATTTTTTCTTGTAATTAGTTAGGATATTGCATTACCTTGTAACAAGTTACACAAAATTTACCTTGATTTAAGTGCATTTTTCTCTCTTCTCTTGGCTTATACCTAGTTCCAACTAGCTTCATATTTGGCTACCCAAATGGTAGAATTGGCACATGTTGTAAATATACTTGCTTATAAGGTAAATGAAACTATTTTGGAACAAGTTGTAAGTAGATTTACTAACAAGTTCAATGACATTAGAATTAAAAATGCTACTGATGTAAAAATCTACAACAACAATCCTTGATCGAAGGCTAGTTGTGAAATTCTGTTGTATGATGGATCAAGCAATCTAGATATCCTAAATAGCTAGATTCTAGATATGGAATCATTGTTTTCTTACACTAACACACAAGAAGATGATAAGGTCTTATTTGTAAAGCTTAAGCTTTTAGACTTAGCTATGGTTTTAGTTGAATGAAAATAAGGCCAAGATGTAATTACCACTTGGGTGAATCTTGTGAAATCACTTATACAGAATGTCTATCCCTCCAATTATAAAAAAGAGTTAGTTATTAAATGAATTTGTTTTCAAAAAGGAACTAACATGTTCGTGTAGCATTACATTTTTTAATGAATAGGTATCACATTCTTTTGGATGTGTATGATGGAATCACAACTTTGATTCTCAAATTTTATAGTGGGTTATTGGAGCACCTGTATCATGAAATTATGTATGTTCCTATGGAGACCTTGGGTCTTTCTTTCAACCATGCACAACTTGCAAAGGACAAGTTTTCGATGCAATCAAAGGGGTTTCATCCTCCTTATACTACAATTGTTGGAAGTTCATCAAAATTAAATGGATCTTATTTTCAAAAAAAATTCATCAAAGAAGACATCTTCTTATTTTTCTCCCTCTCCTCCTACTACTTCTTCTAAGTCTTCTCATTCTTCTACTTCAACTTCTGAAACATTTTGTAATTATTGTAAAAAATAATAGACATGAAAAGTCTAAATATTAATGAAGTGAATCTTGACTATAATATCTCAAGTGGAGGACAAAGTGCAATATCCCATTGAATCAGTAGGATAAAATAAATCATACACAAAATTAAGGGGTAAACATGATCAAGTTACCTTGATAAACCATAGTTCATCAGTGAGTTCTCATGATTCATTGTTCATCACTAGAGCACATTTAAATAATAACTTTAGAGGACAAGAAAAATATATTATATGGCCTATCAATGAGGGGAGTTATGCAAATTTTTAGTTTGATGATTGGTTGAAGTCTTATCAGGTTATCTCTATCTCAAAATGGAAACCATTGGCTTAAGCATACCTAGCATATAAATATCGAAAGGTTAAATACTATATTATTACGAACACCAACTCTAGATCATGAATTTCTTTTAGTAATATGGTTGAAGGAGAGGAACACAAACAAAGTTTAGATAAAATTCAAAATATGCTTCAAGCGTTTTATTTTCCCATTTCTACATGAAAGGATGAATTGGTTTAGAATTTATCAAAGGATGATAAATAGTTGATCAAGTTAGGATATGAGAATTTAGAAAAATCAAAATTCCTTCTCTCAAAGAGTTTTGTTGGAATAATATTTGGTGGTTAGAGGCTCTCTCTAAGGCATCAACATTCCTTTGATTAGTAGTTCAAAGTAAGATTCTTATATAAGGGAATCTACAAAGAAGAGGATATTATGGACATCTTAGATGTGCTTTGTATGAGAAGGATTTAGTAACATTAGACTAACACTTATTTATAGTCTATTTTCTCACACCATTTGGAATTATTTTTAAAAGAATATGAACTTATATTAGGTGGATCTATAAAAATTGAAGGAGTTGATGAAATGTTGGATTATTTATTTTAAAGCTAAAGCATTGTGTATTCTTTAAAGGATTGGCCTTGCCATTTTTTGTTGAAATTTATGGCTTGAAATAAATAATAGAATTTTTAAAAGTAAATCTCAAAATCATGCCCAAGTTTGAAACCATAGTATTTCCTCTCTTGTAGAATATCTACAAATATGGTGCTCATCGTGAGAAGCCTTAATTATAGAAAAATAGGTGCTAATAACTTGACTACATGATTTGAACATACATGTAAGAGTCATTATCTGTAATAATAAAATTGAAACAAAGGATCTACTTCGATCCATGGTAAAATGAAAATGACTAGCAATTGGGTTTATCAAAATTAATTTTTATGGTGCTTCTAAAGGAAAACTAAGAAAAGATGGTGGAGGTAGTGTTTTTAGAAATGGTGAAGACAAAATTCTTCTAATTTATTCAAAATAATATGAAACTTCAACTAATAACTACGCAAAGGGTAGAACACTTTTTATAGGGATTAAAATTATAGTAGAAAAAAAAAGAAAATATATTTCAATTGAGGAGGATTCACAAATTATAATCAATGCTATTAAAAAAAAATGGATGTGGAGATTAGATAAAACATAATATTACTGTTGATGTTCATCATCCATTACTAGAAGCAATCCCTTGGAAGTGTGAGCATATTTAGAGAGAAGGAAATCAGGTAGTAAATAAATTAAGGAATTGGATAAAAATTAATATTATTGTTGATGTTCATCATCCATTACTAGAAGCAATCTCTTAGAAGTGCGAGCATATTGAGAGAGAAGGAAATCAGGTAGTAAATAAATTAAGGAATTGTAGTGTTCATCTTCATCACGGTGAAATTTAAATTTTACAAGGTAACATGGCCAAGTGACATTTTATCTCTTAATCAAAATTATGTTAAGGATTTGATTGCTCATACATAGCACTTTGAGGAAGTTGAGGAATATAAATAAAATGGATAAATTGAAATTCAACTATGGTAGTGTTGAGGTGTATGGATATCTTGCATTATGTATGATAATGTTTTATAGGTAATTTTTGAACCTAAGAGGAACTGGAAGAGGAGGATTTTTTTTCCCTTGGTGTTTGTCCAACTCATTTTACCTTGTAATACAGACTCTATAAATATAATTTTTTTTAATTTAAAAATAAAAAAACAATAATAATATTTATATTCATTTCTCCAATGAATATCAATCAGAGCATATTTTACCAACATGATTGCAGTTTTTTACCTATTGCTATAGTAGGTAATTTAGTATCCATCTATATATTGAACTTTGAATATTCACATTTATTTAATTTTGTTTTTTTTTTAATTGCAAAACAGTTTATCTATGTGTGAGACAAAATATAGCGAGGAATGGCCGTTTGTTCAAATAAAAATCCTAGTCTGAGATATGCGGAAGGACAATATTGAAGATACATGCGTATATGGCGGCATGCACATACAATGCATGCAAACAGATTTGTTATGCTCATGATTGAATGCTATGCAAGTCAACAAAGCACGGAAGTTTTCAGTCCAGACGAAGAGAAAATGCTGGAGTGCAGAGATTACGGAAGTATTGGCTTTTTATAATGGGCGAAGATGTTAATTTTGCTGCAAACATTTGTTTTCGCTATAGTGGACTTGGCCTTCGATCGCGGAGTGATTGAGCCCAACGTGAACAATTTTTTCAACGTGGACGGCTCACGCGCCTACCCCGCCGACATAAGAACGAGATCGGACAAAAGCACATAGATAATAGATTTCACTCAGCTCTTTCATAACCTGAGTCCTGTGTAATTTATTCATGGACTATTAAAGATTACTTAAAGCTTAGAATCTATTAAAGATTTCATAATATATTAATTAAAGATTTCATAATATATTAAGTTGGAACGCGTTGAATTTTATTTAGAATCTATTTTTGGAATGAACAGCCACGCGCTTACTTAAAGCTTTCATTCATAGTGACGCTACGTAGTTTGAATTTTTGGAATGGAAAGCGACGCGCTTACTTAAAGCTTTCATTCATAGTCACGTAAACAACATGTTGAACAGTCCTCCTGAATTTATCGACGACGACATATTAGAGAAAAATAACGTGTTCAATGTTCAAACATTCCAGCTAAGATCTCATCAACCACAGATATGCACGACAAAGTAAGTTGACAAAATGAATATGAAGACTTTGACGTAGCTTATGTAAAGTGAAGCAAATTACATAAACCAAATGACACCATATTCAGCCACACCCGGAGAAGCCTTGTTTGCTTTAAACAAAATCTAAAAAGCATTAACTTTTTTCCTTCTTATTTGACGATGTGCATAAATCTCGATGTTGGCTTCTGAGTATTTCATTGAGTTGCCACTATGGTATATTAGTAGTCGACTTGGGGTTCAATGTAAGAAACTTCTTTCGATAAAGAAACATCCAAATTAAGATTAGGAAAAAGCTTCAAACTCCCTTTGTCTTAGTGTTTTAGCAAGCAATTTTCCACACATGAGGTGAAGTAAAAGAATTTATTTTAATAAGAGGTTCGTAGTCAATGACCTTCGTTTTGCTGATTCAGCGAAAGTGATTGACAATGAGTGGTTTACACTTGTCGACCTTGACTTCTACATCCGTCCAAATAGGGCAGGTATGCAATGGTTCCAATGGCCAACTTGCTGACTGGAAATTTTTAGTTATGCGTGGATTACACTCGTTTAACAATATATTATTATATTATAATAACGATGTGACTATGTGCATTTTGGTTGACGGTTTTAAATCCATAGCCGCACAAAAGCACCGCCTACACCAGGGAAATTAGTTTGTAAATAGTCGAGGGAGATATCATGAAAACAGCAACACACGAGGAAAGTAGAATTAGAGGGAAAAGGTCACATCCAATACATTAAAACATACACGGCATATAACAAGCAATGCTACAAAACTTAACTTTACTGTTTCTCAGTTGCATGCTTTTCTTTTAGTTTTAGCTTGTTTTTGCATATTTAATTTACTTTTTTTTCTAAAAAATATATTTAATCATAACATCAAATTCCTTTTCACAGTCTATTTTATAATTAATATAAATACTTGTTTTTATCGTTATGACACTTTTACGAATACTTCTTTTTATCGTTATGACACCTTTTAAATTGTTAGGGTACGATAATTTTTTTTAAAAAGAGGGGTAAAGATTTATTAGATCAAAGAAACTTTACAGTAGAGAACAAAAAACCATCACAAAATAGTCAACAAAAATTTCAACCAAACATATCCTCAACAAGTAAATTATGGAGATGTTGAAAACAGTCGAAAGGGAACCACCAAAAAATAGTCAACAAAAATTTCAACCAAACATATCCTCAGCAAGTAAATTATGAAGATGCTGAAAACAGTTGAAAGGGAGGTGATCCCAACCCTTAACAAACCAATTCCCCTGAAACTGAGAAGCCTATTTGGCCAAACAATCTGCAACCCTATTCCATTTCCTAGAAATGTGAACAAAAGAGATAAACTCCAAATTACAACAGATTTGAAGAATCTATCGAACAACCAAAGTCAACCTCCATCCAGTGAACATTATCAAGATGGTGAATACTTAACAAATTGATAATAATTTGTGACTCAGACTCACAGATTTTCCTCCGCCAACCCATAGCCAACCCTTGTTCCAAAGCACAATAGATAGAAAGAGCCTCCATATAATTATAAGAGTGTATCCCCTTATAACATGAAAAAATGAAACATGCATTCCTAGAACTATCTCTCCCAACTCATCTGATACCAGCATGCCCAAGATTACCCCAAGAAGATCCATCCGCATTGATCTTGAACACCCATGAAGGAGGAGAATGCCATCTACCATATCTTTGCATTTTTTGTCTAACAACTCTTTTTCCAAATGAAATAGGAGGACGAGGACCATTCTCCACAAATCCCAAACTCTGCATCATCAAAATATTTGACTGCATCAAAGGAAGACTAATCCAATGTTTGGAAGAGACAGTTTCCTGGATTATACCAATGATTCACTACCAGAGCTGAGGAACAATAAGCTTCTTATCATGAAAAATTCTTTGATTTCTTTCCAATCAAATTTACCACAGAATGCAAGAAGGGCCAATAGTCCAAGCAACCTGGAGAAATAAAGCCTTAGCAGGAGGTATCTCTAAACTCCTCCAAAACTCCAAAAGAGAAGAAGCATGGACACAAGGCTGCTTCCACACCACCCACCAAAGATGCCAAATATCTCATGCAAAAGAACATAAAAAATAAGATGACCTAAAGACTCTTCACTGTTCACAAATAAAAAATGGAAAGAAGGTCCCTCAAAACCTCTCTTTCGCAAATTATCCCAGGTAAGGCATCTATTGTGAGTAGCTAACCAAAGATAAAATTACATTTAGGCCAAGAGAACTTTGATGACACCTGCTTCCACTAGGGCACCTCATCATACCCAAAATGTTGCCAATCCAACTCCTTGTATCCCGAAGCCACCGAATAGATCCCTCTAGGATCCAAGCCCCAAGCCAAAACATCTTCATCATGTAAAGAAAAGCAGGCCCTAAAAGCCAAATTTTGAGCCAACTCCTCTCTTTCCTAAAAAGTACCCATTGCCAGCCAGTCTATAGGATCCTTCTAATGAATAACCTCAACCTGCCTAACTCTGTCAACAAATTTGTAGTCCATAACCCGATTCTAAACTTCATTCAAAAACACCTTACACAAATTTTGAAGATGAGGATACATGAAAAAACGATAGGGAACCCATCCCAAACATCTTACCAAAAGAGAGCTTTGGAACCCTTATGACATATCCAGAACAAACCTTTCTTAACAATATTTACCTCCTTCTTAAGAGTGTTCGAGATGAAAGAGCCCCTACCAGACAAACTGTATCTGGGAATCTCAGAGCCCTCAACCCCATTCAAATATTTATTGGAAAGAATATTTGCCCAAGCTTGGTATTGAGAAATACACCATCTCCAATAAAACCTAGCCTCCAAAGCATCTCTAGAAATAGAATACAAACGAAGACCCAAACCCCCTTCTTGCTTTAGTCTGCAAATAGTTTCCCACTTAACCAAACTCCACTTCGAAGACTCCAAATTACCAGCCCATAAAAATATTCTAGACAAAGAGTCCAACTCATGAATAAAGATAGCATGAGCAACCTAAATCATGCACATGTATATGCAAAGGGCATGTACCACAAACTTAAGGAGTAAAACTCTACCAGTATAGGAGAGCCATCTAACAGTCCAATGAAAAACATGAGCAATAAATTTGTTGAAAATGGAGTTCCAAATATCATGAGGCAAAGGACCCACAGAAAGAGGAATACCCAGATACTTCAAGGTAAGATCACCAATTTGAAATCTTAGAATATGTGTAATGTGAGCCTGCATAAACGAATTAGGGTGAGATACAATTTTTTTTCTTATAAATTTAACATTTTCTATCAAAAATATTAAATCGTTAAAAAAAATATTAAATTTATTTCTTATAATGGTTAGAAATAAATGATATATATTAAATGGATAATAGAGTTGTAGATGTGATACTTGAAAGGGATGATGTTAGAGATGATTACAATTATTCAAAAAAAAAAATTACATATTCGTTGCTTTTTATTTTATTATAATTATTTAACAAACTTTTTCTTAATATTGATAGGCATTTTCAATGGTATGATACATTGCTTGATAAATATATTAATTTATATTCATTTTATATATATATATATATATAGAAGAAAAACACTCTTATTTTTGTTGTTGAAAAGTAACTTTTATTTCTAAAAGAAAAATAATATATTAATCACAAGAAAAAAATGGGTGGAAAGAAAGGTGTATCAAGTCAAATTAAGAATCCATCGAAAGGAAAGAAGGAGTAAACTCTAGGTCATACAAAGAGAAACGTGAATTTAAAACATTATAAGTAGTTGCAACAAGGTGGTAAAACCTAAACCCTAAAAGGAGATAACACTAGTGGAGGGGGATGATCCTTGTCATCTAGGTTAGAAACTTTTCCTAGCTAGAATGTATATTAGTACGATGTTGCAATAGAGTGTCTTCAATAGAATTCACCAGAGCCTAACCAATGGAAGAGGGGAAATCCTGAGAGCTCCAACCCTATTCTTGACTAGATGTATCCCAACCTAGATCTTGAGTGGAATTATTCCACCCTAATCATTACAACTAAGGGGATAGGAATGGGGTAGAGGTCCAACCTCTAATTTAATCTAGAGAGTGGTGTTGATGCGATAGAATTTTTAGATTTATACTAGGTTGAGGACTATGAGAACATCAAACTTAAGGACCACGACCTCAATGTCACCCATTTGAGAGATATTGGACATGTGCCACTAAGTAAGGTGCACTTACCTAGTTATTAAGTAAAGTTTACAAGTGTTCAATGTCAAGTACCACCTTATTAGATTGGACCTAAATATGTAACATCACATTAGAGAAAATCATGTCTTTAACATAAGAAAAGAAGTTTGTGGAAGCAAACAAGTTAGTATAAAAAATATTGTTATAGTCCTTCTAAATGCTTGATCTTAAATACTATATATTTGGCCAATGCTTGTAGGTATTCCCATCCTATTTCCAAGAAGCACAATATACCAAGATAAACATCTAGGCCATAATTGTTAGAAGAAGTCATGAATCTAGGACTAGACTACTTGGGCTCTAGGAAAAAAATAGAATAAATGCTTGATATTTTCCTTATGTTGATAAAAGAGCCATCTAGGGTTTCTCAGCCCAAAATGAACCAATTGATCCCCAACAAGCAATACCTAGAAGAGTAAAAACCAAGATAAGTGAGTCAACTTGGACTGTAAAACTACATCCTAATTAAATAAAAAATTGTAATGTCAATCCTTGTTCATGGATTGGAGGTGCGAATGAGCATCGAGCATGGGTATCATGGGAAAATGATGGGAAAACCAATAATACCTATTTTTGGTATATAATTTTTGAAAGAAGAAATAGATTCCACTTCCAATATTTCCACTAAGGGTGTGTTTTTCTAATCCTAATTTTGTGAAGCATATCATACAAGATTACCTCTTGAACTATGTGAAAGGTCTCCTTGTCCTTATTTTTGTTATTGAGCTAGGATTTAGCTTTAGTCCAAGAAAGCTATTTTATGATCTAATTAGACAAAAAGTTAGAAATTGTTGGACATTTTGAGTCCCTAAGCTAAAAGTTGTCATTGATGTCAAAAGGACCTATGTAAGTAAGCACTATGATTTTGCTCCACAAAGAGCTTCATGAGAAGCAAAGGTTTTGATCAAAGGTTCTAGAAGGGATGCATGGCATTTGGTTCCAAAAGGAGCTTCAAGGGAAGCTTAGCAAAAGGTTTTGAAAACCAAGGAAGGCAAGGAAAGTTTTATTTAAAACCAATGGATGGCAGATTTGAAATGGGTTTTTCTTAAAACCCAAGTTGGCTTTTCGTTTCATCGAAAAAGGTGCCCCGGTGATGGAGAAATTTAATTTTAAAGGTTTAGTTTAAATTTTAATTTTAAAATTAAATAAAAGGTTTTTCCCTCCTTTCTTATTGGCGTCGTCGACGTCATGAGGGCAATGTTAAAAGGGCCGACGTATTCGCATTGAAGGATGGCTTATATAAATAAGCCAAAGGTTTTCCATTTAATAAACCTAAGTAGTGTCGCATGATTTTCGAAAACCCAAAGTATTTCTGCATCCGAATATTGCGTAGTGAATTTCGTGGAGTGTGACGTGGGCAGTCAAGTCGTGGACGGTCAAAGTTTTGGTGCCTTGTGAGGAAAGCACACGTAGTTTAAGGAAGAGAGTGCCCAAGGCACTCACGTGGGTAGTGTTAGCTCACGCGGCTTAGCTACCGCTTGGCAGCACGGTGGGCAGAGGTTCGAAATGCCAAGGCCCTTCGAGGGCTCCTTTGAGGTATGCGCTCCGACTCCGATATTTGTGGGGGTCAATAGTTTAATTAAAATATTTGCTTGCTAAGGTTTGATTATGATTTTTGTGGGAGATATAAGGTTGAGCAAGCTTTAATATTTTAATAAGGTTTGATATTTGATTAATGTGAGATATTGCCTAAGAAAGCTTTGTGATTATTTTTTAGTGCAAAAGTGTTGAAAGGAAGGATATAAAATATTTGATTTATTTTATGGTATAAGTGGTTTTTGGAGTAAGGAAGATAAGTGTTGATTTTTTTATTTTATAATATTTTGATTTATTTTATTTTATGGTAAGTGGTTTTAGGAGTGATAAGGAAGTTGTGCATTAATTCTTAAGAAGGTTTTCTAATTAAAAGCCTTGGTAAATATTATTGTGAAGTGGAGTAATGTTGATTATTTTATGATCTTCTAACCCTTGTGAAGATTGGAAAAAGAATATTGTGATTGTGGCAGATTTCCAAAGAGGCTTCTTCATCTTCATAAAAGGTATGGGCACATTCTCCTATTGATTGATTATGGTGGTTGATTTCTGAAAATATCTTTGGAGTGAAAAGGATTGATTGTGGTTTCCTTTTCGAAAGTGATTGGTTTAATGCTTCAAGGTTTTCTGGATTGAGAGTTGTGATTAAACCTTGTTTTATAAGCATTGTTGTTGGAGCCCATTGGTTGTGCAAAGAACTTGAACTTGAGTTAGAAGAGAACATGAGTATCATTGTTATGTGAGATTTGTTGTTGAGCATTGTTGGAAATATTTTGAGTTGGTTGATACATGCTTGGACTAGGGTTTGTGAGAAAGGGTTGTTCATTGAGGTGATTGGTTGAGTTGAGTTGATTGAGCCTAGTCAAGTGGATGCATGTGGTTGTTCAAGTTCCATAAAACAAACTATTCTATATTCTGGATTTGAGTTGAGATTGAGATTTGAGAATAGAACATATTGAGTCTCTAACAATTCTCTTTATGATTCTATGAGATTGGACAAGTTCTGTGTGAGCTTGTTAAGCATTTGAGACAAGTCTTTGAGAAGGCTTGTGGATAAAGTCCTAGAGAGGACTTATTGAGCAGATTTGGACAAGTTCTATGTGGACTTGTTGAGCAAATTTGAGCAGGTTCTATGTGGACCTGTTGAGCAAATTTGAGCAGGTTCTATGTGGACCTATTGAGCAGATTTGGATAAGTTTTGAGTGAGCTTGTTGAGAAGATTTGAGAAGGTTCTAAGTGAACCTATTGATAGAGCTTTGGAGGTGATAGAGTATAGAGGATAGAGTCTCGATGGATAGAGATCCAATAGCCAGGACAATTGAAGATAGATCTGAGTGAGGAGTCTTCAAGTGGAGAGAGATCCACCAATCAATGCAATAGAGAGACAGAGTCTTCTAGAAGATCACTAGCCAGAGCAGAAGGGGAAAGAGTTCTCCTATGGAAGAGATCCATAAACTTGAGATTAGGGGATCAACATCTCCTTTGGACAGAGGTCCATAAACATTGTACTTGGGAAGGATTCCCAAAATATTATTTGAGAAATATTTAGAAGAAATATTTTTCTGTGGAGGTAGCCCACATTGGGTGAACCATGTTAAAAATGATGTCTCTCATGTGTGTGATGCTTTGTGTGATGTTCACTATTTTATTAATGTTGATGCTACTATTTGGGGAAAAGTTTTATGTTATACTGTTCACCCCCCTCTCAATATAAGCACATGTTCTTCAATTGGTATCAGAGTGGGTCTCTCCATGAAGAGTCTAACAACTTGGAAGAGGATCCTTCGATAGCACACATGACTTCAGAAAGTGAAGAAGAGAGTAGGTTTGATATAAAAGAAGAATTCTTTGCTGCTCTTAGAAAATTGGAAAGACTTAGAGAGAAAAATTCAAACTTGAAAGAACAAATTCAGGAAGATGAAGAGGCAAGAGTGGAACTTATACAGAACCTTACAGAATTCAAGATTAAGGTAGAAGAAGGAAAGAATATTGAGCAAGATATGTCAGATCTATTGAGAGCCAAGGAAATAGAATGTGGAATATTGGAAGCAAAAATTGTTCTCCTAAGGAACAAACTGGAAGGGATCAAGATACTACAAAATACAGAATATGTGAAACAAAAGGAGGAATCAAGCTTCCAAAAGGCAGAAACTTCAAACAAATAAAAGCAAGAAAAGGACATCAGAAAGGAGGAAAGCAAAGAGGAACCCTGGATAAGAGTTAATTACAAGAAGAGGATGACTTCTTCACAATATCCAAGACCTCCAAACAGGTTACATAACTTCTTTCATGGTCATTGTTTTTCTTGCAATAAATATGGTCATATAGTTGCACATTGTATTCATCATGCAAGATACAATAGAAATTTCAATTCCTTTGCACCTCTCATGGATGATGATGTTATATGTTACAAATGCAATAATTTTGGGCACAAGGCTAGGTGGTGTAAAATGATATTTCCTGAGTCTAGAAAAACAATTCCAACAACTAGGAAGGATGAAAGAAAGAATGTCAGGGCCAGATCTATGTTAGTCCAAACAGCCCTGCATGCTCAAAATAAAGAAGAACAATGGTATCTGGATAGTGGTTGCTCTAGTCACATGATAGGAGACAAAGACAAATTCATTGTTCTAAAGGAAACAAATAGAGGATCAGTAAGTTTTGGTGATAATGGATCAACTAGGATTGTTGGGAGAGGCACTCTAAGTCTAGACAATGGAAAAACAAAAATAGAGAATGTTTTGTATGTCAAAGGGTTAAAACACAATCTACTGAGTATAAGTCAACTTTGCGATCAAGGATATATGGTTACCTTCCATCCAGATAGATGTGAGATAAGGAAAATAGAAATAGGAAGAATCATTGCAAATGCAAGAAGAACCCCAAACAACTTGTACATGCTCAATGAGATCAAAGGGGAAAAGTGTTTTCTATCACAAGAAGATGAGAGTTGGTTGTGGCATAGAATATTGGGTCATTTGAATTTTGACAACATAGTCAGCATAAGCAATAAATAGGCAGTCAGAGATTTACCCAAGATAAGAAGACCTCAAAACACAATTTGTGCACCTTGCCAACATGGAAAGCAAACTAGGACAACTTACAAACCAAAAGGTTATATGTCATCTGAGCCCTTGAGTTTAATACATACTGATTTGTGTGGTCCTACCAGAACACAAAGTATTCAGGGTGAGAGTTACTTCATGTTGTTTGTAGATGATTATTCCAGAATGGTTTGGGTAACTTTCCTAAAAGAAAAGTCAGAAGCCTTCAAAAAATTTAAAGCATTCAAGAAGTTGGTTGAAAATGAAATAGGAAAAAGGATTAAGTGTCTACGATCTGATAGAGGAGGAGAGTTTACTTCAGATGAGTTTGTAGAATTTTGTGAACAACATGGAATCAAGAGAGAATACTCAACAACAAGAACTCCCCAACAAAATGGAGTAGTTGAAAGGAAAAACAGGACTGTTGAAAACATGGCTAGAGCTATGTTAAATGAATCTAAATTGTCAGATGGTTTTTGGAAAGAAGTAGTATCTACAGCTGTGTACATAATTACTAGGGCTCAATTAAGGGTAAATCATCACAAGACTCCTTATGAGCTTTGGAAGGGAAGACCTGCTACTGTAAAACATTTCAAGATTTTTGGAAGCAAATGTTACATAAGATGGGAAGATCAGAATTTAGGCAAATTTGATCCAAGATGTGATGAGGGAATATTTCTTGGTTATTCCACAAAAATCAAGGCTTACAGATGTTACAACAAAAGAACACGCACTATGGTGGAAAGTATGAATGTAACAGTTGATGAGAAGATAGATTCTAGAGAGCCAATTCAGCAAACGGTATACCAAGAAGATGGATGTTGTCAAGAAGAATTTTGTGAGGAATCAGATAATGATGAAGAAGAAACACAAAGGCTTCTTCCTAAGACTCCTTCTAGGTATGTACAGAAACATCACCCAAAATATCAGATCATTGGGAATCCAGATGAAAGACAGACAAGGAGAAGAATAATAAAACCATCTCAACAAGCTAATTTTTCTTTGCTATCTAAGATTGAACCAAAATATTTCTCTCAGGCTAGTGAAGATGAATTTTGGGTTAAAGCAATGAATGAAGAATTAGATCAGATTGAGAAGAGCAAAACTTGGGAACTTGTTCCACGACCAAAGGATAAAAATGTGATTGGCACAAAATGGGTCTTCAGAAATAAGTTGAATGAAGATGGACAAGTTGTCAGAAATAAAGCAAGGTTAGTATGCAAAGGTTATGCACAAGTAGAAGGAATTGATTTTGATGAAACCTTTGCTCCAGTTGCACGACTTGAAGCTATAAGGATGTTTTTAGCTTTTGCAAGTTTCAAGAACTTCAAGGTATATCAAATGGATGTTAAGTCAACTTTTCTAAATGGGATTCTAGAAGAAGAGGTCTACATTGAACAGCCAGAGGGATTCATACTGGAAGATACACCAGATCAGGTATGCAGATTAAAAAAGGCATTGTATGGTTTAAAGCAGGCTCCCAGAGCATGGTACTCAAGATTGGATAAGTATCTACAAGAACAGGGATTCAGGAAAGGAATAGCAGATAGTAATTTGTATATCAGAAATAAAGGAAATGATCTTCTAATAGTGGTTGTTTATGTTGATGACATAATTTTTGGGGGAAACAATGACAAGATGTGCAAAGAGTTTGCTAAGAATATGCAGAGTGAATTTGAGATGTCAATGCTTGGTGAATTATCCTTCTTTCTTGGTCTTCAGATTTCACAATCAGGGAAGGGAGTGTTTCTATCTCAAGCCAAGTACATCAAGGAGATGTTAAAGAAATTCAGATTAGAATATTGCAAACCAGTAAGTACTCCTATGGTCACAGGGTGCAAGTTGAGTAAGGATGATGAATCTCTAGAGGCAGATCAGAGACTATACAGATCCATGATTGGTAGCTTATTATATGTCATAACTACAAGACCAGACATAGTACAATCAGTGGGATTAGTGGCAAGATTTCAAGCAGCACCTAAGGAAACACATGTGGCAGCAGTAAAAAGAATTTTTAGGTATCTAAAAGGGACTATGGATTTTGGACTTTGGTATCCCAAAAGTGATAGTTTCACACTCACAACATATACAGATGCAGATTGGGCCGACAACATTGATGATAGAAAAAGCACAAGTGGAGGAGCTTTCTTTCTTGGAGAAAGTCTAGTCTCCTGGTTAAGCAAGAAGCAGGTTTCAGTATCACTATCTACAATAGAGGCAGAATATATTGCAGTAGTAGCCAGTTGTACATAGGTGTTATGGATGAAGAGAACTTTAGAAGACTTCAAGATAAAGCATGATCAGCCCATTCCTATACTATGTGATAATACCAGTGCCATATGTATCTCAAAAAATATGGTAATGCACTCCAGGATGAAGCACATTCCAATTAAGTATCATTTTCTAAGAGAACAAGTGTCAGATAAACAGGTCAGATTGGAGTATGTCACTACAAAGGAACAGATAGCAGATATTTTCACTAAGCCACTCTCAAAGGAGACTTTTGAGTATCTTCGAGGAAAATTGGGAGTGAGACTCCCACCCCAGAATTAACCACCTCATGTGGAGGTGGGGGAGGGGCTAAGCTAAGAGGCTCATTCTTAGCCCCGAGCCCCAAAGGTGACCCTTTGCCATTGATGTCAAAGGGGGAGAGATTTGTGTATTGGGGAGAGATTTGATATGAGGATTTGATATTTGAGAGAGCATTGAGCCAGGGGGAGCAAAGTCCCAAGGGGAGCAGAAAAGAAGGTCAGGTTTCAGTAAAATGAATATGGGTTGCCATCAATGACAAAGGGGGAGATTGTTGGACATTTTGAGTCCCTAAGCTAAAAGTTGTCATTGATGTCAAAAGGACCTATGTAAGTAAGCACTATGATTTTTCTCCACAAAGAGCTTCATGAGAAGCAAAGGTTTTGATCAAAGGTTCTAGAAGGGATGCATGGCATTTGGTTCCAAAAGGAGCTTCAAGGGAAGCTTAGTGAAAGGTTTTTTATTTAAAACCAATGGATGGCAGATTTGAAATGGGTTTTTCTTAAAACCCAAGTTGGCTTTTTGTTTCATCGAAAAAGGTGCCCCGATGATGGAGAAATTTAATTTTAAAGGTTTAGTTTAAATTTTAATTTATTTAAAATTTAAATTTTAATTTTAAAATTAAATAAAAGGTTTTTCCCTCCTTTCTTATTGGCGTCATCGACGTCATGAGGGCAATGTTAAAAGGGCCGACGTATTCACATTGAAGGATGGATTATATAAATAAGCCAAAGGTTTTCCATTTAATAAACCTAAGTAGTGTCGCATGATTTTCGAAAACCCAAAGTATTTATGCATCCGAATATTGCACAATAAATTTCGTGGAGTGTGACATGGGCAGTCAAGTCATGGATGGTCAAAGTTTTGGTGCCTTGTGAGGAAAGTGCACACAATTTAAGGAAGAGAGTGCCCAAGGCACTCACATGGGCAGTCTTAGCTCACGCGGCTTAGCTACCGCTTGGCAGCACGGTGGGCAGAGGTTCGAAATGCCAAAGCCCTTCGAGGGCTCCTTTGAGGTATGCACTCTAACTTCGATATTTGTAAGGGTAAATATTTTAATTAAAATATTTTCTTGCTAAGGTTTGATTATATTTTTATGGGAGATATAAGGTTGAGCAAGCTTTAATATTTTAATAAGGTTTAATATTTGATTAATGTGAGATATTGCCTAAGAAAGCTTTGTGATTATTTTTGAGTGCAAAAGTGTTGAAAGGAAGGATATAAAATATTTGATTTATTTTATGGTATAAGTGTACTTTTTGGAGGAAAAGTTATGAAATTTTTTTTTTTTTTTTATTTTTTGGTAAAGTGGTTTTAGGAGTGATAAGGAAGTTGTGCATTAATTCTTAAGAAGGTTTTCTAATTAAAAGCCTTGGTGAATATTATTGTGAAGTGGAGTAATGTTGATTATTTTGTGATCTTCTAACCCTTGTGAAGATTGGAAAAAGAATATTGTGATTGTGGCAGATTTCCAAAGAGGCTTCTTCATATTCATAAAAGGTATGGGCACATTCTCCTATTGATTGATTATGGTGGTTGATTTATAAAAATATCTTTGGAGTGAAAAGGATTGATTGTGGTTTCCTTTTCGAAAGTGATTGGTTTAATGCTTCAAGGTTTTCTGGATTGAGAGTTGTGATTAAACCTTGTTTTATAAGCATTGTTGTTGGAGCCCATTGGTTGTGCAAAGAACTTGAACTTGAGTTAGAAGAGAACATGAGTATCATTGTTATGTGAGATTTGTTGTTGAGCATTGTTGGAAATATTTTGAGTTGGTTGATACATGCTTGGACTAGGGTTTGTGAGAAAGGGTTGTTCATTGAGGTGATTGGTTGAGTTGAGTTGATTGAGCCTAGTCAAGTGGATGCATGTGGTTGTTCAAGTTCCATAAAACAAACTATTCTATATTCTAGATTTGAGTTGAGATTGAGATTTGAGAATAGAACATATTGAGTCTCTAACAATTCTCTTTATGATTCTATGAGATTGGACAAGTTCTATGTGAGCTTGTTAAGCAGATTTGAGACAAGTCTTTGAGAAGGCTTGTGGACTGATTTTGAAGCTAGGGATTATAGAGTTCTGTGGACTTATTGAGCAGATTTGAGGTTCTTGTGGACCTATTGAGCAGATTTGAGCAGGTTCTATGTGGACCTATTGAGCAGATTTGGATAAGTTCTAAGTGAGCTTGTTGAGCAAATTTGAGAAGGTTTTGAGTGAACCTATTGATAGAGCTTTGGAGGTGATAGAGTACAGAGGATAGAGTCTCAGTGGATAGAGATCCAACAACCAGGACAATTGAAGACAGATCTGAGTGAGGAGTCTTCAAGTGGAGAGAGATCCACCAGTCAATGCAGCAGAGAGACAGAGTCTTCTAGAAGATCACTAGCCAGAGTAGAAGGGGAAAGAGTTCTCCTATGGAAGAGATCCACGAACTTGAGATTAGGGGATCAACATCTCCTTTGGATAGAGGTCCATAAACATTGTACTTGGGAAGGATTCCCAAAATATTATTTGAGAAATATTTAGAAGAAATATTTTTCTATGGAGGTAGCCCACATTGGGTGAACCACGTTAAAAATGATGTCTCTCATGTGTGTGATGCTTTGTGTGATGTTCACTATTTTATTAATGTTGATGCTACTATTTGGGGAAAATTTTTATGTTATACTGTTCACCCCCCTCTCAGTATAAGCACATGTTCTTCATAAATATCCTTTACCCCTCTACAAAAATGTACAACACCTTGGCCTAGGGAAGTTTGACTTAAAGCTAGTCTTAATGCATAATAAAAGGGGAGCCACCAAATGTAGTGAATATTCACATATAACCTAGCATGCAATCCATTTCCACTCCATTATAGTCATGGTTTGATAGTTTTGTTGGTCTTCTAGATAATTTTAATAATAAAGATACCATGAATCTGAATAGGTACTTTTATGACCAAAAGTGAGGGTAACCCAAGCCATTTCTAGGCTTTTCCCCCATACAATTTTCTAGAGTAACCCATTATAACCCAAGATGTGTAATTCTAAAGTAAAATTTTCTAGACTTCATTGTCTTGCACAACTATGATGATCCATTTGGCACAAAAGGCTATACCTTGCCTATGTGTATCAAGAGGGTCCAAACATCTAAATTTCCTTGAAAGGCAACAAAAATCTTAAGGAACTCTATGGAATCCTTTCCTTTATATCGAGACCCATAAAATATCTCAATGGAATTTTTTTCACTTCTTGTTAAGGCTTTGTAAGAGGCCCAACATGATGAATAATACACGTGTGGTAGTAAGAAATTTATAATAGATCTAGAATTTATCGATGATCACCATAGGTTTAGAAATCCACTTACGAAGCTTATACTACACTCTATATAAATGCACTAAGGAATAATACTGGAAGGCAAAAATAATAAATAAAAACCTAAACATTTCTCTATGTTAGATCCATTTTTAATTGAATCGAGTAAACCAAGAAAACTTGGGAAAAAATGATTATTTATAGCATTGAGTTTTGTGCCACTAAATGCTGGATTCTAAGGCTTCACAAAAAGTGTTTAGCCTTTGCAACACATTTTTAATCTCACTTTTCTCTTTGGAGAGCATAAAAAAGAAAACAAATTCCTATTGACTAAATATTAAGAGGTGTCTAGAAGAGTAATCTATTTCAATATCATATGAGAAGCATCATTAGCTAAAATATATCCAAATCCTTTAGTTGTCAAAACATAAAGCGTAAGAGCAAGAGGACACCCTTGATGAATGGATTTGTGAAGGCTAAAGGGTGAGGATTTTTGGCCATTATTTGAAAGGTAACAATACATATTTGTAAAGAAAATTTGAAGAAAATAAAGAAAGATGGAACCAAATCCTATAGCCTACAACATGGCCAATATGAAGGTCCATTCAATCCTATGATTTACATACCCATTCCATTCCTTCCTAGAAAACATTAATGTTATCCAATATGTATTTTCTCTTGATAAACCTAGTCTACTTTGGCTAGATAATAAAAGGGACACAAATTTCTAATCCTAAGCATAATGGATTTGGCTATAATCTTGTATGTGACACTAACCAAGGTTATGGGTCATAAATTGCAAATGTCTTTAGGGTCCTCTATTTTGGGGATGATATTGATATTATTTCAATTGATCAAATGGCCTAGGTATTTGGTCCTAAGAGCTTCTAAGTAAACTATGTGTAACATTTTACCCCATTGTGTCCTAGAGATCTTTGTAAAATTTATTGAGGAACCCATCATAGCTTGGAGTCTTATCATTGGCCATGGAGAAGGTTGCTACCTTAATATATTCCTATGAAATGGGGCTCTCACAAATGGCTTGTTGATAAGTAGAAATATGGAAAGGAACCACTTTAACACATTGTTGAAGGTCATGGGCTTGATCTAGGTTGGATTCTTGGGCTTGAAACACCTTTTGGTAATTGTGTACAAAAGCCTAAATAATATCAAGAAGATCTATAAAAATGCACTAACCTTCATGGACCTTCTTAATTTTTTAAGTTGTGTCTCTTCCTCAAGAAGACTAAAAAAGCTCTTTGAGAACCATATCCCCAATATTGAGCTAGTGGAATCTAATTTTGAGTTGGGCACCTCAAGTACCATGAGCATCCACTAGCTACTATTGTTTGTGAAGCTTGGCCAGCTAGAGTGTTAGCACTTTGGAAAAGTTTTGTTCTTCTAGAGTCAACATGACATATTAGATTTCCAAGGTGTTTGAGAAATGGTGGAAAAAGATAAAATGCTACTCATATATGTGAAGGAAGTAGGTTTATGCATATAACTTAATCATTATTAATTTGTGAATATTATCTTTTTAAAATTCAAAATTGGCGAATTTAAGGACCTTGGATGTTAGCCCATTCACTTAAAATTATTGGGTCCAAAATTTTTTTAGGGGTTGGCTCGCCCCACATTGATAATTATTTTTTAAAAATTATTTTAAATATCGAACACTCCTGCCTAATTCTAGACATTTTTGCCCTGAAATTATAATAAAATGTATTTCACCCATGAAATTTACCTCTAATACCACTAGTATATATACTTAATGCCACAAATACTTATTCATATAAATATTCAAACTGGTCGATTGAAGAGACCTATCATTAACCGATTGGTTGTAAAGACCTATCAATAATGGATCCATTGCAGAAATCAACTGATCATGGATCAATTTTAGAAACTTAATCGATCATCGATTATATATAAAAACAAATTGACCAGGCATAAAAAATAGCCAAACTCTGATTAGCTGCTGAAACAAGTCGAACATCAATTAGGTGTTTAAAAAAGCTAAACTTTGATTAGGTGTAGAACCATCAAATATTCGAGTAGGTGTAAAAATAGTCAAACTCTAATTGGGTGTAAAAATAGATCAAACTCTGATTGGGTGTTGACCGATCGAGTGTAGAAACTAGTTGATATTCAATTGGGTGTAAAAAGAAGAAACTAGTTGATATCCAACTAGGTGTAGAAACAACCAAACTTTAGATGGAAGCTGAAACAAACCAAATTTCAATCAGGTGCTAAAACAAGCTAAACTTTAATTGGTTGCAAAAACTAGCTGATATCCAACCGAAAGAAAAAACCAAACAAGCTCAAATTGAGAGAAGAAACCAAGTCAAATCTTATACAATATGTATCTTATTTTCACCCAACCTTATATCTCATATATTTTATAAGAGTTTTCTTCAATTACTTTTACCAGTCATTGAATAAATTTAAAATCCTTTCAATTTATAAATGAATTTGACTTAATAAGAACGAAGATCATTCATTTGTACACATTATTTTTGTTTTTGTAATACATACATCTATAAAATAAAGAGCTTACAATTGTGAGCTTCTATTATTTTTTTTGTAATACATACATCTATAAAAAAAAATCTTACAATTGTGAGCTTCTATTATTTTTTTTGTAATACATACATCTATAAAATAAAGAGCTTACAATTGTGAGCTTCTCAAATAAAAATATAGGAAATATATTTGATTAGTATATAGCATAAGAATTACATATTTGTATGCATGTGGTCTATGTCAAGGATACCACTTGCATTATAGGTGATGAGATGTGAATTCAACCCCCACCATAAATGTGTATAGAAAATAAAGATTTTAAAAATAAATAAAAAGGAAAAAGTCAAATACTAATATTATTCTCTCAATATTTTTAGATAAATAATATTTTAAAATAATATTTTTGCAATATACTTATGAGATACTAATCATTTTATGTTAAATATGTACTAATGTTTCCTCTTTTAAAAGTATTTTTACATCTTATTATAATATATAAATGAAAACTTATTTATTTTTTAAGAAGGTTCTACTCAATGGTTGTGGCTCTACGCTCTGGTGGATCTTGGGCTGGCTTTCATTGATTTGCATTCATGTTTGAATTCTTGTGGTTTTCTGAGTAGTTCTCTCATTCGGTCCTCTCTTTTGCATTGCTAGTGTATGATTTTGATGAAATGTGGTATTCGGGTGGGGGATCTCTTGACAAACTGGTGGAATATCTTTCTTTGGAAAAGCCTTGTGGCCAATATATTGGGGATGCTACACCCAAAAGGAATGGGGGAGCGTAGACTTAGCCAATCGGGTTGTTGATGGAGACATTCATCCCCAACTTGAAATCTCTGTCTCTGACTCAAATGTGTCCTCTCTATTGGCGAATTTGTCTGGTAATTTAGTGGGAAAATTCTTTGAGAGCAGACCGAATGTTGATTTTTTAAAGAGATGGGCCATCACCCATTGGAAGCCTACTAGCAGCCTCTGTTTATCTCTTCTTTTGAGGAATTTTTTTCTCTTTTCTCTGTTGGACCCCTCTGATGTTGATCGGGAATTGGAAGAGGGGTCATGGTTTTTTGAAAAGCATGGGTTGTATTTGAGGAAATGGGACTCTGGGTTTAACCCTTCTACTCACAAAGTGAACATGGTTCCAGTTTGGATTCGTCTTCATGAAGTTCATATCTATTTATGGCATGACTCCATCTTCAAACAGATTGCCAATGCTATTGGGAAATTTATCTCTTTTGATGCCTCTTCAATGTCAGAAGACAAAAGGCAATTTGTTCACCTGAGTGTTCTCGCAGACTTGTCCAAAGAGCTGCCAAAAGGTAATTTTGATCAACTCTATAGCAAGAAGGTGGGAGCAGTTAATCATCAATGAACATGATAGCTTTTCATGTTCAACTTATTGGGGTAAAGTTCATTCATATTTGCATTGCAAAATAAAGTCGGGGGATGCCCCTTCTAGGGTGCAACGCTCACAAGGATTTGTGTCTGCGATGGAGAAATGGAAGAGACCGACCTTTGTTTCTAGTGTTGGCAATTCTATTTGATATTTCCCCTCAAAGAAACAAAGAATATGGAAGAATAAATCGTTCATTGTCCCGTCGATAAAGGAAGTCGCTGCTCCTTCGGTGGCTCTTCAAAATTTGAGTCCCCCTCTTTCGTCCCCTTCATTGGTACTTGTGGTTAGGGAGGAGGATTTGTTCAAACATATGTGTTTGAATATTGCAATGGAGAATTCTAATAGGCTATAGATGGACTTGTTTTTAGAAGTCAATCCGATGGATGCTTCTATCCCCTTAGACAACTCTTTTGAGTGTCTAAATGCTCTGGAAAAATACTTGGGTCCATCGTGCTCTAAATCCCATATGGCGACCCTGATGGGGTATTTAAGGGAATGCCCACAATCCTTGGTAGCTCATTGTTTGTCCTGATCTTCTAGTGCAACAAATCATGTGGATGGTTGTTCCCCCTATGTGGTAAGAAATGAATATTTAGTGATGGATGTGGCTCCTGCTTCCCCATCTCCTCAGTCGGTGGTAATGGAGGACTTTCCTGGCCCTAAAACTCGTAGTCATAGAAGGCATTTGATGGATTTGGGAAAGGCCTATAAACCTAGAAGGCTTGTGTCTAAAGTAAGGATGAAAATAAAGGCCAATGAGTCTATGGCCAATGGAGGTCAATCTAGACTAGTTATGAAAATTGGTGAAGGCAAAAAATGATTGAGCTTGGATGGTTTCTTGAGCTCATCGGTAGGTGGTGGAGATAAAGTGAGTTCCCCCTTACCATGAAAATATGCTCACGGAACATAAGATGGCTTAATAGCTCCTCTAATAAGCGCTTATTGGCATCCCTAAGAAGAGAATTGGACCCTGATCTGTTATGCATTCAAGAATCAAAGCATGAGGTCAATTCGTAGAGATCGATCCAAAGGGCAATATGGAAGGACTCGAGTTTCATGGCCAGTGAAGTTGTGGCAACAATGAGTGGACTCCTTTTTTTCTATAATTCACATAAATTTGATGGGCATGTAATCTCTGCTTCATGTAGAGTGATAAATATTCTTTTTTGGTGCAACGAAACCCAAAGGTGTTGGGTGGTCTCCAATATCTACGCTCCGAATACCACTTATGAAAGGAGAGATTTTTGGTAGTTGTTGCTATAAATGCGTCAAACCTTCATTCATGAACATTGGTTAGTGATTGGATATTTTAAGTCAACTCTATATCCTTCGGAGAGAAGGGGTGGAAGTGGCCTTAAAGAGCATAGTCTTTCTGACCTGGCAGATTTCATATCTTTCAAAAAATTATGAAACATGGATTTGAAAGGGGGGCTACATGGAGTAATAGTAGGTTAGGTAATGGTTTGATCTTGATTTGGCTAGACAAAGCGCTAGTTTCATCTAGAAGTCTCGATTTATTTTGGGATGCAGTGCTTTCCACCTTGCCCAAAGTGGGCTTAGATCATAATCCTCTCCTTTTGGATACTATTGAAAACTCTTATTTTGTTCTGAGACCCTTCCGCTTTGAAGCAATGTGGTGCAACATCCCTAACTTTAAATATTGCTTGAAAAAATGGTGGGATGAGGAAGCATCGATATTGGGCATTTTTAAATTTACCTTCAAAATTTGAAGGCTTCATCATCAATTAAAATGGTGGAACAAGAACGTGTATTGTAATATCTTTAGGGAGCTGGAAGCTTTAAAAATTTTCGCTAAAATACAAAAAAATATTGAGTCACAGGGACTCGATGAGGTGTTATTAAGGGAGGAAAGGGAGTGCTTAGCCAATTATCATAACAAAAAATTAGATATCGAGTTACACTAGAAGCAAAAATTGAGATAATTATGCCTAAAATAAAGTGACAAGAATACGCGGTTCTTTCATGCGTCCACCATGCGATGGAGGAGTAGGAATATAATAGTGGAGATTATTAAGGAGGATGGTAGCTCTATCAGGAATATCGAGGAAATTTGATTGGAGGATGTCAATTTCTTTAGTTCTATTATTGCTCCCCCCACCTAGATAGGGATTTTGTAGCGGAACATGTTATGTTAGATGTCATTCCTACATTGGTGATAGAGGAAATGAATGCGGGTTTGCAGGCCCCGCTCATAGATGATGAAATATTTAATGTTGTTAAGGAGTTGGGGCCTTTAAAGGCTTCGGGGCCTGATGGATTTCCTCCATTGTTCTTTCAAAAATATTGGAATATTTTTGGGTCTAAGGTGGCGGAGGCTCTAAGAGAAGCCCAAAGATCGACGAAGATTCCTAAATCCCTGAATGCCACGTTGATTTCCTTAATTCCAAAAAAGGATTATGCCTCATCATTTAAGGATTTTAGACCAATCATTTTATGCAATTCTTTATATAAATTCCTCTCTAAGGCTCTGTCTAATAGACTCAAGGGTATTCTTTTGAATATCATTGATATGGCTCAAAGTGCCTTTGTGCCAGGTAGACAAATCTTAGATGGCGCTATTGTCATGCATGAACTTCTTCATTCGGTCAAGTATAGTTGTAGAGAGGCTTTCCTTTTAAAGCTCAACATCATTAAGGCTTATGACAAAGTGGCTTGGCCATTATTACAAGAGGTGATGAGGAAGTTTGGCTTGACCAATCGATGGGTCACCCTTATTTTGGCTTGCATTTCTTCAGTTTGGTGCTCCATTCTAGTGAACAGATCAATGTCTAGATATTTTAAGTCTCATCGCGATTTGAGGAAAGGTGATTCACTTTATCCCTTCATCTTCCTATTTATGGTGGAGGATTTGGGGAGAGCGATTGGAAGGTTGAGCGAGGAGGTGGATCTTCGTCCAACTCTCCCATGTTTGCTTGTATCTCATCACCAATTTGCTGACGACACTCTGATTGCTAGTGGTGCATCGGTATTTTTCACTCAAGATATTAAAAATATCTTATTGTGTTATGAGAGGGTTGTTGGTCAAGAGATAAACTTTGTGAAGAGGTTTCTCTACTTTGTTAACACTCTGGAATCCAGGAAATTAAAGATTGTGAATATACTCAATTGTAGGATTTCCATGTTGCCAATGACCTATCTTGGATTGCCTCTCTTCATGTGGAGAATGAAAGACTCACTATGGGACCCTTTGATTGAAATAATCCAACATAAACTAGCCTCTTGGAAAGAGGTGTTGCTGAGACAAGCAGGGAATGTGGTACTTATTCAAGCACACTCCAGAGCATACCCATTTATTTCATGTACTTATTCATGCTCCCTGCTAAAGTAATGGACAAATTTGATCATATTTGTAAAACGTTCCTTTGGATTGGATCGAATTTAAAAGGTAAGTACCACTTGGTCACTTGGGATCAGATTTGCAAGAGGAGAAAATACGGGGTCTTAATTTGAAAAGAGTAGCACTTATGAATAGAGCCCTGGTTGGTAAATTAGGGTGGTTGGTTGCTTCGAACGTCGAGAGACCTTGGTGTTCTATCCTTAAAGCGAAATATGAATTTAATTCTTTCTTGTCAAACGATCTCTCCCCGAGAGGCTCTATTTTTTGGAGAAGCTTAACAAAGATCAGGGACTTTGTGAAGGCTAAAAGCAGGTGGATCATTGGTTATGGGAGAAATGTCAAGTTTTGGGAAGACCATTGGTTGAGGGAAGAGTCGTTATTGGATGACCCAAATCTCAGGGCTCTTACTTTGAAAGTGATGAAGGTAAAATTTGGGTTTCCCAATATATGCCTATTGTCAATGGTAGGTGTTCGTGGAATTCTCATCCTTATTGGGTGTCCAACCAGAATGATTTGATCATTTTGTAGAGACTTTTAGTGTAACTTAATAGGTATGTGATCATATAGCATGATTCTAGAGACCATTTGATTTAGAACGAGGAAGCTGAAGGTGACTTTTATGTGAAATCAGCTTATTCCTTCCTTCTCTCAAAATATGAGGCTCATTTTCCAATGAATCTTATTTGGATTAAAATATTAATCTCAAAGATCAATATTTATTTTTGGCTGGTGGCTCAAAATAAAATACTTTCTTTGGAGAATCTTCGAAAGAGGGGTCACATTATGGTGAATAGATGCTATCTGTAAAAATCAGAATGGGAATCCACGCAACATTTTCTCCTCAACTGCCCATTCACATGGCAGGTATTTATATTTATTTTTAATTGGTTTAACATTTATTAGGTGTTTCCAAGCATGTTGATGGACATCATCCTTCAATGGTGTTCATCATTTGTGTCCCAAAAACTATATTTTTTGTGGAAAATCATGCTTCCCCATGCATGAGGGGGGTGTGGAAAGAACGAAAAGCCCCTGCTTTCAATGACGTTGAGATCGATGCTGTCAGGGTGGGTACTAAGATCATTAACAGAGCATCAAAGAATGTCTTGGCTGCCTTTATGGGTAAACGATCCAAGGTGCCCTCTTCCTCCGATGAAGTTGATTTGGAATTTAAATTGGGTTGGAGCCCTCTTCCTCATCCCCCCCCGAACCTGATCCTAGAGCAAGAATTAAGTGGGCCCATCCGGCTCCCAATTGGTTGAAACTCAACTTTGATGGGGCCTCAAAGGGTAACCCCAATAAGGCTAGAGCAGGCAGTTTTGTGCGAAACAAGAATGGAAAAATCCTCATGGCATTTGCTGAGCCCCTTGATTCCTAATATTCACACTTTATGGAGACTCAAGCAAATTAAATGGGGGTGAAATTGTTAGAGGATGTTGGCTGTCAGAATGTGGAAATTGAAGGTGACTCTTTGAACATAATCAAGATGCTCAAAGGGGAGTGTACACCTAGCTGGAACGTTCTCAATCTTATTGTCGAAGCTAGGAGATTGTTGTACGCTTTTGAATAGGTGAACATTTTCCATGTGTTCCGTGAGGGGAATGCATTGGCCGATATGTTATCCAATCGTGGTGTCCACTGTGTTGCTTTTTCGGTGTGGAAAAATGATGTCCCAAATGACGTAGTCTCTTTTGCTAGGAAAGAGGCTCATGATTCTTTATTTTTGTAAGGAGGAGTCGGACATCCCTTTGGCTCTCGTTGGAAGGGGTGTTCGGTCTCGCTTTACCCTTTGACTAGAGTTTTTTAGAGTTTGTTTTACCTTCAAAGCATTGTGCTTTTCTAAGTTCTCTCCGAAATCATTATGGTTATTAGGAATTAAAATCTCTTGATTATTCCTAATAGGTATAATATTTTGAATATTGTTATTATGGTTGAGAGTTTGGCTGTATGTATAAGGTTGCGGGGACCCTTTCAAAACCCTCTCTTTAAATTAATACCAAATATAATATATATATATATATATATATATATATATATATATATATATATATATATATATATATATATATATATATACATGAAAAATTAGAGTTAATAAATCATAAGGTAAGGTAATTCTTATAGACAATAATATACCTTCTAATAAAATACTTAACAAAAACTACTAAACATATCATGATGTATTTTATTGAAAAAATATTCATTTCACAATATGAATTAAAATCATTTTTAGTGGCTTGAGGGTATGCGTATTATTCTTTTTTTGAATCTTCATTGCTTTCTATTTTTTTTTAATATTCCAATGGATACCCATTTGGGCAGAGAATTTCTCTAGTGGTCGATCATGCATCTTTTGCAGGTTTGTGGGAGAGGAAGCCTGGGCCGCTGGAACTCCAATTGGGGTTGGGGGAAAGAGGTTGGGCTAGTTGAAGGATCTTCAAAAACTAGTGGGGTTGTTGGGTGGCTTCCTATAATTGTTCGTTTTGGACATCGAGGTCACTAGTTTGGTTGTTGGTGCTTTTGATGTAGGCTGGTTGCTGGGTGGAAGGATGGGGTCAACTGAGGGAACCATAGTTGGGGGATGGGTGGAAGGTTGGGCCATCTAAAGGAAATGCAACAACTGGTTTTGTTGATGGGTAGATGACTAATCCAATTTTTTGTTGGGTGCTTGGGATCTAGTCTTTCTGTAAGGCTTTGTGTTGTCCCGTTTTAGGGTATTCTCTATTTTTGGGTGTTGTTCCTATGCCCCTAGTCCTTCAATGAGTTACTTTTGGTTTTTAGGTTTTGAGTGTATGTTCTACTTTGGAAGATCTTTTAGTTTTGTTTCTTTGGTTTTTAGAGGTGTGTGTTGGACCCATCCACTGGATGGTTTGTTGAGTTTGAAGCTAGGGCTTCCTAGTGTTGGTTCGATTCCTGCTACATAAAACCTGGTATGGGTTTGTTTATTGGCAATGCAGGGTCTTCATTCTTGTTCTCCAAGCCTTCGATTTTTTTGGGTGGTTTTTGAATCTAGAGTAGTTTTTATTTTGAATCTCTTCTCAGGCTCGCCTGTGTCTTTTTGGCATGTGGGCATTATTTGTTCCATCGTAGTTATTATCTATCTAGTGCCTGCTCGTTTGATGCCTGAGTAATTCATTTCTTTTTTATGGGTTGGTGGCCCATCTCTCTAGCCTTAGTTTTTGCTCATTTTAAAATTCAAACTGGTGGTTTGGCGCTGTTCATTTAGTTCTCCATTATCTCTACTATAATATTTAAAATTATATTGTTTTGAGATTTGGAGATTGGTTCGATTTTTATGCTTTTTTCGGAGTGGTGCGTTGTGTTCCGAGTTCCTAGTATCTTGTTTGTTGTTCTCTCGGATGCTGTAGAGACTAGTTTCTTTTCCAATTTTTGGTTTTCGATGGATGGTTTTGGAACTCGAAGTGGTTTTCAGTTTAAAATATTTTGTACGGGATTTATTTTTTTCCACATATAGATTTTAATTGCTTAAATTATCATTGGTACTCTTCAGGTGGGTGTGAGGCCCATTTTTCTAGATGATTGGGCAGTGCTTTCATAGCTATCGTTGATGGGGTCTTCCTGTTCCTTGGTGGGACAGGTGGGCTTTTTAAAATTTAAATTTTAAATTTTTTCATTCACCTTTTCGAGAAAGAGAGATCCGTGCGACTGTCACATTCTTTATTTTCAAATTTTCTGCCTCCTCTCGGTTTTTCGGGTTCCTCGGATGTGATTGATATATTTTTTTTGGTCGGTGTTGTTAATTGGTTTTTCCCTTTGGGGTAGACGGTTGTTAGTCTCCCTTTGGAGATAATTTGTTGGGTTGTGTATGATTTTATCTTCCTTTGAAAATTGTTGTATAAGGTTGTGAGATTCCTTTCAAAACCCTCTTTCTTAATGTTATTAAAAAAACAAAATCATTTACAAACTATTTTAAAATTTGAATATTTTCTCCCTACTAAACATACACATTATTGAACATAAAAGGATAGGAAATAATTAATACGAAGAAAATACATTTCTCTTACAATATATATTAAAATAATTCAAAACTTTTTTAATATTTATATTCATTTCTCTAGTTTAATAAATTCTAATAAGACCATAGTTTTACCTATTTTTAAATAGGTAGTTGAAAATTCACATCAATAATATACATGTAGCTTTGAAAATTCACATCTACTTACATAGTTTGAAGTATGGCTCTCGCATCAAAAGTGAAACAAAATACGGGGAGTAAAGGTCGTTTGTTCAAGTCAAAACCTCAGTGTCAGATATGCCAAAGCACAATATTGAAGCTACACGCGTAAATGACGGCATGCACATATGTGCCATTCGTGAGGGTAATGATTTCTTTCAATTGACGTGACGATATTATTCCCGCAACCCATAGTAAATTTCTTACAAAGTAACGCGTAACCAGCTCGATTGGGCTTCCTACAGTTCTTTCTAATTTCCCCGTTGGTGCCAGAGTGGGAGGGCTGATATTTCCCATATTCACCATGGAAGCAGCAAAGTCCGAAAAGAAAGTATCCTGATTCGTCGGATAAAGTCCGAAAAGAAAGTATCCTGATTCGTCGAATAGTTCGACACCTGAGAATCAGTAGACCCTCTATTGAACAGCACCTGGTCGGAGTGTGGAAGTCCTCTTTGGCTTCTAAGATCTTTGTAGTAGTTATTGTCAAAATCAGTGGGAGACACAAGGTCCAAGGGCGAAAGGTTATCGTCCCCACCGGCACTTTAATTGCGCATATATGGCGAACGCGCTGTTTATATTGGTTTCGTCGTAGATGCGGGCTCTGAAACATTATCACGAAACAATCGGTCTTGACATACATATCTTACGTATCTCTCTAGTGTGATTTCCCCGTGTGATTCATATTAATATAATGTAATCACTTGCATGAACTGCATGATTTACGAAAAAGTTCATGATTTTATTTTATTTTATTTTATTTTTTATTTTTTATTTTTTTAGATTTTATGTTCTTTTGTATGATCTAGAAATTTTTTGAATATTATTTAGATATGAAAATTAGACATTTTCTGATTATAAAAATATAGTTGTGTGTATTTAATATAGTATTGCAAAGAATAAATATATGTTTATTGGTTCATGTGATGTTGTGTTCCCATACAAGCTGTTTATTTTTAGTGGCATATTTTTATGTTGGAATTTCGTTTCACTTTAATACCTCTTTTTTCTCTTCTTCTTTTTATTTGTTGTTCATATTTTTGCTTGTAGTTTTTATTCTGTATTAATTTAGCATATGCTTTATTTTTATTTTTCATGGTATCAAAGCGCTATAGCAGAAGAGAGACAGTTGTATATGTTTTGGTAGTGAATTGTGTTCTCCTTCTTTGCATCATTGGTTGTTGTGTCTTTATTTTGGAGTGCTCCTAAGGGTTCATGCATTGTTTCATAGTTTGAGTGGGAGTAGATAACGATTCACAGAAAATGAGCAGCAAACTAGAGATTGAGAAGTTCAATGGATCTAACTTTACATTGTGGAAGATAAAAAAAAACTTATTGGTGGAAAGGGACTTATGGGATGTAGTCACTGGAAAGCCCACTAGGATGGCACAAGAGGAGTTTAATAAGATGAATAGAAAAGCAATAGCCCTTATTGGAATGTGTTTAGCAAATTCCATGATTTTAAATGTGACGAAAGCACAGTGCTCAAGATTTATGGAAAATATTTGAGAGCATCTATGTTTCCAAGTCAATAATGAACAAGTTAATGTTGTAGAAGAAGCTGTCAAATCTCAATATGAATAAGAATGTAAGTTCTCAGACCACATGAATGATTTTAATATGCTAATAAAGCAACTAAACTCCATTGGTGATAATGGAGTGATGAATATCAATATATGGCACTATTTATTAACATGTTAGACTCATGGGAGAATCTTATTACTACCATAAATGCTACCTTTGACAAGTTGTAGATAGAGTTAGTGGTTAACCAATTGTTGAATGAGGAGACAAGAAGCATATCTGCTGGTGAAGCATCCACTTCAGAGGTCTATTTAGCATGTGGAATCTCAAAGAGAAAAAAAAAAAAAAAAGTGGGAGAAGAAAGTCTAGAGGTAGAGGCAAATCGTCCAGAATAGGAAAGAAATTTTTTAGCAATGTGGAATGCTACTACTATCATAGAAAGGGGCATATCAAGTTTCATTGTCCCTTGTTGAAGAAGAAAAATAAAAAGGTAACAAAAGAAGAGGCAACTGATAAAGTTGCAGATGAAAACTCCTCCATTTATCTTCCTTCTTGTTTGTCAATTAAAGTGTGTCCTAAAGACTGTATTATAGATTCAAGAGCTTCTTTCCACATGCACCACATCATGAGTGGTTTATCAATTATAAAGAGATACATGGTATAAAATTTTATATGGGTGATAATGCATTTTGTAATGTAGAATGAGAAGGTATAATTCTTGTGAAGGATTTAGTTAGAAAAGTCAAGTATTTGTAAAATGTTAGATATGTCTCTCAGTTGAGAAGAAATCTTCTCTCAGTTAGAAAATTGGTTGAAAAAAGAGTAATAGTTACCTTCTCATATGAAGTACGCAAGCTCACTAGAGGTGTCCTAGTGCTTGCAAAAGGAAACAATAAAGAAACTTTGTTCAAATTGGATGTCAACCCTTGTGAGAAAAGTCATTGCAATGTTTCCTCTCTAAAGGAAGCTAATTTAGCTAAGAAAAATGATGAAGTAGATGTTAGATATATTCTTATTTGGTACAAAAGACTTGATCATCTAGAATAAATCAGCTTGAAGCAGTTGGTCAACAAAAGCATAGTGAATGGCCTCAAGGATATCAACTCCAACACTCTCAACTTTTGTGAATCATGTGCGATGGGAAAAAAAAATGGTAAGCTTCTCTTATCACCCACATAGATATAAATCTACTTTAAATATTATTCATTCATACATTTGTGATCCTATGGATACTCCATCTATTGGTGGTGCATTGTATTTTACCACTTTTATTGATGATCATAGCAAAAAAGTATGGACTATATTTTTGAATAAAAAGAGTGACATACTTGATCATTTTAAAAGTTTTGTTTCTAATGTGGAAGGGCATATAGGTATACAACTTAAAATATTGTGTAGTGACAATGGAAGATAATATTATTTTGCTGAATTTGAAGAGTTTTACAAGCAGAAAGGCATCTCTAGATAAAATACTACACCTTATTCTCCTCAACAAAATAGAATAGCAGAGAGAATGAATAGAACACTACTCGAGAAGATCAGGAGCATGTTGTCAGGTGCAAAGCTTAATAAAAGTTTTTGGGTTGAAGCAATTTCAACTGCTAGTTATTTGGAAAAATTATCGCCATGCATTGCTTTGAATGATAAGACATTAAAAGATACCTGGAGTGGAATAAAACCATCTATCTCTCACCTAAGGGTTTTTGGTTGAGGCCTTTATGCACATTACTATTAAAAAGAGGAAAATTTTGGATAAAAAATCTAAGAAATGCATTCTTGTTGGTTATGGAGTAGTTGTTGAAACAAAAGGATATAAATTATGGATTCTAGATGAACATAGAAGTGTTTTTAGCAATTATATGATTTTAAGAGAAATTAAGACAACTAAGGACATTCAACAATAGGAATCAATACAATAAATGAAACAGAAGGTTAGTGGGTATGGATGCACTATATTATGTCAACCTTCAAGTGAAGCACATGATCAACCCTATCAGCCTTAAGATAAAATTTCCAACCTACAAATACCTGGTGACGATTTGCTTTCTTATGTACCTAAAGAGGTGCATCAAGAGGATCAACAAATTTTACAGCCTAATTCTCCACCTTGCATAGAAGAGGTCCAAGAATCAATGGAGTAGTCTAGAAGAACTAGAAGGGAGAGACATCTTCCCAATAGGTTTCAAGATTATTTTTGTGGATTTACAACTATTGGTGATGATCCTCTCACATTTGAAGATGCCATGAATAGTCCAAAGAAAGAGCATTGGAAGAAGGCCATGCAAGAAGAAACAGATTCAATGAAGAAGAACCATGCATGGGATTTAGTTCAACAACCCTATGGGAGAAATATAATAGGAAAAAAATGGGTTTTTAGAAATAATTTAAGGCCTGATGCATTTGTGGGAAGATAAAAGGCTAGGACGGTTGCAAAATGCTTCTATACGAAGGAGTTATTGTCAAATAAATTTGATATGAAGGACTTGGGTCATGTACGCCATTGCTTGGGCATTGATATTATCAAAGATCTTAAGAGTAAAGAATTATGGCTTTCCCAAAAGGATTACATTAACCAGATTTTGAAAGAATTTGGAATGTAGGATAGTAAACCTACCAAAAATCCTATGCAACTTGGAGTTAAATTATCTGCAAAAATATGTCCAACCACAACTGATAAAAAGGAGAGGATGAAGAAAATTCCATATGCAAAGGTTGTGGACTCATTTATGTATGCGATAGTATGTACCAAGATTTATATTGCTTATTTTGTTGGTATGTCAGTGAGTATATGTCCAATCCTGGAAAGGAACATTGGATTGCTATAAAAAAAGAATTTTTAGATATTTATAAGGTACTAAAGATCATATTTTGTGTTATCAACCCAAGAAGAATGAATTTTTTTTTTTGCAGGGACATGTACATGCAAATTGGATAGGTGACTTGGACAATTGTAAGTCAATAGGAGGATATATCTTCACTTTGTATGGTGGTGCAGTGAGCTGGAAGAGTAAAAAATAAACTATTGTAGCTTTGTTGAGTGTTGAAGTAGAATATATCACTACCACTAATTGTCCTTCTCCTACCATTGCTCAAACACTTTAGAAATCTAATATACCATATTGAACCTAGAAGTACAACACTTTTCCAATGTTCTAACACTCTAGGTGGCCAAGATTCATGATAAATTTCATAAATGCTCATCATTTAATTTAATTCAATTTTTCAAATCCGGGGAGGTGTCCTAGGGTTGTATACATTAGAGACTTTGAAACTACAATTCAGGTATCAGGACACTAAATTATTCTATGAAAGATGGAAATATTTGTAGAAAGAAAACTATGCTAATTTCACACTTGCATGAAAAGAAAAACTAATTAATTTGTAGGAATTGAAAATGCTGAAATTGAAAGTCACTAAATTACTTTTGCTAAATTTGAAATTGTAGAAATGAAATGTTGGAATTGAAAACTAGCTAAAATAGGAATCAAATGCAGAAATTTAAATATCATAACAAAAATAACAATTACAGAAATGAATTGTGACCATCCATTTACAACAAAAAGAAACATAACATGTTGACAAAACAGAGGAAAAATAGGGGAAAACACAGCAAAAATAGAGGAATAACAAATTTAACAAAACTACTGAAATTAAAATAACATAAAAGAAAATACTAAAAAATAAATCCTAAAACTAAGTTAGTACACCTTCCATTGATCCTCAGAGTGGGCCCAAGCTCCAGGATCAGTGAAAGGTGAAATAATGTAGAAGAAAAGAAGTTAAACTATAAAATTAATAAATTGCATACAAAGAACTGAAACAATCAAGTTTAAGATAGTGTACAAAAAATACGCATACATGTTTTTATTTCCTTACTTATTTTCTAAATTTTCAAAAGGGGTAGACAAGGAGTATTTATAATTAAATACTCAACTTGTTCTACCTACAATTAAGGGTAAAATTAGAAAATAATGTGTTGTCAAAAACTGATTGCTAATTTGTTGTTGTTGTTGCAATAGACTTAGTCCAAAATTAGGACAAAATATGTTTGCAAGCAGTTGTATATTTTTTCACACCTTAAAATTATGGGAATTGGATGGAAATAGGTAATATTTCATTTTTTACATCCATCCACATGTTCTCCTCATTTTCCTCCCTGAAAATCTATCAAACAACTAATTTCAACAAATTTTGTAGTTTTGATTGACTCTGCCAACTTTTGGATAGTGAGCTGGAAATAAAATATTTCCTCCTTTTTGCATGTCCAAAATATTTTGGGATGCATGAACATAATTTTAGGGATGCTTGTGCAAGGTTTCACCTTTCCAACTCATCGTTTGCACCTTTTTAGAATAGTCAACTCAATGTTATTTTTGTGCAGGAAATTCTGCAATAGTTTTGTGAAAATGTGCTTGATGTAGAATGACCTGGCATGGTGTTGAGTCACTCCCAAGTGGTTGGTTGGACCCTCCTCATTCTATGCCATGCTCCCAAGATATTTTTAAACCAAAATTGAGTGCTCAAACTCATTTTCCTTTAAACTTGTAGGTTGTTACCCTGTCATTCCGGAGTTGTCTGGATGTTCTAGAGTTGAGCCTGCAGATTCATTTTCAGTAGGTTTTCTTGCCTTGTTTCAGCTGCAACCTAATTTTATGGTGCCACATCATCCTCTAAGGTAGAAAACACTTAATATTTTTTTAGCCAATCAGATTTCATCAACACCTTATTCAATGGCTATTTTCCATTATGCTTAATTTCTACTATTTATCTGCTAAAATCATGCAAAATAACCATAAAAACCACATAAAACCTATCCAAATAGCAACATATCATTTTCTACAATTTACTACATTAAATTCAACATAAACATGAATAAATCTTAAAATACTTGGTATTTTTAGGTAAAATAGGTAATTTTATGTGTAAAAATACTGAAATAATGAGCCATTTTATGGCCTCATCATTCCCCCTGCTTATCCTGATGCATGCCCTCATGCATCCTAGTAGGCCATAGCAATATTTAGGTCTAGCCTTTTGAACAACATCCTTAGTCAGCCAAATTGTTGAAATGCTAAAATTGCTGCAATTTCTGAATTTGTTAAAAATTTGCTGAAAAAAATGTTGAATTTGATGAAAATCTGAAAATTTTGAAATTTGTTGAAAATTTCTAAAAATTGCTAAAATTGATGAAAATCTGAATTTTTTTGCAATTTTTGAAAAATGTTGCTGAAAATCTAAAACAGGTTTAATTTGCATGCTAATGGTTCCCTCTATCAAAATATTCTACTCTAGAACTCTGATTTGACCATCCCTTGCTAATACAAATTTGTGCATAGTAAATTCTTTTGCTCCTTAGGACTCTTGGCCTACAATTTTACATTTTTTTTGCATTTTGCTTCTTATTCTGTTTTTATAGTTTTTGCAATTATGCACTTCCAACCTACAATTCTTCAATTTTTGCACTTTCAACACTTCAATGCTACAATTTTTCCATTTTTGTTATTTCTACAATTTTTGCTGTTTTTGTAATTTCAACATTTTTTGTTGTTTTTTGCAATTTCTACAATTTTTGTTGTTTTTGCAATTTTTACAATTTTTTTACTATTTTTACAATTTCTATAATTTTTGTAATTAAGTGCTACAAGGTGCAACTCAAGAGCTTGGTAGCATGTAATCCACCCTACAATATCCTCATTGTGCTTTTCTAATGGGACCATATTTGGTAGATGCACTACTACTGGTGGAATTTTATATTCTAACAATATTTCAACCTGAATGCCTATTTTTGCAGTTTGCACTAATTGAACAGATCTTGTAAAAATTTAATTTTTATCCTCATGAAGTGTCGTACTTACATGTAGTGAGGTGGCTTGAACTTCAAGGACTTCAATTTTTGGTGTGCCTAGCTTCTCCTATTGTTCTAGAGCTTCATTTTGACATTTGAGCACATTTTTTGGTCATTCCCAAACAATCTGGATATTTCAAAAAAAAGTTTGTTCAGTCATAGAATGTTTTGGAGTTGTCCCAGAATGTTTTGGAGCTACACCTAAAAGTTCTAAAATGTCATTTTTTAAATTTATTTTTTTGTGAAAATGTTGTTGTTGACCCACCTCCGAAGTATCCTCTCTCTGATGTGGACTCCCTATAGCATCCATGATCCCCTTATCAATTTAATTTAGAGGTGTACTCTTTTTTTCATGTTGTTGTTCTACTGCAACAATAACAATGGCAAAAATAGAATTATCAGGTTCTTGCTCCAAAGTGGTTTCTTCGAGTCCATGAGGCAATTGTGGAATGTTCTCGTGTGTTGCTCCCTCTAGAACTTGCTTCTACCAATTTCAATAAAATTTCTGCTATCTCCCTACCAGAATCTAGAATTATGGGTAGTGCCTCCCATGGTGCTAGTTTTATTTTTAATTCTTTTTTTTTTTTAAATGATTGGTCCTCTACAAATGAGTCTACCTCCTGATTAGGTATATCTTCTACAACCACATCTTCAGCTTCATATTCATATTCATCTTCTTGTATCTCTTACCCCCGTAGATGTTGTGTATCAACTTCTTTTCCAGTGTGTCTTATTTCTGCCATTTCTCCTTCAATCTAAAAAATCTATAGAAACTATTTTTTTCTCTTCTAATGAATTTGTAGGTTCTGATTGTGTAGGTACTTCTATTTCAGTAGCAATTTCAGTAACCCTGTCACTAAAAGTGACTTTCTTAGTTTTTGGCTATTCTGCAGGGGTGTTCTCATATTTTTGTGTGTGCTTAAGCTAGTTCCTCTGTAACAGAATATTTTTGTAGCTTGGTAGACCTCCTCAATTGTTGTGTACCTACTTTTTTAGCTTGCTCTATTCCTATAGTTTTACTCTATTTTTGTAGTTTTTTTCTCTTCTTCTTGCAGACTTGTTTGTGCAGCTAGTTTCATCTTCTTTTGTAGATGATGAATTGGCTATTTTAACTTGTGCCCTATGTGTTTCACAATTGGAAGGCTTTGTTTGTGCAAATTCTTCTCTCTAAGCAGAGAATTCAATGTCCCCTAAAACATAGTCTACAAACAATTTTTTTTAGCTATTACATTTTTCTCCTATGCCCTAGTTTTAACAGATGATTATGCATGGAAAAATTATGGGGTTTCTTAGGTTCAAAAGTAACCCTGTCATCCACATTTTCCTCAAGGGCCTCTACCCTTCCTATGGCTACTTTCTCTGCCTATTCTAGCCCATTTTTAGCAGAAATCAAATTGTAGTTTTTTCACAATTTTTTTAGCTGCACTTTTGCAATTTTCCAACTACACTATTGCAACTTTTCAACTGCATTATTTTCTTGTAATTTTTTAGCTTCTATTGTCAAAATCAACTACACTATTTTTTTTTTTAATTCCATGATTCTATAGTTTTAAAACACTTCACCTGTGATGTGTTGGAGCTTTACCTGTAACTTGGTTTTTAGACCTGTAGGTTGTAAAGTTGGACATAACATACTTGTAATATTTTGAAACTTTATCTGCAAGTCTATTTTTAGATCTATATGCTCCAAATTTAGACAAAATATACTTGCAATGTTCTAAAACATAGGCAAAATACACTATTTTGTGCCAAAGTGTTGTAGGAACATAGAAAATGACCTAGAAAGTTGTGCAGTTTAATTTTTTTTTGCTATTTTTTTCATTTTTTCTCTATTTTTTTCACAATTTAGTCTTGCACAACTATGCTAAGATGTTTGTATGATTTGGCTGCCCAATTTTTATACTAGAGCACTCACAACAATTTTTTTCTTTTTCAACCTTTTCAAATATAAATCTCCCATAACCAAAGGTATACCAGAACAACTTTTGGGAGTACTTAGTAGGGGTTTTAAGTTTACCATTTATACACATAAGTGTGCCAAGCATTTAATTACTATTCATGCAATGCTAAGGCTAACTAATAGTAAAATTGAAGAAAATGCATACCTTACTATTGAAGAGATTTCATGCACCTTTTTGGATTATTTGTTGATTGCACACTTATGATGTCTGAAATCTGAAAAGTACATAGCTGCAATAATTAGAATTTGTACAAATGTGAAAAAATATTCAAGGCAAACATGCCAAAAACTGATTTTCCTACAAGCCTTGACTCAATAGTGCCCCAAAGAGGTTTTCACCATTGAATTATTCATTTTTTTTCTATTTTTTGCACAGAAGAGGCCGCCATTTCTGGTTTTCAACCAACTTCTGTCTCGATTGCATCCATAAAGGATTTTCACAATCGAGATTATTTTATTTATTTATTTATTTTTATCAAAAGAGGTTATCATTTCTGGTTTTCAACCTTCTTTTGTCTTGATTGTGTCCATGAAGGATTTTCACAATCAAGATATATTTTTTCTTCTTTCTTTTTTTTAGGAGCTTCAATGAGAGAGAATGTCTCTCATTTTATTTGGATAAGAACAATCCTTATTTTACAAAAAGCACATCAATAATTTTTTGCATGAAAACAACATATATTTTTTCTGCATGAAAACAACAACAATGATACATCAACCTTTCTTTCCATATGAGCAGTAAGAATCCTCTTATGTCATCATTTCATATGTATTGCTAAAAAATGAAGTATTGACTTCATTATTCCTCCTCCTCACTGAAATTGATGCATGCCCTCATGCATCCTCAGTTTGTGGGACATGCTTTATGCTACAAATTTTTTTCACCATTTTTTAAATTTTTTTTTCATGATTCAAAGATATGATCATTTGGAATCTTTATCAGAAGAGGAAGCCTCTTCTATCATGTGCAAGTGACTATGAGAAATATCGAGCAAATTCCACCTTTGGTAGTGGCTTATGGTACAATCATAAATGATGTCCATTCACCACTAATGTCCTCCTCGAATCATCAATTGAAGAAAGTTGAATGGCTTTACTCCTAAACACTTTTAGTTCATATTTGTTGCTTCTAATGTGACAATCATGCCATATTTTCCATTGTTGTTGAATGATCTCCATTTGGTGAAGTGTCTCCAACTGGAGTTCATCCATTGCATTCAATTGCAAAATTTTCTCTTGTACCTACAACAACTCAATGCCATCTTCCAAAGATATATGAAGTGTTAGGAATTCAAACTCAATTAGAAAAATATGTTTCTTTTGATTTCCTTTATTTGATTCAAGAAACCATGGGCTTCCTAGATAACCATACTTAGGTGGAGTAAGTTTTCCTACAAGCAAGTCTACTAATTTTCCACCTACTTGTATGGTTTTAGGATATACTTTATTTTTCTTTCTTGGTTTCTTAATACCCATTTCCTGAACAATATGATTATTTGTAGGTACATATTTAACAATTTGTAGTAAAAGAATTGTAACATTAAAATGTTCTAATTTCTTTACCAAATCTAATTTTGAAGATGTTATTTTTGATATGTCAAATTGTTCAGAATATGGTACCTTCTCCATTAAATCATCTTGAGGCAGATTTTATTTTTCTTATTTTTGTTTCAGTGTAGATGGGTTCTTATGTTTATTCCCTTCAACTCCCATTTCTACAATGATAGGTGGAATATGTTCAAGAAGTGTTTTTCTTGAACACAGTTGAATGTTGTCACAACCAATGACATTTATTATGGTTGTATCTTTTGATTCAACCATATAGATAGGGGTTGCCTGTTTAACATTATTGGGATCAATCACAAGTTGAGCCAAAAGTGGAGGTTGTGTTTCTTGTTGTTGTTGTTCCTGAGGTAGATCCAATACATCTCTTGATTCGTTTTGTAATCCTCTCAAGAATTTAAGTTTTGGTTCTACTCCACATCTCTTGTTAACAAGGGAAAATGTATCAAAAGTTTCATTTTCCTCTTGTTTCATCCTAGAAAATTTATCCTTTTGATTCTTTACTCGATAATATTTTTGGTATTTCTCCAAAAATATGCTTTCCATTTCATCCTAGGTTCGGATTGGATTTGGTACTAAGTTCATGAACCATTGTAGGGTTGAGTCTTTAAGAGTAAAAGAAAATAATTTAAGTTTTTTATTGTCATTGATATAGTTACAAGCTTGGCATACAATCTTAAACTTAAATAGAAACTGATCAGGGTCCTCAAATGCAACTCCCCTAAAATTTGATAATTTAGAAGGTGAAATGACTTCCATGGGAGAGTTTTGATTTAATTGAATAGGATATTGGAAATTTTTGGTAGATGTACTAGTTTTACCATGATGAAGCACATTGTTGGCTTTTCTTGGATTTTCATGTAAGCCTACCATTATATGTTCCCAACACCAATTATAAATCCATTTAAATTGTCCTGATCACATAGATTTGTTAGGGGAGAGTGGTGTTGAACTAACACTTTGTTCTCCTTGTAATATTTTCTCAAAGGATTTTTCACTTCCTAAAGCAGATGATTGTGATTCTTTTAAAATTCCAATATTTTCAAGAATCTCTAATTCAGATAACTTTGACATAGTTCAACCTCGTATCGTGAATGTTTGCTTCCTGTGGTTTGGGGGGAGTTCTTTCGATCTTGTCTCCATTGATTTTAAAACCTATTTCTACACCCTACGAAAGCAAGAAATCCTATTCTAGTGTCCTAATGTCCAAAATTGCAATCCCAAGTAATGAAACTATTTTCATGTGAAGTCATCAATTTCACAAGAAAATAATTAACATTATTCTCTAACAACACCAATTTTCTCCCCGAAACAATGCCAAAAATGATGAGTGTCATCAATTCTCATCATTTAATTTAATTCAATTTTTCAAATCCAGGGAGGCATCCTAGGGTTGTATACATTAGAGACTTTGAAACTGCAATTTAGGTATCAGGACACTAAATTGTTCTATGAAAGCTAGAAATATTTGTAGAAAGGAAACTATGCTAATTTCACACTTGCATGAAAAGAAAAACTAATTAATTTGTAGGAATTAAAAATGCTGAAATTGAAAGTCACTAAATTACTTTTGCTAAATTTGAAATTGTAGAAATGAAATGTTGGAATTGAAAACTAGCTAAAAAAGAATCAAATGCAAAAATTTAAATGTTAGAACAAAAATAACAATTACAGAAATGAATTGTGACCAGTTAGCTACAACAAAAAGAAACATAACATGTTAGACAAAATAGGGGAATAACATATTTAACAAAACTACTGAAATTAAAATAACATAAAAGAAAATACTAAAAAATAAATCCTAAAACTAAGTTAGTACACCTTCCACTGATCCTCAGAGTGGGCCCAAGCTCCAGGCTCAGTGAAAGGTGAAATAATGCAGAAGAAAAGAAGTTAAACTATAAAATTAATAAATTGCATACAAAGAACTAAAACAATCAAGTTTAAGATAGTGTACCAAAAATACGCATACGTGTTTTTATTTCCTTACTTATTTTCTAACTTTTCAAAAGGGGTAGACAAGGAGTATTTATAATTAAATACTCAACTTATTCTACCTATAATTAAGGGCAAAATTAGAAAATAATGTGTTGTCAAAAACTGATTGCTAATTTGTTGTTGTTGCAACAAACTTAGTCCAAAATTAGGATAGAATCTATTTGCAAGTAGTTGTACATTTTTTCATACCTTAAAATTATGGGAATTGGATGTAAATAGGTAATATTTCATTTGTTACATCCATCCACACGTTCTCCTCATTTTCCTCCCTAAAAATCTATCAAACAACTAATTTCAACAAATTCTACAGTTTTGATTGACTCTGCCAACTTTTGGATAGTGAGCTGGAAATCAGATATTTCCTCCTTTTTGCATGTCCAAACTACTATGGGATGCATGAAAATAATTTTAGGGATTCTTGTGCAAGGTTTCACCTTTCCAGCTCATCATTTGCACCTTTTTAGAATAGTCAACTCAATGTTATTTTTGTGCAGGAAATTCCACAATAGTTTTGTGAAAATGTGCTTGATGTAGAATGACCTAGCATGGTGTCGAGTCACTCCCAAGTGGTTGGTTAGACCCTCCTCATTTTTTTCCATGCTTCAAAGACATTTTATGACCAAAATTGAGCGCTCAAACTCGTTTTCCTTTAAACTTGTAGGTTGCTACCCTGTCATTCCGGAGTTGTCTAGATGTTCCGGAGTTGAGCTTGTAGATTCATTTTCAATAGGTTTTCTTGCCCTATTTTAGTTGCAACCTAATTTTATGGTGCCACATCATCCTCTAAGGTAGAAAACACTTAAGATTTATTTAGCCAATCATATTTCATCAACACCTTATTCAATGGCTATTTTCCATTATGCTTAATTTCTACTATTTATCTACTAAAATCATGCAAAATAACCATAAAAACCACATAAAACCTATCCAAATAGCAACATATCATTTTATACAATTTACTATGTTAAATTCAACATAAACATGAATAATTATTAAAATACTTGGCATTTTTAGGTAAAATAGGTAATTTTATGTGTAAAAATACTGAAATAATGAGTCATTTTATGGCCTCATCACTACACAAATAATAGCTAGTGGATGTTCATGTTTCTTGAGGTGCCCAAATGAAAACTAGATTTTACTAGCTCAATATTGGGGATAGGGTTTCCAAGGAATGTTTTTACTCTATTTGAGGAAGAGACACAACTTAAAAAATCAAGTAAATCCATGAGGGATAGTGCATTTTTATAGAGCTTCTCGATATTGTTTAGGATTTTTTCCACCATTACCAAAATGTGTTTCAAACTCAAGAACCCACCCTAGATCAATCCCAAGCCCTTCAACAATGTTTCAAAGTGGTTCCTCTCCATATTTATTCTTCTTAGCAAGCCCTTTGTGAGATTACCTTTTCATAGAAATAGCTTAAGGTAGCAACCTTCTCCATGGACAATGATAAGGCTTCAGTTTATGATGGGTTTCACTATATATTTTACAAATCTCTCTATGATACTATGGGGCTATATTTACACCAAGTTTACATAGAAGATATTAGGACCAAATCCCTAGACCATTTGATCAATTAGGATACTATCAAGATCATCCCAAAAATAGAGGATCCTTAAGAGATTTGCATTTGTGACTCATACCCTTAATTATTTTCTCATACATGATTACAGCCAAAGCCATTATGCTTAGGATTAGAAATTTGGTTCCCTTGATTAACTAGCAATAGTAGAATAGGTTTATCAAGAGCAAATACATATTAGATAACATTAATATTTTCTATGAAGGAAAGAAATGGGTAAGTCAATCATAGGATTGAATTGAAGAACACAAGCTTATACTGAGTGGGAGGGGTGAATAGTATAAGACCACTTTTTAATTTTATTTTCAAATTAATATTATGCAATGTATAGATAGTAATATCAACAACAATAATATAAACAATGCACAAATCATTACACACAATAGATACACTAATTTAACGTGGTTCACCCAATGTGGGTTACATCCACAGATAAAATATTTTACTAAATTTTCTCAATCAATCTATTGGGAATCCTTTCCCTATTACAATGTTTATGGACCTCTATCCAAAGGAGATGCTGATATACTAAATCAGGTTTTTGGATCTCTATCTATAGGAGAACTCCTCTGCTCTAGTTGGTGCTCCTCTAGAAGACTATACCTCCACTGCACTAGCTTGTGTATCTATTTCCACTAAAGACTCTTGTACCCACTCAGAAGACCTATCCTTACTACCTTAGTTGATGGATCTATATCCACTATAGACTACTATCCTATCTACTCTGTCACCTCCAAATCTCAGTCTCAAATTTACACTAAACTTAGTCCTTCGATCTAGCACAAATCTGCTCAATAATTCCACTCAAAACTTGCTCAAAACTACTCAACAAGTTCACTCATAACTTGCTCAAATATTATCAACAATTCCACTCAGAACTTGCTCAAATATGATCAACAACTTCACTCATAACTTGCTCAAATCTGCTCAACAAGTCCACTTAGAATTTTCTCAAATTGTCTCAACAAGTTCACTCAGAACTTGCTCAAATCTGCTCAACAAGTCCACTCAGAACTTGCTCAAATATGCTCAAAAACTTCACACAAAACTTACTCAAATTTGTATTTTAAGCTTCTACAAAAATATCACACAAAATCAGTCCACAAGTCCCTCAAAGACTTACCTCAAATATTCTTAACAAGTCCACATAGAACTTGTCCAATATCATAGAAACATAAAGAGAATTATTAGAGACTCAATATGTTCTACACTCAATGATCCATCACTTTATCAAATCAAATCATAATATTGAATAGTTTGTTTTATAGAAATTGAACAATCACTTCACACATCCACTTGACTAGGCTCAATCAAATCTACTCAACTAGTCATTCAATGAAACACTTCTTTATCATAAACCCTAGTACAATAATATAACCACCAACTCAAAATGTTTCCAACAATGCTCAACAACAAATAGCACATAAAAATGATACTCATATTCTTTTCAAACCCTAGTTCATGTTCTTTGTACAAAAACTCACTTCACCAACAATTCTTATAAAACAATCTTCACACAACCAATGATACTCATATTCTCTTCAGACTCTAGTTCAAGTTCTTTGTACAATAACTCACTTCAACAACAATGCTTATAAAAAAATCTTCACATAATAATGATACTCATGATATTTGCAAAACTCTAACTCAAGTTCTTCACACAACCAATGGCTTCAAAAACAATTCTTACCAAACAATCTTCACATAACAATGATACTCATGATCTTTGCAAAACTCTAACTCAAGTTCTTCACAACCAATGGCTTCAAAAACAATGCTTATCAAACAAATTTTTGACAACAACTCTTTATTCTAGAAAACCTTGAAGTATTAACTCAAACACTCTCAAAAGGAAACCCTAATCAAGTCCTTTTCACTCCAAACTTATTTTCCAAAAAACCAATCAGTCAACTCAACTTATGGAAGAATGTGCTCATACTTTTTATTGAAGATGAAGGGATTTCATTAATCTGTCATAACCACTTCTATGCCAATCTCAAAGAGGTTAGAAGATAAATCTTTCTCACAATATAATGTAAATACTTAATTACACCTTATCACTCCACCTTTCAAAAACAACCATCAATATGCATAAAATATTTATCCAATAACACCTTATTAACTCCCAAATAAAATAAACTTAATATCTACCAAAAATAACTCAAACCTCTTTGATTTAAATTAATGGCAAGAGAAACTTTGATAAAAATCAAATCAACACTCTTTATAATTCCAATGATATAAATCACTCATCAATAAAATGACCTCTCATTATTCCTTATTACTTTACAATAATAAAAATCAATTATCAAATCAACAACCTTTCTCAAACCCTTATAACTTCAACAATAATATAAATCAAACACAAAAAATTTCACAAACCTTTATTACTCCACATTATCCTTTAAAGAAACCTTAGGCAAAAATTAATTATCAAAAAGTACCTTTGCCTCTTAGTGGGTTTCGAACCCATGATCTCTGACTCTACGAGCGCTCTAGATGCGGCTTTGATCACCACATACGCTAGATGCACGGTTAAGAGCATAATTTCAATTTGTCCCCTTTTTTCTCGATTGGCATGCAAAAACCACAATATGTGCAAAAAGGAACTTCCCTTGGCACTCAAGACACACCACTCTATGCAAATCGATTGTGTGCCTCTCAACTCCCAATGCCTTTGCAAAATGTGTGCTTCCAATGGACCACCGTGTCCTTCACATTTCAAACAATCTACACTCTCCCTTATCTCTTCTACCTGGTGCTAAAGACAAGTGAAATTCTTATCTTCTTCCTCAACTAATAACAAATGCACGAAAACATTTCACTATGTCACATGAAAAAATAATATCGAGGGGTAAGTTTTGAATGCCTTTTTGGCATTTATTTATACATGAAAATCCCTTTGCTTCTTAGACGTCGATGCTCCCACATTTATAATTTATAAATTATTTAAATTCTAAGGAATTTAAATTTTATAAATTATATTTATAAACTTTAGCTTTAAAGAGATTAAAGTCTTCCTTGGGTTTAAACTTAAACCTTTAACTTGTAAAATATTCTACACTGTGGGTCTTTTAAAAACTTAACTGTCATCTCAATGTGTGAGGATCGTTTTCTATCCTCATAATGATTTTAATAAAACCATTTAATCTTCCACCATGGGTTTACCATAAACCCTCATAAAATATTATTTTTCCAATTTACTCTTCAACTCTTCGCATTGTCCCTGGTGCTATTGATGGTATGCTCCATGGTATTAATGATAAATTTTCACCTTGACATCAATGACAACTAAATGAACTCAAAATTTCCAACAATATCCCCATTTTTCATTGATGGTAACCCAATTTCATTTTACTAAAAACTTGACCTTTCCTTTGTTTTTCTCCCCCCGGGACATTGCTTCCCCTGGCTCAATGCTCTCTCAAATATCAAATCTCTCCCTCTTACTCAAATCTGTCCCCCTTTGACATCAATGGTAAAGGGTCACCTTAGGGGCTTGGGGCTAAGAATGACCCTCTTAGCTTAGCGCCTGCCCCACCTTATATTGAGGTGGTTAATTCTAAGGTGGGAGTATTTCTACTCCCCAAAAACACTATTCTTTACCTTTATCCTCTTTTCTTCTTATATAAATTTTCTGATTTCTTTCACTATTTCTTTTCATATCCATTTTCTTGTCCATGTCTACATTCCTATCCATGTCTTTGTTCCTATTATTGTTCCTGTTCTTGTTCCTATTTTTGTTTATATTCATGTTCTTATTCCTATTTTTATTCATACCTATTTTTGGAATGTCTAATCTACACCATTTTTTTGTGTGACCATCATTATTACACTTATAACACTTAATGTTATTATTCCTTGGAGGTGCAAATGTCTTAGGATTTCTCCTAGTGAATCCATATCCTCTTTTGTCATGAACCCTGCAATTCATTGCCTTATGACCAAACTGATTACATGAGTAACAATACCCATGGAAAATTTTTCTATTCCCACATTCATGTCTTTCATGTGTCCTACATTATGAATCCATGTGCCCAAACCGGTGACATGAAAAGCATCTTCCATTGAATTTTTATTGTCTTGACCTCATTAGTATCTTGGTATCTCTTGACCTATTCTGATGTTCCATATGTATCTTCTTTGTGCATTGTTCCTATTTTTGTTGAAATCTCTATTTTCCAATTCAACCTCAGATGTCTCACTATATTTTTTTGAAGTATCTTCATCTGAATTTTCTTGTCCTCCAAAACTTGAAGTTGACTATCGTTCCCATTTCTTTTGAACCTGTTCAAATCCAAGACCTATTTTGCTTGATGTAGGCATTTGTATCTTTATTAACTTATCCAAGTTCTTTGAGCTATTTTTTAACCCTTTCATATTGACCTTGGAGTCTTCTAAATCTTCTCTTAGTAGTGCCATTTCTTGTGCTAACTTCTCACATTCCAAGACCTTTGCTTCTAACTTTTCTTTGAACCTCTTTGCCTTAGCCTTTGTTTTTTCTAAATCCTCTATGAGCAATATTCTCTATTCATCACGTTCTTGAGACTGAATTTTAAGTTTAGAGTGTTGCTTCCTTACCTTCTTTATCGTGTCAATGGCATAAATAAGTTCTCCCTTGAGATAATAACCATTCTTTTTCGAGTATTCCTCTATTTTTTTACATTTGTCCTCATATTTATTTTTTGTTTGCTTGTATTATATAGGATCACTTTATTCTTCTTCTAATACAATTAGAAGATTTTCATCTGGTCTTTCAAGTGCATATTCATATTTATTATCACTAAAACCATAACCATCCCTTGTACAATCATCATCAATATGCCTAAAGTTACCACATCTAAAACACTTGAGAATTACTAGAGTCCTTTTCTTAATTTGAGTACTTACTTGTCTTATCCGCATAGTAGCTCCTATTTTGCCTTTGGAAGAACTTCTTTTCTTATCTATTTTTTCCATCCTTGCTTTTGTTTTGATTCCTATATTTTTCTGATTCCTTGTTCCTGTGATCCTATTTTTATTCACCATTATTATTCTTGGGTTCTTGACAATATGTTGCAAAATATCCATATTTTCCACAATTGAAACACTTAATAGTTATTAGATATCTGGATCTTTTGGAATATTTATATTTTCTAGCATAATTATCTTCTTCATCATTGGATGACTCATTGTTTGATTCTGACTTCTTACCTTTTATCTTTTGGATTACTTTGAAGGATTTTTCTTCTGGTGAATGAGATATTTTATTCTTATCTCAAAAGCTGTAAGCATACCAAAAAATTTATCTCTTGTCAAAGTATCACCATCCATTGACACTTCTATAGCAAAAACTTGTTCACTAAATATTTTTGGAAGAGTTCTTAAGACTTTATCACAAACATCTGATTCATCAATCTTCATTCCAAGTCCTTGCATATCATTAACAACCTCATCAATTCAAATTATATAAGCACTAATATTTTCCTCTTCATTCATTCTTAATGCTTCAAGTTGTCCTTTGATATTTTACATCTTTGATTTCTTGACATTTTTATCTCCTTCATATATATTTTGGAATTTATCCCATATTTATTTTGCATTTTTACAATGCATAACTTTCGTAGAATTTTTTCTATGCAAACCTCTCAAAAGTGCACTCATTGCTTCTGAATTATAGTGCAGTAGGAGCTTACATTCCTTATCTATAGGAGGATTTATTAAGGGATCATAACCAATATCAAATGCTTCCCAAATTTCATTGCCAAGTGCCATTAGGTAGATCTTCATTCTCATGCTCCAATACATAGAGTCACTTCCATAAAATACTGGTGGTGAATTTTATGAGGACCCATTCTTAGAATCCATTGTGTTCTTGTTAGATTTTCCTTCAAGCTGTTAAACTCTTTTGAAGGAACCCACTCTGATACCAATTGAAGAACACAAGCTTATACTGAGAGGCAGGGATGAATAGTATAAGATCACTTTTTACTTTTCTTTCCAAATTAATATTATGCAATGTATAGATAGCAATATCAAAAATAGTAATCAAAACAATACACAAATCACCACGTACAATATTGCAGTAGAATATTGCAGTAGTAACCAGTTGGAGTAGAATCAAATCACCACGTACAAATCACCACGTACAAATCAACACTGTCATTATCTTGATAGTGTTGAAGTAGAATATTGCAGTAGTAGCCAGTTGTACAAAGGTGTTATGGATGAATATAACTTTATAATACTTCAAGATAAAGCATGATCAGCCCATTCCTATACTATGTGATAATATCAGTGCCATATGTATCTCAAAAAATATAATAATGAAGTTCAGGACGAAGCATATTCCAATTAAGTATAATTTTCTAAGAGAAAAAGTGTTAGATAAACATGTCAGATTGGAGTATGTCACTACAAAGGAACATATAGAATATATTTTCACTACACCACTCTCAAAGGAGTCTTTTGAGTATCTTCGAGGAAAATTGGGAGTGAGACTCCCACCCCAAAATTAACCACCTCATATGGAGGTGGGGGAGGGGCTAAGCTAAGAGGCTCATTCTTAGACCCGAGCCCCAAAGGTGACCCTTTGCCATTGATGTCAAAGGGGGATATATTTGTGTATTGGGGAGAGATTTGATATGAGATTTGATATTTGAGAGAGCATTGAGCTAGGGGGAGCAAAGTCCCAAGGGGAGCAGAAAAGAAGTTCAAGTTTTAGTAAATGAATATGGGTTGCCATCAATGACAAAGGGGGATATTGTTGGACATTTTGAGTCCCTAATCTAAAAGTTGTCATTGATGTCAAAATGACCTATGTAAGTAAGCACTATGATTTTACTCCACAAAGATATTCATGAGAAGCAAAGGTTTTGATCAAAGGTTCTAGAAGGGATGCATGACATTTGGTTACAAAAGGAGCTTCAAGGGAAGCTTAGAAAAAGGTTTTTATTTAAAACCAATGGATGGAAGATTTGAAATGGATTTTTATTAAAACCCAAGTTGGATTTTTGTTTCATTGAAAAAGGTGCCCCAGTGATGGAGAAATTTAATTTTAAAGGTTTAGCTTAAATTTTAATTTATTTAAAATTAAAATTAAAATTTTAAAATTAAATAAAAGGTTTTTCCCTCCTTTCTTATTGGTGCCACCGACGTCATGAGGACAATGTTAAAAGGTTCGATGTATTCGCATTGAAGTATGACTTATATAAATAAGCCAAAAGTTTTCCATTTAATAAACCCAAGTTGTCACATGATTTTCGAAAACCCAAAGTATTTCTACATCCGAATATTAAGCAACGAATTTTGTGGAGTGTGATGTGGGTAGTCAAGTCGTGTACGGTTAATTTTTTTGTGCCTTGTAAGGAAAGCGCACGGAGTTTAAGGAAGAGAGTGCCCAAGGCACTCACGAGGGCAATCTTATCTCACGCGGTGTAACTACCGCTTGGCAGCACGATGGGTAGAGGTTCAAAATGCCAAAGCCCTTCAAGGGCTCCTTTGAGGTATGTGCTTCAACTCTGATATTTGCGGGGGTCAACATTTTAATTAAAATATTTTCTTTCTATGGTTTGATTATATTTTTTTGGGAGATATAAGGTTGAGAACGCTTTAATATTTTAATAAGGTTTAATATTTGATTAATGTGGGATATTGCCTGAGAAAGCTTTGTGATTATTTTTTAGTGCAAAAGTGTTGAAAGGAAGGATATAAAATATTTGATTTATTTTATGGTATAAGTGGTTTTAGGAGTGATAAGGAAGTTGTGCATTAATTCTTAAGAAGGTTTTCTAATTAAAATCCTTGGTAAATATTATTTTGAAGTGGAGTAATGTTGATTATTTTGTGATCTTCTAACCCTTGTGAATATTGGCCAAAGAATATTGTAATTGTGGCAGATTTCCAAATAGACTTCTTCATATTCATAAAAGGTATGGACACTTTCTCCTATTGATTGATTACGGTGGTTGATTTCTAAAAATATCTATGGAGTGAAAAGGATTGATTGTGGTTTCCTTTTTGAAAGTGATTGGTTTAGTTCTTCAAGGTTTTCTAGATTGAGAGTTGTGATTAAACCTTGTTTTATAAGCATTGTTGTTGGATCCCATTGGTTGTGAAAAGAACTTGAACTTGAGTTAGAAGAGAACATGAGTATCATTGTTATGTGAGATTTATTGTTGAGCATTGTTGGAAATATTTTGAGTTGGTTTATACATGCTTGGACTAGGGTTTGTGAGAAAGTGTTGTTCATTGAGGTGATTGGTTGAGTTGAGTTGATTGAGCCTAGTCAAGTGGATGCATGTAGTTGTTCAAGTTCCATAAAAAAAACTTTTCTATATTATGGATTTGAGTTGAGATTGAGATTTGAGAATAGAACATATTGAGTCTCTAACAATTCTCTTTATGATTCTATGAGATTGGAAAAGTTCTGTGTGAGCTTGTTAATAATATTTGAGACAAGTCTTTGAGAAGGCTTGTGGACTGATTTTGAATAAGATTTTGTGAAAGCTTGCTATGCAGATTTGAGCAAGTCCTAGAGAGGACTTATTGAGCAGATTTGGACAAGTTTTGTATGGACTTTTTGAGCATATTTGAAAAGGTTTCGTGTGGACCTGTTGAGCAAATTATGAGTAGGCTTTGTGTAGACCTGTTGAGTAGATTTGGATAAGTTCTGAGTGAGATTTTTTAGCATATTGTAGAAGGTTCTGAGTGAACCTATTGACAGAGCTTTGGAGGTGATAGAGTATAGAGGATAGAGTCTCAGTGGATAGAGATACAGTAGCCAAGACAATTGAAGACATATCTGAGTGAAGAGTCTTCAAGTGGAGAGAGATCCACTAGTCGGTGCAGCAGAGTGACAAATTCTTCTAGAATATCACTAGCTAGAGCAGGAGGGAAAGAGTTCTCCTGTGGAAGAGATCCATGAACTTGAGACTAGGGTATCAACATCTCCTTTGGATAGATGTCCATAAAAATTGTACTTGGGAAGGATTCCCAAATATTATTTGAGAAATATTTATAAGAAATATTTTTCTGTGGAGGTAGCCCACATTGGGTGAAACATGTTAAAAATGATGTCTCTCATATGTGTGATGCTTTGTGTGATGATCAATGTTTTATTAATGTTGATGCTACTATTTAGGAAAAAGTTTTATGTTATATTATTCACCGTCCCTCTCAGTATAAGCACATGTTCTTCATAAATATCCTTTACCCCTCTACAAAAATGTACAACACCTTGACCTAGGGAAGTTTAACTAAAAGCTAGTCTTAATGCATACTAAAAGGGGAGCCACCAAATGTAGTGAATATTCACATATAACATAGCATGCAATCCATTTCCACTCCATTATAGTCATGGTTTGATAGTTTTGTTGGTCTTCTAGATCTTTTAATAATAAATATACCCTGAATCTGAATAGGTACTTTTATGACCAAACGTGAGGGTAACCCAAACCATTTCTAGGCCTTTCTCCCATACAATTTTCTAGAGTAACCCAATATAACCCAAGATATTTAATTCTAAAGTAAAATTTTCTAGACTTCATTATCTTGCACAACTCTGATGATCCATTTGGCACAAAAGGCTATACCTTGCCTATGGGTATCAAGAGGGTCCAAACCTCTAAATTTCCTTGAAAGGCAACAAAAATCTTAAGGTACTCTATGGAATCCTTTCCTATATATCAAGACCCATAAAATATATCAATGGAGTTTTTTTCACTTCTTGTTAAGGCTTTGGAAGAGGCCCAACATGATGAATAATACACGTGTGGTAGTAAGAAATTTATAATAGATCTAGAATTTATCGATGATCACCATAGGTTTAGAAATCCACTTACGAAGCTTATACTACACTCTATCTAAATGCACTAAGGAATAATACTGGAAGGTAAAAAGAATAAATAAAAACCTAAAAATCTCACTATTTTAGATCCATTTTTAATTGAATTAGGTAAACCAAGAAAACTTGGGCAAAAAATATTGTTTATAGCATTGAGTTTTGTGCCACTAAATGTTGGATTCTAAGGCTTCACAAAAAGTATTTAGCCTTTGCAACACATTTTTAATGTCACTTTCCTCTTTGGAGAGCATCAAAAAGAAAAAAAATTCCTATTGACTAACTATTAAGAGGTGTCTAGAAGAGTAATCTATTTCAATATCATATGAGAAGCATCGTCAGCTAAAAGATATCCAAATCCTTAATTTGTCAAAACATAAAGCATAAGAGCAAGAGGACACCCTTTATGAATGGATTTGTGAAGGCTAAAGTGTGAGGATTGTTGGCAATTATTTGAAAGGTAAGAATACACATTTGTAAATAATATTTGAAGAAAATAAATAAATATGGGACCAAATCCTATAGCCTACAACATGGCCAATATGAAGGTCCATTCAATCCTATGATTTATATATCCATTCCTTCCTATAAAACATTAATGTTATCCAATATGTATTTTCTCTTGATAAACCTAGTCTACTTTGGCTAGATAATAAAAGGGACACAAATTTCTAATCCTAAGCATAATGTCTTTGGCTATAATCTTGTATGTGACACTAAGCAAGGTTATGGGTCATAAATTGCAAATGTATTTAGGGTCCTCTATTTTGGGGATGATCTTGATATTATTTCAATTGATCAAATGGCTTAGGTATTTGGTCCTAAGAGCTTCTAAGTAAACTACATGTAACTTTTGGCCCCATAGTGTCCTAGAGAGCTTTGTAAAATTTATTAAGGAACCCATCATAACTTGGAGTCTTATCATTGGCCATGGAGAAGGTTGCTACCTTAAGATATTCCTATGAAAGGGGGCTCTCACAAATGGATTTTTGAGAAGTAGAAATATGGAAAGGAACAACTTTAACACATTATTGAAGGGCTTGGGCTTGATCTACGGTGGATTCTTGGGCTTGAAACACCTTTTGGTAATGGTGGAAAAAAGCCTAAATAATATCAAGAAGATCTATAAAAATGCACTACCCTTCATGGACCTTCTTAATTTTTTAAGTTGTTTCTCTTCCTCAAGAAGACTAAAAAAGCTTTTTGACAACCATATCCCCAATATTGAGCTAGTGGAATCTAATTTTGAGTTGGGCACCTCAAGTAACATGAGCATCCACTAGCTACTATTGTTTGCGAATATTGGCTAGCTAGAGTGTTAGCACTTTGGAAAAGTGTTGTTCTTCTAGAGTCAACATGACATATTATATTTCCAAGGTGTTTAAGAAATGGTGGAAAAAGATAAAATGCAGCTCATATATGTGAAGGAAGTAGGTTTATGCATAGCACTGAATCATTATTAATTTGTGAATATTATATTTTTTAAAACTCAAAATTGGTGAATTTAAGGACCCTGGATGTTAGCCCATTCACCTAAAATTTTTGGGTCCAAAATGTTTTTAGGGGTTGGCTCGACCCACATTGATAATAATTTTTAAAAAATTATTTTAAATATCCAACACTCCTGCCTAATTCTAGACCTTTTTGCCCTGAAATTATAAAAAAATGTATTTCACCCACCAAATTTACCTCTAATACCACTAGTATATATACTTAATGCCACAAATACTTATTCATATAAATATTTAAAATGATCGATTGAAGAGACCTATCATTAACCGATTGGTTGTAAATACCTGTCAATAATGGATCAATTATAGAAATAAATTGATCATGGATCAATTTTAGAAACTTAATCGATCATCGATTATATATAAAAACAAAATGACCAAGCATAAAAAATATCCAAACTCTGATTAGGTGCTGAAAGAAGTAGAACATCAATTAGGTGTTGAAAAAAGCTAAACTTTTATTAGGTGTAGAACCATCCAATATTCGAGTAGGTGTAAAAATACTCAAACTCTAATCGGGTGTAAAAATAGATTAAACTTTGATTGGGTGTTGAAACAAGCCAAACTCCGATCGAGTGTAGAAACTAGTTGATATTCAATTGGGTGTAAAAAGAAGAAACTAGTTGATATCCAACTAGGTGTAGAAACAACCAAATTTTGGATGGAAGCTGAAACAAGCCAAATTTAAATCGGGTGCTAAAACAAACTGAACTTTAATCGGTTGCAAAAACTAGCTAATATCCAACCGAAAGCAAAAACCAGACAAGCTAAAATTGAGAGAATAAACCAAGTCAAATTTTATACAATATGTATCTTATTTTCACCCAACCTTATAACTCATATTTTTTATAAGAGTTTTCTATTACTTTTACAAGTCATTAAATAAATTTAAAATCCTTTCAATTTATAAATGAATTTGTCTTAATAAGAACGAAGATCATTCCTTTATACATATATATATTTTTTGTAATACATACATCTATAAAATAAATAGCTTACAATTGTAAGCTTCTATTATTTTTTTTGTAATACATACATCTATAAAATAAAGATCTTACAATTGTGAGCTTCTATTATTTTTTTTGTAATACATACATCTATAAAATAAAGAGCTTACAATTGTGAGTTTCTCAAAGAAAAATATAGGAAATATATTTTATTATTCTATAGCATAAGAATTACATATTTGTATCCGTGTGGTCTATGTCAAGGATGCCACTTGCATTATAAGTGATGAGATGTGAATTCAACCCCAACCATAAATTTGTATAGAAAATAAATATTTTAAAAAGAAATAAAAAGGAAAGAGTCAAATACTAATATTATTCTCTCAATATTTTTAGATAAATAATATTTTAAAATAATATTTTCGCAATATACTTGTGAGATACTAATCATTTTTATGTTAAATATGTACTAATGTTTGTTCTTTTAAAAGTATTTTTACATCTTATTATAATATATAAACGAAAACTTATTTATTTTTTAAGAAGGCTCTACTTAGCGGTTGTGGCTCTACGCTCTGGTGGATCTTGGGCTGGCTTTCATCGGTTTGCATTCGTGTTTGGATTCTTGCGGTTGTCTGAGCGGTTCTCTCATCCGGTCCTCTCTTTTGCGTTGCTAGTGTGTGATTTTGATGAAATGTGGTATCCGGGTGGGGAAGCTCTGGACGAACCGATGGAATCTCTTTCTTTGGAAAAGCCTTGTGGCCAAGCTATTGGGGAGGCTACACCCAAAAGGAATGGGGGAGCGTAGACTTAGCCAATCGGGTTGTTGATGGAGATGTTCATCCCCAACTCGAAATATCTATCTCTGACTCAACTGTGTCCTCTCTATTGGTGAATCTGTCTGGTAATTTAGTGGGAAAATTCTTCGAGAGCAGACCGAATGTTGATGCTTTAAAGAGATGGGCCATCACCCATTGGAAGTCGACTGGCAGCCTCTATTTATCTCTTCTCTCGAGGAACTTTTTTCTCTTTTCTCTATCGGACCCCTCTGATGTTGATCGGGTGTTGGAAGAGGGGTCATGGTTTTTCGGAAAGTGTGGGTTGTATTTGAGGAAATGGGACTCTGGGTTTAACCCTGCTACTCACAAAGTGGACATGGTTCCAGTTTGGATTCATCTTCCTGAAGTCCCTCTCTATTTATGGCATGACTCCATATTCAAACAAATTGCCAATGCAATTGGGAAATTTATCTCTTTTGATGCCTCTTCCATGTCGGAAGACAAAAGGCAATTTGTTCGCCTGAGTGTTCTCGTGGACTTGTCCAAAGAGCTGCCAAAATCTATTTTGATCAACTCTCTGGCGGGAAGGTGGGAGCAGGTAATCATCTATGAACATGATAGCTTTTCATGTTCAGCTTGTGGGGGCAAAGGTCATTCATATTTGCATTGCAAAAGAAAGTTGGGGGATGCCCCTACTAGGGTGCAACGCTCGCAAGGATTTGTGTCCACGATGGAGAAAGGGAAGAGACCGACCTCTGTTTCTGGTGTTAGCAAGTCTGTTTGGTCTTTCCCCTCAAAGAAGTGAAGAATATGGAAGAAGAAATCGTTCATTGCCCCGTCGGTCAAGGAAGTCATTGCTCCTTCGATGGCTCTTCAAAATTTGGCTCCCCCTCTTTCCTCCCCTCCATTGGTGCCTATGGTTAGGGAGGAGGAGTTGGTCAAACCGATGTGTTCGGATATTGCAATGGAGAATTCTAATAGGCTAGAGGTGGACTTGTTTTTAGAAGTCAATCTGGTGGAGGCTTCTATCCCCTTAGACAACTCTTTCGAGTGTCTAAATGCTCTGGCAGAAGACTTGGGTCCATCATGCTCTAAAGCCCAGATGGCGACCCCGATGGGGTCCTTAAGGGAATGCCCACAATCCTCGATGGCTCATTGTCTATCCTTCTCTCCTGGCATGGCCAATCATGTGGATGGTTGTTCCCCCTCTATGGTAAGAAATGAAGCTTTAGTGATGGATGTGGCTCCTACTTCCCCATCTCCTCAATCGGTGGTAATGGAGAAGGGCTCTCCTGGCCCTAAAACCCATAGTCATAGAAGACGTTTGATGGATTTGGGCAAGGCCTATAAACCTGGAAGGCCTATGTCTAAAGTAAGTAGGAAAAGAAAGGCCAATGAGTCTATGGCCAATGGAGGTCAATCTAGACTAGTTCTAAAAATTGGTGAAGGTGAAAAATGATTGAGCTTGGATGGTTTCTTGAGCTCGTCGGTAGGTGGTGGAGATAAAGTGAGTTCCCCCTTCCCATGAAAATATGCTCATGGAACATAAGAGGGCTTAATAGCTCCTCTAAGAAGCACTTATTGGCATCCCTGAGAAGAGAATTGGCCCCTGATCTGTTATGCATTCAAGAATCAAAGCTTGAGGTCGAGTCATGGAGATCGATCCAAAGGGCAGTATGGAAGGACTCGGGTTTCATGGCCAGTGAAGTTGTGGGAACAATGGGTGGACTCCTTTTTTTTTAGAATTCACATAAATTTGATGGGCATGTAATCTCTGCTTCACGTAGAGTGATAAATATTATTTTCTGGTGCAATGAAACCCAAAGGCGTTGGGTGGTCTCCAATATCTACGCTTCGAATACCACTTATGAAAGGAGATATTTTTGGCAGTTGTTGCTAGAAATGCGTCAAACCTTCATTCATGAACATTGGTTAGTGATTGGAGATTTTAACTCCCCTCTATATCCTTCGGAGAGAAGGGGTGGAAGTGGCCCTGAAGAGCATAGTCTTGCTGACCTGGCGGATTTCATATCTTCCATAGAATTACGAGACGTGGATTTGAAAGGGGGGCATTTTACATGGAGTAACAGGAGGTCGGGTAATGGTTTGATCCTGAGTCGGCTGGACAGAGTGCTAGTTTCATCTGGAAGTCTCGATTTATTTGGGGATGTGGTGCTTTCCACCTTGCCCAGAGTGGGCTCGGATCATAATCCTCTCCTTTTGGAGACTGTTGAAAACTCTTCTTTTGTTTTGAGACCCTTTCGATTTGAAGCAATGTGGTGCAACTTCCCTAACTTTGAAGATTGCATGAAAAAATGGTGGGATGAGGAAGCATCGGGATCGGGCCTTTTTAAAGTTACCTTCAAAATTTGAAGGCTTCATCATCAATTAAAATGGTGGAACAAGAACGTGTATGGTAATATCTTTAGGGAGCTGGAAGCTTTAAAAAAGAAGGTCATTGAAATAGAGAAAAATATTGAGTCACAAGGACTCGATGAGGTGTTATTAAGGGAGGAAAGGGAGTGCTTAGCCAATTATCATAACAAACAAGTGGATATCGAGTTGCACTAGAAGCAAAAATCGAGAGAATTATGGCTAAGAGAAGGTGACAAGAATACATGGTTCTTTCATGCATCCACCATGCGATGGAGGAGTAGGAATAGAATAGTGGAGATTATTAAGGAGGATGGCAGCTCTATCAAGAAGAGCGAGGAAATTCGATTGGAGGCTGTCAATTTCTTCAGTTCTCTTCTTGGTCCCCCTAGATCGGGATTTGGTGGCGGAACGTGTTATGTTAGATGCCATTCCTACGTTGGTGATGGAGGAAATGAATGCGGGTTTGGAGGCCCCGCTCACAGATGATGAAATATTTAATGTTGTTAAGGAGTTGGGGCCTTTAAAGGCTTTGGGGCCTGATGGATTTCCTCCATTGTTCTTTCAGAAATATTGGAATATTTGTGGGTCTGAGGTGGTGGAGGCTCTGAGAGAAGCCCAAATATCGATGGAGATTCCTAAATCCTTGAATGCCACGTTGATTGCCTTAATTCCAAAAAAGGATTTTGCCTCATCATTTAAGGATTTTAGACCAATCAGTTTGTGCAATTCTTTATATAAATTCCTCTCTAAGGCTCTATCTAACAGACTCAAGGGGCTGCTTCCGAATCTCATTGATATGGCTCAGAGCGCCTTTGTGTTGGGTAGACAAATCTTAGATGGCGCTATTGTCATGCATGAGCTTCTTCATTCGATCAAGTACAGTGGTAGAGAGGCTTTCCTTTTAAAGCTCGACATCAGTAAGGCTTATGACAAAGTGACGTGGCCATTCTTACAAGAGGTGATGAGGAAGTTTGGCTTCAATGATCGGTGGGTCACCCTTATTTTGGCTTGCATTTCTTTAGTTTGGTGCTCCATTCTAGTGAACGGATCGGTGTCTAGATTTTTTAAGTCTCACCATGGTTTGAGGTAAGGCGATCCGCTTTCCCCCTTCCTCTTCCTCTTTGTGGTGGAGGCTTTGGGGAGAGCGATTGGAAGGTTGAGCGGGGAGGTGGGTCTTCATCCAACTCTCCCATGTCCGCCTGTATCTCATCACCAATTTGTTGATGACACTCTGATTGCTAGTGGTGCATCGGTATTTTTCACCCGAGATATTAAAAAGATCTTATTGTGTTATGAGAGGGTTGTTGGTCAGGAGATCAACTTTATGAAGAGCTTTCTCTACTTTGTTAACACTCTAAGCAATCAAATATTGTGAATATACTCAATTGTAGGATTGCCACATTGCCAGCGACCTATCTTGGACTACCTCTCTTCATGGGGAGAATGAAAGACTCACTGTGGGACCCTTTGATTGAAAGAATCCAACGTAAACTAGCCTCTTGGAAAGGGGTGTTGTTGAGCCAAGCAGGGAAGGTGGTACTTGTTCAAAGCATGCTCCAGAGCATACCCATTTATTTCATGTCCTTATTCATGCTCCCTGCTAAAGTAATGGATAAAATTGATCATATTTGTAAAATGTTCCTTTGGGCTGGATCGGATTTAAAATGCAAGTACCACTTGGTCGCTTGGGATCAGATTTGCAAGAGGAGAAAGGATGGGGGTCTTAATTTGAAAAGAGTAACACTTATGAATAGAGCCCTGGTTGGTAAATCAAGGTGGTTGGTTGCTTCGAACGTTGAGAGACCTTGGTGTTCTATCCTTAAAGTGAAATATGGATTTAATTCTTTCTTGTCAGATGATCTCTCCCCGAGAGGCTCCATTTTTTGGAGAAGCTTAACGAAGATCAGGGACTTTGTGAAGGCTAAAAGCAGGTGGATCATTGGTGATGGGAGAAACGTCAAGTTTTGGGAAGACCATTGGTTGAGGGAAGAGCCATTATTGGATGACCCAAATCTCAGGGCTCTTGCTTTGAAAGTGATGGAGGAAGGCAAAATTTGGGTTTCCCAATATATGCCTATTGTCAATGGTAGGCATTCATGGAATTCTCATCCCTATTGGGTGTCCAACCAGAATGATTTGGTCAGTTGGCAGAGACTTTTAGTGGAACTTAACAGGTATGTGATCAGACAAGATGATTCCAGAGACCATTTGATTTGGAGTGGGGAAGTTGAAGGTGACTTTACTATGAAATCAGCTTATTCCTTCCTTCTCCTAAAAGATGAGGCTCCTTTTCCAATGAATATTATTTGGATTAAAAGACTAATCCCAAAGATCAATATTTATTTCTGGTTGGTGGCTCAAAATAAAATACTTTCTTTGGAGAATCTTCGAAAGAGGGGTCACATTATGGTGAACAGATGCTATCTATGCAAATCAGACTAGGAATCCATGCAACATCTGCTCCTCAGCTACCCATTCACATGGTAGGTATTTATGTTTATTTTTAATTGGTTTAACATTTATTGGGTGTTTCCAGGTACATTGATGGACAACATCCTTCAATGGTGTTCGTCATTCGTGTCCCAATGACTATCTTGGTTGTGGAAAATTATGCTTCCCCATGCATGGTGGGGGTGTGGAAAGAATGGAATGCCCATGCTTTTAATGATGTTGAGACCGATGTTGTCAGGGTGGGTACTAAGATCATTAATAGAGCATCGAAGAATGTCTTGGCTGCCTTTGTGGGTAAATGGCCCAAGGTGCCCTCCTCCTCCGATGAAGTTGATTTGGAATTTAAATTGGGTTGGAGCCCTCTTCCTCACCCCCCAAACCTGATCCTAGAGCAAGAATTAAGTGGGCCCATCCGACTCCCAATTGGCTGAAACTCAACTTCGATGGGGCCTCAAAGGGTAACCCCGACAAGGTTGGAGCAGGCGGTGTTGTGCGAAATGAGAATGGTGACATCCTCATGGCATTTTTTGAACCCCTTGATTCCCAATATTCACACTTCATGGAGGCTCATGCAACTTATATGGGGGTGAAATTGTTAGCGGATGCTGGCTATCAGAATGTGGAAATCGAAGGTGACTCTTTGAACATAATCAAGATGCTCAAAGGGGAGTGTACACCTAGCTGGAACGTTCTCAATATTATTGCCGAAGCTAGGATATTGTTGTACGCTTTTGAACAGGTGAACATTCACCATGTGTTCCATGAGGGGAATGCACTGGCCGATATGTTGGCCAACCGTGGTGTCCACTGTGCTGCTTTTTGGTGTGGAAAAATGATGTCCCGAATGACGTAGTCTCCCTTGCTAGGAAAGAGGCTCATGATGCTTTGTTTTTGTAAGGAGGAGTCGGACATCCCTTTGGCTCTCATTGGAAGGGGTGTTCGGTCTCGCTTTGCCCTTTGACCGGAGTTTGTTAGAGTTTGTTTTACCGTGTGGAATGAGTCCAACGTGAACCAAATTTTCAACAAATTTTCAACTATATTTTCGAACGAGTTGAATCTTTCAATTCAGAACAATTATTAAAGTGGAACGAAATTCCACCAGAATAAGGATTTAGAGAAATTCAATTAATATTCATTTGTTCTTTTACATGACCGTATTCTAAGAGGGCACATATTATATAGTACATGTAATTCATTCTTTGAGTTCTAAATGACTTGTTTCGTAAAATAAAAAACTCTGTGTCCAAACATTCCAGCTAAGACGCCATGAACAGTTTGCAAGTACAAGGAAGAATGGTTGACGAAATCAAACACAGTGAAGTGGAACAAATTATAATAATTTTATTGTAAAATCAAGCAACTCTCTTGTATCTATCCGGCAATCGTCATTATCTTGACAGTGGTGAACTCAATAAACTAGATGACGCTAACAATGACACACACTCGGCTCTTCAAACTCTTCATATGTTTGTTTCATGTTTTTTCTTTTCATTCCCCTTTCAATGTGTATGGAATAAGAAGCTGGCCATGATTTTGACGTACACATAATTACGATGTCTTCCATCTTATTTTGAGTTTATATTTCAAAATAAAATTGGCTCAACAAGGTGTAAGTACGATATTAACCCAAAAAAATACTAAAATAATAATAAATAAATAATATTTATATACAATTGTGTTTATTTAGAGGAAGTATTTTTTAAGTAGAGGATATATTAACCAAAAAATATGCAAAATAATATATAAATATATAGAGAGAGATTTCATAAATGAGTGCTCATGATTCATTGTTCATCACTAAAGCACATTTAAATCACAACTTTAGAGGACTAGAGAAACATATTAGATGGTCTATCAATGACGGGAGTTATACAAATTTTTAGTTAGATGCTTGGTTGAATTCTTATTATTTTATCTCTATCTCAAAATGGAAGCCATTGGCTTAAGCATGCCTAGCATATAAAGGTCCAAAGATCAAATACTATATTATTATGAGAAACAAATCTAGATCATGGATTCCTTTTAGTAATATGGTTGAAGAAGAGGAACACAAACAAATTATAGATAAAATTTAAAAGATGCTTCAAGAGTTTTATTTTCTCATTTCTACATGAAAGGATGAATTGGTTTAGAATTTATCAAAGGATGACAAATAATTGATCAAGTTAAGATATGAGGATTTAGAACAATCAAAATTTTCTTCTCTCAAAGAGATTTGTTGAAAGAATATTTGGTGGTTAGAGGCTTTCCCTAAGACATCAACATTCCTTTGATTAGTAGTTCAAAGTAAGATTTTTACAAGAGGGAATCTACAAAGAAGAGGATATTATGGATACCTTAGATGTACCTTGTATGAGAAGGATTTAGAAACATTAGACTAACACTTCTTTGTAGTTTATTTGGTTACACCATTTGAGGTTATTTTTAAAATAATATGAACTTATATTAGGTGGATCCATCAACATTGAAAGAGTTGATGAATATTGGATTATTTATTCCAAAGCTAAAGCATTGTGTATTCTTTAAAGGATTGGCCTTGCCATTGTTTGTTGGAATTTATGGCTTGAAAGGAATAATAAAATTTTAAAAAGTAAATCTCAAAATCATGCCCATGTTTGAAACCGTAGTATTGCCTCTCTTATAGAATGTCTACAAATATGGTGCTCATCATGGGAAGTCTTAATTATGGAAAAAGAGGTTCTAATAACTTGACTACATGATTTGAACATACATGGAAGAGTCATTATCTGTGATAATAAAATTGAAACAAAGGATCTAATTCGATCCATGGTAAAATGGAAATGACTAGAAATTAGGTTTATCAAAATAAATTTTGATGGTGCTTCTAAAGGAAATCTATAAAAATTTAGTGGAGGTGGTGTTTTTAGAAATATTGAAGGCAAAAATCTTCTCACTTATTCAAAATCATATGGAACTTCAACTAACAACTAGGCAAAGGGTAGAACACTTTTTATAGGGATTAAAATTATAGGAGAAAAAGGATGAAAATATATTTCAATTGAGGGGATTCACAAATTATCATCAATGCTACTAACAAAAAATGATGTGGACTTTGAATAAAAAAATAATAATCATTGATGTTCATCATCCATTACTAGAGGCAATCTCTTGAAATTGGAAGCATATTTATAAAGAAGAAAATCAGATAGTAGATAAATTAAGGAATTGCAGTGTTCATTTCAAATTTTAGAAAGCAACTAGCCAAATGACATTTTATCTCTTAATCAAAATGATGTTAAAGGAGCTGATTGCAGAAACATGGCACTTTGAGGAAGAAAAAAAAAAAATGATGTTAAAGGAGCTGATTGCATAAACATAGCACTTTGAGGAAGAAAACAAATTTAAAAATGTGATAAAAAGTATAATGCATGAAATGTAATCCTTTAACGAAAATAATCACAAATAAAAACCATATATAACTTATTAAAAATAATAAATAATAATATTTATATTCATTTCTCCAATGAATGTCAATGGGAGCATATTTTACCAACATGATTGCAGTTTTTGACCTATTTTTATAATAGGTAATTTAGTATCTATTTATTGAGCTTTGAATATTCACATTTATTTAATTTTGTTTTTTTTTTTATTGCAAAACAGTTTATCTATGTGTGAGACAAAATATAGCGAGGAATGGCCGTTTGTTCAAATCAAAATCTTAGTCTGAGATATGCGGAAGGACAATATTGAAGCTACACGCGTATATGACGGCATGCACATATGTGCCATTCGTGAGGGAAGATCGATAGAGTTCCCTTGCTTGTCAATATGATTTCCTTCAATTGACGTAACAATATTATTCCCCCATGCATAGTAAATTTCTACCAAAGTAGACGCGTAACCAGCTCAGTTGGGTTTCCTACAGTTCTTTCGAATTTCCCCGTTGGTGCCAGTGAGAGGGCTGATATTTCCCATATTCACCATTGCAGCAGTAAAGTCCGAAAAGAAAGTATTCTGATTCGTTGAATAGGTCGTCACCTGGGAATCAGTAGAACCTCCATTGAACAGTACCTGGTCGGAGTGGAGAAGTCCTCTCTGGCTTCTCAGATCTTTGTAGTAGTTATTGTCAAAACCAGTGGGAGTCACGAGGTCCAAGGGCGAAAGGTTATTGTCGCCACCGCTGCTCGGGCACTTCGATTGAATAGATGTGGCGAACGCGCTGTTGATATTGGTTTCGTTGTAGATGCGGGATCTGAAGTTGGTGCACCGCGCCTGACCAATCGTATGAGCACCTGAAATATTATCACGAAACATTCGGTCCTTAAATACATATCTAAGTCTTTCTCAAGCGTGATATCTGCCTACGATTCATATTAATATATAGAATTACTTACCTGAAAGCGCAACCATGTCTTTAGTAGAAAGACCCTGAGCACTGAAAGATGAGATGAGAGCGCTAAGACTGGATGTGGGAGCTGGAATATTGCTATTGGCACCGCTTAGACTTGCAGTTGTGGAGTCTCTCCTTCCAAGCATCACCGTCCATGTTGGCCCTCCCAACTAGCAATCACAAACACAATGGTCGTCAGTTCGAGTTTATAAATTTCTTCTATATAAATAAATATTACGTACAGCGGAAGAGAATAATAGTTACTTCGACAACAGAATCACGAGCCCCAACCGCGACAATGTCGGCACACGAGACGACTCCACTACAGATTGCTTCGACCTGAGATTTGATGGTGTCGATGACGTCGAATCCTCTGACGGAGTTGTTATTTGGGGCGGCGGTCTTTTCTCCCGTTATGGCCGACGAGTCGTCCAACAGTATCGACCCATCGCAACCCTGCAAATCCAACAAAAAAAATCATGCTAAGAAATAACAAAATGTAAGAGACCTGATGACTAAAGCCGAAGAGTTGTAGAACTGAAATTCTTACATTGACGAAACAGTCGTGGAAATGAAGGCGTAGCAATGATGCGCCCATTCGTTTTTCCTTGGCGACAGCTTGTTTCATCGCAGCTTTGATCGTCGACAGTGCCGTGGGGCACGTCTTATCATAAAATGTCGACCTGAGCTGCCCATTCACCAAACTGGAACAAAAGATCAACAAAACAATGCATGCAAACAGATTTGTTATGCTCATGATTGAATGCTATGCAAGTCAACAAAGCACGGAAGTTTTCAGTCCAGACGTAGAGAAAATGCTGGAGTGCAGAGATTATGGAAGTATTGACTTTTTATAATGGGCGAAGATGTTAATTTTGCTGGAAACATTTGTTTTCGCTATAGTGGACTTGGCCTTCGATCGCGGAGTGATTGAGCCCAACGTGAACAACTTTTTCAACGTGGACGGCTCACGCGCCTACCTCGCCGACATCCGTCAAAATCGTCTCGTTCCCTGACGTAATTTAATCATGGCCTTGACTTAGTACAAGTTGGAGCAAGTTAGAATTTTCTTTAGAATCTACTTTTGGAATGAACGCCCACGCGCTTACTTAAAGCTTTCATTAACAGTCACGTAAATAAAGATTCATTTTTTAACTTTTTGAATGATACGTTGAACAGTCCTGAATTTATCGAAGACGACATATAATTTGTTCAAACATTCCAGCTAAGACCTCATCAACCACATATGTGCACGACAAAGTTTATGTTGACAAAATGAATATGGAGACGTGGAAATGAAGAAAACTACATAAAGCGGCAAATTTCAAATTTCAGCCGCTGGTCATTATCATTGACGTAGAAACTGCAGCGGGGAATAAAACAAATGACACCAGGAGAAGCCTGGTTGGCTTTAAATCAAATCTAAAAAGCATTAGCATTTTTCTTTCTCGATGTTGGCTTCCGAGTATTTCATTGAGTTGCCAACTCATATCGTATTCCACCATCCTCTGAATCTGACTTCTTTCGATAAACACAATCAAATTAATGATTAGGAAAAAGAATTTGTCTTAGTGTTTTAGCAAGCAATTTTCCACACATGAGGTGAAGTGAAGTAAAAGACATGGATAAGAGAATTTATTTTAATAAGAGGTTCGTAGACAATGACCTTCATTTTGCTGATTCAGCGAAAGTGATTGACGACGAGTGGTTTACAGTTGTCGACATTGACTTCCACGTCCGTCCAAACAGAGCAGGTATGCAGTGGATCCAATTCCCAACTTGCTGACTGGAAAATTTTAGTTATGCGTGGATTACACTCGTTTAACAATATATTATTATATTATAATAATTATGATGTTGACTCTCTGCATTTTAATTGACAGTTCTAAATCCATAACCGCACAAAAGCACCGCCTACATCAGGAAATTAGTTTGTAAAATAGTCGAGGGAGACATCATGAAAACAGCAACACACGAGGAAAGTAGAATTAGAGGAAAAACAACACACAAGGGTCACATCCAATACATTGAAACAAACACGACATATAGCAAGCAATGCTACAAAACTTCACTGTTTCTCAGTTGAATGCTTTTCTTTTCGTATCAGCTTCTTTTTACAAATTTCATTTTCTACTTTTTCTAATAAATATATTTAATCATATCATCAAACCCCTTTTTTTCATATTTCATTTACTTTTTTCTAATAAATATATTTAATCATATCATAAATTCCTTTTTCATAATCTATTTTATAAATCAATATAAAACCTTTGTTTTTATCGTTCTAACACACTTTAAATCGTTAGGGTGATATCGAATTTATTTCTTATAAATTTAACATTTTCTATTAAAAATATTAAATCTTCTTCTTATAAATAATACTCACACAGAAAACGAAACATCAAATTATTTCTTATAAAATTAACCTTTTCTATCAATAATTTTAGACCTCTTTTAGTTTGATGAATAATACTCTTGAAGACAGAAATTTTATTTTAAACTTAAAAGACACATTTTTTAAGAAGTAATATCAATTAAATTAATTATATTAGTTTATAATTAAATGTATGATATATATATATTTTAATTTTAATACCTAGATACAATACCTACATTTAAGGTATTGCCAATTTTTCAAAAATAAAAGATTGTTTTTTTAATTTATTTAAAAAATCAAGATAAATTTTTATAATTTAATATATAATATGTGAACATATTAAATAATTATTTTATTCTAAGGATACAATACCTATATTTAAAGCATTGTTAATATTTTTTTTTCCATGAGGTTACTCTAATTCGGATAATTTAAAAAACACGAAATAGTACATTATATAAATAAGAGAAAATAAAAAACACAGGTTGATTATAATACAAAATCTATGAGCTTAATATCAAGAAGTTTGTCTACATTTTCTTTGAACATATAACTTTAGATCAATATTTGGTGTATTTAATAAACTATTGAATTACAAGTTTCAAAACTATCTCTTACCTTTAAGATCAACACTATTCAACCTACATCACCATATTTAATTAAATTCAATATAAATTTTTAATATCTTATTAAACATTTTAGGATTACTTAAGTTATATTAAAATTATTGTCTACATCATCTTATTTAAAACAATGAAGGGTCAAATTTTATGCAATAACCATATCACTCCTAAGAAACAACCTCTATGAAACTATTATGCAATAGCCATCTCACTCTTAATGAAACAACCTCTATAAAACTATAGAAAATTGTGTAAGGGAAAAAATAAACTTTTTTACCATAGATAAAATGTATTATTCGAATTTATTTGTTTACTATTTTTCTTTGATGGTTTTTTTTTTCAACTAGTAATATAAAATATAAAATGTCAATAAGCACTATTTAATAGTTATTGTGCATACTTCAATATAAAGATATTTGTGTAGGTATGAGTTAGATATTCTTAAAAATATAGCTTTTTAGTTTATTTTTGATATCATGCAAAGAAGAAAATTGACTTGCAGTATATATCCATCATATTGTTTTCTTTAGTCCAGGTCAATCTCATACTCCACTTTGTAGAATATTTTCAAATTAGATCTTTATTAGATCTAATAAATTGGTAGTTATATTATTATATATTTTAAGTAAAAAATAATTAGATATTTATTAGATCTAATAGATTGGTTGATTTATTGTGAGTTACATTATTAGATCTTTTAGTAAAAAAATTAAAAAATTATTAAAAATAAGTAAATTTTATTGAATATTGTTCTTTAATTGGTAATGTTTTTTTTTTTTTTAAATATAAATATTTTATAAAAATTAATTTATAATATATCATAAAAATTTTAAATTAACACTTTTCGATATAGTTAGATAAATTAATTTTATGTACATTTTTATTTTTTATACTTGCAAAAACATTAACTAATATTTATTTTAAAATGGTTAGAAGTAAATGATATATATTAAATGGATAATATAGTTGTAGATGTGATACTTGAAAGATATGATCTTAGAGATGATTAAAATTATTAAAAAGGAAATAAATTATATATTTTTTACTTTTTATTTGGTTATAATTATTTAACAAAACTTTTCTTAATATTGATAAGCATTTTTAAAAGGTATGAAACCTTGCTTACTAGACATATAAACTCATATTAATTTATTTTTTATATAAAAAAGAAAAACACTTTTATTTTTTTTGTTGAAAAGTGACTTTTATTTATAAAATAATAAATAATATACTAATCAAAAGCAAAAATTGGATGGAAAGAAAGGTGAACCCCAAAATTTAGACTAAGAATTCACCTAGAGAAAAGAAAGAGTAAAATTTGGGGCTTACAATGAGAAACATGAACTTAAAATATCATAAGTAGTTGCAACAAGGTGAGAAAACCTAAACCCTAAAAGGAGAAAATACCAATTGAGGATGATGATCCTAGTCACCTAGGGTGTCCCACCTAGCTTGAGTGGTCGACTATTCTAGAAAATATTCCTAGCCAAAATGTACACTAGTACAATGTTGCACTAGAGTGTCTTCAATAGCATTCACTAGAGCCTAGCCAATGGAAGAGGAGCAATCCTTAGATTCCCAACCCTATTATTTACTAGATGTATTCCAACCTAGATCTTTAGTGGAAGTGTCCCACCCCCATCCTTGCAACAAAGGGGATAGAGATAGGGTAGAGGTCCAACCTCTAATTTAATCTAGAGAGTGGTGTTAACATGATAGAAGTTTTTGACTGATACTAGGATTAACACTATGAGAACATCAATCTTGAGGATCACGACCTCACTTTCACCCATTCGAGGGAGGTCGACCATGTGCCACTGAGTTGGGTGCATTCTCCTAGTGATTAAGTAAATTCTGCAAGTATTTATCATCAAGCACCATATTATTGGCTTGGGTTTAAATATGTAATATCATATTAGAGAAAATCATGGTTTTAACATAAGCAAATAAGTTTGTGGAAGCAAACAATTTAGTATAAATAATATTGCTATAGTCCTTTTAGATGCTAAACATAATTTTTATCTTAAAAAATATATATTTTGTTAATGCTTGTAGGTATTCCCATTATATCCCCAAGAAGCACAATATACCAAGAGAAAAATATAGGCCAAAATTTTTAGAAGACATAATGAATCTAGGACTAGACTACTTAGTCTTTAGGACAAAACTAGAATAAATGCTTAATGATCTCCCTATGTTGACAAAAGAGGCATCTATGTTTTCTCACCATAAAATTAACCAATTGGTCCCCAACTAGCAATCCCTAGAAGAGTAAACACCAAGAGAAGTGAGTCAATTTAGGCTCCAAAATTGCATCCTAATTAGAGAAAATTTGTCATACTAGTCCTTGTTAGATTATTGGAAGTGCCAATGAGCATTGAGCATGGGTATCATGGGAAAATTATGGAAAACCCAATAATAACTATATTTGGGTTTATAGTTTTTGAGATTACTTGGATACCACTTCCTATATTTCCACTAAGGGTGTGTGTTTCTAACCGTAATTTTGTAAAGCATATCAAAGAATATTACCTCTTGAAATATGTGAAAGGTCTCCTTGTCCTACTTTTGATAATTGAACTAGGATTTAACTTTATTCCATGAAAGCTACTTTCTAGTGTAATTAGAGAAAATGTTAGAAACATCCTTTATCCATCTACAAAAAAGTGTAGCAGCTTAACCTAGAGAAGTTTGGTTAAAATATATTCTTAATCCATGATAAGAGGGGGACCACCAAGCTTAGTGAATATTCACATATAACCTATAATGTCATCCATTTCCACTCCATTAGAGCTAGGGTTTGATAGTTTCCTAGGACTTCTAGATAATTTTAGCAATAAAAGTACCCAAAGTCTAAATAGGTATTTTAATGACCAAAAGTGAGGGTAAACCAAGCCATCTCTAGTCTTTTCTTCTACATGAGGCACCTAATGATACGTAGTTCTAAGAAATATTTTCTAGCCTTCATTGCCTTGCACAACTCTAATGATCCATTTGGCACAAAGGGCTATCCCTTTCCTATGAGCATCAAGAAGGCCCAAGCCTCTAAATTTCCTTGGAAGGCAACAAAACTCCCAAGGCACTCTCTGGATTCCTTTCCTACTTGTTGATGACCATAAGAAAACTCAATGGAGATTTTTCCACTTCTTTTTAAAGGCTTTGGAAGGGGCCCAACATGATGAATAATACATATGTGTGGTAGAAATAATTTTAGAATAGATGTAGAATTTGTTGATGAGCGACATAGGTTTATAAAGCCACTTATGAAGCATATGCTCCACTCTATCCAAATGCACTAAGGAAGAAGACTATAATGCAAAAGGAATACCCAAGAACCTAAATATCTCTCTATGTTATATTCATTTCTAATTAAATTATCTAAACCAAACAAACTTGGGAAAATAGATTGTTTGTGACATTCAATTTTGTGCCACTAAATGTTGGATCCTAAGGCTTCACGTTTTTTTGAACTACTATAACACATTTTTAATGTCACTTTCCTCTTTAGAGAGCATCAAGAAGAAATAAATAAAATTTACATTGACCAACTATTAAGAGGTGTTTGGAAGGGTAATTCTTTTCAATCTCCTATGAGAAGTAGCATAAGCTAAAATATATTCAAATCCTTCAATTGCCAAAACATAAATAGTAGGATCAAGAGGACACCCTTGGTGAATGAATTTATGAAGACCAAACGGTGAGGATTTTTGTCCATTATTTGAAAAGCAAAAATACAAATTTGTGAAGAGCATTTGAATAAAATGAAGAAATATGAGCCAAATCCTAAAGCCTACAACATAGCCAATATGAAGGTCCATTCATGTTGGATATTTTGAGTTCATTTAGTTGTCATTGATGTCAAGGTGAAAAGTCATCATTAATATCATGGAGCACACCATAAATAGCACCAAGAACGATGCGAAGAGTTGAAGAGAAAATTGGCAAAATAATATTTTATGAGGGTTTATGGTAAACCCATGGTGGAAGATTAAATGGTTTTATTAAAATCATTATGAGGATATAAAAATCTTCTCACACATTGAGATGGCAATTAAGTTTTGAAAAGACCCATTGTGGTAGAATATTTTACAAGTTAAAGGTTTAAGTTTAAACCCAAGGAAGACTTTAATCTCTTTAAAGCTAAATTTTATAAATATAATTTATAAAATTTAAATTCCTTAGAATTTAAATAATTTATAAATTATAAAGGTGGGAGCGCCGATGTCATCAAAAGTGGGAGTGCCGACATCTAAGAAGCAAAAGGATTTTCATGTATAAATAAATGCCAAAGAGGCATTCAAAATTTACCCTTGGACATTATTTTTTCATGCAATATAGTGAAATGTTTTCATGTATTTGTTATTCATTGAGGAAGAAGATAAGAATTTTGCTTGTCTTTAGTGCCAGGTAGAAGAGATAAGTGAGAGTGCAGATTTTTTGAAACTTGAAGGACACGATGGTCCATTGGCAGCACACATTTTGCAAAGGCATTGAGATTTGAGAGTCATGTGATTGATTCGCGTGGAGTGGTGTGTCTTGAGCACCAAGGGAAGTTCCTTTTTGCACATGTCATGGTTTTTGCATGTCAATCAAGGAAAAAGGGGACAAAGAGCGCTTAGGCTCTTAACTGTGCGTATAGCGCATGATGTGGCCAAATCCATGGCTAGAGCACTCATGGAGGCAGATATTGTGGGTTCAAAATCCACTAAGATGCAAAGGTACTTTTTGATAATTAATTTTTGCTTAAGGTTTCTTTAAAGGATAATGTGGAGTAATAAGAGTTTCTGAAAAGTTGTGTGTTTGATTTATATTATTGTTGGAGTTATAAGGATTTGAGAAAGGTTGTTGATTTGATAATTTATTTTTATTATTGTGGAGTAATAAAGATTAATGCGAGGTTATTTTATTGATAAGTGATTTATATCATTGGAATTATAAAGAAAGTTGATTTGATTTTTATCAAAGTTTATCTTGCCATTAATTTAAATCAAATAAGTTTGAGTTATTTTTGGTGGATGTTAAGTTTATTTTAGTTAGTATTATATAAGGTGTTATTGGATATATATTTTATGTATATATTTTTGAAAGGTGGAGTGATAAGGTGTAATTAATAATTTACATTATATTGTGAGAAATATTTATCTTCTAACCTCTTTGAGATTGGCATAGAAGTGTTTGTGGTTGTGATAGATTTATGAGATCCCTTCATCTTCAATAAAAAGGTATGATCACATTCTTCCATAATTTGAGTTGATTGATTGGTTTTCTAGAAAATAATTTTTGAGTGAAAATGACTTTTTTAGGGTTTCCTTTTGTGAGTGTTTGAGTTAATGCTTCAAGGTTTTCTAGAATAAAGAGTTGTTGTCAAAACCTTGTTAGATAAGCATTGTTGTTGAAGCCATTGGTTGTGTGAGGAACTTGAGTTAGAGTTTTGCAAAGATCATGAGTATCATTTTTATGTGAAGATTATTTGATAAGCATTGTTGTTGAAGCCATTGGTTGTGTGAAGAACTTGAGTTAGATTTTTGCAAATATCATGATTATCGTTGTTATGTGAAGATTGTTTTATAAGCATTGTTGTTGAAGTGATTTGTTGTACAAGGAAATTGAACTAGGGTTTGAAGAGAATATGAGTATCATTGGTTGTGTGAATATTATTTTATAAGCATTGTTGTTGAAGTAAGTTGTTGTACAAAGAACTTGAACTAGGGTTTGAAAAGAACATGAGTATCATTGTTATGTGAGATTTATTGTTGAGCATTTTTTGAAATATTTTGAGTTGGTGGTTATATGCTTGGACTAGGTTTTATGAGAAGGCAGTGTTTCATTGAGTGATCGATTGAGTAGATTTGATTGAGCCTAGTCAAGTGGATGTGTGAAGTGATTGTTCAAGTTCCATAAATTAAACTATTCAATATTCGTATTTGAGTTGAGAAAGTGATTGAGCATTGAGTGTAGAACATATTAAGTCTCTAACAATTCTCTTTATGTTTCTATGAGATTGGACAAGTTCTGTGTGGACTTGTTAAGCAGATTTGAGGTAAGTATTTGAGGAGACTTATGGACTAATTTTGTGTGAGATTTTTGTAGAAGCTTAAAATACAGATTTGAGAAAGTTCTGAGTGAACTTGTTGAGCAGATTTGAGCAAGTTCCAAGTGGACTTGTTGAGCAGATTTGAGTAAGTTTTAGGTGAACTTGTTGAGCATATTTGTGCAAGTTTTGAGTGGACTTGTTGAGAATATTTGTGCTGTACTGAAGGACTAAGTTTAATATAAATTTGAGATAGATATTTTGAGGTGATAGAGTAGAGAGGATAGTAGTCTCCAGTGGATATAGATCCATTAGCCAAGTTAGTGAGGATAGGTCTTCTGAGTGTGGACAAGAGTCTTCAGTGGAGAGAGATACACAAGCCAATGTAGTGGAGGAAGTAGTTTTCTAGAGGAGCACCAACCAGAGTAGAGGAGAAGGAGTTCTCCTATGGATAGAGATCCATGAACCTGATTTAGAGGATCAACATCTCCTTTGGACAGAGATCCATAAAAATTGTAATAGGGAAAGGATTCCTAAGAGATTGATTAAGAAAATTTAGTAAAATATTTTATTTGTGGATGTAACCCACATTGGGTGAACCACGTTAAATTGGTATATATTTTGTACATGGTTATTTGTGCATTTATTTGATTACTATTTTTGATATTGCTATCTATACATTGCATAATATTAATTTGGAAAGAAAAGTAAAAAGTGATCTTATACTGTTCATCCCTGCCTCTCAGTATAAGCTTGTGTCCTTCAATTGGTATCAGAGCAAGTTCCTTCAGAAGAGTTTAACAGCTTGAAGGAAAACCTAACAAGAACACAATGGATTCTAAGAATGGGTCCTCATAAAATTTAGCACCAGTATTTTATGGAAGTGACTCTATGTATTGGAGCATGAGAATGAAGCTTTACCTAATGGCACTTGGAAATGAAATTTGGGAAGCATTTGATATTGGTTATGATCCCTTAATAAATCCTCCTATAGATAAGGAAGGTAAACTCCTAATGCACTACAATTCAAAAGCAATGAATTCACTTTTGAGAGGTTTTCATAGAACAAAGCCTATGAAAGTTATGCATTGTAAAACTGCAAAAGAAATGTGGGATAAATTGCAAAATATATATGGAGATAAAAATTTCAAGAAAGCAAAGATGTAAAATCTCAAAGGACAACTTGAAGTATTAAGAATTAATGAAGAGGAAAATATTAGTGCTTATATAATTCAAATTGATGAGGTTGTTAATGATATGCAAGGACTTGGAATGAATATTGATGAATCATATGTTTGTGATAAAGTCTTAAGAACTCTTCCAAAAAGATTTAGTGAACAAGTTTCTACTATAGAAGTGTCAATGGATGGTGATACTTTGACAAGAGATAAATTTCTTGGTATGCTTACAACTTTTGAGATAAGAACAAAATATCTCATTCACCAGAAGGAAAAAGCCTTCAAAGTAATTAAAAAGGTAAAAGGTAAGAAGTCATAATCAAGCAATGAGTCATCCAGTGATGAAGAAGATAATTGTGGTAGAAAAGATAAATATTCCAGCAGATCCCAAGATCTAAGAACTATTAAGTGTTTCAATTGTGGAAAATATGGATATTTTGCAACATATTATCAAGAACCCAAGAACAACACTGGTGAATAAAAATAGGAACACAAGATTAGGGAATCATAAAGATATAGGAATCAAAAGAAAAGCAAGGATGGAAAAAATAGATAAGGAAAGAAGTTCTTCCAAAGGCAAAAGTGGAGCTACTATGCGGATAATACAAGTAAGTACTCAAGTTAAGAAAAGGATTCCAGTAATTTTGAAGTGTTTTAGATGTGGTAACTTTGGGCATATTGAAGATGATTGTACAATGGATGGTTATAGTTTTAGTGATAATGAATATGGATATGCACTTGAAAGACCGGATGAAAATATTCTAATGGTATTATAAGAAGAAGAAAGTGATCCTATAGAATACAAGCCAATAGAAAATAAATATGAGGATAAATGTAAAAAAATAGAGGAATATTCAGAAAAGAATGGTTATTATCTCAAGGGAGAACTTATTTATGCCCTTGACATAGTAAATAAGGTAAGGAAACAACACTCTAAACTTGAAATTAAGTCTCAACAATGTGATGAAGAGAGAATATTGGTCATAGAGGATTTAGAAAAATCAAAGGCTAAGGTAGATAGGTTCAAAGAAAAGTTAGAAGCAAATGTCTTGGAATGTGAGAAGTTAGCACAAGAAATGGCACTACTAAGAGAAGATTTAGAAGACTCCAAGTTCAAGATGAAAGGGTTCAAAAATAGCTCAAATAACTTGGATAAGTTTATAAATATACAAAATCCTACATCAAGCAAAATAGGTCTTGGATTTGAACAGGTTAAAAAGAAATGGGAAGGAGATTCAACTTCAAGTTTTGGAGGAGAAGAAAATTCAGATGAAGATACTTCAGAAAAATATAGTGAGACATCTGAGGATGAGTTGGACAATAGAGAGTTCAACAAAAATAGTAACAATGCACAAAGAAGATACATATGGAACAACAATCAGAATAGGTCAAGAGAGACCAAGAGACTAATGAGGTCAAGAAAAGAAAAATTCAATGGAATATGTTTTTCATGTCACGCGTTTGGGCACATGGATTCATAATGCAGGAGACATGAAATATAGGAATATGGTAATATACAACTTTTCCATGGGTATTGCTACTCATGTAATCTGTTTGGTCATAAGGCAATGAATTGCAAGGTTCATGACAAAAGAGGATATGGCTTCACTAGGAGAAATCATAACATATTTGCACATTCAAGGAATAATAATATTAAGTGTTATAAGTGTAATAATGATGGTCAAACAACAAAGTGGTGTAGAGCAGACATTCCAGAAACATGTATGAACAAAAATAGGAACGGGAACATGAATATGAATAGGAACAGGAACAGGAACAATAATAGGAACAAAGACATGGAAAGGAATGTAGACATAGACACGAATATGGATATGAAAAGAAATAGTGAGAGGAATAAAAAAATTTAGATAAGAAGAAGAGAGGATAAAGGTAAAGAAAAATGCTTTTGGGGAGTAGAAATACTCCCACCTCGAAATTAACCACCTTAATAGAAGGTGGGGCAGGGGCTAAGCTAAGAGGCTCATTCTTAGCCCCGAGCCCCTAAGGTGACCCTTTTCCATTGATGTCAAAGGGGGAGAGATTTTAGTAAGGTGGAGAGATTTGATATTTGAGAGAGCATTGAGCTAGGGGAAGCAATGTCCCAGGGGGAGAAAAACAAAGGAAAGTTCAAGTTTTTAGTAAAATAAAATTGGGTTACCATCAATGACAAATGGGGATATTGTTGGAAATTCTGAGTTCATTTAGTTGTCATTGATGTCATGGTGAAAATTTGTCATTAATACCATGGAGCATACCATCAATAGCACCAAGAACAATGTGAAGAGTTGAAGAGTAAATTGGAAAAATAATATTTTATGAGGGTTTATGGTAAAACCATGGTGGAAGACTAAATGGTTTTATTAAAATCATTATGAGGATAGAAAAATATTCTCACACATTGATATGACAGTTAAGTTTTAAAAGACCCACGGTGGCAGAATATTTTACAAGTTAAAGGTTTGAGTTTAAACCCAAGGAAGACTTTAATCTCTTTAAAGCTAAAGTTTATAAATATAATTTATAAAATTTAAATTCCTTAGAATTTAAATAATTTATAAATTATAAATGTGGGAGCGTTGAAGTCTAATAAGCAAAGGGATTTTCATGAATAAATAAATTCCAAAGAGGTATTCAAAACTTCCCCCTCGATATTATTTTTTCATGTGACATAGTGAAATGTTTTCGTGCATTTGTTATTAGTTGAGGAAGAAGATAAGATTTTTGCTTGTCTTTAGCACCAAGTAGAAGAGATAAGGGAGATTTTATATTATTTGAAATGTGAACGACACGATGGTCCATTGGCAGCGCACGTTTTGCAAAGGCATTGGGAGTTTAGAGGCACGTGATCGATTCGCGTGGAGTGTTGTGTCTTGAGTGCCAAGGGAAGTTCCTTTTTGCACATACTGTGGTTTTTGCATGCCAAACAAAGAAAAATGGGGCAAAGAGCACTTAGGCTCTTAACCATGCATCTTGCGCATGTGGCAGTCAAATTCATGGCTAGAGCGCTCGCAAATTCAAACATCACGGATTCGAAACCCACTAAGAGGCAAAGGTACTTTTTGATAATTAATTTTTTGCCTAAGGTTTCTTTAAAGGATAATGTGGAGTAATAAGGGTTTGTGAAAATTTGTGTGTTTGATTTATATTATTGTTGGAGTTATAAGGGTTTGAGAAAGGTTGTTGATTTGATAATTGATTTTTATTATTGCGAAGTAATAGGGATTAATGAGAGGCCATTTTATTGATGAGTGATTTATATCATTGGAATTATAAATAAAGTTGATTTGATTTTTATCAAAGTTTCTCTTGCCATTAATTTACATCAAAGTGGTTTGAGTTATTTTTTGCGGATGTTAAGTTTATTTTATTTAGGAGTTAATAAGGTGTTATTGGATAAATATTTTATGCATATTGATGGTTGTTTTTGAAATGTGGAGTGATAAGGTGTAATTAAGTATTTACATTATATTGTGAGAAATATTTATCTACTAACCTCTTTGATATTGGCATAGAAGTGTTTTTGGTTGTGATAGATTAATGAGATCCCTTCATCTTCAATAAAAATGTATGAGCACATTCTACAATAAGTTGAGTTGATTGATTGGTTTTTCAGAAAATAAGTTTGAGTGAAAAGGACCTAAATAGGGTTTCCTTTTGAGAGTGTTTGAGTTAATACTTCAAGGTTTTCTGGAATAAATAGTTGTTGTCAAAACCTTGTTTGATAAGAATTGTTGTTGAAGCCATTGGTTGTATGAATAACTTGAGTTAGATTTTTGCAAAGATCATGAGTATCATTGTTATGTGAAGATTGTTTGATAAGCATTGTTGTTGAAGCCATTGGTTGTGTGAAGAACTTGAGTTAGAGTTTTGCAAAGATCATGAGTATCATTGTTATGTGAAGATTTTTTTATAAGCATTGTTGTTGAAGTGAGTTATTGTACAAAGAACTTGAACTAGAGTCTGAAGAGAATATGAGTATCATTGGTTGTGTGAAGATTTTTTTATAAGTATTGTTGGTGAAGTGATTTTTTGTACAAATAACATGAACTAGGGTTTGAAAAGAACATGAGTATCATTTTTATGTGATATTTGTTGTTGAGCATTGTTGAAAATATTTTGAGTTGGTGGTTATATGATTGGACTAGGGTTTATGATAAAGAAGTGTTTCATTGAGTGATTGGTTGAGTAGAGTTGATTGAGCCTAGTCAAGTGGATGTGTGAAGTGATTGTTCAAGTTCTATAAAACAAACTATTCAATATTCTAATTTGAGTTGATAAAGTGGTGGAGCATTGAGCATTGAGTGTAGAACATATTGAGTGTCTAACAATTCTCTTTATGTTTCTATGAGATTGGACAAGTTCTATGTGGACTTGTTAAGCATATTTGAGGTAAGTCTTTGAGGAGACTTGTGGACTGATTTTGTGTGAGATTTTTGTAGAAGCTTACAATACATATTTGAGTAAGTTTTGAGTGAATTTTATAAGCATATTTGAGCAAGTTCTGAGTGGACTTGTTGAGCATATTTGAGCAAGTTTTGAGTGAACTTGTTGAGAAAATTTGAGCAAGTTATGAGTGGACTTGTTGAGCATATTTTAGCAAGTTCTGAGCGAACTTGTTGAGCATATTTGAGCAAGTTCTGAGTGGACTTGTTGATCATATTTGAGCCCATTCTGGGTGAACTTGTTGAGCAATTTTGAGCAAGTTTTGAGTGGACTTGTTGAGCAGATTTTTGCTAGATCGAAGGACTGAGTTTAGTGTAGATTTGAGAAAGAGCTTTGGAGGTGACAGAGTAGAGAAGACAATAGTCTCTAGTGGATATAGATCCATCAACTAGGGCAGTAAGGATAGGTCTTATGAGTGGGTACAAGAGTCTTCAGTAGAAAGATATACACAAGCCAGTGTAGAGGAGGTAGTAGTCTTATAGAGGAGCACCAACCAGAGCAGAGGAGAAGGAGTTCTCCAATAAATAGAGATCCAAAAACCTGATTTAGGATATCAGCATATCCTTTGGATAAAGGTCCATAAAAATTGTAATAGGGAAAGGATTCCCAAGAGATTTATTGATAAAATTTAGTAAAATATTTTAACTATGGGCGTAACCCACATTGGGTGAACCACGTTAAATTGGTGTCTCTATTGTGTGTAATAATTTGTGCATTGTTTTGATTACTTTGATTGATATTGCTATCTATACATTGCATAATATTAATTTGAAAAGAAAATTAAAAAGTGGTCTTATACTGTTCACCCCTCCCCCTCAATATGAGCTTGTGTTCTTCAATTCAATCATATGATTGAATTACCCATTTCTTTCCTTCCTAGAAAATATTAATGTTATCTAATATGTATTTGCTCTTGATAAACCTATTCTACTCTTGCTAGTTAATCAAGGGAACCAAATTTCTAATCCTAAGAATAATGGCTTTGGCTATAATCATGTATGAGAAAATAATTAAGGTTATGGGTCACAAATTCAAATATCTTAAGGATCCTCTATAGTGGGGATGATCTTGATAGTATCCTAATGGATCAAATGGCATAGGGATTTGGTCCTAATAGCTTCTATGTAAACTTGGTGTAAATATAGCCCCATAGTATCATAGAGAGCTTTGTAAAATTTATAAGGAAACCCATCATAAACTAGAGCCTTATCATTGGCCATGGAGAAGGTTGCTACCTTAAGCTATTTATATGAAAGGGGAATATCAAAAAGGGCTTTCTAGGAAGAATAAATATGGAGAGGAACCACTTTGAAATATTTTTGAAGGGCTTGGGATTGAACTAGAATGGGTTCTTGAGTTGAAACACCTTTTCCTAATGGTGGAAAAAATCCTAAATAATATCGAGAAGCTCTATAAAAATGCACTATCCCTCATGGATTTACTTGATTTTTTAAGTTGTGTCTCTTCCTCAAATAGAGTAAAAATGTTCCTTGGAAACCCTATCCCCAATATTGAGCTAGTAAAATATAGTTTTGATTTGGGCACCTCAAGAAACATGAACATCCACTAGCTATTATTTGTGTAGTGATGATGCCATAAAATAACTCATTATTTTAGTATTTTTACACATAAAATTACCTATTTTGCCTAAAAATACTAAGTATTTTAAGATTTATTCATGTTTATATTAAATTTAACATAGTAAATTGTATAAAATGATATTTTGCTATTCGAATAGGTTTTATGTGGTTTTTATGGTTATTTTGCATGAATTTAGAAGATAAATAGTAAAAATTAAGTACAATGGAAAATAACCATTGAATAAGGTGTTGATGAAATCTAATTGGCTAAAAAAATATTGTGTTTTCTACATTAGAGTATTATGTGGTACCATACAATTAGGTTGCAACTAAAAGAGGGCAAGAAAACCTATTTAAAATGAATTTACAAGCTCAACTCCAGGTCATCCAGACAACTCTGGAATGACAGGGTAGCAACCTACAAGTTTAAAGGAAAACGATTTTGAGCGCTCAATTTTGGTTATAAATGTCTTTGGAGCATGGAAAAAAATGAGGAGGGTATAACCAACCAATTGGGAGTGACTCGGAACCATGCTAGGTCATTATACATCAAGCACATTTTCATAAAACTGTCGTGGAATTTCTTGCATAAAAATAACATTGAATTGACTATTCTAAAAAGGTGCAAACGATAAGCTGGAAAGGTGAAAACTTGCACAAGAATACCTAAAATTATTTTCATGCATCTCAAAGCACTTTTGACATGGTAAAATGGAAAATATATCATTTCTAGCTCACTAACCAAAAGTTGGCAGAGTCAATCAAAACTGTAGAATTTGCTGAAATTAGATGTTCGATAGATTTTTAGGGAGGAAAATGAGGAGAATGTGTGCATGTATTTAATAAATGAATTATTACCTATTTACAACAAATTCCCATCATTTTAAGGTATTAAAAAATGTACAACTTCTTGCAAACATATTATATCCTAATTTTGGACTAAGTCTGTTGCAACAACAACAACAAATTAGAAATTAGTTTTTAACATCACATTATTTTATAATATTACCCTTAATTGTAGGCATAATAAGTTGAGTATTTAATTATAAATACTCCTTTTCTACCCCTTTTAAAAAGTATAGAAAATAAGTAAGGAAATAAAAATGCGTATGCGTATTTTTGATACACTATATTAAACTTGATTGTTTTAGTTCTTTATATGAAATTTATTAAGTTTATAGTTTAACTTCTTTTCTTCTGCATTATTTCACCTTTCACTGAGCTTGGATATTGGGCCCACTCTAATGATCAGTGGAAGGTGTACTAACTTAGTTTAAGGATTTATTTTTTATTATTTTCTTTTATGTTATTTTAATTTTAGTAGTTTTGTTAAATCTTTTATTCCCCTATTTTTTCGACATGTTATGTTTCTTTTTGTTGCAGTTGGTCACAATTCATTTATGTAATTGTTATTTCTATTCTAACATTTAAATTTCTGCATTTGATTTTTGTTTTAGCTAGTTTTCAATTCCAACATTTCATTTCTGCAATTTCAAATTTAGCAAAAGTAATTTAGTGACTTTCAATTTCAGCATTTTAAATTCCTACAAATTAATTAGTTTTTATTTTCATGCAAGTATGAAATTAGCATAGTTTCCTTTCTACAAATATTTCTAGCTTTCATAGAACAATTTAGTATCCTAATACCTAAATTGCAGTTTCAAAGTCTCTAATGTATACAACCCTAGGACACATTCTTGGATTTGACAAATTGAATTAAATTAAATGATGAGAATTGATGATACTCATCATTTTTGGCCTTGTTGCCAAGGAGCAAATTGGTGTTGTTAGAGAATAATGTTAATGTAGACACCAAAATAGCACCAATCCGATTATGTGACTACAAACACTGATCGCTTTGACAAACACAGCCCCCAGGGCAGCCCTCAGAGGTTAAACAGTGGTCTTAACCACTTTCATAGCAATTTTGTAAGGTCAAGAAGAAATTTGGCACACTTGGACACTTTGCCCAGTATTCGTCTCACCCAGGGACGAATTCAAAATAGAATCCGTCCCACCCCAGGACGAATTCTGAATCCGTCTCTGGGTGGGACGAATTCTGAATCCGTCCCTGGGTGGGATGAATTCTAAGCTTAATGGGCAAAAAGACAAATGGCACCAAGTGGCAGCCCAGAATAGTCAGTTGATGACTCCTTCCTTGCACGCATGTGTAGGTGGACAGAGGGGCCGTTAGAAGACTGTCACAAAAGGCATTTATCAAAGCCCAAGTCAACGGAGGACTCCCCTCCCTCATGGGAAGACAAGACTGCCACATGGCGCCTATGACCAACACATGGCATTTGTGCTTCCCTCCCAAAAGAGACCCCATGGGTCTATAAAATGTGGGACTTTTCTCACCCAAGATATACAGGTTGAAGGAGATTTCAAGCAACGAAGTGTTGCCGGGTTGAAGACCCACTTGCATCCCTTTTGGTTCACCTTCCCACATCCACCAATCTATTTTGCAAGGGAGGTTGTTGGGTGGCTTTTGGAAGCTTGAATCGGACCTAAATCCAACACATGGACACTTGAACCAACCAATTCGCTGAACCCCCCAATCTTAAGAGGTTTTGGGCCCATCCCTAGTGGATTGGCGCCGGAATCAAGTGCCAACGGTGGGAGGCCCACTTGGGCACCCCCACACTTTCTAAGTTTTAGAGCATTCTAGATTACTTTTTTAGGTTGCATTTTGTGTTATCATGTTTGGTTAACTCATAGCTACAATTTCATAACTTTTGGTCAGATTCTAGTATGTTTTGTGTTGCTTTGTTGTTTCACTGACTTGCAAGTGGCGAGATCAAATTCCTGATGGTAGAGGCAAAATTGGGAGAATCCGACCATCTGGGTCGTCCCAAAATGGCCCCAATTACATAACCCCCTTATTTTTAGGCATTTTGCAGGTCTCGGGAATCGACATTAGAGCAGCATCAGGTCGGCTTCTTCAACACAGAAGAATTCATCCCACCCAGGGACGAATTGCAGTCAAAAATCGTCGCACCCAAGGACGAATTCCAGTTGAAGGTAGATTGGCCAGCTGTCTCAGTGGCAATGGCCTTCTAGTAACATTTTCTGTCTTCTGTCAAGTTTTCAGGCTGTTTAGAATCATTTTGTTTACTGTTTAGATAAATGTTTGCATGCATATTTTGATGATTTTAGAAGAATGAACACTTTTCACTTGCAGCAGGTGCTACTGACATATTCGTTGTTTCTTTGTTCGCAGAAGGAGCAGCAGAGGTAAGGAATCATCAGCGTAAGCGGCGGCATCGTCTTGGCCCGTCCATTCAAACATGGGCACGCGGAAAGAGGAAGACTAAGTCACATATTGTAACAAATACGAATTTAACGCTCCTAGCCCCCAAAAATGGAGGAGACGTCTATGTAACCGAGGATAAGATATTTGAATAAAGAGGGCTATGATTTCTTTACATATTTTCTTTCATTTTCAAATTGTCTCCTTTCTTCATTTTTGTGCATAGGATTAAAGCGTTACATTTCGTCTTATGTTGCATAATTAGTGCTCCCTCTGCCCGAAATCTCGTGCTTTCAAGTGGCGATCATGGATGAACAAAAATGCTTGGCATTTCATGAATCATGAACACAAGGTTCCCCCTGAGGATAAAAACGCCCTTTGCCTGTTCATGACTGATCAATGTCTAAGTTCAAGTCACACCTCAACAAAATAGGTTAATACTTGAAATCAAATTCCTTAGCTCGTCAGAAGCAAGGATTCAAGAATGCATGCCCTTTCCATACTTGGGGCATCAAAAGTTGGTTAGGTTACCAAGAAACCCTAATCATTAGTTCTTTGGTTATCTATTTTTTCTCAAGATCACTGCGTCACCACAGCCGCTTCCCAAAAAGGGGCATCTGTAGACACCAAAACAGCACCAATCCGATTATGTGATTGCAAACACTGATCGCTTTGACAAACACAGCCCCCAGGGCAGCCCTCAGAGGTTAAACAGTGGTCTTAACCACTTTCATAGCAATTTTTTAAGCATGAGATTCCGGGAAGAGGGAGCACTAATTATGCAACATAAGACGAAATGTAACGCTTTAATCCTATGCACAAAAACGAAGAAAGGAGACAATTTGAAAATGAAAGAAAAGATGTAAAGAAATCACAGCCCTCTTTATTCAAATATCTTATCCTCGGTTACATAGACGTCTCCTCCCTTTTTGGGGGCTAGGAGCGTTAAATTCGTATTTGTTACAATATGTGACTTAGTCTTCCTCTTTCCGCGTGCCCACGTTTGAATGGACGGGCCAAGACGATGCCGCCGCTTACGTTGATGAGTCCTTACCTCTGCTGCTCCTCCTGCGAACAAAGAAACAACGAATATGTCAGTAGCACCTGCTGCAAGTGAAAAGTGTTTGTTCTTCTAAAATCATCGAAAGATGCATGCAAACATTTATCTAAAACAAGAAACAAAATGATTCTAAACAGCCTGAAAACTTGACAGAAGACAGAAAATGTTACCAGAAGGCCATTGCCACCGAGACAGCTGGCCAATCTGCCTTCAACTGGAATTCGTCCCTGGGTGGGACGATTTCGACTGCAATTCGTCCCCGGGTGGGACGAATTCTTCTGTGTTGAAGAAGCCGACCTGCTGCTGCTCCAATGTCAATTCCCGAGACCTGCAAAACGCCCGCAAACAAGGGGGTTATGTAATTGGGGCCATTTTGGGACGACCCGGATGGTCGGATTCTCCCAATTTGGCCTCTACCCTCGGGAATTTGATCTCGCCACCTGCAAGTCGGTGAAACAACAAAGCGACACAAAACATACTAGAATCGACCAAAAGTTACGAAATTGCAGCTGTGAGTTAACCAAACATAATAACACAAAATGCAACCTGAAAAAGTAATCTAGAATGCTCTAAAACCTAGAAAGTGCGGGGGTGCCCAAGTGGGCCTCCCACCGTTGGCACTTGATTTCGGCGCCAATCCACTAGGGATGGGCCCAAAACCTCTTAGGATTGGGGGGTCGGCGAATTGGTTGGTTCAGGTGTCCATGTGTTGGATTTGGGTCCGGTTCAAGCTTCCAAAAGCCACCCAACAACCTCCCTTGCAAAAGAGATTGGTGGATGTGGGAAGGTGAACCAAAAGGGATGCAAGTGGGTCTTCAACTCGGCAGAACTTCGTTGCTTGAAAACTCCTTCAACCTGTATATCTTGGGTGAGAAAAGTCCCACCTTTTATAGACCCATGGGGTCTCTTTTGGGAGGGAAGCACAAATGCCATGTGTTGGTCATAGGCGCCATGTGGCGGTCTTGTCTTCCCATGAGGGAGGGGAGTCCTCCGTTGACTTGGGCTTTGATAAATGCCTTTTGTGACAGTCTTCTAACGGCCCCTCTGTCCACCTACACACGCGTGCAAGGCAAGAGTCATCAACTGACTGTTCTGGGCTGCCACTTGGCGCCATTTGTCTTTTTGCCCGTTAAGCTTAGAATTCGTCCCACCCAGGGATGGATTCAGAATTCGTCCTGGGGTGGGACGGATTCTATTTTGAATTCGTCCCTGGGTGAGACGAATATTGGGCAAAGTGTCCAAGTGTGCCAAATTGCTTCTTGACCTTACAAAATTGCTATGAAAGTGGTTAAGACCACTGTTTAACCTCTGAGGGCTGCCCTGGGGGCTGTGTTTGTCAAAGCGATCAGTGTTTGCAGTCACATAATCGGATTGGTGCTGTTTTGGTGTCTACTAGATGCCCCTTTTTGGGAAGCGCTGTGGGTGACGCAATGTCTGAGCAAAAATAGATAACCAAAGCACTAATGATTAGGGTTTCTTGGTAACCTAACCAACTTTTGATGCCCCAAGTATGGAAAGGGCATGCATTCTTGAATCCTTGCTTCTGACGAGCTAAGGAATTTGATTTCAAGTATTAACCTATTTTGTTGAGGTGTGACTTGAACTTAGACATTGATCAATCATGAACAGGCAAAGGGCGTTTTTATCCTCAGGGGGAACCTTGTGTTCATGATTCACGAAATGCCAAGTGTTTGATTGATTTGATTGTTGCTTGTTTACTGCCCCAAGCAGGAGCGTGATTGTCTTTGTCAATGATTCTTTGAATGCATGTCATTTTCCTTAATTGGGTGTGTGATTGTTGGTTGGTGACTAAGTGTGACTACCCCCTCAAGCGACGAATCGATGAGGGAATGACCTTCGTGAGAGAAGCGACGAGTCGCTTGACCCAAGATGACTTGTGCAAGGGTGCCTTTAGAGGGTTTACCGTTAAGCGTGTGCAATTTTTCCAACATTTGGACCTATTTTTGGTGGGTGTTAACCCTTTTGGTGATGCCTGAATGGGGTGAAATCATCGAAAACCTAACTTCCCGTGGAGCGGTCCGGCTATTGTAGCCTTCTTGGGGAAGTAGGAGAGTGATAATTTGGACCTCGACATCGATTTTCTTTGCCAAGAGGTTAAGTGCAAGAGCACTTGTGTCCGGCAATGCTTATTGCTTTGTTTTTATGTTGCATTTTTCTTGTTTTTGTTGTTTTTGTGACACCATTTTGTGATTAAATTGTCGGCAATCCGTCCTCCCGTGGAGCGGTCCGGCTATGGTAGCCTTCTTCGGGAGTAGGATAGTGACAATGTAAACCCCGACATCAATTTTTTGCTATGCCAAGAGGTTAAGTGCAAGAGCACTTGTGTCTGGCAATGTTTATTGTTGGTTTTGTGTTGCATTTTTTTTTTTTTTTTTTTTTTGTGACACCATTTGGGGATTAAATTTTCAAAAATCTGTCTTCCCGTGGAGCGGTCCGGCTATGGTAGCCTTCTTAGGGAGTAGGATAGTGATAATTTGTGACCCCGATGTCGATTTGCTATGCCAAGAGTTTAAGTGCAAGAGCACTTGTGTTTGGCAATGTTTATTGTTGTTTGTTGTTTTGATTTTCTTATTGTTTTTGAGTGGGCTTTGACCCATTTGTGACGTCATTTGGGGGATGAAATTGTCAACAATCCGTCTTCTCGTGGAGCGGTCCGGCTATGGTAGCCTTCTTAGGGAGTAGGATAGCGACAATGTAGACCCTGACATCAGTTTTGCTATGCCAAGAGGTTAAGTGCAAGAGCACTTGTGTCTGGCAATGTTTATTGTTGTGCTTTTGTGTTACATTTTTGTGATGTTTTTGTTGTTTTTGCTTTCTTGTTTTTTTTGTATATGTCATGATTTTATGTTATGCATAATGATTGATGTTGATGGATGCATGCTACTGTATATTGATATATGCATATGGCATGATAAATGCTACTGTTGTATGTTGATTTATTTTGATGGATGCATATGCTATGATGAATGCAAATGTTTTTGATTTCTATGTGATATGCAGAGGTGAAATGGATGAATGGCATTTGTGATGTTTGGCTATTGCACTATAGGCTGTTTAAGAAGCTCTTTATTTACATGGTTTTTTTTTTTTGTATTTTTTGATGGTATCATAAGGATGATAAGTAGCGCAGATGGTTTTGGAATGAATGTAAGGTTTTCTCGAGATTCGATCGGTTTTAACTCACCATCCATGACTCTACTTTATCTTACAAGACTTTTTGACCAAGGTATGAATCGGACTTGTTTTTGACCCAGTTATTTCACATCCCTGTGTGTGCAATTGAGTTCATTTAGTGGTATTTGTTAGGATACCGCCGAGTGCCGATGGGCTTTCAACCGAACTCGTATCGAGGATCACCTAATTAGCTCCACGAATTCCTTTGTTGTATGTACTAAGATTAATCTGCGATGTAATCCAGGATGCCATAAGCTAGCTCATCCACATGCAAACATTGATCTGTACGCAAGTTAATGTGACAGATATATCGTCATGCGGGAGGTTTACTACGTTACCGATAGGCTATCAACCAAATTGGTACTGAAGCTTGCCTTATGACCTATAGAATGCTTAGAGTTCCAGGGATTCAAGGTCAACTCCCTTCTTTTCTTCAATTGTATTGGGATACTTGCTCATTGTAGTGATGAGATCACTGTTTATTTTGATTTGTTTTTCTTTCGAGCAAGGGATTGGGGATATGGAGTGACGAAAATCACTGTTGTTTGTGCCTTTTGATGTGTGCACTGTAGTTTGTCAAATTTTGGAGTTTTGACATTTTGCAAATTTTTTGTGTTTTGCAATTATTGAGAACTTTAGGGATTCTTAGGGAATTGGGTAGGGAGGATGCTTGTCCTTTTGCCAACTCTCAGCATTCTAGGGGTCATTCGCACAGGGGGATGAGCAAGATAACCGTTTCGCTTGTGGTGACCTAGATTATTTTGCAAGTTTCATCTTTCGTTCACACAATTTGGGAATGTTTTAGTGTTTTGATTTGTGTTGGGATGTTACGTAACAAGGTGTATTTCAAGTATGACTCTACCTTCGTAAAATCTGTTCGACTTGATACACTACATGGCTAAAGAGGAAAATGATGACCGAATCACCGAAACTCTTGGTACATTCCTGGGACCACCTGACCGTAGTGTGGTAAAAGTTATGCTTGGTGTTTTTGTTGTTTTTGTAACATGAGACAATGCGGAACAAGGTGGACTATCGTAGCTATTGCAGACTTATGGTGCCTTTGACCCGTATGACTACAAATATGCAATGTATGGATGCAATGCTTAATGCAACTATGTATTTTTGTAATTTTGATGGATTGTTTTTGGTGAAGGTGAAGATGAGGTGCGAGAATATGAATTTTTTGATGAATTTGAGTATGCCTAGAATTGAGATGCAAATATTTGTTGTTTTTGATGATTTTTGTTGTTTTGTTTTTTTGAATTTCTTGATTTTTTTTGACCAAGAGATTGCGATAATCGTTGGAGCTTTTTGGGTTGATACCAAGGTTTCCGTAATCCTTGATAATCCTTGATCTTTTTGTATTGACCAAGAGATTGCGATAATCCTTGGAGCTTTTTGGTGACCAAGAGATTGCGATAATCCTTGGAGCTTTTTGGGTTGACCAAGAGATCGATAATCCTTATCTTTTTGGAGATTTTTGGAGTGACCAAGAGATTGCGATAATCCTTGGAGCTTTTTGGGTGACCAAGAGATTGCGATAATCCTTGGAGCTTTTTTTTTTTTTTTTTTGAGATATGGCTTTCTTAGATATGAAATGGTCGCAAATGACTGATATTCAAGGGTTCTGTTTCCTTGATACCGTCAAGAGAAGCTAGCCGGTACGTCCCGGGTCCTATTTTACTATCAATGACATAAGGACCTAACCAATTTGCCATGAATTTGTCCCTCATATGGGACGGCAAATTAGAGTTTTGTTGGTTTTCCTTCAGAACCAAATCACCAACCCGAAAGTCTCTTAGGTGAACTTTCATGTTGTAAGCTTTCTTAAGCCGCTCTTGATAGATACGTAAGTGCTCGAGAGCATTAACGCGTCGTTCGTCAAGCAACGTAAGTTGGTCTAATCGGGCCTGCCGTGCAGTGTTATCATCGATGAACTCCTGCATTGATATGCGTAGGGAAGGAATTTCCAACTCGAGAGGCATTACTGCCTCTGAGCCATACACCAGTGAAAACGGAGTTGCCCCAGTGGGCGTCCGAATGCTAGTGCGATAAGCCCAAAGGGCAAGTGGGATTTGTATGTGCCAATCCTTATGACTGTCTGCGATGGTCTTTTTAAGGATGGCGACTAGCGTTTTGTTTGACGCCTCTGCTTGCCCATTTGCTTGCGGATAATAGGGTGTTGAAAAGTTGTGCTGAATTTTGTACTTTGTGGTTAAAGCACGCACGTCTTTGTTCTTGAATGATGGCCCATTATCCGAGATTATTTTGGATGGAATACCAAAACGACATATGATGTAATGCAAAATGAACTCCGCAATGCGGGGTCCTGTCGTAGAGGTTAACGGAATTGCTTCCACCCATTTGGTAAAATATTTTGTGGCCGTTATGATAAACGTGTGACGGCCTGACGATGCAGGGGAGATCTTTCCGATTAGATCGAGGCCCCACTACGAAAATGGCCAAGCAGACTGGACTGTCTGTAGGGCCTGGGAAGGTGCGTGCATTAAATTGGCATGATGTTGACATTTCACGCACCTCTTGACATACGCGCAACAATCTCGCTCTAAAGATGGCCAATAATAGCCCATGCGAAGAATGCGCTTTGCGATGGCCATACCGCTAAAGTGGCCACCACATGTACCGTCATGCGCTTGGGCGACTGCCCAAGTGGACTCTTGCTGGTCCAAACAACGAAGAAGAATTTCGTCATAGCTTCGACGATACAAAATGTCTCCTATCAAGACATATTTTGCCGCTTTTTGTTTGAATGTTCGTTTTGCGGCGTGCGTCAATCCAAAGGGAAGATTACCTAACTTGAGGTAGTCTCTTATGGGTAAATACCAATCCTGTTGATCGGATACCTCGACAGTTTGAACAGCCAATCCCTTTTGGAGTTCTTCCCTAACAAATGCTGATTGGGATAGAACTTGTAAGAATAGCGTTGTGTTGCTATTAATGGGAGTGGGGGAAAACAAAGACCCCCAGTTGGCCCGTTTCAAACAGTCTCGGATTCGAAAGAACTTATCCGAAGATGGTTCGATCTGGATCATGTGGACTCCTGGCGTCAAGTCTGAGCTTGCGCGCTCCATCGCGGGTTGCGATAAGGTTTTGACCTGAATGGTTGTCATATCACCTGAAAGGTCTTGCGGGATTAGTGACCCCAAGGAGGCCATTGTGTCCGCAAAATGATTCGATGATCGAGGGAGTGCCTCGATGTCATACCACTCAAGTTTTGCCAGGAATTTGTCCACGAGGGCTTTATAGGCCTTCAGAACTGGGCATTTGCATTGATATACCCCTTTGACTTGATTGACGATTAACAACGAATCACCAAAGATGTTCAATCTTTTGATGTTCATGGCGATTGTTGTTTGAAGACCTAGGAGCAAGGCTTCATATTCTGCATTATTGTTGGTGCACTGGAAGTTTAATTTAAATGACAGGGGCATTGGAGCGCCCTGCGGTGTGAAGAATACAATTCCTGCGCCACCACCTTGCTCGCATTTAGAACCATCAAAAAATAAGGTTATGTCGGCTCGAGACTCGGGCTCATCGGAATCCGGCGATTCCGAGACATGGAAGACCCCATCATCGGGTAGTTCTATGACCGGAGGCTGATCGTCTTCAAGAGGAGCCTCTGCTAGTTGATCGGCTATGACTTGTCCTTTTATAGATTTTTGCCCAATAAACTCAATGTCAAATTCCGTCAACAACATGATCCATTTCGCCGTGCGACTACTATGATAAGTACGACTCATCATGTATCGCAATGGATTCTCCTTAGACACAACATACGTAGTGTTGCTCAGCATGTAGTGGCGTAGCCTTTTGGTAGCAAACACCACTGCCAAGCAGAGTTTCTCAACGTATGCATAGTTAAGTTCGTAACTGACCAGGGTGCGGCTAAGATAGTAAGTAGCCTGTTCTTTGTGAAGTTCATTCTTCTGGGCTAGCATTGCGCCCAGTGCCACCTCAGTAGCTGAGATGTATAAGTAGAACGGCACACCTGGTCTAGGTGGTGCCAATACTGGCGGCGAAGCCAAGTATTGTTTGATTTCGTCAAAGGCTGATCGACACTCGTCATCCCAATGAAATGTGACCCCCTTGTGCAATAATTTGTTCATGGGTCGGCATTTTTTAGATAATTGCGCTATGAAGCATTTAATCGACGCGACCTTTCCTTGCATACTTCGAGCTGCTTGATAGTGGTTGGGGGAGCCATTTCAAGGATTGCCTTGACTTTGTTTGGGTCCACTTCGATGCCTCTCTTTGAGACTATAAAACCCAAGAGTTTTCCAGATGTGACGCCGAACACGCACTTCTTGGGATTCAGTCTGACCTTATGCTCTATGAGGCGATCGAGAATCTTGCTTAAGTCACCGAGATGATCTGAGCGCAAGAGAGACTTGGCTAACAAATCATCCATGTAATCTTCCAAAGTTTTGTGCATGTAATCGTGGAAGATATACGTCATAGCACGTTGGTATGTAGCGCCAGCGTTTTTAAGGCCAAAAGGCATGACCTTATAGCAAAATGTCCCCCAAGGCGTTGTGAATGCCATTTTGAGTTGGTCTTCAGGATTGATACGAATTTGATTGTATCCTGAGAAACCGTCCATTAGGGAGAGCATTTCGTGACCTCCTGTAGCGTCTACCAATGCGTCGATGCTTGGCAAGGGGAAATCATCCTTAGGACTCGCTTTGTTTAGGTCTCGAAAGTCGGTGCATATGCGAATCCTCCCGTCGGGCTTCTTGACGGGAACCATGTTGGACAACCATGGCGGATAATCCACGCAGATGACAAATTGTGCATCCAACAGCTTTTGCAATTCGTCTTTGACCATCAAGGCCACTAGTTGGGTGCATCTTTCTTAGTTTTTGCTTTACGGAGCTTGATTTTCGGATCAAGCGTTAAATTGTGCATGACTAGCTGCGGGTCTAGCCCCGGCATATCTTTGTACGACCATGCAAAAACTTCCTTCTTCTCTTTGAGAAGGGCAATATATTCGGCTTGCTCTTCGGGGGAAAGGCTTACCCCCAACCTGATAATCCGTGGATTCTTTGGATCTGTGCCGATGTCTACGTCGCCGTCTCCTCGATCGACATGTGGGATCCGTCCTCCAACCGATGTGGAGTTGGGATTAAATGGATATCATCACCGAGTTAAGATCTGCGTTTGGAACCTCGGGTCCCTCTTCAGCTTGAAAAATATCCCGAGTTGTCCTTGGGGTAAAATGAAGCATTTCACCGAAAGGCCGATACTCGATGGTGACAATGGTGAATTGACGCGATCCCGGTCGATGGCATCCATGTCTAGATGCAATGACCGTGATGGATCGGTCGGATTGCGGATGGGTGCGGTCAAATCAATGGAGATCATGTGGATGGAATGAATTTGGTCTCCAGAACCGCGGGTGTGATGACTTGATTTCTTTTAGATGTTCCCTATACTCGGATCTGGCTCTACGGGAACGGGCACGAATGGATCCTCTCTAGGTGCAAATTCATCTCTATGTGTGAAAAGGAAGGCGGGGTCTTCCCTCGGCACTGCTGTCATGATGGGATCTCGAGGTGGACGATGCTCATCTTGAATTTGGAGCCATAGGTCTAACACTTGGTCCCACCTCGCTGGGTCTACGTGCCATTCATGTCCTAACAAGTATACCCATCTGTCCCATTAGATCTTCATGAGTTAGAGCGCGGTGATTTTGTCGCGCATGTCTGAGATAGATCATCTCAGTCTCATCTTCTGAATCACTTTCATAGATCCAAAATTGTTCATCCTCTTCAGCATCTGTTGCTTGCGACGTTGAGGACTCTTCCTGTTCCAATGAATTAATCTGGTCCCATTGCGGTTGTTCCACTCTTAGTGGAGGGACCTGATTCTCTTGAGACTGTGTTATTTCGTCTGGAACCTCTAAGGGGAACAGTTTCAGAAAGATGTCTGGCAGCCGTTGATGTTCTCTTTGAGGATTAATCTCTGAACTTTCGCCTCTCTCTAGCAAAGAAGAGGGATTATTGTTGCTGCCAGGGGTGTTTGTTGACCATGGGAGGTAGTCTCCCAATGTGTATTCTCGTATTCGGATTGGCATAAGGACCCAATGCCAATCCCCCCTTGTTGCCTATTTCTAGGCCTTGCATATTTTCAACCAAGATGTCTAATGGCAGGGGATGGTTGAACCCTACCCCTGACTTGTCATATGGCATCTGATATCTTGGTTGGCAAAGGATCCGCATCCCTTGCTCATATCTCCCGAGCCCGTATCCATGCCAATTGCATTGGCCGAGATATTTTAGGGCAAATTATGGGTTTGACGAGATAATTGATGTTTTCAACAAAAGGCTCTTCGTCTGTTTCCTTTTGTTGGCATGGTTCAAGACCATGATCAAAGCCCCCATACACAAAATTTGTCCGGTTCGGTGGGTAGCCTAGAGGGACGATTGTTCCAATGGGAAGGCGAGGTCTTCCCATGTCTTGTACTCGACTCCAAGTGTGGGGGTTGCCACAACATTTTGCACTAAGTATTCCCCCAGTGCCTCGTACTGGCCATTTCAACAAGGATTGTTGATGATTGGGTGGGAGGAAACGGTAGTCCTTCCTGAGTCCATTCCATGTTTGGTGGTTCAGGAATCTTGGTTTCCGTTGCGTTGGGCGCTTCCTCTGTTGTTATTGTTGAAATTGTGGGCAACCTTTCTTCTAAGGGCTTAACCTCTTCCATGATTTGTTTTCCCTTGTCCTTCTGTTGGGCCATGATAGGTGGCGTTGATGATGAAGGAGCCGATGATGAAGTCTCACCTGGTTGGGATTTTGCCTTGTTGGCCACCAGTGGTGCCTGCGGTATTGGACCTTGTTTAGATGGATTTAATTGGAAATCCAAATGCGTTGAAGGGAGGGTCGATTGAGGTATGAATTGTACCGCATTGCAATACTTGAAGGGCTCTAAGTCCATTGGGACTACATGTATTTCTCCTTCATAAGCATACTTCAAGCACAGGTGGGTGATCGAAGGGACACATTTCATATCCCCGATCCAAGGCCGCCCTAGCAAGATATATTATAAGCCATTTCACCTTCCAAAGACATGGCACAGTTGTAGGTATTGACTTTTGTCCTACCCGGACTAGCGTAACGATCGTGTCGACCGTCGAGCATATTGCATCATTAAAAGCTCGAGAGTGTGTACGTGGAGGCTGTGATGTGAGAGGCTGGCAGCTTCAAATGCTTTAAGGCTGCAGTGGTTATGATGTTACTGGACGAGCCAGTATCTATCAGCACTCTCTTGTACGGAATCCCGTTGACCCGCGCGATAACGTGCAGGGGTGGATCTGCCATGTCATTTGATATCGTTTTGACCTCATCTTCTCTGAATGTGATGACCGGCTCCGTACATTGTTTCACATGTCCCACGAAGGCGTTGAAAGAATTTGCCTCGTGGGGTTGTAATTCAATGGCTTTTAAAATGTCCATAAGAGCTTCTCTATGGGGAGCCGATTGTTGAATAAGCTCGTAGATGGACAACCTAGCCGACGTGGTCCGCAAACTCTGCGTGAGTTTGGTTCGTATCGTGACCTCAGGTCTAGGCGGAGGTAACTGCGTTGGGCGTTGTTGAGGATGCGATGTTGCCGGAACTTCCTTCGTAGCTACCTCAGGGGCAGCTACCGGGTACCTTCTGTTCCTTGTTACTATGCTAATCATTCCCACAAATCCCCGTGTGGGAAGATCTTGTCGCACCTCGTTAATCCGGAGTGGTTTTGTTTGTGCCTCGTGGGCTGGCAAGGGGTCCTTGAATACCCCCATTTGTTGGTTGTTTGGTGCGATGGGGTTGTCCACAACCAATGTTCTATTGTCGATCAAATCCTGGACTAGGTCTTTGAATTTCCCAGCACCCATTCAAGTCATGTCCTCTCGCGCCTATGGAATCTACAATACAATTCCTCTCTCGTACCCCCCTAGGCTTGGGAATGTTAGGGTCTATAATTTGGATTTCGGGTAGAGTGACTAAATTTGCCGCTGACAAGCGGTCAAATAAGGAGTCCCTAGACTCCGCATATGGGGTGAAATTTTGCCTAGGGCGACGCGGGTAATTTTGCTCCTGTCTTCTATTATCTCTTTCATAAGCAGGAGGCACTCGCTCGGTAGTTAGCCTTTTGAGGCTGCGTTTCTTGCACAGGCGCGGGAACATTTATCGCAACTTGGTTGACTGCAGCGTGTTGTGGTTGCGTTGTCCCAGTTTTTAGTGGTTTTATTCCACTCTTTCTTCTTAGGCTTGGCAATTGCGCCTTCGCCTATCTTAATCTCTTCTATGACTCCGGCTTGCGCCAAAGCTTCTTCTAAGTCTGTCGTATTGTCGCGAGTAACAATAGACCGTAGATTGATTTTAAGCAACTTTTTGCGAACATCTGCGTGAGATCAGACATAGGAGGACGGTAGGGTAACCTAGAAAGCAAAGCTCTCCATCGATTCCCGTACGCTGCCATTGTTTCCTCTTCAAATTGCTTGAGGCTCGCTAAATCACTTAGTGATGCCTTCTTCCTTGTGTTGAAGGCAAAGCGTTCAAGAAACGCGTCTACTAATTGATCTAAATTGCTTATGCTGTGTTTGGGCAGTTGTGTGAACCAATCCGAGGTAGGGCCTACGAATGTGGTTATGAATGTTCTAAGCAACAATGCGTCATTATCTTGGATGCCGAAGCATTGGCTTAGAAATCGTGTAACGTGTTCTTGTGCGTCCTCTTCACCTTTAAAAACTGCCAATTGAGGCAACTTGAAGTGTTCGGGGTAAAGAGGTGTAGGCACCGAGGGATGCACCGGATTACCGTGGAGTAGACGTAATGTGGGTTTTTGATGCCCGATAGCTTTTGTCTCCACCGACTCCAAACGCTCCAATAGCGCTTGGTATGCATCGGAAGATTTTATTTCTTCCTCTCTTGTTCGCTCTTGTTGCAAGTTACGATAAACCGGAGGCCTATGGAGGGGTGGCCGAATGGCATCCTTCCTTCCTTGATGGGGAGTTTCAACATATTCCTCTTCCGGTTCATACTCCTCGTAAAATTCTTGAGGAGTCTCCTGGGCGAAACCTATGACCCCGATCAAGCTCTTGCTCGAAGGTACCCATCATTTTTTTGGGGAGTTGCCTCCCTCTCGAATCTATGAGGTCTTGGAAGCAGAGCTTGACGAGGTCATGGAGACTTGTCCAGCAGCAACGAATTATGCCTCTCATACTGGTATTTCATAGCGTAACTCATCCGCTTCGCGTTGCATGCGCTCTCTATCCAAGCGGTGTCGATACTCTATCTCCTGATGACTTTGTTTAAGCCGCATGATTTGGGCTTGACGGGCGGTATATCTGGCGACAACTGGGTCAATTTGGTCTACCCTATTTTGCTCAGGAGGTTCGAATGTTTCTCCTATGTGTTTACCTCGAGTTTGTCTGGTCTAAGGTTTCAATGGGTCGCTTCCCTCCGTCGAGGTAAGCGGTATGTGCTCGAGGTTCCGGCCTCAAGGGGTGATCATGATATCCCCGTCGGTGCGGAAATGCAAGGTTCCCGCGTTGTTTGTTGCCCTCGAGGAATGCGATGGCTTTCCTCGTACTCCCTTTCACGGGTGTAAAGGGGGTGGGCGGAGTTAGGTCGCCCTATGTAAGGAGCCCTGCGCTCCGGATTTGGTCTCTCTCGTTCGATGATAGGTAAAGAAGGGACGCCATATCCACGTTGCCCCTCCAAATGGACGGTGTGCTCGTCTAGCGCTTCATCGCGCGGTGGCCACTCATGCCTAACTTCAAGAGGTGATTCTCTATTTATGTCAAGGTCTACATGTAAGGCATCTTCCCGAAAGGGGCTGCTTTGAATAGGCATACCCCACCGAGGATTCTGAATTGGATTCTTTTGTAGGTTAGACCTATAAGGCGGTATGACCAAATCCTCAGGACTGAAGTGAAGGCGACTTGTGCCTCCTTTTTGTGTACCTTCCGGAGCTTCTGCCCTTGATTGGGCTTGATCACGGGTGTACACCATTGCGGTGCTTCTATGCTATCTAAATAAGTTTTTATCTCGTTTATGATTTTTTTTTGTCTACACTAAGCAGAATTAAGCACACACATTCACAAAACCGTGATTATCTCTTTTAAGGATTATTGGTGTGCCCTAAACTGGTTTAGTGCATTTTGGTGTTTTGTTTTGTTTTTGTAGGTTTTGAAGATCGTTTAAATGCATTATGACGGCTCATATAACTCCCAAAATGGTAGCCCCTTCAATATACCAACCAGGCCGATATACCAACCTCTCTATATACCCGCCCTTACGAGAGGGAGACTATAGGTACGTGAGAGCAGAAGGTACGTGGTACGTAGGCGGTACGGAAGGGGGATTGTCCTGTTAATGGCACCTACCATAGAAAACTTATCCTCGCGCGCATGGGAATCACCCCAGCGACACTCGGTCTGTCTTCGTCAGGATTTATGCCTAACAACAGTTGACAATCGGGAAATGGATGCAAATCAAGCCAAGGTGGTGATGAAATCCACCAATGGTCTTGATCAAGGGCTGGGGTCTTACGACCAGCTCCTTGGTTTAAAATTGTTGCGTGGAGTGTGTGGGATTCATTTTATTTAACGAAAATGAAACAAGCATAAATGACTTTTCCTATGCAATGCAGGATAAAAATGAAAACAGTCAAAGAAACAGAAACAGAAACAGAAATTTTAACAGAGATTATAAAAATCCCTACCTCTTCTCTCGCTCGCTCCAGCTTGCTTCGAATTTCTGCTCGAAAATTCGCGAGTAGGAATTCGTCCCTCTGGGAGACGAATTGCAGAACAGAATTCGTCCCTCCCAGAGACGAATTTGAATTCGTCCCAGGGTCAGACGAATTTCAGAATAGAATTCGTCCCTGCCAGAGACGAATAGCAGTCTGCAACAAAAAAAATGTACCTGTCAAGCACAAAACACAAAAATTTAATCAGTTTCTATGATTTTAAAAATAGGGAACAGGTCCCACCGTGATCGCCACTGAAAGCACGAGATTTCAGGCAGAGGGAGCACTAATTATGCAACATAAGACGAAATGTAACGCTTTAATCCTATGCACAAAAACGAAGAAAGGAGACAATTTGAAAATGAAAGAAAAGATGTAAAGAAATCATAGCCCTCTTTATTCAAATATCTTATCCTCGGTTACATAGACGTCTCCTCCCTTTTTGGGGGCTAGGAGCGTTAAATTCGTATTTGTTACAATATGTGACTTAGTCTTCCTCTTTCTGCGTGCCCACGTTTGAATGGACGGGCCAAGACGATGCCGCCGCTTACGCTGATGAGTCCTTACCTCTGCTGCTCCTCCTGCGAACAAAGAAACAACGAATATGTCAGTAGCACCTGCTGCAAGTGAAAAGTGTTCGTTCTTCTAAAATCATCAAAAGATGCATGCAAACATTTATCTAAAAAAGTAAACAAAATGATTCTAAACAACCTAAAAACTTGACAGAAGACAGAAAATGTTACCAGAAGGCCATTGCCACCGAGACAACTGGCCAATCTGCCTTCAATCGGAATTCGTCCCCGGGTGGGACGATTTACGATCGGAATTCGTCCCCGGGTGGGACGAATTCTTCCGTGTTGAAGAAGCCGACTTCTGTCGCTGCTCCAATGTCGATTCCCGAGACCTGCAAAACGCCCGCAAACAAGGGGGTTATGTAATTGGGGCCATTTTGGGACGACCCAGATGGTCGGATTCTCCCAATTTGGCCTCTACCCTCGGGAATTTGATCTCGCCACCTGCAAGTCAGTGAAACAACAAAGCGACACAAAACATACTAGAATCTGACCAAAAGTTACGAAATTGCAGCTGTGAGTTAACCAAACATAATAACACAAAATGCAACCTGAAAAAGTAATCTAGAATGCTCTAAAACCTAGAAAGTGCGGGGGTGCCCAAGTGGGCCTCCCACCGTTGGCACTTGATTTCGGCGCCAATCCACTAGGGATGGGCCCAAAACCTCTTAGGATTGGGGGGTCGGCGAATTGGTTGGTTCAGGTGTCCATGTGTTGGATTTGGGTCAGGTTCAAGCTTCCAAAAGCCACCCAACAACCTCCCTTGCAAAAGAGATTGGTGGATGTGGGAAGGTGAACCAAAAGGGATGCAAGTGGGTCTTCAACTCGGCAACACTTCGTTGCTTGAAAACTCCTTCAACCTGTATATCTTGGGTGAGAAAAGTCCCACCTTTTATAGACCCATGGGGTCTCTTTTGGGAGGGAAGCACAAATGCCATGTGTTGGTCATAGGCGCCATGTGGCAGTCTTGTCTTCCCATGAGGGAGGGGAGTCCTCCGTTGACTTGGGCTTTGATAAATGCCTTTTGTGACAGTCTTCTAACGGCCCCTCTGTCCACCTACACACGCGTGCAAGGCAGGAGTCATCAACTGACTATTCTGGGCTGCCACTTGGCGCCATTTGTCTTTTTTCCCGTTAAGCTTAGAATTCGTCCCACCCAGGGACGGATTCAGAATTCGTCCTGGGGTGGGACGGATTCTATTTTGAATTCGTCCCTGGGTGAGACGAATACTGGGCAAAGTGTCCAAGTGTGCCAAATTGCTTCTTGACCTTACAAAATTGCTATGAAAGTGGTTAAGACCACTGTTTAACCTCTGAGGGCTGCCCTGGGGCTGTGTTTGTCAAAGCGATCAGTGTTTGCAGTCACATAATCGGATTGGTGTTGTTTTGGTGTCTACAGTTATTTTCTTGTGAAATTTATGACTTCACATGAAAATAGTTTCATTACTTGGGATTGGAATTTTGGATATTAGGACACTAGAATAGGATTTATTTCTTTCATAGGGTGTAGAAATAGGTTTTAAAATCAATGCAGGTAAGATTGAAAGAACTCCCCCCAAACCATAGGAAGCAAACATTCACAATACGAGGTTGAACTATGTCAAAGTTATCTGAATTAAATATTCTTAAAAATATTAGAATTTTAAAAGAATCACAATCATATACTTTAGGAAGTGAAAAATACTTTGAATTACAAGAAGAATAAAGTGTTAATTAAACACCACTCTCCCCTAACAAATCTATGTGATCAAGACAATTTCAATGGATTTATAATTAGTGTTGGAAATATATAATGGTAGGCTTAAATGAAAATCTAAAAAAATCCAACAATGTGCTTCATCATGGTAAAACTAGTACATCTACCAAAAATTTCCAATATCATGTTCAATTAAATCAAAACTCTCCCATGCAAGTCATTTCACCTTCTAAAAAAACAACTTTCTAGGGAGTTGCATTTGAGGACCCTGATTAGTTTCTATTTAAGTTTAAGATTGTATGCCAAGCTTGTAACTATATCAATGATAATCAAAAACTTAAATTATTTTCTTTTACTCTTAAAGACTCAACCTTACAATGGTTCATGAAATTAGAACCAAATACAATCCGAACCTAGGATGAAATGGAAAGCATAATTTTAGAGAAATACCAAAAATATTATCGAGTAAATAACCAAAAGGATAAATTTTCTAGGGTGAAACAAGAGAAAAATAAAAAATTTGATACATTTTCCTTGTTAACAAGAGATGTGGAATAGAACCAAAGCTTAAATTATTGAGAGGGTTACAAAATGAATTAAGAGATGTATTGGATCTACCTTAGGAACAACAACAACAACAAGAAACACAACCTCCAATTTTGGCTCAACATGTGACTGATCCCAATAATGTTAAACAAATAACCCCTATATATATGGTTGAATCAAAAGATACAACCATAATAAATATCATTGGTTATCAAAAAATTCAACTGTGTTCAAGAAAAACACTTCTTAAACATATTCCACCTATAATTATAGAAATTAGAGTTGAAGGGAATAAAAACAAGAACCCATCTACACTGAAAATAAAATAGGAAAAATAAAATATGCTTCAAGATGATTTAATGGAGAATTTACCATATTTTGAAAAATTTAACATATCAAAAACAACATCTTCAAAATTAGATTTGGTAAAGAAATTAGAACAATTTAATGTTACAATTGTTTTACTGCAAATTGTTAAAGATATACCTATAATTAATCATATTTTTCAAGAAATAGGTATTAAGAAACTAAGAAAGAAAAATAAAGTATATCCTAAAACCATACAAGTAGGTGGAAATTTAGTAGACTTGCTTGCAAGAAAACTTACTCCACCTAAGTATAATTATCTACACCCCGTGGTTTCTTGAATCGGACAAATGAAATCAAAATAAACATATTTTTCTAATTGAGTTTGAATTCCTAACACTTCATATATCTTTGGAAGATGGCATTGATTTATTATAGCTACAAGAGAAAATTTTGTAATTGAATGCAATGGATGAACTCCAGTTGGAGACACTTCACCAAATGGATATCATTCAACAACAATGGAAAATATGGCATGATTGTCACATTAGAAGAAACAAATATGAACTAGAAGTGTTTAGGAGTAAATACATTCAACTTTCTTCAATTGATGATTCAAGGAGGACATTATTGGTGAATGGGCATCATTTATGTTTGTACCATAAGACACTACCAAAGGTGGAATTTGCTTGATATTTCTTAGAGTAACTTGCACATGATAGAAGAGGCTTCATCTTCTAATAAATATTCCAAATGATCATATCTTTGAATCATGAAAATAAAAATTAAAAAATGGTGAAACAAATTGTTGCATAAAGCATGTCCCACAAACTAAGGATGCATGAGGGCATGCATAAATTTCAATGAGGAGGAAAAATGAAGTCAATACTTAAGTTTTTAGCAGTACATATAAAATGATGACATAAGAAGATTCTTACTACTGATATGGAAAAAAAATGTTGATGTATCTTTGTTGTTTTCATGCAAAAACAAATATGTTGTTTTCATGAAAAAAAATATTGATGTGATTTTTGAAAAATAAGAATTGTTCTTATCCAAATAAAATGATAGAAATTCTCTCTCATTGAAGCTCCTAAAAAAATAAAGAAGAAAAAAACATCTTGATAGTCAAAATTCTTCATGGACACAATCAAGACAAACAAAGGTTGAAAACCAGAAATGGCAACCTCTTTTGATAAAAATAAATAAATAAATAAAATAATCTTGATTGTGAAAATATTTTATGGATGTAATTGAGACAGAAGTTGGTTGAAAACCAGAAATGGTGGCCTCTTTTTTGCAAACAAAATAGAAAAATAAATGAATAATTCAATGGTGAAAGCCTCTTTGGAGCACTAATGAGTCAAGGCTTGTAGGAAAATCAAATTTTGGTATGTTTTCCTTGAATATTTTTGTACATTTGTACACATTACAATTATTGTAGCTATGTACTTTTTATATTACATCATAAGTGTGCAATCAAAAAATAATCCAAAAATGTTCTTAAAATCTCTTCAATAGTAAGGTATGCATTTTCTTCAATTTTACTATTAGTTAACCTTAGAATTGCATGAATAGTAACTAAATGCTTAGTACACTTATGTGTATAAATGGTAAACTTAAAACCTCTACTAAGTCCTCCCAAAATCTATTATAGTATACCTTTGGTTATGAGAGATTTATATTTGAAAAGGTTGAAAAAGAAAAAAAAATTGTGAGTGCTCTAGTATAAAAATTGGGCAGCCAAATCATACAAACATCTTAGCATAGTTGTGCAAGATTATATTGTGAAAAAAATAAAGAAAAATGAAAAGAAGAGCACAACAAAAATTAAAATGCTCAACTTTCTAGGTCATTTTCTATGTTCCTACAACACTTTGGTATAAAATAGTGTAATTTGCCTATGTTTCAGAACATTGCAAGTATATTATGTCCAGCTTTGGAGCATACAGATCTAAAAATAGACTTGTAAATAGAGTTTCAAAATATTACAAGTATGTTATATCCATCTTTGCAACCTAAAGGTCTAAAAACCAAGTTACAGGTAAAGCTCCAACACATCACAAGTAAAGTGTTTTAAAACTACAGAATCATGGAATTAAAGAAAAAAATAGTGCATTTTATTTTGATAATAAAAGCTTAAAAATTACAAGAAAATAATGTTGTTGAAAAGATGCAGAAGTGTAGCTGGAAAATTGCAAAAGTGTAGCTAAAAAAAGTGTAAAAAAACTACAATTTGGTTTCTACTAAAAATGGGCTAGAACATGCAGATAAAGTAGCTAGAGGAAGAGTAGAGGCCCTTGAAGAAAATGTGGATGACAGGGTTACTTTTGAACCTAAGAAACCCCATCCTTTTTCCATGCATAATCATTTGTTAAAAATGTAATATCTAAAAACAATTGCATGTAGACTCTGTTTTAGGGGAAACTGAATTCTCTGCTTAGGGAGAAGGAATTGCACAAACAAATCCTTCCAATTGTGAAACACATAGGTCACAAGTTAAAATAGCCAACTTGTCATCTACAAAAGAAGATGAATCTGGCTACACAAACAAGTATGCAAGAAGAAGAGAGAAACAAACTTTAAAAATAGAGTAAAACTATAGGAATAGAGCAAGATGAAAAAGTAGGTACACAACAGTTGAGGAGGTCTACCAAGCTACAAAAATATTCTATTATAAAGGAATTGGCTTAAGCACAAAAAAAAATCTGAGAACACCCATGTAGAATAACCAAAAACTAAGAAAGTCACTTTTAGTGATAGGGTTACTGAAATTGCTAGTGAAATAGAAGTACCTGCACAATCAGAACCTGCAAATTCATCAGAAGAAAAAAAATAGTTTCTCTAGATTTTTTAGATTGAAGGATAAATGACAGAAATAAGACACACTGGAAAACAAGTTGATACACAACATCTACATACAAGAAGATTAAGATGAATATGAATCTAAATATGTTTTTGTAGAAGATATACATAATCAGGAGGTAGACTCATTTGTAGGGGATCAATAATTTTAAAAAAATATATATCATGAATTAAAAATAAAACTAGCACCACAGGAGGCACTACCCACAATTCTAGATTTTGGTAAGGAGATAACAATTTTTTTGTTGAAATTAGTATAAGCAGGTTCTAGAGGGAGCAACACACAATAACATTCTACAATTGCCTCATGGATTTGAAGAAATCACTTTGGAGAAAGAACCTCATAATTTTGTTTTTGCATTGTTATTGTTGTAGTAGAACAACAACATGAAAAAAAAGAGTACACCTCTAAATTAAATTGATTAGGGTATTATAGATGCTATAGGGAGTCCACATCAAAGAGAGGATACTCTGGAGGTGGGTTAGTAACAACATTTTCATGAAAAAAAAATTGAAAAAATGACATTTTAGAACTTTTAGGTGCAGCTCTGAAACATTTTAGGACAACTCCAAAACATTCTACGACTGAACAAACTTAGTTTTGAAATATCCATATTGTTTCGAAATGACCAAAAAATGTGCTTGAATGTCAAAATGAAGCTCTAGAACAACAAGAGAAGTTAGGCACACCAAAAATTGAAGTCCTTGAAATTCAAGCCACCTCACTACATGTAAGTATGATACTTCTTGAGAATAAAAATCAAAATTTTACAAGATTTTTTCAATTAGTGTAAACTACAGAAATAGGCATTCGGGTTGAAATATTGTTAAAATATAAAATTTCACCAGTAGTAGTGCATCTGCCAAATGTGGTCCCATTAGAAAAGCATGATGGGGATATTTTAGGGTGGACAAGATCTTGAGTTGTACCTTGCAACACTTAATTACAAAAATTATAGAAATTGCATAAATGGTAAAAAAAAATGTAGAAATTGCATAAAAAGTAAAAAATTGTAGAAATTGCAAAAACAACAAATATTGTAGAAATTGTAGAAATAACAAAAATTAAAAAATTGTAGCATTGAATGTTAAAATTGTAAAAATTGAAAAATTACAGGTTGGAAGTGCATAATTGCAAAAACTGTAAAAATAGAATAAGAAGCAAAATACAAAAAAAAATTCTAAAATTGCAGGCCAAGAGTCCTGAGGAGCAAAAGAATTTATTGTGCACAAATTTGTATTAGTAAGGGATGGTTAAATCAGATTTCTAGACTAGAATATTTTTACGGAGAGAACCATTAGCATGCATATTGAACATTTTTCAAAAATTGCAAAATTTTTCAGATTTTCATCAATTTTAACAATTTTTAGAAATTTTCAACAAATTTCAGAATTTTCATATTTTCATCAAATTCTACATTTTTTCAGCAAATTTTTAAAAAATTCAGAAATTGTAATAATTTTAGCATTTCAACAATTTGGCTTACTAAGGATGTTGTTCAAAAGGCTAGACCTGAATATTTCTATGGCCTACTAGGATGCAAGAGGGCATGCATCAAGATAAGCAGGGGGGAATGATGAGGCCATAAAATGGCTCATTATTTCAGTATTTTTACACATAAAATTGCCTATTCTGCCTAAGAATACCAAGTATTTTAAGATTTATTTATGTTTATGTTGAATTTAATGTAGTAAATTGTATAAAATGATATGTTGCTATTCGGATAGGTTTTATATGGTTATTTTGCATGATTTTAGAAGATAAATAGTAGAAATTAAGCAAAATGGAAAATAGCTATTGAATAAGGTGTTGATGAAATTTGATTGGCTAAAAAAATATTAAGTGTTTTTTGGCTTAGAGGATGATGTGGTACCATAAAATTAGGTTGTAGCTAAAATAAATCAAGAAAACCTACTGAAAATGAATCTACAGGATCAACTCTAGAACATATAGACAACTCTAGAATGACAGGGCAACAACCTATAACTTTAAAGAAAAATGAGCTTGAACGCTCAAATTCGGTTTGAAAATATCTTGGGATCATGGTATAGAATGATGAGGGTCCAACCAACCACTTGGGAGTGACTCAAAACCATGCTAGATCATTTTACATCAAGCACATTTTCACAAAATAGTTGTAGAATTTCTTGCACAAAAACAACATTGAGTTGACTATTCTAAAAAGGTAACAATGATCTAGAAAGGTGAAACCTTGCCCAAGCATCCCTAAAATTAAGTTCACACATCCTACAATAGTTTGGACATGCAAAAAGAAGGAAATATTTGATTTCCAACTCACTGTCTAAAAGTTGGCAGAGTCAATCAAAACTACAAAATTTGTTGAAATTAGTTGTTTGACAAATTTTTAGAGAGGAAAATGAGGAGAGCATGTGGATGGATGTAGAAAATGAAATATTACCTATTTACAATCAATTCCTATAATTTTAAGGTGTGAAAAAATATACAATTTCTTGCAAACATATTATATCATAATTTTGGACTAAGTCTATTGCAGCAACAACAATAAATTAGCAATCAGTTTTTGACAACACATTATTTTCTAATTTTACCCTTAATTGTAGGTAGAACAAGTTGTGTATTTAATTATAAATGCTCCTTGTCTACCGCTTTTGAAAAGGTTAGATAAGAAGTAAGGAAATAAAAACATGTATGCATATTTTTTGTACACTATCTTAAACTTGATTGTTTCAGTTCTTTGTATGAAAATTAATAATTTTATATTTTAACTTATTTTCTTCTACATTATTTCACCTTTCACTGATCCTAGAGCTTAGGCCCACTCCCAGGATCAATGGAAGGTGTACTAACTTAGTTTTATGATTTATTTTTTAGTATTTTCTTTTATGTTATTTTAATTTCAATAGTTTTGTGAAATTTGTTATTCCTCTATTTTTGTTGTGTTTTCCACTATTTTCCCTCTAATTTATCAACACATTATGTTTCTTTTTTTTGCAAACGGATGGTCACAATTCATTTATGTATTGTTATTTTGTTCTGATACTTAAATTTCTGCACTTGATTCCTGTTTTAGCTAGTTTTCAGTTCTATCATTTCATTTATGCAATTTCAAATTTAGCAAAAGTAATTTAGTGACTTTCAATTTCAGCATTTTTAATTCCTACAAATTAAATAGTTTTTATTTTCATGCAAGTGTGAAATTAGCATAGTTTTCTTTCTGTAAATATTTCCAACTTTCATAGAATAATTTAGTGTCATAATACCTGAATTGCAGTTTCAAAGTCTCTAATGTATACATCCCTAAGACGCCTCCTCAGATTTAAATTTTTTAATTAAATTAAATGATGAGGATTGATGACATTCATCATTAAGCTTGGCCACCTAGAGTGTTAGAACATTGTAAAAGTGTTGTACTTCTAGGTTCAACATGACATATTAGATTTCTAAAGTGTTTGAGCAATGGTAGGAGAATGACAATTTGTGAAGGAAGTGAGTATTATGCTCCAACATATTATTCCACTAGGAAATATACCCATTGGATGTGAGTGGATAGGGCTCCAAGTTCCAAATGCGTTGGATGTTAGCAACCAAAGGTGTGTGACTAAGTAGTGACATGTTGACACAATTTTTTTTGCTTAGAGTTGACCTTCCACCTCCTTCCATTCAATGCAAACATGTTGACATAATTGTATGGGCAACTGGTCTAAGAGCATGACCTTGGGAAGTGGTTCAATTGAGAGTGATAAACGATTAGCAAAAGTGAATACTGGATATCTAGATAACATCTCCCTCTAAAGCCTTTTGAGAATTTTGTTATAGCCAACATGCAAGTTGGACCATATATTTCATATTATGTTGACATGAGAGTTACCTACATTAGGATCATAAATCCTCAATTTATTATATATGTGGAACCAAGACACTTCACCCATTGACCAATACATCAGGTGCCCACCACTCTTATCCATGGCTAGCTCAATCATGTTAAAATCATCATAAATAAGCCACATGGTAGAAGCGAGTGAATCATCCATCCAAATCCATAAATGGGTACACTCAAAAATATCATTGCAAGCATAAATATTGACTACCCTGAACACATGGTTATTGATTAAAAAAATTCCATAATGCACAATAGGTGAGGTCACATCCATGATCCACTAGTTGAGCCCACTAGCAAGAGCAGATGAAAGTGGAGATACTACCTCGTCATTTTTCATGCTCATTGTGAATAAAATGACTTTTAGGCCAAATGACCCGACAAAATATACGTAACACAAATATTAAAATAGTTATCTTCTAAAAGCATAAGCAATCAAGTATAGAGAAGTTTTTATGAACTACACATACCACATATTCAATGCTCTATATTTCTAGGTTGCAAAATATCTTAACTATCCTTTGATTAATTATTATTTGCCTTGATCAAAATTATAAAGGTGCGAAACCCATATTTTTACTTTTATTATTATAGATAAAGAGCACCTTTCACTTGGGATCTATGAGACCTTACACATTCCATGAGAGAAAATCCATTGAGAAAGGTATTTTAATGATATATCATCACTATCAAGGAACTCCAATGCCCTAAAATTGTTGGTGCCCTCAACGTCAAGTTTTTAACTCCCCAAGTGAATATTGGAGAGGTGAAGCCTCTTCTCTAGTAAAAATATCCATCCTCCATGTCCCACCTTTAAATACAAGATTGGTACAAGCTCATAGGAGGATAATATGGAGGATATCTTGATTTAACAACCATGTCTACATTTGGAATACAATTTTGGAAAGGCTAAGGATCTTCCTTGACCACCACCTTTGCCATTTATGGGCCTCCAACTATCTCCTATTTTACCTTCTTTGATGGCTATGAACCTGAGGTAACAACCATTTTCATAGATGGTTTAGAGTAAGAAGCTTTAGCTTCACTAGTACACATACTTTTGCATCTTGCAATAGTGATCCAACTAAATCTTACCTTATATAAGTAGACATAGTGGGTTGCATAGGAGTTGGTTTTAAATTATTATGTGATATAAGTAGACAATCATTTACCTTATAGTTAGATGCTTGGCATATAAAATAATTATTCAACTTAATATAGACCACTCCTTGTGAGATAATAGACTCCATAACTTAAATATTTATGGACTCTTTGAGGTCTTAAGATAAATAAAAATTAAAACAAACACTTTTCTATGGGTAAGCATGAAAAACTTGTCATCTTCTACCAGTATGAAAAACCCTAAGGCTACCAAGATATGGATCAATAAAGGACAAAAGTGGAGGATAAGATTGAGCAACTTGACATAGACCAGGACCTTAGAGGTTGTTTCCTTTGAAACAAAAAATATTAGGTGCATGGAAAGAAGACCAAAAAAGAGCTATGCATGAAATGATGACCCACGCTCATAAATACCCTTTGCATGAGTATAATTAATAAAATAAAATAGAAAAAAAAACCTTGGTGAGGTTCTGGATAAATTAGAGCTTGATTTCATGCAGAACCCAAGTTGAGTTGATCGAATACCACAAAGTTGATTTTCTAGGAACGTACCCTATTAAGTACCCAATCAATATAAATAATTATAACCATTTGCAAGCATTATCAAATTTTTGTAGAGGTAAAACTACATCAGGGTATGAGACATTAGCTTGTGGACCACCTTGAGGATGAATTTCCCAAGATACATGATGGGTATCATTTTCACTTGTCCTTTCTCATATGATGATAGTGCTAATGCCTATTCCACTAGGGTTGGGAGCCATATAAAACTACAAAGTACCAACCATGAAGATCCAAAAAAAACCTAAAACAAAGAAAGATAGAATTTACTTTAGAGTAGAGCTCATCCTCTCCAATTTTCATAAATTTACTTACAACCATTTAAAATGTTCTCCTTTCATTTTAGTTACACATTATGACTTTGATATTAAATAGGTTGTGTAACGTTTCAATTAAGCTAATTATCATAGGAATGTAAAAGTGACTTATATCAAATAAAACATAGTTTTGTTAGTATGTATTATGATTTTGTTTAAAATATTATAGTCGTTTACTATATCATGTTATTTCTAACATGATTTTTTTTTTTATATATATACTTGTATTCCTTAGATTGGTTTTAGATAGATGACTTTTTTATATGTGAATCAATAGTGTCATTAGTTATATATAATTTAGTATTCAATGCTCATTGAAACTTGGGAATGAATATATATATATATATATATATATATATATATATATATATATATATATATATATATATAGATATATATATATATATTTTTTAATTTACATGGTGGAATCGGTATCCCCCATGAATCCGGGTAGGTTGTCCAGCTTTTATGGCCACCACAATATTCTGCACTGTCCACCCTAGAAGTCGTCACACAGATCTTTGTGCAGTCCGCCCCTATAATCACTATGCCACAATCATTTTAAACCTTTTACACCGCTGAAAGCACAAGGAAAGAGACAAGCGTTCAGTCCGACAAGGCCCGAGATTTGAACCTTGGACCTCTACCCCATTATGGAGTTTGAATGAACCAATTGGTCTACACCTCGGACCCATATATATATATTACCAAGTTTCAATGAGCATTGAATCCTAAATTATATATAACTAATGATATTATTGATTCATATATATATATATATATATATATAACCCCCATAAGGAATATATCAAAGATAATCATATTAGTTTAAAAATTTAAGCTAAGATGTTATTCATCATAAAAGTGTGATATAACTTAATTTTATAAAATTAGAGTGTACTAATGAAAATGGAGTCATGTTGAATATTAATACAATAAGACAAGTTATATTTGAAATATATATGAAGGTTTGACACACAAATATTTTGATTTTACGTATTCATAATCAAAGAACTCAAATATTACTAATAGAGCATATACAAGGATGTAAATACAAACCAAAGACATAGTATAAATGATTAACTAATAAAATCGCTAAATAATTAATTACAAGGTTATAATGTTCACTCTTTAGTTCTATTTTTTTTAGCATTTAAGCATTTTTCACTTTGAATAACAAACTAAAAAATAATTGAGTAAATAAACAATGTTAATTTGAAGGTTCAATTTTATAGCCTATGTATTTGAAGGTATTGATTTTATATAAAAAATGGCAAACAAAAATATCTCATTTTTTAAAATTATTTATTATTACAATTATATAAAATTAAACAAAATTTAGGATTATTTCATAATATTTTAATAGAGTTATAGTATTTTAAGTAATTAAGCATTGCTTTAAGTTTTTAAAGTGTTATATATGCATATTTTCAATTATCACCCACATGCACTTTGGTAAAAAGTGCAAAAGAGGGGATACAATAGTGAATTTGACTAAGTCTTGCATTAGCTATATTATTCATTCCCGGTTGGAGTCCATAGGGTTACCAAAATTCCATCACACTACAAGAGGACAAAGATAGTAGAATTTGGTTATCTTAGACCTGTTAGAAGATTTGTGCCTATCTTAAGTCTACAAAGGTATGGAATATCCGTCGTAATATTGTAAGACTAAAAATAGCTAAAAAAACTAAGAATGGAATGCATCGAAATACATGCACCTTATTAGAGTCTACCAAGGTTCCAAATTCTATCACACTGTTGGATGATATCAATGTGCAAAATTGGTTAAGTCCTAGACATGGTAGAATATTTGCACCCGATCGAAGTGTGAAAGGGTTCCAAATCTCTATCTCACTACTAAAATATTCTAGATAGCCAAAATGGCTAAGTATGGGATGTGTAAAAATATTTGTACCTAACTACTATGAATGAGCAAGCCAAGGCTACAATCTAACATCAACTTATCACCATGGGTGATCATCATTCCACCACACCTATAGGGTAAGATCACTTATGAAATAATCTCAACAACATAACCACCACCAATTCCATTGTGTAGGTGATAGGATGAATCAACTAAAAAAACTAGTAATAATCAATAAATAAGATGCAAATGATAGGGGTGACATAATTCAGGATGATGCATATCCTAGCCAAGATAATAAGCCATGATTGATCGATTAGAACAACCATACCTCCAAGTAGTGTAGCAGGATGGTGAATCTTTTGACATAATAACAATTCATTTCTATGGTAATAATATCTTGCTTAATGAATACATTATAAAAGACTATATATACTAGAATTTAGAATGTAAAAGAGGTCAGCTCTTAGACTTTTACAATTTACATGTAAGAAATATTTTTGCATACTAATACAAAGGGATTGCTATCTGACCTTTAGTTCAATTCAATTACATAATGTGTATGTATGAATAATTACCTATTTCTAATTGTATCCTATTGAATTCTCATAGTGTTTATTCTAATTTTTTAATTTGTGCTTATGATACATTCATTTGTCATGGAATTTATAATTTGCTAAGCTACAATATAATGAAATTAAATATTCTATGATTAATAGTAAAACTAGTTGGTTTGTTAGGTGGTTCATATGTATTACTTCACAATAACTTTCTATGCATGTGTCTTGATGTGGTGTAATATACACCACTATAATTTCTAGCTTTAAATCATTTTACTTATTTCAACACCCTTTTCCCACTACATTTTAGGATCAATTAGCTTGAAATTTAAAGAAACCAGGCTCCTCTAGATATTGACCATCAAAGCCTCACAAATTTTAGGTCATTCGATGTTGGTCAAGTTTTATGGGTGCATAACCTTCCCTTAGATATATTTATAGACCAATGGTTTTTGGCATGCCCGAAGGGACCTAGTCCTATTTTCTAGATAAATTAGACTTTTGGTGATAATTTGGTTTAGCAATATTAATTTCAATCACCTAGCAAATTTGTTTAAATGAAACCTAAAGATACTCGCATATCCATTTTAAAATATTATTAATATTAAACTTCTCTATTAAATATCCTGAGATACATGATCACAAGACAAAAAACTCGGAGATCAAAGGAACATATAGAATTTCTATAATTACACTTTGGTAGTTTTAAAATACACCCCATATTGTCCTTCTCTATCAATACCATCTTCAATCCTCGTCAAATATTTGACCTATACAATTAGTCTTACTCCTAAAAATACTACCCCTACTACACCTCCCAATACAAAAATAGCAATGGTTGTGAATCCAAAGAAAAAAATCTAGAACTATCCAACCTGGAACCATACAGGCCCTCTAAATTTACCTAGCCAACACCCCATTCCCTAGACAGTGCTAAAGGCACTACTAATGTATGATTGAAATGGGAATACTACTTATAAGAATTGTCAATACGTTGCATCATTGACCACCATACATAACATATAAGAGAAATATATGATGATAATGTTATTAGTTATATAAATAAGAGGAGAAATATTGTACTCATATAGAATCTTTCTAGATCAAACTAAAAATACATGGGCCTATTTGACCAAATAATTAGTGGAAGAATTCAACGAACAAGCTGATACATTCTCCCTACTAATGTAATTCATGATGATTTAAAGGCATTCATAGTGGGAGGTAATGGATTTTAACATTAGTTCCATTTAGAAATGGATAAGAGTACCCTAGGATCTTCATCCAACCAATAAATAATCGATGCATTACTATATTAGGGCTTTCCATTTAGATTTGGGTATGTTTATAATTAATTACAATGTGTCAACATTTCCTCAAATGTTTCAAGAAGCATTAAAATTAGAAAATGATTTTATTGTTCTACCCAAAAATTTCTCAACAACAAATGCAAGCCTCTCGTACACCCAATTCATTTCCATTGACTACTCATCCCATAAATTCTTGAACATGGCTAGTTACACTAGCTACTCAAATGCTACTTGCTCTCCCATAATCCCATTACTCCTAACACCTTCCACTACCATTGCATTACTAACCCCTAATCCTTAGAAAATTGATTTTCAATAAATGGTAACAACTATGAAGAAACTCACAAATGAAGTTACTGCTATGAAGGAAAGTGAATTTGAGAGAAAATTTCAACCATGAAGGTTTCCATCTATCACAACGGATAAAGTTACCTCCACTACCAAGTCCTTAAAAAAATCTATTATAGTATACAACAATAAAGAAGAAGAACATTCTACCTCAGGATTTGAGTCTAGTTGATGAGGATTGATGTTTGATCTTTCATATGACCCCTCTAGTAGTTCCTAGCTAGGTTTGCATAGTTTATTTCTTGCAAATTAATAATTTTAAGTGAGTCTCCTTCTCACATGCACTTGTGGGCACTAGTTATCTTCTAGTTGTCATTTAGAGTGTTAGTTAGTAAGTGTGAACTCAAACTAGGAAGTGTGTACTTCAAGATAGCTAAAAAGGATCTTATAGTTAGCATTATTCCTTTCTCCTAGCTTAGAAAGTTACGTGCATTATCCTTTGTACTTTTGTAGCTTATGGTTAAGCATATTGGATCAAATCCATGATTTTATGGGTTCGGTTATGTATTTTGGGCCATTAGAGCCTATAAATTGAATTGTAAATAATAGAACACTTAGTTGGATTTTCAATCCTTTTCACTAGTTATTGGTGTTCAACTTGTAATGAACCACATGATGAGAGTACATGCATGATGCATCAACATCATATTCAAAAGGTTGCCATCAAGAAGACAAAAATCGATCAAAAGGATTAAGTGAATATGTTGAGATAAATTGACTACAATTTCATAATGTTAACTATTGAACAAAGTGGTGGTCCTAACAATATATGGTAAGAAACCTTTGTTGGTTTACCCTAAATTCATGGACCCTTTCAAAGTTCCTTCTGAGACAAAATATCCCCCAAAAAGATATGTTACTCAAGCAACTTTATCTCAAAAGTGAGTTTAATGACAATAAAATGTGACAAAGTAAAGTGAAGGAAAAGAACAAGCCAAAGATAAGCTTAGATATCCTTCCTTGACTAAACAACAGAGGATTGAGGCCACTCAAGAGTACAAGAATAAGTATGATGAACCTGTAAAATAATATAATAACTAACCTAACTCTCCTAGCTTCAACATTGTGAAGAAATTGAAAAAATATTCCATAAAAAGTAAGCATGTATGATGCCCTTATTATCTTAGGATAGATTGATATTTTGTAGGATTCACTCAAATCAATCAAGAATCAAGAGAAAAAGAATAGAGCTTAATTTATCTTAGGGATACCCTACTTCAAAAATGGGAAAAAATAGACCATCTCAATTTTATCTGTCCTTACGGATGGAAGGATGGGTGGTACATAATTGTATGATTCACTCTAGAGAAACTGCTACTATGATGCTCTTTGTGAAATAATGGAAATAGAATACACAAGGAGCAATATTTGAGTACTACAGGCATATGGAATGCCTATGAAAATAGTAGGTGTAATCAAATATTTCCCCTTGAAGTTGCATAGAATATCCCAGATCATTGTCATCTAGGAAATTGGATCTAGAACCTTACTTTAGGATGTTTTTCCAAGAGATTTCACTACCAAGTTTGGTGGTTATTTATCTCTTTATTATTCACATATGGGTATCCATTTAGAGGTAAAATAAAAAATATTTTTTGAAAAACCATCTTCTTTCCATATAGAAAATATTGAACAAGAAAATAATCAAGTTAACATAGTTAACATGGTGATTAAAGAAGTAGATATAATGCAAGAAGTACTAGAGGATCTCCAAGATAAAGATAAATTCTCTATAAAAGACTTCAATGCTATGATTGAGATAATAATTGGCACCTACTTGATCATGAAGCTAGAGGAAAAGAATAACACAACTATGATAGAGCAGAATCTTGAACAAGACCAAATGTGGATGCTATTCTTTAATGGTTCCAGATGCATGAATGGTGTTGGAGTAGGTATAGTGCTAATATAACCTACCAAAATGGAAAATGACTTCTCATATAAATTGACATTGAGATGTACAAACAATCCAATAGAATATGAAGCATTATGCTTAGGGTTGAAGAAGGCTAAAAATATGGAAATCAAGCAATTGCAAATATTTGATGATTCTAATTTGATAGTCAATAAGTTTACATAGAAATGCAATAGCAAACAACATTATCTAAGGGTATACATAAATAGATTATGGGACTTACTAGAGTATTTTGAAGCCCTTAATATCAAATCTATTCCCAAAGAATAAAACACTTGTGCTGACATATTAACATCTATGGGAGATGATTTTTGCCTAATGTCCAATGTAATTCACAAAGATAAAAAAGTAAGGCTTGTTTATAGACCTTTTGTGCCTGATAAGGATATCTTTTGGTAGGTATTTGATAATTATGAACAAGCCATTAACTTCTTGATTCAAGAAATGAATTGCGTAGGTGACCTACTACTAGAATAATATGAAGATGCTAAAATGTTTCAACTCAAGAATAATCATATCCCAAAAAATATTTATGACTGTCAAAATTTTTTTGATGGTAGTGATAGACCAGTTGCTCACAAAATTGAGGTTGATATTCAAAATTATAAAGATGTGCAAATTGAACCTGGAAATGATATCAAAATAAATATACACTATTTAGAAGATGAAGTGAACCAAAATTTATATTTATGAAAAGGATTTAATGATATATTAACATGGACCTATAATTATCTCAAGGTATACAATAAAGATACTAGCCAACATACTATTGGGCTTATGCCATATTCAAAGACTTTTTAATAGAAATAATGACTAGTAAATCCTAAAATAGAGTTATTGATGAAGCAAGAATTGTTGAAGTTGTTAAATGCTAAAATCATATACCCCATCAAGAACTCTACATGGGTTGCCAACCTAGTCTTGATAGGAAAGAAAAATGGAGATATTCATCTTTGTGTAGACTTTAGGAATTTGAATCAAGCTTCCTTGAAGGATCATTACCCTCTTCCACAAATTGACCAAATCCTACACACCATAGCTAAAACCACGACATTCTCTTTATTCTATGAATTATTTGGTTTTAATAATATATGGGTAAGATATGAATACCAATACAAGATTGCATTCACCACAAAATTGGGTACAGTTGCATATCAGTGAATGCCTTTTGGCTTATCAAATGCAAGAGGTACTTTCCAAAGGGCTATAGATTTAGCATTTCGTGAATTAGTAAAAAATATAATTTTTATCTATTTGGATGACATGACTATATTCTCTCATGAGAAGAATAAATATGTTGATTACTTCCAGATGGTGTTTGAGAAATATAAAGAATTTGGGGTCTCATTGAATCCCAAGAAATCAATCTTTGTAGTACATGAAGGAAAATTATTGGGACACATGGTATCAAAATCAGGAATAAAAATTGATCCAAATAGAGTAAAGTATATTTTATCTCTCTCCCTCTCCCATTGAACAAAAATTGACTTTAATCATTCTTCAAACAAATCAATTTTATCCATAATTTTTTCTCAAAATTTTCTTAAATAGTGAAACCAATGATTGAGATGCTAAAGTAGGAAATGAAGTTCAAAAGGATAGATGTACAAAATAATGTTTTTAGGGAGATCAAAGAAGAAAATTCTCAAGCTCCTATCCTCATTAATCCAATTACTCCAAAGAATTCATTCTCTATACATTAGGAGCATAAGGAAGCTATGCTACCATTTTTACTCAAAAAAAGGAACAAGACAATGAAATACCAATAGCCTTCTTAAGTCAAGCATTCTAGGATCATGAAGAAAGGTACAATATCATTGAAAAATAAGTCTATGTTTTCATAAAGTTGCTAAATAAATTTGGGTATTATGTCTCTCAAATCTAGACTCTAGTATATGTAGTACATTTGGATGTCTGAAACTTTATGATTCAAGGAGAATTTGGTGATAAGAGAGCCAATTATATGACTAAGATTTAAGAGTATGATGTTGAAATAAGATCAATAAAATTGATAAGAGGCCAAGCCTTATGTCCAAGCTTATCAAAGTCCACATGTAAAAGTCAAGATGAATACTATACTAAGACCAAAGTACAAACAATGTAGTCAAACTCCTGGATTGAGTATTTATGACATTATTTCACTACAGGAAGATGTATAAAGGGCTTAAATGCATCTTAGAGATGCAGATATAGATTTTAGGCTAGACACTATGTTCTAATTTAAGATGTATTATATAAAAAAAACTTTGATGGGGTACTATTAAGATGCCTACATCCACAAAAAACCAAATAAGTGTTTAAGAAGTTTCACAGTGGTTTTTTAGGTGGTCAATATTTTGGATAAACTACAACCAAAATCCTAAGGCTTGGATACTATTGGCTATCCATTTTTTATATGCATTTAAGTTAACCAAAGCTTGTGATAAATGTCAAAAAAAATTATGTAAAATCAAGCATTCTACAATGCCTCTACAACCAATAATTGCAAAAGAATGTTTTTAGCAAAGGGGATTGGACTTCATAGATATGATTAACCCCAATTTATCTATAAAAAAAATACATTATAGCAATGACAGATTACTTCACCAAATTGATGGAAGTGAAATCTAGAAAACATTTTGATCAGGATACTATGATTGATTTCTTAAAAATATTGATCACTAGATTCAAAATCATAGCTACCATTGTCTCAGATAATACCAGATGCATCATAGGAGCTAAAGTTACTGATTTTGCAATAAAGTATGGAATATACTAGAATGTTTCATCAAACTATTACCCTCATGGAAATGGTATTTAAGAATCCACAAACAATAATTTTTTGAAAATGTTAGAGTTATTACCTTATTTGGTAATTCCCCTAGGTAGTTGGTTAGTTTACTATCCTAGGTTAGTTGTTATACCAACATTTCTATTTTAGGCAGAATATATTATTGTTAGCATATTTGGTTAGTTGTTAGCATTATTAGCTCGTTAGTTAGAGCTAATATTAGCATTGGCTATTGTATTTAATTAGCTTTATTCTATCAAAGCAATATATTAATTTGCCCACTAATATGATATCAGAGTAGTTAGATCTCTGGGCTTATTTGAAGCATGGAGAGGTGGAAGATCTGACTGCACCAAATCACGATCCAACATAATTCTGACTCTCTTAAGTCTGAGGACCTGGTTTCTAGTAGACTATCACTATAGTGAACATCGAACAACTATGTCTCTAACCATGACATGGAGCCCAAGACTAATGTTACCTATTAGTGATCCTACTAGATGCAAGGCCCTCAGACAAATGTGTCTAACTTGGATGGTCAGACACTAGGTTTTTTGTGTATAAATTCATGATGCAACAAATTGGAACGTTTTTGGTAGATTTGATCTCATGACCGATCTAAGGACTGCACAAGACCCCTATCTTGAAGAGAGCCTAGGTGGCTCGTATGGACCTGACGATGGCAAACGATGTGGCCCACCTGTTGACACAAAGTCGATGCCCTATACCTAGCCTACTAGGATGACCTAGATAGTGGGATCCCACTAGATGTATAAGGAACCGAAGATGAGAATCGAGATCTAGATATGTGCATACGTGGTAAAATTTCAACATGGCAAGCAAATTGGGATGAAACACATGGCAAAAAGCTAGAATTTTATGTGAAGAGGTCAGGCTACGTGGAGAGGGACAAAAAGCTCATGTGAGGAATTATCCATCCTAATGTGGACATTCAAATCTATACACTTTATTGTTTTTAAATTGTTAGTGACACCTCCCATGCTGCATATGGGATATTAATCCCACTGCACTATTGTGTATAACACTATTATCTCCTCAATCATTTGCATAGTCAAAAACATTGATATTTTTGTTTTTGGATAGAATGGATCGATGGAGTTAAAAAATCCATAGATCAGCTTCCAACACATTTAGCAGGTTTTTTGAAGACGTAGACCACCGACGAATTATTTTTCACCAGCATCCACGATGATCTACAGGTGTATCCAGCATATTTTCATAAGAGCAAACTGACAGACAACTTGCAGTACGCATTCTTCCATGCCAACAATACCTATGGTTTTAGTTTGGAGTGATTGACATTTAACTTGTTGGTAGCAGTGCACCATTGGGATAGGTGAAGCAGATAGTGCATCCTAGGTAGATCGCAGTAGATATGTAGATGAAATTTGTGTGCTTCCCCATAGGACATTATTAGTAGCTATGGTGTTGAACATAGACACTACCCTCTAGAACCACTGCAACGTGGTCGAGAGCAACTTGATGCAAAAAGGGTAGAGGTTCCCGATTCAAATTTATGCCTAGATAAATTTGGTTTTACAGACACAGAGTGCCCACACTAACCTCTCCATTATTGATTTTTAGCCCAATTTATCGGATCCTACCACAACCATTGAAGAGAGCCTGTCGATGCAACGACACAATTTGATGTGCTATATTTTCACGTGGAAAATTTTGATGTTTATGGAGAAAATTTTTAGTGTGATGTGGTGGGGAAAATTTGGACTCAAGAGGACGTTGTGTTCAGCCCAAAACTATTACAACAACTACTCCAAGACCGTGTATATCTGGAGAAGACCTAGTGGACATCTTGCATTGCCACTTGCAGGTGTATGCAGGTAGAACCTTAACAGGTGAAAAGCTACGAGCTCAGGCATGAAGATTCAAGCTTATATTTGCACTAGCATTGCAAAGTTGAGTGCAGGCTATTTTTACCAATTTGTTGCAGATCTGATGTATTACAGATGGATCCCAACAGACGGATTCCAGTCGATTACTGCCATCGAGAAGCGATCATGAATTTTTGATCATAAATAGAAGTCGTGGACCAAAGCCTTCAGCTATAGATGTCGATTTGTGACTCTAACAACCCCTCAGATCATGTACTTTGCAGATTTGTAGAAATCCAAAGACTTGTAGCCGTAAGAATCAGAGGTAAATGCCTCAGGAATAAAGGCATTGATTTGGATTCCAAAATCATGCGTAGAAGTTCTATTGTTGTCCACGTACAAATATCCATCCAAGATCACACATAGACAAAGTTTGTTACCCGAATCTGGTTCTGTGATTGCACACTGGGAACAGATTGTAGCAGTTGTTGAGGTAGAAGAGCTCGTCATGCACCGAATCCACCAGATGCCTTATTTCATATAGAAAATCATACCCTTCTATTAAATTCTGGTGCGACAGCCAAACTGGTTGGTTTCCTGCTGCTAGTACTTATTGTGTAGGAGGTCTGTGGTTCAATACCCGTTGGTCTCTCTATCTTTTACTGCGGGGTACTACCAATAATAATAAAAAAAAATGTATATTTGCAATTTTTTTATGTAAGTTTTTTTTTCAAATTTTTTAAATAATTTAATTATTTTTGTTTTTTAAATCAATTTGTATTACTCATTTAATTGATTTTTTTAACAATTTTTTTTTATTATTAATTAAATTTGATGCTTAAATTCATTTCTTTTTTTTGTAAATTACCCAAAGGGAGATAAATTTTGTCCAGGCAATCAAACAAAAGAATAAATTCATCAAACCTCAAACATTTTAGGCTTCATAAATAACAATTTTTTTTTGTTTGAAGTACTTAAGGGGGATTATTTTGGTGACGTTTTTTTCAAAATTTGCCTACAAGAACTCTTTGTCAAAGCTTTCAAGGTTTAATCACTTGCATTTTTACAACATGGGGGGATACACATTCTCTCCAACATCTCATATTTTGCACAGGGGGGTTCCGTTATAATTTTGCAAACAAAAGAGGGGAATACTTAGGGTGCATTTTTGGCAGTGACTGAGACCTTAGTCAAATTAGTTTGTAAAATTTCATTGTAAAAGGTGCAATTTCAGCAGTGACCGAAACCTTAAAATGGGCAAATCAAAGAAGAATACCCCAAAATCAACTAATGTTGCTAAATAAGTTAAAGACCCATACTTTTCCCCATACATGGATGGGATAGATTTTTATGAGTATGGCATATTTCTCACACTACGCAGTGGTGTAGATGCCATACTCGATGATTATGTGTCTTGTGAAGACATTCAAAAAATGGTGTTCTAATACCTATTGGCATTGTAAGGGCATTAACATGTCATTGGTTTCTTTTGATATTTCACAACATAAAGTGAAAAGGGACATTAGTGAGGAAACAAAGGTCAAACCCCTAATGATCAATGCTTGTAGTGATACAAGTGACCTTCAGCCCATGGTGATTAATGCTTGTTGTGACACATGTGACCTTGATCCCATGATGGCCAACGCTTGTTATGATACAAGTGACCTCATACCTTCTATGGTAGAAATCATTTGTAGCACATGTGATCTCATCACAGTAGCAAATTTTGCTTATGACACTAGTGACTTAAAAACTAAACCTCCTAAAAATGAACCTCATAATCTCATCAATAGTGAAAAATGTCATATTGTTAAAAGTATTGATGAAGATGATGAAATTGGGTGTTTTGAAAAACACACCAAAGGATTTGGATCTAAACTGATGAAGAAAATGGGATTCAATGGTGAGAGATTAGGTAAATAGGAACAAGGCATTAAAACTCTAATAATTCTAAATGTCAAGGCAAATAATTAAGGCCTTAGCTATTATGGACAAGCAACTACCAGTAAAACCATGTTTGTAAACCCTAAATATCCTCCAACTCCTAAAGGTATTGTTGCAATCATTGTCGAAAACATGAAATATTGCAACTAAGTGTTGAAAAATACATCCTTGTGATTCATGTGGATGTATGAATCACTCTTCTTCAAGTTTTTGGTACAAAGCAAAAATGGCCAAAAAGGTTCATATATATTGTGGATGGATAGATCATGAAGAACACAAGCTTATACTGAGAGGGGGGGTGAACAATATAAGAGTACTTTTTACTTTTCTTTCCAAATCAATATTATGTAGTGTATAGATAGCAGTATCAATAGCAGTAATCAAAGCAATGCACAAAACACCACACACAATAGAGACACCACAATTTACGTGGTTCACCCAATGTGGGCTACTCCACGGAGAAAATATTTCACTAAAATTTTCTCAATCAATCTCTTGGGAATCCTTCCCAATTACAATGTTTATGGACCTCTGTCCAAAGGAGATGTTGATCCCCTAAATCTGGTTTGTGGATCTCTATCCACAAGAGAACTCCTTCTCCTCTACTCTGGCTGGTGATCCTCTAGAAGACTACTACCTCCACTGATCTGGCTTGTGGATCTCTCTCCACTGAAGACTCTTGTCCCCACTCAGAAGACCTATCCTCACTACCCTGGCTGATGGATCTCTATCCACTAGAGACTACTATCCTCTCTACTCTATCACCTCCAAAGCTCTATCTCAAATCTACACTAAACATAGTCCAATCGGTCTAGCACAAATTTGTTCAACTCTACACTAAACATAGTCCAATCAATTTAGCACAAGTCTGCTCAACAAGCTCACTCAAATCTACACTAAACATAGTCTAGTCGGTCTAGCACAAATATACTCAAATCTACACTAAACATAGTCCATTCAGTCTAGCACAAGTCTGCTCAACAAGCTCACTCAAATCTACACTAAACATAGTCCAATCAGTCTAGCACAAATCTGCTCAATAGGTCCACTCAGAACCTACTCAAATATTCTCAACAGGTCCACTCAGAACCTATCAAATATGCTCAATAGGTCCACTCAAAACCTACTCAAATATGCTCAATAGGTCCACTCAAAACCTACTCAAATATGCTCAATAGGTCCACTAGAACCTATCCAAATATACTCAACAAGCTCACATAGAACTTGTCCAAATCTACTCAACAAGCTCACACAGAACTTGTCCAAATCTTCTCAACAAGCTCACACAGAACTTGTCCAAATATTCTCAACAAGCTCACACAGAACTTGTCCCAATCTCATAGAAGCATAAAGAGAATTGTTAGAGACTCAATATGTTCTACTCTTAATGCACAATCACTTTCTCAATTTTCTCAATCTCATAGAAGCATAAAGAGAATTTTTAGAGACTCAATATGTTCTACTCTCAATGCACAATCACTTTCACAACTCAAATCAGAATATAGAATAGTTTATTTTATGGAACTTGAACAATCACTTTATACAACCACTTGACTAGGCTCAACCAACTCAACTCAACCAATTACTTAATGAAACTCCCCTTTCTCACAAACCCTAGTCCAAGCATATATCAATCAACTCAAAATATTTCCAACAATTGCTCAACAACAAATCTCACATAACAATGATACTCATGTTCTTTTCAAACCCTAGTTCAAGTTCTTTGCACAACAACTCACTTCAACAACAATGCTTATAACTCAATATTCACATAACAATGATACTCATGTTCTTTTCAAAACCCTAATTCAAGTTCTTCACACAATCCAATGGCTTCAACAACAATGCTTATAAAACAAGGTTTTAATCACAACTCTTAATTCCAAAAAACCTTGAAGCATTAAGTCAAACACTTTCGAAAAGGAAACCCTAATCAAATCCTTTTCACTCCAAACTTTATTTTCTAGTAAGCAATCAATCAACTCAACCAAGAAAGAATTTGCCCATACCTTTTTGCTTGACAAGGAGTTGATCTCACAAATCTGCCACACTCACAATTACTTCTTTGCCAATCTCAATAAGGGTTAGAAGATAATAATTTCCTCAACAAAACACAATGCAAAATGATATCAAAATTACACCTTATCACTCCAACTCAAATAATATTCAATACCTTCACAATAATCTTCTTTAACACAAAAAACCCTTTATTAAAATTAAACAACACTCAAAAGTCTTAATCCTTCAATATGCCAATATAGTAATTTAAGACTTTATCAAAAATAATTAAAACCAAAACTTCCTTATTACTCCAAGTGATAATTTTCAACTACCACCACTATCCAACAAACACCCTTTCTAAACAATTCCACTAACAACCCTTATACCTCCAAACACTCTTTATTGAAACCTTAGGCAATAAAATTAATTAAAAGTTTTACCTTGGCCACCGATGGGTTTCGACCCCGTAACCTCTGCCTCCATGAGCAACCTAGCCATGGGCTCCATGACCACATGCACTACAGGCATGTTTAAGAGCCAAAAGGCTCTACCTTCACTTTAACCTTTGCGCCCAACGAAAATGCATGAAAATATTTTCCTTTTGGCACTTACCACCAACGGGTTTCGAACGCGGGCACTTGCTTCCTCCAATGCTTTCACAATTTGTGCTCTACCACTTGGACCACCGTGTCCAACGTGCTTTGAAAACTCCAACCCCTTCACCTTATCCTTGGCGCTTAAGATGAAAATATTTTTCGTCTTCTTCCTCAATGAACCTTTCGAAATCGCAAACGAAGTTTTAACCTTGGCGCATATCAATCGTTCGAGGGATGAGCAATAATGTCTTTGGAGGCCACCTTATATACACAAACATTTATTTCCTTCAACGTCGGTGCTCCCTTATTTCAATGACGTTGGTACCTTTATAAACACTTTATAATTTATACAAGGTGCTTTATTAAATTGGATGACGTCAACATTAATTATAATTTATAAATATTTTAAATTCTAAAGAATTTAAATTTTATAAATTATAATTATAAGATTTAATTTTTAAACCCTTCCTTTACATTGCATTCCATGGTGTAAATAATATTTATTTATAAAATTTAAATTCTTATTGAATTTAAATAATTTATAAAAAATATTATATCTCCTTTTTAACTTTGCACTGAATCCTTTGGCCTTCTTCCTGGATATCAAATAACAACTTTGACAACTTTGTTCCTTGACGAAAAACCTTGATATTAATGTTGACTTCATTTCTTGACATCAATGACAATTTTAACTTTTAGGACTCAAAATGTCCAACAATCTCCCCCTTTGTCATTGATGGCAACCCAAAAACTTTTTACCAAAAACTTGACTTCTTCTTCTGTGTTGCTCCCCCTGGCTCAATGCTCTCTCAAATATCAAATCTCTCCCCCTTTGACATCAATGGCAAAGGGTCACCTTTGGGGCTCGGGGCTAAGAATGAGCCTCTTAGCTTAGCCCCTCCCCCACCTTCTATTAAGGTGGTTAATTCTGGGGTGGGAGTATTTCTACTCCCAGAAAGCATTGTTCTTTACCTTTATCCTCTTCTCTTCTTTTCTGAATTTTTTGAATCCTCTGACTATTTCTATCCGTGTCTATGTTCCTGTCCATGTCATCATTCCTATTCTTGTTCACATCCATGTTCCTGTTCCTATTCTTGTTCACATCCATGTTCCTGTTCCTATTTTTGTTCACATTCATGTTCATGTTCCTATTCCTATCCATGTTCCTGTTCCTGTTCTTGTTCATATCCATATTCCTGTTCCTGTTCCTATTTATGTTCAAGTTCCTATTCATACTTATCTCTGGAATGTCTGCTCTACACCACTTTGTTGTATGACCATCATTATTGCACTTATAACACTTAATGTTATTATTCCTTGGAGGTGCAAATGTCTTAGGATTTCTCCTAGTGAAGCCATATCCTCTTCTGTCATGAACCCTGCAATTCATTGCCTTGTGACCAAACTGATTACATGAGTAGCAATACCCATGGAAAGGTTGTCCATTCCCATATTCATGTCTTTCATGTGTCCTGCACTGTGAAGCCATGTGCCCAAACCTGTGACATGAAAAACATCTTCCATTGAAGCTTCCTTGTCTTGACCTCATTGGTCTCCTATTCTGATTGTTGTTCCATTTGTATCTTCTTTGTGCATTGTTCCTATTTTTGTTGAATTCACTATTGTCCAACCCATCCTCTGATGTCTCAATGTCTTTTACACTATCTTCTTCTGAAGTATCTTCATCTAAAGTATCTTCTCCAAAACTTGAAGTTGACTCTCCTTCCTATTTCTTTTGAACCTATTCAAAACCAAGACCTATTTTATTTGATGTAGGCTTCTTTGTACCTTGATCATCTTATCCACAATCTTTGAGATATTTTTAAAACCTTTCATCTTGATTTTGGAGTCCTCTAAATCTTCTTTTAGTAGTGCCACTTCTTGTGCTAACTTCTCACATATTAAGATATTTGCTTCTAACTTATACCTTGAACCTTTTTTTTTAACCTTTTAGTTTTCTAAAAAATCCTCTATAAGCAAAATTCTCTCTTCATCACATATTTTAAATGAAATTAAAATTTAAAAAAATTGATTCCTTACCTTCTTTACCATGTCAAGGGCATAGATGAGTTCTCCCTTGAGATCATAACCATTCTCTTTTGAATAATCCTCTATTTTTTTACCTTTGTCCACATCATTACTCTCTTTAGGCTTGTCTTCTATAGGATCACTTTCATCTTCTTCTAATAATGCCATTAGAAGATTTTCATCTAGTCCTTCAAGTGCATTCTCATACTCATCATCACTAAAACTATAACCATCCCTTGTACAATCATCTTCAAGATGTCCAAAGTTACCACATCTAAAACACTTGAGAATAACTAGAGTTTTCTTAACTGGTTCTTTTTCTTCAATCATAAACAAAACTTCATCTCTATCATTGTCTGAAATACTAGCATCACTATCACTTGAGTACTTACTTGCATTATCCGCATAGTAGCTCCTCTTTTGTCTTTGAAAGAACTTCTTTCCTTGTCTGCTTTGTCCATCCTTGCTTTTCTTTTGGTGCCTATATCTTTATGATTCCCTATACCTGTGATCCTATTTTTCTTCACCATTGTTGTTCTTTGGTTCTTTACAATCTGTTGCAAAATGTCCAAACTTTCCACAATTGAAACACTTAACAGATCTTAGATCTATGGGTCTTCTGGAACCTTTATCTCTTCTACCATAATTAGCTTCTTCATCACTGGATGACTCACTGCTTGATTCTGACTTCTTACCCTTTGTTTTCTTGATTGCTTTGAATGCTGCTTCCTTCTAGGGAGTAGGATCTTTTGTTCTTATCTCAAAAGTTGTTAGCATACCAAGCAACTTATCTCTTGTCAAAGTATCACCATCCAATGATATTTCTATAGCAGAAACCTATTCACTGAATCTATTTGGAAGAGATCTTAAGACTTTATCACAAACATCTGATTCATCAATCTTCATTCCAAGTCCTTGCATATCATTAACAACCTCATCAATTCAAATTAGATAAGCACTGATATTTTCCTCTTCATTCATTCTCAATGCTTCAAATTATCCTTTGAGATTTTGTATCTTTGCTTTCTTGACACTTTTATCTCCCTCATATATACCTTGCAATTTATCCCACATTTCTTTTGCAGTTCTACAATGCATAACTTTCATAGACTCTATTCTACGCAAACCTCTCACAAGTGCATTCATTGCTTTTGAATTATAGTGTTGTAGAAGCTTACCTTCCTTATCTATAGGAGGATTGATTGTTGGATCATATCCAAATTCCACTGCATCCCAAACTTCATTGCCAAGTGCCATTAGGTAGATCCTCATCATCATACTCCAATACATGTAGTCATTTCCATCAAATACTAGTGTTGAGTTAGTTGAGGACACATCCTTAGGATCCATTGTGTTCTTGTTAGCTTTTCCTTCAAGCTGTTAAACTCTTATGAAGGCACCCACTCTGATACCAATTGAAGAACACAAGCTTATACTGAGAGGGGGTGAACAATATAAGAGTACTTTTTACTTTTCTTTCCAAATCAATATTATGCAGTGTATAGATAGAAGTATCAATAGTAGTAATCAAAGCAATGCACAAAACACCACACACAATAGAGACACCACAATTTACGTGGTTCACCCAATGTGGGCTACTCCATGGAGAAAATATTTCACTAAAATTTTCTCAATCAATCTCTTGGGAATCCTTCCCAATTACAATATTTATGGACCTCTATCCAAAGGAGATGTTGATCCCCTAAATCTAGTTTGTGGATCTCTATCCATAGGAGAACTCCTTCTCCTCTACTCTGGTTGGTGATCCTCTAGAAGACTACTACCTCCACTACTCTGGCTTGTGGATCTCTCTCCACTGAAGACTCTTGTCCCCACTCAGAAGACCTATCCTCACTACCCTAGCTGATGGATCTCTATCCACTAGAGACTACTATCCTCTCTACTCTATCACCTCCAAAGATCTATCTCAAATATACACTAAACATAGTCTAGTCGATCTAGCACAAATCTATTCAACTCTACACTAAACATAGTCCAGTCGGTTTAGCACAAGTCTGCTCAACAAGCTCACTCAAATCTACACTAAACATAGTCCAGTCGATCTAGCACAAATCTTCTCAACTCTACACTAAACACAGTCCAATCGGTCTAGCACAAGTCTACTCAACAAGCTCACTCAAATCTGCACTAAACATAGTCCAGTCGGTCTAGCACAAATATGCTCAATAGGTCCACTCAAAACCTACTCAAATATTCTCAATAGGTCCACTCAAAACCTATCCAAATCTTCTCAATAGGTCCACTCAGAACCTACTCAAATATGCTCAATAGGTCCACTTAGAACCTACTCAAATCTGCTCAACAGGTCCACTCAGAACCTGTCCAAATCTACTCAATAAGCTCACATAGAACTTGTCCAAATCTTCTCAACAAGCTCACACAGAACTTGTCCAAATATTCTCAACAAGCTCACACAGAACTTGTCCAAATCTGCTCAACAAGCTCACATAGAACTTGTCCAAATATCATAGAAGCATAAAGAAATTAATCCCAATTTCATATCATAAAGAGAATTTTTAGAGACTCAATATGTTCTACTCTTAATGCACAATCACTTTCTCAAATTTCTCAATCTCATAGAAGCATAAAGAGAATTGTTAGAGACTCAATATGTTCTACTCTCAATGCACAATCACTTTCACAACTCAAATCAGAATATAGAATAGTTTATTTTATGGAACTTGAACAATCACTTTATACAACCACTTGACTAGGCTCAACCAACTCAACTCAACCAATTACTTAATGAAACTCCCCTTTCTCACAAACCCTAGTCCAAGCATATATCAATCAACTCAAAATATTTCCAACAATTTCTCAACAACAAATCTCATAACAATGATACTCATGTTCTTCTCAAACCCCAGTTCAATTCTTCCCCCACCCACCCCCCCCAACAACATATTATTTACCTCTTCACATAACAATGATACTCATGTTCTTTTCAAAACCCTAATTCAAGTTCTTCACACAATCCAATGGCTTCAACAACAATGCTTATAAAACAAGGTTTTAATCACAACTCTTAATTCTAGAAAACCTTGAAGCATTAAGTCAAACACTTTTAAAAAGGAAACCCTAATCAAATCCTTTTCACTCCAAACTTTATTTTCTAGTAAGCAATCAATCAACTCAACCAAGAAAGAATTTACCCATACCTTTTTGCTTGACAAGGAGTTGATCTCACAAATATGCCATACTCACAATTACTTCTTTGCCAATCTCAATAAGGGTTAGAAGATAATAATTTCCTCAACAAAACACAATGCAAAATGATATCAAAATTACACCTTATCACTCCAACTCAAATAATATTCAATACCTTCACAATAATCTTCTTTAACACAAAAACCCTTTATTAAAATTAAACAACACTCAAAAGTCTTAATCCTTCAATATGCCAATATAGTAATTTAAGACTTTATCAAAAATAATTAAAACCAAAACTTCCTTATTACTCCAAGTGATAATTTTCAACTACCACCACTATCCAACAAACACCCTTTCTAAAAAATTCCACTAACAACCCTTATACCTCCAAACACTCTTTATTGAAACCTTAGGCAATAAAATTAATTAAAAGTTTTACCTTGGCCACCGATGGGTTTCGACCCCGTAACCTCTGCCTCCACGAGCAACCTAGCTACGGGCTCCATGACCACGTGCACTACAGGCACGTTTAAGAGCCAAAAGGCTCTACCTTCACTTTAACCTTTGCGCCCAATGAAAATGCACGAAAATATTTTCCTTTTGGCGCTTACCACCAACGGGTTTCGAACGCGGGCACTTGCTTCCTCCAACGCTTTCGCAATTTGTGCTCTACCACTTGGACCACCATGTCCAACGTGCTTCAAAAACTCCAACCCCTTCACCTTATCCTTGGCGCTTAAGATGAAAATATTTTTCGTCTTCTTCCTCAACGAACCTTTCGAAATCGCAAACGAAGTTTTAACCTTGGCGCATATCAATCGTTCGAGGGATGAGCAATAATGTCTTTGGAGGCCACCTTATATACACAAACATTTATTTCCTTCAACGTCAACGCTTCCTTCTTTCAACGACGTCGGCACCTTTATAAACACTTTATAATTTATACAAGGTGCTTTATTAAATTGGATGACGTCAACATTAATTATAATTTATAAATATTTTAAATTCTAAAGAATTTAAATTTTATAAATTATAATTATAAGATTTAATTTTTAAACCCTTCCTTTACATTGCATTCCATGGTGTAAATAATATTTATTTATAAAATTTAAATTCTTATTGAATTTAAATAATTTATAAAAAATATTATATCTCCTTTTTAACTTTGCATTGAATCCTTTGGCCTTCTTCCTGGATATCAAATAACAACTTTGACAACTTTGTTCCTTGACGAAAAACCTTGATATTAATGTTGACTTCATTTCTTGACATCAATGACAATTTTAACTTTTAGGACTCAAAATGTCCAACGGATCACACACAATGGACCATGATGAAAGAAATGTTGTATGGCTTCTATCGAAAAGGTAAAACCTATGGTGGACCCCAAAACAAATCCAAATATAGACCGAGTGGCAGTTGCAAAGGCACTGAACTAGAGATAGACCTAAAGATAGACCCAAATACAAAGTTTCAGAGGTAGATCTACAGGCAGCTCCAAATGAAATGATCTAGAGGCAGATTCACAGGCAGATCCAAAGATAGAGCCAAAGACAAAGCACGAGCCAATATTTTTTCATTTCTCTTCTTCTTCACTATATTGGGACAATTATATTATTACCCAAATAATGTAATAAAGGAGGATGTTAGATTTATTACCTTATTTGGTAATTCTCCTAGGTAGTTGGTTAGTTTACTATCCTAGGTTAATTGTTATACAGACATTTCTACTATTGATAGAATATATTATTCTAAGAATATTTGGTTAGTTGTTAGCATTATTAGCTCGTTAGTTAGAGCTAATATTAGCATTGGCTATTGTATTTACTTAGATTTATTCTATCAATGCAATATATTCTTTTGCCCACTAATAGAAAATCATCAAAAGAAGTATCAAACACAATATCAAAAAATAGCATATGTTGGTAGATCAAGCATTGTGGGTTGATCAAATCACGATCAAGAAGTCTCTTAGAATCTCACCTTACGCTCTAGTACATGGGAAGTAAGATATACTATCAATCAATCTAGAACTCTCAACATTGAGATTCATAATTGAGAATTGTTTGGATGCCTTGTAGCCTATGGATACAAGTATGGCAGAGTTGGTTTAGATAAAAGAGAAATGTGAATAGGTGTATAACAATTTTTGTCACCGCCAAACATCTATCAAATATTGGTTTGATAAAAATATGACATTAAAATCATTTAAATAAGGTGGCTTAGTGATTAAGTGATATGTGGACAAGGCAAAACCTGGATCACATGAAAATTTCAATTCAATATGGTCCAGACCATACATAATTTAGAAAAATAAGGATTTTAATGCATTACAATTGTACCACCTAGATACTCATCTATTACCAATTTTTATAAATGGCAAGCATCTAAAGCATTATGCTTATGACAAGTGGCTTTCACAATATTTAGATGTAAACAGAGCATGTGTACACTTCTTATAAATATTGTATTTTTTGTCTTTCTTGAATCAAGGGGGTTACCTCTATGATTAATGGTCAAAGGTGAAAGATCATCCATAAATTTCATATCTTGGGCTACGTAACCCCATTATTGTATTCCAGTTGGACCACCATTCAATAGGTCAGGAAAATGATTAAAATTCCTAGGCATGTCTCACAAAGTGGTTATCAACTAAATGATTTTCAAAGTCCATAGGCCACTCACAATTGGTAAATTATGCAATCCCACTGGTCATATGAACTGCAAAATGAAGCACATGATATTAATGTTACAGTGGTTGGTAATCTCAACAAAATTTTCTTTGATTAATGCAAGATCATAGGTCCAAAACATTATGTAACCTCAACTAATTTGTTAGATATAGTTATTCTAGAATATGCTTTAAATAATGAATCAAATACCAACCTACAATTCCTAATTCATGATAGAATTTTATTGGGTTACATTGTACTTTTCGAGTGTATCTATCAATTTTTTTGAAAAGAAACTAATCCTTAGTTAAATCTTCCTAAGTATGCATAAACCATCACACAAATATTATAATGTCTCCAAACCAGTGAAGCTTACAACTGAGCAATATAAATTGAATGCCACCCTCAAGCATTTTTTCCCTTATAAAAGTTCTAAATACAAGTTGTAGACGAGAGATCTAAAATTTTTAGAGGAGATAGTTTCTAGCAATAGAGGTAGAATAAAATATGGACAGAGTAAAGAAAAGTATTGTTGCATACAAATCCATAAATGACTTGTAATATGATATACCATACATCCATGACACAGTGTTTATGATCAAATCTAGGTTAATAAATTTCTAGGTAGTCTCCAAATAAAAATGGAAGATATCTAAAAATCATTCGATTTTGCATCGTATCACTTAGGACTCAACAAGTGTGTGCTTGTAATGGTGCATACATGTCCAAAGCTTATCAATGTAGTGGTGAAGTTTTATGACCCTAGTATAATCATCGTGTTCAATTCCAAATTTGAGCCACTATTTACTATTACTAGGGAACTCATAATGGAGGTATTTATGGTAAAATATGCCCCAAACATTAGGCCAAATAAAATAGTATTGGAAGATCAAATAATGTACCTACAAAATGATACAATTCAAAAATGGATTGTTGAGATAAAATAAAAATTGCTAAAGAATTTCATGACTAAGAATAAAATCCTTGGAGAATTCAATGATGAAGTGCAACCTATCTTCTGCATGATAGCTATAACTCTATGCCTAAGTACTGATGTGGTGGTTTACCCATATCATATGGGTATGACAAGTGTAGTTATGGATGCTTCATCCTATGTTACATTGGATTGGATTGGATTTTTTACCATCAACATACATGAACAATTGAAGCCTATGAAGAATAAGCATTATGATATATTCACATACCCATCCTATGTAGCCTGGTTGTTTCTATCCTATATGACCTCAACATGCAAATATAATATTCAGGTGCAGAAGACAAATTTACACGATGCAATCTATACAGTAGTATATTGGACCCATGTTTTGAGAAATAGTAACTCATACCTAGAATTCAATAGGAAGTTTCTAGGACCATCCCTGGAAACAATATATGGGAAATACCCTCGTATCATTTCAAAATCCAAATACGTGTTGAAAGGGAAAATATGAGAGTAAGAGGATTGGTATTTCTTGGAGTAAGAAACTATAATAAAAACTTTTGGCTTCTCCAAGCACCCTTATCCTCTACAATATTATATCATCAACTAGGTATTTGGACTTGAATATTTCAAGAACATATATATGATAGAGTAGATTCTTGGACTAGGAGTAAAAAATATTACAATTTCTAATATACCCATCAAGTTTGAATGTATCAATATGTCAAAAATGGAACTACAATAGTATAAGAACCTAAAAACCAAGTTGTATGCCTTGAAGTTTCTAGTAGTGTTGCATATGTGGTACTATGATCCATATGACACCCTATTTTAGATATATTTAACAATCAACAACAAAGCACCCTCATTTAAACATGTGCCATGCAAAAACATTGAGAATTTTAGGAATATAGCTTAAGATTAGGTGGCACTATTTGACTAAATGGTGATGCAAGAAAGGCCACCATGGAGAAAATACTATAAGTTTGAGTGGGTATTTGAACCAAAAAGGAATGAGGATCAATTTATTTATTTGGATCTCATTGAAACAATTAAATATGACAAGGAATGGGAGGAATACAAAATTGAATAATGGTGGGTAACTCAGTGTGAATGTGACTTGATAAAAAAAGGCTAAACCAAATAAAAATATTGAAAAATTATTCAATACAAAGTTTTATGTTGAATATATTAGTTGGAAGTAGGCACATGAAAGAGAGATATTTCAAAAAGTACTAAAAATATCCAAGAATGAAGGAGATACAACCGATTAAGGATAAAAAATAGAGGTTCAATAGTGACCACCAACCCCTCTGAATATCAATGAAGATGAAGTAGAAGAAGAATCACTACCTCAACATTCACCTATGGTCTACACTAGAATATTAACTAATCTCAAAATAGTTGAAGCATCTTCAAAAGCACAACCTAAATCTTCTAGTAAAATCTCTAAGTCAAGCAAGAAATGAAAAGACTTTCCAAATCTAGGAAGTTTAGATATAGAGAATGTTGCTAGAAAATAGTTATTATAGAAAGAAAAGGAACAATAGACACACAAGGGTTAGGAATTTCAGCAAGAAGCATAGAGGTGTGAAGCAACAATCACCTAGGAATAAGTTGAACAAGTAAGAGAAATATATCTCAGAGTAAAATTAGTTGATGTCATCTAGATGGAGGAGCCATAGCTAGGCGCATAAGAACAAGGTACATTTTCTAAACCCTCATCACCTCAAAGTCCCTCATCAATTGAAATTTTATTGTATCCATCTCACCAAGTCCGTTTATCATTAGAAATGATCCCTGTCATTGTAGAGCTTATGTCTAAAAAAAAATCCTCTTCACTAATTTTTTCTATCATATCATATACTCTGCCCGTTCAATAATCCTTTCCATCATTCCTCACATCCATCCCATTGGCCCAATCCCACATTATATAGGATTCTCCACCTCACCCTCCATTATTCACTCTACCCCTAACTCAAAGCAACAATTTTTGCAAGAAACCATATCCCATGCTAAATGTATGATATCTTATCCCCTCACTCTACAACTAGTATTCTTAGTTGGACTGATTATACCACTAGGCACTCAAGAACCATTATAAAATAATTTCTCTACCATCTAGATCATAGACAAGAATCAACAAAAATAGATGGAGGAAGAAGAGCAACTTGAGCAACTACAAGAAAATGAAGAGTTGGCATTCACAATCAATTATGATACTTTGGACCCAATTAATGGGACAAGGATTAAGGTGAACTTTGAACCAAAATTTGGTAAACCAACATCCAAAATGAGAGTAAAATATTGGTGAATAAAGGAGTATAATAGAGATATTTAAAATATATCCAAAGCACATACTATTTGAGATATTCATACAAAGGTGGATATATTATATGTGCAGTTTAAGAAGATAGACATAAATTTGAAAGCTACTAAAAATAATATTAAGACTCTAGAAGTCAAACTTGCCAAAGAAAAATGAGATAAGGATGCCTTGAAGAATGAATTAAACAAATTGAAAGGAATCATTGATAAAGTTTCTTCTAAGAAAGACTTGTTGTAGAAGGATGAAAGAATCAAGAAATAAGATGTGGCACTACAAGATCTCAAGGATAAATTACAACAATAGGAAGATTCCCTATCCATCATCATGAATGAATTACAACAAGAAAATGATAATCTACATGGCATAAAAATCTCCAAGAATTGGCTCAAACAAGTTAGAATCCACTACTAGGAAGAGATCAAAGGAGTAATTTCACATGCTTTCCATCATTTTATAAAACAATGTGATATATTGTTGATGTATCTATAGAATCCAATAAGGAAATTGAAAAGGGAGAAAAAACCCTGATAGCCAAGTTTGAAGAATAACAAAATATAAGGAAAATGCTAAGATATCATTAAAAGTATCTAGTTCTAAAAAAATAGCCTAACTAAGATATAGAGGAATGAAGACTTAGGGCTCATAAAATATATCATGCAAATGATCTCATCAATATGGGACATGAAATATTTTCTCCTCTTATAAAATAATCTAATGAGATGAACACTATTGCCAAGGAGCTCAAGGGCCTTGGAGCACCTAGTTTTTGGGATGACAGTGAACTCTTTCACAAAGAAAAAATGATAAATGAGCTACTTGACCATCAGACCCAAGATGAAAGTGATATTGAATATCTACCAGAGACATTGGAGGTATAAAAAATCTTCACACTCTATGGTGATCTACAAGATTTATTAGATCTTAACGAAAGCAAAGCATATGACTGAAACGTATGGTGATCCTTCTTATGTCAAAATTTATATACTAAAAGGGATTATGGCTAATCTCGAGGGAATTTTGAAACCCTTCTCTGTGGCTTGGAATAATATGCACAAGGAATTCTAGACCATCATACCGTCTCAAGCTATTTCATAGCATGGTGAATCATTACAAGTTGCTTCACAGACAACCCCAATGAGAGGGAGAGTCTCAACATCCATTGAGACTAGGGGTGATTAAGGTTTTCAAAAGTGATGCTTTCTTGTAATATATTTTACTTTTATAGTTGTATCATAATGTCTTTTAAACAATAATGAATCTAAAGCCAAATGGACTAGCTCAAAAGAAAATTGAATGACAACCAAAAAGACCATATTGACACAACAAACAAGAAGGCATTATTTTAAATACCAACACCTATAAAGCATTGCTTTAAGTTTTTAAAGTGTTATCATGTTTAAAAAATATTTTTTTCAAAATACCATACCTATAAAAAATTAGCTATCATTATTATACCTTTATATTCATGTGATGTTTGCATTTTTAAAACAACTGTATGGATATTGTTAGAGAAATCTAACACATATTTTTTTTTGAAAATATAAATATGATACTTTTTTTATTGTGTACTTAGAACAACCATGTTTTATTATGGTGTATTAGGATTAATTTTTTTTTATTATCTAGAGGAAGGGGTTTTGAAATGATCTGAAACCTTGTACAAAAATATCAGCAAGGGAGGCTATCTCCCACAACCTAAAGAGACTAAAAATGAATAGAGATAGTCTCCAAGAGACTAACAAAAACAAGAAAACAAAAGAGGGGATCTACAAAATAGAAGGACCACCTAAGTTATTAAGGAGACAAACACAAAATAAACCCTTGATAAGGTTCAAAAACCCATCAACTATCCATACTATAAATAGGGGAGTCAACATTATCCACTAGTTTGTCACCTTCAAACTGGTTGTGGAACTCCTCCAAGATGACGGTGGATTATTGCAGTAGTGGTGCCTTCATTTTTGTGGTCCATGACATCACACATAGGATCATCTAAACTCTATATGTAACCCTTGTTGGTGATGAAGGGGATGCATGCACACTACTAACTATGGTTAGAAGACTTGGAGGAGTTGCAAAACGACACTCCTTTTTTAGAGGATTGCATTGGAGCATCTTCATGCTTGATTTTATGGGTGCCAATGGGAGAGTATTTATAGAAATCCTCGCCTTGCTCTAGAATAATTAGTGACATATGATTTCTTATTTGATATTTGTTGCAAGAGGAGTGATGATGATATTTAGATTTAATATCTGGAGGGGTTCTATGGGATTCAACATCAAACTCCATCATGTGACTAGATTTAAGAGAGGCTAGCTTTAAAAAAACTTCTTTAGGAACAATATGGATTTTACAATTACTAAACAGTTGGGGAGGGGTCGAGGGGCCAACAATGCATAAGATAATTATTTTTATTGGATATTTTATGGAGGTAGTGTCTATAAATAATAAGGTGGAGCCCCTAGTTGACTAGAAAGAAAGAAGTTATTTTCTTGACATTATGTATGGACCTTTAGATTTATCTAAATTTATACTTTGGGATGTTGATGACTTTTTTTATATGTAGATGGTTAAATAAGGCTAGAAGTAAACTACAAATAATGGAAATGGTTCATCCATATTGAATTTTTTGAGAAATGGCACCATGATCCTATTCCAAGTCTTAGGAAGATATTCTTTGACGATGCAACCATTATCCATATCGAGCCTTTCACCTTTCTTAATTAAGTAGGATAGCTTACCGATGATGGGGTGTTTATCACGCTAAAAAATTTATCCATTGTTGGAGATTCCAAAAAATTCTACTAGAAGATTGATGGTGATTATGAATTAGTCCTCTAATAGTCATAACTCTGTCTTCCCAAGATTAGGCCAATTCCAGGGAAATTTCCATATCGTTACCATGGAATTTTTGTAGGAATGTCAGGAGGCTATGCTCTCTAAAAATTTCTTCCATAGTGACATCTAGTTTGATGGTATCTAGTTAAATTTATAATCACCCATGGTTGGAGGAGTGGAAACTGAAGTGTGAAGAGTACCATGGATGGAGCATTGATAGGAAGGGTAGGGATGGAGGAAGTAGGGGCAATGATAGGGGAGATGAGGAGGGAGGAGGAAAGAAATGTGGAAGGGTAGCAAGGGTTGTGGAAGTAAATATGGAGGGGTAAATGGAGGTGGAGACCAAGGGAACCTTGCATAGAAGAAGACTCTTTAGACCACCAAGGTGAAAAGGGACCAATGAATAAAGCATGAGAAGGCCAAAAGTGTTAGCAAAAATAATTGAATAATATCTAGGCCTAGGGATCTCTTAAAAGCGTAACATTTTAAAGAGTCAAGAATAACCTATTGTACATATCAATGTGAATTTGTGATCATTAATTTACTTCATGCTTCAACACCTCTTTATCACTGACAATGACATTGGAAAGGATGAAGAGGTGGACTTTGCATTTCCTTGGCCAATGGAAGATGTGATAGTCATAGATAGCACCTTGAGAATTAATATACTATAGTACATACAAATGACATGGGGATGCCACAAGGATGCTTGAGAGATATGATTGGAGATACTATTGTGTGACTAGGTACGGTTATCAAGTGAGTGGTGGTAGAAAATGAATAACCCAACACTAGGTAAGTATGCACAACTTCCAACAATGATGAGGAAAAGGTTGATGTGGAAAACAAAATCATATTTTTGAGTAGATTTGACACCCCAAAATAGGTCTATTGTGTAACAATGGAGAGAACATGTGATAGGAAAAATATTTCCTTCGATATTAGTGAGTCATGTGGTGGACTAAAACAAAAAGTAGGTGACATGGATTGGAGAGCGGTTGACCTGGACACTAGGGATAAACCACATTATTGGAAAAAGAGAGTAGATCCACATAAAAATGACACAAATGTAGATAGCAAGGGGGAGAATCCATCCCATAAGTAGAGTTAAAGTAGTGAGTGAAAACTATTAGGAAACCTCTAGTCAGGGATTGGGGAAATTGTCATGCTAGATGTGAAGACTACCTTGGGATAGGCCTAAGTTAGCCATAATATCCACAAATTGATTTAATTTATGATAGACATGTTGGATGACATGGTTTCTAAGATGTGATACGGAAGTGTTGAATTACTTTATGATATTATGGATGCTCTAGGAAGGGGGTGTATTCCTTTGATATTGTTAATTATATTCAAGAAGTTACCCTCTATGATGAGTTTGGTGGAGGGGAGGTAATTGATAAGAGAAAACCCAAAGTAGAAGGCCCTAGATTTAGTGAAGTGATTAGTTTGAATAATGATATTTTCATCATAGGTAAGAAGGATTTTACCTTGATTGTACCTAAAGACTCCACCAACTCCCACATGACTTAGGTTACCCTTGGTAGCTCCATAAAAATTGAGCTTAATCAAACCCACTAGATGAGGAGTCCACCTAATGATGGATCTATCAAAATAGGGGTCAGGGGAATGAAGGGAAGGGAATGGAGAATACCATAAGAGAAGGCCAAATAGGCTTCCTTATGGGGATTGAAATTGGATGAAGGAACCATAAGGGAATTTTATTTAGCAGTAGAGAGGATGTGGACTCCAACTGAAGAAGGATATTTAGAGATATTACAAAAGGCTCTAAATTTTTTATCTTTTCACACTTCCCAAATATAGTTGGAGAGGCAAAAGGACAAAAATAATTTGAGACATAGACCAAAAAAGGGTGTAGACCACTAAAGGCTCAAGTCAAGGATGGATATGGGGTGGTTCCATGTAATCCCAAAAGTAAAATGATGGAGTGGAAGACCATCAAGGATAAATGGAAATAAAGGAAAAGGTGATGGACAGATTCAAAACTTGAATTGTAGAGATAGTAGCTATTGAGAATGGTCATTCCTCTAGAAATAAGGTTGTCAATGGTGAGGACTTTGTTCTAATCCATCAATCAATAGAAGAAAGAAAAATTTAGGGTAAGGTGCTTAATCTAGATGAGAGTGGATCAGAACCATTTATCTTTATGATCTTCCATGATGTAGTAGGCAATTTTAATAGAGAAATGTCAATCATAATTATCTTTATAGACTAGGATATCTTCACAGTTGTTACTTGGAATAACATAGGTCCTTAGCATATTTGAAAGATCATTGACAACTCTCACTTGTTTATCATTGAGATTGTTGGGGGAATGACTTTCCACACTTTTTTCTCTTGATTGATATCCAAGAAGTTGCAAACTTTTTTATCAAATATATTATCAGTGATAGGCTTTAGTATGACCAGACTTGGATGATCTATAAGGGGATAGTCTAGATTCTAGGGTTCTTTCCAAAAATAAATTCTCCTATCATTGCCAAACTCCCATACGATCCATTTTTTAATGAGGTGCCTTATTTTAGGATAGATTTCTAGAGGATAGATCCTTCAAGGTGAGTGTTATTGTGTAGAAGTTTATTATTTTACCAAAGGTACTTACCCTTAATGATTTTGATTCATCTATATTTCTCATTGGTGAGAAATATCTAGCATTTTTTTTCTATGAGAGCTAGATTCATCTATTTATTTTTTTGAATCCTAGGTCTTCGTGCTCATTTTTGGAACAAAATATATCCCATAACCAAATAAAATAGTCTATGTGCTTTAGTCCCAAACCACATGAAGTCTCTCTAAATTTGTTGAATTTTGTGGCAAATGGTTGAGGGAGATTTAAAAAGAGAGAAAAAATACAAGGATTATTTGGAGGTAGGCTTGGACAAGAGTGGTGCTTTGGGCTGGTTGAGGAGAACCCCTTTCCAACCTACAAGTTTTTTGTGAAGTATTTCGATGAAATTGGTCCAAAGGTTGTCTAAGGTGTGACCACAAAAGAGAGGTAGACCATGATATATGGAGGAAAGGATTGAAATGGTGCAACACTGATGAGAGCTATATTTATTTACCTTCCAATAGGGGTATTGAGGAATAAGAAAATTTATTTTTTGCCTCTTTGCTTCCTTGTAAAGGTTAAGAATGAATTTGATGAATTTATCTTGGGGAAAGAGGTTAAGGTTGCAAGGATAGTATCATCATCAAATTGTTTATGTGAAATACAATTGATAGAAGATGCTACTTTGATTCTAGATATGGATGTATGGATGTATGCTACCTTAAGAGATCTTCCCGAGCCTTCAGCAAGAATTATGAAAATGAAATGTGAAAAGAGATCTCCTTACTTGAGTCCTAGGATTCTCTTGAAGTAGCCAATAGTTAATCCATAAATAATGATAGATAAACTAGAAGGCAAGATGCATTCTATGATGATCTCAATCCAATAAGTATGGAAGCCAAACTTGGATATGATTGAGAAGAGAAATTTCCATGACACCCTATCAAAGGCTTGTTCATGTAAAATTTTAAGAAAAATACAACTTTTCCCATCTTAGCTATGGAATGGATGATTTCATGAATCATGATGATTCCATCCATGATGAGATGACCCTAGATACATATTCCTTGGCAAGGATCAATAATAAGGGGAAGAAACCCTATCAATATGATGTTAATGACCTTGGAAAGAATCGTATAGATGACATTAAATAAACTAATATGTATATAGTCAGAAAGGTACTTGGCATCAGGGGTCTTAGGAATGAGGGATAAAAAGCTAAAATTGACTTATTTAGGAATGAGTCTATTCTTCTAGACTTTTTGGGTGTATTAGGATTAATTATTTTAGGTATGTGGTCAAAAATTAATATTTTGTCTAGTTATTTTACTATTACCTTTATTAATTCACAATAATTTGGGGTTTGATAACATTCTATATGTCTAGGGTTTCCTCCCTACATGTTATATAGTGGAGAGATATTCTCATTTGGATATATTATGTATTACTAGAGTTTTTTCTACAAATAAATGAAGACTATTTTTAAGCTTCTTTTCCATTGAGTGGAATCGTAGGTGAAATCCACATGGGTGTGTAGGAACCCACATTTCTATAAGATAACTTTGGTACTTTTATTTTCTTCTAGTATTATTAATTCATTTTCATCAAGTATCATAAAATTTTTAAACCTTACATTATACATTTAACTGATCATATACACAAAACATGCATGTGGAAATAGTGATTAATTAGTTATATGGTAGTGTTGGTACCAATTTTATAGATTACCTAATCCTAATAAAGATGATAGTTTCTAATAAAAATAGTTAATATTCCATACAATAATGTGAATGGAATATCATATCTACATAAAAATTTTCATGATAAGTTAATCCCTTATAAACATCGATGCTAGTTCATATTATAAAGTGTTATAGCTTAAGAAAAAATCTTATTATTATATGTGATTTTCTTGCATATTGTAGTGAATTCATATATATTTGTTTACTATTCATTAATGCATCATAAAAATTTATTTTGTTAAATATTTGTTGATAGAAAGTGAGTGACTATGTGAGGCTTTTATCCGTGTTGAGTGCAAGCGGATCTAGAGGTTGTTTTTTTGGGTCTTTTTGCCCTAGTGGTGAATATTTTGTGATTCCTGCTCAAGATATTAGTGGGATATGCTATAGGGGATCCAATATGGCCTAGAAATATATATTTCAATAGGTATTCATGCTGTGAAGTTGATTGACAATGAATTTTAATTTATTGCACAAAACAAAAGTGAAAATCATACATTTTATCAACATCCAAGGCATGGATTAAAGAGATATCAAAATAATTTTCAAGTAGTTGATCAAATAATGGTTCAAATATCAAATGAATCCAATGCTAAGGAGCACCCCCAAAACAAATCCATTATGGAAACCCCTTTAAAGGTTAAGGATTTAAAATAATTGGCCCAAAAAATAAATTTTAGGGATGCCCTCCATGGTGGATAGCCTCAACCTAATGCTAATATTTATATTAAGGTTTCTCATAAACCTCTAAGAATGCCTAATATTAATCCTAGGAAAATTGAGTCAGGATGTCTTAGTACATCTAATGGAACTTCGAATTTTTTAGCTAGATATGCGCATCATTAAAATTGGAATAGAAGATCTAGAAAAAAGAGGACTAATTTAGTATTTCATAGGTTTTTGTTTGAGCTTGCCTTCTTTCAAAGTTTAGGCTACAAAAAAATGGAAAGAAAAAGGTGAGTTACAAAATTCTATTTAGCCAAATGGTTATTTTCTTATTTTATTTTTTAATAATGAAGATATGGAGAAAATATTTCAAGGGGGTCCCTAGTTATTTTGAAGGGTGGGGATTTTTATGAAGCCTTGGCATACTAAATTTAAAGCCAGAGAAGATATGCCTTGTAAAGGTCCTATGTGTGTTAGAATCTTTGGCCTCACAATTGAATTTTGAAATCCAACTATTTTTTCTTCAATTAGAAACTCTTTTGGAACTTTTATGATGACTGCTAATTGTACTAAAAAATTTGAACTTATTATTTATGCTACAATTTGTGTTTTAATGAATTTTGACAAACCTACACCTAAAAATATCTCATTAAAATTTGGGGAGGACACTTGGGATAAAGTTGTGGGCTCTTTGAACATTCCTTTTTATTGCCAAATTTTCCATGAATATGGTCATTTGGCTAGTGGTTTCCCAAATAAAATTCTAGATTGAAAGAAAGAGGATACCAAATTAGCACATTTCCAAATGCCTAAGAAGAAGAGCACTCAAAAAAAACAATTATGAAGGATCCATCAGAGTTATCAACTAATATGTTTGAAATTCCTTCCATGAATGATATCTCAGGTGAGGAAGAGGAAACAATGGAGATAAAAATCATAGAAACACAATTTGAATATGCAGGCAGGGACTCAGAGACAAACCAATAATTAAAGGTTTTCGATAGGACAAAAAAAGAGGAAATATACATAAGAAAAATAATATTTTAAATGTTGAGACTTCAGATAATACAGGTTCCAAGATAGACTATGTTGAACCTTCTAGTAACACTTTGGATTTATACACACAATATTTGAGGTTAGAAGCCATCCTAGATTCAATTGGGGTAATTCAAGAAATAGGAAAAAAATATAGAGATGGATTCCAACCCAAATGTAGGTCATAATACCAATCAAAATCATATGGTAAAATAATATGAAGTGACCTACCCAAACACAGGGAAGTCAGTGCAATAAGAAATCAAGTTAATCCAACTATTATCATGTTAAGAAACAAAAACTGATGAGATTTAGTAAAAAAAAATAGCAAAAAAAATCTGGAATCAAGGGGAGATGGTTTGCAAATCATCCATATGAGCATTTGGAGGCCTTATGACTTTGTGGGATCCCCTGATAGTAGAAGACATCGTTATTCAGAAAGATGACAGGGTTCTCAGTGTTTTATTTAAGGAAATAAACAAAAATAGTTCGTGGATCCTTTCAAATATTTATGCCTCGACTTCAATTCAAGGGAGAGCTCTACTGTGAGAGTACTTAGGCAATATGAGTGAAATATTCCATAATGTCCCCTGGATTTTGTCTAGGGATTTTAACACTCCTCTTTACCCTTCAGACAAAATGGGTGGAAATGGACCACCTATCAGGAGCATAGATGATCTCAATGACTTTGTGAACTCCAACATGTTGATGGATGTAAAACATAGAGTAGTGAATTATACCTGGAGAAATCGGCAGATATGGTTTCATATCATTCAAGAAAGGCTTGACAGGTTTTTTCTATAAAAGGAGGCTACAAATTTGTTCAATGATCTACCTTGCAAGCCCTTCCTAGAATTATCTCTGATCATAATCCCATTTTTTTGGATATCCCTAACTCTCTTCCCTTCGAGAAACCTTTTATATTTCAATATATGTGGATCAAACATTCCAGTTTTAGAGATAGCTTAAGTCAGTGATGACAGCAGCCTGTCAGGGGTAGTGTAACTTTTAAACTTGCTGGAAAATTAAAGTTTGTTAACGAAAAGATTAGAACTTAGAACAAAGAGGTCTTTGGGAACCTCTTTGAAAATAAAAAATACGTTGTTGAAATTTTGAAGATAATTGATTAGAGAATCCAACACGGTGACGCTAATGAAACTACTAGGCAGGAGGAATAGATAAAACTAGCAGAGTTTCATAACATTTTGGCCTGTGAGGAAATCTATTGGAGGTAAAAATCAAGGGCTCTTTGGTTGAAATATGGAGATTCAAATTCTAAGTTTTTTCACATCACCATGCTTAGAAATAGAAGCAATAACAAGATAAAAATTTTAAAAAAAGCAAATGGTTCTATTACTCAAGACTTAACATAAATCAGAAAGGAGGCAGTAACTTATTTCAATCCTATCCTTGGTCAGGAATCGTAGTGCAATGAGGAGACCAAAGATATTCTCTTGTAATCCATTTCTAGAATAATAAATGAGGATATAAACCTTAAGCTTCTAGCTCCATTTTCTGATGAGGAAATTAAGGAAGCCTTGTTTAGCATGGAGCCAAACAAAGCCCCGGGACCCGACAACTCTCCCCCTCATTTATATCAAGATTTTTGGGACATCGTAAGTGAGGATGTAATTTATGCTATCAGAGAATTACAATCAAGAAATCATATCCCAAAAGGTATCAAATCTACTTTTATTTCTCTAATTCCTAAGAAGAAAACCCCTGAATCTATGGCTAACTTCAGGCCAATCAGTCTGTGCAATGTTTCTTACAAGATCCTAACTAAATCCATTGCAATTAGAATGAGAGATTCTGACCCGCATCATAGATCCATGTCAGGGAAGCTCTGTCTAGGGCAGGTCAATATTGGATGGAGTTATCAAATTTCATGAAGCTCTGCACTCTGCTCATAAGACTAACAGGTCTATTTTTGCCCTCAATATTTATATGAACAAAGCATTTGATAGGCTAAATTGGGACTTTCTAATTGTTGTCCTCCTTAAGTTTGGTTTTCACCACCAATGGGTTAATTTGATAAAAGAATGTATTTCTAAAGCATGGTTATTGATTCTAGTTAATGGAACAACTGTTGGTTACTTTCAAAGTCATAGAGGAATTCAGCAGGGGACCCTATCAACCCCATGTTATTCATCATTGTGGCAGAAGCTTTAGGTAGAACCATAAAAAATGCTTGCAGTTCAAGGCTAATATCGGGAATCAAGGCAACATCTCTCACTAGGGTTGTTTCTCACCAACAATTTTTTGATGATACCCTTATATTGACTAAGGCATTAGTGGTTGAGGCCAAAATAATTAAATACATCCTGCAACTCTACAAGGATGCTGCTGGTCAAAAAGTTAATTTTAGTAAAAACAAGTTATATTTATTGAACACCCCCATTCAGAGGCAAGGAAGAATTGTAGAAATTTTAGGGTGTGATATAACAAACCTCCCCACTTCGTATCTTGGTCTCCCTCTTTTCATTGATTCTCTGAGAGAGTCAATGTGGAACAGGGTTATTGAAAGAATTTTAAAAAAACTTGTTGGATGGAAAGGTCATCTTCTATCTCAAGCAGGAAAGTTGACCCTCACTAAGGCATCTCTTCAGAGCATTCCAATATATTTACTCTTCGTTTTCAAAGCCCCTATGAAGGTTTTCTAGAAAATTGAGAAACTCCAAAAAGAATTTTTATGGACTGGATCAAAGGAGAAAAAAAGGATACACCTTGTAGGATGGACCAAAGTGTGCAGACCCAGGGAAAATGGGGGCTTAGGTCTAAGGAGAATTGCTCATATAAATTTAGCTTTACTAGCTAAGCAGATGTGGTGTCTCATTTCTGGTGAAGAAAATGAATGGACAACTATCATCAAACAAAATTATCTTCAAAATATGGAATTTCTAAGTGACTCAGTTCCAATAAGAGGTTTTGCTTTTTGGAAAGCAATTCTTAATTGTAAGGAAATCATCAAAAAATGTTTAAGATGGGTTTTAGGCAATGGTGAGAGGATAAATTGCTGGAATGATAGGTGGGCTAAGGATGAACCACTGACACAATATATTAACTTAGCCCGAATCATAGATATCATAGAAGAACTCATTGGTAGAAAAGTATCCGATTATATGGTTGAGGACAGAGGTAGAATGAAGTGGAAACAAATAAGAATTCAGGGAATTAAAGTGAAATAAAATGATATTTGTAACATTCTCGAGCAACAATTTATCCCCATGAGACCCAAGGAAGATCAAGTGACCTGGGATCCTATAGAAAATGGGCAGTTCACTATTAAATCAGCTTACAAGCTTCTGCTTGATGACAAGGATTTTGTCCTCCAAAAGGACTTAGTTTGGATAAAAAATTTAATTCCAAAAATTACAGTATTTTCATGGCTGGTTATCCAAGGAAGAATTCTAACCATTGATAATATGATGCATAAAGTTATTTGTATCACTAATCATTGTTATCTTTACAGTGCTAATTGGGATACAATTTATCACATTTTCCTTGAGTGCCCTTTTTCCTTGACTGTCCTAAGTGGGGTTTTTCAGGCATTTAATATTTCATGGGTTAAACCAGCCATCGTACTTGATTTGTTCATCCAGTGGCCTTACCCCTTTTCAAGCCAAATACTTAGATACATGTGGAAAATTTGTCTTAATCACTATCTTTGGCAAGTGTGGTTAGAAATGAACTATAGATTTTTTAATGAGTATATCCATGATCATCAAACTATAATTTCCAGGATCCTATCCTTTTCCAATGATAATGTGAACCTTATCCCTTTTGATAGTTGTAAACCTCATCTGTAGGAGACCACGATTGCTCAATTTTTAAGTTTAACCTTGTTAGATGAGTCTGTGCATAGGGTAGTCAACCCCAGAGCCAATGTTAAGTGGTATCCACCTCCTACGGGTTGGTTTAAGCTTAATTTTGATGGAGCAGCTAAGGAAAATCTTGGAAGAGTAGGTGCTGGTGGCATTGTGTGATATCATAGTGGGAATATGATTCTTGCATTTTTTGAATATTTGGGAACAAGGATGAACAACGAAGCTGAAGCTAGATCTACGTGGAGAGGCCTTCAAATGAATAAAGACTTATAATTCAATTTGATCGTAGAAGGAGACTCTATGCATGTTATAAATCTCCTCAGTAAGTGGAAAACACCTCCTTGGAGGATTAATTTTTTTTTTGAAGAGACTAGGATCCTTTTCCAGGGAAGACAGGACAGAAAAGCCCAACATGTCTTTCGGGAAGCTAACAAAATTATTGATAAGCTGGCAAATTTGGGTGTTGATGGTGACAGACTTTTCAAATGGGAACACAGTGTCCCAAGTGAAGTAGAGGAGCTTATTCAACAAGAATGCCAAGAATGATAGTCAAATTTACCAATAGTGAAGGCACTATAAGTTTGAAGGCTAGAAGTATTCCCGTATCATTTTTGAATTGGACTCACAATAAAAACTATTTGAGCTGTCAGTCTTCATGGATGATGCTTGGAAATACCACAAAGACTAATGAGGACAGTCGCATGTCAAATAACATGGATCCTAGTCATATTAGTAATTTGAGGTTGGTTGATAATCATAGGGAAGGAAAGAAATGACAATATAAGACTTCGAACCAAAGCCACGTGGACCACCAGATAGCCATCGCCATAAATCTAGCCAGCATGTTCACTTATCCAAGGTTGATTGGCCAAGATAGTATGTGGTCCAAATCATGTCATATATGGAAGAAAGCAATTACCAAAGAATTATTAAGAGTAACTATCAATACCGAGCTTGTGGGAGTTCTTTTCAGTACTCTGCTATGTGTGTCTGCAACTTTTTGTTTCTCCATTGTCTCAAGGAAGGGATCCGTGTCTATTTCTTTTTTGTAATTATGATGCATGTGTGTTTTCTCGGGGTATACCCAAAATGTTGTATGGGAAGTTTCTTTTTTATAACAGGTTATGTGCCTTATCGGATGTAATGGCTTTGGTGGCATGTAGATTTTACATATATAGGATCCTTAGTAAGGATATGTTCATCAACATCCCTGGGCTGATTTTTGTAAAAGGTTTTGGGTCAACCTATAAAACCTGGTATTAATGCTATAGTATCTTATCTACCAAAAAATAATAATATGAAGAGCTTGTAAAGGAAGGTAATATAACAGCCCTTACCAATATTTTAGCCCTGGTATTAATGAATATCATCAATTGGAATATTAGCGGACTCAAATGAAGTCTTTCAAAAAAAAAAAATTAGAATAACGATTTAGAAAAACCATCCACATATTGTTTTACTTTAGGAAACAAATATTGCTAGTAAAATTTGGCTAGCTAGAAAAGTTACTTCCCTTAGTTCATGAGTAAATTTTGGTGGAATTGCATACCTTTAGGACTCAAAAGAGGTTGTTATTCACCATATGGTTGGCAGTTGGGGTATTTTTGATATAGCTGTTTAAATTAGACATTATAATGAAATTATGGTTTGCATAACTATTTATGCTCTGACTACTTTGGAGGAAAAGAGAAGACAGTGGAAGGATATAATTTACATTATCTCTCATTTTCTTGAAGCTTGGATCTGGATTGGAGGATATTTCAATACCATCCTCTCTTTGGATGAGAAAGTGAGGGAAAATAAAAATATGGAAAAAAGCATTGATCTCATGAGTTATTATATTGCAAACCTTCATCTTGTGGACATCTATCCAGATAATGGCCTTATAACTTGGTATAATATAAGAAAATGCTTAGCTTGTATTATGGAGATATTAGATAGATTCTTGTTCTTTGACAATTTCTTAATCCATGGTCACACTCCTAAGGTGAAGACTCTTAACAATTTTGGTTTGCACATTGCCAATAAAGTTGAAAAAGGTATAGCTATCCCTTGTTTTGAGGTTTATAAAATGTAGAATATCATTGATAGCCTCACGATGAGGTTGAGATTGCTGCAAAAGCTTGTAGATGGATAATCATGCAGGAGGAGTGTGATATTGATGATGATGATATTTTATGGTATAGAAGGAGAAATGGTTGGTGTGGATGATAGATTAGAAGAAGGTAATACAGTGTAATAGGCATCCCTTTGTGCATTGGTTTGTGTAGGATAACATTAATTGTAAGTAGTAACATTGATCATACTCGCAAAGCCTTGCTGAGATGGATCACAATTTACATGATTTATCTAATGAAGTGTAACCTATGATGGAGGTGGTTTTATTTAGAAATTGGTACCCCCATGTTTAGGTAGTGGGTTTTCATAGATGTTAAAATTTTGATTTTGATTGGTGAGAGGGTTTGACACCTGAATGGTCCCTCGATCTATGAGGTCTTGTACTAAATGATGAAAAATATGACAAAATTTAAAATCATGATATCACTATCGATGATACTCATAAAATGATTGTTCATTGTAGTCACGTGGTTTGATATGATTTGGATCATCAACTTTTACATCTATCAAAGAAATATGTCCAGCATTGTACAACCTACAAAACAAATTTGGAAATGGTTTTGACAATGATATCTAATTGTGTGGTTGGCAATGGGGACATGGAGCATGAGATAGTGGTTGATTGGGTGGGGATGTGGATTTATTTGTATTAGCTTTTATTGTGGTAGAGGATATTGTTGATATGATTAAAGATGTTGTGAATTGAACGTCACTTCATTTGTGACCACTTGAATTGTTTTTTGTAGCTTAGAAGCACTAGGATTGGAAGTGTTACAATTGACTCTAAAGTTGGTTCGATAAATTGTCTTCTTGCAAAGTTTTATTTTACCAACATGTATTTTTATGACTTTGATTAACTTGGCTTGAGCAATAGCTTCATCGAATGCATGACTTTAGTCGATTTGTAAAGTTGTTGAAATGTGCTTATTGCAACTTTTAACAAATATTTTTAAAATATTTGTAGAGGGTATGGTGAAAGTGATATCATGAATGATAGCCTACCATCTAAAAAAAAATTGGTAATGGGCTCCTCATCAAATTGGTGTAAGATATACAAATATGAGAGTGCCATTTTATTTTTGAGAAAAATATTAGCTAGTTGCTCAAATGTGAAGAGACTATGTCGAGGAAGGTTGTTGTACCAATCTAAGGCTTGACCCCCAAGTGAGAGTGGAAATGTGCAAAGCATGAGAGAGTCACTGTCATTAAGTTGATAACATGTAAACCAATAATTGTTGATATGCTCCCTTGAATCTTCCTTACCTTTGAATTTATCAAAATTTGGTATTTTGAATCAATAAGAATAAGGATGAATAGCAACAAAAGTATAAATAGAATCATTACACAACTCATTATAAGTAGGTTTTTTAGGCCCATAACTAGTTGTGCATAGGTCTAGATTCTTGATTTGCTCCTATAAGATTTGAAACTCATTTGAAGGGGCATGTGCAGTTTACATTGGAGGATTCAATGTGGGAAGAAGTGGTGGTTGTGATGAAGAAAGTGGAAGAGATGATTGTGATGAAGAATGTGGATAATTTAGATGGGGTGGATATTGTAGTTGTTGTTCATCCCATTGATATTGCATGGAGGGTGGTTGAGAATGTGCAACAATAAAATATTAAAATTGATCTAGGACCTATTGTTGAAGCAAAGTTTATTGTTGTGGGACTAGTATAGATTACTGCTATATGGGTGCTTTTTGTTGTGGGATTTGTACTCATTATTGTTGTACAAGAACCTATTATTGAAAAACTAGGTGTTTTTGTGAGACCAGTACTTGTTGTTGTTGAACTATAACTTTTTACTGTTGAATTAAAAATGGTTTTGATATGGAGGTTGTTGTTGTGTAGTTGGCATGGAATACCAGGAAGTAGGTAAAGTTAAGGAGGTAAGTTGAGAATATGAATAGGGATGAAATAAAGATAAAATAGAGGGTTGAGTGGAATATCATTGTGCATTATGGATATATGATGGATATTTGGGATTTTAAGAGGTGAGTGGGATGGCCAAAGGTGTATGAAAAGGAGGTGGTGGAGGAAGAATAAATGTAGAAGAAAAGGAGCATGACTATTGAGTATATGGTAAGATTCCATATGTGGAATTTTGGAGAACATTTTATGATGGAATGGATTGTGAAGAAGAGCTATGAAAAGTGGAGATGGAAGGAAATGAGGGGTTTCAAGTAGAAGAAAATTATTGGTTGAATGGAATTTGCTAATGTTGTGGAATGTGTTGTTGGAAAATTTGTTGTTATGGAATTTGTGGATGTTGCAACACTTGATGTTGCTATGATATTTACTAATGTTGCAGCACTTGTTGTTATAGGATTTTTTGATGTTGCAGCACTTGCTATTGTTGCAAGATTTGAGATGAGAAGGCTTGATTATCAAGAGTAGAGAAGAAAGGCACTGAGATTATTCCTACCATTTGAGTAGTCATGATAGCATTAGGATCAATTTTTTGGAGAATATTAGGATCATCCTTTAGGAGTGGTTGAGACTGGTACTATAAAAATTTATGATTAGCGAATGGTAAAGGATGTGGGGTATACTCATCAAAATTTGGATGGTTAATTTTATGAGGAAATACCATCCAAGGTATGAGTATCCCTAGGATCATCTATATCTATTTGAGGTGAATTTGACTCAACTTGTGACATGTGGCCTATGTTAGGTGCCTATGAAGTAGCCATCTAATAGGTGGGGTAGTAGATGCAATCTCCTCATATTGTGGAGGAGGATTTTTTGATGGTGAGGACGTAGTGCAAGCTACCTATATAGCAATATGGGTTTTATCATGCACTTGAATACAATTAAGAATTATGTTGGTGTGTGTAAATGAAGTGGTTTGAACAACCAAAAGTGAAACATTTAGTCTTATGTATGTTTTGTGTCTGTTTCTAGATCTATCTATGGTTTAAAATTTATACTTGCACTGTGATGTGCAAATTTGATTGTGCCTCAATATTCTCGCACTACTATGCAAATATTATTAAAATAGATAGACTAAGTTGGATTTTATAGTTACAAACTATGGAAAACCAACAAGTATGTTTTAAAGCTATTTTGATGGTTATATGACTAGTTTTGTAAGCCAAAAGTGTTTAGATGTGTCCAAAGTTTACAACAAATAATAATCAAATATTTTTGCTTTTTTCATGTATTTTTATTTTGTTATCCAACCTAAAAATGAATAAAGGATGATGCAATGGATGCTAAAGAGGTATGCTAAAGCAATGTGACTTTACAACACCCAAAGGTGCACAAAAAACTACTATGTGACAATGGGAGAATGGTAGCAAATGGGAGGAACAACAAAAAAATAACCAAAGGGGACAATTCAAAAGACCTCTTGTGAAAGAGGTGGTACTATCTAAGATGTGCTATCAACCTACCTAGGATTTTTCTTCACCCTTAGATGGTTTCAGTCAAGAACAATACTTACCAACTCATGATTTATACAAAGCCCTATGATTAGGGGTATCTAATCCTACCCTAATTTGAGGGCCTCTCAAGAGTAAGGTATCTCCTAGTGATGAAGGCAAAAATAGTGCTCGTGAGGGATACTATGGAAACTAGGGGTGATCTAGTGGAAGGAGATGAAGTCCAACATTACCAATCTTGATTTGGGATTGATAATAAAATCCAATCTTACCAATGTGAATGAAATATGCATGTGTAATATTTGAGTTGTTTTCTAACCAAGCTAATGTATTTGAAAACAAACTAGATTATGAAAAAAACTAAAAATGAAATATGCCTAACTACTTGTAAAATGAAATATGTGATTGTGTAAAGAAAAAATTTTATGCTAATCGCTTTTGAATGGAAATCTATGATAGAATTTTAGAAAGAAAACTAGATTTGTTGATTTTTGAAAGAGATTTGAAAGCTAATTAAGTGCTTTTGTAGGCCAAAAAATCTTGCACTCCTTTCCTCAAGGTAGATGGATCCGCTCCTTAGAGGGGAGTAGGATAATGGATGGTATACACATTAGAGGAGATGTACTTGAGTTCATACCCTCTTATGGTTATTTTTTGACAAATGGGTTTTGGGTTCACTAGGAAACATTTTGTGGTAGTTTTCGTGCCTAGGCTTAGGAATTGGTTTATATGTGTTCTTTTTAATCCAATATCATACAAGCCTAAGTTTGGCCAAAATGCAACTATTCTATCCTATATGCTATTTTGATTCAAATACATACAGAAACAAAATTTAGAAAGACAAATGCAGTTCTAGAAAGAGATTTCAAGTCTTACCTATATCCGAAAGTCTGTTGAAGATTTTTATTTTAAGTGTAGTCCGGTTTTTTATAGTACAGGGCAATATTGTATGTAATTTTGATAATATTGTACCGTGATCAGCAATATTGTAATTCGATCATAGATAAAATGATTCAATTTTGATAGAAGATAGAGAATGCATGGATAGATGATAAAACATAGATCTATGCTATAAATTATATTTGCAAATATGATCTCTAATCTACTAATCACTACTGAATGATGATAGAAATAGAACTTAATTAAATGAATGGTGTTTAACTATCTAAAATGTGCAATTAGATGAATTTTAGGTGAACTCCAATAATGCAGATGATTAAAACTAATTTGACCTATGATAAAATGATAAATGAAATGCTAATTAAGCAAAGGAACATTAGAAAATGCAAACCAAAGCTCGAGGTTGCCCCCGAGTTGCAGTCGATATCGTATCATTTTGAGCAAGATCATATCCAAACTCGCAAGTTCGTATTACGATCACAGTATTGTCTCCTCCGATCTGCAACAAAATCTCCCGATCTTGTAAACAAATGATGAAATAAAAAGTACTAGGATGCAAAATTTAGACTAAGTTTTCTATGTTCTGAGATCCAGGAGAGTTGCAGAGGGGTGGTTGGATTAAATAGGTAGGATATAGTGTCCAAAATAGGGAGGAGGTTGGATTGTTGCAACTCCTTCCAAGCTGGGCAAAACTGAATGGATATGATCTCGCAAATCCCGCACAGTTACACAGGTGGAGACAAAAATCCATTTGAATAATTTCAATTTTTGAATTTTTTGTTTGTGAAAAAGATCGTATTATGATCGGCGATATTGTACGCTGATCATAGATATCATATGCCAAAATTGTATTATGATTTTGTTGATCGTAGTACGATCTAGTCAAGACATGTACTTAGTTTTTTGGCAATTTTAGGGGTCAAACGATGTTGAAATTGGATATATAGTATACCGTTGGAAGCTCTTTTCAAGCCCTATCCAATGGTATAAAATTTGAGAATGATTGAGATGATTTGAAAGGAAAAAAAGTCTCTTGAAGATGCCCTTACTTTTATAGGAGGAAAACTAAGGAAAATGGGTCAATTTTTCATGTCTACAACTTTCTATGGGCCTGAGGGCTTGGTTCAATGATAAAAGTACTTTTGTAGGAGCATGGAGACTAGGGTTCCAATACCTTATGCCCCGTAGTATCGATGGACATATCACTTCAGCATAGTCAACTATGTAAAAGGTTTACCTGATGCAACTGGAGGTTATAGTGGCGACAAGGAGCAAGATTTGAACCCATGAAGAGGCATAGAAAATTGTTTTTGAATCTCAGCTTTTTGAATAAGTTCACCTTTGAATCTAAATTTTGAATCTCTTCTGTTCATATAAACTTACAATTTCATAGTTGATTTAACAATTTAAACAAATAATTTTTTTGAAAAATTTGATGCAACTCTTCGTTTGCATCTGTTTAAGTGAAAACACTTACAATTTTACAATTAATTTAACAAGTGCAAAATTCAAATTTAAACCTACAATTTTCCCTGTTTGATCCTCTAGTATAATAAAAAAGATTAAGTGGTTTATGTAAAGAAATTTGACCTAACTAAGTACATTTGTAAAGGAATTCGACCTAATTCATTGCTTTGGTAAAGAAAATGGACCTAATTAATTTCTTTTGTAAAGGAATTTGACCTAATTAGTTGTTTTTCTAAAGAAATTGGACCTAATTAATTTCTCTTGTAAAGGAATCGGACCTATTTAATTGCTTTTTTAAATAAATTAGACCTAATTTATTAATTTTGTAAAGGAATTGGACCTATTTAATTGCTTTTGTAAAGGAATTGGACCTATTTAATTGCTTTTGAAAAGACATTGGACCTAATTTATTGCTTTTGTAATGGATTTGAGCCTAATTAATTGATTTTATAAAGGAATTAGACCTATTTAATTGTTTTTGTGAAGGAATTGGACCTAATCAATTACTTTTGTAAAGAAATTGGACCTAATTAATTGTTTTTATAAAGAAATTGGACCTAATTAATTGTTTTTATAAAGGAATTGGACCTATTTAATTGCTTATGTAAAGGCATTGGACCTAATTTATTGCTCTTGTAAAGAAATTGGACCTAATTAATTAATTTTGTAAAGGAATTGTACCTATTTAATTGCTTTTATAGAGGAATTGGACCTAATTAATTTCAATTGTAAAGGAATTGGACCTATTTAATTGCTTTTGTAAAGGAATTGTCTATTGGAAATTTGAGCATGTTTTATTGTCATTGATGTCAAGAGGTTTGATGTCCCAATTTTATGGAATTAATATCAAAAAGGCTGATTAATGTCAAGAGGTTAGAGGTCCTAAATTGATGGAAATATTTGTGAGAATATTTCTCTTGATGGCACATGAGGTATAAATAAATAAGAATAAATGAATATCTCTCCATAATATTTGAGAAAGGATTTATAAATTACCCTGGTGGTAATTTGGCAAAGGTTAAAATATTTATTCATGGTGGCAATAAATTACCTTGGTGGTAATTTGGCAAAGGTTAAAATATTCATAAATGGTGGCAAGGTTATCCCTAAAATAAAAAAAAACCCAAAAGGTTTTTTAAATATTTATATTATAATATTTAAATCCTTTAGGATTTAAATTATTATAATTAAATATAATAATTCGAAATACCAAAATTTGAATTACAAAAAGAAGCCAACGTCAAATAATAAGTTGGGCATGTGTATTAATAAGGCTAAGGTTTAGCCTAAGCCTTGGTGCAATTCAAAGGAGAAAATCCCTTACCCGGTGTGAGGAGAGCGGGCAATCCTCTAGGGAGGCCGGTGTTCAAATCTCCACCCTACCAAAAAGCCAAATCAAATTGCAACCATCGGGGCCCACGGGGTTTTTTGCTTAAAAAAAAAGGTGAAAATCCCTCGAAGTACTAGCCTTGCATGATCGACGTGGTGGAGGAAACAAGAAAAAGATAATGCAAATCCCAATGCAGAATACTGGTCAAAGTGTGGATGGGGTGTATCCCCACTTGTGTATGGTGGTAGCCAAGCTGGCAAGCAAGGCTTGCAAAGTGGTGTAGGAGACAGAAGGCATGGGTTCAATTTGCATGAAGGGCCTTTTGCTGCATGGACGATTTGAGTTTTGACATCGATGGTAAAGAACAAAAGGAGGCCTTGCCTTTTAATTGCATGTGGGTTGGATAGCCCATGTAATAACCTAGTGGTAGCTAGGGCACAGGGCCACCAGGCTGTACGTGAAAACAAAGAAGAATTATTTTTTATTAAAAATTAAATTATATTCTAAAGTCTATAGTGGCTAATGTATGTGCTAGGGAGATATAAGGTGTTTTGAATGGTTTTTATTTTTGCAATAAAAGGGTTATAAAAATAATTTCTTGTTGAGCAAAAATTAAGGAAGTTTATTTTATTAATGCATTGGGATAAAAAGTGAAGTGATATTTTAATTATCTTTTGAAAATGCATTAATGACAAGTAGGAGATATAAGGTGTAAATAAAATTCTTGTTTAAGTGATTGGTAACTCTTGTTGATGAAATTTATTGGCAAATATAGGAGTAATAAGGTGTATAAGTGGTTTGGCATTTTATTAATCTTTGTATGGTGAAATATTTGTTGAAGTGAATATTCATGTGGAGATTTTGAGATAGACTGTTGCTATCTAACCTTGAATTGGCACAAAAGGATTTGATTATAAGTAAGACAAATTTTGAAGACATATCTCTATCAAAGCAAAAAGGTATGGGCACATCATCTTTTGTTTGAAGTGTTTTTTGGAATGAATGTTGTGAAATATAAGGTGGAGTGAAAAGGATTGTTTGATAAGCATTGTTGGAAATATTTGAGTGAGTTCTATATGCTTCATTGTTGAATTTTTAGAGAACATTTGAGATAGAGATTGGGAATTATTTGAGTTAGGGTTTGAGACCTACATTGTGCTCTTTGTTTGAAGAAGTATGAAAACACTTGTTTAGGGGTTGTGAGCAAGTTGTGTTTCATTGGTTGAATGATTAAGTGAAACTTCTTGAGCATTGGTTTTGAGTGATATTAAAAGTGAATGTGCAAACATTAGAAATTAGATTTGTGAAAGCAAGAGTGTAGATATATAAATATAGGTGTCATGTGCTAGATTTAATCTATCTTTAAAAGAGAAATAAAAGTAAGACATGTGGAAGCAACAGACTTAATTATTGAGTAGAACATATTGAGTTTTGATAGAGTACATCATTCTCTATATGTTCCAGAGGTTAAACAAAATTTGGATAGAATATGTCTAAAATGCTTCAAGTTAAAGGAATTACTTTGAATATTAGACAAAGCATTTGATAGCATTGTGTGCAAGATTTGAGATTGATTGAGCATATATTGTGAGTTATTTTGAGCATATGTTAGATCAGGTTTGAGAATGTGCTAGAGAATATTTGAGCAAGTCTTGGTGAAGACTTGAGAGCATATTGAGCAAGTTCTTAAGAGGACTTGAAGGTAGATTTGAGAAAGTCTTGGTGAAGACTTGAGAGCATATTGAGCAAGTTCTTGAGAGGACTTGAAGGTAGATATAAGCATATTTTATTGATTGATTTGTTCAAGCTTTGTGTTAAGGCTTGGGGTAGATCTAAGCAGAGTTGATTGATTGATTTGTTCAAGATTTGTGTTAAGGCTTGGGGTAGATCTAAGAAGAGTTGATTGGTGATTTGATCAAGCTTTGTGTTAAGGCTTGAGGATAGATTTGAGATAGAAGTTAGTGCATATTTATGAGCAAATATAGAGTAGATTTATACTAGACTTAGGATAGAGTTTGGTGTAGATTTGAGATAGAGTTGAGAGTAAGCTTTGAAGGTGACAGAGTAAATAGGATAATGGTCTCTAGTGGATAGAGATCCATTATCTAGATTAGAGGGGGAAGAGGTCTCTTATGGAGAGAGATCCATAAGCTAGAGTAGTGGGGGCAGAAGTCTTCTAGAATATCATCAACCAGAGTAGAGGGGAAAGAGTTCTCTTATGGATAGAGATCCATGAACCAGAGTAGAGGGAAGAGACAGGAAACAAAGAAAAGCAGAAAGAACCAGAAAAGGGAAAATTTCTCCTATGGATAGAGATCCATGAACTAGAGCAAGGGGAAAGAGTTCTCCTATGGAGTGTGATCCATGAACTAGCTGGGAAGATAGAGTTCTTCGGTGGAGAGAGATCCATGAACTAGTTGAGGAGATAGAGTTCTCCTGGATCAAGTTCCATGAACCAAATAAAAGGGGAAAGAGTTCTCCTGTGGAGAGAGATCCACAAATCAGAGCATAGGGGATTGGTGTCTCCTTTGGACAGAGGTCCATAAACATTGTAATAGGGAATTGATTCCCAAGAAGATTTGTTGAGAAAATTTAGTAGAAATATTTTCTCCGTGGAGTAGCCCACATTGGGTGAACCACATTAAATTGGTGTCTCTATTGTGTGTGATGATTTGTGCATTGCTTTGATTATTGCTATTGATATTTCCATTGATAATATTGGATAATATTATTTGGGAAAGAAAAGTGAAAGTTGGTCTTATATTGTTCACCCCCCTCTCAGTATAAGCTTGTGTTCTTCAATTGGTATCAGAGCGGGTTCCTTCGGAAGAGTTTAATAGCTTGAAGGAAGAGTGTATAGGAACACAGATGGCATCTCAAAGTGGATCTTCAGCAAATAAGGCACCATTGTTCGATGGGAAAAATTATGCTTTCTAGAGCATAAGAATGAAGACTTACTTGATGGCACAAGGATATGAGACATGGTAAGTAATTGAGGATGGATTTACACCTACAGCTAATCCTCCCACAGATAAATATGGTAATATCTTGCATGTGAATAATGCCAAGGCTATGAATGTAATCTTAAGTGGTTTACATGAAGCAAATTTTGTAAAAGTTATGCATTGCAAATCAGCAAAGGAAATTTAGGAAAAACTGAAGCAAACATATGAGGGAGACAAAAAGGTCAAAATGGTAAAATTGCAAAATCACAAGAAGACATTTGAAGACTTGAAGATGAAAGAAGAGGAAGACATTGTTGCATACTTACTTCATGTGGATGAGGTTGTTAACACCATGCGAGGACTTGGATTTAAAATAGAAGAATATGATGTTGCTCAAAAGGTTTTAAGGTCACTTCCTATGAGATATGATGGAAAGGTTTCAGCCATAGAAGAAACAAGAGATATTGAAACTTTGACTATGGATGAGTTACATGGAACTCTCACAACTTATGAGATGAGAATAGTAAAGGATCCTATTCCCAAGAAAGAGGTAGCCTTCAAAGTAGCAAAGAAGACAAAATATAAGAAGCCAGATTCAAGTGATGAGTCATCCAATGATGAAGAAGCAAACTATGGTAGAAGGAACAAGGACTCAAGAAAGCACAAAGGTACGAAAAAAATTAAGTGTTTCAATTGTGGTAAATATGGTCACTATGCATCTAACTATCCATAATATGGAAGTAGTAGTAGTGAAGAGAAACAAGATCATAAGAGAAAGGAAGCAAGAAAATCTAGGTATGAAAAGAAAAATAGGTATGGACAAAGCAAGCATGAAAATAAGTTTTTCAAAGGCATAAGAAGAGTTTTTATGCGGACAAGACAGGCAAGGTTTCAAGTGATAGTGATGAAATATCCTCAGATAGTGAAGAAGAAGAAATTATCTTTTTGGAAATAGAAGATGAAGGAAGTGATCTTGTTGAAGATAAATATGAAAAATATGAAGATGCTCTTGAAGACAAAGAAGTAGAGAAAGAATCAAAAAATGAAGAGGAAGGAGTAGTAGATCTAGAAGCTGAACTTATTGTTGCTCTAAAAGAATTGAAAAAGGTCAGAAAGCAGAATTCAAGATTCAAGGCTCAATTTCAAGAATGTGATGAAGAGAAAGGAAATCTTATACAAGATCTGACAAACTCAATAGCTAAGACAAGGAGATTTAAAGAAAATCTAGAAGCAAAAGTCTTAGAATGTGAGATATTAGAACAAGAGGTAGTTTCTCTAAGGAAGGAAATGGAAGAGTCTAAGGACAAGCTACATAGGTTTTGGAAAAGTTCAAAAATTGTGGATAAGATTATCAATGCACAAAGACCTTCATCTAACAAAACAGGACTTGGTTTTGAAGAAGGACAAGAGAAACAAGAAGAAGGGTCAAGCTCAAGATCCAAAGAGGAAGAAGTTTCAGAAGAAGAGAGTGAAGGAGAAATTGAGACTTATGAGAATAAGTTGAAAAATAGAAACTTCACCAAGAAAGGGAACAATGCACAAACAAGGAACAAGGATCATCACAGAAAAGAAAGGACTAAAAGACCAATGGGTTCAAGACAAGACTTCTTCAAAGGCAATTGTTTTTCATGTAACAAGTTTGGTCACAAGGCTATGCATTGTAGGACTCATGGAAAGGAGTATGGTATTACTAAGAGGAACTTCAAATATGGATATTTCTTTCAAGGGTATTGCTACTCTTGTAATAAATTTGATCATAAAGCAATTCACTGTAAGGTTCATGAGAGAAATAGGTATGGATTTAGTAGAAGGAACTTCAGTATATTTACACCTTCAAGGAACTTCAAGATATTTGCACCTTTAAGTAACCACAACATTAAGTGTTATAAGTGCAATAATGTTGGGCATAAGGCCAAGTGGTGCAGAACAAAGTTTCCAGAGCTTCTAGAGACAAGCAAGAACAAGGATACTCAAAGGAATCAAAAGGGTATGTTGAGAAAAAAGGTTGACAAAGGAAAAGAGCATTGTATGTTGGGAGTAATTTTACTCCCACCCCAAAATTAATCACCTCAAGGAGAGGAGGTGGGGAAGGGGCTAAGCTAAGAGTCTTATATTTAGCCCCAAAGGAGTCCCTTTACCATTGATGTCAAAGGGGGAGAGATTTGAGTTAGGAGGAGAGCATTCAGTTAGGGGGAGCAATTTCTCAGGGGGAGAAGAATTGGAAAAAGGTAAAAGGAATGCTTAAAGAAAAAAGGGTTGCCATCAATGACAAAGGGGGAGATTGTTGGAAATTTGAGCATGTTTTGTTGTCATTGATGTCAAGAGGTTTGATGTCCCAATTTGATGGAATTAATGTCAAGAAGGTTGATTAATGTCAAAAGGTTTAAGGTCCTAAATTGATGGAAATATTTGTGAGAATATTTCTCTTGATGGCACATGAGGTATAAGGCAACAAGAAGAAAGGAATACCTCTCCATAATATTTGAGAAAGGATTTATAAATTACCTTGGTGGTAATTTGGCAAAAGTTAAAATATTTATTAATGGTGGCAATAAATTACCTTGGTGGTAATTTGGCAAAGGTTAAAATATTCATAAATGGTGGCAAGGTTATCCCTAAAAAGAAAAAGCCCAAAAGGTTTTTTAAATATTTAAATTATAATATTTAAATCCTTTAGGATTTAAATTATTATAATTAAATATAATAATTTGAAATACCAAAATTCAAATTACAAAAATAAGTCGACGTCAAATAATAGAGTTGGGCATGTGTATTAATAAGGCTAAGGTTTAGCCTAAGCCTTAGTGGAATTCGAATGTGAAAATCCCCAAAGTAATAGCCTTGCACGATCGACATGGTAGAGGAAACAAGAAAAAGATAGTGCAAATATCGGTGCAGAATATTGGTCAAAGTGTGGATAGGGTGTGTCCCCACTTGTGTGTGGTGGCAATCGAGCTGGCAAGCAAGGCTTGTGCAACGATGTAGGAGGTAGAAGGCACATGTTCGATTCATATGAAGGATCTTTTGCTGAGTGGATGATTTGAGATTTGGTGTCAATGGTAAAGACAAGAAGGAGGTCTTACCTTTTGATTATGTGTGGGTTGGCTAGCCCACGTGGTAGCCTAGCGATAGCTAGGGCATGGGGCCAACAGAGAGTGCGGGTTGCAATCCCAGTGGCAACAAAGTAGAATTAATTTTTTATTAAAAATTAAATTATATTCTAAAGTCTAAGATGGCTAAGGTATGTGCTAGGGAGATATAAGGTGTTTTGAATGGTTTTTATTTTTGCAATAAAAGGGTTATAAAAATAATTTCTTGTTGAGAAAAAATTAAGGAAGTTTGTTTTGTTAATGCATTGGGATAAAAAGTGAAGTGATATTTTATTTATCTTTTGGAAATGCATTAATGACAAGTAGGAGATATAAGGTGTAAATGGAATTTTTGCTTATGTGATTGGTGACTCTTGTTGATGAAATTTATTGGCAAAGATAGGAGTAATAAGGTGTATAAGTGGTTTGGCATTTTATTAATATTTGTATGGTGAAATATTTATTGAGGTGAATATTCATGTGGAGATTTTGAGATAGACTATTGCTATCTAACCTTGAATTGGCACAAAAGGATTTGATTGTAAGTAAGATAGGTTTTGAAGACATATCTCCATCAAAGCAAAAAGGTATGGGCACATCATCTTTTGTTTGAAGTGTTTTTTGGAATGAATGTTGTGAAATATAAGGTGGAGTGAAAAGGATTGTTTGATAAGCATTGTTGGAAATATTTGAGTGAGTCTTATATGCTTCATTGTTGAATGTTTAGAGAACATTTGAGATAGATATTGGGAATTATTTGAGTTAGGGTTTGAGACCTACATTGTGCTCTTTGTTTGAAGAAGTATGAAAACACTTGTTTAGGGGTTGTGAGCAAGTTGTGTTTCATTGGTTGAATGATTAAGTGAAACTTCTTGAGCATTGGTTTTGAGTGATATTAAAAGTGAATGTGCAAACATTAGAAATCAGATTTGTGAAAGCAAGAGTGTAGATCATAAATATAGGTGTCATGTGCTAGATTGAATCTATCTTTAAAAGAGCAATAAAAGTAAGACATGTGGAAGCAATAGACTTAATGATTGAGTAGAACATATTGAGTTTTGATAGAGTACATCATTCTCTATATGTTCTAGAGGTTAAACAAATTCTGGATAGAATATGTCTAAACTACTTCAAGTTAAAGGAATTACTTTGAATATTAGACAAAGCATTTGATAGCATTGTGTGCAAGATTTGAGATTGATTGAGCATATCTTGTGATATTTTTTGAGCATGTGTTAGAGAAAGTTTGAGCATATGCTAGAGAAGATTTGAGCAAGTCTTGGTGAAGACTTGAGAGTAGATTGAGCAAGTTCTTGAGAGGACTTGAAGGTAGATTTGAGCAAGTCTTGGTGAAGACTTGAGAGTAGATTGAGCAAGTTCTTGAGAGGACTTGAAGGAAGATTTGAGCAAGTTGATGATTGATTTGTTCAAGATTTGTGTTAAGTCTTGGGGTAGATCTAAGGAGAGTTGATTGATTGATTTGTTCAAGCTTTGTGTTAAGGCTTGGGGTAGATCTAAGAAAAGTTGATTGATTTATTTGTTCAAGCTTTGTGTTAAGGCTTGGGGTAGATCTAAGAAGATTTGATTGGTGATTTGATCAAGATTTGTGTTAAGGCTTGAGGATAGATTTGAGACAGAAGTTAGTGCAAATTTGTGAGCAGATTTATGAGCAGAGATAGAGCAGATTTGTACTAGACTTGGGATAGAGTTTGGTGCAAATTTGAGATAGAGTTGAGAGCAAGATTTGGAGGTGATAGAGTAAAGAGGATAGTAGTATCTAGTGGATAGAGATCCATTAGCTATAGAAGATGGGAAAAATTTCTCCTGTGGAGAGAGATCCACAAGCCAGAGTAGTGGGGACAAAAATCTTCTAGAAGATCATCAACCAGAGCAAAGGGGAAAGAGTTCTCCTATGGATAGAGATCCATGAACCAGAGCAGAGGGGAAAATTTTCCTATGGATAGAGATCCACAAACCAAAGCAAGGGGAAAGAGTTCTCCTATGGATAGAGATCCACAAACATAGAAAGGACAAAGAGTTCTCCTGTGGGTAGAGATCCATGAACCAGAGCAAGGGGAAAGAGTTCTCCTATGGAGTGTGATCCATGAACTAGCTGGGAAGATAGAGTTCTTCTATGGAGAGAGATCCATGAACCAGTTGAGGAGATAGAGTTCTCCTGGATCAAGTTCCACAAACCATAGAAAAGGGGAAAGAGTTCTCCTATGGAGAGAGATCCACAAATAAGAGCATAGGGTATTGGTGTCTCCTTTGGACATAGGTCCATAAACATTGTAATAGGGAATTGATTCCCAAGAAGATTTGTTGAGAAAATTTTAGTAGAAATATTTTCTCCGTGGAGTAGCCCACATTGGGTGAACCACGTTAAATTGGTGTCTCTATTGTGTGTGATGATTTATGCATTGCTTTGATTATTTCTATTGATATTGCCATTGATAATATTTGATAATATTGTTTGGGAAAGAAAAGTGAAAGTTGATCTTATACTGTTCAACACCCCCCCTCTCAATATAAGCTTGTGTTCTTTATTGTCCTAATTAATTACTTTTGTAAAGGAATTGAACCTATTTAATTGTTTTTGTAAAGAAATTGGACCTATTTAATTATTTTTTTAAAGAAATTGGACCTAATTAACTGCTATTGTGACAAGACTTGCATAATGTAAATCAAGCTTCAAAATATAAAATCACCAATTTTTGATAAAATACCCATCACCAGATGTTGTAAGAAATTTTGTCTATATTTGTGATGCAAAATTTTACATATTGTGGGGATTCACACACCTCCATGTGAATATGACTATGCTACAAGATTCGAATACCACCATATGAATGTGAAATTGCTAATTTTTTGAATAATTTTGAGGTCTATGAAGCTAGTTCTAAAGTTTTTCTTGGCTCTAATATGGTCTCCTACACAAAAAGAGGTAAAAAGTGAATTTTAGTGCTTCAAACCCATCAAAAAACCCTAAAATAATAGTCACAAAATAAATTATGCAAGGAAAGAGTAGAAAATGTAATATCAATTACAATTGAAAAGTAAAAGGAATGATTTCACCTTGTACATGTCATGTCGAGAGGTGGTTTGGCCTTTGAAGGATATAAAGGTATGTGAAATAGCAATCTCAATGGAACAAAATGTTGTTAACCCCCTGACTTACCTTGATGTTGATGTGAATGTGTAGAAATAGGTACGTTGTTGCTAGGGACCAATTTCAAAGGTAATTTGTAGGATTAAAACACCAATGTGTGAATATTATTGGACCTCAATATTTGCACCCTACCTTGTGAATCTAACTTAGGGGTATAGAATTTTATAGTTGTGGATTTGAAGTGCTTCTTAGGTATTTGGTGGGCTCTATTCTAGATTTTAGCACCTAAAACATAAATAAATAGCCCAAAATAATCAATTATTTAGTAGTCAAGATAATCAAAAGCAATAACATGATGGGGGTCCCATCAGGCATGCCAAAATGAACTACAAGAAAACTAGTTGCTTTAAATTAAAAATGGGGATTATAGGTATGATCCTTTTTAAAAATTGTGCCTTTGAAGTCCAAAAGGTAGGGTCTTCCATAAGGGAAATCCTCTATTCTTAATGAATGGTAAGCAACAAGAGGTGTCTTCTTTATTTTCCTCAGTGTGAGCGGGCTTCGTGCTTATGTGCCATTGTTAGCTATATGAGTCCTCTAAACCTGCATAACTCTAAAAAATATTTTTATAGTGTTTGGAGACCTATATTGATTAGACCCCATATTAAAAAATACAAAAAGACCTTAAAACATGATAAAAATAACATGAAATGATAAAAAAACCAACTTAGGAAGCATATTTACTAATGTTTGTAGCCTTTGGATTGCTAAAAATAGGATTCACACGATGGTGTGTGAATCTAATTGTGCCTCATGATTCAAATCATCTATTCATATCTCCATACATGATTTTTAGATCCAATCCTAAAAATTATCTATTAAAATGATAATACGATTTGGCCTTTGAGAGCATTGTGGACCATTTGTATACTTGTAATCTTCTACCCTTTTCATATTAGGTAATTGTAGATATGAAGGGAAAATTATTTGCCATAAAAAATAAGAAAATGCAGACCAAATACAACATGAATATGAAGGATACCTCAAACCCTTTCTATATCTTAGACAATCCATCATGGATTTTTGGAATAGGAAAGATGGTCAGTCAAAGAAAATTGGTGCGGTGCTCCCATCCATGATAGAGGTATCATAGAAATTAGGGTTCGAGATGCATTGAGCTACCACAATATACCTCTCGTATACTTGCTTGTCTATTTTTAGTCTAGCCACCATAGCTAACATAGAATAAATATCCTTGCTTTTAAACTTTGATAAGAGGATGGGGACTTCTAGAAAATTTTCTCCACTAGATGACTCTTCTAATTGTAATTCCAAGAAATTTTTGATGTTATTGGTGGGGGTATAGAATATTTCTTGTTCAAATGGGTCAAAAGGCTTAGGTTTTAGGATGGGTATTTTCCCATAAACAAAAGTAGTGGTGAAAGCATTGGGGTCCAAGCTGAAAAGGAATTTTCCCTCTAAATTCTTACTGATCCTCCATTTGGGGTCATAGAATTTTACTATGGCTTAGACCAGATCTGGGTAGGGTTGTATGAGAGTGTAAATATAACAAGAAAGTAAGTAATATAAAGATAAGGTAATTGGAGATGATGGAGTCATACCTGCAGCCAATCTTACCTCCACATATTTTTGAATTTACAGTGGATTTTTCCATGTGATTACCAGGTCTGTAATTTTATAATCCTTGTCTATAAATTTCATATTCTTGTCTTCCACATAAGGAGCTATTGCAATTGTCGAAGAGGACCCTACCATGGTAGTGGTTGCTTTTCATGAATTTACCGCAACAATTCTCTAGAATCATTTGCATGAAGCTAAAGCTCTGAGTGTAATTAAAGAATAATTTTGTAGAGAACTCTTCAAAATAGCAAGGATGTGAGAAAAAAGGCTTCAACAATGTAAATAAGGAGTGCCTACATGAGATAGGGAATCATTCAGTAATTACGGTAGTTTGTGCATGTTCTATGAATAATTTTGAACATTTCTTTGGTCTTGTTATACACACCACCTTCTTGAAGCCTCCCATTGTGTGTTGTCTTTCTTCAGGTCAATAACTTCACATTACTTTTTTTTGAACCAATAACTTTACATGGTGGTACTTTGAATGGATCATGTTTAAATTTAAAAAAAAATGATTTTCCACCAAATGAAAAATGTGTTGTTGTTTGAATTTTACTGAGAGATACCCTTAAGTTGTGAAATCATAACTCCACTTTTTGACTCATTGTTTGATCTTGGCCTACGAGAACAAGGCCAATCAATAAATCATAATATTATTACAAGAGGTGGCCTTGGAATACCATAATGTCATGAAATCATGACTCTTTTGGTCTTCCAACACTCTTTTTCCTATCAGGAAATGAAAACCAGATCGATTGAGAAATCATGACCTTATTTCAAGAAGTAGCCTTGGAACACCATAATGTCACAAAATCATGACTCTTTTAATTTTATGGCTCACTTCTAGGTTTTTGCCCATGATAACAATACTGATTGTGAGATCATGACCTTTTTTTCAATATGTGATCTACAAATACATGATATACATATTATACAAGGGGGTCGAAAATATAGCTTACTTGAAATATAGCTTCAGGTGGAATCCATTGGTAGGGATAGGTTGTATCTGGCCCTATCCATATTTTATATGGAAGGATTTATATTGTTTTCAAATGATTATTTTGAAAGGTGCTTCCCAGAAAGCATCAATTTTTTGATGATTTCTAGGTTTCACATTTTTCTCATTCCACCTCAAAATCAAGTCTCAAACTTTGAAAATTTTGATGGTATCATTTTTGTCAAACCATTTATTTATCTCTCATGTATTTTTTTTTATAATGATTATAGGCTTGTTCTTTCTACTCTTCTAGCTACAAGAGTTGTATTAACCTATTTTCCATTGGTTTTGCTTCTTTAACACCATTTTGATTTAGCAACTTAAAGGCGGGTATCTCTATGTGTATAGGGAGAACAAATTCCTTACCATAAACCAATTATTAAGTTATGTGTTGATGGATTCTTTATTATAATCCTATCAACCCATAAAGCCTAATTTATCAATGAGTTCCAGCTTCTCTTGTTGTCTCTTAGAGCTCACTTTAGAATCCTAAGTAGGTTCTTATTTGTTGACTCTTTTGAATTGTTTTCTTGTGGATAGTAATTCAAATAATTATTCAAATAGATCCCATATTTACTAGAAAAATCAATCATATTAGCACCTATGAAGGATGAACCATTATCAGTAACCAAGACATCAGGTATACCGAATCTTGTTATCAAAATTTCTCCAATTCTATCATGACTTCTTGATCAACTTTATTAGTAGGTACTTCTTCAACCCACTTCGTGGAGTAGTCATTGGTACTTAGAATATATTTATGCCCAACAGATGAGTTAGGTTCTATTACCCAATTGAAATCCAAACCCCATTGCTAGGTTTTCCTACCAAGATATTTGTGGCATTCTTCATAATTTCTAGTTAACTTAAATGCATTTAATAAAATGGATGGCCAATAGCAACCGGTCCTAATTATCTTCAAATCTATAGTTCTTTCAAAATAGTGTCAACCTAATAAACCTCCATAGAATTCTTCCAAAAACTTCTATTTTTGGTCATCTTTTATACACCTCAGTAATACACCATCCAAATGTTTTATGTACATCCCCTCTGATGGTAAGGTATATTTCAAATCTTGGATCATATATATTCTTCTTTGTGAAGCATTTAAACCTATTGGACACTTTCTAGTCTAAAAATATCTTACCAGATCATTAGCCAAATCAATGCTTTCTAAGGGTTGATCATCACATCAGATTGATTCTTGTACCTGGTAGGTTGTATACTATTTTAAGGTTTGCTTGTATAGTTATTTGCATAAGGCTTTGCTTATATCTATCTTGGTTGGATGGATCTCCACATCATATTCTTGTATCTTCGACACCCAACCAACCCTTTTCTTGCCAATATTTCCCTGTATGATGAAATTCTTGACATTGGGATGAACTACATACACAATGGTTTTGCTTTGTGAAAGAAAATGCCTAAAGGTTTTCAATGATTTCATGATTGCATACACTTGTTTTCAATGAAGTTGTATTTTTCTTCATGATCCTGGATTGTTTCACTTAGGAAAGTGATGGGATTTTCTTCATTATCTCTCCCCTTTTGAGTCAGGACCGTTGCATAAATTTATTGTTCGCCTACATCATATACTATGAAACCTCTGCAATAGTATGGGTTAACAAGGATAGGTTATTGAGCTATCTACTCCTTTATTCTTTTGAAAGCTTTCTTTTGAAATTCTATACATTTGAACTTGACATATTTCATTAGTAACTCAGTCATAGGTTTTACAATTTGTGTGAAATCTGCTATGAATTTGTGCATGAAATTGATTTATCCAAAGAAGGATTGCAGGAATTTCTTGTTTGGGGGTAAGGGGAACTCTAATAATGATTTTACCATATTAGGATCTATGGCCAACCCAACTTCAAAAATAACATTGCCCAACAAGATTACCTCTTACACAAAAAATATAGACTTCTTTGGATTTAAATATATGCCAAAATCTCTACATTTTTTGAAATTTTTTCTAAGATGTTCAACATGATCTTTCTTGTGGTGAGATAACACTGTCATATTTTCTAAGTAAATAACTATGATATTGTTGACAAGTTCCCCAAATCTACATCCATTACCCTCTAAAATATTTCTCCTACATTGGACAATCCAAAAGGTATCCTTTGGTAAGAAAATATTTCCTACTTGGTAGTGAATGTAGTTTTGTATTGGTCTTCATACTTGAACCATACCTGGTTGTCACTAGAAAATCCATCTAATAATGAGAATATTTCTACCCCTACCACTATATGCAGAATATTATATATTTGTGGGAGGAGGTAGTGATATTTCAATGATGCTTTTTTTAGGTTTATGAACTCTACACATAGTTTTATGTCTCTATTTTTCTTCTTGACTAGTACCAAGTTGGCCACCCAAGTAGAATTTTTAATAGGATAAACAATATTAGGTTCAAGTAGCTTCAACAATTCTGGTTTCATCAAAGCTTCAATTTTTGGATTTAATGGCCTCTACTTTTGCCTAAAGAGTTTTGCATCCTTTACAATATCAATAGTATGTTGTATGGTTTCCTTTGAGTATAATTTGAGATCACCATAAGCCCAAGCTATGATATCAAGGAATTATTTGCATAGTTTTTGAATTTTATTTAATTTTTATTATGTACAATTTATCCTAACTTTGATAAAATTTTTAGGTTCCTATCAAACATCTTTGTATTTGTGTTTATCAACCTTCATCTTGTGACTTGTCGATCTATCATTGTTGTCGAAAAATCTCTCAAGAGTAAACAATCCTTTAGGGATATGATTGTTTTTTAGTTGGATCATACCTTTATCTTCCTCATATTTTAACACTCTACCACTTGAAAAATTCATCTCATGGATAATGAAGTCCAATATCTGGTCATCACTTTAAAATACTTGCCAAAAGGTATCTTTTTCTGGCACTGAATTCCTGTATATAAGTCTAATTATCTTAGAATTTTGGATGACATTACTTATGGGATAGAAATTGGCACCTATTTATGCTAACATATCGGCATGGGTATTATTTTCTCTAGGGATTGATTTAATGTTAAAATCTTAGAAAGCCTCCAATAGATCCCATACCTTATTTCTGTAAGCTTTGAGGTAATGTTAGTTTCTAACACATCTCTCTATGACTTGGTTTACTATTAGTTTTGAATATCCATAAATTTGAAATTGTTTAATCCCTAGTCTTTCAGATTTCTTCAAGCACAAACAAAGTATCTCATATTCAGCTACATTATTGGTACAAATCAAAGTTAATCAATAGGAGAAGGATATTTTCATTACTTTTTGGAGAAATCATGACTATAACCACCCTAGATCCATTCTTACATCTAGCACCATCAAATAAAAGTTTCCAAATTTGGTCGGTAGGATGATCTGCTTCGTGTGAAGGAATGGAATTACTTTTCTTAGGCTTCATAATTGAATAAATTTCAAGTTATATTTCCATCATGGTGTTGAAGTATCAGAGGAAAAACTGATATTCTATTTGTAGTACATATAGGTATTCCTCCATCAAGTTCAAATCTTCCATTTCCTCAATCGTTATGTTCAGTGTAGTGGCTTGTATTCCTTCCTCTTCCACCTTTTCCATATGGAAGGTAGATGGTTTCTCATTAAATATTTTACTATTTTACCTTTGAATGGGATTTCTAAGTGTGAGTAATCCATGGGTAAGTATCCTCCTATTTTAGCTGTGAATTATCTGGATAGACACATACGAAAATAATGTTTTGAATCCACTACAACAACCTCTTGTATAAATGTAAGTTGAGGTATCCTGTGCATAACTACAAGAATATGTTTGATCACTCCCACAGTCTTAACTAGGGTACTGTTGAGTGGTATTTTCACCCAATTGTGAAAACACACTCTTCGATAGGATTTGGGTTCTAAATCCTCTGCTTGCAAAGAAATTTAATAAACAATTTCTCCAAGGTTTCGCTATGTTAGCATTTGGTATATGTGTATCAATAATCTCAAATAAAGATATTCAATTAAAATGCTTGGAACACCTTAGTGGTTGCAAGTAACTGTTAACAAGGGGCACTGTGGTTTATTTCACCATGAAACTTTAGTGATTGTTCATTGAACCCGGATAAAGCAAAGGTGATTTGATCCCTATATGACCATGCTATAACTTCAAAATGGAAATTGATGAAATGCCATAAATAATGGAATTATTTTTGGATTTTGAAGTTTTTTATTTTTTTATATTTTAATGCCTGAGAATTAAAATAAATTTGGAACTTCTGAAAAATAAAGTGCAGAAAAAAGAAAATAAAATGCAAACAAAAAAAATGAAAATAAAATTGCATTCAGTTTGATGCTACCCTATTCTGGCAAAATCGAAGATGTGAGGTTTCCATGTATACAACCTAAATTATTGGACCTGCAAACATGCACAATCCTGATAAGATAAGTGCTGATTCCTAAGGTTTTGAAATAAAATTTAGATTTCGAATATTCGCCTAATGCAACCCACGAAGTGGTATTAACATTATCTATACACATGAAATCTGAAAATGAAAGAATAAACATTAAATCCATAGCATGCATATAAGATCTCCTTATTTCTTGCCAACAAGATGCAAATTTTTGAATACTTTTGCATTAAAAATATGTCATGTTACAATAGCAGAATCTCTGGTTTTCCAAACCAGTCTGTGGAAGAGAAACAGATCAAACAGGCCCAGAATCTGGCTTTGCAACTCTGCTTCAATGGTTTTTGAACCCCATACCAATCTGTGCCTCTGCATTTTATACTTGCTAGAAAATTGCTTCTCCTTCCACGATGGTTCATTTCGTCTTCCAGTGGCTGCTCGTTTCACCCCCGTCTCATCGTTATCTTTGACTTTGTGTTCTACGTCAAAACGTTTAATATTCTCTATGAACTGTAACGCTTTTGTAACCCTTACACCTTTATGCCACATGTTCCATGCTTTTTTGCATGTTTCGTAACTACCCCCTATAAATTGTGACAAAAAATAGCATGTCGCGATATCGCAACATTTTTCTACATGTAGCTTTGCTCTTCTACCTGCACCGCGAAAACTAGACGTGTCGCGAAATCATGAAATTTTTGGCCAATAGCCTTGTCCACCACCATGCGCAACAAAAATGAGACATGTCATGAAATCATGAAATTTTCCTGTATGCAGCCTTGTCAGCCTTCACGCATAGCGAAAATGATACATGTCGCAAAATCGTGACATTTTCATGCTATCGGGCCGTGTGGGTGCAGCCTGTCGCGAAATCACGACGTTTTTTCATTTCTCTGTGTTTTGTTGTACCTGGTCGTGAAAACATGACATGTCATGAAATCACAACACCTTTTATTTTGGCACCCTCTCACTGCTTTCTGTCGTGAAGTCATGACCCTTTTTTCGTTTGGCACCATCTTACTACTTTCTGTCGCGAAATCGTGACACCCTTTCACTCTATACACCTTGGCTATTTTTTGTCATGAAATTGCGACGCTTTTCTCTTTTGAACTGCTCCTGCTGCTCTTAGCCACAAAAATGTGACATGTCATGAAATCGTGACACTATTTTCCTTTCGTACCATCTCGTTGCTTGAAGCCGCAAAAATGCGACATGTCGCAAAATTGTGACACCTTTTCGTTCTCCTTACTTTGGCTGCATTCTGTCGCAAAATCGTGGTGCCTTTCATCTTCGTACCCCTTGGCTGCTTCTTGTCGCGAAATCATGACGCCTTTTCTTTTCGTACCACTTGGCTACTTTTTGTCGTGAAATCGCGACATCTTTTCATTTGGCATGTCTTGCTGCTTCAGGTCACGAAAATGTGACATGTCGCGATATCGTGACAACTTTAGTGCCTTGCCCTGTTTGACTGGTTTGACCGTGATTTTGTGACATGTCATGATTTCACGACAATTTTCCATTCTGTCTTTCTCTCTCTTCTATGACCAACGATTTCACAACACGTCACGATATCACGACATTTTTCGATCAACACCTCTTCCTACGTGCTTTGACCATGATTTTATGACATGTCACAATATCGCGACACTTTTCACTTTGTGCTACATTCTGTTGCTCTTAGCCATGAAAACGTGACATGTCACAAAATCGCAACACTTTTTCATTCCACCACTCTTCGCTTGTCTGGGCCGTGAAAGCTTGACATGTCACGATATCATGATGTTTTTTCATTTCTGCTCGTGATGGAGCAACATGTCGCGATATCGCGACATTTTTTCATTTCTGGCCATGACGGAGCAACATGTCGTGATATCGCAACAACTTTTATTTTCTCAACAGTGACAGAGCAACACGTCGTGAAATTTCGACACTTTATTTTTCTCAACAGCGACAGAGCAACATGTCGCGAAATCGTGACAACTTTTCTTTTCTCAACAGCGACAGAGCAACATGTCGCAAAATCACGACACTATTTTTCTCTGCAGCGACAGAGCAACATGTCGCGAAATCGTGACACTTTATTTTTCTCAACAGCGACAAAGCAACATGTCGCAAAATCGTGACAACTTTTCATTTCTAGCCGCGACGGAGCGACATGTCGCGATATTGCAACACTTTTTCATTTTGTGATATTTTGCCTTTTTCTTGATTTTTTAGCATCTAGGTCACTGTTTTCTTCTTTGAAAGCATGCAAAAAAGGTGGGTCCCCAATTTTGGGGTGTGTTGTGGATCAGCCACAACAAATGGCGACTCTGTTGTCAAATGCTCCTTAGCATTTTGGGGAAAACCCAACCTAAAATATGCAAGCTTAGATACAGGCGTCAACACATAAAAGATAAACAAATACTAATAGATCAAAAATACATGAAACATCAAAATCATTAAATATCAGCTTGGTGTGTGCAATGTGTTTCATTCCCTATCATTTGAACTTGATCAACATTCCATTGTCAGTTTCACTTATGATTTGTATGCAAGGCTATGAATGATTTGTGCAGGATTTGATGTATGATGGAGATGCTAGAGATATAACAACCTGCTTTGCAAAGGATCAAACCTTCTAATATCATGAACAAACATATTAAAGATGTCAAACCCTCTTAGGACCAAATATATGTCTACTAAATTAATTTACTAGATCCCAAAGTTGGTTATGTGTCACTACCATCTTGAACCCATGTGCAAGTGTGAGTGAAATCAAAACTTTAGGGAATAGGATTCCCAACCTAAACGATATGGGAATTTAACCCTATCCTTACTATTCTGATTTGGAATTCATTACCTCATATTGAACAAAATAATTTAACCTATTATGGATGCAATGGTCAGGCTAGTCTATTCATATGAGCAATCAGTGGTCTTGCTTTTAGACAAGACATGTTGCCATGCATGAGCATACTTAACCCCATAATCCCTGACTTGGCTTTATTCATTATTTTTATTTTATTTCTTGGACCTTTGGGATGACTACCCATCCTTGCTAGGGACATGTAGTGTGATCATTCCAATCCAAATTTGAGATGACATGGGAAATATTAATTTTTTACTTCTTGGACCTTGGGGATGACTACCCATCCTTGCTATGGACCTGTAGTATGATCCTTCCAATCCAAAATGATAAAATTAAAGATGAAAAATATTAATTTTTGTTTCTTGGACTCTTGGGATGACTACCCATCCTTTATAGAGGACATGTAGTACGATCCTTCCAATCCAAATTTTATGATTTAATGAATGATGGAAGCTTTGGGGAATCGAATTCTCAACCTAGGTAAGATGAGAATTATGCCCTATCCTTACTACTCTATGAAGGTCAAATCAAAGTTTTTGGGAATTGGATCCTCAGCCTAAGTACGATGAGGATTTAATCCTATCCTTACTACTCTGATTTTAGACTTTAAGCTTGATGGAAGTAGTAAAAACCACTATTTTAAGGATTATGTTGCATGATAGGACAGACATGAAATATTCTTTTCACCTCACCTTTTCATCCAAGTATGGTTTTACCATTTTTCTCAAGATTATTTTTAATGTGCATGGAATGTGCTTGATTCAATATGGTTTGGGCAACAGTTCCCAACCTTAGGATTTTTTAATATATGTTATGTAGTAATCCTAAGAGGATTCGACACCTTCTCAATGATTGCCCATGGAATGAAAATGTAGCTTGAGATGACATGTATATGCAATGTGGAATGTGACATGAGATGTGAATGCACTACTTCTTTTGGAATATATCATCTACTTTACCATAATGTGCAAAACTGACAACTTCATGCATCACAAGATTCAAACGATATTATTTAAATGTTTGTGTTACTTGTGGAGCTTTCTACAACACAATTCCAATGTTTCATATTCTCCTGATCCTAGGCATAAGTTGACATCTCAAAAATTTTCTCTTTTTTTTTATATAAAAACAAACTAAACATGTCAAATGAAATCAAACACACAACTTGAATCCTAATACAAATAGCAATCCCAAAAAGAAACTTGAAAACACAAACCCAAAACCAAAAACCAAAATCTATATACAAATGTACAATATAATACAAGATGATGCAAAGCTTGGGTTATCACTTTCCTGGATCCCAAACATGATTAGAACATTTCAGCAAAAATATAACGTGATGTGCATGCCAAATGTTGTGGGAATCCAACAAAAACAATACTAGACCAAACAATGCAACCCACTTCAACTTTCCTCTCTCACCCCACCAATTAAATTTAGTTCCATTAGTATTCTCATAGGTGAGATTCAAATTTTCAAATTGATTAGACAATGATTGATTTTCAATTTTATCATGTCTATTATTTAAAGTGCAAGTTTCATCATTCCATTCATGATTTAGAAGTAGGCTTTCTTTATCCAAAATGAAACTTTGTAAGTAAGAGCCTATTTCTAAACATTTTAAAGCCAAATCATCTTCCAAGTTTGTAGGCCAATCAAACTTGTGTAACAGTTTGAAAGCATCTAGGATATTTACTAAATTAGGATCATTAGAAGTTTTTACCCTAGATTCAATTAGCAATTGTTGATGAATTTGATTTAACAATTCAGGTGCATCAACTTCTTTTCCATTCATTAAAACAATGTTATTAAAGGTGTGATTAGAAATCATACCCTATTTTTCATTCACCTTTAACGACATTTCATCATAAACATCATTCAAATTCAAAACATGGTCATGCAAATTTTCACCTAAATCTTGGATGCTTGAACACAAAAGGTTAGATTCTCACTTTTGAAAATTTTTATTTACCAAAATTTGATGGGGATTTGCAATTCCCTCTTTTACCTCATGGTCTTCATACTCTTCATTGATTACTTGTTTATCAAACATACCAAAATTGGGCACCCAATTGAAAAAATGCCCATCCTTTTCAACCCTCAAATGTTCTTGGTCAAAGTGTATGTCCCATGACTCATCTTGATGACCCTTCATTTCAATTGTTTCCAATTGATCAATCTCTTTGTCATTTGGTTCCAATTCTTTGTTCACTATCCATGGTATCTCTTCATGTGAGGTAGAAATTTCAACATCCTGCATATCAAGTGAAATATGAGTTTCATCTATGGGGGTGTGAGAAAAGAATGCATTATCATATCTCCCCCAACCATTGTGAAAATTGTCTTCCAAATTTGTGGGATGAAACTCCATGGTATTTGTGACATGATCTTTTGATTTATTCATAAATTCTTTTCTTTCTTTGTCCTTGGCAATAGGATCATTATCTTCCAAAATTTGATGAGATTTGAAACCCTCTTCCAGAACATCCTCAAATTGTATAGGAGTTGTAATATCTTCCTTTGAGTAGGCAATTATGTTGTCCTGTATATCAATTGGCACACAAGTTTCATTAGTAGTTTTGGATTGAGTGTAGTCTTCCCACTTCTTCCAAGCATCATAATAATCATCTTTCAAAATCAAGTGGTGACATTCAACTACTTCTTCAACATCTTCCCATTCATCAATGTGTTTCTCATCAAATTCATCTTCACCTTCCTTAGATGGTTCAATTATTTCCAAAAGTGGGTCGTTTCTTGAATTCAAATTTATAAGGCTATCATTGTCCAAATTGGTAACCCATGATTCCATTTTATCATAATTTGGATGGAGAAGAATTTCTTGATCGTTAATTTTACACCTCTCATCCATAATATCTTCCAAGAACAAGCGGTGAAACTCTATCATGTCTTTAAACTCATTTATTGGTTTTCTTTCGATTTCACTCTCAACCATTCCATTCAATTCTATGGTAGGTTCCATCCTATCACATATTTCATACATTGTTGAATTTAGAACCCCTTCATCTACATAATCGTGTATCTCTATGAATGAGATCATTTCTGCATAATATTTACTAGCAGATGTTGGTTTAGCACTTTGCACCTCCTCTTGGACTACATCTAAGGTGGTTGTAACATTTGGATATTCAAATTCATCCCCTTGATCATTTACCTTAGGTATCATTAGAGTGGAGGGTGCTATAGTTGATGGTTGATGTAGGTTGGCATCAATATCTTTAGAAGGACAATCTCTTATGTGAACATGTTGTGCCTTTTCTTCTTCAATACCTTGTCATTCCATATCCTCTAAGACCTCATGGATTTTCTCTAGAGACAAACCACTCAGTTTTTTCTCAATGAGTGAAGCAAGTGTGGGGTGTATGGCTCCTAGGTATACTTCCATGGCTTCCTCTTCTAATGTGTTGAAATTTTCCCACATTTTGGAGTGCAACTCATGAAATATTCTATTGAATTGACTCAAGGATTCATTAGGCTCCTTACATATGGAGGTAAACTAATTTTTTAACATTTCTAAGTCAACCTGATTACCAAAATGATAAATATAGGCTGCTTCTAGTTGTATCCAAGAAGTCCTAACCTCCATGGGTAGTTGGTTGTACCAAAAGAATGGTTTATCTTCCAAAATGTATGCAAATAACTTACAAGCTACCTCCTCATAGAAAATTTGGAATTGACATAATGTATCCTTGTAGACATGTAGTTTTTGCAAGTATCCTAGTGGCACCTCTTGATTAAAACATTGTAGAAACTCTAATAGCAGTTTAGGAATTTGATGGGGTACCATAGGTATAGGCAAACCCTTATAATGATCCTCCATTATTAATACCATTCTTTCTCTTAGAGACATCATTTCTGCTCTTAGGGATACAATTTGCTCCTCAAATGTTGCCATTAGTGAACTCAGAATATAACCTTAGAACCAAATCTATTGAATATTCAACCTGCAATGTATAAAAAATCAAGTTAGCATCAACTAAGAGATGTATTCATTAAAATCAAATGAAAAGTAATTGCATGAAACAACACTTTGTTAGTCAAAATCAAGATTTTCAAAATTAAATCAAATCACAATGTTTCTGTATGAACAATCAGAAAAGAAAAGTTAGAATAATATACAGCATACTTGAATTTCTTAAAATAGCATAAAGTAAACCAATTCAGGCCGTCCTTTTAATAATCTACTGAGTGTTAGAGGACTAAAGCATACAAAAAATTAAATTTAAATCACACTAAAATAAACCCGTTCAGGCCGTCCTTCTAGCGCCAATCTATTGAGTGGTATTTTCACCCAGTTGTGAAAACACACTCTCCGATAGGATTTGGGTTCTAAATCCTTTGCTTGCAAAGAAATTTAATAAACAATTTCTCCAAGGTTTCGCTATGTTAGCATTTGGTATATGTGTATCAATAATCTCAAATAAATATATTCAATTAAAATGCTTGGAACACCTTAGTGGTTGCAAGTAACTGTTAACAAGGGGCACTGTGATTTATTTCACCATGAAACTTTAGTGATTGTTCATTGAACCCGAATAAAGCAAATGTGATTTGATCCCTATATGACCATGCTGTAACTTCAAAATGGAAATTGATGAAATGCCATAAATGATGGAATTATTTTTGGATTTTGAAGTTTTTAATTTTTTTTTATTTTAATGCCTGAGAATTAAAATAAAGTTGGAACTTCTGAAAAATAAAGTGCAGAAAAAGAAAATAAAATGCAAACAAAAAAATGAAAATAAAATTGCATTCAGTTTGATGCTACCCTGTTCTGGAAAAACCGAAGATGTGAGGTTTCCATGCATGCAACCTAACTTATTGGACCTGCAGACATGCACAATCCTGATAAGCTAAGTGTTGATTCCTAGGGTTTTGAAATAAAATTCAGATTTCGAATATTCGCCTAATGCAACCCACAAAGTGGTATTAACATTATCTATAAACCCAAAATCTGAAAATGAAAGAATAAACATTAAATCCATAGCATGCATAGAAGAAATCCTTCTTTCTTGCCAACAAGATGCAAATTTTTGAATACTTCTACATTAAAAATATGTCATGTTACAATAGCAGAATCTCTGGTTTTCCAAACCAGTCTTTGGAAGAGAAATAGCTCAAACAGACCCAGAATCTGGCTCTGCAACTCTGCTTCAGCGATTTCTGACCCCCGTACCACTCTGTGCCTCTACATTTTATACTTGCTGGCAAATTGCTTCTCCTTCCACGACGGTTCTTTTCATCTTCCAGTGGCTGTTCGTTTCACCCCCATCTCATCATTATCTTTGACTTTGTGTTCTACGTCGAAATGTTTAATATTCTCTGTGAACTGTAATGCTTCTGTAACCCTTACACCTTTATGCCACGTGTTCCACAATTTTTTGCATGTTTCATAACTGCCCCCTGTACATCGTGACAAAAAATAGCATGTCGCGATATCGTGACATTTTTTTGCATGTAGATTTGCTCTTCTACCTGCACCGTGAAAACCAAATGTGTCGTGAAATCGTGACATTTTTGGCCAACAGCCTTGTCCGCCACCATGCGCAGCGAAAATGAGACATGTCGCAAAATTGTGACATTTTCCTGTATGCAGCCTTGTCAGCCTTCACACATAGCAAAAATGATACATGTCGCAAAATCATGACATTTTCATGCTATCGGGCCGTGTGGGTGCAGCCTATCATGAAATTGTGACGTTTTTTCATTTCTCTATGTTTTGTTGTACCTAGTCATGAAAACGTGACATGTCATGAAATCATGACACCTTTTTTTTTGGCACCCTCTCATTGCTTTTTGTTGCGAAGTCACGACCCTTTTTTCATTTGGCACCATCTTACTGCTTTCTATCATGAAATCATGACACCCTTTCACTCCGTACACCTTGGCTATTTTCTATCACGAAATCACGACGCTTTTCTCTTTCGGACTGCTCCTGCTGCTCTTAGCCATGAAAATGCGACATGTCACGAAATCGCGACACTATTTTCCTTCCATACCATCTCGCTGCTCGAAGCCGCAAAAACATGACATGTCACGAAATCATGACACCTTTTCGTTCTCCTTACTTTGGCTGCCTTCTGTCACAAAATCATGACACATTTCATCTTCGTACCCCTTGGCTGCTTCTTGTCGTGAAATCACGATGCCTTTTATTTCCGTACCATTTGGCTGCATTCTATCGTGAAATCGTGACATCTTTTCATTTGGCATGTCTTGCTGCTTCAGGTCACGAAAACGTGACATGTCGCGATATCATGACAACTTTAGTGCCTTGCCCTATTTGACTGGTTTGATCGTGATTTTGTGACATGTCGCGATTTCACGACAATTTTCCATTCTGTCTTTCTCTCTCTTCTATGACCCGCAATTTCACAACACGTCGCGATATCGCGACATTTTTTTATCAACACCTCTTCCTGCGTGCTTTGACCGTGATTTTATGACATGTCGCGATATCGTGACACTTTTCACTTTGTGCTGCATTCTGTTGCTCTTAGCCGCGAAAACGTGCCATGTCACGAAATCGCGACACTTTTTCATTCCACCACTCTTCGCTTGTCTGGGCCGCAAAATATTGACATGTCGCGATATCATGACGTTTTTTATTTCTGGCTACGACGGAGCAACATGTCACGATATCGTGACATTTTTTCATTTCTGGCCACGACGGAGCAACATGTCGTGATATCGCGACAACTTTTCTTTTCTCAACAGCGACAGAGCAACACGTCACAAAATTGTGACACTTTATTTTTCTCAACAGTGACAGAGCAACATGTCATGAAATTGCGACAACTTTTCTTTTCTCAGCAGTGATAGAGCAACACGTCGTGAAATCGTGACACTTTATTTTTCTCAACAGCGACAGAGCAACATGTCGCGAAATCACGACACTTTATTTTTCTCAGCAGTGACAGAGCAACATGTCGCGAAATTGTGACAAATTTTCATTTCTAGCCACGACGGAGCAACATGTCGTGATATCGCGACACTTTTTCATTTTGTGATATTTGCCTTTTTCTTGATTTTTTATCATCTAGGTCATTGTTTTCTTCTTTGAAAGCATGCAAAAAAGGTGGGTCCCCAATTTTGGGGTGTGTTGTGGATCAACCATAACAGGTACCATCCAATTGTAAAACACCTGGATTTATTATGGTGTATTCCATTCCCATGATACCACGCACAAAATTTGGTATTATAGTAGCTACAGCTCCTGAGTCTATCATACAATTATGCACAACCCATCCTTCAATCTGAAGAGACAAGTATAAAGAAGGGGGTCTATTTTATCTGGTAGAAAATGTCAAACTGGCTTGAGCTGAATTCAACTAAGATGGGGTTTTAATTTTTTTTTTCATGGACCTTAGAGATTCCTGTGATAAGTCAATTTGTACTGGTAATTACAATGCATCATACATACTTCCTTTATAAGGGGTCTTATTCATTTCTTCCACTATGTTTAAAGGAAATGGATCAACATTCTTATCCTTTTATTTTGCAAAGGTGTCATACTTGTTCCTATACCCTTGAGTTGCATCTATTCTCTAATGATTAGTCAAAGAGGGATATCTTAACTTATCTCTTTCCTGTTCTTGGGTTTCAACCTCCTTATGTGGGGTGTCTTCTTTGCGCATTTTTTCTTCTTTTCGACTTGGGTTTTGGGGTATCTTTTCATGAGGGACCCTTTTCTCAACCTGATTTCTCACAAGTGAAGGTACTTTCAAAGGGTTGAGATCTTGGGGATCTGCCTATAGGGGTTTCTTCCCTTATCTGGTTAGAACGACAACTTTCTCTATTGAAGGTATCATAATATTATGGTTTTCTTCTCTAATCATGTTTAATTAATCCTTATTAACATTTTTTTATTTCTTAACCACTATTTTATGGATATAATATTGATGGATTATACACAAAATTTCATCGTGTGTATCATTGCATGTAGAGCACCAAAAATTAGATTCTATTGAGGGATTTCCAGGTTCATTATCATTTTTAACATAAACCACGTTTGATCTTTCCTATTTTTTGCTACTTGTGGAATCTTGATCTCTTGTCACCTATGGAAATCTCCTTGGCTGGAAATTTCTTTCAATTTTTCTTCTTTTCATTGAGGTCATATCGTTAGCCATATTCCTCATGAATGACTATATGTCCAATAATACTACAAGTTGAGTATCAGGATTCGGTACAATAGATGATGTAGGATTGCGAAAATAATGGGAAAGGTTGGATGGGTAAGAGGTGCTTGTATTACTAGGATATAAGGTTTCCCAGTCCACTTAGGGAGATCCACATTTGAAACAAATGAAGGATTTCTAAAATTAGCATTGGACGCTTGTTGGAGATCTAAAAAAATAGGCATTATTACTTTTTATGGGAGCCTTCCAATAGTGATGAGGTCCTTTTCTACTTTCATAGATTTTTGAAAATTTTCTAGGAAGGTGAATACCTAAGACTGTCTTATAAGCATGCTTATATCTGAATTGAATGCTATCATGTAATAATACATTGCTTGTTCATTTGTTGTCCTTAGCCCATTAGGTTCCCTCTACTAAGTATGACTAAATTTGATGTTGAAATATACTATCTCTTCCTAAGGGTGTTTCTGAATGATAGTGAACTAATTGAGTAGAGAGAATAGATCAACCTGTTGGTTGAATTCTTCTATGAATTTACCCGCAATTTGGGTCCATGTGGATATAGTATAATTAGGAAGAGCTCTATACTAGTAGAGCATTTTTACCTTTAGAGAGATAACTAACAACCTTATCATCACATATTCATCTGTAATATTATGGATGGGTACTAATGAAGCTACATCTTGACAATATTCGTAGGCCATTTTTCTCATGCCATCGTATGGAGGTAATGCTTTCAAATCTACTATAGGCATATGATGTTGGACAACGAGATTCAGAGGGCCTGAATGATTCCATTTGGGGTAGGGTATATTGTTTTGATCTATGGCCATTACAAGTACTATGCTGGCTGGTATCGTAGTAGTATGGGTAGTTGTGCTTAAAAATCCACTAGTAACAATACTAGGGAGAGCTATAGGGGAAGATTTTATCGGTCCAAAGGTAATTGTGGAAAAAGAGGTTGATCGAGCAACAAGTACATGATTAACTCTAAGACTACTAAGATGTAACTCAAAGAACTTAATGGGTTCTTCAAAAAAAAATTCTTTAGATCTAGTTTTTATAAAACTTACTATTTAACCAACAAATGGATAAAGGATTTTTTTTAGGTTTGATCCTTCGAACGAAGTTGCCAGATGATTATAAAATTTTAACAAGACAAATATAAACCATAAATTTGAAATGTAAAGATAGTGGGATTGGGTCCACCAAGCGTTCCAAAAACTATTGGTGCAAAATATGCCTATGGTTACGTTTGCATCCAAGACTTTGCTAAAATTGAAATATCAGGTTAAAAACGAAGACTACCTGGCTCAATCTCTGGAGAAGGCTAGTTTCTTTCTTGGTTATGGGAAAATAGAAAGAGTAAAGTGCTTAAAGAGAGGGAAATATAGCTATTTCTAGATTGTGTAGAATGGTACATATTAGACAACAACAATGAAATGCATACACATTTTACAGATGAGCATTCTTTAAGCCTCTAAATAGAAACAAAAAGTTTGCTAGTGTATATTAAATCAATTGCTAACCCACTAGAATCATTAACTCTAGAACTATAGAAATTAAGATGCAAAAATCCAGAGATAGAATTAATGTGATTCACATTCCATATAGCTTGTATAGAAGTATTAACTCATTCATACATACATGATTGCACACTGTTGAACTAGATGCCAAATAGGGAGTTTATCTTTATTACTTTCGAAAGTCTGCATACATTTGATCTTGTAAATTTCCAAGAGCTGGTCCTTTTTTAGAATCACTCATCCTATATATATACTCTCCCTTACAATAGAAATATTAAATTCTATTACAACAATATTCCAATTGGCCAATTTTGGTGAGATGCTAAAAACCACCTATTGGACCAAGAAGAAATGATGTAGTTGAGTTTTCAATAGCAAGTGGTTAGAATATGAATCTTCGGTTATTGCATGTTCACATCAACATTCTTAGAGACGTGATCATTGAATTGTCTTCCACTCTTCTCTTTCTTGAGCTAACGACCCGTGAGAACAAGGTCGATCACAAAATCATGACTATTCTTCACTCTCCAACTCCATCTGGCTATCAACCCATGAGAACAAATCCAATCATGAAATCATGACTATTCTCTGCTCTCCAACTCCATCTGGCTATCAGACCACAAGAACAAGGCTAGTCATGAAATGATGACTATTATCCATTTTTCTAGGTCAATCTGGCTATCGACCTGTGAGAAAAAATCTAGTTGTAAGGTTGTGACACTTTTCATCCTTCCAACTCTTTATGGATATTGACCCACAAAAACAAGGCTGGTCATGATATCATAACACTTTTTATCCTTTTAGATCCTTCTAGCTATCGGCCTGTGAAAACAAGGTTGGTCACGAGATCGTGACACTTTTTTTTCCTTCCATCTTCCTTCTGGCTATCAGCCTCTGAAAAAAATGTCAATTGCAATATCATTACATTTTTCATATTTTCAACTCCATATGGCTATTAGCTTGTAAAAATAAGGTCGTTCATGATAGTGTGACACTTTTTGTCCTTCTATCTCCATCTGGCTATCAACCCACGAGAACAAGGCTAGTCATGAAATCATGACTACTCTTCACTCTCTAGCTCCATATGGCTATCAACCCATGAAAACAAGGCCAATCATGAAATCGTGACTATTCTCCACTCTCAAGATCCATTTGGTTATCGGCCCACAAGAACAAGGTTGATTGTGAAATTGTGACTACTATTCATACTTACAAAATTTTGGAAAATCTCCTCATTCCCCTCAATGTAGTCATTTTGATCCACAGTGATCATAGAAAATAAAAATTTAAAATAAATCAATCTATTATGATCCAAACAATCATATAATGGAGAAATACAACAAGAAAAAAGAAAAATTTGTTATCATAAATGACCTAGTGCAAATGCAATGCAAGTGCTAATATATGCTAATGAGGATCATAATCACATATCAAAAATATCTAAAAATGTTTTAAATTTCCACCATGGAATCTTGTTTTTGGACACAACAAAGTTTCTTCATAGTTATAAATAACATGTTATTATGACAAATAAGCTTCTTGGAAAAATTGTGATGAGGAGAAGCGATTTAAACCATGATTTTGTCTCCCAACAATGGCTTGACAAAGAAAACAATATTGTACCAAGATTATACTAATGCATGCTATTATCCATTAGTCTAGATATCTCAATAATGTTATGTCACATTTTTCAAGGCTTTTGCATGGAATAAAATCAATGGAATATCTTGATGTAGATCACTCGATCATGCAAGCAAAAAATAATTCAAAACAAGAAGAAGACAATGGATGTATAGATAAATTTGAGTAATTGTATGATTGGAATGTTCTCAAGTGGATTGAATTATGTGAAGAGGGATAGGTATTAAATAATAAAAGAGGGAAAAATATCTTTTGATCACCTATGCATCAAAAGGGGATAGAAGAAAGGAGATAGATTGGTTCATCAGGGTCATGGACGACCATGTTATGGATCACTTAACCCAACTAAGGGAGAAGGACGATAAGAATATTTATTTGTTAGTAAAATAAATGGTTTTGATAGAAGAAAGAGTAGCAAGAGGATTGTAGGACTTGGAGAACTGCTAGCATCATGTACCTAGTGCAAATGCAATGCATATAATATTTTTGCTAAATGGGATTATCATATACTCATCATGATCCTCCTTACTCAAATGTATGAATAATAATACTTAGGTAAAAATACAATCAAGCAAGTTCATACAAGTAAATATGATATAAAATCATCCATGCAATCAATCACATGGGAAAGTATATCATGCATCCTCATACAATATACCTTTTAAGGTTCATTACATTAATATATTCTTTTTGTTTTTTATAGTCTAAATGTAGCTAGGAAATATGCACCTAACCCATATTCAATATATTCAATCATCAAGGTCATGGATGATTATGTTATGGATCACTTAACCCAAAAAATGGAGAAGGAAGAGAAAAATGTTTATATGTGAATAAAAGAAATGGTTTTGATATAAGAAAGAGTAACAAGAGTATGGTAGGACTTGGAGAACTTCTAACATCAGGTACCTAGTGCAAATGCAATGCATATGATTTTTTTTACTAAATATGATCATCATATACTCATCATGGTCCTCTTGAATAAATGGTATGAATAAGAAGACTTCAGAAAAAATGCAATCAAGCAAGTGCATCAAAGTAAATATGATATAAAAGCATCCATGCAATCAAACACATGGGAAAGTATATCATGCATCTTCATACATAATACTATTTAAGGTGCACTACATTAATAGGTTCTTTTTGTTCTTTATAGTCTAGTGTAGCTAGGCAATATGCACTTAACCCCATATTCAATGGTTATGATAAAAGGGCCTAGCAAGTTAGGATCAAATTTGATTTTTAGTTGTTCTTTTGCATTAGTATTTTTTAATTCTCTTTGAGAACCAAATTGTCTACTTCGGAGGAATGAGGTCACACTCTTTTCCCATAGGCTATTTTAATTTTTTAGTGATAAAACAAGAGGTGTTTTGAAGTATGGATTAACTTTTCATCAAGTAGATCTAGTTGGCTAAGATGTCATGGTAACACTTATCATCGATGAAATCATATTTGAAGATAATTCAAAGGGAAATAATTTCTAATTCAAAAGGGAAGATTACCTTAGTTCTAAAACCAAGGCATAGGGTGCAACACCAATTGAGATCCTAACACTAGTATGATAGGCTCATAAGGTGGGATATAGCTATAGGTGGCAATCTTGACCTATTTTCTAACAATTTTATTTAATATTTTTGTTAGAGTTTTGGTAGATGCTTCAACTTGGACATTACCTTGAGGATAATAAGTCATTGACCACTTATGTTGAATTTTAAATGTTGCACAAAGTATAGCAACATCCCTATTCTTAAAACATATGTCATTTTAAAAATTGATCATGTTAGAAATGCCATATCAAGATAATATCTGAATTAAGACAAATTTAGATACTTGAATCCTAGTGCAAGAGGATAAAGACATAGCTTCCACCCACATTATAAGATATTCAATCATGGTGATGATGAACTTGTACCCATATAATGATAGTAGATTTATCTTTCCAATGCTATCTAGGCCCCAAGTAGAGAAGGGCCAAAGGATGTGATGGAATAGAAGTCTTGAGATGGTGCATAGAAAATATTATCATACTTTTATATTTTTTCACAGTTTTGGATGTAGTCACAACTATTTTTTCCATGGACATCTAGTAATATCATAACTAAAATAGTTTCATGGTGATGGAATTTTTGTTAATGTGACTATGACATTTATACAGTATGGTATTAAATAATTCCTTAAAGGCATTTGTTGTAAATTATTAATTAAAGGGATATCATGGCAAGCATATCACATGTACATATTTAATGCCACACTATGTATTTCATTAATAATTTACAATAAATAACTTTAAGGCATTATTTAATGCCATACCATATCACACATGTTCCCTCATGGGTAACTTGAATTACTTGTTTAACTTCATCCAAGTTAAGGTATCTAAGAAGGATACCATCAAAATATCATTTATATATAATGAATCTATTTATTACGAAACTACAACCTCAATGTCTCAGGTTATTTTATTAATTATAATTTAAACCTTATGGAAAATTGCGACTCTTAAGAAATGAATAAATATCCTTGTACCAAAGGTCAAGGATAGGAGCTTGCTCAACAACAAATATTCCTAAAGGTTCTTGACTATAATTTAGAGTTGTTAGTTGCTTTATTTATTGGATAACACTTGTGGCTTGTTCATCCACCAACTCTAGATAAATGAGTGATGTAGGTGTAGCCATAACATCTACTTGATGAGTACTAGAATGTGGAATGGTATAAATGGTGACTTTGTAAAAAGTGGCCATAAAAAATTCCATGATATTTTTATATGGTTTTCACTTATCATCTATCGTTTGATAAAATTTGTTAATTTGGTTAACAACTATTGGTTTTTTAGCCAGAGTATCTTAGGTGCCAATATTTAGGATCTCAAGTAGACTCAAATATAAGAGCAATTAATATATTAAATGGCCAAAATCAATGAACATAACATTCATGAAAATAATAATAATATGAATAAAATGGCCAATATCAATGACAATATGCATAAGATAAACTTACAATATAATTTATCAATAACATTGCACACAAGATTCAATATTATCTAATGAGTCTTCTATTACAATCTTCTTTATTATATGATTCTTTGATACAATACTTTGAGCTTTGTCTCCATTTATAACCTTATAAATATGACTCATCAATACTTGACTATTGCACTCCTCACATAATCGAGAGACGGAACCTTTTGTATTCCATAAGATAAATCTCACATGTCCTTTGTTTTCACATCTTTCCAATTGTATACATGACTCTTGCCTCTCTAATTACTTGCAAATTTTACTCTATGACTCTTAAACACTCTTACATGCACACTTGCATACTTTACTATATGACACTTGCACAATGATACTTGTACACTTTCTCACTCTACACACTTGCACATATTGTTACATGACACTTGTACACATCCTACACATAGACACATACATAAGGGAAAACATATACATGACTCTTGTCTCTCTAATTACTTGCAGATTTTACTCTATGACACTTAAACACTCTTACATGCAAACTTTCATACATTACTATATGACACTTGCACACTTCTACATGCACACTTGCATAATAAAATTTGTACACTTTCTCACTCTACACACTTGCACACTTTTTTACATGACACTTGTACGCATCATACACATAGACACATACATAAGAAAAATATATATCACACTCCTAAACTATTGATTCAAACCTTATTCTAATATTTACATTGTACCATAGGTACCATGGGGGTACATTAGCATATGTACCAAAAAATGCAATGTTTTCCAACATCCCTCTTATTACATTATTTGGTTATAGAAGACTTTAGTCTTCAATCTACTCCTATTAGACAATTTTGCATTGCACTTTTTGTTCTTCTTCTTCCTTTAGTTCTTCTATCTTGATATTCTTTGTCTCAATTTCTATTTCATATATTTTTTTCTTTCTTTTGTACTTTTCTATGCTCTTCTTCTTTGAATTTCTTGTATTCATATTTAGTTGTATGATTATTGGTGTGAGTATTGGATAATGAGTTAGTAAGTCATCACAATAATACATTTTGAAATTTAAATATTCCCTATTAAAACTAACATATGCTTCATTTAAATCATGTGTCACAACTAACACCTTTATTTTCTTATATTTTCACTTGATAGCTAATAAATATTAGGAAATTTTCATCATTTGAATCTTTGAGAATTAAAGATAATCTCATCTTTAAATAATTTTATATGTCCTTATTTCCATTAAAATCATCCATCAAATTTTGTGTATAGAATTTTAACTTGTTCAACAACTATATTTATTGAATGAATTTTTAATGGTTTTTCATAATGTAATCCTTTGATGTAGAAGACCTTCTATCTCCAAGGTTTCAATTTTCCAATCAAACAAATTCTTCAATTTTGCAAATTTAATAATCAATAATCAAAATTTTCAAATCTTTTGACATCTTTTAAGTAGAGCGTTTATGTGAGAAAGTACAAGACTATGTAGTGTTGTTGCCATTGCACAACTTACCCCAATTTGGGGACCCACTTGAAATTTTTGATGTTCATGTAGCTTTTAGTTTGCATAGTTTGTTTTTGTTTATGATGTCATAAAGAGGTCAATAAAGTCCAAGGGTTATATATATATATATATATATATATATATATATATATATATATATATATAGGTATTAATTTAAAGAGAGGGTTTTGAAAGGGTCCCCACAACCTTGTACATACAACCAAACTCTCAACCATAATAGCAATCTCCAAAATATTATACCTATTAGGAATAACGGAGAGAGTTTAATTCCTAATAACCATAATGATTCCGGAGAGAACTTAGAAAAGCACAACGCTTTGAAGGTAAAACAAACTCTAACAAACTTCGATCAAAGAGCAAAGCGAGACCGAACACCCCTTCCAATGAGAGCCAAAGGGATGTTTGGTTCCTCCTTACAAAAACAAACCATCATGAGCCTCTTTCCTAGCAAGGTAGACTATGTCATTCGGGACATCATTTTTCCACATCAAAAAAGCAGCACAATGGACACCACGGTTGGCCAACATATCGACGAGTGCATTCACCTCACGGAACACATGACGAATGTTCACCTATTCAAAAGCATATAACAATATCCTAGCTTCGGAAATAAGATTGAGAACATTCTAGCTAGGTGTACACTCCCCTTTGAGCATCTTGATTATGTTCAAAGAGTCGCCTTCGATTTCCACATTCTGACAAGCAAAATCCGCTAACAATTTCACCCCCATATAAGTTGTGCAAGCCTCCACGAAGTTTGAATATTGGGAATCAAGGGGTTCAACAAATGCCATGAGGATGTCATCATTCTCGTTTCACACAATGCTGCCTGCTCCAGCCTTGCTAAGGTTATCCTTTGAGGCCCCATCGAAGTTGAGTTTCAGTCAATTGGGAGCCGGATGGGTCCACTTAATTCCTGCTCTAGGATCAGGTTCGGGGGGGCAAGGAAGAGGGCTCCAACCCAATTTAAATTCCAAATCAACTTCGTTGGAGGAGGAGGGCACCTTGGGTCATTTACCCACAAAGGCAACCAAGACATTCTTCGACACTCTGTTAATGATCTTAGTTCCCACCCTGACAACATCGGTCTCAACGTCATTAAAATCACGGGCATTTCGTTCTTTCCACACCCCCACCACGCATGGGGAAGCATAATTTTCCACAACCAATATAGCCATTGGGAAACAAACGACGAACATTATTGAAGTATGTTATCCATCATCGTACCTGAAAACACCCAATAAATGTTACACCAATTAAAAATAAACATAAATACTTGCCATGTGAACGGGCAGCTGAGGAGCAGATGTTGCATGGATTCTCAATCTGATTTGCACAAATAGCATCTGTTCGCCATAATGAGACCCCTCTTTCGAAAATTCTCCCAATAAAGTATTTTATTTTGAGTCGTCAGCCAGAAATAAATATTGATCTTGGAAATTAGTCTTTTAATACAAATAAGATTTGCTGGAAAATGAGCCTCATCTTCTGTGATTAATAGTCATATATTTTTTAGCACTGAATAGTTCTGTGATTAATTTTTGTGATCTCATGTGTTGGTTCTCGTGTTTTTCCTAAAAAAATTCACTCACTTTTAAATCCCATTAAGAACTTACACATTAATAAAAATAAATATAAAAAAAATAAAAATAAAATAAATAAATAATAAAAAAAGAGTAAATTTTATAAAAAAAATAAAAATAAAATAAATAAATAATAAAAAAAGAGTAAATTTTATAAATAGTATTGATATAAAATTCAATTTGTTTTACTATTATATTATGGACTTTTACGAAATTGTATTAATGAGCGCGGTCAACGTGGTATGGCATGTTGGTGCCACAGACTTCAAGATGCTGCTAAGGGGTTAGCTAAACTATTTGTATTAGTGCGCATTGGCATTGATAAATATTGCCTTGTGCTTTCACGGGAAAAATGTGGGACTAATATTGCCGCAAATTCTTTACCACTTGAGTTAACTTGCACGGTGGAGAGCTCTGTATTTTACCTATGACAAAATAGGCTAGCCATGGTTGGAGCGCATTGCGTTTTACATGTACGACCCACACCACGAGGACCTTATCAAAATGACAAATCTGCCAATCAATATAGTTATTACTTGCACACCTGCGGATTACAAAATGCGGCCTTGATATGATTATTTAAAGATATTAATTGTTTTTTTGAAGCATCTACTGCCTGTCTCGCACTATCGCTAGAATTTCTGACATATGATAAGGACAATTAGAAGGTTTTCTGGTTGCATAAGTACGCACGGAGAAAAGATGAGAAATTGGTACACTACGCGCTTGCAGGTGTGAATTTGGTAGTGATCGTGTCTTTCCAAAAATTCACCTAAATGATTTTTTATTTTTTATTTTTAAAGTACATCATCGATAATGCAAGTGTCGTCCATCAAGGGATTGATCTTTTATACTGGTTGAATGTCGTTTGTTCTGAGACAGGGTGATGAGAAGTATCTAGCCATTGTGTGCAGATTCAATTATGTGACTTGTCACTTAGGATAGCCAAATCCGGTAGTGTCATATCCCATCAAAATTTTGGATACAGTTTTGGCCAGGGCATTCTCTCCTGTCAAGTTATCTTCTGAAATAAGGTAAGCCATCGAGCAAATAATTGTGCAATTTGGATATGCGCTTTCCATTATCGGGATAGTACAAAAAGTGTATTCAGCGTGGTCATCACAAACAATTAACAAAGTTGGTCCTCACGCAACATTAAAACATATGACATGGCAATTATGTAATTCAATACAGAGATTTCACCACCGGGTTCGACATCCAAATGCAGAATGCATCGCCAGGATCAAGGTTTCATCAGAAGCATTATCGGAGGGATTCACAAGGTTTGTAAAATAGTGACTGTTGCAGCCTTGTTGTCAGAATGGCACAGAGGAAGAAAAAACACATTTGATGTCTAGGTTGAGCAGAATGATCGGATAAACCACTCTTGAATACGATCTTTGTGGAATAGATCGATTGGCAAAATCAAATTATTGAAGTGGTTTGACATAATTTGGATCCTCCGGTAGTTTGGCTAGTTTGAATGAGTGCCATATTCTGATTGAAGGTGTCCATTTTTAAGTCAATTGTTGATATTCTTTGTTCAAATTCTTATCGTGTAGCAACATTATCCTCTTTAAATTGGTGAAGTTCATAGTAAATTTGCTCGAGAGTGATATTTTGTGATCTTCTTCCATCTTCCATGGTGAGGTTTCTACAAAATTTTGGTTTTCAATTTTGTCCAAAAATATTGCAAAATTTACTGTCAAGATTTACAAAATTTGTTGTCGGTATTTGTATAATTTTGGCTTCAAATTGTCGCTATTTACAACTTTTTGGCTTCAAGTTGTCAACCTTTTGTCAACAATTTTGGTGTTTCTCTTTTTGTGAGCTAAAATTGGGTGTTTCCACTTTTTGTCAATAACAATTTGTATGTCATCTTTTTGTCAGCAAAATTTAGTTTTTCAACTTTTTGGGCTACGAACCCCAGTAGAATGAGCACCACAGGCTAGGAAAAAAGGGTGAAACTAAGGTAGCAAGAGGACAATAGCTAGGAAACCGAGGATAGCATGACTGTCGAGGTAGGAAACCAAGGCTGACGAGGTGGGGACACGAGCACAACAGATGAGGCGACATAGAATTTTGATGTTGCAGAAGACGAGCGATTGCAGGAGACGAGCGACGATAGGGACTTGGGGTCACGCGTGACTACCGAATGGTAGTCACGCTCACTAGTTGTGTGAGTGCACTTTTAAAACCTTCAAGGTATTACCCATAAACAATGTGGAATAATACCTTGAGTGTAAAAATGTGCTCACTCCTTTCCCGATGTCCACCAAAAAATGTCCGTCGAGAATTTTTTTTTAACAAATTGAAACCTTAATATTAATAATTTGATTTTATAATATTTTACCATTTTTTTAATATTACTACTGAAAAACACTGAGTGCATTGCAGGGCAATATTTTTAGAGCCAAATGTGTATTTTTTTTGGTTTGATCGAGAGATTTATACATGGTTTGGTAGCAATTTTGATGTTGCTAGTAGAAGTTGATGCTACAAAATGTCTATTTTGGATCATGTTTCACTCGAACGTCACCTGCATAGAGAAACACAACAACATCATATGGACAGAGGTAATGGTGTAACCACTGAATTTTTGACTATATTCGATGGTGAAAACACAACATCGTATGTCTATGACGTTTGGACGCATGGTGGGAAATAACTAGACAACCTATGTGTTACTGTGGTGTAATGCTTGGTATCTTGGTGATTGCTTCATTCGGCTACGTCAGCAGCGAATCCCTATGAAAACTTCAGAGGATGCTAGAAGGTGAATACAGGTTTTTCTTGCAAATTTGACTAATTTTGGTTTTAAAATTTCATGTTTTTCCTTCTGCAGGGCCATCTCTTCAATCACTTTTCTATACCGATTATGCGATGGTATATGGAAATTATCAATGAATTGATGAGACAGTGAGTGATTTTGCAGAGAGGATAGAGAAAATTTTGAATGGATCTGGTTATGAATTCCTTTGTGGGATCTTTGCTCTTATACCAGATGTAAGAGTACCAATAGGAAGAATATGGTATAATGCAGAAATAAGGAAATGAATCACTGTTATAAAGGAATCATCGTTAAATTGAAGGAGAACCCACAATTAAATAAAATAAATATATCTTCGATGCCCTTTAGACATCTCTAGGATTATCCTATTATACCTATCTAAGAGGTGTGAATGTGAAGGGGTATGTCCCTTATAAATATAATATAATATAATATATAATTAATAGTTTATGTTAGGAGGGTCCTAACACTAGTTGTGATGGAGGAGCATGGAGTTTATTTAAGGTATAATTTTGTGCTTGACATCTAACTTTGAAAATCAAGTTTTTGAAATCACATATGATGAATCAATGGGGAGTTGACCATTCTACCCAAGTACAACATATAGACCATCTAATGACATGACATAGAAGATATTTTGGTATTTATAATCATTCATAGAAAACTCCAATTTATGGTATTGTGATTAGTATATTAGGTGATTTCCCCATGGAATTATCACATTGAATTCTTTTAGTATATGTACATATAAAATGGGTTTCTTGTTAGTGGCTAAATCATTAAAATTATATATATTAACTAAGTCAATTAAGACCACAACTAGTGGATTTGTTTTTTAAAAAGAGGGTAAAATTTTATTAACTCAGCAAAACATCCAAGATACAAAGAAAAATAATAAGCTATTTAGACATATCAACTCTCAATAAAGAAGAGAGATATTGAGAGCAATCAGAAGAAAGTTGAGACCAGTTTTGAACATCCCAACCATCCTGAAACTCAGAAGCCCATTTAGCTAACAAATCCGCTACCCTATTCCACTCTCGGGGAATATGCATAAAATAAATAAACTCCAAGTGAGCAGATATATTGAGAATTTTCTAAGCAATCTAACTCAACCGCCAAATCCCATGAAGACTATCCCCATAATTCAACAAATTTATAACAATATGAGAATCAGATTCACAAACAATCCGATGCCAACCCAAAGCATACCCTTGCTCCAAAGCATATAAAATTGCAAGGGCTTCTATGAAGTTATTAGAATGATATCCCTTAAAGCAAGAGAAAAAAAAATAGACAATACCACTAATGTCCTGTCCCACACCACCAATACTAGCATTACCCAAATTATCCCAGGAAGATCCATCCATATTAATATTCAGCACTCCTGGAGGAGGTGGATTCCATTTACCAGCCCTCTGCACCCGATTACTTGAAACCTTTCGTCTACAAGATACATTAGGACCAAGACCATTAACCAACAAACCTAATCTTTCCATGATCTGACATTTCGCTTGGTCCATGGGAGAAATAATATGACATTTTGCAAACACAGTTTCTTAGATCATTCGTAAAATCCTATGCTAAACTTGAGAAGCAGTTAACTCATTACCTTGGAAAATCTGGAGGTTTCGTTCAATCCAAATCTTCCAAAAAATACACGAAGGACCAATGCTCCACCCAAATTTTAAAAATAAATCCCCTTTAGGAGGCCGCCCCATACTCCTCCAAAAATCAACTATTGATGAAGCATGCGAACAAGGTTGATTCCACACTCCCCACCAATAATGCCAGAGTTGATGAGCAAAGTCGCATTGAAGAAGTAAATGCCCAATAGACTCCTCATCCTTCCCATAATTATAGCATAAAGAGGGGCCAACAAAACCACACTTTTGAATATTATTCCAAGTAGGACATCGATTATGAGTAGCCAACCACACATAAAAACTACACTTAGGCCAAACATACTTATTCCAAACTTGCTTCCACCACGAGACCACATCCTCCCCAAACCCCTATCAATTCAAAACACAATAACCAATAGAAACAAAAAATATCCCTATATTATCCCTCCCCTATGCTAGCACATCATCCCCAGGCAGAGAAGAGCAGGGACAGCTAGCCAAAATATGGCCTAGTTCTACCCTCGCATCCATAGTGCCACAAGAAGACTATTCCTGAGGATCCTTCCACTGAAACTAACCATCTGACCAAAGGACTTAATAGTTTTAAAATTCGCCACATTCACCCATCCAACATCTAGAAATCTTTGAGCAAGATCTTGAATATGGGAAAACTCTCTAAGGAGAGGAGAAAATCCATCCCAAGAATCATTTCGAAAAAGATCCTGAGACCCAGTATAACAAATCCAAAACAACCCCTGCTTAACCAACTTTGCACCCTTCTTTCAAAGTATTCCAAACAAATGATCCTCGACCAGCCAAGTTGTATCTAGGAATCTCAGAATCTTCCATCCCCCTAAGATACTTGTGGGAGATAATCCTGGCCTAAGTTTTCTCATGATTACTACACCAATGCCAATACAACTTAGCATCCCAAGTAGTCCCAAAAATAGAGCTTAGGTGGAGACCCAACCCCCCTTCCTGCTTCAATCGACAAATAGTCTTCCAATTAACAAGACTCCATTTTTAGGAATCAAGATTACTAGCCCATAGGAATTGCCTAGAAAGAGAATCTAGATCATGAAGAAAACATGCTGGATCAATATGAATAAGGCATCTATACACCGGTAAAGCCTGAACAAACGACTTCAAAAGTTAAACTCGACCAGCAAAAGTCAACCATCTATGATTCCAATGACTAACTCGACTGCGGAATTTATCAAGTATATTAGTCCAAACTGATCTAGGTAGAGGACCAACAAAAATAGAAATCCCCAAGTACGTAAGGGGAAGAGTTCCAACCTAAAACCTGAGAATCTGAGCAATTCTAGCTTGAATCTTGGGATCTGTATTGAAAAATAAAATAGTAGACTTATGGTCGTTAATATTTTGACTAGAGACAACCAAATACATATCTAGTGCACGTCTAAAGTTGGTGCTTCATGAATATATGCCACATCCAAGAGAGCAGTATCATCAAAAAACTGAATATGAGAAATAACAGGCCTACCAGTCTCCCATTTCCACCCATGAATAAGACCCTGGTGAACCTGATATTTAAGCAAACGATCCAAACCTTTAGCCATAATTATAAACAAGTAGGGAGATAAAGTATCCCCCTACCGAAGACCCCTAGAAGCATGAAAAAAAGGAGAGGGCTTCCCATTAATTAGGACAAAATATGAAGGAGTCGTAATACAACTCATAATCCACTCAATCCAAGAAGGATCAAATCCAAAGGCTAAGAGGATTTTGTGAAGAAAATACCATTTCACCCTGTCATAAGCCTTTGCCATATCCAAATAGTTGATTTTTAATATACATGTATAGTTTAAATGCTTATAGTGTATTAGGTTCTTGTTAATTTAGGTATGGATATTATAAGATCATTTTATTCTAGAGGAAATTCTCTTTGTGACTTGGATACATCATCACTAATAATACTACTTGTAAATCAATTGTCCTCTCCAAGGTTCCCTCCTTAAAAATTATAATACATTTTTTTATTCTTTAGATTTTAACAATTTAGTAGAATCTTTATTCCTTCTATTTGAATAGTATTTCTCATGATGAGGGTTTTTTTTAAAAGGGTTTTATATCTTATTGATAATTTTGTATTGACGCTTTTTAAAGATATTATTTTCATACTCTTGAGCTAACCTAATAATTAGAGATAAGATCAAATTATCTCTTAATTGAATTTCTTCTCTTATATATGGTTTTAATCCACCCTAACAACATTGAAATAGGTAACTCTGTATTATGCTAGTTATTGATATTGATAATGACTCGAACTCTAAAATATATTCATCCAGCAACTTTACTAACTTATCTATGATTACAATAATTAAATATTTGGTAGTTCAAATCATTTATTAAAATTTATAAGGAATCATACCTATGTTTGTGTAAGTCATTATGTCATTTTTTGTAATTAGGTATGCCACTTCTATGATCTCATCTAATTTATATAGATAACTATAAGTGATATAGCCAAGAACTAGTAGTGTTAAGAAATATTTTTATTTTTCTTATTTTAAGGTAAAACCGGGATCAATTTATAAGAAAATAATATCTTGTTATAGAACATAAAAGTTATACTTTTGTATGAAATCTAATGGTACATGTTTTATATCTTTATCAAATTTATATCCTTCATGATTCTAATAATCTATTAAGAAATAAATTTATTAATGGTTATTCATGGATCAAAATATTATGTCATTGAATCTTCCTTCTAAACCATTACATCAATGTATATATCAACTAAATAAAAGTGAAGTAAATATTATTACACTGAAATTATGGTCATGTTCAAACTAATCATCATTTCATGGTTTAATTATGAGTTGATAATTATTTCTCCCAAAAGTTTGATTTGAATTGACTAGTTCTAGGTTACCTTTGTTCTTCAAGTAATTTTTTTTTAATTTATCCAAATTAAATTTAAACTCATCATTTGTATACAATGTCTATGTCATTTTCACCCAACCTTATATCTCATCTTTTCTATGAGAGTTTTCTTCAATTAGTTTTGCAAGTTGATGAACAATTTAAAACTCCTTTCAATTTCTAAATGAATTTAAATTGATAAGAATATCATCCATTTATAATAATTAACCTCCACATTAAAATGGATGAAATCTATGTGAGAACTTATTTTTGAAAAGCTTATACATTGTGTACATTATTATATTTTTGTAATACATAGACCTATAAAATAAAGGCTTATAATTGTGATATTTTCATATAAGAAAATAAGAAAAATATATGGTTAATCTATAACATAAAGAATAAATTATATAAATTTTCATAAGGTAACCACAAAAAATATAGTTCTTATGTAAAAGTCATACTAACCCTTGTTCTTTTGAGAGTACCTTTACATCTTATTATAATAAATGAATAGAATAAAAAATTCTAATCGATAAATCATAAGATCAAAATTTCAAATCATCCTTATAAACAACAGTTTACCTTTTAACAAACGAATTAACAAAAACACTAAACAAACATATCATGATATAAATGTTTTATTAAAAAGTTATTCCTTTTATAAAACAACTTAAGATCATTTTAAAAACTATTTTAAAATTTAAATATTTTATTTCACTCTTAAATATAAAAATTACAAAACATAGAATGATAGAAAACATATTACTATAAAGAAACAATACTCTCTTGAATGATATATTCAAATCATTAAAAAAAAACACGGTTGAAATCTGTGGTTGTCTATTTTGTAGCACTTGATGTAAATGTTTTACCATCCCATCATTTTTTTGATGATTGGCTTGTTAATGTCTGGGGAAAGAGACTGGGAATAACCTTTTCGTTATGTCGTATGGTTCAGAAAGGGCTTTTTATGATTATGTTTAATAACAGTCAAATGCAAGCTAGGGTTTTACAAAAACAGTTCTGGAGTGTGGGGAAATCTGTCTTTAGGGCAGTGGGTTGGTCTCCAGAAGTTTTAAATGAAGAAATTTTTGTTGTTTCTTATCCCAGATGGGTATTAGTTAAACAAGTTCCTCCTGTTCTTTGGTCTTTTTTGCCTCAATTATTGGCACCTTTTGGTACCGTCTTGAGGATGGAAGAAACCAGAAGTGTTTTACCTCATATGGATGCTAGATTGTTGTTGTCTTTGAACCCTGGAATAGACTTTTCGGATGAAATTGAACTTGAATGTGGCAATGATGTTTTGTCCTGTAAGCTTGAGTTACTTGGGGGCTTGAATGCTTGCTTTATATGTAAAAAAGAGGGCCATGTGAGAAGAAATTGTCCTTTGATCATTAACAGGAAAAAAAAATTGATTCCGCCTGTAAATATGGTTGTTAATACTTTTGGTTTTCCTGGGAATCAGAATACAAATGATGTTGTTGGTTCTAATATTAATAACATTGCTAATGATGAAATTCAGAATAATGTTTCTTCTGGCAAAGAAAATTGTAATGTAAATGTTTCTAACATGGAGGTTTCTTATGACAACGACGAAGACACTATTTGTACTGTTAATAATGATTCTTCTGGGATTAATATGGCTAAAGTGCTTGAATCTAATATGCTGCAAAATGACTCTGTTTGTGTTTCTGGGGATACATCCTTTAAGGATATTCATGACAATGTCCCTGTTATGAATGGTAGTTCTATTTGTCAGCTGAAATATTTTTATGGAAACATGGCCAATAATAAAGATGCTACTGAGAAGAATGTGGCTTTGAATAAAGCGTCTTCTTCTTCTGTTACTGATGTTTTGAATAATAATGCTTGTAATGATAAAGGAGTAAAGGTAACTGCTCAAGAGTTAGCTTTGCAATCAATTAATCAGAAGGCTTTGGTATATAAACAATCTATTGAGGCAAACACAGTTGAATTAGATGGAGCATTAGAAAATATGTCAAATAATGATATGTCTGATGTGGAGTCCCTACCAAGTACAAAGCTTGCTAGCTCTGCAGGGGATAGTGTGGCTGGAGATGAGTTGGAGAAATTGGAAAATAACTGGTCCACTGTGGAAAAGAAGAAGAGAAGGGTAGTTGATTCATTTACTAAAGTAAAGTCTCTTAAGGCTGCTAAATAGCTTGCAAGGGGCAGGAACAAGATTTCTACTTTTAATAATGACAATTAAATGTATAAGTTGGAATGTTAGGGGATTAGAATCCCCAGATAGAAAATTTATGGTTAGAGCTTTTCTTCAATCTGTTCATAAGTATGATTGTATCCTTCTTCAGGAAGTAAAGGCAATTGATTTTCAGTTGTATTCTGCTTTGAAAGTGATTTGGAAAAATGCTTCTTATTATCATACTAATCATTCTCATGGTAAGGGGGGGTTGTGATTATGTTGTCTCCCTTTTGGGCTTCTAAAGTTCTTGATTTTGGTTATTCTCCTTGTCATAGAGCAGTTTGGGTAATTATTGAAAAAGATAATGCTAAGTTTGGTATATGCTCTATATATGCTCCTAATGATTATCTAGAGAGATGTGCCTTGTGGCAATGGTTGATAGGTTTGCAAAATATTCCTTGGGTCTTTGGTGGGGATTTTAATATGGTAGAACATCAATGGGATAAGAGTGGTGGTTTAGCGGTTGAATGGAAGAATGATGAATTTTATTATTGGTCCAGATTTAAAACTCATTTTAATCTGGTTGATCCTTTGGAAGGGATTAAGGAGCATCATCATGGGTTGTGGTATACATCGTGCAACATGCAAAAATGAGCTAATAGAATTTACTCTCATCTGGATAGATGTTAGTAATTCTTTTTTTCACTTTGTCCATATGTCTGATGGTATTAGAGTTCAAGTTGTTCCTAATGCTTTATCAGACCACTTTCCTATTTTTGCTAATTTGAAATTCCAGGATGAAATCAGTCATTATGCAAAACCAGATTGGAATTTTTTGTCAAATATTTCTTTATTAGAGTTTGTTGATTGTAATGATGCCATATTTACTTTGAGAGAAATTAATAAATGGATTTATAAAAATGTTAGCCCTATTGAAAGATGGAGAATGAATGTGAGGGGTTAGAGAAGAGTGTTTCAGTCTATTGGTAAGCAGCAAAATTTTAAGAGTAAAAAGGTGTAAAATATGCTCTATATTAATATTTTTCAATTAGAATCTGTTTTACAATTTAATCCAAGTAATGTTAGTATTCAAGAGGATTTAGTTGTTATGAAAAATGAGCTTAAGTGACTACAAATGGGAAAAATTCAAAGGTAGAGAGCTCAATATAAATTAAATTAGTTGCAGGTTGGAGATAAAGGGTCAAAATTTTTCTTTAAATATATTAAGGAAAGAGGGATTTTGGAAAAGATAACTAGAATTTGGAATGGACAGATTTTGATTTGTGATGATAAGAGCATTTTGAATGTGTTTTTCCAGTTTTATAAGGAGTTATTTACTTCAGAGGATAGTATATCCCGATATAATGATAGATCATATTGTTGCTCTTTGATACCTAAGAAAATTTCTTTACAAGAGGCTGCAGCCTTAGGTAGCCCTATTACTAAAGATGAAATCATCAAAGCTATACAGTCCATTCAGAATGATAAGGCACCTGGAATTGATGGATTACCTATTGAATTTTATAAGAAGAATGTTGATTGGTTAAGCGATGATCTTTGTCAAGTATATGAGGAAGCTATTTTTAAGGGATCTCTTGGAAAAGAGATTAATACATGTATTATTAAAATGCTTCCTAAGGATGGTGATAAGTCCTTGGTTAAAAATTGGATACCAATTACACTGTTGAACGTTTCATATAAAATACTTGCAAATATTCTTGCCTTGAGGATTGCTAATTACCTTCCTAAGTTTATTAACCCTTCTCAAACAGGTTTTGTTAAAGGAAGATACATTTTGGAAAATCTTCTCACTAGTTGGGAAGCAATGAATTGGTCAAAGAATACAAGTCAAAATGTTGGCATGCTTCTATTGGATTTTGAAAAGGCTTATGATAGAGTGGAGTGGAATTTTATTATTAAATTCCTTAAGGCTTTTGGATTTCTTCCATGTTTTGTGTAATGGTGAAAGTCTTACTTTATGATGTTGTTTCCTATATTGAAGTTAATGGTCTTTTATGTGATCCTATTGTCTTACAAAAATCAATAAGACAAGGTTGTCTGCTTGCTCTAGCACTTTTTATTATTGCCAATGATGCTCTCTTTTATTTGCTTAGGGAGAATGTTATCAGTCCTGCTATTAAGGTTATTATGCTTCCAAATGGTCAAGATCTTTTGAATATACATTTTGCATATGATACTTCTATTTTTTTCAAGTTGATAGAGGATAATTTCACTTATTTTTTCGCAAAACTTGAATACTTTTGCAATGCTTCAGGGGCTAAAATAGCTAGATCTAAGTCAATTTTGTTGAGTTGGGATTATGTTGCTCCTGTTTGGTTGTCTAAGTTTAATATACAGTTGGGAGGTCCTACTAAGCAAGTTCATTATTTGGGCATCCCATTTGCTATTGATCCTAATCTTAAAAATATGTGGATGTGGGTGAAGGAAAGAATTATTACCAATCTTAGTAAATGGAATAAGAAAATTATTTCTAAAGCTAGCAGGTTTCAGATATGTCAAAATATTTTGTCATCTTATTCTATTTATTATGCTTCAGCATGGTTTTTCTGTTCCTATCAAGTTAATGAGATTCATAAATATATTAGGAATTTTCTATGGGCTAGTGATGTTTTGGTAAAAAGAAACATAGTGTCAAGTGGGACTGGTGTACTGTCAATAAACTGAAAGGAGGTTTGGGGCTTAAGAATTTGTGTTTTCAAGGAATGGCTCTTGCTATTAAATGGGTTTTTCATTGTATTGAAGGAAATGAGCCTTGGAAAATTTTATTCAAAAAAAATATTCTTATGGTTGTTCCTAAGTAGGCCCATACTTGGAAGGGCCTCCCCATGATAGATATCTTATTAGGCAGATTTCCTGTTGCTCCTTCTGGTTCAATTGTGTTTAGAAGTTTGTGGAAAGCCTGGGAAATGATTAGAGGCAGACTTTTTGTTCACTCTACGAATAATAATTTAGTTTTTTACTTGAATAGTTCATTATGGTGGAATCTTATGTATAGAAATAAGTTTCTTGCTCTTACACAAGGTTGTTCTACAAAAAAATGGGCTAATTTGGGTATAAGGACTTTTGTTGATATCCTTGACAATGGTATTTTGAAGTCTTGGGACTCTCTTAGTATTCAGTATGGTCTTCCTTCTTCACATAGGAGGACATACTGTTTATTAAGATCATCTTTTTTGCAACTGGTCACTCCACATTTTGTGGTAAATAAATATTCATTGTTAGATATTATGAATTGGCAAGATGGTACTCAATTTTGCAAGGTCACTTCCATGTAATTATATAACATGTTGACTAATACTACTCATATAATTTTGCACTTTAGCATAGTTTGAAATTTGGATATCTCAGTTTCTTTTGGGTAGACCATTTTGCAGCATATTTGGTCCAGCCACTTGGAACCAAAAAATCTTGGTTTAGATGGCAACTTTTGCTTCAAATATTGCCTATTTTGGACAGTAATAATAATGCTATAACTTGTTCTATTTGCAGAGTTCTTTGATTTTTTTTTTTTCTTGTGAGATATGGCATATATTCATATCTAATATGCAGGGATGGAGTATAACAGATAGTATGATTAGACAACATGTTTTATTGGGATATATTCCACATATGCAGAAATGTTTTAATAATTTTTAGCTTTTACTATCCTCAGAGATTTTATGGATCATATGGTTGTATAAGAATAAGGAAAATTTTCAGCATTCTCAAAGGTCGCTTACTGGATCTCTTAGGAGACTCACATGTTTCAAAATTTCTATACAGGTGGCGAGGATCATGTGTTGCTACAGGGACAAGTATAAATACTTCTTTGACAGGTTTCGTGATTGTGGAGGATATGAAGACTATGGCTCCAGTATTGCTCATTGTGATGTGTAGCTGGACATGGTTCAATAATTTATGTATATGCTTTATAACAGTTATAAACTGATCTATGGAAATACTTAAGTTATTTTTATATATTCAGCTTATTCAGATGTATTTTGAGGATACTGCCAAACATTTTAGTGATAATCCTGATACTGTCTATAGTTAGTTTTGTTGATAAACTGATTTGATGTATTATTTTTGTTGCTTTTAATATAAAATATATGTTCTCCTTTCAGCAATCATTAAAAATATAAATTTGTATTCATTTTTCTAATAAATAAATATGAACAAGAGCATATTTTACCAACATATCTTAAGTGCAACTTAAAAGATAAAAAAAAGTTGATATTCTATTTGTTTATGTAGCTTTAAAAATTAATATTCATTTAATTTTTTTTATTTATTGCAAAATAGATTATAATTTTCAACTTTTATTTAAAAAAATTAAATTCAAACCTATGAGATTGTTTAAATTATAGAGAGTTTGAAGTATGACCCCCGCATCAAACAAATGAAACAAAATATGAGGAAAGGCCGTTTGTTCAAATCAAAATCTCATTATGAGATATGTCAAAGTGCAATATTGAAGCTACAAGCGTACATGATGGCATGCACGTATGTGCCATTCGCTAGCGAAGATCGATTGAGTACGCTTGTTTGGCAATAATGATTTTTTTTTAAATTGACGTGACAATATTATTCTCTCATGCATAGTAAATTTCCCCCAATGTAGACGCGTAACCACCTCAGTTTGGCTTCCTACAGTTCTTTCGAATTTCACCGTTGGTGCCAGTAAGAGGGCTGATATTTCCCATATTCACCATGGCAGCAGCAAAGTCCGAAAATAATGTATTCTGATTCGTTGAATAGGTCGTCACCTGGGAATCAGTAGAACCTCCATTGAACAGCACCTGGTCGGAGTGGAGAAGTCCTCTCTGGCTTCTCAGATCTTTGTAGTAGTTATTGTCAAAACCAGTGGGAGTCACGAGGTCCAAGGGCGAAAGGTTATTGTCGCCACCGCTGCTTGGGCACTTTGATTGCGCAGACGTGGCGAACGCGCTGTTGATATTGGTTTCGTTGTAGATGCGGGCTTTGAAGGTGGTACACCGAGCCTGACCAATCGTATGAGCACCTGAAATATTATCACGAAACAATCGACCCTTAAATACATATCTAAGTATTTCTCTAGGTGATATCCGCGTATGATTCATATCAATATATGTGATCACTTACCTGAAAGCGCAACCATGTCCTTAGTGGAAAGACCCTGAGCACTGAAAGCTGAGATAAGCGTGCTGAGGCTAGATGTGGGAGCTGGAATATTGCTATTGGCACCGCTTAAACTTGCAGTTCTGGAGTCTCTTCTTCCCAGCGTCACCGTCCATGATTGCCCTCCCAACTAGAAATCGCAAACACAATGATCCTCAGTTCAAATTTATAAATTTCTCCTACATAATAAATATTACGTCAAGGGAAAGAGAAGAATAGTTACTTGGACAACAGAATCACGAGCTGCAACCGCGACAATGTCGGCACACGAAACGACTCCACTACAGACTGCTTCGACCTGAGATTTGATGGTGTCGATGACATCGAATCCTCTGACGGAGTTGTTATTGGGGCCGGCAGTCTTTTCTCCCGTTATGGTGGACGAGTCGTCCAACAGTATCGACCCATCGCAACCCTGCAAATCCAAAACATTCAGGCTAAGAAATAAAAATGCAAGAGACCTGATGACTACAGCGGAAGAGTTGTAGAACTGATATTCTTACATTGACGAAGCAGTCGTGGAAATGAAGGCGGACCAATGATGCGCCCATTCTTTTTTCCTTGGCGACAGCTTGTTTCACCGCAGCTTTGATCGTCGACAGTGCCTTGGGGCACGTCTTATCATAAAACGTCGAACTGAGTTGCCCATTCACCAAACTGGAACAAAAGGTCAGCCAAACAATGTATGCAAACAGATTACTAGTGCCCATGACTGAACGGTATGCAAGTCAACAAAGCGCACGATGGTTTTCAGTGCAGACGAAGAAAGAACGCTGCAGGCAACTGTGGAGTGCAGAGATTATGGAAGTATTGGCTGTTTATAATGGGCGAAGATGTTAATCTTGCTGCAAACATTTGTTTTTGCTATGGTGGACTTCGCCTTCGATGGCGGAGTGGATTGTCCTCGTGAGCAATTTTTTCAACGTTGGCGGCCTACGAGCCTACATCGCCGACAGAAGTATGAGATCAGATTTCACTCGTCCCTGACATAACTAGAGTCCTCTATTATAGATAAAAACGGTACCTAGACGAAGGCGTCTCGTTCCTTCATCGTCAGTGTAATTTATACGGTGACGTGTTGAACAGTCCTCCTGAAAGGACATAAAAGACTGGGTGTATAAAAGAAGAATAATTTGTTCAAACTTTCCAGCTAAGACCTCATCAACGATTGCTATGCACGACAAAGTTTATGTTGACAAAATGAATATGGAGACGTGGAAATGAAGCAAAAGACAATGCAAAAAGCCGTGAGGAGGCTACCGGCTACCATAAAAATTTCAGCTACTGGTCATTATCATTGACGTAGAAACTGTAGCGGGGAATAGACCAAATGACACCGTTTTCAGCCAAACCTGGAGAAGCTTTCTTGGCTTTAAATCAAATCTAAAAAGTATTAACAATTTTCTTTCTTATTTGATGACGTGCATAAAACTCGATGTTGGCTTCTGAGTATTTCATTGAGTTGCCACTATGGTATATTTTGTAGTCGACTCGGAGTTTTATGTAAGAAATCTGGTATCGTTTTCAACCTTCCTCTTCATCTGACTTCCTTCGGTAAACACACATCCAAAACTAAGATTTAAAAAGAGTGGTATAGTTCAATTCTCTCACTTCATTTATCTTAGTGTTTTACCAAACAACTTTCCACAGATGAGTGAAGTAAAAGACATGGATAAGACAACCAATATAGTTCAATTGTCCCACTTCATTTATGCTAGGCTCGCTATGCGTTTCAATATATAGAGATATATATATTTTTAATAAGAGGTTTTAAAATATGCTTTTTAGATAAGAGGTTCGTCTTCAATGACCTTCCTTTGGCTGATTCAGCGAAAGTGATTCACGATGAGTGGTTTACACATGTCGACTTTGACTTATGCGTCCGTCCAAATAGAGCAGGTATGCAAGGGATCCAATGCCCAACTTGCCGACACTAGCTGCCGACAGTAGCTGACTGTAAAGTTTTAGTTATGATTGGATTATACTCGTTTAACAATATAATATTAAACAATATAATATTATATTATAATAATGTTAATGTTGCTTCTTTGGATTTTGATTGACGGTTTTAAATCCATGGCCTCTTAAAGTCATCACTTACCTGAGGGAAATTAGTTTTTAAATAGTCGAGGGAGACATCCTGAAAAAAATTGAACTTTGAAACAACAGCACACGAGGAAGGAAGAGGAAGGAACGTAGCATGATAGGGAAAAGGTCACATCCAATATAATTAGCTTAATGCTACAAAACTTCAACGATTCTCAGTTGAATGCTTTTCAATTACTATTAGCTTGTTTTTACCTTTTTTTCATTTAATTTTTTCTGCTGTCCTTTAAGTTTGGCATACTCCCGTTTAAGTATGTTGTATTATCGTAAGTCTGTCGTATAAATGAGGTTTTCTACTAACGCGTGGTGATTGAAAAAAATAAAAAAATAAATAATAATAATAATGTGGAGGAAGGATTTTAAGGTTTTTGGCCTTTTAGATTTTACTTTGATGTTTGTTGATGGAAAAACGTAAATGCTATGTATTGCAGCCTGTTAAAGTTGACCAAAAGAAATTTAATAAAATCTTAATTTTGTTCTATTTTCTGGTTTATGAGTTTGTTATGAATTATTTTGCTGTTAGAAGAAGTAGTTTTGCATTAGATTCCTTTTCTTTAGACTTCATCATTTGGTATCAAAAAAAGGTTTTCAAAGGACTGCAATATGTGCTAGAGGAAATATGTCGCAGAAAGGGAGAGGAAGACCGCAGTCTTGTGCCCCAATCAACAGACATAGTCGAGATGCTAAGGAGAATTATAGTCAGATTAGATGCAATTGAGACTACCCAAAGAAGAGGTGTTCATATTGAAGATGTGAATGATACGGAAGAGGAAGATACTAGCCGCCCAAAAGTGCAAGTTGAAGAGCAAGGAGAAGAACTAGAGCAACGACTGATTCAAGCAATATCTAGCATGAGAAGCAAGCCAAAGATGTATACTCCTAATTTTAATGGAAGTTTAAACCTAGAAGAATTGATAAACTAGATAATGGACATGGATAGGTTCTTTAACTATGACTCTATGGTGGACCTGAAGTGGCTAAACGGATATGCATCGATTTGGTGGAATAATATCCAAATAGAGAGCTAGTGAAAGGATAAGGATAAAGTTCAAACTTGGGATAGGCTTGTTTCTAAATTAAAATCTAAATTTTTTCTTATAGATTATCAAATTGAGTGTTTTAGAAAACTATAAAATCTCAAGCAAAAGGATTTAGGAGTGAAGGAGTACCAAAAAGAATTCTATAAATTTATAATAAGAATTAGACCATATTGAAAATGATGAGGAGAAAGTGGCAAGATACATCTATGGTCTAAGGTTGTCAATACAAGATGAAATTGGTATAGTTTGAATTAAAACATTTGAAGAGGCATATAAAATGCACTCAAGACAAAAGAGAGGTTGGTTTGTAAGTAATAAAATAATGCATGAGGGAGAGGATAATATTTAAGAGGAAGAAGGTAGTTCAATGAAGAAAATGGACAATAGGCTTAAGATGGAGGAGAGAGCTTCTCATAAACAAATATTTTCAATCAAGGTACTTGATAAAAGGGTGAATCATCAAGAAGGCAAGGTGTATTTGGTAGAGGCAGAGGGTGTGACTTTGCTGGAAAATGTTATAGTTGCTTAGAAGAAGGACATAGAACCTATGAGTACCCTAAAATATAATAGACCAATGGGTATGGAAAGTGATGTAGCAACAAGGTGGGGGATGCAATCTATTTTTTAATAGTAACATGTAGAGAAAACGCCTTTAATGAGAGGCTTCTTAGTAGACAATGACATAAGAAAATGTTTCACCTCCTAAGATGATGTAGTCGAATATATTGCGTAGTCAACAATATTTTGATGGTACGGTGGGATAACCACCTTCACATAGAAACTCATCGACATTCCTCCCTTATGACGATAAACTTGAAAATACGAGTTAGCAATAGTCTATGATGACACTAAAAAAAAATGGTTCGACATTACATCTTGTGCTGGTCATCTAGGTGGACTTTAGATGGAAAGGTTAGTCCCTTGATAGGATTAAATGGTGACATCCTCGGTAGCAAGTTTTTTCAAGTTGATGATTAATGCTCATCAACTCTCAATGTATGGCAACATCATTGAATGACTATTCTAAGTTAGCCTTTATTTCTTCTCTTACAACAACAAACCCCACATTGTTGTAAGATTTATCTATCCAACTTGATAATGATAAAAGGAAATACGATTGTAGAATTTACGAGCTTAGATAGTCTTCACTCCAAGGTGATAAGTTTTAACTAAATCTTGGTCGTCAAGAGTCTCTATCTCCAACTTCCTACCATGCAACACAAGGTGACAACAACACTATAATTGCTTGCTTTGTATGGAGGATTTTATCTAGTCTTCAAACGGGGATTACCACTTCTTGCTCTATATCAATCTACAAGCACAAACCTTACAACACGAATCTTCAGCAATAAACAACTCTATGTATTAAAAAATTAACATTTAAATGAACGTTTACACACTCAAAAAAAGGATAATTTTATTAATAATGGTCAACATGACATTTATTGCATAGAATTGTGCAAAGCATTCATGGTAATATTTTACTTTCATTGTTTTTGTTATTTTCTTTTCTCTTCCTTGTTATGTCTAACATGGTTTAATTGTTCATTTGCACACTTTTCCTCCCATGCCTTCACCTCTCAAACCTCAACCTTTTTAAAAATTTGTGAAGGTGTTTATTTTCCAACTTCTAGATGTTTTATTTTTTAGTTGGTTGGCATTCCAATTCTGTCATAGTTACCAATTCACACATGGATGTTCCTATATCATACTCACTAGGTAACATAAATGTTTCATGAATATTGCTAAAATTCTTAATGAACACCCCATATTTTGTGACCGTAAAATATCTCATCCACATTGTTGCATCAACTACTTATTTCTTCCACTTAACCAAATATTTTGATGTGAATCATATCTTGTCTTTCTTGCCACTCTAGAATGTATTATTATCTCAATTTCATATCATTCCTTCCTTGGATACTATGTTATCCATTTCTCTACTATAACATCTACTCTATGATCTTCATCCATATCTTTAGGTGGATCATAGTATAGATATAAGTCAATGACATTAAATACTGAAAAAAATGTCAATACCCTTTAGAAGCTCAATTTCATATGTATTGGTGGTAAACATTTTCAAGACCTCACAAGGTACAATCTTCTTCCAATTAAGCTTGTTGTAAGTGACTTTTCGAATATTTCCCTTTGTAAGGGTGCCAAAACCAAACCTCCAACCTAGAATTTCTATGTTTTATGCTTAAGGTCAACTTGTTTCTTCTATTTCATGATGTTATTTTCCATATTGGTCTTCACCTCACAATATAATTCTTACATATACTCAAAAAAATCCTCTACTAAAGCACTAGGTTTCTATAATTCAATTATGGTTCACAACTCATTTAATTCCTGAGGATAATTTCCATACGCAATTTGGAATAGACTTTTAGTTGCACTTCTATTTACTAAATTATTATATAAACATTATGCCTATGCCAACATAATATCCCATAATTTTGGCTTATTACCAACAAAACATAATTACAAATTCCCAAGGCTTGTATTTACGACTTTTGTTTATCCATTGGTTTGTGTGTGGTAAGTAGAAGTAAAGATCAATTTGGTACCCAACATCTTCCATAATTATCAATGAACTTCGCATCTCTATCTAACATAATACTCTTTGACAACCCATCCAATATTACAACTTATCAAAAAAATAGATCAACATTATGAGTAGAATCATTTATTTTATTACAAGGTATGAAGTGTGTCATCTTCAAGAATTTGTCAACAATAACAAAAATATAATCATTACCCTTTGATTTGGATAAAAAAAATTAATTCCAAAAATTGTAGTCTTTTCATGGTTGGTTATCCAAGGAAGAATTCTAACCATTGATAATATGATGCATAAAGGTATTTGTATCACTAATCGTTGTTATTTATGCAGGGCTAATTGGGAGACCATTTATCACATTTTCCTTGAGTGCCCTTTTTCCTTGACTGTCCTAAGTGGGATTTTTCAGGCCTACAATATTTCTTGGGTTAAACCATCCACCGTTCTTGATTTGTTCATCTAGTGGCCTTGCCCCTTTTCAAGCCAAATACTTAGATACATGTGGAAAATTTGTCTCAATCACTATCTTTGGTAGGTGTGGTTAGAAAGGAACCATAGAGTCTTTAATGAGTCTATCCATGATCATCAAACTATCATTGCCAGGATCCTATCCTTTGCCAATGAGAATGTGAACCTTATCCCTTTTGATAGCCATAAACCTCATCTACAGGAGACCATGATTGCTCAATATTTAAGCTTAACCTTGTTAGATGAGTCTGTGCCTAGGGTAGTCAAACCCAAAGCCAATGTTAAGTGGTCTCCACCTCCTATGGGTTGGTTTAATTTTGATGGAGCGGATAAGGACAATCCTGGTAGAGTAGGCGTTGGTGACATTGTGCAAGATAATAATGGGAATATGATGCTTGCATTTTTTGAATATTTGGAAACAAGGACGAACAACAAAGCTGCAACTAGAGCTATGTGGAGAGGCCTTCAAATGACTCAACACTTAGAAGGATATTTTATCATAGAATGAGACTTTATGCATGTTATAAATATCCTCAATAATTGGAAACACCTCTTTGGAGGATTAAAATAATTGTTGAAGAGGCTAGGATCCTTTTCTAGGGAAGACAGGACAAAAAAGCCCAACATGTCTTTCGAGAAGCTAACAAAATTGTTGATAAGCTGGCCAATTTGGGTGTCGATGATGATAGACTTTTCAAATGGGAACACGGTGTCCGAGTGAAGTAGTGATGGGGAGCCAAAATCGCTCAGCCCAAATCCTCAAATTCTCATTCATTAAACTTGGAAAAATTTACAATAATGGCAGCAGTCTGCCAAATAAACTCCTTTATCCCGAAAGATAGTTTACTTTTTTTCCTATTACAACATTTTCAACTCTGGAAGAAAATAGCCCAAACAGGTCCAGAATGGCCCTCTTGCCTTCACGTCTGCAACACTGTCTCGGCAGTTTTCGACCCCTTGTGCATGCCTTCGCTTACCATTTTAAAATCTTTGGCGTGACTCTCTGTTTCCCTTTTCTACCCTTCGTTTCATTTCCCGTGCCTCTTCGTTGTCTTGGCTTTTGAAATTGCTTTCTTTTCGACTCTTGATCTTCATCTGCTTTCATTACACCTTGGTGCCACGTGCTTGTCTAGTGCTGCCACTGTAGACTCTGTCCGCCTGTCAACCAATGGTGATGCTCGGTATACCCACCACTCAATAATTTCCTCTATAACGGCCCCTATAACTGCCTACCCTTTTTCTTTTCTTTGGTCGTGAAAATGCAACATGTCACGATATCGTGACATTTTTGCTTCTCTACCTTCCTGCCCCTTTTTGAGTCACAAAAATGTGACATGTCACGATATCGCGACACTTTTTCTCTCCGACGCCTCCTCTCATATTTTGATCGCGATAATGCAACATGTCATGATATCGCGACACTTTTTTCTCCCTTGTGCCTTCTCTCATCCTTTGGTCATGAAAATGCAACATGTTGCGATATCATGACACTTTTCTCTCCTATGCCTTCCCTTGCATTTTGGTCATGAAAATGTGACCTATCGCGATATCACAACACTTTTTCTCTCCTGCGCCTTCTCTCGTATTTTGGTCATGAAAATGCGACATGTCACGATATCGCGACACTTTTTCTCCTTTGTGCCTTCTCTCGTCCTTTGGTCACGAAAATGCGACATGTCGCGATATCATGACACTTTTTCTCCTTTGCACCTTCTCTCATCCTTTGGTCATGAAAATGCAACATGTCACGATATCATGACTCTTTTTCTCCTTTGCACTTTCTCTCGTCCTTTGGTCGCGATAATGCGACATGTCGCGATATCACGACACTTTTCTCTCTTGCACCTCCTCTCATCTTCTGGTCACGAAAATGCGACATGTCACGATATCGCGACACTTTTCTCTCTTGTTCTTTCTCTCGTCTTCTGGTCACAAAAATGTGACATGTCGCGATATCGTGACATTTTTCTCTCTTGTGCATTCTCTCATTTTTTGGTCATGAAAATGCGACATGTCACGATATTGCGACACTTTTCTCTCTCTCACCTTCTCTTGTCTTTACGTCACAAAAATGCGACATGTCGCGATATCGCGACACTTTTTCTTCTTTGTCGACATGTCGCGATATCGTGACACTTTTTCTACTTTGCAGTATTTTGCCTTTCTTTGGATGCTCCTGGATCAAGTAGAGGAGCTTATTCAACAAGAATTCCAAGAATGATAGTCGAATTTACCAATAGAGAAGGCACTGTAAGTTCAAAGGCTAGGAGTATTCCCGTTTCTTTTTGAAATGGACTCACAATAAAAATTATCCGAGCTATCAGTATTCATGGATGTTTCCTGGAAATACCACAAAGACTAATGGGGATAGTCACATGTCAGATAACATGGCTCCTAGTCGTCTTAGTAATTTGAGGTTGGTTGATAATCACAGGGTAGGAAAGAAACGATGATATAAGACTTCAAACTAGAGCCACATGGACCACCAAACCGCCATAAATCTAGCCAGTAGGTTCACTTATCCAAGGCTGATTGGCCAAGACAGGATGTGGTCCCAAAGCATGTCATGTATGGAAGAAAGCAATTACCAAAGAATTATTAAGAGTAACTATCAATACATAGCTTGTGGGAGTTTTTTTCAGTACTCTGCTGTGTGTCTGCAACTTTTTGTTTCTCCACAGTTTCAAGGAAGGTATTCGTGTTTCTTTTTTTGTAATTATGATGCAGGTGTGTTTTCTTAGGGTATACCCAAAATGTTGTATGGGAATTTTCTTTTTGATAATAGGCTATGTGCCTTATCGGATGTAATGGCTTTGGCGGTATGTAGATTTTACATATATAGGATCCTTAGTAAGGACATGTTCATCAATAGCCCTGGGCTAATTTTTGTAAAAGGTTTTGGGTCAACCTGTAAAACTCGGTATTAATGCTATAGTATCTTATCTACCAAAAAATTATCATTACCCTTTCATATCCTCAAAAATCCAAGAATAAAATCCATGCTCACATCCTCCCATGGTCTCTCTGGTATTGATAATGGTTGATATAACCAATTATTTTGACTCCTCTCATTTACATGCTGATAAGCTCAATAATACTACAACAACCTTCTAACATCCACATTCATTCCTAACCAATAGTAACTTGTACAAAGTTATCCCATTATTTTTCTACATTGAAATATTCAACTAGTCATCCACTATGCTTTTCTCTTATTAGTTTTTCCCTTACTGAACCCTAATGTATACACAATTTTTTTCCCTTGAACAATAATCCCTCTTGGATGAAGTACTCCAACCATGGCATCCTATCCTCTATAGTAGTATTGCTACATGTTAACCAAGCTTCTTTGAAATCTACATCATTAGCATAAATCTCCTTCATAGCATCAAAACACATGACCTCAATATGTATCATGATTAGCAATAATTTTTTTGGCTTAAGTAAACAACTACATGATTTGAACAATCACTTCTATGCTTCAACTTACTCTAATTGCTGATAAACTATAAACCATGATTATTTGTGAATAAGAAAAACTCTTTTGGTAGCAAATAGGGTCTCCATTTCTTCAAGGATTAAATAATGTGATAAAAATCTTGGTTGTAGTATGAGTAACTCATATTTTTCTCATTATGCTTCTCATTGAAATAGGCAATGGGCTTGCCTTCCTAGCTTGATACTCCTATTTCTTTCCCACTTGCATCACAATCCACCTATGATACTTTATTGAAATCTAAAAAATCTAGAATAGGTTGTTCCATTATTTTCTATTTTAGGATTCAAAAACTTCTTTCTACTATGGTCATCCACTTGAACCCATGATTTCCTCCTTTTATTGTTTCTATAATTGGATCTCAAATTCCCTAAAATTAATGATAAAATAACTATAAAAACTTGAGAGGCCATGAAAACTATTGGTATCAAATATAATTCTAGATCATGGTCAATTCACAATTGCCTTGACTTTTGTAGGGTCCATTTGTAACCCTTATTGGGAAATCAAAATATCCAAAGATACCAATTCCTCCTCGAAACTATATTTGTTCAAGTTGACTAGCAACTAGTCTTCCTTTATCTTTACAAGACCAATATCAACTATTCTATATGGTTCTCCTTTTTCTTACTAAATATCAAAATATTGTCCAAGCAAAAAACCACAACCATGCCAAGATATGGATTTAACACTTCATTCATCAACCACATAAAGGTACAAGGTGCATTTGTTAATCTGAATGACATAAATAGCCTCTCATACAATTTTTCCTCTCTCTTGAATATATTTTTTCACTCATCTCCTTTCCTAATATATATTTTATGTTAGCCACTCCTCAAATCTATCTTCAGGAATCACTTTTCTCCCCTCATGCAATCCATCAAATAATCCATATGCAACAATGGAAACTAATACTTCATAGTTATCTTATTGATAGCCCTTAAGTGTATACACATGTGTCATTATCCACCCTTCTTTAGTGTAAGCATAGTTGGTACTACACATGGGTATAATCTCTACCTAATAATTCCCTTGTCCAATAATTCTTAAACTTATCTATTTATTTATTTATAATCCATTGGTGTTAGCCTATATCTACCTTATTGGGTAAAATTGATCTAGAAATAAAATCAATGTTATGGTTAATACTCATTATTGACAACAACCCATATGGCAATTCTTTGGACAATATTTTTGCATACTCCACTAGCAAATTATTTACCTCATTTGGAATGTCCTCTTTCTTGTCTATCATTCCACCCATTTGGGGTTTAGAAATCAAAGAAAAACATATATATTCTTTACCATCTCCTTCCAAAATTATTTTCTTGAATTTGAACATATTTTAGGACTATTGTCCTCTCTTTCATCCTTGTCCTTCAACAGACTCAGTATAAACTTCTTGACATCTTTCATAATGGTTTAAGTGTTTTCCCTACCATCATGTACTACCTTCCTATAAAATAGTCAAGGTATTCCCAACAACACATGACAAAAATCAATAGGTATAATATCACATAGGACCTCATCCTTGTATGATCCTACCTAAAAATTTACTTTGCATTGTTTTATTATTAGAATTAGGTGCCCCTTTTGTAGACATAAGACCTTGTATGGATGGGATTTTTTTCCCTCTTAAACCCTGAATTCCCTACCATATTAGTAGACACTAAATTATCCATTCACACACTCTCTATGATGACCTTGAAAAACTTACCACCAAAGTTAAACATTGTTCAAAAAATATTTCTCCTTTGAGTAGGTTCATAGTCCTTATTTGGATTCAATAGAAATCAGTTCATCATGAGATATTCTACTCACTTGGGATATTCTACATGAATTAGGGAAGCAAAAATTTCTTCTTCTACTTGTGAAATATGGTTCATAACATCCTTTTCCTTATTTTTTCTTTGTTGCATGTTTGGACATTCAAATGTATAATGACAATCTTCTCCACATATATAACATCTTATGGTGAATCATCTAACCCTTCCCTAACCCAAAATCACATATTTCTCATGATGATTCTCCACCTTCTTTGGTGTTCTGGCTAAGATCACCATGAGAAGTACTAGCTTCTCGTTCTTAGTTTTCTTGTCCTCTTCCCCTACTTTTTTGTACTCATCCTCATGAGAATTGCCCTCTTCCTCTTTGATTATTTTGTTCCCTCTATGATAGTTTCTCTTCTACCTGTAAGGCATGTGGCATATTTCCTCGATTGTCCTTATCCTTATCATATTAACTTCATATTATATGGACATTCATAGTATATTTATGTAGTTAAATACTTTTTGTTCATCGTCTTTCACATGATTTGCTTGAATGGTGAGCCTGTAGAATTCATCCATGTAGTCTTTCACACTCATATCCTTATGTCTTAGATTTTACAATTTTCTAAAAGGACCCAATTGGTAGTTTGATAGTAGGAGTATATCCTTCAAGGCTATTTTATTCAAGTTACTAATTCTCCTATTTCCTTTTCTTTGTCTTTCAATTTGAACATGGTACCTCCATAAGGATACATACATCTTCAACGTCTTGCAAGCAAATTTTACCCTTTTGATGTTTTTTATTGATTCAAAATCAAAGTACTTCTCCATTATAGTAATACAATATATAAGCTCCTCTAGATTCAATATTACATTGTACAATGGGGTTTCTATATTTAGCTTCCAACCAATGTTGGAAATTACTCATATCAATCACTCGTTAGGTTCTTTTGCTTGCTCCTCATCTCAAGCTTCTACATGACCAACGTATTCTTCTTCGATCTCACTAATATCCTCTAGATGGATGCCTCTTCTTTGAGTGGTTATTATCACATTAAGTTGGGAAGTAATTCCCCTCAACATATTAGTTATGTCTACAGGTCAAGGTGCCCATGGTCTTCCTATTCAACATTGTGTCATTACTTCTTCAACATGTATCATCGTCAACAATATTCTAGTTCCAATACCAAAAATGATGTAGAGATAAGGTGGGGGAAACAATCTATTTTTCAATAGTAATGTAGAGAATAAACACTTGTAATAGTAGATATTTCCTTATATAGTAATATTCTTAGTCAAATGGTAATGTTAGACAATGTTTCACCTTCTAAGATGATATTGTATAATGCATTAATTAGTCAACAATATTTTAAAGGTAGGATGATATAACCAACTCCTCGACATTCCTCCCTTGTTATGGTGAAATTAAAATGATAAGTCAACAACCATTTATGATGAAACTAACACAAAATGGTCCAATGATACTTCTTATGTTAATCATATTATGTGGACTTAAGATGTCAATGTTAGTCCTTGATGGTATGCTTATATGGCAACATCCCTTATGACAATTTTCTTCAATTCGATAATCAATACTCATCAACTCCCAATATATGATGGAATCATTGAATGATTGTTCCAAGTTAGCTTTCATTTATTTTTTTGTAATTAAAAACCCCATGTTGTTGTAGGATCTCTCTCTCTCTCCAAGTTAGTTTACTCAAAGTAAATGTGATAACAATATTTTTGATCTTAGATATTATTCACTCCAAGGTGGCAATTTCTCGCTAAGTCCTTGTCCTTATTGGTGTCTCTCTCCAATTCCCTACATGGGGTACATAGTGATAGTAACACTTTGATTATTTTCTCTATACAAAGGATTCTATCTAGTCTTTGAATAGAGAGTTCCACTCCCTAATTTATGTCATTAGACATAAACTTGCAACATAAATCTTGAACCACAAACAATTTTACATATTCATACAAATAAAATTTAGATGAATTTTTTTACACTCAATGGAAAGAAGGATAATTTTTAATAATGGTAAACATGGCATGTATTGCATACAATTTTACAAAGCATTCATGGTAAGATTTTCCTTTCACTATGTCTGTTATTTTCTCTTATCTTTCTCACACTCTACCATATTTTAATTATTTCTCCACACATTTTTCCTCCCATCCCTTTACCTTTCAAACTTTAACCTACTTAAATATTTATGAAAGTAGATATGTTCCAACTTCTAGATATTTTAGTTTTTAGCTAGTTAACCTTCTAGTTTTGTTGCTATGACCAACTCACACATGGATGTTATTCCATTAGAAAGGAATTCCATAACCATATTGCACAAGTGGATGAAGAAAGCATTGCCTCATTGAAACACATGGAGGACGTAAAACAAAGATTTTTAGTGTTGATGATAAGGGTATTGTTAAACCCAATAAAGGAAATGCATAAACTTGTATAAAGAAGGATCTATTTTAGAGAAATTTATAAATTGGGAGATAAATATTGTAAGATGATTGTGGATAATAGGAGCATAAACAACTTAGTTTCAATAGATATGGTGGAGAAACTTATCTTAAAGATAACTAAACATTCAAATCCTTTCAATGGTTACAAAATAAAAACTAAACTTTGGTAATTGAGTAATGTATGGTGAGTTTTCAAATTGGTTCTTGTAAACATACAATTTTAAATTATATCATGCCAATGGATTTATATAATTATTTATTACGTTGGACATGATAATTTGACAAATAATTTATGCAATATGGTAGAATAATTATTTATTCAATTGTTAAGGATAGAAAAAATTATGTATGGAGTCCATTGAAGGATAAATAAAAATATGTAGATTGAAATCTAATGTTTACCCAATCTTGCAAAAATAATTCTTGAAGATATTGATGAAGGAGAAAGTATTCTTTGCCTTCATTACGAAATCTATGAAAATTGCAGAAATTAATGGAATGGATAGAATTCCTCATTAAATGGTTGATATTTTGAAGAAATATATGGATATTGTCTCTAAGGAGTTTCCAAATGAATTATAACCTATGATAAAACTTAGTTATAACATATACATCATACCTCAAGTAAGTTTATCAAAGAAGGAAGTCTATATGATGACACCCATAGAAAAATAAGAGATAAATAAACAAGTCCAAGAGCTATTAGAAAATGGGATCATTAGGAAAAACTTGATCCTATGTGTAGTACCAACTATACTAGCACCTAAGAAAGGTTGAGAATGACATATGTGCATGGACTCTCGGGTTATCAATAAAATCATAATAAAATATAGGTTTTCATTACCCTATATGAATGACTTGATGGATTGTTTGAGTGGAGGGAAGTACTTCACAAAGATTGATTTGAAGGATGGTTACAATAAATCCAAATCAAATAAGGAGATGAGTTGAATATTGTATTTAAAACTAAAAAGGGATTTTATAAGTGGTTGGTCATGCCATTTGGGTTGAAAATCATGCCCAACACTTTTATGTAATGTATGAGTGATGTCTTGAAGCCTTTTATTGGAAAGATTAGGGTGGCTTATTTTAAATATATTTGGTGTTTACCAAAGAAAAATAAGAATATATAATGCACTAAAAATACCAAAAGAATTTATGTTGTTTATATATCACCATGCTTTGCAATTCATTAACAGCCAAGGAAAAATGAACCAAATATGTATGAAATGGATGGAATATTTTTAAAGTTACTCATATATTTTAAACAATAGAAGTAGTAGTTCAAATTGGGTAGTTAATTGCTTGAGTTGAATAAGTTTGTTGATGAATGCAATGAGGACTGAAGTTGCATGTTTTTATGCCATGAAAGATCTTTATGTGGATGATTTGGATTTCAAAGAAGCTAAAACAACATGCAATAACCCTATTATAGGATGGTTAAATTATTTTATCTAAGAGGGATTATTATTCAAGTGGCAATGAGTATGCATATCATGGAGTTCAATAAGAGAGAACTTGATAAGGGAAAATATAGTAGATGACTTGTTAGATATTTTAAAGTAGTCAAAACCATGGGATAACATTAGGAAAGCTATTATTGTCTAAAAATGAGTGTGTATGTACAAATATTTATGTAGGGTTATAAATTTTATTGGATCAATTTTATTTTATGAGAAATAAAAAAATAAAATAAAAAATAAAAAGATGATGAGAAGACATATGGATTCTATTATTGGATTATCTCACACACAAAGAAGTAGTGATTTTATTTTTAATGTTTTTGATAGATATTCAAAGATGGTAAAATTTATACCTTGTAGGAAATCAAATGATGCTATGTATATTGTTGATTTATCCTTTAGAGAAGTTGAAAGACTATATGTTTTCCCAGAAAGAATTATGTCAAATAGAAATACTAAATTTGTAGCTCACATTTAGAAAGCTTTCTAGAATATATTGGACACAAATTGAATTTTAATTTAGCTTATAATCTATAAATATATGGGAAAAAAAAATTATGAATAGAAGCAATGGGAATTTATTGAGGTGTTTAGTTGGAAAGAAACCAAAGTTTTGGGATACCATACTGGCATAAGAAAAAATTGTAAATAATTTTTCAATAAAAAAAGTACAAATAAGAGTCCATTCTAAATTATGTATGTAATACATATAAAAGGAGTGGGTGACTTGTAGAGTAAAACTAATTTGAGGAGGTCAAGTGTTATAGTGGAGGATTTTTCTAGGTATATGCATGAATTACATTAGGAGGTGAAAAATTATTTAGAGAAAAATATTATGAAATATAGGTAACATGTTGATCACAATCATAGGAAACAATAAATTTTAGGTTAGGAACATGGTTTTGTTACATTTATGAAATAAAAGGCTCCCAAAGGGAACTTACAACAAACTAAAATAAAAAAATACTGGACAAAGTTTGCAACTAATGCCTATGAAATTAAACTCCCATAAGGATTAGGCATATCACTCATTTTAAATGTGTGAGTGGGTACAATAATTACTAGAGAAAGAGTGGGATGATGTTAAAGTGGTGATAGATTATAGAGTGACATAATGGACAAGAGGTAAATACTATTAAGAGTATTTGGTCAAGTTGAAAAATCATGCAATTGAAGAACCATTATGGATGAATGCTTCTAAGGTTGATAAGTATAGAATCTTAGTTATGGATTTTGTAAAATATTCATGCATTTTTTCTCGTGAATTATTTTCTCTTAATCGATGTGTATGATGCATGAGAATTTGAGTGTACAAGAAATTATGCATCAAGAAGTTATAAATAAATAAATTATAATAATAATAAAAATAATCATCATCGTGTAAATAATTATTGCTACTGCTTCAACAACTGTGCAAGTGTTATTGTCATAGAAATGTATTTCCATCAATTGTATTGTTGTTTCTACTACCACCATCATCTAGATACTATTATTATTGCCATCATATTATTATCATTGTACTATTGTTATCTTGCTACTACCATCATTGTCATCATGCAAGTGTCATTATATTAATATCATCATTACCATCATGCAAGTGTCATCTTGATACTACCATCATATTTCTATTGTCATTCTATTATTGTGTTACTATTTCCATTTAAGCATGTTGTAGTACATATAAGCATGTTATACTATGATCTAAGCATATCGTACAAACACATGGGAATTGTGAAAAAATATAAAAATAAAAAAATATAATAAAACTTGTTGAAGGATCTAAAAATGAAAGGGCATGAATTTTGGTCTTCAAAATTTTACCTCTATGTCTATTGATGGAAAATTATAAATATGATGTATTATAGTATGTTAAAGGTGACGAGAAGAAAATTAATAAAATATTAATTTTGTTTTATTTTCTGGCTTATGAGTTTACCATAAGTTTTTTTTGCTAGATGAGATAGTCTTTCATTAGACCCTCTCCTATAGACTACATCACCATATTACTCCCAAGAGACAACCTATATTGGGTTAAAAAAATATTGTGTAAAAGACAAAATAAATGTTTCAACCATAAACATAATGTATTGTTCATATTTATTTGTTTACTATTTTTTCTTGATGGATTTCTTTTGGCAAGTAGTAATATAAAATGTCATTAAGCATTATTTAATAGTTACTATACATGCTTCAATATAAAATAATTTTTTAGGTATAAGTTTAAGATATTATTAACAATATGCCTTTCTAGTTTAATTTTAGTATTATTAAATAAAATGAAAGACTATCCATAGTATCTTTCCTTCATCTTGTTTTCCTTAGTCTAGTTCAATCTCATACTCCACTTTGAAAATTATTTACAAATTTTCATTCTATGTTTTAAATACTTTCTTTCAAATTGATAGGTTGAATTATTTTGGATCACATTCTTAGATATTTTTTAAAAATTAATTATTTTATTGAAAATAAGTAAATCCTAGTATATAATATAATTTTAATTGGTAATGGTTTTTATCAATATAAATATTTTTTTAAAATAAAATATTTATCAAAAGTAATTTATATAATATTTAAAAAATAAAATAAATTAATACATCTCATATATAATTAGATGAATTAGTGTTACAAAAATTTATTTTTCCATGATAACTTATATTTGGTTAAAAATGGTTGGAAATAAATGATATATTAAATGGATCTTAGAGTTGTAGATATGACAATTAAAGTGGATGATGTTAATTTTTATTACAATTATTAACAAAAATAAAAATAAATTATATATTTTTTAATCTATTTTTTATTAAAATATTTAATAAACAATTTTCCTACTATCCATTAAATTTTTTTCCAATTGTACGAGGAGGTAAATATGTAAAATTATATATGTATATATATTTTGTATTATTATGAAAGGAGGGTTTTGAAATAATCCCTCAACCTTTTACATCAACTCCCTCATGGAAGACAAACCATAAAACACAACACTACAAAACAACCACCCTAGCTCAGAAGAAAGGATACAAAAGATAAATATAAAGACCACATGAAAATATTGTTAGCATAAAAAAACAACAAGGTGGATCCACAAACCAAACATTCAAAGCATAGGATGAGTTGAACATCGCAATCACAGGGTGGTGACATTCCAACAATTCAAATTAGCATAAGTTCCAACAATTTCAAAATAAAGGTGATGTAACATACTGAAATAACATTGATTGAATTTGTGACAGACTTTAAGAGAGTTTTGCATTAAGAAAATTTAGGAGATCCATCAGGGAGTTATTTTTCCACATTGTAAAGCCAGGAAAGCTAGTTTGAAGATTGACCAAATAGTTAGTGAGCGAATTACCCTCCCTCAGAATATGTAATTCCTTGAATTGATTTAAACCTTGGATATACCTTCTCGACTCCCACATCATATTTGCAACATTCAGGATTAGATCAATAGTGGAATTAAAAATATTAATCACATTCTTCGAATCTCCTTGATTTAGATATCCCAAATCTAATGCTTTGGAAAGCAACTTGAGCCTCCATGATGTGGGAAGTTTGGGATGATAAATGCTTACAATATACTACAATAACTTCTCCCATGTTGTTCCTAATAATTCCACCCACTCCAATGATCTTAGGATTACCTTTTTGATGTCCAATTAAAGTTCAATTTGAATCAACCAATAAAGAGTGACCATCTCACATTATTCTTTGAATTGTATAAAAGTATATAAAATTATATATATAATAAATAAAATGCTTCTTTCATTTTATCTACACGTTATAACTTCAATACTTTGTGCAAGGACTCAATCAAGCTCGTTAACACTTATAATAGTTTGTTTAAAATGTTATAATGGTTTACCATTAATTAACACTTATAATAGTTTGTTTAAAATGTTATAATGGCTTGCCATACGATGTTATATAGAACCAATGCTCTTCACACTTGAAAACGATTTCTATGGTATGTTTCTTCTAATATTCCATAGTAAAATATTTAAATAAAATAGAAATATATAAACCCTTATAGAGAATGTATGAAAGATAATTAATATTTAGTTTAAATGTTCAAGTTAAGATGTTATTCATAGTAAAAGTATGTGATATAACAAAATTTTATAAAATGAAAGTGTACTAATGAAAATGGATCCGACAATAGTTGTCCTAGTTGTTAAATATGGTGGTTGTTTTTTAAGTAGTCTTGTGTTAAAACTCCTTGAGGGTGGTTTTTGATGTAATTTGTAAACGTTCTCATCAAAAAAAAAAAAAAAAAATGGATCCATATTGTATATACACAATGAAAGATGAATTTTATTTTAAAGATATATACATAAATAAAAGATGAATTTATTTTAAAGACATATACATAAATAAAAAAGAGTTTATTTTAAAGATATATAAATATTTAATAAAAATAATATTTTGATTTTATTTATTTAAAATAATAATAATAAAAAAAAACTCATATCAGACATAGATAACATGTAAAATATAAACCAGAACCATAGTATTAATTATTAACTAATAAAATGGTTAAATAATTAATTAAGAGATTATAATATATATTTTTTAGTTTATTTTTTAATTTAATTATTTTCCATTTTAAATAATAAACTAAAAATTAATCATAGGTAAATAAAAAAGAAGGCTAAGTTCTATACATTATGTGTTTTCAAAGGTATTTAGAAAAAACTAAATCAAAATTATTTAAATATTTTCAATTAATTATTATGACAAATCCAAAAAAATAGCATTATGCCATACTATTTTCATAGAGTTGTGGGATTTTAAATAAATAAGTGTTGTTTAAAAAAAAAAAAAACCTTATCATGTTCATAGGAATACTATTTTCAAAATACCACACTCTCTCTAAACATGTAGATAAATTTATTTGACCTTTATATTCATGTGTAGTTTACCTTTAAAATAACTAAATAGATATTGATAAAAAATATTTATCACATAAATTTGTATGAAAACATAAATATGATAATTATTTTTTATTATGTATTTAAAATAACAAGTTCTATTCATAAATTTCATGGTCACAATTTAACTCTATTAACATGGGTGGATCATTCTTGAAATGATGGCTAGGTGAAGGTGAATAACTGGCATTTTGAGGTTTTTGTCAAGTTGATTAGAAGAAACATTGGTATCTCATTGGATGATGCTTGCCATAACAGGAAGAAGCACTCCCTTTGTAAGGAAATAAGTCTTTTATTGGACATGGATGAGTACCTCCTAAGATAACAAAATTTATTCAGTGCCAAGGCAATTTCTCCTCCTTGGGATAAAATGATCAAAGTCATCATGGACTACTTGACTCTTGATCCATATAATAACATGATCCAAATATTTCATGCGATGGTCTTGAATCACTTGAGGCATAAAATTTGGATGAATAACCCCTTATTTCTTTTCTAGTCCATGAAGAAGTCCACGACTGATGTTTAGGATGGTAAAGGTTTGAACTCCATACATTAGGATCTAGCCTTGTTAATGTTTGATTAGTTTATTGGAGAGAAAGGCCTAGTAATGGAGAATGTTCTAAATTCCATTGAAGCTTAACCAATCTCGGTGTTTCACAAAGTAGAGTTGAGAGATTCGAGTGAGTTATGGGTAGTGAAGATATTTATTCATTTTCCATGGGCTTAGGTGATGATAAATTTTCCAAAAAATTACTTGTTTCATCCAAATAAGTTAGGGGGAAGGCTTGACCATCTAGTACATCGAGATTTGATTTTACAAAAAATTCTCTTAAGGAGACTCTGTTAGAATAAGTAGTTATTCTCTTAATTTCTACTAGGATAGACTTACTTGAGTTTCCACTCCTTCATGAGTCAGGTTAACTCTCATTTATAGTCTACATTAGATTTCATGAGTTGTTGTAATCCAACGACTCTCAATGATCAACTTTGTTATTTATACAAAGTTGATCCATGGAATAATCAATAATTTTACTCTTTCTTCATATTATATGTAATGCTTTGCATGTCTATTTTAGGAAATTCTAACATGGTACTAGAGTTGGATAGATTTTGCTAGCATTCTTCTTTGAAGGTGATGAGGCCTGAAAATGCCTCATTTTTACACTATGTTTGATTGCCATATTACTAAACATGACAAAGTTAATTGCCAAATAATTTATTAGAATATATATTTGTTAAGTGTTTGCATGATTTTATGTTAGGAACATTATATCTCTGTTTTTGACTATTTTCAGCATTTTATGATTGCTTTTGCTTGATTAAGTAGCAAATAAAAATATGCATTTTAATTAGCCAAATGTGGTATGCTGATATCCATTAACTTCACAATGGTTTCTGAATGTTTTTCTGCCCTTCAAATTGTTTGAAGTCCACATTGGAGCCAAATTATTAAGACTGTTATAAATTTGAAAATCTATAGAAAACAACCATATTAAAATCAGTAAGTTGTCACTTTATAGGAGCACCTTGAAGTTGTCAATAAAAACATGAGGAAATAGATGGAATAAGATTAGAATGACTATATAGTACATCTTACCTATTTAGAAGCATTTCCACAAGGTCTAAATAGGCAGCAATAGGGTATAACAGAGTAGGGGTAATTGTGCAGCACTGTTGCACTATTTTAACATGGTTACTTGGTGAATAAAGTGTATAAATTTGATAGCAAATTTATTTACTTATTCATGTTGATATACAAAAAAAAAATTCCATGTTCTAATTTGTTGAAATTACAATAAATGCCAACATTTTACAACTGTGCAACAGATCTAGAAAATGCAACAATTTACCGTGTAAATTCTAGCCAACTACCAATGAATGGCAGGGCATGGAACTTACCAACAAAGGAAGATAAAGATGATTGCAATAACCTCCTAGGAGTTGGATTAAGTGACCTACTTGAAAGAAACAACCAAAACAAGCATCCTGAAGATATTTTGAGATTAAGTTGCATCTACAACCAGTTATTTTGAAAATATTCAGAATAACAGGGTAAAGTACTGTAGTTTGACTTTCTACGATTTCCAAGTGGTTGAAAAGGCAACTTGAGGTTGAGGGAAGATAGGGAAAGTATCCTACAGTTGTCCCCACAATTCCTTTCCAACCAAAAGACATAGCCCACAAGAAATTCAACTAAATGCAACTTTCTTTACTATGAAATAGACCCAGAATAATTGTAGCATAATGTAGACACCAAAACAGCACCAATCCGATTATGTGACTGCAAACACTGATCGCTTTGACAAACACAGCCCCCAGGGCAGCCCTCAGAGGTCAAACAGTGGTATTAACCACTTTCATAGCAATTTTGTAAGGTCGGGAAGCAATTTGGCACATTTAGACACTTTGCTCACTATTCGTCTCACCTAGGGACGAATACTAACTGGGATTCGTCTCACCCAGGGACGAATTCTAAAATCGTCTCACCCGGGGATGAATTCCAAGTTTAACGGGCAAAAAGAAGAATGGCGCCAAGTGGCAGCCTAGGACAGTCAGTTGATGACTCCTGCCTCGCACGCGTGTGTGGGTGGACAGATAGGCCGTTAGAGGACTGTCACAAGGGCAATTATGAAAGCCCAAGTCATGGAGGACTCCCCTCCCTCATGGGAAGACTTGACTGCCACATGGCACCTATGACCAACACATGGCATTTGTGCTTCCCTCTCAAAAGAGACCCCATGGGTCTATAAAAGGTGGGACTTTTCTCACCCAAAAGGACGAGGAAAAAGGAGATTTCAAGCAACGAAGTGCTACCGAGTTGAACACCCACTTGCATCCCCTTTGATTCACCTTCTCACATCCACCAATCTCTTTTGCAAGGGAGGTTGTTGGGTGGCTTTTGGAAGCTTGAATCTGACCCAAATCCAACATATGGACACCTGAATCAACCAATTTGCAGACATCCCAATCCTAAGAGGTTTTGGGCCCATCCCTAGTGGATTGGCGCCAAGATCAAGTGCCAACGGTGGGAGGCCCACTTGGGCACCCCCGCACTTTCTAAGTTTTGTTTCAAAAGCATTCTAGATTATTGTTTCAGGTTGCATATCATGTTATTCTATTTGGTTAACTCATAGCTTCAATTTCATTACATTCTGATCAGATTTTATCATGCTTTGTGTCGCTTTGTTGTTTCACTAACTTGCAGGTGGCGATATCGAATTCCCGAGGATAGAGGCCAAATTGGGAGAATCCGACCATCTGGGTCGTCCCAAAATGGCCCCAATTACATAACCCCTCTGTTTGCGGGTGTTTTTCAGGTCCCGGGATTCGACATTGGAGCAGCATCAGGTCGGCTTTTCCAACACAGAAGAATTCGTCCCACCCAGGGACGAATAGCGGTCGAAATTCGTCCCGCCCGGGGACGAATTCCAGCTTGAAGGCAGATTGGCCGATTGTCTCGATGGCGATGGCCTTTGGTGATGTTTTCTATTTTTTGTCAGGTTTTTAGGTCATTTAGAGTCATTTTGCTCACTGTTTCAGACAAATGTTTGCATGCATCTTTTGGCGATTTTAGAGAACAAACACTTCTTATGTGCAGCAGGTGCTACTGACATCTTCGTTGTTTCTTTGTTCGCAGGAGGAGCAGCAGAGGTCAAAGACTCATCAACATCAGCGACGGCATCGTCTTGGCCCGCCCATTTCAAGTGTGGGCACGTGGAAAGAGGAACATTAAGTGATTGTAATCAAATTCTTTTAACGCTCCTAGCCCCTGAAAAGGGAGGAGACGTATTTGTAACAGAGATCAAGAAAGTTTTAATGAAAGGGCAGTGTTTTCTCCATTTGCTTGTGTCTCTTCCAATGCGTTTCTTTCATTTCATGCAATTTACATTTCTAGGACTTAAGCGTATTTGATTTTGAATGCATCGCAATTAGTGTTTCCTTTGCCCGGAATCTCATGCTTTCAGTGGCGATCACGGTGGGACCCTGTTCCCTAGTTTTTAAAATCACAAAAACTGATTAAATTTCTGTGTTTTGTGTTTGACAGGTACCTTTTTGGTTTCTGACTGTTATTCGTCCTTGACTGTGGCGATTGCTTTACTGAAATTCGTCTGACCCTGAGACGAATTCAAATTCATCTCTGGGAGGGACGAATTCTGTTCTGCAATTCGTCTCACCGAGGGACGAATTTCTGTCTGCAACTTTTCAGAGCAGAAATTCAGAAGCAACCGGTCCAGGAAGAGAAGAGGTAGGGATTTTCATAATCTCTGTTAAATTTTCTATTTTTGTTTCTGTTTCTTTAACTGTTTTCATTTTATCTCGCATTGCATAGGGAAAGTCATTTATGCTTGTTTCATTTTCGTTAAATAAAATGAATCCCACACACTTCACGAAACATCTTTAAACCAAGGAGCTGGTCGTAAGACCCCAGCCCTTGAGCAAGACCAACGGTGGGTTCATCACCACCTTGGCTTAGCTTTGCATCCATTTCCCGATTGTCAACTATTGTTAGGCGTAAATCCTGACGAAAGCTGACCGAGTGTCGCTGGGGTGATTCCCATGCGCGCGAGGATAAGTCTTCTATGGTAGGTGCCATTAACAGGACAATCCCCCTTTCGTACCACCTACGTACCACGTACCTTCTGCTCTCACGTACCTATAGTCTCCCTCTCATAAGGGCGGGTATATAGAGAGGTTGGTATATCGGCCTGGTTGGTATATTGAAGGGGCGACCATTTTGGGAGTTATATGAGCCGTCATAATGCATTTAAACGTTCTTCAAAACCTACAAAAACAAAACAAAACATCAAAATGCACTAAACCAATTTAGGGCACACCAATAATCCTTAAAAGAGATAATCACGGTTTGTGTATGCGTGTGTTTAATTTTGCTTAGTGTAGACAAAAAGAAAAATCATCATAAACAAGATAAAAATATGTTTAGATAGTAGAGAAGCACCGCAATGGTGTACACCCGTAGCCAAGCCCAATCAAGGGCAGAAGCTCCGGAAGGTACACAAGAAGCGAGCACAAGTCACCTTCACTTCAGTCTTGAGGACTTGGTCATACCGCCTTATCGGTCTGGCCTACAAAAGAATCCAATTCAGAATCCTCGGTGGGGTATGCCCATTCAAAGCAGCCCCTTTCGGGAAGATGCCCTACATGTATACCTTGATGTAAATAGAGAATCACCTTCTGAGGTTAGACATGAGTGGCCACAGTGCGATGGAGCGCTAGAGAGGCACACTATCCATTTGGAGGGACAACGTGGATATGGTATCCCTTCCTTACCTCCCATCAGAACAGAGAGACAAAATCCAGAGCATAGGGCTCCTTACACAGGGCGAGCTAACTCCGCCCGCCCCCTTCACACCTATGAGAGGGAGCACGAGGAAGATCATCGCATTCCTCAAAGACAACAACATACAACGCGGGAACCTTGCGCTTCTGCACCAGCTGGACATCATGATCACCCCTTGAGGCTAGAACCTCGAGTACAGGCCGCCTACCTCGACAGAGGGAAGCGACCCATTGAAATTTTAGATCATCAAAATCGAGGCAAACACATAGGAGGGGCATTCCAACCTCCTGAGAAAAATAGGGTAGACCAAATTGACCCAATAGTCGCCAGACAGGCCACCCGTCAAGCCCAAATCACGCGGCTTAAACAAAGTCATCAGGAGATAGAGTATCGACACCGCTTGGATAGAGAACGCATGCAACGCGAAGCGGATGAGTTACGCTATGAACTACCTGAGAGGGAGCCAACCCCTCACATCCAAAGAGCCGAACAATACGAGAGGCATAATCCGTTGGTGCAGGACAGGTCTCCACGACCTCGTCAAGCTTTGCCTCCGAGACCTTATAGACCCGAGAGGGAGGCCACTCCCCGAAACAATGATGGGTACCTTCAGCAAGGACTCGATCAAGGTCATAGGTCTCGCCCAGAGACTCCTCAAGAACTTTATGAGGAGTACGAACCAGAAATAGAATATGCTGAAACTCCCCATCAAGGCAGGAGGATTGCCATTCGGCCACCCCTCCATAGGCCTCCAGTCTTCCATAACGCACAACGGGAGCAAACAAGAGAAGAAGAAATCAAATCTTCCGATGCATACAAAGCGCTACTAGAGCGTTTAGAGTCTGTGGAGACAAAAGCTTCTGGGCATCAAAAACCCACATTACGTCAACTCCGCAGTCATCCGGTGCATCCCTCAGTACCCACACCTCTTTATCCCGAACATTTCAAGTTGCCTCAATTGACAATCTTTAAAGGTGAAGAGGACGCACAAGAACATGTAACAATATTTCTAAGCCAATGCTTCGGCATCCAAGATAATGACGCATTGTTGCTTAGGACATTCATAACCACATTCGCAGGCCCTACCTCGGATTGGTTCACACAATTACCCAAACACAACATAAGCAACCTAGATCAATTAGTAGATGCATTTCTTGAACGCTTTGCCTTCAACACAAGGAAGAAGGCATCACCGAGTGATCTGGCTAGCCTCGAGCAATTTGAGGAAGAAACAATGGCAGCATACGGGAATCGATGGAGAGCTTTGCTTTCTAAGTTACCCTACCGTCCCCCTATGTCTGATCTCACATAGATGTTCACAAAAAGTTGCTTGAAATCGATCTCTGGGCTATTGCAGCTACAACAATACGCCAGCTTAGAAGAAGCTTTGGCGCAAGCCAGAGTTATAGAAGAGATCAAAATAGGCGAAGGCGCAATCGCCAAGCCTAAAAAGAAAGAGTGGAATAAAACCACTAAAATCGGGACAACGCAACCACAACACGCTGCAGTCAACCAAGTTGCGATAAATGTTCCCGTGCCTGTGCAAGAAATGCAGCCCCAAAAGGCTAATTACCAGGCAGTGCCTCCTGGTTATGAAAGAGATAATAGAAAATAGGAGCAGAATTACCCGCGTCGCCCTAGGCGACATTTCACCCCATATGTGGAGTCTAGGGACTCCTTATTTGACCGCTTGTCAGCGGCAAATTTAGTCACTCTGCCAAAAATCCAAACTATAGACCCTAACGCTCCTAAGCCTAGGGGATACAGAGAGGAATTGTACTGTAGATTCCATAGGCGCAGAGGACATGATTTGAATGGATGCTAGAAATTCAAAGAATTAGTCCAGGATTTGATCGACAATAGAACATTGGCCGTGGACAACCCCATAGCGCCAAACAATCAACAAATGGGGGTATTCAAAGATCCTTTGCCTGCCCACGAAGAACAGGCAAAACCTCTCCATGTTAACGAGGTGCGATAGAATCTTCCCATGCAGGGATTTGTGGGAATGATTAGCATAGTGACAAGGAATAGAAGGTACCCAGCAGTTGCCCCCGAGGTAGCTACGAAGGAAGTTTCGACAACATCGCAGCCTCAACAACGCCCAACGCAGTTGCCTCCGCCTAGACCCGAAATCATGATATGGACCAAACTCACACAGAGTTTGCGGACCACATCGGCTAGGCTGTCCATTTACGAGCTTATTCAACAGTCAGCACCCCATAGGGAAGCTCTTATGGACATTTTAAAAGCCATCGAATTACAACCTCACGAAGCAAATTCTTTCAACAACTTCGTGGGACATGTGAAACAATGTACGGAGCCGGTCATCACATTCAGAGAAGATGAAGTCAAAACGATATCGAATGACATGGCAGATCCACCCCTGCACGTTATCGCATGGGTCAACGGGATCCCGTACAAGAGAGTGTTGGTAGATACTGGCTCGTCTAGTAATATCATTACCACTGCAGCCTTAAAACATTTGAAGCTGCCAGCCTCTCACATCACAGCCTCCACGTACACACTACGAGCTTTTAACGATGCAATATGCTCGACAGTCGGCACAGTTTTTCCGCTTGTCCAGGTAGGACAAAAGACAATACCTACATTGTGCCATGTGTTGGAAGGCGAGATGGCTTATAATATACTGCTAGGGCGGCCTTGGATCAGGGACATGAAGTGTGTCCCTTCGATCGCTCACCAATGCTTAAAGTATGCTTTTGAAGGAGAAATACATGTGGTCCCAATGGACTTAGAGCCCTTCAAGTATTGCAATGCGGTACAATTTATGCCTCAATCGACCCTCCCTTCAATGCATTTGGATTTCCAGTTAAATCCATCTAAACAGGGTCCGATACTGCAGGCACCACTGGTGACCAACAAGGCAAAATCCCAGCCAGGTGAAACTTCATCATCTGCTCCTTCATCATCAACGCCACCTATCGTGGCCAAACAGAAGGACAAGGGAAAACAGATCATGGAAGAGGCTAAGCCTCTAGAAGAGAAGTTGCCCATAATTTCAACGATATCAACAGAAGAAACACCTCGCACAACGGAAGTGGAGACTCCTAAAATGCCGAACATGGAATGGACTCAGGAAGGACTCCCATTTCCTCCCACCCAATCATCAACAATCACTGTTGAAATGGCCAGTACGGGCCTGGGGGAATATTTAGTGCAAAATGTTGTGGCGACGCCAGCATTGGAGTCAGTACAAGACATGGGAAGACCTCGCCTTCCCATAGGGACAGTTGTCCCTCTAGGCTACCCTCCAAACCAGACGAATTTCATGTATGGGGGCCTTGATCACGGTCTTGAACCATGCCAACAAAAGGAAGCAGACGAAGAACCTTTTGTTGAAAACATCAACTATCTGTCAAACCCAGATTTTGCCCTAAAATATCTCGACCAATGCAATTGGCATGGATACGGGCTAGGCAGATATGAGCAAGGGATGCGGGTCCTTTGCCAACCAAGATATCAGATGCCATATGACAAGTCAGGAGTAGGGTTCAATCACCCCCTGCCCTTAGACATCTTGGTTGAAAATATGCAAGGCCTAGAAATAGGCAACAAGGGGGGATTGGCACAAGATCCGTATGCCAATCCAAATAAAGAATACACATTGGGAGACTACCTCCCATGGTCAACAAACACCCCTGGAAACAGTAGTAATCCCTCTCCTTTGCTAGAGAGAGGCGAAATTTCAGAGATTAATCCTCAAAGAGAACATCAACGGTTGCCGGACATCTTTCTGAAATTGTTCCCCTTAGAGGTTCCAGATGAAACAATACAGTGTCAAGAGAGTCAGGTCCCTCCACCAAGAGTGGAACAACCACAATGGGACCAGATTAACTTACTGGAACAAGGAGAGCCCTCAACGTCGCAAGCAACAGTTGCTGAAGAAGATGAACATTTTTGGGTCCCCGAAAGTGATTCAGAAGATGAGACTGAGATGGACTACCTCAGACATGCGCGACGGCATCACCGCCCTTTAACTCATGAAGATCTAATGGGACAGATGGGCATACTGCTAGGGCATGAATGGTGGGTAGACCCTGCAAGGTGGGACCAAGTATTGGACCCATGGCTCCAAATTCAAGATGAGCATCGTCCACCTCGAGATCCCATCATGACATCAGTGTCGAGAAAAGACCCTGCCATCCTTTTCACAAATAGGGATGAATTCGCACCTAGGGAAGATCCATTCGTGCCCGTTCTCGTAGAGCCAGATCCAGAGTATAGGGAGCATCTAAAAGAATCGAGTTATCACACCCGCGGTTCTGGAGACCAAATTCATTCCATCCACATGATCTCCATTGATTTGACCGCACCCATCCGCAATCCGGCCGATCCATCACAATCATTGCACCTAGACATAGATGCCATCGACTGGGATCGCGTCAATTCACCTTTATCGCCATCAGAGTACTGGCCTTTCGATGAAATGCTTCATTCCACCCCAAGGACAACTCAGGATATTTTTCAAGCTGAAGAGGGACCCGAGGTTCCAAACGCAGATCTAAACTCAGCTAATGATATCCATTTGATCCCAACTCCACATCAGTTGGAGGACGGATCCCACATGTCAGTCGAGGAAACGACTGACGTAGACATCGGCTTAGACCCAACGAGTCCACAGATTATCAAGTTGGGGGTAAGTCTTTCCCCCGAAGAGCAAGCCGAATACATCGCCCTTCTCAAAGCGAAGAAGGAGGTTTTTGCATGGTCATACAGAGACATGCCGGGACTAGACCCACGACTAGTCACGCATAATTTAACGCTTGATCCGACAATCAAGCCCGTAAAGAAAAAAAATTAAAAAATATGCACCCAACAGTGGCCTTGATGGTCAAAGACGAATTACAAAAGCTGTTGGATGCACAGTTTGTCATCTGCATGGATTATCCTCCATGGCTGTCCAACATGGTTCCCGTAAAGAAGCCCGACGGGAGGATTCGCATATGCACCGATTTTTGAGATCTAAACAAAGCGAGTCCTAAGGATGATTTCCCCTTGCCAAGCATCGACGCGTTGGTAGACGCTACAACAGGTCATGAAATGCTCTCCCTAATGGATGGTTTCTCAGGATACAATCAAATTCGTATCAATCCTGAGGATCAACTTAAAACGGCGTTCACAACGCCTTGGGGGACATTTTGCTATAAGGTCATGCCTTTTGGCCTTAAAAATGCTGGTGCTACCTACCAACGTGCCATGACGTACATCTTCCATGACTACATGCACAAAACTTTGGAAGATTACATGGATGATTTGTTAGCAAAGTCTCTTTTGCGCTCAGATCATCTCGGTGACTTGAGCAAGATTCTCGATCGCCTCATAGAACATAAGGTCAGACTGAATCCCAAGAAGTGCATATTTGGCGTCACATCTGGAAAACTCTTGGGTTTTATAGTCTCAAAACAAGGCATCGAAGTGGACCCAAAGAAAGTCAAGGCAATCCTTGAAATGGCTCCCCCAACTACCATCAAGCAGCTCATAAGTCTGCAAGGAAAGGTCACGTCGATTAAACGCTTCATAGCGCAATTATCTGACAAATGTCGACCCATGAACAAATTATTGCACAAGGGGGTCACATTTCATTGGGATGACGAGTGCCAGTCAGCCTTTGACGAAATAAAACAATACTTGGCTTCGCCGCCAGTATTGGCACCACCTAGACCAGGAGTGCCATTCTACTTATACATCTCAGCTACTGAGGTGGCACTGGGAGCCATGCTAGCCCAGAAGAATGAACTTCACAAAGAACAGGCTACTTACTATCTTAGCCGCACCCTGGTCAGTTACGAACTTAACTATGCATACGTTGAGAAACTATGCTTGGCAGTGGTGTTTGCTACCAAGAAGCTACGCCACTACATGCTGAGAAACACTATGTATGTTGTGTCTAAGGAGAATCCATTGCGATACATGATGAGTCGTACTTATCATAGTAGTCGCACGACGAAATGGATCATGTTGTTGATGGAATTTGACATTGAGTTTATTGGGCAAAAATCTATCAAAGGACAAGTCATAGCCGATCAACTAGCAGAGGCTCCTCTTGAAGACGATCAGCCTCTGGTCATAGAACTACCCGATGATGGGGTCTTCCATGTCTCAGAATCGCTGATTTTGATGAGCCTGAGTCATAGGCCGACATAACCCTATTCTTTGATGGTTCTAAGTGTGAGCAAGGTGGTGGTGCAGGAATTGTATTATTCACACCGTAGGGTTCTCCAATGCCCCTGTCATTTAAATTAAACTTCCAGTGCACCAACAATAATGCAGAATATGAAGCCTTGCTCCTAGGTCTTCAGACAACAATCGCCATGAACATCAAACGATTGAATATCTTTGGTGATTCGTTGTTAATAGTCAATCAAGTCAAAGGGGTATACCAATGCAAATGCCTAGTTCTGAAGGCCTATAAAGCCCTCGTGGACAAATTCCTGGCAAAACTTGAATGGTACGACATCGAGGCACTCCCTCGATCATCGAATCATTTTGCGGACACAATGGCCTCCTTGGGGTCATTAATCCCGCAAGACCTTTCCGGTGACATGACAACCATTCAAGTCAAAACCTTATCGCAATCCGCGATGGAGCGTGCAAGCTCAGACTTGACACCAGGAATCCACATGATCCATATCGAACCATCCTCGGATAAGTTCTTTCGAATCCGAGACCGTCTGAAACATGCCAACTGGGGGTCCTTGTTTTCCCCCACTCCCATTAATAGCAACACAACGCTATTCTTACAAGTTCTATCCCATTCAGCATTTGTTAGGGAAGAACTTCAAAAGGGATTGGCTATTCATACTGTCGAGGTTTTCGATCAACAGGACTGGTATTTACCCATCAGAGATTACCTCAAGTTAGGTAATCTACCCTTTGGATTGATGCACGTCACAAAATGAACATTCAAGCAGAAAGCGGCTAAGTATGTCTTAATAGGAGACATTTTGTAACGTCGTAGCTATGACGGGATTCTTCTTCGTTGCTTGGACAAGCAAGAGTCCACTTGGGCGATCACCCAAGCACACGATAGTACATGTGGTGGCCACTTTAGTGGTATGGCCATTGCAAAGCGCATTCTCTGCATGGGCTATTATTGGCCATCTTTAGAGTGATATTGTTGCGAATATGTCAAGAAGTGCGTGAAATGTCAACATCATGCCAATTTGATGCACGTACCTTCCCAGGCCCTACAGACAGTCCAGTCTGCTTGGCCATTTTTGTAGTGGGGCTTCGATCTAATCGAAAAGATCTCCCCTGCATCATCAGGCCATCACACGTTTATCATAACGGCCACAAAGTATTTTACTAAATGGGTGGAAGCAATTCCGTTAACCTCAACGAAAGGACCCCGCATTGTGGAGTTCATCTTGCATAACATCATATGTCATTTTGGTATTCCATCCAAAATAATATCGGATAATGGGCCATCATTCAAGAACAAAGACGTGCGTGCTTTGACCACAAAGTACAAAATTTAGCACAACTTTTCAACGCCCTATTATCCGCAAGCAAATGGGCAAGTAGAGGCGTCAAACAAAATACTAGTGGCCATCCTTAAAAAGACGGTCATAGACAGTCACAAGGATTGGCACATACAAATCCCACTTGCCCTTTGGGCTTATCGCACTAGCATTCGGACGCCAACTGGGGCAACTCCGTTTTCGCTCGTGTATGGCTCAGAGGCAGTAATGCCTCTCGAGTTGGAAATTCCTTCCCTGCGCATATCAATGCAGGAGTTCATCGATGATGACACTGCGTGGCAGGCCCGGTTAGACCAACTTACGTTGCTTGATGAACGACGCATGAATGCTCTTGAGCACTTACGTATCTATCAAGAGCGGATTAAGAAAGCTTACAACATGAAAGTTCACCTAAGGGACTTTCGGGTTGGTGATTTGGTTTTGAAGGAAAACCAACAGAACTCTAATTTGCCATCCCACTTGAGGGACAAGTTCACGGCAAATTGGTTAGGTCCTTATGTCATTGATAGCAAAATAGGACCCGGGACGTATCGGCTAGCTTCTCTTGATGGTATCAAGGAAACAGAACCCTTGAATATCAGTCATTTGTGACCATTTTATATCTAAGAGAGCCATATCCCAAAAATGCTCCAAGGATCCTTGAAATCACTTGGTCAAAACCCAAAATATCCAAGGATTATCGCAATCCTTGGTCAAACCCAAAAAGCTCCAAGGATTATCGCAATCACTTGGTCACCCCAAAAAGCTCCAAGGATTATCGCAATCACTTGGTCAAAACCCAAAAAGCTCCAAGGATTATCGCAATCACTTGGTCACCCCAAAAGCTCCAAGGATTATCGCAATCACTTGGTCAAAACCCAAAAAGCTCCAAGGATTATCGTAATCACTTGGTCACCCCAAAAGCTCCAAGGATTATCGCAATCACTTGGTCGAAACCCAAAAAGCTCCAAGGATTATCGCAATCACTTGGTCACCCCAAAAAGCTCCAAGGATTATCGCAATCACTTGGTCAAAACCAAAAAGCTCCAAGGATTATCGCAATCACTTGGTCACCCCAAAAGCTCCAAGGATTATCGCAATCACTTGGTCAAAACCCAAAAAGCTCCAAGGATTATCGCAATCACTTGGTCACCCCAAAAGCTCCAAGGATTATCGCAATCACTTGGTCAAAACCCAAAAAGCTCCAAGGATTATCGCAATCACTTGGTCACCCCAAAAGCTCCAAGGATTATCGCAATCACTTGGTCGAAACCCAAAAAGCTCCAAGGATATCCAACAGCCCCAAACCCAAATACAAACGTCAAACCCAAAACCCAAAACAATCGTCACCAAACCAAAAAAACGGCAAACCCAAAACTCCAAAACCAAACGGTCACCCCAAACTCCAAAAAATCACTGTCATCCAAAAAGCTCCAAGGATTATCGCAATCACTTGGTCACCCCAAAAGATCCAAGGATTATCACAATCACTTGGTCAAAAATAAAAAATAATCAAAAACAACAAGAATTTGCATCTCATTTCTAGGCAGACTCAAATTCATCAATCGAGAGCTCTTCTCGAACCTCATATTCATATTCACAAAAATCAATCCATCAAAAATACAAAAATATGTAGCTGCATTAAGCATTGCATCCATACATTGCATATTTGTGGTCGAACAGGTCAAAGGCACCATAGGCTGTAATTGCTCTGCTAGTCCATCTTATTCCACACTGTTCCATTGTACAAAAACAACAAAAACACCACGCATTGCTTTTACCACACTAGAGTCAGTGGTCTTTTGCACCTTCCGTGATTCAGTCATCATTTTTCTCTTTAGCCATGTAATGTATCAAGTCAGACATGATTTTACGAAGGTAGAGTCATACTTGAAATAAACCTTGTTACGTAACATCCCAACACATATCAAGACACATAAAACAATTCCCAAGTTGTGTGAATGAAAGATGAAACCTGCAAAGTAATCCAGGTCACCACAAGCGAAACGGTTATCTTGCTCATCCCCCTGTGCGAATGACCCCAAGAATGCTGAGAGTTGGCAAAAGGACAAGCATCCTCCCTACCCAATTCCCTAAGAATCCCTAAAGTTCTCAATAATTGCAAAACATCAAAAAATTTGCAAAATGTCAAAACTCCAAAATTTGACATCCTACAGTGCACACATCAAAAGGCACAAGCAATAGTGATTTTCGTCACTCCATATCCCCAATCCCTTGCTCGAAAGAAGAAAACAAATCAAAATAAACAGTGATCTTATCACTACAAACGAGCAAGTATCCCATACAATTGAAGAAAAGAAGGGAGTTGAACTTGAATCCCTGGAACTCTCAGCATTATATAGGTCATAAGGCAAGCTTCAGTATCGATTTGGTTGATAGCCTATCGATAACTGATAGTAAACCTCCCGCATGACAATATATCTATCACATTAACTTGTGTACAGATCAATGTTTGCATGTGGATGAGCTAGCTTATGGCATCCTGGATAACATCGCAGATTAATCTAAATAAATAAAACAAAGGAGTTAGTGGAGCTAATTAGGTGATCCTCGATACGAGTTCGGTTGAAAGCCCATCTGGCACTGGCGGTATCCCGATAAATACCACATAAATGAACTCAATTGCACACACAGGGATGTGAAATAGCTTGGTCAAAAACAAGTCCGATTCATACCTTGTTCAAAAGTCTTGTAAGACAAAGTACAGTCGTGGCTAGTGAGTTAAAACCGCCTGAGTCTCAGAAAACCTTAGATACATTTCTAAACAAACTGCGCTACTTCTCATCCTTGCAATACCATCCGAAAATACAAAAAGAGAAAACCACATGTATACATACACGAGCCATACATCATAGCAATCGCCTAAAAACGAATTAAAGAGCATCTTAAACAGCCTATGGTGCCGTAACCAATCACCACAAATATAATTCATCCATTTCACTTTGCATATCAAAAGGAAATAAAAAACATTTGCATTCATCATAAAATAAGCATTCATAAAAGTAAATAAACATGCATACATCCATAGTCATTAGCCATCAGGCATAACAAAAATCAAATCATCACACGTAAAAAACCATAATAAAATCGGTATATATATATATATATCGTCAAAAAAAAATGCCCGTAGGCTACAAAACTGGTCCTCAGACCCCGCAATAATATCCAAAAACCCAACATAAGGCGTCGACCACCATGATCACGCAAGATCGGTGCGACGGGAACTACCCCCCGTGGTATGGGTCCTATGGGACCCTACAGGGCGGCTACTACCTAGCCCCCGCATCATGCCTACTACCGCCTCCCTCATCTAATCATCGACGACGAGATGATGCTGACTGCTCAGTCGCACTATCCCTCGTCCATCGTGAAGATCCACTGATCGAGGGCTCAGGTAGCCGCCCACCAAGGCGGATGACCTCCCTCTCCAAGTCTATCCGATGCCTACACCACTCTGCATCTCGCCGATGATAGTATGACACTGCATCGTCACGCTATGCCAAAACCCTATCCCGCTCTTCCAGTTGAGCCCACAGGAGATCCCTCTCCTGCAGCACGTCCCCCAGCTCCCACCTCACAACCCCCAACTCCAGATCCCATATCTATAGCAGCTCTGTTAGTCACACATTTTCAGCACGTATCTCAGACTCCACCTCCTCTGTGTCTGCCTGACGAATAGGACCCTCTGGAATAGTAGCCTGCTCTGGCTCCCACTGCTCCTCCACGTCCTGCATGTTCGACTGATCCGGAGCGCCCAAGTCTACATCCTCATCCCCCACATCCAACATGTCCGCATCATCCAACGGACCTCCCCAATCATCCCCTGCTACCTCAGCACCCCCCACTACCGCCTCCACGCCTCCCAGTGGCCCCTCTCCTCTCCATCACCGTAGTACCCACCACGAGTCATACTCAGTGGTAGTCCCGACGTCATCTACATCCGGGATGTCAATAACCGCATCTGACTCCTTGCCCAATGGTGCGGTGATCGGTGGATCTAAATCCCTCTCATCTCCCCATCGCCGATAGACCACGGGCTCACCAGGAAACCCTTGGCGCACCCAAAACTATCATGTAACCCGGTTGTATGAGAAGAACTCATGCTCCGTCCCGTGCCTCCCAGTCAACCACCGCTCCCTATGTACCTGACGGAGCCACTCTCCAGCCTCTCGCCAGGATGGACAGTCCTGATAAGGGCACCAAAACACCTCCCCTGGAGTGAGTCGATAAAGGCATCGGTATAGTGCTCTACAGCACCTGCCCATCGCCGACTCTGCCCCTGCTCCATATACCGCCGCCACAAAACTGCATAGCCTATCTTCGTGTCATCCATCATTGCCCGAGTCATCCACGGTAACCCGGTCGGCCTATCCACTACTATGTGCTGCCAACCCTAGCACTGCAAAAGATAACTGCAACTGACGCCCTTCCGCTACCGACAGCGGACCGCATACAGCTCCCCATAGAGCTGTGCCAACAATGTTTGTCCCCATCTCAAAATCAGTGGTGCCTCTATCGGGCACTCTACCAACTGCCATACCAAATCCAGTAGGTTCCACGGGAACCTCATGCCTGACGAATAAGGAAGAAGCATGTTAGAAATAAGGCCCATCAAGAATGCATGCCTCACTCCTAACACCCCCCTCTCCTGCCACCAACCAACCAAAATCCCGCCAGCCTGGCAGTCCACCTCAGCTGTCTCCACTGGGTTCGTTACACCCAGCCGCTCCCCATGCCCAAAGCATCTCGTAAGTACAATAGTCCGCTGATAACGTGGCGATGACCTAATGGGCAGTCCATCTATCAGAATCCGAAGCAACCGATAGACATCCTCCAAAGTCACAGTCATCTCCCCTGTTGGAAGATGGAACGTGTTGGTCCGCGGATCCCAAATTTTGATCAGGGCCGTCAGATAGGCCTGATCCGGGACCATAGGCTCCAGTAGAGACACCTGCTTGAGCCCAAGGGCATCAATCCATTCCCAATCACCATCAGACAGTGCACCCTGTGCCTCAGTAAAGGCGGTAGGCACACGGTACCGGCTCCTAACCTGCAAAAGAAAACAATTCAAAAAAAAAAAAAAACAACAAGTGCAAATTTAAACAAAAATAAGCTCTAGAAGCACTTACAGGTTTCGCTTCGGCTCCACCGCTCGAACCAGTTTGTGCACTCATGATGGCAGAGAGAATTCCAGCAGCGCTTCACTTCGCAGAATTACCTCCTCCTCCTAGAGCTCCAAAATCGCAAGAAAAAAAATGACACAAATGAGCCCAAATGCAAGTTTTGGCCCTTAAATAGGCATTTTTAGCTAGAATTAATCCTTGACTGGGATGAGAGCTCAGGTTAGTGCTCATCCCACCCAGGGAAGAATTCTACAGCTGGAATTCATCCCACCTAGGGACGAATTCAGGCTAGAATTTCAAAAACATCAAAAAAATGATAAAAAAATGCACTAAAAATAGACAATAAATTTGCCCGACAGGAGTGTTACTGAACCTGAAATCCAGGGCATACGAAATAGACATTGGAGTCACAAATTATCACTATCCTACTCCCTAAGAAGGCTACCATAGCTAGACCGCTCCACGGGAAGACGGACTTCCGATAATTTAATCCCCAAATGGTATCAAAAAAAAAAAAACAACAACAAAAACAACAAATAAGCGCAACACAAAAACACAGCAATAAGCATTGCCAGACATAAGTGCTCTTGCACTTAACCTCTAGGAAAATAAATTCAATGTCGGGGTTCAAATCCTCATTCTCCTACTTCCCCAAGAAGGCTACCATAGCCGGACCACTCCACGGGAAGATGGATTTTCGATAATTTCACCCCATTACGACATCACCAAAAGGGTTAACACCCACCAAAAATAGGTCCAGATGTTGGAAAAATTGCACATGCTAAACGGTACACACTCTAAAGGCACCCTTGCACAAGTCATCTTGGGTCAAGCAACTCGTCGCTTTTCTCATGAAGGTCATTCCCTCATCGATTCGTCGCTTGAGGGGGTAGTCACACTTAGTCACCAATCAACAATCACACACCCAATTAAGGAAAACGACATGCATTCAAAGAATCATTGACAAAGACAATTACGCTCCTGCTTGGGGCAATAAACAAGCAACAATCAAATCGATCAAACGCGATCAAACACTTGGCATTTCGTGAATCATGAACACAAGGTTCCCCTATGGATAAAAGGTTGCGCCCTTCGCCTATTCATGACTGATCAATGTCTAAGCTCAAGTCACACCTCACCAAAATAGGTTAACACTTGAAATCAAACTCCTTAGCTCGTCAGAAGCAAGGATTCAAGAATGCATGCCCTCTCCATGCTTGGGGAATCAAAATTTGGTTAGGTTACCAAGAAACCCTAATCATTAGTGCTTTGGTTATCTATTTTTTCTCGACGCTGCGCCATGCACAGCGCATCCCAAAAAAGGGCATCTGTAGACACCAAAACAGCACCAATCCGATTATGTGACTGCAAACACTGATCGCGTTGACAAACACAACCCCCAGGGCAGCCCTCAGAGGTCAAACAGTGGTCTTAACCACTTTCATAGCAATTTTGTAAGGTCAGGAAGCAATTTGGCACATTTAGACACTTTGCTCACTATTCGTCTCACCCAGGGACGAATACTAACTGGGATTCGTCTCACCCAGGGACGAATTCTGAAATCGTCTCACCCAGGGACGAATTCCAAGCTTAACGGCCAAAAAGAAGAATGGCACCAAGTGGCAGCCCAGGATAGTCAGTTGATGACTCCTGCCTCGCACGCGTGTGTGGGTGGACAGATAGGCCGTTAGAGGACTGTCACAGGGGCAATTATGAAAGCCCAAGTCATGGAGGACTCCCCTCCCTCATGGGAAGACTTGACTGCCACATGGCACCTATGACCAACACATGGAATTTGTGCTTCCCTCTCAAAAGAGACCCCATGGGTCTATAAAATGTTGGACTTTTCTCACCCAAAAGGACAGGAAAAGAGGAGATTTCAAGCAATGAAGTGCTGCCGAGTTGAACACCCACTTGCATCCCCTTTGATTCACCTTCTCACATCCACCAATCTCTTTTGCAAGGGAGGTTGTTGGGTGGCTTTTGGAATCTTGAATCTGACCCAAATCCAACATATGGACACCCGAATCAACCAATTTGTAGACATCCCAATCCTAAGAGGTTTTGGGCCCATCCCTAGTGGATTGGCGCCAAGATCAAGTGCCAACAGTGGGAGGCCCACTTGGGCACCCCCGCACTTTTTAAGTTTTGTTTCAAAAGAATTCTAGATTATTATTTCAGGTTGCATATCATGTTATTCCATTTGGTTAACTCATAGCTTCAATTTCATTACATTCTGATCAGATTTTATCATGCTTTGTGTCGCTTTGTTGTTTCACTAACTTGCAGGTGGTGATATCGAATTCCCGAGGATAGAGGCCAAATTGGGAGAATCCGACCATCTGGGTCGTCCCAAAATGGCCCCAATTACATAACCCCCCTATTTGTAGGTGTTTTTCAGGTCCCGAGATTCGACATTGGAGCAGCATCAGGTCGGCTTTTCCAACATAGTAGAATTCGTCTCACCCAGGGACGAATAGCAGTCAGAAGCAGAATTCGTCCCACCCAGGGATGAATAGCAGTCAAAATTCATCCTGCCCAGGGACGAATTCCAGTTGAAGGTAGATTGGCCGACTGTCTCGATGGCAGTGGCCTTCTGGTGATGTTTTCTATTTTCTGTCAGGTTTTCAGGTCATTTAGAGTCATTTTGCTCACTGTTTCAGACAAATGTTTGCATGCATCTTTTGGCGATTTTAGAGAACAAACACTTCTTATTTGCAGCAGGTGCTACTGACATCTTCGTTGTTTCTTTGTTCGTAGGAGGAGTAGCAGAGGTAAAAGACTCATCAACATCAGCGGCGACATCGTCTTGGCCCGCCCATTTCAAGTGTGGGCACACGAAAAGAGGAACATTAAGTGATTGTAATCAAATTCTTTTAACGCTCCTAGCCCCTGAAAAGGGAGGAGACGTCTTTGTAACAGAGATCAAGAAAGTTTTAATGAAAGGGCTGTGTTTTCTCCATTTTATTGTATCTCCTTCCAATGCGTCTCTTTCATTTCATGCAATTTACATTTCTAGGACTTAAGCGTATTTGGTTTTGAATGCATCGCAATTCGTGTTTCCTTCGCCCGGAATCTCGTGCTTTCACATAATAGGCAAATAAGTTACAAGATATAAATGGCATATTTTGAAATGAAGAAATGTGTGAAAGATATTTTTAACACTCCTCCCATGTACTCCTACCACTTAATATGCTTTCTAAAGGCCAATGACTATTGCTGCAACATAAATTGTCTAAAATTACACTTATTTTAGATCTAGAATTATTGGCAAATCACTGTAAAATAGAAAATAGGTTGATTTGAGCATGAGATATATTATAATATTTTATTGTAAATAACACATATCCCTTCTTAGTTGAGGAAATTAGTAATTAAAATAGAGGATATTAGTTAGTAGCAGCAAATGGGACAATACAACAATTTTCTCTAATAGTTTCAACATGTTTTTTTTTATTTTTTTTATTTTTATTTGTGGAAAACATCCCAAAAGAGATGCCACTTTCAGGTAAGACCCAAGGAGACAGGGGTATCCATTCCACCAAAAATTCCCAGGACTTGGACCTGGCCTACCACCTTTGACATACTCAAGGAGCAAACAAACACACAAAAACAAATTAAAAGTTTCAACATGTTTTGACAACAATAAAAGTGTAGTTCTTTTGTCAAATTTTGTTTTGATTTTTAATTAGTTAAGGAGTGTTTTCACCTCCTTCTAGATTAGGATTTATGGGCCCACTTTCAGATCTAGAAGGAGAATTTTTATGAAAGGTTTTAATCTGTAATTTTGCTGTAGAAAAATTAACAAAATGCTTGTCAGATTTAATTTTCTTGTTTTAAGTTTGTATGATGTTATTTATGTTTTCTATTATGTTTGTGTATAGAATTTGTGTGTGTTTCAACTAAAAAATTATATTAAAATATTTATTCCCCTTGTTTCTTTGCTTTCCATGTTCTATTGTTTTTATGTTTTCAGCAACTTTCAATTTACAACAGATTTCATTTTGTTGTCAATTCCTGTAACACAAGCTTGATGACCTTTTGTGGCAGGACATTGATAGGTGTTTTTAGTATAAGTTTTATTTCCAAGCATCATTTCAATTCTGCAAAAGTAAACTAAGTTTCAATTCTGAAAGTGTAATTCAGGATTTCAATTCAGTTTCATTTTAATTATGTTTTTTTTTTTAAGCAAAAAACCTCTTGTGGGGCTGCCTTAGTCTGAGAGACCACGAACAAGGGGTTATAACTATCAAAGTCACTCGGGGGTCGCACCCGACCCTACCCATACCAACATTATCAATTGGATTTTGGACACCCAATTCAGCTTTTTGGTAGGGTGGAGATTTGAACCTGGGACCTCCCTTAGAGAATTGCCCTCTCCTCTCCAACTCACCTACAACACCTGGGTTTCATTTTAATTATGTTATTTCAATTTTGCAAAAGTAAATTAGATTTCAAATCAGCAATTTTAAATTCCTACACTAGTATTTATCTTTCAATTTCTATAAATTAGAATTAGTTTTTATTTCTTGCAAGTTTCTATTCTACATATTAGGTTTAGTGTGACACCAAAATACTAAACCAAATTTGTCTCACCCAATAAATGCTTAAAATATGAATGCCTAAATTGTACTTTGCCCTAACCTTCTATCATAGATAGCCTTGGACACCACCTCGGATTGATAAATCATTGAGATTAAATGATGAGATTAATGACACTCATCAGAAGGTTATAGGAGCTAGTTCTTTATATATTTTGTTGGCTTCTTTTTTTTGAATTTAAGTCTTCAATAAGATTTTATATACAGTTTTTTTTGCTATATTTTTTAGATATATGTATGTGGGTTATTCTGAATAATATTTTTCTCCTTCTCACGTTAAAAGGGAAAAGGAAGATTCATTGCCTTTTAGTGTAAATTATTTTTATTCAAAAAAATTGCGCATAGTTTTTTTCATATCTGTTATTTTTCAAAAAAAGGGGCTCTTTGAATAGTTCATATATATTAATTTTTTTTTCCTTAATAAAAAAGAACACCTTTTTTCAAGCAAATATTTTTTTAATGATTATTATTAAAAAAATTATTATCCTAAAAGCTTGATCGATAGGAATTCTATTTCCTATCTTTAGTGTAGTATTTTTTGCAGAAAAAAAAAATTGTTGCGCTGCCTTTTTCATTGCTCTTGGAGAAGCCCTTTTTTAAAATTTCATTTGCTCTAAAGCTTCGTCAACTTCAGTTGCATGATAATAATTTTCTAATATTTCATTTCATGCACTCATTTTTTGGTGTCACTTTAATGCATCAGTTAAACATGTAGGAGCCCAATTAAGCTAGAATATCTTCAATACCGTCGATCTCTTCTCTTCTTGGTTGGTGGATTCTAACAACTCTCACTTAGCTCCTATAAATTTTGTTTTGCCTCTCTTCGTTTGGCATTCCATTCCATTTATTTTATGTTCATAAGATTATTTTTTTCTCTGACAAGTTCTCTGTGTAGAAAGTTATTTTGGATTTTCTCCTCAAGAGAAGTGTCATGGTGCTAGATAGAGGCATCTACCATTTTTTTATATATTTCATTTTGATTAAATTTTGATCAAATTATTACAATATTAAGCCCTTTTTATGGTTTTACGCCTCTCCTATTTTATGTTTGATCTACAGGTTTCAAATGGATTCCATAACCAAGGCGCTAAGTCTTCTGTCTTCTCTATGAGGTGATAGGGTCTGCAAAACCTTTCAAAGAATGAAATACTTCATCGGAGTGTGAATCTAGGACTTCGATGTGATAGCTCTTCTATTTTTTTGAGAGGCATAGGGTTTGCAAATGACAATCTTCTTCCTTTGGCACCAAGAATGTTCTTTTAGAAAAAGTGAACGACAACCTTCTTAGATTGGGGCAAACATTCAATTCATGTATTTTGTTTAAATCCCGAACGCATGTGCCTTGTATTGGTTAATTTGTGTTGGTTTTTTTTGTTCCTTCATTTTCGAATGTAAAACCTTACAAAATATCTCCTTACCTTTCTATTTTTCATTATTCATTCTGACTCATTTCTTCACTAAAGCCTTTTACTTTCAAAAGGCTATCCTATTAAAAAGTTAAGGAGTCATTTGTAACCTAATAATACAAAGGTATTTTTCAAGGGGGATTAAGGGTACACAATATTGCACCTTATTTTTTTTGCCTTTTGAGGGGGGTTTTTCCTTTTTTTTTGGTGTCTATCTTCTTTAAGCTCTCTTGTATTTCATTTTATAGTGGTTTTTATATCTAAAAGGTGTATATTTTTTTATCTCATTAAACCAATATATGTTTAAATAAGGTACTCAATATTTTATACAAACCCTCATAATAGGTTTATGCATAAGGGGTTGGACTCAAAATGTACTTTTAAAAAAAATGGTGAATCCTTATCAAAATCAAGGTGAATCATAGAGAATCCTAATAAAATCAAATCGAGCATCTTCATACCAAACATTGGGGTATTTGAATCCCTAAAATGTAATGTCATATTTGGGGACACTTTTGACCTATTAAATTATATTATAACTTCATAAAAATACCACCATTATATCATGCTTAAAATGAGCTTTCCAACGAGTACAAATAGCCTATGTTTGGATATATATTGTAGCAAATTGACCCTAAGAAAAAATTGATCCTAAAAATTTTAGGTGAATGGGTCGACATCGAAGGTCCTCATATTCACCAATTTCCAATTTGAAAATCCTAATATTTGCCCAGTTGGCGAATATTCACCACTATGCATAACCCTGCCTCATAAATATCAAAACAAATAATTTTCTATATAACATCTTATAAATTTTTAAGTGGCATCTATTGGTGTATAAAATATATCTTCATCAATTTTTCTACCTCTTCTTGCTTGTTACTTTCTCCTTCTTATTTTTTTTTCAATTTATAGGAATATTTTTACCTAAATCATTTAAAATTTATCACCTATGTTCCTAGTGTTGTACTTATCAATAACTTATAGTTTCCCTCTCGTAAGGGTGGGTTATTAAGAATTTGATATTAAGTTCTGGATGATATAAAAAATATCCTATATTCCAAGTATAAATTCTCCTCTTTACTTATAATTTTCCTATCATAAGGGCGAGTTATTGAGAAGAAAATATATATAGGTCTGGCTTAACGATTGTTTTATTGCCCTTATTAAATTATCATACATCCTCATTTACTTATAGTTTCCCTCTCGTTAGGGCGGTATTTTGAAGAGATTGGTATTTCTAAAAGGCCATTGTTACATTAAAAATTATAAGATTCGTGAATTCATTTTTCATTATCCTAATAGATTTAGAAAATATCCTCACTTGCTTATAATTTCCCTCTCGTTAGGGCAGGTAATTGAGGATATTGATATCTCTTAAGGGTTTTGTTCCATTCTTTAAAAGAAAGTTAAAATTGAAGTTAACGAGGGGATTGCTGGTTTACTTCAATTTTCTTTAGCAAAATGAATACAATTGATCCACTCACCCCTTATATATATCATACCTGGAAACCTAAAATATTAAATCTCATTTCTCAAAAAGGGCTCAAACACCTGCTAGAATAGAAGCAACCTGAATTTTAAAAAGAATATGAAATACTTGTTCATAAGGGAAAAATGTATGAAACAATGGGTATTATAAGCACTAATGTAAATGAAAGCTTATGGTTTCACATTTCGAATTGTAAAAATCCTTATGAAAGTTGGGAGAAACGAAATAAATTATTTGGAAAAGTATATCGAATAAGGTCAATGCAATTAGAGGTAGAATTAACAACATTATCTCCTGAAGACTTTAGCAATATTGTTGAATTTTTCACCAAATTTAAAGAAGTCCTTACTCAATTTAAATTCAGTGGCAAGGATAAAAAATACAAAGAATGCATCTATCTAATTCTTTCTACATTAAATGATGTATTTCAAATATTTGCAACCACATTTCTATCTACAAAATATGCTCTTGGTGCAAGTTTCAAAATGCCCTCCTTAGAAGAATTTTGTGAGAGACTAACTAGAGAAGAAACAAAACTTGCAAAGTATGAGATATATTCCTCTTCCTATAAAGCCTTAGTAGCATCCACCTCCACAAAATAAAAATTCAAAAAGAAAGAAAAATGTTCCACAACTTGTACTCACTACAAGAAGAATGGTCATTCTGCAAACAAATGTTGGAAAATATTACAACAACTAGAGGAAGCTATGAAGGATCAAAATATAGCCGATAAAAACTAGATATGAAAAGCCCTAAATATTAAAGAGAAGACCACCAATACTTCCTCTAATTACTAGGTCCTAGATTCTAGAGCAACTCATCACATGACTGCTTAGATGAGTCATTCTCTTCTATCTTCTCAAGTTCAACATGTAGCATATAATTTGGTGACTCTTACTTTATCCCATTCAAAGTAAAGGGTGATATATCCATTTATGGTGGATATATCAATAATGTTCTCTATGTTCCAAACATTGCAAAAAATATCTTCTCCGTCTATCAGATTTATACTTCTGGAAAGGGGAAAAATGTTCTCTTCTCTCCAATAGGAGTTGAGATAAGATAATTTCAAGACCCCCACTCTCTTATAGCCAAAGGAGATATTGATCACAACACTCACCTATTTCAATTCAAAGGATTCAAAATTACATAAGGGGCATCTTGTTTTTTTGCTCATGGAGATCTTGAAAGCAAAATTTGGCATGAAAGGTTTGGTCATCTTAGTTATAACTACCTAAAGGAATTGAACACCCATGAAATGGTAACAATTTTACCTCAATTATTTTATGTTGATGGAGTATGTCCTTGATGTGCTCTTAGAAAGCAACATCAAGATCCTTTCCACCCAAGTGGTTCTCTAAAAGCCTCATCACCTCTAGAGTTAATCCATAGTGACTTGATGTTTTTCCCAGATCCTTCTTTCAAAGGAGTAAAATATGCTCTAACCTTCATTGATGACTTTTCTAGAAGAACTTGGGTCTACTTCCTAAAATACAAAAGTGATGTTCTCTCCCACTTCAAAATATTCAAATCCTTAGTTGAAATCAGGCCTCTTGCAACATCAAGCAAATTCACATAGATAATGGGGGGAATACTACAGTAATGAGTTCTCAATATTTCTATCAAGTCATAGTATTATTCATCAGCATTTTTTCTCCCATAATCCATAGCAAAATGACATTGCAGAGAGGAAAAATTGAACATTGAAGGAAATGGTAAACTGTATGCTCCATTCAAGAGATCTTCCAAACGTTTTTTGGGCAAAATCTATTAATTGTGCAAACTATATTGAAAACCACACACCTCATAAATCTCTTCATCAGTTAATTCTTGAAGAACCATGGACTGGCTCAAAATCAGATGTCTCCTTCTTCAAGATTTTTTGTGTACTTCTTGGGCATATATCCAAAGAAGAAAAGGAAGGCTTTATATAAGAAAATAAAAATGCTCATCTCTATTGATTATTATGAGGAAATGAAAGCATACAGACTCCTTGATCCCACAACTCATGAGGCCTTTTTTCATAGGAATGTCCAATTTGATGAAACATTCCCTCATAAATATCATCAACCATATTCTTCCTCCATTGAGCCTTCTCCTATAGTAGAACATCAATATAATGAAGAACCAACTTTAGAGATTAATTTAGAGATTAATGATCAATATGAGGAACCTATAACTCTAACTCAAAGTTAATTTAGAGATTAATGATCTTCTTGTTGTGGTGCAGTGGTAAATGCCCTGGGTGCTGGTAGAGGCCGACCCAAGTTCCATTCCCCTTGTCTCCATCTTGCAGATATATGGTATAGTTAGGAATGTCCTATGTGCTGGTAGAGGCCGACAAGGCTTTGTTTCTCCTATGCCCAAACTATTGAAAGTGGCACCTCGAAAGGTGTGTTTTCCATTATAAATTAGTTTATTAATCTGCTTGTTGTGGTGCAATGGTAAATTCCCTGGGTGTTGGTAGAGGCCGACCCAGGTTCCATTCCCCTTGTCTCCATCCTACAGATATATGGTATAGTTAGGAATGTCCTATGTGCTGGTAGAGGCCGAAAAGGCTCCATTCCTCCTATGCCCAACCTGTTGAAAGTGGCACCCAAAAAGGGTGTTTTCCACTATAAATTAATTTCTATCCACCTTAGGGTGGATGATCCTATGGGCTGAATGGTAGAGACGTTTTTCGTAGGACTTCCCAAACTGTCGAACTCGTTTCGGCCATATCTCACTCATCCAAACTTGGATTGAGCTAAAATTTTGAGGGTAGATGCCTGAAAAACCCTAGAACATCTCCACCAATTTTCATATCATTTGGAGCAACACAGATCCTAGCGCATCCCTATGTGTGAATGATATATTTGGCAAGCGACTATGCGAGGGTTTCATCTAGGTTGAGTGCAAGCAGCTCTAGAGGTTGGTTTTTAGGGCCTTTGGGCCCTAGCGGCCAATATTTTTGTGGTTTATGCTCAATATTTTAGCAAGAAATGTTGTAGGGGATACAATATGGGTTAGAAATTTGTCTTTCAATAGATCATACTATGAACTTGAGTGACAACGACTTCCAATTTGCTGCACAAAAGAAAAGTGAAAACCATACCTTTCCACGGTGTCTAGGGCAAGGATTAAAGAGACCACGAAATAAGTTTCAAGCAGTTGATCAAAAAATGGCTCATATCTCAAGTGAATCTGGTGCTAAGGTGCACCCACAAAATAATTCTACTGTGAAAACCCCTATCAAGGGTAAGAATTTTGAAGACTTAGTCCCAAAAATGAATTTTAGGGATGCCCTTCATGGTGGACAGCCTCAGCCCAATGCTAATATCAATACTAGGGCTTCCCATAAACCTCTAAGAATGCCTAAGATTGATCCCAAGAAAACGGAGTCAGGATGTCTTAAAGCAACTGATGGAACTCCTATTGTTAAGCTTGATATGGGTAACATTCAGACTGGCATTGAAGATTTGGAAAAAAGAGGACTAATTTGTCGGTTCGTGGGTTTTCGTCCGAGTCTATCTCGCTTTCAAAGTCTGGGCTGCAAAAAGGGGAAAACAAAGGTGAGTTACAAATCTACTATTTATCCAAATGGTTATTTTCTTGTTTTATTTGCTAATAATGAAGATAGAGAGAAAACTTTTCAAGGGGGTCCTTGGTTTTTTGGAAGGGCAGGGCTTTTCATGAAGCCCTGGCATACTAAATTTAAATCCAAAGAAGAGATGCCTTCTATAGCTCCCATGTGGGTTAGACTCTTTGGCCTCCCTATTGAATTTTGGAATCCTACTATTTTTTCTTCAATTGGAAACTCTTTAGGAACTTTTATGATGACTGTTGATTGTACTCAAAATTTTGAACATATTATTTATGCTCGAATTTGTGTTTTAATGGATTTTGACAAACCCCTACCTAAAAAGATCACATTACAATTTGGGGAAGACACTTGGGAGCAAGTAGTGGACTATGAGAACATTCCTTTTCGTTGTAGAATTTGCCATGAATATGGTCATTTGGCTAGTGCTTGCCCAAATAAAATTCCTGATCAAAAGAAAGAAGATATAAACTCAAGTAGGTTTCCAAATACCTAAGAAGAAGAACACTTCGAAAAAACCAAGTAATGAAGGATCAATCAAAGTCATTCGCTAATATGTTTGAAATCCTTTCCACAAATGATGTCCCAAGTGAGGAAGAGGAAATAATGGAAACTGAAATCTTAGAAACACAATTTAAATATGAAGGAAAGAACTCAGAGACAAACCAACAAATCAAAGGTTTTCAACAAAAAAAAAAGGAGAAAATTTACACAAGAAAAACAATATTTCAAATGTCAAAACTTCAAATAATGCAGGTCCCAATATAGACTCCATTGAACCATCTAGTAAAATTTTGGCTGTGTATGAGCATTCTTCAAGGTTAGAAGCCATCTCAGATTCAATTGGAATAAGTCAAGAAATAGGGAAAAAAAAATTGAAGATGGATTCTAATCAAAAAGTAGGTCGCAAGACCAATCAATATCATATGGTAAAAGAAGGTGAAAAGCTTGTAGAGGAAGGTAAGATTAATGCCCTTCCCAACATTTTTAGCCCCGGTATTAATGAAGATCATCACTTGGAATATTAGAGGACTCAAAGGGAGTCTTTCAAAACAAAATGAAATTAGAAGAATGATTTAGATAAATCATCCACATCTTGTTTTCCTTCAAGAAACAAAGATGTCAATGGAGGATATGGACTTAATTGCCAATAGAAATTTGGCCAACTGGAAAAGTGGTTTCCCTCGGCTCCCAAGGGACTTCGGGTGGCATTGCTTGTCTTTGGGACCCAAAAGAGGTAGTTATTCACCATATGGTTGGCAGTTGGGGTTTGTTGGCTATAGCTATTCAAAGTAGACATTCCAACCAGATTATGCTCTGCATTACTGTTTATGCCCCGACTTCTTTGGAGGAAAAAAGAAGACAATGGAAGGATATTACTCATATTATCTCTCATTTTCCTAAATCCTGGATCTTGATCGGAGGAGATTTCAATACCATCCTCTCTCTAGATGAGAAAAGGGGGGAAATAGAAATTTGGACAAAAGTACCGACCTCATGAGCGAATATATTGCAAACCTCCATCTTGTGGATATCCAACCAGATAATGGCCTTATGACTTGGTCTAACAGAAGGCAAGGCTTAGCTTGTATAATGGAGAGATTGGATAGGTTTTTGCTCTCTAAAAATTTCTTAATCCATGGTCACATTCCTAAAGTGAAGACTCTTAATAATGTCGGTTCGGATCATTGGCCGATCATGGTGGAAATGTGGAAAACCAATGTGAGTTTCTCTCCTTTTCATTTTCAATTAATGTGGCTTAGAGACATTTCCTTCAGACCTCATGTGCAACAATGGTGGAAGGAAGGTAAACCTAGGCATGGGACTAAGATGTTCTGTTTTGCCAAAATACTCCAATACATTAAATCCAAAATCAAGACTTGGAACTCGGAAAGAGTTTGGGGATGTTCACAAAAAAAAACATGAAGTTATTGCTCATATTGAAAATTTGAATAAGAAAATCCGTTTAGATGGCCTCACAGAGAAGAGAAGTGCAGATGAAATTAAACTCACAACTCGGTTAGAGGAATGGGAAAAAAGAGAAGAAATCTTATGGAAGCAAAAATCTAGAATTCAATGGCTCAAAGAAGGAGATCGAAACACAAATTTCTTCCACAAATATCTTCTAGCTCGAAGATCTCACAACTTTATTTCTTCCTTAAAATCAGATTCTGGAGATGTTGTTTATACTTGGGATGGCATGAACTCTATTGTTGTTGATTACTTTTCCAATATTTTTGTTGCTACTCCTCTTGACTCAGATTCTCAACAAAATGTTCTTCAAGCAATCCCTTCTCTTATCATTTCTGAGGAGAACTCTATTTTGACTACTCCTCGTTACTATCAATGAGCTTCAACAAGTAGTTTTTAAAATGCAAAAAGGGAAAACCCCAGGTCCCGATGGTTTTCCTATTGAGTTCTACCAAGAGTTCTGGGATATCCTTCATGTTGATTTATTAGAGGTGGTGGAAGAAGCCAGGAAATCCAAAGAAATTTTGAAGGTTATCAATAAAACTTATATTACTCTTGTTCCAAAAGCTCAAGAGGTTGATCATATCTCAGCTTTTAGACCTATTGCTTTATGTAATGTTCTTCTCAAAATTATTACTAAAATCATGGCAGGAAAGGTTGAAGCCTCTTTTGCATAAGATTATTTCCCAGAGCAAGGGGGATATGTGGAAGGACGTCAAATAGTAGATGAGATAGTTCTTTCTCAGAAGCCATCCATTCCATGGATATGCAAAATTCTCCTTCTATGTTCATCCGGTTAGACTTATCCAAAGCTTATGACAGAGTGGATTGGCACTTCCTTATCAAAGTTTTGAGGCAATTTGGTTTCTCTAAGGATTGGATGGATTGGATTATGGGATGTATCTCTTCACTTTCCTACTTAGTTCTTATCAATGGCAGGCCTTCTCAGTCTTTCCCAGCTTCCAGAGGTATTAGGCAAGGTGACCCGCTATCCCCTTATTTATTCATCATTCTTGTCTGAATGCTTGGGTAGGACTATAACCAAAAAGAGGGAAAACAAAACCCTTGAGGGAGTTACCATTGCTCATGGAGCTAGACCTATCTCTCATCTTCAATTTGTGGATGACTCTACACTTTTAGGTAAAGCTATAGTTAAGGAAGCTTCTAATATTAAGCAAATCATTAGCTATTTTTCTAAGGCTACTAGGCAGCTTGATCAATGAAGACAAATCTAAAGTTATTTTCTTTCACTCGCTCTCGCTAGACAGGAATCCATGGTCTTGGATAAATTAAGATATAAGAAGACCTCTCTTCCAATCACTTATTTAGGTATTCCCATAAATATTCAAAGGCAAAAAAATAAATATTGGAATTGGTTGTTGGACAAAGTCAAGAAGAAAATTGGAAAGTGGACCAACAAGTGGCTTTCTTCTGGGGGTAGAATCACCTTGGTAAAATCAGTCCTTCAAGCTATTCCTATTTATGTTTCCTTCGTTTTGAATATCCCAAAGGTCTGTTCTTCGAGAATTGGATCAAATCAGTCATCGTTTCCTTTGGAGTGGTACTAAGGAGAAAAGAAAATGGGCCTTGGTGAAATGGGATACTTTATGTCTTCCTAAGAGTGAAGGGGGGTTAGGATTTCGGTCTTCAATTAATAACAACAAAGCTTTAGCTGCTAAATTATATTGGAGGATGTTGCATAACCCCAATGCTCTTTGGGCCAATAATCTCCATGCTAAATATGTTGAGAACAAAAGTCCTGAAGACCTTGTTCGCTATCAACTTCCTACCAAAGGTTCTCCCATTTTAGCAATTCTTAAGACCGGTGAGGATTTGATAAAGAAAAAATTATTTTGGATCATTCATAATGGTCAACATGCAAATTTTTGGACAGATTCTTGGGATGGTCACAAGCCTTTGATAACTCAGTTTCCCGATTGGAGGCCTTGGATGGAGGAGCTTCACCGAGCTAATTGGATAAAGGTGGCTAATTACTCTCGGTACCATACCGGTAATTCAAAGGTTGGTAGATATTGGATCCCTATTGAGGATTGGCCTATTCAAATCCTAGAAAGGCAAAGACAAGATATCCAAGGCATCCTTCATATGAGATCCCTCTCTTGGTCCCATGAAAAAGATTGTTTTGGATGGAACAACACTACTAAGGGTGAGTATTCAGTTGCTCAAGGTTATTTGACCTTATGCCATAATAATCCCAACCATTCTTTTGACATATTTTCTCAATTGTGGGCTCAAAATCTCTGGCCTAAGGTGAGGTTCTTTAATTGGATTTTATTGCATCGTAGGGTGCTTACTGGTGAGCAACTTATGAAGCGTGGTTTTCATGGCCCTTTTAGATGTGAAATGTGTGAAGAGAATGTAGAAAATATCAACCATATTTTTATTGAGTGTACTTTAGCCTCTGAGCTATGGAGGAGAATGGCAACTTTACTTGGCTTACAGTGGTCCAATTTTTTCACTTTTGAACAGACTTTGGAGGGATTGGCCTAATCAAGAGGGTGTTGATCATTTTATTAGGCACTTAGTTTGGATGGGTTCTACCATTCTTCTTTGGAATATTTGGAATGAAAGGAACAACCAAATTTTTAATCAAGATAGGAAGGATATTCACTATATTTGGAAAAATACCATAGCCAACTTAGTTGAATCAGTCCATCATCTCCTTAATCACCCCCAAAACTCCCACCAAATATGGGATCAAGTGATGCAAAGATTGAAGATTAAACCTTCTAAGGGCAACCAACTTAAAGGGAATGTGAGTATTAGTAAGATGGATAGGACTAGAAATTGGCAACCTCCTCCTAAGGATTTTGGAAAAGTCAATACTGATGGAGCCTCTAGAGGGAACCCTGGAAAAGCCAATGTGGGAGGAATTGGTAGACTTTCAGATGGCTCCCTGGTTTTTACTTTTGCTGAGAATTTGGGTATTCTTTCCAATAACCTTGCTGAGGGGTATGGTATCCTTAGAGGCCTTCAGGAGGCTACTAAGGTTGGATGGGAAAAGGTGTTAGTTGAGTCTGACTCTCAACTTATGATTAATCTCTTGAAGACTCCTTCTAAGAATCATAAGGTGGATTGGAGAATAAAAAGAATTATTGAGAAGATTCAGTTAATCCAGATGGGATTTTGGAAAGTTGATTACAATCATGTGGTCAGAGATCAAAACAAGAGTGCTGATGCTTTAGCTAATTGGGCTTTGGACAAAGGTGATCTTACTTGTTATGGCCACCCTCCTATATGGTGGGCTTCTCAAATTAGGGAAGCTCTTCTTTCTATCATTTCTTTGGATGGCTCCAGTTTTGAAGGTACCTAGTTTCTTCTTGTTTTTTTTTTGTTTCTCTTTGGTTCATTCAATTTTTTTAGTTCCCTAGCTCATTCTATTCTTTATTTTGTTTCCTCTATTGATTCTTGCATTAATAGTCTTCTGGTCTAGATAGGTCATTGTTTTGTTCATTTTTTTTTTTTTGTCTTCTTTGTTTTTTTGTTTAGTTTTTTAAGGTGGGTGGGTTCTTTTGTTTTGTTTTGTTTTTGTGTTCTTTGTGTTGTTTTTTGTTGTTCTTGTGTTTTTGTTGTTTTTTTTTTTTATGTTTTTTGTTATTGTTCTTGTGTTTTTTTCATTCTTGTTCTTGGGTTTCTCTTTGTTTGTGTTATTTCATTTTTTTATGTGTGAGTGTTTTCTATGTTTTTTGTTTTTGTTTATTGTCTGTTGTTGGTTTTTTTTATTTTATTTTTTAGGTTTTGGTTGTGTTTATTTTTCATGTTTTTTTGGGTTATGTCTTTGTAGTGTTCTGTTGTTTTTGTCTTGTTTGTGTTTTGTTATGTGGTTCTTGTGTTTTTCTATGTGGTTTGTGTTGTGGTTTCTTTTATCTTATTGTGCGTGTTTGGTTGTGCTTTTGGTTTTGACACACTCAAGGAGCATGTTTTTTATTTTATTTTATTATTTTTGTTGTTATTTTATTTTTTTAATTTGGTTTTGTGTGTTTGTTTGCTCCTTGAGTATGTCAAAGGTGGTAGGCCAGGTCCGAGTCCTAGGCATTTTTGGCGGAATGGATACCCTTGCCTCCTTGGGTCTTACCCGAAAGTGGCATCCCTTTTGGGATGTTTTCCACAAATAAAAAAAAAAACTCTAACTCAAAGTCTTTCCACTCCTTCTACTCCTTCCACTATGCAAGAATTTCATTGTGTCAATAAAAGTACACTCTAGATCTTCTTCAAAGGTTTAAAATGATAGATTACAAACCTTATCCTACACCTTTTAATTTTGGAGCCAATCTAAGTACTTCCTACACATCCCATCTATGTGATGCAACTCTATATTGTCAGTTTGTAGGGAGTCTATTATACCTTACTCATACTCGTCTAGATATCTCATATCAACCTGATTTTAGTCACTGGCAAGAAATAAAAATAATCATCTGCTACTTGCAAGGAACTACTCACTTTGGGCTCTTATATGAGGGAAAATCCATGGATATCATTGGCTACACAGATTCATATTTTGTAGTTTTAGTAGAAGACATATGCTCAACTTCCGGTTATGTCTTTTGTCTTGGTTCTTCACCAATTACTTGGTTATGCAAAAAACAACAAGTAGTGGCCTTATCATCTATAGAGGTAGAATACAAGGCAATAGTTTTAGAAATTCATGAAGCTCTTTGGCTTCATAATATTCTTAGATAATTTGGTTTTTCCCATGACAAACATATTACTCTTTGGTGTGACAATCAGAGCACAATTCATACTGCGTGCAATCCAGTTGAGCATTAGCACACCAAGCATATTGAGATACACATGCACTTCATTCGAAAACATATTCAAAATGGGGATATATACTTGGAATATATTCCAACTGAAAATCAAGTTGCAAACATCTTCACCAAGTCATTTCCTTCTTTGCGTTACATATAGTTGTGAGAGAAACTTGGAGTATTACAACTACATTGAAACAAATGTCTTTTCACCTCTCCTTTTATTATTGTATTCTTTGGAGGATGGTTTCTTCCCATGTGGTTTTTTTTATCATCTCTCCCTTATATTATACATGAGTACCTCATGAGGCCACGTTGTAGGGACTCTTTTTTTTTTTATTAAGGACAATCTTTGCCATCCGAAGACATATCTCTTTATTTCATAGCAGATGGTTTTTCCCATGTGGTTTTTTCACCATATCTCATATATATTGTAAATGAGTACCTCATTAGGCCATATTTTCGGGACTCACCTTTTGTGTATTAAGAGGACAATATTTGCAAAACAAAGACATACCTCTTCATTTTTTCTTTTTTATAGATGGTTTTTTCCCATGGGGTTTTTACCATCTCTTTAGAAAAGAAACCATTATACATGAGTACTCATAAATCTTTGTTTTTGGGACTCATTTTGCACAATACACCCCTAGTATCACTTAAGGGAGGTGTTAGAATAAGTAATTATTCTCTTAAGTTCTACTAGGTTAGACTTAATTGAGATTCCACTCCTTCATGAGTCAAGTGAACTCTTAGTTATAGTCTTCATAAGTTTTGATGAGTTGTTGTAATCTAATGGCTCTCAATGATCAAATTTGTTATTTATACAAAGTTGATCCATGGAATAATCAATCATTTCTACTCTTTCTTCATATTTTATGTAATGCTTTGCATGTCTATTTTAGGAAATTCTAATAGGCTCAAACTAGTAGGATGTTTAAAGGCACTCCAAATACTTCTAGCGATGCAATAAGGGATTATTTGATAAAATCCAAATGCATCTCAAAAAAAAATCCAAAAAGGTTGACCCTCAGGTCTTCATTATTCAATGAGACTCTAAGCTTCTGACAAAGGATAATGAAGCAGAACTGGAATAACACGTAGAAAAATCACCAAATTTTCATTAACAAAGCTTTCAAAATTCAAAATACAGAAGTTAAAAATTGGCCAACCCTTTTACAATGTATGCACTGCATTTTTTTTCATGGACCCGATCCCTTTTCGACATTATTACACAGACTGCAGGTTTCTTGTAACCACTCACACGAATGTTCTGTCGTCGCCTGCATATTTCTACCAGGTGTCTTCAATCATCATGGGATGGAATGGCGGAGTGCTTTGCGGCCACCTATCCATTGAGCCACTGAGTCATCATTCCCAAGAGTGCCCTGTAGCCACCTGCGCTTTGCTGCCACGTGCCCTTCTACACGACCTCTGCAGCCGCCTGTCCGAGTGGAGTCATGAACGGCCTGTCATATTCTCTCCTTCAGGATGTGCAAATGTGACATGTCATGAAATTGCGATATCCTGGCCCCCCGTGCTCTCTTCTATCTTTGGGCCATGAAAATGTGACATGTCACGAAATCACGTCTCTGCCTTCAGCACTCGTTTTCCACCTTTGGGTCACGAAACCGTGATAGGTCATGAAATCGTGACGTCCTTTCCCCTTGGCATCCATCCACAAAATGTGTCATGAAATCGTGACAACTTTCCTCCTTGGCGCTTATCTGCAAAATGTGTCGTGAAATCACGACAACTTTTCCCCTCGGTGCTCCTCTGCAAAATGTGTCACGAAATCGCGACAACTCTTCTCCTCGGCGCTTATCCGCAAAATGTGTCACGAAATCGTGACAACTTGTCTCCTTGGCACCTTTGCTCAAAATGTGTCACAAAATCATGACAACTTGTCTCCCTGGAACCTTTGCTCAAAATGTGTCACAAAATCACAACTTGTCTCCCTGGCGCCTTTGCTCAAAATGTGTCGCGAAATCGTGACAACTTGTCTCCCTGGTGCCTTTGCTCAAAATGTGTCATGAAATCGTGACAACTTGTCTCCCTAGCACCTTTGCTCAAAATGTGTCACGAAATCGTAATAACTTGTCTCCTTGGCGCCTTAGCTCAAAATTTGTCGCAAAATCGTGACAACTTATCTCCCTGGTGCCTTTGCTCAAAATATGTTGCGAAACCGCAACAACTTATCTCCCTTGCGCTTTGCTCAAAATATGTCATGAAATCATGACAACTTATCTCCTTGGTGCCTTTGCTCAAAATATGTCACAAAATCATGACAACTTTGCTCCTCTGCGTCTTTTCTCAAAAAGTGTCGCGATATCGCGACAGCTTGGCCCGTTGGCGCCTTTTCTCAAAAAGTTTCGCAATATCGCAATAGCTTGGCCCCTTGGCGCATTTTCTCAAAAAGTGTCATGATATCGTGATATCTTGGCCCCTTGGTGCCTTTTCTCAAAAAGTGTCGCAATATCGCGACAGCTTGGCCCCTTGGCGCATTTTCTCAAAAAGTGTCGCGATGTCACGACAGCTTTGGCACTTAGAGAAAAAAATATTTTTGGAGGATGCAAGATTGCTCTACCACCTCCGGATGCTCCTGCATCAGACACCCGGGGTGAATTGAGAAGTGACCTTCACTTCTATTATGTGTGAGGTAGACCTAGGCGGTCAACCTCTGCCTTCGACAACCAAGTCGCATCTTCTATGGGCCTACCCTTCCACTTGATCGAATATTCAAAATATTGCCTATTCCTAGTTCTTCAGCCTTCACGCGTGTCCAGCACTTCTTCTATCTCGTCTGCAATTGGGATGGCTACTGGAATGCTCCACAAATCCGGGCTTGGTGTTGCACTACTATCTCCTTCATGATACTCAACCAAATCTAAAATGTTAAAAATCGATGAGATGTTAAGTTCACTTGGCAACTCCACCTCGTATGCATTACCCGAATCTCGTTTTCCAATGATCCTGCATGGCCCAGACTTCTTCATCTTCAGCTTGTTATAGGTCTTGGCAGGAAACCTCTCTTTTCTTAGATGGACCATGACAGAATCTCCTACTTCAAACTCCTTAGCCCGACGCTTCTGGTCTGCTTTGACCTTATACTGAGTATTCATCTTAGCGATGTGCCTTGTCACCTCCTCATGCATGCCCTTCAGGTGTTCAGCAAAGTATTCAGCCTCAGCATTGCATTTTTCTCTTGTATCCATCCTTCTCAACTTTGAAGCATTTCTTGGGTTGCTCCCATAGATTATCTGGAATGGTGATTTATTGGTACTCTTGTTAACAGAGCTATTGTAAGCGAATTCTGCCTACGGAAAAACTAAATCCCATCCCTTGGGCTTGTCTCCGACCAAGCATCTCAGTAGATTGCCCAAACTCCTATTTACCACCTCTGTTTGGCCATCTGTTTGCGGATGGTATGCAGAACTGAATTTTAAATCCGTCTTCAGTTTCTTCCACAGGGTTCTCTAAAAATACCCTACAAACTTGGTATCCTTGTCCAACACAATGCTCCTTGGCAGACCATGAAGTCGTACCACTTCCTTGAAGAATAAACCAGCCACATGGACCACATCACTAGTCTTCTAGCAGGGAATAAAATGAGCCATTTTTGAAAACCTATCCACTACCACAAATATGGAGTTGTGTCCCCTCTACGTCCTAGGTAAACCAAGAACAAAATCCATACTAATATCCTCCCATGGCCTTTTGGGTACAGGTAGTGGTTGATATAAACTAGTAGGCTGCCTCACACCTTTTGCCATCTGGCATATCCTACAAATTTGCATGAATTTTGCCACATCTTGTTGCAATTGTGGCCAGTAGTAATTTTCACTAACAAGGGAAATGATCTTGTCTCGACCAAAGTGTCTAGTTAAACCTCCACTATGCTTTTCCTTGATGAGATTCTCCCTCATTGAGCTCCTCGAAATGCATAATTGGTTCCCCCTGAACAACATTCCATCTTGAATCAAAAAATTTAACCACTTAGTCCTGTCCAAAGTAACAGGCGTAGTGCAGGCTTTCCAAGCTTCTGTGAAGTCGAGGTCTGCAAGGTATAAACCCTTGAGCTCAGCAAACCCTACAATTTCCACTTTCATTTCCATAAATAGACATTGCCTCCTACTCAAGACATCTGCCACTCTATTGGACCTTCCGCTTCGATGCTTCAACACAAAGGTATAGCTCTGTAGGAACTCAACCCATTTCAGGTGCCTCTGATTTAACTTTCCTTGACTGTTAATATATTGTAGTTCCTGATGATCAGTATAAAGAACAAACTCCTTTGGCAATAAATAACGCATCCATTTCTTTAGAGCCTGAACTATGGCATAGAACTCCTGATCATATACCGAATACTTCTTCTTGGCATCATTGAGCTTCTCACTAAAATAAGCAATAGGCTTACCCTCTTGACTCAATACAGCCCCTATGGCACTACCACTTGCATCACAGTCTACCTGAAACACCTTGTTAAAATATGGAAGTGCTAATACAGGTTGCTCTATGACCTTCTTCTTCAGCATAGCAAAGCTCTTATATGCCCCGGCTGTCCACTTAAATTCCTTCTTATTCCCCCTCATTGTCTCCGTAAGGGATGCACAAATACTGCTAAAATTTTGGATGAACTTTCTATAAAAAATGGCTAAACCATGAAACGATCTTACCTCGGTCACGCTTCTTAGAATAGACCATTCTATGATAGCCCTCACCTCTTCTGGGTCCATTTTGAGACCATCTGCTGAGATGACAAATCCCAGGTATACTAACTCCCTCTTCACGAAGTTACACTTCTTCAGATTTATCAGCAACTACTCCTCCCAAAGTTTCTCAAAAACCCTCCTGATGTGCATCAGGTGTTCCTCCAGGGTTTTGCTAAAAATCAAGATATCATCCAAGTAGACAATAACAAATCTGCCTAAGAACTCTTTCAACACTTCATTCATTAACCGCATGAATGTGCTGGGTGCATTGGTCAGCCCGAATGGCATGACCAACCACTCATACAGACCTTCCCTGGTTTTGAAGGCTGTCTTCCACTCATCCCCTTCTTGGATACAGATCTGATGATAACCACTTTTTAGATCAATCTTAGTGAAGTACTCAGCTCCACTCAAACAGTCCACGATATCATCCATCCCTGGCAATGGGAATCTGTATTTGATATTGATCTTGTTAATTGCTCGAGAGTCTGTGCACATTCTCCACTCTCCATCCTTCTTGGGTGCTAGTACTGTAGGTACTGCACACGGGCTAAGACTCTCCCTAATCAACCCCTTCTTTAGCAGATCTTGAACTTGTCTATTTAACTCCTCAGTTTCTACAGGCATCATTCTGTGTGCAGCTTTATTCGACAAGCTCGATCCTGGCACCAAATCTATATGGTGACTGATCTTCCTTACTGGGGGTAAACCCTCGGGTACATTATCAAAAATGATGTCTAGAAAATCCTCTAACAGACCCATGACTTCCATTGGGGTCTCCCTGCATTCTTCTTCCCTAACCCTAGGGATTATTGCATAGCACATATGATCTAGCTTCAGGCCATCTAAAAATCTTCTTCCATCAACTAGACAGACTTGTGCACTGCTGCATACCTTCTCATCCGCCTCCTTCAGGGGTTTCAACTTATGGCGAACTCCATTTTTTGACAAGGAATATGTATTGGCTCGACTGTCATGTACAACACTTTGATCAAACTGCCATGGTCTCCCAAGCAACATGTGACATGCATCCATAGGCAAGATGTCACATAGGACCTCATATCGGTAAGTTCCAATGTTGAACTTCACCAGGCATTGCTCACTGACCAGCACCCTATGGTCCTTTTGTAACCATGCAATCCGATATGGATGTGGGTGTCTTCTTATTTCTAGCTACAACTTGGCAACCATCTCCTCAGATACCAAGTTATCAGTGTTGCCATTATTGATAATGACGTTATAGACCTTGCCTGAGCACTTGCATCTTGTGCGAAATAGGCTGTTCCTCTGGTTTTCCTTCTTTTCCTCATTCAACAAGACTCTCTTGATGATCATCGCTTCCCCTCATTCTGCCTCCTCAGAGTGCTCAGATTCGACACCTTCGTCTGCTACAACAGCTTGGGCCTGACCCTCAGGTCTTTTATTTGGCCTTTCTTGTCATTGCGGTTAGTTTTATGCCCGATGTCCTTCTTCTCCACAGTTGAAGTAGGTTCCTCGAAAGACACCTCTTCCAAACCCTCGCCCAGGCCTACCTCTTCCCCTCGGGTAGTTGTTGTTCTGATTGCGTGGGCGTTGGGTATTATCCTCTTTCTCTTCTTTCTGGTTCTGGATACTGCTTGCTTCACCAGTATTCCTCAAATCTCTGTATCTTCCTCCACTAGTCCTTCCACCAGCTCTTCCACCATGATCCTTTCCTCTTTACTTACCATCAAATCTCCTATTCAATTTATCTTCCACTTTTAATGCAAACTGGTATGCATCCTCAACCGTGCTCATCCGAACCAGACTCAGCTCTTCTTGAATGCTAGTTCTCAATCCATTGATGTAGCAAGAAACCTTCTCCTTACTTGCCTCAGAATGGCCAATTTGAATTGAAATCTGATAGAACTCCTTCGTGTACTCCTTGACAGATTTACTCGCCTATCTAAGACTCTACATCTTCTTCAACAGATCCAACTCATAATCCGTGGGGATGAATTGCCTCTTCAATTTCTCTACCATCCGATCCCACTTGGTGATCTTTTCCTTTCCCCTCCTATTCCTTTCTAGTTGCACTCCTTTCCACCAGATGCTAGCATGTCCCTTAAACTTTGTTTTTGCGAACCTGATCCGATTTGGATCTGAGATCTCCTCATACTTGAAATATTTCTCCATGTCGTTGATCCAATCTATCAACTCCTCAGGATTAATATTTCCATAATATGTGGAGACGTCAAACTTTGGCTTCTTCTCGATCTGGGATATGGCCCTATACAGCCTAGCTTCTGCTGGATCCAATGCTTCTTCCTCATCAGATGGAACCTCGTCTTCCCAAACTTCATATTCACTAGGTTCCTCTCTTCTTGGCTCAACTCCTCTTCTGATTTCCTCCTGTAGGGCTTGCACTTGCCATTGCAAGGCCCTGAGATCGACCTCTGATCCCCTATTCCTCGCACCACCATGGTTTCTATGCGGAGGCATCCTGCTCACTTTCTCACAACCCACAACCACAAGTATTGGCGCAAAACTGCCTGACAGCCGATGATCTGTTCACGCACTCAAAACCTTCTGGCTCTGATACCACTTGAAGAAAAACTGAAATAACACGCAAAAAAATCACCAAATTTTCATTAACAGAGCTTTCAAAATTTGAAATACAGAAGTTAAAAAATGGCCAACCCTTTTACAATGTATGCACTGCCTTTTTTTTCATGGGCCCGATCCCTTTTTGACATTATTACACAGACTACGGGTTTCCTGTAATCGCTCACATGAATGTTCTATCACCACCTGCATATTGTTGCCAGGTGTCTTCAATCATCATGGGATGGAATGGCGGAGTGCTCTATGGCCACCTATCCATCGACCCACTGAGTCATCATTCCTAGGAGTGCCCTGTAGCCACCTACGCTTTGCTGCCACGTGCCCTTCTACACGACCTCTGCAGCCGCCTATCCGAGTGGAGTCATGAACGACCTGTCATATTCTCTCCTTCGGGCCACAAAAATGCGACATGTCATGAAATTGTGACATCCTGGCCCCCCATGCTCTCTTCTATCTTCGGGCCGCAAAAATGCAACATGTCACGAAATCGCGATGTCTCTGCCTTCAGCACTTTTTTTTCGCCTTCAGGTCGTGAAACTGCTATAGGTCACAAAATCGCAACGTCCTTTCCCCTTGGCGCCCATCCGCAAAATGTGTCATGAAATCGTGACAACTTTCCTCCTTGGTGCTTATCTGCAAAATGTGTCATGAAATCGTGACAACTTTTCCCCTCGACGCTCCTTCGCAAAATGTTTCACGAAATCGTGACAACTCTTCTCCTCGGTGCTTATCTACAAAATGTGTCATGAAATCGTGACAACTTGTCTCCTTGGCGCCTTTGCTCAAAATGTGTCACGAAATCATGACGACTTGTCTCCTTGGCGCCTTTGCTCAAAATGTGTTGTGAAATTGCGACAACTTGTCTCCCTGGCGCCTTTGCTCAAAATGTGTCACAAAATCGCAACAACTTGTCTCCCTGGCACCTTTGCTCAAAATGTGTCGTGAAATCGTGACAACTTGTCTCCTTGGCGCTTTTGCTCAAAATGTGTCACGAAATCGTGACAACTTATCGCCTTGGTGCCTTTGCTCAAAATATGTCGCGAAATCGTGACAACTTCTCCCTAGCGCCTTTGCTCAAAATATGTCACGAAATCACGACAACTTATCTCCCTGGCACCTTTGCTCAAAATATGTCGCGAAATCGCCACAACTTTGCTCCTTTGCGCCTTTTCTCAAAAAGTGTCACGATATCGCGATAGCTTGGCCCCTTGGCGCCTTTTCTCAAAAAGTGTCGCGATATGGCGATAGCTTGGCCCCTTGGTGCATTTTCTCAAAAAGTGTCGCAATATCGCGATAGCTTGGCCCCTTGGCGCCTTTTCTCAAAAAGTGTTGCGATATCGCGACAACTTTGGCACTTAGAGAAAAAAATATTTTTGGAGGATGCAAGATTGCTCTGCCACCTTCGGATGCTCCTGCATCAGATAACCTAAAGGAAAAATTAGTTAAGAAGGTTTATAATCTCAATAATGTGGGTGATGGAAATAATAATGCCACTCATAAGCTCAAGGTGGTGGAAATTAAATAGTGTATCATTCTAGGATCATTGAAAATTGTAGTCGATTACATTGAGGAGGTGATGCAAATTGTGGGAGAAATCATTTAGTATATGGAGCTGGTTGAGAAGGTCCAGAAGTAACTCGGTTCTGATCTTGTTGTTTTGTTTTGAGGTTGTCCTTTTTATTTTCAAAGATACTTCTATTATTTTGTCTAGATCTCTTTTGATTTTTTTGCATGGTCAAACATTTTTTTTATCTTGTGTTGTTGTACCTTTTATGTGGTTTTCTCCCTAAATAGAATTGATGTAAAATATGAAAGGATTCCTTTCAAAACTCTCATTTTTTAATAATACCAAAAAAAACTAACATATTTTATATGGATTTGTTAGTACTAATTACCTATATTTAATCGTAATGTTTATTTTTTTATTATATTCAATGTGTTTATGGTTTCGTCTATAGTGAAAATATATTCCCATTTAGGTATATTATGTATTATTATATTTTTCTATAATGAATGAAGACTTTATTGAAGCTTCTTTACCATTACGAGTGTGCAAGTGTCCTATGTTTATAAGATAGAAATTATACTTAAAATATAAAAATTATACTTTTTATTTTTTTCTAGCATTCCTAATTTATTTCCATCAAGTGCATAGCATTTTTAATTCACTCTCTTATAAATTAAAGTTAAGATATACATAGCATATGCATTTGGAAATAGTCGTGAGTTAGTATATGGTACAAGGAAGGTTTCGTGAAGGATTTTTGGATTTACTAGATCTACCTAAAGCATCACATGACAAATCAATTGCTTATAAAATATTACTATGAGTTCATATCATAAAGTCTTATAGCTTAGGAAAAATACCTTACTATTACATGTGATGTTTCATACTACAGTGCATTCATGCTTTTTTAACTTATTATTAATACATTTCAACAGTTATCCATTATTTAAAAATAAATCAAACCTTTTGAATTTATTAAAAATTTAAAAATTATTAAAGTAAATTTAATTATTATAATCTTATTATACAGTAAGGGTTTTAAAATTTTTTAAGAGGTTCAAGATTTAAACACCAACTCAATATGAGGGGATAGAAATCCCTCATAAAATCTATGTAAAATCATTAAAAAAACATTATATTTTTTAATCTCCTTCCTAGATATAGGAAAATTCTAGAAACTCAAAAAATAAAAACTTTTGTTATTCTATAGAATAATAATGATATTATCATGTTTATGAGGGGCTACCATGCAACATTTTGGATTTTGGTTATTTTTTAGGAATTCCAAGCTTCAACCGTGGCATGGGTGAGTGTGTGAGGAGGTGGGTGTGTGGTTCCTTATTGATAAGTAAGTATAGCTCCCCAGCTTTATAAGAGATCATGATTAAGAGGAGACTTGCTTGTAAAGGTTTCTCACACTAACCAATAAAAAATAATGATTATTATATCACAAAACCTTAAATGTATATAAAATAAATTAATTTTTAAAATAATATAGATAATTTTTCTTACTAAATTATACGTTAAAATTACATATAATATATTTTTTAAAGAATTTATACTAAATTTCCTTTGAAATTAAAAATATGAACTAAAAATCTAGAAAATATAAGATAAATACCTTTTAACTATGATGTTATATTTCTTCAAATAAATATATACTTAATTTTTTATTTCTTTCTATTTACTATTTTTGTTACCAAAACTCTTCATTTTGTGTAAAAATTGAGAACTTCTTCCCATTTATCAATAATATTGATAAAATGTTAAGTATAATAAAAGAATACTAGTGATGAATTTGTCATCTATATAAAATATGAGTTAGACTACCTCAAGGCTTTTAGAACCTTTAATTGATATTATTAATACATATGAATTAAAATTTATAAAAAATATAATATTATTATTTTTTAGAAATTTATTTAATTTATATAAATGGTAGTAGTAATATACAGTTTCAAAATAATATGGAATTGATATTGATATTGATATGTGTTCTATGTATTACATCATAATTGTACTATTATTATTATAACACTTCAATAATAATGGTAATAATTAGACCCATTTTCTACCTTGAAATTTTATTTTTGATTTATTATGTTCATATTATTTTATATATAAAATTATTGTAAAAGGTGTTTTCTTTAATTATTTTTTCTTCATAAAATATAATATGTTATTTGTAATCAAAATAATTGAACACAACAATGTATGAAATAGAAAAGAGAAGATTGCAATGTGATAAAAATAATTTTTATTTTTTGTATTAATACAAAGGAGCCTAAATATCACGACTTTACAATGATTTTGATTTGCCCCAATGTCTTGGGAGTAATGTTACAATGATATCTCTCTACTATGAATACAATTATTTTTATAGGGGGAGTCTTCCAACTCTTCAGTATACTATGATGTGTTCTTTGCTCCTTAGCTACAGCTCCAAGGGTGAGTGGGCTTTTGATATCCAACAATGGGACCACTCCAGCTTCAACAACTCTCCAAATACCTATCTCCTACATAGATGAGAATCAAACAAGGGTTAGTAGAACCTATATAAATTATTTAAAAACCAATGTAGATAAAACTCTTAACTAATATTGTGAAAACACAAAAAATCCAACTAGATACCCTTTTGAAATTAAATTAATGATAATGTTTGTCATGTTTTTCTAGTTTTGAGAAACCGTAGATGCACGGGTTATGGTTGGTTAACCACGGATGCATGGTTAGGCAACTTTGGAAGAGTGGTTATGAATATGTAACCACAAATGGGTTATTAAGACTGAATGGTAGAAGGCTCCAAAAGATGACTCCAAGGGCTTCAAATCTCTAGTTTCCTTAGGATGCATTCAAACTCCTGGTATGATTTCGACAACCCGATGATTCATATTCTTAGCCTCATTTTCTTGATGGTGTGAAGTTGCCTTTATAGGACCCTTAGGTTTTTGGAGGGAAAATGGAGGTGGTAAGCCAGGATTACCAAGTGGTAATCTAGGGCTACCAAATATAAGGGATAGTTAGAGTGAGTCACCTGAGGTGTATCAATTGACTAAGATGATGTAGTTGCAAGTGGAGTGAGGTGTAGGGGATGTCTCATGTGAAGGTACAAGGGAGACATGAGTGTGTGTGATGTGGCAAGGTGGGGTAGTGAGGTGGCTTGGACACATGTCTAATGATTAGGCAGGGTATCCTAGGCTAATTTTCTAGATTTATTAAAATCTAAAAAATAGGATAATATGAAGGATTTATACACCTAAGTTTAGACTTAGGTATATAATTTTACTATGGAGGATTTGTGGTGTGGGATGCAAAATATGGTTTTGTGAATGTCTAGGTTTTAGTGTCTACATTATTTAAAAATAATAATAACATATTTTAAATTAAATTAAAATAAATTATATTATCATAAATAAATAAATTAAGCCAAGAATGTGATTTAGGAGCAAGCCTTAGTTTTTAAATTTTAGAAAGCAATAAAATTGACGTAGTCAAGTAGCATGGTTATCTTAGATAATTCCTAACCCTCAGGATGTAAGCTTAAAATGCAAGAATATTACTTAAAGGACACAAATAAGCTTTCTCTAAAATGCATTCCCATTCCTTGTAGAGAACAATACATGTCTTATCTCCTTAGAGGTTTATATCCATTCAAAATATAGAGAAAGTAAAAACAAAATTAGATTGTGGCATTTTCTACCTTGGTCTAGCTCTAAAATTCTAAATAGTCAATTTACAATTGATTTGCACAATATTAGCTATTAGAGTAAATCTAGTTTCTTGGTTAAATATAACCCTTAAATCCCTTTTGTGACCTTGGTTTGCAACCTCCATTCTCTTCCCAAGTCTTTGATTTCACTCCTAGACCTCAACTCTACTTTTTTTTTCCTTTTCTTCTCAAAATACCTTAAAATCTAGAATGTCCTCCAAAACTCTAGCGATGTTGCTCTGTAAATGATTAGGACCTAGAGGATCCACTACAAGTTGTTCGTAAAAATTCTAGAGCTTAATCCATTTATGGTTAATATTTGGACCCCTATAGATGTACAATTGGATAATCAAAACCAATGTGAACTTACCACCTATTGGTCTATGAAGAGTCTAAAGCTTAGAATAAAATGAACCCACCTATGTGGAATATGACTACTGTAGCATGCACATCGTTTACTAAGAAAATTTAATACAATGTAAAGAAAAAATATAAAAGTATTTGACTAAATATTAAAGGATATATAGTAGGAAATAATTATTGATGATTAAGGTTTACTTAGGATACTATATGAAATATAAAAAGTTGAATTTTGACTAGAAGCGAATTATAAATTTTTTAAAAAATACTCAGTTATATTAAAAGAAAATCTAAGAGATCTAAAAGGACCCTATGGGGAATATTAGATAAGGATAATAAAAAATGATTAAGAGTATATTCTCCTACATTAGTCCACCAAGGTGTAAAAATTATGAGCCTCTACTCATGGATCTAAATTCAAAATTTGTATCTTCTATAAGCAATATAACTCTACCTCACTTATTTATGTGTATTCCTTTGTCATTTTGCCCTTCCACCACACAAGGAACTCCTTATACTACTTGTGCCTAGTTTTCTTGCCCATTCTTTCACTCAAATTTTATCAATTTGATTAGGTCACTTCTCAGGCAATTAATTCCTCCAATCTATGATTGTTTCAACTAGTTTAGGAGATTTAGTAGTAGTATTATCTCAAGAATATGGGTGCAAGTTTGATACATTAAAAATAGAAGATATATCTACCCCCTTAGGGAGTTCAATCTCATAGGCATTATCAAAAATATTTTTTATTATCTTGCATGGTCTAATTTTCTTCATCTAAAATTGTTATAAGTACCTTTAGAAAATATTTCCTTCCTCATGAATACCATAACTAGATCTCCAACTTGATATAACTTCACCCACCTTTTTTATCTCCTTTATGATTATACCAGGGTTATGTTTTTCTATTGTATCTTTCTTATTTTGCAGCCTGTGATCCTTACTAATTTCCAACTACAAATTTTCCATCTACATTTTTTTTGTTCGAATTGGTTGTCTATGGAATGGATAGGCATTATCTAAGGAAATATTTCTTCACATTCATATTTAAATGTACTTCCAATAGCCCAATTATATGTCTTTCTCTTTTTAGTATCTTTGCTTGAAGATTCAAAAGAATATTTTAATGTATTTGATTTATCGCTTTTATTTTCAGCTTGCATGTTCATTTGAGGAATATCTTCAATTATTTGTTGGATGTCATTGTTAAGAAATTTTCATTAGAAGGTATATATTGGTGAGGAATATCTTCAAGTAGAGGTATATCATGGTCAATAGGGTATTCTGCATAGTAGAATACAATAATATTCTTTATCATTTTTGGATTTAACCAAAAAAACTTACAACTAAGAATATGATTCATATCATCATGAAATATTGATAGAGGCACATACTATGAGTTAACTATTTAAGAAAGAAAGCATTATTTAAAATAATCATTGAATATACAACTAACTCTTCAGAAGTAAAAAATTATTTGTACCTTTAATTTGCTCCAATATCGATGGCTCATTAGATTTAGATGTATTGTTAAAATAATTAAGGATACTCTTTTCAAAAGTTTATTTGGCCCCCTTCTTTGCATTGCCAGTAGATGAAATTTTACTTATAAAGAATTTTTTTTCAATTTAGAAAATTAATAAAATGAAGAGATTTTCATTCTATGAGGGATCAAAATAATGTAGTAATTAGAATAAATAGATGGTGGTTTGGTAGAAAATACATACATATTTCTAGACATGATTTGTTGTTTTATTTTTGCCACTACACTAGAGATAGCACTTGTAATCAAGAAAAGCATAAACTAATCAATATACAAATTTAAATCAATGTAAGAAAAGAAATGTGTATGCAAAATAGAGCACCACAATGTACTTAGATAACCAAAGAAATTACCTACTCACAATATTGTTATAAAAAAGTATATCTCAATAGAAATAGAGAATCAAAGAGTGCTAATAGAAAGAGAGAAAATATGGGAAAACATGGAGAACAAGACGAAATAGAGAATAACATGGGAAACAAAGCATTGACTTATTTTTAATAAATGATTAAAAAATAATAAAATAAAAACTGCAATGAGATGACAAAAAAACATATCTTATTTCTACAACTACTTCAACTCATATTCTCTAAAAAATCAAAAAAACATAGCATCATAGATTCACAATGCTTTAAGAAATAGAGTACCTGGTGCAGAAAAAGGTTTGGAGGTAGATGTGGTTGGAAAAATGATCAATAGTCAACCTTGTTTAAGAATAGTGTCAGTTGGAGTCTTGTGTTTGGTCATCCATAGTTTATGTAAATATCATTTTGTGTATAGGTTAGTACCAAATGGTGGTTTGAGTATAAAAAAAATACTGAATGTCAATCTAGTTACAAAACAATGACTAGATGTCGATCTGTGTACAAAATAGAGACCAAATGTTAGTCTGGGTACAAAAAATTAATAGGATATTGATCTAAATCAAAACTTTGTTAGGCCATATAAATATTGGAATAACTATAAATTAGTTTTTGTGTGGTGATATGAGTACAAAATAAAGTTGGGATGTTGGTCTAAGTGAATATCTGTGCAATCATTATTTTTTTCGGTCCATGTGCAGAACTATGTCAGGCAGACGGATTTTGGCCTAGGTGCATAACAAAACCTATATGTCAGTTCGGGTAAATAAATGTGTTTGTTTACATTTTGAGTGTAGATATGGTTTCTATTTTAGTTTGAGTGGAGTCTTGACCTGGGTCAATAGGTTTTTAGACCTAACTAAACTTTGGAAGAATTCTACAATAGATTGAATGTACTCTTAAGTTTAGTTGTAAAAAAGTATCACTGGTGCATTAGTTATTTATAGTGTTATAGTTGGTGATTTGGGCAAGATAAATAAAATTTTATAAATTTAAGATGAAAATGTTCCACAATTTAGGCGGGAGTGTTGGCAAGTTTTACAAAAAATATAATACTATTATCAATGAATGGCAAACAGACACCTAAAATAATCCCAAAAATTTTAGGCGAAAGGACCGATGTCTAGGGTCCCCCAAACTCACCAATTTGAATTTTTAAAAACATAAATATTTGCCCTATTGGTGAATATTCACCGTTGTGCATAACCCTAGCTTCTACTATCGATTCCTTTTATTGATCCTCCTCTTGATATCACCATGAAATTCCTTAAAGTGCTCTTTGAAGTTCTTTGCTATATAATTTATCCTCTCAACTACAACCTTGACAATATTAGTCACTTCTTTGGATGATCTTCCATAGACTATTTGGAATGGTAATTTTCCTATGGACCTATTGATGGTATCATTGTATGCAAACTCATCTTTTGTAAGTACAATATCCCATTGCTTTGGTTTATCACCAACTAATCTTCTCAAATAATTACCAAATATTCTATTAACAACTTTAGTCTATACATTAGTCTATGGATGACAAGTAGAACTAAAATATAGTCTAGTTTCTGGCCTTTGCCATAGTATTTTCCAAAAATATTCCATGAATTTGGCATACTTGTTAGGAGTAATGCACCTTGGAAATTCATGTAATCTGATAATTTGTGGGAATAATAGTCTAGTCACATTACTGCTATCAATGTTCTTGCATAGGATAAGAAGACCCATTTTGAAAATTTATCTACAACCACAAATATGCTATCATGGTCTCTTTGGGTTCTTTGTAAACCCAATACAAAACATTTTCTTATGTCCTCCCAAGGTCCATTGGGAATAGGCAATGGAGTATATAATTTGATACTCTTCCTAGTGCCCTTTTCAAGTTGGCATGTTCTCTACTTGGCCACAAATTTCTTTGCATCCCTAGCTAAACTAGGCCATCATTATTTCTCTCTTACCTAAGCAATGATTTTGTCTCTCCCAAAATGATCTCCTAGATCTCCACCATGGTTCTATCTAATCAAATTCTCCATTATATATTCTTGAGGAATGCATAATTCCCTATCCTTAACCAAGAATCCATCCTAAAGGAATCCACACCTTATTCTCAAATTCATTGTATTCTTACCATGCCTTGTCAAATTTTGTATTATCCTTGTAATGGTTCTTCATCTCATCTAGTCCTATGCATTCAACATGCATTATCTTGAGCAATAACACCCTTCTACTTAAAGCATTTGTAACTTGGTTGCTCTTTCCTAACTTGTACTTCAAAGTAAAGGTATAGCTTTCCAAGTATTCTACCCACTTGGTCTACCTAATGCTCAACTTGCTTTGACTATTCAACTATTGTAAAAATTGATGATAGGGTATCCAAGATAAATCCTCTAGGAAATAAATAATACCTCCAATATTTTAGAGCTTGTACTATAGAATACACTTCTTGTTCATAGATAAAATATTTTTGTTGAGCCTCATTCATTTTTACACTCAAATATGCAAAAAATCTACTTTCTTGGATCAACGATGCACCAATAGCCTTCCCATTGATATTATAGTCTAATTGATTTTTTTAATTAGAATTACTTAGTATGGGTTGCTATATCATCTTATTCTTCAACAATTGGAAGATTATTTTAGCCTCTTGAGTCCACATAAATATTTCTTTCTTTGTGCATGAGGTCAATAGTGCACAAATTATACTAAAATACCTAATGAATTTCTTGTAGAAGCTTACCATACCACGAAAGCTCCTTATATTAGGTACACTCTTTGGGTTTTTCCAATTCTTAATGATAAAAAATTTGGCCATATTTATCTTAAATCCATCCTTGGATATCCCATATCTAAGATAGGTCAACTTTGATAGAAATGAACACTTCTTCAATTTCATCAAGAGCTCTTACTGCAACTTTTCCAAGGTTACTCTTAAATGCCTAAGGTTCGTTTTTTCTTGTTGTAGATCATAATATCATCTAGAAAAAATATAACAAACTTTTCCAAAAAAGGTTTGAACACTTTTATCCTCAATCTTGTGAAAGTGTTGGGTGCATTGGTAATCTCAAATGGCATAACCAACCACTCATACATACCATACTTTGTTTAAAAGACTATTTTCAACTCATACCCTTATATTATTCTTATTTTATGGTTACCACTCTTCAAATCAATCTTAAAAAAGAATCTAGATCCATGTAAATAATCTAGCAAATTATCCATTCTTGGTATGGGAAATATACACCCGATAGTGATCTTATTGATGGCTCTATAATTAGTACATATCCTCCATTCACTATATTTATTTAGTGTTAATATAACAAGTACTACACATGGTCTTAGAATTTATCTAGTCAAACCCCTCTCAAGAAACACCTTGACTTGCTTGTTCAAATCCATAATTTTCATAGGATGCTTCCTATGAGGTGTATTATTAGGAATACTAGCACAATAAATAAAACCCATCTGATGGGAGATCTTCCTCATGGGTGGAAAATCGGATGGCATGTCATCATTAGCCACAACATTAGGACAATCCTTCAAGATTACTATAAATTTAGCAAGCACTATATCCTCATTTTTCTCTTCAAAAATAATAAATAGCACATTGTTTATCTCTTTCTCTCCTCTAGGAACTTATTTTCTCCAAACAATATTAGACCACAACTAGCTCCATTTGCATCAAGATTGTGGGATCTCAATCTCTACTTTTGGTCTCCCTTATCAGCTATAATAATATTCAATTGGCCATAATGTAGTTCTTACATATCATACCACTAGGTTCTTTGCAATAGAAAATGATATGGATCCATAAGAATCACATCACACCATGCTTCATCATCGTATTTACCAATTTAAAACTTCACCTTGCATCTCTTATCCACGGTGACTTGATGGAATTTTTACATATATAAAACTTTGTATGGATTTGAATGATCCACAATATTTAGATTAATCTTCTCAATCATATAGGTAGATACCAAATTGTTAGCATTATCTCTTTCCACAATCACCTTACCAATTTTTCCTCTTGACAAGCATTTAGTCCTAAAATACTCCTTTGCTAGGGTTCTCCATCATATTTTCTTTATGTTAGTGCTCTCCTAAACATAATTTCCTCATTACCTCCAATAGTGGTATGATACTTAGATCCATCAACACTTTTTTCCTCCTCTCCTTGAATAATATTAGCTTTATTTTCATCTCTCTTGTTAGATTTTGAAGGCTCTTTGCATTATGTGGATTTATGACCTTGATTTCCATAGTTAATGTAGGTTTCTTTAAACCATATATTATTCTCCTAACCCATTGTAGTATTATACATACCTATATTAGGTTATAATCTACCTCTTTGAGGTTTATTTGAGTTACAACCTCCTTATCCTTTTTGACTTCATGATCCTTAAATCCATTGGATTTTGCCTTACCTCTACCTCTAGAGGATTGTGCAAACTTTCTATTGAGATTCTTCTTAGCTCTCATAGTATATTGATATGCATCCTCCATTCTCTTAATATACACCATATTATTTTTATCTTGAATAGAAATTTTGAGACCATTTACATACCTTGAAACTATGACTATAGTAGGCTCTAGTTGTCTAATTCATATGGAAAGCCTTTGAAAAGCTTACGCATATTAATTTAAACTTGAAATTTTTTGCCTTAGGTTTTGCATGCTCTTGAAAATATTTAGTTCATAATATTTTTGTAGGAATTTCTTCTTTAGTTGCCTCACCATTTTGTTCTATGATTTGATATTGTTTTTTCCATAAACTAGTCTTATTTTTGGCACTTGATCAAACAATAAAGAGACATGACCTGTCAGCTTGGTCACAATAAGCTTAATTTTTTTGGAATATTTAATGCCTTTCAACTCAAAGTATTTCTCTAACATAGAACCAGGTCATTTTTCTCAAGGCTTCCTAAATAACATGGGATTTTAGCTTTGGTTTTGTACTCAACTTTGTAATAGCACTAATAATTTGATTAGTAGGTCTATCTTCATCATCAAAGGATGAAGTGCATGCTTTTAAATTAAATATTTTAAATTCCTCAAAAAGCTCTCTTCTTCATCCATCACTCTCAATAGCCTCAATGATTGCTTGTATGTCTTACAATGCTTGTAGTAAAAATGCATTTCCTAGACCTACTCCTATAGCATGGGTATCAACACTTTTCCCAATGCAAAGTTACCTTACATAAACTATGCCCATACATCTCCTTACTTTTGGAATATAAAGTACCTTTAGGTTGTCAACCATGTTTTCCTTGGACACAAACTTACACTCAACACATTAGCTCCCACTCATAGGTCTATACAAATCCTTCATGATATCTAGGAGAATCATTACTCATAGTTGATATCTTCTCTTTGGACTATCATCACCTTTTCTCAAGTAATAGATTTATGTAACATATATCTAAACTCAACCAATGAATAAACATAGTGGATATATTACCATTTGACGTAGTCAAAGAGTATGGTTAACTCAAGTAATGCCTAACCCAATAGTATATAAGCTTAAAATGTAAGAATATTACTCAAAGAACTTAAATAAATTCTACCAAAATGCATTGTCATTTCTTATACAGAACAATACATGCTTTGCCTTCTCATAGGCTAATAGTCATTCAAAATATAGATAAAGTAAAACTAAAACTAGATTATGGCCTTATCTACCCAAGTCTAGCCATAAAACCCTTAATAGTTGATTTACACAATATCATCCAATACAATTTTAGAAATTAAGTTTCCTCGTACAATATTACCTTTAAACCTCTTTTGTAACCCTCATTTACAACCTCTATTCCCTTCCCAAGTCTTTTATCTTGCTCTTGAAGCTCAAATCTACCCTATTTTTTCTTTATTCTTCTATAAGACCTTAAAATCGAGAATACCCTCCAAAAACCTATTGATATTGCCTTGTTGATTATTAGAACCTTGAGGATCTAGCATGAGCCATTGATCAAAATTCTAAGAATTAGTCTATTTGCAATAAATATTTGGACTCTTCTAGGTGTAAAATTGGATAATATAAACCAATGTGAACTTACCACCTATCGATCTATGAAGAGTTTCAAGCTGAGAAAAAAATGAACTTGTTTATATGGAATATGACCATTGTAGCATGCACGTCATTTACAAAGGAAATTTAATATAATTCAAAGGAGAAAATATAAAATTCAATACTAAATATTAAATAATATACAGTAGAAAATAATTATTGATCATGATTAAGGTTGACTTAATAAATTATATGAAATATAAAAAAAATAGAGTTTTGACTAGAAGTGAATTAGAAAAACTAAAAAAAATACTAATGTAGATTAAAATAAAATCTAAGAGATCTAAAAGGTGTCTCTAGGTAATATTAGGGAAGGATAATTAAAAATATTAATATTAGATGCTCATGCATCATAAATGTTGTTAGTCCTAGTAAGAAGCAAGTGTGAGTATAAAGTAAATCATAAGTAAGAAGTAAGCATCACTTTTTCTTATTTTATACCTTTAAGAAAAATTAAAAATTGAAGGATTCCTATAAGGAACTTCTACATAACATGGTAGCAAAGTCACTTTTTTAATTCCTAACTATAAGAAAAATTTGGATAATATGGTAGGACAATCATTTTTTAAAGTCCTAACTAGAAGTAAGGATGCCCTAGTTAGGGATAAGAAGAAAAACAAATTTATATAAAAATCTATGTACATATATATTACACTAGATATGATTATCAATGATTAGATGATTGAGCATGATATAATGATTTCGTAAAGCAAAGAGTTAATATGTTTGTTCTATGAATACTAGATAATTTTTTTAGATATTCAAAATTAGATCAATTGGAAGAGAGGATTGAACTCAAATCACTCCATGAACTTTTATCTAAAAATATTTTTTCTCATCATATTCTCTAGTTTAAAAATTAGGGATGAATTAATAGGTGGTGGCTCATGGTATAGGGGTAGATGTATTAAAAGGCTTCTAGTGTGAAATAGGGTTTTGGGTATTCCATATCAACTTATTCATAAGTGGGTTTTGAAGTATATTTGTAAAACTCTAGGGAAATTCATCCAAGAGAGACTAGTTACTAAGGACCTGTTGGCATGTTTGCCACATTGATTCTCATTGATTAATGCATTAGTGTATTGTTGGAAATTTGATCTTTGATTGATGCAGCTTGGGTGAAAAAAGGAGAAAAATTGAGCAAAAAATGGTTAAGTCAAAAAACTGCAGCGACGCGCTGACATGTTGCGGAATCGCGGTCAACGCAGTCAACGCAGGCAGGTTGGGCGGAACCGTCGCGATATCGCGACATGTTCCGGAATCGCGGGTCGGTCGGCGACGAAGGCATTAAGTCAAAATTTGCAGCGCGTCGCTGACATGTCAGCGAATCACGACGGAAAATAGCGATTGGTACGGCGAGAAGGAACATGTAGCGAAATCGCTACATGTTCCATTTTCGCGGGGCAGAGCGCAGGGAGGAGCAAGCTTGCGATGAAGAAGAGGAAGCCGGAGACGTAGCGAAATCGCTACATGTGCCATTTTTGTGGGTCAACGGTGGTCAAAGCGTACGGCATTATAAGATGTCACGATTTCGTGACCTGCGCAGTTTCCCGCCAAAACGCAATATGAACGGCCGAGGAGATATTTTTGGGTTTCGACGATTTAATGCTGACCCAAATTTAATAATTTGCGGATTTCCAATGCGGTTAAGGTCGAAGAGTGCCCAGGCCACCAAAATTAAAGGATTTATTGGTTCAAAGCTGCGGTTCGTGGATTAATTCAACGGTTTTCATGCACATGTTCGAAGAATCGTATTTAATGAAGGACCGTGAACGTTTCATGGCATTTAATTTTTATTTCTTCGAGATTGCGATTAAGGGGATCATGTTCCTCGTTTCCTTCACATAATTGTAGATCTCAAGAAGGTCGGTTTAAAATATTTAATGCTGCAAAGAGGACGGACCTCTATAAAAACCAATGTAATTCGCATTTCAAAAGGTTGGAAGTTTTGCTAAAAACTGAAAGTGCATTTGCGAGAATAAAGTATTGTCTTCGGGTTTTTTTCAAGCAGTTGTTTGGGTGATTGTATTTTCTGTTCGTTTGCATTTCTAATCGAATTTATATTCCTTGAGTTCTGTTACATTCAAATTCTGCATATTGGATTTGAATCTTGCTTGTAAGGATATGGTTTTTGGAGTGTAATCTTGGAGAGATTTTCTGCATACAGTTGCGTGAGAGTTGAGTCATTATATTCTGTTGCTGCACTTTAAGTTTTCTGCTGTTGTTCTTCTGATCCCATAATTCCGGCCTGCGGCCATATTTCCATTTCTTTACGCAACTTTTAATTTCTTTCCAGCAACCCTTATCTTCAAACAGAAATTTAGATTAGTAAAGGGAACCGACCCACTACTGGAGATTGGTGCGGGAGCCATTTCTTGCTTCCGACCTTTCAATGTTGGCCGGGTCTAGGGCGCAATTGTAAAAATCCTTTCCTGTGGCAGATTCATGACCAACAGTTTTTGGCACGCCCGGTGGGATAGACTGTTTCTGTCTCCAATAATTCATAATTGGTGGGATACGCATAATTTTCCAAAGTGATAACCCACCGGTGCCAACAGTTTTGGCACATTTTTAAAACACCCGGAGGTCTCAAGATTTGATGAGCTATCTTGGCCTCACAGCGGATATTTGTAAGTTCATATGGAGACTTTGCTGAGTTGAAGATCTGTTCGTGGACGCCTATTGTTTTAAAAAAAAAAAAAAAAGTTCAAAGAATGTTTTTTCTGGCGACTCTGACTTAATGGCGATGGCCATGATTCCGCAGACCACTGCCACAAAGGCGAGGGTTTTTTCTAGATGGGATGATCCTGGCCCTCTGAATCTCCAAGTTCGGCATGAAATTCCCGAAGGTGCCCTGAAGAACCTGGAAAAATATTATGGTACCGCAGGCATGGCTCTGGCACATGTTGAAGACATTGCTACTCTGTCCATGATCCATGTCATAGAACACGAAGATGTCATGATCCGACTTCTGGTTCAGTCTTTGGAAGGAAGAGCATTGCAATGGTACAGACTGCTCAAATGTCAAAGCATCAGCTCATGGGATGATCTCGCGGGAGCACTGATCAAAATATTTGATGAAGATCCTTTCTACAGTTCTTTGGATCTCTACCAATTTTTCATGTACATCAAGAGAGCACCTCAAGAAAGCATCACGGACTTCAATGTCCGATTCTTGATAAGTTGGAAGAGAATTCCGAGAGAAGATCCATCCATCACCCACCCAAACCCACCTCTTTTATGTTCGAGCTTTTAATTCCGACATAGGTCTCTTTTCTTTGCGATCGGGTGAACAACGGTTCCCACAAATCTTTGAGGAAGCAGTGCGAGCGGAACAGCTTTTGCTCTTATCAAGAAAGTTACCGTGGGGAGAAACTCCATTACCTTCTCCGGTGGTTGCTGCTCCTATCTACCCTGCACAGTACTTTTCATGCCAGATCCCTTATACTGAGCAGAAACCTGAGATGCAGTCATGTGAATTTCAAGGGACAGATCTCGTCCAAAGTCAAGGATTGGAACATGCAAGCACTTTTCCAGCAATGAACAATATGATTGCTTGCAGTTTTCATCAAGAGATGGGCCAAGTAGAAGAACAAGTTCAAATTCCAGAACCTGAGGAGATCCCAAAATTAGATTTCTCACTTGAAGATCCCTGTGATCAAATCAAGGAGTTAGAGGAGCCTGTACTCAGCCCACAGCCAGTAAAGTCTGCAAAGTGGTGGTGTTGGTTCCAGGCACTACATCCGATACCTGAAGAAGTCCTCCATGTGGGTACTAGTAAGAAGGATAATCTGCTGCATTGCATCCTATCAGCACCATGGAGAACTTCAGGAAGGAGCCAGCCCAATTTCAAGGACCGACTTAAGTATGATCAGATCTGGTCGGGACATTGCAGATTTACCGGATAACATTATGAGATTGGATGTTTGGTGGCGACATGCCAATCATGTCATGAATTATTGTATATAGTATTTAAAAAAAAAACAAAAAAAATAGAAAAAAGAAGAAAAAAAAAAAAAAGTGGTATTGTTTTTTATTTGTTCATCTCGACTCTCGTTGCTTGCGAGCCGTAGATGCTTGTTTTTCCTTTGTTTTTATCCTCCCAATAGTTTGGTGGATTTCTAGCACTTTCTTCTTTTCCCTCCCCTTTTTCTTTCCTTTCCCTTCTTCATCTTCCTTCTTTTACTTATTTTTCTTCTGCAGTTACAGAATAAGCCACGACTGTTGTTTCTTCTTCCCTTTTCTATTTTTCCCATTTCTTCTTATCCCTTTCTTCTCAGTTTGTTTTTGTTTTAAAAAGCATTTATTTTCCAGCTTAGTTCATTTTCATTTCACGCTTCAAGACTTCCACTTCTGTTCCATCCATTCGTTCATTCCATCTATTGCTGCTGGTAGTGTATCAACATGATGTTGTTATATCTATCTCATCACTTGTTTATTTCCACATCACTCCATTGCAGTCACCGCTTGCGCAATCGTAGGAGCTCATTTCACCATCATATTCCATTTCTTCAGTTTATAATCGCTTCTATGCAGGTTCTTCCAGTTCTAGTTTTCAGTAGCAGAAGAAGTTTTGCAGCAGCTAGTTTACAGTTCCAATATGACTCTGTGCCCAATGGACTAAGGCCTGGATTCTTGCATACAGCGAGCTGTATACCCCGCGAGCTGCCAAGAATGTTGGCATTTTTGCCACATTGATTCTCATTGATTAATGCATTAGTGTATTGTTGGAAATCTGATCTTTGATTGATGCAGCTTGGGTGAAAAAAGGAGAAAAATTGAGCAAAAAATGGTTAAGTCAAAAAACTGCAGCGACGCGCTGACATGTTGCGGAATCGCGGTCAACGCAGGCAGGTTGGGCGGAACCGTCGCGATATCGCGACATGTTCCGGAATCGCGGGTCGGTCGGCGACGAAGGCATTAAGTCAAAATTTGCAGTGCATCGCTGACATGTCAGCGAATCGCGATGGAAAATAGCGATTGGTACGGCGAGAAGGAACATGTAGCGAAATCGCTACATGTTCCATTTTTGTGGGGCAGAGCGCAGGGAGGAGCAAGCTTGCGATGAAAAAGAGGAAGCCAGAGACGTAGCGAAATCGCTACATGTGCCATTTTCACGGGTCAACGGTGGTCAAAGCGTACGGCATTATAAGATGTCGCGTTTTCACGACCCATCGTGTTTTCGTGACCCGTCGCATTTTCGCGACCTGCGCAGTTTCCCACCAAAACGCAATATGAACGGCCGAGGAGATATTTTTGGGTTTCGACAATTTAATGTTGACCCAAATTTAATAATTTGCGGATTTCCAATGTGGTTAAGGTCGAAGAGTGCCCAGGCCACCAAAATTAAAGGATTTATTGGTTCAAAGCTGCGGTTCGTGGATTAATTCAACGGTTTTCATGCACATGTTCGAAGAATCGTATTTAATGAAGGACCGTGAACGTTTCATGGCATTTAATTTTTATTTCTTCGAGATTGCGATTAAGGGGATCATGTTCCTCGTTTCCTTCGCATAATTGTAGATCTCAAGAAGGTCGGTTTAAAATATTTAATGCTGCAAAGAGGACGGACCTCTATAAAAACCAATGTAATTCGCATTTCAAAAGGTTGGAAGTTTTGCTAAAAACTGGAAGTGCATTTGCGAGAATAAAGTATTGTCTTCGAGTTTTTTTCAAGCAGTTGTTTGGGTGATTGTCTTTTCTGTTCGTTTGCATTTCTAATCGAATTTATATTCCTTGAGTGTTGTTACATTCAAATTCTGCATATTGGATTTGAATCTTGCTTGTAAGGATATGATTTCTGGAGTGTAATCTTGGAGAGATTTTTTGCATACAGTTGCGTGAGAGTTGAGTCATTATATTTTGTTGCTTGCTGTTGCTACACTTTAAGTTTTCTGCTGTTGTTCTTCCGATCCCATAATTTCGGCCTGCGGCCATATTTCCATTTCTTTCACGCAACTTTTAATTTCTTTCCAGCAACCCTTATCTTCAAACAGAAATTTAGATTAGTAAAGGGAACCAGCCCACTCTGGAGATTGGTCTGGGAGCCATTTCTTGCTTCCAGCCTTTCAATGTTGTCCGGGTCTAGGGCGCAATTGTAAAAATCCTTTCCTGTGGCATATTCGTGACCAAAAGGACCAAATACATGTTGCATACACCTAATTATGTTTTGCCATGTGTATTTTGAAACCTTTATTATATTTCATTAGGATAAAATTTGAATAAAGAGAATGAGATAAATAGGTGTATTATGAAAATATTATATTTAGTGTTGCCATTGTTATGATACTAGACACATGGAAAGAGATTGCAAAGTAAAAATAATATAAAAATATATAGAAAATTTAGATATAAGATAAAATTAAATATGAAATAAGGAGATCATATCATACTAAAATATTATTCAAATCAAGGATTTTCTACTACCAACAATATGGAAAATAATGCTCCTCTATATCATCAAATCATCAAGGCCATTATAGTTTATATGAATCAACCATTAAAATGAAAAATAACATAAGTGATGAAGATGTACAATGTTCAAGTTCAAATTCAAGAGCTAAATGTAGAAAGGAATATGAGGGTGCAAATTTTAAGGTAAAGTATGCAAAATAGGTAAATTTTATTCCAAGTAAATTATCTTTATTATACTCAAGTAGTATAAAATCCTCTCACTAAAATAAAAGTAGTAGTATAGAGTTTATCCCTTATCCTTTAGGATTTTAAGAGAAGCAAAAAAAAAAATGCATATGGAGTGTATGCATGTAAATTTAATATTTTTAGGGGAGTATAATAAAGTAATTTCTATGGAGGATCATCCTTGTAATTTATGATTTTTAAGCAACACAAAGAAGAAAGTGTATATGAGGTTATTCCTTGTTTTAAATTCTCTAGGATGTCATAAATATTTAGAAAATAAGTTGATTATGAACAATATTAAATATTGAAGAGATTGAGGAAAATGATTGTGTTGGTGGGAATGGAAAACAAAGATGAAAACCTTTTAATAAATAACAAAGAGAAAAAAAATTCAAAGGTATATCAATTTGGGAAAACAATGAAAAATATCGTAGGTGTTACCAAGAAGTAGAGCTAAGACCACTAATAAAATTAAAAAGTAATGGTGAAAATGATAGCATGGAATATTATCAATTGAATATGGCCCCTTGAAAATTCCTATGTTTATTTTAATAAAGACAACAAAATTGATCAATGATGAATATAAGAATATATTTAAAATATTTGGAAGATGGGGGTCTTCTTATATAGATTATTCAAGAGGTATTATGATAGTATGGGATAAAAACAATTGGGATTGACAATTGATGTAAGAAAAAAGTAATTGGGTTTCCAATATATTTTGTAGTAAAGAGAAAAACATCAATTTTAGGATTATAAATGCATATGCTCCAACTATAGTTATACATATTGAAAAATATTAGAAGGACCATCATATTTTTTTTTTAGATACAATTGTGATCTATGGATTGTTAAGGGACTTCAACATAGCTCTATTTCCTTTGAAAAAAAGGGATGATACTCCTAAATAGTCTAAATAAATATATTATTTTGTTTAATTTGTTAATTCTAATGGTTTTTGATATGTTATTCCTTCATGTTGTTGACATACATGGGATAATAGATGCATTGAAAAAACTTATATCATAGAAATATTGGATATATTTATGTTATCCAACAAATGGTTGCAAATAAATTATATAATATATTCAAACCTTTTGAGTATGATCAGATCACAAACTCATTTCCATGAGATATGATTTACTCAATAATGACCATTCAAAAAACCCTAATTTATTCTATGTGGTTATGTTTTGGTTAAATGAAGCAAATGTTAAAGGATAATGTATGTACATATTTGTTCAAAATATGAAATATCTATAGAGGAAAATGAAGATTTGGAATACCAACATCTTTGACAACATAGTTAAAGAAAAAAATTGAGTCCAAGGTCAAATATTTACAAGAGATGGTTGAAATCAATGGAATGGACCCATATTATTATGTTGTAAAATGGAGGAATCAATTGACCATCAATTTCTACACTATAATTTTACTAGAAATATTTGGGGTAGAATCTAGAATAATTTGAGAATTCAATGGGTTAAATGTAAATCATTTATAAATATGTTGATCCAATGGAATAAGAATTTGAGTAGTAATATTTTCAATGATTTTTTGATTTTTTTCCTCCACACTTTTTTTGGGTTGTGTGGAAAGAGACGAATCGTAGGATTTTCTAAAATCAAAGTAAAATTGAACCAAAATTTTACCAAATAATAAAATTTATTATTAGTGAACATTATTCGATTTGTAGACCCTAAAATAATGGAAAAGAGAAGGAAATGATAAAAATGTTATAATTTTTAAATTTTGATGATCTAGAAAATGAAAAAAATGTAGAAGTTGGTTTGATATATGTTCATATTTATACAAGGTGAAGAAACTCAATTTTGAATTAATTTCTATCAAGTATGACTAGATTTGTAAAATTTGGTTGGAATCCTACATTACAACAAGCTTGTTTTGGTTTATTTATTATCATTTTGGAAAGTAGTATCTTTTATGAAGGAATTTTACAAATATGAGTATTGGAGATCTTATCAGTTTTATAACTATTGTTGAAATATCCTTTAGGTAAACAAGTTTTGGGAACCCTATAAAAAAAACCATCCAAATAATATTATTTACCTCATAAAAAACAAAGGAAAATAATTTCCTTCTAATTATAATAATGCATTAGAAAAGGAACAATATTATGGGTTTAAAATTTTAAGGTAAATGGAAAGAATAAAAATGCGATGGGCGGGAAAATGAGCTCTGGAGATTTTTTCCTCTGAACTAGGGTTTTTGGAACTTCGAAAAATCTTGGGCATCAGTTGGTTTGCAGAAGTGCCTTTGAGGTTCGGTGGATCTGAAGGCTAGATCGGTGCCCCAGGAGGGTCCAATGGGGACTTCTCCAGCTCCTTTTCCAGGGAGTACCATCTCATACACTGATTTGTTTAAAGAAAATTCTCATCCAAAGAATGATGAAGCTCAGAAAATGGCTTTTAAAATGCTCTTCACAGCTACTGGGAATAGGTCGACAGCACCTCGTGTGAATGGATGTTTGACGTAGGCCGAAACCAGGCCAAAAATTGTCATCGAGCCAAGTATGGTTGAAGAATCAATCATTTACAGAGCTAATCATGATTTAATTTGCAAGTTCATGGGTATACGTCCTTCCCTGAATTTTTTACACTCTTGGATCCGCAAAAAATGGGAGCCTCACGATGAGTATTCATTGTGGTTTATTAGCAATGGATATTTTATTATTAGCTTTTCGTCTTTGGCCGATAGAAATAAGGCTTTCGAGTTAGAGAAGAAAATTCATGGCCCGGTAGGGCTATTTGTTTAGCCATGGAGAGTGGGATTCGATCCTTGAGTTGAACCTACTATTGTCCCAGTATGGATCCGAATATATGATCTCCCAATGGAATTTTGGAGTGAGCAGGTGTTGGCAAGGATTGGCAATTCTATTGGACAACATTTGGGTGTTGCCAAAGACACACTTGAAGGGAGCATGGCGGTGTATGCAAGAATATGTGTGGAGATGGATCTCAGCCAGCCTTTGCTGGTAGAGATGGAAATTGAATTGGCAGGTCTCTCTTGGATTCAACAATTGGACTATGAGGCCCTACCATTTAGATGTAGGGTTTGTCACAAACAAGGACATTTGGCCCATTTTTGCCCTAATAATATGAATGCTAAAATGGAGGCCCCTTTAAGAATGCCAAACCTGCCTAAAGAGGATAAGGCAGCACTTAATAAAGATTCTAATAGCACCGTTCAGGGTCAAGAAGCTCAAAGAGAGGGTTTTGTACAGCCCAAAAGAAAATGACGGACAAAGAAAAAAGAGGGAAAGGAGCAATCCCATATCAGACCTGTCAATAGGTATGAGATATTTAAGTCACTGGTTGACGAAGAGGAACAATTATGGAGGGCATGGAGGGTATTAAGGAAACTTCTAATATTCCCGGGAAACTCCCTCTCTCTTCTCCTCCCATCATACAGCAAGTAGTTGAACTCTGTGAGGTATCACAACCAATGTGTTCAGGGGCTTTAGTAGTGCATAACCAGAAGAAAACAGTATCTCAGGATGTCAGCATGGGAATACCAGATAAGAACAGGGAAAGGCCAACTTTGAGGATAACCCAGGTAGAAAAAAGATAAAAAAATTGCAATTCTCAAGGAGTAGGTAGAAGATCCAATAAGGAGTTGCTAGTAGCCCAAGGAGACAAATTGATCACAAGAGGATCTATGAGGACAATAGACTCTTATTGCTCCTAGGGTAACCAATGATTATACAATCATGGAATGTGAGGGGTTTAAATAGCAAAACCCATCAATCTGCTATTCGAAGACTTTTAGAGAATCGTAATACTAATTTTTTGCTTTTACAAGAGACTAAGATGTCATTAGATCTTATGTCCAAAATAGTCAACAAAATTTAGAGGGGTGTTGGTCATATGGATGTGGCTGCCCAAGGTGCCTCAGGGGGGATTGTTACTCTATGGAACTCTCTTGAATGGTTTGCAATAGAACATCTTGCCTGGAGGGGGGTTCTCACTTCTCTTTTTAGGAATAATGTCACTATGGAACACGTTCTAATCATAAACTTTTATGGGTCTCAAAACCTAGATGGTCAAAGGCGGCAGTGGAAGGTTGTGCATAACATGCAAACCTCAAGGGAAGATCTAGACTAGATTATAGCGGGGGACTTTAACGCTAAATTATATTCTAGAGACCAGGAAGGGGGAACACCATTTTTGGAACCAGGGGACCATTTCATGATTGCCCAAGTCCAGGATTTACACTTAGTGGACATTAAATGTCTTGGCATTAACTACACTTGGACTAATAAAAGGCGGGAGCCACATAGTAGGTAATCTAGATCATTTTCTAGTTTTCGAGGAGGCATTTGTAAAATGGAATATAAATTTTCATATTTTAGAAGGCGCAATTTCATATCACTATCCCATTCTGTTAGAAGGCGGGACTAGGATGGGGCAGCATCACAAACCTTTCAGATTTGAGAATTTTTGGCTTCAGAAAGAAGAACTTCGGGAGAAAATTCCACAGTGGTAGGAAGAAGGCCACCCAACTTATGGGAGAGCAATGTTTAGAATCCATAAACAACTACAATATGTCAAAGCTCAGTTGAAGTATTGGAGGCATGCTAATAAAACAGACTTCCAGGCCCAAAGAGCTCCATTGGTGGCCAAATGGGATGAGGTCCAAAAATAGTTCAGAGAAGGAGTAATTACGGACCAGCTCAAAGCTGAGGATGATGCCTTGCATACAGGGGTTGAGGACATTGACAACCAAGAGGAGTCCTATTGGAAGCAGAGAGCAAGAACCACCTGGTTATTAGAAGGGGATAGAAATACAAAATTCTTTCATTGGACTGCTTGTGCTCGAATACAGATGAATAATATGGAGGCACTTCAAGATGAGAACGGTCATTCCTTTGATACACTTCCAGGTATACATTCCCATGCTATGGATTATTTTTCTAAGCTTTTTATGGAAAGTGTGGTACAAGATGTAGAGGCCCAAAATGAAGTTATTTTTGTCATACCTGCTGTTATTTCTGAGGATGAAAATTAGGCCCTCCTCAAACCCATTGATAGAGATGAATTGAAAATTTTGGTATTTGGAATGAGCACTGGTAAAACTCTAGGTCTAGATGGCTTCCCAATTGAGTTTTTTTAGGCTTTCTGGGACTACTTAGAGGAAGATGTAAGGGTTTTTGTAGAAGAGTCCAAAGAAAATAAGAGAATACTTAAAGCTATAAACCACACTTTCATTACCTTAATTCCAAAATGGGAGGAGGGGGTTCATATTTTAGATTATAGGCCTATTGCCTTATGTAATGTGTTGTACAAAATAATCACAAAGGTAATGGCTGAGTGCCTAAAACCTCTTCTTCACAACATTGTCTCCTCTGAGCAAGGGGGTTTTGTTGAGGGACGACAGATTCTGGATGGGGTGGTTGTGGCCCAGGAAGCAATCCATTCAATGCACACTTCTGGAAATAAAGGGATGTTCATAAAACTGGACATGTCAAAGGCTTATGACAGGGTTGAATGGAGTTTCCTAGCTAAAATTATGGTAGCCTTTGGTTTCTCTCAAGACTGGATAGAGTGGGTCATGAGTTGTGTCTCTTCCCCGAATTACTCTGTGCTAATCAAGGGCCTTCCTTTGCAACCATTTGGAGCTACTCGGGGACTGCACCTAGGGGATCCATGTTCTCCTTATATTTTTCTCATTTTGGCTGAAGGTCTTGGTAGACTTTTCTTGAGGAGAAGACAGCAAGGTTGATTATTGGGTATCAGGGTGGGTGACGAAGTTTTAATGCACCTGTAGTTTGTGGATGACAGTGGTTTTGTGGGAGTGGCCAGCTTTAGGGAAGCAAGAATGATTAGGGATACTCTTAATGTATATCTTAGGGCTAATCAATAGGTCATTAATGACAAGAAATCCAAAGTGGTTTTTTTTAATCTGGAGCAAAGGCTTCAGAACAAAATTTTAGAAATCCTAGGATTCACAAGGACTTCTCTCCTAGTGGTTTACTTGGGGGTCCCCTTGCACTTTAAGAAGCTAAAATTAGACACATGGAGAAATCTTCTGGAGTGTATCAAGGATAGAATTAATCACTGGTCTCACAAGTGGTTAAGTTATGGTGGCAGATTAACGTTCTTATAGTCAGTCATTCAAGCCATGCCAATTTACAAATTCTCTATCCTGGTTGCCCCGTTTACAATATGGAAAGAGTTGGACTGGATGGCTAGAAAGTTTTTATGGGAAGGAGCAAAGGGAGAGAGAAAGTGGGCCTTAGTGGGCTGGGACAAAGTTACCCAGCCCAAGGTTAAAGGAGGTCTGGGTTTGAGAAAATCTAAGCTGAATAATAAAGCTTTTGCTAGAAATCTGTACTGGAGATAGATCTCCCAACCCACCTCCCTTTTCAGTAGAATCCTAACTAGTAAATACCTGGGACAGGCCAACCCAATCGATGTAGCTCGCATCCCCTTGGATGGTACTAGGTCCCTAGTTTGGCAGGCTCTCAAGTTAGGGTCTCAGGTTGTTAAAGACCGCTTATTTTGGAAAGTGGGAAGAGGGGAGAAGGCTCATTTTGGATAGATTCTTGGGATTAGTTCCCACCCATCATTACTGAATTTCTAGAATTACTGCCAATAAAAGAAGCCATTGAAGCCAAGGGATGGATCCGTATTGAAATTTATTTCAAAACTTTTCAGCTATGGGAGTGTAAGTTTAAGCAATTCAAGAAGTTGGATGAGTGGCCCATTTCAATCCCTCCGAATTTTTTGCCTATCATGACTAAAATTTTGACAAAAATATTTCTTATAGGGGGAGACGTGGAGGATGAATTAGCCTAGGGCTTTGGGAGTCTTGGCATCTATACAGTAAAGGATAGATATGACAACATTCTCCCAGAGCCCCCCCTCATACTTTTTAGGTTGAGGACTGGAGGAAAATCTGGCACTCTAAAGGCTGGCCGAAAGTTAACTTTTTTTCTTGGAAGTGCATGCACAATGGAATCCTCACTTTTGATAATCTCAGATCAAAAGGTATCATTGGCCCTTCTCAATGTGTACTATGCTACAATAGCAAGGAAACTGTTGACCATTTGATGTTTGGTTACCCTTTCACCCGACAGATTTGGCTGCATTGGTTTGTTTACTTTAAAATTCAAGTAAGTGGTGACCTGAATTGGATGAATATCTGGGCAAAATGGTAGAAAGGTAGATTCAAATCTAAAGCTCTTCATTTTTGCTGGGAGCTCGGTTTAAGCTTTATCTGGTGGCAAGTATGGCTGGAAATAAATGCCAAAATTTTTAGAGAAAATTTTACTACTCTAGACGGTGTTTGGTAGACCATTTAGAGCAAGGTTACCGAAACTGTGGCTATTCATGTTGAGGAGGAAGCTCAAATTGGCATTGGAGCTTTGGAAGAACGCCCTAAACTATAAGAGGGATAGGACAAAAATTGTTGGAAACCTCCCCCTGAAGGTTGGATTAAAATCAATACTGATGGAGCTATAAAAGGTAATCTAGGTAGAGCCATAATTGGAGTGGTGTGCTAGAACCATGCTGGGACTCTGCTTTATTGGGAATTGCAAGGCCTGGGAAGATCCACTAACAATGAAGCCGAAGCCATTGCCATCAGGTTTGCTTCTGTTTGGGCAGTGAAACATGGCCACCGCAGGATTATTCTTGAATCAGACTCACAAATAATGGTTGGAGCTCTAGACTGCATGAGGAACTTTGATCTGAAAGCTTGGAGGTTGAGGGCTCTTGTTACCCAAATTAAAGAATTATGGAAGGAATTGGAGGACATGATCCCAATTTATGTGAGTAGATATTTGAACAAAGTGGCTAACTTTCTGTCTAAGATGGGTGCGAAAAAGGAGTTTGGAGTTCAGTTGCACAGTGACATGGACATTGAGGATGAGGTGATTAGACAGGGTCTGGAAAGGTCCTTGAGCCAATGATCAAAGAAAAAGCAAAGGGAGGAAAGTTGTCACAATATTGTGATATGTTGTGCCATCATGGTCTCTGGAGGAAAGTTGTCATGATATCGTGACATGTTGCGCCATCACGGTTGTTGGAGGAAATTTGTCATGATATCATGACATGTTGCACTGTCATGATCGCTGGAGGAAAGTTATCGTGATATCGTGACATGTTGCATCATCGCGATCGTTGGAGGAAATTTGTCACGATATCGCGACATGTTGCACCGACGTGGTCGTTGGAGGAAATTTGTCATGATATCATGACATGTTGCACTATTGCGGTTGCTGGATGAAAGTTGTCATGATATCGTGACATGTTGCACCATCGCGATCGTTGGAGGAAATTTGTCGCGATATCGTGACATGTTGCGCCATCATGGTCACTGGAGGAAAGTTGTCACGATATCACGACATGTTGTGCCATCGCGGCCATGGGCGAAAAGTTGTCATGATTTCACGACATGTCGCTTCGGCGCGGCCAAGGGAGGAAAGGTGTCGCGATATCACGACATGTTGCTTTGTCGCAGCCTAGGGAGGAAAGGTGTCGCGATATCGCGACATGTTGCTTTTTTGCGGATAAGGTAGAAAAGGTGTCACGATATCGTGACATGTTGCTTTTTCGCGGCCAAGGGTGAAAATGTGTCACGATATTGTGACATGTTGCATTTTCACGGCCAAAGGAGAAAAGGTGTCGCGATATCGCGACATGTTGCTTTTTTTCGGCCAAAAGAGAAAAGGTGTCGCGATATCGCGACATGTTGCTTTTTCATGGCCAAAGGAGAAAAGGTGTCGCAATTTCATGACATGTTGCATTTTCGTGACCAAAGGAGAATGGTGTCGCGATATCATGACATGTTGCATTTTCACGGCCAAGGGAGAAAAGGTGTCGTGATATCGCGACATGTTGCTTCATCACGGCCGAGAGAGAAAAAGTGTCTCGATATCGCGACATGTTGCACTTTCGTGCCCAAAGGAGAAAAGTGTTGCAATATCGTGACTTGTTGAATTTTCGCGGCCAAAGGAGGAAAATGTCGCGATATCGTGACATGTTGCTTTTTCGCGGCCAAAGGGGAAAGGTGTCGCGATATCGTGACATGTTGCATGTTTGCGGCCTAAGGAGAAGAATAGTGTCACGATTTCATGACAAGCTGCATCAACTGTCCATGTCGACCCCCCTGCTAGCTAGTTAATGGTTCAGGAGATTTGGCTCCATTGCAAATCTTCTTCTACTATTGTAAGCTTGTGTTCTCTCTGAATTCGGCTAGGAAGAGTCTCTTCCCATATTATAATTGATCTTTGTTTTAATACAAGTTTTTTCAAATTTTTCAAAAAAAAAAGTTTAAGGTAAATATAGCTCAAGGTAGTAGACAAAAATACCACACTTTTTTTCTACAACCAAAACAATTTTTTTTATCACATGAAAAATATTTCAAATCCACAAGTAAGAGATATTGATGAATAAGAATATATCAAAAAGAAAATAATTAATTATTTCAAATTTATTGTGTTAGATGTTGGGCAATATTAGGAGGCTCAAGATAATATTTTACAAAATATTCCAACAATAGTTACACATGGATAACTTAAAAAATTGTTCAAATATATATCTATGGAGATACATGGGATAATTTTCTCTTTCCATCCTAACTAGTAAATGTCCACAATGGATTTCCTACAAGTTTCATTCAAATATTTATGGTTTATCAAAGAGTGATATGTTAGCTACACCTAGAGACCTAGATAAAAAATACTAGAATAAGTGAGATGAAAACCATCTTTACTATATTAGTTACCAAGAAAGGCAAGATAAAATATTTTGATAATTTTTGTCCAAAAATCCTTTTTTAATATAGTTTATATGACCATTTCATAACTATGGTATGTTGGAAAGCATTCTAGATTATGTTTATCTTAAAGTAGAAAGGTAACTTTATTCATTGTAAATAAATTATTTATGGTGTAATCATTACATGAGAGGTACTATATTCTTTTCATTCCATGGTGCTCATCATAGAATATCTCATGTATGGCAAAAGAGATCTTATCCTATTAGTTACAAGATTTGAACATACATAGAAAGGTCATCTATGACAATAAAGTTAACACAAAATAATTACTTTGATCTATGGAAAAATAATGATGTTTAGAAATTTTGTTTATCAAAATTAATTTTTATGGTGTTTCCAAATAAAATTCATAAAAATATAGTAGAGGGAGTGTGTTTGAAGCAATGAACGTAAAATTCTCCCCTCTTACACAAAACCATGTGTCAGTTGAACTCATAACCATGAATAAGCTAGGACACTTCTTAGAGGGATTAAAATGACAATTGAAACAAGATAAAGTATATTTCACTTGAGGGGATTCATAAACTATCATTGATTTTTAGTAATGTTTACCAATTATTATTGGAAACTGAATCTTGAAAATGTAAGCATATCTGTAAAAAAAATTAAATTGACCAACAAAAGGTCTAGCTTAGTAGTGTTGATTTTCTAGTTGAAGAAATTCAACTTTTAGAAGGCAATTGGCTGAGTGAGATGTTATGTGTTAATAAAAATGGTTGCAAGTAGTTGATTGTGAAAATATAATAATTTGAGGCAAAGGAATATATTTGATACAAAAGAAAATAAAAGATATCTTCAATAAAAATACCAACTACAAATAATTTAATAAATTTAATATTAAAATGTTCACACTTTCTTTATCTTGAGTGTTCTTTATGTTTGGATGGGTTTGATGAGAGCGTGGTAGTTTACATGAAAGATTTAAAGTCTGAATTATATATATGTCATCGATAATTTAATTATATATTTTAAAATCTAGAAGTCGGCATCGGACCAAACTGTAAATTGCAATTTGTTTCCGTTTGAAAAAGCATGTTTGAAAATCATATATGACTGGAGAGAAGCACTTAACCAAAATGAAATTGTTGGGATGTTCTGTGCTAGTCCATTTGCAAGAACATATTTCCTTTATAAAAAAATGGCTTTGTTTGTTTATTTTCATTACATTCATGTTAATGGAGGTAGCGCTTATAAATTAAAGAAAAAAGCACGTCTACACTCTAAGTTGTAAGGATTAAACACTATTGAAGTAAAAGCGTGCTTGATGCTTTGACAAGAAATGCATTTTTTAAATTATGTAGATAAATTGCACCGTTGTCTTGTTTTCTTATTGATAAATCTTACATATATTTCTCGCCAACGTCATTGTATTGGTCATGCAAACAAAGTCTTGCAACTTCGTTGCATGTCGGGCATACATTAGAACACATCAATTGATTTTCCTACAGTTCGTTCTCACTTCCCCGCTGGTGCCCGTGAGGGGGCTGATGTTTCCCATGTTCACCATGGCAGCGGCGAAATCAATGAAAAAGGCAAGCGTGCTGATGCTGTATGTAGTAACCTGAGCATCCGCGGAGCCACCGTTAAATAACACCTGATCAGAATGGAGAAGCCCTTTCTGGCTTCTCAGATTTTTGTAGTAGTTATTGTCAAACAAATTGGGAGTGCCCACGTCCAAGGGAGAAAGGTTGCTGTCACCGCTGCCGCTTGTGCTGGGGCAGTTGCCCTGTAGAGAAGTGGCGTATGCAGAGTCGATATTGGAATCGTTGTAGATGCGAGACCTGAAGGTTACGCACCGCGCTTGACCAATTGTATGAGCACCTAAATACATTAAAAACAATTCAATCATTCCTTTAGGTATGTATGAACATTTAGGTTGAGACCAGCACATTTGTAGTGATTATATAGTTACCTGAAAGAGCAATCATGTCCTTGGAGGAAAGACCTTGAGTCTGAAACGAAGAGAGGAGTTGGCTGAGATCGGAACCAGGGCCTGGAAGGTTACTGTTGGCTCCGCTTAGACTGGCTGTGGTAGAATCTCTCCTTCCCAACTGCACAATCCACAATGGCCCTCCCAACTAGCAGAGACAATGTGAAACTTAGGTTTATTTCTTCCTCTGGATGATGATTTTAATAAGAATAAGAATATAGTAGAAAATTATGTTCATAGACATCATTTATTATTCACATTGGAGATCTGCAGAACCACGAGGATGGCTATAGTTCATTTTCATTAACCTTCTCAACCTTCTCACGGCATCTCAGCTCCTTTTTAAATTTTTACATGTAAAGCTAAAATTTAGAGGTATAAATACAATAGTCTATTCTTCTAGTAAATTTTATGAAAATTATAATTTAAACATCTCTAGCATGTTCTTAACCTGGTAAATACTATTAAAAAATAAAATGACAATAAATGTTATGTATTTAATAAATAAAAATTATTATTTTTTTTACGAATAGATGTAACATGAAAAATATTATCACTAGAAATGAAATTGAAAATACAAACATAACTGATTAAAAAATAGTTACTCAAATAAAAAAAATAGTTACAAAAATTAAATAAAATAAATAAAAATAAAAATAATTTTTTTTTACATAACGATGAAATTAATGTAAAAAAATATCAATATAAACATATTTCAATTTAAAATTAAATAAAAATATAAAAACTAAATATAAAAATTAAGCTCATAATATTAATATATATATTTTTGAATGGCTTATATAAAACTAGGACAAGTATAATATTCTATATATTAACAGTTTAATATCACATATTAAAATTAAGATCATACATATTAAAATTAAAATTTGTATTAAAATAACTTAATTATTATGTTATATATATTATATATTATATAATAAAAATATTAATTTAAATATATATATATTATCATCATTTAAATTTATTTATATTATTTATTAGTTTAAATAAATTTTATTTAATGAAAATCAAATTATATAACAAGCTTTAATTTAAATAAATTCTCATTATTAAAATTAAAAATAAAATTTAAGTTTTGGATGAAAATACAATAATTAAGACTGTGATTTTTTATTAAAAAATTCAAAATCCATGCCGCTGCATTGAAATATGTATTATATGCGTTTAAAAATATATATTTTTAAACCTTCATGAAAAGCTATATAATTGTTATAAATTAAAATCCAAACTCTAGATAAACTTGATAGCGGACGGATATATTAAAAAAATATACAAACTGAACTGAAGTAGAAGATATAGTAATAAGAAATTCAAAAAAATATTCAAATTCTTGTCGCACCTAGACGGTTACAGTATCAAAGAGTCAAAGACAATGACATTACGTGTGTGAAGAACGCTGACAGACAGAGAATCTATTCAAGGACAGAAGTAAACAAAGAAATCTTACTACAACAACAGAATCACGAGCAGCAATGGCCACGATATCAGCACACGACACGACTCCACTGCAGACCGCCTCCAACTGAGATTTGATGGTGTCTATCACATCGAACCCTCTCACTGAATTGGCGTTTGGACCTGCCGTCTTTTCTCCTGTGAAGGTTGCCGTGTCGTCCAACAGTATCGACCCATCACACCCCTGCAATTCCAAAAAATGGTAGTCAGTCTAAGCAATAAGACAATATATCATATAACATAAAGCAAAATCCATTAGAGAGTCGACGTCCTGACATTAACGAAACAGTCGTGGAAGTGAAGGCGGAGCAACGATGCAGCCATGCGCCGCTCTTTGGCCACGGCTTGAAAAACAACCTCCTTGACAATAGGCAACGCCAGGGGACACGTCGTCGCATAAAATGTTGGACTCAGCTGCCCATTAACATCTTTCAAACATAACATGACCAAAGCAATACACGCAATGATTCCACCCCTGGTCTTCATGGTTGATTTGCTTTGCTATGCACGTCAACCAAAATCTTAAATCACTTAGACTTCTCAATGAAGAATTCAAGTAACTTCAGAGTTGAAAATAATGAGCAACCACCGGCTTCTTATAACTGATCTGGACGCCGATTTTGGGTAAACGTCTCGATCAATAACAGCTATTGACAGTGAAGGCACTCAGTATTAATTTGACTTTGCTAAAGAGATTCCTGTGGCTTGCTGCGTCCTGCCAAGAAGGGCAGGTGAGCAGTGGGTCCAGCCCTGAAAATTATTTAATCTTGTTGTTAATATTATTACAGAATACAAACCCATGATAACTGTTATGGGTGACATATTATAACAAAATGAAAATTAAACCATTTTTTTTTTAATCATTCGTCGTAAGGTATCAAAATTAAAGGTGATTGTCTATTCTACGATATTTCCTTTCACATGTCGGCTGCTGAGGCTTAAATTGGACCATAGCACAACTTGAACACAATCTAAAATGCACCGCCCACTGTTGAATCGGCGACCAAATCTGAAATAGATTTCCCACAGTATTACATTAATATTAATCCTTTATTAATCCTTGGCAATCAATGTCTAATGACATGTGCACTCAACGTCGTCTTACATGGAATTTGGATTATTTCGACGTGAACAGAATTTTAATGATGAAGTATGTTCTTAGACTTGTATCATCATATTAGTCGTATGTTCAAAATTGATATTAATAGGGTGAGGAATCCCAAAAAGAAGCTAAGGACTTGGACCTTTAAGCCTGCTATCCATTAACAAAAAAAAAAAAAATAACAAGTGTTAAATTTATAAACCAATGAAATCTTACAACACTATTAATATAATATTATTCACAAACATACTAACTACACAAATTAATCAGACCTGTAGACGCTTTGAAACTTTGTTACAAACGTTATCCATTCATATATTTCCTTCCCGTGGTGAAGGCCAAAACTTGCGGATATATATATTAGATAGAGAAGTGCACCAAACTAATAAACGTCTTAACATGTCCCAGACCATAGAAGTGCTCTGATGTTGTCATGGAAGAAAAGTCCATAAAGCATATAAACTAGCAGTTTGAGATATAGACGGAAGCTTTGCGGCATTTGAATGGAATATATGATCCACTTCGCCTTTTTTTCTTCTAGTTGAGGGTATGGTTATTAAATGTTCGTTTATGATGAAAGAGAAGATCCCAAAGTAAAGTAAAGTAAAGGACAAAACTATCGAGTTTAGAATTAACTATGAACTATAAATTTTTAAGAAATATAATGAAACAACTAATAAAATTCACATGCTAAATTTTATATATTTTTTATTTGGAAATAAAAATATTTTTTTAATTTTATATATTTTTTATTTGAAAAGAAAATAATTTTTAAATATTTTTAATATTTTTTAAAATTTTATTAAAATATAAATTTTAAAATTTTATTTATTTTATTATATTTTGAAAAAAGCCACTTCCTCCACTAAAGAAAGAGAAATTGGTTAATTTCTTTAAAAACTGAAATCTAAAATATATAGTTATAAAATTAATATGTAATTAATAAAATAAAAGTATTTTTAAAAATTAAAAAATATTAGTTAAAAAGTTAATGTATTTAGTAAAAAAATATTTAATATTAAAGGTAAAACACTTTTTAATCCTATATAATCAATTATACTAAAAAGTATAGGATGGTTGCAATTAGAATATTTATATAGTGTGATAATGATTTCATTATTACTTTTATTTATTATAAAAGGTTTATCTTATTCAATAAGTTAAAACAAACAATATTTATTTATCTAATATTTATTTATGTAAAAATGTTTAAAATATTAAAAAAATTATTAGATGATATAAATTTTGTGAAGGTGACCTATTCTAAACATAATTATTATTTTATATATCAAATAATAAGTTGATTTTTTTGCTTTGAAATAAATTCTAAAATTCTAATATTTTTATACCATATTTCAAATGTCTAATATCAAGCATGAATATTAAAAATGCTGTCTATGAAAAAATTTATACTATAAGTTTTTTTTTAATTAGTTAGGAAAACATAAGATTTTGAAAGAATCCATAATTTTAAGTTTTTTTTAATTATGTAGGAAAACATAAGATTTTGAAAGAATCCTTAATTTTTTAAAATGAACAATACAAAAGAACCAAGAACAATAAGTGGATCCCAAAAAATAAAAAAATATAAAAAAAAATCACAAATAAACAGAACAAAAAATACCTTCAACAAAAAAAAACAAGAAGAAATACCTTATCAACTAAAAACAAAACTAAACTAAAATTTAAAAGCGAACACGTTATCAACTAGAGATAAAAGGAGAAAAAATCTGAAATAGATTTCCCATAGTATTACATTATTATTAATTCTTGGCAATCAATGTCTATGTGCACTCATCGTCGTATTACATGGAATTTGGATTATTTCCTTAAGATTTATCAAGCCAGTCCTGTAGACGCGTTGAAACTTTTTTACAAGCGTCATCCATTCTTATATTTCCCTCCCGTGGTGAATGCCAAAACTTGCGGATATATATATTAGATAGAGAAGTGCACCAAACTAATAAATGATAATTGTTTGTTCAAACGTCTTCACGTTGAAACTTTTTTACAAGCGTCATCCATTCTTATATTTCCATCCCGTGGTGAAGGCCAAAACTTGCGGATATATATATTAGATAGAGAAGTGCACCAAACTAATAAATGATAATTGTTTGTTCAAACGTCTTCACATGTCCTAGACCATCGAACTGCTCTGATGTTGCCATGGAAGAAAAGTCCATAAAGCATATAAACTAGCAGTTTGAGATATAGACGGAAGCTTTGCGGCATTTGAATGGAATATATGATCCACTTCGCATTTTTTTTCTAGTTCAGGATATGGACATTAAATGTTCCTTCATGATGAAAGAGAAGATCCCAGAGTAAGTAAATAAAAGGCATGAGGTATAAGAAAACAAAACTATAAGTTTAGAATTCACTATGAACTCTAAATTTTTAAGAAATATAATAAAATCACTATTAAAATTCACATAGCAAATTTTATATACATTTTATTTGAAAAAATAATAATTCTTAAATATTTTGAATATGGGTGTTTTTAAAGTATATTTTTATAATTTTATTAATAAATATATTTTCAAATTTAATTATATTTTTTATTATTTATATTTGAGAAAAGATATTAAGCCACTTCCTTCGCTAAAGAAAGAGAAATTGGCTAATGTCTTTGAAAATTGAAATCTAAAATATATAGTTATACAAGATGACTAGAAAATTTTTATGGGGAGGAGTAAAAGGAGAGAGGAAGACCTTATTAGGTTGGGAGAAAGTAAGCCAACCTAAGATAAAAGGAGGTTGGGGACTGAGAAGATCAAATTTAAATAATAAAGCTTTGGCTGGAAAGCTTTACTCGAGGTGGATTTTCCAACCAACTTCTTTATTTTGTAGAGCTTTAACTACTAAATATTTGGGACAATTTAACCCAAATGAGGTGGGTTGTTTCCTTTTGGATGGTAATGGATCCTTAGTGTGGCAAGCTCTAAAGTTAAGATATCAAGTAGTGAAAGATGGATTATTTTGGAAAGTGGGGAGAGTGGAGAAGGCACAATTTTGGATAGATTCATGGGATCGATACCCACCTATCATTATTGAATTCCCATAACTGCAACCAATAAAAATAGCCATGGAAACCAAGGATTGGGTCCAAATTAAAATTTATTTCAACACTAGTCAGTTGGGGGATTATAAGTTTAAGCAATTTAAGAAGTTGGATGTGTAGCCAATTTCAATCGCTTCGAAATTTATACCAATCATGACTAAAATCTTGTAGTAGAAATATTTCTCACAGGTAGAGATGAGGAGGATGAATTAGCATCGGTCTATGGGAGTCTTGGTGTCTACATAGTGAAGGATGGATATGATAAGATCCTTTCAGAGCCTGCCCCTCATGCATATCAGGTTGAGGATTGGAGAAAGATTTGGTAGTCCAAGGTTTTGTCAAAAGTAAATTTTTTTGTTTGGTAGTTCATGCATAATGGAATTATTACTGTAGACACCCAATTTTGCCACAACTAGCCAAATTTAGTCATATCCAAATTTAGGGTTTATATAACCCTAAAAGGTAATGTTATCTTTGGGAAAAATGTGTACCTATCAAATCATATCCAAATTTAAAAAAAAACCACAACCATTGGATAGTCCTCAAAAATAGCTTTTCAAAAAGTATAGATATGCCTATATTTGAACTCATATCAATGTTTAAAATTGTAAAACAAAAATTACTATCTAGAATCAAATTTGTTAGTCCTACCAAATTCGCCAGTGGAAAATTTGCTAGGACCAAAGTGAATTTGGTAAAAATTTCAAAATTCAAAATCCTCAAAATATTATTAGATGTGTTACCAAATTTACCACTTAGAACTAAATTTGCCACACCTATGGCGAATTTGGCAAAATGGTTAGGAATCTTCCACATAAACCAGTGAGGCACGGATTGACCTCCATTTCACCTCTACCATTGATTTCACACACCCCAACAATGCATTAGATGCATTAATTTCAAATTGATCTTATCCAATTCTTCCCCCCAATCCTCCTCCAAATCCTATTTAAGGACCCCCTTGGGTAGGCATTTGGCAAGAAATTCTACTATAGCAAAGCTCTGCCAATATTTCTAAGCTCTCTCTTTCTTCTTATCATTCTCATTCCAAGTATTCTTAGAGCTATCTTCAAGCATTTCAAGCATTTGGAGCCACTTTGCAAGCATTTGTGGAGGGCAACTAGGCAAGGCAAGGAGGCTTGGTGGCAAGGAGATCTCCATCCTAGGGAGGGGCCATAGCTAGGTGAAATCTAGCATAGATTTTTCCTTCATTTTCTTTCTACCTTTTACATTTAGCTTCCTTATTCTAGCTTTGCATGTTGACTAACTCTATATACTTGATTTTATTTCATTTTCTATTGCACATTCTTCATTGTTGAGCTCACCTTTGTATTGTAGGCTCTAATATCTTTGCTTGCAGGTCTGATATTAAAGATTTGCAGCATCTATTTACACCTCTAAAATTTATTTGTAGCCTTATTTTAGTTTACATTCAACCCCTTACCACATTTTTCCTTTAATCCTTTTGTTTTACAAGGTTTTTATTATATTTCCTTTGCATGTTTTTATGATAAAATCTTTGCTAAATATTTCATATACATAGATTTTATGTTTTCTACAACATACTAACCTCTGGTATCTTCATCCATGCTATTTTAATTCCATGTATTAAGTATTTTTACAATCTATTTCCTTATTCAAGCATTTCAATAACATCTATTTTCATTTCACATGTTTATGCATAACTCTGTATTTAAGCAAAATTTTCATTATAAATTCTTCATTTAGACACTAATTTGTTTTAATTAAGTTAAATTAGTTTCTTCTTACACTTCATAACATATTATAATTCAATTTCAAACTCTTTGCACTTCAATTTAATCAAATCTCAGTCATACTTTTTACATATTTGCATATTGTTCATTTCCTTTAGCTTTAAGTAACTTTAGTACATTTCATTAATTTCTCTAATCTATCACTATATCTGGTTAATTTAATATTTTTGGAGGTTATATTAGCACCTATATAGCATTACTAATCCATTATATTGCATCCCCTACCTTACCACAAATCTGATTAATCAAATTTATAGTTAATTGGGGGGATTTCACCTTTTTAATATTATGTTAAAATCAATCCTTAAATCCTCTGTTTTAGGGGCTTAATCTATTTTTATCAACCAAAAATCTTGTAAAACATACTATAAATACTCCTTCCCATTTTTATCTTGAAATCGCATCAATTTGTTCCCAAATCGACCTCTAAAACTAAAAAAAACTCGCCCATAACCAAATTCACCATAGGGGTGGTGAATTTGGTAAAACAAAGTTTTAGAAGCTCAATCCTCTGATTTTATCACTTACATGCCTTAAAAATCATATTATAAGCCTTATCCTATGATATCAACCCAAGAACCCATCAAAATCCATCCAAAACAGCCCTCAAAACCTTCAAATTTCATGTTTAGACAAAATTCGCCACCTTGTCAAACCCTAGTGGTGAATTTGGCACTAGTGGCAAATTTGGAAATACTAGTGGTAATTTTGGCAAGTGGTCAAAAGAACCATTCTAGAAGGTATTTTATTACTATTTTTAAGCATCCCTAAAGCAACATTTAGGGTAAATTTACCCTCAATTTCATCTCAAAACACTTCAAATTTCTATCACAAAATAAATTTATTTATCAAATTATGGCAACTTTGTCATATATATATTTTCACTCCAAGGAAGGAACACATACTCAATATTGTTTTAAAAGGGGGTCTGATCAGCTGGGAAGATATCTTATCATCTCATTGCACTCAGATAGACCCCCCAAATCAGATACACCTAATTTTTTTGTTCAAGTTTTGTAGGTTGTCAAACTCTCCATCAAAGTCTAGCAACACTTCAACTTCTACTCAAGCTTCGGGAGAGGTAATTCAACCACTTGGCTCTTCCATAGCCTTGTAATTTCTATTTCTCTATGTTTTCTTTCTGTTTGTTGATTGTTTTATAGTTAAAATCACATTTCATTTGGCAAATTAAGGAACCTTAGCTAGAAACCCCTAATCATTTACAAAGTGCCTTAATTTCTTTATAAAACACTAGAAGACTAATCAATTAAGAAGTTGTAGGACTTATTTTATCATATCTTTCATTTTCAAGTACGTAGGTAAGGAAACAAAATTCATCTAGTTGCATCTAGGCTAGATTGTTTGCTTGCATTTTCTCTTGTTTACCCTAAAAATAAAATATCCTTAACTTATCGTATTCAAATATGAAAAGCATATAGGATAGGTCTTGTTTTCATGCATTTTGTGTGATTTAATCTTAGCATGCATTTAGATGATCTTTGATGATTTAGGTTTAAATAATCGTTAAGGCTTGATAAAGAGTCAGATAAATAGAGATCCAAAAATTTAGGTGTTTGCTTCAATTAAACCCCTAAAACACCGATAACACAAGCATTACATCAACTCACACACAACCATAGAAAAAGTATTTGAGTAGGAGTCTAGTTGTGTTGAAAATCTTTGTATCCTTAGGATATCCTTTGGAAAGAGATCCTCAAGTAGGGAAGCAGATATTCCAACGAATCTCCCCACGCACACTTGATATTAAATTATACTTTAAGAGGAAGAACAAACTTTTTCCCCATATACACAAATTGGTGAACCCGATAGGAACACTCCTTTTTTCTTAACAAAGATAAAATTTTGTTAAACTTAAACAATATCATCTAATTTTCTTACTTAGTTTACATCACATTAACTTAAGATAACAAGAACATAACCAATTTATAATCCTAATGAGGGAACTATAACGACCCCTTGAGTAAACCACAGTACAAACCTTATGGGAGTAATCCTCTTTGGCAAGCATATCATGGTGGATTAGTGGGAGTCATAAGGAGGGCTTCTTATTTGGGTGACATAATGACCTCAAACATATTCTCTTCTTTACTATAAGTACTCTGGAAACAAAAATTTAATAAATCAATCAACCCTCTCTTTCCAAACCTTACTCAAAGGGTATTTTTTTAGACCTTACAAGTTTATTAAAATGGATTGTCTCCATTTTTAAAATATTTCTAAAATCCAAAATATGCTATACAACTTGTAAAATATCTATCCATCCAAAACGTTTGATGGGACATTATGAAGAATCTAACATCCACAAATTCAAATTTTTAAAAAGGAGATAAATATGTCATTCTTCTTGACTCTTTAACCTCCATTCACAATGACCTTAATCATGTGATAACATATTTACAAGAACACATAGATGTTATCAATGAATTTCTTAACAATGATCAAAAGAAAACAACCTTTAAACTACTTAATAGTACATATTTTTCATAAGAACATGAAACTATCATCCAAGAATTTCTTGATGATGAGAGGCATAATAATGATGAAAAATAACTCATAGTTCCCTTAGTGATATATCAACTCTTTCACAAGAGCATGAATAAATCATCAATGAATTTCTTGATAACATTAGCAATGAATAAAACATTCCCTTAAAGGAAGATTCCATTAAGGATAACATTAGCAATGAACAAGACACTCCCTTAAAGGAAAACTCCATTAATATTTACCCCTTTAAGAAATATTCCATTAATAAGAACATTAATGATGAACAAGACATTCCCTTAATAGAATATTACGTTAAGGATTTCCCTTTAGAATCTGATGTTGATAAATTACCCTATGTTTCTACACCCATTTCCATAGAACATAATAAAAATAAACAAAGCACTCCATTAAGGGAGGATTCCCCTAGCGATTTCTCGTCTCCTTCTAATTCCACTTCTACACAAGATAATCCAAACTTCAATACATTACAACCTAATCCTATTGATAAAAATATTATGACCCAAGGGGATCAACCTTCAATACACTATCACTCCTTATATTAAGATGAACTCTTAAGAGATAACATGAGTGGCCCCTTTTTATCAACAAGTCAAAATTGAAGACACCCTTAATTTAAGGATGCCACTGAGTTATTCAATCCCTCATCCTTTCACTAACACATTTCCTAGTTCCACTAGTGCAAATGTGAGTCTTGATCAAACTTCTATCTCTCCTACCACATGTCCTCCATTTATCAAACCTCTTGAACTAAGTTATCTAGGGATAAGATGAATGATAACACCTTTTATACCATCCCTTCCAACATCTCCACCTTATCCTTGTGTTTGTTAACAACCTTATTTAATCATGCCTTGAGCACCTTCAAAACCACTTCTCCATGACTATAAAAGTATAAACTCTATGCTAGAGACTCTAAATTAGAGAAACTAGAGCAACAACTAGCCTCTCTCAAAATATCCTCTTCCATGTCTAAGTATTCCTATGAACACTTGCTCAATAAACCACTAGATCCTATCTTATTCGGTTATCCATATCCTTCTAACTTGAAGATACCCAAACTTAAAACATATGAAGGAAATAAATATTCTATCAAACATGTTAGGCTCTTCCAAATTACATGTATTAATATTGAACATGATGAAAAAGTGTTACTCAAAACTTACCCTAAAAGCCTTAGTGGCCCTACCTTGGACTTGTATTTCCAACTACCAAGGTACTCTATCAACAACTATAGAGATTTTATTGAATTATTTGTCAAACAATTTTCCATCTACATTGAAGAGAAGCCCATACTTAGTGACATTATTGAACTAAAAAAAAAATCAATTTGAAAGTCTCCTTGGCTTCCCAGCTAGGTGGCAAGCTTTGGTATAGAGGCTCGAATTTTTCCCTCCACCAAAAGAACTATACATCTTCATAAGAAACATCAATGAACAACTATCCTTTCACTTAGAAATATCCAATGTGTCTTCCTTTGAATATGCCATAGAAATGACCAAAAGGGTAGAAACCACCCTTCGTAGAAGGAGACACTCAGAGACCTATACTTCTAAGGAATTAGAAAATTATTCCCTACTCAAAGTATGAAAATGAGAACATACATGGCATAGACAACACAGTCATAGATGCTCAACAAATCAACAATATCAATGCTACTACCAATACTCAATGGATTGTTATACAACCAAAACAATAAGAATATTTCATTGTATTATATCAATCTCCTAAAACTATCCTAGCACATCTCCTTGAAACTAATATGATAGATATTTCGCCTATAAAACCTATCAAACTTACGAAAGGAATAACTCATTCATCCCATTATCATGAATATTGTACCTTCCATCATATTAATAGCCATGCAACCAATAATTTTAGAGGTATTAAAACCTAATCCAAGACATGATAGATAATGGAGATATTGATCTTAGTGGTCCTAGATTCCAACCTTGATTAGATGAGGATTTTAAAACCTTTCATGATCCATCACCCATCCATAACTAAGGAGCAACAAATTATTCATATTCCAATGATACCCCCTCTTCATCAACATTTTTCATAAATACTTTTAGCTCCTTATCAAAACATAAGTGCACTAAGGCCCTTTTGGATAGGATAAATATGTCATAGGATAGGGTCCATCATAAGTGGTAGTATGTTTTAGCCACACTATATCTACAAATAATATTGGAATAGCTAAGGACCCTTTGATAGGTCATAGCCACCCTTTCAATCCATGTATCTTCTTAAATACCTACTCACATGATCATTTGCATTGGATCCTCATTTGCATGATTTCCTTTCATAAATAGCTTTGAAAGCACGAGATTTCGAAAACAAAAAGAAACACTAAAGCTATGCAATGCAAAACAAAATGTAACGCTTTAATCCTATGAATTTGAAATGCATGAAATAAGGAAAAGAGATGAATTGGGATGAAAGAAAAGAGGTATAGAAAGCACAACCCTTTTTATTTATACTCTCTCAATATCGGTTACAAAGACGCCTCCTCCCTTTTCAGGGGCTAGGAGCGTTAAAAGAGTTTTGGTTACAATCATGACTTAGTGCTCCTCCTTCCGCGTGCCCACATTTGAAATGGGCGGGCCAAAGTGTTGCCACCACTGGTGTTGATGAATCCTTGATTCTTTATACTCCTCCTACGTTCAAAGAGACAAGTCGTTAGTAGAACCTATGACAAAATATGAAACGTTTGATCTTAAAAACCAATGGACGATGCATGCATAAGGTTAGCTAAATCGGTAAATAAAATGACTCCAAATAACCTGTAATTTTGACAGAGACCAGAGAACATTACCAGAGGGCCACTGCCATCAAAACAGTCAAGGAAACATCGCTGATTCAAATTCAACTGTAATTCATCCCTGGTCAAGACAAATTCAACTGTAATTCATCCTCGGGTAGGACGAATTTGCCTACGATAAAGCGCCAAAGTGATGCTGCCCAAATGTCACGTCTCGGGATCTCTAAAAGACCTGCAAACATAGGGGTTAGCTAATTGGGGGCATTTTGGGATGACCCAGATGGTTGGATTTCCCCAATTTGACCTCCATCAATGGGAATTTGACGTTGTTGTCTGCAAGTTAGTGAGGACAACAAAAGCGACAAAAACATGATATGATTTGATCAAAACATTCTGAAATCAAAATTATAAACTATCTAAACAACATAAAATGGAATGGAATATAAAAAAGTGACAAAAGAACAAATTAAAATGAAACTAAGAAGTGCGGGGTGCCCAGGAAGGCCGCCCACTGTTAGAACTTGATTTCGGCACCAATCCACTTGGGATGGGCCCAAAATATCTTGTAATGGGTTGTTGGCGAATTGGTAGATCAATGTGGTCAAATGTCGGGTTTTAGATCCGGATTCACACTTCCAATAGCCACCCAATAACCTCTCTTGCAAAAGAGATCAAGGATGTGGAAGAGGTGAATCAAAAGGTTAAAATGTGGTATTCAATTTGGCAGCACTTCGTTGCTTGAAAATGCCTCCAACTTGTCTTTATTTGGGTGAGAAATTTCACCATTTTATAGACCCAAGGGGTCTCTTTTGTAGGGGCATGCAGGGGTGCAATGTGGCGGCCATGCCTTCTCAAGAGGGAGGAGACTCCTCCCTGACTTGGGCTTCCATGACTGCCCTTGTGACAGTCCTCTAACACCCAATCTGCCCACCTACATGCGCATGCAAGGCAAGAGGCATTAATTGACTATCCTTGGCTGCCACTTGGTGCAATTTTTCTTTTTGCCCGTTAAACCTAGAATTCGTCTTGACCCAGAGCGAATTCCGAATTCGTCCCTGGATGAGACGGATACCAATTTGAATTCATCCCTGGGTGGGACAGATACTGAGCAAGGTGCCTGAATGTGCCAAATTGCCTTCTGACCTTCAAAAATTGCTACAAAAGTGGTTAGGACCACTGTTTAACCTTTGAGGGCTGCCCTAGGGGCTGTGTGTGTCAAAGCGATCAGTGTTTGTAGTCACATAATCGGATTGGTGTTGTTTTGGTGTCTATAGATGCCCCTTTTTGGGATGCGCTGTGCATGGCGCAGCGCCAAGCAAAAATAGATAACCAAAGCACTAATGATTAGGGTTTCTTGGTAACCTAACCAACTTTTGATGCCCCAAGTATGGAAAGGGTATGCATTCTTGAATCCTTGCTTCTGACGAGCTTAAGGAATTTGATTTCAAGTGTTAACCTATTTTGGTGAGGTGTGACTTGAACTTAGACATTGATCAGTCATGAATAGGCAAAGGGCGCAACCTTTTATCCATGGGGGAACCTCGAATTCATGATTCATGAATGCCAAGCGTGTGATCGATTTGTGATTATTGCTTGTTTGTTGCCCCAAGCAGGAGTGTGATTGTCTTTGTCAATGATTCTTTGAATGCATGCCATTTTCCTTAATTGGGTGTGTGTTTGTTGATTGGTGACTAAGTGTGACTACTGAAAGCACGAGATTCCGGAAACAAAAAGAAACACTAAAGCTATGCAATGCAAAACAAAATGTAACGCTTAAGTCCTAAAATGTGAAATGCATGAAATGAAAGAGACGAATTGAGACGGAGATAAAAGAAAGTACAGAAAGCACAGCCCTTTTTATTTATACTCTCTCAATATCGGTTACAAAGACGCCTCCTCCCTTTTTAGGGGCTAGGAGCGTTAAATGAGTTTTGGTTACAATCATGACTTAGTGTTCCTCCTTCCGCATGCCCACATTCGAAATGGGCGGGCCAAAGTGTTGCCGCCGCTGGTGTGGATGAATCCTTGATCCTTGCTGCTCCTCCTGCATTCAAAGAAACAACAAAATTGTTAGTAGCACCTGTGACAAAAGATGAAGCGTTTGATCTCTAAAAACCAATGGAGAGATGCATGCAAAAAGTTGACTACAACCGATGAATAAAATGACTCCAAATAACCTGCAAATTTGACAGAGACTAGAGAACATTACCAGAGGGCCACTGCCATCAAAACAGTCAGGAAATTGCCGATCGATTCGAATTCATCCCTGGGCAGGACGAATTCGACTGTAATTCGTCCTCGGGTAGGACGAATTCGCCTGCGACAAAGCGTCGAAGTGATGCTGCCCAAATGTCGCATCTCGGGATCTCCAAAAGACCTACAAACATAGGGGTTAGCTAATTGGGGGCATTTTGGGATGACCCAGATGGTCGGATTTCCCCAATTTGACCTCCATCAATGGGAATTTGACGTCGCTACCTGCAAGTTAGTGAGGACAACAAAAGCGACAAAACATGATAAGATTTGATCAAAACATTATGAAATTGGAATTATAAACTATCTAAACAGCATAAAATGGAATGCAAGATAAACAAGTGACAAAAGAACAAATTAAAATGAAACTAAGAAGTGTGGGGTGCCCGAGCGGGCCGCCCACCGTTAGAACTTGATTTCGGCACCAATCCACTTGGGATGGGCCCAAAATCTCTTGTAATGGGTTGTCGGCGAATTGGTAGATCAATGTGGTCAAATGTCGGGTTTTGGATCTGGATTCACACTTCCAATAGCCACCCAATGACCTCTCTTGCGAAAGAGATCAAGGATGTGGAAGAGGTGAATCAAAAGGGTAAAATGTGGTATTCAATTTGGCAGCACTTCGTTGCTTGAAAATGCCTCCAACTTGTCTTCTTTTGGGTGAGAAAGTTCACCATTTTATAGACCCAGGGGGTCTCTTTGGAGGGGCATGCATAAGCGCCATGTGGCAGTCATGCCTTCCCATGAGGGAGGAAAGTCCTCCATGACTTGGGCTTCCATGACTGCCCTTGTGACAGTCCTCTAACGTCCAATCTGCCCACCTACACGCGCATGCAAGGCAGGAGGCATTAATTGACTATCCTCGGCTGCCATTTGGCGCAATTTCTCTTTTTTCCCGTTAAACCTGGAATTCGTCCTACCCCAGAGCGAATTCAGAATTCGTCCCTGGGTGGGACGGATCCCAATTTGAATTCATCCCAGGGTGGGACGGATATGGAGCAAAGTGCCTGAATGTGCCAAATTGCCTTTTGACCTTCCAAAATTGCTGCAAAAGTGGTTAGGACCACTGTTTAACCTCTGAGGGCTGCCCTGGGGGCTGTGTGTGTCAAAGCGATCAGTGTTTGCAGTCACATAATCGGATTGGTGTTGTTTTGGTGTCTACAGATGCCCCTTTTTGGGATGCACTATGCATGGCGCAGCATCGAGCAAAAATAGATAACCAAAGCACTAATGATTAGGGTTTCTTGGTAACCTAACCAACTTTTGATGCCCCAAGTATGGAAAGGGCATGCATTCTTGAATCCTTGCTTCTGACGAGCTTAAGGAATTTGATTTCAAGTATTAACCTATTTTGGTGAGGTGTGACTTGAACTTAGACATTGATCAGTCATGAATAGGCAAAGGGTGCAACCTTTTATCCATGGGGGAACCTTGAATTCATGATTCACGAATGCCAAGCGTGTGATCGATTTGTGATTATTGCTTGTTTGCTGCCCCAAGCAGGAGCGTGATTGTCTTTGTCAATGATTCTTTGAATGCATGCCATTTTCCTTAATTGGGTGTGTGTTTGTTGATTGGTGACTAAGTGTGACTACCCCCTCAAGCGACGAATCGATGAGGGAATGACCTTCGTGAGAAAAGCGACGAGTCGCTTGACCCAAGATGACTTGTGCCAAGGTGCCTTCAGAGATTTATCTTTGAACGTGTGTGCAGTTTTCTGACATTTAGACCTATTTTTGGTGGGTGTTAACCCTTTTGGCGACGCCATTTGGGGATGAAAGCTCAAATCCTCTTCCCGTGGAGCGGTCCTCTATGGTAGCCTTCTTAGGGAGTAGGATAATGAGATTTGTAACCCCCTTAGCACTCATTCGGCAATGTTATTACTTGTTTTTGGGTGGGTTTTGACCCTTTTGGCGATGTCATTTGGGGATGAAATTCTCAAAGATCCATCTTCCCGTGGAGCGGTCCGGCTATGGTAGCCTTCTTAGGGAATAGGATAGTGACAATTTGAGCCCCGACATCGATTTTCTATGCCAAGAGGTTAAGTGCAAGAGCACTTGTGTCCGGCAATTCTTATTGTTGTGTGTTTGTGTTGCATTTTTTTTTATTTTTTTTGTGACACCATTTGGGGATTAAATTGTCAAAAATTCGTCCTCCCGTGGAGCGGTCCGGCTATGGTAGCCTTCTTAGGGAGTAGGGTAGTGACAATGTAAACCCCGACATCGGTTTTCTATGCCATTGAATGTCAAGTGCAAAGGTGCCTTTGTTCGACACTTTTATTGCTATTGTTTGTGGATATTTGCTATTTTTGTTGTTTTGATTTTCTTGCTTTGTGTATATGTCATAATTTCATGTTATGCACAATGATTGATGTTGATGGATGCATGCTACTTTATATTGATGTATGCATATGGTATGATAAATGTGAATGTTGTTGATTTATATGATAGGTAATGGAATGGATGAAATGATTTGTTGATAACCTTGCATTGGCACCATAGACTATACAGGACTTATGGCTTTGTGTACTGGGTGATTGTTGTGGTAAATGCTTTTGTGTATATATGTTGCTCTTTTTTTTTTTTTTATGGTGATATAGGGATGGATTGTATGCAACGGTTTGTGTAGAATGTAGCTAAGTGTTTTTGAGACTCAGATGGTTTAACTAACTAGCCAATATTGTACTGTTGTCTTACAAGATGTTTGAACAAGGTATGAATCGTGCTTGTTTTTGACCAAGTTATTTCACATCCCTGTGTGTGCAATTGAGTTCATTTATGTGGTGTTGGTCAGGATACCGCCAGTGCCAGATAGGCTATCAACCAAACCTGTACTGAGGATCACCTAATTAGCTCCACTAACTCCTTTGTTGTATTTAGTCAGATTAATCTGTGATGCAATCTAGGATACCATAAGCTAGCTCATCCACATGCAAACATTGATCTGCACACAAGTTAATGCGATAGATATATCGTCATGCGGGAGGTTTGCCACGAGTGACCGATAGGCTATCAACCAAACCGGTACTGAGGTTTATCTCATGACCTTCTGAATGCTGAGAGTTCCAGGGATTCAAGTTCAACTCCCTTCTTTTCTTCAATTGTATTGGGATACTTGCTCTTTATAATGATGAAAATCACTGTTTATTTTTGCTTTTTCGTTCTTTTGAGCAAGGGATTTTGAATTTTGGAGTGATGAGAATCACTATTGCTTGTGCTTTGTGATGTATGCACTTTGGGAGATTTGATGTCAATCTTTGGAGTATTGACGTTTGCAAATTTTTGATGTTTTGCAACCTTTTGAGAACTTTGGATTCTTGGGGAATTGGGTAGGGAAGATTCTTGTCCTTTTGCCAACTCTCAGCATTCTTGGGGTCATTCGCACAGGGGGATGAGCGAGGTAACCTTTTTCACTGTATGGTATCCTATACTGCTTTACAGGTTTCATCTTTCATTGACACAACTTGGGAATTGTTTTTATGTGCTTTTGAACTTGTGATGGGATGCTACGTACCAAGGTGTATTTCAAGTAAAACTCTACCGTTGTAACATCCATTTGACTTTGTACAATTCTTGGCTAGAGATCTAAAGACAACTGAATGACGAACCGCTAGATACTTTTAGTCAACAACTGAAATGGTGAATGGCGTTTATTGTGGTGTACTTTTGTTTAAAATGGAAAACGTGAAAGGTGGTGGATTTGCCAAGTAATGACAGTCTATGGTGCCTTTGCCTTGTGTGATCAACAATATGCAATGGATGGATGCGGTGTCTATGCAGCTATTTTGTATTTTGATTTTTGAAGTATGCATGAAATTGAAATGCAGATTTTTTTTATTTTTGATGATTTTGATTGTTTTTGGATTTTCTTGACCAAGTGATTGCGATAATCCTTGGAGCTTTTGGGGTGACCAAGGGATTGCGATAATCCTTGGAGCTTTTTGGTGTGACCAAAGGGTTTGTAGGCACCTTTGGGGCATTTTGGGGTGACCAAGCAATTGCGATAATCCTTGGAGCTTTTGGGTTGACCAAGCGATTGCGATAATCCTTGGAGCTTTTTGGGATGACCAAGCGATTGCGATAATCCTTGGAGCTTTTGGGTTGGCCAAGAGATTGCGATAATCCTTGGAGCTTTTTGGGATGACCAAGCGATTGCGATAATCCTTGGAGCTTTTGGGTTGACCAAGAGATTGCGATAATCCTTGGAGCTTTTGGGATGACCAAGCGATTGCGATAATCCTTGGAGCTTTTGGGTTGACCAAGAGATTAATAATCCTTGGAGCTTTTGGGATGACCAAGCGATTGCGATAATCCTTGGAGCTTTTGGGTGTAATGACGATTCGATAATCCTTGGAGCTTTTTGGGTTTGACCAAGCGATTGATAATCCTTGGAGCTTTTGGGTTGACCAAGCGTTCATAATCCTTGAAGATTTTGGGTGACCAAGGATTCGATAATCCTTGGAGCTTTTGGGGTGACCAAGCGATTGCGATAATCCTTGGAGCTTTTGGGGTGACCACGATTGAATAATCCTTGAGCTTTTGGATAATCCTTGGAGCTTTTGGCTTGCTCTTCAGGGGATAGATGTACCCCAAGCTTGATGATATTTGTGCTCCGGATCTGGCTCTGGAGGGATTGGCATGAATGGATCGGCCCTATGCATGGATAGGAGGATAGGGTCTACCCTCGATACTGATATTGCTATGGGGTCTCTGGGGGAAGTTGATCTTTGTGTGCCCAAAGTGGTGGATTCAACAGTTGGTTCCACTGCATTGGGTTAACGTGCCACTCATGCCCTGGCCTTATGTTTAGCTATTGAAGTGCGTCATCAATATCCATGGGGTGTTGATGTTGTCGCATGTGATTGCTATGGGCCATCTCTATTTTATCCTCACCTTCGGCCAGTGAGTCCAGCTCATCAGAATCTGGTGATTCTGAGACATGGAAGACTGCATCATCAGGTAGCCCTACGGTTAGAGGTTGATCCTCTTCGAAAGGAGCCTCATGTAAGTTGGGCCTTGGGAGCTCCAAAATCTTGGTCTCTATCGACTCGAAGTGCTCTAGCGCTTTGCATGTATCAGGGGATTTGAGCTCCTCCTCTTTGGTTGGTTCTTGTTGAGGAACTTGGGGCCTATGGAGGGGTGGCCAGATAGCACCCCCCATGCCTTGGTAGGGCATTTCATCCCGCTCTTCTTCTCGCTCTGATTCCTCAGAGGCTTCTTGATGAATTTCTAAGGGTGGCCCATAAACCTGAGTGGGTTCCTGAGGAAGGCGCCCATCATTGGTTATAGGAGTAGCCTCCCGCTCATGTCTAGGAGGCATCGGGGGTGGTGCTTGATAAGGTCATGGAGACTTGTCTCGCACCCAGGGGTTGTGCCTCTCATAATGTTTTGTCTTATGCGTGTGAGGGGTTGGAGTCCTCTCCTGCATAGTGTGTTGGAACAACTCATCCTTCTAGCGCTGAAGGTGCTCTTTGTTAATATGGTACAGTTCCTCTAACTGTAGTCGCTCTAGCTCAAGTTGCGTGAGTTGCGCCCGACGGGCGACATGTTTGGCAAATTCTAAGATAGTTGGTCCCATCGTCTCATGTCTAGAAGGGCTAGATGCCTCTCCTACATATCTATCTCGGTCATGGTGATCCGAGATCTCTATAGGCCGCCTCCCTCTGTTGGGGGTAGCGGCATTCCCTCGGGGCTTTGGCCTCAGTGAGTGGTCCTGATAGATAGCAGGTGTGGAGGCGTATTGCTCTCGCACTGTATATTGCTCTCGAGGAAGGTAGGGGTCTTCCTCGTGCTCTCTTTCATAAGTGAAAAAGGGATGGATGGAGTTGGCTCGCCCTGCCTGAAGAGTCGTGCGCTCTGGATTTGATCGGTTGTTGCTAACAATGATGCGAGGTGTAGGAGGGATGGCATAGTCATGTGGCCCCCCCTTATGGACCCCCTGCCATTCTAGCACTTCATCACGTAGTGGCCACTTATAGCGGGTGTCCAAGGGAGTTCTCCCATGGGTATACCTCTCCTGAATGGGTGTGTGCTGGGTGTTGTGCTGGCAGGGAGTGCCCCTAGAAGGGGTGCCCTTATAGTCCCATTCCGTCAGGGCACGGAGGGGTCTGCCTTGTGTGTCAGGCCACCAAGGTGGTATGACCAAATCCTTGGGGCTATACCGGAGGTGACTTGTGCCTCCTTGGATATTCCCCATAGCGTCCGCCCGTGATTGGGCTTGGCTGCGGGTGAGCACCATGACGATGTCTCTCTAAAAACCCTAAAATTGAAATGAGTCAGATGGGGCCCAAAATTGGGGTGCGCATCCCTCTTACAATAGATAAGCCATAAATAAAGTTTCAAGTCCTAACTCTAAATACATTAGGAGAGATTAACCTTCGAACAACTCAAAAAGCATAAAAAATTAGGTGAGCAATTTTAAAACCTAATTTCGGGGCACTAGATGATGGAATTTGGCCCCGAAAACTGGTTTTCTGGACAAATACAACTCTAAGGAGTTATATTTGTTTAAAAATCTCCCAACTAGCTCCCTATCAAATTTCACATCAATCGGAGCTACGGTTGAGAAGTTATGGCCCCGACAAAATGCACTAAAATTTAGGGAAAAAAATAAGATTTCCCATATTTTGTTGGATGCTCCTGCATCACTTATGGGCACCTTTGGGGCACTTTTGGGTTGACCAAAGGGTTCATGGACACCTTTGGGGCATTTTGGAGTGACCAAGCGATTGCGGGAATCCTTGGAGCTTTTGGAGCGAGTGACAAAATGCGTAGATTTTTATCTTTTGTTTATGATTTTTCTGATTTTTTTTTGTTACACTAAGCAGAAATGAACACACGCATACACAAACGGTGATTATCTCTTTTAAAGATTAATGGTGTGTCCTAGACTGGTTTTAGTGTGTTTTGATGATTTTGTTTTTTTTTTGAAAGTTTTGAAGAACGTTTAAATGCATAATGAAGGCTCATATGACTCCCATAAATGGTCGCCCCTTCAATATACCATTGCCAGGCCGATATACCAACCTCTCTATATACCCGCCCTTACGAGAGGGAAACTATAGGTACGTGAGAGCAGATGGTACATGGAACATAGGCGGTACGAAAGGGGGATTGTCCTGTTTATGACACCTACCATAGAAGACTTATCCTCATGCATTGGGAATCACCCCAACGACACTCGGTCAGCTTTCGTCAGGATTTACGTCGAGCAACAGTGACAATCGGGGTAAATGGATGCAAAAATCAAGCCAAGGTGGTGATGAACCCACCGTTGGTCTTGATCAAGGGCTGGGGTCTTACGACCAGCTCCTTGGTTTAAAAATGCCACGTGATGTGTGTGTGGTTCTTTTTATTAAAAAATAAAATAGGCAGAAGCAACTACTTTCCTTAAGAAGGCAAAATTGATAGAAAAAAAACAGAAAAGCAAAAAATGACAGGAACAGTTTAGGACCCTTACCTTTTCTCTGCCTAGACTTGTTGTTTCTGATCCTCGGCCCTGAAAATGCATAGACAAAAATTCATCCCTGGGTGAGACGAATTACAGAACAGAATTCGTCCCTATCTGAGATGAATTAGAATTCGTCTCAGGGTCAGATGAATTACAGTAAGGTATTCGCCACAGGCAGAGATGAATAATAGTCAGAGTTCAAAAAATGGTACCTGTAAGCACAAAAACACAAATTTTTGATCAGTTTCTTGATCTTAAAAACTAGGGGACAGAGTCCCACCATGATCGCCACTGAAAGCACGAGATTCCGAAAACAAAAAGAAACACTAAAGCTATGCAATGCAAAACAAAAAACGCTTAAGTCCTAAAATGTGAAATGCATGAAATGAAAAGAGACGAATTGAGAAAAAAGAAAGTATGAAAGCACAACCCTTTTATTTAACTCTCTTAATCTCAATTACAAAGATGCCTCCTCCCTTTTTAGGGGCTAGGAGCATTAAACAAGTTTTGGTTACAATCATGACCTAGTGATCTCTCCTTCCGCGTGCCCACATTCGAAATGGGCGGGCCAAAGTGTTGCCGCCGCTGGTGTGGATGAATCCTTGATCCTTGCTGCTCCTCCTGCATTCAAAGAAACAACAAAATTGTTAGTAGCACCTGTGACAAAAGATGAAACGTTTGTTCTCTAAAAACCAATGGAGGATGCATGCATAAGATTAGCTAAATCAATAAATAAAATGACTCCTAAACAACCTGCAAATTTGAAATAAACCAGAGAACATTACCAGAGGGCCACTGCCATCAAAACATTGAGAACTCATCGTTGATTTGTAATTCGTCCCGGGAGGACGAATTCGACTATAATTCGTCCCCGGGTAGGACGAATTCGCCTGCGACAAAGCGCCGAAGTGATGCTGCCCAAATGTCGCATCTCGGGATCTCCAAAAGACCTACAAACATAGGGGTTAGCTAATTGGGGGCATTTTGGGATGACCCAGATGGTCGGATTTCCCCAATTTGACCTCCATCAATGGGAATTTGACGTCGCTACCTGCAAGTTAGTGAGGACAACAAAAGCGACAAAACATGATAAGATTTGATCAAAACATTATGAAATCGAAATTATAAACTATCTAAACAGCATAAAATGGAATGCAAGATAAAAAAGTGACAAAAGAACAAATTAAAATGAAACTAAGAAGTGCAGGGCGCCGAGCGGGCCGCCCACCGTTAGAACCTGATTTCGGCACCAATCCACTTGGGATGGGCCCAAAATCTCTTGTAATGGGTTGTCGGCGAATTGGTAGATCAATGTGGTCAAATGTCGGGTTTTGGGTCCGGATTCACACTTCCAATAGCCACCCAATGACCTCTCTTGCGAAAGAGATCAAGGATGTGGAAGAGGTGAATCAAAAGGGTAAAATGTGGTATTCAATTTGGCAGCACTTCGTTGCTTGAAAATGCCTCCAACTTGTCTTTTTTTGGGTGAGAAAGTTCACCATTTTATAGACCCAGGGGGTCTCTTTGGAGGGGCATGCATGAGCGCCATGTGGCAGTCATGCCTTCCCATGAGGGAGGAAAGTCCTCCCTGACTTGGGCTTCCATGACTGCCCTTGTGACAGTCCTCTAACGTCCAATTTGCCCACCTACACGCGCATGCAAGGCAGGAGGCATTAATTGACTGTCCTCGGCTGCCACTTGGCGCAATTTTTCTTTTTTCCCGTTAAACCTGGAATTCGTCCTGACCCAGAGCGAATTCAGAATTCGTCCCTGGGTGGGACGGATCCCAATTTGAATTCGTCCCTGGGTGGGACGGATACTGAGCAAGGTGCCTGAATGTGCCAAATTGCCTTTTGACCTTCCAAAATTGCTACAAAAGTGGTTAGGACCACTGTTTAACCTCTGAGGGCTGCCCTGGGGGCTGTGTGTGTCAAAGCGATTAGTGTTTGCAGTCACATAATCGGATTGGTGCTGTTTTGGTGTCTACAAGATTTTTGCATACGCTTAGTCATAAACTCAATCCCCATAATCATTCACTTAGCCATATTTTTTCCAACCTAGACATAATCATCAATCTCTATCACATATTTTTTAAACTATTACACTCTTGCAAGCCACAAAAATGTCCTTACCATGAGAAGAGTACATCCACATAAATACCACTAAAATAATATCAATATTCCTCCTTTACACATAAGGAAACAAATCAAAACACATTACAATTATACTTAACATCAAAATTTAATCAAAAAATAATCCTTTATTATATACATTAAATACATATATCTAATACCCATTCCTTTAACATGTTACATCTTTTTTCCTTCACCTAGAAGAAAATAAATACCTTCAAAAATTTCTTATATGTTTTACCGAGGATAGATCATCCTTGGAATCACTTTATCATAGCCTACAATGCCCTTTTCACTTAAAAAGGATAAAACATTTAACGTCCCTATTGGGGCATAAACATTTAAAGTTTCTCTTGGGACATACACATTTAAAATCCCCCTTTGGGTAAGCAATTAAAGTCCCCTTTGGGACATACACATTTAAACTCCCCTTTAAGGCTAACATCTAAAGTCTCTCCTAGGATATAAACATTTAAAATCCCCTTTGGGATAATCATTTAAAGTCCCTCTTAGGGAATACACCATTTAAAGTCCCACTTGAGGTAATAATTTAAATTCCTTCCTTAGGGCACATCATTTAAAGTCCCTCCTTGGGGAAAATATTTAAAAGTCCCCTTTGTGACACACACATTTAAATTCCCCTCCACGGGGTAATCAATTAAAAATCTTATTATTGGGGAAATCATTCAAAATTCCTCTTTGGTATAAACATTTTAAATCCCCCTATGGAAGCAAGACATTTCAAAGTCCCCCTTGGGCATATTCACATGAAAATCCTCCTTTGTGACATTCAAAAATAGGAACCCCATTTAGGTTATCATCACATGATGTATATACATATATTATATCACAACAGAATATCATAATAAATGCTCCTTATGCACTTGCATAAGGACTAATCATTAGACATTTTTCATCTAAAAACATGGCCCAAGCATTGTTGTACATATTTTTTGTTGGGCACATATCATATTGTATCAACATACTAAGTCCTTTGGGCATGCTAACTAAGTTCTCGGAGCAATGCTAAGTCCTCTGGATAAGCTAACTAAGTCCTCCAGGAAATACTAACTAAGTCCTTCAAGAAATACTAACTAAGTCCTCTGGGTAAGCCAACTAAGTCCTTTGGACAATACTAACTAAGTCCTCCAATAAATACTAAATAAGTCCTTCGGGCAAGCTAACTAAGTCCTCCAAATAATGCTAACTAGGTCCTCTAGACAATGCTAACTAAGTCCTTCAATCAATTCTAACTCAGTCCTTTGGGTAAGCCAACTAAGTCCTCTAGGTAATGCTAACAAATTCCTCTAGACAACTCTCAAGACTATCCAAGTGATATTTGTACATATGTTTCTCAGTTGGATGAATCATCATTTGAGATATCCTTTAAGTGTGTATCCAAGGCCACCACTTAAGGTTGAATTGATATCAAACCTTGTATATACATCATGTAAACCTACCCCCACATATATAAGGACATAAATTCTAAAACAATAAGTAGGATCATCCAATCATACACTATTTTATAATCAATCATCATCCTAAACAACTCATCCCCTTTTAACTCATTCCTATCATCCCCATGTAAATTGAATTGCTCAATTCAATTTTAGCCTCCCCTTTGAATCCCAAGGGGGCACACATGGTGCATGGTAGCATTTAATGCTTCCCAAAATACGATCCTCAACATTATTTTATAATAATGATCTTCACACCAATAATAATTGTTAGTCTATAAATAGACTAGGGAGGGGATATCTATCAATCATATTCTCTCCCTCATGATGATAACAAGATTTTTTCATCATCATATTTTCTTAGAAACTTGTGGAACATAACATCCAAGGCATATCATCACATTAAAATAAATGCACCTACAAAATATATTTACACATACTTGGGATATCTCATTCTCCTAAGTTTTTATTTTTTCATTCAAACACCAAAATACATATATATATATATGTATCTTCTCCCCATTTGGAGGTAAGTATGCAATAATAATAATACTCAAAATACTGCCTATTGAGACGATTAGATATTCTCTATCTATTCATAGTCAATAGATAGAGAACTTCCTCCATGTTGATATGCAACGAGGTGTCATTTCTACTTTCCTCCAAAAATCACTACCTTTTATAAAACAAAAGTATCCTAGCTAATTTGTAGGCCCTTACATTGGGTTTTTGTGATCAACACTTTGTGTATCCATAATTATTTATGACTGCACCGAGGAGTTGATTATTAAACTCTTATGCCTTTTTCTGGCCTATAAGCCAACACAAATGTTACCTATTTCTCATACATCAAGATCCTTTAGACTTAGAGCCATTTTATCACATGAACCTCCTAGAAAAGGGGATTTTCCCATGTTAGATGCATATACAATTATTTGTACACATGCCAAACAAGAGAGAAGAGTTTCTTATTCTCTTGGGAGCATTACCCTCAGTCTAAAAGACTTTTTTTATCCTACAAACTCCTAAATATTTTAAACACATTAGATGTGCTCCAAGTACTAACTCTATACCTCATGTGCATGTAAATATTTACATTTATGTTAGATAATGGATCTATGTCTATGGGGTTTTATATTATACATTCAAAACATAAGAAATAGACATTCCACACCATCAAGACGTTGCCTCTCAAAGGAAAAATTATTTATCATGTCCCTCATAAATTTCATACTTATGTTACATTGTAAATACGTCAATATGGGGCATATGATATTTATGACAATTCTTGCTTGTAAATATTACAAAAACAATCCCAATCAATATCACATCATCAACTTTATCAAAGCATTTGCTTCCAAATTATGGGGGTAAAATAACAATACAATGTCATTTGCTAAATCATCTTGTAAATACCATAACATTAAGTTACACTTAACCATATTTTCAAGAAGCATTCCATTACATCGTAAATCATTCATAAACATCATATCATTATTTCAAAAATCACCATAAAATACTACAAAATATTTTGTGATTATCATTCCATTACTTTGCAAAATGTTGCAAAGTATAATTGAAGCATTTTTCAACCTTCATTACTTTGCAAAATATCTGCAAAGAATCACAAAATATTTTAAACATCATTACATTACATTGCAATTTTTTTTGCAATTACCAAAATATTACATTATGAATCATTCACAAATCATCATATCAATATATTGATAAAATAATTTTGTAAACATTGCATCACATTACAAACATCATCTTGATGTCTTGCAAAAAAATTGCAAGCATAAAAAGCACATACACTTCATTTGCATCATTACAAAGGTATTTCTTCACTTTGCAAAACATGTGCAAAGACCATTACAATGTTATTTCATCACTTTGCAAAATATTTGCAAAGGCCACCAAACTAATAAATGATAATTTTTTGTTCAAACGTCTTCACATGTCGCAAAACATCGAATTGGCTCGGATGTTGCCATGGAAGAAAAGTCCATAAAGCATATAAACTAGAATTTTGAGATATAGACGGAAGTTTTGCGATATTTGAATGGAATATATGATCCACTTCACATTTTTTTTCTAGTTCAGGGTATGGACATTAAATGTTCCTTTATGACGAAAGAGAAGATCCCAAAGTAAGTAAATAAAAGGCATGAGGTATAAGAAAACAAAACTATCAAGTTTAGAATTAACTATGAAATCTAAATTTTTAAGAAATATAATAAAACCACTATTAAAATTCACATAGAAAATTATATAGATATATAGATATATATATATATATATATATATATATATATATATATATATATATATATATATATATATATATATATATATATATATATATATATATATATATATATATATATATATTATTTGAAAATGAAAATAATTCTTAAAATTTTATATATACTTTATTTGAAAAAATAATAATTCTTAAATATTTTGAATATCAGTTTTTTTAAAGTATATTTTTATAATTTTATTAAAAAATATATTTTCAAATTTTAATTATATTATTATATTTTTTATTATTTATATTTGAGAAAAAATATTAAGTCACTTCCTTTGCTAAAGAAAGAGAAATTTATATTTGAAATTTTTCTTGAGGAGAGACTTCATTTTGGGCATGTGGATCGTCCCCTGCCAGCTCCTAACCTTATAAGTGTTGTTTGTTGGGCCCCTCCTCCTGTTGGCTGGTTTAAATTGAATTTTGACGAGGCTTCAAAAGGAAACCCTAGATTGGTCGTTGTTGGGCGCATCATCTGTGATAGTAGTGGTAGTCTAATTCTTGCATTTACATAAAACCTTATCGATGAATCAATATGGATTATTCGATCTCTAGATAATATTTTGATTGCTCACATATTTAGGGAAGGTAATGTGGTCGCAGAATTAATGGAAAATCTTAGAGCTTATCATCTGGGATTTTTTTTTTGGATGAGGGACTTCCCTCCAGAGGTTATTCATTGTTCTAATAATGAAATCTCTTAATTGTTGTCAGAAGGATGTTCTTCTACTACTTCAGTGGAGGTTGATTTGATGCATTAGGAGGTGTTGGTTAGAGTGCATAGAGGCTACAATTGGAGTAGTGGTGGCCGATATTTATTTCTTGTACAAGGCGAGGTCTTTTCCCTTGTAAAATTTTAATTTTAAAATTTTTTACCCTCCTCGATGCTTGCATCTTGGTCCTTTTCGAAGTTTCCTTCTCCGCTGGAAGCCTTTTTCTTAGAAATCCCTCTTCCTTGTCCCCTTCTTTTTTGTTTTGATGTACACCCTTGGGATGTGGACTTTGCCTTGTTTTATGGTTTGGTTTTGGACCACCACTCTTGCGTCTCCTGTTGAGCTTCTGTTGTGGTGGTGGAAGCTCCTTTTGATTAGTCATGGGGTGTTTATCCAGATTAATTTGGTTTCCCTCTATTGGGATGTATTTTTTGGTAATCATTGTTGGGCCTGTCTTTTTCCCTTATGTTTATTGGCTCTTTATTTTTGCATTACCTCTATGTCATCATTCTTGATGATTACCCCTAGTAGTCATGCACCTATCTTAAGACTCGATTTCTCTAGGTTTGGTGGCTACATGCAGGGTGGCCAATTGTTTTGGTGTATGGCGGATGACATTTCCATTTTCCCCTTTCTTACTCCTTGGTTTTGTATTATTATTGAAAGGGTTGGTTTGGTGTTTGTGTTCTTATCTATCAATCCTTTTTTCTATGCTTCCTCTGATAGTTGAGGATTTTTCTCTTCTATTTGCACCTTGTATTCATATTTTGGATGGATGAGCACTGTTTCTACCTTGGTTCTTCTTGATGTGCTTGGGTATCCTTTACTGTTAACTTTCAAAGGTGTATTTTATGACACAAATTTGCTTATGAACATGGTGGATGCCTCCTCTTTTTTGGGATTGCTCTAGAGCCTTTTATGTTTTATTATTTTCTTTGGAGGAGCCTCCTTGGATATCCTTCTGTGGAAGTGGGTGGAATTGAGGAGTGAGTAGGTTGTGGTAATAGTGAAGATAGGGAAAGCTAAGATGTTTAGATCCAAGTTGAGACATGCTAAATCTTGGTTGGAACCTGCTTTCTTAAATATTGATGATGAAGTTAAAGCTATTCTAAAGAACAATGGTCTATTGGAGTGAGTCCATAAATTTCATGGGCATAACCCAGTGCTCTCCAAGTGGATGGCAGTGATGTGGATCGATGGCTGGGTGAGAATCGGGTCTTGGTCCTTTGAGATATTTGCAAATTTGATTAGTCATACTACTAGTATGGAATTGGATGGTGCCTATCACAATAGGGATAGACACTCGTTATTGAAATAAATTAGCTTCTTCCTAGATGGGGAGGAATTTTTACCCAAAATCCAAAATGGCTATATTGCCAAGGCCATGTGTTCACTATGATATAGAGTGGCTAGAGTCATTATGGATTATTTTACTTTGGACTCTACACATGATGTCATGTGTAGCTTCCATGCCATGATTTTGAACCATTTTAGGAGGCAAATGTGGATGAACATTTTTTTTATTCCAATCTATGAAGAAGTTTATGGTGGATGTGCAAGGGGGTCATGACCAGTTCTCTCTTCACCAGGGATTGGCCCTTTTAGTTTTTGAACAAGTGACTATGGATAAGGGGATGGTAATGGAGGAAATTTTGAAATCTTTAGCTGATTTATCGATCCCTTTCCCTGGCTAGGCCATGGTGGTTTTTGAAAGTTCTAGTGAATGCAGTGAGGATGTTTTCTTGTTCTTACTGGGTTCTAGTCTAGATAATATTTCTCACAAGATTCATGTCTTGACTAAATGTGTGAGGGGAAAAGCGTTGAAGTGTAGCATTTATTATGTGGTGAAACATTCATCATTTTTGTTATGGCCTCATCTAAAGTGGGGGGTCCTCCTTCAGTTAGCCAGGCGAAAGGTAGTGGCACTCAAAAATCATTGCATTGTATCGGTAAAAAGTGGGATGAGGATGAGTCTTCCCCCTTGTCGCACCCTATGTATGTGGATATTCTTCCTAGGGACTTCCATAAGGACAAAATGGTGATAGATGTTTATGATCTGTGGGAGGCCTATATGAGGAAGAGTGTAGCTCTACATAGTCTAAAATTAATTGAAATCAAGTAGTCTGTTGTTTGGAGTTCTATGAAAATGGTATTAGATTATTTTTATTAGGTTGCACAGATGTATAGAATAATAGATCACGAGATTGATATGATGTTGTAAAAATCCCTTGATTCTCTCATGTTTGATCTCATCCTTATTCTTTGTTGTTGTGTTTGTTTATACCTATTTGTATTTGTGGATTTTTTTATGGGGTCTTTTTCTTTTGGATGTCTTTTAGGTAGGTTATTTTGTAAAATTTTGTGGGTTTCCTTTCAAAACCCTCTTTTATCTTAATAGTATAAAAAAAAAATGGGTTAATGTCTTTGAAAATTGGAATCTGAAATATATAGTTATACAATATGACTAGAAAAATTTTATGGAGAGGAGTAAAAGGAGAGAGGAAATAGGTCTTAGTAGGTTGGAATAAATTAAGCTAACCCAAGGTAAAAGGATGTTTGGGATTGAGAAAATCAAAGTTAAAAATAAAGATTTTGCTGGAAAGCTTTACTGTAGGTGGATTTCCCAAAAAACTTCTTTATTCAGTAGAGTTTTAATTAATAAATATTTGGGACAGGTAAACCCAAATGAGGTGGGTCATCTCCCTTTGGATGGTGATGGATCCTTAGTGTGGCAGGCTCTAAAGTTAGGATCTTAAGTAGTGAAATAAGGATTATTTTGGAAAGTGGAGATATGGGAGAAGGCACGATTTTGGATAGATTCATAGGATCAATACCCACTTATCATTATTGAAGTCCCAAAACTACAGCCAATAAATGCATCCATTGAAACCATGTATTATGTCCAAGTTGAAAGTTATTTCAACACTAGTCAGCTGGGGCATTATAAGTTTAAGTAGTTTAAGAAGTTGGATGAGTGGCCAATTTCAATACCTCTAGAATTGACACCCATCATGACTAAAATCTTGGCATAAATATTTCTCACATGTAGAGATGAGGAGGATGAAGAACACAAGCTTATACTGAGAGGGGGGGTGAACAATATAAGACCACTTTTTACTTTTCTTTCCAAATCAATATTATGCAATGTATAGATAGCAATATCAATAACAGTAATCAAAGCAATGCACAAAACACCATACACAATAGAGACACCACAATTTACGTGGTTCACCCAATGTGGGCTACTCCACGGAGAAAATATTTCACTAAAATTTTCTCAATCAATCTCTTGGGAATCCTTCCCTATTACAATGTTTATGGACCTCTATCCAAAGGAGATATCAATCCCCTAAATCAAGTTCGTGGATCTCTATCCATAGGAGAACTCCTTCTCCTTTGCTCTGGCTGGTGATCCTCTAGAAGACTACTGCCTCCACTACACTGGCTTGTGGATCTCTCTCCACTGAAGACTCTTGTCCCCACTCAGAAGACCTATCCTCACTGCCCTAGCTGATGGATCTCTATCCACTAGAGACTACTATCCTCTCTACTCTGTCACCTCCAAAGCTCTATCTCAAATCTACACTAAACACAGTCCATTCGATCTAGCACAAATCTCAACAAGTCCACTCAGAACTTGCTCAAATTTCTCAACAAGTCCACTCAGAACTTGCTCAAATATGCTCAACAAGTCCACTCAGAACTTGCTCAAATCTGCTCAACAAGTCCACTCAGAACTTGCTCAAATCTGCTCAACAAGTCCACTCAGAACTTGCTCAAATCTGCTCAACAAGTCCACTCAGAACTTGCTCAAATATGCTCAACAGGTCCACTCAGAACTTGCTCAAATCTGCTCAACAAGTCCACTCAAAACTTGCTCAAATCTGCTCAACAAGTCCACTCAGAACTTGCTCAAATATGCTCAACAAGTCCACTCAAAACTTGCTCAAATCTGCTCAACAAGTCCACTCACTTCCAAATCTCAACAAGTCCACAACTTAAAATCCACAACTTGTCAAATATGCTCAACAAGTCCACTCAGAACTTGCTCAAATATACTCAACAAGTCCACTAACTTAACAACCACAAACCCAACTCAAACTCAAAGTCCCAACTTCAAACAAAACCAACTTCCAATCTCAACAATCCACAACTTGTCCAACAAAACCCAACTTATCCAAATCCTCAATACAACACAAAACTTAACCAATCTCATAGAAACATAAAGAGAATTGTTAGAGACCCAATATGTTTCAACTCAATGCTCAAACACTTTCTCAACTCAAATCAGAATATAGGATAGTTTGTTTTATGGAACTTGAACAATCACTTCATACAACCACTTGACTAGGCTCAACCAAATCTACTCAACCAATCACTTAAGAAACAACCCTTGCTCACAAACCCTAGTCCAAGCATATAACCACCAACTCAAAATATTTCCAACAATGCTCAACAACTAACCTCACATAACAATGATACTCATGTTCTTTTCAAACCCTAGTTCAAGTTCTTTGCACAACAACTTACTTCAACAACAATGCTCATAAAACAATCTTCACATAACAATGATACTCATGTTCTTTTCAAACTCTAACTCAAGTTCTTCACACAACTAATGGCTTCAACAACAATGCTTATCAAACAAGGTTTTAACAACTCTTTATTCCAAAAAACCTTGAAGCATTAACTCAAACACTCTCGAAAAGGAAACCCTAATCAAGTCCTTTTCACTCCAAAATTTACTTTCTAGAAAGCCACTCAATCAACTCAACCAAGGAAGAATTTTGCCCATACCTTTTTGCTTGGTGGTAAAGAATAGATCTCAAAACCTGTTTCAATCACACTCAATTTTCCTTGACAACTTCAATGGTTAGGTAGCAAAATCTTCACTTTAAAACCCCTTGTAAATACTTGCACAATAATTATTTTTATACAAAGATAACAAGTCTTATATACACCTTATAATCTCCACAATCTCAACATTAAATATAACACCCAAAATAAGCCTTTAGGAAACACTTTATAGATCTTCAATTCAAACTAATTTATCACCTTATTACTCCAATTTAAAAGAATATATTTCTCTTTTTATAGATCACAAATCAACACATAAACAATTTTCTTTCACCCCTTATGTCTCCTTATCACTAATTTATTGCCAATTAAAAACCTTTTAAACTCCCTTATAACTCCTAATACAATCTTTAATCAAACCTTAGGCAATAAAAAATTTATTTAAAAAATTACCTTGGCCTCCATGGGTTTCGAACCCTTAACCTCTACCTCCATGAATGCCCTAGCCATGGGCTCCACAACCACGTGCGCTCAATGCACGTTAAGAGCTTAAAAGCTCTTAGCACAATTTATTCCTCTCCTGGCGCCCGAACGAAAGAACGCAAATCAAAAACCTTCCCTTTGGCGCTACCACTCCATGAGATTCGAACGCGGGTTAGTTCTTCCACTAACGCCTTCGTAGAACGTGCACTGCCAATGGACCACCGCATCCAACGTGCCTTAAGCAATGAATCCTCTTCCTTTTAAACCTTGCGCATAAGACAAAAACCTTTTGTCTTCTTCCTCAACCGAAACAACGAATCACACAATAAAGTTTTCCTTGGTCGCATTAATCAAATCGATGAGGGATAATTTGTAAAGTCCTTTGGCCACCCTTTTATACACGATGCCTCCATAGTCTTCGAACGTCGGCGCTCCAAATTCTTTGATGACGTCGACGTTAAAACAACTTTATAAATGGCGCTTTAATTTTGATGATGTCAGCCCATTTAACCTTTATAATTTATAAATGATTTAAATTCCAAGGAATTTAAATTTTATAAATTATAATTATAACCTTTGGCTTTTAAGGCCTTCCTTGGGTTAAATTTGAAAACCCTTTTAACTTATGCTCTCATATAATATTAAAATATTATGGAGCCCTTTTGCCTTTAACTTCTGCACTGTTGAAGCTTCTTCCTGGATATTAGTGACAACTTTGATGACTTTATTTCTTGCCGAATTCCTTGACATTAATGATGACTTCATCCGGTGACATCAATGACAACTTTGACTTAGGGACTCAAAATGTCCAACAATCTCCCCCTTTGTCATTGATGGCAACCCAAATTATTTTTACCAAAAACTTGACCTTTCTTTTATTCTGCTCCCCTTGGGACACTGCTCCCCCTGGCTCAATGCTCTCTTCAAATATCGAATCTCTCCCCATTACTCAAATCTCTCCCCCTTTGACATCAATGGCAAAGGGTCACCTTTGGGGCTCGGGGCTAAGAATGAGCCTCTTAGCTTAGCCCCTCCCCCACCTCCTTTTGAGGTGGTTAATTCTAGGGTGGGAGTATTTCTACTCCCAGAAAGCACTATTCTTTACCTTTATCCTCTTCTCTTCTTATCTAAATTTTTTGATTCCTCTGACTGTTTCTATCCATGTCCATGTTCTTATCCATGTCTATCATTCTTTCGATTCCTATTCCTATTCCTTCCTGTTCATATCCATGTTCCTATTCTGTTCATATCCATGTTCATGTTCCTATTCTGTTCCATTCATGTTCATGTTCCTATTCCTATTCTTTTCATACTTATTTCTGGGATATCTGCTCTACACCACTTTGTTGTGTGACCATCATTATTGCACTTATAACACTTAATGTTATTATTCCTTGGAGGTGCAAATGTCTTAGGATTTCTCCTAGTGAAGCCATATCCTCTTCTATCATGAACCCTGCAATTCATTGCCTTGTGACCAAACTGATTACATGAGTAGCAATACCCATGGAAAAGTTATATGTTCCCATATTCCTATCTTTCATGTGTCCTACATTGTGAAGCCATGTGCCCAAACCTATGACATGAAAAACATCTTCCATTGAAGTTTCCTTGTCTTGACCTCATTGGTATCTTAGTCTCTCTTGACCTATTCTGATTGTTGTTCCATCTGTATCTTCTTTGTGCATTGTTCCTATTTTTGTTGAACTCTCTATTGTCCAACTCATCCTCAGATGTCTCACTATATTTTACACTGTCTTGTTCTGAAGTATCTTCATCTGAAGTTTCTTCTCCTCCAAAACTTGAAGTTGACTCTCCTTCCTATTTCTTTTGAGCTTGTTCAAATCCAAGACCTGTTTTGCTTGATGTAGGCTTTTGTATCTTGATGAACTTATCCAAGTTCTTTGAGCTATTTTTAAATCCTTTCATCTTGATCTTGGAGTCTTCTAAATATTCTTTTAGTAGTGCCACTTCTTGTGCTAACTTCTCACATTCCAAGATCTTTGCTTCTAACTTATCTTTGAACCTCTTTGCCTTAGCCTTTGATTTTTCTAAATCCTCTATGAGCAATCTTCTCTCTTCATCACATTCTTGAAACTGAATTTCAAGTTTAGAGTGTTGCTTTCTTACCTTATTTACTATGTCAAGGGCATAGATAAGTTCTCCCTTGAGATCATAACCATTCTCTTCTAAATAATCCTCTATTTGTTTACCTTTGTCCACATATTTACTCTCTTTTGGCTTGTCTTCTATAGGATCACTTACTTCTTCTTCTAATGCCATTAGAAGATTTTCATCTGGTCCTTCAAGTGCATCCTCATACTCATCATCACTAAAACTATAACCATCCCTTGTACAATCATCTTCAAGATGTCCAAAGTTACCACATCTAAAACACTTGAGAATTATTGGAGTCCTTTTCTTAACTGGTTCTTTTTCTTCAATCATAAATAGGACTTCATCTCTATCATTGTCTGAAAAACTAGCATCACTATCACTTGAGTACTTACTTGCATTATCCGCATAGTAGCTCCTCTTTTGCCTTTGAAAGAACTTCTTTCCTTGTCTGCTTTGTCCATCCTTGTTTTTCTTTTGATGCTTGTATCTTTCTGATTCCTTGTACCTGTGATCCTATTTTTCTTCACCATTGTTGTTCTTTGGTTCTCGACAATCTGTTGCAAAATGTCCAAACTTTCCACAATTGAAACACTTAACAGATCTTAGATCTCTAGATCTTCTGGAATCTTTATCTCTTCTACCATAATTAGCTTCTTCATCACTAGATGACTCATTGCTTGATTCTGACTTCTTACCCTTTGTTTTCTTGATTGCTTTGAATGTTGCTTCCTTCTGGGGAATAGGATCTTTTGTTCTTATCTCAAAATTTGTGAGCATACCAAGCAACTTATCTCTTGTCAAAGTATCACCATCCATTGATACTTCTATAGCAGAAACCTATTCACTGAATCTTTTTGGAAGAGTTCTTAAGACTTTATCACAAACATCTGATTCATCAATATTCATTCCAAGTCCTTGCATATCATTAACAACCTCATCAATTCGAATTAGATAAGCACTAATATTTTCCTCATCATTCATTCTCAATGTTTCAAATTGTCCTTTGAGATTTTGTATCTTTGCTTTCTTGACACTTTTATCTCCTTCATATATACTTTGCAATTTATCCCACATCTCTTTTGCAGTTCTACAATGCATAACTTTCATAGACTCTATTCTATGCAAACCTCTCACAAGTGCATTCATTGCTTTTGAATTATAGTGTTGTAGAAGCTTACCTTCCTTATCTGTAGGAGGATTGATTAAGGGATCATATCCAAATTCCACTGCTTCCCAAACTTCATTGCCAAGTGCCATTAGGTAGATCCTCATCATCATACTCCAATACATATAGTCACTTCCATCAAATACTGGTGCTGAATTATTTGAGGACACCTCCTTAGGATCCATTATGTTCTTGTTAGCTTTTCCTTCAAGCTGTTAAACTCTTCTGAAGGAACCCGCTCTGATACCAATTGAAGAACACAAGCTTATACTGAGAGGGGGGTGAAAAGTATAAGACCACTTTTTACTTTTCTTTCCAAATCAATATTATGCAATGTATAGATAGCAATATCAATAGCAGTAATAAAAGCAATGCACAAATCACCATACACAATAGAGACACCACAATTTACGTGGTTCACCCAATGTGGGCTACTCCACGGAGAAAATATTTCACTAAAATTTTCTCAATCAATCTCTTGGGAATCCTTCCCTATTACAATGTTTATGGACCTCTATCCAAAGGAGATATCAATCCCCTAAATCAAGTTCATGGATCTCTATCCATAGGAGAACTCCTTCTCCTCTACTCTGGCTGGTGATCCTCTAGAAGACTACTACCTCCACTACACTGGCTTGTGGATCTCTCTCCACTAAAGACTCTTGTCCCCACTCAGAAGACCTATCCTCACTACCCTGGCTGATGGATCTCTATCCACTAGAGACTACTATCCTCTCTACTCTATCACCTCCAAATATCTATCTCAAATCTACACTAAACATAGTCCTTCGATCTAGCACAAATCTTCTCAACAAGTCCACTCATAACTTGCTCAAATATGCTCAACAAGTCCACTCAAACTTGCTCAAATATTACTCAACAAGTCCACCTTAAAACTTGCTCAAATATACTCAACAAGTCCACTCAGAACTTGCTCAAATATGCTCAACAAGTCCACTCAGAACTTGCTCAAATATTCTCAACAAGTCCACTCAAGAACTTGCTCAAATATGCTCAACAAGTCCACTTCAGAACTTGCTCAAATATGCTCAACAAGTCCACTCTAACTTCAAATTTCTCAACAAGTCCACTAGAACTTGTCTCAAATATCTCAACAATCCACACACTTGTCCAAATCATCTCAACAAGCCCACACAGAACTTATCCAAATCTACTCAATAAGCTCACACAAACTTAACCAATCTCATAGAAACATAAAGAGAATTGTTAGAGACCCAATATGTTTCAACTCAATGCTCAAACACTTTCTCAACTCAAATCAGAATATAGGATAGTTTATTTTATGGAACTTGAACAATCACTTCATACAACCACTTGACTAGGCTCAACCAACTCTACTCAACCAATCACTCAAGAAACAACCCTTGCTCACAAACCCTAGTCCAAGCATATAACCACCAACTCAAAATATTTCCAACAATGCTCAACAACAAATCTCACATAACAATGATACTCATGTTCTTTTCAAACCCTAGTTCAAGTTCTTTGCACAACTTACTTCAACAACAATGCTCATAAAACAATCTTCACATAACAATGATACTCATGTTCTTTTCAAAACTCTAACTCAAATTCTTCACACAACCAATGGCTTCAACAACAATGCTTATCAAACAAGGTTTTAACAACAACTCTTTATTCCAGAAAACCTTGAAGCATTAACTCAAACACTCTCGAAAAGGAAACCCTAATCAAGTCCTTTTCACTCCAAACTTTACTTTCTAGAAAGCCACTCAATCAACTCAACCAAGGAAGAATTTTGCCCATACCTTTTTGCTTGGTGGTAAAGAATAGATCTCAAAACCTGTTTCAATCACACTCAATTTTCCTTGACAACTTCAATGGTTAGGTAGCAAAATATTCACTTTAAAACCCCTTGTAAATACTTGCACAATAATTATTTTTATACAAAGATAACAAGTCTTATATACACCTTATAATCTCCACAATCTCAACATTAAATATAACACCCAAAATAAGCCTTTAGGAAACACTTTATAGATCTTCAATTCAAACTAATTTATCACCTTATTACTCCAATTTAAAAGAATATTTCTCTTTTTATAGATCACAAATCAACACATAAACAATTTTCTTTCACCCCTTATGTCTCCTTATCACTAATTTATTGCCAATTAAAAACCTTTTAAACTCCCTTATAACTCCTAATACAATCTTTAATCAAACCTTAGGCAATAAAAATTTATTTAAAAAATTACCTTGGCCTCCACGGGTTTCGAACCCTTAACCTCTGCCTCCATGAATGCCCTAGCCACGGGCTCCACAACCACGTGCGCTCAATGCACGTTAAGAGCTTAAAAGCTCTTAGCACAATTTATTCCTCTCCTGGTGCCCGAACGAAAGAACGCAAATCAAAAACCTTCCCTTTGGTGCTACCACTCCACGGGATTCGAACGCGGGTTAGTTCTTCCACTAACACCTTCGCAGAACGTGCACTACCAATGGACCACCACGTCCAACGTGCCTTAAGCAATGAATCCTCTTCATTTTAAACCTTGCGCATAAGACAAAAACCTTTTGTCTTCTTCCTCAACCGAAATAGTGAATCACACAATAAATTTTTCCTTGGTCGCATTAATCAAATCGATGAGGGATAATTTGTAAAGTCCTTTGGCCACCCTTTTATACACGATGCCTCCATAGTCTTCGAACGTCGGCGCTCCAAATTCTTCGATGACGTCGGCGTTAAAACAACTTTATAAATGGCGCTTTAATTTTGATGACGTCAGCCCATTTAACCTTTATAATTTATAAATGATTTAAATTCCAAGGAATTTAAATTTTATAAATTATAATTATAACCTTTGGCTTTTAAGGCCTTCCTTGGGTTAAATTTGAAAACCCTTTTAACTTATGCTCTCATATAATATTAAAATATTATGGAGCCCTTTTGCCTTTAACTTCTGCACTTTTGAAGCTTCTTCCTGGATATTAGTGACAACTTTGATGACTTTATTTCTTGCCGAATTCCTTGACATTAATGATGACTTCATCTGGTGACATCAATGACAACTTTGACTTAGGGACTCAAAATATCCAATCGAGGATGAATTATCTTGGGTCTATGGGATACTTGGTGTCTAAACAATGAAGTATGGCTATGATAATATCCTTCTAGAGCCTCCCCCTCATGCATATCAGGTTGAGAATTGGAGAAATATTTGGTAGTCCAAGGGTTGGCCGAAAGTAAACATTTTTTCTTGGTATTTCATGCATAATGGAATTCTCACTTTTGATAATCTCAGTAATAGGGTAATCATTGATCCATATCAATGTGTTTTATACTACAAGAGTGATTAAACATTTGGCCACTTGATTTTTGAGTGCCCATTCACGTGCAAAATCTAGGAGATGTGATTTTTATCTTATAATATTTGATTCAATGATGATTTGAATTGTATTAATATTTGGAAAATATGGATTGAATTGGATTTAAATATAAATCTCTTTGTATTGTATGGAATATTTAATTAAACTTCATTTGGTGGTAAGTGTGTTTGGAGAGAAATGACACGATTTTTAGAGAAACCTTTTCATCTTTAGATGGAGTTTGACAGGTTATTTGGAGCAAAGTCATAGAATCTGTGGTAGTGTATACGAAAGAGGAAACTCAAGTTGTTATAGGGACAATGGAGAAGGAATTTGAAGTGCAAGAGGGGCAAGACAAAGCTAGTTGGAAACCACCCCTAGAATGTTGGATTAAAATTAATATTGATGGAGTTACAAAAGGTAAACTGGATAGAGCTAGAACTAGAGTAGTTTGCAGGAATTATGTTGGGACAATGCTCTATTAGGAACTACAAAGCTTGGGAAGGGCCACAAACAATGAAGCAAAAACCTTAGCTATAAAATTTTCTTCTATTTGGGTATTAAAACAAGGTTACAGGAGGATATTCCTAGAATTAGATTCTCAAATAATGGTTAGAGATTTGGATTCCATGAGGAACCTTTTCTTGAAGACATGGAGGTTGAGGATTCTTGTCACTCAAATTAAGGAATTGTTGAGGGAATTAGATGATGTGATTCTATTTTATGTGAGTAGAGATCTAAATAAAGTGGTAGACTTCCTAGATAAGATGGGCACTGAGAAGGAGGTAGGGGTTCAGTGGTATAGTGACATGGCTATTAAGGATGATATGATTAGGTAGGTTGGTGAGAAAATCTAGTGTTTAGCTAATTTGGACAACCATTGTAGAAATATGGTTTAGGATATTTGTGCTCCAATGTAGATCTTCTTTTATAATTGTAAACATGTGAACAACCATTGTAGAAATATGGTTTAGGATATTTGGCTCCAATGCAAATCTTATTTTATTATTGTAAGAATGTGTTCTCTTTGGCCAAGTCTTGGAGAAGTCTCATCCCAACTTGTATATGATCTTTGTCTTAATAAAAAAATTTCAAATTATTTTTCAAAAAATATATAGTTATAAAATCAATATATAATTAATAAAATAAAAGTATTTTTAGAGGTTAAAAAACTTTAGTTAAGAAAATTTAATGTCTTCAATGAAAATGAAAAGAGAGATTTAATATTAAAGTTGTTCAATACATGCATATATAATTGTCAAGCTATTACACTATTACTGTTGGAAACCCTTTTAATCCTATATAACCAATTATACTAAAAAAAGTATATATTGGTTGCAATTAGAATATTTATATAGTGTGATAATGATTTCATTATTACTTTTATTTATTATAAAGTGTTTATATTATTCAATAGGTTAAAACAAACATTATTTATTTATGTAAAAATGTTAAAAATACTAAAAACTTTATTACATGATGTAAATTTTGTGAGGGTAACCTATTATAAGCATATTTATTATTTTATATATAAAATAATGAGTTGAATTTTTTACTCAATAGATTTGAAGTAAATTCAAATATTGTAATATTTTTATACCATAATCTAAATATCCAATGTCAAGTGTGAATATTAAATTTTTTTCTATGAAAATTTTATATTGTAAGTTTTTTTTAATAGGTAGGAAAACATGGGATTTTGAAAGGATCCCTAAACTTGTAGAATGAGAAACACAATAGAACTAGGAATAGTAGGTGGATCAAGAGGAGAAAAATCCCAAGGTATAGGGGGATACAAAAAAAATATTCACAAATAGGTAAAATGAAGAAAATACCTTCAACAAAGAGCAAGAACAAGCACCTCATCAACTAGAGACAAAAGGAGACTAGAATTTAGAACTAGAACATACTAAGTCCAAAAGAAAGAGAATTTCTTCATCCAAATTTGAAGATATTCTGATTGACCCCTTGGTTGACCAACATGTCAGACTTCTTATTTTCTCCTCTAAAGGTGTGCTTGAATTCAACACCTTACAAATTCTTAATGTGATGGTAAATATATTCTATAAAATCTACAATGGACCATTAGGGGGAATGTTTTTCTTTAGAAATATTAATGACAAAAAGAGAGTAACCTTCGATCATCACCTTCTTTGCATTTAGTTTTTCTAGGAGCATGATCCCTTGATAAAGTGCTCGAGCTTCAACAAACAAATTGGACTAAACACCTAAGAAGTCAAAAAAGGCCAAAATAATAAGTCCTTTGTCATCCCTGATGATTCCTTTATCCCCTGTGGTACCTAAGTTACCCTTCGTCACACAATCAAAGTTTAGTTTTATCTAGCCTTGAGGTAAATCTCTATGATTTGGAGTTGTCAGATGATAAATACCTTCTAGATTTAGGATATCTAGCTAGCTTGCAAGCTTAACTTTGCTATGGGGCCATTTTTCATCTTTGATAAAAATTATGGAAACATTTTCCTTTAGAAATTAAACATTTTAGCTTCCACATATAGGGGATCCTTTTTAACATTCATGAAGGCTCTATTGTTTCTTTTGTTCCAAATACCCTAAAGAAAACGTGGTAAACATAAAGACCAAAAAATTCTAAGTAAAAGATTCTAGAAGGAGCAACCCACTATAAACACATGTCCAAAATGTAATTAGCCATGACCTAGGTAAAATTAAATTTTATGAGAAAATTGTGGATAAATTCTAAGGAGAAGGGACACTCAAGAAATATATGATTAGAATTCTCCTAGGAAGCTTCATACATATAACACCTATTCAATATAGGTAGTCCTCTTTTGTAGAGGTTTTCAATAGTAAGGATGTCTATATGGGTGGCGAACCAAAAGAATAAATTAAATTTAGGTATGAGGTTTTTGAACCATATATTATTGTCTAGAAAACAATCCTCTTCCTTCTTAAACTAAATAAAATAAGCAAATTTAACCATTAAAATATCATTTTATCCACTTTCTAAATAGGAGAATCAATTGATAGGTTAGGATTTAGGAGATGAATTTTGAGAATATTAGATAAAGAATTTAGAGCATGAATTTTTCTAGGGGAGGGGTTAACAAGAGATAGAGTCTTCCAATCCCTTTTTCCATCCCTTACCTCAAGAAAATCAACAACTCTAGATCCATAGGATTGTATAGTAAAGTGATCTAAGTAGTTTAGAAGCTAATCTCCAATAAAATACTCATTACGAATCTGACTATCTTCCCAAAAGTTAACTTTCATACCATCACTAATCTTCCATATCAAGCATTTTTAAATAATAAACCTATAATTAATAAAGTGTTTCCAAAAAATAGAACTCTTTGGATTGGCCTGAATATCAAGGAAATTACCATCTCTACCAAGATATTTATTTGTTAAAATATCGACCCACTCAACATTATCCATTTTGAAGAAATTCCAAACCTATTTTACAATAAGGGCCAAATTCATTTGTTTTAGTTTCTTAAGGCCTAATCGACCCTTGCTCTTCTTAGAACAAACCTGCTTCTAATCCATTAAGGGAATTCTATGCTTTTCTTCCATGTCTATCCAAAGAAAGTCCTTTTGAATACTATCAATATTCTGGTATATATGCTATGGCATACTCAACAATTATAAAAATAATATTGGGATACTTTGAAGGGTGGATTTAACAAGTCATGCCTTACTAACTTGGATAAGGAGGGAACCTTTTCAGCTTGCCAACTTTCTCCTAACCCTCTCCACCTTAGGAAGTCAAGATGAATCTTGTAACCTGCCACTAAAAAAGTGGTAAACCTAGATAAATGAAAGGGATCTACCCAATGGGACATTCAAATATTTTCATGATTTTTACCTACCTATAAAGGGGGTATTAAAAACACCTTGCTCTTATTGAAATTTATTTTTTATCTAAATGTAGCCTCATAATAAGATAGAATAAACTTAATCTCTTTCACTTACAGAATAAAGGATCTTGAAGCCAATAGGGTATCATCCATAAATTATTGGTGGATTATGGGATTGTAGATGGAGGTAGGATTTATCCCTCAAATTAACCCCTTAAATTGAGTTGTTTTAATAGATCTACCCAAGACTTCGGTCATAATAAAAAATAGATACAGAGATAGGTGGTCCCCTTGTCTTAGGCCTCAAAGGCTTCTAAAATAGCATGTTGGAGAACCATTAATTAGGAAAAAATTCATAACTAAGCACAAACATCCTTTGATGAGGTCTATCCAAGTAGGGATAAAGTCAAATTTATCCATAAATTTTAACAAAAATTCCAAGGATACTCTATCATATGCCTTGTTCATATCTAATATAAATAAGAACCATCTCTGTTATTTTTATCTATGGAGTGAAGAACTTCATGAATAGTACTCACGCTATCTAATATTTTTTTCCCTTTAAAAAAAGCTCCTTGGTAGAGATCAATAACCTGAGGAAGAATGGCCTTCATTCTATTGGCTATAAATTTAGCCAATATTTTATAAGAGTATTATACAGACTTATGGGCCTAAAATTATTGAAGGAATTAGCTCCTACCAATTTAGGAATCAAAACCAAAAAAGTGGAATTGATGTCGCTAGAAATATAATGGGTATCTTTAATTTCACCCATAGCAATATATATATCCTTCCACATAATTCCTTAAAATATTTGGTAAAACACTGTAGGAAAACTGATATCATGACATGTTGCATTTTCGTGACAAGTTGCATCATCTGTCCATGCCGATCCCCTGCTAGCTAGTTATTGATTTAGGAGAGTTGGCTCCATTGCAAGTATTCTTCTTCTATTGTAATCTTGTGTTCTCTTTGAATTTGGTAGGGAAGAGTCTCCTCCCATATTGTAATTGATATTTGTTTTAATACAAGTTTTTTCAAAATTTTCAAAAAAAAAACATTGTAGGAAAACCATTAGGTCCAAGGGCCTTCTCACCGGCCTTGGAAAATAATTTAAAAAAAAAACATGCAAGGAAAAAGAAGAGAGCAAAAAATAAATAAAATAAAAATAAAAAATTTCAAAAGTGCACACTTTTCCCCAGACCCCCCTTGTGTGCCCCCACTCCCTCCCCCTCTGTAAAAAAAAAATTCAAAAAAACTTCTCCCACATGGTCCCTCCTCCCCACATGGTCTTTTTTAATTTTCCTTTTTCTTTTCAGTGATTGGGTACACAGATTTAAAATGGGTTTGTTGTCCTAAAACTAGAAGATCAACTACTCGTTAGTGCTTCTAGTTGGGTCAGAGTACCATTTCATGGAGCACAAAGAAACAACATATAGTTTCTTTGTCTTCAATAGAAGTAGAGTATAAGGCAATAGTTGAGGCAACTAAGGAAACCATTTGACTGTGATAGTTACTTAAGGATATTAGGATAATCATAGATGGTCCAACATATATATTGTGATAATCAAAGTACCATTAAGATGACCAAAAATCTAGTCTTCCATGCCCGGACCAAGCACATTGAGAACCATCATCACTTCATCCAAGAAATGGTCCAAGATAATTTTATCCGCATGGAGTATGTACCAACTCAATATCAAGTCGTTGACATATTCACCAAGTCACTTAGGCTTGACAATTTTTCCAATTTTAGCACCATGTTCCATATATGTTGTCATCAGCATCAATATTAAGGGGAGACATATCTAATGTTGACTCATTTTTTGTATTGTTGACTTATTATTTTTGTATTTAGAAAAGTGTACCTTAAGGGGGGATGTTAGAACATTTAATGTGCACTTTACCTATGTTGCACATGATTAGGGTTATGGTTAGGATTTTTCTGTTCACAAACCATAACATATCTTCTTATATATATATATATATATATATATATATATATATGTGTGTGTGTGTGTGTGTGTGTGTGTGTGTGTGTGTGTGTGTGTGTGTGTGTGTGTGTGCTTGTGCTTTGTACTTCATGAACATATTAAGGTCAGTGGATATTACACAATAGGTTAAGACCTAAAGTTATGGTGTTGGTTTACGTCCTTGTCATATTTTCATGTTATGTCATGTTTTAGTCCTATCAATGGCATGAAAAAATTTAGTATTTCTATCTTTATATTTCAACTAGAGAGCCCTAGAATTCTATCTTCAATAAGATTCCTCACAGGCCAAAACATTATAGAAACCCATCAACAAACTCCTTTCAATATCTCTATTAGACTTTGATGAGGGGAAGATTCTACAATATCTTCAATGGCTAAAATTTATAGTTTCAGGGATTTCTTCTTTTGCAAGATATTACTAAAGATATTTTTGTTCCATTCTTTTGAATTGCTCTTCACAAATCTTAACTTATTGGCAACTTGAGATATTAGAGTACCTATAAAATCCTTCTTCCACCAATAAACTATAATAGCCTCAATGGTATCTTTTTTTAGTCACATAACCTATAAATGGAAGGGAAACTTAAAAAATTGATTCCCAACTGAAACATCCAATACCAAAGGATTGTGATATGATCCTATTCTTAGAAGAGAAGAGAGAATAAATTCACAAATATGATGAAGCACTTCATTAAAAATAATAAACATGTCCAAATTTTATTGTATAAGATGTCCCCCATCCTTCTGTTACTCCAAGTGAATTTACTTCCTTTTAGCTCGAAGTCCATTAGCTCATTATTATTGACAAAAAATTCAAATTTCTCCATACCATTAGAGGGGGATCAGCTTCCTCCATTATTTTTTAGGTAAATAGAGGGAAATTAAAATCCCTAGCCAACATCCAAAAAATTTTAGATAAAGGTTAGTTTGGACATAAACATTGGTTAAAATCCATGATATTTTAGAAATTCTATAGTAGAAAGACATGTTAATGAACCTATTAGAAGTAGAGAGTACTTTATGTTTAATTTTTGAATTATCCCAAAGACATATTAATCCCCAAAAATATCCCAAAATATGGCTTGTATACCAAGCCTCATTCCATATGATATTCTTAAGTTTGTCAAAACTATTCTACTTAATTTTAGTTTCTTGAATAAAAAAAATATGAGAAGCAACCAATTATTGCTTCAAATGTGCATTCAAACCCATTATGTTCCAAGATAATATTTTCATTTATGAGACTTGGTGGGATGCTTCTTCCTCCATCCCATAGAAATTTTCATATGGGTTCCATTAGCTATATCTTTTAGGGTATTCCTTAGCCTTGAGTCTTGGTTTGAATGTCACCCCTACTTAGAGTTAACTTCCACATCCACTACCCATTTTTTCTTCTCCTCATAATGTTATTAGGGCTATATTTTAAAACTTACCCATTAGGTGGTGAATCAATAGCACTTGTCTATTTTTTTTATAGGATTTTGATGGAAAAAATAATATAAGTTAATGTTGGGATGGCTTTTAAACATTTTCTATTAAGAGGTATATCTAATGCACTATCCTATTGTTTTTATCTTTGAATGGAATAAATAATAGAATTTGAGTCTGGGAGGGAAATCCTCATAAACTTGGGTTGGGGGATGTCCACAAGCAATGTTCCCTCCAAATAAATGTCCTAAAAACCCTCAAAATATTGGTATTTGGGATTAACATCCATATCATTCTCCTAAATTAGAAGATAGGATAACATATTTGCCATGGCAATTTCATTCATTAGACAGAAAATAAGTTTAGGATGAGAACTTACCTTGTATTTTCCTCAAAGTATCTCCCCATATTCAATAATTGAGGTATATTGGGCCTTTTGCTTCTTCTAAGTGTATCATTCTTTGATGGGGAATGTCATCCACCTGATTCTTACATCTTCCATTACTTTATCCAGAGCTCTCTCCTTTAGATTATTTCTTTTTCCATATTTTATGTCTTTGGGAGGATTGTTTATGATCAGGGTATACATTAGATGAGTGCCCTAGTTTCTTGTATGTTTTACATATGACCAAAGTATTTTTATACTCAATATTTTTGTTACAAACCCCTAGCTTTGAGACCAAATTGACCAAGGCAGTAAAATCCTTCTTAAGATCTACATTGACATAAATTCTTGCATAAATTAGTCAATAATAGGCTCTAGTGGCTAGGTCGAGAGCCTCCAAACCCCACTTTTCTCTTATTATACTTGCAAACACATCCTCATTCTAAAAATGATAGGCAAAACTCGATATTCTGAACCAAATTGAAGCTTAGAAAAAACTTAGTGAATGTTGTGAACCTCTTTTCTCATTCTATAAATCATTCAAAAATTTGTATTAATATTCAACATGCATCAATAACTAAATTAATTGTGCAATAAACTATTCAATAAAATAGGTATTGATTATACCCTTGAGGTAGGGGAACACCATACAATGCTCATTTTGAAAGGAAGACACTCCACAAGATCTCTAGCTCTAGGAGCCAAGACTTCTCCAAGAATACATCATAGATATATTTTACAATGGGGGTACATCCTTCTTTATACAATAGTATGATGATTCACCTTCCATGAGTTACAAAGCACATAATCATATGACAATACTTCTTGTGGTTGCATATGACATACCTATTTCTAATTTGACATGTGGCCTTCCTTACTCAATAACTAATTTATGGATCACATTACAATATTAAATTATTAATTATTAAGTACCTATCTTGGTACCTAATAAAGAATCTAGGTTGAATTTTTGGCTCCATATTCGTAGAATGAGACCCCTCTATCCAAAAAACCATTGTCCTCCCCCTAAAATTTTGTTTAAGTCCTCCTTGGAGAACAACTTGACCATGAAAAAACCTTTTGATAAAGCAACTATTTTCATGTGGTCTTTGGACCTCTATTTTGATGTAGCCTATTTTCTAAGCATTTTAAAATCTAGATGAGCACCTACGTAACACCCTACTATATTTTTAGACCCTTTTTCAACCTCCATAACTACAAGCTCATATGGGACAACAATTTTACCTCTTTCATTGATTAGGGTAAAACAAGGTTTATTGGGTTTCTTCTTACCACTAACCATAGATGACCATGAAGGATCCCCTTAAAATGAATATGTGTCCCTTCCAACAAACCCCAAACAAAGTGCTATATTATCAACACTAAAAACAAATTTTGGACCTATACCATTATTCACCTCTATCAAAGGAATACCATTTTGAGAAACATATTTCCTATTGTATCCCTTCTCATCCTCCATGTTCTCACCATTACCATTCAAAATATCATTACCACTATTCACCCCTTCCTCCATCATTTCTTTTCTGATATAAAATATGGGCTTGATCCTTCCATTGAGATTGTAATTGTTGCACTCCTACCATAGGAACCCTACAACAGTAAACTACCACTGAGATCATAGTTGTTGCACCCCTACCATAGGAACCCTATCACAATAAAATACTACTAAGATTGCAATCATTGCACCCCTACCATAGGAACCCTACCACAATAAAAAACTAAAATTTATATTGTAAGTTAATGATCCAATCCCATGGATGAATCTTAAATATTTTATGATATGATTGGATCAAATGGTAGGTAGGAAATGGGTTTGGAGTATGCAATGGGAATCAAATAGTTTCACATAATAATTTAAGTTTTTAATTCTAAGGATGAACCTTAATATTATCTTATGATTTACATTTCACATCATAAACCAAGATTTCAATTCTATGGATGAACCTTAATATTTCCAAAAAATTATGAATAATTAAACAAAATCCAAATACTCATATAATGATGAACACTTAAATGTAGTAACATAACATATAATAGAAAAATTTATTTTAATATCACAATAATATGGTTGTTAAAATATTGTTATAAAGTAAAAATTATGTAATCTAAAATAATTTGTTTCAATCTCATATAACCAATTAAAATATAAATAAGTTAAATTTATAAACTAAAATAACTTTAAACCATAAACTTGAGATGATAAAGTCGTAAAAATAAGAAAAAAAAATTCATGCAACTCTAGAATCATAATAAAACCAAGGTTCAATGTACAAGATATTACATATAAGGTTCACGTTTCAATAATTTTTTAAACAACAACATTATTAAATATGAGTTCTAAGCAAGGTTTTGCATAGTGGAAAATATTCACAAATTGGGTGAATATTAGGATTTCTAAAATTGGAAACTAGTGAATATGAGGATCCTCAACGTTGGCTCATTCACCTAAAATTTTTAGGACCAATTTTTTCTTAGGGTCAATTCACCATAATATATATCCAAAAATAGGTATATTTGTACTCATTGGAAAGCTCTTTTTGAGCCTGATCTAATGGTGGTCCTATTTAAGTTATAAGATAATTTAATAGGACCAAATTTATCCCAAATATTACCTTATATTTTAGGGCTTCAATTGCCCCAAATTTTTGTGTGAATATGATTGATTTGATTTTCTTAGGATTCATCATGATTCTCCTTGATTTCTATTAGGATTCACCATTTTTTTACAAGTATATTTCAACTCCAACCCCTTATACATAACCCTAGTTCTAAGAAAATAAGCTAGGGTTTTGGAAGCTAGCGTAGAGGTCTAGAGAACATTTTATTGTAAGAAATAACATAAGAGAGGATCAATATCAACAAAGGTTCTTTCAATATTAAGGATCATGACCAAGAATAGGGGTCATAGGTACTTCACTACTAGATCCTCCAAAACAAAGAATCACATACCTAGATAAGCTATGCAAAACCCTAGATAGCTTTAGTAACTATCAGATATAGGCAAGGAAAATCATAAATACTATGGGTGAGCGACAAAATGAGGATTATTTTCTTAGAAATATGAATATATATTTACCAGATATAAAAAAAACACCAGTTTTATAAATAGTAGAGGACTGTGTAGCCTAGGACATAGTTTATAAGATGAAACACAACCTAATATGTAATTTTTTGGTTTTAGATCATCCTTGCACTTAATCCTCATGTGGATAAGAAAAAAATGATATCTAGAAGGAGAATATTATAATATAACTATCCCAAATGTGTATTGTTTTGTGAATTTCACGTCAATGGAATATAAACAAAAAGTATTAGAGGGAGGATCATATCATCATAGGCTAGAGAGACTATTCTTGCAACCATGGAAGATGGTATTCAACCTGAGGGTGGAACCAACCACAATTCCAATATGGGTAATATTATTTGGTCTTCCCATTTAATTTTGGAAAGAGAAGGTATTTAAGGCAATAGGCAACTTACTAAGACATTATTAGGGTAGATTAAGAGAAATAATTTTAGGAGGATAGACAACTTTTGCTATAATTTGTGTAGAAATGGACCTCAGTAAACCTCTTCTAATGGAGATAGACCTAAAATACAAGACTTATTTTAGCACTAGAAACTATAATATGATTTTTTTCCATTTATATGTAAGGTGTACCACACTCATGGACATCTAAATAGAATGTGCCCAACAAGGAAGGACCATCAACTAGAATAGGAGAGGATAAAAGTAAATATTAATATGGTGGGTCAATATCCTTAGTAGAAGGTAAATTAAAAGGTAGGGGAAGGTCCAATATACTCTCAAATATTCCAAAAAGTAATTAGAAAGCTAAATAGAAGAAATTAGAAAAGTAATTAGAGAAAACGAGGAAAAGAAAAAAGAACAAACAACAAATATGATAGTTTCAAACAAACTAGAAGCTTGGAAACAAAATATAAGTTTTATATAGAAGTATTAGAGGATTATATGCACCATACCACATGAAATAATTAGGAATAATACTCTAATGTAGTATCGGGGAACAAGCAAGGAGCAGATACAAACACAACCTTTCTCATGGAAGAGGAGATTCAAACCATGACGAAGACCATGGGAGGGTAAATGGAGTAGGGGATAATATTACCTCATAAAATATATATGAAATAAGGAAATAAGAATAAATATAATCCTAATTTAGGGATTCATCAAATGGAGAAGAAGCATAAAGTAAACCAATCAGTAGGGAGGAAGTCAAACAAGGAAGAAATTTGAGCTAGAATTGAAAGGTAAAATCAATGGTTGATTTGTTCTCTCTAAATTCTCAATGATATTAACTTCGTTGAATGTGATGGGTTTAGGCAACCACCCCATACAAAAGGAAGTTAAAAAAATATCATAGATACGAGTCTAGATATAATATTGTTATTGGAAACCAAAATTCAAGCATAAGACTTATAAAAAATAAATAGGAGAATATGGAAAAAGAGAGATATCCTTACTAAATCGGCATAGGGGAAATCATGGGGATTGAACACTATGTGGAGTCACCAATTATTCCTAGTAATAGGGGTGGCCTCCATGAGAGGGGTGTTGATGGTTCGGTTACAAAATAAGGAAAATGGAAAAAATTGGACTATAATTAATTTCTATGGAGCATAGACAATTAGATTATAGAGGGATCAATGGGTGGCCATCCAAACATTCAGATACAACTACTTGAAGGACCAATGGATCATGAGGTGATATTTCAATGCAAATATTAGAATAGAGTAATAACAAGGAGGTAGATCCATGTTGGAGGAAAAGGATAGGTTCTTCTCAATAATAACATTTAAAATGAAATTAATAGATATTCCAACTATGGATAACTCCATGACCTAGACAAACATAAGAAAGTAAGGTGAGAGTAAAATCTTGCTTGGATCATTTCTTCTTAGGGTAGGAATTATATTGCATACAAAGCATAAAGGGAGGTTCATGGATAGGCTTTCTTCAAACCATTTTCTAGTAAGCCTTACCATAGAATATGATAATCATAAAGTCACAAGAATTCTTAAATTTGATCTATAGTGGCTAAAATATGATGATTTAGAGGATCATTTAATGGAATGGTGGGAAGTAGGAAAACCAATAATTGGGACAACCCAATTCAAACTCAAAAAAAAACTAAAATATGTGAGGATCCAACTAAATGTTTGGATTCAAAAAAATAAGTAACTCATTAGAATACAAAAGAACAAAATCAAGCATCAGAAGGAGAATATTTCTAGGGATATAATATAATAAACTATTACAAAATATCTACTGCAATGTGAGGTAAATATTCATGGGAGATAGGAAGCATTGGAGGAACAAGAAGAGATCTACTGGTGGTAAATATCCAAATTTACATGATTGAAGGAGGAGGATCAAAAAATAACTTTCTTCCATAAGACAAAAAAAAATAGAAGATAACATAATAGAATTATAGGCCTTATATATATGATGGGTCAAGTAAAAGCCAATAGAATTGAGATGAGAAATATAATAAATTAGGAATTTCATACCCTATTCCATAGCAATAAAAATTTGAATGCAACACGGCAAGAGAAGATACTAGAGGTAATTATATAATTATTCAAACCTAGACATAATAAATTATTAATGAAGGAAATTTCCTTGGAATAAACATTTTGGATCATACAAAAAATAAAAATAGGAAACACACCAAGACCATATGGGTTCCTCATTTAATTTTATCAAAACTTCTAGAAAATTATGGGCCAAGCGATGGTGGAGGTGTTGGATAAAATTAGATAGAGTAAGCAAATGTTAAAATCCTTGAATATGAAGAGAAATAATACCCCGATAAACAAATTCCAAAAAAATAGTAATTGCATAATCAAAGGAAAAACATAGAAGAACACATTACACAACAATATTTCCTAGGAAACCCTTTCAGGAAAATCCCCAACAAGAAAAATATCCTTATTTTATAAACTTGATTGTCTCTAATACAATAATATCCTTTCACTCGCTTTTCTCTTGTGATTACATTTCTTGCAAAATTCATTACCAAACCCTCATATAAGTGTTGCTTCATATACCAACAACATAAGAAGGTATTTTACAATACCATGGGCTGACATTACATTAACTCAAAAACACCCATATGGGTCTAAAAATAGATTAATCCCTCCGAACCCTAGCAAGGAAATATTTACATAGTGTAAATTTCTTTTAGAGTTAACCCCTTCTGAATAACACGGAAAATATTCAACATAATTCCAACATTCTCCCACTTGTGGAATACTTTACATAGGGGCTAATAACTGCTATTTTCAACTATCAAGGGCAACCATGCCAATAGATATTCTACACCAAGAAAAGTTTTGAGTAGGTACAGCCTTTGTTAAATAATCAACAAAATTCTTCTTTGTATCAAATTTCTCCAATATCACCTAGTTCTCTTCAACCATATCTCTCAAAAAATGGTACTTGATATCAATATGTTTTGATCGATCATGAAAATCGAGATTTTTTACCAAAAATATTGCACTATGATTGAAATTGTCAATTTTCATGACCTTCTACTTAATATCAACTATTAACATAGCCTCTGTAGCCACATTGCTTCTTTACAGGCATGAGTTGCTGCAATATACTCTGCTTCTATAGTGGATAAAACAAAATTGATTGCTTTTTACTCATCCAACTTACTACCCCTCCAAAAAGCCTAAACATAGAAGAACTTGTGGTTCTTCTCTTGCCAATATCTCTAGCCTAGTTAGCATCCAAAATCCCTTGTATATTTACAATATAATTATCTCTATACTTTTCTTCATAACATATAGCATAAACTATAGTTCCACACAAGTATCTAAAGATCCTCTTCATAGAAATCCAATGTTTCTTTCTTGTATTGGATATATATTTGCCAACTATTCTCACTGCATGTGCAATATCAATTCTAGTATAGACCATTGCATACATCAGACTACCCATAACAGTAACATAAGGAACATGATGTATTTCTTCAATTTTATCATTTGTTTTAAGATATTGTTCAACAAATAGCATTTGACCAATAAGATGTGGAATACATACTGGTTTACAATCATGCATCCTAAACCTCTATAGTATCGAATCAACATATTTACTTTGATTTAACCACAACAATCTCTTTGCATGATCCCTAATTAATAAATTTTGCAACACCCAATTCCTTCATGTCAAATTCAGAATATAACTGAGATTTTAGCAACTTTATCATATCCTTATTGTTACCAATTAACAACATGCCATCCACATACAATACAATGATAACAAAATTTTCACCTTCCTTTTTAAAATATACACATGGAGTTGCTTTGATTTTTTCAAACCCAAGTGTCAAAACAAACCTATCAAATTTTTGGTTCCATAGCCTTGGAGATTGCTTCAACCCATAAAGAGACTTCTTCAGCTTGCATACCAAGTCCTTACCTTTAACCCTGAAGCATTATGGTTGTGACATTTATATGTCTTCATCAATTTCACCATGTATAAAAGCTTTCTTTACATCGATGTATTCTAATTCAAAATAAAATACAAAATAAATAGCCAAAAAAACTCTAATTGATGTTAGTTTAGCCATAGAAGAAAAAATATTACCAAAGTTAATTTCCTCAACTTGAGAAAATCCTTTTGCTACCAGGTGAGATTTGTACTTATCCAACTTTTCTTCTACATTGTACTTCTTCTTGAAAAACCACATACAACCAATAATTTTTCTACCAAGGGGTAATTTCACCAAGTCCCATGTCTTATTTTTATCTAGGGACTCCATTTCTTCTTCCATAGCCATTTTTCAAGACTTATTCTCACTTGAATGAAGTGCCTCCTTTACATTCTTGGGTTCTTCATCAGTAACTAATAAATTAAATGTAGAACAAAAATTTGAAGGGTTATACCTTTCTGGTAATCTTCTCACCCGATCTAATCTCCTCAAAATTGGAGTTCTAGGTTCTGCATATTTAGCTTCCTCCTCACCTTATTCCTTTGAATATTCCTATTTAGACTTTCTTTGTAATTCATATTCTTCTATAGCATCAGGTTCTATTGAAGGTTCTTCCTCATGTTCCAATTTTACCTAAATTAGTTTTGTCTCTTTTCTAGGTTGCACTTCATGTTTTAGAACCCCTTTTGTTTCTCTAAATATCACATTATGACTATAAGTAATATTCTATGTTTATGGATTCCATAAATTATATCCTTTTACACAAGTAATATAACCCAAAAATATTCATTTCTTAGAGTTATAGTCCATATTAGTCCTTTTCTCTTTTGGGACATACATATAAGCTTCACAACCAAAAACTCTTATATGAATGAGAGAGGGTTTCTTACTAGTATACACTTCGTGTGGAGTTTTATCCACCAAATTTCAGGTAGGATATCTATTGATGAGGTAGAAAGTAGTTAACATGGCTTCTACCTAGAATTTCTTTCCCAACCCTGCACCAGTGGGCATGCTTTTGGCCTTATCTATCAATGTCATGTTCATTCATTCTGCAACTCCATTCTATTGTGGAGTATATGGATTTTTTGTCTTTCTACTCCACAGTCCTTCCAAAATTTCTCAAACTCATTAGATAAATACTCACCACCATTATCACTTCTCAAAACCTTTATAAACCTTTATATTTTTCTATATATTGTTTTCTACAAGAGACTTAAACTTTTTAAATTTATTGAAAATATCATATTTGTATCGTAAATAGTATACACAAGTCTTTCTTGAGAAGTCAGCTATAAATTTAACAAAATAGATGGATTTACCTAATTATGGTACTTTTGCAGGTCAAAACACATCACTATGAACTAGATGTAAAATTCCTTCAGATATTGTAGCACTACATGGAAACTTAACTTTGGTTTGCTTTCAAAAAATATTGTGCTCACAAAAATCAAAATTTAATGGGCAATCATAAATTCCTTCAACCATACCTTTCATTTCCAATGTTTGAAGGTCTTTCTCACCAATGTACCCCATGCTTTGATACCACAATGTTGTCTTCACTACAGGAATACTTGGAGCTTCTTCAAGCGTATTAATTTCATATACAACTGAAGAGTTATTGCAATTAGTACTTATATTGCTAGTATAAAGTTTGAATAATGTTCTTGTATGAACTCCTCTTGCCAACACTAAGAATTCACAAACCATCTTGTATCTATCCTTATTTAATTCCATAGTCACACCTACATCATTCATATTACTAACAGATATAATATTTCTTACCAAACCTGGAATATGCAACACACCAGAAAGGGTTTTAACTCTTCCATTTTTTAACTTCAATTTGACTCTTCCTCAACCTATTATTTTCTATGTCGAATTGTCTCCCAAGAATACTTCACCTCCATTTATCTTTTCATATTCAAAAAACCCCTCCCTATGAGGATTCATATGAAAAGAAGTGCTTTAGTCAATCAACCATGAGTCGTAGTGTTCACTTGAGCATGCTAAAACTACAAATAGGTCCCCTGAACCTTCATTTGTGGTCTTTATTTTGTAGATGTTCCTTTATTAGCATTTTAGATCTGCAATATCTTTTATAATATTATATTTTACCACACTTCCAGCATTTTATTTTGTCAAGAACAACATATTTTCCCCTAGATTTTGAAATCCTTTCTCCTAATTTTTTTTGCTTCTTTCTTGAGAATGACTTATCACAACCACGACAGCCTTCTGATGATAATCCTCATAATATTTTTGTCTCATTTCCTTAGATAGAAATGATCCTACAATATCGTCTACTTTCAATGTAGAAGTAGTATTGGAGATAGCCATAACTAGGTTATCCTAGGATTCATGTAATGAACAAAGTAAAGTAATACACTTTTCCTCTTCATCTATTTTTACATCTATAGATTTTAGTTGACTTATCACAGTGTTAAAAGCTTTCAAATGTTCAGTCACATATTCACAATCATTCATCCAAAGAGAATACAACTTCTTTTAGAGAAAGAGTTTATTTACCAGTGACTTTGTTTGATATAGTGCTCCCAAATTTTCTCATAATAACTTTATCATGGCCTCTGTCGATAAAAATATTGAATCAAATAATCACAATATGATAGATAACCTTGCCTTCCTATCGATCTTTATCCATTCCTCATCTATCATTCCTATTGGTTTTACTATCAATATTATGACCCACTGATATTTATCCACCAACAGATCCTCCATCTTGAGTTTCCATAACTCAAAAATTTATCCATTGAATTTTTTTATCTCTACCCATGTGCTTCCTATCATTTTTGTCAAAAATTTTGAGTATTTATGTTGTCATTGGTGTCAAGTGTTTGATGCAAGTTAAATTTCATTATGATACAAGAAAATTGGTAAAAACAAATGGTTATAATAGTTTTTATTATAATCCAAAGAAGTTGGTTAAAATGTTGAAGGCAAAAGTTTACGCCAAGGTTTTAAAAGAAAATAGAAAATGTTATAATATTATAAAAATTAAGCTAAAAGGGCTTATTAAAAGGAAAATAAAAATTTGATGAAGGTCCCCATGCAAAAGTATTTTTTAAATACTAAAGTTAAATAGTATAATATTTAAACAAAGTTAAATATTATATTAAATATAAAATTAAATTTGAAATTGGCAAAGGGCACCAAAATTCAAATTTAAATAAAGGCAAAGAAAGGTTTTTGCCGATGTCATAAAAATAATTTGAATCCATATAAAAGGGAAGATATGAATTATTTTCCAAGTGATCCTATGTTAATGTGAACGAATAAATTGATCGTGGATAGTAGTGAAAAGTGTTCGAAATCCATTTGTCCAGCAAGCAGAAACAAATAAGGACAAGGTGGTGAATGTTTTGGTTCAACGAGGGTTGTTAGCCCAAGTGGTATGTGGGTCCTGCATAAGGTGTTGACATAGAAAAGGTTTGCGGTTTGATTTCCCCTAGCACCGATTTGAAGTATTTTATTTCATTTTCATCAGAGGCAGCAAGAAAAAAAAGGTGGAGGCCAAGGGTTAGGTCTCAATCACTTGGCTAGCACAAACGGTCGAGCATTGTGCTTAGAAGGTTGATATCAGAGGATCGATTCCCATATACACCAACAAGGAATAATTTTTTATAAGTCATACCCAAAATATGATTAAATTTTGGCTATAGTATATGTTTGGCGGATGTGATTTGGTGTATAGTTTGGCATATATAAGGTATAAGGATAAATAATGTTTTGCATAATATTTAAATATTATTTCTTATAGTTATCTTAAATGCAAAGGTTGAAGTGATAAGTTTGTAAATGGTTTATTTAGAATTTTAATTCTTGGTTCTTGGAAATAAAATAAAGTGAAAATTATTTTATGATAGAGGGAGATAAAAGGTGTAAAGGGTGATGTTATTTTTTGTAATTCTTACTTTATAAAAAGATAAATTGTTGAGATAATTTTGTTGAGGTTTAATGCATTGTCCTTGAGAACAAAAGAAGAGTCCTAGAACATTATTTTCAGAATTCATTGAGCACCTTATTGAAGGAAAATTCATGTGGATATTTTTGAGATAGAATCTTGCTATCTAACCCTTGAAGTGGCACAAAAAGAATTGGTTGTTGGTGAGACAGGTTTTGAAGACATATGTCCATAAAAGAAAATAAAGAGGTATGGGTACATTAGTACTTGTTTAAAGTGTTTTGTTGAAGTGAATATTTTGGAATATAATGTGGAGAGAAAAGGATTGTTTGATAAGCATTTTTGGAAATATTTGAGTTATGTTTTAAAATCTATATTGTGCATCCTTGTTGAAAAAAGTGGAAACACCTGTGTTAGGGTTTGTGAGCAAGTTGTGCTTCATTGGTTGAATTATTGTGTGAAACTCTTTAGCATTGGTTTTTAGTGATATTGAAAGTGAAGGCGCAAACATTAGAAATCATATTTTTGAAAACAAGTGTGTGCATCAGGAATATAGGTGTCATATGCTAGAGTAGATCTATCTGTAAAACATTAATACATGTGAGACATGTGAAAGCAACAAACTTAATGACTGAGTATAACATGTCGAGTTATTTGCAAGTGCATATAATTCTCTATATGTTCTAAAGGTTAAACGAATTCTAAGTAGAATATATTTTGTTTGAAGAAAGTATTTTTGAAAAAGATATAAGCTTTGCTTGTGTGCAAGGTTTGGAAATATTTGGTATAGTTTTGTGAGCAGTATTGAGGACAGGTTTGAGCAAGTCTTTTGAGAATACTTGAATGCATATTTGAGAAAATATTTGAGAATACTTGAAGGTAGATTTGAGCAAGTCTTTTGAGAAGACTTGAAGGTAGATTTGATAAAGTTTTTTGATAATACTTGAAGGTATATTTGAGAAAGTCTTTTGAGAAGGCTTGAAGGAAGATTTGAGGAAGTCTTATAAAGGCTTGAAACAAAATTTGAGATTAGATTTGTTCAATATTTGTATTAAGACTTGAGGATAGTTTTGAGACAATATTGAGAGTAGGTTTGGTTGATAATTTAATCAAACTTTGTGTTAATTATTGGGGATATATTTGAGATAGAGTTTGGTGTATATTTGAGATAGATTTGAGAGAAAGCTTTTGAAGTGATAGAGAAAAGAGGACAACAGTCTAGTGTATAGAGATCCATTATCTAGTGTAGTTGGGATAGAGGTCTCTTCTGGAGAGATATCCATAAGCCAAAGCAATGGGGGTATAATTATTCTAGAAGATCACCAATCAAATCATATGGGAATGAGTTCTCCTATGGAGAGATATCCATAAATCAAAGCAAGGGAAAATAGTTATCTTGTGGAGATATATCCATAAACCAGAGCAATGGGAAAGAGTTCTTCTATGGAGTGTGATCCATGAACCATCTAGGATGATAGAGTTCTTATTTGGAGAGATATCCACAAACCAGTTGAGGATACAGATTTCTCCTGGATCAAGTTCCACAAACCAAATAAACTATGAAAGAGTTATCCTATGGAGAGAGATCCACAAATCCAAGTATAGGGGATTGTTGTCTCCTTTGGATAGAGGTCCATAAATATTATAATAGGGAATTGATTCCCAAGATATTTATTGAGAAAATTTAGAAGAAATATTTTCTCTATGGAGTAGCCCACATTGGGTGAACCATGTTAAATTTATGTATCTCTTGTGTGTGATGATTTATGCATTACTTTGATTACTGCTATTGATATTACCATTGATAATATTGGATAATATTATCTGGGAAAGAAAAGTAAAAGTTGATCTTATACTGTTCACCCTCCTCTCAGTATAAGCCTATGTTCTTGAATTGGTATCAGAGTAGGTTCCTTCGAAAGAGTCTAACATCTTGAAGGAAGAGGTTAGAGGAACACATATGACATCTCAAAATGGATCTTCATAAAATAAGGTACCATTGTTTTATGGGAACAATTATGCCTTATGGAGCATAAGAATGAGGACTTACTTGATGTCACAAGGATATGAGACATGGCAAGTATTTGAGGATGGGTTCACACCTATAGCTAATCCTCCCACAGATAAATATGGTAAGATATTACATGTGAATAATGCCAAGGCTATGCATACAATATTATATGGATTACATGAAGTAAAATTTGTGAAAGTTATGGATTGTAAATTAGCAAAAGATATTTGGGAAAAATTGAAGTAAACCTATGAGGAAAATAAAAAAGTCAAGATGGCAAAACTTCAAAACCACAAGAAAAGGTTTGAAGAATTGGATATGGAATATGAGGAAGACATTGCTACATACTTACTTTGTATGGATGAGATTTGTTAATACCATGTATGGACTTGGATTTAGAGTTGAATAATCCAATGTTGCTCAAAAATTTTTAAGGTCACTTCCTACAAGGTATGATGGAAAAGTTTTAGCTATAGAAGAGATGAAATATATTGATCAGTTGACTATGGATGAGTTACATGGAATTATCATAGCTTATGAGATGAGAATGGTAAAGGATAGAAACTCCAAGAAATAGGTAACCTTAAAATAATCAAAAAATACAAAGTATAAGAACCAGAATCAAGTGGTGATTCAAGCAATGGTGAAGAAGCTAACTATGGTAGAAGAAACAAGGACTCAAGAAAGCACAAAGGTATGAAAACAATGAAATATTTCAATTGTGGAAATTTTTGTCACTATGCATCTAATTGTCTAGAAGTTGGAAGTAGTAGCAGTGAAGAGAAACAGGATCATAAGAAAAATGGACGAAAATCTAGGTATGAAAAGAAAAACATGTATGGTTAAAACAAACATGAAAATAAGTTTTTTCAAAGGCACAAGAATAATTTTAATGTTGATAAGGGAATAAATGCTTCAAGTGACAGTGATTAAAGACCTTCATATAGTGAAGAAGAAGAGATTCTATTTTTAGCAATAGGAGATGAAGAAAATGCTTATGTTGAAGGTAAAGTTGAAAAGTATGAAGATGCCCTTGAAGACCAAGGAGTAGAACAAGATTCAAAAAATGAAGAAGAAGGCATAGTAGATCTATAATTAGAACTTATTTTTGCTCTTAAAGAATTGAAAAATTTTAGAAAGTAGAATTCAAAAATTAAGGCTCAAGTTCAAGAATGTGATGAAAAAAATAAAAGCTTATACAAGACTTGACAAATTCAATAACTAAGACAAGGAGATTTAAAGAAAATTCAAAGGCAAAAGTCTTAGAATATGAAATATTAGAACATGAGGTAGTTTCACTAAGGATGGAAGCGAAAGGTTCTAAGGACAAGCTACATAGCTTTGGGAAAATTTCAAAGACTTTGGACAAGATTATCAATGCACAAATTTCTTCATCAATCAAAACAGGACTTGGTTTTGAAGAAGGACAAGGGAAACAAGAAGAAGGGTCAAGCTCAAGCTCAAAAGAAGAAGTAGTTTAAAAGGAAGAGAGTGATGAAGAAATTGAGACTTATTAAGATAATTTGAAGAATAGAAGCTTCACTAAGAAATAAAATAATGCACAAATAAGGTATAGGGATCATCACAAAGAAGAAAGGACTAAGAGACCAATGGGTTCAAGGTAAGATTTCTTCAAAGGACGTTGCTTTTCATGTAACAGGTTTGGTCACAAGGTTGTGCATTGTAGGACTTATGGAAAGGAGTATGATTTTACAAAGAAGAACTTCAAATATGGATATATATTTCAAAGGTATTGCTACTCTTGTAATTTATTTGATTACAAAGAAATCCAATGTAGGGTTCATGACAAAAAATAGTATGGCTTCATGAGGAACTTCAAGACATTTATACCTTCAATGAACTACAACATTAAGTGTTACAAGTGCAATAATATAGGGCATAATTTTAGGTGGTGCAGAACAGAGTTTCCAGAGACAAGCAATAACAAGGACACTCAAAATAATCAAAAGGGTATATTGAGAAAGAAGGTTGAAAAAAAAAGAGCATTGTATGTTGGGAGTAGTTTTGCTCCCACCCCAAAATTAATCACCTCAAGGAAAGGATGTGGGTAGGGGGCTGAGCTAAGAGTCTTATATTTAGCCCCAAAGGAGTACCTTTGCCATTTATGTCAAATGAGGAGAGATTTTAGTAAGGGGAAGAGCATTCAGTCAGGGGGGGAGTAGTTTCTCATGGGGAGCAGATTTGAAAAAGAAAGGGAAAAGGAGTTTTTAGAAAAGGTTTTCTATCAATGACAAAGGGGGATATTGTTGGAAATTTTGAGTAATTATGTTGTTATTGATGTCAAGTGTTTGATGCAAGGTAAAGTTAAATATGATACAAGAAAATTGGTAAAAACAAAATGGTTATAATGTTTTTTATTATAAGCCAAAGAGGTTGGTTAAGAGGTTGAAGGAAAAATTTTACACCAAGGTTTTAAAATAAAAGAGAAAATATTATAATATTTTAATATTATAATAACTAAGACAAAAGAGCTTATTAAAAGTATAATAAAAAGTTGATGAAGGTTTTTACTTTTGCTGAGAATTTGGTTATTCTTTCCAATAACCTTGTTGAGGGGTATGGTATCCTCAGAGGCCTTTAAGAGGCTACTAAGGTTGGATGGGAAAAGGTGTTAGTTGAGTCTCACTCTCGACTTATGATTAATCTCTTGAAGACTCCTTCTAAGAATCATAAGGTGGATTGGAGAATAAAAATAATTATTGAGAAGATTCAAGTTATTCCATATGGGATTTTTGAAATTTGATTACAGTCATGTGGTCAAAGATCAAAACAAGAGTGTTGATGCTTTAGCTAATTTGTATTTGGACAAAGGTGATCTTACTTGTTATGGCCACCCTCCTATATGGTGGGCTTCTCAAATTAGGGAAGCTCTTCTTTCTATCATTTCTTTGGATGGCTCCAGTTTTGAAGGTACCTAGTTTCTTCTTGTTTTTTTTTGCTTCTCTTTGGTTCATTCAGTTTTTTTTAGTTCCCTAGCTCATTATATTCTTTATTTTGTTTACTCTATTTATTCTTGCCTTAATATTCTTCTGGTCTAGATAGGTCATTGTTTTGTTCATTGTTTTTTTTTTTTTCTTCTTTGTTTTTTTTTTTAGTTTTTTAAGGTGGGTGGGTTCTTTTGTTTTTTTTTTTTTTGTGTTTTTTTCTTTGTTCTTGTGTTTTTGTTGTTTTGTTATTGTTCTTGTGTTTTTTTTAATGTTTTTTTGTTATTGTTCTTGTGTTTTTTTTGTTCTTGTTCTTGGGTTTCTCTTTGTTTGTGTTATTTCATGTTTTTATGTGTGAGTGTTTTCTATGTTTTTTTTTTTTGTTTATTGTCTGTTGTTGGTTGTTTTTTATTTTTATTTTTATTTTATTTAATTTATTTTTTAGGTTTTGGTTGTGTTTATTTTTCATGTTTTTTTTGGGTTCTGTCTTTGTAGTGTTCTGTTGTTTTTGTCTTGTTTGTGTTTTTTTATGTGGTTCTTGTATTTTTCTATGTGGTTTGTGTTGTGGTTTCTTTTTTCTTATTGTGCGTGTTTGGTTGTGCTTTTGTTTTTGACACACTCAAGGAGCATGTTTTTTATTTTATTTTATTATTTTTGTTGTTATTTACTTATTTTTAAATTGGTTTTGTGTGTTTGTTTACTCCTTGAGTATGTCAAAGGTGGTAGGCCAGGTCCGAGTCCTAGGCATTTTTGGTGGAATCGATACCCCTGCCTCCTTGGGTCTTACCTAAAAGTGGCATCCATTTTGGGATGTTTTCCACAAATAAAAAAAAAAATTGATGAAGGCCCCCATGCAAAAGTATTGTTTAAATACTAAAGTTAAATAATATAATATTTAAAAAAAAATTAATATTATATTAAATATAAAATTAAATTTGAAATTGGCAAAGGGCACCAAAGTTCAAATTTAAATAAATACAAAGAAATATTTTCACTAACTTCATAAAAATACACTGAATGCATATAAAATGGAGGAGCTAAATTATCTTCCAATCGATCCTATGTTAATGTGAAAGAATAAATCGATCATGGATAGTAGTGAAAAGTGTTTGAAACCCATTCATCGAGAAAGCAGGAGCAAATAAGGACAATGTGGTGAATGTTTTGGTTCATAAAGGGATAGTAGTCCAAGTGGTAGGTGGGTCCTACATAAGGTTCTAGCAGAGGAAAGGTTTGTGGTTCAATTCCCCCTAGCACCAGTTTGAAGTGTTATTTTTTTTCGTCAAAGGCAACAAAAAATAAAAGGTGGAGGCCAAGGGTTAGGTCTTGTAGACACCTAAAATGTATCATGTCGAGGCGACTACTCATATGGGATATGCTAGAAGACCATATGGAAGACCTTGGACAAATACCAAGGTATAGCAGTGGTTCTAACCACTCATTTAGGCATTTTGGCCTAACTAATGTTGGTCGCGGCTGAGACCCATGGTTAACAGAGTTGACTACACCTCAAAGCCATGACTAGCAGTCAGAATTAGTTGGACTTTGGCCGAACAAAATTTAGTTATAATGACCAACTGGTTATAGATTCAAGTGGTTTTTGGGTGGAAATATCCAAAAGCTTCCCTCAAACTGCTCCAGCTATCCATTCTTGATCTTGGCTTCGTCAAGAAGCTATGACATAACATTCCTAGAGGTTATAAGAGCCCTACCAAAAAAGGGAAATAAAAGAGATGCATAGGAGAATTTGAATGGTGAAGCCCTATCGAATTCAGTACTCACATACTTGCATTGAGATAAATCCTTTAGCTAGCATTGAGAGATTGAAATTATAGTTGAATTCATGGAGGTCTTAGGAGGCTAGAAGAATCAAGAAATGGGATTACGAATAATTTGTCACCAATCAGAGCAATTAAACCACCAAATCTATCAAATGACATAGAGACGACCCTTAAACCATCAATTCATTAAGGAAATTGGAGATTTAGGCCACATTTGAAGGGCAAATATATTTTTGGCTTAGCTACAGCTGTTAGCCATAGTTAATAGTGCTCATCACGCAATAGACCCGTAGTTAGGTTTAATTTCCATATTTCCTTGGTTTTATCTATAGAATTTATTTCATTTGTAGTAGAATAGATATATCAGGTATATACTTGCTTTATTAGATACTTTTGTCTAGTAAAATTAATATTTTTGGTATCGTTCTTCTCATTTAGCATTTGTAGTAAGTAGGACAAGAATGACTACATTTCATGATTTCATGCTTTTGATTTCATAATTAGGACATTAGATAGATGTCTTTACTTTACATCTATTATGGCAATATTTCATGTTTAACATAGGTTTACCATGTTTCTTGCACTTTCTTGATTTCAAGCTCACATGGCATATTTTTGTATAACCTCCTTTTAAAGCCTCATCAAAATATGCCTCCTTTATTATTAATATGCTTCTTGTTGTTTATTGTATGTAGGACTAATAGGGTGTTGATATGCAAGGAAAAAAATACCTCTAATCATGGGAATAATTTCATTGATACCTTGGAGAAGTTCGTGTGCATTTAGCAAGTCTATAAATTACGCCTACCCTTGCATTGGGATTGTTCTATGATTGTAATAATTGTATCACATTGGGTATCCCTAAGAGGGATGGATTTGTAATCAAGATTCATTAGAAATTTAATAAAAATGAAGCCCTACTTTGTGGTTATTTGCAAATTCATCTATATTTCATGCTTTGTGTTGATTTTCAATTATTATTAGATTAGGTGTATGCTTATTGGGTTTCTACAGAAGGCAATCACGACAAGAATCTGAATTTTATGCCATAAAATACTGATACCTTGTGTTTTGTGATGTCAGGTACTAACCACGTCTGAGAACCATGGTTAAAAGTTGTAACCATGGCTGACACCCACAGGCACCATTTGCAGCCATGCCACAGAGCCATGATCAATAGAGCATAGACCATACAACAGGTAGTCAAATCATCATCAAACTTGGATCTAAGGTAATCTTCATTTCCTTATGTTTTTCCTGTTATGTCTCTGTTTGATTTTTCTAGAATGCATAAAATGGTAGATTAATTAGGAAACATGATGAAAAGGTAGAAGAAAAGGATGAATCCCTAGGACCTTTTTTTAGTTTTTCCTACTAGTCACTGCTAGGAACAAGTGGACCTCTAATTGCAATCCGCCCTAGTCTCCAGTGGTCTAGGCCATTTTATGTTGAGTTTGCATGCATGAGGTCCAATTAGTGGCCATCCCATCATAGGTATTTGTATTATATGAATTTCATTTAGCATAGTCATGCAATTGAAAAGTAAAACATTCTTTTGAAAGCATGTAGAATTATTTGAGTGCTACTTTATGCATTTTTATTTCATGCAAAGTAAAAGGAACTACATACACCACGACACATTGTAAATGCTAGTGACTTAGAAGTCACATACAACCATTAGTAGGGTTCAATGATGGTGGCAGTGATTTCCATTTATTGGGCCAAATCACTCGAACCTTTTGTTACTAGACCAATACCGACTCAATATCCATCCTAACCATGAAAAATAGCAGGCATTCCTCTTCGAAGAGGTTTATCACTGTGCACGAGGTGTCAGGGTGAGGATTGATAGGACGTATGCTCCCTTCTCGAGTGTGGGTTTCATCTCCACATTTTTGGGTGATTATGTGACTTGGGGCTCATAGCCAGGTTGTTGAGCTATGAGTATACATATGAAAGCCCTTTAACAATTGAGTATATCATCAACATTTTGAAAACATGATGAGAGTTATTTTTTGATACAAAAAACTTGAAAAACACATCAAACAGTTTAGGGCTCACAAACTAAAAATTTAAAAAGAGATAATCATCATTGTTTACTTTGTTTGCCTTAAAACTTACATAAGAGATAATATAATATCATGGTGTGTACACAGAGAGGCTAATCTAAGCATAGACCTAAGATTGAAGTTGAAGCTCCACCTAATGCACAACACAACATAGAAGACCCTCAACCACAGAATCCTCCTGAACATCATTTGATTAGTATTAGAGGGTATAATTCTATGTGTGGGAATCCTATCAAGAATACCCCGGTATAAGGAAGTTCTAGACACTCTTTTGAGGCATAGATTAGAGCATGGGGCTTCCTAGCATGGGTGTCCTAAATGTGGTAGCATTTACTATGATTGTACTCTACGTGCATCCACAAGATATATTGAAAAGTATGTCATTGATGGATCTATATTGGTATCCCTTCGAACTATAGCTAGGGGATGCTTGAGACCTCCACTATTTGAGTATATATAGGTTCAGGATCTGCCCATTTAGGGGTGAATAGAGAGGTCCACTTTTGAGCGTAGGCCCATGTAGACTCCTTATAGAGGTGAACCTTGTAATATCACCATAGACATGTCTAAAGTGGGAGTTAATGGTATGCCACCTCATGAGCCTTGGCATAGTAGACAGTTAGATGGTCTGGATAAATTCCTAGGATAGCTAGGTTATAAACCTTTTTCTACACCCTCTCGTTTTGTGTGTACATAGAGAAATCATGATTAAGACCATCAGAGAGACGGGAGAGTGCTCCAAATATTCTCGTGATATGTGTACCCATACATCAAATGCATGCATAGAGTATATGTGATAGCTATACATGAATTTCATATTCATAGACAAGGGCAATAGCATAGCAAATTAGTCCATCGGGGGATACACCCAAAAAGACACTCGAATAGAGCACACACACCAGAGGTCTCATACGACTGATCATATAAATAGATCTCATAGACTGGTGTCATAGCAGAGATGTCATATTCTCCAAGACCAATTGGAGGATGTTCGTGCAGATCAAGAATGCCTCAAAAATGAGAAAACTCAGAGGCAAAGGTTCATAAGACAATGCTTATATGAATAGCGCATGTGTGATAAACACATTCTTTATCAAAAGGAGCACGCTAAGAGGGAGGATCGATTGGCCAATGCTAGTTTACCTCCCCATAGTGAGTATGAGGAGCGCATTGACAAACGATATTCTTCACAGCCTAAGTTGCACCCTGAGCACATAGACACCCATACTCGCCATACAACCCAACATAGAGATTGACACCCCGTATCCAAACATCATGGGAATAGGTAGTATGAAGAAGAGGTGGGAGACAAATTAGACCAAGAGTATCTTAAAATATTCCTAGTCAAAGTGGATGATGAGCCTAGTCCTCCACCTCCATAGAAGAGGAATCTACGTTCGAAGGTACCTCCAAGGCAATCCAAATAAGAGGAGTTCCTATCTTCGCAAACCTATAAGACCTTGGCAAAAAATATTAAGTCTATCGATAAGTAAGGGACAACTTATAAAAATCCTACCTTAAATAAGATTCATAATGAATCTTTATGCCCATCGGTGCCTACTTTGGCCTATCCTAAGCATTTTGAGATGCCTAGGATGGAAAATTTAAAATGAGATGAAGACGCTCAGGATTATGTTACAATTTTTCTAGACATGTGCTTTCATATCAGGAGTAATTATGCTTTGATCATGTAGACCTTCATTATGACCCTCTTAAGACCAACCCGAGAGTGGTTTAATCTACTCAAGAGGTATAACACAACCAGTTTTTAGCAATTGGTTGATGCATTTCTCAAATGCTTCTCCTTTGTCATCAATAAAAATGCAAACCTATATGATTTGGCTTCTTTAATGCAACATGATGATGAGCTAGTTATGAATTATAGGAAATGATGGAGAAATATGATGGAATAGCTATTGTCCCCCATCCCTTCTTCTGAATTAACTCGAATGTTTATGAAAATTTATGCAAAGCATATTTTGTTATTATTATAGTTGTAGCAATATCAGACCTTCAAGGAGGCTTTGGCATAGGCTAAAGTAATAGAGGATATCAAGTTATAGGAGGGTAACTTGAAGCTCAAGAATAAGAAAAAATAGAACAAGAATAGCACTGATAAACAACAAGTCAAGCCAACATATGTTAATAAGGTGGTTCTAAACCTTTAGAAAGGGGATAAGGGGAAAAAACAACAAAATTATCAAGCCCAACCTTCTCCTGTGCAGTACGAGAAATGCAACAACAATTAGAGGGGTAAGGATAAATAAAGACACCCTCCTCACATATTCATGCAATTATCAAAATCATTGACATCGATTTTCCATCAATTGTGCGAGGCAAAGACAATAAACTTACCTAAATTTAAATTATTGGATCCTAATCAACCCAAGCCTAAGGGGTATAAATATGATCAGTATTGCATATTTCATTGAATGAAAGGCCATGACATAGAGGTATGTTGGTCATTCAAGAATTTAGTGCAAAATATTATTGAAAGAGGTACACTTATTTTGGATAACATGCAAGTGCCTAACAATCAGAATATGGGGATTTACAAGAATCCTCTACCTAACCATGAGGTACCAAGTACTAATGTTGGCCAATTCAATCAAGTACGCATCAAACCACCAACCCATGGGTTTGTCAGAATGGTCAACTTCATCATGAGACATGTGAGGTATGAAAATCCAAATCAACCTCCATTGCCCATTAGAGTCCAAGTTGTGCCTCCTTTGAGGTCATCCTAGAATATGCCAGACCCACCAAATAGACCGGGGGTGACGATCAAGAGTAGGTTAATTCAAAACCTACAGATGACTCCAGTGAATTTATTGATTTATGAGCTGATTCAATAGTCTCCCAAGCACAAGGAGATGCTTATGGATATTTTAAGGTCCATAGAAGTGCAGTATTAGGATCCTAAAGCATTCACACACTTCATGGGACATGTGCAGTAGTGTTAGGAACTGGTCATACAATTTCATGATCATGAAGTTAATATGGTTTCCACTATCACAACAGACCAATCACTCCATATTATAGCATGTGCAAATCACATATAATTCAAGAGGATTTTTATTGATATAGGATCATCAGTCAATATAATCATGACCAAGGCATTGATGTACCCGAAGTTACCAAAAATGCACATTGTACCTTTTGCCTTCACATTGAGATATTTTAATGATGCATTATGCTCAACCGTCAGCATGATAGTCTCACCTATTCAGGTGGGACTGAAGACCATACCTTTGATGTGTCATGTGATCGAAGGTGCCATGCAATACAACATACTTCTAAGGAGGCCTTGGATATGAGAAATGCATTGTGTCCCTTCCATTATCCATAAATGTATCAAATATGTGCATGAGGGATAGGTTCACGTGGTACCTTTTGATGAAGAACCATTCAAATAAATGAATCTAGAAGACTTGATAAGGGATTTCATGCTCCTCTCAATGCACCTGGACATACGACCATCATAGCTGATTAAAGAGCTAAGAGGTAAAATTAAGGAAGTGTGTGCCAAACCAACAACATATGTATCTCAACGATCGGATCACACAATAACTGCTTCTACTAAACTGTCTACATCCATAGTGCATCAGGATGATAAGGAGTTAAAGTTAAATTTGGGTGAAAAATAGATATAGCAAGCACCCAAACTAGTTTCCATCAAGGTTCCTACTCCTATGGAAGTAGATAATGCTCAAGGAGAAGTCGAAGAGGAACCTCAGCCTGCTTCACCTGCGTCTTCAGTAGGGTCATATGCTTTGTAGGTGACCATACATTTGGTTAATATTGGATTGGGGTAATATATCATGCAAAATGTTATACTTATGTTGATCATTGAAACTGCACAAGACATGGGCTGATCATAAGCCCATCACTTTCCCATAGGGATGGTGGTACGGTTGGGGTACCTCCTAACTAAACTAATTTTATCTATGGAGGGCTCGACCATATTGCATCCTGCACTTCCATGGATGAGGATGATGATGAACCATTCACCATGAATTTTCATTATCTTTCCAACCTAGAGTACACCTTACGATATTTTGAGTGTTACCATTGGCATGGTTATGATCTCATATTATTCGAGCAGGGGTGTAGGAGGCCTTATGAACTATAGTACCAGTTTCCTAATGACAGGTTGAGGTTAGGATATTATATTTGAGGATAGGATGAGCTCCTCATGACATCTTTAGACTGCCTGTACCTTAGTTTTGGGGTGAAGTTGACTTCAATCCTTATCACCCCAATCCCACCTCTTTTTGGAGGGATAATCGGCTAGTATATTATGTCACTATAGAACCACCTGAGACATATAATGAAGATATCTTGGTGGATACCGATCCAGAGCATATCCCAAGAGATAAATTGGAGGAAAAAAATAGTGAGGCAGCCGATTATATAGGCCTACAAGTTTTGATCTCTAGCATAGAGATATATCTTGAGTAAGAATATCATTCTAATGAGGATAGTGCAGAGTCCATCTTTAAGATAGGTGGACCAAGTTGCATGTATGAGATTGATAATGATGATGAGTCCTCGAACAGGGAACAACCCAAGGATAAAACTGAGTGGTCTTACTTGATCCCTCTTAATTTATGTTAATTATTACCTTCGGATATAGTCATGGAGGATGAGAAATCCTCCATGGATGATAGTAGTCATCGAGAGTGGGCTTTCATGGGGCCCCATCTTCCTGATCTCCTAGTTCCAATTGGGAGCAGTTAGGGTTTGTATTATGATAGTGATGATTCATATGAAACAAAGAGAGCCTATTTAGGACCTCCCTACTTGCATAATTGTAATGCACCATACACCAGAATAGATATGCATAGAGATATCAATCTCCACATGTGCCTCAGAGGAAGATATCCTAACCAAGATAGGATTTATCACATGGTCTTCCCTGATCCATCGATATATAGAGAGCTCCTCAATACTAGTGATCCCATTTTTGAGTTTTTTCATATACCGGATCTATATATCCCCATACCTCCAGAACCACATCTCGGGGATGGAATTAATGTCAATATAGAGTCATATGCATGTGGTCCTAGATACATGATTCATTCGATCAATATGATCTCCATTTATTTGACCACTCCACTTCATAACCCAACTGATCCTTCCAAACCATTGTGTCTTGATGTAGATTCTATTGATTGTAATCACGCTGAATCACCACTAGAGCCTGGAGATTTTTTCCCTAATGAAAAATGTTGCAACCTTTTTATTTTGCACTAGGCTGTGCACATGATGTTTATCATGCTGAGGATGCTTCCAACATGAAACCCATAAACCTAGTATATGACATCCACTTGATCCCTATGCCTCACCATCTTGAGGAGGGATCCCACATGTCAGTAGAGGAGACCTTTCAAGTGGATATCAATAATGATCCCACCAATCCAAAGAAGGTTAAAATTGGAGAAATTTTATCTCCTAACGAGTGTGCCAACCTCTTGCCTCTGCTAAAATAGATATCTGACCTCTTTTCTTAGATTTATAAGAACATGCTAGGTCTAGATCCAAAATTGGTTACTCATAACCTTTCACTGGATCTCTCAAAGAATCCAATCAAGCAGAAACTCAGGAAGATGCATCCAACAGTAGCCTTAATGGTCAAATATAAATTGCAAAATTTGTTGGATGTAGAGTTTGTCATTTCCATAGACTATCCAGAATGGGTATCAAATATGATGCTTGTAGGAAAACTTGATGGAAGGATCTATATCTGTACAAATTTTAGAGACTTCAATAGGACAACACCAAAGGATTCATTTCCTTTTCCAAAAATATATGCTCTTTTAGATGCAAATATGGGTCATGAAATTCTCTCCTTAATGGATGATTTTTTTAGTTACAACCAAATTCATATTAAGCTCGAAGACTAGCATAAAATTGTGTTCATAATTCCATGGGGAAATTTTGTTATAAGGTTATGCCATTCAGCCTTAAGAATGATGGTACTACATATCAGTGGGCTATGACATATATATTTCATGACTATATGCATAAGATATTGAAATATTATATCAATGGCTTATTGGCAAATTCATTGTTGCGTTAAGAGAATGCAAAGGTCCTACGAAAGTTCTTCGATCACCTAATAGATCATAATGTCAGGTTGAATCCTAAGAAGTGTGTATTTGGTGTAACTTTAGGAAAACTCTTGGGATTCATCATTTCAAAATGAGGCATCGAAGTTGATGCAGTGAAGGTTAAGGCTATTTTAGAAATGCATCCCCCCACAAATATCAAGGAATTAAGAAGCCTATAGGGTAAATTAGTGTCCATAAAGTGATTTATCACATAATTATTGGATAAATGTCAACCCATGAATCAAATTCTACACAAGGGGGTCCCATTCAATTGGGACGAGGAATGTCAATTAGCCTTTGCTAATATTAAGCACTACTTGGTGATGCCACTAATGATAGCTCCAACAAGACCAGATGTACCATTATTTTTATATATCGATAACTAATTTTGCACTAGGGACCATGTTAGCCCAGAAGAATATTGATGGGGAGCCAAACTTGCTCAAACCAATTCTCATTCAATAACTTGGAAAAGATTTTTTTTACAGAAATGGCAGCAGTATGCCAAATAAAATGGAAGCAACTCTGTCTGCACAGTTTCCAACCCCTCATGCATGCCTTTGCTTCCCCCTTTTCAAATATTTGGCATGACTCTTTGTTTCCCTTTTTTTCCCTTCGTTTCATTTCCTGTGCCTCTTCGTTGTCTTGGCTTTTGAAACATTTTTCTTTTTGACTCTTGGTCTTCGTCCGCTTTCATTGCACCTTGGTGCCACATGTTGTTTACTATTGCCACTATAGACTCTGTTTGCCTATCAACCAATTATGACGTTCAGTATACCCACCGCTCGATAATTTCCTCTCTAACAGCCCTTGTAACCGCCTGCCCCTTTTTTTTTGTGGTCGCAAAAATGTGACATGTCGCGATATCGCGACACTTTTTCTTCTTTGCCAACATGTCACGATATTGTGACACTTTTTCCTTTTTACCCTTTCTCTTCTATTTTAGTTACGAAAATACAACATGTCAAGATATCATGACACTTTTTCTCTCTTACTCTTTCTCTTATCTTTTAGTCACGAAAATGTGACATGTCGTGATATCGTGACACTTTTTCCCTTTTGCTCTTTCTCTTCTCTTTTGGTCACAAAAATGCAAAATGTCGCAATATCGTGACACTTTTCTCTCTTGCGCCTTCTCTTGTCTTTTGGTCACGATAATGCGAAATGTCGTGATATCGCGACACTTTTTCTCCCTTACGCCTTCTCTCGTCCTTTGGTCTTGAAAATGCGACATGTCATGATATCGCGACACTTTTTCTCTCTTGAGCCTTCTCTCACATTTTGGTCATGAAAATGCGACATGTCGCAATATCGTGACACTTTTTATCTCCTGCACCTTCTCTCATATTTTGGTCATGAAAATGCGACATGTCATGATATCATGACACTTTTTCTCCCTTACACCTTCTCTCGTACTTTGGTTGCGAAAATGCAACATGTCGCGATATCGCGAAACATTTTCTCTCTTGAGCCTTCTCTCGTGCTTTGGTCGTGAAAATGCAACATGCCACGATATTGCGACACTTTTTCTTCTTTTTCGACATGTTGCAATATCGCGACACTTTTTCTTCTTTGCGGTACTTTTTTTTTTCTTTTCATTGGGTGCTCCTGCATCAGACACTCGAGGTGGATTGAGAAGTGACCTTCACTTCTATACTATGAGAGAAAACCCAGGCAGTCAACCTCTATTTTTGATAACCAAGTTGCATCTTCTATAGGTCTACCCTTCCACTTGACCAAATATTCTGAATACTGGCTATTCTTGGTACTTATGCCTTCTTGAGTGTCTAGTATTTCCTCTATCTCATCTATAGCTGGCACAGACATTGGAATACTCCACAAATATGTACTTGGTGTCTCACTACTACCTCCTTCATGGTATTCTACCAAGTCTAAAATATTAAAAATAGGTGATATATTCAGCTCACTTGGTAGTTCCACTTCGTAGGCATTTCCTGAATCTTGTTTACCTATGATCTTGCATGGTCCAAACCTCTTCATCTTCAGCTTGTTGTAGGTTTTTCTAGGAAACATTTCCTTTCTCAAGTGAACCATGACCTCATCTCCCACTTGGAACTCCTTGAAATGCCTCTTCTGATCTACTTTGGCCTTGTACTAAGTATTCATCTTACTGATGTGTTGTTGTACCTCTTCATGTAAACTCTTTATGTGCTCTACAAAATCTTCAGCCTCAGCACTGCTATTTTCTCCTTTACCCATCGTTCTCAACTTAGAAGCATTCCTTGGGTTGTTCCCATACACAATCTAGAATGGTGATTTACCAGTACTTCTGTTGATAGAATTATTGTAAGCAAATTTTGCCTGTGGCAAAATCAAATCCCATCCCTTGGGCTTATCTCCTACTAGGCATGTTAGAATATTACCCAAAATTCTGTTCACCACCTCAGTTTGTCCATCAGTCTACAGGTGGTATGCAGAACTAAACTTTAAATCCGTGTTCAGCTTCTTCCAAAAAGTCCTCTAGAAATAACCCATAAATTTGGTATCTCTGTTAGATACTATACTCTTGGGTAGACCATGAAGGCATACCACCTCCTTGAAAAACAATCCTACAACATGAACTGCATCACTCATTTTTTGACATGGAATAAAATGAGCCATCTTTGAAAACCTGTCAACCACAAAAAAAATGGATTCATTCCCTCATTGTGTCCTTGGTAGGCCAAGAAAAAAATCCATACTGATGTCTTCCCATGGTCTCTATGGTATAGGTAATGGTTGATACAATCCTATATTCTGTCTCACTCCCTTAGCCATATGACACACTCTGCAACCCTAAAAAAATTTCCTCACATCCTGTTGCAACTGTGGCCAATGGTATTTTTCACTAACAAGGGCAATGGTCTTATCTCGGCCAAAATGTCCAGCTAGTCCTCCACTATGGTTCTCCTTTATCATATTATCCCTCATTGAAATTCTAGGAATGCACAATTTGTTCCTTCTGAATAGCATCCCATCTTAGATTATAAAATCCAACCACTTAGTTCTATCCAAAGTAATAGGAGACAAACATGCCTTCCAAGCGTCTACAAAATTCAGATCCTCTGGATACAAACTCTTGAGTTCTTCAAACCCAATGACTTCCACTTTCATCTCTATCAACAAATTTTGCCTTCTACTCAAGGCATCTACAACTCTATTAGACTTCCCACTCATATGCTTCAAAATAAAGGTATAAATCTGTAGGAATTCAACCCACTTCAAATGTCTCTGATTCAGTTTTCCCTGACTATTAATATACTGCAAAGCTTGATGATCAATATATAAAACAAACTCTTTTGCTAACAAATAGTGTCTCCATTTCTTAAGAGCCTGAACTATAGCATAAAATTCCTGATCATAAATAGAGTATTTCTTCCTAGCATCATTTAACTTCTCACTAAAATATGCAACAGGTTTACCTTCCTAACTCAACATAGCTCCAATGGCACTACCACTAGCATCACAATCAACCTAAAATACTTTATTAAAATTTGAAAGTATCAAAATGGGTTTTTCTGTCACCTTATTTTTCAACATCTCAAAACTTACACCTACCTTTGCAGTCCACTTAAACTCCTTCTTATCCCCTCTCATGGTTTTTGTCAGGGGTGCACAAATACTGCTAAAGTTTCTAATGAACTTTTTGTAGAAACTTGCAAGACCATGGAATGATCTTACCTCCGTTATGTTCCTTGGAGTAGGCCACTCAATGATAGCCTTCACCTTCTTTGGATCTATTTTTAGACCCTCATCTAAGATGAAAAATCCCAGATACACCAAATCCTTCTTCACAAAACTACACTTATTCAAATTAATCAGTAACTGCTCCTCCCTCAGCTTTTCAAAAACTATTTTAACTTGCACCAAATGCTCTTCCAATGTCTTACTAAAAATCAGAATATCATCCAGATAAACAATAACAAAATTCTCTAAGAATTCTCTCAACACCTCATTCATCAGCCTCATGAATGTACTAGGTGCATTGGTTAACCAAAACGGCATAATGAACCACTCATACAAACCCTCTTTGGTTTTGAAGGTTGTCTTCCACTCATCACCCTCTCTGATGTGAATATGATGATACCCACTCTTTAAATCAATCTTTGTAAAGTATTTAGCTCCACTCAAACATTCCATTATATCATCCATTCTAGATAATGGAAATCTATACTTAATGGTAATCTTATTTATGGCTCTGGAATCAGTACACATTCTCCATTCTCCATCCTTCTTCGGTGCTAGTATTGCAGGTACTGCACAGGGACTCAAACTCTTGAACCTGTCTATTCAATTCCTCATTCTCCATGGGAGACATTCTATGGGCTGCCTTATTGGGTAAACTAGCTCCTGGAATCAAATCAATTTGATGGTTAATCTTTCTCACTGGTGGCAAACCCTCAGGCACATTATCTGACACAATATCAGGAAACTCTTCTAACAGACTTTCAACCTCTACTGGAATATCCATACATTGTTCCTTATTAACATTAGGAATTAATGCATAACACATAGAATCCCTCTTCATGCCATCCAAAAAATTTCTACCATCTACCAAACAAATTCTAGCACTACTGCATACCTTTTCATCCACTTCCTTCAATGGCTTCAACTTGTGACGCACTCCATATTTCTTCAGAGAGTAAGTATTCACATGCCCATCATGCACCACACGTCTGTCAAATTGCCATGGCCTCCCAAACAACAAATGGCAAGCATCCATAGGAAAAACATCACACAGAACCTCATCTTGATAATTTCCAATATGAAATTTAATTAAACACTGCTCACTGACTAATGCTCTATGATCTTTCTGCAACCACACAATCTTATATGGATGCGGGTGCTTCCTCTTCTTCAATTTCAACTTAGCAACCATTTATCCTGAAACCAAATTATCTGTGCTACCATTATCTATGATAACATTACAGACCTTACCTGCACATTTGCATCTTGTGCAAAATAAGTTCTTCCTCTGATCCACATATTTTGCTCCATTCATCAATGCTATTCTTGTCATCAACACTTCTCCTCATTCTACTTCTTTAGAATGTTCTAATTCAGTACCTTCATCTGCTACAGCAGCTCTGGCATGACCCTCAGGTCTCTTATTTTTCCTCTCTTGGTGTTGGGGACACTTATATGCCCGATGTCCCTCTACCCCACAATGGAAATAGGTTCCACAAAATCCTCATCTTCCATACCCACATCTAGATCTACCTCTTCCTCTTTGGTAACCATTTTTTTGATTACGGGGGTGGTAGGTATTATCCCCTTTTTGATCTTGGTTATTGATTTTTTACCAGTCTTCTTCTGATCTTCATATTTTCCTCCATTGGTTCTTCCACCAGTTCTTCCACCACGACCTCTTCCTCTTTGTTTGCCTTCAAATCTTCTATTCAGATTCTCTTCAACCTTCAAGGCAAATTGATATGCATCCTCAATGGTGGTCATCCTGACCAAACTGAGTTCTTCTTGGATATTCATTCTTAACCCATTTATGTAACGAGCTACTTTCTCCTTATTAGCCTCTGAATGGCCAGATCTAATTGAGATCTTGTAAAACTCCTCTGTATATTATTTGATTGATTTGCTTGATTATCTCAAGCTCTGCATTTTCCTCAACAGATCCAATTTGTAATCTGTAGAAATAAATTGCCTCTTCAACTTCTCTACCATTCGATCCCATATGGTTATCTTTTCCTTTCCTCCTCTATTTCTTTCTAGTTGCACTTCTTTCCACCATATGCTAGCATGGCCTTTCAACTTCATTTTTGCCAATTTGATCTGATCTAGATCTACAACCTCCTCATACTCAAAATATTTCTCCATATCATTGATCCAATCAATCAACTCCTCTAGATTGAGATTCCCAAAATATGTTGAGACATCAAACTTTGGCTTCTTCCTGATCCAAGATACGGCCCTAAATAATCTAGCTTCTATAGGATCCTTTTCTTCTTCTTCATCTGATGGATCATCAACCTCCCAATATTCATATTAACTATGGTCTTCTCTCCTTGGCTCAACCCCTCTTCACAAATCCTCTTGTAGGGCTTGCACTTGCCTCTGTAAAGCTCTAAAATCTCCTTTCGGTACCACATTTCTCCCACCACCATAGTTTCTTTGTGGAGGCATTCTTCCTTGCTCTCTTCTCACAACCTTTCCACAGATCCTAGTGCAAACTACCTCACTTTTGATGATCTTCTAACACACTCAGGAACCCTAAGATCTGATACCACTTGATGGGGAGCCAAACTTGCTTAAACCAATTCTCATTCAATAACTTGGAAAAGATTTTTTTTACAAAAATGGCAGCAGTCTACCAAATAAAATGGAAGCAACTCTGTCTCCATAGTTTCCAATCCCTCCTGCATGCCTTTGCTTCCCCCTTTTCAAATCTCTGGCATGACTCTTTGTTTCCCTTTTTTTGGCCCTTTGTTTCATTTCCCGTGCCTCTTCGTTGTCTTGGATTTCAAAACATTTTTCTTTTTGACTCTTGGTATTCGTTCGCTTTCATTGCACCTTGGTGCCACATGTTGTTTAGTGCTGCCATTGTAGACTCTATCCGCCTGTCAACCAATGATGACATTTGGTATACCCACCGCTCGATAATTTCCTCTATAACGGCCCCTATAACCACCTACCCTTTTTTTTTATTTAGTCGCAAAAATGTGACATGTCGTGATATCACGACACTTTTTTTTCTTTGCCAACATGTCATGATATTGTGACACTTTTTCCTTCTTACCCTTTCTCTTCTCTTTTAGTCATGAAAATGCGACATGTCACGATATCGCGACACTTTTTCTCTCTTACTCTTTCTCTTCTCTTTTAGTCGCGAAAATGCGACATGTCGCAATATCGCAACACTTTTTCCCCCTTGCTCTTTCTCTTCTCTTTTGCTCGTGAAAATGCAACATGTCACGATATCGCAACACTTTTCTCTCTTGCACCTTCTCTTGTCTTTTGGTCGTGATAATGCGACATGTCACGATATTGCGACACTTTTTCTCCCTTACGCCTTCTCTCGTCCTTTGGTCGTGAAAATGCGACATGTCACGAAATCATGACGCTTTTTCTCTCTTGAGTCTTCTCTCACCTTTTGGTTGCAAAAATGTGACATGTTGCGATATCGTGACACTTTTTCTCTCCTGGTCCTTCTCTCGTCTTTTGGTCACGAAAATGTGACATGTCGTGATATCGCAACACTTTTTCTCCCTTGTGCCTTCTCTTGTCCTTTGGTCATGAAAATGTGACATGTCGGGATATCACGACACTTTTTATCTCTTGAGCCTTCTCTCATCCTTTGGTCACGAAAATGCGACATGTCATGATATCGCGACACTTTTTCTTCTTTGCCGACATGTGATATCGCGACGCTTTTTTTTCTTTGCAGTACTTTTTTTCTTTTTTTTCTTTTTGTTGGGTGCTCCTGCATCAAATATGCAAAACAAAGAGTAGGCCATATATTACATTAGAAAAACCTTGGTGAGTTATGGGCTAGGGTATGCATATGTATAAAAGTTGTGCTTAGCAATAGTGTTCGCTACAAAGAAATTATGAAAATATATGTTAACTCATACGATGTATATCATATCAAAACAAAATCCTTTATAGTATATGATGAGTAATATGTATCATAATACATGTACTGCAAAGTGGATCATGCTATTGACAATATTTAATTTGGAATTCATTAGCCAAAATTCCATTAAGGGATAAGTCATATCTAATAAACTGGCTAAGGCACCTCTTGAGAATAGTAGGCCCCTCACCATTGAGCTTCCTGATGATGTAGTTTTTGCATTATCAGAAGCACCCAATCCCAAAGATCCAGATAATAAAGCTAAAATGACCTTGTTCTTTGATGGTTCAAAGTGTGAGCAAGGTGGTGCAAGAATAGTGTTGTTCACACTACAAGGTGCTCCCATGCCCTTAGAATTTAAGATAGACTTTCCTTGCACTAATAATAACACTGAATATGAAACCTTAGTCTTAGGCCTCCAAATAGTTATCACCATGAAGATTAAAAGGTTAAATATCTTTGGAAATTTCCTTCTCATTATTAACCAAGTGAAGGGACCTTTTCAGTGTTGATGTCCTATCTTGAAGTCTTACAAAGATCTTGTTGACACTTATTTAGCTTAGTTGGAATGGTACGACATCAAGGCAATCCCTTGTTTATTGAACATATTTACAAACACTATGGTATATTTGGGATATTTAATCCCTCAGAATTTGTCTACCTATTTTACTACCATCCATGTAAAAATGTTGTCACACTCTATTATGTAGTGTGAAGCTTTGGATAACAAAGAGTCAATAAACATGATTCAAGTAGAACCAAACCATGAATGGTTCTACAGATCCAGAGACTTTCTCAAGAGAGCACCATGGGGATCATTGATCTTGTAGGGCCCTACGGGTAATGGTACTACCATTCACCATAAGGTTATTTCCTAGTCTACATTTACAAATGTTAAACCACAAGGGGAACATGTTGTTTTGATAGTTGAGACTAAGGTCTATCAGAATTGGATGTCATAGTTACATGACTTCCTAAATCTTGGTATGATCCCTCAAGGATTGTCGTGTGCTACAAAATGCACATTTAGACATAAAGTGACAAAGTATGTCTTGTTAGGAGACATTTTATATCATCGAAGCTGCGATGGAGTTCTCCTTCATTGTCTTGATCCCCAGGAATAATATTGGGTAATTTTACAAGCTCATGGTGGTATGTGCGGTGGCCATTTCAGAAGCATGGATATCATCAAGAACATCCTTCGCATGGGTTATTTTTGGCCTAGTATGGATAAGTGTTGCAATGTGTATGTCAATAAATGTGTTAAATTTCAGCATCATGCTAATCTTACACACTGTCCATCATAGGCCTTACAACCCATTCAAGAGGCTTGGCCATTTTCTCAATGGGGTTTGGATCTAATCGATAATATCTCTCCATAATCAAGCTATCATACATTAATTATTATGGCTACTGAGTACTTTACTAAATGGATGAAAGCAATCCCGTTAACAATGAAAACTGTAGCATGTATTGCTAAGTTCATACTCACCAATATCATAATTCATTTGGGATACCATCCAAAATAATCTCAGATAATGGAACATCATTCAATAATAATACTGTGAGGTCTCTAACATCCAAGTAAAGGATCAAACATAGTTTTACGACTCCATATTATCTGCAAGAAAAATGGGTAAGCTAAAGATTCAAATAATACAGTGGTATCCATATTTAAAAATATGGTACAAGAGCACCACAAAGATTGGCACATCCAGCTACCTCTTGTGTTATGGGCTTATAGGACTAGCATTCATACACCCATTAGGGTAACTCTATTTTCACTAGTATATGGAATTGAGGCCATTATGCCCTTATATTTGGATATTCCAATGATGTGTGTCGTATTGAAAGAGTTCATTGATGATGACACTATGTGGTAAGCTCACCTATATCAATTGACACTACTTGATGAACATCATGTGAATGCTCTTGAGCATCTCCGCATTTATTAGGAGCACTTAAAATAAGCTTACAAAAACAAATTCCATCTAAGAGACTTTGAGGTTGGTGATTTGGTGCTAAAAGAGAATCAATAGAACTCAAATTTACTACTAGACTCAAATTTACTACTAGAGCTATGAGATAAATTTACAGCTAATTGGTTAGGTCCTTATATCATCTATGATAATATTGGACCTGGGACATACCACTTGACATCGTTGGAAGGAATTGAAGAGCTTGAACCTCTCAACATCCTTAATATTAAAGCATTTTATGCCTAAAACCATAAAAAGGCCAAAAGGAATCTGTAAGCCCTTTGTTCAAATAAAAAATTATAAAATCTAGAAAAAAAATGGAAAATATCAAAAATTCAAAAACATTTCATTTGCACTATTACATTTCATTTGCAACATTTGCATTCCATTTACTACATGCATTTCATTTTTGCACATACACATCATTTTACATTGCATTAGACATCTCCATCCATTGCACTTGCATTTAGAATAAGTTGTGTTTACAATCTTACAAATGACACCACATTTGTGTTTCAATCATGCATCTATGCATTATCATTTTCATTCATCGCCCTTGTGAGTAATTGTTGTAGAATTTAGACAACATTCAAGAAGAGAATAATCTGAAGCAAATATCATTGATTCATGTGTTGGTTATATACAAGACTATAAGGTGGTTTAGGTGGTTGAACCACCTCAAGTGGTTGGCTAACCACCTCATGAACTAGAGAGCGCTTATGATAGTGCTATTTTTATATATCCCATACAATGTAATATATCCTATGCAAAACATTATGTGAACATCCCCCCTTATTACATTATTTGCAAATACCAAGGGTATTGTGAAACAATTCAAATTTGACATGTGCAAGTGCCTTGGTGAAAATATCTGCAACTTGCTCATTAGTGGGAATGTATTGGAGCTGAATATTATGCTTTGGAACTTCATTGCAAATAAAATGACAATGAGTGTCAATGTTTTTGGTGTGATCATGGAAGATCATATTCTTGACAAGAATCAAAACACATTGATTGTCGCAAAACAAATGAAGTGGAATATTCTTTAAAAGACCCATATTTGTAAGAATGCGATGTAACCATATTATCTCGTAGACTAATCCACTAGCTGCGTGATATTATGACTCTGTAGAAGAAATAGCAACCACCTATTACTTTTTGCTATGTAAATAGATAGGACCAATCCCAAGATGAAAGATGTATCCATAAGTTGACTTTCAATCATCAATGGATCTAGCATAGTCAGATTTTGTGTATCCTTGTAGATAGAACTTGTTATTCTTTTTGTATTCCAAGCCAAAATCTATTGTATCATGGACATAATGTAAAAAAAAATTTGCTGCTTTCCAATAATTTACCTTGGGTTCCTGCATGAACTGTGAAAGATAACCCACAACAAAACTGATATTAGGCCTAGTATTTGTGAGATATATGAGACTCCCAATCAGCTGGCGATAGAGAGTACCATCTACCTTCGGTGATTCATCATATCGAGATAACTTAAGTCCATGCTCCATTGGATTTGCTTTAGACTTACAATTAGTCATCCAATATTTTTCAAATAAGGTCTTGGAATACTTATTTTGTGTTACTCTTATATGATGCTTCTTTTGAGTTACTTCCAAACCAAGACAATAGTGAAGAAGTCCTAGATCTGTCATCTCAAAAGATTGTTTCAAATCAGCTTTTACTACATCAATCATTTTCACTGAACTTCTTGTTATGATCAAATCATCTACATATATACCAGAATCACTATATCAAAACCATTATTCTTAATATATGTATTTGCATCTAAAGGACTTCTTTTGAATTACACTAGGTGACTATCTATCTTGATGTACCAAGCTCGAGGAGCTTGTTTGAGCCCGTAAAATGATTTGATCAATCTGCAAACTTTCAGTTCTTGCCCTTCAACCATAAACCCTTCCAGTTGAGTCATGTATACTTCTTATTGTAAGTCACCATTCAAGAAGGCACTTTTAACATCCATATGATGTAACTTCCACCCAAACTAAGCTACCATGGCACAAAGTACTTGAATGGTAGTCATTTTTGCAGTAGGGGCAAAAATTTCTTCACATTCTATGCCTTCTTTTTGAGCATAGCCCTTTGAAACAAGATGGGATTTATGCTTATAAATAGTACCATCTGCCTTATATTTTACTTTGAACACCCATTTGTAGCCAATGGGCTTCTTTCCTATAGGTTGATTGACTAGCTTCCAAGTATTATTTTTCATGAGAGATGTGTGTTCTGCCTCTATAGCAGCCTTCCGCTGAGGCTCACTAAGTGCGACTTGAACAGTGATAGGTTCATTTTCATCCAATGTTGTCATATAAACCTGTTCATTTTCCATATATGTGTCTCTGTCTTCCTCTGCATATACAAATAGATCATAAAACTATTGGTAAAGTTCATCAATCTCTTCATATGAGGTCTTTGTTTTTCCCTGTTATTTCATACTTTGAGTGCAAGGTTGATCTTGAGTTAGATCTAGAAATGTACTTAGTTTAGAATCTCTTAGTGTACTAGTATACCATTTTGGAACCTTCTTCTTTGAGGATGTACCTTCTTTCTTATGTTCTTCTTCTTCAAGATATACATCTATAGATGGAATATCTGATGTGAAAGCTTCATCAAATACTACATCTATACTAATATGTGTTTTCTTGGTTATAGGATCTATCAAGCGATATCCCTTTGAATGCTCATCATAACCAAGAAAGATACATTTTAGGGTTTTATCATCTAACTTCTTCCTTCTATGTTTAGGAATGTGCATGAATGCCTTACATACAAAAAATCTTAGATGAGAAATGGAGGGTTTCTTACCACTCCATGTTTATTATGGAGTTTTACCCTGTAGAGCTCTTGTGGGTGCCCTATTCAGGAGGTATGATGTTGTATTTACTGCTTTTGCCCAATATTGATCCTCAATATGTGCTCTTTTTAGAATACATTGTTAGCATATTTAACAGTACTTTGTTTGTATTACATTACCAGGTGAACTGTTACAACTACGTAACAGTGTTTTGTTACGCCGGTGACTATTCTTGGCAATGTAATTGCTATTTAATCTGCAGCTCAGTAATACAATTCTGTTCATTGCGTTTTACATGGCATCAGAGCTGTTATGATTCTCAGGGCGAGGTGAAGGCGAGAATTTTTTTTGGGCGAGATTTTTTGTCAGCCAACAAAAAATTTTCTTGAGCAGACGTCGCTGGAAAGGAAGACGCAAGCGCTGCGACAGGAGCGCAGGAGCCCACGGCAGGTCTGCACATGGATTATCGCACCAGTGATGCGATCACGCTCAGTCTCACGATAGAGCGCTCAGTCTATCGCGGCACGCGACAGAGACTGTCGCACGCACAGGCGACAGAGCGTGGACTATCGCGCTCGTGCCACGCGAGCCCGTGCACGCTCGTGACAGGTGCTGTCGCAAGTGGTAGGCTATCGCACACATAGGCGATAGAGCGCATGCGCACTCGTGATAAGAGGCAACAGAGCACGGCGCGGACGGTCGCGCTCGCGCCACGCGAGCCCTTGCGCGCTCACGACAGGAGAGGGGAGACCCCCCCGCCCCGTCGCAGAGCGGGAATTTAAATTCCCGCCCGTGCAGGAAATTGGAGGGGGTATAAACCCCCCCCCCCGCAGGGCCGACTGCGTCGATCAGACGCAGCCCCACCTCCCCCCCCCTCGGGTGCTCCGGAAAAACAAAAAAAAAAATTGCGATTTTTTTTTCGGACTGCGATTTTTTTTTCGAAAGAAAGAAAAAAAAAAAAAACCAGAACGGTGGACTGCGGAGAAGCCGTGATTTTTTCGAACCGTTCTGCGGAGGAGGAAGCCGCGACTTGCAGAGGAGGTGGCAGAGGCAGCGGACGGGCAGACCGAGGTTGAAGAAGGAGGTCTCCACTGATCCTGCCGGATCAGCCCGCTGGCTCACGTGGTCATGAGCCGTGCGGTAAGGCTCAGGGAGCCTGCAGGTCGGGGGTTCAAATCCCGCCGACCCCCCCAAGGTATATTTTTTTTTAAAGTCATTTTTTTAATTATTAATTTTTAATTAAAATTTTTAATTTTAATTTTTTTAATAGTTTTTTAACTTTATAAATTAAAATTTTAATTTTAATTTATTTTTTATAAGTTTAAAAACTATATAAATTAAAATTATTTATTTTAATTTTAAATTTATAATAATTATTAAAATGCTTTGTTAAAGAAAGCCTTTTAAGGGGGAATATTTTTTCAAAAAATCAAAGGGGGATAGTGAGTAATTTTTCAAAAAATAGCAATTTGGCGAATTGTAAAAAGGTGCATTTTCGGCTGTGACCGACACCTTGTGGGTTATTCTTGTGGGCAGTTTTTTTATGTTGTATGTTGCTTATTTCATTTTTGCACTATAACATTAAAAACTTAAAATCAAAACACTCCCTAAGTCCCCGGAATAATTAAAACCCATCTGTGCAATTTATTGCACTGCAGCGTTCGGTATTTGCGATACCTCTGGCCAGCACTTACAGGTAAAGCTGTCGTGATTTGGCTACTATATCCACCGCCTAATATAGCTGCTACAACGATGTCTGAGCTTTTTCTCTATAAATCGTCGGGGAGGAATAAGTATGCCATTTTTTGCATTTTTTACTCCATCCACTACCCTTTATCGCACTTGTGTTTAGGCGTAAATCCTGACGAAGTATTCTTCATAGTGTTTAGGGGAAGTTACGCCCCACACATGAGAAGAATATTCTATGGTAGGTGCCATCAACAAGGTGATTCCCTTTCAGTACCGCTTATGTTCCACGTATCGTATGATCTCTAAAATTCACCTATAGTCTCCCTCACGTAAGGGCGGGTGATTTTTGTTGATATTTCTAAATACCTATAGTTTCCCTCACGTAAGGGTGGGTATTTTGTATGGTATATTGGCCTAGCAAAAGGTATATAGAAAGGGGGACCAATTGGTGATATAAGGAACCTTCACAATGGCCGCTGTTGCAAAGTTGATGACTGATCCACATCAGTTATTGAAAGGTCCAAATTATACACCATGGAAACATAAGATGAAGGTTATTCTCCAAATGGAAGATTTGTGGGATATTATTACTGGAGTAGCAACTAGGCCTTCACCAACAGTAGGATCCACAGGTCCTTCAGCAGATCAGATAGCTTTTGACAAGAAAGACAGTCGAGCAAAGGTGCTCATTTTGTTTACTGTTTCAGATGAAGTGCAACCTCATATAGCTGATAAAGCAAGTGGTAAAGAGGCATGGGATGCCATTAGAACCATCTATGAGGGGAATAATGAATCCGCCATTCTTCATCTTCAACAACAACTTCATAACCTAAGTTTGAGACAGGGTGAAACAATTGAACTCTTTCTGTGCAGAGTGTCTGAGTTGAAATAGAAATTGAGTTCTCTAGGAGATACAGTGGACGAAAAGCTTCTCATTTCACTTGTGATGAGAGCTTTACCTTCTTCATTTGATATGTTGATAACCTCCATCCAGGTGTCCCAATGACAAATTACCTACATCGAGTTGGTCAATCTGCTCCAACAATAGGAGGCACACCAACTTCACAAGGATGATTCTTCCAATACAGCCCTATACACCAACATGTAGGGTTCTAGGAAGAAAGGTACTGGGCAAAAAGGAGGCAACTTTCAGAAAGGAGGAAATTCTCAACAGGATACGAAAGGAAAAGGCAAACAACCTCAATATAAGAAGAGGTGGTGCAAGATCTATGAGAAATACAACCATGACACCAACATGTGTTGGCATAAGAACAAGCAAAAAGGCCAAAACAAACCACAAAATAAGAACAAGCAACCCCAGGTGAATGTTGTTGTTGAAGAATCTGACTCAGATTCTGAATGGGCACACAAGGTGCTCATGACTACCACAGATTCCACTCAGAGGGATCCTATTTGGTATGTCGATTCTGGAGCTAGCAAACATATGACTGGCGACAGATCGTGGTTTGAATCATTTGTGGCCAAGGAGGGCAAACTTGTCACCATTGCTGATGATAAAACCTACAGGGTTCAGGGAGAGGGTACAGTTTCAGTCACTCTTCCTAATGGCAAGTGTCAGATTGACAAAGTCCTCTATGTTTTGGGATTGGCTAACAATTTGCTGTCAGTGACACAAATCCTGGACAGAAATATGGTTGTCAAATTTCATGTTGAGAATGGAAAGAAATGTTGTACTATTACCAGGAAGGGTAAGCAGATTGCAACAGCTTCATATAAGAATGGCTTATTTGCACTAGATGCTATCTCTACTCCACATGTTGCCATGACAGTCTCTACCAAGGAGGCAACTTCCCTATGGCACAAGAGATATGGGCATCTTAGTTCTGGCTACTTACTTGAGCTCAGCAAGTATGAGATGGTAAAGGGTCTTCCTTCCCTTTCGCCACATTGCCGATAGTGCTCCGATCGCTAGCGGGAAAGCGACATAGAGTACCATTTGAGAAGAGCTCTACAAGAGCAAGAAAACCTCCGGAGTTAATTCACACCGATCTATGCGGTCCTTTCACACCCAACAGTGTTGGAGGGAAGAGGTATTTTCAGTTATTCGTAGATGACTACTCACGAAAGATGTGGGTTTTCTTTCTCCAACTGAAATCTGAAGCTTTTGCATTCTTCCAGCAGTTCAAAAAATCTGTTGAGAAGGAGTCAGGAGCTTCTATTAAAACTCTTCGCTCAGATCGAGGGGGAGAGTTTACCTCTAATGAATTTTTTGCATTCCTAGATAAGCATGGGATCAAGAGACAATTAACAACTGCCTATACTCCTCAGCAAAATGGAGTTGCTGAGAGAAGGAACCGTTCTATCATGGAAATGGTTCGTTGTATGCTCACAGGAGCTACTCTTGGGCAACAATATTGGGCAAAAGCTGTCATCACTATAGTGTATCTGTTGAATAGGGCACCCACATAGGCCCTAAAAGGAATGACTCCATAGGAAGCATGGAGTGGTCGAAAACCCTCCATATCTCATCTACATATTTTTGGGTGTCAAGCTTTCATGCACATACCGAAAGAGAAAAGGAAGAAGCTAGATGAGAAAACACTGAGATGTATTTTTCTTGGTTATTTTGAGCATTCTAAAGGATATCGGTTGATAGATCCTTTGACCAAGAAAATTCATATTAGCAGAGATGTTGTCTTTGATGAAGCTTTCACATCACAGAGCACATCTAAAGTACACCAAGATATTGTGGAACCTAAGGAAGAGAAGATTCCTTCGTCGACTCAGACAGGAGGTCCTTCTACATCTTCTTCAACCCCACCGAAGAAGAATCCTAAATGGTGTACAAATACAATCAGAGATGCAAATTTATCCACTCCTCCCAATTTGAATTTGGATAGACCTCGTACATGTAGTATGGCTCAAAAGGAAAGAGAAGCCAGAGAAACTGGTGAGGTTGATGATATTTGTCAATATTTTGAGGAACTTTCTGTGACTCCAAGTATAGAATTTGAGGATATGGATATTGATGATGACAGGGCATTCATGTCTACCATAGATAGTCTTGAACCTGCATCAGTGCAAGATGCTCTCAGTGAGCCTCAATGGAAGGCCGCTATGGATACAGAGTATGAGTCTCTGATGAAAAATAAAACTTGGAATCTTGTTGATCTGCCGCATGGAAAGAAACCTATTGGCTACAAATGGGTATACAAAGTCAAGTACAAGGCAGATGGAACAATTGATAAGCATAAGGCCCGACTTGTTGCAAAGGGCTATGCTCAAAAGGAAGGCATCGACTATGAGGAAACTTTTGCACCTACTGCTCGGATGACCACAATTCAGGTTATGTGTGCTATGGCAGCACAATATGGGTGGAAATTTCACCAGATGGATGTCAAAAGTGCCTTTCTAAATGGTGATCTCCAAGAAGAAGTCTATATGACTCAGCTCGAAGGATTTGAATTGGAAGGCCAAAAGCAGAAAGTTTGCAAATTGGTCAAATCCTTGTATGGTCCGAAACAAGCTCCTCGAGCTTGGTATATAAAAATGGACAATCACCTTATGCAGCATGGATTTAAGAGATGTCCGTCAGATGCAAACCTCTATTTCAAGAAATAGGGTTCTGAGATAGTGTTGCTTGTACTCTATGTGGATGATCTGCTCATTACAGGGAGTTCAAAAACTATGATCTCTACTATCAAAAGAAACTTGTGCAAATCTTTGGAGATGACAGATCTTGGACTTCTCCATTACTGTCTTGGTCTGGAATTCAGCCAGAAGGAGCACTCCATAAAAGTGTCTCAGAAAAAATATGCCAAGACATTGCTGGATAAATATCGCATGACTGATTGCAATCCAATGGCAACTCCAATGGAGAATGGACTTCAGTTATCATGATATGATGACTCACCTCAGGCAGATGGTACTCTCTATCGACAGTTGATTGGGAGTCTCATATATCTGACCAATACTAGGCCAGATCTCGTATTTGCTTTCAACTATCTTTCAAGGTTCATGCAAGAGCCTAAGACCACTCATTGGAAAGCAACAAAACGTGTTCTTCACTATGTCCGTGGTACTATGGAATATGGCCTAGAATACAAGAGGAACAACAAATTCTTCTTGCAAGGATACACGGACTCCGACTATGCCGGATCATTTGATGATCGCAAGTCAACTTTTGGATACATTTTTCATCTAGGATCCGGTCCTGTCTCTTGGCACAGTAAGAAGCAACAGGTGGTTGCTATTTCATCAACAGAGGTAGAATATTGCGCTGCACGTGAAGCTGTGTGCAAAGTGATATGGTTACGTCGCATTCTAACAAGTATGGGCCATCCATCAAAATCTCCAATACACTTGTTTTGCGACAATCAGGGTGTTCTGAACCTCATCAAGAATCCAGTCCATCATGAAAGAACAAAGCACATTGACACATAATGTCATTTCATTCGAGATGAAGTTCCAAAGCACCGAATTCAGCTTCAGCACATTCCCACCGATGCTCAAGTTGTAGACATTTTCACTAAGGCACTTGGACGTGTCAAATTTGAATTGTTTCGCAGCTCACTTTGTATTGTAAAATGATGTAAGGGGATGTTAGTATAGCTATTAGTTATTACATTAACCAAATAATGTAATAAAGGGGGATGTTAGCGTATTTAACAGTACTTTGTTTGTATTACATTACCAGGTGAACTGTTACAACTACGTAACAGTGTTTTGTTATGCCGGTGACTATTCCCGGCAATGTAATTACTATTTAATCTACAGCTCAGTAATATAATTCGGTTCATTGTGTTTTACATACATCAAACCATTTCCATAATGGAAGATTTCTCCTTTCGAAAACTCCATTTTGCTGAGGTGTATAGGTTGTTGTCAGTTGTTGCATAATACCATGTTATTTCAAAAATGATGAAAAATTTATGGAAGTATATTCCCCCCTCGATCTGAGTGGAGGGTTTTTATGAAATATCTAGACTCTTTTTCAACAAGTTTCTTGAAGTGTTGAAAGTATGAAAATACCTTTGACTTCAATTGAAGGAAGAAAACCCATATTTTTTTAGAGTAGTCATCAACAAACAATTGAAAATACTTCTTTCCACCATAACTAGTTGGCATAGGACCACACATATTGGTGTGTACCAACTCCAAAGGTTTCGTAGCTCTGGAAGAGCTATTTTCAAAATGTACTCGGTCTTTCTTCCCTACTAAGCAATCCAAGCAAATTGGTAAGATGGATGAAAGACGAGAAAGACCTCTCACCATCTCATATTTGCATAATTCGAGCAAATATCTTGAACTGAGATTCCCATATCTTCTATGCCAAATAGAAGTAGCCTCTTTTGTAGTTATAACCAGAGCAACATGAGGCATTGAAAGAGCATATAGAATGAACAATCCATGTTTGTAGTAACCGGTGGCAACATGTCTATCTTTATTGGTGATAAAGCATATTTTATTGCCTTTCACAACTCGAAACACAACATCCATGTTTCTATCCAACATTCGAAGAATAGACATCAGATTATTGGCTAGTCCAGGGACATAAAGTACTTTTTCTATATGACATTTACCATGTGACAAAAATATCCCCTTCACCTTTTACTTGGTAGACTTGATTGTCAGCAATTGTGACGAGTTTACCTTGTTTCTTCTCAAATGTTTCAAACCATGATTTGTCCCCTGTCATGTGCTTACTAGCACCTAAGTCAATATACCAAACAACATCTATCTCGAAAGATGAATTATGGGTCATGAGAACCTTTTGTGCTCTTTCAGAGTTAGAATCTGAATTGGACTCAGGGGAATCTAAGTCTGAGTTGGAATCAACATAAGCAACATGGACCTTAAGTTGCTTATGTTTATTTTTATATTTTTGTTTCTCTTTGTATTTCTTCCTATGGTCATTTTTTTGTTTGTTTTTGAACCAACACCTATTAGTGTCATGGTTATTCATATCACAAACCTTGCAATATTTTTTATCCTTATGATTATTTTTTTTCCCTTTTTCCTTAGAAGAAGAGCCCTCTTTTTGAAATTGACCTTGTTTCTTACCCTATTGTTGGGTGGAAACGACATTATCTAGCACCTCATATTTTTGAACCTGGTTTACCTCCTAAGTATAAAGAAAATTTACCAATTCCACAAAATATACTTGTCTACCAGAAATGTTGAGGGATGTGATCAACATCTTGTAGGAATCTGGCAACGCTCTCAAGATAACATAATTCAAGATATCATCATCCATTGGTTTTCCCATAGCATTCAATTTGGCTTTCAAATTAGCCACTATGCAAATGAATAGATCAACTGTCTCCCCAGAATTCATACTAAGAGTATGTGGTTGAGTTTGAAGGTTTATAATAGTGGACTAATTATTTCCTTCATACACAATAATCAAAGCATCCCAAGCTGCCTTACTGGTTTTGGCATCACAGATATGAGGTTGAACCATCTGAAGTAGCAAGCAGGAGAAACATGAGATATCTTTTGTCCTTCTTATCCCAATATTCTTTATATATCCCTACTATTTGAGGGTGTTTTGTAGTGCCATTCACTACATCCCATAAATCTTCCACCTGAAGAATTGCTCTCATCTTTGTCTTCCATGGAACTATGAATCTAAGATATACTTGTGAACACTGGCCATTATGAATGTTCCTTACATCACCAATTGGTCTCCCTTTATTTATACCTTCCAGATATTTATATTGTAACCATTAAAAAATATACCCACCCTTATGTGAGGGAGACTATAAGTATATATGAACAATATACTACTCAGTATGTACCCACCCTTACATGAGGGATACTATAAGTACATATGAGAAGCATGATACATTGAACTTAGGTGATACTGAAATGGCATCGTGTTGTTAATGAAACCTACCATAGAAATTTTATTCCTCATGCGTGGGGTGTAACTTCCCCTAAACACTTTGGAAAAACCTTCATCAGGATTTATGCCTAAAAACAATCACGATGTGGGTATGAAATGAAGTGAACAATAGAACTGGTTTGCCTTACTTCTCCTCGATGATTCATATAGAACAAGCTCAGACGTCATTGTTGTAGCTATATTAGGTGGTGGATATAGCATACCAAAGCACAACAACATTACCTGTAAGTGTGGGCCAGAGGTATCTCAAATACCAAATGCTGCTATGCAATTGAATTACACAAGTAGGTTAAGAAATTTGGGGTCTTTTTTGTTTTTTTAATGATTTTTAATACAATAAAATAGAATATTTAAATGCAATAAACACAATCACAAATGCCCATAAATTTGAACTATTTAGGTGTCAATTTCCATCGAAAATGCACCTATTACAATACCAGTTTTAATCACTTTCATCAATTTTGATCTCCCCCTTTGTCTTATAATTTTGCAAAATAATGCTATGATCCCCCCATTTTGGTTGTAAAATAAAAATGGAAAAGAAAAAAATTGGGTACCTAGACCAAAGATCCAAAAAAAACTTCTTTGGGTGTCAAAATGCACTAACCAGGCATCAAAATGCTCTTTTTGACCATCCAAATGCACCATTTGATGTCAAAATGCACTTCTAGCATCAAAATGCACTCTGAGCATCAAAACCTCTTCGACGGGAATCAAATGATGAGGCACATGCATCAAAAAATGAATGGGCATCAAAAATATTCAGTAGACGTCAAATGATGTAGCACAGGCACAAAGTGAGCATAAATGACTTGCAGGGAGTCGAACCAAGAACCTATTGCCAAAAAATGGAGGCACTAACCACGTGCACTAAAGTTTGCGATGAGAAAAAAGAAGGAGAAGCTCCTTCTTCACCCGTAGGAAGTGCATCATGGAAAAAATTGAATAATCCCACAAGCATTGTGTTGCAACTATGGGGTGGTTTATTAGTGTGAAATCACACTAATGTTTTTGGTTGCCTTTGAGCAACCAAGCCCTCCTTTTGTCAAACCTCTATCCTCTGTGGCTCCTTACATATACTCTCGATCCAATATCAATGTGCCACGTGTCCTTTGGTCTTGCCTCATTTCACGTGTCTTCTATCTATATCTAGTGCTCTAGTCTTGCCTCATTTCACGTGTCTTCTATTTGCATCTATTACCTTCTTCTATCTGCATCTTTTACCTTCTTCTATTTGTGTCTGGTGCCTTAATCTTCCCACTATGGGTCTATCATTGTGCATGCATGCTGCCAAGTTAGTAGTCAGGATCTCCTCGGGCCTCATGCTCGAACCTCATGGATCTCCTTTGTCTGGTTTCCTTGGGCCTCATGCTCGGGCCTCGTGCTCGGAACTCATGGGTCTCCTCTATCTGCCCAGTATCCATGCCACTGCTCTAGTACCATGTATAATTTAGACAATGTTCAAGAAGATAATAATACGAAGAAAATATCATTGATTCATGTGTTGGTTATATACAATACTATAAGGTGGTTTAGGTGGTTGAACCACATCAAGTGGTTGGCTAACCACCTCATGAACTAGAAAGTTCTTATGATAGCACTATTTTTATATATCCCATATAATGTAATAAAGCCTATGCAAAATATTATGCTAACAATTATGTTTTTCAACACAACCCTTCTTGTTGCTATGAAGAATATACTAGGGTTTTCTAGTCACTCAGCCATACCTAGTGGTCTTCTCAAGAGTTTGGTAGAAATCTTGCTTTGCTTTTGTAGATGAGGTCTAGTTTTGATAGCCCTTAGCATATCAAAATCCTATCACTAATATCCAAACTAAACAATCCTAATTAGGATGAGGGATAGATGAATGCTACGAAGCAGGACCAGGTATCCTAAGGTGAAAATTTTATCTTGCTTATTCCCCTATGTGGACAGTCTAGGAAATATTGGCAATTGGCAAAAGGACAAGCTTACCCCCTACCCAAATAAATCCCTTGCTTACAAATGAAGGAGTAAAATCCCATAATGAAATCCCCAAGTGAAATTCCATAGTTAAATCCTCATAAATCAAGTCAAATCAAGATCAAATTCAAAGTGAAATCAAATCAGTATCAAATCCCTTGCTCAAGAGAATAAAAAAAAAATAAAAGTACAAAATAAACAGTGGTTTTTATCACTAAAATAAAAGTACAAAATAAACAGTGATTCTTATCACTTTACATGAGCAAGTATCCCGATAAATTGAAGAAAATAAGGGGGTGAGCTTGAATCCTTGGAATTGTCAGCACTACCGTACCTTACGCATGATGATATGTCTGATACATTAGCATCTCACTTTTGTGCAGACCAATGTTTGAATGTGGAAGAGCTAGCTTCAAGTGTCCTGTATCACCTAGTGGTCTACATCCAACTAAAATTCAAACCTAGGATTGGATAGACATTTGAGGATCCCCAATCTTAGAAATGGGCTGAAAGAATCCCGCCTGACATCGGGGTATGCTTATGCCTTATCTAATATACTCATTTGCACACACATTGGTAATGAATAGTTAGGGTCTATCCTAGCGAAAGCCTTATGTTTCAGAAGTCTAGTATGGTCATTATACAACTTTTGATTAGACAACTAGGGTGTTTGAGTCTCATGGTAAACCTCAAAAATTCCCAAATAGCAACAACCAATTTTCAATGCAATTATCAAATATCATTTTATTTTATGAGAGTTTGTTTATTAGAACTATTTGTAATATAGGTTAGATACCGGATAGATGTCAAAAATGATATTTAAATGGCCACTAACTATGTTATCCATATTCTTTTAATTTACAAAGACTTATGAATAGAAACAATACATCATTGCATCTCACATAGGGGTGTACAATTTATCAATTTTTATACAAAGATATAGCAATTACATTTCATGATTGTTATACATTATGTGGTGTCATCCATTAGATTGTCAAAACCATATTGCATTCATACATTATGTTTTAAGTGATTAAAACATACATGTTCATTTACATAGCATTCATCATAGAAAAATTATGCAATACATACATGGCATAAATTATGTCATAACATCATAAATTAAATGCATACAAGTACAGTAAATTACACTTGCATTTAACAGTAAACATTGCATACATATACATTCATCATAAGTAGTCCATCTACACATGTATATCATCGCATCTAATCATACATTCCATAGCTATCTAGTGCATGTCATCCATACATCACATCATATAGCATAAAATCAACATAACATATAAGCATTGCATCCATATGCATCTCATAAAACATAAACAATAAAACATATAAAATCCACACATATAATAAGTCTCAAATGTTAGATCATATATATATATATATATATATATATATGTGTGTGTGTGTGTACCAAAAATATATAATAAACAATACATCAACATATGTCAAAAATACCCATAGGCTACATCTATGTAGGTCCTCGACCTTACACTCAAAAATGGTACAATATCATCTATCATATCAGTACTAAGAAGCACCTACACCCCCAGTCTGAGAGGCTCCATCATCACCTCCACCCTCCCTATGAGTCCTCCTAGAGCTGGCACCAGAGGTCCTCTCTGACCTGTGTGATCTATGACTGGAGCTAGCTGAGGACTACCCTATCTCTCGAGTGTGAGTCCTCTAAGATCCTAGAGCCCTAGACCTCTCAAGAACTTGACCATTGAGTAGCCCTATCTCTCCCCTCAAAGTAGAGATGTAAGAAGCATCTACTACACTATTGTTGATGTGTTGCTACACCAGAGCTTGTAGTCATATAATCTCTGTTTCCTGGTCTAGCTCTACTGATCCCTATGCTACCTAAGCTACTGGAGCAGCTGGGGGTGCTAGAGCAACCTATGAAGAGGAGGGATCCTCCCTCCTAGCCCTGAGTGCATCATACTATGCCCTTAGAGCATCCAGATGGGACTATAGAAGGATGCACTACCCTATAACCCACTATATCTCTAGTCCCTACTGAGTCAATCATTAGCCTATAGAGAGGTCCTCTCCTCCTCATAGCCATACCACTAAGACTACCCTAATGTGAGCCGAGACTGTAGATCCCCAACCTTTGCCTGTAAGGTAGCAATGGTGGTGTCTCGATGTAGAAGTTGTGTCTATAGGGAGCCTACCTGAGTCTGTAAGCTGGCAACCTAGGCCCTGAGCTATCTGATCTAGCTATCAGGTGGGGCCTCGCCCTCCTTGAGAGCGTCACCCTCCTCCTTAGCCAGAGGTGCATCCTCTATAGCTCCTCCCTCACCCCATCCGCCCTTAGTCCTCTGATGAAATAGATGATCATGAGGGTCGACCTCTACTCCCTCAACACCCTCTGCTACTTCATCATCTAGAGTCCTACCTAAGGGGCCCTCAAAACCCTCCCATACCTAGAGTGTCCACAAGGTGTCATAGTCAGGAGTAGTCTCTGCATATATCAAGCCCAACTCCTAAAATTCATCATCCTCATCACCTAGTGGAGTCACCCTAGGCCAGGTCAAGTCCCTCTCTAGAGAGAGGTGATGGTAGATGGTAGGTGGCTCTAGAATGTCCTACCTAATCCTAAACTATATGGTGACACAAGAGAAGTAAAAGAACTATCGTACCTTAGACTTGCATTCGAGGAGCCATCTGTCTCTACATGCTCGATGCAACCAATCATCAGCCTCCATCCATGGAGGGAAGTCTAGGTATGGGTGCCAGTCCACCTGGTCTACTGCAGTCATGAAAACTCTCCAATGTAGTAAGCCATATCTCCTACACGAGACCTACTCCAAAAGCCCTCCTGATCATGAGGCCAACATATCGCATAACACTAGTGCACCTCCTCAATGGTACCAATCTCAAGTGGTAGTGGGGTGCTTAATCCTAATATGCTACCACCCCTAGATCTAAAGTAGTAGGTTACAACCAATGCCTACTCTACTCCTCTATGTAATCTAGTACAACTCATTATAGAGTTATGCTAGTAAGGCACTCCCCTAGGATAGGATCAGAGGATGATCATGGGGGCTAGCTAGGACCTCCATAGTCCTAGCTAGGAGATTCCAAGGGAACCTCGCTCTAGAAGAGTCGAGTAGGACAATCTGCATGATCAAGTGCATAAAAATAGCTGCTCGCTAAGAGAAGACCCACTGAGTATACCAGTGCTCAATATGGACCCCTCCATGGTCTGAGTGTCACTGTGCTACCTCACTACGACCATCAAAGATGTGATCAAACACTACCTACTTCACCTTGGTCGATGAATATGTGATGGCCTCACCATCTAGAGGGAGTCGGAAGATGCGGTAGACATCCTCTAGAGTGATAGTCATCTCACCTATCGACAAGTGAAAGGTATTGGTCCATGCATCCCAACATCGAGCCAATGCAGTCATATAGGCCTGATCGGCCCGGATGGTGGGGAGGTGCAAGATGTAGCCAAATCCCATGGCCCCAAACCAATCCAACTCTATGGGTAGCAGTGCACCGTGTAGGTTACGAAGGATCTCATATTCCCTTGCCCTTGTGATCAAAGTCTGGTGGAAAGTAGAATAATAAGGTAAAAATAAAAAATAATAAAAAACAACCTTAAAAATGACAAAAAAAATCATAAAATCTCAAAAACACCAAAAAAATGAAAAATAACACCTCTAAAAAAAATCAATTAAATCTGCTAAAAAATCAAAAAAATTGAAAAATTAAAAATATTTCCTAAAGTTGTCGAACCATGGTTCAGACCCACGGTCGGGATGGTGGTCAATTTGATGACCGTTGGGATTTGAATCCAACCATGGCTAACAACCGTGACCCCCAATTTGATAATTGGGAACCGTACCTGCCAACCATGACTAGGAGAAATGTCCTTTTTAGGGTCATTTCCCATCCTGAGACACCCAAAAATTAAAACCCTAACCCTCTAAGTTAACCTAAGCTAAACCTAACTAGGGTGAGGTTCATTACCGATAGTTTAGTGATGTTCATTAGCCCATTATTTAGTGAGGTTAATTTTAAAACCGGTAAAATAAAATAATGAGCGAGTTGTGTGCTTCTACCTTAGTAGCACCGACTCCTCCAGGTTGGTCTACCATCGGTGTGGATGATAGTGAGGTCGAGTTGTGGTAGCATTCCATATCAAATTCGTCTTCTCACCTCTCAGAGCTCTCAGATTCTCAATTGCAATAGTAAATAATGAGATTAAAAAATTGTGCAAAATTCTTAAATATTTCCTATTTTGGCCTTGACCACGCATGACAACCACGGTCCCCAAATTAGGGTTTGCCACCCATGGGTCTGACCCATGGCTAAGAAATTTGACATTTCTAGCTACTAATGACAAGCGTGGCTAGCAATCTGTAATAAATTCTCTCAAATCCCACCGCATGGAGTTTCAAAATGCTAAATTAAAAATACCCATCTGGCCAGAATTATAAAAAAATATTAAAAAATAATAAAAAAATCAGATAAATCAAAAGCCAAATGCGCCTCGTATCTAGTGATTTACCCTCTACACTTGGTGGTTGTAGCGACTGGCGCTCCATGCAATCCGGCAAGATGAGTAAATTACCATAAGGACATTTGGGGTAAATTAGTCATCATTGAATTGTTATGCTTCATTTCAATCCCTAAGAAGGCCCAGATGACCAGACTGCTCCATGAGAATGAGATATTCATGTCAATTCTTCTATGACACTTTCAGCAAATCATCAAACCATATGATTCAACACATGCCTAATTGGAATTGCTATCATCTTGATTCCCTAAGAAGGCCTTTATGACTGGACCACTCCATGGGATAGAGATATACAATTACTATTAATAGTTGCAATCATAGCTGATTAGGCCTTGCCAAGTATTCAAATGCTAAACTTTAATTTATTCAAAGTTATTCATAGTGGTCAAGTGACTCATCACTTTGTTAATTGTCATTACCCTCATCGACTCATCACTTGAGGGGGTAGTCATAATGTCATAATCATAATCAAAGTCAATAGAAGATCCCTTGATCTTGTCAAAATTGTGTTCGTCTTACAAATCATTGCCAATGACTATCATAAGCTTACCCTCTACTGGGGAAAAAAGAAAATATGATAGTTAAGTTAGTAGCTCTCCTCCTTTCGGATCTATATGGCACGAAAGCCTATAGTAGCCCTGAGCTGCCCGATCACCGTTGGAGCTTGCCAAAGCTTTTTCAATTTAAGCCTTCCATCCAGTTGGAAGCAATGATTCTAGGATGCGCATCCTTTTTTTGGACCTTGGGCATCTAATGTTGATCAGACTAATGATCATCATCCAACCTACGACATCATTTTAGGAGGTATATTTTTGCTCAGCGTTGTTCGATCTCACAACGCATCTCAAAAGGGGTATCTGTAGACACCTAAAATGCGTCATGTCGAGGTGACTACTCATATGGGACATGCTAGAAGACCATATGGAAGACCTTGGACAAATACCAAGGTATAGTAGTGGTTCTAACCACTCATTTAGGCATTTTGGCCTAACTAATGTTGGCCATGGCTGAGACCCATGGTTAACAGAGCTGACCATGCCTCAGAGCCATGACTATAAGTCAAAATCAGTTGGACTTTGGCTGACCCAAATTCGGTTATAACGGCCAATTGGTTGTAGATCCAAGTGGTTTTGGGGTGGAAAGATCCATAAGCTTCCCTCCAACTGCTCCAGCTATCCATTCTTGATCTTGGCTTCCTCAAGAAGCTAGGACATAGCCTTCCTAGAGGTTATAAGAGCCCCATCCAAAATGGGAAATAAGAGAGATGCATAGGAGAATTTGAATGGTGAAGCCCTGTTGAATTCAATACTCACCTACTTGCATTGAGAGAAATCCTTTAGCTAGCATTGAGAGATTGAAATGACAATTGAAGTCATGGAGGTCTTAGGAGGCTAGAAGAATCAAGAAATGATATTACGAGCAATCCATCACCAATCGGAGCAATTCAACCACCAAATCTATCAGAGGACACAAAGGCGACCCTTGAACCATCAATTCATCAAGGAAATTGGAGATCTAGGCCACATTTGGAGGGCAAGTACATTTTTGGCTTAGCCGCGACTGTCAACCATGATTAACAGTGCTCACCACATGACAGACCCGCATGGTCAGGTTCAATCTCCATATTTCCTTGGTTTTAGCCATAGATTTTATTTCATTTGCATTAGAATAGATATATCAGGTGTATATTTGCTTTATTAGAGACTTTTGTCCAGTAGAATTAAGAGTTTAGGTATCTTTCTTCTCATTTAGCATTTGTAGTAAGTAGGACAAGAATGCTTACATTTCATGCTTTCATGCTTTTGATTTCATAATTAGGGCATTAGATAGATAATTCTATCTTTCCTTTACATCTTTCATGGCAATATTTCATGTTTAACATAGGTTTACCATGTTTCTTGCACTTTCTTGATTTCAAGCTTTCATGGCATCTTTTTGTATAACTTCCTTTTAAAGCCTCATCAAGAGAGGCCTCCTTTATTACTAATATGCTTCTTGTTGTTTATTGTATGCAGGACTAATAGGGTGTTGATATGCAAGGCAACAAATACCTCTAATCATGGGGAAGAAGGTCATCGATACCTTGGAGCAGTTCGTGTGCATTTAGGAAGCCTGCGAATTACACCTACCCTTGCATGGGGATTGTTCTATGATTGTAATAATTGTATCACATTGGGTATCCCTAAGAGGGATGGATTTGTAATCGAGATTCATTGGAAATTTAATAAAAAGGAAGCCCTACTTTGTGGTTATTTGCAAATTCGTCTATCTTTCATGCTTTATGTTGATTTTCAATTATTATTAGCTTAGGTGTATGCTTCCTGGGTTACTACAGGTCTCAACCACTTGGCTAGTGCAAGCGGTTGAGCATTGCACTTAGAATATTGAGGTAAGAGGGTTGATTCCCATCTGTGCTAGTAAGGAATAATGTTTTATAAGGTATGCCCAAAATTTGATTAAATGTTGGCTATAGTGTATGTTTAGCGGATGTGATTTGGTGTATAGTTTGGCATATAGGAGGTATAAGGAGAAATAATTTTTTGCATAATATTTAAAGAGTATTTCTGCTAGTTATCTTAAATGCAAAGGTTGGAGTGATAATTTTGTAAATGGTTTATTTAGAATTGTAATTCTTGGTTCTTGGACATTAAAATAAAGTAGAAATTATTTTATGATAGAGGGAGATAAAAGGTGTAAAGGGTGATGTTATTGTTTGTAATTCTTTCTTTATAAAAAGGGAAATTGTTGAGAGAATTTTGTTGAGGTTTAATGCATTGTCCTTGAGAACAAAAGAAGAGTCCTAAAACATTATTTTCAGAATTCATTGAGCACCTTATTGAGGGAAAATTCATGTGGATATTTTTGAGATAGAATATTTCTAAATTAATCAACCCAATGCTTAGATTAACATTTGATTATCTTCCCATATGCACATCGTTGGATCTGGGTGGTCAATGACCATAGCCATTTGATTTGTGTGTTATAAAAAGGTATTTATTTGGCCTTTGTATCTTTGTCGCCAGTTACAAGACTTCACGTTCGTTGATCCTCAATTTAGTTTGTGCATTGCCATTTGATCATTGACAAGATGCATGCTTGATAATGAAGTTATAGACCTTTGATTTTCTATTAATCATGATTAAGGAAAAAATGAGGAAGATTAGTCAATGTATTAAACCCTTACTAAATACGATTAATATCAATTAATTTTGTCCTTACCCATGCCTTTTACCTTCCATCCTATGATTTTGATGCAGCCATTAGATCTAAGTGGAGAAAAGCATAGCCATTGGATCTAATCAACCTAAAAGTTAGTTTAATCAAGCATTTATAATATTAATCATGATTAGGGCAAAAGGGGAAAAATTAGTCGATGTATTTAAACCTTGCTAATCATGATTAACTTTAATTAATTTCTCCTAATCCTTAACCCTTTTTTAATGCATATTTAATTAGTGTGCCACCGTTAGATTTAAGATCGATCGAGTGCGGCCATCCAATCTTGGTAATAAGCTTAATGATTAATCGAATGGGGCACATCCTTTTTAATATTAATTTTAAAGTTCATTTTAATAAAATCAGTCACGACTGTTGATCTAAGATTTTTTTAGCATGATTGTCTGATATGTCGGACTTGCTCAGATTTTAACTTGAAATTTGACTTATAATGACTTTACTTTAAACATTTGACTTCTTAGAGGGCACGCGGCCATTGATTTTATCCTCGACGAAGATCTGTCATTGATCTTGTTAAAGTTGCAAGGATTTTAACTTTATTAGTGCCTTAGGCTTAACCTTTGGAGTCTTTAGTGAGCATGTGTCCATTGGATTTGGTCTTCGATGAAGCGCTATCGTTAGATTGAAGACAGCTTGCTTGATTTCTAAATATTAGGTTAAGATTTATTGACCTTTTGTCTTCTCTTTCAGAATATTTCGTGAGTGCGCATCCATAAAATTTTCTCAGGTGATGCGCTTCCGTCCAATTAAGTCTAAGGTGCAACCTTTTTACTTATTGACTACGCTTGACTTTTTCACTTATCTTTTATTTTATTTTATTAAAGCACGGTCCTTAGATTAAATTTGAGGTGCTCACCAGTTAGCTTCGCGGGGTACATACCCTTAGGCTTTTAATCAATTAATATTTATTTTAATATTATGTTTTTTGGACTTTGAGACCATGGTGAAATGACTTAACCGACTTTAGATTAGAATATTTATTTTTCGGTTTAGGCCAAAGGAAAATATTTAGGAAGGTCAAACTTTGACTTGGGGATTTAATTTGAAATTTTCTTCCCTAACTATTTGAGGTACTTTGATTTATACAATGAATCCCACATTATTAAAAAGGTTAAGGTTAGACTTTATCAAACCAACCAATGAAAAATTGAATTACTCACAACTTTAAGCAATGACCAATAGTATAAGCAGTTTGATTGAAACCAAAAATTTAAATTTGGGGGTTTCAAAGTTGAGTCAAATTTGGATCCAACATAGGCTATGACTAGGAAAATGTTTTGAAAACATGAAGAACTTGAGAACCACAGAATATCTTGGTTTTATTTTGCAAAAATTTAACAAAAAACAACAAAATTTTGATTGCTAAACAAAACTTGAAATGCATAACAGAAAAAACTTCCTTCCTCTTTTTCTTTCTTTTCTCCATCATTCATTTTTTTTTTTAATATATACTGAAAACATGATATCAAAGCAAGTAAAGTATGGAAAACTGTAGATCCCTTTTAATTCAATTTGGAAACAAAAGTTTAAAATTTTTAGAAATCAATGAGTTTTATTTTGAAATATAGTAATGCTTGTTTTAGCTAAGTCATAAGATATGATTACATAGATTTTGTCACAGTCATTTGTCTCATCATATTTTTTTTCCCATGTGTGTGTTTGTGCATTATTTTTGGATTTCAAAATATTTTAGAACTTTACCATATCTGAGCAAAATAGCCAAGCCTAATATGTGATTTCACTCTTTAAAAATTTTCACCATTTTGCAGGGCTCCATTGCCAGTCAGGCATCTATAGCATCGGTGGAGTTGCTTCTAATCCCATCTTAGTTTTACCCTACTGCCAGTAAAGCATCTATAGCCCCGATAGAGGTTTTCCAATATATCTCAGACAGTGACTCAATTTTACTTTATTTTTTATTTTTCTTTCTAGTGAGAGAAATGTTTGGATATATAAGCAAATTGTGCAATAAGTATGCCTGAGTTGAGGATTAGTTTATGGCTATAAAATATGAGTGTAATAATTTTTGGCTCAGCTACCCTCTCAAAGGTAACTCAGTTATTTGGACCTTTGTAGTCACTTTAAGTATCATTTGTAATGTGAGGCTTGACATGATGTTTCAATCAACTTTGTTTTTTTTCTGTTTTATCTCATATCAAACAACTATTGCATAAACACTCATTTTTGATAGAATTGTAAAGCTCATCAATATCTAAAATAAATTCTCTTTTTCTTTGTATTGTTTTTGATGGAATAAACAGTTAGATATACTCATCAAACTAAGTTATCATGTATACAGTAAAATTATATTTATTTAAGAACAAAAGGGAAGCTATAACTAATAAATAAAATAGACCACTTTGTTTTTGGATTTTTGTTTTTCTATTTGTATTTTTTTTGTAAAGTACACCTTCAATAGGGATTGTACATTTTGAGGTGTTGGCCATTAATAGGGATAGCAATTATTTCTCCCTGCAAAGTCTGTAGCTTGTAAGTATTCTAACTGATAATATGGGCAATTTGGTATGGGCCAATCCATTTAGGTTCAAACTTACCCTTTTCACCATCCTTATCATTTTTAGGATTTCAATAAATGACTATATCTCCTTGAGAAAAAGGAGTACCCTTGGCTTTCTTATTAAACAAATTTATAGTTTGATGGGTTTGTTCCATCATTCTATTAAGGTTATCTCTTCTTTGTTCTTCTAACAAGACAATTTGATCAAGCCTTCTTTGAATGGGATCAGGGTTTTCATGATCTTGCAATAAAAGAGAAAGTGCCATTTTTTCCATTTTTGGGGGTAGTAGGGCTTTTTCTCCATAAACCATCTCATAGGGGGTTCTTCTTGTATTTATTTTAACAGACATCCTATCAGCCCATAAAGAAAAATTAAGCTCACTGTCCCATCCCCTTTTGTTTTTACCTAATGACCTCTTTATTCTTGTTATTAAGTTTTTATTTTATGACTCAGCTAGACCATTTCCTTGGAGATAATAATTAGCAGAATGAGATAATTCAATTCCATATTCAGCACAAAATTCTACCATTTCATATGACATAAAATATTGAGCATTATCAGTTACAAGATTTTTAGGAACTCCATACCTGGTCAAGATATTTTCTTCTATGAATCTGATGACTGCAACAGATGTAGATTTTCTCAAAGGTTTAGCTTCCACCCACTTGGTGAAGTAATCTATTGTAGTTATTATCCACTTATGCAAACCAGATGAATTAGGCTTGATATCTCCAATAAGGTCAATACCCCATTGATCAAAAGGTGCTTCAATGATTATTGGCCTGAGGGGCATGGCTGGTAGATGTTTTTTCCCTATAAAAACTTGATAGTTATGACAATTCCTTACATATTTATATACATCCTTAAAAATGGATGGCCAATAATATCCCGCTCTCATGATTTTATTGGTTGTAGCTCTTGGAGCAAAATGTCCCCCAGAGAAACCATTATGAAATTCATTAATTATTTTTGGCACTTCTCTTTCATATAAGAAGACTAATAATACTCCATCGGGATGTTTCCAATATAATACTCCATTTTGTATATAATACTTTTGAGCTTGAAGTTTGACTGACCTCATTCTGTTTATTGACATGTTTTTGGAGAATGACAAAGTTTGTAGATAGGACAAAATTTCTTCATACCATTTACATTCTTCATTTTTTATTCTTCTGTCATCATATGTTTGATCTATGGTAAGAATATTTTTAGATCCTACTTCTTCTTTGTTAGCCAACAATTTAGCTAAACCCTGTCCTTTGATTGTTTTAACTATTTTGAATTCAACATCATATTGTAAAATTTTTACCATCCATCTTGTTGGTCTTCCCAATGGCTCTGATTGAGAAAATATATCTTTTATTGCTATAAAGGGAATACAATTATTTGATCCAAATATACCTTTAAAGTGTTCCAAAGATTGGATGACTGCATAGGCATGTTTTTATAGCAAGGTGTATTTAATATTTTCTCCTTTTAGACCTGAGCTCATAAAGGCTATTGGCCTTTCATTATTTTCATTATATTTTTGTGAAAGGACTACAACAATAGAATGATCAGATGCATATGAATAGATATTAAAATACTTTGCATAATCAGGGAAACTTAAAGCTGGAGTGGTTGATATGGCTTCTTTGATCTTGTTAAATGTTTCCATATTTTCTAATGTCCATTTTATTTCTCCAGTTTTCTTCACCATATCATTTATGGGTTTGGTCATTTCTGCAAAATTTGGGGCAAATATTCTGATAAAATTTATTTTGCCAAAGAATGACTTTACTCCTTTTAGATTTTTGTGTGGGGGAATTTTAGAAATGGCTTCTATCCTTTCTGAACATATATGACCTAGACATCTCCCTTGTGTAGTTCCAAATATGCATTTTTTGGAATTATAGAAATTCTAAATTCCTTGCATCGGGAAAAACCTTCAGTCAAATGTTCTAGATGATCTTCTATATTTTTAGAAAAAAATATGATATCATCTAAGTACACTACTACAATTTTGAACATTAGTCCTTTGAAAGCAAATTCCATCACTCTTTGGAAATTAGCACCTACATTCATCAATCCAAAATGTATTCTTAAATATTCAAATGTGCCCTAGGGTGTGGTGAATGTTGCCTTATGTCTATATTCTAGATTTATCAGAATTTGATTGTACCTTGAAAATCCATCTAACAGGGATAATCTAGTTGAACCTACTACTTCTTGCAACAGTTGTTCCATGTTAGGCAATGGGTAATTGTCTTTTAGTGAGCTCTTGTTTAAATTTATAAAATCCATGCATAGTCTAATGTCCCTATTCCTTTTCCTAACTAGTACTAAGTTGGATATCCATGAGGAAAATCTGAATTTTCTTATTATCTTGGAGTCCAATAATTTGTTAACCTCTTTTTACATTATTGGGTGCATAGTTGGATTATACCTTTCTCTATTTTTTTCTAAAAGGCTTGGCCTCTTCTTTAAAGGGTATTATATGTGTCATCACATCCGTTTTGAAAGTTTTGAGATCTTCATAGGTCCAAGCAAAATGTTCTTTGTTATTTTTTAGGAAATTGATATATCCAACTTTTTCTTTAGCAGGTAGTGCCATGTCTACTTTCACTATTCTGGGTTCTTTCATTAAGCCAAAATTAATATCCTCAGATATCACTTCTCTGCGTATAGTTTTATAGGCTTTATCAAAATCATCAAATAGGCTTTCAAGAGACACTAATCCTTTGGGTATTCTATTAGTTTTCAACTGGATTACTTCTACTCATTCTCCTATTTGATCTTTTAACTTTTCTTCATTTTTTTCATCACAAATGACATCTGCATATTGATTTTGCAAAGTCATAAAATCCTTAATATCTATAGCATCTTGAAAAACCTGAATATAGACTATGTTATCTGGCACAGAAGGTTTATAGACTGAGATGGTTTGAAATATGTCCATGTACTCTGTAGTTATTTCTAGGTGATCTAGACTTGAGGTATTCACATCTAAGATATTTGCAACATGATTTTGTTCTCTAGGAATATATGAAATATTAAAAGCCAAGAATTTATCAATTTCTTCTAGTACTGCATTTCTATATTGCTTAAGTCTAGGATGCTTGGTATGATATTTACCTTTTATTTGTAGTATAATAAGTTTTGCATCCCTTGTTATAGTTAAATAGTTAATACCTAACTCTTTTCCCTTCATTAGCCCTAATAGTAAAGCTTCATACTCAGCTACATTGTTTGTGCAAGGAAATTTTAATCTGTAAGGTATACCAAGGTAATTTCCTTTAATATCAATCAAATTTACACTTGCACCTACTCCAGATTGGGATTTAGCCCCTTAAAATGACTTGGTCCACATTTCTTGGCTTAATACTCAATTTGATTCAGCATTATTTATTCTCATATCTTCTATATCCATGTTCTTTGCATCTGGTACTTCCATTAGGAATGGGTTGTGCCATATTGAATAGACTCCCATCCCTTTTCTTCCATAGAGATAACTAAGTTAATCATGGTTTCATCTATTTGAATTGACTCTATAGTGTTTGTTGAATGGTTCCCTTCTCAAAATTATATTCTCCTTATCTGATATGGGGATGGTAGCATAAGACCAGTCTAGTTGTATTGATCTCCCTAGTTATTCTGCCTAATGCCTATTGAGTAATAGTGAGAAGAATGGGTCAACATCAACTACTACTACATCCATGACAATACCCTTTTTGGGGTGTTGGTATAGGAAAACTAATAATCCAGTTATCACCCCTACATAGGGAATTTTTCTATTGTCCATTACAAAAATAGGGGTAGAATCTCTAGTACAGTTTAATCCCATTTGGTCAGCTATTAACTTAGGCATGATATTATGTGAATCTCCACTATCAAGAATGCAATTATGAATCACATATCTTTCCCCTTGATCTGAATTATATATTAATGACATGTAGAAGGGTCTAACAGAAGATGGTGATCTTGTATCATGTTGATTTTGTCTAGAACCATGACAAGTAAGGTCTTCTTTCTGCTCTATTAATCCAAAAGCTCTGCATATTTTTTCTCTGTATGTTTGAACTTTCATAAGTTCACCAAATGTGATATTAAATTTTTGCTTAATGAGTTCTAACCCAGCATCAAATTCTATCTTCTTTATATCCAATGGTTTATTACTTTCTTCTTTGGGATCTTCTTCTATTGATTATATTACCTTAGGAGTAATTTTTTTAGGGTTCCTATCATTTTTCTCCTTATTAATAATTTTATTGGTGAAAGTTTATCTTCTTGTTTCATTTGTAGATAATTTCTCTGTTATTTCAGGGACTATTCTATTCCTCAAATTTAAAACATGGGTTACCTCTAATTCTTCAACCTCTTGAGCAGTGGGAATCAATTTCCCTTGCTTCATCTTATCATATCTTGACTCATGTGATTTATATAATATTTTAGTTCCTTCAATCACTAAGATCTGAGGATGATGATTTGAAGCATATTTATCCATGTCTTCTTCAAATAGCCTTTCTCTAGATTCATATTAAATGGACCAACATGTATTGATTATTATATCCTCTTTTTATTTTGCATGCATATCTACATTACGTTGATCACTCAGGTGTATTCCACATGCATCAGGGTTATGAGGTGCATCACAAGTAGAGCAAAAATATGAAAAACCTTAAGCTACATTGGCATATGGTATTGGGTTAGGGACATTGTTCTTATCCTTGTCAGAATATCTATTTTTCCAGTTGTTATTCCCATTACCCCTATTCCTATTCCCTTATTCAAAACCATTGTTGTTTCCCCAATTCTTGTAATTTTTCTTAAATGGGGGATGGTTATCAACATGTGGTGGCTCTATTTGTAAAGATTCACCACTATTTCCATTTCTTTCAATTCTTGTTAGCCTATTACTCATATTGTTGAACATTTCTGTCATTTTACTGGTCAACTTCTCCACAGGATCAATCTCAGTTCTTCTTTGTATATCAAAAGCCACTCTCTTAGGTTTAATCTCAAGCATGTTAACCTCTAAAGAATAAGGCTTCATATTACCACTGTCAAGCATATTTATTTCTATATCCATTGCTTTTTCCATACAACCATCAATGGTAGTGGCTTGTTCTTGCCTTAATTCATAGTTAAACTCTCATTGAAAAGAATTCTTATAAAAAAAAATAGACTGAATATCACTAGGCCTGAGGTTGGCAGGTATTTTGTTTTTTTTTTTTAAATATTTTGTTAAAATCACTAAAGGCCTCATTTTTTTTCTTATTCATAGTGGCTAGCTCAGTTAAAAATGATTGTTCATTTTTTCTTTCACCATACTTCTTTAGGAAAACTTCTTCCATTTTTGTGAAGTCTAGGATATCATTGTTAGGAAGGGAATTAAACCATTATCTAGCATATTTTTCTCAAGTCTATAGAAACAGTCTTAATGCTACATCTTTATGTTCAACTTACATACTGTCCATTGCATATAAGAAAATTTTGATATGATCCTCTCCTGTTACTGCACTATTTTCTGAAAACTTAGGGAGGTATTTGTGAGCTTTACTGGGTAAGGCATTTAAATTTACTGGTAATACAAAAGGTCTATATTTGTTAGTTCTCCACAAATGAATATTACCCTCAGCCATAGCTACTATTGTATTTAATTTCACAGATGTAGTATCTATGGTGGTATGGGTATGGGCAGTTTGAATGTAGATTGATGAATTATCTATCTTTAAATAAGGATAATCACATATATCTTCTACTACTGATTTTAAATGTTCATCTACATAAATATCAATAGTAATAGTATTTTGGATTTTCTTCATGTACCTTTTGCCACTAGAATTTAATCTACTATTATAAATGGTATTCTTAAAAAGTGGAGTTTTTTGGGTAAGTATAAATACCTCTGGATTCTCAAGTTCTGGAAATAGCTCCTTACCACTTCTCCTGGTGTTCGCCAGCACGTTCTGTTCTCTCATTTTTATATTTTTCTTTTGGGTTCATCCAGTAGAGTCACCAACATTGGGATGCAGAAAGAACAGTGTATACTCTTATCAATAATGCTTTATATTATCTCTCATCCTTATAGGAGTCAGTTCTTGGGGAAAATCAAGAAAACTAAGAAACAAAAAATTCAAGAAAATCAAGAAAGAGAAAATTTTCAAGAAAATCAAGAACGTAAAAACTTACTTCAAAATATAAACTACAGACATAGGAAAAACAAAGAACTTCTAACAAAATGAAAAATAAAAATGTTTCTTCTGTACTTTAATTGGTCGTCTATTGATTAAAAATAATTGTTGAAGAAAACTTTAACAAAGATAATCAAATATTTCTAAGAAGTCCTCCCCGACAATGACACCAAAAAATTGTTGGAATCGATTTTTGCATCCATAGGAAATCAATTTTCATGCTACAAGAACCCATTTGAAACCAAAGAGCTATTACATGCTTTGGTTGACCTACCTCATGTTCTGTTAAACCCGAATATTGCTATAAAAGATGGTAGAATGGGTAAGGAAACCCCAACGACAATTCTACAATTAAACTTCTAATTTGCACGCTCTAGATTTATATTAAACTATAGTATTATTATTAAAATGACCAAGCATGAAAATAACCAACTTTTATGCCTTATGTAGACCGGTGCCTAGATTCATTGGGCTATTATAGCAATTTAACAACAATTTTAATATAACACAAAGATAAGGGGAGAAGGAAATTAGTGTTCTTAATATCATTCAAATATCATAATAAAATCAATAGTTAACCAACGAAATAAATGTTTATAATGCATTAAAATAATGTAACCCATCATACAGATACACACAATATTGAGACAAAGAAATGACAAGAATAAAACCCATAATTGTATTAATTTCATAAAATATTACATGCAGAGTGGACAGGATGCCTTTTGACTCTATTTTTCTTAAAGAAATACATCAATACAATGAAGAGGACTCTATTCAAATAATATAACAAGTCTCTCCAACTCTCCTTGTTCCAATCTAGTAACAAAAGAATCTCTGAATCCTAGGCTCAATAAGGCTGGAAATATTCTCAGCTTATTGAACGCTTTCCTATCATACAATCCTACACAATAAGGGGAGGAAGAAAGAATGAATAAAATAAAATAGACACAAAGAAATACAACAACACAACTAATAGGGCACTCAAGTATACCTCTTAGCAAAAATGCTATTCTCTAATTGCTTGATGTAGAATCTAGACCTGCCTTCTCCCTTTTATAGTTGTTGGTTCTTGATTCTGTTATTCTTGATTTATTTCTAACTGTACACTTGGCAGATTCTAATTGAATCTCCAAAATTGATATTGTCCAGTTTGCTTTATTCTAAACTAACTATGCTCTCTTCTTTGATTTTTTCAAACATATTCCCACTTAACTGGTCATTTAAGTATGATGAGAACTTCGATCAGATTCAGCTACTTCTTGGTGCATTTAGCTGCTACTTTCTGAACTGGCCTCTTTTGAGTTACCTTTCCTTGGTCCTTTACTCCTTTAATTGCCCCAAATATATCTCATGTTTTTACAACTATTTATGGTGTAGAATCTACATTTTTCTGAGTGTAGGTATTGAGCCTTTTCCATTTAAACTCCTTTGCAACCCTTTAATATGCTCATCAATTAACTTCCATATTTCTATGTCAAAAGTGGCTATAATCCTGAGCATATTCATTTCTTGCAAAATTTGGTTTTTTTGTATAGCAATAATAAGCATGTTTCTTTCATACTGAAGTAGTAAGGTTTCTGTAGCATTCACCATGAGTGTAGTTTGTTTAATCATATCCTCCTCATCACCGTGTTCACAATCAAATCTCTCAAGGGTTTCTTTGAATATTAATTCTATGTTTGATGCTTCCAGGCATTGATCAAAGGACAAGCCAATATATGTTAGTTTATCTGTAGCATCCTTTATCAGATCATTCATCTCAATCACAAAATTTGTCCATTTTTCTTGGTTTGATCCAAAGAGGTCTGCTTTGAAAATTTTAAAATTGATTTGAATCTTATTTCCTTCAAGTGCTATTATTTCTTGTCCTTGCAGTTCTTCAAAATGATCCCCTATGTAGTCTAGGGTTGGGTGAATGAATTTAAAATATTTTCCTCTTTCCTGCATCAAGGTCATGATTTCTTGAGCATTTATTTGAATCACCCTTATTTGCCTGAACATTTCAGTAAAACCTTTGGCTCGAGCTTTTATTTTTCTGTACATGTCTTTCCTCATTATATTCAGATAATATACATGATCTTGAAATTTGGTCACTATAGGGGGTTGGACAATTGAAGCATTTTTTTATTTAATTCTTCCTATTGCTTACTTACCATAGCTTTCAATTCTGCTTTTTCTTCCTCCTCTTGACTCAATTGCTTTTTGAGTGTTTCAATTTTTCAACAAATTGCTCTATGACTTGATTACTCATAGTTTTTGCAAGCTTTGCCATATCATCTTCTTTACCCAATAGTGATGATCCTCATGTTTCCTCATTGGTACTAAATACTAGTGGGTTTTGCAGAGTATGGAGATCAACCTTAGCAATATCTGACACATGTCCCCATTTTTGCCTTTTTTGAATATTGTTATTCTGTACTTCCCATTCCTGCTACTAACGGTAACTCTTGTTCATCTGTAGCAGTAAAGGTCGCCTGTTCATCTGTTATTTCCAAAACAACCTTGGCAATAGGTAGAGATAATTTGGGTTTCTTAGCTTCTACTAGACCTATTTCTATTTGAATTTTTACTAAGTAGCTTTGAAAGAGGCCACTCAGTCCACCTTTTATTTGTATTACTATTAGAATTTTTATCTCTTGTCCCTTTATGTTTATAGAAGTTAGGACGACCATGGGTGCCAATTTCTTCACACTAGTCATAGCTAAAACATTATCAAGTATAGGAACTATAGCCTACTTTGTTGATGGTGCTTTTTGAGAGGATGAAGTTACTATTTCTTTTCCCTTATCTATACATGTTTGTTGAGGAGCTTCTTTTGGTGTTGCCTCTATTCTGGGCTGGTCATTCACTTGGAGTTTAACCTGTTGTTCTACTATATCAATAGTTCTAATAATGACCTCCATTAAGTCTATATCCTGCTCCTCTTTCAATTCTAGCAAAGGATCTTCTTTAATTGTTGGGTGTGTCCTTGGAATAACGGGTGTTGTAGTATCCACTGAAATCTCCTGAAGCCTTCTTAGTTATGTTGGGTAGTCATAGGATTCACAAACCTGTGTGCTACCTCTCTTTTTTGGAGGTAAATTATCCCATACTGTCTATAAATCTATTTTTTTCTCTATAGCTTCTAATAATATCTCTTCAAAAGCATCTTCTCGGTGCTTGATTCGAGCATACTCTCTCTTCTCCATCATCTTGCTATAAATTCCTTTTGGGTCATAAAACCTCCATGACACTTCATCAAATCCCATATTGTCCAGTTCAAACATTCCCTTGAGTAGGGAAGGATATCCAAAAAATACATAATCTCCAAAATGGTAAGGAACATCAAGCTAGGGAACTTTACGATGCTTCTTAACCAGTCTCATTTTACCCTCTTCTGCCACTTGTCTGCATAATTCTAGGGCTACTATGGATAGTGGGTAGTACTGGTGTAACACCTTAGGAGGCATTTTAGCTCCATATAATATAATGTAAGTAAAATCCTCTATGAATAAGAAATATCCTATCTCTTTTTCTTTAATGAATGTCCTTACCCATGGCCCTAATATTTTTGGAATTAGCCCAGTTAAGACCCAATGGATTTATACCAAGAAGCGATCACAAAACCAGCCCATGTGAGTTCATCCTTCATGAAGTCTCCAGAAGATATTCTGTACATAGGGGATATCTATGGCTTTTAATATCTTACAGGCTTCTTCCCCCAATTGGCCTGCTATTAAATGGGTGAGAAAAAAATATTGTAAAAATTGAGGCATCTCCTGCCTCTGTTTGAATATTGCCCTTTTTAGTTCTACCATTTATCTGTGTATTTATGAGCTCAATTTTAGCTCCCAAGCGTAGATAGGGGTGTTATGTCCTCTATTACATTGACTAGATAAATACAAAACTCTTTTCATTATTCTACTCATATCCTATACTCCCAATACTATGTTTATCATGTCACAGAAGTCTGGTCCATCAAAAATGTGGTATACTTGATCAGATTGAACACTTCTTAGATATCTTTAACTTTGGCACAAACACATTTTGATTCTTGTGGTCTCAAAATGTCCTTGTTCTTTCATCATATGCCACTACTAACCAAGCCATAAAATTTGAGAAATGCACTTTTGGGCATATTAGCTTTCCAAGAATACTGTTCCATTTGTTGTCTATAGGGAAACCCTTGTACCACCAGTTCTGATATTTATGGAACAAATATGCCATTATCCATGGGGTTCTATTTTCGCCTTCCATTACTTGGGTGAAACTATTAATGCAGGCATTGTTGATCTCATACAGTTGAGTTGATTTGGGTTTTTTATCTACCCCATATTTCTAGACAAAATCATACATACTAGTACCAGGAACAGGCGGTCCAGAAATCATATAATAGGGTGATTTACCTATGATAAAATTTATGACTTCTCATGTATCTATTGGTACGAACACATCTCCCCATGATGTCATTGCCCTCGCGATTACTGGTCAAGTTCTTCTTCGAGTTATCAAAAAATGAATACTCTCTTCCTTCTATGCTTCTGATGTATCAATTTCAATTCTTGGTATACCAATGGAGTGGACTTGACTTGTTTTGTAAGTTCATATATAGGGTGGTGGAGTGAACTTGATAAATTCACACATTTCATTATCGAAATGATTCCACCAACCGTTATTCAAAATTGGCCAATATAATCATGCCAACTCAGTATTTTCTAGAGTTTTATGCTTTATGATGGGTGATATCTATTAAATTGTGATCTTGGGTCCCTTTGATATGTGGGTATGCAATCATTCATGCTTTGTATTTATTAATAAATGGGGATATTTTAATATGACATGGAATAGTATGCTTTGGGCCTTGTGCCATATCAGATCTGAGTGATAACTACATCTTCAAGATCCATTATTTCTCCCTCGAGGTCTTCGTGATATCCAACTCTTGGTATGAGTGTAGGTTTTTACCTATGATGTTCCTTTTTCCCTAAGTCAACCGTGATTAATCACAACCATTGGATTGATCTAAGATGAAGCACATTCGTTGATCTCCTAAAACCTGTGTGATAGTTAGTGTACCTGTTCTCATGTAAACACTTGAAATAAGATGTTTTATTGGTCTTCAATAAATCATATTTATCCAATCTTAATCCTTATACTCTTAAACATTAATAAATTGTTTTAATCGATGGTGATCATAAAATACACTTACTTTTCTTTTGTGATGGTCGTTGGATATTATGGTGGTGAGGCACGACCGTTGGATCATACATATGCATGTATTATTTAATAAATGGGAAAAATTCATATGTACCTTGACTAAATTAATCAACCTAATGCTTAGATTAACCTTTGATTATCTTCCCATATGAGCACCGTTGGATCTGTATGGTTAATGACCATCGTCGTTTGATTTGTGTGTTATAAAAAGGTCTTTATTTATCCTTTAGATCTTTGTCATCAGTTACAAGCCTTCATGTTTGTTGATCCTTGATTTAGTTTGTGCACGACCATTTGATCACTAACAAGATGCATGCTAGATAATGAAGTTATAGACCTTTGCTTTTCTATTAATCATGATTAAGACAAAAGGGGGAAGATTAGTCAATGTATTAAACCCTTACTAAATATGATTAATATCAATTAATTTCGTCCTTACCCATGACTTTTACCTTCCATCCTATGATTTTGGTGCGGCTGTCAGATCTGAGTGGAGACAAGTGCAACCGTTGGATCTAATCAACCTGCAAGTTATTTTAATCAAACATTTATAATATTAATCATGATTAGGGCAAAAGGGGTAAAATTAGCTGACATATTAAAACCTTGCTAATCATGATTAACTTTTAATTAATTTCTCCTGATCCTTAACCCTTTTTAATGCATCTTTAATTAGTGCACCATTGTTAGATTTAAGATTGATCGAGCGCGGTTGTACGATCTTGGTAACAAGCCCAATGATTAATCGAATGGGGCACATCCTTTTAATATTAATTTTAAAGTTCATTTTAATAAAATCAGTCATGATCATTGATCTAATATTCGTTTAGTGCGATCATCCAATCTATTGGACTTTCTCAGATTTTAACTTGACATTTGACTTATGACGACTTTACTTTAAACCTTTGACTTCTTAGAGGGCATGTGGCCATTTATTTTATCCTCGACAAAGCACTGCCATTGATATTGTTAAATGTGCAAGGATTTTAACTTTATTATAACCTTAGGTTTAACCTTTGGAGTCTTTAGTGAGTGTGCGTCCATTGGATTTGGTCTTCGATGAAGCACTGCCATTAGATTGAAGACAACTTGCTCAATTTCTAAATCTTAGGTTAAGCTTTATTGACCTTTTGTCTTATCTTTCAGACTATTTTGTGAGTGTGAATCCGTCAGATTTTCTCAGGTGATGCGCTTCCATCCAGTTAAGTCTAAGGTACAACCTTTTTACTTCTTGACTATGCTTGACTTTTGACTTATCTTCGATTTGATGTTATTAAAGCGCTATCATCCAATTTCTCTGGATCGTGTGTGGCCCTTGGATTAAATCTAAGGTTCTCACCAGTTAGCTTCACGGGGTGCATACCCTTAGAATTTTAATCAATTAATATTTATTTTAATATTAGGTTTTTTGGACTTTGAGACCATGGTGAAATGACTTAACCAACTTTATATTAGAAGATTTATTTGTCGGTTTAGGCCCAAGGAAAATATTTAGGAAAGTCAAAGTTTGACTTGGGGATTTAATTTGAATTTTCTTCCCTAACTATTCGAGGTACTTTGATTTATACAATGAAGCCCACATTATTAAAAAGGCTAAATTTATACTTTATCAAACCAACCAATGAAAAATTGAATTACTCACAACAACTTTAAGCAATGACCAACATTATAAGCAGTTTGATTGAAACCAAAAATTTAAATTTGGGGGTTTCAAAGTTGAGTTATATCCCCCCTACTACTATCACCATGGGGTTCTAGGGGGTTCCTAGGGTAGTGCTACCAAAGCCAAAAATTGATGTTTTTTCTTCTATATAAATCTAGACCATTTATTATTAGGTCATAGATCGGATGACGGATTTTAGGCAGGCTTTTAACCATAAAATTGTAACATGTTTTTATAAGAGAATGATGTATGATGGCTTATTGTAATGTTCTGTGTATGGAAATGTTTTATAGATGGAATAAAAAGCCTATTTAATTTCTCCATGGCTGTATCCCATATTGGGTGAACCACATTAAAGCTATGTCTTGTGAATTACTTTATTCTTCTATGTTTTTATTTTATCATTTAGTTATTACTCGAGGTTTTTATTTAATTCTAACATTTAGCTATTCCCTACTGATTTCTCTCTTCATCATCATAATGGGTGTATTTAAATGCTCTGTGGCCTTCCTCACCACATATAAAATAAGTATATGGCTTCCATGATGCATTCCCAGTTTGACCTCACTCATTGCCTTAACCTCTTTGTTTTCCTCTTTCTCTTTGGTAGGTACCATGACCTTGCTCCATCTCTTCGAGGATTCTCCATTGGATGATCTAGATCCACCATGTCCCTGAGTTGGAGAGGATACCATTCCCTTCTTCCATCCATTTCTATAATTTATCCTCGTATGCTTCTCTTAGGCCCTTAAGACTATATGATATGCATCTTCTACAATAAGGGTATGATGCATACTTAACTCATATTAAATAACATAAATTATGCCATTTACATACCTCTTAGCCCTTTGCTCTTTGATCTCATTATGCTCCATCCAAATAGATAGTTTGTAGAAATCATTTGTGTAGTCCTCAATGCGTTGGTCCTTCTACCGTAGGTTCTAAAATCTACGAAACAAGGTTTGGGAATGGTCTACAGGCACAAAATTCTCTAGAAACATGTGCTTCATATTATCCCAGATCCTGATATTTTCTTTTACTTTCCTCTGTTGCTCTATCTATAGATTATCCCATAAAATTAAGGCATATCCCTTCAACTTTGTGCATGTGATTTTCACCTTCTTTTCCTCAGTAGTATTACTCATTCAAAATATTTCTCCATGCTATTTATCCAATCAATTAGATCCTCTTGTTTTAACCCATTAGCATACTTGAAAATCTCAATATTGATTCCATCTTGGTTTTCTTTAAGTCCTTCCAAGGCTTGGATCATCCTATTTTCAAAGTGTCATGCTTCTACCTTTGATCCTTTTGATTCTTCTTCCATGTGATTCTTAGATCCACCTTCCTTGGCTATGGTCTCATCATCAGATCCTAGATCTGATACCTCATTGGTGTACCTCTCCATTGTGTGGTTAATAACACTAGTTAATCATACTATTTTTGCATGCAGATCCTCCATCTACCTATTCATTTAGGTGTAGATCCACATTCCTCGGCTATGAACATAATACTAGGTTCTGTAAATATAATTCATTGGCTTGAAGGAAACAATTTCAAATATTTCCTAAAGTGAATCAATAATATTAACAATAACAAAGACAAGGGTAATATCAAAGAGGGAAATCTCAATAGAGGCAATAATAGTAAGGGTATATTGTATAGGGTAAATCTAATTTAGGTTGTGAAGTAGAATTTAAAACAACACATAAGGTTCTCATGGTCAAGGAAGTGCTAAAACCAAGAAATAAAAGGTGATAATAAATAGGCCAAGATAAAAGGTGAAATTCAAAAGTGTGTGCCATCAAAAGATAATGAAAATGGATCATTTTAAAAACTAAGATCTTCTTTATAGATAATAATTGGAATTTTTGGTGAAGGATACTTTTTAAATTGTATGACAATCTCTATTGGTGCAATGAAAAGAATCTCCATGGTACTATTTACCATAGACATCCTTAAGGTGTAATGTAGAAAGAAATTTGGAATAATTAAAAGTTGAAATATAAGCCCATGATGAAATATGATTGTTTTAACATAAGTGATCATCTAGGTGTAACACAAGTGATCATCTAGGTGATGTTAGTTGTGATATAGGTAAATTGAGAACTATGATGGTAGGCGGTTGTTGTGATATATGTGATATTTTTATAAGGAATATATAGCTTGTGATACAAGTGATTTGAATATTATTGGTGAGAGAAAACTTAGCCATAATAAAGACCATATTGTTAGAGTTGAAAGTGACAATGATTGTTCAAATATTATTGAAGGTCACTGTGATGATGATGTATAGTCTTTGAATGTTGTTGAAGGCCATGAAAATGACCATGTTATAGAAGGCCATAATGTGATGAATAATTTGGGTTCTTTCAAAGCTATATGAAATTAATTGGTTAAAAAAGAATGAGAAAATGATATATAGTAGTATAGGATTGTGAAGATATGGGTAAGGTATGGAAATGCCCATGATACTAGGCATAATACCAAAGAATGAAAACATTGGTTTTGGTGGCCAAGCAAAGTTTAGTAAGACCATGTTTGTGACAAGGTAAAACTATAAAAAAGAAGAAAATACAAGTCACAAAAGAAGCAATAATACCAAATTTGTGAAGAAATAATCATATACAAAAGCTGCTAGGGTGAGTTGCTGCAGTCATCGTGGAAGATCTAGAGATATGATAGCTAGGTGTTGGAACTTTACTTCATGTAAGATATGTGGAGATAATAATAACTCCAAAATAAAGTATTGGCATATAGAGAAAGTGATCAAAAAAATACATATGAATCATGAATGGATGAATGTGTTATAATAGAATAAAGCAAAAGAAATTTTGAATGGTTTCTATAGGAGAATATGGATTTTTTTGAATGAGAAGAATGTAAGTATTTCCCATCATAGTCTTAGGAATATTGATAAAATGATCTTTGTATTAGAATATGACCCGAGTAATTCTTAGAATACATACAGTGATAGGATCTACAGTAAGACATTATGTATAGGATTTCAAAGATGTGAATTATTATAATGATAATATCTAGTGGTAATTTCTTAGAGATTATGACCTAAATGTAGATCTAGAGGTTGACCTAAATATAATGATGACTAGATATGACTCCTAGACAAAAAGACATAAAGGTAATATTGAGCTAGATAAACCGAGAGGTAAGTACCCAATCATAGAGCAAAGAGGTATACCTTGTAGAGTTTATTTCAACCTAGTAGAGATAGAGCTAACAAAACTAGAGCATAGTTCTAGTGTAGCACCATTGGAATCATGGGGGTAATGATATTTTATAAATAATGTAATAAGAGGGGATGTTAGAATTTAATACATTAATTTTTACATTATTATATTAATTGATGTGATATAATTTCTAGGTAATGATTGATGATGTCACCTCATACAAGGTTGGATAGTCACATCTCCTATTAGAAATTGAGGAAGTTGAAAAGACATGTTGAAGGTGAATCACCAAGGGTCTCTTGAATCTAGGAGATATAATATTTTTTTATTAGATGGACATTAGGGTTTTGAAAGGAACCCCAAACCTTTTACAAAATGAATTTGAACATAATTTCAAGACCAGGATATATAATATTTATGTATTAATATGTATGTCATATGTAAGCTCATGACGGTAGAGTTGTATGGTAGATTTATGTGTTGAATAGTATAGGAATAATATTGGTGAATTGTGATAAAATATCATGAAATAAAATATAATATTGTAGTAAATATTGTTTATGCCCACCTATTCTTCTAAAATTATTTTTTGATTTCTCTTGATACAAAAAACAAGATAAATAAACACTTAAATGTTGTATATGATCATCACCCTATAAGCTAGAATTTGGGAAGGAAATAGTTCTCATTGTTGAAAATTTTAGTTAATTTGAGGCATTTTATGTTGTCATTGATTTCACATGGATCATTGATGTCACATTGAGTTTTTTTGGCAAAAGCACTTCATAGATAATCATCTATGATATTTCGGAGAGCATGGATATATACAAGGTTTTTATGAAAACCAAGGCAGGAAAAATAAAAGGTTTTATTTAAAACCATGGTGGGATTATGTGGAAAGGAATTTTATTAAAATCCAAGGTGGAATTTTGTTTCATTGAAAAAGGACCTCCGGTGATGAAGATATTAAAGTTTAAAGTTTAAGTTTAAATTAATGGAGGGCCGACCTATGTGCAATTAATGGAGGTTGGCATATATATACATGTAAAGGTTTCAATTTATTTTAGAAAGGTGGCATATTATATATCATCAGAAATATTATTTTGAGGGCTATTTGACTAACTTATTTAGAAGGAGAAATAAGGTGTGTATAAAGATATATTTCTGATTTTGTAAAGGGGTTCCAAAAGTGAAGTTTACCTTGTTATTTTTCAAGAGGATTAATTCTTACATGAGGTGACAAGGTATGCAATATTGTGATTTATTTTATTTTATGGTATAAGTGGTTTTGGGAGTGATAAGAACGTTGTGCAATTAAAGGCCTTGGTGATGATTATTGAAAAGTGGAGTAATGTTGATTATTTTGTGATCTACTAACCCTTGTGAAGATTGGCAAAATAATTTTGTGATTGTGCCATATTTACAAAGAGGTTTTTTCATCTTCAAAAAAGGTATGGGCACATTCTCATATTGATTGTTTATGGTGGTTGATTTTTGAAATATCATTGGAGGGAAAAGGATTTTTTGTGGTTTCCTTTTTGGAAGTGGTTGGTTGAATGCTTCAAGGTTTTTCTGATTTGAGAGTTGATTTTAAACCTTGTTTTGTAAGTATAGTTGTTGAAGCCCATTGGTTGTGAAAGAACTTGAGTTAGAAAATAACATGAGTATCATTGTTATGTGAGATTTGTGGTTGAGCATTGTTGGAAAAATTTGATTTGGTTGATACATATTTGGACTAGGATTGTGTGAGAAAGAGTTGTCCCTTGTGATGATTGGTTGAGTTGAGTTGATTGAGCCTAGTCAAGTGATGTGTGAAGTGATTTTTCAAGTTCTATAAAACAAACTATTCCATAATTCTATGTTGAGTTGAGATTGAGGTTAGAACATATTGAGTCTCTAACAATTCTCTGTATGGTTCTATAAGACTTGAATTGAGTTGAGGTTGATTTGAGTTGAGAGTGATATTAGAACATATTGAGTCTCTAACAATTCTCTTTATGCTTCTATGAGATTGACTTGAGTTGAGTTGAGATTGATTTGAGTTGATTTGAGTTGAGATTTATTTGGTTTGAGAGTGAGATTAGAACATATTGAGTCTCTAACAATTCTATGTATGCTTCTATAAAATTAATTTGAGTTGGGATTGCCATTCATTATTGAGTTCATTTTGAGTACTACTTGAGCATGATTGATTGAGCCTTTGAGAAGGCCTTTGGGATAGATTTGAGGACAGATTTGGGCAAGTTCTTGGTGAGCTTGCTAGAGAAGATTTGGGCAAGTTCTTGGTGAGCTTGCTAGATTATATTTGGGCAAGTTATTGGTGAGCTTGCTAGTGCATATTTGACAAGTTCTATGTGAGCTTGTTAAGCAGGTTCTGTGTGAGCCTATTGATATATCTTTGGAGGTGATAGAGTATAAATGACAAAGTCTCAGTGGATAGATATCCAATAACCAGCATAGTTGAATATAGATTTGAGTGAGGAGTCTTCAAGCAGAGAGAGGTCCACCAGTTAGTGCAGTAGAGATACAAAGTCTTCTAGAAGATCACATAGCCAGAGCATAAGGGGAAAGAGTTTTCCTATGGAAGAGATCCACAAACTTGAGATTAGGGTATCATCATCTCCTTTGGATAAAGATCCATAAACATTGTAATTGGGAGTGATTACCAAAGAGATTGATTGAGAAATTTTTAGTAAAATATTTTCTCAATGGAGTAGCCCACATTGGGTGAACCACGTAAATTGTGATGTCTCTATTATGTATGGTTTCTGTGCATTTCTTTGATTACTGCTATTGATACTACTATATTTACACAACATAATATTGAATTGGAAGAAAAAGTAAAAAGTGGTCTTATACTGTTCACCCCCATCCCTCTTAGTATAATCTTTTGTTCTTCAATTGGTATCAGAGTGGGTTCATTCGTAAAGGCTAACGAATTGAGGGCAGATTATACAAAGAACACAGATGGCTTCACAAAAAGGAATATCTTCAAATAAGGCTCCATTTTTTTATGGTAACAATTATGCTTTATGGAGCATGAGAATGAAGAACTACATGATATCACAAAGATATGAGGTATGGCAGATGGTTTAAAAAGAGTATAAGGTTGAAGGTGATCCCGAGGAAGATAAGACTACCAGGAAATTGGTTGAGATCAATGCAAGAGCAATGAATTGTATTTTGAGTGGGCTACATGAGATAGATTTTGCAAAGGTCATGGTATGTACTTCAGCTAATGATATGTGGACCAATTTGAGGAATAATTATGAAGGAGATTCCAAGGTAAAGTTGGCAAAACTACAAACTCATAGAAAAATATTTGAGGAATTGAAAATGGAAGATTCTGAAGATATTGCAAAGTTCTTACTTTGAGTTGATGAGATTACTAACACCATGAGAGGCCTAGGTTTTGATATGAAAGAATCAAAAGTTACTCAAAAGGTTTTGAGATCACTTCTCATGAAATATGATTATAAGGTTTCAAAAATAGAAGAGACAATGGATATCAACAAGCTAACAATGGAAGAATTGCAAGGCACTCTCATAGCTTATGAGATAAGGGTAAGTAAACATCAAGATCCAATAAAAGAGATTGCATTCAAGGCTTCAGAAAAAGAGAAAGGAAAAGTTTTAGAAATTGATAGAATTTTAGAAAATGATGAGGAAAATAACTTCATTAAAAGGAATAAGGACTCAAGGAATTTCAAAGACAAGGAAAATCAGGTGCTACAAGTGTGGTGATCTTGGTCACTATGCATATAAGTGTCCATATGAAGAAATCAGTGATGATGAAAAATAGGGTCATAGAAGAAAAGAATATGGAAACCATAAGAATGAAAAATATGATAGATTCAAGCAAAATAGGTATAAGAATAAGAATTTTTTTTGTAAGGCAAATAAATCTTACTACATTGTAGAAGTAAGTGATAGCTCATATCATAGTGATAGAGATAATTTAGATGATGAAAATGAAGAGCATTTATTCCTAGGAATAGAAGGTGAAAGAGAAAAATATTTTATGTGTGGTCAAAGAGATCACATATTAGGATATTGCAATGGTTTTAGTGATAGTGAATATGATATGACACATCAAGGAAATAGACATGGTAAAAGAAATCTTGCGATTTTGTTTGCTATAGAATATTATAATGATCTTAGTGATAGTGAAGATGAAGAAGGGTTTTTATATGGAATAAGATAAGTAGAAGAAGAGCATTCACTCCAAACAAAATAAGTTAAACAAGAGGATAATGTCTTAGTTGATCTAAAGGAATACTTTAATGTTATCCATGAGCAACTATAAGAGGTTAAGGACAATCTAAAAGAATTGAGATGTTCCCTACATGAGAATTTTGATCCATCACATGACTAAAAATGTCAAGATATTTGTACTAAGAAGGAAACATGTATTTCAGAGGCTATAGATATGGATGCCAAGTTTCTACTTGACACAAATGAAAGGAAAGAAGAGGAAGATTCCAAAGCACCAAAGGTCCCATATTTTAGTTCTAGGGAATCACACTCAAAAGGAAAGGAAGTTCTAAAATATGAAAGCAATGAAGCACCTAAGATTTGTCAGGAAAGTTCCAAATTTCCTATGGCTCCAAATAATTAGTTTAGATCTTGTTTTAAGATAGGTGAATCAAGTTCAAAATGAGAAGAAATTCTTGAAAATAAAAGCAATGAAAAAACTAAGGAAGAGGTTTTAAATGCTATAAATAAGGTTCAAGAATGAAATGCACAAGTTGAAGATGATCATAAGGATAATGGTCAATAAAGGTATGAGGAACCAAGGCATGAACAAAGAGCTTTTCAAGGACATTGTTTTTCTTGTAATGGATTTGGACATAGGGCTATACATTGCAGAATCCATGGATCAAAGAAGTTTTATTTTGCTAGAAAAAACTTCAAAGGAAGAAGGTATGATTTTTAGGGACATTGCTTCTCATGTAATAGTATTGGTCATAAATATTTTTAGTGTAAAGTAAATGAGCAACATGGTTTTGGTTTTAGAGCTACACATTTCATAAGTCATGGTCATAATGGTCATGAAAATACAGCTTCACAATACAGGGTTCAGGAAAGGAATGAATATGGAGATTACTTCAAGAAAGAATTCATGATATGGTCACCAACCAAAGGCTATAATATCAAATGTTTTAATTACAATAACTTTGGGCATATTGCAAAATGGTGTAGGACTCAATTCCAAACAGGTTCAAGGCAAGAAGGTCAAACATGTTCTAGACAAGAAGATCAATTAATTCATCAAGAGAAGGATATCAAAAAAACATGGAATGAAGTTGATAGAGGAATGAAACAAAGGTATATGGGAGTAAAAGTACTCCCATCCCAAAATTAATCACCTCAAAAGAGAAGGCGGTGAGGGGGCTAAGCTTAAGAGTCATATCCCTTTTGCCATTGATGTCAAAGGGGGAGGGATTTGAGTTAGGGGAGCAGCCTCCAAAGAGAAAATTGAGTTAGGGGGAGCAACCTCTAAAGAGAGCATTGAGTTAGGGGGAGCAGCCTCCAAAGATATTATTGAGTTAGGGGGAGCAACTTTGATTCTCAGAGATGGTTTTTGCAGTGATTGTGATTTTTGCTTTAGAGGTGTTTCCATCAATGACAAAGGGGGATATTGTTGGAAATTTGAGTTAATTTTTATGTTGTAATTGATGTCACATGGATCATTTATCTCACATTGAGTTTTGGTGGCAAAAGCACTTCATAAATAATCATCTATGATATTTTGGAGAGCATGGATATATATAAGGTTTTTATGAAAACCAAGGAAGGAAAAATAAAAGGTTTTATTTAAAACCATGGTGGGCTTATGTGGAAAGGGATTTTCTTAAAAGCCAAAGTGGAATTTTGTTTCATTGAAAAAGGACCTCCGGTGATGAAGATATTAAAGTTTAAAGTTTAAGTTTAAATTAATGGAGGGCTGACCTATGTGCAATTAATGGAGGTTGGCATATATATACATGTAAAGGTTTCAAATTTATTTTGGAAAGGTGGCATATTTTTTTTTTTTGAATTTACATGGTGGAATCGGTAGCCACCACGAATCCGGGAAGGCTATCTATCTTTTATGGCCACCTTAGTATTCTGTATTGTCTGCCCCAAAAGCCGCCACATAGATCTTCATGCATTCTGCCCCTATAACCACCATGCCATAATCATTTTAAACCTTTTACACCACTAAAAGCACCAGGAAATGGACAAGAGTTCAGTCCGGTGAGGCTCGAGATTTGAACCTTGGACCTTTGCCCCCTTATGGGGTTTGGATCAACCAATTGGTCTACACCTTAGACCTGAAAGGTGGCATATAATATATCATTGGAAAGCTTATTTCGAGTGATATTTGACTAACTTATTTAGAAGGAGAAATAAGGTGTGTGTAAAGAGATATTTCTGATTTTATAAATGGGTTCCAAAAGTGAAGTTTACCTTGTTCTTTTTCAAGAGGATTAATTCTTTCATGAGGTGACAAGGTATGCAATATTGTGATTTATTTTATTTTATGGTATAAGTGGTTTTAGGAGTGAAAAGGTTATACAATGTTTTGATTTATTTTATTTTATGGTACAAGTGGTTTTAGGAGAGATAAGGAAGTTGTGCAATTAAAGGCCTTGGTGATGATTATTGAAAAGTGGAGTAATTTTGATTATTTTGTGATCTACTAACCATTGTGAAGATTGGCAAAATAATTTTGTGATTGTGGCAGATTTACAAAGAGGTTTTTTCATCTTCAAAAAAAGTATGGGCACATTCTCCTATTGATTGTTTATGGTGGTTGATTTCTGAAATATCATTGGAGGGAAAAGGATTTTTTTGTGGTTTCCTTTTCGAAAGTGGTTGGTTGAATGCTTCAAGGTTTTTCTAATTTGAGAGTTGAGTTTAAACCTTGTTTTGTAAGTATAGTTGTTGAAGCCCATTTGTTGTGAAAGAACTTGAGTTAGAAAAGATTATGAGTATCATTGTTATGTGAGATTTGTGGTTGAGCATTGTTGGAAATATTTTAATTGGTTGATACATACTTGGACTAGGATTGTGTGAGAGAGTTTTGTCCCTTGTGATGATTGGTTGAGTTGAGTTTATTAAGCCTAGTAAAGGGGAGTAGCCTCCAAAGAAAGCATTGAGTTAGTGGAGCATCATCCAAATAGAGCATTGAGTTAGGGGGAGCAGCCTCCAAATATATTATTGAGAAAGTTTTAGTAAAATACTTTATCTGTGGAGTAGCCCACATTGGGTGAACCACGTAAATTGTGATGTCTCTATTGTGTATGATTTCTGTGCATTTCTTTGATTACTATTATTGATACTGCTATCTTTACACAACATAATATTGAATTGGAAGAAAAATTAAAAAGTGGTCTTATACTGTTCACCCCCCTCTCATTATAATCTTGTGTTCTTCACTCCTTATAAACCTAGGACTTTTTTCTCTCTAAATATCCTAGCAATTGAAGCTCAAAGATAATTATATTGAGTGAATTCAAGACTAATTTAATATTCTATTAGATATATAATAAGATAAGGACAAGGTATTTAAAATATTAGTGCAACATAAAATGGTAGTAAAGATATGGTTTGATAAAAATAACATCAACATAGATAAAAAATAAGACAATTTAGTGTTCACATGGGATGATGATAGAGCAAGTTAGGAATTCATAGAAATTTTGATTCTGTAATTTCTGCAACTACAGATAAAGCTACCATTAATGAAGGCTCACAAAAATAGTACAATAATAAAAAAATGGAGGTCTCAAACTCTCCATATTCCTTACATACTCTACAATGTATCTAGCATATGCTATTTACATTCTCTCTTCTCATATTATCTATCAAAGGCCTATATATAATGATATGAGACTATTGGCCTTCCACCTACCTATGACTCTTGATATTCCTATTCTATGAACTCATGTACACATGGACAACATGCATATTTACATCATCAAGTATATTACACATTCTAACAATACTTGTGCATTTATTAAATTGAGTAAAGTACATAATAAAATCCTAATCTAATATACTCCTAATCTAAAGATGTACCCAAGGTGGTACATTAGCATGTACCAAATAATTTAATATATTCCAACACCCCCTTGTATCACATTATTTGGTTATTGAATACTTTTAGTCTTCAGTATGGATCTTCATCTTTCAAATGTTCTTAAAAATGATCATGTTCTTCTTGTTCATCATATTTTGATTTAATATTCACCTTGTTCTTGGAAATTACTATCTTTTCTTTCCTTCTTATTTTTTCGATTTTTCTATGTTTCAAAGTCTTTAATATGATCTTCATCCTTGAATTTCTTATGGTAGCCTTGATGAACAAGAAATATCATTATCTTAAATGTCATGAGTGGATCAAAACTAATCCATTTTTTTCCTTTGGTTCTTTGGATGATATTTCTTCAAAAACTTTAAACTCAAACTCATTAGTATATGCTTTAGAAATAAGAACTTGAAAGAGATAATCTAGTCTGAATATTAATATCTCTTCAAATATTTTATAGTACCTATATTTATAGTAGCAAACGAAAGATGAGTGATATTTTCCTCCACAATATTTACATGGATGGAAATTCTAATAGTTTTATTTCTCACAACCAATATTATTTCAATAAGTACATCATGAAGATATTGTTATTTCTTTGTTACTTTTCATTGGTGGCTTCTTCTAGATTATTTCTCCTCCAATCATATTATTGAATTATAACTTTGAATTGGGCCTATTTGTTGGCATTATCCTCAAGAATATGAATGTCTTGAGATATTCAAAAATTCTTTCTAAAATTTGGTAAACTTCTTACCCAATCCTCTTTCCTTTTGGGATTTTTTTTGGATGGTGACAATTATCCCAAATTCTTCTTTTTAGGAGCTTCTCCTTCTTGCAATATTCTACCTTGAGCATTCTTTAAATATTCTTCAATGGTCACTTTTTCAATAGTGATTTTCTAGCCTTCTTATTTCTCCTTCCAAATTTACTTGAGATCTCCTCTTGGGTCTTCGAGTTCTGCAACTCTTCAATTTAATGTTTTACTTAGTCTTCCTTTATATTATTTCTCTAATATTCTATCTTCCAAATCTAGAAGTTCTTTAATGAAATCTCTTCTCTTGGATCTCCTCTTTCTTATACCTTTAATATTTTATTTTTCTACAACAAAAAACTTACATAGTAGGAAGCAAATTCATATAAATCTTTAGATATTTAAAAATCAATAAAATTTACTGGTTATCCTTCAATATAGTGGAATGAGATCAATGTTGAGTCCTAGTCTTCACGAGTTTTCTTGCAGCCCTATGGAAATACTTTGGCCAAAAAATAACTTTAAAATTTCTAAAAATGAGATATCCCTATCTCCTATCAATCTCTCTTGTGTCTCTCCCTATCTCCTATAAATATCCCTTATGATTTGATACCACTGTTAGATTTTTATGCTAGATACTTAATGAGAAATCAACCACATGATATAAAATGAGCAGTAATATTAAATATATAATAATGGAAATATACTAATCATGTAAAACTCATACGAAAAATTTGTAACTACTGATAAAACTACCATTAATGAAGGCTCACAAAAATAGTACAATAATAAAAAATGAAAGTCTCAAACTCTCCATATTCCTTACATGCTCTACATTGTATCTAGCATATGTTTTCTACCTTATCTCTTCTCATATTATCTATAAAATACCTATATATAATGATATGATACTCTTGGCCTTATATCTACCTATGACTCTTGATCTTCCTATCCTATGGATGCATGTACACATGGACAACATGCACATTTACATCATCAAGTACTTTGCACATTCTAATAATACTTGTGCATTTATTACATTACATAAAGTAAATACTCAAACCCTAATATAAGACACACTCATAATATAAATATGTACCCAAGGTGGTATATTAGCATGTACTAAATAATATAATATATTCCAACATTATTCTCACTCTTACATTCCTTTTGTTTGTCAACAAGAAAAAAGACAAAAAAATAATAAAATGTAAGAATATGAAAAAGAGGAGAAAAATAAAGATAATTTTGAGTTTGTGTGCAAACATTAAAAATGGAACTTGCATGTCTCATATTCTTCTTTCCCTTCATTCCCATAATTGAATTTTTTATAAAAAAAAATGAAATCAAATTGCTTCACTCTATGAAACAAATCACTCTAAAACTAGAGCAAATTGCTTGTATCCATGAGCAAATCACTCCTCAAATATTAAGTTAGCACAAATAAAATGAATGTACAAATTGGGCTAATTACAGACCAACCAACCACCTTGGTGATTAAAACCACCTAAATTATTTTTTTACCATTCCTTTATTACCTTTCTATGACCTTGAGATCAAAACACTCCTCATAAAGTCAATACCTTCATTGATCATGCCATTGACAAACCCTTGAGTGATTTTTAAACTATTAGAGTGGCTTCAACCATCTTGACTTAGCTAATAATTTGTAACCTTGATATTATCCTCTTTATTACACAACCATTTGATGTGTCACCAACAATGTAGCCCACTTTTTTAACATGGTGGAGTTAATAGGGTATTGTACTTGGTCTCAAACCATTAATAGTGACCTCATTTTAGGGCACATAACATAAATTAGAGCTAAGGAAAATGATATTAAATTTGTGAAATATTTTCACACATCACATAAAGTGGTGCTAAGAAAAATAAGAGAATATTTGCTAAACATTGTCATTAAGAACAGCTCACTTCAAGGTAGATAAATCACTCTTACCAAAATTAGAAAACTTAAGCCCTCAAGAATCAAATTGCTCCTCTAATGTTAGACAATCCTCCTAATTCATATAAAATAGATAATTTCTCCTAAGAATATTTCATAGAGTGATTTATTTTTTTCTCTAAGTGAATTACTCCTCAATACTAAGTGATTTTATTTGCTAAGAAAAAATTTCCAAGTTCCTTTTGACAATAAAAACACTCACCTATATTGAGCAATTCACTATACATATTGAGTATATAACTCCTCATAACCCCACTTAGCAATGATTTTTCTAGTTTTCAAAAATTAACCTTGATCCCCTAAATTCACCGTGGACATCATATATTCTTGTAGTCCTTCCATGCTAGTGGAAAAAAAAAGTGTCCTTACCTATTATGATTGTTGCTTCTTCTATTTCCACTTCTATACAACCTATCAAGATAAAAGTACACACATCATAGGCCAATACTTCTAAGGGGAAGGATAAGAAAATGGTAAGAAGAAGAATCTTCCTCTTTAACCTAAAATACCTAAATAAATATTTGATGAGTTGTCTTATAGGGTAGAGGAGGGGAGTTTCAAACATATTTGTACCAAATTTAGAAAGGGAAAACTTAGAGATTCAACCTAGGACCCTAAATGGATTCCTACAACATCAAGTAAGTACAAATAACTAACCTAGTTATGAACATGGTACAACATGTATATAACTATCCAAAATTAGTGAAATATTATATCCAAAGGTACAAGTATGAGGACAAGATCATTTGATATCCTTTTTTAGAGGAAGATATATTAACATAAGAGAGGATGATTCAAAGATAAATTTAAATTCATATAATTATCTTGTTATATGGGTTACATGCAATCCAAAGGTCCAAAAGTATTTTTTTTATAAATTACTGTAATTACTAGAGGGACTTCTTGGTATTACACTTGAAAAATCTTAAACTTCAACATTATTTGGAGTTAGAACTCTTGAAACATGATGTTAAATTGGTGATTTCTAGAAAAGGTATGATGTTAGGGAGATGATTGATTTTAAAGTTTACCAAGAGCACATTTCCCTCCTCCCTAGAGTACAAATGTTTTTGGTCTATTTGCAAATGATCAACTACATGATATTTTAGATCAAATTAATAAGAATTTGAGGGATTTAAAGAATGAAAAAATTCATATACACATCCTACTTGGTCTAGTTGATTGTATACCAAAATGAGGAATGGTTGCACTCCTAATTAAACTAGATAGGACCTAACAATAAGTGACTTCATATTTTATATTGAATATATATGCCTTATTGAGAAGTGGGGAAGATTACATACCATTTTTGTAATGCAATATAGCATCCTATCATAGTAAAATTTAAGAGAAAGGCCTCTATGTATTTGATGAGGCCTAGAATCTATTGAAAGTTTTACCACCAAATAATATTTTCTACATGGGTAGGCATAGATTCTTTTTTCATCTCTTGATATGTTGGCCATGCCTTCCTATATTCTTATATTAATTCCCAACTATTTTTTCAATCTAGAGTATTCATGATAGCTTGATTACATTGATCTAACATATTTTCAAGGCTAGAAGAAATCACATCATACCCTATAAACCAACAAATAATGCATACCACTCCCAAGCTACAAGAATTTCACCCAATGATAAAAAATAAATTAAGAAGCATGGGACTCACATAGGTAAGGGATATGTAGTTTTGCAATTCAATGGGTTACTTTTGGAGATAACTTAAAATAAATGGGTTGTATACATTCTATATACATGAAAAGATACAATATTGAGAAGGAAGTAGACCTAACCAAAGACATCAGTTTGTCCAAACTTAGGGAGTAAAAGTACAACCATGAAATCAAATAATGGTATGCCCAACTAGTAAATGGTTTACATTTTATAGTAAGGCTAAATTCAATTATTTGTTTGATCTAGATTGTAAGATAACTTAATAGGAATTAAAGGCCTTGAAGAAATTGAGATATTTATGAAGAAATATCCTATCCTGGTAGAGGATGGGGTATAAAATAGGTATGACTTGTAATCCAATGAAACAATGTCCCTTTGATAGACATCTTTTGGCAATTTTTGACAAGAAGAACAAAAGGTTAGCTAAGAGGCCAAGGATTATAGAGGAATTCCCAACATATAATATTATGGAAATAATATTTCTCATTGTTGCACCAAAATAGGCATATCCATAGCACCAAATATGGTAGTGTTTACTGCTATAGTACAAGATAAAATTAGGAATATATTGAAAAAGTAATAAGAGGACCCTCATGGTTCATTTTTCTAGAAATATGATGATATAGGTGGAGGTTGCACTAGGCATGAGCCCAAACCATGAAATAGAAATACCTATATGGGATGATCCAAGGTTAAAAATACCCCCAATGAAGGAAGGGAAAATTCCTTACAAAATACATCTTCTAGATTTGATAGCAATAGAACCCCAATTTAAAACATTGACCTCTTTTGATGAGAGCATAAGCAATGAAAAACTACGAGCACTCAATGAAGCAATAAAGAATAAAATATTAAAGGACCTAGAGACCATTAGATCCTCCATGGAATTATCCAAAAAAAAACTTGAGGGTTCTATTAAAATTTGTATTTGATCTAAGGATTTCTATCTCACTCTTTCTACTCATTTTATTTTTCTTCTTTTATTCCCACTTATTTCTATTCTACTTCTATTCTATCTCATTGGATACATCATTTTGTTTCACATACATCTCTAATAATATGTGTAGTCATTGATTCTCTAGGAGGTACACCTCCTCCCATAGTGAATCATACTATTTGCATCACACCCTAATCATCATTCCCATCCCCCATTATGGAAATCACCACCACATGACTACTTGTACCCTTTTCTAAAAACCCATCTGCATCACATTTATTTTCACTAGTAGTCGATACTTTAATGTATATGGAAATTGAAAAGACAACTTCCACTTCACTATTAACCCTTATATCCACAAAATTTGCTTCATGCACTATGTCCATCTATCATCCATGTCACCTAGGCACACCTAGTCAACAATACTTACTATAGAAAATGGTATCACTAATGCCAATAAATGTGATAGATTCCATGATGACCACCCTAAAGGCATAACCAACTATAGGACATAGTCATTTATATGTTAAATTAACACACTTTCACAATAATCCACTTCAGAATTTTAATGCATAAAAATAATCAAAATAACTCCCTTATATCTCCCTACTCAAAAATGCATTATCAAATAATCAACACACCTTTCAAAAAATAATTCAATTCACTTTTAAACCACACTTAAATCCTTCACAACCTTTAATTAAAATAATATATATATTTTTAATCACCTTATATCTCCCTAGGCACTCACAATACAACCTTAGACCACATGCACTCACAATACAACCTTAGACCACATGCACATTATCAAAAATTAAAGTACCTTAGCAAATACCTCACTGGGATTTGATCCCAGGTCAAACTTTCACTTGTGCCTTAGCAGCATCTACTCTACTACGTGAGCTAAGTGCTCACATGGGAGGTAAAAGAAATTTGAGTGCTTTGTCTCTTCCTCTAGCACCAAAGCCAACAAAAGGCTTTGTCCCTTCATAGTTATCAAGACTCAAACGTAGAATCTTTGTGTACCCTATGCCTTACACACCTCAAACTTGTTGCTAGCCTAGCCAATTGGTTGGTGTCAAGGCTTTACACCTTGGTCACTCTATCCTTCACGTATTTTGGATGTAGTTAAAAATAATAAACTCGTCTTTATTTTCTCATGAATCTTTTGCATTCACTTTCACAAATTGCATGTGCTTAATGTTTGGAGACTTAATTTTGTGAGGTAAACTTTATGGTATTTATACCATATGCTCCTTTCCTTTGAACATCGGTGGGGGAATAAAGATTTAAATCAAATTTTGTGCCCAACCCAACTTTGGGTTTTAATAATATTATTTTATAAATTAATATAAATATTATAAATAATTCATAAATTACCTTAGGCTTTTAATATTAACCTTTAATATTATAATAAAAATATTATAATATTATTTCCTTTGGACCTAGATATTTTTCTCTTTCACCCTTAGAAATTTTATGACTTCCTTTAATATTATAATAATAAATATTATAATATTATTTTCTTTAGGCCTTTCCTTCAGGGTATTTAACCACCCTTTTGACCAATCGAGTGAAGCCCTTAAACCAAATCTCTTGGGCTTAAAATATAAATATTTTAAACCTTATTTTTCCAAGTCTTGCACTAATCACTAACACTTACTCTTGACATCAATCACAACTTAACTAACTCAAAATTTCCAACAATAAGCATGGTCAACTCACAATGGGTCAATAACAGACTGCGCAAATCTAACCCTAATCAAATTTGAAATTCAAACTATCACTGCAAAGGTTCAACCTCAAAATTCAATGATCACAAACTTGAAATCCAATGGTCACTGCAAAGGGTCAAACTCAAAATCCAATGGTCACTACAAAGGGTCAAATTCAAAATCCAACGGTCACAACAAAGGTTAAACTATAAATCTACGACGTGCACCCTCCAACTAGGCATACCCATGTTGGGCATTATGATCATCGTGAGGTGCTCAAAAACAACAAACTGTGTGAATTAAATTTTACAACATACCATGGCCTTTGTAGGGTATATGTGGGATCAAAATTTCCACATAAATTTAAATGAATATTTTTAACTTTAGAAATCTAAAATATATTGCTTGCCTATTTACGTTCAATATCACTCATCTCATGTGGTATCACATCTCTCTAATTATTTCACTATGCACATAGGGATTTTGGTAGCTATGTGGCCTTCACTACTACTTTCGTGATTGCTGGTTTGATTTCATTCACCTTAGCTCTTGTATAATGCTTCCATGGTTGAGATAGGTATTTGTGCTTGCTTGTAACATCATTGCTCAACCTCCATTCATATAAGTTTGTCGGTCTACACTGCTATTGATCATATTAATTAAGTGAATACTACAATATTACCACTATGCACCCTCTGTTGGTTGCATGATAGAACTATTCTCAATGCTCCTTTCTTGTTTTTTATTTTTTCTTTTTCTAGATGTTCTCTCCACACACAAAGGATGCAACAATTATTCCATGTGTTTAATGAAACTTAGCAACCTATTTATAATAGGTCCTTCGTGCACTCTCCAAAACTATGTATTCTATGGATTTTTCATGAGTTCAATTATATTATCAATTTCAATGCTCTCCCTTACACATAAAACATAATCTTGCAATGGTTCCTTCGTAAAAAACCACCACACTCAGATGTATCACCGCCTCCAAAATTTCCATACTTGGATGTATCACTGCCTCCAAACTTGCTATACTTGTATGTATTGCCACCTCCAAGCTAGTTGCGCTTGGATGTATCTTTGTCTCTAAAATCATTGCGCTTCTTTTATATCACAAAGACATTCGATTCGATTCATCCATTTGGAATGATTTTCAACATATATTTATATCCAAACTTTACCTTTTAGCTTTGGCACCCAAGAAGTCGGCCCACTCAAGATTTAAATTTTTAATTTATATATCAAACTTTGAAACCTTAATATATCACTTTGATATTTGAATATTTAATTTACATATGCCAACCTTTGATATCACCCAAAATATACCTTAATTAATTTTCCCAAGCATGCCATAGTTTGGTAGAAATTAAATCAACCTTTTACATCAATGACAATAATTTTAACAATATCCCCCTTTGTCATTAATGGCAACACTCCAATGAAAATGTCCTTTACTACAATTGTATCACAAGTTACTCCCCTTGACAAGCTCCTCCTCCTTACTGAAACTCTCCCTCTTTGACATCAATGGAAAATGCTCCTCAGGGCTGAAAGATAAGATACCTGACAATGCTCCTTTACTACCGGCAGTTCTTGAGATGTTCAATTATGAGATGGGAGTGAAACTCCCAAATTACTATGCTCCTTTTCTTGTTCTATTTTATTTTTCCAAAATTTGGAGGGCATATGCTTTTGAATATTTTGACCATCCTCCTTCTTACTTGACTTTGAAAGTTCAAGGAATACCATTCTACACCATTTAGCTATATGCCTAAAATTATTACATTTGTAACAAATGATGTTGTAGTCCATGAGAGGTGTAAATAAATTGAAATTCCTCTTGGTGAAGCCAAAATAATTTTTAGCACCGACCCTGTAATGTGCAACTTTATGATAAAAATGGTGACATGAAAAGTAATACCATGGAAGAAATATTGAAACCTATATGATTTCCTTGGAGGATATTACCGTATGGTTTTCTCATTGATGTGATGGATTTCATTCCTTGATGATGCTTTATTTTCTTCCCCATTGATGCTTCCACTTTTCAACACATCAACATAGGTCTTAGGTTTTTTCTTTGATGCCTATATTCCTTTTGATCTTGAATCCCCCTTTCATTTCTTTTGACCTTCTTTAAAACCAAACCCAATATTTATAACTAAAGATATATGTGCTTTGATAATATCATCCAAGATTTCTGTGTTTTTATCAAACCTGATATTTTTTTGTAACTTATCATTTGATTTTTCACTTCCTTCCTTAGAGAGACAACCTCATGTTCTAGGTTTTCACATTCCAACTCTTTTGCCTTAATTTCTCATCCATAACTTCTTCAATTCACTTTTCCTATTCAACTTTATATTTCAAGTCTATGAGTTATCGCAACAACTTTACCTTTGTCATATCATCCTCTTGGACTTGAGTCTTCAATCTTGAGTTCTTCTTTATAAGCCTTTTCAACTCTTCAAGAGAAAAAACAAGTTCCTCTTCTATGTCAACTATGGCTTCCTCTTCATTTTCTGGATCTCTCTCCTTTTCTTGATTTTCATCAACAAGAGCATCTTCTTTCTCCTCTATAGAAAAAAAGAGGATTTCTTCTCTTTCACTATCAGAGAGGCTTTCATCACTACTAGAAGAACTACTTTCTTCCTCAACATAAACACTCTTCTTGTGTATTTGAAAGATCTTCTCCTGCTTGCTTTGATCGTGTTTGTTTTACTTTTCATGATAAAATTTTCTTTATATATTTTCCTTGTATTCCTTTTCTTCTTCATTGCTACTACTTCCAGCTTTTGTGTAATTAGATGCATAGTGATCAATGTTACCATAATTAAAACATTTCACAGTATGCATACCTCTGGGTTTTCTTGGATCCTTTTTATTTCTTTGCACAAAGTTAGCTTCTTCTCTGTTGCTTTATTCTTTGCTTGATTTTGGTTCTTTATTATTTATCTTCTTTGAAGCTTTAAATGTGGCCTCTCATTTGGATGTTTGATTTTTCAGTCCTCATATCATATATTGTAATAATTCTTTGTAGTTAATCCATGCTTAAGGTTTTAAAATCCTTAATTTCTTCAATAGTCGAGGCCTTTGCATCAAACCTCATGGGAAGTGACCTTAATATTTTCTAAACAATATTAGAGTCTTCAATACTTTCTCCAAGTCCATGAATGGTGTTGACAACTTCATCAATGTGGAGTAGATATTTTGCAATATCTTCCTCATATTTCATCTTCAAATATTTAAAATTCCTTCTGTGTGTTTGAAGTTTTGCCATTTTAACCTTATTGTCTCCTTCATATGTTCTTTGTAACTTATACCAAATTTCTAGTGTTTATGTGCATTGCATGACTTTCACAAAATCTAATTAACATAACCCACTTAATATTGCATTCATTGACCTAGCATTATTTTCAAATGGTTTCTTGCCATCTCGATCCATAAGAGGAGTTGTAGGTGGTGTGAACCCATCCATAATAGATTTCTATATATCATATCCATGTGTCATCAAATAGGTTCACATCCTCATGCTCCAGAAAGTATAGTTAGTCCCATAAAACAATGGAGCCCTATTTTATGAAAAACCTTCTTGGCAAGCCATGTGTGTTCTTGTAAGATATTCCTTCAAGATGTTAGGTTTTCATGAAGGAACTTGCTCTGATACCAATTGAAGAACACCAAATTATACTAAGAGGGGAAGTGAATAGTATAAGATAAAAAAATTATATTTTCCTTCCAAAGCAATAACTTGAAATAATATCATTGCAATAATAAATCAATGCACATAATCACCATACACACAAGAGACAAGTATTTATGTGGAAAAACCCTTTCAAGATAAAACCACGACAAAATATTTCTCATAAATTCTTCAAAAAATTTTATGGGCACCAACCCATAGGCAACACCAATCCCCTAGTACACGTTCACGGGCACCAACCCACAGGAGACACCAATCCCCTAAGTTTGTGGTCACCAACCCACGGGAGACACCAATCCCTTAAGTTCGTGGGCACCAAACCACAGGAGACACCAATCCCCTAAGTTCATGGGAACCAACCCATAGGATACATCAATCCCATTATATAAGTTTATGAACACCAATCCACAGGAGACACCAATATCCTTATACAAGTTCATGGACATCAATACCCTTCTGCACTTGCTTTTACTCTTTAAATTCTTCATTTTTCTTGAGTTTGCTTTCTTCAACTCACTAATGCACTTTGAATATCAAACTTACAATATGGTAACATTCATTCTTCTCTTTTCTTGAGTTTGCTTTCTTCAACTTACTAATGCACTTTGAATATCAAACTTGCAAAATAGTAATGAATATTACTAACCTGTGAGGGCTAATTTCACTATCTTGTGCACCTTTTATTCTTCATGTATATGGCTGATTTGTCCTTCCTTTTGAATGCTTGAATGAATATGTGCACTTAATCTCTTACTCTATTCTTTGATGCCTTGACTTATTTTAGATTTGTGCCCTTCAAATATGCCTAAAAAATGATGATATTCCTTTTGTATGTGCCCTCCAAATATGCCTTAACAAAATAATTTTCCTTGTGTATGTGCCTTCCAAATATGCCTTAACAAAATTATTTTCACTTCCTTGTAAGTACGGTCAACTCACAATGGGTCAACAACAGACTGTGCAAATCTAACCCTAATAAAATTTGAATTTCAAACTATGACTGCAAAGGGTCGAACTTGAAATCCAATGGTCACAAACTTGAAATCCAATGGTCACTAAAAATGTTCAAACTTACAATCCAACTATCATAGCAAAGGTCAAACTCTAAATCTGCCATGTGCACCCTCCAACTGGGCATACCCACATGGGACATTGTGAGAATTGTGAGGTTCTCATAAATAAAAAATTGCATGAATTCACTTTTACAATGTCCCATGCCCTTCGTAGGGTAGATGTGGGATCAAAATTCCCACATAAATTTAAATGAAGATTTTCAACTTTAGAAAATTAAAATATATTGCTTGTCTGTTTGCGTTCAATATCACTCATCTCATGTAGTATCACATCTCTCTAATTATTTTTCTATCCACATAGTATTTTTGGTAGCTATGTGACCTTGACTAATACTTTCATGATTGTTAGTTCGATTTCATTCACCTTAGCTCTTGTATAATGCTTCCATGGTTGAGATAGGCATTTGCACTTGCTTGTAACATCATTGCTCAACCTCCATTCAACTTATTTGGTCGGTCTACGCTGCTATTAATTGGATTAATGAAGTGAATACTACAATATTACCACTATGCACCCTCTTTTGGCCATGTGATAGAACTATTCTCAATGATCATTTCTTTATGTTTGATTTCTTTTCTTTTTCTAGATGTTTTCTCCCTGCACAAAAGATGCAACAATTATTCCACATGTTCAATGAAACTCAACAAACTATTTTATAATAGGTCCTTCATGTGCTCTCCAATGCTCTATCTACTATGACCTTTATGTGACTTCAATTATGTTTTCGATCTCAATGATCTTCCTCGCACATAGAACATGATCTTGTAATGGTTACTTCACAAAAATCCACCACACTCAGATGCATTGCTACCTCCAAACTCATTGCGCTTGGATGTATCATCGCCTGCAAACTTATTGCACTCAGATGTATTGTCACCTCAAAACACATTGTACTTCTTTTATATCACTAAGATATTTAATTCTATTCATCCATTTGGAATGATTTTCAACATATATTTATATCTAAACTTTAGCTTTTAGATTTGGCGCCCAAGAAGTCAAACCACTCAAGATTTAAATTTTTAATTTATATATCAAATTTTGAAACCTTAATATATAATTTTAATATTTGAATCTTTAATTTACATATTCCAACCCTTGATATCACTCAAAATATACCTTGAATAATTTACCTAAGTATGCCATCATTTGCTAGAAACCAAATCAACCTTTGACATCAATGAAAATAATTCTAACACTAATTACTTGGAATCCAAAGTATTTCTAACATGAATGTCATATTCTAAAATTTGACAAACATCAAAGGGTTAAATATGTTTGTCTCTATTGTCCCTATGTCCCATCACCAATTCAATGTTGACACATTTCTTCCCTTTTTTTCTTAAATATTATATACAATTGCTATCAAAGGCATTCTAGAATATTTTAAGCTCGCGGTGGGTCAAAGGGTTACCTTCTAGAAATGTGTCATATTTTTCCTAACTACCCCTCAAGCCAGGTAGAGGAGAATCACATATATTTTGGATTGTAGGATTGGTTCTCTACCTTCGGTTTACCTAGAAATACCAATGTTTTTTCGTACCTCTAAATCATCTATGTGTAAACCGATGGTTGAAAGGGTCCAAAGGAATATGGTTGGGTGGAAAGGTGCTCTGTTGAGCCAAGTAGGAAATTTAATACTTGTTAAGGCCACCCTTCATAGTATCCCCATGTATTTTTATATTTTTTTTGAATTCCTAGTAATATTTTAGAAAAAATTAAGCAAATCCAACATTTATTCCTATGGTCAAGGGCAAATGAGAAAAATAAATTTTACCTTATGGCTTGGGACCAAGTTTATGGCAAGAAATAAGAGGCTAGAATAGACAATAGAAGACTAAAAAGTATGAATAAATCTTTGGTTGTCAAGCAAGTTTGGATGCTAGTTTAGGATGAGAGTGTTAGTTGGGTGGAGATCATTAAAGCCAAATATTTGAACAATAGAAGCCATTTTATAAAGGGCCCAATCCCTTCTCAAGGTTTTGGTCCATCCTGATTAAAATTCATTCAAATATTTCTAAAGGTGGTAGATGGTTTTTGGTGATGGTAGGACCATCGATTTTTGGAATGATTCCTAGGTGGTTGAGATCTCTTTGAGTGCCATGCCAAATTTGAATTTGATAAAATCAATCATAAATCATCTCTAGGGTGCTAAGGTTAGTGAATTATTTGAAAGGATATATGACTACCCTCATTAGAAATCATTTTATTTCCCTAGAATTTTCCATGAGGAGGTTATTACTTTTAGAGTACTATATGATATTATTAAATGAATTATCATCCCTAGGAGAAATACCCCATATTGGTTTATCTGATCCGAAGAAGAGTGGGAATTTTTTTGTTAAGTCAGTGTGTTCCCTAATTGAAGGACCACTGGATCCTTAGTTCCCTAAGAATAAATTGGTCGGTCTACGTTGCTATTAATTGGATTAATGAAGTGAATACTACAATATTACCACTATGCACCCTCTATTGGCCATGTGATAGAACTATTCTCAATGCTCCTTTCTTTATGTTTGATTTTTTTCTTTTTCTAGATGTTCTCTCCCCGCACAAAGGATGCAACAATTATTCCACATGTTCAATGACACTCAACAACCTCTTTTATAATAGGTCCTTCATGTGCTCTCCAATGCTATATCTGCTATGACCTTTATGTGAATTCAATGATGTTTTCGATCTCAATGATCTTCCTTGCACATAGAACATGATCTTGCAATGGTTACTTCACAAAACTCCACCACACTCAGATGCATCGCTACCTCCAAAATCATTGTGCTTGGATGTATCATCACATACAAACTTATTGCACTCAGATGTATCGCCACCTCAAAACACATTGTACTTATTTTATATCACTAAGATATTTAATTCTATTCATCCATTTGGAATGATTTTCAACATATATTTATATCTAAACTTTACCTTTTAGCTTTGGCACCCAAGAAGTCAGCCCACTCAAGATTTAAATTTTTAATTTATATATCAAATTTTGAAACCTTAATATATAACTTTGATATTTGAATCTTTAATTTACATATGCCAACCTTTGATATCGCCCAAAATCTACCTTGAATAATTTACCCAAGTATGCCATCTTTTGCTAGAAACCAAATCAACCTTTGACATCAATGACAATAATTCTAACACTAATTACTTGGAATCCAAAGTATTTCTAACATCAATGTCATATTCTAAAATTTGAAAAACATCAAAGGGTTAAAGATGTTTGTCTCTATTGTCCCTATATCCCATCACCAATTCAATGTTGACACATTTCTTCCCATTTTTTGCTTAAATATTATAGACAATTGCTATCAAAGGCATTCTAGAATATTTTAAGCTTGCGGTGGGTCAAAGGGTTACCTTCTAGAAATGTGTCATATTTTTATTAACTACCCCTCAAGCCAGGTAGAGGAGAATCACATATATTTTGGATTGTAGGATTGGTTCTCTACCTTCAGTTTACATAGGAATACCAATGTTTTTTGGTACCTCTAAATCATCTATGTGGAAACCGATGGTTGAAAGGGTCCAAAGGAATATGTTTGGGTGGAAAGGTGCTCTGTTGAGCCAAGTAGGAAAGTTAATACTTGTTAAGGCCACCCTTCATAGTATCCCCATGTATTTTTATCTTTTTTTTGAATTCCTAGTAATATTTTAGAAAAAAATAAGCAAATCAAACATTTGTTCCTGTGGTCAAGGGCAAATGAGAAAAATAAATTTTACCTTATGTCTTGGGACCAAGTTTATAGCAAGAAATAAGAGGCCAGGCTAGACAATAGAAGACTGAAAAGTATGAATAAATATTTGGTTTTCAAGCAAGGTTGGATGCTAGTTTAGGATGAGAGTTTTAGTTGGGTGGAGATCATTAAAGCCAAATATTTGAACAATAGAAGCCATTTTATAAAGGGCCCAATCCCTTCTCATGGTTTTGGTCCATCCTGATTAAAATTCATTCAAATATTTCTAAAGGTGGTAGATGGTTTTTGGTGATGGTAGGACCATCGATTTTTGGAATGATTCCTAGGTGGTTGAGATCTCTTTAAGTTCCATGCCAAATTTGAATTTGATAAAATCAATCATAAATCATCTCTAGGGTGCTAAGGTTAGTGAATTATTTGAAAGGATATATGACTACCCTCATTAGAAATCATTTTATTTCCCTAGAATTTTCCATGAGGAGGTTATTACTTTTAGAGTACTATATGATATTATTAAATGAATTATCATCCCTAGGAGAAATACCCCATATTGGTTTATCTAGGATCCGGAGAAGAGTGGGAAGTTTTTTGTTAAGTCAGTGTGTTCCCTAATTGAAGGACCACTGGATCCTTAGTTCCCTAAGAATAAAAACTAGTTAAAAGGATTGACCCCAAAAATTAATATTTTTTGGCTGGCATCTCAGGGTAAGTTCTTAATGGTGGACAATCTCCAAAAAAGAGATATGATTTTACCTAATGCTTGTTTCCTATGTAGATGTGAAGAAGAATCCCCAGATCATTTGTTATGTGAGTGTCCATTCATGCAAGAAGTTTTTAGCTTCTTTCTAAATAAATATAGCATCCAATAGATTTTACCTAGTAATATTATGGACTTAATGGATCAATGGACGTCCCCTTTCATTTTCCTATGACTTCACAACTTTTGGAAGTTCATTCTACCTCATGTGTGGTGGTGAGTGTGGAAGGAGAGAAATTCTATAGCATTTAAGAATTTGACTCATTAAGCCAAGAAGGTGGCTTTATAGGTGCTAATGTATTAGTGGAGAATACCAAAAGCCTCAATTTTAATTTTTTTTTTATTTTCAAGGAGTCTTCTATTGATAAAGCTCTTGGTTTTATCCCTCAATCGTAACTAGTTAATCCCCATGCTCCACAAGATATATCCAGAGTGAAATGGGAACCACCCCTACTTGGTTGGATGAAATTAAATTTTTATGAAGCTTCTAAAGGAATCTTGGTCCCTCTAGAGTAGGAGGGCTTGTCAAAAATCATAATGGGAAAATAATCCTAGCCTTCACTAAGAACTTGGGAGCTCAAACCAACCACTTTGCAGAAGCCAGAGACTTATTCCAAGGTGTCTCTCAAGTTGTTTCTTTAGACTGTAGAAATATATATATTTTTAGATAATATATTATAGCATTAATATCGGGTTTTATAGGTTGACCCAAAACCTTTTACAAAAATCAGCCCAGGGTTGTTTATGAACATATCCTTAATAAGGATCCTATATATGTAAAATCTACATGCTGCCAAAGCCATTACATCCAGTAAGGCACATAGCCTGTTATAAAAAAGAAACTTCCCATACAAAATTTTGGGTATACCCCGAGAAAACACACATGTATCATAATTAAAAAAAGAAACATACACGAATCCCTTCCTTGAGATAATGGAGAAACAAAAAGTTGTAGACACACATAACAGAATACTGAAAAAAAACTCCTACAAGATCTGTATTGACAGTTACTCTTAATAATTCTTTGGTAATTGTTTTATTCCGTATATGACATGCTTTGGTACCACATACTATATTGGCCAATTGTTGAGCAAGGTGCAGCAGGAGTATTGTCATTGTTGTCAACACAGTCAGACAGATCTGTTGATGCAGTGGACAGGAAGTTCAATTGCTAGTCAGATGCAAAAAACAAGAGTTCAAAGGTTATTCAGAGTATGGACAGTGAGTTTCCAAGAAGACCGAAGTGGACCACTTGCAAAAGATCAAAGAAAAAGACAAGTAAGAAAAGTGTCGCGATATCGCGACATATTCAACAGCAGGAAAAACTGTCACGATTTCGCGACATGTTGGAAGAGAGAGAAACAACAGGAAAAACTGTCACGATTTCGCGACATGTTGGAAAGAAAAAACACAAGTGGAAAAACTGTCACGATTTCGTGACATGTTGGAAGAGAGAGAAACAGCAGGAAAAACTGTCGTGATTTCGCGACATGTTGGAAAGAAAAAACACAAGTGGAAAAATTGTCACGATTTCGTGACATGTTGGAAGAGAGAGAAAAAGTAGGAAGAACTGTCACGATTTCATGACATGTTGGAAAGAAAAAACACAAGTTGAAAAACTGTCACGATTTCGCGACATGTTGGAAGGAAAAAAGACAAGTAGAAAAAGTGTCACGATTTCGCGACATATTGCAAGGAAGGTTGTACGGAGGAAAAAGTGTCACGATTTCGTGACATATTGCAAGGAAGGGTGTACGGACGAAAAAGTGTCGCGATTTCGTGACATATTGCAAGGAAGGTTGTACGGACGAAAAAGTGTCACGATTTCACGACATATTGCAGGAGAGAGAGTCTAAAGAAAAAGTGTCACGATTTCGCGACATGTTGCAGGAGAGAGAGTTTGAAAGGAAAAGTGTCACGATTTTGCGACAAAAGAAATGAAGGAGAGTACAGAAGCAGAAAGCATCACGATTTCACAATGGGTTGTAAAGAAAATGTATGAAAGTTGAAAGCATCGTGATTTCATGACAGGTTGCAAAGAAAGCATATGGAAGCTGAAAGCATCACGATTTCACAATAGGTTGCAAAGAAAGCGTACGAAAGCTGAAAGCATCGTGATTTCACGACGGGTTGCAAAGAAAGCGTACGAAGCTGAAAGCATCATGATTTCATGATGGGTTGCAAAGAAAGCGTACGAAAGCTGAAAGCATCACGATTTCATGATGGGTTGCAAAGAAAGCGTACGAAAGCAGAAAGTGTCACGATTTCGTGACAGGTTGTAAAGAAAGCGTACGGATGCAGAAAGTGTCACAATTTCATGATAGAAATAGAAAGCAAGACTTCAACAGGAGAAGTGTCATGATTTCACGACAAAAGCCAAGAAGTGAAGTACGAAGACAGAAGTGTCACGATATCGCGACAGAAAGAAAGTCAGAGGCTACGAAGGTAGAAGTGTCACGATATCATGACAAAAGTAAAAAGGAAGTCTAAAGAGGTAGAAGTGTCGTGATATCGCGACAAAAGGAAAAAGAGGCGTACGGAGGCGAAAGTGTCGCGATATCGTGACATGTTGTGTTTTCGTGGCAACAACAACAGAAGAGTTACAGGGGTAGTTGAAGTCGACGAAGACCGATGTTAGCCGACGAAGATTAGGGTTTGTAGCCGACGAAGATTAGGGTTTGCAGCCGACTATGATGAGGGGTACAGCCGACTAAGATTAGAGTTTTTCATCATGAAATTGTTCTTATAAAAGCAGGGCTATTTTGGAGAAATTGTTAAGTATCGAAGTGTGCGAATTACGGTCGCTGAGCGCAGAAGAGCAAGTCGTGTCGAATCTTTTGAAGTGTGGAATTTCTCTAAGAAAGTAGAGTGCGCAACAAGGAGAAGACGACTGTGAGGTGCAGCAGAGTGAAAGCAGAGTGCGCAACAAGGAGAAGACGACTACGAGGAGTAGCAGAGTGTGCGAAGTGCACGCAAAAAAAGTAGAGAACACAAAGGTGAAGTAGACCAGTCAGGGTCTTGTAAAAGTGAAGGTATCTTATTGTTAAACCCAAAGATTCTATTTGAAGTCCAGGTTGGTGCTTGGCATCAGGGGTTGGTGCTCCTTCCAGTTGGTGCTGGTAAATCAGGGGTTGGTGCTCCTTTCTGTTGGTGCAGATAAATCAGGGGTTGGTACTCCTTCCAGTTGGTGCTGGTAAATTAATTGTAAAGTTGGTGCTTTGCAAAGGCTAGATTTGGATGGTAGTCCAAGCAGTCATTTTTGAGGAGTAGCCACATTGGTGAACCTCGTTAAATCTTGTGTTGTGTGTTGTTCTCTTGTTGTTCTTACTGTATCTATTTTTAAGTTTTAACTACTGCTATTTTAAGAGCTATTAATTCATAATTAAAGAGCTACACTGATTCACCCCCCCTCTTAGTGCCATTGTAAGTCTAACAATTGGTATCAGAGCCAAGTCCCTGTACAAGCCTAACCAGCTAGGGTGATCTTGGAAGTAACACAATGGCAGGTGGTGAAGGCTTCTCATCAAACAAAGCACCATTGTTTGACGGATCTAACTATGCATTTTGGAGAGTCAGGATGCAGACATATCTCTGTGCCTTGGGATACGACATCTGGAACTCAGTAGTTAGTGGATACACAACTCCCACCACTCCTCCAAAAGAAGCGGATGAAAAGAAACTATTTGAGAATAATTCGAAAGCAAAGAATGCCATCTTGTGCGGATTAGCAGACAATGAACTAGTAAAGGTCATGAACTGTAAATCGGCAAAAGAAATATGGGACAAACTGAAGAGTGTTCATGAAGGAGATGATAAGATCAAAGAAGCCAAGTTACAGACACATCGAGCTCAGTTCGAAGCATTGAAGATGAATGACGATGAAAACATTGAGGCATTCATGTTGAGAGTTAATGGAATCATCAATGCGATCAGAGGACTCGGCGAGGATATCGATGACTCCGTTGTCGTGAAAAAGGTATTAAGATCTCTTCCTCAATGGTTTGATTCCAAAGTCTCAGCGATAGAAGAAGCTAAAAATCTAAATTTTTTTAGTATAGATGAAATGTATGGTTCTTTAACTGCATATGAGATGAGGATAGGAAGATCTAAACCCACTGACAGAGAAGCAGCTTTCAAAGCCCTTAAGAATAAAAACACAAAACAAGAGTCCGAGGAAGAAGAGACATCAGATGAAATGGAAGCAAACTTTGTGAGAAAACTAAAAAAGGGGAAAGTAAAATACAGAGGGAAGCTTCCATTTAAATGTTTCAACTGTGGAGGCATTGGGCATTTTGTGACTAAATGTCCACTTAAAGAGAAGAACAAGAATGATGAAGGATCCCACCAAGAAAGAAGTGACTGGAAGATGAAAATGAATTTTAGAAAAGGCAACTTCAAAAAGAAAAGTTTCATCTCCAAGAATGTCAGTTCATCAGAAAATAGCTCAGGAGAAGAGTCTGAAGAAGAAAGAGATGAAGCTCTTTTTATGGCATTTGAAGAAGTTAAATCAGAAAAAGGAGTGACGTCTGAAGTTTGTGATGATATTTTTGAGGCTGAAGTAGATCTAGAAGGTGAGTTGATATCTGCACTTGAAGAGTGGGAGATAGAAAAGAAAAAGAACAAGAAACTGTCAAGAAAGCTTGAGGATGCAAATGGAATCATAACCAGCTTAAAAGTACAGATAGAAGAATCTAAGAAAATCTCTGAAGATCTCGAAGTGCTATTAACAATGAAAATAGATCATTGCAGCAAGTTAGAAGAAGAGATTGTTGGTTTAAGAATGCAGCTAGAAGAGATGAATAAGAAAATCAGTTGTTATCATAGACGTGAAGAAAGTTCTATGAAATTGGATAAGATCTTAAATGATCAAAGACCTGCAGGCATCAAATTTGGTCTAGGCTTCATCGAAGGAGAATCATCAAGTGGATCAAAGGCCAAGTCCATAAATAATGAAGCTAAGAAATAGGTTGATCAAGGAAAAACGTCTCATGAAAGAGAAAGCATTCATGCCAGGCATGATGGGAGGATTGACAATGATGGATTCACCAAAGTCACACATCAAAGAAGAAGAAGACCTATGGCTCCTACGGCAACATGGCAAAGACCATCACCCAGGTTCAATTATCCTTTCTCTCGGTTTCTATTTTAAATGCAATGGCTATGGGCATAAAATCTCAGACTGCAAATATAATGTAAGACCAAGGAACTTCACCAGTAGAAATGTTTTTTCTCCTCTGATGAATTATACAGTGGAATGTTATAACTGTCATAAGTTTGGGCACATTGCAAGAAACTGTAGAAACACATTTACTTCAAATCAGTTTTAGGGAAGAAAATTTCAACCATACAGGATGAGTCAAAATAGAAAGCTTTCCGAAAAACATGCTCAAACTACTGATAAGGGAAAGGCAAAACAAGAGCCCAAAACTACTATCAAAATAGTGTGGAAAGGAAAAGAACAACTGAAGGAAGAAAAGGAGTCCTTAATTGTTCAAACTGCATTCAAAGCTCAGAATAAATATGTACCATGGATACTAGATAGTGGATGCTCCAGTCATATGATAGGTGACAAACAAAAATTTGAAAAGTTACAGAAATATGAAGGAGGATCAGTAAAATTTGGAAATAATGATGGAGCCAAGATAGTCGGCAAAGGCTCAATCAAAATTAGTGATGGAAGGATTAAATCAGAAGAAGTCTTATTTGTGGATGGGTTGAAACATAATTTATTGAGTGTAAGTCAGATTTGTGATAAAGGTCATGAAGTAGTCTTTATGAAGCAGGGTTGTGAAGTCAAAAAAACTAACAGTGGAAAATTGATAGCAACAAGGTCAAGAACATCTGGTAACCTGTACACGCTCTCAGAGACTTCAAAAGGAGCTTGCTTTATTGGACAGGAAGAAGAAAATTGGCTGTGGCACAAGAGACTGGGTCATATCAGTTTTGATAATCTAGTAAAAATCACCTCAAAAAGGGTAGTGAGAGATATTCCCACCATCAGCAAACCTGCAAACAACATTTGTGCTTCATGCCAAAAGGGGAAACAAACCAGAGTCTCCTTCAAAACAAAAGAATACTACACAAGCAAACCTTTGGAACTAATTCACACCGATTTATGTGGACCCATGAGAACACAAAGCATAAATGGTGACAAATATTTTATGTTGTGCATTGATGACTATTCCAGAATGACATGGATATTCTTCTTGAAGAATAAATCAGAAGCTCTTGATATGTTCAAGATTTTCAAAAACCAGGTTGAGAATGAAATAGGAAAGAGGATCAAATGTTTAAGATCAGACAGAGGAGGAGAATTCATTTCGAGAGGAGTTTGTAGAATACTGTGAAAAATACGGTATCAGAAGACAGTTCTCAGCAACCAGGACACCTCAACAAAATGGAGTGGTAGAAAGAAAGAACAGGACTGTGCAGGAAATGGCACGATCTATGTTGGTTGAAAGCAGAGTAGCAGACAGATTTTGGAAAGAAGCAGTCCATACTACAGTGTATATCCAAAATAGGTACATGCTGAGAACACATGAAAGCAAAACTCCTTATGAACTGTGGTTCAGTAAAAGGGCAACAACAAAATACCTCAGAGTGTTTGGCAGCAAGTGCTATATCAAAAGAACTGAAGATAATCTTGGTAAGTTTGAAGATAGAGCGAGATGAAGGTATTTTTGTTGGTTATTCGCCTAGAAGCAAAGCTTACAAATGCTACAACAAAAGGCTAAAGAAAATTGTGGACAGTGTTGATGTTAAGTTTGATGAAGGTAAAGAACGAGTAATCAGTTATGAAACAAACTACCCAATCTATGAAGAAGTTATTGAAGGAGATGAGGAAAACGAAATTGAAAAGATACAAAAAATTGACTCAGATGATGATGAGGAAATGGAAGAAAATAAGAAATTCAAAATAGGTAGCTGGCAGAGAAATCATCCTAGAGAGCAAATCATCAGAGATCCCAAAGTTGGAGTTCAGACAAGAAGAAGAGCAGTAAGCAACTACTCTCTACTATCCACCATTGAGCCTAAAAATATTGATGATGCAAGCAAAGATGTAAGCTGGATGAAGGCAATAAATGAAGAATTAGATCAGATAGAGAAAAATGACACTTGGGAGTTAGTTCCTAGACCTGCAAACAAAAATATAATCGAGACTAAATGGATTTTTCGAAACAAATTGAATGAAGATGGACAGGTAGTCAGAAACAAAGCAAGATTGGTATGCAAGGGTTATGCTCAAGTTGAAGGCATTGACTTTGAGGAAACGTTTGCTCCAGTAGCTAGACTAGAGGCAATCAGAATGTTTTTGGCTTTAGTAGTCTACAAAAATTTCAAAGTTTATCAAATGGATGTGAAATCAGCATTTTTGAATGGGAAACTTGAAGAAGAGGTTTATATTGAGCAACCAGATGGGTTCCAACTTGGTGATAATCCCAACTTTGTTTGTAAGTTGAAGAAAGCATTATATGGCTTAAAATAGGCACCCTGAGCATGGTATGCTAGACTAGACAACTATCTCACTCAACAAAGGTTCAAGAAAGGTATGGTGGATAGTAATCTGTATGTCAAAATAGAAAATGGGCATCTTATTGTTCTTGTTGTCTACGTAGATGATATCATATTTGGCAGCAGCAAAGATGAGTCATGCAAGGACTTAGCGGATAAGATGCAGAAAGAATTTGAAATGTCAATGATTGGAGAACTGTCATATTTCCTCGGATTGCAAGTTAATCAAAGTAAGAAGGGCATATTTATCTCTCAAGTTAAATATGTAAAAGAGATGCTAAAAAGGTTCACAATGGAGGACTGTAAGCCAGTTAGCACTCCCATGACGACAGGCTGTAAGTTGAGCAAAGATGACAAATCTTCACCTGTTGATCAAACCATGTATAGATCCATGATTGGAAGTTTACTGTACCTGACAGCTACCAGACCAGATATTTTATAGGCAGTATGCATGGTAGCACGATTTCAAGCTAATCCTAAGGAGACTCATGTAACAACGGTGAAAAGGATTCTTCGGTATCTCAAGGGTACTATGGAATATGGATTATGGTATCCGAAAGGTAAAGACTTCACCCTTATTTCGTATTCAGATGCCGATTGGGCAGGATGCGTAGATGACAGAAAGAGTACCAATGGAGGTGCATTCTATCTCAAAGACAGATTGGTTGCATGGCATAGTAAGAAGCAAGAGTCAGTTTCTTTATCAACAACAGAGGCAGAATATATTGCAGCGACAACATGTTGTACGTAGGTACTATGGATGAAACAAACCTTGAAAGATCTTGGTATCTATTTCAGTGAACCAATATCAGTTAAGTGTGATAACACCAATGCCATTAACATCTCCAAGAATCTAGTTATGCATTCATGCACAAAACACATCGCTATCAGGTATCACTTCTTGAAGGAGAAAGTTGCAGAAGGTGAGGTTAAATTGGATTTTGTTCCAACTACAGAGCAAGTAGCAGATATCTTCACAAAACCATTGCCCAAGGAAGTTTTTGAGTACCTTCACAATAAATTGGGAGTGGTCACACTTCCCAAAGATTGACTAGCTACAGGGATCACATTCTCAGGGGGAGCATCTAAGCATTTGATTATCTTGTTGCTCATGATCATGATTTTTGCTAAGTATAATCTATTTTGCCTGAGAATGTTGTGCATGGACTCAGGGGGAGTCTGTAGCAGCCCTTTGGTATTATTGTCAAAGGGGGAGAAGAGTTACAGGAAATTACACATGTGTTGCCAACAATTCCAAAGGGGGAGATTGTTGAGCAAGGTGCAGCAGGAGTATTGTCATTGTTGTCAACACAGTCAGACAGATCTGTTGATGCAGTGGACAGGAAGTTCAATTGCTAGTCAGATGCAAAAAACAAGAGTTCAAAGGTTATTCAGAGTATGGACAGTGAGTTTCCAAGAAGACCGAAGTGGACCACTTGCAAAAGATCAAAGAAAAAGACAAGTAAGAAAAGTGTCGCGATATCGCGACATATTCAACAAAAGAAAAACTGTCACGATTTTGTGACATGTTGGAAGAGAGAGAAACAGAAGGAAAAACTGTCACGATTTCGTGACATGTTGGAAAGAAAAAACACAAGTGGAAAAACTATCGTGATTTCGTGACATGTTGGAAGAGAGAGAAACAGCAGGAAAAACTATCACGATTTCGCGACATGTTGGAAAGAAAAAACACAAGTGGAAAAACTGTCGCGATTTCGCGACATGTTGGAAGAGAGAGAAACAACAGGAAAAACTGTCGCGATTTCGCGACATGTTGGAAAGAAAAAACACAAGTTGAAAAACTGTCACGATTTCGCGACATGTTGGAAGGAAAAAAAGACAAGTAGAAAAAGTGTCGCGATTTCGCGACATATTGCAAGGAAGGTTGTACGGAGGAAAAAGTGTCGCGATTTCGCGACATATTGCAAGGAAGGTTGTACGGACGAAAAAGTGTCACGATTTCATGACATATTGCAAGGAAGGTTGTACGGACGAAAAAGTGTCGCGATTTCGTGACATGTTGCAAGGAGAGAGAGTCCAAGTGAAAAAGTGTCGCGATTTCGCGACATGTTTGAGGAGAGAGAATGTAAATTGGAAAAGTGTCACGATTTTGCGACATGTCGCACTTTCACTGACTAAATAGGGAGAGAGATAGTAAGTTGGAAAAGTGTCACGATTTCGCGACATGTTGTAAAGAAAGTGATGAGAAGCGAAAGCATCGTCGCGATTTCGCGACAGGTTGTAAAGAAAGTGTACGGAAGCTGAAAGCGTCGCGATTTCGTGACAGGTTGCAAAGAAAGCGTACGAAAGCTGAAAGCGTCACGATTTCGTGACGGGTTGCAAAGAAAGCGTACGAAAGCTGAAAGCGTCGTGATTTCATGATGGGTTGCAAAGAAAGCGTACGAAAGCTGAAAGTATCATGATTTCGCGATGGGTTGCAAAGAAAGCGTATGAAAGCAGAAAGTGTCACGATTTCATGACAGGTTGTAAAGAAAGCGTACGGATGCAGAAAGTGTCATGATTTCATGACAGAAATAGAAAGCAAGACTTCAAAGGAGAAGTGTCATGATTTCATGACAAAAGCCAAGAAGTGAAGTACGAAGATAGAAGTGTCGTGATATCGCGACAGAAAGAAAGTCAGAGGCTACGAAGGTAGAAGTGTCGCGATATCGTGACAAAAGTAAAAAGGAAGTCTAAAGAGGTAGAAGTGTCGCGATATCATGACAAAAGGAAAAAGAAGCGTACGGAGGCGAAAGTGTCACGATATCGTGACATGTGTTTTCGTGGCAACAACAACAGAAGAGTTATAGGGGCAGTTGAAGCCGACGAAGACCGATGTTAGCCGACGAAGATTAGGGTTTGTAGCCGATGAAGATTAGGGTTTGCAGTCGACTATGATGAGGGGTACAGCCGACTAAGATTAGAGTTTTTCATCATGAAATTGTTCTTATAAAAGCAGGGCTATTTTGGAGAAATTGTCAAGTATCGAAGTGTGCGAATTACGGTCGTTGAGCGCAGAAGAGCAAGTCATGTCGAATCTTTCAAAGTGTGGAATTTTTCTAAGAAAGCAGAGTGTGCAACAAGGAGAAGACGACTGCGAGGTGCAGCAGAGTGAAAGCAGAGTGCGCAACAAGGAGAAGACGACTGCGAGGAGCAGCAGAGTGTGCGAAGTGCCTACGTAGAAAAAGTAGAGAACACAAAGGTGAAGTAGACCAGTTAGGGTCTTGTAAAAGTGAAGGTATCTTACTATTAAACCCAAAGATTCTATTTGAAGTCTAGGTTGGTGCTTGGCATCAGGGGTTGGTGCTCCTTCCAGTTGGTGCTGGTAAATCAGGGGTTGGTGCTCCTTTTTGTTGGTGCAGATAAATCAAGGGTTGGTACTCCTTCCAGTTGGTGCTGGTAAATTAATTGTAAAGTTGGTGCTTTGCAAAGGCTGGATTTGGATGGTAGTCCAAGTAGTCATTTTTGAGGAGTAGCCACATTGGTGAACCTCGTTAAATCTTGTGTTGTGTGTTGTTCTCTTGTTGTTCTTATTGTATCTATTTTTAAGTTTTAACTGCTACTATTTTAAGAGCTGTTAATTCATAATTAAAGAGCTACACTGATTCACCCCCCCTCTTAGTGCCATTGTAAGTCTAACACCAATCAGCCTTGGATAAGTGAACCTATTGGCTAGATTTATGGTGGTGGCTATCTGGTGGTCCATGTGGCTTTGGTTCTAAGTCTTATATTATCGAATTCCCATGTGGCTATCTGGTGGTCCACATGGCTTTGGATTTCTTTAGACTGTAGAAATATGATTATTAAAGGGGACTCTCTTAATGTTGTAAACATGGTAAAAGGTATCCAAATTACCACCTAGACCATCTCGAATCTTCTCCTAGAAGTATAGAGATTACTCCAAAACTTGGGAGAGGTCCATTTTAAGCACACTTTCAGAGAATAAAATCAATCTGCTAAATGTTTGGAGGGAAAATTTCCTAGTGGATATTATCTCTATTGATGATGTGGTTAGGTCAAATTTGTACCCTTGCAATATTAGTATGATTTTAGGCTTCTATGATAAATTTAGGTCAGTTGAATTTTTGAAAATATAGAAAAAAATCAAATCACTACTAAAGATAAGATATATTTGAGTGCATAGTTGATGTCGCCATATTCGATAGCTTCTAGAACGGTGATCTGAAGTTGAAATATCCTCTGAAACCTATAGTAAAAACTCATAAAACTCTTTCTCCACTCAATATTTCCTACAAATTATCACCATTCATTGTGTTTAGGGGAATTCTGGGGGTTTCAAAACCTGAGGTAGGTCGAAGAATCAGGGAGGGAGGTGAGAATAGGCCAGGTAGTTAGGATAAATTAGGCGTTTTCTTATTTTGGACAAATTTGGGTTAGCCAAATTTGTTGGGGATCTAGATTCATCCAAATTAGATTCAAAATTCCAACTAGGTGCTTAAATTAAGTGCACATGGGATTTGGATGAATTTGATAAACCGAAAATATCATAACCATCCAAATTCATTGGGCTCATCCAAATTCTTCGAAAAAGAGGAAAATAAAGTAAAATATAATTTTATTATGCATGAAAATCGAGGCAAGGATCCAAAGGGTGGTTTTCAGGTTGTTAGGGTATAACAACATGCTTGCTAAGAGATGGAATTTTAAGGGGTATCAAATTTCCATGGCTACCCTTTCTCACATCCTCCTCAACTCATAGAGAAATGGGTTCCAAAAAAATGGTAGCCATACTGATAGGTCACTCTCTAGAATATTCTTACACTTAATCCTCTAAGAATCACTAGAAGGTCCTTTACTAGATAATGGGGATGGCATTGGAGTAAATAAAATATGATAAAAATTGGTATAGTTGATCACCCAATCAACCAACGTCCTAAGGGGCCCATACTTCTCTAAAAACAAAGGGATAAAGTGAGAATTGAAAGCATTCAAGAAGAGAGATGATAAGAATATACAAAATAACACTGTATGAAAATCCAATCAGTACCTTTGCACCAACACACAACTTGGGGAGCCATACATTGAAAATTTGCAATACTTGTGATACCAATGCATTTTGAGAATCTACTAAAAATGGGTTTATCAAAACTAGACCATGAGTGCCTTGGTAGGGTCTGAAGGGTGATGATTCCCATGTCCTACCATGACTACAAAAAATACTTAATGGCCCTCTTCCACATAATTTTAATGATTATTTTGATCTCCCTTTCCTTTCTCAATATCTGAGTCAACAAAGAGTAGCTAACAAAACTAATTGGGTCTATGCTAATCCACCAAAGAATACAAATTACCTTTTTATTAAAAATATTCTATCAGATAGGATGGTAATATGATCCTTAGTGTTCATCATCTTCAAGGATATGATTGGATTTTGAATAGAGGTCCAACTGCCAACATATTTGAGATATTTCTCCCAAGCTCTGGAAGATATTCTGTCATTAATTCTTTGCTAATTTTTAAAAATGACATCGGATAAGATTTTGGAAACACCCCAAATTGGGTTGTTTTTAAGAATGTGTTTGTTGTTATTGCTAGGTGGAAATCTTAAATAGAACCAAATTTACCTCCATGTAAGGGTATTGAAAATTCCTTCTTTGACACATAGGATGGGTCACGTCCTTCTAGAAGCCCCACCAAAAGATGGTTGTTAGAAGCCGAGAAAATAAAGTGACCATGATCACTTTGGATCTCATAAATGTAGGAGAATATATATTTGATGTTGGAAATTTTGGGTACTTTGGGTACATTGCTTTTGCTCAAGTGTATAAGTTGTCATTGATGTCAATAAGCTCTTGAAGGAATTTGATTTTATGTCAAATAACTTGTTTTGATGAAGGTTACGGCATGACAGTTTCAAAGGTCTTTTGTAAACCCCAAGTTGGTAGGTTTAAAGATTACAGGTGGATGCATTAGTTTAATGCATTTGGGTCCAAGAGGAAGTATTTATTTAAATAATTAAAAACCTTGTTAAGGTTCCTTTTAATTATTTTTAAATAAATATTTGTTTGCATTGGGTTCTCCTAACCCATGGTGCAAATGTCTTAACTTTGATGGCGCTATGTTCTAAGTTTGTGGGCGCTAGCCAAGACCTCCGTCGACGTGTTAAAATCCTCTGCCGACGTGTTAAAATCCTCATCGACATCAAGATTTTATGGGAAATATGCATATAAATCTCCCATGATGAAGATCAAAGATGATCCCATCCGCATTTTTGAAAAGTGTTGTTCACTGTGAATTCACGATCTAATGTTCAATTTCTTCCTCGCTGTGATTTCATGATCCGCTGTTCGGATATCCGTCGTTCATTTTTGTATCCGTCGTAAGGTTTCATCGTCGTCGTTCGGTTCAAAAGATAGGGAGGCCTGTTGTTTATTTTATCTCTGGCACAGAAGGTACAAGGGAAATAGAGTGAGGTTTAAACCTCAACGGATGCCTTTGGCGCACCGATAGTGGCTAGGCTGTTAGCACGCTACCCGAACGAGAGGTTCCGCATTCGAATAATGCAAAAGGATTTTTTCTTCGTTGAAGTGGACGCAACGGGTGGTGTTAGATTTCATGTGCAATTTCTCCATAGCGTGATTTTTGGTGTTGGCCAAGGTATTTTCGAAATTAATTTTTGCTAGTGTATTTTGCGGATGGAGGAAGTTTATTAGAGAGAAAAATAGCTTAGGATTTATAAGGAGTTTGAAGCTTGATTTATTTTGATAAAATATTCTTTTGAAAGTATTGTTTGCATTATCTTATTGCATTCTTATGAGAGATAAATTTTATTGTTGATAAGACTATAAGGGAGAAATAAGGTGTATAAGGGATAAATATTTCTTGTAATGTTAAGAGTGCTTTTGGTTGATTATGGAAATGAAAGCATGATGTTTTAAGGTTAGAATTGCTTCTTGTGTGAAGTTGTGAAACCTTAAGTGGGCATCTTTGAGATTGACATTAGCTTTCATTAAATTGGTTATAATCAAGCTATTCTTTACTTGGTTAAAGTGTTGGTCTTACTTCTTTGTTGATGATTTGAAAAGTTGTTTTGTGCTATTGAGATTTAAGTTGGTGGATACTTTTTGTTCAAATAATGTTGGAGAGAAAAGGAGTTCTACTTGTTTCCTTTTCTGATGTTGATTGTGAAATGCTTCAAGGTTGTGTTTTGAGTTGAATGGTGTTGATTGAACCTTGTTTGATGAGCATTGTTGTTGAAGCCCTAATTGATGGTGAAAATAACATGAGTATCATTGTTATGTGATTCTTTGCATAGTTGGAAATTTTTGGGGTTTCATGTTCTTGAAAGAAAGCATTCTATCCTATCCATTTCAGATATTGAGTTGAGTTTTCAGATTTGAGATTGAGATTGAGCTGAGTTGATTTGAGTTGAGTTTTGAGATTGGAAGTTGAGTATAGAACATATTGAGTCTCTAACAATTCTCTTTATGCTTCTATGAGTTTGACAAATCACATTGGGTCTCTAACAATTCACTTTGTGATTTCCTACTAAGAAATTTTTTCTTGGTGAGCTTGCTAAGTTTTTGGATAGGTTCCGGTGGGGACTTGTGAGCAGTTTTGGACAGGTTTCAGTGGGGACTTGTGAGCAAATTTGGAAAGGTCCTAGCAGAGGACTTGTGAGCTGAGTTTGATAGTTCTATTAGAGAACTTGAGGACAGAGGTGCACTAGTTCTATGAGAAGAACCTGAGGACATATTTGGTAAGTCTTTGAGAAGGCTTGTATGCAGAGGATTGATTTGTTCAAGATTTGGATAGATATGACAGACAGAGGAAGAATTGTACTAGACCGACTGACTGTATTTGGTATAGATTGCTGAACTGCTATGGACATGATCATAGAAGGTAGAGGTCTCTTAGGCTAAGCATTGAGGATAGGAGGTCTTCGGTGGAAAGGAGTTCCACGTGCTGGCAAGAGGTAGAGGCAGTTGATCTTTTGAGGGATCATTTCCGGAAGCGAGAGGGAAGGTATATCCTTTGAGCAGAGGCTCATAAATTTTGATTGGGGGAAGGTATCTCCTTTGGTTCGAGGCTTATAAACATTGTAATTGGGAAGGATTCCCAAAGAACTTTGAGATAACTTTTAGAGAAAAGTTTTGTGGATGTAGGCCTACCATGTTGGGTGAACCACGTTAAAAATGGGTCTTCAATGTGTGATGCTTTCTGTCTTGATTAATGTTGTGTTGATGCCACTGCTATCTAAAGTTAAAATTATTAATTGGTTAAGTCTTATACTGTTCACCCCCCCATCTCAGTATAAGTCCATGTTCTTCATTTGAATTTTAAAAATGGTGGGGATGCTATGTCAATAAAAATAACTTTAGCATTTGGATATAGGGAGACCAAAAAAGCTAAAATAAAAAACGGGGTATGTTATCTCTAAAATCATACTAATATTTCAAGGGTCCTGTTGTGGCTGCTCCATAACGTACCCCAAGATTGGGGACCCACCTTTTTATTTTGGTATTTGGGTGTTTGCGTGTTGGTTTCGAGTGTCTAATGATCGATTTGTTTTGAATTTGCATTTGTCATTAGTTTTTATCGATATTTTATTGTCGCGACTTTTTCTTTCGATATTTTTGTCGATGACTTTTTCTTGTCGACGATATTTTATTATCGATGAATTTTTTTGTCGATGATATTTTATTGTCGATGACTTTTTCTTTTCGATGACTCTTTGTCGTAAATTTTACTGTTAGCATTTTGTTATGGTTGCATTTTATATTTTCTTCGTTTGAGTGTTTCAAGTAAGCTTTTGGGTACATATAAATGTTTAAAATAAAAAAATGAAGTTCAATCCCAGATGGACATGTATATGTATAAGAAGTATTTACTCAATATTAAAAAAAAATAAAAAAATAAAAAAATATTGTTAAAGAAATCCATATTCTTATGTATATAATAATATACATAAAAAAAAAGAAGGTTATCATAATAACAAAAAAAAAAGTTCGAAAGGTTATGGCTGGGAGGAATCGTTCAACCTTATACATCGGTCATAGAGGTTTTGCTAACCAAATAAAAATAAAAAGAAAAATAAAAGTAAAAGCAAGTAATAAATTATCCAGCTATTATTGGAGTTTAATGCCCATGATAGATGTGTATAAGAAGTATTACTTTAAATAAATAAATAAATAAATAAATGAATTGATTATTTTGGCTTACTAAAATGATAGGTTAGTTTGTGTCTAATAAAAGGGTTTTGTCGTCTTAATTATTTTTGCAGAGACCTCGATCAAGCGTGGTGAACGCGGCAACGTGGCAATGGCAGAGTATACAACGGTGGAGTTGGTATCGAAGTACAACAATGAATGGGGAGAGCCCTTCCATTGGCTCATCTCTATTTAAAATGACAATGAATGGTGGTTGAAAAAGCAACGAGGTGTCCTTAGATTTCTCCACAGTGTGGGGTGTTTCAATTAACATGACATTCGAGGAAGGACTTGGAGGCCACAGCGACAAAACGGACCCCACTACGGATGCAGTGCCAGATGTGGAAAGAAATCATCATGCAAAGAGGATTACCACATCACCGTGGTTTTCAAATGGGACGACGTCGAGATTGATGCGACGAAGCCTATGATAAGGGTGTGGAAATCGGGTAGTCAGGAGGAAATAACGTCAAAGAGGTAGTCGTAGATAGAGTCAAATGCAACAGATGAGGATAAAATTGGAATAGCACAAGCAAGGTTCTCATGAATGGGATGGCATCACAGTAGTGGTTTCAGGTGTGGTTGACAGCAGCAACCACCTACTCGAGATTCCAAGATGCAAGATGGCACGACGTAGACATGATATGATAGGACCAGAATGCATCCTGGTTTCAACAAACTATCTCATGTGGTTCCCAACGATCTATTGGTTTCATAATAATCTTCTTGGACATAGAGAGAGATAGCAACATCGACACTGATAAGTATTCAGTGCAGTCTGAGTTTTAGGGTGATCTGGCAGTGTCAAGCTAGATAGGAGTATGCGTAGACAATAACAATGTGGTGGATATGACAACGCGGCCTAGTCTAGCCTGCATAAAGGCGACATGTAGTTCTCGTGCGTAGTGGACCTATCGTGGAAGGGAGACCACATGGGAGGGAAGCTTCACTAAATTATGCTCTTGGAGTATGTAACCGATGCCCAGACAAATGTGGAGAAGAATTTTTGATGTCCTACAAGCCCAAATATAGCATACAGTTGCTGAATTTGAACGCGGGATAAGACGTTACCATGTCAATGCACAGTAGAATGAGTTTCATTCCGTATGCTTGAATGCTAATGAGGGGTAAAAATTTATTTTGTATCGCATATATTTCCATATGGTGAATGTAGGAATTCAAAGTTTAAATAAATTAGATTTACATAAGGGTAATGTAAATGGTATACTTTATTGTTACAAATAATAGGGCATGGTCGGTTACAAAGCGATTCAAAGGTATTCATGAGGTATGGTTAAAGGAAGAAAGAGACGCTTCAGTATCAAACAAAAATATGAAACAAAATAAATGAAATGATGCGAATACTTGGAAGGGGAAAACAAAGATTTTTCTAAAACAAAGAGAAACGAAAGGACGAAAGTGAAAATTATAAATGTGCATTTCAATGATGGGGAGGAGGTTGGAAACTGCTGCAATTAAAGTTATAGATTTGAAGGCAAGAGGGCTATTCTAGGCTTGTTTGGGGCTGTTTTTCTTCCATGGACTGGTTTGGGAAAACCATAAATTCTGCTATTGTAAAATGACACATTTTTAATGCAGGAGTTTTCAGAAATTTGCATCTTGTGGGCAAGAAAGAAGGAGATTCTCTTTGCATGCTATGGATTTAATGTCTATTTTTTTTCCCTTTTCTAGATCTTGATTTTGTAGATGGAGTTAGTGCAAGTTTGCTTGGTTGCTTCATGTGAATGCTTGAACTTGAAATCTATTTTAAACCCTAGGAACTAGCACTTAGTCTATGGGGATTGTGCTTGTTTTGCAAGTCCAATAGGTGAGGTTGCATGCATGGAAACCTCGCATCTTCGGTTTTGTCGAAATAGGATAGCATCATAATGAATGCATTTTATTTTCAGTTTTTTGCATTTTCTTTCAACTTTTTCTGGATTTTATTTTCCAGAAATTTTAATTTATTTTAATTTTCAGGCATTAAAATAAACATTTAAAAAATGTCAAAATCCAAAAATAATTTCACCATTGCGTAGGTTATACTTCATACTTCCAATACGCACTTTAAAATTTCATTTTTGGAGTTGTTTAGTATTTTTAAAAATTCACCAAAGTTGCTATTTTATTACAGATTTAAAAAAAAACCGAAAATAGAAAATTTCCATTTTTGGGCCGAATTTCATTTTTTCAGTTTTGTTTTGCACTCATGAGCCTATGATGACATTCCCTTCATGAAAATTCCAATTTCATTGAAGGAATTATGTTTTATGGCATTTCACAAATTTCCATTTTTGGAGCCTAAAATTGCCCTCTCTTCATAAAAATTCTGATTTTACAAAAGAGGGGTAATTTGAGCATCACATTGAAGGTCATTGATTCAAAGCACTTAATTGTTCATCTTTATGAAAATTTGATTTCATTTAAGAGGGATAAGTTGAGGTGACATTTAAAGCCCTTACTTTAAGACCATAAATTATTGTTTCTTTGTGAAAACCAATTTCACCAAAGAGGGATAGTTTATCAATCACATTGAAGGCTATCTTCATCCTCATAATAAGAAGCCATATTTGGACTTAATAAAGAAGATAAAATCTACCTTAAAACTCTCAAGATAAAAGGAATTAAGGCACTACATCATGGTCATATGAGGGCCAACTCACATTTGCTTTAGTTTGGTTCAATGAATAATCACTAAAGTTTCATTGTAAAATAAACCAACATCGCCCCTTGTTTACAGTTACTTGCAATCACTAAGGTGTTCCAAAAATTTAAATTGAATATCTTTATTTGAGATTACTAATACACATGCAAATGCTAATATAGTGGAGACCTTGGAGAAGTTGTTTGTTTGACTTCTTTGCAAGAGGGGATTTGGAACCCAAATCCTAAGGGAGAGTGTACTTTCACAATTGGGTGAAAATACTACTCAACAAAATTGGCACTAGAAGGAGGGCTTGAATTGGTTTATTTTAGTGTGATTTAAATGCTATAGAGATTTAAATTTTGAATATTTCATGCCCTATTTATTATTATCTTTAGCCCTCTTTTAACAATACAACATTGTAGTGTTAAAAGGAGGACATGAATCGCTATGCATTGTTCTAATGCTTTTGATTGTTCATATAGAAATAATTTGTTTTGATTTGATTTTGAAATTTTTTGGTCTTGACTAACGAGGTTGTCTCCATGCAATTACTTTCATTTGATTTTAATGGATACATCTCTTAGTTGATGCTAACATGATTATTCATACGTTACATGTTTGATATTTGCTAGTCATTTCATGCTTATTTGTAAGGAATTATTCAATCTAAAATGTATTTGTTGTCGGTATTATGCTCTTCACTTGCATGTAATGCGATCTTGTGAATCAGAAAGCCTACAACACTAGGAGTATGCTCTTCACTTGTGCATATGCGATCTGGTGAATCATAAACTAATTTACATTTTTAGAATACTGCTTTGTCATGGTTCCTTATTTTATTCATGACTAACAAATTGGCTTTGAAGTTATTCTTTGAATTTCATTAATGGCTACAATTGCAGGATTTTCTTTGTGTCGCAGGTTTTCTTTGAGGTATTGAGTGTTTTGTCAGGTTTTGTAGGGTAGTTTCATTTACAAGATGGACCCACCGCATCGCATCACAACTAGGTCCAAAACAACCAAGGAAACCATATTCCAAAGCGTCTCACCCACTCATAGGAACCCAAGGAATAAAACCAAGCAAATTGTGATCCCACCGGATACCCTTGTAACAAAAGATCCTTCTATTTTAGGTGCATCTAGCGGACTTGCACTGGTGGTGTCAATTTCCACTAGTGTACCAATTATTAGTACCATTTCCACGGTTCTTGTAGGGTTATCATCATTGATTTTGAATCAAATGGCCCAACCTCCACCAGCTCCTTGGTACAAAGTCCATAACATTCCTTTGAATATTGTAGGGGATATTCATGAGATCCCTAAGAATATAGAGAGATTTTTGCCCAAATACAAACCGAATGGCCCAAGGACTACAGAAGAAAATATTCAGGCCTATAGGGATGTTTTGATAATATTGCAAGTTCAACATGAATATGTGGCTTGTAGACTCTTCCCCATGAGCCTAGACCAAGTGGCCTACGAATGGTATATTTGCTTCCCTACTGGTTCCATTACGTCATGGACGCAAATGGAGAATGCTTTTTTCAACCAATTCAGGTCACCATTAGATCCCACAATCATCTATAATCAGTTCATTACATGCAAAAGAGGACAGGGTGAGCCAATACAAACTTTTAATTAGAGATTTTAGAAGTGCTATAATAGAGCAATTCGACATTTTGCCATTGATCCCACAGTAGCTTTGCAAATATATTTTGGGGCATTGGATCCTATGATGGCAATGTTTGCAAGGCAAAATCCTCAAGTTACCATGCTTGCTCTAGCCTACAATGAAGCTATGACCATTGAACAACAAATGACACCATAGGGTTATGGGTTTCCCCAGATGCCTATGGTAGGACAATATGGTCCATATGGTCAAGCTCCTATGATAAATCATATCATGGCACCACAAATTCTAGGCATGAATGCTTTGCCTTATCAACAACCATATTCATCAACACCCACTTACACACCCATTTCAATTCAACCAATCACATCCATTCCCCTCATTCCTTCATTTTTGCAAAATAGTCAACAGACTATGCAAGGAGCTAGTCCGGTTAATTCTTAGTCTATATTTCCTTTCCCCAATCCAATTCCAATTCAAAGTGTGAATCCCTACACAAATCAAGTTGCTCAAAATTCAACTCAAATGTTAAGTCAAGATCTCACCAATTATGCAAACCCTAATGGAACTAGCAATAACATAGCTCAACCAAAAGAGATTTATTCAGAGGTTGAAGAGCTCAAAAATATGGTCCACAAATTGAGTAATTATTTGGTTCAAAAATAGAAGTATGAATCCCATGCCCCTCACCCAAATCAAAATTTCAACAATAGAAGGAGATAGTGGAATACAAAGCCAAACAATGGGGGTGTGCCTTCCCCTATAGCTAATCAGATAGATACTTTTGCAGGACCAAGTCACTCTAGTTCCATTCTTAATATTTCTGATTTTGCATGGGAAAAGGGGTGTAGATTGCATAATACAAAGGAGCATAATGAAAGGAATTGTCTTAAAATCGGTAGGTATACCCATTGTATCCAAGCTCAAGTGGATGATTTGGAACTTGTGCCAAATGAGGGTCCACCCCAAAATCAATAAGGGGATGACAACATTTTGGTGGTGGAAACTCTATATCATCAAGAAAGTGAGAATGAGGAAGAATAAGAGGATGAAATATTGGAATAGGAAGTGCAAGATTTTAGAGAATTTTAAAAGGGGAACCATGGATACCATTTGAGGAGTAAGTTCAAAACCCCTAAAACATCCTCAACTCCACCAAACAACTCTATCCTTCCTCCTAATACTAATGCTAATAATAATCCCCCTCCTCCATCTGGAAGAGAAACATCTAAGGCCATGCAAAAAACATTGAAGTTTGAGAAGTCAACTTATGACATAGTGGAGGATTTAAGGAAATCCAAGTCTAGCCTTTCATTTTTAGAGGCGGCTAGGTTGCTTGGCCAAAAGGAAGCATTGATAAAGTCTTTGGACTCGCTTAGTCAAATACAGGAAGGAAAGGAAGTTGAATCTCACATGGTTTTACGAAAGGAAATACGAGATGTCCCTACTTTTTTATTGACTATGAGGATTGCTGGCAAAAATTTGCAAAATTGTTTGGTGGACATAGGTGCCACAAGTAACCTCATGCCTTCATAAATTTGTCAAATGCTAGGCCTAGAGCCCATTTATTCTAAATGCAAGGTTTTGCAATTGGATTGATCTGAGGTAAATGTGGTAGGGACTATCTACAATGTTAAGATCCAACTCAATTTTGAACCTAGGGTCCAACAGGTGGTTGATATTTTGGTTGTCAATATCCCAAGTCGATATGGAATGCTACTTGCTAGGGATTGGATGAAAAGTTTGAATGGTTATTTCTCCATTGATTGCTCACACATGTGGCTACCCTGGAAGGGAATTGCTAATCAAATTAGAGTGGAAAATGATCCAAGGCTTAAGGAAATCATCACATAATTCAACAAGCCAAATGAAGTTCAATTTTTTGAACCGTAGTTAGGAGTCTATGCTTTTGATGTTGAAAGAGCTACCGAAGAACCTCAAAAAGAAACATTTTATTGTAGCTCTTTTGAAGAAGATAATCTCGTGTGGTTACTCAAGTTTGATAGATCTAATTCAAAACAAGGGGCAGGAGATGGAGTTGAACTCACTTGTCCAGGAAGTAAACCATTGTTTGCTGCCTATAGATTGCAATTTCCTTGCACTAACAAATTAGCAGAATATGAAGCTCTTATCTTTGGACTACGATTGGCTTTGAGCAAGAAGGTTAAGTGTTTGAAAGTATTGAGAGATTCGGAGTTGGTGGTCAAACAAGTTAAAGGACAATATACCTATCACGACAAGAGATTGAGCCTTTATAGAACTAGGGTGAGGGACCTCATTGAGGAATTTGATGCTTTTAATATATCCCTTATTTCTAGGAAAGGAAATCATATAGCCGATTCTCTTGCAGTCACTACAGGCATGCTAAATCTAGTTGACATAAAAAAATGCAAGAAGTTTTCCATTGAGTTAGTCCCTTGCCCATCGATACCTGATAATGTCAAAAACTTCCAAGTTTTTGAGAATGATAGGCACATTTTCAAATTTGTCACCAATTCAGGTATTTTTTAGGACCAAGTGATTGATGAAGATAAAATGTGGCAAGAAGAAATAGAAGAAGAAAGCGAAGATGCATTTCAATCCAACAAGATACCTAAGAACATTGTTTCATTGGAGAAGATGTTTGATATGGGATATAAAGCTAGAAAAGGAAAAAGGGTTCCACTTCCTAAAGATGCTTGTGACCTGATCAATATAGGAAGTGTAGATAATCCACGTGAAGTATACATTGCAAAGGCATGTACACCTTATGAGAGGGAAAATATAACACGTGCATTAAAGTATTACATGGATTGCATTGCTTGGGATTACAATGAGTTGAAAACGTATGATCAAAACATTATTATGCACACCATCCCTTTAAAACCGGATTCCAAACCCTTCAAACAAAGACAAAGACCTATTAACCCATTACTTGAGCCCTTGATAGAGAAAGAGGTCAAGCGATTGTTGGATGCAAAGATAATATTTCCCATTAGGCACTCAACTTGGGTCGCTAATCTTGTTTCGGTGAGAAAGAAGAATGGAGAGATAAGGCTATGCATAGATTTTAGAAATCTCAACAAAGCCTCACAAAAGGATAATTACCCACTACCATCAATTGATGAAATCTTGCAAATGGTGAATGGGTCTAAAATGATGTCTTTTCTCGATGGGTATTTTGGATACAATCATATTCTTATTCATCCCAATGATAGGATGAAGACGGCCTTCACAACCAAATGGGGAACATTTTCCTATAGAAGAATGCCTTTCAAATTATTAAATGCAGGTGCAACATTTCAACATGCCATGGATTATGCGTTTAAAGGGCTCATAGGTAAATGTATCATTGTGTATGTGGATGGCATTCCTATGTTTTCAAAGGAAAGAGAAGACCATGTGAAATATTTGAGGAAAGTTCTCCAAAGGTGTAGAGAGCACAAAATTTATTTAAATCCCAAAAAATGCATCTTTGGAGTGACAGAAGGAAGATTGCTTGGCCATATCATTTCAAAAGAAGGTATCTCCATTGATCCAAAAAGGATAGAAGCTATTCAAAACTTGCCTCTCCCAGGTAGCAAAAAGGAATTGAGATCTTTCTTTGGGAAAATCAAATTTGTGAGGAAGTTTATTTCTGGCTTCGTTGAGAATGAAATGCTTAAAAATGATATGCTTAAAAATGATGTGAATGTTAGATGGAATGAAGAAAGTGGGGTTGCCTTTCAAAGCATCAAGGATGCTATTTATAGAGCCCCTATCCTTATAAGTCCAGATTATTCTAAGCATTTCTTTATTTATGCTTTTGCATCTGAACACTCTTTTGCGAGTGTCTTAACTCAGAAACATGAAGATAACACATAAAATCCCATATATTTTCTAAGTGCTCCTTTGAAGGATGCTCAATTGAGGTATTCCATTCTCAATAAGCAAATGTATGCACTTTTCAAAAAAATAAAAAAATTCAGACATTACATTGTGCATAGTAGGGTCTTTGCCATTGTGCTTGACCCTGCTGTCAAAACCATGTTTATGCAAAATGAGCTAGGTGAGAGAAGAGGTAAATGGATTTCTACCATTCAAGAATTTGATCTTGAAATTCAACCCATGAAGCTAGTTCATGGACAAGGACTTGTGAAAACAATTGCTGAGAACAATCCCCAAATCACGTGCCAATATTTAAATGTAGAGCACATTTCCAAAGACGATTGGTATGTTGATATTGTGTATTTTTTGCTAAATGATAAGGGTCCATCACATCTTAATTCTACTCAAAGAAGATCCTTGAGACTTAAATCTGTCAATTATTTTATTAGGTCTGGTGCTCTTTACAAGAAAAATCATGAGCGAATTTACCTACGATGTTTAAGTCAAGAAGAAGCTACCAATGTTTTGAAAGAGTTTCATGGTAAATACAAAACTGGCCATGGTTCGGAAAATTCAACAGCACATCAAATCTTAAGAGCGGGATATTATTGACCCCACATTTTTAAAGATGCACATGCACACGTGTGATCTTGCCAATATTTGTCAAGTGGCTGCCAATAGAGAAAGGAATGCAACTATGCCATTGCAACCTATAGTTGATATGAGACCATTTGCACAATGGGGATTAGACTTCATTGGGGTTATTAACCCAAATTCTTTAGATTCACATAAATTCATACTCACATAAATTCATACTAGTAGAGACCTTGGAGAGGTTGTTTGTTTAACTTCTTTGCAAGAGGGGATTTGGAACCCAAATCCTAAGGGAGAGTGTACTTTCACAATTGGGTGAAAATGCCACTCAACATATTTGGCGCTAGAAGGAGGGCCTGAATTGGTTTATTTTAGTGTGATTTAAATGCTATAGAGATTTAAATTTTGAATATTTCATGCCCTATTGATTATTATCTTTAGCCCTCTTTTAACAATACAACATTGTAGTGTTAAAAGAAGGACATGAATCGCTATGCATTGTTCTAACACTTTTGATTGTTCATACAAGAACAATGTGTTTTGATTTAATTTTGAAAAATTTTGGTCTTGACTAAAGAGGTTGTCTCCATGCAATTACTTTCATTTGATTTTAATGGATACATATCTTGGTTGATTCTAACGTGATTATTCATACGTTACATGTTTAATATTTTCTAGTCATTTCAAGCTAATTTGTAAGGAATTATTTTTTCTAAAATGTATTTTTTGTCCGTATTATGCTCTTCACTTGCGTGTAATGCGATCTTGTGAATCAGAAAGCCTACAACACTAGGAGTATGCTCTTCACTTGCGCATATGTGATCTGGTGAATCAAAAACTAATTTACATTTTTAGAATACTACTTTGTCATGGTTCCTTCTTTTATTCATGACTAACAAATTGGATTTGAAGTTATTCTTTGAATTTCATTAATGGCTACAATTGTAGGATTTTCTTTGTGTCACAGTTTTTTTTCAGGTATTGAGTGTTTTGTCAGGTTTTGTAGGGTAGTTTCATTTACAAGCTCGACCCATCACATCGCATCACAACTAGGTCCAAAAAAACTAAGGAAACCATATTCCAAAGCCTCTCACCCACTCATAGGAACCCAAGGAATAAAACCAAGCAAATTGTGATCCCATCGGATACCCTTGTTACAAAATATCCTTCTGTTTTAGGTGCATATAGCGGACTTGCATCGGTGGTGTCAATTACCACTAGTGTACCAATTATCAGTACCATTTCCACGGTTCTTGTAAGGATATCATCATCGATTTTGAATCAATTGGCCCAACCTCCACCAGCTCCTTGGTACGAAGCCCATAACATTCCTTTGAATATTGCAGGGGATATTCATGATATTCCTAAGAATATAGAGATATTTTTTCCCAAATACAAACCAGATGGACCAAGGACCGCAGAAGAACATATTCAGGCCTATAGGGATTTTTTGATAAGATTGCAAGTTCAACATGAAGATGTGGCTTGTAGACTCTTCCCCATGAGCCTAGACCAAGTGGCCTACGAATGGTATATTTGGTTACCTACTGGTTCCATTACGTCATGGACGCAAATGGATAATGCTTTTGTCAACCAATTTAGGTCACCATTAGATCCCATGATCATCTATAATCAGTTCATTACATGCAAAAGAGGCCAGGGTGAGCCAATCCGAACTTTTAATCAGATATTTTAGAAGTTCTATAATAGAGCAATTCGACATTTTTCCATTGATCCCACAGTAGCTTTGCAAATATATTTTGGGCCATTGGATCCTATGACGACAATGTTTGCAAGACGAAATCCTCAAGTTACCATGCTTTCTCTAGCTTACAATGAAGCTATGACCATTGAACAACAAATGACACCACAGGGTTATGGGTTTCCCCAGATGCCTATGGTAGGACAATATGGTCCATATGGTCAAGCTCCTATGATGAGTCAGATCATGGCACCACAAATTCCAGGCATGAATGCTTTGCCTTATCAACAACCATATTCATCAACACCCACTTACACACCCATTCCAATTCAACCAATCACATCCATTCCACCCATTCCTTCATTTTTGCAAAATAGTCAACAGACCATGCAAGGAGCTTTTCCGATTAATTCTCAGGGTATAGTTACTTTCCCTAATACAATTCCAATTCAAAGTGTGAATCCCTATGCAAATCATGTTGCTCAAAATCCAACTCAAATGTTAAGTCAAGATCTCACCAATTATGCAAACCCTATTGGAACTACAAATAACATAGCTCAATCAAAAGAGATTTATTCAGAGGTTGAAGAGATCAAAAATATGGTCCACAAATTGAGTAATGATTTGGTTCAAAAATATAAGTATGAATCCCATGCCCCTCACCCAAATCAACATTTCAACAATAGAGGGAGACAGTGGAATACGAAGCCAAACAATGGGGGTGTGCCTTCCCCTATCGCTAAGCAGATAGATACTTCTGCAGGACCAAGTCACTCTAGTTCCATTCTTAATATTTCTGATTTTGCATGGGAAAAGGGGTGTAGATTGCATAATACAAAGGAGCATAATGAAAGGAATTGTCTCGAAATCGCTAGGTATACCCATTGTCTCCAAGATCAAGTGGATGATTTGGAACTTGTGCCAAATGAGGGTCCACCCCAACATCAACAAGGGGATGACAATATTTTGGTGGTGGAAACTCTATATCATCAAGAAAGTGAGAATGAGGAAGAAGAAAAGGATGAAATATTGGAACAAGAAGTGCAATATTTTAGAGAATTTAGAAAGGGGAACCATGGATACCATTTGAGGAGTAAGTTCAAAACCCCTAAAACATCCTCAACTCCACCAAACAACTCTATCCTTCCTCTTGATACTAAGGCTGATAATAATCCCCCTCCTCCATCTGGAAGAGAAACATCTAAGGCCATGCAAAAAACATTGAAGTCAACTTATGACATAGCAGAGGATTTAAGGAAATCCAAGTCTAGCCTTTCATTTTTAGATGCAGCTAGGTTTCCTGGCAAAAAGGAAGCATTGATAAAGGCTTTGGAATCGCCTAGTCAAATACAAAAAGGAAAGGAAGTTGAATCTCACATGGTTTTATGAAAGGAAAGACGAGATGTCCCTTCTTTTTTATTGACTATGAGGATTGCTGGAAAAAATTTGCACAATTGTTTGGTGGACACAGGTGCCACAAGTAACCTCATGCCTTCAGAAATTTGTCAAATGCTAGGCCTAGAGCCCGTTTATTCTAAATGCAAGGTTTTGCAATTGGATCTATCTAAGGTAAATGTGGTAGGGACTCTCTACGATGTTAAGATCCAACTCAATTTTGAACCTAGGGTCCAATAGGTGGTTGATATTTTGGTTGTCAATATCCCAAATCGATATGGAATGCTACTTGCTAGGGATTGGATGAAAAGTTTGAATGGTTATTTCTCCACTGATTGCTCACACATGTGGCTACCCTGGAAGGGAATTGCTAATAAAATTAGAGTGGAAAATGAGCCAAGGCTTAAGGAAATCATCACAGAATTCAACAAGCCAAATGAAGTTCAATTTTTTGAACCGTAGTTAGGAGTCTATGCTTTTGATGTTGAAAGAGCTATCGAAGAACCTCAAAAAGAAACATTTTCTTGTAGCTCTTTTGAAGAAGATAATATCGCATGGTTACTCAAGTTTTATGGATCTATGTCAAAATAAGGGGCAGGAGCTGGAGTTGAACTCACTTGTCCATGAAGTAAACCATTGTTTGTTGCCTATAGATTGCAATTTCCTTGCACTAACAATGTAGCAAAATATGAAGCTCTTATCTTTGGATTACAATTAGCTTTGAGCAAGAAGGTTAAGTGTTTGAAAGTATTGGGAGATTTAGAGTTGTTGGTCAAACAAGTTAAAGGACAATATACATGTCGTGACAAGAGATTGAACCTTTATAGAACTAGGGTGAGGGACCTCATTGAGGAATTTGATGCTTTTAATATATCCCTTATTTCTAGGAAAGGAAATCGTATAGCTGATTCTCTTGCAGTCGTTGCAGGCATGCTAAATCTAGTTGACATAAAATAATGCAAGAAGTTTTCCATTGAGTTATTCCCTGCCCATCGATACCTGATAATGTCAAAAAATTCCAACTTTTTGAGAATGATAGACACATTTTCAAATTTATCACCAATTCATGTATTTTTGAGGACCAAGTGATTGATGAAGATCAAAGGTGGCAAGAAGAAACAGAAGAAGAAAGCAAAGCTGCATTTCAATCCAACAAGATACCTAAGAACATTGTTTCATTGGAGAAGATGTTTGATATGGGATATAAATCTAGAAAAAGAAAAAGGGTTCCACTTCCTAAAGATGCTTGTGACCTGATCAATATAGGGAGTGTAGATAATCCGCATGAAGTATACATTGCAAATGCATGTACACCTTATGAGAGGGAAAATATAACATGTGCATTAAATTATTACATGGATTGCAGTGCTTGGGATTACAATGAGTTGAAAACATATGATCAGAATGTTATTATGTACACCATCCCTTTAAAATTGGATTCCAAACCCTTCAGACAAATATAATGACCTGTTAACCCATTACTTGAGCCCTTGATAGAGAAATAGGTCAAGCGATTATTGGATGCAAAGATAATATTTCCCGTTAGGCACTCAACTTGGGTCGCTAATCTTGTTCCATTGAGAAAGAAGAATGGAGAGATAAGGCTATGCATAGATTTTAGAAATCTCAACAAAGCCTCATAAAAGGATAATTACCCATTGCCATCAATTGATGAAATATTGCAAATGGTGAATGGGTCTGAAATGATGTCTTTTCTCAATGGGTATTATAGATACAATCAGATTCTTATTCATCCCAATGACAGGATGAAGATGGCCTTCATAACCAAATGGGGAACATTTGCTTATAGAAGAATGCCTTTCAGATTATTAAATGCAGGCACAACATTTCAACGTTCCATGGATTATGCGTTTGAAGGGATCATAGTTAAATGTATCATTGTGTATGTGGATGACATTCCTATTTTTTCAAAGGAAATAGAAGACCATGTGAAATATTTGAGGAAAGTACTCCAAAGGTGTAGAGAACATGAAATTTCTTTAAATTCCAAAAAATGCATCTTTGGAGTGACATAAGGAACATTGGTTGGCCATATCATTTCAAAAGAAGGTATCTCCATTGATCTGGAAAAGATAGAAGCTATTCAAAACTTGCCTCTCCCAAGTAGAAAAAAGGAATTGAGATCTTTCTTTGGGAAAATCAATTTTGTGAGGAAGTTTATTTCTGGTTTCGCTGAGATAGCTAAACCACTGAATGATATGCTTAAAAAGTATGTGAATGTTTGATAGAATGAATAAAGTAGGGTTGCATTTCAAAGCATCAAGGATGCTATTTCTAGATCCCCTGTCCTTATAAGTCCAGATTATTCTAAGCCTTTCTTTATTTATGCTTTTGCATCTGAACACTCTTTTGCGAGTGTCTTGACCCATAAAGGTGAAGATAATACAGAAAATCCCACAGCTTTTTAAAGTGCTACTTTGAAGGATTCTCAATTGAGGTATTCCATTCTCGATAAGCAAATGTATGCACTTTTCAAAATAGTAAAAAAATTCAGACATTACATTGTGCATAGTAGGGTCTTTGCCATTGTGCCTGGCCCTGCTGTCAAAACCATTTTTATGCAAAATGAGCTAGGTGAGAGAAGAGGTAAATGGATTTATACCATTCAATAATTTTATCTTGAAATTCAACTCGTGAAACTAGTTCGTGGACAAGGACTTGTGAAAAAAATTACTGAGAACAATCCCCAAATCGTGTGCCAATATTTAAATTTAGAGCACATTTCCAAAGATGATTGGTATGTTGATATTGTGTATTTTTTTCTAAATGGTAAGTGTCCATAACATCTTAATTCTACTCAAAGAAGAGCCTTGAGACTTAAATCTGCCAATTATCTTATTAGGTCTGGTGCTATTTATAGGAAAAATCACGATGGAATTTACCTACGATGCTTAAGTCAAGAAGAGGCTACCAATGTTTTGCAAGAGTTTCATGGTAAATACAGAACTTGCCATGGTTTGGAAAATTCAACAGCACATCAAATCTTAAGTGTGGGATATTATTGGCCCCACATTTTGAAAGATGCACATGCACATGTACGATCTTGCCATATTTGTCAAGTGGTTACCAATAGATAAAGGAATGCAGCTATGCCATTGCAACCTGTAGTTGAGATGAGACCATTTGCACAATGGGGATTAGACTTCATTGGAGTTATTAACCCAAATTCTTTAGATTCCCATAAATTCATACTCATAGCTACATATTATTGCACTAGGTGGGCAGAAGCAATTCCTACGAAGCATTCCACTACAGATTTGGTAATAAAGTTCCTCGAATATCACATCATAACAAGGTTTGGAATGCCTGATTCTATTTTAAGTGATAATGGTAAGGATTTTGTTTCCACTCAATTTACAAATTGGACATATGATAATAAGGTGACTTTAAAGTTTTCATCTAAATATTACCCTCAAGGCAATGGTTTGGAAGAATCTTCAAATAAAAATTTGTTAACCATCATTAAGAAGTTATTGGAAAAGAATTCTCAATATTGGCACAACCAATTAAAATTTGCTCTTTTGGCAGATAGGACTAGAGAAAAAGAATCAATAGGGAATACACCTTATCATCTAGTTGTTGAGCAAGGTGCAGCAAAAGTGTTGTTGTCATTGTTGTCAACACAGTCAGACAAATCAGTTGATGAAGTGGATTGGAGTGCAGAGGATACTCAGAGTATGTTCAGTGAAGTTATACACTTATGAGGGTGTCTTTGATGATTGGGTGAAGCTGTTACAGGTTGCTGCATATTTTCCAAGAAGACCGAAGTGGCCCATATGCAAAAGATCAAAGAAAAATACAAGTAAGAAAAGTGTCGCGATATCGCGACATGTTGAGGAGAGAGAAAAATTGTCGCGATATCGCGACATGTTGAGGAGAGAGAAAAATTGTCGCGATATCGCGACATGTTGAGGAGAGAGAAAAATTGTCGCGATATCGCGACATGTTGAGAGAGAGAGAAAAGCGTCGCGATATCGCGACATGTTGAGGAGAGAGAAAAGCGTCGCGATATCGCGACATGTTGAGGAGAGAGAAAAAGCGTCGCGATATCGCGACATGTTGAGGAGAGAGAAAAAGCGTCGCGATATCGCGACATGTTGAGGAGAGAGAAAAAGCGTCGCGATATCGCGACATGTTGAGGAGAGAGAAAAAGCGTCGCGATATCGCGACATGTTGAGGAGAGAGAAAAAGCGTCGCGATATCGCGACATGTTGAGGAGAGAGAAAAAGCGTCGCGATATCGCGACATGTTGAGGAGAGAGAAAAAGCGTCGCGATATCGCGACATGTTTGAAAAGAAAGAGAAAGCAAGCAAAACTATCACGATTTCGTGACATGTTCGGAGAGAAAGCGCAAGCAAGCAAAACTATCGTGATTTCGTGACATGTTTGGGGAGAAGGCGCAAGCAAGAAAACTGTTGCAATTTCGTGACATGTTCGAAGAGAAAAAGGCAAGTAGAAAAAGTGTCGCGATTTCATGACATATTGCAAGGAAGATTGTACATACAAAAAAGTGTCACGATTTCGCAACATATTGCAAGGAAGGTTGTACAAACAAAAAAATGTCACGATTTCGCAACATATTGCAAGGAAGATTGTATGGACGAAAAAGTGTCGCGATTTCACGACATATTGCAAGGAAGGTTGTACGGATGAAAAAGTGTCACGATTTTGTGACATATTGCAAGGAAGGTTGTACGGACGAAAAAGTGTCACGATTTCGTGACATATTGCAAGGAAGGTTGTACGGATGAAAAAGTGTCATGATTTCATGACATATTGCAAGGAAGTTTGTACGGATGAAAAAGTGTCGTGATTTTGGGACATAATGCAAGAGAGAGAGTTTGAAAGAAAAAGGTGTCACGATTTCACGGCATGTTTCATTTTCATGGTCCAAAGCGAAGAGAAAGAGGAGAGAGAAAAATATGTCATGATTTCGCGACATGTTTCATTTTCGCGGTCCAAAGCGAAGAGAAAGAGGGGAGAGAAAAAGGTGTCATGATTTCATGACATGTTTCATTTTCACGGTCCAAAGAGAAGAGAAAGAGGGGAGAGAAAAAGGTGTCACGATTTCATGACATGTTTCATTTTCACGGTCCAAAGCGAAGAGAAAGAGGAGAGAGAAAAAGGTGTCGCAATTTCGTGACATGTTTCATTTTCGTGGTCCAAAGCGAAGAGAAAGAGGAGAGAGAAAAAGGTGTCGCAATTTCGTGACATGTTGCATTTTCGCGGCCAGAAGAGGAGAAAATGAAAGGAGAAAAAGTGTCGCGATATCATGACATGTATTTTCGGAGGCCAAAGCAAAGAGAAAGTGCAAGGAGAAAAAGTGTAGCGATATCGCTACATGTTGTATTATCACGGGCCGAAGCAAAGAAAAAGCGCAAGGAACAAAAGTGTAGTGATATCACTACATGTTGTATTATCATGGGCCAAAGCAGAGAAAAAGTGCAAGGAGCAAAAGTGTAGCGATATCGCTACATGTTGTATTTTCGTGACCCGAAGGCAAGAGAAAGAGTACGGAGGCAAAAGTGTCACGATATCGCGACATGTCGCATTTTTACGACTTAAGAAGGAGAGAGAAAGTAAGAAGGCAAAAGTGTCACAATATTGCGATATGTTGTGTTTTCACAGGTTGAATCCAAGGAGAGTAGCAAGGAGGCGAAAGTGTCATGATATCACGACATGTCATGTTTTTGCAGGTAAAAGGCGAGAAGAGTACAAAGAGACAAAAGTGTCATGATTTTGCGACAAGTCGCAACAGCACGATTACGGACAGTTAACTAAAGTTAGTGCGATAGTTACAGGGGCAGTTACAGATAGAAATCATGCAAGCTAAAATAAGCGCAGTGCATTAAATATAGAACGATAGTTACAGGGCCTGTAAAGCAGTGTAACCATCGATTGGCAGTTATACTAAAAGTCTCACATAAGAAATAGAGCTATTAATAGAATGCATGTACAAATTACTGTGTGATAAAGGAGTTACTTTCAGAAGTTTCTATTAATAGGGTGCATGCAGGATTATGGAAGTCACAGAAGAATAGGTATTTCAAGATGAAAATATTTTTATAAAAGGGCAGTTGCATGGAGAATTAGTTTGTCGCTGAATGTGTAAAAGTGCTATAGAAATAGTGTTAAAGTGCTGCTAAGATAGAGTGTGAGTGCGCTGCTGAAGAGAGTGAAAGTGCTGCAAAAAGGAGGGTAGGAAGAGTGCCATAAGAGAGCGTTAAGCAGAGCTGTGAGAGCCGTAAGAGTGTAGTAAAGAAGCACAACAAAGGGGTCAGTAAGAGGGCAGTAAAAGTGCAGTAAGCAGAGCCGTAAGAGTGTGTGCTATTTTGGTGAATAACAAGAGAGGTTGGGTTAGCTATAGACCAGTCAGGGTCTTGTATAAGAGAAGGCATCTTTATGTCAAAATTATAGTTTTAAAATTGAAGTCCAAGTTGGTGCTTGGAATTAGGGTTGGTGCTCCTTTCTATTGGTGCAAATAAATCAGGGGTTGGTGCTCCTTTCTGTTGGTGCAGATAAATCAGGGGTTGGTGCTCCTTTCTATTGGTGCAGATAAATCAGGGGTTGGTGCTCCTTCTAGTTGGTACTGGTAAATCAGGGGTTGGTGCTCCTTCCGGTTGGTGCTGGTAAATCAGGGGGTTGGTGCTCCTTCTAGTTGGTGTTTGGTAAATTGATTGTAAAGTTGTTTCTTTGCAAAGGTTTGGATTTGGATGGGAGTCCAAACAGTCTATTTTTGAGGAGTAGCCAAAACTAGTGAACCTCGGTACATCTTGTGTTGTGTGATGCTCTCTTGTTATATTTGCTTTATGTGGTTTTAAGATTTCATTGTTTTTTCTTTAAAGAGTTGAAGTTTTAAATTTTTAAAGAGCCACTCTGATTCACCGCCCCCTCTCAGTTTCATTGTGAGACTAACACTAGTTTATGGGCAAGATCCAATTTTTCCTACAAATTTGAAGCTTCAAACACTTCGTTTCACACAAGAATACCTTGGAACTGATAATCACATTGAGGCTAGATTAAGTCATCTAATACACCTTGATGAAAAAAGAGAAGAAGCCATGCTCCACATGAGCAAACATCAAGATGTGGTCAAAATATGGTTTGATAAAAGAGCCAAAATTAAGTCTTTTAGGATCTCTGACTTGGTTTTATTATGGGATAAAAAACATGAATAGAAAAGGGATCACAAAAAGTTTGATTGTCTTTGGTTAGGCCTTATCAAATTTCTAAAATCCTAGGGGAAAATACTTTCAGACTAATAACTTTGGATGGGAAATATTTGATGTCACCGGATAATGGGCAAGTTCTAAAGCATTATTTTAGCCCTTGAGTCATGTGAGATTTGTACCATAATGTACATTTGTATATAATTTTGGTTTTGATGTTGGTTTTGCATTTCAGTTTTGGTTTTAAGTTGTGTGTTGGTCCTTTGGACATTTTCGGTTTGTCTTGAAAAAAAAAAAAAAAAAACGAGATGTCAACTTATATCCTTATGAATGTTTACTAATACTAAGAGAATATGAAACATCGAAATTGTATTGCAGAAAAATCCACGAGTATCGCAAACATAGTAAAGAATATTGTTTGGAACTTATGATGCATGAAGTTGTCAATTTTACAAATTATGGCAAAGTAGGTGGTATACTCCATCCACATTTCAAAAAGAGCAATGCATTCATCCATATCTCATGTTACATTCCACATTGCATATACATTTCATCTTAGTTGCATCTACATTTCAAATACAATCATTGAAAATGTGTCAAATCCTCTTAGGGTTATTGCATAACATATATTAAAGGGATCCTAAGGTTGGGAACTGATGCCCGAACTATCTTGAACCAAACACGTTCTACACATATTAAAGAGGATCTTGAGAAAAATGGTCAAAACCATACTTGGAAGAAAAGGTGAGGCGAAATGAATATTTCGTGTTTGTCCTATCATGCAACATAATCCTTAAAACAATGGTTTTTACCACTCCCATAGTGCTTAAAGCCCAAATCAGAGTAGTAAGGATAGGGTTAAATCCCCATCGAACTTAGGTTGAGGATCCAACTCCCCAAAGCTCTGATTTGATCTTCATGGAGTAGTAAGGATAGGGTCTAATTCTCATCTCACTTAGGTTGAGAATCTGATTACCCAAAGCTTCTATTTTACCTCCATCACGATTTAAGAAATTAAAAGTGCGATCTACACTCAAGAACTTGAAATTCCAAAGCAAATATTTTTCATTCTATTTTCATTTCATCATTAATATTAGATTGGAAGTATCGTATTACTTGTCCCTTGCAAGGATGGGTAGTCATCCCCAAGGTTCAAGAAATCAAAAGTAAAGTCAAATCCTAGATTATGGGGTTGATCTCCACTGGGGCTATAGACGCCTGACTGGCAGTGGAGTATGCTCATGCGTGGCAACATGTATTTTCTAAAATAAAGACCACTGACTGCTCAAATAGACAGGCTAGCCTGACAGTTTCATCCATAATAGGTTAAATCATTTTGTTCAAGATGAGGTAATGAACTCCATATCAGAGTAGTAAGGATAAGGTTAAATTCCCATCTTGCTTAGGTTGGGAATCCTATTCCCCAAAGCTCTGATTTCACTTACACTTGCACATGGGTTCAAGATGGTAGTGACACATAACCAACATTGGGATCTAATAAATTAATTTAGTATACACATATTTGGTCCTAAGAGGGTTTGACAAATTTAACATGTTTGTTCATGGTACTAGAAATTTTGAGCCTTTGCAAAGTAGGTTGTTATATCTCTAGCATCTTCACCATATATTAAATCTTGCAGGAATCATCCATAACTTCTCATATGCATGAATCATAAGTGAAACAGATGATGGAATGTTGATCAATTTCAAACGATAAGGAATGAATCACACCACACACATTGAGATGACGCTGAATAATTCTAATGCTTCATGTATTTCTCTAGTATCATTCTTTGGATATTTGTTGATGCTTGTGTTTGAGTTTTCAAGGTTTTCAGGTTGGGTTCTCACCGAAATGCTCAGGAGCATTTCCCAGCAGAGTCTCCATTTGTTGTGGTTGCTCCACAATGTACCCCAAGATTGGGGACCCACCTTTTTATTTTTGGTATTTGGGTGTTTGCGTGTTGGTTTCGAGTGTCTAATGATCGGTTTGTTTTGAATTTGCATTTGTCATTAGTTTTTGTCAGTAATATTTTGTTGTCGATGATATTTTATTGTCGATGACTTTTTCTTGTCGACGATATTTTATTGTCGATGAATTTTTCTTGTCGATGATATTTTATTGTCGACGACTTTTTGTTGTCGATGATATTTTATTGTCAATGACTTTTTCTTATCGACAACTCTTTGTCGTCAGTTTTACTGTTAGCATTTTGTTATGGTTGCATTTTATGTTTTCCTCGTTTGAGTGTTTCAAGTAAGCTTTTTGGTACATATAAATGTTTAAAATAAAAAAATGAAGTTCAATCCCAGACAGACATGTATATGTATAAGAAGTATTTACTCAATATTAAAAAAAATAAAAAAATAAAAAAATATTGTTAAAGAAATCCATATTCTTATGTATATAATAATATACATAAAAAAGAAGAAGGTTATAACGATAAAAAAAAAAGTTCAAAAGGTTATGGCTGGGAGGAAATCGTTCAACCTTATACATAGGTCATAGAGGTTTCTAATGATAACCAAATAAAAATAAAAGTAAAAGCAAGTAATAAATTATCCAGCTATTATTGGAGTTTAATGCCCATGATAGATGTGTATAAGAAGTATTACTTTAAAAAAATAAATAAATGAATTGATTATTTTGGCTTACTAAAATGATAGGTTAGTTTGTGTCTAATAAAAGGGTTTTGTCGTCTTAATTATTTTTGCAGAGACCTCAATCAAGCGTGGTGAATGCGGCAACATGGCAATGGTATTGTATACAGTGGTGGAGTTGGTATCAAAGTACAACAATGAATGGGGAGATCCCTTCCATTGGCTCGTATCTATTTAAAATGACAATGAACGGTGATTGACGAAGCAACAAGGTGTCCTTAGATTTCTCCACAGTGTAAGGTGTTTCAATTAACACGACATTTGAGGAAGGACTTGGAGGCCACAACGATGAAACGGACCCCACTATGGATGCATTTCTTGATTTGGAAAGAAATCATCATGTAAATAGGATTACCACATCAGTTTTTCAAATGGGACGACGTCGAGATTGATGCGACGAAGCCTACGATAAGGGTGTGGAAATCGGGTAGTCAGGAGGAAATAACGTCGAAGAGGTAGTCACAGACAGAGTCTAACGTAGCAGACGAGGATAAAATTGGAATAGCACAGACAAGGTTCTCGTGAATGGGATGGCATCACAATAGTGGTTTTGGGTGTGGTTGACAGCAACAACCACCTACTCGAGATTCCAAGATGCAAGAGGGCATGATGTAGACGTGAGATGACAGGACCAGAATGCATCTTGGTTTCAACAAACTATCTCATGTGGTTCCCAACGATCTATTGGTTTCATAATAATCTTCTTGGACATAGAGAGAGAACGACGTCGACACCGATAAGTATTCAGTGCAGTCTAAGTTTTAGGGTGATAGAGCAGTGTCAAGCTGGATAGGAGTATGAGTAGACAATAACAATGTGGTGGATATGACAACGTGACCTAGTCTAGCCTGCATAAAGGCAACATGTAGTTCTTGTTCATAATGGACCTATCATGGACGGGAGACCACATGGGAGGGAAGCTTCACTAAATGATGCTCTTGGAGTACGTAACCGATGCCCAGACAAATGTGGAGAAGAATTTTTTATGTCCTACAAGCCTAAATATACCATACGGTTGCTGAAGTTGAACGCGGGGATAAGACGTTACCAAGTCAATGCACAGTAGAATGAGTTTCATTCCGTATGCTTGAATGCTAATGAGGGGTAAAAATTTATTTTTTATCGCATATATTTCCATATGGTGAATGTAGGAATTCAAAGTTTAAATAAAGTAGATTTACATAAGGGTAATGTAAATGGTATACATTATTGTTACAAATAATAGGGCCATGTCGGTTACAAAGCGATACAAAGGTATTCATGATGTTTGGTTTAAGGGAAAAAGAAACGCTTCAGTATCAAACGAAAATATGAAACAAAACAAATGAAGTGATGCGAATACTTGGAAGGGGAAAACAAAGAGTTTTCCAAAACAAAGAGAAACGAAAGGACGAAAGTGAAAATTATAAATGTGCATTTCAACGATGGGGAGGAGGTTGGAAACTGCTGCAAGCAAAGTTGCATATTTGAAGGCAAGAGGGCTATTCTGGACTTGTTTGGGGCTGTTTTTCTTCCATTGACTGGTTTGGGAAAACCAAAAATTTTGCTATTGTAAAATGACACATTTTTAATGCAGGAGTTTTTAGAAATTTGCATCTTGTGGGCAAGAAAGAAGGAGATTCTCTTTGCATGCTATGGATTTAATGTCTATTTTTTTTCCTCTCTTTCAGATTTCGAGTTTGTAGATGGAGTTAATGCAAGTTTGCTTGGTTGCTTCATGTGAATGCTTGAACCTCAAATTTATTTTAAACCCTAGGAACCAACACTTAGTCTATGGGGATTGTGCTTGTTTTGCAAGTCCAATAGGTTAGGTTGCATGCATGGAAACCTCACATCTTCGGTTTTGTCGAAATAGGATAGCATCATATTGAATGCATTTTATTTTCAGTTTTCTGCATTTTCTTTCAACTTTTGCTGCATTTTTATTTTCCAAAAATTTTCATTTATTTTAATTTTCAGACATTAAAATAAACATTTAAAAAAATTCAAAATCCAAAAATAATTTCACAATTGCGTAGGTTATACTTCAGAATTCTAATACGCACTTTGAAATTTCATTTTCGGATTTTTTTAGTATTTTTAAAAATTCATCGAAGTTGTTGTTTTACTGCAGATTTTAAAAAAATCCGAAAATAGAAAATTTCCATTGTAAGGTCAAATTTTATTTTTTCAGTTTTGTTTTACACTGATGAGCCTATGATGACATTCCCTTCATGAAAATTCCAATTTCATTGAAGGTTTTATGTTTTATGGCATTTTACAAATTTCCATTTTTGGAGCCTAAAATTGCCCTCTCTTCATAAAAATTCTGATTTTACGAAAGAGGGGTAATTTGAGCATCACATTGAAGGTCATTGATTCAAAGCACTTAATTGTTCATATTTATGAAAATTTGATTTCATTTAAGAGGGATAAGTTAAAGTGACATTTAAAGCCCTTTATTCAAGGCCATAAATTATTGCCTCTTTGTGAAGATCTATTTCACCAAAGAGGGATGGTTTATCGATCACATTGAAAGTTATATTCATCTTCATGATAAGAAGCCATATTTGGACTTAATAAAGAAGATAAAATCTACCTTAAAATTCTCAAGATGAATTAAGGCACTACATCATGGTCATATGAGGGCCAACTCACATTTGCTTTATTTTGGTTCAATAAACAATCACTAAAGTTTCATGGTAAAATAAACCAACATGGACCCTTGTTTATAGTTACTTGCAATCACTAAGGTGTTCCAAGCATTTAAATTGAATATCTTTATTTGAGATTACTAATATACATATGCAAATGCTAATATAGCGGAGACCTTGGAGAAGTTGTTTGTTTAACTTCTTTGCAAGAGGGGATTTGGAACCCAAATCCTAAGGGAGAGTGTACTTTCACAATTGGGTGAAAATACCACTCAACAGGTCCCAAGGGATATTATCTCTAGGGAATGATTGGATGCAATATTTTTTAGCAATGGATGATTGGGATCAGAACTATTAATTTGTTAAGGAGAATAATTATGTGTACCTTTGTTTCTAGGAGGTCTTCTTGGTGACTTAAAGCACCCTTCGTTTGAATTATCCGATCTTGTTAATCAACCATTTGGACCTTTGGTCCACTGTTTGCTCATACACTTGTCAAGCAATCTTGATTGCCAATTTCACCTTTGATTTATGCAAAAGTTTTTGTGAATTTGGCAAAAATTTGTTTGTTCTCCACTTCAACTATCACTCCAACTATGATGTGGATTTAATATCTCCCCTTGAGGCTTCCTGATTTACTTAGCTACTTTCAAATTTTGATATTTTAACACCAATTTGACCAATGACACAGTGCTTTGACACACCACTTTGAATATACTTGACATGATACTTTGACACTGAATTGATCGATTGATACAATGATTTGACACACTACACAAGACTCAAAACATGAAAATGTGATAGAGACGCGACAAGAAATATAGAAGACAACACAACAAGGATACCACTTGAAAGACGACCAAAGGACCAGACACGACAATATGGGACCCACAGAATGGATGACTAGATGACATGCTGAACTGATGGAAAGTTGGACTACAAATGTTGGACATGATGGAAATAACCAAACCTAAGGACATAGAATGGAGGTAGCTCGATTGAGGGACACAACGTGGGACAACAAGGACAAAGCTGGAGAAGACACAAAATATGAGAGAAATAGTAAGGGCCAAGCTGGAAAGGATACAATTAGCAGATGCACGAGGAGATTTTGGCTTGTGTGATCGTAGTCACACCTTATTGTATGCATAGGATATGTTTTAAAAACCACTCTTTCCCCCACATAATCGATGTGGGATAAATACCCAACATAAAAAATAAAAATAAAAATATTTTGTACCTTATCTTATATGGTTTAGGTGATTAATACCATGTTGTGATTGTTTGCTACATTTATGATGGTGCTAGACATAGTGTGCGCTCTTTCAACTATTCTTCAGTGTGGGTTTAAGTAATTTTGGTGCTTGATCAACCCCTTAATATCCTTCGCTTGTTTATGTTTTTTGGTAACACGTGCTCGCTTCTGATGAGAACTGTAACCGTTTCATCCTAGAGTGATCGTGTGAATACGCCCACAAGACTAAGGTGTGAATTATGAATTTTAGCCACTTGTTGTGGTTGGAAACCAATATTTCCCACACATTTTGCTCGAATGAATTCATGCAATGTTTAATTGCTATGTCCATCAGTGGAAAAAATATTTCCGCTAGTCTTAGTGTGTTGTGTGTGGATATATTGCTGCCTCACAACATTAGGTTTACTGGTTTACATGATACTGTGATGCCCAAAACTGGGTGGGCATTTGTAAGACCCCTGATAGCTACCTCGTAAGCTAGCACACGTCCTTCTATGGCTCCTACAAGACACTAGCTCCCTTTCTCACCAACATGCTTTAGATTGTATTATTCTTCTGCTACGGATTATGTTGGGTGGATGAGATGCTTTCCTTAATAGAACTGATTACCTCATGATACCACTTGCAAGGGTCCAAGTTACCCTTGTCTCCTTGCTCTCAGGAACACTCAATCATTCACAATTACACTCATAATAACCAATAGCATAAATGTAATCAAATGAACAAAGTATGCAATTATAATTCAATAATAAATTAGTGCCTATTTAAGGAGGGTCGATCCCCACCACGAATGGGTAAATGATAATTTGAATACGTAAATGAAATATTGATGATAAGATAACTACACTTGGATAACTAAACTCTATAAATATGGATAAAAATAAATTAATACAATATAGCCGATGACTATCACATTTGTATTGTAACAAATATGACTGCTTCTATTTTGTAGAACTGACCATTGGACATTTGCGAACTAGCCAAAACTATACAAATTATTTGAAAACATACGACTTAATGCAGGGGGCATTATATTGATCGCAATACTATCAGATTGACTATATTTACATTGTGATATGTATCTATCTTAATTACTTCACTACATTTTATTGTTTTTCTTGTTTCTTTTTTACGTTTTAATTACATTACTTCATATTAGATATTTAGATCTTTCATTTTCATATGGTTTTCTAAATGAACAAAGGGGATTTTGTTGTAAATATTAAAGCATTGTATTTTCATTGATGTCATAGGTTGATATCAAATAGAGCTTAGCATGGTAGAAATATTTTTCTATGGTTGGATAATCATGCAAGGTAAGGTTCATCTCAAGGCAAGAAAATTGGAAAAAATGTAAGGTTATAATATTTTTTTTCTAAATATTATGCACGATGGACAAAGGTTTGTAAGATGAATAAAAGCAAAGGTTCATGAAGTTTGATGATAAAAATAGCATGGTACAAGGTTGATAAAAATACAAGTTCATGTGGGTTAATATTAAAAAGTTAAGGAGTATAATATTTAAATATTATAAAAAGGTTTTAAAAAGGGACAAGGATCAAGGCTTAAAAGAAAAGAAAAGTATTTAAAGGCATTGGAACATGGTCTGAAAGGATAAGAGGAGAAAGGAGTTTATTTTCATTAGACCAAGGCTTAAAAATAATAAACATTCTAATATTATAATGCCAAGTTTTAAAAGGAGGATGACACCAAAAATAAGTTTGAATTTTGGCACCAACAAAATCTAAGGTAAAGGAGGGCACACCATGCTATTTGAGCACCGACATAGACAAAGGCAAAGGAGGGCACATCATGATTATTGGAGCATCGTCGTCATCCAAGAAATGAAGGAAACACATATATATATATATATACCTAAAGTTAACCTTAGGAAATGATACCATGTGTTGTGCATCAAATCTATTCGAGGAGTGAGAGAACGAATGGTAGAAACAATAATGCAGATTTTGGGAGATATTCGAAAGAGCAATGAATGACGTCATTCCTACTAGCACATCATAGTTGGTTGTTGATTGTGTGTTAAGAACTGGGTAGAGATGTCTTGAGGTCGAGTTTCCTCGATGATGTTTTTGGGTAGAAGAACATTTCACTATTTCAAGGCAGAGTTGGTTAAAACACGCAGGCCACCCTTTTGAGTCACCCAATCATGCTAGCACGACTGGTCATTGAGCACTTTGGAGAGCATTGTCCTGCATGTTAGATGAGTTCAAATCACGATAGCATGAGAGGTATTTTTAATTATTCACAAAAATTAAAGGCATAAAGGCTGGATAAATTAATTTTTGTAAGGTGCGAAGGTGGTTAATTACAGTCTTTCTTTTTGAGTGAGTTAATGAGTATATTGTTGTGTATGCATAAGAGTAATAATGGTGTGAAATAATTAGCACATATGTTAATTATCTTAGATTGAGTCATAAGGTATATATAAAGGTTATTTTATTTGTGTAATATTTGCATGAAATAAAAGCAATATCTAAGTGTTTTGGTAATGGTTGAGAGTTGAAATATTGCTTTTTAGAAAGGAGAGAAATGGGTGTATTTGAGTTCATTATACTTTGTAATTTTTGCATATCATAAGAAAAGGATTTAAGGATTTTACAAGATGATTTTTGTGAAGATAAAAGAAAATAATAAAGTATTATTTTTAGCTTTACTATGCACATATTTTGAGGATATTTTTATGAGGATGACTTAATGAATGTTGTGCTAGCTAACCCTTGAATTGGCACAAGAAAGATAAGTTGTTTTTAATATGGGTTTTTAAGGGTACATCTTCATCAAGCATTTTGAGGTATGGTGTTTTAGCCCTTTATCTATGTGGTTGTGCTTTGAGAAAGTAATTTTAAGGTGGAGATAAAAGTATTTATTAGTATGGATGGTTGGAAATATTTGAGCTAGGGTTTGAGAACAAATTGTGCATCACTGACTAGTGAAATTGGAAACATTTGTGATAGGGTTTTTGAGAATAAATTATGCATTCTTGATGAAATATTTTTGGGTAGAATATATCTAGATTTCCTAGTTGAAGAAAGCATTTCTGAAAGAGATATAAGAATTATTTTGAACATCATTTATGTGCAATTTTAGGATTGGTTTAGCATGTTCTATAAGTTTTTTTAAGCATATGTTAGAGAAGACTTGTGAGAATACTTGAAACGGGTTTGAGGTAAATTTTATGAAGTCTTCTGAGAAGACGTGAAGTGGGATTGAGGTAAATTTGAGCAAGTATTATGATAATACTTGAAGTGGTTTGAGGTATATTTGAGCAAGTCTTGTGAGAAGACTTGAATTAGGTTTGAGATAGATTTGTGCATGTAACATGTGCATATTTGGGAGAGATTTGAAGATAAATTTGTGCATGTAACGTGTATAGATTTGGGATAGAGTTGAGACACATTTATGTATGTAATATGTGCATATTTAGGATAGATTTGAAGATAGATTTGTGCATGTAACGTGTACATATTTGGGACAAAGTTAAGACATATTTGTTCATGTAACGTGTACAAATTTGGGATAGATTTGAGACAGATTTGTGCATGTAATGTGTGTAGATTTGGGATAAAGTTGAAGACATATTTTTGCATGTAATGTGTATAGATTTGGGACAAAGTTAAGACATATTTGTGCATGTAACATGTACATATTTAGGATAAAGTTGATATATGTTTGTGCACGCAATGTGTGCAAATTTAGGATAGATTTGAGATAAAATTTTACATGTAACGTATACATATTTGGGATAACGTTGAGAAAATATTTATGAGCGGACCTAAGTAAACATTTTGATTAGGCTTGGAGCAAAATTAGCAAAGTTGTGTACCAGATTTAGAGGTGACCGAAGAAAATGGGATAGAGTTCCATAAACTAGATAAAAGGAGAGGAGTATCCTATGGATAAATTTCCATGAACCAGAGCAAAGAGGATAGAGTTCTCCTATGGATAGAGCTCCACGAACCTGATTAAAGGAGAGGAGTCTCTTGTGGATAGAGTTCTATGAACCTGAGCAAAGGGGATAGAGTTCTCCTGGGGATATATTTCCATGAACCAGAGCAAACAAGAGGATTCTCCTATGGATAGAGTTCCACAAACCATACTAGGAAGGGGATATAGTTCTCCTATGGATAGAGTGTTGAGCAAGGTGCAGCATGAGTATTGTCATTGTTGTCAACACAGTCAGTTAGATCTATTGATGCAGTGGACAGGAAGTTCAAAAGCCTTTCAGATGCAGAAAGACAGGAGTTCAAAGGTTGCTCAGAGTATGTACAATGATTTTCCAAGAAAACCGAAGTGGCCCATATGCAAAAGATCAAAGAAAAAGACAAGTAAGAAAAGTGTCGCGATATCACGACATATACAGCAGGCAAGAAAAACTGTCACGATTTCGTGACATGTTGGAAGAGAGAGAAACAATAGGATAAACTGTCATGATTTCATGACATGTTGGAAGAGAAAAAGGCAAGTGGAAAAACTGTCACGATTTCGTGACATGTTGAAAAGAGAAAAAGGCAAGTGGAAAAACTGTCATGATTTTGTGACATGTTGAAAAGAAAAAAGACAAGTGGAAAAACTATCACGATTTCGTGACATGTTGAAAGAAAAAGGCAAGTGGAAAAACTGTCACGATTTTGCGACATGTTGAAAGAGAAAAAGACAAGTGGAAAAACTGTCATGATTTCATGACATGTTGAAAAGAAAAAGACAAGTGGAAAAACTGTCACGATTTCGTGACATGTTGGAAAAAAGAAAGGCAAGTAGAAAAAGTGTCGCGATTTCATGACATGTTGGAAGAGAGAAAGGCAAGTAGCAAAAGTGTCACGATTTCATGACATATTGCAAGAAAGATTGTATGAAAGAAAAAGTGTCACGATTTTGTGACATATTGAAGAGAGAGAGAAAAGAAAAGTGTCACGATTTCATGACATATTGCAAGAGAGATGTACGGAAGAAAAGTGTCACGATTTCATGACATATTACAAGAGAAAGAGAAAAGAAAAAGTGTCATGATATCATGACATGTCGCGTTTTTGACCAAGGAAGAGAAAGAGAAAGGAAAAGTGTCACGATATCTGACATGTCGGGTTTTCACGATCCAAAGGCAAGAGAAAGAGCAAAGGAGAGAAAGTGTCACGATATCATGACATGTCGCATTTTCGCGACTAAAGGAGGAGAGAGAAAGTAAGAAGTGAAGTGTATCTATGGCAAAAGTAAAGAGGAAAGAGTACGAAGGGAAAGTGTCACGATATCGCGACATGTATATTTTATGGTACAAGCCAAGAAGAGAAGCAAGGAGGGAAAGTGTCACGATATCATGACATGTTGTATTTTCATGGTCCAAAGCAAGGAGAAAGAGAGAGAGAACAAAAGTGTCACGATATCGTGACATGTATTTTCGGGGACCAAAGCAAGGAGAAAGAGAGAGTAAGCAAAAGTGTCGCGATATCGCGACATGTTGCTTTTTCATGGTTGAGTTGAAGCCGACGAAGACCTATGACAGCCGACTAAGATTAGGGTTTGTAGCCGACTAAGATTAGGGTTTGCAATCGACTAAGATCAAGGTTTACAACCGACTAAGACTAGGGTTTTGATCATGAAAATGTTGTTATAAAAGGAAGGTTGTTTGAAGAATGAAGGATGTCGATGTGTGCGAAGTTCGGTCGTAGAGCGCAGAGTGCAAGTCGTGTCGAATCATGCTAAGTGTGAAATTCGCAAAGGAAGAAGAGTGCACAAAAGGGAGAAGATGATCGTTCGACTGTGATGCAGCAGATTGTGCGAAGTGATTTCGTAGAGAGAGCAGAGTGCGTAGAGATCGCAAAGGTGAAGCAGACTAGTCGGGGTCTTGTAAAAGTGAAGGTATCTTTTTGTTAATCTTCTAGATTCATAATTCAAGTCCAGGTTGCAGCTTGGCATCAGGGGTTGGTGCTCCTTCCAGTTGGTGCTGGTAAATCAGGGGTTGGTGCTCCTTCCAGTTGGTGCTAGTAAATCAGGGGTTGGTGCTCCTTTCTGTTGGTGCAGATAAACAAGGGGTTGGTGCTCCTTCCAGTGGGTGCTGGTAAATTGTTTGTAAAGTTGTTGCTTTGCATAGGCTAGATTTGGATGGTAGTCCAAGCAGTCATTTTTGAGGAGTAGCCACATTGGTGAACCTCATTAAATCTTGTGTTGTGTGATGTTCTCTTGTGATACTTGCTTTATATGTTTTAAGGTTTCATTGTTTTAGTTCTAAGAACTATGTATTTAAGTTTAAAGAGCTACACTGATTCACCCCCCCTCTCAGTGTCATTGTAAGACTAACAATTGGTATCAGAGCTAAGTTCTTGTACAAGCCTAATCGGCTAGGGTGATCTTGGAACTAACACAATGGCAGGTGGTGAAGGTTTCTCATCAAACAAAGCACCATTGTTTGATGGATCTAATTACGCATTCTAGAGAATCAGGATGCAGACATATCTCTGTGCTTTGGGATATGACATCCGGGATTCAGATAGTTAGTGGTTACACAATACCCAACACTCCTCCAAAAGAGGCTGATGAAAAGAAACTATTTGAGAGTAACTCAAAAGCAAAGAATGCTATCATGTGTGGATTAGCAGGACAGTGAACTAGTAAAGATCATGAGCTGTGATACTCCAAAAGAGATATGGGACAAACTGAGGAGTATTCATGAAGGAGATGATAAGATCAAGGAGGCCAAATTATAGACACATCGAGCTCAGTTCGAAGCATTGAAAATGAACGATGATGAAAACATTGAGGCATATATGCTGAGAGTCAATGGAATCATTAATGCGATCAGAGGGCTCGGCGAGGATATTGGAGACTCTATCGTCATGAAAAAGGTACTAAGATCTCTTCCTCAAAGGTTTGATTCCAAAGTCTCAGCGATAGAAGAAGCTAAAAATCTAAATTATTTTAGTATAGATGAGATGTATGGTTCTTTGACTGCATATGAGATGAGGATAGGAAGATCTAAACCCATAGATAGAGAAGCGGATTTTAAAGCCCTTAAAAATAAAAACACAAAACAAGAGTCCGAGGAAGAAGAGACATCAGATGAAATGGAAGCAAACTTTGTTAGAAAACTGAAAAAGGGAAAAGGAAAATACAGAGGGAAGCTACCATTTAAATGTTTCAACTATGGAGGCGTTGGGCATTTTGTGACTAAATGTCCACTTAAAGAGAAGAACAAAAATGATGAAGGATCGCACCAAGAAAGAAGTGACTGGAAGATGAAAACGAATTTCAAAAAAGGCAATTTCAAGAAGAAAAGTTTCATCTCCAAGAATGTCAGTTCATCAGAGAACAGCTCCGATGAAGAGTCTGAAGAAGAAAAAGATGAAGCTCTTTTCATGGCATTTGAAGAAATTAAATCAGAAAAGGAAGAAGGAGTGACCTCTAAAGTTTGTGGAGAAAACCTTGAAGCTGAAGTGGATCTAGAAGGTGAGTTGATCTCTGCACTTGAAGAGTGGAAGATAGAAAAGAAAAAGAATAAGAAACTTTCAAGAAAGCTTGAGGATGCAAATGAAATCATAACCAGCTTGAAAGTATAGATAGAAGAATCTAAGAAAATCTTCGAAGATCTCGAAGTGCAAATAACAATGAAAATAGATCATTGCAGCAAGCTAGAAGAAGAGATTGTTGGTTTAAGAATGCAGCTAGAAGAGATGAATAAGAAAATTAGTTGTTATCACAAACGTGAAGAAAGTTCTATGAAGCTGGATAAGATCATAAATGACCAAAGACCTGCAGGCATCAAATTTGGTCTGGGTTTCATCGAAGGAGAATCATCAAGTGGATCAAAGGCCAGAAATGCAGAATCCATAAAGAATGAAGATGAGAGACAAGTTGATCAAGGAAAAACATCTCATGCAAGAGAAAGCATTAATGCCAGGCACGAAAGGAGAATTGACAATGATGGATTCACCAATGTCACACAACAAAGAAGAAGAAGACCTATGGCTCCTACGACAACATGGCAAAGACCATCACCCAGGTTCAATTATCCCTTCTCTGGTTTCTGTTTTAAATGCAATGGCTATGGACATAAAATCTCAGACTGCAAATATAATGTAAGACCAAGGAATTTCACCAAGTAGAAATGTTTTTTCTCCTCTCGATGAATTATACAAGTAGAATGTTATAACTGTCATAATTTTGGGCACATTGCAAGAAACTGTAGAAATACATTTACATCAAATCAGTTTCAGGGAAGAAAATTTCAACCATACAGGATGAGACAAAATAGAAAGCTTCCCGAAAAACATGCTCAAACTACTGATAAGGGAAAGGCAAATCAAGAGCCCAAAACTACTATCAAAATAGTGTGGAAAGGAAAAGAGCGATTGAAGGAAGAAAAGGAATCCTTAATCGTACAAACTGCATTCAAAGCACAGAATAAATATGTACCATGGATACTTGATAGTGGATGCTCCAGTCATATGACAGGTGACAAACAAAAATTTGAGAAGTTACAGAAATATGAAGGAGGTTCAGTAAAATTTGGAAATAATGATGGAGCCAAGATAGTCGGCAAAGGCTCAGTTAAAATCAGTGATGGAAGGATTAAGTCAGAAGAAGTCCTGTTTGTGGATGGGTTGAAACATAACTTATTAAGTGTAAGTCAGATTTGTGATAAAGGTCATGAAGTAGTTTTTATGAAGCAGGGTTGTGAAGTCAGAAAAACAAACAGTGGAAAATTGATAGCAACAGGATCAAGGACATCTGGTAACCTGTACACGCTCTCAGAGACTTCAAAAGGAACCTGTTTTATTGGACAGGAAGAAGAAAATTGGTTGTGGCACAAGAGACTCGGTCATATCAGTTTTGATAATCTAGTAAAAATCACCTCAAAAAGGGCAGTGAGAGATATTCCAACCATCAACAAACCTGCAAACAACATTTGTGCTTCATGCCAAAAGGGGAAGCAAACTAGAGTCACATTCAAAACCAAAGAGTACTACACAAGCAAACCGTTGGAACTCATACACACTGATTTATGTGGTCCCATGAGAACTCAAAGCATAAATGGTGACAAATATTTTATGTTGTGTATTGATGACTATTCCAGAATGACATGGATATTTTTCTTGAAGCATAAATCAGAAGCTTTTGATATGTTCAAGATTTTCAAAAACCAGGTTGAGAATGAAACAGGGAAAAGGATCAAATGTTTAAGATCAGATAGAGGAGGAGAATTCATTTCAGAAGAGTTTGTAGAGTACTGTGAAAATTACGGTATTAGGAGACAGTTCTCAGTAGCCAGGACACCTCAGCAAAATGGAGTGGTAGAAAGAAAGAACAGGACAGTGCAAGAAATGGCACGGACTATGTTGGCTGAAAGTAGAGTAGTAGACAGATTTTGGAAAGAAGCAGTCCATACTACTGTGTATATCCAAAATAGGTACATGCTGAGAACACATGAAAGCAAAACTCCTTATGAATTATGGTTCGGTAAAAGGGCAACAACAAAATACCTCAGAGTTTTTGGCAGCAAGTGCTATATCAAAAGAACTGAAGATAATCTTGGTAAGTTTGAAGATAGAGCAGATGAAGGTATTTTTGTTGGTTATTCATCTAAAAGCAAAGCTTACAAATGCTACAACAAAAGGCTAAAGAAAATTGTGGACAGTGCTGATGTTAAATTTGATGAAGGTAAAGAACGAGTAATTAGCTATGAAATGAACTACCCAATCTATGAAGAGGTTATTGAAGGAGATGAGGAAAATGAAATGGAAAAGATACAAAAAATTGACTCAGATGATGTAAGTTGTGATTCAGAAGTGGAAGAGAATAAGAAATTCAAAACAGGCAGCTGGCAGAAAAATCATCCTAGAGATCAAATAATTGGAGACCCCAAAGTTGGTGTTCAAACAAGAAGAAGAGTAGTAAGTAACTACTCTCTATTATCCAGCATTGAGCCCAAAAATGTTGCTGAAGCAAGCAAAGATGAAAGTTGGATGAAGGCAATAAATGAAGAATTAGACCAGATCGAGAAAAACAAAACTTGGGAGTTAGTACCTAGACCTGCGAACAAAAATATAATCGGGACTAAATGGATCTTTCGAAACAAATTGAATGAAGACGGACAGGTAGTCAAAAATAAAGCAAGATTGGTATGCAAGGGGTATGCACAAGTTGAAGGCATTGACTTTGAGGAAACGTTTGCACCAGTAGCTAGACTAGAGGCAATCAGAATGTTTCTGGCTTTAGCAGTCTACAAGAATTTCAAAGTTTATCAAATGGATGTGAAATCAGCATTTTTGAATGGGAAACTTGAAGAAGAGGTTTATATTGAGCAACCGGATGGGTTCCAACTTGGTGATAATCCCAACTTTGTTTGTAAGTTGAAGAAAGCATTATATGGCTTAAAACAGGCACCCCGAGCATGGTATGCAAGGCTAGACAACTATCTCACCCAACAAAGGTTTAAGAAAGGTATGGTGGACAGTAATTTGTATGTCAAAATAGAAAATGGGCATCTTATTGTTCTTGTTGTATACGTAGATGATATCATATTTGGCAACAACAAAGATGAGTCATGTAGAGATTTAGCAAATAAGATGCAGAAAGAATTTGAAATGTCAATGATTGGTGAACTTTCGTATTTCCTCGGGTTGCAAGTTAATCAAAATAAGAAGGGCATATTTATTTCTCAAGTTAAATATGTGAAAGAGATGTTAAAAAAGTTCACAATGGAGGATTGTAAGCCAGTTAGCACACCCATGACGACAAGTTGCAAGTTGAGCAAGGATGACAAATCTCCAACTGTTGATCAAACCATGTACAGATCTATGATTGGAAGCTTACTATACCTGACAGCTACCAGACCAGATATTTTGTAGGCAGTATGCATGGTAGCATGATTTTAGGCCAATCCCAAGGAGACTCATGTGACAACAGTGAAAAGGATCCTTCGGTACCTCAAGGGTACTATGGAATATGGTTTATGGTATCCGAAAGGTAAAGACTTCACCCTTATTTCGTATTCAGATGCAGATTGGGTAGGCTGTGTAGATGACAGAAAGAGTACCAATGGAGGTGCATTCTATCTTGGAGATAGATTGGTCACGTGGCATAGTAAGAAACAAGAATCAGTTTCATTATCGACAACAGAGGCAGAATACATTGCAGCGACAACATGTTGTACGTAGGTATTGTGGATGAAACAAACTCTGAAAGATCTTGGTATTAGTTTCAGTGAGCCAATATCAGTTAAGTGTGATAACACCAGTGCCATTAACATCTCCAAGAATCTAGTTATGCATTCACGCACAAAGCACATCGCTATCAGGTATCATTTTTTGAAGGAGAAAGTTGCAGAAGGTGAGGTTAAGTTGGATTTTGTTCCAACTACAGAGCAAGTAGCAGACATCTTCACAAAACCATTGCCCAAAGAAGTTTTTGAGTACCTTCGCAACAAATTGGGAGTGGTCACACTTCCCAAAAATTGACTAGCTATAGGGATCACATTCTCAGGGGGAGCATTTCAGTATTTGATTATCTGTTTGCTCATGTTCATGATCTTTGCTAAATGCAATAGAGTGTGCCTGAGAATGTTGTGCATGGACTCAGGGGGAGTCTGCAGTAGCCCTTTGGTATTATTGTCAAAGGGGGAGAAGAGTTACAAGAAATTACACATGTGTTGCCAACAATTCCAAAGGGGGAGATTGTTGAGCAAGGTGCAGCAGGAGTATTGTCATTGTTGTCAACACAGTCAGTTAGATCTATTGATGCAGTGGATAGGAAGTTCAAAAGCCTTTCAGATGCAGAAAGATAGGAGTTCAAAGGTTGCTCAGAGTATGTACAGTGATTGTCCAAGAAAACCGAAGTGGCCCATATGCAAAAGATCAAAGAAAAAGACAAGTAAGAAAAGTGTCACGATATCGCGACATATACAACAGGCAAGAAAAACTATCACGATTTCATGACATGTTGGAAGAGAGAGAAAAAGAGGAAAACTGTCACGATTTCGCGACATGTTGGAAGAGAAAAAGGCAAGTGGAAAAACTATCACGATTTTGCGACATGTTGAAAAGAGAAAAAGACAAGTGGAAAAACTGTCACGATTTCATGACATGTTGAAAAGAAAAAAGACAAGTGGAAAAACTATCACGATTTCATGACATGTTGAAAGAAAAAGACAAGTGGAAAAACTGTCGCGATTTCATGACATGTTGAAAGAGAAAAAGACAAGTGGAAAAACTATCACGATTTCATGACATGTTGAAAGAAAAAAAGACAAGTGGAAAAACTGTCACGATTTCATGACATGTTGGAAAAAAGAAAGGCAAGTAGAAAAAGTGTCACGATTTCATGACATGTTGGAAGAGAAAAAGGCAAGTAGAAAAGTGTCACGATTTCAACATATTGAAGAAAGAGTACGAAGAAAAAGTGTCACGATTTCACGACATATTGGAAGAGAAAAGCAAGTAGAAAAGTGTCACGATTTCATGACATATTGCAAGAAAGATTGTAAGGAAGAAAAAGTGTCATGATTTCGTGACATATTGCAAGAGAGAGAGCCCGAAAGAAAAAGTGTCGTGATTTCACGACATATTGCAAGAGAGATAGTACAAAAGAAAAAGTGTCACGATTTCATGACATATTGCAAGAGAGAGAGTCTGAAAGAAAAAGTGTCACGATATCATGACATGTCAGGTTTTCATGACCCGAAGGCAAGAGAAAGAGCAAAGGAGAAAAAGTGTCGCGATATCGTGACATGTCGCATTTTCATGACCCAAAGGCAAGAGAAAGAGCAAAGGAGAAAAAGTGTCACGATATCACGACATGTCAGGTTTTCATGACCCGAAGGCAAGAGAAAGAGCAAAGGAGAGAAAGTGTCATGATATCGTGACATGTCGCATTTTCATGACTAAAGGAGGAGAGAGAAAGTAAGAAGGATAAGTGTCACGATATCCGAAAGAAAACGAAGGAAAGTGTCATGATATCACGACATGTATTTTTCACGGGTACAAGCCAAGAAGAGAAGCAAGGAGGTGGAAGTGTCGCGATATCGCGACATGTTGTATTTTTGCGGTCCAAAGCAAGGAGAAAGAGAGAGAGAACAAAAGTGTCGTGATATCGCGACATGTTGTATTTTCGGGGACCAAAGCAAGGAGAAAGAGAGAGTAAGCAAAAGTGTCACGATATCGCGACATGTTGCTTTTTCACGGTTGAGTTGAAGTCGACGAAGACCTATGACAGCCGACTAAGATTAGGGTTTGCAGCCGACTAAGTTTAGGGTTTGCAACCGACTAAGATCAAGGTTTACAACCGACTAAGACTAGGGTTTTGATCATGAAAATGTTGTTATAAAAGGAAGGTTGTTTGAAGAATGAAGTATGTCGATGTGTGTGAAGTTCGATCGCAGAGCATAGAGTGCTAAGTGCGAAATTCGCAAAGGAAGAAGAGTGCGCAAAAGGGAGAAGACGATCGTTCGACTGTGATGCAGCAGATTGTGCGAAGTGATTTCGTAGAGAGAGCAGAGTGCGTAGAGATCGCAAAGGTGAAGCAGACTAGTCGGGGTCTTGTAAAAGTGAAGGTATCTTTCTATTAATCTTCTAGATTCATAATTCAAGTCCAGGTTGCAGCTTGGCATCAGGGGTTGGTGCTCCTTCTAGTTGGTGCTGGTAAATCAGGGGTTGGTGCTCCTTCCAGTTGGTGCTGGTAAATCAGGGGTTGGTGCTCCTTTCTGTTGGTGCAGATAAACAAGGGGTTGGTGCTCCTTCCAGTGGGTGCTTGGTAAATTGATTGTAAAGTTGTTGCTTTGCAAAGGCTGGATTTGGATGGTAGTCCAAGCAAGTCATTTTTGAGGAGTAGCCACATTGGTGAACCTCGTTAAATCTTGTGTTGTGTGATGTTCTCTTGTGATACTTGCTTTATATGTTTTAAGGTTTCACTGTTTCAGTTCTAAGAACCGTGTATTTAAGTTTAAACGAGCTACACTGATTCACCCCCCCTCTCAGTGTCATTGTAAGACTAACATAGAGTTCCATAAACCAAAGCAATAGGGAACAAAGGTCTCTTATGTATATAGATCCATGAACTTCAGCATAGGGGATTGAGATCTCCTTTGGATAGAGGTCCATAAATATTGTAATAGGGAATTGATTCTCAAGAGATTTGTTTAGAAAATTTAGAAGAAATATTTTCTTCGTAGACGTAACCCACATTGTGTGAACCACATTAAATTTATCTCTCATATGTGTGATGATATGTGCATTGCTTTGTTACTATTATTGATATTGCAATTTATAACATTGGATAATATTGTTTGGAAAAAAAGTAAAATTTTATGTTATATTGTTCACCCCCCTTAGTATAAGCTTGTGTTCTTCAATTGGTATTAGAGGAGGATCCTTTAGAAAATGTCTGACAACTTGAAGGAATATATTACAGGAAAATAGATGGCATCTCAGAATGGATCTTCAACAATTAAGGCTCCATTATTTTATGGGAATAATTATGCTTTCTAGAGTATGAGGATGAATATTTATTTGATGGCATAAGGATATGAAACATGGTAATATTTTGAGGATGGGTTAACACCTACAACTACTCCAATCACAAATAAGGATGGTAAGCAATTACATGTGAATAATGTCATGGCTATGAATGGAATCTTAAGTGGATTATGTGAATCAAAATTTATGAAAGTTATGCAATGCAAATCAACAAAATAAATATGGGATAAATTGAAGTAAACATATGAAGGAGATAGCAAGGTCAAGTTGGAAAAACTTCAAACTCACAAGAGGAGGTTTGAAGAGTTGAAGATGATAGATGATGTCATGACCCTCCCTAGCTGACTTTAAAGCATAAGAAAATAATGTATTAACCAAAGATGTGGTGATACTTAGTTTGAACAATTGAACTAACCATGTGATGTTTAGTTTATTTATGAGGGTATGTTATTGCTAAAATATTGCCAAGTGTGCAGGATTAGGTACACTCGTAGGTGGAATAGGCAGAGTTACCCACCAGATATGAGGCTACTAAATATTAGGGGAAATGATGAATAAGGTACTTGAATGTAACATGGATAGATACCTTCATATAGGTATGCATTGACAAAAGGGATAATAATCAATATTTGATCACCTAGATTTTTAGTTGATAGCCTAGTAGCTATCATAAAATATTTGGCTAAGATGGGTGATTGAATTGATGGAAAGACTCCCTCTTTGGTTAATTGTATAAATGTGATTGCTTTCTACTGCATCATAACTTGAGTAGTTTGATGATTTAGCTCCTATATAAGAACCATTGCAAGATGATTATATATGCATAAGATTAATTGTCATATTAAAAAATGAAAATAAAGCACCCTCCTTGTAAATGAGAACAAATTAAGTTATATGCTGAATTTAGATGCATTTAAATTAATTAATGAAGTTTAGGAAAATAATGATTGGATCATTAGAGCTCATTTGTAAACTTCATTTGCAATTAATTAAGGAGTTTTAATTTTAATTAATTAAAAATAGATTTTTTAAATTTAATAGTGGTTATGATTCATTAGAGATTAATTAAAAGTGATTATTCTAATGATAAGAGAAAATTTATTAGAAACATTTTAATTAATAAAGAATAAATTGAAAGAGGATATTTCATTTAAATAAAAGAATAATAGATATATTATAATATATTATAAATATCTTATATTATAATACATTATAAATATCTTTACTATTTTAAAATAATATGTCGCGATCCCACATTCCTACATGGTGCAACCTAAGGAAAGGCCTACGATGCTTTAACTTGCCAAAGAAGGAACATATGGGAGGAATGCACAAGGGATAGGGGACAAACATTTATGGAAAGGATGTGGCACATGCTTTGAGAGGGCGACAGACAAACCACCAAAGGAGGGGGTACGTAAGGAAGAGGTAGAAAAAAAGGAGGGGAAGAAAAAAAATGTAAGGGAAGAATAAAGGAAGCGAGGGTGAAGGTAGAGGAAAGGAAGCACATCAGGAGCTGAAAGGGAGGCAAAAAACTTCATTAGACATCTATCTCAATGAAACCATATGTTGGGTTATTCTAAGCTAAGCTTTGGTTTTAATTAACTATGTATTTTAGCAAAGCCATTCTTGCCTTGGAAGCACTGTGCATTGTACCTTCATTTGGAACTACCTTGAGTAGGATAACTGTTGGCAATTTTGGGTACCTTGGGTACATTGCCCTCTTACTCTAAGTAGATGTTGTCATTGATGTCAAGAAGGTCTAGAAGCAATTTGGTTTGATGTCAAAGAATGTGTTTTGATGAAGGTTTCAGTATGGACGAGTGAGTTTCGTATGTAGCCCGATTGCAAAAGATCAAGAAAAAGATAAGTTAGAAAAAAGTATGCAGGCGGCTGGCAAAACTATCGCGATTTTGCGACATGTTTTAGGAGAGAGAAAGCGTTGGCAAAACTTTCACGATTTCGTGACATGCTGGAAGGTAGAGGCAAAGCTGGAAAAACTGTCATGATTTCGTGACATGTTTTAGGAGAGAGAAAGTTTGGGCAAATCTGTCGCAATTTTGCGACATGTTGGAAGGCAGAGGCAAAGCAGGAAAAACTATCGCGATTTCGTGACATGTCGCATTTTCGTGACTCGGACGGTGCAGGAAGGCAGAGAAAGAAAAGTGTCACGATTTCATGACATTCTGCAAAGGAGACTATACGGATGGAAAAATGTCGTGATTTCACGACATGGTGCAGAAGAAAGAGTCCGCAGTGTAAGCTGTCGTGATTTCACGACAAGATTGAAGAGAGAGAAAGTGATTCAGGAACTGTCATGATTTTGCGACATGATGCAAAGATCCAAGTGAGGTCTGTAGCGATTTTGCAACATGCTACAAAAGACTAAGTATGGATTGTCACGATTTTGTGGCATGCTAAAAAGCTCAAATTAAGAAGCGTCACGATTTCACGACATGCAGCAAATGGAAAGAGTCTGAAAGGAGCAGCGTCATGATTTCATGACAGGCAGTGAAGAAAGCGTACAGAAGCCAGAAGTGTCACGATTTCACGACAGGCAGTGAAGAAAGCGTACGAAAGACAGAAGTGTCGTGATTTCGTGACAGGCAGTGGAGAAAGCGTTCGAAAGCCAAAAGTGTCGTGATTTCACGACAGGTTGAGTTTGAAGCTTGCAGTTGTAGAAAGTGTCACGATTTTGCGATAGAGTTGCTGATGACATCAGCAAAAGGAGATGTGTCATGATTTCATGACAAAGTGAGAAGAAGTTGGAGATGGTGTCACGATTTCGTGACGAGAATGAAGATGACGTCAGCAAAAGGTAGGAGTGTCACGATTTCATGACAAAAGTGGAGAAGAAGGCCATGAAGACTAAAGTGTCATGATTTCATGAAAGGAGTAGAGATGACATCAACAAGAGGCAAAGGTGTAGCATGATTTCATGACATAAGCGGTAAGGAGGTCGACAAAGGTAGTAGTGTCACGATTTCACGATAGCAAGTGTAGAAGGCGTACGATAGACAAAGATGTCATGATATCGCGACATGTTGAAGTTTCATGCTAGAAAAGCTACAGAATAGTAGAGGCGGTTGAAGCCGATAGAGTTAACCTTGAGCCGACGAAGTGTGGGGTTCTGCAGTCGACATGGTTGAAGGTTAAACAACCGACTAAGATCAAGAATTTAATCATGATATTGCTAATATAAAAGGAGGGCTATTTTTGAGTTTGATGTGTCGAATGCGTGTATCGAATTTGCACAAGGCAAGTCTGTGGTGCACAAAGAGCAGTCATATCAAATCGATCGAAGTGTGTGTTCGTAGTGTGACTTTCGTAGAAGTAGAGTGTGAAGAAGTTCGATCAAGGAGAAGCAGACTGTGCGAAGAGGGTGCTATTGTGGTTGCACAGAAGTGCATAAGTTGTTGTGCGATCGAGTGTTGCAGTGGTTGCGAAGACTGTGCTGTAGTGAATGTGCAAAAGAGCAGAAGTTGTTGGTGTTGCGACATTTGCAGACAGAGCGACATTCAAGAAAATTGATTGCAGAGAGTTAAGTGCTGTTGTGTTTGCGCAGTCTGTGCAAAAGTTGGTTTCGATCAAATGCGGCTGTAGCAAAGCAGAGAGTACTATTGGACAACATTGAGCAAGCTGTTGTTGAAGCTTGTGGGAAGTGAAGGCAGGTTCTTCTAAGAACTTGCAAAGCAGATCTAAGGCAAGTCTAAGTGAAGACTTGGACAAAGATCAAGCAAGCTGTCTTGAAAGCTTGTGAACCATTTTCTTTAACCAGTTTTGAGGACCAAAATTGAGGACATAGATTGAGGCAGAAGAGGACATTTGTGCTAGACCGAAGGACTGCATTTAGTGCAATTCAAGGACCAGCTTTATGATGACAGAGTTGAGGATAGAGATCTCCAGCCAGAGCAGGGAAGACAGGTGTCTTCTGTGGATAGAGTTCCACTTGCTAAGGGCAGAGGAGGTAGAGGTCTTCTAGAGGATCACCAAGCAAAGTAGAATTAGGGGAAGGTGTCTCCTTTGAGCTAAGGCTCATAAATATTGTAATCAAGAAGGATTCCTAGAGGACTTTGATATAACTTTTAGAAGAAAAGTTTTATCCGTGGAGTAGCCCACCTTGGGTGAACCACGTAAATTGTTGTGTCACTTTGTGGATTATATTTTGTGCATTGTTTTTACTGCTGTTATTATTGCTATCTTTATTCTGCATGTTATTGATTTGAAAGCTGCTTTGAAAGAAAAAGTTAAAAGTAGTCTTATACTGTTCACCCCCCTCTCAGTATAAGCTTGTGTTCTACAATTGGTATCAGAGCTAGTGCCTTCGAAAAGTTTAACAGCTTGAAGGAAAAGCTTGCAAAGAACACAATGGACTACTCAAGTGGCAATGCAACACCTATTCTTGACGGATCAGATTTTGGCCTGTGGAGTGCAAGAATGAAAGTATATCTAATGGCACTTGGCAATGAGGTATGGGAAGTGATTGAAGATGGGTACACTATTCCTGAAAATGGTCCTTACACTAAAGAAGACAGGCTTCTACATCACAACAACTCAAAAGCCATGAATGCAATCCTGAAGGGTTTACAGAAGGCTGATCTTACCAAAGTGATTCACTACAAGACAACTAGTGAAATGTGGAAACAATTGCAGGTGGTTCATACAGGTGATGCAAATGTCCGAAAAGCCAAATTGAGACATTTTAAAGGTATGTTTGAACAACTCAAAATGAACGATGATGAAAATATTAGTGATTACATGCTTCGTATGGATGAGGTTGTTAACTCCATGAAAGACTTAGGTCTTGAACTTGCTGAAAATGATGTATGTGATAAAATTTTAAGATCTCTTCCAAATAGATTTAGTGAAAATATTTCTGCCATTGAGGAAGCTAAAGATCTAGATAAATTGAAGAAGGATGAGCTCCATAGTATACTTGCAGCATTTGAGCTAAGAACTCAAGTGAAAGTTGATGTTAAGAAAGAGGCAGCCTTCAAAGCTACCAAGAAATCTAAGGGCAAGCAGATTCAAGAGAGTGATGAGTCTTCTAGTGATGAAGAGGCTTATTACAGCAAGAAAGGCAAGTTTTCTAGGAAGCACAAAAACAAGAAAAATATAAGATGTTTCAACTGTGGAATGTTCGGTCATTATGCTACTGACTGTACTGTTTCCAAAAATGAAAGTGATGAAGATATACAGGATGTCAAGAGCAAGGATTCTGAAAAGCACAGGTATTACAAAAAGAGCAAAGATGAGTACAACAATCACCGAAAAAGCAAAGATGAGTACAAAAATCATGGAAAGAGGCATTCTCACAAGAATAAGAAGAGCTTCTACTTAGACAAAGCAAGTAAGTGTTCTAGCAGTGATAGTGAAAGTTCCTCTAGTGATGATGAAAATGAGATGTTGTTCATTTCAAAAAAAGGGGAGGAACCGAAACATAAATTCATTATCATGAAATGTTTTAGATGTGGAAATTTTGGGCACCTTGAGGATGATTGCAAAAATAATTATTTGGTTGCTAGTATGTATGAGGATGCTTCAGAAAACTACAAAGAAGATGCATGTATGGTTTTTGAAAAGGGTAGCACCTCTAGTGATAAGAAATCTGAAAAAGGCCTTGATAATTCAAAATGCAATCAAATAGAGGATCTTGAATGTGAACTTACTAATGCTCTTAGTGTTTTGAAAAAGGAAAGAAAGAAGAATGCTAGACTCAAGGATAAGTTAGATGAATGTTGCATGGAGAGAGATGAGCTTATAGAAAGTCTTGACATCTCTATGGCTAAGACACAAGAACTCAAGAATGAGTTAGATTCTAAAATTCTGGAGTATAGTGAGTTAGAACAGGAAATGGCTTCTTTGAAAGAAGAAACTAAAAAATACAAGGATAAACTGTACAGGTTTCAAGAAAGCTCCGAAAAGGTTAAATCTCTCATCAAAGGTCAAAGAAAACCAATAGATAAAATAGGTCTCGGTTTTGTTGAGCCGCACAAGGAACAGGTTGGAGAATCTAGCAAGATATTTAAAAAAAAAAGAGTTATGTTGAAGAAAGTACTTCAGATCATGAGTCCGTAAGTGATAAATGCGCAAAAATAGAAAACAGAATTCTGAATGCCAAGAAGAAGATTTCGGGACCCAAGAAGTCGAATAAAAGAAAATTTCATGGCACATGTTTTGCGTGTCACAGATTTGGTCACATGGCTGTACATTGCATGACTCAAGTGAAGAGAGTAAATAACAGTTTTAGGAGACGTAATTTCTTTCAAGGGTATTGCTACTCTTGTCAACAATTCGGGCACAAGGCAATTTTTTGCAAGGCAAATAACAAGAGCTGGGTTAGTCGAAACAGGCGGATTCAAAGAACAGCCATGCCTGAAAGAAATAATATTGTTACTTGCTATAAGTGCAACAATGAAGGTCACCTAGCTAGACAGTGTAGAGCTGATCTTCTGAGATACAGGAACAGAAATAGCAGTATGAACAAGTCCAAGGATCAAGGCATGGATAAGAATAGGAATGATAACAAAAATAGGAAAAGTGATATGAACAGGTCCAAGGATCAAGGTATGGATAAGAATAGAAAAGATAAAAGAAACAGGAACAATAGTATTAATAGGTCCGAGGATCAAAACAGTGACAGGAACATAAATACAAAAAAAAATTCAAGAGAAGGCCCGACAAGGAAATTGTAGACACTAATGATGATGAGTGTCTAATGGGAGTGTCACTCCCAACCCTATTTTAAATCACCTCATCAGGAGGTGGGGGAGGGACTAAGCTAAGAGGCTCATTCTTAGTCCCGAGCCCCAAAAGGTGACCCTTTGCCATTGATGACAAAGGGGGAGAGATATGAGTAAGGGGGAGATATGTGTGAAGAAGAGAGCTTCAAGTGAGGGGGAGCAAAAACTTCAAATGCAGATTCTCAGTTGTTGGATCAGTTGGTTCAGTTTTTGGCTCTTGAGATATGTTTTTAGTTAAGGGTTGCCATCAATGACAAAGGGGGAGATTGTTGGCAATTTTGGGTACCTTGAGTACATTGCCTTTGCTCAAGTATAGTTGTTGTCATTGATGTCAAAGGAGCTCTGGGGGGGTGGTGTCTTGATGTCAAAGAGTTATTGAAGCAATTTGATTTTTTGACCAAGCATGTGTTTTGATGAAGGTTTCGGATGGATCAGTGAGTTTCAGTATGGTAGCCCAGTTGCAAAAAGATCAAGAAAAAGACAAGTAAGAAGAAGTATGCGGGCGACTAGCAAAACTATCGTGATTTTGCGACATGTTTTAGGAGAGAGAAAGCACTGGCAAAACTGTCGTAATTTCGCGACATGCTGGAAGGCAGAGGAAAAGCTGGCAAAACTGTCATGATTTCGCGACATGTTTTAGGAGAGAGAAAGTTTGGGCAAATCTGTCACGATTTCGCGACATGCTGGAAGGCAGAGGCAAAGCAGGAAAAACTATCACGATTTCGTGACATGTCGCATTTTCGCGACTCGGACGGTGCAGGAAGGCAGAGAAAGAAAAGTGTCACGATTTCGCGACATTCTGCAAAGGAGACTGTATGGATAGAAAAATGTCATGATTTCATGACATGGTGCAGAAGAAAGAGTCCGCAGTGTAAGCTGTCATGATTTCACAACAAGATTGAAGAGAGAGAAAGTGATTCAGGAACTGTCATGATTTCGTGACATGATGCAAAGATCCAAGTGAGGTCTGTAGCGATTTCGCAACATGCTGCAAAAGACTAAGTATGGACTGTCACGATTTCGCGGCATGCTAAAAAGCTCAAATTAAGAAGCGTCATGATTTCACGACATGCAGCAAATGGAAAGAGTCTGAAAGGAGCAGCGTCGCAATTTCACGATAGGCAGTGAAGAAAGCGTACGAAAGCCAGAAGTGTCGCGATTTCACGATAGGCAGTGAAGAAAGCGTACGAAAGCCAGAAGTGTCACGATTTCATGATAGGCAGTGGAGAAAGCGTTTGAAAGCCAAAAGTGTCATGATTTCATGACAGGTTGAGTTTGAAGCTTGCAGTTGTAGAAAGTGTCATGATTTTGTGACAGGTTGAGATAGCAGCATGAAGTTGGAGATGGTGTCGCGATTTCACGACAGAGTGAAGATGACGTCAGCAAAAATCAAAAGTGTCACGATTTCATGACAGAAGCTGAGAGGAAGGGCATGAAGAAAAAAGGGTCATGATTTCACGATAGGAGTAAGATGACGTCAACAAGAGGCAAAGGTGTCACGATTTCACGACATAAGCAGAAAGGAGGTCGACAAAGGCGAAGGTGTCACGATTTCGTGACAACAAGCGTAGAAGGCGTATGACAGACAAAGATGTCACGATATCGTGACATGTTGAAGTTTCATGCTAGAAAAGCTACAGAACAGTAGAGGCGGTTGAAGGACAGAGTTAACCTTGAGCCGACGAGTGAAGTTTGGGCCGACATGGTTTAGGGTAGCGACATGGTTGAAGGTTAAACAACCGACTAAGATCAAGAATTTAATCATGAGATTGCTAATATAAAAGGAGGGTTGTTCAGAGAGTTTGGGCATCGAATGCATGTATCGAATTTGTGCAAGGCAAGTCTGTGGTGCGCAAAGAGCAGTCGTATCAAATCGATCGAAGTGTGCATTCGTAGTGTGACTTTCGTAGAAGCAGAGTGTGGGAAGAAGTTTGATCAAGGAGAAGCAGACTATGCGAAGAGGGTGTTGTTGTGGTTGCACAGAAGTGCATAAGTTGTTGTGCGATCGAGTGCTGCAGTGGTTGCGAAGACTATGCTGTAGTGAATGTGCAAAAGAGAAGAAGCTGTTGGTGTTGCGACATTTGCAAATAGAGCGACATTCAAGAAAATTGATTGCGGAGAGTTAAGTGTTGCTGTGTTTGTGCAGTCTATGCAGAAGTTGGTTTCGATCAAATGCGGCTCTAACAAAGCAGAGAGTACTGTTGGACAACATTGAGCAAGTTGTTGTTGAAGCTTGTGGGAAGTGAAGGCAGGTTCTTCTAAGAACTTGCAAAGCAGATCTAAGGCAAGTCTAAGTGAAGACTTGGACAAAGATCAAGCAAGTTGTCTTGAAAGCTTGTGAACCATTTTCTTTAACCAGTTTTGAGGACCAAAATTGAGGACATAGATTGAGGCAGAAGAGGACATTTGTGCTAGACCGAAGGACTGTGTTTAGTGCAATTCGAGGACCAGCTTTATGGTGACAGAGTTGAGGACAGAGATCTCCAGCCAGAGCAGGGAAGACAGGTGTCTTCTATGGATAGAGTTCCACTTGCTAAGGGCAGAGGAGGTAGAGGTCTTCTAGAGGATCACCAAGCAAAGCAGAATTAGGGGAAGGTGTCTCCTTTGAGCTGAGGCTCATAAATATTGTAATCGGGAAGGATTCCCAGAGGACTTTGATATAACTTTTAGAAGAAAAGTTTTATCCGTGGAGTAGCCCACCTTGGGTGAACCACGTAAATTGTTGTGTCACTTTGTGGATTATATTTTGTGCATTGTTTTTACTGTTGTTATTACTGCTATCTTTATTCTGCATGTTATTGATTTGAAAGCTGCTTTGAAAGAAAAAGTTAAAAGTAGTCTTATACTGTTCACCCCCCCTCTCAGTATAAGCTTGTGTTCTACAATAACTGTGTGTTTTAGTGAAGCCCTTCTTGTCATGGAAGAATTGTGTAATGTACCTTCATTTGGAACCACCTTGAGTGGGAGAAATATGTGTTTTAGCGAAGCGATTATTGCCTTGGAAGTTTTGTGCACTGTAACTTTGTTTAGAACCACATTGAGTGGGAGAACTGTGTGTTCTAGTGAAGCTATTCTTGCCTTGGAAGCGTTGTGTGCTATACCTTCATTTGGAACCACCTTGAGTGGGAGAACTGTGTGTTTTAGTGAAGCCATTATTGCTTGGAAGTGTTGTGCATTGTACCTTCATTTGGAACCACCTTGAGTGGGAGAACTGTGTGTTTTAGTGAAGCCATTCTTGCTTGGAAGCATTATGCACTATACCTTCATTTGGAACCACCTTGAGTGGGAGAACTATGTGTTTTAGTGAAGTAATTATTTCTTGGAAGTGTTGTGAATTGTACCTATGTTTGTAATCACCTTGAGTGGGAGAATTATGTGTTTTAGTGAAGCCATTCTTGCTTGGAAGTGTTATGCATTGTACCTGCATTGGGAACTTCAATACCAATGGGAGAGGTGTGTTGTTGGTAAGGCCACTCTATGCTGTGTTTGATTTAGAAACCCATGGCACAATGAGAGGGCATCATGTTTAACCAATGCTATAGAGAGTGATGTCAAATGCTTTGTTTGCCTTGGAACAATGTTCAACAAGTAAGTGTAGTGTTTGACAAAGGAAAACCCCTAGGTTTTAGGGAGTGCAGGTTGAGAAAACCAGTCAACATCAGTAGAACGTCCCTAGTTTTAGTGGACATTGGGTTCACCATGGATGTTTTGTGTGCCTTGCATTGCGTTAGCACTGATTGTAGATTTGCTACATAAAATACCCATAGTTTACGAAAGATTTTATATCATAGTTTTAAATAAAAAGAAGGGCCTTTAATTTATATATATGACATATATTAGGACCTTTGATGTATATGTGAAACATATATTAGGATTTAATTAAATGGACCTTTGATTTACCCGTGAAACATATATTAGGATTTAATTAAATGGACCTTTGATTTATATGTGATACATATATTAAGGTTTAATTAAATGGTCCTTTTATGTATATGTGAAACATATATTAGGATTTAATTAAATGGACCTTTGATCTATATGTGAAACATATATTAGGATTTAATTTAATGGACCTTTGAAGTATATGTGAAACATATATTAAAATTTAATTAAATGGACCTTTGATTTATATGTGAACCATATATTAGGATTTAATTAAATGGACCTTTGATTTATATGTGTACATATGTTAAGGTTTAATTAAATGGACCTTTGATGTATATGTGAGACATATATTAGGACTTTTGATTTATATGTGAAACATATATTAGGATTTAATTAAATGGACCTTTGATGTATATGTGAAACATATATTAGGATTTAATTAAACGGACCTTTGATTTATATGTGAAACATATATTAGGATTTAATTAAAAGGACCTTTGATTTATATGTGACACATATATTAATGTTTAATTAAATGGACCCTTGATGTACATGTGAGACATATATTAGGATCTTTTATTTATATATGAAACATATAGTATGTTTTAATTAAATGGACCTTTGATTTATAGGTGAAACATATAGTAGGTTTTAATTAAATGAACCTTTGATTTAGATGAGAAATATAATGGGTCTTATTTAAAGGAACCTTTGATTTATATGGGATATGTAAATTTTAGGTTTTGATTGAAAAGGAACCTTTGATCTTAAGGAAATATATGGAAGGTTTATTTAAAGAGAACCATTGGATTAATTTTTATTATCTTAGGAGTTTTTAAATAGAATGAAATTTGGATTTATTCTTTAAGCTGAAGTTATGGGGCTTTGTTTTAGGGAATGAAGTAATGATTGTTCTAAATGTAAAGGGTATGGGACTTTAATGCTTTAGGACATGAATGCAATGAAATTAATTTAGACTTAAATATAAGTGATAACATGTTTGGATGAATCTCCAAGGGGATTTGGTGGAGGTGAAAATAAAATTAAGGTTTCTTTTATGATGTCCATTATGCATTAGATGGTTAGAGACTTAATGTAATATTGTATAGTTGCAATTTGGCATAGTAGATGAAAATATACATTTAAAGGTATGCCTATCCTAAACCATGAGTATCCTTATCCTCTAATACCCTCAAATAACCAAAGAGAAGCAAGGAGAAGTAATGAATTGAATGGAAATAAAGAATAGGTATGGCATCTTACATTGATTTACTTATGTTCCATAGATTAGAATTATGGGGATATATCCCAAATATAGTTAATGTGATACATTTAAGTAGGAAAGGCTTATTATGCAAGTAATGTTGAGTTAATCGTTATTGGGTTATTGAAAGTAATTTTACTATATGTTTGTATTTGATTATGTCATGTATTAGATTCTATTTTAGAATTAATACTGCTTCATTTTCTCTATTATTGTTTGATTGTTTTATGATGTAGTAGCAAAGATGTATTATCATTGATTTCTTGATGATAGGGAATCTAGTGTAGAGTTCTAGGGTGAACTCAGAGATAACCTAAGGAAATTGAGACCCCATTAGGGTGAACATAGGAGGACCTAAGGGAATTGAGACCCCCTTAGGGAGATAGAGGACTAAGTAGGAAGAGTTTACATCTAAGTTAAGATAGCTCACCATGGAGATGATATGAATAGCTTATCTCATGGTACTTGTAGCATAACTACACATAAGGATTTATGTATGGTATGGATGTGCATGTACACCTTCTATGGACAGAGGGTGATAAGTCTAGCTCATCAAGAATTATGAAACATATGGACTTATCCGTAGTAACACATTATATGCCTACATAGATGGATTTGTGCTAGGATAATTTATGAGATGTAACTTCTAGGGAAACTTAGGAGAATGAAACTTTAGGTTTTTGCTAGTGGATTAGGGGTTCATGAAGGGTTCATATACCTATCTCCTTAGTGAAAAAAAACTTTTTTTATTTTTGTATGTTTCTATTTGTGTGTTTTTGGGTCATTAAATTTGGTATCAGAGCTCTAGGTATGAGGGCATCGAGCTTCTATGTGTGATAAAGGTAAATTATATATTTCCAATGAAGGATCGCTTATGGCATAGGTTAAAGCTAGGATGATCTAGGATACCCCAATTGCTAGAATCTAACGGGAATTAGCCCAAGGGAGCATGGAGTATCAGGATACCTTAGTATGGACTTTGGTATCGATGATGCATCCCAACACAGGGTATTTCCCTAGTTAGGTTGATGATGCATATAACAAGATAAATCTATATTATGGCTTGATTAGAGATACAAAATAAGATGAAACTATAATCTAATCCCCTTGCTTGGATGAAATCAGGTTAAGATGCCATCTAAGACTAGAAGAGGGAGGCCTACACCTAGATAAACTTGAAAAAGTGATGTTGGAGAATAAAACCAATATGAGAAACCAACCAACCCAAATAGGGAGGTAGAAGACCTCACCGTTATGGTCGTTGCTATGTAGGATCAGATAAGACAGTTGCTCAAAATAGCTACAAATTATAATTTACAAGTTTGAGGCTCGGAGGTTGGCCTAAATAGTGGACTAACTACATAACAAGTACAAGCTAAAGCCTTAGAAAAAAATTAAACAACTAGGGACATGAAAAACATCAATATCTCAATTTTTTATGGAGAAGGAGAGAGGTAGAGGTTCATTTTACAGTAAAAGGTTACTCATATGGAACCCAAACATTGTGGGCTATGATTAACCTAGAAGGAATTTCTCTAGAGTGGTGGGAAACCCACTACGAGGAAACTAATATTGAACCCATTGATACTCCATTTGAAGAATTTATAAACATGTTCAAAAAGAGATTTCTAACAGAGCATTTCTATGCCCTAAAATTTGAAGAATTTGCTAGTATTAGACAAGGAACTAACATAGTAGAAGTGTACTAGAAGAATATGGTAAGACTATTCAAATATGTACCTATTTATAATGAGAATATGTGAGTTCATAAGTTCATACTTGGATTGGAATGTAGGTTAAGGCATGATGTGGAGATACAAGATCCCAAATCACTACAGAAGGCATATGACTTGGAAAATAAAGTGGAGTTGCACTTTTGTTATAAGTATGCCGCTCTACCTGAGAAAGCGCGACAAGAACTAAAGAAGAGAAATAGTAATGGGTTTGTAAAATGGGAGGGTAATCAAGAGTGAAAAGCCAAAAATACCCAAAATCTTGAGAAGAAACCCCATGGGAATTAGAATAAGTTCAAAAATAACTTTTGTAAGAAGGATAAAAATCCCAGCGATACGAAACCTCAACCACAGAAATCAAATAATTCAATTCCAGTAGTTAAGAATGGGAATGAGAAGCTTGAGAAATAGCAAGGACCCAAGGAAGGGTGCTACAATTGTTGAGGACCTCATTACTACAATCAATATCCATATCAAGTAGGGACTAGCTTAGCTAGTGTAAAAGGTAAGTAACTAGAACATCGGATCTATGCCGCAACTAGGAAGTAGAAGCTAGAGGGACAAGCCACCCCATTACTTGTGAAATATAAGGTTTTAAATAAGAAAGTAAAAAGTTTAATAGATAGTGCAGCCATTGACAGTTTTTTTCATCTAGTCTAGTAAGGACAATGTTGAAAAGGCTTGGGTATTTGGCTCAAGGGTGGAAGGTAGAGTATGGTTCTAGGTAAACCTACTCAATAAACCAATGTTACCATATGGCAAAAGTTACTTTATCTGAATGGAATATAGAATATTTTTTATTTGTAGCTTCCCTACATGCATTTCATGTGATTCTCAGGATAGATTGGCTATAGGATCATAAAGCCTTAGTCAATTTCCAAGACCAATGGATTGAGTATTCAGAGAAATGCAGAGAAAGACTAAGAGTTCATAGCAATCAAGGGGCTTTTGAACCTAAAATGTTTTTTGCTATGCAAGTGAAAAAGGCCCTAAAGATAGGAGGGATAGCGTATGTGGTAAAATTCAATGAGGTGGGGGACCAAGAGAAAGGAGAAATACTAGGACAACATCCAATCCTACAGGATTTTTAGGATGTATTTATAGAGGACCTACCTGGATTAACTCCTGTACGGGAATTTGATTTTATAATTGAACTTATAATGGGAATTGAACCTATTCATAGATCCACATATAGAATGAATCCTACTAAAATACATGAACTGAAGGTTCAATTGCAAGGTTTATTGGATAAGGGTTTGATAAAACCAAGTGTGTCACCATGGGGCGCACTAATTCTATTCATGAAAAATAAGGATGGTTCACTAAGACTATGTATTGATTACAAAATGCTAAATAAGGCTAAAATAAAGAATTGATATCCTTTACCAAGGATCGAATATTTATTCGATCAACTGAAGGATGCCAAGGTATTTACCAAAATTGATCTAAGCTCAAGGTATCACTAGTTGAGAATTTGTGAGGAATATACTCACAAAATGGTATTTAAGATAGGTATGGGTATTATGAGTTTATGGTTCTACCCTTTGGGCTGACTAATGCCCTGGCTTATTTCATGAACCTAATGAACAATGTGTTCCAAAGATATTTGGATCAATTTGTTTTGATATTCCTAGATGATATCCTTATATACTCTCGAGATAAAGAAGAACATGATAAGCATCTTAGGATCATGTTGGAATTTTGAGAAATAATCAACTTTATGGAAATCTAGCTAAGAGTGAATTCTATGTTCCAGAGGTAAGGTACCTCAGGCACGTTATATCGGCAAAAGGGATTGTTGTGGATCCAAAAAAGATAGAGGCTATTATGAATTGGCCACCCCGACTAATGTCACTAAAGAGCAAAGTTTCATGGGGTTAATGAGCTATTATAGATGTTATATAAAAGACTATTCAAAGATTGTTGGACCCATAACAAACCTTCAGAATAAAGGAAAATAATTCAAGTGATAAGATAAGTGTGAAGCTGCCTTTGAGCTATTAAAGCAAAAGCTTACTACTGCACTGGTACTAAAGGTTCTCGATCCTCAAGGGGACTTTTTAGTGTGCATAGATGCATCAATAGATGGGTTGGGTGGGGTACTCTCATAAGAGGATTTAGTAGTAGCATATACTTCAAGGAAGCTTAAAAATCATGAAGTTAATTATGCTATGCATGATTTGAAGCTGGTTGCAGTGGTGCATGATCTAAAGGTTTGGCGCCACTACTTGGTGGGAAGGCCCTTTGAATTGAAAATAGACCATCAAAGTCTATGGTATATATTCATCCAACCAATACTTAATGCAAGGTAGAGAAGATGGGTAGAATTACTCATTGAGTATGATTTTGAGATCGAGTACATAAAAGGAAAGGAGAAAAAGTGGTTGATGTTTTAAGTAGGAGATATATAGCAACCATCACTAGAGCTCACATGGATCTGATGGACCAAGTGAGACAGAGGTAATCTCAATATGAGTATTTCTAGGGTATTCTAGACATGATAGACATAGATATTAAGGGAAATAAGGATTTTAGTATGAAAGATGACTTTTTGTGCTATAAGAGAAGGGTCATTATACCAAAGATAGGCAATTTGAGGAACTTTATAATGAAAGAAGCTCATAGATATCCTTATTATGTTCATCCAGGAGGGACAAAAATGTGAGAAAATATGAAAAGATCCTTATTTTGGGTAGGAATGAAGAAGGATATCATAGATTTTGTTGCTCGATACCTCGAATATCAGAAGGTTAAGACAAAACACCAACATCCTATAGGAAAAATTCATCTGCAAGAGGTACCTACACAAAAATGGTAGGTCATATCCATGGATTTTATTATGGGATTACCCAAGACTCGGTACCAACATGATGCTATATTTGTAGTGGTTGACAAGTTGGCTAAGGTTACCCACTTCATACCAAGAAAAACCAAGGATGATCCTCAGGTAGTATCTAGTAGATTCATCAAGGAAGTATTCCGATTGCATGGGTTTCTAGAGGTAATCATCTTAGATAGAGACTCCAAATTCACTTTTGAATTTTGGAAATACATTCATAGTGCAATTGGTATAAAATTGAATGTGAGTTCAGCATACCATCCCAAAACTGATGGACAAAAAGAGCGGGTAAACCAAGTTTTATAAGACATGCTTCGCATGTATTACATGGATCATAAATCTTAGTGGAAATACTATCTACCTTTGGTAGAATTTTCCTATAATAATGGATATCACTCCTCACTAGGAACGATGTCTTTTAATGCCTTGTATGGATGAAAGTGCAGAACACCATTGTCATGGGATAACCTAGAGGATCGAGTTGTGATCAGGTAAAAAATGGTCAGGATAATGGAAAAGTAGCTAAAGGAAATTAGGTAAAGGCTTAAGGAAGTTTCGGATAGGTAGAAGAGTTATGAAGATCTAAAAAGGACTCTTGGAGAGTATTCTGTTGGAGATAAGGTGTTCTTAAGGAGTAAGCCAAACAAAAGTGCTATCAAATCTATGAATTTGAATCCACATGAAGCGCATGAAAATTGTGTTTGATGGTTTCCTTGCGTTCCTCAGTGTAGGTGGGATTATTTGTATGTGTGTCACCGGTTGGATGCTTGGGAGTGTTGAATATACCTGTATAAACCTACATAAATGTTACAATGCATTTAGGGGCCTATCATGGATCAGACCCCAATTTATACAGACAAATGACATGTAATATGAAGTGAAATGTATTAAAAACTGAAGGAAATGTTGTAAAACCACAAGCAAAGTATACTTACATGATCTGGAACTATAGAGTAGTTGTAGGCTATTGAGGTAATTTTTCCATGGTGAAGCTGATCCAAGTAGTACTTTTTGATGTGTGATGGATGCAAAATTGGTAGAAGGTATTCTAGAGCAATTTCAGTAGAGTCTGGGTGTGTTAGTCAAAAGTGTTAGATTTGTTTAATGAAGGATTTGGTCTACTATTTATAGAATAAACCAACGTGTAGGGGGTGTGGTTAGGTGTACTAAACCCTAAGGTCAAGTCCTAAGGTGGTTAGGTTAGGGTTTGTGAGGTGCCATGTATAGTCACCCTCTCACATGCCCTAAGGTAAATATCCTATCCTCACACGTGTGAGGAGGGATTAGGATTAACTAGGATTGATTGATTCCTAGGTTAGGTTAGGGTTGAGTTAGGAAATATCCTAACTAATTTGGTGCACACATGTGTGAGGATGTAATTAGGGATAATTTGTCTTAGAACCCTAATTAAACCTATTTAGATGATAAAGTGCACTTAAGTGAAAAGTGACTTTCAAATTAGAATTATAATTAGCACAATTAGGGTTTTTGGAGGGAATGGTCCCATGGGAGCCCTAATTAGACGTAGGAAAGGGATTAAATGACCTTAAGGTGCTAGTAGGTAGCCCTTTTATGAATAAAAATTGTTTTGGATGTAATTGGTGTATTTTTGTAGGATTTTGTACCTACAAACAACTGAGTTGGCCTATGATTGAGAATGTACAACTTTTAAGTCTCTACATTTTATACCTTTTTGTACTATACTATGTGGAACACAATTTAATACAAAAATGTGATGGGAGAAAGTAGAATATGAAGAAGGAAAAAGAATGGGATCTAATAAAATGTATGTAGCCACTAAAAGTGTTACCATACAACATTGATCGATAGCCAAGAGGAGAAGGGAAAAGAATGGGATCCAATCAAAGGTATGTATATGCTCGAAGGGTGACCATAAAACGTTGATCGATAGCAAAGAAGAAGAAGGGAAATAATGGGATTCAAAAAAAGGTATGTATCCGCTCGAAGCATGACCATAAAACATTGAACGATATCCAAGAAGGAGAAGGGAAAAGAATGGGATCCAATAAAAGGTATGTAGCCACTCGAAGCGTGACCATACAACATTAACTAGATGTCCAGGGGAAAGAAGAGATGAAGGAAAGAAGAAGAGGAAAGAAATAAAAATAATGTTGGTGAACAAAAATGGATGATTGCGAATGCAACACTATGATTTTGCTAAGTTCGTATAACATTTTCAATGCCATACTAGTTGGTTGAGGATGGAAACTTTTGATTTCTTTACTTTTGCAACCATATCAGCGTGGTCCAAAAGTATGAATAGGACAAAAACCTATCTAAATTTTTGTTGTTGATTGATTTATGAGAACATGGCGACAAGTATCAAACCATTTGAGTTAGTTAACATTTGAATTATTCAACACATGTCATTCATTGTGCTCCATGAACTCCAGAGTGAAGTCCTTCAAATGCTACGCTGAATTAGTCACCCATGTCATTCATTGTGCTCCATGAATGCCAAGGTGAACTTTCCATTGTCACACATAACTCTTGTGATATAACCCATGTCTGGTTGTGATTGATATTATTTCATATGATAATCTTCAGAAAAAAGTTTTGTAGGCAAATGTGCTAATCGTACTTTTGGAATTTCAATGTTTTGGTTGCATGCAAAGCTGAATTTGGATATGAATACCCCCTCAAATGAGGAATAAACAATGAGGTGAATGAAGTGTGGTGAATTGGTGATGAAGCGATTGATAAGATACTAACGCATGATGAATATGATTGCAAATGAAGTTAAAATATAATTTTGGAAGGTTCCTAAGGTTTTAGGGGACAAGTGCCTACTTTCCTAGGGTTTTGGATGCATCTTGAGAAATTTAGAGATGATTTTAGAGGTGAAAAGTTAGGCCAAAGATGACCCTACTTTTAGCAATAATGAGCGCACAATTGCAAGCCTTGTGAAGGGTGTGCATGATGATTTTGTGTTGTGTCTACATACAATGTATGTGATTTTATGTGTATGTAATGTGTACATGTTTGTGAAATGTGTTTGATATAAACAATTTTTTTAGTAAATGTATGTAACCTGGATGAGATGATGCATGTATGAGAGGACTAAAATGTGTAAAGGAAGAACATGTATCATTGCATGTACCTATATGATTGTGATCCATTCCATGATTTCAGGGAAAGTGGATAATGTAAGGTATGTGTAATGGTTTTGAACAACATAGTTGTGACAATCAAATCTCAGACCCTTAGCTATACAAGTTTTGTGGCAACTTATAACATAATCGGGTTGGTTCAAATTTTGTCTTAGACCTATGTGTGTGCATGTGTAAGGTTCATTTATCCATTTTTAGGGAGATAGGATTAACCCGTTGTAGATGCTACCAGACTGGATAGCTCATCCATTCGCAATAGTGATCTATACAAAAGCGAGATGCTAATGTTACATATGTGTTGCCACCTGTAAGATTATTCCATTGGTAGGCAGGCTCTTGGAGCCTATTGCTAGCGATGGAAATCATCCCATGGTGTTATGTTGAACCTAAGGACCAAAGGCGATAAGCATAACGTGGGTGATATCAAGAGGTATTTCCTTTTATTTTTCCCCCTCATCTAGTGTTGACCTATTTGATTGTGGTAGTGCTCTTTTATTTATTTTTATTTTTTTGTTATTCTATGATGATTTTTTTTCATCTATTCTAAGGGTATTGGAACTTTTTCTTCCCTATTCTTACCTTTTGCTTATGCTTGATCCCTTTGTTTATCCCCAGTTTATATGTTGACCATGCAAGCAATAGGATTAGTTGGGGATACCATTCGCTAGATGGTGATATCTACTCAAGATGTCCTATTCCCTAGGCTCAACATTTTTAATGTGTAACCTATTGTGAGCAGTTCATGAGAGAAGTTGAACCAGCCTAAAGGACCATAAGAAGAATGTACACGACTCAATAGCTATGGGTGACACTGGATTGCCTAAACTATGAAGTAGTAAAAAATAAAAACGACACCTATGTATACCCTCATCCTAAAAATGGGGAATGGACATCTAGGTGGTGATGCTAACAAGTGCATGTATTACTCTTGTTGAAGGTGCATTTTTGGAAAAAGAATGCACAAAATTGAAATGAAGCAGGCGATTTCCCTAATGTGTGGGGTGTGTGTATTATAGATGATAAACTGTGACCTGTGAGAATGCATGTAGTAATCATAAGAAGCATAAAGGTCAGCAGGTGGGATTACCGGATGGAAGAGATGAGAAGAAATAGGTATTGGTAACCAACAAGATAAGGGGATAACCAAAGTCAAAGAAATATAGAAGAACAATAGATCAACGTAGGTATGTAGCCACTCAAAGCGTGATCATACAACTACAAGAGGAAATAAGAAGAAGTAGAAGAGGAGAAAAATGAAATGCAAGATACGTCATCAATGGACCATTTTTATTTGTTTGTATTGTTGTTTTTTTTGTGGATGTTTGTTGTGTTCGATGTCGTATGTACAAGAATGTACAAGCAAGGAAGGTTGTTCATGGAAGAAAAATATTTGTGAGGACAAATAAGTGAAAAATTGTTGTGCTATGCTAGGCTATGTATGCTATGCTAGGCTAGGCTATGCTATGATATTCAAGGCTAATGCTACGCCTATGACTAGGCTATGCTATGCTAGGCTATGACTAGGCTATGTGTATGCTAAGATAGTATGACTATGACTAGGCTATGCTATGCTAGGCTATGCTACGCCTATGACTAGGCTATGCTATGCTAAGCTAGGCTAATGCTAGGCTAGGCTAATGCTATGCTAGGCTAATGCTACGCCTATGACTAGGCTATGCTATGCTAAGCTAGGCTAATGCTACGCCTATGAATAGGCTATGCTATGCTAAACTAGGCTAATGCTACGCCTATGACTAGGCTATGCTATGCTAGGCTATGCTACGGAGAAATCTAGTTCCAAGTTTTTGTTGAGGTTTTTGGAAGAACCTATCCAACGTTTTACTGAGGTTTTTAGAGAAACCTATCCAAATTTTTACTGAGGTTTTTGGAGAAACCTATCCAAATTTTTACTGAGGTTTTTGGAGAAACCTATCCAAATTTTTACTGAGGCTTTTGGAGAAACCTATCCAAATTTTTACTAAGGTTTTTAGAGAAACCTATCCAAATTTTTACTGAGGTTTTTGGAGAAACCTATGTTGATTGTTTTTTCTGAGGCTTTTGGAAAAACCTTTTTTTTTTCTAATAGATTCTAATAAAATAATGTTCCAAAATTTTACTAAGGATTTTGGAGAAACATGGTGGGCTAAGAGATTCTAGAAAGAATGTTCCAAAATTTTATTGAGGATTTTTGAGAAACCTAGTGTTTTGGAAAAAGACCAATGTGATGAATGTAAGGCAAAGGGTGTAGCCTTAGAAAAAATGATGGAACCTTTTGAACCTAGTGATTGACTCAATTTGATGGGGTGAGGCAAATAATGCAACCTTTTGTATCTTCACAATTTATTTGGTTTGATGAGGTTAAGGCAAAGGATGCAACCTTTTGACCTTGGCGATTGATTTGGTTTGATGAGGGTAAGGCAAAGGATGCAACATTTTGACCTTGGTGATTGATTTGTTTTGATGAGGGTAAGGAAAAAGATGCAACCTTTTGACCCTAGAAACTAATTTAATTTGATGAGGGCAAGGCAAATGATGCAACCTTTTGACCCTAGCGATTGATTTGGTTTGATGAGGGTAAGGCAAAGGATGCAACCTTTTGACCTTGGTGATTGATTTGATTTGATGAGCGTAAGGCAAAGGATGCAACCTTTTGACCGTGGTGATTGATTATTATTTTATGAGGGTAAGGTAAGGGATGCAATATTTTGATCCTGGTGATTGATTATGATTGCCAAATACCATGGGGTTTGTGGCAAAACCTATTGCTATTGAATGAATTATTGATGATGTATTTGTGAGTGCAATGTTGGGTGGCACCATCATGATTAGATGAGAGGTGATGAAGTGTGAATGTGCAAGGAGTATTAACTCCATGAAAAGGAAATATGGTTGGAAATAGGTAAAATCCTCTCCCAAGCGTAGAAGTGGTCTATAAGGTAATGCAATCCTTGAATTGCAAAATAATTTAGGAGGGGGAGAAAAATCCCCCAATCATAAATATTTTGTAGAAACGAGATGAATTTTATCAGTTGTGAATGATGAAGTGGAAGGAGGTAAAACCCCAATTGTGAATGATGACCTGGAAGAAGATGATATTTACTCCTACTGTTTGAATGATGTAGATTGGAAGAGGGTGAAGTTACCTCTATTTTGAATGATGTATGGGGAGAGGGTGAATCTACTCTTGTGTTGAATGATGTATGGGGAGAGGGTGAAGCTACCTCTATTTTGAATGATTTATGGGGAGAGGGTGAAGCTGATCCGTTGAATGATGTATGGGGAGAGGGTGAAGCTACCCTCTGTATTGAATGATGTATGGGGAGAAGGTGAAGTTACCCTCTGTGTTGAATTATGTATGGGGAGAAGGTGAAGTTACCCCAGGTTTGAATGATTTTTGGGAAGAATATGAAATTTTCCCATGTTGAATGGTGTATGGGAGGAATATGGAGTTACCCTTGTTTTGAATGATGGTTGGGGAGAAGGTTAAGTTGCCCCAGGTTTGAATGATGTTTAGAAAGATGACATTTTTCCAATTTTGAATGGGAGAATTGGGAGCAAATGAAGTTGTCCTAGTTTTGAATGATGGTTGGGGAGAAGGTGAAGTTACCCCTATTTTGAATGGTGTTTTAGGAGTAGATGAAGTTGTCCCAGTTTTGTATGATGGATTGGGAGCATATGACATTGTACTAGTTTTGAATGATGGTTGGGGAAAAGATGAAATTACCCCCAATTTTGAATGATGGATTGGGATCATATGAGGTTGCCCTAGTTTTGAATGGGAGGATTGGAGCAGATGAAGTTACCCCTAGTTTTGTATGATGGATTGGGAGAATATGAGGTTGCCCTAGTTTTGAATGGGAGGATTGGGAGAAGATGAAGTTACCCCTAGTTTTGTATGATGGATTGGGAGTATATGAGGTTGCCCCAGTTTTGAATGATGATTGGGGAGAAGATGAAATTACCTGCAGTTTTGAATGCGAGGATTGGAAGTAGATGAAGTTGTCCTGGTTTTGAATTATTATTGGGGAGAAGATGAAATTACCCCTAGTTTTGAATGGGAGGATTAGAAGCAGATGAAGTTGTCCCAGTTTTAAATGATGATTGGGGAGAAGATGAAATTACCCCCAGTTTTGAATGATTGGAGATGGAATTGCCCCCCAATATTGAATGATGGATTGGGAGGAAGTGAAAATTTGTGAGATATGATGGAAAGAGAGAAATTCCTCCAAATAATGAATGATGGATTGGAAGGAGATTAGAAACATCTGTAGTAGTAGAATATGTAGAACACATGGACAAAATAATTGTAGAAGGGTAATAAAATGAATGGTGGAATGATGAAGATGTGATTGAGAAATTATGAACAATGAAATGTGAAGAAAGGAAGAGTGGTGAATGCAACATAGCAAAAAGGAATGCTATGTAGGAAGAAGGTGAAAAGTGGAAGTTTAGAAATGGGCACATCCTGATGTGGTGGTTATTGTTGATTGTGAATAGTGATGCTAATCATGCCAACCATTTCATGAAAAGGAGGATTGCGGTGGACATGATTGACCTACCTTAATTGGGCTTATTGAGCGGGGTGAGTCTTGTGAGGATTACTCCCCCCTATTCAAGTAATGGGTTTTTATAATTATCCAAATTTTGATTTTATGGTGTGATGGGATTTGAAAATTGAATAGTACTATGATCAATAAGATTCTTGATTAAGTCTTGAAAGGTATGACAAGAATGGACATCATGGCAAAGCTGGTGATGGTAAACACAAAAATCATGTTCGATGTACCCACGAGGGTTGGATCGTGCTAGATCTACAGGTCAAATTTTTGGTAATGTGACATGACTAGCATCATACAATATTTGGAATAAAGTAGGTAGAGGCTCAGAAAGTGGAGTCCAATTGTGATGCCATCATGGAGGACGAGGACCGTGAGCTCATTGTGGTTTGTATGGAGGAGGTGCATCAGTCTGGAATAATTGTTGCTATGGAGGAGAATGTTGTGAGATTGATGGAAAATATGGAGAGGATACCACTACTTGGTTGGTTTGTGGTGGTTCAACGAAGGGTTGATTTGGTTCATTGTAATTGAAGTGAGAATTTGAAGCATAGGATGGCTTTTGTTGAAGTTTTATTTTTCCATATTGGACCTTGATGTCCTCAATGATCTTGGCTTGGGTGATAGCTTCCTCAAACATGTGACTTTGATGAAGTTGTAAAGAGGTGGATATATGTTTGTTACAACTCTTGGAGAAGAGTGTAACAAGTTCTGTAGATGGGATGCTATGAGCTAGGTCATGGATGACCGATATCCATTGAGAAATGAAATTTGTGACAAGTTCATCGTCATCCTATCGTAAGGCATATGCATCAAAAAAGTTCATCTTCTTCTTGATGTTGATGGAGAAATATTCAAGAAATGAATTGGCCAACTATTCAAATGTGAACAGGCTATGGCGTGGGAGCATGTTTTACCAATCAAGATCTTGTCCCCCAAGTGAGAGAGAAAATGTATGCAACATGAGGGGATCACTCCTGTGAAGTTGGTAGCATGTAGAGCGATAGTTGATGATGTGTTCTTGAGGATCCTCTTTACCATTGTATTTGTCAAACTTCAAAATATCGAAGTGATACGGGTAAGGAGGGATTGGAACTGAAGGGTGAAATGGCTCAGTACATAGCTCATTGTATGTGGATTTTTGGGGTCCATAACCAACTGTGTGAATATTTAGCATCTTAACTTCCTGTTGCAAGAGTTGAAGTTCAGGTGATGGATGTGTAAGATATTGTTTTGAGGCCACTATGCCCTGAGAATGGGGAGGGTATTATAGTTGTTGTTCTTACCAATATGGAGTGTATTTCAATTGATCTTGGGGGTATGGTTATTGAACGAAGTAAAATCTAGGGGTTGATGAAGGGGGTTGTGGTAGATCAGTCATCTGCTGAGGCTGGTGATATTGGGATTGTGTTGTATGTACCTACTATATAGGAGTTTTCTGCAATGGGTGCACGATGGGAGAGGATAAATAGGAAGGAGATGTCATAAAGAATGTAGGTGTGATAGATTATGGTGGAGGGAGTGGAAAGGTAGAAGTAGATGGAGGTAAATGTGGAGTAGGAGATGGCATACTGTACATCTGAGAAGAGGGGAATGTAGGTGGAGGAAGGGTTGAAGAAAGGATGTAGGTGTCAAAGGTGAAATATTGAAGTGAAGGATCAATGAATGTATCTACGAAGGATTGTGATGAGGGGATTTGTTGATGTTGTGAGGAGGGGGTTTGTTGAGGGGGTTGAAGAAGGGATGTAGGTTTCAAAGGTGAAATATTGAAGTGAAGGATCAATAAATGTATCTACAAAGGATTGTGAGGAGGGGGTTTATTGATGTTGTGATAAGGATTGTGATGTTTGTGAAATATTTGAGGTAATTGAGGTGTACTGATGTTGCGAGATTGACTGTTGTAGGGTTGAATGTGATGAAGGCCTATGAGTGCTATGAGTGGTTGATTGAGGATTTGAAATTATCTTGAATATGGGAGTAGATTTTGTGATCCCAATATGTGGATGAAAAGTGATGAGGGATTATCCCTAAGAAGGGAATGTGATGCACCGTAAATAAATGGATGAGACAATGTGAGTGAGGTAGGTAGAGTCTCCTCATCAATAGTGAATAATGAAGATGGATTGCTTGGATCAGTATTGATAGCATGATCGCAAAATGTGGATGGTGGATTATGTGGGGATGAATGAGGAAGCATAATATGAGCTTCATTAGAATATGTGGTAAGCATATTATCGATAATAGAGGTCTTGCCATGGGATATGGTGTGTATGTGAGATGGCTCAAAAATGGTGATGAAATAAGGTGTGATAGTTGATATTTCCATTGTGAATGAAGGGGGAGTGGTAGGCTAATTGGAGGTGGTGTGAGGGACCTCCTCCTTGAGAGGTGCTTGTTCGCGCACCCTACTATGAGTAACATAAGACATGGTGATGTAGAGTGTGATGAATTTCTCAAAATTGTTCAGATATGTAAATATGAGTCTATGGGTGTGTTTTGTGCAAGATTTGATGGAAATATATGAGTTTTGGTGTGTATGTTTAGGAGAAGTGTGTTTGCACACTATTATACGAACCTGGACTATAAGAATAAATATCACTTCAATTGTGTGGGGGTCATGTCGGGCATGCCAAAATGAAGTGCATGAAAACCATGTTTGATGGTCTCCTTGCATTCCTTAGTGTAGGTGGCCTTCTTTGTATGTGTGCCACCGGTTGGATGCTTGGGAGTGTTGAATATACCTATATAAACCTACACAAATGCGTTAGTACATTTGGGGGTTTTCATGGATCAGACCCCATATTTATATAGACAAAAAGACATGTAAGATGAAGTGAAATGTATTGAAAATCGAAGGAAATGCTATAAAACCACAAGTAAAGTATACTTACCTGATCTGGAGCTATAGAGTAGTTGTAGGCTGTTGAGGTAAGATTTCCATGGGGAAGTTGATCTAAGTAGTACTTTTTGATGTGTGATGGATGCAAAATTGGTAGAAGGTATTCTAGAGCAATTTTAGTAGAGTTTGGCTATGTTAGTCAAAAGAGTCAGATCTGTTTAATTAAGGATTTGGTCTACTATTTATAGAAGAAATGAAAGTGTAAGGGGTGTGGTTAGGTGTAATAAACCCTTAGGAAAAGTCCTAAGGTGGTTATGTTAGGGTTTGTGAGGTGTCATGTATAGTCACCCTCTCACATGCCCTAAGGTAAATATCCTATCCTCACACATGTGTGAGGAGGGATTAGGATTACATAGGATTGATTGATTCCTAGGTTAGGTTAGGGTTGAGTTAGGAAATATCCTAACTAATTTGGTGCACACATGTGTGAGGATGTAATTAGGGCTAATTTGGCTTAGAACCCTAATTAAACCTATTTACATGAAAAAGTGCACTTAAGTGAAAAATGAATTTCAAATTAGAATTATAATTAGCATAATTAGGGTTTTTGGAAGGAATGGTCACATGGTAGCCCTAATTAGGCGTAGAAAAATGCTTAAGTGGCCTTATGGAGCTAGTAGGTAGCCCTTTTATGAATATAAGGTGTTTTGGATGTAATTGGTGTCGTTTTGTAGGATACCTACAAAAAACTGAGTTGGCCTATGATGGCCTCTTTGGTTAATTGTATAAATGTGTTTTCTTTCTATTGCATCATAACATGAGTAGTTTGATGATTTAGCTCTTATATAAGAACCACTACAAGATGATTATATATGCATAAGATTAATTGTCATATTAAAAAAAATGATAATAAAGCATCCTCCTTGTAAAATAGAACAAATCAAGTTATATGCTGAATTTAGATGCTTTTAAATTAATTAATGGAGTTTAGGAAAATAATTATTGGCTCATTAGAGCTCATTTGTAAACTTCATTTGCAATTAATTAAGGATTTTTCATTTTAATTAATTAAAAATAGATATTTTAATTAATAGTGGTTGTGATTCATTAGAGATTAATTAAAAGTGGTTATTTTTTTTTTAGTAGGTAAAAATTATATTAAAAGTGGGTTTTGGAAGGACCCCAAAGCATTTTTACAATAGGTCAACTGACCAAACAAAAGGCCAAAAAAAATCAATTTGAAGAATCCCACCCAACATAAAATAGACAGTTTGGAAAAAACCACCCAACGAGAAAAGACAATTTTGAAAAATCCCGCCTAGCAGGAAACCACCAATTTTGAAAAATCCCACCCAGCGGGAAACCACCAGTTCTAAAAAATCCTGCCCAGAAGGAAGCAGCCAAAAACCACCAGGTTGGAAATCCTTCCTGACAAAAAAGCCAGTAGATTAGAAAATCTCGTCCAACAGGAAACCACCAATTTTAAAAAATCCCACCCAACGAGAAACCACCAGTTTTGAAAAATCTCGCCTAATGGAAAAACATGTAGGATGATGAATTTGAAAATCCCGCCCAGCGAGAAGCAACTGAAAACCACCAGACTAGAAATCTCACCCAATGGGAAAACTAGAAGATTTGAAAATCTCGCCCAATGGGAAATCCCGTCCCGCCCAACAGGAAAACTAGTAAAAAAATGGGATTGAAAAATCTCGCCCATCAGGATTGGATATCCTGCCTAGAAGGAAAACTAGAAGGTTTTAAAATCCTTCCCAGTGGGAAATCCCATCCCGCCCAATAGGAAAACCAAAAAAAAAAAGGATTGAAAAATATCTCCCAGTGGGAAAACCAGTAGGAATGGAAAATCCCGCCTAGTAGGAGAACTAGCAGAAGAATAGGTTTGGGAAACTACATCACTGAAATCCCACCAATAGGAGTATGAGGAAGCCAAAAGGATCCAAGGAAAATAAACAAAAACACAAATAAAGTATCTCAAAAGCCACAAAGGACCAGAGACCCACCATCCTTGCTCATGAACAGTTCCAGGGAAGATGAATTGGGAATGGGAACAAATCAGGAACAAGAAAAGGCCCCCCTTAAGGCCAAGAACAAGCTCTAAGAGTCCACCAAGAAGTAGGACCAGAAAGCAGAATCCCTTGAACAAAAATTAAAATGAAAACATATGAAGCCCAAGAAGAAAGCAACACCAGACACAAAGATGAGATCCATGAAAACCTAAATTGAGGGATCCAGGGGTCTGCATGCATAGATCACCGATCCCCACCCAAGATCGAGACATGCAGCAGAAAACCCAAAGTGCACCAGAATAAAGGACCAAGAATCTGCATCCTTGCACACGAACAACTTCAAGTATCTAAGACTGGGGCTAGGAACAACTCAAGCATAGGAAGATCCCCCCCAAGGCCATGCAAATACTCAAAGTGTACACCAAGCAGCAGATCTAGCAAAAGAAGCCTTCTAACAGGAAAACTAACATGGTCCTACCCAAAGGGATGATACCACCAACAACCAATGGCATCCCATAGAGGAAACATGAGCAAAGATGAAATTGGCCCCCCAGACCAATCTTGATGAAGAGAGAACCTCATGGGATGCACCAGGAAGTGAATTAGAAACCAACTTGTAACCAGCACGGATCGAGAAAGCCCTGGGAACCGGATCCCAGTAAAAACCTATAAAAAAACCCTAGGGAAAATCCTAAGGGAGATCAAGGACAGGATCCCAGGAACATGCAAGAAATCCCAAAGGATCCTTGGGAAGCACCAGGCTCGGGATTCAAATGAGGAAACCCCAAAAACTACTAGGAAAGGAGCAAAAAGTGGGCAAGGATCTCCCCCCAAGGAGATCATTTGCTACAAACCATTCCCAAAGTGGGATGACCTAGGATGAATCAGGGACTAGGCAAGAACCAGGGAAAGGGGAGCAGGGAGAGGGAGCAGGTCCCTCCCCCTCCCATCTCATCAAATAAAATGTTTTTGCTAAATATATTGTTCTTGATATCTAAAAGTGATTATTTTAATGATAAGAGAAAATTCATTAATTTTTTTTAATTAATTAAGAATAAATTGAAAGAGGATATTTCATTTAAATAAAATAATAATAGATATATTATAATATATTATAAATATCTTTATTATTTTAAAATAATATGTCGTGATCCCACATTCCTACATGGTGCAACCTAAGGAAAGGCCTATGATGCTTAAACATGCAAAAGAAGGAAAATATGAGAGGAATGCACAAGGGATAGGGGACTGGAATTGATGGAAAGGTGGTGGCGCAAGCTTTGAGAGGGCTATGAATGGACTACCAAAGGAGGGGGCATGTAAGGAAGAGGAAAAAAAAAGGAGGGGAAGAAAAAAATTATAAGGGAAGAACATAGGAAGCAAGGGGGAAGGCAGAGGAAAGGAAGCACACTAAGAGCTGAAAGGGAGACACCAGAATTCATCGTATGTCTATCTCAGTGAAACCACATGTTGGGTTATTATAAGCTAAGCTTTGGTTTTAATTAACTATGTGTTTTAGCGAAGCCATTATTTCCTTGGGAGCATTGTGCAATGTACCTTCATTTGGAACCACCTTGAGTGGGAGAACTATGTGTTTTAGCGAAGCCATTCTTTCCTTGGAAGTGTTGTGCACTGTAACTTCATTTGGAACCACCTTGAGTGGGAGAACTGCGTGTTTTAGCGAATCCATTCTTGCCTTGGAAGCATTGTGTGTTGTACCTTCATTTGGAACCACATTGAGTGGGAGAACTGTGTGTTTTAGTGAAAGCAATTATTTCCTTGGAAGCATTGTGTGTTGTACATTCGTTTGGAACCACCTTGAGTGGGATAACTATGTGTTTTAGTGAAGCCATTCTTGCTTGGAAGTGTTGTGCATTGTACCTTCATATGGAACCACCTTGAGTGGAATATTTGTGTGTTATAGTGAAGCCATTCTTGCTTGAAATAACTGTGTGTTGTACCTTCATTTGGAACCACCTTGAGTGGGAGAACTGTGTATTTTAGTGAAGCCATTATTGCTTGGAAGCATTGTGTGTTGTACCTTTGTTTGGAACCACCTTGAGTGGGAGAATTGTGTGTTTTAGTGAAGCTATTATTGCATGGAAGAATTGTGCATTGTACCTGCATTAGGAAATTCAATACTAGTGGGAGAGGTGTGTTTTTGGTAAGGCCACTCTACGTTGTGTTTGAGTCAAAAATCCCTGGCACCATGAGAGGGCACCATGTTTAACCAGTGCTACAAAGAACAATGCCAAATGATCTATTTGCCTTGGAAAAACATTCGGCAAGTAAGCGTAGTGTTCGACAAAGGAAAACCCCTAGGTTTTTAGGGAGTGCAGGTTGAGAAAACCAGTCAGCATCAGTAGAACATCTTTGGTTTTAGTGGATGCTGGGTTCGCCATGGATGTTTGGTGTGTCTTGTATGGCGTTAGCATTGACTGTAGATTTGCTACGTAAAAAAGCCATAGTTTACGAAAGATTTTAGATCATGGTTTTAAATAAAAATAAGGGCCTTTGATTTATATATATGACATATATTAGGACCTTTGATGTATATGTGAAACATATATTAGGATTTAATTAAATGGACCTTTTATGTATATGTGAAACATATATTAGGATTTAATTAAATGGACCTTTTATTTAAATGTGAAACATATATTAGGATTAATGTAAATGGACCTTTTATTTATATGTGATACATATATTAAGGTTTAATTAAATGGACCTTTGATGTATATGTGAAACATATATTAGGATTTAATTAAATGGATCTTTGATTTATATGTGAAACATATATTAGGATTTAATTAAATGGACCTTTGATGTATATGTGAAACATATATTAGGATTTAATTAAATGGACCTTTGATTTATATGTGAAACATATATTAGGATTTAATTAAATGGACCTTTGATTTATATGTGATACATATATTAAGGTTTAAATAAAGGTTAAGGGTATGGGAATTTAATGCTTTAAGACATGAATGAAATGAAATTAATTTAGACCTTAATATAAGTGATAGCATGTTTGGATGACTCTCCAAGGGGATTTGGTGGAGGTGAAAATGAAAGTAAGGTTTCTTTTATGATGTCCATTATGCATTAGATGGTTAGAGACTAAATGCAATATTGTATAGTTGCAACTTGGCATAGTAGATGAATAGATGCATTTAAAGGAATGTCTATCTTGAACCATGAGTATCCTGATCCCCTACTACCCTCAAAGAACCAAACGGAAGCAAGGAGAATTAAGGAATCGAATGGAAACAAATAATAGGTATGGTATATTACGTTGATTTATTTATGTTCCATAGATTATAATTGAGGGGATATATCCCCAATATAGTTAATGTGATACATTTGAGTAGGAAAGGCTTATTATGCAATTAATGTTGAGTTAATCATTATTGGGCTATTGAAATTAATTTTACTATATATTTGTATTTGATTATGCCATGTATTAGATTCTATTTTAGAGTTAATCTTGCTTCATTTTCTCTATTATTGTTTGATTGTTTTATGATGTGGTAGCATAGATGTATTATCGTTGATTGTTTGATGATAGGAAATCTAGTGTAGAGTTCTAGGGTGAACTCAGAGGTAACCTAAGGGAATTGAGACCCATTTAGGGTGAAAATATGAGGACCAAAGGTAATTGAGACCCCCTTAGGGAGATAGAGGACTAAGTAGGAAGATATTACATCTGAGTTAAGATAGGTCATCATGGAGATGAGATGGATAACTTAACTCATGGTACTCATAGCATACCTACACATAAGGATTTGTATATGGTATGGAGATGCGTGTACACCTTCGATGGACAGAGGATAATAAGTCTAGCTCATAAATAATGATGAAACATATGGAATTATCCATAGTAACACATTATACGCCTACACAAATGGATTTGTGCTAGGGTAATTCATGAGATGTAACTTCTAGGGAAACTTAGGAGAATGTAAATTTAGGCTTTTGCTAGTGGATTGGGGGTTCATGAAGGGTTCATGTACCTCTCTCCTTAGTTAGAAAAAAAAATTTCTATTTTTATATTTGTTTGTTTGTGTGTTTTCGGGTCATTACATTTGGTATCAGAGCTCTAGGTATGAGGGTATCGAGCTTCTATGTGTGATAAAGTTAAATTATATTTGTCCAATGAAGGATCACTTATGGCATAGGTTAAAGCTAGGATGATCTAGGATACCCCAATTTCTATAATCTAATGGGAATTAGCCCAAGGGAGCATGGAGTGTCAGGATACCTTAGTATGGACTTGGGTATCGATGATGCATCCCAACACAGGGTATTTCCCTAGTTAGGTTGATGATGCATATAGCAAGATAACTCTATATTATGGCTTGATTAGAGATACAAATTAAGATGAAACTATAATCTAATCCCCTTGCTTGGATGAAATCAGGTTAAGATGCCACCTAAGACTAGAAGAGGGAGGCCTACACCTAGATAAACTTGAAAAAGTGATGTTGGAGAAGAAAACCAAGATGAGAAACCAACCAACCCAAATAGTGAGGTAGAAGACCTCACCGTTATGGTCATTTCTATGTAGGATCAGATAATACAGATGCTCAAAATAGCTACAAATTATAATTTACAAGTTTGAGGCTCGGAGGTTGGCCTAAATAGTGGACTAACTACAAAACAAGTACAAGCTAAAGCCTTAGAAAAAAATTAAACAACTAGGGACATGAAAAACATCAATATCTCAAAGTTTTATGGAGAAGGAGAGAGGTAGAGGTTCATTTTATAGTAAAAGGTTACTCATATGGAACCCAAACATTGTGGGCTATGATTAACCTAGAAGGAATTTCTCTAGAGTGGTGGGAAACCCACTACGAGGAAACTAATATTGAACCCATTGATACTCCATGGAAAGAATTTATAAACATGTTCAAAAATAGATTTCTAACAGAGCATTTCTATGCCCTAAAATTTGAAGAATTTGCTAGTATTAGACAAGGAACCAGCATAGTAGAAGTGTACTATAAGAATATGGTAAGACTATTCAAATATGTACCTATTTATAATGAGAATATGTGAGTTTATAAGTTCATCCTTGGATTGGAATCTAGGTTAAGGCATGATGTGGAGATGCAAGATCCCAAATCACTACAAAAGGCATATGACTTGGAAAATAAAGTGGAGTTGCACTTTTGTTATAAGTATGCCGCTCTACCTGAGAAAGCGCGACAAGAACTAAAGAAGATAAATAGTAATGGGTTTGTAAAATGGGAGGCTAAGCAAGAGCGAAAAGCCAAAAATACCCAAAATCCTGAGAAGAAACCCCATGGGAATCAAAATAAGTTCAAGAAGAACTTTTGTAAGAAGGATAAAAATCCCAGCGATACGAAACCTCAACCACAGAAATCAAATAATTCAACTCCAGTAGTTAAGAATGGGAATGAGAAGCTTGAGAAATAGCAAGGACCCAAGGAAGGGTGCTACAATTGTTGAGGACCTCATTACTACAATCAATATCCATATCAAGTAGGGACTAGCTTAGCTAGTGTAAAAGGTAAGGAACCAAAACATCGGATCTATGCCACAACTAGGAAGTAGAAACTAGAGGGACAAGCCACCCCATTACTTATGAAATATAAGGTTTTAAATAAGCAAGTAAAAATTTTAATAGATAGTGGAGCCACTGATAGTTTTTTTCATCTAGTCTAGTAAGGACAATGTGGAAAAGGCCTGGGTATTTGGCTCAAGGGTGGAAGGTAGAGTATGGTTCTAGGTAAACCTACTCGATAAACCAATGTTACCATATGGAAAAAGTTACTTTATCTGAAAGGACTATAGAATATTGTTTATATGTAGCTTCCCTACATGCATTTCATGTGATTCTCAGGATAGATTGGCTATAGGATCACAAAGCCTTAGTCAATTTCCAAGACCAATGGATTGAGTATTCAGAGAAAGGCAGAGAAAGACTAAGATTTCATAGCGATCAAGGGGATTTTGAACCTAAAATGTTTTCCGCTATGCAAGTGAAAAAGGCCCTAAAGATAGGAGGGATAGCGTATGTGGTAAAACTCAATGAGGTGGGGGACCGAGATAAAGGAGAAATACTAGCACAACATCCAATTCTACAGGATTTTTATGATGTATTTATAGAGGACCTACCTGGATTAACTCCTATATGGGAATTTGATTTTATAATTGAAATTATGATGGGAATTGAACCTATTCATAGATCCACATATAGAATGAATCCTACTAAAATACATAAACTGAAGGTTCAATTGCAAGGGTTATTGGATAAGGGTTTGATAAAACCAAGTGCGTCACCGTGGGGTGCACTAATTCTATTCATGAAAAATAAGGATGGTTCACTAAGACTATGTATTGATTACAAAATGCTAAATAAGGCTAAAATAAAGAATTGATATCCTTTACCTAGGATCGAATATTTATTCGATCAACTGAAGGATGCCAAGGTATTTACCAAAATTTATCTAAGCTCAGGGTATCACTAGTTGAGAATTTGTGAGGAATATACTCACAAAATGGTATTTAAGACAGGTATGGGTATTATGAGTTTACGGTTCTACCCTTTGGGCTGACTAATGCCCTAGATGATTTCATGAACCTAATGAAAAATGTGTTCCAAAGATATTTGGATCAATTTATTTTGGTATTCCTAGATGATATCCTTATATACTCTCGAGATAAAGAATAGCATTATAAGCATCTTAGGATCGTGTTGGAATTTTGAGAAATAATCAACTTTATGGAAATCTGGCTAAGAGTGAATTCTATGTTCCAGAGGTAAGGTACCTCAGACATGTTATATCGGCAAAAGGGATTGCTATGGATCCAAAAAAGATAGAGGCTATTATGAATTGGCCACCCCGACTAATGTCACTAAAGTGCAAAGTTTCATGGGTTTAATGAGCTATTATATATGTTATATAAAGGACTATTCAAATATTTTTGGACCCATAACAAACCTTCAGAATAAAGGAAAATAATTCAAGTGATAAGATAAGTGTGAAGCTGCCTTTGAGCTATTAAAGCAAAAGCTTACTACTACACTGGTACTAAAGGTTCTCGATCCTCAAGGGGACTTTTTAGTGTGCACAGATGCATCAATAGATGGGTTGGGTGGGGTACTCTCATAAGAGGATTTAGTAGTGGCATATACTTCAAGGAAGCTTAAAAATCATGAAGTTAATTATGCTATGCATGATTTGAATTTGGTTGCAGTGGTGCACGATCTAAAGATTTGGCACCACTACTTGGTGGGAAGGCCCTTTGAATTGAAAATAGACCATCAAAGTCTATGGTATATATTCATCCAACCAATACTTAATGCAAGGTAGAGAAGATGGGTAGAATTCCTCATTGAGTATGATTTTGAGATTGAGTACATAAAAGGAAAGGAGAAAAAAGTGGTTGATGCTTTAAGTAGGAGATATATAGCAACCATCACTAGAGCTCACATGGATCTGATGGACCAAGTGAGATAGAGGTAATCTCAATATGAGTATTTCTAGGGTATTATAGACATGATAGACATAGATCTTAAGGGAAATAAGGATTTTAGTATGAAATATGACTTTTTGTGCTATAAGGGAAGGGACATTATACCAAAGATAGGCGATTTGAGGAACTTTATAATGAAAGAAGCTCATAGATCTCCTTATTATGTTCATCCAGGAGGGACAAAAATGTGAGAAAATATGAAAAGAGCCTTCTTTTGGGTAGGAATGAAGAAGGATATCATATATTTTGTTGCTCGATACCTCGAATATCAGAAGGTTAAGACAAAACACCAACATCCTACAGGAAAAATTCATCTGCAAGAGGTACCTACACAAAAATGGTATGTCATATCCATGGATTTTATTATGGGATTACCCAAGACTCGGTACCAACATGATGCTATATTTTTAGTGGTCAACAATATGACTAAGGTTACCCACTTCATACCAGGAAATACCAAGGATGATCCTCAGGTAGTAGCTAGTAGATTCATCAAGGAAGTATTCTGATTGCATGGGTTTCTAGAGGTAATCATCTCAGATAGAGACTCCAAATTCACTTTTGAATTTTGGAAATACATTCATAGTGCAATTGGTACAAAATTGAATGTGAGTTCAGCATACCATCCCAAAACTGATGGACAAAAAGAGTGGGTAAACCAAGTTTTATAAGACATGCTTCGCATGTATTGCATGGATCATAAATATTAGTAGAAATACTATCTACCTTTGGTAGAATTTTCCTATAATAATGGATATCACTCCTCGCTAGGAATGATGTCTTTCAATGCCTTGTATGGATGAAAGTGCAGAACACCATTGTCATGGGATAACCTAGAGGATCAAGTTGTGATCAGGTCAAAAATGGTTAGGATAATGGAAAAGCAGCTAAAGGAAATTAGGTAAAGGCTTAAGGAAGTTTCAGATAGGTAGAAGAGTTATGAAGATCTAAAAAGGACTCTTAGAGAGTATTCTGTTGGAGATAAGGTGTTCTTAAGGGTTAAGCCAAACAAAAGTGCTATCAAATCTATGAATTTGAATCCATGTGAAGCGCATGAAAACTGTGTTTGATGGTCTCCTTGCGTTCCTCAGTGTAGGTGGGATTATTTGTATGTGTGCCACCGGTTGGATGCTTGGGAGTGTTGAATATACCTGTATAAACCTACATAAATGTTACAATGCATTTGGGGGCCTATCATGGATCATACCCCATATTTATACAGACAAATGACATGTAATATGAAGTGAAATGTATTGAAAACCGAAGGAAATGTTGTAAAACCACAAGCAAAGTATACTTACATGATTTGGAGATGTAGAGTAGCTGTAGGCTATTGAGGTAAGATTTCCATGGTGAAGCTGATCCAAGTAGTACTTTTTGATGTGTGATGGATGCAAAATTGGTAGAAGGTATTCTAGAGCAATTTCAGTAGAGTCTGGGTGTGTTAGTCAAAAGAGTCAGATTTGTTTAATGAAGGATTTGGTCTACTATTTATAGAATAAACCAAGGTGTAAGGGGTGTGGTTAGGTGTACTAAAACCTAAGGTCAAGTCCTAAGGTGGTTAGGTTAGGGTTTGTGAGGTGCCATGTATAGTCACCCTCTCACATGCCCTAAGGTAAATATCCTATCCTCACACGTGTGAGGAGGGATTAGGATTAACTAGGATTGATTGATTCCTAGGTTAGGTTAGGGTTGAGTTAGGAAATATCCTAAATAAATTTGTGCACACATGTGTGAGGATGTAATTAGGGATAATTTGTCTTAGAACCCTAATTAAACCTATTTAGATGATAAAGTGCACTTAAGTGAAAAGTGACTTTCAAATTAGAATTATAATTAGCACAATTAGGGTTTTTGGAGGGAATGGTCCCATGGGAGCCCTAATTAGACGTAGGAAAGGGCTTAAGCGACCTTAAGGAGCTAGTAGGTAGTCCTTTTATGAATAAAAGGTGTTTTGGATGTAATTGGTGTAGTTTTGTAGGATTTTGTACCTACAAACAACTGAGTTGGCCTATGATTGAGAATGTAAAACTTTTAAGTCTCTACATTTTATCCCTTTTTGTACTATACTGTGTGGAACACAATTTAATACAAAAATGTGATGGGAGAAAGTAGAAGATGAAGAAGGAAAAAGAATGGGATCTAATAAAATGTATGTAGCCACTCAAAGTGTTACCATACAACATTGATTGATAGCCAAGAGGAGAAGGGAAAAGAATGGGATCCAATCAAAGGTATGTATATGCTCGAAGGGTGACCATAAAATGTTGATCGATAGCCAAGAAGAAGAAGGGAAATAATGGGATTCAAACAAAGGTATGTAGCCGCTCAAAGATGTTGTAATCACAATGACACTGAGAGGGGGGGTGAATCAGTGTGTTCTTTAAAATTTCTAAAACATATGATTTTAAAACCAGTAGCAGTTTAAAGCAGATAAAAGAGATACTAAAAGCATCAATAAAGCATCACACATAACACAACATTTTAACGAGGTTCACCAATGTGGCTACTCCTCAAAAATACTACTTGGACTACCATCCAAATCCAGTCAATGCAAAGCTACAACTTTACATAATCCTTTACCAGCACCAACTGGAAGGAGCACCAACTCCTTGACTTTATCTGCTACAACAGAATGGAGCACCAACTCCTATTTTACCAACACCTACTGGAAAGAGGCACCAACCCCTTATGCCAAGCTACAACTTGGAAGATAGTAATAAAAATTGCAGAATAAAACTTTCACCTTAATTTTCATGATCTACCATTTTTTTGCATTCTGTTGTGTGTTTGCATTTTGCTACTTCTGCACAAAATGATTCGCACTATCTGATAGCTTCTTTATATTTCTTTGCACTCTCTGTCGTATTCAGTTTATCTATTACTTCTGTAAACTGCGCGCTATCACTTCGGACTTAGAACATGACTTTTGCATATCACGCTCTTATCATCCATGCACTTCACGATCTGCAGATCCGAATTACGACTTTGCACTTTCCTCAACCGAACTTGATGCAATCACCCTTCTCGCACTTACACATTATCTCATTGCTATATTATCTATACTGCCATTCCAAAGAACTAACACTTTTCTCACTCTCTGGATCAAAACGACTTGCTCTCGGCTTCACGCGAACTTGTTTCGCACCTTTCACATCGATTGCATACTTAACCTCGCAACAGACCCCATTTTTATAGAAGGGAATCCCATATCAAACATCTTCGGCTGTCACTTAAAGACGTCGGCTGCAAACCCTAATGAAGTCAACATGAAACCCTAGAATTTTTTTGGCTGATTAACCTTTGTGATTGTCGACTGCAAACCCTAAAAACTCTCATCGTAATGTTGAGCGTTAATTTGTCATATTACAAATAATAACACGCAACTTAGAGTCTTGAACAAAAGAATCTTTCTTGCAAAGAAATAATTTATTTTATTTTCTTTCCTTTTATTATTTCTCCAAGTTTCTTTGTGAAACAAATTTTACGTATATAAAACGAATTTCAATTTAATACATGCAACTGATATATCCCAGAATAACTCAAATCCTGCAGATAGCTGTTAACAAGGGGCCTTTGTTGATTCTCAATGAACTTTATAATCTTGACTTGTTTGATTAATCAAAAATAAACAAACTCCTTTTGATGTTCTAATATTCACAACTTATTCTAAGGTTAACTTGTTCGTTTTATCTCCATTCAATAGTTCTGTTATTTCAGTGTTAGTATCTGACATGAAATTAAACATATCAAGGAATAAAACATAAACTGTTATTTTGAATCAGCTGGAAAATAATGAAGGATATTAAAATGGTTCACGATCTCCTCCCTACAAAATCCCAAGTTAAGAGATGAAATCCCCAAAACAACCCAACCGATCAGATCTGTACTAACACACAATCTAATCAGATCAGATGCAAGACTCTAAGGAAAAGAATATAACTGCATCATTCTACCATTCACCTATCGTAACCCATCCCATGGCGTAAACGAAATAGATACAAGACAAAATGATGCAACAAAAATATTGACAGTAAAAAAATAGTTTTGGCTTCGATCTCCTTTTGATTTTACACACAAAAGTCGTTTTACCAAAGAAAAATCCTTTATTTCAATAAGTAATGCTTTTTTTTGTTACACTCTCCAACCCCTGTATCCATCTACATTTTTGCTATTTAACCTTTCTGTCGCGCATTCTCGGCTGCTCCATGACGCTTCGTTTCGACTCCCGGGACCCTTCGCTTCAATTCCCGCCTTTTGGTATTCTAACCCTTGCATGCAATCGTAACGCTCGATCTCTACGGCCAGTAACTGTTGTTATGAAACGTTACTCTGGTTCTGTCATTTTTGCCATGTGTCCTGCGTCTCCTGCACCTTTCGTAATGCTTTCCCATAGAAATATCGGTATAATTTGCATTTGGCCTCTTCCGTTTCCTAGCCGCGATAACGCGACATGTCACGAAATCATGACATGTCGCGATATCGTGACATGTTCTTGGTCCATACGCCGACAGTAGCTCATTGTAGCGATATCGCTACCAACTTTGCTTTGCCTTCATTTCAAAAAGTGGTAGCGATATCGCTACCACTTTGGTTCTGAGCCTTCCTTTCAAAAAGTGGTAGCGATATCGCTACCACTTTGGTCTCTAGCCTTTGCTTCACGAAGTGGTAGCGATTTGCTACCACTTTTCCTTTGAGCCTCCGCTTCACGAAGTGGTAGCAATTCGCTACCACTTTTCCTTCGAGCCTCCGCTTCACGAAGTGGTAGCGATTCGCTACCACTTTTCCTTCAAGCTTTCGCTTCACGAAGTGGTAGCGATTTGCTACCACTTTTCCTTCGAGCCTCCACTTCACGAAGTGGTAGCGATTCGCTACCACTTTTCCTTTGAGCCTCCACTTCATGAAGTGGTAGCGATTCGCTACCACTTTTAACCTTGTGCTTCCTCTCGGCAACTCGTAGCGATGGAGAGACAGGTCGCGATTTCGTGACATGTCGCGATTTCGCGACCCTTTCAACACTTAGGCATTTTTCTTCTTTTCTTCATTTTTAGCATCCGGGTCTTTGAGATCTTCCCTAAAACCTGCAAAAACAAAGGTGGGTCCCCACTTCTGGGGTGTGTTGTGGATGAACCACAACAAATGGCGACTTCTATTTGTCAAATGCTCTTGAGCATTTTAGTAAGAACCCAACCTAACACAAATCACAAATTTGAAAACATGGGTTAGCCCATAATCAATATAACTAATGTCCAAAATCAGAAGTACATGAATTATCAGAATCATCAAGTTCTAGCTCGGTGTGTGCAATGAATTCCTTTCCTTATCATTTGAAATTGATCCACATTCCATCATCAATTTTGCATGAATGCATATGCGAAATTGTGAATGATTTGCGTATCCTACTGAATATGCCATGAGAAAATGTATAGTCACTCTTGTAGTATTATGTGCAAACATTCAAGACTGCCAAACCCTCTTAGGATCCACTAGTGAACGGTTCATTATATCCCAAAGTTGGTTATGAGTCCCTACTATCTTGAACCCATGTGCAAGTGGATGTGAAATCAGAACTTTGGGGAATCAGACTCCCAACCAACCGAGATGAGAGTTTAACCCTATCCTTACTATTCTGATTTAGAATTCTTTACCTCACTTTGAGAAAAATAACTAAACCAATTATGGAAGAAATGGTCATGCTAGTCTAACCCTCTAGACAATCAGTGGTCTTATTTTTTAGGCAAGACATGATGCCATGCATGGGCCTATCTAACCCCATAATCCAAAACTTATCTTCATTTCTTTGGACCTTGGGGATGACTACCCATCCCTTGCAGAGGACAAGTAGTACGATCCTTACAATCCAATATAAGGATGATATGGGAAAAATTTATTTATTTTACTTCTTGGACCTTGGGGATGACTACCCATCCTGGTTAGGGACAAATAGTATGATCCTTACAATCCAAGATTTTAAATGTAAGTGGAAAATATTAATCTTGTTACTTAGACCTTGGGGATGACTACCCATCCTTTGCAGAGGACAAATAGTACGATCCTTACAATCTAAGACTTAATACGAAATGAAACATAAGAGCTTTGGTGAATCATATTCTCAACCAACCGAGATGAGAATTTATGCCCTATCCTTACTACTCCATGTGGGTCCAATCAAAGCTTTGGGGAATTAGATTCTCAACCAACCGAGATGAGAATTTAACCCTATCCTTACTACTCTAATTTTAGGCTTTAAGCTCTATGGAAGTGGTCAAAACCACTATTTTTAGGATCATGTTGCATAATAGGATAGACATGAAAACCATTTTCGCCCAACCTTTTCCTCCAAGTTAGGTTTTGATAATTTTGCTCAAGATCCTTTTTAATGTATGAAACGTGCTTGGTCCTAGATACTTCAAGACTCAGTTTCCAACCTTAGGATTTACTTAAATTTATGTTATAACATAACCCTAAGAGGATTCAACATACTCAAATGAATTGCACCTAAGATGCATATGCCACTACGGTGAAATGTATGAACAGTGAGATGGAACATGAATGCATTATTTATTGAATTGCAAATGAGATGATTTGTCATGCAAAACTGACTTTTTCATGCATCACAAGCTTCAAATGATCTAAATTAACTGTTTGTATTACATGTGGAGCTTTTACAACATGATTCCAATGTTTCATATTCTCCCAATCTTAGGCATGTGTTCAACATCTAGCTTTTATTCCCCCTTTTTTTTTTAAAGGCAATGAAAAGGAAATCAAAGGAACACCACCGCCTAAATGTCCAACATGCACACAAACGCTAAAACCCAACATTAATACAAGAAAAACCTAAACTAATAAAAAAAAAATGAATACATACTAACATATCAAATCTGCACATCAAGAAACTAAATTACAGCATTGACACAAAACTAGATATTTCCTGAAATACACACTTAAGTATCAAATCTGCACACAAAGAAACAGATCACAACATTAATACAAATCTTAGACATGTCAAAAAAAAAAAAATAATACACACCTAAACATGAAAAATGAAAGCAAGAAATTACAACGTTATTACATATAATACAAAGCCCAACTACCTCATGCTTGAAAGTAATGCTTCAAGTGCAACCCATTGATAGGTAGTGCCAAATCCTTTCCATCCAAGGTTTTTAGTCTAAAACTATTTTCCCCTAGGATCTCTGAAATCTAGTAGGGACCTAACCAAAGGTAATCAAATTTATCATGTTCCCCCTTCTTCTCATGTCTTTTGTCCCATAACAGCACTAAATCTGAAATTTTAAACGCCTTGGCCTTAGACCTTTTGTCAAACCATATTTTTACAATGTCTTGGTGTTTACTAAAATGAAGCATAGCTTCATCCATTTTTTCATCCAAGCGCATTAATTGCGTTAGTCTAGACTCAAGTTTATCATTAGTTCCAAAATAATCTTTCATGAAGTGCAGCATTTGTAATCTGAGATTTGCAGGAAAAATGGGATCTTGTCCATAAACCATATGGTAAGGAGATGTCCCTATTACTTCTTTGACTCTGATTCTGTCAGCCCAAAGGGCCAACTTAAGCTTATTGTGCCAGTCCCGCGGATTCCTTTCCAATAATTTTTTTATGACAATCAACAGATTCTTATTGGATGACTCGGCCAATTCGTTACCTTGAGGGTAATAATTGGAGGAGAACTTTAAACTCACGCTATTATCAAACGCCCAATTAGCAAACTCTAGAGATGAAAAGGCCGAACCATTATCACTTACGATGGAGTTAGGCATCCCGAATCTAGTGACAATGTTATCTTCTAAAAATTTAATGACCACCTCTGCGGTAGCATTCTTTGTGGGGATAGCTTCGGTCCATATCGTGCAATAGTCCATAGCCGTTAGGATATATTTGTGAGCATCGAAGGAATTGGGGCTGATAATCCCAATAAAATCCAGGCCCCATTGCGAGAAAGGTCTGGACTCGATTACAAACTGTAAAGGCATGGAAGCGTTTCTATCTCTATTGGCTGTAGTTTGACATATGTGACATGACCTCACATGAGAATGGGCATCCTTGAATAGTTGAGGCCAATAATAACCGGCTCTGAGGATTTGATGGGCTGTGGCATTAGCAGACCCATGCCCTGTCCCATGTTTACCATGAAACTCTTCGAGTATTCGCATCGCCTCCTCTTGATCAATGCAACGAAGGTAAATACCTTCATGGTTCTTTCGGTATAATGTGCCAGATCTAACTAGAAAATTAGCAGACTTCAAACGCAAGGCTCTGCACTGAGTAGCATTCAAAAGTGATGGACACCTACCATTTAGTAGATAGTACACCACATCTGCATACCACTCCTCCTTGGTTACATCAGCGACTTCATAATGTTGACAAGGAATTGCGAGATCCTGCTCTACGATTGCCTTAGCTAACCCTTGCCCTCGCACTATCTTCATCGATTGAATCTCCAGATCAAATTCTTGCAAAGTTGAAACCCACTTACCATGCTTCTCCCCTAATTCATTCTAAACGAACATGGCTTTGACAGCAGGATCTGGGACGATAGCAAAGACCCTATTATGGACTATGTAGTGCCTGAAATTTTTTACAGTCTTAACCAGCGCATACATTTGCTTGTCTAGGGTAGAATATCTCAGTTTCGCATATTTGAGAGGACTACTCAGGAAAGCAATGGTATTTTCAATGCTGCCTTCACTCTTCTAAATTAAAACACTCACAAAGGAGTGATCTGAAGCAAATGTGTAGATATAGAAAGGCTTCGTATAATCGGGACTCACCAAAACCGGGGATTTAGAAATCACATCCTTGATATTATCAAAAGCCTCTATCCTTTCATCTGTCCAAATGATCTGGACCTCTTTCTTTAGCATGTCGTTCAAAGGTCTTGCTATCTCTGCAAAATCTACGATAAATTTTTTGACAAAATTGATCTTTCCAAAAAATGATCTCAACCCCTTCTTGCTATTGGGACGAGGAATTTGCTGTATGGCTTCTATTCTCTCAGGGTCAATGGAAATTCCATCCTTAGATATTATATGTCCCAACAGTTTTCCTTCTGTTACCCCGAAGATGCACTTCTTTGGGTTGAGAGATATACCATGTTCCCTGCATCTTTGAAAGACTTTCTTAAGATCCCTGACATGGTTTTCCCTGTTCTTAGAAAATACAGGAATGTCATCGACGTAAACAATGATGCACTTACCAATAAGCCCTTTAAAAGCAAAATCCATAGCTCGTTGGAAATTGGCACTTGCGTTCAATAGTCCGAACGACATTCTCCTGTATGCAAAGGTGCCCCATTTTGTCGTAAAAGCAGTCTTCATCCTATCACTAGGATGGATAAGGACCTGATTATATCTCGAATAACCATCCAGGAATGACATCATCTCCGAACCGTTTACCTTTTGGAGTATTTCATCGATGATGGGTAACGGGTAGTTGTCCTTTTGGGATGCCTTATTGAGATTTTTGAAATCAATGCACAACCTTATTTCTCCACTCTTTTTCCTCACAGGGACTAGGTTAGCAACCCACGTGGAATGCCTAACGGGAAAGATGATCTTAGCTTCTAACAGTCGCTTCACCTCTTTCTCTATCAAGGGTTCTAATAATGGATTAACTCGCCTTTGTCTTTGCCTAAAGGGCTTGGACTCTGGCTTCAGTGGAATCGTGTGCATTATGACATTCTGATCATAGGTTTTCAACTCCTTATAACTCCAAGCAATGCAATCTATGTATTCTTTTAATGCATTTGCTATGGAATCCTTATCCTGCTTGGTACATGCTTTTGCTATGAATACATCCCGGGGATTTTTTGCACTTCCAATGTTAACCAAATCACAGGCCTCTCCAGGAGATGGAACCCTTTTACCTTTTCTTGGTTTGCTTCCGATATCAAAGATTTTTTCTAATGAAGCTATCTCATCAGGCATCCGGTTATTTTTTACAGGATTTTTATCTTTCGAAACTACCTCCTCTACGTCCCTTTCTTCTTCATCTATGTACTGCTTTTAAAATATACCAGAATTAGTGACAAAGTGAAATATGTGCCTGTCACTATCAATTACTTGGAAGTTCGTAACATTATCTGGTATCGAGGGACAAGGGACCAACTCTATAGAGAACTTCTTGCATTTCTTATGGTCCACTAGCTTCAACATACTCGCTGCTACAACTAGGAAGTCTGCCAGACGATTGCCCTTTCTTGAGATTAGAGAAATGTTAAAGGCGTCAAACTCATCTATTAAATCTTTGACCCTAGTTCGATAAAGCCTGAGCCGCCTGTCCTTGCATATGTATTGTCCCCTCACTTATTTCACCACCAGTTCCGAATCACCAAGGACTTTGATATATTTAATTTTCTTTCGAATGGCCAGCTGTAGTCCAAGAATCAAAGCCTCATATTCTGCCATATTGTTGGTGGCAGGGAACTGTAGTCTGTATGTAGTGAATATAGGCTCCTGGTCCGAGCATGACAATTCAACACCGGCTCCTGCTCCTTGTCTGGACCTGGATCCATCAAATCTCAAGGTCCAAATGTCTTGATGTCCTTCAGTAAAGTTGTGCCCCATCCTTTCATCATGGGTATTTTTGAGTGCTTCTATGTCCAAACAGTATGCTCCCAACTCAGCTTCAATGTACTGGATCTCATTCGGCTTGTTGTAATCTGTAATCATCTCTTTGAGTCGGGGTTCACTGTCAATTCGAATTTGATTGGCCACTCCCCTCCAAGGCAGCCACATGTGTGAAGAGTCTGTCACAATGTAACCGTTTAGGTTCTTACTCCAATCTCTTCCCAATACCATGCCATATTTGATAGGAATATCGAGCACCAATATGTCTATGCGCTATTGAACTCTGGGTTCTGAATTGACTTGAATATGCACATCACCCAGCTCTCCTACTGCCTCCATGGTTGACCTGTCCAACTGCACCACCCTGCTCCTAGAAGGCTTTGGTGTAAGTCCCAATATTTTACAGATTTCTAAGGGCATGATAGTAGCCGAGGCCCCTGAGTCTATTAAACAATTGTGCAAGTTTTTACTTGCAATTCTAATGGTTACCAAAAAGGGAGGTATATCTCGTTTTTCTTTTTGTACAACCACTTGGGACTCAACACTTTTAGCTTCATGAACTTGTACAGATGGATTTAATAATTTTGGTGAACTCACTTCTTGGCCTAATAATCGGGCCATGTCATACATCGATACATTGGCCCTATTCTTCTTCATATCTTCCACCAAATCGTAAGTGAGATTTTTTGGATTTGGCAAGTTTTGCATCATCTTAGACTTTTCGACCTTCGATGGAGGAGGGGGATTGACATCTCCTTTAGGGTTAGGAGGGAGTAATTGATTATTAGGAGGAGCAGAGGAAGTTTTGGGCTCTTTAGAACTCCTAGTGTAATATTTGTGATTTGCTTTCCCAAAACGTTTGTTTGCATGAACTTCCAAAGCTTCTTCATCTTCGGTTCCAAAAAATTCTACATCCTCCTCTTCTTCATTTTCATGGGAATGTATGACCTCCGTTAGCATAGACTCCGGTTTCACGTGGCCACAGTGCGGGCAATCATTATCACAAGATCCTGCATCTCCACAGTCTTCCGAAATGTCTACCTAGTTGGCAACGGGATTGGGTACCCGCCCGTTGTTAGGTTGCGTGTTATACATTCCTTTTCCTCTATGATTGTGAGGTTGGTTATGGCCCATGGCCTGATCAAATTTTTTATTGACATTCCCCACTGTTACCAACACCTTGGCCAACGTTTCTTTCATATTTTCTATGGTTGCTTCGGACCCTTGTGGTTGAGGCACTGCAATTGCAGGTCCAGTTGTGTTGGCTGCATTAGCCACCTCTGGACTGGGTACAATGGCTTGGGTTTGGGCAGGTGGATTCCATCCCGGATTCCCATTTTGAATGGCTTGAGTTTGGGCAGGTGGATTCCATCCTGGATTCCCATTTTGAATGGCTTGAGTTTGGGCAGGTGGATTCCATCCTGGATTCCCATTTTGAATGGCTTGAGTTTGGGCAGGTGGATTCCATCCTGGATTCACACTTTGAATGGGAGTGATTGTTGGATAAGTTGTTGAGCTTGGCGTGTTAATTGGAGCAAACCCCAAAATGGTCAACAAATTATTGCCCATACCGAACCCATGCAAACCCATCGAGTTATTTTGAATCAAACCCTATGTTTGAACAGCGACATTCGGATAACCTGACAATGGCATAACTTGGGTGGGTGTTTGGAAGTTGTTCAACATTGGAGCCTATGGTGCTACTACCTGGTTCATCATGGCAAATTGGCTGTATGGGCCATATTGTCCCATCCCAGTCAATTGAGACAATCCTACGCCTGACTGGTTCATTTGTTGTTCGAGAGTCATTGTTTCTGCATAAGCCAAAGGAAGGGTTGTAACCTGAGGGTTCCTTCTAGTCAACAAAGATGTTAAAGGATCTAAGGCTTCAAAGTATAGCTACAAGGCAATTGTAGGGTCTACCGCAAAGTGACGAGTCACATTCGTATATAGCTTTTGAAATCTCTGATTGAACGCTCGAATGGGTTCATTGGTTTGTCTTTTGCAAGATACGAAGAAATTGTATGTCATGGAGGGATCTACTAACTGTCTGAATTGCCCTATGAACGCGAGTTTCTAGCGGGTCCCATGAAGTTATGGACCCTGTCGAAAAATTTCGATACCATTCGTTAGCAATGTGGTCTAGACTAGCAGGGAAAACTCGACAGGCAACATCCTCGTGAGTAACCCCCTGCCTAAACATGTAATCTTTATAGATTTGGACATGATCTTCTGTCGTTGTTGGACCATCATGAATGAAATTGGGTAATCCCCTTTCAATGTTTCTAGGCAAGTCATGGACTGCCTCAGGAATATCTAAAGGGGAACTCTGAGCACCATACCAAAGGGCAGGTGGCTGTTGTTGTTGTTGTTGCTGGGCCATGTTATTCAAAGGTGTCAACCCTGTGGGGACAATTGGAACTCCTGGAACTGTGGAGACAGATACAACTGGTGTTACTATCCCACTTGAACTTAAGGGTTCAGGCCCACTAAAGACACTTGAGTCCAAAGAAATCCCTAACTCAAGTATACTGGGTGGTATTTCAACTTCTAATGTTTTGTTTTTCGGCCTCCTAGCAGTGGGAGAAAGGCTTTGGAAGATAGTTTCCCCTATGGTTTTAGACCTAGTAGCAATGTACTCAGGTTGGGCCAGCTTGGAAACTCTAGGACTCTAAAATATTTCTCAACTCTGCTGCCAGATAGTATGTCTGGTGTTACACCTGCAAGCACAATAGGTGGAAACAAAACTACCCATGTTAATTTTTAGAACAAATCAAAATTGCAAAGCAATACAGAAGGCCCTCCTTCTAGCGCCAAAATGTTGAGCGTTAATTTGTCATATTACAAATAATAACACACAACTTAGAGTCTCGAACAAAAGACTCTTTCTTGCAAAGAAATAATTTATTTTATTTTCCTTCCTTTTATTATTTCTTCAAGTTTCTTTGTGAAACAACTTTTACGTATATAAAACGAATTTCAATTTAATACATGCAACTGATATATCCCAGAATAACTCAAATCCTGAAGATAGCTGTTAACAAGGGGCCTTTGTTGATTCTCAATGAACTTTATAATCTTGACTTGTTTGATTAATCAAAAATAAACAAACTCCTTTTGATGTTCTAATATTCACAATTTATTCTAAGGTTAACCTGTTCGTTTTATCTCCATTCAATAGTTCTGTTATTTCAGTGTTAGTCTCTGACATGAAATTAAACATATCAAGGAATAAAACATAAACTATTATTTTGAATCAGCTGGAAAATAATGAAGGATATTAAAATGGTTCACGATCTCCTCCCTGCAAAATCCCAAGTTAAGAGATGAAATCCCCAAAACAACCCAACCGATCAGATCTATACTAACACACAATCTAATCAGATCAGATGCAAGACTCTAAGGAAAAGAATATAACTGCATCATTCTACCATTCACCTATCGTAACCCATCCCATGGCGTAAACGAAATAGATACAAGACAAAATGATGCAACGGAAAGATTGACAGTAAAACAATAGTTTTGGCTTCGATCTCCTTTTGATTTTACACACAAAAGTCGTGTTACCAAAGAAAAATCCTTTATTTCAATAAGTAATGTTTTTTTTTGTTACAGTCTCCAGCCTCTGTATCCATCTACATTTTCTCTATTTTACCTTTCTGTCGCACGTTCTCGGCTGCTCCATGACGCTTCGTTTCGACTCTCGGGACCCTTCGCTTCAATTCCCGCATTTTGGTATTCTAACCCTTGCATGCAATCGTAATGCTCGATCTCTACGGCCAGTAACTGTTGTTATGAAATGTTACTCTGGTTCTGTCATTTTTGCCACGTGTCCTGCGTCTCCTGCACCTTTCATAACGCTTTCCCATGAAAATCCTGACAGAATTTGCATTTGGCCTCTTCCGTTTCCTAGCCGCGATAACGCGACATGTCGTGAAATCGTGACATGTCGCGATATCGTGACATGTTCTTGGTCCATACGCCCGCAGTAGCTCGTTGTAGTGATATCGCTACCGACTTTGCTTTGCCTTCTTTTCAAAAAGTGGTAGCGATATCACTACCACTTTGGTTTCGAGCCTTCCTTTCAAAAAGTGGTAGCGATATCGCTACCACTTTGGTCTCGAGCCTTTGCTTCACGAAGTGGTAGCGATTCGCTACCACTTTTCCTTCAAGCCTCCGCTTCACGAAGTGGTAGCGATTCGCTACCAATTTTCCTTCGAGCCTCCGCTTCACGAAGTGGTAGCGATTTGCTACCACTTTTCCTTCGAGCTTCTGCTTCACGAAGTGGTAGCGATTCGCTACCACTTTTCCTTCGAGCCTCCACTTCACGAAGTGGTAGCGATTCGCTACCACTTTTCCTTCGAGCCTCCCCTTCATGAAGTGGTAGCGATTCGCTACCACTTTTAACCTTGTGCTTCCTCTCGGAAAATCGTAGCGATGGAGAGACAGGTCACGATTTTGCGACATGTCGCGGTCGCGATTTCGTGACCCTTTCAACACTTAGGCATTTTTATTCTTTTCTTCATTTTTAGCATCTGGGTATTTGAGATCTTCCCTAAAACCTGCAAAAACAAAGGTGGGTCCCCACTTCTGGGGTGTGTTGTGGATGAACCACAACACGTAATAACCCTAAAAAGTGTCAGCTTTAAAACCCTAAAGTTGTTCGTTGTAAAACCCTAACACATGTCGGCTTCAAGACCTCAAAGAAGTACATTGTAAAACCCTAGAAATTGTCAGCTTTGAAACCCTAACGATGTTCATTGTGAAGCCCTAGCAACTGTTGGATTCAAACCCTAAAAACCGTCGGCCTCGATTCAAACTTGTCGGCCTCAAACTCCTCTGCCACCTTCTTCTCCTTCATATAGCTTATTTCCATGAAATAGCAACACGTCACGATATCGCGACATTTTTGTGACTGTACACCTCCTTGGCTTTGTCGTCGCAAAATCGTGACCTTTTTGGCCGTTGACAGCTTTGCCTCCGCTCTTGTCACGATATCGCGACACTTTGATCAGTTGCTGACGTCATCATCATTCTTGTCATGAAATCACGACGCTTCCGGCTTCTGGCAGCTTTTCTTGCAACCTGTCGCGAAATCACGACACTTTCAGCTTTCATTGATGTCATCCGCATTCTTGTCGCGAAATCATGATGCTTTCGGATTTCGTACATTTTGTGCTTCATTCAGTAGCGAAATCGCTACAACTTTGCCTTGTGCTTCCAACTTCTTCTTGAGAAATTTTGACTTGTGCCTTACAATTTCGACTTGAAGTATGATTGCTGCAACTTTGATGTCTACAATTTAGACCTGTAGCGAAATTGCTACAACTTTGTTTTGCGCATCTTTTACCTTTAGCGAAATCGCTACACCTTTACTTTGTGCTTTTGCAGCTCGTAGCAAAATCGCTACACCTTTACTTTGTGCTTTTGTAGCTCGTAGCGAAATCGCTACACCTTTACTTCGTCTCTTTGCAACTCGTAGTGAAATCACTGCACCTTTACTTTGTGCCTTTGCAGCTCGTAGCGAAATCACTACACCTTTACTTGGTCTTTGTAACTTGTAGCGAAATCGCTACAACTTTTTCACTTAACACTTTCTCCCAATTTTTGCCAGCGAAAAGTCAACATGTAGCAAAATCACTACAGTTTCTCAACTTGACTTCTTGGCCTCCGACTTGTCACAAAATCATGACAGTTTGACTTGCGCCTTCACTCTCCTTACTTCCATCATGAAATCGCGACATCTTCGGCTACACTTTCTCTCTCCTCATTTTCGTCGCGATATCGCGACATTTCTGGCTGCACTTTCTCTCTCCTCACTTTCGTCGCGATATCACGACATTTCTGGTTGCACTTTCTCTCTCCTCACTTTTTTCGCGATATCGCGACATTTATTATTGCACTTTCTCTCTCTTCCGACTTGTCGCGAAATCGTGACAGAAAACATGTCGCGATATCGCGACAGTTTTCTAACTTGTCTTTTTCTTCAAATTTTTTCTATCTTCTGCATCTGAATGACTTCTGATCTACCTACCCACTACATCCTTGGATCTAACTACCTGTGTTGACAACAATGACAACCTTCTTGCAACACCTTGCTCAACAATCTCCCCCTTTGGAATTGTTGGCAACACCTATATACATTCCTGTAACTCTTCTCCCCCTTTGTCAATAATACCAAAGGGCTGCTGCAGATTCTCCCTATTTCCATCCTCACACTTCTCAGGCACAATTTGACTCCCCCTGAGTTCATCCTCACGCACTCAAGTGCTCCCCCTAAGAAAGTGATCCCTGTAGCTAGTCACTTCTTAGGAAGTGTGACTACTCCTAATTTTCTACGAAGATACTCAAATACTTCCTTGGGCAAAGGTTTTGTAAAAATATCTGCTACCTGTTCTGTAGTTGGGACATAGTCCAATTTAACTTCTCCTTCTACAACTTTTTCTTTCAAGAAATGATACCTTATAGCAATGTGCTTTTTTCGGGAGTGCATTACTGGATTCTTAGAAATATTGATTGCACTGGTGTTGTCACACTTTACTGATATTGGTTCACTAAAATGAATACCTAGATCTTTCAAGGTTTGTTTCATCCATAGAACTTGTGTGCAACATGTTGTTGCTACAATATATTTTGCCTCAGCGGTAGATAAAGACACTGACTCTTGCTTCTTACTATGCCATGCAACCAATCTGTCCCCCAAATAGAAAGCTCCTCCACTGGTACTCTTTTTGTCATCAACACATCCAGCCCAATCTGCATCTAAATATGATATAAGAGTGAAATATTTGCATTTTGGATACCACAACCCATACTCCATGGTGCCTTTGAGATACCGAAAAATCCTTTTAACTGTTGTTACATGAGTCTCTTTGGGACTCGGCTCAAATCTGCTACCATGCAACCGCCTGCAGAATATCGAGTCCGGTTGCAGTTAAATATAGTAAGCTTCCTATCATTGATCTATACATGGTTTGATCTACAGGTGGAGATTTGTCTTATTTACTCAACTTGCAGCCTGTTGTCATGGGCGTGCTAACTGGATTACTATCCTCCATAGTGAACCTCTTTAGCATTTATTTCACATATTTGGTTTGAGAAATGAATATACCTTTCTCATTCTGATTAACTTGTAACCCCAGAAAGTAAGACAGTTCACCAATCATTGACATTTCAAATTCATTTTGCATCTTGTTTGCTAAGTCTTTACATGATTCATCTTTGTTGCTGCCAAATATGATATCGTCCACATAGACAACAAGAACAATGAGATGCCCATATTCTGTTTTCACATACAGATTACTATCCACTAATCCTTTCTTGAATCCCTGTTGAGAGAGATAATTATCTAGCCTAGCATACCATGCCCGTGGTGCTTGTTTTAATCCATACAATGCTTTATTTAATTTGCAAACAAGGTTGGGATCTTCACTGATTTGAAAACCTTCTGGTTGTTCAATATATACCTCCTCTTCGATTTTCCCATTTAAGAAGGCAGATTTTACGTCCATCTGATATACCCTAAAGTTTTTGTGAACTGCTAAGGCCAAAAACATTCTAATTGCTTCTAATTTGGCCACTGGAGCAAATGTCTCTTCAAAATCAATGCCTTCGACCTGTGCATATCCTTTACAAACCAGTCTGGATTTGTTCCTAATGACTTGTCTGTCTTCATTTAATTTGTTTCGAAATATCCACTTGGTGCCGATTACATTCTTGTTTGCAGGTCTAGGTACTAACTCCCAAGTTCTGTTATTTTCTATCTGATCTAACTCTTCATTTATTGCCTTCATCCAAGTGACATCTTTGCTTGCTTCATCTATGTTTTTGGGCTCAATCTTTGGATAAAAGAGAGTAATTACTTATTACTTTCTTTCTTGTCTGAATGCCAGCTGTGGGATCTCCAATTATTTGGTCTCTAGGATGATTTTTTTGCCTGTTGCCCATTTTGAATTTTCTATTTTCTTGCATCTCTGAGTCATCTAATAAGTCATCTGTATCAGTCGTAGATGTATTTTCTGTGCCATGTACTTCATCAACTTCAATTACTTCTTCGTAGATTGGGTAGTTTTCTTTAAAATTAACTATTTGTTTCCTCCCTTCATCGAATTTAACATCCTGCATCGTCCACAATTTTCTTGAGTCTCTTGTTGTAGCATTTGTAAGCTTTGATATGTGTAGAATAACCAACAAACACACCTTCATCTCCTCTATCTTCAAACTTTCCAAGGTTGTCATCGGTTTTTTGATGTAGCATTTACTGACCAAATACTTTGAGATGTTTTGTTGTTACTTTTCTACCAAACCACAACTCATACGGTGTTTTGCATTCATGAGTTCTTAACATATACCTGTTTTGAATGTATACTGCTGTGTGAACTACTTCTTTCCAGAATCTATTTGCTATTTTGCTTTCTACCAGCATGGTGCGTGCCATTTCTTGAATTGTTCTATTCTTCCTTTCTACTACACCATTCTGTTGAGGAGTTTTGGCTGCTGAATATTGTCTCCTGATACCATATTTTTCACAGTATTCTAAAAATTCATTCGAAATGAATTCTCCTCCTCTGTCTGATCGCAAGCATTTAATCCTTTTCCTTGTTTCATTCTCGACTAGCTGTTTGAAGGTTCTGAACATTTCAAAAGCTTCTATTTTATCTTTTAGGAAGAATATCCATGTCATTATGGAAAAATCATCAATACACAGCATAAAGTATTTGTCGCCGTTTATGCTTTGAGTCCTCATGGGTCCGCATAAGTATGTGTGAATGAGTTCCAAAGGCCTGCTAGTATGGTATTCTTTTTTTTTAAATGAAACTCTGGTCTGCTTTCCCTTCTGACATGAAGAACACACATTGTTTGGAGGTTTCTTAATGGTTGGAATATCTCTCACTTCTTGTTTAGATCTAATTCTTACTAGATTATCAAAACTTATGTGTCCAAGCCTCTTATGCCACAACCAGTTCTCTTATTCTTGTCCCATGAAGCACATACCTTCTGAAGATTCTGAGAGAGTATATAGGTTTCCAGACATCCTTGAGCTGGTGGCTATCAATTTCTCGATGTTTATCTTTCTGACTTCATAACCCTGCTTCTTGAAAACCACTTCATGTCCTTTATCACAGATTTGACTCACACTTAACAGATTATGTTTCAACCCATCCACATATAAAACTTCTTCTGACTTGATTTTCCCTTCACTAATTTTGACCGATCCTTTACCTATTATTTTGGCTCCACCATTATTGTCGAACTTCACAGAACCACCCTCATATTTCTGTAGATTTTCAAATTTCTGTTTATCACCTGTCATATGACTTGAGCAACCACTGTTAAGAATCCACGGTACATATTTATTCTGAGCTCTAAAAGCTGTCTGTACTATTAAAGATTCCTGTTATTTTCTGAGCTATTCCTTTTGTTTCCATTCTGTCTTAACTGTGGTGTTGGGTTCTAGCTGGGATTTCTATTTTTCAAAATTTTGCACATTGTAAGAATTCGGAACAATTCTGATTATTCAACTGCAGATTAAATAGGTTACAATTGAACAATATTCCGAAGGTTGCTGAACCAACCAGCCACAATAGCATTTGTTACAACAGGAATAACAAATGCGTGTAATAAGACAAAATAGAAAATAGTACGCTAACATCCCCCTTTATTACATTATTTGGGTAATGTAATAACTAATAGCTATACTAGACTACTAACATCCCCTTACATCATTTTGCAATACAAAGTGAGCTACGAAACAATTCAAATTTGACACGTCCAAGTGCCTTAGTGAAAATGTCTGTAACTTGAGCATCGATGGGAATGTGTTGAAGCTAAATTCGGTGCTTTGGAAATTCATCTCAAATGAAATGACATTGTGTGTTAATGTGCTTTGTTCTTTCATGATGCACTGGATTCTTGACGAGGTTCAGAACACCCTGATTGTCGCAAAATAAGCGTATTGGAGATTTTGATGGATGGCCCATACTTGTCAGAATGCGATGTAACCATATCACTTCACACACAGCTTCACGTGTGGCGCAATACTCTGCCTCTGTTGATGAAATAGCAACCACCTGTTGCTTCTTGCTGTGCCAAGAGATAGGACCGGATCCCAGATGAAAAATGTATCCAGAAGTTGACTTGCGATCATCAAATGATCCGGCATAGTCGGAGTCCGTGTATCCTTGCAAGAAGAATTTTTTGTTCCTCTTGTATTCTAGGCCATATTCCATAGTACCACGGACATAGTGAAGAACACGTTTTGCTACTTTCCAATGAGTGGTCTTAGGCTCCTGCATGAACCTCGAAAGATAGTTGACAGCAAATACGAGATCTGGCCTAGTATTGGTCAGATATATGAGACTCCCAATCAACTGTCGATAGAGAGTACCATCTACCGAGGTGAATCATCATATCACGATAACCGAAGTCCATTCTCCATTGGAGTTGCCATTGGCTTGCAATCAGTCATGCGATATTTTTCCAGCAATGTCTTGGCATATTTTTTTCCGAGACACTTTTATGGAGTGCTCCTTCTGGATGAATTCCAGACCAAGACAATAATGGAGAAGTTCGAGATCTGTCATCTCAAAAGATTTGCACAAGTTTCTTTTGACAGTAGAGATCATAGTTTTTGAACTCCCTGTAATGAGCGAGATCATCCACATAGAGTACAAGCAACACTATCTCGAACCACTGTTTCTTGAAATAGAGGTTTGCATCTGACGGACATCTCTTAAATCCATGCTGCATAAGGTGATTGTCCATTTTTATATACCAAGCTCGAGGAGCTTGTTTCAGACCATATAAGGATTTGACCAATTTGCAAACTTTCTGCTGTTGGCCTTCCACTTCAAATCCTTTAGGCTGAGTCATATAGACTTCTTCTTGGAGATCACCATTTAGAAAGGCACTTTTGACATCCATCTAGTGAACTTTCCACCCATATTGTGCTGCCATAGCACACATAACCCGAATTGTGGTCATCCGAGCAGTAGGTGCAAAAGTTTCCTCATAGTCAATGCCTTCTTTTTGAGCATAGCCCTTTGCAACAAGACGGGCCTTATGCTTATCAATTGTTCCATCTGCCTTGTACTTGAATTTATATACCCATTTGCAGCCAATGGGTTTCTTTCCATGCGGCAGATCAACAAGCTTCCAAGTTTTATTCTTCATCAAAGATTCATACTTTGTATCCATTGTAGCCTTCCACTGAGGCTCACTGAGAGCATCTTGCACTGATGCAGGTTCAAGACTATCTATGGTAGACATGAATGCCCTATCATCATCAATATCCATATCCTCTACTTCTGTACTTGGAGTCACAGTAAGTTCCTCAAAAGATTGACAAAGATCATCAACCTCACCAGTTTCTCTGGCTTCTCTTTCCTTTTGAGCCATACTGCATGTACGAGGTCTATCCAAATTCAAATTAGGAGGAGTGGATAAATTTGTGTCTCTGATTGTATTTGTACACCATTTAGGATTCTTCTTCAGTGGAGTTGAAGATGTAGAAGGACCTCCTATCTGTGTTGACGAAGGAATATTCTCTTTCTTAGATTCCACAATATCTTGGTGTACTTTAGATGTGCTCTGTGATGTGAAAGCTTCATCAAAGACAACATCTCTACTGATATGAATTTCCTTGGTCAAAGGATCTATCAACCGATATCCTTTAGAGTGCTCAGAATAACCAAGAAAAATACATCTCAGTGTTTTCTCATCTAGCGTCTTCCTTTTCTCTTTCGGTATGTGCATGAAAGCGTGACATCCGAAAATACATAGATGAGATATGGAGGGTTTTAGACCACTCCATGCTTCCTATGGAGTCATTCCTTTTAGGGCCTTTGTGGGTGCCCTATTCAACAGATACACTACAGTGGTGAAAGCTTCTGCCCAATATTGTTGCCCAAGAGTAGCTCCTGTGAGCATACAACGAACCATTTCCATGATTGAACGGTTCCTTCTCTCAGCAACTCCATTTTGCTAAGGAGTATAGGCAGTTGTTAACTGTCTCTTGATTCCATGCTTATCTAGGAATGTATAAAATTCATTAGAGGTAAACTCTCCCCCTCGATCTGAGCGAAGGGTTTTAATAGAAGCTCCTGAATCTTTCTCAATGGATTTCTTGAACTGCTGGAAGAATGCAAAAGCTTCAGATTTCAGTTGGAGAAAGAAAACCCACATATTTCATGAGTAGTCATCTACGAATAACTGAAAGTACCTCTTCCATCCACAACTGTTGGGTGTGAAAGGACCGCACAGATCGGTGTGAATTAAATCCAAAGGTTTTCGTGCTCTTGTTGAGCTCTTCTCAAATGGTACTCTATCTTGCTTTCTGCCAAGCGATCGAGCACTACTGGAAATGTGGCAGAAAGGGAAGGAAGACCCTTTACCATCTCATACTTGCTGAGCTCAAGTAAGTAGCCAGAACTAAGATGCCCATATCTCTTGTGCCAAAGGGAAGTTGCCTCCTTGGTAGAGACAGTCATGGCAACATGTGGAGTAGAGATAGCATCTAGTGCAAATAAGCCGTGCTTATATGAAGCTGTTGCAATCTACTTACCCTTCCTGGTAATAGTACAACACTTATTTCCATTCTCAACATGAAAGTTGACAACCATATTTCTATCCAGGATTTGTGTGACTGATAGCAAATTGTTAGCCAATACCAGAACATAGAGGACTTTGTCGATCTGACACTTGCCATCAGGAAGAGTGACTAAAACTGTACCCTCTCCCTAAACCCTGTAGGTTTTATCATCAGTAATGGTGACAGGTTTGCCCTCTTTGGCCACAAATGATTCAAACCACGATCCGTCGCCGATCATATGTTTGCTAGCTCCGGAATCGACATACCAAATAGGATCCCTCCGTGTGGAATCCGTGGTAGTCATGAGCACCTTGTGTGCCCATTCGGAATCCGAGTCGGATTATTCAACGACAACATTCACTCGGGGTTGCTTGTTTTTATTTTGTGGTTTGTTTTGGCCTTTCTGCTTGTTCTTATGCCAACACCTGTTGGTGTCATGGTTGTCTTTCTCACAGATCTTGCACCACCTCTTCTTCTATTGAGGTTGTTTGCCTTTTAATTTCGTATCTTGTTGAGAATTTCCTCCTTTCTAAAAGTTGCCTCCTTTTTGCCCATTACCTTTCTTCCTAGAACCCTTCCTGTTGGTGTATAGGGCTGTATTGGAAGAATCATCCTTGTGAAGTTGGCGTGCCTCCTGTTGTTGAAGCAGATTGACCAAATCAATGTAGGTAATTTGTCATTGAGACACCTGGATGGAGGTTATCAACATATCAAATGAAGAAGGCAAAGCTCTCATCACAAGTGAAATGAGAAGTTTTTCGTCCATAGTATCTCCCAAAGAACTCAATTTCTCTTTCAACTCAGACACTCTGCACAGAAAGAGTTCAACTGTTTCACCCTGCCTCAAACTCAGGTTATGAAGTTGTTGTTGAAGATGAAGAATGATGGATTCATTCTTTCCCTCATAGATGGTTCTAAGGGCATCCCATGCCTCTTTACCACTTGCTTTGTCAGCTATATGAGGTTGCACTTCATCTGAAACAACAAACAAAATGAGCACCTTTGCTCGACTGTCTTTCTTGTCAAAAGCTATCTGATCTGCTGAAGGACCTATGGATCCTGTTGTTGGTGAAGGCCTAGTTGCTACTCCAATGAACAATATCCCACAAATCTTCCATTTGGAGAATCGCCTTCATTTTATGTTTCCATGGTGTATAATTTGGACCTTTCAATAACTGATGCGGATTAGTCATCAACTTTGCAACAGCGGCCATAGTTAAGGTTCCTTATATCACCAATTGGTCCCCCTTTCGATATACCTTTTTCTAGGCCAATATACCATACAAAATACCCGCCCTTACGTGAGGGAAACTATAGGTATTTATAAATATCAACAAAAATCACCCGCCCTTACGTGAGGGAGACTATAGGTGAGTTTTAGAGATCATACGATACGTGGAACATAAGATGTACTGAAAGGGAATCGCCTTGTTAATGGCACCTACCATAGAAGATTATTCTCATGCGTGGGGCGTAACTTCCCCTAAAAACTATGAAGAATACTTCGTCAGGATTTACGCCTAAACACAAGTGCGATAAAGGGTAGTGGATGGAGTAAAAAATGCAAAAATTGGCAAACTTATCTCTCCCCGACGATTTATAGAGAACAAGCTCAAACGTCGTTGTAGCAGCTATATTAGGCGGCGGATACAGTAGCCAAATCACGATAGCTTTACCTGTAAGTTTTGGCTAGAGGTATCACAAATACCGAATGCTGTAGTGCAATAAATTGCACAGATGGGTTTTAATTATTCCAGGGACTTAGGGAGTGTTTTGATTTTAATTTTTAATGTTATAGTGCAAAAATGAAATATGCAACATACAACAAAAAAATTGCCCACAAGAATAACCCACAAGGTGTCGGTCACAGCCGAAAATGCACCTTTTACAATTTGCCAAATTGCTATTTTTCAAAAAAATTACTCACTATCCCCCTTTGATTTTTTGAAAAAATATCCCCCCTTAAAAGGCTTTCTTTAACAAAGCATTTTAATAATTATTATTT